>CAKXYN010000011.1:24407500-34407500 GCA_935064755.1 Tragelaphus eurycerus
ATTAATAGTCTGTATTTCTGACTACCAGTTCTGGCTTCACTCAACTTGACATATCAGAAGGTAGAGTTAAAGCTCAGCTATAAAATCAAGGATGTCTGGTTGTCATTTGTGGCTTTCCTATGCCCTATGTGTAATTGGAAGTAATCAGTCTGCCTTTCAGATTTGTTGAAAAAAATAAAGTGTTGTTATCATCACATTCTTCTGAGGGATTCCTGCCCGCACTAGTAGATATAATGGTCATCTGAGTTAAATGGGAATACCAGACCACCTGATCTGCCTCTTGAGAAATTTGTTTGCAGGTCAGGAAGCAACAGTTAGAACTGGTGATGGAACAACAGACTGGTTCCAAATAGGAAAAGGAGTACATCAAGGCTGTATATTGTCACCCTGCTTATTTAACTTATATGCAGAGTATATCATGAGAAACGCTGGGCTGGAAGAAGCACAAGCTGGAATCAAGATTGCTGGGAGAAAAATCGATAACCTCAGATATGCAGATGACACCACCCTTATGGCAGAAAGTGAAGAGGAATTAAAAAGCCTCTTGATGAAAGTGAAAGAGGAGAGTGAAAAAGTTGGCTTAAAGCTCAACATTCAGAAAACGAAGATCATGGCATCTGGTCCCATCACTTCATGGGAAATAGATGGAGAAACAGTGGAAACAGTGTCAGACTTTATTTTTCTGGGCTCCAAAATCACTGCAGATGGTGACTGCAGCCATGAAATTAAAAGATGCTTACTCCTTGGAAGGAAAGTTATGACCAACCTAGATAGCATATTCAAAAGCAGAGACATTACTTTGCCAACAAAGGTCCGTCTAGTCAAGGCTATGGTTTCTCCTGTGGTCATGTATGGATGTGAGAGCTGGACTGTGAAGAAGGCTGAGTGCAGAAGAATTGATGCTTTTGAGCTGTGGTGTTGGAGAAAACTCTTCAGAGTCCCTTGGACTGCACGGAGATCCAACCAGTCCATTCTGAAGGAGATCAGCCCTGGAATTTCTTTGGAAGGAATGATGTTAAAGCTGAAACTCCAGTACTTTGGCCACCTCATGCGAAGAATTGACTCATTGGAGAAGACTCTGATGCTGGGAAGGATTGGGGGCAAGAGGAGAAGGGGACGACAGAGAATGAGAACGCTAGATGGCATCACTGACACGATGGATGTGAGTCTGGGTGACCTCCGGGAGTAGGTGATGGACAGCGAGGCCTGGCATGCTGCGATTCATGGGGTCCCAAAGAGTCAGACATGACTGAGCGACTGATCTGATCTGATCTGACCTGATCATCACATTCAGAGGTAAGTGTTATTATAAAAAGGAACCATGGCTGAATTTATGTATTAATAGGAGACAAAAACCAGGATACAAATCCTGATGAGATTGGTTTTAAAATCTACCCTTTTGCAGCTGTACTGTGATGCACCTCTAAACCAAGTTTTGGCAGTAACTACATACATTTGAGAAAGTAATTTAATCATTGTTCTTGTTGGCAGAATAAGACAGTGGTATTATCGATTTTTAAAAAATTCATTAAATAATCTAGGTTGCAAAAATAAAATGTTGGGAGGTGAATGATTGAAATAAGACTTTAATAAAGCTTTAGAGCTTTTATGATAGAAATGTCTAAAATGAATGGTGGGGAGTAAGTCAACACTAACATTTGAAGTGGCAGGCAGAAAGTATTAATAGAGGAGGTAATAAAGGAACAGATTCTGGGAGGATTAGCCAATAATCACATAGTAGACAGGAGAAAGGAGATGTCACCATGTGATGTGGAGGAAATACTAGGAAATTGAGGCACACATTAGCTTGATATATTCACTGTGTTGTCAGTAGTTTAGTAGGCTTGTACTCTGTGAGGATTACATGAAGTAACCCATGAAAGTCACTTTGGACAACTCTTGTCCTGATTAGTAGTACATACTCCACAAATGTTAACTATGCTCTATAATAATAGCCTTAGAGTAGGGAAAATAGAGCAGGAGAGAAGGACAGCAATGTAAGGAAGATGGTCTTTCCTGTGGTCATGTATGGATGTGAGAGCTGGACTGTGAAGAAGGCTGAGTGCCAAAGAATTGATGCTTTTGAACTGTGGTGTTGGAGAAGACTATTGAGAGTCCCTTGGACTGCAAGGAGAACCAACCAGTCCATTCTGAAGAAGATCAGCCCTGGGATTTCTTTGGAAGGAATGATGCTAACTAAAGCTGAAACTCCAGTATTTTGTCCACCTCACGTGAAGAGTTGACTCATTGGAGAAGACTCTGATGCTGGGAGGGAATGAGGGCAGGAGGAGAAGGGGACAACAGAGGATGAGATGACTGGATGGCATCACTGACTCGATGGATGTGAGTCTGGGTGACCTCCGGGAGTTGGTGATGGACAGGGAGGCCTGGTGTTCTGCGATTCATGGGGTCACAAAGAGTCGGACACGACTGAGCGACTGATTTGATCTTATCTCTGACTGTAACAGAGCACCATACATTTTTTCTGTATGTAATGAAAAGCAACAGAAGAATGCTAAGTTTGGAAGTATCCAGATAAATTTTTAATATTCAAATGACCACTCTACTAGCTAATGGAGGATTGATTAGAAAATAACATGAGACAATCAAATTTAAAGAATGATGCTCAAGGCAAGAATGTAGGCAATAGCCGAGGGGTGAAGAGTAGACACTCATGATTGAAATTTTGCAAGACAGTACAGATAGGACTTTGCCAATGACAAGATACAGATGGAAGTCCAATGTGACTCTTATGTTTCTGACTGGTTACTATGGCGATGTTAATATTTCCAAAAAATTCAGAGCCAGAGCAGCATTGCTCATGAGACACTGACCAAAGTGCCACTATCATCTCAGTATTCAACAAAAATCTCATCCCCCACCAAGAGGAAGCAGCTTATCAAATCAGCTTTTTCAGAACTGCCAACAGTTGCAGGTTAGCTTTCTGGGGACATAGACTCCATGACAGAGAGGAAGATGTTGAAGTTTTACTAGGCAGTGTGCTTAGGACTAAGTTCCTTTACAGCAGTGGCTCTCAACAGGCATGAGTCTGCCCCCTAGGAGATGTTTGTCTATGTTCGAGGGTAGTTTTTGGATCTCATGGGTCATTTTTGGTTGTCACAAGTGGATACAGGGGCTACTGGCATGGAATAAAAAAAAAAAAAAAATCAGTACTATTATGTATCCTAGGCAAGCCCTGACCATGAAGAACTGTGTGGCTCAATTGTAATAAAGAAAGCACTGAGAAAAACCTGCTTTGCAGTGTGTAGGAGTTCAATAACAAAAATGTTTCACATTAATGATTCAGAAAGTCTCATGATCCAGTATTATAGCAATATTTAAGTCTAAGAAGTAGAGTTTAACTAATTTAATTTCAAAACAGCCAAATATTTATTTGGATATAACACAAGTATTTTTCTGTGTTTCTCAAACACCAACCAACAGAAACACTACTCAAAATTGCCTTTCTTTTTCTAACTAGTTGCACTACAACTCACAACTACTGTTGTGCTTTCTCTTCTAGTATTTTCTCAGCCTATGTGAGAATTAATAATTAATTGATAATAGTTAATAAATGATAATTAATTGAAATTGATAGCACAAAGATAATTGGGAAATTCCCAAATTTGGTGATTTAGCAATCTAATTGTAAATAAACTACATGTCATGTCAAGAGGAAGATATGAAATTAAATGTGTTGGGGGGAGAGGAAGATAGTATTAAAAGAAGAAATAAAATAAAAATTTTTATGTGAATAAAATTAAAACACAGATATTAAAATTAGTGGACTGTAACAAAGATAGCAATTCAGAGGATATTTGTGGCATTAAATATTTCCATATAAAAATATGATTTCAAGTAAGTAATATATATTTTCCCAGCTGCTGCTGCTGCTGCTAAGTCACTTCAGTCATGTCTGACTCTGTGCAACCCCATAGACAGCAGCCCACCAGGCTCCCCTGTCCCTGGGATTCTCCAGGCAGGAACACTGGAGTGGGTTGCCATTTCCTTCTCCAGTGCATGAATGTGAAAAGTGAGAGTGAAGTCGCTCAGTCGTGCCCAACTCTTAGCAACCCCATGGACTGCAGCCTACCAGGCTCCTCCATCCATGGGATTTTCCAGGCAAGAGTACTGGAGTGGGTTGCCAGTGCCTTCTCTGATATTTCCACCTAAGAAAGTAGAAAAAAAGCACATTAAATGAAAAGCAAGCAGAAGTAAGTAGAAAGGAGGAAATAAAGGCATAAGAACAGACATTTATTAAATTAGAAACAACAAAATAATACACAAATTCAGTGAAAGCAAAAACTGCTTTGAGGAAAGGATTTTTATAAATTTAATCACTCTATAGTCAGATTAATCAAAAAAAAAAAAAAAGAGAAATGAAACAAATTACAATGTTATAAATTGAAGAGGGAAACATCACTACAAACCATGTAGACGGGAAAAGGAATAAAATGTAAAAGTTTATGGTTATAAATTTGAAAAAATGAATAAAATTAGCATTATTTCATATACAAAAACTAAGAAATGTCATTTAAAAATAATCACTTTACAAGCTTAGTTTTTGATGTAATATTCTTTGTCTTATTTACACTTCACACATGCTTTTTTAACTTATTTTAATATGTTAAATATATTTTGTCAGATATAACACTTTGTTAGATGTGGCATGCAAATATATTATCTCAATCTATGAACTTATAGATAAGTATTCATCTAAAAGAAAAAATGAACAATAATATGAAGTCAAATATTTGAACACAATTCACCAAAAACACCGATCTCCTGCACTGCAGGTAAATTCTTTACCAACTGAGCTATGAAGGAAGATGGCAAAGAAAAAAGCACATGAAAAGAAAATCAGCCTTGCTAAATAAGGGCTTCCTAGGTGGCGTTAGTGATAAAGAATCTGCCTGCCAAGGCAGGACAATTAAGAGATGCTGGTTTTATCCCTGGGTCAAGAAGATCCCCTGGAAAACAAAATGTCAACCCACTCCAGTATTATTGCCTGGAGAATCCCATGGACAGAGGAGCCTGGCAGGCTACAGTCTAACAGTTCAGTTCAGTTCAGTTCAGTTGTTCAGTTGTGTCCAACTCTTTGCAACCCCATGCACTTGGTCCTCAAAACAGTCAACCCCATGGTCCTCAAAACAGTAAAAATAGAACTGGCAATTCTACTTCTAGGCATATATTCAAGGAATACTGTAGTTTGAAAAGATATATGCACCCAAACAGCATGCTAGGCCTCGCTGTCCATACCAACTCCTGGAGTTTACCAAAACTAAGGACCTTTGAGTAGGTGATGTCATCCAACCATCTCATCCTCTGTCATCCCCTTTTCCTTCCACCTTCAGTTTTTCCCAGCATCAGTGTCTTTTCAAATGAGTTAGCTCTTTGCATCAGGTGGCCAAAGTATTGGAGATTCAGCTTCAACGTCAGTCCTTCCAATGAATATTCATTACTGATCTCCTTTAGGATGGACTGGTTGGATCTCCTTGCAGTTCAAGGGACTCTCAAGAGTCTTCTCCAACGCCGCAGTTCAAAAGCATCAATTCTTTGCTGCTCAGCTTTCTTTATAGTCTAACTGTAACATCCTTACATGATTACTGGAAAAATTATAGCCTTGATTAGACAGACCTCAGTTGGCAAAGTCATGTCTCTGCTTTTTAATATGCTGTCTACTTTGGTCATAATTTTCCTTCCAAGGAGTAAGCGATTTTTAATTTCATGGCTGCAATCACCATAGCAGTGATATTGTAGCCCCACTCCATTTATTTATAAAAAATAAATTAAAATATGGCACTGTTTTCACTGCTTCCCCAACTATTTGCCATGAAGTGATTGGACCCTATGCCATGATCTTAGTTTTCTGAATGTTGAGTTTTAAGCTAACTTTTTCACTCTCTTCTTTCACTTTTATCAAGAGGTTCATTAGTTTTTAACTTTCTGCAATAATGATGGTGTCATCTACTTATTTGCTGCTGCTGCTAAGTCACTTTAGTCTTGTCTGACTCTGTGTGACCCCATAGATGGCAGCCCACCAGGCTCACCCGTCCCTGGGATTCTCCAGGCAAGAACACTGGAGTGGGTTGCCATTTCCTTCTCCAATGCATAAAAGGAAAAGTGAAAGTGAAGTCGCTCAGTCGTGTCTGACCCTCAGCGACCCCATGGACTGCAGCCTTCCAGGCTCCTCCACCCATGGGATTTGGGTTACTGATATTTCTCCCAGCAATCTTGATTCCAGCACAAGCTGGAATCTTGTGCTGGAATCAGCCCAAGAATCTTCATCCAGCCGAGCATCTTTCATGATGTACTCTGCATATAAGTTAAATAAACAGGGTGACAATATACAGTCTTGACATACTCCTTTTCTTATTTGGAGCCAGTCTGTTGCTCCATGTCCAGTTCTAACTGTTGCCTCTTGACATGTATACAGATTTCTCAAGAGGCAAGTCGGGTGGTTTGATATTCCCATCTATTGAAGAATTTTCCAGTTTGCTGTGATCCACACAGACAAAGGCTTTGGCATAGTCAATAAAGCAGAAATAGATGTTTTTCTGGAACTCTCTTGCTTTTTTGATAATGCAATCAGATCAGATCAGATCAGTCGCTCAGTCGTGTCCGACTCTTGCGACCCCAGAACCGCAGCACGCCAGGCCTCCCTGTCCATCACCAGCTCCCGATGTCACCCAGACTCACACCCATCAAGTCAGTGATGCCATCCAGCCATCTCATCCTGTCGTCCCCTCTCCCCGCCCTCATCCCCCAGCATCAGAGTCTCCCAGAGTCCCCATGAGGTGGCCAGATGGAGTCGCAGCAACCCAAGAACACGAGGTGGAAGAATGGACGGTGGACCGAGTCCGGGACCCGAGCCCCAACACCACAGTCAGCATCACGGGAGCCCTCACAGTCCAGCCACTCCAACTGACCACAGGAACAGCCGACGGCGACGAGAAGTTGCCTGCGAGCACAGGGGCCAAACATCCCCAAGGGAGCGCTGACAGTCACCATCTGAGTGATGGAGCCCACAGTCGACACTGTCCACTGTTCTCCTCTCCCTGAGGAGGGACCAGTGCCATGATCCGCGTGGAGCGCCCCTCCTCCACCACTCTCCGAGGCCAGCCCCTCTCACTCGCCAAGAGTCTGTCCTGCACGAGGATGATCCCGCTCTGATCCCCTTCTCCATCCAGCCCTGATGACCGGACTGGGACAATGGCCCCTTCCTTGGACAGTCTTGCCTGACGCGTGCCCGCCCACAGACCGAGGAGATGGTGGGACCCTGTAGTGTGACACACGTCAGGCGGCAGTCAAGCGAAAGACTGGCCCTGCCCGTCAGCGGATGGGCAGCCTGCCCTGCCCTCACCAGCGAACTCAGGAAGTCACGGCACAATGGAGCCTGGCGAGATGAGCACACAGTGTGTAGATGAGTGCAGCGGATGAGCACCCGGCAGCCTGGGATTGGGATGACTGACCTTCCAATCGTGGCCACTGCTGTGCCATTGCTGCAATGGAATGCAGCACTCACAGCATCATCTTCAGGATTGGAAAGCTCACTGATCCATCACCTCCATTAGCTTGTCCAGTGATGCTCGGCCCATGACTCACATTCAGATGTCTGGCTCAGAGTGATCACTCATCATGACGCGGAGACGACGCCGATCTGCCACCTCTCTCTCTGCCGGTCCACCCATCTCTGTCCTGTGCCCACGCAGAAATGCCGTCCTGACTGAAGAGATCCAGTCTCCCATTCGTCCTCACTGCAGATCACTGGGCATCTCCTGCACGACTCTGCAAGATGGCTCCTCCCGCACTCTCTCTCACAGCATGTAGGCCCCCAGAAGCCATGCGCATGGGGATGGTCGATCTGTCTCCTGACAATGTCACGAACCCATCCAAGTTCATCAGGCACCCTCAGACGGCCCACACACCCACTGACAAGGGAGAGCAACGAGGAGTAGCCCACAAGAGCGCCCCGCCCCCGCGACCGGCGCAGTAAGAGTGCCCCGCCGGCGCTCCACGCAAAGAGACGGCCGAGAGGAGCACCCCACGATCAAGGAAGGACGGTGGTGAGGGCCAGCGCACAAGCACGGCCGAGAAGAGACTGACGAGGGGAAGGGTGGCGGTGAGGAGAGACCCCGTCAAGGTAGGTGCGAGGGGGGGGGGAGCAGCGGGAGCAGCGGGACGAGATACCCCACACCCAAGGAAGAGAAACCAAGAAGAGAGGGAGAGGGAAGAGGGCAAAACACTAACCAAGAAAACAGTCACTCACACCAGGACCACGCGTCACAATGAAAAAGATGCGAGGGGAACAAGATGGGGGGTGATGGAGAGAGAAGGGTGGGAGGGGAAGACCACAGACGAGAACCCAGAAAGGAAAGAAAATGAAGGAAGGAGAACCCAGGTAGTAGCGGCCAAATGATGGAGATAGTGGAGAAAAACTAGAAAGAATGAAGGGATGGAGCAGAAAGAAACCAGTGTGGATGTGTGGTGAAGAAGAAGTTGATGGAGAGAATGAAGGACGGAGAGCGAAAAGGAATTGGAAGTGGTAAAGAGAGAGAGGAATGCGAAAGGAGGAAAAATGGATGGAATGGGTGAACAGATGAAAAGACATGTGGGCAGGAAGGAAGAAATGGAGGGCAGTAAAAGAGTCATGAGATTGGATGCAACAAAATGACAGAATGATCCGTCGTCCAAGGCAAACCATCAATGTCACAGTAATCCAATCAGCCCTAACCAGAACGGGAGAAGTGAAGTTGAACGGCATGAAGACCACAAGACCTAGAACTAACACACAAAAAGATGTCCAAGGGGACTGGAAGAAAGAGGAAGTAAGAAACACCTGAAGAACAGGCAATGGCCTGGAACACGGAAGAAGCAGGGCAAAGACTAACAGAGGCCAAGAAAAGCATGGTCATAGCAAATACCCCTTCCAACAACACAAGAGAAGATAATACAATGGATGTTGGCAATTTGTTCTCTGGTCCCTCTTCCTGTTCTAAGTCCAGATTGAACATCTGGGAGTTCATGGTTCATGTACTGTTTAAGCCTGGCTTTAAGAATTTTGAGCAATACTTTGCTACCATGTGAGATGAGTGCAATTGTGCTGTCGCTTGAGCATTCTTTGACATTGCCTTTCTTTGGAATTGGAATAAAAACTGACCTTTTCCAGTCCTGTGGCCACTGCTGCATTTTCCAAATTTACTGGCATATTGAGTGCTGCATTTTCACAGCATCATCTTTTAGCATTTGAAATAACTCAACTGGAGTTCCATCACCTCCACTAGCTTTGTTCCTAGTGATGTTTCCTAAGGCCCAGTTGACTTCACATTCCAGGATGTCTGGCTAGGTGAGTGATCACATCATCATGATTATCTGGGTCATGAAGATCTTTTTTGTATAGTTCTTCTGTGCATTCTTGCCACCTCTTCTTAATATCTTCTGCTTCTGTTCAGTTCAGTCAATTCACTTCTGCTTCTGTTAGATCTCTACTATTTCTGTCCTTTATCAAGCCCAGCTGTACATGAAATGTTCCCTTTGTATCTCTAATTTTCTTGAAATGATGTCTAGTCTTTTCCATTCTATTGTTTCCACTATTTCTTTGCACTGATCACTGAGGAAGGCTTTTCTTATCTCTCCTTGCTATTCTTTGGAACTCCACATTGAGTACATCTTTCCTTTTCTCCTTTGCTTTTCACTTCTCTTCTTTTCACAGCTATTTGTAAGGCTTCCTCAGACAGCCATTTTTCTTTCTTACACTTCTTTTTCTTGGGGATGGTCTGATCCCTGTCTCCTGTACAATGTCACGAACTTCAGTCTATAGTTCATTATGCACTCCAGATCTAGTCCCTTGAATCTATTTGCCACCCCCACTGTATAAATTTCGAGGGATTTTATTTAGATCAAACCTGAATAGTCTAGTGGTTTTCTCTACTTTCTTCAATTTAACTCTGAATTTGGCAATAAGGAGTTCATGGTCTGAGCCACAGTCAGCTCCCAGGCTTGTTTTTGCTGACCGTATAAAGCTTCTCCATCTTTGGCTGCAAAGAATATAATCAATCTGATTTCCGTGTTGACCATCTGGTGATGTCCATGATAGAGTCTTCTCTTGTGTTGTTGGAAGAGGGTGTTTGCTATGACCAGTGCATTCTCTTGGCAAAACTCTGTTAGTTTTTGCTGTACTTCATTCTGTACTCCAAGGCCAAACTTGCCTGTTACTCCAGGTGTTTGTTTACTTGCTACTTTTGCATTCCAGTCCCCTATAATGAAAAAGGCATCTTTTTTCTTAGAGTCCTTAGGTTCGCAAAGTCAGACATGGCTGAGGTGACTTTAGCACGCATGCAGGTACTAAACACATCGTACATGCTTAAAAGTGTTAATGGCATTTTTTGTATGGCAGTCTACAGTGGGCAGTTATTTTCTTTTTCTCTTATGCAAATTTTAGTTCAGTTTTCATTTTCCTCATTGTCATTGTATTCTTATGAATGAACAGTATGTTCAGAATGAAGGATACTTTATCTCTCAATTTTCTCCTCTTTGTAGATAAATTCCTTCATTCACTCAGGCTTATGGTCAGACAAATAGAAATTTTATTTATTTTTCTTTGCTTTAATTTCACCCTTGCTCTCTAATTACTTTACTGCTATTGCTGCTGTTGCTATACTTTTGCTTGATTCTTTATTTACTATAATTATCTAAATCATTTTAATTTCTTAATTGTTTGTTTAATCTCTCCTGAGAATAGTAATTCAAATTATATTTTACTTTCCAAAGAAAAATAAAAGAGCAAGTCTAGTCAAAAATTGCATAAGTATATTGATTTTTAGAGGACATGTTATCAAACAACTACAGCAACATAGAGATTAGTATTAAAAATTTCTTAATTCAAAATTATTCTTCAAAATCTTCTTGTCTAAAATCACCCCAAATATTGATCACATACTTTAATTATATTTTAAATAATATGAGCAATTCACAGGATTTTATTACTCCAATTGATTTATTATCGAAAAATATATATTATAATATATATATATATATGTATATATAAAGAAAAAGTTGTTACTACTGCCCTTTCCTCTTTCATGGATTCTAGGTTTCCTTTACATTTTTTCCTGGGTGTTTTCTCAGATATTTGTGCTTCCCTCTGATTTCCCTTGCAATTCAGTTTTATTTGATTAGGCAATAGCACTCATTTACCACAAGATGCTAAAGAAGCATTATTTTCTTTTTTTCATCCTCTCTTCCTTAGGCAGTGTTTTAAGTTCTACAATCTCATTAACTGGAGTACAAAATAAAACATGAAACTTTTCAAATAACTCCTTTAATAGTTATTAGAGGCCATCATTTACAAAACAAATATGTTGACTGTTATTTTCAACAGTATATAAGATCTATTTATTTTGTTGTTGCAGTTTAGTTTTGCAATTCGATTTCTAGTTTATCGTTTCTGCCAATCCCCATCCCTTTATTCTGTTCTGTTTTGCTAAGGCTTCTTCTGTTAATGTTCCTTACAAGCCCAATTTATGAAATATACTTTAACTTCCCAGCAATGAATGACTCAATTCAATACCTTTCAAAGTGTGAGTCAAACACAGGCCATAGAATTTGAATTATTTAATAAAAGTGATTAGATTGCTCTGCATCCCAGGGCATGATTGAGCATGTTTGCGATGAGTTTCAGTGCATGTAAAAACACCTTCAGCACTTGTCATTTCTCTGATCTATTACAGAATGAACAATCCACGTCTGTGCCGATGGCTCTTTTCATTAGCCTCTCAGTGATCTGACTCTAATCACTCTTTTCTGCTGTGCAAATTATATTTACTATAGATAAAAGCTGACATTTTATAATGTCTACCAATTATCCTTCTGTAACTGCATGAAGGCAGGTTATGAAATCATTTGCCATACTTTTCTTGTATTTTCAGCTCTCTGTCTAAATCCCATTCTTTTATCATAAGTAGGACAAGATGGAAAATTATGTAAATATATGGCTACTTTCATGATAAAGTAAAGTTGTATAATTTTGCTAGCACTAGGTATTATTCAATGTATATGTCTGTTGGATCATGAAAATAATTCTTTTCTTGAAAATAGGAATATTGTTATTTCATCAGAGAATGTATGGGGAACCAATAACTCTGATATTTGCATCTATTTGTTCCTTTCTATAGGTTCAGTTCAGTCACTCAGTCATGTACGACTCTTTGTGACTCCATGAACCACAGCACACCAGGCCTCCCTGTGCATGATCAACTGCTGGAGTCCACCCAAACCCATGTCCATTGAGTTGGTGATGCCATACCACCATCTCATCCTCTGTTGTCCCCTTCTCCTGCCCTCAATATTTTCCAGAATCAGGGTCTTTTCAAATGAGTCAGCTCTTCACATCAGGTGACCAAAGTATTGGAGTTTCAGCTTCAACATCAGTCCTTTGAATGAACACCCAGGGCTGATCTCCTTTACGATGGATTGGTTGTATCTCCTTGTTGTCCAAGGTACTGTCAAGAGTCTTCTCCAACACAACAGTTCAAAAGCATCAATTCTTCGGCGCTCAGCTTTCTTTATAGCCCAACTCTCACACCCACACTCGACTACTGGAAAACCCATAGCTTTGACTAGATGGACCTTTGTTAGTAAAGTAATGTCTCTGTGTTTTAATATGCTGTCTAGGTTGGCCATGACTTTTCTTACAAGGAACAAGCATCTTTTAATTTCATGGCTGCAGTCACCATCTGAAGTGATTTTGGAGCCTCCCAAAATAAAATCTGTCACTGTTTCCCTTGCTTCCCCATCTATTTGCCATGAAGTGCTGGGACCAGATGCCATGATCTTAGTTTTTTGAATGTTGAGTTTTAAGCCAACATGATAGAGATTATCTATTTCCTTCTGCTGTGTGATGATATAGCAAGATGGCCCTCTGCCAGCCAGGAATGAGCTCTCACTAGCTCTCACTATTGAATAGGTCAGCACCTTGATGTTGGACTCCCCACCCTTCAGAATTATGAGACATAAATGTCTGTTATTCAAGTCATGTAGATTACAGTATTGTTATACCTGCCTGAGCAGACACATTTAAATATAATATTACAAGACGTTTTAACTAATCCTTTCTCAAACCAAGCAGGAACATTGATCACATTCTTCTTTATTTCATGGTTCTTTGGTAAATATGCCTAGTCACTCTTGTGCTGTGCTCTCACTTCAATCATGTCAGACTCTTTGCCACCATATGGACTGTAGCCTGGCAGGCTCCTCTGTCCATGGGATTTATTTTTTAATGGGATATTTTAACAAAGATAGAAAACTCATAGTACACTGGATTTCATTTTTGATAAGGGATATGATTAAATGTTGATAATTCATGGTAGCTAGGTGAAATAGTCTCAAAATTAAACATAATATGTTTATTATATGTGATTGACCTTTAGGATGTCCTGTCTCATGGCTTTCTAAATGGGAGAGACAATAATATAATAAAGAAAGCATGCATATGAATTTTCTTTCAGAAGTTCTAAAGCCTTCAAGTATGTTAAGAAATTTATGTTGAAGGAAATGTATGTCATATATATATATATATATATATATATATATATATATATATATATATATATATATATATATATATATATATATATATATATAATGGAGATTATAGATTATAGTGAAATTTGCTTGGTTGTGTCCAACTCTGTGTGACCTCAAGGACTATACAGTCCATGGAATTATCCACACCAGAATAATGAAGTGGGTAGCCTTTCCCTTCTCCAGTGGATCTTCCCAACCCAGAGATCAAACTCAGGCCTCGCACATTGAAGGCGGATTCTTTACCAGCTGAGCCACAAGGGAAGCCCGTAGAGTATATGACAATATTAAATATTCATACCTATGAACTATAAATGCAAATTCTGAGATTCCTTTCTAGTGAATTGCCTAGTAGAAAATAGGTATAGGAAAACAAAATGAAATTAGAGCTTTCTTAGCTAGCATGTAATTGGAGCAAATAATGTTCATATGGTGATTTTTTGGTCATATAAAAATTATAGCATATGCTTATTGATTTTTATTCTAAAAGTCTATTCTGTATAAATGTGAAAATATATTTTATATACCACCTCCATCTATACAGACTTTTGGTTAATGCTCTTCCAGTTTTATTCTGGGCTTGGCTATATGACTTTCCTTAAAAAGGTAAGGAGGCAGAAGAATGTAAAGTAATTGTACTTTGGTACATTTTCTCTCTCACTTATGGAATAGCTTCTCCTACCATGTGAACCAGTGATGGGAGATTGGCTGGACAATTAGAGACCAAGTACAGAGTGGTTCCATACATCCTTGTTACTCTAGCTTTTTCAGTTGAGAACCCACAGATATGAGTCAGATAAGTCAAACACTATGAGGTCAATTAGCTGCAGGTTGGCCAACTCAGGCTGGAAGAAAGCACGGCCAATACACAGAAATATGAAAAACAATAATTGCTTTATGGAAGGAGGACAATAGGTTTTGCAGTGATTTATTACAACTGATATGGGAAAGGAGTATGTCAAGGCTGTATATAGTCACCCTGCCTATTTAACTTACATGTAGAGTACATCATGAGAAATTCTGGGCTAGATGAAGCACAAGCTGGAATAAAGACTGCTGGGAGACATATCAATAACCTCAGATATGCAGATGACACCACCCTTATTACAGAAAGCAAAGAGGAACTAAAGAGCCTCTTGATGAAAGTGAAAGAGGAGAGGGAAAAGTTGGCCTAAAACTCAACATTCAGGAAACTCAGATCATGGCATCTTGTCCCATCATTTCATGGCAAATAGTTGAAAAAACAGTGGAAACAGTGAGAGACTTTATTTGAGGGGGCTCCAAAATCACTGCAGATGGTGACTGCAGCTGTGAAATTAAAAGATACTTGCTCCTAGGAAGAAAAGTTATGACCAATCTAGACAGCATATTAAAAAGCAGAGACATTTGCCAACAAAGGTCCATCTAGTCAAAGTTATGGTTTTTCCAGTAGTCATGTGTGGATATGAGAGTTAGACTATAAATAAAGCTGAGTGCCAAAGAATGATGCTTTTGAACTGTGCTGTTGGAGAAGACTCTTGAGAGTCCTTTGGACAACAGGGAGAACCAACCTGTCCATCCTAAAGGAAATCAGTCCTGAATATTCATTGGAAGGACTGATGTTGAAGTGAAAACTCCAATACTTTGGCCACCTGATGTGAAGAGCTGACTCATTGGAAAAGCCCCTGATACTGGGAAAGATTGAAGGTGGGAGGAGAAGGGGATGATGGAGGATCAGATGGTTGGATGGCATCACTGACTCAATGGACATGAGCTTGAGTAAACTCTAGGAGTTGTGAATGGACAGGGAACCCTGGCGTGCTGCAGTCCATGGGGTGGCAAAGAGTCAGATACGACTGAATGGCTGAACTGAACTGAACTGATATTAATATTTACATTCCCTGTCATTATGAATTTTATTCTGCTTAACTTCATTCCATCTTGATTGTTATTTTACACGCTATGACATAAAGAAGACAAAGACAAAATCTTGATTCCAAGAACAGGTATTCCTGATATGAGTTGGCCAGTGAGTAATTTAACTGTTACTTTTAGATTGTTGTTTCTTTATCTGTCAATGTATTTGCTGCTGTTTTTCAGTTGCTAAGTTATGTACAACTCTTTGTGACACCATGAACTGCAGCATGCCAGACACCTCTGTCCACTATCTTCTGGAGTTCGCTCAAATTCATGTCCATTGAGTAAGTGATGCTATCTAATCATCTCATCTTCTGCCACCCTCTTCTCCTCTTACCCTTAGTCTTTCCCAGCATCAGATATTTTCCAATGAGTCAACTCTTGGCAACAGGTGGTCAAAGTATTGGAGGTTCAGCATTAGCATCAGTCCTTTCAATGAGTATTTGGGTTGATTTCCTTTAGGATTGACTGATTTGACCTCTTTGCTGTTAATATATAATCAGGATGAAAAAAAAAAAAAAGAAAGGAAAAAATCTGACTAGTTAAAATTTACCGTTTTCTGGAAGTAACATTAGGAGTGAATACAAGACAGAACGTGTTTCAACAGCAGCAATCCTAATGTGATATCAAGTGTTAATATCATTAATTCATAATGGATTCCTTTCATATTGAGAGAACATTTCCTAATCTGTGACTAAATAGTTTCATATGTGAATGGTTATTCCAATGGTGTGAAATTATTGTGGCATATTTAAGGAGCTAGCTTCCCTGGTGGCTCATATGCTAAAAAATCCCCCTGCAATGCAAGAGACCCAGATTTGATCATGAGTGGGGAAGATTCCTTGGAGAAGGGAATTGCTACACACTCCAGTTTTCTTGCCTGGAGAATTCCATGGACATAGGAGCCTGGCGGGCTATGGGGTCAAAAAGAGTTGGGCAGGACTGAAAGATTTTCATTTTCACTTTCATCCATACAGAATGTATGAATAAACTTTCTAAAGTTATAATTAAGCCATCTTTAAGTTGATCCCATAATCAGATAGCAGTTCCTTTGAGAATCTCCATTTCTAAGAAGGAATTCTTATCAGTGGCACCATTAGCACGTGAATATTATTTACAGGAAGTCTATTGCTGAAAAGACTCTAGAGGAAGGAAAGCATAAAACTTTCGATTGCAAAATAAACAAAAGCCACTCTAGTTGTTATTAACAAAGAGATATTTTGATGCAGGAGGCTAGATGCTTATAAATTTTGCTTTCATTTCTAGGTAATTTATTTGTTCTTTTATCAAAATGATCTGTTCTTCTAAAAATATAATCCCATTTTATTCTGGCAGTAGGAGGACTTTTGAACAACTTAAAACTATATATACTATGCTATTTTCAGTTTGTTCTTTTTTATTTCTCTAAAGTTTTTCTGTGTTCAGTGTATATTTTTTATCACAATGTTTGTTTTTTTTTTTTCTTTTCCCCTCTTGATATGTGTTTTTTTTGTTTGTTTGTTTGTTTTTCCTAATAATAAATGTGGTTTATATGGATTTGTTTGGTTGCTTTTCATCTGTCTTGATGGGGTGGTCAACAGTTATAGGACAGTTTTTTTTTTTTTTTTTTTTTTTTTACTGTAGGGTAGATATAGATTTTCTTTTTACTCTCACAGATTTGAAGAACTCCAGGCCACTTTTAATTAATTTCTAATCATTTGGGTTCCTGTATTTGTGGGTGGAATAAATTTTGATCACTACTTTCTAACTTATTTACTATGACTCTACACAAAAGAATTTAGTTTTGTTTTCTTGAGTTTCTTTGTGTCTGATATACCTTCTTAATGTTTGCCTAGGTCCACTAGCAGGGATATTTAGTATTGATTAGAGGGATGTGAGTTTATGCTGGAGATCCAATTTTTTTTTTTAATTTCTTTTTTTATTGAAGGATAATCGCTGTACAGAATTTTATTGTTTTCTTTCAAACCTCAACATGAATCAGCCATAGGTATACATATATCCCCTCCTTATCAAATTGCCAATGGCATTTTTCACAGAACTAGAAGAATTTCACAATTCATAGGGAAACACAAAAGACCCTGAATAGCCAAAGCAGTCTTGAAAAAGAAGAATGGAGCTGGAGGAATCAACCTTCCTGACTTCAGATTATACTACAAAGCTATAGTCATCAGGATAGTATGGTACTGGCACAAAAACAGAAATATAGATCAATGAAACAAGATAGAAAGCCCAGAAATAAACAAAGGAGGCAAGAATATTCAATGGGACAAAAACATCCTCTTCAATAAATGGTGCTGGGAAAACTGGACAGCTACATGTAAAAGAATGAAATTAGAACACTTCCTAACACCATACACAAAGATAAACTCAAAATGGATTAAAGACCTAAATGTAAGACCAGAAACTATAACACTCTTAGAGGAGATCCAATTTTATAGAAGATTTCATTTATTGATCTATGATGTGTCCTGTACATTGGTTAAATCTGTTGTCTCAGGGCATACTCAAAATTCCTATTCCCAGTTGTCAGCTCCTTGACACCTTGATGTCAGTTTCCAGCTTATTCATCATTAAGGTCCCAAATTATTTTTATACTTAATATTTTTCATTACTAATTACCTTAAATAGTATATCCATTTTACTTGTGAATAGAAATGGCCTGCTGCATCACTGTATTTTACCATTGTACAGAAAGTTATCTTATTTGCTCTGAAAATATTGTGTAAATGTAAAACATATCAGTATATAACTTATTTTTTCTAAATCCTCATTGTTTAGTTTTTAATTAAGTTCCAATATAATCAGCACAAATGAATTAAATGCACATTAAAGAAATTCAACTTTATGTCTAGAATTTTAAACAATCAATAATAATAAATAACAGCTCTGACTTCAAAGTGATCAAAATAAATGAAAATGCATGTAGCAGATAAAACATAAACATAAGTCAAAGCATTTTTATCTATGTCTTTTGATCTTTATAACTTCTCAGTATGAAAATGTTCAAATTATGTGACAAATAAAATTTCAAAATTAATCAGTCTTCTTTAAAGTCTGTGGACTGAATTGACTCCATTTGAACATTTTTCTGTAAAATGTTATACATCTTATTGTTGGTTATCTCTCACTTAGGAATTCTTACAATATGTTTTTATTCCTCATCCTAATTCTACCTTGTGGATAAAAAAGGGAAGGAGTCATTTTCTTTCCAACATAAAGATTATTCAAAAATTTGGAAAAAAAAAAAAAACTAGTCCTATTCTAAGTATTAACTTTCCTACCCCTCTCATCATTCCTCAGATAACATTGTTTCCAAAGTTTTACCCATCTGTTCATTTATTCAGTTTCTTGAATTTTAAATTACTGTATCTAAAATTAATACAGCACTCTATAGGTAGCTCAGTCTAGACAGAAAGTAATTTTACCTCCTTTGAAGTAGGCATTATTATATCAAATTACATTAAATTTGCATTTTCCCTTTCAATGACTTTTCATTTGAAAAGTCCACACATTCTCTCACACCACTGATTCTAATACTAAAATGTCTCTCTCACTTCCTTTCTGTGTAGTGGTTATATTGTGTTTCATCACTGAAAGAATGAGTGAAACATATTTTATTTTTTATAATTCTGGCTATTTTCTTTAGTATATCTTCCAAGATAGCCTTTTGTGTCTTCTGTTTGGTTTGGTTTTGTTTGGCTACACAGAGCAGCATGCAGAATCTTACTTTCCCGACCAGGATCAAACCTTGCCTCTGTTTTGGGAGTGTGACAAGTAAAGTCTCTTCCATAATGTTTTTAATTGAACTTTAATTTGCAGCTACTTTTACCTAGTCTTAGTTTTTATTATTTAAATTATCTAAAGATACTTAAAATCATTATTTCAGTTTTTTCTTTTGGGACACGGAAATTGATTTCATGAGGAAAATAATAAAATAAATAATACCATTATATTTATAATTCCATATTATGGCTTGAAAAGTATGTCTAGAAGCTAATTTTATGACCTCCTGACCTGCCCTTGCAATTAGTTCACTTTATTATTATTAATATTATTATGTTCACTACCAATACTAATTGTATTATCTTTATCTGGAAATATCTAAAATTTTAGCATGTTGGAGAAAGCTTTTATTTTGTTACATATTGTCTTTACACTATTTCCTCATTTAGCATATGTCAAACAAATTACTGTTGAAGTTTTTCAGTGTAATAGATTATAAGTGGCATATTTGGGGACTATTGTTGCTGCTGCTAAGTCTCTTCAGTCGTGTCCAACTCTGTGCGACCCCAAAGATAGCAGCCCTCCAAGCTCCCCCATCCCTGGAATTCTCCAGGCAAGATAAGGGGACTATCTTCATATTGATATATGGATTTTTAAAATTTTACATTATCTCATGCTCTTTTAAGTGTCAATTCTATAAATGCTTGATAAGTACACATGTGGAAAACACTCAAAATGTGTTATCTTTTGTCCATATATCCTATAATAACCTAAATTTTTAAATTTTGCTTCTCAAAATTGCTGGAGCAAGTATGAGAATTGGAATTAGATAAAAAACTATTTTTCTCAAATATTTTACATTTCCATATAAAATATTGTCTTAAAGGCTTCTTGCACTCATCTCACATGCTAGTAAAATAATGCTCGAAATTATCCAAGCCAGGCTTCAACAATACATGAACTGTGAACTTCCAGATGTTCAAGCTGGTTTTAGAAAAGGCAGAGGAACCAGAGATCAAATTGCCAACATTTGCTGGATCATTGAAAAAGGAAGAGAGTTCCAGAAAAACATCTATTTCTGCCTTATTGATTACGCCAAAGCCTTTGACTGTGTGGATCACAATAAACTGTGGAGAATTCTGAAAGAGATGGGAATACCACATAACCTGCCTCTTGAGAAACCTGTATGCAGGTCAGGAAGCAACCGTTAGAACTAGACATGGAACAACAGACTGGTTCCAAATAGGAAAGGATTACGTCAAGGCTGTGTACTGTAACCCTGCTTATTTAACTTATATGCAAAGTACATCATGAGAAACCCTGGACTGGAGGAAGCACAAGCTAGAATCAAGATTGCTGGGAGAAATATCAATAACCTCAGATATGCAGATGACACCACACTTATGTCAGAAAGTGAAGAGGAACTAAAGAACCTCTTGTTGAAAGTGAAAGAGGACAGTGAAAAAGTTGGCTTAAAGCTCAACATTCTTAAAACTAAGATCATGGCATCTGGTTCCATCACTTCAGGACAAATAGATGGGAAAACAGTGGAAACAGTGGATGACTTTATTTTGGGGGGCTCCAAAGTCACTGCAGATGGTGATTGCAGCCATGAAAGTAAAAGATGCTTACTTCTTGGAAGGAAAGTTTTGACCAACCTAGACAGCATATTAAAAAGCAGAGACATTACTTTGTCAACAAAGTTCTGTCTAGTCAAGGCTATGATTTTTCCAGTAGTCAAGTGTGGATGTGAGAGTTGGACTATAAAGAAAGCTGAGCACCAAAGAATTGATGCTTTTGAATTGTGGTGTTGGAAAAGACTCTTGAGAATCCCTTGGACTACAAGGAGATCCAACCAGCCCATCCTAAAGGAAATCAGTCCTGGGTTTTCTTTGGAAGGAGTGATGTTGAAGCTGAAACTCCAATACTTTGGCCACCTGATACAAAGAGCTGACTCATGTGAAAAGACCCTGATGCTGGGAAATATTGAGGGCAGGAGGAAAAGGGGATGACAGAGGATGAGATGGTTGGATGCCATCACCAACTCGGTGGACATTGGTTTGGGTGGACTCTGGGAGTTGGTGATGGATAGGGAGGCCTGGCATGCTGTGGTTCATGAAGTCACTTAGAGTTGGACACGACTGATCAACTGAACTGAACAAAGGCTTCTTAAGTGCACAATGCAAAAAAATAGAGGAAGATAATAGAATGAGAAGGACTAGAGATCTCTTTCAAGAAAATTAGTGATACCAAGGAAAGAGTTTACACAAAGATGGGCACAATAAAGGACAGAAACATTATGGACTCAAGGGAAACAGAAAAGATTAAGAAGAGGTGGCAAGAAGACACAGCAGAACTGTACAGAAAAAGTCTTAATGACCCAGATAACCATGATGGTGTGGTCACCAACCTATAGCCAGACATCCTGGAGTGTGAAATTAAGTGAGCCTTGGGAATCATGGAAGTAAACAAATTTAGTGAAGGGGATAGAATTCCAGTTGAGCTATTTCAAATTCTGAAAGATAATACATTAAAGTGGTGTACTCAATATGCCAGAAAATTTGGGAAAATCAGAAGTGGTCAGTTCAGTTCACTTCAGTCTCTCAGTCATGTCCGACTCTTTGTGAACCCATGAATCGCAGCGTGCCAGGCCTCCCTGTCCATCACCAACTCCCGGAGTTCACTCAGACTCACATCCCTCAAGTCAGTGATGCCATCCAGCCATCTCATCCTCTGTCGTCCCCTTCTCCTCCTGCCCCCACTCCCTCCCAGCATCAGAGTCTTCTCCAATGAGTCAACTCTTCGCATGAGGTGGCCAAAATACTGGAGTTTCAGTTTTAGCATCATTCCTTCCAAAGAAATCCCAGGACTGATCTCCTTCAGAATGGACTGGTTGGATCTCCTTGCAGCCCAAGGGGCTCTCAAGAGTCTTCTCCAACACCACAGTTCAAAAGCATCAATTCTTCAGCGCTCAGGTTTCTTCACAGTCCAGCTCTCACATCCATACATGGCCAATGGAAAAGCCATAGCCTTGACTAGATGGACCTTTGTTGGCAAAGTAATCTCTCTGCTTTTCAATATGCTATCTAGATTGGTCATAACTTTCCTTCCAAGGAGTAAGTGTCTTTTAATTTCATGGCTGCAGTCACCATCTGCAGTGATTTTGGAGCCCCCCAAAATAAAGTCTGACACTATTTCCACTGTTTCCCCATCTATTTGCCATGAAGTGATGGGACCAGATGTCATTATCTTCATTTTCTGAATGTTGAGTTTTAAGCCAACTTTTTCACTCTCCTCTTTCACCTTCATCACATAACTGGGAAAGGTGAGTTTTTATTTCAATCCCGAAGAAGGCCAATGCCAAAAAAAGTTCAAACTATAGCACAGTTGAGGTCATTTAGCATGATAGTAAGATAATTCTCAAAATCCTTCAAGCTTGACCTCAACAGTATGTGAACAAAAAATATCCACTTGTACAAGCTGGACTTAGAAAAGGCAAGAAATCAAATTGCCAACATTCATTGGATCATAGAAAAGGCAAGATAATGTTATGAAAAAATATCTACTTCTGTTTTATTGACTACACTAAAGCTTTGACTCTCTGGATCACAACAAACTGTGGAAAATTCTTAAAAACCACATTACTTTCCTTCTGAGAAACCTGTATGCAGGTCAAGAAGAAACAATGAAAACTGGACATGAACAATGGACTTGATCAGAATTGGGAAAGGAGTATGACAAAGTTATAAATTGTTATACCCTGCTTATTTATCTTACATTCAGAGTACATCCTCCAAAATATCATGCTGGATGAATCTCAAGCCAGAATCAAGATTGTTGAGAGAAATATCAATAACCTCAGATATGCAGATGACACCACTCTAATGACAGAGAGTGAAGGCACACTTAAAGAGCCTCTTGATGAAGGTCAAAGAGGAGAGTGAAAAAGCTGGCTTAAAAGTCAATATTCAAAAAACTAAGATCATGGCATCCAGTCCCATCACTTCATGGCAAATAGATGGGGAAAAAGTGGAAGCAGTGGAAGACTTTATTCTCTTGGGCTCCAAAATCACTGCAGTCAGTGGCTGCAGCCATGAAATTAGAAGATGCTTGCTCCTTGGAAGAAAACCTGTGGCATACCTAGACAGCATATTAAAAAGCAGAGACATTACTTTGCTGAAAAATGTCTGTCTAGTCAAAGCTATCATTTATCCAGTAGCCATGTACAAATGTGAGAGCTGGACCATATTGGACCATATTTGGTGACCATTTGGCTGAGCACCAAAGAATTGATGCTTCTGAACTGTGGTGCTGGAGAAGACTCCTGAGAGTCCCTTGGATAGCAAGGAGATCCAACCAGCCAATGCTAAAAGAAATCAACTCTGAATACTCATTGGAAGGACTGATGCTATAGCTGAAGCTGCAATACTTTGGCCACCTGATATGAAGTGCCAACACACAGGAAAAGACCCCTGATATTGGCAAACATTGAGGGTAAGGGGGGCAATAAAGGATGAGATAGTTGGATGGCATCACTGATTCAATGGACATGAGTTTGAGCAAACTCCAGTAGATAGTGAATGACAAGGAAGCCTGGTATACTGCAGTCAATGGGGTCGCAAACAGTCAGACATGACTGAGCAACTGAACAACACATATGCTTTTCCTAAAGCATGTTAAACATAAAAAAATAAATCACACTGAGATATGTTTACATTTCTTGATGTGATTTTTTGAAAAATCTTGTACTATGGAGTCATACTTTTCCCATAAGCTAGGATTTAATCTTCACTGCATTTATCTGGTTTCTATCCACTGAAAGCAACAGAATACCAGTACAACAACCACAAGAAACAGGAGACATAGTTTTAGTTCCTGTACATATTTAGAATGCATTGTTGGATAAATAGAGTGATTCTAAGATTGCAAACAAATGTTTTTAAAGAGGAACAGCTAGATTGAAATGTAAAATAGCATGCTGTAAACTGACATTATAAGTGAAGGGCATTATTGAGCTTTCCTTATTGAAATTAAACTACTGTTATACCCAAACATTATATTTTTTTAGGTCTTCTTTGTAATCATTTTACCATTTTAATCAGTATCCTCATTGTTTCCACTTCTGGACTTGGTCCACTTCTTCTTTCAATCTAATGTTATCCTAGAGTAATGTAATTGATGTTCCCCCCATATACTGATGAATCTTCCTAGATGTTTAAATCCTTGAGAGCAGGAATGATTTCCTGTTAGTCTTTTCATCCCTCTTTGTTTAACTAAAATATGCTACTTGCTCAGTAACATCCATTAAATTAAACTAAAATGAATTGAAATCAAACTCAGAGACCCTTTTCTCTCCCTCTGTCTCAGACATATATTCAATTCTATGATATACACTTCCATATAAATATTTAACAGATATTTCAATTTAAATTTAGGTGGAGCATCTACTTCTATCCAGTTTTTCAAATCACAATCCAGGCTTGTAATCTTGCATTTCCTTTCTCAATTACATTTCTCAACATTACCTACACAATCATCCTTCATCGTTTATTTACTTTCTATACCTGATAAAATATCAGTTTCTGGAAAGTTTAATGCCTGTATCTGAAATACACTCCCCTTTCATCCATTACTGTATCTCTCATAAGTCATATCCTGACACATTTCATACACAGTTATCTCTAAATTGTGTCCCAGTCTCTATTCCTAAATTGTCTTTAAGTTCCACAGCATAGGACCATCAGATCTTAAGTCTGCCATACTGCATTGTACTATTTTAACAAAACTTTAAATCACTAAAAAAAATAATTAGGATAAGGTGAATTTACTCAGCAAACTGTTACCTGTTTAGTAAGATGCTAAGAGTGTTAGATCAGGCTACCTGGGTTTTCAATCTATCTCTTCTGCCATTAGCTTTGTGATGTTCTGCAAGTTACACGACAATTCTAAGTTTTGGTTTTCCCATCTGTAAAATTGGTATAATGACAGGACCACCTCGTAGAGTTGTTTTGAAGATTTAAATAATAACCCATATAAAGTGTTTAGGGGCTTCTCAGGTGGCACCAGTGGTAAAGAGCCTGCCTACCACTGCAGGAAATATAGGAGATATGGGTTTGATCCCTGGGTTGGGAAGATCCTTTGGAGAAGGAAATGGCAACCTACTCCAGTATTCTTGCCTGAAGAATCCATGGACAGAGGAGCCTGGTGAGCTACAGTCCATAGTGCCATGAAGAGTCAGATGACTGAAGCAACTTAGCACACACAAAAATTATTTAGAAGAATTTCAAAGGCAAGCAGGCACTGAAATAATAAGAAAGCATTTGAATAAATATTAGCTCTTATGATAGTCAGTCTTTGATAAGGTAGCCCTCTGGCATTTCTAAATTTTACTTATCTTTAAAGGCTCAAATATGTATTAATTTCACAAAGACTAAAAACATGTGATTCTTTTATAATAACTATAACATACATAACATTATATAAACAGCAATATCTTTAAAAAGCTCTTCATATTATTGGAGGAACAGAGACTATGTCTATTTAATCTCCGTGTTTCTGACACCTAGTTTGTCACACGAAAGTGCCTAGTAAATTGTGGCTTTTTTTATTAATTATTTCCTGTTCAGAACTAAAATGATTTTATATGTCCCAGTCCTCAACAGTTTGAAGATAAAAAATCCTTGAAATAATCACTAATTTTGAAGTTCCAGTCTCATTCACTCTTAAAAAGTTCTAGCCTCTTTCAAGTCATTATGAAAAGGAAGATATTGATATTATCTTTTCATTTGAAAAAAAAATTTTCTTTCAGATATTTTATAATATTGACCACTTTCTTCTATCCATCTATATGCTTATCTGTCAGCATTTTCAGTCACTACAACTACCCAAAGCAACATCTATATTGGTGAAACCAGTATTACTGCAGATAAATTATGAAATTCATACTGAGTTTTTAAGGCTTGATATGGAGAATACTGATAATCCCCCCCAAATGATAAAACTTGATCTTCTTGCCTTGTCAATTATTTAACATGAATATGAGCTGACTGATATTCTTACTACCTTTGACATGTGGCTATAGTTACCTGTTGACTAGTATCAACAGAGTTGATGCAGATATCAAAGTTTTGGTGTGCAGGTTTTATTGAAGTTATTACTGGCACTATTGCTTTTGCTTTGAATTCATGATGCCTTGGAAATTCTAGAAAATATCCTTCCACTACTTTGTGTGTATATGACTGTGTGTGTGTGTGTGTGTGTGTAATTGCAACCCACATGCCATTTTACCATGTTATGGATCATTGGGAATGTGTAGAAAATAAATAAATGAGAATAGGCATGTAGCAATGATACAAACATGTTTATGAGTGAATACTAAGTCACTTCAGTCATGTCTGACTCTTTGCAGTCCAATGGACTGTAGCCCACCAAACTCCTCTGTTTAGGGGTTTCTCCAGGCAAGAATACTGGAGGGGTTTACCATGCCTTCCTGCAGGGGATCTTCCCAACCCAAGAATTGAATCCGAATCTCTTATGTCTCCTACATTGGCATGTAGGTTCATTACATCTAGCACTAACTGAGAAGCCCAAACATATTTATAACTTTCCATAAAACCTGGTCTATGTTCCCTGAGCCAAACTCAAATCTTTTGCTTTATGTCTCTACAGTTCTTTATACAAGCACAGCATTGTTGTCAAACACCCATTTCACTCAGGTGTGTATTGATTGTATCTCAGGATGAATAAAACTTTTGTTTGGATGATAGACATTAATTATTAATACAGCACAGTTAATAAAACTATCCTACATGTATTCCAAGCTCAATATTTACCCAGAAATAGATTATTAAGAAATTAATGATATTGTTACTGCACAAATTCTAAAAACAAACCATGGTTTTTGTCCATTTGTGAGACATGAAGAAGTAAAGATTAATATCTGTGTAGAATTCACTTGTATTTTGGAAGAAAACAAATGTGTAAGATGTAGAATTAACAATTTAACATTGTCTATGATAAGAATTAAAAAATGAAAGTAGTAAATGATATATAGAACCTGAGAAGGGGAAAATTGCTGAAGAGCATATCTAAGTAATAATAGAGAGCATAATATGTTGCACTCATAAATCTAGGAAAAAATATAATGCAGTTATATAGAGCCTATAAACTATTGCTCTTTTATTCTGAGAAGTCCAATGCATTGTCAAAAATGATCCCAATTACTATAAATCAGAAACATTCATACCTAAATGGAAGATAGAAAGTATCTGTACTTTCAAAGAAAATATATATATATATATAGAATATATATATAAAAAATATATATAATATATATAAAATATATATAAATATATATATAAATATATATATAGAATATATATATAAATATATATATAGAATATATATATATTCTAGTTAGCAGTCATATCAGATTGAGTTAAAATTCACAAATTGTTTTGGGGTTTAACAATTTTCAGACACATTCAAATATCCTTTAATAGGAAGTGTTTCCAACTCATTCCAACTCTCTAAGTTTTTCATTTGCAAATAAATTTGAGTCTTTTCAGCCTTGACTTAAATTGTAGATAAAATAGCTTTGTGTAACATAGAATAAAGGGCTTTAAAGAAGTTGAGAATATTTACAGATAGAAAACATCTCATGCAAAACATTGTGATAAGTATAAAGAATTCAGTACCATATGGATTAATTTTCCTTTAAAATAAAAATTGTGAAACTTTGAGAAAAATTACTTAGAAGAATACAAGTAGGTCACAAAATATTAAAAAGTATTAAAATATTAAAAAGTATATCAAATATTGTCTTATCTGTTGCTTTTAATGACTTAAATGGGTCATTTAAACATGTACTTTGTTTTAATGTCTATTAGTCATAAAATACAATTTCTTGTTATAGTATAGATAATATATTTTTTAAATTACTGCAATTGATTATGCAAGTTTTATTGTCTTGAATTTGCATAAACATTTGCCTCAAGCTTTTTATATTCAAAATATCTAAATACAAATATTCAGTGAAAACAAAATAGATTAAACACAGGAAGCAGTGTACTAAGATGGTTTACTTTTGATTAATGAGGCATAGTGGCAGACCTTTCTTCTTTCCTCTGTCGACTGTTTCTTCTTATAATCTCCCACCACTTCCAAAATACAGCTTGCCAATCTATGTTGAATATGCTCATATATCTGTACTATTTTTGATTTAATATCAAATATTTAATAGTATAATTTAATTTAATATAAAATTAATAATATAATTTAATATTTAAATTAATAATATAATTTGATAATCATATATATTTAATATCTTTGTGTGAATCACAATAAATGGTGGAAAATTCTGAAAGAGATGGGAATACCAGACCATTTGACAAGATTTTTGAGAAATCTATATGTAGGTCAGGAAGCAACAGTTAGAACTGGACATGGAACAACAGACTGGTTCCAGATAGGAAAAGGATTACATCAAGGCTGTATATTGTCACCCTGCTTATTTAACTTATATGCAGAGTACATCATGAGAAACGCTGGGCTGGATGAAGCATAAGCTGGAATCAAGATTGCTGGGAGAAATATCAATAACCTCAGATATGCAGATGACACTACCCTTATGGCAGAAAGTGAAGAAGAGCCTCTTGATGAAAGTGAAAGAAGAGAGTGCAAAAGTTGGCTTAAAGCTCAACATTCAGAAAACTAAGATCATGGCATCCAGTCCCATCACTTCATGGGAAATAGATGGGGGAAACAGTGGCTGACCTTATTGTTTTGAGCTCTAAAATCACTGCTGATGGTGACTGCAGCCATGAAATTAAAAGATGGTTACTCTTTGGGAGGAAAGTTATGACCAACCTAGACAGCATATTAAAAAGCAGAGACATTACTTTGCCAACAAAGGTCCATCTAGTCAAGGCTATGTTTTTTCTAGTAGTAATGTATGACTATGAGTGTTGGACTACAAAGAAAGCTGAGTGCCAAAAAAGTGATGCTTTTGAACTGTGGTGTTGGAAAAGACTCTTGAGAGTCCCTAGGACTGCAAGGAGATTCAACCAGTCCATCCTAAAGGAGATCAGTCCTGGGTGTTCATTGGAAGAACTGATGTTGAAGCTGAAACTCCAATACTTTGGCCACCTGATGCAAAGATCTGTCTCATTTGAAAAGACCCTGATGCTTGGAAAGATTGGGGGTGGGAAGAGAAGGGGACTACAGAGGAGAGATGGTTGGATGGCATCACCAACTCAATGGACATGGGTTTGGGTAGACTCTGGGAGTTGGTGATGGACAGGGAGGCCTGCTGTGGATCATGGGGTCACAAAGAGTCGGACATGACTGAGTGACTGAACTGAACATATATATATATATATACACACACACACACACACACATACATATATATACACACTCCTATTTGTTTTGTTTTTCTAGAGAACTTCGCCTAATAAAATTTATCTGAGCTTTCTACTGGTAAGACATACATTGAAAGAACACTCAATGGGTATATTTTTCAGTTTTCACGACTGGTCAAAGAGAGTTATGGAAAATAAATGAATATCCTATAGGATAGAGTCAAAAGTTATTTTGTCTAATGAAGTGGAAAATTAATCCCAGGGAGCAGAAGCAGGGTTTAATTGGCAGTCACATCCTGCTTCTATTGTAGGATACATGCAACAATTTCCTGGTGGCATTGAAAAATTGCTATTGAGCAATATTGCTATGTACTTACAATTCTCACATGTTTCACACTAGACAGTTTATTATAGTTGTTCACCACTGTTGGGTGTTGAAGTGGACATCTTGTCCTTGTAGTGTGCAGACCCTCAAATCAAGAAAAATCATACCCTGAGCTTCTGTAGATCACACTGGACTGTGACACAGATGAACAATATCACTGGGGTTTCTGAAATAAGGTTAAGACTATTTGACAATGTGGGAGGGGCATGGATAATTTCTGCTGAGTTCTAACTATGGTATTGTAATATCCCTAATTCCAGCCATCCCTACAATTTGCCTTATAAATGTGTGATGCTCTTCACTTTGACTCTGGCCTGATATTACAACTTACTTTGGGCAATGGACAATGGATCAAATGTGTTCTAAGCACAACCTTTTAAAAAGGGCTTGCATGTCTGTGCCTGTGCAATTACTCTCTGCCATTTTTATGATACTGTTAATGGGATTCTCAAGGCAAGAATGCTGAAATGGCTTACCATTCCCTTCTCCAGTGGACTACATTTTATCTGAAATCTCCACCATGACCCATCCATCCTGGGCAGCCCTACAAGGCATGACTCATAGTTTCACTTGGTTATGTTTGCTCCTTGGAAGAAAAGCAATGACAAAACTAGACAGCATATTAAAAAAACAGAAACATTACCTTGGCGACAAAGGTCTGTATAGTCAAAGCTATGGTTTCTCCTTTAGTCACGTGTGACTATGCAACCTGGACAATAAAAAAGGCTTTGAACCAAAGAATTGATGCCTTCGAACTGTGATGCTGGAAAAGACTCTTGAGAGTGCCTTGGACAGCAAGAAGATCAAACTAGTTAATCCTAAAGGAAATCAATCCTGAATATTCATTGGAAGGACTGATGCTGAAGCTAAAGCTCCAATACTTTGGCCACTTGATGCAAAGAGCTGACTCACTGGAAGAGACACTGATGCTGGGAAAGAATGAAAGCTGGAAAAGGGGACAACAGAGGATAAGATGGTTGGGTTGCATCACCAACTCAGTGGACACGAGTTTGAGCAAACTCTGGGACATGGTGATGGACAGGGAGGCCTTGAGTTCTACAGTCCCTGGGGTCACAAAGAGTTGGACACTACTGAACTACTGAAAAACAACAAAGTTATTACGATATGGGTTTTCTCAAGATATTCTCATGGCCCCAGGCAGGATGAAGATAATAAAACTGAGTTTCCCCAGTGCTGAGTCACTACCATCTTAGATTAATTTTCAGCCAGCCAGTGTCTATTCTTAATCAAATCCATCCAAGTTTAGCAGATCCATATAACTTATCTCTCTAGATGTGCTCCCCATAAAAACCTGAAGTTTTGACACTGTTTGTTGAGTCCTCATCATATATTTTTGTACAGAACCACCTCACTCTTGTATCAAATCATACTAAATTATTGTAAAAATAGTAATTTTGCCATTATTCTAACTGCATATAAGTAATTCATTTATGAACTGTTGTTCTATTTCAGTTTAATTACCTTCATCTTATATTGACTTGAGAAAATATCCAATATTTTAAATGACTGCTAGTTTTTAGATAGTACATTTCTTACCATTGAAGAATAGAAAGTATTGAATTTCAAATAGAAAAAAAGTTACCCAAGCATGAAATGATTTAACAAAAAATTTATATAGCCATAGATATTTTTGTTTCTTAAAAAAGGTCATTTGACTATAAATACAGCTTTTTGAAAAGTGTGACTATGGTGAAGCAAATCAATTTCAAACTATATATCACATACTAATAAAAGTCCATGCTTATCCTTATTCTTATTATGGGTTAATTCAGTCATGTCTGTGTAATTATTACATCTGCATATGACCTTCTTATCTTTCCAGGCAATTAGCTTTTTTATGTGTACTCATGAATGAGATATGGATCTTAAAAACTTTTTAAGATTCAAATGCATATTATTTCTTGTGAAATTCTATAGGCTATGTTTAGGTTATATTTCTTTGAATTTAATTAATGAATATTGTTATGACTTTTTATTTTGCCTTTCAGAGAATGAGCTCACAACATATTTATTGCATACTTTCTGTAGACCATACCCCACTCTAATGGTATTTTTGATGAAGAATAGTCTCTGCTGTCATAGTCTTACTTTTACTGCTTCTGTTTTAACCACCATCTTATTAGTATTGCTTCATGGGAAGCCTTGAGGTTCCTTTCTTTCCATACCAAATTGTACCCATACATATTATCCAACTGATGAAGACCAAAGAATAACTCTCCTGCCATCAGGAATGCCTGGGGAAAATAGAGATCAGACTGTTCATAAGATGTCTGGGACTTAAAGAGAGCCATTTCAAGTTGTGAATGGCTTGAATGGCTCTTTAAGCCACTTCAAGAATTCCCTCTGTAACTGCTATCCCCTAAAATAGAATGTTTAGTTTTTGCAACTCACCACGCAAGTAGTACGAAGGGGCACACATGTCTCTCACAGATACCACACATTTTTATCCATGAGTTTCTCAATTATTAGTGTAGGAGGCATATCTTCTAGCTTCAGTTTTGGATCCTAGTTGTCAGTTTTGGAGCAACAAAAAAATGCTCTTATCATGCATACTTATGTAAAAAGCTGAAATTTCAAGCAATTTTTATTGTAAATATAAGATAGATGCTGATATTGGGGTTTTATTTGTGTTTTAATACAAACTAAGAGATACAACTTCTGTTACAAATTGGCACAAATTTAGTGGTTTACAACCTAAATTGAATATATTATAACTGTGGAGGTTAGAAGTCTGACAGAGGTCTCACTTGGCTAAAATCAGTGAGCAGGCAGGCCTGAATTGCTTTCTTGAGGCTCTATGCGAAAATCCATTTCTTTGCCTTTTCTAATTTCTTGAAGACACCTCATTCCTTAGCTTGTTCCCCACCCCCTTAATCTTCAATTGTCACAATTAAATTAACAAATACCACTGATTTCTTTCCATTGTCACCGCTTCTTCTGACTGTTAATCCCTCTGACTATAGCTCCCTCAGAACACGCCTCCCTCTAATGATTCTCTGCTTTGAAAAACTCACGTGGTGGACTTCCCTCGTGATGCAGTGGATGGGAATCTGCCTGCCAATGCAGGGGACATGGGTTTGGTCCCTGGCCTGGGAGGATTCCACCTGCCTCAGAGCAACTAATTTCTTGCACCAAAACTACAGAGCCCGTGCTCTAGAGTCTGTAAGCTGCAAATACCAAAACACATGCACCTAGAGTCTGTACTCCACAAGAGAAGGCACTGCAATGAGCAGCCCACGCACCACAACTAAAAGATCAACCCTGCTCTCTGCAACTAGAGAAAAGCCCTCACAAGGAAACAAAGACCCAGCACAGACATCAGTTCATTCAGTAATTAAAAGACAAAACTCATGTGGTTAGGCTGGGCCTACCTGTGTAATTCAGGATAATTTTCCCATCTCTATGTAACTCTTAACTTCAATCTCAATCTGAATAACATCTAGTTAAGTCTCTTTAACATGTAATGTAACACATTCACCATTTTAGGGAATCAAGACATTGGTCTTTTGGAGGGCCATTATTCTGCCTACCACAGACTATTAAAGAAAGTACTGGCTTTTCCACACAAATCATAGAAATATGCTACAGAACTTTAAAAGTAAACCTGAGGAAGGGAAGGACCTCTCTCAGATCTACTCCCATGGAATTTTCAGTGAGATTTCCTTTAAAATGTTCACTTAAAATATTTCTGAGCGTCTGCTAATTGATAAGCATGAGTGCAGAAATATAACAATGTATAAAGACAGTGTTTTTAAGAAAAAGCACATAAAAATTTGTCACATTAACTCATTCAAAATATTTGTCCACTCTAAACTGCTACAGAAGAATCATATGATGTGCCACAAAACACCCATATGCATATCCCTGTGCTTAACATATATGAATGGGTCTTAAAACATGAAATCAATGCCACTTGCAGAAAGTCAAATTTGTCACATGCATAAAGATGTGCACACATGCATAAAGAGTTCTCCTTGCAGTCTGAGAGAAACTTGGACCTGCCCCTGGTTATAAATGAAGTGTGTAACCAGCATATACTTCCAGACATCCACTTCAGTGAGGTTATATGCACATGGACTTCAATTTTTCAGTGAAATATAGAGGAAGGATTGGATTCAAATAAACTTAGAGCCAAGAACTCATGAAGATTATGAGGAAATGTAATAAAATCTGTTCCACTTCTGTGCTGTGTAGATCAATATTTGAACCCCGACAGAAAGAAGCCATTATGGGCAGAAGATAAAGGGTGTAAGAGACATCAGAGAAGGTCATACTATCTTTAGGAAATTGGCTGCATTTAAATCTTAACTTCAAAACCACAAGATACATTATACAACCCAGAGTTTGTGCCTCATTATTCTCACCTATAAATGGGATAATAACTCATCTGTAGGAAAGGAAGCTGCTAGCTCAAGTATAGCCCCAACAGGAAAATAAGGTCTTCCTTCACTCTGAAGAGAGAAGATAAATTGAAAAGGAAATTGTGTACAAACAGCCAATTAAGAATCATCTTTGGGACAAAAATATGAGTAAGAGTATTTCTTTCCCACATAAATTTGGGTTGTCTCAAGGTAGCTGTAATTTGTTTGGAAAAGAATTAGAAAGAATTCAAAGCAAGGAAATGAATTGCATTTCACAAATTTTTCTAACACAGAATTCCAGTATGGTTATTGACACAAGGTACAGTACTGACTAGAAACAAGTCAGAAGCATATTACTTTTTTGAGGAAATTATAATATCAACAATAGGCTTCCCTCATATCTCGGTTGGTAAAGAATCTGCCTGCAACGCAGGAGATGCCCATTCAATTCCTGAGTTGGGAAGATCCCCTGGAGAAGGGACAGAGTACCCACTCCAGTATTCTGGGGCTTCCCCTGTGGCTCAGCTGGTAAAGAATCTGCCTGCAATACAGGAGACCTGGGAGGACCTTGTTGATTATTTATTTCCTATATAGTACTTTGTATCTGTTCCCTGGGTCGGGAAGATCTGCTAGTGAAGGGAAATGCTACCTACTCCAGTATTCTGGCCTGGAGAATTCCATGGACTGTATAGTCCATGCAGTCACAAAGAGTCAGACACGACTGAGCAACTTTCACGTAATACCAACAAAACTAAACACTAAAACAATATATTTTGGCTAAACAGGTTTTAAAGATACTCTTAAGATCTCAAGTGTTCATGCATAGGACACTGTCTATGGAAGTCTTGTATTCTATAAGATATAGCCTTCTGCCTCCATACATACTTTGCTACTGCTAAGTCGCTTCAGTCGTGTCCGACTCTGTGTGACCCCATAGAGGGCAGCCCATCAGGCTCCCCTGCCCTGGGATTCTCCAGGCAAGAACACTGGAGTGGGTTGCCATTTCTTTCTCCAATGCATGAAAGTGAAAGTGAAAGTGAAGTCGATCAGTCGTGTCTGACTCTTAGCAAACTCGTAGACTGCAGCCCACAAGGATCCTCCGTCCACGGGATTTTCCAGGCAACAGTACTGGAGTGGGGTGCCATTGCCTTCTCTGCCATACTCACTTTCAGTTCAGTTCAGTCGCGCAGTCGTGTCTGACCCTTTGAGACCCCATGAATCGCAGCACACCAGGCCTCCCTGACCATCACTAACTCCCGGAGTCTACTCAAACTCATGTCCATAGAGTCGATGATGCCATCCAGCCACCTCATCCTCTGTTGTCCCCTTCTCCTCCTGCCCCCAATCCCTCCCAACATCAAGGTCTTTTCCAATGAGTCAGTTCTTGCATCAGGTGGCCAAAGTACTGAAGTTTCAGCTCCAACATCAGTCCTTCCAAAGTATATTCAGGACTGGATTTCCTATAGTATCGACTGGCTTGATCTGTTTGCTGTCCAAGAAATTCTTAAGAATCTTCTCCAACCACAGTTCATAAACATCAATTCTTTGGTTCTCAGTTTCTTTATGGTCCAACTCTCATATCCATATTTGACTATTGGAAAAACCATAGCTTTGACTAGTTGAACCTTTGTTGGCAAAGTAATGTATCTGCTTTTTAATATGCTGTCTAGATTTATCAATGCTTTTTTTCCCATCTTTTAATTTCATGGCTGCAGTAACAATCATCAACAGTGATTTTGGAGCACAAAAAAATAAAATCTGTCACTGTTACCATTGTTTTCCCATCTATTGGCCATGAATTGATGGGACTGGATGCCAATCTTAGTTTTAACTTTAGTTCTTTGAATGTTGAGATTTAAGCTAGCTTTTTCACTCTCCTCTTTCACTTTAATCAAGAGGTTCTTTAGTTCTTCTTTGCTTTCAGACATAAGGGTGGTGTCATCTGCATATCTGAGGTTATTGATATTTCTCCCCCCCCCTCGCCAATCTTGATTCTAACTTGTGCGTCATCCATTCTGGCATTTCACATGATGTACTCTGAATATAAGTTAAATATTCACTTTATGTACCCTCAAAAGGCAAAGTTTGTCCCAGTAATTTAAGCAAGGGACTCCGAAAGACAATAGACCAGAGATTTTTATCCAGAGAACAGAATTAGTTGTAATTAAGGATCTTCCCCCAGTTTGCACTTCACCATTTCTCTGGTATGTAGTCCCCATACTTTATTTTAAAAATAGGGATTAATTACAATGATATTACTTCTGCCCCACCATTGTATAGTGTATGAGCTGGGAGTAAACTGTCTTCTTGGTTCACATGTTCTAGAGTTCCAGCTTCATGTAACTGGGTGAAGAAATTTGATCGAAACACACTGGATCTCAACTATGGAAAGAAAGAGAATGATTTATATGCTAAAAGAATGATGAAATTGATATTTGATGAACAGAGGGGCAAACTATAATAGAGAGTAATAGCACAGAAAAATACAATTTTTCCTGGGCTTATAAGGTTCCCTGTTTCTTAGAATTTTTCCTATGACATATTTAGAGCCAGGGGCATGTGAAGAGAATCTGGCTCATCATAATGAAAGGTTGTTGTTGAATCACACGAAGACACTGGGATTCTTGGCCCCCCAGAGGAGAATAATTCAATCCAGGGCCAGAGACGAGGGTTGATTGCTCAGAGCTTTTGTGTAATAAAGTTTTATTAAAGTATAAAGGAGATAGAGAAAGCTTCTGACATAGGCATCAGAAGAGGGCAGAAAGAGTACCCACTTGCTAGTGTTAACAATGAAGTTATATAATCCAAAGAATGTCTGAAGGTTGTAAAGACCTCATCAGACCTACTCCCATAATTTACATTTTAAGATAACACTGTCCTGGCCTACTCCCATAATTTACATTTTAAGATAACAGAAGGTTTAATCCAAAGACTGTCCTTAGGCAGGATACATTATTGTTATATAATCCTAAGGAATGTGGAGAAAGAAAAAAGTTTGTCCTTTCCTCCTCCTTGAGAATTCCAGACCCCTCTCTCCTTGGGGACCCCTAGACTCCTTATCAACCTGCCTAGGAAATGACTCTCTCATTCCCCCCTTTGCTTTTAGGAGAATTATGTTGCCTAGGGAAACGGGGCGTCGTTCTTGTTCCATAACTGCTCCCGAGCTGACAAGGGGCGTTGTCCCTAAACTGGTGAGGCAACATATTCTCCTAATCCTCATATTGAGGATATCGGATCCAGGGGCCCCAAATAGTAGCTGGAGGAAGTTGCAACACTAGCAGGAGTTTGAGCAATCATTTATAACTCAAAAGCTTTCATGTGGCTAGAAACAAATCCAGTTATACAATTACAGATGCAGGTAGCAAACAGCAAAAACAAAACAATCAGAATCAAAATTAAAAGTCACATTATGTCCATAGTTAAAGTGCAAAGTGTTGCAGCAGTCCATTTTAGGGTTGGTAAATGTCATCAGATGAAGGAGAGGCATCACATGTGATTGTTGTCGAAGGTATTCACAGACTTGGAGAAAGTCTTTTCCTTGAAGTGGAGATGTCCACCACGGGAAACCTCCCACTGATGAAGAGTGGAGCGCTCCACAGACCCAGCAGTTAGACCCATTGTGGAATGGAGCATAGGAGTGAGCCAGGACAGGAAGACATTGTCTGGAGGATCCAACGGCAGACTCAAGATATTTGGAGTCAGAAGTAGACTCACAAAGATTATCAGGCCCATCCGCTGTCCTTTGCTTAACTCTAGAGCTCAGGTCAAGGCCACAAGCTCAGCTAACTGAGCACTGGTTCCCTGGGGGAGAGCACTGGTTCCCTGGGGGAGAGATTTTGCTTCCAAAACCTGTTCAGCAGTCACCACGGCGTAACCTGCTTTACGCTTTCCATCCCAAACAAAAGAACTGCCATCTGTAAATATTTCCATGTCAGGATTGTCTAATGGGATATCCTTTAGATCCTCCCGAGCTGCATAGTTTAAAGTTAGGAACTGAGAACAATCGTGACGTGATCAGGTGTTTCATTTTCCTTCTCAGGAAGGAAAGTGGCAGGATTTAGATTTCCACAAACTTTAAGCTTGGTTACTGGTCCTTCTAACAACAATGACTGATACTTAAGAAGCCTACTGTCTGTCATCCAAATATTAACCTTAGAATTTAATATTCCACTCACATCATGAGAAGTCAGTACAGTAAGGTTTCGTCCATTAATTATTTTTAAGGCTTCAGGTACTAATAAAGACGCTGCCTCAATTACTCTTAGGCAGTGGGGCCACCCACGTGAAACTACATCTAATTCTCTGCTTAGATAAGCCATAGGTTGCTGGTGAAGCCCTCGGGGTTGTGTCAAAACTCCCAATGCCACACCTTTTCTTTCAGTGACAAACAAATTAAATTCTGACCCTGTGGGCAAGCTCAGAGCTGGAGCTTGCGGGAGAGCAGTCTGAAGAAACTTAAAAGCCTTTTGAGTTTCTGGAGATCCAACCAGTTTGTCAGTTTGGGCCTGCTGAGTTTCAGCTATAAGTTTATATAAAGGCCGGGCAAGTTCCCCATAACCCGGAATCCAAATGCGACAGTAACCTGTGATTCCCCAAAATCCTCTCAATTGTCTTAAAGTCATAGGTAGGGGATGATTTAGTATAGGTTTAATTCTCTCAAGGCCTATGGCCCTAGTCCCTTCTGATATGATTAGGCCCAGATATCTAACCGATTGTTGACAAAGCTGAGCCTTTTCTCTTGATGTTTTGTAACCACAGCCTGCGAGAAAGTTTAAGAAATCTTCTGAGGCTCATGAACAAGCTTCCTCTGTCTCAGCACAGAGCAAAATATCATCTACATATTGTAACACCACCGCTTCAGAGCTATTAAAGTTTTGTAGATCCCATGACAAACTTTGTCCAAATAAGTGAAGACTGTCAAGAAATCCCTGGGGCAAAACTGTCCAGGTTAACTGAGAAGCTGGCTGTGTAGGGTCTTCAAAGGCAAATAGAAATTGACTTTCTTCTGCCAAAGGCACTGAATAGAAAGTATTTTTTTAAATCAATTACTGAGAAATATTTGGCTCGTTCAGGAATTTCAGACAATAGAGTATAAGGATTAAGCATCACGGGGTGTAAAGGAACTACAGCCTCATTTATTATTCATAAATCTTGAACTAGGCTCCATTTACCATTTGATTTCTTTATACCCAAAATAGGAGTGTTGCAAGGACTGTTACAGGGACCCCAGTACTTTTGCCTGGAAAATCTCATGGACAGAGGAGCCTGATAGGCTCCAGTCCGTGGGGTCGCTAAGAGTCGGACACGACTGAGCGACTTCACTTTCACTTTTCACTTTCATGCATTGGAGAAGGCAATGACAACCCACTCCAATGTTCTTGCCTGGAGAATCCCAGGGACAGGGGAGCCTGGTGAGCTTCCATCTATGGGGTCGCACAGAGTAGGACACGACTGAAGGGACTTAGCAGCAGCAGCAGCAGCTCCTTTAAATTTTCGATGATGGGTTTTAACCCTTCCTTAACTTCAGGTTTCGGTGGATACTGCTTCTTATGTGGAAATACATGTGGGTCTTTGAGCTTAACCACTACAGTAATAGCATTTTGTGCTCGACCCACAGATTTTCCATCAGCCCATACTCTAGGATTTACATTTTGTTCAACTAAAGAGAGAGAAATGGACGGCTCCATATTCATGAAAACAGAGGCATGCGCCTTGCTCAGTATATCCCTTCCCAAAAGGGGTGAGAGAGATTCTGGCACGATCAGAAACTCGTGTGAAAATAGCACAGAATCCCAGTTGCAAGATAAAGAATAACTGAAATACCTTTTGGATCGTCCAGACACTCCCATTACGGAAGCGGATAGGGAAGAAAGTGGGCCAGGGGCTTCAGTAAGCACAGAATAAGTCGCCCGCCCCAGTACCTAAAAGGAAATCGACTGATTGGCCCCCCACAATTATTAATACCCGGGGTTCCTCAGGTGTAATTAGGACTGGAGCTTGTGTGGGGATCCCCGGGGCACCTTCAGTCCTGATTGTCTTGAGAGTCCGACCCTGGAGACCTATGCCTCTGGGGGCAGTCTCTCTTCCAGTGTGGTCCTTTGCAGACCAGACATGGAGCCGGCTTAGATGCCTGAGAGCAATCCCACTTGACATGCCCCTCCTTTCCACAGTAATAACAAGCCCATCCCTTTTCACCTGGGCCCCTCTGGGCATTTTTCTCAGGCTGTTTATGTTTTTCATAGCCATGGCGAAGGCTTCCGCCTTTTCCTTTGTCTTTTTTTGCCTTTCTTTCTTTTCCTCATATTCCGTACCATAATAGACTGTATGAGCCAGTTGTAACAGAGTATCTAAAGACTGATTTGGTCCATACAACCGTTTTAATAGCTTACGGCGGATATCTGGAGCTCACTGCGTGAGAAATCTATCCTTTAAGATCACTTTTCCCTCTTCACTTCCAGATCAATCTCAGTGAATCCGCGAAGGGCTTCTCTCAGTCTGTCTAGGAATTTACCAGGAGCTTCCTTCTCTTCCTGTTCTATGTCTGCCAATTTGCCATAGTTTAAAGGCTTAGAACGCGCCTGCCTAAGTCCTTCAAGAATACAACTAACAAAATGACTCTGATCCCAACTTCCTTTAGCTGTGTTGTAGTCCCAGTCTGGTTCAATAGTTGGGACTGCCTGATTCCCAGTGGCGAGGGCGGCTATCTCCTTCTCCCTCTTCCCTACTGATTCATTACCAAGCCATTCATCTCCATCAGCAACCGCTTTTCCCAAAACTCGAGTCTTTGACTTGGGAGTCAGCGTTTGTCCCCAAGATATATATCACATCCTTCCAAGTGAGGTCATAAAGCAGAGTAACACCTTTACGGCAGTGGCACCCCACCCCAGTACTTTTGCCTGGAGAATCCCATGGACGGAGGATCCTGGTGGGCTCCAGTCCATGGGGTCGCTAAGAGTCGGACACGACTGAGCGACTTCACTTCCACTTTTCATTTTCATGCATTGGAGAAGGAAATGGCAACCCGCTCCAGTATTCTTGCCTGGAGAATCCCAGGGACGGGGGAGCCTGGTGGGCTTCCGTCTATGGGGTCGCACAGAGTCGGGCACGACTGCAGCGACTTAGCAGTAGCAGTAGCAGCAACACCTTTAAAAGCTCTAATATATTTTTCTGGGTCCTCTAAATAGTCTCCCAGACTAAGTCTCCCTCCTTGATTCTTAGTATTTCTTCATAAGAAAAAGGCTTATTAACTCTCACAGACTGATTATTTCTCCCGGTGGGTGTTTTATAAAGAGGCAACAGCTTGTGTGGCTCTTCCTCAGTCTCTCTGGCTGCTCTGCGCATATGATCCCAGGGATAGATTGGAGAAACCTGTTTTTCCTCTTCTCTTTGTCTCCTGTCCTCCATCTCATCTTTTACTTCGATGGTCTGAGTTTCTACTGGAACCAGAGTAGTCTGAGGTCGTACTGAGACAGGAGTTGTTTGGACCTTCATGTGGGGCAGTTTGAATCTCAGTTTGGATTTCCAGGTACAGGGGCAAAGTAAGAGGACAGGAGGGAGCTGAAGGTTTCACACCCAAATCTATACCCTTAGGACATAAGTCGGACATATTTCACAGAGAGAAAAAAGGCAACACATATGCTACTTCTACCCATTTCCCTTGTTCCTTACAGAACCGATCTAACTGTAGAACAGTATTATACTTAAGAGACCCTCCAACTGGCCACCGTTCACCATCCTCCAATGGATACTGTGGCCATGCAGTATCACATAGGAAGACCAGGTGTGTCTTCTTCAAGCCCTGGGGATCAAATCTATCCCAGTTTTTCAGGATACAGTTGAAAGGAGTGAGGCTGGAATTGTTAGCTCCCATCGGTAAGAGAGAAAAAAAGCGACCAGAGCCATTTTTCCACCGGAGGCATCCCTCCCTGCTCTAGATGGGGGTGTAGACAGACGTTGCACCAAAAGCTTTTCCTTCCTGGTCGGACTTAGTCTGTCCCTTACCAACACAGGCAAACTCCGCGTCCCTCTCGGTTCTACCACCGAGATGGGGTGAGGATGTACCAGGGGTAGACTTGATAGCATCCCTACTTGACATCCAGCTCCTCACCTTTAACCTTGCTTGCCTCTGATATCATCCGGGGTGAATCAGAGTAACCCTCCGGAATACCTCCCAAGCTAAGACTACTGGGGGAAACATTCATCACCTGAGTGCCTGTGCACAACCCTGAGTACTTCCTGACCACAATAAGACTGACTGAACATAAAACTGAGATGTTCTTTCCAAGCATCACCACACCAGTATAACAGCCTCCTCTAATCCACTAAGAGCCAGCATTACTGTCGGGAGCCGGCTTGGATTAGCGCTCCGCCCATGACAAAGGTCATGAGGAAGGAGCCTCGGCAATACTCGAAGGTGAGATCTAGCCTCAGGAGCCCCGTGGAAATTCTCGAGCATCTACCCCCCAAAACCAGAGTCTGCCTACTTTGTTTTGTGCTCTCACCTACACCTCTGACTTTATGGGGGGCTGTCCCCCACTACTTCTCTCTGAAAAAAGAGTTAACTTAGAGCTCCAGTTAATAAAATTTCCTGGGCGTGACAGGAGTGTTTTAACCTACAAACTCCTCTGAAGGTTCTCTAGCCCACCTGACAGGCTTGCCCGGCCACTTGTGCTTCTAAAAACAGGTTCTTTAGAGAAGTTAGGAAACTATTAGTGGGATGATTAGAAATTGTATTGATGAAGGGTTTTTCATTTGTTGAGCCAATGTTTGCTGCTAAGTCTCCACATCGCCTACCCTTACACACATTGATGAATATATAGAAGAAATAGGTATTAACCTTTGATATTAATCACGTTAGACCTTAGGCTAAGTAAGTTCTTTCTTTAATTAAAACCCACCCTCACCCTATAGGAATGTAAATTTATCTGGTGGAGTCTGTTTTAAGAATAATCACTCCTGGAGAAATAAATGTCCTGGATTGACCGCTGTCACAAGGAGAGGGTCATAAATTGTCAGCAGGCTCCTTGGCCAGAAGATGATGTAACACCCCTAAGACCTCTGTATACATTTGTAAGAAGCACCTGACTTTGATACAGGTCAGGGCTGCTGACCCTGCGTGACTTTTGTATACCATCTCAGTGTATAAAAATAGACCATGGAAAATAAAGAATTGGGATCAGTTCCTCGAAAGACTGGTCACCCCATGTCGCTCTCTCTCTCCAATTCTGGCTGAGTCTCCATCTGGAGCGTGGAACCCACCATGCTTACTAATTATGCCTGGGCTTCTAAGATCCGATCAGGGAGGCCTCAGTGTCTCCTCTCCTTCGGGAGAACGGAAAGACGCCTGAGGCCTACGTAAGTGGTGCAAACTTGTCTTGTCTTGAAATTTTATTGGTCTCCCGCGTAAACCAAGCTACTCAGTCTCTTTTCTTCACTGAATTTTCCTACTGAGCTATCCTCATTCTATTATTTTTTTTATCTCTAATTATAACTATTGTGTCCTGTTCCCTGCCGACCCAGTCCTCGCTTTGAAGCCCCTGGATCAGCTGGGGCTGGTCCCCAGCACGTTACCAAAGAAAAAAACCCATTGCAGTCCCAATCTGAGTAACCTTTAACCTCAGAGATGTTCTTGGAGGTAGAGCTCCATCTAGCTTCTGAACTTTCGGTTCCTAGCGAGGCTAGGCGCTTTCTTGACTACCAATCCAAGTTTGGGACCTAAGCCACATTATACAATAACAGTATAGATCACAAGTCCCTTGAAAGTCTATGATCCAATAGATTAGGTTAGTACTTCTAATTCCCAACGAGTTATGAAAGGGTCAAAGAGACCGAAAAGTTTGACGGAGAAAGGAGAGTTCGGTCCACATGCTTTGCCCATTTCTGGTCTGTTCCTGAAGGAGACACTGGGTGCCTTTTGGCACTGGCAGGTCGGTATAACGCCCCGACAGGTTTCTGCCATAAGCCATATGAGATCACCGAGGAACCGCAGAGCAGGGCTCCTTACTTGCTTCACGCAGGGCCTGTCATTCATTCACACAAGCACACCGTAGAGTTAGTAAAGCACAGCAGAAAGAGAAGTATGCTTGGAGCTTTAAGAACTAAAGCTCCAAGCATCCTTACCTTGTCTTGAAGGATCCTGGATGAGACCCCAAGATGAAAGGTTGTTGTTGAATCACGTGAAGACACTGGGATTCTTGGCCCCTGGAGGAGAAAAATTCAATCCGGGACCAGAGACAAGGCTTGATCGCTCAGAGCTTTGGTGTAATAAAGTTTTATTAAAGTATAAAGGAGATAGAGAAAGCTTCTGACATAAGCATCGAAGGGGTCAGAAAGAGTACCTGCTTGCTAGTGTTAAAATAAAGTTATATAATCCAAATTATATAATCTGGAGGTTGTAAAGACCTCATCAGACCTACTCCCATAATTTACATTTTAAGATAACACTGTCCTCAGGCAGGATCAGATCAGATCAGATCAGTCACTCAGTACTGTCACGTCAGGCCTCCCTGTCCATCACCAACTCCCGAAGGTCACTCAGACTCACATCCATCGAGTCAGTGATGCCATCCAGCCATCTCATCCTCTGTCGTCCCCTTCTCCTCTTGCCCTCAATCCCTCCCAGCATCAGAGTCTTCTCCAATGAGTCAACTCTTCGCATGAGGAGGCCAAAGTACTGGAGTTTCAGCTTTAGCATCATTCCTTCCAAAGAAATCCCAGGGCTGATCTCCTTCAGGCAGGATCAGATCAGATCAGATCAGTCGCTCAGTCGTGTCCGACTCTTTGCGACCCCATGAACCGCAGCACGCCAGGCCTCCCTGTCCATCACCAGCACCCGGAGGTCACTCAGACTCGCATCCATCGAGTCAGTGATGCCATCCAGCCATCTCATCCTCTGTCGTCCCCTTCTCCTCCTGCCCTCAATCCCTCCCAGCATCAGAGTCTTCTCCAATGAGTCAACTCTTCGCATGAGGTGGCCAAAATATTGGAGTTTCAGCTTTAGCATCATTCCTTCTAAAGAAATTCCAGGATTGATCTCCTTCAGAATGGACTGGTTGGATCTTCTTGCAGTCCAAGGGACTCTCAAGAGTCTTCTCCAACACCACAGTTCAAAAGCATCAATTCTTCGGCGCTCAGCCTTCTTCACAGTCCAACTCTCACATCCATACATGACCACAGGAAAGACCATAGCCTTGACTAGGCGAACCTTTGTTGGTAAAGTAATGTCTCTGCTTTTGAATATGCTATCTAGGTTGGTCATAACTTTCCTTCCAAGGAGCAAGCGTCTTTTAATTTCATGGCTGCAGTCACCATCTGCAGTGATTTTGGAGCCCAGAAAAACAAAGTCTGACACTGTTTCCACTGTTTCCCCATCTATTTCCCATGCAGTGATGGGACCAGATGCCATGATCTTCGTTTTCTGAATGTTGAGCTTTAAGCCAACCTTTTCACTCTCCACTTTCACTTTCATCAAGAGGCTTTTTAGCCCCTCCTCACTTTCTGCCATAAGAGTGGTGTCATCTGCATATCTGAGGTTATTGATATTTCTCCCGGCAATCTTGATTCCAACTTGTGTTTCTTCCAGTCCAGCATTTCTCATGATGTACTCTGCATATAAGTTAAATAAACATGGTGACAATATGCAGCCTTGACGTACTCCTTTTCCTATTTGGAACCAGTCTGTTGTTCCATGACCAGTTCTAACTGTTGCTTCCTGACCTGCATACAGATTTCTTAAGAGGCAGATCAGGTGGTCTGGTATTCCCATCTCTTTCAGAATTTTCCATAGTTTATTGTGATCCACACAGTCAAAGGCTTTGGCATAGTCAATAAAGCAGAAATAGATGTTTTTCTGGAACTCTCTTGCTTTGTCCATGATCCAGCGGATGTTGGCAATTTGATCTCTGGTTCCTCTGCCTTTTCTAAAACCAGCTTGAACATCAGGAAGTTCACGGTTCACATATTGCTGAAGCCTGGCTTGGAGAATTTTGAGCATTACTTTACTAGCATGTGAGATGAGTGCAATTGTGCGATAGTTTGAGCACTCCTTGGCATTGCCTTTCTTTGGGATTGGGATGAAAACTGACCTTTTCCAATCTTGTGGCCACTGCTGAGTTTTCCAAATTTGCTGGCATATTGAGTGTAGCACTTTCACAGCATCATCATTCAGGACTTGGAATAGCTCCACTGGAATTCCATCACCTCCACTAGCTTTGTTTGTAGTGATGCTTTCTAAGGCCCATTTGACTTCACATTCCAAGATGTCTGGCTCTAGGTCAGTGATCACATCATCATGGTTGTCTAGGTCTTGAAGCTCTTTTTGTACAGTTCTTCTGTGTATTCTTGCCACCTCTTTTTAATATCTTCTGCTTCTGTTAGGTCCACACCATCTCTGTCCTTTATCGTGCCCATCTTTGCATGAAATGTTCCTTTGGTATCTCTGATTTTCTTGAAGAGATCCCTAGTCTTTCCCATTCTGTTGTTTTCCTCTATTTCTTTGCATTGATCACTGAAGAAGGCTTTCTTATCTCTTCTTGCTATTCTTTGGAACTCTGCATTTAGATGTTTATATCTTTCCTTTTCTCCTTTGCTTTTCGCTTCTCTTCTTTTCACAGCTATTTGTAAGGCCTCCCCAGACAGCCATTTTGCTTTTTTGCATTTCTTTTCCATGGCGATGGTCTTGATCCCTGTCTCCTGTACAATGTCACGAACCTCATTCCATAGTTCATCAGGCACTCTATCTATCAGATCTAGGCCCTTAAATCTATTTCTCACTTCCACTGTATAATCATAAGGGATTTTATTTAGGTCATACCTGAATGGTCTAGTAGTTTTGTCTACTTTCTTCTATTTCAGTCTGAATTTTGCAATAAGGTGTTCATGGTCCGAGCCACAGTCAGCTCCTGGTCTTGTTTTTGCTGACTCTATAGAGCTTCTCCATCTTTGGCTGCAAAGAATATAATCGATCTGATTTCGGTGTTGACCATCTGGTGATGTCCATGTATAGAGTCTTCTCTTGTGTTGTTGGAAGAGGGTATTTGCTATGACCAGTGCATTTTCTTGGCAAAACTCTATTAGTCTTTGCCCTGCTTCATTCCGTATTCCAAGGCCAAATTTGCCTGTTACTCCAGGTGTTTCTTGACTTCCTACTTTTGCATTCCAGTCCCCTATAATGAAAAGGACATCTTTTTTGGGTGTCAGTTCTAAAAGGTCTTGTAGGTCTTCATAGAAACTTTCAACTTCAGCTTCTTCGGCGTTACTATCCTTGTAAAGACCAGGTCTACTCCCATAATTTACATTTTAAGATAACAGAAGGTTTAATCCAAAGACTGTCCTTAGGCAGGATACATTTTGTTATATAATCCTCTTTGCAGCCAAAGATGGAGATCAGATCAGTCGCTCAGTCGTGTCCGACTCTTTGCGACCCCATGAACCGCAGCACGAAAGATGGAGAAGCTCGATACAATCAGCAAAAACAAGACCAGGAGCTGACTGTGGCTCAGACCATGAACTCCTTATTGCCAAATTCAGACTTAAATTGAAGAAAGTAGGGAAAACCACTAGACCATTCAGGTATGACCTAAATCAAATCCCTTATGATTATACAGTGGAAGTGAGAAATAGATTTAAGGGCCTAGATCTGATAGATAGAGTGCCTGATGAACTATGGAATGAGGTTCGTGACATTGTACAGGAGACAGGGATCAAGACCATCCCCATGGAAAAGAAATGCAAAAAAGCAAAATGGCTGTCTGGGGAGGCCTTACAAATAGCTGTGAAAAGAAGAGAAGCGAAAAGCAAAGGAGAAAAGGAAAGATATAAACATCTGAATGCAGAGTTCCAAAGAATAGCAAGAAGAGATAAGAAAGCCTTCTTCAGTGATCAATGCAAAGAAATAGAGGAAAACAACAGAATGGGAAAGACTAGGGATCTCTTCAAGAAAATCAGAGATACCAAAGGAACATTTCATTCAAAGATGGGCTCGATAAAGGACAGAAATGGTATGGACCTAACGGAAGCAGAAGATATTAAGAAGAGGTGGCAAGAATACACAGAAGAACTGTACAAAAAAGAGCTTCACGACCCAGATAATCATGATGGTGTGATCACTGACCTAGAGCCAGATATCCTGCAATGTGAAGTCAAGTGGGCCTTAGGAAGCATCACTACAAACAAAGCTAGTGGAGGTGATGGAATTCCAGTGGCGCTATTCCAAATCCTGAAAGGTGATGCTGTGAAAGTGCTACACTCAATATGCCAGCAAATTTGAAAAATCAGCAGTGGCCACAAGATTGGAAAAGGTCAGTTTTCATCCCAATCCCAAAGAAAGGCAAAGCCAAAGAATGCTCAAACTACCGCCCAATTGCACTCATCTCACATGCTAGTAAAGTAATGCTCAAAATTCTCCAAGCCAGGCTTCAGCAATACGTGAACCGTGAACTTCCTGATGTTCAAGCTGGATTTAGAAAAGGCAGAGGAACCAGAGATCAAATTGCCAACATCCGCTGGATCATGGAAAAAGCAAGAGAGTTCCAGAAAAACACCTATTTCTGCTTTATTGACTATGCCAAAGCCTTTGACTGTGTAGATCACAATCAACTGTGGAAAATTCTGAAAGAGATGGGAATACCAGACCACCTGATCTGCCTCTTGAGAAATCTGTATGCAGGTCAGGAAGCAACAGTTAGAACTGGTCATGGAACAACAGACTGGCTCCAAATAGGAAAAGGAGTACGTCAAGGCTGTATATTGTCACCATGTTTATTTAACTTATATGCGGAGTACATCATGAGAAATGCTGGACTGGAAGAAACGCAAGTTGGAATCAAGATTGCCGGGAGAAATATCAATAACCTCAAATATGCAGATGACACCACTCTTATGGCAGAAAGTGAAGAGGGGCTAAAAAGCCTCTTGATGAGAGTGAAAGTGGAGAGTGAAAAGGTTGGCTTAAAGCTCAACATTCAGAAAACAAAGATCATGGCATCTGGTCCCATCACTACATGGGAAATAGATGGAGAAACAGTGGAAACAGTGTCAGACTTTGTTTTTCTGGGCTCCAAAATCACTGCAGATGGTGACTGCAGCCATGAAATTAAAAGACGCTTACTCTTTGGAAGGAAAGTTATGACCAACCTAGATAGCATATTCAAAAGCAGAGACATTACTTTACCAACAAAGGTTCGCGTAGTCAAGGCTATGGTCTTTCCTGTGGTCATGTATAGATGTGAGAGCTGGACTGTGAAGAAGGCTGAGCGCCGAAGAATTGATGCTTTTGAACTGTGGTGTTGGAGAAGACTCTTGAGAGTCCCTTGGACTGCAAGAAGATCCAACCAGTCCATTCTGAAGGAGATCAATCCTGGAATTTCTTTAGAAGGAATGATGCTAAAGCTGAAACTCCAGTATTTTGGCCACCTCATGCGAAGAGTTGACTCATTGAAGAAGACTCTGATGCTGGGAGGGATTGAGGGCAGGAGAAGAAGGGGTCGACAGAGGATGAGATGGCTCGATGGCATCACTGACTCGATGGATGTGAGTCTGAGTGACCTCTGAGAGCTGGTGATGGACAGGGAGGCCTGGCGTGCTGCAGTTCTTGGGGTCGCGAAGAGTCGGACACGACTGAGCAACTGATCTGATCTGAAGGAATGTAGAGAAAGAAAAAAGTTTGTCCTTTCTTCCTCCTTGAGAATTCCAGACCCCCTCTCCTTGGGGACCCCTAGACTCCTTATCAACCTGCCTAGGAAATGACTCTAATAACCTCCTGTGTGTGATTCTATCACTCTTCTCCATCTGCCAAAAGAGTATCGATCCCCATAACAGTATTGTATTAAAGTGCGAAGAACTTTTATCAACTTGGTTCCATGAATGACTTGATGGAACTGAGTCCTAATCAGGAATCACTCATTTAGACTTCACATGCATGAGAAATCAAATTATATTGTGCTAACTATGTCATTAATATGTGGGCCCTTATAGATTATGCAGACTCACATTTTTAAAAAATAATCAACGCCTAATAGGGTTGTTGAGGAGAAGGCCATGGCACCCCACTCCAGTACTCTTCCCTGGCAAATCCCATGGACAGAAGAGCCTGGTAGGCTGCAGTCTATGAGGTCGCTAAGAGTCGGAAACGACTGAGCGACTTCATTTTCACTTTTCACTTTCATGCATTGGAGAAGGAAATGGCAACCCACTCCAGTGTTCTTGCCTGGAGAATCCCAGGGACAGGGGAGCCTGGTGGGCTGCCGTCTATGGGGTCGCACAGAGTCGGACACGACTGAAGTGACTTAGCAATAGGGTTGTTGAGTGAATTAAATTAGTTGAGTTGAGTTCAGTTCAGTTCAGTTAAGTCGCTCAGTCGTGTCCGACTCTTTGTGACCCCATGAATTGCAGCATGCCAGATCTGTCTATCACCAACTCCTGGAGTCCACCCAAACCCATTTCCATTGAGTCGGTGATGCCATCCAACCATCTCATCCTCTGCCATCCCCTTCTCCTCCTGCCCTCAATCTTTCCCAGAATCTGGGTCTTTTCAAATGAGTCAGCTCTTCACATCAGTTGGCCAAAATATTGGAGTTTCAGCTTCAAAATGAGTCCTTCCAATGAACACCCAGGACTGATATCCTTTAGCATGGGCTAGTTGGATCTCCTTGCAGTACAAGGGACTTGCAAGAGTCTTCTCCAACACCACAGTTCAAACACATCAATTCTTCAGCGCTCAGCTTTCTTTATAGTCCAACTCTCACATACATACATGACCACTGGAAAAACCAAAGCCTTGACTAGATGGACCTTAGTTGACATAGTAATTTATCTGCTTTTTAAAATGTTGTCTAGGTTGGCCATAACTTTCCTTCCAAGGAGTGTCTTTTAATTTTGTGGCTGCAATCACCATCTGCACTAGTTTTGGAGCCCAGAAAAATAAAGTCAGCCACTGTTTTTACTGTTTACCCATCTATTTGCCATGAATTGATGGGACTGGATGCCATGCCGGTCTTAGTTTTCTGAATGTTGAGCTTTAAGACAACTTTTTCACTCTCTTCTTTCACTTTCATCAAGCGGCTTTTTAGTTCCTCTTCACTTTCTGCCATAAGGGCAGTGTCATCTGCATATCTGAGTTTATTGATATTTCTCCCGACAGTCTTGATTCTAGCTTGTGCTTCCTCCAGCCCAGCGTTTCTCATGATGTACTCTGCATAGAAGTTAAATAAGCAGGGTGACAATATACAGCCTCGGTGCACTCCTTTTCCTATTTGGAACCAGTTTGTTGTTCCATGTCCAGTTCTAACTGTTGCTTCCTGACCTGCATACAGGTTTCTCAAGAGGCAGGTCAGGTGGTTTGGTATTCCCATCTCTTTCAGAATGTTCCACAGTTTATTGTGATCCACACAGTCAAAGGTTTTGGCATAGTCAATAAAGCAGAAATAGATGTTTTTCTGGAACTCTCTCATTTTTCGATGATCCAGCAGATGTTGGCAATTTGATCTCTGGTTCCTCTGTCTTTTCTAAAACCAGCTTGAACATCTGGAAGTTCATGGTCCACGTACTGCTGGAGCCTGGCTTGGAGAATTTTGAGCATTACTTTACTAGCATGTGAGATGAGTGCAATTGTGTGGTAGTTTGAGCATTCTTTGGCATTGCCTTTCTTTGGGATTGGGATGAAAACTGACCTTTTCTAGCCCTGTGGCCACTGCTGAGTTTTCCAAATTTGCTGGCATATGGAGTGCAGTACTTTCACAGCATCATCTTTCAGGATTTGAAATAGCTCCACTGGAGTTCCATCACCTCCACTAGCTTTGTTCGTAGTGATGCTTCCTAAGGCCCACTTGACTTCACATTCCAGGATGTCTGGCTCTAGGTGAGTGATCACACCATCGTGATTATCTGGGTTTTGAAGATCTTTTTTGTACATTTCTTCTATGTATTTTTGCCACCTATTCTTAACATCTTTTGCTTCTGTTAGTTCCCTACCATTTCTGTCCCTTATTGAGCCCATCTTTGCATGAAATGTTCCATTAGTATCTCTAGTTTTCTTGAAGAGATCTCTAGTCTTTCCCATTCTGTTGTTTTCCTCCATTTCTTTTCACTGATCACTGAGGAAGGCTTTCTTATCTCTCCTTGCTATTCTTTGGAACTCTGCATTCAAATGGGCATATCTTTCCTTTTACCCTTTGCTTTGAGCTGAATTACCTGAGCTAATTTAGAAAAATCTTCAATAAAACTTAGCTTACACTTTTACTAAAATGTGTATGATATTTTATAACTAGGTTAATATATGCAGTGCTGCTTTGTTTTGTCTATGAAATATGAATATTTTATTACATCATATGTAATCTACAATTAATAAAATAAGGAAAAATAATATGTCTAGCTAGCAAAAAGTTCTTCCCTGGTGGCTCATATGGTAAAGAATCTTCCTGCAATACACAAGATATAGGTTTGATCCCTGGGTTAGGAAGATCTTCTGGAGAAGTAATGGAAACCCACTGAAGTATTCTCGCCTGGAGAATCTCATGGACAGAGGAGCCTGGCATTCTACAGTCCATAGGTTTGCAAAGAGTCGGAAATTACTGAGCAGCTAACACATCTGGTGAAAAAAATTGACTCATGAATTGGGCTAGAATTCATTAGATATTAAATTGTGAAGTGGTCAATTTTGGAATCAGTTTATTTATATTACTTCTGATTTCTGATCATCTCTACAACACAAGAATAAAATTGAAGCTATCCATTCACAAATTAGAAATTCTTTCAATATTTTTAGTATGAATATTTTCCAAATATATGTAAATAAGGTTATATCTTGCAGGAGAAATTTTGTAGTATCATTTGGCTAAAAAATCCATTTGAATTTTTCCATAACATGTTAGAACAAATATTTTGACCAACCCAAATACACTAAAATGAGTATTTTAATTAAGAATATGTGCTCACCAGACTTTGGACTCTGCAGGAGAAGGTGAGGGTGGGATGATTCAAGAGAATAACATTGAAATATGTATATTACCATATGTGAAACAGATGACCAGTCCAAGTTTGATGCATGAAACAGGGCACTCAAAACCAGTGCACTGGGACAACCCAGAGGAATGGGGTGGGGAGGAAGGTGGGAGGGGAGTTTGGGATTGGAGACACATGTACACCTATGGCTGATTCATGTCAATGCATGTAGGGCAAAAACCACCACAATATTGTAATTAGTTTCCGATTAAAATTAAAAAATAATTAAAAAAGAATATGTGTTCACAAACCATGTAAATAGACAAGCATGTTTGTAGAAAAATATCTTCAAACATTAAGCAATTTTATACATATAATACTTGATGATCTTTTAAAACATTTTAGAGGATATGTTATCAGTAACATGCTAGCATATTTAATCAAAATCAATATAGCTTAGTTATATTAATATTATGTTCCAACAAACACCCTAGAGTGAGTTTTATTGCTTAAACTGTGAAAAGGTCATACATTTATAGCATATTATCATGCTTCAAAAATAATTACATTTTCCTTGTCACTTGGGAAAATAGAAAAAAAGATAAGATCTATAATACATTCAATTAAATTTGACCTTCTTAATGAAATATTAGTGATCTGGGATTTACTTTCAGTATTTATTAAAAAGGTATTCCTCATATGCATATTTGTGAAAATTATTCAGTGTGGGAGAAAGATTGTGACCCATTTCTTGAGTTCTAGACATCAGATATCACATGATTTTCACATAGGCCCATGTGGATTTCCAAATGCCAACTCATACATAATATTTAAAAGTGGGAATTCATTATTCTTTAGTTTCTTCTTTAAGTTATTGATCACATTTATCTTCCCATTTACAACTGTTTACAGCATATCTCTTTCTTGTAAAATGTATTTTTCTTAGATGATGTATATCGGCTGGAGAGAAACTCACAGTTTGAATGAGCTATATTAGTGTGATTGCACTTGGCCTGGTCAAAATCTTATTTCCATTTATCATATGTATCTTAAGAAAGATAAAATAATTTAACTAAAAATACTTAGTTATCCCTATCTCCAGCTACAACCCCAGAGAAAATCAATCTACTAGAAATGATCCTCGAGAAAAATGCAATGGTAAGAATTGATCTGCAGAATCAGAAGGCCTCTCAAATGTACAAAGATTCACTCAGTCCTACTTCCAATTTTGTTACTACCACTAACTCCAAGAGTGTCACTTAAAAACAATACCAAAGAAGAAAATAAATAAAGAGGACCTTTATTCTGTACTTCTATTTCCACTGTGCATTGAAACCAATGTGTCAATAATGTTAGCTGTGCTAGTTGTTGTTTGTTGTTTAGTCACTAAGTTATTTTTGAGGCTTTGCGACCCCGTGGACTGTAGCTTACCAGTCTCCTCTGTCCATGGATTTCCCTTACTGGAGTGTGTTGCTTTTTCTGTATCTAGGGGATCTTCCTGACCCAGGGATCATACTAGAAAGTGAAGTTAAAACAACTGACAAAAATAACTACCTTAACTATATGAAAACAGAGGCATTGCTATATGAATTTTCTCACTGAAATTGACAATTTTGATACTGGCAGTTTTATCCTGGGAAGCAAAAGGATTACCATATACAATGAATTGAGATTATAATATCTACATTAAGCTATCAGAATTGCACATTAACACTACTGTGCAACATTTTATGATTATGTCAATGAAGATTTTGATATGGCAAAAATCAGCTGAGGAAACAATGACATGTTTCAGAAGAAGTTAAACTCAAAGTCTGCGTAAAAATAAATTGTATTTCATTCTGAGTATGGTATAAGGAGCTGTAAGCTGTTTGACTGTGGAAAGTGTACTTTAGATAACATAATTTTGCAGGAGGGCATATTCAGAGGGCTCATGCCAGCTGGTATTAAAATTATTTGATAGAAAATGATCTGTAGGAGTGGAAGTGAATAGAGTTGTATCTGATTTCTTTCAGAAGACTAGAACTTTGTGGTTTATGTTTGCCATTACACCTCCATACCACATTATATTCTGAACATCTCCATATCTTTTCCATCCCTGAGAAAGCAAAGATGGAAATGGTAGGAACTACTTGCTGTAGAGTTATATCCATTTCCTTATTCAGTTAGAGAGCTCTCAGGTTTTCGCTTGATCAATGGCAAAGATATATTTCTTTGTAGTTTCTTGTGGCCAAATTCTTGCACCAGTGTACAACTTGTCATTTCTAAAGAGGAAGAAGCACCTGTGAGTCTATTTCAACATCTCTTAGCTATTGCTGGGCAATTGAAAATGGCAGCAGCCACTGTGGACATGGGTGAAAAAAAAAAAAAATTACAGTGGATGAGTGCTCTACTAGCTCTGAACATCTTTATTTGAACTCATTTTACGGAGAAGGAAATGGCAACCCACTCCAGTGTTCTTGCTTGGAGAATCCCAGGGATCGGGGAGCCTGGTGGGCTGCCGACTATGGGGTAGCACAGAGTCGGACACGACTGAAGCGACTTAGCAGCAGCAGCACAGAGAAATAAACTTCTATATGCCACAGATTTGTGTGTGTGTGTGCTTCCACTGACTTCCTAGGAATGGCTATAAGTTGAATTTGGAACTTGGAAAAACTATCAAAACTTTGTGACAAGCTATATTCATGTGAAAGGGCAGACTGCTTCAGGACATGATTTGAATGAAGGAGAAATATGCAACTGGTGCAATATGCAATGCCTGCTCTTCACAACCTCCTTATAAAAGCATCATGGCTTCCAGCCATGTCAAAGTTAAAGCCTCCTTGAGAGATCAATTATAAGCACTCAAGAAAATGCACAAAAAATTATTTGAAGGCTTCAGAGTACAACCAAGGCAGACTAAACTTGAATGACCATTACCTTAGAGAAAAGGATGGCACTAAGCCATGACTCACATACTTCTTGCTGCTGTTTCACTCAGAGCATTCAAGGATTAGCTGTTGAGTGAATAGAAACTGAATAAGAGAGTCTCATTAGGATGAGGAAGCAAAGAAACCACTCAGGGTTGCCAGAGTTCCAATTTTGAAAGTGTTGAATGAAATAACCAACAAATTACTCTGATATTTTGCATTTCATTTGCTACTGAACATCTTAGTGTATGACAGCAAACTGTTTTCAGTCAAAATAAACTAAAATCCTGATGTATATGATATAAAAAGATACATTTAATTATGAAAAAATTAAATTTAAATAAAACTATAAAATTCCTATTTTATTGAAACTAATAGCATAACTTCAAAATATACAATAAAGCAACTGATTAAAGTTGAAATTTTAAAATGTTGAACCATACAACACAATTCTTTCATAACAGAAAAATTTGACAAATTCAAAATAGATATTTGAATAACAAGATTAGCATATGTGATAAAATTCATGTTTAGGACCATAACCCCCACCAATGAAATTAAGTTTAAGAAAATATGAAAACTTTTAATATTTATCAATTCTGGGCAAATGTGTATTTATTTCAAAGACCAAAGGTATACTGAGACTATTAACCCCAGTGAAAGCAATCTAAAATTCATGCCAAAAGTATAATAAAACAATGTTATCAAGCAAAACATTTCTAAGTATTTTATGTACCATATTTCAATGAACAAATCACAAAATATTTTGAATCAATAACTCTAATAGGATGTGTACATATGTATGTATATATTACTTATAGAAATAGTTTGAATCAAATAATAATAAAAGTAAAAAGTATTATAACTTGTGGCACAGAATCTGTGTCCAATGGGAAGTTTATAGCCTTAAACACATAAGAGAAAGTCCATAATTGAAGTATTTAACTAACACATTGGATTGGGTTGAATGTTAGATTTCAGAAAGTATGTCAGTATCCTAATTCCCAGAACCTGGGAATGTTACCTTATTTAGTAAAAGGGTCTTTGCTGATGTTATTAACAGATATTCCCTTAGGTATTTCCTTGGGCCCTAAATTAGGGACAGTTCCAGAAGAAGATTTGACATACTGAAGAGGAGACAATGTGACCACAGATAAAAGGGTTGGAGGGATACATCCTTAATCAGGAAATTCTTAGAGCTATGATCAGCAGGAAAAAGCAGTCTAGAATTACCTTAAGAGTCATTGGAGGAAATTCAGCCCTGCCAACATCTTGATTTGGATTTCTGGCATCCAGACCTATGAGAGAATAAATAAGTGTGGTTGAAAACCACCATATGTGTTACAGCAGCCAGAGGAAACTAGTACACTACTATACAGAGCTAGAAAAAGCAGAGCAAAGTAATTCCAGGGGAAGCAGAGGAAATTATGATAAACATGAAATGAGAAAACAATTTTATTTTTTTTTTTATTTTTTTTTTAATCAAGAATCTCTTTTATTGATTATCAGAAACATTACAAACATCTAGTATGAACAAATTGTAACATGATAGTGTTTAGTTTGAACAATTAATACATTTCAGATATAATATTATACATATTTCAATGCTATTCTCCCCAATCATCTCACCCTCTCCTGGTCCCAGAGTCCAAAAGTCTGGTCTATACATCAGTGTCTCTTTTGTTGTCTCGTAAATAGGGTGAGAAAACAATTTTAAAACAAAAGTTCTTAAATATTAATAAAAATAAAATTCATTATATTAATAAAATATATTTTTGTGCCAAGAATAAAAAGAAACATTATCATATATCTTAGAGTTATAAAAACTAAGAAGAAAAATTTTAGTTTACATTTTAAAATAATTTTATTGAAAACAATATAACTGACACAATAATTAGAATATCTAACGACTGAGCGACTGATCTGATCTGACTATTAATGAACTTGAATTCATAATTTGTATTTTCTTAAAAAGAAAACTCCAGTCTCAAATGAGCTTCACTTGGGGATTCTTTCATACATTTAAGGAGAAAACACCTGCTCTATACAAACTCATCTGCAGATTAAAAACAAATATTCTTCCCATCTCATTTTGCAAAGTCATGAGAACATGAACTTGAAATAAGAATAAATTATTGACTACAAATACAAATAGATATTCATGCAAAAAAATCCCACTAATATTCAAAACACCTTATATGTGTTTGATTTCATAACCTATCTTATTGCTTTAGATCTGCATGGTTATTAATATTTTTCATATTTTCTTGAACAAACATCACTGCTTAGTATTTCACTGTGATGAAATGATATTATTACTCCATCTACTTCACAGGGGGCTTTATAATTATCAAAATAATTACATCACTATTTAAAAATAGTTTTTGCTTTCAGATACTTCATTCTCAATTTGATCATTTAGAATTTTTATTATTTGTTCTTAATCACTCTCTTTTCGTTTATTAGCTACACTTTCAATACCTACAATCTGCCAATTAGCTTACTACACTGAACATATTCAGTTCAGTTCAGTTAAGTCACGCAGTCATGTCCGACTCTGTGACTCCATGGAGTGCAGCATGCCAGGCCTCCCTGTCCATCACCAACTCAGGGAGTTTACTCAAGCTCATGCCAATTTATAGAGTGATGCCGTCCAAGCATCACATCCTCTGTTGTCCCCTTTTCCTCCCACCGTCAATCTTTTCCAGCATCAGAGTCTTTTCAAATGAGTCACCTCTTCACATCAGGTGGCGAAAGTACTGGAGTTTCAACTTCAGCCTGAGTCCTTCCAATGAAACCCAGGATTGATTTCTTTTAGGATGGACTGGTTGGATCTCCTTGTAGCCCAAGGGACTCTCAAGAGTCTTCTCCAACACCACAGTTCAAAAGCATCAATTCTTCAGAGCTCAGCTTTCTTTATAGTCCAAATCTCACATCCATACAAGACTACTGGAAAAACCATAGCCTTGATTAGATGGACCTTTGTTGATAAAGTAATGTCTCTGATTTTTAATATGCTATCTAGGTTGGTAATGACTTTCCAAGCAGTAAGCATCTTTTAATTTCATGGCTGCAGTCACCATCTGCAGTGATTTTGGAGCCCAGAAAAATAAAGTCAGTCATTGTTTCCACTGTTTCCCCATCTATGTGCCATGAAGTGATTACTTTGCCAACAAAGGTTCGCCTAGTCAAAGCTATGGTCTTTCCTGTGGTCATGTATGGATGTGAGAGCTGGACTGTGAAGAAGGCTGAGCACCGAAGAGTTGATGCTTTTGAACTGTGGTGTTGGAGAAGACTCTTGAGAGTCCCTTGGGCTGCAAGGAGATCCAACCAGTCCATTCTGAAGGAGATCAGCCCTGGGATTTCTTTGGAAGGAATGATGCTAAAGCTGAAACTCCAGTATTTTGGCCACCTCATGTGAAGAGTTGACTCATTGGAGAAGACTCTGATGCTGGGAGGGATTAGGGGCAGGAGGAGAAGGGGACAACAGAGAATGAGATGGCTGGATGGCATCACTGACTCGATGGATGTGAGTCTGGGTGAACTCTGGGAGTTGGTAATGGACAGGGAGGCCTGGCGTGCTGCAGTTCATGGGGTCGCAAAGAGTCGGACATGACTGAGTGACTGATCTGATCTGATCTGATCTGATCGGACCAGATCCCATGGTCTTAGTTTTCTGAATATTGAGCTTTAAGCCAACGTTTTCACTCTCCTCTTTCACTTTTATCAAGAGGCTCTTTAGTTCTTCACATTCTGCTATAAGGGTGGTGTCATCTGCATACCTGAGGTTATTGATATTTCTTCCAGCAATCTGGATTCCAGCTTGTGCTTCTTCCAGCCCAGCATTTCTCATGATGTAGTCTGCATATAAGTTAAATAAGCAGGGTGACAATATACAGCCTTGATGTAATCCTTTTTCTATTTGGAACCAGTCTGTTCCATGTCCAATTCTAACTGTTGCTTCCTGACCTGTATACAGGTTTCTCAAAAGGCAGATCAGGTGGTCAGGTATTCCGATAGCCGTCAGAATTTTCCACAGTTTATTGTGATCCACACAGTCAAAGGCTTTGGCATAGTCAATAAAACAGAAATAGATATTTTTTCTGGAACTCTCTTCCTTTTTTGATGATACAGCAGATGTTGGCAATTTGATCTCTGGTTCCTCTGCCTTTTCTAAAACCAGCTCGAACATCTGGAAATTCATGGTTCACATATTGCTGGAGCCTGACTTTAGCATTACTTTACTAGCATGTGAGATAAGTGCAATTGTGCGGTAGTTTGAACATTCTTTGACATTGCCTTTCTTTGGGATTGGAATGAAAGCTGACCTTTTCCAGTCTTGTGTCCACTGCTGAGTTTTCCAAATGCTTACATATTGAGTGCAGCACTTTCATAGCATCATCTTTTAGTATTTGAAATTGCTCATTTGTAATTCTATCACCTCCACTAGCTTTGTTCATAGTGATGCTTCCTAAGGCCCACCTGACTTTACATTCCAGGATGTCCGGCTCTAGGTGAGTGTGAGTGATCATATCTTTGTGATTATCTGAGTCTTGAAGTTTTTTTTTTTTTTTTTTTGTACAGTTCGATGTATTCTTGACACCTCTTCTTAATATCTTCTGCCTCTGTTAGGTTCATTCTGTTCTTTATTGAGCCCATCTTTGTGTGAACTCTTTCCTTGATATTTCTAATTTTTTTGAAGAGATCTCTAGTCTTTCCCATTCTGTTGTTTTCCTATATTTCTTTGCATTGATTGTGGAGGAAGGCTTTCTTATCTCTCCTTGTTATTCTTTGGAACTCTGTATTCAGATGCTTGTATCTTTCCTTTTCTTCTTTGCTTTTCACTTCCCTTCTTTTCACAGCTATTTTTAAGGCCTCCTCAGACAGCTACTTTGCCTTTTTACATTTCTTTTTCTTGGGCATGTTATTGATCCCTCTCTCCTCTACAGTGTCAGGGACCTCCATCCATAGTTCATCAGGCACTCTGTCTATCAGATCTAGTCCCTTAAATCTATTTCTCATGTCCACTGTATAATCATAAGGGATTTGATTTAGGTCATACCTAAATGGTCTAGTGGTTTTCCCCACTTTCTTCAATGTAACTGTGAATTTGGCAATAAGGAGTTCATGATCTGAGCCACACGCAGCTCCCGGTCTTGTTTTTGCTGACTGTATAGAACTTCTCCATATTTGGCTGCAAAGAATATAATCAATCTGATTTCAATATTGACTGTCTGGTGACGTCCATGTGTAGAGTCTTCTCTTATGTTGTTGGAAGAGGGTATTTGCTATGACCAGTGCGTTCTCTTGGCAACTATATTAGCATTTGCTCTGCCTCATTCTGTACTCCAGGCCAAATTTTCCTGTTGCTGCTGCTGCTGCTAAGTCACTTCATCCGTGTCCAACTCTGTGCGACCCCGTAGATGGCAGCCCACCAGGCTCCCCCGTCCCTGAGATTCTCCAAGCAAGAACACTGGAGTGGGTTGCCATTTCCTTCTCCAATGCATGAAGTGAAAAATGAAAGTGAAGTTGCTCAGTCATGTCCGACTCTTAGCGACCCCATGGACTGCAGCCTACCAGGCTCCTCCGTCCATAGAATTTTCCAGGCAAAAATTGACTACACAATGTTTATATTTTTAACAAAAAGTGTATCTGAGCTGTAGAAAGCAGAAAGTTCAGATGTTGTACACACCCTATATAATCCTCTCTCCTTAAGTGGATTTGGGCCAGTGAAAGTGATGGACTCATGTTCATGGTTAGGTTAGAGATAAATAGATTTTGCAGGTGCAATAAATGTCCTTAAGGACTCGATAGTAAGATAATCAAAAGGGAGACGATTCTGAATGAAACTGTCAGGTGAATTTTTAAGGGAGAGAGTCGTAACCATAACCAAGGGGTTTTATTACTGGGCTATAAGAATGATTCAACATGAAAATCAATTAGGCAATATCACCAAAAAGAACAAAAAGAACGCAATACTTAGGAATAAACTTAACCATGGAAGTTAAAGACTTGTACAATGAAATCCAAATATTGATGAAAGAAATTTAAAAAGGCACAACTCAATGGAAAGACATGTTCATGGATCAAAAGACTTAGTTTTAAAATATTTCCTCTAACCAAATCGATCTATAGATTCATTGCAATCCCTATCAAAATTCCAATGACATATTTTACATAGAGAAAAATCCCAAAAGTCATATGGAACCTCAAAAGACCCTGAATAGCCAAAGCAATCTTCAGCAACAACAAAAACTGGCGACATCACAATTCCTGATTTCAAAATGTATTATAGAGTTACAGTAATTAAAACTGTATGATATTGGCAAGAAGTCAGACATTTAGGCCAATGGAACAGAATAAAAATCCAGGAAAATAATTATCTATACAGTGTCAACTAATCTTGAAAAGGATGTCAAAAATACACAGTGGAGACTTTACACTCTGAAGAACAAATTGTGTTAAGAAAATTGGATATTAATATGTGACAGAATGAAACTGGTTATCTATCTTACATCATAAACAGAAATTAATTCAAAATAGATTAAAGACTTAACTGTAAGAAATGAGACTGTAAAACTCCTAAAAGAAAACATAAGTGAAAAGATTCATGACATTATTGTGAAACAAGAAATAAAGGCAAAAATAGGTAAGTGAGACCACATCAGACTAAAAAGCTTTTGCACAACCAAGGGAACAATAAACAGAGTGAAATTAGAAAACAGTTATTGTAAACTATCTCATATATACTGAATTAAACCTTGGGCTGAGTATTTTCCACTAATTAATTTAATCAATAATGAAAAACCACTGAATCATGACCACTATTGTTAAACTTTCTACTTGAGGGCTGGGAAATGAGATATAATGTATTTTATCTATCAATAAAATTTTACACAAGCAAGTAATATGTCAAGAATTAGAAAATAGGGAATATGGTTACAGGATCTTTGTGCTTACCCAGTGTTCTAAATCGCAGAAGGCAATGGCACCCCACTCCAGTACTCTTGTCTGGCAAATCCCATGGACGAAGGAGCCTAGAGGGCTGCAGTCCATGGGATCGCTGAGGGTCCAACACGACTGAGCAACTTCACTTTCATTTTTCACTTTCATGCATTGGAGAAGGAAATGGCAACCCACTCCAGTGTTCTTTCCTGGAGAATCTCAGGGACGGGGGAGCCTGGTGGGCTGCCATCTATGGGGTCGCACAGAGTCGGACATGACTGAAGTGACTTAGCAGCAGCAGCAGTGTTCTAAATTGCCTTTCAAAAGGAACAGTTAATTTGGGAATGTGGAAAGCAAGCTCTTCTCTTTCTCTCATTGAGAAAGCAGTTGATCTTCCAAAGCATTGTGACAGATGCTGATTTTAAGGAAAATATCTTAAAACAAGAAATTTGTCTGATAAGGATTACAAATGTTTATTGTTTTAACTTACTAAGTTTTGCAATAATTTTGTTATACAATAATAGGTAATCATTAGAGTAAAAATCCTCCAGATCAATATATCATAATTTAATATTCCCCTCTAGTTGGATGGGCTTAGCTTGTGGCTCAGCTGGTAAACAATCCTCCTGAAATGCAGGAGACCTAGGTTCGATCCCTGGGTTGGGAAGATCCCCTAGGGAAGGGACAGGCTACCCACTCTAGTATTCTGGCCTGGAGAATTCTATAGACTATACAGTCCATGGGGTTGCAAAGAGCTGGACATGACTGAGCAACTTTCACTTTTACTTTCTACTTGGACATTTAGGTTATTTCTAGTTTTATCTCATTATAAGCAATTATATAATGCTTTAAGATCTATTTCTAGAAATATAATTGCTAGAACTCCTATTTTAAATTATGATAAACATTGGCAAACTACACTCTAAAATGTTTAACAACTCTACTACATCACACCTCCACCAAAGTGAGGCTTGAGGGACAATTAACCAGAGGATTTAGTTGTACAAGTAGGCAGATCTTGAAAGCTGTTTACTTTATCCTGTGTTCTAACACTAAGTTACAGATATCAAGAGCAAAATTCTGCAAGACCTGGCAGAAAACAGTACTAGAAAGTTGTGAGGAAAACAGAAATTATAAAAGATGTACACTTGTATAGATATTGCCCATCTGTAATGTTAAATGACTCTGCAGAAGAACACATAATTTTTTCAAGCACACATGGGCCATTTAAAAAGGTGAACCATTGTGTGGAACAAGAAATAAATCTTGATAAATTTCAAATAATTTTTATACCCTGACCAAAATGAAATTAAAATCAGCAACAAAAGTATCTGGAAAATCTTCAAATAGTTGAAAACTAAGCAGTGTTCATATAGTCATGAATAAATAATAAATAAATAAGAAAATTATTTAGAAATGTGAAATAAAAACATTTCACAACAAACTGTGGGAAATTCTTAGAGATGGGAATACCAGACCACCTTACCTGTCTCCTTAGAAACCTGTATGCAGGTCAAGAAGTAAAAGTTAGAATTGAACATGGAACAACAGACTGGTTCAAAATTGGGAATGGAGAGAATCAAGATTGTATACTGTTATCCTGTTTATTTAAGTTATATTACAGAGAACATCATGGGAAATGCCCATCTGGATGAAGCTCAAACTAGAATTAAGATTGCCAAGAGAGAAATATCAATAATCTCAGATATGCAGATGACACCACCCTTGTGGCAGAAAGTGAAGAGCTTCTTGATGAAGGTGAAAGAGGAGAGTGAAAAGTTGGCTTAAAGCTCAACATTCAAAAAACTAAGATCATGATATTCAGTCCCATAATTTTCATGGCAATAGATTGGCAAACAATGGAAACAGTGAAAGACTTTATTTTCTTGGGCTTCAGAATCACTGCAGACTGTAACTGCAGCCATGAAATTAAAAGATGCTTGCTCCTTGGAAGAAAAGCTTTAACAAACCTAGACAGTGTATTGACAAGCAGACATATGACTTTGCCAACAAAGGTCCATATAGTCAAAGCTATGGTTTTTCCAGTAGTCATGTATGGATGTGAGAGTTGGACCATAAAGAAGGTTGAACACCAAAGAGCTAATACTTTTGCACAACAGTGCTGGAGAAGACTCTTGAGAGTCCGTTGGACTGCAAGGAGTCAAAACAGTCAGTCCTAAAAGAAATCTACCCTGGTATTCGTTGGAAAGACTGATGCTGAAGCTGAAGCTCCAATTCTTTGGCTACCTGATGCAAAGGCTCAGCTCTTTGGAAAAGACCATGATGCTGAGAAAGATAGAAGGCAGGAGGAGAAGGGGACAACAGAGGATAACATGGTTGGATGGCATCACCAACTCAATGGACCTAAGTTTAAGCAAGCTTCCAGAAATCATAAAGGACAGGGTACCTGCTGTGCTGGAGTCAATTGGATCTTAAGAATTCGGACACGACTGAATGTCTGAACAACAACAAGTAAAAACATAATCAAAATTTGTGTGATGTATTTAAATCAATGCTAAAGGAAACGTTTTGATTTTAAATATTTGCATTTCTAAGAAAAAAAATTAAATCAATGAGCAAAGTTTCCTTCATGAGAAATGAGGAAAAGAGGAGCAAATTAAACCTAAATTAAGTTAAAATATGAAATGAATAAAAATGAGCTGAAGCCAATAAGAAAAAGACAAATAAAATAAAAATGAATAAAATTAAGAGCAAGTTACTTGAAAAGATTAATGAAATTGGTAAAACCCTAGCAAGACTTGTCAATAAAAAACTGAAATCAAAGCATCAACTGAACTACAATCTCACTTAAGGTTCAGTTAAGTTCAGTTCAGTCAGTCTGTCATGTCAGACTCTTTGCGACCTCATAAATCACAGCACGCCAGGCCTCCCTTTCCATCACCAACTCCCAGAGTTCACCCAGACTCACGTCCATCAAGTCAGTGATGCCATCCAGCCATCTCATCCTCTGTCGTCCCCTTCTCCTCCTGCCCCCAATCCCTCCCAGCATCAGAGTCTTCTCCAATGAGTCAACTCTTCACATGAGGTGGCCAAAGTACTAGAGTTTCAGCTTCAGCATCATTCCCTCCAAAGAAATCCCAGGGCTGATCTCCTTCAGAATGGACTGGTTGGATCTCCTTGTAGTCCAAGGGACTCTCAAGAGTCTTCTCCAACACCACAGTTCAAAAGCATCAATTCTTTGGTGTTCAGCCTTCTTCACAGTCCAACTCTCTCATCCATACATGACCACAGGAAAAACTATAGCCTTGACTAGACGGACCTTTGTTGGCAAAGTAATGTCTCTGCTTTGCAATATGCTATCTAGGTTGGTCATAACTTTCCTTCCAAGGAGTAAGCATCTTTTTATTTCATGGCTGCAGTCACCACTTTAGGTTAGATATCCTCTTAAACCCTAACTGATTATTGTTAGAATTACTAATATGACAAGTGGAAAAGGAGACATCATTACAAATCCTACAAGAATTAAAAAGAAAATAAGGAAAAAGCATGTACAACTTTATGGGAATTAATTTTACTATGCTCAGAGTACATGGATAAATTCCAAGAAAGACACAGATTACCACACTGGCATAAGAAGAAAGAAAAAGTCTTAAGTGTCATGTATTTATGAGAGAATCTGATGTTCTAAGAATAAAAATCTTATATTCGAAGGAAATATTACATCTATATTCTTTACAATTAATTTATTTCAACATTTATTAAAGAAACAATGCCAGCATTATACAAAATAATTCCGATAACATAAAAGAAGTAACACTTTCCATTTATTAAGGGGCCAGTAAAAAATTGACATCCATGGCTTAAACTAAGGTGATGGGGAAAACTGAACAGATATATGATGCTAATAGACTGGAAGGTTCATTATTTTTGAGATGTCTATTCTTCAAAGGAGTTCATCAAGGCTGTATATTGTCACCCTGTTTATTTAACTTATATGCAGAGTACATCATGAGAAATGCTGGACTGGAAGAAACACAAGCTGGAGTCAAGATTGCTGGGAGAAATATCAATAACCTCAGGTATGCAGATGACACCACCCTTATGGCAGAAAGTGAAGAGGAACTCAAAAGCCTCTTGATGAAAGTGAAAGTGGAGAGTGAAAGGGTTGGCTTAAAGCTCAACATTCAGAAAACGAAGATCATGGCATCCGGTCCCATCACTACATGGGAAAGAGATGGGGAAACAGTGGAAACAGTGTCAGACTTTGTTTTTCTGGGCTCCAAAATCACTACAGATGGTGACTGCAGCCATGAAATTAAAAGATGCTTACTCCTTGGAAGGAAAGTTATGACCAACCTAGATAACATATTCAAAAGCAGAGACATTACTTTGCCAACAAAGGTTCATCTAGTTAAGGCTATGGTTTTTCCTGTGGTCATGTATGGATATGAGAGTTGGACTGTGAAGAAAGCTGAGCACCGAAGAATTGATGCTTTTGAACTGTGGTGTTGGAGAAGACTCTTGAGAGTCCCTTGGACTGCAAGGAGATCCAACCAGTCCATTCTGAAGGAGATCAATCCTGGGATTACTTTGGAAGGACTGATGCTGAAGCTGAAACTCCAGTACTTTGGCCACCTCATGCGAAGAGTTGACTCATTGGAAAAACTCTCATTCTGGGAGGTATTGGGGGCAGGAGGAGAAGGGGACGACAGAGAATGAGATGGCTGGATGGCTGGATGGCATCACTGACTAGATGGATGTGAGTCTGAGTGAATTCTGGGAGTTGATGATGGACAGGGAGGCCTGGCGTGCTGTGATTCATGGGGTCGCAAAGAGTCGGACACGACTGAATGACTGATCTGATCTGATCTGATCTGCTTCTTCTTGAATCAACCCAAACATTAAAAAAAAAAAAAATCCCATACCAAATTGAACAGGCTCTTCTGTGCTAAAGAGAATTATATGAGCTGGAACTATTTTAGATTAAATTATAATTTCAAGTCTAATTAGGTATGAAATTAGAGAAAACAACTAGTTGATGTAAATACAGATGTGTGTATGTGTGTGTGTAATGTGTGTGTGTATATATATATATATATAATTTTATTATTTCAGAGTACCATAAAACTTCATGACACATGGTTACTTTAAGTAATATTAGGCATAATAATTGAGTACTAACCAGGAAATGGACAAAGGAAGATTTGGAGAAATCAAATAGATTAGAGGTTAAGGGAAGTGGGTCCAGAACCCAACTCCACTGCTGCCTTGTGTACTACAAGGAGTAAGGAAAATAGCTGTAAAGTCCTTAGTCAATAACCAACACATGCTAAAACTTATACAGAGACTTATCATTACTAATATTAATGCTGGAAACTAAATGACAGCATAGAGTTTTACGAACTCTGAGTTTCACCTTAGTTAGACTTTGCTTTACTTTGGGAAAGCAGAAAAAAGAAAATAAGACCATTTGCATTAATTCAAAGTATATTTTCTATCTGAATAAAACACATTCAGTGAAACTGAGTTTATTATTTATAATCAAATTCCTCATAATTCATCTTAGTAAGTTTATCCATAATTCTCCAGTTAAAACTACTCAGTATTTATATAGAAGGCTTTCTCTGTGATTTTATTCAAATTATTCTACTCAATCCAATCAAAATAATTATAAATCAGGAATATATATTTTGAATATGATAACTCAAATTTAAGAATAACCTGTGTTTTATTTAGTTTTTTCATTATATTATTAAACACTCAGAATCAACTTATTTTGAATGGAAGAGATTAAGGAAAATAAAAATTTCTCTATCATTAAGGAAATTTTTATCTTCCATAGCTCGATGCCTGCCCATTCCAAGAAAAGCCAAATGGCCTTACCGTTTTCAGCAAGGCATTAATACCTGTTGTGAAAAGTCTTTATTAGTGCTAATTGTTCCAGCAAGCAGTGAATAGGGAACAGCAGGACCAGGGGGTTGAATGTAACTGTGTGCAATAAAAAGAAGTTCTATACTTCACAGGCCTCTAAGCATGCAGCTAACCCTCCTGATTGCAAAAGGTACAAAGTACCATTAAAAGGCATCGAGATTTCGCAAAGACAATTATAAAGGCATATAACATCTGTTCTCAATCATGGGCAACAGGAGAGAAAATGGGCTCCACATGATTTGTTACATACAACAAAGGGGTCCAGCTGTGTGAAGGAAAGCGTGTAAAAGGCAGTGGCCAAGAAAGAACAGGGCAAAGGAAACATTGTTTAACAAGGTAGTGACCCATGACAATCTCTTTGAGTAACTCTGTGGTGCCAAGATCTGTCTGTTATCCCACAAAAGGGACCACCTATGACATCCTCAATCATTGGTACTGCACTTAAACAAATATTGTTTACAAGACAACTTGGATTTGACATTTCAAAGAAGAACTTCTAAAAAAAAAATGATGTGGGGCCAAGCATTTTCTCTGCCATTTGTTCTAATTGCCCAGGATCAAAATTGCTTTTATCTCTTTCTAGAAATCTGTCATTTCAAACCATTTTGTAGCACTGAAAATAGAACAATAATAATCTTATAATAAATGTCCATATGCATAATTATGGATTACATAATTATGGTCATGTATGGATGTGAGAGCTGGACTGTGAAGAAGGCTGAGCGCCGAAGAATTGATGCTTTTGAACTGTGGTGTTGGAGAAGACTCTTGAGAGTCCCTTGGACTGCAAGGAGATCCAACCAGTCCATTCTGAAAGAGATCAGCCCTGGGGTTTCTTTGGAAGGAATGATGCTAAAGCTGAAACTCCAGTATTTTGGCCACCTCATGCGAAGTGTTGACTCATTGGAGAAGACTCTGATGCTGGGAGGGATTGGGGGCAGGAGGAGAAGGGGACGACAGAGGATGAGATGGCTGGATGGCATCACTGACTCGATGGATGTGAGTCTGAGTGACCTCCGAGAGCTGGTGATGGACAGGGAGGCCTGGCGTGCTGCAGTTCATGGGGTCGCAAAGAGTCGGACACGACTGAGCGACTGATCTGATCTGATCTGATCTGATGTGTAATTATTGCTGAAAATAATATTTAGGGGAGATTACATGACCATGAACACATTTGACCCCACCACTTCTCTCTCATTCCTCCACTTTCTCTCCCTATGTTTCTCATTCTTCTTGAGTTTCAGCCACAAGACTCGCTTACTGTCGTTCCAACATAAGAAGCAGCTCCAACTGGGCCTTGGTATGTTATTCTGTCTACTTGGTGTGTGTGTGGTGTGCTCATTCGCTAAGTCATGTCTGAGTCCTCTGACTCTGTGGACTGCAGCATGCCAGACTCCTCTGTCCATGAGATTTTCCCAGCAAGGATACTGGAGTGGGTTGCATTTCTTTCTCCAGGGGATCTTCTTGACCCAAGGATCAAACCTGCATCTCCTGCCTGCATCTTTTGCATTGGCAGGTGGAATTTGTGTGTGTGTGTGTGTTTGTGTTGTTTTTGTTTTTTACCACTTAGATCAGATCAGATCAGATCAGATCAGTCGCTCAGTCGTGTCCGACTCTTTGTGACCCCATGAACCGCAGCACGCCAGGCCTCCCTATCCATCACCAGCTCTCAGAGGTCACTCAGACTCACATTCATCGAGTCAGTGATGCCATCCAGCCACTTAAGCCACCTGGTAATCCTGGTCTATCTACTTGAATGCTTTTAATCCAGTCATCCACACAGCCTGCTTCCTTATCATCTGCACATATTCGTTAACATTATCACCATTACAGTGAGACTATTCCTGAAAAGTTTAACCTATTTCACACCTTTACTGTTGTTCCTGATTTATTTTTTCACATAGCACTAATCACCACCTAACATATTTTCTTGTTTATTTATGTATTTATTTTGTATTTACCAGTTTTCCTTGGAAAACATAAGCTTTGTGTAATCAGGGGATGGGACCTTTTGTTCGTTGCTCTATCCTTAACACCTAACATGAAAAAAGCTTAAAATTATTTCTCAAATGATTGAATTACCTTAGGATTTCCTGAACAGTAGTTTAATTGTATACTAACGGGTTCAGAGGTACTCAAACTCTGCACATTCCCAAGAAAACACTGGCTTTTGACTTGCTCTGGGTAGATAACCCCTGAACCTTTAGAATATCCTGTCTGATGGGAATGCTTTCATAAATCTGAGATGTTGGGTTATCTGTTGCTTATCCTAACATGTAATTTATGGTGAAAATTTATTGTTCACCATACCTGGGATTTGGGGGCACTCTGTGTCAGTTTGACCTGTAGGGGGTTGGAGTTCAGATGGCTGAGGTCAGTCAGATCTATGCCTACCTGACAGGCTGCCAACAAAACTCTGAATCTCTTTTCTCTACCCTTATCTGAATCTGAGTTTCAGTCTAAGGTCACAAAACCACTAATAGATATACAGAGACGTATATGTTTTTTATTACTCAGACAATGGCAGAGGAAAAATAACTCTTTGAACAGCTTTCATGTAAGCCTTATTTTCTTCTGGTTTGAAGATATCAGGTCCTTTGAATAACCTTGAACTATAAATATTGCACGTTAGATAGTATTGTTTTTCTTAAATTAATCATGCTATATTCTTGCGATTATGATTGAGTGAATCATATCCAAGCAATACTACTGCTATGCAATAAAGTACAGCATGCAGGATCGCTAAAAAGACAATAGCAATGTCCAGAATCTATCATTTGTCCACATTTATAATATGCCCTCCTTCTCATTTAGAAAGCTTAAAAAAATGCATGTTTAAATTCATCATGCTATGCTATGCTATGCTATGCTATGCTATGCTATGCTATGCTATGCTAAGTCACTTCAGTCGTGTCCGACTCTGTGTGACCCCATAGACGGTAGCCTACCAGGCTCCCCCGTCCCTGGGATTCTGCAAGCAAGAACACTGGAGTGGGTTGCCATTTCCTTCTCCAATGCATGAAAGTGAAAATGAAAGTGAAGTCGCTCAGTCGTGTCCGACTCTCAGTGACCCCATGAACTGCAGCCTACCAGGCTCCTCCGTCCATGGGATTTTCCAGGCAAGAGTACTGGAGTGGGCTGCCATTGCCTTCTCCAAAAATTCGTCATACTCATACCATTTTAAAGAGAGACAAGTCAAATTTTATTCCAATTGCTCCATTAAGTTCTATTTCCAGAATCTCTGTTATATCAGATCTCATCTTAATTGGATTATATCAGTGCACTTCATATTCCGATTACATATAACTAATATACATGCTTCTAACATATATGATCTACAATAAACAAAAAGAAGAGAATATGTGCAGAGAACTACCACAGGTAACATGTTGCTACTTGAATCAGTCACTATACTGGGATATTAAAATGTTCAGTAGCATATTGGACACCTACCGACCTGGGGAGCTCATCTTTCAGTGTCCTATCTCTGCTTTTTCATACTGTTCATGGGGTCCTCAAGGCAAGAATACTGAAGTGGTTTGCCATTGTCTTCTCCAGTGGACCACATTTTGTCAGAACTCTCCACCATGACCTATCTATCAGTCTTGGGTAGCCTACACAGCATGACTCATAGTTTCATTGAGTTAGACAAGGATGTAGTCCATGTAATTAAATTGATTAGTTTTCTGTGATTGTGGTTTTCAGTCTGTCTGCCCTCTGACAGAGAAGGAGAAGAGGCTTATGGAAGCTTCCTGATGAGAGAGACTGACTGAGGTGGAAACTGTGTCTTGTTCTGATGGGTGGGGTCATGCTCATTAAATCTTTAGTCCAATTTTCTGTTTATGGGTGGAGCTGTGTTCCTGCCATTTACCTGAGGCCAAACTATGGCAGAGGTAATGAAGATAGTTGTGACCTACCTCAAAAGATCCCAGGTCTGTACTGCTACACACTGCTCCCAACCCTGGAGCAGGCCCCTGCTAACCCATGCCTCCACCAGAGACTCCTGGACACACATAGAGAAGTCCGAGACAGTTTCCTGTGGGATCACGGCTCCTTTCTCCTGGGTCCTGATACACAAGGTTCTGTTGTGCCCTTCAAGAGTCTATTTTCCAGTCGTGTATAAGTTCTGGCAACTCTATGGTGGGGTTAATGGCCGCATCCTCCAAAAGGGCTTATGTCATACCCATGTCTGCTGCACCCAGAGCCCCTGTCCCTACAGCAGACCACCACCAACTGGTACCTCCACAGGAGATGCTCAAACACAGTTCTGTCTCAGTTTCTGTCTCAGTCTCTGTGAGTCCCTTGGTCCTGGTGTGCACAAGGCAATGGCACCCAACTCTAGTACTCTTGCCTGGAAATGCCCAGGTAAATGACTCTATTACTATAAAAATTTTGCTAGTATCATAATTGTAATAGGTTACTATTTTTTCTTTTACTAAATTATAGCACCAAGAAGTCCAATAGTTTGGTAAATTATAGCATCAAGAATTCCAATAAGCAAAGTGAAGTCGCTCAGTCGTGTCCGACTCTTAGCGACCCCATGGACTGGAGCCTACCAGGATCCTCCGTCCATGGGATTCTCCAGGCAAAAGTACTGGGGTGGGGTGCCATTGCCTTCCCCAATAAGCAAAGCAATCTTCAACAATTTTTCCAATATGGAAAGATATAATATGCTTTTATTTCTTTTAGAATCTAATAGTCTATGATTCTAATCACACAAACTGTGGATTTTACTCAGATTTGTACTGTCCAAAACAATAGAAATTGGCCACACATGGATTTTTACCTTTAAATAAATTAGAATTAAATAATGTTAAAAATAAATTTCTAGCCATACTAGCCATTTAGTGGCATATGTGGCTGCTGCCTACTGCATTGTGAAAAATACAGATATAGAACAGTTCTATCATCAAAAAAAGTTCTTTGCACAACCCTGATTTATAGCTGTACTTCTCAACCTTCAGTATGCTCCAGAATCACCTGAAAGGCTTATAGAACAGTATGCCAGGACTGGGGTAAGGTCTGTGAATTTGCATTTCTATTAAGTTCCAAGTTAAGATGGAAGTTATTCCTCTGGGAACTGCAATTTAAGAGCCATTCATTTAGAGTTATTGATCCATTTGCACAAACTTACAGAAGAACAAAAAGTAACTCTATTCTAAGGAATTTAGGAAGCCTGGATCTAAGCATGTATTTTATAATAAAAGTCCTGATAGCAAAAAAGATAATTGCTCTCAGTTAATAGTATTCTGCTGCGACCTGCAGGTAAAAATACATATAAACTATCATAAAAATTTCAGTCTTTTAGACAAACTGAATAGTTTGGTCAGGAAAATATGTTCAATAAATAAAAATCAGTGTGTAAGCTATAGTTATATTTATTGTCAAGAATTCCCTGTGATAAGAGAATGGCAGAGTAATAAATAATGTTATTATTTAACTATAATCTATTTTCTATCTTAATAGAAGAGAGTAATCTAAAATTATATACACTCAAATACAGCACTTGTTTTAGGAACAGAAGCCATCATGGATAGTAATAGTTATTTTCATTTTAATTATGGTCTGCTTATCATTAAGACTATTTAATTGTCATTCTGCTAATCATTAAGACCAGGACTTCCCTGGTGGTCAAGTGGGTAAGATTTCGTCTTCCAATGCAGGGGGTACAGGTTTGATCTCTGGTTGGAAAGCTAAGATCCCTGACATCTTATGGCCAAAAAACTGAAACACAAAACAGAAACAATATTACAATAAATTCAATAAAGACTTTAAAATGGTCCACATTAAAAAAATCTTTAAGAAACTTATTTATCTTTAATCAGATAAAAATTTGAAAAACATGAAAGAATTTTGTAAAAAGTATTCAAAAAAATTTAATAAAAATAGTTAGTGAAAGTGTTAGTCACTCAGTCATGTCCAGCTCTTTGTGGTGCCATGGACTATAGCCTGCCAGGCTTCTGTGTCCATGAAATTCTCCAGACATGAATACTGATTGGGTAGCCATTCCCTTCTTCAGGGGATTTTCCCAACCCAGGGATGGAACCCACAGCTCCTGCAACTCCTGTACTGCAGGCAGATTCTTTACAATCTGAGCCACGAGGGAAGCAGATATCAATGGCTTAATAGTGTCTCTTTGAAGAAATGTCTGGAGATATTATTCTGAATTTAAATTTTCTATGCATGACATATATGTAACTGTGTGATTTTATTTTAGGGATAACCTTAGAATTTATAATATGCATTTTTATTTCATTTAAACAATTTTGTCTTTTTCCAAACAGTATAAATTATATAAGAAAGACAATGCAAAGGTGAAATTCCCTATGACATAATTTTGACATATTTCCTATTACCTAGATTAGAGATTTCATTGATTTATTAATCTCTTCAACTGTCTTGATTTAAAAAGATCAACCCAACCCTCCGGCTTCTACCCCTTGGGCTAAACCATATAGGCAAATTATTAGATAATAAGCCAACTGGTAGGATATCACATATTATTGCCTTCAATCCCCAATTCTCCTCAAAATTTAGTTTCACTACTCATTGTCTCTGTCTGTTACATATAAGTTTCTTTATTTTTCTGACTTTCTTTTCAATCTCAATACAAAATGTGTTTTATAGAAAAATGTAAAAACATCAAGTGTGATTCTCTCAATATATTGCAATATCAATTACTAGTTTACATACACCTGCACACACTCATGATTTTGTTGTTTTTTCTCAGGATGGAAGGGCGAGTTGCCTCCAACTCTCATGACCAAACTTTTCTATCATATCACAGGTTTGCTCTTATCTCTTCTCTTCAAGTGTATTACCTTCCCATTCAGATTCAGTCTCTTTCTCTCTCTCTGTCTACATACATAAAATTTTTAATGAATATTTAAACCTTTGAAATATCTTCCAATACATAAACAAACCAACAAAGCTATATTGACTGCATTATCTTTCAGCTTTCCTGTAGTGTCAGGATTCTTAACCAAAATCAAAATAACAAACAAACAAACCTCCAACCATTAATTCCTTACTGTTCTGGGATGTACTGGTGAAGATTTTGCAACTGATTCTTTGATTTTCAATGAGAGTATTAGTTGCATTACTGTTTATATTAAAATAAAATAATGCTTGTTTATGTTAGAAATCCACTCACTTGCCAGTTACGCAAAGGACTATTTTACTATATCAGAGGTGTTGGAATACTGGAACACTATTTTCTCTCTTTCTCTCTTCTTTTTTTTTTTTTTTGCTATTTACAAAATATCAGCTGCAGACAAAACATATTCAAGTGTGTTGTCTCAATCACACTCTTAAGAGATTTAACAAAATCATAAGCAAAACCCTGATTGGTACTGGTACTATTTGCTAACATATATGGAGTAAATGTACCTTTTATGATAAGTTTCCAATTAGCATTATGATGTTACTAAGTGCAAAGCTGGAAAGAGATGCACAGCTACACATCATTAGTATTATGCAGTAATTCCACCACATAGATACAATAGAGCCCAATAACTCAAGTGAATGGACAGTAGAAAAATGAAATTAAACAATTAGGAACCAGTGAGTTTTGTGTATATATTGTAATATATTTGTCAAGTTCATATGCTTTAATTATTAATAAAAACTGTAGCAATTGACTCTCAAAATTCTTAAATATGTAACAAAAATTTAACACTGGATCTTGTGCTGGTACAAATTGGCTCCAGCCTGCCTTTGTGATGATCCCAGGAGTTCTGCAAACTACATTCTTCCCACATGTGGGAACTTTGAGGGAGCCAAATAAATAACAAATATTTTTTTCCTATGTGGCTTCTGAATAAATTGAGATGTGGAGAATGTATTTATGGAAGCCAAAAGTTAACCTTTCTGATGAAAATAACTAAATTGGAGAATATGGCTTCAGGTTTGATATCTAATACTGGCACCAGCAATTAGGCAGACTTCCTACAGTTATGAGTTGGCTCATCCTTCCAAATGATGATGAAATCCTCACCCCCAGTACCCATTAATGTGACGTTATGTGGAAATAGAGTCGTTGTACATGATCACCAGGTGGCACAGTGATAAAAATCTGTCTGCCATTGCAGGAGACACAGGAGATGCAGGTTCGATCCCTAAGCCAGGAAGATCCCTTGGAGAAGGGAATGGCAACCCACTCCAGTATCCTTGTCTGGGAAAATCCCATGGACAGAGGAACCTGGCATGCTACAGTCCATGGGGTTGCAAAGAGTCGGACACAACTGAGTGTTGATATTGAAAAGAAAAAAAAAAGGAGTCTTTGTATATGATCAAGTTAAGGACATTAAGTGCATCTTAATTCAGTATGATAAATATCCTTATCAAAGGGGAAATTGGGATGCAAAGATAGACAAGTACAGAGGAAAGACTATGGGAAGACTCCCATAGATGGGAGAACACCATCTACCAGACAAGGAAAGCCTGAGATAACCAGAAGTCAGATAGGAGACATGGGACAAATTCTACCTCAGAGCCCTCAGACAGAACCAAATCTGCTTACATCGTGACTGCAGCTTCTAACATCCAGAATCATCAAACAATATATTTCTGTTACCACTCGGTTTGTCAATCTGCTTTACAGCAGTCCCAGTGAACTAATGCACTGATTTCATCACAGTATCATGTGATAGAAGCAGGACTCTTCCTCTTGAGGAGGAAGCATCAATACAAAAAGCACTGGAAAGTCATGGTAAAGACTCATTCTCAAGGTGAAATAAGAGATAGCTAAGCTAAGCTCAGTTATCCATTCCAAGTGTAATCTTCAAATAAATCTCTGTATAATCTTATGCTTCCCAGGTGGCAGAGTGGTAAAAAATCTGCCAGCCAGGACAAGAGGTGTAGGAGACTCAGTTGGATTGCTGGGTCTTGAAAATCCCCTGGAATAGGAAATAGCAACTCACTCCAGTATTCTTGCCTGGAAAATTCCATGGACAGAGAAGTTGGTGGGCTACAATCATGGGGTCTCAAAAAGTCAGACCCAACTCAGCAACTGAGCACACAGCACACCCAGAGTCTTAATGCCGAGTGAATAAAGGTGTGAAAGAAAGACAAGAAATGTGTTTGGGGGGGGGGGGGGGAAGACAGTTATTATCACACACATTATGAATACTTCTTCAGCAGCCAAAAAGCCATGAAAATTGCTCTTGCATAGATAAAAAGTTTCTATCGACATATTTTGACCCTATGTTACCTTGAGCTTCAACAGCCTTGGGCACTTTTAAACATTCCATTTCATAATTTATTTTTCATATATTTCAAAGCACCATTTTTCTGTTCCTTCTCTCATCTTGTACTTGGTCTCTTAAAAGGGCATCTTTCTCTAGTTATCCTGTTACCTATTAATACGATGCTTCTTTCATTTATATATCCCCAACCTAGATAGCATATTAAAAAGCAGAGACATTACTTTGCCAACAAAGGTCCATCTAGTCAAGGCTATGGTTTTTCCAGTAGTCATGTATGGATGTGAGAGTTGGACTGTGAAGAAAGCTGAGCGCCGAAGAATTGATGCTTTTGAACTGTGGTGTTGGAGAAGATTCTTGAGAGTCCCTTGGACTGCAAGGAAATCCAACCAGTCCATCCTAAAGGAGATCGGTCCTCGGTGTTCTTCGGAAGGATTGATGCTAACTAAAGCTGAAACTTCAGTACTTTGGCCACCTCATGTGAAGAGTTGACATTGGAAAAGATCCTGTTGCTGGGAGGGATTGGGGGCAGGAGGAGAAAGGGATAGCAGAGGATGAGAAGGCTGGATGGCATCACCGACTTGATGGGCATGAGTTTGAGTGAACTCCTGGAGTTGGTGATGGACAGGGAGGCCTGGCGTGCTGCAATTCATGGGGTCGCAAAGAGTCGGACACGACTGAGCGAGACTGAACTGAACTGAATATCTGTTGATGACCTTGTATATTCTCTTGGGTTCAGTTAACAAACAAAATGTATATAAGTATCTGTACTTGCAATTCAGATGATTTTAGTGAGCTCACAACTATGTTGTTACTGACATTGTTCCTTTTTCCTGGTATATAGATAGGAAGTATCAACTTATCACTTTTCTATAGCAGACAGTACCAATAGCATATATCTCAAACTCTGTATTTTTGAAACTGAATGATCAAATTTCTCCGTAATATTTTCCTTTGCCCTGTTCCTTTATGTTATGTTCCCTGTTCCCTTATATTATGTTATGTTCCCTAACTTATGTTAGGGAACCATCATCTATGAACAGAGGACTAAAATCTGAGGGGTATTCTCTCTCCCTTCTTCCTAAATTGATCAAAAAACCAAAATTGTCAGCAGATCTTAACAATTCCCCAAACAAATTCCTCAGTTTGTTTTTTTTTTTCCCCCTCCCAGACTGCTTCCCTTCATTGAATTTCTATGCTGGAGAAGAGAATCTTCATGAAACAGACTTTATCATGCCATTCCCCTGCTTAAACATTTTTAATGGCTCTCAATGGACCTCAAAGGAAAGACTAAGTTTCAAAAATTTCTTCTAAATTACTGTTTATGCCTAGATTTAATTTTAATCCATGTCCTCATATATATAATATTATGTTTACATTATATTATGTACATATTTAGAAACATGTAATATTATGTAACTATGTACATATTATGTACATAATACACATAATAAAATGTCAAATAAGCATTTTATTGTTTTACTATAAATTGTCTTCCCTTTGGGGCTATACACCGGCTAGCCTCTGCTCCCCAACTTTCCCCTGTAATTTTTTTTTTCTTTTTTCACTTTTGGAAATAATAATTGGAGACAGAATCAGCAACCTGTAGAAACTCTATACTCAGACATTCACATCTAAGGAAAACAAGGATCTAGGATCTCAAATCTGATGCTGACAAACCTCAACCCAAAATAAGGTCACACTTTACATTTTTAACAATGTTAGCTTTTCTTTCTTTTACAACTTTATTGATGAGTAACTGACATAATGTGTAAATTTGAGGTTGATTTGACACCCTCATGTTAATACAACATGATTATCCACCTTAATGTTACTAACACCTCTATCATGTCATATAATTACCATCCCTTGTTTGTGGTGAGAACATTTAAAATCTACTTTTTTAGCCATTTAAAGGGTGCAGTACAGTATTGCTACCTATATTCACGACACTTTACATTAAATTCCCAGAAGTTATTTATCTTCTAACTAGAAATTTGTACCTTTTCATCAACCTTTCCCATCTTCCCCACTCACTGGCTCCCAATCACCATTATTATAGTCTCTGTTTCTATTAATTTAGTCTTTTAGATACCACATGTAAGTGGTATGTACCATACAGTATTGAGTGCCTACAGTGTTCAGTCCAAGCTGAAAGAACTTGGAAGGTTGAGTTGAATAAGGTTACTTTTTTAATTGAAATAGAGGAAGGGACTCACAGATCATTGAAAACACTGAGAAGGCAGTGTTTAAAGAGCAAGGTCTTGCTGTGAAGCCTGAAGCAGAAATAAACTAAAACCAGGAGATGGCTAATAACTAGAAGAAAGGTGAGGGCCAGCCATAGGCAACAGAAGGTGAAAAAAGTATCTGTTAGGGGAATGACAGAGTGAACAAAAATAAAAAATTTCATTAATTATATTTTTCTGTGCTACCTAATTTTCTAATTTTCATATCTTGGTTTCCCTCAATTTTTCTAGTTTTTTTTTTTTTTTTTTGCAACTTTCTTTGAACTAAAGAATAAAGGTATTTCAGATTTACTTTTTGTTATTGGTAAATATAAAATTAAATCACTAGAATTATATTTCAGTTGAAAACATAGCAATATTACAAGGCACACAATGTCCTTGGATACTTTCTTCCTGTTAAGGCTAATTAACAATGAGATAAGAAAATGATAAAGTGGTAAAATAACTTTCTTTTAGCTATTTGGGGGAATCATTTATTGAGGTTTGCCTTTCCAGATGTGATCATTGACTGAACACCTTGATATTGTGTCTATTATATTTTTTATATTTTCTTGAAATGTCCAAATTATGAAATGCTGTTTTCTCTACTTCATATAATTCATAAACTGACAGTAGCTATGGACAGATGAAATCAATAAGATAAGAATTGTATCCTCTTATTTATTACATTCTTAGGTATTTTTACTTGGATTACAATTCAATATTCATTATTCGGAATTCTTTATCACCAGATTATTGTACCCAGCAAGGATATCATTCAAATATGAAGGAGAAATCAAAAGCTTTACAGACAAGCAAAAGCTGAGAGAATTCAGCACCACCAAACTAGCTCTCCAACAAATACAATTTTCAAATTAATGCATACAAAAATGCTTATATTTTACTTTTAGTATCACTAATTGCCACTCTTAAAACCTAGAAACTTTTAAATATACAGTATACACATGTAATGTTTAGTATGTTAGATATCTATTTAAAAGAGCATGTCTATTGCATCTTCTAAAACAATTATGAGAATTTGTATAATCCAGAAGATGGTGCTGTTTACATTTCTACTGCACTTTGGAACTTTAGAGAAACAATTTATTTTCAATTCAGCCATTGATGGATTGTAAATTATTGAGCATACCTTTGCAATAAGAACAGTTAATGTAGCTTTGCTCTTGAGGATTTTACATTTACAAATAATTTGCATGACATTTCCACACGAGATATTAGAAAATGTACTACTTCACAAGCAATCTCACATTAATGGGACCTGATCAGTTGCAGCTCTCTCAGTCATCTTCTGCCAGGACTACACTCAAATGTGAAAATACGTATTAGATAAAAGACCTATTTAATTTTCTGGTTACTTATATTGCTATTAAAAAGCAACATGTAGACCATTAAAGTGATGATGATCCTTATTTAATGGAATGTGAATTTATTCTTCTAAATAGTGAACAGTTTATAGTTAAGCTTTTGTGACTTATTAATTATGTACTGCTGCTGCTGCTGCTAAGTCACTTCAGTCGTGTCCGACTCTGTGCAACCCCATAGACGGCAGCCCACCAGGCTCCCCCATCCCTCGGATTCTCCAGGCAAGAACACTGGAGTGGGTTGCCATTTCCTTCTCCAAATTATGTACTATCCAGGCACAAAGCTTTAGCTAGTTAATATAGATAAATGAAATACATGATATTCATAATATACCGAAACTATTCCACTTCATCCGAAGTTGGTAATGGATCATGGAAATCGCAGCCTTATTACTGCTTGCAGTGTTTTGGGGAAAAGATAGGAAGGTTCACCACATGCATCTACCAAGACTGTCACCTGTAATACTTCCTGCTTCTGTTCAGGAACTCAAGGCCTTAAAGTGAAATTCGCTCAGTTATGTCTGACTCTTTGCAATCCCATGGCCTATACAGTCATGGAATTCTCCAGGCCATAATACTGGAGTGAGTAGCTGTTCGCTTCTCCAGGGATCAAACCCAGGTCTCCTGCATTGCAGGTGAATTCTTTACCAGCTGAGCGACCAGGGAATCCCCATGGCCTCAAAAGGAACCAAATAATGGAAACATTGCCACAGCTTTTCTATGTCAATTTAAAAATTGACATAGAAAAATAAACGAGATTTGAAAATACATAAATGTTTTCAGACAGACCTAGTTTTCACTAAGTATTTGAATATAGAATTTATATCACGACCTAGAGGACTAAATTAGTCATCTACTCTTATTGAGATTGGGGAAATTTATATGGTCTGAGTGAGCTATGCCTTTTTCAATCATAGGATAACATATAGATGATGTTTAAAGTATAAGAAAAGAGCATCATTATAGACATGATTTTATTGATAGGGGCACCCGCCAGAAAATCTAAGAAGGGAAAAAGGAGGTGAAGTGTTACTAGTGTTTCTTTCTGGGGAGAGAGCATTGGATTGCAGAAATACAAGGTAGAGAATGATTATGCTATACTCAGTTGCTGCAGCCATGTCTGACTCTGTAAGGCCCCCTGGACTATAGGCTGCCAGGTTTCACTGTGAGGTTCTCCAGGCAACGATACTGGAGTGGGTTGCCAGGGGATCCTCCAGGGGGATCTTCCCAACCCAGGAATCAAACCCGCATCTCAATGTCTCCTGCATTGGCAGACAGGTTCTCCACCACTGAGCCACTTGGGAAACCCAGAGAATGATTACTTACTTTTACTGTCCCTTACTGCTACTTGACTTTTTTTTTTTTTTTTTTAATCACTGTATTTTGTGAAAAGTAAGAAGTATACCTGGGAAAACTGATGAAAATACTTCAAAGATAGAATAATTTTGATTGTTTTTTTGTGTGTGTGTTTGTTTTTAGTAGCTGTTTCTTATTTGTCTTTTCCTGATTTCCCCTCACAGCTGATGAATTAGACTTTTCGAGTTGGGACTTGAGAGTCTAGATCATTTACAAGCATCTAGATCAGTTACAAGCATCAAGCGACTGATACATAGCAAAGTTTGAAGATCTTGCAAAGTCTGAAGCTGGAGAGGAATCTTTCAGTGGCTGGAGAATGAGAATGATGAGTTCTCAATAAACACAGGGCAACATAATGAAGTAAACAAGCAACATTATTAAATAAAATAAGAAAGTACATAGAAGATTTATGGAGATGATCCTTTAGAACTTAGATAATACAAGCTTTTAGTAGGACATGCCCTCTTACCAAATGACTTTATTTCTCTTTTTCCTGTGCCACAATGAGCTTAATGCAACAATTAGTTGTCTTATTTCATTTTCATGGATCCCCTTTCCAAAGTAGTTCTAAGATTTAAGTTGCCTGGAGCAAAAATCTGAGGAGTATAGTTGCAGCTGGTGTTCCTGATGACTGTAATTTAGGTAAATAGTCAGTGCTTCCGGAAATATAATATAATTGAGTTTTTCTGTTGTCTTTGATAAGTTTTTTGTTGAACTAATTTGCAGATGCTATGCCTTTTCTAAAATTTTTAAATTAGAAGTTTTTGAAGATTTTATATACTACTTTTGAAAGTTAGAAAAATTTTGGAAAGACTTCTTTTGAGCACGATGGTATTCTATCTGCAGTGATCTAAAAGCAATGGCACCCCACTCCAGTATTCTTGCCTGGAAAATCCCATGGATGGAGGAGCCTGGTAGGCTGCAGTCCATGCTAAGGGTCAGACAGGACTGAGCAACTTCACTTTCATTTTTCACTTTCATGCATTCGAGAAGGAAATGGCAACCCACTCCAGTCTTCTTGCCTGGAGAGTCCCAGGGACGGGGGAGCCTGGTGGGCTGCCGTCTATGGGGTCGCACAGAGTCGGACACAACTGAAGTGACTTAGCAGCAAAAGCATTTGCAGAAAGGATATAATTTGGAAATAAAGTTCTTGATCCTGTCATTTTTTGTTGTGCAGGATATACTCATCTTTATTGAGTGTATGCTTACTTATATTCCCAAATGCTCATACCAATTTGTCTTGGCTTATAATTAGTTTAAATATTGTTTTAGTTTCTGCTGTACAGCAAAGTGAGTCAGCCATATGTATGGAGGCCGTCTTGAGCCTCCCTCCCACCCCCACATTCCACCCCTTGAGATAATCACAGAGCACCAAACTGAGCTCCCTGTCTTTTACAGCAGCTTCCTACTAGCTGTTTAGTTTACATATGGTAGTGTATGTATGTCAGGGCTACTCTCTCACTTCATGCCACCCTCCCTTTCCCCTGCTGTGTCCCACACTCACTCTCTATTTCTGCCATGAAAATAGGTCCATCTGTACCATTTTGCTAGATTCCATACAAATGTGTTAAGATACGATATTTGTTCTTTTTCTGACTTACTTCACTCTGTATGACAGACTCTAGGTCGATCACATCAGTACAAATGACCCAGTTTTGTTCCAGTGTTCATTGTAACACTATTTACAGTAGCCAGGACATGGAAGCACCTTAAAATGTCCATAAACGGATGAATGAATAGAGAAGTTGTGGTACACATATACAGTGGAACATTACTCTGCCATAGAAGGGAACACAATTGAGTCATTTGTAGCAATGCTCATACCATTTTAAACAAACATACCAAAAGACATTTTTCTGGAAATTTCTGACACATGAGAAGGCTGTCTAAAGTAGTTATATCAATTAATTCAGGTTCTACTGAATTATTTTGTGGTCCAGTCCCTTACTAAATAATGATCCTATTCTTGCTTTTGATAGTTTGTATGGAAATTGTTCTTCAACATGTATTATCTTGACTATTGATGTAATATTGAGACAAGTGATACACATAGAAAATATAATATTGGAATCTATTAACTGAATCTATCCCCACAAAGTTGAAAAAACACTATTATATGTGGGAAATCAAATTACATTTTGACTATATTTTTAAAAATTTTTTATTGAAGTGTAACTGATTTACAATGTTGGGTTAATTTCTACTGGACATGAAAGTGCTTCAGTTACACACATATGAATCTGAATTCTTTCTTTCAATATTATTTTTGATTATGATTTATCATAAGATATTGAATATAGTTCACTGTGCTATAAACAGGACCTTGTTTATCCATTCTCTATATAGTAGTTTACATCTGAATCCCAGCCTCCCACTCCATTCCTCTACCTCCCTTCTTCCCCTTGGCAACCGCTAGTATGTTCTCCATGTCCATAAGCCTGTTTCTGTTTCATCAATAAGTTCATTTGTGTCAAGATTTAGATTCAACATATGTGATATATGGTATTTGTCTTTCTCTTTCTGACTTATTTCACTTAGTATGAACATCTCCAGGTCGATCCATGTTGCTGTAAATGGCATTATTTCATTCTTTTTTTGAAGACAGAGTAGTGCTCCATTGTACTACACCTTATTTACCTGTTCCTCTGTCGACGGACATTTTAGATTGTTTCTATGTCACAGCCTTTGTGAATGGGGCTGCTATGAACACAGGGATACATATATCTTTTTGAGTTAGAGTTTTGTCTAATATTTAAATGTGATTTGTAAACTTATATGGACTTAATTCTAGCAAAAGTGTTATTTAATATACTACCTCATGTGTTATGATTAAGCACTACATATTCAGTTCAATTCAGTTGCTCAGTCGTGTCTGACTCTTTGTGGCCTCATGAATTGCAGCACTCCAGGCCATCCTGTCCATCACCAACTCCCAGAGTTCACACAAACTCATGTGCATCGAGTCGGTGACACCATCCAGCCATCTCATCCTCTGTTGTCCCCTTCTCCTCCTGCCCCCACTCCCTCCCAGCATCTGGGTCTTTTCCAATGAGTCAACTCTTCAGATCAGATGGCCAAAGTATTGGAGTTTCAGCTTCAACATCAGTCCTTCTAATGAAAACCCAGGACTGGCCTCCTTTAGGATGGACTGGTTGGATCTCCTTGCAGTCCAAGGGACTCTCAAGAGTCTTCTCCAACACCACAGTTCAAAAGCATCAATTCTGCAGTGCTAAGCTTTTTTCACAGTCCAACTCTCACATCCATATATGACCACAGGAAAAACCATAGCCTTGACTAGATAGACCTTTGTTGGCAAAGTAATATCTGTGCTTTTTAATATGCTATCTAGGTTGGTCATAACTTTCCTTCCAAGGAGTAAGCATCTTTTAATTTCATGGCTGCAATCATCATCTGCAGTGATTTTGGACCCCAGAAAAATAAAGTCTAACACTGTTTACACTGTTTCCCCATCTATTTCTCATGAAGTGATGGGGCCAGATGCCATGATCTTCATTTTCTGAATGTTGAGCTTTAAGCCAACTTTTTCACTCTCTTTCACTTTCATCAAGAGGCTTTTTAGTTCCTCTTCACTTTCTGCCATAAGGGTGGTGTCATCTGCATATCTGACGTTATTGATATTTCTCCCAGCAATTTTCATTCTAGCTTGTGCTTCTTCCACCCAGCGTTTCTCATGATGTACTCTGCATATAAGTTAAATAAGCAGGGTGACAATATACAGCCTTGATGTACTTCTTTTCCTATTTGGAAGCAGTCTGTTGTTCCATGTTCAATTCCAACTGTTGCTTCCTGACCTGCATACAAATTTCTCAAGAGGCAGGTCAGGTGGTCTGGTATTCCCATTCTTTGAAAAATTTTCCACAGTTTATGGTGATCCACAAAGTCAAAGGCTTTGGCATAGTAAATAAAGCAGAAATAGATGTTTTTCTGGAACTCTCTTGCTTTTTCGATGATCCAGCAGATGTTGGCAATTTGATCTCTGGTTCCTCTGCCTTTTCTAAAACCAGCTTGAGCATCTGAAAGTTCATGGTTCACGTATTGCTGCAGCCTAGCTTGCAGAATTCTGAGCATTACTTTAGTAGTTTGTGAGATGAGTCAATTGTGTGGTGGTTTGAGCATTCTTTGGCATTGCCTTTCTTTGGGATTGGAATGAAAACTGACCTTTTCCAGTCCTGTGGCCACTGCTGAGTTTTCCAAATTTGCTGGCATATTGAGTGTAGCACTTTCACAGCATCATCTTTCAGGATTTGAAATAGCTCAACGGGAATTCCATTACCTCCACTAGCTTTATTCATAGTGATGCTTCCTAAGGCCCACTTGACTTCACATTCTATGATGTCTGGCTCTAGGTGAGTGACACTAGAGCACTACATATTACACAGTATTTAATTGCTTTATTTTAATAGTACCTTATGGGAAGAGTGAAGAATCTTGTAGTTAATGTCTCATCTCTCACAACCTGACATTTTAACATATAAATTGTTTTCCTACATATATTGCATAATTTATTTTCTATCTGCAATTTTTCACTAAAATTCCTATTTTATAATTTCTCTATCTATAATATGATATTACCACATTAAGTGCATATTTTATCTTAGTTTTGAGCATCAATATTCAAAAGCAGAAACATTACTTTGCCAACAAAGGTTCGCCTAGTCAAGGCTATGGTTTTTCCTGTGGTCATGTATGGATGTGAGAGCTGGACTGTGAAGAAGGCTGAGCACCGAAGAATTGATGCTTTTGAACTGTGGTGTTGGAGAAGACTCTTGAGAGTCCCTTGGACTGCAAGGAGATCCAACCAGTCCATTCTGAAGGAGATCAGCCCTGGGATTTCTTTGGAAGGAATGATGCTAAAGCTGAAACTCCAGTATTTTGCCCACCTCATGCGAAGAGTTGACTCATTGGAGAAGACTCTGATGCTGGGAGGAACTGGGGGCAGGAGGAGAAGGGGACGACAGAGGATGAGATGGCTGGATGGCATCACTGACTCGATGGATGTGAGTCTGAGTGACCTCTGGGAGTTGGTGATGGACATGGAGGCCTGGCGTGTTGCGATTCATGGGGTTGCAAATAGTTGGACATGACTGAGCAACTGATCTGATCTGATGCATAAGAATTAAAAATTAAGAATTTGAAAAATATAATTGTAATGAGAAAATAATTAAGCCTCTTGATACTATTCATGTGTGTGTGTGTGTGTTTCTGGGCATATGGGCAGGACTTTTTATACTGTTCTACAGTGTCTTGTAAATAAACATTGCACTGCTTTTATATTTTTTTATTTGTTTAGGATTCTGGATAAGGCTCTGTTTAAAGATATAGTTTCAAGACTGAAAAAAAAAAGGAAAACAATTGCTCTAAGATATTACTACAAATGGAATGTCACAAGTGCATTCAAGTGTTTTTTATTCAGCATGTTAAAAAAATTATTTCTGAACACTGGCCTGCTTTTCTTTTTTATTGTATACCTTATCTTTGCTTTTCAATTATTCATAGTCTCCTAAGGACCACTTTCAGTATAAAATAGTATCTATGGGAGGTAAAAACAGCAAGAAATGTACTTCTGAATTGATTACAGGGGAAAGATCTATTTAGAAATTTAAATGTATGTGGTCAACATTGAAGAAGATATATGCACCTGCTCAACAACTCTTTTAACCTACAATTTTCTTGTTATAGCCTCTTTTGCCCTTCTTCTTATTATTTTTTTTTTTTTCTGGGAAGTGTGTGTTTATGTGTGTTTTTTCCATTTACTTTTGTTTTATGTTCAATTTATTTTTATGTTGTACAATTTGATGTGAATTGAGGGGCTTGATTTCTGAGTATATTTAGGGGTTTTAAGTTATATTTACCAACACTATGAATTGATTTAGGATATGTGTAGTCTATATTTATTTTTGGACCAACCATTAAAAAATGTGTTACTACTGCTCCTTCTTTCTAACCCATAAAAATGTTTTTAGTACTTGCAGCCCTTTACCCAAGTATTCTTAAAATATAATTCTGCCCTTATTTATATTTTCATGGTCTACTTTTTCAAAGTTTTAAGTTGTCTTTTTATTTGTAGATAATTTCAAACATACTAAGAAATATAGAAAATAGTGTAACAAAAACTTATTTACCCTCATAGTTTAGACATATACCAAATTGACTTTATTTATACATACACTGATTTAAAGTAAACATGCTCCCATCGCATTATTCAAATGCAATAGATGATTATCTTTTAATAAAATGTTATTACTTTATCAAAATTTGAATTAAAAAGAAAAGTTATGAAAAATCCCACAGAGAACATCATCTACACAGCCTCTGTACTATAAGTGTGCTTTCATTATGTAAAGCCTGTAATCAAGTATCTAGCTGATACAGAAATACAAAATATTTTGCCTGTCTGTTTATTTTGTTTCTCCTAAAGCCTTATAAGAAATGTCACTGATTTATTTGTACATCTATGAAGCAATTCTGAACTAAAAATAACTTTATAATTTATGTAGTTCAAACATCTTATTTTAGTAGAAGAATCCAAATTGCATTAAACTTCATTATTCAACTGTAAAATGGTGCCTTTATTCTTGATGTAGGTGACGTGACTACACATAGTTAGCCCATTTCTGACAATGGACTTTGTTACAAAATAATCAATAGAATAAAGAACCACACAAATATACGGAAACAAGGGATTGATCATCTGCTTAGTGTGAGGTTAGTATGTTCATATCACTGGGAACTTAAAAAAGAAGATAAGTGTAGTAAAAATTCATATACCTAAAGTGTAAAAGTATAAAAGGTAGGGTGAAGGGATGTCCTAATAGGATGTTTCCCTGCCTTCCACTTTTCCTGCATCATGTTGGAAAAAACCAGTGTCTTCCAAGCACTAGGAAAGCTACAATTTATCCTGCCTTACTGGCCATGACTGATGTCCATGCGTTTTCACTTTGCCTTTCACTTTGCCTTTAACCCCATATTTTCATAGTCAGTGTTCTTATAACTTACCTCAGAACCTTACCTCTTCTCCCAAAGAATAGAGCTGAATCACTTGTCAGTTAAAAAGCTATTGCTGCCCACAGAATTGTTATTTAGCTTTTGGCCCTGTAGGACCATTACAATATATTAAATCCATTCCAGGAAATACTTGAATGATCTAGATTTCAGGCCAAAGAGCTCTCTGGATATTGGCCATACGTCAATTCTTTCTTTGTCTACAGGGAGACTGTATTGATATACTGGCACTAGTTGTTCTGAGGTTTAGAACTGAGGGTGACCACACCTTCTCCAGGGAGAACAGAGAGATGTGAGAACAAGGAAAGAAAAGACGTGCATGTCATTTTAATGGATCCTTATGATATTTCTCTTTCTCTGAAATAGAAATGGCTTTTACTTTTTAATATTTTGACAGCAAAACAAGTCTTCCTTTCAGTATTTAATAGGATAAGAAAATGTATAATTGGATATTGGCTTTATTGATCATTATCACTTCTGGAAAAAGATATAAAATGAGATCAACCTATTTTTCTCCTTGAAAAATTTTTCCTATTTTCCTAAAGAATGTGGTTGTAAGGAAAAATAATTTTTCATATTCTCTACCTGCCTCACAACTGCCAATAAAAGGGAATAAATGAAGAAAGGCAGAAGTGAGAAGAGGGAGAAGGGATAAAGAGATGAAAGAAGGAAGGAAGACAAATAGGATGAAAAAAAATCTAAAACTCACATTAGCAGAGCATAGAAACAAGTTTAAAACATGAAAGATTATTTTAGATGAAGATTAAAGGGACACTAGAGACCCACCTCAAAACAGGGGACACATACAGACTGAAAGTGAAAGGCTGGAAAAAGATTTTCCATGCAAATAGGGACCAAAAGAAAGCAGGAGTAGCAATACTCATATCAGATAAAATAGACTTTAAAACAAAAGCTGTGAAAAGAGACAAAGAAGGTCACTACATAATGATCAAAGGATCAATCCAAGAAGAAGATATAACAATTATAAATATATATGCACCCAACATAGGAGCACCGCAATATGTAAGACAAATACTAACAAGTATGAAAGGAGAAATAAACAATAACACAATAATAGTGGGAGACTTTAATACCCCACTTACACCAATGGATAGATCAACTAAAAAGAAAATTAACAAGGAAACACAAGGTTTAAATGATACAATAGACAAGTTAGAACTAATTGATATCTATAGGACATTTCATCCCAAAACAATGAATTTCACCTTTTTCTCAAGTGCACACGGAACCTTCTCCAGGATAGACCACATCCTGGGCCATAAATCTAGCCTTGGTAAGTTCAGAAAAATTGAAATCATCCAAACCATTTTTTCTGACCACAATGCAGTAAGAGTAAATCTCAATAACAGGAGAAAAACTATTAAAAATTCCAACATATGGAGGCTGAACAACACACTCCTGAATAACCAACAAATCACAGAAGAAATCAAAAAAGAAATCAAATTCCGCATAGAAACGAATGAAAATGAAAACACAACAACCCAAAACCTGTGGGACACTGTAAAAGCAGTCCTAAGGGGAAAGTTCATAGCAATTCAGGCATACCTTAAGAAACAAGAAAAAAGCCAAATAAATAACCTAACTCTACACCTAAAGCAACTGGAAAAGGAAGAAATGAAGCACCCCAAGATTAGTAGAAGGAAAGAAATCTTAAAAATTAGGGCAGAAATAAATGCAAAAGAAACAAAAGAGACCATAGCAAAAATTAACAAAGCCAAAAGCTGGTTCTTTGAAAGGGTAAATAAAATTGACAAACCACTAGCCAGACTCATCAAGAAACAAAGGGAGAAAAATCAAATCAATAAAATTAGAAAAGAAAATGGAGAGATCACAACAGACAGCACAGAAATACAAAGGATCATAAGAGACTACTATCAGCAATTATATGGCAATAAAATGGACAATATGGAAGAAATGGACAAATTCTTAGAAAAGTACAACTTTCCAAAACTGGATCAGGAAGAAATAGAAAATCTTAACAGACCCATCACAAGCACGGAAATTGAAACTGTGATCAGAAATCTCCCAGCAAACAAAAGCCCAGGCCCAGACGGCTTCACAGCTGAATTCTACCAAAAATTTAGAGAAGAGCTAACACCTATCCTACTCAAACTGTTCCAGAAAATTGCAGAGGAAGGCAAACTTCCAAACTCATTTTATGAGGCCACCATCACCCTAATTCCAAAACCTGACAAAGATCCCACAAAAAAAGAAAACTACAGACCAATATCACTGATGAACATAGATGTAAAAATCCTTAACAAAATTCTAGCAATCAGAATCCAACAACACATTAAAAAGATCATACACCATGACCAAGTGGGCTTTATCCCAGGGATGCAAGGATTCTTCAATATCCGCAAATCAATCAACGTAATACACCACATTAACAAACTGAAGAATAAAAACCATATGATTATCTCAATAGATGCAGAGAAAGCCTTTGACAAAGTTCAATATCCATTTATGATAAAAACTCTCCAGAAAGCAGGAATAGAAGGAATATACCTCAACATAATAAAAGCTATATACGACAAACCCATAGCAAACATTATCCTCAATGGTGAAAAACTGAAAGCATTTCCTCTAAAGTCAGGAACAAGACAAGGATGCCCACTTTCACCATTATTATTCAACATTGTTCTGGAAGTTTTGGCCACAGCAATCAGAGCAGAAAAAGAAATAAAAGGAATCCAAATTGGAAAAGAAGAAGTAAAACTCTCACTGTTTGCAGATGACATGATCCTCTACGTAGAAAACCCTAAAGATTCCACCAGAAAATTACTAGAACTAATCAATAAATACAGTAAAGTTGCAGGATATAAAATTAACACACAGAAATCCCTTGCATTCCTGTACACTAATAACGAGAAAATAGAAAGAGAAATTAAGGAAACAATTCCATTCACCATTGCAATGAAAACAATAAAATACTTAGGAATATATCTTCCTAAAGAATCTAAAGACCTATATTTAGAAAACTATAAAACACTGCTGAAAGAAATTAAAGAGGACACTAATAGATGGAGGAATATACCATGTTCGTGGATTGGTAGAATCAATATAGTGAAAATGAGTATACTACCCAAAGCAATTTATAGATTCAATGCAATCCCCATCAAGCTACCAACAGTATTCTTCACAGAGCTAGAACAAATAATTTCTCAATTTGTATGGAAATACAAAAAACCTCGAATAGCCAAAGCTATCTTGAGAAAGAAGAACGGAACTGGAGGAATCAACCTGCCTGACTTCAGGCTCTACTATAAAGCTACAGTCATCAAGACAGTATGGTACTGGCACAAAGACAGAAACATAGATCAATGGGACAAAATAGAAAGTCCAGAGATAAATCCACGCACATATGGTCACCTAATCTTTGACAAAGGCGGCAAGAATATACAATGGAGTAAAGACAATCTTTTTAACAAGTGGTGCTGGGAAAACTGGTTGAACACTTGTAAAAGAATGAAACTAGAACACTTTCTAACACCATACACAAAAATAAACTCAAAATGGATTAAAGAGCTAAATATAAGACCAGAAACCATAAAACTCCTAGAGGATAACATAGGCAAAACACTCTCTGACTTACATCACAGCAGGATCCTCTATGACCCACCCCCAGAATATCGGAAATAAAATCAAAAATGAACAAATGGGACCTAATCAAACTTAAAAAGCTTCTGCACAACAAAGGAAACTATAGGCAAGCTGAAAAGACAGCCTTCAGAATGGGAGAAAATAATAGCAAATGAAGCAACAGACAAACAACTAATCTCAAAAATATACAAGCAACTTCTACAGCTCAATTTCAGAAAAATAAACGACCCAATCAAAAAATGGGCCAAAGAACTTAATAGACATTTCTCCAAAGAAGACATACAGATGGCTAACAAACACATGAAAAGATGCTCAACATCGCTCATTATCAGAGAAATGCAAATCAAAACCACTATGAGATACCATTACACGCCAGTCAGAATGGCTGCGATCCAAAAATCCACAAGCAATAAATGCTGGAGAGGGTGCGGAGAGAAGGGAACCCTCTTACACTGTTGGTGGGAATGCAAACTAGTACAGCCACTATGGAGAACAGTATGGAGATTCCTCAAAAAACTGGGAATAGAACTGCCTTATGACCCAGCAATCCCACTGCTGGGCATACACACTGAGAAAACCAGAATTGAAAGAGGCACGTGTACCTCAATGTTCATAGCAGCACTGTTTACAATAGCCAGGACGTGGAAGCAACCTAGATGTCCATCCACAGATGAATGGATAAGCAAGCCGTGGTACATATACACAATGGAGTATTACTCAGCCATTAAAAAGAATACATTTGAATCAGTTCTAATGAGGTGGATGGAACTGGAGCCTATTATACAGAGTGAAGTAAGCCAGAAACAAAAACACAAATACAGTATACTAACGCATATATATGGAATTTAGAAAGATGGTAACAATCAACCTGCTTATGAGAAAGCAAAAGAGACACTGATGTATAGAACAGACTTTTGGACTCCGGGACTGGGAGAGGGTGGGACGATTGGGGAGAATAGCATTGAAATATGTATAATATCATATCTGAAATGAGTCAGTCCAGGTACGATGCCCGATAACAGATGCCTGGGACTGGAGCACTGGGATGACCTGGAGGGATGGTGTGGGAGGGGGGAGGGAGGAGGGTTCAGGATGGGGAGCACGTGTATTCTGGTGGCGGATCCATCTCAATGTATCAGATCAGATCAGATCAGATCAGTCGCTCAGTCGTGTCCGACTCTTTGCGACCCCATGAACCGCAGCACGCCAGGCCTCCCTGTCCATCACAAGCTCCCGGAGGTCACTCAGACTCGCATCCATCGAGTCAGTGATGCCATCCAGCCATCTCATCCTCTGTCGTCCCCTTCTCCTCCTGCCCTCAATCCCTCCCAGCATCAGAGTCTTCTCCAATGAGTCAACTCTTCGCATGAGGTGGCCAAAATACTGGAGTTTCAGCTTTAGCATCATTCCTTCCAAAGAAATTCCAGGATTGATCTCCTTCAGAATGGACTGGTTGGATCTTCTTGCAGTCCAAGGGACTCTCAAGAGTCTTCTCCAACACCACACTTCAAAAGCATCAATTCTTCGGCGCTCAGCCTTCTTCACAGTCCAGCTCTCACATCCATACATGACCACAGGAAAGACCATAGCCTTGACTAGGCGAACCTTTGTTGGTAAAGTAATGTCTCTGCTTTTGAATATGCTATCTAGGTTGGTCATAACTTTCCTTCCAAGGAGCAAGCGTCTTTTAATTTCATGGCTGCAGTCACCATCTGCAGTGATTTTGGAGCCCAGAAAAACAAAGTCTGACACTGTTTCCACTGTTTCCCCATCTATTTCCCATGCAGTGATGGGACCAGATGCCATGATCTTCGTTTTCTGAATGTTGAGCTTTAAGCCAACCTTTTCACTCTCCACTTTCACTTTCATCAAGAGGCTTTTTAGCCCCTCTTCACTTTCTGCCATAAGAGTGGTGTCATCTGCATATCTGAGGTTATTGATATTTCTCCCGGCAATCTTGATTCCAACTTGTGTTTCTTCCAGTCCAGCATTTCTCATGATGTACTCTGCATGTAAGTTAAATAAACATGGTGACAATATGCAGCCTTGACGTACTCCTTTTTCTATTTGGAACCAGTCTGTTGTTCCATGACCAGTTCTAACTGTTGCTTCCTGACCTGCATACAGATTTCTTAAGAGGCAGATCAGGTGGTCTGGTATTCCCATCTCTTTCAGAATTTTCCATAGTTTATTGTGATCCACACAGTCAAAAGCTTTGGCATAGTCAATAAAGCAGAAATAGATGTTTTTCTGGAACTCTCTTGCTTTTTCCATGATCCAGCAGATGTTGGCAATTTGATCTCTGGTTCCTCTGCCTTTTCTAAAACCAGCTTGAACATCAGGAAGTTCACGGTTCACATATTGCTGAAGCCTGGCTTGGAGAATTTTGAGCATTACTTTACTAGCGTGTGAGATGAGTGCAATTGTGCGGTAGTTTGAGCACTCCTTGGCATTGCCTTTCTTTGGGATTGGGATGAAAACTGACCTGTTCCAATCTTGTGGCCACTGCTGAGTTTTCCAAATTTGCTGGCATATTGAGTGTAGCACTTTCACAGCATCATCATTCAGGACTTGGAATAGCTCCACTGGAATTCCATCACCTCCACTAGCTTTGTTCGTAGTGATGCTTTCTAAGGCCCATTTGACTTCACATTCCAAGATGTCTGGCTCTAGGTCAGTGATCACATCATCATGATTATCTGGGTCTTGAAGCTCTTTTTTGTACAGTTCTTCTGTGTATTCTTGCCACCTCTTCTTAATATCTTCTGCTTCTGTTATGTCCACACCATCTCTGTCCTTTATTGTGCCCATCTTTGCATGAAATGTTCCTTTGGTATCTCTGATTTTCTTGAAGAGATCCCTAGTCTTTCCCATTCTGTTGTTTTCCTCTATTTCTTTGCATTGATCACTGAAGAAGGCTTTCTTATCTCTTCTTGCTATTCTTTGGAACTCTGCATTTAAATGTTTATATCTTTCCTTTTCTCCTTTGCTTTTCGCTTCTCTTCTTTTCACAGCTATTTGTAAGGCCTCCCCAGACAGCCATTTTGCTTTTTTGCATTTCTTTTCCATGGGGATGGTCTCGATGTATAGTAAAAGTAATACAATATTGTAAAGTTAAAAAAAATTAAAAAAAATAATAATAATAATTAAAAAAAAATAAATAAACGGATACTAGAAATGGTTTGTTACCAATCTCTCTTTTGGCTGTCCTAAAATGTACCTCATTGCCCTTTATGTAATAAACATTAAACCTAGTCCAAACAACAAAGTCAACTCCCTTTATGAAACACACTGAAATCAATAGCAAATAAAAGGAGAGAGAGAAATACATGGCCAGGCAGTTCAGTGACCAAAAAAATAAATAAATAACAAAACAAAACAAATAGACATTGACTTGGAGAAATGTCAATTATAGAAACAAAGCAGGCAGTACAAGTCTGTTAGTATTGACACAACTTTATTTGTTAGTAACTCACAAGCTAATCTTCAAACACCATACCTTTTCTGGAACTGGACAAATTGGGCATTTGAAGTAGAAAACAGAGGCAAATAACTCTGATTACACAATTAAAGTAGCAAATTCATTTACTCTTCTCAGAAAGGAGGGCTGTTTCATAATGTAGTGAGTCAGAAAAGTTCCAGAAACCTCTGCTTTTAGTGTTTACTTGCCAGTTATCTCTTAAATGGTGGCTCAGACAGTAAAGTGTCTGTCTACAACCCGGTTCAATCCCTGGGTTGGAAAGATCTTCTGGAGAAGGAAATGGCAACCCACTCCAGTAGCTTGCCTGGAAAAATCCCATGGACAGAGGAGTCTGGTAGCCTACAATCCATGGGGTCGCAAGGAGTCAGACACGACTGAGCAACTTCACTTTTCTTTTTCACTTATCTCTTAAATAGGGTCTTCTTTCCCCAGGATCTCAATAAATCAGTTCTAATAACACATACAGAGCAGGTTTTCATTGCTTTTGCTGCATCTTATTATTTGATAACTTTCTCAGAAAGTGTGGCAATACACGAGTGAATCAATATGTTATTTCCCATGAAATACACACATACACACACACACACACATACACACATCCTTGACCTCATTATTTTGTCTCTACACCAGTTCCTTCATCTAATTTCCTTTAAGTCAAAATGCCACAAGCGATGTCACTACTCAATGTACTTACTTTCATTCTCTGTTGAACACAGAATTAGCGCTTAACTGCCACACGTAGACTGAACCTTTATTACAAAAAAAATTTAATCAATTGTTATCAATGACTTCATCTCATGAAATATTAATGTTGATTCTCAATATTCAACTCCTCTGACCTGAGTTGGACCAAGTTGCCCAATCTTTCTTACCACGCTTATTTTCCTGGATCTGAAATAACACATTCTTTTTGTTCTCCTAATACCTTTTAGGTGTTTACTCTCAAATATCTCTGTTAATCTCGCTTTTTTTCTGAACTTCTTGATTTGGAAGTATTCCAGGAATCAGTTCTTAAAATTCTCTTTTCTTTATATATTCATCTTTTAGCATGTCTTCTCCAGTATTATGGTTTTAAATATGGTTGTATTACTTTTCAACAAATTATGACAGAAACAGTTCTGAAGGCCAGAGATTTGATATCAGGATGTTGGCATGGGTGCATTCATCTCTTTTAGCTTCAGGCAGTTGTCACCATTCTGTAACTTATGGCTACATGACTGCATGCCTGCCTCTGGAGTCGTTTGATTTTCTTTGCAAGTCTGTTCTCTGCATGTCTCTTACAAAGGCACTCATCATTTTGGTCCATTTTGGTAATCCAAGATAATCTCTTTAAGATTGTTAACTTAAATCCATCTGTAAAGACCCTTTCTACCCCAAATAAGTTATTATTCATAATTCCAGTGGGTATGTTTTGAAGCTTCATATTTTGACCTATTTCAATGATTTGTAGACTAATAACTCAAACATATAAATCTCCAGCTGATACATCTTCCATGACATTTAGAATTAGTTTTCAGATATTTGGTATTTCAAATATCTTCATTTGTGAGGTTCACAGATATCTCAAGGAAAAAACAAGCGAACAAGCAAACTGAAACCTACTATATAGCTTTATCAACTCAGAATCAACCAGAGAAGCAAATCAGAAGATAATTGAGACATACTGCGAGGAATTGGCTTATACAAGCTAGCTAGGACAATTTCCAAATTGTAGGGCACTACTCTGGTTTCTCTTCAGGTCAAGTAGGACAGACTATAGGGGCAGGCCAAAATTCTAGAGCTCAAGCTGAAGCTGCTGTCCAGAGATAGAATTTCTCCATCAGGAAAGACTTGGCTCTGCATCAAGAAAGACTTAGCTCTGCTTTTAAGGGCTTAAAATTAATTGAATCGGGCTCACACGGATTATCCATGTTATTGTCATTTCCTTAAAGCCAACTAATTATGGTCTTTAATCACATCTTCAAACTACCCTCACAACAACACCTAGATTCCAGTTTAATTGAATGACCAGTGCTTTTGATTCAATTGATTCATTAAAAAAAAAAAAAATTATATTGACCTTCAGTTTGTTTTTAAATCTACTCAGTCTCAAGATTTAGAACTCTGTTTTTCTGTTTCTAAAAACGGTATATCACGCTGGACACTTGCCTTTCTCTCTCCTCCCACATCTGTCATTAGCATATGCGAGACATATTGCGAAATGTTCAACCTCTCTGTATTTCCATCAATACCTCTCTAATTCATCACACCATAATTACTCTCTTGCATTATCTCTGTGCCTTTAAAATGGTCTACAAGCTCCCACAGATTCTACACTCAGCAGCCAGTGTGATTTTTTTCCATTGATTTTTATAATTGGATTAAGAGCCTCTAAGAATGTCCCGCCCATCCTGGGTTGCCCCACGGGCATGGCTTAATTTCATTGAGTTAGACAAGTCTGTGGTCCTGGTGTGATTAGATTGACTAGTTTTCTGTGAGTATGGTTTCAGTGTATTTGCCCTCTGATGCCCTCTTGCAAGACCTACCATCTTACTTGGGTTTCTCTTACCTTGGGCGTGGGGTATCTCTTCCCGGCTGCTCCAGCAAAGCACAGCCATCGCACCTTACCTTGGATGAGGGGTCTCTCTAACTCAATGAAATTAAGCCATGCCCCTGGGGCAACCCAGGATGGGCGGGTCATGGTGGAGAGATCTGACAGGGTGTGGTCCGCTGGAGAAGGGAATGGCAAACCACTTCAGTATTCTTGCCTTGAGAACCCCATGAACAGTATGAAAAGGCAAAATGATAGGATACTGAAAGAGAAACTCCCCAGGTCAGTAGGGGCCCAATATGCTACTGGAGATCAATGGAGAAATAACTCCAGAAAGAATGAAGGGATGGAACCAAAGCAGAAAGAATACCCAGCTGTAGATGTGTCTGGTGATAGAAGTAAAGTCCAATGCTGTAAAGAGCAATATTGCATAGGAACCTGGAATGTCAGGTCCATGAATCAAGGCAAATTGGAAGTGGTCAAACAAGAGATGGCAAGAGTGAATGTTGACATTCTAGGAATTAGCGAACTAAAATGGACTGGAATGGGTGAATTTAACTCAGAGGACCATTATATCTACTACTGTGGGAAGGAATCCCTCAGAAGAAATGGAGTGGCCATCATGGTCAACAAAAGAGTTCGAAATGCAGTACTTGGATGCAAACTAAAAAACGACAGAATGATCTTTGTTCGTTTCCAAGGCAAACCATTCAATGTCACAGTAATCCAAGTCTATGCCCCAACCAGTAACGCTGAAGAAGCTGAAGTTGAACGGTTCTATGAAGACCTACAAGACCTTTTAGAACACCCAAAAAAGACGTCCTTTTCATTATAGGGGACTGGAATGCAAAAGTAGGAAGTCAAGAAACACTTGGAGTAACAGGTAAATTTGGCCTTGGAATACGGAATGAAGCAGAGCAAAGACTAATAGAGTTTTGCCAAGAAAATGCACTGGTTATAGCAAATACCCACTTCCAACAACACAAGAGAAGACTCTATACATGGACATCACCAGATGGTCAACACCGAAATCAGACCGATTATATTCTTTGCAGCCAAAGATGGAGAAGCTCTATACAATCAGCAAAAACAAGACCAGGAGCTGACTGTGGCTCGGACCATGAACTCCTTATTGCCAAATTCAGACTGAAATTGAAGAAAGTAGGGAAAACCACTAGACCATTCAGATATGACCTAAATCAAATCCCTTATGATTATACAGTGGAAGTGAGAAATAGATTTAAGGGCCTAGATCTGATAGATAGAGTGCCTGATGAACTATGGAATGAGGTTCGTGACATTGTACAGGAGACAGGGACCGAGACCATCCCCATGGAAAAGAAATGCGAAAAAGCAAAATGGCTATCTGGGGAGGCCTTGCAAATAGCTGTGAAAAGAAGAGAAGTGAAAAGCAAAGGAGAAAAGGAAAGATATAAACATCTGAATGCAGAGTTCCAAAGAATAGCAAGAAGAGATAAGAAAGCCTTCTTCAGCGATCAATGCAAAGAAATAGAGGAAAACAACAGAATGGGAAAGACTAAGGATCTCTTCAAGAAAATCAGAGATACCAAAGGAACATTTCATGCAAAAATGGGCTCGATAAAGGACAGAAATGGTATGGACCTAACAGAAGCAGAAGATATTAAGAAGAGGTGGCAAGAATACAGAGAAGAACTGTACAAAAAAGAGCTTCACGACCCAGATAATCATGATGGTATGATCACTGACCTAGAGCCAGACATCCTGGAATGTGAAGTCAAGTGGGCCTTAGAAAGCATCACTAGGAACAAAGCTAGTGGAGGTGATGGAATTCCAGTGGAGCTATTCCAAATCCTGAAAGATGATGCTGTGAAAGTGCTACACTCAATATGCCAGCAAATTTGGAAAACTCAGCAGTGGCCACAGGATTGGAAAAGGTCAGTTTTCATCCCAATCCCAAAGAAAGGCAATGCCAAAGAGTGCTCAAACTACCGCACAATTGCACTCATCTCACATGCTAGTAAAGTAATGCTCAAAATTCTCCAAGCCAGGCTTTAGCAATATGTGAACCGTGAACTTCCTGATGTTCAAGCTGGATTTAGAAAAGGCAGAGGAACCAGAGATCAAATTGCCAACATCCGCTGGATCATCGAAAAGGCAAGAAAGTTCCAGAAAAATATCTATTTCTCCTATATTGACTATGCCAAAGCCTTTGACTGTGTAGATCACAAGAAACTGTGGAAAATTCTGAGAGAGATAGGAATACCAGACCACCTGATCTGCCCCTTGAGAAATCTGTATGCAGGTCAGGAAGCAACTGTTAGAACTGGTCATGGAACAACAAACTGGTTCCAAATAGGAAAAGGAGTACGTCAAGGCTGCATATTGTCACCATGTTTATTTAACTTATATGCAGAGTACATCATGAGAAATGCTGGACTGGAGGAAACACAAGCTGGAATCAAGATTGCCGGGAGAAATATCAATAACCTCAGATATGCAGATGATACCACCCTTTATGGCAGAAAGTGAAGAGGAACTCAAAAGCCTCTTGATGAAAGTGATAGTGGAGAGTGAAAAGGTTGGCTTAAAGCTCAACATTCAGAAAACGAAGATCATTGCATCTGGTCCCATTACTACATGGGAAATAGATGGAGAAACAGTGGAAACAGTGTCAGACTTTCTTTTTCTGGGCTCCAAAATCACTACAGATGGTAACTGCAGCCATGAAATTAAAAGACGCTTGCTCCTTGGAAGGAAAGTTATGACCAACCTAGATAGCATATTCAAAAGCAGAGACATCACTTTGCCAACAAAGGTTCGCCTAATCAAGGCTATGGTCTTTCCTGTGGTCATGTATGGATGTGAGAGCTGGACTGTGAAGAAGGCTGAGCGCCGAAGAATTGATGCTTTTGAACTGTGGTGTTGGAGAAGACTCTTGAGAGTCTCTTGGACTGCAAGGAGATCCAACCGGTCCATTCTGAAGGAGATCAGCCCTGGGATTTCTTTGGAAGGAATGATGCTAAAGTTGAAACTCCAGTATTTTGGCCACCTCATGCGAAGAGTTGACTCATTGGAGAAGACTCTGATGCTGGGAGGGATTGAGGGCAGGAGGAGAAGGGGATGACAGAGGATGAGATGGCTGGATGGCATCACTGACTCGATGAATGTGAGTCTGAGTGACCTCCGGGAGCTGGTGATGGACAGGGAGGCCTGGCGTGCTGCAGTTCATGGGGTCACAAGGAGTCGGACACGACTGAGCGACTGATCTGATCTGATCTGAAGAATGTCCCATTTCACTTAAAACTAGACCTCTGGGAGCAATCCTAGTGACAGGAGCTGAAGAAGCAGCTCTGGTTGATCCGTTTCCCCTCCCCCTTCCCTTCTCCAGTTGATCTCCCGGGTCCCCCACACTCCACAGTCCCGGTCCCACCATGTCCCAGAAACAAGAAGAGGAAAACCCTACGGAAGAGACCGGCAAGGAGAAGCAGGACACCCAAAAGAAAGAAGGTATTCTCCCTGAGAGAGCTGAGGAGGCAAAGCTAAAAGCCAAATATCCAAGCCTAGGACAAAAGCTTGGAGGCTCCGACTTCCTCATGAAGAGACTCCACAAAGGGCAAAAGTACTTTGACTCAGGAGACTACAACATGGCCAAAGCCAAGATGAAGAATAAGCAGCTGCCCAGTGCAGGACCAGACAAGAACCTGGTGATCGGCGACCACATCCCCACCCCCCAGGATCTGCCCCAGAGAAAGTCCTCGCTCGTCACCAGCAAGAGAACCTGGTTGCGGGGTAACCTGGACCCCCTCTGCCCCCCTTCCCACCCACTGGACTTTTCTATATCATAGGCAGGGACATAGGCACCTAGCTGTCTCTTCTCAGCTTGCTCGCCAGAAATGACTATGCTGCTTCTGGGGGCTGCTGAGACTGTAACATGGGCTAAAGAGAGGCTCTGAGTTCACTGCTTTGGTTAAACTGAGATTTCCACACCCTCATGTGGCCCAAGTAGGGGCTCAGAAATAGGAGCCTAGGATTGGATAATGCTGCAGACTTTCTTTTTCATTTGTATGAGAAACTGGGGAGATGTCATTTCTCCTTTTGGAAGAGAATGTGTCCCAAAATAGGTGAGGCTAAGCCTTGGGAATGATATGACAGGTTTAACATCCCGAGGCCAACCTGATACGATTGGGAAAGATAGGTTGAATGAGATCTGTTTTCTGTGCTTTAAGTGTTTTGTCCTTTGGGCTGCTATTGCTTTCTTGTTTTCATTATGGCAGGTTTAGCAAATCCTCAAAAAGAAAAACCGATGTGCTTGCCTAAAACTATAATGCCCACCTAACCTTCTTTATTCAGTGTCTTTTACAATTTGCCCTGGAGGATATTATTCATGTAAAATGGGCACCTTCTCTCTCTCTTCCAGCATGTTGCTTTTTGAAAGTATCATGGGATAGTGGAAAGAACACAGGGTTAGCAGTCAGGATATCTGGGTTCTGTTTCCATTTAATTCTAGGCAGAACTGACCGGTAGCTTTCGTCGAGTCGCTTCACCTCTCTGGATTTCTGCTTCCTCATCTGTAATATAGATCCAAATGTAGATCAGATTGATTCTAACATCCTGAAGAACTCTGTGCTATTCATTGTAAAACCAAAAGTGAGGAAGGACCACATATGAGACTACAGAGGAGAACTCATTGAAGACCACCTGAGGAGAGAAGTTGAGATTTAGGGATTATAAACTCAGGCAAGAGGACCTCATTAGTGTCATGGTCTTGAGGGTCAAGAAAAAAAAAATTCTAAGAAGCTAGCCATGAAGGCTCTTGCCTCTGCTCTCACTTCTTTCCTACAGTCTGGGCCTCGGCTGCTAAAAGGCTGCTCTGGGAGCCAGGCTGTGGGCCTGAAGAAACACGCTCAGTCATGCTCGTGTGGAGTCCCACATTTCAGATGTTCTCAGCTGCCAGGTGTATTGTTAGGGAGACGGGAAAAAAAGGGAAGAACGGTAGCTCCGGAGCTTAGTGCTGCTGTGGGGCTGGAGCAGCAGGTTCTCAGGAGATGATTCACCTTGGAGAAAGCTGGGGAAGGCGGTTAGGGAGAAACAAAAGGAGCACTGAGAAATCTCTGCCTTCCTGGAGCTCAGCTCCTGTGCTCTGAGAGGTAGCAACGCTCATTGTGAACCAGGTGGAGGAAGAGGGGCTGCGGGTGGCCAGCATCGTCTATCTGATTATCACTAGCTTGGCCTGAACCACACTGAATGCAGTCTGCTAGTTAGGACAGAGGGGGCCAAGTGAGAGCTAGCAATTCAAGAGAGGAAGAGTCTGTCTTTAGTCCTGTCTTGACCTCTCAGCCCACCAGTTCTGATATGCCACACATTGGGCCCAGTGAGAACTGATGAACTTGCTGATGCACATGTGGGGCGTTGGGGTGTGTCTACACGTCTTTCCTGACCAGCCATTCACTTTTCAGGCCGTCATTCAGATTAGATAGGAAAAAGTTGGTGAGGAAGGAAGGAGAGAACAGGATGCCGTGATTCCCTGGCCCCTAGGGCAAGTCCTTGACTGTCATTTGTAATTGTATATAATTTTTGTGTTTCTTGCTTCATTTCCTCATGCTGTCTTCCTTAGTCTAAAGTCCATGTGGGAAGGGGAAAATGCCGAATATCCTTGTATAGTTTCCTCAACCATCCCAGACATGTTGTACATAGATATGTCATGTTATTATATATATAAATATATATATAATTTTGTAAAAAAAAAAACTAGACCTCTGATTGACTGATGCCACTCTGATCTTTCCCAAATCAAATAGATCTGAACAATATTTTGTTACAGATTTTTCATTCCTTCATGTTAATCACTATCTGATGCTCTTTCATATATATATATATATATATATATATATATTTTGTTGTTTTTCCTGACACTTTACTTATAGAGTTGCTCACTTTATGTCTCTCAAGTCTAAAATATAACATCTGAGTCATACATGGTTTGGTTAAAAATAAATATATATTAAATACATTAGTTGATTTTTAAGAGAAACCAAACCATGATAGATTAATTTAAAATATCCTTTGATTTTATAAGACATTTCAATATCCACACTGACTTTAGGCATTATTGGCTTTTTAATACTGTTGTCTGCATTATGTATTGCACCTTAAATATTTTTAAGCAAGAAACTGAAAGTCATCAATAGTTAATTTATATAACATTAAAATATGTGTGTGTGAGAGAGAGTAGAAAATTACAGTACTACAACTTATCCTTTAAAACTATGTGAAAAGTAGAACCTAAGATGCATTCTTCTATTTGTCAAATAGCCATTGATGGTTTATAAAAACTGTGTTCATAGACAATCCTGTACACCCCTACCCATGGGTTGAGACAGATGAAATGAACAATGTAAATGCTGTGATAAACATTGGATATTGTGTTGCAGTTAAAACCAAAAAAATACAGGAGACATAAACTGTGCAGTTTGGGTTTGTTACAGTATGCAAAATAACCAGACATGACCTCTCAAATCAGTGACTTGTGATCAGGAACCTCATAGAATGGAGAGAATGAGCCATTGTATATCTGGGGTCAGGAACACTCAGGAGATCAGTGTTACTGAAAGGAATGTTTAAGAACAGTGGCAGGAAATGGGGTGAGTGAGGTAGAGGAAGAGATCTCACTCATATTGGGGCTGGATAATTATTAAAATAATTGCATTTGATTTTGGAATATGATCAAAAGCCACTGGACAGTTCTGCAAATGGAATGAAATGATTTCTCTTGTGTTTAAAGGATAAGTAGGTGCTGAGAGAGAGATGTGAGGATAGTAAGAATGGGAACAGGGAGACCTGTTAAACTGTTGGCTTAGAATAAGATAAATGATGTGGATTTCATAGTAACACACTTGTATGTGATGGATAATACTGTATTGCTTCATATTATCACACTTGCAGTTTATAAACATTTGATTGTCGCTATAATCCACAGTTGTAAAATATAAGTATACTGAGCTTAGGACCAATTATGTTTAATTACAATAAAGTGTACTGAGACATTTATTAAACACCCATATTGATGTTTTTAATAAAGCTTCTATGTATATATTTTGTAGGTTAATAACTCAAAATAATAGTTATGATACAGTATTATGAACAGTTTGAAATACTACATTCTACGAAGAGCAGATTTATTATGACAGACTACTTGGTAGAGAGTGAAATCACACTGCTACTAGATTTGATATTATAAAATCTTTTCATTATACTTTAAATGAGTATATCCAAATGAATAGAATGGCTTGTAAATTGATAAATGAGCGAATTTCTCCACTATCACCAAGTTTCCTCATTTTGCTTCAGTACTTTAGAAATCTCTAACTAGTGCTCTCTTTTATAATCATAACTTAATTGATTATGCTTTGGCTTCCAAAAATACTAATATTGAATTAAAGAAGTATTACTCACATCCTTCCAGTAGAATAAGTATTACTTGAAAATATATAAATGTATTTACAAGTTGTTTTCCAATATTTGAGTTAACAGGGCATCATTAAAAATAATTTCATAAGTGCAGCAATGTTATCTCTGTACCTGAAAGAATTAAGCTACCTGTTTGTTTGGTTTTTTTAGGTCATTACTATACCTTTCTGATGAGAAATGACTCATAACCAGAAGAACAAACTCTGACTGAAATAAAGTACCTTATAAAAGAGCTTGTAAATTCATGGATCTACACTCCATTTTTTTGTTTCTTGCATGTTATCCTTTAGGATAAATATAAAATATTAAGAGTGTATTAATGACAATAGTAATGGTAGTAACTATGGCATAAATTATTATGATATGTGTTAATAGCATATGTACTAGATGTGATGGTAAGAAATACACATATATATCTCTGTGTGTACACAAATTAAAAGCTTTTTAATACAGTAAGAATTGAATGAGTCCCTATATTATTTTTATCTTAAGAGAAAAATGGTTAGTCCAGTGATTTGACCATAACTTTAATAAATGGCAGCTCTGGAGCTGGCTCAACTTTTTCTGACTGAAAAATGCTTTTTCTAAGCACTGCCTAAAATGTATTGTATGAAAATCGCAAAGATATTTCTGAATACTTTCTTTTCCTAAGGTCAACACCTAATTGGTGACCTAACAAGAATGTAAACTATCTACTTTTTAAAGAACAAATGATTAAACTTTTGTAAACTACGCTGAAGGAGTTTGTGCCTAATGGCTTATCTAGGAGGGATATTGGCGTAAAGATACTTCAGTTCAGTTCAGTCGCTCAGTCGTGTCCGACTCTTTGTGACTACGTGAATTGCAGCACGCCTGCTGATTCTGTAGTATGTGCATGCCACATAGGCCAAAAGCAATAAGAACTGACTCGTATCAGTCCATACTCATGAATGTCAACTCTTGCTATGGGTTCCGGCTTTTCCTTGCTCTCCTGCACTTTCCTTACTGACTGTTCTATCTGTGGATTTGAAATTTTGGCAACACATGCTAAGACAGACAAAGGTTTAATTGTAAATGCTAACTCTATAGTCGGAGAAGGCAATGGCACCCCACTCCAGTACTCTTGCCTGGAAAATCCCATGGGTAGAGAAGCCTGGTAGGCTGCAGTCCATGGGGTCACTAAGAGTCGGACACCACTGAGCAAATTCACTTTCACTTTTCACTTTCACGCATTGGAGAAGGAAATGGCAATCTACTCCAGTGCTCTTGCCTGGAGAATCCCAGGGACGAAGAAGCCTGGTGGCCTGCCATCTATGGGGTCACACAGAGTGGGACACGACTGAAACGACTTAGCAGCAGCAGCAGGAACTCTATAGTTCAGAAAGAAAACATGGGGAAAATCTTCAGTAATTTGAGATAAACAAAGAAGTCTTAGATATTAAAACTTTTAGGCAAACTATTAAAAAAAATATAAGTTGGCTTTAATGTAGTTAGTAAAACATCCTGCTCCTTAAAAACCACCAGTTTTTTTAACCATCAAAATAAAAGGCAACTGAGTACTGGGAGAAAATAAGTGCAATACATTTATTTTATAAAAATTCCATCTCAAAACTATATATAAAGAAGGTTGCAATCCATAATAAGAATACAGCACAATTAAATTTAAAGAAGCAAAACAATTCAACAAATAATTTACAAAAGAAAAAAAAGAAAACCAGTAGTTATAAAAAAGAGATACTCAAAGCAGTCATTTAAAAGTGCATTTTAAAATTGCAAGGGGATACTGCTACACTTTCACTAGAATATAAAATTAAAGAAAAAAATAATAAAAAATAAAAAGAATGACAATAAATACCAAATGTTGGCAAAACACTGATAAAGAGTTCCTAGAAATAAAAATAGCATAGGCACTTTAGAAAGCAATATGGTACTTTCTTGTGAATCAAACATACACATATCTTATGACCTAGCAAATATTTCTAGATATTTACTTAAGAAAAGAGAAAAAAGTTTTCAGGTCTGTAGGCAATTGATACAAACTAAGCCCCATTGTCCAATGGTCACGAAAATCAGTTAAATTAGTTCTAATAAAATCCTGGTACCCCAGGGCACTTAAAGTTGACAGTTACTTTCATTTTTCAGCAGCTTAAGGCTAGTTGTAATAAGGCAACACAGTTAAGTTTTCTTATTCTTTGGACAAGCACTCTTATGATGGGAAATTTTCCTTTACAAGGTAACTGCAATCTTAAATACTGAAAATCTATTTCAGCAAAGGTTTTGTTTAATTTGAAATTGATTTAGTCAAACATAATACTAATTATAATTCTTATAACATTCTTAAACTCTTTATCAGTGTTTTGCCAACATTTGGTATTTATTGTCATTCTTATAATTTTAAAACAGATGATGAAACAAATTAAATTTGAAACGAGTCGCCAGTTCAGGTTCGATGCCTGATACCAGATGCCTGGGGCTGGTGCACTGGGATGACCTAGAGGGATGGTATGGGGAGGGAGGAGGGAGGAGGGTTCAGGATGGGGAACACATGTATACCTGTGGTGGATTCATTTTGATGTATGACAAAACCAATACAATACTGTAAAGTTAAGTAAAATAAAATTTTAAAAAAATAAAAAAAATTAAATTAAAAACTGAAAGAAAAAAATAAAATACAATTTATTACACCTACAAAAATATTAAATTCAGAAAAAAATACCACCACTTAAATGACTCCTAGGGCAATTTATAATTTATCATCTAAAATATTTACTTTTTCATTTACTGTTTATTAATGTCTGAGGAGGCCTTACAAATAGCTTTGAAAAGAAGAGAAGTGAAAAACAAAGGAGAAAAGGAAAGATATAAACATCAGAATGCAAAGTTCCAAAGAATAGCAAGGAGAAATAAGAAGGCCTTCCTCAGTGATCAATGCAGAGAAATAGAAGAAAACAACAGAATGAGAAAGACTAGAGATCTCTTCAAGAAAACTGGAGATATCAAGGGTACATTTCATGCAAAGATGGGCTCAATAAAGGACAGAAATGGTATGGACCTAACAGAAGCAGAAGATATTAAGAAGAGGTGGCAAGAATACACAGAAGAACTGTACAAAAAAAAATTCACAACCCAGATAATCACGATGGTGTGATCACTCACCTAGAGCCAGACATCCTGGAATGTGAAGTCAAGTGGGCCTTAAGAAGCATAACTATGAAGAAAGCTAGTGAAGGTGATGGAATTTCAGTTGAGCTATTTCAAATTCTGAAAGATGATGCTCTGAAAGTGCTGCACTCAATATGCCAACAAATTTGGAAAACTCAGCAGTGGCCGCAGGACTGGAAAAGGTCAGTTTTCATTCCAATCCCAAAGAAAGGCAATGCCAAAGAATGCTCAAACTACTGCACAATTGCACTCATCTCACATGCTAGTAAAGTAATGCTCAAAATTCTCCAAGCCAGGCTTCAGCAATACATGAACCGTGAACTTCCAGATGTTCAAGCTGGTTTGAGAAAAGGCAGAGGAACCAGAGATCACATTGCCAACATCCGCTGGATCATCAAAAAGGAAGATAATTCCAGACAAAAGCATCTATTTCTGCTTTATTGACTATTCCAAAGCCTTTGACTGTGTGGATCACAATAAACTGTGGAAAATTCTGAAAGAGATGGAAATACCAGACCACCTGACTTGCCTCTTGAGAAACATTTATGCAGGTCAGGAAGCAACTGACAGAACTGGACATGGAACAACCGACTGGTTCCAAATAGGAAAAGGAGTACGTCAAGGCTGTATATTGTCACCCTGCTTATTTATTTAATTTATATGCAGAGTACATCATGAGAAACACTGGGCTAGAAGAAGCACAAGCTGGAATCAAGATTGCCTGGAGAAATATCAATAACCTCAGATATGCAGATGACACCACCCTTATGGCAGAAAGTGAAGAGAAACTAAAAAGACTCTTGATGAAAGTGAAAGTGGAGAGTGAAAAGGTTGGCTTAAAGCTCAACATTCAGAAAACAAAGATCATGGCATCTGGTCCCATCACTTCATAGGAAATAAATGGGGAAACAGTGGAAACAGTGAGAGATTTTATTTTTGGAGGCTCCAAAATCATTGCAGATGGTGATTGCAGCCATGAAATTAAGAGACACATACTCCTTGGAAGGAAAGTTATGACCAACCTAGATAGCAAATTCAAAAGCAGAGACATTACTTTGCCAACAAAGGTCCATCTAGTCAAGGCCATGGCTTTTCCAGTAGTCATGTATAGATGTGAGAGGTGGACTGTGAAGAAAGCTGAGTGCCGAAGAATTAATGCTTTTGAACTGTGGTGTTGGAGAAGACTCTTGAGAGTTCCTTGGCCTGAAGGGAGATCCAACCAGTCCATTCTGAAGGAGATCCGTCCTGGGTGTTCATTGGAAGGACTGATGCTAAAGGTGAAACTCCAATATTTTGGCCACCTCATGGTAAGAGTTGAATCATTGGAAAAGACTCTGATGCTGGGAGGCATTGGGAGCAGGAAAAGAAGGGGACTTCAGGGTATGAGATGGCTGGATGGCATCTCCAACTCAATGGACATGAGTTTGGGTAAACTCTGGGCGTTGGTGATGGACATGGAGGCCTGGCTTGCTGCAATTCATGGAGTTGCAAAGAGTCGGACATGACTGAGCAACTGAACTGAACTGAACTGAACTGAATGCTTTTAAATGTACACACTTCTAACCTTAAATTTAAATATTGACATTAGGAGTATATATCTCCACCCAGATAGGTATATGTTGATAGTTTTTCTAAATATGCTACAAAGTGACAGTCTATGGGCAAAAGGAAATAAATATACCTTGTTTTACCTTTGATGCCTATTTGATCTACCAGATTAGCTTATTTATGAGTATATATTAAGCCTGACTGAGAAACAAAAAATTGAGCAATATATCCAACATTTACTTATACCGTTAAAAATAGTCCATGATATAGTACCCATATTTGAATATAGGTTGAAATCCTTGAAATTAAATCATTTGGAACTTCTAGAATTCCCCCAAATTTTATTTTGCTATTTAGATATTCTGAAAAGATTAAAAAGAAGAGCCCAGCTTTAACAAAATGCTCATTGAATAGTTAAACATAAAGTAAAATTCAAAACTTTTTAAAAATTTGGAAATATCATACAGTCTTAAAATTGTACATAAGAATTACAAGTTTTAATGTATCAGGTATAATCAGAATGTATAATGTGTGACTTGGAAGGAATTGTAATTGATTTAATGATATATTTGTAAGAATCTGTACTTGGAAATTATTTGTACAGCTAACTTATTTTAATTTCAAAGCAAGAAGCTATATTTGGAGTTGGCTACACTTTTGTGTTTTTATCCCAAGTTACCTTATAGATGTAAGGGAAATATTCAGGTTTTGACATAGTACAATTGAGCTTCTCTCCATGTTTCTCCATTCTACAGAGTGGTAGGGTTCTGAGGGCATGTATATTTCCCTCCCATCTATGAATAAATGCACATGGTAGCCCGCTGGTCACCAGAGTGAGGTTATTCACAGTCCAATCTTAGTAGTCATGACAGGGATGCCACTCCTCTTGAGTAGCTGGAGAATAAAAGTAATGGACTCAACTCATCAGGTTGAAGAACTTATGTGGTGGAAAAATAAATAAGTAGTGAAACTTCAAGGAGAAGTACACACTCAGTTCAGTTCAGTTCAATTTCTCACTTGTGTCTGACTCTTTCTGATCCATGGACTGCAGAAAATCAGGCCTCCCTGTCCATCACCAACCCCCTGAGTTTACTCAAACTCACGTCCATTGAGTCGGTGATGCCATCCAACCATCTCATCCTCTGTTGCCCCCCTCTCCTCCTGCCTTCAATCTTTCCCAGTGTCAGGATCTTTTCCAATGAGTCAAATCTTCACATGAGGTGGCCAGACTATTGGAGTTTCAGCTTTAGCATCACTCCTTCCAATGGATGGTCAGACTGATTTCTTTTAGGATGGACTGGTTGGATCTCCTTGCAGTCCAAGGGACTCTCAAGAGTCATGTCTAACACCACAGTTCAAAAGCATCACTTCTTCAGTGCTTAGCTTTCTTTGTAGTCCAACTCTCACATCCATGGATGACTACTGGAAAAACCATAGCTTTGACTAGATGGACCTCTGTTGATAAAGTAATGTCTCTGCCTTTTAATATGCTGTCTATGTTGGTCATAACTTTTCTTCCAAGGAGTAAGTGCTTTTTAATTTCATGGCTTCAGTCACGATGTGCAGTGATTTTGAAGCCCCCTAAAATGAAGTCTGTCACTGTTTCCACTGTTTCTCCATCTATTTGCCATGAAGTGATGGGACCAGTTGCCATGATCTTAGCTTTCTGAACATTGAGCTTTAAGCCAACTTTTTCACTCTCCTCCTTCACTTTCATCAAGAAGCTCTTTAGTTCTTCGCTTTCTGCAATAAGGGTGGTCTCATCAACATATCTGAGCTTACTGATATTTCTCCTGGCGATCTTGATTCCAGCTTATGCTTCATCCAGCCCAGCATTTCTCATGATGTACTCTGCATATAAGTTAAATAAGCAAGGTGACAATATACAGCCTTGACATACTCCTTTTCTGATTTGGAACTGGTCTGTTCCATAGTTCTCACTCAGTCCATGTACATTTTATGTACTTAATATGTATTTTTCTCAAGGCACCTGTGATGGTGCATTACTCTCTCTATTTAAATGTCTAACTACGTCTAATGATCAGTGAGCAGCTAAAGGTGTCTGGCTTATAGTTATGTTCAACACATCCTTGGTTAATTAAATAAAAATGTAGGTAATGGAATGAACTCAGATGTGTTTCTTCAAACTAAATACAAATTTTATCTATTAAAAAGTTAATGTTATGTAGGATTTCAAAAATTATGGAAATGTTTTCTCTTTAAAATTAACTTTATAACAAGTAATTTTAACTAGTGTTTACATATTTAAGGTTTATACAAGTATCTGAAATCATGTTTAGTTTTTGTCTAAATTTTTTTTTCAGTTACTGTGGGGTTGCAAAAACTAAAAATATATTCCCAGAGGATTTATATTCATGTTAAATATTCTATTTAATTATTTTTTAAATTTTATTATAGATCTTGATACACTTTATGACTGCATGCAGCATATCATGCAGACACAATAATTTGTTCCAATATATATAAAATGAACAAATAATTACCTGAAAGGATGCTCTTATATATGTTGAAAAATGTAATTACAGTTGGACATTAAATTATTTAACTTGTAGACCAGGGAATCAAGGGTTATTAGGACAAAATGTTTCCTTTAAAGACCTATATTTACCCTCTGATTATACTTACATAATCACTTCCTGTTTTATATATCCTGCAAATTTCTAAAAAAGCCTCATTATTCAGGTACCTTGATGCTCTACTATAGTTATCTTTTCAATCAAAAATTTTTAGACTATGGCAGCTATAGTTGATCACATAATGACTATTCCATTAACCCACATAATTCACTATGGTCTCAAGTATTGCTACAACATTCAAATCTCTAAATAAATAGATTATGCACCCTTAAAACAAAATAATGTAACTGAGAATATGTCAAAAGTGCTTTGTATATCTGTAAATGTGTAAGATATCTTCAAATAACTCTTTTGCAAAAAGTTCTTTTAATAGATCATCATTATACATGTGATATAAACTATCAGATTTATGTATGAGGAATAAAACTGAACTTTCTGACTACATAGGTTTAAAGTTTATGAAACCTCAAATATTGTAATTGTTTTATGAACTTAAGGGAATAAAAATACAGCACCTAATATAAATTCATAAGAGTAGATAGAGTTAAATACCCAGAACTTACTTTACTTTAGATTCCTTCAATAAGTGAACGAGTCAGATCAGATCAGTCGCTCAGTCGTGTCCGACTCTTTGCGACCCCATGAACCGCAACACGCCAGGCCTCCCTGTCCATCACCAGCTCCCGGAGGTCACCCAGACTCGCATCCATCGAGTCAGTGATGCCATCCAGCCATCTCATCCTCTGTCGTCCCCTTCTCCTCCTGCCCTCAATCCCTCCCAGCATCAGAGTCTTCTCCAATGAGTCAACTCTTCGCATGAGGTGGCCAAAATACTGGAGTTTCAGCTTTAGCATCATTCCTTCTAAAGAAATTCCAGGATTGATCTCCTTCAGAATGGACTGGTTGGATCTTCTTGCAGTCCAAGGGACTCTCAAGAGTCTTCTCCAACACCATAGTTCAAAAGCATCAATTCTTGGGCGCTCAGCCTTCTTCACAGTCCAGCTCTCACATCCATACATGACCACAGGAAAGACCATAGCCTTGACTAGGCGAACCTTTGTTGGTAAAGTAATGTCTCTGCTTTTGAATATGCTATCTAGGTTGGTCATAACTTTCCTTCCAAGGAGCAAGCGTCTTTTAATTTCATGGCTGCAGTCACCATCTGTAGTGATTTTGGAGCCCAGAAAAATAAAGTCTGACACTGTTTCCACTGTTTCCCCATCTATTTCCCATGCAGTGATGGGACCAGATGCCATGATCTTCGTTTTAAGAGCGACCTCGCCTGCCCGCGACCGGCGCACAATTTAAGAGCGCCCTCGCCTGCCCGTGACCGGCGCACTAAGAGCGCCCCGCCGGCTGCGTCGCGCACTAAGAGTGCGGCCGAGAGGAGCTACCCCCACGTAAATGAGTCAAGCCAAGCACTAATAGAAATATAGAATGGGAGATTTGTGGATGAAGACCTCTAACCTGTAGAGAATTAAAGATAAATGTTGCAGTGGATTTCTTGACAGAAATCATGCAAATTGAAAGAGAGTAGAATATAGTGAGGTGGATGAACCTAGAACTTGTTATACAGAGTGAAGTAATTCAGAAAGGGAAAAACAAATATCATATATTAACACATATATATGAAATCTAGAAGAATAGTACCAATGAACCTATTTGCAGGGAAGAAATGGAGACACAGATGTATAGAATGGACTTGTGAACACAGCAGGGGATGGAGAGGGTAGGACAAATTGAGAACTAGCATTGACTTATATACACTGTCATGTATAAAATTGATTTAAAAATAAGTTGTTGGGCTTCCCTCATGGCTCTGATGGTAAAGTATCTGCCTGCAATGCAGGAGACCTGGGTATGATCCCTGGGTCGGGAAGATCCCCTGGAGAAGGAAATGGCAACCCACTTCAGGACTCTTGTCTGGAAAATTCCATAGATTAAGGAGCCTGGTAGGCTACAGTCCATAGGATGGCAAAGAGTCTGACATGACTGAGCAACTTCACTGCTGTCTAGCACAGGAAGTCCAGCCTGGTGCTCTGTGATGACCTAGAAGAGTGGAATGGGAGGGGGGAAAGAGGCTGATGATGGAGGGGATATGTGTATAATTATGACTGATTCACATTGTCATATGGCAGAAACCAAAGCAGCATTGTAAAGAAATTATCCTCCAATTAAAAAAAATTTTTAAAAATTAAGAGTAGAATAAAATATTTAAAGCACTGAAAGAAATGACAAAAGAAAACCTAGAAAATGTTAGCTAGCAAAATTATCCTATGTGTGTGTGTGTGTGAGTGTGTGTGTGTATTAGTTATTCAGTCGTGGCTGACTCTTTGCGACCCCATGAACTACAGTCCATCAGGCTTCCCTGTCCATGAGATTTTCTAGACAAGGATACTGGAGTGGGTTGCCATTTACTTCTCCAGAGGATCTTCCTGACCCAGGGATCGAACTCAGGTCTCCTGCTCTGCAGGAAGATCCTTTACCAAATGAGCTACAAGGGGAGCCAACAATAGTAAAGGAGAAATAAAAACTCTCCATATCTTGAGTTTAAATTCCATGAGACAAAAAAATCAAGTCCAATGAAACCTCTGTGTGTAGAATTGTACACACAATGCATAATTTTCTCAAAAAGTGGCTTCTGGAAGGAAGAAAGGTAGGCAAGCTAGGAAGGAAGGAAAGAAGAAGGAAAAAGATGGAGGAAGGGAATGAATACAAACCAGCTCTCTTGGACTATGACCACCCCACCCACACCTGCTTTATTATAGCCACTGGGAATCATCAGCTGGAAATCAGAGAATGGAATCAAATTTGAAATAATTATTCCATAATTTTTCTCCCTCCAGATCCATAGTTTGGTGAGACTTCCTTTATCAAAGTCTTCAAATAATTTGCAGTTTTTCTTTTTTATAGCTATTGCGTTAAAGTATTAAAAGCTCCAGTATCACTTCTTATCTATATCTTCAGGCCTTGGGGTAGGATTTTCTTCCTGCTAGAAAATCTATTAAGGAAATATCCAGAAAAAAATTACCAGGAAGGAAAAAAATTGACATGATATGAAAGAAAATTGGTACACAAATACATTTAGAAACTTTGTAAATTTTTGGAATAAAGTCTAGTGACTATAACAAAATAATAATAATGCAAAATTGACTGAAAACATTAAAGTATTTGAATTAAGATGATCATAGTTAAGATATTCCAACATATTGACAGCGACAGAGGATGAGATGGTTGGATGGCATCACTCACCTATCAAACTCAGTTTATATGAGTTTATTACTGTGTTTATTACTAGGCATACTGTGTACAAGCTATAAACTATAAACAGTAGCTGTAAATAATATGAGATAATAAAAATATGAAAATAAATACGGGATAAAAAATAGATAAGAAATAAACAAACATGGGATAAGTAAAATACGGGAAGGAAACCAGTTACAAAGAGAAAGTGCCTAATTCCACTTATCTGAAGTAGCTAAAGTAGTCAAATTCATATAATCAAAGAATGGAATTATGGTTGTCAAGAGCCAGAATAGAGAAAAAAGATGAAATTATTAATAAACAGGCATAAAGTTTCAGCTAAGCAAGATGAATAAGTTCTAGAGGTCTGTTATATGATATTGTACCTATGACCAACAATACTGTATTGCACAGTGTTTTTTATAAACATGAAGTAATTTACTAAAAAGGTATACTTCATGTTAAGTGTTCTATCCACAATAAATAAAATTTTTAAGGCTGTTGTTGTTCAGTTGTCCAGTCATGTCCAACTGTTTGAAACCCCATGGACTGCAGCATAACAGGCCTCCCTGTCCCTCATTGTCTCCCAAAGTTTGCCCAGGTTCATGTCCTTTGCATAGATGATAACATCCAGCCATCTCATCCTTACACCCTCTTCACCTTCTGTCCTCAATTTTTCCCAACATCAGGGACTTTTTCAATGAGTCAGTTATTGGCATTGGTGACCAAAATACTGGAGCTTCAACTTTAGAATCAGTCCTTCCAATGAGTATTTGGGGTTAACTTACCTTAAGATTGACTGGTTTGATCTCCTTTCTGTCCAAGGGACTCTCAAGTTTTCTCCAGCACCATAGTTCAAAGGCATCAAGTCTTTGGTGCTCCGAATTCTTTACCATCACAACCATATATGACCACTGGGAAGATCATAGCCTTGACTATATGGACCTTTATAAGCAGAGTAATATCTCTGCTTTTCAACATACTGTCTAAGTTTGTTATAGCTTTCCTGCCAAGAAGCAATCATCTTCTGATTTCATACACAATGATTTTAGAGCCCAAGAAAGGAAATTTGTCACTACTTCCACCTTTTCCTTTTCTATTTGCCATGAAGTAATGGGAGTGGATGCCATGACCTTAGTTTTTTTTAATATTTAGTTTTAAGATGACTCTTTCACTCTCCTCCTTCATCCTTATCAAGAGGGTCTTTGTTCCTCTTTGTTTTCTGCCATTAGAGTGGTATCATCCACATATCTGAGGTTGTTGATGTTTCTACTGCCTATCTTGATTCCAGCTTGTAATTCATCCAAACTGGCATTCCTCCTGAAATGCTCAGCATTTGGGTTAAACATGGTGACAGCAGACAGCCATGTCACGCTCCTTTCTCAATTCTGAACCAAGCAGTTGTTCCATACAGGGTTCTGGCTGTTGCTTCTTGATCCACATACAGGTTTCTTAGGAGACAGGTAAGATGGTCTGATATTCCCATCCCTTTAAGAGCTTTCCCCCGTTTTTTATGATCCATACAGTCAAAAGTTTTAGCATAGTGAGTGAAACAGAGGTAGGTGTTTTTCTGGAATTCCCTTGCTTTCTCTATGACCTAGGCTTCCGTGGTTGCTCAGCTGATAAAGAAACTGCCTGCATAGAACTCAGGGAGACCTGGGTTCAGTCCCTGGGTTGGGAAGATCCCCTGGAGAGGGAATGGCTACCCACTCCAGTATTCTGGCCTGAAGAATTCCATAGACTCTATAGTCCATGGGGTCACAAAGAGTTGAACACAACTGAGCTACTTTCACTTCACTTCAGTCTATGATCCAGCGAACACTGGCAATTTGAATTCTGGTTCCTCTGTCTTTTCTAAACCCAGCTTGGGTGTCTGGAAATTTTTGATTCAAATAATGCTGAAGTCTAGCATGCAATATTTTGAGCATGACCTTACTAGCATAAGAGATGAGTGCAATTGTCTGATGGTTAGCACATTTTTTAGTACTACCCTTCTTGGGAACTGGGATGAGGATTGACCTTTTCCAGTTCTGTGGCCACTGCTGGGTCTTCCAGATTTGCTGACATATTGAGTGCAACACTTTGATAGCATCATCCTTTAGTGTTTTGAATAGCTCTAGAAGGCAATGGTACCCGACTCCAGTACTCTTACCTGGAAAATCCCATGGACAGAGGAGCCTGGTAGGCTGCAGTCCATGGGGTCACTAAGAGTCAGACATGACTGAGAGACTTCACTTTCACTTTTCACTTTCATGCATTGGAGAAGGAAATGGAAACCCACTCCAGTGTTCTTGCCTGGAGAATTCCAGGGACGGAGGGAGCCTGGTGGGCTGCCATATATGGGCATCACACAGAGTCGGACACAAATGAAGCGACTTAGCAACAGCAGCAACAACTGGAATTCCATCACATCCACTAGCTTTATTAACAGCAATGCTTCCTAAGGCCCACTTGACTTCACACTCCAAAATGTCTGACTCTGGGTGACTGACCACATCATCATAGTTATATGCTTCATTACTATCTTTATTTTTGTACAGTTATTTGTATATTATTTCCATTACTTTTTTATCTCTTCAGTGTTTACTAGATCTCTACTATTTCTGTCCTTTATTGTGCCCATCTTTGGGTGAAATGTTCCCTTCAGATCAGATCAGATCAGATCAGTCGCTCAGTCGTGTCCGACTCTTTGCGACCCCATGAACCGCAGCACGCCAGGCCTTCCTGTCCATCACCAGCTCCCGGAGGTCACCCAGACTCGCATCCATCGAGTCAGTGATGCCATCCAGCCATCTCATCCTCTGTCGTCCCCTTCTCCTCCTGCCCTCAATCCCTCCCAGCATCAGAGTCTTCTCCAATGAGTCAACTCTTCGCATGAGGTGGCCAAAATACTGGAGTTTCAGCTTTAGCATCATTCCTTCCAAAGAAATTCCAGGATTGATCTCCTTCAGAATGGGCTGGTTGGATCTTCTTGCAGTCCAAGGGACTCTCAAGAGTCCCTTCTCCAACACCACAGTTACTCTCAAGAGTCTTCTCCAACACCACAGTTCAAAAGCGTCAATTCTTCGGCACTCAGCCTTCTTCACAGTCCAGCTCTCACATCCATACATGACCACAGGAAAGACCATAGCCTTGACTAGGCGAATCTTTGTTGGTAAAGTAATGTCTCTGCTTTTGAATATGCTATCTAGGTTGGTCATAACTTTCCTTCCAAGGAGCAAGCGTCTTTTAATTTCATGGCTGCAGTCACCATCTGCAGCGATTTTGGAGCCCAAACAGATATTAAACAAAGTAGATATAATTTGATAAATTCACTATATATTAAAGAAAATAGAAGTTAAAATCAACTCAGACTGAAAATACCATTTTTGAACAGGGTCCTTTATGGAAAAATCACAGAGAGGGCAAGGGATGTTACATTTTTTTCTGATAATATGAGATAAAGTCTGAAGTTAAAAATTATTTTTAAAATGTATTAAATAGTATTTCTTTAAAAAAGGGAAATGAGCAAGAAATTTTCTTTTAGACAAAAGATACCAAAGATGTAAAGAGATGGTCAGGATTTCATGGATTTGGTCATATGGGAGGATATACCTGAGAGGAAATGGATCATCTTTCTCAGTCCTCAATAACCTGCCTCCCTTAGTCCTCTTTATTTTTCTGGGAAACTAGATTGACAGAGGTAACCCCATATTCAGTGGACTAAAAAGGTGACGGTCTTCATTTTTGTCAGCAGAGGGGCAGTGTAACTCTACATTGGTGGAGGCCAGTACCAAGTAGATGTGGTTCTTAGGAAGTCTCACTACTGAATCTTACATAAAATAATCATTACACAGATTTTGATCAATGCTGATATTTAACCTTGACTTGCACAGGTATCCAGGTTAACTTAGTGTTAAAAAACTAGCCTTCCAATGCAGAAGATGCAGGTTCGATCTCTGGGTCAGGAAGATCATCTGAATAAGAAAATGACCACCCACTCCAGTGTTCTTGCTTGGGAAATCCCATGGACAGAGGAACCTGGCAGGCTACAGTCCATGGGCTCTCAGAGTCGTACACAACTGATGTGACTAAACAACACAAGACTCATCTTTAGAGTTAATTCAGATTCTCTTATGTTTCAGGCACCACAGCTGGAAACTTTTAAACAATTCAGAAGGAGTGCATACCCTTTATAGAAGGCAATGGCACCCCACTCCAGTACTCTTGCCTGGAAAATCCCATGGACAGGGGAGCCTGGTGGGCTGCAGTCCATGGGGTCGCTAAGAGTCAGACACGACTGAGCGACTTCACTTTCACTTTTCACTTTCATGCATTGGAGAAGGAAATGGCAACCCACTCCAGTGTTCTTGCCTGGAGAATCCCAGGGATGAGGGAGCCTGGTGGGCTGCCGTCTATGGGATCGCACACAGTCGGACACGACTGAAGTGACTTAGCAGCAGCAGCAGCAGCATATCCTTTACTTACCGAAATGAAAACGTAAATAGACAAGCTATTCTTGGGCAGGTTCTCTATGTACCAGTTTGCTGATAAAATCAGAGACATGATTACAAATTCAAGCATTACTTATTTCAACACTGATCCTCTGAAGTATTTAAGGTACCCAGGAATTGCTTATGTAGGTCATGCAGATAATTCAAAATCTACATGGCAGAAACTTTCAATTGTTCCCATTTATTTTTTCCTTTGTTTATTATACCTGCATCTTTGCAAAAAAAGGATTTGAGGCATCAATGTATTGTTTAGATAATAGTATTATAAGTTATGAATGACTATTCAAGTTCTGGGAACTTTATAAGAATAGCAAACCAAGAAATGAATGGTAAGGATTTTCCTCTATACATGCATCCATAAATAATTATTTGAATTCACTTTGAATTAAGGGAGTGAAATGAACACTTTTAAAAAGCATAAACATAGTTTTATTTGTATGATCTTTTAAATACTGATTATGACTTTTAAAATATCTCCTTTATATATACTAATAAAATTGAGTCAAAATATTGTTATCTGCAGTAATTGATATTTACAATAGCACTCCATTTTACAGTGCATTTCAGTATATTAAAATATACATTTTTCTCAAGGACTCTAAAAAAGGTAAATAAATATTTTAGGATGACATATATCTTGCAAATAACTTTCTTCTTAAAGTTGTATGTTTCTTTACCTAACATCTCATTTATAAGATATATGTGTATATATATATATAACTCTTTTGAATGCTTTTATTTTTATAAATATTAAACTAATTGCTACTCTATTTTATTAATGTTTGTTATTGTTTATTGATATGATGTAACTGTAATTTTTACTGTATTATATTTATATAAATGTCTCTTTTTCCTTTTTTCTTTAACTTATTTTTGTATTAAAGGATAATTGCTTTACAGAATTTTGTTTTCTGTCAAACCTCAACATGAATCAGCCACTGCTGCTGTTGCTGCTGTCGCTTCAGTCATGTCTGACTCTGTGCGACCCCATAGACGGCATCCCACCAGGCTCCTCCATCCCTGAGATTCTCCAGGCAAGAACACTGGAGTAGATTGCCATTTCCTTCTCCAATGCATGAAAGTGAAAAGTGAAAGTGAAGTCGCTCAGTCGTCCCCGACTCTTAGCGACCCCATGGACTGCAGCCTACCAGGCTTCTCCATCTATGGGATTTTCCAGGCAAGAGTACTGGAGTGGGGTGCCATTGCCTTCTCCGGTGAATCAGCCACAGGTATACATATATCCCCTCCCTTTTGAATCTCCCTCTCACCTCCCTCACCATCCCACTCCTCTAGGTTGATAGAGAGCCTCTGTTTGAGTTTCCTGAGCCATGCAGCAAATTCCCGTTGGCTGTTTATTTTACATATGTAATGTAAGTGTCCATGTTACTCTTTCCATACATCTCACCCTCTCCTTCCCTCTCCCCATGTCCATAAGTCTATTCTCTATGTCTGTTTCCATTGCTGCCCTGTAAATAAATTCTTCAGTACCATTTTTATTGATTCCGTATACATGTGTTAGAATATTATGTTTATCTTTCTCTTTATGACTTACTTGATTCTGTATAATAGGTTATAGGTTCATCCATCTCATTAGAACTGACTCAAAAGCCATTCCTTTTTATGGCTGAGTAATATTCCATTGTGTATATGTACCACAACTTCTTTGTCCATTCATTTGTTGATGGACATCTAGGCTGCTTCCATGTTCTAGCTATTGTAAATAAGGCTGCAAGGAACAATGGGATACATATGTATTTTTCAATTTTGGTTTCCTCAAGGTATATGCCTAGGAGTGAGATTGCTGGGTCATATGGTGGTTTTATTCCTAGCTTTTTAAGGACTCTCCATACCATCTCCCATAGTAGCTGTATCAATTTACATTTCAACAAACAGTGCAAGGTAGTTCACTTTTCTCCATATCCTCTCCAGCATTTATTATTTGTAGATTCTTTGATGATGGCCATTCTGACTGGTGTGAGGTGATATCTCATTGTAGTTTTGATTTGCATTTCTCTAATAATGAGCGATGCTGAGTATCTTTTCATTTGTTTGTTAGCCATCTGTATGTCTTATTTGGAGAAATGTCTGTTTAGATCTTTCTCACACTTTTTGATTGGGTTGTTTCTTTTTCCAGTATTGAGTTGTATGAGGTGCTTGTATATTTTGGAAATTAATCCTGTGTCAGTTGTTGCATTTGCTATTATTTTCTCCCATTCTGAAGGCTGTCTTTTCACCTTGTCTATAGTTTCCTTTGCTGTGCAAAAGCTTTTTAAGTTTAATCAGGTCCCATTTGTTTACTTTTGTTTTTATTTCTATTATTCTAAGAGGTGGGTCATAGAGGATCTCGCTTTAATTTTTGTCATCAAGTGTTCTGCCTATGTTTTCCTCTAAGAGTTTTATCGTTTCTGGTTTACATTTAGGTGTTTAATCCATTTTGAGTTTATCTTTGTGTATGGTGGTAGGAAGTGTTCTAATTTTATTCTTTTACGTGCAGCTGTCCAGTTTTCCCAGCACCATCTATTGAAGAGGCTGTCTTTGCCCCATTTCATATTCTTGCATACTTTGTCAAATATAAGGTTCCCATAGGTGCATGGATTTATTTCTGGGCTTTCTATCTTGGCCTATTGGTCTATGTTTCTGTTTTTGTGCCAGCACCATACTTTCTTGATGACTGTAGTTTTGTAGTGTAATCTGAAGTCAGGAAGGTTGATTTCCCTAGCTCCATTCTTCTTTCTCAAGACTACCATGGTTATTTGGAGTCTTTTGTTTTTCCATATGAATTGTGAAATTTTTTGTTTTAGTTCTGTGAAAAATGTTATTGTTAATTTGATAGGGATTGCATTGAATCTGTAGATTATATTTGGCAGTATAGTCATCTTCACAATATTGATTCTTTCTACCCAGGAACATGAAATATCTCTCCATCTGTTTATGTCATCTTTAATTTCTTTCATTAGTGTCCTATAATATTCTGTGTATAGCTATGTTGTCTCCTTAGGTAAGTTTATTCCTAGGTATTTAATTGTTTTTATTGCCATGGTGAATAGGATTGACTTCTTAATTTCTCTTTCTGATTTTTCATTATTAGTATAGAGAAATTCAAGTGATTTATGTGTATTGATTTTGTGTCCTTAAATTTTTTAAATTCACTGATTAGCTCTAGTAATTTTCTGATAGTATCTTTATGGTTTTATATGTACAGTATCATGTTATCTGTGAACAGAGAGAGTTTTACTTCTTTTCTAATCTGCATTCCTTTTATTTCTTTTTCTTCTCTGATTGCTGTAGCTAGGACTCCAGAACTATCTTAAAGAATAGTGAAGAAAGTGAGTACTCTTGCCTTATTCCTGATCTTAGGGGAAATGCTTTCAGTTTTTCACCATTGAGAATAATGTTTGCTGTAGGCTTATCATATATGGCCTTTACAATGTTGAGGTAGGTTCCTTCTACGCCCATTTGTTGAAGAGTTTTAATTACAAATGGGTGCTGAATTTTGTCAAAGGCTTTTTCTACATCTATTGAGACTATCATATGGTTTATATCTTTCAATTTGCTAATATGGCCTATCAAATTGATTGATTTGTGTATTTTGAAGATACTTTGCATCCCTGGAATAAAACCAACTTGATCATGGTGTATGAGCTTTTTGATGTGTTGCTGAATTCTGTTTGCTAAAATTTTGTTGAGGACTTTTGCATCTATGTTAATCAGTGATATTGACCTGTAGTGTGTGTGTGTGTGTTTTCTTTGTCTGGTTTTGGAATCAGGGTGAAGGTGGTGTCATAGAATGAGTTTGGAAGTGTTCCTTCCTCTTCAGTTTTTTGAAAGAGTATTAGAAGGATACACATTGGCTTTTCTCTAAAAGTTTGATAGAGTTCTCCTGTAAAGCCATCTGGTTCTGGGCTTTTGTTTTGGGGGAGATTTTTAATCATAGCTTCAATTTCAGTGCTTGCAATTGAGTTGTTCAAAATTTCTATTTCTTCCTGGTTCAGTATTGGAAAATTGAACTTTTTAAAGAATCTTTCCATTTCTTCCAGGTCATCCATTTTATTGCCATATAGATGTTAATAATAATATAATCCTTTGTATTTCTGCATTGTCTGTTATAGCCTCTCCTTTTTCATTACTAATTTTGTTCATTTGATTCTTCTCTCTTTTTTTCTTGATGAGTTAGGCTAAAAGTTTTTCAATTTGTTTATCTTCTCAAAGAAGATAGTTTTATTTATATTTACTTATTTAATTTTATTAATATTTACTATTGTTTCTTTCATTTCTTTTTCATTTATTTCTGCTCTGATCTTTATGATTTCTATCCTTCTACAAAAAAGATCTTCACAACCCAGATAATCATGATGGTGTGATCACTGACCTAGAGCCAGACATCCTGGAATGTGAAGTCAAGTGGGCCTTAGAAAGCATCACTACGAACAAAGCTAGTGGAGGTGATGGAATTCCAGTTGAGCTATTTTAAATCCTGAAAGATGATGCTGTGAAAGTGTTGCACTCAATATGCCAGCAAATTCGGAAAACTCAGCAGTGGCCACAGGACTGGAAAAGGTGAGTTTTCATTCTGATCCCAAAGAAAGGCAGTGCCAAAGAATGCTCAACTGCTGCTGCTGCTAAGTCACTTCAGTCGTGTCCGACTCTGTGTGACCCCATAGACAGAAGCTCACCAGGCTCCCCTGTCCCTGGGATTCTCCAGGCAAGAACACTGGAGTGGGTTGCCATTTCCTTCTCCAATGCATGAAAGTGAAAAGTGAAAGTGAAGTTGCTCAGTTGTGTCCGACTCTTAGCGACCCCATGGACTGGAGCCTACCAGGATCCTCCGTTCATGGGATTTTCCAGGCAAAAGTACTGGGGTGGGGTGCCATTGCCTTCCCCGAAACTAGTGCACAATTGCATTCATCTCACATGCTAGTGAAGTAATGCTCAAAATTCTCCAAGCCAGGCTTCAGCAATATGTGAACCATGAAATTCCTTATGTTCAAACTGGTTTTACCAAAGGCAGAGGAACCAGAGATCAAATTACCAACATCTGCTGGATCATTGAAAAAGCAAGAGAGTTCCAGAAAAACATCTATTTCTGCTTTATTGACTATGCCAAAGCCTTTGACTTTGTGGATCACAATAAACTGTGGAAAATTCTGAAAGAGATGGGAATACCAGACCACCTGATCTGCCTCTTGAGAAATTTGTATGTAGGTCAGGAAGCAACAGTTAGAACTGGACATGGAACAACAGACTGGTTCCAAATAGGAAAAGGAGTATGTCAAGACTATATATTGTCACCCTGATTATTTAACTTATATGCAGAGTACATCATGAGAAATGCTGGACTGGAAGAAACACAAGCGGGAATCAAGATTGTTGAGAGAAATATCAATAACCTCAGATATGCAAATGACACCACCCTTATGGCAGAAAGTGAAGAGGAACTAAAAGGCCCCTTGATGAAACTGAAAGACGAGAGTGAAAAAGTTGGCTTAAAGCTCAACATTCAGAAAACGAAGATCATGGCATCTGGTCCCATCACTTCATGGGAAATAGATGAGGAAACAGTGGAAACAGTGTCAGACTTTATTTTTCTGGGCTCCAAAATCACTGCAGATGGAGATTGCAGCCATGAAATTAAAAGACGTTTATGCCTTGGAAGGAAAGTTATGACCAACCTAGATAGCATATTCAAAAGCAGAGACATTACTTTGCCAACAAAGGTCCATCTAGTCAAGGATATGGTTTTTCCTGTGGTCATGTATGGATGTGAGAGCTGGACTGTGGAGAAGGCTGAGCGTTGAAGAATTGATGTTTTTGAGCTGTGGTGTTGGAGAAGACTCTTGAGAGTCCCTTGGACTGCAAGGAGATCCAACCAGTCCATTCTGAAGGAGATCAGCCCTGGGAATTCTTTGGAAGGAATGATGCTAAAGCTGAAACTCCAGTACTTTGGCCCCCTCATGAGAAGAGTTGACTCATTGGAAAAGAGTCTGATGCTGGGAGGGTTTGGGGGCAAGAGGAGAAAGGGATGACAGAGGATGAGATGGCTGGATGGCATCACTGACTCAATAGATGTGAGTCTGAATGAAGTCCAGGTGTTGGTGATGGACAGGGAGGCCTGGCGTGCTTGGATTCATGGGGTTGCAAAGAGTTGGACATGACTGAGCGACTGATCCAATCTGATCCTTCTACTAATTTGGGAGTTTACTTCTTCTTTTTCCAATTGTTTTAGGTATAAAGTTAGGTTGTCTATTCAATGTTTTTCTTGTTTCTTGAGTTAAGATTATATTGCTATTAACTTCCTTCATAGAACTTCTTTTGTTGCATCCCATAGGTTTTGAGTTGTGTTTTCATTGTCATTTGTTTCTAGAATTTTTTGATTTCCCTTTTGATTTATTCAGTAACCTATTGGTTATTAAGAAACATATTGTTTAATCTCCATGTGTTTGTGTTTTTTACAGTTTCATTCTTGTAATTGATATCTACTCTCATAATGTTGTGGTCAGAAGAGATGTATGCTATGATTTCAACTTTCTTAAATTTACTGACATTTGATTTGTGAGCCACGATGTGGTCTACACTTGAAAATGTTCCATGTGCACTTGAGAGGCAGGTGTATTCTTCTCATTTGCATGGAATGTCCTGAAGATATAAATGAGATCCATCTCATCTAATGAGTCATTTAAGACTTATGTTTCCTTATTAAATTTCTGTTTTGATGATCTGTCCATTGGTGAAAATGGGGTGTTAAAGTCTCCTAATATTTTGCTACTGTCAATTTCTCATTTCATGTCTGTTAGTGTTTGTCTTATGTATTGAGGTACTCCTGTGTTGGGTGCATAGATATTCACAAGTGTTATGTCTTCCTCTTGAAATGATCGCTTAATCATTATTAATGCCCTTCCTTCTCTCTTGAAATCCTCTATTTTAAGGTCTATTTTGTCTGATATGAGGATTGCTACTCCTGATTTCTTTTCTTCCCATTTGCATGGAATATATTTTTCCATCCTCTCACTTTCAGTCTATATGAGTCTTGAGGTCTGATGTGGGTTTCTCGTAGACAGCATATATATGGGTCTTTCTTTTGTAGTCATTCAGCCAGTCTGTGTCTTTTGGAGCATTTAATCCACTTACATTTAAAGTAATTATTGATAATATGATCCTATTGCCATTTTCTTAATTGCTTTGGGTTGATTTTGTAGATATTTTCCTTCTCTTGTATTTCTTGACTATATAAGTCCCTGTAACATTCGTCATAAAGCTAGTTTTGTGAAACTGAATTCTCCTAACTTTTGCTAGTCACAAAAGCTTTTTATTTCTCCATCAATTTTGAATGAGATCCTTGCTGAGTACAGTAATCTTGGTTGTAGATTTTCCTCTTTTAGTACTTTAAATATATTCTGCCATTCCTTTCTGGTCTGAAGAGTTTCTGCTGAAAGATCAGCTGCTAAACATATAGGGTTTCCCTTGTATGATACTTGTTGCTTTCATCTTGCAATTTTTAATATTCTTTATGTTTAGTCTTTGTTAGCTTGATTAGTATGTGTCTTGACATGCTTCTCCTTGGGTTATCATACACGGGACTCTTTGCACCTCTTGGAAATGATTGACTGTTTCCTTTTTCATGTTGGGGAAATTTTCAACTAAAATCTGTTCAAAGTTTTTCTCATAACCTTTCTTTTTTTCTTTTTTTTCTGAGATCCCTATAATTCAAATGTTGGTGCATTTGATATTGTTCCAGAAGTCTCTGAGACTATCCTCAGTTCTTTTCATTCTTTTTACTTTATTCTGCTCTTCAGAAGTTATTTCCACCACGTTATCTTCCAATTGACTGATTCATTCTTCTGCTTCAGATATTTTGCTATTAATTCCTTCCAGAGTATTTTTGATTTAAGTAATTGTGTTGTTTGTCTCTGTATGTTTATTCTTTAACTCTTCTAGGTCTTTGTTAATTGATTCTTGCATTTTCTCCACTTTGTTTTCAAGGTTTTTAATCATTTTCACTACCTTTCTTCTGAATTTTTTTCCACATAGTTTGCCTATTTCCTCTTCATTTATTTGACTTCTTTGTTTCTAATTTGTTTCTCCATTTGTGTAGTATTTTTTCTGCCATTTCATTATATACATATATATTGCCAACATCCTCTAGATCATGGAAAAAGCAAGAGAGTTCCAGAAAAACATCTATTTCTGCTTTATTGACTATGCCAAGGCCTTTGATTGTGTGGATCACAATAAGCTGTGGAAAATTCTGAAACAGATGGGAATACTAGACCACCTGATCTGCCTCTTGAGAAACATGTATGCAGGTCAGGAAGCAACAGTTAGAACTGGACATGGAACAACAGACTGGTTCCAAATAGGAAAAGAAGTTCATCAAGGCTGTATATTGTCACCATGTTTATTTAACTTATATGCAGAATACATCATGAGAAATGCTGGACTAGAAGAAACACAAGCTGGAATGAAAGTTGCTGGGAGAAATATCAATAACCTCAGATATGCAGATGACACCACGCTTATGACAGAAAGTGAAGAGGAACTAAAAAGTCTCTTGATGAAAGTGAAAGTGGAGAGTGAAAAAGTTGGCTTAAAGCTCAACATTCAGAAAACGAAGATCATGGCATCCAGTCCCATCACTTCATGGGAAATACAAGGGGAAACATTGGAAACAGTGTCAGACTTTATTTTTCTGGGCTCCAAAATCACTGCAGATGGTGACTGCATTCATGAAATTAAAAGACACTTACTTCTTGGAAGGAAAGTTATGACCAACCTAGATAGCATATTCAAAAGCAGAGACATTACTTTGCCAACAAAGGTCTGTCTAGTCAAGGATATGGTTTTTCCTGTGGTCATGTATGGATGTGAGAGCTGGACTGTGAAGAAGGCTGAGCGCCAAAGAATTGATGCTTTTGAACTGTGGTGTTGGAGAAGACTCTTAAGAGTCCCTTGGACTGCAAGGAGATCCAACCAGTCCATTCTGAAGGAGATAAGCCGGGGGATTTCTTTGGAAGGAATGATGCTAAAGCTGAAACTCCAGTACTTTGGCATCCTCATGCGAAAAGTTGACTCATTGGAATAGAGTCTGATGCTGGGAGGGATTGTGGGCAAGAGAAGGGGACGAAAGAGGATGAGATGGCTGGATGGCATCACTTATTTGATGGACGTGAGTCTGAATGACCTCCAGGAGTTGGTAATGGACAGGGAGGCCTGGCGTGCTGCGATTCATGGGGTCTCAAAGAGTCAGACATGACTGAGTGACTGATCTGATGTGATCTGATCTTATATTTATATATCAACTTATTGTGTTTGAGGTCTCCTTTTCCCAGGCTTCAAGATTGAATTATTTTTTCCTTTTGGTTTCTGCCCTCCTACGTTTGATCTTATTTAACTTATGTGCAGAATACATCAAGGGAAACACTGGGATGGATGATTCACAAGCTGGAATCAAGATTGCCAGGAGAAATATCAATAATCTCAGATATGCAGATGACACCACCCTTATGGCAGAAAGTGAAGAAGAACTAAAGAGCCTCTTGATGAAAGTGAAAGAGAAGAGTGAAAAAGCTGGCTTAAAGCTCAACATTCAGAAAACGAAGATCATGGCATCTGGTCCCATCGCTTAATGGGAAATAGATGGGGAAACAGTGCAAACAGTGTCCAACTTTATTTTTTGGGTCTCCAAAATCACTGCAGATGGTGATTGTAACCATGAAATTAAAAGACCTTTATTCCTTGGACGGAAAATTATGACCAAACTAGACAACATAATAAAGAGCAGAGACATCACTTTGTCAATAGAGGTCTGTCTTGTCAAGGCTATGGTTTTTCTAGTAGACACGTATGGATGTGGGAGTTAGACTATAAAGAAAGCTGAGTGTTGAAAAATTGATGTTTTTGAACTGTGGTGTTGGGGAAGATGCTTGAGAGTCCCTTGGACTGCAAAGAGATCCAACCAGTCCAACTTGGAGAAAGTCAGTCCTGGGTGTTCATTGGAAGTACTGATGTTTAAGCTGAAACTCCAATATTTTGGCCACCTGATGTGAAGATATGACTCATTTGAAAAGACCCTGATGTTCGGAAAGATTGAAGGCAGAATGAGAAAGGGACGACAGAGAATGGGATGGTTGGATGACATCACTGACTCGATGGGCATGAGTTTGGGTAAGCCCCGGGAGTTGGTGATGGACAGGGAGGCCTGGCGTACTGTGGTTCATGGGGTCGCAAAGAGTCAGACACGACTGAGTGACTGAATTGAACTGAACTGTACTGAAAGTCAGTCTAGTGGTTTGTGGAAGCTTCATATAGGGTGACATTTGTGCTGGGTTTTTTGGTTTGTTTGTTTTTCCTCCAATGGGCAAGGCTGAGTGAGGTGGTAATCCTGTCTGCTGAAGATTGGGTTTGTATTTTTGTTTTGTTTGTTGTTTAGATGAGGTTTCCTGCACAGGGTGCTATTGGTGGTTGGGTGATTCTGTGTCTTGTATTCAAATGGTTTCTTTAGTGTGTGTTCTCACTATTTGATGCTCCCTGCGGTTATTTCTCTGGCCATGTAGGATTTTGGAGTCAGTGCTCCCACTCCAAAGGTTCAGAGCTTGATCTCTGGTCAGGAATGAAGATTCCACAAGTGGTTTGATATGGCATTAAATGAGATGAAAGCAAACACCCAAAAATGAGAAACCAAAGATGAACCTCAGACAAATGGCAGTTACAAAATTAGGCAAATATTAAGTAAAATAATGGAATTATATTCCATGCCACCAGGTACTCAAGGGAGTTGGTGGCTAGGGCAGCAGTAAATATTGTGCTCTCGAAGGATATGGTATCCAGTATTGGCCAATACGCTCCAATATTCTTGCCTGGAGAAACCCCTCAACAGAGAAGCCTGGCTGGCAACGGTCTACAGTGCTGCAAAGAGTTGTACACAACCAAGGCAACCCTGCCCACACAGACATAATATATTTTTTTTTTTTTTTTGCCTGTGGCAGCTCTTCCCCCATGAGAGGAGCATAAAGGTGGTGCAGCTGCTTGGCTTGTGGGGACCCTGGTAGTGCAAAGTGTGCAGGGACATGGACCTCCTATACCCCAGGAGTTATGGCCTTATCAGAGTCTTTTCTCAAACCTCTTGTAGATGACGATCAGAAGGCCTCTTTGGTCAGTCTTTCTCCATAGCTCCTCCTGTTCAGCCACTTAAGAGGACTCCCTTTCCTGGAGTCCTTCTCTGTTGTTTGGTGCATCAGGCATATTGAGGGGACCCCTGGCTGGGCTTCTACTCTAGTTCAGTGTGTCAAGTGTTTGATGAGCCATCCTCTCTATTGTGCAGCTGCGGATGCTGGCGTGTGGGGAGAGAGAGGCTATGGTGATGGCTCCACTCTCTACATGTGACTCAACAGAGTCACCTTGCTTCCATGGCTGCCCAGCTTTGCTCCACAGATATTTCCCACCACAATCTTCTTCACATCCCCTCCATCTGTCTCTCCGCAGTCATCTGCAGCCCTTGCCCTGGGATTGCACCACAATCCCTAAACTCCAGCTCCCAGCTGCTGTGCCTTCCAGGGACCCGTGTCCCTCTCCGAGGTGTGTCTGGCTTTGGCAAGGACTGTCTGATTCTTATTCCATTTAGGCTGCCACAGATCAGCTATTTCACTCTCAGCCTTAAATGTGTCTCCTCTAACTCAGACAGTTGCCCCTCTGTGGGGATCGGACCCCTGCTTCAATTTCCCCACCCACTGAGGGCAAGTCCAGTCCTACTAACACGCCTGTTTGACCCCCTAATTCCTTCATCTTACTGAGCTTTATCAGTAGAATAGTGTGTATTCTTTTCTATGTGTATTCATTTCTGGGGGTCAGGTACTTCTGTCTTCTCTCAGCTGGTGTTCTGCATGTACTTCTGTGTCTGAAGGTGTATTCCTGCTGTATCTGTGGAGAGAGATGTACTCCACGTCAACTTACTCCTCCAGCATCTTGATCTCCCAGAGTGTCTTAAGAGCTAGTCATTGACATTACAATTTCAGAAACTCAGTATTATCTGTGGATTCAGAATTATCAATATCTATAAAAGAGGAAATATAACAGTGAAATGAATTTGTGACTGGCTGATGCCAGAGTGGCAATTTGTACACTTACATCATGTTACAAATATCTGATACTAGAATAGAGATGGTAAATTTATAATTCCAAATATTAGAATAAATAAGAAGAGATTTTAATATACATAGAGAAGAAAAGATAAATGTATTGTATCTTAAGGCAAATTTCCACCCATTTATTCACATCTGGTGAATTTCACTTCTCTATTGCAGGGAGAAAATCTGTTGCCTAAAGGACATACCTGTAGGTTTAAGATTTCAAAGAAACCTTATGTGAGACAAAATAACTAGCTTATAACTTTAACTTACCTTTTCTATGTCAAAATATACATTAAAAATCCTGTTGTTTCCCCTCTCTGTAGGGCTAAAAAGCACATTACTATTTTCAGGATTATATATCATTTTGCCTCACTTATAGTTTGATGTGTAATTTTATTTTAGAAAACCATCCACTGAAAACACATACACTTTAGCTAAAGATATGTTAATTTTGGAAACAAAATTTAGAGGTCTGTTGTGTCTGGGACTTAAAGTCAATAATAATTTAACTTCGTTCATATCTACTTGGTTTATTAACTTTTCAATGAGACAGCCAAATTGTGAAATTATTTTTTTTTGTCTTAAGGCAAGGAGATTGCCTCCATGGCTATACGGTTTATTCCTATCAACATATCTAGATTTTTGTAAGTTGCTAATATGGTGAACTGGGGCTTCCAGGTGGCTCAGTAGTAAAGAATTTGCCTGCCAATGCAGGAGACTCAGGTTTGATCTCTGGCTTGGGAAGATCCCTTGAAGAATAAAATGGCAACCCACATGAGTATTCTTGCCTGGGAAATCCCAAGGACAGAGGAGCCTGGCAGGCTATAGTCCGTATGGTCACAAAAGAGTTGGACACAGCTTAGTGAATAAATAAAAACAACATTATGCTGAATTATACCTGTAACGAGATATGCAAAGTTAAATGCAGTTTTTGTGGACTTATCCATAGCTTTGGTAGTGGATATGTTTATTAAGTTGAACTGGATGATTATTTCACAATGGAATGTAGATCAAATCATCACATTTGATACTAGTACACCTTCAGTTCAGTTCGGTCCAGTTCAGTCACTCATCGTGTCCGACTCTTTGCGACCCCATGAATCGCAGCACGCCAGACCTCCCTGTCCATCACCAACTCCTGGAGTTCACCCAAACTCACATCCATCGAGTCAGTGATGCCAACCAGCCATCTCATCCTCTGTCGTCCCCTGTTCCTCCTGCCCCCTATTCCTCCTAGCATCAGTCTTTTCCAATGAGTCAACTCTTCGCATGAGGTGGCCAAAGTACTGGAGTTTCAGCTTTAGTATCATTCCTTCCAAAGAAATCCCAGGACTGATCTCCTTCAGAATGGACTGGTTGGATCTCCTTGCAGTCCAAGGGACTCTCAAGAGTCTTCTCCAACACCACAGTTCAAAAGCATCAGTGCTTTGGCACTCAGCTTTCTTCACATGCTGCTAAGTCGCTTCAGTCATGTCTGACTCTGTGTGACCCTGATACATGGCAGCCCACCAGGCTCCCCCGACCCTGGGATTCTATAGGCAAGAACACTGGAGTGGGTTGCCATTTCCTTCTCCAATGCATGAAAGTGAAAAGTGAAAAGTGAAAGTGAATTCGCTCATTCATGTCTGACTCTTAGCGACCCCATGGAATGGAGCCACCAGGGTCCTCCGTCCATGGGATTTTCCAGGCAAAGTACTGGAGTAGGGTGCCATTGCCTTCTCTGAGTATGCCTTATATAGACCTTAAATATTTATCATTTTACCTCAATAACAATGAAGAGAGAAAGTATAGGGTATCTTCAGATAGTCATAGAAGACTTTCTCATGGAATCTGTTACTTTGGTAACAGTTCAGTTCAGTTCAGTTACTCAGTCATGTCCAACTGCTTGCAACTCCATGGACTGCAGTATTCCAGGCTTCCCTGTCCATCACCAACTCCCAGAGCTTGCTCAAATTCATGTCCATTGAATTGGTGATGCCATCCAACCATCTCATCTTCTGTTGTCCCCTCTTCTCCTGCCTTCAGTCTTTCCCAGAATAACGGTCTTTTCCAATGAATCAGTTCTTTGAATCAGGTGGTCAAAGTATTGGAGTTTCAGCTTCAGCATTAGTCCTTCCAATGAATATTCAGGACTTATTTCCTTTAGGATTGACTGCTTTGATCTCCATGCAATCCAAGGGACTCACAAGAGTCTTTTCCAACATCACAGTTAAAAACCATCAATTCTTCAGCACTCAGCTTGATTTATAGTCCAACTCTCATATCCATACATGACCACTTGAAAAACATAACTTTGACTAGATGGATCTTTGTTTGCAATGTCTCTGCTTTTTAATATTCTGTGTAGGTCAGTCTTAGCTTTTCTTCCAAGGAGAAAGCATCTTTTAATTTCATGGCTGCATTCACCATCTGCAGTGATTCTGGAACTCCCAAAAAATAGTCTGTCATTTTTTCCCCATCTATTTGCCATGAAGTGATTGGACCAGATACCGTGATCTTCATTTTCTGAATGTTGAATTTTAAGCCAACTTTTTCACTCTCCTCTCTCACTTTCATCAAGAAGCTCTTTAGATCTTCACTTTTTGCCATAAGGGTGGTGTCATCCGTGTATCTGAGGTTAGTGATATTTCTTCTGGCAGTCTTAATTTCAGCCAGCATTTTGCTTGATGGTAACAGTTCAAATGTGAATAAAGTACTTAATTAGTTTATATTACTATTTGATGACTACCAACGTCTTTAAGATAAATGGTGTGTAACGGAACAAGTAGAAGTTTCAAAATAATTTGGATATTGATATTTCTTTCTTTCTTTCTATTTAGCCATCTCTTGTAAAAAAATAATCTGAATATTTTATGCAGCCATAGGTTTAAAACTATTTAATATGATTGTGTGAATCACAATAAACTGTGGAAAATTCTGAACGAGATGGGAATACCAGAACACCTGATCTGCCTCTTGAGAAATTTGTATGCAGGTCAGGAAGCAACAGTTAGAACTGGGCATGGAACAACAGACTGGTTCCAAATAGGAAAAGGAGTACGCCAAGGCTGTATATTCTCACTCTGCTTGTTTAACTTATATGCAGAGTACATCATGAGAAACGCTGGGCTGGAAGAAGCACAAGCTGGAATCAAGATTGCTGGGAGAAATATCAATAATTTCAGACATGCAGATGACACCATCCTTATGGCAGAAAGTGAAGAACTAAAGAGCCTGCTGATGAAAGTGACAGAGGAGAGTGAAAAAGTTGGCTTAAAGCTCAAAGTCCAGAAAGCTAATATCATAGCATTTGGTCCCATCACGTCATGGGAAATAGATGGGGAAACAATGGAAACAGTGCCAGACTTTATTTTGAGGGGCTCTAAAATCACTACAGATGGTGACTGCAGCCATGAAATTAAAAGACACTTACTTCTTGGAAGGAAAGTTATGACCAACTTAGATAGCTTATTCAAAAGCAGAGACATTACTTTGCCAACAAAGGTTCGCCTAGTCAAGGCTATGGTCTTTCCTGTGGTCATGTATGGATGTGAGAGCTGGACTGTGAAGAAGGCTGAGAGCCAAAGAATTGATGCTTTTGAACTGTGGTGTTGGAGAAGACTCTTGAGAGTCCCTTGGACTGCAAGGAGATCCAACCAGTCCATTCTGAAGGAGATCAGTCTTGTGTGTTCTTTGGAAGGACTGATGCTAAAGCTGAAACTCAAATACTTTGGCCACCTCATGCGAAGACTTGACTCATTGGGAAAGATTCTGATGCTGGGAGGGATTGAGGGCAGGAGGAGAAGGGGACGACAGAGTATGAGAAGGCTGGATGGTATCACTGACTCGATGGACATAAGTCTGGGTGAACTCTGGGAGGTGGTGATGGACAGGGAGGCCTGGCGTGCTGTAATTCATGGGGTCATTAAGAATCAGACACGACTGAATGACTGAACTGAACTGAATATTTTTCACCATATTAGGAAACTATCTTTTCTCATAAATAGTTGCCTTAAACTGTGTGATTATCTAAAGAGAGATCTGACCAGTTAGGGAGGTAAATCAGTGATACAATGAACTGCATAAGATATTAAGGAAATCTTTTTAAGTATTATTTTGAAACACATTCAAATAATCATGGTTCATCTCATACCATTCTTTGGAATAGAAAAATAAAGCTTTATTGTATTTCTATTTTAAATTCTGGCTTAATCAGGCTCAAGCGGGAAAAAAAAAAATCAAACTGTCTTCAGCTGACAAAATTTAAGGGTAAACTATATTTTAGGGTAAAGTTATGATCAACTTAGATCACATATTCAAAAGCAGAGACATCACTTTGCCAACAAAGGTTCGCCTAGTCAAGGCTATGGTTTTTCCTGTGGTCATGTATGGATGTGAGAGCTGGACTGTGAAGAAGGCTGAGTGCCGAAGAATTGATGCTTTTGAACTGTGGTCTTGGAGAAGACTCTTGAGAGTCCCTTGGACTACGAGGAGATCCAACCAGTCCATTCTGAAGGAGATCAGCCCTGGGATTTCTTTGGAAGGAATGATGCTAAAGCTGAAACTCCAGTATTTTGGCCACCTCATGCGAAGAGCTGACTCATTGGAGAAGACTCTGATGCTGGGAGGGATTGAGGGCAGGAGGAGAAGGGGACGACAGAGGACGAGATGGCTGGATGGCATCACTGACTCAATGGATGTGAGTCTGAGTGACCTCCGGGAGTTGGTGATGGACAGGGAGGCCTGGCGTGCTGCGATTCATGGGGTCCCAAATAGTCAGACACGACTGAGTGACTGATCTGATCTGATCTGATCTGAAACTATATTTTAAAAAAAATAGGGTCCTTTGAGTAAGAAAGAACATATTAAAGATATTTTAAAATAATGATTCAACCTCTATCACACTTACACTAAATTATAACCCTCTCTCTTCTCAATGTTTCCTATATTGAGGTAGCCAATTCCTTTCCTAAGGCAAATTATTTCCTGTGTAGAATACTTAGACTATTTAAAGGGGTTAACTAATTTACCAAAAATTCAAAAGGAAAATTAGTATTAGAATTATTACATATTAATTCTAAATAATTCATTTCAATAAAGAGTAATTATGAAAAGTTAATTTTTAATACTTTAATTTCACATACTAAATTTATTTGAAAGATGTAATAATTTAACTTCGGACTGAATAAAGATAAAGCAATTAATCATTTTAATAAAAACCTCAAAGTACTAAGATAATGGCATATGGTCCCACCACTTCATGGTAAATAGATGGGAAAACAGTGGAAACAATGTCAGACTTTATTTTGGGGGGCTCCAAAATCACTGCAGATGGTGATTGCAGCCATGAAATTAAAAGACGCTTACTCCTTGGAAGGAAAGTTATGACCAACCTAGATAGCATATTCAAAAGCAGAGACATCACTTTGCCAACAAAGGTTCACCTAGTCAAGGCTATGGTTTTTCCTGTGGTCATGTATGGATGTGAGAGTTGGACTGTGAAGAAAGCTGAGCATCGAAGAATTGATTCTTTTGAACTGTGGTGTGGGAAAAAACTCTTGAGAGTCCCTTCGACTGCAAGGAGATCCAACCAGTCCATTCTAAAGGAGATCAGTCCTAGATGTTCATTGGAAGGACTGATGCTAAAATTTTGGCCACCTGACGCGAAGAGTTGACTCATTGGAAAATACCCTGATGCTGGGAGGGATTGGGGCAGGAGGAATAGGGGACGACAGAGGATGAGATGGCTGGATGGCATCACTGACTCGATGGATATGAGTTTGGGTGAAGTCTGGGAATTGGTGATGGACAGGGAGTCCTGGCTTTCTACAATTCATGGGGTCACAAAGAGTCGGACATGACTGAGCAATTGAACCAAACTGAAGACATAGTCTAGTTATTTTATTTGAAAAGGGATTTTTAAAGTAATCTTGGCACTTCTCAGAATATTATCTGTACTACTAAGAAAAGCATGTCTTATCTGCTTTCATGGATGATTACCCTTTAATTTAAATATAACATTGTTTTCAGCAAGGTTATTGTTTACAACTTCACTTACTGAGCAGTGAATCTTTAATTTTTAAGTTAGAGCAGCTTTCTTTTGATGCAATGTCTCACCTTATATTAAAACTTTAGTCTGTTATAGTAGTCTATCTTCTGTATTATTTGCATATAATTCTTTCTTGACTTTCATAGGGGAGCAAATTACATATATTTCTACTCATGAAACTCTACATATGTTCTGTCATGTGAATATAGACTGCTGTCATCTAGGATAACAATTCTTTAATAATCATTATCACTTGATAAATAACAGATAAATAATTCTGGAAAAACTGAGCAAGAAGTCACCTGTAGTGTTTATCATCAGTCATAAACTTTCAAAATTCTCTAACTATCTCTCTCCCTTCTCTCTTTCTGTTTCTTTACCCGTTTCCCTCTCCCTCAGCAAGACTAATGCATTTGCCAATACAAACTCTAAGTTAAACAGAATTACACACTTCTAATGCACAGATATGGTCTTGACAAAATAAAGTAAATACATTAAAGACAGAAAATAGATGATTCAAAACTTTGTGATAAATCAGTGTTCCTAAGGATTTCAGATTTGGACAACTAGTGTCTTGAATTTATGCTGAAGTCAGAGATCAATTTTTTGGTTCATGTTGTATTTTTATTTATAACTGAGAGGCCTGGTTAAAGCACTGTATTTACTTGCAATATGTAATAATTTAGCTTCAAAAATATGAAACTTCAAAATGTGCAAGTGTACATAAGAGAGAAATTTCCCTGTTTATAAGAGGGAAAATCAGTGTCTTCTCACAGTCCTAAAATCGGATCTTTCCATCCACTATTTTGGGTTTAAATACACTCAGACCAGTGAGGCAAAAAATTAAATAAATATCATCTTAGGAGAGTGTTACCTTTGTTTTCCTGGCAGAAGCAAATGGAAATCCTTTCAGAAAAGAAACAAATTTGAGTCAAATTTTTTAAAACCCACATATAAGGATTTCCTATAATTCAGAAATAAAATTACTGTAATTATGCAATAAATGAGAGTCAACATCTACCAAGAATGGAATTCAAGTTTGTACATCTTTACATAATAAAGCTACTACACATGTTTTATAGAAAAGCTTTTATTTAAAATAAGGATATCTTGAATACTATTAAAATATTCAAGAAAGCATCAAAAAAAATAAGAACTCCTATAAATGATATATATAGTTAACTTAATTTTTAACATAAATGCTAAATTTTAAATGTTTTAAATTAAACTAAGGAATTTAATGATCTAACACATAAATTTAATGAAATTACCCACAATGCACCATGGAGTGAAAGTGAAAGCTCAAAGTCCCACTCTTTGAGACCCCAAGGACTATACAGTCCACCAAATTCTCCAGGCCAGAATACTGGAGTGGGTTGCTGTTCCCTTCTCCAGAGCATCTTTCCTACCCTCCTGCATTGCAGGCAGATTCTTTACCAGTGGAATCACCAGGGAAGACCATGAAAACTCAAGTGCATAGCCCACCCTTCTCAAGTGGATCTTGCCAACCTAGAAATTGAACTGGGGTCTCTTGCATTGCAGGTGAATTCTTTACCAGCTGAGTTACCAGGAAAGCCCATGGAAAGAAAAAAGAAATGCAAAATATAAGATAGGTGATTAGACTTGGAGGACCAAATGAGAAGTTGCAAAGTATGTCTAATATGAGTTCTAAAAGACAGAATAAGGATAGATGTAATAATCTAATGAAATAAGGCTAAATTATCTTAGCGGTGGTAAAATCACAAGACCTTTGAGTTCCAAATACAGTAAACAAAAATAAAAACTAAAATGAATTCATAACTGAAGCATAATATTGAAATTGTAGAATCTCAAAACAAAGAGGACACAGAGTAAATTATTTAGACTATTACCTAGACTTAGCAGCAGACTTTTCATTAGCAACAACTGAAGTCAGAAAAACAATGGAATACTATCTTGAGAATATTGGGGCAAAAAAATTCAAAATGAGATTTTACCAAATTAAATATTTTAACCATTTTTATAAAGAAAAGAAAAAAATAGACTTTTTTTTTTTTTTTAATTTAAAAAGAAGCAAACCAAGACCAGGACAATCTTCTAGGAAGGTGGGGAGCAGATAGGAGTAAGAGTTTTTGAAATACATTCTACAGGATCTAGTTCAAGTAGAAATAAATTGAACCCAGAAGAAAAAGTGAGATTCAAGGAAGGTTATTTATCAGGAATAGGCAAACATGTTGGTGGTGGTTCTTTATAAAAAAATGTTAGAATATAATCTGTACTCTTCTTTTCTAATCAAGCATTCATTTGCAAGGGCATATAACAAATCGGGGCTTCCCTAGTGGGTCAGAAAGTAAAGCATCTGTCTGCAGTGCAGGAGACCTAGGTTCGATCCCTGGGTTGGGAAGATCCCCTGGAGAAGGAAATGGCAGCCCACTCCAGTATTCTTGCCTGAAAAATTCCATGGACCGCAGAGCCTGGTAGGCTACCGTCCATGGGGTCGCAAAGAGTCGGACATGACTGAGCGACTTCACTTTCACTTTCATAATAAATCTAGCTTGGATGTCTGAGCCTGCACATACAGCATAAAAGTATTTGGGGGTCAGAGTTAATGCTTGACAACTCAGATTTTCATTCAGAACCTAACCTTAGGTATATTAACATTGGCATGTTGTTATCTTGGTGAAATACATCAGTTGTCCTGCTATAAGCACCAGCACCATCCCTTTCCATAGAAAAGGAGATATATATGAAAACCACAGCAAGTTTCAGTTGTTAAGGGTAGTATTTTTATTGAGATTTAAGAACTTGCTTTTGTATTCATCAAATCTTCTGCCTTCCAGCTTTGGGCATGTGCTTCTTTTTTACCTTCTGGTAATCCCAGAACTTCTGAGGATAAAACTGTAGAGGGCCAACTGAACATTCTAGAAGTAGACATTGGCCAATCTACTGTTAAACTCCATTTCTCTCTCTCTATTACAAACATATACAGGTACGCACTCATTCACACTTACTCACACACCTTTGTAATACTGATAATATCCTTCATTCCATTCATCTGATAACCAGCATCAGACAAGGCTGTAGCTAGACATTGTCTACATCATAGTCACAGCTTCCTGTTAGACCTCTGTGACATCCACAATCCTGATAGCTGGGTATGCTCATAGTCTGTTCCCATATTACCTTTGAATATACAGGTCACATACACATATAGCTTACCCCTATTTTGTGTTGGTAGTCTTCCCTGGGAGGCCTGGCATGCTGCAGGGAGGCCTGGCATGTTGCAGTCCACGGGGTCATGAAAAACTGGACATGACTTGGTGACTGAACAACAACAACAACAACAACAGGCTTTCCTGTTGGCTCAGGAAAAGAATCCACCTGCAATGCAAGAGACCTGGGTTCGATATCTGGATAAGGAAGTTTCCCTGGAGAAGAAAATGGCAATCCACTTCAGGATTCTTGCCTGGGAAATCCCATGGACAGAGGACCCTGTCAGGCTATACAGTCCATGGGGTTGCAAAGAGCTGGACATGGGTTAGCAACTAAACCACCACCGCCAGGAGTCTCCTGGAATCATTCCTCACACCCAGATTACTGTCAGCCTGCGGCTCTCTGTCATCCCTGAACTATCTAAGCCTTTTGTCAATGTTGCCCTAAATCTGTTAATATCATAGAGACCCCGATTGAATTTCAGAAGAAAGAAAGAGGAAACATTTTGAAAAACATATCAAGAGGAGTCTGGAGGAAAGGGGTGGTTGCGTTCATACATAGTACTCCCTACTCATTTTATTCCTAATCTTATAAATGGAACTTATTTATGTCCTTATTTTCTATAAAAAAGGAGCTCTCCAGTTAGATGGGGAAAGAATAATATGTTAAACACTATGAAAATGGAGATTGATGTGTTCTGTTTTAGGTTTGCTATGTTGATTATATATATATACATATATATATACACATACATACATACACATATACAACTCAACATTCTAAAATTAGACATTGGCCATACTGTGATTAAAATAGATGTCTCTGCCTATCACAAATACACACACACACACACATTTCCTTCTTTGAGGCAGAAAGTAAAAAAAAAAATAGCCCAAACTCCAAATGAATTGCAAAGTTATACACTTTTGTCCCATCCTAGAAAACAAATCAGGAATAAAACAGGGAAAAATAATGCACCAAAGGGCATTTAGGCTAATATCTGTAGTCACAGAAATGTTCATTTTCACTCAGTGTGCCTAACTCTGAGAATGAGTCTCCTTATCTTGGAACCAATGTGTCTTCGTAATAACTGAGGTTACCATGTGGATTGGATAGCAAACCTTAGCAGGGCACTGGCCCTATTTAGGCGCGTCTTACATCTAGGCTTCCAGATGAGTGTTTCTAATCAAAGTGGTCTAGCCTGTTTATTAGGAAGAAAAATATTGTAGTTCAAGGACAAAACTCAACATAGTTAATTTGTAGATTGTATCATTGTCTACAACACCATTTGGTTGTCTTGGGATGCTAGTAGATGACAGATCAAAAATTCAATATTTAGAATTAAAGATAAATACCTTTCTTCACTGGAGTTCTAAGCAGAATTTTTTTTTAAAAAATGGTTCTTAAAGCCTGTGCTATTTTGAATGTTGGAAGACACAGCAGGGTGATGACTGGAAAACAAACAGAAACTTTTCTCATTTATTTTAGGTAGCTATGTCAAATTTTGCCTTCCTAGAAAAAAACCTAGTTTAACTGTACCAGAATAGGCAATCCAGTTGACATTTTTATAGCCATTTACACAGCAATATCTACCTAAGAAGTTATTTTTGAAAATGCAAAAAATAATTTGCATATGTAAATTTCATATATTAAATTAAACTGCCATCTCAAATTAGAAAGGAAAGGGTGGTGTTTTACATAAGTGGTTCTGGAATAACTATAGAGTCATATGGAAAAATTTTAAATTGGATTTGTTCCTCATAGTATATATCAAGATATGCAGTTCAAGTGGATCAAAGATTTTATTTTATTTTATTTTTTTAATTTAATTTATTTAACTTTACAATATTGTATTGGTTTTGCCATATATCAAAATGAATCTGCCACAGGTACACATGTGTTCCCCATCCTGAACCCTCCTCACTCCTCCCCCCCATACCATCAAAACCAGGCAAAAGATGGAAGAACACATGAGTAAATACCACCCAACAAGTAGGGGATATATACTAATACACTTCTAGGTGATTAAAAAGAAAATATGGACACATTTAATGATACAAAGTTTTTAAAAAGTATGTTAAAAAATACGATAGCCTAATAAAAAGGCCAACCACCCACTGGGAAAGTATTTGCAAAACATATTCTAAATATGTGAGATTCTTAAAGCAAGAAAAAAAAAAAGATAAAAAAAATACTAGAGCTATGAACAAACATTTCATAAAATATAACTCATTATACATATATTTATATTCAGATGCCAAATAAAATAAATTCATGCTAAAACAACATTAAAGTACTCTGAGAACTACAAATGCATTTATTTTGGGAGAAAATGATCTAAAGATATTTAGAAAGTTTTTAGCAACATTAATCACAATAAAAACCTCTCTTTCATGAAAAATTTTTGAAAATTAAATCTCTAACAATTACTACCAGAACAATGCAAATTTTGTTCCATTTATGAATAAAGTTAAAAAGAAACATACTACATATCCATAGTAGGAAGATTTCAGCATGGAAAGCACTTCAACACTTAAGAATGCAGTGTTAAAAGCTATATGCTAGCATAAATAGTTTTAATATATATGTATGTCAAAATTCTAACATGCCATTATATATTATTTTCTAATTTAGAAAAATCTTATAAACTGACCAGGCTTCCCTGGTGGCACCTACGATAAAGAATCCACCTGTATCTGGCAGACTTGGGTTCGATCCTTGGGTTCGGAAGATCCCCTGGAGGAGGGCACATCAACCTACTCATGTATTCTTGTCAGGAGAATCACCACTGAGCACTGAAGAACTGATGCTTTTGAACTATGGTGTTGGAGAAGACCCCTGAGAGCCCCTTGAACAGCAAGGAGATCAAACCAGTCAATTCTAAAGGAAATCAATCCTGAATATTCATTGTAAGGACTGATGCTGAATCTAAAGCTCCATACTTTGGCCACCTGATGGAAAGCACTGACTCACTGGAAAAGATCCTGATTCTGGGAAAGACTGAAGGCAGGAGGAGATGACAGAGGATGAGATGGTTGGACGGCATCACTGACTCCACTGACATGAGTTTGAGCAAGCTCTGGGAGTTGGTGATGGACAGGAAAGCCTGGCGTGCTCCAGTCCATGGAGTCTCAAAGGGTCAGACACAACTGAGCGACTGAACTGAACTAAATTGAAGAAACTGATCAGTATTTTTTTTTTTTTTAATACATTTACTATGAGTGCAGCTGGAGAAGGAAATGGCAACCCACTCCAGTGTTCTTGCCTGGAGAATCCCAGGGACGGGGAAGCCTGGTGGGCTGCCATCTATGTGGTCGCACAGAGTCTGACACGACTGAAGTGACTTAGCATAGCATGAGTGCAGCATTCATGCTTAAATGTGCCTCAGAAGAAAACATACAACGTTCCCTTCTATACTTCAATTTTTATTTTACCATGAAACAGAAAGGAATTTAAATATGAGTTGACCCAAATTATTTTAAATTAACTGATACCCAGAAAATATCTTCTTTAAACTTCCACAAAGAAACATTTGCTAAATCCAGAGTAAGGCATCCTAGCCAGGTGGATTTCTTCTGTTTTCCTCTTCATGATCTAACTTGCTTCCTTTCATTATCTACTTACTTGTTTAAGTTTGCTTAAACTCATTTTGATATATTGTGCTAATCATATATATCTCCTGCCCTTTTGTGTTAAAGTTCTTTTGAAAAAATTCTTGTATCATGATATTGCCATTTGAGTTTGCTGTAATTGCCCCTTTTGTATAAATGATATTTTATATTGGGAGAACATTACTATACTAATTCCATCCTCCTCCCAAGAAATTGATACTTTATCATTTATATTTTTATGAAAGGTACAAAATGTGAAGTCAGCAAATTTCAAAAATTATTACAATACTTATTATGGTATGAGGCAAAGATTCATTGAGTAGGCCTCCTCTGTATATTTTATTGATATTTTTGGAACACTGAAGTAGAGCACATAGGATAACAACATCCAAAAGGAAACAATCACACATCTTAAGTTCAACACCAAATGATTTATTCTCACCTATGTATGTCTTTAAGATTTTTCTTCTGTCTTCTTTAGTGACAAACATAAACTTTAACATCTTTCATTTATTAGTATGTGTTTAAAAATATCATATTAAACAAATTCTCAAATAAAAATCAGGGGCCTAGCAAAAGATTTGCCTACTTTGCTTCTCTGAAATTCAAGCTATATAATAAAAATCTCCTGCTGCAATTCATATATCAAAAGTCAATGAAAGTCTCATCTTAGAATTAATGACAAAACAGCATGATATTAGTTCTGACATCAACTGCTGCCTTTGAGCAATGAATTTCCACTTAGCCAGCCATTATTTCTATTTAATCAAAATAATTGCCTCTGAAAATCCCAAACACTGGAACTGGTTGGAAAGAAAAGAGAACAGAAATTTAAAAAAATTTTATTATAGCCAATCTTGAAGATATTTTAAAAGTCAGGAGAATAATATAGTCAGTACACATGTAGCAATTTACTATTTTCCTGCAATTATCCATGTAACCAATTTTGTGTTTTTTTTATAATCCACATATTTCTCCTGATGGATTATTTTGAAGCAAATTCTAGAGTCACATAAATTCACTAGTAAGCATGTTAATATATATCTGTAAAAAACAAGGACTCAGGAAATATGTACCTAAAACACTATTAGTAAACCTAAAACAAGAAGTATAACTTCCTAATGTTATCAAAATCTATTCTCTTTGTATATGTCACTATTGAATAAACTGTGTATAGTGTTACTAATATCCTATATTACTTCTGATTGTATTCCTATAGAATTGTTAAACAATTGCCCATATCATAATATTATTTCTAAATTGGCAATTATATTTAGAGAAGTAATTTAATTCTCCCATCTCTTTCTTTCTCTCTGTCTTGCTCACTTTCAGCAGAAACACTTGGTAGGTATTTTATTTTTTCTCAGGAGACACATATAATTTATTTGTCTTTTATTTGTGATGTCAGAAGCTATTGATGATCATGCTTTAGTTCTTTGATCTTTTTACTAATTGCACACTTATGACATTTTAATTCTAATTTTTTTACATTTATGAGCTGAAAAAATCCCATAGAGACAGGCTTACTGATCTAAAATATTTATACATTTCAATCACTTATCTTATTACTCTTATTGATTCTCAAAGTGTCCTATTATTGACCTGTTAGGACTTCAAACTGATTACTGACTCCTTTATAAACTCTCAGAGCCTTTGATAATTTACAAAAGCTCAGTCTTTGATAATTTACTTGCTTTCTTCTATAACAAGATATTTATAGAGATCTAAGCAATCTGGGACACTTTAATATTGAAATTTCTATTAATAATTAAGCCAGGAGAGCAAGTATAAATTACAGTTATCCTGAACTATCCAAGATGGCTGCATGGCGCTGGAGCGACGGTGAGGAGATATCCCATGTCCAAGGGCAAAGGAGAAGCCCCTGAAAGATGGTAGGAGGAGCAAAATCACATTTAGAATCAAACCCTTTACCTGCCAGAGATGCTTAGAGGGCTCAAACAGATCTGGTATGCACCAGAACCCAGAGACCCTACAGAGACTGAGACAGAACTATGTTTGGCTATCTCCTGAGGGGGGTGGACTGCTATGGGGACAGGATCTCTGGGTGCAGTAGACCTGGGTATGGCATAAGCCCTTTTGGAGGAGGTCGCCATTTACTCACCATAGAGCTGCCAGAACTTACACATGACTGGGGAAACAGTTCTGTTGCGGGGGGGTGGGGTGGGGTAGGGGTGGGGGTCACAAACAGAACCTTGTGCCTAAGAGGACCCAGGAGAAAAAAGCCGTGATCTCACAAGAGACTTGCCCGTGAGTGTCAAGGAGTCTCTGGCTAGGTGTGGGTTGGTGGTGGCCTGTTGCAGGGTTGGGGGCACTGAGTATGGCAGTGCATGCATGGGACCTTTTGAAGGAGGTCCCCATGATCTTCATCACCTCCACTATAGTTTTGCCTCAGGGCAAATAACAGGGAGGGAACACAGTCCCACCCTTCAACAGAAAATTGGATTAAAGATTTAATGAGCATGGCCCCGCCCATCAGAACAAGACCCAGTTTCTCCCTCAGTCAGTCTATCCCATCAAGAAGCTTCCATAACCCTCTTATCATTCTCCATCAGAAGGCAGACAGACTGAAACCAAAATCACAGAAGTCCAACCAATAGGATCACATGGACCACAGCCTTGTCTAACACAATGAACTATGAGCCATGTCATGTAGGGCCACCCAAGATGGACGGGTCATGGTGGAGAGTTCTGACAAAATGTGTCCCACTGGAGAAAGGAATGGCAAACCAATTCAGTATTCTTTCCTTGAGAATCCCATGAACAGTATGAAAAGGCAAAAAGATAGGAAACTGAAAGATTATCTCCCCAGGTTGGTAGGTGTCCAATATGCCACTGGAAATCAGTGGAGAACTAACTCTGGAAAGAATGAAGAGATGGAGCCAAAGCAATAACAACAAATAAAGTAAATTTTATTTGTTTTTATATGCAAATAAAGTCTGATGCTGTAAATATCAATATTGTATTGGAACTGGCAATGTTAGGTCCACAAATCAAGGCAAATTGGAAGCAGTCAAACAGGAGATGGCAAGAGTGAAGATCAACATTTTAGGAATCAGCGAACTAAAATGGACCAGAATGGGTGAATTTTTAACTCAGATTACCTTTATATCTACAACTGTGGGCAATAATCCTTTAGAAGAAATGGAGTAGCCATCATAGTCAACAAAACAGTTTGAAATGCAGTACTTGGATGCAATCTCAAAAATGACAATGATCTCTGTTTGTTTCCAAGGCAAATCATTCAAAATTACAGTAATCCAAGTCTATGCCTCGACAAATAATGCTGAAGTTGAAATTGAACAGTTCTATGAAGACCTACAAGACTTTCTAGAACTAACACCCCCCAAAATATGTCCTTTCATTATAGGGGACTGGAATGCAAAACTAGAAAGTCAAGAAATACCTTGAGTAACTGGCAAATTTGGCCTTGGAGTACAGAATGAAGCAGGGCAAAGTAATAGAGTTTTGTCAACAGAAAACACTGGTCAGGGCAAACCATAAGGACATCACAAAATGGTCAATACCAAAACCAGATAGATCATATTCTTTGCAGCCAAAGATGGAGAAGCTCTATACAGTCAGCAAAACCAAGAGCAAGAGCCCAGTGTTTCTCATGATGTACTCTGCATAAAAGTTAAATAAGCAGGGTGACAATATACAGCCTTGACATACTCCTTTTCCTATTTGGAACCAGTCTGTTGTTCCCATGATACGCCAGCAAATTTGGAAAACGCAGCAGTGACCACAGGACTGGAAAAGTCAGTTTTCATTCCAGTCCCCAAAAAAGGCAATGTCAAAGAATGCTCAAACAACCACACAATTGCACTTATCTTATACGCTAGCAAAGTAATGCTCAAAATTCTCCAAGCCAGGCATCAACAGTATGTGAACCGCGAGTTTCCAGATGTTCTCACTGGTTTTAAATAAGGCAGAGGAAGCAGAGATCAAATTGCCAACATCTGTTGGATCATCAAAAAAGCAAGAGAGTTCCAGAAAAACATCTACTTCTGCTTTATTGAATACGTCAAAACCTTTGACTGTGGATCACAACAAACTGTGGAAAATTCCTTAAGAGATGGGAAAACCAGACCACCTGACCTGCCTCCTGAGAAATCTGTATGCAGGCTAAGAAGCAACAGTTAGAACTGGAAAGGAAGCATCAGACTGCTTACAAATTGGGAAAGGAGTACATCAAGGCTGTATATTGTCACCCTGCTTATTTAGCTTATATACAGAGTACATAATGAGAAAGGCTGGGCTGGAAGAAACACAAGCTGGAATCAAGAGTGCCAAGAGAAATATCAATAACCTTAGATATGCAGATGATACCACCCTTATGGCAGAAAATGAAGAGGAACTAAAGAGCCTCTTGATGAAAGTGAAGGAAGAGAGTGAAAAAATTGACTTAAAGCTTAACATTCAGAAAACTAAGATCATGGTATCCGGTCCAATCACTTCATGACAAATAGATGGGGAAACAGTGAAAACAGTTACAGACTTTATATTTTGGGCCTCCAAAATCACTTGCTCCTTGGAAAAAAAGTTATGACCACCCTAGACAGCATATTAAAAAGCAGAGACATTACTTGCTGACAAAGGTCCATCTAGTCAAAGTTATGGTTTTCCAATAGTCATGTATTACTATGAGATTTAGACTATAAAGAAAGCTGAGTGCTGAAGAATTGATGCTTTTGAACTTTGGTGTTGGAGAAGACTCATGAGTGTGCCTTGGAATGCAAGGAGATCAAACCAGTCCATCCTAAAGGAAATCAGTCTTGAATATTCATTGGAAGGCCTGATACTGAAGCTGAAGCTCCAATACTTTGGCCACCTGATTCAAGGAACTGACTCCTTGTAAATGACCCTGATGCTGGGAAAAATTAAAGGCAGAAGGAGAAGGTGATGGAAGAGGATCAGATGGCTGGATGACATCACGGACTCAATGGACATGAGTTTGGGAAAATGCCAGGAGTTGGTTATGGACAGGCAGGCCTGGCTTGCTGCAGTCCATGGTGTCACAAAGAGCTGGACACGACTGAACGACTGAACCGAACTGAGATGAAATGATCTTACACTATTGGTGGGAATGTAACCAGTACAGCCACAATTGAGAATAGTGTTGAGATTCCTTTAAAAATTGGAAATAGAACTACCATACAACCCAGAATTTCCACTGCTGTGCATACACACCAAGGAAAGCAGAATTCAAAGACACAAGTGTACCTCAACCTTCATCTCTGTACTGTTTACAGTAGTTAGGACATGGAAGAAACCTAGATGTACATTGACATATGAATGGATAAAGTCTTGGTACATATGTGCAATGGAATATTACTCAGACTCAGCTTTTAAAAAGAACACATTTGAGTCAGTTCTAATGAGGTGGATGAAACTGGAGCCTTTTATACAGAGTGAAGTAAATCAGAAAGAAAAACATCAATACATTATATTAATGCATATATATATATAATTTAGAAAGATGGTAACAATGACCCCATATGTAAAACAACAAAAGAGACACAGATATAAAGAACAGACTTTTGGACTCTGTGGGAGAAGTCAACTGTGGGATGATTTCAGAAAATAGCTTTGAAACATATATATTACCATTTGTGAAACAGATGACCAGTCCAAGTTTGATGCATGAAACAGGGCACTCACATCTGGTGCAATGGGACAATCCAGAGAGATAGGATGGGGAGGGAGGTGGGAGGGGGGTTTGTGACAGCAGGACACATGTACACCCGTGGCTGATTCATGTCAGTGTATGACAAAAACCACGGCAATATTGTAAAGTAATTAGCTTCCAATTATAATAAATAATATTTTTTTAAAAAAGAGTACTTATTATTAACTAAACTTTTGAACTATGGATACCTCAGTATAATTTAAAATTGAGGTTAATATAATCTATGCCATTTAAATTGGCAGAATGTCCACTGGGAAAACAGTTAAAGAAAAAAGTAAGACTCAAAGTAGTATATTAAACAATTCCTATTTTTTGAAACAAACACTGATGAAAATAAAATGGCTCCGGTATACTCACATCCCAGCTTAAGCCCTACTCACTACAAGATATAAAAGAATTCCCAACTTAGAATTTGTGCTTCTGCCAAGACTCTCTTACACTCTCCCCCCCACCCCAAAACCCCACTCATTCACTACTACCATTGCCCAAAAATTGTCTCCAAAATAAGACCAATTATCAGATTTTTGTAAAACACTATCAGGAAAAATACCATTATTTCCTACAGATGTGTTTTTCTTAATCACTGAAGTATTCTCCTTCTCACAGGCAGGACATCTGCATCAAGTGGCATTGCACATCTCTTATTTTGACACTAATTCTCATCCCTCCCTGCCATTCCACCCTCAAGACCATCTACTGTGATCTCTGAAATTCAAGTTCTGTAATTAGACAAACCCTTATCTCCTCATATCCTTCTTTTAAAATGTTTTTCACTTTCTTGTCTTATATGTGTGTGTGTCTGTATGTCCTTTGATAAATTCCATATCACACCAAACCTCTCCTGAGAACTTTATTTCCATCTTATTCTTTTTTTCTTAATAATTTTTATTTTTTTTTGCTGAGATTCTCAATCCTTCCACTTATCACCTTCATCCTCTTTGTTAAATGTTTTACAACTTTTTCTTTTATAATTATAAGGCATCATCATCTTTGAATTTTCTCTTTGCTGATGGAATGCACCCTCCTGTGTTTTCATGTATCTAGCAATTTTTATCAGATATAATATATTGTTGACACTACATTGTTTAGTGTATAGATTTAACATTGACTTTAGCTTTAGCGATCAGTTAATTTACTGACAGTTCAATTTAATCTATTGGTTGCTTGGCTTTGTCTCTGGTAGGCCTGTTCTAGAGGCCTAACTTTAAACCTGTGGATGGCTTTCCAGGTGGCACAGTGGTACAGAATCCACCTACCAATGCCAGCAATGCTGGAGACACAGGTTCAGTCCCTGGGTAAAGAAGATCTTCTGGAGAAGGAACTAGCAACCTGCTCCAATATTTTTGCCTGGAAAATTCCATAGACAGAGGAGGTTGGTGAGCTACAGTCCACAGGGTCACAAAGAGTCAGCACTACTGAGCACACAGTCTGGGTGTTAACTTATGTATACAGTGACCTTGCAAAGAAAGCAGAGCCCTTCTTGGGTGTGGACTGAATTCCTAAAGTGATCAGTGAGGCGTCTTCATTCTGGCTGGTTGGTTGTTCCCAGCGTTGTGCAGTCTCTGGACCTCTGTGGAGTATACCTTGTATGTCTAACTTGCTCCAGGAATCAGATTAGAACTGCTGTTGTCCAAGTCCTGAAAACAGTTGCTTCATATATCATCTATGATTTTAAATTTATTCTGAATAGGAGGGTAGTTTGATACCCAATAATCCATCATTGCTAGTCTATTATTACTTGATGAAACTTTTAAAACAATGTAAAATAATAATTGCTACAATAAATAAGATAATTTTCACTTAAAAATGAAAATTAATATCTCATACACATTTTTAAAAAAGTAAATGTTGCTTTTCATTTTTAAATCATGTGTTTTATCCAAAGGACATTTATTTTAGTATTATGATATTTCTACTAAGTTCAAGTTTCAATTCAAAACTTGTCATCTGTTATCTATTCTTAGCATTAGTATCATTGTTTTTGCAGAATGAAAAACTTGATGAAGTGTCAAGTACAGCTCAGTTTCAGGATAACTGAAAATACCAAATATAGTACAATTAATATGCACTTCAATCTTATATTCTTATTAGCACTTTTTTTTCTATTCTACACAGTGACAGGAATGCATCAGGTGTCTATTTAAATAATCAAATTTCTGACACCATAACATAATATTAAATTTTAGTTCCTCACAAAAAGTTACAGTTAACAATTTGCTAATTCCTTCTAATTCTTTTTAAAACTTTATTTTTTTTAAATTTTAATATCATTATCAATTTTCCCTAGAGCATGAATTATTAAAATAAATTGTGAAAAATGCAAATTCTTAAGTTAATTGTATTTAATAGTTATTGTATAAAAACACTTTTTAAAAACTGAGATTATAATATATTGTCTAAAGAATTAAAATGTATTATCTGATCTTTGAGGACTATCACTACTATTGGGTCTTAGAAATCCTTAAGAAAAGGCATGTATGAGATATGTGTAGAAGTGAGGAAAAACTTTAAAGATTATAGCTATCTTATTCAGTAGTTCATGACAGGTGAGATTGAATATAGCCATATTTTAAAATTCTTTGTTGTTTTGTTCAGTCACTAAGTTGCTGCAACTTTATGCACTGCAGCACACCAGCCTCCACTGTCTCCTGGAGTTTGCTCAAATGCATGTCCATCGAGCTGGTGATGCTCTCTAACCATTTCATCCTCTGCCAGACCTTCTCCTTTTGCCTTACATCTTTCCCAGCATCAGGGTCTTTTCCAATGAGTTGGCTCTTTGCATCAGGTGGCCAAAGTATTGGAGCTTCAGTTTCAGCATCAGTCCTTCCAATGAATAGTGAGGGTTGATTTCCTTTTAGGATTGACTGGTTTGATCTCCTTGCAGTCCAGGGGGCTCTCAAGAGTCTTCTCCAGTGCCACAATTCAAAAGCATCAGTTCTTTGGTGTTCAGTCTTCTTTACAGTCCAACTTTAACATCTGCGCATGAGTACAGGAAAAATCATAGCTTTGACTACATGAACCACTGGTTTTTAATACATTGTTTAAGTTTGTCATAACTTTTATTCCAAGGAGCAAACATCTTTTAATTTCAGTGCTTCAGTCCTCATCCTAAAATTATGATAATACTATTTGTATCTCACTTTGTGTAGCAATAAACAGTAGTCACCACATATATGTTACATTTTTTATTTATATACCATATGTCTCTGAAAGAAACATAAAAATGTTTGGTCATGCACACTCACTAAACTTTACTGTTATGTAGAGATTTTTTGCATAACCATAAATTAACTTAAAATATATTCTAAGATTCTCTCTCACTATGTGTGTTGTAGAAAAAAATATATTTAAACATTTAAATGCTTGAACAAGTTGTCCAAGAGTAACTGACTGGAGAACTATTGAAGTCTTCATTTTATATTTGCTTACTGTGTGTCCTGTAAAATAAAAAATCATTAGTTACTTAATATTTCACAAAGTTTCTTAAGTCCTGACAAATAGAACACTTATTGAATAACTTTAGCTAATGAATTCAAATACCTTTGCCTGATGGTGAATACTTTGATTGTATCATGTCAATTAGATGGATATTGACTTGGGTTTACTTCTACAATTGAATGGTAATGCTAATTATACTTACTATTGCAGGTAATATTTCAGAGTAAATGTGTCCTGAGTTATTAACTTTAGAAATTATTTTCTCAGTATTCTGGTTAGTAACTATTTTTGAATTCGCAGATTTGATTATAACAGCTGGTTTTCTTTTAATTTTAAGCTTGAATTAATTACAGAATATTTTTAGTTTTAAACAATAACATTATGAGACATTGTAATTTATTAGGTGTGAAAAATAAACTATAACATGAAAGTCAGTAGTTTTATTAAAAGAATAAATCTGGTAAAAGGGAAGTAGAACATATTAGGAGGAAAAAAGACAGAGAAAGTTTTCTTTGGGGTTGAAACGAACAGAATCCATGACAAAAATCTGAGAACTTTGAAATATGAACTTGATATTTGATCCAGGATGGGGAAAATAGAAAAGAAGAAATACAGGTCAAAATTAGTTGGGGCTGTAGATTTCTACTGCCTTCCCAAGTGCCACAGTTAATAATCTGCCTGCCAAGTCAGGAGACTCGGGTTTGATCCCTGGCTCAGGAACATACTGTTGAGTAGGAAATGGCAACCCACTCCAGTATTCTTGGCTTTCAAATTCCATGGAGAGAAGAGCCTGAAAGGCTACAGTACATGGGGCATAAAGAATAAAATACAAATAAGCATAAAGAATAATACACAACTAAGCACACATGCATACATAGATTTCTACTATTTTGTTGACAACAAAGTATAAAGACAATTGCATGAGGATATGGATTTCACTGGGCTTCCCTGGCAGGTCATGGTGGAGAGATCAGACAGATGTGGTCCGCTGGAGAAGGGAATGGCAAACCACTTCAGTATTCTTGCCTTGAGAACCCCATGAACAGTATGAAAAGGTAAAATGATAGGATACTGAAAGAGAAACTCCCCAGGTCAGTAGGGGCCCAATATGCTACTGGAAATCAGTGGAGAAATAACTCCAGAAATAATGAAGGGATGGAGCCAAAGCAAAAAGAATACCCAGCTGTGGATGTGTCTGGTGATAGAAGTAAAGTTCAATGCTGTAAAGTGCAATATTGCATAGGAACCTGGAATGTCAGGTCCATGAATCAAGGCAAATTGGAAGTCATCAAACAAGAGATGGCAAGAGTGAATGTCGACATTCTAGGAATCAGCAAACTAAAATGGACTGGAATGGGTGAATTTAACTCAGATGACCATTATATCTACTACTGTGGGCAGGAATCCCTTAGAAGAAATGGGGTGGCCATCATGGTCAACAAAAGAGTCCGAAATGCAGTATTTGGATGCAATCTCAAAAACGACAGAATGACCTCTGTTCGTTTCCAAGGCAAACCATTCAATGTCACAGTAATCCAAGTCTATGCCCCAACCAGTAACGCTGAAGAAGCTGAAGTTGAATGGTTCTATGAAGACTTACAAGACCTTTTAGAGATAATACCCAAAAAAGATGTCCTTTTCATTATAGGGGACTGGAATGCAAAAGTAGGAAGTCAAGAAACACCTGGAGTAACAGGCAAATTTGGCCTTGGAATACGGAATGAAGCAGGGCAAAGACTAACAGAGTTTTGCAAAGAAAATGCACTGGTCATAGCAAATACCCGCTTCCAACAATACAAGAGAAGACTCTATACATGGACATCGCCAGATGGTAAACACCGAAATCAGATCGATTATATTCTTTGCAGCCAAAGATGGAGAAGCTCTATACAATCAGCAAAAAAAGACCAGGAGCTGACTGTGGCTCAGACCATGAACTCCTTATTGCCAAATTCAGACTGAAATTGAAGAAAGTGGGGAAAACCACTAGACCATTCAGGTATGACTTAAATCAAATCCTTTATGATTATACAGTGGAAGTGAGAAATAGATTTAAGGGACTAGATCTGATAGATAGAGTGTCCGATGAACTATGGAATGAGGTTCATGACATTGTACAGGAGACAGGGATCAAGACCATCCCCATGGAAAAGAAATGCAAAAAAGCAAAATGGCTGTCTGGGGAGGCCTTGCAAATAGCTGTGAAAAGAAGAGAAGCAAAAAGCAAAGGAGAAAACGAAAGATATAAACATCTGAATGCAGAGTTCCAAAGAATAGCAAGAAGAGATAACAAAGCCTTCTTCAGTGATCAATGCAAAGAAATAGAGGAAAATAACAGAATGGGAAAGACTAGGGATCTCTTCAAGAAAATCAGAGATACCAAAGGAACATTCCATGCAAAGATGGGCTCGATAAAGGACAGAAATGGTATGGACCTAACAGAAGCGGGGGATATTAAGAAGAGGTGGCAAGAATACACAGAAGAACTGTACAAAAAAGATCTTTACGACCCAGATAATCATGATTGTGTGATCACTGACCTAGAGCCAGACATCCTGGAATGTGAAGTCAAGTGGGCCTTAGAAAGCATCACTACGAACAAAGCTAGTGGAGGTGATGGAATTCCAGTTGAGCTATTCCAAATCCTGAAAGATGATGCTGTGAAAGTGCTGCACTCAATATGCCAGCAAATTTGGAAAACTCAGCAGTGGCCACAAGATTGGAAAAGGTCAGTTTTCATCCCAATCCCAAAGAAAGGCAATGCCAAAGAATGCTCAAACTACTGCACAATTGCACTCATCTCACATGCTAGTAAAGTAATGCTCAAAATTCTCCAAGCCAGGCTTCAGCAATATGTGAACCGTGAACTTCCTGATGTTCAAGCTGGATTTAGAAAAGGCAGAGGAACCAGAGATCAAATTGCCAACATCCACTGGATCATGGAGAAAGCAAGAGAGTTCCAGAAAAACATCTATTTCTGCTTTATTGACTGTGCTAAAGGCTTTGACTATGTAGATCACAATAAACTGTGGAAAATTCTGAAAGAGATGGGAATACCAGACCACCTGATCTGCCTCTTGTGAAATCTGTATACAGATCGGGAAGCAACAGTTAGAACTGGACATGGAACAACAGACTGGTTCCAAATAGGAAAAGGAGTACGTCAAGGCTGTATATTGTCACCATGTTTATTTAACTTATATGCAGAGTACATCAGGAAAAACGCTGGACTGGAAGAAACACAAGTTGAAATCAAGATTGCTGGGAGAAATATCAATAACCTCAGATATGCAGATGACACCACCCTTATGGCAGAAAGTGAAGAGGAACTCAAAAGCCTCTTGATGAAAGTGAAAGTGGAGAGTGAAAAGGTTGGCTTAAAGCTCAACATTCAGAAAACGAAGATCACGGCATCTGGTCCCATCACTTCATGTGAAATATATAGGGAAACAGTGGAAACAGTGTCAGACTTTATTTTTCTGGGCTCCAAAATCACTGCAGATGGTGACTGCAGCCATGAAATTAAAAGACGCTTACTCCTTGGAAGGAAAGTTATGACCAACCTAGATAGCATATTCAAAAGCAGAGACATCACTTTGCCAACAAAGGTTCGCCTAGTCAAGGCTATGGTTTTTCCTGTGGTCATGTATGGATGTGAGAGCTGGACTGTGAAGAAGGCTGAGCGCCGAAGAATTGATGCTTTTGAACTGTAGTGTTGGAGAAGACTCTTGAGAGTCCCTTGGACTGCAAGGAGATCCAACCAGTCCATTCTGAAGGAGATCAGCCCTGGGATTTCTTTGGAAGGAATGATGTAAAGCTGAAACTCCAGTATTTTGGCCACCTCATGCAAAGAGTTGACTCATTGGAGAAGACTCTGATGCTGGGAGGGATTGGGGGCAGGAGGAGAAGGGGTCGGCAGAGGATAAGATGGATGGATGGCACAACTGACTCAATGGATGTGAGTCTGAGTGTCCTCTGGGAGTTGGTGATGGACAGGGAGGCCTGATGTTCTGCGATTCATGGGGTCGCAAATAGTTGGGCATGACTGAGCAACTGATCTGATCTGATCTGATCTGGTGGTTCAGATGATAAAGAATCCACCTGCAATGCGGGAGACCTGGTTCCATTCCTGGCTTGGGAAGATCCCATGGAGGAGGGCATGGCAACCCACTTAAGTATTCTTGCCTGGAGAATCCCATGGAGAGAGAAGTCTGGAAGGCTTCAGTCCCTGGAGTTGCAAAGAGTCTGACATGACTGAGTGACAGCATATGGATTTTATTAATAGTACAGACTTTTTTTCCCCCTCTCTGGCTATTTTAATTGTTAAAATAACCAATTTTGACTGCAATTACATTTATAAAATAACTTCTAATTTCTATACTTCTAGTCCCAATTAAGATGACTTAAATCCATTCTTCTCTTCTTCTAGCTTTTCAATAAAATGAAATACTTTGGGAATCAGATCAGATCAGATCAGATCAGTCGCTCAGTCGTGTCCGACTCTTTGCGACCCCATGAACTGCAGCACGCCAGGCCTCCCTGTCCATCACCAGCTCCCAGAGGTCACTCAGACTCGCATCCATCGAGTCAGTGATGCCATGCAGCCATCTCATCCTCTGTCGTCCCCTTCTCCTCCTGTCCTCAATCCCTCCCAGCATCAGAGTCTTCTCCAATGAGTCAGCTCTTCGCATGAGGTGGCCAAAATACTGGAGTTTCAGCTTTAGCATCATTCCTTCCAAAGAAATTCCAGGATTGATCTCCTTCAGAATGGACTGGTTGGATCTCCTTGCAGTCCAAGGGACTCTCAAGAGTCTTCTACAACACCACAGTTCAAAAGCATCAATTCTTTGGCGTTCAGCCTTCCTCACAGTCCAGCTCTCACATCCATACATGACCACAGGAAAGACCATAGCCTTGACTAGGCGAACCTTTGTTGGTAAAGTAATGTCTCTGCTTTTGAATATGCTATCTAGGTTGGTCATAACTTTCCTTCCAAGGAGTAAGCGTCTTTAATTTCATGGCTGCAGTCACCATCTGCAGTGATTTTGGAGCCCAGAAAAACAAAGTCTGACACTATTTCCACTGTTTCCCCATCTATTTCCCATGCAGTGATGGGACCAGATGCCATGATCTTCGTTTTCTGAATGTTGAGCTTTAAGCCAACCTTTTCACTCTCCACTTTCACTTTCATCAAGAGGCTTTTTAGCCCCTCTTCACTTTCTGCCATAAGAGTGGTGTCATTTGCATATCTGAGGTTATTGATATTTCTCCCGGCAATCTTGATTCCAACTTGTGTTTCTTCCAGTCCAGCATTTCTCATGATGTACTCTGCATATAAGTTAAATAAACATGGTGACAATATCCAGCCTTGACGTACTCCTTTTCCTATTTGGAACCAGTCTGTTGTTCCATGACCAGTTCTAACTGTTGCTTCCTGACCTGCATACAGATTTCTTAAGAGGCAGATCAGGTGGTCTGGTATTCCCATCTCTTTCAGAATTTTCCATAGTTTATTGTGATCCACACAGTCAAAGGCTTTGGCATAGTCAATAAAGCAGAAATAGATGTTTTTCTGGAACTCTCTTGCTTTTTCCATGATCCAGCGGATGTTGACAATTTGATCTCTGGTTCCTCTGCCTTTTCTCAAACCAGCTTGAACATCAGGAAGTTCACGGTTCACATATTGCTGAAGCCTGGCTTGGAGAATTTTGAGCATTACTTTACTAGCGTGTGAGATGAGTGCAATTGTTCGGTAGTTTGAGCACTCCTTGGCATTGCCTTTCTTTGGGAATAGTTTTATAATTGTAAAATTACTCTGAATGGTGGAAAGAACTTTTAAGGTTAATGATCCTAAGTCTTGAAGAAACACTTTTCTGAGTTCCCTGAGTTTTAGGTTTACCCAGAACTCCCAGCAGGCAGAGAAAACATGAACACAGAAAAATATCTGCCCTATAACCAAAAAGACTAGGAAAGGGTGGGCTCAGTAGAGACCCAGTAGGGAGATTCATCAACTGATTCATACCCAGTGGCAGTGATAGCACCAGCGAGGCAGGTTCCATCCAACACCCACCAGCTCTAGCTACCACAGAACTGATTTGACCACATCCAAGCTCCAAGCTGGGCTTCATAGTTACACTTGTGTTAAAGAATCTGCCTGCCAAAGAGGGAGGTGTAAGAGACATGGGTGGGTTCGATACCTGGGTTGCGAAGATCCCCTGGAGGAGGTCATGGCAACCCACTCCAGTGTTCTTGCCTGGAGAATCCCATAGAGGTGGAGCCTGGTGGACTATAGTCCATAGGGTCTGAAAGGGTCGGACATAACTGAAGTGACTTACCTTGCAAGCTCCAAGTCAGGTATTTTGTGGTTTCTCCAAAAGCAGAAAGTAAATTAGTCTCAGGATTTACTGATTTTCACCAAGTGACAGAGGCTACCCAGACAGATATTTCCTTCCCCCCAGGAGCATTAGCAAAAATGAACTGGAAGCTTATGGCACCATGTATGTGGTGAACAGTTCAAAGGAAACATTCTCCACCCAACTTCCTCACCACCTACATAGCAACATGGGCAGCACTGGCAGGGTAGAGGGAACTTTTCTGGGGGCAGACGAAGAAAGACCAGACCAAAGGTGCAAGGACTGAGTGAGTTAAGATGTCAGTGGCCTAAAGTTAACAAATTTAGGCCAGAACCTACATGCTAGACTTCAATAGGGCAAAGACCTGATGAAATAGATTTAGATAGGATCATAATAACAGTACCCAAAACAATAAAAATAAAAAATCGTTCATTATACCTAGAACCAGAGAATATCACAACTAAAAAGACAAGTGATGTTAAGTCTGAGATGAATACAGATGTTGAACCACTTTCAATATACATCATAAAGATATTTTAATAAGCGACTAGCTTAATTTTTTGGAGCACCTCTTTTATATGATGTTCTTTGCTGTTTCAAAAATTATGTAGAAATTGGGAGTTTTTAAGACCATAACGTACATCTGCTTCTTCTAACTTTCTCACTGAAATACAAGTTCACAATTAGATCTCACTTGGAATTTGGGTAGTGGATAGAAAATTTTATCTAATGACTTTTATTCCAAATTCCAAACCTGACAATTTGATTTTGATTCCAGGTAGTTCTCAAACCTGTCTGTAAGCCTGAGTTATCAAGTGAGCTTTTAGTAAATAAATGCCTAGATTTACCCTCAAATGAATTAAAATAAAATCTGGCAGTTTGTTTTCATATGTATCATTGTTCAAAGTCACCCAAATGATTCTAATGTTCAATTATGATTTTAAAAATAATAAATTAAGACAGGAAATATAAAGTGAAAGTGTTAGTCACTCAGTCATAGCTGACCTCTCTGATCCCATGGACTGTAGCCTGCCAGGTTCCTCTCTCCATGGAATTCTTCAGGCAAAAATACTGGAGCGGACAACCATTTCCTTCTTCAGGGGATTATTCCAACCCAAAATCAAACCTGGGTCTCTTGCGTTGCAGACAGATTCTTTATTGTCTGAGCCACCAGGGAAGCCCTTAGAAAGTGTATCTTGTTCCACTGAATTTCTGAAACACAGTAAATCTAGAGAATGAAACACAAGTGTTACAGCTTGAATATTTCCATTATGAATCCTACACTAAAATAGTTTTACTTTTAAAGTAGGTGCAATAATTTTTAAAACTACATGAATTGGATTTGAAAATATAATGTAATCCCTCTTTCCGATTTTTTTTTTATAGAAAAACACAAATGAAGAGCAGGAGATGTCTGTCCATCTGTCTGTCTCTCCATTTACTTCTCAAGGATGGAGAGGACAGCTTGCAGCTGGCAGATAGCCAAAGACACTCCAGATTTATCTTCAATGCTCTCTTTTATTTTAATGAACTAAAAAATTGTGATACAGAATTCAAAATCTATTCAAAAAACTAGAAAGCTTACCTATTTCTGGGAAATAAGATACTTTATTATTATACTATTCTCCACATATGATTTTTGAAATGTATAATAAAATTCATAATGAAGAATATGTACTAGTTATTTAGAGAAGGATAGGTGGGTCATAGTGGAAGTGGATTCTTGCCTTTCATTCAATTCTGTACTTTATAATTTCATACATTTTTCATTATACTTGCTCTTTAAAAAAAGAGAGAACCAGTTGTTTCATTTTTAAAGAATCATTCATTTAAAGTATCTTTCATTTAAAAAAATATTTCACCAATTATAAGATTCTGATACATGAACCATATGCATCTTTTCTTACAGTAACCTTCTTGGGAGAGAACATGCTTTGCTTCCTTTTACTTGAAATCTTTGATTTAGATGATCCTATGCAGTTAGATAGAAGAGTTACATTTTAAATTGGACATGTATTAATGTAAATGCACTGCACTATAAAATTAGGTGTAATATTTTGCAATCTACTGTCTTGTATGTTCAAGCTGTATAATGACATATGCAGAAAATTGTGCTAAGTGTTGCTCTCTTCAGCATTATGCTTATATTTATTTTTCACTTACAACACAGTCCACAACTGTCAGCAAACTGTTCAATGATAGGCACAGTGCACAGTGAGGCCTTGTTCATCTTTTTGACATTATTGGAAAGTTTTATCTCTATAATATTTCTGTAGATTTATTCTGTTCCTAGGAATGCAAATATATGAAATGTATCTTCTATTTTTAGGTTTCTAAGTCTTTATTCAGGAATAGATTTTGAAATTTAATCAACTTTTTGTCATCTACTGAGAGTAATATATGGAGCTGAAATAATGAATAGCCTTAGCTAACCAAGTACTTAGCTGGGTATGATTTTTCAGGCACTTTGTGTAGATTTTTCCACCTTTATTCATAAGCGAGATGAAGGATTTCAGTAACGTCTCCTGCTCTCATTTACTTTTTTCTTTTTTTTTAATTTTATTAATTTTTTAACCAAAGAATATCTTTTACTGTACTTCAAAACAATGTATAGGATAACAGATGAACTCAGTGAATTTTAAAAGAGATGTAGATCTCAATATATCTTAATGCTTAAGGGAGGTTCAAACAGGAGGGATTATATGTATACCTATAGCTGACTCATGTTGAGGTTTGACAGGAAACAACAAAATTCCGTAAAGCAATTGTTCTTCAGTAAAAAAGTAAATTTAAAAAAAAAAAAAATATATATATATATATATATATCTTAACTCTTATGTGTGTGTGTGCTCAGTTGTGTCTAACTCTGTGACCCATGGACTGTAGCCCAACAGGCTCCTCTGTCCATGAAATTCTTTAGGCAACAATACTGGAGAAGGGTTGCCATTTCCTATTCCAGGGGATCTTTCCATCCCAGGAATCAAAACCATATCTCCTGTGTCTCTTGTATTGGCAGGTGGATGCTTTATGCTGAGCCACTAGGGAAGAAATGTTTTAATTCTTGTAATGATATTATGGACAATTCAAAATTTTAGTCATTTCTTGAATTGATTTTATCAAATTATATTTAATTTAGATATCAAGCTTACATGGTATTTCAAATGCAATTCTGCATTTGTATGTAAACCTACCCAGTGTATGCAGTTATTATTTTCATTTCTAATTAGCTTATTTGTGTGTTCTGTATTTGGATCTCCATTATACTTGTTAAAGCTGCGTTTCATTGTTGGTATTCTCAAAGAAATAATTCATGGTTTTAGTAATAACGTCTGACATTTTCCTATTTCACTTTTATTGCTTCCCATATATTTAATAATTTCATCTGTAGGATAGTTGATTACTCCAATATGATTATTTATTATTCTTTATAATGTATAATGAATCTTCCCTTGTAGCTCAGTCTGTAAAGAGTCAGCCTGCAATGCAGGAGACCCGGGTTCAATCCCTGGGTCAGAAAGATCCCCTGGAGAAGGAAATGGCAACCCACTCCAGTATTCCTGCCTAGAGAATCCCACGGACAGAGGAGCTTGGCAGGCTACAGTCCATGGGATCTCAAGAGTCGGATATGACTTAGCGACTAAACCACCACCAACAACAATCATAATGTATAAATAAATAAAATTTCCACAAATATAAACAATAGTTTGCATAAATTATTATAACTATTTTATAAAATTTTAAAATATAGAGACTTTGGCAATATTGATATCAACCTATAAGGATAAAGTTGAATTCTATTGAATTATTTTAATAGCTAAATGCATAAACATTTTGCATATTTATATATAATAAGTATTATGTGTATCTAATTTGGTATATGTAATATAGACATATCCGTTCATCTATCTCTCATTCTCTGTGTGGGCTTCCCAGGTGGCACTAGGAGTAAGAACTCACCTGCCAAGGCAGGAGACATAAAAGATGCAGGTTTGATCCCTGCATTAGGAAGATTCCCCTGGAGGAGGGCATGGCAACCCACTCCAGTATTCTTGCCTGGTGACTCCCATGGACAGAGGAGCCTGTTGGGCTACATGTGTGCTAAGGTTCAGTAATGTCTGACTCTTTGCAACCCTATGGACTGTAGCCCTACAGACTCCTCTGTCCATGAGATTCTCTAGGGAGGAATACTGGTGTGGGTTGTCACTTTCTCCTCTAGGAGTTCTTCCCGACCCAGGGATTAAACTTGCATCTCTTAGGTCTCCCTGCATTGACAGGTGGGTTATTTGCCACTAGGGCCACCTAAAAGTCCCATTCTCTCTTTATGCATGTTTTAAATATATCATACTAGTACCGCCTAGATAGTCCAATTCTCTGTGTGTGCATGTCATAAATATATCATACAGCAAGCAAAAACTCATCAAATACTTATATGTACAAATCAGGCTAAACCAATGCAAAAAATCTTTTAGTAAATAAAGAGTAAATTGGATCTGGTTTAGATCAAAGTGAAACTAGCTAGTTTTTCAAGGGTAGCCACTAAAGATTTTTAATGATAATAGGAATTTCACCCAAAGAATGGTTAACTAAAATATTTCTCTGGGCATTACCACAAAAATATATGCTTTTATGTCATTTAAAAACCTGAAGGGGAAAAACAGAGCTTATTTAGAGATAAAGAGATTATAAGAAATAGAATAATAATGAAGTGGAGGACTTGGGTGAAAGATGATAAATTAAAAGATGAAATGCTTCAAGAAACAGGAAAAAAAATCAAAATGCATAAAGGCCATTTAACAAATAAGTAAGTGGGGAATCAAAGTTTGAAATAAAGAATTACTAATGTCATCTAGTTTAGAAGAGAATTCATGTTTAGATGTTCTAAAAAATAATGTCATTCAAAATTCACATTTAAAAGAGAAGAAAGTTTAATACATTATATAATTTAAAACTAGAAAGATATATAGGAATGCATCCGGAGAATCTGTTTGAAACTCAATTTGTCATCTAATCATGAAGTGGAAAATGTTCTTTTGTTTGAAATGTTCTTCATTTGGTATATGGAGATATTATAAGAAGCTAAAGGCAAAAAATATTTAAGGATTATGGTAATGGCATTTGAAATAGCCATGATAGAAATGATAGAATTATCATGAATAAAAATGTCTTGAACTGTACTTGGAATTCTATTTCTTATTTTATGTGAGTGCTTTATAATAGCAATATATACTTTAAATGGAATATTTAGGGAACTGTACTTGATTGGAATCATTATAGAGATTGTTTGACAGATTCTGTTTTTGAATACTGATTCCTTCCATTTTCTGTTATATTTATGCATATATTTTTGCTTCCAACATATTCTTTAGCCATAAACTAAGCAATTTTTACTGTGTATTATAACAATCTCACATGCTTGGGATTAAAAATCAAATATGTTAAGTAAAAATATAAAGAAACCAGATCAATTAGGTTGTAATCCATGTTTGTGATTGAATTAAAGCAAAAAGATTAAGACCTTAAAATGAAAAGACTCATTTTAATTTTTCTTGTATATGTGCATAAGATATAATTCTGAAGCAAATGTGTTATTTAAAATACATTTTATGAAAACCTTAAGAAATTAACTTTTTAGAAAGCTTGTGTAATTTACTCTTGGTTTGTAGAAAGATATGATTTTCAGATTAAACATATTATTATGTTATTATTAATAATAATTTTAGTGGCTGTTGAGTGATCAAAAGATTCTCCTACATTTTGGAAAGACAATCAGTCTATGCTAATTAGTATATGATATCACTGAGCCAAGGTAAGAAAGAATAATTCCATTATGTCTAATAAGTGTGTCAGTTCTAAACATCTGAGTCAAGAACTATTAAACATAAAGCATGATTTGAAAATATGTGAATTTGCATAATTTGTAGAAAATCATTATTTTAGGGTTAATAAAGCTTTAAAATTTTCATTTGAAGACAAATACCTACTAAAGAGAGATGAAAGTGATTGTGATGTAGACTGGTTGGCTAAACTATTGAAAAATTATGCTACACAACCATTTAAAAAGATACAATGAAAATAAATAACTTAAATGCCAGATACAAAGATATGTACTGGGAAAATGCAGATATATGTTCTCTGGGATAAATACGTCTAGGTTATCAGGGTGCCTCTGGCTATCTAAAGTGGATGAATCTTTCTCACAACCAATTATTATGTTTCTCAGATCAAATAAAATTAAGAACTTAAAAAAACCTGCTTAAATGAAGATTATTTCTGCCTGAGATACTAAACTCTGTGTTCTACATCCTAGACTGAAAATGATTATGTGAAATGATATTACTAAAATATATATCAAAAAGATAGGTCTATGTGTATATATGTGTGTACATATAAACAGTTACAGGCTTCCCAGGTGGCACTAGTGGTAAAGAACCCACCTGCCAATGCCGGAGACATAGGAGATGCTGGGTTCCATCCTTGGGTTGAGAAGATCCCCTGGAGGAGGGCATGACAACCCACTCCAATATTTTTGCCTGGAGAATCCCCATGGGCAGAGGAACCTGATGGGCTACTGTCCATAGGGTTGCATAAAGTCTGACACGACTGAAGTGACTTAGCATGCAGCAAGCATAAACAGTGACCTTTAAATACATACTCCCTTAATACTATCTTGCTTTCAATTGCAGCAACACTGGGCTCCTGTATTTCATAGACAAGGTCTTTGATAACTATTACTTATGTCTTTCTTGTTGTTGATTTTCTCCATTCCAGGAGACCTGTGTCAGTGCTGTGTTGGCCATGCTTATGAAACTACCAGGCATTCTCTAATCTCCTTATTAACATGATACTCAAGTATTGGGCAAAGACACTTTGATTTTAAGAAAGATGGACTTAGCTTCTTTTGCAGTATCAAGCATTGTCCATGAAAAACTGAAGCTATTTTGGAAGATTACAGAAAAATCCTTCTCTTATAAAAAGGGACAGGCATGAGAGAAGGGTTCACATTTGCCACTGTGCTTCTGTCCTCTTGTCATGAATTCAACAATGGCTCTAAGACTATAGCAGTCATCTTGTGAACAAACGCAAGAGAGGAACAGATGGATAATATTCCAAGACACTAAAGACGAGAGAGAAATGGACAGATGTTGAGTTGTTAGTCTTATCATTAACCTGCCAGTCCTCAGACTACCTATTTCCAGATTATAGTTGGACTACCTCCATATCTTTCTCTAAAAAGAATTTCTAACCAGTATAAAGTATTATTTAAATGTGATTGCTTTAGTATTTGGTTCTAATAAGTTGGATTTAGATAAACAAATCATCCAGAAATAATCATGAATAAAAATAGCAAGAATATATCTAAAAAGGTTTGTTTACCAACACAGGGCAGAACTGTGGCTGAATATCAGAGATAAATTGCATATGAGCTAGGAGGAACCTGGGCTTCCCTCATAGCTCCGTGGGTAAAGAATCTACCTGCAAGGCAAGAGACTTGGGTTTGATCCCTGTGTTGGGAAGTTCCCCTGGAGAAGGAAATGGAAACACTCCAGTATTCTTTCCTGGAGAATCACATAGGCAGAGGAGCCTGGCAGGCTACAATGGGGTCCCCAAAAACTGGACATGAGTTAGCGACTAAACCACCACCAAGAGGGAGCTTGGTTAAATGTAAGCAACATACATTTAAAATTTTGAGTGTGTGGAAGAATTCTTTAGGTTCTTTTGCATTTCCTCAAACTAATCTTCAACCATATCATTAATCCTTTAATTGATTTACCTTTCTACTTTGTCAATCCTGTTTTTAATTACTAAATATGCTTGTTTACTATTTTCTTATTTAATATGGTAGATATTATATTCTCATGGCTGTTACAGTTTCAAAATATGTTACGGAAGCAAATTAGACTTTTATCTTTCTGTATATATCTTACCTTTGTTTTAAACATTATTTCCTAGATATTGATACCCCTATTTGTTAATTTGTGTATTCATTTTGAGGATTTTGTTCTAATTTGATGCCTGTACCATGTGGTAAGTTTTATTGAATTTTTGAAGACTTTGGGATTCCCTGGTGGTTCAGACAGTAAAGCGTCTGCCCACAACGCAGGAGACACGGGTTTGATCCCTGGGTCAGGAAGATCCCCTGGAGAAAGAAATGGCCACCCACTCCAGTACTCTTGCTTAGAAAATTCCATGGATGGAGGAGCCTGGTGGGCTACAGTCCATGTGGTCGCAAAGAGTCGGACACAACTGAGCGACTTCACTTTCACTTTGAAGACTTTATAGACTACTTGTTTATATTTAGAAAACATGTCCAAGGTGGTTCAATATCCATTGCTTGATTTGCTTTCTTCACTCCTGTGAAATCACTATTCCTCCAGAGTGAACAGAGGTGATTATAGGAGTCCTGGTCACCATGAGTGTTTGAGGATTCACAGTCAAGCCTTCTGATCTCTGTGTTTGTACAAAAGTTAGAAAATCTAACCTTTCAGCTTCAGTTAATCTCTGTCTCAGTATCACAGAATATTATATGAGGCACTGTTCTTTTTTTTTTTTTAAGTTAAAAAATGCCCAAAGTAGGTTCTACCAACATAAATGTTCCCATAAATTTCATTAATAAAGCTTTTTCTTTCTTCTTATTGGGCATTATTTTAGAGAAAAATGTCGTAACCATTCAACTACCAACTAGGGATGGGTCATTATTCTATATTCCTACATCTAATCATTTCAACAATTTTCCTACTAATTAACTCTGAACTACAGCACTTTCTATTTCTGATCTTGGAAATTTTTTTCAGTTTCTAAAAAGAAGTATACTTGTCAGATTTTCACTAATTTATCTACACTCGATTCTGATTCCCTCAGCTCCATTATATTTCCCTATCAATAAAATGACAGTCATTTTATAACTCCCATAAATATTTTAATGTTTCTGGTCTTTTAAGGCAGTCTTCCTATTAGACCACTCTACTACAGGATTGTTTGTTGCTTTTGCTATCTTGACATGTAATTTTGTTAGGGAGGAAAGGTACTATGTACTGAAATGTTTGTGAGCCCCTAAATTTTATATGTTGAAGACCTACCCCCGCACCGCTAACCACCATGTGATGATATCTAGACGTAGAGTTTTTAAGAAGTAATTACATTTAGATGTAGATGGAGTTATGAGAGCAGGGACTTCATGATGAGCTTAGTGCCTTTATAAAAATAAACATGAGAGCTCTCACTCTCTTTCTCTATTTCTTATTCTTTATTTGCATGCATAAACAGAGAAGAGATACATGAGAACACAGAGAGATGGGGCCATCTGAAAACCAAAAAAGGAGTTCTCACCAGAATCTGTCCATGCTAGCACTCTGATCATAATGCTCCAGACTCCAAAATAGTGAGAAAATAAAGCTTGGTTGCTTAAGCCATTCAATCTATGGAATATTGTTATAGAAGAATACGATACTTAAAATACGATAGCTCTGCCACCCTCTCTGTCTCGTCCTCATCTTCCTCTTCATCCTTCTTATTCATCTTCATAAAGATACCCTTTTGTGTTTCCTTACTACCTCTATTGGTTTTCATACTCATTATCCTTTTACAATCTTCTTATAACCGTATTTTAAATTCACATATCTTAAATTCACATTTTAAGAATATTCAGTGCTTACAAATAACTGTTTCTGTCACTTAATACATTCAATAACCCAGCATCAGTTAGTACTTATCTACTGACTTGTTCTGAATCTAACCCATGTGAGCCATCTCAGCCAAAGTAAAGGGTTCATATTTTATTCTTAGCTTACTGAGAAGGGAGCAAAGTACTAGGCATACAAGTGTGGTGATCTCTCCTCTGTGTTATATAAGACCACTCTGATTTCCAGATGGTACAATGTGTAAAAATAGGAACAAAAAGGTATACTATTTTTACATCATTGTATCACCTAGAAATTAGAGTTGTCTTCAACAAAATGGGACTTCCCACGTGGCGCTAGTGGTAAAGACATAAAAGATGTAGGTTTGATCCTTGGATTGGAAAGATACCCCGGAGGAGGGTATGGCATCCCACTCCAGTATTCTTGCCTAGAAAATTCCAAGGACAGAGGAGCCTGGTGGGCTAGAATCTATGAGGCCTCAAAGAGTCAGACATAACTGAATGAGTGCAAATGTGCACAAACACACACACACTCTACAAAATAAAGCCATGATTCAAAGTCTCTTGCTCCTTGGGAGGAAAGTTATGACAAACCTAGATAGCATATTTAAAAGCAAAGATATCACTTTGCTGACAAAGGGCTGTATAGTCAAAGTTATGGTTTTTCCAGTAGTCATGTACAGATGTGTGAGCTGGGCAATAAAAAAAAAGCTGAACACTGAAGAATTGATGCCTTCAAACTACGGGGCTGGAGAAAACTCTTGAGAGTCCCTTGAACAGCAAAAAAAAACCCAAACCACTCAATTCTAAAGGAAATCAACCTTGAAAATTCATTGAAAGAACTGATGCTGAAACTGAAGCTCCAGTACTTTGGCCACCTGATGCAAAGAGCCAACTCATTGGGAAAGGACCCTGATGCTGTGAAAGATTGAGGGCAGGAGGGAAGGGAGCAACAGAGGATGAGATGCTCGACTCATATCATTGACTCAGTGGACATGAATTTGAGCAAACTTCAGGATATAGTGAAAGATGGGGAAGCCTGGTGTGCTGCAGTCCATGGGGTTGCAAAGAGCTGGACAAAACTTAGTGATTAAACAACAACAAGAAGAGTAGTACCCTGCAGAAAACTAAAATCACAAAATTCTACTCTGTCTACAGCTTGACCATATTTCCAGAATGGAATATCACTGATTCTGATATGAAGAATCATTTTCATTCACTGAACCTTTAAAAAACCTTTCCCTATGGGAGTGTGTTGCTGCTGCTAAGTTGTTTCAGTCGTGTCCAACTCTGTGAGACCCCATAGACGGCAGCCCACCAGGCTTCCCTGTCCCTGGGATTCTCCAGGCAAGAACACTGGAGTGGGTTGCCATGTCCTTCTCCAATACATGAAAGTGAAAAGTGAAAGTGAAATCACTCAGTCATGTCCAACTCTTAGCGACCCCATGGACTGCAGCCTACCAGGTTCCTCTGTCCATGGGATTTTCCAGGCAAGAATACTGGAGTGGGGTGTGTTAGTCTGAGTTTTATTAAGCCAAGTAGACCTTCACCCTTAAATGAGATTGACATTAATCTGTCTAAAGTTGCAAGATTTTAAATTCCATATTTTGTCTAGAAATAAGTAAAAGAGAAATGGATTCTGCAATATAACCTGTCAATCCACTATGGTTTGTGAGGGGAGTAATAGGAATGTAGAATAAATTATTAGGAAGCTATTTCAGGAGTCTGGCTGCAAATACATTCATGGCTTTGTTGCTATTTTAGCCAACAAGATCAAGAAAGTAAGCTGTATATATATTTTAGATGCAAGATGAGCGGGACTTAATGGTTTAATAGATATGAATAAAGACTGATGAATACAGAAGTAGAGGCTTGTACATTAATGTAGAACACTAGGGAGGAATATGTTTCAGGAAAATCTTAAGGTTTCACACAACCTTACTGTTGGTGTGTTAAATAAGAAAAGCTCATAATATAGCTAGGTAGAGCAGTTAATAAGATAGTTGAATATATGAGCTTGAATTTCTCGGGAGAGATGTGCAACTGAGCTGTGTATTTAGAGGTCATCAAATGACAGATGAAAGACATGAAATCAGATCAGATCAGTCAGCTCAGTCGTGTCCGACTCTTTGCGACCCCATGAACCGCAGCACGCCAGGCCTCCCTTTCCATCACCAGCTCCCGGAGGTCACTCAGACTCGCATCCATCGAGTCAGTGATGCCATCCAGCCATCTCATCCTCTGTCGTCCCCTTCTCCTCCTGCCCTCAATCCCTCCCAGCATCAGAGTCTTCTCCAATGAGTCAACTCTTCGCATGAGGTGGCCAAAATACTGGAGTTTCAGCTTTAGCATCATTCCTTCTAAAGAAATTCCAGGATTGATCTCCTTCAGAATGGACTGGTTGGATCTTCTTGCAGTCCAAGGGACTCTCAAGAGTCTTCTCCAACACCACACTTCAAAAGCATCAATTCTTCGGCGCTCAGCCTTCTTCACAGTCCAGCTCTCACATCCATACATGACCACAGGAAAGACCATAGCCTTGACTAGGCGAACCTTTGTTGGTAAAGTAATGTCTCTGCTTTTGAATATGCTATCTAGGTTGGTCATAACTTTCCTTCCAAGGAGCAAGCGTCTTTTAATTTCATGGCTGCAGTCACCATCTGCAGTGATTTTGGAGCCCAGAAAAACAAAGTCTGACACTGTTTCCACTGTTTCCCCATCTGTTTCCCATGCAGTGATGGGACCAGATGCCATGATCTTCGTTTTCTGACTGTTGAGCTTTAAGCCAACCTTTTCACTCTCCACTTTCACTCTCATCAAGAGGCTTTTTAGCCCCTCTTCACTTTCTGCCATAAGAGTCGTGTCATCTGCATATCTGAGGTTATTGATATTTCTCCCAGCAATCTTGATTCCAACATGTATTTCTTCCAGTCCAGCATTTCTCATGATGTACTCTGCATGTAAGTTAAATAAACATGGTGACAATATCCAGCCTTGACATACTCCTTTTCCTATTTGGAACCAGTCTGTTGTTCCATGACCAGTTCTAACTGTTGCTTCCTGACCTGCATACAGATTTCTTAAGAGGCAGATCAGGTGGTCTGGTATTCCCATCTCTTTCAGAATTTTCCATAGTTTATTGTGATCCACACAGTCAAAGGCTTTGGCATAGTCAATAAAGCAGAAATAGATGTTTTTCTGGAACTCTCTTGCTTTTTCCATGATCCAGCGGATGTTGGCAATTTGATCTCTGCTTCCTCTGCCTTTTCTAAAACCAGCTTGAACATCAGGAAGTTCACGGTTCACATATTGCTGAAGCCTGGCTTGGAGAATTTTGAGCATTACTTTACTAGCATGTGAGATGAGTGCAATTGTTCGGTAGTTTGAGCACTCCTTGGCATTGCCTTTCTTTGGGATTGGGATGAAAACTGACCTTTTCCAATCTTGTGGCCACTACTGAGTTTTCCAAATTTGCTGGCATATTGAGTGCAGCACTTTCACAGCATCATCATTCAGGACTTGGAATAGTTCCACTGGAATTCCATCACCTCCACTAGCTTTGTTCGTAGTGATGCTTTCTAAGGCCCATTTGACTTCACATTCCAAGATGTCTGGCTCTAGGTCAGTGATCACATCATCATGATTATCTGGGTCCTGAAGCTCTTTTTTGTACAGTTCTTCTGTGTATTCTTGCCACCTCTTCTTAATATCTTCTGCTTCTGTTAGGTCCACACCATCTCTGTCCTTTATTGTGCCCATCTTTGCATGAAATGTTCCTTTGGTATCTCTGATTTTCTTGAAGAGATCCCTAGTCTTTCCCATTCTGTTGTTTTCCTCTATTTCTTTGCATTGATCACTGAAGAAGGCTTTCTTATCTCTTCTTGCTATTCTTTGGAACTCTGCATTTAAATGTTTATATCTTTCCTTTTCTCCTTTGCTTTTCGCTTCTCTTCTTTTCACAGCTATTTGTAAGGCCTCCCCAGACAGCCATTTTGCTTTTTTGCATTTCTTTTCCATGGGGATGGTCTTGGTCCCTGTCTCCTGTACAATGTCACGAACCTCATTCCATAGTTCATCAGGCACTCTATCTATCAGATCTAGGCCCTTAAATCTATTTCTCACTTCCACTGTATAATCATAAGGGATTTGATTTAGGTCATACCTGAATGGTCTAGTAGTTTTCCCTACTTTCTTCAATTTCAGTCTGAATTTGGCAATAAGGAGTTCATGGTCCAAGCCACAGTCAGCTCCTGGTCTTGTTTTTGCTGATTGTATAGAGCTTCTCCATCTTTGGCTGCAAAGAATATAATCGATAGAATATAAGACATGAAATAGTGAATGTCAATTAGGGGAGAGTATGAAGCGGGAAGAGAAGGGAAATTATCACAAAGTTTGCAAACTTTGAAAACTGTCATGAGCAAGACAAGTTTATGATCTGACCTAGAATTAAGGCCAGCAATCCCAAGATAAACAAGAAGACAAAAGTTGAGTCACAGAAACCAAGAGAAAAGGGGTCACGTTAAAGGGGAGAACTGCCCATCATATCAAAATCACAGAGTAGTCAAGAAAAATGAAAAAAAATAGTGCTATTATTAGTGGCCTTAGACAATGAAGTTTCAACTTGACTGGTTTATAGATTATATGAAAATAAATAAGCATTTGGAATAAATTTGTATTTTAAAATAATTTTAAGATTTTTATCTTTGCAACAGAATGCTGCAGCAATGTCACAATAATTGACAGAATGATGAGGTCTAAGCTGGAGTAACAGGCAAATTTGGCCTTTGAATACGGAATGAAGCAGGGCAAAGACTAATAGAGTTTTGCCAAGAAAATGCACTGGTCATAGCAAATACCCTCTTCCAACAACACAAGAGAAGACTCTATACATGGACATCACCAGATGGTCAACACCGAAATCAGATCGATTATATTCTTTGCAGCCAAAGATGGAGAAGCTCTATACAATCAGCAAAAACAAGACCAGGAGCTGACTGTGGCTCGGACCATGAACTCCTTATTGCCAAATTCAGACTGAAATTGAAGAAAGTAGGGAAAACTACTAGACCATTCAGGTATGACCTAAATCAAATCCCTTATGATTATACAGTGGAAGTGAGAAATAGATTTAAGGGCCTAGATCTGATAGATAGAGTGCCTGATGAACTATGGAATGAGGTTCGTGACATTGTACAGGAGACAGGGATCAAGACCATCCCCATGGAAAAGAAATGCAAAAAGACAAAATGGCTGTCTGGGGAGGCCTTACAAATAGCTGTGAAAAGAAGAGAAGCGAAAAGCAAAGGAGAAAAGGAAAGATATAAACATCTGAATGCAGAGTTCCAAAGAATAGCAAGAAGAGATAAGAAAGCCTTCTTCAGTGATCAATGCAAAGAAATAGAGGAAAACAACAGAATGGGAAAGACTAGGGATCTCTTCAAGAAAATCAGAGATACCAAAGGAACATTTCATGCAAAGATGGGCACAATAAAGGACAGAGATGGTGTGGACCTAACAGAAGCAGAAGATATTAAGAAGAGGTGGCAAGAATACACAGAAGAACTGTACAAAAAAGAGCTTCAAGACCCAGACAACCATGATGATGTGATCACTGACCTAGAGCCAGACATCTTGGAATGTGAAGTCAAATGGGCCTTAGAAAGCATCACTACGAACAAAGCTAGTGGAGGTGATGGAATTCCAGTGGAACTATTCCAAGTCCTGAATGATGATGCTGTGAAAGTGCTGCACTCAATATGCCAGCAAATTTGGAAAACTCAGCAGTGGCCACAGGACTGGAAAAGGTCAGTTTTCATCCCAATCCCAAAGAAAGGCAATGCCAAGGAGTGTTCAAACTACCGAACAATTGCACTTATCTCACACGCTAGTAAAGTAATGCTCAAAATTCTCCAAGCCAGGCTTCAGCAATATGTGAACCGTGAACTTCCTGATGTTCAAGCTGGTTTTAGAAAAGGCAGAGGAAGCAGAGATCAAATTGCCAACATCCGCTGGATCATGGAAAAAGCAAGAGAGTTCCAGAAAAACATCTATTTCTGCTTTATTGACTATGCCAAAGCCTTTGACTGTGTGGATCACAATAAACTATGGAAAATTCTGAAAGAGATGGGAATATCAGACCACCTGATCTGCCTCTTAAGAAATCTGTATGCAGGTCAGGAAGCAACAGTTAGAACTGGTCATGGAACAACAGACTGGTTCCAAATAGGAAAAGGAGTACGTCAAGGCTGCATATTGTCACCATGTTTATTTAACTTATATGCAGAGTACATCATGAGAAATGCTGGACTGGAAGAAACACAAGTTGGAATCAAGATTGCCGGGAGAAACATCAATAACCTCAGATATGCAGATGACACCACCCTTATGGCAGAGAGTGAAGAGGGGCTAAAAAGCCTCTTGATGAAAGTGAAAGTGGAGAGTGAAAAGGTTGGCTTAAAGCTCAACATTCAGAAAACGAAGATCATGGCATCTGGTCCCATCACTGCATGGGAAATAGATGGGGAAACAGTGGAAACAGTGTCAGACTTTGTTTTTCTGGGCTCCAAAATCACTGCAGATGGTGACTGCAGCCATGAAATTAAAAGACGCTTGCTCCTTGGAAGGAAAGTTATGACCAACCTAGATAGCATATTCAAAAGCAGAGACATTAATTTACCAACAAAGGTTCGCCTAGTCAAGGCTATGGTCTTTCCTGTGGTCATGTATGGATGTGAGAGCTGGACTGTGAAGAAGGCTGAGCGCCGAAGAATTGATGCTTTTGAAGTGTGGTGTTGGAGAAGACTCTTGAGAGTCCCTTGGACTGCAAGAAGATCCAACCAGTCCATTCTGAAGGAGATCAATCCTGGAATTTCTTTAGAAGGAATGATGCTAAAGCTGAAACTCCAGTATTTTGGCCACCTCATGCGAAGAGTTGACTCATTGGAGAAGACTCTGATGCTGGGAGGGATTGAGGGCAGGAGGAGAAGGGGACGACAGAGGATGAGATGGCTGGATGGCATCACTGACTCGATGGATGCAAGTCTGAGTGACCTCCGGGAGCTGGTGATGGACAGGTAGGCCTGGCGTGCTGCGGTTCATGGGGTCGCAAAGAGTCGGACACGACTGAGCGACTGATCTGATCTGATCTGATGGTAAAAGAGTGTAAAAGAAATTTATATGATGATTCATCAGAGAGTGTGAAATGCAGTGATACTTTCTATCATAAAGACAGTTGGCTTTTCATTCTTTAAGTGCATAGTGTCTGAGAGAGTTAAGAGCTACCAAGTAGTAAGGCCGGGCCATTAAATATCCTGTCCACAGACTGCTAAAAAACAAATGAATTACAAGGCAATGTAAGCTTCTTGGCACAAAATCTGCTGAAGGGTACTGTGAAAATGCAAATGCCTTTATTATATTGAATCATATTAAACTTCATAAATAGCAAAATGCACATAAATCCCATGAAAACAGTTTCAGTTGAGAAAACAAAATATATTAATATGATAGCACGCATACATTAGATAATGCCCATAAAGGCAGCTTTATAAAGATACTGCATTTTATTTGCCATTTAATATTTACATTTTTCTAATTTCTTGCAAAATAATCCATTCCAGGGACATTAATTAGTAGATATTCAAAGCTGAATATTAACTTCTCATTAGAAGTTTCAATGTAATAAGGGCAAGTATATTTATGAAACAAATTAAATCTGATGAAATGTTGATTCCTTTATTCAGTTATGTTGATATTTTCATCAACACTAGTACTCAGATAATGTTTTCATTAAGCATTGATTCATTAAAATCTTTTGAAATAATACAAATTCTGATGAAACTGTTACCTTAGAAGTGTGTAAATTATAAACAGCTTATGTTGTTTAATTAACCTGGAAAATGACAAATTCTCAATTACAAAACAAATTATTTCCTCTAGTAAACTTTTAATCTTACATGTATAAAGAAATCAGTCTGTATTCAGACATAAGTAGTTAATAGTGCTCCGGTTGATGTTCTGTAAAATTTCTTAAGTTCAACAGGAGAATACCAAAACCTAGCCATGAGTGTTAGATGAGTTCATAGCAACAATAATGCATAGATGAAACAACCAGAATGTCTCCTTTCTACATGCTAACAGGAAATAACTATTCATGACTAGGTCCTCTATAAGTCTCTCCTTTACAAATCTCATAAGTAGTTGGCAAACACATACATGCATGAAGTATGTGTGTGTGTGTGTATAAAATGAACAGGATTGCAGCCATGATCAACCACAAAATGTGTTATCAGAGTGAAAAAATGTGAAGAATCACCTGTGATCATCATGATTGAGAAATAGAATAAAAGTCACCAAAACAAAAAACTACAGAAGAGTTTTGAAAATCAAAAAAAAAAAAAAAAAGAAAAAGAAAACCCCACAATATCAGAGACACTCAAGTAATTATCAGTACAATTAATTGAAGAATTTGAGGTAAATTAATGTTACTTTTAATATTTTTGAAAATGCAGAAGTATAAGAGTACAGAAAGCAGTCCTGAAAATAAAACAGATGTTTCTATATATTATAAATATCAAAAAATTATTAGCTAACATAACATGATACTGGAACAATGACAAGAAAATAGACAAATGGAACATGAGGGTCCAGGAATAGTCCCATGTGTACATGTGGCACTGTCATGAGGTGTGGAGAGCATAGTAATTTCTTGAATGTCACTGAGCCAAGTTGGAGCGGAAGGAAATATTATATGTACAAATAAATGTGTTTACAGGTATATAACGTATATATATATATATATATACATTTATGCATATATACATATCTGTAGGTTAGTGAACACACCTTTGTGATTATCTGGGTTGTGAAGATCTTTTTTGTACAGTTATTCTGTGTATTCTTGCCATCTCTTCTTAATATCTTCTGCTTCTGTTAGGTCCATAACATTTCTGTCCTGTATTGAGCTCATCTTTGAATGAAATGTTCCCTTGGTATCTCTAATTTTCTTGAAGAGATCTCTAGTCTTTCCCATTCTGTTGTTTTCCTCTATTTCTTTGCATTGATCACTGAGGAAGGCTTTCTTATCTCTTCTTGCTATTCTTTGGAACTCTGCATTCAGATGCTTAATCTTTCCTTTTCTCTTTTGCTTTTCACTTCTCTTCTTTTCACAGCTATTTGTAAGGCCTCCCCAGACAGCCATTTTGTCTTTTTGCATTTCTTTTCCATGGGGATGGTCTTCATCCCTGTCTCCTGTACAATGTCATGAACTTCTGTCCATAGTTCATCAGGCACTCTATCTATCAGATCTAGTCCCTTAAGTCTATTTCTCACTTCCACTGTATAATCATAAGGGATTTGATTTAGGTCATACCTGAATGGTCTAGTGGTTTTCCATACTTTCTTCAATTTAAGTCTGAATTTGACCATGATCTGAGCCACAGTCAGCTCCTGGTCTTGTTTTTGTTGACTGTATAGAGCTTCTCCATCTTTGGCTGCAAAGAATATAATCAATCTGATTTCAGTGTTGACCATCTGGTGATGTCCATGTATAGAGTCTTCTCTTGTGTTGTTGGAAGTGGGTATTTGCTATGTCCAGTGAATTTTCTTGGCAAAACTCTATTAGCCTTTGCCCTGCTTCATTCCATATTCCAAAGCCAAATTTACCTGTTACTCCAGGTGTTTCTTGACTTCCTACTTTTGCATTCCAGTCCCTAATAATGAAAAGGACATCTTTTTTGAGTGTTATTTCTAAAAGGTCTTGTAGGTCTTCATACAACCATTCAACTTCAGATTCTTCAGCATTACTTGTTGGGGCATAGACTTGGATTACTGTGATATTGAGTGGTTTGCCTTGGAAATGAACAGAGATCATTCTGTCATTTTTGAGATTGCATCCAAGTACTGCATTTTGAACTCTTTTGTTGACCATGATAGTTACTCCATTTCTTCTGAGAGATTCCTGCCCACAGTAGTAGATATAATGGTCATCTGAGTTAAATTCACCAATTCCAGTCAATTTTAGTTCGCTAATTCCTAAAATGTCGACGTTCACTCTTGCCATCTTTTGTTTGACCACTTCCAATTTACCTTCATTCATGGACCTGACATTCCAGGTTCCTATGCAATATTGCTCTTTACAGCATCGGACCTTGCTTCTATCACCAGTCACATCCACAACTGGGTATTTTTTTTGTTTTGTTTTGTTTTTGCTTTGGCTCCATCCCTTCATTCTTTCTGGAGTTATTTCTCCACTGATCTCCAGTAGCATATTGGGCAACTACTGACCTGGGGAGTTCCTCTTTCAGTATCCTATCATTGTGTCTTTTCATACTGTTCATGGGGTTCTCAAGGCAAGAATACTGAAGTGGATTGCCATAACAAAAAAGATCTTCACAACCCAGATAATCACGATGGTGTGATCACTGACCTAGAGCCAGACATCCTGGAATATGAAGTTAAGTGGGCCTTAGAACACATCACTACAAACAAAACTAGTGGAGGTGATAGAACTCCAGTTGAGCTATTTCAAATCCTGAAAGATGATGCTGTGAAAATGCTGCATTCAATATGCCAGCAAATTTGGAAAACTAAGAGGTGGCCACAGGACTGGAAAAGGTCATTTTTCATTCCTATCCCAAAGAAAGTCAATGCCAAAGAATGCTCAGACAACCACAAAGTTGCACTTATCTCACATGCTAGTAAAGTAATGCTCAAAATTCTCCAAGCCAGGCTTCAGCAATACATGAACTGTCAACTTCCAGTTGTTCAAGCTGGTTTTAAAAAAGGCAGAGGAACCAGAGATCAAATTGCCAACATCTGCTGGATCATGGAAAAAGCAAGAGAGTTCCAGAAAAACAACTATTTCTGCTTTATTTACTGCCAAAGCTTTTGACTGTGTGGATCCCAATAAACTGGGAAAAATTCTGAAAGAGATGGGAATACCAGACCACCTGATCTGCCTCTTGAGAAATTTGTATGTAGATCAGGAAGCAACAGTTAGAACTGAACATGGAACAACAGACTGGTTCCAAATAGGAAAAGGAGTACGTTGAGGCTGTATATTGTCACCATGTTTATTTAACTTATATGCAGAGTACATCATGATAAATACTGGGCTGGAAGAAACACAAGTTGAAATCAAGATTGCCAGGAGAAATATCAATAAGCTCAGACATGCAGATGACACCACCCTTATGACAGAAAGTGAAGAGGAACTAAAAAGCCTCTTGATGAATGTGAAAGAGGAGAGTGAAAAAGTCGGCTTAAAGCTCAACATTCAGAAAAAGAAGATCATGGCATCTGGTCCCATCTCTTCATGGGAAATAGATGGGGAAACAGTGGAAACAGTGTCAGACTTTATTTTGGGGGTCTCCAAAATCACTGCAGATGGTGATTGCAGCCATGAAATTAAAAGATGCTTACTCCTTGGAAGGAAAGTTATGAACAATCTAGATAGCATATTCAAAAGCAGAGACGTTACTTTGCCAACAAAGGTCTGTCTAGTCAAGGCTATGGTTTTTCCTGTGGTCATGTATGGATGTGAGAGATGGACTATGAAGAAAGCTGAGCACCGAAGAATTGATGCTTTTGAACTGTGGTGTTGGAGAAGACTCTTGAGAGTCCCTTGGTCTGCAAGGAGATCCAACCAGTCCATTCTGAAGAAGATCAGCCCTGGGATTTCTTTGGAAGGAATGATGCTAAAGCTGAAACTCCAATACTTTGGCCACCTGATGCAAAGAGTTGACTCATTGGAGAAGACTCTGATGCTGGGAGCGATTGGTGCAGGAGGAGAAACGGACGACAGAGGATTAGATGGCTGGGTGGCATGACTGACTTGATGGACTTGAGTCTGAGTGAACTCCTGGAGTTGGTGATGGACAGGGAGGCCTGGTGTGCTGCGATTCATGGGGTCTCAAAGAGTCGGACACGACTGAGCAACTGAACTGAACATATCTATATGCACATTTATTTGTACATATACTGTCTTTTTTTCCATTGGTCATAGCAAACACCCTCTTCCAGCAACACAAGAGATGACTTTACACATGGCCAACCCTGATGGTCAATATAGAAATCAGATTGATTATATTCTGATAATCAATATAATATATTGAGTCAGCAATTCCATCCAACCTTCTTATCCTCTGTCATCCCCTTCTCCTCCTGCCCTCAACCTTTCCCAGCAGCAAGGTCTTTTCCAATGAATTGGCTTTTTGCATCAGGTGGCCAATTGAAGCTTCATGTTCAGCAGCAGTCCTTCCAGTAAATATTTAGCATTGATTTCCTTGAATAGTTTTGTTAGGTAGTTAGAATAGGTAACAGGAGTCCAGAATGGCCGTGGCTAAGACAAGGAAGGGAAAAGCCTGGGAAAATAGAACAAAGGAAGGTCAAAGAAAGCTCTGAGGAAAAGCTCTCTCTCTCCCACATGCATATGTTCCTTCTCTCTCTATCTCTCTCCCCACCACTGCCCCTGCGTGCATATGCTCTTTCTCACTCTCTACTCCCCCCGACCCTCACCCGGCACACTCTGGCATGCTCCTCCACTCTCTTCTCTTCTTCAAGGATGGATTCTCCTGCTATTTTCTAAATAAAATAGTGCTGTAACACTGATTTGTCTAAGAGCTGTGTCTATGACACCATTTGTTGAAGACCCGAGAGCTGTGACGCACCGAAGGCTTTAATGTCCGTCACCCCAAATCATTTTTGTGACAAGAAAGAACCAAGAAACATACACTGGCCTGACAGCTGTGACGACCATCTGCAGTGATTTTGTAGCCCCCAAAAATAAAGTCTGACACTGTTTCCACTGCTTCCCCATCTATTTCCCATGAAGTGATGGGATCAGATGCCATGATCTTCGTTTTGTGAATGTTGAGCTTTAAGCCAACTTTTTCACTCTCCTCTTTCACTTTCATCAAGAAGCTTTTTAGTTCCTCTTCACTTTCTGCCATAAGGGTGGTGTCATCTGCATGTCTGAGCTTATTGATATTTCTCCCAGCAATCTTGACTCCAGCTTGTGCTTCTTCCAGCCCAGCATTTCTCGTGATGTACTCTGCATATAAGTTAAATAAGCAGGGTGACAATATACAGCCTTGGTGTACTCCTTTTCCTATTTGGAACCAGTCTGTTGTTCCATGTGCAGTTCTAATTGTTGCTTGCTGACCTGAGTATAGGTTTCTCAAGAGGCAGGTCAGGTGGTCTGATATTCCCATCTCTTGAAGAATTTTCAACAGTCAATAAAGCAGAAATAGATGTTTTTCTGGAACTCTCTTGTTTTTTCCATGATCCAGCAGATGTTGGCAATTTGATCTCTGGTTCCTCTGTCTTATCTAAAGCCAGCTTGAGTGTCTGGAAGTTCATGGTTTATGTATTGCTGAAGCCTGGCTTGGAGATTTTTGAGCATTACTTTACTAGCGTGTGAGATGAATGCAATTGTGCAGTAGTTTGAGCATTCTTTGGCATTGCCTTTCTTTGGGATTGGAATGAAAATGGACCTTTTCCAGTCCTGTGGCCACTGCTGAGTTTTCCAAATTTGCTGGCATATTGAGTGCAGCACTTTCACAGCATCATCTTTTAGTGTTTGGAATAGCTCAACTGGAATTCCATCACTCCCACTAGCTTTGTACATAGTGATGCTTCCTAAGGCCCACTTGACTTCACATTCCAGGATGTTCGGTTCTAGGTAAGTGATCACATCATCATGATTATCTTGGTCACGAAGATCTTGTTTGTATAGTTCTTCTGTGTATTCTTGCCACCTCTTAATATCTTCTGCTTCTGTTAGGTCCATAACATTTCTGTCCTTTATCAAGCCCATCTTTGCATGAAATGTCCCCTTGGTATCTCTAATTTTCTTGAAGAAATCTTTAGTCCTTCCCATTCTGTTGTTTTCCTCTATTTCTTTGCATTGATCACTGAGGAAGGCTTTCTTATCTCTCTTTGCTATTCTTTGAAACTCTGCATTCAGATGCTTAATCTTTCATTTTCTCCTTTATTTTTCACTTCTCTTCTTTTCACAGCTATTTGCAAGGCCTCCCCAGACAGCCATTTTGCTTTTTTGCATTTCTTTTCCATGGGAATCGTCTTCATCTCTGTCTCCTGTACAATGTCATGAACTTCCATCCATAGTTCATCAGGTACTTTGTCTATCAGATCTAGTCCCTTAAATCTATTTCTCACTTCCACTGTATAATCATAAGGGATTTGATTTAGGTCATACCTGAATGATCTAGTGATTTTTCCTACTTTCCTCAGTTTAAGTCTGAATTTGGCAATAAGGAGCTCATGATCTGAGCCAGTCAGCTCCCAGTCTTGTTGTTGCTGACTGCTTAAAGCTTCTCCATCTTTGGCTGCAAGCAATATAATATACTTTTGATTTGTGCATTTTTCTGTATACTAAATGTGGACATTGATTACGTTAGAACATTAGTTTCACTGTTTTTTTTTTTTTATTTGACCCACTTTCTTATGTAATCTTATTATATTTTCCAAGTTTTTTTATTTTTAAAATGTGTCTATAGAAATAATATGACAAATTATTTTTGAATTATAGTTTCTCTTGGTCAATTACTTTAAACCTTAGTATTTTTTATAGGTACTGATAATTTAGGATTTGTTTCTAGTATCTTGCTGTTTGTTTTCTAATTATCATTTGCCTTTTTTTCTTTTTCTTCTGACTGGCTAAGTCTTCTTTTGTCCAACATCTCTGCCAATAATTTTTATACTGATACCTGGTGTTGACCCATAATACTAAAACTTTGTCTCCCATATCCTAGTCCAAACTTGATAAATTAGCAAGATTAATCAGTGGAGCCTTTTGATGCTAAGATTTTGGTCAAAAGAAGGAAAGGTATACTTAGAAGACGGGAATATACTGTAGATACATATATGTATATATATATATGTATCAGATCAGATCAGTCTCTCAGTCGTGTCCGACTCTTTGTGACCCCATGAACTGCAGCACGCCAGGCCTCCCTATCCATCACCAGCTCTCGGAGGTCACTCAGACTCACATCCATCGAGCCAGTGATGCCATCCAGCCATCTCATCCTCTGTCGTCCCCTTCTCCTCCTGCCCTCAATCCCTCCCAGCATCAGAGTCTTCTCCAATGAGTCAACTCTTCGCATGAGGTGGCCAAAATACTGGAGTTTCAGCTTTAGCATCATTCCTTCCAAAGAAGTCCCAGGGCTTCTCTCCTTCAGAATGGACCGGTTGGATCTCCTTGCAGTCCAAGGGACTCTCAAGAGTCTTCTCCAACACCACAGTTCAAAAGCATCAATTCTTCGGCGCTCAGCCTTCTTCACAGTCCAGCTCTCACATCCATACATGACCACAGGAAAGACCATAGCCTTGACTAGGACCTCCGGGAGATGGTGATGGACAGGGAGGCCTGGCGTGCTGCGGTTCATGGGGTCGCGAAGAGTCGGACACGACTGAGCGACTGATCTGATCTGATATATGTATATATATATATACTTATATATGTAGGCATATATATGCAGATGTGGACTTCTTTGCCTTTTTTATCAATGTAAATGTGAAGCAGACCAAGAATTCAGCATTTAACAAGTAAGCTTGAAGTTTTATAAAAGGTTGCACTCTGCAGACACCACTTCCATTTACCCTGATAATGGGTTTGCACCCCATGCACTGACAATATAAAGGGAAAAGCTATTTGCAAATGGAATAAATAGCACTTGGAAATGTAACCACATGTGGTAGAGCTTAAATCTATTCAAGGAAAGTCTGTAGATGATTTTAGGACTAAAGTGAGGAATAAAACCAGTGATAAACATACTAATATTCTCAGGTTCATTTTTTTTAATATGTACCCATAATTATTTATAGAACTGAACAAATAAAATTAAAATGCTGCTAAGTTCATAAGGGCAGTGAAAACAATAAATAAGCAGATGGATCAGTTTGACATTAGCTGGTGTACACAAGAGATAACAGAAAGTAAGTACTTGATTCTTTGCGTAATTTGCATCAGGGAAACTTAAGATGGTTGAACCACACTGAGAAGAAAATCAGGTAGCTTTAGGCTTATCATCCAGGAAAGACTTCTCAGTTACTAAATTACCCACATAGATTCTCTGTTAGTATAATGAGAATATAATGAAGGGAGATGAGATTAAGAGTCTGATTTAAGTACAGAAATGGAAAATGTATAGATAGCAAATCCTCTCCAAGGTGTTATTGTGAATCAGCAGAGAACACAAAGGATGGAGGAGAGTTGTCTTTAGCAAAATGAGATGTATGAAAACACCTAGGATGCTTTAGATTTATTCTCTTTCAGTACAGTTCATTGACTCAGTCATGTCTGACTCTTTGCTACCCCATGAATCACAGCACACCAGGCCTCCCTGTCCATCACCAACTCCCAGAGGTCACTCAGACTCATGTCCATCGAGTCAGTGATGCCATCCAGCCATCTCATCCTCTGTCCTCCCCTTCTCCTCCTGCCCCCAATCTCTCCCAGCATCAGAGTCTTTTCCAGTGAGTCAACTCTTTGCCTGAGGTGGCCAAAGTATTGGAGTTTCATCTTTAGCACCATTGTTCCAAAGAACACCCAGGGCTGATCTCCTTTAGAATGGACTGGTTGGATATCCTTGCAGTCCAAGGGACTCTCAGGAGTCTTCTCCAACACCACAGTTCAAAAGAATCAATTCTTGGGTCTGTATTAATGTATCAGTGCTAAAACGTTGCAGCTACTTTACCACCTCATCCTCTGTTAGCCAACTGTATATATTTTCCTTCTTCCACGAAATAAGTAAAACTCTTTCCACAGAATAGTAAAATTCTGTCAACCCTGGATCTTATAAATTAACATAGAGTTAATTAGTATTTGAGCAGTTTATCGTAAATAAACTTTTTCAAAAAAAAGGGGGGGGGGGCAAATGGCAACCAATGGGGGAACTAGGTTGGATTAAATTACAATGGAATACCTGTATATAAGGTGTTAAATCGTTAAATACACATGTATATGCTTGTGTGAGTTTGTTTTTAATATGTGTGTGTAAATTTATACACACACACACAAATATACTGTCTTAAATCAGCTTGCTATTTGTCCCTGATATTTTGAGGTTTCTCTCAATTAGTTTGGTCAACATCACTGTACTGCATTATACTATTGAATAGTCACAGGCTTTATGAATTTTTAGCAACTAATACTTAAGACAAAAAGCTGTATCTTTATGGGAAAACTGCAGGGGTTGATCTTTGATCAGAAACATTCTTAGCAGCCTAGTAGGTCATAAAATGGAAGAGACATCTCCTATACCTACTAATATCAATATTGTCCTCTAAATACAAAGCTGGTATATTATGATTTTCTTTAGGTATCTGAAATACCCACCGCGTATCGTCTGTTGTTTCAAGACCCATTTTTAAGAGCTTTTTTTTTTTTTTTTTTTTTTTGACATCAATAGGGTTCACTGTTCCAGCAAGAAGTTGGCTGGCATCCCTGAGTTAGTTCACCACTTTGGGCAATACTTGTTTGTATACTTTGTTCTTAAGTACAAATTGTTTGTAAGCAATTAAATATAATTAAATAAGGTAACTTTTTTTTAACCATATAGACTTCCAACTTTATATATGTGGCAAGAGTTAGCAGTTTAACAAACTATACAGTTCATATGGGATTCTCTGGTGGCTCAGATGTTAAAGCATCTGCCCGCAATGCAGGAGACCTGGGTTCGACCCCTAGGTAGGGAAGATCCCCTTGGGAAGGAAACAGCAACCCACTCCAGTATTCTTGCCTAGAAAATCCCATGATGGAGGAGCCTGGTGGGCCAAAATCCATGGGATTGCAAAGAGTCGGACACAACTGAGCAACTTCACTTTCACTTTCATACAGTTCACATTCTTTATAAAATAGTTATAGCCATTTTTGTCATATAATGACAATGATGATGATGATGATGATAGAAAACAGATACCTAAAATATATGACGCTATCCTGTGCCAAACGTGGCCCTACATGCTTCCAACCTATGACTCCTTTAAACACCATAATAGAACTTAGAGGTATGTACAAGTCTAAATGGCATTAGGGTAGTAAAGTATTAATACTAGAAACATAAGAAAAACTAGAGTCTCGTGACTGGTAAGTGATAGAACCAGTATACAAACCCAGGCAGTCTAACTCCAATTACTGTATCTTAAACTTACTTTTTCTGCCCTTCATTACATATCATTGCTTGTGTGTGCTCAGCTGTCTGACTCTTTGTGTCCCCATGAACTGTAGGGTGGCAGTCTCCTCTGCCCATGTAATTTTTCAGGCAAAAATACTGGAGTAAGTTGCCATTTCATACTCCAGGGGAATCTTCCTAACCCACAGATCAAGCCCATGTCTCCTGCATCCACAGCTGGATTCTTTACCACCAGTGCTATTCTTTACCACGATCCCTATGTTACCTTGTTTCTTCTTATGCACTGTTATATAGTACAAAAAATCTAAATAACCAAGCAATGTTTTAATTATAAATTAACACATTATGTGTATCAAAACTGTAGATATTTTAGGCTTGAAGTTTTGTTACTAAAATTTTTCCAAAATTTAGTGGATGGAAAAAAAAGTGTGTGTGTATTGTGTAAGACCAAGATGAAATAGTCAATAAATAATTTTGCCTTAATATTTTGCAAATTAGTGGATGAAAATGCAAACCTATGAATGTTTTCTCTATTATTCCTATGACCTTATTGAGGCAAAAATGGTACATACTACACATGCTGAAATCATAAATTTGTTCCTAAACATGGTTTTGACTACTGTATTTTGACCATCTGAAGGTCAAATAAAAAATTAAGCAAAAGGCACAAAAGAAAATAGAATAAATTTGCTGCTTCAATTACATCTTCCTGTGACCCTATAATTCCTATTAATGGAATAATTTTGTATTTAGATTAGTATATTAAACTAAATATAAACTAGGAGAACATAGTTGTTTAAATGGTATATAGTGAAAAAAATTGTTTTTAAAAAGCTTTTGTACAAAATGCTTTCAAAGAGATGCTTCTTTCTGATGGCAGGGAATTGACCTAATTAAGATGCCTAGCTAGATTTGAATGCCTATATATTTCCAGTCTAAATTCTCTAAATGATTCTGTGTGATGGCAGTTAGGAAAATATAAAGACCACAGGGGATTGATCCTGTGACCTCAGCTTCATTAGCTGAATACATTTAATGAAGTGAGTTAGCAGGGTCCCAGAAATGGATGGAATACTTGTCATCATTACTCATCAGACCATGTATAGACATTCCACCATGATAATAGAAAAAGCCACTTTGGTGATTATGTCCTTGAGTATAAAAAAGATAACTTGTCTCTGCCTCTTTTTCTTTATTTTTTGATGTATATGAAACCATCACCAGCATCCTCTGGTCTTTTTCAGCTGATGCTTATCTCATTATTTCATAAATCACAAATGTGGAGCTTTTAATGACCCATATAATGGAGTATAGACACTGAAGTAGAGTGTTTTATCAGCTCTTTCAGGATTCTTTCTTTGTATGATATGAAATGATGCAAGTTGTGCTCTCCTCTTTTTGATATCCAGGCATCCAGCAGTTTGTGTTAACCTATCATCACAAAATCATCAATGATAAATTCAAGTTACTCTTTAGATGTCTTGATCAGATATAGTTTTCTCAGATATAAACCATGAAAATCTCAAATGCCTTGAAACATATCCCATGTGACAAATTCCAATAGCCATTTCCAGATCAGATAAGATCAGTCGTGTCCGACTCTTTGTGCACGCCAGGCCTCCCTATCCATCACCAACTCCCGGAGGTCACTCAGACTCACATCCATCGAGTCAGTGATGCCATCCAGCCATCTCATCCTCTGTCGTCCCCTTCTCCTCCTGCCCCCAATCCCTCCCAGCATCAGAGTCTTCTCCAATGAGTCAACTCTTCGCATGAGGTGGCCAAAATACTGGAGTTTCAGCTTTAGCATCATTCCTTCCAAAGAAATCCCAGGGCTGATCTCCTTCAGAATGGACTGGTTGGATCTCCTTACAGTCCTGTTTTTGAAATTTAATTCCTTTTGGACTGTGGAAATGAAAATCAGCTATGTAGTATTAACCAGCATTAGCAAAATATTGGCCTATGATATCATCAAGTTCAAAGGTTCCTGAAAAGTTATATTCATTCTTTAAATAAACTTTTAACTTTAGGATAATTTTAGTATATAAGTGCCACCCTAGAGGATCTACTTTGCATACAAAGTGCTTCTGACTTCCATTGTGATAGTAGCAAACCAATTTCTACTTCATAGCTAAAAGCAGTCTCCCCCACAAATACGGTAACCCTTTTCTTGGACTGTTAGTTCAATGGCATTTGAATTCTTAAGAGGCTAAATGCAATATCATCTCATAGTTCAAAGGAATAATTTTTATATTTCTTGGTGGAATAGTCTTCCCTTTGGAACAAAAACCTCTAGGCCAGTCAAGCCCAACATAATGGGGACAGAAAGTCAAAGCAAAAATTTTGTGAGTGGATCAATCCTACTTCTGTAGATGGGTTTTCTATCATATTAAATGGACATATATTTTCACATCATTATTTTTTGTTTCCTCAGATCAAATGAATTGAGATATAGAGATATAATCAGAGGGAATACAAACAGTGTTCCCGTGTCTTTTGTGTCTTCCCCTGAAAGACAAAAACCACATTTTGCCAATGAAATGGTTACAGTTGCTGAGCTCTTGCTATCTTTCTTTTTACTCACCAAGGAAAACATCCCTTCCTCAGCCTACATTGTTTAAATAAATAAGGTTGAACATTTCTACTTACAATAATAAAAAAAGTCATTACAAGTTGTGACAGAAACTCATATCCAACAAGAGGATTGAGAATTGATGGTGAGTTTCTAACCTGTCATCTTAGATATCATCTTTGATGGTGCCAGAAATATTTTTGAGCATGTATCGTAGCCCTTCGGCTTCTCCAGCTGACTGTCACTTGACAGATCAGGACGAGAGAAAGAATCATCCTACATAGGTGATTTGGAGCAGAATTCTTCAACTGCTTGGTGTAGAAGTACAACACTCAGTTATTATTACAAGGTGCATGCATATTCAACTGTGTCTAACTCTTCGTGACTTAGTAAACTATCGCCCACCAGGCTCCTCTGTCCATGGGGATTATTCAAGCAAGAATACTGTAAAGGGTTGCCATACCCTTCTCCAGGGGATATTCCCAACCCAGAGATTGAACCCAGGTCTCCTGCACTTCAGGCAGATTCTTTACTGTATGAAAGGTGAGCATGACTGTTTTCTGGCAATGGAAATACTGGAGTCAACCTCAAGAGGCTCATTATGATTTTGGCTTCTGCAAGAGGCCTGTGTGATCTTCATCCTTTGAATAGAGGTTAGGGAACAGAGTGTCTCAAAGATAATATGGAGCCATATCATTGTGCTGCACAGTGGAACACAGCTGACTTTGGTAGGAAGGACAGAAGAGGAAAATTAAAGGTTTTCTTGAAGCAGGTGTGAACAAAGGATTATGGAACTGGGCATTCACTGTAGTCTGTTCTGTAAGCCTGAAGTAGTTGAGTTATATGGAAGCAGAAAAAGTGGGTCAATCCTCATCAGTTTGGTAAGCACGTGTTGATATTGTCTCTCTCTAATGGGGACTGATGATTGTTCTTTCTTCCAGAAAGGGTTAGATGTCTTTTGCGAATAGATCTGATTTCTTCTAGAAGAAGAATTGAACAAAGCATCCTCCAAGGGTTCTATATCTGTGTTGACATTACTGCGGATCCAACTGGCACTGAATGTGGGACACACACACCCAGGGTCTTCCTGCCCCAGTTTATTTATTTATTTTTTTTGCTTAACTTTACAATATTGTATTGCTTTTACTATACATCGGGATGGATCCGCCACCAGTATATACGTGTTCCCCATCCTGAACCCTCCTCCTTCCCCCTTCCCACACCCTCCCTCCAGGTCATCCCAGTGCTCTAATCCCAGGCATCTGTTATAGGGCATCATACCTGGACTAACTCATTTCAGATATGATATTATACATATTTCAATGCTGTTCTCCCCAATCATCCCACCCTCTCCCGGTCCCAGAGTCCAAAAGTCTGTTCTATACATCAGTGTCTCATTTGCTGTCTCGTAAATAGGGTTATTTTTACCATCTTTCTAAATTCCATATATATGTGTCAGTATACTGTATGTGTGTTTTTGTTTCTGGCTTACTTCACTCTGTATAATAGGCTCCAGTTCCATCCACCTCCTTAGAACTGATTCAAATGTATTCTTTTTAATGGCTGAGTAATACTCCATTGTGTATATGTACCACAGCTTGCTTATCCATTCATCTGTGGATGGACATCTAGGTTGCTTCCACGTCCTGGCTATTGTAAACAGTGCTGCTATGAACATTGGGGTACACGTGTCTCTTTCAATTCTGGATTTCTCAGTGTGGATGCCCAGCAGTGGGATTGCTGGATCGTAAGGCAGTTCTATTCCCAGTTTTTTGAGGAATCTCCATACTGTTTTCCATAGTGGCTGTGCTAGTTTGCATTCCCACCAACAGTGTAAGAGGGTTCCCTTCTCTCCGCACCCTCTCCAGCATTTATTGCTTGTGGTCTTTTGGATCACAGCCATTCTGACTGGCGTGTAATGGTACCTCATAGTGGTTCCAGAAAATTGCAGAGGAAGGCAAACTTCCAAACTCATTCTATGAGGCCACCATCACCCTAATACCAAAACCTGACAAAGATCCCACAAAAAAAGAAAATTACAGGCCAATATCACTGATGAACATAGATGCAAAAATCCTTAACAAAATTCTAGCAATCAGAATCCAACAACACATTAAAAAGATCATACACCATGACCAAATCGGCTTTATCCCAGGAATGCAAGGATTCTTCAATATCCGCAAATCAATCAACGTAATACACCACATTAACAAATTGAAGAATAAAAACCATATGATTATCTCAATAGATGCAGAGTAAGCCTTTGACAAAGTTCAACATCCATTTATGATAAAAACTCTCCAGAAAGCAGGAATAGAAGGAACATACCTCAACATAATAAAAGCTATATATGACAAACCCACAGCAAACATTATCCTCAATGGTGAAAAACTGAAAGCATTTCCTCTAAAGTCAGGAACAAGACAAGGATGCCCACTTTCACCATTACTATTCAACATTGTTCTGGAAGTTTTGGCCACAGCAATCAGAGCAGAAAAAGAAATAAAAGGAATCCAAATTGGAAAACAAGAAGTAAAACTCTCACTGTTTGCAGATGACATGATCCTCTACGTAGAAAACCCTAAAGATTCCACCAGAAAATTACTAGAGCTAATCAATGAATATAGTAAAGTTGCAGGATATAAAATTAACACACAGAAATCCCTTGCATTCCTGTACACCAATAACGAGAAAATAGAAAGAGAAATTAAGGAAACAATTCCATTCACCATTGCAATGAAAACAATAAAATACTTAGGAATATATCTTCCTAAAGAATCTAAAGACTTATATATAGAAAACTATAAAACACTGGTGAAAGAAATCAAAGAGGACACTAATAGATGGAGAAATATACCATGTTCGTGGATTGGTAGAATCAATATAGTGAAAATGAGTATACTACCCAAAGCAATTTATAGATTCAATGCAATCCCCATCAAGCTACCAACGGTATTCTTCACAGAGCTAGAACAAATAATTTCTCAATTTGTATGGAAATACAAAAAACCTCGAATAGCCAAAGCTATCTTGAGAAAGAAGAACGGAACTGGAGGAATCAACCTGCCTGACTTCAGACTCTACTATAAAGCTACAGTCATTAAGACAGTATGGTACTGGCACAAAGACAGAAATATAGATCAATGGAACAAAATAGAAAGTCCAGAGATAAATCCACGCACATATGGTCACCTTATCTTTGACAAAGGAGGCAAGAATATACAATGGATTAAAGACAATCTTTTTAACAAGTGGTGCTGGGAAAACTGGTTGAACACTTGTAAAAGAATGAAACTAGAACACTTTCTAACACCATACACAAAAATAAACTCAAAATGGATTAAAGAGCTAAATGTAAGAGCAGAAACCATAAAACTCCTAGAGGAAAACATAGGCAAAACACTCTCTGACTTACAGCACAGCAGGATCCTCTATGACCCACCTCCCAGAATATCGGAAATAAAATCAAAAATGAACAAATGGGACCTAATCAAACTTAAAAGCTTCTGCACAACAAAGGAAACTATAGGCAAGCTGAAAAGACAGCCTACAGAATGGGAGAAAATAATAGCAAATGAAGCAACAGATAAACAACTAATCTCAAAAATATACAAGCAACTTCTACAGCTCAATTCCAGAAAAATAAACGACCCAATCAAAAAATGGGCCAAAGAACTAAATAGACATTTCTGCCCCAGTTTAAAAAGTAGAATTCTGTTCTTTAGCTCAGATCAGGCCATGGTGTATAAGGGGCTCTACATCTGAATATGTTCATAGGACAGGTTTTTGTAGACAATATATTAGGTAACTGGACCTTCAAGGGGCTTCTAACACTTGGGAATCGCAGAGCTGAGGAAGTCCAGAATTTCTCTAACCAGTGGCTGGAACTTTAGATGATCATCCTTAAAGCACTTGCTGTTTCAGGAGGATCATCTTGGTGGCACTGTGTGTCCTGTAGGAGGGTGACTCATAATTCAATCACTTGCCCATCTTCAGAATAGTCTTATGGGTGCTGCTAAAGAAACCATGACCATCTGAGCTATTTCTATTGCCTTCGACCTGCCCTCCTGCACAGGGACAATTCAGTCTTACTTGTGGACTTTCTTTTTTCTTCCTTTGCTTTACTTGCCTCCTTTCCTTCTATTCCCACTACCCATTTGGAGTACCTTTTCAAATATATGCTGGGCTTCCCTGATGGCTCAGTTGGTAAAGAATCACCTGCAATGCAGGAGACCCCTGTTTAATTCCTTGGTCAGGAAGATCTGCTGGATGAAAGGATAGGCTACCCATTCCAGTATTCTGGCCTGAAGAAATCCATGAACTGTACAGTTCATGATGTCCCAAAGAGTTGGACATAACTGAGAAACTTTCACTTTCATATATACATGTAAATAAAAATATGTACTTTGGAATTTGCTGTTTTATAATAGAACTTGTTATTGCATGCAAATATCTGCATTGCAAACAGTTTTCAGGAAATTGAATAGTTACTAATGCTACTTATGGGGAAAATTATAGAGAGTTTAAGATCTTTATAAGGAAAATTAAGATATTTTTCAGTTGGATTATATTTTTACTGCCTTGATTTTAAAGAGAATTGCATTTTTAAAACTGAACAAAGGAAGCATTTGTAAAATTTGGTGATGAAAAAAATTTGGAAGGTGGAATTTGCTATTACCATTAATGATAAATATGCCTTTTATCATAATTCTAAAATGTCATCTCTTAGCAGCAGCAGCAGCAAGAATATATTATTTTGAATACACATATCAGCAATTTCATTAATATTCTGTATCATTTTCTATAATGCTGCATACCATATATTATCCTAGGAGTCTGTCCTTTCAGAGGATTTTATCTCTTGCTAGCTTTCAGAAATTTCCAGGTTCACAGCAGCTGACTTTTTACTACAAGTTTTATGACTCTAAAACCATTAGAAGAACATCAATGCTTCCCTAAATTGGTTTTTTTGGAGAAATGTAATATGTTTGATATATTAAAATAAAAAATGGAACCATAACAGCATATTGGATTACTTGTTAATTTTTCTTTCTCAAATGTTTTATATTGAAAGGGATTGATTTGTGGAGTACATTTTCAAACCAATTTCACCTTTGTTTCTAGAAAAACTACATTTTGTCCTAGAAAGCTATTGACATTTCATCAGAGGAAATAGATTCAGAATTGCTGCCCAGTAAAAATCCTTCTTAGCGATAGTACTCTATCTTTCACCAAAGACAATGCAATTGACCTTGGGTCGGAGGATAAAAAGCTGCCATTATAAAGCAACAGAATAACTGGTTATCTTCCTCTGCTAAGTTTTTGCCATCACAGACTTCTTTGAGTCATGCTCTTATATAGGGAAGGAACTAATCCAATAACCACAGCAAACTAAATAATACAATTACTTTGTCAATTTAAATTGGTAGGTTTGTCAGAAATAAAAGCAGAACTTCAAACATATTCAGAGATCATAAACATGACTGAAATAGAACTTAAAAGTATCTTGCCATCTAAAATGTCCCAAGTCAATTTCATATACTTCAAATTGTTTATCTTTAGGCTCTGCCTCATCTAAGATTAGAAGGCTAAAACACATTTAAATTATAATCATCTCGCAATAGCACTTCAAACATAAACTCATTAATTGTCTCCTTCCAAATGATTATTTAAAATAAGCTTCTTAAACAGAAAACATCTGACAGTAAGCACCACTTAATTCTTTCAAAAAGGGAAAAACTATTGTTTTAAATACAATGATTTCTATTATCACCTCATATTGAATAGGTAAGATCATGCAAATATCCTGAAACTTCTCACCTTGTTTTCAGGAAAGTATCAGTTCAGTTCAGCTCCGTCACTCAGTCGTGTCCAACTCTGACCGCATAGACTGCAGCACGCCAGGCTTCCCTCTCCATCACCAACTCCCTGAGCTTGCTCAAACTCATGTCCATTCAATTAGTGATACCATCCCATCATCTCATCCTCTGTCATCCCCTTCTCCTCCTGCCTTCAATCTTTCCCAGTGTCAGGGTCTTTTCCAATGAGTCAGTTCTTCATGTCAGGTGATCCAAGTACTGGAGTTTCAGCTTCAGCATCTGTCTTTCCAATGAATATTCCAGTTGGATTTCCTTTAGGATGGACTGGTTGGATCTCCTTGCAGTCCAAGGGACTCTCAACAGTATTCTCCAACACCACAGTTCAAAAGCATCAATTATTTGGCACTCAAGTTTCTTTATGGTCCAACTTTCCATCAGGAAAGTACAGATGTAAGATAATCTCCTAGGAAAATTCACAGTAACAGAGATAAATAAAAAGAAAGTGTGAGGAGCTGAGGGTATGGGTTTATTTACTATTTATTCTTTGGAGGCTACTGAGTATCAATTTAAGGACACTGCCCAGACATTAAAGGTAGAAATGAGCCATCATTCTTGTTTCCATTGGGTCATTGATTAATTTTGCAGTCATGGACAGGACACCACTTATTTTTCTGAAGTTTTGCTTTCCAGACATTACAATGGAAGAATTAAACATTTTTTCCCTCCAACGTGTCTTCTTGTTATAATTATATCATTACTTTTTTTATTTGTATTGCATGAAGTTATTGAAATTTCCAGATTTATTTTATTTTTTTTTAATGTGCACCACTTGATAACATTGAAAAAAATCTGTGAAATGAATATTAATATTTGATTTCACACATGGGCCATGCATCAGGGACAGCACTGATGCTTGGACCCAGCAGTTAGAGATGGCAGCCTTGTGGAACTCTGGCGGGTGTTTACTTTCCACCCAATAAATTGGCTTACTGTATTGGGAGCAGGCAGAAAAATGTGGTAGAACCCCAAGGATGCCCATGTCCTAATCCCAGGAATGGGGGAATATGTTACCTTATATAGAAACTCTGAAGATGTGATTAATTATCCTAAGATGGGGATATATCCTGGTTAATCCAAGTCGGACCAATGTAATCAACATTGTCCTTGTAAGTGAAAAGGGGAAGATGGAGGATCAGAGAAGGCGACATGGTGACAGAAGGAGAGGTTAGAGTGATGGGATTGTTGGCTTTGAGAACAGAAAGCCAAATAATATGAGCAGCCTCTAGAAACTCAAAAAAAAGGCAAGAGTGTAGATTCTTCTTTCTGGCCTCCGAAGGAATCTGGAGGGTTAATAACCTGTCAACAGATGGATTTTAGCCATGTGAGACCCATTTGGGGCCTCTTACCTCCAGAACTGTAAAATAAGAATTTTGGTCTAAGTCATTATGCTTGTGATTTTTATTTTTATTTTTGGTAGCTTTTTGGAGCTATAGGAAGCTTACAGTTAAATTTTCATCTCTATTTCTTTTTATCTCACCTTAAAGTAATAACCTGTATTACATTTTACTGTACAATTGCTTAGTTTTTAATCAGATCAGATCAGTCGCTCAGTCATGTCCGACTCTTTGCGACCCCATGAACTGCAGCACGCCAGGCCTCCCTATCCATCACCAGCTCTCGGAGGTCACTCAGACTCACATTCATCGAGTCAGTGATGCCATCCAGCCATCTCATCCTCTGTCGTCCCCTTCTCCTCCTGCCCTCAATCCCTCCCAGCATCAGAGTCTTCTCCAATGAGTCAACTCTTCGCATGAGGTGGCCAAAATACTGGAGTTTCAGCCTTAGCATCATTCCTTCCAAAGAAATCCCAGGGCTGATCTCCTTCAGAATGGACCGGTTGGATCTCCTTGCAGTCCAAGGGACTCTCAAGAGTCTTCTCCAACACCACAGTTCAAAATCATCAATTCTTCAGCGCTCAGCCTTCTTCACAGTCCAGCTCTCACATCCATACATGACCACAGGAAAGACCATAGCCTTGACTAGACGAACCTTTGTTGGCAAAGTGATGTCTCTGCTTTTGAATATGCTGTCTAGGTTGGTCATAACTTTCCTTCCAAGGAGTAAGCGTCTTTTAATTTCATGGCTGCAGTCACCATCTGCAGTGATTTTGGAGCCCAGAAAAACAAAGTCTGACACTGTTTCCACTGTTTCTCCATCTATTTCCCATGTAGTGATGGGACCAGATGCCATGATCTTCGTTTTCTGAATGTTGAGCTTTAAGCCAACCTTTTCACTCTCCACTTTCACTTTCATCAAGAGGCTTTTGAGTTCCTCTTCACTTTCTGCCATAAGGGTGGTATCATCTGCATATCTGAGGTTATTGATACTTCTCCCGGCAATCTTGATTCCAGCTTGTGTTTCCTCCAGTCCAGCATTTCTCATGATGTACTCTGCATATAAGTTAAATAAACATGGTGACAATATACAGCCTTGACGTACTCCTTTTCTTATTTGGAACCACTCTGTTGTTCCATGACCAGTTCTAACTGTTGCTTCGTGACCTGCATACAGATTTCTCAAGAGGCAGATCAGGTGGTCTGGTATTCCCATCTCTTTCAGAATTTTCCACAGTTTATTGTGATCTACACAGTCAAAGGCTTGTCTTCCTAATTCATATGTAAGCAGACACTCATATTTTTAAGGTCAGGTCTATAGGATTTGCTGATGGTTTAAACATATAAATCAAACATCAGATATTATAAATCAAATATCAACCTGAGATTTTGTTCTGTTTTTCACCTTATCAAATGTAAGAATGGATTCATTGGGTTTGGTGGGATGAAGGAAGGAGGAGAATGATGAAATGTAAAGGTCCTGAGTGGGGCTAAGCACATGGCAAGTTTGAAATGCCTAGTAGATGCCTAAATGTAAGTGTTTTCTGAATAGTTGTACTCATCTGGATTTTAAACGATCAGCATATAAACTTGGAACTCATGAGATACAAGTAGTATTTAAGATTATGGAGCATGATAAGATCACCCACATAGTAAGTGTAGTATGGAAGAGAAGAGGTTTTTTGGGCATACCAAGGTTAAGAGCTTGGGAATAAGAAGAAACAAAAGGAGATGAGTATGAGTAGCCAATAAAATTGGTGATATACTAAGTGGATGAACTGTGTGGTAGTAATCAACTGTGCCAAATGCTGTTGATGGGTTACATGAGAACTGAAACTTGAACACTTAGTAAAGCAAGATGGAAATTATTGTTTACTTCGGCAAAATGACATTAGAGATAAAACAAAACAAAGACCTTTGGAGTATATTCAAAAATTTTTTTTTAAATCAAGATAAATACTTACTTTGGAAAGAGATGTGGATCAAAGGAATTTTTTCCTTTTTCTTTGAATATGGATAAATTGCAGTTTTGTGCTATGGGGATGGTTCCACTTGATGATCTGAGAGATGAGGGGAATGATGACTGGAGTGAAGTCACTGAATAGGTCAGAGGAGATGGGATCTACAACACAACTAAGAGGACTAATTTAAAGCATAATAATTAGTTCAATAATTACAGAAAGGCAGAAAAACACATGAGTACAGTTGCTCCTTGTGTTCCTCTTTATTCTGTAGTATTTTCTGGTCTCACTGAAATCCCTCTATCCAGACTCCCCATGATATCACATTGTGACAATATTCCAAGCAATGTCTGATGGTTTAAACCCTTCTTCTAGAAATACCCTATTGTGAAATAATCAGTTATTTCTGCAGTTTTCTTTCACCAAAGCTGTCATATAGGAAGATTGACCTCCGAGAACTGGTGATGGACAGGGAGGCCTGGCGTGCTGCAGTTCATGGGGTCGCAAAGAGTCGGACACGACTGAGCAACTGATCTGATCTGATCTGTGATTAGAGGCAGAGGTCCAAATGTTGTTTCTGGTTAATTACTGTATGCATTCATTTTGTTACCAAATGCTAGTTGTGCGCCCAATGCAATGTGAGGCCAAATTAACCAACACATTGGAGTTTGGAGAAGAAAAAGTTTTACTTCAGAGTCATGCAAGTAGATGGGTCACTTATGCCCCAAAGTTATTGCAGACTTCTTGGTATAGGAATCTTGTGTTCTTGCAGCTGTCACATGATATTCCTGTAAACCTTCAACAGAACAAATATTATTCTCTGTTCTGCAACTTTTTATCACTGTATGATTGGACTCTTGAAGGTCAGAGTCCTGAGAAAAGGTTATTCTGTATATTTCAGAATATAGGCAACATATTCTTTCATAAAAGGAGCGGAGTTAGCATGACTAAGCACAAGCACCAAAGCACAAAGGTCAAAGTAAAAGGAGTATATCTAGTATGAAGTCAGATTTTTCTTCTCTGTCACAGTTTCTTAATGATTAGATGTGTATTTTGAATTTAATGCACACATATATCCTTCTTTATCACTAGCACCACCTGGGAAGCCCCTAAAATATCTTCCCCTGTTCCATCAGAGCCTGCTTCTTTATTGTTTTAGTTACTAAGTCAAATCTGTTTCTTTTGCAACCCTATGAATGTAGCCCACCAGCCTCCTCTGTCAATGAGATTTTCCAGACAAGAATACTGGAGTGGGTTTCCATTTCCTTCTCCAGGGGACCTTCCCAACCCAGGGACTGTACTCTCATTTCCTGCTTGGCAGGCACGTTTTTCAACACAGGGCCACCTAAGAAGCCTTTGAACCTGATGAGATCTATATAAATGTCAGTTTTTCTTAGTATAATCTGTTGAGTACAACAATATGCAACTTAAAAATAGACTTAAAAATTAATGAGATAATATGTATCAACACATTTCATATTAAATGTTTGATAAATGTTTCTTTTCTTTTCTTCATATTTTTTATGTTAATTATATTATTTATTTCAAATGTTTGGCCTTTCTCCTCTATTCAGTCTATAAACATTCTGTATTTCATAGATAATTTTTTGGTCCTCTTCTCTTTCTAGACTTTCTCCCTGAGTGATATTGCCAGTTCCTATGGATTTAAATATTGCCCTATCACAATGACTCCCAAAAGTATAGGTACAGAATAGAATGTATCTCTGAGCGCAAACCCATCCAACTTTGTGCTCACATTTTTATGTAGACGCATCCTTGATTCCTCAAAATTAACTTGTGCATAAAGTATCTTTTTTCCCCTCATTCCAATTTTCTCTTTGCTGGAACTTACTATGATTCCTTCAATTTAATCTTCTCTATCTTGGTAAAAAAAACCACACAGTCCACTTATGCAGGCTTGAAATCTGAGTTTCATTTGTACCTTTCCATGTCTTTGATAACCATTCTGTCATTCAAAAGCCTTATCAATTCCATCTCCTAAGTGCAGCAATATAATTTTTTCCTCTTTTTCCCATCTAATGTATTTTCATGGAAGCACCTTAATTTTAGTTGCAATCATCTCTTTGTTGTTATTTTTCAGTTGCCAAGTCCTGTCCAACTCTTTGTGACATGTGAATTGCTGCATGCCAGGCTTCCCTGTCTTTTACCATCTCTTGGAGTTTCCTCAAACTCATGTCCATTGACTATGATGCCATTCAACCATCTCATCCTCTGTCACCCCCTTCTCCTCTTGCACTCATTCTTTCCCATCATCACTTAATGGTCCTTTCCATTAAGTTGTCTCTTCATGTCAGGAGGCCAAAATATTGAAGCTTCAGCTTTAGCATCAGTCCTTCCAATGAATATTCAGGATTGACTTCCTTTAGGATTGACTGGTTTGATTTCCTTGCTGTCCAAGGGGCTCTCAAGCGTCCTCCAGTACCACAGTTTGAAAGCATCAATTCTTTGGTGCTCAGCCTTCTTTATGGTACAACTCTGACATCTGTGCATGACTACTGGAAAAACCATAGCTTTGACTATACAGAACCTTGTCAGCAAAGTGATGTCTCTGTTTTTTAATATGCTGTCTATACTATGCTAAGTCACTTCAGTCGTGTCCAACTCCGTGTGACCCCATAGATGGCAGCCCACCAGGCTCCCCCGTCCCTGGGATTCTCCAGGCAAGAACACTGGAGTGGGTTGCCATTTCCTTCTCCAATGCAGGAAAGTGAAAAGAGAAAGTGAAGTTGCTCAGTCGTGTCCGACTCCTAGCGACCCCATGGACTGCAGCCCACCAGGCTCCTCCGTCCGTGGGATTTTCCAGGCAAGAGTACTGGAGTGGGGTGCCATTGCCTTCTCCAATATGCTGTCTAGGAGAAGGCAATGGAACACCACTCCAGTACTCTTGCCTGGAAAATCCCATGGATGGAGGAGCCTGGTGGGCTGCAGTCCATGGGGTCGCTAAGAGTCGGACACGACTGAGCGACTTCACTTTCACTTTTCACTTTCCTGCATTGGAGAAGGAAATGGCAACCCACTCCAGTGTTCTTGCCTGGAGAGTCCCAGGGACCGGGGAGCCTGGTAGGCTACCGTCTATGGGGTCACACAGAGTTGGACACGACTGAAGTGACTTAGCATAGCACAGGTTAGTCATATCTTTTCTTCTAAGAAGCAAGCGTCTTTTAATTTCATGGCTACAGTCACTGTCTGCAGTGATTTTGGAGCTCAAGAAAATGAAATCTCTCACTGCTTTCACTCTTTCCCCATCTACTTCCCATGAAATAATGGGACTGGAAGCCATGATCTTTATTTTCTGAATGTTAAGTTTTGAGCAAGCTTTTTCAGTGTCCTCTTTTACCTTTACCAAGCGACTTTTTAATTCCTCTTCACTTTCTGCCATTAAAGTGGTATCATTTGCATATCTGAGGTTGTTGATATTTCTCCCCACAGTCTTGATTCCAGTTTGTGAGTCATCCAGCCTAGCATTTCCTATGATACACTTTGGATATAAGTTGAATAATCAAGATGGCAACATACAGCTTTGAGGTACTCCTTTCCCAATTTGGAACCAGTCCATTGTTTCAGGTCTGCTTGTAACTGTTGATTCTTTTACTGCATCCAGGTTTCTCAGAAGGCAAGTAAGGTGGTCTAGACTCCCATCTCTTTAAGAGTTTTTCACAGTTTGTTGTGATCCACACAGTCAGACTTTAGCATAGTCAATGACGCAGATGTAGACTTTTGTTGTGGTGGTTATTTTAATTCCCTCGCTTTTTCGATGATCCAGTGGATGTCGGCCATTTGATCTCTGGTTCCTCTGCCGTTTCTAAATTCTGCTTGCACATCTGGAAGTTCTCAGTTAATGTATTACTGAAGCCTAGCTTGAGGGATTTTGAACATTATCTTGCTGGCATGTGAAATGAGTGCAAATTGTACAGTAATTAGAATATTCTTTGGCATTGCTTTTCTTTGGGATTGGAAGGAAAGCTGATCTTTCCAGTCTTGTGGCCACTGCTGAGTTTTACAAATTTGCTTGCAAATTGAGTGCAGCACTTTCACATCATCATGTTTTAGGAGTTGAAATAGCTCAAAATAGCTGGAATAGCTGTAATTCTATCACCTCCACTAGCTTTCTAGAAATGCTTCCTAAGGCCCACTTTACTTCACATTCCAGGATTCTGGCTCTAGGTGAGTGATCACACCATCGTGGTTATCTGGGTCAATAAGACTTTTTTTTTTTTTTTTTGGTACCACCTCTTCTTAATCTCTTCTGTTTCTGTTAGGTGTTTGCCCTTTCTGACCTTTATTTTGTCTCCTAACCAGGTTAACTGATTTACTCCTTCTCAGCCATTTACTTTCCCCCCTAACAGAATAGTATGTGATAGTAATGCTCATTTAATCACATACTGTTAAAGCATACTTTTTTCTCATTGTTCCTAGATAAACTCTAAACTTAATCACAGCCCTTTAATTGTATCCAAGGTCTTTCCTTATGTTCTTCATACCTAAGAAATTCTTTCCTTCCTCAGGGCCTTTGCATGTGGTGTTTTCTCAGCCTGTAATGTTCCTTTCCCCGATCTTCACATGACCAGCATCTCATTCCTTGCATCCAGATATAAAGGCATCTCTTCAGTGAGATGGCTTCCTTCAATAGCCTATCTCTATACTCACAATTCATCTCAGTCCTTTATGTGTTTCCTTTAAAGTGTTAATATAACAAGCAAAATACATTATTATTTTATTTATAAAAGAAAAAGATGGGGAGGGAATCTATGAGATTCTTTTTCCTGGCACAATATCTAGTACAATTTCTGCTGCAGAGTAAGTATTCAATAAACAATCACCAGTTTTACTTTAAAATTTTATAAAATATTGTATTATACTTTATAAAACACATTATATAAAACAAAGCTGGTTTAACAATTGAATTAATAAATTTTATTTAGCTGAAAATATCTACATTTGTTATTTACCCTAAGAAATATTTTATTCTATTTATATGACTAAATATCAAATGGATAAATAGAATTAGTGAAAGTATGCTTACATACTATAAATTGAAAGTCTTCATTTAATCAAAATTATAAATTTAAAATGTAAATAGATTTATCTGATGTCATACACTTCAGTGGCTTTACTGGAATGAAAATAGCGCTTGAAGCAGAATAACAGACTGTCTTACATCTGTGGATTTTCAAGTTTTGACCAATATCTTCATGGCTTGAGGCTATTGGACATCTGGTAAATCTCACTCCTGTATTTTGGCATATATTCCTTTGCTATGTTTGGGGAAAAAAAAAATAAATGCTTGCAATGGGTGACTGAAATATTTGTGAGAAATTAATCCTTGCATATTTTAACTTTTTAAATAGTTTATTAAATCTATTTTTTCCTTTCAAATAGATGAAAACACAGATGAAATTAAAGCCATTTAATTATGGTGGTCAGTGCCCAAATATTGGCAAATAAATTTTTTAAACAATTTACTGATGAAAAAAAAATAGTAAACTATGTAATGCTGACATTTTTCTGTAGTTTGATGTTTCATTCTTATAATATTCCTTTTCAATTACTGACTCAATGGACATGAGTTTGAGCAAACTGTGGGAGACAGTGAAGGACAGGAAAGTGTGGCATGCTGCAGTTCAAAGGGTTGCAAGAGTCAGACGTGACTGAGTGACTGAAAAAAACACCACCACAATATGGAAAGAGTAAAAGAAGGCGAATTTGAGATTCAACTCCAACTTCACAAATTGAGTCATCTTTACTTCCCTTCTCTCTAATGTTTCTTCTGATTTCACCTTTAATACATAGATTTCTATGTCACATTCTACATTAGTCATAGTCTCTTCTCTCAAGAAATTCCCAACTATGTTGAAAATCAGACCTATGTAAATGTAACCAGGGAGAAACTTCAGGAAGCTATAAATGCCAAAGAAGCAGTTGTCCTTACAACTCTAACAGTGCTAAAAGGTCCAAAGGACACAGAACTCAAGTCCTGAATAAACAAATGAACTGTGTTCTCCATGTCCTAACATTCCAGCTGATGCATGCAAAAATCGCCTTAATGATAGTGTGCCCAATTTACAACCATTGTCCACCCTAATTATTAATAGTATCCCTTTTCATTCCCAAAATAACTGGTTTAAATGAGTTGGCCTTCCTATTTAATGCTTTCATGAGTGCCAGGGGTACAGCAGCAAAATAAGTTAAACTGATGTCCCTTCTTCCCTTTTCTGTGAAGTACACACACTTATTCCCTTCTCCACTTCCTCTTACCACCAGACCTCACTTGACTCAAAGTGCTGACTAGCTTGGAAAAACTTGTCTTCATTTCAGGAATTCATTCTTAACACATTAGGGAAGCTTTTCTTTACAGGAGATCAAGATTCAGCTCAAAATTTTATCATTTGTATAAATCTGACCTTCTAAAGCAATTTATTAATGCTACAGTTGTAGAATCTGGAATAATTCCTTTGGACTGCAACTCCTGCCTTCCTAGAATCACATATAATTGCAACTCTAGAATTATAATCTCTAGGCATGGCCTCTCTGGACTCATTGTGAAGATTCCTGATCCTTCTGACATATGTATTGTTGTTGTTTTTCAGTCACTAAGTTGTGTCCAACTCTTTGTGACTGTAGACTGCAGTACACCAGGATCCTCTGTCCTTTACTATCTCCTTGAGTTTGCTCAAATTCATGTCCAGTGAGTGGGTGATGCTGTCTAATATTTATCCCCTTCTAAACTCTCACCTGTGTGTGAGAGCCAAACATCACACTTGCTTCTCAACTATGATCTCAGCTTTTCTTCCAAAATAACCTAAGTTCTTTCCACGTGTATATAGTCTTACATATAATCTGTTAGACCAGACTCTGGGAACCGCTATGGTCCTATTTTGAATGCTTCAGTATTCTGTGCACAAATCAGACCCATTATAAAGTCCTTCTTTTACTTAGTAAAAGTTTCTAAAAAGTATTGCTCCTCACTTCCTCTCCCCTCTCCCCCTAAAAAACTAATGAGTCTAGGAGAAATTTTAAAACTGCTTTCAAATTAAAGTTTTGGAAAATGCAGCACAAGAGCCTTTGTTCAGAATCCCTTTGGATTCATTCCCAAATATCTAAATGCCAATATCCATTACCAGTCTATTTATCTATCAAATTATATATTTATCTATCTAAGTATGTCATTTCACCAGGGTTTCCATAGCAATTAATCTTTGTTTTGGGGTATCATGGAGGACACAAGGAATAACTCTGATGCCAGTCTTTTGAAAAGAAATATTCAGGAGCTCTGTACTGCTGACACTCACAGTTAGCACCAGCCACAGCTACTGCAGTCATGTCTTTCATTTTGGTGTGGCCCCAAGAAGGCAGGAAGACAAAGAGGTGACAAAAGATGATATGGTTGGATGACATCATTGACTCAATGGACATGAGTTTGAGCAAACTCTGGGAGATAGTGAAGGACAGGAAAGTCTGGTGTGCTGCAGTTCATGGGGTCGCAAGGAGTTGGACATGACTTAGTGACTTAACAACAACAAGGCAAAAACAACTTTATTCTTTGTGATTTCCATTGGGAAAAAAATCTCATCTTTACTCCCTGCATGGCTTTTACCATGCATCAAACTCCTTTCCTCCACTGTTCTATCCATCTCCTCTCTCTTCTTGCCTCTGCTGAAGGATGATTTTTCTGAGGAAGTGATTATAATTATGAATGCTTGCAAAGCTGTCTAGCTTCCCAGGTGTTCTAAGGCAGCATTGGACTTATAACTCACAATTCACCAGTTCATCCATGTTCTAAAGGTTCCCTCTGAATCAAAACTTATGTCCCTCTTATCTCACATAGTATAGCATTTTCTTTTATACCTATATACCCCTACCTATCCATGTGCCTTAGTTTCCCCATCTGTAAAACTCAGATGGGAACCATGAGCGGCACTAGACCTGGGCTTGTTGGGAGGATTCCATGATGGGGTGGAGTAAGTGGTAACTACTTGAATGATTTGGATAAGGAAATGGCAACCCAATCCAATATTCTTGCCTAGAAAATCTCATGGACAGACAAGCTTGGCAGGCTACAGTCCCTAGGGTCGCAAAGACTCAGACATGACTTAGAGGCTAAGCATGCCCTGTACATACATGCAGGTAACTAAGGGGTTACATTCTAAAATGAAGTTGTGTCTGAATCATAGTGTCATGATTGGCTTTAAAATTTTTAATTTAATTTTAATTAAAGATTTGAAATTTTCATTTGCCAATTTTCTGACTCCCTTCTCATATCTTCTGAATGAAAGAAACCACTTCTTTTATGTACATAGCCTAACTTGATTTCTAATATGGGTTTAATAGGTGTTAGTTCCCTTTATTAACATTGACTTTTATAATTACAAAAGTATTGCAAATATTTAATTAGACTCAGATTAAGAAATGGAACCTAAGACTGCCATAAGAGTAATCAATTTTCCTACTTCTAACACCAGTAGTTTCATTTGGAACATTCTTATTTTACAGATGTAGGAACTGAAGCTTGTTCTTTTGACCCCAGACCTAGGATTTTAGTAGACCCTTCTAATAAGCATGAACAAGAAGAAAATAATAGCTACTATGTTAGGTCTGTGACTTCATCAGGAAGGAATGGGCACGGAGAGGAAGGAGGAGGAAGGAAGTATATATTTTACTATGTTATGTTATTATAGAACAACAAAATGTTTACAAATTGGGAAAGAAGTATGTCAAGGCCATATATTGTCACCTTGCTTATTTAACTTATATGCAGAGTACATCATGTGAAATGCCTGGCTGGATGAAGCACAAGCTGGAATCAAGATTGTTGGAAATATTAGTAACCTCAGATATGCAGATGACACCACTCTTATGGCAGAAAGCAAAGAGGAACTGAGGAGCCTCAAGATGAAAATGAAAGAGGAGAGTGAAAAAGCTGGCTTAAAACTAAACATTCAAAAAACTAAGATCATGTCATCTGGTCCCATTACTTCATGGCAAATAGATGGGTAAACAATGGAAACAGTGATAGACTTTGTTTTCTTGGGCTCCAAGATGCAGATGGTAACTGCAGCCATGAAATTAAAAGACTCTTGCTCCTTGGAAAAAAGGCTATGACTAACCTAGACAGCATATTAAAAAGCAGAGACATTATTTTGCTGACAAAGGTCTGTATAGCCAAAGCTATGGTTTTTCCAGTAGTCATGTACAGATGTTAGAGTTGGACCATAAAGAAAGCTGAGCAACAAAGATTTGTTGCTTTTGAACTGTGGAATTGAGCAACACTCTTGAGAGCTACTTGGACAGCAAGGGGATCAAATCAATCAATCCTAAAGGAAATCGATGTGAATATTCATTGGAAGGACTGTATTGGCTGAAGCTCCAATACTTGATCACCTGATGTGAAGAACTGACACACTGGAAAAACCCTGATACTGGGAAGGAGGAGAAGGGAATGACAGAGGATGAGATGGTTGGATGGCATCACTGACTAGATGGACATGAGTTTGAGCAAGCTCCAGGAGTTGGTGATGGAGAGAGAAGCTTGCATTTCATGGGGTCATAAAGAATCAGATATATCTGAGTGATTGAACTGAACTGATTACGAAATAGTTCAGTTGGAAGAGTGTAAAGCTATATTCAAAGATCCTTCTTTGTTTTCAGATTCACAAAGACCCCTCGTTGATCACAAAAATTGGGCCTCCCTATCTTTTTTCTGATTCTTCACATCTCATTGGCTGTCACCAGCACCAGGGTTCAGGCCAAAGCTCTAAACTTTGGACATGATATCAAGTTATTATTAAAACATTTGGGAAAAAATACATGCCTGAGAAAAGATGAGTATCTTAAAAATGTTTCTGATGCTTGACCTTCTAAAAAGCCGTGCTAGCTCATAATTCATATATAAATATATATACACATTCAATGCATAATTTACTAGCTATTCAATATTAAATTCCTATGAGACTATGCTTTTAAAATAAAAAAGTAAACTTTCCATGACAAAACCTGAGTCTAAACCTGCTTGTTAAAGTAAGGAAGTAAATAACTGTCCAAATTCAAATGGCTGCTTCATCCATTCATGCTCTTAGCTAGCTTGTCTCTCTTGAAATCCAGGTCTTCATTGGCCCCTAGGCAAAGATGGAGCAGCTGTTGATGCAAGTTGTTGTCCAGCTGGGAGAAAATTGAAAGTGTTACAGCTTCATTACTGTCCAGGAACTTGTTTACATCACAAGAGTTAGAGAGTCATCTGGAAGATATTACAGTAGTCAATTGTAATTTTAAAGGAATGCAAATCTCTTCCACTATTCTATACTTTTACATGTTTACAGGTTAAAAGTTTATGTTTAACTCTAAAATTTAAGAAAATGGATAGCTCTTTTATTTGTATTTGCAGTAAAGGTATATTGGTTTGTGAAAATTTCAAATTAATATTATCAGTATTAACTTTAAAAGAAATGTTTTAAAGGCATGACATTCGATTTTCTATTGGAGATTCAACTAGATTTAGAAAATAGCAAAGAGTAAAAAGCATTTTCAGCCAAGAAAACTAGAGATTTAAAACTTTCATCGGAATTAAAGATTAGGTGAGTAATTTTAGGTATACCTCTGTTTGAAGTAGACTATAATTCTTTATCCTGCAAAGGTAATTTAGAAATCTAGTTAATATATATACTTTTAAATTTGATACCTGGAAAAAAGTTAATAAAACACAAAAGAAAACTTGAGTTCTTTCAAGTAGTCCTAGTCATTAAAAATTTAGAAGTATGTGTCCACTGCAACTTACCCTTTAAGTACTCATTATTAGGAATTAGTCTACCATAAAAGAAAAAGAACTACTAAAAGGTTTCAAAATAACATAGTAAACAATATATTTGATAGTTTCACATTTACTGTATTAGGCAAAAATAAAATTTAAAAGTTACCTTTTATCATCATAAATAATCCTATTAGTAAAACCCTTTACAAAACTCCTTATAAAAATATACAGTCCACAGTTTTCCATGACTATAAGTATATTTTTCTGACATATATTATGAGAGAAAATAGAATTTTTCTTCATGTGTGTACTGATTGATAATGGAGGTCAAAAAATATTTCTTCTCCAAACTAACAAAATATCATTTTTCATTTTTTAAGAGTAAAATGTGCCCTGTTCTTTAAGTAGAAAAAAATACATGCATATCCAAAAATAGACACTATGCTATATTTATTCTAGAATGTTTCCTTATTTAAGTCATTTGGAAAAAATTATGCACAATAATTCTAAACATAATTAGAAAGAATATTTAGTACTTTTATATAGTTTGTATTAGTTCTAAATTTGGTACCAAACTGAACTCGAAGTCACTATATTCTTTGCCATTATCCACTCAGCATTTCACTTTAAAATACTCTTGAAAAAGCCCTAAAAATTACCAACTTTATTTAATCTTGACACCTGAATATGCATTATTTTCAATATTTTAAGTGAAGAAATGAGGATTTTGTATTAGTCACCACAGCTATCTGAAGGAAAGCCAGTTGTATCAGTTGCAAGCTCAGCTACCAATTTTTTTCAAAGAAAAGCATTCCCATTTGAAAGACTGTCTAATAGAAAATTTCTGGGAGAAAAAGATGGGGGAGGAGTAGGTGGATGTGGAGTACATCTCTCTCCACGGATATGTCAGGAATATGCCTTCAGAAACAGAATTGCATGCAGAACACCAGCTGAGAGCGGACAGGAGTACCTCACCAGCAGGAAAGAATATATCAGATCAGATCAGTCGCTCAGTCGTCTCCGACTCTTTGTGACCCCATGAACTGCAGCACGCCAGGCCTCCCTATCCATCACCAGCTCTCGGAGGTCACTCAGACTCACATTCATCGAGTCAGTGATGCCATCCAGCCATCTCATCCTCTGTCGTCCCCTTCTCCTCCTGCCCTCAATCCCTCCCAGCATCAGAGTCTTCTCCAATGAGTCAACTCTTTGCATGAAGTGGCCAAAATACTGGAGTTTCAGCTTTAGCATCATTCCCTCCAAAGAAATCCCAGGGCTGATTTCCTTCAGAATGGACTGGTTGGATCTCCTTGCAGTCCAAGGGACTCTCAAGAGTCTTCTCCAACACCACAGTCAAAAAGCATCAATTCTTCAGCGCTCAGCCTTCTTCACAGTCCAGCTCTCACATCCATACATGACCACAGGAAAGACCATAGCCTTGATTAGGCGAACCTTTGTTGGCAAAGTGATGTCTCTGCTTTTGAATATGCTATCTAGGTTGGTCATAACTTTCCTTCCAAGGAGTAAGCGTCTTTTAATTTCATGGCTGCAGTCACCATCTGCAGTGATTTTGGAGCCCAGAAAAAGAAAGTCTGACACTGTTTCCACTGTTTCTCCATCTATTTCCCATGTAGTGATGGGACCAGATGCCATGATTTTCGTTTTCTGAATGTTGAGCTTTAAGCCAACCTTTTCACTCTCCACTTTCACTTTCATCAAGAGGCTTTTTGAGTTCCTCTTCACTTTCTGCCATAAGGGTGGTGTCATCTGCATATCTGAGGTTATTGATATTTCTCCCGGCAATCTTGATTCCAGCTTATGTTTCCTCCAGTCCAGCATTTCTCATGATGTACTCTGCATATAAGTTAAATAAACATGGTGACAATATGCAGCCTTGACGTACTCCTTTCCTATTTGGAACCAGTCTCTTGTTCCATGACCAGTTCTAACTGTTGCTTCCTGACCTGCATACAGATTTCTCAAGAGGCAGATCAGGTGGAAAGAATATATAGAAACATGCAAAACTCAGTAGGGTGATGGAACTAGGCGGAAAAACAGGAGTGTTAGTAGGGCTGGACCTGCCCTCACTGGGTGGGGGAACTGAAGCAAGGGTCAGATCCCCCAAAAGGGGCAATTGTCTGAGTCAGAGGAGACATATTTAAGGCTGAGAGTGAAACAGCTGATCTGTGGCAGCCTAAATGGGATGAGAATTAGACAGTCCTTGCTGCAGCCATACATACCTCAGACAGGGACATGGATTCCCCTGGAAGGTGCAGTGGCTGGGAGCCGGAGTTTACGGACTGTGGAGCTGCTTAGACGAGGGCTGCTGTTGACTGCAGAGAGATGTATCGAGGGGATTGGAGGGAGGAGATTGTGGTGGGATATGTCTGTGGAGGAAAGCCAGGCAGCCACGCAAACAAGGCGATACTGTTGAGTCATGTATAGCCGGTGGAGCCATCGCCATGGCTTCTTTCTCCCTACACTCCAGCATCGTCAGCTGAACAACATACAGGCTGGCACATCAAGCACATGATGCACTGAACTGCGGAGTAGGACCCCACTCAGGGTGCCCCTTTAAGTGCCTAATGTGCAGGCACTTCAGATATACAGAGCAAGATCCCAGCCAGGCAGGGGGGCCATCTATGTGCCTGATGCACTGAACAACAGAGAAGGTCCCCGGACAAGAGAGCCCTCTAAGTGCCTGAACAGGTGGAACTATGGACAAAGACTGGCCAAAGAGGCCTTCTGACCACCAGCTACCAGAGGCTCAAAAAAAAGACTCCAATAGGGCCATAACTCCTGCAGCTGAGTCATTCCATGTTCCTGCACAGTTGGCGCCACTAGGGTTCTGGCAACCCAAATAGTTGCATCACCTTCATGCTCAACCCCCACTGGGGCAGAGCCACCACAGGAAAAAAGGAGTCTTGCATCTATGCATGCAGGGTCGTTTCAGTCTTGTCCAACTCTTTACAACCCTGTGGACTGCCAGGCTTCTCTGTCAGGGAAGTTCTCCCTGAGTGTACCCCAATACTGGAGTGTATTGGTCAATACTGGCTGCCATACCCTTCTAGCGCACTGTATTTCCTGCTGCATTAGCCACCAACTCCCCTGAGTACGTGGTGCTGCCAGAACCCCTGAATCCCAAGCAACTATATCACCCCCACACCTGGCCCTCACTGGCGCAGACCCAAGTCCTCCAGGGCAGCCTCAGGAGCAAACCCCAGTGGACAACCCACATACAGAGGTGGAAATAAAACCACGATTGAAATCCAGGGGTCGTGTGGCTAAGGAGGAAGACCCAAAACCTTCCCACCAGGTGTACAAGCTGCAGATTAAATTGACATGATCAACTAGGCAGACTCTGTGTGTATGGAATATATAAAAGGACATTGGGAGTTTCCACAAAAGAAAATGCACTAGTTCTTATATTTGTGGACATTGGAGGCAAGAACACAAAAAAGTAGGACCAAATTAGAATCTGAGTTTCCCCCACAGCAGATCCAAAGATCAGGAAAGTGTTGGAGGGCATCCTAGGGAGTTGAGGTGGACTGTGACTTCCAGCAAGGGAAGGACTCTGAAGGCAGTGACTCAAGAAAAACATTTATTATTCTTCTGTTTTTGACTTGTTCTGTAGATTCTTTTGGATTTTTTAACCTTTTTTCTTTGTCTTTTTTCTTTTGCCATACATCAACATGAATCCGCCACAGGTATGCACGTGTTCCCCATCCCAAACTCCCCCTTCATCCACCCACCTGTACCATCTCTCTGGGTTGTCCCAGTGCACCAGCCCCAAGCATCCAGTATCATGCATCAAACTAGGACTGGCAATTCATTTCTTACATTATATTATATATGTTTCAATGCCATTCTCCCAAATCATCCCCTCTCCCTCTCCCACAGAGTCCAAAAGACTGTTCTATACATCCATGTTTCTTTTGCTGTCTCACATACAGGGTTATCATTACCATCTTTCTAAATTCCATATATATGTGTTAGTATACTATATTGGTGTTTTTCTTTCTGGCTTACTTCACTCTGTATAATAGGCTCCAGTTCTGTCCACCTCATTAGAACTGATTCAAATGTATTCTTTTTAATGGCTGAGTAATATTCCATTGTGCATATGTTCCACGGCTTTCTTATCCATTCATCTGCTGATGGACATCTAGGTTGCTTCCAAGTCCTGGCTATTATAAACAGTGCTGCGATGAACATTGGGGTACACGTGTCTCTTTCAATTCTGGTTTCCTTACTGTGTATGTCCAGCAGTGGGATTGCTGGGTCATAAGACCGTTCTATTTCCAGTTTTTTAAGGAATCTCCACACTGTTCTCCATAATGGCTGTACTAGTTTTCATTCCCACCAACAGTGTAAGAGTGTTCCCTTTTCTCCACACCCTCTCCAGCATTTATTGCTTGTAGACTTTTGGATCACAGCCATTCTGACTGGCGTGAAATGGTACTTCATAGTGGTTTTGATTTGCATTTCTCTGATAATGAGTGATGTTGAGCATCTTTTCATGTGTTTATTAGCAATCTGTATGTCTTCTTTGGAGAAATGTCTATTTAGTTCTTTGGCCCATTTTAGTTTTTTTGCCCATTATTTTTCTGGAATTGAGCTGTAGGAGTTGCTTGTATATTTTTGAGATTAGTTATTTGTCTGTTGCTTCGTTTGTTATTATTTTCTCCCATTCTGAAGGCTGTCTTTTCACCTTGCTTATAGCTTCCTTTGTTGTGCAGAAACTTTTAAGTTTAATTAGGTCCCATTTATTTATTTTTGATTTTATTTCCAATATTCTGGGAGATGGGTCATAGAGGATCCTGCTGTGATGTATGTCATAGAGTGTTTTGCCTATGTTCTCCTCTAGGAGTTTTATAGTTTCTGGTCTTACATATAGATCTTTAATCCGTTTTGAGTTTATTTTTGTGTATGGTGTTAGAAAGTGTTCTAGTTTCATTCTTTTACAAGTGGTTGACCAGTTTTCCCAGCACCACTTGTTAAAGAGATTGTTTTAATCCATTGTATATTCCTACCTCCTTTGTCAAAGATAAGGCATCCATAGGTATGTGGATTTATCTCTGGGCTTTCTGTTTTGTTCCATTGATCTAAATTTCTGTCCTTGTGCCAGTACCATACTGTCTTGATGACTGTGGCTTTGTAGTAGAGCCTGAAGTCAGGCAGGTTGATTCCTCCAGTTTCACTCTTTTTTCTCAAGACTGCTTTGACTATTCAAGGTTTTCTGTATTTCCATACAAATTGTTAAATTATTTGTTCTAGCTCTGTGAAAAATACCGTTCGTAGCTTGATAAGGGTTGCATTGAATCTATAGATTTTTTATTGTTATTATAAACCTCTGTCTCTATGTTGGGCTTTTGCAGTTCTGTGCAGTTTTTTGTTTTTGTTTTCTTCTTCTTTCTTTTTTTCTCTCTTTTTAAAATTTTAATTTTTAATTTTTTAAAACCTATTATAATTTTTCTACATTTATTTTTCTGTTTGCTTTTCCTACCACTATTTTCCTTTTACAGTTAATCCTTAATATATATAAATTTTATCTACCTCTATGCAATTTTGCATATGTAATCTTTCTCTCTTTCCTTTCTTTCCTTTCCTCTAAACATATTTGTTAGCTTTGTTTTCATTGCTTTATTTCCCCCTTTGCTCTTTGTTTTAGTTTTGTTTTCCAGTTTGTGGTTTAGTGAGTTTTGTTCTTAACTGGTAGATATAGTTTTCGGTTTCCTTTCTTCACTGGGTCAATCTGTTGTACTTTATTTTTGTTGTACTGTTTTGATATTGCTTATGGGTGTATATCCCATTATTTTAGCTATTATTTGCCTGATTGTGTAACTGTCATTTGTCTTGGGTGCATTTTTGGCTTCTCAGTTTTGGGTATCTGTTTTAATCTCACTAAATGCCATATCAAACCACTTGTGGAATCCTCATTCCTGACCAGAGATCAAGCCCTGAGCCTTTGAAGTGGGAGCACTGACTCCAAGACTCTAGACTACCAGAGAACTAACCCTAGAGAGTATCAAATGGTGAGAACGCACACAAAGGAAACCACTTGAATACAAGACCTGGCATAACCCAACCTGGGTGTACCACCCTTTGCAGGATGCCTCATCTAAGTGAAGTGAAGTCACTCAGTCCTGTCCAATTCTTTGTGACCCCATGGACTGTAGCCTACCAGGCTCCTCCGTCTGTGGGATTTTTCCAGGCAAGAGTACTGGAGTGGGTTGCTATTTCCTTCTCCAGGGGATCTTCCCAACCCAGGGATCGAACCTAGGTCTCCCATATTGTAAGCAGATGTTTTACCATCTGAGCCACCAGGGAAGTCACCTGCCTCATCTAAACAACAGACAAAATAAAAATCAAAACCCAATAATCAGCAGACAGGATTACCACCTTAACTCATCCTTGAACAGCAGAGGAAAAACAAATGAGCAAACAAACAATCAAACAAAAAACTCAGCACAAATCTCACCCTATAGGAGCTTACATAAATCACTGGACTAAACTTAGGGAGGCAGAAACCAAAAGGAAGAAAGAATTCAACCTTCTGGACTGGGAAATGGAGACCTCAAACACAATAAGTTTTAAAAAAAAGTAATGAAAAGGCAGAGAAATACTATGCAAATGAAGGGACAAACTAGAAACACAGAAGTCAAATAAATGAAGATGACATAGGCAAACTACCTGAAAAAGAATTCAGAATAATGATAATATAGATGATCAAAAACTTTGAAAAAAGTATGGAGAAAATGCAAGAATCAATTAACAAAGACCTAGAACAATTAAAGAATAAACATACATAGACAAAGAACACAATTACTGAAATTAAAAATACTCTAGAAGGAATCAATAGCAGGCTACCTGACACAGAAGAATGAATCAGTCAACTGGAAGATAAAATGGTGGAAATAACTTCTGAAGAGCAGAATGAAGCAAAAAGAATGAAAAGATCTGAGGATAGTCTCAGAGACCTCTGGGACAATATCAAATGCACCGATATTTGAATTATAGGAGTCCCAGAAGAAGAGAAAAAGAAAGGTTATGAGAAAATTTTTGAAGAGATTATAGTTGGAAATTTCCCCAACATGGAAAAGGAAATAGCCAATCAGTCCCAAATAGGATAAACCCAAGAAGAAATAGGCTAAGATAAATACTAATCAAACTAACAAAGATTAAACACATATAAAGAATATTAAAAGCAGCAAGGGAAAAGCAACAAGTAACATACTTGGGAAACTCCATATGTTTAACAGCTGATCTTTCAGCAGAAACTCTGCAGACCAGAAAAGAATGGCAGGATATATTCAAACTACCGAAGGGGAAAAATCTACAATCAACATTACAGTACCCAGCAAGCATCTCATTCAAAATTGATGGAGAAACCAAAAGGTTTTCAGATAAGCAAAAGTTAAGAGAATTCAGTACCACCAAACCAGCTTTGAAACAAATGCTAAAGGGACTTATATAGTCAAGAAATATAAGAGAAGAAAAAAGATCTACAAAATCAACCCCAAACAATTAAGAAAATGACAATAGGAACATATATATATATATATATATATATATATATATATATATATATATATAATTTAAATATAAAAATATGTAAATGGATTAAATCCTCTAATCAAAAAACAAGCTAGCTGAATGGATACAAAAGCAAGACCCATATATATGCTATCTACAAGAAAGCAAATTCAGACCTAAAGACACCTACAGACTGAAAGTGAGAGGATGGGAAAATATATTCCATGCAAATGGGTAACAAAAGAAAGCTAGAATACCAATCTTCATATCAGACAAAATAGACCTTAAGATAAAGAAGATTACAAGAGATAAGGGACGACATTACATAATGATCAAGGGATCAATCCAAGAGGAAGACATAATGATTGTAAATATCTAAGCACCCAACATAGAGGCACCGCAATATATAAGACAAACACTAAAAGACATAAAAAGAGAAATTGGCCATAACACAATAGTAGTAGGAGGCTATAACACCCCACTCACACCAATGGACAGATCATCAAAACAGAAAATTAATAAGGAAACACAAGTCTTAAATGATACATTAGATGAAAAGGATCTCATTCATATCTTCAGAATATTCCTTCCAAATGCAGAAGAATACACCTTCTTCTCAAGGGCACATGGAACATTCTCCAGGATAGAACACAACTTGGGTAACAAATCAAACCTCAGTAATTTTTTTTTTAAACCTCAGTAAATTTAAGAAAATTGAAATCATATCAAGCATCTTTTCTGACCACAACGCCATGAGACTAGATATCAATGGCAAGGGAAAAAAAAAACAAACTGTAAAAAACACAAACATATGGAAAGTAAACAATACACTTCTAAATAATCAACAGGTTATTGAAGATATCAAAAGGGAAATCAAAAAAATTCTAGAAACAAATGACAATGAAAATACTACAACTCAAAACCTATGGGAGGCACCAAAAGCAGTTTAAGAGGGAAGTTGACAGCAGTACAATCCTACATCAAGAAACAGGAAAAACCTTGAATAGATAATCTAACTTTACACCTAAAACAACTAGAAAAAGAAGTAGAAAAACAACAAAAACCACATGCAAAATTAGCAGAAGGAAAGAAATCATAAAAATCTGAGCAAAAAGAAATGACAGAAACAATAGTAAAGATTAATAAAACTAAAAGCTGGTTATTTGAGAAGATAAAAAAAATTGACAAATCTTTAGCCATACTCATCAAGAAAAAAGAGAACAATCAAATCAAAAAAATTAGAAATGAAAAAGGTGAGGGTACAACAGACAATGCAGAAATGCAAATGATTATAAGAAACTATTATGAATAACTATATGGCAATAAAATGGATGACCTGGAAGAAATGGGCAGGTTCTTATAAAAGTTCAGTCTTCCAAGACTGAACCAGGAAGAAATAGAAATTATGAACAACCCAATTGCAAGCACTGAAATTGAAGCTGTGGTCAAAAGTCTCCCAAAAAACAAAAGCCCAGGACCAGATGGCTTCACAGGAGAATTCTATCAAACATTTAGAGAAGAGCCAATGCCTATCCTTCTAAAACTCTTTCAAAAAATTGAAGACAAAGGAACACTTCCAGATTCATTCTACAAGGCCACCATCACCCTGATTCCCAAACCAGAAAAAGACAACACACACAAAAAAATAAAACTACAGGCAAATATCAATGATGAACATAGATGCAAAAATCCTCAACAAAATTTTATCAAACAGAATTCAGCAACACTTTAAAAAGCACATATACCATGATCAAGTTGGGTTTATTCCAGGGATGAAAGGATTCTTCAATATACAAATCAATCAGTGTGATATACCATATTAACAAATTGAAAGATAAAAACCATATATAATCCCAACACAAAAAAGTATGAGGCCCAATTTTCCTCATACATGCCAATTCAAACTCTGTACTGAAACAGTTTAAATGCAGAAAAAAATATAAGCATCCAGCTGCCTTCTATGAAGTCAGATATTAAAGACATTTGCCAAAATGTAAAATAAAGCTGGCTTTTTCATAAAGTGCTTTAATTTTTTTTAGTTTCATGAAATGTTAACATGCAATGATTTACCATTGTTTTCTCAAACAAGTTATTGTGTAAATATTTTAACAATTGCCCCAGTTCAGCTTCTAAAATGGTAAACATTAATAAACACTGCTACATTTAAAAGGGCTTCCCTGGTGACTCAGCGGTAAAGAATCTGCCTACAAGGCAGTAGCCACAGGAGATGCTGGTTCCCTGGTTCAATCCCTGGGTTGGGAAGATCCCTTAGAGGAAGGCATGGCAACCACTCCAGTATTCTTGCCTAGAGAATCCCATGGACAGAGGAGCCTGGTGGGCTGCAGTCCATGGGGTCACAAAGAGTTGGACAGACTGAAACAACCCAGCACACATGCATGCACATTTTAAAAAGGTTCTTAGGCTACCCAATAACATCTTTTTTTTTTTTTTTTTTAAGTATTTTTTAATTAAATTTTATTTTACTTAACTTTACAATATTGTATTGCTTTTACCGTACATCTAGATGGATCCACCATCAGTATACATGTGCTCCCCATCCTGAACCCTCCTCCCTCTTCTCTCCCCATACCATCCCTCTGGGTCGTCCTCAGTGCACCAGCCCCAGGCATCCGTTATCGGGCATCATACCTGGACTGGCGACTCGTTTCCGATATGATATTATACATATTTCAATGCTATTCTCCCAAATCATCCCACCCTCTCCTGGACCCAGAGTCCAAAAGTCTGTTCTATACATCAGTGTCTCTTTTGCTGTCTCATAAACAGGGTTATTGTTACCATATTTCTAAATTCCATATATATGCGTTAGTATACTGTATTTGTATTTTTCTTTCTGGCTTACTTCACTCTGTATAATAGGCTCCAGTTCCATCCACCTCCTTAGAACTGATTCAAATGTATTCTTTTTAATGGCTGAGTAATACTCCATTGTGTATATGTACCACAGCTTTCTTTATCCATTCATCTGCGGATGGACATCTAGGTTGCTTCCAAGTCCTGGCTATTGTAAACAGTGCTGCTATGAACATTGGGGTACACGTGTCTCTTTCAATTCTGGTTTTCTCACTGTGTATGCCCAGCAGTGGGATTGCTAGATCATAAGTATTTTAAAACATTTAAGAATGGAAAGGAGTTCTGAAACCAAACCTCTAAGAACAATACAAAAAAATTATAATCAATACCAAAAAAAAAGCCCAGAGGCCTTGATGGTCTAGTTGTCCTTTAGGAGGTTTCAACATGTTGCTCCTGTTTTCCTTTCAGTCCTAGTATCAAGTGGTTGTCCCACAGAGGCCTTCTCAGTCATTACGGGTTTTCCTTATCTTCCATTGGATGAAAGTGAAAGTGTTAGTCACTCAGTCCTGTCTGACTCTGCAACCCTATGGACAGCAGCCAGCCAGGCTCCTCTGTCCACAGAATTCTCCAGGCAAGCATGCTGGAATGGGTTGGTACTTCCTACTCTACAGGATCTTCCTACATAGGGATTGAACTTGGGTCTCCTGCATTGCAGGCAGTTTTATTTTTACCATCTGAGCCACCAAGGAAAAGCTTCTAAATCACTTCAGCAGCTTATTTACTTTTAAAACGGCTTTACATTTTGGCAAATATCTTTAATATCTGGTTTCATAGAAGACAGCTGGACTGCTGATTTGTTTTGTTTTGTTTTGTTTTGTTTTCTGCATTTGCTTTTATTTTTTAATTTTTTTAATTGTATGGACACCCATTTACATACACCAGATTTTCATTTTGTTTTTTGTGTGTGTACGAAATGAGAACATATACAAAATATGTGTCTGTGTTTTACCAAAGCATGCACCAACATTAAATAGTTTCTTAATGTAATGGAAATGAAATCATGACATAATATTAAAGTTAGAAAAAGATTGAAGTTTTTCATGATAGTTTGAGAGGAAGTATCTCGCTTTCCTACTCCAAACTCTTGGATTTGTTCTATAGTCCTTCAGAGTGAAATCCTTCAGAGTGCAAATTTTATCATGCAAAGCTCTTTAATATGAATTCTTTATAATTTGTCCGTTACCATTTCTTTGCTTTTATTTTTTAAATTGCCTTTTTATTATTGATTATTCCAATTATTTAAGGAAAAATATAGTTTTCTTTGCAAATCCCGTACTTACTCCTCTAGAGTAACAATTCTTTCCAATTTGTTTAACTAATAGTTTGTATGTTTATGATGATACCTCTAAATACCAAGTTCAAACAACATTTCAATTTTTCAAATTTAGGCATTATGAATTGACTTCCTACTAAGACAGAGGATAAGATCTTTGAATGGCATCACTGACTCAATGAACATGAGTTTGAGCAAACTCTGGGAGATGGTGAAGGACAGGTAAGTCTGGCATGCTGCAGCCCATGAGATCACAAAGAGTGGGACATGACTGAGCAACTGAACAATAACAGCAACTAAGTAATGAGTATCTGTTTCTGTGATGTCACATTAAACATCACATGTAAACATCACGTGTAAACACTCATGCTTCTCTCATGCTCTTACATGATAATTCAAAATCAATACTCATTTTTAATTTTTATAACTAATTTAGTTCAACCAGGTTCTGATAGTTTTCTTGTCTAAATAGAATATTTGTCTATTTGTTCGCTTTGCTTGCTCTATATTAATCATTGTTTCATTCATAAAGGATTCAGGAATTAGAAATTACTTCTAGCATATTAAATTTTTGCTTGAACTTATACAAATGTGTATCATTAGCAATACTTATTCTTAATATCACAAACACTCTGAATAATAAAATTGAATGTTTATTAGAAATAATAAATAGCATGAGCTTAGTTCATCAAAATGTGAACAATTATTTTGTAACAGAAGTGAAATTATTTCATACAATATAAAAAGAAAAACTATAATTGTCACCTCAAAATATAAATGACTCACTTTCTATGTTTTTATATTTACAATAAAGTAAAACTTAATTCTATTTTCTTAATTCCTATAACATAAAGTATTAAAAACTTAATGGGAGCATTGGATTTTCTAGTTGCTTCTCTTCTGATATTTATTCCTTTTTGGTCTGCAAATTGATTGATGCTTTTTTTCTTTACTACATGTTATCTTAAAGTGGTGTTGATTAAAAGCCCACTAGCTACTGAGTTTGAGAATATATCAAGTGCACTATCAATAAATAAATTTATCAATCAATAAATAAAAAATTCCAAGAATATTGTTTTACTCAAAACCACAAGTTTTTAAATTAATTCTGAGGAATTGATTATTTCTTAATATAACTATGATGTATCTTCTGCAGTCATCAGAAAAAGAACATTTGCTGTTTACCTATATATTTTTTATGATTTAAGCCATTATATTTGTCACAAATATGTGCAATAACCACTCATTTTAGTGTCAGAAGGTGCTATATTTATGAGATATGGCTATTTGTACAGAAATAGGTAATTCAAGGTTATTTGCTTAATAAGAAAGTGAATGATAGGAGCAATTCTTTGATCATTATCATTCATTCTCCAATTTTACTGTTCGCCTCTAGGATAAATATCCAAAATTAATTCTTTCATTTTTGTTGTGATGAAAGTGTTTCAGTGGTTTCTCTGGTACCAAGAAGGTCAATGCCATTGGAGATTTCAGGAATTTCCATCAATCCACTAAAAAAAAAAAAAAAAAATACAGATCCCTGAATTTCCTAGGACAGAAAATAGAATCCTCACTAAGGCATTTCTCTTTTCTTTCTCTGAACTGGGTTTTTCTGTTCTTCACATAGTGTCATTTGGGAGCATCAGGTGAGTGTCAGAAACTGAGAAAACTCTTCTGGTAGGTAAAACCCAATAGAAACTTCCCCTATATTTATATCTTAGGCTTTCTGTTCTGCAAGAGTCTTATTAGGAAGTACATTCTTTTCACTCCCTCCATTTTGCAGGCTAGTTACTATGCAAGTCATATTGCAGTGAATTCCAAAACCTCAGGAAAAACTCTAAAAGATTATATTAGCTGTGCAGAATTTGCCTTTAGTATACCACACCAGACTAACACTCATCTTTCCCAAAGGAGCACAAAATCACGAGGGGTTGACTTCAACGTATTACCTGTAAATAGTTTATAGGATAAGAAGAAAGGAAGTGAATTGCTTAGAAGGAAGTTATTGATAAATCATTAAGCCAGCTTTTGTGCTTTGGGGCTCTAAAATAAAGGTGTAGATGGGGAAAACCTCTGAGTATGCAATTTTCTTTGGATTCTCCCAAAGGCCAGATTAGGCTGCAGCCTTGAATATCTGGGCACTTTTATGTATGTAGCTTTAGTCCAGCTAATTTTTAGGGCATGAATAAAATATTTCAAATCTCAATTTTTGTGGATTATCAAAATCAATCTTAGGACTGATTTGCCATTACTTAGGGGTAACATAAAGTTTAATTTTATGCTATTTAATATGTTCAATAAATCAAGAGAAGAAGGGAGAGACACAGTCAAGGAAAAGATATTAAAAATTTATAACACAAGAGGAATTTATAGGTTTCCACTAAAGAGTCATTTCATGGCTTAATGTGGCATAAGTGCCTTCCTTGTATATTTCTTCTAATGAAGAAAAGTCCATTTCTTAAAAAATTAAAATTACCCACATTATGGATGTTCTTTAGGTTTATTATAAAACTTTTTATCCATGAAAGAGAAAGCATGAAATCTAAATGCAAGTTATACTAGAATTATTTATAACAAAAGATATTGTGACCCAGTTATATTACTTCTAATATAAAGCACTACTAAAATTCTGTCTTCTTCTAGATCCCCATTGTTCTGTTGCTCTGTTTCTTACTTAATGTAGTCAATATTTTTATTTTCTATTATTTCTTTGATTCTTATAACCATACTTGAAGAGTTGACTCATTGGAGAAGACTCTGATGCTGGGAGGGATTGGGAGCAGGAGGAGAAGGGGAGGACAGAGGATGAGATGGCTGGATGGCATCACTGACTCGATGGACATGAGTGTGAGTGAACTCCGGGAGTTGGTGATGGACAGGGAGGCCTGGCGTGCTGCGATTCATGGGGTCGCAAAGAGTCAGACACGATTGAGCGACTGAACTAATCTGAACTGAACTGAAAGAGTAAATTGTGATTGCTTTTGTTGCTAATGATCTTGTGAAAATGCTATTGAGATAGCTCCATTTATTATTTTCCGAATAGCCAGATATTCACCCACATCTCCCCATAACCTTTGACTGTTTTGACCAATGACAAAAGGATAAGTGTACCATCCAGACCAGAGCATAGAAAAGTAAGCTATTTTGTGCATTTGCTCTTTTTGTGGCAATAATGAAGACAACATTTTGAGTGGTAAATCCATAAATCGGAAACAACTGATATTTCTGAGTCATGGAGAAGAGACGCTCAAATGCATTTCTTGACTCATATAGGACTGTACAAGAAGAAATAAATCTTTTTGTTGTTGTTGCTGCTGCTGCTGCTGCTGCTGCTGCTAAGTCGCTTTAGGTGTGTCCAACTCTGTGCAACCCTACAGACACCAGCTGACCAGGCTCCCCCGTCCCTGGCATTCTCCAGGCAACAACACTGGAGTGGGTTGCCATTTCTTTCTCCAATGAATGAAAGTGAAAAGTGAAAGTGAAGTTGCTCAGTTCTGTCGGACTCTTAGCAACCCCATGGGATTTTCCAGGCAAGAGTACTGGAGTGGGGTGCCATCGCCTTCTCTGAATCTTCAGTTCAGTTGCTCAGTCGTGTCCAACTCTCCGAATCTTAGTGATTGCTATTTCAGGATAAATTTATTATCATGGCCTATTATCATGGCCTCTCCTCACTTGTGCAAGTATTAAGCTAAATGTACTTTTCTGTGATTTATTTCTTTTCTTCTCACCACTTGTATCTAGTATCCATCTACAGTATTGTTGTAGCTAGAATTTACACCCTTATCCTGCTCAACATCATCCTTGTTATTTTCAACAATGTTGCTGTAAACTGCCTTGTAAAAGGTCTGTTAGTCCTCATGTAATTCTGGGAATAGTATATTGGGTTGTATGGCCTGGAAATGTTTAACAGTCATAGACATGGTGCCTGAATGTCCTCAAGGATTAGAACAATTCGTCTCCATACTGGTTGTGTATGTGTCCCCTTTTATTTCAAATACTCACCAGTCGTGGGATTGCTAAATGTTTTAATGCAGGGATGTAGAATGTAATCTCACCATGATTTTAGTTTTCATTTTCTTTATTCAATGAGTTTGAACATGTTTTTGTATGCTCAATTAATCTGATGTTTAATTAGACAAACATGGGATTTCTATAAAATAATTGTTTATGTTTTAGCTTTTTTTCTATTGCATATTTTTTCTTAATGGATTTCTATGATTCTTCATGTATTTTGAATGCCATAATTACATGTTCAGCAAGTGTCTTCTATTTTGTAGCATATGTTTTCATTCCCTTTATTATTATTTGACCAAAAAACTCAACTTTAGAATGACTAGTTCAACAGTTTCCTGCATTTTTGGAGCTTTCACATATTTTTATATTTCATATATTATATTTTTTATATATGTTTTTATTTTTATTTATTTTTTAAATTAAATTTTATTTTGCTTAACTTTACAATATTGTATTGCTTTTGCCATACATCGAGATGGATCCGCCACAAGTATACACATGCTCCCCATCCTGAACCCTCCTCCCTCCTCCCCTCCCCATACCATCCCTCTGGGTCGTCCCAGTGCACCAGCCTCAGGCATCCGTTATCAGGCATCATACCTGGACTGGCGTCTCATTTCAGATATGATATTATACATATTTCAATATTATATTTTTAATACTGGCTTCATAAGGATAAAATTTTTGTCTTGTTTTTTTCTAAGTTTTGTAATTTTTATTTTCAAATTATGACAAATTTTTCTGGTATTTTTAATTGTTGTCCGTGAAACGTGGTAACAATCTATTATATTTGTGTATATGAATCATCAGCTTTCTTTATTACTACAGAATCCACCATTATATATTTAATCTAAGGCAATATCTATTATAGTTCAATGTTTTTATATGCTACACTAAGCCACTTAGTCGTGTCCGACTCTGTACGGCCCCATAGACGGCAGCCCACCAGGCTCCCCAGTCCCTGGGATTCTCCAGGCAAGAACACTGGAGTGGGTTGCCATTTCCTTCTCCAATGCATGAAAGTGAAAGTGAAGTCGCTCAGTCGTCTCTGACTCTTAGCGACCCCAGGGACTGCAGCCTACCAGGCTCCTCCGTCCATGAGATTTTCCAGGCAAGAGTACTGGAGTGGGGTGCCATTGCCTTCTCTGCAATGTTTTTTATAAATAGGTTTATTTTACAGTCTTTATTTTGTACAGTTGATCTACATTTTATTTTATCTGTTATTACAAAAAACTTCTTAATTACTATAACTTTGTAGTAATTCTGACACCTGACAGGGAAAGTTCACTCATCTAGTTTTTATTATTCAAAAAAATTTGAGCAACTCTTTGTTTTTACTCTTTATATAACTTTCAGAATCAGATTGTTATATTTCATGAAAAATTTTATTTATTTATTTAGGATTTGCATGAAATTTATTAAGAAATTCATACAGAATTTGTTTCCTACATAATCTTTTGGTTATTAAAAATAATGTTTAAAATTATATTTTAAATCATTTTCTGTTCTTGTATATAAATATGTTATTTGTTTTTAAAATTCACTAATACCTAATATTTTTCATAAGATCTTATTCTTTTTTTAAGTAATACAGCTAATTTCTGAAATCTTTGGCAGAATTGCTATCTCTTAAGTTTAAATAAACAAAATTACATATTCAGATAAGAAATTTGAATTCTAAAAAGGTTAAACAATTGTATCAGCATATGCTTTTAAGTAGCCTCTCTGGGTACAGATTCTGTCTTTAGACAACTAGATCAGTGCTCTTTCATCCATAGAAAGGCAAGATGGAAAGTATCAGCTTATCACAAATTCCAGAGTTTTTTTTTTTTTTCTTTGTCAAATGGTAATATGCTTGTTATATTTCTTAATGTATAGATTTTACCTAAAACAGAAATAAGAAAGTTTATAACCACTACTTGTCATTAGCATAGAAGCAAAGAGACAATTTGAAGAAGAGTTGATTTGACCAAGCAATAGTATTTTTATGAAACTGACCAGCGTTCAGTAAAGTGACAGAGACTCATTATTAAAACTCTTATTTTGAAATAGATTTAGGGTTACGGAAGAATTAAAAAGAGCTTACAGAGTTCTTGTCCATCCCTCCTCCTGCTTCCCCTAAAGTTAACATCTTACCTCCTTGCAGCATAGCTGTCAAAATGAAAAAATTAACTGTTATAGTGGGATTAACTAGAGACTTTATTAATATTTTTCCAGTTTTTGCACTAATGTCCTTTTTTTTTTTTATTCCAAGTCATAGTCCAGAATAGTATGTAGCATTTAGTTCCTCAGTGTTTCCTTGCTTTTCACACTCTTAAAGTTTTGAAGGAACTAGTCCAATATTTGCTAGAATGTCTTTCCACTTGGTTTGTCTAATATTTCCTCACAGTTAGATGATGTTATGAATATTGGAGATAATGCCAGAGAGGTGAAATGCCCTTCTGATTGCAGCCTGTTGGGAAGTAGATGATATTAAATATCATCTGGTGATGTTAAACTTGACCACTTGGTTACAACAGTGTCTGCAGGTTTTGCTACTGTAAAATTATGTTTTATAAAAGCTGTTGCCTCCTTTGTTCATTACAAGGAGTTTACCAAGTCTAACCTATATGCAATGCAAGGATGACTAAATCTACCTCCTGGAGGGAAGCATAGCAAGGCATGTGTGACAATATGTTAAAATCACCACGTAATTAAGAAATATTTTTGGTGTTATATTTTAGGAGACTCTTTATTTTAACCTCATTCTCTTCATCTCAAAATATATTTGTGTGACTGCACCACTTGCAACCCAAATTTTCTAAATGCAAGTGATGATTCTAATTGTTGAGCATATTTTATTACATCAATTTTACAATGCTAATAAGTAGAGAGAACTAACAAGAGTAAACTAAAACAACCACAAGTTTGAGTGCTCTTATAAGACAGAATCATGCTAAGAGTATGTAAGAAAACATGGAATTCAGTGGTTATGTGAGCAATTCGTTGTTTTTTTTTTTTTTTTTTTGTCCTAAAACAAATTGAAACATGGAAATTGAAGATCTCCATGAGGTTAAAGTCTGAAGTCATTCTTCAGACTTATATTGCCCAACGTAGGGTCTGAAACATAAGTTGTCAAAATGTTGAAGGAAAAACAAAATGCAAAAATCAAACAAAATTTCTGATACATAAATAATAAAAAGAATTAACACAACACATTAAGGATTTGTTACTTTGAAGATTAAGTAGAGAAAAACAGATAACCAAGAAAAATAAATTCAGAAAGGATGAACTTTATTCTGAAAGAATAAAATTGAGAAAGACAAGATTAAAAAATTTCTCCCCAAATCACTGTTTTATTTTTAGCATAAAAATTACATGCTTTTTCTTATTAAAATCATGTTTACCAAATGTTATAATCAGATCAGTTCAGTGGCTCAGTCTTGTCCAACTCTTTGCGACCCCATGAACTGCAGCACGCCAGGCCTCCCTGTCCATCACCAACTCCCGAGGTCACTCAGACTCACATCCATCGAGTCAGCGATGCCATCCAGCCATCTCATCCTCTGTTGTCTGTTGGGAGCCGGTTTGGATTAGCGCTCTGCCCATGACAAGGGTCATGAGGAAGGAGGCTTGGCAATAACGCAAGGGCTATCCAGCCTCAGGAGCCCCCTGGAGGTTCTCGAGCATCTACCCCCGCCAAAAAAGCCAGAGTCTGCCTACTTTCTGCTTTGTGTTCTCACCTCTGACTTTACAGGGAGCTGTCCCCCACTACCTTTCTCTGAAAAAAGAGCTAACTTACAGCTCCAGTTAATAATTTCTGAGTGTGACAGTGTTTCAGCCTACAAACTCCTTTTGGAAATCCTCTAGCCTGCCTGAATAGGTTTTTCCGGCCACGTGTGATTGTTTAGAGCCTCCCACCTGTGAGAGGCATGAGATGTTCTAAACTTTCTAAACACAGATTCCTTTGAGCAGTTAAAAGATTGATTAGAAATTGTATTGGTGAAGGGTTTTTCACTTGTTGGGCCAATGTTTGCTGCTAAGTCTCCATATCCCTTACCTACTGTGTCCTTGGCAGTGTATTGAAATGTAAGTAGTAGCCTTATTCAAAAGCAGAGACATCACTTTACCAACAAAGGTTCGCCTAGTCAAGGCTATGGTCTTTCCTGTGGTCATGTATGGATGTGAGAGCTGGACTGTGAAGAAGGCTGAGCGCCGAAGAATTGATGCTTTTGAACTGTGGTGTTGGAGAAGACTCTTGAGAGTCCCTTGGACTGCAAGAAGATCCAACCAGTCCATTCTGGAGGAGATCAATCCTGGAATTTCTTTGGAAGGAATGATGCTAAAGCTGAAACTCCAGTATTTTGGCCACCTCATGCGAAGAGTTGACTCATTGGAGAAGACTCTGATGCTGGGAGGGATTGGGGGCAGGAGGAGAAGGGGACGACAGAGGATGAGATGGCTGGATGGCATCACTGACTCGATGGATGCGAGTCTGAGGGACCTCCGGGAGCTGGTGTTGGACAGGGAGGCCTGGCGTGCTGCGGTTCATGGGGTCGCAAAGAGTCGGACACGACTGAGCGACTGATCTGATCTGATCTGATCTGAGTAGCCTTAATGTTTGTAACCTGGGACCTTTGAGTTAATCGTTGTTACAACCCACCACAACTTTGCCCTATAGATATGCAATGCCAATGCTTTTGGAGGGTGGCGCCTGACTTTAAAATAATCACCTTTAGAGAAAATAAGTTCCTTAAAATGTTAATAGGCCTCCGGGCCAGAAGATGATGTAACTCACCTAAACTTTTGCGTGTGATAGGTTTGAAAGCCTGGCTCAGGGACTGCTGTCTCTGCATGACTCCACCCCTTCCCCCATTATCCTCTATGCATAACTTACAGATAAAAACTACTTTGAAAGTAAACTACGGGGCCTTGTTAACCGAAGCTTGGTCTTCCCATGTCGTTCTTTCTCTTACCTTCTGGCTGAATTATTCAGCCTCCTCTCTCCACAAAATGTTCTCACTGAATTTCCTTCTTCTCACTGAGCTATCATTTCATCCGCTTTTCTTCACTGAATTTCCTCCTCACTGAGCTATCCTCATTTCTATTATTCTTTATATCTTCAATTAATATTTTAATAAGCTGTTGTTTCCTGATCGCCTATGCCATCTCCCCTTCGAAATCCCTGGATCCACCAGGGCTGGACCCCGGCAGTCGTCCCCTTCTGCCCGCAATCCCTCCCAGCATCAGAGTCTTCTCCAATGAGTCAACTCTTCGCATGAGGTGGCCAAAATGCTGGAGTTTCAGCGTTAGCGTCATTTCTTCCAAAGAAATCCCAGGGATGATCTCCTTCAGAATGGACCGGTTGGATCTCCTTGCACTCCAAGAGACTCTCAAGAGTCTTCTCCAGTACCACAGTTCAAAAGCATCAATTCTTTGGCGCTCAGCCTTCTTCACAGTCCAGCTCTCACATCCATACATGACCACAGGAAAGACCATAGCCTTGACTAGGCGAACCTTTGTTGGCAAAGTGATGTCTCTGCTTTTGAATATGCTATCTAGGTTGGTCATAACTTTCCTTCCAAGGAGTAAGCGTCTTTTAATTTCATGGCTGCAGTCACCATCTGCAGTGATTTTGGAGCCCAGAAAAATAAAGTCTGACACTGTTTCCACTGTTTCTCCATCTATTTCCCATGTAGTGATGGGACCAGATGCCATGATCTTCATTTTCTGAATGTTGAGCTTTAAGCCAACTATTCACTCTCCACTTTCACTTTCATCAAGAGGCTTTTGAGTTCCTCTTCACTTTCTGCCATAAGGGTGGTGTCATCTGCATATCTGAGGTTATTGATATTTCTCCCAGCAATCTTGATTCCCGGCTTGTGTTTCTTCCAGTCCAGCGTTTCTCATGATGTACTCTGCATATAAGTTAAATAAACAGGGTGACAATATACAGCCTTGACGTACTCCTTTTCCTATTTGGAACCAGTCTGTTGTTCCATGACCAGTTCTAACTGTTGCTTCCTGACCTGCATACAGATTTCTCAAGAGGCAGATCATGTGGTCTGGTATTTCCATCTCTTTCAGAATTTTCCACAGTTTATTGTGATCTATACAGTCAAAGGCTTTGCATAGTCAATAAAGCAGAAATAGATGTTTTTCTGGAACTCTCTTGCTTTTTCCATGATCCAGCAGATGTTGGCAATTTGATCTCTGGTTCCTCTGCCTTTTCTAAATCCAGCTTGAACATCAGGAAGTTCACGGTTCACATATTGCTGAAGCCTGGCTTGGAGAATTTTGAGCATTACTTTACTAGCGTATGAGATGAGTGCATTGTGCAGTAGTTTGAGCATTCTTTGGCATTGCCTTTCTTTGGGATTGGGATGAAAACTGACCTTTTCCAATCTTGTGGCCACTGCTGAGTTTTCCAAATTTGCTGGTATATTGAGTGCAGCACTTTCACAGCATCGTCTTTCAGGATTTGGAATACAAGGCAAATTGGAAGTGGTCAAACAAGAGATGGCAAGAGTGAATGTCGACATTCTAGGAATTAGCAAACTAAAATGGACTGGAATGGGTGAATTTAACTCAGAGGACCATTATATCTACTACTGCGGGCAGGAATCCCTCAGAAGAAATGGAGTGGCCATCATGGTCAACAAAAGAGTCCGAAATGCAGTACTTGGATGCAATCTCAAAAATGACAGAATGATCTCTGTTCGTTTCCAAGGCAAACCATTCAATGTCACAGTAATCCAAGTCTATGCCCCAACCAGTAACGCTGAAGAAGCTGAAGTTGAACGGTTCTATGAATACCTACAAGACCTTTTAGAACTAACACCCCCCAAAAAATGTTATAATAGCCCTGAATAATTTATGCAGGACACTTTAGTGTGTATGTGTGGATGGAGAGGATTGGTTAAGAACCATTGAATGTCAACAAAATAGTAACATTCCAATATCCATCTCTTTACCATTTATTTATTGAATGGTTGTGATGCAAAATATTCCATATGATGTATAAACAGTAGTAAATAATAGGGTATAGCCCAGTACAGGATTTCATAGAGCTTCATTTCCCACTTATCTCAATATAGTTGATTAAATATCTCAGTTATAAATAAAAATAATAATATCATTGCTTTTCTGAGCATAACACTAAGTTTTTATAAACCTCAACTAAAATTATGTTGTGTGAATATTCCTCAAGTATTTCTGTATCTAGTCTCTTTGCTGTGCTCATCTACCTGTGTGCTATGCCTAGTTCCTTAGTCGTGTCCACCTCTTTGTGACCCCATAGACTGTAGCCTGCTAGGCTCCTCTGTTTGTGGGGATTCTGCAGGCAAGAATACTAGAGTGGGCTGCCTTTCCTTCCTCTAGGGGATCTTCCCAACCCGGGAATGGAACTTAGGTCCCTGGCATTGCAGATGGATTATTTACCATCTGAGCCCCCAGGGAAGCCTACTCATCTACCCAGGCTATGGTAAAAGACAGAATGATGCATTGTTAAAGAGTCTGAGGTAGTTAAATTATAAAATTACTAATTATGTCGCTTTAGGCAAACTATGTATATGTCTGTTTCACAGATCCTTGGGCTACACAATCATCAAAGCAATAGAGAAAAACTTGCAAATGAGTGGAATTTTTTCAAGCAGTCTTAGTGTCTATCCATAAGATATAAGGCTGTCCTTTTTCAGAAAATATTGACCTTTGGCAAAGAGATCTTCTTTAGACATTCTTGGGTTCTTGGAGGGGAAAAAAATAGAATATTAAAAGCTCTCTAAACTCAAACAATTGTTCAAAAAATATTTTTATTTCATCATTTCCTGGTATTTATTAAAAAAAAAAAAGTACAAAAGATTGAAGACAGTGATTTTCAAAGCTGGCTGGGATGGAGATGAGGAGCTGTATTCCTAAAACCCAATAAACCTGTAGAAATTTGTGCCATAGGTAGTCACCATTGTGTATTAAATACTTAACGAGAGGCTGAATATACAACTGGGCTTGGTCAGACCACATATGACAATAGAACTTGAACCCACAATTTCCATAGCATCCAGCCCAGGAAACCAAACCACAACCTCAGAACCAACCCATCCAAAATTGTCAGGATATGATCAATGACTGCCAGCATCCCTCCTCCCTTTTTATGTTCCTGCCCCACTTTCAACTTATGACCAACAATAGAACATCAAATGTGCTTCCCAAACCTATCACAAAAGATGCCCCTACTTCTCATTAGTCCTTCTCCAACATTCTTCCAACAATAAATTTCATTCAGCACATAGCAGAACTCTTGTCCTTTTTATTTTTTACCTTATGAAGCTCCCCTATCTCCTGCCTGCCTTTGAATCTCTGGCAAACTCAAATGATTGTGGCTAATTCTTTGCTGTAGAGGATTCTTAATAAATGATCTCAGCTTGATTTCAATTGGGAGGTCTTCATTTATTTCAACATTAAAGTGTGACAGGGTATGCAAATAAAACAACTATAGATTAAGAGAAACATAACAAAACATTATAGTAATGGCATTATCAACTTATTTCAAAATAGCTTGAAGTTAGTAGTGAACATCTATTGATTCATTTATTCTGTATACTACACCCAAGTATACATTTATATATAGATATAGATATATAGATAAATAAAGAGAGAGAGACACACACTCAGAGACAGAGAGAGACAGAGAGCCAGAGATTTTACTTAGAGGAATCACTTTTAACCAGCTCCCACAGGAATTTTCAACCAAGGGAGCAAATGATGGCTGAAAATTCAATGTGTTCTGGTGTGGAACAATGTCCTAATTCCCTCCATCCAGAAAGGTGATTTTATGCACTTCTAACAATGGGAAATAGATGGGGAAACAGTGGAAACAGTGTCAGACTTCATTTTGGGGGCTCTAAAATCACTGCAGATGGTGACTGCAGCCATGAAATTAGAAGACACTTACTCCTTGAAAGAAAAGTTATGACCAACCTAGATAGCATATTCAAAAGCAGAGACATTACTTTGCCAACAAAGGTTCGTCTAGTCAAGGCTACGGTTTTTCCAGTGGTCATGTATGGATCTGAGAGCTGGACTGTGAAGACAGCTGAGTGCCGGAAGAATTGATGCTTTTGAACTGTGGTGTTGGAGAAGATTCTTGAGAGTCCCTTGGACTGCAAGGAGATCCAACCAGTCCATTCTGAAGGAGATCAGCCCTGGGATTTCTTTGGAAGGAATGATGCTAAAGCTGAAACTCCAGTACCTTGGCCACCTGATGTGAGGAGTTGACTCATTGGAAAAGACTGATGCTGGGAGGGATTGGGGGCAGGAGGAGAAGGGGACGACAGAGGATGAGATGACTGGATGCCATCACTGACTCAATGGACGTGAGTCTGAGTGAACTCTGGGAGTTGGTGATGGACAGGGAGGCCTAGTTTGCTGTGATTCATGGGGTCGCAAAGTGTTGGACATGACTGAGCGACTGAACTGACTGAACTGAACAAAAACAAGTACTTGCCAGCAGTAGCTCTGCACATTACTGTACTACCTTACCACCAGCAAAGAAAATATAGATCTTAATTGGAAAGATATGTTTAATTTCAGTTCAGTTCAGTTCAGTCACTCAGTCAAGTCCGACTCTTTGCGAATCCATGAATCGCAACACACCAGGCCTCCTTGTCCATCACCAACGTCCGGAGTTCACTCAAACTCACATCCATAGAGTGGGTGATGCATCCAGCCATCTCATCCTCTGTCGTCCCCTTCTCCTCCTGCCCCCACTTCCTTCCAGCATCAGAGTCTTTTCCAATGAGTCAACTCTTCACATCAGGTGGCCAAAGTACTGGAGTTTCAGCTTTAGCATCATTCCTTCCAAAGAAATCCCAGGGCTGATCTCCTTCAGAATGGACTGGTTGGATCTCCTTGCAGTCCAAGGGACTCTCAAGAGTCTTCTCCAACACCACAGTTCAAAAGCATCAATTCTTCAGCACTCAGCCTTCTTCACAGTCCAAATCTCACATCCATACATGACTACTGGAAAAACCATAGCCTTGACTAGATGGACCTTTGTTGGCAAAGTAATGTCTCTGCTTTTGAATATGCTATCTAGGTTGGTCATAACTTTCCTTCCAAGAAGTAAGCATCTTTTGATTTCATGGCTGCAGTCACCATCTGCAGTGATTTTAGAGCCCCCAAAATAAAGTCTGACACTGTTTCTACTGTTTCCGCATCTATTTTCCATGAAGTGATGGGACCCCATGCCATGATCTTAGTAGTGAATGAATTCATAGGGGAAAAAAAAAAAAAAAAATATATATATATATATATATATATATATATATACACACACACACAAAATACATTTTTAAATGTGAAAACATCTTTATAAGACACTGTTTCATGTGCATACTTCTCTGTTTTGGTGTGGATAGTTTGTGGAGGATAGTTGTGGTGATATTAATGCCTCCAGTATTGAAATGCTTGCACACTTGTGAATATATTACTTGGGAAATGCAATACTACCTGTGTCCTCATCTCCAGAAAATAGCCATGACCATTTGGAAAATACAGTAAAAGCTGATGTTCCACATTGTTCTCTCTATGCTAAAGTCCTCCCCTGGGGCTAAATAGATTTGCTAAACCACATGTTGTTTACTCAATTTTTGTGCCAAAGCATTAACGAGACTCCTATGGGTAATGACGCTCTGCCAAAATATTGGGTCTTTAATTCAATATCACCTTTCTTTTTGGCAATACATTTATTCATTGAATATAGATTTCTTTAAAACCCAGGATATCATTCAATATACCACAATGTACTTAAATGGTCTTGTTGGATTGCATTATTTTACCCAGAATTCAGGTAAAAAATCTATTTCACAGACATTATACAAAGGAAAAAAAAAAAAAAAACAGTAAGCAAAGTAAACTTCAATCCATTCTATTCAGTATAGATGAGAAAAATAACCTGACACTGTCTAGATTCTTTTTTTTTTTTTATGTGCATAGTAAAAGTCATAAAGGAATTTAAATTGTCTATATATTTGCATTACAGAAAGGTTTACTTAAGTTTGAATAATCAAATATCACTTTAAATAGTAAGAATAGTTTAATAATGTTTAATAATAAGAAAAGTTTAAATCTCCTTTTTAACAATACATCTCTCAATATCCTATTAGTAATTCCAAAACCCTGAAACCTTAGAAAACCAAAAGTCTGCAGTTGCCATTGTTACTGCTGTTGAAGGTTTTGTGCAAGTTCATTTGTCAGTAAAACTGGTCTCATATAGCCATTATCTAATCCACAAGCTGTAACTGTTCATGTTCAGCAATAAAAGAAATTTGACTACAGACTTTAGCCCTAGATCTTGGCACATTTGTGATGTATGTGCTACTGATGTATGTGCTAAAATTCAAAACCAAACTGCATTCTAAAACATACAGGACCCCAAAAATTTGAAGAATGAATTGATAAGAAATTATTAATATGTATTAGAGATGTAACTGGACAAATTAAACAAACAGAAAACAATGATCTCTAGGGACTTTCTTAGACCTACAGGAAAGTAATTTTAAGGTTAACTTTCCATGAATATTCACCAATAGGAAATAAGTTAAATGGCAACCCACGCCAATATTCTTGCCTGGAGAATCCCATGGACACAGGAACCTAGCAGGCTACAGTCCATGGGGTCACAAGAGTTGGAGATGAATTAGCAATGAAACCACATGCTTAAGAATGTGATATTGTGTCAGGCTGACTTGTAAACTCCTGTAATAACTGCCAAATCCTCTTCATCTGATGGAAATGATGAAAAATATCCCTGTGGAATCCAGGGATATTAGAGAAAAAGGAAGATTACCACAAGACTGGAAATGAAGACCCATGATGTCATAGCTGATTATTAAGAAAAGTAAAAATGTGACTTGATTAGCAGTTCCCCAGATGTTCTAGATGTTTTGACATACAGAGGGCAACTTAATAAGACTGATTTTTTTTTTTTTTTTAAAGTAGTGGGGGAAAAAAAAAAAAAAAAAAAAAACCCTTAAACCTAAAGTGATAAGTAGGATTTATCTAATCTTGAGTAACTAAGAGGACTGTCTGGAGTCCTGCAATGATGAATCTGATGTCCTAATCAGGCTCAACCAGAGAGAAAGTGAAAATCATCAGAGCAAGAGGGGATAGTTTCAGTTTTTCATGTTATCACTGACATTTTCTTCCCTCAGTTTACATTCTCCTCCAGTTCTTCTTTTATATACACTTATTTTCTGTTTCTATCCTCTCTCCCCTATAGTGTGCACATTCTTCCATTGCTTTTTTTTTTTTTTTTTTTTTCCTCAGCTGCCATAACTCCATGCTGCTAGCAAAGATTCTCATTGGTCCACTTATAAAGTAGAAACTGGAATGCAGAAATTCCCTGGTGGAGCAGTGATTAAGAATCTGCCTGCCAAGGCAAATTACATGGGTTCAGTCTCTGGTCAGGGAAGGTCCCATGAGCTGTAGAGCACCAAAGTCCCTGCGCCACAAATATTGAGCTCTAGAGCTCTAATCTTGGTCTGCAACGAGAAGCCGCTGCAATGAGAAGCCCCATGCCACCCACTGGCAGCAACTAGGGAAAGCCTGTGCACAGCAATAAAGACCCGTCACAGCCATAATACATAAAATTTAAATAAATTAATCCTAAAAAAACAACACACACTCTTTCAAGAACCAAATTTTTTTAAAAGTGCAAAAATGCATGAATCAATTAATTGTTTATAGTCATTGTAACTGGAGAAGTAAACAGTAACCCATGCCAGTATTCTTGCCTAGAAAATCCCATGGACAGAGGAGCCTGGTGGGCTGCTGATCATGGGGTCGCAGGGAATCGGACACGAGTGAAGCGACTTAGCATGCATGCATGCGTTGGAGAAGGAAATAGCACCCCACTCCAGTGTTCTTGCCTGGAGAATCCCAGGGACGGGGGAACCTGGTGAGCTGCTGCCTATGGGGTCACACAGAGTCGGACAAGACTGAAGTGACTTAGCAGCAGAGGCAGCAGTAATTATAATAAATTGTAAAACCTGGCTAAACTTAGGTCAACTTATATTTGTAATATAATATGGAAAATATAAATATATAATATGGAAGTAAAAGAATATAATATAAATATAATATGAAAGTAAAAAGAAAATTTAAATCTATAGGTGCTTGTTTTGGTCAAGATTCTCTAACAGAATACCAAGAGAATGGGTAGCTTATAAACAACAGAAATTGATTTTTCACCTTCTAGAGACTGGGAAGTCTAAGATCAAGGAACTGGATAATTCAAGATATGGTGAGATCTGACCTCCTGGCTCATAGACCAGTATTTTTGCTGTGTCTTCAGATGGTGGAGGGGTTCTCTGGGTCTCTTTTATAAGCACATGAATCTCTTTTATGAGGGCTCTACCTTTATGATCTAAGCACCTCCCAGAGACCCCACCTCCAAATGCCATCACATTAGTGGTGTAGTTTCAAAATTACAAATCTCAAGGTGACACAATCATTTTTAGTAGAACTGAAGTAAAATATCATTAAGATGAACAACTTATTGAAAAAGCATTTAGAGAAGTACCATATTATATACTATCAAAAAAACCACACAATGCTAATGAACAGTCCCTTATCCAAAAAAAAGGTAACAGCTAAATTCTAAGAGATGAAAAAGCATTAAAAAATTTCACATATGTACACTGTATGAAATACTGACTATGAAATGCACAACACTTCAAATGAAACAAGAAACCCAAACCAAAAAAAAAAAAAAATCTACTTAAAATAGAATCTTAAGTTTCAGGCATTTATTTATAAATCCATATCAATATAAGGATAAATATACATGTGACAAAAATAGTATTATTAATCTGTTTCTAAAATTCTAGATTTTATGAAATTAGGGAAACAGCTTAAAACACAGCATACTAAGAAAAGCTAACATCATTTCCTTGACACTTATAAAATGTAAAAGTAGATATATTTTCAAAACTTAAGATGTAATTGGTGAAATAAATGTACTTTCTATAAATAACAGCAAATAAGCCATTTTTAAGAGGCACAGACAATTAAATTTTATTATATAAGTAAATAAATGTCAAGAGTAAAGAAAATTGTCTGTCACACTTGTGTTACTTTTCTGCTTCAGAAATGAAACTTTGGATATTTTTATCCTTTAAGAATTTTATTTTCTATGTGGTTTATCTTACAATTGATCTATAAATTTTTATGATCAATTTCATCTCATATAAAACTTCCCATACTTGTTCCAATGAAATACTACTTTAATATTATAAACCAAGGAACACCACTAGAAATTTCTATTTTCTTATAATATTAAATTTTATTGTGTATTAAATATTAAGTGTTATTTATTTAATTCTCCAGAAACATTCTCTTCATATATGTATCCCTCCAAATACAATGCCCATCTTAACTTTTTAATTACTTTTTCAAAACCAGATTTATATCCATAACATAAACATACTTTTCATACAGGAAATGCAAAGTGTTCAAGCCATGAATGGTATAATATAGCATCTTGCAAAATACAAATAAGTGTTAAACTTTTAGAATCATACAAACGTAATATGTATTCATGGGGCTTCCCAGGTAACAAAGTGGTAAAGAATCCACCTACCAACTCAGGAGATGCAGGAGACAGGTTCAGTCCCTCAATTGGGAAGATCCCCTGGAGGAGGAAATGGCAAACCACTCCAGTATTCTTGCCTGGAAAATTCCATGGATAGAAGAGCCTCACGGGCCACAGTCCTTGAGGTCATAAAGAGTCAGATATGACTTAGCATATACACACAAGGGGAACTCATTATTGCAACAGCCAACAAATTTGTTCAGGGTTTTTGGTAAGCAGGCTGTATATTGTCACGCTGTTTATTTAACTTATATGCAGAGTACATCATGAGAAACGCTGGGCTGGAAGAAACACAAGTTGGAATCAAGATTGTCGGGAGAAATATCAATAACCTCAGATATGCAGATGACACCACCCTTATGGCAGAAAGTGAAGAGGAACTAAAAAGCCTCTTGATGAAAGTGAAAGTGGAGAGTAAAACGGTTGACTTAAAAATCAACATGCAGAAAACGAAGATCATGGCATCCGGTCCCATCACTTCATGGGAAATAGATGGGGAAACATTGGAAACAGTGTTAGATTTTATTTTTCTGGGCTCCAAAATCACTACAGATGATGACTGCAGCCATGAAATTAAAAGATGCTTACTTCTTGGAAGGAAAGTTATGACCAACCTGCTGCTGCTGCTGCTGCTGCTAAGTCTCTTCAGTAGTGTCCAACTCTGTTCGACCCCATAGACGGCAGCCCACCAGGCTCCCCCGTCCCAGGGATTCTCCAGGCAACAACACCGGAGTGGCTTGCCATTTCCTTCTCCAATGCATGAAAGTGAAAAGTGAAAGTGAAGTCGCTCAGTCCTGTCTGACTCTTAGCGACCCCATGGACGGGAGTCTACCAGGCTCCTAAGTCCATGGGATTTTCCAGGCAAAAGTACTGCGGTGGGGTGCCATTGCCTTCCCCGATGACCAACCTAGATAGCATATCCAAAAGCAAAGATATTACTTTGCCAACAAAGGTTCGTCTAGTCAAGGCTATGGTTTTTCCTGTGGTTATGTATGGATGTGAGAGTTGGACTCTGAAGAAGGCTGAGCGGCAAAGAACTGATGCTTTTGAACTGTGGTGTTGGAGAAGACTCTTGAGAGTCCCTTGGACTGCAAGGAGATCCAACCAGTCCATTCTGAAGGAGATCAGCCCTGGGATTTCTTTGGAAGGAATGATGCTAAAGCTGAAACTCCAGTACTTTGGCCGCCTCATGCAAAGAGTTGACTCATTGGAGAAGACTCTGATGCTAGGAGGGATTGGGGGGCAAGAGGAGAAGGGGACAACAGAGGATGAGATGGCTGGATGGCATCACTGACTTGATGGACGTGAGTCTCAGTGAACTCCGGGAGTTGGTGATGGACAGGGAGGCTGACGTGCTGTGATTCATGGGGTCGCAAAGACTTGGACATGACTGAGTGACTGATCTGATCTGATCTGATTGACATCTTATACCATGGGATACCAGCAGAATATTTCATGCAAAAATGGACACAATAAATGATAAAAATGGTATGGACCTAACAGAAGCAGAAGATATTAAGAAGCAGTGACAAGAATACATAGAAGAACTATACAAAAAAGATCTTCATAATCTGGATAACCATGATGGTGTAATCATTTACCTAGAGCCAGACATCTTGTGATGCAAAGTCAAGTGGGCCTTAGTAAAAATCACTACAAACAAAGGTAGTGGAGGTGATGGAATTCCAGCTGAGCTATTTAAATCCTAAAAGATGATGCTGTGAAAATGCTGCACTCAATACACTAACAAATTTGGAAAACTCAGCAGTGGCCACAGGACTGGAAAAGTTCAGTTTTCATTTCAATCTCAAAGACAGGCAATGCCAAAGAATGTTCAAACTATTGCACAATTGCACTCATTTCACATGATATCAAGGTAATTCTCAAAATCCTTCAAAATAGACTTCAACAGTACATAAACTGAGAACTTCCAGATGTACAAGTTGGGTTTAAAATAGGCAGAGGAAACCAGATATTAAATTGCCAACATCTGTTGGCTTATAGAAAAAATAAAGAATTCCAGAAAAACAACTACTTCAGATTCATTGAGTACTCTAAAGCCTTTGACTGTGGGATCACCACAAACTGTGAAAAATTCTTCAAGAGATGGGAATATCAGACCACCTTACTTGCCTCCTGAAAAATCTGTATGCAGGTCAAGAAGCAACAGTTTTAACTGGACATGAAAAAATGGACTGGTTCCAAATAGGAAAAGGAGTACGTCAAGGCTGTATATTGTCACTGTGCTTATTTAACTTATATGCAGAATACATCATGTGAAGTGCCAGGATTGATTAAGCACAAGCTGGAATCAAGGTTGCAGGCAGAAATGTCAATAACCTCAGATATGTAGATGACACCACTCTTATGGCAGAAATTGAAGAGGAACTAAAGAGCCTCTTGATGAAAGTGAAAGAGGAGAGTGAAAATGTTGGCTTAAAACTCAACATTCAAAAAATTTTGGCACGATCATGGCATCTGGTCCCATCATTTCATGGCAAATGGATGGGGAAATAATGGAAACAGTGACAGACTATTTTCTTGGGCTTCAAAATCACTTCTGACAGTGACTGCAGCCATGAAATTAAAAGACACTTGCTCCTTGGAAGAAAAGTTATGACCAACCTAGACAGCATATTAAAAAGCTGAGACATTACTTTGCCAGAAAAGTTCTGTATAATCAAAGCTGTGATTTTTCCAGTTGTCTCGTATAGATGTGAGAGTTGGACCATAAAGAGAGATCAAAGCAGTCAATCCTAAAGGAAATCATTCCTGATTATTCATTGAAAGAACTGATGCTGAAGCTGAAGCTCCAATATTTTGGCCACCTGATGCAGAGTGTCGACTCTTTGGAAAAGATCCTGACGATGGGAAAGTTTGAAGTCAGGAGGAGAAGGGGACAACAGAGAATGAGATTGTTAGATAGCATTACGACACAATGGACATGAGTTTCGGCAACTCTGGGAGACAGTGAAAGACAGGGAGGCCTGGCATGCTGGAGTCCCTGGGAGTCACAGAGTCTGACACCACTGAGTGACAACATTGATATGTTAGCGAAAATACTGAAGGAAATTTTGGCCAACTCAATAGTTGCTTAATAGTCAAAGACAATTGTGTCTACCCATTTTCATGCTCCATATTAATTTTATAATCTAATTATCAGCAAATCATGGACTTAATGGAACCTTGGGTTTTGAAAGTGATGGTGTCACTATTGTTTGAAGACATTCATTTAGATACTTTGTAAAGGATTTTGCCAAACAATGAAAAGCCATTTATTTATCAGTGGATATTTATGGAGTATAAAATATATAAAAAATATAAAGAGTATTTATAAAGGGATGACTTAGTTGATTTCCTCTGAGACCAGAGAGAAGTTTGGGTGCAGGCAAGTGGAAGTGAACCCAGCAAACTGGGGCAACACAACAGAGAGCAGAGGCAGGCAGGGAGGAAAAGGCTGCTTACAAATTTGAGTTCTCTGTGACTCTCCGAGAAGCATAAAAAGAATGGCTCCAAGAACTGTACAAGAGAATTACAATATTTATTTACTACAATAAATTGTAATATTTATTCACTAACTCCCTTCCCCAGTTGTTTGAGAATTGTCCACACGGACACTAACTCTTCCACAATCCAGAGTGTATTTTTCTAGACTGAGTTCCTCAAGTGTTGGAGAAGACCCCGGGGAAGACAGCAGAGATTCAGGGCCTATGGACCACAACTTCACGGGATATCAAAAGGGCCAGGTGATGTGAACTGGGCTCCAGAGAGGCATCCAACAATGGAGCTAGGGCATGTCATGCACAGTTCTAGGGCTTTGGAATTCACTGAACAGCAGTTTTATCTGTGGATAAAACACAGAGTAGCCTTGATGAGTTGATGATCAAGTGCATAATAGACAAACCTCCATTATCTTGAACAAAATAGCAATGTGAGATATCTGATTTAGATAAGACTTATAGGAGTTAATTTATTTAGAAGTCTACCCCCTATACAGACTAAAGCCTTCTTGTAGGCAGAGGATATGTACAGCTTGACATATAAAGGTCAAGCACATTGCAGGTACTCAGTATTCAGTTCAGTTCACTTAGTCATGTCCAACTCATTGTGACCCCGTGGACTACAGCACGCCAAGCCTCCCTGTCCATCACCAACTCCCAGAGTTTACTCAGCTCATGTCCATAGAATTGGTAATGCCATCCAACCATCTCATCCTCTGTAGTCCCCTTCTCCTCCTGCCCTCAATCTTTCCCAGCATCAGAGTCTTTTCCAGTGAGTTCTTCACATCATGTGGCCAAAGTATTGGAGTTTCAGCTTCAACATCAGTCCTTCCAAAGAATATTCAGGACTGATTTCCTTTAGGATGGACTGGTTGAATATCCTTGCAGTCCAAGGGATTCTCAAGAGTCTTCTCCAACACCACAGTTCAAAAGCATCAATTTTTTGGTGCTCAGTTTTCTTTATAGTCCAACTCTCACATTTTTACATGACCACTGGAAAAAACATAGCCTTAACTAGCTGGACCTTTGTTGACAAAGCAGTGTCTCTGCTTTTTAATATGCTGTCTAGGTTCGTCATAACTTTCCTTCCAAGGAGTAAGTGTCTTTTAATTTCATGGCTGCAATCACCATCTGCAGTGATTTTAGAGCTCAAGAAAATAAAATCTGCCACTGTTTCCACGGTTTATCCATTTCCCATGAAGTGATGGGACCAGATGCCATGATCTTCGTTTTCTGAATGTTGAGCTTGAAGCCAACTTTTTCACTCTCCTCTTTCGCGTTCATTAACAGGCTCTTTAGTTCTTCACTTTCTGCCATAAGGATGGTGTCATCTGCATATCTGAGGTTATTGATATTTCTCCCTCCCGACAATCTTGATTCCAGCTTGTGCTTATTCCAGTCCAGTGTTTCTCATGATGTACTCTGCATATAAGTTAAATAAGCAGGGTGACAATATACAACCTTGATGTACTCCTTTTCGTATTTGGTACCAGTCTATCATTCCATTTCCAGTTCTAAATGTTGCTTCCTGGCCTGCATACAGATTTCTCAAAGGCAAGTTAGGTAGTCTGGTATTCCCATCTCTTTCAGAATTTTCCACAGTTTATTGTGATCCACAAAGTCAAAGGTTTTGGCATAGTCAATAAAGTAGAAATAGATGTCTTTCTGGAGCTCTCTTGCTTTTTCAGTGATCCAGCAGATGTTGGCATTTTGATCTCTGGTTCCTCTGCCTTTTTTAAAACCAGCTTGACCATCTGGAAGTTCATGATTCGTGTATTGTTGAAGTCTGGCTTGGAGGATTTTGAGCATTACTTTACTAGCATGTGAGATGAGTGTACTTGTGTGGTAGTTTGAGCTATCTTTGGCATTTCCTTTGAGCTTGGAATGAAAAACTGACCTTTTCCTGTCCTGTAGCCACTGCTGAGTTTTCCAAATTTGCTGGCGTATTGAGTGCAGCACTTTCACAGCATCATCTTTTAGGATTTGAAATATACTCAGTATCGAACTATACATATCAAATGAAAGAAGGAAGAATAGAGGAATGCAATAGGAAAAAAAAAAAAGAAGAACCAATGAAGTTTAGAGCAGTTGAGGAAAATAAAATTTTGGAAAGGAGCTATTTGTGATGGGTTTTGCACCATATAAATTATTAGACATTTATCTATGCAATCGATATGTTTATGACTGTCTATTAGCTTGATATGCTATCAGCTACTATAACATTTTAGAAGACACCCATAACCAAAATATTAATGAAATGAAATAATTTTAACTACCTAAATACACATCAACAAAACTACCTGGACTTTTTGATTATATTTGTAAAATCTAATTTCAGAACTGGAATTTATATTACTGAAAGCAAAATTTAATTATGAAAAATTGTTCAGTGTTCTTGCAGTGAGAGACAGGTTTTGCTTATTTTTTTTTCTTCTAATTTCTTATTTTACTCTTTAAAATGCTAGGAAGATTTGGGTCTATATGACATACGTCCTAACCTACAATTTAACAACATGAACTATATTTGAGTGACTTCTTGAAATACTTTTATTTCACAGAAAAGCCAGAGACATTTCAGCTCATAGACAACTAGATTTGTAAAACCAAAGTCTGTGTCAAGTACTTTACAATTTACAAAGAATGAATATTTTATAATACCCTGAAGATCAAGAGCTGTAAAAGTTTACAAAATTCAAGCAAGTAACATAAATCTGTGATTTGGGCATGCAACAGTAGGATCTAATTGATTCCATTTAATTGGAAGATGTATGCCTTTCTAAGTACATCCATTCAAATCACATTTTTTAATATTATGCTGGTCAAAAACAAAACAATAAAAACAAAGGATAGCCTTGTACACTTGTGCATTAGTTACCTACTACCACAATTATGCTATGTAGAAATCAACCACAAAATCTCAGTGACATGTATCATTAAATATTTATTTAACTCACACATCTGGGGGGATTCCACTGATTTTAATTGGGCAAGCTCATGTATATTTCATCTTTCAATTTTTGGTAGAGTTTTCTCACATGCTTGTAGTTTCTTCTGGCCTTAAGATGACCTGAAATAGCCTCTTTTGGGAAGACTGTGTGGTCTGTCATCCTCCAGTAGTTAAATTCTCATGTCATTCCAAGAAAAACAAGAGAGAAAATTAATACACATGAGCATTTTTCAAGCCTTTTAATGCATCACATATCTTAACATCCCATTGGCCTAAGTGAGCTACCTGTCTGAACTCAAAATTTGGTACTGGGGAAACAAATTCAAGCTTTTTAGTGAGAGAAATTGCAGTCACATAGCATAAAGCATGGATATCAAGGATAAGACTGGAAAATGTTGTCCATCATTAAAATCAATTTCCTATACATTGCATGTTATCTCTAATAAAAGAACATTCATTCTTGTCCTCTGCTGTAAACTATAATTGTACATATTGAGGACTCACTTATATCTGCAACTTATGGGTGGGTGAAATAGAAAAATTAGCCAAATTTATCATAGATAAATGAATTATCATGAAGTTCTTATCTCTGTTGTTGATAAAAACAAATAAGTAAACAAACAAAAACAAATTATGAAATTAATTTGACATATTAGCTCATGTAAATTAAATTTTCAAAACATCCGAGGTGGATGATTTGTATCAGAATTGTCTAACTATCTTTGGCAATTCCTTTGCAGATTTTATCAAAGATGATGATGAAAAGCTAAGAACATTAAATTAAATTAAAATATAAAAGTGAAGAAGATAAGTTCTTTCTAGGATTCTAACATGAAAGAGAATTGGCTTGGGCAAGTTTTCAGGGGTTCATACGTATGTTCTTACATACTAGCTGGCTATTACTTTCTTGTTTGGATGTGTGAATGTGTGTGATCTTAATTATTAAAAAAAAATTTTTTTTTGACTGTTCCTTATAGCATGCGGGGTCTTAGTTCCCTACCAGGGGTAGAACCTGCACTCCCTACCTTGGCAGCACAAGTCTTAACCACTGGACTACCAGGGAAGTCCAATAATTTAATTATTTTAATATCAAGATTCTGACCAACCATGAGGGTCCTGTGTACATCTGAGGGTAGATGATTCCACTCTCAGGCTAATCTAATCATCTCACAATGATATATTCAATTCCAAGGAAATATATATTTCTTTTAGCTCAGAATTATTATTAAGATTAAGCTACTTTTGTGAATCTGGTTTCCAAAATACTGGAGAAGGAAATGGCAACCCACTTCAGTATTCTTGCCTGGAGAACTCTATGGACAGAGGAGCCTGGTGGCCTAGTGGGCTACAGTACATGGGGTTGCAAAAGTCAGACTTAGTGACTAAACCATCACCACCATAATACTGTCATCTCTAACAAATCTGTAAGCATCACGTAGATCAAATAGTAAAGAATCTGCCTGCAACACAGACAGGTTTAATCCCTGGGTCTGGAAGATCCACTGGAGAAGGGACTGGCAACCAACTCCAGTAGTCTTGCCTGGAGAATTCCATGGAGAGAGGAGTCTAGTGGGCTGCAGTCCATGCAAAACAAAGAGCTGGGCATGACTGAGCAAGTAAGCAGAAATTTGTAGGAGAATCTTGATACATTTAAGTGTGATAAAATGTAGCTCATAAATAAGATAATATTTAATATTGAAAGGCATTTAGTTCTTAAAATTTCTGAGGATCATTATAATAAAAATCATAGTAAACTATGTAAAGTATATATCATTTTCATATATATTATTAAGTGCCTGTTAGGGCACCTTTATTATCCTATTTTTAAAACATGTATTATCATCACAAGCATAAGGAGTCTATACATTAGGATTTTAAACAAGACAAATCCACTGAGAAAAAAAATTGTGAATGTTTTCTTGCATTAATTGTATGTTTACAAATAATGTTCTTATTAATAATTTGGTATATAAAACTGGTAGGTTTTTAAAATACAGTTAAATCCAATGGAATTTTTCATTGCACATTGGGTTCCAAGTCCAGCAAATACCTATCTTGTCACTCTTTCTATAGAAGAAACGTTTTATTTAAAAAATAATTCATATTAAGGAGAAATGGATTAAGAAAGTGGGTAATTTTCCCTGTTGAGAGCCTTGACCCAATACTATTGTTAGTACTGATCAACTGTTGCACACTTAACCTTCCACACACTGATACATTGCTAAGTTTATATCTATACAACAGGTGCATGCATCAAATAGTTTTAAAATATTATGAAAGCACTGCAGAGTTTCAACAAATCGCTTATGAAATAATACACTAGTGTGACATCATTCAATAGATAAGCACAAGTGGAGTTCCTGACCTCCTGATACAATTTTTCCAGTATACCCCCTAGAGAGTCATCAAGCATTCGCTTTCCAAACTATGTGACTAAATTTAAAGACCTTTTAAGGATCTGTCAGCTTACTTAGCCTGTTTGCATTTATACTCTTAAGCCCGTTTGCTTTTATGATGGCCACAAGTAACATTGAAATATTGAGGATGTTCAAGTTTTTCAAAAGAAAGGTATCACTGTGGCATCCATTCAAATGTATTGTTTCACAGGGGATGTATTTTGAGAAAGGGCAGATGGTAGCATTTCCCAGAACATCTGTTACCCATCATTCTTTCACAGAGCAACCCAGATGCTGTTGACAACTTGTATGTAAATCATGCTGACAATTTGTTCAGTGTCTCTCCTGCGGAGACTGAGGTTGTCCTGGTCATACCATTTATCAGATATAGGAGATAATGGAGTCCCACAAGTACAGTTCAACTGTGTTTGGGCCAGAAACAAAACAGCTATTAAATTAAGGGAATGATTTATCTACTTTGAAGTTATCTCCAGCAAGGATTTCCTACTTCAACTGTCTTAGTCTTATCTGAAGGTGTCTAGTATCTAATTAGATATTAAATGCTCTACAGAACAGAAAAATGCCAAACTGCTTCCTCATACTTGTCCTCAACTTCTATTACTATTTGTTAGGGGTAATCATTTCTTTGACCTTGCATTTTAAAATTACTTTCATCTCAGGGAAATAACATGTAAGAGGGAAATTATGCATGCATTGCTGTATAAATGTCAGATTTTTTACTTTGCAAATGCCTGCTATAAAATATTCACAGTACAGAAGTTGATTTACAATCCATTTCAGCCTGTAATCTGTCTTATTGTAATTTTGTACCTTGTATCACAGTGCATTTTTCACATTGATGAAAAGAAAACAAAAAGAAAAAAAAAAAGCATATCTTTAATTAAATACCTATGCAAAGGATAAACTAAAACCATTGGCATTTATAAAATGATTATAGATTTTTCTAAACAAACTCAATTAGATCATAATATAGGTTGTAAAGAGGGAAAATGTATAATTAAATTTCAAAATACCTAAGCTTATAAAAGCATTACATACAAGCTAAGCTTCTTGTTAAAATAATGAAGATTAAAAAAAAATTAACATTGGATTAAGTAACTATAATATAAATTTGTACATCAAAATATCCATTTAATTTGTAAATAAACTTTACTTTGGGATGCTGATTAAGCACATTGATAGTAATAGATTTCAAATCAAGCATTTTTGTTAAACGATTACAGGTTAACTGGGACGACTGGGAAAATACATTGAGTTATGAAATATCATAAATATGTTTGTCATATAAAATTCACAAATAAGACCAGAAACTGTTAGATTGACCTATCATCTTATTAAAATGTGCTCGGAACAGAACAATAATTTTTGCACTAGAAAAGGAAGTAAAGATGCATTCACATGGGTTCTTTTTCAGGCAGCCAGACTATTAAATTATAATTATTTTAGACAAAAAGCAATTTTAAATCTCAATTGTACTTAAGATTAAGCCTGCTGGATCCATAATTCGGAATAACTAACCTACATAAAGTTCCAGAGACGTTTAACTTCTTGGATGGGCATTTCTTAAAAAAAAGAAAAATCTTTTGGCAGTGGTGGTAGAAGTAAAAGATTCATCTACAACTTTGATTCATAAGCATGAGAATTTGTGCATAATGTGTAACATCTGGAAATAGTACTTATTTTTCATTTGCTTAAATATAAATGATAAAATTTAGCAAACCAATAGTTTTATTTATTATTATACATTGTAACAATATTAGTTTTCTGACAAAGCATTCCAAATATTATGGCAGCTTTCCTTGGTGGTTCAGAGGGTTTCTCTGGTGGCTCAGATGGTTAAAAAAAAAGCCTAGGTTTGATCCCTGGGTTGGGAAGATCGCCTGGAGGCATGGCAACCCACTCCAGTATTATTGCCTGGAGAATTTCCATGGACAAAGGAGCCTGGCAGGCTACAGTCCATGGGGCCCAAAGAGTCGGGCATGACTGAGCAACTAAGCACACAACAAAGTATTTATTAAGCAATATTAATGTGTTTCCATATCGGTCAATTAGTTAAACAAGTTGGACCATACAGTTAAGAAGTGCCAAGTCTTGGGTTTTATTTTCTTATTAATCAAATAGTTTTAGAATAAGAAAATATCTGTATATTACTGTATATATATCTGCTAATTAAACATACACTAATTAACATATACCTTATGGATTTGTCTGTTGAAACACAAACCTCATCAGATACTACTTGATATTGAGAGATTTCATGAAGTTGCAAACTGGGTAAGCATATTCTAAAGCTTGCCCAAGACATTTCCATTATGGTTGTTTTCCTGAACAATTAATAACTCCCCTCATTTACTCCAAAACACTCAGGTTTGGATAATAAATTACATGATCATAACACTTACTAACCAACCAACTACATCATGGTGCTGGAACAAGGCTTTATCGATTCATATTTGGGAATCTCTTGAAGCAGTTTTGTTTCTGATTTATGAATAATGCATCTAAATTGTCTGGGTCAATTTCCCTACAAAGACTTTGGTGGCTCCTTGTTAAATATCTTTAAAAGAAACTACAACATAGTCCAGTTAATATTCATTTTCATACTGTGATTCTAAAAGAAAACAATAATTGGCTTCCCATGTACTGGCAAGCAGGGAGACTTACTATTTATAGGACCATAGAAAGCATTACATAAAGGGAAGTCTGTTTTCATTTGTGTCTGACAACTTGACTAGTCTGAGACATAGAGAGAAAATAGTAAATGTGTAAAGTGTTTAAATGGGAGAAGTTTCTTTGCATTTCAGTTTGTCAGGACCTTTCACTAGCAAAAGTACAAGATTCCAGGAACCTCAAGGGGCAAGTTATTTTTCAAAGTTGGTCCCCAAATGTATCCCTATATGAAAATCAAATCACCTTCTTAAAATGTGGTCAGTTAAACATCTTCTGTCTCACATGTCTGTGAGACCAATAGATCTTATTTCATTAGCTACAGAAATTCTTTTGTCTTGTTGGCTCGAAAATACAAAATATATTAGTTTTAAATTGAACATAAAAAGTTAAGACCCCTTGAAAAGCATAGATGTCAATAATGAAATCAGCTAGCTGTGTAAAGAATAAATTCTTTTTAATCGTGACTTCTCCATTGATGTTAGTGCTGTATGAAATTCAAACAACACTTTGTACTTTAAGACACACCTCTGATGAGTCAACTTGAGTGTGTATTAAAATGCCAAGAGATGAAACTGGTGAGAAGATGCTTCTGAAATGATAGGATCAGAATAAAATCAGATTAAAGCTGGTTTTAACACATACTGATCCAAGTCCAAGAAGTCACTGTTTATGACATTTACCATATCCTGGAAATGAACGTTTTAGGCATTATTATTTTCAAAATGACAGCTGAGTATCAATTCTTTCTCTGTGCATCAAATACAATACATCTAGGAAATGATATTAAGAAATAATACACATGCAAAATATATCAGTTCAGTTCAATTCAGTTCAGTTGCTCAGCTGTGTCCAACTCTTGGCGACCCCATGGACTACAGCACGCCAGGTTTCTCTGTTCATCACCATCTCCCAGAGCTTACTCAAATTCGTGTTCATTGAGTCAGTGATGCCATTCAACCGTCTCATCCTCTGTCATCCCCTTCTCCTCTCACCTTCAATCTTTCCCAGCATCAGGGTCTTTTCCAATGAGTCAGTTCTTTACATCAGGTGGCCAAAGTTTTGGAGTTTCAGCCTCAACATCAGTCCTTCAAATGAATGTTCAGGAAAAAATTTCCTTTATTATTGACTGCTTTGATCTCCTTGCAGTCCAAGGGACTCTCAAGAGTCTTCTCCAATACCACAGTTCAAAAAACATCAGTTCTTCAGTGCTCAACAGTCTTTATGGTCCAACTCTCATATCCATACATGACTATTGGAAAACTAGGGGTAGTAGTAGTAGTCAAAGCTACTACCATAGCTTTGACTAGACGGACCTTTGTCCACAAACTCTTGTCTCTGCTTTTTAATATGCTGTCTAGGTAGGTCATAGCTTTTCTTCCAAGGAGTAAGCATCTTTTAATTTCATGGCTGCGGTCACCATCTGCAGTGATTTTGGAGCCTAAGAAAATAAAATCTCTCACTGTTTCCATTATTTCCCCATCTATTTGCCATGAAGTGATGGGACCAGATGCCATGATCTTAGTTTTCTGAATGTTGAGCTTTAAGCCAACTTTTTCACTCTCCTCTTTCACTTTCACCAAGAGGCTTTTTAGTTCCTCTTCACTTTCTGCCATAAGGATGGTGTCATCTGACTATCTGAGGTTATTGATATTTCTCTTGGCAATCTTGATCCCAGCTTGTGCTTCAGCCAGCTTTACGTTTTGCATGATGTATTCTGCATATAAGTTAAATAAGCAGGGTGACTATATACAGCCTTGACGTATTCCTTTCCCTATTTGGAACCAGTCTGTTGTTCCATGTCCAGCTATAAGTGTTGATTATTGACCTGCATATAGATTTCTCAGGAGGCAGGTCAGGTTGTAGGATATTCCCATCTCCCATACGACCCAGCAATCCCACTGCTGGGCATACACACCAAGGAAACCAGAATTGAAAGAGACACATGTACCCCAATGTTCATTGCAGCACTGTTTATAATAACCAGGACATGGAGGCAACCTAGATGTCAATCAGCAGATGAATGGATGGGAAAGCTGTGGTACATTTACACAATGGAGTATTATTCAGCCATTAAAAAGAATACATTTGAATCAGTTCTAATAAGGTGGATGAAACTGGAGCCGATTATACAAAGTATGCCAGAAAGAAAAACACCGACATAATATACTAACTCATATATATGGAATTTAGAAAGATGGTAATGATAACCCTGTATTTGAAACAGCAAAAGAGACACGGATGTATAGAACAGCCTTTTGGACTCTGTGGGAGAGGGAGAGGGGATGATTTGGGAGAATGGCATTGAAACATGTATAATATCATATAAAAAATGAATCGCCAGTCCAGGTTTGATGCAGGATACAGAATGCTTGAGGCTGGTGCACTAGGATGACCCAGAGCGATGGTATGGGGAGGTGGGTGGGAGGGGGGTTCAGGATTGAGAACACGTGTACACCCGTGGTGGATTCATGTTGATGTATGCCAAAACCAATACAATATTGTAAAGTAATTAGCCTCTAATTAAAATAAATTAAAAAATATTTATAAAGAATCCCTATCTCTTGACAGTATATAAAATATATACCTATAATCAAAAGCAAGAAGGAAGAAATTTGGTTATCAGAAACTGTGAGAAATGCCTCAAAGTTTAAAAATAAAAAGGAACAAAATTATAGTTTGAGAGGCATGTAAGGATATATAAATATTCTTTAAAACCCTTTATGTGGTTCCCCCTCTACCACATCTAAATATATTTTGACTGAATTACACAGGATAAATCTCGTCAATTTATTTGAATACCAGAGATATGATCTCTGGTACTGTTCATAAAACAACAGAAGCTGATTTTTTGAAATTTGGGATACATGTTCTAATATAATAGAGAACAATACGTTCTAACATTCATAATTTCCTCAAAACTTGCATGAAATCATTTTAGCTGCCTACCTTTAAATAGAAAATCTTTCAATGTCTGTGGAGCCTAGGCACCCAACAACTTATAATTCAGCAACAGAACCTTCACTATACATAGCTTTTCCAGAGTTGCATCCATATATAATCCAAATTAACATAATCCTTTCACTGTGTGGCACTTCTTAAGTGCTTCTGGGTCAAACTATTTTATGATCATAATTGTGAGTCAAATCTAGAGGGAAATTTCCTATTTACTAACTATGAATGATTTTATTAGTGCTTTAATGCTTGGCATTTCTGAGTCTGTACTCATTCCTGACAGAAAAGTACTAGAACATATGAAGATGATCACTGTTTCCTTCTCCATGCATATTTGTTTGCATAACTACAATGGCAAAATAAGAGACAAGAAGAAAAATAATAATAATAGCTCCTTCCTAAATCCCAAGCAATATGCTTTTACCTTAAAAACAGATAATGCCTCTGTCTGAATTTTTCCTTCTGTAGTTTATAAAGCAAATAAACTTTATAAAGCAAATCTTAAGTACAATTTCATTGCTACTTACCACAGTTACTTTTTGTTTTACATCCATTCATATATTAATATAATCGCATAGTCAAGAAATATTTAATAATGACCTACTAGGTAACAGGCAATTTTATAGAAAAATAAAGTAATAAACTTCATTTGTCTTTGTTAACAGAAATAATTTATAAGTAGACCATTTCAGATATGACTATCTGTCTTTGTCTAAGAAGCAGTGTAGGAGACTTGGCTTCTTGTAAACCATGTCACGACCTGAAATATTTTCAAGAGTACTATAAGGGTTTTGTCTGAAATCTTTTTGTGTAAGAACATGAATTCGGGCATTTTAAAGACTGAACTAAATACAAACATCATAGAAAAAGGAAGACATGGATTCTATATTCTACTCTAGTGCTTTTATTTTTGTGGAAGAAGAATCAACACAAAAAGCAATCTTCCTAGGAATGTAACTGGCATAAAATATAATAGTTTAACATTCGTTTTAATTTGGTGAACATTTCCTTAGACAGAAATAATAGTTTCTGCCATGATGAAATTCCACAAACTAAGTTCAAGCAATGTAAAAGTGTTCTGTCAGTTTTGAAGCCTAGAAGCCTGAAATTCTGGTATCAGCAGGGCCATGCTCCCTCTGAAATCTGTAGAGACTTTTCTGGCTTCTGTTGTTTTGCCAGAATCATTGATGTTCCTTACTACAGGTGCATAACTCCAATCTCTGCCTTTAAACATTCTCCCAGGGTTTCTCAGTCTTCATATCCTCATCTCCTTATAAAACACTTATCAGATTAAGAACGCACCTTATTCCTAAACTAACTACATGTTCAATGTCCTTATTTCAAAATAAGATGAGAAGTACTTGGGTCTAGTGTTACAGGGAAAAAAGTGCACTCTGAGAGAATGGTCACATTCCAGGTCGTAGGCACGTCCCTGGGACAGCCACTGAGTGTAGATTCTTGGCTTCACACAGTAAAGGATTCAAGAACAGGCCACAGTAAAACAAAAGAAGGTTAATTCAAGGAGACACACACTCCACAGACAAGAGTTGGGCCATCTTGGAAGGCAGGGGACACCAGGGTGTGGTAGTTGTCAGTTTTCATAGGGATAGGTAATTTCATAGGCTAAATTTAGGGAGATGTGTAAACTACTTGAAAAAAAAACTTGGATGAGCTCTGCGGATGCTGGAACTTTATGTGCAGAATAAAGAACTCTGCTTTTCCTTTCTAACCTTCAAAACACAATGATTTAACTTATGCCTTCTTTTGGACCTGAGAGAGCTCAATGGCTTCTACCCCATGGAACATGGAATGGCTTCATGAACATTCCTGTCTTGACTCAAGTATAAATTCCCCTTATGTGGTCAAGAGGATTATTCCCCCTAGTTGACCACAGAATAAAGCCACTCACAGACCCAGTGCCTAACATCTTGAACTAGCAGGAGATGGCAGCCTACACACTGAAATTCAACACAGGTAACAGTTTGCCAAAATCAGCAAAGATATTCAAAATATACAACAACTATTTCAGAAAAAGCACAGGCCAATCAGAATAAATACTGCTCTTAAATAAACAGTATGTCTTCCTTGTAAAGGCTATTTATTTATTTATTTTTGACTGCATTAAGGATCTTCTTTGCTTCATGCAGTTTCTTTCATTGTGGCTCGCATAGTCTCTAGTTGTGACATGCGGGCTTAGGTCCATGGCATGCGGGATATTAGTTCGCTTACGGGAGAATCACACCCTTATCCCCTGCATTGCAACATTGATTCTTAACCACTGGACCACCAGGGAAGTCCCCATAGTATGTGGGAGAGTTTTACCAATGCAGAGGTTCTGAATGTCTCTCCCAGGCAGCAGTAGCAACTGTATTTATTTATTGTTATCTCTGTGGCTTTATGTAACATTTTTTCTGTAACAGAGATTTCTTTACTAGATTAGTATTAACACAAAAATCTATGTAGTAAAATTTTAATTTTAGTTTTGAGACATGATTAGTGATTCTTTTTCAAAGTGTTTGCATTATTTGATGCTTTTGATAGAAATTTTATCAGATCAGATCAGTCGCTCAGTCGTGTCCGACCCTTTGCGACCCCATGAACTGCAGCACGCCAGGCCAGGCCTCCCTATCCATCACCAGCTCTCGGAGGTCACTCAGACTCACATTCATCGAGTCAGTGATGCCATCCAGCCATCTCATTCTTTGTCGTCCCCTTCTCCTCCTGCCCTCAATCCCTCCCAGCATCAGAGTCTTCTCCAGTGAGTCAACTCTTTGCATGAGGTGGCCAAAGTACTGGAGTTTCAGCTTCAGCATCATTCCCTCCAAAGAAATCCCAGGCCTGATCTCCTTCAGAATGGACTGGTTGGATCTCCTTGCAGTCCAAGAGGCTCTCAAGAGTCTTCTCCAACACCACAGTTCAAAAGCATCAATATATATCTTAATAAAATAGGAACTATAAGTAAGGCCCATGCAAGTTTAGGACCATATGAAGCTTGTAGGGGAGCAAAGTCTGCCACCACAAATGCGTCTCTTTGTTATGAGCATTATTTTAGGCTGATTAGTTTTAAGAGACTAAAGAATCTGGAAGTTTACTTAACTGCCTATAAGAATTTAGAGGGAGGGTCTATACCAAGAAGAGAGTAATCACCAGAGATAACTACAAAGATTGTAAGCTGGTTTTGATAGTCTGAGTAGAATTTAGCAACACATCTTTGTTCAAAGCTTTCTCTGTGTCCCATTATGTCTACATGGCAGGAAAATCATGCTATTGTTGTTGTGGTGGTTGTTTTATAAATGGTGGGAGTATGGTTTATTAAGCTTGTACCTTAGTACAGGCACTGGGCTTTCCCCATTGTGCTCTTAATGTTCAAAACCCAGACCTTCTGCCAAGTTTTTTTGAGCAGTGGCACCAAGAATTTGAAAGCTAAGTGGATTTTTTACATCATCTGTCATCTTTGTGTGGCCAAGAGCTACGGCCAGACACAGCACCTTCTTTATCTAGAACTTGATGTTGGACTTCACTTAATCAGCTCAGCAAGGAAGGAAACTTCCCAGAATTATTCAGGCCTCCACTGAGGATATGTGGGATCTGTTTGATCAGATTCTGAAACAAAAAAGATATCATATATCTTGACCATCTTCTTGACCAATTTCTTATTCCTATTGGGTTTCTTCAGTGTCTAACCATGTCCATGTGGGGGAAATCCACAATCTTGGCCTCGTCACAGTGATGCTGGTCCCCAGAACACATGCAGAGAACCTGGGGCATGTAGAAGACTTAATCTTCAACTCAGTCCAGTTCAGTCACTCAGTCGTGTCCAACTCTTTACAACCCAATGAATTGTACCACGCAAGGCCTCCCTGTCCATCACCAACTCCCAGAGTTCACCCAGCCTCACATCCATCAAGTCGGTGATACCATCCAGCCATCTCATCTTCTGTCATCCCCTTCTCCTCCTGCCCCCAATCCCTCCCATCATCAGGGTCTTTTCCAATGAGTCAACTCTTCGCATGAAGTGGCCAAAGTATTGGAGTTTCAGCTTCAGCATCAGTCCTTCCAATGTACACCCAGGACAGATCTCCTTTAGGATGGACTGGTTGGATCTCCTTGCAGTCCAAGAGGCTCTCAAGAGTCTTCTCCAACACCACAGTTCAAAAGCATCAATTCTTTAGCGATCAGCTTTCTTCACAGTCCAAGTCTCACATCCATACATGACCACTGGAAAAACCATAGCCTTGACTAGACGGACCTTTGTTGGCAAAATAGTATCTCTGCTTTTCAATATGCTATCTAGGTTCATCATAACTTTCCTTGCATGTCCCAAAAGCATTTCTCCTTCTGAGGGTCATAGTTCTTCAGACTGACCTGAAGCTCCCCTGTCTCCAAAAGCTTCCACTTCCCACACTGGTTCCCCTGCATGACTTTCCACACTGCGTCCCAGAAGGTGTTTCTGAAGACTTTGTTGCTCATGGTAGGTGACATTGGGATAACCTGAGGAGAGCAGGAAAAACATTTTTATTTTGCTGCCAATGGACTTGCCTTTGAAGTCCCAGGCCCCGCCCCCTTCTCCTTAGCAGAGGATGGCAAACTAACCTGACTCTCCTTGAGCCTTTTATATGTACAGAATTAAATTAAATGTATTTTAATGAGTCTTACATCATTTATCAGACTAGCCAAAGAATCTATAAGAGAAGAAGGAAAAAAGTCATCATTTCTTTCTACCTCTATTGCATTCTTGAGTTTTCTGAGATAATAAGACCAGGACAATATTTTAAGTTAACCAAATTCTAATACATTCAATGAAATTTGCATTATCTGTAATTGGAATATAAAAAGAATTATTATATATGTATAGTATGTGTGTGTGTGTGTGTGTGTGTGTGTGTGTGTGTGTGTATTAGATCACTTGCACTGTAGTTTGCCAAGGTAGATTTTTTTTTTTTTCCCCTTTGATTGGTCCTTACTAAATCTACTAAATATCCTCACACTTAGCAAAAAATTGTGAGACTTAAGCAATACTTTCTTCCTAATTGGGCTTCCCTGGCGGCTCAGAAGGTAACGTGTCTGCCTACAATGCAGGAGACCCGGGTTCAGTCCCTGGGTCGGGAAGATCCCCTGGAGAAGGGAATGGCAACCCTCTCCAGTACTCTTGCCTGGAAAATCCCGTGGACTGAGAAGTCTGGTAGGCTACAGTCCATGGGGTCACAAAGAGTCAGACACGACTGAGCAACTTCACTTCTATTCCTAATTAAAAGGGGAAAAAAAAAGTTTTCCTTGTCCTTTGTTCTGTACTTTTCTAACAGGAATATTACTCAAAGATAAAAACACAATAATGTCATTGTTATAAAATCAAATTAATGTATAACTAAAGTAGGAAAATGGAGTCTTTTTTGTTTGTGTTTTTGTTTAAGGTATTTTTCCTAAAGGTATCTATTTGGTCTATCTAATTTGCTTACCTCTCTAAGCCCAATTATGCCACCTTTACTGATAAAATATTTAAATAATTATTGGTAGCTTTTATCCTGAGCTTATAAACAAATTTTGTTTGCTAGTATTATTATTATTGTTTCAACACAATTTTACTCATTGACTTGGGGGTGGGGAGGGAGTCGATTCCAAATAAAAAGGATGTGCTACAGAGTCCTAAAACACAAAAGAACTACCTATTTTCTAATTTTGTATTTATACATACTATTGTGCTGAAGTGTTGAGTGCTACTTTAGTGAAATTTGGAGCATTACAAAATTCCTCAATCATGCCAGACAGTAGTTCACTCTCAAAGTTTTAGACATGGTTAGTTAATGGAGCTGCATTTAATCCACTGTAGCAAATATGAAAAATTTAAGAGTGTTCTGCTGTTATTTCTGCTCTGGTTGTTACTGGCTGTGCTTTTGCTTGAGGAATCTTTTCACCCAGTTCTAGTATCTAACTTTTCTTTTCTTCTTCTTTTTTTTTTTTTTAACCTTGTAGACACTTTTTTATTGTATTTAAACTGATTTGGTGATCTTGGTGTAGATGAGTTCTAGAATTTTAAAATAAGCTATTACTAGATCCCAGGGGCACTTGGATCCTTCCATTCAAAGTTGGGACAACCTAGCCTCTATCTTTCTTCCATCTCCAAGGATAGTCAAACCAACAGAAATGGATTTTAAAAAATCATGAGATATTTTCCTGTATGAATTATAAATATATATATATATACTGGTTTACACTGATGTATTTAATAATGTCCTGCCTAATACAAATTAAGTTCTCCAAATATTTTCTGTTTCATTTCTTTATTTTTGATTCGCCAGACATATATTTTAAGTTGTTGATTCCTAATAAAAAGTTATTAAAAATGAGAAATAATATTCTGTTTACAAAAGACAACCCTGTGTACCTTTTTCTCAAGGTGATAACTAACAGCCCTTGACTGTTAGACTTAAACCAATTATCAATTCTTAAATGATTTAAGATTAGCACTGACTCCACCCATGATCTTACCCTGGAAGTCCCAATGTCACCAAATGCTAAGACTGACATCTTAGAAGAAATTCCCTCCAACTTGCTGCTACCTGTCTTTGTGTCTTGTTATCCACTTTACATTCTACCATCTGCTGCACCACTGAAGTGACCTGTAATTAAGGACTCTGAAGAAAACTCATTCTAAATTATGATTGGACATGGTCTTTCATGGCCATTAAAATAAAACGTTGCTTCTGTTTTTACTATTAGGCAAGAATTCCTTTGCATGGGGACATCAAGAAGACTGGAATGTGCACGGAATAACCTTACTGTCTTAATGACTACTAATTATGCATTTTGTTTTTCAAACAGTACAGATATATGACAACACACAGCTGCTTCTCCAAGAAGATAAAAGATGTTATGTGGTGGAGATATTTTAGTTTATTTCCTTCCTGGGAATATGATGTATATTTTTGATTTGTCTTAAATAATTTCTCAAACCATGAAGTTATTATACTTTTAATACCTTACTATAATTCTCTTATTAAAATACTTTTAATATAACATAGAAAGTTTTGGTCATATAAAATATGTTTTGAGAGGAAAACAAGAACAGCTAACTTGAAAAATCTGCTTAAAAAGATCAATTATATAATGTGCACAATATTGGAAAATTTCATGAATTTTATTTTAATATCTGTTTTCCAAATGCCAGATGTTCCCATAATGATAGATCCTGTGAGAAGAGGAAATTTTCTCACTTTATTTTTAATGATTTCAAAATTTATTCAACTCACAGATTTGCAAAACACACTGCAGAAATCTTCTTGAATTTCCATATTTTCTGTTTCTTAAGACAACACATTGCCATTTGGAAGAACTTTTATGCAAATTGAATGATATCATTTGGAAGTATAATGTCAAGGGAGATTGAAAAAAGGTGTTTAGGTTATTACAAGCAAATGAGTGAACTCTCACTCTTATAAACCCTTCCCATCTTTAGAAATGACATGCCACACATTTTTTCAGATTTTCTCTAAACATGCTTAGCTACAGAGGTGTCCCTTTGAAGCCCCAGGACAGTCCCCAGTCACATCCTTCTACATCTCTAGGTCTGTAGGCTTTTGTCCCAAATCCTTCCATCCACTGTTGGATATCTATCATTGCTGCTGCTGCTGCTAAGTCAGTTCAGTCATGTCTGATTCTGTGTGACCCCATAGATGGCAGCCCACCAGGCTCCCCCGTCCCTGGGATTCTCCAGGCAAGAACACTGGAGTGGGTTGCCATTTCCTTCTCCAATGCATGAAAGTGAAAAGTGAAAGTGAAGTCGCTCAGTTGTGTCTGACTCCTAGCGACCCCATGGACTGCAGCCCACCAGGCTCCTCCGTCCATGGGATTTTCAGGCAAGATTACTGGAGTGGGGTGCCATTGTCTTCTTCGTATCATTGCTAGAGTGATCTTTGTTGTTGTTGCTTAGTCATTAACTCGTGTCTGGCTTTTTTTTTTTGATCCCATGGACTGTAGCCAGCCAGGCTCCTTGTCCATGGGAATTTCCAGTCAAGAATATTGGAGTGGGTTGCCATTTCCTCCTCTAGGGGATCTTCCTGACCCAGGGATTGAACCAACACCCCTTGTGTCTCCTGCATTGGCAGGCAAATTCTTTACTGATGGTGCCACCTTGAATTCTTATATATGGTATTAAATTAATGCTGACAGCCAGCTATCATAGTTACTTATCAGCACCTCTACAAATAGGTAGCTATGTAATCTTGATATATAGTCAAGAAAGACAGCAAATTATGCATTTTTAATACGTTGCTTCTACTTTTCATATTAATTGTAAAATTTCAATGATGTTTGTGTATATATATGCATGTGTATATGTGTGTGTATATGTATTGTGTATATGTATGCATATATCTATGTGCATATGTATGTGTACATGTATGTGAAAGTTGCTCAATCGTGTCTGCCTCTTTGTGATCCCCATGGACTGTAGCTTACCAGGCTCCTCTGTCCATGGGATTTTCCAGGCAAGAATATTGGAGTTGGTTGCTTTTTCCTTCTCCCCTTTTACATACTTGTATGGCATATACCAACATGCTTACATACACATATATGTACATACATACACATAGTACATATTATATGAAGACTATTGTCTGAGAAAGTTTCTGAGATATGGTCCCAAATATTCACTATTACATGCAAATTTACTGATCCTTAAATGACAAAAATAATTAAATTTAACTCCAGAACAGTGAAAAACACTGTAAGATACTCATGTCCTCCTTTTCTTATTGTTTATTCTTCTTCACTCATTTTAGATAAATCAATGAGCAGAAATGAAATGAACATGTGAGTCTTTTAAAGGCCAGCTGCTGCTGTTGGCATGTATTTGAAGCTAATGGCTAATCTTCAAGTACACTGATGATTTTGCTAAAACCTGAATCCTCTTTCATTCAGACAACCTATGTTTCTGAGCCAAAATTAGGGGACAGTTCTTGGATTCCTAAGTCTCTTATTTGAGAGCATTGCAGGATAAACAGATGCAGTTGAAGGGAGAAGGGATATGTTGTTTATCCTCATTCAGATCTGAATGATGCTTTATCTTTTTTAGTTCAAGTTATTTCAAAATAAAATTATGGGAAAATGTTACTTATAAATTATCAAAGATATGCTCTATACTTAAATACTGTATACATTTTTGCTTTATTATTTTATATCTGAGCCAGTAATATTTGAAATTAAATATATTTATTTACACCACTTGAAAACATTTCAACTTTATATATGCAGTGCAATATTTTCTTGTTAATGTAATTTGGCATTCTAACATTTTCCTTATTGATATTTGTGTTATTTTTCAATAATTTCTAAATGACATAACTCACAATCTGTGACAGGGAGGTACATTTTAGGATAGCACAGGAGATATTTTGCCAGTTATAAACCTGATGTCTTCTATTTTTTTATAATGGTGATTTGACCTTGGTTTCCAATATTATGAATTTTAAAAAACATCCATCTAACAGTGTTCAAATGAATACCCTGAAATAAGCAAATTGGACAGTTTAGTGACAATTTAGTAACATTAATTGTACAAAGCGATGGATTCTTTAGTTGAACAGCAATCAATTTGGTGAATTATGTCATTATGTTAGACTATTTCATAATTGACCTGCCATTTTATTTGTCTTGAAGTTTGACATCAGTTGCCAAAACAAATAAGAAATACAAGTTTTGTGTTAATTATATATATATATATATGTATATATATTTAACTGTATACATGCAAACATGTATGTCTGTGTACTTTCTCCATGTTTTAAGAGTTGACAACAATGAAGCAGAGGAGGGCATACCACATAGTTCACACACACATATGTATTTATATATATTTATATGTGTATGAATAAAATTATATATAATTTATTTTTCATCTTTTATTTTCTATTGAAGTATTATTAACAATGATTTAATAGTTTCAGGTGTACAGCCAAGTGACTCACTTATACATATACATATATCTATTCTTTTTCAAATTCTTTTTGCATTTAAGTTGTTACATAATATTGAGTAGAGTAACCTGTGCTATAGGTAGATCCTTATTAGTCATCCATTTTAAATATAGCAGTGTGTACATATCAATCCCAAACTGTCTCTTCCCCTTACCCTTTCCTCCCTGGCAACTTTAAGTTCCCTCTCTAAGTCTGTGTGTTTGGTTCTCTTTGGTAAACAAATTCAATTGTATCATTTCTTCACACAATGTTTATCTTTTTCTGTCAGACTTACTTCATTCAATATGGACTCTCTTTCTCTGTCTGATCTCGTGCATTCAGTATGGACTCTGTAGGTCCATCCATATTGCTGCACATGGTATTATTTCATTCTCTATAATGACTGAGTTATATTCCATTGTATATATGTACCACATCTTCTTTATCTATTCCTCTGTCAATGGACATTTAGACTGTTTTAATGTTTTGGTTATTGCAAACAGTGCTGCAATGAACATTGGGGTGCCTGTATCCTTTCAGATCATATTCTGGATATATACCCAGGAGTGGAAATGTAGGATTATACGGTAGCTCTATTTTTAAGGAAAATCCATACTGTTCCCCTATACATGTAGAATTTATATAGTGAGAAAATATAAAGACTATTTTCATTCTTTAAATTAGTCCTCAATCTAGCCCATCATAAGTCTTCTATGACTACTCAGTTCCCAGACACAGTTACACATTATAAAATAAATGTCTGAATAAATTTCCTCCTTATTAAAAATAATAATAAATAATGAAATGTGTTTGGAATATTCATGAAATATTAGAGTAGATGTATTTCTATTAAAAACACTGGGCATATAATGATGATAATGATGGTTTTTCAGTATAATTAGTCTAGAGAAATACAAAAGATGTAAGGTAACTGGCAAGATATATGCAGAAATATGATTTGGTTATAAGATTTGATTTGGCATATGTAAAACCCATGAAAATAATTCAAGGTAACAATCAGAAACTTGATGAGACAGCCTTCTTGTATCCTCCAAATTGTTCTATCATGCTTGGTAACTTCATGAGATGAGTCAACCAAATTCGTGGAAAATCAGTTCTCTCTTCTGCTTATTTACATTCTGCCCATTTCCTTAGTGTCTCCGATTGTGACACTAAATTCTCCTCAGAAATCTCTAGTCACTCCTTCTTTTTCTTCTAGGTTAATTACATTCACAGAAATTCTTTCTTTTTGAGATTCAAATCCACTTTCATGTTCTAACTTTCTCCATCTCTGTAATTCTGTTTTTCAAAATGAAAACTTGTCACATTGATATTTTCAATCTCTTTTTCCTTCTTTTTTTTTTTTTAAACATATTCATTTGACAAATTATCTAAATTGAATCTATGTTGTAATCTGGGCCTACAAACTTTGAGAAATTTCTGGAATAAATTACACAACTATATTGAATGAACATATTAATTTTAAAAGAAAAATAAACACTCTAACTAGCACTTAATACCAGAAATCACTTTTTAAAAGAATGTAATATAGAAAAAAACTTTAAAGAAACGATAGTTAAGAAGGTGACACTTTAGGGTATGCAAAACTTAGGTTAGATAATTGAAAAGTTGAACTAGAAATTAAAAAAAAGAAAACTATTAAGAATGGAAATACAATTTTTTCTTGAATATGAATACTCAAAGTTGTAAACATTATAAATAGAAAATGCTATTTTATCTAATAAATTGAGCTCAAAGCATCTATATAAAAATCATTAAATAAGAAAAAATCTAAATATTATATAAATAGTAAATTATAACTGGATCAGATCAGATCAGATCAGTCGCTCAGTCGTGTCCAACTCTTTGCGACCCCATGAACTGCAGCACGCCAGGCCTCCCTATCCATCACCAGCTCTCAGAGGTCACTCAGACTCACATCCATCGAGTCAGTGATGCCATCCAGCCATCTCATCCTCTGTCATCCCCTTCTCCTCCTGCCCTCAAACCCTCCCAGCATCAGAGTCTTCTCCAATGAGTCAACTCCTCGCATGAGGTGGCCAAAATACTGGAGTTTCAGCCTTAGCATCATTCCTTCCAAAGAAATCCCAGGGCTGATCTCCTTCAGAATGGACCGGTTGGACCTCCTTGCAGTCCAAGGGACTCTCAAGAGTCTTCTCCAACACCACAGTTCAAAAGCATCAATTCTTCGGTGCTCAGCCTTCTTCACAGTCCAGCTCTCACATCCATACATGACCACAGGAAAGACCATAGCCTTGACTAGGCGAACCTTTGTTGGCAAAGTGATGTCTCTGCTTTTGAATATGCTCTCTAGGTTGGTCATAACTTTCCTTCCAAGGAGTAAGCGTCTTTTAATTTCATGGCTGCAGTCACCATCTGCAGTGATTTTGGAGCCCAGAAAAATAAAGTCTGACACTGTTTCCACTGTTTCTCCATCTGTTTCCCATGTAGTGATGGGACCAGATGCCATGATCTTCGTTTTCTGAATGTTGAGCTTTAAGCCAACCTTTTCACTCTCCACTTTCACTTTCATCAAGAGGCTTTTGAGTTCCTCTTCACTTTCTGCCATAAGAGTGCTGTCATCTGCATATCTGAGGTTATTGATATTTCTCCCAGCAATCTCGATTCCAGCTTGTGTTTCTTCCAGTCCAGTATTTCTCATGATGTACTCTGCATATAAGTTAAATAAACATGGTGACAATATACAGCCTTGACGTACTCCTTTTCCTCTTTGGAACCAGTCTGTTGTTCCATGACCAGTTCTAACTGTTGCTTCCTGACCTGCATACAGATTTCTCAAGAGGCAGATCAGGTGGTCTGGTATTCCCATCTCTCTCAGAATTTTCCACAGTTTATTGTGATCTACACAGTCAAAGGCTTTGGCATAGTCAATAAAGAGAAATAGATGTTTTTCTGGAACTCTCTTGCTTTTTCCATGATCCAGCGGATGTTGGCAATTTGATCTCTGGTTCCTCTGCCTTTTCTAAATCCAGCTTGAACATCAGGAAGTTCACGGTTCACATATTGCTGAAGCCTGGCTTGGAGAATTTTGAGCATTACTTTACTAGCGCGTGAGATGAGTGCAATTGTGCGGTAGTTTGAGCACTCTTTGGCATTGCCTTTCTTTGGGATTGGAATGAAAACTGACCTTTTCCAGTCCTGTGGCCACTGCTGCGTTTTCCAAATTTGCTGGCATATTGAGTGCAGAACTTTCACAGCATCATCCTTCAGGATTTGAAATAGCTCAACTGGAATTCCATCACCTCCACTAGCTTTGTTCGTAGTGGTGCTTTCTAAGGCCCACTTGACTTCACATTCCAGGATGTCTGGCTCTAGGTCAGTGATCACACCATTGTGATTATCTGGGTCGTGAAGCTCTTTTTTGTGCAGTTCTTCTGTGTATTCTTGCCACCTCTTCTTAATATCTTCTGCTTCTGTTAGGTCCATACCATTTAGATGAGAAAATTATTTAAAAATTAATAATATGATGATTAAAGTTGTAATAATTAGATATGTTTGACATTGGCTTAAAATTATGCAGATTAATGAAATTTAGTGAATAGTAAAGGGCTTCCCAGGTGACTCAGTGGTAAAGATTCTGCCTGCCAGTGAAGGAGATGCCGGTTCAATTCCCACATCAGGAAGACCTCCTTGAGGAGGAAATGGCAACCCACTCCAGTATTCTTGCCTGGAAAATACCATGAACAGAGGAGCCTGGTGGGCCATAGTCCATGGAGTTGTAGAGGGTCAAATAAGTCTTAGTGACTGAGCACATACAGGGAGTGAATAATAATACCCACAAATATAATGGATATTTATTATATAAAGACCCATTGAAAAGCAATGCAAAAAAATAAAATGTTAATCATAGGCTGATACAGATGGCCAACTATTTAAAGAAAAAATAATCTAAATATTAGCATAAGCATTTATCAAAAAAAATTCTCTATCAAAGTTTTAAATTTTAAAATGTGGAACCACATAAGTATGTGAAAAGGAAGGCAAGGATAAAATAAAAACTAAGATTACAGGACAAATCTAAGCATCATATTTATCTACCATTTTTGTGAATTGATAAAATCATCTTTCAAGTAAAAGATTAAACATGAAATTTTAAAATATCAAAATTCATCTATGTTTTATTTATTTTTTAAAGACCTGAAACATTATGCAGCTAAGTTGCATTTGCAAAACTTTAATATAGAATTCTTTTATAGGCTGATTTTGACACCAAGAAACCAAGTCAAAATATAAGCAAAACACTGAGGATTGGAATAACTAAATATAATACTTACATAAATAACTTTATAATCAACAAAGCTAACTGATTTTCTTTCCAGTTCACAGAAAGCATAAAGAAAATCTGATTATATGTTAGGTCACAAAATAAAGGTCAACAAATTTCAAAATCCTTCTTCTTACAAATCATTCTCCCTAAAGACAATGCAATAAAAGCAGACATCTACAAAAACTAATGCTAAATTATAAACATATCTTCTTATAATGACAGAATGAAAGTGAAAGAATCACATTCAAAAATCAGAAAAGCTGTTTTGCCAAAAGATGTACAAAACTTAAAATACAGCAACTAAGTTTTCTCCTCAGGAAGCTATTTCAAAAATGAAAAAAGAAAATTACCAAGAACCACAGGTGCAGGAGGGCCTAGAGGAACTATCTCACGTTGAAGGTCAAGAAGGACGGTGGTGAGGCGATATCCCTCGTCCAAGGTAAGGAGCAATGGCTGGGCTTTGCTGGAGCAGCTGTGAAGAGATACCTCATGCCCAAGGTTAGAGAAAGCCAAGTAAGACGGTAGGTGTTGCAAGAGGGCATCAGAGGGCAAACACACTGAAACCATACTCACAGAAAACTAGTCAATCTAATCACATTAGGACCACAGCCTAGTCTAACTCAGTGAAACTAATCCACGCCCGTGGGGCAACCCAAGATGGGCGGGTCATGGTGGAGAGATCTGACAGGATGTGGTCCACTGGAGAAGGGAATGCCAAACCACTTCAGTTTTCTTGTCTTGAGAACCCCATGAACAATATGAAAAGGCAAAATGATAGGATACTGAAAGAGAAACTCCCTAGGTCAGTAGGTGCCTAATGTGCTACTGGAGATCAGTGGAGAAATAAGTCCAGAAAGAATGAAGGGATGGAGCCAAAGCAAAAAGAATACCTAGCTGTGGATGTGACTGGTGATAGAAGCAAGGTCCAATGCTGTAAAGGGCAATATTGCATAGGAACCTGGAATGTCAGGTCCATGAATCAAGACAAATTGGAAGTCATCAAACAAGAGATGGCAAGAGTGAATGTTGACATTCTAGGAATCAGCGAACTAAAATGGACTGGAATGGGTGAATTTAACTCAAATGACCATTATATCTACTACTGCAGGAAGGAATCCCTCAGAAGAAATGGAGTAGCCATCATGGTCAACAAAAGTGTGTGAAATGCAGTACTTGGATGCAATCTCAAACAACAGAATGATCTCTGTTCGTTTCCAAGGCAAACCATTCAATATCACAGTAATCCAAGTCTATGTCCCAACCAGTAATGCTGAAGAATCTGAAGCTGATGGCTGTATGAAGACCTACAAGACCTTTTTGAACTAACACCCCAAAAAAGATGTCCTTTTCATTATAGGGGACTGGAATGCAAAAGTAGGAAGTCAAGAAATACCTGGAGTAACAGGCAAATTTGGCCTTGGAATACCGAATGAAGCAGGGCAAAGACTAATAGAGTTTTGCCAAGAAAATGCACTAGTCATAACAAACACACTCTTCCAACAACACAAGAGAAGGACTCTATATGTGGACTTCACCAGATGGTCAACACCGAAATCAGATCGATTATATTCTTTGCAGCCAAAGATAGAGAAGCTCTATACAATCAGCAAGAACAAGACCAGGAGCTGACTGTGGTTAAGACCATGAACTCCTTATTGCCAAATTTAGATTTAAATTGAAGAAAGTAGGGAAAAGCACTAGACCATTCAGGTATGACCTAAATCAAATCCCTTATGATTATACAGTGGAAGTGAGAAATAGATTTAAGGGCCTAGATCTGATAGATAGATGGCCTGATGAACTGTGGAATGAGGTTCATGACATTGTACAGGAGACAGGGATGAAGACCATCCCCATGGAAAAGAAATGCAGAAAAGCAAAATGGCTGTCTGGGGAGGACTTGCAAATAGCTGTGAAAAGAAGAGAAGCAAAAAGCAAAGGAGAAAAGGAAAGATATAAACATCTGAATGCAGAGTTCCAAAGAATAGCAAGAAGAGATAACAAAGCCTTCTTCAGAGATCAATGCAAAGAAATAGAGGAAAACAACAGAATGGGAAAGATGAGGGATCTCTTGAAGAAAATCAGAGATACCAAAGGAATATTTCATGCAAAGATAGGCTTGATAAAGGACAGAAATGGTATGGACCTAACAGAAGCAGAAGATATTAAGAAGAGGTGGAAAGAATACACAGAAGAATTGTACAAAAAAGATCTTCATGACCCAGATAATCACAATGGTGTGATCACTGACCTAGAGCCAGACATCCTGGAATGTGAAGTCAAGTGGGCCTTAGAAAGCACCACTACGAACAAAGCTAGTGGAGGTGATGGAATTCCAGTTGAGCTATTTCAAATCCTGAAGGATGATGCTGTGAAAGTTCTGCACTCAATATGCCAGCAAATTTGGAAAACTCAGCAGTGGCCACAGGACTGGAAAAGGTCAGTTTTCATTCCAATCCCAAAGAAAGGCAATGCCAAAGAATGTTCAAACTACCCCATAATTGCACTCATCTCACACGCTAGTAAAGTAATGCTCAAAATTCTCCAAGCCAGGCTTCAGCAATATGTGAACCGTGAACTTCCTGATGTTCAAGCTGGATTTAGAAAAGGCAGAGGAACCAGAGATCAAATTTTCAACATCCGCTGGATCATGGAAAAAGCAAGAGAGTTCCAGAAAAACATCTATTTCTGCTTTACTGACTATGCCAAAGCCTTTGACTGTGTGGATCACAATAAACTGTGGAAAATTCTGAAAGAGATAAGAATACCAGACCACCTGATCTGTCTCTTGAGAACTTTGTATGCAGGTCAGGAAGCAACAGTTAGAACTGGTCATGGAACAACAGACTGGTTCCAAATAGGAAAAGGAGTACATCAAGGCTATATATTGTCACCCTGTTTATTTAACTTCTATGCAGAGTGCATCATGAGAAACGCTGGACTGGAAGAAACACAAGCTGGAATCAAGATTGCTGGGAGAAATATCAATAACCTCAGATGTGCAGATGACACCACCCTTATGGCAGAAAGTGAAGAGGAACTCAAAAGCCTCTTGATGAAAGTGAAAGTGGAGAGTGAAAATGTTGGCTTAAAGCTCAACATTCAGAAAATGAAGATCATGGTATCTGGTCCCATCACTTCATGGGAAATAGATGGGGAAACAGTGGAAACAGTGTCAGACTTTATTTTTCTGGGCTCCAAAATCACTGCAGATGGTGACTGCAGCCATGAAATTAAAAGACGCTTACTCCTTGGAAGGAAAGTTATGACCAACCTAGATAGCATATTCAAAAGCAGAGACATTACTTTGCCAACAAAGGTTCGTCTAGTCAAAGCTGTGGTTTTTCCTGTGGTCATGTATGGATGTGAGAGTTGGACAGTGAAGAAGGCTGAGCGGCAAATAATTGATGCTTTTGAACTGTGGTGTTAGAAAAGACTCTTGAGAGTTCCTTGTACTGCAAGGAGATCCAATCAGTCCATTCTGAAGGAGATCAGCCCTGGGATTTCTTTGGAAGGAATGATGCTAAAGCTGAAACTCCAGTACTTTGGCCACCTCATGCGAAGAGTTGACTCATTGGAGAAGTCTCTGATGCTGGAAGGGATTGGGGGCAAGAGGAGAAGGGGACGACAGAGGATGAGATGGCTGGATGGCATCACTGAATCGATGGATGTGAATCTGGTGAACTCCAGGAGTTGGTGATGGACACGGAGGCCTGGCGTGCTTTGATTCATGGGGTCACAAAGAGTTGGACATGACTGAGAGACTGATCTGATCTGATCAATAAAATAACAAGATATAAGAACCTCCCCAAAACCATATTGACAAATTTCTTGCAGAAATAAAAAAAATATATGAATCACAGAAACCTATAAATTAATTACAAAAATAGTAGATTATCCCATAGTGAAAATCTAATCAAAGTGGTGTTTTAGCTTTTAGCTTCCTCTCTATCTTATGGCTTCCCCACAGCCAATATCCATTTCCAGAATCTGTCATTTTCCGCTCAGATCAGCAATGGGTCACTCAACATCATATGTGTTGTCCCATATCTGGATTCACTGTGGATATTGGCATTTATATCAAGTGTTGGGGGTGAACAGGCATATCTTGACTTTTATTCTTGAAATGAACGTGGTCTGATTATGCACGCTAAGTCACTTCAGTTGCGTCTGACTCTTGCAATCCCATGGACTGTAACCAACCAGGCTCCTCTGTCTATAGGATTCTCCAGGCAAGAATACTGGAGTGGACTGAGATGCCCTCCTTCAGGGGATCTTCCCTACCAAGGGATTGAACCTCCATCTCTTATGTCCCATGCATTGACAGGTCGGTTCTTTAAGGGCCTTCAAACACAGGGTTCTAGACAGACTATCTCATTCCCAAGTCCCTATGAGTTTTTTGTACCTCTTTTATAGACTTATAGGGCCCCATGTGCCCAGGGAGATCCCCTTCATTGGGCCAAACCTCCTGCAGGCTAGAAGAATGCAATCTGTAAGGAAGTGAAGACCTTGAACCCCTGAGTACTACGCAGGTGCTGCCTGAGAGCAGAGTGCACAGTAATACTGCTAATTTTCTGTGCTTCCTGCCCCAGGTCAGGGAAATGCTGTCACCACACAATTCCCCCCCCGCTCCCCCCGATAGCCTTCCTAACAATGCCTGCATGCTTTTCCTGGCCTTTTGCTGGAACATGGTGGCTATACCAACAATTTCAGTGGGAGTACATTTTCTCATCATCACCATATCCTGAATTGGGAGTTGTCCAATTGACAGGGATAGTTGCTGCTGTGTCTTAGGTTTCTTTTGTACTGGGGATCAGACAGTATGGAATATTTTGTCCATTTCATTGTCAATCGTCACCATATATTCCTTCTTGCTTTTCTCCCTTTCCAAAAAATCCCTCCTCTCAGGGTCCCACAGGCTTTGCCACAGTGGCCAAATCTTAATCCAATGCAGATTATACTCTCTATATGCTTCCCACTCCAGTATTTTGGAGCTTCCCCAGTGGCTCAGATGGTAAAGAATCTGCCTGCAATTCTGGAGACTTGGGCTCAATCCTTGGCTTGGTAAGATCCCCTGGAGGAAGGCATGGCAACCCACTCAAGGATTCTTGCCTGGAGAATCCCCGGACAGAGGAGCCTGGTAGGCTACAGTTTATGGGGTCACAAAGAGTAGGACATGACTGAGCGCTTAAGCACAGCCAAGCCTTGCAAAATGGCAAGCTGGGTCTCAGACATAATATCCTACTCTGCCATCTTGTTTGCCAACCCCGAAGCTTGCAGAGTAATGGACCATCATACATTCCCTTCTAATCTTATTGTTTGCCAACCCCAAAGTTTGCAGAGTAATGGACCATCATACATTCCCTTCTAATCTTAGCTCTTCTTCCGACTTTCTAACTCAGGCTGCAACCTCTATTTGAGGACCTGTAGCCAGCTGAGTAGCCCGTGGCAGAGGCCAGCCCCTTGCACAGGCCTTTATTTCCTCTCTTTTCTGCAGTGCACAGTTCCTCACACACAGGCATCAAATCAGCCAACATTTTTAGAGCATCCGCATAGTCTACAGACATCTATCCTAGGGGCCACAACTCCCCATGTAGAGGTTCATAGCCTATTTGGGCTTCCCAGGTGGCTTTAGTGGTAAAGAATCTTCCTGTGAATGCTCAAGACACGAGAGATCCAGGTTTGATCCCTGGGTTGGGAAGATCCCCTGGAGTAGAAAATGGCAACCCACTCCAGTATTCTTGCCTGGACAATTCCATGGTCAGAGAAGCCTGGAGGGCTACAGTGCATAGGGCTGCAAAGAGTTGGACATGACTGAGTGACTGAACACCATCGTTCAGATTTCCCCTGTGGATGCCTTTTTCCTAAGACCCATTTCTTTAGTCTCCTGGCTTACTCCACTATTGCTGGTTTGGCACCTGGGTGAAATTCAAAACTGGTCCCTGTACATTAAGGGCAAGAAGAGACCAAACAAAAAGGTAAAAGAGGCAGACCATTCTTGGTTAATCAATGGTAGGTTTAATAAGCAAGGGAATTTTACACATGAGATCTGTCTTGGCAGCCACAAGAAAAGTAGTTCTCAGCAGCTGCCTATCAGAATCTTAAAAGTTTATACAGAGACCTTAATTGGGTTTGGTCACATATTCAGTCCAGATGGTCTCAACAACACTTCACTCTCTCAGAGCTGTGTCCTTTAAATAGCTCTTAGTGTTGGAATGATGGGTGGGGACATACATTCTGGGGTGGTGGATAGGGGAAGAATTTCTGATTGTCTGGGTCCAGCTTGCAGATCAACCAGCAGTGAAGTCCTCTCCATGACCTTCTCCAACAAGTTTTGAAAATGATGAATACACTGAGGGAGTAAGAACTTCAGAAGATTAGATTTAAAGTGAACATGTGCTTGCAGCATGCTAGGTCAATTAGGTTGTGGCCAACTCTTTGCGACCCTATCGACTGTAGCCCGCTAACCTCCTCTGTCCAGTGGATTCTCCAGACAAGAGTAGTGCAGTGGGTCTCAATGCCCTTCTCCAAGGGGATCTTCCTGATCCAGGGCTCAAATCCATGTTTTGTGTCTCCTACATTGGTTGGAGGGTTCTTTACCACTAGCAGCATCTAATACATGCAATTGGTGAGGAAATAAACTAAACACAAAGGAAACAGAATCTAGAGCCCCAAACCAGTGTAATATTCATTCATGAATTGTCTAACTTAAAATGTCAAACTTATGCTATTGTTCATAATATATTATCGTCAGTGGGCCAAAAATGGACAATTCCTTTCTTTTATTTTTTTCCACTCTATTCCTGAATCCCCACTGTTATTTCCCTTACTCCAGGAGCACTAAGTCAGTCTCTTCAGTCTTTGGAACCCTAAGGACTGTAGCCTGCAAATCTCCTTCATCCATTGGGATTCTCCAGGCAAGAATATTGAAGTGTCCAACACGTCCTTCACCAAGGGATCTTCCAATTTAGAAGTTCTACTAAAAAATGTTGTATGTCTGTTTGTATAGGCATTTGAACACATATATTTAGTTGTGTGTTTTAGCCTGTATGTAACATTTAATTTACATGGATATATGTTTCACTTCTTGATTTTTCTCATTCATCATTATGTATGCTAGTTCAACCTATACTGCTGTGTATATATCTAGTTTGTTGACTATATTCCATACTGTATGTCTGATATTTGAATAGGATGAAATCCTAGGTTAATGCTAAATGATCTTTAAACCCCCAAATACATTACAGTTAGGAATGTGAAGTGTTTTAAAGTACTTTTGTAATAACTTCTCTTGGGTGTATGCAATGGAGATTAGACAGATAGATAGAAAATCTAGGTGAGTCTTGTGGCATGCAAATAACCACTTTCATTGCATACTCCCAGATGAATTTTCAGGGTTGTTGATAAACTTATACTCCCATTAGAGATACAAGATGTTTTATTTTTCTTTTTTTAAAATAATTTTATTTATTTATTTATTTATTTATTTATGACTTTGAGAGCTTTTCTCTAGTTGCAGTGAGCAGGGCTGCTCTTTAGTTGGGGTGTGCAGGCTTCTCACTGTGGTGGCTTCTCATGTTGTGAAGCATGGACTCTCGGGTGTGCAGGCCTCAGTATTTGTGGCTCTCAGGCTCAGTAGCTGCAGTTCATGTAGTTACTCCATTACATGTGGGATCCTCCTGGACCAGGGGTCAAATCCAAATCCCCTGCATTGGCAGGCAGGCAGTATCTTCAGCACTGAGGTACAAGGGAAGCCCACAGGATGCTTTCTGTGTTCCAAATCTTCATCAGACTTTTGTGTAACTTAACTTTTTTAGTATTTGGGTCAATGTCATGAGTGTAAAGTTTTCTCTTTTCTCAAATTTGCATTTCTCTGATTACTTATGAGATTAAGGAGTTTTTATACTCTGTTCATAAATGATGAGACAGCAAACAATTTAAGATCCACTTCTCCATTAATTATGTACAGTTTAAAAATCTGTCAATTAAATCACATGAAACAATAAATGTAAACTACATGCAAATTGCAGGGATGATAGAAAGTGAAAACAATAATTGTGTATCCTTCAAGTTTGATATGCTTTACTTATTAATTATTTGTTTCCCCATCTATGAACTGCCTAATTATATCCGTGGCCATATTTATATTTGTTGTCTGTATTTATCTTATTAAATTTAAATATCCCTTTGGTGATCTAAATTATATGTCTTTGTTGGTAAAAGATGATAATATAAGTAATAAGACAAAATAATAGCTTATATTTTAATACGTATTAATAACTGTATTTATTTAGGTATTTATATTCCATGCACGGTTCTAATCTTATTCCATGCCTGAACTTGATTAATTTCCATAAAAGTACAGTGATCAAAATAACACTGGAACATCAAAAAAACCTGATCCACAAAGACATCAAGAAATATGCCAATGATAAAAACAGCAACAACAACAAAAATCAGATATGTGCCAATATTTGAAAACAGGCAATGACCTATATAGTCTGTGCCATTTTGCACTGGATTCCATTTATTTTAGACATTGTACAGATACTTTACATATCATTTAAATTGTGTGACTATCTGGCTTTAATTAACATACTAAAGAATTTTACATTGAATACAGTCACTGGTTTTTATACACTCTAATCATTTTATTTTCTTCTTATGAATTATCCTTTTTAGCTTTCTAAAGATCTGTTTTCCTGACTCAAGATTGCAATTATTTGTCAATTTATAATCTGGAATTTTCCATAATTAGCCCCACAATCTTAATTCTTTTTACATTTTTTTATAACAAAATATGGGCCATTTTTTTCTTGCATGTGGTGTGCCAGATTGTTCTAAATCAAATCCTAAATATTCCACCCCTCTTTATTTATTTCAGGTACCATTATTGCTGTATCTTCCTGGGTACATCTGTTTCTGAGCTTTCTAGTGTGTTCCATCAGTCTTATTTTCCTGATTTTTGGGGGAAAAAAAGAAAAGAAAATGTTTTAAAATATGTGGTTCTGTAGTATATTTGTGTACCTGCTAAGTTGATTTCTGTTTCTGTTCTCATAAGAAATTAATTAGCAATGAACTTTTTTTTTACTCTTTTAAAATTACAAAGGTATAGAGTTTCAAATATACACAGTTAAATTTTTCTCTTGAACATAAACATGTTTACCTATTACTGGAAAAAGTGATTACAAACTTTACAATGCTAAAACTTGTTATTCATGAGCTGATTTATCTCTATTTTTATTTAGATTTTCTTTATGTTGCTGTTAAGTCATGTCAGTCCTGTCCCACTCTGTGCAACCCATAGACGACAGCCCACCAGGCTCCCCTGTCCCTGGGATTATCCAGGCTTCTTCATAGTCTCTTGTGACTTGTTTATGTATTAATTCTCAAAAAAATACTTTTTGATTTTTAATTATATTAATCTTGCTTTTGGTTTTTATACTAAGTAATATTCTAAATAAAAGTCATTAAATTTTATATGTTGATATTATATTTAGCAATTGTGATGAAGTTTCATCAGTTTTTAGTTTCAAATTCTGGTGTATTTTTAAGATTTTTATAAAAGATAAATTTTAAGCAAAATTGGGAGGAGGATAATGAAATTTCCCATATAATTTCTGCACCTACATACATATTCTCTTCAATTATCAACATCACTCACCTCAGTGCTAATTTTTACTAAGGATGAACCTACATTGATATATCATCATCCAAAAAACATTAGTGTTCACTCTTGGTGTTGTAAAATCTATCATATATCAACATTCACTGCTTATATAAATGTATAAGTACATGCTGCTGCTAAGTCACTTCAGTTGTGTCTAACTCTGTGTGACGCCATAGATGGCAGCCCACCAGGCTGCTAGGATATATATCCATCTTAATATGAGACAGAGTATTTTCACTGTATTAAATATCTTTTGTGCTCTACCAATTAATTTCCCCACTCCTCCAACCATACTAACTATTGGTCTTTTTAATATCTCCAAGCTTTGCCCTTTCCAGTGTTTTACATTTGGTATCAAACTATATGTAGCTTTTTTAGGTATGCTTCTTTCACTAAGTAATATGCAATTAAGATTTCTCCATGTTGTTCCAAAACTTCATAGCTCATTTATTTTTAGTGCATAAAATAATATTCCATTGTCTGGATATATCACAGTTTATACACTCAACTACTGATGGGCATCTTGGTTGCTTCCAAGTTTGGGGAGTTAAAAATAAGGCTGCTATAAATATCCAAGTGCATGTTTTTGTATAGACATAATTCATAACTCCTTTGAATACATATGAAGGAGCTTGACTGCTCAATAGCATGACAAGAGTATGTTTAGTTTGTTCAGATGTGTCTTCCATAAATATTTCTCGAGTCTTGACTTGTCTTTTGATATTATCTTTCACAGGTTAGAAGTTTTTAATTTCAATGAAGTAATTTTATTATTTCTTTCATGATGGTACCTTTGATTCTTATCTAAAAAGGAATCCTCAGAACTTCCCTGGTGAGAGCCCTTTAGACAGCAAGGAGATCAAACCAGTTAATCCTAAAGGAAATCAACCCTGAATATTCATTGGGAGGACAGATGCTGAAGCTGAAATTCCAATACTTTGGTCACCTGATTCCCAGAGCCAATTCATTGGAAAAGACCCTGATATTGGGAAAGACTGAGGGCAGGAGGAGAAGGGGACGACAGAGTTTGTGATGCTTGGATGGCATCACTGACTCAATGGACATGAGTTTGAGCAAACTCTGGGTTAGAGTGAAGGACAGGGAAGCCTGGCATGCTGCAGTCCACGGGGTTGCAAAAAGTCGGCCACACCTTAGCGACTGAACAACAAACAGCAGCAGTTAAGAATAACTTTCCTAGAGGGGTGGGATGGGAAGGGAGATGGGCAGGAGGTTCAAAAGGGAAAGGATATGGCTGATTCAAACTGAGGTTTGACAGAAAACAAAGAAGTTTTATAAAGCAATTATCCTTCAATAAAAATATAATACTGAAAAAAAAAAAAATACACTTTCCTGCTTGAACCTCACTGCATTGAGGAGGTTTCCTCCGCCGACGCGCGTTCTGCAGTCTCAGGGCTGCTCTGCTCTAACAGAGATGCGCCTCCACCCTCCTCGCAGCTTCCGCCCTGCCGCTCCCCTGGCAGTAGGCACAAACACCATGAAGAAGAGAGACAAGAAGTCCTTTAGCCGGAGCCTGGCAGAGTGGAAGCTCTTCATCTACAACCAGATCACCGGAGAGTTCCTGGGGCGCGCCGCCAAGAGCTGGGATTTGATCTTGCTCTTCTATCCAGTCTTTTATGGGTTCCTGGCTGCACTCTTTTCATTCATGATCTGGGCCATGCTTCAGACTCTGAACGAAGATGGTTCCAAAATACCGTGACCAGACTCGTAGTCCAGGACTTGTGGTTTTTCCAAAACCAGTGCCAGCGTTGGATTTTTCATTCAGCCTGCCTGATTCGGAATCCTATCAAGGGTACATTGATGACCTTAAGAAATTTCTAAAGTCGTATGGCTTAGAAATGAAGAATCTCACAGATTGTACCAATAGAAACTATTTTGAGCAGAAGAGTCCAGAATACACAGCATGCCAGTTTCCTCTTGCCTTACTTGAAGCATACAGTGGTGTGGATGATCCCACATCTGGCTACCAATTAGGAAACCCTTGTATTCTTGTGAAAATGAGCAGAATAATTGTATTAAAGCCTCAAGGAGAACCAAGGATAGACTGTATTGCAAAAAGTGAAAGCACAGCAGTTCTATCAACTTATCCTCCCAATGTAAAGATAGATTTAAAATATTTCCATATTATGGAAAACAAAACAAAACTGCATAGGAGCTATGTGTAGCCACTGGTTGCTGTCCAGCTCAGCTTTGGTAGTGATGGTGATGTAAAAAAAGTAATAGTTGAGTGCAAGATTGATAGATCACCCGACCTAAAAACTCAGAATGACCATGACAAGTTTTTAGGATGAGTTGCATTCAAGATCACTATGCATGCATAGTAGGAGTTAAGATGCCTCCACAGATTAAACGTTTTGTTGTCTGTCTTCATTTTGTATCAGCCAGACCTGCCATTCCAGAATTATGAGAACGCCTTGGAGAAAGGTGGAGTGGTACATGACACTGGGATAACATAGCGTGCTTCCAGATAACAGTGGTCCATGTCCTTTGAGGTAACTGCCTGTTGCTTCTGCTGCCTTTTGAACCATGTACAGTCACCAGATACGGATTGTGAACATCTGATTCTGAACATGTAAGTTGGGGATCTTGCCCAATTTTTATGTGGTTTAATTGCCAAGTGTCTAAAACTTAATGTGCTGTGCTATGTAAATATTTTATAGATTTAACACTGGTTAACTGTCATATTTTGATGCCAGCAAAGTTTTAGGGGATAAAATGGTGCCTGACCAACATCAAATGATTTTACAGATGCAAGAAATTCAGTATGTGGAAAAGTTCTGTATGTGAGGAGAAAAAGGAAATTAAAAGTGGATTTGAAAAAAAAAATACACTTTCCAATGCAGGAAACACAGCTTAAATCCCTGGCTGAGGAAGTAAGATCCCACATCCTGTGGGGTAACTAAGCCCCTGCCACAACTAGAGAGAGGCCAGCATGGTGCAATGAAAGGCAAGGAAAGATCCCACATGCTGCAAATAAGACCTGACACAGCCAAATAAATTAATACTAAAAAAAATAAATAAATTAAAAAAGCATCCCCATACCTAAAATCATGTAGGCTTTTTCTTGTTATTACTTCTAGGAGTTTTACAGTTTTGTATTTTACATTTAGGTCTCTGCTCCCTTTTGAGTTAATTTGTGACGGTTATAAGGTCTTTCTACATTCATTTTTGTCTCATGTGAATGACCAGTTATTCCAGCACCATTTTTTGCAAAGATGAAGAGATTATCTTTGCTCCATTGCATTGCCTTTGCTATTTTACAAAAATCAGTTCACTCTATTTATGTAGATCTACTTCTGGGGTCTCTAGTTTGTGAAACTTGTGACCTATTTCCCTGTTCTTTCATCAGTACTGTACTTAGTCACTCAGTCATGTCTGACTCTTGGCAACCCCATGGACTGTAGCCCACCAGGCTCCTCTGTCCATGGGGATTCTCCAGGCAAGAATACTGGAGTGAGTTGCCATGCCCTCCTCCAGGGGATCTTCCCAATCCAAGGATCGAACCCACGTCTCCCACATTGGAGGCGGATTCTTTACTGTCTGAGCCACCAGGCCAGCCTTCATCAGCACTGCTAAGTCGCTTCAGTAGTGTCTGGCTCTGTGAGACCCCATAGACGGCAGCCCACCAGGCTCTGCCATCCCTGGGATTCTCCAGGCAAGAACACTGGAGTGGGTTGCCATTTCCTTCTCCATCATCAGTACTACATCATGTATTACTATAGCTTTATAGTAGGACTTGAAGTATGGTTGCATCTGTCTTACAATTCCATTCTTCTCCTTCAATATAGTATTGGCTATTCAAGGTCTTTTACTTCTCCATGTAAACTTTAGAATCAGTTTATCAATATCCATAAAATGACTTGCTGCACTTGATGGATTTATAATGTGGCTGATAAAGTATAAAAATAATAAAAAAGCTAAGTATCTTCTCTTTCTAACAGATATATCATTCTCTTACACCATTTTTTTCTTTGTTTAAAATATTCATAGGGCTTAACTAGAAACAATAGCAGTAGTGGCAGACATGCTTTTGTAAATGTTTTTCAAGTTTAAGAGAAATGCATTTAGTAACTGCGTGAATTTTGATGATTGTTTTCAGTATGTGTAATATAGGCATCTTAAGGTATTAATAGAATGTTCCTTTTCATTCCTTCTGATCGAATATATTTTTAAAGTCACAAATATGAAATGAAATGTATCGAGATATTTTCTTAATGCATTGAATTATTATCACTTCAATATTTCATGAATGTAACAAAATATATAACAGATTGCAAGTGGTAATAGAACAGTCAAATTTTAAAAGTGCACAGAAAGATTTTCCATTATCTGTTATCTTATTTTGTTAGCCCCTAAAATGTGCACACTGTATCCTGGAATGACTTTTTTTTTCATAAATGCCTTCTATTTCTAAAGAGCTTTCACACAGATTTTTGTGTCAGTTTTCCAGATCTACATATTTCTCTGTCATCTCAAGCCTGAAGTATTCCCATTTTGGGAAGAAGCCAGCAACTCATACTGGTTATTTTTTTTTTCCACTCACATGGAAATTTATTATATCATAAATTTGACATTTCATATCTGTGGAATCAGTTCAGTTCAGTATCTGAGTTGTGTCCCACTCTTTGTGATCCCATGAATCACAGCACGCCAGGCCTCCCTGTCCATCACCAACTCCCGGAGTTCACTCAAACTCACATCCATCTAGTCAGTGATGCCATCCAGCCATCTCATCCTCTGTTGTCCCCTTCTCCTTCTGTCCCCAGTCCCTCCCAGCAACAAGGTCTTTTCCAATGAATCAACTCTTTGCATGAGGTGGCCAAAGTACTGGAGTTTCAGCTTCAGCATCATTCCCTCCAAAGAAATCCCAGGGCTGATCTCCTTCAGAATGGACTGGTTGGATCTCTTTGCAGTCCAAGGGACTCTCAAGAGTCTTCTCCAACACCACAGTTCAAAAGCATCAATCCTTCTCCACAGTCCAGCTCTCACATCTATACATGACCACAGGAAAAACCATAGCCTTGACTAGTTGGACCTTTGTTGGCAAAGTAGTGCTCTGCTTTTGAATATGCTATCTAGGTTGGTCATAACTTTCCTTCTGAGGAGTAAGCGTCTTTTAATTTCATGGCTGCAGTCACCATCTGCAGTGATTTTGGAGCCCAGAAAAATAAAGTCTGACACTGTTTCCACTGTTTCCCCATCTCTTTCCCATGTAGTGATGGGACCAGATGCCATGATCTTTGTTTTCTGAATGTTGAGCTATAGTCTGTGGGATAAATATTAGTCATTCAGAAATTCATGTTGTGTAATAGCTTCTGCATATAGGAAATGAAATTTAGATTTTGATTTTGAATACACAAAAGTTAATTGAAATTACAAAGCTAATAATCATAAATAGAAAAACTCAAAAAGTACTGGAAAAATGTGTTGTTGAACACACCCAGATTTAACTATATCAATACAAAAAGCAACAGTATAGAACAAAGGACTTACATATTCAAAGGTTTAAAAATCTATATTGGAAGAAATAATTTGCAACATATATAGTACTGAGAAAGGATTATTATCTAGGCCAAAGGTTAAAAAAAGGAAAATGTATCATGAGTCATTTATTAGTAAATAAAATAAGTATCAGAATTAAATTCCCAATACAGATTATAGAAGTATTTGATAGCCTTTTAAACAAGAATGTTTAATCTATTTAAAACAAAGAAATTAACTAAACATACAAGAAAATCAAACATAGAAACCAAAAGAGAAAAGATCATTTTAAATTCATTTGTGATATATCTAAGCATGTTATAGAGTAAAACTTATAAGGTTATTACATTTAAATCAGTGGATTCAATTCAGGTGAAAAAAATAGAAAGACCTGAGACTATGATGCATCTTACAATACAAGGAAAAATAGAAAAGAGACTATTATGAACTAGGGGATAGCCTAGCCGGTGTTATTGAAAGCAGGAGGAAATAGACTGGAGAGAAGGCAAAGGAATAATTTGTTGAAAGAAATGACTTCTCAGATTCAAAAGGCACAAGAATTCAATAAGATAAGTCTTCATGTGGGCATATTTTAGTGAAACTGCAGGTAACTAAATACAATGAGAAGTTTTTAAAAGCTGTTAGATCCTGGTATATCAGTATGTAGGCTAATTGTTGAAATATTAACATAATCATAGGGATTGATGAGGAAAGAAATTGGTTACCTATTGTACTGTATCCAAATCTGTGCTGCCCTGGAGTAGATTATTTTAGGATTGCACACATCATTTTTAAGATTTGTTAGCTTTAGGACTCTGCTGTGTTCTGTTCAGTCTGCGTGTGTTCAACTCTCTGCAGTCCCATTGATTGTAGTCCATTGTCCTACAATCCATGGTTCCTCTCTCCATGAAATTTTCCAGAAAAGAATACTGTAGTCGGTTGCCATGTCCGACTCCCAGGGATCCTCTCAATTCAGGGATCAAACCTGCATCAAGTGGATTCTTTACCTGCTGAGCCATTGGGAAAACAATTTCAAATTTAGACTTTTAAGAAAAAGAACAAAAGTGTATAAATTTTAAACCAGTATGTAAATGGGTGTGAAACTAAAGAAACATCCAAATTCCAAAGATATCAGAGAGAAAAAAGGATAAATGATGAAGTATAGGAAGACACAAATTATGATAGTATTAATTAGTCCTTAATATACTGAAAAGTATAATCAGTAGAATGGTCTAAATTGCCCCATAGGAGGTAGAGGTATTTTTAAAATATTATATCTGGAAAATTCTAAGTAAAGGACATTTGTCATTGTTATAATATCATTAGAAAAAGCAACTTTGAATAAAAAAAGGTCTATTAAAAGATAAACTTTTAAAAGTATATTAGATAAACTTTTAAAAGAAGCATATTAGAATTCCTAGGATTTTATTTGAATATAATTCCAACCAGAAAAAGCAAACAAATTGCTTAGAAGAATTCCACAGACAGAAATGAGATGAAAGTCTTTTAAAAAGAAGACTAGAATGCAAAGCAAATATTAATAAATTATTTGAGTCACTATTGCTTAAGCAGTTGTCTTATTTAGGAAAGCCTAATTGACTGTCTGTACTAGTTGCTCTTAAGCTTTGTTCCCTGGGATTTGAGTGTATTCACTCTAGATTAGATTTTGTTTACATAAACTACCAGTGGATTGAAACCACTTCAGTCTAATGGCATCTTTGCTTAACTGTATTCCTACATATCAGTGATACACAATTAAAATGTGTACTTAAAAATTCCATTTCAAACAATATTAAGAAATATTTCTAATGTGAACTGAGAAACATGTATGCAGTTCAAGAAGCAACAGTTAGAACAATACATGGAACAATGGACTGGCCCTAAATTGGAAAAGGAGTATGTCAGGGCTGCATATTGCCACCTTGCTTATTTAACTTATACGCAGAGTACATCATGTGAAATGCTGAGCTGGATGAAACACAAGCTGGAATCAAGATTGCTGGGAAAAATATCAATAACTTCAGATATGCAGATGACACCACCCTTATGGCAGAAATCAGAGAAACTGAAGAGCCTCTTGATGAAAGTAAAAGAGGAGAGTGAAAGAGCTTAAGACTCAACATTCAAGAAAACTAAGATCATGGCATCTGGTCCCATCATTTCATGGCAAATACATGAGGAAACAATGGAAACACTGAGAGATTTTATTTTCTTGGGCTCTAAAATCACTGTAGATGGTGACTGCAGCTATGAAATTAAAAGATGCTTGTTCCTTGGAAGAAAAGCTATGACCAACCTGTACAGCATATTAAAAAGCAGAGATATTACTTTGCCAGCAAAGATCCATCTAGTCAAAGCTATGATTTTTCCAGTAGTCATGTATGGATGTGAGAGTTGGACCAGAAAGTAAGCTGAACACTAAAGAATTGATGCTTTTGAACTGTGATGTTGGAGATGACTCTTGAGAGTTCCTTGGACTTCAAGGAGATCAAAGCAGTCAGTCATAATAGGAAATCAATCCTAATGCTGAAGCTGAAGCTCCAATACTTTGGCCATCTGATGTGAAGCACTGACTCAATGGAAAAGGCCCTGATGCTGGGAAAGATTGAAGGTAGGAGGAGAAGGGGATGACAGAGGATGAGATGGTTCATTGGCAACTCTGACTCAAAGGACATGAGTTTGAACAAGCTCCAGGAGTTGGTGATGGACAGGGAGTCCTGGTGTGCTGCAGTCCATGGGGTTGCAGAGAGTCGGGCATGACAGTGACTGAACAGAACTAATGCAAGTTTGTTGACAAAATAAGATAGAAACAGGGTGTTAACAATCTTCACAGATAGAAGAACTATTTTGTGTACATGCAGACACTGGCAATCTAGGAGAAGAGATAATATGTAACTAGAATTCACATGCACAGTGAGTCAATAACATTTATTCCAAAAAAGAAAACTATATCAGTTTAGAAATTAGAAATTTAGATGAGTCAGGTAATGATTGGCTTGTTACATCAAGTTACCAGAAATGGACCTTATTTTTTTTTCACTACCGAATGAAATGGAAGAGTGATTTAATACTTTCCAAGCTATGTTTTAGGAAGAAGAGAATTCTAGTAGATGGATTGAATCAGGGCTAGCCTGATGACAGGGAGCTCTTTTAAGTCTATCTTTCTTCTCTATCATTTTCAATTTATTAGACATTAAAATTATTTTCCAGTGAAATGACTTTTCTAATCTATAACCATTCAAGCTGTGTTACTCTTGGAATATGCATTATGACAGTGTTTTTCTTTAGCATATTTATTTCTTTTGTAGCCTATAAACTTCTTCATATATCTTCTTAAAATGGCAATCACCACTAAGAATATTCTTTCATACCTTATTAATATTGCAATAACCATTAAGACTATGCAACATATATTTCAGTAATATAGCAATAACCATTAGCTTTTTAATGCTAATAAAATGTATAAACATGTCACTGTAATATACACTGCTAAGTTCATACACATTCATTGGTTGATGACTCTAATAGTATAATGGAAAAGGAGATAAGTCATAGAGAGAAAGGCGTGACCTTTGGAGTCAGGCCCAAACTTAATTCCTGACTCTACAGTTCTGTAATTGAGAACATTTTTTTTTCTTAGATTTATCGATTGATTTCTTTACCACTGTGGATGGTGATGCCAACCACTCAGTGTACTGGGAGGACTAAACGAGATGACAGTTACAACATATTTTAGGCTCCAAATAAAATGAATTCCTTTCAAATTTCCCTTAACATTACAGAATATAGTGAGAGGGAATAGAAAGTATGATAGCAAAGCTTCTGCTTCTGTTCGTGTGTGTGTGTGTGTGTGTGTGTCTCATGGAGGGAGCAGAAAATTTCTTAAAGCTGGATAATGAAAAATATTAAAATGAGAACTAAAAATTAATTATTCATGTCCAATATATTCAAATAACTGAAAGCATACCAGTGATTGACTAAAGGTTTAGCAGTTTTTATAAGTCTTCATTAATGTCCTCATGGGTTAAATGAAATTCCTGAAAATAAAGTCTGCAAAGTGATACAAATACTGAGAAAAGTTATCATTGTTCATGCCTATATTACTCACATGGTAATATACAATCAATAAAGTATATATCCACTTTCTTTAATACCTGTTTTTATGGTAAATGTGGTATTTATCTTTAGAATCATCTTTGTTTTCATGGGAACTTTAAGAGGATGCATGCTGTAACTCTTTTAAAAGAAGATCCTTAAGCCTGTGTGTGTGCATATGTGTTTCCAGTAGGAAGATAAGAAGAATAAAGTTTGAATACAAGAATACCATTGTAATTGACAAATAAGAAGGTAGCATGGAATGATGGTAATGGAGATAACAGTTATAACTAAAGCTACTGACTTATTGTTCTAAGTAAGGTCTCCAGGGTAAGAGGACCAGTGGGAACTGAAATGTTCACCAAGCTCATCCCTGCATATTGCTGTCGGACCCTGTTATATGTAGCCTCTCCTTCCTGCTAGTCAGAATTTGTCATCCCTCCATTGGAAGGACTGAAGCTGAAGCTCCAACACTTTGGTCACCTGATGCCAACAGTTGACTTATTGGAAAAGACCCTGATGCGGGGAAAAATCAGAGGCAGAAGGAGAAAAGGGCAACAGAAAATGAGATGGTTGGACAGCATCACCGAGTCACTGACCGGGAACTTGGACAAACTCCTGGAGATATGAGGGACAGAGGCCTGGCATGCTGCAGTCCCAGGGGTCGCAAAGAGTGGGACATGACTGGGAGGCTGAACAACAAATAACAGTGACTCCTATTTTTACTTGCTGTCCCTGGACACAGGGAGTCCAGGATGTTCAAGCAGCAGCCAAAGTTTATAGTCTAATGAGACACTTGCTCCTTTCCTAGCATCATGCCCTTTTTTGGGGACCAGAGACTCCAACCTTACGGAGAAGACAATTTCAGGAACACAGAGCACAAAGCACTCCAAAGCTTTGGTGAATGGAACCACTATTGTTTCTCCCCTTTGTTTCTAAGATCCAAGCATTCTTCATACTGATAACACATTAAGTTCTCAAACTCAATGCATTCACTACATTCTAAAGGATAGTAGCATATCTTTCCATGCATGCATGCTAACTTGCTTCAGTTGTGTCTGACTCTTTGTGACCCAATGGACTATAGCCCATCAGGTTCCTCTGTCCATGGGATTCTCCAAGCAAGAATGCTGGTGGGTTGCCATTCCCTTCTCCAGAGGATTTTATCAACCCAGGGATCACCTGGTTTGATGATCTTACATCTGCATGGACAGTTAGGTTCTTACCACTAGTGCCACCTAGGAAGACAATATCTTTCTATAGTATGAAGTTTTAGCTTTAGAAGGTTGCTCTAGTACTCTGTAAGGCAGGCTTCTTATGAACAGTTCTATGTATGTATTGACCAGTGGAGGCAATTTCCATCACTTCTTTGCTGTCAAGTAGTCCAGGCTGTATATTATCACCCTGCTTATTTAACTTACATGCAGAGTACATCATGAGAAATGCTGGACTGGAAGAAACACAAGCTGGAATTAAGATTGCATGGAAAAATATCAATAACCTCGGATATGCAGATGACACCACCTTTATGGCAGAAAGTGAAGAGGAACTAAAAAGCCTCTTGATGAAAGTGAAAGAGGAGAGTGAAAAAGTTGGCTTAAAGCTCAACATTCAGAAAACGAAGATCGTGGCATCCAGTCCCATCACTTGATGGGAAATAGATGGGGAAACAGTGGAAACAGTGTCAGACTTTATTTTTTGGGCTCCAAAATCACTGCAGATGGTGACTGCAGCCATGAAATTAAAAGACGCTTACTCCTTGGAAGGAAAGTTATGACCAACCTAGATAGCATATTCAAAAGCAGAGACATTACTTTGCCAACAAAGGTCCGTCTAGTCAAGGCTATGGTCTTTCCTGTGGTCATGTATGGATGTGAGAGTTGGACTGTGAAGAAGGCTGAGCAGCAAAGAATTGATGCTTTTGAACTGTGATGTTGGAGAAGACTCTTAAGAGTCCCTTGGACTGCAAGGAGATCCAACCAGTCCATTCTGAAGGAGATCAGCCCTGGGATTTCTTTGGAAGGAATGATGCTAAAGCTGAAACTCCAGTATTTTGGCCACCTCATGCGAAGAGTTGACTCATTGGAAAAGACTCAGGTGCTGGGAGAGATTGGGGGCAGGAGGAGAATGGAACGACAGAGGATGAGATGGCTGGATGGCATCACTGACTCGATGGACGTGAGTCTGAGTGGAACTCCAGGAGTTGGTGATGGACAGAGAGGCCTGGCGTGCTTCTATTCATGATGGGGGTCGCAAAGAGTTGGACATGACTGAGCGACTGAACTGAACTGAACTGAACTGAGTCCCTCATCTCAGATGCTACAGTGTGTCGAATTTTATGAGCATGGATCAGGCAACTGCTAAGCCTCTAAGTAGTCAACTATTGCAGGCTCCGCAAGTAAGATACATAAAATGTAAGTTTGTAAGGATAAACCTTTGGCTTGTCAAGGTCAGCGGGAGCCCAAAGCAGTCAGCTTGCAGAAAGTGGCTGGTTGGTCTCTCCTATTTTAAAGAGGTACTGCTTTCATTTTTGGAGTTTTTATTTATTTCACAGTGATGGCATGTACATATACCCTCAAATAAACATTTTCCTCAATTAGTTTTAGCCTAATAAATTAGGCAGTGCTAAAAAATAACTTAGTACAATGTTATTGGAAGTGTGTGTCCATATCAGCACTTCAAGATAAAGAGACTTCAAAAATAAAAGTGCAGTCTTTTGGAAATAAATCACTTTTAAAGTGTTAGTCTTTTTTTTTTTTTTCTCAATATTTTATCTAAACCAAATTATCTATATATTTTTTTTTTTTTTTTTTTTTTTTGCACAAAATAGTCTTTGTTAGTGCTTGTTTGGAGAAGGAAATGGCAGCCCACTCCAGTGTTCTTGCCTGGAGAATCCCAGGAACAGGGAAGCCTGGTGGGTTGCTGTCTGTGGAGTCACACAGAGTCGGACACGACTGAAGTGACTTGGGAGCAGCAGCAGTGCTTATTTAGTAAAGAACTGTGATCTACAATATAAAATCATGCTGGGATCTTCATATTAAATCACTTTTAAATATTGCATTTGCTTTCATTCTAAAGGCAACATCTCCAAATTCAAAAAGATAAAAAGGCATATTTAGAAAATTGAATATTATGGGTTTCAATTGAATATAAATGCTATCATATATTTTAGAGTACATATATAGATGTTTTTTATAATTGTGTGACATTTATTTTTCAGTACATTTATTAAATTATACAGAGTCTACAGGAAAAAAAAAAAAAACAACAACAACAACAGCAACATATCATCTTTTTTAAGGTTTCACAAAGTGAGCTCACCATTGTAAGCAGAACTCAGACATAAAAACATTTCCAGTCTTCCAGGGACTCTTACTTCCTCATCATAGTCACCCCTTAGCTCAACAAATTCTGTATTAAACAATATTGTTTAGTCTTGCATGGCTTTTCAACTTCATATAAATGAAATAATGCATGATGTAGTCCTTTGTAGAGGTTATTTACTCAACATTATGCCTGTGAGATTTATCCAAGTCATTGTGTACAGTCATATGTTATTTATTTGCATCTCTGGTAGGTATTTAGTTATGTAAATAACTACAATTTATTTATCCATTCAATAGTTATGGACATCTATTAGCTTCCTGTTGAAGCAATTAAAAATAAGTTCCTGTGACACTTAGGTTCAAGTTTTTAGTGAACACATATTTAAATTTGGGGATATAAACTGAGAATTCAGTTCAGTTCAGTCACTCAGTCGTGTCTGACACTTTGCCACCCCATGAGCCGCAGAACGCCAGGCCTCCCTGTCCATCACCAACTCCTGGAGTCCACCCAAACCCATGTCCATTGGTGATGCCATCCTACCATCTCTCTCGTCCTCTTCTCCTCCTGCCCCCAACCCCTCCCAACATCAGGGTCTTTTCAAATGAGTCAGGTCTTTGCATCAGGTGGCCAAAGTATTGGAGATGCAGCTTCAAAATCAGTCCTATCAATGAACACCCAGGACTGATCTTCTTTAGGATGGACTAGATGGATCTCCTTGAAGACTAAGGGACTCTCGAGAGTCTTCTCCAACACCACAGTTCAAAATCATCACTTCTTCGGCACTCAGCTTTCTTCACAATCCAATTCTCACATCCATACATGACTGCTGGAAAAATCATAGCCTTGACTAGACGGATCTTTGTGGACAAAATAATAGCTCTGCTTTTTAATATACTGTCTAGGTTGGTCATAACTTTCCTTCTTTTAATTTCATGGCTGCAATCATCATCTGCAGTAATTAGAATTACTGAATTGATATATTCAGCTTTATGAGATACTGCCGATAGAGATTTATGAGATTTATAACTATAAAGATTTATCAAGTATTTTTTAAACTCTTAAAAAGAAGTGATTTTTCTCCACTATATGTTTTTATTTATTTGATGAGTTTTTTAAATCTTTATTTCTTTTCACTGTCCTTGAGTTAGATTTATTTTTCTTCTACTACTTTTATGAGAATAGAATGTTAGCTCACTGATTTTTCATTTCCCCCTCTTTTAATATATGCATTTATAACAATAAGGTTCTAGTTAAACACTAATTTACTTGCCTCTTCAAAAATTTTTGTGACGCCATGGACTGTAGCCCACCAGGCTCCCTTGTCCACAGAATTCTTAAACCTAAACCAAGAACATTGGTGCGGTTGCCATGCCCTCCTCCAGGGGGTCTTCCTGACCCAGGGATCTAACCTGGGTCTCCTGCATTGCAGACAGATTCTCTACCACCTGAACCACAAGGGAACATCCAGACTGCTCTTTCACCCTACAATGAGCTGTGTGTGTTTCTGCTGGAGCATTTGCTTTTACTATTTCTTCTCCCTAGAATGCTAGCTGAATCCCACTCCTGCTCAAAGTCCAGCCTCTATCAAAGGCCTGAAGGACACCAACTTTTCCCTTCCATAACTGATAATTCTCATCACACACTGGCATGTACTGTGGTTTTTTGTGTCCATTACTTACTCATGCAAGATATGGGGAGGGAGGAGGGTTCAGAATGGGGAATACGTGTATACCTGTGGCGGATTCATGTTGATACATGGCAAAACCAGTACAATATTATAAAGTTAAAAAATAAAATTAAATTTAAAAAATAAATAAATAAAATAAAATTTTAAAAAATAATATTTCCTTCCATATATTATGAATAACACTGCATCCAGGAATTTACCATTCATAAAAACACTCAAAAATAAAATCAGATCAGATCAGTCACTCAGTCATGTCCAACTCTTTGCGACCCCATGAATTGCAGCAAGTAACAGAAAATGAATCTACATTCCCTTTCAGGCTATTGTAGGTACACTGACTAAATGTTAAAAATCAGTATTAACAGGACAGGTGACCTGAAAATAACTTCTCTGCATTTTACTGATGAAAACACTGTCTGGCTGGAATAAAAGGAGCAGTTCTCTGCAGGTGAACTAAAGCTGCCCCACCCAACACTGGCAGGTGCTTATGGTTCCACCCTAACTCCTAAATTGGGAAGAGAGACTTTTAAACTGGCCTCTCCATAGCTCAAGAAGCCAGGCCCTGGACTGGAGACCAGAGGGGCCTCTCTCAGAGAGGACGGGTTCTCTATCTATCCTTCCCAGGACACAAGGCAGAACTGCTCCTAGACTTGAACGTGCGTGGGGTCCCTGGATTCTCAGCCTCCCCTCCTCCCACCACCAGTGTATCCTTATCTTGTTACCTTCAGGATAAGAAATATTGCTACCTTCAACTAAGACATCAGAGCCAGGAGCTGGTTTAAAGATTAGTTGGTAATAGATCATGTTTGGAAATAGATCAACATGTAACATAACGGTAAATGCCACCTTACTTGGAATTGATTTACAGGAAGATTTAGTGACATATGTTCACACTTAATTCAATCATATAGAACAATTTTTTTAAAGGTTGAAACTTTATGAGAGAGAACTCTCCAAATTTGAAAGTAATTAGTATTTGGTTTGCTGCAGTGAATATTAAGCTAATCCAATTTTTAATAAAATAATAGATGATAATTATATGCTGTAAGCACAAGCATATTCTATAGTCTTTTTAGACTACTGAGCATTTTTTTTTAAATGCCAGAGTACTGGAATTTATTGAGAAAAACAGACTAGCAATTTTTAAAAATAACCCACTTTGCTTACTTCTAGTTTGAATCAGAATCTATAATTATCTCACAGACCACTGAGAGTGTTATATGATGGATGTTTTTGTGTATGGGAAGGAATTTGACAAGTTTAAATTCCATACAGTTACCATTCACAAAATGATTTCAGATTGCTATGACGATACTAATCCACAATATTGTTGAGGTGAATATGATCTTTGACATTTATATTTAGGTTTGAAATTGACTTATTCATCTAAGAGAATTTGGGATTTTTGTTTTGTTTTGTTTTGTTCAATCTCCCTGTCTTGTGTTTTTTTAAAAATATAGATGAACATTAAACGTATAATTTATACTGGGTCAGCTCTGGTTGACAAATAGCAAATGTGATTAGTGGACAAGGGAAAACATTTTAATACCTAAAGGAATAAATTCTGCTCAAATGACATCTTTTCTTCAGTAGTATGTATTAACTTTCATTCAAATGTCTAAAAAATACTCAGTGTTTCATTATTCGTTTCCCAAGTCTTCAGTTTTTGACACTTGACTATAATTTCTCCATCCAATTTTATAAGAGAATGGCAAAGGAGTTAGGTTAATACAGTGATTCAAGACAAATGCCAACTGTGTGCCTTATGAAACTTATATTCTCCATGGAGAGACTCACAGGAGCTTGGAGCATGGTGATATATGTGAGTGTGGCACCAATGTTCTACAGATGGATTCAGATATATAGAGTTAGGCACTTAAAGCAATTGCTTTCAGTCATCTCACTGATAAGCAGTCACAGATGAGATGTGTGCATTTGAGATGAAAGAGCTGGGTGTAAATTTAAATCAAATCCAAGGCCTGACATTTACCTCATTTTGGTTGGAGAGGAAAGGAATACATTTAGGTCTGAGAAACAAATTTAAATACTCAACATGAGTTGAACAGAATTAAAAATTCTGTGAGAGAATCTTCACTTAGATTCACTATAGAAAAATAGTTGATGTCTGCCTCATATATTTGTAGTTAGTTAAATAGAAGACTTCTTTGATTATGGACTGATGGAAGCTTAACATGTGAAGATAAAGGGCAGTTGTTTGATTGCTTAATTATGAAAGACAATCAAGAAGGGGGTCCATGATCATAAAGAAGTATGCATAGTGTTCTAGGTCTAGTCAATATAAATCACAAAACACATAGAGTAGATAGAACACTGTGATAATTAAAAAAAAAAAAAAACCTACTGAATCCTACTGAACATAATCTATAGCAAAATATAAGCTTTTGCTTATCATAAACCACTGCAATTTTAGACTTTGCAAAAAATGTATTTTTAAATTATGAATGTTCTCCTTTCATATAAAATATCACCACTATCCTTTAATAGGTATGTCAGAAAAAAGCAGACCAATGAAACAAATAATCAGACATACTGATGTAACATTTTAATTGGCTATTGAGAATCTTGAGGAATTTTCCCAAATCCAAAAGTGTGCATTAGAAATTATTACTCCATATTAGTTTCTAAAAATAATTTTAAACAATAAAAAAATGTTTGAGGTGGAGTTGTTGTTGTTGTTGTTGTTTAATTATGCACAATACCTAAGGAAAGACTTACAGGTAATATCCAACTAACTTCTTTCACAGGACAGAAGGCTTTTATTAAGGTCTGGACATTGACCTTCACGATAAATGTGGCTAAGAGACAGGGGAGATGATAATGACCAATACTCAACAGTAGTTTTGAATGTGGACTCTTCCTCAGTTGTTTGTTTGAAATGGGAAATTAGGGAGAATTTTTTATTTAAGATGTTAACTGACACAGCAGAGTCTGCAGCAATTTCTGAAAATTATCAGTTTAATTTTAGCTAACGTTTCCTACAGTAAAGAACACCCCTCATCTAATTAGAAAAATATAGGTCTATCATCTCTGGCCATTGAAAAATACTTTCCAGTCAAAAGCAGATACTTTTGAAAAAAAAATTTTCTCATTGACCCAAAATACCTCTTATTTAGAAACAAGGACTTTTCTTACTGAAAGAAGATATTTTTAAAATATTTAATGTAACATTTTTCTAGTCACACACAAAAGGCTATTACTTCTGCTTTCTGTCATCAGGTTTGCAGATCATAAACTCATCCTATATGTGTTCTACTTTTGTCATTCCTCAAAATGAATAATCACAAAAAGAATTTGTCATTACAGATGTAAAGAACTGTGAAGTGAATCTGCCACAGTCTCACAGATTTTAGCAGAGAACAGGTAATTCCTCGGCCACAAATAAGGGAGTTTATTATTCCCTGAACAATAAGCAGCCTGATTTTATCTTTACATTGGCTTCTACTCGCTTCCCAAATCCCATTACAGCAACCTGGAGGTAGGCTCAGTTGTACACTGCACTTAGAGTGGACAAGTGGATTTGTACCCAAGCTGAGGAATTCCAGGGTTAAGAAAATCCCCATTTTATGAGAAGGTTCTTAGCGAAGTTGCCCAAACTTTGCCACAGATAGAGCCATTATCTTTATCAGACTCATCAGGAAACACATTTGCATTCTATCCACAAAGGATGTTTCTATCTATTTCTATCTTTCAAGGCTCTTTGCTGTACAAACATCCTTGAAAGTAGAGCTGGCAATCAAAGCTATCACAAGACATGTAAACACACCATTGAGAATTGCCTTTGAAATAAACAAAAATCAAAATATTTGAAAAGTAACTAAGAAATAAAGCAGTAGAGAGGACTTCCCAGATAAAAATGTGAAATCAGGTAGAAGAAAGCTAATCCCTCTTCAACACTGCACGTGCCAGTCAACACTGAGTGGTAGTCATTATCTAGTTTCTCAGTACCAACTTTCTTCCTATGGCTTTTAAAAGTTCTTTTACTTCTTCTACATTTCCAGAATTCCAAGGGAGTCTTCTGCTCTGCTGATCTTTTATTTAATTCATTAGTCATACTAAAAGTATCAACAGATGCCATTTATCACCATTGAAGTATGTTGTGACTAATGCTAAGTCACTTCAGTAGTGTCCGACTCTGTGCGACCCCATAGATGGTAGCCCACCAGGCTCCCCCATCCCTGGGATTCTCCAGGCAAGAACACTGGAGTGGGTTGCCATTTCTTTCTCCAATGCATGAAAATGAAAAGTGAAAGTGAAGTCGCTCAGTTGTGTCCAACCCTCAGCGACCCCATGGACTGCAGCTTTCCAGGCTCCTCTGTCCATGGGATCCTCCAGGCAAGAGTACTGGAGTGGGGTGCCATTGCCCTCTCCAGTTGTGACTAATACTTGCACACTAAATGGTGTAGATGTTGTAAACCAAAATAATTCAAGTCTTAATCATTTTTCAAAGGACCCAAATGGCAACTCACTTCAGTATTCTTGCCTGGAGAATTCCATGGACAGAGGTGTCTGGTGGTCTACAGTCCATGCAGTTGCAAAAGAGTCAGACTTGACTGAGTGACTAACATTTATTTTCCTTATAAAATAAAATAAAATAAAATACAATTACAGGAAGATAGACATAAATATTAGAGACTATACACGGAATAAAATTAATTCAGATAAAATAGAAGCCACAGAAAATAAGTTCTCATTAAGTCATAGACTTTTGCTTTTTTTTTTTTCCAGAGAATTTGTCTTTTACAATAATCCAACATAAGGTGTTTTTTGTTTGTTTCAACTGGAGACATTACCTGTTTCTCTTGGCTTGAGTTTGCTATAGATTTGTAGCCCCAACTAAAATATATGGTCTATTTAACCTTCATCAGCCTTATTGCAACTTTTCCCCATGGTGCCCCAGAATAGATTTTCTAAAATTTACAACCACTCTGTTCTTGGTGTATTGAAACTGGCACAGTGTACAATATCTCAAACAGTAATTCCTTTTACCTAACAGTACAGACCTAAAGTGAAACAAATCCATTGTGCCAGTCGAGCATGGCCTCTTAGGCATCTCATGACTAATTGAAAGTTCCTGTGGCTTTGTGTTTCTCCCTCCATGGCCAGCGATCTGTAACAATATTCTTCTCAGTTTTATTTGTAACTGACTTTATCATAAACAAAATAAAAATATTTGCTTTTTATGTCTTCAGAGGTTCTGATGGAGATTTTATAATATTTCATTTATATTAACATTCAGCACAAGTATAATTTGACCTTAAATAGCGAGCCATCACATTCAGTAAATTCCACACACCACTCTTGTTTCTCTAAGTGTGTTTGTTTGTTTCCCCTTTGTAGTTAATTGATCTTTATGTTTTCCTGCTCTTTGGTCTTTTGACTCATCAGGAATGTTGAATATCTAAGTACTTTGTGTTTCAATTTCTGAAAATAAATATTGATATAATTTTTGGTGGATTGATTTCTACATTGCTAAAATAGCTGTATTATCTACATAGTATGAATTCACAAGGTTGTAGATCTTGCTTTCTGTTGTCTCAATCTGATTTTAAGGGACTTTACTAATAACCCCTGAAAACCTCTTACAGATATATCAAATGACTACATCTACACTGTTTTAGATTAAAGACAAAATAGAAAAATAAAAGAACCCAACTTATTAGTCAGTAATTCTATTTGAAAAAATGTCAACAATATAGATGTTTTCCTTTTTGTCTTATTCCCTGTTTTCTGCCTACTTCATTTTGTTTGATTTGTGCATTCTTCCTCAATGACTGATTTCAAAATATTCATTGATGACTTCCAATACATTAGACAATGTGATACATAGTGAGCATATGATCAGGGCAATAAAGACATGATTGCCCTTTCCTTCTAGCTTACACTACAGTGGAGGGGAAAAATGACAAACAAATACAATTCAGGAAAGCATGTTCTAGAGGTTCTATAGCAGTGTATACTAGTTTTCATAAGGTCAGGAAAAAGAAATCTAGACAAAGACCTGAAGACTGAAAAATTCAGTGTCCCACTTACCTCTCTTTCTCGTTTATCATCACATAATCCTCCTTTTTAATACTATTACCATTGACATAAGGCTATATTTGAGTCTCTACAATGCAATTATGAGTGACAGACTTTATTTTCTTGGGCTCCAAAATGACTGTGGACAGTGACTACAGCCATGAAATTAAAAAAAAAAAAAAAAAAGGCTTGCTTCTTGGAAGGTAACCTATGGCAAATCTAGACAGGATATTCAAAAGCAGAAACTTTGTACTTTGCCTACAAAGGTCCATATAGTCAAAGCTCTGGCTTTTCCAGTAGTCATTTAAAGGTCTGACCAGTACAGGTACTGGACCATAAAGAAACCTGAGTGATGCTTTTGAATTGTAGTGCTGGAGAAGACTCTTGAGAATCCCTTGGACTGCAGGAGATCAAACCATCAATCCTAAAGGAAATCAACCCTAAATATTCGTTGTAAAGACTGATGCTGAAGCTCTGATACCTTGGTCACCTGATGTGAAGATCTGACTCATTGGAAAAAACCCTAATGCTGAGAAAGATTGAGGCTGAAGGGAGAAGCGGGCAACAGAATATGAGATGGTTGGATAGCATCACTGACTCAATGGATGTAAATTTGGGCAAACTCCAGGAGATAGTGAAGGACAGGGAAGGCTGGTGTGCTAGAGTCCATGGGGTTGCAAAGAATTGGATATGACTTAGTGACTGAACAACAGTGATCATTATTTTATTATTGTTGTTTTTCAGTCACCAAGCCATATTTGAATGCTCACAGCCCCATGGACTGCAGCACAATAGACTTCCCTGTCCCTCACCATCCCTCAGATTTTGCCCAGATTCATGTGCAATTAACTGGCGATGCCATCCAACCATCTCATCCTCTGTTGCCCTTTTCTCCTTCTGCTTTCAATCTTTCCCAACATCAGGATCTTTTGGAATGCATCAGGTGGTTGCATCAGGTAGCCAAAGTGTTGGAGCCTCAGCTTCAGCTTCAGTCCTTCCAAAGAATATTCAGGGTTTATTTTCTTTAAGATTAACTGATTTGATCTTACTTTCTGAGGGACTCTCAAGGGTCTTCTCCAGCACCATAGTTCGAAAGCATCAATTCTTCAAAGGTCTGCCTTGTTTATTTTTCAGCTCTCACATCCATACATGACTATATGAACTTTTGTCAGCAAAGTGATGTCTTTGCTTTTGAACACACTGTGTAGGTTTGCATAACTTTCCTGCCAAGAAGCAATCGTCTACTAATTTCATGGCTGTGCTAACCATCTGCAGCAATTTTAGAGCCAAAGAAGAGGAAATCTGTCACTTCTTCCACCTTTTCCTCTACTATTTGCCATGAAGTGATGGGACTGGATGCCATGATCTTAGTTTTCTTTAATATTGAGTTTTAAACTGGCTTTTTCACTTTCCTCCTTCACCCTCATCAAGAGGCTCTCACGTTTCTCTTCATTTTCTGCCATTAGAGTGATATCATCTGCATATCTGAAGTTCTTGATATTTCTCCCAGAAATCTTGATTCCAGCTTGTAACTCATCCATCCCATCATTTTGCATGATGTGCTTTGAATATAAGTTAAATAAACAGGGTGAAAATAAACAGCCTTGCTGTACTCATTTCTAAATCCTGAACAAGTCAGTTGTTCCATACAGGGTTGTAACTGTTGCTTCTTGACCTGCATAAACGTTTTTCAGTAGGCAGGTAAGATGGCCTGGTATTCCCATTTCTTTAAGAGTTTTCCAGTTTGTTATGATCCACATGGTCAAAAGCTTTAACATAGTCAATGAAACTATGGTAGATTTTTTTCTGGAATCCTCTTGATTTTGCTATGATCAAGAAAATGTTGGCAATTTGATCTCTGGTTCCTCTGCCCTTTTTCAACACAGCTTGAACATCTGGAAGTTCTCCATTCATGGAATGTTGAAGCCTAGCTTGGAGCATTTTGAGCATAACCTTACTAGTATAGAAGATGTGTGCAATTGTCTGGTGATTTGAACAATCTTTATTAGTGCCTTTCTTAAGAATTGAAATGAGGGTTGACCTTTTCCAGTCTTGTGGCCATTGCTGGGTTCTCCAAATTTGCTGACATGTTGATTGCAGCACTTTAATAGCATCATCTTTCAGGATTTTAAATAGCTCTGCTGGAATGCTATTACCTTCTCTAGCTTTATTGACAGCAGTGCTTCCTAAGTCCAACTAGACTTAACATTCTAGGATGTCTGGCTCTAGGTGAGTGATCACACCATGGTGGTTATCTGGGTCATTAAGATATTTTTTGTACAATTCGTCTCTGTATTCTTTCCATCTCTTCTTGATCTCTTCTGCTTCTATACAGATTTTACCATTTTTGTCCCTTATTGTGCCCATCTTTGGATGAAATATTCCTTTGATATTTCCACTTTTCTTGATGATATCTTTAGTCTTACCCTTTCTGTTGTTTTCCTCTATTTGTTTGCTTTTTTCATTGAAGACGGCCTTCTTGTCTCTCCTTGCTGTTCTCTGGAATTCTGCATTTAGTTGTGTGTACCTTTTCCTTTCTACCTTGCTTTTCATTTCTCTTCTTTCTTCAGTTATTTGTAAAGCCTGCTTAGACAATCACTTCACTTTGTTGCATTGTTTTTCTTTGGGAAACAAAAACCATTGTTGTTTGTTATATTTAAATATATTTATTCATGTCTCATTTCATAATTGCTGAACTCCTGAGACTTTCAGCAAAACTCAAAGTATACAATTCTTAATTTGTGACTAGTTTTAAAATAGTAATAGAAATTACTTAAATTTTTCTTTTAGAGTATTTTTCAAGGTGGATACTGCAAATATTTAATTCATGTATACTAAGTGGATACAAACACATACAAGCAATTTATAATGTTTCAACATTTGGGTAATAAAGGAATTCTTTGCCATAAATATCAAGGGAAACTGGCTTTCCATTTTATAACATACTTCATAGTCATATAATACCTCTCTCCATATAGCCTTATTTATAAGAATAACTTTTCTATTAGGCAAGCACTAGTGACTGAACTGAACTGAACTGAGATGCTGAGATGCTTAGCATAAAGGTTTTGAAGCTAGAGTTTGAAATATATTACAAAATAACATCCTTGCCAGAAAAAAACTATTGATAGTTTGATATTTTACAGTTGTAGTTAGTTTATAATGGATATATGTATGCTTATATATGTAAATTTATGTGTATGAGTGTATATATATATATATTTATATATTTATTTATTTATTTATGCCTTCCCAGGTGACACGACTGGTAAAGAACCCACCTGTCAATGCAGGAGACATAAGAGACACGGGTTCAATCCCCAGGTTGGGAAGATCCTCTGGAAGAGGGCATAGCAACCCACTCCATGGAAAAATCAATGGACAGAGGACCCTGGTAAACAGTCCATAGGGTCACAGAGAGTCAGACACAACTGAAGCAACTTAGCATGCACGAATATATATGTGTATGTATACACACGGATAATTTACATACGACACTTATGCAACTTTTCCATAATAAAATTAATAGTTGTATAGTATTTCACTTTAGTACTTTTTCCATAAAATTAGTAAATAATTTTGTACACTGCAAAGATTCTAACAATTCTCTTTATAAATGTTACTGCATTAAATGTTTTTACATGACTCTTTCATTTTGTTATGATACATTCTTCAGATTTGTTAATGAGATAAATGAGAAAACTTAAACTATATGATATATCCAAACGTCTCAGTTTTAAACATTTTATTTTTAATCCTATTTTGCTAAGTTTCACTTTTTCTAATCAAGTATTTAAACCAATGCAAAGAATTTTGACCAACCTAGATAGCATATTGAAAAGCAGAGCATTACTTTGCCAACAAAGGTCTGTCTAGTCAAGGCTATAGTTTTTCCAGTGGTCATGTACGGATGTGAGAGTTGGACTGTGAAGAAAGCTGAGCGCCGAAGGATTGATGCTTTTGTACTGTGGTGTTGGAGAAGACTCTTGAGAGTCCCTTGGACTGCAAGGAGATCCAACCGGTCCATTCTGAAGGAGATCAGCCCTGGAATTTCTTTGGAAGGAATGATGCTAAAGCTGAAACTCCAGTACTTTGGCCACCTCCTGTGAAGAGTTGCCTCATTGGAGAAGACTCTGATGCTGGGAGGGATTGAGGGCAGGAGGAGAAGGGGACGACAGAGGATGAGATGGCTGGATGGCATCACTGACTCAATGCATGTAAGTCTGAGTGAATTCCTGGAGATGGTGATGGACAGGGAGGCCTGGTGGGCTGCGATTCATGGGGTCACAAAGAGTTGGACATGACTGAGCAACTGAACTGAACTGTATTGAACTGAAAGAATTTTTATTTCTGATGAGTTAAAATTGTACTTGAATTAATCAATTAAGAGTGACACCACCACTTCTTATACAATGTGCTTAGTCACTCAGTCATGTCCAACCCTTTGTGACCCCATGAGCTGTAGCCCGTGAGGCTCCTCTGTTCATGGGGATTCTCTAGGCAAGAATACTGGAGTGGGTTTCATGCCCTCCTCCAGGGGACCTTCCCAAGCCAGGGATCAAACCCAGGTCTCCCACATTGCAGTTGGATTCTTTACCACCTGAACCACCAGGGAAGCCCAAGAATACTGGAGTGGGTAGCCTATCCCTTCTTCAGCGGATCTTCCTGACCCAGGAACCAAACCGGGGTCTCCTGCATTGAAGGTGAATTCTTTACCAGCTGAGCTACCAGGGAAGCCTTTCTTATACAATAAGGTGAAGGAGAAGAGACATCTAATAAGATAATATCTGATTATGAGATATCTGGTCAGAAATATTAGTCTAAATACTCTGAAACTTAGATCCAGTCTAGGAGTACATCACTGGATATTTTTTATCTTAGTTTGGGCTGCCACTACAAAATATCAAAGATTGGATGGATTGCAAAACTGAAATTTATTTCTCACAGTTACAGAGTGTGGAAGTCCAAGATCAGGGTACCAGCATGGTTGGGTTCTGGTTAGGGCTCTCTTCCTGGCTTGAAGTTGCCCACATTCTCCCTGTGTTCTCACATGGCAGAAACCAAGAAAAAGAGAGAGACTGAAAACAGCTTTCTGGTCTCTCCTTATTAGGACACAAATCCCATCATGTCTATGCCACCCTTGTGATTGCTCTAAACCTAATTACATGCCCAAATTTCCATCTCCAAAAGCTATCACTTTGGGAATCAGGGCTTCAACATAAGAATTTGGGGAAGGAAGCACACAGTTTAGGCCATACCATCCTGCTTCTTCAGATCATCCAGCTGAAAATCAAGTTCCCATCCACCCAGATGCCTCTAGTGGTAGCACAAGGACAGTGCCCTGTGGTACAGGAGGAGCCACTGCCAACACATATCATGAGCCACCTGCATACCAAGTTAGAAGTTTTGACTGTTAAGAATTAAATGTTCAAAGAAAAAGTGTGGAGAAATGGGCGCAGGATTACTTGAAGGTACTGTTCCTTTCTTCATTTTCTCATTTTCTATTTTAAGAATCTGAATGAGCATATCAAGAAAAGTGTTCATTTGCCTTTATTCTTCAGATTTATTCAACAATCATTGGAAATGCCAAACTCAATCCTGTATTTTGTCTCTGAAGTTGGCAAGAAGGCTTGAGTTGAGACATCACCTTTCTATAGTACAAAAGACTTGCACTCTGTCTGCATCTTATTACCTTATCAGAAGTCCTTTAAAATGTTTTTTTTTTTTTTTTTTAAATGATACAAATGAATGTATTTACAAAATGGAAATAGACTCACAGACGTAGAAAGCAAATTTATGGCTACCAAAGGGGAAAGTGTTAGTCACTCAGTCATGTCTGACTCTTTGTGACCCCATGGACCCAGGCTTCTCTGTTCATGGAATTCTCCAGGTAAAAATAGTGGAATGGGTAGCCATTCCATTCTCCAGAGGATCTTTCCAACCCAGCGATCAAACTCAGGTCTCTTGTAATGCAGGCAGGTTCTTTAAGGACTGAGCCATCAAAGGGGAAAAAAAGGTATAAATTATCAGTTTGGGAGTAAAATATATTCACTACTATATATAAATAGAGGATTCCCAGGTAGCACTAATGATAAAGAACCCATCTGCCAATGCAGGAGACATAGGAGATGAGGGTTCAATCCCTGGGTTAGAAAGATCCCCTAGATGAAAGCATGACAACCCACTCCAATATTCTTGCTTGGAGAATTTCATGGACAGGGGAGCCTGGTTGGTTATAGTCTATAGGGTCACAAAGAGTCATACATGATTAGAGCAACTTAGTATAGCACAGCATATATACATATATAAGCAACAAGGACCTATTGTAGAGTACAAGGAACTATACTCAACATCTTATAATAACTTATAATGGAAAATAATATAAAAAAGAATATATATATATATATATATATTCAAACTGAATCACTTTCCTGTTATACCTGAAACTAACACAACATTGTAAATCAAGTAAATTTCAATAACAGTTTATTTAAAAATGCATTGCTTCAGCCTTCTACAGAGACTTTTAATATTTGGATTAAGTCAGCTAATCTGAAGAATTTATGACTTGTTCTCCTCCCTCAAAGAAGGATTTCCTCCAAGCACATTTGTCACAGTACCATTCTTAAAGTCTAGCATAGCATATATTTCTAAGCCCAAGTTAAAACACACATACACAGTTTCCAGGGAAATTCAATATTTGTTCTTTTTTAAAAAATCTATATTGGAGTACAGATGATTTACAATGCTGCGTTTCACATATACAGCAAAGTAAGTCAGTTATACATCTACATATATCCACTCTTTTTTAAGATCCTTTTATCTTATAGACCATTACAGATAATTGGGTAGAGTTCCCTATGCTTTACAAAATTTTTTAAAATTATTTTTTACACATTATAGCTCACTTTTTGGTGGCTATATCACTGGGATAATATCTTCATTTTTAAAAAAAATTATAAAAGTAACATGATTAAGAACATTAGCAATATAAATGTAGTACTTTACTATTTTCAAACACTTTCATAGGGAATAATATTTTTTGACATTGATATCAGCTCTGTGAGATTTGAAAATAATTTTTTTATCCTCATATTATGAATTTAAAAATAGAAGCATAATAAGGACATAGTGTGTCTTTAAGCCCATAAATATTAAAAGAAAAGGTCAGAAATTGAATTAGAGATATTTAAAGAAAAGCTTTAAAAAATCATACTCTTGACAGTACTCCATAGGGCTTTCCTTCATTATCAGCAGTTTCATGCATTTATATTTTCACTAATTTATTGAAATAAAAATAAAATTAGAAATACATTTTCCTGGAGAATCTGAAATCACTATGCAAAATCAAACCCCCAAAATGTCTGCATTTCTTTTATAATAGCCATGGAGTCCTTGTATTTTCGCAAATCCATTTCCACTTTTTGGAATAACTAGGCTTATACTCATCTGTTCCCATCACTTCATGGAAAATAGATGGGGAAACAGTGGAAACAGTGTCAGACTTTATTTTTGGGGGCTCCAAAATCACTGCAGATGGTGACTGCAGCCATGAAATTAAAAGACCCTTACTCCTTGGAAGGAAAGTTATGACCAACCTAGATAGCATATTCAAAAGAAGAGACATTACTTTGCCAACAAAGGTCCGTCTAGTCAAGGCTATGGTTTTTCCTGTGGTCATGTATGGATGTGAGAGTTGGACTGTGAAGAAGGCTGAGTGCCTAAGAATTGATGTTTTTGGTGTGGTGTTGGAGAAGACTCTTGAGAGTCCCTTGGACTGCAAGGAGATCCAACCGGTCCATTCTGAAGGAGATCAGCCCTGGGATTTCTTTGGAAGGAATGATGCTAAAGCTGAAACTCCAGTACTTTGGCCACCTCATGCGAAGAGTTGACTCATTGGAAAAGACTCTGATGCTGGGAGGGACTGGGGTCAGGAGGAAAAGGGGAGGACAAAGGATAAGATGGCTGGATGGCATCACTGACTCGATGGAGATGAATTTGAGTGAACTCCGAGAGTTGGTGATGGACAGGGAAGCCTGGTGTGCTGCAATTCATGGGGTCGCAAAGAGTCAGACACAACTGAGTGACTGAACTGAACTGAACTGAGGCTTATATAAAGTAGTTCATTAGTATCTGATTTTTATGCTTATATAATATAATTGCCTCACTGTAATTAGCAGGATGCTGATTTTTGCCTAAAGTTAGAGATTTCATTTTTCTTCCTTTTTGACTCTAGGGTCAGAGATACAAAATTAAGAAGAAATTTATATAATTATTCTGTGTGTTTCAAAAGTTCTAGAATGTCTAATCAATTTAAGTCATGAAATAGGTTTTTCTCTTTCTTCAAAATCTGTAAATTCAGGAAAATATAAAGCCCTTTCAACATAATTCAATCAGAAAATCATCTTTTATTTCACTCTGCCTAACCTAGTTCTTATTATCAACATTCTTAGCCTATAGTAAAAAATTAATTAAAATTTTATTTTAATTGCTAAATTGCTGGCATTTTAAAAAGCAAGATCTATTTTAAACAATTTTACAACTTTTGTTCCCAACTTCACTTCATTCTTGCAGTCATTTATCAAATATGCATTCTATTCTACTATGTAATTGAATCAGAAGATAAATAGGGCATATCCTTGTCTTGCCTCTCTATATTACAGATTTTAAATGAGCAGGTAAAATAGCCACAGTAGAATATAATAAATGCCATAATAGAGGGGTGTATGTGGTGCTTCCATAACACAGAGGATGAAGAGGACACACTCCATCTTCAGATGTATTGGTTGTCAGGGGAGTTTTCCCAGAGAAGGTTGCTTTCAATCAGAATTATATAGTGTTTGAAACAGTTTGCCAGATGTACCAGACAGGAAATAGGGAAATGGAACAAAAAAATCAGATATTTTAAAGTGCAAGAATTTTTCACACAGAGTAAAACATTACTTAAAGAAAAGGAAAGTAAAGGTTATGAGCCAGGTGGCTTAGCTGGAGAAGAACTTTTAAATGTTAAGTTTGAAAGGGACATTGAGGTATGGATGAACTGTGGGCAACGGAGTAGGGCAGAACTTGGCTTGAATCCTGCTTCTAGCCTGTAATAACTGTTTCACCTTGGACAAATTATTTGACAGCTCAAAGACTTGGTTTCCATATTGAAATATGGGCTTAAACTAATATATTCATATGCCTTTATGGCCTTTTCAGGTTTAAGTAAAATAATAAAATTTATGTGATGAACACAGTGCCTAATTGTACTCAGTTTTCAATGCTATTGTTACTTGTTTTGCTTTAACATTATTAGGCTTTTTTCATCTTTCCAGCAGCTGTGTAGAGGACTTGCTGGGACAGGAAGATGCTGCAGGCTGTGGAATCTCTTCATAGAATCTCTTCATATAGTATAGTCGTCCACTGTATAGAACAAAGTTAGCAAAATAACAATATTTATAACAAAAAGAGAAACTATCTGAATTTATTTAGTGCCTCATATCAGGACTTAAATAAATTCAGATAATATTGACTGAGTGGCTGAGCATGCACACACACACACACACATATACAGAGAGATAGAGCCAGAGAAACATAAAAGAAGAGAAAGACAAACAGAAAGGGACAAACAGAAGACAGAGAAAGAGAGGGAGGGAAAGACAGATTTATTTTAAGAAATTGGCTGTCTTGATTGTGGGGGCTAGAAAGTCTGCCATCTGTAGGGTAGCAAGCAGGCTTGAAATGCAGGAACAATTTTTGTTACAGTTTCTGGCAGAATTCCTTCTCCTTCAGAAGCCTATTTTGGCTCCCAAGGTCTTTAACTGATTGGCCTTCACATTATGCAACATTCTGCTTTATTCAATATCCACTGATTAGAAATGTTGATCACATCTAAAACACATGACTTCACTGCAACATCCAGACTGGTGTTTGACCAAACAACTGGACAGCATAATCTACTCAAGTTGACATGTAAAATTAACCATCACAATAGGGCTGATGAAACCAAGATTATTATGTTTAATTTATAGTATGTGATGCCCAGTCCTGGTGAGACCTGATGATGGGAAAGATTGAAAGGCAGGAGGAGAAGGGGGATGGCAGAGGATGAGATGGTTCGATGGCATTAATGGCTAGATGGATATGAGTCTGAGCAAGCTCCAGGAGTTGGTGATGGACAGGGAAGCCAGGCGTGCAGAAGGCCATGGGGTCACAAAGAGCCAAACACTATTAAATGACTGAAATCAACTGAATGATAATATGTGAAATAGCCAAGAGTTTGTGGAAAGTTGAAGTTGACATTCAAACCCCAGTATATCTGATTCCATACTCAGCATGAGTTACGCATATGTGGTACCATCTCCTAATAGAAGATATGGAGGAGAGAAAACATGTGTGAGCCATGTCTATATGTGGAAAATGAGGAAGAAGAGGAAACAATGGGAAACAATTGTTTTCTATACTTTATTTTAAATCATGAAGTGATTGGTAGAGAGAATCTGTTAAGAAATGATTCTGGAGAATGAAGAAATGGTCTACTTTAAATCAGATAAGTTTTAGTCTTACGGGACCTTAAGATCAACATGGTACTTCTCTAAGTAAAAATTTTCCATGAAAGAAAAAATATCACCATTGTTCCTTGCCTCCTTCCTTTTCAAATGTCATCCATGCTGCATGAAATGTCTTTCCACATTTATCCACGCACAACACACAACTCCTCCAAATTTTGGATGGACTAGAGTTTCTTTGTGAAGCCTTCTGCGAATTTCTGGGCACACATAGTCATGGTTCCCTGTGCTTTTATAGGACATATCTGTGTTAATACTGGCACTCTCTACAGTGACCTTGAGGTGAGGACCCTTGTCTGACCCAGCTTCAAATACCCAGAAACTAACAAAATACTAGAACTCCATCACCGGGCCATGAATCACTGCTGAACGAATATAGATTAGTCTTCTCATTTTATTTATATCACTATGCCTATGGTTGTTCTTGAGTATAAGATACTATGACAGCTTTATAGATCCTCTTAAATATCCAGCTTTAAATATGAATTAACATGTGGGCTGTCCTGTAAAGTACAATTGACTTTGTAAAACGTTGTTCCTGGACTCAGTCATATCACTCTCTGTTTGGTGAGTCTCAGCATTGACTCCAAATTATGTATCATTCTTATGCCTATATATTTATGTGATTAGATGTGCTAGAAAAAAATACCATTGATATATATCACTGTTGATTATGGTGTAACTTGAACTAAACCTAAAAACAATTAAAGGGCTAAAAGAAGCAGTATGTACCACCTTACTATATCAACATTTAAAAAGGTTTCAATTTCTCTCATATTGAAACAGGCAAGCAAATTAGACTTATGTACAATATTTTCATTTTTCTGGCTTGTAGCCCATGTGTTCCTTCATTGTATTTTGTTTCTTATTTTTGAGTGGGGTGGAAGAGGTCAAGTTATTTCATTGAGGGGTTACAAAATTTCATAATCATGCAATTGATGCCAATTCTAATCATTGCAATTTAGTTAATAACAACAACTTTAGAAGTATATCCTGCTTCCCTTATGGTTCAAACAGACAGGAAGCTTCTTGAAATTCAGGAGACCCAGGTTTGATTCCTGGGTTGGGAAGAAACCCAGGAGAAGGGGATGGTAATCCACTCCAATATTCTTGCCTGGAGAATTCCATTAACAGAGGAGCCTGGTGGGCTATAGTTCATGGGATCAGAAAGACTCAGATATGACTGAGTCACTAACACTTTCATTTCACTTTAGAAGTCTATACTCTGCTCAAACTATAATGAACCTGAATCTGTTTTGAAGGAAGAGTAAGCCCATGTGAAAGCTGATTTTTACATTCACTTCTGAGGCTCTGAAATTCCATCTGCCTTTGTGGCATTGGGCCCCATCACAAGTAGGTCAAACTCTTTCAAAGCACATAGGTGTTTAGTAAAATTGTGCCTGGCAGGTTGCACACTTGGCACACATATCAGTGACTGAACACAGGTCTCTTATCTCAGCTAAAGCCAACTTCCCATTCTTGTTTGCATCTGTATATGGTTTGGGGCCAAAAATAAATAGATAAGCAGAGACTTTGACTAATGAAGACATATTGGGTGTATAGATAGGATTATGTTTTATATTATCTTAAATTTGACTAATGTCGGCATATAAAATCCAAGAAAGAGAAATAAAATATTCACTAACTTTCATTAAAGAATCAATTCATTTTAAATAAAAATGCACAGATATGTTCATTTATGACAGCTTAATTTTTAGTTTATATATATATATATATATATATATATATATATAAACCTTTTTAGATAGAAGGCTTTTGATTTAAAATAGTAGTCAGAGTAGTCAAAGCTTATTAAATTAGTCACATTTGACCTAAACTGATGTAGGTGAAATATCTGTGTCTGTATCCTTTTATTCTTTCACTGTTTTCTTGTGTAACATGTGTGGTTGATTTTAAGCCTCTAAATAAACTGAATTGCTAACTTAATAACAACCTGTGAAATGCTAATACAAAATATTTTCTATTCAAATCAAAACCTCACATTTTCTCTGTTATGTTAAATCATTCAATTATGTGGATAAATTACAAATTATAATTAGGTTATTATATCCACTTCTTAAAATGAATGTGCATATTTGGATTAGGAGGTCTTGTTCTTAATCTCATTTTAGTTTTAGCAAGTCAAGACATTTGTATTAACCTCTAGGAGGATGCTCTTAAAGAGTGCCTTCTGGAAGCTTCTAAGAAGCCAGCCCCTTCTCTCTTCTCAGCTGTACCTTTAGGCATTTTAAGGTGCTTTACATCCTCTGCTGATCCTGGCCTCATTTCTTTCTCTCCTGTATTTTCACAGCATAATTTAACAAGCATTTAGTGAGTGTCCACTAGGTGTCAGACAATCTCCTAATCATTGCAAGAAACTATCTTCACATTTGTGAAAATGAGACAAGGAAGAAGATAGTATGAGAAAGAGGTGATTTCTGCTACTTTTTACTTTGAAAATGTTCAAGTAGTCTACTTGATAAACACTTCAGAACTGGAGCTGACTTCACAATTGATTTAATTATAACACTATTTCTTTAAAAAGTGGTTTTGAGTAACAAAGTAATGCACAAGGTAATGATTCTCTTAAAAACTCATTTGTAGACAATGTCACATTGTTCACACAGAAGAAAATATAAAGAAGTTTGTAAATAATCTTGTTTTATTTATTCATAAAACATTGTTGGAATACCCACATAAAGGAAGATTCTGGGCACAGTTTCTGTGAAAAAAAAAAGGCAAATAAAAATATGATTCCTATCCTCAAGGAATTTATACTGAGGGAAAGTAAATTAACATCACAATCACATTCAGAAATACAAATTGGAATGTGAACTCTACATACTCAATCAGCAAAGCCAGAACTTAGGTGACAATATGCTGCTGCTGCTAAGTCGCTTCAGTCATGTTCAACTCCGTGCAACTCCATAGACGGAAGCCCAACAGGCTCCCTCATCCTTGGGATTCTCCAGGCAAGAACACTGGAGTGGGTTGCCATTTTCTTCTCCAATGCATGAAAGTGAAAAGTGAAACTGAAGTCGCTCAGTCATGTCTGACTCCTAGTGACCCCAAGGACTATAGCCTAGCAGGCTCCTCTGTCCATGGGATTTCCCAGGCAAAAGTACCAGAGTGGGGTACCATTACCTTCTCCAGGTGACAGTATAAATTTTGATAATCCATTTTTACACTTTTGGACAATTTTCACAACAAAAAGATAAATAGCATGTACTATAAGATTCTATTTATTTAACTAAGCATATGCAGTCTTAAGGAGATACAACCAGTCCATCCTAAAGGAGATCAGTCCTGAGTGTTCATTGGAAGGACTGATGCTGAGATTGAAACTCCAATACTTTGGCCAACTCATGCAAAGAGGTGACTCATTGGAAAAGACCCTGATGCGGGGAGGGATGGGGGGCAGGAGGAGAAGGGGACGACAGAGAATGAGATGGCTGGATGGTATGACCGACTCGATGGACATGAGTTTGGGTGAACTCCGGGAGTTGCTGATGGACAGGGAGGCCTGGCGTGCTGTGATTCATGGGGTCGCAAAGAATCGGACACCACTGAGCAACTGAACTGAACTGAACTGATGCAATCTTAAAACAAAAATTCAGATTAAAAAAATACTGCTGGCTGTCTTGACAATGTATTATAAAGGAGTTATATTTTTTCTTTCCCTTATGCAATACTGTTTTGAAAATACTTTGGCATGCTCCTAACGGAAAATAAACTGTAAGGTAAAAGCAATTACTTTATAAAATAATTTATAAGTTCTATACAGCCCATGAAATTCTCCAGGTCAAAATACTGGAATGAGTAGCCATTCTCTTCTCCAGGCGATCTTCCCAACCCAAGGATTGAACTCAGGTCTCCTGCATTGCAGGGGGATTCTTTACCAGCTGAGCCACCTGGAAAACCTAATTTATAAATGTTGTCCATTAAAAGAAGGTGAATATTTTAAACTGATACAAAATCCTACACATATGGAAATTTACATTATTTTGAAAAGAAAAATTTAATCTCCAACTTCATATCTAAAAACATCTCTCTGAAGATTTTTGTTATTATATTCATCCCCAAATCTCCAATTTCCTATTTCCATTCTGTTTAATTCTATTAGTTTACCTTGTTTCTTTAGTCTCATTGTGAAAGTGGTTCCCCATATTAGCTGACTCATTTATTATATTTTATTATTGTTATCAGTATTGACTGTTTAGAAATCCTACTTCTGATTTGCTGTGGTTGTTCCCAGGTGCCATATAAAATGGACATTATGTACTGCTGCTACTGAGAAGATATGCCGGGGTCATTTGTTTTGGATATAAGCTTTTCCCTATCTCCTGGGTGTAATGAGCTCCCAAGAAAGTTTCTATGTCTCTTAATTCTCAGGGCTGACACTCAGTACTCCAGCTCAAGATCAAGTGCCACTACTGCTAGTTCTGGGCAGAAACAGGAGGGACTTAAACAGTCCAGTTCTTCCAAATCTATTTTCCCCATTAGTCACCTTGACAACAAATGTTTCTAAGTCCTTTTCTGCATCTTGCATGCATTGACTCAGCTTGGCACACTGATGCTTCTCCTACTACTTTTGAAGCAATTATCTATTGTACAAGTTCTGGGAAGTGGAAGTATTGTACAAGTTTCTTCAGGCTTGAGATCTGAGTCCGTCTCTTTTCTAAATTCTAGGGTTCCCATCAGTATTTTTGTCAAGTGATATCGATTTTCTTATTGTGCTGAATTTCTATGGATTTATTCTCTTTTTGTGAAATAATCTTTTTGGTCCATACATGAGATGGTAAATGAAAGAGAGAGTGTATTTTTTCTCACTTCATTATTTTGCCCCAATATTTAACAATCTCTACTTTGCTATTGTCTGTGCTGTAGGTCTATATTTTTTTCAATACCTTAAACATTGTACTTTTTATATGATTTTTAACTTTAATACAGAGACTTTTATATGAAAATGTGATGCTTTTTTTGATTATTTCTTTCTTTTTTTCAGGAAATGGCAGCAACATTCCCCCATTCCTTACACCAAATTGCAAATAGATTTCAAACTCTTTGAAACCTATATTCCTTCCATGTTAACTAACCACTGAGATTTTCTATTTTTAAAGAAAAAAAAAAGTATTTATTCATTTGATGCACTGGGTCTTAGTTTCAGCACGTGGGGTCTTCAATCGTATGTGGGATCCTTAGTTGCAGCACGAGAGATCTAGTTCCAGGGCCAGAGATCAAACCCAGGTACTCTGTCTTGGGAGCACAGAGTCTTAGCCACTGAATCACCAGGGAAGTCCCCACCTGAGATTCATAATCTGTGTAACTGTTCTTTTCTTCCTGATGTGTGTGTGTGAGTGCTCAGTTACTTCAGTCCTATCTGACATTTTGTGCCCTCTCTCCAAACCAGGCTTCAGCAATATGTGAACCGTGAACTTCCTGATGTTCAAGCTGGTTTTAGAAAAGGCAGAGGAACCAGAGATCAAATTGCCAACATCCACTGGATCATGGTAAAAGCAAGAGTTCCAGAAAAACATCTATTTCTGCTTTATTGACTATGCAAAGCCTTTGACTGTGTGGATCACAATAAACTGTGGAAAATTCTGAAAGAGATGGGAATACCAGACCACCTGATCTGCCTCTTGAGAAATTTGTATGCAGGTCAGGAAGCAACAGTTAGAACTGGACATGGAACAACAGACTGGTTCCAAATAGGAAAAGGAGTTTGTCAAGGCTGTATATTGTCACCCTGTTTATTTAACTTATATGCAGAGTACATCATGAGAAATGCTGGACTGGAAGAAACACAACTTGGAATCAAGATTGCTGGGAGAAATATCAATAACCTCAGATATGCAGATGACACCACCCTTATGGCAGAAAGTGAAGAGGAACTAAAAAGGTTCTTGATGAAGGTGAAAGTGGACAGTTAAAAAGTTGACTTAAAGCTCAACGTTCAGAAAAAGAAGATCATGGCATCCGGTCCCATCACTTCATGGGAAATAGAGGGGAAACAGTGGAAAGAGTTCAGACTTTATTTTTTTGGGCTCCAAAATCACTGCAGATGGTGACTGCAGCCATGAAATTAAAAGACCCTTACTCCTTGGAAGGAAAGTTATGACCAACCTAGATAGCATATTCAAAAGCAGAGACATTACTTTGCCAACAAAGGTTCGTCTAGTCAAGGCTATGGTCTTTCCTGTGGTCATGTATGGATGTGAGAGTTGGACTGTGAAGAAGGCTGAGCGCCGAAGAATTGATGCTTTTGAACTGTGGTGTTGGAGAAGACTCTTGAGAGTCCCTTGGACTGCAAGGAGATCCAACCGGTCCATTCTGAAGGAGATCAGCCCTGGGATTTCTTTGGAAGGAATGATGCTAAAGCTGAAACTCCAGTATTTTGGCCACCTCATGCGAAGAGTTGACTCATTGGAAAAGACTCTGATGCTGGGAGGGATTGGGGGCAAGAGGAGAAGGGAATGACAGAGGATGAGATGGCTAGATGGCATCACTGACTCGATGGATGTGAGTCTGAGTGAACTCCGGGAGTTGGTGATGGACAGGGAGGCCTGGCGTGCTGTGATTCATGGGGTCACAAAGAGTCAAACATGACTGAGTGGCTGATCTGATCTGGACTGTAGCCCACCAGGCTGCTCTGTCCTTGGGATTCTCCAGGCAAGAATACTGGAGTGGGTTGCCATTTCCTCCTCTAGAGGATCTTTCTGACCCAGGGATCGAAACCGTGTGTCCTGTGTCTCCTGCACTTGCAGGCAGATTCTTTAATGCTGAGCCACAAGGGAAGTCCATTTTTTCCTGATATTTTTATGTTAAATATTTTCAAATTTTCCCTCTTTATTCCCACTTTCACTTTTGGTTCCATATCCATCATTTCTTGACTGGCCTACTGCATTCACCTCAATGGCCATTGCCTTCTTATCATTGCCTAACTAATCAGCTTATTTCACAGCAAATAAAATTACTTCTAAAGTATAAATCAGATGTGTTTTCCCACAAATCCCCAGTGGATCTGGAGAATGACCTGTCATCCCAGATGGAGTAAAAGATTCTTCCTGATTTTCTGCTCATCTCTCTGATTTTTGGAATCCATTAAATTTGGAGTCTTTTTTTTCCCCTCCTCTGATTCTCGATGCTCTTTCTTGTATCCTGACTATCTCAATTGAGAAATCTTGTAACCTTAGTGTGTAAAAGGATACCTCTTCTGAAAGATATTTCTAAATATTTCTTGAACACATATTGAATACAGAAACCAAATGCTGTACCAATGGATTCTTGATGCCATTATCTAAAGTTTCCCCCTGTTTTTGTTTTTTCAAGTATTTAGATTTTGGCCTCAGTCTTCCATATGCTTCTCAGTAAGCAAAACCAAAAAACAAAACCAAAAGACTTCCTCAGCAAAATGTAAGTAAAACACTGGGCTCACCCTTCTTTGAAGCTTTATACTGACCTAGAAAAATCACCTTGGTGCTTCACCCCCTTATATAAATACGAATTAACATTAACTTGCTGATGTTAGATTGATCCATGCAAAATTAAAAGTTTAAAATTTTTTCCTGGTCAAAAAAGTCAGAGATGGGCAACTTTATGTGATTTAACCTACTATGTACAGTATTATATAATAAATCACATATATAAGTATATAAATTACATAAAGTTTCCCAAATCTGATCTTTTTGACCAAGAAAAATTTTAAACTTTTTATTTTATATGGCTCAATCTAATATCAGCAAGTTAATGTTGGTAAAGAATCCGCCTACAATATAGGAGATTCCAGTTCTATTCCTCAGTTGGGAAGATCTACTGAAGGGATAGGCTACCTCCTCCAGTATTCTTGGGCTTCCTGGTGATTTGAGACAGTAAAGAAACTGCCTGCAATGTTGGAGACCTGGGTTCAATCCCTGGGTTGGAAAGATCCCTTGAAGAAGGAAATGGCTACCCAGTATTCTAGCCTGGAGAATTTCATGGACTGTATAGTCCATGGGTTGCAAAGAGTCAGACATGACTGATTTTCACTTCACATTGTAATGTACAGAATAATTTCACTGTCCTAAAGATGGTCAGACATCCTGGAATGTGAAGTCAAGTGGGGCTTAGAAAGCATCACTACGAACAAAGCTAGTGGAGGTGATGGAATTCCAGTGGAGCTAATCCAAATCCTGAAAGATGATGCTGTGAAAGTGCTGCACTCAATATGCCAGCAAATTTGGAAAACTCAGCAGTGGCCACAAGATTGGAAAAGGTCAGTTTTCATCCCAATCCCAAAGAAAGGCAATGCCAAAGAATGCTCAAACTACCACACAATTGCACTCATCTCACACGCTAGTAAAGTAATGCTCAAAATTCTCCAAGCCAGGCTTCAGCAATATGTGAACCGTGAACTTCCTAATGTTTAAGCTGGTTTGAGAAAAGGCAGAGGAACCAGAGATCAAATTGCCAACATCCGCTGGATCATGGAAAAAGCAAGAGAGTTCCAGAAAAACATCTATTTCTGCTTTATTGACTATGCCAAAGCCTTTGACTGTGTAGATCACAATAAACTGTGGAAAATTCTGAAAGAGATGGGAATATCAGACCACCTGATCTGCCTCTTGAGAAATCTGTATGTAGGCCAGGAAGCAACAGTTAGAACTGGACATGGAACAACAGACTGATTCCAAACAGAAAAAGGAATTCGTCAAGGCTATATACTGTCACCATGTTTATTTAACTTATATGCAGAGTACATAATGAGAAATGCTGGACTGGAAGAAACACAACTTGGAATCAAGATTGCTGGGAGAAATATCAATAACCTCAGATATGCAGATGACACCACCCTTATGCCAGAAAGTGAAGAGGAACTAAAAAGCCTCTTGATGAATGTGAAAGTGGTGAGTGAAAAAGTTGGCTTTAAAGCTCAACATTCAGAAAACGAAGATCATGGCATCTGGTTCCATCACTACATGGGAAATAGATGGGGAAACAGTGGAAACAGTGTCAGACTTTATTTTTGGGACTCCAAAATCACTGTAGATGGTGACCGCAGCCACGAAATTAAAAAACCCTTACTCCTTGGAAGGAAAGTTATGACCAACCTAGATAGCATATTCAAAAGCAGAGACATTACTTTGCCAACAAAGGTTCGTCTAGTCAAGGTTATGGTCTTTCCTGTGGTCATGTATAGATGTGAGAGTTGGACTGTGAAGAAGGCTGAGTGCCGAAGAATTGATGCTTTTGAACTGTGGTGTTGGAGAAGACTCTTGAGAGTCCCTTGGACTGCAAGGAGATCCAACCAGTCCATTCTGAAGGAGATCAGCCCTGGGATTTCTTTGGAAGGAATGATGCTAAAGCTGAAACTCCAGTACTTTGGCCACCTCATGCGAAGAGTTGACTCATTGGAAAAGACTCTGATGCTGGGAGGGATTGGGGGCAAGAGGAGAAAGGGACGACAGAGGATGAGATGGCTAGATGGCATCACTGACTCGATGGATGTGAGTCTGAGTGACCTCTGGGAGTTGGTGATGGACAGGGAGGCCTGGCGTGCTGCAGTTCATGGGGTAGCAAAGAGTCGGACACGACTGAGCGACTGATCTGATCTGATCTGATCTGAAAGATGGTCTGTACTCCACCTATTCACCTCTCCTTCCCTTATCCCAAGCCCTGGCAATTGTTTATTTTTTTACTATCTCATTACCTTTTGCTTTTTGTCATATATTTAGAATCATACAGTATATCGCCTTTCCAGATTGGCTTCTTTCAATTATAATAAGCATTTCAGGCTTCTCTATGTCTTTATCAAGACTTGGTAGCTCCTTTCTTTTTCATGCTTGTTAATATTCCATTGTTCAGAGGTACCACAATTTCTTTATTCATTTACCTGCTGAAGGACTTGGCAATCATAAATAAAGCTGTTTTTAAGTTGCATGTTCAGGTTTTTGCATACACTTAAATTTTCAATTGGTTATATATCAAGGGCATGATTGTAGAAACATATGGTAGTAGTATCACATTTAGTTTTATAGGCAAATACCAAACTGTCTTCCAAAGTGGTGGTGCCATTTTGCATTCCCACCAGGCTTTACCATTTCTGATTGCTGAGAGGACTCTACCATTCAGATAGAAGGCAGTTCTCATTTCTTTAAGAAACCCTCATCATCGCCTTTAAAATTAGAAATTTTGTTCTCCACTTCACCATAAGTCTTGATGTTTTAAAGCATATGTTAAGTAGACCCTTTGCTATTCTGTGCTTAGTCATTCAGTCATGTCCAACTCTTTATGACCTCATGGACATGGACATAGCCTGCCAGGCTCCTCTGTTCATGGGGAATCTCCAGGCAAGAATACCCTCCTCCAGGGGATCTTCCTAACCCAGGGATCAAACCCAGGTCTCCTGCATGGTGGATTCTTTACCATCTGATCCACCAGGAAAGCCCAAGAATACTGAAGTGAATAGCCTATCTCTTCTTCTGGCAAACTTCCCAAGCCAGGAGTCAAACCTAGGTCTCCTGCTTTCAAGGTGGATTCTTTACTAGCTGAGCTACCTGGGAAGTCCTAAGTAGACCTTGTGCTATGCTAAGTTGCTTCAGTCATGTCCAACTTTTTGCCACCCCAGGGACTGTAGTCCATCAGGCTCCTCTGTCCATGAGAGTCTTCAGGCAAGAATACTGGAGTGGGTTGCTATTCCCTTCTCTAGGGTAAGTAGACCCTCAGATCAGATCAGATCAGTCACTCAGTCGTGTCCGACTCTTTGCGACCCCATGAACCGCAGCACGCCAGGCCTCCCTGTCCATCACCAGCTTCCGGAGGTCACTCAGACTCGCATCCATCGAGTCAGTGATGCCATCCAGCCATCTCATCCTCTGTCGTCCCCTTCTCCTCCTGCCCTCAATCCCTCCCAGCATCAGAGTCATCTCCAATGAGTCAACTCTTCGCACCCTAAATGGGGCCAAATCTAGGAAAGAAAGTGTCACCTTCCAAGTGTTACCTTTAAAAAGGTTATGGTATGTGATGGTGACTCACATCAAATGCCAGAGCTGAGTAATTGAGAATGACATGTTTTAGGGCAGAAAAAATGTGGATATGGCTGGTGTTTTTTTAGACCCTGCCACATTAGTCTATGGTTACATGAAATGAGCTTAATTACAAATTGCTTAGCCCTTCTACTGTGGGAACCTTGATGTACTTTGGAATGAGCTCCTGTCTGAGCACCACACTGGGAAGAGAGACTTCCTCCTTTTGACACTGAAGCAGGATTTGACAGGTTAGGACAGCAGAATGTTCTAACACATGGTGTTTTCTGTCAGACTGGACACACAGATGACACAATCAGCAGGGGTCAAGTTTTTGAGGGAGGAAGGGACCCCTCATCTCAATTTTATCCTTTGAAATTATGACCTATGAATAAACTTCTTCAGGAAATTTGAGAACTTAGTGATGTCCTGAAATCAGCCGATTTATACATAATTTTTAAGGGTTAAGAATTGACAAAAATTACTTAGGAAAGGTAATCGATAGGGGAATAAACATCTCAAAATCAGCAGAAAGCAAATGCCATTGAAATATGACTAGTAAATATGAAACAGGATCTACCAGTTATAGAAGCACTTGTTGTTGTAGTTGTTTACCCACTAAGTATTTTTCAACCCTGTGGACCCTAGCCCACCAGGCTCCTCTACCCATGGGATTTCCCAGGCAAGAGTACTGGAATGGGTTGTTATTTCCTTCTCCAGAGGATCTTCCCATCCCAGGGATCAAACTCACATCTCCTGCATTGGCAGGTGGATCCTTTACCACTGAGTTACCAGGAAAGCCCCATAGGAATTATTAAACATCAAATATAACAATGCATATTATTCTACTTTGGAATAACATGTTATATAAGGCAAAATATTACTTATTATAGAAATAAGTATCTTTTAGCTCTCCTGTGAAAAAATTTAAATAAATGCATTCTAATCCTGTTAATATTCTTTATTGGGTAAGATTGATATGAGAAAAATCCTCAAAATTATTTTATTTAGAATGAAAATACAAATGTACTAATTTCAATTTTGTATTTTCTGTAATATTCTGGTGTTTTTATGTGGGGGGAGGGGACTTTGTTCACAAACTAAAGAATTCAATGAAAGCCCTCAAGAGGGCTGAGCTGTTGTAATTTTAACTTTTCATGTTGAAAAAATGTTTATCACCAACTTTTAAAACTGTAGTCACATGTTTAAATGCTTGCCAAACATTTATTGTTTTTCTCATCATTAAAACAAGTGAAGCTGACAGGAATGAAGGTTTCTGCCAAGAAGAGACATTTGTTTTTTCTTCCTTAAGAATTAGGTAATAGAGATTAGACAACTTAATTCCATAAATACTAAAATTTCTAGGAGATTTTATAAAGATTTTTGACATTTAGTACATTTTTGTATCATCTGACAGTGTTCAAAATGCTTATATTGCTTTATTTGTAATATAGATTTGTATCATATATATTTTCTATAAGAGTATTAAGTGATTTTATTCATGTTGCTGATGAGAAAAGACTATCATTAAATATAGGAGTGGCTAAGAACATTGACTCAGGTATTAAACTTTCAGTGTCAAATCTTACTTTGACAAATTTTATCTGAGCGACCTTGGGTAAATTAATAAGAGCTCTCTCACTGAAATATTCTAACCATTTAAAGAGTTGACATCTGTAAATGACTTAGAATAATGTGTTTGACATTCAGAATCAATCAGTTTAATTAACAGCATTAACAGAATAAAAATATCAATATAACCATCTTTAGAAATGCACAGAAATCATCTGACAAAATTCAATACCCAATTGTGAGAAACAGTTTCAGTGACTTAGGTATCAAAGGGAACATCTTTAATATAATAAAAGATGTCTGTGAAAACCAATACCTAACCTAATACTTAGTGTATGAACCACACATTTCCTATGATGGGAACAAGGCAAGGACACCTGCTCTCAGTATTATTCAACATTGTGTTGGAGTTCTTAGCCAATGCAAACAGAAAACAAATAACTTTGTTTAGTAAATATTGAAAGAAGAAATTATTTTGTTCTCAGAAAATTCAATTGCTTTTTGTATAAAAGACTAATCAGGAAAAAATACTCTAAAACTAACACATAAATTTAGCAATATGGTAAGACCCAAATCAACATGAAAGAATTAATTGTATTTTACTACACTAGAAACAAACTATTGAAAATTAAAGCCATTTTAAAAATAATACTATTCATAGCAACTTCAAATAAAAAATACTTGGAATAACTATGGCAAGCCTACTATAATGAAAACTGTAAAATAGAACAGAGAGAAATTAAAGATTTGAATAAATGGAGACATAGATCATGTCATAAATTTAAAGAATTTACGTATATCTGTGGCAGATTCATTCTGATACATGGCAAAATCAATACAATATTGTAAAGTTAAATAAAATAAAAATTAAAAAAAATAAAATAAACATATTATGTAAATCCTTCCAAAAATAATATGCAAATTCAAAGTCAACCATGGAGTAATCCAACAGGTTTTCTTAATAGAAATTGTTGAATTGATTCTAAAATGAACATAAAAATACAGAAGGGACACAGATAGAATGTGTAAACTGCTGCTGCTGCTGCTAAGTCGCTTCAGTCGTGTCTGACTCTGTGCGACCCCATAGACGGCAGCCCACCAGGCTCCCCCGTCCGTGGGATTCTCCAGGCAAGAACACTGGAGTGGGTTGCCATTTCCTTCTCCAATGCATGAAAGTGAAAAGGGAAAGTGAAGTCACTCAGTCAGGTCCGACTCCCAGGAACCACATGGACTGCAGCCCACCAGGCTCCTCCGTCCGTGGTATTTTCCAGGCAAGAGTACTGGAGTGGAGTGCCATTGCCTTCTCCAGGGGATCTTCCTAACCCAGGGATCAAACCCAGGTTCCTGCATTGCAGGCAGATTCTTTGCTGTCTGAACTACCAAGGAAACCCCACAGTTACTATAAATCTATTAAATTAGGAGAATGTAGAATTCATGAAAGATCAATAGAACAGAATAAAGAGTCTAGGAGTAGACATAACCATATATGAACAATTAAATGTTGATTAAATATTAAGGTAATTAACCAGGGAAAGGCTTTTCCCTTCAAGAAATGTTCTAAAACAACTTGGTGTTTGTACAAGGGACAATGAGGATTAGTATTCTTACCTCAAATGATTCATAAATATTAAATTGAAATGGATAATCAAACTGAGGATAAATATTCAAACTACAATGTCTTAGAAGAAGATTTAGTATTTTATCTTTGTGACCTCGCGGTCAAGATTTCTTATAAAGGCACTAAAATCATTAAATGTAGAAAGAAATGGATAAATTAGACTTTATCAAATTATACATTTCAACTCCTCAGAATAAATATTGAGAAAATGATAGGGCAAGTCACAATTTTGCAGAAAAGATTTAATAACTGTCAGTCAGTTCAGTCACTCAGTCGTGTCCGACTCTTTGTGACCACATGAATCCCAGCACGCCAGGCCTCCCTGTCCATTACCAACTCCCAGAGTTCACCCAGACTCACGTCCATTGAGTCAGTGATGCCATCCAGCCATCTTATCCTCTGTCCTCCCCTTCTCCTCCTGCCCCCAATCCCTCCCAGCATCAGAGTCTTCTCCAATGAGTCAACTCTTCGCATGAGGTGGCCAAAGTACTGGAGTTTCAGCTTTAGCATTGGTCCTTCCAAAGAAATCCCAGGGCTGATCTCCTTCGGAATGGACTGCTTGGATCTCCTTATAGGCCAACGGACTCTCAAGAGTCTTCTCCAACACCACAGTTCAAAAGCATCAATTCGGCATTCAGCCTTCTTCACAGTCCAACTCTCACATCCATACATGACCACAGGAAAAACCATAGCCTTGACTAGACGAACCTTTGTTGGCAAAATAATGTCTCTGCTTTTGAATATGCTATCTAGGTTGGTCATAACTTTCTTTCCAAGGAGTAAGGGTCTTTTAATTTCATGGCTGCAGTCACCATCTGCAGTGATTTTGGAGCCCCAAAAATAAAGTCTGACACTGTTTCCAATGTTTCCCCATCTATTTCCCATGAAGTGATGGGACTGGGTGCCATGATTCATTTTCTGAATGTTGAGCTTTAAGCCAACTTTTTCACTCCCCACTCTCACTTTCATCAAGAGGCTCTTTAGTTCCTCTTCATTTTCTGCCATAAGGGTGGTATCATCTGCATATCTGAGGTTATTGATATTTCTCCCAGCAATCTTGATTCCAGCTTATGTTTCTTCCAGTCCAGCATTCCTCCTCATGATGTACTCTGCATATAAGTTAAATAAGCAGAGTGACAATATACAGCCTTAACGTACTCCTTTTCCTATTTGGAACCAGTCTGTTGTTCCATGTCCGGTTCTAATTGTGGCTTCCTGACCTGTATACAGATTTCTCAAGAGGAAGATCAGAAGGTCTGATCTCTTTCAGAATTTTCCACAGTTTATTGTGATCCACAATAAACTATGCAAAGGCTTTGGCATAGTCAAGAAAACAGAAATAGATGTTTTTCTGTAATTCTCTTGCTTTTTCCATGATCCAGCGGATGTTGGCAATTTGATCTCTGTTTCCTCTGCCTTTTTTAAAACCAAAAGCTGTCTAAAAGACAAAGAATGTTCAAACTGCAGCACAATTGCACTCATCTCATACACTAGTAAAGTAATGCTCAGAATTCTCCAAGTCAGGCATCAACAGTACCTGAACAGTGAACTTCCAGATGTTCAAGCTGGATTTAGAAAAGACAGAGGAATAAGACATCAAAGTGCTAATATCCGCTGGATCATTGAAAAAGCAAGAGAGTTCCAGAAAAAATATCTATTTTTGCCTTATCAGCTATGCCAAAGACTTTGGCTGTGTGAATCTCATCAAACTGTGGAAAATTCTGAAAGAGATGGGAATACCAGATCACCTAACCAGCCTCTTGAGAAATCTGTATGCAGGTCAGGAAGCAACAGTTAAAACTGGACCTGTAACAACGACTAGTTCCAAATAGGAAAAGGAGTACGCCAAGGCTGTATATTGTCATCCAGCTTATTTAACTCATATGCAGAGTACATCATGAGAAATGCTGGGCTGGATGAAGCACAAGCTGGAATAAAGATTGCTGGGTAAAATATTAATAACCTTAGATATGAAGATGACACCACCCATATGGCAGAAAGTGAAGAACTAAAGTGCCTCGTGATGAAAGTGAAAGAGGAGAGTGAAAAACTTGACTTAAAGCTCAACATTCAGAAAGCTAAGACTATGGCATCTAGTCCTATCACTTCATGGCAAATAGGAGGGGAAACGAAACAGTAAGAGACTTTATTTTCTTGGGCTCCAAAATCACTGCAGATGATGATTGCAGCCATGAAATTAAAAGACACTTGCTCCTTGGAAGAAAAGCTATGACCAACATAGACAGCATATTAAAAAGTGGATACATAACTTGACCAACAAAGGTCTGTCTAGTTAAAGCTATGGTTTTTCCAGTAGTCTCACATGTATGTATATGAGAGTTGGACTATAAATAAAGCTGAGTGCTAAAGAATTGATGCTTTTGAAATGTGGCATTGGAGAAAATTCTTGAGAGTCCCTTGGACTGTAAGGAGATACAACCAGTCCATCCTAAAGGAAATCAGTCCTGAATATTCATTAGAAGGACTGATGTTGAAGCTGAAACTCCAATACTTTGGCCAACTGATGTGAAGAACTGACTCACTGGAAAACACCATGATGTTGGGAAAGATTGAAGGCGGGAGGAGAAGGGGACAACAAAGGATGAGATGGTAGGATGGCATCACCGAGTCAATGGACATGAGTTTGAGTAAACTGGGAGTTGGTGATGGAAAGTGAGGCCTGGTGTGTTTCAGTCCAAGGGGTGGCAAAGAGTCAGACATGACTCAATGACTGAACTGAACTGAACTGAACTGAAAGCTGTCTAAAGACTTGTATTCAGAATATTTATGTATGTGTCTTTATGTTTGCAAGCATATCTAATAATTGAATCATAATAATAATAGATTATAAAATTTGAAAACTACTTCTGAATCACATGAACTAATGCTTTACATATTAGTCTTCAGGGAAATATAAATTAAAGCCACAACAATATATTATTTTGTATTAATTTTATTTACTAAAATTAAAGGCTGATAGTATTAAAAGTTAGTATGTGTAGCAAGTGAATCATACACGCATTTCCTCTGGTGTGTATGATGCTGCAATCATTTCAGAACAATTTGGCAGGTTTTTTGTTTGTTTTATTAAAGAAGACCTACACTAAGAGTCATCTATCCAAACTTATAGATACATGGCACAGTGATTATTCTCAGAATATTCACAAAAACTTTTCATAGTAGTCAAAAGAGGAAAATTATACTAATGTTCATTAATGCTTTAAATCCATTAATAGATAAAGAAATTATGGCATTTACTCACTTCATATCCAACAAAACATGGAACAAACAACTGATGCGTGCAATGACATGGATGAGTTTCAAAATTTTGTGGTAAGTTAGAGAACCTAGTTATCATATAATACACATTGTGTAATTTCACCCATATTAAGTTTTAGACTGGCAGAACTAATTGATGGTGATAGAAATCAGAAAACTGTTTTGCCCTGGAGGACTTGGGAGTATAGATTTACTAAAACAGGATGAGAAACCTAGAGCAATGATGAAAATATTCTATAGGTTAATTGAGGTGAGTACACATATATGGCAAAACCTTAAAACCTTGATACATAAATTATACATTAAAAAAATAGCATACCTCAAATCAAAATAATGGATTTAATCTATGAATACTTATCTACAACAAAAACTGCTACAAAGAAGTATTATGCTAAAAATACATACATAATTATCTGTGTAATTAATAGATATATAAAATTACATGTGTGTATATAACAATTTTATAGTATACATATAATGGCATTAAATATGTGTTTAAAATTCTTTAACTATATCTAAATGTGTGTACATATATAAAGCTGTGTGTGTAATACATATATTTGTTAAGATACACCAATAAACTATAAAAAGATTTCCAAGAACAGATAAGAAAATTCAATACATATTTAAATATATTTTAAAGTCTGGATATTCTCCAGAATTTCAATTACATGTTAATTTGAATATCAGTATATTTAACTACATCTTAAAAAGCATGTTGTTTACATATTTAAATATTGTAGTCATTATTCTTCCACAGCTAGGTCAGCCGTATCTAATTATATAATTTAAAGCATATTTTTAATATCTTGGTAATTTTGTTTATGCAGATTTCGGTTTTACTCTTAATATTTTTTAAGAAGTAGTTTATTTATTTTTTGCTTTATATAATAATAACAGAATGATAGTTTTTTCCTCACTTATAAGACAATCCTAAAATATTCTTGGTAATTATGGTCTTAAATATACTTAAAAACTTGGTAGATAAATATGCCATTGCTTCTTGTTTCTCTTCTTTTGCAAAAAGAATCAATGATTGACTAATATTTCCTTTAATCTTCCTATTTTTCTATACTTTTAAAATATTAGAATACCATCTTTTTTTTTAAGTCTTTATTGAATTTGTTACAATATTTCTTCTGGTCTGTTTTTTTTTTTTTGGCTTTGAGATGTGGAATCTTAGCTGCTAGACAGGGGATCAAACCCACACCCTCTATGTTGGAAAGCGAAGTCTTAACTATTGGACTGCCAGGGAAGTCCCTTCCCTATAACTTAAATCCAATTTTCTCAAATCATTAAAGTTAGAGTCATGAAATACTTAAGCTAGCATTGACAACTTTGACCAAATGAAAAACAAGCATCTGCTCCCAGGCTCCATCCTGAACCCATGAGAAGGAGGATTGAAGGATCTGTTCGCAATTACAGCTGGACTGTGAAAACTCTGTGGGAATATACAGTGACCTATGTGGAACCCAGCACTGGGGAAATCACTGCCATGAAGAGGGACAGGACAAGAGGCCCACATTAAGGTTAGAGCAGGTTGGAGAAATACTTGTTTGCAGAAAACCATCTTAGTGGGCCACAACGAAAGTGTGTAAATGAAATGAAAGTGAATTGAAACACTTAGGTGTATCACATGAGTGGCACTAAGTATATTTTCTTTTTCTTTTTTTTTTCCTGTCTAGTTCTTTTATTTATACTGGAGAACTAAAGCTTTTAGAAGTGGTTTTTAACTTCCTAGTAGATCTTGTTTTTCTTTTATTTTTGCATTAAATTTTTTTTTTATTTGCAGATATTTTATTTTATTTTACTTTACAATATATGTTAAACTTTTCAAATTTGTGTGTGTGTGTTGGTGTTCAGTCACTAAGTTGTGTTCGACTGTCTGTGACCCCATGAACTGCAGCACGCCAGGCTCCTCTGTCCTCCACAATCTCTTGGAGTTGGCTCAGATTCATGTCCATTGAGTCAGGGACGCCGTCTACTTTATCCTCTGCTGTTCGCTTCTCCTTTTGCCTTCAATCTTTCCCAGCATCAGGGTCTTTCTCAGTGAGTCGGCTCTGACCAACAGGCAGCTAAAGGATTGGAATTTCAACTTCAGTATCAGTCTTTCCAATGAAAAATTCAGGGTGGATTTTCTTTAGGGACTGATTTGATCTCCTTGTGTGTGTATCAGTATCTATTTCTAGCTGTATACCTATATGTGTCTCTCTGTGTGTATATTTCATATTTTTTTGTTAGCTCCCTGAAGACATATCTATTAATCTGTTTCATTCAGTTCTGACACCTAGAGTCAGATTTTATTGGTGCACAATACAATGTATTATTATTATTCAGTGTTTATTCAATACCTAATATTCAGTAGACATTTAATAAATATTTTTAATAAATACAAGTATATGTCACTTTATTACACTATGAAAAATATATTTCCATGATTGTTTGCAATAAAACAAAAGTTTGAAATAATATGTTATAATATTAACTAAAAGAGAACAAGACAGAGCTTAGAAACTGATCTTTCCATCGGCCCCTCCTGCTGCTGCTACTAAGTTGCTTCAGTCGTGTCTGATTCTGTGCAACCTCATAGATGGCAGTCCACCAGGCTCCCCCATCCCTGGGATTCTCCAGGCAAGAACACTGGAGTGGGTTGCCATTTCCTTCTCCAATGCATGAAAGTGAAAAGTGAAAGTGAAGTCACTCAGTCGTGTCCAATTCTTAGCGAGCCCGTGGATTGCAGTCCACCAGGCTCCTCCATCCAGGCAAGACTACTGGAGTGGGGTGCCACTGCCTTCTCCATTGGCCCCAGTTTGCTATAATTAGCTGGAATAAAGCTAAATTCCATGAGCATTCAAAATGAAAACACGACATATGAGAAAGACAACCACAGTTAAATACCATGAGGAATATAAATCACCATCAAAGAGAATCAGAGCTAATGTGTGGGTATATGTGTTAATATGAGAAAGAAAAAGGAAAAAGAACATATTGAAGACATGAAGTAGGCATAAAAAGCAATTTTAGTAATAGAAAGCAAACAGAGCTATTAGGTATAAAGCTATAATTATTGAAATAGAAATCATCTAGTTGAAATTCCTTTTATTCAAAGATAATTTGGGACTAGAAACTGAGATAGGAATTAATTGTTTCATATCTCTGCATGATTTTTCGATTAATATATGAACATTTGAATTTGCATATGACATATTTTGTTTTGCCTTTTTGCTGTTTCTGAGATATTCTAGGAATAGCAATTTTATTTAGTTCTAAAGAACCATATTTTTGTTTTACTAAATGATTTCAATTTTAGCCAGTCTTATGTCTCAACAAGTTACAGAAAAGAAAAAAAAAAAGACAGAAAAAAAAAAAGATGGCATAGAAGGATTTGCCACTTAGAAAAACATTAAAATCCCTGTTAAAAGCTTTATCTTTATTAGTATATTTTAGTTCTACGCAAAGAGATTCATCTTCATCAGAAAGACTATCAGCTCTTTAGCTATAAAGAATGAATATACAAGAAAATCTGGACTCTAAAAGATAATAATGTTTGTTTGAATCACATTTTCTCTATATATTCTCCCCACCAAAATCTTAAGACCAATGAGTGGTAAAATACACACATGCACACATCTGCCACACCTTCAGATTTACTAAGAGACAGACCATATGATAAAATTTTCATTACTTGTGAGTAGAGACATAAACACTAACATTTCATAGTGTTGCAGCCTGCAGGTAAAGAGAGCAAAGGTAGTTATGCAAGAGAGGAAATCTAAGAGATTTCTTGAGAAAGCACAAGGGAAAGAGGAAAATTTCAACAAATCATAAACTAAATTACCTTCAGTTAGACAAATTCCAGTACTAAAAGCCAAAATACTAAACACATATCTGAGATTTGATAGTTTTTACAACACCAGTTACAGGAAGGTTGCTTGAAAGAGAAAAGGACTAGAAGTGAGATAAATGTGCATTTCTCTAGAGAAGATAATAGATCAAGAATCGGAAAAAAGGAATGAAGGGTGGAGGATTAAGGATCCTACAGAAATTAGGTAGAAACAAAACTCACCAACTGTTTACCATCCTCTGCTTACACCCAACATTGAAGAGGTCATCACTGGACTAATATAAACTAAACTGGTTTCCCAGATGGCTCAGTGGTAAGGAATCCTTTTGCCAAAGCAGGAGACACTGGAAACATGGGTTTAAAACCTGGATCAGGAAGATCTCCTGGAGGAGGAAATGACAGCCCACTCCAGTATTCTTGTCTGAAAAATTCCATGGACAGAGAAGCCTGATGGGCTACAATCGTTGGGGATGCAAAGAGTTGGACCCAATTGCACAACTGAGCACGCATACACACATACAAAGTGACAGAAGTGGATATTTTTGAATTTCAAACCTGTGTAGGGGACTTCCTTGGAGGCTCAGTGGTAAAGAATCCACCTGCCAATGCATAAGACTTGGGTTTGATACCAGATCCGGTAGGACCCCACATGTTGCGGAGCAATGTAAACAAGTGTGCCACAACTATTGAGCCTGTGTTCTAGAGCCTGGGAGTCACAACTACTGAACTCACCTCATGTGCTTCAACTACCGAGCCCACCTTAAGGCAGTGTGCCCTAGAACCCCTGCTCAGTAATAAGAAAAGTCCCTGCAAGGTGAAGATCATGACTCTTGACTGGAGAGCGGCCATACCTCACCTGAGTAAAGACCTCAAACCAACAAAGAACCAGCAGAGCCAAAAAAAAAAAAAAAAAAAAAAAGTAGGCAGAATAATGGCTTCCTTAAGGTAAAAACATCCCAATCTTGCATGTTTCTTTACTTGACAAGAAGTTCAGGATGCAAATGGAAATGTGGTTATAAATCAGCTGATCTTAAAATAAGAAGTTATCCCAGATTTTCTAGTTGAACTCAATATGCTCATAAGGTCCTTCAATTCAGTTCAGTCGCTGAGTCGTGTCTGACCCTTTGCGACCCCATGAACCGCAGCATGCCAGGCCTCCCTGTTCATCACCAACTCCAAAGTTCACTCAAACTCACGTCCATCGTTTCCGTGATGCCATCCAGCTATCTCATCCTCTGTCATCCCCTTCTCCTGCCCTCAATTGTTCCCAGAATCAGGATCTTTTCTAATGAGTCAGCTCTTTGCATCAGGTGGCCAAAATATTGGAGTTTCAGATTCAACATCAGTCCTTCCAATGAACACCCAGGACTAAATCTCATTTAGGATGGACTAGTTGGATCCCCTTGCAGTCCAAGGGACTCTCAAGAGTCTTCTCCAACACCACAGTTCAAAAGCATCAATTCTTTGGTGCTCAGCTTTCTTTATAGTCCAACTCTCACATCCATACATGACCACTGGAAAAACCATAGCCTTGAAAAGACAGGTCTTTGTTGGCCAAGTAATGTCTCTGCTTTTTAATGTGCTGTCTAAGTTGGTCATAACTTTCCTACCAAGGAGTAAGCATCTTTTAATTTCACGGCTGCAATCACCATCTGCAGTGATTTTGGAGCCCAGAAAAATAAAGTCAGCCACTGTTTCCCCATCTACTTGCCATGAAGTGATGGGACCAGATGCCATGATCTTAGTTTTCTGAATGTTGAGCTTTAAGCCAACTTTTTCACTCTCCTCTTTCACTTTCATCAAGAGGCTTTTTAGTTCTTCTTCACTGTCTACCATAAGAGTGGTGTCATCTGCATATCTGAGGTTATTGATGTTTCTCTAGGCAATCTTGATTCCAGCTTGTACTTCATCCAGCCCAGCATTTCTCATGATGTACTCTGCATATAAGTTAAATAATAATAGGGTGACAACATACAGGCTTGACGTACTCCTTTTCCTATTTGGAACCAGTCTGTTGTCCATGTCCAGTTCTAACTGTTGCTTCCTGACTTGCATACAGGTTTTTCAAGAGGCAGGTAAGATGGTCTGGTATTCTGATCTCTTTCAGAATTTTCCACAGTTTATTGTGATCCACATATTCAGAGGCTTTGGCATAATCAGTAAAGCAGAAATAGATGTTTTTCTGGAACTCTCTTGCTTTTTCAATGATCCAGCAGATGTTAGCAATGGATAATAGAAGAAGGGAAAGTCAGAGTAAAATCATGTAATATCAGTAAAATCATGTAATAGAAGAAAGGGAAGTCAAAGTAAAATCATGTAATGTCAATAAAATCATGTAATAAAAAGTCAATAAAATCATGTAATGCAAAGACTCAACCCATCACTGAGGGATATTAAGATAGAGAAAAGGAGCCATAACCAAGGACTGCAAGTGACTTCAGAAGTTTAAAAAGTCAAAGAAATAGATTCTCACTTACAGATGTCATTAAGGAACCGAATCTGATGGACACCTTGATTTTAACTTTTTCATACCAGTATGGATGTAAAAGTTGGACTATAAAGAAGGCTGAGTGAGGAAGAATTAATATTTTAGAATTATATTGCTGGATAAGACTCTTGAGAGTCCCGTGGACTGCAAGGAGATCAAACCAGTCTATCCTAAAGAAAATCAACCCTGAATATTCATTCATTGGAAGGATTGATGCTGAAGCTGAAGCTCCAATACTTTGGTTGCCTGATGGGAAGAGCTGACTCATTGGAAAAGACTCTGAAACTGGGAAAGAAATGAGGGCAAGAGGAGAAAGGGGCAACAGGATAAGATGTTTGGATGGCATCACTAACTCAATGGACATGAGTTTCAGCAAACTCTGGGAGGTAGTAAAAGACAATGAAGCCTGGTTTGTTGCAGTTCATGAAGTTGCAAACAGTCAGACATGACTTCGCCATGGAACGACAAACATCAGATCACTGAAGTACTGAAGTTCTGAACTGCAAGTTAATAAACATTTGCTGTTTTTATGGCACTAAATTTGTGATAATTTGTAACAGTAGCATATTAAAACCCTGTTCCTTGTAGTTAGAATTGACCAACACTTCCTTAACCTAGGAATCAAGCACTCCACCTGTGACCCTAATAAAATCATGGGCCCATTTCCTGCCCTACTCTCTCTACTTGTTCCCTGCCTTGAGCTTCATGTTTCCTCTTAGGGCAGACTCTGCACTTTTTTCCAGGACTTAGGAGTAATGGATTTCTCTATTTCACTTCCCATGTTGAACCAAGGCTCACCACCCAACACCTTAGGACTTTATGTTACAAATGTTAGCTTCGCAAACTCAGAACAATTGGTTTTATGAGTAGAGTGGATCCAATCAAGCTTGCTATTCAGATCAGAGATCAGATCAGTCGCTCAGTCGTGTCCGACTCTTTGCGACCCCATGAACTGCAGCACGCCAGGCCTCCCTGTCCATCACCAACTCCCGGAGTTCACCCAGACTCACATCCAACGAGTCAGTGATGCTATCCAGCCATCTCATCCTCTGTCGTCCCCTTCTCCTCCTGCCCCCAATCCCTCCCAGCATCAGAGTCTTCTCCAATGAGTCAACTCTTCGCATGAGGTGGCCAAAGTACTGGAGTTTCAGCTTTAGCATCAGTACTTCCAAAGAAATCCCAGGATTGATCTCCTTCAGAATGGATCGGTTGGATCTCCTTGCAGTCCAAGGGACTCTCAAGAGTCTTCTCCAACACCACAGTTCAAAAGCATCAATTTTTCGGTGCTCAGCCTTCTTCACAGTCCAGATCTCACATCCATACATGACCACAGGAAAGACCATAGCCTTGACTAGGCAAACCTTTGTTGGCAAAGTAATGTCTCTGCTTTTGAATATGTGATCTAAGTTGGTCATAACTTTCCTTCCAAGGAGTAAGTGTCTTTTAATTTCACGGCTGCAGTCACCATCTGCAGTGATCTTGGAGCCCAGAAAAATAAATTCTGACACTGTTTCCACTGTTTCCCCATCTATTTCCCATGCAGTGATGGGACCAGATGCCATGATCTTCGTTTTCTGAATGTTGAGTTTAAGCCTACCTTTTCACTCTCCACTTTCACTTTCATCAAGAGGCTTTTAGCCCCTCTTCACTTTCTGCCATAAGGGTGGTGTCATCTGCATATCTGAGGTTATTGATATTTCTCCTGGCAATCTTGATTCCAACTTGTGTTTCTTCCAGTCCAGTGTTTCTCATGATGTTCTCTGCATATAAGTTAAATAAACATGGTGACAATATACAGCCTTGACGAACTCCTTTTCCTATTTGGAACCAGTCTGTTGTTCCATGTCCAGTTCTAACTGTTGCTTCCTGACCTGCATACAGATTTCTCAAGAGGCAGATCAGGTGGTCTGGTATTCCCATCTCTTTCAGAATTTTCCATAGTTTATTGTGATCTACACAGTCAAAGGCTTTGGCATAGTCAATAAAGCAGAAATAGATGTTTTTCTGGAACTCTCTTGCTTTTAGCCATGAAATTAAAAGACGCTTACTCCTTGGAAGGAAGGTTATGGCCAACCTAGATAGCATATTCAAAAGCAGAGACATCACTTTGCCAGCAAAGGTTCGCCTAGTCAAGGCTATGGTCTTTCCTGTGGTCATGTATGGATGTGAGAGCTGGACTGTGAAGAAGGCTGAGCGCCGAAGAATTGATGCTTTTGAACTGTGGTGTTGGAGAAGACTCTTGAGAGTCCCTTGGACTGCAAGGAGATCCAACCGGTCCATTCTGAGGGAGATCAGACCTGGAATTTCTTTGGAAGGAATGATACTCAAACTGAAACTCCAGTATTTTGGCCACCTCATGCGAAGAGTTGACTCATTGGAGAAGACTCTGATGCTGGGAGGGATTGAGGGCAGGAGGAGAAGGGGACGACAGAGGATGAGATGGCTGGATGGCATCACTGACTCGATGAATGTGAGTCTGGGTGACCTCCGAGAGCTGGTGATGGATAGGGAGGCCTGGCGTGCTGCGGTTCATGGGGTCGCAAAGAGTCGGACACGACTGAGCGACTGATCTGATCTGATCTCTTGTTTTTCCATGATCCAGCGGATGTTGGCAATTTGATCTCTGGTTCCTCTGCCTTTTCTCAAACCAGCTTGAACATCAGGAAATTCACGGTTCACATATTGCTGAAGCCTGGCTTGGAGAATTTTGAGCATTACTTTACTAGCGTGTGAGATGAGTGCAATTGTGTGGTAGTTTGAGCATTCTTTGGCATTGTCTTTCTTTGGGATTGGGATGAAAACTGACCTTTTCCAATCTTGTGGCCACTGCTGAGTTTTCCAAATTTGCTGGCATATTGAGTGCAGCACTTTCACAGCATCATCTTTCAGGATTTGCAATAGCTCCACTAGAATTCCATCAACTCCACTAGCTTTGTTCATAGTGATGCTTTCTAAGGCCCACTTGACTTCACATTCAAGGATGTCTGGCTCTAGGTCAGTGATCACACCATCATGATTATCTGGGTTGTGAAGCTCTTTTTGTACAGTTCTTCTGTGTATTCTTGCCACCTCTTCTTAATATCTTCTGTTTCTGTTAGGTCCATATCATTTCTGTCCTTTATCGAGCCTATCTTTTCATGAAATGTTCCTTTGGTATCTCTGATTTTCTTGAAGAGATCCCTAGCCTTTCCCATTCTGTTGTTTTCCTCTATTTCTTTGCATTGATCGCCGAAGAAGGCTTTCTTATCTCTTCTTGCTATTCTTTGGAACTCTGCATTCACATGTTTATATCTTTCCATTTCTCCTTTGCTTTTCGCTTCTCTTCTTTTCACAGCTATTTGCTATTACCATGAGAAATGCTCTTTAACTACACATACCATACTGAGGGGCTCTCCCAGGTGGGTTACTCTATCTAGTAAAGGTCCACTCTTACTGGCCTACACGTGCTATTTTTCACTGTGTTGTACTGATTCTGCGGAGTTTTATCTCAAATTCCCATTCCAAAATGCAAAAATGTAAACTCTGAAAAAAGCAACCAGAATCCTCCTGAACCTCTGAGCATTGATAACTGGAGCTGGTTTCAGGTGCTACAGATGTGTTTTCCACCTACAGGAAAGGGAGTAATGTTCCTCTGCAGGTGTTAGACTTTAGGTGTGTTTCCCAAAGGTACACAAGAACCCAACTACCAACTCTTAGGACAATTGGCTAAGTTTTCACAAGGTCCAATGATGTTAGTTTAGTGGCCAAGAGAGGAAAGTGGCAACTTCTTCCCTCCCATTTATACTATATAAATGTGCCAGGCAGTGACCCTAGAAGAAGGAGGAGGAGGTTCTCTTTCCCTGGCTGTTGTGTTTTCAGGCTGTACCAGAACACTGAGCTCTAAATCCTGCCAGGCTCCTCTGTCTATGGAATTCTCCAGGTAAGAATATTGAAATGGGTAACCATTCCTTTCTCCAGGGGAATCTTCTCAACCCAAGGATCAAACTCAGATTTCCTATATTGCACACAGATTCTTTACTGTCTGAGCTATCAGGAAAGCCCATCAAACTCCTAACCAAATGGGAAATGCCCATAAAAGCAGCCTGGGCACTGCTCAGCACCCAGGCATACCCACATCCCAAAACCCTAATTCTTCACTTTCCAGGTCTAGGTCTGAATGATCCTGATGCCATCACTATAGGGAAGGCTGACCACATCTCTGTGAGATCTATTGAAACATCCTGGAGAGGGAAGTGACTACCTATTCCCCCACCAGGGGATGTCCACTGCAGATCTTTTCAGGGACCATCTGTCTTCAGATGCAAAATATTTTAAAAGACCTGGTACAGTAGGAGGTGGGGGGAAAAGCTAGGGGGCTGATTGACAGTTGGTATGATAGGGTTTAATACTAACTCTGAACTGTTACTCACTTCCCCAGAAATGAGGCAATTGTCTGGTTTTCCAAGGACCCCAAAATGTGCTGTGTTGGGCTGTGCTCAGTTGCTTCAGTCATGTTTCTTTGTAACCCTATGGACTGTAACCCACTAGGCTTCTCTGTCCATGGAATTTTCCAGGTAAGAATACTGGAATGCATTGTTATGCCCTATTTCAGGTCTTCCAGACCCAGGGATTGAACCAGTGTCTCTTGAGTCTGCACTGCAAACAGATTCTTTACTGCTGAGCCACCAGGGAAGCTGACCCCAATATACATAACCTTCTAAAAGACTCCCAGAGCCTGAGGGCCAAATTCTTGAGTGATACTGATGATCCTCACTGCACCCACTCATAAGGGGCCACCCCAGGACCAGGTCAATGAGAATTAAAGCCAAGGGAGCTGCCACCAAGAATCCCAATGCCATCACCAAGTCTTCAAATGAGGAGGGAGAGTCCAAACCAAAGGCACAAGCCCTATAAGAGAGAAAAAGCCCTTCCCCTGCTTACTAGGATTTTTATGACTTGCAGGAAGCTCACCCTTCTATTACAGTTATTGTATCAAAGGCTCAAAGCCCAAGGAAGAGATTGGATGAAGCACAACTCTCCTTAAGTTGATAAGGTCCAGAGGATCTTTCAGTCTTTTTGAGAGAGCGACCCAGATGATCCAGATTTCATCTCCAGTGATGAGGAGGCCCCAGTCAACTCTGAATCCAGAGAATTCTTACAGAGTTTGTGTTCTTCCCCTTTGTGGGGACTTCCTAGGGCATTCTGGAGGCCACGGAGAGAATAGACATGGTGCCCTCTGCTGGAGCTAATAGGTGTGCGAGCATCACTGGATCCTTGCGCTAGACTTTGCTGATCGATTTCCCTCAAAATGCTCCATCTCATCACGAGATCTCCTCAGCCAGGTATGTGCTCATCCCCGTGGGGCCACCGGCATCGTAGATTCAAATCAAGGTCTCATTTCTTCTCCCACAGTGCAGTCACTGGGCTGTAGACCACGGACTCCTGTGGAATTGCCATCTAGCTTACCAAACTTATAGAGAAGTACAGTCGTTTAGTCAAATACGTGCTCTTCAAGCTTTTAAATCGTAAGTGCCCACCGGCCGGCTCCGCCGGCCAGCCCAGTGAATATATTTACCCTAAGCTCTGTTGCTGTTGTTCAGTTGCCCAGTCATGTTTGACTCTTTGCGACCTCATGGACTACAGCAGGCCAGGCCTCTCTGTCCCTCATTATCTCCCGAAGCTTGCCCAAGTTGAAGTTCATTGCATCATTGATGCGTCTAACCATCTTATCCTCAGATGTCCTCTTCTCCCTCTCCCCTCAATCTTTCCCAGCATCAGTGACTTTTCCAATGAGTCAGCTGTTTGCATCAGATGACCGAAATACTGGAATTTCAACTTCAGCATCAGTCCTTCCAACAAGTACTCAGGGTTGATTTCCCTGCTCCAGTATTGCTTAATTTTTGGCCCTGGGGTCTCCACCCCTCAACACATACCTATTACTAGTCTTCTCTAAGAATTCCTTTGCTCATGCTTACAGGAAACTCACAGACATCATTCATGTCCACTTACCAGAGAAATACTCTCTTTACTATTTTAATGTTTCAATGGTCTCTCCACACACTTGTGGCCCAGTTGAGGAATGGATCATAGAATATGACCCTCCTACGTTAGAGAGCCCAAGGGGAAAAACCCCAACTAAATTGAGAGTTCAGAATTACAGAAATTTTACTGGCCTAGACGATAGCCCAGTCCCAGCCATGAAGCTAAAGCCAACTGTGTGTTTTAAATGCAATGACCTATTGTTTAATTAAAATGTTCATTCTCTATAAACAACACTTGATAGAAATCTCCTCATTATCATTACTACCCTGAGATATAAAGATTCTATTATTTTATCCTTACCAAGAATAAAAGCTTAGGTTAAAGAGCACCAACCTTAGAACTGAGCCAATTGTGTTTCCCAGCTCCAGTGTATAAAAAGAGTAGAAACATGGGTAATTTTATTTAATCCTCACTTGTATTTACTCATATATACAATGGAGATGATAGTAGTACTTACCTTACAGAGTCATTGTGACACTTTAAGGTATATGTAAGACTTTGAACAAACTCTGGAATATTAGGCACATAAATGTTACTTAAAATTATCCTTATCATCATCATCTCTATCATATTAATCATTGCATGTGTGCTAAGTCGATTCAGTCATGTTAGATTCTTTGCGACCCCATGGACTGTAGCCCACCAGGCTCCATTGTCCATGGGATTCCCCAGGTAATAAAACTGGATTGGCTTGTCATTTCTTGCTCCAAGGGATCTTCCTGATGCATTGGCCGGCAGGTTCATTACTATTATCATAAATTAGATATAACCTTAATATTCTATGTATAAGAACACACATTAAAGATATTCTTAATCATTGATATCTTAGGTCCTTATGTTTACTACTTAAGAGATGCATCACTATATTTTAAATGATTTGGAAAACAACTCTGATATTTGTCTTTATTTTTCTTACTTTTCAATAAAATTTAAAAAAATACATCAATGAAAGCATCAAGGTATAAAAATTAATTGTGTTCAATGTTTTATATTAAGAAGACATTGAGATAAACTTCACAAAGGCATTAAAACCTATTATGATTATTTTTAAATAAATTATTCATTTCAACAAGAATAAACCAGAAATGGAAATTTACTTATTCTATTTTTATCTCAAAGCTTATAAAAGTGTGCATCAAGTTTGCATTTCCTCCTATCATCTAAATGCTGTCTGCTCAGACTATCGCTTTTGGAAGATGATGTAAAAAAGTTTCGATATATAGCTGGCATAATTGTGCATAGCTGCTGTCAAGAATTCCTAGGCAGAGACTGTCATCTTAAAAGGTTACTGTGACATTTCTAGAATATGCTTTTTCAAATATGAATGAAACATGTTGCCTTTTTGGTTGAGGGTAGAGAAGGCATGGAACCTGACATTTTCCACAGTGCCAAAATTAGAAAACAAAAGATTAGAATGCCAAGATTAATCAATCACTCAACAAGTATTAATGTAATACCTACTTAGGTGTCCAATGCATTGGTTGGAACTAGCATTTTATCAGGTTAAAGTGTTTAACCAAATGCATCCTAAAAATTAAGGAGTTGCTTTAATCTAAATTAGAAAGGTCTAGCATAGAGTGTTCCATATGTTGGCACTACTAAAGTGCCTACTCCCTTTGGAAAAACTATTTTCTTTGCTCAGAGTCATTACGAAGACAGAGATAAATTCTACCCGAATAAGGTTTAACTCTTTGAATAAACAAATATAAAAGTTATGTAGTTAGGATGTATACATATATCATCATTATGTTGTACACTTAAGCTAACACAATATTATATATCAATTATATCTCAATAAAGATGGGAAAAGGTAAAGAATAATTTCAAATAAATAACTTTGTAGTGCTAAAGCGCTGCTCTTCTAAAAGAAAAGTAGAATATGCCAGAAATACAATCAATCACTGTTTCACTGTTTTTCACAACATTTCACTGACATTGACAAAATCATTTAGGAAAGATTTATTATAAGCTATATTAATAGTGGGGATAATGGAAATAAATGTAAACTGTAACACAGTGACATAGATTTTACATATTGATTAAAAACTCATTTAAAATCCTCTTGATTGTAAAAGGAGAGAGGCAAAGATCATGGCAAGAGTCTTAGGAAAGCTTCTAAATATTTCACATTGTGTAGGAGGTTTGTTCAGATAAATTTGAGAACGAAGTTGCTGTGCTATTCTTCCTGTGGAGTTGTAAATGTCATGTTTCAAATTCAGGATAGTTCCACAGCTGGAAAAGAACTTTGACGGGTTCTCTACCAGTTTTCTTTTATGTTCTTATTAATTCTTTCCTATGAAAATCCTTTAATAAAAAAAGTCTACTGCACTACTAATTTGTGCATATTCTAAAAGAATCCCATCTATAAGAGTAGTAGAAAGTAAGGTTAAACCAAGTAATTTTATTTGCCTTTTTTTGTTTGTTTTTGCTCTTACTAATTTGAGTTGTGAAATGAGCCTTTTCTCCTCTTCTTTTGCTTAGCTGGTTTCCACATCTCAAAATGACTTAGCTAGTTCAGCATGGAAGTAAATACAATATTTGTAACCTTAAAGAAATAAAAATTATTGTGGAAAGTGGATGAAGATAGTATAATATGTATAAAAAATGTCTGAGTGGACGAAAAATTATAAAGTTTTGCCAGCTTGATTTATTTCTTTTGAGTTCATATTTGTTTATATTTTTATTTTTGTCTTTAACCCTAAGTGTACCTTTAACTCCAAGTATCTTTGTTCATTCACATTAATTCCCTCAGATCGTTTTTTGTGTGTGAGTTCTTTATTCAAAGTTGTCTCCTGAGTTTGTGCTTGCATGCTTAGTATCTTCAGTCATGACCCATTCTTTGGGGCCCTATTGCAGCCCATCAGGCTCCTCAGTCCATGGGATTCTCCAGGCAAGAATACTGGAGTGGGTTACCATGCCCTCCTCCAGGGGATCTTCCTGACCCAGGGATTGAACCAGCATCTTGTGCATCTCCTGCATTGCAGGTAGTTCTTTACTGCTGAGCCATGGAGGAAGCATCCATGCCTAGGTCAATTTACAGGCTGTTCTCTTTGCATAGTAGTAGCTTGATATATTTTGGCAGTTTCAACAAGTGAGACATTTAAAAGTAATCAAGAAAATACAAATGGAACTCTATGTTAGTAATCACAGCCAATAAGAAACAAAGAAGAAAAGAATACAAGAAGCAGATCAATTCAAACATTGAATGCCAGTGCCTTTGGGCAAAGAAGCAGGATAGTCTTCTTCAGGGCTCTGATCTTCTGTTCCCTTTCATTATAATTTTTCTCAAAACTTTCCCTGATCAACTGTCCCTTTACTTGAGTTTTTTGCAATCTTATTTTCCTGAAAGTCATGTCCCAGACTCCAGCCACATCAGAGCAGAACCTGAAAATTTAGTCAGTTTCTTCCTCTAGCACTTAATTTATTTTGTCAATTCCCACTATTATAGTTTTCAGCACTTTGTAAATATTCCAAACCCATTTACCATATAACTTCATTCAAAACATTGTTTTGACTTTCTCAGATTTGTGTGTCCTTCTCTGCTTCTGTCTTTAATTTGATGTGATATGTTGTTTTGGTTGATATAATGAATATCTGACCTCACCCAGATAAGTAATTGGAAAAAACAGAAGTATCTTAAAAATCTTTTCAGATAATTGTGAAAATTCTTCTTTGCTATAATACTATACAAAAAATCAGTAAGTGGTAATTTCTTAAAGGTTAGCTACACTGTTGAGTCTGAAATCATATCAAAAGTAAATATAAGACATACAATTTTCATATTAAAATTAAAAATTAAAGATGCACCTCTAGTTTCCTAGAACAATTAGCCAAGATAATCATGGCTAAGCAACACTTATCCTAAAACAATACTCAAGTACTAAGTACTGTATCAGTCTTGAAGTAAAATGGTTCCTGGTAAATGAACAGAGATACCTCCTATAACCTTGAGTAGTTCACTATCTAAAAAGGAGGAGACAGAAATATCATAAGCATAATATGTATGCATATACGTTTAAAATTTTAATATAATAATGTGTGATAAATAGCACAATATTTATGAATTCTTCCAAATGTTTATTGAATACCTAAACAGATATATTCTGTTTATCGGACAGCATGATGAACAAAACACAAAATCCATGCTGTCGTGAATTTCACATTCTATATAAGAGAAACAGAAAATACTCAGAGTAACAAATCAGTCATATAACACATTAAAATGGTGGTAGTGTTAGGGAGAAAACCATTGCAGTGTAAGAGCAATGGTCAGCCTAGGGAAATTCTATAACTCTAAGTAAGGGTCACAAAGAGTTGGACACAACTGAGAGACTTTGGGCTTCCCTTATAGCTCAGGGCTTCCCTGATAGCTCAGTTAGTAAAGAATCCACCTGTATTATGGGAGACCTGGGTTCAATCCCTGAGTTGGGAAGATGCCCTGGAGAAGGGAAAGGCTACCCACTCCAGTATTCTGGCCTTAAGAATTCCATGGACTGTATAGTCCATGGGATCGCAAAGAGTCCCACATGACTGAGGGACTTTCCATTAAGTAAGGTGGACAGGGCAGACCTGAATTAAGATAGCATTTCATAAAGAACCTGAGGAATGTAAGGACACAGTGGGAGATAGAAGGAATGGTCACACACATGAAGTCAGGGGGGAACAGCAAAGAGTGAGAGTAAATAATTGGGAGCTGGAGTAAATAAATGGGAGATGAGGTCAATGGTTCTGGAGAGGACTTTAAAATATTATAAGGAGCTTGTCGTCTACTCTTGAATAAAATGAGGAAGGAGAGAGTTTAGAATCAGAGAACAATCAAATGGGTAATTCACTTTTAAAAATATTTCTTTGATCTCAGTGCTGATGGTGGAGTGTGAGTAGGACAAGGTGACAGGAGAGAGAACAGTTAGGCAAGTTAAGTGCTACTAATAATCAAGAAAGCAGATGTAGATGGTTCAGGTTAGCAATGGAAATGGTGAAAAATGGTGGGATTTTGTGTATGCTTTGAAGATGAAAGGTATCCAACTTCTTGAATGGGGAATTTGCTCAAAAAGGTATCATCCACAACAACTAAAAGTCTTATTGTTGAATGAAGCATTGGAGTGAAGAAGAAAAGACTCAGCTGTCTCCAGCAGCTAAGCAAAATTAACTAGATGCTACTATCTTAACATTATTTTCAACCTACAGGATGTCTAAGCTGGAGCACCCTCTATGTAGGCCAGTCCAGAACTCTTCTTACAGAGCAATAGGAAGGGCTGACAGCCAGGTGAAAAAGGATACCAAGGGCCTATTTCACCTCAAGCTCAGGAACAGAGGGCATTTGTAATAGGTTTGGAGGGGCAACATGTGAGTCAGGGAGGTTCCCTTCAATGCCACCAGCAACTGCAGCTTGCCTAATTCTTCAGAGCCACCCAGTGATGCCCACCCAGAAGCAAGGCCACTGGGTAGGGAGGTACAGTACAGGGTAAACCAGTGCCCACAGGGAGGGCTGCAGCTGGTGAAGGCATGGTGAAGTCATTATTTATAGATTTCTAGTAGATGTGTTGATAAATGAACCTAAATATGTAGACATCCCTAATTCTCAATTCTTATTTATTTTAGACCATCCTAAATATCTAATTTACTACTAAACACTAATTTCCTTTTACAGAGAAAATAAAGAGATTTGGGACTATAAATGAATACTGTTCAGTGCCATCCTAAAATGTTCTAAGAAAGCAAGGGTTTTAGAAATTATCACTAGTATTTATGCTTACCAATCTATAAAATGCTAATATAAAAGTTAGTTCTTGGTTGCTAAAGAAAAGTAGGAAGTGTGTTTTCAGTTAAAAAAAAAAAAAAGCTATGAAAAATACTAAAAAATTATGCATGATCAGGATTTTCTAAAATTGGATTACACTTAGTTAGATAAATTGATTTTGTTAGGAATGACATTGTTAGGAAGAAAACTGGTTAGAGCCAATTAGGTCCAAGATGGCTTAGCTGACTTTCACTAGACTTTGAGCCTTGGTATTTATGACTCAGACGGTAAAGCGTCTGTCTACGATGCGGGAGACCTGGGTTCAATCCCTGGGTTGGGAAGATCCCTTGGAGAAGGAAATGGCAATCCACTCTAGTACTATTGCCTGGAAAAATCCCATGGACAGGGGAGCTTGGTAGGCTACAGTCCATGGGGTTGAAAAGAGTCGGACACGACTGAGCGACTTCACGTTCAAACATCTAATTGTGCTGTGCTTAGTCACTCAGTCATGTCCGACTCTGCAAGCCCATGAACAGAGGAGCCTGGTGGGCTACAGTCCATTGGGATTCTCCAGGCAGGAATACTGCAGTGGGCTGCCATGCCCTCCTCCAGGGGATCTTCCCAACCCAGGAATCAAACCCATGTCTCCCACATTGCAAGCAGATTCTTCACCATCTAAACCACCAGGGAAGCCCAAACATCTAATTATTCATGGTTTATACGTTTGAGTCTACCGAAAAGTATCTGGAACTCTTGCAGTTGTGTGACAATATCTACTTATGCAGAAAAAAACTCAGACTAAGAGCATGACTTTATCATTACAAACATTTTCTTGGATATTTTGTTGAAAATAGAAAAGGGGAACTGATTAACTTAATCACCATTTCTAACTTAATCACCATTTCTAATGACCAAAGGTTTGTAAACCATTTTATTTCTGTTATATGAATATTTAAAACATGAAAAAGGACAACAAAATAATTACTTTTCATCGTGCTTTAAAGTTAGTAATAGGTATTTTGTTACAAATTCTGTCTGGGTAACTATTTTACCCCCCTCCATTTGCATTAGTAGAGGAATTACATGCATATATAAAAATTACATATGATTGTTAATATTACATCTCTAGTATCTAGAATATTCTGATTTTTATAATAAGTGATCAAAATAATAGATGAATGAAGGAATAGGTGCATAGTTGTCTCATAAAATCAGCATGTCACTGAGAGACATTTTTCCCCATTGCCCATATAAAAGAAATTGTGTATATAGAATAATCTATATATTGGGCATGTCTTTGGGAGAGCATAGTGTAAGAGAAACTTACAGTCTGAGCCCATCATTATAGGTATACATTTTAGTTTCAAAGTCTCCAAGAAATTAATTATATAACACATCACCTTCATTATCAAAAAATATTAGAGTATCTGATACCAAGGACTGTCTCAATACTTTTGAAAATGATTTCTGTGCAACATAGATTTTATATTGCCAAAGAGGCCTGTTAATCAATCTTTTAAAAAAAGAATTTTTGTAAGCCTGGTTTGAATGATAGCTCACTGATTCCTAAAATATATAAAAATTGGATGACAAAGTAAATGGCAGAGCAAGTTAATGTCTGAAATTATCTGAATGAGGATAATTATAAATATTCAAATTCTAATTACTGATATCTAATATTAATAAAAATAACTAATGCTGGAACTCTTTAAATTAATTTTCAATCAGATGAACCCTATAGTTTGAACATAAACTAATGCAAAATGCTCATGAGATATACTTTCTTTTGTCTTTTCCATTTTTTGCTGATTTTACTTGAATATAGCATTTTCTCTTTAGTTCAGCATATATGATCAAATATTCTATTTCCCTTAAATTTTATCTTTCTGACAGTCAACTTTCTGAGTGTGAGAATGGGTTCTTGGAATATAGGAAGCTGACCAACTTAGGCTTTACTATGGTCTGATGTGTCACTTAGCTTTCTAATGTGACTGTAATTTTAATTAAAACACATGGGTTGTTTTTCTTTCATGATTATATTACTATGAAAACTAAGACCTTTGTGGTCAGAGGGATGTACATCATTTAGTCTGGAAGCTGGGGGAGAAATATCATTCAAGAAGATTGAACAAATTAATTCTGCATTAAGGATATGTCAATATTGCCCTCTGACTCACTCCAAAAGCATACCATTTTCACTAATTGGAAAGCAGAGAGATCTTTGGTACTGTTTACAATAAACTCGGCAGGGAATGTGACTTCCTAGTGTAGACCCAACAAAGTGCTCCATTTATGAATAAATCATGTTTGGATCTTGAGAAAAGAGGCATCAGTGAATGGTAGTTGGCTTCCCTGATTCTCAGGAACTCTGGATAATTAACAGTCAGTACTTCTTTTCCTTTCTATTCAATCATTCATTGACAGAAAAACAGACTTTGTTACAAATATGTAATATGTAATGGATTTCTGGAAACTTTACATAATTACATTGCTGTATCTTAATGGAATACTCAGCATCATTACTGTCATTACTAGCATTTCAAAGTCACTGTGGGAGGTAAGCATATTTTCCATTAAAAGATTATTTCAGTATGAAATCTGTCTGAACTATTATTGCCCATAAACCTGAATAGCACAAATGTCATACAAAAATAAGAAAACGTTTCATTCTTTCAGATATTATTTTAGTGAGTTAAAAACAAAATGAAATGACTGCATTGCTGGTGTTTGGGGATATTTAGCAGCAAGATGGCCATGTTTTAAATTTTCTTACATGGTAAATTTTTAGGTGATCTGTAAATGACGATCATTTTTAATGTGAAGGGTTTTTCACATATCACAAAATAGCAAGACTGATTGGAAAAATAATTCTTTTGTAAATCATATGGATTTGGTTACTCAATAGTAATTATAATGACTTTGTGTTCTTACCTGCATTCAGTGTAATTCTGCACCAAAATATTTAGTCCCTGGAGAATGCTTTCTTCCTAGGGGTGGAAAAATAAGCTAGAGACAAGGTAGTTGTAAAAACTGGTTTATTTTTTAAAAATAAATACAAAAATATAAATATAAAACATTAGCAGATAGAATTTGATGAAATGAAATTGCACAAACGTTTGTATACCAGGTTGCATATCACATCTACTAACACCACATGTACATGTTTTTGTTTTTTAATTTAATATACAGAACAGGATATACTTTAAAATTTTTCTTCACCTTTTTAAAAGTTTCATTTGCAAGGGCAGGGCATGTACCTAACAGAAGCGGCTTGTCTGTGAGATTGTTTAAGGGACGACTATCCTGTCCATGATTATGAAATTATCTTTTATTTCCTAAAATGAACGACACTAAATTTCCATAGCTTTGGCTCTTGGAAGTGATTAAATAAAATGTCGTATATATTCCATGAGACATCCTACAGGGGAGAATTAATGTAATTACTGAACAAATTAAAAAGGAAATGGGGAAAGAAAATTGTGCTGAGTGGCAGGAAAATTCTCCTGGAATATCAAACATTGTGAAGTGGAGACGGTGTGGGTCAAGTTAACTTCCTCTTGCGGAAGCAGAACAGACATCCTTGGTTAAGCGTCTTTGTCGCTTTCCCCGCCGCCGTACATCTCCGCCAGCTTGTTAAACCGAGGGCCCCATTCTCGGAGGTAATCGTAGTTTTGGTCTCCATCAGTGGTACCTGATTCCAAGGAACTCAGAGACTCGGCGATGGAGTCGTTCCCTTCGTAGGCGTAGGTAGCGAGCGAGTCGTAGGGAGGCGCCGTGGGATCCAGGTCGTGTTCCTTGAGCCTTTCATTGATGAAATCCCGGACGTCCGCATTATCCGGGGCCGTCGGAGTCCTCCGGGGTATAAATAAGGTTTCTGGAATAATATCTCGCCGCAGCTTTTTTTCCTCAATAGCGGCCGGATTCCTCAAGGTGCCAATATCAAAGGCCTGAGTGTCCTCCTCTCCGCCACCTTCATCATTATAGCTCACGATGTTGTCTCTGATGTCTTCTTTAGACAAGATCAGAGGCTCTTTTTTTCCGCTGTCTCTTCAGAGCTGCGAACAGTACTACTATAACTTCAGAAAAGAAAAAAGAAAAAAAAAAAAAAAAGATGCATTTGAACACTCTATAAATAACAAGGGGAGGTACTATACACCAGTTTAAGTTATTTAGGTTTTTCTGGAACAGGCTAGAATTTAGGGTTAATTTTGCACTTCCTTAATTTTTGTTGCAGGGTTGGAGGGGGCGATGGTGAGAGGAGAGGGGAATGTTGAAGGATTTACTAGGATGGTTAAAATTTAAGAACTGTGATTCTGAATTATTTTTAAAGCAATGTGTAAGAGTTTTTGAAATATTGTGACTTGCCTATTTTTCTAAGAACTGTTTAAAGATAGTTCCTGATGGTAGATATCATTTATATTTTGCATTAAATAGTGACATAAGATGTTGTATTAAAAAGACCCAAATCAAATTCAGTTTCAAATAAAACAACTGAGAAGGGCAAACAATTTGTATGCAATATTAAAAAGGCAGCTTTCTTCACAAGATATAAAGTATTCATATCTGTTAAATAGCTTTGATGATAGATTTACGTACTTTTTTCCTTTTGCTGTTCCTGGAGCACCTTAATTACTGGAGGGGAAAGACCACATTATTTAGACATTATTGGCTTAGAAATTTACCAGATTTTCCATGGAAATATATATAACTCATGAGATTAAAGGAAATGCTGGGTCATATGATGGCAAAGAGTGAATACAAATTACTACACTGAATTAACTACAAAAATCACATATGAATCTCAACTCACCTGCTTGCTCAGTCTCTCAGTCCTGTCCAAACTTTTCGGCCCCAAGGACTACAGCACCCCAGGCCTCTCTTTCCATCACCAACTCCCAGAGTTAACTCAAATTCATGTCCGTTGAGTTGGTGATGCCATCTTACCATCTCATCCTCTGTCATCCCCTTCTGCTCCCGCCTTCAATCTTTCCCAGCATCAGGGTCTTTTCAAATGAGTCAGCTCTTCACATCAGGTGGCCAAAGTATTGGAGTTTCAACTTCAGCATCAGTCTTTCCAATGAATAGTCAGGACTGATTTCCTTTAGGAGAGACTGGTTGGAATTCCTTGCAGTGCAAGGGACTGTCAAGAATCTTCTCCAGCACCACAGTTCAAAAGCATCAATTCTTTGATGTTCAGGTTTCTTTATAGACCAGCTCTCACATTATACAAGAATACTGAAAAAACTATAGCCTTGACTAGATGGACCTTTGTTGGCAAAGTAATATCTCTGCTTTTTAATATGCTGTCTAGGTTGGTCACAACGTTTCTTCAAGGAGCAAGCGTCTTTTAATTTCATGGCTTGCAGTCACCATCTGCAGTGATTTTGGAGCCCCCAAAATAAAATCTATCACTGTTTCCATTGCTTACCCATCTATTTGCCATGAAGTGATGGGACCAGATGCCATGATCTTCATTTTCTGAATGTTGAACTTCAGTCTAACTTTTTCCACTCTCCTCTTTCACTTTCATCAAGAGACTCTTTAGTTCTTCTTCACTTTCTGCCATAAGGGTGGTGTCATCTGCATATCTGAGGTTATCAATATTTCTCCTGTCAATCTTAATTCAAGCTTGTACTTCATCCAGCCCGTACTCCATCCATCCCAGAGTTTCTCATGATGTACTCTGCATATAAGATAATCAGGGTGACAATATACAGCTTTGACATACTCCTTTCCCAATTTGGAAACAGTCCATTGTTCCATGTCCAGTTTTAACTGTTGCTTCCTGACTTGCATACAGATTTCTCAGGATGCAGGTCAGGTGGTCTGGTATTCCCATCTCTTTCAGAGTTTTCCAGTTTGTTTTGATCCACACAGTCAAAGACTTTGACATAGCCAATAAAGTAGAAGTAGATGTTTTATTGGAACTCTCTTGCTTTTTTGATGATCCAACATATGTTGGCAATTTGATCTCTGGTTCCTCTGACTTTTCTAAATCCAGCTTCAAAACCTGAAAGTTCATGGTTCATGTTCTGTTGAAGCCTGGCTTGGAGAATTTTGATCAATACTTTGCTAAGTGTGTGAGATGAATGCAATTGTGTGGCAGTTTGAGCATTCTCTAGCATTGCCTTTCTTTCAGATTGGAATGAAAACTGACCTTTTCCAGTCCTGTGGCCACTGCTGAGTTTTCCAAATTTGCTGGCATATTGAGTGCAGCATTTTCACAGCATCATCTTTCAGGATTTGAAACAGCTCAACTGGAATTCCATCACCTCCACTAGCTTTGTTCGTAGTGATGTTTCCTAAGGCCTACTTGACTTCACATTCCAGTATGTCTGGCTCTACGTGAGTGGCCACACCACCGTGATTATCTGGATTGTGAAGATCTTTTTTGTATAATTTTTCTGTGTATTCTTGCCACCTCTTCTTAATATCTTCTGCTTCTGTTGGGTCCATACCATTGCTGTCCTTTATTGTGTCCATTTTCACATGAAATGTTCCCTTGGTATCTCTAGTTTTCCTGAAGAGATCTCTTGTCTTTCCCATTCTATAGTTTCCTTTATTTCTTTGCATTGATCAGTGAGAAAGGCTTTCTTATTTCTCTTTGCTATTCTTTGGACCTCTGCAATCAAATGTATATATCTTTCCTTTCCTCCCTTGCCTTTTGCTTGGAAGGCTCAAACAAACCTTGTGCACACCATGACCCAGAGACCCAGAGATCTCACAAAGACTGAGACAGACCTGTGTTTGAGTGTCTCCCGAGGAGGTATGTGTCAGCAGTGGACTGCTGCAGGGGCAGGGGCTTTAGTTGCAGCATAACTGGGTATGGCATAAGCCCTCTTGAAGGAGGTCACCATTAACCCCACCATAGAGCCATGTTCTGCTTCCGCAAGAGGAAGTTAAGTTCATAAGCCATAGAACTTACACAGGACTCGGGAGACAGAGTCTTGGAGGGCACAAACAGAACCTTGTGCACACAAGGTCACAGGAGAAAGAAGCAGTGACCCCACAAGAGACTGACCCAGACTTGCTTTTGAGTGTCCAGGAGTCTCTGGCAGAGGTGTGGACTGGCAGTGGCCTACTGCAGGGTTGGGGGCACTGAGTGTAGCAGTGCCTACATGGGACCCTTTGACGGAGGTTGCATTATCTTCATTACCTCCACCATAGTTTGGCTGGAGGTAAATAACAGCGAGGGAACACAGCTCCACCCATCAATAGAAAATGAATCTCAACTAGATGTATCTTAATAATAAGTATACATCCACAAGTAGAAATGTGTATTACTCACACAGGATATTTCCCTACTCCTGTGGGAAGGTATCAATAATAATATATTTATTACTTTAATAATCATAATAATGATAAGAGCATAAAAGGAGAAAGTTAAAATCAATTTCCCGCTGGTTGTGTTAGTCTCCAAACCTCATTCAGTATTCCCAAACATTTTGATCATAATCCTTTAAAAATTATGATTTGAAGAAACAGATGTGAATTCAATTAGACAAAGAAAGGAAAGGAAAAGATCTTACCAGGTACATATATGAATATATATTCTTAACCTCATTAGAGCAAATATTTAAAGGATATTGGATTTATTACAGATCTAGAAAGAATGCTCAAACTACTGCACAATTACACACATTTCACACACTAGTAATGCTCAAAATTCTCCAAGCCAGGCTTCAGCAATACGTGAACCGTGAACTTCCAGATGTTCAAGCTGTTTTAGAAAAGACAGAGGAACCAGAAATCAAATTGCCAACATCCGCTGGATCATCGAAAAAGCAAGAGAGTTCCAGAAAAAACATCTATTTCTGCTTTCTTGACTATGCCAAAGCCTTTGACTGTGTGAATCACAATCAACTGTGGAAAATTCTGAAAGAGATGGGAATATCAGATCACCTGACCTGCCTGTTGAGAAACCTATGCAGGTCAGGAAGCAACAGTTAGAACTGGACATGGAACAACAGACTGGTTCCAAATAGGAAAAGGAGTTCGTCAAGGCTGTATATTGTCACCCTGTTTATTTAACTTATATGCAGAGTACATCATAAGAAATGCTGGGCTGGAGGAAGCACAAACTGGAATCAAGATTCCTGGGAGAAATATCAATAACCTTAGATATGCAGATGACACCATCCTTATGTCAGAAAGTGAAGAGGAACTAAAAAGCCTCTTGATGAAAGTGAAAGAGGAGAGTGAAAAAATTGGCTTAAAGCTCAACATTCAGAAAACGAAGATCATGGCATCCATTCCCATCACTACATGGGAAATAGATGGAGAAACAGTGGAAACAGTGTCAGACTTTATTTTTTTTGGGCTCCAAAATCACTGCAGATGGTGATTGCAGCCATGAAATTAAAAGATGCTTACTCCTTGGAAGGAAAGTTATGACCAACCTAGATAGCATATTCAAAAGCAGAGACATTACTTTGCCAACAAAGGTCCGTCTAATCAAGGCTATGGTTTTTCCAGTGGTCATGTATGAATGTGAGTGTTGGACTGTGAAGAAAGCTGAGCGCTAAAGAATTGATGCTTTTGAACTGTGGTGTTGGAGAAGACTCTTGAGAGTCCCTTGGACTGCAAGGAGATCCAAACAGTCCATTCTAAAGGAGATCAGTCATGGGTGTTCTTTGGAAGGACTGATGCTGAAACTCCAATACTTTGGCCACTTCACGCAAAGAGTTGACTCACTGGAAAAGACTCTGATGCTGTGAGAGATTGGGGGCAGGCGGAAAAAAAGGACAACAGAGGATGAGATGGCTGGTGGTATCTCCGACTCAATGAACATGAGTTGGGGTGAACTCCCGGAGTTGGTAATGGACAGGGAGGCCTGGCGTGCTGCAGTTCGTGGGGTCGCAAAGAGTCGGACACGACTGAGCGACTGAACTGAACTGAAACTTAATGAAGTGAAGTGAAGTAAAAGTCGCTCAGTTATGTCCAACTCTTTGCAAATATACAGTCCATAGGATTCTCTAGGCCAGAATACTAGAGTGGGTAGATTTTCCTTTCTTCACTGGATTTTCCCAATCCAAGGATTGAAGCAGGATCTCCTGCATTGCAGGTGGATTTTTTACCAACTGAGCTATCAAGGACTTAATATGTCCCCTACGAATTCATATCTTGAAGCCTAAATATATTCCCAATGTGATGGTACATAGAGTTGCAGTCTTTGGAAGGTAGTTAGGTCATGGAGGTAGAACCCTCATGATGAGTGTGATTAGTGTTCTTATAAGGAGACACAGGGACTTCCCTGGTGGTTTAGTGAATGGGAATCTGCCTGCCAATGCAAGAGACACAAATTCAGTTCCTGGTCTGGGAGGATTCCACATACCATGGAGCAACTAGGCGTGTGACCACAGCTAATGAACGTGCTCTCCCTAGAGCCTGTGCTCCACACCGAGAAGCCACTGCAATGCAAAGCCCAAACACCACAGCTAGAGAGCAGTGTCCACTTCTGCAACTAGAGAAAGTCCCTGTGCAGCAATGAAGGAAGACCCAGCACAATCAAAAATAAAATAAATAAATGTAATTTTAAAACGTAAAAGAACAAATGAGGCACGAGAGCGATGATCCTGTCTTCCATGTGAGGATATAAGACAAGACAGCCATCCATGAAAGAGGAAGCATGCCCTCACCAAACATAAAATCTTGGACTCAATCTTGAACTTCCCTGTCTCCAGACTCTGAGAAATTTCTGTGGTTCAAGCTACCAGTCTAAGGCATTCTGGTATAGCAGCCTGAATGAAGGCAATTATATTATTATGTAAAGTAGCATTAAGTTATATTTTCTCTTTTATTAACTTAGAACTGTAAGACTTCTAGCCCTCAAGCTGGTCTAAGAGAGCAAACAAGGGGCTTTTTTTAAATGCAACAAAAAAGAAAGTTTGAATCCATTGACAACTGTTCTTGACCTTTAATGTGATTAAAAAATAAATAGGCCACCATCAAGACAAAGAAACTGTTTATTTTACAAGTTTTTGAGGAAATATGACCTTTTATTTTGGCTAAATTCATAATTTGTGCCCCCACATATACTTGTGATCTAATGATTTAAAACCTCAGACAGCTTGTTATCAAGTGAATGATCTTACTCAATAAAAAAGTTTCAAATAATGAGGATAATTAAACTTACTAAGACTGGCTTCAAAATCCCAGTTCATTTCACTGCTTCTTAAAATGTCAGGTACAGCGTTTTTTGATTAGGGTCACAGGAATACTCACAATAGTTTTAAGATAATGCAACTAGACAGTAAGCAATCTGATTTTTAATTCAAAAGCAGTTATAAAGCAATTTGCTCTGGGTTATAGAATCACTATTGTTGTTTTAGGGACAAGTGAACCAGATAAAGGGTTTTATTAACATTAAACAGTAAAGAGGTGTCTTATTGAGGCCTTCATCCAACTATAATAAGAAAAAAAGTGGAAATATACTTTACTGAAAAACTGTGTACATAATGAAAACAGCGAGGTGCCTGGCCTTGGCTTAGCCACTCGGAAATCTTGCAAAATGTTTTAAATATCTCCAACTTTCAGTTTCATTATTTAAGAAAGACAGGTCATGACTCTATCTGATCAGATGTATTTTAATATAAACAACAGTCCTGGTTAATTGATATCTAACTTACGTTCCAGGGGGTTCGTTTGGGAGGAAATATTTTAATAGCTGGGCTTCCCTGGTGGCTCAGCAGCAAAGAATGTGCCTGCAGTGTGAGAGACTGGGGTTCGACCCCTGGGTGGGGAAGATCCCCTGGAGAGGGAAATGGCAGCCCACTCCAGTATTCTTGCCTGGGAAATTCCATGGACAGAGGAGCCTGGTGGGCTACAGTCCATAGGGTCACAAAGAGTCAGACACAACTGAGACACTACCACTTTTACTTTTGTAAGCTTTAGAGGTGTTCCATCTTGGTTTTTCCCCCCAACCAAGGGGAACTTAGGACTTAGCAACTAAACAACAACAGCAACTAAAATTGCAATAGCAATTTTAATAGAAACATTTCTTACAGACACAGCAAAGTAAGCCATCTAGGAAATAAGCACACTTTCCCTAACCTTTCTTACCCAGCAGAATGATGATGCAGAGGAGAATGGCGATCAGAGCCCCTGTGCTGAGCCCGGCAGGCAGGAGCAGGGCCTCGGCACTGCAGGACTGCATGTTGCCTTGGCTGTCGCAGGCACACACTCGGATGGTGAGCGTGCCCGTGCTGCTCTGAATCGGGTAATCGTTGTCCGAAATCACCACGGGCAAGAGATAAGTGCTTATTTCATGTCTATTGAATCCATTTTTCCTGGTTAAAATTCTGGCAGTATTATCTAAAATAAATTTTAACATATTAAAAATAGCTGGGGACAATGGATTTGTCTCATCCTGATCACCATGGTTTAACACATAAATATGATAAATAGGTGTCAACACAAAATTGTTATCAAATGTATACACGGCCATTTGGATATAGATAAGATAAATAAGCTAGTTGAGGAGTCAAGGCAATATACATAAAATAAATAAGATAGTTTGAAGAATCTAATAGTATGATTACTTACTAAACTTTTAACTAATTCTCACACGTGTTCAAAATGGTGGATTTTTATAAGCGGATTATTTATCAAGACTATAAAGATGGTAGCATATGATTTTTCAGTTTTCAAAAAACATAAAATATTATGCATACCAAAGAAAAAATCATAATAAGTGGTTTTTGTTTACAAATGTATGTGTCCACACACAAAACACATATTAATCTTAATATTCATGATGAAAAATATTAGGTAGTAGCACTTTTAGAATCAATAAAACAGTCAAAAACTTTCAAAAGTCCCAATATATGAAGAACAGTGAGCTAATTACTTATTTTTTTTAACCTAGATTTCCACCCATTAAAATTAATGTAGTGCATAACTTAAATAGCTGGTGGAAGACATAATGTAAGAGTGCCTGACAGACATACTGAAAGAAGTAGGGACTTAATCTCGCCCCTACTAACTAGTACTGATATGTGGTTTATCTGATAACTTATCCAGTATCCTCACATCTGGGTTGTGAGTTAATAATATTTCTTTAGCTTTATATAACAAATACTGAAAAATAAATATACATGGATGATAATTTCACACTCTGTCCAATGTGCTGGGTCTTGTTTAGCCACCCCACAGGGCTGTTTAAGATGCCAGTGTAGGTAAGGGTGTGTTAGGCAATTGCTAAATCAAAGAAGTAGGTTAGCAAAATTGTAAAAGAAGAGGGGTGACAATATTTTTGCAATATATTGGTTGAACATAAAGTAATCATTTCCAAAATTTTAGCAAGAAGTTAAATCTTACTACATCAGTAGATTACTACATAAGCTAGGAAAGTAGACTAGCAAAACAGATGTGCACAAGCAAATTTAATAAATCAACTGTAACCCTGATAATTTTGCAATTTTGACTTCTCTTCCAATAAGTGTTAGGATACAGCTCTTCCTTCTGGCCTGGAGAATTCCATGGACAAAGAGTCAAACACGACTGAGTGACTTCAAGTTTAACCATTCTATACAAATCATTTTATTAAGTATTCAGAAAAGTCCTCATATAATAAAGCTTTTGATCTGTAAATTAGTGAAAAGTGAGGGATTCTTTTTTTTTTTTTTTTTTTTTTTTTACCAAGTGTAGTATCACAGAGGCAGGAAATGTATTTTTAAAAAGATGAAGAATTAAAAGATTTTTAAGATTGAGGCTATAGATAAATACAAGGGTATTTTTTCAAGAAGATCAACTTTAAGGTCATGTCTGTCATTGGAATTTCTTTCAAAATTCACCCATTAATAGAAAGTAGTGAATTTATGCAAGATTAGATCAAATATTCCATCAGACTTTACTGGTATTCTACTTAGTTATGTTCATGTTTGTATTCATATGGGTTCAGCCATAGGATCAGAAACTATACCTAATATAGGCAAATGGTACTATTTATCAAAAATTAATTAAGATTAGCCTTGAATTATTTCCCCAGTAACTGTGAAATGCTGTGATAAGACAGTACTATTTCAAGTCTCTATTCTTTTTAAAATTTAGAGGTGGCTTGTTGAGATCCAGGGCTCAGTTTAACAAGAACATAAAACAAGTTAAAATACAATTAGAAAGAGGTTCAATATTGACAACTCAGTACAAAGAATGCCACATCTAAATACTATGTTTAAGTTACCAGATTCAGCAAATTAAAATGATGGGTGTTGTTTTTCTGATATTCAGATGTAATTGGGCATTTTGCATTTTATCTACCAATTCTATGTTAATTTTTCCAATCACAATTATTTTAGGTGTCCAAAGGAGTAGAATGGCTTCCCTGATGGTTCAGGCAGTAAAGAATGTGGCTGCAATGCAGGAGACCCAGGCTCCATTCCTGGGTTAGGAAGATCCCCTGGAGAAGGGAATAGGAACCAGCTTCAGTATTCTTGCCTGGGGAATCCCATGGGCACAGGAGCCTGGCAGACAAAGTAGTCCATGGGGTCTCAAAGAGTCAAACATGACTGAGTGACTAACACACACAGAGGTACAGAAAACATAGACATTTCAAAAGCTCAGATTTAGTAAACAGATGTTACCATCTGATGCAATCCCTTCAACTGATTTGTGCAAAAATCCTATGATATTAAAAATGAGTAGTTATTCAGTGTAAAACTATCCATTATCCTAAACTGCTTTCAGACATTCTGAAAGCCAACCAGATGTACTATAGCAACCTCGCTCTGCCAGTATACATACATGGAAAGTATTGTACATACGCCAATGTAGCTATTAGATTTCTTGCAAGAATATATAATTATATCTATAGCAGATGTAAAACAAGCATACCTGTTTTGTTTCTGCTTAAAAAAAAAGAATTCAATAAAAATGTTTAGTATTTTTTAATCACGTATAAAATTCATATGTTATATAGGAAAATAGTGTATCTCGTCTTTGCCAACTATGTTTTTGCTCTCAATTCCCTCACAGGCTAACGTGGCTGCTTTTTTCTTTTCTTTTTTTCGTCTCTTCTAGGCCTTTTGACTATGGTGAATCTGCTATTGCTAAATCTCATTGAAGTTTCCACAAGAGTCTCACCAAGACATTCATTTCCCTGTGTGGCTTACTATTTTGTTATAGGAACTGATTATTTCTGGCCTTTCTGAAGTTTGCAAGATCCAATGTTTTCATTAATATCCATATACTGTCTTCTTTCATGTATTTTATTATTTAAAATTCAACAATGTAAACTTTGCTAAGTAAGAAATTACCAAAATATCTTACTAAAAATCTAATGAAAACAAACCTTTGCAAACAGATCTATAAATTAATATGTCATGTATATGTAACTGTTAACTTGGAGAAAATTTCTTAATGAACACATTCCAAAATTTACCTTCATTGTCTTGTACTGTGAAGTTTGGATTGACAGCAGCTAAACTGAAGAAAAATTTCTGTCCACCTAAAGGATCATCTTTGTCTACTGCACTTATAGTCTGTATTAGCTGCAGAAGAGAAAAAAATGCACATTTATCAAGTATCCACAGCTAGATTCTTTATAATATTTAATTTTTAGTATTTAATTTGTCCAACATTTTTTAAAGACATTTATTTTCTTCCTTATAAGCATGCATCTCTATTTCAGTTATTCTGTAGTTTTATTACACAACAGCAACACTCTCTCACTTTCTCGATTTTGTTTCTGTCTCTTTTTTCTCACTGTCAATTTCTCCTAAATACTATCCATTTTTAATTAAATTAATGAGCAATAACACAGTATTCCTTATAATTTTAATAATTTATATATAGCATTTGAAATAAGTAGGTATTTCATATATGTTTAAGCATTTATCTAGAGGAGTTATTTAATGTAGGAAAATTTAGAAAGTTATTATAATTATAGCTTCCTTCATCAAAAATGAAGTGAAAACTATTCAAAGAATGTAGAAATTTTATAGAATCATTATGCATAACTTTATAAAGGAAAGAAAAGCATTATCTATTTTTACAGTATACATTCATTTGCACTCTCAATAGAATTATATATTTTTTAATTCAACATATACATACTATGGAGAAGGCAATGGCACCCCACTCCAGTACTCTTGCCTGGAAAATCCCATGGACGGAGGAGCCTGGTGGGCTGCAGTCCATGGGGTCGCTAAGAGTCGGACACGACTGAGCGACTTCCCTTTCACTTTTCACTTTCATGCACTGGAGAAGGAAATGGCTACCCACTCCAGTGTTCTTGCCTGGAGAATCCCAGGGACGGGGAGCCTGGTGGGCTGCCGTCTCTGGGGTGGCACAGAGTCGGACACGACTGAAGCGACTTAGCAGTAGCAGTAGCAGCATACATACTATGGAGAATGATTATTTTAGAAGAGTTAGCTCTGATTTATTTTAGGATAAGAGAATATAACAGACTATCTAGTAACAAAGAAAATATAACACCTTATACAATGATCACTGACCTAGAGCCAGACATCCTGGAATGTGAAGTCAAGTGGGCCTTAGAAAGCATCACTACAAACAAAGCTAGTGGAGTTGATGGAATTCCAGATGAGCTATTTCAAATCCTGAAAGATGATGATATGAAAGTGCTACACTCAATATGCCAGCAAATTTGGAAAACGCAGCAGTGGCCACAAGATTGGAAAAGGTCAGTTTTCATTCCAATCCCAAAGAAAGGCAATGCCAAAGAATGCTCAAACTACTGCACAGTTGCACTCATCTCACATGCTAGTAAAGTAACTCTCAAAATTCTCCAAGCCAGGCTTCAGCATTACGTGAACCGTGAACTTCTGATGTTCAAGCTGGTTTTAGAAAAGGCAGAGGAACCAGAGATCAAATTGCCAACATCCGCTGGATCATGGAAAAAGCAAGAGAGTTCCAGAAAAACATCTATTTCTGCTTTATTGACTATGCTAAAGCCTTTGACTGTATGGATCACAATACACTGTGGAAAATTCTGAAAGAGTTAGGAATATCAGACCACCTGACCTGCCTCTTGAGAAATGTGTATGCAGATTAGAAAACAACAGTTAGAACTGGACATGGAACAACAGACTGGTTCCAAATAGGAAAAGGAGTACGTCAAAGCTGTATATTGTCACCCTGCTTGTTTAACTTATATGCAGAGTACATCATGAGAAATCCTGGACTGGAGGAAGCACAAGCTGGAATCAAGATTGCTGGGAGAAATATCAATAACCTCAGATATGCAGATGACACCACCCTTATGGCAGAAAGCAAAGAGAAACTAAAAAGCCTCTTGATGAAAGTGAAAGTGGAGAGGAAAAAGTTGGCTTAAAGCTCAACATTCAGAAAACAAAGATCATGGCATCTGGTCCCATCACTGCATGGGAAATAGATGGGGAAACAGTGGAAACAGTGTCAGACTTTATTTGGGGGAGGGGCTCTAAAATCACTGCAGATGGTGACTGCAGCCATGAAATTAAAAGACGCTTACTCCTTGGAAGGAAAGTTATGACCAAACTAGATAGCATATTCAAAAGCAGAGACGTTACTCTGCCAACAAAGGTTCATCTAGTCAAGGCTATGATTTTTCTTGTGGTCATATATGGATGTGAGAGTTGGACTATGAAGAAGGCTGAGCGCCGAAGAATTGATGCTTTTGAACTGTGGTGTTGGAGAAGACTCTTGAGAGTCGTTTGGACTTCAAGAAGATCCAACCGGTCCATTCTGAAGAAGATCAGCCCTGGCATTTCTTTGGAAGGACCGATGCTAAAGCTGAAACTCCAGTACTTTGGCCACCTCATGCGAAGAGTTGACTCATTGGAGAAGACTCTGATGCTGGGAGGGATTGGGGGCAGGAGGAGAAGGGGACGACAGAGGATGAGATGGCTGGATGGCATCACTGACTCGATGGACATGAGTCTGAGTGAACTCCTGGAGTTGGTGATATACAGGGATGCCTGGCGTGCTGTGATTCATGGGGTCACAAAAAGTTGGACACGACTGAGCGACTGAACTGAACTTAACTGATACAATGATTATATCACTACTTGAACATATTGTATAATAATTAATATTATCCATATATAACAGCTATATATAGTTGCATATATATCAATTTTTCCTTAACTTATATGTATAATAACATTTTATGTGTTTTTGCATGTTTTTCAAGAAGGCTTCAAAAGTTGTTAAATATGTCAATGCCTATATATGGTCAAATTTATTCTTAAAGGAATATACTTTTTACTGCATTAACTTAATTTAATATTACATGGATATTTGATGGAAATATTTGTTACTGGTGTTTTGTTGATTAAAAAGGGACTCAATCTCTGGGAGTTAGTGGATGGACAGGGAAGCTTGGTGTGCTACAGTCCATGGGGTTGCAAAGAGTCAGACATGACGGAATGACTGAACTGAAATGAAGTTTAAAACTGTAAAATAATTAGAAAAATAAATTATTTTAACTATTCCATATTAAATTATTTTTCTCTTATACTGTTCTATTAAAAATGGAAGTGCTCCCTAATTATTTACTTCAAAGTGATACAAGAAATAAACTGGACCAAACAAAGTTAAATATTTATCATTAATAAGTAGCAGAAAAATAATTTAAAACTTGAAATAATTCAAAATATTTCTTTAAAAATATAACATCATTTTATGATTTTTAGTGGTAATTTAAGATTAAATAAAGCAAGAATTTATAGCTAACGACATATCCATTTAATAAAAAATGAAAGATGGTACATATATAAAGCAGTTAATACAATCTTTCAGAGTGTGCTCAAACTAATGTTATTGAGTCAATGGTATTAAATTTTATTAAAATATATTTTATTGACTAAAGGAGTAAGGCATGCCTGAGAGAAAATGGCAGAATGACAAATAGCCAGTCCTCTCTTCTGCCCTTTCCCAAGGTCTTCTGACTGTGAAATGGAAAATATAGGAGTCTGGTTGCCTCATTCAAGCATTGTTGTTGTCCAGTCGCTAAGTCGTGTCTGACCCTGCGACCTCATGTACTGCAGCACAGCAGACCTCTCTGTCCCTCACAATCTCCTGGAGTTTGCTCAAGTTCATGGCCATTGAATCTGTAATGCTATCCAACCATCTCATCCTCTGCTGCCCTCTTCTCCTTTTGCCTTCAATTGTTCAAACATAAGAAGGGACTATTCATACATGTAAATTACATCCTTTTCCAGGGGGAAAGTCTTCTACCCTTCAGACGGGGAATAGACAAGGAAAGAGTGTGGTGCGTGCTAAATCGCTTCTGTTGTGTCTGACTCTGTGCAGCCCTTTGGACTGTAGCCTGCCAGGCTCCTCTGCCCATGGGATTCTTCAGGCAAGAATAATGAAGTGGGTTGCCATTTCTTTCTCCCAGGGAATCTTCCCTACCCAGAGATCAGGGACTGAACCCATGTCTCTTATGATTCCTTCATTGGCAGGTTGGTTCTTTAGCACTAGCACCATCTGGGAAGCCCCAAGAAAGGAGGAGCGGTGGCACTTAGCTTTATTTCTGTCTCATTGGGGCATCCCAGGTGATGTGGGTGATAAAGAATCCACTTGCCAATGCAAGAGATGTGGATTTGAACCCTGTGTAGGGAAGATCCCCTGGAGTAGGAAGTGGTAACCCACTCCAATATCCTTAGCTGGAAAATTCCACGAACAGAGGAGTCTGGCAGCTATAGTCCATGAGACTGCAAAGAGTCAGACATGACTGAGCAACTTAGCACACAAAACATATTCTCATTGTGTTCACACCCCAAAAGAATGGAATTATGTTCCATATTGATTAAATGCTGCTTTTAAAGAGCACATAATTCAGAGAAGTTCTGGATGGATTGAACTACTATATAAATAACTAAAGCAAATCCAGAAGTCCTCCAAGCTCCCACTTCCCTGGAAGGAGGGAAGACAGACTTAACAAATATTTCAAGAAAGGTTCAGTAAGGAAAGACTTTATCAAATAACTATTTTGATTTTGCCTGCTAGGATGACGTAACCTAGAATTCCATCAGTGAGTTTAGTTCAAGCAAACATGTTTCTGCCTATGAGACCAAAATGACATGTAACAAGCTGGTCTTATTAAAAGTAACTAATATGGGAGAGGTCTGCACATGCAGCCAATAAGACAAAAATTAATAATCATATTCTTCCTGTCAATTTTATCAAAATACACTACTTTTTAAAATTAACATCATCTTTGATTTTTTTTCCCTCAATATACCAACTTGTTTTTAAAAGTTCAAAGAATATGAAATTACTGAGCTAGATATAGTTTCAAAAAAAGAAAAAAAGGAATAAGGAAAATAAACAAACACAATCCCTTATTTTGTGTATTTTCAATACATTTGGGAATGAATATTTATAATGACTCAAATGCTCTGAAAAGATATCTCTTGAAAATCAAATAGAATAACCATAGAGGGAGCAATGTATGCAGCAGTTTCAAAGTGGGTAATTCATCTCCTACAGAAAAGGCTTCAACTTATATCATGCTGAGCCTGCCAAGCACAGAACTATTTGGAATGGTATTTTTAGGGCACACTGTTTCATGAAGAAGTAGGTCGGAAGTAGCTAAGTCCTTTAAATATTCCAAATTAAACATTTCCATAACATTTTCAACTAAAAAAAAAAGAATCCAATTGCAGCAATTTTACCATTTCAGACAATAGACAGGCTATTGAATTCCTGTTAGAATCTTCCGAAGGAAGAATTTATTTCACAATATAATTTGCATAAAAATGTAACAATGACATTGATGTTTATAAAGAGCATCAAACGAAGTCTAAACACAATACAGTTTCGTAATGGCTTCTCTTTCTTTAATAAAACACGTTTGATTTCCAATTATTATTTATAACATGCAGCTTCCTTCTGTGAAAACGGCACTCAAACCAATTAAGAGCATTTCTTTCAACCATACAGGCTGGCGCTTTTCAAACAACAGAATGAGCCCACTGAGGAAAAGATTTGAAGAGTTATAAACAAAGCTGGTATAGGAAGAATGTTCTAAAGGACGAAAACCAAGTCATTAAGGACTTTATGTGTTGCTGTAATGATGAAACACAAGTCTAAGCCTTAGGAGCGAGTTCTTTTGCCCTGCTCCAAAATTGTATTTGCATATGTTGGAATAATGATGGAATGTTTTGATGATCTCAAGTATTTGTGTTTTCCCCAACTTTCATTTCTTGTCTTGCAAGCAGTTACAAATATTTATCTAATGACACATCAGCATTTCTTTTCCCTTTTGTTTATACATTTGTCTTTATTTTTGAAAGTTAAAAAAGTTTTTTCCTCTTACACCTTAAGTTTTGCAGCTACTATTTCGTATCTGCCTGTAATGCAGGAGACTCAGGTTCGATTCCTGGGTCAGGAAGATGCCCTGGAGATGGGAATGGCTATTCACTCCAGTATTCTTGCCTGGAGAATTCAATGGATAGATAAGCCTGGAGGGGCTGCAGTCCATGGTGTCTCAAAGAGTAGGACAAAACTGAGCGACTAACACTCACTAACTAACTTGGCTTTGCTCTTTGTTTGTTCTAATTATATTTCTGGGACTTTCAATGAATGATTTTATCTCTGTTTGCTCATTCCTCTCAAGATCAGGAAAAGAAAAATATTTGAAGTGCCCGTTAAAAATCTTCCTATGCTTTTAAATCCCATGGGTGCTTACCTGTCCTGGTCTGGCATTTTCACAGACAAAAGTGTCATAGAACACAGCAAATTGTGGGGCATTGTCATTAACATCCAAAATTCTCACGAAAACAGCCACTCTAGTCATCTCTTTGGGATTGTCTGAAAAAGGAGAGGAAAAGTTTGTTTGGGAAGACACATTTGTACACCAGATTTATTTTATATAAGCATCTTGTAGATGTTAAGTGCTCATGTTCAAATAAGCATCAACTTAATTCTATTAATTCTATTAATAGAATTCTATTCTCTTAATTCTATTTGTAATGAACAAATTCAATAAAGAAAATTACTACAGAGCCTAATTAAGTAGTCATGAATTCAGCTATTATTGGGCTCAAGAGTACTATTAATATTTTGAAAAATCTTCTTAAAAGCATGATCCAGTGTAATTGATTTCATGTAATATTTGTGTCTTCACTCTCCAAATGTACAACATAAGAACAAATATTTATTAAATCTTTATTATAGATCATTAGATTTCTTAATTTATACCTTTTTTTTTTTGGATAAAGAGTAGTATTAGATAAATCAGTAACTCGCCTGAGGTCATCTTCTATGTGGTAGTTGTTAATTACAATCTACCCTTCTAACTACTTTTATCACTAAATTGTATTTCAACAGCAACTGTCAACTATCCTTTTGGAAATTGTACTATATACCTACTATCAAATTGAATGGAAATTTACAACGAAACACAAGATTTTCAATGTTTCATTAATAAAATTGTTAATCATACCATTTCATCAATACAAGCTCAAATTTGTATAACAATATTAGTTCAATAGTTACATGTAGTATAATAATCATTATTTTTTTTTGCCAAAAATCAAGATTATCAAAGTTTTCACATAAAAACATGTATTTTTTGTAAATTTTAAAATGTAATTTTAAAACATGTCTGTTTAGCTTATCCTTGGGTAACAAACTCATATTAATCATAACTGTATTTTCCCCTCTAAGGATTTTTCCAGGAACTTGCACTGATATCCTGAGAGTGTTTGGGCATCTTAAATTAAGATTATAGTCATCAGCCTTCATAATCTCAAAATCTCAGTCTCTGGATATAGTTCAAGTTCTTTGTGAACTCTGGCAAAATCAAACTCAAGATCAATGTAAAAGAAGAAAGGAGTAATTAGCTAAAAATAAAGCAAAGCAAAAAAATAAAAAGTAGGTGAGCTGGGGGATAGTAACCATCTTATTAAATGGCCTCTATCTACATGGGTTATGAATAATGATTTTCCCTTTGTGAAAATTATTTGAATTTCTAATTTTATCTAAATAGTTTTCAGATACAAGGGTTAAAAAAATCTTCTCAGGTACAAACAGGGAGTACCTCACGACACAAAATAATTTATTTCTCCTTCCTTTTCTTCATATAATTATAATGTAACTAAAATAATGAAATCAGCAGTTTCAAAAAATAACATCTAAGAACTAATTGTTTGGCAGGGAGGCAGACAGAATTCTAAATCCATTTGAAATGGATTTACCTTTCTTTCCTTTTTTCAAGAGAAGATTTAAAACACTCCTCTTCTTTAACACTATTGTTCAGTCCTCCTTCAACCTTCTTAACACAAAAATATTCATCTCTCAGGTTCTAATTTCATATTTGCTCATCTACTGCTACGTGTTTTCACTTCTTAGTATGTCAGGTGGTTATTAGAGTTTAGACTCTGGAGTCAGACTTGATTCCCAGGTTCATCATTAAATCATTCAGTGTTTAACTTTGTCTAGTTTACACTCTTTCTCTAATGCCTCAGTTTACTCAACATGAATCAAAATAGAAATTCTGATCTTATGAAGTTATTTGAATAGGTGAGTGAATACAAGAAAATTTCTTATCAAAGTATCAGTTCGTTGGTAAACACTCAACACTAATACATGTTGTTATCAGGGGCTTTCTTGATAGCTCAGTTGGTAAAGAATTCGCCTGCTATGCAGGAGACCCCGGGTTGATTCCTGGGTTGGGAAGATCCCCTAGAGAAGAGAACAGCTATGGATTCCAGTATTCTGGCCTGGAGAATTCCATGGATTGTATAATCTATGGGGTTGCAAAGAGTCAGACACGACTGAGTGACTTTCAATACACATTGACTAATGTTATTAAGATTGTCTTTATTATCACTGTCATATGCTCTTCACTTCCTTACATTGTTTAAAAGCTTAATCTATCTTTCTCCATATAAAGCATCTACACAATAAAAATACATCAACTAGTTTTCTTATGGTTTCTGTGGGTATCAGGAGAAGTACTTTTGGGGAAAAGTGGAGAGAAGAGAAAAATGCTATTTTTTCCACTATTTTTCTACCTCTCTTATTCCTAAACCATTTGCTAATACCCAGAGGCATAGTGATTCACCTATAAATGAATCTTCAACTATCCAGCGTTACTTGTTGCTATAGGGAAGAGTGGGGACGTATGATTCATATTTTCTAGAATGTGCTCTTTAACCTACTTTTATAGTTAGTGGACATAAGCAAAATGTTGTCTTTCAATACAAAGTCTTAACATAAAAATAACTCTTTTGTTGGTAGCCATTCACTTTCTAACTGTGCCACAGAAGCCAAGAAAGACAGAAAAGTTTCACATCTAAAAAAATTGCACTGTCAGTCCCTTCCCTAACACAATACAGAGATTCTCCAGCCTCTTTACACATAACTCAAGGCTCTTCAAATCAAAAGCTAAATCCACAGGGATAAACATGCTTTGTAAAGCATCAGGCCTGGAGTCATCTATTAAAAAAAAACAGTGCTTACACTAATCTTTTTACTGGCAGATGTGGCAGCTTATGTATAAATAAAAAATATAAAGCCTTCCCAGGAAGCATCATACTGAATAGGAGCCGGCTTATTTTTACCACCTGAACCTCTCGGCTGTCCGGCAAACTCTAGTGTAGCGAGAACTTGTGAGCAATCCAGGATCTTAAAATCTGTGTCCTAAGGTAAAACCATGCCACATATTCACAGGCTTTTCTATACCTCCAGGAAGAAGAAAATATAAATCGCCATCTAGAAATCCAAGGCTTTAAGAAAGAAGTATCTTTTGTACCTCCTTAGGGCAAGAGTTTCCACTAATAAGGAAGCAGGTATAGAAAATGGAGCCCTTAGTCAGAAACTTTGCTCTGCTGTTCTCAGAATGTATTGCAATGCTTATAGTTTAATTCTCAGATATGGTTATAGGAACTCATTAATTTCTACAACCCTGTGTTTTACAATCCCTGATGGTGACCTTAGTTTTAGATTTTATATTCTCCACATGGCATTTAATTTTTTTTCCCCAAGAAGAATAAATTACTCCATGGTATAATGCACTAAGTGATTGCCTAGAATAGAACTTGCCATATGATAGGATACACTGCTAAGGAATGTAGAAATAAAATGTTAGAGGCAGGATCTGGAAAAATATTGATAAGATGTACATTTTTAGGTCATTCTGCACTGTTCTGGATGAATGGCACACTTACCAGTGTTCAAAATCTAGCAAAAACCATGCCCTATATGCTGTTTCCCTATCACCCTCATTCCATTTAATAATCGGAACAGCATGATGGGCCCCTCACTGTGTGTGGTTTGGCAGGTAGGCATTTCCAGCAGTTACTCCATAGACTGGTTTTATTTAAGGGCAGAAAGTAGGTTTAGTTCTTAAAACGAAGAACATAATTGACTTAGCTTTTTACAGAATTGTAATTATTTCAACTAGCTTTAGAAGTTAAATTTCTCAAAGTATCTGAAACGGAAAATGCAATTCCTAGCTCATTAGGCTTGAATAAGGAGCTTGACTAGAGCAGAGAGCACAAAAAACAATCGTGATTTTGGAATAATCAGACCGGATCCTATCAGGCATATTTAACATTGTGATATGGATACAGATACATAAATAAAATCTTTCCTTAAGAAAACCTCAAAAATTCTTCAATTAACCCTGAGAGGTACAGCCATTTATATTTCATTATGGAAAAACTGGATCGTTTGGATGGTAGAATTCATCTATATTTCAGAGCCAGATGTAAGAAAAAAATTAAGTCTAGTACTTTCTCTTGAGGCATTAAGTTCATTGCAGATGATCAGTCTAGCTCAGCTCCATCCTTCTGGGGCTTGATATTCCAGCCCCAGTGCCCTGCCTTCCAAACCATGCAATGATTACTTCAAACAACTTGACCTTGATATGTATTTGTGGATTCAGCTTACTTTTTCAGATCTGAAATGTATGGTCTTTTTTTTAACCCCATGGTTTAGTCCCTCATTAATGCTTCTATTTAAGACAGAGTTCCTGTATTCCATGAACATATCATAATACAGGAATCAGAAACCATGAACAGGTTTGCATATGTGGACAGGGCTTGCTTCAGGGGCATGTACAAAGGAGCAGGGCCTCAGACACAGAAGGCCCCACCCTTATTTAATACTCTGTTGTTACCATCTTAAATTTCTTCATCATATTTAACATGAGGCCTGAGATTTTCATTTTACAATGAGTTCTAAAGATTATGTATCCCAGTCCTGTATATGGGTAAAATCATTTGCAATTGGAGACAAATAAGACTTTGAATGGGCCTCCCAGGTGGTGCTAGGGTAAAGAACCTGCCTGCCAGTGCAAGGAACACAAGAGACACAATGGCTCTGTTCCTGTGTTGTCAAGATCCCCTGGAGGAGAGCATAGTAACCCACTCCAGTATTCTTGCCTGGAGCTTCCTATGGACAGAGGACCCTGGTGGACAACAGTCCATAAGGTCACAGAGAGCTGGATACGGCTGAAGTGACTTAGCATGCACGCATGACTTTGAACGCTGGCTCTGTCTGATACTAGTTGGGTGAACTTTTATAAATTAAGTATAAAATTAAGTATTAGATCTAAAAACAGGATAACTAGTTTCAAATCCCAGTTTTATCACTTCTGGCATTGTGACTTTGGACAAGTTACTAAAATCCCTGGAGTCTTACTTCATTCTTAGTTAAATAAGGTCAATACAAATATTAGGAAGAAAAAATTGATTTAAATTTCTTAGAATACTTGTTTACAGTGCTTAATGTTAGCTATTGTTATGGATACCTTTGTTTCTTCACCTGTTAAAAAGAAGTAATCATATCTATCTCTGTGTTTATTGTTAAAAAATGGACTTCCAGCATTTCAGTATAAATTTTAATTCATAGTGTCCATGTGATGAATTTAATGCATTTCCATTTCTCCCAAAGAGAATATCTTTAGTTTCTAATTCTAGATCATTTTTATTAGTTAATACTAAATGTAGATCTGTGGATGCCCACAGCTATTTCTCAGTATATATAGAAACTATTAAAAAAAATTATAGGTGTTAAGGAGCTTTTTCAAACCTTAGTTTAAAATTATAATTCATTTGTGCAATGAGATGGAATTATTCTTAATATAAAATAAAACCTAAAATTATGCTAAATATCATATACATAAAATTCATCTTACTGATTTCAGCAGCTATAACAGTAAGATTGTGCCACTGAGATAGTTCACGGTCAAGTGGCTTTGATGTATAAAGGGATCCATTTCCAGAATGTATGTTAAAGATCCTGTCAAGGTCAGTATGGCGATCCAAGGAAAATCTGAACATAGAAGGCAGAGAAAAATACATGGCAGTATTATTGATGGCTTGCAGGAGAAAATGGTGAAATGCTGAGACACACATATAGTGATATTTAATAATTTTAGGAAAGTACAAAGTTCTGATCCAGAATGCAGACTGTGTCATGGATTTATCATACACACATACACACACACACAGACACACATACACACACTTACATACATTGACCCTCTACCATCTCACTAAAACCTCTTCCTAAGGCTGAATTGACTTTTACTGTGCATTTAAATGCTGGTGTTCTCAATGTTTTGTTATTAAGTCATTATGTACTGCATATTTAACTGGCCCTGATGTATTTTTTCCATAAAGCTTAGAACTACAAGTTTTACCCTACCAACTGAATTTACCTAGTGATTGTCAATCCTATTAGAGAATTATTACATGGGTCAAATACAAAAGATCATTCCCAGAAGCAAAGTTTTGGAGTAAGAATATCAGAGATGTTAGTTTCCTCAGAGTAGTAGGTCATCCATTTATCACAGTGTTTCAAAGTTTCAAAGTTTCAATATGATACCTGGTTTGCTTCAGTTTCTAACCTACATGTATCACTATAAAATGTATACATTTTAACCAGAGATATTTTGAGTAAAAAAGTTTGGCATAGAAGTTTCTAGATATTTTATCAAATAAAATCTTAGTGTATGTATTTAAAAGACAACTATTCTGCAAATTGATTAAAGACATAGTGTTGAGTGTTATTCCAAAGCCTAACAACAGGTTTATCCATTAGGATGATGTAGTTGGTATAAATCCCATTATTTTGGAGATTGTCAGTCAAGGTTTAAAAGAGTAACTCTCATTGATGGTTCCTGTCACTTCACACTCCTAGTGGTTTATGAACATCTTGAAATTCTGGAGGTAGCAAGCATAATACCCCAAGTTATTAAATGTCCTTATTAAAACAGTTTAAAAATAAAGCAAGATAGACATGACAAAACTAGGAGTCATATGTTATGGCACATATTTCCTAAGCCACAACGGTCATTTATTTAAGGAAAATATATGAAATAATATTTTAAATTATATTATATAAGAAATAATACAAAATAATTTTGAAAGTGCCAAAAAAACCTCTTTTTATTCTTTTCCTGTTCCAAACTTGTAAAATGTTTCTAAAAATCAGTTGAAATATATGATCTTTATGCTGGATTTTGAATAAACTGCATTAGAAAAACAATTTAATAGTTAATGTGATTTTATGTTTGAAGATGGCTTATTTTAGATTTTTATTTTAAGTCTGTTCTAAGTGGAATAGACTAGTAATTTACAAATTTCCTTAATAAATTCCAGCCCTTTCTAACAACATAACATGAATTTACTTTTCTACTCAAACTACATGCTTTAGTCATTCACAAATAAAGAAAAATATTGAATCTGAAATAATTCATAGATTACATTTCAAGTTGACAAAATTTTTACATTACTGAACAATCCAACATAAATTTTACCTCCTCCTTGGAGTATTCCGTTATTACCTGAAGTAGAAGCTATCTGTCCCCTTCCATCCTAAAGCACCTTGCCATTTACCATATTGTATTAGGAGTTCATCTCACATCTCAAACAGGAAACCAAACATGAAAACAGCAAGCATCATACTTAGTGTCTAGTACATACTGAATGAATATTACTTCTCACACTGAATCTACTTTCTTAACAAACTGAGAATTTCTTGAGAAACATATTAGTAACTGATATGATCACCCACAAATATTAGTTGAATAAAAGAAATAATGACTTCTTTGGCAAATAATAAATATCCTTATTTCTATAGAATTATGGCAGGAAATTGAAGGTTATAAATCAATATAAAGTATCATTTTCTTTGCCAAAGCCATTATATATGTGTTTGTCTTTTTTTTTTTTGTAGTTCAGTTTCGAAAACAATGATAAATTTAAATGATTATGTTATATGGAAGATACAGAGAGATCCTAGTTCTTTTTCACAGTTGACGTAATTATTGCTGACTCTTGCACAACATGGGTTTGAATTATATGGGTCCATTTTTACTACAAATATAAATTACAGTATGCATTTATTAAAATAAATAAATCTGAGGTTGACTCTTCAGATGCAGAGCCACAGATGCAGAGGGCCAGCTATGAAATTATACTCAGATTTTTGACTGCATGGAGGCAGGGGAGATTTATACCCCTAATCCCCAAGTTGATCAGGGGTAAACTGTATATTTTTCAATTCTCTAATGATAAATTCTATGTATTATCCAACATTTTCATTTTAGAAATCAGTTCCAGAAGACATATTTTATGTAAATCCTTTTGATTATTGCATTAGCATCCATGATATATGACATGGACAGTTTATAATATGACCAGTATTATCCTATGTGTGTGTGTGTGTGTGTGTGTGTGTGTGTGTGTGTGTGCACATTCAGTAGTGTCCAACTCTTTGTGACCCCATAAACTGTAGCCCTTTGGCTCATCTGTCCATGAAATTTTCCAGGCAAGAATACTGGAATGGGTTCCCATTTCCTACTCCAGGGGATCTTCCCAACTCAGGGATCAAATCTGGGTCTCTTATGCCTCCTGTATTGGCAGACAGGTTCTTTACCACTAGCACCACCTTGGAAGCCCCATTGCTGCTGCTGCTAAGTTGCTTCAGTCATGTGCAACTCTGTGCGACCCCATAGACAGCAGCCCACCAGGTTCCCCCAGTGCCATTTCCTTCTCCAAGGCATGAAAGTGAGAAGTGAAAGTGAAGTCGCTGGGTCGAGTCCGACTCTTAGTGACCTCATGGACTGCAGCCTACCAGGCTCCTCTGCCCATGGGATTTTCCAGGCAAGAGTACTGGAGTGGGTTATGCATCTCTAAATGCATTGGTTTAGTAAAATTACTTTATTTCTTTGATTATATATAAATATATATGTATATACAAATCTGCATGGTATAGCCAGATTAACATCCAAAAATATTCATGTTCATTTTCTGCCCTGTTAGTATAAATTCAAATATATAACAAAAAAACATGGCTAGACTGTCGTTAAAAAGCAATGAAGTCATTAATTCTCTTGCTTAGTAGATATAAATGGATTTTTTTCTCCTTGTCCATAGATTTGCATCCTGATGAAAAATTTAATTAAAAAAGAATCCGCAGACATATTTTAACATATAATAACCATTAGTCTATAAGATGGGGCTTCCAAGATGGTGCTAGTGGTTAAAAACTCGCCTCCCAATGCAATAGATGTTACAGAGGTGGGTTTGATCCCTGGGTTCAGAAGATACCTGGGAAAAGGAAATAGCAACCCACTCCAGTATTCTTGCTTGGAGAAACCCTTGGACAGAGAAACCTGGCAGGCTACAGTCCATGCAGTCAGAATCTATTTCATTAAGTCAAAATAGACCTTTATATCATCACCTTATAATATCACTAGATGTAAACTGAACTTTTAAAAAATACTATTTTTTATCTTAAAAAAGCTCTTTGAAAACTAGAAATCCATAACATAGGCTGTTAAAGTCAGTTAGGAGCTATGTCAAGGGAACGCTTGTTATATATTTAATATGGAAAAAATAAAAGTGTATATTCAATCAATGTTTACCAAATAAATGACCAAAAAATCTTGAAAAAAAAAAAAAAAAACCAAGGAATGCAGCAATTTTAGTGAAGACAAATGGATGGGAGAAAAGACATTTATAAGAAAGTCATGCTGGCAGGTGGGAGCTATACTTGAGTACCATATGCAAGTTTGGGCTGCCAATATGTAACCTGTCATGTTGTATATGACTATAAGAAAATGTTCAGGTAAAATTATATAAATTAAATAATATATATATTCATATATTCATATATATATATGAATGACTGCACTTAAGATATGACAGGACTTACAGAATTTAAACTTTGAGCTAGAGTCACATGGCACATAAAATTAGATATTCTCAGAATTCTGTTGCTGCATAGTTAGGAGTCAGAGAGGTGTGTACTTGGAAACTGTACAACCATTTGAACTTCTTCTTGACTGGCCCACATTATAAAAAGGGTAAGCAAAACCAGTCTGCTCAGGATTAAGGAAGCAAGTGAAATCCAAAACAACTGATGGACTAAGCTTAAAGTGAGTAGTCATTTTGATGCTGAATATTGTATATATAGGTACTTGGTACATTTTTAAAAATGAGAGAACAAATGTCAACAAAAACTTTGTCCTTCTCATTTGTATGTATTTATCACATCTTATATGTTTTTAGGGGGCATAAGAAAACAGAGCAAAAGAAAAATTTGAAATGACTCTGATCTTTCTAGAATATTCTATATTGTCTGATATAACCAAAAGAAAAACCAAAAATTTTCCCCTTTCCTGGTAGGAATAAAGAAGAGTTTCTAAAATCATAGTGCCTTATGACATTGTTATGATTATATTCGTTTTAATTACTAAAACTTCTCTCAACCTCACATTTTATTCAAGAACCCGAAAATACAAATAAATTGATTTGGTTACACTGCAAATGCACAGCTGAAAAACATCTCCTTTACCTGTATCAGGCGTCAGTCAGAACAATAAATACTTTAAAGAGATAGGAAGATGATGCAAGCCAGTTTTCAGTAACTGGCATGATTAAAACTGAAGCAAACTGTGAACCTTATGCCTACGCTGCCCAGAACATAAACAATTTATTTTAAATATATGTGCTCAGCAAATGTATGTACAGCTCTTTCAATGCATTTAGTGCTTTAAATAAAATTTCATCATTTCTCCATTTACTTCAATTCCCTTTCTTTTCCTTGTAAGCATAAGGATACTTACCTAACGGGGCTAGAAGTAGAATCTGGGTCCCTTGCCATTACAGTACCAATGATTGTACCCACTTCAATATCTTCATGAACCTCAAACAGATAGGAGGATCTGCTGAAAACAGGGGGTTCATCCACATCTTCAATAGAGATTTTCACAATTGTTGTATCTTTAAAAGGTCCCAGGTAATAAAACCGTGGATCCACATGGGTATTTTCTGCTTCCACCTTCAGAGTGTAAAGCCTTCGGCTCTCATAGTCAAGTGGCTGTATTAAAAATAAACAAGTAAATAAATCATCAAATTAGATAGAAGGCAATTGAATCATATGTCCTTTCCAAGTTACAGTATGACTTTTAAAGCCTAATTGATTTCTGTCAAGTTGTTCATTAACTGTAAATAATTAAAGTAATAAAAATATAAAATAAAACTACTTTTACACATCAGGTGGAATTCAGTTTTATTTCCATGTACTTCAACTGTAGTACATCAGAACATCGGAAAATGAGAATCTAAATCTTAGAAAAATTGAAATGGATACTAGTATCTATCTTATATGATGGCAACCCATTATAAAACATGGGTTGGTGGATTGTGTGTGTGTTTGTGTGTATATATGTGTGTGCTGAGTTGCTGCTTACAGCTAAATTTTTCAAAGCAAAAATTCAGTAATCTTTTAAAATATTTGCTGTTATATTTCCATTCCGTTTAACAGGCCCAGGGTACTACATAATGAAAGTTTGAAGACTAATACAAAACCTTTCAGCAGTTATGTGAAACACTGAAAATAAGAACAACCTTAGGTAAAGAGAAAAATTCTGATAATTGGTAATTAGGTTACATTATGAAACAAAAAGAAACTTAAATATCGAGTTGGCCCCTCCTTTGCTGGTCATTGTCTTTGCCTACTTTGAACTTTGTAATAGAACCTGAGGAGAGTTTTGTGATTAACATGGGGTCGCTAAGAGTCAGACATGACTGAGCGACTTCCCTTTTACTTTTCACTTTCATGCATTGGAGAAGGCAATGGCACCCCACTCCAGTACTCTTGCCTGGAAGATCCCGTGGATGGAGGAGCCTGGTGGGCTGCGGTCCATGGGGTCGCTGAGAGTCGGATACGACTAAGCGACTTCCCTTTCACTTTTCACTTTTATGCATTGGAGAAGGAAATGGCAACCCACTCTAGTGTTCTTGCCTGGAGGATCCCAGGGACGGGGAGCCTGGTGGGCTGCCGTCGCTGGGGTCGCACAGAGTCGGACACGACTGAAGCGACTTAGCAGCAGCAGCAGCAGCAGTGGTTACTTTATGCAAATAGTATGCAGGACATTTTATTAGGACCTAAATTCTACTGGGCCTTACTTTTTCTTATAATGATGGTACTGATGCTGCAATAAAAAACTAGTTACCTTTAAATTGTATCACTGAGCATATGTGAGCAGAAAAGCTTAATTTATGTAGCAGAAGGGAAAATGTGAACAATGAAATTATCTTCCAATCCATGCTGTCTCTTTTCATTAGCAACTCTAATTATTGCTTCATACATCTGGATAGATGGCATGTTACTTTTATGCCTCCAACTGTGATGATATATTTCTATTATTAGCTATTAACTATTTTTAAGGAAACAATGTTAATGAGGGGCTTTAATTAATGTGACTCAGAAATACAATCACACATATATTACCTTGCCTTTTAAATTTTGTAAAATCTCAGGTTTCATGTTTTAATTAACAAAAGCACTGGGTCAGAACATCCAAGGTGATCTTTGGCGTTATGTCCCTCATACTTAAGCATTTACACTGGAACATGATAGGGATATTTCTTAATGGACAATGCTTGAGTGGATAACACATAGCAGAATATCTACTTTCTAAACAGATGATTATTTCCACGGCTGTTCTGCACCTTTTTCACAGTGATGATGCCCTCCTGTGTGTCCTTCTCAGTTATAATGTCGAACATATCAGTCCCATCACCATCAATAATTCGGTATTCTACTTCAGCATTTTTCCCAGTGTCAGCATCAGTTGCTTTTACACTTCCAATGGCTGTGCCAACTGGGGAGGATTCAAGAACTCGAAGATGGATGGTGTCTGTACAGATTACAGAAAAGAAGAGAGAGAGAGATTTCCTCAATAGAATATTTAAAGGTAAAATGTGTATGAGAAAATATTATAAACCTTAAACTTTACATTAGATGTTTACTAATAAGTTAAATACACACAATATGTATAATATATAGTTTTGGGACAGAAAAAGTAGAAATATAGGGTGCTTGATCTGTGCTTACTAGTGAAACAACCTATTCCAAGAATTCTGGTTTTGAAAAGAGCATGTTGTCTTCTTTTGCATTTGAGTAAGTAACTAGAGATTAGCTTTGAGTACAAATATGTACCTGTATGTGTTTATACAATCACAGCAAATCACAGAATATACCACAAATATTTCTATATTGCAGTGAGTGAACATGTTTTTTAATTGTTTTTCCTTTCTTGTTTTCAGTTATTTACTACTCAGTTTATTGCAGCTGCAGAGCAGAACATTACAAAATTCCATGCAGTCAGCCATAGTGGGGAGGAACCCCACTTCTGTTTGTGACAGGAGACACAAAGGATAGTCTGTGGGGAATACAAAGATGTCCTTCACAGTGTCAGTGTGAAAACACTAAATTCTGACAAACTCCCTTCCATTCAGAGCAAAACAAGAATTTATCTAAGCCCCTGACTCTAATCGTGCTTCCAGCATGAACCAGCTCTCCTGCTAAATGAGATTTATGTTTTAGCACCTGATCATAAATTACATGCTTCTGACAGATTAATTGACCCAAAGCACACTTCTGATTAGAGCAGATTCTCACTCATAAACCTTAAGTAATTCTCCTTAATATACATAATACAGTCCAGACCTCTTAGCTAGTCATACTCCGGCCTGACTATATCTTTCCTAATGTGTCTTTCCTTCTGTCACTTCCAGGAAAGCTTTATACCAAACTGGACTTTTCAAAGTCTTTCTTGTCAAAAATTAATGTCCTACATCTCTATATTTTCACATACTATTCCCCTCACATAAACTTCTTCCACCATTGTCCTCAAATAATTATAACAACACAATTTACCAAATCTGAGAAAATGGCTCTCTTATGTGAGTGTTTGAGGGGCTAGGGCCCTTAAAATCATATGTTGAGCTCCTAAATCCTATTCAGGACCTCAGAATATGACTGTACTAGAAAATAACATCTTTACAGAGGTAAGTAAGGTTAAATGAGAAAGTTAGGTTTAGCCCTAATCTAACATGACAAGTGTTTAGACACAATCAGGCACAAGAGGAAAGCCCACGTGAAGCCTGGAAGAAGATGGCCATCTACAAGTCAATGAGAAACCTCAGGAGAAACCACCTTGATCTTGGACTCCCAGCTTCAAGAACTGTGAGAAGAGAAATGCCATACAGTCTGTGGTACCTTGCAGGGCAGCCCTAACACACTAATACAGAGGCCAACAAGTTCTCAGTTTGGAAAGTCCTTTCCTGGGAGACACCATTAGGACTCACTTTCTACCACACCCTAGTTGGTCACTTAATGTGTACTTTTCAATTCTTTTTCTACATTTTTTTTCTCTCCATTAATTTCTGGTTACACAACGTTGACAACAACTCTCAATTCATTCCTTGGTTACTGTCTTATTGGCTCTCTTTGCCTTTGCTATTTCTTCTCCTAGAAACACCTATCGCTGGATAATCAGATGGTTCATCGTCTTTCTTCTTCAGGTGACTAAACTATGACCCCTTGGAAGCTTAATATTTTACTGAAAAGAACCTTTTTGAGAAAGCATCACTCTTCCTATCATTTTCCACTGCTAGGTATTATATGATTTACTTGTTTATTTGTATGTACCATGAGGATGCTACCCAAGACAGGGACGACTTTGTATTTTTTCACCACCTTATTCCTGTTGTATTTCTTTGAATGTAATAACCACTATGTACTTTTTCTTATATTGGATATCTGAGAAACTACCTAACTCATCTGTCAGGCCCTATAATTGGCCAAATCCAATTAAATCTTTTATACTCTGAGTGCACACTGCAGCCATATCAATGCTTTGAAAACAATAATTTAATCAATAGTTATTCAGAGCTTTGAAATTATTTGACAATTCACTTTGTACTTAAAACATAGATAGGCTGGCCCTCCATAGATTCTTATTTCCTGTTATTTTCACCCTTAATTAATAGTCTCCATATACTGCTCTTCTTTAGGTTTTTCATATGTGTTTTTCCTCTTCAATTTAATGCAGTTCTCTTCCTTATGAAAGATTTTCTACACAACTCTTTGCCTGGCAACCTCTGTCTCTTCCTTTGGATACACGTATGTGTAGGGCTGAGTCCCTTTGATGTCCACCTGAAGCTAGCACAACATTGTTTATCGGCTGACTTCAATATAAAATAAAAAAGCTTAAAAAAATCTAGGTGGCTTCAAACAATAAAAATGTATTGTCTTACAGTTTTGAAAGCTAGAATTCTGAAATCTAGGTATCTGGCAGGGTCATTCTCTTCTCCACAGCTCTAGAGAAGATCCCTCTTTGCCTTTTCTAGCTTCTAGTGCTTGCCAGCAACCATTGGCATTCCTTGATTTATCAATGCATTTTTCCAACTATGTGGCCATCTTTTCCCTGTAATCTCACATTGTCTTCCCTCTGTGCATGTCCCTCTGTGTATTCTAATTGGCCCTTTTTAAGGATACCAGTCATATTGGAAAAGGGCCCCAAACTTAAACAACTCCTTTTAACTTGATCACCTCTATAAAGACCCTATTTTCACATAAGGACTTAAAGCTATATTTTTATGGAACATATTTCAACCCATAATAGGATAGTATGATGTGAGGTTAAATATTATCATTAATAAAATCCACCAATGTTCTGAGAAGAATAGCAGCAGAAATGCCATATGGAATTATTATTTGTAAAGTTAAAAAAAAAAAAATAGGAAGAGAACCCAAATGTCAAACAGCCTGAAAATAGGTAAATAAACTGTTACATTATCACACATCCTAACATAATATAAAATTGAAAAATATGAGCTATAGTTACATAAAAAATATCGATGAATCTTAGTTGCATCATATTAAGTGGAAAAAGGCAAATTTCATAAAATTATACACAGTGGGACACTATTTTCACAAAATGTTAACAAGACCTCAACACTATTCTGTTTGAAAAATCATAAATACTACATATGTGTTTGTATGTGTGTGAATAATCTCTCTCAAACACACACACACACACAATTTGAGTATCTTGCATGTGAAGGCAAGCTATTTTTAAAGTCCTTGTAATGCTTTAAAGTAGTGATTCTTATGTTCTCTTATAGTTACTGCATGCTATATGAAAACATAAAACAAACAAGCAAACCCATATACACCACAAATAATTGTCAAATATAGCTTTATTTAAAAGTGTTATTAGTCTTTACTGGCACTTGATGGAAATAAATATCTTCCATTTAATATTCAGGGCTTCCCTGGTAGCTCAGTGGTTTAGAATCCACCTGCAGCACAGAAGACGTGGGTTCGATCCCACATGCATAATAACACAAAAGGAATCACAAGTAGAGTCAGCAGGAAAAGAAAGAAAAACAAACAAACAAAAAAAAAAAAAACAGGGAAAAGCAACAATAACATAAAATTCAAAAGCAAAATCAAGACAAGTAAAACACTTTAGCTGGATCATATCAACAAAACAAATAACGTAGCGTCATCAGGTGGAGCATATTTTTAAAAATATACTAATTATGTTTTAAGGGATTAAAGTTATAAAATTTTTACTGGAGAATGAAAAGCGGCTTCCTATACTGATATGAAGCTAAAAACAATATCTAGTAGGAGTCAAGGTTAAAGCAGTTAAAAAATAATGGATGGGTTAAACAGAAAATTAAAATCACAAAGGACAGATCTGGTGAGCTAGAGGACAGTGGAAGGAAGTCCACATGATTAAAAATTAATATACAATTGTGAGGTTGGGAAAAATAAAAGACATGGATCAAAATGTCAGTGGACCTTTCAAGGTAACCCCTGATCCTAGAAAGATACTGAGCAATGTCATCAAAATTTGATGATAAAGTTATTTTGAACCTTGAATATTCACTATAGCCACAGTATTAATCAAGTATGATAGCCCAATAAAGATAGTTTTAGACTCAGCAAATTTCTTCCCCTTCGGCCCTTTTAAAATAACCTAATGAAGAATATATTCCAGGAAAACAAGAAGTTAAATCAAGAAACAGGAATACAGAAGATCTAGAGAGCTATGTATCTGAATTAAGAAAATGAAAAAGAAATGTCTGGAATGGCAGACTTTCCTGAACTCCAGAGATTAGCCAGCCCACACTGAAGGGGGACTACTGATGAATCTAGATTTATAACTCTGAAGGTTGCTAGAATTAAGCTAAGTGCTATCAAGTTTTTTCACTAATAACTTATGAATAGCACCTCTAAAGTGCAAATCTGTAACATCTGTGAAAATATACAACTTTACTAAAGAGGATCTTTGTCAATAGTGGAAATCATTCCATGGAAAATAAAATATCTGGCTTATTTTCTCCTAAGACTTTTAAGAGCTGATGTATGCTTTGGTTTACAGTTTTGAACTAAATATTCAACTTTTATATGTTGAATGTAAAACATGTTTTACATGTTTAATACTTTGTATTAAATTTAATAATTATGTTTACATGCATAATACTTTGAAAAGTGCATTTTAAAAAATAAAAAGGATTTTTTTAAGACATGGTTAAAAATTTATTAGATATATTTACTGCTTGAGTGAAAATGCTATTGGGATAGAAAGACAGAGAGGAAGGCTGAAAATGGTGGATATAAAAGAAATTTCATAACAGTTAAACTTCATGAGATAACCAATAGAGAAATTTTGAAATGTGTTATATTAAGGGGAGAATAGATTGAGATGCCACTGAGCTCCATCTTCAAGAATCATGAAAAGAAGTCAAAAGGAAATCTACAAAAATTTTTAAAATAACAAAAAAATATTACTTAATTACAGTTAACCTAGGTGAACTAAAAAGTGTAACAATTTATCATTGTTTTCTGTGATAATTAGAGCTATGGGGAGGAAGAACAGAATGGGTGGCTTATTTTCTATTTTAAAATTTTATCTATGAATTTAATACTTTGGAGCAAATTATTATTATTATTATCATTGGCAACACCATGTGGCCTGTGGGATTTTAGTTCCCTGCCCAGGGACTGACCCACAACCTTGGCAGTAAAAATGTAATTCTAACCAGTGGATTGCCAAAAAATTAAATATAAAATTGTCCTGATGAAATTGGAGATTATCAGGTTATGGTAGAAAGTTTCTGCATCACGGATCTTTTAGCAGGGAGATAGAAAAAAAGGGAAAAAAAGTGTGTTTTTATTTGTTTGTTTCATTAATTTTACTATCTCATAGATTTCACTGGGAGTATTTTTTCTGGGAATTTGTTCTCCCACTTTTTATTTTTAGTTTGGATTTTTTTGAGATAGTTGTAGTTTTAGGCACATGCTTATATTCTGAAAAACTGTCTGCTTTGAACTTGTCATTAGTATAGTTCTGGTCAAGGATCCAAAACCTTTTATTTCTTTGTTTTCGTCTTTGGTAGGTGCAAAGACTTTCCATCAGAAGGTTATTTCATTTTCATGAGAGTAAGCATTATCCATGTTAATTTTCAGTACTTTCTGAGGTTTAGTAGGGAAGTGATCATTCTCCATTGATTCACATTATGTTGTTGTTCAGTTGCTTAGTAGAGTCCTACTCTTTGTGACCCCAAAGACTGCAGTACGTCAGGCTTCCTTGTCATTTCCTATCCCCTGAAGTTTGCTCAAACTCATGTGCTTTGAGTTGATGATGTCATCCAACCATCTCGTCCTCTGTTGCCTTCTTCTCCTCCTGCCCTAAGTCTCTCCCAGCATCAGGGACTCTTTGCAACCCTATGGACTGTAGCCTGCCAGGCTCCTCTATACATGTACAAAAATATATTTACTTTTTTGAAACACTAATCAAATTGTTTTTAAGGAGTTCTATTCTTTCCAGAAAAGCAATGACTAAGATTGAGCTCATTCATTAAAATACCACAGATTTAGTTCCTCTGTTAAATAATTCAGATAGTCATACAATAAAAAACATATATGTTGTATCCACACATAGAACATATACATTCATACTTGCTTTGATTATATGGCCACTTCAGTAATTCATTTATTCAATAAATCTTTATTCAGTGCTCACGATGCATAGACAATGCTTTCTCTGGAATTGTGTTTATGCTAAGAAACCTATTCAAGGATGAGATTTATTGGGTCTACTTTAAAGTTTAAAAAGTGCATTTCTATATTTTAAAGGTATGAGAGAGCTATTCATTCATACTCTTAAATTTATTTCCAAAACTCATCTGTTGAACACAGGTATGCTAGTTTGTCAAGCAAACTGAAATTGCTTTAATGAAGAGCTTGCAAAGGTGCCTACCATGTAAGGGGAGCAGCAGGAGAGGATCCAGAAAGGAGACAGACTGTACTGCACTCACTGTCAAAGGCAAAGTAGCACCTGCCATCCATCTTACATTTCATGTTTCCTTAAAGGCATCTATTTGCATGCTTCTTATTTTTTACCTTACAGTTGATGAAGCTTTAATTATGTGGTACGCTTTCCTATCAATTCCAATTTATAGTTGTTTCCAATTCATTCCCAGATGTCAGATTGAATCATTTGCTTATCTTTTAATGTTTAGTGCAGATAAATATTTCTTCCCGGTGAGTACGTTCTTAGTTTGGTTATCGACTTAAGCACAAAGGCACGAATGCAAGGAGGAGAAAGGCAATTGCCATTTCCAAATTGCCTGTGCAAATTTGCATTTAGAAATAAAAACCTAAATGGTGATATTGCAAAGAATATTTTTTAAGGACTGGTGAAAATATAAAGCTACTTAAATAAGTGTATTCTGAGGCTATTATCAACACCCTCACACAACATCTAAATTTTCATTTATTAATGATTTTAAACAATTTTGATGTACTTCTTTTTTTTTTATTCAGGACTAAATATTCCAGGTTACTTGTTCTACTAAAATTTAATCAGTAGGACCTCTGCACTTGAGTATGAAAAACACTGCTGTTCTGTGTTCTAGAATTAGAAATAACTGACAGCTCATATAAGAGACTTGGGAGGAAAGGCAGAAGATGGGCACAGTTAGAGCTGTGACAGGGTGACTTTCTCAGGAACAGCAAATTAGATGCCAGAAACGAATGGGAGAGCAAAGGGGGCAAACACAGGTTTTGAATCGTGGCAACAAATAGCTGCTGTTTGGTGATTAAAAAAAAAAAAAAAACAACAATAAGTTTCAAAGAGATATAATTTGACTCTTTCGTTTCCTGCCCTTATTTCTATTCACATTTACATTAAGAACCTCTCTAATTTTCCAGAGTTGTGAGAATAAAGCACCACACATGTGAATCAACAAAATAATTTAACATTAGTTTAATTTTTTTATTTGCTTTGCATATAATCTTATTGTAACATCTCTACGCCGCATAATAATCTCAAACAATACTTGCTCTAAGAAAAATGACACAATTATGCACGTTTATAAACCATTCTGTTGTATAATGTTTAAAAGATGTTTTCTAATGAGCTTAACAGGAAGAAATTAAAAACAAGATAAAGCTCCTGAGAGGAAACTGCAGAGTAGTTAAGGAAATTATGCAATGCTAAATGGGCATTTAGGAAAAGCAGAGGAGAGCTCAAAGTCACACCAGAGACTGACAAGGGACTGAGGCTTTGGAACTGAAGACACTTAGCAGAGAAAAGGCAGAAACCTAAATCTGTGAACACTGGAGACATGATCACCAACTTAGCGTAAGACATTTAAGTTAAATTAGAGCAAAACAAGATGCTGCAAAGTGTCTTAGTTTCCTGTTCATGCCATTGAAAAAAGCAATGGGACAAAGCTTTTAGAGACGCTGTCATTGATCCCCAGAAACTAGGGAATCCATCTTGATTCATTTCTTTGAAATTGTCTCCAAGTTAATTGGCATCAATAGATACATACAACTGCAATGTGTAGGAACATAAAAAGTATATAGAATCGGGAAGGTTAAGATAACCTTAAATGAGTCATTCATAAACATATTGCATTGTACTAGGTACTCAGTCTCTTTGCAATGTGTCTCCCCTGAAATTATAGGCTCACTAAAAACTGTTAACAGCATTTGAGCCTAAACAAATTTGCACAGATAGCTGTATTTTTATAGATCTTTATCTATATCTACCCAGGGGTATTTTCCAAGTGTGTTCTAGAGGACTACCATAACACAGTGGGACTTTGAATATCATTTAACAAAATACTAAATCATTTAGTCTAAAAAAGTAACTTTCTACAGGATTCACTGGAGGGTTCCAGGTGGATTTTTGTATAATTTCCACACACTATGTTTTTCTAGAAAATTATATATTTCAACATACTTGGAAATTGTATATTTCCTCAGTTGTGTGAGTACCTGCTGTGTGCATGCTAAGACACTTCAGTCATGTTCAATCCTGTTTGTCTATGGACTGTAGCCAGGCTTCTCTGTCCATAGCATTCTCCAGGCAAGAACACTGGAGTGAGTTTCATGCCCTCCTCCAGGGGATCTTCCTGACCTAGGGATCTAACCTGCATTTCTTGCATCTCCTGCATTGGCAGATGAGTTCTTTACCACTATCGCCACCTTGGAAGCCCATTTCCTTAGTTATGTCACAGTAAATGTTGAGCTTAGCTGAGATGTCTATTCTCACGTATGTTTCACATGTGTATATAGTTCATGATCTACTAGATATTTAAAAACCCACTGTCTATATTGTTCACTTTGTATTAGGTATTTAAAACCCACCATCTTTTTGCAGGCATCTTAATTTAAAATGCTCGAATCAGATTGAATCCCTGCCTCTCTCTTCACACAAGCTCTTCTGGTAGAAAATGAGACTGTATTTTTTGCTCTCTTTCTCCCTCAAACCTTTTGTCGACCTAATTACTAAATCCTATGGCTCACCCACTTAACTGTATCTCAAATCCCTCCTCTCCTCCGATTCAGTTCAGACACTCATCAACCCTTGCTCTTCCGATCCAAGCTGTGTGCTCCGTTGCTGCCAGAATAATTAGACAAAATGAAGAACTGTATGTAGCTGGTGCTTTCTTAAAAAATGCTCCCTTAGATAATACAGGTAGCATTTTATTTTTGTATCAACCCTCTTCTTGATGCTGACTCTGCTCTATTTCCACTCTCATTTTGCACAACCTCTGTTACAAATCCTAGGATCCGGCCATACCAAATCACACGCATTTTTCCAAATGTCACCTTTGTTCATTCTGTCCTCCCTAACAGAAATGCTCTCCCTCTCAATGCCTGTCTTCTTTCTTGGAAATACTTAAATATTTTTCTCTTTCCTGGTCTCCTGGTCTCCTTACATCTAAAGGGTTGATCATTTTATTATTTGGGCATTAAATATATTTATAGTATAAATTTTTGTATCATTCTCCACTTATATTTCTGTAAATAAGCTTACATGCATATGTACCTATATGTGCATATATATTATATTTATGCAACTTATGTATAACTTACATACACAGACAAAAGCAAAAAAGAGTGAGGGGGACAATGTGTGTGAGAGAATCTACAATGTAGTAAAATAAAACTGCATGTATATGTGTGTGACAAAAAGAAAAAGTGTTATTACTTTATAATCCTTCAAAATGCAAATGATTTGTTAATGTTTTCTGTTTATTTCTCACTATAATATTATAAGTTATTATTTTTATCATACTTCCTTCCATGTAGTAGTAAGTGTTTAATAAATCAAAGAATGCTTTAATAGCATGACTTCCTTGTAATTCTTCCAAATTATAGTTATTAGGAGTATAGGGAAATCCTACAAATATATATGGATATTTTTGTGACCACAGTAAAAATCAGAGCCATTATCTAACCTATATAAATAGTAGAACAGTGCTTTTGACTGTAAGAATATCCATTTTTTCTACATTAAAAAGGGGGGGAAAGAGACATTTTTAATTTCATTCCCTCCCTTCTCAGGCTAAAGCATCTTCCTTGGGACACACCTGACTATTGCTCTACTTGAAATGTGTTTGATAATTTTAAAATATGCAGATCAGCCTGGGGTCTACATTACCTTAGAATCCCCAGTAGAGGAGAAGCTGACTCTATTTACAAAGTGAAAATCAGCACTTATTAAATCACACCTCCCTGGTACCAGGCAGGGATTACGGTAGTCTCACAACTCACTGAAAGTACATGATTAAAATCTCTGTGTGTATCATATAGACATTTCCTTGAAAGACCTTGTCTCATGCAAACTTGTTTATTTACCCACCAAGCAGTAGGAGGATCCAATAAAGCATTCACTTTGTGTTTGGTCCTTAGATATTGCAAAAACACCTCAGATATGCAGATGATACCAACCTCATGGCAGAAAGCAAAGAGAAACTAAAGAGCCTCCTGATGAAGATGAAAGTAAAAAAGCTGGCTTAAAACTCAACATTCAAAATACTAAGATCATGGCATCTAGTCTCATCACTTTATGACAAATATATGGGGAAAATGGAAATAGCGGGAGATATCATTTTCTTGGGCTCCAAAATAACTATAGATGGTGACTACAGCCCTGAAATTAAAAGATGCTTGCTCCTTGGAAAAAAAGCTATCACCAACCTACACAGTGTATTAAAAAGCAGAGGTATCACTTTGGCAAAAAAGATCCATATAATCAAAGCTATGATTTTTCCAGTAGTCATGTAGAGATGTGAGAGTTGGATCACAAAGTAGATTGAGCACCAAAAAAATTGACGGTTTCAACCTATGGTGCTGGAGAAGACTCTCAAGAGTCCCTTGTATAGTAAGGAAATCAAACCAATCAATCCTAAAGGAAATCAGTCCTGAATATTCACTGGAATGCTGAAGCTGAAGCTCCAAAACTTTGGCCACCTGATGGGAAGACTCAACTAACTGGAAAAGACCCTGATACTGGGAAAGACTGAGGACAGGAGGATAAGGGGGCAACAGAGGACAAGATGGTTGGATGGCATCATCGACTCAATGGACAAGAATTTGAGCAAACTCTGAGAGATAGGGAAGGACAGGGAAGCCTGCTGTGCTGCAGTCCATGGAGTCGTGAAGATTCAGCATGAGTTAGCAAATGAACAACAACAACTGACAAAGGTTTGATTTACCTGGGTTTGTATCAAAATGCATGGACATTTTATGAATTCATTATGTCCCATCTGAAGCTGTTCCCATTTACAGGCAACTAGTAAACCACTGAATTAACTAAAGGCAAGATTCATCAGGGAAGATACAGAGAATCTTTGATGTGGCAATTTCTTTTTGAGTATAATGATTAGAAGCACAGATTTTTGAGCCATCAAAACTGTTATTTCTTTTCCAGCTGTAAAACTATGAGCAAGTGACTTAAGTTTCATGTTTTTCTTTGAACTAATAAAAGGGGAGATAAATGTTATATTATTAGAATTACACAGATATGAAGATTAAGAGAATTAATTTTACATTATTTTGTAGAGTGTTTAATCCATGTTATAACATTGTGCCTATTACTATTATTTTCATACTGTTGCTGTATTTTATTTAAGTGTAAGCAAACCAGACAATCCATATTTATGTTATTTAATGAGCTAAATAAACGTAGCCAATAAAGGTCATTCAGTTAAAACAAACAAACATAGCTATGAAACCTCTTTCAGGCTCTGAGTGATTCTAGAATTGCATGCTATGGTATCTGAATTGGCTGTATTTCTATATAATCTTTAAATATAATTTCATGGAAAAGTGTTAGCATCAAAATACTAAGAAAATTAGCCTCATTAAATTTATTGTACATCCAATGTCCCATCATCTTAAAAAAAAAAAAACTTTCCTATAAGTGAAAATTCTCTGCTAGTTTTCAGAACCAACAACCAAATGATGAAAACCTGATTTTTGTTACCATTCTCAATGTTACAGCAAAAAAAAAAGTAAGCAGCAATAAATTTACTCTTTTGAGGGTACTTGGGCTAGATCTATAAGCTTGCATAATAAATATATCACATTGTCACAAATTTAATATTAATTATTTATGAAGATTGAGTCATTGGAAAAGACCCTGATGCTGGGAGAGTTTGGGGGCAGGAGGAGAAGGGGACGACAGAGGATGAGATGGTTGGATGGCATCACCGACTCAATGGACATGAGTTTGAGTAGACTCTGGGAGTTGGTGATGGACAGGGAGGCCTGGCGTGCTGCAGTTCATGGGGTCGCAAAGAGTTACGAGGAACTGAGCGAGTGAACTGAACTGAACTGATACATAATATTCTGAAATATATTAAGAGATCAAAAATAAATAAATACAAAGAAGCCCATCACACATTTTTGGAGCTTATAAATTCTATCTCTTCATAAATTCCCAGCTCAACTACTACATAAATGCACTTGATACTGATTCCTGACTTCTACTTGTCCATCTAAGCTGTCTGCAAAGAGATCTGTGTCTTAAATAGACCAGGGGCATGGTTCTAGGACAACTGGGTTTCTCTGGAGGCCATATGCATTACTAAGTAAATGATAAAATAATCTCTTTTCTTTTCTCTGTGTTACAATGTGTGGAAAAGCAGCCACATATGAATAACAAGCTGTGGTCTTCTCAAACTATGTTCTAAAGTTTTTTGTTGTTTTTTTTTTTTTTTTTTTTGCCGGATCTCAGTCAGATGTTTATTCCTTTTTTATTCTTGAGTGTGTGATTGCTAAGTCATTTCATTTGTGTCTGACTGTGTGTGACCCTGTGGTCTGGAGTCTGCCACACTCCTCTGTCCATGGGATTCTCCAGGCAAGAATACTGGAGTGGGTTACCAATGTCTCCTCCAGGGGATCTTTCTGACCCAGGGATCACACTCAGATCTCTTTCATCTCCTACAATTGCAGGTGGGTTTTTTTGACCACTAGCATGACCTGGGAAGCCCCTCCTTGTTGAGTTCTAGTGACATACTGTCCCATTCAAGTACTAGAGTCAAGTCTTCTAGACATTAGCTGGTTGGCTGGAACCTTGATCATCCACATAACTGCTTATGTAAACTCTTTTTCTCCTGGCGTAGACCTTCCTTTCTGATGTCTATTTTTTTGTCATTCTGTTTCTATTTTTCTCTTTTTGGAATGTATTTGAGAGAGTCTTATACAATATCTTCTTCTGTATTAAGGCAATGAGACTAGCCTTGCCTCTGCAGATCATCTATTCCTTAATTACCGATTATGATTCAAGAGGAAACAGTATCCTAGCATTATTCCAGAGGTGCTTTTTAAAAAGACCATTTGGGCACAAATCCCACTGTCCTGAGTGTTTTTTCCAAGCCTACAATGATCAGGTTCCAGTACTTTAATCTCTTCATAGTCCTTTTCCACAAAGCCTATTTCGTTTTCTGATTTTTAGGTAAAGAAGGAAGAACGTGGGATAAAAAAAAACTAAAATATGCAATTGAAAATACCAGGTGGATAGAATACAGGTGATGGAGTGTAACGTCTGTCTATCCTGGCACAATGAAACATAGTAAAATTCAAGGACCATTGAACGTTTGACTGCCTGAAGAGCAGAAACATTTGCTTTGAAGTCCTCATCCATGGATGTTCTTTTATTCATATGAGGTAAGTTCATTCATTTTGCTGAAGTTATAGGTACTTTAGTCATAAGGCACTTTTATTTACTTTTTGGCAATCAGTGAGTAACAGCACAGCATCAGAACAAGAAAAGCAAGATTGGAAACATTGTGCATTCTCCTGGAGAAGGAATAAGGAAAGGGAGGCAAATCGTTATGTAAGGAGAAGCAGGAGGCTTGAGACGTGGGTTTTATCCCTGGGTCGGGAAGATCCCCAGGAGGAGGGCATGCAACCCACTCCAGAATCCTTGCCTGAAGAATCGCATGGACAGAGGAGCCTAGAGGGCTACAGTCTATGGGGTCGCAAAGAGTAAGATCAGATCAGATCAGTCGCTTAGTCATGTCTGACCCTTTGCGACCCCATGAATCGCAGCACGCCATGCCTCCCTGTCCATCACCAACTCCCAGAGTTCACTGAGACTCACGTCCATCGAGTCAGTGATGACATCCAGCCATCTCATCCTCTGTCATCCCCTTCTCCTTTTGACCCCAATCCCTCCAAAGAAATATCAGTAACCTCAGATATGCAGATGACACCACCCTTATGGCAGAAAGTGAAGAGGAACTACAAAGCCTCTTGATGAAAGTGAAAGTGGGGAGTGAAAATGTTGGCTTAAAGCTCAACATTCAGAAAACGAAGATCATGGCATCCAGTCCCATCACTTCATGGGAAATAGATGGGGAACCAGTGGAAAATGTGTCAGACTTTATTTTTCTGGGCTCCAAAATCACTACAGATGGTGACTGCAGCCATGAAATTAAAAGACGCTTACTCTTTGGAAGGAAAGTGATGACCAACCTAGATAGCATATTCAAAAGCAGAGACATTACTTTGCCAACAAAGGTTTGTCTAGTCAAGGCTATGGTTTTTCCTGTGGTCATATATGGATATGAGAGTTGGACTGTGAAGAAGGCTGAGCGCCGAAGAATTGATGCTTTTGAACTGTGGTGTTGGAGAAGACTCTTGAGAGTCCCTTGGACTGCAAGGAGATCCAACCAGTCCATTCTGAAGGAGATCAGCCCTGAGTGTTCTTTGGACGGACTGATGCTAAAGCTGAAACTCCAGTACTTTGGCCACCTCATGCAAAGAGTCGACGCAAAGAGTCAGACACGTCTAAAGCAACTTAGCAGGTATGCACATGGGGAGAAACTATATGTTACAGTTACTACTGAAAACATTTAATATAAGTGGCCTTATTTCTTAATTGCAGCATTCTAGGAACTAAAAAGCCTCTTGATGAAAGTGAAAGTGGAGAGTGAAAAAGTTGGCTTAAAGCTCAATATTCAGAAAATGAAGATCATGGCAACTGGTCCTATCACTTCATGGGAAATAGATGGGGAAACAGTGGAAACAGTGTCAGACTTTATTTTGGGGGCTCCAAAATCACTTCAGATGGTGATTGCAGCCATGAAATTAAAAGACGCTTACTCCTTGGAAGGAAAGTTATGACCAACCTAGACAGCATATTCAAAAGCAGAGACGTTACTTTGCCAACAAAGGTCCGTCTAGTTGAGGCTATGGTTTTTCCTGTGGTCATGTATGGATGTGAGAGTTGGACTGTGAAGAAAGCTGAGTGCCAAAGTATTGATGCTTTTGAACTGTGGTGTTGGAGAACTCTTGAGAGTTCTTTGGACTGCAAGGAGATCCAACCAGTCCATTCTGAAGATCAGCCCTGGGTATTCTTTGGAAGGAATGATGCTAAAGCTCCAGTACTTTGGCCACCTCATGTGAAGAGTTGACTCATTGGAAAAGACCCTGATGCTGTGAGGGTTTGGGGACAGGAGGAGAAGGGAACGACAGAGGATGAGATGCCTGGATGACATCACCGATTCGATGGTCATGAGTTTGGGTGTACTCTGGGGGTTGGTGATGGACAGGGAGGCATGGTGTGCTGCAATTCATGGGGTCGCAAAGAGTAGACATGACTGAGCGACTGAACTGAACTGAAGTACTATAAATGCAGGAACTGACAATTAGAGAAGTAAAATTGTTTAATTGTGTACATTTTCTATTTTCAAAATTATTCAGGCCTCCTTAGAGAGAGGCCTCTCCTATTCATGCTGAAAATAACTCGTCTTTTATTCTTCTTTCTGTACTTCATGTACTTACCCCATGGCCAGACATCATATTGTACTTTGATGTGATCATTTCTTAATTTTCTACACCTTCCACCAGTAGCTCATGTCCTTGGTTAACTGTAGTCCTAATTCTTGATTTGAGTCTGGAGAAAGGATGTTCTAAAAAATTATCTACTGAACTATCCATAATCTAGGATTTATTTTTTACTATTACAGTATATTCCTTTTCTGTTTTATTTTCTTGTTCACCTAAGCTTTTTATTTTTTTTTTTAATTTTATTTTATTTTTTAACTTTACAGCATTGTATTGGTTTTACCCTATACCAAAATGAATCCACCACAGGTATACATGTGTTCCCCATCCTGAACCCTCCTCCCTCCTCCCTCTCCAGCCAAAGAACTAAATAGACATTTCTCCAAAGAAGACATACAGATGGCTAACAAATACATGAAAAGATGCTCAACATCACTCATTATCAGTGAAATGCAAATCAAAACCACTATGAGGTACCATTTCAGGCCAGTCAGAATGGCTGTGATCCAAAAGTCTACAAGCACCTAAGCCTTTTAAAGTGCACGCATTATTTCTTTGATCCTCTTCTGACTCTCTTTTATTCCTCAATTTACAACACTACAGCATCTTTAAATGATTTCTACTAAAACCAGTTGGGGAAGATCATCCACAATTACCCCCATTATGTAAATTCCAATAGCTGCTACTCAAAACTCATTTTATCTGACTTTGAAGCAGTTGTCACTCTTGTTCTTTTCTATCATTTGTTATTCTGGTTTTCTTGTATCAAGTTATAAAAATAGACATAAAATAGATAATACAGAAAAGTAAACATTAAAAGCATCACCAAAGATAATTCTCACCACCACTTTGAAGCAATCTTTTACTATTTTCTTTTTCTACTTGCACAGAATATGTCCTTTGCTAATACTCTACATTGGTAATTTTGGTAATTTCCAGCTTCATGAATTCTCCTTCTTTCCCTGCCCTTATGGCTTGTAGTAGTTTGAAGAAAGGGTTTATATCAAAAGATAAATTCTCTCAAAAATATCTTCCATTGTAAAGGATGCACTCGGTTCTCCTCCCCTCTGTTTGCAAAAGTGCTGCTCCTCTGTTCGCTCATTAAATTATGTCCCAAGTTCCCTTATCACATGTATCATTTCATATTGAAATATTCTCTCCCCTGCTAGACAGTAAGCCATTTGTAATCAGGATTCAAGATGTTAGATAACAGTTAACATCCAAAAACACCTCCCTTGGCCAGGTAAAATAATAACTGCTTGCATGAGCTGCCTCACAATGGGAGATCCCAATAAGAAATCAGAATGCTGCTGTGGAAAACTGAGAGAAGTTAGGAGGGGCGAAAAGGATGGAGAGACATCAGCTCCTAAATATGTCCTGTCAACTCTCCAGAAACCCTGAAGCTAAAACTCATCTTTTCTGAGATGCATGCACCACCAGGGACAAGCAAGATGACTGGCCAGAGACAACCGGGAAAGCTAACCCCAGTATCGTAAAACCTGAGACTGTGCCGTATGGCAGAGCGGTTCTGGTTGTCCTGGGTACCTTTTCCCCTGCTGCTCTCCACCTGGAGCTCCTTCCCAATAGACTTTTGCTTTGTCAGTATGTTTGTCTCCTCAGACAATTCATTTCCAAGTGTTAGTCAAGAGCCCACTCTCAGGCCCTGAAAAAAGTCCTCTTTCTGATAACAAAAACTTATTAACCCTCATATGCTTAATTGCAAGCACCATGCCTATCATTGAAAGGAAAGCAATATTTTTTTTTCACTAATTGTTCTTAAAATCAAAGTCACTTGAAACAATCTAGGATTCTGAAATAATTGCAACAGATACATTGTTTTGGTAGTGAAAATGCAATTTACTATCTGGAGAAAAACCCTAAAATCCTTTTGGAACTCAGTTTTTAGGTGCACCTCAACCTTCTAATCCATCGCTTCTCTTTTAGAACCATGCTAAGGTGCACATGTCTTGCCAATGTTCACATGCTTATACCTCTAAAGCCACAAGACCATAATGGTAACTTAGATCACACATGTAGCTGTGTGTGTGTGTGTGTGTGTTTATTTCAATAATTTCAATAATAATTTACTGTTGCCAATGTTTCTGTGAGTGCAGGGCTCGCTGATCTATTCCCCAAGCAACCTTCTTGTTGTTTGGTATGGTCCAACCACATTGGTCTTCATTTCTTGATCATCAACTTTCATTCAACATCATTCAACTTCCTATTCAGAGTTGCCCATCTGCTGTTTCCTTTGCTTGAAGGACTTTCCCACCTGTGTGTGTGTGTGCTCAGTCACTCAGTCGTGTCTGACTCTTTGTGACCCCATAGACTGTAGCTCATCAGGCCTCTCTGTCCATGGGATTTCCTAGGCCAGAATACTGGAGCAGGTTGCTATTTCTTACTTCAGGGGATCCTCCTTACCCAGAGATTAAACCAGTCTCTTGCATCTCCTGCATTGGCAGGCAAATCCTTTACCACTGTGAACTATTACATTTTGCAGTGTTTGGACGAAATACCACCTCATGAGCAAGATCTTCCCTTATCATCCTCCTTTGAACACTCATGTTTCTGTTTTTACCCAGAACTGAGCGAATATCGTGTACATATAACTGTTTTTTTTTTTTTTTTCTTATGCATCATCTGCCTCTCCCATTTTAATGAAAGATCATAGGGACAAAAAGCATATATATATATATATATATATATATATATATATATATATATATATTGTGTTTGGAAAAAGAGCTTCTCAATAAATATTATTAAATAAAAGAATTTCTGATTTCACTTGAAGAGATCCTCAAATAATATCAGAGTTTCTCAGTCTCACTACTGACAACCTTTTGGGTCAGATAATTTTTTGTGAAGTGACCTGTAGGCATGGTTAGCAGCATTTCTAGCTTACATCCAATGGACACCAGTAGTAGTGACTGGTTGAGACAAACATGTCTTAAGATATTGTTAAATATATTTTGAGGGACAAAACTGTCTCTGATTGAGAACAATTTTTACAGATCTGCACAATAAATAAGATAAGCAATGAAGGACATGTGGGTTTTCATGTGTTTCTGTTCCTTCCAAAACACTGAAATTTTTATCTCCTATAGACGTATCATACTAGAAAATGTTGAACTTGGATTGACTTGCATGGAAGTTTAAGTTTTAACCCTACTTTTATAATATTAAGCAATAATAAAAATAGAGCAATACTTGTACACATTAACATAACTGAGCACATAAATACATTAGTATCCAGCCACTGAGTCAAGTATGTCATATACGTAAAATTATTTGGTCTTACCACTCCACGGGGTATGCATTGCCATCCAGTTTTACTGAATGGCACTGGAATGGCACCTTCTGTTAAGAGGTCATTCAAATGGACCAATGTGAGAAAGCTTGCAAATGAAGAAGACAAAGTTGGGCTCATGAGAATGACTCCATAGTCTGTCCTAAACTGTCTCATATGGCAGACACCAGTTAAGTCACTAAACCTCATGCAGTTACTGATTGCAAATGTCTGGCTTGAGTTTGATATAACTGGAAAATACTTGATGAAAGAGGATATTTCAAAGATTTATGTGACAAGAGAATATAAAACATCTGCATAAGTTTTATATTAATGATATGTTTAAAGGATAATATTGGGTTAAAATATATAATTAAAATTAGTATGTCCTGCTTATTTTAATTTTTTAAGTATGGTTGATAGAAAATTTAAAATTACATTTGTGGCACACATTCTTGGTTTACATTCTATTTTTATTAGGCAGTACTAGTTTGTTCTCTTTATTATTTCCACTCTGAACATCCTTTACTTCTGCATATTGGATATGATAATAATAGCAATGAGTGTATATAAGTAACTTGTGAGTGTCAATGATATGCTACATGTGAAGGTCTTCATAACCTGTGGAAATCTCACCAAACATTGGCTATTTAATGAAATGAGATGAGAAATTAAAAACTAGTTTTCCGCATGTTAGGTAACTTAGACTACCAAGTAACATTCTAATTGCCATGACTGAGTGTTCCCAATAGTAAGATATGGTTGCAAATATTCATAGGAGAAAAGATAATTGAGAAAATAAATATCCATAAATTATATTTCCATTTATAATTTAAAAGTAATGAGACAGGATACAGGATGCTCTAAAACTTCTTCTAAAATATTATGGTGTATATCTGGAGTTGGGCATGGATTTCAAACCACCTCTGCCATTACTTGCAGTTCATCCTTTATGTCTATAGCATTCATTTTCTCATTTGTAGAATGGAGATCAGATACTAACCTCAATGGGTTATGACAAAATAAAGTATTCAATAAGTAACTTGATGCATGGTGAAATGAAAACGCTATTCAGAAAACATGCTATGCTCTTTCTTTTCATTACTATTATTTTATTATTATTACTATTACTATTATATCCTGATTTGTGTAATATGCCTACCAGATACCAACCACAAAATCTGACTTAACAAAAGAAAGCAACGTAATCAATGAATGAATAAATAAAGCTGTTGTAGTAGAAGAAAAATGATACAATGAATTTTACTGGATATTTTCATCTGTTCAAATGTCTATTTTTTACATTTAATTAGAATCTATTAATTTGTTTGGTAACCCATTCCAGTGTTCTTGCCTAGAGAATCCCAGGGACGGGGGATCCTGGTGGGCTGCAGTCCATGGGGTCGCTAAGAGTGGGACACAACTGACTTCCCTTTCACTTTTCACTTTCATGCATTGGAGAAGGAAATGGCAACCCACTCCAGTGTTCTTACCTGGAGAATCCCAGGGATAGGGGAGCCTGGTGGGCTGCTGTCTATGGGGTCGCACAGAGTAGGACACGACTGAAGCGACTTAGCATAGCATTAATTTGTTTATCAAATGCATACATTTTAAATAGGCTGTGTATTTTGGACACATGTGCATATATGTTCTTGAGAATTGAAACTTTAATAATCCTGGAACTTCCCTGCTGGTCCAGTGGTTAAGAATCTACCTTCCAGTGCAGGTGACATGGGTTCAATCCTTGGTCAGGGGACTAAAATCCTTCATGACACAGGGCAACAAGCCCATGAGCCACAACTAGAGAGCAGCCTGCATGCCAAAACGAAATAACCTACATGCTGCAACTGAGACCCGAGGCAGCCAAATTAATTAATTGACATTAAAAATAAAATGTAAAAAAAATGTAATAATCCTCTTAATGGTCATCTTTTACTCAAAATACTTTTCTCACAAATACTTTTGCTCATTGTGGACTGTGCAGCTAGTTACAGTTTGTTATTCCGGATTTGTATTCTATTCTCTTGGTAAGAGGCTCATGCTAAAAGGTAGTCAGAAATGTAAAATGTGAAAGTCAAGTTTTAGTGTACAAGCATGTCTTTACAGCTGTTCTGAAAGAACTACAAAGATTTATTCTTGATTTTCTTTTCCTTGCCAATAATAAAATTACCCTGAAGTTGAGGCCTGATAATTGGAAAACAGGATAAACAGACACTCTTCTCTCTGTGTTTTGGGTCAAATACCACAATAGCAACAGCTGAAAGACATGTAAATTAAATATCTAACAAAATATCATCAAAAATACATGAGTATATGATTAGTCCACTCAAGATTATTCTGTATAAATTTTATAATCTTTCAACACACATGATTTTAAACAATTTGGTTAAAATCATGCACTATTAATAATCAAAGTTAGATAAAACTGGTACAAGAAGAAAGGTGAAATGCTTCTAAAGAGTCAAAATGACACAATAATTCTTAGCCTATAATTCTTTCTGTGTAATGGTCTTTAGTATAAACATATAAATATCACGTAAAGCTATTACTTTTTATGTTTTAATATCTAAACACAAAATTACATAAGGCAAAAAAAAGGTAAAATTGGGAGATCAATTTAGAAGTTAATATGCAGCAAACGTTAAAAATTAAAAACATAAATCATCCCAAAGCCTCTGTTTTATACCACATTTCCTAACAATGTGAGAATCCACCTTGAAACAAAGGGTCTTTTAGATTAACAGGAAATTGACCGAGTCTTGGCAATGTCCTCTAAGACCCAATATCATCTGCTCTAGCTGCATGTTTTCTAAAAAATTTGTATAAAAGAGAGTAAACAAATGTAATTATATGGTCAGATGCTAATGGTTCTTAACCTATTCTTGACCTGTTTCGAGAATTTGAAGGATTCATTTTAAACCACAAAATAAATCTATAAATAGATCAGAAATACAAACTGTTTTAGTAAGATTGCTATTCCAAACACATGCAAGCCTAGCATAGTGATAGTAAATGGAAGTCTGATTAGTTTGTAAGGTTCTACGTATGTAGTTCTTTTTGGCTAAGGTCTTTTTTTTTTTTTTTTTTTGGCTAAGTCTTTATAATATGAAAAATTAGATATTTTACTGAAAAAATTTAAACTCAAATTAGAATCCTCCTTATTAAATTCTAAGTAAAAACAAACACATTCATTGTGAAAGTATAACTTAGTAATTTTTTTAATAAAACATTTCCTTTGCTAACTAATAGAAATAGTTCTTAGATGATAATCACGGACATAGAACATATAGGTACATATAAATATATATGGAGAGAGTTTGTGATCATAGAGCCCTCTGTCTTAGAAAGAACTATGTTTAAGGTGTTTAATTTTTATCTTTTAAAAACAATGAATTCATCAGCATATACATCTTTTCTCTTCATCCTTGTAGCACATTTCAATCTTTAAAGGAAATGATTGACAGTTGCTTTTTCTCTTTTCTTTTTCACTCTAAAGCTTTTGCCTTGCAGAAAGGCCGATAAAGAAAGCTTACTCTGGGGGAAGCGCGGGGGATTGTCATTGACGTCTGTCAGCGTGATGTTGACCGTGGTGGTCCCTGATAAGCCTCCCATCTGGCCGCCCATGTCTTTGGCCTGGATTACCACCTGATATTGCTCCCTATTTTCTCTGTTCATGTTTGGCAAAGCAGTCCTTATGATACCTTGAAGAAAAAAAAAAAAAGAAAACTTTTATTACGGTCATTAAAATCTCAATTGTTATTTGATTAAGCTCACAAATTGCAAATTCAAAGTAGTGATTTTTGAAAGACAAAAATGTTTTCCCCATTGCTTTTTATTGTCTAGATATTGTAAAAATGATTCTTAGTAAAAATTTTTCCAATTTGTGAGGTTCTTCTATTTTCTAAAGAATGTCCTATATGCTACGTAGTGCCCTAAAGCCAGATGGAAAAATATAAAAGCAGGTATATTCCCATTAGTTTGCACAATCATTCAACTTTGAGTTCTTTTATCTTTAATTGTGGCCATCATCACTCTTCTGAGAGTATTAATGTTCAGGTGTGGTTCCTTTTTTTTAAACTTATAACGATCATAGAGATTATTAAATAAATAAACACTGATTCATGATTCCTGACCTGTTTCAGGCTCCACAGAGAAATATGGCTGCCCTTGTAGTATGCTGTAAATGACTCTGGCGCTGTTTCCATAGGAAGGGTCATCGGCATCTGTAGCTGTGACTTGCACCACAGAAGTACCTGAAGTATCCAAATTCAGCTTAGTTCTGCACAGTACCAGAAGGAGGAGCAAAAGCACTGGTTTTCATGGACGACTTGAATGATTTTTGGCTTTAATAATGACCTCTTAAAGAAACATTTGTATATAATTTAGATGAAAAAATATAGAGAGTTATTATAGGTAAACTTTGAATTCAACAAGGTATTTTATTTAGCCAACAGGTGCATTTCATTCATGTAATAGATAATGCTGACAGTGTATCAGATTATAGTAAAGGCAGACACTTTAGAAATGCTCTGGTTTGATATTTAAATTCACTTTCACATAATAGATTTGTTTCATGTAAAGGGCTTATCTAATCACAAAGGAGTAAGTATGCTTTTCTTTCCCTCTCTCCACTAATTAACTATAAAAATAATTAACATCTGCTCCAGAATACAGTTTTATGAATAGATTAAATTCTAAATTTAGAAACTATCCAAGATGATCCCAAGTCCCATGAACTATTAAAAGCTATTTAATAAAGTTCAAAATATATAAAAGGGCTTTATATTAAGGTGACTGCCGAAAGTCCTTGGGATTTAGTGAAGTAAATATTAAATAATAATCCCTGAACAATGCTTTTGAGAAAAGCAGTATGACATTTTTTATTATACTTGTTACAAGGAAAATATATCAGAATTACTTCATCAGTTTACTTCTCTTACATTTGAGAAATGAATATATTTTACTAAATCTGAATATGTATCTCTATAAATGTTATCATTGTTTCCTGATATTTACATTTCTGTGGTTCTTTATTTAACAAAAACATGAAATCAGTCTTAATTTTCTTTGCCTACCAACAACTTCTATTTATTTATTGAAAAGCAAATTCTATTTTCTTGAATGTTATACTTCCAATTTTTTCACACATTCTGCTTCACAGCTTTTGCAACTTAATTTTGTAATTCTGTACCCATTTGTCATTAGCTTTTGATTTTAACTGGTTCATTTGAATAAGAGATTTATGTCAGGAAATGGCCATAGTGAAATATTTTTAAAAATTTAATATGAAGTAGTAGAAAATCTTGGAGAAGGCAATGGCACCCCACTCCAGTACTCTCGCCTGGAAAATCCCATGGACAGAGGAGCCTGGTGGGCTACAGTCCATGGGGTCGCCAAGAGTCGGGTACAACTGAGCGACTTCAGTTTCACTTTTCACTTTCATGCATTGGAGAAGGAAATGGCAACCCACGCCAGTGTTCTAGCCTGGAGAATCCCAGGGACAGGGAAGCCTGGTGGGCTGCCATCTCTGGGGTCGCACAATCAGACACGACTGAAGCGACTTAGCAGCAGCAGCAGTAGAAAATCTAATTTTTTTCATTGTTCATGTCATCTAGGATACAAACTCTTTAGACAAATTACAATGAGTGTACACATATTAAGACTCCAGATTACATTTATGGTGTTCTAAGTGAACTTATAACATATTTGGAGTCAGAATTTTACACGACTGTTCTCCAAATACATGTGACAAAAATTTGTGTTTTCATGGTTTTCTACTGAAGTTCAATGGTATTTTATTGGATTTTTGAGGGAAGTGTCTATTTATTATATTGTAGAAATTTATAAACCCATAGGAGGTTAAAAATGCATTAATCTTTTTTCTGACTCATTTTTTATTCATAAAATTAAGTATGTACTCTTAGGAAATCAAACATGAGTTCAGTTAATTAACCGCAATATTCTAAGAATTTCTTGATAATTATTTTTTATATTTTTTGAATGCCGCCATAAACATTGTAAATGAACTCACCTACAACCGACATTTCAGGAACACTCGCTGTATAAATTTCCTCTGGGAACGTTGGCTCATTGTCATTGATATCATGAATTTTGATCACAAACTCAGACTCTGGTTCTACCGGCCTCAAAGTTCTTCTGTTAATAGCTTGTGCACGTAGAGTATAAAAGGCCTTTTCTTCCCTATCAATTCTTCTTGTGGCATGAATGTCACCTGTTTTTTCATCAATAATAAAAAGAGTACCAGCTCCATCTCCAGATAAAATATATTTGAGGGATCCATCTCCTTTATCTTGGTCTGAATGAAGCTAGGGGAAATAAAAATGAGCATATCCATGATAATGTCTAAAGGTACATAATGCAGAAAGAATTCAAAGAAGGTGTCTCAAGCCCCATCTTTGAATAATGGGGTCAGTTATCTTAGTTCTTGAAATGAGAGCTGAATAAGTATGATCACACTCATCTATATACTTTAAACAATAGGACTAGCCATTTCCATATCAGTGTGATTTTTATTCCAAATGGGAAAAAGTAATAAAATAAACCAAACACAGCTCCTTTCTTTGCTTAGCTCGGTATATAACCATTTCTGCAAGCAAATAACTCCTGACAAAGACATAAGTCATCAGTCTTGATATGCTGATGTAAACACTGCTGCTCTCATCTCTTGCTGTGAATGGAAAATCCTTTTACTCTCATATTACACACAGCATTTATCTCCTGTAAACTTATTATTAATTACTGTATTTCTGTTGGGGAATTCACAATATCTTAAGGACTGTAGGACAGGCAAAGTTGCATGACACAGCTCCTACATTAGGAGACTTACCCGTCATTCTTTGATTCATACAAAAAACAGCAGCTGCCCCAAGAAATATTTGTAGAGTTCAGAGCAAGAGTATGAATAGTTATCTATATAACACCAGTCTATATATTTGAAAGATATAAATCAAGCTAATAAAAAATTAAATAATATATGCACTCTCTAGCTTCCTACCCTGTCAAATCTATCTTCTTAACAAGCGTAAACAAGTTTTATGAAGAAACAACGCAATACAAAGCAACAGCACTAATCTTCCAGAATCTAGTCATCACATCAAATAGCTTTACATGCATTCATATGGATTCAGCCCGGTGCACATTCCATTCCAGTCCTAATATTTCCCAGGAGCCCATGTATCATTTGACAATTGCCCTGGAGAAGGCAATGGCAACCCACTCCAGTACTCTTGCCTGGAAAATCCCATGGACGGAGGAGCCTGGTAGGCTGCAGTCCATGGGGTCGCTAATTTGGACAAGACTGAGCGATTTCACTTTCAATTTTCACCTTCATGCATTGGAGAAGGAAATGGCAACCCACTCCAGTGTTTTTGCCTGGAGAATCCCAGAGACTGCAGAGCCTGGTGGGCTGCCATCTGTGGGGTCACACAGAGTCGAACACAACTGAAGTGACAGCAGTAGCAGCAGCAGCAATTGCCCTGCAGTATCCACGGAGGATTGATTCCAGGATCCCAGTGGATGCCAAATTCTGAAGATTCTTGAATCCTGACATAAAATGGCACAGTGAAGTCCTGTGCATGTGTGTATTAGTCAGTCATGTCCATTTCTTTGCGACCCCATGGACTGTAGCCCATCATGCTTCCCTGTCCATGGAGTTCTCCAGGTAAGAATACTGCAGTGGGTTGCCATGCCCTCCTCCAGGGGATCTTCCTGACCCAGGGAATGAACCTGGGTCACTTTCATTGAAGGCATATTCTTTACCAACTGAGCCACCAGGGAAGCCCTCAGCCCTCAGTATCTATAGGTTGAGCATCCGTGGATTCTACCACCCGTGGATTGTGCACCATTTTTACCACCTGCGATTGGTTGAATCTCCCTGGTGGTTCAGATGGTAAAGAATCTGCCTGGAATGCAAGAGTCCTGGGTTCCACCCCTGGATTGGGAAGGTCCCTGGGAGAAGGGAATGGCTACCCACTCCAGTAGTCTTGCCTGGAGAATTCTGTGGACAGAGGAATCTGGTAGGATATAGTCCATGAGGTCATAAAAAGTCAGAAATGATTGACACTTTCACTTTTCACAGACACTGAGCTCACAGTTTGGAGGGGTGACTGTATATTGTTTTTAACAAATTCATACTAGACCAGCCTCAGGATTAAAGCTTCATATAATAATGGGTAAATCTGGCTTTTGGTAGCCTGACCTGGAGAAGGGACTCTTCAGGATCTAGAAGCAATTTAAGGATGTTTGGGCAGGGAATAATGAGTCTCAAGTACTTTGAGCATGGTCTGGAAATGGATGTGCCAGTTTCAGATATGAAAACTCCCTTGCTTGTCACAGAATTCTTCCCCTGAAGGTAGAGACTTAGCCATAAGATAAACAGAGCATGGCTCTGTAAAACACAAGGATTCTAAGTTTTTCTCTAACTGTATCACCCAACCAATAAACATTTTTTTAATGCTATGATCATGGTTTGATTATTTATAGTAAGAGATTATCATTTAAATTTTTTATTTTGCTTTTTATCTGGTAATAAATAGAAAAACAATGTGTAGATTTCTGAAGTTTTGGTAAAGCATGTAGTATTACTTAGACATCATCATGTCCATGTAGTCTTTTTTAAAATTGGAGTATAGTTTTGGACTTCCCTGATAGCCTAGTTGGTAAAGAATTTGCCTGCAATGCAAGAAACCCCAGTTCAATTCCTGGGTTGGGAAGATGTGTTGGAGTAGGGATAGGCTACCCACTCCAGTATTCTTGGGCTTCCCTTGTGGCCCAGCTGGTAAAGAATCCATCTGCAATGTGGAAGACCCAGGTTCGATCCCTGAGTTGAAAAAAATTGCCTGGATAAGAGACAAGCTACCCATTCCAGGATTTTGGCCTGGAGAATTCCAGGGACTGTATAGTCCATGTGGTCGCAAAGAGTCAGACACACTGGGTGACTTTCACTTTCATAGTTGATTTACAATATAGTTTTCACTTTCATAGTTGATTTACAATATAGTTAGTTTCAGGTATGCTGCTGCTGCTAAGTCGCTTCAGTCGTGTCCGACTCTGTGCGACCCCATAGACGGAAGCTCACCAGGCTCCCCTGTCCCTGGGATTCTCCAGGCAAGAATACTGGAGTGGGCTGCCATTTCCTTCTCCAATGCATGAAAGTGAAAAGTGAAAGTGAAGTCGCTCAGTCGTGTCCGACTCTTAGCGACCCCATGGACTAGAGCCTACCAGGCTCCTCCGTCCATGGGATTTTCCAGGCCAAAGTACAGCAAATTAATTTGGTTATACATTTTTTATTGTTTTCTATTATAGGTTATTATGATATTGAATATAGTTTGCTGTATTAGACAGTAAGTCATTGTTGTTTATTTTATATATAGTAGTATATATCTATTAATCCCATATATCTAATTTATTCCTCTCTCTCCTTCCTCTTTGGTTACAATAAGTTTTTTTTTCTATGTCTGTGAGTCTGTTTCTGCTTTGTAAAAAAGTTTATTGGTTACATGTTTTTTTTAATACCTGTATAAAATGTAGTCATTAATAAGAATAGGCATACTTACCTGTAGCTTACAGAAATAGAAATTGGAGACAATATCCTTCAATTATGCAAAATATTATAGAATTAGATATTTACCTAAATAGGTTTGATTTTTCTTCCTCTTTATTTAAGTCAGCAAAATTTGTATCTAATTACCTGTAGAAATATTACACGGATTATATTCTCTTTAAAGTAGAATATTTTCCCTTATTTGAAAGTTCATTTTGCTTTATAGGCGCTTATGTCAAAGAACTTGCCTGTGAAAGTATTTTTCAGTGGACATCAAAATTGTTTAAATTAAACAAATATTTAATCTCCCCCATATTGCTTTACTGGTTACTGTTTGGTTTATAAAAGCAGTTTATTTTTTGGTTAATTATTTGTAGTAATCATCATTTAGCCATTAAATCTGGATCAAACTTCATTTTCCTGATTTCTGGGTAAAAACCTCATTATTACAGACATAACATAAAAAAATAAAATCTCAAATGGATAGGTACTTTGGAGAAGATCTAGAAGTCAGGTAGCAAACACTTTTTTACTGCATTTTTAGCTATTCATAAACAACAAAGTAAGCTTGAGAAATAAGAAATATCTGTGTTTAACAAAACAGCTCTCATAAGTAACATATGACTGTGTTGTCCAGGGAAAAAAAGTCATGAGATTGAAGCATTTTAGTAATTGAAAATGCACATAGTTGCTGGGAAACTTTTCAATTATATGAATGTGCAATACAGCTTCAATTTTCAAAATGACAGATATAAGCATTGTATATTTCTTGTTGTGTCTGGGAAACAAATAGTTCAAGAAAAGATTATTGATATTATCAATCATCTCATCAGATAACTTGGTGATGTCTTTTAGACATTTACCGTGTTTACTGTCTATACATTCAACAATTTTAATTGAGAAATATTTAGCTACTCTCATAAGAATCAAGTCTTTCTAAAAGGAAATCAACAGTTTCATCCTAATGCTATGGGGGATTCAAACATTATTTTGAATTATTTTGAATTATTATTCAAAATAATTATTCAAATCATTAATTTGAATTATTTTGAATTATTAAATAATTCAAAAATTATTTACTTGTTGTGTAAATAATTTAGGATCCGGAAAAAACTTAAGTGGTTGTCACCCGAATTTGACAGAGTCTCTAGAGAACTCCTTCAAGTGTACAAACTCCAGTAATAGAAATTCACAGGAGAGTCCCTAAACTAGCTTATGGGAAAGAGTAGAGTTCCTTAAATATATATCACACAAGTCTTGTGGTAAAGAAGGAGTAGAGGTTTAAACCTGGGGATTTTTTTTTCTGCATTTACAAATTTTATATATCATAAAGAACACTGGGTGAATATAGAACACAGATTCAGAGTGAAGACAGAAATAAGGCAAGATGGGAATCATTAAGACCAGTTCTGCTCTTCTAATCAGTTAGACATACAAAAAAGAAGTTGCTAGTATGGTGAGATTTTAATTTTTAGAAAGCTCAGTTTTGGAATATGAATCACAGCAGGATTCTTACCTTCACTTATACTACAGAGAGTGAAAATTAAATCTTGTAATTGGACCACATACTGGGGGAGTTTCCGCTGGATTAGAAAATTGAACATGATAGCTGGGAATCAAAGAGATGTCAGTTGGAAGCTGGACTGCTGGTTTCGTGATTCAGAAATGAAAAAAACTTCTTCCCTCTCAAATGTAAGAGAAACAAATTAGATCTACGGATTTATAAGTGTTGGTTTTAAGAAACCAGACATAATATATTTTCTTGAATTCTAAGAACTTGCATAAAAGTAAAGAAAAAAACATTCTTTTCTCACAGAGGGAAACAATGGAACACTAACATGAGACTAAAGGGACAAAATGACCATATCTGGGGGCTTTGCGTTAGTCTATGTTTATTGAAATACTATTTAAATAGACATGTGAGAATTGGACAAGTAAAGAGATAAAACAGATACATACTATAAGGCAGAAAGATGCATTGCTGCATGTCCTGAGACTTGGCAAGTTGCTTTTTACTCTAGATAAACCTGATGGGAGATGAGAGTTAACTAGTAAAGGGTATGACGATGATGCTGATTTTCTAAAAGTTATAGAAAAAGACCAATGGACAAAGTTTTTTAGTTATAATCCTCTGCCTAAACTATTTTTAGGCTTCTATTTTTTAAGCTTCTCTTTATTATCGTTATTATTTCTTTTTTGCATTCTCTTCTCTTCATACCCTGCTGTTGTTTGTCTCCCTCATTTCTTGTGTGATAGAAATTTTATTTTACATTCCAATTCACTTATTATAATAAGCAAATATCAGAGAAGATTTAATTTTTTATAATTGTAGTTTTCTCATTACTCTTACATATTTTGGTTTAGATATTAGTTATCAGTACTTGGATTTATTAAACATTTAATTGAACAAAATCAGTTGTTTATGTTATTGAGAAGAAAGATTATGGAAAAAGTGCCAAAGAATTTATAGCATCTACCCTGAAATAAATTTTATATTGATTTGACTTTGTGCTATTTTATTATGTAAGATATTAAAGTTTCTTTAAACATAGAAAAAAATGTCAGATTATTGAAGCTTTAGTTCCTCAGTAACACCTGTTCTCCAGTGTGAAACATTTGTGCCACAAATCTTTAAGAAGAATTTTATGTTAATACTGACCTTTTCTTTCCTTGAGGAAAGCCTATTAAAAATTCACAACCTGCTGTGTTACTTGTAAATTCACAAGTAGATAAAGGACATGGCAAGATACATGACAATTAATGAAAATAGAACAACTGATACTGTGCTGCACATTTATAAGTCATTTTCTTATTATTTAACTTTCTAAATTTGGATGTGGTTATTATAACTCATTTGCTTATATTGATTAGTTTAATAATTAAAACTAAACAATCCATTGAATTTGAATAAATATTTTAGCAACAAATTATTTAATTAAAGGCTAGTTATTTTAAATGTGGCAGATTTCTGATAATGTTAAAACATTTCATGTAAAGCTTCATCTTCATTTTAAGATACTTGTCTAAAACAAAGTTTGTATGCTAAAAGGGGTCTTGTGGCTTATATAGATTAAGACCACCTTTACCATTAAGAGGAAGAAACTGAGATCCAAACAATTTTTGTCACATAGGAGTTAATTTAAGATTACACTTCAGGATGAGTAGTTTGTTGGTGGAAATTTTACTTCTTAATATCAGTCATTTTTATTTTTCAATTTTAACATAAATTTGGAAATATAAAAGCAGTCAAAGTATTGGTCTCTGAAATACAGGGAATTTAATTTGTCACCAAAAGGATAACTAATAAAAAAGTTTTCTCTTGTATTTTCCTCCTTGGCTAGAAGAAAAATGACCAAGTTTTAAAATGTAAAAAATTGTATCTATCAATCTGCCATTAAAAGTCTGAGGAATTTATATTGTTAGGTGGGATTCTTCCTCATTCAGAATATTGATACATTTTTGGATATTGGTTATTGTTGGTATTTGGTTTGAGAAAATTAGAATTATACGTGCAGAATTATATTATGATTATATTTATAATGGTTAGACTATTAATAGTTATTGAAGTGGCTTCTTAGGTAGCATAATGGTAAAGAATCTGCCTGCCAGGAGATGCAAGAGATACCTGGGTTGGGTCCCTGGGGAAGGAAATGGCAGCCCACTCCAGTACTCTTGCATGGGAAATCCCATGGACAGAGGAACGAACCTAGAAGGCTACAATCATGGGGTTGCAAAGAGTTGCACATGACTGAGCATACACAGATGGACTAGTTATTGAAAGACACATTTTGATAAATGAATCAAAAGACTCTAAGAAGCGCTATCTGAATTTAACAATTTCTCATTTGTGTGTGTTCATTAACTTCAAAATATCAGAAACTGTTGAATAGATTTTCCAATATACAGTGATAATTTTATGCCTGCTGTTCTTTCAAACAGCCAATACATTCTATATTTGTTTTTTAAAAAATTCAGCATGTGGCAAATATGCCATGCTATTCTGGTACCATCATCATTAGCATTTTGCTCTAATTGCTCTAGTGACTAACATAATAAAACATTTGATATTATAATATCAAATGGAAGTTAAGGCACTGAATCAAGTAACTTTAAATTTGCATCCAATTACAAAAGATAATGAAGATGGTCTCATACCAGAACGCAGCTGAAAGCATACTACAGCAAATGGAATCTGGCCAGAAATAAATAAGTAGTTACTCATTTTGTTGAAAGTAGAGGAAAAAAGGGTGAGAGGGGTTGCAAATCTTGAGTGTGCAAAGTTTACAGAGTAAAATTGAACATTATTTTCTTATTAATGATAGAGAAAAATAAATGAAACAATTTTTCCTTCAAAAAATAGAAATGGGGATGAGAAATAAAGCTTATCAATGGAATGGATTCCAAAACCAAATTCGATAGTTTAAAAATAGCCCATACAGATGACTCAGATTAATGAAAACACTTTTCTGAACAATTTCTCTCTGGGACCAGAAACAAGTATAGAGGATTAAGTGATTGATAGACAATGTTGTGTAAATAATTTAGGATCCGGAAAAAACTTAAGTGGTTGTCACCCGAATTTGACAGAGTCTCTAGAGAACTCCTTCAAGTGTACAAACTCCAGGGGGTGCCCACATTCAAAACCCAGATATTTCTCTTCCCATTTGGTCTTTTGAGAGTTCAGCCTACTGAAAGCTGGCTTTGTGCTTTTGGGCCACCTTAACTGGTAACTTCAGTTTAGGATTATCTTGCATTTGGGGGGTCTTTCTTAGAAGTTAGTTGTTGGGAATTACTCAAGACCATGCAGCAGGTTGAACTTCTTAGCATAGAGTGTTATTAAATTCTAGAAGACATCTCCTGCAAGGAATGCTGCCAATTCATGATCACACAGTATCTCAACTTATACATTTCTTTCCCAGTACTGTGAAGATACCAAGATTTCATTGAAGGCATTTATTTTTCTATAAACATACTTTTCTAGGGCATTATCTGTTTCACAATCTTAAATGGTCCGCATAACCCACAGTAGACATGTTCTTTCCTAATTATGTATTAGTTTTCCTCTCCAAAGAGAGTTATTGGTGAAATATTTCAGAGAAAGTTTATATTCTTTCAGAAGCCCGGCATCGTCTGTCTTACTGTTTTGAAAATCACTAAATTATGCAAAGTATTCCCTTGTGGTGTGAAAATGACATTGAACATTTCGCACCATATTTTTCTCCACAACTTGAAGTCTTTTTAAGCATCTTAGATTTGTAATAAAAGAATATATGTAAATAATGTCTAACCAGGAGTCACTGGTAAAGAATCTACCTACCAGTGCAGGAGATACAAGAGGTGTGGGTTGGATCCCTGAGTCAAGAAGATGCACTGGAGTAGGAAATGGCAACTCACTCCAGAATTCTTAACTTGAAAATTTCATGGGCAGAGGAGCCTGGAGGGTTACAGTCCATGGGGACACAAAGAATCAGACACGACTGAGCGACTGAGCACACACAGTGAGCACAAATACATGTCTAAAAAGATTAAGCATGTGCAAAATACTTAAAACTAAGAGATCCATCTTTGATTAATAAGGTCTACAGAAATCAGAGAAGAAATAATGAAGAGTGATCATCTCTTCTTAATGAGTGACACAGGCAGCTGACAATCTTTCCTTCCTCCTCTTAATCAAGAAGACATAATGATATGAAGGGAAGGAGAGGACTAGAGATACATATTCACAGAAGGAGTTTATTTAAATAATTATTTCTTGAATTGGATTGAACTAAACTAAATTAAAGAGACTAATGAGAATTCTCTGTGTGCCATTTTAGGACTTAGAAGTTTTGGAGACTGTGCAACAGAGGCAGTATTTGAAGCTATTGAATTTGTAAGGCTTGTAAAGCTGCCTTTATCTTGAAAATTATAGAATGATAAGTACATAATTGGATGCCCAAAGGAGAAGGACCAGGCAACTGCCTGCTGTCTCTATGGGCTATGGGCAAGGAGGGGAAAATGAAAAGGGGTTTGGATCTTTACAGTCATTGCATTTTTTAAAGTACTGACTGAAATGACTGAAATAGAAATCTGAAAAAGAGCTATGAATGCTATCGTAATCCCCCTCCCTCACAAATTCATTTGTCCATGTTTGTGTGTGTACATAAAATACAAAAGCAATGTGATGTGCAGAATCAGGGGTTATGAATATGGCCCTAGACCACTAAATTAAAACCTTAAATTCTAGGTATTGAAATGTAAGGAAAAGATGGAAAAAACAGATGAAAAATGGAAATTGAGAAAAGAATCAAAAAAGAGCTTTAAAAACCAAAAATACAATATCTGATATTCATAAATAGAGTTTTTACAGCAGATTGGATTAGTAAAACATAAGATTCATGTTTTGGAAGGTAAAAAGAAATTGTCCGCTTAGAGTTAGATATATAGATAATGCAAACCTGAAATGAAGAAAGAAAAAATCATGAGAAAAAATTAGGATCATTGGATGCTTGTGAAATAAACTCAAAATGTGCAGCACACAGGAAATTGGATATCTAGGAAAAAAGAAAGGAGAATGAAATGAAATTATATTTGAAGGAAAAAATGGATAATAATTTCTAAAAACTGGTGAAAGATACCAAGAAGCAGATTCAGTGAGATCTGAGAAACTCTGAAAGAGTAAATAAAAGTAAAGTGTTAGTTGCTAAGTCATGTCTGAACCTTTGTGACCCCATGGACTATAGCTGAAAGACTCCTCTTCTGTAGAATTCTCCAGGCAAGAATACTAGAGTGGGTTGCCATTCCTTTCTCTAGGGGATCTTTCCAACCCAGGAACTGAACCCAGGTCTCCTGCATTGCAAGCAGATTCTTTACTGACTGAACCACCTGCTGCTGCTGCTGCTAAGTCGCTTCAGTCGTGTCCGACTCTGTGCGACCCCATAGACGGCAGCCCACTAGGCTCCTCTGTCCCTGGGATTCTCCAGGCAAGAATACTGGAGTGGGTTGCAATTTCCTTCTCCAATGCATGAAAATGAAAAGTGAAAGTGAAGTCGCTCAGTCGTGTCCGACTCCTAGCGACCCCATGGACTGGAGCCCACCAGGCTCCTCCATCCATGGGACTTTCCAGGCAAGTGTACTGGGATGGGGTGCCATTGCCTTCCCCGGACTGAGCCACCAGGGAAGTGCAAATAAAAGTAAAGCAACAAATAATCCCATTATAGTCACATTTTTGAAATTTGATAACATAAATAAATCTAAAAGTTTTCAGGAGCAAGAAAGATACATTAACTTCAAAGCAGCAAATATTAGTCTAACTTCCTGTTTCCGAAACGATATGATGGAAGCCAAAACATGATGGAACAACATCTTACCGAAAATAATGAGCTACCTGAAATTCTACACTGTGCAGAAATAGGCTTCTTCAAGAAAGGTGAAATAAATGTGTTTTTGGACAAAAACTAAAGGTATTTACCCCAATAGGCATTCAGTTAAGGGAATGTTAAACTGAAGTTTCTACAGAAGAAAACAACATCAATAAAACTTGTGAAGGGAATGACAACATCAGAACTGCAATCATGTGGTAAATATAAACGACTACTGAATATACAGAACAATAATGCTATCTTTGGATACTGAAATAAAGTATATGATGGTAACGTAATATAAATGAAGAGGTAATAAAAATTCAAAGAATTCTAAGTTTAAACTGGTTTGTGAAAATACATTGAAATGTGCAGTATTGATATGCATATTTTCCTATGATTATTATTTCTCAGTTCAAAGTTAGCATAATTTATCTTGATATCTTCCTACCTTCCCTCTGACCCTACCATCTTCACTCACCAAAAACACTTGACTTTTAAGTCTGGCTATAACTCCCAAAGGAAATGGATGCCAATATAATGGAATATAATGAAAAATAGAGAATAATAAAGCAAAAAGTGAGCACCAGGGTTCCATAAATGTCAATATTTTGCAAATTTATGTTGGATTCTTTTTGCTTTAAGAAGGAAAATAAAATTAAAATAAACTGTAATTCATCAGTTGAAGCCTTCTCTGCTTTTTCATTCCTTTCTTCACACCTTCATACATATAATCATCTTGAAGTTTATGTGCATCTTTTCCTTCCATATTTTATATTTTTGAAAAGTGAGTAATAGTACTTGTCCCAAACTGAATGTTTAATCTCCACCTTTCCCACAAATCAACTCTTCTCATTTTAGTAAATGGCATGATTATCTAGCCAGGTTTTCAAACTAAAATCCTAGAGGCCATTGATTTATTTCCCCCAATTCTACCCATTTATTGCATAAGCAAATCTTTTTGGACTGCAAATATACCTCCAAATGCTTCTTACAGCCCCCTCACCCCCATTCCAATACAAGTCACTATAACCTGTCACTAAATTGTCCATCTAGCCTCCACAGCTCTAGCTCCATCTTTCTATGGTTACTCTCCACCGAGAGGCATCATTTAAAAATACAAGTCAGTACATGCCATGACTCTGCTCAAAGTCCACCCATGGTTTCTCATCACACTTAGAACACAGTCTACACTCCTTACCATCGTTTGCAACATTCATCGTGTTGTAGTCCTGGCCCGTCACGCTGGCCTCAATTCTTCCCATTTTTCCCTTTAACTACTTGAAATCACATTGACCTTCCTGTTTCTTGAACATGCTGAGTTTATTCCATCTCCTGCTTTAACACTTGCTATTCCTTTGAATGAGACATACTTTCTCACTTAATTTTCATAGGTGATTTCATGTATCTCTTTTGTGCTTTCATACCATTTTTTATCACTTTGTTCCTCTTGCTCTGTCATTTTCTTCTCAATTTTTAACAAATTCTTTATATACCTGAATATTAATAGGGTCTTGGTTATATAATTACAAGTTTCTTCTTTTAGTCTGGGAAGTTTCAACACTGGCAGTAGTTCCTTTTGTCTTAAAGAGTACTTAATTTCAACATACTTAAATTCATCAATAATTTATTTTATAGTCATTCCTTTTTGCATCTTATTCAAGAAATATTTCCTAACCAAAACTCATACTTATGTTTTCATATAATCTCTTTGCTTTTAATATTTTAAAGCTTTTTCTTTGACATGTAGCTCACTTTTACCATCTAGATATTATGTTGTGTGTGTGTTTGTGTGGTGTTAGGAAGAGATCTAATTTTTTTTTCTAAAGATTTACAATACATATTTATTAAACCATGGACTTTAATTCCAACTCATCAAAAATTTTTCTGTGTGCTTAGTCACTTAGTTGTGTCTGACACTTTGTAACCCCATGGACTGTAGCCCTCCAGGCTCCTCTGTTCATGGGATTCTCCAGGCAAGAATACTGGAATGGGTTGCCACTCCCTTCTCCAGAAAATCTTCCCAACCCAGGGATTGAACGTGGGTCTCCTGCATTACAGGTATATTCTTTACCATCTTAGCCACCAGGGAAGCCCTTCTGTATAAGCACAGATATGCTTTATCATTTTTTAAAATTTTAACCATGATGTAAACAGCCAAGGCCACACTCATGCTGCATCAGGATGCTGATGGTGACTACCTCCCAGCTGAAGACCATCATAGAGCAGGGCCCCAGCTCACCTCCTCGTTACCTGATGCTACAGACTTGCATGGGTTAGGTGCTCATCTTCCTCCTCAAGTACAACCTCAACAACCACCCCCCCACCTCCCGCCACCAAGCATGCCAGGCTGGACTTTCTCAGCAACCTGGCCACCAGTCTGATCTTCAGCATCATCCTAGTCAACTCTCCTTCATGGCCTTTGGCATCCAGAAGACAGTGATGGACATGGTGCCCCTGAATCATTCTGGACCACAGACATCCAGCCCAAGGAGCTGCCTTGCCCATGAGGCCCACCTCCTCTGACTCTCTTCAAACTGCCAGAACCAGGCAGATCCCTACTGGACTGTATCCCAGGATGAGCCACACATGGCCGCTCACGTGAGGCAGCACAGGCTTGCTCTGTACCTTGGCTGTTCCTCCTAGACTGTGAGCAGTGAGGCCCAGGGGCAGGACTGGAGAGCCCCCAGGAAGGGTTGTAGCCACCCATAGACATGCTGCTGGCCCAAGGATGGGTCTCCAGAGGTCACAGCTGGCCTGCGTCTCAGGACATTTCCAGGAGGACAAGAAATAAAATTTTCTATATAACCAAGGGTATGTTTTTGATCCTTCTATTTTGTTCCATCTGGCATCAATATTATTACGATTAATTGAATATTCACTCAATTTCTGACGCTTTGCAAATGATGCTAATATCACTTCAAATAAGTACCCTTCCTTATCTGTCTTTTAAAAAATTGTCTTGGGGGTTCTTGGTCCTTAACCATATGTAGTTTTACATCAGCAGGTTACTTTCTATTAAAAAGCAGAACAAATAATAAAGAACCAAAATCTTGCTAAAAAATTTATTGGTATTCCAGTGAATTTACAGATTAAATTGAAGAAGTATCACTTTAAACATTAACTCTTCCTAGTCTCAAAAATTGCATGCATCTTCAAAGACTTAGCTTAATCTTAGAAATACCTGGTGAGATTTTTAAAAGCCCAAATGCCTATACCATAACCTAAGTCAATAAAATAAAATTTTCTGGGACCTTTCTATGGATTCTGAAGTTAATATAGCGTACTTCAACTTCTTTAGATACCTGGGGGCCTATAATTAGCACCCTAATCTCTGATTGCTGATGTTTTAAGTGTTTTAATACCTTACGGAAATTATAAGTGCATATTCACAGCAGTTTCATGTTGACATATTGCATACTTTGGAAACATTTAGGTATTTTATGGAGAAGGCAATGGCACCCGACTCCAGTACTCTTGCCTGGAAAATCCCATGGACGGAGGAGCCTGGTAGGCTGCAGTCCATGGGGTCGCTAAGTCGGACAAGACTGAGCGACTTCACTTTCATTTTTCACTTTCATACATTGGAGAAGGAAATGGCAACCCACTCCAGTGTTCTTGCCTGGAGAATCCCAGGGACGGTGGAGCCTGAAGGGCTGCCGTCTATGGGGTCGCACAGAGTCGGACACGACTGAAGCGACTTAGCAGCAGCTGCAGCAGCAGGTATTTTATAATGACATATTCTATGCAGAAGCTTTGAAGCATAAATTCTATCAAACATCTGAATAAATCATTCCTCAGCTGATATGTAAGAGAACTCCTTACCCCGACCATAACAAACCAGGAAAAATGGACCCACCTCAGCCTCAGTGGTAAAGAATCTACTTAGCAGTGAGAGAGACGCAAAGGATATGGGTTCGATCCCTGGGTGGGAAAGATCCCCTGGAATAGGAAATGGCAACCCATCCCAGTATTCTTGCCTGGAAAATTCCATGGACAGAGGAACCTGGTGAGCTACAGTCCATGGGGTAGAAAAGAGTTGGACATGACTTAGCATGCACAGCTGCAGCCCCTCAGAATTTTCCCAGCTTCTTAAATATGCTGAGTGGAGGTGAACTGTACTCAGCTTTTGGAGCTTCACTTATGTCTGCTGTTTATTAAAAACAATCAGCTTAAAATAATATGCCAAGGAGGCATATTTTGGGGTGGTGTATTTTGTTCCTATTCAGTTCCCTTCTAAAACTCAACTTTCATTTCCTTTAAATGAAATGTATGTGGCACTGACCTTCAAATGTATATATTTAACTCAATCCTCTCCTCTCAACTTCAGCTCTAAACATGCATCTGTCTTCAATGGGATGTCTCATTGACATTTCACATTTAACAGATCCAAAATTACGTTCTTGCTTCCCTTCTGTTCCATCAAAATAACAAAAACTAACACACAATTCCATTACTTCCTTAAAGAAAAAAATATATATATACAGATATATATCTGCATTTATTAAGGACATACAGCTGCTCTTCAGTATAATTTTATATTTTGTTGTGATATCTAGCTCACTTTCTCCATCTGAATTTCTGGAACTCTGTATGTGTATCCATGCTCCCTCAAACTCCCCTCCTATCCAAGCTGCCACATAATATTGAGCATAGTTCCCCACAGCCAATGGATTCTTCATTTTGCTACCCCTGCTAAACCTCCAATGCCCTCATCCCACATAGAGCCAATTTCCTCAGTATCAGAGGTATTAATCCCCTTTGAAGCCTTAAAATTAAAATTATCCATACCCCTCACTCTCGGCTTACCTAATTTTGACAAACCTTTTCATCTTTATTGCCATGAAAATAATGGAATTGCGGCGGGTATTTTCGGACAACCTTCTGCCTCTCAGATACACCCTATAACATATTTCTCATGCCAATTAGACCTTTTGGCATCTGGTGTCCAAACATTATTTCCAAAGGGGTTAATCCATGTCACCTATTTGGAACATTTTGGAACTTTATAAGGGTCAGGGGTAATGCTTCTGGTTATTTGTCCAGTTTCTTAACAGATTTTCCTAAAGTCTTTTTTATGCCTACTGGCATCACTAAACCTTCTATTATTATGTTAAGGGAACACTGTGGGAATTTACATGAACATTCTAATGCTAGGACTAGCTCAATAGAATAACTAACTAGCAACTTGGAGCATGTTGCCAACAAGTGAAAGGGGCACGATTCCCACCTATAGACAAGCTTTGCCATTCCTTTCAGCTAGGAGACCAGGTGTACATCAAGGTCTTTAGAGGAAAGCACGCACTGTCAGCCAGCTGGGAAGAACCTTGTGGGGTACTGCTAATCACCTACTCTGCCATTAAAACAAGAAAAATCCCCCTGGATTCATACAAGCCACACTTTTCAAAATACAGCCAGGTTATCATCACCAGGACAGCATGGAGAAAATCTCTACAGGTGACCATAAAGTTAGCTTTTCCAGATACAGTTCCCAGTCTCCAGAAGCAGACGGTTTTGTGAAGCAGACAACTTTCCCCTAGGTCCAGGGATGAAAAAACTTCACTTTCAGCTATTCCCTGCCTTTAAAGTCTCCCCATACACAAATCAAACAATAAATACAACATAATGAAGCAAAAGTACCTTTTCTTATTAATGAACACTCCCCCCTCCCGCCCACATTAATGAATCATTTATTAGAAGGCTGGCTAGAGGTTGCTTGTTTCCATCTATTCTCCCTCTACACTTCTATTATGGGCTCTCTTTCAACCTGTATCTTGCTCTTATTAATTCATTTCCAACAGGTCAGGGGCAAACCAAATGCCCCTTTACGTTAGTTTACTGACTCCTGCTGCTACTACTGCTGCTACTGCTAAGTCGCTTCAGTCGTGTCCGACTGTGCGACCCCAGAGACGGCAGCCCACCAGGCCCCGCCATCCCTGGAATTCTCCAGGCAAGAACACTGGAGTGGGTTGCCATTTGCTCCTCCAATGCATGAAAGTGAAAAGTGAAAGTGAAGGTGCTCAGTCGTGTCCAACTCTTAGCAACCCCATGGACTGCAGCCTACCAGGCTCCTCCATCCATGGGATTTTCCAGGCAAGAGTACTGGAGTGGGGTGCCATTGCCTTCTCCTGGTCATGTTAAATAATCAATCTGATATCAACATCTGTAGTACAAAAGAACCTCAACTAGTTTTAAGTCCTGCCAATGTGAATACGTAGTGGACTAAGTATGGAAGATGGGGAAAAACAGGGTGTGCTCTTCATGGTTAGAAGAACAGCAGTCTGCCTCTTTCTAGTGAGTTATCTGGACTTAGAAAAACCTCTACAGATACTCAAGGCTGTTCCTTGCCCTGATAAAGACAATAGGTGAAAACTTTTTCCTTGGTGTTGAAAACAGACCTGCCACTGGACCTTTCCTGGGTGACCTATCAGGGCAGCACAACAGCCAAACTCTGCGGCTTAGTTATACAGATGGCATCTTCCAACCTGTCAAGGAGATGAAAAGTGACTCCTGTACTACCTTGTACGGCACAGTTTGCCGAATTACCAAATGCCAAGTCACCCTTGTACAACTTGGGGTTTCTAAGCTGCTCCCTTGATTAGCCTGTCCAACACCCCAAACTCTACACAGATGACCTCAAAATATGCACAAACTTGGCCAGATGATAAAACTAAGCTTTATGGTTGCCAAAGCCAAACTTCAGACCTGTATCAGATATTCCACAATCTGTTCTGCTTTTACTAAGTGAAAGGAGTACATGAAGAGTAGAGATAATTAAGTATCTAAGTAGAGATAATTAGTTGGATACAAACATTACTGCTGCTGCTGCTAAGTCGCTTTAGTCATGGCCGACTCTGTGTGACCCCATAGACTGTAGCCCACCAGGCTCCCCCGTCCCTGGGATTCTCCAGGCAAGAACACTGGAGTGGGTTGCCATTTCCTTCTCCAATGCATGAAAGTGAAAAGTGAAAGTCACTCAGTTGTGTCCAACTCTTAGAGACCCCATGGATTGCAGCCTACCAGGCTCCTCTGTCCATGGGATTTGCCAGGCAAGAGTATTGGAGTCGGGTGTCATTGCCTTCTCCGACAAACATTACTAGTAACATTGAATTTTCATGTCTAGGAAATTAAAGTTTCTTTTCCGACCTTGCTTTTGAATCACTTTCTCTTTCAATCTGTCTGCCAATGCAGAAGACACAAGAGACACAGGTTGGATCCCTGGGTCGGGAAAATCCCCTGTGGGAGGAAATGCCAACCAGCTCCAGTATTCTTGCCTGGGAAATCCCAAGGACAGAGAAGACTGGCAGGTTACAGTCCATTGCATCACAGATTGGACACGACTGAGTGACTGAGCGCACACACACAATGTCTTTATTATGCAGTGACAAGATGTCTAAAAGCTTCCCACTTAAATGATCAGGATGTTCTGAACTCAGATACTTAGCTTCTTCTGCCACCAGAAAACTCTACCTTAAATACTAACCAAATTACAAACTTGAGCTCCTTTGTCCATAAAGGTCTATCACAAAAGTGGTAGACTTGGATGAGAAATTATAAAAAAAATCAGCTTCTATATCAACACCCCAAGTTGTTTTCAGTGTTGAGGACTTAAGTCCCAAACTTTGGAACTCATGAATTCAAAAAGGCAATCTTAAACCTTTCTATGGTAACAGAACCAGTGCTCACTATGTGTACCTAAGCACTACTCCAGTGAGTAATAAACAGGTTAGCCTCTGTTGAACTCCAAATATTATGGTATGCTCTTAATAGATATGGGCTTTGCAGGCAGCACAGTGGTGAAGAATCTGTCTGCCAACGCAGGAACTCAGGAGATGCAGATTGGACCCGAGTCGGGAGGATCCTCTGAAGTAGGAAATGGCAACCTGCTCCAGTATTCTTGCCTGGACAGAGGAGCCTGGCAGGCTACCATCCATGGGGTCACAAAGAATGAGACATGACTGAGCAGCTGAGCACATACTTAATAGATACACTGACTTCCCAGTAAGAAGGAGAGTATACAATCATTGGGAAAAATGCTGCTTCTATTAAAGCAAATGAAACAAATACTGTCTAACTTATATCTATTCAAAGAGAAGATTAACACTTCCCATCAGATAAATGAAGCAGAGCCAATTTTATTGGACTGATCTATTCCTAGGATTGGGAGGCTGGGTTAATGGGGTGTGGGGAAATGTACTTCAATTTGATCCTTTTTGTTTTTTTCATTCTCATTGTAATCTAAGTTCTTTTCTCCCTTTGCTGCTCTCTTATCACTCAGCTACTAAAACAATTTTGTTTTCTACAGTCATCAGCTCAGCTTTATATATTCAAGACTAAGAAGATTATATACACAAATCTTGCTGCTGCTGCTGCTGCTAAGTCGCTTCAGTCATGTCCGACTCTGTGCGACCCCATAGACGGCAGCCCACCAGGCTCCCCCATCCCTGGGATTCACCAGGCAAGAACACTGGAGTGGGTTGCCATTTCCTTCTCCAGTGCATGAAAGTGAAAACTGAAGTGAAGTCACTTAGTTGTGTCTGACTCCTAGAGACCCCATGGGCTGCAGCCCACCAGGCTCCTCCTTTTATGGGATTCTCCAGTCAAGAGTACTGGAGTGGGTTGCCATTGCCTTCTCCCAAATCTTGCTACTTCTTCATTAATGTACTACCCAGAGCCCAGGCCCCTTTGTTTTTGCCAGTTCTTGAAAAAGTATTGTTTGTTTGTCTAAGAGGTATAAAAGCAGCTTATTTAAGTCACTTCTTTGAACCTCATATCTTTAGGATTCCCCGGTACATCCAAAATTAAATTTGTTTTTCTCTTGTTAATCTGTTAAATATCAGCTTAGTAATTAAGCCAAATAACCTAGGAGAAAAATATTTTCTTACCTTGAATCTTATCTTCAACCTTCCTTTGTAAATATGATTAAAGCAAAAGCAAAGTCGCTCAGTCGTGTCTGACTCTTTGTGACCCCACGGGCTGTAGTCTACAAAGTTCCTCTGTCCATGGGATTTTCCAGGCAATAGTCCTGGAGTGGATTGCCATTAGATTCTTAAAAATACAGATTTGATTTTGGTTCTAATCCTCCAGTCCCACATGGTTAATTTTCCTTTCCAACACAATGTCTTTGACACCATTCTACTTTCTCCTATCTTCATAAATACAAATTGTCTAAATTCTTTACTTTCTGTACTTTTTTCCCCTTAAATTCAACCATAAAATCTTCCACCACTGCCTTAATTTCCTCTCAAGCTGCAAAGGCTAAATAGGTTTCATCTTTCTGAAGACAATTTCCCAGACCTTTCTTATATGTTTTGAAAGGGACCATTTGAGATTCAAAGTTTACTTATATTAAATAGCTGTTAGCCTCTGATTTTTTTTCATCACAATCTTTAGTATGTTTTCTATTTTTCAGTGTTTTTCACTCTGATTTTGATGTGAAATCCAGTACTGAATACACATGCACTTTCTTGTTGGACGAGGAGATCAAGGCTGAATTCTTTTTATTCTTGACAATATAGAATACAACACTCTATCATCTTCATACTAGTATCGCTGTTAAGAAATCTGCAGTATTTCTGGTGCCTGATCTTTGTATAAGACCCATGATTCTGTGTTTCTCTGGGGGCTTGTAGAATCTTTTGTCTATCCAGATTTCTGAAAATGCATGGTATTTTTCTTTCATGCTTGTACATTTCTACTAAAATTGCAGGATACACACCAGGCTATTTCATTCTTCAATCCTATACCATTCTGTTTATTCTAGTGAATTTTTTATTGATATGCCCTCTCTTCCATTTTTTTTTTTTTTGTTCTCACCCTCATTGTTTTTCCCTTTAATTGTTCTTTAGCTCTGATCTTCCATCTTTTTGTCTTCTTGCTTTACTTTCAATTTGTGTTCTGAATGTTACTCTCCATATCATCTAATAAGATTTTTATATTTGTTATCATATCTTTGAATTCCAAGTATATATTTTCCTTCTCTGTAAATTCATTTATTAAAAAAAAAAATCATGTATATGTAGTAGACAGTATTTCCCACAGGTAATTGCAACAATATTTCCATTCTATATGCTCTTCTAAGAACTTACTTCTTCCTTGTCAAGAGGAAATGCCCAAAGCCCTCCTCTTGAATCCCTAACAAGAGGTCGAATCAAGTTCCTTGCCTTTTGAATCTTTGAATAGACAGAATGTAGTCAGGGTGATGATGCATGACTTTTAAGGCTGAGTCAGAAAAAATGAAGAGACTTCTGCTTTGTGAGCTATAACACTTGAGCCAGTGAGTCACTGTGTATGCAGTTCTGTTGTCCTGAAGCTACCAGACACTGAGGAACCCCAACTGGGCATGGAGAGACCACATGGAAAAACACAAAGTCTGGGAGCCAGACAGCCCCAGACCACCCCAGGTACTCTACTTTTCACCTACCATTTACCTGAAACTTCACAAGATGCTCAAAGCCAGACACACCCAGTCAAGTCCTTCCTAATATCCTGAACTATAGAAACCATATGCCAAATCATAAAATTGCTGTTGCCATGGTAATTAAATTTTCTAGTATTAGGCAGCAACGGCTAGCCAGAAAGGTAATCTATTTTATGAGTGAAACATGTAAATTAATATGAATTATATATTAATATATAATAAGTCTCCATACCTGGAAACTGGTGCTTATTTATGAGGTTTTTCTTTACATATTCTCTAATTTTTTCAAGTTGTTTTTTCTCTCTCTCTTTTTTTCTATGATTGATAGTAACAGCTTTCTTCAAATGTCTTGATGGATAATTTAACTAAATGCATAATGTCATGTTCCAAATAATTTTTCTCTCAGAAAATTTTAGAAATTGTGACATTTTCCTTTAACATTCAATACTGTTAATGAAAAGTTTACTCAGGACCTGATTTTCATTTAGTTATAGGGAAAAAAATGATCTGGTGACATGGTATTTACACTGAAGATCTTGTCCATGTAGTTTTAAAATCTCATGATAGTAATTCTAGAAATTAAGGTCCTTAACTTTAATGTTTTATGGGATCTTTTCAGTCTGATCATTGATTTTTTTCCCTCAGCTTTGTGAAAAAATACTACATTGCCTAATATTTCATTATCTCTACATTCTCTACATTTTCTGACCTCTCTCTTCTCCTCTCTCTCTGTCCTTTTCTAGGTTTTCTGTTAGAACCTTATTGACATTCTGGATTAATCCTTGAGTGTTTTATTCAAATAATAAATTTTAAATTTGCTTTGACTATTTACAATTTGAAATACTTTTTTTTTGTTTCAAATAAGTCATTTTATAAAAATGTCTTACATTTTTCCAGTTTCTTAGAAGAAAATTTCATTATTCTAAAGTTCTTTACTTTTCTCTGACTTATTTCTTGTTCCCTCAGAGAGCGATGCTCTATTTATTAAATGAGGTTCTTCTCTTTTCTTTGTGTTGTGGGATTTCCTAAAGTTTTGGTGACATTTTGTTATTCTTTAACCTCTGTGTAAAAGATTCATTAGAGGCTTAAATGACTTTTCTTCTTCCTTACATGCTTGACCATGAGGACTACACGCTGTCCAAATGGGACTGTCAGACAGCCAAGCTCTTTGCAAGCTGTGCATGGTGGCAGCTGCTAGGTTGGCTTGCCACACTTCCATAAATTTGGCCACTAAGGACACGATGAGCCCAAATAGACTTAATTTATTTTTGTAAGTAGAGCAGACAGCTTAAACTTTATGCTTGTGCAGTTCCCCTGGCTTACCAGGTCCCAAGGGCTGATGGCACATCACAGACCCACTGTGCATATAGTGGGTCTGTGTCACAGGAAATCCCCAAGATTTCTAGCCCTACTTTTATTTCCTTGGTATGTCAGCAAATCCTCATCAGGAATGAAAAGCAGAGGTTTTTATCTACTCTCCTGGAATATCACTGGGGAGTGAGCTGTTTTCTATTCTCTTCTAGAATGTACTATTCTGTTTGTACAAATTAAGCAAATTGGCTGTTAATATGGGGAAGTTAAGAAACATGAGGGATTTATGGGAAAAAACAAACAGAAAAAAGGTCTTCCAACAAGGATAAAATCTATCTGGAATAAGAAATTTAAAACTGTGCAAATGGGAAGCATGTAGGCAAGGAGCTCCCATCTCCACTACTATACATAAGTATTAGGCATGAGTAATGCTCAATTTGAGAGCCATAATCACTTCTAAGAAGATATCTTATTGGATGCCTTGCTTCTGTTTAGTAGAGGTGGGAGGTGGAGGGGTAGGAAGGAGAAGACATCAAGGCAGTGGATTATTGAGAAAGAAGTAAACTAATTAACCAATGAGTCCAAATTAAAGTTGAAAGAATAATACTTTCAAATAATACTTCCATCTCAGCTTTCTCCCTAGTGCTCTCATTAATGTGTGGACATTAATGGTGTCCATTCTGGACATTCCGTTCTGGTGATAAGCTGGGCCTATCACGGTGACGCACTACACTTTCAGTAATTTTTGTTCATCTGGAATTTCATCAGTTTGTTCCTTGTGCTTCTTACATACACATATCATTTCATTTTCTTCTTCTTTATGTGGGAAAGGAAATAACCAAGAGTAATGAGGCTACCATGTTGAAGGAAACTTACCTTAAGAAAATAGTGCATTATACTGCGTCAAATGAAAACTGTAGGCTCTAATTGCTCCACAAATAATTGTGGTTTACTTTATATTATTGAGTAAAGTATAACTGTGAAGGTTGTGTTAATTTTTTATTTTTTGCTATAGAATATCCTAATTTGAAGGATATTTAAAATACAAAATGTAATTGTTTTATATGATTAGTTCAAGAGGTCTTTCTTATAAGGTTTAATTGAAACTATTATGTTCCATCTTTACTGAAAAATCTTTTAAAGTTCCCTTTAACACTAATGGTTAACAAAATTTTTGATGAATTGTCTATTAAATAATAATTACTTGAAAGATTTCGAAAAATTTAATGAATAAAAATTATAAGGAATAGATTTAAAATATTAATACAATTTAATAGAATATTTAATACATCTTTATTAAAGAGAAGCTCATTGGTTTATAACCGAGATCAACATATGAAAGTACATGTGACAAGCTATTATTAATTGAATATTATTTTTATTACTACACATTCATAATTATTGCACATTCACTTGTTTTCTAGAGTTGATCACAAACATATTTTTATATATGCTCTCACATATCTGAAATGATTTAAAACCAAGTTGATAAATTTTTAATCTCAATATGTTTTCATGTTTTTATTTTTAAAATCATAACTATAAGCTATATTTGAAGGTATTCTTCTTTTCAAGTTTGCCTAAATCATTTCCTTTGCCTGAATCCTGTGAAAATGTTAATGCGTAGTTGTGGTGGTGAAGTGGTGACAGAGTGGATAGCCTTTGGGTGTTAGTACTGTATAGTACTGCTTTGAACACAGATGTGAATGGAGTTATTAAAATCTATTCCTCATGGAAAAAGGAGCCTGGAGGGATAGAGTCCCATGGGGTTGTAAAGAGTCAGCCGTGACTGAGCATGCACACAGCAGGAGCATTCCTTTTTTATTTTGCATTTAATATTTTATTTTCTATATTTCAATTTATATATGCTTTCTATTTACCACTAATACCTTAAAAAAAAAATTAAGTTGAAATTTTCTGCTTTTTTGGCATTACTTGTAATTTGATTTTATTGCCACTTACAAAAGGCTATTTGTTCTCTTATTTTTATGTATTAAATTATCATTCTTATTTCCACTGTGCTGTTTTCAATTTATAGACATTCTGTTGTTAGTAAAGTAGAACTGAATGCTGCTTGAATAAAGGGTTCAATATATATCCATGTAATTTTGTGTTTAATTTCATTTGTGATCCTTTTCACCTTAAAATAAAAGCAACACATCATTAAAATTCCAGTTTAATTTCATTATTCAGCTAACTTATTTGCTTCCATCCTTTAGTCATTAGTCAAGGGAAAATGTAATGACATAAATTTACAGAGCTTATTTCTAGTCAGTTAAAAAAAAAAGACCTGAAGTTGCCTGAAAAAAAAAAAAAATAAGTACTTCAGCTTCTGCAGAAACTAGATGACATCCCAACTAAACCCTCTCTGATGAGTTGGACAATTACTTAAAAACTGTTACAGTCACTAAACAAAATATGATAAATGGAATGGATTGAAGATACAACTAATGATGATTAGCGATTTTCTCAGGCCAGAATTTAACTTGTTTTTAACTCCTTTGAGAAATCATTACATAAATTTTATGTTGTGCTAAAACTTAACCAACCCTAGAATTCAAGATTCTTTTTTAAAAAAACAAGAGGTAAAGTATACAAATAAAGTACTTTTGTGCCTATTAGATTTGTATGTGATGTTAAGCAAACTAAGCATGGAGAAGGAAAGTGAAAGTCACTCAATCCTGCCAGACACTTTGCAACCTCATGGACTATACAGTCCATGGAATTTTTCAGGCCAGAATACTAGAGTGGGTAGCCTTTCCCTTCTCCAGGGGATCTTCCAAATCCAGGAATCAAATCCAGGTCTTCCTCATTGCTGGCAGATTCTTTATCAACTGAGGCACAAGGGAAGCCAAGCAAAATAAGCTAGTAAAAGGAAAAACAAGACAAATTATAAGTTTTAAACTGAAAGCAAAAAAATGTACAGTGTAACCAAAGATTGAAAAGGAAAAAAAAAAAAAAAAAAGGAAAGTCTATTGAGTCTTTGAGACCATATTGGATTCAGACTGCCAAGTGCCTCTGTCCATGGAATTTCCAAGCAAGAATGCTGGAATGGGCTGCCATTTCCTTCTCAAGGGGATCTTCCTGACCCAGGGATTGAACCTGGGTCTCCTGTTGGGCAGAAGCACTGCTTAAGCACTGAGCTACCAGATTATTAAAATGTTAAAATTTGTAAGACTTACAGTAAATAAGGTTGAGAATTACTTACATTCCTGGGCAAATTTTTTTGTAACTGAAACTGTTTAATACAATGCTAATATATTTTATCTGGATCATCGAAAAAGCAAGAGAGTTCCAGAAAAACATCTATTTCTGCTTTCTTGACTATGCCAAAGCCTTTGACTGTGTGGATCACAACAAACTGTGGAACATTCTGAAAGAGATGGGAATACCAGACCATCTGACCTGCCTCTTGAGAAACCTATATGCAGGTCAGGAAGCAACAGTTAGAACTGGACATGGAACAACAGACTGGTTCCAAATAGGAAAAGGAGTACGTCAAGGCTGTATATTGTCACCCTGTTTATTTAACTTATATGCAGAGTACATCATGAGAAACGCTAGGCTGGAAGAAGCACAAGCTGGAATGAAGATTGCCGGGAGAAATATCAATAACCTCAGATATGCAGATGACATCACCCTTATGGCAGAAATGAAGAGGAACTCAAAAGCCTCTTGATGAAAGTAAAAGTGGAGAGTGAAAAAGTTGGCTTAAAGCTCAACATTCAGAAAACGAAGATCATGGCATCCGGTCCCATCACTTCATGGGAAATAGATGGGGAAACAGTGGAAACGGTGTCAGACTTTATTTTGGGGGCTCCAAAATCACTGCAGATGGTGACTGCAGCCATGAAATTAAAAGACGCTTACTTCTTGGAAGGAAAGTTATGACCAACCTAGATAGCATATTCAAAAGCAGAGACATTATTTTGCCAATAAAGGTCCGTCTAGTCAAGGCTATGGTTTTTCCTGTGGTCATGTATGGATGTGAGAGCTGGACTGTGAAGAAGGCTGAGTGCCGAAGAATTGATGCTTTTGAACTGTGGTGTTGGAGAAGACTCTTGAGAGTCCCTTGGACTGCAAGGAGATCCAACCAGTCCATTCTGAAGGAGATCAGCCCTGGGATTTCTTTGGAAGGAATGATGCTAAAGCTGAAACTCCAGTACTTTGGCCACCTCATGCAAAGAGTTGATTCACTGGAAAAGACTCTGATGCTGGGAGGGATTGAGGGCAGGAGGAGAAAGGGACGACAGGGGATGAGATGGCTGGATGGCATCACCGACTCGATGAACATGAGTCTGAGTGAACTCTGGGAGTTGATGATGGACAGGGAGGCTTGACTTGCTGCGATTCATGGGGTCACAAAGAGTCGGACACGATGACTGAGCGACTGAACTGAACTGAACTGAATATATTTTATCATTGCAGGATATTGTTTGTAGAAAATAACGTACAATTTACATCACTAATTTTGTTTGAAACTTCACTGTTATAAGCTATGGTTGGAATTCTGAATTTTCCAGAATGTTCACAATTTCAAATATTTTTCCAAATTATTACTTATATGTAGCAAGTAAGCTCACTATTACAAAATAATTACAAAAATTTAAGTAAAGTAATAAAATCTATTGGGATGAAAAATTTTAAAATAATAATCTGGAAGACTAATTTAGAAAAATATATTTTTATTTTAGATGACCACACTTTATATGGACAACACTACTTAATCCTCCAAAGGAATAGTGTATATTTTAAGAGATATTAAAATCCATGACCCTTCACAGGGTATGCTTCTGAGATTGAACAATGAAAACAAATCGGAGTCAAGAAATAAAGATGTCAGCATAAAATTTAGAATAGAAAAAGGAGCAGAGAAAAAAAGAAATTAAAGAAATATTGTAAGAAGTGATATCCCAATTATTAAAATTTATAGCAGTTTGGTTCAGTAAACTCGTGTGCATGATGTTAGAATCCAGATGTTCAATGATAAAGAAGACTTAATTTTTACCCTGTGGGGATCTGTCAGTATAAAAGATAACATATTAGTTATTACAGTATTTTGCATGTATGTGCTTTAAGATACAGTGTATTTTCTCATGAGCTTAGTCTACTTCATTCAGCATCCTAGCAGTTTTCTTTTATTTATTTATTAGTTTTTTTTTTTTTTTTTTATCTTGTCCTTTAAAAGCAAACATTTTGCTTAAGGTGTGTAGTTGGGAGGGTTTACCTAGTATGAAACATTTGTTTTAACTGGTCTTTTTAGCAAGATGGTTCTCATAAAAACATACATTTGGTTCCTTATTTTGTTTTACTAGTGCATACAAATAAACATGCTGTTAGGTATTAATGGAATTATTTTTCTCTTGTTTAGTAGAAATAAACAGGCAAAGAAAGAAAGCTGAGATCATTTGACTCTTCAGGCAATTCATCCTATAAACCTACTTAACCAAGGTGTATACCACATCCAATTTTAGTAATAGCTGTTGGAATTAATTATTTGATTGTGACATTTCTTAGCTATTAATCTGTGTACACAAATATATATCTGGGCCCTTAGACTATCTTAATGAATTATCCTTAAAAAAATATAGAGCTACAACATGTACAGATTGACCTCAGATCAATATTCAATCAACAAACAACACTTCCTTCAAATATTTCAGTACTGAGTTGATTCACACATGAGTACTTTACATTAAGAAATGTGTTTATTGGAAAAGAACACATTGGAAAAGGTCTCTGGTTGACTAAAAACATATCAGGGGCAGGAAAGAGAGTGTGTTCTTAAAATTTGGGGTACAATATTACAAAATATGGATGCATCTGAAAACAAAACAGTAAATTTAACAAACAAAAAACTGGTTGCAAAGTGAGGCTTTGAGAACAAGGTCAGCATTTCCTAAGAAAGAACTATTACAGTCTTGTTTTAATTTGCTGTTCAAAAAATGGAGAATCAAAATTTTCATGTGGAACAGTTTAAAAATGAAAAAAAAAAAAAAAGCCCACAGTTCATTTTATAGGCCAGATTTCACTTGCTATATTGCTTTTGGCCAGATAACAAATTAAATTTGCAGTCATACATTTATTTCATGCTTTTAAAGTATTTTAACATATGTTTAAACTCACATTGTAAAGTATGACTTTTTACTATTCTGTTAATTTCATTTGGTTGCTGTTAAAGGGCTTACCAGTTTTCATTGCTTTATCTCCAAATTTATGACCGTCTAACTATTTCTGTCTTGCCTTTAATGTAACATTTGTGTATGATTTTACTTTAGTAATCTATGATTCCAGCTGCTTAACTAAAGACAAGATTTTCCTTACTTTCTGTTGATTAAATTAAAAACATGATGATGCTTCATTTGGAAATATTTCCAATCCTGTATCTGTGTGTGTTTCAATACTCTTCACATTTCTTTTGGTTTTCAAGTTTCCAGCATATTAAACAGGCCAGGAGGAAAGTATGTTGGGAAGAATACCCAACAAGCAACACAGCACATGGTCAACATGTAATTACTACTTATGCTGCCACTTCCATTTTTGGGTATTTCCTTTCTATTCCTCTTGTCATTTTGTAATTAAAACTCACTGAATTAAATATGCTTTCATTAGAAGTTGATGTGCTTTTTCATTAATGTGTGTCCTAAATTGCAGTAATACTATGCATTTGAAAAGAGCTTGACAGATTTTAAATAATTTGCATATTCATCTCCCAATTTTGATTTCCAAAGTTACAACTCACATAAATAGATGTCATTATTTCTTTTAAAAATAGAGTAACTGAGACTCTGGGAGATTAGGTCATATTTTCAAGGAATCTTGGCTGCTAATGTGCCCTGAAGTAGACACTCCAGGGTTCTTTCCTCTATAAATGGTTGTCACTATTTTAAGAGTAAAGCAATTTCAGGTTGAAATTTATTGCTGACATATTTATGTATTCAATAAGAAGTCTACCCACAAAAATAAAATACAATGAAGTTGTGTTTTCTCTCTGATGTTTTACATCTATTTACTGATTTGTTATTGCACTAGAGTGAATTAATCCAAGTTTCTTGATAAGATGGGCTTCCCAAGTGGCTCAAATAGTAAAGAATAAGATAGTACCAGATTTGAATCTTAGCTGGAAAATTTATTAGTAACTAGATATAATAACTCACCTCTCAAAGCTTCAGTTTCCTCTTGGTTAAGTAGGAACAGCAATCTTTTGTATTGCAATTGTTTATAAATTACAGTATTTAAGTTGCCTAGCAATAACTGGCATACATTATGTCCTCAATAAGTGGTATTAAACTCATAAGAACAGATATTATACATAATCCTAGCTAAAAGGTCAAGAAGATATAATAAATAGAAATTAGTACTATTTTTATTATTTAATGCTTAAACATATTACATATATTTCATTTTTGTAACTATAGTGCTAATATTATGTTTATGGGCTTCCCAGGTTGTACAAGAGGTAAAGAACCCACCTACCAATGCAGGAGACTTAAGAGACTTGGGTTCAATCCCTGGGTTGGGAAGATCCCCTGGAGGAAGGCATGGCAACCCATTCCAGTATTCTTGCCTGGAGAACCCCCTGGACAGAGGAGCCTGGCAGGCTACAGTCCACAGGTTTGCAAAGAGTTAGATATGGCTGAAGGGACTCAGCTCACACACACACAGCACACATTGTATTTATACATATAGTCAAAATATGAATAGAACAGAAAATTCATGTCATTTTAAAATAAAAAATAAAATCTCAGGAGGATTAAGATAAATTTCTGAAGTGACTATAGTCACTTCAGAAATATGTATTTGATATAAATCTGCATTTGAGTTGATGGATCACAGACCTAAGTGTAAATGCAAAACATTTAGGATATAGTATTGGAGAAATTGTAAAGAGGCTTGGGTATGTTAGTTAATAACATTAAGGTACAATATCTAAAGCATGATCCAAGAAAGACTACATTAACAAGCTGGACTTCATTAAAATCGAACACTTCTGCTCTGCAAAAGACAATGTCAAGGAATGAGATGTCAGGATGCAGACTGGAAGAAAAAATTTGAAAAGACATCTGATAAAATATAATAAGATATCTTAAAATCAACAGAAAAGAAGCAAACAAAAAATAAGCACATAAAAAGATCCTCTACTTCATATCTTATCAGGGAATGCAAATTAAAATAACTTTGAGATACCACTACACATCTATTTGAATGCCCCAAATCTGGAACACTAACAACAAACTTGCTGGTAAACATGTAGAGCAATAACAACTCCTCCTCTTTGCTGGTGGGATTGCAAAATAGTGCAGCCACTTGAAAGATAGTTAAAGGTTTCTGACAATACTACATATATTTTCGCCATGTGATCCAGTAATCATGCTCCTTGGTACCTACCCAAAGGAGCTGAAAAATTATGTCCACATAATGCCATTCCAGGATGTCTGGCCCTAGGTCAGTGATCACGATGGTGTGATCACTGACCTAGAGCCAGACATCCTGGAATGTGAAGTCAAGTGGGCCTTAGAAAGCATCATTACAAACAAAGCTAGTGGAGGTGATGGAATTCCAGTTGAGCTATTCCAAATCCTGAAAGATGATGCTGTGAAAGTGCTGCACTCAATATGCCAGCAAATTTGGAAAACTCAGCAGTGGCCACAGGACTGGAAAAGGTCACTTTTCATTCCAATCCCAAAGAAAATCAATGCCAAAGAATGCTCAAACTACCACACAATTGCACTCATCTCACACACTAGTAAAGTAATGCTCAAAATTCTCCAAGCCAGGCTTCAGCAATATGGGAACTGTGAACTTCCTGATGTTCAAGCTGGTTTGAGAAAAGGCAGAGGAACCAGAGATCAAATTGCCAACATCCGCGGGATCATGGACAAAGCAAGAGAGTTCCAGAAAAACATCTATTTCTGCTTTATTGACTATGCCAAAGCCTTTGACCGTGTGGATCACAATAAACTGTGGAAAATTCTGAAAGAGATGGGAATACCAGACCACCTGATCTGCCTCTTGAGAAATTTGTATGCAGGTCAGGAAGCAACAGTTAGAATTGGACATGGAACAACAGATTGGTTCCAAATAGGAAAAGGAGTTTGTCAAGGCTGTATATTGTCACCATGTTAATTTAACTTATATGCAGAGTTCATCATGAGAAACGCTGGACTGGAAGAAACACAAGTTGGAGTCAAGATTGCTGGGAGAAATATCAATAACATGAGATATGAGATGACACCACCCTTATGGCAGAAATGAAGAGGAACTCAAAAGCCTCTTGATGAAAGTGAAAGTGGAGAGTGAAAAAGTTGGCTTAAAGCTCAACATTCAGAAAACGAAGACCATGGCATCCGGTCCCAGCACTACATGGGAAATAGATGGGGAAACAGTGGAAACAGTGTCAGACTTTATTTTTTGGGGCTCCAAAATCACTGCAGATGGTGACTGCAGCCATGAAATTAAAAGACGCTTACTCCTTGGAAGGAAAGTTATGACCAACCTAGAGAGCATATTGAAAAGCAGAGACATTACTTTGCCAATAAAGGTCCGTCTAGTCCAGGCTATGGTCTTTCCTGTGGTCATGTATGGATCTGAGAGCTGGACTGTGAAGAAGGCTGAGCGCCGAAGAATTGATGCTTTTGAACTGTGGTGTTGGAGAAGACTCTTGAGAGTCCCTTGGACTGCAAGGAGATCCAACCAGTCCATTCTAAAGAAGATCAGCCTTGGAATTTCTTTGAAAGGAATGATGCTAAAGCTGAAACTCCAGTACTTTGGCCACCTCATGCGAAGAGTTGACTCATTGGAGAAGACTCTGATGCTGGGAGGGATTGCGGGCAAGAGGAGAAGGGGACGACAGAGGATGAGATGGCTGGATGGCATCACTGATCAATGGCTGTGAGTCTGAGTGACCTCTGGGAGTTGGTGATGGACAGGGAGGCCTGGCGTGCTGCGATTCATGGGGTCGCAAAGAGTCGGACAAGACTGAGCAACTGATCTGATCTAATACCTGCACATGGATGTCCATGAAACCTTCATCTTTAATTGCAAAATCTTGGAAGCAACCAAGATATCCTTGCTGGGTTGTTGTTCAGTTGCTAAAATATGTCTGGCTCTGCAAACCCACGGACTGAAGTATGCCAGGCTTCAGTGTCCTTCATCATGTCTCAGAGTTTGCTCAAACTCATGTCCACTGAGTCAGTAATCATTATCTAATCATTTCATCCTCTGCTACCCCCTTCTCTTGCCCTCAGTCTTTCCCAGCATTAGGATCTTTTCCAATGAGTCATCTGTTCATATTTGGTAACCCAAGTATGATGGGAAATTAAAGCAAATTAATACCACAGCACAAAATGACATTAAGATCAATTAATCCCTGACAAATCCTGAAGAAGCTTAAGCTTGAAGCAACAAATCATAATATTTCAAAGGCATGAAACCATGATGACAATAACTAATTAAAAATAGAGATGCAGAACTTTAGAGAAGGCCAGGCTCATGTTTCTATTTCCATGCACAGAATCTTGCATAAGAATTTTAAAAAAACAAAACAAAAAAATGCAAACATAAAGCACATCTGACCCTTAATGTTGACCAACTGAATATAAATCTTTCTGAGCAGAGCTGGTTATTTGTCATTTTTGTTTACATTTTGGTAGATGCATACAATCAAATAGTGTGCAACTGTTAAACAGTTAAATTCAATACTATAATTATGTATTATATATTAAACTTATAATATTATAAATTGTTAAAATACATTGTGTATTAAAAAGAAAAATACATAAAAAGAAAAAATAAATGTAGTTTAGCAAAATATCATTCATATGTTTTTAATTCATATTTTTAATACAGTGCCTGACTTCAGGCTCTACTACAAAGCCATAGTCATCAAGACAGTATGGTACTGGCACAAAGACAGAAATATAGATCAATGGAATAAAACAGAAAGCCCAGAAATAAATCCACACACCTATGGACACCTTATCTTTGACAAAGGAGGCAAGAATATTCCATGGATTAAAGACAATCTCTTTAACCTGTGGTGCTGGGAAAACTGGTCAAACACTTGTAAAAGAATGAAACCAGAACACTTTCTAACACCATACACAAAAATAAACTCAAAATGGATTAAAGATCTAAATGTAAGACCAGAAACTATAAAACTCCTAGAGGAGAACATAGGCAAAACACTGTCTGACATAAATCACAGCAGGATCTTCTATGACCCACCTCCCAGAATATTGGAAATAAAAGCAAAAATAAACAAATGGGACCCTAATTAAAATTAAAAGCTTCTGTACAACAAAGGAAACTATAAGCAAGGTGAAAAGACAGCCTTCAGAATGGGAGAAAATAATAGCAAATGAAGCAACAGACAAACAACTAATCTCAAAAATATACAAGCAACTCCTGTAGATTAATTCCAGAAAAATAAACGACCAAATCAAAAAATGGGCCAAAGAACTAAATAGACATTTCTCCAAAGAAGACATACAGATGGCTCACAAACACATGAAAAGATGCTCAACATCACTCATTATCAGAGAAATGCAAATCAAAACCACTATGAGGTACCATTTCAGGCCAGTCAGAATGGCTGCAATCCAAAAGTCTACAAGCAATAAATGCTGGAGAGGGTGTGGCGAAAAGGGAACCCTCTTACACTGTTGGTGGGAATGCAAACTAGGGCAGCCACTATGGGAACAGTGTGGAGATTCCTTAAAAAAATGGAAATAGAACTGCCTTATGATCCAGCAGTCCCACTGCTGGGCATACACACTGAGGAAACCAGAATTGAAAGAGACACGTGTACCCCAATGTTCATCACAGCACTGTTTATAATTGTCAGAACATGAAAGCAACCTAGACGTCCATCAGCAGAGGAATGGATAAGAAAGCTCTGGTACATATACACAATGGAATATTACTCAGCCATTAAAATGAATACATTTGAATCAGTTCTAACGAGGTGGATGAAACTGGAGCCTATTATACAGAGTGAAGTAAGCCAGAAAGAAAAACACCAATACAGTATATTAACACATATATATGGAATTTAGAAAGATGGTAACGATAACTCTGTATGAGAGACAGAAAAAGAGACACAGATGTATAGAACAGTCTTTGGATTCTGTGGGAGAGGGAGAGGGTGGGATGATTTTGGAGAATGGCATTGAAACATGTATAGTATCATATATGAAATGAATCGCCAGTCCAAGTTGGATGCATGATACTGGATGCTTGGAGCTGGTGCACTCAGACGACCCAGAAGGATGGTATGGGGAGGGAGGAGGGAGGGGGGTTCAGGATGGGGAACACGTGTATACCCATGGAGGATTCATGTTGCTATATTGCAAAACCAATACAATATTGTAAAGTAATTAACCTCCAATTAAAATAAATAAATTTATATTTAAAAATAAAAATACTATATATTTTTAAATACATACTAATTTTTATTAGGAAACATGGAATATGCAAATTACACCTCAGTAATTTGGAAATTATTTTATTGGAAAGATTTATAGAGAAAGGCAAAATAATAGAGCTATTATATTATCTTCTTATACTTATGAATGTAGGTTTTCTTATTTTATTAGCATGTTAATATAGAATTACAAAATGCAAGTGTGTCTCAAATTTAACCTCACCTACTTATTTTGCTTTTAGTCAAGATGCAACAAGAAACTCAATGGGTTAAATGATTTTCCCATAATCATAATAATTATGGAAGAGCATGGGTACAATATGTCTCATAGTACACTCTCCAGAAAAATAGGTATAAAACTCTTATCCTTAACTGTGTGTTTTTATTTTATTCTTTCATCATAAGCAGCTTCAAAACCTTATAGTCTACTATTCTAGAAAATTCCTGTGGTTAATATCATATAAGATATAAAAATGCATAATGATTTAACCATAAGATCAAAACAGAAAATTTTCCATTCTCATCATCCCCATTTAATATCATACTGAAGATCTTAACCATCACAAATCATAAATAAAAATACAGTCACAGGTGTACTAACTGCAAAATAAATAAACTTGTTAAACATTTTAAACACAGAAACATAGAAAGTTGGAACTACAGTATAAAAAATTTTTCTCTTAGCTATTTGAGTGTTAAGTTGTTAAACTTACCAACAAGTGAATTCTCTTACACATCTCAAAGTTGGTGTACTTGACTTCAAACTTACCTTAAAGGTACAATAAGCTAGATAACATAAATAATATATAAATAGATCAATGGAACAGAGTCAATCATTCATAAACAGGCTAATAAATATGGTCAATTGAATTTTAACTAAGGCATATGATATTTCAAACAGAAAAGTATTCTCATAAATTATGCTAAAACAACTGGTTCATTACATAGATCTCCATATGGAAAAGAAAAACAATAAAAAAAACTACATTTCGTGTGTTATGATATACACAAAAATGTATAAATGATTGAGATGGAAAATATAAAACTATACATTTACCAGAAGAAAATATGGGGGAAGAATAACCTTATGACCTTTAGGTAATCAGTATTTTGTTAGACTCAGAAAGCACTAACCATAAAGAGAAAAACAAAAAGATAAAATGGACTTCATTAAAATTAAAAACTTCTTAACATAAAGAAAATGAATGAAACAACCAGAAACTGGCAAAACATTATTTGCAATAACTATATATCTGACAAAAAAAAAAAAAAAAAACTTACATTCAAATATAAACAACTCAAGGCTCAATTTAAAATCTCAACAACCTAATAAATTAGTGGGCAAAAGTAGAAAAGAACTGCACAAAGGGATTATATATATGTTATATAATCATTAACCATTTTGTGCAGTCCAGTAAAGATGGTCAACATTCTTAGTCCTGAGGGAAATGAGAGAAATGGAAATAAAGGTCCATACTGCAATTTCACTGTACACTCTACAGAATGGCTCAGTTGGCAATGACATTGCCAACATGAATGTCATACAGAGCGTTGAACAATAGAACCTCTCTTAGTGCTAAGGGTTTAAAATAGTATATACAATCAGTTCATAAAATTAGAATTTTTTTCATTAAGTTAACCATGTACCTAATCCATGGCTGGAAACTTCACTTCTATGCATTTGCCAAACACATAAACAGACACACACACACACACACACACACACACACACTAGACATGTATACACAAAATGACCCACTGATCAGAAGGTGACTGTATAAACAAGATGTGGCACACTAGTACAATGAACATCACTCAGCAATAACAAAGAACAGGCCACTGATCAGCATGCAGAAACTCAAAAAATATTATGCTGAGAAAAATCACATCCAAAAGAATATTTGCTTTATAAATTCACTTACATAAAAGTCTAAATGAGGAAATACCAATTTTCTGTTGAAAGAAGTTAGAACAGTGGTTGCCTGTTGTGAGTAGGATGTTTTCTAAGAAGTAATACAGGAATTTTCCAGGATGATGGATATTTTACATCCTCATGTGATTGCAGCTGCTGCTGCTGAGTCACGTCAGTCGTGTCTGACTCTGTGTGACCCTATAGCCTGCAGCCCACCAGGCTCCTCCGTCCCTGGGATTCTCCAGGCAAGAATACTGGAGTGGGTTGCCATTTCCTTCTCCAATGCATGAAAGTGAAAAGTGAAAGTGAAGTTGCTCAGTCGTGTCCAACTCTTTGAGATCCTATGGACTGTAGCCTACCAGGCTCCTCCATCCATGGGATTTTCCAGGCAAGAGTACTGGTAGGTGCATTTGTCAAAATTCGTCAAATCATACTTATGGTCAGTGTGTTTTGCTACAGGTAAGTAAATTATACTTTAAAATTAAAAACTGTTTTGCTTTTCTTAAGATTTATTGATAAAGTCTAAATATGCCAACAAATACTATCTCCCCATTCCTATAACAATGTAACTATGCATATTTGTTTCTTCCTTTGCTTTTTATCAGTTATGTTAATATAGAATGTAATGGTATCTGAAATTTGTTCTAAGACAAATACTGCATTTTTAGTGATAATAAAACCAGGGAATTAAGTTATTTTCCCTTAATCATATAGGGAATTAGTTATAGAAGATGGATTTCAACATAGTTCTTGTGATCCACTCTCCCTAAAAATACCTACAAGGTTGTTTGTCTTAACTGTGTATTTTTTAGTTTTGTGTTTAGCATGGTGATGGTTTAGTTGCTAAATCTTGTCTGACTCTTGTGATCTCATGGACTGTAGCCTGCCAGGCTCCTCTGTCCATGGGATTCTCCAGGCCAGAATACTTGAATGGGTTGCCATTTCCTTCTCCAGGAGATCTTCCTGACCCAGGGATTGATCCCAGGTGTTCTGAACTGCAGCAGAGTCTTTACCAACTGAGCTACAAGGGAAGTCCCTTGTATTTAGCATAAGCAATTTCAAAAACCTTTTTTAAAAGTAGGTGTGTTGTAAAAATAATATAAAATATAAATCAAAGGTAAAATATTAATATTTGAGCATAGATAATATATTATTAATTGACAATAAAAATAATTCAAAATAAAACAATATTAATCATTCCAATTAAAAATTGGCAAATAAATTGAATAGACATTTCTCCAAAGAATATATACAAAGAGCCAATAAGTTCATGCGATAATGTTTAACATCACTACATCCTTGTGCTGTGTTTTATTGTGCTCAGTCGTGTTTGACTCTGTGCAACCCAATGTACTGTAGACTCCAGGGCCCTCTGTCCATGAAATTTTCCAGGGAAGAGTGCTGGAGTGGGTAGCCATTTTCTACTTCAGGGAATCTTCTTGACCCAGGGATCAAGTCACGTCTCTTGTGTCTCCTGCACTGGCAGGTGGATTCTTTACCAGTGCACCACCTGGGGACTCAGTGGTAAAGAATCCACCTGTAGTGTAGGAGATGTGGGTTCAATCTCTGGGTCAGGAAGATTCCCTGGAGAAGGAAATGGTAACCCACTCGGGTATTCTTACCTGGGAAATCCTATGAACAGAAGAGCCTGCTTTTTGGGCTAAGGTCCATGGGATTGCAGAGTCAGACAGGACTTACCAACTAAGCAACAACAGACACTTGGGAGTCCTTGCTGCTACTGCTGCTAAGTCGCTTCAGTCGTGTCTGACTCTGCGCGACCCCATAGACGGAAGCTCACCAGGCTCCCCCGTCCTTGGGATTCTCCAGGCAAGAATATTGGAGTGGGTTGCCATTTCCTTCTCCAATGCATGAAAGTGAAAAGTGAAAGTGAAGTCGCTCAGTTGTGTCCGACTCTTAGCGACCCCATGGACTAGAGCCTACCAGGCTCCTCCGTCCATGGGATTTTCCAGGCAAAAGTACTGGGGTGGGGTGCCATTGCCTTAGGGGAATTCAAATCAAAACATCAGAGATCTCATTAGGATGCATATTATCAACCAAAAAGGAAAGAAAACAACAACTGTTGGCACAATGTGGAGAAATTTGAACCACTTTACATTGTTGCTGGGAATATAAATGATGCAGTCCCTGTGGAAACAATATGTTGCTTCCTCAAAAAATTAAATACAGATTTATCATATGATCTAGAAAGTCCACATCTGGGTATATATACAGGAGTACTGACAGCAGAGTGTCAAATATTTATTTCTATAAAATAATTATTCACAATAGTCAAAAGTGGTAACAACCCAAGTGTTCATTGACAGATGAATGGATAAATAAAATATGGTATGTACATACAACAGGATATTATTCAACTTAAAAAGGAATGGATTCCCAAAACATGTTACAATATGATGAACCTTAAAACATTATGTTAAGTGAAATAAGCCAAACACCAAAGGACAAATATTGTGTGACTCATATGAGTTGCCTGGAATAGGCAAATTCACAGGGAGAAAATAGAATAGTGGTTACTAGGTGTTCAGGTAGCGGGTAAAGGAAAATTATTGTTTCACAGACACAAAGTTTCAGTCCGGGTTGATGGAAATTCTTTAGATGGATACTGATGATGGTTGTTCAAAACTATGAATGTTTCTAGGGCCACTGTTTTGTATACTTAAAAATAATTAAGACGGTAAATTTTATGTTATGTACGTTTTACCACAATAATAAAATAAATTATTTTAGAAACTTTTTATTAGTATACTAATTTTAATATAGCTGATGTGTAATGCTGCTTATACTTATGTGAAAAGAAATGTAATAAACATATGCTTCTAAAGTTTTATTGAGGTATTTTGAAAATAACTTTTATTGTTAGAAACACAGCTTTGCCTCAGAACCATTAAGAGAAATTTCTAAAGTAATTTATGCACATTTATATTATTTCAAATGACTCCATCCTTTTCCTAATTTCAATTACTTATTGTTACAAAATTTTAGTAGACTTACTAAATATATTTCAAATGCCTACCTTTTGTTTTTTTTTCCAAATTGTTATTCTTTATTGTGGGGATATTGTCATCTCTGTGTGTTTATGTGGGCAGATGTCTGCTTTCTTTGAAATATATTTTTTGCCTGAAAAAGATCCAAATTTCATTGCACTGTGAATCCATTATTTTCTTAGAGCTATTAATCTGCAGAAACTTTTGCCTATGTTTTTAACAGTGATAGAAGTCTTCGTATTCAATTCGTTTTCACTGAAAACAATAAGGCTATAAATATTTATGTGGGGTTTGTGTGTAGAGTCATCAGCCCCAGTTCTGCCTGGAAGAAGGGAATGTTGCTCCAACTGTATGAAATCACCTTCAAGAATTGTCTCAACTTCAGAAAGCCATCTCACCCAAAGTTACATTTGTGCGGGAAGCTCACATTGCTAATCTGATGGAGACAGGAGTAAGGGCCAAGCCATTTCAATCCTACATCTGATGGGATATTTAAACTCCAGAGATCCCAAGAGGTGGATTGAGGCGATAGGGCCTGCATCACTTACTAATTCTCTTCATTCTCCTCATTCTCACATCTCTCTTCCACAAGTGTTTATGCCTAAGAAACTCCTCACACGTGTTTTGAAAGGTTATCTCATGCAACATGTAAAACATATACTATTGTTGATTGTTACCTGATTACTGCTAAAATTGACACAGAAAAATGTTCTCTGCATTTTTATCTAATCATACCCAAAATTTAAAGACTATCTCTAGAGAATATCTAGAAAATGTCTGCTTGTGATACATTTTTCATCTAGTTTGCTTTGGAACAATTTAAGTTTTTCCAATGAGGAAAAATGCTACTCTTTTGAAAGATTTGAAATAATATTGACTTTGTCAAAGGAAGTTATGATCTGGCCAGATTCATGGTAGTGTGAGATGAAAAATTTATTTGTATAATATTATATCTGAAATGTATTGATTGTTCAAACTAATCACTGTCATGTTACAATCTGTTCATATTAGATGTTTGTAATGTTTCTGATAATCAATAAAAGAGATTCTTGATACCTAAAAAAAAAAAATTTATTCATAGTTGCTGATTTTGAAATTCTATTAAGCTTATTACTATTTTAATAAAGATTTTTTCCTGATCTAGACTTTTTCAAAGCATGTTCTGAGAAAAAGAAAAGAAGCAATGTCCATTAGCTCATTCCATCTCTTAGAGGTTGCAAATTACTGGAAAAGGAATTTTGTATCAGAAAAGACCCAATTTGAGAGTCTGGGAGGAGAATCACTTTTCAATATTGTTTCACTTTATTGTGGCATTCATCATAATTAGCATTTCAGTGGTCAGTTGTGGGTTGCATATATAGGGTAAATATATTAATAATTTATATGCTTCACCACATTTTACAGTGAGATTCATGATGAACCTTGACATAGAGATGAATGGAAAGATTTTAAGAAGTTGGACAAAAAGATGAGAGAAATAACAGAAACAGCTTTAATTAAACTAAAAAAAAATTGATTAATACTAAAAGCCACAGGGGTCAGCATTAAGAAAATATTTCAGAGAAAGGAAAGAGTGAACAATGATATGAAAGGAGAATAAATTAAATCAGAGGCTAGGCAAGCATTATTATTCAGCTTTGAGTCAAAGTCAGTATAAGAACAATGAAAAACTTAAGAGGAAATTCCATGAGATCCATAAGAATTGAAGTGAAGACACTGGTTAGAGTACAGAAATAGGAAAGCAAGCAAGCAAGAAATGACTAATGTTTACTGAGTATTTATAGCATGCCAGAAAACACTTAATATATTTCATAAATTAATATATTCAATACTAGCCATATGTTCATGAAAAGAATGTTGCTGCTGAGTGGTAATCTTTAGCGACTAACTCTCTGGAAAAAGGAGGTCTGATTGTTACAGTCTGCCAATTTCCGTGCTGTAAATACCACACCATGCTCAGTTTAAAATATCACCAAGATATTAACAGGCATGGGATCTAGTAGGCATGAATTACTAGAATCCAGCACTACTCCAGCATATTATGTCTAGTTTAAAAGTGAAAAACATAAATACAAATTATAAATCCAGGTAGACAAGGATGGACTTTATGTAAAGCTTTTCTGATTCAAAACTCCATAATATTTTTACTAAATTAGTCTTTAAGAAAACCAAAATAAAAAGCAAAAAAAAATGTCTAGAATGGGGTTGAGAAACCATATATTCATAGTACTCTGCTGGGCTAGAAGTTAAAATTAATTAAAGGCTTAAAATTACCTGAGAAACCCAAGAAATGGAGTTAGAAGAATAAAGTCCGCCATCCTCTGGACATCCAAAATGAAGCTTTTGAAACTTGCCTTACAACTTCTAGTTTAAAAAGAAAAATATGTAGAGAGGATTTCCCTCTTCCTCTTCTTTAAAACACATAAAGAAATTCAGGAGATCAAGAAGGAAAAATGCCAGCCTCACATTTAAAGAAACCAAAGAATGCCCTAAAGTTACCCACATGTGGTGAATTTTTAACTGACAGGATGAAAAGACACTAAGAAAGAATACTTGGAGCTGAGGATCTAAGCACATTTTGTCAGAATTCAAGTTGACAATATATTTGATATTACACGACAAAAAAAAAAAAAAAAAAAATCAAGACCCTCTTACTTAGCAAAAAGGGAATGTCTATATGGACTGATGATAAGAGTAAAGAGGATCAGTTTTGACACACAAATGGCAGGTAAAATGAATCAAACAAGAAAATCATAATTTGTAGGAAACTATGCTACCATGAGACTGATGAAGGAAAAGAAATTATATTTTGAAAAGTCTGAGAGCCACTAATTTGAGCTGGCTGCAATGAAGTAAAATTAAACAAGTGAAAGCCTTGTCTCTTATTCACACCACACTCACATTTTGTTCACATCATACTCATATGTACACAGAATTACTGACTTGCACTCTTGTCTCTACTTCACATATTGCCTGTAAATAACTGGACTAGGACAAACATTACAATAATTGATTAGTAGAAATAGACCAGTTTTAACTCTGAATAATTGTACTAGAATAAGAAAAAAAGAGCAAAAAATAAGATTAATAGACAAATACAAAAAGTGGTTATCAGGATATTATTATGCAAAAAACATGTATTTTGTTTTGTTTTATGAAAACAATTCAAAGTACAAACCAATTTATGTGAAATTCCAAAATACCATACAGATAATGATTTACATAATAAATTATTTTAAACCACGTAAGAATGATGAGCACAACATTCAGGATAGCAGGAATGAATTATTTTTGAAAAAGTAACAGAAAATGAGTTTCATGAAACAAGAGTCCAAATATTGACATTAAAGTTGATAGTGGTGTTGGAGAAGACTCTTGAGAATCCCTTGGACTGCAAGGAGATCCAACCAGTCCATTCTGAAGGAGATCAGCCCTGGGATTTCTTTGGAAGGAATGATGCTAAAGCTGAAACTCTAGTACTTTGGCCACCTCGTGAGAAGAGTTGACTCATTGGAAAAGACTCTGATGCTTGGAGGGACTGGGGGCAGGAGGAGAAGGGGACAACAGAGGATGAGATGGCTGGATGCCATCACTGACTCAATGGACATGAGTCTGAGTGAACTCCAGGAGCTGGTGATGGACAGGGAGGCCTGACATGCTGCAATTCATGTGGTCGCAAAGAGTCGGACATGACTGAGTGACTGAACTGAACTGAACAACAGAAAAAGGGATTAAAATATAAACAGAATCCATGCAAAAAGAATGAAGAGAGTAAAATGGAACAACAATAAAAGAAACAATAAAATAGTAGAACTTGCTATAAACATAGTAGATAAAAGAGAAGACTATATCTGGAAAGAAAGCAAACTGAGTTAGAAAAAGTACAAAAGATTCAGCAAGAATAAGCTGAAAAACAAAAATCATATGATCATATCAGTATATGTACACAATCTTTTGATAAAATGCAATACCCACTCATGTTAAAAACTTTAAGTACATAAAGAGTAGAGAAGAACTTCAACCTAATAAAGACTACAAAAGCCTACAGTTTACACCATACTAAAAGGTGGAAAACTTGAAGCTTTCCTACTAGGATCAGGTACAGTGAGATGATGACTCCTCTCACCACCCCTTTTGACATGATACTAGAAGTTTCAGCTAGTGCAATAAGACAAGAGAAAGCAATACAAGGTGTACATATTGAGAAAAAAATAGCATTATTCATAGATGACAAAACCAACTATATAAAAATCTGAAAGAATTAACAAAATGTTGTTGAAACTTATAAGTGATTATAGCAAGGTTGCAGGATACAAGGTTAACATACAAAAATCAGAATTTTCCTATACACCAGCAATGAGTAAGTAAAATCTGAAAGTAAGGACACCGATATATTGACATTTGTTGTTGCTGTTGAGTTGTTAAGTCGTGTCTGACTTTTTGGGACTCCAGGGACTGTAGCCTGCCAAGGTTCCTCCATCCAAGAGATTTCTCAAGCAAAAATACTGGAGTGGATTGCCATTTCCTTCTTCAGGGGATCTTCTTGATGCAGGGATCAAACTCACATCTCCTGCATTGGCAGGCAGATTCTTTACCTCTGACTGAGACCCCAGGGAAGCCCCAGTATCATTACCAAAATTAAGAAACTATATATAAATCTCAAAAGGACGTACAAAATCCACAGAATAAAAACTAAAAACATTCTGAAGACTGAAATCAAATAAGAACTAAATAAATGAAGATAAATTGTATGTTCATGGATAAAGTCAATATCATCAAGATATCGGTTCTTCCCAACTTGATCTAGAGATTCAATGCAATCTCAATTAAAATCTCAGCAAGTTATTTTGTGGATAATGACAAATTGATTCCAATGTTTATATAGAGGGGCAAAAGCCTTGGAGCCAAAACAAAACTTAAGGGAAAGAATAAGATTGAAGGACAGACACTATCCAACTTTAAGATTTATTATAAAATTACAGTAATCAAGATAGGGAAGTATTTGTGCAAGAAGAGACAAATAGATCAGTGGAGCAGGATAAAGAGCCCACAAATAGACTTACATATATATTTAACTGGTCAGTGATATGGAGCAAAAGCAATACAATAAAGATAGTCTTTACAACAAATTGGTGTTAGAATAACTGGACATCTACATGCAAAAATTTAATCCGGACACAGACATATATCCAACACAAAACCAAACTAAAAATGGACCACAGACCTAATAGCAAAACCATACATCTAGAAAATAACATGTGAGAAAACCTTAATGACCTTGGATATGATGATATATTTTGGATATAATACCAAAGGCACATTCATGAAATTAATAAATGACAAGCTGGACTCCATCAAAATTAAAAATGTCTGTTCTGTGAAAGAGAATGGCAACTGAATGAGAAGCCAGGCCACAGACCAGAAGGAAATATTTGAGAAAATGATGTTTTTGATAAAGGACCAGAACACATGAAGAACACCTAAACATCAACAGTAAAAGCAAAGAACTCAAGCATAAAATAGGTCAAAAATCTTAAGAGACATCTCACTGAAGAAGATACACAGAGAGGAAATAAATATATGAAATGATTTCCCATATCATATATTACCTGGAAAATGCAAATCTAAATGACAATGAGATACCACTATCCATTAGACTGGCAAAAATCTAGAACACTGACAATACCCAATTTTAGTGAGGATGTGGAACAACAGGAAGCCTCATATTTTGCTAGTGGGAAAGCAAAAGAGTACAGCCAATTTGGAAGATATTTTGATGATTTTTTACAAAATTAAGCAAAGTTTAACCATTTGATCCAATTCAGTATTTCAAGGAGTTAAAAACTTATGTTCACAAAACATGTACACACAGATGTTCACAAAACACCTAGAGGCAGTTCTCCCTTTAAGTGTCAAATCTCAGAAGCAACCAAGATACCCCTCAGTAGGTGAATGGATAAAGCTATGACACATCCAAACAAAGAAATATCATTCAGCATACACACAAAAAAAAGAGCTATGAAACCATGAGAACACAAGGAAAACCCTTAAATTCATATCACTAAATGAAGTAAGCTAATTTGAAAAGGTTACATACTGTGTGATCCCAACTACATAACATTCTGGAAAAGACAAAACTGGATAGAGTAAAAGGTTACTGCTTGTCATATTTAGGGGATGGGGAGGGATGAATAAGGAGAGTAGAGTCCCTATGATTTCATCACAATGACATGTGTCATCATATGTTGCCCGAATTCATAGCATGTACAGCATGGAAAGTCAACTACAAAGAAAACTGTGGACTTGGAGTGATTATGATGTGTCATTGTAGGTTCATCAGTCATAACAAATGCACCACTCTGGTGGGGGATCTTGATAACTGGGAAGGTATGCACATGTCAAGGCAAGGGATATATGTAAAATATCTGCACCTTCTGCATCTTTTTGTGAACCTATAACTGCTCTTAGAAAAGGCTTAAAAAACAAATTTAAATAAAAACGAAATAATTTATGAGAATAATTTTACAGTGAAGATGCCATTTTAATCCAATAATTATAGTGATCACCAAGAATGGCACAATTTGAAACCTTGCACCCCCTGATAAGAGGCAATGAGAAGAACAGAATCACTTGCATGATTTCCCACTAAAGATGCATAACCCAAATCTAATCATGAGAAATCATCAGACACACACAAATTGAAGAACATTTCAGAATTCAGAAGATAAGTGGCTTGTAATCTTCAAAAGTGTCAGGATCATGAAATCAAAGAATCATTGAGAACTATGTCAGAAAACAGAAATAAACAAAAGAGACATGACAACAAAAAACCATGTATGATTGTTAACTGCCTCGATTTTCCATAAAGAATGATACTGGAATTAAAAGTGGCAAAATTTGAATGGCGTCTGAAGTAATGTCTGTAATGCACCAGTGTTAATTTCCTGATTTCGATGGTATGTTATGGTTATATAGGAAATAAACACTAAATTACTTGAGTTAGGAATGACATGATTTAGAGAGAAACGAAAAGAATGAAAGAAGTTGCTTCCAAGAAGAGATCAGAACAATGAAGGAAACAACTTATAAAACCAAAGAAATAAATAATTTAACTCCATAAAAGTTAACTGAATATTTTATTTACAGATACACACTCAAATGGTAAAACACAGTTTATACTAGGGAATATATATTTGTAATTTCTAATAAAACTCATAGGAAGAAATCTTCATTTTCAGAAATGGTAGAGAAGCTATTTGGAAAAAATTATGTTAAAAACAATTTGAAATGCTGGAGTGAATATAAACAGTTTTTTTAAAGTAATAAAGACAAGGTGAGATGACAGAACCATGTATAATGGGAAATAAAAACCTTAGGTCACATATGTCTATGAGTGGAATAGCAAATCATAAAGCTGCTTTTCCTATGTGAATATGTTTATAAGAGAAAACTTGTTTTTCAGGTTTGTTGCACTTCTTGTGTAACAGGTACACAATTCAAGGCCAAAGATGTAGACTCAACATCCAAGCATTTAACAGTTAAAACCAGTTGCTCATGCTATGGAATAAAACAGTCTTTTGGACTCTGTGGGAGAGGGAGAGGGTGGGATAATTTGGGAGAATGGCATTGAAACAGATGGCTAACAAACACATGAAAAGATGCTCAACATCACTCATTATCAGAGAAATGCAAATCAAAACCACTATGGGATACCATTTCACGCCAGTCAACATGGCTGCTATGCAAAAGTCTACAAGCAGTAAGTGCTGGAGCGGGTGGGGAGAAAAGGGAACCCTCTTACACTGTTGGTGGGAATGCAAACTAGTACAGCCACTATGGAGAACAGTGTGGAGATTCCTTAAAAAACTGGAAATAGAACTGCCTTATGACCCAGCAATCCCACTGCTGGGCATAAACACTGAGGAAACCAGAATTGAAAGAGACACATGTACCCCAATGTTCATCACAGCACTGTTTATAATAGCCAGGACATGGAAACAACCTAGATGTCCATCAGCAGAAAAATGGATAAGAAAGTGTGGTACATATACACAATGGAGTATTACTCAGCCATTAAAAAGAATACATTTGAATCAGTTCTAATGAGGTGGATGAAACTGGAGCCTACTATACAGAGTGAAGTAAGCCAGAAAGAAAAACATCAATACAGTATACTAATGCATATGTATGGAATTTAGAAAGATGGTAACAATAACCCTGTATATGAGACAGCAAAAGAGACATTGATGTATAGAACAGTCTTTTCAACTCTGGGAGAGGGAGAGGGTGGGATGATTTGCGAGAATGGCATTGAAATATGTATAACATCATATATGAAACGAGTCCCCAGTCCAGGTTCGATGCACAATACTGGATGCTTGGGGCTGGTGCACTGGGATGATCCAGAGGGATGGTACGGGGATGGAGGAGGTAGGAGGATTCAGGATGGGGAACACATGTATACCTGTGGCAGATTCATTTTGATATATGGCAAAACCAATACAATACTGTAAATTTTAAAAATAAAATAAAATAAATAAAAAATAAATATAAAAAAAAAAAAGGAAAGAAAATTACCTTACTGTAAGCAAACCTGGAAGAATAGAGAGAAAAAGGCATAAGTAATTAAAGGTAAAGGGAAAAAAAAAGTGACCATGACAAGATGACCTTCAACAATATTTTGAGCCAGATTAAATTTTTTCAAGTAAACCAGAGAACCCTGAAGATAAAACTTGAAGGAAGTCAGATAGAAACTTGTGAATTATCTTCAAAGAAGAAGCAGAGGGTCAACTGATTTCTCAGAAACAGCAATCCATTCATAATCTAGGGAGCAGAGAAATCTTACTTGATATGGCTATCACTTTCAAATTCTATAGTCACAAAAATTAACTTTTTAACACAATGCCAAAAATACCCTCAGATAAAATAAAGTTGGAAGACACCATCACAGGCACATACACTAATGAATATACTTATTTCATAGCAAAGGCAAATGATCTCTCACTGAAAGTCTAATATGTAAGGGGAAATAGTGAACAAAATGTAAAATGTGTGAATAAATCCAAACAAATAAGGAACATAAAAGTCAATGACAGTATAAGCCAGGTGGACAGGAGGTGAACAGTGATAAAATAGTCTGTGGTACTTTTACATTTCAGCCTCCAGGTAACATTATGTATTAAAGGAACTCTTAAAGATATTTCACTAGAAAAATACTTAGGAAGGAATATGAGAATCTGGCCAAGGCATAAAAAAGAAGTTCGTATATATGAGGGAAAGAATGTAAGCACTATTTAAGCTACTCTTTTTTTAGAAAATAAAATTATTTAATTATCAATGTTTCTAAATTATAGCATGCTGCTATTGCTTCTAAGTCACTCCAGTCATGTACGACTCTCTGTGACCCCATAGATGGTAGCCCAACAGGCTCCCCCATCCCTGGGATTCTCCAGGCAAGAACACTAGAGTGGGTTGCCATTTCCTTCTCCAATGCATAAAAGTGAAAAGTGAAAGTGAAGTCTCTCAGTCCTATTCGACTCTTAACGATCCCATAGACTGCAGCCTACCAGGCTCCTCCATCCATGGGATTTTCCAGGCAACAGTGGAAACAGTGTCAGACTTTATTTTTCTGGCTCCAAAATCACTACAGATGGTGACTGCAGCCATGAAATTAAAAGACACTTACTCCTTGGAAGGAAAGTTATGACCAATCTAGATAGCATATTCAAAAGCAGAGACATTACTTTGCCAACAAAAGTCCATCTAGTTAAGGCTATGGTTTTTCCAGCGGTCATGCATGGATGTGAGAGTTGGACTGTGAAGAAAGCTGAGCACCGAAGAATTGATGCTTTTGAACTGTGGTGTTGGAAAAGACTCTTGCGAGTCCCTTGGACTGCAAGGAGATCCAACCAGTCCATTCTGAAGGAGATCAGCCCTGGGATTTCTTTGGAAGGAATGATGCTAAAGCTGAAACTCCAGTACTTTGGCCACCTCATGCAAAGAGTTGACTTATTGGAAAAGACTCTGATGCTGGGAAGGACTGGGGGCAGGAGAAGAAGGGGACGACAGAGGATGAGATGGCTGGATGGTATCACCAACTCAATGGATGTGAATCTGAGTGAACTCCAGGAGTTGGTGATGGACAGGGAAGCTTGGCGTGCTGCAATTCATGGGGTCGCAAAGAGTCAGACACGACTGAGAGATTGAACTGAACTGAAATAATATGAGTTTTATATATTTTTTATTTCCTGTAAATTAATGGCAAACATTAAATGGGTTTTGAAGTTTTGAGAAAAAATTCTAAGGTAACAGAACAGTTTTAATTTTCCTCATTGATTATTAAAATGATATTGCATGGTTTCAGCTTGCACAAACCTTTTTATAGTCCCATATGACCATAGAAAAAGAGGACTTTCTGTGCTGTTCCTCTTAAAAAAGCCTCTAACACAGGCTCCACATACTTTTGTGTTTGTGTATAGAAGCAGAAAATAGATATTTTAACTTTGAAGGCTACACACAATTTCTACACCATATCCTTCCTCTTTTTCCTCTTAAAAAAAATATCTAGCCTTAAAAACATATACAAATTCTTTTTAGACCATGAGCTAAGAAGCCTTCTAGATTTAGCCCATCCGCCTATATGTCAAAATATTTAACAGATGCCAAAAATGAAATTTAGAAAAAAACTAAGTCAAGAAGGAAAGAGAACCTGAGAAGTCCTATATCTATTAAAGAAAATAAGTCAGTAGCCCACATTTCCCTATAATAAAACAATTGTACAGAAGAAATTTCTAAATGAGTTCTAGATAACATTCATGAAAGCATTAATACAATTGCATACACAAATTATTAATACATAAGGTAACAGAAAAAGTGGTAATACTTTCTGTCTCATTTTATATGACTGTCATAACTTTGATGTCTAGATATAATAGAAACTAATTTTACTGAGTGATATCTTGTATAAAAATGAATGATTTTATAAAAGTAGAAATTTTAAACAAAGAAAGAGCAAATGGAATTTGACAATATAAAGATTTATATCATTACCAATGTGGCATATTTCCAAATCTTCAAGTTTAGTTCAAATAAGAAAAGGTAATCCTTTGGTAACATACTAAAGGGAAAATAAACAGTTCAACAGGTGGATACATATATTTGACAATATTTCATGCACATTTATGATTTAAAAGCATAGCAAACTAGGATTAAATGAAAATCCTTTAGTCCGATAAAAATATCTTTTAAAACAAACTTAAGAAACTTCACATGATAACATGTTGAGCACTGTGCTTTTGAACTGTGGTGTTGGGGAAGACTCTTGAGAGTCCCTTGGACTGCAAGGAGATCCAACCAGCCCATCCTAAAGGAAATCAGTCCTGAATATTCATTGGAAGGACTGATGCTGAAGCTGAAACTCCAATACTTTAGCCATCTGCTGTGAAGAGCTGACTCAAGTGAAAAGACCCTGGTGCTGGGAAATATTGAGGGCAGGAGTAGAACGGGATGACGGAGGATGAGGTGGTTGGATGGCATCACCCACTCAATGTACATGAGTTTGGGTAAACTCCAGGAGTTTGTGATGGACAGGGAGGCCTGGTATGCCATCGTCCATGGGGTCACAAAGAGTCAGACATGACTGAGTGACTGAACTGTTGAGCACTTTTTAAAATTAAGAACAAAATATAGTCCCTCTTATATCATCTATTCAATATTCTATTGGAGTTTTTTTCAATGCAGAACGACAAGTCAAAAAAGAGTTGGTTTTTTTTTTTTTTCTTTGATCCAACTCACACTCTCCCCATCAGATAGTCCTACAAAAATTCCCTCCGCTTCACAGCAAGACTCTAATGTTCCCTGTGTGTGACTTTTCCAATTTCTCTCTCTCCATTCCCTTTGAGATCCACTATGGTAAGAATTCTGGACCCACATCATTGGAACCATAAAAGTAAATTCACCTAGAATCTCTATGAAACTAAAGTCAATAGGACTCTCCACGTACTTGACTTAGCAGCTTTTGACTCAAGTTAACACATTCTCCTCTCCAAGTATGTTCTTTACCAGTCTTCTAAGACACTCCAAGCTCTTAGTTTTCCTCACAGGTCAAAGAATACTCTTTCTTGGTTGTATTTGTTATTTTCTGTTCTTTTGTCCCACATCCTCCTCCTTCTACACACACATCTTAATGTGGGTTTTTTTCTTGAAAGCAGCTTTATTTCCACTTATGACTACACTCACTTTCTTGAGAGCCTACAGTCCCATCTCCCATCTATATGCTGATGACTTTTAAGAGACCAGTTTAGAAATCTTTCCTGAACCCATATAATCACAAAATTCCATTTATTTTAACATATCCAAAGATGAACTCGAAGTTTTACTCTTAATACACTACCACTGCAAATAAAAGCAAGTCAATTTTCAGTTGCTCACCCCAAAATGTTTTGAGTCATCTGTAATACTGCTCCCTAACATCTATTTATGAAACTACACCTATTTCTACTGTGCCAACTTGAAAGCTAGAAGTCAGACTGATATTTTAACAAGTTATTTCATACAATGTCAATCATCTGCTAAAAATTCTACAATATCATACCATTTCAACTCAGAGTCAAAGACAAAATACAATATCTTATGTCTTCACTTCCTAAACCTGCTGTAAAATCACAAACTTTAGTTACTTAAACCACCACAAATTTATCCTCTTACAGTTCTGGAGGTCAGAAGTCTAAAGCAAGGTATTGGCAGGGCTCTGCTCAATCTGGAGGCTCCAGATGAGACCCTGTTTCTTTGGCGTCTCCAGCTGTTGGAGGGTTTATGCATTCCTTGGCCCCTGTTCCTGCCTTCCACATTCAAAGCTTGTTACTCTAACCTCTGGTTCCATTGTGACATCCCTTTCCTTCGATTTTAACCCTCTTGTCTCACTCCTACAGGGAACCATGGGACTATATGGGGATCACATAGGAAATCCAGGATATAATCTCTTCTATCTCAAGAGCTTCAAATTTACTACAGCTACAAGTCTCTGTTAGCATTTAAAATAACATATACACAAATTCTGAGAATCAGGATGTGGATATCTTTCGGTGTCAGAGGATGAGTTGCCTGGATGGCATCACCAAAGCAATTGGCATGAACTTGGGCAAACTCTGGGAGATGGTGAGGGACAGGGAGGCATGGCGTGCTGCAGTCCATGGGGTCATAAAGAGTTGGACACAACTGGGTGACTGAACAATAACAAGAGTCTTTGAGGGAATTATTCTGCCTACCACATTCTGTAGGATCTGTGCATACTGTTAACCTTTCTGTCTTCCTCTTCTGTTGTTATTGTTGTTTTTGCCTCTTTTGCCCCAGGCACACATACCTCCTTGCCTTTCCTTGAATATTCATGGAAAATCTCTTGGTATAGAATGTTTGTAGTAACTATTTCATCTTGATGCAAAAAAAAAAAAAAAATAAAGAAAAATGTATTCCATTAATAGCTGTTAGTTACGCCTTTCTCTTCCTACAAATCCTTTGCTTAAATATCACCTTTTTAGTGATGAAGTATTGACTACCATCACCTGTTCTGTTTCACCCCTCAATATTTATTACCTTGCTTTCTCTCTTCTTTTCTTTAAAAAAAAAAAAAAATTTTTTTTACTTGGCTACACTGGGTCTTTGCTGCAGCATGTGGGATCTCATAGTTACAGCATGTGAACTCTTAGCTGTGGAATATAGAATCTAGTTCCCTGACCAGGGATTGAACCCAGGCCCCCTGCATTGGGAGCATGGAGTCTTAGTTACTGGACCACCAGAGAAGTACCTCTCTCTTCTTATCTGATAGCAACTTTTATCATCTAACATACCATAAGACTTCTATATTTATTATATTTATTTTTAATTTCCTGCATTTCCCCCTCCCCCCAAAAGTGAGCTTCATGACACAGGATGTGTTGTCTTTTATTCAGAGATGTAACCTGGTAACTTAGAGCATATCTAAAAATAATAAGTGCTCCACACCTATTATGGATTTCAGAATGAAACAACTGATAAGCAAGGAATAGATGACCTGAAGAAATGGTTGATAGAACACTTGAAAAATTTGTTGACACATACACAAAGTTCATTGTTATTTAGGAAAATGCCAATTAAAACATCAGATTTAAAAAAAAGAAAAGTCTAAAAGTAAAAAACTTGAATCTCTACTTAGAATAAAAGAAACCATTGTATATTGACAGTGGGAGTATGCACTGGTTAAAGTCGAGGAAACTAAAATGGCAATACTTGGAAAAATTGAAGCTAGGCACACAGTAAAGATCAGCAAATTTACTCTTAATTATATACTCTTTCAATGTACATAAGCAAGAGAGTGCATATACAGAAACATTCACAGAAGTACTGTGAGCAAGAACCAAAGTAAGGTGAAGGGACAACACTGTATCTCCATTATTGATAATAATGTAAAACTAAATCCAAACACAGAGATCCTCTGCACAAAATATGGTTTAATTTCATAACCCCATTTGGGCAAAAGACACAAAAGAATATATGAGCAATGATTACTTTAAATTTCAGAAACATTTAAAACTCAGCATGTTGTTTATGACTGGCTCAAACTATAAAGAAACACAAGGCATTATTAACCCCAAATGAATGTAATTGCCACTTTTATAAAGGAGAAATGATGTTGTTGCTGATGCACAGAGGTTCTTCAGATCAGATCAGATCAGTCGCTCAGTCGTGTCCGACTCTTGTTCTTAGGGACCACTAATTTTCTATTTCTTGACTGGGGTTGAGGTCATACATTTATTTGTTAAAGTTTATATGTGTGATTTATTCAACTTTCAGCATGTATCACATTGAAAGTAAAAAAAGAATTAAGGGTCAATTAATAAAGAGAACTTACAGGTTAAAAAAAAAAAAACTAGTTTAACAATAGAAAATTTGATGAAGGATATAAACACTAATTTAAATAAAAAATGCTTTAAACACATGAAGAAATGTTCATTCTCACTAAAGAGAAGTATTTTAATTTACAGGATTGAAAAACTATTACAAATGTTGATAGTATAGAGATTTAAACAATTAAATAGTTACATAGATATGAATTTGAGCAAACTCGCGAGATAGTGAAGGACAGGGAAGCCTGTTGTGTTGCAGTCCATGGGGTCACAAAGAGCCGGACATGACTTAGCAACTCAACAAAAAAGTTGCTTAAGTATCTTGCTGTTGGCATGGTCAATTCAAACAACATAATTGAGAGCAATTTAGCAATACCTCTGAAAGTTTAAAGTTTCCAAACTTTGCTTCAACATTTCAAGTCTAGTCATATTCCTAAAGCTATACCAGCACTGTGTGAAATAACATATGATTATATTACTTAAATTTTTTAAAAGAATAAAAGTCCTTCAGAAGGAAATGGTAAAATAAATTACAATATATTCACTGGAAATAATACTATAAATGCTTTTAAAAATGAAGTGTATCTTTTGGCCCTGAAATGGAATATGTCAAGTTACATTTTTAAGTAAAAAACAAATCATGTTTTATAACATTGTATTAAGTACACCAGCATTTATATAAAAACAAAACAGTAAATACTTGTTAAGTAGTTCTATATCTTTTGGAGTATATATGTAAAACAAAACAAAACAAAACAAAACCCAGAACTGATCAATGCAGTTTCTGAGGGAGAGAACTATGGATCCTGGTGGGAGTAGTAGTGGTAGTTTTAACTATAATATACACCTTATTTTGCCTTTTAAATGGAGGGATTGAGGGCAGGAGGAGAAGGGGACGACAGAGGATGAGATGGCTGGATGGCATCACTGACTCCATGAATGTGAGTCTGAGTGACCTCCGAGAGCTGGTGATGGATAGGGAGGCCTGGCATTCTGCAGTTCATGGGGTCGCAGAGAGTCGGACACGACTGAACGATTGATCTGATCTGATCTGATCTGCCTTTTAAATTTTATGCAAAGTGAATGCATTATCAATTCAACATATAAATTAAATAACAAACATATAACAACTACAAAAATAAACTGACTTTTCTATGAAGTAGTAGAAATATTCCTGTTACCAATGCAATTTTAGTTTTGTGCTGTTATTATTCAGAAAAGAAAGTCAGGTATCCTATTCATCACTGCACTCCTGGACGCTCAGCTCTCAGGAATGCATACACTCAGTGCATGATTTACAACATTATCCCTCTGCTCCTCTGATCTCAGGATAACCCAACATTTACAAACTAGATTTGGTGCTAAGCTTATGATGTTGTTCTGTACATAGTGGCAGAACTAGTATCAGGGAAAATTGAAGAACTCAATTTTCTTAGAGTTTTTTGGGGTATTTGGGAGATACAACACTAAACTGAGGAGTTCACTGAGGGAATTTAAGCTAAACAGCAGTCAAAACAGGAAATGTTCCTTGAGATAAATGCTATAGTAGTACATATTCTTATAGCTTAATTTCCTATTTGATAAAATAATTTTAATCCTGCACTGAGATTTAATATCTTCATTTAAAATTTAAAATTTAATAACTTTATGTAATCTATAAATGCATAAAGTATAGCTTTAAAAGTGAGGTTAGTGAAAGAATTTTACCAGAGAGAATCTGAAATTTGCATAAAGTGTTTTTGCTTCCTGTGGCTTAGAGTTCTAGGGAGAAAACCAAAGGTTTGTATATTATATCCCAGCAAAATCATGGTTCCCTTTTCTAAACTTGGTTCATCTACCTGCAAACTAATATGCTTTTCTTTAACTTCTATTTATAATTACCAGGAGCCCATGAAATGCAGTTACTCAATTAGCAACATAGAAATACCACCAACAACAATATTAATAATGATAATAAAATTAAGATTACATCATATTCTTTGATAAAATGAAAGTAGAAGTTTAACTATATTGGATTTCTCTTGTGGCTCAGCTGGTAAAGAATCTGCCTGCAATGCGGGAGACTTGGGTCTGATCCCTGGGTTGGGAAAATTCCCTGGAAAAGGAAAAGGCTACCCACTCCAGTATTCTGGCTTGGAGAATTCCATGGAGTGTATATTCCATGGGGTTGCAAAAAGTCAGACATAACTATATTCTGTAAATATTTAAGAATTCACTTCAGAAAATTTATTGAAGTGTACTGCCCTTTTCTATTCAGGTTTTCATAAGAAGCAACTGAGAATTTGAATATTTGAACATATTCCAAGTATGAGACATTGATGAGCAAGCATAATAACATGCATCCCCTTTTTTCATTTTCTTTACTGAAAAGAACATTATTGTTTAGTACAAAGGGGATAAAAATTTAATTGACTATATAATTGTATATTGTCTCCAAGAAAGAAAATGAGAGGGCTTTGGTAAAAATTCATAATGCCATAATAATAATTTCCTATGCTTCATGGCCATTATACATGCACCTCTTACTGATTAATTATACTAAGAGATTTTCTACAGAATAATTATAAGTGAGATTTCAATACATTTTTTATTTACAGAGATTTCTCTCAAACTTTAGCCAAAAGTCTGACTCAATTTTCACATAATCTTCATTAGAAGATTATTCTATTTCTTAAAGTTCTGTATTTGAAAAATGATGGGTAAAATTGTATATTTAAATTTTTCTTAACTTTAGTATTTTAAAATAATAGCTAATGTTTTTAAAAGTTTATTTGGCACAGAGAAATTGAGTCATTTTTTAAAAAATTATTACCCATTTTTATTATTATCAAAGTGCTTCTATCTACTTCCAACTGTTACTAATCTTTGTGAATTAATTAGTCTAAAAGCATAGAAATAATATTTTTTAGAAAATAAATCCATTATTATCTATTATATAAAACATAATCCAATAAAAATAAATTCAGAGGACACAGCATAGAGATGTAGATTTTAAAAGATGCTGGGTGACAAACTGAAGAAGCAGAAAGAAGAGACAAGAGAGCTTCTGTGTGGAGGGGATTATAAAATGGTAAGTCCAAGAGAAGGGTATAGAAAAATAAGGCTGGTGGGAAAGAAAAGATGGAAACATAGCTTCTTCAGGTTACTAAATCAAGGGTATAAAGATGAGTGGAAAGATAGACTTCCCACAAATCACTAGGGTACAGTAAGGGCAGTGAGTGTGGTAAATTATTTAGATGATGTGGATACTGCTGTTTTATGAGGGTTATACAGTGATATAGCATGTTATGTAAATAAGTCCATGGAAGAGTTTAGTAATTATATACTGTCACTACTACCAGTAAGAACTTTTAAGTAAAAGAAATATTTTTTAAATATAAATTTATTTATTTTAATTGGAGGCTAATTACTTTACAATATTGTATTGGTTTTGCCATACATCAACATGAATCTGCCACGGATATACACGTGCTCCCCATCTCGAACCCCCCTCCCACCTCCCTCCCCATACCATCCCTCTGGGTCATCCCAGTGGACAAGCCCCAAGCATCCTGTATCCTGCATCAAACCTGGACTGGCGATTCATTTCATATATGATATACATGTTTCGATGCCATTCTCCGCAATCATCCCACCCTCTCCTTCTCCCACAGACTCCAAAAGACTGTTCTATACATCAGTGTCTCTTTTGCTGTCTCACATACAGGGTTATTGTTACCATCTTTATAAATTCCATATATGTGCGTTAGTATACTGTATTGGTGTTTTTCTTTCTGGCTTACTTCACTCTGTATAATAGGCTCCAGTTTCATCCACCCCATTAGAACTGATTCAAATGTATTCTTTTTTAATGGCTGAGTAATACTCCATTGTGTATATGTACCACAGCTTTCTTATCCATTCATCTGCTCATGGACATCTAGGTTGCTTCCATGTCCTGGCTATTATACACAGTGTTGTGATGAACATTGGGGTACATGTGTCTTTTTCAACTCTGGTTTCCTCGGTGTGTATGCCCAGCAGTGGGATTGCTGGGTCATAAGGCAGTTCTATTTCCATTTTTTTAAGCAATCTCCACACTGTTCCCATAGTGGCTGTACTAGTTTGCATTCCTACCAACAGTGTAAGAGGGTTCCCCTATATATGAATATCCCAAACTTAATTCCATTTATCTTTTTTTTTTAATTCTATATTTGGCATTAGATATTTTATTGGAAAATGCTAACAAGAAGTCTATTTCCCCTTAGTTTAAGTGGTAAAAAATAGAATGCTTACATATTAAACCCAAATTCAAAACCAATTTCTTAAAAAGTAAATAAAACATAGTAAAATCTCTATGTAACAATAACATGTTATAACATTAACATATAAAATGCTTAAATCAGTGTTACCTGATCACGTATGAGTTAACATGAATTAGTATGGCTTCCCAAAAAAGCTTACAAAATTTTAGGTGCACATTCTATTTTGCAGCCTCTCTTATCTTTAAACCACCTATGGGTGGTTTTGAACTTCTACCACGTATATCTGGAACATGGCTTAAGCTCTTCCTCAATTTAACTACTTGGTTAAAATGTTAAAGTGAGCTTTGAGGATGTGAGCATAATTTTCCAGTGTAACTTTTAACTGAAATATTAAGAGATATAGACATTGGATACATTCTGAAAATGAAAAACCAAAGGTGGTCTGCCTGGAAAACAGTATCGGGGTTTTGCAGGACATGTCTCTATTTAAAAATGCTTGAGGATTAGTAGAGTCTTTATAAATTCTAATTCAGGTTCATCTTTTTTATTTATTTATTTTTTTTTTTTGTGGTCTTTACCTATATTAACCTCCCTCGTGGCTCAGATGATAAAGTGTCTGCCTGCAATGCAGGAGACCCGGGTTTGACCCCTGGGTTGGGAAGATCCCCTGGAGAAGGAAATGGCAACCCACTCCAGTACTCTTGCCTGGAAAATTCCATGGACAGAGGGGCCTGGTAGCTTACAGCCCATGGGGGTTGCAAAGAGTCGGAAGACTGAGCAAATTCCCTTTACCTATATTAGGGAAATAACGTCTATGTGAAAGTGAAAGTGAAGTCGCTCAGTCTTATCTGACTCTTTGTGACCCCGTGGACTGCAGCCTACCAGGCTCCTCCCTCCATGGGATTCTCCAGGCAAGAATACTGGAATGGGTTGTGTTTCCTTCTCCAGGGGATCTTCCCAACCCAGGGATGTCTGTATTCACCTCAAAAGTCCAAATGTCTCATCAGGAAGGTTTCAATTAATCATTTAATCTAAAGGATTTTCTGTTAATGTCTATCAAGTCATCCTGATTTATTTTCTTCCAGGATATTTGCCAACTAAATTCACTCCTTTTATGGCGTGGGTTGTTGTTTCCTTCTCCAGGGGATTTTCCTAACTCAGAGACGTCTATGCTGCTGCTGCTAAGTCACTTCAGTTGTGTCCGACTCTGTGCGACCCCAGAGAGGGCAGCCTACCAGGCTCTTCTGTCCCTGGGATTCTCCAGGCAAGAACACTGGAGTGGGTTGCCATTTCCTTCTCCAATGCATTAGAGTGAAAAGCGAAAGGGAAGTCGCTCAGTCATCTCCGACTCTTTGCGATCCCATGCACCGCAGCCCACCAGGCTCCTCTGTCCATGGGACTTTACAAACAAGAGTACTGGAGTGGGGTGCCATTGACCTCTATATTCACCTCAAAACTCCAACTGTCTCATCAGGAAGGTTTCAATTAATCAATTAATCTAAAGGATTTTCTGTTAATGTCTATCAAGTCATCTGATTTATTTTCTTCCAGGATGTTTTCCAACTAAATTCACTCCTTTTATGGTTTTCATTACTAGGGTTCAGATAGAAAATAACTATCACAAGACCATTCCTTCTCCCATCTCAGCACTAAAGCAAGCCTATGTGTATGGAACAGCTAAATGTGTGTGTGTGTGTGTGTGTGTGTGTGTGTGTGTGTGTGTGTGTTTTATGTAGGTTCTCTTCATCATATTTGTATTTTAAAAAAAAATTAAAAAATCACCTGGTAACTTTTGGCCTCAACACCACAGTTTTTAAAGTGTCAAAATGAGGGCTTCTAACTCTCTAAATTCTGATGTAAAGTTCTTCCACAAGTCCACCTGAGAACTTCTTCCTCCATAGGAAGATTGCAGTGGAGAGGTCAGGACAGTTTCTTCTACCTTAGTTCCAACTAGTCCTTCCCTGGTTGCAACTAGGTTTGATATGATCGTACCCATATTATAAAGTACAAAACACATACAGTCTAATTTGGTGAGTGCAGTTGGTACTTTCTGACTTTTTGAATGTTTAAGGTCAGGTGATTCTCTTATGAATAATACTTTTTTTTTTGTTTTCCAGTTTTTGGAACACTTTTCTTCTAAAAATTTCCAATGATAATTATAAACTGTTGCACATTAAAAGCCCCTTCCAAGGAAATAAACAGACAAATGAAAATAACTTGCCTCTCCAGGCTCTACATTTAGTACCACAGATTCATGTAATGCAAATCTCAAATTAAGTCAGGATAACAAAAAGTTATGAGACTCTTTTTATCTCAGACAGAGAACAAATCCCAAAAGCCTCAGACAAAATAGTAAGTGCCAAATATTGCTGTATTTCAGGCTTTTGCTGTCTGTGCAGTATCTAAGACAGAAAGGGTCCCATAACTTTCTGCTATCCTGCCAATGCAGGAGGTGTAGAAGACACACCAATATTTTATAATAACCTATAAGGGCAAAGAATTTGAAAAAGCATATATATATATGTGTGTGTATATATATGCACTTTGCTATATACCTGAATCTAACACAACATTGTAAATCAACTATACTTCAATAATAATAATTTAAAAGAAATCTATCACCAGGAAAAAAATAATCTGCGTCAAATGTATTCTACATTTAGAGAATGATGACATCAATGAGACTATCAGGTCTGAATCACTTGGAGGCCCCAAGAATCTCTTTCATGTGTCCAGATGGTATATTTTTACATTAAATCAAGAAGTTAGACAGTTGTCCTAATTGTTTATTAAAATTATTATGTTTTTACTTCCTAGAGTGAATTATTTTATTGATACTATGCTGACTCAAAATCAGATTTATTGTTGCTCAATTATGTTATTAAGTTTTTGGTGTTTGGGGATCTTTCTCATTCTCTGCTTTTGATTAAAAATATATTTTAACATGTTTTTCTCAGCTTCAGAATAATTATTATATAAACTGAAAAATTTGGACAGTAAATAGAATTAGTAATTCACTTAGAACTGTGTTTATTATAGCTCAAAGTAAATTCAAGCATATCTAGCTTAATGTCATTATTTGAATTTTTGAAAGCCTAGAGATTTGAAATTATTTAGAGCAACTGAAACAGGCAATGAAAATCTGTGATAAGCTATATGTACAGATGATGTGATCACTGACCTAGAGCCAGACATCTTGGAATGTGAAGTCAAATGGGCCTTAGAAAATATCACTACGAACAAAGCTAGTGGAGGTGATGGAATTCCAGTGGAGCTATTCCAAATCCTGAATGATGATGCTGTGAAAGTGCTACACTCAATATGCCAGCAAATTTGGAAGACTCAGCAGTGGCCACAAGATTGGAAAAGGTCAGTTTTCATCCCAATCCCAAAGAAAGGCAATGCCAAGGAGTGCTCAAACTACCGAACAATTGCACTCATCTCACACGCTAGTAAAGTAATGCTCAAAATTCTCCAAGCCAGGCTTCAGCAATATGTGAACCGTGAACTTCCTGATGTTCAAGCTGGTTTTAGAAAAGGCAGAGGAACCAGAGATCAAATTGCCAACATCCGCTGGATCATGGAAAAAGCAAGAGAGTTCCAGAAAAACATCTATTTCTGCTTTATTGACTATGCCAAAGCCTTTGACTGTGTGGATCACAATAAACTATGGAAAATTCTGAAAGAGATGGGAATACCAGACCACCTGATCTGCCTCTTAAGAAATCTGTATGCAGGTCAGGAAGCAACAGTTAGAACTGGTCATGGAACAACAGACTGGTTCCAAATAGGAAAAGGAGTACGTCAAGGCTGCATATTGTCACCATGTTTATTTAACTTATATGCAGAGTACATCATGAGAAATGCTGGACTGGAAGAAACACAAGTTGGAATCAAGATTGCCGGGAGAAATATCAATAACCTCAGATATGCAGATGACACCACCCTTATGGCAGAAAGTGAAGAGGGGCTAAAAAGCCTCTTGATGAAAGTGAAAGTGGAGAGTGAAAAGGTTGGCTTAAAGCTCAACATTCAGAAAACGAAGATCATGGCATCTGGTCCCATCACTGCATGGGAAATAGATGGGGAAACAGTGGAAACAGTGTCAGACTTTGTTTTTCTGGGCTCCAAAATCACTGCAGATGGTGACTGCAGCCATGAAATTAAAAGACGCTTACTCCTTGGAAGGAAAGTTATGACCAACCTAGATAGCATATTCAAAAGCAGAGACATTACTTTACCAACAAAGGTTTGCCTAGTCAAGGCTATGGTCTTTCCTGTGGTCATGTATGGATGTGAGAGCTGGACTGTGAAGAAGGCTGAGCGCCGAAGAGTTGATGCTTTTGAACTATGGTGTTGGAGAAGACTCTTGAGAGTCCCTTGGACTGCAAGAAGATCCAACCAGTCCATTCTGAAGGAGATCAATCCTGGAATTTCTTTAGAAGGAATGATGCTAAAGCTGAAACTCCAGTATTTTGGCCACCTCATGCGAAGAGTTGACTCATTGGAGAAGACTCTGATGCTGGGAGGGATTGAGGGCAGGAGGAGAATGGGACGACAGAGGATGAGATGGCTGGATGGCATCACTGACTCGATGGATGTGAGTCTGAGTGACCTCCGGGAGCTGGTGATGGACAGGGAGGCCTGGCGTGCTGCGGTTCATGGGGTCGCAAAGAGTCGGACACGACTGAGCGACTGATCTGATCTGATATGTAAAGAAAAGTTAAACTAATAAAAATAGTTGATAAACACAATGTTTCTCAAATCTTAAATTGGGGAATTTAAAAATGTTCATAGGAAGCTGAGATATAAAAGCAGCATAAAGCAAACTAGATACTTGAAGTTCAAGTTTTAATCCCCTTGTTTTGGAAGGTAGAGAAATGTTAGCAGATACTATCCCATCTTAAAGGTCAATATTGTGGTTATTACACTGAAAAAAAACTTATGCGAAATGTATTTTGGTTTAGAATACATTTGATTAAAATATTTAGAGGAAAATATTTTTTTTATCACTGAGAGGTGAACAAAAAAATGCTTTGAGTTCATCATGTGTTTAGCTAGTTTCTTAATAAAAGCCATGGCAGTGGCAATTCCACCACTGGCTTTCTTCTTCTTTTTCTCAGTCTTCCTTTATTTCTTCTTATTCTTCTTAATTTTTCTTAATAAATGGGCTTTTAAATGCTTATATACTTCACATTTATAATGTAATCATATAAAATTAAAAATATAATGTACATTTGTTGTTGTTTAGTTGCTAAGTTCTATCCAACTTTTTTGTGATCCCACGGACTGTAGCCCACCAAGCTCCTCTGTACGTGATATTTCCCAGGCAAGAACACTAGAGTAGGTTGCCATTTCCTTCTCCAGGGGATCTTCCAGACCCAGGGATTGAACCCGCATCTCCTGCATTAGCAGGCAGATTCTTTACCACTGAGGCACCAGGGCAGCCTATAATGTTGTATGTTAATATAATATGTACATTATATATATATATATATATATATATATAATGTACATTATAGGCTACCCTGGTGGCTCAGTGGGAAATATATAAATATATATTTATATATAATGCAAAACCACTGATATGATCATACAATAGATGAGAAAATGAAGACCAGAAGTTAACTGATTTAACCACTGAGAGAGAAAAATAGTGGCAATGGCAAGGATATATATGAGTGTTTAGACTGGCAGTTACATGTTATTCCTAAGCTTTCTTCTGCTTTAACCCAATGAGGACTAAGGGGTTCTTCCCCTTGCTTTAATTCTGTAAGCAGTAATGGGTTTTTATCTAAGAAATTATATTCCATCCATTTTTTTACAGGATCTATTGGCTGTTTTATAGGCTTCCCTTGTGACTCAGCTGGTAAAGAATTTGCCTGCAGTGCAGGAGACCTGGGTTTGATCCTCTGCAGAAGGGAAAGGCTACCCACTCCAGTATTTTGACTGGAGAATTCCAGGGACTGTATAGTCCATGGGGTTGCAAAGAGTCAGACACTACTGAGCAACTTTCACTTTCTCATTTGCTCACATTGGCTGCTCACTATTTAAACATTCCCCCTCTTTATGCATGTGCTTTTCAGTTTTATCCTCAATTCCCCATTGTAAGTCTCTTCATTGGCTCTACTCAGAGCTCCCACTATGTTTCCCACAACAATGGAGTGTCTGTCATTGTCTTCCCATGTGTCTAGTAACTGGAACAATTATAACTTCTACCTCTAAACTAAACTATTCAGTGAATCACTTAGCATCAACATCACATATTTACTTTAAACAAAGTAAAAACTAGGACCAGAATTTCTGAAAGCATGAATATATAATACATTTATTATAAGTAATGTTGGAAAGAATATCTAGGAAATTTCAAAAAAATTATATCTCATGAAGAGAATATATCTTAGACCCTTATTATATTCATTAAAATGCACATTTATAAAATATTCTGTATTGCATATTATCCTTTTTGCATATACACATTGATATGTTTATCTCTAAAATAAGATCTTTATATAAGTACTTAATGCAATATAAACATTCAGTGATAATACACACATATATTATATATATTATATTGTACAAGGCAATATAATATACATATTATATATATATATAGACAAGTATATATAATACACATACATACTATAGACAAGGGAAATTTAAAGATAGATATCTCACAGGTTGGGCTTCCCTCGTAGCTCAGTCATTAGAGAATCCACCTAAAATGCAGGAGACCTGGGTTCAATTTCTGGGTCGGGAAGATCCCCTGGAGAAGGAAATGGCCACCCATTCCAGTACTCTTCCCTTGAAAAGCTCATGGATGGAAGAGCCTGTCAGGCTACAGTCTATGGCGTTGCAGGAATCAGACATGCCTGAGACTAAGCATACACACTCACAGGTCACTACATGAATAAATGATAGAAATACAAAATGGACTTGAAATATAAGCTAAATAACAGATGCTCTGAATATTAGAAGTCAAGTCAAAGTTACAACATCGAATATATTTATTTCTGTTGATCTGGTAGCTCAGGACACATAGAAGAAACTGGTGAGCATATTCTTTAAGTTCCTTATGACTCTACTTATTAAAGAGTTTTCTGACTTGCTTTTATAGAGCAGACTATGTAAGCAGCATTTGAGTTGCTTATCAAAATGTACATGTCTTTTAAGTATTTACCGGCTTTAATACCCTATAGTAATGTAAATTCTACATTAGTGTTCCCCACCAAAGAGCTAAGTGATACCAGACCACTCTGAGAATTCAGTTCAATACAACTCAGGTTAATCCAATCAACTAAATATTAAAATCTAAGAGTTAGAAAAGGAGATATGACGTTCTTGATTTCAAGTTATTGATATTCTTTGGAGATAGAACAAATGAAAGCACATAAAATAGCTTGACTATCACAACAGCACATAATGCAATTCAATTTAGCAACATTTATTACTCATTAAGGACTAGATGAAGGAAAATCTATGCAAATAACTGCTATGTCTAGGAAGAACCAAATGAAACCATTTATAGTTTCTCTGGATCAAATTTCAGTTATTATATTTTCATGTGGTTGGTTTCATAAACTGAAAGTTGCCTATTGCAGCAACCATAAAATTTGCCTTCACCTTCTGATCTGAGGCATTTGATCAGATGACACCTGTGAAAAGTCCACTACTGCTTGCTTTCTGGTAAAATTGCTTAGGTTTCCATTTCTTTTTTTCTCCTTCCAGTCAATATGACATTTAACCTTTAATGCCATCATTCTTATATTGCCAGAGATTTTAAAAGGATTGAAATAACTGGAACATGAAAAAACATACCAAAGTATTTTAAAAATCAATGAACATATATTTTCTCAAATTCTTTTTCTTAGAAGACAAAAACTTCAAGCATGATTTTAATTATGTAAATGACTCTACTGAAGTTTCAGTTCAATTCAGTTCAGTCGCTCTTTGTGACCCCATGAATCGCAGCATACCAGGCCTCCCTGTCCATCACCAACTCCCAGAGTTCACTCAAACTCACGTCCATCCAGCCACCTCATCCTCTGTCCTCCTGCCCCCAATCCCTCCCAGCATCAGTCTTCTCCAATGAGTCAACTCTTCGCATGAGGTGGCCAAAGTACTGGAGTTTCAGCTTTAGCATCATTCCTTCCAAAGAATACCCAGGACCTATCTCCTTTAGAATGGACTGGTTGGATCTCCTTGCAGTCCAAGGGACTCTCAAGAGTCTTCTCCAACATCACAGTTCAAAAGCATTAGGTTGATGCAATAAATGCTAACACAATCATGGAGCTATCCTAATTTTATAGTCTTTGCTTGAGCTATAAGAACATTTGGTTATATCTGTTTGCCTTTTGTGAGTGTGTTTAACTTTTTTTTCCCTTTCACATAGTTTCATAAACTGTCCATAAAAATAATAACACCTTTAAAAGAATTTTTCTTTAAGAAATTACCTAATTTTGATTAAATTCAGATAGTGTCAAGAAAGAAAACTGAAATACAACCCAGTGTATAAAAGCAATGTTACTTTTGTCACATTTATCCTTCCATTCCTAACCACAGATCATTTTCTTCCCAAACTTTTATAACTGAACAGCATGAAATCTCCTCATTTGATCATATCCTGATTAGAAAACTACGTTTAACTGCTTGTCTTTCCATTTGTTTCTTCCTTACATAAATGTCCCCATGGTAGAAAAATAAGTAACATTAATATCTGGAATAAATTTTCTTATAAGTAAGCATTTTTTTGGCTTTAGGTTGTGTTTCTAATGACATTTGTTTTCTCATTCTACAAAATATCAAAGAACTTCTAAATACATCTTTTTTTCCTCACTAAAGTCAATAGCAATGAGACTATATGTGTAATATTCATACATTGTCAATTTAAGTTTCTAGATTGACATATAGTTTTCTTCCAATCATTGATTTTTAAATACAAATTCTGAAATTGCAGTTTTGTTACCTCTAATCCACGAGGTAGTTGGCAGAATTAATTTTAATAAGTGAACTCCTATATTTATCATTCCATATTCATTACATAGTTTTTAAATTATAATTTATATTCCATAATCAAATATTGTTTTAGGAATATTTAAAGAATAAAATTTGTAAGAATGGTAATTTTTATAAACTTCAAGTATTCCTTATGAAATATATATATATATATAAGAATGTAAATATTTGCAATTTCAATACAGACTTACCTTGCCGACATATTGATAATCAGATCCTGTATATTCCTCCAGTAAGAAAAATTGATTCCACATCCAACCACGCTTTTGACGATGAAGTATTTTGCCATCACTCCTTGCTACACGTGCACCTAAAATTCTTTTCTGAGGCACAGGAGTCCTTCTAAACATTATCTCTGGAGAACAGAAATGTGGCAGGCATACCCAGAGTAGAAATAGTAGCAAAAATTGATATATTGTCATAGTTCACTTCTTGACAATTTCCAACGTGGATGAAGAAAAAGCAGTCTTATTTTATTCGGTTGAATTTTACTGTATTTCAACTGGTTTCCAACATTTCACCAATGTTTTGGACATGTTTCCAAAAGCTTCAAACAAACAAACAAATAAAAAAAAGTCAGTTGACAACATTATAAATGTTACCTGTCACTTTAAATTTAAAGTGACAAAAATTAATTAATGATAGCAACCAAAATATTCACCTTCCCTTTTTTACATAAAGTAATTGCTAGTTTTGGAGACATGACTTGTCTAGTATATATAAGATGTCTATAATATAAGAAAAGATGATTGCAAATAATTTCAAACAAATTCCAAAGAAAGGACATATTAAGCCTTATTTTCTTTTTTTTTCCTTTTGGAACTTTACTAGTTTTTAGGAATTATAACCCCTGTATACAGTGGAGATGTAGTTAATTTTACGTGTCAACTTTCCCAGAGTAATTTAACATAAATTAAAATTTTGAAAACAAAATAGTTATTTTAATAACTATAGGAAATAGGCACTTATCATGCAATGCAATGATATTTAAATAACTTTTTAATCAGCAGCAGTTTCTTCAATTTTCATCCACCTCAAAGATAAAAGTAAACTAAAATAAAAAAAATTTGAGTGTCTTCAGCTGAAGACTTTTCTTCTCTCCTCTCTTAGGTTGATCTGTGAAACAAATAGAGCTTCCTAGAGCAGAAAATAAAAATCACAACTACAGTAAATCAACATGTGACATAATTTACACTATTGTGTATAAGGATTTAATCATGCTGAAAGTTCCAGCTTTGAAACATTTGCACAAAGTATCACCACAGACTTGCCCCGGGAATTCCATGATGCCCCAGCCTTCTCACTGCTCTCCACCTGCAATTATTTTTTTTTTCAGCACTGTATCTCTGGTAAATCCTGTGTGTGTGTTACTTATTCAGTCATATCTGACTGTTTGCGAACCAATGGACTGTAGCCCATCAGGCTCCTCTGTCCATGTTATTCTCCAGGCAAGAATACTGGAGTGGACTGCCATTCCTTTAACCAAGGGATCTTCTCAACCCACGGATGGAATCCAAGTCGCCTGCATTTCAGGCAGATTCTTTACTGTTTGTTTTACCATTTGAGCTACCCAGGAATTACTTCCGGTAAACCTACTGCAATGTAAATCAGATCATGTCACTTCTCTGCACAAAACACTCTGATGGTTTCACACCTTATTTTGATTAAAACCCAGCATCTCACAAAGACCTACAATTGAATATTCCTTTTCATAACTGTTGGTCTCCTCTCTGACCTCATGCTATACTTCAATCATCAGGTCACTACTCAAAATTGACTCTTTTCCAGCCAAAGTGTCCTTCTTGCTTCAGCCTGCAACATACCTCATATACCCCTCTCTTCAACCAAGACCTCTTTACATTTTCTCTCCAACTGGAATGTTTTTTCATGTAGTTATCCACATAGGTAGAACCCCTGTTTCCTTTGGATCTTTCTTGAAACCTCCCCTAATATTTTCTAGATCTCAATATACATGTGTTTTATTTATCTATTGTTTTATTTATTATTTATTGTGCACATATTCTGCCTGTCATCATGAAAAAAAGGAATTTTGCTCTTTTTATTTGCTATTGTTTTCACAGTACCTAGAACAGACTCTTGCACATGGTATATGTTCATTAAATAATCTGATTGAATGAATGCATGAATTATATATTGATTCAAACATCTGAGGATCATTAACTCCTCTATAAAGTTAAGCCCAAATATTTAGATATGAAAATAATATTTTCAAATCATAATTACTTTTATTCTTTGTTTATATTATTCTTAAGCTATTTTTATTTAAAATTTCCTATTTTCTTTTTATTTTCAGTTAGGTATGCATTTTATTTCAGGATATGATAAAATACAACAAAATGTGGTTGGGAGACCAAAAATGTTATAAAAAGTGGTTGGAGGACCAAGAGGATTGAGTTTCATTTCTTTAATATGACAGTGTATTCTTAAGTGTGCCAGCATTTATATATATGGTTTCATTCACAAAGATTTCTAAGCAATATGTTTACTTATTTGTGTGTTTGTTTTATTATTCAGATGATTTAAAGGTTAATGCAAATACTCTTCAGAAAGAAGATTAATGATGAAGCAATATTTCCCCAGAGTGTATTAAATGACTGTGGAACTCTCTACAGCACATGAAGCATTCAACATGACAGATATAACCTGTATTAAAATCTGTCATGTATTGCTATACTTGGGAGAAAGGAAATTATCTGATGCATAAAATGGTTTTACATCACAAAGTACTGACTTTACAGAAACTCAGATTGATTGGATTCTAAGTAATAGGAACATTTACCAAAATGATATTTGACTTTTTTAATGCATCAGAACATGCTAGACAGTATTCTCCAGAAATTTATACTGTTCCTAAGAGTTAGAGGAGAGTTTGCATAATTGAGGGTTTTTTTTATCTTCTATGAAAGCTTTAAAACTTATTGAAGCAAGATTCTCATTTCAACTCTCTTTTTTTTCCAATTTAAAACTATTTCCTAGCACTTGCTATATTGATTATTTTCAATACAATATAACTTTTACCTATAAGTTTAGAAGCTTAATTATCAATATTTTTAGGAGGATGAGGACATTGCATTTTTAAAAGCTGTTAGTAAACAATTGGCACTATATATATATACCATTTTTCTTTATTATTTTAGTTTCTATTATTTCATAAAATATTTTCTGAAGAATATATAGTTAAATGCATTTTAATACTGATTTAAGATGTGTGAGAGTTGGACTGTGAAGAAAGCTGAGCGCCAAAGAGTTCATGCTTTTGAACTGTGGTGTTGGAGAAGACTCTTAAGAGTCCCTTGGACTGCAAGGAGATCCAACCAGTCCTTTCTAAAGGAGATCAGTCCTAGGTGTTCTTTGGAAGGAATGATGCTAAAGCTGAAACTCCAGTACTTTGGTCACCTCATGCGAAGAGTTGACTCATTGGAAAAGACTCTGATACTGGGAGGGATTTGAGATGGCTGGATGGCATCACCAACTCAATGGACGTGAGTTTGAGTGAACTCCAGGATTGGTGATGGACAGGGAGGGCAGTTTGATGTTTTGCTTATGAATATCCAATTTTTCTAGCACCATTTGCTGAAAAGTGCATCTTTTCTTCACTGAATTGCTTTTGTAACTTTGTCAAAAATCAGTTGTTTATCTATGTGTGTTTATATATTTTTGGACTCATATATATTTCCTTGTTTGTTCATATTTATACCCATAGAACACTCTGTTGATCACTATAATTTGTAAGTCTGGAAATCAAATAATCTTAGTCCTCCAACTTTAGTCTTTTAATTTTCTTTTCTTTTTTTTTGGTTATTATAGAACTTCTTGCATTTTCCATTAAATTTTATAGTTACATTGAATTTTGTATATAAAAATCTGTGGGGATATTAATGGGTATTGTATTGAATCTATAGATAAATTTGAGAAAAATGAAAATCATAATGACATTGACTCTCCTGAGTTATGAACACTATATGTATCTTTCAGTCATGTTTTGTAAATTTCAGTACATAAGCCTTGTTCACCTTTTGTCAAATATAACCCGAGTATTTTCATTTTTTTTCATGCTATCACTATATCACATTTTTGTTTTTAACCACTTTTTTGAGGTAAGAATGAAATACAAAGAGCTGAAATATTCATTGTATACAACTTGATGAGTTTGGACATTGTTAAGAGGAAATACAGACACATCTGAGTCTGGCATGGGTATATGATAATTATAGACTTGTATCCAGATATATAAAGAATTCTCAAAATCAACCATCAAAAAACACAAAATCCAATAAAAATTGGAAGAAGATTTGAATTTACACTTCACCTAAGAAGACAGAGGGCAAAAAATATATTGAAAGTTATTCAACATCATGCATCATTTGAGAAATTCAAACTAAAATGACTGATGACTAGCATATGTCAGTGAGGATGTGGAGGAATGAGAACTCTTTTACACCTTTGATGGGATTGTCAAATAAGATAAACTCTTTGAAACACAGTGTAGTAAGTTGAAAAATGGCCCCTCAAAGATGTTTATATCCTGAATTCTAAAATATAGCTTATATATATGCTACTTTACAGGGTAAGGAAACTTTAGAGATATGATTCACTGAAAATCTTGGGGATTTAGGAGATTATCCTGGATCATTTAGACAAAATCAAGGATGGCTCAGACAGTAAAGAAACTGCCTGCAATGCAGGAGACCTGGGTTCAGTCCCTGGGTTGGGAAGATCCCCTGGAGAAGGGAATAGCAGCCCACTCCAGTATTCTTGCCTGGGAAGTCCCATGGACAGAGGAGCTTGTGGGGGCTACAGTCCACAGGGTCACAAAGAGTCACTTTGTGACATGACTGAGTGACTAGCACTTTCATTTTCTTTCAATATGATCACAGGTGTTTCCCAGGTGGTGTAGTGCTAAAGAATCTGCCTGCCAATTCAGGATATTTAAGAGACACAGTTTCAGTCCCTAGGTCAGGAAGATCGACTGCAGTAGAAAATGACAATCTGCTCCATTATTCTTGCTTGGAAACATTCCATGGATAGAGGAGCCTGACAGGCTACAGTTCATGCAGTTGCGAGAGTTGAACATGACTGTGGACATGACTGAGCAACTGAACACACACAAACAAGGTAATCAGAGGGGGTCTCATAAGAGGGAGGCAGGACGATCAGTCAGGGAAAGAGATGATCACAGATGCTGGAGGATAGAGTGTCCCAAATAAGAGTGCAGTAGCTAAGGATTACAGGCCACCCTGGAAGCTAAAGAAGCCAAAGAATGGATACTACCCTGGAGCATCACCCTCCCCTCCACCCAGGCAGAAATCTTGATTTTAGACTTTTGATCTCTTGCTGTTGTTCAGCTGCTAAGTTTTGTCCAGCTCTTTTGTGACCCTGTGGACTGTAGCCCGCCAATCCCCTCTATCCATGGAATTCTCCAGGCACGAATAATGGAGTGGATTGCCATTTCTTTCTCCAGGGGATCTCCCCGATCCAGGGGAGATCTGGATGCATGTCTTCTGCATTGGCAGGCAGATTCTTTACTACTGAGCCACCAGGGAAGCTCTTTTGACCTCTTGAATTCTAATAGATAAATCTGTAATATTTTAAGTCATTCAGTTTGTGAGTTGTTACAGTACCAATAAGATAAGCAGATTTAGACATTTATGCAAGTGGAATAAAGGATATTCATCTAAAATATGCATAGGGAAAGGCTAGAGATAAGTCAGTGTCACAGGTGAATGGATAAACAGATGGTGTTATATGCATACAATGGAATGTTACTAAGCAATTAAAAAAGAATGACATTTTAAGTTCATAAGCAAGGAAGGAGCTTAGAAAAATATCACTCCATCCTAAAAACAAAGATAACCTGAACAGACTTAAAAAATTAACAACTCTTCTTGGATTCATAACAATGGAGGAGGACTCAGGGACTACTGCCTCCAAGATTGAAGATAGATAAATGAACAGAACAAAGCTCGGCTTAACTGACCAGGGACTCATGAGCAGAAATCAACCGGAACCAATAATGGAGTGGCAAACCTGAACTGTAATTGACAAACTTCTGGAGGTTCAGTGAGTATAACTCGGAGATTTAAAAACTCCAAGGGGAAAGTCCTCAACATGGTGAGATTTACCATCAAGAACACCTCCAAGTTTCCACAGTAAATATCTGAGAAAAAATCCCCTTGTGTTTCCCCAGGGAGAGGGTAAAGGAAATATTTTTACATACATCAGATCATTCTACTCTTAATAAGGCCAGCCCTCAGGGGAAACTAGTCAACCAGAGCCTAACCTGCTGGAGTACTCCCGTATGCAAAGTTGCTTCGGTAATGACTTTTAGACCCTATGGACTGTAACCCACCAGGCTCCTCTGTCCATGGGATTCTCCAGGCAAGAATACTGGAATGGGTTGGAAGGCCCTCCTCCAGGGGATCTTCACAACCTAGGGATCGAACCCCTGTCTCTTAGGTCTCCTGAACTAGCAGGCAAGTTTGCTACCACTAGTACCACCTTACATAGGAAAGAGGAAATACATTCTGGACCACCTAAGGAGTGAGAAAACCTTGAGAAACATTTGTGAAGTTCAGTCCAGAGGCACAGAATCACTGAAAGACTAAGAACTAGTCACAGACTATAGAATGCTTCTCCTGCCCCATCCCTAGGCTTCCCTGACAGTTCAACTGGTAAAGAATCTGCCTGCAAAGCAGGAGATCCCAGTTCAATCCCTGGGTCAGGAAGATCTATCATATTGTTGCTCAGTCGTCTCTCACTGTTCATGACCCCATGGACTGCAGCACGCCAGGCTTCCCTGTTCTCTACTATCCCCCAGAGTTTGCTCAAACTCATGCCCATTCATGATGCCATCCAACTCTCTCATCTGTTGCCCCCTGCTCCTCCTGCCCTCCATCTTTCCCAGCATCAGAGTCTTTTCCAATGAATTGGTTCTTTGCATCATGTGGCCAAAGTATTGGAGTTGCAGCTTCAACATCAGGCCTTCCAAAGAATATTCTGGGTTGATTTCCTCAAAGATTGATTGATTTGATCTGCTTCCAGTCCAAGGGAGTCTCAAGAGTCTTCTCCAACACCACAGTTCAAAAGCATCAGTTCTTTGGTTCTCTGCCTTCTTTATGGTCCAACTCTCATATCCATACATGACTAGTAGAAAAACCACAGCTTAGACTATATGAACCACTGTCTTCAAACTGATGTCTCTTCCTTTTAAAATGCTGTCTAGGATTGTCATATCTTTTCTTCCAAGGAGCAAGCATCTTTTAATTTCATGGCTGCAGTCACTATCTGCAGTGATTTTGGAGCCCATGAAGCTAAAGTCTGTTACTGTTTCCATTCTTTCCCCATCTATTTGCAATGAAGTGATGGGACTAGATGCCATAGTTGTTTGTTTGTTTGTTTTTTAATGTTGAGTTTTAAGTCAGCTGTTTCACTCTCCTCTTTTACCTTCATCAAGAGGCTCTTTAGTTCCTCTTCACTTTCTGCCATAAGGATGGTGTTATCTGCATATCTGAGGTTTTGATGTTTCTCCCCACAATCTTGACTCCAGCTAGTGATTCTTCCAGTCCAACATTTTACATGATATAAGTTAAATAAGCAGGGTGACAATACACAGCTTTGACCTACTCCTTTCCCAACTTTGAACCAGTCATTTGTTTCATGCCCAGTTCTAACTGTTGCTTCTTGACCTGCATACAGGTTTCATAGGATGCAGTAAGGTGGTTTGGTAATTCCACCTCTTTTAATAACTTTCTACAGTTTTTTTGTGATCCACACAGTCAAAGGTTTTAGCATAGTCAATGAAGCAGAAGTAGATGCTTTTCTGGAATTCCCTTGCCTTTTTAATAGTCCAACAGATGCTGGCAATTTGATCTCTAGTTTCTCTGCCTTTCTAAATCCAACTTGAACATCTGTAATTTCTTGGTTCATGTACTGTCAAAGCCCAGCTTGAAAGACTTTGACAATACTTTGCTAGTGTGTGAAATGAGTGCAAATGTACAGTGGTTGGAACTTCCCTTACCATCGCCTTTATTTGGGATTGGAAAGAAAACTGACCTTTTCCAGTTCTGTGGCCATTGTTGTGGTTTTCAAATTTGCTGACATATTGAGAGCAACATTTTAATAGCATCATATTTTAGGATTTGAAATAGCTCAGCTGGAATTCCATCACCTCTACTAGCATTACTAAAGGATTATTTACAGCAGCTCCATCTCTGAGTGCATCATATCCTGTTATCAAAAAAATTACAAAGCATGCCAAAAGGCAAAAAAAAAAAAAAAAGCAAATTGGAGAGATAAGAGCAAGCATCTGAATGAGACATAGCAGGAGTGTTGGGATTATCAAACTAGAAATATAAAGCAACTTTGATTAATATTCTAAGGACTCTAAAGAACAAAATAAACAGCATGTAAGAACAGAGGATCAACATAAGCAGAGTCATGGAAATCCTAAGAAAGAACTAAAAATAAACGTGAGAGACAAAAAACACTATAAGTAAAGAGTATATCTGATGGGTTTATTGGTAGACTCAGTTGGCTGAGGAAAGAATCTCTGAACAAAAGGATGTATCCACAGGATCTTCAAAAAGCGTATACATTTGTCCTTAAATATGCATTCAGATCCACAGAATGCACAGCACCCAAGAGTGAACACTAAGGACCTTGAGGATAGTTTAGAGTAGGTCCCTCCTCAGTAAAAAAAGTCTTGACTGGAGAATCCCAGGGATGGGGGAGCCTGGTGGGCTGCCGTCTATGGGGTCGCACAGAGTTGGACACAACTGAAGTGACTTAGCAGCAGCAGCAGCAGCAGTAAAAAAAAAAAAAAAAAGTTGCATTTTGGAGAGGGATATTGATAATGAGAGAGGACATGCAGTTGTGGAGGCAGTTGGTATATGGGAAGACTCTGGATCTTCTCAATTTTCCTGGAAACACAAAACTACTCCAAAAAATATCAGCAGTTCATAAACACACACAAAATTAAATAGAAATAGGAAATTATGCAAAACAAACCAGGTTAGTTTGCTTAATGTTAATTCTTCCCAGGTATGTTCTACATTGCTAGAAACGTACTTATTAACTTTTTCAAAACATTATTCCTTCATTATAAATGCTACAAATAATCGTTATTCCAGTTTGTTGTTATTGTTCAGTTGCTAAGTGGCATCCAATTCTTTGCAACCCCATGCCTGACTCCTCTGTCCTCCACTATCTCCTGGAGTTTTCTCAAATTCATGTCCATTGAGTCAGTGAGGCTATCTATTGAACTTATCCTCTTCTGTCCCCTTAAGTCTTTCCTAATGGGTTACTCTTCACATCTGTTGGCCAAAGGAACAGTCCTTGCAATGAATATTTAGAGTTGATTTCTCAGGAGATGCAGGTTCAATCCCTAGGTTGGGAAGATGCCCTGGAGAAGGAAATGGCCACACACTCCAGTATTCTTGCCTGGCAAATCCTAAGGACAAAAGATCCTGGCAGTCTACAGTCTATGGGGTTGCAAAAAGTTGAACACAGTTTAGGGACTAAACATTCCTCCAGTAACCAGACTCAAAATACAGAATTTTAATAGGTGGCTCAGATAGTAAACAATCTGCCTGCAGTACATGAGGCCCAGTTTCTATCACTGGGCTGGAAAGATTCTCTGGAGAAGGAAATGACTACCCACTTCAGTATCCTTGCCTGGAGAATCCAATGGATACAGGAGCCTGGTGGGCTATACTCCATGGTGTCTCAAGGAGCCAGACACGACTGATGGAATAACACACACACACACACACACACACACATTGATGCTTCCATTTAACCAAATACACCTATTACATGGTCAGTCAATATAGTCCCTCGCTTTTTTTTTTTTTTTTTTTCCCTCCATGGGTCTAAGTTCTTCCCACCCCAATCTCCCACTTAATGTGCCACCACACCTACATGACCTTTTAAAACTAACACATACCAAAAAAAAGATGTCCTTTTCATCATAGGGGACTAGAATGCAAAAGTAGAAAGTCAAGAGATACCTGGAACAACAGGTAAGTTTGGCCTTGGAGTACAAAATGAAGCAGGGCAAAGTCTAACAGAGTTAGCCAAGAGAAGGCACTGATCATAGTAAAAACCCTCTTCCAATAACACAAGTGAAAACTCTACATATAGACATCACCAGATGGTCAATACTGAAATCAGATTGATTATATTTGCAGCAGAAGATGGAAAAGCTCTATACAGTGAACAAAAAAGTAGAAAAGACCAGGAAGTGACTGTGGCTCAGATAATGAACTCCTTAGTGCCAAATTCAACCTTAAATTGAAGAAAGTAGGGAAAACCACTAGGCCATTCAGGTATGACCTAAATAAAATTCCTTACAATTATAAGTAGGAATGACAAATAGATTCAAGAGATTAGATCTGATAGAGTGCCTGAAGAACTCCTGGCAATCTTGACTCCAGCTTGTGTTTCTTCCAGTCCAGAGTTTCTCATGATGTACTCTGCATACAAGTTAAATAAGCAGGGTGACAATATACAGCCTTGATGAACTCTTTTTCCTATTTGGAACCAGTCTGTTGTTCCATGACCAGTTCTAACTGTTGCTTCCTGACCTGCATACAAATTTCTCAAGAGGCAGATCAGGTGGTCTGGTATTCCCATCTCTTTAAGAATTTTCCACAGTTTATTGTGATCCACACAGTCAAAGGCTTTGGAATAGCCAAGAAAGCAGAAATAGATGTTTTTCTGGAACTCTCTTGCTTTGTCCATGATCCAGCGGATGTTGGCAATTTGATCTCTGGTTCCTCTGCCTTCTCTAAAACCAGCTTGAACATCAGGAAGTTCACGGTTCACATATTGCTGAAGCCTGGCTTGGAGAATTTTGAGCATTACTTTACTAGCATGTGAGATGAGTGCAATTGTGCGGTAGTTTGAGCATTCTTTGGCATTGCATTTATTTGGGATTGGAACGAAAACTGACCTTTTCCAGTCCTGTGGCCACTGCTGAGTTTTCCAAATTTGCTGGCATATTGAGTGTAATACTTTCACAGCATCATCTTTCAGGATTTGAAATAGCTCAACTGCAATTCTCTCACCTCTACCAGCTTTGTTCGTAGTGATGCTTTCTAAGGCCCACTTGACTTCACATTCCATGATATCTGGCTCTAGATGAGTGATCACACCATCGTGATTATCTGGCTCATGAAGATATTTTTTGTACAGTTCTTCTGCGTATTCTTGCCATCTCTTCTTAATATCTTCTGCTTCTGTTAGGTCCATACAATTTCTGTCCTTTATCGAGCCCATCTTTGCATGAAATGTTCCTTTGGTATCTCTGATTTTTTTTGAAGAGATCTCTAGTCTTTCCCATTCTGTTGTTTTCCTCTATTTCTTTGCATTGATCGCTGAAGAAGGCTTCTTATCTCTCCTTGCTATTCTTTGGAACTCTGCATTCAGATGCTTATATCTTTCCTTTTCTCCTTTGCTTTTCACTTCTCTTCTTTTCACAGCTATTTGTAAGGCCTCCCCAGACAGCCATTTTGCTTTTTTGCATTTCTTTTCCATGGAGATGGTCTTGATCCCTGTCTCCTGTACAATGTTACGAACTTCATTTCATAGTTCATCAGGCACTCTATCAGATCTAGGCCCTTAAATCTATTTCTCACTTCCACTGTATAATCATAAGGCATTATTTAACTTTTAGGCAAATTATCTCATGTGAAATGCTGGACTGGATAAAGCACAAGCTGGAATCAAAATTGCCGGGAGAAATATAAGTAACCTCAGATACGCAGACGACACCAACCTTATGGCAGAAAGCAAAGAGGAACTAAAGAGCCTTGTGATGAAGGTAAAAGTGGAAAGTGAAAAAGTTGGCTTAAAACTCAACATTCAAAAAATGAAGATCGTAGCATCCGGTCCCATCACTTCATGGCAAATAAATGAGGAAACAATGGAAACAGGGATGGACTTTAGTTTCTTGGGCTCCAAAATAACTGCAGATGGTGACTGTAGAAATTAAATTAAAAGATGCTTGCTCCTTGGAAGAAAAGCTATGACAAACCTATACAGAATATAAAAAAAGTACTTTTCAACAAAGTTGAAAAGTTTGTTGAACAGTACTTTTCAACAAAGTCCTTGGCCAACAAATTTCCATATGGTCAAATTGACTGTGTGGATCACAATAAACTGTGGAAAATTCTGAAAGAGATGGGAATACCAGACCACCTGATCTGCCTCTTGAGAAATCTGTATGCAGGTCAGGAAGCAACAGTTAGAACTGGACGTGGAACAACAGACTGGTTCCAAATAGGAAAAGGAGTCCGTCAAGGCTGTATATTATCACCCTGTTTATTTAACTTATATGCAGAGTACATCATGAGAAATGCTTGACTGGATGAAACACAAGCAGCAATCAAGATTGCTGGGAGAAATATCAATAACCTCAGATATGCAGATGACACCACCCTTATGGCAGAAAGTGAAGAGGAACTGAAAAGCCTCTTGATGAAAGTGAAAGTGGAGAGTGAAAAGGTTGGCTTAAAGCTCAACATTCAGAAAATGAAGATCATGGTATCTGGTCCCATCACTATATGGGAAATAGATGGGGAAACAGTGGAAACAGTGTCAGACTTTATTTTTCTGGGCTCCAAAATCACTACAGATGTTGACTTCAGCCATGAAATTAAAAGACGCTTGCTCCTTGGAAGGAAAGTTATGACCAACCTAGATAGCATATTCAAAAGCAGAGACATTACTTTACCAACTAAGGTTCGCCTAGTCAAGGCTATGGTCTTTCCTGTGGTCATGTATGGATGTGAGAGTTGGACTGTCATGAAGGTTGAGCACTGAAGAATCGATGCTTTTGAACTGTGGTGTTGGAGAAGACTCTTGAGAGTCCCTTGGACTGCAAGGAGATCCAACCAGTCCATTCTGAAGGAGATCAGCCCTGGGATTTCTTTGGAAGGAATGATGCTCAAGCTGAAACTCCAGTACTTTGGCCACCTCATGCGAAGAGTTGACTCATTGGAGAAGACTCTGATGCTGGGAGGGATTGGGGGCAAGAGGAGAAGGGGACGACAGAGGATGAGATGCCTGAATGGCTCACCGACTTGATGGATGTGAGTCCGAGTGAATTCCGGGAGTTGGTGATGGACAGAGAGGCCTGGTGTGCTGAGATTCATGGGGTCACAAAGATTCAGACATGACTGAGCGACTGATCTGATCTGATCTGATAGTTTTTCTCATAGTCATGTATGGATGTGAGAGTTAGACCATAAAGAAGTCTGAGCACCAAAGAATTGATTCTTTTTAACTGTGGTGTTAGAGAAGACTCTTAAGAGTCTGTTGGACAGCAAGGAGATCAAACCAGTCAATTCTAAAGGAAATCAATTCTGAATATTTATTGGGAGGACTGATGCTAAACCTGAAGCTGCAATAATTTGGCCAACTGATGTGAAGAACTGACTTATTGGAAAAGACCCCAATCCTGGGAAAGTCTAAAGGTAGGAGGAGAAGGGGATGACAGAGAATGAGATAATTGCATGGTCATGAGTTTGAGCATGTTCTGTGAGTTGGTGATGATATATACATATATGTATATATGTATGTATATATACATATATGTATGTGTGATTAAACATTTCTTGAATTAAGTAATTCATATGTTTACAAAATAGCCTTTCTGAATAAGTTGGGCTACTCACAGTAAAAAACTAAAGCTAAATTTAGAGTATAAAAATACTATATAAGGAAGCTGTACTTGTTTGAAATTTTAAACAGTTATAATTGGAATCAATTGGGTTGTGACTGCAGTTGAAATATTGCTTGGTGTTAAAAAATGCTGAAAATTAATTAAATTCTGTAGCTTCATATTTAGTTAACATATTTTATTTTGAAGAACTTCTTGTAAAACTACATTTATTTACTCTCAAAAATAATTTAATACAAATACCACATAAAGTTTAAGATCAATACATTAGCATCCCTTAGCATTCTGCCTTCCCACAATTCCAAACTTTAATGCATATTCATATTTCCTGGGGCTTTTGTTAAATATCCATGATCTCATTCAGCATGTCTTAGGTGAGGCATAGATTTTGCATTTCTAACAACCCCCCTATAATGTCAATACAGCTGAACCACCTGTGTGGAAGTTCATCATCAAAACATTTGACTTTTTCCTATTTAATGCTTTACAGGCCTGGTGTGCTGCTTATTACACTGATGGAAAAATAAAAATAATACATAAGATGTTGTATTCCAATTGTAGGAAGATCAGAACATGTTTTCTAAATAATCAATGATTTTTTGGATATGTTTAACTAGAAAAATCTGTTTGATTCAAACCAACACACATTACAGCAGTTATTCTCATGGTCATATTACAAACTATGCTTTCCTATATATGTACATTTTGAAGCATTTATCCCATTGAATATTATTCCATCTCTGTAACCACAGCCTTTATTATTATTCTGAAATATTTATCATTACCATTATTTTCTCTATAGAATGTTAATTTTATTACATAGGAAGCCAAGAACAGCAGATCACAAAATAAAATAGGCATTTTGACTTATCTCAATTATTAATTAGGTCTCCACACATAACAGGTGATCAATTAAACTACAATCCATCCTTAATAAAGGGAATTAGTCATTCTTCAAGTCAGTTGATTATGTTGATTAGAATCTTAATGTTCCAGTTTTTATTCCCTTTAATTTTACCATTTATAATTGTAATAGAAAGTGCTAAAGATTATTGAGACCAAACCCAAGCCTCCATGGATGAACAATTTTAATCCTTTTAGAGTTTCATAGCACCAATACAATCTAATGAAATTTCAGCACTGAGAAATAAAGGAACATTTTTCAGGTGTGTTTATACAATTAAAATGAGCCAGTGCATACTAAATACTTCCTTTTTATGCAGCTGATACCATTTTGTGCATCTAGTATGAAGCATTTTGTGAGATAATTGAATCAAAGCATTACACTAAGGACTCAAATAATATGAGTCCATATGCTTGATCATATTTTCCAAGAGTTCATTACATATTACCTACTGTGCTCTAATGTCATAGAAAATACATAATTCTACATTGAATATTTATCACTCTATTTTAAGTATGTATTTGCATATGTATTTCTGTTTAGATTGTAAGTTTAAAGCAGAATCTATGTCTTGCATCCATAGCTGCTAATATGGGGATTGCACAATTGCTGTTTAGTTGTATCCCTCTCTCTTGTGACCCCATGGACTGCAGCCCATCAGGCTCCTCTGTCCATGGGATTTCCCAGGCAAAAACACTGATGTGGATTGACATATCCTTCTCCAGGGGATCTTGGACCTAGGGATAGGACCTATGTCAGGACCTATCCTGACCTAGGGATGGAACCTGTGTCTCTTGCATTAGCAGGTGGATTCTTTACCACTGAGCCACCCAGAGATGCCCAGAGATTCAACAAGTGTTCAGTAAATTTTTTTCAACTGGGTTGAATATTATTGTTTTTCTAAAATATTTCAATGAGAGGGAAACGTGGTTCTTCCACCTTAAAAAAAAATCACAACAACATGTTGAGAACCATTTGTACCATTTTATGCTTATATTCTCTTTATATATAACATCACAGCCCTCACACAAGATATTAGTCAAATAAACAATTGAAATATCATTGTTTAATGAAAAATAAACTCTAAGATTTGCTAGTCTCAGATAAATTACCAAACATTGTGAGGATTATTGTCAATACAGACAGAATTCCAAGAAGCTTGATCCTTGCTATTCTTCTCCGATTCAAAATCTTAACAGATTCCCCACTCAAGCAAGATCGTTACAAATTAATTTTATTCTCCAAGCACATGGCTTGCACATAAACCAGCAATACACTTCTCCAGCTATACATGCTAACATTAACAAGACAATTTGCAAAAATAGATATAACCCATATAAATCCTAGGCAATGGCTGGATAAAGCTCATGCTGGGGTAAAGAGAAGCACTGCTGAGTGAAACATGTTACTTAGTGAGGCCACTTTTCTCTAAGATTCTTGCTAATAAGGTAAAGAATAGCACCCAAGAGTTTTTGCTACCTTCTCAGCAGTCTTTTTAACTTCAGCAGCCAGCGTGACAGTCCCAGATGTAACTTGATCCACGAACAAGTTAGCACTGCTAATACAGCTGTGACATTACACCTGCTGCTTCCTGGAAGTCTTATTCTGCTCTAGTAGGATTTATTTCATTACGTGGCAATTGGTAGCAAGAATGCTCTCAGGGTAACTTGAAGATGTTAGGATAAAAGCCATCTGGTACCCAATTTTCTCTGATCCAGGACTTGAACTGTTTCTACAAAGCAGTGAGTAAAGAGATAGGGAGAGAGTTTGGGAGTTTGATTAGGAATTCCCGTCCACGATGGGTGTCATTTCTCATTTTCACATTATTAATAGAATGTAAGAAAAAATATCCATAGTTGAAAAGAGAACCCATTAAACATCATTCCCATTCAAATTTGTTTCTATAAAGACCTTCTGTGCATGCACTAATATTGTACAAACAATCACTGCTTACTTCAGCTTACCTTACTATGTGAATGTGTGACATAGTACTTCACGGAGTATTGCAATATGAGTTCTTATTGTTATACTTGAAAGTGCAAAAACTATACCTGATACTCATTTGTGAAAATTAGTCAAAATTAGTGCACACATGGAGATATACTATAGATCAATAAAATATACTTAACATAAAAGTATAGTTATTACATGAGTATAAGCACAGTGATAAAAGATAGATCTTGGTGGCACTGATGAGATAGATGGTCAGGCTTAAATACAAGAAGCAGTAAATTTTATCAACAGTACTTTTTAACCCTAAACATGCTTCAATATTTGCACATTACTAGAAAGGCCATGGTAGATAGCCTATGTTACCTCTATATGGAGGCCTATTAAATTAAAAGGATTAACTCCAAAATTATATATCTGTAGCTGAAATATACAACTGGCATAGCATTGCATCAGTTATATTTCAACTTCTGAGGACATAAAGAGACTAGTCATCATTTATGTCCATTTTTCATAATGCTTGGCTCAATCCTAAGTAGTAATTTCATCATAGTTTTCAACTGAACCAAAAAGAGAATATAAGATTTATCTTCTCATACTTATTAAACTTTGTTAAAAGCTATCAGTGCCTACATATAGACTCTAGACTAAAGCATACTATTGTTTTTTTTTAAATCCTTGGAGTAGTATGTGATAGTGTGATGAGCTCAATGAACTAGTCACAGAAATTGGTGTGCATGTTTTTTTTTACCCATTTCAGTGGAGTAGGTTTAGAATTTTCATTCTATAAATGAGGCCACTGATTTTCAGAATTATTCTCTTGGCAATGTTTATGGAGTATTGTCTCTGTGTCTTATATTTTGCAATATGAAAGTTGTTACATTTTAGGGATAAGCTAGATGGTTCTCAGCATCCAAAAATGAACAGTGTGGATGGGTGAAAGGAACATCTACTCTAAACACAGGTGATCTGAGACATCTTTTTGGAGGAAATCATGATTTAGCTGACATAGGGAAAGGAAGCGGGGTGTCATTGTTTGTGTATGTGTGTGTATGTTGTGTGAGCACACATACGCACAAGTTTGAAGGTAAGTTCAGGAATTAAACTGAGTTGTAGGAACACAATGGGATGGAATTGTGTTCCAGGAATTAGAGAAATGGGTCATAAGTACATGATGGGTCATGAATAAGGGGAAAATGTGCAAAGCTCAGAGAAAAAAAGAAGACTACGCACTGATGAAAGGAAATGATTTCACCTTCTTTGACACAATTCTAAGAGGACTAAATTCAAATCTAAATTTAGGCCCATGTCTATTACAATGTGAATTCCAAATCTTCTAACCTTTCAGCCACAATTTTCTCCACCATAGCTAGGGCTGTGTTATGACTTCTATGGACAGTTTGCTTCATGGGCTTTTTTGTTGATAAAATAATATTAGAAAACTTATTTTTCAACAGCATTCAAATAAAGATACATATGTTAATATTATTTATTGAAGTATTATCTTTGACTTAAAATTTATTTTTTCCTCTCACTTAAAAAATATGAATATTTTTCAAGGTCCCCTTCCCCCAAAATAATGAGGATCTTAAGCTCTGTGCCTATTCTGGGTTTAGTGTGCTTAGTCGCTCAGTCATGTCCAACTTTTTACCAGCCCATGGACTGTAGCCCTCCTATTCTACCTAATGGAGAAATCAACCCTGACATTAGCAGCAAATATATGATCAAGTACTTTTAAACTGAACTTCAGAGATAATTTTCTTCTCTTAGAACTTAAGCTGATGGATAGGAAAACAATTTCAAGAGTAATGTTATGTGATGTGCTCAGTCTCCAAGAGTTAGTGTCATAACCAGAGATATAACTCAGGTCACCAGATTTCTCTTGCACAGTTCTGAAATGTCCTGCATCATTTAATAATGAAGAGATGTTATTATGATTAAAACTTACACTTTTAATGCTCTTATCTAGAAGACACCCAGGCTAGTTTCCAGTGTGTTGAGCACAAGTAAGACAGATCCATTGGGATGGGAGATTTCTGTCACTGCAGGAGATGTGGGAACTACAGACCATGGATGTATTGGGACACATGCAGTAAGATTCTGGGTACGTGCATGCATGCTCAGTGGCTTCAGTTGTGTTCAACTGTTTGCGACCCTATGGACTGTAGCCTGCCAGGCTCCTCTGTCCATGGGATTCTCTAGGAAAGAATAATGGAGTGGGTTGCCATGCCTAAAGAATATTTAGTTAAAATGTTACTAAAATATTGTGTTAAGTCTTACAAATTCTACAGATTTCTTTTAACTTGAAATACATCACTGACATGTTGAATTTTATGTATAAATTTATTATTCAAGTCCCCTTGAGAACAAAGATTCAACAGCTAATTTTTCTTTTCTAAGGAATATGTCTCTGGAAAACAAGTTGGAATTGGTTAAGACTGTAAAGTAGTTATTAAAAAGGGGATTTTTTACATATAACTGATTCACTTTGCTGCACAACAGAAACTAACACAACATTGTAAAGCAAATATATCCCAATAAAAATTAACAAAAAAGGGCCAAATTTTGAAATTTTCCTTTAAGAGCATGATTACACTCAGAGGTTGATATCCCCTGTCCTCACTAACTCATATCCAGGTCCTGGCCTTACCACCAATCCCCTCTTAGGTCTCTTGGAACTCCAAATGAAATACAACTTGCAATCTTTAACATAATAAGTTTTATGATTACCCAGTTTAGAAAATTTTGGTGTTTGCATATGTGTACATGACTTTTTTGGTAGTGGAAACATCAATGGGGAAATTATTAACTGCAATTATTTTTAACCTTTACAGTAGTTTCACTGAATCATTTGATATCCAAATCCAATGGAAAAAAAAAAATCACTATAACAAAAATCCCTATATTTGTTGAAGGTACTAAAGCTGGAAGCTCTTAGACATTAAAAGAGGTTATGCACTGGCCCCTGAAACAATTATATACTTGACATACATTCATTCACAATCACTGTGGGAACCAGAAGGATTCATCATTTCAATAAGAACTCAGCAGGTTAAGACTAGTGTCAGAAAAAAAGCAGTACTTCAGAACTGGACCATTAGGACTCAATCTATAAAATGCCATCTACTCAGTTAATTGCAAAATATCATTTTTTTAATTAAATTTTATTTTGCTTAACTTTACAATATTGTATTGCAACTAGGTAGACATTTCTCCAAAATATCATTTTAAGGCAGAGTGCTACTCAACCTTTCCTAGGTCCCTGGGATAATTGGTATAACTTCTATGTATACTCCATCCATGTAGACATGAAAAGTTTGAATTTTTGCATGGTTACTTATTATATGGTATTATACCCTGATTTTTTTTAAAAAATTATTTATTAATTAGATGATAATTGCTTTACAATATTGTGTTAGTCTCTGCCATACATCAACATGAATCAGTCATAGGTATACATATATCCCCTCCCACTTGAACCTCCTTTCCACCCAATCCCACCCCTCTAGGTTGTCATAGAGTACCAGGTTTGAGCTCCCTATGTCATATAGCAGATTTCCACTGGCTTTCTATTTCACATACCATGACATTTAAATCATTCCTCTAAATAGGTATTCTGAATCTTGAGGAAACGCATTTTCCTACTGCTTTGTGTGTGTGTCTGTGTCTGTGTGTGTGTGTGCCGTAAATGGCCCCCAATGGACTAAGTTAATCAAAGGAAGTATCAATACTATATATCATGCATTTCCTTTTGGAGCCATTTTATTTTCCTGACTTCTACCACAACATGGCTCCCTAGTTAGTAAAAGTGGTAAAAAATATGCCGGCCAGTGCAGGAGATGCAAGAAACACAGGTTCAATTCCTGGGTTAGGAAGATTCCCTGGAGGAGGCAATGGCAACTCTAGCATTCTTGCCTGGAAAATTCCATGGACAGAGGAGCCTGGTGGCTACAGTCCATGGGGCTGACAAAAGGTTGGGCATGACAGCGATTTTCACTCACAATGATTATATAACAACAATGTGTCTCACTGGAGGACATATTTCTTATTCTTAACAAGAAACTTCAGAATAATCCTGTTATCTTTTCTTATATGATATTATACATGTTTTAATGCCATTCTCCTAAATCATCCCCCCACTCCTTCTCCCACAGAGTCCAAAAGATTATTCTATACATCTGTGTCTCTTTTGCTGTCTTGCATACAGGGTTGTCGTTACCATCTTTCTAAATTCCATATGCATTAGTATACTGTATTGGTGTTTTTCTTTCTGGCTTACTTCACTCTGTATAACAGGCTTCAGTTTCATCCACCTCATTAGAACTGATTCGATACAGGATATAGGAAGCTTGGGGCTGGTGCACTGGGATGACCCAGAGGGATGGTATGGGAGGGAGGTGGGAGGGGGGTTCAGGATGGGGAACACGTGTACACCCATAGTGGATGCATGTTGATGTATGGCAAAACCAATATAATATTGTAAAGTAAAATAATAATAAAAAAATAATTATAATCCTGTTATCTTAAGATGTATATGTATATGTGAGAGTAGGTCTGGTAAGACCTTCCTATTGCTAGTAACCCATTGAAAAAGTATATAATGCCCCACCCAAACTAGTAAGTGGGTCAGTCTCCACCCCCTTTCTGATGTCTTTGTCAGAAGTTTTCTGTATCATTTTTCAGTTCCATTCAGTTCAGTTCAGTCACTCAGTCATGTCCGATTCTTTGTGACCACATGAATTGCAGCACGCCAGGCCTCCCTGTCCATCACCAACTCCCGAAGTACACTCAAACTCATGTCCATTGAATTGGTGATGCCATCCAGCCATCTCATTCTCTGTCATTCCCTTCTCCTCCTGCCCCCAATTCCTCCCAGCATCAGAGTCTTTTCCAATGAGTCGACTCTTCACATGAGATGGCCAAAGTATCACTTTTACACTATAATAAAACTTCTGCCACACAAAGCTCTGAGTGACTGAAACTGAGTCCCTGATTTTGAAGCAAAATTCTTTACTTTGAGATCACAAATCTGACAACATGCACCATAAGCTATCACCATTATGTCTACTACTGTGGGCCAGAACCCCTTGAAGAAATGGAGTAGGCCTCATAGTCAACAAATTAATCTGAAATTCAGTTCTTGAGTGGAATCTCAAAAATGACATAATGATTTCTGTTTGTTTGCAAAGCAAACCATTCAATATCACAGTAATCCAAGTCTATGCCCCAACCACTAATGCTGAAGAAGCAGAAGCTGAATGGTTCTATGAAGACCTCCTAGAACTAACACCAAAAAAATATGCCCTTTTCATCATAGGTGACTGGAATGCTAAAGTAGGAAGTCAAGAGATACCTGGAGTAACAGGTAAGTTTGGCTTTGGAGTACAAAATGAAACAGGGAAAAGGCTCATAGAGTTTCCCAAGAGAACACATTGGTCATAGCAAACACCCACTTCCAACAACACAAGACATAACTCTACACATGGACATCACCAGATGGTCAATACCAAAATCAGATTGATTATATTCTTTGCAGCCGAAAATGGAGAAGAAGCAATACAGTCAGCAAAAACAAGACTGGGGGCTGACTGTGACTCAGATCATGAACTCCGTATTGCAAAATTCAGATTCAAATTGAAGAAAGTAGTGAAAACCCCTAGACCATGAGGTATGCTGCTGCTGCTGCTGCTCCTGCTAAGTAACTTCAGTCATGTCCGACTCTGAGCGACCCTATAGATGGCAGCCCACCAGGCTCCACCATCCCTGGGATTCTCCAGGCAAGAACATTGGAGTGGGTTGCCATTTCCTTCTCTAATGCATGAAAGTGAAAAGTGAAAGTGAAGTCGCTCAGTCGAGTCCAACTCTTAGCAACCCCATGGACTGCAGCCTATCAGGCTCCTCCATTCATAGGATTTTCTAGGCAAGAGTACTGGAGTGGGGTGCCATTGCCTTCTCCACATTGAAGTATGACCTAAATCAAAGCACTTTGATTATACAGTGGAAGTGAAAAAGAGATTCAAGGAATTAGATCCAATAGACAGAGTACCTGAAGAACTATGGACAGGGATTCCTAACATTGCATAGCCAGTGGTGATCAAAGCTTTTCTAAGTGGTCTATTCATATAAATAGAGGAAAACAATAGAATGGGAAAGACCAGAGATTTCTTCAAGACAATTAGAGATACAAACGAGATATTTTATGCAAAGATTGGCACAATAAAGGACAGAAATGGTATGGATCTAACAAAAGCAGAGAGATTAAGAAGAGGTGGCAAGAATACACAGAACTACACAAAAAGATCTTAATGATCCAGACAACCATGATGGTGTGATCACACACCTAGAGCCTGACATCTTGGAGTGGGAAGTCAAGGAGGCCTTAGGAAGTATCACTAAGAACAAAGCTAGTAGAGGTGAGCTATTCCTGCTGAGCTATTTCAAATCTTAAACAATGATGCTATTAAAGTGCTGCACTCAATATGCCAGCACATTTGGAAAACTCAGCAGTGGCCACAGGACTAGAAAAGGTCAGTTTTCATGCCAATCATGAAGAAAGACAATGCCAAGGAATACTCAAACTACCACACAATTACACTCATCTCACACACTAGCAAAGAAATGCTCAAAATTCTCCAAGCCAGGTTTCAACAGTACATGAACTGAAAACTTCCAGATGCTCTAGCTGGATTTAAAAAAAGGAAGAGGAACCAGAAATCAAACTGCCAACATCTGCTGGATCATAGAAAAAGCAAGGGAATTTCGAAAAACATATACTCATGCTTCACTGACTACACTAAAGTCTTTGGCTATGTGGATAACAGCAAACTGGGGAACAATTTTTAAAGAGATGGGAATACCAGACCACTCTACCTCCTCCTCAGAAATATATATGTAGTTCAAATAACAAGTAGAACTGGATGTGGAACAATGGACTGGTTCCAAAATGGGAAAGGGCATATTGTCACCCTGCTTATTTAACTTATACACATCATTCAAAATGCCAGCCTGGCTGAAGCACGAGCTGGAATTAAGATTGTGAGGAGAAATATCAATAATCTCAGATCTGCAGATGACACCACCCTTATGAAAGCACCACCTTAGAAAGCAAAGAGGAACTAAGGAATCTCTTAATGAAAGTGAAAGAGGAGAGTGAAAAAGCTGGTTTAAAACTCAACATTCAAAAACTAAAGATCATGGCATCCAGTCCCATCACTTCATGGCAAATAGTAGGAGAAACAATGGAAACAGTGACAGACTTTATTTTCTTGGGCTCCAAAATCACTGCATATGCTGACTACAGTGATGAAATTAAAAGATACTTGCTCCTTGGAAGAAAAGCTATGACAAACCCACACAACATATTAAAAAGCAGAGACATTACTTTGCCAACAACGTCTGTCTAATCAAAGCTATGTTTTTTTCAATAGTCATGTATGGATATGAGAGTTGGACCATAAAGAAAGCTGAGCAGGGAAGAATCTGCTTTTGAGCTGTGGTGATTCTTGAGAGTCCCTTGGACTGCCAGGAGATTAAATAAGTCAATCCTAAAGGAAATCAATCCTGAAAATTAGTTGGAAGGACTGATGCTAAAGCTGAAGCTCCAATACTTTTGACCACCTGATTTGAAGAGCTGACTCATTAGAAAAGACCCTGATGATAGGAAAGATGGAAGGCAAGAGGAGGGTGGAACAACAAATGATGAAATGATTGGATGGCATCACCCACTTTATGGATGTGGTTTTGAGCAAACTCCGGAAGTTGGTGATGGACAGTGAAGCCTAGTGTGCTGCAGTTCATGGGATCACAAAGAATCAGACATGACTAAGTAACTGAAATGACTGATGTAGAATAAACCAGCCTCAAAATACATATACAGTACATGATCTTATTTACATAACATTCCTGAAGAAGTAAAAGTCTAGAGATACATACACCACAGATTAATAATGGTTTCTAGGGTATAGTCATCTCAAAGTGACATCAGAAAACTTTTGATGATGATGGCAACATTCTCTATCTATTCTGTTATGGTTGTTGTAAGTCTCTACATATTTGTCAAAATTTATGGAATTTTATATTAAAAAGGATGATTTTTACTGTTTGCAAATTATATCTTTGTACAAATGGCCAACAAATGAAAATGTGCTTACATCACTACATATCAGGGAAATGCAAATCAAGACCATTATTGAAATCTCACCTCACACCTGTCAAGAGGCCTATTATGTAAAAGGATAAATACTATTATAAATGCCAGTTTTTAAAAAGGATATTCACCTTTATTGCACTTTCCTTTATGGACTATTAAATATTTTAATAATTAAGCATTTAAGAATGTTCACTTATATAAATTATTCAGGAGACAAAAAGTACAGCATAATATTTATACATCTAAATATTCAATTTTTAGAAAAGGTTTATAATTTCTGAAATTTTATTCTTATCAGTGGATCCTTTATTTTACTTTAGGAGGCTGGCATTACCGAAAAAAAAAAAAAAAGTCCTAAATTCTATTCCCCATCTAGCAGTTGTCAAACAACTGGTTAAACCTAGTACCTAACAGTGTGCCAAATCTCTTTTGGAAAGAAACCTCCATAATCTCTTCAGGACTTTATTTCCTCAGCTTGCCCTGGACACTCACAGTTTCCAAAATGAGGGAGTCAGTGCAATAGTGCATAAAATATGAGGGCTCTGAAAGCCCATGCCTGCTTAGGGGAGTGTGTAATTTAATAAAGTGTTCATTGATGTCAGCACACTGACTCATCACACTTGTGTTGATGTCGCAGCCTGCAGCACAGAGATTCCTACTGCTAATTAGATGACTGAAGCAAGATTATATTTCCCTTGGAGATAGACACAAAGGCGAGAGTTATTCTCAAAGGTATTTTCAATTTACAAGTATTTGATGGGACAGAACCAAAATAGGAACAGGCACACTGTAGGGGCGGCCAACTAGGGAAATGAACTCGACACAGCTGCATTATTTACAAGAACGAACCTTATAAAAGTCACCACCAGGCTTCTATTGTTCCTGCTTTATTCCCACATAAATTTCTAACATAAATTATGAAGAAGGAATAATATTTTTATGGCTTACATGTTAAGCTTTTTACCAACTCCTTGTAAATCCTAGGAAAATTTAAGACCTCTGAGTTGAAATCCCTATGTTGGACTTTACACTTTGTTATCTCAGGACATCTGTTAGGTTTACTTTTTATAATTATGTTCAAAAAAGTCAAATAAATGATATCTCAAAAGAAGTTGAATTATATATCAGACGCAGAGTTGGGAGAGGCTTTTCACCTAAGATCATACAAATGAAAGCTTTGCTCATACTGAAAGCAAAAGCAAATCTCTGTGATAATTTTCATTAAAGGGTTGTAATACTTTAAATATTTTATCTCATAACCTGACCTAAATATTAAAGACTATCTGGTGATAAAAATCATTTACTCAGTAATACTGTAAAGATGATTTTATATTTTTAAAGCAAGCCCTCAATTTTTATTCATTTGTTTTGTATTTGATAACACCAAATGGAAACTTTAGTTGCCTGAAAAGGTTGAACCCTCAGTTTGCTATGAAATACTTTGACAGGAAATGCTATTATTAGAAGAAAGGAAACTATTAAACAGTGTGTATGAGGTAATGTTTTGTGTTTTTGTAAGAGATGCCAAGAATACACAGAACTGTACAAGAAAGATCCTCATGACCCAGATAATCATGATGGTGTGATCACTGACCTAGGGCCAGACATCCTGGAATGTGAAGTCAAGTGAGCCTTAGAAAGCATCACTACAAACAAAGCTAGTAGAGGTGATAGAATTCCAATTGAGCTATTCGAAATTCTGAAAGATGATGCTGTGAAAGTGCTACACTCAATATGCCACCAAATTTGGGAAACTCAGCAGTGGCCACAGGACTGGAAAAGGTCAGTTTTCATTCCAATCCCAAAGAAAGGCAATGCCAAAGAATGTTCAAACTACCGCACAACTGCACTCATCTCACACGCTAGTAAAGTAATGCTCAAAATTCTCTAAGCCAGGCTTCAGCAATATGTGAACCATGAACTTCCTGATGTTCAAGCTGGTTTGAGAAAAAGCAGAGGAACCAGAGATCAAATTGCCAACATCTGCTGGATCATGGACAAAGCAAGAGAGTTCCAGAAAAACATCTATTTCTGCTTTCTTGGCTATTCCAAAGCCTTTGACTGTGTGGATCACAATAAACTGTGGAAAATTCTGAAAGAGATGGGAATACCAGACTACCTGATCTGCCTCTTGAGAAATTTGTATGCAGGTCAGGAAGCAACAGTTAGACCTGGACAGGGAACAACAGGCTGATTCCAAACAGGAAAAGGAGTACATCAAGGCTGTATATTGTCACCCTGTTTATTTAACTTATATGCAGAGTACATCATGAGAAACGCTGGACTGAAGAAACACAAGCAGGAATCAAGATTGCCGGGAGAAATATCAATAACCTCAGATATGCAGATGACACCACCCTTATGGCAGAAAGTGAAGAGGAACTAAAAAGCCTCTTGATGAAAGTGAAAGTGGAGAGTGGAAAAGATGGGTTAAAGCTCAACATTCACAAAAAGAAGATCATGGCATCCAGTCCCATCACTTCATGGCAAATAGATGGGGAAATAGTGGAAACAGTGTCAGACTTTATTTTTCTGGGCTCCAAAATCACTACAGATGGTGACTGCAGCCATGAAATTAAAAGACGCTTACTCTTTGGATGGAAAGTTATGACCAACCTAGATAGCATATTCAAAAGCAGAGACATTACTTTGCCAACAAAGGTTCGCCTAGTCAAGGCTATGGTCTTTCCTGTGGTCATATATAGACGTGAGAGTTAGACTGTGAAGAAAGCTGAGCGTTGAAGAATTGATGCTTTTGAACTGTGGTGTTGGAGAAGACTCTTGAGAGTCCCTTGGACTGCAAGGAGATCCAACCAGTCCATTCTGAAGGACATCAGCCCTGGGATTTCTTTGGAAGCAATGATGCTAAAGCTGAAACTGCAGTACTTTGGCCACCTCATGCAAAGAGTTGACTCACTGGAAAAGACTCTGATTCTAGGAGGCATTGGGGGCAAGAGGAGAAGGGGATGACAGAGGATGAGATGGCTGGATGGCATCACTGACTCGATGGATGTGAGTGTGGGTGAACTCTGGGAGTTGGTGATGGACAGGGAGGCCTGGCATGCTGCGATTCATGGGGTAGCAAAGAGTCAGAGACGACTGAGTGACTGATCTGATCTGAATACTAATGTGGAAATATTCTTACAAAAGAAAGTAAATTGTAGACAGAATTATCCTGTTTTTAAAAAGGCATTCCTTTTATTTTTTTTAATTTTTGGCTGTACCACATGGTAAATATTGTTCCCTGATCAGACACTGAACCTGTGTCCCCTCCATTAGAAATGTGGAGTCTTAACCACTGGACTGCCATGGAAATCCCCAGCATGATCCCATTGTAAACTAGGGCTAATGAAAAAAGGTGCTAACAAGAAAAGGTATGGAATAATTGATTTGTTAAGAAACTGAGCCATCTCTCTTGACTTTTCTTATTGTCAATACATGTTGCTCTCTAATGTCTTAATTTACTTATTTTATTTTTTTTTTTAGCAAACAAGTTCAAAATAGTGCAAATTTTACTATTCTGATCTTTCAGTGAAAAGAAACCATTAACAGTTTTATCATTCTGTTACTCAAACATTTTAATGAAAAACTCTTTAATAGTATATGTTGTAAAAAACCAGATATTGTGATAAATAATCAGGATTTAAAAGGTATAATGATATTATTTTACCTATGTTTAAAATTCATTAGGGAAAATAGAGGATAATGAATAAGCAGCATTTTTAAAGTTATTAAACTTTGAGCATTTAAAAAATTCCCATTACATGTCCTTGTTACCACACCCCAACTGATTTAACCTTATTCTTTGGGCTAGAGATTTCAGGTATCAGGCTCTGAGGGTGTGGAAAGAATAAGATTGTGAATACTTAGAATGGAATTTTAAATTGTGTTTTCCTCAGCAAAAACATTAGTATTTGCAAAATAAGTGCCTTGAAAGTCAATAATTATTGTATTTGCGAAGATTTCCTAATTACCTCAGTGTGGAGAGAACTAACGATAAAATGTAGGATAATTCCCATATCACTGGAAAGGGAGAGATGATCATAGATTCTGAAAAATGGCACTCATGATAAAAAATAGAATGTATAATGGCCAGTGGTCAAATAGTGTCAGTCTCCTGGCCCCTGGAGCCTTCTTCCTTTTCCATGACCAAGTCAACATCCTTGAGGCTTGATGGAGGAAACGTTAGAAGCACAGACTGGATGGAAGGAAAAAAAAAATGACTGAAGAATGTATCTAGCCTCACAGAGCTCTATATAACTGAGCATATTGTGAGGAAGAAACTCTAGAACTAGTTTTGTCTTGAGACAGTTCTAGAAAACCAACTTTTATATGAGCAATTATCATATGCTAACTATTGAGCAAGGTACTTTCACAAGTGCTAGAAAGTGAAAGTGAAATCGCTCAGTCAGTCCTATCTGACTCTTTGCGCCCCATGGACTGTAGCCTACCAGGCTCCTCCATCCATGGGATTTTCCAGGCAAGAGTACTGGACTGGGTTGCCATTTCCTTTTCCAAGGGATCTTCCCAACCCAGGGATGGAACCCGAGTCTCCCTCATTGTAGGCAGAATGCTTTTACCATCTAAGCCACCAGGGAAGTCTCAATTCATTCTTAAACTACTGTAAATTAATTTCTAATTACACAAATCAGAGAAATAAGGCAAAGAATCTTCAAGATACATGAGTTGAACTACAGAAAATAGCATCATATTAAATAGCTTCTTAAATATAAATTGAATTATATAATCTTTATTTCAATAAACAGTAGTTTTATAGTCCATCTGAAAATATTAACCAGGGTCATCTGTATTTTTGCTTCCATTATGCTAATTGCATTTGATTAAATTTAGAGATAGATATTTAAATATTAATGTTTTTTTCATATTATAAATATGAATGCTTGGCCTCTATTTCAAAAACACTTATGAATAAAACATTACATTTCCTCTGAATGGCAAAGTTAAATAGATCCACCAAATGGAATTAGGATCCCTGAATATAGAGATTATATATTGATTTAATTTGTTTCTGGTGAAATCTTCATACTAACATCAATAATATTTCCTGGCAATATTCTCATTTTCAAGGTTTTATTTTTCCCTGTCCAAAACCCCAAGATTTTAAGTGCCTTGTACTTACTTGCACTTAGAGGGTAGGGAAGAAAGATGGGAAACAAAGAGGTAAAGAAATGTAAATTAAGAGGTGAGATTGAGGGAGGGTGCTGGGCCTTTAATTGATCTCAAGGTATGCTAACTGTTTCTCTACTGTCACTGAAGGATCAACAACTAGTGTTTAGTAAATGAAAACAGAAAAAGTACAAAAAAGCTTCTTCAGAGCCAACACTGACTGAGTGCTATCATCATATGCCAAACACATTTCTACATAGTTTAAATGCTGTTTTTCATCTTAGATTATTTACTGTTCTAATATTTATCCCTAAGATCTAGCATGGATCTTTGAACACATAGCCACTCAACAAATTCTTACAAAACTCTTTATATATTCCCCTAATAGAATACTTACAACTAAGTTATATTAAATATTAATCACATTGACTTGATAAAGAAGTCTGAGAGATTAAGTAATATATCTAATGCAATACAGCTAGTAAATAGCAAAACTCAGCTTTTAAAAGTCATTCTCTCCTGTTAATTATACTATCTTCTAACAGTAGACTGTTTATTACTTATACAACAGTAAAAACATAAAAGAGAGAATAAACAGGATCATTAGACAAATTGTTAAATTCCTGTCTATTTTTCAGAGTAGATATTTTGTTAATAGCAGTGGTAGGTATGCATCTAAATGGTTTCCAAAGATCTCTTCCTCTTGGTCTTCACACTCATGTGTAGCTCTTTCCTCTTGAATATGAGCTGGCCTAGTGACTTGCTTCTCATCAATACAATACAGGAAAAATGACAGGATATTAATTTCAAAAATTGCCTCTTACGTCTTACTGAGAGGCTCTCTCTACTCTCTCCTCTGCTTGCATGTTTGCATGATTAAGTTGTTAGGAAGTGAATAATAATTTGCAAGGAGCTGACCCCAGCCTATGGCCAGTAACCAAAAAAAACCTGGGACCCGGAGTCCAATAACCAGTAAGGAACTGAATCCTGCCAATAACTATCTATTCAGTTGCTTATCAGATCAGATCAGTCGTGTCCGACTCCTTGCGACCCCATGAACTGCAGCACGCCAGGCCTCCCTATCCATCACCAGCTCTCGGAGGTCACTCAGACCCACATTCATCGAATCAGTGATGCCACCCATCCATCTCATCCTCTGTCGTCCCCTTCTCCTCCTGCCCTCAATCCCTCCCAGCATCATAGTCTTCTCCAATGAGTCAACTCTTCGCATGAGGTGGTTGCTTATGATTATACACAATTAGGAAAGAGACAAAGTGTCCTAGTGGCCAAGTGAAGTAACAACAGTTTCTTAAGACCCAATAAATGCTATAATTATTGTGGTTCCAATTGCAATGTGTGCCATTTTTTAAAAACAAAAATTCCTTGGGTATAAATTCCATTTCTTATTGATTCATCCAGTCAATTCAAAGATGCATTTTTTTCACATTTTACCATCTTTGAACACAGAAAATCTCTTTCAATTAACACAAAATAACAGTGCTCACACATCTGATGAATTATAATAACTTACAAATGTGTTAATATACATTTTCAACATTCTTTGTATTGGTGTAAAAAAAAGGTTCATGAAAAAATGGTATTTATAAATTAAGAAATCAATTCCTGAAAAATATATAGCCCTCAACTTTATACATATATTTCTTATAGCAGTTTAAATAGTAATTTTTTGCCTTTGTTCAGATATATTGGTGTGATCCCACTTAATCAATATAGTGAAACTGATGTGAAACAAATTGAACTTTGGGAATAATAGTTTTGTAGTCCATCAAAAACACATGCGGTAATAACATCTGATGGAATACTACTCTTATATGTTTGAGTCTTTTTAAAAGGACGATTGAGGAAAACATAGGCAAAACACTCTCTGACATACATCACAGCAGGATCCTCTATGACCCACCTCCCAGAATATTGGAAATAAAAGCAAAAATAAACAAATGGGACCTAATTAAACTTAAAAGCTTCTACACAACAAAGGAAACTCTGCTGCTGCTAAGTCACTTCAGTCGTGTCCGACTCTGTGTGATCCCATAGACAGGAGCCCACTAGGCTCCTTTGTCCCTGGGATTCTCCAGGCAAGAATACTGGAGTGGGTTGCCATTTCCTTCTCCAATGCATGAAAGTGAAAAGTCAAAGTGAAGTCGCTCAGTCGTGTCCGACTCTTAGTGACCCCATGGACTGGAGCCCACCAGGCTCCTCCATCCATGGGATTTTCCAGGCAAGAGTACTGGGGTGGGGTGCCATTGCCTTCCCTGAAAGGAAACTCTAAGCAAGGTGAAAAGACAGCCTTCAGAATGGGGGAAAATAATAGCAAATGAAGCAACAGACAAACAACTAATCTCAAAAATATACAAGCAACTCCTACAGCTCAATTCCAGAACAATAAATGACCCAATCAAAAAAAAATGAGCCAAAGAACTAAATAGACATTTCTCCAAAGAAGACATACAGAAGGCTCACAAACACATGAAAAGATGCTCAACATCACTCATTATCAGAGAAATGCAAATCAAAACCACTATGAGGTACCATTTCACGCCAGTCAGAATGGCTGCGATACGAAAGTCTACAAGCAATAAACGCTGGAGAGGGTGTGGAGAAAAGGGAACCCTCTTACACTGTTGGTGGGAATGCAAACTAGTACAGCCACTATGGAGAACAGTATGGAAATTCCTCAAAAAACTGGGAATAGAACTGCCTTATGATCCAGCAATCCCACTGCTGGGCATACACACTGAGAAAATCAGAATTGAAAGAGACACGTGTACCCCAATGTTTATCGCAGCACTGTTTATAATAGCCAGGACATGGAAGCAACCTAGATGTCCATCCACAGATGAATGGATAAGCAAGCTGTGGTACATATACACAATGGAGTATTACTCAGCCATTAAAAAGAATACATTTGAATCAGTTCTAATGAGGTGGATGAAACTGGAGCCTATTATACAGAGTGAAGTAAGCCAGAAAGAAAAACACCAATACAGTATACTAATGCATATATATGGAATTTAGAAAGATGGTAACAATAACCCTGTATATGAGACAGCAAAAGAGACACTGATGTATAGAACAGTCTTTTGAACTCTGGTAGAGGGAAAGGGTGGGATGATTTGGGAGAATGGCATTGAAATATGTATAATATCATATTTGAAATGCATCGCCAGGCCAGGTTCGATGCCTGATACTGGATGCCTGGGGCTGGTGCACTGGGATGACCCAGAGGGATGGTATGAGGAGGGAGGAGGGAGGAGGGTTCAGAATGGGGAACACATGTGTACCTGTAGCAGATTCATTTTGATGTATGGCAAAACCAATACAATATTGTAAAGTTAAATAAAATAAAATTTAAAAGGATGATTGGATTTCTTTATCAGGACTGTGCAGTACCTATTTACAAAGCCTGCAGACACATCCCCAAGAGATATAACTCACATCTACTGCTCTGAGACAAACTGCAAGTAACTGATGGTGGAACTCATTGTCATCACCTAGGATAATCCTACAGCTTTTCCATAGAGACAAAATGCTAAAGAGTGCAATACAGTGATTTTCACTCTACTTTTACTGGAGGTGTCTGTTTCTTAAAACGAAAATGGATAATTGAAGTGCAAATCAGCAGTAGAAAATGTGTGGAGAGTCACTTAGGTATCAACACCAAATCTTTACCACTTGTTTTGTTTAACTATGCAGTTAGTGAAAGTACCTTGAAATAACTCAGGAGAAATGATACATTTGTACTTGCTGCTGTTAATACATCTATGAGCAAGTATAAATAAATGGATGGTTAGATAAGATTCCTTTTCATTGTAGTATGATTCACTGTTACAGCCTTTCTTGCAAAGAGAGAGACTAAATCATCTTTATTTCTATGTGCTTTCTTTTCTTCAGTTTTCAAAATTTTGTTCATTGTTTTCATTGTATTCTTCTCTCTATTGTTTGGTTTGCAAGCATCCTCTTCACTGAAACAATGGAATTGATAGCTTTAATCTACCGCAAAAATGAAAGAAAAATCCTTGGAAATATCGGGGGTAGGTGGTGAAGACACTCTTGGTATTTAGGAATTGGGGAATATTTTTACCTGGGGCATCCTGGTGATTATCTCAAGCTTTAAATAAACTAATTTGGAGACATATTATTTAATGGCATTCATGAATCAGTCTTTTATGAAGATACAATACACAGCACAGATGAACATTTTTTCACCTTTTTTTTTTTTTTTTTTTGACATTTGCAGAAGCCTGTGAAATGGGTCAGGGATCAGTCTCACCATATTCTCTCTGCTGTTGCCTTTCACAACCTTCTCGTTGTTGGGGTCACCATCTGATGGAGCAAGAATTCAGTTTTGTTTTTCAGACAACATAAATAGAGAACCCAGGCACATGTGTGCTCAGTAGCCGAGTCATGTTCGACCCTTTGCAATCCTATGGACTGTAGCCGAGCTCTTCTGTCCATGGGATTTCCAGGCAAGAATACTGGAGCAGACTGCCATTTCCTTTCCCAGGGATCTTCCCCATTCAGGGATCAGACCCACATCTCCTGTGTCTTCTGTATTGGCAGGCAGATTCTTTACCATTGAGCCACCTGAGAAGGCGAATGATGTCTACAATAATTCTCTCTGCCTACTAGACTAAAAGGTTGTATATGCAGATGGATCCTGGGAACCTGTTTAAACTGAGGTGTAGCACAAAACTTATATTTACTTTCATTTTCATTTTTTCATTTCGCCACTGGCTGGTTCTGTGAAAATCCAAGCGAGTAGGGCTCATTTTCTGTAGTGTTCTCCCTCATTTTCCTACTGCCTAGAATAATAGCAAAAGAAGATGTGGTCTTTGGCTTCAACCATCAGGTCACCTTCAACTGTAGAATCAAGTATCTGCAGGTATTTGCACCTTCTGATGTCACTGGTACATGTGACCACCTCCACAACTCATTAACATTCATTCTTAACTCTGCTTGCTTTCTTTTTAAATTAATTTTACTGAGGACACATTAGACAGAAAATTTCATATTATCTAATGCATGCATTTTGATGAGTTTGGACATATGCATACATCCATGAAATCCTCACAGTAAACAAGATAATAAACCTATCCTTCAGCTCCAAAAGATTTCTAGAGTCTCCTTGCTTTCCTTGTGTGTATGTGGTTAGAGCATGCTATCTGCCTCCTTAGCAAGTTTTTAAATGCACAACACAGCATTGTTAACTGTAGGCTCTATGTTGAATAGCACATCTTTAGAAGTTATTCATCTTGTATAAATGTAACTTTATACCCACCAAACAGCTCCTCATTTCTTCCCCTGCCCCATCTTCTCAGACTAGACAAGTACTCACAATGCATTATAATACAGTTCCTGCCTATTTCTCTATATTCATTTCTCATCTATTTGTACTGACTGGTCTTCTTCTAGTACAGTGGACTCCATTCATTTCACCCAATACTTCAAGTCCATTTTGTATCCGGATCTTTACGCTTGCTGTTCCCTCTGCACTGAGAGCTCTTCTATTCACATTTCACATACCTCACATTTCACATTTGTCATCTCAACTTAAATACTACCTTCTCAAAAATGTCTGATGATTCTACTTCAAACTAGCCCTCAGAGACATTTTCCTTCTCTTCATATCATTCATTATTTTTATATTTTCACAGGGTGGTAATATAGTTAATTTGGTCTACTGTTTATGTATTACCTGTTCCTAAGATATATTCTACACAAATATAAGAAACTAATATTTATTATGTTTTGTTTCAGCCACAATGCACAGAGCAGTCCTGGCATGTTTGCAGAACAATGTCTGTTAGCAACAAATCAAATAAAACAAAGAAAGGAAGAATAAATTTAATTCTTTTCTAAGGCCTGGGAGCTTCCCTGAAACTTTCTATATTTATCATGGATGGTGCTTTCTGAGATCTCAATCTTCACTTGATTTCTGATTAAGTGTGGATTCACTTTCAAGTCTACCTGTTAGACTGATTCTTTTTATACTGTTTATGTGATAAATTGATTCATTATGTAATTCAACTTAGTGGTCAAGGTTGAGTATGCTATATCTTTTGGAAATTATGGCTTGAAGCAATAAGTGGTTCTTACTGTGATCAGGCATAGCAGATATTCACTACCCAAATGTTTAGCAAATACAGATTATGATTTGACTATAGACTTTTTTTTTTTTTTTCCCCAGAGAAGACAATGGCAACCCACTCCAGTACTCTTGCCTGGAAAATCCCATGGACCGAGGAGCCTGGTAGGCTGCAGTTGATGGAGTCGCTAAGAGTTGGACTTGACTGATCGACTTGCCTTTCACTTTTCACTTTCTTGCACTGGAGAAGGAAATGGCAAACCACTCCAGTGTTCTTGCCTGGAGAATCCCAGGGATGGGGCAGCTTGGTGGGCTGCCATCTATGGGGTTGCACAGAGTCGGACACGACTGAAGTGACTTAGCAGCAAAGTGTTTTTAATTTATCTTTTCACATTGCCAAGGTACAAGCATGCTTTCTGTTTTAATTACCCCAGATTATATCCATGGCAACTATACTTTTTAACACAAATGTTGCTTATAATTATGTTATACTTTTTCAAAAAAAAGTATATATTCCATTACGATGCATGGACAGGCTGTCTTTGGCAAGTTAAAAAAGGAGGGAGGGTCTAGTTTTAGTAATATTTAATAGTTATCCAGTTTGAGTAAAAAGGTGGACTTTAGTTATCTCATTTTTCTGCTGCAAGCCATATTTAAATGTTCACTAAGTTACTGAAAGGAGAACGATTTTATGTGTTTCTGAGGATAATGAGCATCAGAAATTTGTTTCTCCAGCAATACATTTGTATTGTGGTTAGTATTATGGTTAGTATTAAGAGGTTTTTTTTTTTTTTTTTTTTTGTATTTTAAGGGAAGAACACTGAATACATGTTCTACACTTGAGAATTTCTTAAAGATGAAAGATGATAAAACAAGAGAAGAAAGTACACAATAAATCAGTATAAAAACAAGTTTAGCACTGATAAATATCAATGAAGTCACTAGAGTGTAAGAGTTATTACTAGGTTGGAATTGCTTTGGAAAATCTGAACATAACTAATACTTTCCATGTTAATAAAAGTGTTATATGATCAATTATTATTCTGTGAGAAATTTGATGTGAAACAAAATGAAATTTGTTCTCCAGAAAGTTTTGGTAGGCCTTCAGATGCTTTAATTGATTCCAGATAAACAGAAGTATCAAATTTATATATCAAATAGACCACTGGACTAAGGCCAAAATCTTGTGTTTACCCATTTGTATGTCAGCTAAATGTACTCTATGCTATGACCACAGATTACACTGATGCTGAGAGTACGTTCATCATTCTTTCCTCTAGCATCTCTCTTATGAGCATGCTTTCTTTCTTTTTCAAGAATGTCTAAGCAAGAGAGTGATTTTAGAAAAACCCAAATCTCTCATATTATGATTCCATTTAATTTAACATCCCCTTTTATTTTTTTCTGAGTTTCTTAAACAAAACCAAAAACTAGTTTAATTGCAATGTCTTTTTCTTTTTAAATGCCACGCAGTATACGGTGTGTGTGTGTGTGTGTATATATATATAGTTTTCAAATGTTTACAATGTTGTGTTGGTTTCTGTCATGCCTTTCCATGCTTAGTAGCTCAGTTGTGTCTGACTTTTTGCACCTCCATGGACTGTAGCCCATCAGGCTCCTCTGTCTATGGAATTCTCCAGACAAGAATACTGGAATGGGTTGCCATTCCCTTCTCCAGGGGATCTTCCCAACCCAGGGATTGAACTGGGGTCTCCTGCATTGCAGGCAGTTTCTTTACTGTCTGAGCCATCAGGGAAGCCCAAACAACAATGCAAATCAGCCATAATTATACGTACATCTGCTCTCCCAATAGCCCCCTCCCCTCTCCATCCCATCTCTCCAAGGCATCTCATCCTTTTAAAACCAATATCCCTTTTGTGCAAGGCCATTCCTGAAAAGAATGGCAAATCCAGCCCCTTGCAAATGCAAGTTGTGTATGCCTAGAGAACTTATAGCAGTTTTTCAACAACAGCACTGGTGATATTTTGAACTGAATAATTCTTGGTTGTGGGAGGCCATTCTATGGTACGCATCCCTGGCCTCCAAACCCTAAGGCCAGTGGCAATGCCCCCTGCTTAGCTGTGACAGACAAAAATATCTCTATATAGTGCCAAACAGTCTGTGGGGAGGAGGAGGAAAACTGCCCCCAATTAAGAACCACAAATTGCAAAGTTGCCTAGAATATTTATATTTAGATGGATAATTTAATTAAGCACTGAAAGCAAACTCTAAGCAAAATGTGCACATTTAAAGGAAAAAGAAGACTGAAATCAGCACCTGGCTAAAGTCCTAAAAAGAAGTAGGCCTTAAGTATATGTTTGCTAATTAATTTGTATGCAATCTTACAAAGGAAGCCAATATTTTTATTGCATATTTTTCTATTTTTCCATTTCTAAGCTATTTTCATAAAAGCTTGTAGTTCACAAGGACCTCAGGGTTAATCTAATCCATATCAGTAATTGTACAAATGCAAAATATGAGTCATCATTCCCCAAAGGCTCATGCTAGCATAGCTGATCCAATCACCCAAAACTCAAGACACCAGTCTCACACTAAAATCCTTGAAACATTCTGTATACCCTCAAGCTTACACATAGGATCTCTCCAGAAATACAAGGAATCAAAACTCAGAAAAATACTGAAAAGTTGCTTTACACTAAAGTGTGTGGTTGTTAAGGCTTAGTAAGGCTCTATTCTGTTTTAATTGGCAGAGACACAAGCTGCAAAAATTCACAGGAAGTTTTATGTGGGAGAAGGCAGAGTCAAGAATAATTTAGGTTAGTTCATTCGCTAAGTCACATCCAACTCTTTGCGACCTTGTGAATCACAGCACGCCAGGCCTCCCTGTCCATCACCAACTCCTGCAGTTCACTGAGACTCACGTCCATCGAGTCAGTGATGCCATCCAGCCATCTCATCCTCTGTCGTCCCCTTCTCCTCCTGCCCCTAATCCCTCCCAGCATCAGAATCTTTTCCAATGAGTCAACTCTTCACATGAGGTGGCCAAAGTACTGGAGTTTCAGCTTCAGCATCATTCCTTCCAAAGAAACCCCAGGCCTGATCTCCTTCAGAATGGACTGGTTGGATCTCCTTGCAGTCCAAGGGACTCTCAAGAGTCTTCTCCAACACCACAGTTCAAAAGCATCAATTCTTCCGTGCTGAGCCTTATTCACAGTCCAACTCTCACATCCATACATGACCACAGGAAAAACCATAGCCTTGACTAGATGGACCTTTGTTGGCAAAGTAATGTCTCTGTTTTCCATATGCCATCTAGGTTGGTGATGTCCATGTATAGAGTCTTCTCTTGTGTTGTTGGAAGAGGGTATTTGCTATGATCAGTGCATTTTCTGGGCAAAACTCTATTAGTCTTTGCCCTGCTTCATTCCGTATTCCAAGGCCAAATTTGCCTGTTACTCCAGGTGTTTCTTGACTTCCTACTTTTGCATTCCAGTCCCCTATAATGAAAAGGACATCTTTTTTGGGTGTTAGTTCTAAAAGGTCTTGTAGGTCTTCATATAACCGTTCAACTTCAGCTTCTTCAGCGTTACTGGTTGGGGCATAGACTTGGATTACTGTGACATTGAATGGTTTGCCTTGGAAACGAACAGAGATCATTCTATCGTTTTTGAGATTGCATCCAAGTACTGCATTTCGGACTCTTTTGTTGACCATGATGGCCACTCCATTTCTTCTGAGAGATTCCTGCCCACAGTAGTAGATATAATGGTCATCTGAGTTAAATTCACCCTTTCCAGTCCATTTTAGTTCGCTAATTCCTAGAGTGTCAACATTCACTCTTGCCATCTCTTGTTTGACCACCGAAATCAGATCGATTATAGTCTTTGCAGCCAAAGATGGAGAAGCTCTATACAATCAGCAAAAAAAAGACCAGGAGCTGACTGTGGCTCAGACCATGAACTCCTTATTGCCAAATTCAGACTGAAATTGAAGAAAGTAGAGAAAACTACTAGACCATTCAGGTATGACCTAAATCAAATCCCTTATGATTATACAGTGGAAGTGAGAAATAGATTTAAGGGCCTAGATCTGATAGATAGAGTGCCTGATGAACTATGGAATGAGGTTTGTGACATTTTACAGGAGACAGGGATCAAGACCATCCCCATGGAAAAGAAATGCAAAAAAGCAAAATGGCTGTCTGGGGAGGCCTTACAAATAGCTGTGAAAAGAAGAGAAGCGAAAAGCAAAGGAGAAAAGGAAAGATATAAACATCTGAATGCAGAGTTCCAAAGAATAGCAAGAAGAGATAAGAAAGCCTTCTTCAGTGATCAATGCAAAGAAATAGAGGAAAACAACAGAATGGGAAAGACTAGGGATCTCTTCAAGAAAATCAGAGATACCAAAGGAACATTTCATGCAAAGATGGGCACAATAAAGGACAGAGATGGTGTGGATCTAACAGAAGCAGAAGATATTAAGAAGAGGTGGCAAGAATACACAGAAGAACTGTACAAAAAAGAGCTTCAAGACCCAGATAATCATGATGATGTGATCACTGATCTAGAGCCAGACATCTTGGAATGTGAAGTCAAATGGGCCTTAGAAAGCATCACTACGAACAAAGCTAGTGGAGGTGATGGAATTCCAGTGGAGCTATTCCAAATCCTGAATGATGATGCTGTGAAAGTGCTACACTCAATATGCCAGCAAATTTGGAAAACTCAGCAGTGGCCACAAGATTGGAAAAGGTCAGTTTTCATCCCAATCCCAAAGAAAGGCAATGCCAAGGAGTGCTCAAACTACCGAACAATTGCACTCATCTCACACGCTAGTAAAGTAATGCTCAAAATTCTCCAAGCCAGGCTTCAGCAATATGTGAACCGTGAACTTCCTGATGTTCAAGCTGGTTTTAGAAAAGGTAGAGGAAGCAGAGATCAAATTGCCAACATCCGCTGGATCATGGAAAAAGCAAGAGAGTTCCAGAAAAACATCTATTTCTGCTTTATTGACTATGCCAAAGCCTTTGACTGTGTGGATCACAATAAACTATGGAAAATTCTGAAAGAGATGGGAATACCAGGCCACCTGATCTGCCTCTTAAGAAATCTGTATGCAGGTCAGGAAGCAACAGTTAGAACTGGTCATGGAACAACAGACTGGTTCCAAATAGGAAAAGGAGTACGTCAAGGCTGCATATTGTCACCATGTTTATTTAACTTATATGCAGAGTACATCATGAGAAATGCTGGACTGGAAGAAACACAAGTTGGAATCAAGATTGCCGGGAGAAATATCAATAACCTCAGATATGCAGATGACACCACCCTTATGGCAGAAAGTGAAGAGGGGCTAAAAAGCCTCTTGATGAAAGTGAAAGTGGAGAGTGAAAAGGTTGGCTTAAAGCTCAACACTCAGAAAATGAAGATCATGGCATCTGGTCCCATCACTGCATGGGAAATAGATGGGGAAACAGTGGAAACAGTGTCAGACTTTATTTTTCTGGGCTCCAAAATCACTACAGTTGATGACTGCAGCCATGACATTTAAAGACACTTACTCCTTGGAAGGAAGTTATGACCAACCTAGATAGCATATTCAAAAGCAGAGACATTACTTTACCAACAAAGGTTCGCCTAGTCAAGGCTATGGTCTTTCCTGTGGTCATGTATGGATGTGAGAGCTGGACTGTGAAGAAGGCTGAGCGCCGAAGAATTGATGCTTTTGAACTGTGGTGTTGGAGAAGACTCTTGAGAGTCCCTTGGACTGCAAGAAGATCCAACCAGTCCATTCTGAAGGAGATCAATCCTGGAATTTCTTTAGAAGGAATGATGCTAAAGCTGGAACTCCAGTATTTTGGCCACCTCATGCGAATAGTTGACTCATTGGAGAAGACTCTGATGCTGGGAGGGATTGAGGGCAGGAGGAGAAGGGGACCACAGAGGATGAGATGGCTGGATGGCATCACTGACTCGATGGATGCGAGTCTGAGTGACCTCCGGGAGCTGGTGATGGACAGGGAGGCCTGGAGTGCTGCGGTTCATGGGGTCGCAAAGAGTCGGACACGACTGAGCGACTGATCGGATCTGATCTGATCTGATCTAGGTTGGACATAACTTTCCTTCAAGGAGTAAGCGTCTTTTAACTTCATGGTTGAATTCAGCATCACAGTGATTTTGGAGCCCCAAAAGTAAAGTCTGACACTGTTTCTACTGTTTCCCCATCTATTTCCCATGAAGTGATGGGACCAGATGCCATTATCTTCGTTTTCTGAATGCTGAGCTTTAAGCCAATCTTTTCACTCTCCACTTTCACTTTCATCAAGAGGCTTTTGAGTTCCTCTTCACTTTCTGCCATAAGGCTGATGTCATCTGCATATCTGAGGTTATTGATATTTCTCCCAGCAATCTTGATTCCAGCTTGTGATTATTCCAGTCCAGCGTTTCTCATGATGTACTCTGCACATAAGTTAAACAATCTGGGTGATAATTTACCGCCTTAACGTACTTCTTTTCCTATTTGGAACCAGTCTGTTGTTCCAGGTCCAGTTCTAACTCCTGCTTCCTGACCTGCATACAAATTTCTCAAGAGGCAGGTCAGGTGGTCTGGTATTCCCATGTCCTTCAGAATGTTCCACAGTTTATTGTGATCCACACAGTCAAAGGCTTTGGCATAGTCAAGAAAGCAGAAATGTTTTTCTGGAACTCTCTTGCTTTTTCCATGATCCAGCAGATGTTGGCAGTTTGATCTCTGGTTCCTCTGCCTTTTCTAAAACCAGCTTGAACATCATGAAGTTCATGGTTCACGTATTGCTGAAGCCTGGCTTGGAGAATTTTGAGCATTACTTTACTAGCGTGTGAGATGAGTGCAATTCTGCGGTAGTTTGAGCATTCTTTGGCATTGCCTTTCTTTGGGATTGGAATGAAAACTGACCTTTTCCAGTCCTGTGGCCACTGCTGAAGTTAGGAGGGGTCCAAAAAGTCACTTTCAGTGACTTTCAGTAAGCAACAGCATACAGAATACATTTATTAGAGGTTTTATCCTGACTCAGTCTCTATCTTTATTTTCTCCTTGGTTTTCATTGAAATGCATTTACTTCAACAAATGAAAAATTACTGATTTTTGGTGTTGGGGAATAATGACATTAAAATATCTTTTGTGGTATTTTTGATGACTAAAGTGATCTTGGTTTATTTGATATTTTTCAATACTCCAAATACCTTCCCAAATTCAAAAAGAAACAGTTGATACTAATTTAAACCATGAAAAATACATACATGCATTTAAGTTGTCTGATAAAATTAGTTGATTAGTTGAAATAAAATTAGATCTTTATCACTGAGGAATGTCAACAAAATCCAAATGACTTAAAGAGTAAATGTACATGAAAGATTTTGAGAGTAAATCCTAAGAGTTTTTATTGCAAAATATTTTTTTCTTTTATTTTGTATACATATGAGATAATGGTCATTCCCTAACTTACTGTGAAAATCATTTCATGATGTACATCTGAATCATTATACTGACATCTAAAATTTACAAAAAGTGCTGTGTCAATTACATTTTAATAAAACTGGAAGAAAAAAGAGTAAAAGGAAAATATTGTTTAATATTTTTCAGATTGCAGAATGAAAATGGAACAAAAGAATAGAGAAACCTCTAGCTATAAATTAAAGGAAGATGGTACAAAGAAATAAAGAAGTAAGCATTTCTAAGTTTTCAATTGCTTCTTCTATTAGGATTATATATCTATACCTTTTGCCATGTACCTCCAAAGAGAAGTTGTTGGGTTAGTAACACCCACATTCTCACGCCACTCACTTTCATCTTGGCCATGTAACTTGTTTGGGGCAGTTGCCTTTAAGAACCAGGAGCAAGAAAACTACTAGGATTTTGTCTTGTTCACACAAAATCAACAAAAAAATAACTTAAATATCAGCTTTGGCTATATTTCCAACTATACATTAATTTCATATCAGTAGAAAAAAGGTGACTGGTACTTTTTAAGAGACATTTGGAGAAAAGAACATAACACAACTTAGATCCCAATCGAATCTGCTGCTGCTGCTGCTGCTAAGTCGCTTCAGTCGTGTCCGACTCTGTGCGACCCCATAGACGGAAGCTCACCAGGCTCCCCTGTCCCTGGGATTCTCCAGACAAGAACACTGGAGTGGGTTGCCATTTCCTTCTCCAATGCATGAAAGTGAAAAGTGAAAGGGAAGTCGCTCAGTCGTGTCCGACTCTCAGCGACCCCATGGACTGGAGCCTACCAGGCTCCTCCGTCCATGGGATTTTCCAGGCAAAAGTACTGAGGTGGGGTGCCATTGCCTTCCCCTAATCGAATCTAAATCAAAATAAATCAAAAGGTAATTATGAAAATAGCATACCACAAATAAAGTTAAGGGATTTTTAAAAGGTCTTTAAAGAAAAATTTAATACATTAACTGAGGAGATAGTAAATGTAAAAGTTTTAATAATAAGAAGCCTATGCATTTTAAAAACAATGTGCATACTAGGAAAAAATACAGCAAAATATATGATAAAGGAGTTCATATCTCTAAGGGACTTTGTAATTCATTCAATGAACTTTGACAAATTAATAAGAAAAAACAATAAGGATCACAATGAAAAAATAAGTAAAAAATTTAGACAATGCCCAATGGAAAGATGAGAATCACAGTATTATATGTCTGTCAGTATTTATGCTGACAAGTTTATTTCAAATAGCCTTCCAATGTAGACTGAATATCCTGCTTTATAGTTTCTGACTCCCAAGGAAGAATTCCAAACAATAGATTCCTTAGCTTCTTTTACAGTTCATAAACCCATAGGTGAATTTGTCTGTACGAACTTGATGCATCAAAATTCTCAGTGATACACACACTGGTAGGAGTGGCTGCAGGCAACAGAACTTCAGGGCAATAGAAGAAATGTCCACTTTGTTACAAGGCAAGACACAGCTGATTGCTCAAAACAAAACGAAAAATTGGCTGAAATTAAAAATAAAATTTTAATCATCCTATGGTTTGCAGTAGCAAAATAATTAATTAAATTATGACCTAGAGTAAAATGTCCATTGAGCCACAAAACTTTGAGGGATCAGGTGGCTGTTCTCAGAGAACGATATTAAAGGGCAGAAGGAATGTGTAAACTGTGAAGGTGAATTTGTTGTTTCAAGCTATACTGACAGCTTGAAGGAAACAAGTATGAAGCCCTAAGTCTTAGCTGAAGGCACAAAGAGAAAACCATGGGAATTTTATGATTGATAAAATAATCTTGTATCACCTATAACTGTAGACTTAACTCAGAACTCCAAACTCAAAAGTTTAATCCTACCAATTATAAAATTTAAAAGTTTGCTGCGTACACAGTCTCATTACTACTGCAGTAGTTGTGCATGCTAAGTGCTAAGTCACTTCAGTTGCGTCCAACTCTGCAAGTCTATGGACTGTAGCCCACCAGGCTCCTCTATCCATGGGATTTCCCAGGCAATAATACTGGAATGGGCTGCCATGCCTTCCTCTAGGGATCTTCCTGACCCAGGGCTGAACTCAAATTTCCTGCATTGGCAGGTGGGCTCTTTACCACTAGCACCAGCTGGGATGCCCCTACCACCACAGTATAGGAAAGCTAATGGACTGATATAGACTAAGAGAGATTCTGAATACTGGAGCAGAAAAATGTGGTAGGATCTAGATGACTCAGTGGCCCCCAAATCCCAAACGTCTCTGAGTTTTCCCTGTTAGCAGAAACAGCCTTTCTTTCCAAGTCCAAGAAGGCCTCTTTTGCTTAAAATCCAATAACAACCTAATCTGAAAGTGTTACCTTAACAGGGAAAACTATTTTTATTATTCCCATCCTCCACCACTTCTAATTATCTCCTGATCTAAATTAGAATCAGAACTCAACATGCCGCAGGGAACTAATTACAAACTCAAACTCTAGAAGAGATGATGAAGCATGAAAACATTGTAATAATTTTGGATTTGTATCAACAGAAATCTAGAAAATATATACAGGAATACATTTTGAATGTACTAAAGCAAAGACTGCAGTACATCATTTTAGAATGCAACATTTATTAATATGGTTGTCTCTCCTAGAAATTTAGAATTGGTGTGCTAACCTCAGCACATAAATAGGTTTGCTTTGTTGCTTAGTTAGCTAATTAAAATATGGACTTAATGAATACTCTGAGATAACCTCAAACTCTTTGACATTTTGTATATTAAAAATGTCATTTAATTACAGAAGTAAGAATGGTAGAGTGGTTTTCTTGTGTGTAATTCACTCATCCAATTCTTTAAATCTCTTAAGAGAAGATGGCAAATGCTTTCTATCCTGTGTATTTAGAAATACATGGATGATGGCACATCAATATCTTTTAAAAGTATTGTAGAGCTTGTTCTCCTAGCTACAACTGCTGCTAAGAGATTCTGCAGTAAATAGGCTCACTTATTCCATGGCAGAATGAAATTCTTGGGTGTTGAGACCAAATAATATCAATAAACCATCAGATGCAAAATGTAATCTCTGTAATTAATAGTCATGCCACAAGAGTGCATTTTTCGATGGCTGGTTGATCATAGAATCTCTAGAACTGAAATATATGTGCAGAATTCTAAAGTTCACATGATTTATATAACAGGAAAACCTTGTGGTTGGTCAGGCAGAAAAAAAATGATGCTCCAACTAAAACAAAGATGTATAGCTCTTCAGCCAAATTGTGGACCTGAGTCATTTCAAAGTTTGAGAGTCCGAGGAATGATTAACTATTTAAGTACACCTGAGTGATAAACATGGTAACAGCACAAATATCTGCTCCCTAGATTTCTAAATGAGACTGTGGACACTTTCCAGGCTAACTATGAACTAGGGAGACAGAAAAAACTGGACATTTTGAGAATGTTAATAAAAGTTTCAAGTTAGTGATAATATCTTGGTACCTAAAAGATTTTTGGATCCATTAGCTGAAAGTGTTAGTTGCTCAGTCATGTCTGAATCTTTGAAACCCCATGGACTGTATCCCACCAGGCTCCTAACTCCATGAGATTTCCCAGGCAAAAATACTAGAATGGGTTGCCATTTCCTTTTCCAGGGGATCTTCCCAACACGGATCAATATGTTAAAGTGGTCTTTTTATCTAAATTTCACTTCATGATCAACTCAGTGAGGCCTCAAACCCAATCCAAGAGCAATGGTTACAGTTTCTAGGCATGTTAGTTGGAATAAACATGCTCAAAAACTAGAAGAAAATTTCCAATAGCTAGATAGCATTCATTCTTTTACCATTTTCTTAATCTAATATTTATATTTTTATATATTATACCACATCAGCTCTTATCTCACAGGCAGAGACTTCACCACATTGAAATCTATAAATTCCTGTAATTCCATGTCCTTAGCTCCTGACTGATTCATGCATAGGATTCTGAAAGGATCTTAGCAGTTCTTAGTGATATCTCTGGTTCATAGATCCCAGGGTCTTATCACTGGAGGAATTCAGAACTGTGAGTGGAAGAGACCCAGAGCCAGAAGAACGCCTCTCCTTGACTAGCACAGAATCCCTACTCTCGGCAACTGTACAGTTGACCTATCTCCGGCCTTGTACTTTACAGATCCAATAGGTTTTAAGAATCTAACTATATTCACTACCTGGAGATTGACTAAAACTTGAAAACAAATCATTTAACTTCCCGTGACAAGCTCTAGATGTATAACTGGAAAGAAAACAATCTTTGTTAGTTTAGCTCCATATAAAATAATTTTTTTTTTTTCTGAATGTTTTCCTTTGTTCTCAAAAATTTCCAAAAGTTCTGTTCACAAGAAAGCAATTTTCTCATTAAGCAAAAAGAATGCTGGCCATCTTCACATAATAGTTTGAAAAAAAAATCTTAATATCATTTATTACTTGGCAAGTGTGAGATTTTTCTAAATAAATTTCCAGCCACAATGACATTTAATGTTCACTTCAGTGGGATTAATACTTTCTAAGAATTTGCCATTTGAATCCCTGTGGATGTGTTTCAATACAGGTAATATCTACCTCATTAGAACCAGTAGTATTAAGATTTATTCCCAGGACATTCAGTGAAAGTTTTTAAATTTATTGGTGGACTTATTAACATTTTGTCCTAGTTTTAACCTGTTATTTGAAGATTTAAAACATAATTTTAAAAAGGCATAAGTAAGGACTTGAAACTTAGGGTATTTGAGTATTAAGTTTAAACCACAATTTTTATCCAGCCAGCAGTTTAAATCCTACAAGTTCATTAATAAAATTCATATTTTTGATACACAATGACAACTATTTTAAGTTAAATAACTTATGCTTATGTTTTCTTCCTAAAACTTACATGCTCACATATAATTTATATTCAATTTCATAGAAGAGAGTGTAATGCACATCTTGCTAAAATGTGCAAATGGGTGCTTAGATATTTTTCTGTGTTCCTGCCCATCCAATTTAAAAATGTAGGTTAACAAATAAATATTTAAGGATTGGAAAATTAGCATTATTATTTTATATAACTGATCTCATCAATTCAAAAATAAACTCATGCTTTGAGTCAGTTTTCAGTTTGAACAATCCTATACAATATACTAAAACAAAGAATAACAACTACAAAAATTAAAATTTTTATAATTAAAGAGTAAGACACAACTTAGTGACGACAACAACAACACACTTTTGACAGAGGCCTCTGAAGTTTGGAAATAACTCAAAATTAAATAATCAAGTAACTATTTTATCAAATACATATTGAGGATGATTAAGATGATAGGAAATTTATCACTGGCATGACAAAATGCCTCTCAGTTCAGTTCAGTTCAGTCGCTCAGTCGTGTCCGACTCTTTGCGACCCCATGAATCGCAGCACACCAGGCCTCCCTGTCCATCACCAACTCCCGGAGTTCACTCAGTCTCTAAGTACTTATAAATATATCACTTAATTTCAGTATAAAATAACCTGTATAAAGGAACAAGAAATCCAATTGAAGAAAAGGGTGTGTTCCTACAGACACTAAGTTCCAAGACCATTGACAAACATTTGACTTAACTGCTGTAATACTCAAATACTATTTAGATAATTACACAATATAATTGTTTTCCTTTGTGATTCCATGTAGTGGCCAGAACTAGTTAACTGACCACTTGTTTAATAAGTTAGATGATTATCAGTTAGGTGGACCAGTATCCCCTTGAAATTACTGTCAGAATAAAATTAGGCCAGGGTTTAAAAGATACAGTTAATAAACTTTTAGAATTTTAATGAAAATATAAAGCTAAAAAAAAAACACTAAAGATTTTCCTGCTTATCCACTTAATACATGCACATAAAAACAGTATAGTCATAAGAGTTTTTAATAGTGATATTTAAATTATTAATTAAATATCATGTTAATTGAAGGATTTTAAAACAAGTGGTAAAAATTCATGAATAAAAAATCTGGAAAAATAATAATAGTATAAAGTGAAATAAAGGTACAAAGGATGTAATCTTTTACTGTCAATGACTTTAACCCCTACCCTCACACACACACACACACACACACACACACACACATCACTAAAAGTTTTAATATTTTTAAGCATCTGGAATTCTTCTCAGATGAAAATTGAAGACAACTTTAAAAACTATAAATATTTCTACTTTTATGCCTTTAAAAATAAAAAATATATATCTTAATATTAGAATTTATATCAGAGTATAAGCGGTTATAATATTGGTAATATTTTATGTTAAAATATGGGATGTGCATTCGTATCTAGAAAGCAAATTATGTTTCAAGTAGAAATACAATTTTATAATATACTTGTATGTATGATCATAAATACTTTGGAAAAAGGAAAATCTGAAATTTATTCTCAATAATATGCATGGAGAGGAAATTATATATATCTGGAATGCTTAATAGTTAAAATTTTGTAACAACTTCTAAAAATGTATATGATATTGTCCATTCATTCAAGTATGGTTATGTTAATGACTATATTTTAAATATATCAAATGCTGCAACAAAACTTCAAACAACCAAAAGCAATGTTTTACTAGACATGCTAGTAAAGCAGCATATTTGCTTCAGAAGTCTCTTTCTAATAAATCAAAATAAACCTTATTCCAAGGCTTATTTTTCTTCTCCTACAAATAACCAGCATCATTAAGTTGTAACCGTGAACTTCCTGATGTTCAAGCTGGTTTTAGAAAAGGCAGAGGAACCAGAAATCAAATTGCCAACATCTGCTGGATCATGGAAAAAGCAAGAGAGTTCCAGAAAAACATCTATTTCTGCTTTATTGACTATGCCAAAGCCTTTGACTGTGTGGATCACAATAAACTGTGGAAAATTCTGAAAGAGATGGGAATACCAGACCACCTGATCTGCCTCTTGAGAAATCTGTATGCAGGTCAAGAAGCAACAATTAGAACTGGACATGGAACAACAGACTGGCTCCAAATAGGAAAAGAAGTACGTTAAGGCTGTAAATTATCACCCAGATTGTTTAACTTATATGCAGAGTACATCATGAGAAATGCTGGACTGGAAGAAACACAACTTGGAATCAAGATTGCTGGGAGAAATATCAATAACCTCAGATATGCAGATGACACCACCCTTATGGCAGAAAGTGAAGAGGAACTCAAAAGCCTCTTGATAAAAGTGAAAGTGGAGAGTGAAAAGATTGGCTTAAAGCTCAACATTCAGAAAACGAAGATCATGGCATCTGGTCCCATCACTTCATGGGAAATAGATGGGGAAACAGTGGAAACATTGTCAGACTTTATTTTTCTGGGCTCCAAGATCACTGCAGATGGTGACTGCAGCCATGAAATTAAAAGACACTTACTCCTTGGAAGGAAAGTTATGTCCTACCTAGATCACATATTCAAAAGCAGAGACATTACTTTGCCAACAAAGGTTCGCCTAGTCAAGGCTATGGTCTTTCCTGTAGTCATGTATGGATGTGAAAGCTGGACTGTGAAGAAGAGCACCGAAGAATTGATGCTTTTGAACTGTGGTGTTGGAGAAAACTCTTGAGGGTCCCTTGGACTGCAAGGAGATCCAACCAGTCCATTCTGAAGGAGATCAGCCCTGGGATTTCTTTGGAGGGAATGATGCTAAAGCTGAAACTCCAGTATTTTGGCCACCTCATGTGAAGAGTTGACTCATTGGAGAAGACTCTGATGCTGGGAAGGATTGAGGGCAGGAGGAGAAGGGGACGACAGAGGATGAGATGGCTGGATGGCATCACTGACTCAATGGATGCGAGTCTGGGTGACCTCCAGGAATTGATGACGAACAGGGAGGCCTGGCGTGCTGCAGTTCATGTGGTTGCGAAGAGTCGGACATGACTGAGCGATTGATCTGATACGCATCTTTTTCTATTTTTACCAAAATGTGTATATCCAAAAACAACATGTAATTTAATATTGTATTCATTCCACTTAAATAATACTTGGGATTACTATTATTATTTTTTTAATCTTTGTTGAGGTTAAATCTTTGTTGAGGAGTGGACATTGATGTTTGTTCAATAGCAGTATACTTATAGCAGTAAAATCAGAAACAGTAATGGCACCCCACTCCAGTACTCTTGCCCGGAAAATCCCATGGACAGAGGAGCCTGGTAGGCTGCAGTTCATGAGGTCGCTAAGAGTCAGACAGGACTGAGCCACTTCCCTTTCACTTTTCACTTTCATGCAATGGAGAAGGAAAGGCAAACCACTCCAGTGTTCTTGCCTGGAGAATCCCGGGGACAGGGGAGCCTGGTGGGCTGCCATCTGTGGGGTCGCACAGAGTCAGACACATCTGAAGTGGCTGGGCAGCATAGCAGTAAAATAAATAAAGTATACTAACATGTATCAATACAGACATTTCCTCAAAAATACACTGTAATTTCTTTTCAATCTTACCTTACTGTCACAAACATAAAGCCCTTATTTCTCACAGATGCTAACACTAAATTTTCCCCACTACATAGCAATAGGTTTTCGAATATTCCTGAATTTAGATTTTTTCCTATTGTCTTCCTGTCAGACAGTTCAAAATGTGGTATTTAGTTATTTACATCTATTACATTTTAACAAATTTATGTACATTACAAGAAGATTCCACACTCCTATAAGGTATGAATAATCTTTTTTTTAAAATAATCAAGCCTCCACATACACAGAGAAATAATGGTATTAAAAAGCAAACTTCTTCATTTTGTCTAAAATGAAGAAGCTTTATTTATGGACCAGTCATGATAAGAAAACACCTTGCATAAAATATAAAATGTATTCTTCTCAAAATCTGACCTTTGAATGAGGGGGAAGTCTCTAAAAATGCAGAAGCACATTAACACTGCATTTTATTAAAAATTATATAAATCCAACTATTTTTTAAGGCAAGTAGAAAGGACAGGACAAAAAGATGTCAAAGTTGGACTTTTCTGACCTTTATATATTATTTAGAATTACTCTCAGTAATCAACTATGAATATGCCAGTTATACATTATTAGAGTTAAGAAACAAAGAAAAAAAATTTTTTTCTCTCTCATTGCTACAGTTTTGTAAATGGTCCCTGTAGCAGTCGGTATTCATATTAGACATAAAGAATGTTGACAGAAGACGCACAGAAAAAATATACAAACCCCATAAAGCAGCAATCAATTCCACTGTCTGACTAGCTCTAGACAGTTTGCTTTAACTTTTGAAGGCTTATGGAAAACTCTTTTTAGTTTCATCCTATCGTCAAGGTCTAGCTGCCAGCATAATATATAAGACATTTGGACCTATCAGCATTTGACTTAATAGTCTGAGGTTGAAACTAGGATATATCTGCCAGCATGCAGCAAATACTGGTAGCTCTGATGAATGCAGTTCAGGAATGAGCCTCCAACATCAGCTGTCTACTCAAGGAAAGTAAGGATGCCAACTCAGGGGAGTCACTCCTTAGGGGGTCCATAAGTGCCCTTGCCACTCACCCCTCGCCCAGAAAATTGAAAAGTGTTAGAACAGTAGTGAGGAGAAAGAAAACCACGGAAGTGATCTGATTTCCTTGAACTCTCCAGGATTGGTAGTCATCTAGAAGTCCAAACAGAAACTATTTGGTGGTTGGTTAGATCTATTTGAGGTTATTCAGTAATGATGATAGCAAGGAGAGATAAGAAAGCCTTCCTCAGTGCAAAGAAATAGAGGGAAACAATAGAATGGGAAAGACTAGAGATCTCATCAAGAAAATCAGAGATATCAAGGGAACATTTCATGCAAAGATGGACTCAATAAATGACAGAAATGATATGGACCTAACAGTAGCAGAAGATATTAAAAAGAGGTGGCAAGAATACACAAAAGAACTATACAAAAAAGTTCACCACCACCCAGATAATTTTGATGGTATGATCACTCACCTAGAGCCAGACATCCTGGAATGTGAAGTCAAGTGGGCCTTAGGAAGCAACACTGTAAACAAAGCTAGAGGAGGTGATGGAATTCCAGTTGAGCTATTTCAAATCCTGAAAGATGATGCTGTGAAAGTGCTGCACTCAATATGCCAGCAAATTTGGAAAACTCAGCAGTGGCCACAGGACTGGAAAAGTTCAGTTTTCATTCCAATCCTAAAGAAAGGCAATGCTAGAGAATGCTCAAACTACCACACAATTGCATTCGTCTCACAAACTAGTCAAGTATTGCTCAAAATTCTCCATGCCAGACTTTAAGAATACATGAACCATGAACTTCCAGATGTTCAAGCTAGTTTTAGAAAAGGCAGAGGAACCAGAGATCAAATTGCCAACATCCGCTGGATCATTGAAACAGCAAGAGAGTTCCAGAAAAACATCAATTTCTGCTTTATTGACTATGTTAAAGCCTTTGACTGTGGGGATCACAAAAAACTGTGGAAAATTTTTAAAGAGACAGGAATACCAGACCACCTGTGTGCCTCTTGAGAAATCTGTATGTAGCTCAGGAAGCAACAGTTAGAACTGGACATGGAACAACAGACTGATTCCAAACAGGGAAAGGAGTATATTGTCCTTTATATATACTGTCCACTATACAAGGCTGTATATTGTCACCCTGAATATTTAACTTATATGAAGAGTACATCATGAGAAACGCTGGGCTGGATGAAGCACAAGCTGGAATCAAGATCGCTGGGAGAAATATCAATAAACTCAGATATGCAGATGACACCACCCTTATGGCAGAAAGTGCAGAGGAACTAAAAAGCCTCTTGATGAAAGTGAAAGAGGAGAGTTAAAACATTGGCTTAAAGCTCAACATTCAGAAAACGAAGATCATGGCATCTGATCCTATCACTTCATAGGAAATAGATGGGGAAACAGTGGAGACAGTGGCAAACCTTATTTTTGGGGGCTCTAACTCACTGCAGATGGTGACTGCAGCCATGAAATTAAAAGATGCTTACTCCTTGGAAAAAAGTTATGACCAACCTAGACAGCATATAAAAAGGCAGAGCCGTTACTTTGCCAACAAAGGTTCATCTGGTCAAGGCTATGGTTTTCCCTGTGGTCATGTATGGATGTGAGAGTTGGACTATAAAGAAAGCTGAGTGCTGAGGAATTGATGCTTTTGAACTGTGGTATTGGAGAAGACTCTTAAGAGTACCTTGGACTGCAAGGAGATTCAACCAGTCTATCCTAAGGGAAATCAGTCCTGAATATTCATTGGAAGGATTGATGTTGAAGCTGAAACTCCAATACTTTGGCTACCTGACGTGAAGAACTGACTCATTTGAAAAGATCCTGATGCTGGGAAAGACTGAAGGTGGGAAGAGAATGGGACGACAGAGGATGAGATGATGGATGGCATCACCGACTCAATGGACATGAGTTTGAGTCAACTCTGGGAGTTGGTGGTGGACAGGGAGGCCTGGTGTGCTTCAGTCCATGGGTTTGCAAAGAGTCGGACACAACTGAGTGACTGAACTGACTGACTGAGTCAGGATGAAGACTCCAGAAAACGTCAGCACAAACTCAAAATCAGGAGTCAACAGCTGACCTTTGACAAAACATTTCACTTGATTTGGTGAATGCGTGTATGCATGCTCAGTCATTTCAGTCATTCTCAACACTTCTCGATGCTATAGACTGAAGCCCACCACTCCTCTGTTCATTCGTTTCCAGGCAAGAATACTGGAGTGCCATTCCCTTCTCCAGGGGATCTTCCTGACTCAGGGATTGAACCCTGATCTCCTGCATTGCAGGCAGATATTTTACAGTCTGAGTCACCAGGGAAGACCCAACTACAGCATAGAGGGATCCAGTAAATTAGTCACAAAGACTCCTAATTTTGTTTCAAAGGTAAAGATTAGCCTTACATACATTCTTGAGCCTGAGGGTTGCCATACCCTTCTCCAGATGTTTGGTGAATGACTGATGACCAAATTTATTCCGGTTCTGAAAGTTGTTGGCAAGAGTGCACATAGTGGGTTAAAAAGATCCTCATCATAAGAGGGCTGTGAGAATTTGCCAGTGGATAGGAGTATGAAGAAAAAAGGAACACTCTCCCAGAAAAGCTACATCAGATTCATTAGCTCTTTTGATACCAAAGGATGTGTTCTAGACAGGTGCAAAATTTGGAATACATTAGGATGGATGAGAAATGTGCAGAATCAGAAATGTGCTTTAGGCAAATAACTCTAGTTTCTGATTAGAGAATGGATTACCATTCCCAATCTTTGCCAGTTTGACAGTGATAATTATGATGAACTTTAAATTTGGCAACATTAACTTTTGGACACAGACTCTGTATAACTCTTCTTCAGGTTCTCAAGTCTTTAAATTTTAGGAAGGAAGAGGCATTTATTGGAACTGAGAGTATGGCATCTCTGAAAATTCATGAGACATCAAACACTGCTTCCTGTATTTTAATGACAAAACAAACAGGTAGTTGGGGAAAACAAATGCCTCTAGTGTCAGGTTTATATTTTACTTTCATATTTTTCAAATAAAATATTTGCTTCCAATCATTTCATTTTGTAAAACTCAGGAAAAAAAAAAACAAACACAGAAATCATCCAGTTCAATTCTTTGAGTTCAAAAAGGATTCTGAGCCAAATAAAGTTAAGCGACTTGCCTATTTGACCTTAGCTCTGGCACGTTTGAGGACATAAAAAAATGAGAGATAGCTTCAAAGTGTGCAGTGCTTATAATGTCAAGTGTATGGAAAAGAAGAAAGAAAGAAAATTATATGCCTCTGCCAGAAGTGAGTATTATTTCACCTTTCTTTTGTGTCACACAGGAAGCAGGTACAGCACTGAGAAATGGAGCGACTGGCTCCGGGCAGCATGTGTTCACTCCCAGCAAGAACCTAGCCAGTGGTTCCTAAAGACGTAGCAAAGGCAGTCACGCACACTCCTGACAGGGGGACTAGTTTTATTTAACAGTTTTGAACAGCTGGAGAGCACAGAGCTAACGACCACTTGAGCATGAAAGTGTCTGATGATTGCATATAAAATATGCCATGCAATGAGGAGCAAAGGTAATAACAATATACAACAGAACAAATGTGCAGTGACAGTTCAAAACGTGTAAATTGCATAACAAATTTTGAAAGAGAACCATCGTTGAGCATGCTTCTAGTAAGATATTTCTTTCAAATAAGAAATAATTTAAACAATCAGAGAAATGCTCTCTTTTCAATCTCCTCGGAGCTACATGAACGGAAAATGATGCAAAGTTAGCAACAGAGAATCAGAAAATCCCAAACAGAGAGATTTACAGGTCTGACAGGAGCTTTTCAACAACGTTTAAGCATCATGTGAACAAAAATATTTATGAGAGCAAACAACCCTTTGGTCAGAGTATCTCTTACCTTGTGGAAAAGGAAAGCTATCAACAACAAAGCAAGCAGAAGGCAATGCTGAATTCTAAATGCAATTGCAGGGTGAGCTGTACTTTTTAATAACCGCATATGTGTTTTTAGAGATTTGTCTCACGGCTCATGTCTCTTTTTTTTCCCTTCACCCAACTGTCAACTATATCAGTGATGAAAATGAAAAATGTATCACTCAAAACTATTTTTTGTTTGCATTTTCTGAATTGTACCTTATCTACTGAGAATGAAAGTTCTCTTTCATTTTTTTCCTCAGAAATACATTTCTGTAAGATTTCTTCACTATCAAAGTACAGGAGCAACTAGAAGGAAAAAAACAGGATGTAGAGAGATAACCATACAGCAACCTTTTTTTTTTTTTTAAAGAACTCACTAGGTGCTCCAAGATATAGTAAGAGACAAAAACCCAGTTATAAAGAAGCAGCATCCTATCGTAAGAAATAAATCAGTTTTGATCAAATAATACCTGCTTCTCTGCATTGTTTCCTCCACAGCATTTATTACAATCAGCCATATTAAATATTTTTGTTATTCAGGTTTTGATAGTCTGAACCCCATTTTGGAATGTAAAGTCCATAAAATTATAGATTTTAGTTTATTTCATATACCGATTTTTTTCCACTGCTTCAATCAATATTTAAATGGATCAATAAAAATATCGAATATTGCTAAGATTATTTAATCAAATAGTGAGAAAACAACATAAGCAACGGGGAAGGAAAACATAAATTGTCGGAGGCATTTAAAGACAGCTGTGATGAGGTGACACATTAAGAACAAGTTATGATAGTAACTGGGCTTTCCTGGTGGCTCAGTGGTAAAGAATCTGCCTGCCAATGCAGGAGATATGGGTTCAATCCCAGGGTTGAGAAGATTCCCTGGAGAAGGAGATAGCAACCCACTCCAGTATTCTTGTCTAGGAAATCCCATAGACAGAAGAGCCTGGCGGGCTACAGTCTATGGGGTCACAAATGAGTAGGACACAGTTCAGTTCAGTTCAGTCACTCAGTCACATCCAACTCTTTGCAACCCCATGGACTACAGCATGCCAGGCCTTCCTGTTCATTACCAACTCCCGGAGTCCACCCTAACTCATGTCCATTGAGTCAGTGATGCCATCCAACCATCTCATCCTCTGTCATCCCCTTCTCCTCCTGCCCCCAATCCCTCCCAGCATCAGGGTCTCTTCAAATGAGTCAGCTGTTTACATCAGGTGGCCAAAATATTGGAATTTGAGCTTCAACATCAGTCTTTCCAATGAACACCCAGGACTGATCTCCTTTAGGATGGACTGGTTGGATCTCCTTGCAGTCCAAGGGACTCTCAAGAGTCTTCTCCAACACCACAGTTCAAAAGCATCAATTTCTCAGCACTCAGCTTTCTTTATAGTCCAACTTTCACATCCATACATGACTATCAGAAAAACCATATCCTTGACTAGCCGGACCTTTCTTGGCAAAGTAATGTCTCTGCTTTTTAATATGCTGTCTAGGTTGGTCATAACTTTTCTCCAAAGGAGTAAGCGTCTTTTAATTTCATGGCTGCAGTCACCATCTGCAGTGATTTTGGAACCCCAAAAAATAAAGTCTGCCACTGTCTCCACTGTTTCCCCATCTATTTGCCATGAAGTGATGATCTTAGTTTTCTGAATGTTGAGCTTTAAGCCAACTTTTCACTCTCCTCTTTCACTTCAGAGTCAGACACAACTTGGTGACTAAATAACACCACCACCATGGTGATAATTGAGGTATGAAGTTCTTATGTCAGTATATGGATTTGTGTTAGTATTTCCATATTATCTACTACAGGAAGGCAAAGTCTAAATCGGTTCATTGTATTCTAGGTTGTATTATCTACATGCAAAAGTTATTTCTTCTTTTTAATAAATAATAATTTTGTAATTTCATTTCTGAGATTTCAGATTTGTAATGGGACCTAGAAGTCATCTCTTCTAAATGCTCAATTTTTGTTGAAAGCAAAATAAACTCAAGAGTTATTAAGATAAGTGTTAAAGAGTCCTTGATTGATGAAAAGGACAGAATTAGGACACATACTCTGAAAGGTTTACTCCTTCTATTATGAGCCTCTATGAACCACTTGCTTGAATGTTCTCACATAATGCTGACTGCATTACTTTAAAGAAATACAAAGAAACTAGAAAATGCTCATAAAAAGACAATTGAACTATCATTAAAGAAATGGAACCACTCTGTATAGGAAGACTGCAATGATTAGAATCTTCAATCTGAAAACTCTGACATCTATTAAATCATAAAGAAGGTGGATAGTGCGAACGCCAAGCTCTCTACATACTTCAGTTATACTAGGTCTGAGGGCACTCTTTGAAGTTTAAAAGAGATAAATTTAGGACAAATAATGGAAAGTGCCATACTACTTTATTTATTAGGTGGAGTGCTCATGAAAGTAACACAGGCTGAGAATATAATAGGCTCATAAAAGCTTTAGATTAAAAAACATACAATAAATCAATTCTAGACTATTCAAGGGAAGTGGCCCAATATGCCATTAATATGGCTTTTATCTTTGAAACAGTACAGGGCTATCCTTGTTCCATAGTTATATTTGAAGTGATTGAGCTTGAACATTTTCACCCTGAAATTAAAGAACCGGTGTCTCAGTAACATGGGCTAAATAGCAAGAATTCATGGGCAACATGTTCTACACATAACAAGGATTCAATGGCTGTTGAAGAAATTAATTTTCTGGAGCCAAGGTAAAATTTCCAAATGAGCATTATGAACATGTGATGTGTGTATGTGTATACACACACACACGCGCACACACACACACATATATACACACATATATATGTATACATATATATATACAACATACGTATATGTTGTATATATAAATATATATATATGCGTCCCTGGTGGCTCAGACGGTAGAGCGTCTACCTACAATGTGGGAGACCTGGGTTCTCTGGGTTGGGAAGTATCCTCTGGAGAAGGAAATGGCAACCCATGCCAGTACTCTTGCCTGGAAAATCCCATGGATGGAGGAGCCTGGTAGGCCACAGTCTATGGGGTCACAAAGACTTGGACACGACTGAGAGACTTCACTTTTAGTTTCACTTTCATCAGATCAAATCAGATCAGTCGCTCAGCCATGTCCGACTCTTTGCAACCCCATGAATTGTAGCACGCCAGGCCTCCCTGTCCATCAACAACTCCTGGAGTTCACCCAGACTCATGTCCATCGAGTCAGTGATGCCATCCAGCCATCTCATCCTCTGTAGTCCCCTTCTCCTCCTGCCCCCAATCCCTCCCAGCATCAGAGTCTTTTCCAATGAGTCAACTCTTGGCATGAGGTGACCAGAGTACTGGAATTTCAGCTTTAGCATCATTCCTTCCAAAGAAATCCCAGGGCTGATCTCCTTTAGAATGGACTGGTTGGATCTCCTTGCAGTCCAAGGAACACTCAAGAGTCTTCTGCAACACCATAGTTCAAAAGCATCAATTCTTCGGTTCTCAGCCTTCTTCACAGTCCAGCTCTCACATCCATACATGACCACAGGAAAAACCATAGCCTTGACTAGACAAACCTTTGTTGGTTGGCAAAGTAATGTCTCTGCTTTTGAATATGCTCTCTAGGTTGGTCATAACTTGGAGTAAGGAGTAAGTGTCTTTTAATTTCATGGCTGCATCTACAGTGATTTTGGAGCCCAGAAAAATAAAGTCTGACACTGTTTCCACTGTTTCCCCATCTATTTCCCATGTAGTGATGGGACCAGATGCCATGATCTTCGTTTTCTGAATGTTGAGCTTTCAGCCAACTTTTCACTCTCCACTTTCATCAAAAGCCTTCATCAAGAGGCTTTTTAGTTCCTCTTCACTTTCTGCCATAAGGGTGGTGTCATCTGCATATCTGAGGTTATTGATATTTCTCCTGGCAATCTTGACTCCAGCTTGTGTTTCTTCCAGTTCAGCATTTCTCATGATGTACTCTGCATATAAGTTAAATTAACAGGGTGACAATATACAGCCTTGACGTACTCCTTTTCCTATTTGGAACCAGTCTGTTGTTCCATGACCAGTTCTAACTGTTGCTTCCTGACCTGCATACAGATTTCTCAAGAGGCAGATCAGGTGGTCTCGTATTCCCATCTCTTTCAGAATTTTCCACAGTTTCTTGTGATCCACCCAGTCAAAGGCTTTGGCATAGTCAAGAAAGCAGAAATAGATGATTTTCTGGAACTCTCTTGCTTTCTCCATGATCCAGTGGATGTTGGCAATTTGATCTCTGGTTCCTCTGCCTTTTCTAAAACCAGCTTGAACATCAGGAAGTTCACGGTTCACATATTGCTGAAGCCTGGCTTGGAGAATTTTGAGCATTACTTTACTAGCGTGTGAGATGAATGCAATTGTGTGGTAGTTTGAGCATTCTTTGGCATTGCCTTTCTTTGGGATTGGAATGAAAACTGACCTTTTCCAGCCCTGTGGCCACTCCTGAGTTTTCCAAATTTGCTGGCATATTCTGTGCAGCACTTTCACAGCATCATCTTTCAGGATTTGGAATAGCTCAAACAGACATGAAAATGCACTAAAGGTTATCTCAACCAAAGTGATATTCTAGATTTTGGTATACAGAGAGGTTTGTTTTGAAGCATCTTAGTCTCTAGCGGTGCATCTTAGTCTCTAGCGGTGGGGAAGGCATGGCACCCCACCCCAGAGAAAATCCCAGGACGGAGGAGCCGGGGCCCGCGGGGGCGGCGGCGCGGGACCCCACTTTTCACTTTCATGTTGGAGAAGGATGGCACCCCTCGTTTTTGGGGGGGGGGGGGGGGGGGGGGGGGGGGGGGGGGGGGGGGTGAAGGAAGCAGCAGCAGCAGCAGTCTCTAGCGGTTAAGATTCAAGTTCTCTTATACCATGCATTCCATCACATTCTTAAATGTTAAATTTCATGTGCAGAATAAAATAACCTTCATTATGTATTACTTTATCTCAGTAATTTTTTTTAATGGAAACATTTTTCAAGTTTGAAAGATCACCTCAAATTTATCAAGGGCATTTATGTTGAATCTTTTTCTTGCATCATGATACTTGCTGCTTCACTGATGTGATGATTTGTAGAATAATGATACTGGAACATGTATAAACTAAGCATACGAGCTTTTATACATTTTTCATAAAATGATAAATATTTATGTATATAATACAACATAAAAAATAAATAACTGTAATCAAAACTCTCAAAACTAATAGCATTCAAATTAATATTATTTTTAGGTAAAAAATATTTTTGGTTCACCAAAACTAAATTCTTGAAAAGTGGATATGGCACCAGAATTAAAACAAAAATTCTTTAGAGATTAATACACATATAGGGAAGTAACCTCTTGGTTCAGATTTCTTTACGTGGCAAAATTTTCAAATAAATTTCATATAATTCATTGCAGTATTGTGTGAAGTTCATTTGGCAAAAGTCTATAAGATATAAAATATTTCTACCTGATTTTTTTAGAAACTTAAAAAGGATATGAAAGCAACAATGATCACAACAGAAAACTGGATAGTGAAATAACATACATATTTCTTATAAGATAGCCATTCATCTTAAATATATTATTATATTAACTATATTCAATTATCATATGAAATCTCACAGCTTTCAAATTCATATAGCCTGAATCAGGTTTGAGAAAAACTGGTTTATGTGACAACTTTAACATGATTTTATCAGAGTGATTTAAAATAAATACATAAAATCTTATAATTAAGCCATGTGAATAATAAATATTACTGAATGCTTTTATTATAATAACTATTCTATTCAGTTATTCTATTCAGAACTAAAAAGCCTCTTGATGAAAGTGAAAGTGGAGAGTGAAAAGGTTGGCTTAAAGCTCAACATTCAGAAAACGAAGATCATGGCATCTGGTCCCATTACTGCATGGGAAATAGATGGGGAAACAGTGGAAAAAGTGTCAGACTTTATTTTTCTGGGCTCCAAAATCACTGCAGATGGTGACTGCAGCCATGAAATTAAAAGACGCTTACTCCTTGGAAGGAAAGTTATGACCAACCTAGATAGCATATTCAAAAGCAGAGACATTACTTTGCCAACAAAGGTTCGCCTAGTCAAGGCTATGGTCTTTCCTGTGGTCATGTATGGATCTGAGAGCTGGACTGTGAAGAAGGCTGAGCGCCGAAGAATTGATGCTTTTGAACTGTGGTGTTGGAGAAGACTCTTGAGAGTCCCTTGGACTGCAAGGAGATCCAACCAGTCCATTCTGAAGGAGATTAGCCCTGGGATTTCTTTGAAAGTAATGATGCTAAAGCTGAAACTCCAGTATTTTGGCCACCTCATGCGAAGAGTTGACTCATTGGAGAAGACTCTGATGCTGGGAGGGATTGAGGGCAGGAGGAGAAGGGGTCGACAGAGGATGAGATGGCTGGATGGCATCACTGACTCGATGAATGTGAGTCTGAGTGACCTCTGAGAGCTGGTGATGGACAGGGAGGCCTGGCATGCTGCAGTTCATGGGGTCGCAAAGAGTCAGACACGACTGAGTGACTGATCTGATCTGAATGATGCTAAAGCTGAAACTTCTGTACTTTGGCCACCTCATGCGAAAAGATGACTCATTGGAGAAGACTCTGCTGCTGGGAGGGATTGAGCGCAAGAGGAGAAGGGGACAACAGAAGATGAGATGGCTGGATGGCATCACTGACTCGATGGATGTGAGTCTGAATGACCTCCGGGAGTTGGTGATGGACAGGGAGGCCTGGTGTGCTGCCATTCATGGGGTCGCAAAGCGTCGGACATGACTGAGCGACTGATCTGATCTGATCTGATCTGATTCTATTCAGTTACTAAAACTCAGTGACTAGTATCTGCATATACAAGCACTTGCTAGTTTTTAATTGTTTTATTTTCTTTATATAGAGACAATTAATAGATTAACTTCTGCTATAAAAACAATTTTTAGAGTTTGTTTTTTTGTAAAAAATCTTTCATTTTTCATATACTCAATACAATTCATAAGTGACAAGCTTTTTTAAAATTAATTTTTGTCCAAAATTATTCCATTTATGATAATATTTTCTAATAAAATTATGTGTATACAATGAAAATGGTTGTCTATCAACATATGAATCCCTTACCTCTCTTCACAGAAGCAACTGCTGTGACTATTTCCTAGATTTAGTTGAAAAAGTAGCTTATGTAATTAAAAAACATCATTACATGCCTTATTTCTCCAAGAGGGAGCATTTAAAAAAAACTACTAAATAATGCTAAGAGAATGTTGTAAAAATCCACTAAGAAATTTATGGCTACATTGCAAGCTATGGTTATTTTAAGTTATTAAGTTGTTTTAGTGAACTTTTTCCGACCTAAAAGGCAAGTTTTTAATCATCCACATATTTTGACAACTGAATTGCACACGTTATTAGAACAGTGCTTAAAATACAGCACATTTGTTGTATCAATATTTTACATCCTAAACCCTACTTATTTTTAGGCCTTGTGCATGCTAAATCACTTCCATTTTGTCCCACTCTTTGCTACCTGCCAGGCTCTAACTGTTCATTGGATTCTCCAGGCAAGAGTAGTGGAGTGGGATGTCATTCCCTTCTCCAGAGGATCTTCCCAACCCAGGGATCATACATCTACTGCATCTCTTCTCTTATGTCTCCTGTATTGGCTTAGTTTGCAACTTCTTTGCAACCCTAGTGGACTATCAGATCAGATGAGATCAGATCAGTCTCTTAATCATGTCCGACTCTTTGCGACCCCATGAACCGCAGCACGCCAGGCCTCCCTGTCCATCACCAGCCCCGGAGGCACTCAGACTGCATCCATCGAGTCAGTGATGCCATCCAGCCATCTCATCCTCTGTCGTCCCCTCCCCCGCCTAATCCCAGGAGCAACCCAGAGGGGAAAATGAGTGGGGAGACGGCGCCCAAAGGCGGCAACGAGAGAGGACTAGATTTGTTGGTGGAATTCTCCAGGCCAAAATACTGGGGAGGTAGCCTTTCCCTTCTCCAGAGGATCTTCCCAGCTCAGCCGGATCGGACCCAGGTCTCCCACATTGTGGGGAGATTCTTTACCTGCTAAGCCACCAGGGAAGCCCAAGAATACTGGAGTGGGTAGCCTATCCCTTCTCCAGCAGATCTTTCCAACCCAGGAATTGAACTGGGGTAAATAATTGGACACAACTGAGTGTCACATTATCTTATTGAAAAACATATTTTTGAAGTAATAAAATTAAGTTATTAATAAATAGAAATTTTATAAAAAGTGAAATAGGAGTAGAAATAAAGATGATACATCTCCTTGAAGGAATGCACACATGACTTACATAAATATGGGGTAGAAGTGAAGAACAGAAGAGCAGGGAGCATATTTTCAGAGGCTGCACTCGGGGTCTCTCACTAGCTTTGTAATTTGTGAAAGTTATATAAACTTTCTGTGCCTCAGTTCTCTCATTTATAAAATGGAGATTATAAGATTACCTGTTTCCTTTATCATGTGATCTAAAGAAATAATAGATGTAAACCATTCTGTACAGTGTAGAGCATTTATTAAGTTCTCAATAAATGACAGTTATCTATATTACGGGTATTATCAATATTTAATCATTTGCTTTAAAACTCTGTAATAACATAACATCTCTTACAATTGATCATTATAGTGAAATCACAATGATAGCTTTAATTACTATATTAAGAGTATGTAGTGTATACATATAACACTGTATTGCATACATTATCTCAGTTAATTATTAAAAAAAGGCAGGTAAGGTTATGACATTAATATTGTCTGAGCTTTCATTCTGAAGTAAGGAAATATTTGATTATTCTCATAACCTTGTAATGATAACAAAGTTCTATTTTGTATTTTGCCAATAACTAGTTATGAGACTAGGAACAAGTTTTCTCAGGAAATAAAACAAAACAAAATGGAGTTTGATATAAATAATCCCATCACGCAAATAAGCTTATATTAAAGGAGAATTTACACAAATCTGATACATCAAAGATGCTAATTCATTAGTGTGACCATCAGCTTTAGACATCAGAATATTATGAGCAAGCATAGATCAGATAAAATTACATTTTTATCAGTAGGAGAAAATGTTAGAGAGCAATCAACCCTGAGGAACTATATATGAAGTGGAGGACAATAGCAGATCTCAAATGATAACTCACAGCATATATGTATTTGAGAGCACATATGAGAATATTAGCTCAGTGGTAAAGAATCTGCCTGCCAATTCAGGAGACGTGAGTATGATTCTTGGGTTGGGAAGATCCCCTGGAGGAGGAAATGGTAACCCACTCCAGTATTCTTGCTTAGAAAATTCCATGGACAGAGGAGCCTGGCAGGCTACAGTCTATGGTGTTGCAAAGAGTCAGACGTGATTGAGCAACTGAGCACTCTTGTTAGGGATGGAGAATGGGCAGCATCAGATATGGTATTATTGGCACAATTATACTGGCGCTCTCAGGTTGGCTTTCCTTGGGGAGTCAACAGTTTTTGGTTGAGCTAACAGTAAAAGAATATCTTTAACTTTTAAAAGGGTCTTTTAATGAACTTTTAAATCATATGTAAACTCCTTAGCCCAATATATAAGTTTCTTCACAAATATAGTTCTTCAGCATAGACCCACTTTGGTTCTTCAGTGACCAACCATACCCCCATGTTTATTCCTACCACTGCTCAGAGAGGCATAAGTTCTATAATGCCTGCCCTTTACGCACACTCTATACATCTTTCAAGCCAAGGTCAAGTAGCAATTTCCTATCCCCCATTACTTCAGCTTTCTGACTTATACTAATGAATCCTAATACTGACTGGTTTATAGTTATTTTAATGCTTAGATTTCAAGCGATAAACAAAATAGCACGGGCTATTGTTTATCAATAACAGTGCTTTTTACTTAGTCTACTATATTCATTTCAGTGTACAACATAATATGCTGTACATATGTGCTTAAACCAATATGTGACTATGCTGCTACTGCTGCTAAGTCGCTTCACTCACGTCCAACTCTGTGCGACCCCAGAGACGGCAGCCTGCCAGGCTCCTCCGTCCCTGGGATTCTCCAGGCAAGAATACTGGAGTGGATTGTCATTTCCTTCTCCAATGCATGCATGCATGCTAAGTCACTTCAGTCGTGTCTGTCTCTATGTGACCCTATGGACAGCAGCCCACCAGGCTCCTCTGGCCACAGGATTCTCTAGGCAAGAATACTGGAATGGGTTGCCATTTCCTTCTCCAATAAGTGACTATAAAATGAGTCAAAAGGAATGAAATAAGAATCTGCGTATTTCAAAATGAGTAATGTCCCATTTAATGCACCTGCCTTCAAGAATATATTTTTTAAACAATTTTTTAAATTTAACTTTACAATATTGTATTGGTTTTGCCATATATCAAAATGAATCTGCCACAGGTATACATGTGTTCCCCATCCCGAATATATTGTAAATACATTTATGAAAACTTCTTTTTAAAAATTGATTTTAGAATTAGTGTATGGATTCAGACATAAAAAGCAGTATAGCGATTTCTAGTTGCAATTACTTTTCTGGTGTGCACATTCAAATCATTCAGCAAAAATTTAAGTACATATATGGCCAGTCCTCTAATAAGTAGTATGTTGAGCATCCTTTCATGTGCCTTTTGGCAATCTATATGTCTTTTTTGAAGAAATGTCTATTTAGATGTTCTGTCCTTTTTTTTTTTTTTCTTTTTTTTATTGGGTTTTTTGTTATTGTTGTTTTGATACTGAGTTGTATGAGCTTTCGTATATTTTAGAGATTAATCCCTTAACAGTCACATCATTTGCTAACAGTTTCTCTCATTCCATAGGTTGTCTTTTGTTTTCTTTGTTAATTCTACTAAGTGCTTGATGAGTATAGTTACATTTAATACTTTCAGCAGGTTTAAGAAGTAGCCAGTTGATCCCATCCTTCAGGCAAGGAAACTGAGGCTTAGCTAGATTAAATATCTTGGCCAAGATTCTCAAGTAGGACAGAATACGTACATCTGCCCAACTCTGGAGTGAGAAATTACCACTAGGTAACAATATCTTTCAAAATGAACTTGTGCAGAATTTTTGAGCTAGTGATCACATACACAGAATGTCACAGCTCTAAGGGCTTAGCTTTAATCTCCTCCCTGAAAGAGCCCTTTCTTGCACTCAGACAATGGCATATGCCCATATCTTTAATGTCCTGTGCTGACACTGTTCCTTGCCAGTACCAGGCTATACTGTAGCTTCTGTTTTGATTGTCTCTCCTGTAAAGAAGAAGGAAGAAGTCAAAAAGTCTGAATATGACTTATTTTCCATCACATCTTGGGTTGTAAACATGCTTCCTTCTCCACAATGGAAAACTGACAAGTATTATTGAACAATTATATGAAAAATAAATTAAGAAAAATATACTTTAGGAAGATCCCTGGAGCTGGGAATGGCTATCCACTCCAGTATTCTTGCCTGGAAAATTCTATAGACAGAGGAGCCTGGTGGGCTACAGTCCATGGGTTTGGAAAGAGTTGGACACAACTGAACAACTGATACTTTGACTTTCAGAGGGGAAAAAGAGAAGAGTGGTTAAGAGGTCTTTGGATATGCAGAAAGTTACGTTTCTTGTTTCATTAATTTCATCTCTCAATAAGCAATTAAATAATTTCACCTTTCAAGCCTCCCCTAGGATTAAATTTCCATGTTCCCCTGTCTACATTCCCCTAAAATTTCACCCATCCTACAAGCAAAACACTAATTTACAGTCCACCAGGCTCCTCCATCCATGGAATTCTCCAGGCAAGAATACTGGAGTGGATTGCCATTTTCTCTTCCAGGAGATCTTCCTGACCGAAGGATTAAATCTGTCTCTTCTGTGTCTCCTGCATTGCAGGTGAATTTTTTACAGTTGAGCCATCAAGGAAATAATTTACAACATATTAACCTTTAAATATTGCTCTTTTCTACAATATTTTCATCTCATTGAGGAAGGGATCATATGATTTACAACTGTTTCTCAAAGTTCCTAGCAAACCCTGGAATATGTATTAAGAAATCTAAAATATGGTTGAATTGTGAAGGAAAGATGTAATTTTAACCTCTCCTGTAGTATTGAATTGAAATTTTTAAAATAACAATTTTATATTTGTTATATGGTTAGAATTAAATAGATTTGTCAAGTAAGTATATTGGGTGTGGAGGAGACAAGATCATTGACAATGAATTTTTAGCTCTAGGACAATGAAGAAAATTTTAAGAGGTTTAAAAATCATGTCAGGATGATGGTTAATTACGGAAATCTCCCTTATCACTTGAGGCTAAATTATCTTGGGTAAATTGATATACTATGTTTTAGACTAAAATTGAGAAGGAATTTAGAAATGTGGCTAAAGTGTCTTGGATTTTTAGTTCTTACTCAATAGAGGAAAGACTTCTATATTTCTTTTGATATCTATGATTGTCCATTTACTATTCATTTTGCAAAAAAGACTTTGCCATAGCAATAACTGTGCTCAGTTGCTAAGTCATGTCTGACTCTTTGCAACCCCATGGACTGCAGCTGACCAGGCTCCTCTGTCCATGAGATTTTACAGGCAAGAATACTGGAGTGAGTTGCCATTTCTTTTTCCAGGGAATCTTCCCAACCTAGAAATCAAATGTGAATGAATATGACATCATCACAAGAATTCTTCTAAACTTTAAACATTTCTAATCTCTTAAATACATCAATTTCAATTTGTCTCCCTTTTGAAATGAAATATATACTTTATATATTAATATTTTAAAATTACACAGTGTGAACCATTGTATAGAATGAAAACCCTATCAGTCTTTTGATAATAAAGCAAATCAACAGCAATATCTCTTCTCTTAGAGCAGAAGCACATTTGTTGACAGAGGGAATGTGGGTTAATGGGAAGCAAAGTAATCTTTGCTTTCAGTCAGACTGTTGGGCTGTGCATGAGAAATGACGTGCTCTGATCACTTGTTTTACATTAAGAGGCAGTCTAGCATGTTCAAAATAGAGAAAATGATTTCCTTTATAAAGATGGACAACTCATGGCTTTAATGCAGAACATACAGATAATATTCATAAGATTTTTGCTATTTTATCAATTTGTCTTCAGTTTCCATTAATTTCCATCCATTTAAAGTTAATCAGTTAATCATCCCAGTGCCCCTAAAGAGAGGCAATTTAGGAGCTGTTCACACTGGAGCCTGTAAATATGACTACACTCTTTCTTGTCCAGTCTTGGAACTGAAGTCTTACTGAGGTTTCGATGATGATGATGATGATGATGATGATGATGATGAATGGTAATAGTTTATGATGGTAACCAAGTGTGTCTAGAAAGAGAGATAGATGGAAAGAGAGAGGGAGGGAGAGAGAGGGAGAAACTATAAGCTAAGTCTAAGCTATAGACTTAGCAATAAATTAGAGAACTTCTTCTGCTCATCTACTGCTATGGGTGATCAAATTTTTTTTTTAATTTTTATCCTCAGATAATAAATTACATAGTGAAGAGTAAGACCATGTAAGAAATCAATGAAAGCTCTGGATTTAAAACTCTAAAAGTGACTATTCTGAATTTCAAGAAAATAATAGTATTGTTTTATTTCTAAATTCAGGCACTTCGTTGTAAAATTATAAGAGAAGCAGTAACCATGGGCCCTGCTCTCCTGTGTTAGGTTACAAAAAACCTAGAAAAGATACATTTGGTGAATATGTACATTGCACTATACAAATTATAAATTATCCTAATATTTATGTAAAATGAGAGCAAACAATTTGTCCCTATGAATTTCCAGTGAGCCTCCTGAAAAACACAGTCAACGACCAGGGGTTATTGGCAGCAGTCCCATGCTTCTCATGCAGGCTGAATATTTATATTTAAGTTTTACAAAATGCAAAAAATCACAATAACATAGCCCCTGGTTTCTTTGTGTTGGACACCAAAGGATGCTGGATGCAATTTTGCTTTGAGAATGTGAAATGTGAAAGGAGTCATTAGAGTCGACTTGCAGCTGCACAGTAAAAATATATTTTAGTTTAAAAATTATATATTGCTTCAAAAGGGTTGGTTAAAATATTTTCGTTAGACTTTTGTAAAACAATATTTTTGTAATTCATGTAGACATGTAAATATGAAGTTGCATCAGCCTAAACAAGAACCATTTGTAATGCTATTGCAAAGCCCGTAATATAAATTCACAATGTTGATTTCAATGCTCCCAAGAGCAACCTTCAGTTGGAGAGAATCTGGAGAGGGAACTTGCCCTAATATACTATGAGACAGCCACAAGGTGGCTCCATACACCTAAGTATGTTTTACCACTTGTAAGGCAAACAGAATTTTACCAGAAATAATAAGCAGCAATTTACCCTAAAAATGGGTCAATACTTCAGAAATATAAACTAATTTCAACATTTTGATTAAGTTTTTAGGTAGAATTTATATTATTTTCAAATGTAGTCTTTCAAAACACATTAAATGGCTGAAAACCTTGAAGAATTTGATGGATTTTGAAAGGAAATGATTTAGTCTATATACATGTATGACATTTCATTTCTTAGGTTTTAAAATTAATTTCTGCTATAGTTTTGCACTTCTTTATTCTCTCTTGATTCCCAACTAAATAAAAAGAAATACATATGCAAATTAATAAACTTTTTCTCTTGCATAAAGAATTTAACAACTAAAGGAAAATAATGCCTAATGTTTAGCCCTTGGGTCTAATGTGCATGTCTTTAGAAAATCAAGTAAAATAAAATATATCTTATTATATATTTTGACTTATTTTGACTAAATGATTTAACTTTATGGCTGATTAATTAGAATAGCTATATTTTAGTTTAGCCATTCTAATTAATTAGCCATAAAGTTAAATCATTTAGTCAAATATTATAGTGAAGCCATGACAAAACAATTAAGTGACCACAGCATTAAAGAAGATGATATGAAAACTGTGTCTTTGATTAAACAGTAAACAAATATGTAATAACGTTAAATATATAGCTAAGATAAAAAATGAGAATTATTTTTTACTTTGTTCACAAATTGTATTTATTGGCTAGGTTTAGTAGTCTCTACTATGACTCACCTAACCTCTACATGTGGGTGGATTAAAATGCTAAGTTTATTCTTTAAATATGTTCATTTCTAAATTAAACATAATTGATCTTGAATTATAAATAAAACTGAAAAATAAAAAATGTGATGTAATCCTTGATTTTTAAAATGAACTTTTAAAGAGAGAGGAGCTTATGGACTCACAAAGGTATATATTTTTTAATCTTAATATCCTGATTTCTTTATGTAATTCCAGAGGCTTTTTAATAGCCATATTAAATAGAATCACAAAAAGGCCTAAAAAAGTCATTTTTAATTGATTCTCATATATCCTTAAATGTGAAGAATTTAAAAAAATGAATTATATAAGTAAAATCTGTTAAAATTTCACATTTTGCAGCAGATGCTGTCTCTATCACAAGGTTTCTTGAACCTAGTCTTTCAGCTTGTAATATAGTCTTTGTGACCCACTGACCTTTCAGCTTGTAATACAGACTGCAGAACTATTCTTGAGATTTATAGGTATCAAAACTTTAATGGGATTATTTCTGCAATGCACAGCCTCTGTTCATCATTCTCGTTCTAATTTTCATTACTCTGACCTCAAGAAGGAGAATCTGTGAAAGGAACCATTACTGCAGGATATTCAGAGACGGTTCATGTTTCACCTGAGTGAGTTTATGTGGCTTATGGAACTCACGACACTTGGTGTCCATCTTTCTAATGTTTTCTCCCTCCTCTGTTCCCTTTTTAGGTCCTTCACATCATTTTCAAAACTTGTATCCATTAATTCCCTAGTTCACGCAATTGACTGAATGTGATTCTGAGAATGTAGGAGCTTAAGTTTTCAGGTTACATTCTCTCGACACTTTCACAATCATTAGGGAATGACAGCATTTTAACAGTAATATATTGAATCTTTTCCAGTTTCACAACAGATTGTATTAGCCCTTTCCAGTTGGAACAATAGATAAACTGTGTCCTTGGAAATTATATGGTTCAAACTCCCATTTCATAAACAAACAAAAAATCTGGAATGAGAAATTTATAATACTGGTGGTAGACTTAGTGATGAAATCAGACTTAAAATGCTATGTAGCTTTCACCTCAACATAAACACAAAATTATCATTACATGATACACATTAAATACAAGTTGCATCACATGCTATGGTTAAAATAAAACATACTCAATGAAAAAGCATAGGTCACATAAATTTACAGATAAGTCATAACAATGCCAATAGAATAATAGGTAATAATAATACATAGCACTAGAACACCTATTATGTGACAGGAATTGTTAGTACTTTAGAGTTATTGTTTCTTACCATCATGACAACTTTACTATCACAGAAGTTCAATTATTAACCCCACTTTACAGCTGAAAAACTAACAGGAATATTAAATACAGAGTAAATGACACAGGGTTTGAATCCAGTTGGGTGCCACCTTTCATGTTTTTATCCATCAAAAGTTTTTGTGAGTATATTTAGGTAAGAGTTACTCTATTTATTAAGAAAAGCAATCTCAGTGCTTCTGGCATATAGCCTTATGATTGTGTTATCTCTCTATTAAACATTATTATATGGAACAAACTTTTTGACAGAGTGACCAACTTTGAAACTCAGTGGCTTCTATGTAGTGAATATTTTAATTGCTTGTGGGGGTGTGGAAACTTTTGCTCCTAAGAATTTTTAGCAATATAATTTGAGGATTTACCTGGTTTTCAGATATGCTAGCTCTTCATTTAGGCTTCTTGTTTGGGATTGGAATGTTAGTCTCAACTTTGAGGCCCTGCTGCAAGACGACAATTGGCTATTATACACATAAAGCTCAAATATGGATCACGGACTACCACGGCTACCCCCAACTGAAGCTCCAACTCAGAACCCACCCTCAGGCCTCCACTGACTGAATCTGAGGCTACACAAAAATGCATCTTTTTTCTAATAAATTTATTTTTTATTGAAGGATAATTGCTTTACATAATTTTGCTGTTTTCTGTCAAACCTCAAAAATGTATCTTGGACTAATCTACTTAATCATTTTGATAGTTTCCTGAATGATGTTGTGTGGCCTTGAATACAATAATATGGCTTAAAAAAGTAAATGAGATTAGAGCCTCATATTATCATCTGAAAAGTAACTGATACTCATCATTCTGGTATTAATCAAATCTAGAATATAATACCAAATAATGTGAGTAATTATTCAATGAAAGTGAAAGTGTCAGTCACTCGGTCATGTCTGACTCTTTGCGACCCCATGGACCTCTGCGAGGCTCCTCTGTCCCTGGGATTCTCCAGGTAAGAACACTGGAGTGGATTGAGATGCCCTCCTCCAGGGGATCTTCCCTACCCAGGGATCAAACTCAGGTCTCTTAGCATTACAGATGGAGTCTTTACCATCTGAACCATCAGCACAACCCATCTCACTGCAAAAAAGGTTTTGTCTTGTCTTTCCTCTCTCTTCAGTCTTGCACCTCTGGCTGCTGGCACAGTCTGGCTCATGGCAGGCACTTAAAGAATAGTGAACATAAAAATGAAATAATTAAATAAGATACTGAGAAGTTTATTAGGTAGTTTGCATTAAAGAAAATAAAACTAAAGAATCTGTGTTAGGTGGAGGAATAAGTAACTGCCCAATGACATTCTGCTAATTTATCACTTTTCCACGATAATTGACACGTTGAGAACATAAATACTGATATTTCTATTATAAATCATATGATATTTATTGTGAACATCTCACATTAAAACCTCTTTTCCTCAGGCACAAAATTTATATTAGATTTAGCCTCTGGGTGTGGCACTAAGGGAATGGCTGATAGAACTTTACCCAAAACTTAGAAGCTAAGAAAAAGATTGAGCAAGTGATTGTTTAGATACCCAGGAGATCATTTAAATTTATTGAGTAAAAGGCAAAATAAATAAAAATGTTATACATGTACAAGACAGTCATATTTTAAGTATATATGATAGCTTAAAATCAAAACATAGTTAAATTAATGATCGTGGATTTTTCATCATAATAATTGAGTTTGTTAACACTACTAACAATTGAACATTTCTCTTAAGAATTTTTTTTGGAGGGCAGTGGTTTATATGTGTGCTTCATTTTGCTTCTAGAGGAGATAGGCTTTTATCGTTAACACTTTTTTCATCTTGAATCTACCTAGAAACTGGTTGGATCCAAGCTTTACCTATAAAATGGTGAATTAATGTCTTGCTCTGAGTTCAAGGTTGTGGTTGCCATGTCTCTAACTTCACATCTCCACTAGACTGGATGTCCAGGAGAGGTCATATACCTAACACTGACATGCTGCTGCTGTTGCTAAGTCGCTTCATTCATGTCCGACTCTTTGTGACCCCATAGAGGGGGGCCCACCAGGCTCCCCCATGTTTGAGATTCTCCAGGCAAGAACACTGGAGTGGGTTGCCATTTCCTTCTCCAATGCATGAAAGTGAAAAGTGAAAGTGTAGTCACTCAGTTGTGCCCAACTCTTAGCGACCCCATGAACTGCAGCCTACCAGGCTCCTCCATCCATGGGATTTTCCAGGCAAGAGTACTGAAGTGGGGTGTCATTGCCTTCTCCGGTACAGCTTTGTCTTCAAAAAAAAAAAAACCATGTTTTTTTACCTACTTTGTTCAGATACTCAATTATGAAGGACAATCTAACTCTAAGTCTAGCCAAGAAATCATGTTTCTTAACTTAGATATTAGGGACATTTCATTTCCCCAGTAATTTTTTTAGTATTAAAAGTGAATACTTGTATCTGATGTAGAACTATCTAGTTAGTAAATACTGAAAAATTAGAGCATATTTTAAAAGGCAGAAGAGAATCTTAGAAAAACATAGTTCTCTTTAAAATGCATCTATCCAAAAACTTGGTAGGTAGGTTAAAATGTAGAAATTCTATAGAAAATCTCCATTCACTCAATCAGGAAAAAAATAGGAAATAGAAAAGGGTACTTCTAAGTATTATTTGCTTGGAGCTGGCATTCAATTTTCAACAAATCTCCAAAAGACTAATTGAAGCCTTGTTGAAGGGAGTGGATAAAGCAATAGAGACTTTCCATAGGTACTTATTCACTGGGAAAGGATTTTATTCAAATTTAGGAAGCTAGATGCAGACAGAATGAATGTGTACCTTTCTGGTTTTCACTCTCTGAGACTACACCTTAAAAAGTCACTCTGGCACCAAGGCTACAGAACAGGCATCACCTCCAATTTAGAATGCTTCAGAAAGAAGTAAAACAAAATATTATATTTGACTAGGCTAACAGTCATTGTGTACTCAATTTGATGAAATAAATTGATATACACCTGATTTGATCCCAATGGTACCTTTTCTTTGTGTCACTGCTAAAGCAAATAAATATCACTGTTAGTATGAAAAGAATACACAACTCATAGTCCTTATTTTATTAGTATTAGATTGAAACCAGCAAGTTTGAGGTCATAAATCTTAACCTCTGGTCTATTTTTTAAAAATTTATTATATTTAAATAATTTTAATAAATAATTAATTAATATACTATACACTCAGATTTGGATAAGGAAATGGCAACCTACTCCAGTATTCTTGCCTGGAAAATTCATGGACAAAGGAGCCTGGTGGGCTACAGTCCATGGGGCCGTAAAGAGTCAAATGCCACCAAGCAGCATAGTTAGATTTACATGGTATACACATAACCATTAAAGGCCCTTAGATAGTTCAAATGCTTTCAAGTCAATCTATATATGAGGCTATTAATTTCAACCTGGTGCTAAGAAGTCAAATTATCAAGAAACACTATGGTACTTCATCTAAATTTGAAGTCTGATGCAAGAGTTATGGAAACATTCTTTACATTTCCTTTTAAAAATCCCAGAAGTTAAAATGGGTATCAAATGGAGTTGACTTAACCTGATTTTATTAGGAGATGAGTCACAAAAAAGAGGAGAATCAGTCACATTTTTTAAACTTATGATACTCGCATTATGCAAAAATGCACTCAATAACCTAGGCAAATACATTGATAGCCTTTGATCTACTCAAATAACTATGCCAAAATTCAACTTCAATTCTTGTGTTTATAAATACCATGTGAACATAGCAGAGAATTACTAGAATAGCCCGTCAAAACACTTACTTTATTCAGTTTACTGATTACTTAAATCCCCTACATGATCTGCTTAATTCGATCAGTCACTCAGTTGTGTCCAACTCTGCAATCCCATGGGCTGGTCCATGGAATTCTCCAGGCTAGAATACTGAAGTGGGTAGCCATTCTCTTCTCCAGGGTTTCTTCCCAACCCAGGGATCAAATCCAAGTCTCCCGCACTATAGGTGGATTCTTTACCAGCTGAGCCCAGGGAAGCCCAAGAATACTGGAATGGGTAGCCTATCCCTTCTCCAGCAGATCTTCCCAACCCAGAAACCAAACCAAGGTCTCCTGAAGTACAGGCTGATTCTTTACCAGCTGAGCTACCAAGGAAGACCTTGATTATTGTTATGGTTTTTGTTTCCCAGACTTTCAACTGGAAAGAAGTAGGAACAATGACAATTCTTTACAATATCTAGAATAGACATTTGCTCATTTTTAAATCAGCTTACATTTTTACATTACACCCTGGTAATATCTTTATTTTGCAACAAAGAAGAACCAACATATCTAATGAATGCAATTGATGTTTAATTTATGTCTAAAATCAAGTCTCTCTCAAACTGTTTCAATATCCTCTGTTCCAGTAAATCAACAAAGATTCCCAATCAATAACTGATGCACTAAGTATAATAACTCATGCCTATGCATTCCACATTTTGATACATTAGAGAAGTCATTTCATTAATAAATGTTGAATTCCCATACTTTGCTTGCTACTGCAGTAAACTACATTGGTGCCAATTTCAATTCCTTAAATGCCTAGGTGTTATAATGTTTATAAAAATTGCTTTCATTTGAAAGGACACGCTCTAGTCAACTCAACTGCCATATCCTTTATGGTATAATGCAAAGGATAATATAATAAATCCAATGTATAATGTGGCGGATGATAGAATACTGACCATAAAAATCACAAGATTTACAGAAATTGTATTTCCAATAGGATAATATATATAAAAAAAAAAAAAGCTCAAGAAAACTCACTCAAAGATGTTTGTCATAAATTGAGGAAGAGGAGAAGGCAGGAAGGGAGAAAAAATGGGAGAGAGAGAAGGAGGTGATGAGGGCGGGAATGGAGAAGAGAAATCAGTAGGGCTCTGAAATGCTTTGACACATCCTTTAATACTGAATTTCCTGTTGTGAAGCAATGTTGTTATATTATCTCAGATAGCCTATTGCTTAATCCTATCCTGAAACTGAAAGTGTTGTTAAACTATATTTCTGCATCATGTAGGGTATGTAGTATCAAGGCTGCTTCCTAAAACAACAAAAGGAAGGGGTGCTTAACACTGAGATCACATGGTTTGATGAAGTGCTTATACTGCTACTGACAAACTCTCTAAGGATATATTCCCTCTGTTTTAAGGGACTGCTATATGAAGGCACTGCAGCCTCCCACAGTCATTATTCTCAAGGAATGTCACACTTTATATCATAAAATGTAATGCTATTTTACTCATTCTTATACAATTTTCAGCTTTCCCTTTCTTTAAATCCATCACAAGTATGGTGATATTTAACAAATGTCTCTTAGTGATATAGAGAAAATCACATGTATGGCAAGAGAGACATAGGATAAAAGTAAAAAGACTTTGGTGAAAACAAAGCACCTTTATTCTTTAAAAAAAAAAAAAAGTCAAGTTTGTGTGTGTGTGTGTGTGTGAGAAGTTGCTCTGATAGTAAAGAGTTAAGCAAAAGTTATGCTGAAACATAATTTTAACCAATCAATGCTAATATGACATTAAAATAATGCATTCCCAGAAATATATATCTTTTAATGTGATAGATGTGATTTTCTTACAATGTTTGCCTCTTGAGTTACTTGGAAAAGAAGGTATGGCAAAGGCAAAAATGGCCTCATTGGTTTTAGATACCCTTATGAAAGACAGCACAACCGGATTATAAAAAGGCTCGAGGTCTCATACTGAAACATCAAGTGAGGTGAAGCTGCTGTAGGATAAGAATAGAAGAGGAAAGAGGTGACCCCGAGCTGATACCGTTATCTTAGAAAACAGATGCTCCTTGTTGATTGAAATTTTTTCATTTAGATGTGTGATAAAAATATCTCTAATTTTGAGTGTTGAATATTATTAGATGTAAAAGTATGGGCTGTTATACCACTATTCTGTATACCATAATTCAAATGCTTTCATTAGAGGGGGGAAAAAGGCAGACTTTAAAATGCTTAAATTCAGGGCTTTTCTATCTGCCTATTATAGGTTATTATAATTATGAAAAAATAAATTTTTTTTTCATGAACTCACTTTGTGAAGAAAAGGAAAACCATTTTTATGCTAAATTGCATTTCTCAATAGTAAATTCATAAGCTATTCTTTAGACTCAGATTTTTTTCCACAATATTCATAATAGGGACCACACACTTAATACAAGACCTAATTGAGACCACCATTGCTTAGTATAAGCCTAACTAGAATAAGGGCACCTTTCTTGCTACTTGGGTTTTAACTTCAGCCTGTTTCAGACACTACTGTTAAACATAATATGGTGAGTGAAGTCACTTTTTTGAAACCCTATTCCAGATATGATTTTGGGTTGATCAAAAGTGGAGTTTTCAAAAATAGATTTGGAACCTGGAGACCAAAGAGCTGCATACAATAACTTAAGATCGGCATAAATCAGTTATATATTTCTCTATTTAATACTTTGTTGTTTCAGTATTTTATGAGTACTTCTTAATGTGGCAACAGTATTAGAATGTAATTTGCACAGCAGAAAAAAGACTAAATTATGGACAATGCTTTCAAAACCCAAGGGCTAGACTAGAGGTAGTTGGTTTTACAGCCCTGCTTTGTATTAATTGCTTACTATGCAATGCTATTACCTATAATAACACTTAAAAATATGATTCACTTTGCTGCTGATTCAGCATCATTAGGGCAAAGGCTGTTCCTGTGCTGCAGCCTAGCGGAACGATTTGGTATAAAAATGACATATTCCAAGAGCACTGGCTTATCACTTGCTGCAAAGTAGGTTAAGAAACATGAAATAAGTCATATGTCCAGAATCCCCCAGATAATACACACTTTGCCTCAGTCATTTGTTTATATGTGTTATTATATGAAGATCAAAAAATGCATTATAGACTCTGAACAGAGTTCACACAGCTGGAATTAACCTTTTCAATCTCAAACACTCTCTTTCAAGAAAAAAAAAAAAAAAAAAAAAGGCTCTTTCCAATACACTAAGTTTCTTAATATTGTGCCAGTATGTATATCTCTCTAGATAGAAAGTCAATTTTCTATCTTTTGTTTTCCTTTAAGAAAATCTTGGTGTAGGTGAAAATATAACAGTATAATACTAAATTTGATACCTGTATAGTACCATTCTTATCTCAATAAACAGCTAGGTTTTATAAACATCTAGGTCTATCACCTGAAGTATTAATCAGGAATCAAGCAATTTGACCACTGACCTGATATACATGCATATGTGGATGCCATACAGATTATGTGCTTCTTTCGTAAGTCCCTGGGATTTCTCTCTCTCTCTCTCTTCCCCCTCTTTTCAGGCATCTAAGTGTATGGAATTCTATTCTTTGATTGGAGTCAGAAAAGACATACGCATTCACTAGGGAAGTCAATTTGTTAGCAGCAAGTGTTTGAAACCAAAGAAGTATCTGATTTAATGAAAGCAGACATTGACTCATACTTTAAAAACACATTAATTTTTTTTTAAGTGAAAACAAATGAAAGAAGCATTTCTTATGTTTTCATGATCAGAATGGATCTGTATTTGTTATGTTCCTAAGCCACAAACACACTCTGCTTAGATCGGAGCATACTCCAATGCCTTTGCTCCACAGCCCACCCCCACTCCCAATAAATCACTATTTCCTTATGCATTACACATTGAATACAAGCGTGCCACCTTTACTATGCTGTAGGGAGAAGGGCAAGAAGATTAGCTATACAACTTGTCATTTACCTCTTTCTCTATGATACAGCCCTCTTCCTATTTTCTTCATCACTTTAACTAAAAATGAATCTAGAGCTCTTGTCAGTGACATAATGTTTTCATGAAAGTTCTACTAATTAAAAATCCTCACCATACCAGACCTAAAAAATGAGCACACTCTTGCCAAGTGTTATTCACCACAGAGAAGCTCTTGTAGTTACATTTTAAAGGAGGAACCAGAGGAAGATGCTGTGGAGGGAGAAAGTCTACTAACATATACATTGAGGTTTACCAGTTGTCAACATCAGAGGGACAGACTATTTTTAATAGAAATCCTTCAAGAAAACAACAACAACAAGAAAAAAAAAAAGAAAGAAAAGAAAACATGCATCTCCGAACAGCTGAGAGTAAGACATGTGCAGTTTCGGATAATAGAAGATTTTACTGGAATAAAGAACCACAATTACAGGAAATAGATCTGTTTTTTGGAAACAAAAGATGAGAGGTCAATTTTAAATTGATGTTTGTCTTTGCACCTGTAGACTCCTCTTTTTAATGATAAGGAGATGGTAGGTTTTTATTGCATTGGCAGGAAAACACTTTTGGACTACTGCTTTTGCCCATACTTACAGTGCTATCAATAGTTACTTGTGGGGACATGCATTTAGTCTTGCAATGTGCTGCATTAATTTAACACCACATAAAATATGGATTTTATTGCAGCAGAGACAATAAATGCTGCAACTGCTGACTACATGCATTTCATCTCCCGTCTTTATCTTTCCTCTCTCATACTTCTGACTCAGACACAAAATGCGAATCTAGGAATTATGACTATTCTATTTCTGATAAATGCCAATCTTTCTTATTTATGTAGATGCTTAGTGACCATTGACAGGTTCAAGGAATCTGTCTTCTGCCTGTCATTTCTCCTTATATTGAACCTACAATGAACTATGACTATAAATAAGTGAAGAGGGGATCCATTCATATGGAATGCAAAGTAATGTTCAATGATAGAGCTCAAAGCAACAATCTTCTCTTCAAGGGATTTTTAACATTAAGATGAACAAGCATGAGCATAACAAACTACCGTCCATAATATATTTTTAGCATTTGATCAGAGTGAATGAATTCATAAACTCTAACAACATGACCCACTGTTGAGCATAAATATGTAATTTATCCAGTTTCACATTACCTCTTCAGCTATTCAAAACAGTGGTTTCTAGAATACAATACATAGTTTTATGCTTAGTAATTTTTTTACACATTAAAGATAATTATTTGAAAATAACTGCTGAATACAACTTTAAAAACAAACATTTTCCCCCAGGGAGAGAAAATAAGAGACCTTAAGGGAGTTAGAAAAAAAGAGAGAGAGAGAGAGAGATGAAATCTTCCTACCTTTTTTTTTTAATCAGCTTCTGGATAACGGAAGTTGGTTCCAGCCAAAATAACCCTGAAGAAATTGTCACTATATCCCCTTTTTGTTTGTTTTCGGCTGTTATTTCCTATCACTGATTCTACTTCAATCTAACTCAAGCTTTCTCTCAGCATCACTTTTAACTCTGGACGGCAGGGAACCGAAGAAACCGGGGGGCGAGTTCTCTCTGATTGGCTTTCATTCAGTGCTTCTGATTAAGGGGGGGAAAAAAAGAAAAGAAAAGGAAGGAGGGGGAAAAAACCCTTCCTCACTCGGAGAGAAAGGTTCTGCTGATAGAGCTGCCGCACTCGCCATGGGAAGGTTAGAGACTGGGGAAGTGCTGGCTTTTGCTCGCACACAGAGATTTGCAAGTGAATGCGAGGGGAGGGCGCATCCGAGAGGAGGGCTTCGGATGAAAGGCGTCCCCTCCCCGCAGGGCAGAAAGACTCTCTGTTTCAAGGCTAAAGTAATCAGCCCGATCTAATCCGGCTGTGTCCGTAATGCAATCTCAAGAACGGGACTGCTTCTCGCAATTCTTTTTTAATAGATACTTCTTCTTCATTTGACATATATATCCCTGCACCATCCTTAACTCCAAATCGCCGAAATCCATGAAGCGAGTGCCAAGTCAAATTGCAACCAGATCTGAATCGTTACCGGAGTGATTTTGGTTGCGGTTTGAATTATTATTTATTTTTGCTTTCAGTGAACTTTCTTTTCCTTGGTTCTCCAAATACCTTATTTTTTTTAATCGCTTATGGTCATAGGAGAACATACCTTGCTCGTCGTTTGGGGATGTTCGTGAGCTAGTCTTGTCTGCTTAATCTTACCTGCTTTGCCTTTTGATTTTATAGATAGAATATTTTATTCATGATGTAAATATGCAATTAACGCTATTAAGATATTTAGATTTGGGGCTGGACATCGTCTCCTTTCTTGTTCTTCTTCTTCTTCTTTTTTTTTTTTTTAACTTTTCTTTCTCAGAAGCTTGAGTGTCATGCCCAAACGTGGGGGGAGGAGGGCAAATAATACATTTGGGTGGTTCTGTTTACTTAACCATCTAAGTGTTCATCGCTCTATTTATTTATCTCGACATTAAATTGGAATCAACCAAAACCTTACCAAAGGATGTCAGTATAGCTCCACAAAATAATGAGCATTTTTATATTTTTCTGGCTTCATGTAGATTCCTTTTTAAATAAATAAATTACATTAACATAGTATAAAATAATAATATAAAAATAACTGTAAAGCTGAGAGAGGATTATGAAGATAACTTTTTAGAATGCATACTACTGCTCAGAAATAGTAAATGATATACTTAAGGACACAGAGCTAACTCCTGACAGAGTAAAAACTAGAATGACAGTACATATTTTATATTTATATAGACATATTAAACTTATAACATATATACTTCTGTGTATTTAGAATTTCAGTTTAGTACTCTTTCTGAGATGTCATACTACTGTCTGGGTACATATTATTCTAGCATCTGTAGGCCTCTTACGTGTGTGTGTGTGTGGGTGCTCAGCCACATCCTACTCTTTGCAACTCCTTGGACTGTGCAGTTCGCCAGGCTCCTCTGTCCATGGAATTCTCCAGGCGAGAATTCTGAAGCAGGTTGCCATTTTCTAATCCAGGGGATCTTCCTGACCCAGGGATTGAACCTGTGTCTCTTGTATATCCTGCTTTGGTAGGAGGATCCTTTACTATTGAGTCATCTAGGAAGCCTCAGGCCCCTTAGAAAGTTAGCATAATGGGAAAGGAAAGCAACTCAATCTGAGGGAGAAAGAGGGTGTGGGGATACTATTAATACATAAGATTTTAAAGAAGGTTTAGTATACTACAAGGTAATGATAGGACCAATGTTGTCAGCTAGGACTTCCCTAGTGGCTCAGATGGTAAAGTGTCTTGTCTACAATGCGGGAGACCTGGGTTCGATCCCTGGGTCGGAATATCCGCTGGAGAAGGAAATGGCAATCCACTCCAGCACTATTGCCTGGAAAATCCCATGAATAGAGGAGCCTGGTAGGCTACAGTCCATGGGGTCGCAAGAAGCTGGACACGACTGAGCAACTTCACATAATGTTGTCAGCTAGTTTTTTGAGGTTACCTTGGTGGTTCAGTGGTAAAGAATCTGCCTGTGATGAGAGACTCACGTTTGATCCCTAGGTTGGGAAGATCCTTTGGAGAAGGAAATGGCAACCCACTCCAGTATTCTTTCCTGGGAAATCCCATAGACAGAGGAGCCAGGAAGGGGTGGGGCGTGGCTACAGTCCATGGATTCACAAAAGATTTAGACATAGCTTAGTGACTGAACCACCACCACCAGCTAAACTTAGAGTCAGATAAAAATTTCATTTTTTTCTGTAATATATTTGTGTTAATATGATGTATGTGTTTGTTCAATATAATACTGCCTTTGACATATTAAAATTGGTTGTCAAGAGAAACTATAGAATCTCTTAGTCTGTATATAATTTTTTATGGTGTTTAATTAAATGCAACAGGTCAGGTGCATACGTAATGATGGTCTCTTACTAGATTAACTATTTTTGCATATTTGTTTTTAGTTTCATAATAAATGACTACATAGTATGAGGAGTTGCTTACACTACATTTTAATTGGTCCAGTTGAGAAAATAACCATTTCATTTATTAATGAAAATACATATTGAAATGATGTATTCCCCAAATAATAGTTTTATTTATTTTGTTTTGTTTAAGCAAGATAGAAGTTTATTCTTCTCTTATATAAATTTCTGGGTCATTATAATTTCTGTGCTCTGTGAAGTCATCAGAAATTTGGGTTACTTTTCTTTTAATGCTCAGCTACTTTTTTGAACTCATATATTTGATACAATAGCAATCACACCCACATGTGCTTTCTAGAAAGAGGACTAAGATAAAGAAAAAAAAGATGCCCTCTTCATTGGAATTTTCTATGGTTTCATTTGCTGGAAATGAGAAAGTTGTCCACAAATTGTTTCAATGGAGGCTTGGAAATACAGTGTTTACTCTGGAAAGCTATTTGATCAGCTAAAAGTCACTCATACTAGTAGAGAAGATGACAGAACTAGATAAAATAGCAGCAGTGCCACCATATCTATGTATCATATGGCAGCATATTTTTAAAGTATTTAGAGAGATAAAGCAAAATTTTGTTTGGTTTAAAATTAAGATTTTGTCATGATGTTACAGAATGGTATTCATTGTAATATGCATTTTGCTAACATTTAAGAACTCTGAAGTATGAAACAATGGTGTGTGTGTGAAGTCACTTCAATCATGTCTGACTCTTTGCAACTCTGTGAACAGTAATACTGGAGTGGGTTGCCATTTAAAACAATGATATTGCCAGTTATTGCATTTTCCACTTTATGGTCAGGTACTGTATTAAATTGGAGAAGGCAATGGCACCCCACTCCAGTACTCTTGCCTGCAAAATCCCATGGATAGAGGAGCCTGGTGGGCTGCAGTCCATGGGGTCGCTGGGGGGTCGGACACAACTGAACGACTTCACTTTCACTTTTCACTTCATGCATTGGAGAAGGAAATGGCAACCCACTCTGGTGTTCTTGCCTGGAGAATCCCAGGGATGGGGGAGCCTGGTGGGCTGCCGTCTATGGGGTTGCACAGAGTTGGACATGACTGAAGCAACTTAGCAGCAGCACTGCATTAAATGGAGAAGGAAATTGCAACCCACTCCAATATTCTTGCCTAGAGAATCCCATGGACAGAGGAGCCTACAGTCCATAGGATCCCAAAGAGTCAGACATGACTGAATGACTTCACTTTCACATTTCACTGTATTAAATAAATAATAAACAAAACATCCATGTATCCTAAAATTCAGGATGTACAGAAGCAGATATGAGAGAGAAAGAGAGAGAATTTGAACAATGAGTATTTTAAAACTTATCCTGTTTTTTTTTTTTTTTTTTTTTTTTTTAATGCCCTCCTTGTGCAGGAGAGACTCTTAAGCTATCCTATTGAATAAAAGCTTTAGTAATAAAAATTAAAATAAAGCATAAGCAAAACTGGCTAAAAATTAAAACTTCTGATAGTTTTAGTTTTATTAAGCAATATCATTTTCAGTTCCCTTTCTTTGTGTCTTTTTTAAGTGGTTTCACTTGTGATATTGCAAATTTCTCTTTCTTTTGTTTTCTCTGGAAATGTTATGCAACATAGTCCTGTGAATTGGGAAAAGCTTCCCTATGGTCACCAACCTAAGGAATGTTACCCCATAGAAAGTCAGAAAAAGGAATAGTAAACTCTGTATAAATGGGACAAATCAGTCAATGCCTCACAAAAGTATCCCTCAATGTGAGGAAAGGCCACATGACCATTATAAGAAAATAAGCTGATGAAAACTTTAAAAAATAAATTCTTTCATACTTTTAAAGCTAAATGTTAAATTGCACAGAAAATTCCTTACTTCCTTACTATACTCATAAAATCTCAAGAAAGGGAAGAGCATGCTACCACCTTTACAATAAGGGACCCTCTGAAGGCTGATCCCTTTTAGTGCAAATGTAAGACACAATCTGGTTAAAACTAATTAAATAAAACAATCTTCCATTCCATGTGAAATTATATGCCTAAAAGTTGTCTGTGTTACTAAACAATAAGCATCAATCCTTAAAATGTCATTTGCTAAACAGCTACATACTTGTTTTAAAACAATAGCTTATCAGTCACCTTTTCCAGGTTTATTTTAATGGTGTTAGAGATTATATCACTTTCCACTATGCTGCTGCTGCTGCTAAGTCGCTTCAGTCGTGTCCGACTCTGTGCGACCCCGTAGACAGCAGCCCACCAGGCTCCCCCGTCCCTGGGATTCTCCAGGCAAGAACACTGGAGTGGGTTGCCATTTTCTTCTCCAGTGCATGAAAGTGAAAAGTGAAAGTGAAGTCGCTCAGTCATGTCCGACTCTTAGCGACCCCATGGACTGTGGCCCACCAGGGTCCTCTGTCCATGGGATTTTCCAGGCAAGAGTACTGGGGTGGGATGCCATTGCCTTCCCCGACTTTCCACTATAACAGGAGGTTAATCAAACCTGGTTCTCGCTCTACAGCTATGAAATGAGAATGGAGATTGTCTACACTGCTTCACTCTGCACAAATACATTGACAGAAAAATAATTTGGTGTAGTATTTTTGACACGTTTTTTCTTATCTCTTACCAGTCTGATTTATTAGACTTTAGAGGCTGCAAAATTTTAAAGTACAGTGTCCTGCGATGAGTGGTCTAGGGTGATTCATATTCTGTTTACTCAAATGTCCTTAATTATCTTTGAGTTGGAAATTGAAGTGAATAAAGAGAAAAGCAAGGTGAGAGGCATTGATTCAGCCACCGCAGATAATAAGTGAAGAAGCATGGTTTTTCAGGCACCCTTCCTGAGGCAGTGTAGGCAGAGGTTTGAACCACACCAATGGATGTGTGATTTGGGAGCTAGAAGTGCTCTTCCTATTCACCTAGTCCTCTCTTTCTATTTATGTTGTAAACTACCATCTATCGTTCAAAATGAAATAATAATAAGAATTGTTATTACTATTTTATTTAGTTAGTTTGCCTGAAGTAGACACTTCACTTGAATGGATTCTGTTATGTGCAACTGAACTGTTATTAACACCCATTGGTAATGATAACCTCTGTTACTACTCTTTAACCATGTGTCAACATTTCTTAAATCATTTAATTTGGGAGTGGGACAAATAAGGTATTACATAGCCAATTATGTTTCCAAAAATGTAATTATTTTGAAAAACAATTAAGAGTTAAGGAAAGAACATCTAATCTTAAATTTACTTTGACCCTCCTACCCCCTTCTGTTTATAAGCCTCTGTGTTCTATGCTTTAGGTATAAAGATCAGGGCTGGTTTTCTTTCTTAGATCAAATTTGAACTGCATTACTTGACTTTCTTTCAACTAATTTTAGTGAAAAAAATTTTGGTTACATATGAAGAGATTTACAAATAAATTGACTCTTATCATCTTTGCAAGGCAGAAAAAAATAGATTGAATAATTTTCATGTTGATTGAAAAGTAAATTCTTACTTAATCTGACTGCTTCCATCTCTACCTGAATAAGGATAGTGGCTTATTTTACATTTTGATTCATTGGTAAAGTAGAAGTATCAGGACTGAATTATCCATTGTTTTGTTGTGATTTAAATTCATGCCTCAGAAAGTGAATAAAGGAAAAAACTTTCAAATAAAAAAGTGGAAAACAATAAGCAATTTTTATATGTTTCAATTGTATTTAATGAACAAAAATATCTCATATGTTTAGATTTTATGTTGTGTAGTTAATACAGAGACTAGGTCTGAGTGGCTAAAAACTACATTTTAATAATTAATGTTTTCACTCTGAAAAGCCATTCTAAGAATTCTTAGAATCTTTTTAAGAAAAGGCATTTTTTAAAAAATAAATATCTGTTATAAAAGCCTAGAAAAATCACAATTAGTTTTTTATTTCTTCTTTCAAAATAGTTCATTCCTCCTCTTCCTTTCCTTATTATTTGTCAATAAATGTTAATTTTGTGATATTTCACCCTATGTGTAAGCTATCAAATTAGCTTGTGAGCTTGATGGATGTTGACAGAAAAATAAGACTCCTAAGTCAGAGACAAAAGGCACAGGGAGCAGCATCGGCAATTTTCTTTATCCCACATCTCATTTAGGCAATGCCTACGAGGGGCAGGTGGATGTTGCACAGGCAGTGGGTTGGCATTATAGCTGAGGGACACCAAGTATAGGGAACCCTGCTTTTTGTATAAAGCACTGTGACCAAAACTGCCTGAACTCTAAAGGCTGATACTGCCTTTATGTTGCTGTACAGCATGCAAATCCCTCTACACTGGTGGGAACATTAACTCATGATTCAAGGGTGTTTCTGTACAAATGCCTTTTAAAGATAAAGAAAAGGGAGTTTATTCCAAAATGTGAGAGAGACATATGGAAAATTGTCTCCAAATTTAGTATTTGTTGATTCAATGAGAAATGTCAGCTGGAAGCTCACCTGTATGAGCATGTGGTCACCCTGCTGCTGCTGCTAAGTCACTTCTGTCGTGTCCGACTCTGCGTGACCCCATAGACGTCAGCCCACCAGGCTCTCCTGCCCCCGGGATTCTCCCTAGTCTTTAGGAAATTTAGGCACATGACCGGGTATTCTTCCTATATAATCAACAATGTAGCCTGTAACAAAGACTGCCACTAATCAAACTTTACTCTGCTCCCCCGAACTCTTTTACAACCAGTCCTGCCTTTTGGACTTCTGTTTTCATCTGTGCATTATTCCATTTTAGCAAGAATCCTGCTGAGTCAGCTTAATCAAAATCTCCCACCCTCATTTCCTGATCACCCTCAATTTTTTTAAATTTTATTTTATTTAACTTTACAATATTGTATTGGTTTGCCATATATCAAAATGAATCTGCCACAGGTATACATGTGTTCCCCATCCTGAACCCTCCTCCCTCCTTCCTCCCCATACCATCCCTCTGGGTCGTCCCAGTACACCAGCCCCAAGCATCCAGTATCTTGTATCCAACCTGGACTGGTGACTCGTTTAATATATAATATTATACATATTTCAATGCCATTCTCCCAAATCATCCCACCCTCTCCCTCTCCCAGAATCCAAAAGACTGTTCTATACATCAGTGTCTCTTTTTCTGTCTCGTATTTTTGATTCAATTTCTCATGTCCCATCATCCCCCCAAGTGATGTCTGATTAGTCTTTTCTACCTTCAGTAAGAATCCCACTAGGTCAGTTTAGCCCAAATTCCAACTTATCCCTGATGTTTCTTTCCTCTTAGTATCTTCCATCTACCAGCCTCATCCTGCTCCTTTGCTATAATTCCCAGTGCTGCTTTAGCTAAGCCACTTCAGTCGTGTCCAACTCTGTGTGACCACATAGACAGCAGCCCACCAGGCTCCCCCATCCCTGGGATTCTCAAGGCAAGAACAGTGAAGTGGGGTGCCATTTCCTTCTCCAATAATTCCCACTGAGACATGTTATATTCAGAGTTAAGCCCAACCTTTCTTCTCCACAGCAGACCCCATTGCAGTGGTCCCTACATCCATCTTGATAGCCGCCTTGAATAAAGACTTCTTTACTGTACTTTATCAAGTATCATTGGATACTTTTTTCTGTTAAAACTTTATAAGATAAATATGTTGTAGGGTTGTCATGTACAGCATGATGAATATAATGAAGACTGCTGTAGATGACATCTGAAAGTCAAGATAATAAATTCTAAGAGTTCTCATCACAGGAGAAAATACTTTTTTATCTTTCTTTAATTTTGCATCTGTATGAGATGATGAAGTTTCATTAACCTTAATATGGTAATCATTTTATGATATATGCAAATCACATCATTATGCCATAATACACCTTAGTCAGTGCTGTATGTCAATTACGCATCAATAGAACTGGAGGAAAAGTAGTAATTTTCTTTTCTTTAAATGTTTAGAATGATGGTTCATAAAATATAGTCTATGGACCAACAATATCAGTATCACCTGGAACCTTGTCATAAAGGCAGATTCTCATCTTCTCAGACCTACTGACTCAGAAACTATGGGGGTGGTCAATACTCCATGTTTTCAAATGTCTTAAAGTAATTCTGAAAGCTGAAATTTGAGAATCACTGACTTAGAGTTGCTATAAAGCAGTCTAGGAAAGAAAGAACCCCAGTTTAAAACTCATGATTTACAAATGAGAGAATTGTTTATGCAATCACTTATTATTTTTAACACATACATATTATATTCAGAAGCACTGCAAAACATTGTGCTATTTATGAGAGTGTTGGGAAGAGCCATAATCATGATCCTGGCTAAATAAGGATTTAACCATCTAATGAGAGAGACAGAAATGAAGACAAGTGATACAGGAAAGTAAATGAAGGGGAAGAATGGTGGAACTTTGCCAAGTGTGTGATGAATGTGGAAGTAGTTCCTCTCGAGGTTTCAAAATATAGTATTACAACTCTGATAAATGTCAGTTTTGGTTTTAATTTCAGCAATCAACATGCTAGGGGGAGGATGGTGGTGAAAATGCGTGGTGATGATGTTCCATCCTGGCAGCATGTTGATTAAACAGAATCCCATCAGAATTGCCAGGAGAACAGACAGAGGAGGAGGGGTTCTGAACTCTCTTCTTACACTCTCCAGTGATGATGGTAGCTTGCTTCACATACAAATGTCTGTTCTTACTCCAGTCCCTTTAGTGATTATACTCAGCCCTGAGTAATCCTTCTTGTGAAAATATGGAAGAAGAAGAGGGAAGGAAACAAGGAGAGGAAACAGGGGAAGGAAGAGGAGTTTCATAAAGTCAGATTCCAAAACTAAAGAAAACTGAAAATATCTTCTTCCTTATACAGAGGACTGGTTTTGTGGGTATGTATCCTACGTAGTCATGCTTAGAAGATGCATACACTTGGTTTAAGGCCCTGCCAGTGCAGTCTTGAGTTCCTTGATAATTTCTGAACAAAAGGTTCCACATTTTCATTTTGCTCTGGGGTCCATGATTTTGCAGCTGAACTACTTATAATTCTAATGCATTATGATGTCATTCATGAACTGAGAAGTTCCCATCATAGGTGAGTGTTTGAACAGTAATCAGTGTTGACATTTAACAGACAAACACATCAATAAATCTATTTGCCACTAGTAAACAAGGACAATAAAGTGTACTTGACTCCTGTTAAGCTGGGCTTGACATTTGCTCTCTAGTGTCAAGTCACCGGAATCAAGCCTCAAAGATATCAGTAGGAAAATTTCATTCCTTCATGTATGCAGCTCTTCATTCTCCAGCTACTTATGGAACTGCTACAAGGTGTCATATATTTTCCTTATCACTGGTGACATAGTCAACTGCTCATTCAGTTCTCAAATACACAGAGCTCACTCTCTAGTACAAAAAAGAATCATTGTTTAATCTCACAGATGATTATATTACTGTTCACTGTGATAAGTGTTATGAAAGAAGACACAGTTCTATTGCATCTTATAAGGGTCCTAAATGACAAGGGCTAGAAAGACGGTCAGAGACATTTCCTAGATGAGGGTGAGGCTTGAGGTGAAATTAGGAACATGAAGGGATGTCCTTTACTACACTGACTGTTAGAAGAAAGCATTGTATGGGCTGCCTGGTGACACTTAAAAATCAACCCTTCTAGTGCCGTCTATGGGGTCGCACACAGTCGGACACGACTAAAGCGACTTAGCAGCAGCAGTGCCTAATTGGCCAAGTATAAATAATTTCCTTACTGCAGATATATGTAACCACTACAGCGACAAAGGATTCCCAATTTACCAGACATTTTAAGCATATATGTATCCCTTTTGTTGACCTAATAACATCATGTTGCTGCTAAGCTGCTAAGTCACTTCAGTCGTGTCCGACTCTGTGTGACCCCATAGACGGCAGCCACCAGGCTCCCCCGTCCCTGGGATTCTCCAGGCAAGAACACTGGAGTGGGTTGCCATTTCCTTCTCCAATGCATGAAAGTAAAATGTGAAAGTGAAGTCGTTCAGTCGTGTCCGACTCCTAGCGACCCCATGGACTGCAGCCTACCAGGCTCCTCCATCCATTGGATTTTCCAGGCAAAGTACTGGAGTTGGGTGCCATTGCCTTCGGAGTCATTAGGTAAGAATAGTCAGGAGGCCAGAAGGGGGCGCTCTCATGCCCTTGCCGTTTGTTCAGTGGCTACGTTGTGTCTGACTCTATGACTCCAGACACTGCAGCAAACCAGGCTCCTCTGTTTATGGAATTCTCCAGGCAAGAATACTGGAGTGGGTAATTATTCTCTTCTCCAAGGGATCTTCCTGACCAAGGGATCGAACCAGGATCTTCTGCACTGCAGGCAGATTCTTTACCATCTGAGCCACCAAGGAAGCCAGGAATATAGGTCATTGGAATAGAACAAAACATACTTCAGCTCCTGCAATGTGCCAAAGGAGTACTTTAATCTTTGCCAGCTTTTTAACCACTTTTCAGCACAAGCAAAACAACACACAAAAACAAAAGCAAAACATCTATTGAACCATATGTTAATTCTTGGGTATCAGATCATATATTATGAAAATCATGGAGAAAAAAAATATATATATATCCGTGCTGGGGCAATTCATTCATCTAGTGACTATACCATTGTTTAATTTTATGTGAAGATTTTTTAAATTTGATACCATGATCCGTGAATCAAAATATCCTTTGGCTGAAAAGTCACCAAGATTTATCAAGTATTTAGATCTTTAAAAACACAATCTTATTCAGCCTATGGTTAGACCAAGAAACAAAATAAATGCACCCTAATTAGAAGAGTTTTATTTTTAGATAAAGATTTATATTTCATAAATCTCTTCATTTAATTGATACAGCAACTATTCAACTAGATACAAGATTTCAAGCTAAGTACATTTGCTTAACATTGTGCATTTCTTAACCTAGTACAATTAATGCAAATGATTCAATGTCATTGCAAAAAAATACAAAATCAAAAGCAATTTCTAGGTTATTTGTTAAAATTATTAGCAATTCAATTACTGCCTACTTTAAGTATTAAATTCAAATTTAAGAAACAAAATAAAGCATAAGAATGATTTCTTGTGAAATTCCTAATTGTTTCTGTAAATACTGCTACAGGAGTGGAAATTTTTTATGTGTATTCTATATCCACTTATTTTTTTATTTGTCGTCATTTTCATAAAGAAAACTGGTCTCTGTGAAGTACAAACAAAATAATCAATATTTAAGAAAAATAAGAGAACAACATCATTTAATAAAATAAGTAGTGCTATACATTGAAGAAGGATGAGCGCCGAAGAATTGATGCTTTTGAACTGTGGTGTTGGAGAAGACTCTTGAGAGTCCCTTGGACTGCAAGGAGATCCAACCAGTCCATTCTGAAGGAGATCAATCCTGGAATTTCTTTGGAAGGAATGATGCTAAAGCTGACACTCCAGTATTTTGGCCACCTCATGCGAAGAGTTGACTCATTGAAGAAGACTCTGATGCTGGGAGGGATTGAGGGCAGGAGGAGAAGGGGACGACAGAGGATGAGATGGCTGGATGGCATCACTGACTTGATGGGTGTGAGTCTGAGTGACCTCCTGGAGTTGGTGATGGACAGGGAGGCCTGGCGTGTTGCAGTTCATGGAGTCACAAAGAGTCAGACACGACTGAGCGACTGATCTGATCTGATCTGATCTGATACATAGAATTCCAAAACAATAGGAATGATTTTAAATGCCAAATTATTCATGACTTTCAGCATGAACTCATATCAAATGGCATCATAATAGCCCTAATGCTTTTAAAGTGTTTGTACATGAGTGAGAATTACAGTCACACAATTGCACTCATCTTACACGCTAATAAAGTAATGCTCAAAGTTCTCCAATCCAGGCTTCAGCAATACGTGAACCACGAACTTTCAGATGTTCAAGAAAATTTGAAATTAGAAAATGCAGAGGAACCAGAGATCAAATTGCCAACATCTGCTGGATCATCGAAAAAGCAAGAGAGTTCCAGAAAAACATCTATTTCTGCTTTCTTGACTATGCCAAAGCCTTTGACTCTGTGGATCACAATAAACTGTGGAACATTCTGAAAGAGATGGGAATACCAGATCACCTGACCTGCCTCTTGAGAAACCTATATGCAGGTCAGGAAGCAACATTTAGAACTGGACATGGAACAACAGACTGGTTCCAAATAGGAAAAGGAGTACATCAAGGCGGTATACTGTCACCCTGCTTATTGAAGTTATATGCAGAGTACATCAAGATAAACGCTGGGCTGGAAGAAGCACAAGCTGGAATCAAGATTGCAGGGAGAAATATAAATAACCTCAGATATGCAGATGACACCACCCTTATGGCAGAAAGTGAAGAGGAACTAAAAAGCCTCTTGATGAAAGTGAAAGAGGAGAGTGAAAAAGTTGGCTTAAAGCTCAACATTCAGAAAACGAAGATCATGGCATCTGGTCCCATCACTACATGGGAAATAGATGGAGAAACAGTGGAAACAGTGTCAGACTTTATTTTTCTGGGCTCCAAAATCACTGCAGATGGTGACTGCAGCCATGAAATTAAAAGACGCTTACTCCTTGGAAGGAAAGTTATGACCAACCTAGAGAGCATATTCAAAAGCAGAGACATCACTTTGCCAACAGAAGTCCAATTAGTCAAGGCTATGGTTTTTCCTGTGGTCATGTATGGATGTGAGAGTTGGACTGTGAAGAAGGCTGAGCGCCAAAGAATTGATGCTTTTGAACTGTGGTGTTGGAGAAGACTCTTGAGAGTCCCTTGTACTGCAAGGAGATCCCACCAGTCCATTCTAAAGCAGATCAGTCCTGGGTGTTCTTTGGAAGGAATGATGCTAAACCTGAAACTCTAGTACGTTGGCCACCTCATGTGAAGAGTTGACTCATTGGAAAAGACTCTGATGCTGGGTAGGATTGGGAGCAGAAGGAGAAGGGGGCAACAGAGGATGAGATGGCTGGATGGCATCACTGACTCGATGGACGTGAGTTTGAGTGAACTTCGGGAGTTGGTGATGGACAGGGAGGCCTGGCGTGCTGTGATTTATGGGGTCGCAAAGAGTCAGACAGGACTGAACGACAGAACTGAAGTGAATCATCAAAGTATATTTAAACTTTATTATCTTTAATTTTTATTTATCTAAAGAATTCTTTCCTCTTTTTTAATCCTGCCTTTCTCTCTCTCTCAAACACCTCCCTTCATGTCTTCCAGATCTATTTGTTATATTTTTGAATAAGTTCCCGATTGCTGTTATATTAATTAATCTAGATGTTTTCAGCTCCTATATCCTGCACTGGGGTTAAGAGAGGACAGTAGTGATGTGAGAAGGCATGAATTGAGGAGCATAAGCAGGGGCCTAGAAATAGGAGATAACTGCTTTAATCAAAGTCCTAGAATAAGGAGGCTTCCAAACTTGACGTCATCACTGTAGGCTTCTGGTCCTGGCTTGGAACAGGTGGTTGTCACCACAACAGTGGGCTGTTTGTCCTCATTAAACCAAGATATAGGATAAAACTTAAAATATCCAAGTACCAAGTTAAATATCCATAGGACCAAGTTAAAATAAGGATTTAATCCTAGCGTTTAATCTTAACATTCTACATACATTCTTAAATATCTCTGTCTCTCTGATCAATATACTCTGTCATTTAGTTAATTCTCTTTTTCTGTAAAGGGAGAAAATTATACATGAATACAAGCCACTAAAACAATTATGCAATTGGTAACCACATACAGATTAGAAAATTTAAATCTTTATTATTTTAGTAGTATTGACACAGCCAGGTGAACCGTATATAATATATGAATGTATTTAAATTTAGCACAATGTACAGTTACATATAAATGGTTATTTGCTGTCATAAAGGGAAATACATTACAAATATTAATACTAGAGCTTTGAAAATCTTTCCCATAATATTATTACCTTTTATCCTGTGTTCTTCTTACCTTACAATGTACAGCACAAGTAAGATTATAAATGCCCATTTTTTAAGCCAGTAGAAATAAATATGTAGCTTTTTGTTTACATTCAATCTCTCAAAAATGTAACGTTGCTTATATGCAATTTCTCTAAAAATAAAATATAATCAAGAGTTAAATGATAAAATCTGAAATAGATTTATAATTACAGCCAAAGGGGAAAAGTTCAGATGGTAATTATTTTAATAAGTATTAACACTTTTCAATGAGAAGACAGTGAGCTTCTATGCTCGTAGTATGAAATGTTTAAACTTCATTTTTTGTTCTCCAGTGACCCTACCACCTATCCATTTATACTTGAGTATCTTTGGTGTACCATCTAGCTTAGCAGTTAATATGCTATTGTGTGTTTTGTTCTTCTTACATAATTAAAGTGTCATCTGATTGCTTACTTTCAATATGAGATTTGTTCATTTTTCTGTATTTAGCCTACCATTCCTTGAATAGATATGGGAGGAGTGGTGGTTTGCAGGCAGATTGTTATAATGAAATATATATGCTATGCTATGCTAAGTCACTTCAGTCATGTCCGACTCTGTGCAACCCCATAGATGGCAGCCCACCAGGCTCCACCGTCCCTGGGATTCTCCAGGCAAGAACACTGGAGTGGGCATAATATATATTACTTCACTTTACCTTGGAATTCTGTTCTTAGATTCAAATAAATCACAGATTTCTTGAGCAATATTTCTTAATTTCAAAATCAAATCTTTTATTCCTGCTCATAAATGTCTATGTTAGTTATTCATTGAACAAGTATTTCTTTAATGCCTCCAGTATCCCAGGGACTCTTATAGGACTTGGAGATAGAGCAGTAAAGAAAATATAGAAAGGTTTATTCTCAAAAAAAAAAAAAAATGCGTTCAGGTAAAGGAAAAAAGAAAGTAAACAAATAAACAAGCATATAATAATGCCAAGGATAGTGATAAGTACTATAGGTAAAAATAAGACACCCAGAAGAATGACACTCAAAGATGCCTACAATTCTTTTGAAATCTGTGAATATGTTACTTTATAGTAAAAGGCACTCGGCAGATGTGATTAAGTTAAAGATCTTGAGATGCAAAGCTTATCTTGAATGTTTCTGGCAGACAATATAGTTACATGAGCCTTTAAAAGCAGACACTATTTTTTAGCTCAAAAAGCAATGTGAAAATAGAATAAGTGAACCAGTGTGATGGTGGTATGAGAAGACGCATAAGCCAAGGAAGGTGGTCAGCCTCTGGACACCAGAAGACACAGGAGAAGAGATTCTCTCCTAGAGAGTAAGGAACACAACCCTTGCTGATGCCTTGATTTTAGTCTAGTGAGACTCACGTGGAAATGCTGACCTATGGAAAATATGAGAGAATAAATTTCTGTTGTTAAATCATGAAGTCTGAGGTACGTTGTTCTACGAGTGATAGCAAACTAATACAGGCAATCAAGAGAGACTTTGTGCATAACTGTTAGAGAAGGAGTCTTTGATGATGTGATATTTGAGCAGTGCTGAATGAAGTGAAGCCAGCCATCTGACTACATGTGGGAAGAACTCTCCAGGTGGGAACAGCCAGGGCAAATGCCCAGAGGCAGAAACTTGCTCAGCTGTTTGAGGAATAGCAAGGAGACCATCAGGCCTGAAAAGCAGTAAGTTGAAAGTAAAGAACTCTGTGATGAAATGATTGCTGGCATCAAGGAGTCAGGTTTGCTGGGGCTGGTTACATCCAGGCATTTTATTCTAACTGAGATAGGGAGATTTTGCAGATTTGGGGCAGAGAAAAAATATCTGGATTAGATTTTAAAATGAGTCATTTTGATCATTCCATGGAGAACAGACTGTAAGAAAGAAAACAGAAGTGGTCAAACTGAGAGACAAATAAAGACTTTGATGATATTCAAGTAGAAGATGAAAATATCATAAAGGAACAGCTATATTTTACATAGACTATCAATATAAATATAATACAACTTGCTGATGAATTATATGCTAGTGTTAGGAAAAATAAAAGAGAGATGACTCTGGCTGCAGAATATAATTGCCATACTGAGATGAAAACTGAGGGAAAAATTGATTTGGGGCCATTCAAAATATTTGAAAATGTCTGTTTTGTTATTTTTACATGACTCTTTTCCATACCTCACATATATAGCATTTATCTGTCTTTTCCTCTGCAAATGAGCACGCATGCATGCACCCTTTCTGCACCGCTCACCTAGAAATTCGTAAGTGCATGCATTTTTGGCTTACCTTGCCTTCCTAACCACCCTGCAAATTATACATTTTTCATTTGATTAGTTTGCAGTCAAAGCTTTTTTAGACAAAAACTAATTTGAAAGTCTAAATAAAAATGATATTTGAAGGTAGATGAAAATTCATTGGGAAAAATTACAGATTTAGAAAATTCTTCTCTTTGATTTTGTTAGCCATGACAATTGGTTCCCAGATGAGAATGAGCACTTTTGTCCTATTAGGTGATAGGTTTCAAACATTAAAAATAATTATTATTGTTTTCATGGGTTAAAAATGTCAGCATTATATTAATATGTTACAAAAATATGGTGCTAGGAGTGGTTGGCATAGATTTGCATGCATGCATGTGGGCATGTGTTTAGTCTTGTCCAACTCTTTGTGACCCCAAGCACTGTAGTCCATCAAGCTCTTGTGTCCATGGAATTTTCTGGCAAGAATACTGGAGTGGGTTGCCGTTTCCTTCTCCAGGGGATCATCCTAATCCAGGGATCAAACCTGCGTCTCTTTCATCTCCTGAATTGACAGGTAGGTTTTTTACCAGCTGAACCGTCAGCAAAGGCCTCAGATTTGCAAAGTTACCATTAAATAGTAAATTAACCAAAATAAAGTCACAAGTAATTTGTAGTTAATTAAAACATCTACAAGAATTGTCAATTGTTGAAAAATAGATCTCAATATTAAACTCTCTCCAGACCCATAGAGACGTAGACGTAGTAGTACCTAATCACTGAAAACATAAGTTTAAAAATTATACACGAAATAAGATTTATTTTAATGTAACTGGAATGTGAATATTTCTTACTATATTTTAGTAAACTAGTTATTTTTAAACATTTATTGATCAACATAAACACTCATTACCTTTTCAACTGAGAAAATATTTTTAATGACATAAGAAATTATTTTGATTGTATACTTTGTAGATTATCATCAAGTATCCTAAGTATTACTTAGAGTGCTGACATTCTTATAGGAAAGAAAAACAATAATATTCTCCCTACTTGGGCATGTGAGCCTTCTGCAGGCTAATGTGTATTCGAATAAGATTCATTGACCTTTGATGATGTCATGTAGGCATATACACCTGGGCGAATTCTTATAAGTATATAATATGAAGAGCACCATGTAGATGGAAAAAAAGAATATTCTATTAAATAATAAACAGTTTATAATAAATATTACTATCAGTTGAATAATTACCTAGGTACTGAATTAATAACATAGTAATAAAATATGCGCACTAATTTATGTCTAAATATAAAACTATAGTTTATACCAAAAAATAATAATTCTGCTTCGCAACAAAATATGGATATTCTACAAAATTCAGAACTTTTAAAACAATAATTCAATAACAGAATTAAATTATCATTCTGCTAATTTGTTGAACTCATCTAAAAATATAATAACCCAGAATAGCTTCTATTAACTTTATTGTGTTTTAAAAATTAATGTGAAAAGTGATCAATAGCCATGTGAAGGAGACCACACTTTTACCCATGCTAAGATTATCATTAGTCAACAAGGGTTTTTTCTTTTATTTTTCCTGTAATTAAAATTTAGTGATATCAAAATTAAAATGGTCAGTTTTGCTCTCTAAATATTTAATTAATAATTGTTCTGTATAGGTCTTTTTCCACCAAAGTAAATCATGAAGTTACTAATTTTAATTTATTCCATGTTTGTAATAGGCCTTTTAGTTATAGATTAAATCACTAGTTTTTATATTAGCATCTGTCTATCACTTTAACTCAAAGTTTTCCTGATGTCTTTTGAGAAAGGACTAATTGTGCTATTTAAATATTTTCTGGTTCCTGCATGATTATTTTTTCTTCTAATTTTATTCTTTGACTACATTATATGACCTCCTTTGTATCATATTAACTGTTAACTAACTCACTAAATCATAAAATCTTAGGTCGAGTGGGAACCTTGAGAAAGAGCCTCTCCAAAATCATTGTTTGAAAGTTGAATAAGCAGAGTCAGCAAAGTATTACTCCTTGCCTGATATTAAAATGCTGATTTTTAGCAAAATCAAGACCTACCAACCAACCACATACTTTAGGATTTATTTATTCTTGTGCATGCTACCACAGAATTATTTAAAAGCACACTAAATCACATATCGTTTGGGTCTAAGGCACAAGCCAACTTGGAGTCATCTGTTTGAAGTATAGTATTAAATTTTCAAGACCATGTGTGTGTGCAAATAATGCACACTTTTGTAGAATCCTTGAAGTGATGCTCATCAATTTCCCTTGTAGACTTTGCAGTTTTATCTCTTTTTTTTTTTTTAATGAAAGACTGATGATCTATTTGCACACTTCCATTTACACTCTTACCTCATTCCCCAAATTTAAGAAGAAAAAATATTTTCACACTTTCAAGCTCAATTTCCAAGGTTAGGGTACTGCTCCATAGCTGATAGGTGAAATTAATGGGACAGTAGAAATCAAACCAATGACCTCGGCTGTTTTGTTCTGATTTAATATGATCTCACCAATTGAAGAACCAGTGTTTATGTACAACACAGAATTATTGTGGCTCTGTAAGCTGTAACTTATTTGACAAAGGTTAAGGTACATGGGTCAGTGTAGACTAGAAAGTAGTGTTCATCATGATAATTTTCCCCTGAAATAGCATTTTGAAGTGTTATTTTTTTGTGCAGGGTATTTTCAATTCCCTAAAGAAGTTTTTATCATTAAACATAGAATAATAAGTCCATAAAGAAACAAAAATAATACAGAGTTTTATCTTAAGGTAATGCATCATTTCCCACCCCCGGAAAAAAAGCAAACACACAAGAAACAACAAAAACAAATGAAGAATTTAAGAGGACACTGGCCTTTATTTTTCAAATATAAACTGGAATGCAGCCAATGGGGGTTGATTCCAGTTTCTTTACTTTCATGGCTTGCCTAAGAAAACTCACCTAAATCTAGGTTCTGAAAGTTTCCAATGTGTTGGACTGAATGAAGAAGCTAGAAGCTATAATGAAGACCTGTGGGAGATTATTAGCTCAAATTTGGGGGTTTGTTTGTTGTTTTCCCTTGTTTCAGTTTTTTTTTTTTTTTTTTTTAATCCATACAGAGTTAAGAATTAGAGAGACTTACATGAAACTATTTTTCAGTACAATAGTCTTATAGCAGACCCATATTTAAGCATAGAGTTATTTTCAGATACTCAATATTATTATCATAATAAAAGTACTACTCATTTTCTGAAGGGTTAATACTAATAAACTTTTTAAATAATTTGCTTTCAATAAAGTTTTAACAAAAGCAATTTGGAAAATGCTCCATATGCATGCCCTCAGGAAAAATTTGTTCTAAGATAATTCCTTCCAAATATTGTTTCATTTATAGAACACTACATGGACAAGTTCCGCTATAAATTGATCACCATCTGACAACATTTTATATTTTTATTCTCTCATTTACATTTTCATTACTGGTCAATTATAAATGTAAAACTGCCAAACAACCACTTACTCACTCAACGACACTTTTAGGGGATTGAAGAGATTATATAAAATAACACATTATGTAGAAAATGTTATGTAAAGAGGTGTTTGGCTGTTTTAAAATACACCAACTTATATACTGGAGGCTGGATCAACAAAAGAACACAATAACTACTTGAAATTCTTGAAAAAAAAATGCAGTCAACTTTTTTTCCCAAAATGTCAAAAAAACATTTTTAGCAGCTTTTGAAAAAATTCCACTGGATTTTAGTCCTATGTTATACAAATTTTGATTTAATGTAGACACTGACTGGGTCTGTATAGTAGAATAACCATGTTTCATTTAGGTCTGTATAGTAGAATAACCATGTTTCATTTAAGAAGGTCAATTCTGACTAAAGCATTTATATATGTCTTTGGTGCTTAATTGATAATGTCTTGAACTGAGATATGTTTGGGAAATAAGGTATCAATCTTGGTATAATTGGAAAGATAAGTATATTATGCAGAGCTCTGTATTATTTTTCCATGTCTCTTTTTTTTTCTCTCTCATCTTGGAAACAGTGATAGTGATATAATGGTGGTGATTAGAGTCTATCAGGTTCAGATGGGAACAGGTGAAAAGTTTCACTGTATTACCTTACTTTAGAGAATAGGTACAACAGGTCTCTTCTCAGCTTTAGGGCCTTGTCATGCAGTGGCTTCAAGACACTGAATAGGTGACTTAAACTCCCTCTACTTCTGTTTCCTTATCTATGAAATGGAGGGGAAAAAATGTCCCTATCTCATTCTGTATTATTACAGCAATGATAATGCTTTAAAACTACAACAGCCGCTATGGAAAATTGTATGGAGGGTCCTCAAGAAATTAAAAGTAAAAGTAGCATATGAGTCAACAATCCCACTTCAGGGTTGTTAAAAAGAAAAAGAACTGAAATCAGGATATCAAAAATATATCAGCAAGCCTACATTCAGTAATCACTATGCACAATAGCTAGGAAGTGGAAATAATCTAAATGTCCATCAAGAGATGAGTGGATAAAGAAAGAAGTGGTATATATGTACAGTGGAGTATTATTCTGACTTAAAAAAGAAGAAAATTCTGGAAAATGTGCCACCATAGATGAACCTGGAGGACGCTATACTAAGTGAAATAAACCAGTCACAGAAAGATAAGTACTTATGAGGTATCCAGAATAGCCAAATTCATAGAAGAAGATATAGAATGGTAGTTGCCAGAGGCTAGAGGAGAGAGAAAAGGGAAGTTTCTATTCAACAGGAATAAAGTTGCAGTTATGCAAAATGAGCAAACTCTGGTGATCTGCTATACCAAATTGCACCTACTGTCAACAATAATGTATTACACACTTAAACATTTGAGTGTAGATCTCATGTTACGTGTTCTTACCACATTAAAATAAAACTTAAAACATTGCAAAAGCCTGACAAGATACTTGAAATCATTAGAAGTTTTATGGGAATGAGCCAGGTCATTGCATTGGTGAAAAATAGTGTTGCTTTCATAATATGCTTGTTAATCTTAGTCTTCCTGAAAATCAACTGCTTCATTGGTATATAGCAAAACTTTCTAATAATTTGGCTTACTTTAAAATATCTTTAAGTTCATTTCGGAATAGTGTTCTTGCCGCCGGGGGCGTGGTGACTAGCAGCAGCAGCAAGTTCATTTCAATAGTCTTTGAAAATAAAACCTAGTATACTATTTTTTGAAAATACATAATTATTTGCATTAATAGCTTCTGAAAACCAAGGTAATTTTATTTATGATTTTAAAAATGACTATATGAATATTAGTTATCAGAAAATCAAATATATTTTTAATCACTAAAAATGAGTCATCATTAGTATTTTAAAAGGATTTTAGATTTGCTTCATTTGACAGAAGATATAACTATCTAAAATCAGTATTTTGTTTATATAAAATAAAATATTCAATTAAAGGATATATAAACATAACAGTTTGTTTCTTAGAGTTCTTGGATAAAAATCCCTTAAATATCCATGATTAAATTATTTAGATTTAAGAGGACTATATCATATATATTTCCTTGAAAAATGTTTTTTTTATATTGTATTTTACCATATATTAAATTTATGTTTATACATCAATATGGCCAAATATAACCTTTTTAATGATTAATAACACACTTCCTTCCAGGAAAGGAGCTAATTTTGTTGGACGATTATCATTGTAAACTAGTTCAGACAGGCTTCTTGTCTGGTGGTTCAACTAGGAACTAGATCTGAAGAAGTTGAGCGTGAGTTAACCTGTATAGAAAGAAACAAAGCAAAAATTCACATTTAAATCACTTTGGAGGAAGACTCCCTAGACAGAGCTGGTATGAGGTGTCCATCTAATGAGATTTAGATGGGAAATACTCTCTTGTGTACTAAAACTCCTTTCCTAGATTTGCAATGACACATTCACTCAAATCAAAGTTTTTCAGACAGACAGCGCTCAGTGCGACCTCCGACTCCAGAACCGCAGCACGCCAGGCCTCCCTGTCCATCACCAGCTCCCGGAGGTCACCCAGACTCACACCCACAAGCAGTGATGCCATCCAGCCATCTCATCCTCTGTCGACCCCTTCTCCCCGCCCCAATCCCCCCAGCATCAGAGTCTCCCAAGAGTCAACTCTTCGCATGAGGTGGCCAAACTGAGTCAGCTTAGCATCATTCCCCAAAGAAATTCCAGGATGATCTCCCAGAATGGACTGGTTGACCTGCAGTCCAAGGGACCCAAGAGTCCTCCAACACCACAGTTCAAAGCACACGCGCCAGCCTCCCGCAGCTCTCACACCACAGACCACAGGAAAGACCAAGCCGGGGACCGTTGGTAATGTCTCTGCTTTTGAATATGCTTAAAGTTTTTCAGTAATGACATATAGACAGGATTTCATATCAGTTCAGTTCAGTTGAGTTGCTCAGTTGTGTCCAACTCTTTGCAACCCCATGAATTGCAGCACACCAGGCCTCCCAATCCGTCACCAACTCCCAAAGTTCACTCAAACTAACGTCCATCAAGTTGGTGATGCCATCCAGCCATCTCATCCTCTGTCGTCCCCTTCTCCTCTTGCCCCCAATCCCGCCCAGCATCAGAGTCTTTTCCAATGAGTTAACTCTTCACATGAGGTGGCCAAAGTACTGGAGTTTCAGCTTTAGCATCATTCCTTCCAAAGAAATCCCAGGGCTCATCTCCTTCAGAATGGACTGGTTGGATCTCCTTGCAGTCCAAGGGACTCTGAAGAGTCTTTTCCAATACCACAGTTCAAAAGCATCATTTCTTCGGCGCTCAGCTTTCTTCACAGTCCAACTCTCACATCCACACATGACCACTGGAAAAACCATAGCCTTGACTAGATGGACCATTGTTGGCAAAGTAATGTTTCTGCTCTTGAATATACTATCTAGGTTGGTCATAACTTTCCTTCCAAGGAGTAAGCATCTTTTAATTTCATGGCTGCAGTCACCATCTGCAGTGATTTTGGAGCCCCCAAAATAAAATCATCCACTGTTTCCCCATCTATTTCCCATGAAGTGATGGGACCAGATGCTATGATCTTAGTTTTCTGAATGTTGAGCTTTAAGCCAACTTTTTCACTCTCCTCTTTCACTTTCATCAAGAGACTTTTTAGTTCCTCTTTGCTTTCTGCCATAAGGGTGGTGTCATCTTCATATCTGAGGTTATTGATATTTCTCCCAGCAATCTTGATTCCAGTTTGTGCTTCTTCCAGCTTGCATTTCTCATGATGTACTCTGCATATTAGTTAAATAAGCAGGATGACAATATACAGCCTTGACGTACTCCTTTTCCTATTTGGAACCAGTCCATTGTTCTATGTACAGTTCTAACTGTTGCTTCCTGACCTGCATACAGATTTCTCAAGAGGCAGGTCAAGTGATATGGTATTCCTATCTCTTTCATAATTTTCCATAATTTATTGTGACCCACATAGTCAAAGGCTTTGGCATAGTCAATAAAGCAGAAGTAGATGTTTTTCTGGAACTCTCTTGCTTTTTCCATGATCCAGCGGATGTTGGCAATTTGATCTCTGGTTCCTCTGGCTTTTCTAAAACCAGATTGAACATCTGGAATTTCATGGTTCACGGTCACATATCCAAAGAATAGCAAGGAGAGATAAGAAAGCCTTCCTCAGTGATCAATGCAAAGAAATAGAGGAAAACAACAGAATGCGAAAGATTAGAGATCTCTTCAAGAAAATTAGAGATACCAAGGGAACATTTCATGCAAAGATGGGCTCGATAAAGGACAGAAATGGTATGGACCTAACAGAAGCAGAAGATATTAAGAAGAGGTGGCAAGAATACACAGAAGAACTGTACATTAAAGATCTTCATGACCCAGATAATCATGTTGGTGTGATCACTGACCTAGAGCCAGACATCCTGGAATGTGAAGTCAAGTGGGCCTTAGAAAGCATCACTACGAACAAAGCTAGTGGAGGTGATGGAATTCCAGTTGAAGTATTTCAAATCCTGAAAGATAATGCTGTGAAAGTGCTGCACTCAATATGCCAACGAATTTGGAAAACTCAGCAGTGGCCACAGTAATTTCACATAGGAAAACGTTAAAGATGCATGCTACAGTGTTGGCTTAAAGCAGAAATAGGAGTTTTTTGGGAGTGGAGAGCCATATCTGGCTGTCAATGTGTTTGTGCATGTGCATCTATACGTGCTTTCCTCCTATAGTTCGACATCAGAGTGTGTTAATAAGATACAAAACAATTTATGAACAACTGTATGATTTTACATATATATATATAAAAACTAAAATAAACTGATAATTGAGAGAAATATTTCTTAAATTACTGTTTTTCTTTATCTTACATGAATTACCCTCAAACTCTGTAGCTACTTATATATGCCCTCAGTTACCCTCTTAATCAACCCTTATTCACAAACATCTTTCTTATTTTTGCTGTTGTTACTCTTGTTAAGTCTTGTCTGGGTCTGCAACTGAGCACGCTAAGCTTCCCTGTCTTTCGCTTTCTCCCAGAGTTTGCTCAAACTCATGTCCATTGAGTCAGTAATGCTATTCTATCATCTCATCCTCTGTCATCCCCTTCTCCAGTCTTCAATCTTTCCCAGCACCAGGGTCTTTTCGAATGAGTCATTTCTTCTCATCAGGGAGGCAAAGCGTTGGAGTTTCAGCTTCAGTATCAGTCCTTCCAATGAATATTTAGGACTGATTTCCTTTAGGATTAACTGGTTTGAAGTCCTTGCTGTCCAAGGGACTCTCAAGAGTCTTCTCCAGCACTATAATTTAAAAGCATCAATTCTTTGGCACTCAGCCTTCTTAATGGGCCAACACTCATCCATACATGACTACTGGAAAAACCATAGCTTTGACTATACAGACCTTTGTTGGCAAAGTAATATCTTTCGCTTTTTAATATTCTTTCTATGTTGGTCATAGCTTTCCTTGCAAGTAGAAAGCATATTTTAACTTCATGACTGCAGTCACTGTTGCTATGATTTTGGAGCCCAAGAAAATAAAATCTGTTACTGTCTCCACTTTTTTACCACTTATTTGCCATGAAGTGATGGTACTGGATGTCATGATCTTAGTCTTCAGAATGTTGAGTTTTAAACCCACTTTTTCACTCTCCTGTTTCACCCTTATCAAGAGGCTCTTCAGGTCTCTTTTCTTTCTTCCATTAGAGTGGTATCATCTGAGGTTGTTGATATTTCTCCTGGCAACCTTGATTCCAGTTTGAGTCATCCAGCCAAGAATTTCTCATAATGTACTCTGCATATAAGTTAAATAAGTAGAGTGACAATATACAGCCCTTATGTACTACTTTCTCAATTTTTAGTCAGTCTATTGTTCTATGTCTGGTTATAACTGTGGCTTCTTGACCTGCATACAGGTTTCTCAGGAGGCAGGTAAGGTGGTCTGGTATTCCCATCTCTTTAAGAATTTTCCACAGTTTTTTGTGATCCACACATTTAAAGCCTTTAGCATAGTCAATAAAACAGAAGTAGATGATTTTCTGTAATTCTTTTATTATGATTCAATGGGTTTTGGCAACTTGATCTCTGGTTCCTCTGCCTTTTCTAAATCTGATTTGTACATCTGGAAGTTCTGGGCTCATGTACTGTTGAAGCTCAGCTTGAAGGATCTTGAGCATGACCTTGGTAGCATGTAAAATGAGAGTAACTCTATGATAGTATGAACATTTTCTGCATTGGTTTTCTTTCATATTGGAATGAAAACTAACATTTTATGGTGCTGTGTCCATTGCTGAGTTTTCCAATTTTGTTGGCATATTGAAAGCAGCACTTTAATAACAGCATCATCTTTTAGGATTTGACATAGCTCAGCTGGAATTCCATCACCCCCATTAGCTTTCGTCTTAGTAATGTTTCTAAGGCCCACTTGACTTTACACTCCAGGATGTCTAGCTCTAGGTGGGTGAGATTGTGTAACCACACCAGCTTATTTTTCTGGATCATAGAGACCTCTTCTGTATAATACTTCTGTGCGTTATTCTTGCCACCTCTTCCTAATCGCTTCTACTTCTGTTAGATTCTTGCCATTTCTATTCTTTCTTATGTCCATCTTTAGCTGAATGTATTGACAATGCATTCCTCCCCCCCCGTTTTTTTTTTCATCATTATGATATTTGCATATATCTTTTCACTTTAGCTAGGGACATGCCAGGTTAAATATTAAAATTACCGAAGTATCTATCTTAGTGGTTAGCAGTTTTATGAACAGTTTTATGCATAGAAGTGCTTGCCTGGTGGCTCAGATGGTTAAAATCTGCCTGCAATGAGGGAGACCTGAGTTTTATCCCTGGGTTGGAAAGATCCCCTGGTGGAGGGCATGGCAACCAACTCCAATATTCTTGCCTGGAGAATCATCAGGGACAGAGGAGCCTGGAAGACTACAGTCCATGGGGTATCAAAGAGTTGGACATGGCTGAGTGGCTAAGTGCACGTGCACGCGCGCACACACACACACACACACACACACACACACACACAGAAACAATCAGATAACGTTATTTTTCAATCACTTGAGCAGCCTAGAAATCTCCCAGAACAGGAAGGCAAGCGTTTCTTCAATCCCACACATCATGGCCTTTCAGCATTTGGCTTCTGTCTATTCATGCTTAGCAAACTGTTCTTTCAGAGCTCATGTCCATGAAAAGCCCACCTATTCTTAGGAAACATAATGAAATGGTTAAAAGCATGGATCCAGCAGCCAAAATACCAGAGTTCAAATATTTGCTTTGTGTTAGTTAGCTATGAGATACTAGGGAAGTCATTTATCTTTTCAGCAACTTACTTTTCTCAACTATAACATGGGAGAACATAATAGTCCATACTTCATAGCTTTGTTTTAAAAATGAAAAGAGTTAAAATATGCTCAAAATAAAGTAATTAATGGAAATAAAAAGGAAATATGTAAGCCTGTTTTCACCATACACAACGTCTGAAAATTGCCTGTATATGGAACCAATAATTAATCTCAGCTTCTGTGTAATGAAATTTACCTTTGTTTTCTTCTATTATTAATATCATTGTAATTGTTCTTCTTGTCAAATACAATTTTAGTGATCTATTGTCCAAAGAATAGTGACAAAAGGAAAAAAATGTTTATTTACATTGTTTTCCAATTATACAATAGTATAATATTCATGCATGCTCATTCAGTTTGTCCAGCTCTTTGTGACCCCATGGGCTATAGCCCACCAGACTCCTCTGTACATGGATTATCTTCCCAACCCAGGGATTGAACCTGTGTCTTCTGCGTCAGTAGGCAGATTCTTCACCACTGTGCCAACTGGGAAGCTCCATAGTATAATATAGCATTCTTTAAGTAAACTGATAAAAATCATATTTATCACCATCATCATTATCATCATTATCACCCTTCGAAAAATCCACTTAGTTATTTCTGAGCTTAGAGGAAAGAAAAAATGGGAACAACAACAACAACAAAAAGACTAAAAATTGGTCAGCTTTTTCTGTTCAATAACAAAATATAACATTTTTGTTTAAACAGAAGGAAGAAGATTTTTTATAATTAATGGCTTCAAATTAAAGTGTGTTCTAGCTTTATCAATTATCCCTACATGTTTTTTAGTAGTTATAAATGCGTTGATCAAAATCTAGTAGGTCTCCCTGAAGTTTTCATTTAGTTGTATTCTGCATGCTTGCAAATTTCTGTTTGATTGGAATTTCATAGAATTATAAAGATGCACTAATCCAAAAAATATAATTTCATCATTCCATTTCAGTAAGCCTGAACATAACTATGAAAAATCTGTTTTATCTTTCCATAATTGACAAGATATGATCTACACATTTTTCTCGATTTGCTTTCACCTAAAACAGATCGATAAGAAGACTGAAATTAACAGAGAGCTACAGTCAAATATAGGAGGATATTATGACAGCACAACTAAATCAAGTGAATGTTTTAAACGTATCTAAATCATAAACTAAATGTAATAGGGCATTTGTCAAATAATTTCCCTTTTGTGGGTATTTTTGGGTAAAATTAATATAAACTTATTTAAAATAAAATCCTTCCATTTTCTCTAACTTTAATTATTATAGTTAGAGATTTTACAATTTAAATGGCTTGCATAATAATTAAATGTTTGGGGGGAAGATAAATAGAAGACTGGTTTTCTCTCCCCCACTTCCAAGAAAAAATTTCCTAAAGGAAAATTTTTAAATTTTCTAATGGTCAATCTGTTTACTAGAAGTCAGACATTTCATCCATATATTTGAGGCAAAGTACAAAACTGACAAAGCCTGGTATACTTTAAAAGCAAATTTAAAGTTTTAAAAATTATTTTTCTCACCATCCTACTCATTTCACATTGAAATTTTTCAGCCACAGTTGTGTAATCAATTTCATTTCCTGTGAAGATCTTAAAATAGCTATGTAATCTTTATTGTTGATATCAGAGATTTATCATTTAGCAATATTATTCAAAAAGTGTGAAATTTTGGTTGTTTGAAAGTGTTTCAATAAACAGAAGCACACAAATCTAATTAGCTTTGGGTATTCACAATACAGTGAAAAAAATAAGAAAATAGAATTATCATTCAATCAGCAAAGATTATTGAAAGCAAAATATGTTTGCAACATTAAAATATGTTCCTAGAAAAATAATAACTTAGCTGAATAATAACTCAGACTGCAGAACACTCTGAAGTACATTGTTCAAAAGGGGAAACTGAGCCCAGAAAACATAGGAAATATGTCAAAGTCACAAAGCCAAGCATTAAGTCAGAGTTGTGCTTTATATCTGTTTAAGTATAAATTTTAATCTCTTTCACTTCCTCTATGAACAATTTAAAAAATAGCCTTTAACTTTGTCATTATTATGAAGAGGTATGTTCTCAAGCTGAGGTAGCATGAGTAATGTATATGACTCAAAGAGTGAGAAAGCTAACCCAATATGAAAAATAGTGCTAAATCATGTTTTAAATATCAGTGAGTGTTAACAGTTGTTGAATTATTCTTTATTTGGCAGATAGAAATTGAATTAGATCTTAAAGGAACCAGCAATTTGAATAGTTTAGAATGTATGATTAGGCAAAGACCAGCTGTACTTATTTTGAATAGTGCAAATTGAATGGCATATAATAATTTTATTACTTCCTCAAAGTGCAGCTGTATGACATTCCATTTTTACTAAAGAAGCAAGCGTGTGTGTATGTATGTATATGTATATGTGAATGCATATGCAAGTTTGTGTGTATAAACTTAAATGACAAACTAAACTTAGGAACAAATAAAAATTTAGAATTTATGAATATTTCTATTATTATCATAATTATCTAAATACTTGTTACCATGTTAAATAAAATGCCAATAGGATGTTGCTATCAGGAATAGCGACACAGCTCAGTATCAACTAATATCAGACCAATCTTCTCACAGACAGCAATTATAACCTCTGGACAAAATGCAATATTAATTAAATGAGTAAATGAATAAAATGTTCTATTTGAAGGAAGGAAATAGAAAAATCACTAAAAGGAAAGCACTGAAAGAGGGAAACATATTAAGTGAAATTCTTAAAATGCTTTAAATTTTAGTGAAATTCTGAGTCCATGCTGCACAAATTGATTGGAACTCAAGCAGAAAGATGCAGTCTAAGTTACTTGAGGAGTAAGAATATAGAGTTCTTGGCTCCCAGATTGGCTGGAAATTGAGGAAGGAAATTCTGTAAAGAAAGAAGCTACCCAAAAGGAGCAGTTTTATTATTTACATAGAACTCTCTTTGAATCCTTAAATGGATCCTGACCTACACATGTAAAAGAGAGACTTCAAGAAACTCGTGCAAAGATAACCACTGGAAGACTGAAACTTCTAAGGTGTGGAGAGACAAAGTATGGAGTATGAGCCCCAAAACTTTGGAAGGGACATGGTAAAAATTTTGGATTTACTAAGACTCAGAATTCCCACATCTTCTGAGTAAAAGAATTGTCCTAAAATAAATACATAAAACATAAATTAATACCAAACTTCCTAAGTTGAAGGTGACAATCAGTAACTTAATTTCATACTAGAACAAACATAAATATATGTTCAAAGAAAACAGTAGAGTTCAGAATCTGTATACCCTATCATACATACTATCCATGAAAATGTGATCAAAGTAAATAGAAAAGCAATCAATATAAATGGGATTGGGATAACATGGGTTAGTTAAAATGAACAGACAAGAATTTTTAAACATGTAATAGGTGGAACCCTAAAGTGGCCAACAACAATTTTTCATTGTAATTTCTGGGACTATATTTATGGTATAAAACAATAATAAGATGTAACAACAATGATCATATCATGCAATGCAGCAAAAAAGATTAAGCAGATAAAATTAAGGTTAAAGATTATGGTGATTCAGTTTATAAATCAGTTTAGAGGGAATGTCTGAATGAGAGAAACATTTCAATCAGGGCACATTAAGTGGTTTCAGTTGTATCCAACTCTTTGCAACTCTATGGATTGTGGTCCACCAAGCTCTTCTCTCCATGAAATTCTCCAGGCAAGAATATTGGGGTGGGTTGCCATGCTCTGCTCCAGGAGATCTTCCTGACCCAGGGATACTGTGGCTCCTGGATTGTAGGCAGATTCTTTACCACTGAGCCACCAGGGATTTGTGGAGTTTTGAGTAAAGCAGATTATCCTCCCTAATATGGGTGTGCTTTGTCCAATTAGTTGCAAGCTTGAACTGAAGAAAAATATAGGCCTCCAGAACAAGGGAGAATTATCCAGGAGACTGCTTTGGACTTTATCCATACTATTAAACCCCAAAAGTCTGTGAAATTATGGCCTTCGGGTTGAAACAACATCATTAGCTCTACTGTAGGGCCACAAAGCAGGACTGGACTTACTAGCCTATAACCATGTTAGCTAGTTTCTTACAATGAAGTTCTTCATGTTTGTGTATTTATATCTACATATCCTATTGCTTGGAACTATTATAAGCAAAGTCACCCTTGAAAAGCAAATAGTTTTCTACTTCCTTGATTTGGAACAAAATAAAGTTTTGACCCATTACTACTGCCCTTTAAGATGGAAGGGCCACATGAAGGATTCAGTACAGTTCAATCGCTCAGTTGGGTCTGACTCTTTGCAACCCCATGAATTGCAGCATGCCAGGCCTCCCTGTCCATCACCAGCTCTTGGAGGTCACTCAGACTCACGTCCATTGAGTCAGTGATGCCATCCAGCCATCTCATCCTCTGTCGTCCCCTTCTCCTCCTGTCCCCAATCCCTCCCAGCATCAGGGTCTTGTCCAATGAGCCAACTCTTCACATGAGGTAGTCAAAGTACTGGAGTTTCAGCTTTAGCATCATTCCTTCCAAAGAACACCCAGGACTGATCTCCTTTAGAATGGACTGGTTGGATTTCCTTGCAGTCCAAGGGACTCTCAAGAGTCTTCTCCAACACCACATTTCAAAAGCATCAATTCTTCAGCACTCAGCTTTCTTCACAGTCCTACTCTCACATCCATATATGACCACAGGAAAAACCATAGCCTTGACTAGATGGATCTTTTTTGGCAAAGTAATGTCTCTGTTTTTCAATATGCTGTCTAGGTTGATCATAACTTTCCTTCCAAGGAGTAAACGTCCTTTAATTTCATGGTTGCAGTCACAATCTGCAGTGATTTTGGAGCCCCCCAAAATAAAGTCTGACACTGTTTCCACTGTTTCCCCATCTATTCCCCATGAAGTCATGGGACCAGAGGCCATGATCTTAGTTTTCTGAATGTTAAGCTTTAAGCCAACCTTTTCACTCTCCACTTTCATCAAGAGGCTTTGTAGTTCCTCTTCACTTTCTACCATAAGGGTGGTGTCATATTCATATCTGAGGTTATTGATATTTCTCCCAGCAATCTTGATTCCAGCTTGTGCTTCTTCCAGCCCCACGTTTCTCATGATGTACTCTGCATATAAGTTAAATAAGCAGGGTGACAATATATAGCCTTGACATACTCCTTTTCCTATTTGGAACCAGTCTGTTGTTCCATGTACAATTCTAGCTGTTGCCTCCTGACTTGCACACAGGTTTCTCAAGAGGCAGGTCAAATGGTCTGGTATTCCCATCTCTTTCAGAATTTTCCACAGTTTATTGTGATCCACAGAGTCAAAGGCTTTGGCATAGTCAAGAAAGCAGAAATAGATGTTTTTCTGGAACTCTCTTGCTTTTTCCATGATCCAACGCATGATGGCAATTTGATCTCTGGTTCCTCTGGCTTTTCTAAAACCAGCTTGATTGAACATCTGGAAGTTCATGGTTCATGTATTGCTGAAGCCTGGCTTGGAGAATTTTGAGCATTACTTTACTAGCGTGTGAGATGAGTGCAATTGTGCGGTAGTTTCAGCATTCTTTGGCATTGCCTTTCTTTGGGATTGGAATGAAAACTGACCTTTTCCAGTCCTGTGGCCACTGGTGAGTTTTCCAAATTTGCTGGTATATTGAATGCAACACTTTCATAGCATCATCTTTCAGGATTTGAAATAGCTCACTATAAGGGATTTGACCACTCCTGTCTAGAATGTGAGAAACTTCTCTAAAAGCTAGAAAATAGCCCTAGGCCAGGAGCTATAAAAAAGGATACTTCTGTCCTACAACTATAAATAAATTATGTCAAAAACAATAATGAACTTGGAAGTGGGTATTTTCCTAAAAACTCTGGATAAGAGTCCAGTCCAACAGGCATCTTGATTTCAACTTTGTATCTAGTACAGAAATACATCAACCCTACACATCTAGTAGATGTTAACAGACCAAACTCAAGTTGATGACCTACAAAACTATAAGATAGGAATGGGTATTAAAGTAGCTAATTTGTAGTAATGTGTTATGGAGCAACAGGAAGATGCATCCATGGGATTCTCCAGGCAAGAATACTGGAGTAGGTTGCCATTTCCTTCTCCAGGATAATACAAAGTAGGTATTATCAATTCTTAAATCATGAAATTAAATGAAATCATAGTAATAATAGACTATTTCAGAAAAAAGTATAAATTGTACCAATCACATGAAAATTGTAATGTCTAAATATTTTTTTTTAATGCATGGACTCAACAGTAGATTGGAGATGACAAAAGTAAGGAATATGAATTTGACTGAAGATCCAATATAAAATTAAAAGAGAGACTCAAAACAAAAAGGAAAAAATTAGAATGGAACAGCATCTCAATGAGTTGTGACTATCAACTGGGCTAACATACATCTAATTTCATTAACCACATTAGTAGAGAAAAAGGGAAATGGGAAAGAAAAAAATTATTTGAAAAAATAATTATTAAAAGCCTTGTAAATTTTATGAAAATATTCTTTTAAAAATCTGAAAAACTTGGTAAAACTCATATAGGTTGAAGAAAGGACTTATAAGCAAACTTCTGAAAACCAAAGCTATAAATATATTTAAAACTGATTTTTAAAAAGCACATAATATACAAGAAACAATGATAGGAAATACAGTAGATTTTAAATCAGAAATAAAACAGTACACAGCAAAACAAAACAAAAAGTAGCTGCTATGCCAGAAAACAAGACACAATAATGACATTCTTCCAAAATGAATACAAAATAAAGACAATTTAGGAAAACCAAACATTGAAGAAATCCCTGCAGTACAAAACATGCTAAATACAATTCTTCAGAATAAAAGAGGAATTGTACAAAATCGACATTTGGATTTAGAGGATTAAAATGAAGAACACTCAAAAAAAGTAAATATATGGATAAATATAAAAGACAATACTTTTTTTTCAATAAATGTTGTTTTTTAAAATAAATGACTGTTGATAAATAATGAAATATTTTAAAGATTCTGTGATGACACTGCAGTACTGACCTAAGATTTGTAAGCTTGATCAATGAAGCAGAAGACAGAAACTAGAAATAGCCCACATTTGTATAGACAATTGATTTGCAACAAAAGTGCAAGAAGTTCAGGATGAAAGAATGTCTTTTCAACAAATGATGCTTGCATCAACTAGACAAATGTTGAAAAAAAAGACTCTAAATCCTCACCTAATTTCACACATAGCAATTAATTTGACATAGATGGCAAACCTCAACGTATACATTAAAGCTATAAAACTTCTGAAAGAAGATATAAGAAAGAATTTTCATGACCTTCAGGTTGACAACTATTTCTTAAACCAAAAAGAAAAGTATATAAATTTTGGTTCTATAAAAATAATTCGGATTTTGGATTTCAGTCCCAATATATAAGGAACTTGAAAGTCATCACATCTGTATTTATATCAAGAATTAAATTAACAAACCAAAAATAAATAGTTTTTCTTGAACCTGTCAGAGGACTGAGATTGCAGCATAAACCACCCACTCTGAAATTTAGAAAAAGACAAATCTAAAGATTCAGAGCTGAGATCTGCTTACTTGGAGAACAGTCATTGTAGCCATGATTTGAAAGGACGTTTAAAGGTAATTTTGGTGAATTTTTGGATTTTAAATGTGGACTAGCTTGTGAATGAGAAATACCTGGGTCTATGGTCTTGGTTAATCTCCACAAGTTTGTAAAGTTTATCTTCAGAAAACTTACCAAGTTCTCAAAGATACCCTCATAATGCTGACAGTGGGAAAAGATTAGTCATTGTGAAATATGCCTAAAGCATTCTCTATTACAAAAAAAAAAAAAAATTCTCCAGGGTAAATTTTTTTTTTTTTTAAGAGCCTTATTTCAATGAGAGAAGAACTTTTCTTTCCCCAACTTTCATCTCCCATAGACTTCCCATCTCAGATAAGGAAAGGAAAAAACTATACTACCTAACAACAACAAAACAAAATAGTGTTAAAGTCACAACCCAGACACAGAAGCCCACTAAAACTCTGAGATTTAATCATAAGACTTTAGAATGCTTCCTTTCCCTTACACTTGACCACCAGACTAACAGGCTTTAGCATAATGATAGTATACAGCAGCTGAAAGAGGAGCAAGAAGCAGACTGCCTCTAAGGAGGAGTACTAAGGGAAGCTCCATGTTAAGACAGCAACTTCAACAACAAAAGCGCTAAAGGGGCTTACATCTTCTGGCATTTACAACTACAGCAAATACTATGCACGATCTAATTCCAGCCTGAAAACATAAATCCTCATAGTAAAGGTCCATTAATCTCAGTTTTGAGGATCCATTAAACCTGTCTGGCTTTCAACTAATATTAGAAAGTATGCCAAAAGACAAGAAAACAAAAAAATCTGAAGACACAGATCAAGTATCAGAACCTGCCTTGGATATGACACAGATGTTGAAATTATCAGACTGGGAATTTAAAGTAACTATGACTAATATGGGGAGAAGGCAATGGCACCCCACTCCAGTACTGTTGCCCGGAAAATCCCATGGATGGAGGAGCCTAGTAGGCTGCAGTCCATGGGGTCGCTAAGAGTCGGACACGACTGAGAGACTTCACTTTCACTTTCCACTTTGAGGCATTGGAGAAGGAAATAGCAACCCACTCCAGTATTCTTGCCTGGAGAATCCCATGGATGGAGAAGCCTGGTAGGCTGCAGTCCATGGGGTCGCACAGAGTCGTTCACAACTGAAGCGACTTAGCAGCAGCAGCAGCATGACTAATATGATGAAGGCTCTGATGGAAATATGAAATCAGTAGTGGATGGATAATATAAGCAGAGAGATAGAAACTGAGAAAGGATCAGAAGGACATTCTAGAAACTAAAAGCACTGTATCAAGTTGAATAATGTTTTGGAGGTACTCATTAGTGGACAGACTTAGTTAAAGAAATAATTAGTGAGTTGAAAGAAAGTTCAATGGAAACTTTCTAAACTGAAATGAAACATAAAATATGACAAACAAGAAAAAGAACAGAAGAGAAGACACAAGATATGTGGGGTAGTTTAAGATGGTGGAACATATCATTGAAACACTGAAAGGAGAAAAACAAGATTGGAACAGAAAAAATAATTTGAATTCATAATGGCCAAGAACTTTCTAAAATTAAGGAGGTACCAAATTAAAGTTTTAGGAAGCTCAGAGAACATCAAGCAAAATAAATTCAAAACAAAAAATAATGCACCTTGGTTTGTAGATTCACAGGGATTCCCCGGGGGGTTTATGAGTAAAGAATCCACCTGTATTCAGGAGATGGCGTTTGATTCCTGGGTTGGGAAGATCCCCTTGAGAAGGAAATCACAGCCCACTGTAGTGTTCTTGCCTGGGAAATCCCATGGACAGAGGAGCCTGGCAAACTACTGTCCATGGGATAGAAAGAGTCGGACATGACTTAGCGACTGAACAACAACAAACATGTCTATTCACACTGCAGAAAACTAATGTCATAGAGAAGACCTTAAAAGCCAGGGAAAAACAAACCTTACCTGAAAAGAAACACTACAGTGGACCTTCTATCAATAACCAAGCAACTATGCAAGCCAGAAGAGAATGGATTAATACATTTAAACTGTTGGAAAACATAAAAAAAAATCCTGTGTCAACCAATAAATCTGTGAAAAAATAATTTGTGTTCAAAATTGAAAGAGAAGTAGACTTTCTCTGACAAGCAAAAACTCAGAGAATTCATGAAGAGCAGATTTGTCATTCAAGAAATGTTTTAAAAAGTTTGTTAAGAGGGAAGAAAACAATGTAAGTCAGAATGTTCATAAAGAAAGGCAGAATGTCAGGAAATGGATAAATGAAGAAAAATAAAATCTTTTATTCTTATTCATAATTAATCTAAAAGATATTTAAGAGAATAATAGTAATAGTATTGACTAACTATAGCATATATAAGTGAAATGAATGGCAGTAATGTCATAAGGGATGGGAGGAAGGAATTAAGAATTCCAGTTTTCCTCTGTTATAAGGTACTTGTACTTTATATGAAGTGGAATATTGCCAATTGAAGGTACAGTTATATTAATTAAAAATGTATAGTTGAAATTTTAGGGCAACCACTAAACATTTTTAAAGTTATATAATTGTAATGCAAGGAGAATAGAATAAATGTAATAATATAAAAAGCTCAAATACAACCAGACAAGGCAGAAAATAAAGGGGAAAATGAGAAAAATAATGAATAGAAAGTACTTACACCATGGTAGATACTAGTCCAACTAGGTCAGTAACTATTTTAATTGTGAATTTTCTAAATGCACCAAATAAAAGACATTATCAAAGTGCATAAGAAATAATAAGACCCAACCGTTTGTCTGTATGTGACTAATAAACAAGCTAAAGTAACGCCACATAAAGATATTCCATGTACACTGTAATAAAAAGAAACTGTATTAGCTATATTGATTTCAGACAAAGCACACTTCAGAAAAAAAAAAAGAAAAAACAAACACACAAGACATTATATTATTACAAAGGGATCATTCTCCAAGATGGCATAACAGTCTTAAACATCCATGCAACTAACAACAGAACACTGAATTCACGAGGCAAAAACTGATTTAACTGCTGCTGCTACTGCTAAGTCGCTTCAGTCGTGTCCAACTCTGTGCGACCCCATAGACGGCAGCCCACCAGGCCCCGCTGTCCCTGGGATTCTCTAGGCAAGAACACTGGAGTGGGTTGCCATTTCTTTCTCCAATGCATGAAAGTGAAAAGTGAATGTGAAGCCGCTCAGTCGTGTTTGACTCTTAGCGACCCCATGGACTGCAGCCTACCAGGCTCCTCCATCCATGGCAGGAGGACCACTGAGGGAGATATAAAGAAATCTTCTATTATAATTAAAGACTTCAACAGTCTTAGGCAGGACATCAATAACAATACAGTTGACTTAGCACCATCAATCAGCTAGATGTGAAGGACACTTATAGTATACATTCCATCTAATAATAGCAGAATTCACATTCTTATAACTAGCTTTAGTATATTCATACAATAGATTGTTAATAGCCCAGGTGGTGCTAGTGGTAAAGAACCTGCCTGGTAATGAAGGAGATGTAAGAGACCCCAGTTCAATATCTGGGTCAGGGAAGATCTCCTGGAGAAGGGCATGGCAGCCCACTCCAGTATTCTTGTCTGAAGAATTCCATGGACAGGGGAACTCGGCAGGCTACAGTCCATAGCGTCGCACAGAGTTGGACAACACTGAGTGACTGAGTTTGATAACACATAAGTTATCAAACCACCCACCCACCCACACACACACACACACACAAATACTTGTCTAGTGGTAAGTTAAAGAAGTCAATCTGAAAGCAGTGCATTGTAGCCTGTATGACTCCAATTCTATGACATTCTGGAAAAGGCGATAGTATAGAGATAATAAAAAAGAACAACAGTTTTAAGGAGTTTGGAGTGGTAGTGAGATTGAATAGGTGAAGCACAGGGGACACTTTAGAGAAATGAAACTATTCTGTGTGATCCTTTAAAGGTGGTACTTAACAGAATACAATACTCAAAATCACAGAACTTTACAGCATGAAGAGTAAAACATTTATACATGCAAATTCTGAAATATAATTGAGAAGTTCTGAGTATCTGAGAATTGAAACCAGAATGTGACCAGTCTACTTGTATTACAAATATACGAAACAACATCACTGAAGGGAGTGAGGAAAAAGATAAAACTACTGAGAAGTAATTTTGAAAATAAGTGAATTCTGTAAGACTACAGGCAAAACCAACTGTGTGTAAGCATTTCACTCTAGCTGACTAAATTGTTTCACATGGGAGTAATGATTAATGATTTTGATACAGTGTACTATAATTGAACAGATAAGCATACTTTTGCATATTGTGGGAGCCAGTTTTCTAAGTGGGAAGTTAGAGTTAAAACAAGAGTGCATGTGTGCTCAGTTGCTAGGTTATGTCCGATTCTTTGCAACCCCATGGACTGTGCCTGCCAAGCTTCTCTCTCCATGGGCTGTCCTAGGCAAGAATACTGGGGTGGGTCACCATTTCCTACTCCAGGGAATCTTCCCAACCCAGAGACTGAACTCACATCTGCTGCAGTGGCAGGTGGATTCTTTACCACTGAGTCACCAGGGAAGCCCCTAAACAAGGGTTGTTGTTATTGTTGCTCAGTTGCTCAGTTGTGTTCAACTCTATGTGACCCCATGGACTGCAGCATGCCAGGCTTTCCTGTCCATCACCATTTCCTGGAGCCTGCTCAAACTCATGTCCATTGAGTCAGTGATGCCGTCCAACCATCTCATTCTGTGTTGTCACCTTCTCCTCCTGCCTTCAATCTTTCCCAGCATCACAATATTGTCTAAGGATTCAGTTGTTTGCATCAGGTGGCCAAAGTATTGGAGCTTAAGCTTCAACATCAGTCCTTCCAGTGAATATTCAGGACTGATTTCCTTTAGGATTGACTGATTTGATGTGAACTCATGTTAGCTTAACGTATATATTGAAGACTGCATAGAACAATCAATATAGATGCATATGTATATAGGTTAGTATAGGCATATAAATGTCCTTGTTCGAGCAGCTGCGATGGCTTAGAAGCAGTGACACTCAGTAGTAACAGCGTGTCTTACACCCAGATCTTGTTTCTAATACGATTATCCATTAATAAAGAACCAAGGTTCCCTAGAGGAATGGCTGATTCTAGGACTTAGGCAGAAAATGTATAAGTCTGAGACATGCAGTAGTGCCAGAAAGTAAGGCAGTGCTCAAATATACATATATAAACATATGAAAGATGTTCAATATCCATATATCTTTTGGGAATTACAAGCAAAACAACCACGCAATGCTACTACACACTTACTAGAATAACTAACATCCAAAACACATATAAAATCAAATGCTGGAAAGGATATGGAGCAGCAGGAATTCTCACTTGCTGCTGGTCTGAATGCAAAATATTATACCCACTTTAGAAGAAGTTTGCAGTTTCTTATAAAGCTAAATGAATTTTGGAGTTTCTCACCAAAGGCTTTGACTGTGTAGGTCACGACAAACTGTGGAAAATTCTTCAAGAGATGGGAATACCAGACCACATAACCACCCTCCTGAGAAATCTGTATGCAGGTCAAGAAGCAACAGTTAGAACCAGACATGGAACAACAGACTGGTTCCAAATTGGGAAAGGAGTATGTGAAGGCTGTATAATTGTCACCCTGCTTATTTAACTTATATGCAGAGTACATTATGTGAAATGCTGGGCTGGATGAAGCACAAGCTGGAATCAAGATTGCCTGGAGAAATATAAATAACCTCAGATATGGAGAAGGCAATGGCACCCCACTTCAGTACTTTTGCCTGGAAAATCCCATGGATGGAGGAGCCGGGTAGGCTGCAGTCTATGGGGTCACGAAGAGTCGGACACGATTGAGCAACTTCACTTTCACTTTTCACTTTCATGCACTGGAGAAGGAAATGGCAACCCACTCCAGTGTTCTTGCCTGGAGAATCCCAGGGACAGAGGAGCCTGGTAGGAGGCCGTCTATGGGGTCGAATAGAGTTGGACACGACTGAAGCGACTTAGCAGCAGCAGTAGCAGCAACAGCATGCAGATGATACCACCTTTATGGCAGAAAGCAAAGAGGAAATAAAGTGATGAAAGTAAAAGACAAGACTGAAAAAGCTGGCTTAAAATTCAACATTCAAAAATGAAGATCATGGCATCTGGTCCCATCACTTCATGGCAAATAGATGGGGAAATAATGTAAACTGTGAAAGATTTTACTTTCTTGGGCTCCAAAATCACTGCATATGGTGACTTCAGCAATGAAATTAAAAGGATCAAGACTTCTTGTAAGAAAATCTATGACCATCTAGATAGCATATTAAAAAGCACAGATATTACTTTGCCAACAAAGGTCTATCTAGTCAAAACTATGGGTTTTCCCATAGTCATGTATGGATGTGAGAGTTGGTCTATAAATAAAGCTGAGCACCAAAGAATTGATGCTTTTGAACTGTGGTGTTAGAGAAGACTCTTGGACTGCAAGGAAATCCAACCAGTCCGTCTTAATAGAAATCAGCCCTGAATGTTCACTTGATGGACTGATGCTGAGGCTGAAGCTGCAATACCTTGGCCACCTGATGCAAAGAACTGACTCACTGGAAAAGAACTTGATGCTGGGAAAGATTGTAGGCAGGAGGGGAAGAGGACAACAGAGGATGAGATGGTTGGATGTCATCACCGACTCGCTGGCCATAAGCTTGAGCAAGCTCTGGAAGTTGGTGATGGATAGGGAAGCCTGGCGTGCTGCAGTCTATGGGGTCACAGAGAGTCAGACTCGACTGAGTGACTGAACTGAACTGAACAAGGCTAAATAGATAGGCTTAACATATGATACAGGAATCATTCTTTCAGGTATTTATCCAACTGAACTTAAAATGTATTTCTACACAAAAGCTACATTAAAAAAAAAAAAAATAACAGGTTTTTTCATAATTGCCAAAAGTTAGAAGCAATCAAGATGTTCTTCAGTAAGTGAATGAAGAAACAAACCATTGTACACCCCGCCAGTAGAATGCTATTCAGTGATAAAGAGAAAAGACTATTAAGTCAAAAAAAAAAAAAATACCATGGAGGAATCTTAAATGAATATTAGTAAGTGAAAGAAGAGCATCCGAAATGCCTGCATACTGTATGATCCCAACTGTATGATGATCTAGAAAGGGAAAAACTGTAGAGACAGGGGAAAAATTTGTGAATGTTCAGGTCAGAGAGTGGGGACAAATAACTGGAGCTCAGGGGATAATTAAGAGAGTAAAACTATTCTTTATGAAATTGTAATGATGAATATATGACATTATGCATTTGTCAAAATACCCAGAATGTGCAATGCCAAAAATGAACTCTATTGTAAACTAAAAGGCTTAATTAATGATGTATCAAGATTGGCTTATCAATTATAACAACATACCTCACCAATGCAAAATGTTAAAAATAGGGAGCACTAGGTAATGGTGGAAAGGAAGAATAGGAGAATTCTCTATGCTTTCTGCAGTATTTTTTTGTAACTCTAGAACTGATCTAAAAATAAATGATATTAATTTAAAATAAATAAATAATAGACCACACACACAGAGGAATATGTCAAAGGGAAATAGAGGTCAATGGAAAAAGTTTGCAATAACCAATGACAGAACATTTTTAGCAATGAAATAAAATATTGCTGTATTATAATCAAAAGTATTAAACATATGTCCATGAACGAATAGCAATAAAAATAAACCATCAAATCAATACATAGGAGAAGGAGGAGCAGACACAAATCTTCAGTGTCCAAGAATGCCAAATATAAGTTTACACTGGGTATAGTGAGTGTCTTCCAATAATATAGTAAGAAATGAGTAGGGGAAAGTGTGTGAGTAACTTAAGAGTGGGGGAACCTGATAAATATTACCTCAGCCATGTCATCAAAGTCACCGTCAATAATAACAAGTCTGGTTGATAGCATGTATCTTATGATGTGATGCAAATAGTACTTTATCTTCCTTTCCTTCCTCCGACACACATAATTCTAGTATAATTATGAGAAAAATATTGGACAAATTCCTTTTGAGGAACCATCTGCAAAATCCTTGACCAGTGCTTCTCAAAACAGTCATGGCTATCAAAAACAGTTACCTGAGAAACTTTTACAACCAACAGGAGCCTAAGAAGACACAGATACAAGATGTACTGCCTGGAATTTTGGAACTGAAAAAAAAAATATTAGGAAAAAAACTAAAGAAACAATAGTGCACTGATACTGCTTCACTGACTTTAATGAATATGCTATGCTATCCTACGTCACCTCAATCATATCTGACTCTTTGTGACCCCATGGTTGTAGCACACCAGGCTCCTCTGTCCATGGGATTCTGCAGGCAAGAATACTGGAGTGGGTTGCCATGCCCTCACCAGGCTATCTTCTAGACCCAGGGGTTGAACTCCTTTCTCCTAGGTCTCCTTCACTGGCAGGTGGGTTCTTTACCACTAGCGCCCCTGAAAGTGAAAGTGAAGTCACTCAGTCGTGTCCGACTTTTTGTGACCCAATGGACTATAGCCTACCAGGCTCCTCCCTCCATGGGATTTTCCAGGCAAGAGTCCTGGAGTGGGTTGCTATTTCCTTCTCCAGGAGATCTTCCCGATCCAGGGATCGAACCCTGGTCTCACGCATTGTAGGCAGACGTTTTGCCACCTGAATCACCAATGAAGCCTTGTTATTAATGGGAGAAACTGGATGTGGAGTTCATGGAAATTCTTATACTATCTTTAGAATTTTTATGCATATCTTAAGTTATTCTAAAATAAAAATCTTATTTTAACAAATTTTCACTTTTTCAAAACTCTATTAAGTAAATGAATAAACACACAAAGAATATATATGTCAAATATGTATAGTTAGGATATATAAAGAGTTCCTATAAACTAATAATAAAAATAATAAAGTTGTCCAAAACAGCATAGAGGAAATTATATAAAATCCCCAAAGGATATTATATTAATATGAAAGACCAATAGCCAACTGAAAATTTACTTAACATTATTAGTCATCAGAGAATTGCATATCAAATGATCTCAAATCCATTAAAAAGGATACAATTTAAAATGCTGTATATGCCAAATTTTTACGAGACTTCAGTTCAGTTCAGTCACTCAGACGTGTCTGACTCTTTGCAACCTCGTGAATCACAGCACACCAGGCCTCCCTGTCCATCAGCAACTACCAGAGTTTACCCAAACTCATGTCCATCGAGTCAGTGATGCCATCCAGCCATCTCATCCTCTGTCGTCCCTTTCTCCTCCTGCCTCCAATCCCTCCCAGCATCAGTCTTTTCCAGTGAGTCAACTCTTTGCATGAGGTGGCCAAAGTACAGGAGTTTCAGCTTTAGCATCATTCCTTCCAAAGAAATCCCAGGACTGATCTTCAGAATGGACTGATTGGATCTCCTTGCAGTCCAAGGGACTCTAAAGAGTCTTCTCCAACACCATAGCTCAGAAGCATCAATTTTTCCACACTCAGCTTCCTTCACAGTCCAACTCTCACATCCATACATGACCACAGGAAAAACCATAGCCTTGACTAGACGGACCTTTGTTGGCAAAGTAATGTCTCTGCTTTTGAATATGCTATCTAGGCTGGTCATAACTTTCCTTCCAAGGAGTAAGCATATTTTAATTTCATGGCTGCAATCACCATCTGCTGTGATTTTGGAGCCCCCCAAAATAAAGTCTGACACTGTTTCCACTCTTTACCCATGTATTTCCCATGAAGTGATGGGACGAGATGCCATGATCTTAGTTTTGTGAATGTTGAGCTTTAAGCCAACTTTTTCACTTTCCTCTTTCACTTTCATCAAGAAGCTTTTTAGTTCCTTTTCACTTTCTGTCATAAGGGTGGTGTCATCTGCATATCTGAGGTAACTGATATTTATTATGAGACTTCAGTTCAGTTCAGTCGCTTAGTCGTGTCTGACTCTGCAACCCCATGAATTGCAGCATGCCAGGCCTCCCTGTCCACCAACTCCGGGACTTAGAGTAACTAAATTTCACAAAATTTGCTGATGAGAATGTAATAGAGTGCAACAACTTTGGAAAAGTGTTTGGCAATATCTTATAAATTTAGAAAGCATTTCTACCCTATAACACAGCAAAAGAACTTCTGGATATTTAACTTAGTGAAATAGGCTCCTAAGTCTACTACCACAATACTTGTTCATGAGTGTTTACAGCAGCTTTGTTAATAATGGACAAAACTTGGCAGCTCAAAATTCCTTCAACATGGTAATGAATGAATAATTGGACATTATTCATGACAATAGAATAGTCCTCTGCAGTGAAAAGAGTGAACCTTTGGATGAAACTCAAAACATCATGGTTAACTAAAAAGTTAGAAACAAAATAATACATACTCTAGTATCAGTTTATATGAAGTTCAGGAACAAACAAAACAAATTCTGTGGACATAGAAATAAAAATGGGTAACATGAGTGGAGCGGGGATTGATGACAGGCGAGCATAGAACTTTCTAGAGAAATGAAGACATGTTTTACTTGTTTTGGTCTTTACGTGGGTGTCTGCATTTATAGAAACTCATCAAATTAAGTTTCTAAAGTTTATTGTATTTAAAATTTATCTTTAGATACCATTTATCATGGGCTTCCCTGAAAGCTCAGTTGGTAAAGAATCTGTCTGCAGTACAGGAGACCCCGGTTCCATTCCTGGTCAGGAAGATCCGCTGGAGAAAGGATAAGCTACCCACTCAAGTATTCTTGGACTTCCCTTGTGTCTCTGCTGATAAAGAATCCGCCTGCAATTCAGGAGACCATTTATAGAAACTCATCAAATTAAGTTCTCTGCAGTTTATCATATGTAAATTTATCTGTATGTACCATTTGTCATCGTAGATGAAGAGTTATTTAACTATGTGTTATTTATAGATATCTATGGTAAACACTGAGAAGCAATTTATTTTTGCTACAGTTTACTTGATTCTTCTTTGAGTCAGTTGATGACAGATTCCTTTTTTCTTGGTTTGAAGTTAGTGAGTTAATGAAGTCAGTGGACTTCCCTGGTGGCTCAGATCGTAAACAGTCTGCCTACAATGAGGGAGACCTGGGTTCAATCTCTGGGTTGGGAAGATCTCCTGGAGAAGGCAATGGCAACCCACTGCAGTACTCTCGCCTGGAAAATCCCATGGTCAGAGGAACCTGGTAGGCTGCAGTCCATGGGGTTGCAAAGAGTCGGAAAAGACTGAGCGAATTCACTTTCACTTTCAGTTAGACTTGACATATTCACTTATTTTTTAAATCATGAATTCACAAGGGATAGTGTTTAAAATGCTTATACATCGATATGTACACATTTCTGGTTTTGTTTTGTTAACCTCTATACCATAATGATACCTGAAATGTGCCTTTTTTTTTTTTTTCCTTTAAAAAAATCTTGCAATCCACACTGAGTAACTGAAGGCAAAAGAAAATAATAGGTGAGGTGTTCTAAGGTCCCCATTCACAAGACTAGTGCTTGTTGCACTCGGAGGGAAGAAATGTCAAAGTATATACAATAGAAAAAAAAAAAAGGATTAAAAATGTACTATAGAACTAAGGGCAGCAAAAGGACAGCAGGTCTAGAATGACAACCACAATTTGTAGGTTGCAGTACAATCCACACATTAGTAGGAGCTTACCTGGGTGATATGGTTATGTCCCTGAGGCAAAGAGCTACAGTGGAGGGCAGATGGCATGCTATTTCCCTGGTGTCAGAATCTAGGAATGTCTATTTCACTGAGTTTATTTTAAATAAACACTTCTCCTTCTACTGAAATATTACACTATATACTGCAGAAAGCAGAAGGGATGATGATGCAGCATAAAAATTTGAAACAGCAATAAGAAGCCAGGGCAGCAGGTGCACTTGGCTGAAAAATGGGAAAGACACAGTGTGGCGCAGACAGCAGGAGATTAGAAGAAATGCACAGGCATTTTACAGAGAGGAAAAGTTGATAACAAATAGGCTTGAAAAGAGAACATAGCAATATGACTGGGATTGAGGGCTGAGAACAATAGTATTTCTGTATTTAGGTAGGATAGAAAATTTAGGGTACATCTCAGAAACAAAAGTAAAGCAAAATAATTGGAGATAGAATCTCATTATAATTATGCAATTAAAGAGGTAATTATACCTGCCAGTATACTAATGCAGAGGTGGACTACCTATGACCCAAAGGCCAAATTTGGCTAGGGACCTATTTAATGTGTTTCAGATAGCAATGTTTGCTACATTTTTTAACAACTGTAAAAAAGCAAACAGGGAAAGAAACAAGCCAAATTCAAACAATACACAGCAGAATATGTCAGTGCAGGCCTAAAAATATTTACTTCTTAACAATTCTTTACTGAAAAAATGGTTCCTCTGGACTAGTTAATTCAATAGTTAATTATTATCCAAATTTTAATAATTTTATGTTTAATTATTATTTATTAATTATTGCTTGTTTGATTAATGATTATTCAATAGTTAATTAATGGTTGTTTTGACTCATTAGTCAATACTTTTAGTACTTACTATGTGCCAGAGAGATAATATGTCACGTGCTGGAGGAAACTTCAGGAAGTTTCTAGACTGTCACCTTCAGTTTAGAATGGTATCCTCCAGCAGGTAAAGGACGAAAAGTTAAATAGTTAGACTTTAAGTAAATATATACAATAATAACAAATTATAGATAAAAGCATATACAACTTTTATAGGAAGCATGAGTTAAAGGATTTTGCCAAAGCTAGAAAGCCATCCATGGCTTCATAAGAAAGTTATCACTAAATGCCTGACTGATAGATAAACATCCTTCCTTCTAATAAAGATGGAGAGGTTAAAAGAAGGAAGAATACTCCAGATAGATAGAGCTGCATGTGTAAAATTGTTTAGGAGTGTGCTTTGATGTGCTTTGATGTATTTAGGAAAAAATATAAGGTCAATCTATTTGAAACACAGATCACAAGGAAATAGTAAGAGTTGTGCTGAGACATGATCTGACAAGAAAGTAGAAATGAGATTTTTCAATGTCTTGTGGGACTATGAGTGGTTGAGAGTGTTTTTTGTCTATCCAGTTTGTTGGTGAAGCTAACCTTACCCTGACTTTTTGCCTCCAGCCCAGAGATCAGCAGGAGATCCAGGCTTAGCAGTCCAGTGGTTGGTTCTGATATACACACATAAACTTTTGTTATTTTGAGATCATCTCATTTCTCTTTGGGCTTCTCTTGTGGCTCAGCTGGTAAAGAATTGGCCTGCAATGAGGGTTCAATCTCTGGGCTGGGAAGATCCCTTGGAGAAAGGAAAGGCTACCCACTCCTGTGTTCTGGCCTGATTTCTCTTTGGACATTTATCAGAGTGATGTATCAGGAAATACCATTTTTCTTTCTCTGAAAACTCAAGCTATAATATCTTGTAAGTTTGGAGACAACACTGGCATCTTGAATCCATATCCTGAAGTCGGCCTGAGAATAAAGTCAATGAAATGAAAAATATTACTGAGAAGAAAAAAAAAAAAAAATGACTCAGATCCCTGAGGATATAATAGGAGCATCTATTCAGCCATGTCTGAAAAATATATCACTGGGTTTTGTCAGCTTTGTGAAACAATAATTTAGTTGCTTATTAAATCTTTTGAATTGGATTTTTGTTACTGACAGCTGGAAAAATCCTTGAACATTCTGGATTTTATAAACCAATAGTGGTGGTAATTTTACCTCATGTTTCCTAATGTGTTCTTTTTAATTTTCTCATTTTGAGGCAATGAAGAAGAAATGAAACAAAGTGGAAATCTGTGCAATAGAATTTTCTTCAGAATGCTGTTCAAACAATTTCTCCCTCTTCCTAATGAAAGAGGGAGAAAATACTTAGGTGTACTTATTCACTCAACATGCATTTACTAAGCAACCATGATATACCTGATATTTTTCTAGGTGCTAAGGATATAGAAGCAAGTAAATTTAAAATACAAATCCTCTCCCCCAGAGTCCTTGTTTTAGAGAACTTAGTTTAATTATTGGTAATATGTTAATTTAAAATACAAACTAAATAAGGAATAACCCAGAATAACTCTGTAAATATTGAATATTAAAACCAATATAATTTGTTAACTTGCCCCACTATAATTCAATTTGAATTTCTATGATTGGGATTCAGCAGAAAATGAACAGATTCATGTGGGCTCTGGCTTCTTATATAGTATAATAATCTTTTCAAGGCACAAACACTGAGGTGATTATTCTGTGCTGACTTTTCCAAACTTGTACTCCTACAGGTTGCATAATATTGCAAGACCTGAATGAATTGCTCTGATTCTCTTTGGACAAAAACTAATTGGGGGCGTATATGTCTGAATTAGTGGCTACAGGGGAACCAGTACCAATATACCATTAGTGACCTATTCCTTTAGGAAATATTTCTCTCCTGATTGAATGATGGAGGTGTGGATAGTTGATGTCACTTCTTTCCTTCTTCATAGAATTATACATAGTGGTTCTCTGTGAGTACACTAGTTCTTTGATTCAGGGCACTTGAATCACAGTGAAGGTTCTTGAGATGAAAGATATTTTGACATTGATGAAAGTGATTGAAGATGACACCAATAAATGAGATATTCCATGTTCATGGAATGAAGAATTAATATTGTTAGAAAGTCCTATTACCCAAAGCAATCTATAGGTTTACATTGCAACTCCCATCAAAATACCAATGACATTTTTGATAGAACTGGAACAAATAATCTTAAAATTTACAAGGAATCACAAAGACTGCAAACAGTCAAAACAGTTTTAAGAAAGAAGAACAAAGTTGGAGGTACAATGTTCCTAGATTTCAAACTACAGTACAAAACTATAGTAATCAAAAACATACTAACTCAAGAAACAGATGCATAGGTCAACAGAACAAAATAGAAAATCTAGAAATAAATCCATGTTTATATATGGTTAATTAAATTGTAACACAGGAGTCATCAAAAAAACAGTGGGAAAAACAACATAAACAAGTGTTGGTCAGCATGTGAAAAAAAGGGGACCCTCATGCATTGTTGTTGGTGTGAATGCATGGAGTTTCCTAAAACATTAGAAATAGAACTATCACAAAATCCAGTAACTCCACAATTCCACTTGGTAGGTATTTATCCTAAGAAAATAAAGATATTAATTTAAAAAGAAATATGTACCCCTTATGTTGTTCATTATAGCATTATGTGTTGTTGTTCAGTTGCTCAGTCATGTCTAACTCTGTGATTCCATGGACTGAAGCACACCAGGTTTCCCTGTTCTTCACCATCTCCCATGAGTTTGCTCAAACTCATGTCCATTGAGTCGGTGATGCCATCCAACCATCTCATCCTCTGTCATCCCCTTCGCCTTCTGCCCTCAATCTTCCCCAGAATCAGAGTCTTTTTTAATGAGCTCTCTGCATCAGCTGGCCAAAGTATTGAATCATTAGCTTCAGCATCAGTCCTTCCAATGAATAGTCAGTGTTAAATTAGGATTGACTGGTTTGAGCTCCTTGCAGTCCAGGCGACTCTCCAAAGTCCTCTTCAACACTACAGTTAGAAGCATCAATTCTTCATTATTTATAGTAGCTAAAATATGGAAGCAATCTAAGTGTCCATTGATAGATGAACTGGAGAAAGAAGATGTGGTGTACATACACCATATGATTGGAACAACATGCTTAAATGTAGAGGATATTATGCTAAGTGAAATAAACTAGACAGAGAAAGACAAATACCATATAATTTCCTAACATGTGGAAACCAAACAAACAAATAAACAAAAGAGAAGCAGATTTACAGATACAAAGAACAAACTAGTACTGGCTAGAGGGGTTAGGGTTAGGAAGTTGGGCAAAATGAATTAATATACTTCCATGTATAAAATAAGTCATGGGGATATAATAAACAGATAGGAAATATAATCAATAATATGTTAGTAACTGAGTATGATGAAAGAGGTTACTTGACTTGTTGCAATCAATTTGTAATGTATGTAAAGATTGAATCACTATATGGTACATCTAATCTAAAATTAATATTAATATAATATTGTGTGTCAACTATGTGTTTATGTATGTGTGTGAGTTGCTAAGTCCTGTTGACTCTTTGTGACCCCATGGACTGTAGCCTGCCTGTGTACTTCAATTTTTTTTTTTTTTGGTAAAGATGATTTTTGAACTAGGTGAATATGGATATGCAGTATGAACTGAGTTAGAGGCACTGAAATGACCACACTATTACAATTAGCTTTTAATTTGTTTGATATCTTTTTTCACTACCCTCAAAACCACTCTCAATAAATTATAAACCCCTAGAAGAAAGACTGAGACTTGTCCACTAGATGATATCTAGTGTTTAGAAACACACTTAACATCTTAAAGATAACAGATTTTTTAAAATTAAATGAATGAATAAATAAAACCATCAATGAATAAAATTTGAAAACTATAACCAGACATATAGTTGAATATTTAATAACATTCTAATGTCTAATAAACATTCAATTATATATCTGGATAATTTGTTCTAGAAATAACATGTGTATAATGGTACTGTCTTAGTTGACAAATAATTGAAATCAATAATCTTTTGTGAGAGTAGAATATGAGTTCATGAATACATTATGATCTGGCCTGGGATGTGAGAAGGAGATATTAGTAGTACAGGGCTTACATACAGAAACAATTCCTACTAGACATACTTGAATTAATATCTCTGCCGTAAAACAGTATCAGTGTGTTAAACAGAAAAGGCAGAGATCTGATAACACTCCCCTTAAAATGCACATCTATTATCTGCCAGAAAGGAGAATAACAAAGACTAGCATTTTCCACTAACACATCAGTGGTCCTTGACATACAACCACAAATTCATCTACTATGAAATCTGATTGCTAGCTCAAAAGGAGTGGAGTTTGGGCAGAGAAATATTAAGGGAGATGGAACAATGACAACAAGAATGAGTAAACATAGTCCAAGTACAAGAAGTATGAAAGTGAAAGTGTTAGTCACTCAGATCAGATCAGTCGCTCAGTCCTGTCCGACTCTTTGCGACCCCATGAACCGCAGCACGCCAGGCCTCCCTGTCCATCACCAGCTCCCGGAGGTCACTCAGACTCGCATCCATCGAGTCAGTGATGCCATCCAGCCATCTCATCCTCTGTCGTCCCCTTCTCCTCCTGCCATCAATCCCTCCCAGCATCAGAGTCTTCTCCAATGAGTCAACTCTTCGCATGAGGTGGCCAAAATACTGGAGTTTCAGCTTTAGCATCATTCCTTCCAAAGAAATTCCAGGATTGATCTCCTCCAGAATGGACTGGTTGGATCTTCTTGCAGTCCAAGGGACTCTCAAGAGTCTTCTCCAACACCACAGTTCAAAAACATCAATTCTTCGGCGCTCAGCCTTCTTCACAGTCCAGCTCTCACATCCATACATGACCACAGGAAAGACCATAGCCTTGACTAGGCGAAACTTTGTTGGTAAAGTAATGTCTCTGCTTTTGAATATGCTGTCTAGGTTGGTCATAACTTTCCTTCCAAGGAGCAAGCGTCTTTTAATTTCATGGCTGCAGTCACCATCTGCAGTGATTTTGGAGCCCAGAAAAACAAAGTCTGACACAGTTTCCACTGTTTCCCCATCTATTTCCCATGCAGTGGTGGGACCAGATGCCATGATCTTCGTTTTCTGAATGTTGAGCTTTAAGCCAACCTTTTCACTCTCCACTTTCACTTTCATCAAGAGGCTTTTTAGCCCCTCTTCACTTTCTGCCATAAGAGTGGTGTCATCTGCATATCTGAGGTTATTGATATTTCTCCCGGCAATCTTGATTCCAACTTGTGTTTCTTCCAGTCCAGCATTTCTCATGATGTACTCTGCATATAAGTTAAATAAGCATGGTGACAATATGCAGCCTTGACGTACTCCTTTTCCTATTTGGAACCAGTCTGTTGTTCCATGACCAGTTCTAACTGTTGCTTCCTGACCTGCATACAGATTTCTTAAGAGGCAGATCAGGTGATCTGGTATTCCCATCTCTTTCAGAATTTTCCATAGTTTATTGTGATCCACACAGTCAAAGGCTTTGGCATAGTCAATAAAGCAGAAATAGATGTTTTTCTGGAACTCTCTTGCTTTTTCCATGATCCAGCAGATGTTGGCAATTTGATCTCTGGTTCCTCTGCCTTTTCTAAAACCAGCTTGAACATCAGGAAGTTCACGGTTCACATACTGCTGAAGCCTGGCTTGGAGAATTTTGAGCATTACTTTACTAGCGTGTGAGATGAGTGCAATTGTGCGGTAGTTTGAGCACTCCTTGGCATTGCCTTTCTTTGGGATTGGGATGAAAACTGACCTTTTCCAATCTTGTGGCCACTGCTGAGTTTTCCAAATTTGCTGGCATATTGAGTGTAGTACTTTCACAGCATCATCATTCAGGACTTGGAATAGCTCCACTGGAATTCCATCACCTCCACTAGCTTTGTTCGTAGTGATGCTTTCTAAGGCCCATTTGATTTCACATTCCAAGATGTCTGGCTCTAGGTCAGTGATCACATCATCATGATTATCTAGGTCTTGAAGCTCTTTTTTGTACAGTTCTTCTGTGTATTCTTGCCACCTCTTCTTAATATCTTCTGCTTCTGTTAGGTCCACACCATCTCTGTCCTTTATCGTGCCCATCTTTGCATGAAATGTTCCCTTGGTATCTCTGATTTTCTTGAAGAGATCCCTAGTCTTTCCCATTCTGTTGTTTTCCTCTATTTCTTTGCATTGATCACTGAAGAAGGCTTTCTTATCTCTTCTTGCTATTCTTTGGAACTCTGCATTTAGATGTTTATATCTTTCCTTTTCTCCTTTGATTTTCACTTCTCTTCTTTTCACAGCTATTTGTAAGGCCTCCCCAGACAGCCATTTTGCTTTTTTGCATTTCTTTTCCATGGGGATGATCTTGATCCCTGTCTCCTGTACAATGTCACGAACCTCATTCCATAGTTCATCAGGCACTCTATCTATCAGATCTAGGCCCTTTAATCTATTTCTCACTTCCACTGTATAATCATAAGGGATTTGATTTAGGTCATACCTGAATGGTCTAGTAGTTTTCTCTACTTTCTTCAATTTCAGTCTGAATTTGGCAATAAGGAGTTCATGGTCCGAGCCACAGTCAGCTCCTGGTCTTGTTTTTGCTGATTGTATAGAGCTTCTCCATCTTTGGCTGCAAAGAATATAATCGATCTGATTTCGGTGTTGACCATCTGGTCATGTCCATGTGTAGAGTCTTCTCTTGTGTTGTTGGAAGAGGGTATTTGCTATGACCAGTGCATTTTCTTGGCAAAACTCTATTAGTCTTTGCCCTGCTTCATTCCATATTCCAAGGCCAAATTTGCCTGTTACTCCAGGTGTTTCTTGACTTCCTGCTTTTGCATTCCAGTCCCCTATAATGAAAAGGACATCTTTTTTGAGTGTTAATTCTAAAAGGTCTTGTAGGTCTTCATAGAATTTCAACTTCAGCTTCTTCAGCGTTACTGGTTGGGGCATAGACTTGGATTACTGTGACATTGAATGGTTTGCCTTGGAAACGAACAGAAATCATTCAGTCATTTTTGAGATTGCATCCAAGTACTGCATTTCGGACTTTTTTGTTGACCATGCTGGCCACTGCATTTCTTCTGAGGGATTCCTGCCCACAGTAGTAGATATAATGGTCATCCCAGTTAAATTCACCCATTCCAGTCCATTTTAGTTCGCTAATTCTTAGAATGTCACTCAGTTGTGTCCAACTCTTAAGACCCCATGGGCTGTAGCCCACCAGGCTCCTCTATCCAGACAAGAATACTGGAGTGGGTAGAAGATTCCCTTTTCCAGGGGATCTTCCCAACCCAGGGATTGAACCTGTGTCTCCTGCATCACAGGCAGATTCTTTAACATCCGAGCCACCAGGGAAGCCCTCAAGAAGTGTGAGAAAATAAGGGTTAGCAAGAACCCTAATACAGGACCTAAGTAGCCCAAAAGCGCTCACTAAGCATTTGTTACTCAAATGATATTCAAAAGTGCTGAAGTTAATAACACATTTAATGCCCCCAACCCTCACCAAGGAAATCAAACCAGTCAATCCTAAAGGAAGTTAATCCTGAATGTTCATTGGAAAGACTGATGCTGAAGCTGAAGCTCCAATACTTTGGCCACCTGATGCAGAGAGCTGACTCATTGGAAAAGACCTGATACTGGAAAAGATTGAGGGCAGGAGAAGCGGGCAGCAGAGGATAAGACAGCTAGATAGCATTACTAACTCAATGGACATTCATTTGAGCAAGTTTGGGACATAGTGGAGGACAGAGGGACCTGGTATGCTGCAGTCCATGGGGACCACAAAGAGTCAAACACGACTTAGCAACTGAACAACAACAAACTGTACTTGGGGTAGATCTGCTGGCATCCTAGATTGCCAGTGGAGCTCATATGTTTCCAGGTAGAGAATCCCATAGACAGAGGAACCTGGCGAACTACAGTCCACAGGGTCACATAGAGTCAGACACAACTGAAATGATTTAGCAGTCAGAGCAACAGTCTCAGTAGAGAATCATCTCAGACCTTCCTCTGCTGAGCCAGGAAATTATCCAAGACAGCAATGGGGAGCACAGGCACGGGAGGAATGCACCAGCTGGGAAAGTCAGCTCTGTCATAGAGGCCTGTGTGTCATGCTCAAAGAGGGTCAGACATCGACCAGGAGCTGCTGCGGATGATTTAATGATCTTTCCATTTCTTTTACAGGAGCTGGAGTGGGAGTTTCCTCAATGATGAGTATAAATGTACATGTAGATCCCCAGAGATGATGATGGCCCTGCTTTAGAGTAAACTGAAGCATGCATGTGCAGGAGTTTAAAATCATTCTATTTTGTTGCATGGCTTTGCAAAGTGTTATAAATATTATACTCAGCAGATGCTGTATATTATATACAAAATAGAAAAGGAGATTTGGGTATATGAGGCTGTTTATGTAAAGACCTGGGTGTGTTTGTCAAAACACCACTTACTGGCACAACATTGATTGTTGAATGCCTTTTCTTCAGAAATTATACTCTGTCCCCAGCCAGGAATCATCACTGTAACCTTTTCACTCTTTTCAGCTCTCACTCTGCCTCTTTCTGCTCCTTATTCTGTTTCTTTTCATTTGTAAATTTGATCAGTTTACAGGGATGAACATTAATCTTCTCCTTAGGTTAACTAAAAAGACTAAAAGCTTATGGATTTAAAATACTACAATTATTATATAAATACTTACATGTAAAGTATAATACTTACATGAAAAATATCCCTCTATGAGGGGGAATAAGTTAAAAGTGTAGTGCTTAAGTGTAAGAAGATCTTGTATACTGCAAATAATATATCAGGGTAAATGCCGCTTTTTTACATTCTATTTCACTGCTTGCAAGGACAGATCAATTAAAGACAGGAACTAGTAAAAATTTTGTGCTGGTAATCTAGGCTAAATGCTATGTTTGTGTATAGATTCTTTGTTGTATTAGCTCAACTGAACTTCATGTTTCCCCCTGACACCCTGTTGGTTTCTACCATATGTGTGTGTAATCACTAGTGTGTGACCTTTCACTGTTTACCACTTAAATATCTGTTCCCTTGACTTTTACCAGCTGTACTAAGTGATGTTCCCAGGTATATTTTTGGTCCTGTCAGCAGTTTAAGTATCAGAAGGAACATAGCTGTGGATTTCTCTAAAAATTCTCTTTTTCCCATTGAGTTAACCATCTCACACTTGAGTAACCAATTACAAGTATAATGTGTGCTCTTACAATTGTTTATAATTTGAATTTTTCCTTAAATTTAGTTTCAGTTTCCCAGGGGGATAAATCCTAGCAGAGAATAGTGAGACATAAGATACATATTAAATATTTGAGACAAATTGCTTAAAAATAGCCACTTTGTAATTTCTTTGTTCTCCTTATTTCTCCCTTTGCCCCCAGTAAAGTAATCTAAATTAGCAGCAATATAAAGGAAATGGTAACATTAATGGGATTTGGGCCCTAATCACGATGGAAGTTGGAGAAGGCAGTGGCACCCCACTCCAGTACTCTTGCCTGGAGAATCCCATGGATGGAGGAGCCTGGTAGGCTGCAGTCCATGGGGTCGCTAAGAGTCGAACACAACTGAGTGACTTTACTTTCACTTTTCACTTTCATGTGTTGGAGAAGGAAATGGCAACCCACTCCAGTGTTCTTGTCTGGAGAATCCCAGAGACAGAGGAGCCTGTTGGGTGCCGTCTATGGGGTCACACAGAGTCGGACACGACTGATGCAACTTAGCATGATGGAAAGTAAAGTCAGAAATTCTTAAAGCTTTAAGTGTGTCTCCTGTGAAGTTCATTTCCCTTGGAAGTTAACTCCGTTTGGCCATGTGAGTATTATTTACTCTTGAGTTTGTTATTGCTCTTTTTATGAATATCCCTCTAGTAGTCCTAGATAATGATTGAAGCCTTGCAACTAAGTTGTTAAAGTATAAAAAAGAGTAATTTAGTTACATGAAGTATGTGGTCTTGACAAATTACAATAAACATTTACCTTCTTTCATGTTGAACTATTTTTTGGACAATATTTTCCTCTTCCTTGAATAGGACAAATTTCAACTGGCGGGGCCACTAATAATCTCACTTTCACTATCTAATGATAACTATATTCAGATAAAAGAGTCTTTGACAAATCTTATTCTGACAGTGAATGTATTCATAAATCCTTTGTTCTGAATGTGGGAAGATGAAATTCCCTGCCTTAATGTTGCAACATGGTATTTATTGTGATTTTAAAAACAGTTTGTAACATTGAATCTGCTTCTGTATCACAGAAGAGGATTTTAAACTTGGGACACTTGTCAATAGCTTACTATTTTGATATTTCTGGATAATAATCTGAAACTTTTCCCATTGACTCAGTCTAGAGCTTACAGAATGAGTTCTACAGTGATTTGGAGTGTTCCCTCAATTTGCGGACTTATATTTTCTTAATTACAAAATTTTGTAGTCATTTTGTAGTAATTTCAATTAAAATATTGTTATTTCTACTGTGTTCAGTCCTCTAAATTTTTGTTATATTTATTTTAGAACATTTAATTATCTTTTAAATTCACATAAGCACATACACACACTAATATTTCCATGACATCTATATTTATTACATATATATGTAATATCATATTAATATCATACATGTAATGCCTCTTGAGAAATCTGTATGCAGGTCAAGAAGCAACAGTTAGAACTGGACATGAAATAGCAGACTCATTTCAAATTGGGAAAGGAGTACATCAAGGCTGTATATTGAAACTCTGCTTATTTAACTTATATGCAAAGTACATCATGAGAAATGCTGGACTGGATGAAGCACACACTGGAATCAAGATTGCTGGGATAAATATAAATAACCTCAAATATGCAGATGACACCACACTTATGGTAGAAAGTGATGAAGAACTAAAGAGCCCCTTGATGAAAGTGAAAGAGGAGAGTGAAAAAGTTAGCTTAAAGCTAAACATTCAGAAAATGAAGATCATGGCATCTGGTCCCATCACTTCATGGGAAATAGATGGGGAATAAGGGGAAACAGTTGATAACTTTATTTTTGTGGGCTCCAAAATCACTGCAGATGGTGACTGTAACCATGAAATTAAAATATGCTTACTCCTTGGGAGGAAAGTTATGACCAACCTAGACAGCATATTAAAAAGCAGAGACATTACTTTGCCAACAAAGGTCTGTCTAGTCAAGGCTATGGTTTTTCCAGTAGTCATGTATGGATGTGAGAGTTGACTATAAAAAAGGTGATCACCAAAGGATTGGTGCTTTTGAACTGTGGTGTTGGAGAAGACTCTTGTGAGTCCCTTGAACAGCAAGGAGATCCAACCAGTCCCTCCTAAAAGAAATCAGTACTGAATATTCATTGGAAGGACTGATGCTGAAGCTGAAACTCCAATACTTTGGCCAACTTATGCAAAGAACTGACACTCATTTGAAAAGACCCTGATTCTGGGAAAGACTGAAGGTGGGAGGAGAAGGGAATGACAGAGGATGAGATGGTTGGATGGCATCACCAACTCAATGGACATGAGTTTGAGAAAACTTCAAGAGTTGGTGACAGTCAGGGAGGCCTGGGGTGCTGCAGTCCATGGGGTCTCAAAGAGTCAGACATGACTGAGTGACTGAACTGAAATGAACTGAATATCATATAAAGATATATTCAATTTCTTCCTTTTTGTTTTTTTATTTGTTGTTGTTGTTGTTGTTGATATTATGCTTTCTTGGCTTTATTCACTTATCTCCCTTTGAAAATTAAAATTATACTTAAAAATTATAACAACTTAATTTGGCATAAATTGTACTCACTAGGTTTTCTTTTCATTTTTTTAAATTTAAATTTATTTATTTTAATTAGAGGTTTTCATGTGGTTGTGTGTCACTATGGGGTTGTGGTTGATATTAGACTCAATATTTTGGGCACATTTTGCATCTCCATTTCTGTGTTTTACAGTCTCTGTTTAGAAGTTTTGGCAATGACTTCAACTCCCGTTCCTACCAATACATGTGTTCAGTCACTCAGTTGTAGCCAACTCTTTGAGGCCCTGTGGACTGTAGCCTGCCAGGCTCCTTTGTCCATGGAATTTTCCAGGCAAGAATACTGGAGTGGGTTCCCATTTCCTTCTCCAGGGGATCTTCCTGACCCAGGGATTGAACCCACATCTCCCGTGTCTCCTGCACTGAAAGAGTCTTTACTGCTGAGTCACCAGGAAAAACCTCTAGTGTAGAGTCAATCACATACAATCTTGGTGGTTTGTCTCAAATCGTACCTCTTGTGATTTAGTCATTAAGTCATGTCCAACTCTTACTCTTGTGACCTCATGGACTGTAGCCTTCCAGATTCCTCTGTCCATGTGATTCTCCAGGCAAGAATACTGGAGTGGTTTGCCATTTCCTTCTCCATGGGAAGTTATTCTTACCCTCATGCCTGTTTCTGTGTAGACAGCCTTGTTTTGCTACTGTGCTTTAAATAAAATGGTTTGCTTTGATCACAGAGGAATTTTTTTTTTCTTTTTCTATTCTCTCTTTGCCAACTATGGATCAGGAGCTTGAAATCAGTCCATGGACTGATTTAAATTCTGATTCTGAATTACAGAAAGAAATTACAGAATTATGGTCAAGTTATAGCTGGACATAGCAAATTCCTTCTAAATATTGGGCTATTAATTAACTGTATGTGTGCATGTGTGTGTCTGTGTGTATTATCTTCCATATGTGATCTTAGAGCATAATCTTGATTGAAAGTCATGTAGCTTGCCTTTATCCAATGAAACTATCATATAGGTTTTATTATGCCATTGTGTCTGTATATCAATCTAGTTTTGAAATAAATAAGAACTAAGTTTCATATCTAAGGATATTGTATGCTGTAGTATTTTTATAGAAAACTATTTTTCCCTGTTATTTTTATTTTGGGAAACATAATAACATCACCTATAGACTTAATTTAAAAGGAATCCTAGAATTTCAGTAAGCTATGATTTGGGCTATTGTAAAGTTCTCTAGTATCAAGACTCACAGAGAATGATCACTTTTTTTGGCAAATTATTACAAAGGCAATTAAAACTTACCTTGAAAAAATCAGATTTATAATCCAGGTAAGAAAAAGAAAATGAAAAGAATTCCTTGGAGTATGTTCAAGTATGTTCATCTCACATATTTAATTTTTCCAGCTGAGCTATCATTGATTTACTGAAATCAATCTTTATGTAGGGGGATAAATAGGCTTAAGGTTTATTTTAAGCCATGAAAAGATGAAATTATACCTTAAAAAATTACTTTTTAAATAGAACAAATCATATATGTTATTTCTGGAAGGAAACTTACCTTATCTCTAGTTTAACCTATTTCATCTATGTTGTTGTTGTTAGTTGGTAAATCATGTCCAACTATTTTGTGACTGTCATGGATTGTAACCTGCCAAGCTCCTCTGTCCATGGGATTTTCCAGGCAAGAATACTAGAGTGGTTGCCATTTCTTTCTTCAGCAGATCTTTCCAACCCAGGTACTGAACCCAAGTCTCCTGCTTGGCAGGCAGATTCTTTACCACTGAGGCGGTTAGAAAGTTCTCTTTTATTGATAGTTAAGGGTATAAAATCACTCTTTTTAAACATGTTAGCATTAGTTACATATACTAATGTATACATTTTATGTAGATATATTTTGAAATAATATAGATAAAGATATTGAATATTTCTACATAGTATATTTGAAGATGCAGTCATTAATATTAAAAGGATATGTGTTTCATGAGTATTAAGTGAATTATATACTTCCCATTAAACACTGATGCTTTTGAACTGTGGTGTTGGAGAAGACTCTTGAGAGTCCCTTGGACTGCAAGGAGATCCAACAGTCCATTCTGAAGGAGATCAGCCCTGGGATTTCTTTGGAAGGAATGATGCTAAAGCTGAAACTCCAATCCTTTGGCCACCTCATGCGAAGAGTTGACTCATTGGAGAAGACTCTGATGCTGGGAGGGATTGGGGGCAAGAGGAGAAGGGGACAACAGAGCATGAGATGGCTGGATGGCATCACTGACTCGATGGATGTGAGTATCAGTGAACTCCTGGAGTTGGTGATGGACAGGGAGGCCTGGAGTGCTGCAGTTCATGGGGTCGCAAAGAGTCGGACACGACTGAGTGACTGATCTGATCTGATTTGATATAGTAAACTAGTGACATTATGCAGATAGTTGTTTTATACATTTTCTGAGCAAGAAATTAACACTAACTGAAGCAAAAATATTATCTCTTATGTTTTTTAAAACATTGTTGATGAGATGATGCAAGGATAACCTTAAAGTCAATTATATCTGATGTTGTACTCTAATGTATATTTCCTTCTAGCTAATGTGGATAAGTGATAATTATTTAGAGATTTTGAGATCAGTGAAATACTTGCCCCCAGTAATATCAGGAGAGCTCAGATAAAATATATTTTTGCCAAAACTTGTACACTCCTTTTTATTCAGGATTAACTACACTTGAATTTCTCCCCAACATTTATCATTTATGCTTAGGCTAATTGAATGAGTTACTAATGTCCCTAGATGAATAGAAGGTACATAGAGCTAGAACCAATTTGTACTACAAATATAATCCAATAGGATTTTTCACAATACTTGAAAGGCACAAATTACTCTATTTTGTTTTCCGAGTGTAAGTCATAAACATGCTATTCAAGTTCAGACTTCTGTAATAATCAAATAAAGAATAATCCAGTATTTTAGGCACATCCATTATATTTTTTCAAAGATTCATGGACATTTAATAAATGCTTCAATTTTACCAACAGAAGTTTGATATGTCCTTTTTACAAAACCACAAAAATTAATAAAATATCATTACATCAAAAGACAAAAAAAAACAGATTTTGATATTGCAGTTAAAAGTTACTATAAAAAATTACTAAGTTCTAATTTTAGCATGCTGCATATATCTTGGGTCCAGAAGATCCCCTGGAGGAACACATGGCAACTCACTCTGGTATCTTGCCTGGAGAATCCCTTAGACAGAAGAACCTGGCAGGTTACAGTCCATAGGGTTGCAAAGAGTCAGACATGACTGAAGCAACTCAGCATACACACACACAGATATATCTATCTCTGAACTCTTATAAAGCAATGGATATATCAGCTAAAGACCTGTTTCAGAACAGAACACATTATGAGGCTTGTCTTCTCTAGTGTAAAACCATAGAAGATACAGAGTTGTAATAGTGTAGCACTGTTGAAAACAGTTATGAGGAATCTCTGGAATGAAATAGGCTGATATAACTTAGAAATCATCATACATAAATAAGAAAGAGATAACTCTTTAACAGTGGCTCTTATTAAATTGACTGTTTGTAATGAGGAGTGGATTATTACCTGCCATACTAGTAAACAAAAGATGTCACAGTCATCAGTGATTGCTGCCCCAGCCACAGTGATTGCATACCACAGTGATGAGCTGGTGAGCCCTGAGTGGATGAAAGAAAGGAATACCTGCCATCTAGCAAGCATCAGACTACAGTCACTCCCTATGGTGAACCCTGAGGAAACTCAGCATGTGAAAACACAGGATTGTGGCCCCAGGATTGTGAAGAATTTGCCTACGGTGGCTCAGATGGTAAGAATCTGCCTGTAATGGGGAAGACCTGTGTTCGATCCCTGGGTCGGGAAGATCCCCTGGAGAAGGGCATGGCAACCCACTCCAGTGTTCTCACCTGGGAAATCTCATGAACAGAGGAGCCTGGTAGGCTGCAATCCATGAGATCGCAGAGTCAGATGTGACTGAAAGAAAATATGAAATAAAAATGGTTAAAATTCATAGTACATAAACATTTGAAATTACTGTCACATAGGGAAAACATACAGTTAGTCAATTCCAAGAATAAGAATCAAAGACATTCAACAAAACTTAACTGAAGACATAAAAAACAAACAAAAACTAAACTAACCTTCTTATAACTATGATATTTGGAAAGAATTTATTTTATACTTTAAAAATATAGTTTATATATATATATAAATATACTTTAAAAAGATATAGTTTTAAGTGGGTAAAAGATGAACATGGAAGATTGAAAATAACATGTGTATGTGTGCTCAATCATGTCTAACTCTTCTGCGACCCCATGGACTATAGCCCACCAGGCTCCTCTGTCCATGTGATTCTCTAGGCAAGAATACTGGAGTGGGTTGCCAATTCCTACTCCAGCAGATCTTCCAGACCCAGGGATTGAACCCACTTCACTTGCATCTCCTATATTGGCAAGTGGATTCTTTACCACTAACACCACTTGGGAAAGTGACATAGTACCTATATTTATTAAGCATGCATTATATGTGGGTTATTTTTCTAGGACATTAGTTATAACATCGGAGAAGGCAATGGCACCCCACTCCAGTACTCTTGCCTGGAAAATCTCATGGATCGAGGAGCCTGGTAGGCTGTAATCCAAGGGGTCGCTAATAGTCAGACACGACTGAGCGACTGCACTTTCACTTTTCACTTTCATGCATTGGAGAAGGAAATGGCATTCCACTCCAGTGTTCTTGCTTGGAGAATCCCAGGGACAGGGGAGCCTGGTGGGCTTCCGTCTATGCAGTCGCACAGAGTTGGACATGACTGAAGCGACTTAGCAGCAGCAGCAGCAGTTATAACATATCACCAATTAATCCTCACAACATCCTTATGAATAAGCATCATCATTATTATAAACAGGGGCACAAAGAAGTTTAAAACTTGTGTAAATTTTCATACTCTGTGGAGTGGATCAGATCAGATCAGTCGCTCAGTTGTGTCCAACTCTGCGATCCCATGAATCGCAGCATGCCAGGCCTCCCTGTCCATCACCAACTCCCAGAGTTCACTCAGACTCACATTCATGGAGTCAGTGATGCCATCCAGCCATTTCATCCTCTGTCGTCCCCTTTTCCTCCAGCCCCCAATCCCTCCCAGCATCAGAGTCTCCTCCAATGAGTCAACTCTTCGCATGAGGTGGCCAAAATACTGGAGTTTCAGCTTTAGCATCATTCCTTCCAAAGAAACCCCAGGCCTGATCTCCTTCAGAATGGACTGGTTGCATCTCCTTGCAGTCCAAGGGACTCTCAAGAGTCTTCTCCAATACCACAGTTCAAAAGCACCAATTCTTCGGCGCTCAGCCTTCAATTTCAAGCTGTCTGGCTCCAGAGGACAAGTTCTCACCCACAAAACAGTGCTTAAAGGTTTCAACAATAACAGTTACAAGTTATGAGCACCTGAATTTGTAAGAAATTATGGTAATCACTTATACATGGCATGAGTTTATTAATGTCTAGAGTTTATGTTCTTCTTAGATTGACGAAGAAACTGAAGCTTAATAGATTACGTAGATTTCCAAAGTTGACAGGGCTGCCGAACAACATAACTGGGTGTGACATCTCAAACACTTGCAGTTGTGCCCTTTCCATTTTGGCATATTTCTTTCAATTTTTCTCTAAAGCAAAAGTAGAGTATAAATAACTTTTAAAAATCAGTAATGTAGACCATGTGACTTCATTTGTAGGAAAACTCTGTTCAGGAAATGATTAAAAAAATGGGAATAGCATTTTATTTTCACAAATATATTTGATAACCGTTATTTTTCTGGGCTCCAAAATCACTGCAGATGGTGACTGCAGCCATGAAATTAAAAAACGCTTACTCCTTGGAAGGAAAGTTATGACCAACCTAGATAGCATATTCAAAAGCAGAGACATTACTTTGCCGACAAAGGTTCGCCTAGTCAAGGCTATGGTCTTTCCTGTGGTCATGTATGGATGTGAGAGCTGGACTGTGAAGAAGGCTGAGTGCCGAAGAATTGATGCTTTTGAACTGTGGTGTTGGAGAAGACTCTTGAGAGTCCCTTGCACTGCAAGGAGATCCAACCAGTCCATTCTGAAGATCAGCCCTGGGATTTCTTTGGAAGGAATGATGCTAAAACTGAAACTCTAGTACTTTGGCCACCTCATGCAAAGAGTTGACTCATTGGAGAAGACTCTGATGCTAGGAGGGATTGGGGGCTGGAGGAAAAGGGGACGACAGAGGATGAGATGGCTGGATGGCATCACTGACTCGATGAATGTGAGTCTGGGTGACCTCCGAGAGCTGGTGATGGATAGGGAGGCCTGGCGTGCTGCAGTTCATGGGGTCGCAAAGAGTTGGACACGACTGAGCGACTGATCTGATCTGATCTGATCTGATCGAATAAACATAAAAACAATTCAGATATCTAACTACATGGAGTCTAGCTAATATGTAGCTATTGAAAATCAAATGTTCAAAGTGTATTTAATGACATATACATGTATTTTCTCTCTATGTGTATACACTGAGAGACACTAATGGAGGGAATTTCATAAAAAACCATTAGTGAAAATATAATATTCTATTATACAATTTAATTTTTTCTTAGCAAAATCTCTATTTTTTAAGCTTTTCTGATTTCTGTTATGTATTTTGGTTATGTGACCTAGGAAAAGAGACATGGCAAACATCATAGCAGTATGCCAAAAAATGAAAGGAAAAAAATTAAAGAAGTTAAAACTAAAAAGAAAAGGTCTATTTCTTCTCCTATAATGAATGTCTCAAGACAGTTGGGCAGTCCATTGAGTCTCTAAATTAGAGCAGATTTGGATGATTCTGACAGTGTTCAGACTTTGTTTGTATCCTCTGAGATACTGAGATTCACTAGGGAAACCTAGCATTCCAAATGTGTTAGAAAATACATAATGTGTCAACACATTGTGACATGGGAATGATACTAGTAAAAGCTGTTTGTGTCTATTAATATCACAAAGCCAGTTCATTCTAATAGCAGGAAAAATATGAGCACATTCCAGGGTTTAGTCTTTCTTTTTATCATTTTTTTGGGTGCTTATTTCCATCTGTAGCCTTATTTTACAAATTAGAAAAAAGGGTCTATATTTTTTAAGACATCTATGATTTTTATGGAAACTTCTCCTTCATTTGAAGAGGATTATTTCCAAATTATAGCTAGAATTATTTCATCTATACATTGTTTTCCCATTTCTGTTACCTCATTTTTGTCTTTCTATTGCATCAACTCCAACACTGCCATGGACATTGTAAATGAGAGAAGAATAGTCTGCAAAATTCATGAATTGGCCTAATATTGGTTCATGAAATTTATTTGTTGACTGACTCACTGCTTCCTTACTCTACCTTTTCTTAAGTAACAAAGAAAGAAAAGAACAAAAGCAATAGATGAGCTATTCTAAACTTACCAAAACGTGTCCAAAGGAGAGATTATCTACAGATGCAAGTATTCAGTAGGTTTCCTTTATCGTTCCCAGGTTAAATAATTGACCTGCCTCTTCCAACTTTACCTCCATTATCTATGGGGACAAATTGAACAGAAAATATTCTTAATGTTTATTAGCTATATTACACTAGTTATTATTAGTCACTTTTATTGCTATTTCTTAAGTTTAAATTTGCTTAGAAGCATCAAATGTATCTCCTCTTTTTTCCTACTGATTGAACTCTGAAGGTTCTAATCTTGGCCAATAGATTGAATCACTTAAACTTTGTCAATAAACATTTCAGAGAGATGACAGTGCAACCTGTCTGGATGTGCACTGATTATTGCAGTTTCTACAGAAATGTTTGTAACTAATGTGATGTATGACAAGGTGACCCAGTGATAGTGATGATAGTGATAATGAGTGGACTAGAGACCCTAGCAAGGTTGTCACCTCAATTTAGTAAGGTAAAATAAAGCTCTGCAGGATTTTTCCCCTTGGGTATTTTGTTTTTCATTTAGCTTGCTCTTTCATTTTTATTATAAATTGAGATTAACTTATTTCCTCAATCTCATCATTAATATGCTAAGAGATGTCAAATACCTCCAATTACATTGAACAATTTGAATACATTCTATTTTAATCTTATTGATTACATTGATCTATTTTACTCCTCAAACAATACGGCCGAAAATGTGCCATCCGTTTCATCAAATGAAACCTCTCGGTGAAGGTTAATTACAAGGCTTCTAAATGAAACAACGGAAGAGAGACAATGATCAATTGAAAATAGACCCTAATAGAGTATGAGCATTTTCTCTTACAACATAAGGCTTGGAATTATAAGCCACAGATGCCGGTTCCTAGTTCCCCATGCCAGCTGGGGGTACATTTGATCCCAGTCTTTCCCACTGGATTTTGAAATGTGCTTAATTATCCTTGTATTCTAATGACTGTGTTTGCAGCAGGGCACTGAGATCTAAATCCTTTCTCTGATGCAGAGAAGGCTTCAGTTGATGTGGCTAAAGAAAGGATTACTATTTCTTTTCTTATGCAGATACATATTAGATTTTGATATAGTAAGAAAAAGCATATTTCATTCTTCCAATTAAAAAAATGCAGTAAATCTACTGTGTGTATATGTGTGTGTGTCTTTGTGCAAGAGAGTAGGGGAGTTGGGGAGAGAGAAGCAAACTGGCACTTTTTCAGGGACAGTCTAGCTATTTGCTATTCCACAGTTGCTTCAGGAGTCTGCGGTGGCAGCTGGTAGTGCTTCTCTGATGGCCATGCTTCCAGGAAACAGCAGAGAGCTAAGACTTAACCTAAAACAATAAACTCAATCCTATTAACAAATTACTACTCCTCCCCCCTTTATACCAATCCCTTTCTAGAAAACATCTGTCTTCCTGGCCTCCCTTTTTGGATGCAGAAAGTCACTTTGAAAGTTCACAGCTTCCTGAATATTTTTCTGTTCTCTGTTTAAAACTGTGTTTTTTCCCACCATCATCTGACAACCTTTCAGCAGCAGAAGTTGTGCCTACTGTTTAGTTTTATTGTCTCTGATGAGAATACTCGGCTCACATACTAAGCAATGAAGAACGTGCATGACTAATGAGGAGTAGACATTATTGTGGAAAATGCAAGTTAATGGTTTTAGAGAAATGTAACTTTAGTAATCTCACTCACCTCCTAGAGCCCTTCTAATTTCTTATTTTGAGCTAGGATAGTATTTTATTTCACTTTATTTCTCTTCCAGAGTATTACTAGTTTTTCTCTTCTGTGTTCTTTTTCTCAAGAATCTTGCCTTGCACTTATACTGCACATTCATCCATTGACAGTTAACTAAACACATTTCAAGACTCATTAATCAACACCACTGCTATCTCTTTCTTTTTATTTTCCCTGTTGAAATCCATGCTCTTAACTCAAATATATTATATTTTTTTAAAAAAATTGGAGTATAATTACTTTACAGTGCTGTGTTAGTTTCTGCTGTTCAATGAAGTAAATCAGCTATAAAAGTGAAAGTGAAATAAGAGTGTTAGTCACTCGGTTGTGTCCGACTCTTTGCCACCCTGTGGACTATAGCCCTCCAGCCCTCTGTCCATGGAATTCTTCAGGCAAGAATACTAGTGTGGGTGACCATTCCTTTCTCCAGAGAATCTTCCTGACCTAGGGTTTGAACCTGGATCTCCGGCACTGTAGGCAGATTCTTCATCAACTGAGCCACCAGGGAAGCCCCAGCTATATGTATACATAGCATATGTACACATATATTCGATCCCTTTGGGCCCTGCCTCTCACCACCCCAACCCCCATCCCACTCATCCAGGTCATCACAGAACACTGGAAGGGGAGGGTGGGATGAATTGGGAGATTAGGATTGACATATATACCTTCAGTTCAAATATATTTTCATTAAGAATATTTCTTTGAGGATTTTCTTCAGATAGATATCAGAAGGTCCACTCTTTTTATTGTTGTTATTGTTCTAAATGCCTTTGTTTGGTTTAACACAAGTTTGTAATTTTGGTGGGGAACACAATAGTTTGATCACAGTCTGAACTTCTCAGTAGGTTGTATTATGTTCTTCCTTTGTCTTCTGCTTTCTGTTGCCCATGAGAATTCCATTTACTTCTTTAATTTTTCCTCATGTGTAATCAGTTGTTATTGCCTGGAAGAATTTTCTTTTGTTTGTTTTTTTTTTTTTTTTTTTTTGTGAAAGATAGCATTTTTACAAACTATTGTTGCTCTTATTCTTCGTTCATTTTCCAGTAACAGCTTGATACATAGTAGGTACATGAGAAATAGTCAGCATGTATGAACAAATACTTGTTGAATGCTTGCTAATGCTAGCTATGCTGTTAGTTAACAAAATAGGTAATCTCATCACCAGCTCATGGAGTTTAGGCTATGGTAAAGTAGACAGTTAAACATTTAACTATGACAAGAAATACCTAGTTGAAACTGCTTAGGGATTCAATAAAATTTTCTCTATAGAAGCAAATAATTTGTTTTAATGGACTGTATTTGAGCTTTAAATAAACCTATTCTTTCTGTTTACTTAAATTGTCATAAGCTCCAAATATTTGAAGATCTTTGCTTAGTAAGAGATAAGGGGCCATCTCCAATTTTGCATCCTTGTTTACATCATCATTCAGGCATCTAGTTGGTTAGTTATTGCTAAAACACACAGAAAGTGATTTTGCTGAACTTGAGTCTGCATTTGAGTCAATCTCTAATTTAGAAAAGAATTTAGGGTTTCATCCAGCTCAAGTGAGGAGCTAGAGAGTTATTAGTTTTAAAGATGAGGAGGAGTCAGAGATGCTTATAGACAGAATAAAAAGAGCATGTGTGTAAGACTAGAAACAAGAGAATGGAAAGCAGTTATAATGAAGTACATACAGTTATATTAAAAGTATGAACTTGAATGCAATGAGGATGGGTTCAAATGGATTCCTAATATGAGCTGATCTGGAAAATCACTCTAGAAGTTTCTATGGACCAAAACTATGCTGGACTGATCTGCTGTTATCTGATAAACAGACAAGAAAAACATATAACCCTTATTTTTAGGAAATGTTTTATATTTAATCCAAAAATTAATAATAAGGAAAGCTGTCTAAAAATACTCTAATTGTTATAATAGAGTCACTTTTTTGGGGGGAATAAAAGGATATGGTCTCAAATACTTTTGTACTTAAAAAGCAGAGACATTACTTTGCCAACAAAGATCTGTCTAGTCAAGGCTATGGTTTTTCCAGTGGTCATGTACAGATGTGAGAGTTGGACTATCAAGAAAGCTGAGCACCAAAGAACTGATGCTTTTGAACTGTGGCGTTGGAGAAGACTCTTGAGAGTCCCTTGGACTGCAAGGAGATCTAACCAGTCCATCCCAAAGGAGATCAGTCCTGGGTATTCATTGGAAGGGCTGATGTTGAAGCTGAAACTCCAATACCTTGGCCACCTGATGCGAAGAGCTGACTCATTGGAAAAGACCCTGATGCTGGGAAAGATTGAGGGCAGGAGGAGAAGGGGATGACAGAGGATGAGATGGTTGGATGGCATCACTAACTGGGTGGACATGGGTTTGGGTGGACTCTGAGAGTTGGTGATGGACAGGGAGGCCTGGCGTGCTGCAGTCCATGGTGTCGCAAAGAGTCGGACACGACTGAGCAACTGAACTGAACTTGATTCATATCTTGTCTGTCATAAAACATACTAGCCTTTGTTTAAGGTTTAGCTGCTTTTTGCCACTGTTGCAAGAACCTCTTTGGAAAACAGTTGGGTATGGGAAGTTTCCTGACACTTGAAGAATATCTGCTGATGTTCTGAGATTTCCTTAAAAAATAAATTAAACCATGAGAACCTAGGTCTGATGAAAATGGACAAACATTCCTAACAAAACAGAAAAGCAGCTCTTTTTATTGATACAGTTTAGCCCAGCTGGCTAGGAAGAAAGACATAATCAAAATGTATCTTGAGTATTTGTAAACCATGAAAAGCTAGTATTTTCAGGTGACTTAGAAAGTACCACTTAGAGTAGTAATTTTAATGTTTGTATTCAAATATCTTAAGTGTCTGTTAATATTAAGATGTGTAATTTAACAATATACAGCTGTTCCACAGAAAGCTTTAGGGATTCTCTTTTCTTCATTGAGAAGATCACAGTCATAAGCTACTGCAATATATCTGATTCTCTTCAAGGAAATATCCACTTAAAGGTCAGAAAATATATTCAACTTGTATGTGGCTTATGAGGATATGGGTGTATGCATTTGTATATGTGTGCAGGCATATGTCCTACTAGGTTAGGTTGAAAGCTCCTTCAATATATAGTTCTTCAACACATAATTTTGGTATGCTGTTTTTCTTTTATCATGGACCCCTGGAAATAAAGGACAGCTGCTACTTAACAACTGATTGATTACCTAACTGGCATATCTCCTAGTTCCAGTATCATCTAGCATTTATTTATTTATTTCAGTTTTACTAGAATCCTGTTTAATAGTGTTCTTTAATTTAAAAATAATATAGGCACCTTTTTTTTTTTTTTTTTTTTTCCTCAGAAGACAACTATCCCAGACTGGCTTAAAAGTAATTTCAAGTTATTTTATTTCAAATACACAGCACTCCCCAGAAGCAAACACATTCAATGGCTTGTTGTTAATTTTTATAGATGTTATTTAAATTACTCTTCAGTTATTAATTTTAAGCATTGCTTGCTATTTGACATTTTTTCCTCCAATATATGATTAAATAAAATATTACTTCTAGTTGTTTTTCTCCAAAAATATAAAAGTTCTTTTTGTAAAAAATTTTGTCCTTATCAAGATAATTTCTTTTGACATGAGACTGTGTAAGATGAAGACAGTTTTTGCTCAGACTTCACCTCTCCTTTTCCCTTTTGATCTCTAAGCTTGGGTCAGTGATATCTTCATATACTTTAACCTATTTGCACTTCTAATCAGAGTTATGTGTTCTCTCTCCTACAGAACACTATCCTCAAAATCTGTGGGGAGTAACTCTTAACTTTATGACTTGTTTTTATCTACAATATTCTGTCTTCCCGATTCAACTCTTATTCTGTCATAGTCACCAATATTTATATATATAATGTATATTTTTTTAAAAGTTATCTGAATGTTCCCCTTTAATGTTCTTTATTTGGTTTTTGTATCAGAATAATGCTTCAGTATTCTTGCCTTGAGAACCCCATGAACAGTATGAAAAGACAAAATGATAGGATACTGAAAGAGAAACTCCCCAGGTCAGTAGGGGCCCAATATGCTACTGGAGATCAGTGGAGAAATAACTCCAGAAAGAATGAAAGGATGGAGCCAAAACAAAAAGAATACCCAGCTGTGGATGTGTCTGGTGATAGAAGCAAAGTCCGATGCTGTAAAGAGCAATATTGCATAGGAACCTGGAATGTCAGGTCCATGAATCAAGGCAAATTGGAAGTGGTCAAACAAGAGATGGCAAGAGTGAATTCGACTCTAGGAATACGAACTAAAATGGACTGGAATGGGTGAATTTAACTCGGATGACCATTATATCTACTACTGTGGACAGGAATCCTCAGAAGAAATGGAGTGGCCATCATGGTCAACAAAAGAGTCCGAAATGCAGTACTTGGATGCAATTCAAAAACGATAGAATGATCTCTGTTCGTTTCCAAGGCAAACCATTCAATGTCACAGTAATCCAAGTCTATGCCCCAACCAGTAACGCCGAAGAAGCTGAAGTTGAAAGGTTCTATGAAGACCTACAAGACCTTTAGAACTAACACCCAAAAAAGATGTCCTTTTCATTATAGGGGACTGAATGCAAAAGTAGGAAGTCAAGAAACACCTGGAATAACAGGCAAATTTGGCCTTGGAATACGGAATGAAGCAGGGCAAAGACTAATAGAGTTTTGCCAAGAAAATGCACTGGTCATAGCAAATACCCTCTTCCAACAACACAAGAGAAGACTCTATACATGGACATCACCAGATGGTCAACACCGAAATCAGATCGATTATATTCTTTGCAGCCAAAGATGGAGAAGCTCTAACAATCAGCAAAAACAAGACCAGGAGCTGACTGTGGCTCAGACCATGAACTCCTTATTGCCAAATTCAGACTGAAATTGAAGAAAGTAGAGAAAACTCTAGACCATTCAGGTATGACCTAAATCAAATCCCTTATGATTATACAGTGGAAGTGAGAAATAGATTTAAGGGCCTAGATCTGATAGATAGAGTGCCTGATGAACTATGGAATGAGGTTCGTGACAGTCCAGGAGACAGGGATCAAGACCATCCCCATGGAAAAGAAATGCAAAAAAGCAAAATGGCTGTCTGGGGAGGCCTTACAAATAGCTGTGAAAAGAAGAGAAGCGAAAAGCAAAGGAGAAAAGGAAAGATATAAACATCTGAATGCAGAGTTCCAAAGAATAGCAAGAAGAGATAAGAAAGCCTTCTTCAGTGATCAATGCAAAGAAATAGAGGAAAACAACAGAATGGGAAAGACTAGGATCTCTTCAAGAAAATCAGAGATACCAAAGGAACATTTCATGCAAAGATGGGCACAATAAAGGACAGAGATGGTGTGGATCTAACAGAAGCAGAAGATATCAAGAAGAGGTGGCAAGAATACACAGAAGAACTGTACAAAAAAGAGCTTCAAGACCCAGATAATCATGATGATGTGATCACTGACCTAGAGCCAGACATTTTGGAATGTGAAGTCAAATGGGCCTTAGAAAGCATCACTACAAACAAAGCTAGTGGAGGTGATGGAATTCCAGTGGAACTATTCCAAATCCTGAATGATGATGCTGTGAAAGTGCTACACTCAATATGCCAGCAATTGGAAAACTCAGCAGTGGCCACAAGATTGGAAAGTCAGTTCACCCAATCCCAAAGAAAGGCAATGCCAAGGAGTGCTCAAACTACCGAACAATGCACTCATCTCCCACGCTAGTAAAGTAATGCTCAAAATTCTCCAAGCCAGGCTTCAGCAATATGTGAACGTGAACTCCTGACGTTCAACGTTTTGAAAAGGCAGAGGAACCAGAGATCAATTGCCAACATCCGCTGGATCATGGAAAAAGAAGAGAGTTCCAGAAAAACATCTATTCTGCTTTATTGACTATGCCAAAGCCTTTGACTGTGTGGATCACAATAAACTAGGAAATTCTGAAAGAGATGGGAATACCAGACCACCTGATCTGCCTCTTAAGAAATCTTATGCAGGTCAGGAAGCAAAGTTAGAACTGGTCATGGAACAACAGACTGGTTCCAAATAGGAAAAGGAGTACGTCAAGGCTGTATATTGTCACCATGTTTATTTAACTTATATGCAGAGTACACATGAGAAATGCTGGACTGGAAGAAACACAAGTTGAATCAAGATTGCCGGGAGAAATATCAATAACCTCAGATATGCAGATGACACCACCCTTATGGCAGAAAGTGAAGAGGGGCTAAAAGCCTCTTGATGAAAGTGAAAGTGGAGAGGAAAAGGTTGGCTTAAAGCTCAACATTCAGAAAACGAAGATCATGGCATCTGTCCCATCACTGCATGGGAAATAGATGGGGAAACAGTGGAAACAGTGTCAGACTTTGTTTTTCTGGGCTCCAAGATCACTGCAGATGGTGACTGCAGCCATGAAATTAAAAGACGCTTACTCCTTGGAAGGAAAGTTATGACCAACCTAGATAGCATATTCAAAAGCAGAGACATTACTTTACCAACAAAGGTTCGCCTAGTCAAGGCTATGGTCTTTCCTGTGGTCATGTATGGATGTGAGAGCTGGACTGTGAAGAAGGCTGAGCGCCGAAGAATTGATGCTTTTGAACTGTGGTGTTGGAGAAGACTCTTGAGAGTCCCTTGGACTGCAAGAAGATCCAACCAGTCCATTCTGAAGGAGATCAATCCTGGAATTTCTTTAGAAGGAATGATGCTAAAGCTGAAACTCCAGTATTTTGGCCACCTCATGCGAAGAGTTGACTCATTGGAGAAGACTCTGATGCTGGGAGGGATTGAGGGCAGGAGGAGAAGGGGACGACAGAGGATGAGATGGCTGGATGGCATCACTGACTCGATGGATGCGAGTCTGAGTGACCTCCGGGAGCTGGTGATGGACAGGGAGGCCTGGCGTGCTGCGGTTCATGGGGTCGCAAAGAGTCGGACACGACTGAGCGACTGATCTGATCTGATCTGATCAGAATAATGCTGTCCTAAAGTTAATTTGGAAGTATTTCTTCCTCCTCCATTTTCTCAAAATATTTCCATAGGACTTGTAATAGTTCTTCTTATAATTTTTGAAAAAATTCATGAACAAAGACATATGTAGTAAACTACACATTTTTTTTCCAGTAGGAGGAATGCATTTTATTATAAATTTATTTTATGGATAAATACAGGACTATTTAGATTTACTCTTTCTTTTGGAGTCAATGTTGATAATTTGTGTAGTCAGCAATGCCACCAGTGTTTCTGTTTCTAACTTATTGTCATTAACATTTTCATAACATCCCCATGTTAGTTTTTGCATCACTGGTATTTGTGACGTTTCCTTTTTCACTCCTGTTATTACTAATTCATGTTATTTTCCCTTGTCGTTGATGAATGTATTTACAGATTTATATATTTTATTAATAATTTCAAAAAATGAACTTACTGTTTCATTGATTTTCTTTTGCTTCTTTTTTCCCCACTCTTACCTTTATTATTTCCTTTCTCTTCCTTGTTTGGATTTAATTTGTTTATTTTACTTTGCATTTCTTCTGTGTATCAGTAGGGAAAATATCCTCTGAGCTTTCTTTCACTCATTTGAAATACAATTAATTTAAAGTTGTGTGATTCAGAATACTAAATTGACTCTCCTTACCTCCCTTTTCACTTTAAAGATTTATCCTATTGTTTTCTGTCTTGTTTCTGATGAAAATGAAGCTATCATTAAAACTGCTGTTCCCTTGTGTTTAGTACTGCTTATTCATTGCTTGGGTTTCCAAGGCGGTGATAGTGGTAAAGAACCCACCTGCCAATGCAGGAGACATAAGAGACATGGGCTCAACCCCTGGGTCAGGAAGATCCTCTGGATGAGGGCATGGCAACCCACTCCAATATTCATATCTTGAGAATTCCATGAACAGAGGAGCCTGGAGGTCTATGGTCCTTAGGATTGCAGAGTAGGACATGACTGAAGCGACTTAGCACACTTACACACACTTCTGTAGTAATCTTTGGTATTGTCCAAAGTGGGACATTGTTCATTGCTTTCAAAAACTTTTATTTCTGGATTATGCTTCAGATTTGATAATTTATATTAATCTAATTTATATTTTTCTTCTGTAGTCTCCAATTTGTTGTTTGTTTCATCAGTAAATTTTTCATATTCTACACTGTCATCTTCAACTATGAAATTTTCAGTTGGTCCATTCATATTGATTCAATTGCTCTGCTGAGAGTGCCCTTCTTTTCAGTCATTATGTAAGTAATTTTGTTCATATAATTGAACATATTGACAATAGCTTTTTAGTCTTTGTATGATAATTCCAGCACCACACAGTCTGTTTTTTTTTTAATTGATCATGTTTTCCTACACCTTCATATGAAAAATTATTTTTTCAACTTTTATGTCAGACATTTTTGAAGACATGTTAAAAGTTATCTGAATAATGTGGTATCCCTTTAGGGAGTGTTATGTTTTGCTCTGGCAAAGAGCAAATAGCTGGTAAGTTATTTTGTTTGTCCAGGCTTGATTTTATAATTTGTTTGAAAAAAATGCTGTTTCTGTTTTGACTTTACTCTTTTTTTCTTTTTTTTTTAAAACTTTATTTTACTTAACTTTACGTAGTATATGGACTTTATTTCTAAGGCATAGATTACTCTGGTGCAAATTAGTTAACCCTCAGCCAGGATTCCAACTTCTCCCAGTACTTTTAGTGCCCTTACTATCTTTATCCAGCTTGCAGCTCCAGTAGCAGTCCCTCTCTATTAGCCTCATGAGGGTTTGCCACATAAAACTACAGATCAGCCTTAGGCAAAGACTCATGGAAATCCCCATGTAGATAGCCAGTGCTCTCCTCTGTGTAGTTTTCTCCGTTCTTTCCTGTTCAGCGTTCTGCCCTGAAATTTTCTACCATTTCAACCTCTGCCTATTCATGTCAGCAAGAGCACTGTGCTCTGCTTCACCTCTTCTTCCCTGAGCCCTATTCTAGGAAGCACTCTCAAGCAGAAAAATGGAGGACAGATGGACTTTAACTTGAATATTTCTCTTCTCCCAAGGACAGAACTCCTTCTGTGCAGTATCTAAAACTACAGTCCTTCCATTTTGAGCAAAGCTAGTACTAGTTACTCTATCACCACTGGAAGTTGAATTTGAGCTCTCTCATTAGATAATTTGGTTAGTACCAAAGTTTTAGTATTAGGTGTTGTTCTATTAATGGAAGCAACAATGATAAATATAACTGAATCTTAGTTACAAGCTGAAATATAATATAGATAAATCATATTTTAGATAGTCATTGTTTAATAGTGAAGTCATTTCTGACTGTTTTGCGACCACATTGTCTATAGCCTGCCAGGCTCCTCTGCCCCTGGGATTTCTCCAGGCAAGAATACCTGGAGTGGGCTGCCATTTCCTTCTCCAGGGGATCTTCCTGACCCAGTGATCAAACCTGAGTCTCCTGCATTGCAGACAGATTCTTTATCACTGAGCCATCAGGGAAGCTTCATTTTATATAAAGTAGAAATCAATTAAACATATTGTTAAATTACTTATTGAATTTTAATATTCCTTATATCTATCTACTTCTCTCCACATGCACTCATACCACCATACTTCACCTTTAAGTCTGACTTTTTCTTGATTAATTTCATTTTCACTACAATTGACTTTTAATCCAGGCTGGTGTGTCTATAATGTATCCTTCAAATTATAGTCATAATAATTCTCATGTGTATATAATTATGCCATGTCCCCTTTATAAAACATTCAGTAATTATTTACTGCCTATAATATAACATTCTATGACCTAGAATAACATTATAAATGATTATGAAATAATACATTAAAAAACATCTCCTTAAATCTCCAACTACCTCTCTTATGGAGCTGACTGTGGCTCGGACCATGAACTCCTTATTGCCAAATTCAGACTGAAATTGAAGAAAGTAGAGAAAATTACTAGACCATTCAGGTATGACCTAAATCAAATCCCTTATGATTATACAGTGGAAGTGAGAAATAGATTTAAGGGCCTAGATCTGATAGATAGAGTGCCTGATGAACTATGGAATGAGGTTCGTGACATTGTACAGGAGACAGGGATCAAGACCATCCCCATGGAAAAGAAATGCAAAAAAGCAAAATGGCTGTCTGGGGAGGCCTTACAAATAGCTGTGAAAAGAAGAGAAGCGAAAATCAAAGGAGAAAAGGAAAGATATAAACATCTAAATGCAGAGTTCCAAAGAATAGCAAGAAGAGATAAGAAAGCCTTCTTCAGTGATCAATGCAAAGAAATAGAGAAAGACAACAGAATGGGAAAGACTAGGGATCTCTTCAAGAAAATCAGAGATACCAAAGGAACATTTCATGCAAAGATGGGCACGATAAAGGACAGAGATGGTGTGGACCTAACAGAAGCAGAAGATATTAAGAAGAGGTGGCAAGAATACACAGAAGAACTGTACAAAAAAGAGCTTCAAGACCTAGACAATCATGATGATGTGATCACTGACCTAGAGCCAGACATCTTGGAATGTGAAGTCAAATGGGCCTTAGAAAGCATCACTACGAAGAAAGCTAGTGGAGGTGATGGAATTCCAGTGGAGCTATTCCAAGTCCTGAATGATGATGCTGTGAAAGTGCTACACTCAATATGCCAGCAAATTTGGAAAACTCAGCAGTGGCCACAGGACTGGAAAAGGTCAGTTTTCATCCCAATCCCAAAGAAAGGCAATGCCAAGGAGTGCTCAAACTACCGAACAATTGCACTCATCTCACACGCTAGTAAAGTAATGCTCAAAATTCTCCAAGCCAGGCTTCAGCAATATGTGAACCATGAACTTCCTGATGTTCAAGCTGGATTTAGAAAAGGCAGAGGAACCAGAGATCAAATTGCCAACATCCGCTGGATCATGGAAAAAGCAAGAGAGTTCCAGAAAAACATCTATTTCTGCTTTATTGACTATGCCAAAGCCTTTGACTGTGTGGATCACAATAAACTATGGAAAATTCTGAAAGAGATGGGAATACCAGACCACCTGATCTGCCTCTTAAGAAATCTGTATGCAGGTCAGGAAGCAACAGTTAGAACTGGTCATGGAACAACAGACTGGTTCCAAATAGGAAAAGGAGTACGTCAAGGCTGCATATTGTCACCATGCTTATTTAACTTATATGCAGAGTACATCATGAGAAATGCTGGACTGGAAGAAACACAAGTTGGAATCAAGATTGCCGGGAGAAATATCAATAACCTCAGATATGCAGATGACACCACTCTTATGGCAGAAAGTGAAGAGGGGCTAAAAAGCCTCTTGATGAAAGTGAAAGTGGAGAGTGAAAAGGTTGGCTTAAAGCTCAACATTCAGAAAACGAAGATCATGGCATCTGGTCCCATCACTGCATGGGAAATAGATGGGGAAACAGTGGAAACAGTGTCAGACTTTGTTTTTCTGGGCTCCAAAATCACTGCAGATGGTGACTGCAGCCATGAAATTAAAAGACGCTTGCTCCTTGGAAGGAAAGTTTTGACCAACCTAGATAGCATGTTCAAAAGCAGAGAGATTACTTTGCCAACAAAGGTTCATCTAGTCAAGGCTATGGTCTTTCCTGTGGTCATGTATGGATGTGAGAGCTGGACTGTGAAGAAGGCTGAGCGCCGAAGAATTGATGCTTTTGAACTGTGGTGTTGGAGAAGACTCTTGAGAGTCCCTTGGACTGCAAGAAGATCCAACCAGTCCATTCTGAAGGAGATCAATCCTGGAATTTCTTTAGAAGGAATGATGCTAAAGCTGAAACTCCAGTATTTTGGCCACCTCATGCGAAGTGTTGACTCATTGGAGAAGACTCTGATGCTGGGAGGGATTGAGGGCAGGAGGAGAAGGGGACGGCAGAGGATGAGATGGCTGGATGGCATCACTGACTCGATGGGTGTGAGTCTGAGTGACCTCCGGGAGCTTGTGATGGACAGGGAGGCCTGGCGTGCTGCGGTTCATGGGGTCGCAAAGAGTCGGGCACGACTGAGCGACTGATCTGATCTGATCCAATCTACGTTCTATGAAGTAGACATACTTCAGTGTTGGCAGGGCTCTTTAAAACTCTGTTTTTTCTTGTTAAATTTATTAATTCTGTATTGCTTTAATATAATATTATTTCACTGTTTTAAATGCTTGTCTACTCACATTTCTTTATCACTGTATTCTAATTTATTTGAGAACAAGGAAAAAACAATATTCGGTATGATGTTGGTCAATAAAATGTGACCGTTGAATAAAATGTAATGAATCATCAAATAATATTATTTAAAGTGTGTTGAATTCATTCAAAAGGACAATGGAGAGAATTATAGGTGCATATTCTCAAATATTTATAATTTTCAAATTATTAATATATAGTACCCAAGCACATTTTAAAAATGTAAGTGATAGGATAAAAAGTCATTAACCTTTAAGCACTGAATGAAATTATTTAATGCAATAATTAAAAATAAAATGTTAACATCTTGGTGAATAGCAATGTAAGAAATAAATGTCTACTTTCATAGTGTAATATCCTATATTTCTTTGTACAGAATCTTATTTTTTAGCTACAGAAAACTTGAGGACAGAACAAGGAGAGAATCCATGAATATTGCTGCCTAATTACACAAAACTAAAAAAATATTGGTGAATTACTGATTCTTACTTGTAAATAAATACCACATTTTAATAGAGAATGTGATAACAATAAAATTTCAGCTATTTTAGATATAGATATCTACAAGTATTAAAGTATTTTGTAGAATGAATCTGATAATAAGCCAGTGCATAAAGGTACTTATAAGAATTCTTCTCCAACATGAATTTTTTGTCAAATGGATGTGAAATAAAGATAATTTGGAGTGGCAATTTACAAGTGCTATTTTCAGAAGGGATCTAGAGAAATATTGTTCAATTTGAGATCCAGGAAGTATAGATTCTGATGAAAGCAATAAAGTGACCTTCAATCAGCACTATCTTTGTTTTCCTGTCTGATATTGTCAAAAACGTTTTGAGCAATAAAGGCAGAATGATCACACGAATATATAAGAAATAGTAAGTTCTTAAAATAAACAACCATATGCTCTAGTTTTTCAGAAAGGAAGTAGAGTTTCCAGACAAAATGGAGAAAATCTTTAGGGAAGTAGGCCAGGACAGAAAGAGATAAATAAAGAGGCATGAAAATATAAAAGCAAGTTTTTAAGAAGTTTGACTAAAATAGTGGCATAATGAAAAAAATAAAAATTATTCATTATTATACAACAGAATACAATTTTTTATCCTCTCCTCATCCTCTGTGAACAACAGTACAGCCCTAGTCAGCTCTGGCTGCCATAACAAAATGCCATAACTGGATGACTTGTGAAAGTCACTCAGTTGTGTCCAACTCTTCATGACCCCATGAAGAGAATGACCCCACCAGGCTCCTCTTTTCATGGAATTCTCCAAGCTAGAATACTGGAGTAGGTAGCCTATCCCTTCTCCAGTGGATCTTCCCCACCCAGGAATTGAACCAGGGTCTCCTGCACTGCAGGTGGAGTCTTTACCAGCTGAGCTACCAGGGAGGCCCCAACTGAATGGCTTAAACAATGGAAATTTATTTCCTCATATTGCTGAAGGCTGGAAATCCAAGATCAAGGTGTCAGTATGATAAGGTTCTGGGATATTTCTCTTCTTGGCTTTCAGGTGGTAGATTTTTTTTATTGTATGCTCACATGGCAGAAGAAAGATAGCGAGCAAGAACTCTGAGATCTCTTGATAAAAAGGCTCTAAATCTCAATGAATTGTGTATCCTTCTGGAGTCCAAAAATTACTGAGGCAAGATTTCTTAAAGAAATATGAGGAACAGGGAGTTGTGGTAACAAAGTTGGTAACAAAGGCCCAGCTGTGAGCATGGATAATGTGGATGAAAGATAAATTTGTGTTATAATTAATTAGAGTAGAGAATATAAATTCCAGGGTATTAGAATGAGCATCAGTGGGGATATTAAAATATCATGGTTCAGGACAGAAATATTGGAAAGAATACCAGCAAACTAAGATAAACAAGGGCACATGAAGATGACTGCAACATGATCAGGTAGTAAATGAAATAATTTGAACATTAGCTTCAAATATGGCTTTCATATTATTCTTATTCTTAATTCCATTTCTTACTATTCTCATATTTTATGCTGGGCATTATTAAATAGCAAGTGTAAAGAGAAACATATTGAATAACATAAAGTACCCAGAGACACACTCTTTCACTTATTTCATAAATCCTCCGGGAGAAAAACTAGTTATAATGGATAGAAATAATCAGGTAAATGTCAGATCTAAAAATTCAACATTTTAAACAATGGTTAAGTTTAGAAAGAATGAGCCACAAGTCACTGAATGTTCAAATAAAGTCTGTATGACCATCTGTCAAGGATTCTGTAAGATTACTTGCTTTCATGGGAAGTCCTTTTTACCACTACAGCATTTTACCCTGATAATGGAAATAGTAGGAAAATACCACACATTGATCAAGTAATTCCCTCTCTCCCTCCTTACTTCCTACTCTCTTTTCTTTCCTTCTTTTCATCAAGTGCCAGGTACTGTTCTAGCTGCAATGGGTGAAGACTTAACAATACATTGTCTTTCTAGGTTGTTTTTCAGTCACTAACCAGTCCATTCTGAAGGAGATCAGCCCTGGGATTTCTTTGGAAGGACTGATGTTAAAGCTGAAACTCCAATACTTTGGCCACCTCATGTGAAGAGTTGACTGATTGGAAAAGACCCTGATGCTGGGAGGGATTGGGGGTAGGAGGAGAAGGGGACGACAGAGAATGAGATGGCTGGATGGCATTGCCGACTCGATGGATGTGAGTTTGAGTGAACTCTGGGAGTTGGTGATGGACAGGGAGGCCTGGCATGCTGCAATTCATGGGGTCACAAAGAGTCAGACACGACTGAATGACTGAACTGAACGGAAGTCATGTCCAGCTCTTTGCCAGACTACTGTCCATGGGATTTCTCAGCAGAAATACTAGAGTGAGTTGCCATTTCCTTCTCCAGGGGATTTTCTCAACCCTGGGATTGAACCTGAGTCTCCTGCTCGGCAGGTGGATTCTTTACCATTGAGCCACCTGGGAAGGCCCTCATTCCAAGAAATAAAGAAGTAGGTATGAATGCCTTCAAATAGAGTTTTGTATATAGTGCATGAAAGTACAGTTAATGATGATTTTACAGAAGAGAAAGTTCTACAGCTGTCTCTACATAATAAGGAATATTTTGATGGTTTGAGTAATGGAAAAGCACATTTTAGGAACTAGAAAAAGAATTTGCATAGATGAAGAAGCACAAAAGAATAAATGCCAGGAAAAGGCCATGCTAATTTGATGGGGGATATTTCGAGTTAGAGAAGGAGAGACATGAGGATGAGTGGGATGAGTTGAGGTAGGGGCTGTAGGCGGGAGCTCGATCATGAAGATTTTTGCAGTTATACTCTGTAACCAGAAGGTTTACGTTTTGTCCGTTGTTTGTTTGCTTATTGTTTAGTGCAAATGTGGTCGTGTTGCCTCTTTAGGGTTACAGTGGGGTCCTGAAACCCCACTAATTTCATCCAGTCCCACTAATTCTCCTAAATTCCGTCTGTACTTACTCTTTCTTATTCTTTTTAAGAAGGTAAAATCCCTGGGCTCCACTTCCCATCAGGTTCTTCTGAAGCCATGTTTTCTTTTGCCTCAAAGTCTGATTAATGCTCTTCCCTCTATTTGAGATAATCATTTCACTCAATGCTCTCCTCACCGTCAATTGGAAAACTCATATGTCAGTTTCAAATTAGGATTAATTATGAAGGTTTTGTTCAACAGAAGCATTGCTGGGTCCTCTGTTTATAAGCCTACATAAGAACTTTGCTTCCATTTTTATGATAGACATTCATTCCACACATCACTGCTAGCTAAACTTAAGACTTCCATTTTTGACTATAATTTCTGGGAACTCCTTATTCTCTTTACCCTTGGAACTCAGTCTAATGAATGGATGTACGAATGGATGGGTGAAAATAGAAATCAAAGCTATGTGAGTATGGATTCTCTTCTGCAGGTTATTCAAATCCAGTGGATCAAACAGGAAAGTGATTCTATCTAACACTTGTTTTAGAAAATTGTCTTTGGTGAGCCTCGGGAGGAAGCTTGCACAGAGATAGGATTAGAGGATGACTATCAGGATGTGAATTAAGAAGATATTTTAATAGCTTGGGAGAGGAGGTTATGGAGAAATATTAGGGAGCATGAAGTGAAAAAACTAGATTATAAAGATATTTAGATAGTGTACAATAACAAATTGGATGTATAAGATGAAAGAAGAGTCATGGTGGTAGTGACAATAAGGAAGACGTAATCCTGGGTGATTAACTCGATGATGGTGCCCTTCATTAGAACAAGTACTGAAATGAGAATAGTCATCAAGGCACTAGGTCTGGTTTTAAATAGACCTAAGCTACTCATGTACTCAGGTTTCCTGGTGGCTCAGATGGTAAAGCCTCTGCTTGCAATGCAGGAGACCCAGGTTCGATTCCTGGGTCGGCAAGATCCCCTGGAGAAGGAAATGGCAATCCACTCCAGCACTCTTGTCTGGAAAACCCCAGGGACAGAGGAGCCTGATAAGCTACAGTCCATGGGGTCACAAAGAGTCAGACACGACTGAGCGACTTCACAAGCTACTCATGTAGACAGAAAATTTACTTTACAATAGGTCTACTGCTGTCTACATAGGATTGGACAGGAAATCTAAATTATAGAATCAGTATAGAGGAGATACTTTTTAAATAAATAAAATGACTGTTTTTAGTAGACAGAGAGTAAAATAAGAGGGAATTGGGTACATTACTTTGGGAGGGGGACCTCAGCCTAAAAGGATTGGATTTTAAAAAAAAGTTCAGATAGCAAAGTTATAGGACAACAAGAAGAAAATAAAATCTTCTGGAGTAAGTGATCAAAAATATCAGATGTGGCGGGGAGGTCAAATAAAATAGAGACAGAAAAGTGTTCACTAGATTTCATCACACAGAGGTTATCGCTGCTTGTTGTCAGGGAGGTTTCAGTAGTCCAATGGCCAACAATCAGACCACAAAGGCTGAGGGGTAATTGTGAGGAGAGAAATTAATGAGGATTTTTCCTCCATAAAGAAGTGTGCCTATGTTAGGAAAGAGAATGAAAGCACCACAAAGCATTCAAACTGATGAAAGGGTGTTTGTTAAAATGATATTAGCCTCAATTGCTGTGATATTTCAGAGTAAAAACAACTATTTTGCATAATGAAACAAAACCCACCAAATCCTATTACCTATACAAGGCAAAGTGCTCACTCTTAAAAATATTAATGCTTGCCCTGCTAAAATGTATATAGCATCTATATTTTTGTTCCAGTATCAATGTGCCAGCATCTGCTACCTAATATTTTAATCTAAAGTTTAAGGTGTTAAAATCAGTTTGATAGGTACTTAAAAGTATCTATGATATTGAATAGGTGCTGAAATCACTATTAGGCTTTCAGCCACAACTAGTTTAGAATACTGAAGAGATAATGCATGTCTACAGAAGCTTACTTCTAAATGTCTACATATCATTAGGAGACAGAATTTCTGTCCTGATACTTCAGTAGACAATTTATCATTGACAGTCACTTCCGTTAAGACTGCAGTCTAATTTTTAAACACTCCTTTCCTCACCTTCAACTAGTTACAATGTCACTTTGTGTATTGTCATAAATATTTCATGTTGGAAATTTGTCAGGAAGAGAAAAAACAGAAATATGCACATGGTTATTCCCTGAGGCCTGTTCTCTAATAGCTAAAGTGGCTAATAATGAAGGACTAAAGGAAATTATAGTGCATTAACTTGGTAGCACATTATTATATTTAAAAAATTTTGAAAAATTTTGTAACATATATAAACATGATATAAATTTCCATTGAAGGGCAAATTACAGCATGATTTGTTCATTAGTATTTCAGTCATAAAATATGCATGTCCCTATTGACAATATTTAAAAGATAATATGCAAATGTAAAAACAGTTGAGATATGTTTTTGATTTACAGGACATTTTAGTTTCTTCAGAATTCACTTTGTTTTTCAAGAAAAGACTTTGTCTTAAGCTTTGTTGTTGTTATTCTCCCAATTTATCCAACTACATATAAGAAAGCCAGGCGAAAATATCAAGCAATTAAACTTATAACACCAATAAGTCAGTTTTTACTAAATGATATTAAGCTAATACTTTAATATTATTTTTTCCACAGTAGATTCATTAATGTCACTTTTCTCTTCATGTAAATGGACCATACAAATCTCTGTTTCTAGGTTTCCACAAGTGATCCCAATGATTCTTTATTGACAACAGAAAATCCAAAGGTATTTGGTTGCTTGAAGACTGCATACTACTCTTGGGTTAAAGAATTGTTGGGCACAAAGTTCCAACTTCACAGATGGTTATTAGACTTAAGTGGCCCTGAGACAGAATCTTTATGTTGGTCTGTGTTATTCTATATTTGGAACTAATTGCATTTCCACTCAACAAAGGGTTCAAACACATGCAATTAAAAACACAGTACAATTGCTTCCTTTGATCTAAATAAACCTAAAAGTCATGCTTTTTTTTTTTTTTTTTTGGTTTTTATTTCTGTTGCTTGCTTTTACAAAAGCATCAATTCTTCAGCGCTCAGCCTTCAACTCTCACATCCATACATGACTACCAGAAAAAAACATAGCTTTGATTATACAGACCTTTGTTGACAAAGTGATGCCTCTGCTTTTTAATATGCTGTCTAATTTAGTCATAGCTTTTCTCCCAAGGATCAAGTGTTTTTTAATGTCATGGCTGCAGTCAACATTTTCAGTGATTTTGGAGCCCAATAAAATAAAGTCTGTCACTGTTTCCATTGTTTCCCCATCTGTTTACCATTGAGTGGTGGGACCCGATGGCACGATCTTAGTTTTTTCAATGTTGAGTTTTAAGCCAAATTTTTCATTCTCTTCTTTCACTTTCAACAAGAGGCTCTTTAGTTCCTTTTCATTTTATGCCATAAGGGGGGTGTCATCTGCATATTTGAGGATATTGATATTTCTCCCATCAATCTTGATTCCAGCTTGTGCTTCACCTAGCCCAGCATTTTGCATCATGTACTCTGCATATAAGTTAAATAAGCAGGGTGACAATATACAGCTTTGACATATTCCTTTCACAATTTGGAACCAGTCCATTCTTTCATATCTAGTTCTGACTGTTACTTCTTGACCTGCATAAAGTTTTCTCAGGCGGCAAGTAAGGTGGCCTGATATTCCCATCACTTGAATTTTCCACAGTTTGTTGTGATTCACACAGTCAAATGCTTTAGCATAGTCAGTGATGCAGAAGTAGATGTTTTTCTGGAATTCCCTTGCTTTTTCTATTACCCAATGGATGTCGGCAGTTTGATCTCTGGTTCCTCTACCTTTTCTAAATTCAGCTTGAACATCTGAAAGTTCTTTTGATTGCCTTCCTGATATTCTTCCAAGGTGTGCGTTGATGTATGCTAAGCCAGTTCAGTCGTATAGGATTATGTGTGATCCTATAGCCCACAAGGGTCCTCTGTCTGTGGGACTCTCCAGCCAAGAATACTCGAATGGGTTGCTATGCCTGCTCCAGGGGATCTTCCCAGCCCAGGGATGGAATCCACATCTCTTACATCTCAAATATTTGCCGGCAGGTTCCCTGGTGGCTCAGATGGTAAAGTGTCTGCTGGCAAAGCAGGAGACCCGGGTTAGATTCCTGGGTCAGGAAGATCCCCTGGAGAAGGAAATGGCAATCCACTCCAGCACTCTTGCCTGGAAAATCCCATGGACTGAGGAGCCTGATAAGCTACAGTCCATGGGGTCACAAAGAGTCGGACATGACTGAGTGACTTCGCTTTTCACTTTCTTTACCACTAGTATACCTAGGAAGCCCTCTTTGAAGGCAATTTTGGAATAAACACTTTACGGAATACTGGCCTTCTTTTTATTCCAGAATTCCCCAAATCAATTCAGAAGCATATTAGGACAAGGCGTGATTTCAGGTAAATCCTTGCCTCAGCCTTGCAGGGAAGCTGAGAAGATAGCAAATGTGACAGCATAGGACACGAGGGAGCATTGATATTTACAGACATTGGTTAATAGACACCACAAGGTCTGTAAATTCCAAGATTCTTCTGGGATATGGATATTCTCTGTGCATGTAGACAAACCAGGTTTAGGCAGCCTGGGTGCAGTGATCTGACAGAGATGAAAGTGCTGGCTGCTGGAAGAGAAATGGAGCCATGATAGTATATGTTATGCCAACGTTTATATATCTGAAAATATATATGCTTTCTTTGGGTTATCTTTTCAATAAATATATACCATATTTTTTAAAAAAATGGTCCAGGGTGACTTTGCTTGGAAGAGCTCTATACCTCAGTGACACTGATATGGTCAGTGTTGTTTATAGTCGTTCTTGATCTCATATTCATAATATTGAGAAACATATCTCAAGAGACTTGATGATGTTTTTCAATTTACTAGGAGATGAGAAACAGGAAACGGTGGACTGGAAGAAACACAGCTGAAATCAAGATTGCCAGGAGAAATATCAATAACCTCAGATATGCAGATGACACCACCCTAATGGCAGAAAGTGATCAAATCAGATTAGATCAGTCGCTCAGTCATGTCCAACTCTTTGCGACCCCGTGAATCGCAGCACACCAGGCCTACCTATCCATCACCAAGTCCCGAAGGTCACTGAGACTCACATCCATTGAGTCAGTGATGCCATCAAGCCATCTCATCCTCTGTTGTCCCCTTCACCTCTTGCCCTCAATCCCTCCCAGCATCAGAGTCTTCTCCAATGAATCAACTCTTCGCATGAGGTGGCCAAAGTACTGGAGTTTCAACTTAAGCATCATTCCTTCCAAAGATCCCAGGGTTGATCTCCTTCAGAATGGACTGATTGGATCTCCTTGCACTCCAAGGGACTCTCAAGAGTCTTCTCCAACACCACAGTTCAAAAGCATCAATTCTTCAGCACTCAGCCTTCTTCACAGTCCAACACTCACATCCATACATGACCACAGGAAAAACCATAGCCTTGACTAGTTGGACCTTTGTTGGCAAGTAATGTATCTGCTTTTGAATATGTGATCTAGGTTGATCATAACTTTCCTTCCAAGGAGTAAGCGTCTTTTAATTTCATGGCTGCAGTCACCATCTGTAGTGATTTTGGAGCACAGAAAAATAAAGTCTGACACTGTTTACACTGTTTCCCCATCTATTTCCCATGAAGTGATGGGCCAAGATGCCATGAGCTCCATTTTCTGAATGATGAGCTTTAAGCCAACTTTTTCACTCTCCACTTTCACCTGCATCAAGAGGCTTTTGAGTTCCTCTTCACTTTCTGCCACAAGGGTGGTGTCATCTGCATATCTGAGGTTATTGATATTTCTCCCGGCAATCTTGATTACAGCTTGTGTTTATTCCAGTCCAGCGTTTCTCATGATGTACTCTGCATATAATTTAAATAAGCAGGGTGACAATATACAGCCTTGATGTAATCCTTTTCCTATTCGGAACCAGTCTGTTGTTCCATGTTCAGTTCTAACTGTTGCTTCCTGACCTGCATACAGATTTCTCAAGAGGCAGATCAGGTGGTCTGGTATTCCCATCTCTTTCAGAATTTTACAGTTTATTATGATCCACACAGTCAAAGGCTTTGTCATAGTCAATAAAGCAGAAATAGATGTTTTTCTGGAACTCTCTTGCTTTTTCCATGATCCAGTGGATGTTGGCAATTTGATCTCTGCTTCCTCTGCCTTTTCTAAAACCAGCTTGAACATCAGGAAGTTCATGGTTCACATATTGCTGAAGCCTGGCTTGGAGAATTTTGGGCATTACTTTACTAGCGTGTGAGATGAGTGCAATTGTGCGGTAGTTTCAGCATTCTTTGGCATTGTCTTTCTTTGGGATTGGAATGAAAACTGACCTTTTCCAGTCCTGTGGCCACTGCTGAGTTTTCCAAATTTGCTGGCATATTGAGTGCAGCACTTTCACCACATCATCTTTCAGGAATTGGAATAGCTCAACTGGAATTCCATCACCTCTACTAGCTTTGTTCGTAGTGATGCTTTCTGAGGCCCACTTGACTTCGCATTCCAGGATGTCTGGCTCTAGGTCAGTGATCACACCATCATGATTATCTGGGTCGTGAAGATCTTTTTTGTACAGTTCTTCTGTGTATTCTTGCCACCTCTTCTTAATATCTTCTGCTTCTGTTAGGTCCATACCATTTCTGTCCTTTATCGAGCCCATGTTTGCATGAAATGTTCCTTTGGTATCTCTGATTTTCTTGAAAGAGATCTCTAGTCTTTCCTATTCTGTTGTTTTCCTCTATTTCTTTGCATTGATCACTGAAGAAGGCTTTCTTGTCTCTTCTTGCTCTTCTTTGGAACTCTGCATTCAGATGCTTATATCTTTCCTTTTCTCCTTTGCTTTTAGTGTCTCTTCTTTTCACCATTATTTGTAAGGCATCCCCAGATAGCCATTTTGCTTTTTTGCATTTCTTTTCCATGGGGATGGTCTTGATCCCTGTCTCCTGTACAATGTCACGAACCTCATTCCATAGTTCATCAGGCACTCTATCTATCAGATTTAGGCCCTTAAATCTATTTCTCACTTCCCCTGTATAATCATAAGGGACTTGATTTAGGTCATACCTGAATGGTCTAGTGGTTTTCCCTACTTCCTTCAATTTAAGTCTGAATTTGGTAATAAGGAGTTCATGGTCTGAGCCACAGTCAGCTCCTGGTCTTGTTTTTGCTGACTGTACAGAGCTTCTCCATCTTTGGCTGCAAAGAATATAATCAATCTTTCGATGTTGACCATCTGGTGATGTCCACGTATAGAGTGTTCTCTTGTGTCGTTGGAAGAGGGTGTTTGTTATGACTAGTGCATTTTCTTGGCAAAACTCTATTAGTCTTTGCCCTGCTTCATTCCGTATTCCAAGGCCAAATTTGCCTGTTACTCCAGGTGTTTCTTGACTTCCTACTTTTGCATTCCAGTCCCCTATAATGAAAAGGACATCTTTTTTGGGTGTTAGTTCTAAAAGGTCTTGTAGGTCTTCATAGAACCGTCCAACTTCAGTTTCTTCAGCGTTACTGGTTGGGGCATAGACTTAGATTACTGTGACACTGAATGCTTTGCCTTGGAAAGGAACAGAGATCATTCTGTCATTTTTGATATTGCATCCAAGTACTTCATTTTGGACTCTTTTGTTGACCATGATGGCCACTCCATTTCTTCTGAGGGATTCCTGCCCGCAGTAGTAGACATATTGATCATCTGAGTTAAATTCACCCATTCCAGTCCATTTGAGTTCTCTGATTCCTAGAATGTCGACATTCACTCTGGCCATCTCTTATTTGACCACTTCCAATTTGCCTTGATTCATGGACCTGATATTTCAGGTTCCTATGCAATATTGCTCTTTACAGCATCGGACCTTGCTTCTATCACCAGACACATCCACATCTGGGTATTCTTTTTGCTTTGACTCCATCCATTCATTCTTTCTGGAGTTATTTCTCCACTGATCTCCAGTAGCATATTGGGCCCCTACTGACCTGGGGAGTTTCTCTTTCAGTATCCTATTATTTTGCCTTTTCATACTGTTCATGGGGTTATCAAGGCAAGAATACTGAAGTGGTTTGACATTCCTTTCTCCAGCAGACCACATCCTATCAGATCTCTCCACCATGACCCGTCCATCCTGAGTTGCCCCACGGGCATGGCTTAGTTTCATTGAGTTAGACAAGGCCGTGGTCCTAGTGTGATTAGATTGTCTAGTTTTCTGTGAGTATGGTTTCAGTGTGTTTGCCCTCTGATGCCCTCTTGCAACACCTAAGAGAAACTAAAAAGCCTCTGGATGAAAGTGAAAGTGGAAAGTGAAAAAGTTGGCTTAAAGCGCCACTTTCAGAAAACGAAGATTATGGCATCTGGTCCCACTGCTTCGTGGGAAATAGATGGGGAAACAGTGGAAACTGTGTCAGACTTTATTTTTCTGGGCTCCAAAATCACTGCAGATGGTGACTGCTGCCATGAAATTAAAAGATGCTTACTCCTTGGAAGGAAAGTTATGACCAACCTAGATAGCATATTCAAAAGCAGACATTACTTTGCCAACAAAAGTCCGTCTAGTCAAGGCTGTGGTTTTGCCAGTGGTCATATATGGATGTGAGTGTTGGACTGTGAAGAAGAGTGAGCGCTGAAGAATTGATGCTTTTGAACTGTGGTGTTGGAGAAGACTCTTGAGAGTCCCTTGGACTGCAAGGAGATCCAACCATTCCATTCTGAAAGAGATCAGCTCTGGGATTCTTTGGAAGGAATGATGCTGAAGCTGCAACTCCAGTACTTTGGCCACCTCATGCGAAGAGTTGACTCATTGGAGAAGACTCTGATGCTGGGAGGGATTGGGGGCAGGAGGAGAGAAGGATGAGATGGCTGGATGGCATCACTGACTCGATGGATGTGAGTCTGAGTGAACTTCGGGAGTTGGTGATGGACAGGGAGGCCTGGTGTGCTGCGATTCATGGGGTTGCAAAGAGTCAGACACAACTGAGCGACTGAACTGAACTGAACTAATATACTAATAACTCCAGTCATAAAGCCTGGACTAACATTTGGATGGATGAGTGAGTTAACTTTTCTTTCTTTTTTTTTTTCAGTAAAAGATCCAAAAAAAAATGGCAGGATCAATGAGACAGGCTGATTATATCTAATAGAGGCCCCGTGGTTTATCAATATCATTTTCTTTCTTGGCATGTTTCACTAAGCCCTCATACAAATTGTTGTTTAGTTGCTAAGTCATGTCTGACTCTTCTGCGATCTCATGGACTGTAGCCTGCCAGACTCCTCTGTCCATGGGATTTCCCAGCCAAGAATATTGGGATGGGTTCCCATTTCCTTCTCCAGGATATCTTCTTGATCCAGGGATCGAACCCACATCTCCTGCATTGGCATGCAGGTTCTTACCACTGAGCCACCAGAGAAGCCCCTAACACAAATCACTTAAGAATTAATATAGTGTCAAATGTATGATTCTACTCTAGAATGTTAATTTATATGAATTCACTGAATCATATAGTTTTGAAGTTAGAAGAATTGAAGTTAGAAGAAACTATGATGTCACTTAATCCTTTCATTTCAAAACTGAAGAAGCCATAGCTGAAGAGATAAAAATATCTTCCCAGGAAAGCATAAATTTAAAAATATGAAGGATGTTACTTTTGACTCTGCTCAATTATTTCCCTGACCCTCTTCTTTACATGCTATTCAATTTTAATAGCATTGTTCTCTGTCTTTCTTTAATGTGAATAGGTTTTTATATAGTAGACACTTATGTGCATGTGTGCTAGGTCACTCCAGCCATGTCCAGCTCTTTGTGACCCCTATGGACTATAGCCCACCAGTCTCCCTTGTCCATGTGATTCTCCAGGCAAAAATACTGGAATAGGTTGCCATGCTCTCCTCCAGGGCATCTTCCTGACTCAGGGACCATACCTGAATCTCATGTCTCCTGCATTGGCAGATGGTTTCTTTACCACTAGTACACTTGGGAAACCTCAAGAAAGATGTTACTTTTGACTCTGCTCAATTATTTCCCTGACCCTTTTTCTTTACATGCTCTTCAATTTTAATAGCATTCCCCTCTGTCTTTCTGCAGTGTGAATATTTTTATATAGTAGGCACTTATGGGTATATGTAAAATAAAACTCAAATCATGTTTCAAGTGGATGTGCATTATGTTGTAGTTTATACAGCTTTCAATAGTATATTTTTAAAATTCCTTCTTATTCCATAATTAGTTCAGATGGTAGCATAAGATTGATCATTTGATTTTCTAAATCTTTAAACTTACACAGTAGTTCAAAGGAAAAGTACCTTTTATTTCTCCTTCAAAATTATTCTTCACAGTGATATATGATCAGGAAAGCAAAAATCTCAATTTTCTAAGCAGTGTACATGCTCAAGAGGTCACAGTTAAGGTTACCTTGGGAGCTCTAATTCTGAATTTCCTGAATTTTGTGGGTTTAAATCATAACTTTAATGTTCCATTAATGCAGGGTGCTTTTTTTACACTGAATTGTTTTATGTATTTTATTCTGCACTAATGGACATTGTGTTGATTTCTATGAATATCAAGGAGAGTTCAATATTCTGGTAAAACTCTTTTTAGTTTATGTTTTTTTTTTTTTTTTTTACATGCTTTTACTTGAGTTTGACTAAGACAATTTAAAAGCTTTTCTATCAATAACTACTTTTTTTTTTATTTTATAGTAAGAGACCGAGCAATATGGTTTTATGTATTTAAAATTAAAATGTGCCTTCTGAAAACTTTGAAAAATTTATGATTTGTTTTATTGCTTTAGTAGCTTTAAGATACCATTAAATCATTAGACCAGTAGCTTTGTGATTCAAATTTAAAACCATCAGACTGTCCATCATAAAAAAAAAAAAAAAAAAAAAAAACAAAATCTTCCATTGGACATGAATATGAATTGCACTTATACTCACAGTGCACCTCTCTAATTCTGAATTATTCTTAAATTTCTTATAAGAGTGATCATGTTTTAGTATACTTTTGTATAATCAATCAGAATTCTGAGTTAGTTGCTCAAAAAATATTTATTGAGCTATAGTTCTCAAGTTCCTAAACTTACTATGTTTATTTCTATTCTCTATCCCTTTAAAATATGTATCTTCTTTGTAAGTCACAAGTAGTTTAATCCAGTTCCAATTAGCTCAATAATAATTCTAGTACTGAACATTAATCTGCAGCAAATTAAAAGAGATGAAAGATGTAACTTGGTAATTAGTGATAAACTTACTACATGAAGATAGACTCTGAGCTTAGTGAAAGCAAGGACTGGATTTTGTTTACCACTCTAAGCCAGTAGCTATAATGTAATGCTATTTGAAATTGACTCCCTAGATCTCAAATGGTGTATTTACCTACGTATGACAAACCTAAGATATTTCTTATACATATTTTACTTATTTTTTTCTTAAAATGAAAATATTTTCTGGGTGTATAAAGTATGAGTTTTTGATGGATTAGAATTAATAGCAAGACTGATCAAAATAACTAATGTTGTATAAAAAACACATAGAAAATCTAAATGGTACGCTACTCTCATAAGGCTATTCTGCTTTCACTGGCCCAAATATGCATGATCCAATACTGTGTCACAGTATTTAATTCTCATACCCAAAAGGTTATTCTCTTTTCTTGTTCAAATGTGAAATAATATTTAGACAGGTTAAACATCTTGCCACAGGATAAAGTGGGAAATCTTGGACATAGTCACATAAAAACTAAAACTCACACAGAAAAACATACATTTTTTTACATTATCAAAGTTGAACATATGTAAACTGCTTGATCAAAAATTTTATTCATATACATATATATATATAGATATAGATAGATACACACACAGAGATCTTTCAGTTGTCTTAAGTTTTGGATATCATTTGTAAGGCTACAGACATTTTTGCACATAAATTTTGATGAGTATTAGTACACATTTCTGTTGAATATACACCTAAGAATAAAACATATATGAATATATATTATATATATACACACAGAAACCTTTCATTATATTACTGTATAATATTGCATTGCATGAGCCTATACTATATGTATGTGTGTGTATACATATATACATATATGTATGTGTGTGTATACACACACACACACACACACACACACACACACACACACACATATATATATATATAGAAGTCATGTAGACTTAGGTCCAAATACACCTCTAGTTTTATTTATAAGTTTTCAGTTTTCAAATGGGGAAAGGAAGAAGCTGGGCCACCTACATTATAAAATTGCTTTGAAGATTAAGACCAATGATTACACTACTCATGGCATACTATAAATATTTAGGTAATAACTATTAGGTATTTATTTATTTATTTATTTATTTTTTTATTCTTTTGTATTTTACTGACACAGTTATCAAATTGGCAAATTTTATTCCTTTTTTTTTATTATTATTTTTTTATTTTGCTTAACTTTACAATATTGTATTGCTTTTAAAATACATCAAGATGGATCCGCCGCCAGTATACACGTGTTCCCCATCCTGAACCCTCCTCCCTCTCCCCTCCCCACACCATCCCTCCAGGTCGTCCCAGTGCTCCAGCCCCAGGCATTTGTTATCGGGCATCGTACCTGGACTGACGACTCGTTTCAGATATAATATTATACATATTTCAATGCTATTCTCCCCAATCATCCCACCCTCTCTCCCGGTCCCAGAGTCCAAAAGTCTGTTCTATACATCAGTGTCTCTTTTGCTGTCTCATAAATAGGGTTATTTTTACCATCTTTCTAAATGCCATATATATGCGTTAGTATACTGTATTTGTGTTTTTGTTTCTGGCTTACTTCACTCTCTATAATAGGCTCCAGTTCCATCCACCTCCTTAGAACTGATTCAAATGTATTCTTTTTAATGGCTGAGTAATACTCCACAAGCAATAAATGCTGGAGAGGGTGTGGAGAGAAGGGAACCCTCTTACACTGTTGGTGGGAATGCAAACTAGTACAGCCACTATGGAGAACAGTATGGAGATTCCTCAAAAAACTGGGAATAGAACTGCCTTATGATCCACCAATCCCACTGCTGGGCATACACACTGAGAAAACCAGAATTGAAAGAGACACGTGTACCCCAATGTTCATAGCAGCATTGTTTACAATAGGTATTTATTTTTATGTGAAAGATCAAATGCATAGTGAGCTCAGAGCTGGAAATCGGATTTACATCTGATTCTAAAGCCCAGAATTTTTCCTTAGGTTGTATTATCTTTCCTACCATGACTTTTCTCTAAAGGAAGAATTACATGTTATAGAAATTAAGGAAAATCATTATATACTGATATAGTTAGAAGCAAGAATAGAAAAAAAAATCTATTATCAATCATTTTCAGCCTCAATCTTTTTTTCTTAAATCTAGTATCAAAGAGAAGCATATTTCAAACGTAATTCATTTGAACTCTTAGTGGCCTCAAACTACTAATTGTGCCAGTACCAGATGTTAACAGCGATTTTGATTTACCAGTTAGTATCTTTTCTTTTTTTTTCCATGAGAGTTCAGGAACTGATGACTTGAAACTCAGCTAAATTGAAAATGGTCTACATAGATTCATTTATAATCATGTCATTACGTCAGTGCACTCCCAGATAACTGAGTTTTATTGCATAACAACTTGTATATTTCTGTCTTCTGACAAAACAGAAAGATATTGACATTTTTTTAGGGTACAGTTACTCATCTGTGCAAAATGTCATGATTTCTTATTTGACTCATCAGGTCTCTTGTAGGTGGCTTTTGAATGACTCCAAATTCTCTTCTACCAAATTATTTGTTGAAATTGAATATAAATGGAGTTCACCAAAGATAGGATATGGACTATTTGTCTATCCTCATTTTTAGAAAGTGTCAATAAACTTCCTTGGCATATCTTGGATGTAACTTAAAACATACAACTTTAACTGCACAGCAGTGAGGGATGACAGGTCAGGAGACAAATCAGGAACCTTATTGAGAGTTGCCACTAGTTCCCAGAAGGTTCTGAAAGAATTAATGCAGATGTAGACACTGAACAAATAATATTGAAGGGATGAAGATTTTTCATATATATAGTTCACTGAAATACCTACCAGAGAAATTAGGGTTTTGGTGATGTGTCAGGATTATAACTAGTGTGTGCATTCAACTACCCTGGGCCATAAATGGCTGTCCAAGGATGAAGGTGAGAATTTGACATTTAGGACATGTATCTATAAGAAAAAGAGATCTATTCTCTTGCATGGAGAAAAAAAATGGCAACACATTCCAGTTGCCTGGAGAATTCCATGGAGAGAAGAGCCTGGTAGCCTACAGTCCATGGGGTTGCAAAGAGTTGGACGTGATGAACGACTAATGTGTGCACACGTGCACACACACACATTCTCTTACGGCTGTTCATTCATGAATATGAGCATGCGAAATCTAGGGAATACATTCACTTAAAAACAAGAGAAACCTAGTCCCTTAGGGTGATTCAACCAAGAATTTTTCATATAGTGAAACCTTGAGATTGTAGATAAAATGGAATTTCGTGTATCCTAAATCCCTTCAGTTGTGTCAGACTCTATGTGATCCTATGGACTGTAGCCCCCCAGGCTCTTCTTCCATGGGATTCTCCAGGCAAGAATACTGGAGTGGGTGGTCATGCCCTCTTCCAAAGGATCTTCCCAACTCAGGGACTGAACCAACGTCTCTCATGTCTCCTGCATTGGCAGGCAGGTTCTTTACTGCTAGCCCTCTGGGAAGCCCCAGACAGAATTAATTGATAATAATACAGTTCAACCAGAGTTGGGTGTAAAAGTAACAATGGCAGGGAAAATAGATCCCTAGAAGAGGTTTTTGTGGCACTGGAATTGTGTCTGATAAATAACAATGGAATAGTGTAAAAGTAATATTTCAACTCTTTGTAGCTTCGTGCTGAGAATAAGACCATTCTAATCAACAAGTAAGATCAGGTTTTTACAATACTTAGCATGCTGGTAAACTTTTTCTCCTAGGAATATAGCCAGGGCTGCTTCTTGTAAAATTTCAGATATTTGGAATTCTGGTCAACAGACTCAGGAACATAAAGTTAAGCTGATACTTTCCTAAAATATTTTTTAAACAAAACTGTATTCATTTTTGGAATATATTTTTTCCCCAGAAAAGTCCAACATATAGAACAAGAGAATAAATTAATGGTTGTCTCATGTTGTGTGTGGAAATCAGGAATAATTGCAAATAAGCACAAGGGAGTTTTCTGGACTGAGGGAATTTTCTAAACCTGGACTGTGATGATGTTGTACAAATCTAAATTTACTTAAATTATTAAATTGTACAATTAAGTGGATTTTCATGGTATGCAGATGGTGCCTCAATAAACCTGTTTAATATTTTAATTTAGACTTCTCTAGTTAATGCATTTCACTTTTCAGTGCCTTTACTGTGCCATTTTCATAACTTACTCTTTCATTTTGCATGATTCCTTGTACTTAATAAAAAAAATGTGGAAAAATATTTGGAAATATAATCCAAAATACACTGAAGATCCCATAATATTACTAAAAATAATAATTTCCCTCTCTTTTCATGGAAAGCAGAAGAGACAAATTAAATCAGTATCTATTTGTCTTAAGTAAGACACAAAAGATCTCTGGACTTTTACCATAATATAAGCCTGTATTCTGTAATGAAAGTGAGACTATGCAATACCTGCAAATCTCCTTTTATAATCCTTTCTTATGTTAAAATCATACTAGCCTATTTTTTTCACACTTCCATAAAAGTATAGGAAAAAAACATCCTTTTATGCCTTTTGTGTGTGAGAGAATTGATATGGAATGACTAACCTTGAAGGAAAATAGAAAAAGTGTCAGAACAGCCCTCCCTCTCCTCTGAAAGCCTTCCTTGGAAATAAGTTTCATAATCTCCTTTTCCAAAACTCCACTGTAGCCCACAGACATAGCTTTAACTTCTGCTCTACTTTTTCAAGTAAGCAAAGCCAATTCTTTGGGTCAAGACTATTTGATGATTGGACAATCTCACTTCCAGGCAGAAGGCTTAAAGCAGAGAAGATGACATTTGCATAAACTGTGTCCCTGAACTTGATAAAGTAAGAAAAGCCTATGGTAAAACACATGACACATCTTTATCTCTAAGATTTCTGCTTTTTCTTCCTACCAAGAGCAATAGAATTTAAATTATGGTCTGGATTTTGTGTGGGATGAAACTCTAAATTTGGAAAAATTCAAGGACAGTTTGAAATGTTCAAGAAATACTTTTAAAGAAGAGCTGCATGAGTGAAACTTTGAGAGAACAATTGGATATTTGCAAAAGCTTTTATTTAACCTTCATATAGGAAAATAATCTGAGCAGGTATACAGTTATTCAAATACAGTTTTTTTTGTTCTAGGCACTAGTGCATGTAAGAAAGCACAAGTTTGAAACCCCCAACTTTTTTTTTCAGGTTTCCTAAAGAGAGTTCTAAAATTCTATGATCCTCAGGATAATTTGCAATTATTTCTAAATTATGACCCTCTTTCATTTATTTTCTAGAAATTTACATATACTGGCTTTGTCACAGAAAAGTGTTACTTCACAAAACTTTAATTTTAGGGCCTGTTTTTCTCTGTGATTTTATTTTTTAAATTAGTATCATTTATCTGAAGGCTAGATCTCTCTCCACTATTCTCTATAATGTTATCCTTTTGTTGATTTTGTAAATCTCTTTTGACCTTCTCATTTGCAATCTGAGAAGATTTCTTCCTCTCTTTTTCCCATTTCTGACTCCATTTTCTATAAAATAAATCCTGCATTTTTTTTCCTCCAATGTAAGTTTATTTTTAGTTTTATGGTAAACATTTCTTGTATCACTAATTTTTAAAATCTCATGCTATTGTATATATATGTGTGTATGTGTATGTATATATACACACACACACATACACATATATATATATATATATATATATAAACACAAATATATATTAATCTATTGGCTTCTCATTGTCTTCTGCATCTTAAAAGAGGCCATGAATTTTTATTGCATTAAAAAAAATGCACTGTAAAATTCACCATCTTAACTATTTGAAATGTACAATTCAGTAATGTCAAATATATTTAAATTGTTATGAAATAGATTTACAGGACTTTTTCATCTTTCAAATCTAAAACCCTAAACCCACTGAACAACTACTACCTTCCCCCTGACCCTAGGCCCTGGAAACTGCCATTCTGCCTTCTATTTCTATGAATTTGACTCCTTCATTTACCTCATAGTGGGATCATACAGTGTTTGTCTTTTTGTGACTGGCTTATTTCACTTAACATAAAGTCCTCAAGGTTTGTTTCTCATGTAGGATGTAACAGGGCATCCTCCTTTTCCCCTTAGATTTATTGGAGAATAACCGACAAAACTATAAGATATTTAAAGTATACAGTGTGATGATTAAATATATATAAATATTGTGAAATAATTTCTCCCAATAAATAAGACATCTGTCACCTCACATTTATCTTTTTGTGTGTGTGTGAGAACTTTACCATTTTACTCTCTTGTGTGTTAGTCTCTCAGTCGTGTCTGACTCTTTGTGACCCCATAGACTGTAGCTCACAAGGCTCCTCTGTCCATGGCATTCTCCAGGCAAGAATACTGGAGTGAGTTGCCATTCCTTTCTCCAGGGGCTCTTCCTGGCCCAGGGATTGAACCCTGGTCTCCTGCAATACAGGCACATTCTTTACCGTCTGAGATAGCAAGGAAGCCCTCTTAGCAAATTTCAATTAAACATTATGCTGTCATCAACTATAGTCACCATGTTATACATTAGACTCTCATCCATCTTATAACTGGAAGCTTATATCCTTTTATCAACCTCCTCCTGGCTTATTTCACTTAGTATAATGCCCTCCAAGGTAATTCATGCTGTTTTAAATGGCAGGATTTTTTTCTTTTTCTTTTCTAAGACTGAATAAATTGGCTTGTGAATAGTGCTACTATGATCATGGGAATGTAGATATCTCTTAGATATTCTGATTTCACTTATTTTGGATATACCCAGAAGTGGGATTTCTGGATCATACAATAGTTCTCATGTTGATATATGGCAAAACCAATACAATAAAAAAGAATTAAAAAATATTTTGAGGAGCCTCCAAATTGTTTTCTATTACAGTTACACCATTTCACAATTCTGCCAACAGTGCAGGAATGCCAGTGTCTGCACATCTTTACTAACACTTGCTATTTTCTATTTTTTTAATAGTAGCTATTCTAATGGATGTAAGGTGATATCTCATTGCAGTTTTGATTTGTGTTTTTCTTATGATTAGTTGTGCTGTATATTTTTACATATACTTATTGCCTATTTGTATATCATTTTTGGGTAAAAGTTTACTCAAGACCCTAGCCCATTTGTTAAATTGGGTTATTTGATTTTTTGTTTTTAAATTGTAATAGTTCTTTATGTGTTTTGAATATTAACTCTTCACTATGCATATGATTTGCAAATATTTTATCCCATCCCATAGGTTGCCTTTTCACTTTGTTGATTTTATTCTTTGATGCACAGATGTTTAAAATTTTAACATAACCTCATTTACCCAGTTTTGCTTTCGTTTCCTATGGCTTTTGTTTTGGTACCATACCCAAGAAACCATTACCAATTCCAATGCATGAAGATTTTTCTCTATGTTTATTTCTAGTCTGAAGAGCAAAGCTATGGTTTTTCCAGTAGTCATGCATGGACGTGAGAGTTGGATCATGAAGAAGGCTGGGTGCCGAAGAATTGATGCTTTTGAACTGTGGAGCTGGAGAAGACTCTTGAGTCTCTAGGACAGCAAGGAAATCAAACCAGTCAATCCTAAGGGAAATCAACTCTGAATATTCATTGGAAGTACTGATCCTGAAGTTCCAAAATGTTGGCCACCTGATGTGAAGAGCTGGTTCATTAGAAAAGGCCCTGATGCTGGGAAAGATTGAGGGCAAGAGAAGTGGGTCACAGAAGATGAGATGGTTTGATGGCTTCACTGACTCAATGGACATAAGTTTGGACAAACTCAGGGAGAGAGCAAAGGACTGAGAAGCATGGGATGCTGCAGTTCATGGGGTTACCAAGAGTTAGATACGACTTAGTGACTGAACAACAACAACTACATTTACTGCCATCTATAACCTTTAAATCATGTATACATTTACCATTGTATTGGTCACCTGCTTGAGAGAGGGTGATTGTGTTCTGGAAGCAGCAAAAGTAGTCTACCTGCTAGATATGACCTGCATTAGCAGGGAGTTTCTTTTCTATCACTGTGTCTGAATTTTGCTCTTGGTCTACTCTTTGGCAATCTTAAAGGTATAGTCAGGATATACTTTTTAATTCTTCTTCATCAGCCTTATCATTCACACATGTTCTTCTAACCACCTGACATCCATTTTTGCATATTTGTGTCAGTTGTAACCTAGTTTTGTACTCCTTATAGACATTTTAACCAAGAAAACATGGAATTCAATCAGGGTATACTTACAAATTTCTAGTTAAAACAGTGATTGTTTAAAATATATTCCATTAGAATATCCTAAAATAACTAGTATATGGTTAGTTTATCGGTTATTTTATAATCTGATGGACAATGAATCAACAGCTCATTATTGGGAAGCCAATGTTCTATTTCTTCTAAACATATCTTAAGGTTGAGCTAACTAGAACATTAGGCCCTATTCAATTATGTTCTTAAGAAGATTAAAATTTGTATGACTCAGTCCAGATCTAGATCTAGATTGGAATACAAATCTCATTTTTTAGTAAAATGTCATGGTTTGTATCTCCATATGGCAAAAATCTTTCCAGCCGTACCATCTTTCTGGTCCTGCTTACATTAACTCTGGTATAACTCATTTCCTCCTTTTTTTTTTTTTTTTCTACAAGTTGCTCTTCAATCCCTCCAAGTTCCTTTTATTCAGTCATTCCTAAAACAAGTTCATCATGATCCTCTACTCTTACGAAAATGAATCTCTAGGACTTGGAGTCTTGTCGAACTACAGTTACAAGATTTTCCCCTGTAACATGACTAAATTTCTAGTGACCTTGTCCACAGTCTACCACTTCCTCAGTGCTATCAAAACTCTGATCATCCTTAAAGAATGTATCATCACAATAGTTTAGTGTTGTCTTCTATATCTGAGTATGTGAATCCAGTCTTTTTATTCTAATGCTATAGAATAACAATAATATTGATTTTGGAAAAGAATTTCAGATTGTCTTTTATAAAATCATCTGCTCTTCAAGGTACGTAAAGACAGAAAGGTTAGATCCTAAATTTATCCTACTCAATCCCTCAGTCACTCTTTGTGATGCTATGGACTGTAGCCTGCCAGGCTCCACTGTCCATGGAATTTTCCCATGGAATGGGAAAAATACTGGAGTGGGTTGCCTTTTTCTTCTCCAGGGGATCCTCCCAACCCTAGGATTGGACCCATACCTCCAGGGTCTCCTGCATTGTAGGCAGATTCTTTACCACTGAGCCACTGGGCAATCCTAAATACAAGTAATTAAATTTCTCCAAAATATCTCAACTCATTTATATTCTCCACCTAAAACCATGTATAAATAGTTAAGAAATCAATCAAGGAAGAAATACAACTTGGTGTTAGAATTTTTGCTTGCATTTTTTTGTGAAGAAATGTTTCTTAAATCAGTAAGTTTCTTCACAAATATTTTCAGATCAGATCAGTCACTCAGTCGTGTCCGACTCTTTGCGACCCCATGAATTGCAGCACACCAGGACTCCTTGTCCATCAGCAACTCCCAGAGTTCACTGAGACTCACATCCATCGAGTCAGTGATGCCATCTTGCCATCTCACCCTCTGTCGTCCCCTTCTCCTCTTGCCCCCAGTCCCTCCCAGCATCAGAGTCTTTTCCAATGAGTCAACACTTCCCATGAGGTGGCAAAAGTACTGGAGTTTCAGCTTCAGCCTCATTCTTTCTAAAGGAATCCCAGGTCTGATCTCCTTCAGAATGGACTGGTTGGATCTCCTTGAAGTCCAAGGGATTCTCAAGAGTCTTCTCCAACACCACAGTTCAAAAGCATCAGTTCTTCGGGGCTCCAACTCTCACATCCATACATGACCACAGGAAAAATCATAGCCTTGACTAGACGAAACTTTGTTGGCAAAGTAATGTCTCTGCTTTTCAATATAATATCTAGGTTGATCATAACTTTCCTTCCAAGGAGCAAGCGTCTTTTAATTTCATGGCTGCAGTCACCATCTGCAGTGATTTTGGCGTCCTCAAAAATAAAGTCTGACACTGTTTCCACTGTTTCCCCATCTATTTCCCATGAAGTGATGGGACTGGATGCCGTGATCTTCGTTTTCTGAATGTTGAGCTTTAAGCCAACTTTTTCACTCTCCTCTTTCACCTTCATCAAGAGGCTTTTTAGTTCCCCTTCACTTTCTGCCATAAGGGTGGTGTCATCTGCATATCTGAGGTTATTGATATTTCTCTCGGCAATCTCGATTCCAGCTTGTGTTTCTTCCAGTCCAGCATTTCTCATGATGTACTCTGCATATAAGTTAAATAAACAGGGTGACAATATACAGCCTTGACGAACTCCTTTTCCTATTTGGAACCAGTCTGTTGTTCATGTCCAGTTCTAACTGTTGCTTCCTGACCTGCATACAAATTTCTCAAGAGGCAGATCAGGTGGCCTGGTATTCCCATCTCTTTCAGAATTTTCCAGAGTGTATTGTGATCCACAAAGTCAAAGGCTTTGGTATAATCAATAAAGCAGAAATAGATGTTTTTCTGGAACTCTCTTGCTTTTTCCATGATCCAGTGCATATTGGCAACTTGATCTCTGGTTCCTCTGCCTTTTCTAAAACCAACTTGAACATCAGGAAGTTCACGGTTCACATATTGCTGAAGCCTGGCTTGGAGAATTTTGAGCATTACTTTACTAGCATGTGAGATGAGTGCAATTGTGCGGTAGTTTGAGCATTCTTTGGCATTGCCTTTCTTTGGGATTGGAATGAAAACTGACCTTTTCCAGTCCTGTGGCCACTGCTGAGTTTTCCAAATTTGCTGGCATGTTGAGTGCAGCACTTTCACAGCATCATCTTTCAGGATTTGATATGCTAAAAAGTTTCAAAGCCATTTTGATGGGTCTACCTAACTTAATGTCATGTATTGAGGTGACAGTAATAGAAAATTAATGTATTATGACTTCAATGGGTATGTAATTTAATCAAAACAAAAGTTTGTAAAAAATATGAGTAAAATATATGGCAAAAGATGAATAGTGAAACAGACTACTAACAGAAATTAAAAGCTAATTATCTGGATTACTTTTGCTTTGAAATAAAACATGTAGAGCTGGACTGTGAAGAAGGCTGAGCGCCAAAGAATTGATGCTTTTGAAGTGTGGTGTTGGAGAAGACTCTTGAGAGTCCCTTGGACTGCAAGGAGACCCAACCAGTCCATTCTGAAGGAGATCAACCCTGGGATTTCTTTGGAAGGAATGATGCTAAAGCTGAAACTCCAGTATTTTGGCCACCTCATGCAAAGAGTTGACTCATTGGAGAAGACTCTGATGCTGGGAGGGATTGAGGGCAAGAGGAGAAGGGGACGACAGAGGATGAGATGGCTGGATGGCATCACTGACTCGATGAATGTGAGTCTGAGTGACCTCCGGGAGTTGGTGATGGACAGGGAAGCCTGGCGTGCTGCAGTTCATGGGGTCGCAAAGAGTCGGACACAACTGAGCGACTGATCTGATCTGATCTGATCTGATAATTAAACAATGTCAGATAGAAATGCTATTCCTGTATCTATTAATCAACAATATTGCATTCTGACTTGAAATTAAGTAATATTACAGTTTATAGATTTCTGTAACTCATTAACTTAAAGTGAAGTCTCCTCTTTAAGCATCAAAGTTAAACAAAAGTGTCTAAACTACACCTTTATTCTCATAATTTACTATTCATTATAATTTAAGATTTATTTTAATTATATTTTGTCCCAATAATATTTATAATTCAAAAATAGGTCATGGTATGAAAAAATACAGTAAGGATGCAAGGTTAATGAATTTAAGTACATATTTTGCTTTAGTAGTTTAAGACCTGGGTTCAATTCCTGGATTCGGAAGATCCCCTGGAGAAAGGAACTGCTAACCACTCCAGTATTCTTTATACTCACTGTCCTTTTTCTTGTTTTCCAGCCATATAGTCAATGCTCCATTTCAACTGTCTTAAAACTCATTCCACTTCCCTAGACTGTCGTATTAATCTTCCATGGACTTCTTATCCCCTTGATCTAATTCATAGAGCACAACAGTGTCAGATTAATTTTCCTAAAGCCATCCCAATCATGAAATATTTGCATAAAATCTTTTAAAGAGACTTCATTACATACCAACTGAAATCTACCTTACTTTTTTTTAAATGTGAAATCTAGAATTATCTGTCCCCAGGCTGACTTTTCAGTTTTATATAATCATATCTCTTGTTATACAATCTGTACAAACCAACTGAACTGTTCACTAGACTGTACTTGAGTTATTCCACTTTCCCATTTTATGTTTATGAAAGCCCCAGGTCAGAACACTTCCTGATTTACCCATCTGCAAGCAGATCTTCTAAAAACACATAATAAGTTTTGTAATTTTCCCATTAATCCTATATTTAATGTTATGTTAAATACTTACATATATGTCTGTTTTTTTCCTAAAGTATTTTTCTGAGTGTGGTATCTATTTCAATTTCATACACCCTCGGAGCCTATTTAAAGCTCTCTACAGAATAGCCATTAAAATTTTCAACAAATTTTTCTCAGTTCCCTGTCTCAGTTTTTACTTCTTTTTTTGAACCAGTGCCCACAAGCTAGTACATATTGTTTCACATCAGTAGAATGTGTAGAAATGGAGTCATTGCATTTAATATTTAATAAACACTTACATAGAACTTACTTTTGTCTGACATTCTTTAAATTATTAAAGATATTGCAAATATTCTATAGGAAATTTTAATGCCATTTTATACAAAAGGTGACTCTATAAATCATAATATATTTTATTTAAAGGAATATTGAATACATCAATGCAATATGGAAAACTAGGCTTTATGTGAATTACAAATATTCTTCCATCATATTAACAATAAAATAAAACATGAGAATTTAAATCAACTGTAAAAATTAACATTTACTTTACAATTAAATAGATGTAATGTAGCTAAATTTTGGAGATATTTTCAGGTTATGAACTACTGGGATGTCCATAAGCTTTTTATGCAGATACACTAGTTTTCTCTACCTGGTCATGAAGAATCATATAATTGCATGTGTGTGTGTGTGTGTGTGTGTGTGTGTGTGTGTGTGCACACACGCATCTCTGTGTTCTCAGTCATATCTGACTCTTTGCAACACCATGGACTGTAGACCACCAGTATCCTCTATCCATGGGGTTTTCCAGGCAAGCATACTAGAATGGGCTGTCATTTTCTACTCCAGGGGATCTTTCTGACCCAGGTATCGAATCACATCTCTTGCACCTCCTGCACTGGCAAGTGGATTCTTTACCACTGTGCCATCTGGGAAGCCCAATAGTGTGCAGCTGCTGCTGCGAAGTTGCTTCAGTCGTGTTCAACTCTGTGCAACCCCATAGACGGCAGCCCACCGGGCTCCCCCGTCCCTGGGACTCTCCAGGCAAGAACACTGGAGTGGGTTGCCATTTCCTTCTCCAATGCATGAAAGTGAAAAGTGAAAGTGAAGTCGTTCAGTCATGTCCAACTCTTAGTGGCCCCATGGACTGCAGCCTACCAGGCTTCTCTCTGTCCATGGCATTTTCCAGGCAAGAGTACTGGAGTGGGGTGCCATTGCCTTCTCCTCCCAATATAGTAGTCTATATATTACTAATTAATTTAAAATTATCACCTAATAAGGCTTTTCTTTTACAAAGTCCCCTAAGTGATGAGAATAACTATAATTTTTTGAAAGTCTATGAAATTTAATTTGCATGTAGATTCTCACTTTGAACTAAAACTAGGCTTTCTTTATCTATCAAGGATCTTCACTATGAATTCTTACTCTGTTATCAAGGATCTTCACTATGAATTCTTACTCTGTTTACACTAGAATACTTTCATTGACATTTTTGATGTATAAAAAAATGAGCCAAAAAATTATAAAAAGAAAAGAAGTTTATAATTGCAAAATTTCAAACCAAATGTCTCCCAAATCAGGTATTGGAAACCATAGTATTTAAAATTTTGAGGGATGTGCAGTAGCAAGGAAATATGAAAAATATTAAAATAATGTTTCTTCTGTAATTATTTGGCAATATAAAATTGGTTTTAAAATATTTTTTTCATCTAATGTCAGCTTGACTCTTAAGTTTTTAACTGTTTTAATAAGCAATTAAACAATTTTGTGTAGATATCATGTGGGTTATTAAAAGTGTGTGTCAGTTGTTTTTTAATAGAGCTTCTTCTGATATAGATGGTGTATAAAGACATGGGGCTGGAAGTTATTATCAAGGTAAGGACTATAGATAGAGAAGAGCTGAGGCATCTTGTTCATTCTTGGGGCACTTCAACTTTTAGGGGTAAAGCAGTCAATCATTTCCTCCTCCATGACTATATTTGCCTCAGGCAGATAAGAATTAATATCTTAATAATACCTTTAATTAAAACATTTTAATTAAGGTAGCTGTTCTTACAGCTATCTTAATGGATGAGGGTAAAAATAAGAAAAAAGAAAGAGAAGACAAAAGAAGTCAGAGAAATAGGAAGATATCAAGTGGAGTATGTGCTTAAAGGTGCTTCGCCTGTGGTTCAATTGATAAAGAATCTGCCTGCAGTGTGGGAGGCCCCAGTTTGATCCCTGGGTTGGGAAGAGACCCTGGAGAGGCAAAGGGAAACCCACTCCAGTATTCTTGCCTGGAAAATTACATGGACAGAGGAGCCTGGTGGGCCACAGTCCATGGGGAGTCAAGGGGTTGGACATGGCTTAGTGACTAAACCACCACCACCACTACCACCACCACCACCACCACCATGTGTTTAAAAGAATTAAAAGAGAAGCCCAACTCTTCATGCTAGCACTGGGCATATGAGGCTACTACCTCCTAGATACTTGCAATAATAAACGGAATAATACATGCATTAATTGCTGCATGCCAGGCATTGTTTTGAATGGTTTACTAGTGTTCCTATCCTTTAATTCTTGTGAAAATGCCTTGAGATAGGAATTATTGTAATTTTACATTGTTGCTGTTTAATTGCTAAATCATATCATGTTCCCTTGGTATCTTCCCTTCATGGACTTCCTTGTCCTTCACTATCTCCATGAGTTTACTCAAACTCATGTCCATTGAGTTGATGATGCCATCCAACTATCTCATTCTCTGTCATCTCCTTCTCCTCCTGTCCTCAATCTTTCCCAGTATCAAGGTATTTTTCAATGAGTTGGCTTTTTCCATTGGGTATTCAAAGTATTGGAGCTTAAGGTTTAGCATCAGTCCTTCCAATGCATATTCAAGATTGATTTTCTTTAGGATTGACTCATTTGATCTCCTCACTGTCTAAGGGACTCTCAAGAGTCTTCTCCAGCATCACAATTTGAAAGCATCAATTCTTCAGTGCTCAGTCTTCTTTATGGTCCAACTCTCACATCCATACATGACTCTGGAAAAATAAAAGATTTGACTATATACACCTTTGTTGGCAAAGTGATGTCTCTGCTTTTTAATATGCTGTCTAAGTTTGTCATAACTTTCCTTCCAAGAAGCAAGTGCCTTTTAATTTCGTGGCTGCAGTCACCATTGGTAGTGGTTTTAGAGTCCAAGAAAATAAAGTCTGTCTCTTTTTCCACTTTTTTTTTCACATCTATTTGACATGAAGTGATGGGACTGGATGCCATGATCTTAGTTTTTCGGATGTTGAGATTTAACCAGCTTTTTCAATCTTCTTCACTTTCTTCAAGAGACTCTTTGGTTCCTCTTTGCTTTCTGCCATTAGAGTGGAGTCATTTGACTGTTTTCCTCTATTTCTTTCCATTGTTCACATAACAAGGCTTTCTTATCTCTCCTTGCTAGTCTCTGGAACTCTACATTCAGTTGGGTATATCTAAGGGCTTCCCTGGTGGCTTAGATGGTAGAGAGTCTGCCTGCAGTGAGGGAGACCCAGGTACAATCCCTGGGTCAGGAAGATCCCCTGGAGAAGGTAGTGGCAGCCCATTCCAATATTCTTGCCTGGAGCATCCTATGGACAGTGGAGTCTGGCAGGCTACAGTCCATGGAGTTGCAAAGAGCCAGACATGAGTGAGCAATTTCATTTTCTTTCTTTCACTTTCTCTTTTGCATTTTGCTTCTCTTCTTTTCTCAACTATTTGTAAGGATTTCTCAGACTACCACTTTGCCTAAGTTTTACATTGCAGATGCGGAAATTGCAGTGCATAGAGGTTGACTAGTTGCTAAACACCACAGGGCTCTCTGTAGTTAGAGTAAGGAGTCAACCAGATAGTGAGAAGCCACCTGAGGAAAGGTGGAATGAACTCAGATAGCCTAGCTCTATCATCAGCATACCTGCTTTTCTAATTCTCTTTTTGTTATGGGTTGGATCATGTCCCCTAAAAAGTTACATTGAAATCTTAATTCTCAGCACCTCAGAATGTGACCTTTTTAAAACAAAGGGTCACTGCAGATATAATTTAAGATGTGGTCATACTGAGTAGCTGCTGCTGCTGCTGCTAAGTCGCTTCAGTCGTGTCTGACTCTGTGCGACCCCATAGACGGCAGCCCACCAGGCTCCCCCGTCCCTGGGATTCCCCAGGCAAAACACTGGAGTGGGTTGCCATTTCCTTCTCCAATGCATGAAAGTTAAAAATGAAAGTGAAGTCACTCAGTTGTGTCCGACCCTCAGAGACCCCATGGACTGCAGCCTACCAAGCTTCTCCGTCCATGAGATTTTCCAGGCAAGAGTACTGGAGTGGGGTGCCATTGCCTTCTCCACTTACTGAGTAGAGTGAACCCTTATTCCATTACTACTGGTCCTCTAATAAGAAAAGGAAAGAGAGTAAGGAGAACACTATGCAAAGACTCAAGACACACAGTGAGAAGACATCCAAGTGACAATGGCTGCAGAAATTGGAATGATGGATCTATAAACCAAGGAAAACCACCAGAAGTTAGGACAGAAACATGGAACAGCCTCTCTCACAAAATCCTTCTGGAGGAACCAATCTTGTTAGCATCTTGATTATTGACTTCCAATTCTACCACTTTGAGAGAATGCATTATTATTCTTTTGCTACACGTATGTGGTACTTGTTACCACAGCCCTAAGAAATTGGTACACTTTACGGACATTCTCTTAGAATTTGATTTTATTTGACATTCAGTTATTATTTTGCGTCTTATTGTGACCCTTGCTTTCATCAGTGGAAATAGCTGACCATCTGCTATATGCAAGAACACCTATTGAAAAATGGGGGAAAATAACATAAGGTTGGAAAAGATAGAGTATTTGTTGGAAATAGTAATAATTCACAAGGATCAAAGTAAAGAAGATACACCTGCACTGGTTTCTGCAGTAGGCTGGTACTGAGTGATAGGATAGGAAATTTGGTTTTGTTTTGCTTCAAAGTGCCATTGAAACTTTCTGGCCAGAGGCATAATGTGACAAGAAGTGTGCTTCAGGAAGATCAATATTACTGCAAAAATTAGATTTTTATGGAGTAGAAATAACCGGAGGTAGCATGAATAGTTAGGAGACTGTAAGTCTAGGAGGTAGTAGCATAGATAAGACATGTGAGGACAGCTAAGTTTTGAGAATAAGCTTTGAAAAAGATTCTAGGGAAGGAGGATACAGAGGATATAGTAAATTGCAGATGTATAAACAGGAAAGACAAATAAAATTTCACATTTCCATCCTCAGTAAATGAGACTCCCACTGAGGCATTGCAAAGATAGTTTGTGACAGAGATGTATTTTTTTAATGTATTGTTTTATTTTCTACTTGGTATTGATCTTTTAAAGTATGTATTACTGGTGACATAACTTAAATAAAGATATCTTAAAGGTAGCTGGAAATTATAGCAGCTACCATCCTTCAACTGACTGTTCAGTCTTAGTTTTTCAGTACTGTCTTATTAATTCCTAAATACTTCTGTGAACTGCAACCTATGCTATGCACATTTAACAGATCAGGAAAAATGAGGCAGAGGAAGGTAAAAATAACTTCCCAGTGCTGCCCTATTTAGCAAATGAAAAGCCAAGACTGGAACTCATCATACTTTGAACTTTGGAGTTACCCTCATTTTAAAAGTGGTAAGTTGTATACTTCGATGAGATTCATGGAAGCTTCAAGAGTCAGGAGGGCCAGAATCATGGTGTTCAAGATATATGAAATAACACAATATAAAGGGTGTATTTTCCGGCTACAAAAAGAGTAAAATCTGCCCTGCTTAGCCTTGGGTGTTTCTCTTTTTAAATTGTAGATTATTTTGGTTGAAACAATCCTCAAATGGCTCTGGCATCTATTTTATAACCATTAGATTATATACATCTTGAACTATTTATATTTAAAGACTTAAGAATTTCAAATAGAAAAGACATAAAGGTCTCGTAATACATTACTAATCAGAAATGAACACATAAGTCTCAAGCCATTTAAAATGGTCTTATTCTTTTCTAGGTTAGTTTATAAAAAAAAATGTCTCAGTAAAATGTAAATAAAATAAAAGCAGCAGTGTGCCAGAATGGACATAGTGTTCCATGCATGTTATATTTCCCAGAAGATTTTGAGTGAATGGATTACCTTTTCTACTTTCCCCCCTTAACCAGCTTTGCCACAAGTATGGTATACTATTAAATTTCTATATTTAGGCTCAGCAGAGTGAATTTCACTGAAGTGTGAAGTGATTTTAAATACATTTTGTATAAAACTTTGCTGAATTTTAAAACATTTTTGATGTCACAGTGAATAAACATTGCTCAAAACACAAATCAGTGTAGCTCAATATACTGCCATGTGTGCTTTTTAAACTATGGACTTCTGTTATTATTTTGAGCCCATTTGGGAAGCAACAACTTTTATTATAGTCTCAGCTAAATAATTTGTATAAAAAAGAAATATCTGGCATAGTAATAGATAGCATTTAAAAATAAGTCTCATGCCCATAATCTTATAAATCCAATAGAAAAATAACTCTAACTGTTGAGGGAATGATTTTGAGCTTTCAGCTTTTTCAGAAAGCAACGGTGGTCTTCAGTTTACTGAGAGTAAATTGACCTGATTTTTCTGCAAGTCTTAGTCTATCACAGGTATTTTTAACTCAGTCAGTTTCTGTGAGAAATATATTATGATACTTTACTTTAGAGTATTATTTGTTAAGTATTACAGCAGAAATATAAATTACATATAAAAGAAGGAAATATTACTTCTCTGATTCTATGGTAAGAATATTTATTTAACTTTCTTTTTAGCTATCTATAAATCCAAAGATAATAACCAAGTACTAATGTTAAGACATATTCATTAGATGAAGGAATTGTATCTTGAGCAATAAGTAGTGAATAAACAATGGAAATAATAACCTACTTCAGTTTTGATTTAACTTTTCAATAGCTAGTAATATACTGGAGAACATTATAGTGGAATCTCACTGAAAATGTTTACACTGATAATTTTTTTCAGCTTTGTTCAGTCAATTCAGTCATGTTTGAACATTTATGTTACCTTGGACAGTAGCCCACCATGATCCTCTGTCCAATGGGATTTCCCCAGTAAAAATACTAGAGTGGGTTGCCATGCCCTCCTGCAGGGAATCTTCCTGACCCTGGGATTGAACTCTAGTCTCCTGCATCTCCTGCATCGTAGACAAATTCTTTACCATTGAGCCACTCTGAAAGCCCACAACTGATACAAAGGAATTGCATATATTCAGGTATACAACTTTGTTCATGTATTGCTCTCTTGACCTTTTAATTCTCCATCTAGTAAATCACATACTTCCATGTCATTAGGGCCAATTTCTGGAAATTTATCTTATTCTTTTATTTGGAACATATTTACTTGTTCCATTATTTTCCTTGACTCTCTGCATTGGTTTTTGCTCATCAGATAAAACAGCCACTTCTCTTAGTCTCCACAGACTGTTCTTAGAGAACAGGTGACCCTCACCAACCAGATTGGCCAGAGAGTCTGGATGCACCTTGACTTTTGTGCTTATTTGAACCACTGTCTTTGTTCTTAGCACTTCCCGGGAGACTAGACTATGTGAAGCCTTGTCAGTCTGAGACAAGTAATGAGACAGCAGCCCATTACTCAATAGAAGCTGGAAAACTTGGGGTTTTAGATACATGATCCAATTTTTTCACTCCTAAGGGAGAAGCTGGGAAGTGGCATCAATCACCTGCTTACCCTTCATTGAGCTGAAGAGAAGAGCTATGGCAAAAGTCTACACACCTGCTGAGACCACGTGATCTTCCAGCTGCTGCTGTACTCTCTGTCATCCTTAGGGGCCTAGTAAATGCTGGGCCCCATTAGCTCTGGGACAGGTGTATAGAAGCCAGTCTTTGGACAGCAGCTAGAAAAGTTGAGGGTCTTTATGTGTAGCTCTATTTAAAAAGAGGTGAGCCCTGGTTTTATTGCTAGAGTACTGGGATGTACCCGCATATCCACACACCTTTTTAAACTTTCAAAGGACTTGTGATTGTTGGCCCATCATCTCCGAGTGATAGGTTAGAATCCAGTCCCTAGGGCAGCAGCCAGAGAACAGGAAGAAGCTGGGAGGTGGGTTTTGTTGTGACAGTGAGTGGGGAAGAGTCAAGGAAGAGCCCATGGGATTGTTCAAGACCTTTCCTGTGTTCTCCATAGATCACAAAGTGAAAGTGAAGTCGCTCAGGCATGTCTGACTCTTTGCGACCCCATGGACTGTAGCCTACGAGGCTTTTCAGTCTATGAAATTTTCCAAGCAAGAGTACTGGAATGGGTTGCCATAGACCACAGGAGACTAGTAAATATGTAATCTGACTCCTTCTAAGAAAGTTGAGTCTTACTTAGTTGACCTGGGGGTAGAAGCCACAGAGAGTACCCACATGTTCATTCAAGCTCTCAGGAAACTAGCAATCATCTGCCTCATCAATCCTAAAGACAAGTTAGTTAGATGCCAGACTCTTGGACCATCACTGGGTAGTTGGGACATTAGATGTTCAGTGTAATCCTTTTAGGAAGCACGTGGGAACTGGGATTTATTGCCTCCTTGCTCTGCGCTGACCAGAGTGGGGAGCCACAGGAAGTGCTGATGTACCCATTGCAAACCATTCTTTTCTCTCTGTGGTCCCAGGGGACTACTGAAAGCTAGACTGCTAGCTTTCAGAGTCATGAGGGATAGGAGTCAGTCCCTCAAGTAGTAGTCAAAAAAAGTTAGGGAAAAAAGGTTTCTAAACGTGTAAGGAGAAAGGGAGCCACTTAGGATGTAGATTATTTGAAAACTAAGAAGGAATACATGGTACCCCTCCCACATCCGGGGAATATCTGTGATCCAAAGACAGCACTGTGGGGATGGTTGCTAGGGCAAAGGTGTGGCGCTGTTATTGTAGTAAACTTGTGGATTAACTAGGTAAGTTTTCAAGATGAACTGATGGGTTTTTCTATAGTGACTATATAATTTATAATCTAAATTATCACTTTTGAAAGTAAAGGGAACTAAATCATTACACCAGAACAACAAGTGTAAACAAGGATTGATCTGGGAAAAGTGGCATTAAGAATCATCCTAGTTATGACCCAGCTATTAGAGAGCTCTGTTAATATTTATTTTATAAAACATTCTAAGGCCCTAAAAAGATATAAGAAGTATTGCACATTTGAGCTCCTAATTGTGTCATGCCTACTATATCCCATTGGTCAAGGGAAGTCACATGGCCAAGCCCAAAATCAAGGGGTAGAGAAATATACTCTGCTCACAATGAAGCCATGGCAAAAGTGAGGATGCAGGAAGGAATGAAGGATTGTGGCCAGTAGTTCAATCTACTTTATCTTCTGTCACCTGGAATTCTAGATCCTTTAGCCACCAAAGTTAGATGTGATGGTAGTTAAAGCTGAAAGGGATCTCAGATCTGTTTTCTCATTTTGAAGATTTCAAATCTGATGTGCATAGAGCAAAAATGACTCACCCAAGATCATATTTAAACTGATTGTAACTGGACTTGATCCAGGGTGTGACTCCTAGACCAGTGTTCTTTCCACTGTAATCTTTGGCATGATCAATGCTTATCAGGAAGGACAAGAGGACACAGATCAAGGAAGGTGGAGGAAAATCTGATTGTGTATGAATGTACTTGAGCCAGTCTTCTTTTGGGGTTGTGTTATAAGTCCTCGGGTCACTTTTTTCACTTAAATTCATGCAAAATCCTTAAGAGGATAGAAACTGAATTTTAGTAGTAGAAAAGCTAGAAACTTCAGGTTTATTCTAGGTAATTGTTCCATATTCTAAGCTTCATCTTGAATCTTCAAAACAAATTTAAGAACATATTTAGCATTGTTCTTGGTTTTCCTGGTAGCTTAGATGGTAAAGAATCTGCCTGCAATGCAGGAGACGCTAGTTCAATCTCTGAGTTGAGAAGATTCTCTGGAGAAGGAAATGGCAACTCACTCCAGTATTCTTGCCTGGAGAATTCCATGAACAGAGGAGCTACAGTCCCTGAGGTCACAAAGAGTCGGACATGATTGAACAGCTAACACACTTTAGAATTATTCTTAGTAGGGATTTCTTTGGAAGGACTAATGGTAAAGCTGAAACTCCAGTACTTCGGCCACCTCATGTGAAGAGTTGACTCATTGGAAAAGACTCTGATACTGGGAGGGATTGGGGGCAGGAGGAGAAGGGGACGACAGAGGATGAGATGGCTGGATGGCATCACTGATTTGATGGATGTGAGTCTGAGTGACCTCCGGGAGTTGGTGATGGACAGGGAGGCCTGGCGTGCTGCGATTCATGGGGTCACAAAGAGTTGGACACGACTGAGCAACTGAACTGAACTGAACTGAAGGAGAATAAGCAATCCATACTCACTATTATTCAAAATAGACTATCTAATTCTAGAAAACTGACATTATTAGACTGGTATAGCTTAGTTCATAAGGGACATGTTTAAAAATTCATATCATATCTCTATGTTGTGCTTTTAAAAACAAACAAAAATGGAAGATCATCATTCCTTACTATATTGGAAAAATAGTCTTCATAAAAAAAAAGGGAGGAGGAGGATCTTAGATATGTAATCTAAAGTCTTCTCTCCTCAGGGGAAAGCTAGAAGTTAGGTGTCCCTTCCTGAGAGGGGTTCCTACCAGGAGAGGGGATTTATGGCAAGATTATGTGCCATTTTTTTCTACCTGTTTTGATGTGGATAATTTCTCAACTATAATTTCTCTGTACAAGAGTCTCAACTATTTCTGAATTTGTTACAAGAAAATGCATTGTTATTTATTCAGTGTGTCCATACTGATAAATTTAATTTTAAAAATCTGGCAGCCATATAACTTTATTTTCATTCCACAGAAATTTTTTAATTTAGCATTTCTCCTTTCAGTCCAATGTTAAATATATGACTGGAGTATGTACTCAATAATTACGTGTTCACTAAATGAATGGATGAGCATGAAATATTATGTAGGCATGCTTTCCATTTGTAGTCACTATGATTTGACCTTTATTTTTCTCAAAAATAAAATAAAATTATTGAAAGAGGAAAAGAAATCAAATAATTGATTATATGATTTCTAAGATTATCAAAATATCTACTAGCTATATGTATAAACTGGTTATAGATATAAACTGAATATAACTCCCTTGATATGCATAAATATGTTTGAATGTCACATAAAAATTTCTTTCTACTCTTGTGCTTCTGTTCTAGTATAATTTTAAAATGTAGTTATGTGCTATGACTGATGACATATGAGATATTTCCTTCCAGTGTATAAATCATTTCCAAAGGAGAAGCCATCAAGCTTCAAAGGTACTGTACTCAATATTTCCTTTTCAATTGAAGATCAACAAATTCTCAGTAATGTGTAACTGAAGCAGATAGTTCTTTGACTTGCCAGCAGAGACTTCAAACTCTACAATTATATATGAAAGAAAGTCACTGCATGGTCTAGCTAAAATATGGTTTAAAATTAGAAATGGAATTTTCTTTCCCCAACTTTTTTTTATTAAAAGAGAAAATGGAGGTAAGAACAGGGTTCTTATCTTAGAGGTCCCATCTGCAGCCAGAGTGGATTATTATAGAGTTCCATGAGCTTAATAACATTTTAAAATGTTATGTAGCTACTATATATTTATCTGTGATCTCTCTAGCTTCATATTATATCTATGATCAAAGAATGCACTTCAGTAAAGTGAAATTGATTTTATTACTTGCAACATTAATTCTCCTTGCATTTGCTTTGATGAAATATATATTAGTAATGCTAATTTTTGACTATGCCCAATCTTGTCTAGAGCTGTTGGTAAACATAATCTTATATCTGATCTGATACAAATCTTAATCCTAACCTTTTGGAGACTTAATACTTTGAGAATTATCCATTAGATAATTGTAGAGAAAACAATGTATTCTAAAAATGGACTAGTATTCAAATACCTGCAGTTTTTTCTTGTACCTTCATTTCAATAATTTATAATTATAATTTCATGGTATATAGATCCCTCAGGTTGTGCTTTGTTTTTCTGAATTTTCCTTTTCCCCTAAAGTTTTCATTTTGTTTGCTACAAGTGAAGCATGTTATACATTTTTAAAATCTGCAATCAGAGTACTTGAGTTGGCAGGAATCTTTTGGATCATTTAGTTCAAATAATAACACTTCATAGGTGAGTGGGAAAAAAAGGAGAAAAAGAGGAAGTTTTTCTAAAATTATTTAAGTAGTTAGAATAGAAATCAAGTATTCTACTTTCTTAACAAAAACACACCTACTCTTTTATTCTCATTATGTTGTTTGACAGATATTAAAATAATACACCTGCTATTCTACTGTGGTAGATAGGACCTACTTATTGATAATATGAAGCAAGTCATTTTGCAGTGTAGGAGTTATATACAATCTTTAAAGTCTCATTCCACTCATTTTCATAAACAAAAATATTTCCAAGAAATTTTAAATGGGCAAAACCTCTAAGCAACCAATACAACCATACAGTACTTATTGAAACTGGAGCCTATTTTACAGAGTGAAGTAAGCCAGAAAGAAAAACACCAATACAGTATACTAACACATATATATGGAATTTAGAAAGATGGTAAAAATAACCCTGTATATGAGACAGCAAAAGAGATACTGATGTATAGAACAGTCTTTTGGACTCTGGGAGAGGGAGAGGGTGGGATGATTTGGGAGAATGGCATTGAAATATGTATAGTATCATATATGAAACGAGTTGCCAGTCCAGGTTCAATGCATGATACTGGATGCTTGGGGCTGGTGCACTGGGACGACCCAGAGGGATGGTATAGGGAGGGAGGAGGGAGGGGGTTCAGGATGGGGAACACATGTATACGTGCGGTGGATTCATTTTGACATATGGCAAAACCAATACAATATTGTAAAGTTAAATAAAATAAAATTAAAAAAAGAAGTATAGTACATACCAATGCGTGAATTATATTTTTAAGCTCTATGTGTAAGTAAAGATAAAAACATAAAAATATTATACATGAAAATGGAATTCTTATTTTAAAAAGTTCCTTAGGGGTGAGTGTGTGTGTGAGTGTGTGTATGTTTGAGAAAAAGAGAGAGAGAGAAAGAGGTTTCCTCAAATAGAAAATAGCTTACACAATTATAGAGTCTGAGATGACCCAAGACCTGCAGTTGGCAAGCTGGGAGCCCAGGAGGGCCAATAGTTCAAATCCAATGTGCAGCTCAAGTCTGAAGGCTTGGAGAATCAATGGTTTAATTTCTAGTTCAAAAGCCTTCTGTCTGGAGATCTAAAACAGATGTTTCATACTGAATCCAAGGGCCAGAAAAGACTATTGTTTCAGCTCAAGCAATAAGGCAGAAAGAGTTCCCTCTTAGCCATTTGCTCTATTCTGGTCTTCAATTCATTGACTGAGACCCATCCTCATTAGGGAGAGCAATTTGCTTTACTGAGTGTACTGATTGAAATGTTAATCTCATCCACTAACACTCTCACAGACACATCCACAATAATGTTTGACCAAATGCCTGGGCACCCTGTGGCATAATCACATTGATACATAAAATTAACCATTACACCAGGCAAATAATAAGTGAACTGAACTAGGTTATTGTCATTGGGCTATAAATTGATGAGTTACAAATGGGCAATTGATATTGAAGTCATTGAGGTATATGCACTTGCAAAGAATACAGAGTGAGGGAAAAGTGGGCCCTTGACAGAAACCTGAAGGTTTTCAACATTAAGGTGTAAAAAATAAGGGGAAGACTAACCTGAAGAAAGACAAATAGATAAAAGAAAAACAAGGATAGTATCAGTTGTAGAAGTTATTCAAGAGAAAATCTTTAAAGGATAAAACGGTTAATGCTGTCAAGTATTTGTTTAGGTTAGGCACAGTGAAGACTGATTTGTAATCCTCAGATGTAGCTGCCAGAGTCATTGGAGCCTTTATCAAGAAGAGTTTTAGTGGAATGATGGAGCCAAAATCCAGATTGGAGTATGTTGAGCTGTAAATGGGATTTGAGATTTTTTTTAAAAAAGGAGAGAGAGTGAGAGAAGAGTGTTCACGAAGTTTAGCAGTGATGTAACAACGAGGCAAAGGTTTCAGTTTGAGAGAACCATGGGGTAAAGAAGATAGTTAAATGAGATGTATACTTTTAAGAAAGAGATGCTGATTTTTACTGTACCCTGAATTGTTCAAAACCAATCAGTTATCAGTTCCCTGCATTTAAAAATATGTTCAGATCAGATCAGATAACTCGCTCAGTCATGTCCGACTCTTTGCGACCCCATGAATTGCAGCACGCCAGGCCTCCCTGTCCATCACCAACTCCCGGAGGTCACTCAGACTCACATCCATCGAGTCAGTGATGCCATCCAGCCATCTCATCCTCTGTCGTCCCCTTCTCCTCCTGCCCCCAATCCCGCCCAGCATCAGAGTCTTTTCCAATGAGTCAACTCTTCGCATGAGGTGGCCAAAATACTGGAGTTTCAGCTTTAGCATCATTCCTTCCAAAGAAATCCCAGGGCTGATCTCCTTCAGAATGGACTGGTTGGATCTCCTTGAAGTCCAAGGGATTCTCAAGAGTCTTCTCCAACACCACAGTTCAAAAGCATCAATTCTTCGGCGCTCAGCCTTCTTCACAGTCCACCTCTCACATCCATACATGACCACAGGAAGGACCATAGCCTTGACTAGGCGAACCTTTGTTGGCAAAGCAATATCTCTGCTTTTGAATATGCTATCTAGGTTGGTCATAACTTTCCTTCCAAGGAGGAAGTGTCTTTTAATTTCATGGCTGCAGTCACCATCTGCAGTGATTTTGGAGCCCAGAAAAATAAAGTCTGACACTGTTTCCACTGTTTCCCCATCTATTTCCCATGAAGTGATGGGACCAGATGCCATGATCTTCGTTTTCTGAATGTTGAGCTTTAAGCCAAACTTTTCACTCTCCACTTTCACTTTCATCAAGAGGCTTTTTAGTTCCTCTTCACTTTATAAATATATAAACATTTCTAAAAGAGTCAGAGTTTGCAAAAATTGCCCCTACAATTTCATACATTAGATTTTTCACTGCTAGGTGTCAAACCCATAATGTACAGAAATTATTTAATTAGGAAAAATGTTGATATAATTCTGCCAAGTCTCATTCTGTGTCATAGCATTATTGCTTTTCTGTAATCCAACTACAGGACATTCTTCCACTTTCTATAGCTCAGCAAGCTGCTTCAGGTAATTTGTTCAAGATCTTTCCTCTTCCAGAAATAGTTTCCAGAACTCTATTCCATTTTTATCTTATCATTTTAATCTAATTAATGCCTAGAATTCTCAGATCCAACACAACTATTTAGAGCTTGTTTTCATGGCCTCACTTACTAAAACAACTTTCTCTAATATATACTGTTACCTTAATAAGTGCCTCTTCTCTTGCAAAGTTCCTGAGTTTTATTCTTATATTTACTTGGTAGGTCTTCAATTAATATATATCGAGCCACAAGAATATAATCTTTATTTTAAAAGGGCTAACTATATTTTCTCCTTGTGTTCACAGCTCCTGCAAACTCCTTATAAACATGAGATGCTCAATAAGTATGTGCAGAATGACTGAATATGCATGGACTGTAGGCTGTCAGGCTCCTCTCTCCATGGGATTCTCCAGATAAGAATACTGGAGTGTGTTGTTATTTCCTTCTCCAGGGGATCTTCCTGACCCATGGATCAAACCCAGGTGTCCCACATTGCAGGAAGATTCTTTACCATCTAAGCTACCAGGGAAGCTTTATATATATATATATAATATATATATATATATAATGAAAAATATGATTAAGGTACTCTTAATTTTTTTTATTTCTAAAACTCTGTTAATGACTAATAATTTATTATGTACCTGCAGGCAGTGCCCTGTGTGATTTACATGCATGGAATAATTTTACTCTCACAACAACTCTGTGATTTGATGATGATGATAAACTACCATAGTTTATAGATGAGGAAACCAGAAAAGTACTACATGCCAAGTTTATGTAGGCTAGGTTTTACCATAAGTCAGAGCATGATCATTCAGAACTTCAGTAAGTCTATGAAATATGGAGAAATTGCTTAAATGAGTAGCACTGTCTCTTCCACGAGTAGAATCAGAACTTGGAGCCCAGTTCTCTGGTTTTTGAGTTCTCTTAGCTGAGCTCTCATATTTATTCCAAAAATAATTTTACCATGTATGGTATGTGTGTGTGTGTGTGTGTGTGTGTGTGTGTGTGTGTGTGTGTTTGAGATATAGAGAGCACTAGATGTTTTCAATAATATATTTACTCTTATTCCTGAGCACACATCAAAAGTCTAGTTCTCCCCAATGAAATGTGAGAGGTGGCATGCACTGCTTCTGAGTTAAACAAGCATATATGCTCCTTCGTGCTTTGTTTCCCCTTTGGAACACAGGATGCATTCACAATGGGGCAGTAGGGCAGGAGAGAGCTACACAATAGAAGCAACTGTGTTCCTGGGACTTAGGACATCACATGCAGCACAGCAGACCAGGGGCAGGTGGCCAAGTCACACTGCTTTTTGAGAACCTCTTCATGAGTATTCATTTATATTTAAAACATTTCAAATTTGGATCTTTTTGTCTCGTTAATTTGCATATTATAAGTATTTTGTTGAGTTATTTAAAATTTTTGATATTTGACTCTTTTTAACATACAAAAACAATAATTCACAAAGTTTAATCCTGTACTATTATTGGTAAGCATTTTCATTAAATAAATCTGTTATATTCTAACTAAAGGGTAAGTATAAATTAATGTTTGCATTTTAGTATCTACTAGTATCATAATTTGAAGAAGGCAATGGCACCCAACTCCAGTACTCTTGCCTGGAAAATACCATGGACAGAGTAGGCTGCAGTCCACGGGGTCGCAAAGAGTTGGACACGACTGAGTGACTTCACTTTCACTTTTCACTTTTCACTTTCATGCATTGGAGAAGGAAATGGCAACCCACTCCAGTGTTCTTGCCTGGAGAATCCCAGGAACGGGGGAGCCTGGTGGGCTGCTGTCTCTGGGGTCGCACAGAGTTGGACACGACTGAAGTGACTTAGCAACAGCAGCAGCAGCAGTATCATAATTACAATGACTATGTAAAATGTTTCTTTCCTTTAGTAAATTCAATTCCAGGAGTCCATTTTTCCATTCATCCCAAATTTTCTTATGTCAAAGTCAATAACTATTTCCTTCTATTTCATTAGATTTTAGATCAAAATAACAGTTTCTCTCAGTACTTCCCTTATATATGAATTCAAACCAAGAAAGAACTAAGCCACACTGATTGTCTAGTTGATAGTTATAATGATCCAGTTTGTTTAATTTCCCCCCAAATTCTTTCCATCACCCATATATCTATTCTAAAAGTTTATTATTTATTTTTCCAAAAAGGTGGATACTTTTTTGGTATGTTCAAAGATGTGGTTTCCTTATTTTTCTTATTAGATATGGTTCTTTGAATAAAATTTATTCTAATAAATTTTAGAATAGTCTAGGAAGTTATGATTTCCACACTATAGAATATTTATATTATTCATGTGATGTTTATCTCCTGTGCTAAAATTTCATGTAATTTTATTAGTTAATCATAAGCTATCACTATCTATATCCCAAAACACATTTTCTTGTGTTATAATTACATACAATATGATGCATTATACATCTTATAGCTATTTTCATTGGGAATTATTAAGAGGTATTTTTACTTTAATTTTATCAAGAATTTTTTGGTCCCACATTTGTTGTCTTCATTAAGCCCAGTTTTAGAATTCTTCTGGGGTATGTTCTTTTCACCCATCATGTTCATGTTAAAGGTTTCTTGATTATAATGAAGGTTGCCATGCCAAAAGAGTGAACTAACTCTATGCCATGGAACTTCTTGTTGTGGGCACAATTTTGTAAAAACTGCTATTTGGCATACTAAACAGACCCAGCTGTTACTTTTATTTACTTCTCTTAATTTCTTTTTTTTTTTTTTTTCAAATCAGACCTTTAACTAGATGGGAAGGGGAAAAAAAAAAAAAAAGAGCCTTCTGGTCCTTCAGTCTCATTTCTAAATTAAATAAAATAAGTTTCTTACCAAGGCAAAAATACCTTTTATACAACATTTTTATTTGATTATTCTAAAAAAAATACTTAATTTTTGATTAAAAAATCTATGGCCCCTTCTGTTGATTTTTCTGTAATTATTCTTCATAGGAGAATGATGCAGGTGTCAAGTAAAACAAAGTATCTCTAATTTAATTTATTATGTAATTTCCCCCTTTTTATTATATTAAGCTTACATTAAATAAATAAAATGAAAATTCTCAGAAACTTGCTTTCACAAACCCAGCTGGCTAGAGAGAGGATCTTACCAAAGGGAGGCATCTAGACCTTCTTCTACAGATTGCATACGTAATCAAGATGACCCTTTAATTAGCCATATCAGTAGGAGAACATTCCCAAAATGGCAACACAAATTTAGCTCCTGAAGTGTATTCTCTGAAATGAATTTGCCAAACTGACCCATTTTTCCCTCTATGAAAACAATTTTCATGTCCATCCACACCATCTGTTCCTCATGAAAATGGAAAATTACCTTTGTGCTGACCTGGCATCAGTGAGTTTCATTATCTCCAATTGGTTCTTTAAAAAATAGTGGAGTTTCTTTAACCAGAATATAACACTTGTGATTTTAACTTTAATTCAAAATAATTATAATCACTATATTATCTTTGTGCTTCAACATGCTACTTCTCTCTTTAATACTTTATCAGATCAACTTATTCAATTTTATGATCATATTTAATATTTGCTATACAGGTGATGGGTTTCCCAGTTGATGCTACAGGTGAAGAACCTACCTGCCAACACAGGAGATGTAGGTTGGATCCCTGAAACAAGAATATTTCCTGGAGGAGGGCATGAAAACCGTCTCCAGTATTCTTGCCTGGGGAATCTCATGGACAGAGGAACCTGGTGGGCAGCAGTGCATAGGGTTTCAAAGAGTTGGACATGGCTGAAGCAACTTAGCACACACGCAAATGTACAGGTAATACCACAAACACTAATTCCTGCTTTCTGGTAAATATGGACTCAACTTCCATCAAGCCACACTCAAAACCTCAAAACATTCTTTTTATATTAAAATTAATTTACTGTCTAGGCATAGACCATCATTTAAAAAAAAAAATTAAGTTTAAAATCGTTTCTAATTTTTTTCAAAAATTTAATTTGGGGAAAGTAACATAAAAATACTAACAGATTGTAACAAAATATCTAACAGTTGTGAATGAATTAAATTAATTTAATTTTAGCTACATCTGATCTCTTAGAACTGAGTTTTAGTAATCAACCATGGAGCTCCTGACAAGATGTCAATGTAGAAAGACAAGAGCTTACCTTTTTTTTTCTTTTTTAAGCAAAAACATCAAACTCATAGTTAACTACTGAAAAATCAACAAAAACTTCTGGAACCCACCAAAAAACAAACAAAAAATACATCCAAAGACAAAGAAGAAACCATAATGAGACAGTAGGAAGGGCACAAATGTAATAAAATAAAATCCCACACCCACTGAGACGTTGATCTACAAGCTGGAAAATAACTATGCCACAGAAGTTCTCCCACAAGAGTGAAAGTTCTGAACTCTGCATCCAGTTCCACAGCATGGAGATCTGGGAGCAGGAGATTTTGCCATTGTTCAGTCAGTCATGTCCGACTCTTCACAACCCCATGTACCTCAGCACATCAAACTTGCCTGTTCTTCACCATCTCTCAGAGTTTGCTCAAACTCATATACATTGAGTTGGTGATGCATCCAACCATTTTATCCTCTCTCATTCTTTTCTCTTCATGTCTTCAATCTTGCCAGCATCAGCATTTTTTTTAATGAGTCTTCACATTCAGTTCATTTCAGTCACTCAGTCATGTCCTACTCTTTGCGACTCCATGGACTGCAGCACACCAGGCATCCATGTCCATCACCAACTCCCAGAGTTTCCTCAAATTCATGTTCATTGAGTCAGTGATACCATCCAACCATCTCATCCTCTGTCATCTCCTTCTGTTCCCACCTTCAATCTTTCCCAGCATCAGGGTCTTTTCAAATAAGTCAGTTCTTTACATCAAGTGACCAAAGTATTGGAGTTTCAGCTTCAACATCAGTCCTTCCAATGAATATTCAGGGTTGATTTTCTTTAGGATTAGTTGATTTGATCTCCTTGCCATCCAAGGGACTCTCAAGAGTCTTCTCCAACACCACAGTTCAAAAGCATCAGTTCTTCAGTGCTCAACTTACTTTATGGTTTAACTCTCACATCCATACATGACTACAAGAAAAGCCATAGCTTTGACTATATGGACCTTTGTTGGCAAAGTAATGGCTCTGCTTTTTAATACACTGTCTCAGTTGGTCATAACTTTTCTTCCAAGGAGCAAGCATACTTTAATTTCATGGCTGCATTCACCATCCACAGTGATTTTGGAGCCCAAGAAAATGAAGTCTGTCAGTGTGGAGAAGCCCCCAAAGATTCTGGCTTTGAAGGTCAGTGGGAGTTGATCACAGGAATTCCATGGGACTGGGGAAACAGAAACTCCACTCTTGAAGGGCATACACAGATCTTGTGCACATCAAGACCCAGAGAAAAAATGACAGGTCTTGGTGACTGCAGCCATGAAATTAAAAGATGCTTTCTCCTTGAAAGAAAAGTTGAGGCTTTCCTGATAGCTCCATTGGTAAATAATCCACCTGCAATGCAGGAGACCCTGGCTCAGTTCCTGGGTTGGGAAGATCTTTTGGAGAAGGGCTAGGCTACCCATTCCAGTATTCTTGGGCTTCCCTTGTGGCTCTGCTGGTAAAGAATCTGCCTGCAGTATGGGAGACCTGGGTTCAATCCCTGGGTTGGGAAGAAGTGAAAGGAAAGGCTACCCACTCCTGTATTCTGCCCTGGAGAATTCCATGGACTATATAGTCAATGGGGTCACAAAGAGGACATGACCGAGTGAGTTTCACTTTCATAACAGATGGGGCCAAATTTACCTGCTAGTATTGGAGGGTCTCCTGTGGAGGTCAGGTGTGACTATGGCTCATTTTGGGGACATGAACAATGACAGTGGTAGTTCTGGTGAGTATTCATTGATGTGAGCCCTCTTTGAGGTGATCATTTTCTCTCCAAGAACTGTCCCTAATTAACAAACAGCCTGAAGGCTCCATTGCTGGGATACGTCAGACTAAACAATTAGAAAGGTGGAAACATAGACCCATCCATCAGCAGGCAGTCTACTTAAAGTCTCCCTAAGCACATAGCTGCCTGACACAGTCCTGCTAGAGGGACAAAACCCTGCTTTACTTACAGGTGGGCAGGTACCAGTACCCACTCCAGGAAGCCTACACAAGTCTCTTGCCTCATCCACAGGGGACAGACAGAACCAAGAACTACAACTTTAACCTGTGAAACTGAAACCACAGTCACTGAAAGTCAGACAAAATGAGATGGGAGAAGAATACATCCCAGATGAAGGAGCAAGATACAATCCCAGAAAAACAACTAAGTGGTATGAAGATAGTCAACCTACATGGAAAATAATTCAGAGTTACCATAGTAAAGCTAATTCAAGATCTTGGAAAAAGAATGGAGGCATAGATGGAGAAGATAGAAGAAATGTTTAATAAAGACCAAGAAGAACTGAAGAGCAAACAAACAGAGATAAGCTATATAATGACTGAAATGAAAAAAATATTATAGAAGGAATCAATAATAACTAGTTGTACTGGAATGGGGAAATTATGACTCAAATATAACATAAAAATGCATAATTCTATGAAAATATAAGTGAAGCATGGAATATACAGAAGGATTATTAGCACTTTAATAGGAATTTCTACTAAATTATTTTAATGACCTTAAACTTGTTTATTTCAGAAGAAATATATTTATACTACCATTATGAATTCTCAACATATATTTGCTAAGTATATGGGAAATTTAGAAGAAAATTTGAAGTGGCATGAGAACAACACTGAAACATATATAATATATGTAGAAATAATCATGTCTCAAAAGATGAAAGAATTCTTGCATTTAGAAAAAAAATGGGAATTTACACTGTTTATTCATAATTGCTGAAACCTGGAAGCAAGCAAGATATCCTTCAATAGGTGAATGGGTAAATAAACTGTGGTACATCTAGATGGTGAAATTTTGTTCAGCAATAAAAAGAAGTGAGCTATAAGGTTATAAAAACACAAGCAGAAAGCTTAAATTTATACTACTAAGTGAAAGTAGCCAATCTGAAATGCTATATACTGTATGATTCCACCTATATGACATTCTGGTAAAGGCAAAACTATGGATACAGTAAAATAGATAAGTGGCTGCCAGGGATTGGGAATAGGAAGAAGGGAGAAATAAATAGGCACAAAGGATTTTTAAGGTAATGTATGTTTTATTAAAAATAAAGGATATAAATCATAATATATTTGTTAAAATCCATAGAATGTACAACACCAAGAATGAACCACCATAATGTCAACTTATGAACTTTGGGTGATAAAGAAATGTCAGTGCAGGTTCATCAGTTTTAGCAAATTTACCACCATGGTAAGTGATATTGATAATAGGGGAGGTTATGGATGTAGGAAGGTAGGGAGTATATGGGAAATCTCTAACTTTTTTCTCAATTTTGTTGGAAACCTAAAAGTCCTCTTGGGCTTCCAAGATGGCACTAGTGATTAAGAACCTGTCTGCCAATACAGGAGACTTAAGAGAAGCAGGTTTAATCCTTGGGTCTGGAAGAACTCCAGAAAGAGGGCACAGCAACCCACTCCAGCATTTTTGCCTGGAGAATCCCATGGACAGAGGAGATTGTTGAGCTATGGTCCATAGGGTCGCAAAGAGTTGGACTTGACTGAAGCAACTTAGCAGACATGCAAGCAAAGGTTCTCTAAAAAATTAATCTTCAAACAAAACAACCAAAAAGTAAAGGGAGAGATTGGAGTTCATACTAGATCAATTTCTCAAGACAGAATTCATACTGACAAGAGATGTTTAGTCAGCAAGGTCAAGAACACGAGGGCCTAGGTAATCAATCTCCATGCATGTCGAACAACATTGTCAACACCAACAGCTGTGAGAATTAACAGCAAGTCTCAAAAGCTGGGCAGAGCTTAACAGGAAGAAGCTGAGGCTAACTCCTAGAATATCCAGGCATATAGCCTCTCAGGTGCACAGAAAGATATACACAATAGGTGTGTGAAAGTCACAGGGAAGGGCCAGGTGTAACACAGCTTAGCAGCCTATGTTTTGAGAACAGAATCACCCATATTGTGGTGAGGAATGGAAAGGAAAATTATAGCCTTTTATTTCCCACTTGGAGAAAAAAGCAAGAGACAAGAATGTCCTGATTGTAAGGCAATCCACCTGTAATGATTGATTACTAGATGTATGCCAGTTCTTTTGGGGTGATTTTTTTTCCTACTCAGTGTACTATAAATGTTTAGTCCCTTGATATTTGTGATTTTAATTTTTAATCAAAAAATAGTATATACTCACTTTCAGATCAGATCAGATCAGTTGCTCAGTCGTGTCCGACTCTTTGCGACCCTATGAATCGCAGCACTCCAGGCCTCCCTGTCCTTTAGGACACTTAATTCAGAAAAGTTTAAATGAAATTCATTATTTTCAGGCAATGATTATTTCTAGGAAAAAAAAAGATCAGAGTGAAAAGCACTTCCCTTTAAGAAGAAATTTTATTTATACCCTTCATTTGTTCTCTGCAAATGGCTTACCAACACGGTGTTAACACTCTACAAGATTCTTTCTATTTATTTGGTTTGACATCTATTCAACTAAGCATGTATCTGGTAGAATACTCTTATCTTTTCTCAACTGAGCTTTCATTTTTGAGTTAACCTATTTTATAGACTATTGAAGTAGTTGGAAAATATTTTGGAAAGTCAACATATTAAACATTTTTCATTAAGCACTTTTCTCATTCTACAAACCACATTAGACTCTTATTAGAAGAGATGTTTCATTATTGGATTGGAGTGTTTGTATTTCTCTGATGACTTGATGGCTTTGGATAATACTCTGACATCATTAAATATGCAAAGAGCAAAATAATAAATATTCTGACATTGTTAACATGTGAAGACTAAAATATTGTCATTATGGAAATGAAACCTTGGTTCACATCTAATTTCAGCAGAAGTGATAATATCTTTGCTGCCTTCAATTTCCAATTAGGTTCATGCATCTAAGATCACATTCCAACCCAAGTAACAGGCCTACTCTCTTAGAAACCTATCATAACAGCATGCCAGACTGAGTTAATCTATAATTGGTTGTGTTCAGTTCAGTCTCTTAGGCATGTCTATAAGACCCCATGGACTGCAGCACGCCAGGCTTCCCTGTCCCTCACCAACTCCTGGAGTTTGCTCAAACTCATGTCCACTGAATCGGTGATACCATCCAACTATCTCATTCTCTGTTGTCCCCTTCTCCTCCTGCCTTCAATCTTTCCCAGGATCAGGGAAGGAGGAGTCCCTGATCTTGGGAAAAAGTCTCCTGATTTTCCAAGGAGTCAGTTCTTCACATCAGATGGCCAAAGTATTGGAGCATCAGCTTCAGCATCTGTCCTTCCAGGGAAAATTCAGGATTGATTTCCTTTAGGATTGACTAGTTTGATCTTGCAGTCCAAGAGACTCTCAAGAATCTTCTCCAACATCATATTTCAAAAGTATCAATTCTCCAATGCTTAGCTCTCTTTATGGTCCAACTCTCACATCTGTAAATGACTACTGGAAAAATCACAGCTTTGACTAGTTGGACCTTTGGAAACTAATGTCTCTGCTTTTTAATATACTGTCTACGTTGGTCAAACTTTTCTTCCAAGGAGCAAGCTTCTTTTAATTTCATAACTGCAGTCACCATCTGCAGTGATTTTGGGGCCCAAGAAAATAAAGTCTGTCATTGTTTTCATTATTTCCTCATCTATTTGCCATAAAGTGATGGGACCGGATGCCATTATTTTTGATTATTGAGTTTTAAGCCAGCTTTTTCAGTCTCCTCTTTCCCTTTCATCAAGAGGCTTTTTAGTTCCTCTTCTCTTTCTGCCATAAGGGTGGTGTCATCTACATATCTGAGGTTATTGATATTTCTCCCGGCAATCTTGATTCCAGCTTGTGCTTCATCCAGCCTGGCCTTTTGCATGATGTACTTTGCAAATGAGTTAAATAAGCAGGGTGATTATATACAACCTTGATATATTCCTTTCCCAATTTGGAACCAGTCCATTGTTCCATGTCTGGCTCTAACTGTTGTTTCTTGACCTGCATACAGATTTCTCAGAAGGCAGGTAAGATGATCTGATAGTCTCATCTCTTTCAGAATTTTCCAGAGTTTGTTGTGATCCACACAGTGAAAGGCTTTGGCATATTCAATAAAGCAGAAGTAGATGTTTTTCTGTAACTCTCTTGCTTTTTTGATGATCCAACAGATGTTGGCAATTTGATCTCTGGTTCTTCTGCCTCTTCTAAATCCAGCTTGAACATCTGGAAGTTCTTGGTTCAGGTACTGTTGAAGCCTGGCTTGGAGAATTTTGAGTATTACTTTGCTAGCATGTGAAATAAGTGCAATTGTGTGGTAATTTGAGCATTCTTTGACATTGCCCTTTGGGATTGGAATGAAAACTGACCTTTTTTCAGTCCTGTGCCCTCTCCTGAGTTTTCCAAATTTGCTGGCATATTGAGTGAAGCACTTTAACAGCATCATCTTTTAGGCTTTGAAATAGTTCAGCTGGAATTCTATCACCTCCAATAGCTTTGTTCATAGTGATGCTTCCTAAGGCCCACTTGACTTTGGTCTCCAGGATGTCTGCCTCTAGGTGAGTGATCACACCATGGTGGTTATCTGGGTCATCAAGATCTTTTTTGTGTTCTTTTCTGTCTATTCTTGCCACCTCTTCTATAATTAGTAATCATATGCATTAGTGTACTATTGTTGCTCTAATAAATCACCACAAATTTGGTGACTTAATACAGCACAAATTTCTTTTCATATAGTTGTGGCAGTCAGAAAGTGTTTTTGGCAAGGCTTTGTTTATTCTGGAAAATTCAAGGCAGATCAGTGCAATTCTTTGCATTTTCAAGATACCAGAGGCCACCTGCATTTCTTTGTTTAAGGCCCCTTTCTCCATCTTCAAAGTGCATCACTCCAACCTATGCTTCTACCATCACATCTCTTTCTAATCTCTGAACTTGACAGCCTCGATTTTATAGGAACTCTGTGATTATATTAGACTCATTCAAATAACCCAGGATAAATTTGCCACTTCAAGGTCTTTAACTGAATCGCATCTAGAAAGGTCCTTTTGCCATATAAGATCATATATTCACAAGTTTTATTGACTGGGGACATCTTTGAAGACCTTTATCCATTCTACTACAACATGAAATATGCACATTTTATCACATTATTTTCTTTCTTTCTTTTTTTTTTCATTTTTTTGGCCAAGGAGGTAAGTTGGAATGCCGAGTGGGAATCATCCATAACTCCTAGAGCATATCATTTCATGCTCCTTGGTAATTAAACATCAAAACAGAAAACAGACAATTTTGCCTAATTTCTTTCTGTCTAAAACCCCTTATCCTGGTTAAAAGCACAGTTTAGAAATATTTATTTTGTCTTCTATTCCCCTACTTCTAATTACCATGGATAAATATGTTTTGTAGGATCTTAGTTCCCTGATCAGGAATCCAACTTAGGACCCTGGCCATAACAGTGCTGATTCTTAACCACTGGATCACCAGGGAATTCCCTTTTACTAGATATTTTTAAAACACAAATGTTTAAAGTGGAATAAGACTAGAACTGAAATATCCCTAACCCACACCTAAAGTAAATGTCTTTACAATTTTAGCATTTTAGATTAATTTTGCCTTTAAAAAAGTAAAAGAATAGCACAAATAACAATAAATAATACAATATATATTATGAGCTTATTAAACTAGTACTTTTTCTTGAAGATAAATTATCCTTGTTGAGAAAATAAATCTTTGAAAAATAATAATATATAATAAATGTAGATACATTAAAATTGTTCACTAAATGTAAAAAAAAAAAAAACAAAATTGCCACTTTAATTAGAAATACTACATCATCTTTCAATTATAGACAAAATAAGGGACATAAACAAACTGAAACTCTGCCTCAAATTATGTACAAAGTGTGTCAACAGAATGTCATGTGAGAGACATAAAAAGAGACTGGAAAGATATTTATTTAGGATAAATAAAACATATTTATCCATGGTAATTAGAAGTAGGGGAATAGAAGACAAAATAAATATTTCTAAACCATGCTTTTAACCAGGATAGGGGTTTTAGACAGAAAGAAATTGGGCAAAATTGTCTGTTTTCTGTTTTGATGTTTAATTACCAAGGAGCATGAAGTGACATGCTCTAGGAGTTATGGATGATTCCCACTTGGCCTTCCAACTTACCTCCTTGTACCCATTTACCTCTATTCAGAGGCTGCATGAGCTGAACATCTTTTCTCTAAAATCATTTGTTCCTACCAGTTTAATATGAATTAAGTTCCTCCAGTGAAGGTAAAAGGAGAGACGGTGGCAGAGGATGAGATGATTGGATAGCATCACTGACTCAGTGGACATGAACTTGGGCAAACTCTGAGATATAGTGAGGGATAGAGAGGCCTGGCTTGGTGCAGTCCATGGGGTCACAAAGGGTCAGACATGGCTTAGTGACTGAACAACAGCAATTCAATATGCTAGTCAGAATTCAGAAAAGAACTGGACAGAGAGACTATCATTCATTTAATCAGCTCTTCCTTCTATCACATACAGTTATGAGGACATTGGACTTTTCTACAATAATATAGTCTCTAGCTTCCCTGGGTCAACACATTGGGGTGCAAGTCTGGGCAAAATTATGGTAGGTGGATCATAGCTACAATGCATTTTCATTAACTTAACAATTCCTTCTCTTGATTCTTGGGTCCTGGCCTTGAGCTGAGAACTCCAGTTGTTACAAAAATTTGAAAGCATCTGATCATTGCATTAAATTCCTTTGTGTTTGAAATAGAAAAGATGTTGTTCCTGTAAATGGCCCATAATGGATTACATTTGCATGGAAGTTAGTCTGTTAGTAAGTTTAGATTTATAGTAAATCATGGAATTGAAGCACACATTTGGAAATTACATTAGGCTATAGATCCTGATAGACATATATGATACACATGAAATGAAGTCATCTGGAAACTGTTAAAAGCATAGGATCATTGAAGAATTACCAATGCCATAAGAAGACATAGGAATAGAAGTTATTCAGAGAAGTTGGAAGTGAAAATATATAAACTCTTAAAGGAGATCTCAAATCTGTTTTATTATTTCCATTTCCACTTAACTAAATTTCTTCTTCATTGTCCCTGTGTGTTTTCCAGTTATCTCTGATGTTGTCACCTTATTTTTAGCTTCATGTGCTTATGGTTGGACCAATGGCAAATCGGTTCAAATATGCATATTCTATGATCATAAAATTTATTCAGTACTCATAATCCTTTCTTGTCAACCTCTAAGCCAAGGCATTTTCAGCTATTACATTTCTCTGTTCTTGATTTTAGGCAGCTGAGAAATTATGTAGACGTTTACAAAATTAAACTCATTTAGTTCACTACAAATTTATGTTTCATAATATAAAACATTCACTCAGCATTACTTGATAACCCTGTGCTAAGATTATAACCTGGGTTATTTCCTATTCACACACACACACACACACACACACACACACACACACACTCACACACACACACATGCATGTACACAGACAGACCTTTATTGTTTTGCCCTTACCTCTGAAAATAGTGTGTTCTTTCTTTTCAAGCTAATCCTTCTGTTATTTATCATGCCTCTTTACATTTTATCCTGGATTCATGTTTTTCAAAGAAAATTTTTATTTAAAGACCATAAACCAGGCAGTGATTCATGGTCTAGAATATAAGAGTGAACTAAAAATAGAGTCCCCAGTACTGGCCCTACTAGAACTTGCAGAGAATATACAGTAAAAATCAGACTAACCTGGTTAAAGAGATTTTCAGTATGTTTTTTTTTTTTTTTTTTTTTTTTTTTTAGTGGCATTGTCAGGGATGATCTCTTTGATAAGAAAATATTTACACAGAGACCCAAATGAAAGATCTCTGCTTTTTTGCAGTTGGTTATTTATTTTAGTTTGAATGAGGTTTTAATATATTTAAAATTAATATATTTCTTACATATGATACGTATTTGCCTTTTAAACATGGCTTATGATATGTTTATATAAAATAGTCACCCAACTGTATAGCATAACTGTCAAACTTTTATGATTTCTGAACTTTATATAAGGGCTAAAAAAGTTTCTAATCAATTATCAAAAATATTAATATTTTATTTAGTATTTACTTTATGCTTTTACTATTTGTTTTTATGCTTAGAAAGTGGATCCACTTGGAATTTATTTTTTATGCAGTATAAAATACTGATCCATATATATAATATATGAATAAAATGGATTATTAGATATATTTCCAATTGTTCTACAATATTCTTTTCATAACCATTTCTTACCATATTGATTTGAGATATCATCTTTATTTTAAACTAAATTTCTCTATATATTTAATTCCATTTGGGCTTCCTAGTTTGATCCATGGAACTGTAGAATTATACTTTTTAATTTTAATTAGTTAATTATTTTTAAAGTATATATTTATTTATTTTAATTGGAGGCTAATTACTGTACCATATTTTATTGGTTTTGCTAAACATTGACATGAATCCACCATGGGTGTACATGTATTCCCCATCCTTAACCCCCCTCCCACTACCCTCCCCATCGCATCCCTCTGAGTCATCCCAGTGCACCACCCTGAGCATCCTGTATCATGCATTGAACCTGGACTGGAGATCCATTTCACATATGATAATATACATGTTTCAATGCCATTCTCCCAAATCATCCCACCCTTGCCCTCTCCCATAGAGTCCAAAAGACTGTTCTATACATCTGTGTCACTTTTGCTGTCTCACGTACAGCATTATCATTACCATCTTTCTAAATTCCACATATATGCATTAGTATACTATATCAGTGTTTTTCTTTCTGGCTTACTTTATTCTGTATGATAGGCTCCAGTTTCATCCACCTCAGTAGAACCGATTCAAATGTATTCTTTTTAATGGCTGAGTAATAATCCATGGTGTATATGGACCACAGCTTTCTTTATCCACTCGTCTGCTGATGGACATTTAGGTTGCTTCCATGTCCTGGCTATTATAAACAGTGCTGCGATGAACATTGCGGTACATGTGTCTCTTTCAATTCTGGTTTCCTCAGTGTGTATGCCCAGCAGTGGGATTGCTGAGTCTTTTGGCAGTTCTATTTCCAGTTTTTTAAGGAATCTTCACACTGTTCTCCATAGTGGCTGTACTAGTTTGCATTCCAACCAACAGTGTAAGAGGATTCCCTTTTCTCCACACCCTCTCCAGCACTTACACCTGTAGACTTTTGGATCATAGCCATTCTGACTGGCGTGAAATGGTACCTCATTGTGGTTTTGATTTGCATTTCTCTGATAATGAGTGATGTTGAGCATCTTTTCCTGTTTGTTAGCCATCTGTATCTCTTCTTTGGAGAAATGTCTATATAGTTCTTTGGCCAATTTTTTGATTGGGTCATTTATTTTTCTGTAATTGAGCTGCAGGAGTTGCTTGTATATTTTAGAGATTAATTCTTTGTCAGTTGCTCACTTGCTATTATTTTCTCCCATTCTGAAGGCTGTCTTTTCACCTTGCTTATAGTTTCCTTTGTTGTGCAGAAGCTTTTAATTTTAATTAGGTCTCATTTGTTCACTTTTGATTTTATTTCCAATATTCTGGGAGGGGGATCATAGAGGATCTTGCTGTGATGTATGTCGGAGAGTGTTTTGCCTATGTTCTCCTCTAGGAGTTTTATAGTTTCTGGTCTTATTTTACTCTGGTTTAGATCTTTAATTCATTTTGAGTTTATTTTTGTGTATGGTGTTAGAAAGTGTTCTACTTTCATTCTTTTACAAGTGGTTGATCAGTTTTCCCAGCACCATTTTTGAAGAGATTGTCTTCTCTCCATTGTATATCCTTGACTCCTTTGTCAAACATAAGGTGTCCATAGGTGTGTGGATTTATCTCTGGGCTTTCTACTTTGTTCCATTGATCTACACTTCTGTCTTTGTGCCAGTACCATACTGTGTTGATGACTGTGGCTTTGTAGTAGAGCCTGAAGTCAGGCAAGTTGATTCCCTCAGTTCCATTCTTCTTTATCAAGATTGCTTTGGCTATTTGAGGTTTTTTGTATTTCCATACAAATTGTGAAATTATTTGTTCTAGCTCTGTGAAAAATACTGTTGGTAGCTTGAAAGGGATTGCATTGAAACTATAGATTGCTTTGGGAAGTAAATTCATTTTCACTATATAGATTCTCCTGATCCATGAACACAATATATTTCTCCATCTATTTGTGTCCTCTTGGGTTGCTTTCACCAGTGTTTTATAGTTTTCTATATATAAGTCTTTTGTTTCTTTAGGTAGATATATTCCTAAATATTTTATTCTTTTTGTTGCAATGGTAAATGGAATTGTTTCCTTAATTTCTTTTTCTGTTTTCTCATTGTTAGTGTATAGGAATGCAAGGGATTTCTGAGTGTTGATTTTATATCCTGCAACTTTATTATATTCATTGATTAGCTCTCGTAATTTTCTGGTGAAGTCTTTAGGGTTTTCTATGTAGAGGATCATGTCATCTGCAAACAGTGAGAGCTTTACATTTTCTCTTCCAATCTGGATTCCTTTTATTTATTTTTCTGCTCTGATTGCTGTGGCCAAAACTTTCAAATCTATGTTGAATAGTAGTTCGGAGAGTGGGCACCCTTGTCTTGTTCCACTTTAGGGGAAATGCTTTCAATTTTTCACCATTAAGGATAATGTTTAATGTGAGTTTGTCATATATAGCTTTTATTATGTTGAGGTATGCTCCTTCTATTCCTGCTTTCTGGAGTGTTTTTTTTTTTTTTTTTTATATATAAAAAATTGGTGTTGAATTTGTCAAAGGCTTTCTCTGCATCTATTGAGATAATCATATGGTTTTGATTTTTCAATTTGTTAATGAGGTGTATTGCATTGATTGATTTGCAGATATTGAAGAATCCTTGCATCCCTGGGATAAAGCCTACTTGGTCATAATGTATGATCTTTTTAATACATTATTGTATTCTGTTTACTAGAATTTTGTCATGGATTTTTGCATCTATGTTCATCAGTGATATTGGCCTGTAGTTTTCTTTTTTTGTGGCATCTTTGTCAGGTTTTGGTACTAGGGTGATGGTGACCTCATAGAATGGGTTTGGAAGTTTACCTTCCTCTGCAATTTTGTGGAAGAATTTGAATAGGATAGGTGTTCAGTTCAGTCACTGAGTCGTGTCTGACTCTTTGCAACCCCATGAATCGCAGCACGCCAGGCCTCCCTGTCCATCACCAACTCCCAGAATTCACTCAGACTCACGTTCATCGAGTCAGTGATGCCATCCAGTCATCTCATCCTCTGTCGTCCCCTTCTCCTCCTGCCCCTAATCCCTCCCAGCATCAGAGTCTTTTCCAAAGAGTCAACTCTTCACATGAGGTGGCCAAAGTATTGGAGTTTCAACTTTACCATCATTCCTTCCAAAGAAATCCCAGGGCTGATCTCCTTCAGAATGGACTGGTTGGATCTCCTTGCAGTCCAAGGGACTCTCAAGAGTCTTCTGCAACACCACAGTTCAAAAGCATCAGTTCTTCGGTGCTCAGCCTTCTTCACAGTCCAACTTTCACATCCACACATGACCACTGGAAAAACCATAGCCTTGAGTAGACGAACCTTTGTTGGCAAAGTAATCTCTCTGCTTTTCAATATGCTATCTAGGTTGGTCATAACTTTCTTCCAAGGAGTAAACGTCTTTTAATTTCATGGCTGCAGTCACCATCTGCAGTGATTTTGGAGCCCAGAAAAATAATGTCTGACACTGTTTCCACTGTTTCCCCATCTATTTGCCATGAAGTGATGGGACCAGATGCCATGATCTTCATTTTCTGAATGTTGAGTTTTAAGCCAACTTTTTCACTCTCCTCTTTCACCTTCATCAAGAGGCTTTTTAGTTCCTCTTCACTTTCTGCCATAAGGGTGGTGTCATCTGCATATCTGAGGTTATTGATATTTCTCCCAGCAATCTTGAATCCAGCTTGTGCTTCTTCCAGCCCAGCATTTCTCAAGATGTACTCTGCATATAAGTTAAATAAGCAGGGTGACAATATACAGCCTTGACATACTTCTTTTCCTATTTGGAACCAGTCTGTTGTTCCATGTCCAGTTCTAACTGTTGCTTCCTAACCTGCATATAGGTTTCTCAAGAGGCAGGTCAGGTGGTCTGGTATTCCCACCTCTTTCAGGATTTTCCACTGTTTATTGTGATCCACACAGTCAAAGGCTTTGGCATAGTCAATAAAGCAGAAATAGATGTTTTTCTGGAACTCTCTTGCTTTTTCCATGATCCAGCAGATACTGGCAATTTGATCTCTGGTACCTCTGCCTTTTCTAAAACCAGTTTGAGCATCTGGAATTTCATGGTTCATGTATTGCTAAAGCCTGGCTTGGATACTTTTGAGCATTACTTTAGTAGCATGTGAGATGAATGCAATTGTGTGGTATTTTGAGCATTATTTGGCATTGCCTTTCTTTGGGATTGGAATAAAAACTGACCTTTTCCTGTCTATAGCCACTGCTGAATAGCTCTAAATTTTTAGTAGAATTCAGCTGTGAAGCCGTCTGGTCCTGGGCTTTTGTTTGCTGGAAGATTTCTGATTATAGTTTCAATTTCTGTGCCTATGATGGGTCTGTTAAGATTTTCTATTTATTCCTGGTTCAATTTTGGAAAGTTGTACTTTTTCTAAGAATTTTTCCAGTTCTTCCAAGTTGTCCATTTTATTGGCATATAGTTGCTGATAGTAGTCTCTTATGATCCTTTGTATTTCTGTGTTGTCTGTTGTGATCTCTCCATTTTCATTTCTAATTTTGTTGATTTGATTTTTCTCCCTTTGTTTCTTGATGAATCTGGCTAATGGTTTAATTAATTTATTTTTAAAATGAAGGGTAATTGCTTTACAGAATTTTGTTGTTTTTTGTCAAACAACAAGAAGAATCAGCCATAGGTATACATATGTCCCCTCTCTCTTGAACCTCCCTCCTATCTTCCTCCCCATTCCATCCCTCTAGATTGTTACAGAGGCCCTGTTTGAGTTCTCTGAGTCATTCAGCAAATTTCCATTGGTTGTCTATTGCACACAGTATTGTAAGTTTCCATGTTATTACTAAACATTAGTACGACTTCCCTGATGGGTCAGTGGTAAAGAATTCACCTGTAATGAAGGAGACATGGAGATGTGGGTTCGATCCCTTGCATGAGAAGATCCTCTGCAGGAGGAAGTGGCAACCCACTCCAGTATTCTTGTCTAAGAAATCCCATGGACAGAGGAACCTGGAGGGCTAGAGTCCATGGGGGCACAAGAGTTGGACACGACTTAGGAACTGAACAACAACAAAAATATTTAAATACTATACATTACTTCAGTAAAAGATTGTCAATCCAGTGGAAATATAGAGCAATACATAAATAACTTAGCTATAAATTTTATATTAGAGCTATGAAGTTGATTTTACTAAAAAGTTGTATCAATCAATAAGCATCAAAAATCCTTCCTCATGACAGTTTTCTTTTTCTTTTTGTAATTTCTTTATCCTAGAAAAGTTCTTATAATCTTTCTGGATATAATAAGGTCCAGCAAACACAGTCTGAATAATTTTATGCATAGTTTTATTTCTGAGGTAGCATTTATGCATAAAACTTTTGTTCTGTTTCAGTAAGGCACTTTAGCATATGCTGGTTAAATTCTGTCTTCTTGTTACAGCCTAAATCTGTTTTCATTCAGGTCGGTTGCTTTATGCCTCCAAGCTAAAAAAAGGATATTTAAAAATCTTGTGAGAAATGATTCACACTCTCTTTGGCAGCTAAAGCTACAATCTTTGTCTTTTGCTCACTCCTTGGAATTTGATGAACTAAAAGATTAAGACAGTCATACCACATGTATAAACCAAATGTATAAACCAAATGCTTTTGGTTCTCATACTGACAAAACAATTACTTGTGGCTTCTCAGAGAAAAGTCACTCTTCTTTGTTTTTAAAACTGTTTTCATAGACTATAAGTGCTGGAAATCTGCTTTAAGAAGTCTTTGTTTCTTTTTTTAAAGCAATTTAGGACATTTTTTTTCCTATTAATGAAAATGAAAAAGGTCAATTCTCTGTGGCAAGTGTAAAACTGAAGCGGGCACAATTTGTTGCCTGGTTTCTTTGGAGCCTCCTTGCTAGGAGACCATAAAACATGATAAAATTCGGTAATGTCAAGGAAAGTTAATCATGAGTCAAGGAGACACTACGAAAAAATCTATATATCAAAAAAAAATCTGTCCTAAAAGGAAGTGAAATAATGGTAGTTTGGGTTTTATTATATGGAAATCACTTTCAAAATTTACTGAACACTTACTCTGTGGGGAAAAATATGATATGCTCTACAGAAAGCATAGAAATGAGAAATAAGATCAAGGCTAAGATGGATTCATTAGCACATGAATTTTAGATGTATTATTTTATTTAATAATTAACCTCACTGTCATGTGAATTATAGGTTTAATATAAATTACTATCTCATGCTTTAAGTATGAAAAGAAATTGTGAGAGAACTGGCATCTGTTTTCAAAATTGGCTACACAGAGTGAAAGAAAAGTTACAGATATAAAAGTAGGATGTGGAGAATTCTAGACCTTTTGTCAAAACAATTTTGTAAAATAATACAATCATAGCCTCTAGCTTCAGGACATAGAATCCTATGAATGTAACTCACAAGCCAAGTGAGTTTGGACAAGATATTTGACCCGTCTGAGCTGATAGAACCTGCTTCCAGTAGTTTTGAGGCAGTATGAATAAGAAAGAATAACATATCTTGGAATAAACATGCAATCATATTCAGATGTTTTATTTTTGGCCATAGAGTTAAAGTACTTTCAAAGAAGACCCCCCATTCCTGTCTTTAAGGATCTAACAGTTTAGGATTTGCACAAATTATCTAATAGCCATAACACCTGGTGGCATCTAATGCAATGATAAGAAAGATGAATAACAAAGACAGGAAAAGAAAGTATTCTAGAGAGACTAAGATAAAGGAGCCTGATAATAGTTCAGAAAACTGTTGAAGAAAGAAAGCCTTGAGATGAGCATTTTAAGATTGAAAAAGAAAAAAGGTTTTGGTTTAAGTAGATATTTTAACTATAGCATCAATTTTCCTGTATTAAAAAAATTAACAGCAATATTTCAATAAATTTCCTCCACATTAAAAATAATCTTTCACCCTTAAATGCTTCTACTGTTTTCCAGGGAATTATTAAAAATAATTTTCCACTTTTGTCAACTTTGTGCTTCCTTATTATATTATGATATAACATATTTTTTAAGCTCCCCAAACATCTTGTGAAAGTGGGGATTCTGATTTAGTAGGTTGGATTTGAGACTGAGATTTTTCACTTCAAACAAGCTCTTAGGTGCTGCCTCTGCTATTGTCTGAGGACCACATTTCATGTGGTAAAGTGCTGAGAGGCTTCTCAAGCTTTGTCTCATTGAGATCTCTCTTGATAAATATCACATTGCATTTGAAAAGATGTGGGATATTTTCAATATCCTTTGATATTGATTTCTAACATAGTTCCACTGTCTGCAATGAGAGAACAGACTCTGTATGATTTCAATACAACTAGACCATGAAATTTTTGAAGCTTGTTTTATGTCCCTGGATATGTTCCAGTGTCTCCTAGTTTATAGTCTATGGGAATTTGAATAGAACGTGTATCCTACTTTTGTGTGAAAATTGTATGAATCTTAATTATGTTCAATTTGTTCATGATGTTTTTCAGGTTTACTATATCCTCTTAATTTTGTATATATTTAGTTATTTTTTGAGAGTTTGATATTGAGACTCTGACTAAAAATCTTAATTTATCTACTTAAAAAATAATTGCAATACATAGTAGAACTATATGTAACTTTGCTCTGTATTTTCCAAGTCTCTTGTAAATGAATTATCATAATTTCATAATTTGAAAATTAAAAAGAGAAAAAAAAAGTCTCTTTGAATCCTTTTTCCTCCTGGCTTTGCTGTCTTCTTAATGACTGCTGCTATTCATGTCTTTTGAAAACTGTAATTGAGATCCATTTGATTCAGTTGTTGAGCCAAAAAGCTAAGATTATCCCTTCCTTTTTAGATCCAAAGTCCAATATTGTTGGAACTACCTTGAAATATTCAGAATATGATCACTTCTACCATCTAGCAGTATTTCTAATCACCCTATATGCTGCCATATTGGTCAAAGTCTTTCAGCTTCCTCCTGGATTATTATAATAGTCTCCTATCTGCCTCCATATACATGTCTTTGACCTCTGAAATATAGTCTCAAATTAGAATCCTAGATGATACTTCTAAAAGCCACCATCTTAAAAATTAATAAGCTCACCCTTGCTCTAGCCACACTTACCTTGTTGACATTTCTTGAACTTACTACGCATGGTCCCTTTGCAAATTCATGTAGCTATTTTCATTCCTTTTTTTCAATATCATTTTTTTCAAAAAAGTCAGTCACAACCACTCAAAAAATGATTCCATATATCAAAATAAATCTGCCACAGGTAAAATTTAAAAAAAAATAAATAAATAAAACATATGATTCACCTTCCAGGCCAGTTCTGATCCCCTTTACTATAGTCTTCTTTTTTCACATTTTAATCTTTAAACACACACACATACACTATCACTCATAAACTCCTCACATATAACATAATCTATCTACTGAGTATGTTCATTGATTTTTTTAAGTATATTTAGCCCAGTAGAATACAAAATTGTGTGCTTCTTTCCTTCTTTCCAACATTGATTTAATCTGAGCAATTCAACAGTGCTTGGAACATATTGGTTCTTCATCAAGTATATATTGAATGAAGTAAGAAATATATAATTTGGGAACCTAGCCAGGACCTTCCTTGACTTCACTGAGGCAGATGTTGGCTAGGAGATTGTGAAAGAAATGAGAAATGAGAAGATCAAGATACATTATAATTATAAAAAGAAAAAAGAAAAACTTGCCTGGAAGAGAAACAATATGTGAGAATCTGAGTAAGATATTTATTTTCCTTTTATTTATAATAAAAAGTGAAATGTGATCTTAATTATAGGGTAAGGGAAACTACTGATGAAATCATGCTTCAGCATAATATTTGGAAATGTCAAAAAAAAAAAAAAAAAGGGCTCAAAGTAAAGAGCTTACCCTCAAAATGAAGAAAATTTGTATTCTTCCAGAAGTATACAATGAAATAAAGATATTTTTATATTTTCAAAGTCAGTCCTTAGAAAAAATTTACTCCAGCTTAGCCCAATGTTATTAATGGTGGTTTTACAGGAGTTGTGAGAAGACAAATGAAAGAGAAGGATAACACAACATATCAAAGTATTGCTGATTAGCATAGAGAGACTTAAGGATTTCTACACTTGATATCTTTAAGTGTTAAAGTTATGGGTTATCACACAGGATGATATGGATACCTGTATGCCTGGAAGGAAGCTGAGTTGGAACTTTATTGAGCAAGTGTAACAGAACAGAAATGGTTCAAGAGAATAAATATTAGGTCTCTTCATACTAAGTGGGGAGCTGCTAAAGTCAAGGTAAAAGATATCTATCTCTGGCACTGGATTTTAAAATAGAAAGACTTAAAGATTACATTCAGATCTGGCTTATTACAGTTTAAAGGGGCTAGAATGGATTAGTTAGGAGGAGTAATGTTGTCCAGGTGAACATCAAAAATATGGTTGGCATAGAGGGTTGGAGGTGAAGAGGATTAAAGAGTTAAGAGGATTAAAAAAGCAATATGAGGGTGGTGTTGGTTTATCATTTACAAGGAGACTAACCATGCATTCTGATCTATTTTCTATGCTATGACTATTTTTTCATCTTAAATATTAGTAAAGTAAAAGTGAAAGTGTTAGTTGCTCAGTTGTGTCCAACTCTTTTCAACCCTATGGACTGTAGCCCATCAGACCCTTCTGTCCCTGGGATTCTCCAGGAGAGAATACTGGAATGAGTTGCCATGACCTTCTCTAGGGATCTTCCCCACCCAGAGATCAAAGCAAGGTCTCTGCATTGCAGGCAGGTTCTTTACCATCTAAGCCAGCTGGGAAGCCCAAATATTAGTAAAGCTTCCTCTATACTCAAATAGGTTCCAATTTGAATTATAACCTACTTGGTCAACCTATATATAGGCTGTATAATTTTTTGGAGTCGATGACAAATTCTTTAACAGTCTTTAAAATAGTATCAGTGACTCAATAATCCATGATAGGGAGGAGAGGGTTGATAAATAGTACAGGAGGTACTCACACACTTTAGATTAATGTAACTATTTATATTAATATTTATGGTAGTGTATATTGTATTTTGGGGAAGGCAATGGCACCCCACCCCAGTACTCTTGCCTGGAAAATCCCATGGACGGAGGAGCCTGGTAGGCTCGTCCATGGGGTCGCTAAAAGTCGGACACGACTGAAGCGACTTCACTTTCACTTTTCACTTTCATGCACTGGAGAAGGAAATGGCAACCCACTCCAGTATTCTTGCCTGGAGAGTCCCAGGGACAGAGGAGCCTGGTGGGCTGCCGTCTATGGGGTCGCACAGAGTCGGACACGACTGAAGCGACTTAGCAGCAGCAGCAGCAGCATATTGTATTTAGTATGTATCTCCCATAAGTATACCCTCAAATTTTTCTCAAGACATAGCAAAATATTAAAAAGCAAATATTATGACCACTGTGATTCTATTGATTTAATCTGAGTGTCCTCAGTTTCTTCTAGTATTTCTCATTTAATTTTTAACTCTCCACTGCTTTGATCATTTTTAAAAGGTATGTTTTGTCTGATAAATGAAGACTGGAATAGGATTGTAATAGTTTGTTCTAAGTGTTAATATTCCCACTTATAAAACTTATACCTGAATTAATTTTGGGTGCTTATTTTGATTTTGGCTGTCATAATAAAATTCTAACCGACATTTCTATTGTTATTGTCTAACTATTCTAGTGTTAATTTTGTGTTTCCCTAGAGATTCTGGCTCATATATATATATGATTGCATTTTTGATACCTCAACTTAGATGTCAATAAATTGCATAAGCAGGATCCAAACTGAGCCTTGGATTTTATTCAGAACTTAAAGCCAAAATCCACCTACCTCTCTCTTTCTTGTAAAAATCCTTTTCCAAGATCTTATTGTTTCTTATCTAAATTACAATGAATGTCACATTGTTCTTTATACTCTGACTTCCATGTTTATCTACACATTAATATACACAGTATAAAATAATATTTAGAAAATGAATATCTGTCAGTGGTTTTTACTATGTGTTGTGTTAGTCACTCAGTTGTGTCCGACTCTATTGTGACCACATGGACTGTAGCCCACCAGGTTCCTCTGTCCATGGAATTCTCCAGGCAAGAACACTGGAGTGGGTTGCCATTTCCTTCTCCAATGCATGAAAGTGAAAAGTGGAAGTGAAGTGGCTCAGTTGTGTCTGACTCCTAGCGACCCCATGAACTGCAGCCTACCAGACTCCTCCATTCATGGGATTTTCCAGGCAAGAGTACTGCAATGGGTTGCCATTGTCTTATAAAAAAATTTACAAATTTACAAATTCTTCATCATGGCCTTTTAGTCCCTCCATGAACTTGCCTATCCTTCCAACTTTACCATACCCCATTCTTGCCTTCACTACATCCACTTCCACCATCCTGGCTTTCAGGTGGTTCTAAAGTTATACTAAGTTCATATACACTTTAGAGCCTTCACACTTCAACCTACCTAAAGTGTACTCTCCTGGATATTCATATGGTTGGTATCAATAAGAATGTCAATATTTTAGATAGTTACAGAATGAACACCATATAAATCTAAAGTAGTACTTCCAAAACACTATGTATCATATCATTTTACTTTCTTCACACTTTTTACAATCAGAAATATTTTGTGTGTGTGTATGTCGATTACACTGATTAGCTTCCCAACCAAAATAAAACCCCATAAAATATGTATATTATCTTTATTGTTAGCACTGTATTCACAATATCTAGAATTCAATCTGGGACAAGATAGCTGTTTAGTAAATAGTTATGAGAATATGCATTTTTTTTTACATAGGGAAAATTCTTGAAACATTCAAAGTTTCAGAAGATTGTGTACATTTAACATTAGAAAAATTATTTTTATTATCATGTTTCTTTAAAAGAAAAAAACAGGTTGGATTTTTCACTGAGATTTAATGGAAGAGGGATTAAGTAACCTAGCATAAATAACAGAAATCTGTTTTTTTAGCATTAAAGATAGATTGAGAAAAGCACAAAGATGAGAATTATGGAGAGATTTTCCTATTAAAATCAACAAAGATTAAAATTGCAATATTCTAAAGAGTTTAGGTATGCTATAATTTTGGAATTTCTCCGTGTGGAAGATCTCTGAGCATTTCTTAATATATTTTTTTCTAGGATCAAGAATTAAATAGATCTACTATACAAACTGCCCATATGCCTTTTACCATGGGCCAAATTGCTGAAGACAATTATGTTCATGAAACATAACCTCCTATAGTGAATAATAACTATATTTTTTATTTCTGTGATTTTACTTAAAAGTTTACCTTTATTAAATCTGTCTAATTACATTCTGATCTTCCTCCCTTTCCATTCCTTCCTTTCTTCCCTCCTTCCTCTATCACCTCTCCTCCTTTATTCTTTCCTTCCTCTCTTCCCTCCTTCCTCCCTTCTTTTCTGATTCTCATTTTACATCTCTCTATATCATTACATATAAACTGCCATTAAGCAAGATTCCTTGAGACATAATTTTAAGGAGAAAAATATTTTTTGAGAAAAACTGAACTTACACTTTTTAATCAGAATAATTCTGGATAAAACACTAAACTTATATAGTGAGGAAGGAGGAGAAGGGGATGACAGAAGATGAGATGGCTGGATGGCATCATCGACTCTATGGACATGAGTTTGAGTGAATTCTGGGAGTTGGTGATGGGCAGGGAGGCCTGGTGTGCTGTGGTTCATGGAGTCACAAAGAGTTGGACATGACTGAGCAACTGAACCGAACTGAACTGAAGGAATTTTCAAAGCCCAAGGAATAAAAAATAATGCATGTCTGATCATCTGGGATGATTCCAGTTTAGGGATATTATAAACAAAGCTAATATAATTTTTAAATATGGCTAATAGCTAGAATTATAGCTGATAGATCAAATGATAGGAATATGCTTACTTTTACGAATAATTCAGAAATCTTAACAGAGTTTTTATACTTTTACACTCTCATCAACAATGTTTGAGAATTCTGGTTGCTCCACATCCATGCTAATTTTGGTGTCCTCAGTCTTTATTATTTATTTGAAAGTGCTAATTGTTCAGTGTCATCCAACTCTTTGTGACCCTATGGACTGTACCTGCCTGGCTCCTCTGCCCATGGAATTCTCCAGGCAAGAATACTGGAGTGGGTAGCCATTCCCTTCCCAGGGATCCTCCTGACCCAGGGACTAAACCTGAGTTTTCTACACTACAGGCAGATTCTTTACCATCTGAGCCACAGGGAAAGCCCAAAGGATCAGAAATAGTCACTGAAACATGGAGTAGAGCCAGGGGCCTTTAGATCTTTATTCTAACACTCTCCCAGTTGAGTTATTTCAGCCACTCACTATTATTATTTGTTTAATTGAGCTATAATTAGCATATAACATTGTGTAAGTTTAAGGTGTCTGACTTGCTGACTTGATACATTTGTACATTGCAATATGATTACCACCATTGCCTTAGTTAACACTTCTATCATGTCACGGGACCAGGGAGACTGGTGGGCTGCCATCTATGGGGTCGCAGAGAGTCAGACACAATTGAAGTGACTTAACAGATCATACCACTTAATTATCTTTTGTGTGTGTGTGGTGAAAACAATTAAGACATAGTCTCCTAGCAAATTTGAAGTTCATACAGAAGTGTTGACTGTAATCACTATGTTGTACAATAGATCTCCAGGATTTACTTATCTACTAGTTGCAACTTTGTAATGTTAAACCACATCTCTTCAATTCAGCCACTAACCCCCGATAACCACAATTCTATTCTCTGTTATTATAAATTTACCATTTTTACATTCCATGTTTAAATGATGTTATACTTATCTGCCTTTCTCTAACTTACCTCACATAACACCCTCAAGGGCTATCCATGTTGCAAATGGCAGGATTTCCTTCTTTCTCATGGCTCAATATCACTTTGTATGAATATATATATACCACATCTTCTTTATCAGTTCATCTGTTGATAGGCACTTAAGTTGTTTCCACATATTGGCTATTGTGAATAATGGTGCAGTAAACATGGATTACAGATGTATTTTCAATATCTTTTCATTTATTTTAGATATATATTCACAAGTGGGATTGTTGAATCATATGACAGTTCTTTATTTGATTTTTTTAAGGAAACCATACAGCTTTCCACAGGGTCTGACTGTTCACAAGGGTTTCCTTTTCTCTAGCCAAACACAGGTTATCTCTTATCTTCTTGTTGATAGCCATTCTAAGAGATGTGAGGTGGCATCTAAATTTTTGGTTTTCATCTGCATTTCCTTGATGATTAGTGATGTTTAATACATTTTTATGTGTTTGTCGGCCATCTGTATATATTCCTTGGAAAAATGCCTATTCAGGTCTTCTGTCCATTTTTTATGCAAATTGTCTTTTTTAGCTGTTATGATATATATGAGTTTTTAATAAGTTTTTACACAAAACACAAATTTCAAATATGTTCCTAAGGGGAAGGATACCTTATCATTTTGTTGATTTTGTTCTTTTTCGGTGCAGCTTTTCATTTGATGTAATCCAACTAGTTGATTTTTTAAATTTTGTTGTCTGTGCTTTTGGTGTCATAACTGAAAAAAATGACTGCCAAGACCAAAGTCAAAATGCTTCTTGCAAAGTTTTCCTTTAGGAGTTTATAATATCAGTTCTCATTTTATGGTCTTTAGTCTATTTTGAATTCAATTTTTTAGTGGTACAAATAGCTGTGAAAAGAAGAGAAGCAAAAAGCAAAGGAGAAAAGGAAAGATATAAACATCTGAATGCAGAGTTCCAAAGAATAGCAAGAAGAGATAAGAAAGCCTTCTTCAGCGATCAATGCAAAGAAATAGAGAAAACAACAGAATGGGAAAGACTAGAGATCTCTTCAAGAAAATCAGAGATACCAAAGGAACATTTCATGCAAAGATGGGCTCAATAAAGGACAGAAATGGTATGGACCTAACAGAAGCAGAAGATATTAAGAAGAGATGGCAAGAATACACAGAAGAACTGTACAAAAAGATCTTCACCACCCAGATAATCACAATGGTGTGATCACTGACATAGAACCAGACATCCTGGAATGTGAAGTCAAGTGGGCCTTAGAAAATATCACTACGAACAAAGCTAGAGGAGGTGATGGAATTCCAGTGGAGCTATTCCAATTCCTGAAAGATGATGCTGTGAAAGTGCTGCACTCACTACACCAGCAAATTTGGAAAACTCAGGAGTGGCCACGGGACTGGAAAAGGTGAGTTTTCATTCCAGTCCCAAAGAAAGGCAATGCCAAAGAATGCTCAAACTACCGCACAATTGCACTCATCTCACACACTAGGAAAGTAATGCTCAAAATTCTCCAAGCCAGGCTTCAGCAATATGTAAACCGTGAACATCCAGATGTTCAAGCTGGATTTAGAAAAGGCAGAGGAACCAGAGATCAAATTGCCAACATCCGCTGGATCATCAAAAAAGCAAAAGAGTTCCAGAAAAATATCTATTTCTGGTTTCTTGACTAAGCCAAAGCCTTTGACTGTGTGGATCACAATAAACTGTGGAAAATTCTGAAAGAGATGGGAATACCAGAGCACCTGATCTGCCTCTTGAGAAATCTGTATGCAGGTGAGGAAGCAACAGTTAGAACTGGACATGGACAACAGACTGGTTCCAAATAGGAAAAGGAATTCGTCAAGGCTGTATATTGTCACCATGTTTATTTAACTTATCTGCAGAGTACATCATGAGAAACACTGGGCTGGAAGAAGCACAAACTGGAATCAAGATTGCGGGGAGAAATATCAATAACCTCAGATATGCAGATGACACCACCCTTATGGCAGAAAGTGAAGAGGAACTAAAAAGCCTCTTGATGAAAGTGAAAGTGGAGAGTGAAAAAGTTGGCTTAAAGCTCAACATTCAGAAAATGAAGATCATGGCATCTGGTCCCATCACTTCATGGGAAATAGATGGGGAAACAGTGGAAACATTGTCAGACTTTTTTTTTCTGGGCTCCAAAATCACTGCAGATGGTGACTGCAGCCATGAAATTAAAAGACGCTTACTCCTTACTGCACAGGAAAGTTATGACCAACCTAGATAGCTTATTCAAAAGCAGAGAGATAACTTTGCCAACAAAGGTTTCTAGTCAAGGCTATGTTTTTTGTGGTATGTATGGATGTGAAGAAGGGAGTGGAAGAATTGATGTTTTTGAACTGTAGTAGGACTTGAGAGTCTTGGAGAAGCCTGGGATTTTGGAAGGAACAGGGAGTGTATTGGAAAAGACTGATGTGGGAGGGATGGGGACAAAGGCAGAGGGGACGACAGAGGATGAGATGGCTGGATGGCATCACTGACTCAATGGACGTGAGTCTGAGTGAACTCTGGGAGTTGGTGATGGACAGGGAGGCCTGGCGTGCTGTGATTCATGGGGTCGCAAAATGTTGGACACTACTGTGCGACTGAACTGAACTGAACTGTACATACAGTGGTTTTTTTCTGTCCTCCCTATTCTCCTGCACTGTTCTGTGTGTCTATTTTTTTTGCCAGTTCCATACTGTTTTAATTACTATAGCTTTGTAGGATAGTTTGAAATCAATAATTGTAGTTCCTCTTGCTGTATTATTCTTTTACAACATTGCTTTAACTATTCAAAGTCTTTTGTGGTTCCATAGATTTATTTTGCTTGTTTGTTTGTTAATATGAAAAATACCATCGAAATTGTATAGGGATTATATTGAATCTTGATTAATTTGGGTAATATGAACATTTTATCAATGTTAATAATTATAATCTACAACCATAGAGTATCATTCTATTCCTTTGTATGTTTATGACCAACCTAAGTTATTCAAAAGCAGAGAGACTCAAAGGTCGTCAGTCAGGATGGTCCTGGGTATGATGGATGTGAAGAAGGGAGTGGAAGAATGATGTGAACTGTAGTGGGAGACTCGGGCCCGAGTCACCCTGATTTCTTTTTCAAGTCGGAAGTCGGAAAAGACCTGGGGGGGGGGGGCAGAGGAGAGTTGCAATCTTTCACTCTCTTGGTTATATTTATCTCTAGGTTTTTTTTTTTTTTTTTCTATTGAATATTTGATAGTTTTCTCATATTTCTTTGTGCTGTTATCTCAGTTGGAGATTTCATTTTCATTTTATTTTTCTCTAACACTGTTGATTACATTTATGAACTTACTTGATTTATGCATATGTTATTTTGCAAACTGTTCATTGATATCATTTGCTCCTTATTACATAGACTTTTCTGTTGCCCTTCCTTTTGAAATCCAGTAATATTTTCCTTTTGTTCATACATTTAGTAAGTTTAAGATGTAGCTTGGGCATTTTCAATGCTATGTTTAGAGACTCTAGATTCTGTTACATTCATCCAAACAGTATTGGTATTTGTGTGTGTTGGTTTGTTTTAGGAGACAATTAACCTGATTGTACTTAAACTGCAATCTTTGTCTCTTGGACATAAGCTCAAAATTCAGTCCAGTGATTTCAGCCTTTGTTGTGCCCCTGAGATCGGTATATGGCTCAGTACCAATTTAAGTATACATTATACATATAATTCATAATTACTTCTCTGTTGTTTTCTCCTTTCTTAGCATTCCTTCATCACTTTTAAAGGTGGTTTTATAATTTGGGTGCCCCAAATTCTACTCTGTTTCTTTAAGGCAGTGATGAGTTTGGTTTCCCTCTTAGTTTTAAGGACCAATATATAAATAGCTCATCCAGATTCATTCCCTTCTTCACTGTCATTCCTTCATCCACATGTTGACTCCCTATCAAGAGCAACTTCTTTTCACCCTCCCTCTCCCTCCTTCCTTCTTCATCTCTTTATTTTCTGTGTAATCTCTTTTTTGTTTGTAAGATCATTGGTACTATGAAAGTGTTGGGAGCCGGTTTGAATTAGCGCTCTGCCCATGACAAAGGTCGGGAGGAAGGAGGCTCAATAATGCAAGGGCAAGATTGAGCCTCAAGAGCCCCTTGGAGGTTCTCAAACATCTACCCCCCAAAAGCCGGAGTCTGCCTACTTTCTGCTTTGTGTTCTCACCTCTGACTTTACAGGGGGCTGTCCCCCACTACCTTTCTCTGAAAAAAGAGCTAACTTACAGCTCCAGTTAATAATTCCTGAGTGTGACAGTGTTTCAGCCTACAAACTCCTTTTGGAAATCCTCTAGCCTGCCTGAATAGGTTTTTCTGGCCACATGTGATTGTTTAGAGCCTCCCAACTGTGAGAGGCATGAGATGTTCTAAACTTTCTAAACACAGATTCCTTTGAGCAGTTAAAAGATTGATTAGAAATTGTATTGGTGAAGGGTTTTTCACTTGTTGGGCCAATGTTTGCTGCTAAGTCTCCATATCCCTTACCTGCTGTGTCCTTGGCAATGTATTGAAATGTAAGTAGTAGCCTTAATGTTTGTAACCTGGGACCCTTGAGTACAACCCACCACAACTTTGCCCTATAGATATGCAACGTCAATGCTTTTGGAGGGTGGCGCCTGACTTTAAAATAATCACCTTTAGAGAAAATAAGTTCCTTAAAATGTTAATAGGCCTCCGGGCCAGAAGATGATGTAACTCACCTAAACTTTTGCGTGTGATAGGTTTGAAAGCCTGGCTCAGGGACTGCTGTCCCTGCATGACTCCACCCCTTCCCCCATTATCCTCTATGCATAACTTAAGAGATAAAAACTACTTTGAAAAGTAAAGTGTGGGGCCTTGTTCACCGAAGCTTGGTCTCCCCATGTTGTTCTTTCTCTTACCTTCTGGCTGAATTATTCAGCCTCCTCTCTCCACAAAATGTTCTCACTGAATTTCCTTCTCACTGAGCTATCATTTCATCCACTTTTCTTCACTGAATTTCCTCCTCACTGAGCTATCTTAATTTTCATCACTCTTTATATCTTTAATTAATATTTTAATAAGCAATTGTTTCCTGATCGCCTATGCCGTCTCCCCTTCGAAATCCCTGGATTCACCGGGGCTGGACCCCAGCAAGAAAGCATACTTTTAAACTAAGAATGTGTAAGAAATGCTCAAATCCTGTCTTTCTAAATATTATACTTACATTTTGCCTACACCATGTTTCTCATTGAAATTTATAAAAGTTTAGAAAGGAAGCATTTTTTTTCCCTTCAAAGCCTAATTGAAAATGGAGTTTTATTTTATAGTGATTTCCCATGCCATGCTTCAGTTGTGTCTGACTCTGTGCGACCCAGTGAATTGTTGCCCACCAGTTTCCTCTGTCCATGGGATTCTACAAGCAAGAATACTGGAGTGGATTGTCATTCCCTTTTCCAGGTGATCTTCTTGACTCAGAATCAAACTGACATGTTTTACCTCTAACCTACCTTGGCAGGCAGGTTCTTTACCACTAGTACCACCTGGAAAGCACTATAGTGCCTTAAAACATTTTAAAATACATCATCATTAACTCATGCCCAATATTCTTTTTGTTAGACATTGATCCTGATACAAATAAAACCTACTTTATTCATTCATTCATTCACTTAACTGATATTAATTCAGCTCTAGCTACATGCAACAGGTTTTTTTTTCCAGTGATGAAAATATAAATATGACCAAAAATGGCATAGCCTTGCAGCTTAGCAAGACAGAATAATATTCAACAGAGCATCACACAAACAAATAAATAAAAGTTTTAATAGGATAAAATATATGTAGGAGAGGGTCATGACGATAAAGTACACATCAGGTGAAAATCACTTATGTATGGAGGCTAGAGTAAGCTTTCCTGAAGAAATGACTACTGAACTAAGATCTGACAGAAAGTAAGATTCAACTAGAAAGGGCTGAATGCAGTGGATGAGCAGGGAAAGAAAATTTCAGACAAGCTAAATAGCCTGGAATGTTCAAGATGGAACTGAAAAGAGGTCAGAATAGTTGAAGCATAGACCATGAGGTGAGAGGATAATGCTAAATAAGACCTGTGAGGCAGATGAAGAACAGATAATTGAGGGTTTGTGAGCCAGACTAAATTTCATTCTTTGTCCTTAGAGCAATAAATACCAACATTATCTTTGTCATTAGCTTTCACAACATTTGCAGTCTGACAGCATGAGTTTGTCTTGTTTACAGGTAATTAAGAAAGTTTTTCCCTCACATTATGGATGTCGATATTCTAACAGGAATTTTAATATTATGCACAGTAAAATAGGAAAAATAAATATAAAATTCTGTGTGAAAAACATAAAAGGAAAATATTTACAAATGTATTTTATTTAATAAAATAAACTTATCTAATGTTAATGAAAGGGTGGTTTATGTTTCATAAATGAGGTCTTATTTCTTTTGGATACTGTTTAAAACATACTGTTTGAGCATATATCTGAATATAATTATGACATATCTGAAAGAAACTCTAAGTGGCTGTGAAAGTGAAAGTCGCTCAGTCATGTTCAACTCTTTGTGACCCCATGGACTATACAGTCCATGGAATTCTGCAGGCCAGAATACTGGAGTGGGTAGCCTTTCCCTTCTCCAGGGTATCTTCCCAACCCAGGGATAGAACTCAGGTCTCCCACATTGCAGGAGGACTCTTTACCACCTGAGCCACAAGGGAAGCCCTAAAAGTGAAAGTGAAAGTGGCTGCAATGTTTTTCAAAATCACAGTTTATGAGCTCACTGGGGTACGATCATATCTTTTTTAATCTTGTAAGAAATATGAATTAAGCACACTGTTTTGGTGGAAACTCAGAGGAGTAATTACATAGTTATACATAAGCAAGCCTGAATCTATTACAAACAGTATTTAGCAATGTATGTCTTATTTCTGAAATACCCATTTGCATGCATAAAAATTACTAATAGTTATATTCAAATAAAAGCAATACAATTTATGATTGATGAATAATCTAAAGCTCCATACTCCTCCAGATACTTCTTTTAAGTCTGAGGGAAATGTATCCTGTTGAGAAATATCTGATGAAATCCAGCTGTATATTATTCTCATTTCAATCTATCATCACAGAAAATATTGACTATTTTTCCCCTCAGACATGCAGCTGTCAACTATCCAACTATGGGCCTAGATTTACATTTTAGTTTATTTCCTACCTATTCATTTTCATTTAAAACACTTGTTTCATAAAACTAGCATTTGCTGTGTGAAAAAGGAAGGCAGGATGTGCAATCTCATCAAACCTGTCAATGAATGTTCATGGGCACAGCAAATAATATTCATTAAATTCAAGGGAATATATTTCCACCTTCAGATAGAAGACTTAAGAGATGGTAAAAATCACTATACATCTATGTGCATTGTATGCATATTCAGTCACTCAGCCGTGTCTGACTCTTTGCAACCACACAGACTGTAATCCACCAGGCTCCTCCGTCCATGGAATTTTCCAGGCAAGAATATTGGAACAGAAGGCTACATCTTTCTTCAGAGGATCTTCCCAACCCAGGAATCAAACCCATGTCTCTTATATGTTCTGCACTGGCAGGCAGATTCTTTATCACTGTGCACTGAGCATTATTCCTATCACATTTATTATTCCAGTAAAAACATTTCTATTGTTTGCCAGTAGTGATAAGAATCCCTGTCCCTTCATTCCCACACCCAAGTGTGCAAGCATATTCAGTCATGTCCAACTCTTTGTGACCCCATGGACTCTAGCTCACTAGGATCCTTTGTCCATGGGATTCCCCAGGCAAGATTACTGCAGTGGGTTGCCATTTCCTTCTCTAGGGAATGTTCCTGACTCAGGGATCAAACCCTTGTCTCTTGTGTCTCCTGCACTGGCAGGCCAGTCCTTTACCAGCTGAGCCACCAGGGAAGCCCAACCACAAGAGACATATTCAAATATCTGCAAAGAGTTTCTGCTCGCTTTGAAAATAGGCCAAGTTACAAAAGACCCTGAATAGTTGTATAGACTTTAAGATCTTTGGAAAACTTAAAGACACTTTGCAATTAGTAGCAGAGAGAGGATATATTAGTGAAGACATGCAAGGATGCAGTGGTAAATTCCAATAGCCATCACCCAGAAGAATAAAAAAATATGTATATTTATTCCTCATAAAATAATTCTCAGTGATAGTTTAGGCTGATGAAACCATTCTCTTCAGTGTGGTTTTATAAGAATCCTAGTTCCTTCTTCTCACAGGTCAGCTATCCCAGAGGTTATCATTTGCAATTGATTCAGTCACTGGGTTGGGAAAAAGAGATTATAGGAGAGACACATTGGTTTCTTAAAAGACTTAGTTTAGAAATAGTGTACGTCAGTTCCATTTACTATCTACTGGGAAGGACTAATCATATAACCATTCATAATTGCAAGGGAACTGGGAAATACAGTTCTTGCCCAAGTATTCAGTTTCAAGCTACAACTCTACTATGGAGAGGAGATAGTTTTGGAGATAGCTACTTGTCTCTGACACAGAGAAGTGTTTCTCTTCAATTGTTCTGGATATAAGAGAGCATTTTGTTGGTTTTATTTTATTGCTTGTTCATTTTTTTGGCCAATTATGTGTATATGAAGGTCACAAAGGCTAAGAAACTTATACTAGCAACTATAGTTTGTAATAAATCTATAAGCACCAAAAGTTAGCACATAGCTCAGATCACTAAACAGAGGAAGCAATTGTAACTCAACATTCCATACCACGTAGTAGGGGGCGGGAAATAAAGCAAGAATTTCTGTGAATAAGGTGAATGGGTCTTCTTAGAGTTTGGGATTAAGGTGGCATTCCAAGTGATGATATAGCAAATATTTTTCTTATTTCACTACATGTTTGTAGCAGCTGTGACAGGCTCGCCAAAGCGCGGCCAAGAAGAGCCACCCCACGTCCGAGGTCAGGGGCAGAAACTGGGAGGACACCATGCCTGAAGGGATGCAGCCAAGAGGAGTTACCTCATGTCTGAGGTCGGGGCAGCGGCCAAGAGTACTAGACTGCGACTGCGCAGGAACGGCCTAGAGGAGTTACCCCACGTCCCAGGTTGGGGCGAGGCGGGGGGCGGCTGAGAGGAGATACCCGGCGTCCGAGGTCAGGGGCTGCAGCGAGAGGAGTTACCCGGCATCTGAGGTCAGGGGCGGCGAGCAGAGGAGTTACCCCAGGTCCCAGGTCAGGCCCAGTGGCCAGGAGGAGATACCCCACGCCCCAAACCCAAGGCCAGAGGCCACGGGCAGGAGGAGCTACCCCATGCCCCCACGCCTGAGGCCAAGGGCAGTGACCAGGAGGACCAATCCCACGTCCAAGGAGCCGTGGCTGCACGGGCTCAGGAGGGCCTAGAGGAGCTATCCCACATTCAAGGTCAGGAAGGTCGCCAGATACCCTTCATCTAAGGTAAGGAGCAATGGCTGTGCTTTGCTGGAGCAGCCGTGAAGAGATACCCCACACACAAGGTAAGAGAAACCCAAGTAACACGATAGGTGTTGCAAGAGGGCATCAAGGGCAGACACACTGAAACCATACTCACAGGAAACTAGTGAATCTACTCACACTAGGACCACAGCTTTGTCTAACTCAATGAAACTAAGCCATGCTTGTGGGGCAACCCAAGATGGGCGGGTCATGGTGGAGAGATCTGACAGGATGTGGTCCACTGGAGAAGGGAATGGCAAACCACTTCAGTATTCTTGCCTTGATAACTCCATGAACAGTATGAAAAGGCAAAATGATAGGATACTGAAAGAGAAACTCCTCAGGTCAGTAGGGGTCCAATATGCTACTGGAGATCAGTGGAGAAATAACTCCAGAAAGAATGAAGGGATGGAGCCAACGCAAAAACAATACCCAGCTGTGGATGTGACTGGTGATAGAAGCAAGGTCCGATGTTGTAAAGAGCAATATTGCATAGGAACCTGGAATGTCAGGTCTATGAATCAAGGCAAATTGGAAGTGGTTAAACAAGAGATGGCAAGAGTGAATGTCAACATTCCTAGAATGTCGATTCTAGGAATCAGCAAACTGAAATGGACTGGAATGGGTGAATTTAATTCAGATGACCTTTATATCTGCTACTGGGGGCAGGAATCACTCAGAAGAAATGGAGTGGTCATCATGGTCAACAAAAGAGTCCGAAATGCAGTACTTGGATGCAATCTCAAAAACGACAGAATGATCTCTGTTCGTTTCTAAGGCAAACCATTCAATATCACAGTAATCAAAGTCTATGCCCCAACCAGTAACGCTGAAGAAGCTGAAGTTGAACGGTTCTATGAAGACCTACAAGACCTTTGAGAACTAACACCCAAAAAAGATGTCCTTTTCATTATAGGGGACTGGAATGCAAAAGTAGGAAGTCAAGAAACATCTGGAGTAACAGGCAAATTTGGCCTTGGAATACGGAATGAAGCAGGGCAAAGACTAATTGAGTTTTGCCAAGAAAAGGCACTGGTCATAACAAACACCCTCTTCCAACAGCACAAGAGAATACTCTATGTATTGGACATCACCAGATGGTCAACATCGAAAGATTGATTATATTCTTTGCAGCCAAGATGGAGAAGCTCTATATAGTCAGCAAAAACAAGACCAGGAGCTGACTGTGGCTCAGACCATGAACACCTTATACCAAATTCAGACTTAAATTGAAGAAAGTAGGGAAAACCACTAGACCATTAAGGTATGGCCTAAATCAAATCCCTTATGATTCTACAGTGGAAGTGAGAAATAGTTATAAGGGCCTAGATATGATATATAGAGTGCCTGATGAAATATGTAATGAGGTTTGTGACATTGTACATGAGACAAGGATCAAGATCATCCTCATGGAAAAGAAATGCAAAAAAGCAAAATGGCTGTCTGGGGAAGCTTTACAAATAGCTGTGAAAAGAAGAGAAGTGAAAAGCAAAAGAGAAAAGCAAAGATATAAACATCTGAATGCAGAGCTCCAAAGAATAGCAAGAAGAGACAAAAAAAGCCTTCTTCAGCGATCAATGCAAAGAAATAGAGGAAAACAATAGAATGGGAAAGACTAGGGATCTCTTCAAGAAAATGAGAGATACCAAAGGAACATTTCATGCAAAGATGGGCTTGATAAAGGACAGGAATTGTATGGACCTAACAGAAGCAGAAGATATTAAGAAGAGATGGCTAGAATACACAGAAGAACTGTACAAAAAGATCTTCACCACCCAGATAATCATGACGGTGTGATCAATGACCTAGAGCCAGTCATTCTGGAATGTGAAGTCAAGTGGGCCTTTGAAAGCATCACTACAAACAAAGCTAGTGGAGGTGATGGAATTCCAGCTGAGCTATTTCAAATCCTGAAAGATGATGCTGTGAAAGTGCTACACTCAATATGCCAGCAAATTTGGAAAACTCAGCAGTGGCTAGAGGACTGGAAAAGGTCAGTTTTCATTCCAATCCCAAAGAAAGGCAATGCCAAAGAATGCTGAAACTACCGCACAATTGCACTCATCTCACACACTAGTAAAGTAATGCTCAAAGTTCTCCAAGCCAGGCTTCAGCAATACGTGAACCGTGAACTTCCTGATGTACAAGCTGGTTTTAGAAAAGGCAGAGGAACCAGAGATCAAATTGCCAACATCCGCTGGATCATGGAAAAAGCAAAAGAGTTCCAGAAAAACATCTATTTCTGCTTTATTGACTATGCCAAAGCCTTTGACTGTGTGGATCACAATAAACTGTGGAAAATTCTGAAAGAAATGGGAATACCAGACCACCTGATCTGCCTCATGAGAAATTTGTATGCAGGTCAGGAAGCAACAGTTAGAACTGGACATGGAACAACAGAGGTTCCAAATAGGAAAAGGAGTTCGTCAAGGCTGTATATTGTCACCCTGTTTATTTAACTTATATGCAGAGTACATCATGAGAAACCCTGGACTGGAAGAAACACAAGTTGGAATCAAGATTGCTGGGAGAAATATCAATAACCTCAGATATGCAGATGACACTACCCTTATGGCAGAAAGTGAAGAGGAACTAAAAAGCCTCTTGATGAAAGTGAAAGTGGAGAGTGAAAAAGTTGGCTTAAAGCAAAACATTCAGAAAATGAAGATCATGGCATCCGGTCCCATCACTACATGGGAAATAGATGGGGAAACAGTGGAAACAGTGTCAGACTTTCTTTTTCTTTTTTTTTTTTTTATTATTATTTTAATTTTTCTTAACTTTACAATATTGTATTACTTTTACTATACATCGAGATGGATCCGCCACCAGAATACCCGTGCTCCCCATCCTGAACCCTCCTCCCTCCCCCCTCCCACACCATCCCTCCAGGTCATCCCAGTGCTCCAGTCCCAGGCATCTGTTATCGGGCATCGTACCTGGACTGACTCGTTTCAGATATGATATTATACATATTTCAATGCTATTCTCCCCAATCGTCCCACCCTCTCCCAGTCCCAGAGTCCAAAAGTCTGTTCTATACATCAGTGTCTCTTTTGCTGTCTCATAAGCAGGGTGATTGTTACCATCTTTCTAAATTCCATATATATGCGTTAGTATACTGTATTTATGTTTTTCTTTCTGGCTTACTTCACTCTGTATAATAGGCTCCAGTTCCATCCACCTCATTAGAACTGATTCAAATGTATTCTTTTTAATGGCTGAGTAATACTCCATCGTGTATATGTACCACAGTTTGCTTATCCATTCATCTGTGGATGGGCATGTAGGTTGCTTCCACGTCCTGGCTATTGTAAACAGTGCTGCTATGAACATTGGGGTACACGTGCCTCTTTCAATTCTGGTTTTCTCAGTGTGTATGCCCAGCAGTGGGATTGCTGGGTCATAAGGCAGGAAGTTCTGGCCACAGCAATCAGAGCAGAAAAAGAAATAAAAGGAATCCAAATTGGAAAAGAAGAAGTAAAACTCTCACTGTTTGCAGATGACATGATCCTATACGTAGAAAACGCTAAAGATTCCACCAGAAAATTACTAGAACTAATCAATGAATACAGTAAAGTTGCAGGATATAAAATTAACACACAGAAATCCCTTGCATTCCTGTACACTAATAACGAGAAAATAGAAAGAGAAATTAAGGAAACAATTCCATTCACCATTGCAATGAAAACAATAAAATACTTAGGAATATATCTTCCTAAAGAATCTAAAGACCTATATTTAGAAAACTATAAAACACTGCTGAAAGAAATTAAAGAGGACACTAATAGATGGAGGAATATACCATGTTTGTGGATTGGTAGAATCAATATAGTGAAAATGAGTATACTACCCAAAGCAATTTATAGATTCAATGCAATCCCCATCAAGCTACCAACAGTATTCTTCACAGAGCTAGAACAAATAATTTCTCAATTTGTATGGAAATACAAAAAACCTCGAATAGCCAAAGCTATCTTGAGAAAGAAGAACGGAACTGGAGGAATCAACCTGCCTGACTTCAGGCTCTACTATAAAGCTACAGTCATCAAGACAGACTTTCTTTTTCTGCGCTCCAAAATCACTGCCGATGGTGACTGCAGCCATCAAATGAAAAGATGCTTGCTCCTTGGAAGGAAAGTTATGACCAACCTAGATAGCATATTCAAAAGCAGAGACATTACTTTGCCAACAAAGGTTCGCCTAGTCAAGGCTATGGTCTTTCTTGTGGTCATGTATGGATGTGAGAGCTGGACTGTGAAGAAGGCTGAGCACTGAAGAATTGATGCTTTTGAACTGTGGTGTTGGAGAAGACTCTTGAGAGTCCCTTGGACTGCAAGGAGATCCAATCAGTCCATTCTGAAGGAGATCATTCCTGGTATTTCTTTGGAAGGAAAGATTCTAAACCTGAAACTCCAGTATTTTGGCCACCTCATGTGAAGAGTTGACTCATTGGAGAAGACTCTGGTGCTGGGAGGGATTGGGGGCAAGAGGAGAAGGGGATGACAGAGGATGAGTTGGCTTGATGACATCACTGACTCGATGGACGTGTGTCTGGGTGAACTCTGGGAATTGGTGGTGAACGGGGAGGCCTGGCGTGCTGCAATTCACGGGGTCGCAAAGAGTCGGACACGACTGAGCGACTAATCTGATCTGATTATTTTACTATATATTAAGAATATTATTCTATGTTGTGAAAATTCTGATGATTCCAGGAGAAAAGGATACGCCCTAAGAAATCATGCATGAAATGAATTATCTTCAGAAAGTAAATGCAAAATCTGGTTTAACATGGTGGCAATAAAGTCTGACTAACTAAGATGGTTTTAAAGTTAGAAATGTTAATGTCCACCTGCCCTACTCTCTAGTCTCTTTTCTGCCAGCAGAAATACTAATTAAGTTCATAGTAGATTATTTTTGAACAATAAACACTCTTATTTCATAAGCTAAGAAGAGATAGAAGAGGGTTTATTTGCATCTCTGGACCAGATTTTGCTCAGATAGGACTTCAGCAACATGTACAAGCCATCTGCTCAGCCACACCAGCCAGGCCTCTATACCCAAAACTTTTCCTGCTGATTTTTCATCCTTTAGAAAATCGATGATATTGGTTATCATTTTCTTCTCATTCTATTTTTTTTTCTGGATTTTTTTTCACTTTAAATACAATATTAGTGTTATCTTCCTCAAAGGTCATCTTTGACCTACTCTGAAGGAGTAAAGGCAGTAGTCAAAGGGACTCCAGCATTTATAGGTACCTTGTGCCCTGGAGTACCATGATGTAGATTTTCACTCTAGATTATGTCCATGCCTCTAGCTTCCTACTGCCTTTGGAACCCAAGGATACCTGCTCGAAGACCACAGGACTTCAAAACATCCTTTCCACAGACTATGTGTATGCAGAAAAGACTCAACTTGTATATTTTGGAAGGCATTCCAGCACATACCTCAGTTTCTTGTGGTGGAGCTTTTTGTGGTACCTGGGAAATGTCCATTCTTCAGTTCTGGATGAAAAGAGAAATTTTGATTAATAATGAAAGCTGTTTTTACTGTCATATATCTATACACTTGGGCGTCCCTGGCGGCTCAGTGGTGAAGAGTCCACCTAGCAATGCAGGAGACACAAGAGACATGGGTTTGATTCTTGAATTGGGAAGACCCTGGAGAAGGAAATGACAACCCACACCAGTATTCTTGCCTGGAAAATTCCATGGAAAAAGGAGTCAAGAGTACATGGGGTCACAAAGAGTTGGACATGAGTGAATGTGCATGCACACTTGGAGTCAGGGATGCAGGGGCAGAGATTCTTATAACTACTGGCACACAATAGAAATCTTTTTACTCTAAATGTGATAAATGTGATATAATAATAAATGGTGACACAGTGGCAAAGAATCTGCCTGCCAATGCAGGAGATACAAGAAACACAGTTTTGATCTCTGGGTTGGGAAGATCCCCTGGAGAAGGAAATGGCTAACTGATACAATATTCTTCCTGGAGAATCCCATAGACAGAGAAGCCCAGTGGGCTACAGTCCATGGGGCTGCAGAGTCAGACATGACTGAGCAACTGAGCACACACACATCTATGTACTTGTACTCACCAAGAATAAACCTAAAAGTCCACTAAGTCATTTGTGTTTTCCTGTAAAATCTGATTCCTGTAAAAAAACCAAGACATCATGGTGTGCAAACTTCTTCTAGGCAAGTTGAAGGATGTTGGTTTTAGGAATAAATGGGAAATGTGTAAATCATCAAGTATTCTGTGGGTATTGTCATTGAAATGGGAATATATGGAACATAAATTTAAAATTCAAAATTTTATTTATGATGATTTTTTTTTTACCCTTTCATGTAAATCAATAGTCTGTGGCTGTTTTTTCTTCAGGGTACACCTTAGTACACCTTAGTGGTGAAAATGTGGTCATCCCAATAGCCCAAGTTTAAACTCAAGTTCTGCTCCTTACTTACTTAAAGTTTGGGCCTATTACTTTTTCTCTCTCTCTCTCTCTTTTTTTTTTTCCCCCCAGATTCCCTACGTATATAATGCAGGTAATAATAAAAACAACACATGACCCTTGCATTAAGTGAAATTAAATGTATTCCCACAAGGATCCCAAAAGTATGTAAAGAATGTAATAAATTTTATTATCCTTTATTTGTCTAAAAGTCTCATTAAAGTTAAAAGTACATAAGGAAGTATTATATTTACTTAAAAAGCAAGAATACAAAACTAGTAAATATTTATAAAAACAAACATTAACTATATAATAATTAAAATGTTCTTTCAAATTATTGGAGATCAGCTCAACTTCAAGGCATTTTTTAAAAGTAAATCATTATTAATGTAGATATAAAAATCCACCACTTTTCATCTTTACAGTATTCAAAAAATAGTACAGTTACAGGTGTATGTAGGATTTGAGGCAATTAACCAAGTGTGAGGTGAAGAAAAAAAAAATGAATTCTGTAAATAAAATCCAAAATACCCATTTTATACATAGTAACAAACAAATAGGTATAATTATACCTATAATATAGTCTATTACCCAGGCTCTAAGATTTCACATTTAATTAAAATTTTCTCATTTATTCCATATTCTATCATTCATCACAGCCAGATTTGGGTATAAGAACTTTTAAAGAAAGAAACTTCTATTTAAAGATGATTTTTCTCTAGTTAAGTAGACGTTTCCATCAGCTTTTTCTTGTTTCACTGCTGAATGTATATGAGATTTCCAGGATCATTAGACCTCTGAGGACAAAAACCACAATAAAAGGGTACAAATAAAATGAACAGAAACAAAGGAACTCATGAAACAGGCAAATTGCATAAAAGAGATGGGAATTTATTTTAAAAGTAATAATCTGAGAAGAGAATCAAATATAAGATGCTGTAAAAAGGAAAAGTCCGAAAATTAAAGGCGCTCTCAGGAATTAAGAGAAATATAAATTTTAAAAATCAAAACTTTAATACAAGGTAGGAAGGTAGATGGATAAAGATAATAAAATTCTCTTCCAAATTAAAGACAGACAAAGCATAGAATAGTAAGAGAGAAAATATAAGGAAATTATATATGGAATTTAGAAAGATGGTAACAATAACTCTGTATACGAGACAGCAAAGGAGACACTGATATATAGAACAGTCTTTTGGACTCTGGGAGAGGGAGAGGGTGGGATGATTTGGGAGAATGGCATTGAAATATGTATAATATCATATATGAAATGAGTCGCCAGTCCAGGTTCGATGTACGATACTGGATGCTTGGGGCTGGTGCACTGGGATGACCCAGAGGGATGATATGGGGAGCGAGGAGGGAGGAGGGTTCGGGATGGGGAACACATGTATACTTGTGGCAGATTCATTTTGATATATGGCAAAACCAATGCAAGATTGTAAAGTTAAATAAAATAAAATTTTAAAAAAAGAACTCAAGCATGCATTTTTTGAAATTGCATTAAGAAGAAAAAGAAAAACTAAAGTAAAAAATATCATAGAAATAATGTAACAATTATCCTCTGCATAAATTTGCGTGAATTTCCCTATACATATGTGCTCAGCATAATGGATAAAATAAAAGCCCTCATTAAGACATATAATTGTTAAATTGAAAGATGGAGTGACAGAGAGAGACAAAGACTGAGAGAAAGCTTTAAAAGAAAAAAAAAAAAAAAAACTGGGAGGAGTGATCACAAAACTTTTTAAACATAAGTAACCTAACAGCAATACTGAGAGCTAGAAGAAAATGAAAAAAATCTCGAAATGTTTTTGAGACTGGGGCAATTGATTTCAAATCTGGGTTTTGTACTTAAATAAGTCATCAATTTCGAGAGTGGGATAAAGAAAATCTTAGATAAGCAAGTCACCCAAAATTTCACACCTGTGACCACTCTTTTAGGTGAAACCAACAAAAATCAGTGCTTAAATCACAGAAAAAGAAAATTTCAGGTTCTGAAAAAAGACCATTTGATAAACAAAAATTATAAGGAGACTCATCAGAATGAGAGTCAAGAGAATTGGTGCATCCTTGCATGCATAGCCGGTCCAGATTTGAGCAAGACAACAGCTCACAAGGAAGGGAGAAAGGTGTATGTAGCGAACAGACTAAGGGGCGGGGGTTCCTTTGGAGTTCTATGCTGAGAAGCTGTTTTAGACCATTGGGCAATGTGAAGAACTAGCAATAGGTACATAGAGAAATGAACATATAAATAAGACCTAATTGATTCTGAAAATGAAAAAGTAGAACTGAGCAAATGTAAATGTAAACACAGTGAATCACTTGACTCAGAATAAATATCTATTTGTTCATAATATTGTAAATGCTGAAAATCAATTTGGACAAAAACTGTGATGTAACTATATTAGGGAGAAGCAGGGGACAGTATTGTACTTGAACTGATTAAACCATAAAAAAACAAGTCAAAAGATTATGCTTGGAAGTGAAGTTGCTCAGTCGTGTCCAACTCTTTGTGACTCCATGGACTGTAGCCCACCAGGCTCCTGCGTCCATGGGATTCTCCAGGCAAGAATACTGTAGTGGGTTGCCATTTCCTTCTCCAGGGGATCTTCCCAACCCAGGGATTGAACCCAGGTCTCCCAGATTGCAAGCAGATGCTTTAAATAAAATAGTAAGGTAAGCATTACCATTAAAAAAAAATGGAAATAAATACCAGATAAAAGTGCAATATAATAATACAATAATAATAATAATAATCAGGACTTCAGTGTAGGTGGATAGTTCACTTACATCTTATTAGGATCTTTTTACTTTGAACCTTGGTCAATGTATTAAAGATACATATATATTTAGTATGGACATTTCTCCCTTATATCTGGCTGGAATAAAAGCAGACCTCCCATTCCTCAGTGGTTACAAGAAGGGCACTGCCAAGCTTATTTGCTCTTCTGAGTCTTAGTTAATTATCCCCTCTATGGGATGAGGAATAAGTGAACACTAGCATATTCTCCAAATGTGGCTAAGAAAGCATGCAGAGAGCCATTGCCTTGACAGGAGGGATAAAGAGCGAAGGGAAATCACTTCCAAGTTGTCAGGGACCCAAATTAGAACTGGAACAGATTTTTAAAGTGTGAGCCAAGGACTTTTGTGGAGTTTTAGCCTGGGTTTGACAGAGCAGAGTGGCCAGTTCCCACTTGCTCCATCAGTACTCCTTGCTTATGGCCAGAGGAGAAAAAATAAAAAAGATTGAACTTTTGACTGAATATTTTCTAAAATATATATTGGAATTCATATACTACAGTAAAGGTCAGAAAACTATACTATACCCTGTTGGCCAAACCTCACCCTTTGCTCATTTGAATATGGTCATTTTTGCTTGTCATATGGTCAAAAAAATTAAAAAAAGAATATTTTGCCTTAAGTGAAAATTATTTGGAATTCAAAATTTAATGTTGACAATTAAAACTGTATTGGGACACAGCCATTTCCAACTATTTACGTATCATCTCTGGATGCTCCTGCACTCTAGCATAGCTTGAGATGTTTCCCAAGAGACTGTAAGGCCTGCGGTCTAAAATATTGACTATGAGACCCTTTACAAAAAAAGTCTGCCAACCCCTGTACTGAGAGAACATATATTATCTCATCAAAATGTTTAATTTTTTGGTCTCTCCCATACATACTTCGTGAGAGAAAACAGCAATGTTGATGAATAGTGAAATTGCTGAACAAGTTATGGAAATTAGTTGCAAAAAGCCTCCATAGTTTAAACTCTCACAGTCTTTGATAAATTTAGTCAGTAACGTGCAGATAGAGCTCACGCCAAATCAAGTATCACAGATTTTGAAGACAGTTCAGTCTTTACTCTCTCTAGACAAACTTAGCTACCAAAGAACTGGAGATTCATGTGAACTAGCAGTTCTGTGGACTATGATTAAATTCTCAAAATTGAACTTTTGAGAACCAAGGTTATAAAACAATCACTCTGTCAATGTGCATGTCCTGTGCTATTGGTCACTGTTCAATTAACTAGTTTGCATTAGTGTCTCCCAAATGGAGGAAGTGACTTATTCAGTTAGTGACTCCAGACAAGCAAACAGAGATTTAACTGGGGAAGAATCTTAGGAAAGAGAAAAAAAAAATATATATATATGAACTGTAGATACTCTGAACTTCTCAGTTTTTCCCCTATCATTTGGAAGTCAATTGAAAGGCAAGGAGTCAGATAATTAAAACTGAAGAAACATTGACAAATTCCTCTTGGAGAGGAATAAGACTCATAGTTGAAACTGAAAATGACTATCTCACTTTCTTTTTTGTTGTACAGTAATTTTCAAGCTGGAATCAAGATTGCTGGGAGAAATATCAATAACCTCAGATATGCTGATGACACTACCCTTATGGCAGAAAATGAAGAAGAACAAAAGTGCCTCTTGATGAAAATGAAAGAAGAGAGTGAAAAAGTTGGCTTAAAGCTCAACATTCAGAAAACCAAGATTATGGCATCTGGTCCCATCACTTCATGGGAAATAGATGAGGAAACAGTGGAAACAGTGGATGACTTTATTTTGGGGGCTCCAAAATCACTGCAGATGGTGACTGCAGCCATGAAATTAAAAGACATTTACTCCTTGGAAGGAAAGGTATAACCAACCTGGACAGTATATTCAAAAGCAGAGACATTACTTTGCCAACAAATGTCTGTCTAGTCAAGGCTATGGTTTTTCCAGCAGTCATGTATGGATGTGAGAGTTGGACTATAAAGAAAGCTGAGCACTGAAGAATTGTTGCTTTTGGACTGTGGTGTTGTAGAAGACTCTTGAGAGTGCCTTGGACTGCAAGGAGATCCAACCAGTCCATCCTAAAGGAAATCAGTCCTGACTATTTATTGGAAGGACTAATGTTGAAGCTGAAACTCCAGTACTTTAGCCATCTGATGCAAAGAGCTGACCCATTTAAAAAGACCCTGATGCTGGGAGGGATTGGGGACAGGAGGAGAAGGAGACGACAGAGGATGAGATGGTTGGATGACATTACTGATTCAATAGACATGAGTTTGAGTAAACTCAAAGTTGGTGATGGAGTTGATGATGGACAGGGGAGCCTGGCATGCTGCAGTCCATGGGGTCGCAAAGAGTTGGACATCACGGAGCAGCGAACTGAACTGAACTGACTCAGCAAGCACTGCCTCCAGCATTAGAGTACACAGATCCCAGGCCTTTCTCTCCAACCACCACATTCTTTGGCTATAAATCTGAGACTATGCCACTCAGAAAACAAAACTTCATAAGGAAAATGCATGGTGTCAGACAGGAAGACAAACAGACATGCATGCCCCTACAAATACTAGTTTGTTAATTCATTCAACAAGTGTTTTCCGAATACTACTGTGTGCAAGGTAATGTAATAATTTAGAAGTGAAGGTACATCAGTTGGGTACTATTATAATTGGAGATACTATTGGAACAGATGAGGAAGAAATCTGTTGGCACCTTTTATAATTCTGGACTCAGCCCTCTCCAAGGCTGTCAGCTCTAGATCTGCATTCCTTAGTATAACTATATGGATAAATTATGAAGTGAGAGAAAATGGAATTCAAAGTGAAAAAAAAAATGTAGTGAAATTTAAATAATAAAACTTTAACATTCTAAGATAAGACAAAGATCCCAATAATTATATTTGTAGAAGTATGAACAGAAATCTATGGGGGAGAGTTATGAAAATCTCCCATAGCAGGCAAAAAGAAGATGATGTATTTCATATTTGCAGGGTAAATAAAGTTAATACACTCATAAAAATTATATTTTTTTCAGATTTCTGTATACTTGTTATGATGACTCACTGTGATATATAAAGGACAGAGTTGGTTTATATATGTTGAACATCATATTATATTCCTATCTAACTCTATGAGTTTCAAACATTTTTACATGCATCTAAATTGGAGGAAAAGGGGATGACAGAGGATGTGATGGCTGGATGGCATCACTGACTCAATGGACGTGAGTTTGCCTGAACTCTGGGAGTTAGTGATGGACAGGGAAGCCTGGTGTGCTACAATTCATGGGATCACAAAGAGTCGGACACGACTGAGTGTCTGAACTGACTGACTGATATATCTTCATATTGTTCCATCAATACTCACAACTTCACTGTAGCTTGCTCCTGTGATCATTTAAAAGAAAGTTCACATATACTTTTTATTTTTATTTGAAATTTCTGACATAAATATTATGATGTCAGATTTTTAAGGTTTTCATTTGCCTAAATCTATTGATGACTTTCTTAATTTTAAGTTTTAAAGTCCTTTAGTTTTTGATGTGGGCTGTGTAGTTAAACTTATTTTTGGTCTCCTAAAGTGAGTTCTTTTTTTCTCTTAAGAGGTAATCTTATCATAAACAATGTAAAAGGTATTTGTTAAACTTTTTTTAAATATATTTTATGTTGCATATTTCCTATAGATATATACCTTTTCATTGACTAGTTTAATTTTTACAATTGACGTTTTGGGAATCAAAGGCATTCCTAAATTTTTGTGCCTGTTTTCTTTAGTCATGAATAATAACTTGCCTTAATATACAATTAATTAATCTCAGTCTTTCCTTCTTCAGAAATCTGCAGACCCTGCTCATTTCACATCTGCATTTAATACTTCCCTTCCAAGGTTGAAGAAAGGCGTGAGTTTACATTTTGCTTTTTAGGGGACCAGATTCTTCTGGAATGATCTATGAATTTTAAAGATTCTTTCTAAGTTTAAATTAGGTATCAATCTATTGACTACTTATCTATATATATCTACCAATCTCTCTATCATCTATCTACATAGTCTTCTCTTTGCTTTTATCTGAACAAGCTTAAAACTCATGGCTTCATTAAAATTAGAAAAAGTTTCTTAAAATTTTGATTTGCTGTTTTTGTTGTTAATTCTCTTGGCCAGGGAAACCAACCATAACTATATTTTCAATTGATTATGCTCCCAAATTATGATTTTGTCTGTATAACTTTAATTAATTTGTAATTTTTCTCAAACATTTGAAAGATTTTTCTCAGACATGTTCTCAACGTGATTTGTTTTGGTGTTTTAATTCTGTTCTTCTCTGTTCCTGATCATGTTTTCAAATTGTCATATAGTGTCCCCATTTTAATTCTTTTCATAAATTCTCCTTTAGTTGCATTTTATTACTTTATCACTTCTTGTCTGAAAGTGGTTTTCTTTTTTTGAGAATTCCTGAGAGGATTCTGTTTTAGCCTGCAATTTCATTTTATTTCTGTTGCAATATATCCAACACGTTATTCATCTCTATAGTGTCTGACATTTCCCTTTCCCATTTTTTTTTCTGTACTTGAAAAAGAATTATGTAAGATTCACTTTTGCTGTGTGTTATTTTCAGTTTACTTATCTTTGAAGAGGCACAGTTTTTTGTGGGCTTTGTCTTTTATCAAAACTCTTGTAAGTGGATGCATTTTTTTGCTGCATTTATATGTGAAATTTTTGATAATTCTCATAGGTATTATAACTGTGTGTCTTGGATGGATTTTATGTACTGTATTCAGTACTTGGAATGTCTTAGATTTGCAGGAGGAGAGGTAATAAGAAAATGAACACCCTAGAACATTATATTCTAGGATATGTACATTTTATAGAATTTATAAATTTTATGAAACTTGTATACTGTAGTTCCATTAAGCCCAAGGCACACTCTGTCCAATTGTGAGAGTATGCTGAATACGATCTAACCTTCATTAGCACTTTCTAAATGGAATTTATTTTCTCAAAAAGCCTGTGTCCTTGGTCAGTTCTCACCTTCATGCTCTCCTATAAGCTATATTTTGCAGATGATATGAACATCAACAAAGTTCCAAGCCATATTTTTGTTCCCTACAAACCAGCAAAAAAAAAAAAAAAAAAAAATTATATATATATATATACACATAATAAATTTCAAGACAATGAGGACATTAAATACCAGTCATAGCTTAATTACCCATTATTCCATTTTAAATAAAATATCACACAACTTGTAGGCATTATGAAAATTGGTGTTATGCTTTTGTTTGAGTGATAAACTTTTTTCCTATCACAGGTAAAATATAATGTGAACTCACAATGTTAAATACAAATTTTATCTAATTAGACATATGCTTCAAAGTATGGGAATTATTCCCTTTTATGACATTATGATTTGGCTTTTTATGACATTATCTGTTTTAGATACAATTGAACAAGGAGATTCAATCATACTTCAGTCATGTTTTTATTTGAAGTAGTTTCTGTATTTCAATAGTCAGACATTTCTTTTTTCTATGGTATTAATGTAAAGAGTAAACTCAAACATTTTTAAAAAGAAAGGTATTCTATGAAACTGGAGATCATGTTATCTTAGTACTTTTTTATGATAAAATGAAATTTTCTTTAAAAAATTTAACATCTTTTACCACTTAACATTTGTTTACTTTTATTTTTCTTACTTCCTAAGAAAAGAAATGAACAATCATCACAAATATGGGGCATAAAAGGGTTGCTGTTTTCATATGTAACTGGAATAAGGAAATTTTGGAACCTGGATAAGGAAGACAATGATTAAATATGCAAACAGTAATTCTTGATAGAGAAGCATCCTCTGAAGGGACATAAAATAGAGACTGAAGAGATTCAAAAAGGAATGGCTCAGATGGTAAAGAATCTACCTGCAGTGCAGAGTCCTGGGTTCAATCTCTGGGTTGAGAAGATCCCCTGGTGAAGAGAATGGCTACCCATTCCATGACTTTTGCCTGGAGAATTCCATGAACAGAGGATCCTGGTGGGCTACAGTCCGTGGTGTTGCAAAGAGTCAGACACAATTGAGCAGCTAATACTTTATGAAGGAAAGTAAAACTTGAGAGCTTGACTGAACTATAAAAGGAAATATTTAAAATCAAACATTCATAATTTTATTGTTTAATTTTGCTAAGGACAGTTTCCATGATAGTCTTAAAAGGGAGAAAGATACCTTTGGGTATTAGCATATACCTTTATCTCCTAACCCCTTTACCTCTCCCTTCTTTCCACTTGAAGTTGAAGATGGATCAGCCATCATGTGACTAGAAAGAGCAAACACTTGCCAAAGGAGGCTAAACAGAAAATTTTATAAGTAAATCTGAAAATACACAGTTAATTCTGTGGAAAAAAGCAAAATAAAGCTTGTTTTCAGGGGCAGAAACAAGATAATTTTCCTCTGGAATGGTGAACAGAATACTAGCCCTCCAAGACCCTCAAGTCCTGATCCCGAGAACTGTGAATGCTATTTGGCTAAAGGATTTTGAAGATTTAACTGTTAAGGTCTTTGAGATCATCCTGAATTAGCTAGGCAGGGTTAGTCTAATCACACGGGGCTCCTAGCTGTGGTGAGAATGAGATCTGACTGTGAAAAAGTAGTCAGAGATGCAACGCTGCTGACTTTGAAGATGGAGGTAAAGAGCTATCAGTCAAGGAATCCAAGTAAAGTCAAGGAAGTCAAGGAATCCAAGACTTATTTTTGTTGTTGTTAAGTCGCTAAAAATCATGTCTGACTCTTTGAGATCCATGAAATGCAGCATGCCAGGCTTCCCTATCCTTCACCATCTCCCCGAATTTGCTCATATTCACGTCCATTGAGTCAGTGATGCTATCTATCTCATCCTCTGTCTCCCTCATTGGATAAGACGCTGACACAGGGAAAGATTGAAGGCAAAGTGACCTATAGGAGCTAGAGAATTCAAGATAACTGATTCTCCCCTAGAGCCTTCAAAAAGGAATGTAATCATGCCAGCACCTTGCTGTGACTCCACTAAGACATGCAATTGACTTGTGCCCTAGAGTAGTGTAAGATAATAAATGTGTGCCATTAGAAGCCACTAAATTAGTGGTAATTTTTTACAGTAGCTACAGAAAGCTAATACACCTGGTAAAACTTCCAAATGAACAGTCTGAGGCAGTACTTCTGTTCAAACACAAAGAGAACGCTCCCTCCCCCCACCCAAAAAAAGTGTTATCATGTTGGCATTCCAAACATATTTCATTTCCATCTCCTGCTTTGTCCTTAACTACATTCTTCAGGAGGCTTGACGGTAAGAAAATTGAAATCCACATTTGTTGGGAAAAGAGAAAGATAATAAAGCTAGACTCCATAGAGATGATTTCAGGGGAGAGAGGACATCTAGGGACAGGGTCAGATAACATATATTTTACAGGTTTCTTTGGACTGCCACAAATAGGGGGCTTATCTTGGAAGAAGAGACACATCCATGCAGTGAAATTGTTGTAAACATTTGGCAGTGTGTCCCAGCACCTGCTCTTCTCTTCCATAAGATTTGTTATGCTGCCACAAAGATAGCTCTTCTACAGGCCTCATTCCTCCAAGGTAGGAAGTGAGATATGGGGCATGTTTTTCATGTCCATTTTGGCAGGCTGTGTGGTGTTTATTACAGCTTGTTTGTTTATTCTGATAACAGTAGAATACCCTGCCCAGTCTCCCTGTGGCTTGGCCCTGCCTCAGACTCACACCCCACCAAACGACAAGACAGACATAGTACATTTCAAATCCTAGGGCAATGGACTTTTATGTGTTAGAGAAAAAATATGGGTTATCTGAAATCCTTTTTATTTCATTTTTTATGTTGTATTGCAAATAACAGATGCTGTTCAATGTTTATAATACAATAAATTTCTGAGTTTCCTTATAAATAATGTTTTCTCCTTTTTGATTCCTCTTTTGAAGAGAGTTGCAGGTATAGGAATTTTTAAGAGTGATTTTTAAAACCATCGTCTTTTCCAGAAATTTAAGCAAGCTTGTGAATTGTGCCTGTAATAGAAAAAACAATTCTTTCTGTACCGACCCATCATGATTTCCCAAATTATCTGAAACTCTCACCATTTACATTGAGAAAGTTGAAACTATCTGGACTAATGGATACTCAGAGGTCATTAAGGAGTATGTTACTGGGTCAACATGATAACCATGGTAAACAAAATTTAGGTGGGAAAATAAATGTGAAGAACGAAGGTGAGGTTGCTCAGTCGTGTCCGACTCTTGGCGACCCAATGGACAGTAGCCTACCAGGCTCCTCTGTCCATGGGATTTTCCAGGCAATAGTACTGGAGTGGATTGCCATTTCCTTCTCCAAGGGATCTTCCCAACCCAGGGATCGAACCCGGGTCTCCCTCATCGTAGACAGACGCTTTACCGTCTGAGCCACCAAGAACAAAGAAATGATGCTAATGTCATGTGCTTTTTGACGTATCTAAAGGGCTGACCAGGAGAAGGAAATGGCACCCCACTCCAGTACTCTTGCCTGGAAAATCCCATGGATGGAGGAACCTGGTAGGCTGCAGTCCATGGGGTCGTTAAGAGTCGGACACAACTGAGCGACTTCACTTTCTCTTTTCACTTTCATGCATTGGAGAAGGAAATGGCAACCCACTCCGGTGTTCTTGCCTGTAGAATCCCAGGGACGGGGGAGCCTGGTGGGCTGCCGTCTAGCGGGTCACACAGAGTTGGACACGACTAAAGTGACTTAGCATAGCATAGCATAGCATAGCATAGAGGGCTGACCAAGATTCGGAAAATTTCTTATATGTATACTTAGATAATCAAAATTATTTTTTTTTGTTCTATTCATGCTTCCTAACATTTTACTTTCAGTCACCCTAAAAACATGGAAGTTTATACATTTTAGATATTTTATAAATGTAAAATACACTATAAAACATTATTCTAGGAACAAGATTATGCTAAATATGAAGCATCTCTTGCACTATCTCTTGTAAAGCCTCTGAAATGGATGTTGTTATTGCCCCTGACACAAACAACTTAATCAAATCCCAGTATAGTTTCAAGTGAAATAAACATTGCACCAAAAGAAAAAAGAACTGTCTAAAACAAATGCTGCATTTCTAAAAACAGAAGATTATTTTCATCAGGTTTCACTGGTGATTAACACTGAACACATTGTGGGGAGCTCGTCTGTTTCAAATCCCACCCTGGTGTAGAGAATTTGACACCAGATGGTTTCATACTAACAAGGAATTAACAATTTGTGGGTTGTTAATTGTTCCATTATAAAAGTACTTCAGTGAAGTAAATAAGAAATGCATTTCCATGGCATACAGCTGAAGACACAATTGGAGACTAAACCAAAATGTGAATAAAAGTTTTGGTAATGGCTTCCATGTGAGGGAAAAAGCACAGCAGAGCACTGAAATGTTTTATTCAAATAACTCTGTTTGTTTTTTTTGCTTTTATTGTTTTGCTCTTTGGAGTTTTTACAAATTATAATCACTACCACCATAATTTAAACATATATAAAATATTAACAAAATAATACTCTATTGTATTAAATATATCTTCTTACACATTTTAAGTGTCATCAATTTTACTTTTTGACTTGGAGCTATCCTGGATTAATCCTGTTTGACAACACTGTGAATATTAGGTATTGCATTTGATGACGATGATAGAGACAAGAATCTCTCTTCAAACATTTTAAAATCATGGTGAAGCTTTTTATTATAACTATTTTTAATTTTAAATAATTACATAAAATTACAGGAAGTAGAACACTTAATGAAGGACTAGAAGAAAAGTTCTCAAAGTTTTGTGTTTTAAGACACTTCTGTAGTCTTAATATTAATTGAGGACCCAAACAAACTTGTGTAATTGCTTAATATTTAGTGGATGATAAATTAAAACAGATTTAAAGATGCCAATCAATTCATTAAAAATATTTAACACAACGCACCTATCTTTCTACAAATATATGAAATATTATTTTATATATATATTAAAATATTTAATATATATAAAAGTATATATACTTTATATATAAATATATATATTACTTATATATAAGTAAAAAATATATACTTTTGGTCTGGTTTTCCAAACTAAAAGTAATTGATGAGAAAAGTAATATTTTTCTACATTAAAAACAAGCTCATATGTTTGGTTTATTAGAGGATAGTTGGATTCTCATAAAGTCCTCTGCATTAAATATGTTATAATGTGTTTACTTAGTTGAAGTATATGAAGGAAATTTCCAATCTGTCGTTGGGAAAGGGAGGGTTATTAGATATGCATCAAAGATAAAAACAAGTGTGAGACAAATTTAGTGAAGGTTATTTCTTCATGAGTTGCCTAAGGGGACCTATCTGTGGCCATCTTCCTTTCAGCAGGGTTCAAAGGTGTTTGAAGGGAAGAGTCAGTTTTGTGAAGGAAATGGAGGAAGGAGATTCTGAGACAGTCTTTGGTTGGCAAGTGTTCTATAAGAGTGGGATGATTGGAAGTAGTGAAAAGATTCTAATTGGTTTGTAATTTTTCTGTCCTTGGTTGGCTTCAAGTGAGCAGAAGAGCCATTTGGAGAGATTGCAAAAGAAGAAAAAGCTATTCAGCCTATAAGAGTGAAGTGTTCTCCATGACCAACCACTCAGATTTATTCAGGTAACAATTTAATTCCAGCATGAACATCTTGGGGAAGGCACTTCCATCTTAACTTCATCAGCGAAGGGAAATGTAGATGCTTGTGGATCATGAGGAAATGGTTGGTTATATCATCAGGTTCCTGAAGTAACAGCAGTGGTGTGAATGCTGACAGCATCACAGATTGCAAGGCAAGTCAAAATCCTGTTAGCAGTTCACCCTCTGGACCTGTGGTGGTCATGGTGGCAGTGGTGCTTTCTTCAAGATCAGCCTGTGATTCTCAGTGTTGTCTCTAAATGTTTTCTGACAGTCGTTTCAAAGTCACTTCAAACTTCCCCATGCCCTTTTAAACTATTTTTATAATTAATTATCTAAAATCAAATTCCTCTTTCAGTGAAGTATCTTGTCTGAAACAGATAACACTTCATGTTGGATCATTCTTATATTAGGCATAACAGAAGCATCTCACATGAGACGTCTCAGTGACAACAGAATCTTACAATCAACACAAGAAACGTACATATCTTACTACTTTCTTTGTCTAAGTTTCATGGGTCCAAGTCATAAAAGACAAAATTGCTTTCAATGTATATGATTATTTTAAGTGGTGTTAAATACAGAACACTTGCTTAATTTGATACATTGATCTCCTCTGTCAAGAGATTCTCCTAAGCTTAAATGTAATATTTAAAGACACAGTGAGTAGAATGCATTTTATAGTTGAGGTTTGGTTAGCCTCATAGAAGGAATTTTGCCTAAAAGTTAAAGGCTGCTGGGAACTCCATGAAAGCTACAGACATTCCTGTGGCTTTATTTATTTGCTATTTTAGGAGTTTTCAAAAATGAAAATATATAAATAATTGATAAGTACTACAGTTTGTGACAGGCATTGGTTTGCTGTACTTAGAAGGCATTTATTGGACAGAAAACACTTTATTAAAGAAAGAGTTGCCTTAGTGCTCAAAGATTGTTGTTCAAAGGTATGCTCCCACAGTTTTGATGGAGTTGAGTCTTGTTCTTTTTTAAATTCTCTCTGTGCATAACAACATTTATTAATTCATTTTTATTGATCTAACAAATCACATTAGAGCATTTTCTATGTGTCTGGAATCAAAGTCCATGTTATCCTGGAAACTGTGGGAAAAGTGGTTCTCACTCCTACTTATTGAATTGCTAAATCTTCTCTCTCATTCATTTCCAATTTCCTGTCTTTGGGGAAATCGAAGTGTGCTTTGAAGTATAATTTTGAATCAGTTTCAAGTTTTGTTAAGAGAGTCTTTGTTCTAATCACATTTTGGTGGGGAGAGATAGGGAGGGGTAATAAAATACTTTGGAATTAAAGTGAGTGGGCTTAAATCTCACACACATAGTTATTCCTTTACTCTGATCAGTTTCAGTTGCTACATCCATAAAACTGTATCAATAAGAGGCAGTATGAAATAACAAATAATTGAATAAGATCTTGAGAGCTGAAATAATATGTGTTAATTATTGTTATTACTAGTAAATTACTTTGAGGGGTTGTTATTTAAATAAAACAGCAAAGTTGCAAGGATATGTTCTAAATACATTAGCAATGAAGCTTATTTGTCAGAGGATGTACCTTACTGAAACTTTGGACAGGATTTTGAATCTCATTTTACCTAGGATGAAAAAGAAAACTCTGTTACTCCCTAAAAGTACATCCAAACAAGAGGGCTTTTCTCTAGTTTCTCTCTGTGTGTGTGTGTGTGTCTGTCACCTGTGTGAAAGATGACAGAAGCAGATAAAGCTATTGGAGTTTTCTAAAAATAAAATGCTCTGCAGAAAAGCTCTGAGATCTTACTAGGAGTGCCAAAATATCAGTGAATCAGAAGGCAAGGGGATAAAAAGGGTATAAAAATTATATTTCCTTAAACTTCACACTTTCCTGGAACAATGTACAGAAGACAGCCGTACTGCCAAATAAGACCTAAACTTGAAATGCCAATGTCTCTCGAAAGCAGTTTCTCAAAGATGATATTTTAGGGTGAAAGATCAGCCTTCCCTTCCTAGTGTTCCTTTATCTTATCTGTGTGGCTGCTAAATCTGAAAATAATAATTTGGAAACTAAATTCAAGCATAAGCAAATAAGGTATTTTAAATCGCAACATCAGACCCAAGTCACCTTTCCTGTTTTTCTTCCTAAACCTGCTTTTAGGCCTTTACCAATTCGTAATTTGAATTTAAACCTGTTCCTCTATAAAGCCATCATCAGCTCAGCAGAATTACTCTCTCTCTATCACAGGAATTCCAGGAGCATTTATTTGTGGCAATTCTCAAATGGCTGCTTTGAGAGTACTGAATGACTATAATAAAGCTTTGGAGTCTGGGCCTCTATTTGTCAGGAAGAATTAGCAGAATGCTGGGGAGCTCTTTATAGACTTTAATCTCAGATAAAGAATGTGACCAGTAATTAGAATTTAAATCCTTTCCAACATGTTCTCATTCTTGATATTACATTTAACTCAATAGCCTCTGTACCCTGTGGATCTTCTTCAACCTCACTACTTAGTTTAATCCAGCTATTATATACTCCATCTCAGTGCTTCCTAGACTTTTACTTTAATACTCAGGGAATTATGTGCCTGATCACACAGCTTTCCTTTGGATAAAGACTATTGCCAATGGAGAAAGATATGTCATTTGTAATTTGCAACAACTATGACACATTGTGTGTTTCCCAGATGGCGCTAGTGGAAAAGAACCTGCCTGCCAATGTAGGAGACTCAAGACACATGGGTTCCATCCATGGGTCAGGAAGTTCCCCTGGAGAAGGGAATGGTAACCCACTCCACTATTCTTGCCTGGGAAATCCCATGGACAGAGGAGCCTAGAGGGCTATAGTCCACAGGGTCCAAAGAGTTGGACACACCTGAAGTGATTTAGCATGCATGACACATTAGTCAAGTCAAGTAACTCGAATTCTTTGTCAATGTGATCTGCATATCAAAGTTTTGACTAAAGCATGAGAGCATGGTGGATTGTGTGTATTTCTGTTTATACATATTATAAATATAATATATATTATGGAGAAGACTCTTGAGAGTCCCTTGGACTGCAAGAAGATCCAACCAGTCCATTCTGAAGGAGATCAGCCCTGGGATTTCTTTGGAAGGAATGATGCTAAAGCTGAAACTCCAGTACTTTGGCCACCACATGCGAAGTGTTGACTCATTGGAGAAGACTCTGATGCTAGGAGGGATTGGGGGCAGGAGGAGAAGAGGATGACAGAGGATGAGATGGCTGGATGGCATCACTGATTCGATGGATGTGAGTCTGGGTGAATTCTGGGAGTTGGTGATGGACAGGGAGGCCTGGCGTGCTGCGATTCACGGGGTCGCAAAGAGTCGGACATGACTGAGTGACTGAACTGAACTGAAACATAACATATGGGCTGCACAGGTAGTGCCAATGGTAAAGAATCCACCTACCAATGTAGGAGATGCAAGAGGCTCAGGTTTGAACCCTGGTTTGGGAAAATCCCCTAGAGTAGGCAATGGCAACCTGTTCCAGTATTCCTGCCTGGAAAATTCCATGGACAAGAGAAGCATGGAGGGCTAGAGTCCATGGGCTCACAAAGAGTTAGACACTGCTAAGCATGCACACATACACACATAATATGTGCATAATTTTATATATGTATACATAAAGTTTTAATTTTGTGTGTTCTAGGGGACACAATAACCATATGTTTAAAGTTTAATTAATTTCCAAATAAATATAAATGGCTTCCATATCTGTGGTATGGATCGTTCAATACTCCCAAATCTCTCATGTTTGACAATTAGACAAGGCAATCCTTTCTGATATATATTCTAAGGAAAAATTTTCAATGTTTCAGACTGTTTGAGACTGTGCTGTAATTGGTATATTGTCCGCCTTCCTACTAGCTACGGATTTTTGAGGTCAGAGTCTAAATCATTTATTTCTATTATGTTGAAACTATATAGATATAGATATAGATAGGCTTCCCTGGTAGCTCAGCTGGCAAAGAATCTGCCTGCAATGCAGGAGTCTCCTTTTTGATCCCTGGATCCCTGGGTGGGGAAGATCCCCTGGGTGGCATCCCACTCCAGTATTCTTGTCTGGAGAATCCCACGGACAGAAGATCCTGGAGGGCCGCAGTCCATGGGATTGCTAAGAGCTGGAGAAGACTGAAGCAATTGAGCGCAGCACAGCATGCATCTATATAGATCTAGATCTAGATCTATATATCAGATCAGATCAGATCAGTCGCTCAGTCGTGTCCGACTCTTTGCGACCCCATGAACCGCAGCACGCCAGGCCTCCCTGTCCATCACAAGCTCCCGGAGGTCACTCAGACTCACATCCATCGAGTCAGTGATGCCATCCAGCCATCTCATCCTCTGTCGTCCCCTTCTCCTCCTGCCCTCAATCCCTCCCAGCATCAGAGTCTTCTCCAATGAGTCAACTCTTCGCATGAGGTGGCCAAAATACTGGAGTTTCAGCTTTAGCATAATTCCTTCCAAAGAAATTCCAGGATTGATCTCCGTCAGAATGGACTGGTTGGATCTTCTTGCAGTCCAAGGGACTCTCAAGAGTCTTCTCCAACACCACAGTTCAAAAGCATCAATTCTTCGGCGCTCAGCCTTCTTCACAGTCCAGCTCTCACATCCATACGTGACCACAGGAAAGACCATAGCCTTGACTAGGCGAACCTTTGTTGGTAAAGTAATGTCTCTGCTTTTGAATATGCTATCTAGGTTGGTCATAACTTTCCTTCCAAGGAGCAAGCGTCTTTTAATTTCATGGCTGCAGTCACCATCTGCAGTGATTTTGGAGCCCAGTAAAACAAAGTCTGACACTGTTTCCACTGTTTCCGCATCTATATAGATATATAAAACTCACATCCCTGTGAGTTTTAACATTTGAACAACTCATTGTACATATTAAAACAAAAAACTTTCCCACTCAGATCAGCTATGTTTCTTTTTGTTTCAAGCCTCTTAATGCCAGTCCTATCCTCTTCACCCTGTATCTCCCCCTTCCCACACCCCACAGGACTTGTTCTGGCTGGAGGCCATCTCTGAGTGACCTTTGCTTCCCTTTGTCCTGACCACTCCTCTCCAGTCCAACAGTTGCCAGGTCCCTCCTTTCCAGATAAAAGTCATTATAATTAATCTTCTCTTCATTACTGTGCCATTGTTCTTGCATAAGATCTAATTAAATTCTTAAAATATTGAATTAATATATGTTAATTCTGAAAAAATTAGTCATTTTGCTTTAAAAATCCAGTGCTGTGAAAAACTTGCCTTTTCTAATATATATATATATATATATATATATAATTAGCCTCTAGAATTTCAATGTTATACCTAAACATACCTCCATTTTTGAGTTATCTATGTTTTAAAAATAACAATAATTTAATAACTTGAGTGTCAACTTTATTAATGCTGTCATCATTGACTGCAAAATGCCTTTAGGCCTTTTTTTTTTTCTTTTCTATGTTATCAGCAGAAATCATACAAATAAGATCCTGAATGAATCTCAAAATATATGTGACAAAGCCCTCATAGAGCTTCCCTGGTGGCTCAGTCAGTAAAGAATCTGTCCACAATGTGGGAGACCTGGGTTCTATCCCTGGATCAGGAAGATCCTCTGGATAAAAGAATAGCTACCACTCCAGTATTCTTGCCTGGAGAATTCCATGGACAGAGGAGCCTAGTGGGCTACAGTCCATGGGATCACAAAGAGTCGGACACGACTGAGTGACTACACACACACACACACACACACACACACACACACACACACACATATGCACACACCGGATAAAGCAGGTAGAGGATGTAGAGATTGGACTGCTGTGATCTCTCTCCTTTGTTTCATAGGGAAAGTGCCTACTAAGGAGCCACAAAACATTAGTCTCTGAGGAACATGTTTTACAAACTGTTGTAAAAAACTGACACTTCTCTAAAAGAGTTGTGAGTAAGCTATGAAACTATTTAGAAATTTACATGGAAACTATTTAGAAAATTAGCTACAAGCAATTGCTATTTATAGCAGCTAAGTTCTATAAATTACCCATAAACACTGAATTAGCAAATATCAAACCATCTACTCCTAGGGGAAATAGAGGCTCTGTTAGTGTATCTGGTCACAATATTTTCATCAGCCACTCAAATATAACCTTATTTTGTGTATGCTTCTGTTCAAAGACACCTTTTTGAATACACAGTTGACCCTTGAAGAATACTATTTGAACTGTGTGAATCCACATATATGCATAGTTTTTTTCAATAGTCAGCACTACAGTAATTTACTTTTGAAATAGTAAATACAACTATTGTAAATACTACTATTTTATACTGTAAGTACTATGTGATCTGTGGTTACTTGAATTTTTGGATACAGAACCACAGTTTGAAGGGTCAACTAAAAGTTATAATTGTATTTTTGACTTCACTGAGGGAGGGTGTTCCCAGTCCTCTGCTTTGGTCAAGGGTTTCAGCCATATATTGTTGACTCACTAACACTGAAATCATCAGATCAGATCAGATCAGTCCCTCAGTCGTGTCCGACTCTTTGCGACCCCATGAATCGCAGCACGCCAGGCCTCCCTGTCGATCACCAACTCCAGAAGTTCACTGAGATTCACATTCATCGAGTCAGTGATGCCATCCAGCCATCTCATCCTCTGTCGTCCCCTTCTCCTCCTGCCCCCAATCCCTCCCAGCATCAGAGTCTTCTCTGCCAACTACTTTAACTCATGGCTGAACAAATCTTATAAACACACACATTTTCTTTGTAAGGAATATCATAGCCTTCTTGAGCTTTGGAATACTAGATTGCACTCCATCTCTACACTTGATGGTACATTTTAAACAACAAAATGACCTAAAAAAGAGTATGAAAGTTTAAAAAATGTAAATGTGGCTCAAGTGAAGTGAAAGCCATGGAGTCATGTCTGACTCTTTGCAACACCATGGATTATACAGTCCATGGAATTCTCTAGGCCAGAATACCAGAGTGGGTAGCCTTTTCCTTCTCCAGGGCATCTTCCCAACCCAGGGATAGAACCCAGGTCTCCCACATTGCCGGCAGATTCTGTACCAGCTGAGCCACCAGGGAAGCCCAGGATGGCTCAAAATAGACTGCAAATAGGACAGTGATTTACTTTGAGAGCTGACACAAGGAGGCATAGCCTGTTCAGCTTAAACAGGGACTCAAATTTTTCACTGATATTGTTCGTTTGCAAATGACGAAGAAAGGACCATGGTCATTGATTTGAGGGTTCCAAATATATTTTAGTTAGTAGGCAAACTGGTAAATATGAATTAATGAATAATAAAGATAGACTGTAATCAGTTTCTTGTAACATGAATGAAAGGCAAGATAGTTGATGTTGACATGTCTTCAATATGATTCCACCTTAATGAATATTATTCATCTCCTTAAGAGAAGGGAAAGACAGCCATCTGCAGAGGAAATAGGAAAAAAAAAAATCTTGCTTGCTCTCACTCAGCTTGAAGTGTTTCCTTTAAATACTAGCTATGATTTAATAACATGGAATTGAATATGTTTTTTGAAAAAAAAATGAGAAAAGCAAAAAAAAAATCCCCTAATTGTAACTTTCAATCCAGAAATTGAAGATGAATGATGGAAGTGTTATTTGACTGTCAAATTTAAGGCCATTACAAAATTGGGATAATTTTGTTTTTATCACCAAAATTTATGGACTAAACAACTTTTCAAAACATGAGAAGTTTAAGACAGAATTTTTGGTAGCTACATTGTATTGCCTAACATGAATAAATATTATACTTAACCAGTCAACTATTTTTGGATATTTAAATGGTTCCTATGTTTTGCTCTTTCAAAGGGCTGTGATGAGCAACCTTGGATCCAGATGTTTAGAATGGTTTGTTTCTAGGATGTAATCCTATAGGTAGAATTCATACTTGTATCAATCAAGGTCTTATTAGTAAACCAAAATCCATGCTAGGTGTTTTAATAGTTACAAATATACTTTCATAATCTGTTTGAAAGACAATTAAGACATTGAAGCAACTCAGAAGAGATAATGTTCCTGCCACCCAAGAACTGAGGTTGGCTGCTGGCTCCAGTTGGAATCACCACCTGAACAACATAGTGGTCATCTGAAGACACAGGTATTTTCAGCCAAATTTAAGGGTAGAAATACCCTTGCTACTCTCTTTGTCTGCTTGCACTCTCTCATCAATGATTCTCTTTGGTTCAACCTCCCTTAGTCAAGTCAGGGAAGAACAGGGCACTAGAATCACCAGCAAATAGGTAAGTAACTCCAAACCACTTCAAAAGGTTTGAAAAACTTGAAGGTTTTTACATTATAAATTTAATTTCATTATAGAATTATTCAAATGAATGACTAAACATATTTATAAAATCCCTTAAGTAGTGTAAGAGAATCCATTGCTTCATATATTTACAATAATTATAAATATTACTGTGTGATTTAATTTTCAAATTGGTGGAGAAAAAAAAATCTTGTTTTTATTTGTGTACTTATTCCTGATTACTATGTGCTTTAATATTTTCTCTAATTTTTCAGGCTATTATCTCTCCTAGTAGTCTTTCTAGCTATCTTCATAGGGGCCCTGAAAATATTATTAAATATTTTCTATTTGTTGCAAATAGGAAATTACATTCTATTTTTTATATTTATTACTTTAATTTGAAGAATATCATAAAATTTGCAAAAATATTTCAAATAGCTTTTATAATTCCTTTACCTAAGTTCACAATTTTTTTCTATATTTCACATATATTTTGCACAATTACTTCATTATTCTTTTTTTCTGAAAAATTTGACAAATTGCAAAGATCATTACTGTCTTCTAGAATTCTTGTATATGCTTTTCCTAATAATAAGGACTCTCTTGATAGATAGCTGAAGAACAAAGATCAAATTCAGAAAATTTAAAGTGGTTTAAAATTTTCCATTTAAAATTGTGCTCATTTTTGCAGTACAGTCCTCGATAGCACCCCATTTTTTTCTATTCGAAATTATGATTTTTATTTGGTTGTCCTTTATTTCAAGACAATGTTTGTGAAGAGGCCCATTGCTTTGTAATACACCCCTCAACTTCAATTTATGTCATTCTCATGATTATAATTTCATTTCATTTTATTCTAATCTTCCAACATGCTCAAATGTACAGTAATTTTAAAGGATAGTATAAAGAACTTCTTTCCTGAACTATTAGAAAATAAATTATCAACATGATGCTCTATGAATACCAATATTTGACTTGAGTATTTATAACAATAATATTCTCCTATAGAATCACAATAGAAACATCAAAATCAGTAAATGAATACATCTCTACCACCTTATATTTAGAATATATTATTTTTTTTTACTAATTGTGATTACATAAAAAAGATTCAATTCAGAATAATGTGTTGCATTTTACTATTTGTTTTAGTCTCTATCTAAAATAATTTCTTAATTGTTCTTTGGACTTTCAGGACCTTGACATTCCCAGGGGTTAATGGCTAAATATTTCATACAATGCCCTTCAGTTTGAATTTTTCTGATGTTCTTATGATTGAGTGAGGCAGAAGCAATGGTGTTTTTTCTTTGTGTTCTATCAGATGCCACATGAATATTACCGATATTTGGTGATGGGCACTTTGACTATGTATTCAGATCAGATCAGCTCAGTCGTTCACTAGTGTCTACTCTTTGTGATCCCATGCATCGCAGCACGCCAGGCCTCCCTGTCCATCACCAGCTCCTGGAGGTCACTCAGACTCACATCCATCGAGTCAGTGATGCCATCCAGCCATCTCATCCTCTGTCATCCCCTTCTCCTCCTGCCCCAAATCCCTCCCAGCATCAGAGTCTTTTCCAATGAGTTTACCACTAAGCCACCAGGGAAGCCCTTTATCAGGTACTATTTGCAGATAAAGGGTTTATATTTCAAAATTAGTGAAGCAATTCAGAATTCCATGCAGTAGAAAAGGTCATTGTACAGGAGACAGGGATCAAGACCATCCCCACGGAAAAGAAATGCAAAAAAGCAAAATGGCTGTCTGGGGAGGCCTTGCAAATAGCTGTGAAAAGAAGAAAGTGAAAAGCAAAGAAGAGGAAAGATATAAACATCTGAATGCAGAATTCCAAAGAATAGCAAGAAGAGATAAGAAAGCCTTCTTCAGCGATCAATGCAAAGAAATAGAGGAAAACAACAGAATGGGAAAGACTAGGGATCTCTTGAAGAAAATCAGAGATACCAAAGGAACATTTCATGCAAAGATGGGCTTGATAAAGGACAGAAATGGTATGGACCTAACGGAAGCAGAAGATATTAAGAAGAGGTGGCAAGAATACACAGAAGAACTGTACAAAAGAGATCTTCACCACTCGGATAATCACAATGGTGTGATCACTGACCTAGAGCCAGACATCCTGGAATGTGAAGTCAAGTGGGCCTTAGAAAGCATCACTACAAACAAAGCTAGTGGAGGTGATGGAATTCCAGGTGAGATATTCCAAATCCTGAAAGATGATGCTGTGAAAGTGCTGCACTCAATATGCCAGCAAATTTGGAAAACTCAGCAGTGGCCACAAGATTGGAAAAGGTCAGTTTTCATCCCAATCCCAAAGAAAGGTAATGCCAAAGAATGCTCAAACTACTGCACAATTGCACTCATCTCACACGTGAGTAAAGTAATGCTCAAAGTTCTCCAAGCCAGGCTTCAGCAATATGTGAACCGTGAACTTCCTGATGTTCAAGCTGGTTTTTGAAAAGGCAGAGGAACCAGAGATCAAATTGCCAACATCCGCTGGATCATGGAAAAAGCAAGAGAGTTCCAGAAAAACATCTATTTCTGCTTTATTGACTATGCCAAAGTCTTTGACTGTGTGAATCACAATAAACTGTGGAAAATTCTGAAAGAGATGGGAATACCAGACCACCTGATCTGCCTCTTAAGAAATCTGTATGCAGGTCAGGAAGCAACAGTTAGAACTGGTCATGGAACAACAGACTGGTTCCAAATAGGAAAAGGAGTATGTCAAGGCTGTATATTGTCACCCTGTTTATTTAACTTATATGCAGAGTACATCATGAGAAATGCTGGCTGGAAGAAAGACAAGTTGGAATCAAGATTGCTGGGAGAAATATCAATAACCTCAGATATGCAGATGACATAACCTTTATGGCAGAAAGTGAAGAGGAACTCAAAAGCCTCTTGATGAAGGTGAAAGTGGAGAGTGAAAAGGTTGGCTTAAAGCTCAACATTCAGAAAATGAAGATCATGGCATCTGGTCCCATCACTACATGGGAAATAGATGGGGAAACAGTGGAAACAGTGTCAGACTTTGTTTTTCTGGGCTCCAAAGTCACTGCAGATGGTGACTGCAGCCATGAAATTAAAAGACGCTTACTCCTTGGAAGGAAAGTTTTGACCAACCTAGATAGCATATTCAAAAGCAGAGACATCACTTTGCCAACAAAGGTTCGCCTAGTCAAGGCTATGGTCTTTCCTGTGGTCATGTATGGATGTAAGAGCTAGACTGTGAAGAAGGCTGAGCGCCGAAGAATTGATGCTTTTGAACTGTGGTGTTGGAGAAGACTCTTGAGAGTCCCTTGGACTGCAAGGAGATCCAATCAGTCCATTCTGAAGGAGATCAATCCTGGAATTTCTTTGGAAGGAATGATGCTAAAGCTGAAACTCCAGTATTTTGGCCACCTCATGCGAAGTGTTGACTCATTGGAGAAGACTCTGATGCTGGGAGGGACTGGGGGCAGGAGGAGAAGGGGACGACAGAGGATGAGATGGCTGGATGGCATCACTGACTCCATGGATGTGAGTCTGAGTGACCTCTCGGAGCTGATGATGGACAGGGAGGCCTGGCGTGCTGCGATTCATGGGGTCGCAGAGAGTCGGACACGACTGAGCGACTGATCTGATCTGATCTGATCTGAACAAGGTCAATCCAATATATGACCTCAAATTGAAGATTCTCAGAGATCCTCTAAAAGCAGCCAATCTTTAGAAGTAGATAACTGATCCAAGAATTTTGGAACAAGCTTATGACCTTGGCTAGTGGATTCTATCAAAGACACAGGACCAAGATTCCTATCTAATTCTTGTTCTTATTTTTATCTGCTTTCTTATAATTACCTTTCCTTATATTTTCTATAACCCTTGATATTTGTGCACTCATTACACCCTTTTTTCTCTTTTCTTCCCTCCTCTCTATAATAATTAGGTTAGAAAAATGTCCCTTCTGGTACCATTGTTACATTTCTCAAAGAGTACTCACTGCCTTCATGTAACTAATTGATTTATATGTTATCCGAACTATATCTCCATGATAAAAACCTCTGCAACTCCAGTTCCATTAAAAATTCTACTGGAAGTTAGTCGATGGTTTTTCCATTTGTGCTCCATGGACAAATGACCTCCAGCAAATTATCTTTTGACATCCCTAGTATCCCCATCTTCCAGAAAAAAAAAAAAAAAAAAAATCAAATCATTACAATCTATTGATCGGAATGCAAGTAACTGTAATTTAAGTCAACAACTTTCATGGGATGATGGATTACCTTCTATCTGGAAGACAACTAAATGCATAACCCTGCCAATTTAAAGTCTTGGATCCAGCCTTGTATATTAAACAACTCCTTTTTCCTGGATTCTTGTGTGTTCCTATCAGATATTACTTCCTTTACAGCCAAACTGCACAGTCCTGTTTGCCTCAGCAGAGCAGCTAATACACTTTAGGAATAGTATTTTGACACTTTTTTGTACAGAGACAAAAATTTTTTAAATAACATACACCAAAAATTCTGACTTACATTATGAGCTCCAAAACGAGTCCACTTTTCATTACTCAGGTACTCAACTTAGAGGAATTATTGATTAATTGTTTATGCAAATAATCAGAGAAGTGTTTTCAAGGATAGATTATAAGACACATCTCTGGCAGAAGTTACCAGTGACACTATCTCTTTCATGGATGGAATACAAATCAGTATCAAGTCACAGGCAAAAGAAGTGACAGGATAATGCATTCCTCTAGATATCTGTTGTCTAGACATTAGTTCAGTTCAGTTTAGTCGCTCAGTCATGTCCGACTCTTTGCAACTGCTGCCCATGAACTGCAGCACACCAGGCCTCCCTGTCCATCACCAACTCCTGGAGTTCACCCAGACTCATGTCCATCGAGGCAGTGATGCCATCCAGCCATCTCATCCTCTGTCATCCCCTTCTCCTCCTGTCCCAAATCCCTTCCAGCATCAGTCTTTTCCAGTGAGTCAACTCTTCACATGAGGTGGCCAAAATACTGGAGTTTCAGCTTTAGCATCATTCCTTCCAAAGAAATCCCAGGGCTGATCTCCTTCAGAATGGACTGGTTGGATCTCCTTGCAGTCCAAGGGACTCTCAAGAGTCTTCTCCAACACCACAGTTCAAAAGCATCAATTCTTTGGTGCTCAGCTTTCTTCACAGTCCAACTTCCACATCCATACATGACCACTGGAAAAACCATAGCCTTGACTAGGTGGACCTTTGTTGGCAAAGTAATGTCTCTGCTTTTGAATATGCTATCTAGGTTGGTCATAACTTTCCTTCCAAGGAGTAAACGTCTTTTAAGTTCATGGCTGCAATCACCATCTACAGTGATTTTTGAACTCCCCAAAATAAAGTCTGACACTGTTTCCCCTGTTTCCCCATCTATATCCATAATAGTTTGTAATTATTAATAATTCTTATATCAGTAAAACAGGAATGATAGAAGTTATACATTGGCATAAGGAAAAAGCTCTTTTACTTCTTAAGTTTTATACACAGGTTCTGTGTAACATATTGTCTTGGGCTAGATTAGGCAGTGGGCATCCTCTTTCCAAACTGTTTTCCGTATTTCTACACTGGTGTCTCCAACTCTTAAATCAGTTTCTGATTCACCTTACTGAGCTGCCCCCCACTACCCCCCCCCCCCAACCCTACTCTGCTTGAATGCCTAGATCCTATCCCAGGTGCTTGTTTACTGTGGGCATGCTCCTAATCAACTTTGAGCCTCAAACACCTGGCTTTAGGCTGCTGTGGTCTTTCCCTACATCTGACTTAAAATCTTATGTAGAGGTTTAAGAACTGATTTTTTTTTTTTTTTTTTTTTTTTTTAAGAAAGAAAGAGAAGTATATAGGAGAGAAAGAATTGATGAAGAACAGATGGAAATTTAAGCTATTCATGGGCTTCCCAAGTGGCTCAGTGGGTAAAGAATCTGGCTACAATGCAGGAGATGTGAGTTCAAACCCTGAGTCAGGAAGATCTTCTGGAGAAGAAAATGGCAACCCACTCCAGTATCCTTGCCTGGAAAATTCCATGGACAGAGAAGCCTGGTGGGCTGCAGTGCATATGGTTGCAAAGAGTCAGACAAAACTGAAGTGAATGAGCAGGCATGCATTTATACCAAGAATACATATGTGTGATACTGTGACCTTCCCACTTCTATCCACTAAGCTTAGGGACATGAAGAGTTCAGTTTCCCTTATAGTCTGGTCTCCAGCTTTCTAAACCTTAACAACTGTCTCAACATCCTATAAACATGATCCTAGATTTTTGCAGAGTGTTTCATCATTCCATGAGTACCTTGGATGCCTCAGAGAAATTTCCTGATATTTCCCCCACCTCAGCAAACTAAATGTCTGGAATGCTCAGCTCTATTTTTCTCAGCTGAAAATCCAAACTATCCCAGATAGATGACGTTCAAGTCTCCCGACGTGCCCCCACTCTTTGACTTACTATCCATGTACTCAGTGAAGGACTATAGGAAAGAGTATGTGGACAAGGGGGAAAGTCACTATTGCTGGCGCCTCTTTGAAATGTAATCTATTCCAGCAGTGCTTCTACAGCCAGACCTCATGGCACCATTGCATTTTATGGCAGGCAACACTAGCACCAAATATGGCAACTTCCTCCTCCTTCTCCTGTAGCTCTGCCAAGAAAGTGTCAACTTACTCTCTCTATGGGTTCCTTTCTCTTATGAAGAGTTTGTCATTTGCTAGAATTTAATTCAGGTTTCTTTGCATCTGTGGTTCTTTGACATATTAAAAACAACACATTATTTTCCACCTCATTGGATTTGTAGTGGAGAACAGAATTAGAGCAATGACCTCTTACATTTTCTATGATCTGTGTGGAAAGGGAAGGTCTCATTATTTTTTATTTGTTTTTTCTTAACTGTAAATGAATTTATAACTAGTTACCAAAATAAAATTTGTTTGGCAGATTCACAGTTCTGTTGCCCAGCACTGATGACTGGCATTTCTTTACACTATGAACTACCCCTACTCTCTGGCAAACAAATTCATTCAGTTCAGCCTTGCAGTCTTTCTCCTGTGTGGTCACACACCAGTTCTCCTACATATAATTCTTCAAGCATTTTCTATCCATATTGCATTTCTTCCTGTCCTACAAAAACATTTACACCATTATCTGAAACATTCTTTTCTTAATCTTGCAAGCTTAAATTCTATATGTCATTCAATAACCAATTCAAATGATAACTTTTCGAACCACTTACCCTGATCACATACACACAAACACAAATCATCTTGCACCTTAACATTTGAATGTGCCTTTCAAAAAGTATTACACTTACATGTTTACCAGATTTAATTTCCTTACTAGATCTCACATTTTTAGGTGAAAAATCTGCCACCTCTACTCTTCTATCTTCAAATGTTCCTTAAATATAATCAGTAAAACAATATTACTGAAAGCGTACATGAAAAACTATTTTAATAAACCCATAATTCACCTCTTTAAAATATTTTATGAAGTGTTAATTGTCTGTCACTTATTTAATATTTGTTTGCTCTATATGTATATACCAATTGATAGCTGTTTTCTGTCCACTTTTTATTATATCCTCATCAAGAATGAGTAATGGTTTACTTCATTTGTATGTGTTCACAATGCGAGCTACAATAAATGTTCTGTAAATAGCAAGAGGTTAAAGTAGCATTGGTAATTTCATAAATTAAAAAGAAATCTATACTTAAGGGTATTCATTATAGTCATCTATCCAAAGTTATGTGAAGCGTTAAGACTATTACCCCAGAACTTAATTATTTTTTAATGCATGCAATAGCATGAGAGCCTACAGATGCTGGAAATATATTTGTGAAATAAAATATAGGGAAAACCACAAATTGTCATAAAGGAAATAACTCTGGCCAATAAAAATACACCTTCTTGACACAATTAAAAATAATCACTATTAATAAAAATGATAAATAGACTGATCAAAAGGGCAAATTTGGAAGTAAGTTATCATTAAAATAAATTATTTGTGTTTTCTAAACTGTATTTTGGGGTTATAATTTGTATGATATTTCTATTTTTCATTTTTAAATAAAAATATATCTCTATACAATAAGTTTCAGTAGCATGCACTAACAAATATAAAAGAAAGGAGTAAAACATAATTGTTCATTCCGAAAAAAAACTAATTCCTTAAAGATTTGTGACACACACCTAAAAATACACTATTTTATAGACAAACACTGAAATAGCCCATAATTTTCTGTACCCAATAATATTTCTTCAGATGTCAGATCACATGTGAAACATACATATAGTGGAAGTAACTACTCTTGTGGCTTCAAATGATGGCTAAACATTTTATTTCTATAAGATTAGGTTTATTTAATATATAGGATTATTTAATGTCACAGCATTTAGAGTGGCAACATTTTATTTGCTTTTATTCACTGTGGGCTATCATACGTAACTTTACAATGGCCATTCTTAATTCAAATTATTGTCTACATTTTGTATTGCTAGCTATATCCAAATAACAGATTTCTAGATATAAAAAAATATATTTTTAAGACTCTTGATGCATTTTCTGAAATTTCTGTCTGAAAAAGATTCACTGATTTAAACTTCTGATAAAAGCTTTCAGTGTTCAGTTCACTGATGATAATCAATATTAATTACTAATAATTACTATAAACTTAATAAAGATTCAAATGACATATTTGTAAATTTAAAATTATACAGCTAAATATTTTTAATATTTACAGAATATGTGTCTTCTTTTATAAATTAAGTATTTATATAATATTTTCCAACTTTTCTAATACACTTTTTATTTTTCTTATTTAATAGTTCTCTAGGAGGTACAGAACATATGTTCATTACAATAATTTTTTTTTTTTTTTGCTTTAATGGAAGTTCAATATTTTGACTAAAATAAATTCCTGTCACCTCTCTATTCCAGTCTCTTGAAAATTGCATGCCCTGAGAGATAACAAGTCAGCAAAAGCAGGCTTTTATCTGTGTCTTTGTAGTTTGCAAATTACATATCATATAGCTTAATGTCTTTTTCCAGCAATACTTTTCTACTCAGAGAGTTGCTGATGATGTTGATTTTGCTGCTATTCCTTGAGAGACACAGCAAATGAATTCTTAGCCTTAAATACTTATACAAAGTTTTCTTATTCATACAGAGACCCTAAACAAGGCTTCTTTTCCTTTAGAAGTACTTTGGCATAACTGATGAATACTTACCATTTTTAGAAGATTCCGCTCACTTCTTTTCAGAATGAATTTGCTCAACCCTAGGTCATTTATTTGATTTATAATAGCTTCCTTATTCAACTTTCATATTCACTCCATATATACTAATGGTTGCCCATTATTTTGGCTGATTCCTACTTTGTCTCTAATATTTCCTGAAAAAATAAAAACAATTGACTTATGTATTCATTATTATTAAGAAAAAAGTAAATGAAGGTATATCAATGAAAAAAAAAAAAAACTAGAATTAGCATAACTCTGGCCTTTCTAGTTAAAATTTATACTATATGTACTTATTTACTTTGTTGGCACTCCATCTCAGTCCTAAGAGTCCTAAATTTATGCATAAAATAGCATAAAATTATATTCTTTAGTTTGTATGTACTCTATACCTGTAAGGTGATGAAAATTTTTACATTTTAAAAATTTTTTATGGAAATAGAATATATGACAGAAGCTCTGTGTGACCTGCAAAACCTAAACTGATTAACATCTAGCCTTTTACAAAAAATGTTTTCAACACTGATAGGTAGTATGTGTGGCACTTTTAATCTACTCATGATGGCATTTTCCCTTCATGATTTAATCTCCTTTTACTCTGCACCAAAAATGCACAAGTAATAAGTGAAATATTAACAGAGATATATAAATATAATTCTCTAAAGCTCAATATACCTATGGATCAATAATAAAACAGAACCTTAAGAAAGTCTGCCTGTAGGCAAGAATACCGAAGTGGGTTGCCATTTCTTTCTCCAGAGGATCTTCCCAACCCAGGAATCAAACCTGGGCCCCCTGAATTGCTGGCGGTTTCCTTCAGTGCACGTAGATTATTTACCAACTGAGCCACCAGGGAAGCCCTCGTTATACCTATGGATCAAAAATAAAACAGAATCTTAAGAACGGATGCCTATATAAAGGCAGTCAGATATTTTAACTCCTACATGCTAATAGAGAGACCACTGTACATGAGTCAAAAGACTGGAACTGGGCTCATGGTTTGAAATCAAGGAATAGCACTATGCGGCCCAGATCATAGACTATAGCTTAAGAAATGTTTGAAACGAGTCGCCAGTCCAGGTTCGATGTTGGATACCGGATGCCTGGGGCTGGTGCACTGGGACGACCCAGAGGGATGGTATGGGGAGGGAGGAGGGAAGAGGGTTAAAATAAATAAATAAATAAACATAAATCTATCATTTAAAAAAAAAAAAAAAAGAAAGAAAGAAATAGCCTCTGACTACTGCCTACACTGTGGATTTGATAAAGGTTTGTAACTAGGTAGATGAGGAGAAATAGACAGCAACTCATTGCAAAAAACTGGACAAGCTGCCATCCTCTTCAGTGTGTAAGGTTTAACCATGAAATATCTTGACAATTTTGAGGGGATAAGAAGATAGTGAAAGTGAAGTTGCTCAGTTGTGTCCAACTCTTTGTAACCCCATGTCCATGGGATTCTCCAGGCAAGAATACTGGAGTGGGTTGCCATTTCCTTCTCCAGAGGATCTTCCTAACATAGGGATTGAACCCAGGTCTCCCACAATGCAGGCAAAGTCTTTATTGTCTGAGCCACCAGGGGCTCCTAGAAGACAGTGGGGCTCCCCAAGTTGTGCAGTAGTAAAGAATCTGCTTGCCAATGCAGGAGGCTCATGGATACACAGATTTGATCCCTGGGATAGGAAGGTCCTCTGGAAGATGAAATGGCAGCCCACTTCCATTTTCCTGCCTGGAAGGTTTCATGAACAGAGGAGCCAAGTGGGTTGCAAGGATTTGGACATGACTGAGTGACTGAACACACACAAGACTGATAACACCACCAGTATAAGACCGTTTTCTGACATGGTGATTGTGGATAGAAGAAACCAGTGGACAGTCAGGGTGAATGCAAAGACAGAGAAAAAATGTGTAAAAAACCTAATATTCCAGTAGAGATAAAAAAGAATGAAAACTTTCAACACAGTTCAAAACAATGCATGATAAAAGGCAGCACTGACAAAATAAAAGACTCATTCTTAATGAAACAAAAAATGTATAGCAATTTAAATGATTTTCAAATACATCTTTTTGAGATCTTCAAAGTCACAAAAGATAAACTATAAATATTGAAAAAACTAAGGATTATGACCCAAAAAGAAGAAATGAAATAAGAATAGATTTTTTGAAAAGAGGAACTCGATTAAGTAATCTGAAATGATAAATAAAGATAGAGAAAAATAAACTTAAAATATAGGATAAAATCTAATTTGAGAATAGTAGAGAGATAATTTATTGAAAGATGATCTCAAGAAACTGCATTACAATGCCTCCAAAAAATTGAAAAAATATGAAAATGTATTAATAAGCATGGAGAAAAAATGGCAAGTTTATACGATAGAAATTTGAGAACAATTTATGAATAGATAAATATTTGAGGGACAATATTTCATAAAATAATGACTGAAAAATATTCCAGGGCTGAATACTTGACACATAATGATTGAAAAGGACATCAGATGTCAAGTAGCATGATGGATGAATGAATGAATATATTAGAAATAAATTGTTTATGGTTCATTCAAACAAGAAGGCCACAGTTAGTGATACAGATTAAGAGGCTTATTGTAGGTACTAGAATATACTATACAACTTATAGAAACTGGTTAAGAAATCTGTGCAGTCTCTACTTTTGTGTATGGGACTAATGCTATGGGCCATACAAGACAGGGATAAACAAATGTATCTGGATCTCAATTGTGAAAGAGTAAGGAAAAAAAAAAAATGATAAACTATAACCTATGTAGATAAACTGGACTTCATTTCTGATTTTGTACCACCCCCAACCATAATTATTTGGGTGATCTAAATATTTAGGGTGCAGGACAATCTACCACCCTTTTCCATGAAAATGCACATTAATATGCATTTGACCCAAGTCTGCAAAAAAATCATATAGAAGGCAAAGCCCTGAGGACTTGGGTGCTGCCCAAGCCAGAAAGGTGAGCTGGCAGATCTTGAACTACACAAAGCTTGGACCTCTACCCTGATTTTCATGTAACAAAAATGGCTGTCTCTTCCCTGTCTTTTCAAATTGCATTAAAATGTATCTTGTAACTAATCCTAACCCAGTACAAAAGAGGGAGCTAAGCTCTGGAAAGCATAGTTTCAACTTGGTAGGTTGATAGTACAACCTCACCACACTGTACACTTGGAAAATTTAGTCAAACTACAGGATATCAGAGATGTAAGAAATCTTTAAATCTGCCAGTTATGCGTGATAGATAATTTTTAAATGTATGGATAATATAATGACAGCTGAGATATCATCAAAAGCAAATAATACCAATATGTTATAGAATAATATCCTCATGGAGATTAAATATTATTTGCCTGAAATCTCAGAAGTCACCAAGCTATCAAGAGAAAATCATGAAATAAACATGTTTCAGTACACTGAATTACTAAGAGCTTTATGACTCACATACCCTCTCTGAAAGAATGAATCAAAGATGTATTCAATATTTCAGCTAAAAGAGAAGTGAATATAGAAGACGAGTATATGGAAGGAAAAGTAATGGTGAGCTTAAAATTTAGGAAAGAATGTCTACCTTTTAATTAATCCTTGAGTATAAATACAAGAAGTACAATCAGAATTGAGAGTCCCTTGGACTGCAAGGAGAGCAAACCAGTCAATTCTAAGAGAAATCAGTCCTGAATATTCATTGAAAGGACTGATGCTGAAGCTGAAACTCCAATACTTTGGCCCACCTGATACTAAGAATAGATTCATTGGTAAAGACCCTGATGCTGGAAAAGATTGAAGGCAGGAGGAGAAGGGGACAACAGAGGATGAGATGATTGGATGGCATCACTGACTCGATGAGCATGAGTTTGAACAAGCTCTGGGAGTTGGTGATGGACAGGGAGGCCTGGTGTGCTGCAGTCCATGGGGTTGCAAGGAGTCAGACACGACTGAGCGACTGAACTGAACTGATCAGAATTACAAGAAATAATAATGAAATAATGAGTTTCCCAGTTACCATTCTTAACTGGTTCAAGAGAAAAATACATATACAGATTAACCTTAGATTTTTAAAATGTAATTTATTAAAATTAAAACTAGTTACTACAAATTATGGACTTCCTTGGTGGCTCAGACAGTAAAGAATCCGCCTGCAATGCAGGAGACCTGAGTTCATCCCTGGGTTGGGAAGATCTCCTGGAGAAGGGCAGGGCAACCCACTCCATTATTCTTGCCTGGAGAATCCCCTTGGATGGAGCAGCCTGGTAGGCTACAGTCCATGGGGTCACAGATAATCAGACACGACTGAGCGACTAAGCACAGCACAGCACAGCACTACAAATTGTATCTTTCACTTTCAAAGTAGCAAAGTAAGCACAACACAAAATATATCAGTCCAACAGAAAGCAGGCATAGAAAACAAGAAGTAAAACAAAATCAAATACAAGAATTTCATTTGGACTACAATTACATAGGTAATCAAGATAAAATGAATTCATTAAAGATAGTGAAATACCAAATTTAGTTTTACAAACCCCAAACATGGATTGCTTATTTTAAAAAAGCTCAAATAAATAATTGACAGTAAAAGGATGAAAAAGACCATAGTCAAACGTTAGGCCTAAGAAAATTATGTAATATTCTCTATGTGAAAGAAAACATAGGTTCAGTGAAAATATCATTTGTTTTCTTAAAGACTACTTCTTAATAGTAAATTTACAAAAGAAACTACCCAACAAGGAGGCAGTTGTCTAACATTACATTATGAAAGCATACGCAAAAAGAGATGACACAATTAACTTTCAGGAAAGTTACTCAGATAGACTGGCCCATAGTTTCCTTTGACTCTTGATGTGTCTCACATTTCTTAAATGGCAGTAGCATTTTGACAGTGCACCAGTAAAGTTCAAATTTGAGCAAAAAACACCTTAAAGGTGGAGGTGCATTGATGTAGAAGGACCCTGGATCTCCTTGACTTCTTTGGGCGACTGCCCTGTTTACATATGAGCTATACCTTTTGTGGGAAAAATAAGCAATATTTGTTGTGGTTACTCTGAACCAGGTTTTCTGTTGCTTACATTAAAAATATCTCTAAAAGTGAGACAAATTAATTAGAGTCATTACAGTCAGTGGTGGAGGAAAACCTAATTGTACTTGAGTGAAAAATCACGGGGAAAGATGTGAGAAATTATATCCATATTTGCAACGTGTAATCCATTATATTCTTTGCAGCCAAAGATGGAGAAGCTCTATACAATCAGCAAAAACAAGACCAGGAGCTGACTGTGGCTCAGACCATGAACTCCTTATTGCCAAATTCAGACTGAAATTGAAGAAAGTAGGGAAAACTACTAGACCATTCAGGTATGACCTAAATCAAATCCCTTATGATTATACAGTGGAAGTGAGAAATAGATTTAAGAGCCTAGATCTGATAGATAGAGTGCCTGATGAACTACGGAATGAGGTTTGTAACATTGTACAGGAGACAGGGATCAAGACCATCCCCATGGAAAAGAAATGCAAAAAAGCAAAATGGCTGTCTGGGGAGGCCTTACAAATAGCTGTGAAATGAAGATAAGTGAAAAGCAAAGGAGAAAAGGAAAGATATAAACATCTAAATGCAGAGTTCCAAAGAATAGCAAGAAGAGATAAGAAAGCCTTCTTCAGCGATCAATGCAAAGAAATAGAGGAAAACAACAGAATGGGAAAGACTACGGATCTCTTCAAGAAAATCAGAGATACCAAAGGAACATTTCAAGCAAAGATGGGCATGATAAAGGACAGAAATGGTATGGACCTAACAGAAGCAGAAGATATTAAGAAGAGGTGGCAAGAATACACAGAAGAACTGTACAAAAAAGAGCTTCACGACCCAGATAATCATGATGATGTGATCACTGACCTAGAGCCAGACATCTTGGAATGTGAAGTCAAATGGGCCTTAGAAAGCATCACTATGAACAAAGCTAGTGGAGGTGATGGAATTCCAGTGGAGCTCTTCCAAGTCCTGAATGATGATGCTGTGAAAGTGCTGCACTCAATATGCCAGCAAATTTGGAAAACTCAGCAGTGGCCACAAGATTGGAAAAGGTCAGTTTTCATCCCAATCCCAAAGAAAGGCAATGCCAAAGAATGCTCAAACTACCAAACAATTGCACTCATCTCACACACTAGTAAAGTAATGCTCAAAATTCTCCAAGCCAGGCTTCAGCAATATGTGAACCGTGAACGTCCTGATGTTCAAGCTGGTTTTAGAAAAGGCAGAGGAACCAGAGATCAAATTGCCAACATCCGCTGGATCATGGAAAAAGCAAAAGAGTTCCAGAAAAACATCTATTTCTGCTTTATTGACTATGCCAAAGCCTTTGACTGTGTAGATCACAATAAACTATGGAAAATTCTGAGAGAGATGGGAGTACCAGACCACCTGATCTGCCTCTTGAGAAATCTGTATGCAGGTCAGGAAGCAACAGTTAGAACTGGTCATGGAACAACAGACTGGTTCCAAATAGGAAAAGGAGTACATCAAGGCTGCATATTGTCACCATGTTTTTTTTAACTTATATGCAGAGTACATCATGAGAAATGCTGGACTGGAAGAAACACAAGTTGGAATCAAGATTGCTGGGAGAAATATCAATAACCTCAGATATGCAGATGACACCACTCTTATGGCAGAAAGTGAAGAGGGGCTAAAAAGCCTCTTGATGAAAGTGAAAATGGAGAGTGAAAAGGTTGGCTTAAAGCTCAACATTCAGAAAACGAAGATCATGGCATCTGGTCCCATCACTACATGGGAAATAGATGGAGAAACAGTGGAAACAGTGTCAGACTTTATTTTTCTGGGCTCCAAAATCACTGCAGATGGTGACTGCAGCCATGAAATTAAAAGACGCTTACTCCTTGAAGGAAAGTTATGACCAACCTAGATAGCATATTCAAAAGCAGAGACTACTTTACCAACAAAGGTTCGCCTAGTCAAGGCTGTGGTCTTTCCTGTGGTCATGTATGGATGTGAGAGCTGGACTGTGAAGAAGGCTGAGTGCCGAAGAATTGATGCTTTTGAACTGTGGTGTTGGAGAAGACTCTTGAGAGTCCCTTGGACTGCCAGAAGATCCAACCAGTCCATTCTGAAGGAGATCAATCCTGGAATTTCTTTGGAAGGACTGATGCTAAAGCTGAAACTCCAGTATTTTGGCCACCTGATGCGAAGAGTTGACTCATTGGAGAAGACTCTGATGCTGGGAGGGATTGAGGGCAGGAGGAGAAGGGGACGACAGAGGATGAGATGGCTGGATGGCATCACTGACTTGATGGGTGTGGGTCTGAGTGACCTCTGGGAGCTGGTGATGGACAGGGAGGCCTGGCGTGCTGCAGTTCATGGGGTCGCAAAGAGTCGGACACTACTGAGCGACTGATCTGATCTGATCTGATGGTAAAATTAAGGAGAGACCAAAAAATTACTGGCTAAAGAGTAATACTCAGAGAAGGCAATGGCACCCCACTCTAGTACTCTTGCCTGGAAAATCCCATGGACAGAGGAGCCTGGTAGGCTGCAGTCCATGGGGTCGCTAGGAGTCAGACACAACCCAGCGACTTCACTTTCACTTTTCACTTCTGTGCATTGGAGAAGGAAATGGCAACCCACTCCAGTGTTCTTGCCTGGAGGATCCCAGGGACGGGGGAGCCTGGTGGGCTGCAGTCTCTGGTGTCACACAGAGTCAGACATGACTAAAGTGACTTAGCAGCAGCAGCAAAGAGTGATACTAAAGATTTCTTTTTTTAAAATTAAATTTTATTTTGCTTAACTTTACAATATTGTATTGCTTTTGCCATACATCAAGATGGATCCGTCACAAGTATACATGTGTTCCCCATCCTGAACCCTCCTCCCTCCTCCCTCCCCATACCATCACCCTTGGTGGTCCCATTATTTTTTAAAAGATTTCATTTTATTTTAAAGAAACTTGAAAAAAATCAGTTCAGAGTGGAGAGTTGATGTAGTAAAAAGAAATGAAAGTTAAAAATTTATAATTGATATTATGCAGACTTCTAAGAGGTGGGAGGTATACTGCCAGAGAATATGGAGAACATGTCAATTTGGACTTTGATGAATTCCTATTCTAAAAAGAAAATATGAGACAATTATTGAAGACTGGTCTAAATAGAAATAAGTTAAAGGAATGATTAGTAATGATTTTGCTGTTAATTCATTTATATTTTTCCATTTACATTATTCAAAAAACCTTGGCTATGTTTCTCCATACTTCTAAGCACAATTCTATGTCTTAATTAGGCAGATTTCCTGCACATATAGATTTGTGTAGAAAATTATCTTTAATGCATTTTGATAAACCATCAGTTAAATATATGAAAAAAGTATTAAAGGAAGACAAAGAGGAGAATAATCGATTCTATTGTAGTAAGTCATCTTGTATAATAATGAAAATGAGTGACTCTGAGAGAACTGAGGACAGGTGCCTTAGAGAGTATTACATAAAAAAGCCTTGCAGGGTAACTATTTTTATTACTGATAGAAAGCAAAAGAGTATGGTTTTTGCAGTGTTGTCAGCTCAGTTCAGTTCAGTTCAGTTCAGTTGTTCAGTTGTGTCTGACTCTTTGCAAACCCATGAGTTGCAGCACGCCAGGCCTCCCTGTCCATCACCATCTCCCAGCGTTCACTCAAACTCACGTCCATCAAGTCGGTGATGCCATCCAGCCATCTCATCCTCTGTCGTCCCCTTCTCCTCCTGCCCCCAATCCCTCCCAGCATCAGAGTCTTTTCCAATGAGTCACCTCTTCTCATGAAGTGGCCAAAGTACTGGAGTTTCAGCTGGGGATCTATATTTCCCAGAGTTTCTTCTCCGGCATCTTTCATGCTATCCAAGGCCATGATAGAATTTCTTAAGTGAGATTTGGAGGGTGGAAGTGAAGCAGCAGCCCTTGCTTTTTCAAATTGGAGGATAACTGCTTTGCAATGTTATATTGGCTTCTGCCATACAACATGTGAATCGACCAAAGTGCATATATATGTATCCCCTCCATCTTGAGCCTTCCTCTTAACCCACCCTTATCATCTAACCCCTCTAGGTCATCACAGAGTGACAGACTGGGCTCTCTGTGTCATATAACTGTTTCCTATCAGCTATCTATTGTACATATGATACTGTATATATGCCAGTGCTACTCTCTCGATTCATCCCACCCTCTCCTTCCCCTTCTGTATCCAGAAGACTGTCCTCTACATCTGCATTTCTATTCCTCCCCTGCAAATATGTGCATCAGTACAATTTCTCTTAATTCCATATATATATACATTAGTATATGATACTTGTTTTTCTCTTCCTGTCTTACTTCATTCTATATAACAGGCTTTAGGTTCATCCACCTCAATTCAACTGACTAACATTCATTCCTTTTTATGGCTGATTAATATTCTGTTGTATATATGTACCACACCTTCTTTATCCCTTCTCTTGTCAATGGTCATCTAGGTTGCTTCCATATCTTAGTTAACATGAGTTGCTGGTGATGTGTTCGCTCATGTAATTGGTGTGATGTGCCAGCTGTCCTGCATCATTTCCAATTTCTCCTACACCTCCCTTCAGCTTTTCCACCTCAACCAGGTGTGTATTTTTTACTTCCAGATAAAGGATCCTGTTTCCACAGGGTATCCACACTATCAAGGTAGAGGATAAGCCTTACTTTGTAAGGGTCAAGCTCATGCATCCAGCTTTATCTTGCTGCCCCCACTTTACATCCATTTTCCTCTCCTGACAGCCTGTCATATTGACTATGTCACAGCCAACATTATACTGAATAAAATTAGTAGGCAAGTAGAACTTTATGCAAGGCAATAGCTGGGGAGAAGAGAAGATGGTAGGCCATCTGTGTTTTATAACTGGCTTTACCTGAAGGAAAAGTAGACTTTCCTATCTTCACAACAAGAATTTGTTTTGGAACATGGAGCAAAGTGGCTGGCTGAAGTGAAGTCCTCTCATTCCTCAGAAACTAGGAAATAGGGCCCTATATTTCTTGATAATTACATATCAAAGACAGGGTTCCCAGATCTCTGAGAAAGAGATTACTGAATTAGAAATCTAGCATGGTTATTAGAAGCTTTACAAGATTTAAAGGTTTTAAGAAGGTGTATTTGTCAAAGGACAGATAAAGGATTTAGGATTACAAATTTTCTAAGGTAAATGTTATAAAACAAAACAGGAAAAAAAAAAGAAACATAAAAGCAAAGAAGAAAGGAAAGAAAAAAGAAAAGAGAAAAAATGAATTAAAAAAAAGAGAAAGAGAGAAAGAAAAAAGGAAAGAGAAGTCAGGGGCCTAAAATATGGAAGAAACCTACCTAAAGTTTAGTCAATCTATGGGGAACTTGTCTATCCACCTGGATGGACATACATCCAGGTAATTTCATGGTAATTTCCAGCCTCAGAAGCAAAGACAACAAATAGCCTGAAAGAGAGGGCTTAACCTGATTAAATAATGCCCATGTTTTTGAAATGGAGAAGGCAATGGCACTCCAGTACTCTTGCCTGGAAAATTCCATGGATGGAAGAGCCTGGTGGGCTGCAGTCCATGGGGTCGCTAAGAGTCGGACATGACTGAGCGACTTCGCTTTCACTTTTCACTTTCATGCATTGGAGAAGGAAATGGCAACCCACTCCAGTGTTCTTGCCTGGAGAATCCCAGGGACGGGGGAGCCTGGCGGGCTGCCGTCTATGGGGTCGCACAGAGTTGGATATGACTGAAGCGACTTAGCAGCAACAGCAGCAGCATGTTTTTGAAAGGCAAGCTCTGTAACCAGTTCAAATATGTGTGTGTATGTGCATCTCCTAGTAGTTACTTCACTGATTGAACCCTGACTGCTAGGGTATTCCGGCCAAAGGATCAAATTGTGGGAACATATGTACAGAGCATAAACTGCATGAAGTGGCATGGATAGATAAGCACAGAAAAAGCCATATGAATGTGTTAAAAAAGCACTTAAGTTGAGATTCTTACCATCTGTGCTTCTCTAGACCAGAAACACCATGCGGGGAAAAGTAGAGGGAGACCAAATGCTTAATTTTATGTTTGAGACAGTTGGTTTACATGTGACTCATCACATTCATACAAACAGGGTACAGCTTTCAGACTCATGGACGGTAATAGCAGTCACAGGGTAGAGCACTGGGATGCTGAAAGTCACCACAAGTGGGCAGGGAGTCTAAAAGTGAGAAGGAATAAAAACATCTACTAAGCCTAAGAGTGTTTAAATAAAAACAAACAACTGAACAATTACAAATAACTACCAACTCCAAGGTTTAAAAAAATAGGTTTATTGGAGTAACTTACATGCTGTGTCATTTTTTTAAAGTTTAGAGTTTGATGAGGTCTTTAAAATGTGCATACAGTCTTGTAGATGCCATTATTATCAAGATGTTTAGCACTTTCATCACCCTGAATAGTTCCCACATGTCCCTTTGTAGTCAATTCTCCTGATTCCCAGTCCCAGTCAACTCTAGACTCTTTTACTGTCTGTATGGATTGTTTCTTGTCTGTTTTGCCACATCATTTTTTATAATTAAGTTTATATTTACATATAATAAAAGTTACCTATTGGAGTGTACAACTTAATGAATTCTAGTTTAGCTTTTGGTGTCTGCGAACTGTGTATGAAAATTTAAGTCAGCCACAAGCAATTTTGACTTTAAAGGACTATGGCAGACAAAGCTCACTCTACAGACAAAGGGCTCTCTCCATAGGTTAGGTACCTAAGCTGAAACCCCTGCAGACTGAACTTCAGCAAGAACCACAATGGAGCACGTGAGTGCAATCACAAGAAATATGTGACCTCAACAGAAGATAGTACATGAGCAAGACTATTGTTGCAAGGATAATTTAAGGCAGGAATTTGATCCCAGGGTCCATATTGTTGGCTTTACCCCTCTGGTACATAGTAGACATGGACAAGCAAAGTTGCAGGTCTGGAGAGTTTTTGAGTAAGTGTGGCCAGCCTCAAAATATAGGTTCCTGCAGCTTAGGAAGAAAGGACTTCTCTCAAGCACATATATGGAAGGCAAACACGAAATTCTCAAGGGCAGAGGGCCTTTTGCTCATTGGGAATGGGTCTGGGAGCTGAACAAGGTTAACTCTTTTCCATCTACAAGTCAGCTAAGTTCTGATGTGATCATATGTGCTGGTGAGGTTTCAGATGTAAGGTGTTATTGTGAGGCTAGCTGAGTCGTGTCCTCTGTTCAGGGAATCTCCATGCAGGAACATGAAGGCATTAACCTGAATTTTATGGTTGCTTCTGCCTACCCTGAAATGCCATCTCTCAGTGCATGGTCTGAAGGTGACTCCTGAATGCTTCAGTATAAATGTCAGAGAAACCTTTCTCAGGCAGGTTTCTTATCCTAAGGAAATCCACTGCCACACAAGACTAAGAAACCTGGTCTAAAAAATAAGAGCAAGCTATGTCACTTCATAAAATTTGGTACTTTAGTACTATCATATTAGAAATGGGGTTCAAATGGAAATGAGAATTATACAGTTAAGCATAGGTAGAAATATTCCCAAAGCTAGTGTAAGAGAAGACTCTATATATGGACATCACCAGATGGTCAACACCAAAATCAGAGTGATTATATTTTTTGAAGCCAAAGATGGAGAAGCTCTAAACAGTCAGCAAAAACAAGACCAGAAGCTGACTGTGGCTCAGACCATGAACTCCTTATTGCCAAATTCAGATTTAAACTGAAGAAAGTAGGGAAAACCACTAGACCATTCAGGTATGACCTAAATCAAATACCTTATGATTATACAGTGGAAGTGAGAAATAGATTTAAGGGCCTAGATCTGATAGATAGAATGCCTGATGAACTATGGAATGAACTTCATGACATTGTACAGGAGACAGGGATCAAGATCATCCCCATGGAAAAGAAATGCAAAAAAGCAAAATGGCTGTCTGGGAGGCCTTACAAATAGCTGTGAAAAGAAGAGAAGTGAAAAGCAAAGGAGTAAAGGAAAGAAATAAGCATCTGAATGCAGAGTTCCAAAGAATAGCAAGAAGAGATAAGAAAGCCTTCCTCAGTGATCAATGCAAAGAAATAGAGGAAAACAACAGAATGGGAAAGACTATTGATCTCTTCAAGAAAATCAGAGATACCAAGGGAACATTTGATGCAAAGATGGGCTTGATAAAGGACAGAAATGGTATGGACCTAACAGAAGCAGAAGATATTAAGAAGAGATGGCAAGAATACACAGAAGAACTGTACAAAAAAGATCTCCATGACCCAGATAATCACGATGGTGTGATCATTGACCTAGAGCCAGACATCCTGGAATGTGAAGTCAAGTGGGCCTTAGAAACCATCACTATGAACAAAGCTAGTGGAGGTGACAGAATTCCAGTCGAGCTATTTCATATCCTGAAAGATGATGCTGTGAAAGTGCTGCACTCAATATGCCAACAAATTTGGAAAACTCAGCAGTGGCCACAGGACTGGAAAAGGTCAGTTTTCATTCCAATCCCAAAGAAAGGCAATGCCAAAGAATGCTCAAACTACCAAACAATTGCACTCATCTCACACGCTAGTAAAGTAATGCTCAAAATTCTCCAAGCCAGGCTTCAGCAATATGTGAACCGTGAACTTCCTGATGTTCAAGCTGGTTTTAGAAAAGGCAGAGGAACCAGAGATCAAATTGCCAACATCCGCTGGATCATCAAAAAAGCAAGAGAGTTCCAGAAAAACATCTATTTCTGCTTTCTTGACTATGCCAAAGCCTTTGACTGTGTGGATCACAAGAAACTGTGGAAAATTCTGAAAGAGATGGGAATACCAGGCCACCTGATCTGCCTCTTGAGAAATTTGTATGCAGGTCCGGAAACAACAGTTAGAACTGGACATGGAACAATAGGCTGGTTCCAAATAGAAAAAGGAGTACGTCAAGGCTGTATATTGTCACCCTGCTTATTTAACTTATATTCAGAGTACATCATGAGAAACCCTGGCCTGGAAGAAACACAAGGTGGAATCAAGATTGCTGGGAGAAATATCAATAACCTCAGATATGCAGGTGACACCACCCTTATGGCAGAAAGTGAAGAGGAACTAAAGGGCCTCTTGATGAAAGTGAAAGTGGAGAGTGAAAAAGTTGGCTTAGAGCTCAACATTCAGAAAATGAAGATCATGGCATCCGGTCCCATCACTTCATGGGAAATAGATGGGAAAACAGTGGAAACAGTGTTAGCCTTTATTTTTCTGGGCTCCAAAATCACTGCAGATGGTGACTGCAGCCATGAAATTAAAAGACGCTTACTTCTTGGAAGGAAACTTATGACCAACCTAGATAGCACATTGAAAAGTAGAGACATTACTTTGCCAACAAAGGTTCGTCTAGTCAAGGCTATGGTTTTTTTGAGTGCTCATGTATGGATGTGAGAGTTGGACTATGAAGAAGGCTGAGCGCTGAAGAATTGATGCTTTTGAATTGTGGTGTTGGAGAAGACTCTTGAGAGTCCCTTGGACTGCAAAGAGATCCAACCAATCCATTCTGAAGGAGATCAGGCCTGGGATTTCTTTGGAAGAAATGATGCTAAAGCTGAAACTGCAGTAGTTTGGCCACTTCATGGGAAGAGTTGACTCATTGGAAAAGACTCTGATGCTGGAAGGGATTGGGGGCAAGAGGAGAAGAGGACGACAGAGGATGAGATGGCTGGATGGCATCACCGACTCAATGGCCATGAGTCTCAATGAACTCCAGGAGTTGGTGATGGAGAGGGAGGCCTGGTGTGCTGCGATTCACGGGGTCACAAAAAGTCGGACACGACTGAGCAACTGATGTGATCTGATCTGATCTGATGTATCATATGAATAAAACTTTTGAGCTGGTAATTTCTTCCAACTAAATTTAAAAGCCACAGAAGTTAATTCAGGACAGTGTGCTTACACTGACTATTAATTTGGTGAAGCAGAAACCAATATTTCCTTACTGTTTTATCATCCCCTCTTGTTCAGGCTTTATTTTAAAGCCTTAGGCAATATTATGTGCTATCTCCTGGCAACATAATCGTATCTATGATAATTGGTACTGTGTACTTGCTTTGTTGCTGTTGTCATTGAGTTGCTAAGTCATGTCCTACTTTTTGCAACCCTATGGACTGCAGCATGCAAGGCTTCCCTGTTCTTCACTTGTCCCAAGAGTTTGCTCAAACTCATGTCCACTGAGTCAGTGATGCTATCTAACCATCTCATCTTCCACCCCTGCTCTTCCCCTCCTTTCTTCAATCTTTCCCAGCATCAGGGTCTTTTCCAGTAAGTCAGCACTTCATATCAGATAGTCAAGGTACTGGAGCTTCAGCATCAGTCCTTCAAATAATATGCAGGGTTGATTTCCTTTAGGATTGACTAGTTTAATCTCCTTGCAGTTCAAGGGACTCTCAAGAGTCTTCTCCAGCGCCACAGTTCAAAAGAATCAATTCTTTGGCACTCAGTCTGTTTTACTGTTCAACTCTCACATCTGTGATGACTACGAAAAAAAAAAAAATATATAGCTTTGACTATCTGGACCTTTGTTGGCAAAGTGATGTCTCTGCTTTTTAATATGCTGTCCAGGTTTTTCATAGCTTTCCTTCCAAGGACCAAACGTCTTTTAATTTTATGACTGCAATCACCATACTCAGTGATTTTGGAGCTCCAGAAAATAAAATCTGTCACTGTTTCCTTTTTCTTCTTTTATTTGCCATTAAGTTATGGGGCTGGATGCCATTATCTTAGTTTGAATGTTAAGCCAACTTTTTCACTCTCCTCATTTACTCTTATTAAGAGGCTCTTTAGTCCTTCCTCACTTTCTGCACTAGAGTGGTATCATCTGCATATCTGAGATTCTTGAGATTTCTCCTGGTAATGTTGATTCTAGCTTGTGATTCATCCAGCCCAGCATTTTGCATGATATACTCTGCATATAAGTTAAATATGCAGAGTGATGATATACAGCCTTATTGTACTCCTTTTCCAATTTAGAACCAGTGAGTTGTTCCACGTCTAGTTCTAACTGTTGCTTTTTGACCCATTTACAGGTTTCTCAGGAGACTGGTAAGGTGTTCTGGTGTTCCCATCTATTCAAGGGTTTTCCACAGTTTGTTGTGATCCACAGAGTGAAAGGCTTTAGCATAGTCAGCTAAGAAGAAGTAGATGATTTTCTGGAATTGTCTTGATTTCTCCATGTTACCAATTTGATCTCTGGTTCCTCTGCCTCTTTGAAATTCAGCTTGTACATCTGAAAGTTCTAAGTTCATACACTGCTGAAGCCAACTTGTAGGACTTTGAATATAACCTTGCTAGCTTGTGAAATAAGCACAATTGTACAACAGTTTGAATACTCTTTGCATTGCTATTCTTTGGGATTGGAATAAAAATGGACCTTCTCTAGTCCTGTGGCTATTGCTGAGTTTTCCAAATTTGTTGGCATGTTGAGTGCAGCACTTTAACAGCATCATCTTTTAGGATTTGAAATAGCTAGAATTCCATCACCACCACTAGCTTTGTTTGTAGTATTGCTTCCGAACACCCACTTGACTTCATACTCCAGGATGTCTGTCTCTAGGTGAGTGATTACACCATCATGGTTTTCTGAGTCATTAACACCTTTTATGTACAGTTCTGTATACTCTTTTTACTCTCTTCTGCTTCTGTTAGGTCTTACCATTTCTGTCCTGTATTGTGCCAATTCTGGCAAGAAATATTCCTTTGATATTTCCAGTTTTCTTGAAGGAATCCCTAAACTTTTCCATTCTATTGTTTTCCTTTATTTCTTCAAACTGTTCATTTAAGGCCTTCTTATCTCTCCTTGCTATTTTATGTGGCTTGCTAGTTGTGGAAATTATAAGGCCAGGGTAGTAATGCTTGAGTGACCTACTAATTCCTGGAGTACTTTGAAAGTTAAGTACATTCAGAGACCGACATGGAAATTAAACACTTTCTGAAGTCCTTAAGGAAATACTCATATTTCTGTGGGAGTTATCCTGGTGTAACAATACTGAAAAGATCAAATTCTGCATACGTAGGTCTCTAAGACCTGATACGGAGCAAAGATACAGAAGATGAATTCTGGATTTCCATGTCCTTAGGATGGTAACACGTGGATGCAAGAGAAACTAATTTTGTAATTTCTTCCTTTGTTTTTTGATTTTACCTGAAAGAAGATTTAACACTTAAAATTCAATTTCACTGTACTTTGAGACATTAGGGCTGGATATACATTCAAATGAAGCATTTCTATTTACTGATTTTTTTTTTTTTTTTCTTAATCACTGGATTAACTTTAGCCACCATCTGGTTTTCAGACCACCATAATGTTTTCATTATTGCAGAAGCTTTGTTGAGCTTTCATGGAAAATGTAGCTGGGCATGATTTGGGAAGAAAAGTAGAACAGCAAGTACATTTTCAGCCTTGTAAACACAATGGTTTTGGAGTTCGTGTGGTCAGTGTACTGTTCTTATGTTTTAGTAACATTTAGGGGCAAATATCCAGGTTGTCTCACATTGTCCCAGGAAGGTACACAGAAGTGTAACAGAAATGTGCTCACAAATATGATCCAGGTTTGTCCTCCTACAGGCCAACTCTACCCCCTAATCATGTTAACCACATATCTATTAAACTATAGTCTTATTGCTGAAGCCTAGAGGTTTACAAGAATGGGAATAGTTATTGAGAAACATATTTTCTCCACTACTGGTTTCCATAATGAAGAATGCTATTTCCAAAACACAGGCCTGTCCTCTGAGACAATTTACTTACTCCTAACATAGGTAAGTGGAGTGTTTTATAATTGACATATTGGAGTACACCCAAGCATACATAAGCCACTTCCCCATTCCTTTCATTACGGGGAAAGGCATTCAAGATGATTTTGATATAAGTGAAAGCATTTTCTCATTTCTCTTTCATCAAAAGTTTTCACTGGGTGAAAAGGGTGCTCAATTCTGAAGCTGTGTGTCATGAAATGAACTTGCCCAATTATATAATTCTTGAATACCAACTCAGCAATTACCAGTTATTAACATAAAATCATGCACTTAATTTCTGACTCCTTTGTTCTATTTACTCAAAAGGAAAGAAAGAATTCTTTATCAAACCTCTCTGGTAATCCTAACAAGCATTGGCTTAGTCTAACATGTAACATAAATGTAACTCCCGTCCTTACAGAAATAGTCACATAAATGAGGAAAAAAGCAATGAAAGCAGAGAATATATATGTGGTATTTTAAATTTTTAACTCATTAAGGAAATACTTAGCCTAAGATAGATATTTTCAAACTAAAGTGCTAAAGCTTATTTGCAATGAGATATTAAGCAAAGCCATTTCCCTTTCTCAGTTTTCCTAAATGGTATAAGCAGTAAGAGAGAAAAGAATTATTACTGCACAATTTTAAAATGGTAAGTATTGTACATGCCTGATTTTAATAAAGCCTAAAAATGGGTTCCTGATGAAAAGCTTCTATAAAGTTAAGAAAAGTACTTACAAAGATAAATAGGATACTTGAGGACAACCAGTGAAGAAAGTATAATTGGAAAGACTATAAAATGTCAGCATAATGAATCTCTCCAACATTAGATATTCTGTGAACAACTTTTTTTTTTTTTATGAATGTTGTGAGCTGCTAAATCAAGAAACGGTCAGTGATGAACAAGTGAAGAGTCACAACAGAGAAATAAAGGTATAGAGAAGGAAACAAATGAGTAAGAAAACACACAGCTTTAGGGTTAAGTGAATAAACCAATTAAAACTATTGGATAAATGTAAACTGCTGCTGCTGCTGTAGTTGTGTCTGATTCTGTGCGACCCCACAGACAGCAGCCCACCAGGCTCGCCCCCTCCCTGGGATACTCCAGGCAAGAACACTGGAGTGGGTTGCCATTTCCTTCTCCAATGCATGAAAGTGAAAAGTGAAAGCGAAGTCACTCAGTCATGTCCGATTCTTTGCAACCCCATGGACTACAGCCCACCATGCTCCTCCATCCATGTGATTTTCCAGGCAAGAGTACTGGAGTTGGGTGCCATTGCCTTCTACAAAATGTAAACTAGTCAACGTTAAGTGAACTCTTTTGGCAGAACATAAGGAAGAAGGAAGGAGCAATAGAGGAGCATGGGATTAAAAGGTTCAAACTAGTATGTACAGAGTAAGCTACAACCACATATTACACAATACAGAGAACATAGCCAATATTTTATAACTACGAATAGGGAATAATATTTTAAAATGATGAATAATTATTATGTTGTTGCTTTTTGAGCTTCCCTGATACCTCAGTTGGGAAAGAATCCACCTGAAATGCAGGGGAAACTTGTTCGATTCCTGGGTTGGGAAGATCCCCTGGAGAACGGAAGGGATACCCACCCCAGTGTTGCTAAGTTGTGTCCGACTCTTTGAGACCTCCGGGACTGTAACCTGAGGCTCTTCTGTCCATGGGATCTCCCAGGCAAGAATACTGGAGTGGGTTGCCCTTCACTTCTACAAGGGATCTTCCCAACCAGAGGATTGAACCTGTGTCTCCTGCACTGGCAGGCAGATTCTTTACTGCTGAGCCAACAAGGAAGCCTGTAACATAATATTGTACATCAAAGAAATTAGCCACCAGTTATCTGGAATATTCTTCCCAGGTGACTCAATTGGTAAAGAATCTGCCTGCAATGTAGGAGACCAGGGTTTGATCCCTGGTTTGGGAAGATCCCCTGAAGAAGGGAACGGCCCACTCCAGTATTCTTGTTTGGAGAATTCCATGGACAGAGAAACCTGACAGGCTACAGTCCATGGAGTCCCAGAGAGGCAGGAATAATTGAGCAAATAACACTTTTACACTTCCAATTCTCTGTAAAAATGAATAAATAAATATATGTGTATATATATGTGTGTGTGTGTGTATATAGATATATATATATATACATTCAGTCTACATATTCTAACATTCAGTCTACATATTCTAACATTCAGTCTACATATTCCTGATGCAAAGCATGAAAAAAAAGTGTACATGAGCAAAAAATTGTCAGAGCACTCAAGAATTCAAAGAAAAATATTGATTTAATAGTATTAAAATTAGGAAAAAAATGAGAAGTAAAGAAGTAAATTTAATCTGAAAAAAATTCATTTCGTGCTTTGCATCCCTTCAGTGAACAACAACAACAAAATGAATAAACAATAAAAACTAAAAGAAGTGTAAATTTGAATTTAAGCAGTGACCAACTACTTTTAGCGAACTTCCTGATGTTCAAGCTGGATTTAGAAAAGGCAGAGGAACAAGAGATCAAATTGCCAACATCCACTGGATCATCAAAAAAGCAAGAGAGTTCCAGAAAAAACATCTATTTCTGCTTTATTGACTATGCCAAAGTTTTGACTGTGTAGATCACAATAAACTGTGGAAAATTCTGAGAGAGATGGGAATACCAGACCACCTGATCTGCCTCTTGAGAAATCTGTATGCAGGTCAAGAAGCAACAGTTAGAACTGGTCATGGAACAACAGACTGGTTCCAAATAGGAAAAGGAGTACGTCAAGGCTGTATATTGTCACCATGTTTATTTAACTTATATGCAGAGTACATCATGAGAAATGCTGGACTGGAGGAAACACAAGCTGGAATCAAGATTGCTGGGAGAAATATCAATAACCTCAGATATGCAGATGACACCACCCTTATGGCAGAAAGTGAAGAGGAACTAAAAAGCCTCTTGATGAAAGTGAAAGTGGAGAGTGAAAAGGTTGGCTTAAAGCTCAACATTCAGAAAACGAAGATCATGGCATCTGGTCCCATCACTACATGGGAAATAGATGGAGAAACAGTGGAAACAGTGTCAGACTTTATTTTTCTGGGCTCCAAAATCACTGGAGATGGTGACTGCAGCCATGAAATTAAAAGACGCTTACTCCTTGAAGGAAAGTTATGACCAACCTAGATAGCATATTCAAAAGCAGAAACATCACTTTGCCAACAAAGGTTGGCCTAGTCAAGGCTATGGTCTTTCCTGTGGTCATGTTATGGATGTGAGAGCTGGACTGTGAAGAAGGCTGAGTGCCGAAGAATTGATGCTTTTGAACTGTGGTGTTGGAGAAGACTCTTGAGAGTCCCTTGGACTGCAAGGAGATCCAACCAGTCCATTCTGAAGGAGATCAGCCCTGAGATTTCTTTGGAAGGAATGATGCTAAAGCTGAAACTCCAGTATTTTGGCCACCTCATGCGAAGAGTTGACTCATTGGAGAAGACTCTGATGCTGGGAGAGATTGAGGGCAGGAGGAGAAGGGGACGACAGAGGATGAGATGGCTGGATGGCATCACCGACTCAATGAATGTGAGTCTGAGTGACCTCCGAGAGCTGGTGATGGATAGGGAGGCCTGGCGTGCTGCAGTTCATGGGGTCGCAAAGAGTCGGACACGACTAAGCGACTGATCTGATCTGAACTACTTTAGAATAGTTCTCAAATTTACCAGGAGGTTGACATATTTCCCTTATGCCAAAATTAATTTACCTCTAGGACTTGTTAGTAGGAGTTAGAACACATAATGAAATACTTGTATCACTAATTTTTCTTCATTTAAAAACACTATTAATGACAAATTTGACTCTAAAATTATATGTGTTTCCCTCTATCTATTCATAATGATAAAAATATGGCTTGAGTGTAGTAAAAATGTATAAGTAACATTTTTACTACACTACTAAAAAACATAAATTAATATGAATCAGCAATTGAGAAAAATAATTTTATGAATTTTAAAATTCAACTGCAAATAAATGGATTAGCACAGGCAGTCAACATTTTGCTCATCTCTACAAACTGAATGTAAAAAGAAAATAAGACAAAACATTTTTTTACATCAAAATAGTGAGTAAGTGGTTGCATGGTAGAGGACTTTTAAGAAAATAGCACTTGAAAGTTGTGGAATAAGTTTAGCTCATTTAGCTAAAACTGAATATTCCTATTTGCACATTTTGTAAAAGAAAGTAAACAAATTGTTGCTCTTTGTAATTTTACATCTAAAAGTTCTATACCCACTTATTCATATCACTATAATTTGAACAATCATTTCCAGATGAAAAAACTATTTAATCTTGAACATAAACCTGATACTTAACTACTAAAGAATGGGCCAATTATTTAATCAGTATAAGATAATGCACTCTGGTTATACATAATGTGATTTCTTCCTTTTAATATTTTATTCTAAAAAGTTATATTTTAAAATTGCTTATATATCTAAAGAGTACATCTTAATAGGTAACAAAATTTTATTTAAAAGCAATTTTGTATGTAAGTCTATGCCAGAATATAAAACAAATTATAGAATAATATGAAGACTAATATGTAAATACTGAGACTTAAGTTACAACAAAAATGTTAAAACCACTGTTAACATCTAATTGTATTGCCAGATGGTTTGTAGAATATTACAGCATAAACAAGGACTGTGGAGATTTAATCAGGAGAAAATTATTTTTCTCAGTGGATAATCAGATAATCTCAGTTGATTTTATATTAAATACACATATAAATTTGAAACATGCAGAAAAAAACTTTGATCTTTAACTTTGAAGGTAAACAGAGAAGAAAGAAAAAAAGAATATATAGAAGAGGATAACTTATTTGAAAGAAACAAGTCCAAATTAGTTAATTTTACTCATTTATGTTACTAATGTTTACTTTAGTAACATAAATGAGTAAAATTAACTAATAAGGCATAGATTCTCAGACTGGATTTAAATATTAGGCAATATGAGTATATAAGAAGATAATTGAAAATTATGACATAAAATTTTGAAATTAGAAGGGAAAATAAAAACAAAAGATGACTGCATGACAAAAGAATCCCAATGGTAGTATATTTTCCATCAGACAAAAGTTAAGGTGAAAAACAATACACTGCAAGTCTTAGTACAAATGCTTAAAATAAGTTAAAGTGCACAAATAATAAACTAATATATACCCAATGATATATACACATGTACATCAGCAGATGGTCAACACCAAAATCAGATTGATTATATTATTTACAGCCAAAGATAGAGAAGCTGTATACAGTCAGCAAAAACAAGATTGGGAGCTGACTGTGGCTCAGATCATGAACTCATTATTGCCAAATTCAGACTTAAATTGAAGAAAGTATGGAAAACCACTAGACCATTCAGGTATGACCTAAATCAAATCCCTTATGATTATACAGTGGAAGTGATAAATAGATTTAAGGGCCTAGATCTGATAGAGTGCCTGATGAACTATGGCATGAGGTTCGTGACATTGTACAGGAGACAGGGATCAAGACCATCTCCATGGAAAAGAAATTGAAAAAAAGCAAAATGGCTGTCTGAGGAGGCTTACAAATAGCTGTGAAAAGAAGAGAAGTGAAAAGCAAAGGAGAAAAGGAAAGATATAAGCATCTGAATGCAGAGTTCCAAAGAATAGCAAGAAGAGATAAGAAAGCCTTCCTCAGTGATCAATGTAAAGAAATAGAGGAAAACAACAGAATGGGAAAGACGAGATCTCTTCAAGAAAATTAGAGATACCAAGGGAAAATTTCATGCAAAAATGGGCTCAATAAAGGACAGGAATGATATGGACCTAACAGAAGCAGAAGATATTAAGAAGAGGTGGCAAGAATACGCAGAAGAACTGTACAAAAAAGAGCTTCATGGCCCAGATTATCATGATGGTGTGATCACTCACCTAGAGCCATGTCAGGAGCCACGTTAGGCATTACTGACAAAATGGAGGCATGGCCCCAACTCCCTCTCCTCACCCCCAGGCACAGTCCAAGGATGGAGGGTTTAGCTCTTGTCACTCTGACTTGTTTCTTCCTTTCTTCAGTTGAGTTGGATGGAAAGAATGTTAAGGTGCTTATTGTTCTTGAGAGGAGCATGAGAAAGCACAAAGCCTTCTGCAGTTGTTCCCAGAAAATATTCCATAAAGTTAATCACTGACATTTGTTCAAAGATCTTTACAAAAAATTTTCCTGGATGAGCACAGAGGCCGCAGCTTGAGGCCACAGTAAGGATTGTTATCTGAGACCTGTTTTTGAGGGAAATGCTTATGGCAAAAGAAGTTTGCTGAGTTTAAGAATAATTAAGAATAGCTAGAAGCCTTTTTAGAAGATAGTGAGCAGGATGCTAGGGGCAAGCAGGATTTAGAAAGATAAGAAATAAATGGGAATGTGGTATGCAGCCCAGGCATAAGCATGAGTTACAATTTAATCACAAGGACACATAAGAGGAAGTAGATAATAGATAGTAAACCCAATGCTGAAAGAATCACTGAAGTAGGAACTGTTTATAGGGCAACAATCACGTCTGGAGACATTAAATCTGGGTGGGGGAAACTAAAACTGTCAAACCTCTGACCTAATGATTTTGTCGAAGTATAAAAGGAAACCTGAAGCTTGAAATAAACATGTAGTCCTGTATTTTGAGTCAGAGGCTACATCATTCCCCACCAACACCACTCACCCATTCAGGCTGATTCCCTGGTTGGTGGAGCTGGACTCTGACAGAGCCAGATATCCTGAAATGTGAAGTCAAGTGGGCCTTAGAAAACGTCACTATGAACAAAGCTAGTGGAAGCGATAGAAATCCAGTTGAACTATTTCAAATCCTGAAAGATGATGCTGTGAAAGTGCTGCACTTAATATGCCAGCAAATTTGGAAAACTCAGCATTGGCCACAGGACTGGAAAAGGTCAGTTTTCATTAAAATCCCTAAGAAAGGCAATGCCAAAGAATGCTCAAACTGCTACACAATAGCACTCATCTCACACGCTAGTAAAGTAATGCTCAAAATTCTCCAAGCCAGGCTTCAGCTATACATGAACCATGAACTTCCAGATGTTCAAGCTGGTTTTAGAAAAGACAGAGGAGCCAAAGATCAAATTGCCAACATCTGCTGGATCATGGAAAAAGCAAGAGAGTTCCAGAAAAACATCTATTTATGCTTTATTGACTACACCAAAGCCTTTGACTGTGTAGATCACAATAAACTGTGGAAAATTTTGAAAGAGATGGGAATATCAGACCACTTCTATGCAGGTCAAGAAGCAACAGTTAGAACTGGACATGGAACAACAGACTGGTTCCAAATAGGAAAAGGAGTACGTCAAGGCTATATATTGTCACCCTGCTTATTTAACTTATATGCAGAGTACATCATGAGAAACGCTGGCCTGGAAGAAGCACAAGCTGGAATCAAGATTGCCGGGAGAAATATAAATGACCTCAGATATGCACATGATTCCACCCTTAAGGCAGAAAGTGAAGAGGAACTAAAGAGCCACTTGATGAAAGTGAAAGAGGAGAGTGAAAAAGTTAGCTTAAAGTTCAACATTCAGAAAACAAAGATCATGGCATCTAGTCCCATCAAGTCATGGGAAATGGATGGGGAAACAGTGGAAACAGTGTCAGATTTCATTTCTTGGGATTCCAAAATCACTGGAGATGGTGACTGCAGCCATGAAATTAAAAGACGCTTACTCCTTGGAATGAAAATTATGACCAATCTAGATAGCATATTGAAAAGCAGAGAGATTACTTTGCCAACAAAGGTCCGTCTAGTCAAGATTATGGTTTTTCCAGTGGTCGTGTATAGATGTGAGAGTTGGACTGTGAAGAAAGCTGATTGCTGAAGAATTGATGCTTTTGAACTGAGGTGTTGGAGAAGACTCTAGAGAGTCTCTTGGACTGCAAGGAGATCCAATCATTCCATTCTAAAGGAGATCAGTCCTGGGTATTCTTTGGAAGGAATGATTCTAAAGCTGAAACTCCAATACTTTAGCCACCTCATACAAAGAGTTGACTCATTGGAAAATACTGATGCTGGGTGGGATTGGGGACTGGAGGAGAAGGGGACAGAGGATGAGACAGCTGGATGGCATCACCGACTCAATGGACATGGGTGTGAGTAAACTCCGGGGCTGTTGATGGTCAGGGAGGCCTGGTGTGCTGCGATTCATGGGGTCTCAAAGAGTCAGACATGACTGAGAGAATGAACTGAACTGAACTGACTGATACCCAATGAACAAAAAAATGTCCAATATTTGTAAAGAAGCAACTGATAGAATAAAGTAATTCATAGAAGAAAGAAAAAAATAAGTAAAAGGATAAATGCAGCTTTACTGCATCTCTCTCAAGTTTCAATAAAATGTCTGGTTTTTCACAAATGAGTGATTGAATTTGAATTTTATAAGGAAGAATTTTACACAGAATAAAATAATTTTTGAGAAAGAATATGATGTTATGAAAAATTACATGTGAAAAAGATCATAAGTCAGGACTCAGTGAGTTCTAATAAAATAGTGCCATTCTGACTATATTCTGATAACATTTATAAAACATTAAAAATCAAAAGAAGATATAAAAGTGAGTATGATGGTAAAAATTCCCACATATTTTACTGAAGAATTGAGTTAAAAAATCCAATAGGAAAATTAGTAAACATTTAGGCAAATTGTATTGGAAACAACATTTCAAAACTTTTGAGACTCAGCAATAGCAGTACTTCAAAGCAAAATAGGGATTATTTTTAAAATAACTGAACTGAAACTAAAATGGATGAGAATTGGTAAATTTAATTAAAATAACCTTTAAATCTGTTACTCTGCATATAAGCTAAATAAACATGGTGACAGTATACAGCCTTGACGTACTCCTTTTCCTATTTGGAACCAGTCTGTTGTTCCATTACCAGTTCTAACTGTTGCTTCCTGACCTGCATACAGATTTCTCAAGAGGCAGATCAGGTGGTCTGGTATTCCCATCTCTCTCAGAATTTTCCACAGTTTATTGTGATCTACACAGTCAAAGGCTTTGGCATAGTCAAGAAAGCAGAAATAGATGTTTTTCTGGAACTCTCTTGCTTTTTCCATGATCCAGCGGATGTTGGCAATTTGATCTCTTGTTCCTCTGCCTTTTCTAAATCCAGCTTGAACATCAGGAAGTTCATGGTTCACATATTGCTGAAACCTGGCTTGGAGAATTTTGAGTATTACTTTACTCGCGTGTGAGATGAGTGCAATTGTGCGGTAGTTTGAGCACTCCTTGGCACTGCCTTTCTTTGGGATTGGGATGAAAACTGACCTTTTCCAATCTTGTGGCCACTGCTGAGTTTTCCAAATTTGCTGGCATATTGAGTGTAGCACTTTCACAGCATCATCATTCAGGATTTGGAATAGCTCCACTGGAATTCCATCACCTCCACTAGCTTTGTTCGTAGTGATGCTTTCTAAGGCCCACTTGACTTCACATTCCAGGATGTCTGGCTCTAGGTCAGTGATCACACCATCATGATTATGTGGGTCGTGAAGCTCTTTTTTGTACAGTTCTTCTGTGTATTCTTGCCACCTCTTCTTTAATATCTTCTGCTTCCGTTAGGTCCATACCATTTCTGTCCTTTATCGAGCCCATTTTTGCATGAAATGTTCCTTTGGTATCTCTGATTTTCTTGAATAGATCCTTAGTCTTTCCCATTCTGTTGTTTTCCTCTATTTCGCCTAGTCAAGGCTATGGTCTTTCCTGTGGTCATGTATGGATGTTAGAGCTGGACTGTGAAGAAGGCTGAGCGCCGAAGAATTGATGCTTTTGAACTGTGGTGTTGCAGAAGACTCTTGAGAGTCCCTTGGACTGCAAGGAGATCCAACCGGTCCATTCTGAAGGAGATCAGCCCTGGGATTTCTTTGGAAGGAATGATGCTAAAGCTGAAACTCCAGTATTTTGGCCACCTCATGCCTTGAAGAGTTGACTCATTGGAGAAGACTCTGAGGCTGGGAGGGATTGGGGGCAGGAGGATAAGGGGACGACAGAGGATGAGATGGCTGGGTGGCATCACTGACTCAATGAATGTGAGTCTGAGTTACCTCTGAGAGGTGGTGATGGATAGGGAGGCCTGGCGTGCTGCGGTTCATGGGGTTGCAAAGAGTCGGACACGACTGAGCGACTGATCTGATCTGATCTGATGTCTATTACTGTGGGCAAGAATCTCTTAGAAGAAATGGAGGAGCCCTCACAGTCAACACAAGAGTCAGAAGTGCAGTACTTGGATGCAGTCTCAAAAACTACTGAATGATCTTGGTTTGTTTCCAAGGCAAACAATTCTATATCACAGTAATCCAAGTGTATGCCCCAACCACTAATGCTGAAGAAGCTGAAGTTGAATGATTCTGTGAAGACCTACAAGACCTTCTACAACTAACACCAATAAAACACTTCCTTTTCATCCTAGGGGATTGGAATGCAAAAAGTAGGAAGTCAAGAGATACCTGGAGTAACAGGCAAGTTTGACCTTAGAGTACAAAATGAATCAGGGTAAAGCCTAACACAGTTTTACCAAGAGAACACACTGGTCATTACAAACATCTCTCTTCCAACAACACAATAGATAATCCTACACATGGACATCAACAGATGGTCAACACTGAAATCCGATTGATTATATTCTTTGTAGTTGAAGATGGAGAAGCTCTATACAGTCAGCAAAAATGAAACAAGGCACTAACTGTGGCTCAGATCATGAACTCCTTATTGCAAAATTCAGACTTACTTTGAAGAAAGTAGGCAAAATTACTAGATTATTCAGGTGCTACATAAATCAATTCCCTTATGACTATACAGTGCAAGAGACAGATTCAGGGGGTTAGATCTGATTAGATAAGATGTGACAAAGTGCTTGAGGAATTATGGACAGAAGTTTCTAACCTTGTACAGGAGGTGGTAACCAAAATACCAAAGAGAAAGAAATGCAAGAAGGCAAAATGGTGGTCTGAGGAGGGGTTATAAATAGATGAGAAAACAAGAGAATCACAAAGTAAAGGAGAAAGGGAAAGATATAACCAAATGAATCCAGAGTTCAAAAGAATAGCGAAAAGAGATAAGAAAGGCTTCTAAAGTGAACAATGCAAAGAAACAGAGGAAAACAATAAAATGGGAAAGACTAGAGATCTCTGAAAGAAAATTGGAGATACCAAGGGACTATTTCATGGAAAGATGGGCATAATAAAGGACAAAAATGGAAAAGATCTAACAGAAGCAGAAGAGATTAAGAAGAAATGGCAATAATACATAGAAGAAATGTACAGAAAAGACTCATCACCCAGATAACCATGATGGTGTGATCACTTACCTAGAGAACATTCTGAAGTGTGAAGTGAAGTGGGCCTTAGGAAGCATCATTACAAACAAAGGTAGGAGAGGTGATGGAATTTCAGCTGAACTTTTTATAATTCTAAAATATAGTGCTGTAAAAGTTTCAATTGCTTCAGTTCAGTTCAGTAGCTCAGTCATGTGTGACTCTTTGCAACCCCATAAATTGCAACACATCAGGCCTCCCTGTCCATCACCAACTCCAGGAGTTCACCCAAACTTATGTCCATCGAGTCAGTGATGCCATCCAGCTGTTTCATCCTTTATTGTCCCCTTCTCCTCCTGCCCCCAATCCCTCTAAGCATCAGAGTCTTTTCCAATGAGTCAACTCTTCGCGTGAGGTGGCCAAAGTATTGGAGTTTCAGCTTTAGCATCAGTCCTTCTAAAGAACACCCAGGACTGATCTCCTTTAGAATGGACTGGTTAGATCTCCTTGTAGTCCAAGGGACTCTCAAGAGTCTTCTCCATCACCACAGTTCAAAAGCATCAATTCTTCAGTGCTCAGCTTTCTTCACAGTACAACTTTCACATCCATACATGACTACTGGAAAAATCATAGCCTTGACTGGATGGACCTTTGTTGGCAAAGTAATGTTTCTACCTTTGAATATGCTATCTAGGTTGCTCATAACTTTCCTTCCAAGGAGTAAGCATCTTTTAATTTCATGGCTGCAATCACCATCTGCAGTGATTTTGGAGCCCAAAAAAATCAAGTCTGACATTGTTTCCACTGTTTCCTCACCTATTTCCCATGAAGTTATGGGACCAGATGCCATGATCTTCGTTTCCTGAATGTTGAACTTTAAGCCAACTTTTTCACTCTCCTCTTTCACTTTCATCAAGCGGCTCTTTAGTTCCTCTTCACTTTCTGTCTTAAGGGTGGAGTCATCTGCATATCTGAGGTTATTGATATTTCTCCCAGCAATCTTGATTCCAGCTTGTGCTTCTTCCAGGCCAGCGTTTCTCATGATGTATTCTGCATATAAGTTAAATAAGCAGGGTGACATTATACAGCCTTGATGTACTCCTTTTCCTATTAGGAACCAGTCTGTTGGTCCATGTCCAGTTCTAACTGTTGCTTCATGACCTGCATAGAGGTTTCTCAAGAGGCAGGTCAGGTGGTCTGGGATTCCCATCTCTTTCAGAATTTTCCAGTTTATTGTGATCCACACAGTCAAAGGCTTTGGTATAGTCAAAAATGCAGCAATAGATGTTTTTCTGGAACTCTCTCGCTTTTCCCATGATCAGCGGATGTTGGCAATTTGATCTCTGGTTCCTCTGTCTTTTCTAAAACCACCTTGAACTGCTGGAATTTCACAGTTTTCACGGTTCATGTATTGCTGAAGCCTGACTTGGATAATTTTGAGCATTACTTTACTAGTGTGTGAGATGAGTGCAATTGTGCCGTAGTGTGAACATTCTTTGGTATTGCCTTTCTTGGGGATTGGAATGAAAACTGACCTTTTCCAATCTTGTGGCCACTGCTGAGTTTTCCAAATTTGCTGGCAAATTAAGTGCAGCACTTTCACAGTATCATCTTTCAGGATTTGAAATAGCTCAACTGGAATTCCATCACCTCCACTAGCTTTGTTCGCAGTGATGCTTTCTAAGGCCGACTTGACTTCACATTCCAGGATGTCTGGCTCTGTGAGTCATCACACCATTGTGATTATCTGGGTCATGAAGGTCTTTTTTGTACAGTTCTGTGTATTCTTGCCACCTCTTCTTAATATTTTCTGCTTCTGCTAGGTCCATACCATTTCTGTCCTTTATCAAGCCCATTTTTGCATCAAATGTTCCCTTGGTATCTCTAATTTTCTTGAAGAGGTCTCTAGTCTTTCCCATTCTGCTGTTTTCCTCTATTTCTTTACATTGATCACTGAGGAAGTCTTTCTTATTTCTCCTTGCTATTCTTTAGAACTCTGCATTCAGATACTTATATCTTTCCTTTTCTCCTTTGCTTTTCACTTCTCTTCATTTCACAGCTATTTGTAAGGCCTCCTCAGACAGCCATTTTGCTTTTTTGCATTTCTTTTCCATGGGGATGGTCTTGATCCTTGTCTCCTGTACAATGTCAAAAATCTCTGTCCATAGTTCATCAGACACTCTATCTATCAGATCTAGTCCCTTAAATCTATTTCTCACTTCCATTTTATAATCATAAGGGATTTGATTAGGTCATACCTGAATGGTCTAGTGGTTTTCCCTACTTTCTTCAATATAAGTCTGAATTTGGCAATAAGGAGTTCATGATCTGAGCCACAGTTAGCTCCTGGCCTTATTTTTGCTGATTGTATAGAGCTTCTCCATCTTTGGCTGCAAAGAATATAATCAATCTGATTTCAGTGTTGACCATCTGGTGATGTCCATGAGTAGAGTCTTCTGTTGTGTTGTTGGAAGAGGGTGTTTGCTATGACAAGTGCATTTTCTTGGCAAAAGTCTATTAGTCTTTGCCCTGCTTCATTCCATACTCCAAGGCCAAATTTGCCTGTTACTCCAGGTGTTTCTTGAATGCCTACTTTTGCATTCCAGTCCCCTATAATGAAAAGGACATCTTTTTTGGGTGTTAATTCTAAAAGGTCTTGTAGATCTTCATAGAACTCTTCAACTTCAGCTTCTTTAGCGTTACTGGTTGGGGCATAGACTTGGATTACTGTGATATTGAATGTTTTGCCTTGGAAACAAACAGAGATCATTCTATTGTTTTTGACATTGCATCCACATACTGCATTTTAGAATGTAGTGGCACCCCACTCCAGTACTCTTGCCTGGAAAATTCCATGAGCGGAGGAGCCTGGTTAGGCTGCAGTCAATGGGGTCACCAAGAGTCGGACACGACTGAGCAATTTCACTTTGACTTTTCACTTTTATTCATTGGTGAAGGAAATGGCAACCCACTCCAGTGTTCTTGCCTGGAGATTCCCAGAGACAGGGGAGCATGGTGAGCTGCCATCTATTGGGTCTCACAGGGTCAAACATAACTGAAGTGACTCAGCAGCAGCAACTGCATTTCAGACTCTTTTGTTGGCCATCCATTTCTTCTAAGGGATTTCTACCCACAGTAGTAGATATAATGCTCATCTGAGTTAAATTCACCCATTCCAGTCATTTTTAGTTCCCTTAGTCCTAGAATTTTGACATTCACTCTTGCCATCTCCTGTTTGACTGCTTCCAATTTGCCTTGATTCATGAACCTAACATTCCAGGTTCCTATGCAATACTGCTCTTTGCAGCTCAGACCTTGCTTCTATTACCAGTCACATCCACAACTGGGTATTGTTTTTGCTTTGGCTCCATCCCTTCATTCTTTCTGGAGTTATTTCTCCACTGATTTCCAGTAGCATATTGGGAACCTATTGACCTGAAGCGTCCCTCTTTCAGTATCCTATCATTTTGCCTTTTCATAGTGTTCATGGGGTTCTCAAGGCACGAATTCTGAAGTGGTTTGCCATTCCCTTCTCCAGTGGACCACATTTTGTCAGACCTCTCCACCATTACCTGCCCGTCTTGGGTGGCCCCACACTTAGTTTCATTGAGTTAGACAAGGCTGTGGTCCATGTGATTAGATTGACTAGTTTTCTGTGATTATGGTTTGTGTGTCTGCCCTCTGATGCCTCTCACAACACCTACCGTCTTACTTGGGTTTCTCTTACCTTGGACATGGGGTATCTCTTCACAGCTGCTCCAGCAAAGCGCAGCCACTGCTCCTTACCTTGGATGAGGGGTATCTCCTCACCACCACCCCTCCTCACCATGAATGTCAAGTAGCTCCTCTCAGCCCTCCTGTGCCTGCACAGCCACCGCTCCTTGGACATGGGGTTGCTCTTCCAATTGCTTAGTTGTGTCCAACTCTTTGCAACCCCATAGACTTTAGCCCACCAGGCTTCTCTGACAATGGGATTTCCCAGGCAAGAATACTGGAGTGGATTGTCATTCCTTTCTCCAGGGGATCTTCCTGACCCATAGATTGAACCCAAGTCTCTTGTATTACAGGCAAATACTTTACCATCTGAACCACCTATATGCCAGCAAATTTAGAAAACTCAGCAGTGGTCACAGGACTGGAAAAGGTCCATTTTCATTCCAATCCCAAATAAGGGCAATGTCAAAAAATGTTCCAACTACTGTACAGTTGTACTCATTCCACATGTTACCAAGGTAATGCTGAAAATCCTTCAAACTAGGTTTGAACAGTAGGTGAACACAGAACTTCCAGAAGTACAAGCAGGGTTACAAAAGGCAGCAGAATCAGAGCTCAAATTGCCAGTATCCCTTGCATCACAGAAAAAGCAAGAGAATTCCTGAAAAATCAAACAAACAAACAAAATTAGCATTTAGTTCTTCTTCATTGACTGTGCCAAAGCCTTTGACTGTGTGGATCACAACAAACTATGGAAAATTGTCAAAGACAAGGGAATACCAGATCACTTTACCTGTCTCCTGAGAAACCTGTATGCAGGCCAAGAAGCAACATTTCGAACCAGACATGGAACTGTGGACCGATTCAAAATTGAGAAAGAGTATGTCAAGGTTGTATATTGTAATCCTGCTTATGTAACTTATATGCAGAGTACATCATGGGAAATTTCAGGCTTGATGAATCATAAGCTGGAATCAAGATTGCTGAAGAAATATGAACAACTTCAGATATGCTGATGCCACCATCCTAATGGCAGAAAGCAAAGATAAACTAAAGAGCTCCTTGATAAAGGTGAAAGAGGAGAGTTAAATATCTGGCTTAAAACCAAACATTCTGAAAACTAAGATCATTCCATCTGGTCCCATCACTTCATGGCAAATGGGTGGGGAAAAATAAAAACAGTGACAGACTTTATTGTCTTGGGCTCTAAAATCACTGCTGACAGTGACTTCAGCCATGAAATTAAAACATTTCTTCCTTGAAAAAAATTATGGCAAACCAAGACAGCAAAAGCAGAGACACAACTTTCCCAAGAAAGGCTGTATAATTAAAGCTATGGTTTTTCTATATCATAAGTATAGCACTGAAGAATTCAGGCTTTTGTACACTCGAGAGGACTCTTAGATGTCTGCAAGCAATCAAAGCAGTCAATCTTAAAGGAAATCAACCCTAAGTATTCATTGGAAGGACTAATGCTGAAACTGAAGCTCCAATACTTTGGCCACCTGATGAGAAGAACAGACTTATTGGAAATGACCCTGATGCTGGGAAAAATTGAAAGTAAAATGAGAATAAGGCAGCAGAGGATGAAATGGTTGGATGGCTTCATGGACTCAATGGCCATGAGTCTGAACAAAGTCCAGGAGATGGTGATGGACAGGAAACCCTGGCATGGTGCAGTCCATGGGGTCACAAAGAGTCAGACATGACTCTGAATGAACAACAACCACTACCTCATTATGATTGCATTAAATCTACAAATGAATTTGTTGAGAACTGACATCTAAACAATATTAATCATTAAATTTGTAATAACAGTACTTCTCACAACTTTGGCCCCAGCTGGCTTCACTGGCAAATTTTATCACATGCTCAAGGGATAATTAATACCAATCTCACATTAATGTTTCCAGAAAATAGATAAGTATAGAATAGCTATTTTATCAACAAAAAATCCTACTGAAAAATTCGATTATGAAATATTTCTATAATCAAAAAATTTAGCTACAATCATGTATCTGAAAACCTGAAATATTCTTCTATTAAGAGAGGATTTTGATCTGTGTGGACTGAGCCAAATATTAATTCAATAAAGAAAAGATTACTCTATTTTATATTATTTATGAGACCTTTAGTGATATATTTGTTGTGTAAATAATCTAAGTCAAGGGATGCTCTAAATTAAAAATGCAAATCAGATTTCATAATGTTTTATAATTCTTTATGCTTATAAAAACTTTGTTTATAAATAAATTTACCCACCAAATGAATAAGTTCAGTACTTTAATTTGTATTAGTAATAAAACCATGTCATCATAAAATAGCACCACATATGAATAAAATTTCTTAGCTAGAACCTTAAAATATTTAAATGAATTTTAAAAGTAATCTAAGTTTCTCTAAGGAAATAATATTTTAAGTAGGAACACAAAATATGACTCATCTGGACATGTTCAACTCTAATTAAAAACATTTGTCACTGGTAACCTGATTCCTTTTCTTATAATTGCCATTGCATAAAAATGTCTGAACCACATAAATGTTTGATTAGTAAAACATTTTATTACTTACAATAATGCATATCATAATTAGCTCTCTATTGCAGAAGATAGTGCTTTTAGTGAGTATTATAGTTATATAGTGAAATGTTAATTAAAGCGGAAGTAGTAAACTGTTTGTTCCAAGTCCAATTACTTAATTATGGAATTAACACAATATACAGCTAAATAATTTGCCACTTTTAGTCTCACTGGTATTATAAAATTATATCCAAATGATTTCCAAAATGATTAGTCTGGCTCTAACTGTCATGAACTGCGGGTTGCCAGGTTATTGAATTCTCGAAACAGTTCATAACTATTTTTTTTAAAATTCCCCATAGTGATAGTCAGTGCACTGGTGCAACAGAGCAATATAGGAAAGAACAGATTTTGGAAATATTAGAATGGAAAAGGTTATTGTCTTTCTTTCATTCAAAAATTGATATTGTAATTGCACAGATCTTTGAGATTTATTTATTTTGGTTAGCTTCAGAACTGACCTTCTCAACTCATAAAGATTACACCATGAAGCATTTTTTAGAGTAATGCTTTGAAAAGTAGAGCAGAATTAAATGGCTAAAGGGAATTTTAGTTTAGAATTAACTGCTCTCTGTCACTGTGTAGGACAGTATTAGCAGAAACTTATATTTAAAAGAAACATAACTTGTTCTGCCTAGAACAATGTGATTCTACTGTTGAATTACTATTACATTGTACAAAAAAAAAAAAAAAAACTAAATTCATTTCAGTTCAGTTCAGTTGCTCAGTCATGTCCCACTTTTTGTGAACCCATGGACTGCAGCACACCAGGCCTCCCTGTCCATCACCAACTCCCGGAGTTTGCTCAAACTCATGTCCATTGAGTCGGCGATGCCATCCAACCATCTCATCCTCTATCATTCCCTTCTCCTGCCTTCAATCTTTCCTAGCATCAGGATCTTTTCTAAGAAGTCAGTTCTTCACATCAGGTGGCTGAAGTATCAGTCCTTCCAATGAATATTCAGGACTTATTTCCTTCAGGATTGACTGATTCTATCTCCTTGCTGTCCAAGAACTCTCAAGAGTCTTCTCCAATACTACAGTTCAAAAGCGTCAATTCTTTGACACTCAGCTTTCTTTATGGTCCAACTCTCATATCCATACATGACTACTGGAAAAACCATAACTTTGACTTCAAAATAATCATTTAGCTGATAATATCAATAAAGCTGTCCCATTCAATTACATAATTCAAAACTTCTAATATAATAGAACAACAACAACAAAACCAAGCAATCTAAAAATGCTTACCATATGTCTGTTTACCTCAATAGGTACCAGTGGACTATCTTTAAATTTATTTTACATCAAAATTTCATTGAATAGATAAAACAGACTACCAGTGACTTTAGAATGCAGGAAGGAGAACTAATTGTTAGTGTTTTGGTGTTGTCATTATATCAACTTCTACAATAATGTTCTGGTTTTTGTGAGTGTTGTCTATCATTTTAAATCCAAAGGTTATAATAGATCTCAGCAGTATATGGGTGGTCACTCTACACATTCAAAAAGGACTGCACACACTTAAAGGAGAATGAGTTGCTATAGTAGCAGATCTCATTCAAGAAGACCTCCACTGATATTCATGTCCTAGTATTTATAACCTTGCAGTTTCCTCCCACTTTGTCCCAGGATTGGTCTGTGTGACCAAATGATTATGGGAAAAAAGTGATAATCTTCCATTTTGGGGATTAGACCATAAAAGACTATGGAATCCCAACTTGGGCTTTTTCTTGCCCACTTGCTCCCATTTGCACTTGGATCACTCACTCTAGGGAAACCTGATTGGGAGCAATGTAATAGAGAGACCAACATGTCAAGGCATGAAAGTCTCTTGCCAACAGTTAGGTGACTGAGCTTAGAAGTGAATTCCCCAGCTATGGTTCAACCTTGAGGTGAGCACAGCCCCATCAGCAGCTTAATTTCCACCTTGGGAAAGATTATGAGCCAGATCACCCAGTTAAGCCACTCTCAAGTGCCTGACTCTCAAAAAGTGTATGAGATAAGAAATGCTTGTTTGTTAATTTGTTCATTTGTTATGGGCTTCCCTGGTGGCTCAGATGTAATTTGTTACACTGCAATATATAATAACCAATATACTAAAGAAATAATAAAATTTCAAAAGATGAGGGTGAAAGAGGAGAGTGAAAAAGCTGTCTTAAAATTCAGCATTCAAAAAAAAAAAAAAAAAAAAAAGATCATGTCATCTGATCCCATCACTTCATGGCAAATAGATGGAGAAAAAGAGGAAACAGTGACAGATTTCATTTTCTTCGGCTCCAAAATCATTGCAGATGGTGACCGCAGCTATGAATTTAAAAGACACTTGCTCCTTGGAAGAAAAACTATGACAAACCTAGACAGTGTATTAAAAAGCAGAGACATCACTTTGCCAACAAAGGTCCATATAGTCAAAACTATGGTTTTTCCAGTAGTCATGTATGGATGTGAGAGTTGGAAGACAAAGAAGGCTGAGCAACTGATGCTTTCAAACTGTGGTGCTGGAGAAGACTCTTGAGAGTCCCTTGGAATGCAAGGAGATTAAACTAGTCAATCCTATTGGAAATCAACCCTGAATATTCATTGGAAGGACGGATGTTGAAGCTGAAGCTCTAATACTTTAGCCACCTGATGCTAAGAGCTGACTCATTGGAAAAGACCCTGATGCTGGGAAAGACTGAGGGAAGAAGGAGAAAGGGATTACAGAGGATGAGATAGCTGGATGGCATCACTGACTAAACGAACATGAGTTTGAGCAACTCTGGGAGATAGCGAAGGGCAGGAAAGTCCGGCATGCTGCAGATCATTGGGTCACAAAGAGTCAGACATGACTTAGTAACTGAACAACAAAGTAATAAACAATTTTTCCTTACCCATCCTGCTCTGTGTTAGAAAAGTCAGGCACTGTTGTAATTATAATGTTGTGCTTGACTCCTTGGGATTTTACACTTGAGGGTATCCCTGTCATGTCATATTTTAAGGACATATTTGTTAATAATGTAACAATATTAATATTAGTAACACACAAGCACTTATTTTAAAAAGTTCTTATATTCTATCTAATAACCAAAATTGCTTATTGATATTATATCCTCTGAATATAAAACATCTTCGATTGCTAAAATATTTGGTTTTTGTCTTGCCACTTTTGTCATGACTACTTATGAGGTTAATGGATTTTTAAATGTGAAGCCTTATAAGAGTATTAGAGTAATCCTATTCAACCATTAGTAATGTATTTGGGGAGTTTTTAGTGTCATTTCAAGTTTATATTATTCACTCACACACTTATTTAACATGTTCTCAAATTATATTGAAGAAAAGCAGATCTTCTTGACTTAACAAGTACTGACTGTGGACACGGGAGGGGAACATGTTAAAATGAGAAAAATAAATTAAGATTCAGTATTTTGACTTCTGATTTAACAGGCTCATGCTTTTAATATGATATTATTTCTGATCACCTTATCAAGTGCTATATTTAATGTAGAAAATATTAAGATTCACAAAGTACTATTATTTATGTAGAAGATATAAAGACATTCATATTCCAAGGCATTATTAAAAGTGATCATTGTTTAAAATCTAAAATAATTTGATTATTTTATTATCTTGATTTAAAATTTATTAGGGCTTCCCAGGTAGCTCAGTGGTAGATAATCTGCCTGCCAACCTGGAGACAAGAGCTGAATCACTGGGTCAGGAAGATCCCTGGAGAAGGAAATGTCAACCCATTCCAGTATTCTTGCCTGGGAAATCCTATGGACAAAGGATCTTGGTGGTCTACAGCCCATGGGATCACAAAAGTTTGGGACACAACTTAAGAGACTAAACAACAACATTTTTTAACTAATTTAACTTGACACAAAATGGTAGATTATAGAGAAAAGCATTCTTTAGAAATGAAGTACATGAAATATTGCTGAGAAACTGGTAACATATGAGTAATGGACTTGGGGATTACAAACTTATTGTTCTCTGCACACTAATGTGTCAATTTAGAGTCTCTTTGAGGCATCAACTAATGAACTAATTTGTTAGATTGTTACTGAAAATACTTAATATAATATACCATTTTTTTCTGAAGAAATAATTCAAATTATTTACTTAATTTGACCTTCTGTCAGAGTCTAAGTAGCTGGTATTTTACTTAATTTAACACAGGTTGAAGGTTCATGCACAAAACTGATGAGGTGCTATGATTAATTTTTAAATTACTTTTATATTTATTTTGCTTAAGAGTTAGAGCTTCCCAATTAATATTTTGTTTGTCAGTAAAATTTCAGTTATATATGTGTGTGTGTATATATATATATATAATATATATATATATATATATATATATATATATATGGAGAAGGCAATGGCACCCCACTCCAGTATTCTTGCCTGGAAAATCCCATGGATGGAGGAGCCTGGTGGGCTGCAGTCCATGGGGTCGCTAAGAGTCAGACACGACTGAGCGACTTCACTTTCACTTTTTCGCTTTCATGCATTGGAGAAGGAAATGGCAACCCACTCCAGTTTTCTTGCCTTGGAGAATCCCAGGGGCAGGAGAGCTTGATGGGCTGACATCTATGGGGTCACACGGAGTTGGACACGACTGAAGTGACTTAGCAGCAGCATATATATATATATATTAAAATTTACTGCTTAATAAAAATAAATTCGAAATGGGAGTTGGCTGATTTACTGAATTTGTACTATGCTTATAATAGCAACAGAAGCTGTATAATCAGATCAGATCAGATCAGTCGCTCAGTCGTGTCCGACTCTTTGCAACCCCATGAACTGCAGCACGCCAGGCCTCCCTATCCATCACCAGCTCTCGGAGGTCACTCAGACTCACATTCATCGAGTCAGTGATGCCATCCAGCCATCTCATCCTCTGTCGTCCCCTTCTCCTCCTGCCCTCAATCCCTCCCAGCATCAGAGTTTTCTCCGGTGAGTCAACTCTTCGCATGAGGTGGCCAAAATACTGGAGTTTCAGCTTTAGCATCATTCCTTCCAAAGAAATCCCAGGGTTGATCTCCTTCAGAATGGACCGGTTGGATCTCCTTGCAGTCCAAGGGACTCTCAAGAGTCTTCTCCAACACCACAGTTCAAAAGCATCAATTCTTCTGTGCTCAGCTTTCTTCACAGTCCAGCTCTCACATCCATACATGACCACAGGAAAGACCATAGCCTTGACTAGGTGAACCTTTGTTGGCAAAGTGATGTCTCTGCTTTTGAATATGCTATCTAGATTGGTCATAACTTTCCTTCCGAGGAGTAAGTGTCTTTTAATTTCATGGCTGCAGTCACCATCTGCAGTGATTTTGGAGCCCAGAAAAATAAAGTCTGACACTGTTTCCACTGTTTCCCCATCTATTTCCCATGTAGTGATGGGACCAGATGCCATGATCTTCATTTTCTGAATGTTGAGCTTTAAGCCAACCTTTTCACTCTCCACTTTCACTTTCATCAAGAGGCTTTTGAGTTCCTCTTCACTTTCTGCCATAAGGGTGGTATCATCTGCAAATCTGAGGTTATTGATATTTCTCCCGGTAATCTTGATTCCAGCTTGTGTTTCTTCCAGTCCAGTATTTCTCATGATGAACTCTGCAAATAAGTTAAATAAACATGGTGACAATTTACAGCCTTGACGTACTCCTTTTCCTATTTGGAACCAGTCTGTTGGTCTATGACCAGTTCTAACTGTTGCTTCCTGACCTGCATACAGATTTCTCAAGAGGCAGATCAGGTGCTCTGGTATTCCCATCTCTTTCAGAATTTTCCACAGTTTATTGTGATCTACACAGTCAAAGGCTTTGGCATAGTCAAGAAAGCAGAAATAGATGTTTTTCTGGAACTCTCTTGCTTTTTCCATGATCCAGCAGATGTTGGCAATTTGATCTCTGGTTCCTCTGCCTTTTCTAAAACCAGCTTGAACATCAGGAAGTTCACGGTTCACATATTGCTGAAGCCTGGCTCGGAGAATTTTGAGCATTCCTTTACTAGCATGTGAGATGAGTGCAATTGTGCGGTAGTTTGAGCACTCTTTGGCATTGCCTTTCTTTGGGATTGGGATGAAAACTGACCTTTTCCAATCTTGTGGCCACTGCTGAGTTTTCCAGATTTGCTGGCGTATTGAGTGTAGCACTTTCACAGCATCATCTTTCAGGATTTGAAATAGCTCCACTGGAATTCCATCACCTCCACTAGCTTTGTTCGTAGTGATGCTTTCTAAGGTCCACTTGACTTCACATTCCAGGATGTCTGGCTCTAGGTCAGTGATCACACCATCATGATTATCTGGGTCGTGAAGCTCTTTTTTGTACAGTTCTTCTGTGTATTCTTGCCACCTCTTTTTAATATCTTCTGCTTCCGTTTAAAATAAAGAAGAAATTCATTCTAAATTAATTCATTAAAAGTCATTAATTTTATGCTTTTTAGTGGTTTGGCAAAAAATTATATTTCAGACATGAGTTTCAATACTCAGATTTATTTTTAATGACACCTTTATATTAGAATAGTTTAAAATTTACAGAAAAATTTTAAGAGTTTCCATATATATCTCACTAATAATCTATTAACATCTTATGTCATATTGGATATCTGATATGTTAACTATAGTGTATTTATCACAATTAAAGAATCAACATTGGTTCATTACTCTAAACTAAACACCAGAGTTTATTTGCTTTCATTTTTTTCCAATAAATGTTTTGTTTTCCAGTTGCAAAATATCATGAGGATACTACATTTCACTTAGTTGTCACTTTTTTTTAAGCTTTCTGGATGGTGATATTTTCTCCTACTTCTCCTTTGATGACCTTAACAGTGTTTTGAGGATGTTTGGTTAGATATTTTGCAAAATCCCCCTCACCTGAGATTTCTCTGTTTTTCTGCTAACCCGGCAGAAAGTGAAGAGGAACTAAAAATTCTCTTGATGAGAGTGTAAGAGGAGAGTGAAAAAGTTGACTTAGAGCTCACATTCAGAAAATGAAAATCATGGCATCTGGTCCCATCACTTCATGGGAAACAGATGGGGGAACAGTGGAAACAGTGTCAGACTTTACTTTTTTGGGCTTCAAAATCACTGCAGATGGTGACTGCAGCCATGACATTAAAAGACACTTACTCCTTGGAAGGAAAGTTTTGACCAACCTAGATATTGAAAAGCAGAGACATTACTTTGCCAACAAAGGTCCGTCTAGTCAAGGCTACGGTTTTTCTTGTGGTCATGAATGGGTGCGAGTGTTGGACTGTGGAGAAAGCTGAGCACCGAAGAATTGATGCTTTTGAACTGTGGTGTTGGAGAAGACTCTTGAGAGTCCCTTGGACTGCAAGGAGATCCAACCAGTCCATTCTGAAGGAGATCAGCCCTGGGATTTCTTTGGAAGGAATGATGCTAAAGCTGAAACTACAGTACTTTGGCCACCTCATGCAAAAAGTTGACTCATTGGAAAGGACTCTGATGCTGGGAGGGATTGGAGGCAGGAGGAAAAGGAGACGACAGAGGATGAGATGGCTGGATGGCATCATCGACTCGATGGACGTGAGTCTGAGTGAACTCCAGGAGTTGGTGATGGACAGGGAGGCCTAGCATGTTGCTGTTCACGGGGTCGCAGATTTGGACACGACTGAGCGACTGAAATGAATTGAACTAAACTGAACTGAGGCCAGTGTTATACATTAATGGGAGGTAATATTAAATTTTAAATAAACCTTTCTAACTATACCATATGTGAAAATATGACACATAACACAAATTACAAAATGTAAGATTTATCATATTCAATGATAGCTGTATGCCATATTGAAGCCATTGATTTAGTCACTCATTTTGTGGACTTCCCTGGTGGCTCAGACGGTAAAGCATCTGCCTACAGTGCGGGAGACCTGGGTTTCATCCCTGTGGTCAGGAAGATCCCCTGGAGTAGGGAAATGACAACCCAGTCCAGTACTCTTGCCTGGAAAATCCCATGGACGGAGGAGAGTAGTAGGCTACAGTCCAAGGGTTCGCAAAGAGTCAGACACGACTGAGTGACTTCTCTTTATTTATTTTACAAAATACTGCTTTCATAAAAAATATGTATGAAGCTATGAAGTGATGTTTATATCCACACTAGCATTTAATCCAAGACTGTTCATGTTAATGTGGTAGGCTTTGCTGGTAACTGATAATACAAAGGCGTCATTAGCCAGTACATTAGGGCCTTTTGATTCACTCCTCTAGATTTCTGGCTTAAGAGGTGATTACATTCTTAATGACCCTAACCAATGCAGGAAGTAGTTTTTGCCGCAAAGAAGAGTCCCTGAGTAGATTGTTTTCTTTGATTTATATGCTAACTGGTACAGTTGATTATAAAGTTCAAATGATAAGTCCAGAAAAACATTATAGCTATGCTTTTGACTTATCAATAACTCCTAAAGAAAGGTCCAATATAATTCCATTTGCCAATCTCCAGAAGGAAGATTTCTGTGCTACAATTTTCTATATTTCAAAAACAAACAAAATCTTTCTATGGTAATAAGATATAAAAACTGAATTATCCAAAATGTTTTCTGTCTGATGATAGAGAAAATGTATAAATTTAACAGCAGATTATTGTATAGTTAGCCATGACTTCAGTTGCCCTGCTGTTGAGCTAGACAATGACTTTGGACTTCAGAGGAAGCTTGATTGTCTAAATTTGTGTGCTCCACAAACTTGATTACCTTTAAATGCCAACATCTATTACTGGAGTATTCATTTATTTGATGTGAATACATTAATACTTGATTTAACCAGTAAGAACAAAACTGACTGGGACTGTTTGCAGTTTGACTGCAAACTAGAGAACTTTAAATTCCTATTATTCTCTTTTACCCAACAGTCTTGGTTTATTTGCTGTTTCTCAGTTTCATTTTATAACAACTTTCCACATTGTTTTCTATTTGTCCTTAATGATTTTTATAACTCTGCTTTATTGAAAAGACTTAAAAACAGCACTATCAGGGTCCTGAAAAACCAAACTGCTCCCTCTACTCTGTCATTTCATGCTATTTTGAACTAGGAGCAAAGCAATTCAAAGACTCCTATCAGGGGAGATCAAGACAGAGGAGTAAAAGGACATGCAGCTTGCCTCCCCCAACAAACACAACAAAAGACATCTATATGTGGAACAATTCTCACTGAAAACTGGTAGAAAATCTCTTATATAACCAAAGCTGCAAGAAAGATCCCCATGTAACCAACTAGTATGAGAAAAAAAAAAAAGAAAATGGCATTGGGATGGGACTGGTGCCCCTCAAAGGGAGCTGAAAGAGAAAAGGTTCCCTTGCTCTGGGAACCACCTTTGTTCACTGAGCGGTCCACCAGGAAAGAGAGAGTTAGAGGCACTTGGAATCTACTCATGAGGAGTATGCATGTGCACTGACTTGCTAGCAATCAGGGCAGAGAGAGACTAGCACTGACTACTGCCAGGTCACTCTACTTCCCAGCCCAAAACACACACTAGGTGGGGCTTCTAGTTTATTCAGCAACTAGGTGATGAACCTTAGGCTTCAGAGGACAAGCCCTGGGAAAGGACTTCGTCCAGCTGTATACAGACAGCTTGGTCTGGGCCTCCACTCTTAAGTGTACACAGGGAGGGTGGTGGGTCCACCTTAGAAGCCCTGATGTCAGTGCATGCAAGGCAGGGAGCAGATCTACTGTGAGAGCCCCATGCATGTCAGCATGCATGCTCATGGTGGATTGTGACTCTGGTGGTGTGGGTTTTAGGAGGGCCTACAAAGCAATGATGGGGCTGATATCAGAGCACATTATCAGTGCTCTCTAGCAGGGCAGGCAGGTCCAGCAGCAGGGGACTTTGTTGTGCACAGTGTGTGGTGGGCAGTGTCAGAGAATCATAGTACCCAATGGATAGCCTCTGAAGAGAAGTAAGCAGCAGTTCCTTCCCCAGAAGAAGTTCTCCAGTCCTGCCTGCCTCTCCTCCTAGCTTGGAGCTCATCTGGGGTAGACAGGTCCTGGAGAGTTCTATCATGGAGGCCTTCCAGGTTTTAGGTGGCAGCACATCCACCTTGATTTCTGCAGCCACAACACCCTAGCCCCCAGCATCAGCCTAGGTTTGGGACCAACACAATGGAGAAAGAGATGCAACCTGGGAAGAACCAAGGATGCCTACAAAGATGGTGAGATGGGTTCACTGTGACTAAATGGGCCTCCTTGCATCAGCTCTCATTTCCTTGTGGACAGACCACACACTTAAGGGTAACAGGATTGCACAGAACCTGATTACTCTAACAACTGGAGAACAGACTTTGCCTCCAACAGGACTGTGGCAGCCACAGATCAAAGAGTAGCCCCCCAACCAACCTGCATTGCAGTTGCTGGTCACCATAACACCAATCACACACAGCATCAAGGAGCTGCTCCTGCGGTGGTGACTAAGTTGCTTCAGTCGTGTCCAACTCTGTGTGACCCAATAGACTGCACCCCACCAAGCTCCCCCGTCCCTGGGATTCTCCAGGCAAGAACATTGGAGTGGGTTGCTATGTCCTTCTCCAGTGCGTGAAAGTGAAAAGCGAAAGTGAAGTCATTCAGTCAAGTCCTACTCTTAGCAACCCCATAGACTGCAGCCTACCAGGCTCCTCAGTCCATGGGATTTTCAAGGCAAGAGTACTGGATTAGTTTGTCATTGCCTTCTCTGCTACCAAGGAGCAATGGTCAGCAACTCTGTAGGAAGATGTAGTAGGCATTCACAGAAAAAACAGCCCTAGCATCAAAAAATATAGACTCACAGAGTCTATATAGGGAGGTTCCCAGATCAAAATACCTTTTTTAAGACCACAGCAGATAACTGTTTCTCCTAAATTCATAGAGGCAAATAAAATTTAAGTAAAATGAAAAGGCAAAAGAAGCTCTCCCAATTTTTTTTAAAGATAAATATCCTAAAAGAGCAAACAATGAAACTGACCTCTCTAGTCTACTAGACCTCTGATTCAAAGAGGAGGTGATAACAATTCTAGAGAAATTAAAAAAAGATTATTGATAGAAATACATATCACTGTACCAAGGGACTAGAAACTATAAAGAGAAACCAACCAAAATTAGACAACTCAATTGCCAAGATAAACTCTGAGTTAAAAGCAATGACTAGCAAACTAAATAATGCAGAACACATAAGTGATCTAGAAAATAGAATAATTGAAATCATCCAATTAGAACAGTAGATGAAAGACAAATAAAAAAAAAAAACACACATAAAGCAACATATGAGGTCTATGGGACAATTTGAATCATGTCAATCAGTGTTTCAGAAAAAGAAGAAAGAGAAAAGAGTATAAAAAAAAATGTATTTAAGAAATTATGGCTGAAAACTTCTTAAATCTAAAAAAAGAAAACAGTTAATCAAGTATAGGAAGCACAGAAAGTACCAAATAAAATGAATGAAAACAGAGCCACACCAACACATATCATAATTAAAATGCCAAAAGTTAAAGAGAAAATTCTCAAGAAAGCAATGACAAGGGAACCCCTATCAGACTCTGAGCTGATTTATGTATGGGAATTCGCTGGCCCGAAGGGAATGGTATGATATATTCAAATTCATGAAATGGAAAAAATATGCAACCTAGGATACTTTACTTAGTAAGATTACCATTCAGAACACAAGAAGAAACTAAGACTTTCTCAGAGAAGCAAAAACTTAAATACAGCAATAGTAAACTAAATCTAAAAGAAATATTGAAAGATCTTCACTAAATAAAGAAGCAATAATCTAAGGGAAAAGGAAAAACAGTAGAAAAGAAAAGGATATGAAAGGGCTAAAATTGCTGAAATAAGCCAGTACATAGATTAAGAAGCAATCAAAACCATCAAACCCACTACTGGGCATATACCCTGAGAAAACCATAATTCAAAAAGATACATGCACCCCAATGTACATTGCAGCACTATTTATACAACAAGGGCATGGAAGCAATTTAGATGTCCATCAACAGATAAATAAAGAAGTTGCAATATATAAAATATACATATATTATTACTCAGTCATAAACAGGAGCAAATTTGAGTTGGTTGGATGAGGTGGAAAAACCTAAAGCCTGTTATATAGAGTGAAGTAAGTCAGAAAGAGAAAAACAAATATTGTATATTAGTACATGTATATGAAATCTAGAAAAATGGTACTGATAATTCTTTTGCAGAAGCGGAATAGAAAAGCAGACATAGAGAATGGACTTCTGGGCACAACGGTGGAAGGAAAGGGTGAGACAAATTGAGAGAGTAGCATTAAAATATATGCATTGCCATGTGTAAAATAGATAACTAGTGGGAAGTTGATGTATAACACAGGGAGCTCAGCCTGTTGTTCTTGATAATCTAGACAGGTGGGATAGGGTCAGCAGGAGGAAGGTTCAAAAGGGAGAAGATATGTGTGTACATATGGATGATTCATGTTCTTGTATGTCAGAAACCAATGTGATATTGCAAAACAATTCTCTAATTAAAATTTTTAAAAATAAACAATTAAAATATTTTATAGAAGTGATTATAGCTGTAATTGACAGCAAAAGGATAAACATAAAGTAGTAAAAGAAGACACCAAAATCACAAAGCTCAGAAAAGGAGTGAAAACATGAAGATTGTTTAGAATGTGTTTGAACTTACATAATTATCTAAGGCAAGCAGATATAGTTATCAGATCAGATCAGATCAGTCACTCAGTCGTGTCCGACTCTTTGCGACCCCATGAAATGCAGCACGCCAGGCCTCCCTGTCCATCACCAACTCCCAGAGGTCACTCAGACTCACATCCATCGAGTCAGTGATGCCATCCAGCCATCTCATCCTCTGTCGTCCCCTTCTCCTCCTGCCCCCAATCCCTCCCAGCATCAGAGTCTTCTCCAATGAGTCAACTCTTTGCATGAGGTGGCCAAAATACTGGAGTTTCAGCTTTAGCATCATTCCTTCCAAAGAAATCCCAGGACTGACCTCCTTCAGAATGGACTGGTTGGATCTCCTTGCAGTTCAAGGGACTCTCAAGAGTCTTCTCCAACACCACAGTTCAAAAGCATCAATTCTTCGGCACTCAGCCTTCTTCACAGTCCAGCTCTCATACCCATACATGACCACAGGAAACACCATAGCCTTGACTAGACGAACCTTTGTTGGCAAAGTAATGTCTCTGCTTTTGAATATGCTATCTAGGTTGGTCATAACTTTCCTTCCAAGGAGTAAGCGTCTTTTAATTTCATGGCTGCAATCACCATCTGCAGTGATTTTGGAGCCCAGAAAAATAAAGTCTGACACTGTTTCCCCATCTATTTCCCGAGAAGTGATGGGACCAGATGCCATGATCTTCATTTTCTGAATGTTGAGCTTTAAGCCAACCTTTTCACTCTCCACTTTCACTTTCATCAAGAGACTTTTTAGTTCCTCTTCACTTTCTGCCATAAGGGTGGTGTCATCGGCATATCTGAGGTTATTGATATTTCTCCCAGCAATCTTGATTCCAACTTGTGTTTCTTCCAGTCCAGCATTTCTCATGATGTACTCTGCATATAAGTTAAATAAACAAGGTGACAATATACAGCCCTGACGTACTCCTTTTCCTATTTGGATCCAGTCTGTTGTTCCATGTCCAGTTTTAATTGTTGCTTCCTGACCTGCATACAGATTTCTTAAGAGGCAGATCAGGTGCTCTGGTATTCCCATCTCTTTCAGAATTTTCCACAGTTTATTGTGATCTACACAGTCAAAGGCTTTGGCATAGTCAATAAAGCAGAAATAGATGTTTTTCTGGAACTCTTTTGCTTTCTCCATGATCCAGCAGATGTTGGCAATTTGATCTCTGGTTCCTCTGCCTTTTCTAAAATCAGCTTGAACATCAGGAAGTTCATGGTTCACATATTGCTGAAGCCTGGCTTGGAGAATTTTGAACATTACTTTACTAGCGTGTGAGATGAGTACAATTGTGCGGCAGTTTGAGCACTCTTTGGCATTGCCTTTCTTTGGGATTGGGATGAAAACTGACCTTTTCCAATCTTGTGGCCACTGCTGAGTTTTCCAAATTTGCTGGCATATTGAGTGTAGCACTTTCACAGCATCATCTTTCAGGATTTGGAATAGCTCCACTGGAATTCCATCACCTCCACTAGCTTTGTTCGTAGTGATGCTTTCCAAGGCCCACTTGACTTCACATTCCAGGATGTCTGGCTCTAGGTCAGTGATCACACCCTCATAATTATCTGGGTCGTGAAGGTCTTTTTTGTACAGTTCTTCTGTGTATTCTTGTCACCTCTTCTTAATATCTTCTGCTTCTGTTAGGTCCATACCATTTCTGTCCTTTATCAAGACCATCTTTGCATGAAATGATCCTTTGGTATCTCTGATTTTCTTGAAGAGATCCCTAGTCTTTCCCATTCTGTTGTTTTTCTCTATTTTTTTGCATTGATCACTGAAGAAGGCTTTCTTATCTCTTCTTGCTATTCTTTGGAACTCTGCATTCAGATGTTTATATCTTTCCTTTTCTCCTTTGCTTTTCACTTCTCTTCTTTTCACAGCTATTTGCAAGGCCTCCCCAGACAGCCATTTTACTTTTTTGCATTTCTTTTCCATGGGGATGGTCTTGATCCCTGGCTCCTGTACAATTTCACGAACCTCATTCCATAGTTCATCAGGCATTCTATCAGATCTAGGCCCTTAAATCTATTTCTCACTTCCACTGTATAATCATAAGGGATTTGATTTAGGTCATACCTGAATGGTCTAGTGGTTTTCCCTACTTTCTTCAATTTAAGTCTGAATTTGGCAATAAGGGGTTCATGGTCTGAGCCACAGTCAGCTCCTGGTCTTGTTTTTGCTGATTGGATAGAGCTTCTCCATCTTTGGCTGTAAAGCATATAATCAATCTGATTTTGATGTTGACCATCTGGTGATGTCCATGTATAGAGTCTTCTCTTGTGTTGTTGGAAGAGGATATTTGCTATGCCCAGTGCATTTTCTCAGCAAAACTCTATTAGTCTTTGCCCTGCTTCATTCCGTATTCCAAGGCCAAATTTGCCTGTTACTCCAGGTGTTTCTTGACTTTCTACTTTTGCATTCCAGTCCCCTATAATGAAAAGGACATCTTTTTTGGGTGTTAGTTCTAAAAGATCTTGTAGGTCTTCATAGAACCGTTCAACTTCAGCTTCTTCAGTTATAGGTTGACACATTTAAAAACTAGAGTAATCACAAATAAGAAATATATAATAAATTCACAAAACCCGAAAAGAAATGAACTCAAGCATAATACAAAAGAAAATCATGAAATCACAAATTGAAAAAAAAAAAAGAATTACAAAAACAACCAGAAAATTAGGTTTAAAATGGCATTAAAACATACTTATTAATGTTTACTTTAAATGAAAATGGATAAGTGCTATTATCAAATGACACAGAGTGGTAGATCAGATTAAAAAATAGTAATAATAAAGAACCTAAAACATTCTGCCTATAACTGACTCATTTTAAGGTGAAAGACACACATAGCTTGAAAGTGAAAGGATGGAAAAAAATACTTTATGCAAATGGAAATAACAAGAGCGCAGGGTTAGCAATACTCATTTTAGACAAAAAGACTTTAAACAATATCCATAAAGAAAGACATAGAAGGGCACCATATGGTAAAGGGATCAATACAAGAAGAGGACATTGCACTCATTAACATATGTACACCCAATATAAGAGCACCTAAATTTATATAACAAACACTAACAGACATAAAGGAAGAGATTAATAGTAACATAATAATAGTAGGAACTTTAACACCCCACTCACATTAATGGACAGATTTTTCAGAGAATCAATAAGGCAACAGAGATCCTAAATGATGTAATAGAACACAATCCACATGACACTACATCCATACACATTTCTTTCCAGCATGAAACCTTCTTTAGGATAGACCACATACTGGAACTGAAAACAAAACAAACCTCAACAAATTTAAGAGGATAGAAATTTTTCAAACACCTTTTCTGCTGCTGCTGCTGCTAAGTTGCTTCAGTTGTGTCTGATTCTGTGTGACCCCAGAGACTGCAGTCCACTAGGCGCCCCCCCATCCCTGGGATTCTCCAGGCTAGAACACTGGAGTGGGTTGCCATTGCCTTCTCCAATGCATGAAAGTGAAAAGTGAAAGTTAAGTCGCTCAGTCGTGTCTGACTCCTAGTGACCCCATGGATTGCAGCCTACCAGGCTCCTCCATCCATAGGATTTTCCAGGCAAGAGTACTGGAGTGGATTGCCATTGCCTTCTCCGCCTTTTCTGATGACAACAGTATAAAAGCAGAAATCAACAGAAAGAAAAATGTGGAAAAAAGATTACACAGAGACAAAATAACATGGTAGTATCAATCCAATAGGTCAATGAAGAAATCAAACAGAAAATCAGAAAATATCTCAAGACAAAAGACAGTGAAAACACAATCTTATAAAATCTATGGATTGCAGTAAATGAAGTTCTTAAAAGGAGGTCCATAGCAATACTAGGAAAACAAGGAAAATCTTAAATAAGCAAACTAACCTTTAGCCAAAAATATAGAAAAAGACTGAAAAACAAAACACAAACTCAATAGAAGCAAATAATAAAGATCAGAGATGAAATAAACAGAGATCATAAACGTAATAGAAAAGATCAGTAAAACCAAGAGTTTGTTTTTTGAAAGAATAAACAATCAACAAATTTCTATCCAGACTCATCAAGAAGAAAATAGAGTTACACAAATAAGCAAAATAAGAAATGAAAGACAAGAAGTAGCAACCAATACCACAGAACTATAAACAATCATAATAAAATATTATGAAGAGTTATATGCCAACAAATTGGGCAACCTAGAAGAAATGGACACGTTTCTAGAAATGTATGCCCTGTCAAAATTGAGCCAAGAAGAAACAGATAATCTGAGCAGAATGGTCACTAGAAGTGAAAAAGAATTTATCATTGAAAAATTCACTGCAAATAAAAGTCCAGGACCAGATGGCTTCACTCAGGGATTCTACCAAACATACAAAAAAAGAAACCTTCTCAAAATCTTTTAAAAGATTTAAGAGAAGGAACACTTCTAAATTCATTTTATAAAACTACCATCACCCTGATAATACAACCAAATAGAGACACTACAAAAAAAAAAAAAAAAAAGAAAGAAAATTACAGACCAATATCTTTGATGGCTATAGATGCAAAACTCTCCAATGATTTTTTTTTTTTTTTTTGCAAACTGAATCAACAATACATAGAAAGAATCATACACCATTGTCCTATTGTACCCAGAATGGGTTACAAGGATGATTCAATATATGCAAATAATCAATGTGATATACCATATTAACAAAAGAAAAGGCTAAAACCACATGATCATCTCAGTAGATTAAAAAAAAATGATAAATGATAATTCAATATCCATTCATGACTAAAAAAACTCTCACCAAAGTGGGTATAGAGGAAACATATCACAACATAATAAAAGCCATTTATGACAAAAACACAGCTAACACTCAGTTTTGAAAAGCTGAAAGTCTTCCTTCTAAATTCTAGAACAAGACAAGGATATTTACTCTCACCACTTCTATTCAACATAGTATTGGAAGTCCTAGCCACAGAAATCAGGCAAGAAAAAGACAAAGTATCCAACTCAGAAGTGAAGAAGTAAAATTGTTTTCATATGCAGATGGCATGACACACTCTATAGAAAACCCTAAAGACTCCACATAAAATCTGTAAGAACTGATAAATGAATTCAGCAAATTAGCTGGATATACTGTAATATACAGAAACCTATCACACTTCTTTACACTTATAAAATAATAGTAAGAATATATTTTAAAATTCCCATTTAACATGTTATTTAAAAACATACCTAAGGAATAAACCTGATCGAAGATGTGAAAGACTTATATATTGAGAACTATAAAATATTGATAAAGAAAACTGAAGATGATTCAAGGAAATATATACCCTACACTCTTGGACTGTAAGAATTATTGTTGAAATGACCACATTACTCAAAGCAATATACAGATTTAATGAGAACTCTTATCAAATTTAATGAGAATCCCATAAAATTTAGTGGAAACCATATCAAATGCTTCCCAGGTAATACAGTGGTAAAGAATCCACCTGCTAATGCAGGAGACACAAGAGACATGGGTTTACACCCTGGGTTGGGAAGATGCCCTCAAGTAGGAAATTGTAAGCTGTCCCAGTATTCTTGCCTGGAAAATTCCATGGGCAGTGAAGCCTGGTGGGCTACAGTCCATGGGGTTGCAAAGAGTTAGAAATGATTGAGTGTGCACACACACACACACACACACAATCAAATTATCCATGATTTTTTTTACATAACTAGAACAAATATCTTAAAATGTATATAATAGGAAACACAAGGTACACAGAATTGTCAAAACAATCCTGAGTGAAAATAACAAGGCTGCACAAAGCTACCCTCCCGGACTTCAGACATTACTACAAAACTACAGTAATCCAAACTGCACACTATCGGCACAAAAACAGCCATTTGGACCACTGGGGAAAAATTAAAGAGCCCCCAAATAAACCTACATACCTATGGGGAACTAATCTTCTACAAAGGAGGCAGGCAAGAATACATAATAGAGAAAAGACAGTCTTTTCAGCAAGTGGTTCTGGGAAAGCTGGACTGGGACATGTAAATCAATGAAATTAGTACCCTCCCATACCCCATATGTAAAAATATACCCAAAATGGTTTCAAGATCTAAATATAAAACATGACATCATGAAACTCCCAGGAGAGAACATGGGCAAAGCATTATCAGATACTAATTGTGACAATTTTTTTCTTAGATCAGTCTCCCAAGGCAAAAGTATTAAAAGCAAAAGCAAACAAATAAGATTCATTCAAACTTAAAATCTTTATTGTAACCCTGCTAATTTAACTTATATACAGAGTACATCATGAGAAATACTGGCCTGGAAAAAGCACAAGCTGGAATCAAGATGGCTGGGAGAAATATCAATAACCTCAGATATGCAGATGACACCACCCTTATGGCAGAAAGTGAAGTGAAACTAAAAAGCCTCTTGATGAAAGTGAAAGAGGAGAGTGAAAAAGTTGGCTTAAAACTGAGCCTATTATACAGAGTGAAGTAAGCCAGAAACAAAAACACAAATACAGTATACTAACGCATATATATATGGAATTTAGAAAGATGGTAAAAATAACCCTATTTACGAGACAGCAAAAGAGACACTGATGTATAGACTAGACTTTTGGACTCTGGGACCGGGAGAGGGTGGGATGATTGGAGAGAATAGCATTGAAATATGTATAATATTATATCTGAAATGTATTAATTGTTCAAACTAATCACTGTCATGTTACAATTTGTTCATATTAGAAGTTTGTAATGTTTCTGATAATCAATAAAAGAGATTCTTGATAAAAAAAATAAAAGCATTTTAAAAAGAAAAAAAAAAACAAAACTCAACCTTCAGAAAATGAAGATAATGGCATCTGGTCCCATCACTTCATGGGAAATAGATGGAGAAACAGTGGAAACAGTGTCAGATTTTATTTTGGGGGTCTCCAAAATCACTGCAGATGGTGACTGCAGCCATGAAATTAAAAGACGCTTACTCCTTGGAAGGAAAGTTATGACCAACCTAGATAGTATATTCTAAAGCAGAGACATTACTTTGCCGACAAAGGTCCATCTAGTCAAGGCTATAGTTTTTCCAGTGGTCATGTATGGATGTAAGAGTTGGACTGTAAAGAAAGCTGAGTGCCGAAAAATTGATGCTTCTGAACTGTGGTGTTGGAGAAGACTCTTGAGAGTCCCTTGGACTGCAAAGAAATCCAACCAGTCCATTCTGAAGGAGATCAGCCCTGGGATTTCTTTGGAAGGAATGATGCTAAAGCTGAAACTCCAGTACTTGGCCACCTCATGCGAAGAGTTGACTCATTGGAGAAGACTCTGATGCTTGGAGGGATTGGGGGCAAGAGGAGAAGGGGACGACAGAGGATGAGATGGCTGGATGGCATCACTAACTTGATGGACGTCAGTCTGAGTGAACTCTGGGAGTTGGTAATGGACAGGGAGGCCTGGTGTGCTGTGGTTCATGGGGTTGCAAAGAGTCGGACATGACTGAGCGACTGAAATGAACTGAACTGAACTGAGAAACAATCAACAAAATGAAAAATCTACCTATGGGCTGGGGAAAATATTTGATAAAGATGTGACTGACAAAGGCTTAATTCCAAAATATACAAACAACTCATACTGCTGCTGCTGCTGCTAAGTCGCTTCAGTCGTGTTCGACTCTGTGCGACCCTATAGAAGGCAGCCCACTAGGCTCCCTCGTCCCTGGGATTCTCCAGGCAAGAACACTGGAATGGGTTGCCATTTCTTTCTCCAACAAACATCTCATATGGCTCAATAAAAACAAACATCAGTAAAAAATGTGTAGAAGACCTAAATAGACAGTTCCCGAAAGAAGACATACATATGGCTAGCAGGCATATGAAAAGATGCTCAAAATTGCTAATTATTATAGAAATGTAAATTAAAACTATAATGAGGTTATCATCTCACATCAGTCAGAATGACCATCATTAAAGTCTACAAATAATAAATGCCAGAGAGGGTGTGGAGAAAAGAGAACTCCTCTACACTGTTGGTAAGAATATAAAGGTAAATTGATGCAACTACTATGAAAAACAGTATAGAGGTTCCTGACAAAACTAAAAATAGTTACAATATGATCCAGCAATCCCATTCATGGGATTACATCCAGACAAAATGAAAACTCTGATTTGAACAGATACATGCATTCTAATGTTGATAGCACTATTTACACTAGTCAAGACATGGAAGCAACCTAAATGGCCATCAACAGGTGAATGACTAAAGATGTGGTGTATATATAAAATAGAATATTGCTTTATCTATCATCAAGGTAATTATACGTATATACAACTCAGTACTCTTGCCTGGCAAACCCCATGGACAGAGGAGCCTAGTAGGCTGCAGTCCATAGGGTCGCTAGAGTCGGACACGACTGAGCGACTTCACTTTCACTTTTCACTTTCATGCATTGGAGAAGGAAATGGCAGTCCACTCCAGTGTTCTTGCCTGGAGAATCCCAGGGACGGGGAAGCCTGGTGGGCTGCCGTCTCTGGGGTCGCACAGAGTTGGACACGACTGAAGCGACTTAGTAGTAGTAGTAGTACAACTCAGGAATCCAACCCAGTTCTCTCGCATTGCAGGCAGAATTTTTACCAGGGAATCCCAAGAACACTGTAATGGGTAGCCTATACTTTCTCCAGCAGATCCTCCCAACACAGGAATCAAACTGGGGTCTCTTGCATTGCAGGTATTCTTTATCAGCTGAGCTACCAGGGAAGGCCAGTATAATATATATATAACAGTATTTATATATATATATGCGATATATAAGTAAACATCTTAAAGTTATCTACACAGTTTATTTAACCTATTTAGAAGATGATCCTTTAAAATTTAAGATTATGTTTTAAGTTTACATTGTTTGCTGCTGCTGCTGCTAAGTCGCTTCTGTTGTGTCCGACTCTGTGAGACCCCATTGACAGCAGCCCACCAGGCTCCCCCACCCTTGGGATTCTCCAGGCAAGAACACTGGAGTGGATTGCCATTTCCTTCTCCAGTGCATGAAAGTGGAAAGTGAAAGTGAAGTCGCTCAGTCGTTTCTGACTCTTAGCAACCCCATGGACTGCAGCCCAACAGACTTCTCCATCCACAGGATTTTCCAGGAAAAAATACTGGAGTGGGGTGCCATCGCCTTCTCCTTACATTGTTTAGGTCTAGCCAAAAGCTTCTCAAACACTTTACTGCCTTACCCAACTTTAAATTAATCTTTGGTGTAGTTTCAGATGTATTTTTTTTTTCATTTAGTATGGATTTTATAATATCCTCATTATAAAAAGCCAAATAAAAGCTAAAATTTGGCAGCATTTTTCTGTAAAGGGGAGATGGTATATATTTTCAGCTTTATGGACCACATGGTCTCTGTTAGCACTACTTAGATCTATCAATTTAGTCCAAATGCAACCACAGACAATATGTAAACAAATTCATGTGACTATATTTTAATGAAACTTTATTTGCCAAAACAGATGTAGGACTAGATTTCACCTGTAGGCTGAAGTTTCCTAACCCTTGTTCTAGATTGTCTAAGAGTGTCTTGCCATGAGCCTCCAAATCAGGAACTTCAAAGCTTCTTTTGAGAGCCACAGACCCTAATATGGCAATTGCATGTTTGATTTTCTAAAATAGAGGTATACATTGACACCTCCTGCTATGGAACCCTCATATTACAAAGCATTTCTTTCTAATTTCTTGGTGGTTAAAGTACATTCTTTATTTTGCAGTTAACCATGTTAACAGCAGAACAGAATCCTGGAGAGGATGGAACTGAAGGGACATATCACGTATTACTGAAGGAATACTTTTTCACATAATGCCCTAGGGTTATCCATGAGAAGGTGGTAATGACTGAACTTCCAAATATCAGTGGGAGACAGTACATCTCAGGGTAAGTAAATTGTTCTTGGCACCTGCACTGTTTACCTCCCTGACTGGGAGAACCATCACACTAGTAATGCTTTTCCAGCAGGCAGGTTGAAACTTCAGGGAGGACTGCAGCAGTTGGTGATTACATTCAGCTGTGAGAAACAAAAAACCTTGCTCATCACTGGCTTACACAATTATGGCTTACTTTTCTTTAAACAATTAGGAAACTAAAGTCATTTAAATGGCTCATGAGGGTCAGAACTGAGATTTTTGTAATTTTCTTGGCTTTCCTCTCAGCTCCCTACTGCTCAGGTTGTCTGAGCTCCAGCCGCCAGGTTTGCACCCTAAGCAGAAAGGGTGAACAATACGGAGCAAGAAGGGTGCTTATATTAAGAAAGCAATTTTTGCTCTATTTATACAGGACAAGTTTCTGTCATATGTCCTTTCATAGAACATTGGAAAGTGTGTCTGTAAGCCTAGTGCAGGAGACTGCTATAAAAGTGTGTATGTGTGTGTGTGCTCAGTCGTGTCCTACTTTTTGCAACCCCATGGACAGTAGCCTGCCAGACTCCTCTGCCCATGGAATTCTCTAGGCAAAAGTACTGGAACGGATTGCTATTTTCTCCTCCAGGGCATCTTTCGAACTCAGGGATTGAACCCATGTCTCTTGTGCATGATGCACTGGCTGGCAGATTCTCTACCACCACGCCTCCAGCTATAAAGGAAATTGATCCAATTGACCATTGATTGGTAAGGTACCTAGCAAAAGCTGCTAATAAAGTTCAGCACACAGGTGTCACCACTATGCATACAGAGACCTTGATCAGTAGGAGGCCAAGTTTCTTTTGGATCATTTCTTTTCCTGGTATCTTCATTTTGGACCTCCTCTTATGCTTGTCATTGCCCTCCTCCTCCTCTTTCTCCTTTCAAATCTCTGGTTGGGGAAACATTTTCAAGCTTAAAGACAAAGGAATTAACCTTAAAATTAAAACTTGGGAGAATGTATTATATTACATAATACTACATGTGTGTTACACAAATATTTTAGAATTTTTAAACAAATTAAAAGCAAAATGACACCAGTAATAGTTTAGTAGGAAAAATTTTCCCTTTCATCATGGCATATATATTATAATGTTTCTAGAGGAGAAAAAGTACTACACACAAATAGATGAATTTATCGTGTAATTTAGAGGGAAAAGTATCACAAGTTTTCTCATGAAATTTGATGCCATTCTTATTAAGGGTTAAATGCCAAGTATTGGCCAATATAATTAGATAACAAAGACCTATCAGGATCAAGATAGATCAAATACATACATATATTGTAAGTCCTCTACATTGTTATTATTCAAGCATAGAACAGAAGTTGTAGTCTATGCAATTAGCCATGAAAATGAAATGAAAGGATAGCAAATGACAATGATTATGGGGAAGAGAAAATTATGAGAGAATAAAAGTGGATACCAAAAAGCTAGCCAAATAACTAAATAAGTGGAGAAAACATTTTTTTTAATGATATGGTACTGTAACTGCTGTCTTCATTATAGTCTTAAATGTAAACATTTAAAATTTTAATTATATTGTTATAATATTTAATTAGTTAAAATTTCCAAAATAATCCATCTTCCAAATATCAAAATATTTCATCTAGATAGTGAAGGACTTGTCAATTGCAATTTATCATTCAATCAGTCATATTTATAGTCGATATTTTCTCTTGATTTTTTTCTAAGACCCCTCTCATGTGAAGTCAAATCTAAGCAATAGAAAGCTGTGAGAACAACTTCATGTTGTTGATGAGAAAGGATCAAGTCCACTCCATGGTCAGTTCTCTCCTTGTTTGTAAGCTTGTATCCTCTGCTGAGGTCCACTTTCTTGTCTTTAATAAGGTTTCTCCACTTCATGACATATTCCAAAATTATTTTCCACACCACTGTTTCTGGTACATATGTGTAGAGGAAAAAACTTTTCACTTCTTCCCTTCAGCATTTTTGACGGATTAAATAATTGACGGAAGCCAGATTAACAGAAATAAATAAATAAATGTATTTTCATACATGTATGAATCTCAAAGATATAATATTTGAAGACATGACCAAAACAGAAAGTTTTTAGGCCTTTTAGACAAATAAACAATTGTTAGTGAAGACGACAAAATAAAGAGTTTCAGGCTTGGAGTACCAAAGTAATGAAATAACAAACTTTGCACAACCTGTTCAGTCTTGAATTCTCTCTCTGGTGATAAGAATGTCTTCTACCCTCTTGGTAGAGAGAAAAATACCTTCACATGGAAGATTTATTTCCTGCTTTCAAAGAGGAGCAAAGTAAAGTAAGTATTCCTTCTTGGATTGGCACTTATGTAATCATAATCCAAAATAATATGCCCAAGTGGCATATTTTTGGAGTGGCATATTTTGCTTCCCTTTTTCTGTATGTATTATGTGTTTAGTACAATGTAACATATGACAAACTGTATTTTACATTAATAAGCAGTATGATATGATATATAATATATACTATGTTATGCATAATAAAATATTTTACTTTGTCTTAACGTATCTTTCTGGACTTAATTTTTTGTGATATAAATCCAAATACAGTTTTTCTAAAATTCTAGTCAGTTTGCTCTAAATAATTACCACCTTTACAATTTTATTTTTATTTCAGTGAATAAAAAGTCTAGTCAAAAAATGGAAGTCCCTGCAACAGTCTCTTCAAACTGCCAGTGATATTTCTAAGGACATTATTTTGCTTTGTGTTTCTCCAACTTTTCACTGTGTATTTCTAAATATTACAACTACACTATTTATTATTAACCATGTTTGCTATTGCTGCTAAGTCACTTCAGTCATGTCCGACTCTGTGTGACCCCACAGATGGCAGCCTACCAGGCTCCCCCGTCCCTGGGATTCTCCAGACAAGAACACTGGAGTGGGTTGCCATTTCCTTCTTCAATGCATGAAAGTGAAAAGTGAAAGTGTTTAGTTAACCCATTAACCCTTATGGACAGCGAAGCCTGGCGTGCGGCAGTCCATGGAGTCTCAAAGAGTCGGACACAACTGAGCGACTGAACTGAAGTGATGTTTAGTTATTCTAGTTCATTTATTTTGTGGATGAGTATTTAGCATTCTTAAATCCCTAGCCTCAATTTTCCTTCCCACCTGCTCACAGTACGGGCACAATTTTTTTGATAAAAGTCCGTACTCCAAATTTACATATTTATGTCTTTATTAATGCTGTCCTGTGGTGAATTTTTCTAGTATAACTATGATTTTATTTTGATTAACAATCGCCACACTTCTGGTTTGCTTATTTTTCTACGAATTTATTACTAATTTCTTCCACACTTTATATGATCACAATGAAAGCTATTTTGATTCCAGTGTATTGATGATTTTGTTAATTTTTTTCTCCTGGTGATTTCTGCTCAGCACTTCTACCAAGAAAGTCCTAGGAATTCTCAAAATTCTGGTACTTGCTATTTATATTCACATTGTTCCTAGATCATATGTTTATACTTTGTTCCATTATGTTTAGTAAATCATCAAAGGCCCATTTAGTCAAAACTTTGGTTTTTTCAAGTAGTTAGGTATGGATGTTAGAGTTGCACTATAAAGAAAGCTGAGCACCAAAGAATTGATGTTTTTGAACTGTGGTGTTGGAGAAGACTCTTGAGAGTCCCTTGGACTGCGAGGAGGTCCAACCAGTCCATCCTAAAGGAAATCAGTCTTGAATATTCATTGGAAGGACTGATGCTGAAGCTGAAACTCCAATACTTTGGCCAACTGATGTGAAGAGCTAACTCATTGGAAAAAACTGATGCTGGGAAATATTTGAAAGCATGAGTAGAAGGGGGCAGCAGAGGATGAGATGATTGGAGGGCATCACCTACTTGATGGACATGAGTTTGAGTAAACTCTGGGAGTTGGTGATGGACAGGGAAGCTTGGCATGTTGTAGTCCATGGGATAGCAAAAAGTCAGACATGACTGTGCAACTGAACTGAACTGAGCCTTTTGTTTCTTCTTTACAAATGGTGCTTATTTTATTTATTTTTTTTTAATTTATTTTATTTTATTTATTTTTTGTTGGTTATTTGTTTTTGTTTTTTTAATTTTATTATGTTTAACTTTACAATATTGTATTGGTTTTGCCATATATCAAGATAAATCCACCACAGGTATGTATACACGTGTTCCCCATCCTGAACCCTCCTCCCTCCCCATACCATCCCTCTGGGTTAGTCCAGTGCACCAGCCCCAAGCATCCAGTATTGTGCATCGAACCTGGAATGGTGACTGGTTTCATATATGATGTTATACATATTTCAATGCCATTCTCCCAAATCATCCCACCTTCTCCCTCTCCCAGAGTCCAAAAGACTATTCTATACATCAGTGTCTCTTTTGCTGTCTCATATACAAGATTAGTGGAGAAGGCAATGGCACCCCATTTCAGTACTCTTGCCTGGAAAATCCCATGGATGGAGGAGACTGGTAGGCTGCAGTCCATGGGGTCTCGAAGAGTCGGACATGACTCGGAGACTTCACTTTCACTTTTCACTTTCATGCATTGGAGAAGGAAATGGCAACCCACTCCAGTGTTCTTGCCTGGAGAATCCCCGGGACGGGGGAGCCTGGTGGGCTGCAATCTGTGGGGTCGCACAGAGTCGGACACTACTGAAGTGACTTAGCAGCATACAGGGTTATTGTCACCATCTTTCTAAATTCCATATATATGCGTTAGTATACTGTATTGGTGTTTTTCTTTCTGGCTTACTTCACTCTGTATAATAGGCTCCAGTTTCATTCACCTCATTAGAACTGATTCAAATGTATACTTTTTAATGGCTGAGTAATACTCCATTGTGTATATGTACCACTGCTTTCTTATCCATTCATCTGCTGATGGACATCTAGGTTGCTTCCATGTCCTGGCTATTATAAACAATGCTGCGGTGAATATTGGGGTACACGTGTCTCTTTCAATTCTGGTTTTCTCAGTGTGTATGCCCAGCAGTGGGATTGCTGGGTCATAAGGCAATGGCACTCCACTCCAGTACTTTTGCTTGGAAAATCCCACGGATGGAGGAGCCTGATGGGCTGCAGTCCATGGGGTTGCACAGAGTCGGGCACGACTGAGCGACTTCACTTTCACCTTTCACTTTCATGCACTGGAGAAGGAGATGGCAACCCACTCCAGAGTTCTTGCCTGGAGAATCCCAGGGACGAGGAAGCCTGGTGGGCTGCCGTCTATGGGGTCGCACAGAGTCGGACACGACTGAAGCAACTCAGCAGCAGCAGCAGCAAGGAAGTTCTATTCCCATTTTTTAAGGAATCTCCACACTGTTCTCCATAGTGGCTGTACTAGTTTGCATTCCCACCAACACTGTTAGAGGGTTCCCTTTTCTCCACACCCTCTCCAGCATTTATTGCTTGTAGACTTTTGGATCACCACCATTCTGACTGGCGTGAAATGGTACCTCATAGTGGTTTTGATTTGCATTTCTCTGATAATGAGTGATGTTGAACATCTTTTCATGTGTTTGTTACCCATCTGTATGTCTTCTTTGGAGAAATGTCTATTTAGTTCTCTGGCCCATTTTTTGATTGAGTCATTTATTTTTTTTGGAATTGAGCTGTAGCAGTTGCTTGTATATTTTTGAGAGTAGTTGTTTGTCTGTTGCTTCATTTGCTATTATTTTCTCCCATTCTGAAGGCTGTCTTTAAATGGTGCTTATTATCATTGACAACATGCATGCTAAGTTTTTTCGGTTGTGTGCAACTCTTTGAAACTCTAATGACTGCAGCCTCCTAGGCTCCCCTGTCCATGGGATTTTCCAGGCAAGAATACTAGAGGGTATTGCAATTCCCAATGCCAGAGGATCGTCTCCACCTAGGGATTGAACTCTCCTTTCTTATGACTCCTGCATTGGCAGGCTGGTTCTTAACCACTATAACTACCTGGAAAGCTCATTTGTTGCGTACTTGTTTGTTTTTTTATTGATTCTCATTACCAGCTTGAGGAAGTTTCCTTACATTTCTAGATTCCTTTCAATTTTTATTAAGAATTATTAATTAATGGTGAATTTTATCTATTTATGTTTTGGAATCTACTAATATGGTCATATGTTTTGTTTTTTTTTCTGTTATTCTATACATGTGATGGATTATATTGCTTTTTACAATATTTTTAAGTAAAAACATATAAAAAAAAAAACCCTACATTTATTGCACAACGCAGTGAGTTTTGAAAGTGATGTATCTGTGCACCACTACTATAATCAAGAAATACAACACTCGATATCACTTTGTAAAAGTTGTGCCTCACGCCACAGTCAACATCCCTTACACTTATTTTCTTTCTGTATTTTTTATTTTAGTTTTTATCTACTTAGAATTGTATACCTTTGAATTATATGTGGTCTTTTTATATCACTTCTTTTCCTCAACATAATGTTAAGTTTTACTCAGGGTCTCGGGTTATTTGTGATATGTTTCTTTCTGTTGCTGAATGGTATATTACTTAATGAATGTATTACAAATGTTTTATCCATGTCTGTAGAGCCTGGTAGGCTGCAGTCCATGGGGTCACTAAGAGTCAAACACGACTGAGTGACTTTACTTTCTCTTTTCACTTTCATGCATTGGAGAACGAAATGGCAACCCACTCCAGTGTTCTTGCCTGGAGAATCCCAGAGACGGGGGAGCCTGGTGGGCTGCCATCTATGGGATCACACAGAGTCGGACACTACTGAAATGACTTCGCAGTAGCAGTAGTTGCACTAACTGTGGTTTTAATCTGCATTTTCCTTATGGCTAAAAATATTGAATATCTTTTTGTGCAGCTATAGAATGACATTTGTATATTTTCCTTTTGGAAGTATGTGTTCAAAATTCTTTGATTTTGTTTCATCTACATGTGTTACAAATACTTTCTCCCACACTACAGGTTGCCTCTACATTATATAAAATTATTAATATAATTTAATTTTTAAGAAATCAAATTATTAACAGTTTTAATTCTTTTGTCCTAGGAAATCTTTTCTAAAATAATCACAAAGATTTGGTTATTATTTTTCTTCCAGAAATATATTTCATAATGTTTAATTTTAGTGTTTATATTTATTTGATATAATTTATATTTTTATAGGGCTTCCCTGGGGGTTCAGATGGTAAAGAATCTACCTGTAGTATGGGAAACCCAGGGTTAAACCCTAGGTCAGGAAGATTCCCTGGAGAAGGGAATGACTATCCACTCCGCATTTCTACTTATTTAATGTGCATAAAATTAAGAAATTTATTTAATCTATAGGGTCCATTGGCCCAGAGTTCATAATGTGCATAAAATTGAACATTTGGACTAATAGAACATTTCACACAAGAAAACCTCACAAGATAATGAAAATACCTACCAGACAAAATATATAAACAGTCAAAAAGCAAGGTCATCTAGTCCAAGCAGATATGCAATTAATGTACTATTACATAATAATAAATTGATATTTGCATAAAAATGTATGTTTTTCATTAGTTATGCAAGTACTATTAAAAAGTTTAATACTTATGGAAACTTTAATTAAAATATGACAAAACAAAGGTCTCTAAGTGACTCAGACTCTGGACACAGCACAGGACTCCTGTCTCCTAGACTAGTCAATATCATACCACATTGTACTCAGAGGGACTGTTTAATGCTGTTTGGCACAAAGCCATATTTAAAATACAACTTTAAAATTATTTCAATAGATTTTTAAACAAATTATACATGTAACAAATTTTGAATTTGAGTAGTTTTAAGTCTCATTTACAATAATGAGTCCTCCCATAAATTATTTCTTAAGTACACATCAATAAATTATTTTAGGGAAAAAATGATTGGAGCTAGTGAAATTTTTGTTATTGTTGTTACTTTTCCAGATATATATAGAACAGTCTATTCTTTGTTTCCTCAGAGACCAGTATCTCTCATTTAGGAATAATTAAATGACTAAAACTATTTTTCTGCAATAGATTAAATTATATTCTTCATTTTTGATCATATTTTTTACAACTGAATGCTTTTCCATCAAAAGGGGAAAAAGCAAAATGGCTGTACCCCCATTCAAAATATATTTAAATCAGCTGATATTTTTCCCCTTTTTTCCCAGAAATTAAAACCAAAACCTACAAATGTCCCATTACAATTAATGATGAATTTCATGTATAGCTTTTAAAGTATTTTCTCAAAATCTAAATGGCATTTTCTACTTAACAATTTATTGCATCAAAATAAAAGTCTTAAGGTATTAGTCCTATTTTGACTCACACTTTTAGTTGTGCAATGCATAAATTTATCCTTAGAACGCCATGGCCAGCTGAACAAGGTAAGATTAGTCCGTTACTGTGTGATGTGAAACCAATGTGTGCACTCACCCTAAACTTATGCACACATAAGTGTGTTTTTGTATTGTGAGTGCTCCCTACCCCAAGCATAACCAAAAGAAAAACATATAAAAGACTACATAAGTATATGAGAATTCTTTCCTTTAAATTATGTCAAAAAATATGCTCCAATTTCCTAGAACAAACTTGGAAACTGGGTGTGCAGTAAGTTCATCTTGATGATAAGAACCTGAGTGATTGACAAGGTAGTTACGAGGTTCTCAATTACCAAAAATAAAAGAATGAGTTTATATCTATGAATCCACTCTATTTCTAAGCAACTGGGTCTAACTTATATTGATCTTATGATAGTGACCTTAGACAAATTATAGATTTTTAAAAGTAAATTTATAAATAACAAAATTTGCTTCGAGGTTCTTGAAGTGTCCTCCTGAGACCAGCAGCACTTGGAAACATGTTAAAAATACTAATGCTTAGGCTCTACCTCAAAACCTAGCAAATCTGAAAGCATTTGGGGATGGGGCCCAGGGGGCTATTTAGTGATTCTGATGCACATCTAATTGCAAATCACTGCCTATTGATTAATAGATTCTTTATGCCTATCTAATAAAACAGGTCTTCCCTTGTGGCTCAGCTGGTAAAGAATCTGCCTGCAATGCGGGAGACCTGGGCTTGATCCCTGGGTTGGGAAGATCCTCTGGAGAAGGGAAAGGCTACCCACTCCAGTATTCTGGCCTGGAGAATTCCATGGACTGTATAAGCCATGGGGTCACTAAGAGTCAGACATGACTACGTGACTTTTACTTACTTAATAAAACACAAATGTCTATCTACATGACCATAGTTACTTTTTCCTGTACATACCTCACTTAGCAAGTTGTATAAAATTTCCAACTGCAAATTGTTCACCACATCTATAATGTATTTTTATTAAATCCTCTTTGAACTATAGACCATTTTCATTCTCCCATTGACATATAGACTAAGCCATTTCCAGAGCTCCCAGCTTCATCTTGTGTTTAGTTACCACTAATTGCTTATTATTGATAATTTCTTCCCAAACCCAGTTTACATATTTTTTGCCATTCAGTATATCTGTATATTCTTCAAATTTTCATAAACTCTTCAGACCTAATTATCTCTTACAGTTGTCAGTTCCTAAGACTTTTGGTCTTATCTTTCCTGCCCTCTCCTCTCAAGTTGGATTACCTTGCTTTTTAAGGAGATGCAGGTGCTAGAAGCATGCCTGCCTAGGGCTGCTGTCATTTCCTTCAACTGGAGAATGATACCATCTAAACTTTTAAAGAGTTCAAGACTTTATTCCTTCTTTCTGTACATTTTCAGTCAAATAAATATATTTAGAACCTTAAAAAATATTTCTCTGTAAAAATTTTAACAGCTGAAGAAAAAATTGGATTTGGAATCAGAACACTGGTTTGAATTCTAATTTGGACAATGATTAATTATATTACCTTGGGAAAGTCAATTAACATTTCTGAGTCTCTGTGTCCTCACTTGTAAAGTGGAATAATAATTTCTGACTTTCTAGTTTGTTGTGAGGCTTAAGATAAATCCAGATGAAGCATGCTGCTCCAGACATCAAACATGGCTCTTGATAGGAATCAAGAAAAGGTCACTCTGTGTATGTATAACTTTGTGAGAAAGGCCACAAAATAAAGAGGAATCTCATAAGTTATATTTTACCATAGTTAAAATTTCATTTCCCACTGATTATCAAGTGATGTGTTATTTAGCCACACACTCTTTTAGTTAAAATAACATTCTAAAGGAATACTTGATACACAGATTTGTAAGAAAAAAGCAGGTAATTCCCATTACAATATAAATTATGGCAACATTTGCAAGTGAGTAAAAGCTGCTCAGTCATGTCTAACTCTTTGGGACCCCATGGACCATAGTCCATGGAATTCTCCAGGCCAAAATACTGGAGTGGGTAGCCATTCCCTTCTCCAGGGGACTTTTCCAGCCCAGGGATTGAACCTAGGCCTCCTGCATTGCAGACGGATTCTTTATCAGCTGAGCCATCAAGGAAGCCCCAGAATTTGCCTACATAACCTATAAACAAATTGCTAAATATAAAGCTTATAACTGGGTTCATAACAATAGTTAAAATACATTGGGTACCTCCATAAAGGATTTGTGGTATTTTACTTTATTCTCAAAATAGACTTATAGATAGATAGTATTTGCTCTAGTTTTACAGATAAGAAAATTCAATCAGGAATGTTAAGTAATTTGTCTAAAGACACAAAGCTAATAATTGTCAGCCAGGATGTAAATGACAGCAGTTGGTCTCTGAAATCTAACCCTAAACCAAAGTGCTCTGTTGTATCTCCAAGTGAAATATACCAAAATTAATCAACTTAGTTATATAGTCCGTGGCTTTTGTGATTTGTAAACATATGAAGTATGAAAGTGAAAGTATATTGTGTTATATTACCTTATCACAATCACCTAGAGAGAACCCATGCTGCTGCTGCTGCTGCTAAGTCGCTTCAGTCTTGTCCCACTCTTAGTGACCCCATGGACTGCAGCCTACCAGGCCCCTCTGTCCTTGGGATTTTCCCAGCAAGAACACTGGAGTGGGTTGCCATTTCCTCCTCCAATGCATTAAAGTGAAAAGTGAAAGTGAAGTCACTTAGTCGTGTCTGATTCTTAGTGACCCCATGGACTGCAGCCTACCAGGCTCCTCTGTCCTTGGGATTTTCCTGGCAAGAATACTGGAGTGGGGTGCCATTGCCTTCTCCAAGAGAGAACCCATGCAAAGTGTTAAATACACACACACACACACACACACACACACACACACACACACACACACACAGAAAGAGAGAAGTGGAAAGAAGGGTTGGAAATAGAAGTAGCCTATGACTGAGATGTGGTGAGGAACCTGAGGTGAGAGTAGACATCTCTTTTCTTCCTTTGACAGGCCCATAACGATTTGTGAACACTGGTCATAGGATCACAGCACTCGTTTTGTAGGAAAAGTTCGTGGATTACAAACTACCAGTGATGGACCAACTCAATACCCTGGTTTCTTTTGCCAATGGATGTTGGGCTTCCCTATTAGCCCAGGTGGTAAAGAATCTGCTTGCAATATAGGAGGCCCAGGTTCAACCCTTGGGTCAGGAAGATCCCCTGGAGAAAGGGATGGCTACCCACTCCAGTATTCTGGCCTGGAGAATTTCATGGACATAGAAGCCTGGTGGACTACAAACTTCATGAGGTCCCAAAGAGTTGTACACAACAAAGAGACTAATTCTTTCATTGAAGATTATGATCCATCCTGGTATCCAGACTTTAAAACAAACAAACAAACAAACAAAAAACAGCTTTACTGAGATACAATTTATATACTTTGGCTTAAAGCTTGAAAAATAGATGCTAGTGAATAAGACCCTGGTTTCCTCTAAACTTTTGGCTCAAAGAAAAGAAGAAAAGGAGAGATGCTTATTTTCTTCCAAACTGTCTAATCTATTTTCTCAGGAAAGGAAAATAGACTAAGAAATGGATGACTGCCTTATTGGGAGATATAAATGGACTATTTGGCTGCAGTTTCTTCTTTTAAAAATCTTGTAAGAATCTGCTAACAGAGAGCAGGGCATTGATAAATCCAAATAAAAAGTAATCTAATGACTGACTATTTTTTTCAGATTTACATTCTGCCTTAAGTTTTGCTTCTCTTATACTCTATCAGCTCTGACACCAATGTCTTTTCTTATGAACCTATCTCTACATTAGCACTTCAAGGTCTGTGGCAGAATATAGCTTCATGTTAATTTATGTGTCTGAGCACTCTTTGGAAATTGCTATCATTTCCAAACCTGTTTAAAATGCCTGTGTGACATTTTCCATGAGAAGACTGACATTGGGATCAGCCTGAATGATTTGGGGGAGGGGAGAGACACCACATAGGATCTAAGTACCACATTTGAAGCTGGTTTAGAAAGTGCAACAGATAATTTAAAATAGCATAACGGAAGAAGGAGAAGACAAGTTTGAAAACCTAGTCCCACTTCTGTATTTGTTATTTAACTTCAATATCTTTATATGTAATAATATATGAGAAATATAAATGACATTGATAAATAAACCACAAATAAAAAGCCAATCTCTCTGCTAAGTTGTTCATTACATCCTAAATTCAAGGTAAGTTAAATATCAGTAAACATCTAGCCTAGCCGTTTATCTTCATTTCCAACAATGTTTCTCCCACCAAGTCTTCCTTATTCACTGATTTCTTCCAGAGTACACCACCTCAAAGCCATTGAGATAATGTTGACACATTCTAAATAAAGGTTTGCTATTTCATGGAGTTTTTTTGCAGCTTCCGAACATTAACATTTGCCTCCTGGACTGTCATGTAAGAAGATATACTCTCATCTTGCTGTAACTATGTCCTCAGGGTCCTTGTATCTGGCCAGCCTTATAAGATTTACAACAAGGTCCTTTGGCAAAGCAGGACTTGGCTGTGATTCAAGATGAATTTGCCTTACAATAAAATAGCTTCTGGAGTGTCGGAAAAGGATTTCAAAGCTTTTTGGACAGATTTTTGGACACATTTATTTATTTTTTATCATGGTTTCAACTTTAGAAACTTAGAGATATTTTACAATGCTCTCTGAAGGTTAAATATTTTCTTTTTCCATTTATGTCTATTCATGTGACATTCACGTCCATTTCTGCATTTCTAATATTCATGAAAATTAGTGTTACAATATAAATTTTTTTCAATCTTTGAGCTACTTAGTCATTCTATTATATTCCCAATGACTGCATCACATGTCAGATTCCTAAATCCCCCAACATAAACTGATATTTAGCAATTCAATTCAATTTACCTGTTAACTACTTAAAGTTCACATCAGATACCACAGGTTTAGGGGCTCAGTTTCACAAGGTCTTCCCATACTTTAAAGGTCAACTGCACATAGGCACCCAGACTACCCACACATCTCTCTAGCTGACTACAAATTCAGGGATACCTGTGACCCTCTCCCCTCAGGGTTGATAATTCTCTAGAAGGTCTCAGAGAACACAGAAAAACACATAACTTACCTTTACTTTAAAGGATAAAACTCAGGATTAGCTAAATGGAAGGGACACAGAGGGCAAGGTATGGGGTGTGGCAGATGGCACCTGAGCTCCCATGCTCTCTCCCAGCCACCATATCACTGTGTTTGTTAACTCAGAAGCTCTCCCAATCTTATTGCTCAAGAGTTTTTAAGCCATTACGAACCTAGACAGCATATAAAAAAGCAGAGAACTCACTTTGCCAAAAAATTCACATAGTCAAAGCTATGGGTTTTTCCAATTCAGTTGAGTTCAGTTCCAACTTTTGCTACCCCATGGACTGCAGCATGCCAGGTCTCCCTGTCCATCACTAACTCTCGGAGTTTACTCAAACTCATGTCCATCCGGTCAGTGATGCCATCCAACCATCTCATCCTCTGTCTTCTCCTTCTCCTCCCACCATCAATCTTTACCAGCATCAGAGTCTTTTCAAATGAGTCAGTTCTTCACATCAGGTGGCCAAAGTATTGGAGTTTCAGCTTCAGCATCAGTCATTCCAATGAATATTCAGGACTGATTTCCTTTAGGATTGACTGGCTGAATCCCCTTGCAGTCCAAGGGACTCTCAAGAGTTTTCTCCAACACCACAGTTCAAAAGCATCAATTCTTCAGAGTTCAGTTTTCTTCATGGTCCAAAACTCACAGACATACATGACTACTGGAAAAGCCATAGCCTTGACTAGACAGACTTTTGCTGGAAAAGTAATGTCTTTGCTTTTTAATATGCTGTCTAGATTGGTCATAACTTTTCTATCAAGGAGTAAGCATCTTTTAATTTCATAGCTTCAGTCACCATCTGCAGTGATTTTGGAGCCCAAAAATAGTCTGTCACTATTTCCACTGTATCCTCCATCTATTTTCCATGAAATGATGGGACCAGATGCCATGATCTCAGTTTTCTGAATGTTGAGCTTTAAGACAACTTTTTCAATTTCCTCTTTCACTTTCATCAAGAGGCTTTTTAGTTCCTCTTTGCTTTCTGTTATAAGGGTTGTGTCATCTGTATATCTGAAGTTATTGATATTTCTCCTGGCAATCTTGATTCCAGCTTGTGCTTCTTCCAGCCCAGTGTTTCTCATGATGTACTCTGCATATAAGTTAAATAAGCAGGGTGACAATATACAGCCTTGACGTACTCCTTTTCTTATTTGGAGTCAGTCTGTTGTTCCATGTCCAATTCTAACTGTTGCTTCTTGACCTGCATACAGATTTCTCAAGAGGCAGATCAGGTGGTCTGGTATTTCTATCTCTTTAAGAATTTTCCACAGCTTGTTGTGATCCACAAAGTCAAAAGTTTTGGCATAGTCAATAAAGCAGAAACAGATGTTTTTCTGGAATTCTCTTGCTTTTTCCATGGTCCAACATATGTTGGCAATTTGATCTCTGTTTCTTCTGCCTTTTATAAAACCAGGTTGATCTGGAAGCTCACAGTTCATGTACTGTTGAAACCTGGCTTGGAGAATTTTGAGCATTGCTTTAGTAGTACGAGAGATGAGTGCAGTTGTGTAGTAGTTGGACTTTCCTTGGCATTGCCTTTCTTTGTGATTGGAATGAAAACTGACCTTTTCCAGTCCTGTGGCCACTGCTGAGCTTTCCAAATTTGCTGGCATATTGATTGCAACACTTTCACAGTATCATCTTTTAGGATTTGAAAGAGCTCAACTGGAATTCCATCACCTCCACTAGCTTGTTCGTAGTGATGTTTCCTAAGGCCCACTTGACCTTGCATTCCAGAATGTCTGGCTCTAGGTGAGTGATCATACCATCATGATTAGCTGTGTCATGAAGATCTTTTTTGTACTGTTCTTCTGTGTATTCTTGCCACTCTTCTTAATATCTTCTACTTCTTTAGGTCCATACCATTTCTGTCCTTCATTGTGCCCATCTTTGCAGGAAATGTTACCTGAAAAGTGAAAGTGAAGTCTCTCAGTCATGTCTGATTCTCTGTGACTTCAGGAACTGCAGCCTACCAGGCTCCTCCATCCATGGGATTTTCCAGGCAAGAATACTGGAGTGGGTTGCCATTTCCTTCTCCAGGGGATCTTCCCAAACCCAGGATTAAACCTGGGTTTCTCACATTGTAGGTGGCTGCTTTACCATCTGAGCCACTAGGGAAGTAAATGTTCCCTTGGTATCTCTAATTTTCTTGAAGAGATCTCTAGACTTTCCTATTCTTTTGTTTTCCTCTATATCTTTGCATTGATTGCTGAGGAAGGCTTTCTTATCTCTTCTTGCTATTCTTTGGAACTCTGCATTCATGTGGATATATCTTCTCCTTTGCCTTTCACTTCTCTTCTTTTTACAGCTATTTGTCAGGCCTCCTCAGACAACCACTTTAATTTTTTGTGTGTTTCTTTTTCTCGGGGATGGTCTTGATCCCTGTCTCCTGTACAATGTCACAAACCTCTGTCCATAGTTCTTTATGCACTCTGTCTATCAGATCTAATCCTTGAATCTATTTGTCACATACACTGTATAATTGTAAAGGATTTGATTAAGGTCATACCTGAATGGTCTAGTGGTTTTCCCTACTTTCTTCAATTTAAGTCTGAATTTGGAAATAAGGAGTTCATGGTCTGAGACAATCAGCTTCCGGTCTTGTTTTTGCTTACTGTATAGAGCTTCTCCATCTTTGGCTGCAAAGAGTATAATCAATCTGATTTTGGTATTGACCATCTGGTGATGTCCATGTGTAGAGTCTTCTGTTGTGTTGTTGGAAAAGGGTGTTTTCTATGACCAGTGCATTCTCTTGGCAAAACTCCATTAGCCTTTGCCCTGCTTCATTCTGTACTCCAAGGCCAAATTTCCCTGTTAGTCCAGATATTTCTTGACTTCCTACCTTTCCATTCCAGTCCCCTATAATGAAAAGGACATCTTTTTTGCATGTTAGTTCTAGAAGTTCTTATAGGTCTTCACAGAACCATTCAACTTCAGCTTCTTCAGCATTACTGAAGTTTTTCCAGTAGTCATCTAAAGATGTGAGATTTGGACCATAAAGTAGGTTGAGCACCGAAGAATTGATGCTTTAAAACTATGGTGCTGGAGAAGACTTCTGAGAGTCCCTTGGACAGCAAGGGCATCAAACTAGTCAATCCTAAAGTAAATCAACCCTGAATATTCATTGGAAGAATTGATGTTGAAGTTGAAGCTTCTATTTTTGGCCATCTAATGTTAAGAGCTTTTCATTGGAAAAGACCCTGATGCTGAGTAAGTTTAGAGGGCAGGAGAAGAAGGGGATGACAGAGGATGAGATGTTTAGATGGCATCACCAACTCAATGAACATGAGTATGAGCAAACTCCAAGGGAAACTTAGCAGGCATGCTGCAGTCCATGGGGTTACAAAGAATCAGACACAGTGATTAAACTATAGCAACAAAAACAACAGACCAGCTCTCCTCTCTTCCCTGAAATCAAGGGTGGGGCTGGCCATTCCTGCCATCTAATCATTTGGTCTTTCTAGAGACTAGCCTCACCCTGAGGCTGTCTAGAACCCCTAGTGGCATAAACTCAGATTTGACAGAAAGTGGCTTGTTATAAAAATGAAAAACCCTCTTATGACTCAGGACTGGTTTGATCTCCTTGCTGCTCAAGGGATTTTCAAGAGACTTCTCTAGTACCATAATTCCAAAGCATCAATTCTTCATCACTAAGCCTTCCTTATTGATCAACTCTCACATTCATACATAACTACTGGAAAAACCATAGTTGACTATACAGATCTTTCTCAGTAAAATGATGTCTCTGCTTTCCAAAATGCTATCTGTTTCTCAGCTGCAGTCACTGTCTGTAGTCGTTTTAGAGCCCAAGAAAACAAAACCTGTCACTGTTTCCACTTCCTCCCCATCTATTTTCCATGAAGGGATGTGACCATTGCCATGATTTTCGTTTTTAGAATGTTGAGATTTAGGGAGAACTGGGGATGTTGTAAAGGAACTTGGGAGGTAGATGAAAGCCCAAATTCTTTCCATGATCACTCAGCGAAAGATTAAGTTTCATAGTCACAATGTTTGTGAAATTATCAGACCAAACAAAAACTAGAGTTCATGTCTCTTTAAGGAGTACAATGTATCTTACTCACACATGTATGTCTTTATTCCAATTTTATAGTTTAATGCATAATTAACAATTTCATGTTTAATGAAGCCATGAAATTAAAAGATGCTTACTCCTTGGAAGAAAAGCTATCCAAACCCAGACAGCATATTAAAAAATAAACATCACTTTGCCAACAAAGATCCATATACTCAAAGCTATGGTTTTACCAGTGGTCATGTACAAATGTGAAAATTAGATAGAAAGAAGTCTAAGCATGGAAGAATTGACCTTCAAATTGTGGTGGTAGATAAGACTCCTGAGAGTCTCTTGGATAGCAAGTTCAAACCAGTCAATCATAAAGGAAATCAACCCTGAATATTCATTGGAAGGACTGATGCTGAAGCTGAAGTTCCAATACTTTGGCCACTTGATATGAGGAGTCAACTCATTTGAAAAAACCCTGATGCTGGGAAAGATGGAAGGCAAAAGGAGGAGGGGTAGCAGAGGATGAGATGGTTAGATATTGTCACCAGTAAGATAGACATTAACATAAGCAAACTCTGAGAGATAGTGGAGGACAGATGAGCCTGGTGTGTTGCAGTCCACAGCGTCACAGAGTTAGACATGACTTAGTGACTGAACAACAAGTTATTGAGGAATTGTTTAATAAACTGGATAAAGAAAACATAAAAGAGTGATTTTGTATTCTATGCATATTATGGACTCAAACAAAAAAAACAAAACTCTTCCTGAGAGACGAAGGCTGGACAGAGAATGTACATGATCCATAGCAGGTGATGGTAAAAAATACCAAAGTGTGATCTTTAAGAAGAACGTCCACTGAAAGTGGTACTGTCTTTCTTCACTTGGCTCCAAACTTTCATTCTTTGGTTTGGATTAACTTTAGTCAAAATTAACTTTTCATAAATAAGCTCTTAAGTGAATGGGACAAAGGAGATATTGACTTCACCTAAGTGAAGAGGAACTAAAAAGCCTCTTGATGAAAGTGAAAGTGGAGAGTGAAAAGGTTAGCTTAAAGCTCAACATTCAGAAAACGAAGATCATGGCATCTGGTCCCATCACTACATGGGAAATAGATGGAGAAACAGTGGAAACAGTGTCAGACTTTCTTTTTCTGGGCTCCAAAATCACTGCAGATGGTGACTGCAGCCATGAAATTAAAAGACGCTTACTCCTTGGAAGGAAAGTTATGACCAACCTAGATAGCATATTCAAAAGCAGAGACATTACTTTGCCAACAAAGGTTCGCCTAGTCAAGGCTATGGTCTTTCCTGTGGTCATGTATGGATGTGAGAGCTGGACTGTGAAGAAGGCTGAGCGCCAAAGAATTGATGCTTTTGAACTGTGGTGTTGGAGAAGACTCTTGAGAGTCCCTTGGACTGCAAGGAGATCCAACCAGTCCATTCTGAAGGAGATCAGCCCTGGGATTTCTTTGGAAGGAATGATGCTAAATGCTGAAACTCCAGTATTTTGGCCACCTCATGTGAAGAGTTGACTCATTGGAGAAGACTCTGATGCTGGGAGGGATTGAGGGCAGGAGGAGAAGGGGACGACAGAGGATGAGATGGCTGGATGGCATCACTGACTCAATGGATGTGATTCTGAGTGACCTCCGAGAGCTGGTGATGGATAGGGAGGCCTGGCGTGCTGCAGTTCATGGGGTCGCAAAGAATCGGACACGACTGAGCGACTGATCTGATCTGAAGAGATTAAGGGATCCCCTGATATATGAAGACACAAGAATAGAAGTGAAAAATATTAGTTAGCTTTTTCTGACTCTTTGTGACCCATGGACTGTAGCCTACCAGGCTCCTCTGTCCTTGGAATTTTCCAGGCAAGGATACTGGAGTGGGTAGCCTTCTTCATTCCCTTCTTCATCTCCTCCATTGAAGGCAGATTCTTTACTATCTGAGTCACCAGGTAAGTCCATGAGAATACAATACTGCCTCAAATATATGTCAATTTAGTTCAGTCCCTCAGTTGTGTCTGATTCTTTGTGATCCCATGGAATGCAGCATGCCAGGTTTCCCTGTCCATCACCAACGCCCAGATCTTACTGAAACTCAGGTCCATTGAGTTGGTGATGCCATGCAACCCCATCCTCTGTTTTCCTTTTCTCCGCCCACCTTCAATCCTTCCCAGCATTAGGGTATTTTACAATGAGTCAGCTCTTTGCATCAGGTGGCCAAAGTATTGGAGTTTCAACTTCAGCATCAGTCCTTGCAATGAATATTCAGGACTAATTTCCTCTAGCATTGACTGGTTGGATCTCCTTGCAGTCTCAGGGACTCTCAAGAGTCATTACCAATACCACAGTTCAAATGCATATACATAATATTTATATTAAAAAGATGCACTCCTTACAACTAAAAGAAGATGGTTTATAGAATGTGATGATTATAAGTTTATTTTGAATTAGAACTATTGGTGGCTTGATCATCTTCATCTGTAGGTCAGTTATAGAATTTAAGTAGGAAGACATGTTTCTGTGTGTGTGCTCAGTTGCTCCATGTTGTCTGACCCTTTGAAACTCCATGGACCATAGCCAGCCAGGCTTTTGTGTCTCTGAAATTTTCTAGGCAAGAATACTATAGTGGATTGACGTTTTCTCCTCCAGTGGATCTTCCCAACCCAGGGATCAAACCCATGTTTCCTGCATCTTCTGCATTCTCAGCCAGATTCTTTACCATTAAGTTAACAAGGTTATAATTTGTCACCTTATTTTAAGACCAAGGAAAGTAAGATAGTCAAAAGTGTTCATCATTTAGACAAATTTTGTTTTGGATAGAGATATCTGAAATCTAAGCTGTTTAGAGATAAAAATAATAGTGGAAAGAGAAGGGATACATTAAAAGTGTCAAAATGACATGAGGCTCATAATATTGTATCAACAGTAATTGAGCAAGAAATCTAAAAAGGCAGGAAATTGTTACTAGAGAAAAGCAAGACCATTTATGGTTTTGGGTACAAAGCAATTTGGAATGACAAGGTTGTGGAAATAGAGGGCAGAAGTGTGTGAAAGGGTTACAACTGATGAATAAACCAAGTCCAAGAGGCCATCATATTTTTTAGAGAAGGAACATCCATATCAGCAAGAATTCATACATGTTGACAAGGTTTGCAAATAATAATGGAACACTGCAAATTGTATGTGAAGTCATTACTGAATATTACAGAAAAGCCAGAAATTAGGTAGATAAAAAGAGGCTAATGCACCACACTAGTTTCTCAAGATGAAATTTTATATGAAAGACTAGTGATTATCAGATAAAGCAAGAGATAGAATATTAATAAACTATCACAACATAATCTGTCATGGTCACCATATTTGAGCATTTAATTGGGACTTACAGATTACAAATTTTTTAAGAATCTGTACCCTATAAATACAATTTAACACATATTACAATGATTTGAGCTGCATTTTCTTACTGTCTAAAAGTGGAGATCCAACAGTTTGATAACTAATGCGTCATTTGAGATACTATTCCTTTGTACTTACCTTTGAGGCTTTTTACAACTAATTTTGTTGCATCAAATCCCAAATAACTGAATTAAAAAATGCACAGTGGACTTGACTAGACATTTTTCCAAAGACATTAAATACAAGTGGCCAACAGGAAAAGGTGATCAATATCACTAATGATCAGGGAAATGCAAATCAAAATCACAATGATACATCACCTCACACCTGTCAGAATTTCTATTACAAAAAAGAAAAAGATAACAAATATGGAGAAAAGGGAATTCTTGTACACTATAGTGGAAATATAACTGGTACATGCCTTGTGGAAAACAATAAGGAGGTTTTTCAGGAAATAAGAAACAAACTACAACGTGACCTAACAACCCTACTTCTGGGATTATGTCCAAAATAGGAAAATCATTATTTCAAAGAAGTATCTCACCTATACTCTCATGTCCACTGCAGCATTATTTGCAACAGCCAAGATATCAAAATAACCAAAGTATCAGTTGATGGATTAGAAGATAAAGAATATATGACATACACATATTATATAAGGGAATATTGTACAGTCTTGCTCCCGGTCCCGCCTGGGTTCCCAGGCAAGATACTGTCTTAAAAAAAGAAGGACATTCTGTTTTGTTTTTTTTTTTCCAACAACATGGATGTAATTGAAAGGGGATTTGCTAAGTGAAATAAACCAGACAAAGATAAATAAACACTACATGATGTTATTTTTATGTAGAATCTTAAACAAAAAAAAAAAAAAGTCACATCATTCTAATAGAAACAGAGTAGAGAAGTGGTTGTTGTTAGGGACTAAGGAGTGGGGGGACATAGGAAGAGGCCAGTAGAAGGGTACAAACTTCCAGTTATAAGATGAATAATGTCAGAGGATCTAATACATAACATGGTAATTATAGTTAATAAAACTCATATTTTATAACTGAAATTTGCTAAGAGAAAAGACATTAAGAGTTTTCACAATCAAAAGAAAATAGCTAAGTATGTGAGATGATAAATGTGTTAATTAATTCAATTAAAATAATTTCACAATATATACATATATCAAATTATCATGTTGCACATGTTTAATGTCTTATAATTTTGTCAGCTATACCTCAATAAACTGAGAAAAAAAAAAAAACAGAAAAAAGAAAAACATCAAAGTGTGGTTTGGATTTCAGTGCAATCTAGAGAGATGAGAAAAAGATAAATGAAAGAACTGGAGAAAAAATACACATATTTACATGATTTGAGATGTAACTATATCTTTTTGATAGGAAAATATGGGTCATATATAGGAATGTACAGATCTAGTTAAGAGACTTACATAAAGTAAATTTGCCTTTATTTCCATGACAATGAAAAGCCAACACAGTGGAGAGCAATATCACCAAATGCATGTGTTATAAAATTCTTATGAACAGCCATATATTTTGTATTATTTCTTCCAATTCAGAAAAAATATTTACTATATATACACAAACATTCAAAATTGTGTACCAGATGAGTGTCTGAAACTTTAGTCATTACTTGTTCTGGGTAATAAAAAATAGGGTAAGTTATCATTTCAGCCAACTCCAGTATAGATAACTGCATTGTATAATACATTTTTAAAAGCTGTAGAAAAATTGCATTTGGTACCCACAATCAACTCTGAAGTATGTAAGACCAAACAAACAAATAAACTTATAAGTATTGGATAGCTTAAGGAAAGTTCAAAACTACTGCACAATTGCACTCTTTTCACATGCTCACAAAATAATGCTCAAAATTTCCCAAACTAGGCTTCGACAGTATGGAAACTGAGAACTTCCAAATGAAAAAGCTGGATTTAGAAAAGAGGAACCAGAGATCAAATTGCCAACATCCATTGGATCATAGGAAAAGCAAGTAAATTCCAGAAAACATCTATTTCTGTTTCATTGACTAAATACACTAAAGCCTTGATTGTGTGCAGATTACAGAAAACTGTGGAAAATTCTTAAACAGATGGGAACCACCTTACCTCCCTCATGAGAAATCTGTATGCAGGTCAAGCAGCAACAGTTAGAACTGGATATGGAACAATGGACTGGCTTCAAGTTGGGCAAGGAGTATGCCAAGGCTGTATATAGTCACCCTGTTTATTTAACTTAATGTAAAATGCATCATGCAAAAGGCTGGGCTGGATGAAGCACAAGCTGGAATCAAGATTGCAGAGAGAAACATTAATAAGCTCAGATATGCAGATGACACTACCCTTATTACAGAAGTCAAAGAGTAACGAAAGAGCCTCTTGATGAAAGTGAAGGAGCAGAGTGAAAAAGCTGACCTAAAACTCAGCATTCAAAAAACAAAGATAATGGCACCCAGTCCCATCACTTTATGGCAAATAGATGGGGAAACAATGGAAACAGTGACAGGCTTTATTTTCTTGGGCTCCAAAATCACTGCAGATGGTGACTGTAGCCATGAAATTAAAAGACGCTTACTCCTTAGAAGAAAAGCTATGATCAACCTAGAGCATTTTAAAAAGCAGGGACATTACTTTGCCAATAAATGTCCATCTAGTCAAGGGTATGGCTTTTCCAGTAGTCATGTATGGATGTGAGATTTGGACCATAAAGAAAACCAAATGCTGAAGAATTGATGCTTTTGAACTTTGGTGTTGGAGAAGACTCTTTCTTGAGTATCCTTGGACTGCAGGGAGATCCAGCCAGTCCTTCCTAAAGGAAATCAATCCTGAATACTCATTGGAAGAAGTGGTGCTGAAGCTGAAATTCCAATACTTTGGCCACCTGATTCGAAGAGCTGACTCATTAGAAAAGACCCGGATGCTGGGGAAGATTGAAGGCAGGAGATGGGGACAACAGATGAAGAATGGTTGGATGATATCACCAACTCAATAGACATGAGTTTGAGCAAACTCTGGCAGATTGTGAAGGACAGGGAAGCCTGGCATGATGAGGTTCATGGGGTCCCAAAGAGCTGGACATGACTGAGTGACTGAACAAAAAATCTTCTCTTTTACTTTCCATATTGACTGTCCATTTTTCTCTATTTGCTGTGTCTGGGAGAGTGCCCCCAGTACACTGCATCTTGGGCTACTCTGACCTAGGGTTTAGAGTTAAGTTCAGTAAATGTGTGACATTAACACGGGGGTTACAGGTCAAAGGAGGAATTATCAGGTTACTTATTGTTATGAGTACTCCATTCTGCAAGATTCAATGACAAAATTGCAGCATTCAACTCAGATATCCTTCTCCATGCAACCTTCATCTCTGATTTAGAATAACCTCCATCTCTGGTTCAGACAATAACACCCCTTATCTTTGCTGGTCTAATGGTGGTAATGCCCTCCTGCTGTTGCTCACCTCTGGCAGTGTTGTAGTTGTGCCAGAACTATAGATGGTTCTGACCAGCTCATTAGATCCAGTTGTGGGCATCATTTTCCATTCTGTCTTTGCTGAGGTCATACGACAGTTAAAGTCATGACAAAAGTATTCACATGATGAAAATGGCATACTTATAAATTAGGGTGCTTTTGTTTTCTACTTTTTTGGAAAAAGTTATTAAAACTATGTGAACCTTAATTTTCATTTTTATATTAATTTCTCATTTAAATACTTTCTTCTTTGCAACCACCCTCTGTGTTTTCTTCAGTATAACTTTATTGAGGTTTTCAATGGCTGAATCAAAGATCTTTCTTCGTAAATGTCACACTGCACTTGAAAATATGTGGGATATTTTCAAATATATTTTGATGTTAATTTCCAACATAGTTCCACAGTGATAAGAGAACAGACACTGCATTAGTTCAAAACCTTTAGACCATGAAATTTTTGCATCTTGTTTTATGTCCCTAGATATGTTCCAGTGTCTCCTAGTTTAGTCTATGGGAACTTGAGTCAAATTTGTGTTCTACTGCTGTGTGAACATTAATAAGTCTTAATTATGTTGAATTGGTTCACTGTGCCTTTCAGGTATACTATATCCTTCTACTTCTCTGTATATTCATTCTATTTATTTTTTAGAGTTTAATATTGAAGCTTCAACTAAAAACCTTAATTTATCTACATAAAAATAATTTTCATATACAGTGGAACTATATGTAACATTTTTCTGTATTTTCCAAGTCTCAAATAATGTGTTATCATATTTTCATAATTAAAAAGTAAAAATTAAAAATTTCTGAACTTACCACAGGCTCACAGCTTCTGTGTTAGGCCCCTCTGCCCCTTATTTTTATTTCCCAAATTTTGCACACACTTTTGTAAAAAGATTTGCTTTATTAAACATTCCACAAAGCACCAATTTTAATGTGCTATCTTTTTCCTGGTGAGACTTAACTGAAATAGTAATTGGTACATAAAATGGCTCCAGGAAACAAACCTTAGAAATAGGATTCTGAGATTGAATTGCACACATATTGAAAATGGTTTCCAGGGGAAATTGGACACTGGTAAGTTGTGGGAAGTAGTGGCATCAAGAGTCTCAAAATGTTACAGGTACTAGCATGGGAAGAAATGTAATTAAAGACTCAGCTTGGGAGAGAGAGTATCTTTGAAATTTCATCCTTTTGCTGACAATAATAAGAATAAAAATTTTTATTTTACTTGGCAACTCCTAAGATCTCTAGAGTGTATATTCAAGTAAAAGAACAAAATAAAGGCTGTGAATATCTAACTCAGGTAACAAATGGAAGATTAGAAATTCTCACCAACAGATTTAAAGAATTCCTTATCTTCTTCAGCTACAGAGTCGAAGCTGAAGAAATATGCCTGAGATCAACAAAAAGAACCTGCTCTAAGAATTGCAAAAATGAAGTGTCAATAAAATACTCAAAGAAGTATACTGATGGGAAATGAACAGGTCTCTCAGATGTGGGATAAGAATATTAGAAGATAAAGACACAACTGAGAAATTTAGACTCCTTTTCCCTACATACTTCTAGATTTCCCTTGCTAGGGGAGGTTCAACTTCTAAACCTTTTCTGAAGGAACAGATTTATGGATTTGGGGACGTTTACCCTGCAGAAGTCATGCTAATTGCCCTTCATCACTTTCAGTGCCACAGGAGTGGTTCCTGTCTATCAAATGAGAGCAAAGTTGACTCCAGATCAAGATAGTCTATTGGGGAAGGCAATGACACCCCACCCCAGTACTTTTGCCTGGAAAATCCCATGGACAGAGGAGGCTGGTAGGCTGCAGTCCATGGGGTCGCTAAGAGTCAGACACGACTGAGCGACTTCACTTTCACTTTTCACTTTCATGCATTGGAGAAGGAAATGGCAACCCACTCCAGTGTTCCTGCCTGGAGAGTCCCAGGGACGGGGGAGCCTGATGGGCTGCCGTCTATGGGGTCGCACAGAGTCGGACACGACTGAAGTGACTTAGCAGCAGCAAGATAGTCTATACACAAAAATGTTACAGAATTTCACGAGCTTTAACTGACATGAATCTGGCAAACAAGTATGTGAATGTTAGACTTTCTGAGAATGTTAGACAAAGGAAGATGAAATTTAAAAGAAAAAAGACATGTTATGTACAGGGTGCCCTTACTTGAAACACACCTGAGAAGGATATTAACAGTTAGCAGTTTGAAGTCTATATACAACAGGGTGGTGGTTTTGTCACTAAGTCGTGTCCATCTCTTATGACCACATGGACTGTGGCCTTCCAGGCTCCTCTGTCCCTGGGATTCTCCAGACAAAAATACTGGAGTATGGGTTGCCATTTCCTCCTTCAAGGGATCTTACTGACCTGGGAATTGAACCTCGGTCTCCTCATTGTAGTCTGATTCTTTACCAACTGAGCTATGAGGGAAGCCCCCCTCATACACACAGGGAGCTGTAGCAATTAGCAATGTGGTTGAGATATCAGCAATGTCTCCATGATATGTATAGCAAGGAGCCAGAAGTTTCATTTGGATTGTAATACTAGAAGCAATATTAATTACTATGGATTGATGCAATTATTATTAATATTGAAATATTATAAGTTACTTACTCAGACAGTCTTTAAACACGAGCTCTCAAAGAGTCTTAAGATTACTCCTTTATTAGGCATTAAGAAAGGCTTTGATAAGAAGGCCATCACCATTTTTATTTGGTGGTGTGACCTTCAACTCTTTGCTTAAGATTATGACAAAGGATCCTATAGTAGCCTTAGGTTCCCTACATCTCAATGGAAACACTGGATCCAAGAGTGCTAGAGGCAGTTAGTGGTGCTTGATATTGAGAGACAAGGTGGATGCAAATATCTCAATAAATCTCAAGACAATATTAATTATAAAAATAATTTAAAATTTATATGTGCAGAGATTTGTAATGATGGTTAACAAAGCACAGAATCCCTAAGGATAATATTAACTAACAACCTACAAAGAGGATGCATGACCTATTTAGGAAAATTCTATGACTGCAGGACAAAAGGCTAACTCAGGTGCAAAACCTGTGCCAGTTCCTAGCCTCACCGGTCCTTAGTTGAGAGAGAAATCTGAGTATTTTGAGGAAGGTCTTAAGAAAATGACATATGGATCCAACGTGAATCTTCCCCTAAAATTTTCACCAAAATTTCAGACATTTAACAGGATAACAGATACTCAAGAAAAGAAAAATGTAAATAAAAGTATCCAAACATTTTGAGAGTTTATGGTACTGCTTCTTAATTGGCACTAATATTTGGACATTTTCAAGTTACCAGACCTACATAGAATGGACATTGTTGATGACTAAAGGAATCTTGGTTTAATTCTTGCAGTGGGTCCAATGGGGCCACAGATTCATTTCATGTTTTTATTTCATTTCCAGAATGCATAGTGTGAATAGACATACGTTGTTGTTCAGTCATGTCCAACTCTTTGCAACCCCATAGACTGCAGCATAACTGGTAAAACCTCAACAGTGTCTTCTACGTAGGAACCAACTGGAAATTCCTATATCTCTCTCCACACAATATAATAAAATGGAGTTTATCTTACCTCTGTCTTCACTGATTTGCTTAGAGCTCTGACAACTATCTTGTTTCTTGTCATAACTAATTTGGGGTTTGCTTACATTGTTGTGATATCCCCCAACCATTTTTATGGTCCTTGTACTTTAGGCATTATGCTATTTGGACTTGGTGAGAAGAAAGTAACAAGCTACCAGTGTTGAGGATGCAAGTTTTTCACCTGGGTAAAAGACAGGAGCAAGTGCTCATTGGAGGATGAAGGAAAGGGGTTCACTCAGTTGGATATCTTTGGTTTGTCCATCTAAGCTCAGAGTTCAGTTGCTCAGTCATGTCCGATTCTTTGCGACCGCATGAATTGCAGCATTCCAGACCTCCCTGTCCATCACCAACTCCCGGAGTTCACTCAGACTCATGTCCATCGAGTCGGTGATACCATCCAGCCATCTCATCCTCTGTCGTCTCCTTCTCCTCCTGCCCCCAATCCCTCCCAGCATCAGAGTCTTTTCCAATGAGTCAATTCCTCACATGAGGTGGCCAAAGTACTGGAGTTTCAGCTTTAGCATCATTCCTTCCAAAGAAATCCCAGGGCTGATCTCCTTCAGAATGGACTGGTTGGATCTCCTTGCAGTCCATCTAAAGACATTCTCTAATCTTCCACACACTGCTATGTACTCTAGGAAGCTGATGTATACATACTTCCTCAGTGACTTCTCTAGCTCTTACCATTTGGTTGTGTACACACAGCAAGATGTCATCCGCAAGAGATCTGAGTGCTGGAGGAGTGTGAACTTTGAATATCTATTTCCCTGGATTCCTTAAATGAATGATGTTATTTGTTGGCTGTGTTGGGCTGTTCATCATTCTCTGCAGATTGGGACGACTGATACCTTTCCTTGATCCTTCAGGATCAGGAAACTGAATGCTTTTTTCTTGTTACTAATTCCAGAGCAATGAATTATTCTTTTGGTATTCCTAAGCAGTACCCAAATTTCTGTAAAAAGGTAACCTTATAGCCTCCTCTAATCACCTCATTGAACTTCCAGTGCTGTGGAGAGAATGTGATTGGGTAGATTGTGTCTTAGTTATTTCTAGGTCTTATAATTTGCTCCAGAGTCACAATTACCTAACTGCTTCATGCCAATACTTGGGTTTACTTCTCGATTTTTTTCCGCTTCCACTTACAGTATTTATCTATACTATGTTACCACTTTAGAATATAGCCTTAATACTGTGGTTTCTTGAATCTAAATCAAAGTTTCCTTGTGTTTAGAAAACTGATGAGCTATTTATTGATGAGCTATTATAAAGTTCTCAGTTGTATGAAATATACTTATAAAAAAAAATTTTTCGACTAACAGCACAAATACAACATAATATCCCGTCAATAAAGTGATGGGACTAATTGATGACCCTAATCTTCAAATGTACCATCTATGTAGACGCTGGAAATGTCTTGCTTATATTATGAATCATTATAAAATTTCTACACTAATACAGACATTTGTTTGAATTAGATTTCCTACAGGAGTAAAGAGTAGAAAACAACTTCAATGAGACTCTAGGATTACTTTTAATTGGTTAGTCATTAGTGTTTGCCACAACTGTCAATTCAAAAAAGATAATTATTCTAGCTATTTATTGAGAAAATCTATTTTTATAATACCTTCATATGTTTGGAGAGTAATATAAATAAAAATGATATTTATTAGATGCTTTACTTTTCACTCTCAATCTTTTAGAAATAAATATTATAAGACTACTGAACTCTCAAGCTTTGTCTTTCCAGCCATTTGTTTGGAGATTTCACCATTCAATCTGCTATCAAATAATCTTTTTTTGTTCTCACGATTCCACTTAGAGTTTATTCTTCAGGAATACTAAAATGATCTATTTTCTGAGTGTACCAGTCTGTTCATGTCTCCCTGACTTTGTGGAAGTTCCCTCAGCCTTGGAAAGACTTTCTATTACGATCTCTCAAGTTATTTTTTTCTACTTTTAATACTTTTTTTTTAAATCTATCTGCCTACCTCAGATAGAAGTAATCATTTCCTCTTTTTGCTTCTGTGTACTCAGTGCATATTCTATTTCAATGACAGTGTAAGATTATTCAGAAAATAGAATCAGCACACAAATCAAGCAAGTACCACAAAGGGAGAAAGATGAAAATGCTGATGTTTATTATATTTAAAAAAATGTGAGGGACCTCATTTTATCAACTCTTATTTCTACATTTTTACACATTAAAAATTGAAATATGCTGCAATTTCATTGATATAAAATTTTATTTGTGGTGTCTGAGATGATGGTATCTTATAATTGATTAAAGAGTTGTGTGTGTCGGGGGCAGATGTTTTCTCAGTCGTTCAGTCACGTCCAACTCTTTGCAACCTCATGGACTATAGCCCACCAGGTTCCTCTATCCACAGAATTTTCCGGGCAAGAGTACTGGAGTGAGTTTCCATTTCCTACTACAGGGGATGAAGGAGTTACTATGATAAATTATAGAAATATTTTCTTATTTTCTAATTTAATGGCTTCATTTTTTCTCTTTCTCTCCCTCTGAACCCCACCCTTCCCCTCAGATCAGTCGCTCAGTCGTGTCCGACTCTTTGCGACCCCATGAACCGCAGCACGCCAGGCCTCCCTGTCCATCACCAGCTCCCGGAGGTCACTCAGACTCGCATCCATCGAGTCAGTGATGCCATCCAGCCATCTCATCCTCTGTCGTCCCCTTCTCCTCCTGCCCTCAATCCCTCCCAGCATCAGAGTCTTCTCCAATGAGTCAACTCTTCGCATGAGGTGGCCCTTCCCCTTCTCCCCCCATTCTAAGGATGATTTTTCCCCTAATTTTATGTTAATGTACACAAAGAGATTTATCTCATTCTATGCTGGTCAGCTTAATAGTGATATGTGATGAGATTGTCTGGTTTATTTCACAGTGCTTACAGAACAAAATCAATCCATATGAATGAGAAGAATTTGGAAAGTTTAAATTTATATGATCATGGCAAGTAAATTTAAAGTATCTTCAGATTTTATATTTTTGTATGAGAGGAATCAACATATGTGTTCACAGAGAGAGCTGAGGCTTGCAGTTAGGAGGTAAGAGTTAATGTAATTCAAGATACAAAAACAATTCTTAGTAGAGCTTCTCAAACTGTTAGCCTGCTCCCCTATAAGATAATGTAATAGAGTTCTCTATGACCAGAAGTCTCTAGATAGATTCACTGACTACTTGTAAAGGAAAAAAAAAAAAAAAAAAGCAATTAGGCATAAACTCATTGAAGATGAAATTGAATTCCCTGTTGGAACTCTCAGAATATAAGACAATGTCAGACCCATAATAGGCAGTCAGTGCTGACTATAGATTGGAGAAGGCAATGGCACCCCACTCCAGTACTCTTGCCTGGAAAATCCCATGGATGGAGGAGCCTGGTGGGCTGCAGTCCATGGGGTCGCTAAGAGTCAGACACAACTGAGCGACTTCACTTTCACTTTTTCACTTTCATGCATTGGAGAAGGAAATGGCAACCCACTCCAGTGTTCTTGCCTGGAGAATCCCAGGGGCAGGACAGCCTGGTGGGCTGACGTCTATGGGGTCACAAAGAGTCGGACACGACTAAAGTGACTTAGCAGTAGCAGCAACAGCAGCTGACTATAGAATTGAAAAAGCAGAAAAACATTGAGAATTCAAATATCTTTCTTTATGTTGTCCTCCCCCAAATAAAACAAGATCATATGTTAAAAAGTTATAAGCATTTCCTGGAATATTTTATTTTACTTTAGGTAGAAGAAAGCCAACTGCCTTCTTTGTTATGCTTCTCTCTGTCATTAGCCTTTCCCAAGAGTTCATGTCCAAGATGACAATTAATATACCATAATCTATCCTTTTAGAGAGCAAAATTCTATGGTCTTAGTATACTTACTCAGTTCACAGCTATCACTACCATTAACTTTATTTTTTTTTAATCACTGCACAAAGAAACTTTGTAGCCAACAGGAAACACTCCCCATTCCTGCCACCCTTCCCCACCATGGAAACTACTAGTCTACTCTGTTTCCATGGATTGACCTGCTCCGGTTATTTCATAAAAATAGTATCATATAAATATGCCTTTTAAGTCTGGCTTCTTTCACCTAGCATGTTTTCAAGATTATCCACAGCCTGTATTAATACTTCAGCACTTTTTAATGAATAAAAATATTCTATTATATTAAAAATGCTTTATTTTTATTGCATTTCAGACATTGTTCGAAGCACTTTACTTAGGGTAAAGTCTATGGATTGTTTGACATGATTACTCATGTTGAGATCAGTGACAACTGATGAAGAGTTCGGATTAGAATATCAATAAGCACATAGAACCCAAGCAAGCAAATAGGTGAGACAATTAATGGAGAAAATTTTACTTATAGTATGCTTCATGGCTTTGGCATAATTGCCATTAATGTTAATCATATTAAAGTGCTAAATACTTTTCTTAAAAAAATCAAGAAGCAACATAGTATGCTATTTAGATATGAGGAGGTAAATGCTAAAAGAGCTAAATAAATTTAATTTTGTTTAGATCATCACTGACGTATAAACTATTATGGCCAAGTTTTAAGGGAGGAAGGACAAGATGAAGACAGTTATTTTAATTCTCAACTTATTTTATGTATATACAGAGTGCCCAACAGCATGCTTTAAGATAATAAATTATATATACATTTCTAACAGCTAAATGAGTAGATTCAATCTTTCATTTCCTGAAAGATAAAAAGTCTAGATGATGCTACTTAATTTTGAGATGCTAATAGGATTTATTGTCAGTTTTTAATTACATCAATGTTCTAAATCATTACACAATCATCCCAGGTACTTTGTTAAATATTGTTCACCATATGAAATAAAAGAAAAATGAATATAGCACTATTCCTGAGAAAATTAGTAAGATTTAATCAAATTAAAACCCTATGAAAGAGAAGGTATTAAAACTCTATTCCATAGCAAGAGAAAATTAACTATTCTTATAAAAAGGAAGGCACAGTTGAACAGTCACTGGCTAAGATTTGAATTTCCCTCAACTACACAAATAGGTATGAGGTTCAATTCAAAAATCAATGAATGACTATCATCAAAAAGTCTGCAAATAAATATTCAAGAGGATATGGAAAAAAGGAAAATATCCTACACAGATTTTGGGGACATAAATTGGTACTGGAACAGTAAAAAGCAGTTTGAGGTTTCCTTAAGAAACTAAAAATAGAACTACCATATGATCCAGAAATTCCTTTCCTGAGTATATATAAGGAAAAAAAAATGAAAACACATATTCAAAAATGTACATGCACCCCAATGTTCATAGGTGCACTATTTACAATAGTCAAGGCATAGGAACAACCTGAGTGCCCAACAGATGATTGGATTAAGATTTGATATACATAAACACACACACACACACACATACACACCCACTGAAATATTACTCAGCCATAAAATCAAATGAAATTCAACTTCCATTTTCAGTAAGGTAGATAGACCTAGAGAATGTTTTGCTTAGTAAGTTGGAAAGAGAAAGACAAATACTATATAATATTACTTATGTGTGAAATTTAAAAAATACTGCAAACGAGTGTATATGCAAAACAAAACCAACTTAGATATAGAAACAAATTCATGGTTACTGAAGGAGAGAAGAAATAGTGGAGGGACATTTTACCATATGCAAAATAGGTAAGCCACAAGGATTTACTGCATAGTGCAGGGAATTATATCAATTACATTATAATAACCTATAATGGAATATAATCTGTAAATTAATTGAATCACTATGCTATACACCTGAAATCAACACAATCTGTAAATCAACAATGCTTCAATTAAGAAAAACAGTGTCACCCACACATCTCTTGTAGATTTCCCCAGTTTGATATGGAATCATTTTCCTTCTTTATGCCACATAGATTATCATAGCAGGAGAAACTATTGAAAGAGTATCAGAACAAATTACAAAAATTCTGTGGTGTCAATCCAGGACAAGTGAAACAGTAGGAAGACCAGAAATAAAAAATCCTAATTTAAATTCAGTGTAGCTAAATTTTGAAACTCAGTTTTTATGAAAGTGTGATCATTTGTTTTATAGTTACCATAATACATCAATGCTTTTTGTCCGAGTTTATATAATATCTAAAGTTTTCGATGTAATCTGACTTATGAACTTTTTAATTTTGTTTTGATTATTAGAGAATAAGTTGAATATATTGTTATTCAGTGTTTAAATATTTAGTGAACAATCATTTTATACTGTTGAGTTTTGCTTCTTGATTGTAATAAACCATCTGTTAATTATTAGAGGCCTGATGAATAATATTTGAACTAATTATATGACATTATACAGAACAATACATTGTTTTCTTTGAGTAGTTCATTTGCTTCTCTTATATACACAGAATTTATTCTAATATTAAAGAATTTATCATTGTATTTTAAGTACTGAAAGTGTAATAATGTCTTTTACAAATGATGCATTATTTTTAAACCACAGAAAAAGATCTTTTGACAGTTAATTCCCGGTTGTGAGTTCATTCATAAGAATTTAAAGTAAATGTTTATTTAGTATTTAAATGCTATTGAGCAAATGATGCAAATAATGAAATAAGAATTTCACTGGGAAAAGATAATTTTTTTTTTCAGGGTAGATTTAGGTAAAGAATGCATGTCATACAGGCAAGTATAAATCATTATTTTTTCTTTATCACCACTCTATATGGATCATTTTTAAAGGCTTTTGAGAAATAAAAATAAACAAAACATGCATAATCCCTATATTCATGAAGCTTAAAACCTAGTAAAAGAGAGTTCATATAGTCAAAGCCATGATTTTTCCAGTAGTCATGTACAGATGTGAGAATTGGACCATAAAGAAGGCTGAGCACTGAAGAACTGATGTTTTTCAAATTGTGGTGCTGAAGAAGACTCTTGAGAGTCCTTTGGACAACAGGGGATCAAATCAGTCAATCCTAAGTGAAATCAACCCTGAATATTTACTGGAATGACTGATGCTGAAGCTGAATTTTCAATACTTTGGCCACCTGATGCAAAGAGCTGACTCACTGGAAAAGACTCTGATGCAGGGAAAGATTGAGGATAGGAGGAGAAGTGGGCAATAGAGGATGAGGTGGTAGGATGGCATCATCAACCCAATAGACATGAATTTGATCAGACTCAGGGAGATAGTGAAGGACAGGGAAGTCTAGCATGCTGTAGTCTATGGGGTTACTGAGTTGGACATGATTTGGCAACCAAACAACAACATGATAAAGAAACTAAGATTCCTCCCTCTCCAGGACTAAACAGACTAATTTGGTATGTGGACCATTTTTGTTTCTAGATAACATTCAGATACTTTTAGTTAAACAGATCTTCAAAAACATGGGAAGAATACTTTAGACTAAAGGGAAGAAAAAGACAAATCAATAATGAGTGGGTGTTTCATACCAGCATCAGGCTTTTCAACAGGTAAATTGATGCTAAGATTGTGAAGTTCAAAGGGAAGAATATAAGCCAAAAGATGCAGTTGTTTTCAAATAAAAATCAACTGTAAATTACAAAACTCTTATTTATTGAACAAATATTATTGATGATTAACTGCATCCAATTAAGAAGTTTATCAAAATAAATACTGCCCCAAACAGGAAAATCATCAACATAAAAGCAGATACTTTCAAATATATAACTTTTATAATGTAAGGTTTAATATTACAGAATAAATTGCAAAGTGATAAACTTCAGCAAATTAAAGTAGTATATATGTAAAAAGTTGGCTTAAAACTCAACATTCAGAAAACTAAGGTCATGACATCTGGTCCCATCACTTCATGGGAAATAGATGGGGAAACAGTGGAAACAGTGTCAGACTTTATTTTGGGGGGCTCCAAAATCACTGCAGATGGTGATTGTAGCCATAAAATTAAAAGATGCTTACTCCTTGGAAGGAAAGTTATGACCAAACTAGATAGCATATCAAAAAGCAGAGACATTACTTTGCCAACAAAGGTCCGTCTAGTCAAAGTTATGGTTTTTCCAGTGGTCATGTATGGATGTTAGAGTTGGACTGTGAAGAAATCTGATTGCTGAAGTATTGATACTTTAGAATTGTGGTGTTGTAGAAGACTCTTGAGAGTCCCTTGGACTGCAAGGAGATCCAACCAGTCTATCCTAAAGGAGATCAGTCCTGGGTGTACTTTGGAAGGACTGATGCTAAAGCTGAAACTCCAATACTTTGGCCACCTCATGCAGGGAGTTGACTCATTGAAAAAGACTCTGATGCTGGGAGGGATTGGGGGCAGGAGGAGAAGGGAACGACAGAGGATGAGATGGCTGGATGGCATCATTGATTCGATGGACGTGAGTTTGAGTGAACTCCGGGAGTTGGTGATGGACAGGGAGGCCTAATGTGCTGCAATTCATGGGGTCACAAAGAGTCGGACACAACTGAGCAACTGAACTGAACTGATATATAAAATATTACACTGGTATTAGTATGTATATCAGATAGTAGAATGGAGAAGAAAATAAGACTACTAATGACTTTATCCTTTACAGCAAAGATTCAATAAAAATAATTTAAGAATGCATGTAGTCACAAAATAAAATATGTCCAAGTATAATGGCTTTAATAATATTTGGCTTTGTCTAAATCTTTAAAGAAATAATATACTTGGGGTAGAATAATATAAATTCTACGTAAATGTAACATCTTTTCTGGTTCCCCCAATTGCATTTTTTTCTGATAATTCAAGTACAATTTTTATTGTATATTTTTATTTAATTTACTATTAATTTAATAAAACGGACTTATGGGCATGGGGAGAGGGGAGGAGACGGTGAGATGAATGGAGAGAGCAACATGGAAACTTACATTATCTTTTGTAAAATAGATAGCCAATGGGCACTTGCTGTATGTGTCAGGGAACTCAAACAGGGACTCTGTCTCAACCTAGAGGGGTGGGATGAGGAGGGAGATGGGAGGGAGTTTCAAGAGAGAAGGGACATATGTACACCTATGGCTGATTCATGTTGATGTTTGTCAGAAAACAACCAAATTCTGTAAAGCAATTATCCTTCAATTAGACTTCCCTGGTGCCTCAGATGGTAAAGCATCTGCCTACAATGCTGGAGACCCAGGTTCGATCCCTGGGTTGGAAAGATGCTCTGGAGAAGGAAATGGCAACCCACTCCAATACTCTTGCCTGGAAAACCTCATGGAGGGAGGAGCCTGGTAGGCTACAGTCCATGGGGTTGCAAAGAGCTGGACAAAAATAAATTAATTAAAAATTCATTATGCATGCAATTGCAAATGATATGTTGTGTGATTTTCATTATTTTTTTCTGTAGTTACTAATATTACAAGTGTTTCAATAGCTTTGACATTAAATAAACTTATATAATTATTATTTTTATACTAATTATATGGTAGCAATACTGTGATTTTAAAAATTAGTAACAAGATAGTGAATAAAATTCAAAACCATCTTGGTAAATAACATATGTCCAAGTTTGGAGAACATAAGTCCCAGATTCATATATGAATAATAAACTTTACAATGTAAACTGTGATTCAATTAAAAAATGTGAACACAAGGCAAACTGAATATTGCTTCCCCTATGGAAACATGTAGTTAAAAATCAGACAATTTAATAAGTGCTGAAGTGTCAACAATGCTATAATAAGGAACTAATGGCTGTGTGAGTCAATACCTCTGAATGCACAAGGATAGAAACTGTGTACATAAATACCTTGAAGAATGTAATGTTCTCTCTAAATTTGTCTGAGACATTAAAATAAAAGTTTAGATGACTACATTAAATTTGATCATGCTCTTCCTGGTCTTTCCATTGATTATTTCATGAGAATGTTTAAAAAGTTGACTTTTTCTAGCTGTAGATGTTTGGAATAGTGATCAGTTAACTCGATGGACATTAGTTTGAGTAAACTCCGTGAGTTGATGATGGACAGGGAGGCCTGGCATAATGCGATTCTTGGAGTCGCAAAGAGTTGGACATGACTGAGCAACTGAACTGAACTGAACCAGGAAGACCCAAAAGTACTAAATAGGCCCAGGGAAAAGCCAAGAGGTAGAAAGGCAATGCAAAGTGAAAATAAAGGTCACTGAAAGATTTACAAACAAAGCATTTTGTACTTTTAATCCTTTATTTTCTTTGTGGTTATACACTCATTCGGTAACTATATGCTTTAGCAAAGCTACAGAGAGTAAATTCCATGGCAGAGGATTCAGTAGGAAGAGGTTTAAGCTATGATAGAAGCATAACAGCCATGGTATTAGAATGTTGATGACCATTGTCCACTCTTCATAATAACATAATGAGAGTGAGACCAAGGAATCTTTTCCCCAGATAGTGAATCTACTCAAAAAATGCAAATAAAGGCAGATGGCAAATTGATGACTAATGAAATCATAAATCCACAGACCCTCTCTGCCTTCTGCTTTCTCATCTGCCTCCTCTCCCTTCTCCTTAGCCAAAGTGGACATGGTCAGGCTATTCTGACTATAGTGAAAGTCTGTAGTGATGTGCCCCAGAAAGTGCTGGTTTCTTTTACTAAATTTAACACGATTATTTCCTTCATCCTGGAGATGAATTGATCCAAGTTCCTAGGTCTTAAGACTTTAGCAAATGATCCCAAAGGACAGTACATTCCTTTTCATTAAAAACATAAGTCTCCATAGCTCACTACAGGCTGCTCTTCCGCATGAGTGACCTGCTTAGAGTCAATAAAGTTACCGAACATAAATCTCTATGAAAAATCTCTAGTGAATTTTAGTCCCATCACTTCAGAACAGTAAGCAGTAGCTACAAAATTGTTTCCCTGGTTTTGTTAGAGGCTCTTTGTTGGATTTTTATTTTGAGCCCTTCCCCATTTCAGGGACCCATCCCAGGGATATTCAATCCTGAATATTCATTGGAGGGACTGATGCTGAGGCTGAAGCTACAATACTTTGGCCACCTGGTATGAAAAGCTAACTCATTAGAAAAGACCCTGATGCTGGGAAAGATTGAAGACAGTAAGCGGAGTGGATGACAGAGGATGAGATAGTTGGATGGTGTCACTGACTCAATGGATATGAGTTTGAGCAAGCTTCAGGAGATGGTGAGGGACAGGAAAGTCTGATGTGCTGCAGTCCAAGGGATCACAAAGAGTTGGACACAACTGAGCAGCTGAACAACAACCATTCCAGGGAGCACCTCAACTGTATCTCCCTTTGAGATTGCAGTGCATTGCCTATGCACTGAGTCTAGCGTGCTGGTGAGGGTAGGAAAGAGCTAGTCCATGTGAGACCCTCCACGTAAAGTCTTTGTAAGTGCCTATGATTAGGCCTGAAAGATCACAAATAGGACCAGACCTATGCTCAACTGATATTTAAATTACTTATAGCACATGCACTTAATATTCTTTATTTGAGATACTTCAAGTAGAATAAATACTGTATTGATTTTACTGCATTGTTTGGTTATTTTTTGCACATAAATATACCATGTAATCATCACAAAGATCAAGGTTGAAAACATTTATGGTATACATGACAGTTTCTTTTTTTTTTTTTAATTAGAACTATAGATGATATACACTACGGCAAAATATACCTTACAAGTATACAGCAAAGTTATTCTTCTAATATATATATATATATATATAAAATTTCTGAGATGATTTTTCATTACAAGATACTGAATATGTCTTATGTTATATCGTAAGTCCTTGTTGCTTATCTATGTTATATATAGTACTTTGCATCTATTACCCATACTCCTAGTTTATGCCTTCTCACCTCCCTTTCCCCTTTGGTAACCATAAGTTTGTTTTCATGCCCATGACAGATTCTTTGTGATTCTTCTCAGACAACACCCCTGGAAACACCCAGTATTCTCACTGATATCACTCACGATGATTGACTATTTTTGTTTTTTGTCATTAAAATGGATAATAGGGTATGTTGTCTTTTGCAACTAATTCCCTTCATTCAGCATACTGTCTTTGAAATGTACTCATGTTGCAGTTTATTCTTTTTATTATAGAATAATAAAATAGGGCATGAATACAGCACATTTTATGTGTTTATTCTACTATTGTTGAGCACTTGATAGCTTTCAATTTGTGGCTATCTGAATGAAAATGCTACGAACATACTCAGGGCATAAATGATTATACTCATAACTGTCTTTTGGAGGATATAGACATTCATTTCTCTTATGTACATGTAAAGAAGTAGAACTGCTGAAGTGTGGAACAAGTACATAGTTCAGTTTAGGAGATATTGCCATACAGTCCTTGGAAGAAGTTTTACTCCTACCTGCAGTGTATGGGCAAATGGGTTCTATATCCTGAAAAATTTTTGTCAGTCTTTCTGATTGTGAAGCATTTGGTAGATGCATATGATAAATTTTTGTAGATATAATTTGTGTTTCCATGATGAGTGATTTTTTTAGATGATTATTAGCAAATTGAACGATTCTGAGAAGCTCATCAGTAATATACACTGAGCACATGGTTCATTCTCACCTATAACCTTCACTTCAACTGAGTAGAAGCTAAGTGAAATGGTATTGCCATAGGAGAATCTGAATGTGGGACTTGTACTCATTAGATAGAGTGTAGTCCACTGGAGAAGGGGATGGCAAACCAGTTCAGTATTCTTGCCTTGAGAATGCAATGAATAGTATGAAAAGGCAAAGTGATAGGATACTGATAGAGAAACTCCCCAGGTCAGTAGGTGCCCAATATGCTGCTAGAGATCAGTGGAGAAATAACTCCAGAAAGAATGAAGGGATGGAGCCAAAGCAAAAAGAATACCCAGGTGTGGATGTAACTGGTGATAGAAGCAAGGTCTGATGCTGTAAAGAGCAATATTATATAAGCACCTGAAATGTTAGATCCATGAATCAAGGCAAATTGGAAGTAGTCAAACAAGAGATGGCAAGAGTGAATATCGACATTCTAGGAATCAGCAAACTAAAATGGACTGGAATGGGTGAATTTAACTCAGATGACCATTATATCTACTACTGCAGGCAGGAATTCCTCAGAAGAAATGGAGTAGCCATCATGGTCAACAAGCGTCTGAAATACAGTACCTGAATGAAATCTCAAAAACGACAGAATGATCTCTGTTCGTTTCCAAGGAAAATCATTCAATATCAGAGTAATCCAAGTCTATGCCCCAACCAGTAATGCTGAAGAAGCTGAAGATGAACGGTTCTATGAAGACCTACAAGACCATTTGGGACTAACACCCAAAAAAGATGTCCTTTTCATTATAGGGGACTGGATCGCAAAAGTAGGAAGTCAAGAAAAACCGGGGGTAACAGGCAAAATTAGCCTTGGAATATGGAATGAAGCAGGGAAAAGGCTAATAGAGTTTTGCCAAGAGAACACACTGGTCATAGCAAACACCCTCTTCCAACAACACAAGAGAAGACTCTATACATGGACATCACCAGATGATCAACACCGAAATCAGATCGATTATATTCTTGGCAGCCAAAGTTGGAGAAGCTCTATACAGTCAGCAAAAACAAGATCAGGAGTTGACTGTGGCTCAGATCATGAACTCCTTATTGCCAAATTCAGACTTAAAATGAAGAAAGTAGGGAAAACCTCTAGACCATTCAGATATGACCTAAATAAAATCTGTTATCATTATACAGTGGAAGTGAGAAATAGATTTAAGGGACTAGATCTGATAGATAGAATTCCTGATGAACTATGAATGGAGGTCCCTGACATTGTACAGGAGACAGGGATTAAGACCATCCCCATAGAAAAGAAATGCAAAAAAGCAAAATGGCTGTCTGGGAAAGCCTTATAAATAGCTGTGAAAAGAAAAGTGAAAAATAAAGGAGAAAAGGAAAGATATAAACATCTGAATGAAGAGTTCCAAAGAATAAAAAGGAGAGATAAGAAAGCCTTCCTCAGTCATCAATGCAAAGAAATAGAGGAAGACAACAGAATGGGAAAGACTAGAAATCTCTTCAAGAAAATTAGAGATACCAAGGGGACATTTCATGCAAGGATGGGCTCAATAAAAGACAGAAATGGTATGGGCTAACAGAAGCATAAGATATTAAGAAGAGGTGGCAAGAATACACAAAAGAACTGTACAAAAAAGATATTCATGACCAAGATAATCACGATGGTGTGATCACTCACCTAGAGCCAGGTATCATGGAATGTGAAGTCAAGTGGACCTTAGAATCACTACGAACAAAACTAGTGGAGGTGATGGAATTCCAGTTGAGCTATTTCAAATCCTGGAAGATGATGCTGTGAAAGTGCTGCACTCAATATGCCAGCAAATTTGGGAAACTCAGCAGTGGCCACAGGACTGGAAAAGATCAGTTTTCATTCCAGTCCCAAAGAAAGGCAATGCCAAAGAATGCTCAAACAACCGCATAATTGCACTTATCTCACATACTAGTAAAGTACTGCTCAAAATTCTCCAAGTCAGGCTTCAGAAGTACGTGAACCATGAACTTCCTGATGTTCAAGCTGGTTTTAGAAAAGGCAGAGGAACCAGAGATCAAATTGCCAACATCTGCTGGATCATGGAAAAAGCAAGAGAGTTCCAGAAAAACATCTATTTCTGCTTTATTGACTATGCCAAAGCCTTTGACTGTGTGGATCACAATAAACTGTGGAAAATCCTGAAAGAGATGGGAATACCAGACCACCTGACCTGCCTCTTGAGAAACCTATATGCAGTTCAGGAAGAAACACTTAGAACTGGACATGGAACAAGAGACTGGTTCCAAATAGGAAAAGGAGTACATCAAGGCTGTATATTGTCACCCTGTTTATTTAACTTATATGCAGAGTACATCATGAGAAATGCTGGGCTTGAAGAAGCACAAGCTGGAATCAAGATTGCTCGGAGAAATATCAATAACCTCAGATATGCAGATGACACCACCCTTATGGCAGAAAGTGAAAAGGAACTTAAAAAGCCTCTTGATGAAAGTGAAAGAAGAGAGTGATAAAGCTGGCTTAAAACTCAACATTCAGAAAACTAAGATCATGGCATCTGGTCCCACCACATCATGGCAAATAAATATGGAAATAGTGCAAACAGTGCCAGACTTTGGGATCCAAAATCACTGCAGATGGTGATTGCAGCCATGAAATTAAAATGCGATTACTCCTTGGAAGGGAAGTTATGACCAACCTAGATAGCGTATTCAAAAGCAGAGACATTACTTTGCCAACAAAGGTCTGCCTAGTTAAGGCTATGGTTTTTCGAGTGCTCATGTATGGATGTGAAAGTTGGACTGTGAAGAAAGCTGAGCGCTGAAGAATTGATGCGTTTGAACTGTGGTGTTGGAGAAGACTCTTGAGAGTCCCTTGGACTGCAAGCCCTGGGTGTTTTTTGGAAGGACTGATGCTAAAGCTGAAACTTCAGTATTTTGGCTACCTCATGCAAAGAGTTGACTCATTGGAAAAGACTCGGATGCTGGGAGGAATTGAGGGCAGAAGGAGAAGGAGACAACAGAGGATGAGATGGCTGGATGGCATCACCGACTCAATTGACATGAGTTTCGGTGAACTCAGGGAGTTGGTGTTGGACAGGGAGACCTGGCATGCTGCCATTCGTGGGGTCACAAAAAGTCAGACACGACTGAGCGACTGAACTGAACTAAAAAACCGCAAAGCTAGCAGAAAGCATGGAGCATTAAATCATTTTGTTATTTAATAGAGCTACCCCATGGAATGTTTCCCTTCTCAAGCTTAGATGCTTGCTCCCTAATTTCCCAGAGGCAACTGGAAATTGAAAGTAACAAGGACAGTCTGAATTTCAGGGTAATAGATTGAAGTTGAAGATGGATAATAATGTGCTTTTAGAAGAAGGTGACATTTTGGAATCTCACAGTGCCTAAGTGAAAGCTATTTGACATGGTAAAACCCAAAACAAAAACGTGGCCTGCAGCTGGCAAAGATGACCACATGGGTTAAGTGCCAAGACAGGCTCCTAAGAATGGTAGTTCTGTTAATTAGATAGAAATTTCCCGCATAATCCCAGAATGCCAAAACAATGAGAAAAATGATACAGAAAAAAAAAAAATAAATAAATCAAGTCATTCAGTGGTTGCCAGCTACACCACAACTTAACTGTTATGATGATAGAAAACTAATAAAATATAGTAAAAAAAATTCTCAGTAAATAGTATGCTGCTGCTACTAAGTCACTTCAGTCGTGTCCGACTCTGTGCGACCCCATAGACGGCAGCCCATCAGGCTCCCCCGTCCCTGGAATTCTCCAGGCAAGAACACTAGAGTGGGTTGCCATTTACTTCTCCAGTGCAGGAAAGAGAAAAGTGAAAGTGAAGTCGCTCAGTTGTGTCCGACTCTTAGCGACCCCATGGACTGCAGCCTTCCAGGCTCCTCTGTCCATGGGATTTTCCAGGCAAGAGTACTGGAGTGGGGTGCCATTGCCTTCTCCAAGTAAATAGTATAAATACTGAAAAAATAGAGACAGGATTGTAAATTAAAGATAGCATTGTACATGTGAAAACTAAAAGAGGCTAAAATAACCAATATATGTGTGTGAATATGCACTTCTATACATAAATATTATAACTATATAATAATACAATTTATTAAAATATCTGGACATACATATGTATCCATATATCCTATATAATAATTTAAACATTGGAGAAAGAAATGGCACCCCACTCCAGTACTCTTGTCTGGAAAATCCCATGGACACAGGAGCCTGGTAGGCTGCAGTCCATGAAATCGCAAAGAGTTGGACACTACTGAGCGACTTCACTTTCACTTTTCACTTTTATGCATTGAAGAAGGGAATGGCAACCCACGCCTGTGTTCTTACCTGGAGAATCCCAGGGATGGGGGAGCCTGGTGGGCTGCCGTCTATGGGGTCACACAGAGTCGGACATGACTGAAGCGACTTAGCAGCAGTAGAGGCAGCAGCAATATTAACAGAGAAAAATTCCATTTATAATGAGGGTAATAACAATACAGTTAATTTTTAATTAATATATTTTGTTTAAAGAGCATACTGAACAAATGGAGAAATTGTGTTGCTGCTGCCAAGTCGCTTCAGTCGTGTCCGACTCTGCCTGACCCCATCCACCACAGCCCACCAGGCTCCCCTGTCCCTGGGATTCTACAGGCAAGAACACCGGAGTGGGTTGCCATTTCCTTCTCCAGTGCATGAAAGTGAAAAGTGAAAGTGAAGTCGCTCAGTTGTGTCCAACTTTTCGCGATCCCATGGATTGCAGCCTACCAGGCTCCTCTGTCCATGGGATTTTCCAGGCAAGAGTACTGGAGTGGGTCGCCATTACCTTCTCCGAATTGTATTGCTAGTAATTCTAAATTGCTGTGTAATCAAAATCCAATTTCATTTAGAATTCCAAAGTATTGAGATTTGTTACTAATTTTGTTATAATCTTATCTTGAAAAGAACTTTAGAAATACTTATTGAAAAACATTTGTAATAAAATTATAAATTCTGTTTGATAGAAAAATATAGTGGTAGAAGATTTTCTGTACCAGATATTAAAATTTACAATAATGTTGCTATATTCAGAAAAGATAGCATTGATTTTAGAAGAGACAAATAAATTAATGGAAAATATTAAAGCAAAAGTATATACAAGAATATATGCAACTCAATATTCAATTAAAGTAGCATCTTAACTTAGCGGTAATTGGACAGAGCTCTTTAATAAATGGATTGGAGATATTAGAAGATCCTAGGAGGAAAAAATTAATATCACACATGTTTTACCATGAATAAATTAAAATTTTTTGAAAATCTTAAACTGAGATAATTATCTCAATGTTAAAAGTAAATAGAAAAACTGCTTGTATTAATATAAAGTACAGGCACAGAAAACCATTCCATGCTAGAATTAAAATCAAGATTCCATAAAGATAAAATATTGACTGTGTTACTATGTTAAAGTATGTGTGGCAAAAAAAAAAAAAAAAAAATCATAAAAAAGTGTCAAATGATAAATAAAAATGAGAAATATTTATAAATTCATATTTGAAAGTTGGCTGAAGTCTTAGAATGCTCCTACATTCTTATCAAAACAACTTGATATTCAAAAAAAGCAAGAGTAGAATCTCAGATTTGGCCTTTGAAAATAAATGAGACAAAATTTCTAAAATAATACTATTGAAAATGGAAGACATTGAAATATTTTGAGCAGAAAATACAATTAGGACATAGTGAAGGTCAGTTTTCATTCCAATCCTAAAGAAAGCAATGCCAAAGAATGTTCAATCTACTGTAAAATTGGGCTCATTTCACGTTAGCAAGGTAATGTTCAAAATCCTTCAAGCTAGGCTTCAACAATATGTGACCCAAGTACTTACAGATGCAAAAGCTGGATTTAGAAAAGGCAGAGTAACTAGAAATAAAATTTTTTAGAAACTAGAAAAGAAAACAAGAGAATTAAAAAAAAAAAAATCTACTTCTGCTCTTCTGACTATGCTAGTCTTTGTGTGGATCACAACAAACTGGAAAATTCTTCAAGAGATACCATACCACCTTACCTGCCTCCTGTGAAACCTGTATGCAGGTCAAGAAGCAACAGTTAGAACCAGACATGGAAAGACAGACTAGTTTCAAATTGGGAAAGGAGTACATTAAAGCTCTATATTGTCACCCTGCTTATTTAACTTCTATGCAGAGTACGTCATGTGAAATGCCAGGCTTGAAGACTCACAAGCTGGAATCAAGATTGCCGTGAGAAATATCAATGACCTCGGATATGCAGATGATATTACTTTAATGGGAGAAACTGTATAGGAACTAAAGAGCCTCTTGATGAAGGTGAAAAAATTGGCTAAAAACTCAATATTCATAAAAGGAAAATTATGGTATCCAGTCCCATCACTTCATGGCAAATAGATGGGAAAAAAAGTGGAAACATTGACAGCTTTTATTTACTTGGGCTCTAAAATCACTGCAGATGGTGACTGCAGCCATGAAATTAAGATTCTTGCTCCTCAGAAGAAAAGATATGACCAACCTAGACAGCATATTAAAAGGCAGAGACATTACTTTGCCACCAAGTTCCATATAGTCAAAGCTATGATTTTTCCCGTAGTCATGTTTGATGTGCTGCTGCAGCTAAATCGCTCCAGTCATGTCCAACTCTGCATGACCCCATAGATGGCAGCCCACCAGGCTCCGCCATCCTCTGGACTCTTCAGGCAAGAACACTGGAGTGGGTTGCCATTTCCTTCTCCAATGAATGAAAGTAAAAAGTAAAAGCGAAGTTGCTCAGTAGTGTCCAACTCTTAGCGACCCCATGGACTCTAGCCTACTAGGCTCCTCCACCCATGGGATTCTCCAGACAAGAGCACTGGAGTGGGTTGCCATTACCTTCTCCAGTATGGATGTGCGAATTGGATTATAAAGAAAGCTTAGTGCTGAAAAGTTTATGCTTTGTACCTGTGGTGCTGAAGAAGACTCCTGAGAGTCTCTTAGACAGCGAGAAAATCAAACAAGTCAACCCTAAATGAAATCAACTCTGAATATTCACTAGAAGGACTGATTATGAAGTTGAACCTCCAATCCTTTGACCACCTGATGCGAAGAGCCCACTCATTGGAAAAGACCCTGATGCTGAAAAAGATTGATGGTGGAGGGGAAGGGATCAACAGAGGATGAGATGGTTGGATGGCATCATTGACTGAATGAACATCAGTTTGAGTAAACACTGGGAGATAGTGAAGGCCAGAGAATTCCTGTGTGTTGCAGTTGATGGGGTCACAAAAACTCACACATAGTTTAGCGACTGAAGAACAATCTTGAAGTAACTCTAGATTTAAAGGAGGCAAAAATGAGAATTAAGAGTTTGGCAGTTAGGTTATTGACATAATTCTGATATAATGATGACTGGGGTTAGCTTTTTCAGAATATATCAACACAATTGTACCAGCTGTATTCAACTCCAGATTGTTGTTGCCACACAAACTTCACAAAAAGAGAGTGCCACTCTGATTTGGTGATGGCAGTGTGTACGAAGACAATAAAGATGATAGAACATTTAGAATGTAAAAGCAGTAAAACATATTAAGAGAATGAAAGGGATGTGTGTGTGTTCAGTCATGTCTGACTCTTTGGGACCCCATGCACTGTAGCTCAACAAGCTCCTCTGTCCATCAAGTTTTTCCAGGCAAGAATAGTGGAGTGGGTCACCATTTCCTCCTCCTAGAATCCTTCTGACTCTGGGATAAAACCTGCAACTCTTGTGTCTCCTGCATTGGCAGGCAGATTCTTTAACACTTAGCCACCCAGGGTGCTTAATGTGTAGAGTGAATAGAGGTCATTGCTCAGTATTCCAGCATGTGCAAATCACTGAGCAATTTCTTCAGCTATTAATATTTTCTAAACATGGATGGATTCTGAAATTTAATTCAAATCTGGTTCTCACCTACAAGCATTATACATATAATGATAACTACTTATTCAAAGTCTTCATTTTATTATTTCAAAGACATATTTAATACAGTATGTCTGGTAGAGAATTTATGACCATACTTCTATGTTCAATCTATAGTTTTATCACCATTTCAATGACTATCACATTATTCTTTTAAGTTGCTGATTAAAAAATATTCTTTCTCTCCATATATATAATGAGTCTTCCATTAGTTCTCTGAATATTCTTAGCCTTCTGCTTGAATTGCTGCTGCTTCTCCCACCATCCTTGTTCATTAAAACTTATTAGCCTATATTTTCAATTCATCCTTTAGAGTTTCTTCTAATGTTTCTTATATTAAACACCAGTTTCTCTGAACCTCTAGTTTGGTTTATTTTGTTCTCTACATTACATCCTTACAGAGGTAGCAATATTCTACTAATAGCCTTATAACAAAGAGTATTGAAACTGTAATGTGCTACTAATTGATATTTGTATTTACTTCTTGACTAATATTCATGAAATAAAAAGCAACTTACCTTCTACTTACCAGTCTATTATCAAAATCTAGCAATAATCCAATAAATATTTGCTGAGTATGTGAATTAATGAATAATCGTATTTATTGAAATGGGGAAAGACTAATAAACTTTTACCATCAGAAAAAGTCTAACAGTTAGGAGGAGTAGGTTAGTAAAAAGGGCCAATATTAGAGTTTTTATTCTTCAAAAGTCAATGATATCTATCCATACTGAAGGTATCACTTAGGCTACTGTCTATAAGCACTGTCTGTGTAAAAAGAATGTTTGTACTGAAGACATGAATCTGGGAGTTTTCTTTTTACAAATAAATCTAGTGCTTAGGGATGTGATGCAGTGTGTCTGGACAAGCTAATAACAGTATGTAGCAAGAAAAAATTTAGGTCTTTAAGCACTGAAGCATTTCTTTTTTTTTTGCACTGAAGCATTTTAATTTTTATATGTTGATATGGTAACCTTGCCTTTAAAGGTAGTGTGCATGGAATTGGTGGTATGAGGGAAGAAATTCACATCTTGAAAGCAGACCATCTATAAAATAATCAAATTTTTATTAAAAACTAAAGGGGGACTTTTTTCTCTCTATATAAATTATACTTCAGTTTTAATATAACAAAGAGCTATAGGAATTTTGATAGCAAAGATAGCAAATCAATGAAATTCAGAAACACAGAAAATCCACTACACATATGAAGAAGTTTTTCTTTTTTGTTTTTTCTATTAATCCTCAGGAGTTTTTAACAATATCTACTGCATGTAATTAAAGAAGCCAGTACCAAGTGCCTATAATATTTATGTCATGAATTGTGTTCACACCTACTTTTGTGTGGCTACTTTCACATTTACAGTTTAGAAAGACTGTGTCAATAGCCTACCCCCAAATCTAGCTGATACATGTAAGCATAGAGACAAACATGGAATGATATAATATTGTACATGAATTACTTTTAACTCTAATGCATGGATGCTAGTCTCTTCAGTCATGTTTTTTCTGTGTGACCCTACAGACTGCCAGGCTCCCCTGTCCATAAGATTCTCCAGAAAAGAATATTGGAGTGTACCGCCTTGTTCTCCTCCAGAGGATCTTCCTGACCCAGGGATCGAACCTGTGTCTCTTGGGTCTTCTGCATTGGCAGGCGAGTTCTTTAATGCTAGCGCCACCTGGGAAACCCTTGCTGCTGCTGCTGCTGCTAAGTGGCTTCAGTCGTGTCCGACTCTGTGCGACCCCAGAGACGGCAGCCCACCAGGCTCCGCTGTCCCCGGGATTCTCCAGGCAAGAACACTGGAGTGGGCTGCCATTTCCTTCTCCAATGCATAAAAGTGAAAAGTGAAAGTGAAGCCGCTCAGTCGTGCCGACTCTTAGCGACCCCATGGACCGCGGCCCACCGGGGTCCTCCATCCACGGGATTTTCCAGGCAAGAGTACTGGGGTGGGGTGCCATTGCCTTCCCCGGGAAACCCTTATAAAGCTAAATAACAAAGTATTAAGAATAATTATAATCACACTCTAGTATTCTTGCCTGGAGAATCCCATGGACAGAGGAGCCTGGTGGGCTACAGTCCATAGGGTTGTACAGAGTCAGACACAACTGAAGTGACTTAGCACGCACATGCACAACCACAGAAATGTGCTAATGTATAAATAACATGAAAAGTAAACTCTGAAAAAATATGTTTGGTAAACAAGTAAAAGTATAGAGTCATCATCATCTTAAAATAGACTGCTACAACTATAAGAGGCTTAATGCAAGCCTCATGGTAACCACAAGGATAAAACTCATCATAGACAATATACAAAGAGAAAAGGAAAAAATACCACAACAAAAAACTGCAAAACCACAAAGAGACAGCAAGAGGAGAGAGAAAAAAAGAAGTAAAAAACAGAAAATTGAATTTTATTCATAAAAATGAATAAGAATAGAAAGCTCTTAATAATTACTTCTAATGTAAATGGATGAAGCATCAATAAAAGGATGTAGAGTGGGAGTGATATCAGCAATGTGGCTGAATAATGCATCCCTCATCATTTCCCTCCTCAGCAACAACAATTTGGTGTTCATTCATGGACAAAAGTACCTTTGTGGGATCCAGCATCATATGTCAATTGGCCCAGGAGGGATTTGACCCACCTGTGTACTAGGTAACGGGCATAAAGACCTTGGGTTTGTCTGTGAACCTTTCACTTGGCCATGAATAAGCTTCAGGTCCTCTCAGCATTAGTCTGGAAGCTCCTGGAAAAAACCTTCTTTGATACATGTGGAGTTCCTTGTGGAAGTCCAGGTTCTCAGTATAAAAGTACGAACACAGCACTGAAGCAAGTAAAAAGAGAAAACACTGCCACAACAACAAAAAAAACATGTTTGGACACACTGGAGAGCATAAAATAAGTAATTTGTGTTTATACATGTCATCTTTCCCCAGCTCAGTGCTAAGGGAGATCGTGGCCTGGCATTTCTCCTACAGGGGAAAATGAGAGCATATAAGTGAGAACCTGGCTTTCCAAGCTGTGTGGGAAACTATGAAAGAAGCCTATTTCTTTTTTGCCTTATTAAGAGTACTGAGTTGCAAGATGAATGTTTGGAAAAGATGCTAGGAGTGAGTGGCAGATAGGACACTCTGGGGACATTCAAGGGATATGGATCCTACTAACTACCACATGGGGAAGGCAATGACACCCCACCCCACTACTCTTGCCTGGAAAATCCCGTGGACGGAGGACCCTGGTGGGCCATAGTCCATGGGGTCGCTAAGAGTCAGACACGACTGAGCGACTTCACTTTCACTTTTCACTTTTATGCATTGGAGAAGGAAATGGCAACCCACTCCAGTGTTCTTGCCTGGAGAATCCCAGGGACGGCAGAGCCTGGTGGGCTGCCGTCTATGGGGTCACACAGAGTCGGACACGACTGAAGCGACTTAGCAGCAGCAGCAGCATCTACCACATGGACTCCATCAAGAAGACGTCCAAAAGCTGCTGGAAATGCCTGAATTGTGGGTCCCTCAAAATGGCCCATAAGCACACCCAGTACTCTGAACACTTCATCCAGACACACCCTACCTTAGGTCTGACTATGTTTGTTCAAAATGGGGGTTATAGTGAGCTTTGTCTGTTGAATTGTGAGCACACACAGAAAACTGACTTGAATCTGTGGGTCAAGGAGAGACCATAAATTGAGATTTAACTCCACTCTTGAGAAAGCAAAAGAAAAGCTGTCAACACCCAGCCTTGTGCTTTGTAGTATCAAGAGAAGGTATATAAGCTTACGAATTCTGCCACAAATATGGAGCGGGCATACCCATTAGAGGTCTGTGAAAGATTTAGAGGTTGATGAAAGTTATGTCTCTCCCACAGTTAATTAATAAAGGCTGAAAGAAGTGATTGCTAGTGTAACTATTAAGATAGCAATATAAGACTTCAAGGAGGACTTCCCTCATGATGCAGTGGATAAGAATCTGCTTGCCAATTCAGGGGCCATGGATTCAATCCTTAGTCCAGGAAGATTCTACATGCTGGAGAGAAGCTAAAACTATGCAGCACAACTATTGAGCCCACTCTCTAGAGTCTGAGAGCCACAGCTACTGAGCCTACATGCTGCAACTACTGAGGCCTGGGCACCTAGATCCCATGCTCTATAACAAGAGAAGCCACTTCAGTGAGAAGCCGAAACACAACAGTGAAGAGTGGAAGAGTAGCCCTCATTCACCACAACTAGAGAAAACCCATGCTAAGCAATGAAGACTCAGTGCAGCCAAAAATTTAAAAAAAAAAAAAAAAAAAAAAGACTTCAAAGAGCCATGAAGAGTCAAGAAAACATAACCCAGTCAAAGTATCACAATAATCTTTCAGTAACCAACCCCCCAAATATGGAGACATGCCATTTGCTCACGATTCAAAATGACTGTTCAAAGAAGCTCAGTGAGCTACAAAAAGAAACAAAACAAAAATACAGAAAGATAATTAAACAAAGTCAAGAAAAATGTCACAAATAAAATACAAAGTTTAACAAAAAATAGAAATCATAAAAATGAATGAAATAAATTCTGGAGAAGAATACAATGAATTAAATGAAAATTTTCAATAGAGAACATCAATGTAAAAAATGGATCAAGAAGAAGGAAGTTGTGAATTAGAAGACAAGAATTTTGCAACGATCCAGTCAGAGAAGAACAATCATAAAATAATGAAAAAGAGTGAATAAAGTGTGTGATATAGGGGATACCATTAAAAAGGCAGGCAGTAAATTTTTGGAAAAGAGAGGGAAAGGGAGCTAAAACTTATTTAAAGAAATAACATCTGAAAACTTTTCAAATCTAGGGTGAGCTTTGAATATCCGAGTTTATGAAGCTCACAGGTCATCAAATAAACTCAAAGATATATTCTCCAAGACATGTTAAAATAAAACTGTCAAAAAGCAAAGACTTCTGGAAACTTAAATGCAGTAAGAAAAAAGAAGCTTATAACTTACAAGGGAACTCTTAAAAGACCATTGGTAAATTTCTCAGCAGGAAACTTACAGGCCTGAAAAGAGTGAAAATAACATTCAAAGTGCTGAAACAACAACAAGAACAACTTGATATGAGTACTCTGTCTGGAAAAGTTTTCTTTTAGAAACAAAGAAGAAATACTTTCCCAGACAAAAGCTAAGAGGATTCACCATTACTTGACCTGATTTATAAGAAACATTAAGACATGCTTGAGCTGAATTAAAAATCCATTAATTAGAACATAAAAACGTAAGAAAATATACAGCATTTTGGTAAAGGAAACAACATAGTCAAATTTAGAAAACTAAAACTGAAATATGGTGTTGTGCTAACCACTTATCTCTGGTATAAAGGTTAAAGGAAAAAATGTTAAAAATATAAGCAATTAAAAACTGTTAATGAATCCAAATATATAAAATAAAGTGACATCAAAAACATAAAAGGGTATATTTTTTGTCTTTGGTCAAAGTTAAGTTGTTATCAGCATAAAATAGATTATTAATCTTTAAAATATTTTATGTAAGCTTCCTGGGGCTGGTAAATTAGGAAAACTCAGCAGTGGCCACAGGACAAGAAAAGGTCCATTTTCATTCCAATCCCAAAGAAGGGCAGTGCCAAAGAGTGTTCAAACTACTGCACAACTGCACTCATTTCACATGCTATCAAGGTAGTGCTCAAAATCCTTCAGTCCAGGCTTCAGCAGTACATGAACTGAGAACTATAGGATGTACAAGAAACAGCAGAGGAATGAGAAATCAAATCACCAAAATCCACTGAATCCTAGAAAAAGCAAGGAATTCCAAAAAAACCCTTTATTTCTGCTTTATTGACTATGCTAAAGCCTTTGTGTGGATCACAACAAACTGGAAAATTCTTCATGAGATGGGAAAACCAGACCACCTTACCTGCCTCTTGAGAAACGTGTGTGCAGGTCAAGAAGCAGCACTTAGAACCGGCCATTGAACAACGGACTGGTTCCAAATTGGGAAAGGAATATGTCAAGGTTTTATACTGTAACCCTGCTTATTTAACTTATTTGTAGAGTAAATCATGTGAAATACCAGGCTGGATGAAACTCCAGCTAGAATTAAGATTGCTGAGAGAAATATCAACAACCACAGATATGCAGATGACATATCTAAAGAGCTTCTTGTTGAAGATGAAAGAGGAGAGTGAAAAACCTGGCTTAAAACTCAACATTTAAAAAATAAAGATCATGGCATCTGGTCCCATCCTCTCATGGCAAATAGAAGGGGGAAAAATGGAAAGCAATGAATGACTTTATTTTGGGGGCCTCCAAAATCACTGTGGATGGTACCGCAGTGATGAAATTAAGTGTTTGCTCTTTGGAAGAAAAGCCCTGACAGGCCTAGGCAGCATATTAAAAAGCAGAGACATCAATTTGCCACCAAGTTTCATTAAGTCAAAGCTATGGTTTTTTTCAGTAGTCATGTACAGATATGAGAGTTGGACCATAAAGAAGGCTGAGTGCTAAAGAATTGATTCTTTCAAACTGTGGTGATACAGAAGACTCTTGAGAGTCCCTTGGACAGCAAGCAAATCAAACAAGTCAATCCTACAGGGAATCAACTCTGAATATTCATTAGGAGGACTGATGCTTAAGTTGAAACTCCAATACTTTGGCCACCTAATGTGAAGAGTCCATTCATTGGAAAAGACTCTGGTGCTGGGAAAGACTGAGGGCAGGAGGAGAAGAGGGTGACAGAGGATGAGATGTAAGTGTGGCATCATCAACTCAATGGAAGTGAGTTTGAGCAAACTCCAGGAGACAGTGAAGGACAGGGAAACCTGGTGTGCTACAGTACATGGGGTCACAAAGAGTCAGCATGACTGAATGACGGAAAACAACATGGTAACTACAAAGCAAAAGCCTACAGTATTTACACAAAAAATTAAAAGAAATTAATCAAACCATACCACCCTGGAAAATCATCAAGTGATGAAAGAATGCAGCATGAAAGGGAGAATGTTACAAAAATTATACAAAACAGCCAGAAAACAATGAATAAGATGGCATTATTAAGTTATTATTAATAATTGCTCTTAATGTAGATGGAATAAATTATCCAGTCAAAATTTATAGCATAGCCCGATAGATAAAAATGTAAGACCCAACTATAGAGAATTCCCTGGTGGTTCAGTGGTTAAGAATCCATCTTCCAATGCAGAGGACACAGTTTTGATTCCTGGTTTGGGAACAAAGATCCCACAAATCATGGGGTGTCTAAGATCATGCATTGCAACTACTGACCCCCCCAAAAAAAAAAAAAACCAAAAAGATAACTATACATCTATTTCACTTTTCAAAATATATTGAAAATTTCACAATCTACAAACATTATCTATTACATAGAATGATTTATTGATACTTCAACATACTATTGAATAAAAAACTACAACTTGTATTCATACTTATACATGCTATTTCATTTGCAAAACCATGCTAAAAAATCAGAGCTATTGTATATTTAAATATAGAAAAAGCCATAATAGTAGTAGAAAATAAATGGGATTTCTAAAAATGATAATAATCTTTAAGCTTTAACAAGTTTTAAACATTACAGGACCCAAAGACTAAGTAGAATTCAATGATATATTTGAATTTAAAAAAATTAATCTGTATAATATTAGAATCCAGAAATCACAAAATATTTGATTCATAAATCTATTAATAAAAAATAATTTGAGTACAAGTTAAATGCCAATATGTCACAACTGAGAGTTAATTTACTTGCCATATAACCAACTCTCATGGTAGTGGTTCAGTCTTCAAGTTGTGTCTTTGAGACCCATGGACTGCAGCACAACAGGCTTCCCTGTCCCTCACTGTCTTCGGGAGTTTGCTCAAATTTTATGTTCACTGAGTCAGTGATGCCATACAACCATCTCATGCTATGTAACTCCCTTTTCCTCCTGCCCTCTATCTTTCCCAGCATCAGAATCTTTTTCAATGAGTCAGTTCCTCGTATCAGGTGGCCAAAGTATTGGAGCTTCAGCATCAGTCCTTCCAATGAATATTCAGGGTTGATTTCCTTTAGGATTATTTGGTTTGATCATTTTGCTATCCAAGGGACTCTCAAGCATCTTCTCCAGGACCACAGTTGAAAAGCACCAGTTCTTTGATGCTCTGCCTTTCTTATGGTCCAACTCTTATAGCCATGAATACAAGTTGATAACCAGAACTTTACCAAACCTGAACAGAATACTAGTATATAACATACATAAGGAGCACACAGAAAAAGAAATAAAAGTTTCAAAAGATAAAGTTCATTTGTTATTTATATGGGTGCAATTCATAATGTGCCAAACCCTGGTCTTTTGATAATTTATCTTGAGACAATGTCTTTTTTTGTGTGATCCAAGTGTACTTTAGTTGTGAATTTTCTACTGGAATTATATCAATAAATGTCTTTTTCCCTCTTCAGGTTGTTCATTTTGCCTCCTTACATGCACCCTTTATGAATACGCTACAGTTATATTCATCTTTCTATCATCCATACATAAACAATTATGTAAACATATGTAATTCTATGTATAATAATTTTTAAACTCTATCTTTGCTTTTTTGTCCTAGCTTTCTGAAGCTAGTAATCTGTCCTTAATGTTTTGGGCACTATTTTCCTTTTTAATTGTTTAGAATGTAATAACAATTTTCTTTTGTAGTTTCTCTTGTTTTTTCTAACCTATAACCTCAACTTCAGATACTATGATATCTCATCCTTGAGCTTTTATATCTCATTTGAGCTTTTGCAAAACTTTGCGGGGGGGGGCGGGGGCAGGCAACATTTTTTTATCTGCCATTTTTTGGTTTCTATTTCTTTCTTCTTATATTCTTATAGTTTTTTTAATGTCTTGTGCAAATTACTTTTTAACTATAAAACATTGTTTAATGACATGAGTTCTTTTCTAACCAGCTGTTTGCAGGAAATATGTGTGGAAATGTGAGAGGTAGTATTCAAGGCAGGAAAATTTAGTGTGTGCAAATGATTTATTTTAGCTCTTTGTTTTCTCCAAGCTAAGAAGTCTTGCCAACTACAAAGATGATCCCAATTATTCCCTAAACAACAGACTCATAGGCATTTATATATTTCCTCGTTTACCTCCATTATCCCTGACTTTTCTGTGTTGCATCAAAAAGGAGTTCATGGAAATTGTTTAACATCAGCCTTTATAAGTAACTGCTCTTGTGTTAAAGAAGGTTGCTTGTTTATTGTCTCTCTCAATGAGTGACACTCACTTTGGAGAAATATTCTTGGTCTTAGTTTGAGAATAGTTCTTACAATCATCCTCCTTAGGGATCCTTCCCAGACCTTACTGGGCATAAGTTGCTTTCTGTAGCCCTCCCTCATGTATAGTGGTGTGGGGTCTCCTGTTTATGCTCAAGGTCAAGTTTTAATTTCCTCTTCTGGTTGATATTGCAGCATTTATTTGATTTATATGATACAAAAGAGTCACAGTTTTTGACCCACTTATAAAACATTTTTTAATGTTTATCACAAGGCTCATACTTATAATATTAGTGCTTATTACACTACACTGAGGTGCCTAACAGTATGTTACCAGAGTTAGCATATGTTTCAGGGCAATTTTATACAGTATTCAAATTATTTTTTTATGTGCTACAGGAACCCTGGTGTAGTTAAAAAGAAGGTCATATTTGTTATAATTTTATTGACCTTGAGACATCATTTTTTAAACTGTAAAATTTAGAGGCTTTTATTATACTTGCTGCATCTTAAACTTTATGCTGTTAGATGGTTGCATAGATGTTTAGTTGATTATTAAATCTTTGATAAAGAAAGTGATCTCAGTTACTTCACTCTGTGTAACTATGCAATCTGCTTTAAAATGATACACTTCAAAGAGTGCTCTGAGGAGTCCACGGAGATAAAAATATGAATTGACCATATAATACACTTCTTCACCATAGCCTCATTTAAGAATCTAATAAAAGTTAAATATATTCTACCCACAGGTGAAATTAAAAGTATAAATCACATGTACAAAAATATTTCACTTTTGAATTCACAAGATTTGCTAACTTCCTGAATACTAATCATAGGCAAGAAATTCTTTTATCCAAGATTAGGATCTTTAAAATAAAGTGTAAAGTGTATATAAATACATTCAAAATGAAGTATATTTGTTAGCGACCTTGGAATCTAACAATTGACATCTTATTTAACTCTGGTTTTATGGCTGAAATTAAGTGGAATTCACCCTGTATATCTATTTCCATATGAGGCTTTCAACTAATTAAATTGTCTTGCCTTACTTTTAATAAGGTGAAATAATTTTAAAAGTCAGACAATGTCATTTTTGATAGTTACCATAAAATGAGGCAGTTGCTAAGCAATCTATATTTTTGACAAAATATCTGTGTTAAAATGACTAGTAAATATCAAAGAGAAAAATTTTGTCTAGTTACAATAGAGAATTAAGTTTGAGAAAACAAAGAAGTCAGGAATACAATTGTGCTTAAGCACTTAAAGTGAATGTATCCTATTTTACTTCAATCTGCTTTTTTATTTTCTTAATGTTCATATTCATGTAACTCTAATTTATTGAATAATTGTCTGATTATTACTATAGGATCTGTACCACTCCCTCTAATCTTTATATACAAGTACTCTTTATATATTACTCCTTAGTATGTTATACAGAATTTGGTTTTGAGAGCTGTTAATTTATCTAAGATTGCTCTAGGTTAAACATTACATTTTTATCACTATCCAGACAATTTTTAATTTTCTTGAACAGGAATAGAGTTGAGACATTATTTTATTTTCTCCCAAAGCCTAGGGTAAATAAAAACTAATAGATTAATCAATAAATAAAATATTAGATATCATATTTCTTATATCTAAGAATAGGTTAGGCCCACAAAATCATAATGTAGCATAAAATTATTCAGTCTTCAAGTGTATAACTCTGTTCTGAGTGAACATATATGCATATTACTTTATAAGCACTTGAACACATATGGGCTTAGCCTATAGCTCTGTCTCTGAACTTTTACAGTTTTTAGGATTTTATTTTTACATAATTTCACACAAATACAATTTGCATATTAGTACAAAGTATTTCTATGTCCCTTCACACAAAATCACTAGATGTTGTTTTTCACATTCATTTTTTAAAATTTTGCATATGTCTCTTTCTGAACTGTTGAAATATTTGACAGCAAAGTTTCAGGCATAATGCCCCCTTATTTCTAATTGTATCACTAGGTACATGACAAAAACAAGAACATTTTCTTATCTAAGTACAGTATAATTGTATAAGGCAGAAAATTCTTATATATACAATGTCATTATTTCTTATCCAGCCATTCAAATTTTATTGTTTATGAATTTCTTTTATAGCAGGGAAAATTCCATCCATGGATTCAATTCATAACATGTACTGCATTCAATTGTCATTAATTTTTAATTTAATCTGGAATGATCCTTCAGTCTTTCTTGCGGACAAAGAATGATGAAGACATGTGAAATGCAAACAGGGGTCAGTCTGAAGTACTCACAGTAGCCAAACTGGGGACTATTTGAGCATTACACAAATAGTGAGAGTAAGGAATTACAACCCATTAAAATTAAATAAGAATCTATGAGTCCATACTGATATAAATAAATTAATAAATAAGTGACATAAGAAAGGAAAGCTTCTTACTATAGTATCATTCCAACTAAGTATGCAGGAAAGCAATGCTTGATATAGAAGATCATAATTTGGCAACTGGAGTAGTTACAAAAGATTCTTCTGGCAAAAGTCATCAATGAATGCAAAAACTAGCAGTCAAAAGTATGATGAAAAATAAATAAATTTTTTACAAAGTCTGAATTTATTTCCTGAAGGTATTATTGGTGAAAAATGGTAAAAGAGCTGCTTTACAGTGGAAAATCTTGAGACACTACCTTATCCAAGAGATAAAAGTTAACATCACCAATAATGAGATGTCAGATGTCTCTTAATGTATTGCACTGAGAAGAAAACAGCAGCAGTTCTGTGATATTCCAGCCAAAAACAGAGTACCAGAATCTAATGATGAAGAAACGTAAGATAAAGCCAAGCTAAGGAATATCCCACAAAATAATAAAACTCTCTCTAAAAATAGTCAGTGTTTTGTTTTGTTCTGTTTTGCCCCTTTCTCTCATGGTAGAATATTTCTTTATTCCCAGTTTATAGGTTCTTCTGTTTTCCCTTTGCCCCCTCTCACTGTCTAAAACTTCTGCACGTAATACACTGAGGTACTCTACATGTCACTGCATAAAGCACTCCAATCTCATCTCGGTTCAAAAGGTATTGTGTGAGCACCCAGAGTACAGACATAATTCATCTTCTCTATCCATAGAACACAATCCTTTGGGCCCATCTATCCTGCTCTGCTTTATAGCATTGTAATTGTATTGATTAATTTACCTCACTGAATTCTTCCACGGGACAGTCTGTGGTTCCCTCATCTTCATATACCTAGCAGTTTACATACTCAGTAAGTAAATTCTGCTTTGTATCTGCATTTTTCATGTGCACCGAATGGGCCATAGGTCTCTCTACACTTGTAGTTCAGTTCACGTTTCCATATCACCTAAATAGATCTACTTGCAAAGCTCACCATTTCTTTTTAGACATTACAAACTCAGTTCTCTACAGGAAATTTGTCTGTATTTGTCTTTCTACAGGTAATGGAGACATGTATACAAATACAGGTCAAAGAAGAATCCCAGGTTACTCTTACAACACTGTTGTATACAATATCTTAAAGTGGTATCAGAAATCAAACTGTTTTAAAAACATAGAGAGTCTTACATTTTACAAAGTGTCTCTAGAACATGCCCTCACTTGTGAGACACACTTCTGGCTCTAACAGGGTGATAAACCTTTAGCTTTTATTCTCCCAAATCTTTTATGTGAAACATTTCTAACATGTATGATTTTCCTCTGTGAATTAGTAATCAGATCAATTATGTAGCTAACCAATTTTGGGACTTTTTGTTTGAGGTAGGATACATTGATTCATATTTCTTCAGTTCAGCTCAGTTCAGTTCAGTCGCTCAGTCGTGTCTGACTCTTTGCTACCCCATGAATCGCAGCACACCTGGCCTCCCTGTCCATCACGAATTCCTGGAGTTTACCCAAACTCATGTCCATCGAGTCAGTTATGCCATCCAGCCATCTCATCCTCTGTCGTCCCCTTCTCCTCCTGCCTCCAATCTCTCCCAGCATCAGGGACTTTTCCAATGAGTCAGTTCTTTGCATGTGGTGGCCAAAGTATTAGAGTTTGAAATCCCAGGGCTGATCTCCTTCAGAATGGACCGGTTGGATCTCCTTGCAGTCCAAGGGACTCTCAAGAGTCTTCTCCAACACCACAGTTCAAAAACATCAATTCTTTGGTGCTCAGCCTTCTTCACAGTCCAACTCTCACATCAATACATGACCACAAGAAAAACCATAGCCTTGACTAGATGGACATTTATTAGCAAAGTAATGTCTTTGCTTTTGAATATACTATCTAGGTTGGTCATAACTTTCCTTCCAAGGAGTGTCTTTTAATTTCATGGCTGCAATCACCATCTGCAGTGATTTTGGAGCCCCCCAAAATAAAGTCTGACACTGTTTCCACTGTTTCCCCCATCTATTTCCCATGAAGTGATGGGACCAAATGCCATGATCTTCGTTTTCTGAATGTTGAGCTTTAAGCCAACTTTTTCACTGTCCTCTTTTACTTTCATTTAGAGGCTTTTTAGTTCCTCTTCACTTTCTGCCACAAGGATGGTGTCATCTGCACATTTGAGGTTACTGATATTTCTCTTGGCAATCTTGATTCCAGCTTGTGCTTCTTCCAGCCCAGCATTTCTCATGTTTCTTAGGGTGTTAAAAAAAAGTCTAAGAGATTTAGATTTGAGATTTTTTCTTATTGTGATATTTTTCAATAAGAAAATACATAATTAGAAGAAAATGGGCTAATATAGATTCTCATGTAATCTTCCATGCTGCTAAGTCACTTCAGTCATGTCCGACTCTGTACAACCCCATAGACAGCAGTCCACCAGGCTCCCCCGTCCCTGGGATTCTCCAGGCAAGAACACTGGTGTGAGTTGCCATTTCCTTCTCCAATGCATGAAGGTGAAAAGTGAAAGTGAAGTCGTTCAGTCGTGTCCGACTCCCAGCAACCCCATGGACTGCAGCCTACCAGGCTCCTCCGTCCATGGGATTTTCCAGGCAAGAGTACTGGAGTGGGGTGCCATTGCCTTCTCTGGTAATCTTCCACAAGGAAAGAAAATTAAGCCTGATATTAGTTTTCTAAATCCAAATTCTTAATAGAAAAGAGACAATTTCTGAATTACTGCTATTATACTTGAAGATAATAAATCTATGTTCTAATCACTTAAATCCCACTGAGTGGTCTATAACTAGTGTTAGACTTTATTATCTGCATTCACATGGTTAGTTGCAATTATCTTTCCTTATTATCCCTTCAGGCTTAAATAACCGAATAAAACTTTTAAAAGTTCAAAATTATTCTAATTTTCCCCAGACTAAAACAATATAATAAAATGTGTTGCTTTTCACAGAGATCTGTATGAATACAATTGCACAGGGGTTTCATAAAATTAGGAAAATAATATATTGAGGCTTTATTTCATGTAGGAAGTAGCTAACATGGTATCCTCAGAAATAGTTTTCAATAGTACATGCCCTATTGAATTAAGATGGGTTAATAAGCTACAACCTGTGGAGCAGAAGTCCAAATCTGACACATAACTTGTTGTTATTAATAAAGCTTTATTAGAAAATAGCTACATTCATCTTTTATGTAAGATTTATGGCTACTTTCACACTGCAACAGAGCTGAGGAGTTACTACGTAGACCAATTGATCACAAAACGCAATTTACCGGAAAAAGTTTGTTGACTCCTGTGGTACAAGAAAATTTCTAGGCAAAATAGTGTCTGATACTTGAGAATAGGCTATGCGTATATGGTGATGGTTGACAGTGAAAGTGTAAGTCACTCAGTCATGTCTGACACTTTGTGACCCTATGGACTGTAGCCTGCCAGGCTCCTCTGTCCATGGAATTCTCCAGGCAAGAAGAGTGGAATGGGTTGTCATTCCATTCTCCAGGGGATCTTCCCAACCCAGGGATCAAACCCAGGTCTCCAGCAATGCAGGCAGATTCTTTACTATCTGAGCTACCAGGGAAGCAATGGTTAGGGAATACTTGAAATAATTGTTGATCTGACCTGTACTTGCATTTAATAGTGAAAAAGGGAATTTTAGGTTACATGAAACTTAGAAATGAGTATTAATTTCCTATTTGACAGTGCAATGTATTCACAAACTGAGCTAAGTAGATAAAGTATTGCCAGATGTGCCCTGTACATTATATATCTTCCAAAGGCTTGACCTTTATCAGATCAGATCAGATCAGATCAGTCGCTCAGTCATGTCCTACTCTTTGCGATCCCATGAATCGCAGCATACCAGGCCTCCCTATCCATCACCAACTCCTGGAGGTCACTCAGACTCACATCCATTGAGTCAGTGATGCCATCCAGCCATCTCATCCTCTGTCATCCCCTTCTCCTCCTGCCCTCAATCCCTCCCAGCATCAAAGTCTCCAATGAGTCAACTCTTTGCATGAGGTGGCCAAAATACTGGAGTTTCAGCTTTAGCATCATTCCTTCCAAAGAAATCCCAGGGCTGATCTCCTTCAAAATGGACCGGTTGGATCTCCTTGCAGTCCAAGGGACTCTCAAGAGTCTTCTCCAACACCACAGTTCAAAAGCATCAATTCTTCAATGCTCAGCCTTCATCACTGTCCAGCTCTCATATCCATACATGACCACAGGAAAGACCATAGCCTTGACTAGGCGAACCTTTGTTGGCAATGTAATGTCTCTGCTTTTGAATATGCTATCTAGGTTGGTCATAACTTTCCTTCCAAGGAGTAAGCATCTTTTAATTTCATGGCTGCAGTCACCATCTGCAATGATCCTGGAGCCCAGAAAAATAAAGTCTGACACTGTTTCCCTGTTTCCCCATCTATTTCCCATGAAGTGATGGGACCAGATGCCATGATCTTCGTTTTCTGAATGTTGAGCTTTAAGCCAACCTTTTCACTCTCCACTTTCACTTTCATCAAGAGACTTTTTAGTTCCTCTTCACTTTCTGCCATAAGTATATATATCTGCCTTATTTTTGCATTATAGAGAGCATGGTTGTTCAAATCTCTATAAAAATTCTCTTGTGTATTGCTATTTCTTTGTATGCTTTTATACAGATTCACCTATATATCTTTTTAATCATCAATATGTGTGCTTATTTAACAAAATCAATTTCCCTTTTTCTTGACAATGAAGAGTGATATTCCATTTAGTATACCACAAAGTTATATCCCTGAAGAAATATTTGAAGCGTAAAGTCACAACTGAGAAAATTCCTTTGTAATTTGAACTGGACTTAGACCCATATATTTTTTTCACCTATGGTCATTGATTTTTATACTGAAAGTTAATTAAAGTTATTTTTTCTTTTTGTGTCTATAGTGAAACATCTACTTATGAAAAGCAGTATTGAGCATTCCATTGCAGGAATAAAATATTTTCATGCATTGACTATTTTCTTTAGTGGTAGTTGAAATGTTAAAAAATAAGTTGAATTTTCTAATTCACTTTTAAATGCACATGTAACCATTTGTAAATTTCATGTGCCATTTAAAGACATCTCAAATATCTCCATGGAGTCACATTTTAGGAATAGCTAAGCAAACTCAATAGCTTCTTTAAGCAGTCTAGACACTAAAGCTAGAGGATATAAGTGACTTGCTCAACTTCTCCCAAATTATTGCAAGGTTTCTTCTTGCATCTTAATCTGCTTCTACTAGCTAAAATGGTACCCGAAATAGTACTTCACTTTATCGTAAATATTGCTGAAAGTTTCCAAACAATCAAGCTTGTGTGCACTACATGATGGAAAATTATTCAAGAATAGAAAATTGAAGGTCTCCCATCACCTTGGCCCATTAGTACTAACTGTAAAAACGCACTGCTATTCCAGATCATCTTAGTACTTCTCATATTTAAACTACCACAAGGATTGCTCAAACATTAGAATAGCAAAAGTGGTTTAGGGTGAGTAATCACAAATTAACTAAGCCAGTTAAATGGATTCACATTCATTAAGCATTGAGTCAGTGGTGAGAAGACTCTTGAGAGTCCCTAAAGACTCAAATCCTAAAGGAAATCAACCCTGAATATTCATTAGAAGGACTGATGCTAAAGCTGGAGCTCCGATACTTTGGTCACCTGATGCTAAGAGCTGACTCATTTTAAGAACCTGACTGGGAAAGGAGGAGAAAAGCAGAAGATGAGATGGCTGGATAGTATCATTGACTCAATGGACATAAGTCCATTGAGCAAACTGGGAGATAGTGAGAGACAGGGAAACCTAATGAGCTGTGGTCCATGGGGTTGCAAAGAGTTGGACTAAACAACAACAAAGGGCTTCCCAGGTGGCTCAGTGGTAAAGAATCTGCCTGCAATGCAGGAGACACAGGTTCCATCCATTGGTTAGGAAATTACCTGGAGAAGGAAATGGCACCCACTCCAGTATTTTTGGCTGGGAAATCCCATGGACTAAGGAGCCTGGAGGGCTACACCCGTGGGGTGACAAAAGATTCAGACATGACTTAGTGACTAAACAACAACAACAAATTGTGTACATATTAGTCATCTTCTAAAAAATCAAGTAGTTTGACTGTTGTTTTTGTTCAATTTAAGTCACAGAATGTGGATGTGTAGTATTATCTATCTCATATGTAAGAATAGCCACATTTTATAAGTAGAAAAATTTGACTCATAATTAAATCACATGGATTTTTTTTTTTTTTTTCTTAGCAGCCCCCTTAGTTTTAAAAGAGCTTCCCTGATAGCTCAGCGGGTAAAGAATCTGCCTGCAGTTCAGGAGACCCCAGTTTCATTCCTGAGTCAGGAAGATCTGCTGGAGAAGGGATTGGCTATCCACTCTAGTATTCTTGGATTTCCCTTGTGGCTCAGTTGGTAAAGAATTCACCCACAATGTGGGAGACCTGGGTTCAATCCCTGGGTTGGGAAGATCCCCTGGAGAAAGGAAAGGCTACCCACTCCAGTATTCTGGCCTATAGAATCCCATGGACTATAGGGTTCCAAAGAGTCAGACGTGACTGAGTGACTTTCAGTTCACTTAGGTATTAATAAAAGGCCTTGCAGGCAAACACATTAGTCTAACTTTTGAATGCTGTTTATTGGAATTTACAATTTCATTTTAGCTTTAAATTATTGTTCCATTTCAGCCCTAATATTTTTCTTCCTTAGAGGCAAAGTTACCCAATGAAAACTATTTTTATCAGAAAGTAAAAATAAATATAATATTTGCATACACATGAGAAAATATGAAATCAATATAGATACATAAATAATAATTTTAGATTAATTTTATGAGGAACAGCTTTATATATAGAAATTTAGAGAGAAAAAAAAATTAATCATTGTTTAAATATTTATAAAATATGAAAATACTTTTACCTGTAGAAAATTTTTGTTATAATTATCATAATTTTTATCACCCCAAACATTCCTTTTAATTATTTCTTAATACTAATGTATTTTTGTCATCAATTTTCTTTTCCTATTTCAGTGACATGAGTTTTTCCAGTCTTATCTCCTACTCATCTCTATTTATTTATTACAATTAACACTGTTTTTTTACTACCTGAAGAGACACTGATGTATAGAACAGACTTTTGGACTCTGGGACCGGGAGAGGGTGGGATGATTGGGGAGAATAGCATTGAAATATGTATAATATTATATCTGGAATGTATTAATTGTTCAAACTAATCACTGTCATGTTACAATTTGTTCATATTAGATGTTTGTAATGTTTCTGATAATCAATAAAAGAGATTCTTGATAAAAAAAAATAAAATGGAAGTAATTAACTTGAAAAATGTTAATACCTTTCTTCATCTTTCCTTCTTCCTAAATTATATCATCTATTCATCTTGTAAATCCTGGAACAAGCAAATCACATTTGGACATTGTAAAGTAGTCAAAGATGAATAGAGAAAAAATAATTCAGTTTGTATTAATGGAAAAACACAATGATCTTTACACATTTTTTTCCATGTGTGTTTTAATTTGATGAACACATAATTAAGGCAATGTGATGTTTAGTTTTATGTGTAAACTTTACTTACCTATGGTGGTCATTGTGATCAAATGATAGTTTAGATATTGCTGTGAGGGGATTTTGTGATTAACATATATAACAAGTTGATATTAAGCAAAGGAAATTGCCCTTGATAATGTGAGAGGTCTCATCCAATCACTTGAAAGGCCTTCGCCACTGAAACTTGGGTTTCCTTGCAAAGAATCAATTTTTGGAACATATAAATCCTTCCCGGTTTCCATTCTGTTCACATAATTATAGGCTGACAAGTTTGAAATCTACAAGGTAGGCCAGCTAACAGGAAACCCAGTTGAGAGTTGAAGCAGCAGTCATGAGTCTCAAATTTATAGGGTAAGGCGGCAGGCTGGAAATTCAGGTGGGAAATCTATGTTAGTTTCAGAGTAATTTTTGCAATCGGAGAGAATAAATTTTTCTACTCAGTAATTATCATGATTGCTTTGACTATTACAGTTTACTTGAATTTGTATTTTAATTTGGGTATTGGCTTATAAATTCCTCAAAGAATCCAATAGGGATTTTGATAATGATAGCACTAAATCTGAGATCATTTGTGGAGCATTATATATCTAAAAGCTTGAGATGCCTTTTTCTTTCATTTAGGTCATCTTTAATGTCTTTATGCAATGTTTTGCAATTTTCAGTGTACAAGTTTTGCAATTCTTTTGTTAAACTTACTCCCAAGTAATTTTCTTTGTTATGCTACTGTAAGTAGATTTTTTTCCCCTAGTATCATTTTTGTATACTTATTCCCAGCGAAGAGAAATGCAATTGATTTTTGTATATTTATATCATATCCTTGCAGAAACTGTTTATTAGCTCTAACAGGTGCTTGAAGTCCTTAGGACATTTTTTGCACATAATATCATGGTGTGTGCAAATAGTTTCTTTCTCTTTCTAACCTGGATGCATTTTATCTCATCTTCTTGCCTAAGTGTCCTTTATAGCATCTGTGGTATAGAAGTGATGAGAGTGAACATCTTTGTTTCAGACATTAATGGAAAAGCATTCAATCTTTCACGATTGAATATTTTGTTAGCAGTATTTCTTGTAGGTGCTTTTTATCTCTTTGAAAAAAATTTCATCTATTCCTAATCTTTTATTGTTTCATCAAGAAAAAGCCTTGGATTTTGTCTCTCTATTATATATCTATTAATGCTATAATATCCTTTATTCTAGTAATATACTATGTTACATAGAATGATAATTTTATCTTGAGTCAATTTTCTATTCCTAGATCAATTCCACAGTCTTAGTGTATAAATCTTTTAATGTTTCACTGGATTTGTTTTTGCCAGTATTTTATTGATAACATTACATCCTTAATTTTTTTAAATATGAACCATTTTTTTAAGTCTTTATTGAATTTATTGCAATATTACTTCTGTTTTTTAATGTTTTGGTTTTTTGGCCATAACGTATGTGGGATCTTAACTCACCAACCAGGGATTAAAACTGCATCCCCTAAACTGGAAGGTGAAGTTATAACCATTGGGTTACCAGGAAAATCCCTTGGGCAAACTCCGGGAGATGCTGAGGGAAAGGAAAACCTGGTGTGCTATAGTCTGTGGGATTCCAAAGAGTCAGACATGACTTGGTGACTGAACACAATAAAAAATTTTTCATTCTCTTTTACTCATTTTTATTTCTTTAAAGTTTGTAGTATTGTCCCCACTTTCACTTGTTACGTTAGTAATTTGAATTTTCCTCTTTTTTTGTTGTTTTCATGGTCAGTTTGGATAAATTTTTCCAATTTTATTAATTTTCTTACAAAGCCACTTTTGTTTTATTGATTCTCTCTATTGTTTTTCTATTATCTATTTGGCTTATCTCTAGTCTACCTTCTTTCAGCTCTGAGTTTGACTTTTCTTTTCCTTTTTGCATCCTCCATAGACTATGGTGTTTTCACATTTCTTTTAATTTTATTTGTTTCAATCATTCTGGTAGTTGTGTAATAATATCTCATTATGATTTAATTTACATATCCTTTATGGTTAATAATATGATTGTTTCATATGTTTATTTTCCACCTGTATATCGTTTTCATTGAAATATCTCTGCACTAATTTTGCCTTTCTTTCACTGCATTTTTTTGCTTTTACTGTTGAATCTTAAGAGGTTTTTATTCTAGATAAAAGTCCTTTGTCGAATAAGTTGTTTACAAATATTTTCTCACTGATATGTAGCTTTTCTGTCTTTTTTAACTTTTAGCATAGCAATTTTTCTTAATTTTGATGAAGTCTAATTTATCAATTTTTTGATTGCACCTTTGATATTAAACCTAAACAACTATTTATCTATTTTAGATCCAAATATTTTTCTAGAAGTTTTATAGTTCAACATTTAAGTCCTGGATGCATTTTGATTTAGTTCTTATATAGATTGTGTGAGATTTGGGTTGTAGGTTTGGGTTCTGTTTATTTATTTGCTTTATTTGTTTTGTGTTTGATGCCCAAGTGCACAATTTGTTGAAAAGGCTATCCTGTTCACTTAAATTGCATTTATACTTTTGTCAAAACACAGTTGGGCATGTTTATTTGTGTGGATCAATTTCTGGGTTCTCAATTTTGTTCTTTCGAACTATGTCAATACCTTTGCCAATACCATACTCTCTTAATTATTGTAGCTATATAATTGGCCACACTAACAGGTAAAGTAATCTGTCCACTTTCTTATTACTTTTCAATTCTGTTACAGGTATTCTAAGGTCTATGGATTTTCATATAAAGTTTAGGATAATCTTGTCTATATCCATAAGAAATAAACTTTGCTTTGATTTTGGTATGGATTTCATTAAACATTGACACCTTTTATATGTTAAGTCTTGTAATATTCCATTTATTTAAGGAGTCTTCAACTTATTTCAACAAGTCATTTTTCATCTTTGGTATATAGATTTTGTACATGTCTTATTATGCTTATACCTAAAATTTCATTTTTTGAAACAATGATAAAAGACACTGACATTTAAATTTTGGTTTCCACATGCTTATTAGGAGATAGAAATATAATTTTTCAGTATAATGATCTTATATTTGTTCAGTTCAGTTCCATCATTCAGTCATGTTTTACTCTTTGTGACCCCATGGACTGAAGCATGCCAGGCTTCCCTATCCTTCACTATATCCTGGAGCTTGCTCAAATTTACGTCCATTGAGTCAGTGATACCATTCCTCCATCTCATCCTCTGTCATATCCTTCTCCTCGTGCCTTCAGTCTTTCTCAGCATCAAGGTCTTTTTTTCCCCCACAGATATACAAATTATACTACTTTAAAGGCAAAAAATTAAGAGGAACTAAAGAGACTCTTGATGAAAGTGAAAGAGGAGAGTGAAAAAGCTGGCTTAAAATTCAACATTCCAAAACTAAGACCATGGCATCTGGTTCCATCAATTCATGCCAAAATAAAAGGGGTGAAAGTATAAGCAATGACAGATTTTAGATTCTTGAGCTCGAACATCACTGCAGACGGTGACCAGCGCCAGGAAATTAAAAGATGCTTGCTCTTTGGAAGGAATGCTATGACAATCCTAGACAGCATATTAAAAAGCAGAGACATCACTTTGTTGACAAAAGTCTGTATAGCTAAAGCCTGTTTTTTTGTTTCAGTGATCATGTATGGATAATGGCTGTACCATAAAGATTGCTGAGCACCAAAGAATTGATGCTTTTGAACTGTGGTGCTAGAGAAGATGCGTGAGCGTCCCTTGGACTGCAAGGAAATTAAACCAGTCAATCTTAAAAAAATAAAAAAGAAAGAAAGAAATCAATCATGATTGTTCATTGAAAGGACCTATGCTCTAGCTGAAGCTCCAATATTATGGCCACCTGATGTGAAGAACTGACTCACTAGAAAAGACCGTGATGATGTGAAAGGCTGAGGGTAGGAGGAAAAGAGGGTGCCAGAGGAAAAAATGGTTAGATATCATTTCTGATGCAATGGACATGAAATTGAGTGGACTGCAGAAGATAGTGGAGGACAGATGAGACCAGGGTGCTACAATCCATGGGGTCCCAAAGAGTGAGACAGGATTTAGCAACTGAACAATAGCACCAGAGAAATAAAACAGGAACAGGACTCTGTAGGTTCTTTTGTGTTCTCTAAAGATATATGTTTCTTTCTTTGTTTTGCTCTGTTACATTTCAAATTAAACTCTTCATTATACAGAGAGAAGAATTACTGGGTATGTTTAAGCTTCACATATTAATCTTTCCATACCCTTGTATAGATTTCATTTTAGGAAACCAATGAACTCTCAAAGTGACCTGTCTTGGACTTACTTTAACCATCACAACTTATATATATGACTTCTTTCCATATGCACAAAATGAAAATTTGTCTTATATAATGTTCTAAATTTAAATGAACATAGGATTGAATTTCATACTGAATCATCAGTTTATTTGCACTATTATAATTCTAAAAGCCATCTTGTAAAAAGTTCAGTGAAATGATTAAATATAATGTTCTGATAATATATATAAATTTATAAAATCACAGAATTAAGGAAAATGTGCATTGCATTCAATTTTTGGTCTAAATATAACTGCCGTTAAGAAATTTTCTTTACATTGTATTTCTTGAATATGAAAAGAAAACAGGATTGAAAAGACATGATTTATAAATATATACATTTGTGTGATGTGTCTATATGCCTATTTTATGTACTCTGTGTGTGTATGCTCAGTTGTATATGACTCTTTGTGATCCCCTGGATTGTATCCCTCTAGGTTCCACTGTCCATGGGATTTTCAAGATAAGAATACTGGAGCAGATTACCATTTCCTACTCCAGGGGAACTTACTGACCCAGGGATTGAACCTGCATCTCCTGTGTCTTCTGCTTTGGCAGGCAGATTCTTTACCACTAGCAGGACTTCAGAAGCCCCTATTTTATGTATTCATAAATCAAAATATAACACTAGTAACAACACTTCATTTTTTATACTTTAATTATTGAGAATTTTGTCTTCTAAGCAGAATTTTGTCTTCTGTATATCTATGGATTATTTTACAGTCAAATCTTTCATATACACGAATTGTCCCTACAATATTAGCAAAAAGTCAAAGATAATAATGTACTTAGTATCAAAAGAATGTTAAGACAGAAATTATATCATAATGTGGTACAAAGGACTAGGACATTGGCTAAAAAAAATGGTTAAAAGTAATGAATTAAAATGTTAAAAGCCACAGAATTACCTTTATGTTTTGTTTAATTTTAACAAAAATATGAAACTATTGTGGAAAGATTCTGATGTGATGAGTACCATCTGCTCTTATTTTGTTATATAACGATTTGCATAAAATCTATTAAGTTTGCTGTCTTGCATGCTTCAGGAATTTAATAACCCAGAATTATGGATGATATACAGTACTTGGCAACAAACGTTAATAAACAGAAATTGTATTCCTGCTAGAAATGCATATAGAAACTAGTATGTAATTTTAGGAAAAATGAAGCTACTGCGAATTGTTTTCTTCATTTTTAGCAATTAATTTGTTCTAATTAAGGTGTGATTTATGTTTCTATGCTTCTAATTTTTTAGCCTTAAAGAAAATGAAGTTTTGTCATTAATTTGGTTGCCCATAATGTGTGCTATAAAATTCTTCCCCTTTGTCTCTCTTTTTCTTTCATTCACTTTTTCTTCTTTATAAAGTTAATGAGTTCATATGACATTCTCTATTAGCTGTAAAACAAAAAGATCTGCTCAAAAATTTTGTTATTTGTGCAAAGATGACATCTCCAAAGGTCTTGGGTACAAGATAATCACTTTTTGTTCTTTTAGAAAAGTTACTACTCTTCTCCAATCTGAATTATTCCTAGGTTTAGCCTCCTCTGGGTCAAAGACTACTTAAGACTTATTTTTAGATCAAAGCAATTTTTTAGCATACTACCTATATTTCAGGTATATCCGCTGTTTTCCTATACTCTGCTAAAGAAAGTCGCTCAGTCGTGTCCAACTCTTTGCGACAATGGACTATATAGTCCTTGGAGTTCTCTAGGCCAGAATACTTGAGTGAGTAGCCTTTCCCTTCTCCAGGGTATTTTCCAAACCCAGGGATTGAACTGAGGTCTCCCACTTTGCAGGCAGATTCTTTACCAGCTGAGCCACAAGGGAAGCCCTACTCTGCTGAAGCCAAGGTGATTACACAATGCAAATATATGTATCCTTTTACTGAGGTCCTCTATTCTAAGTTGCGGAGAAGGCAATGGCTCCCCACTTCAGTACTCTTGCCTGGAAAATCCCATGGACGGAGGAGCCTGGTAGGCTGCAGTCCATGGGGTTGCTAAGAGTCAGACACGACTGAGCGATTTCACTTTCACTTTTCACTTTCATGCATTGGAGAAGGAAATGGCAACCCACTCCAGTGTTCTTGCCTGGAGAATCCCAGGGACGAGCGAGCCTGGTGGGCTGCTGTCCATTGGGTCGCACATAGTCGGACACGAATGAAGTGACTAAGGCAATGGCACCCCACTCCAGTACTGCCTGGAAAATCCCATGGGTGGAGGAGCCTGGAAGGCTGCAGTCCATGGGGTTGCTGAGGGTCGGACATGACTGAGCGACTTCACTTTCACTTTTCACTTTCATGCATTGGAGAAGGAAATGGCAACCCACTCCAGTGTTCTTGCCTGGAGAATCCCAGGGACGGGTGAGCCCGATGGGCTGCCGTCTATGGGGTCACACAGAGTCGGACACGACTGAAGTGACTTAGCAGCAGCAGCAGCAGAAGCATTATAAATTGCAAAGGTTTAAAGATTCTATGCAGGTTTAGCTGTACCATTAGGACAGTTGTATACAACTACTGCTATAAACATATAAGCTTTATAAATCCTTATACCCAACCAAGTTTGGATTTACCTCATACTAGTTGAGGGACTTTATGCAGAATTATTCTCTAATCATAAGTTTCTTTTCAAGACATCTGGAGATCCAATAGTAATTACTATACAGGATTAATGTGTAGCTTAAATGGAATGGAAAATATGTAGTAAGTGCCTGGCTCAGAGAAATAACAAAATAAACACTAGCATTTTTAAAAGCTATTCATTTTGGTGTCTACTCAAAACCAAGAGGCTGTCCATCTTTGTAAACTATAATTTGTGGAATGAAACAAATAGAAATCTTTACAATATCCCTGACACATTTTAAAATTTCACTTCATCTGACAAATTCACTTTGTCAAACAATGGCACAAGTGAGACAGTGTGGGGTACGTGTGTGTGTGTTTGTGTGTGTGTGTATTCTCTCCTTTGCATCTGTCAACTTCATTGTCAATAAATAAAACTTCAGTGACAACAGTAAATTGTCTATGGTATATTCTTATCACCTCAGTTCTTTGAACTCATTAACCTTTTCTGATATCGTTATTTCCAGAGAGGGCTAAACATACTTTTGCCTTCCTTTTTAAGACTTTCTCTTAATTGCTCATGCTTTACTCACTTTTGAACAAAATGAGAAAAATGACTTCAGCTAGCTAGCTAACCAACCAACAACTGAATATTTAGTGTGTGTCATGAGCCAGACACTATGATAGGTCTTCAAGAAACACAACCAAAAAGTCATATTTCCTACATCAAGAAGGTCTCAGTTTAATCAAAGATAGACAACTAAAGTGCAATGAAATATGTTTCACATAACAAGAATAGAAAAGGTTTGAAAGAACAGAGAGTGATTGATCCTAATTACAGGCTTAGCAGAAATATGATAGTCAATATAAATCCTTGAAACAATTCTGAAGTATAAGTAGAAATTCACATTGACACTTAAGTGAAGATTACTCAGTCGTGTCTGACTCTTTGTGAACCCCTGGACTATACAGTCCATGGAATTCTCCAGGCCCGAGTATTAGAGTAGGTAGCCTTTCCCTTCTCCAAGGGATCTTCCCAACCCAGGGATCAAACTCAGGTCTCCTGCATTGCAAGTGGATTCTTTACCAGCTGAGCCACCAGGGAAGCCCAAGAATTCTGAAGTGAGTAGCCAATCCCTTCTCCAGTGGATCTTCCTGACCCAGGAATCAAACCTGGGTTTCCTGAATTACAGGTGGATTCTTTATCAACTGAGCTAAATTCACATTGTTAGGAGGAAAATACATCATTTTTACAATAACAATTAACACAAAGATCTGATAGGATCAGTTCGGTTCAGTCACTCAGTCATGTCCAACTCCTTGTGACCCCAAGGACTGCAGCATACCAGGCCTCCCTGTCCATCACCAACTCCTGGAGTCCACCCAAACCTGTGTCCATCGAGTTGGTGATGCCATCTAACCATTTCATCCCTCTGTTGTCCCCTTCTCCTGCCTTCAATGTTTCCCAGCATCAGAGTCTTTTCAAATGAGTCAGTTCTTTGCATAAGATAGCCAAAGTATTGGAGTTTCAGCTTCAGCATCAGTCCTTCCAATGAATATTCAGGACTGATTTCCTATAGGATGGACTTGCTGGATCTCCTTGCAGTCCAAGGGACTCTCAAGAGTCTTCTCCAACACCACAGTTCAAAAGCATCAATTCTTCAGTGCTCAGCTTTCTTTAAAGTCTAACTCTCACATCCATACATGACTACTGGGAAAACCATATCTTTGATAAGAAGGACCTGTGTTGGCAAAGTAATGTCTCTGCTTTTTAATATGCTATCTAGGTTGGTCATAGTTTTTCTTCCAAGGAGCAAGCATCTTTTAATTTCATGTCACCATCTGCAGTGATTTTGGAGCCCCCCCAAAATAAAGTCTGTTACTGTTTCCATTGTTTTCCCATCTATTTTCCGTGAAGTGATGGGACTGGCTGCCATGATCTTAGTTTTCTGAATGCTGAATTTTAAGCCAACTTTTCCACTCTCCTCTTTCACTTTCATCAAGTGGGTCCTTAGTTCTTCTTTGCTTTCTGCCATAAGGGTGGTTTCATCTGCATATATGAGGTTATTGATTTTCTCCTGTCAATCTTGATCCCAGCTTGTGCTTCATCCAGCCTGGCATTTCTCATGATGTACACTGCATATAAGTTAAATAAACAAAGTGACAATATACAGCCTTGACATACTCCTTTCCTCATTTGGAACCAGTCTGTTTTTCCATGTCCAGTTCTAAGTGTTGCTTCTTGACCTGCATACATATTTCTCAGGAGGCAGGTCCGGTGGTCTGGTATTCCCATCTCTTCAAGAATTTTCCACAATTTGTTGCAATTCACACAGTCAAAGGCTTTGGTGTAGTCAATAAAGCAGAAGTAGATGTTTTTTTTGAAACTCTCTTGCTCTTTCAATATGTTAAAAGAAAATTAAAACTCAATATCTCTATTCAATATTTTTCCAAAATAATTGCATATCCTTCCAATATAAATCAGTATAATGTCATTTAGAATGATTATTTTAGAGCAATCAATTGAAAATAATAAATTATATACAGTAGCTATTATTTTGAAATGCTATATAGGAAACTACCAAATATTGAGAGTCTTCCTTTCATATTTGATAACATTGCTTCTATTGTTTCCCTAATCTAAATATGCAAACATACTGTTATAGAAGAGGATAAAAACTTTGTCTGTGGTCATGTAATTGATAAGTAGATGTAGTTGTTTATGAACTAGGTGCTTCCCCAGTGGCTCAGTGGTAAAGAACCCACTTGCAGCGCAGAAGACACAGGAGATATGGGTTCGATCTCTGGACGACAGCATGGCAACCCACTCCAGTATAGTTGTCAGGAGAATCCCATGCACAGAGGAGCCTGGTAGGCTAGTCCATGGAGTTGCAAACACCTGGAAACGACTAAAGTGACTGAGCACACATGCAAGTATATGAAGTAACATCCAGCTTACTTAAACGTGTTCACTTTCCTCTAGAATGTACTACTTCTAACTCCTCTCATTTTTAAATCCTTTCATTTTATCCAGTTTTATTTTCATAAGGTAACTAGTTTGGTGGCTTGCAGAGGGCTATTTATCCAAATCACATTCGCCTCACTCAAAACACAGGCAGTGGCTGCCTATTATTTGCAAAATACTCTCCTAGTCATGAGAAATATAGCAGAAAACTAGATCACTCTTGTCTGGAAACCTGTTCAATGATTTTAAAATTCATTAGTACAGAGGTAACTGCCTTATATAACTTAAACAAGTCTACCATGTCTGGAGTATAATTAGATGCATTCTTTCTGTTTCTATATACTAAGTTTAAAATGTTGAACCCATTGTCATAGCAAGAGGTGCCTTGGAAAAAAGTTGAATAATCAAAGAAGACTTTATTCACGGCTATTGCAGTAAGGGTGGAGAGACAGGACTCACTATGAACTTAAATCTGAGAAGTGGAGGAATTTTAAGTACTGGGTTTCCACAGTGGCTCAGCTGTAAAGCATCCATCTGCAATGCAGGAGACACAGGAGATACATGTCTGATCCTTGGGTCATGAAGTTCCTTTGGAGTAGGAAATTGCAACCCATTCCAGCACTCTTGCCTGGAAAACTCCATGGACACTGGAGCATGGTGGGCTGCACAACATGAGGTCTCAAGGAGTTGGACAGGTCTGAAGGACTGAGCACAAAGGCAAGTTAGTAGAAAAGTACCAGAGGGCATTAAGAGCAAGTCTGATCTATGGGACAACTCAAGTCCATTCAGTTTTTCCTGAGTTTATAAGTTCTTCTCCTTGATTAAGGCCATTTCTGTTTGCTAACTGGTGCCCATTACAGTTAGTCTTCTACCTTCGTACAAAGAAAGAGAAGAGTGCTATTTTCCTTGATGTTTACATTTCAAAACGATGGTTCCCATGTTCCTTACAAAGATATTCTTGGTCTGTAAAAGGCTTTTTAGCAGATTATATCTCAAAGGGGCAGAGAAAAAGTTTAAACATTTTCTAGAGTAAATCCTCTAGGTAAACACAGGTCAGATTCTGAAGCCTGTCTAAAACTGAGCAAAGCACTGGGCTTCCCAAGTGGCACTAGTAGTAAAGAACACATGTGCCAATGCAGGAGACATGAGAGGTGAAGGCTTGATTCTTGGATCCGGAAGATCTTCTGGAAGAGGACATGGAAATCCACTCCAGTTATCTTGCCTGGAGAATCCCATGGACAGAGAGGAGCCTGATGGGATACAATATACGGGGTCGCAAAGGATAGGATATGACTGAAGCAACTTAGCATGTACAAGGTAAGCATTAGGCCTCTTTGGTCACAAAACATCTTCCTGTATTATTCAAGACCCTTGGGGACTTTAAATCATGCTCTGGCTACTCATGTAGTAGAAAGTCTTGTATTTTGTTTAGACTGTGTATGTGCTAATTCACTTCAATCATGTCTGGCTCTGCACTACCCTATGGACTGCAGCCCATCAGATTCTTCTGTCCATAGGCTTCTCCAAGCTGGAATAGTATAGTATGTTGAAATTTCCTCCAGAGGATCTTCCCTACCCAAGGATCAAATCCACGTCTCCTGCTTGGCAGGCAGATTCTTTTACACTGAGCCACCTTGGAATCCCTGTTGCTTTTAAAATTAAAATAGACAATATTTTCAATTTAAGATAGTCCATGCTGGTCTCCTGAGAAACGTGGGTGGGCATTAAGAAGCAACAGTTAGAACCCAGTATGAAACAACTGATTGGTTCAGGACTGAGAAGGGAGTACAATAGGACTGTCTTTTGATATAAAAAAAAAAAAAAAAAAAAAACTAAGATCTTGGCATCTGGCCCCATTACTTCATGGCAAATAGAAGGGGAAAATGTGGAAGCAGTGACAGATTTCCTCTACCTGGGCTCTAAGATCACTGTGGATGGTGATTGTAGCCATGAAATCAGAAGATGTTTGCTTCTTGGCAGAAAAGCTATAACAAACCTAGACAGTGTGTTGAAAAGCAGAGACATCACTCTGCTGACAATGGTTCTTATAGTAAAGTCTATGGTCTTCCCAATGGTCATGTATGATTGTGAGAGCTGGACCAAAAAGAAGGCAGAGTGCCAAAGAATTGATACCTTTGAACTGTGGTGCTAGAGAAGACTCCTGAGATTCCCTTGGACAGCAAAGAGATCAAACCAACCAATCTTAAAGGAAATCCTTAATATATTTTGGAAGGACTGATGCTGAAGCTGAAGCTCCCGTATTTTGGTCACCTGGTACGAACAGCCAACTCATTGGAAAAAGTCCCAGATGCTGGGAAAGATTGAGGGCAAAAGGAGGAGTGAGTGTCAGAGGATGAGATGGCTGGATGGAAGCAGTGATGCAATGGACATGAACTTGGGCAAACTTCAGGGAGGTTTGGCGTGTTGCTATCCATGGGGTCACAAAGAGTTGGACACAACTGGGTGACTGAACAACAACATAGATTTCAATATGTAGATTTTTTTGTTTTTGCTGCCCTTGAAAAATTTGAAAATCTAACTTTACTGAAGATTGGTGTTTGGAATCCCTATTTATATAATCTAAAGGGATCAGATCAGATCAGTCGCTCAGTCGTGTCCTACTCTTTGTGACCTCATGAACTGCAGCACGCCAGGCCTCCCTATCCATCACCAGCTCTCCGAGGTAACTCAGACTCACATTCATCGAGTCAGTGATGCCATCCAGCCATCTCATCCTCTGTCATCCCCTTCTCCTCCTGCCCTCAATCCCTCACAGCATCAGAGTCTTCTCCAATGAGTCAACCCTTCGCATGAGGTGGCCAAAATACTGGAGTTTCAGCTTTAGCATCATTCCTTCCAAAGAAATCCCAGGGCTGATCTCCTTCAGAATGGACCAGTTGGATCTCCTTGCAGTCCAAGGGACTCTCAAGAGTCTTCTCCAACACCACAGTTCAAAAGCATCAATTCTTCAGCGCTCAGCCTTCTTCACAGTCCAGCTCTCACATCCATACATGACCAAAGGAAAGACCATAGCCTTGACTAGGCGAATCTTTGTTGGCAAAGTGATGTCCCTGCTTTTGAATATGCTGTCTAGGTTGGTCATAACTTTCCTTCCAAGGAGTAAGCGTCTTTTAATTTCATGGCTGCAGTCTCCATCTGCAGTGATTTTGGAGCCCAGAAAAAGAAAGTCTGACACTGTTTCCACTGTTTCTCCATCTATTTCCCATGTAGTGATGGGAACAGATGCCATGATCTTCGTTTCCTGAATGTTGAGCTTTAAACCAACCTTTTCACTCTCCACTTTCACTTTCATCAAGAGGCTTTTTAGTTCCTCTTCACTTTCTGCCATAAGGGTGGTATCATCTGCATATCTGAGGTTATTGATATTTCTCCCGGCAATCTTGATTCCAGCTTGTGTTTCCTCCAGTCCAGCATTTCTCATGATGTATTCTGCATATAAGTTAAATAAACATGGTGACAATATACAGCCTTGACGTACTCCTTTTCCTATTTGGAACCAGTCTGTTGTTCCATGTCCAGTTCTAACTGTTGCTTCCTGACCTGCATACAGATTTCTCAAGAGGCAGATCAGGTGGTCTGGTATTCCCATCTCTCTCAGAATTCTCCACAGTTTATTGTGATCTACACAGTCAAAGGCTTTGGCATAGTCAATAAAGCAGAAATAGATGTTTTTCTGGAACTCTCTTGCTTTTTCCATGATCCAGCGGATGTTGGCAATTTGATCTCTGGTTCCTCTGCCTTTTCTAAATCCAGCTTGAACATCAGGAAGTTCACGGTTCACATATTGCTGAAGCCTGGCTTGGAGAATTTTGAGCATTACTTTACTAGCGTGTGAGATGAGTGCAATTGTGCGGTTGTTTGAGCACTCTTTGGCATTGCCTTTCTTTGGGATTGGGATGAAAACTGACCTTTTCCAATCTTGTGGCCACTGCTGAGTTTTCCAAATTTGCTGGCATATTGAGTGCAGCACTTTCACAGCATCAGCTTTCAGGATTTGGAGTAGCTCCATTGGAATTCCATCACCTCCACTAGCTTTGTTCGTAGTGATGCTTTCTAAGGCCCACTTGACTTCACATTCCAGGACGTCTGGCTCTAGGTCAGTCATCACACCATCATGATTATCTGGGTCGTGAAGCTCTTTTTTGTACAGTTCTTCTGTGTATTCTTGCCACCTCTTCTTAATATCTTCTGCTTCTGTTAGGTCCATACCATTTCTGTCCTTTATCGAGCCCATTTTTGCATGAAATGTTCCTTTGGTATCTCTGATATTCTTGAATAGATCCTTAGTCTTTCCCATTCTGTTGTTTTCCTCTATTTCTTTGCATTGATCGCTGAAGAAGGCTTTCTTATCTCTTCTTGCTATTCTTTGGAACTCTGCATTCAGATGTTTATATCTTTCCTTTTCTCCTTTGCTTTTTGCTTCTCTTCTTTTCACAGCTATTTGCAAGGCCTCCCCAGACAGCCATTTTGCTTTTTTGCATTTCTTTTCCATGGGGATGGTCTTGATCCCTGTCTCCTGTACAATGTCACGAACCTCATTCCATAGTTCATCAGACACTCTATCTATCAGATCTAGGCCCTTAAATCTATTTCTCACTTCCACTGTATACTCATAAGGGATTTGATTTAGGTCATACCTGAATGGTCTAGTGGTTTTCCCTACTTTCTTCAATTTAAGTCTGAGTTTGGCAATAAGGAGTTCATGGTCCGAGCCACAGTCTGCTCCTAGTCTTGTTTTTGCTGATTGTATAGAGCTTCTCCATCTGTGGCTGCAGAGAATATAATCGATCTGATTTCAGTGTTGACCATCTGGTGATGTCCATGTATAGAGTCTTCTCTTGTGTTGTTGGAAGAGGGTATTTGCTATGACCAGTGCATTTTCTTGGCAAAACTCTGTTAGTCTTTGCCCTGCTTCATTCCGTATTGCAAGGCCAAATTTGCCTGTTACTCCAGGTGTTTCTTGACTTCCTACTTTTGCATTCCAGTCCCCTATAATGAAAAGGACATCTTTTTTGGGAAGTCCTTAAGAAAATCCTGTTCTTTGGTGTCTAATAATTCACTCTTGTTATTTCTGTCAGGATCCTGTTCACCACATGGTGTAGCTGTTGGGTATTAATTAGCTATCCTTAAGTGTTCTTTGGCTTTCCCTAAGTTAAACGGTGTGATCTACCCATGAAGACATCTATGATAAAACCTTGTACTTGCATGAGCCACGGTGAATTCACCTTGCACCAATAGACTTACCTATAATCAAAGCACACTGTGTATTTACTACAGATAACCAGATTCCAGATTGCATTTTAAGAGCCCTGTATATAAGAGGTGGTGATGTACACCAAGTCATGCTTTTATTTGGAAGATATTCTCAGTTGAAAAATTCTTATATAGTGCACTGGTTTCCAATGTCATGATTATAAATACTAGATCCCCATTTATTTCTCTCTTTATGCTGTGGCTATTCAGTGACTTACATGAAAACATGGAAACTTTAATTTTACAGTAATGGCAGATGTCTCTAAGTTGCTTGAGATACGAATTTGACTCATTTATGTTGTATTGCACTAGATTTTTTAGCCAGCATCTCCAGGAAAAAAATTAACACATGTATTTGTAACACAATTTTTGTAAACCAAGCAGTCCACATAAATAAGAGGTCTTGAAATTTTAGTTCATTTGTTTTGTGACTCTGCTTCCTAATATAGTTAATTATATGATTGATAGCATTCAGCCATGAGGATGAAAAGCAACAGTTCCCCTTTTCAGTTACATTCCAGTCTGCAGTCAACCTTTTATAAGTGAGAGCTATAGTTTACTTCCCTGGTGGCACAGAGGTAAAGAATCCACCTGCCAAGGCAGGGGACGCAAGAGACAAAGGTTCAATCCTAGGTTGGAAAGATCTGCTGGAGTAGAAAATGGCAGCCCACTTCAATATTCTTGCTTGGAAAGTTCAAGGGACAGAGGGGCCTGATGGACTGCAGTCCACTGGGTCACAAAGAGTCAAATGTGACTAAGCACACACATACATGTATATAGTTCACAGTAAATCCAGTTGCTGTATATAATTATTAAATCAATCAGTAAATGAATTGATATAGACACATCATTATAAGAGTTCTGGAAACATGATTCAAAAAAAAACCAAAAACTCACAGCTAAAGCTTCTAGTTGCTAATCAGATTATAGGTGCAGAAAATCAGCCTATATTTTTTAAAATGTTCTGCTTAAGATAAATTAAGAACATCCCGAGAGAATATTATTTTTAATTCACATTTTAAAATTCTATAGAATAGTATTTTACATCTCAGTACATGTAAACCAATGTTAGGGACCCTGATAACAATTAGGCAAATAAATAGAGCGAATAAGCCATAATAAGTATAATAAGCCATAATATTGAAACCAACTGATTTGTGATCTGATACACAAAGCCCACTAAATTAAACTGAGAAATCTATGATTCAAATTCACATAGATAATCCTAAATATAAATAATCTGTGAGAGTTTTCATATGTAGGACAAAATTCTCCTGTACTGTTTGTATAACAACGATTTTTAAAGCTATGTCTGCAAAAATCAATAAGAATAAGATTCAGGAAGTTTTGTAGTTTAATTTTAACCTAGAGCTTATAAGATTTAGTGTAATAAAATTGGCAAAACAAAAAAATTAAGTTTGTAAAACTGATTTTTAAAGAGCAGAGATTTTCTAGAGCTCAGCAGGTATGTGATAGGATTATAATATTTTCATAGCTAAAAATATTCATAAAACAAAGATGTGCTCAACACAAGCATGGCCATTATAATTGTCTAAAGCATCAGGATTTAACTACTATTTCTAAATTATACTTTTAAAAGATGTAATGTGTGATTGTATGTGTTTGTATACTTTAATACAGCAAATGAAGATTAACAGAAGCTATCCAGAGATTAATTTCAATTAAGCTACACCAAGAAGCAAAACACAAAATGTTTTCAGGATTAGAATCATACTGACTATGGTGAGATTTAAAAGAGAAGACTTACTATTCATTATCATTTCTGTATTCACAGAGTAAATCAATCAAATGGGAGCTTTTATATTCAAAGGTCAAAATTTGGGTATAACAAGTTTATAGAAAACATATTGAAAATTCTCTGGCTGTCATCAATCTTAGTTCTTCAAAATGTAAATAACAGGACACATATTGGCTTTAGGTAAAAAAAAAAAAAAAAAAAAAAAGATTTTATTTGCTTAAGTGTAACTGAAATGTTCCAATGCACCTACAGATGAATATTCAGATAGTCGAATAAAATGAGCTGAATCTTCCCAAGTTGACTTCCAAAGAAGTCCATCAAGGCTGTATATTGTCATCCTGATCATTTAACTTATATGCAGAGTACATTGTATGACATGTGGGGCTGGATTAAACTCAAGCTGGAATCAGTATTGCCAGGAGAAATATCAATAACCTCAGATATGTAGATAGCACCACCCTTATGGCAGAAAGGAAAAAAGAACTAAAAAATTTCTTAATGAAGGTGAAAGAGGAGAGTGAAAAAGCTGGCTTTAACTCAACATTTAGAAAACTAAGGGCAGAAAAGAAATAGAAACAGTGATAGACCTTACTTCCTTGGGCTCCAAAATCACTGCAGACAGTGACTGCAGCCCCCAAATTAAAAGGCACTTGCTCCTTGGAAGAGAAGCTATGACTAACATAGATAGCATATTAAAAAGCAGAGGCATCACTTTGCCAACAAAGGTCCATACAATCAAAGCTATGGTTTTCCCAGTACTCACGCAATGGATGTGACAGCTGGACCATAAAGATGGCTGACTACCGAAGAACTGATGCTTTCGAACTGATGCTTTTTCATGCCTTTATTCACCGTTTGTATTCATCATTGTCTTTATATCTTTCAAATTATGTATTATTTCTCAATTTTTTTTACTTGCAGAAAATTCATGATGAGGAATTCTTATTTATCCATTAGTTGACTGATCCATACTGTCTGATATTTCATTAAATCAGAAGCAAAGCTTATTTTTCATACTCATACCTTGATGCTTAACTTTGTGATTCTGGTATAAGATATTTCCATCTTATAAATAAATATGCTTTAGCGTGGATTTCATAAAGTATACTAGAAATATGTGGGATGTCATAGGCAATCAAATAAATTCAAATAAATAAATGAGTAAATGTTTTTATTAACTTGACAGGTCTGAAAATTGGGACTGCAAGATCAAACCAGTCAACCCTAAAGGAAATCAATCCTGAATATTCATTGGAAGGACTGATGCTGAAGCTGAAGCTCCAGAACTGGCCACCTGATGCAAAAAGCTGACTCACTGGATGCTGGGAAAGATTGGGGGCAAGAAGAGAAGAGGTTTGCAAAGGATGAGATGGTTGGATGTCATCACCTACACAATGGACATGAGTTTGAGCAAACTCTGGGAAATAGTGAAGGATAGGGAAGCCTGGCATGGTTACAAAGAGTCAGACACCACTGAGTGACTGAACAACGATAATCACAAACTTACATTCTACTATTTTGCAATATCAGTGGAAACAAATTAATTGCGTTTACAATAGTTTTAACAACAATCTAGACTGTCTTATTGACCTAAGGTCGCATACCCATCTCTGCTCGTCAGACTAGGTGAGGATTGATGCAGTCATAAACACACAGCTGCTTATGGTTATTTAACACAAGAAAATGTTATTTGTTGCTCAAGCCATGCCTGATGCAGGTCAAGGGGCTCTCTTTCATCCTACAGTCTTACCTTCTTTAAATTATGCCTTAAGTGTTTCAACAACAGGGAAGGAGACTGAAAAACATAGGGAAAGCACTCTGGCTTGCCAAAAATTCAAACACATGGACCCACATGAATAAAGCGGAAGCTGGAAAATATATTTTCCTCTATGCCAGGGTATAAGAAAATGAAACAGGATTTATTTCTGTTGCATCTTTTTCTTTTCTAATCATATTTCACAAAGGTTTAAGACTCCTGTGGACCAGGCTGGGGTAACATGAAAGTGAAGGTGAAAGTCGCTCAGCTGTGTCTGATTCTTTGTGACCCCATGAACTGTAGTCTGCCAGGCTTCTCTGTCCATTCTCCAGGCAAGAGTACTAGAGTGGGTAGCCATTCCCTTTTCCAGGGGATCTTCCCAGCCCAGGGATTGAACCCAGGTCTCCTGAATTGCAGGCATATTCTTTACCATCTGAGCCACTATATTCACTCCTAAATTTGAAGGAAAATTAGGGAGGTAATCATTCAATTACAGGGAGAATTAGGCTAGGATATTTTCTCAAAAAACTATAAAATTGTTTTTCTATTAATAGTCAAATAAGGAAATGGAGACAGAGATACTAAGTAGATTCAAAAACCAAACTGACCAGAAATATAAAGTTATTTTTTTATTAATTAATGTATTTATTTTTGGCCATGCTACCCATTCCAGTATTCTTGCCTGGAGAATCCCAGGGACAGGGGAGCCTGGTGGGCTGCCATCTGTGGAGTTGCACAGAGTTGGATACGACTGAAGCTACTTAGCAGCAGCAGGTCTTTATGGGAAATAGATGGGAAACAGTGGAAACAGTGCCAGACTTTATTTTTTGGGGCTCCAAAATCACTGCAGATGGTGATTGCAGCCATGAAATTAAAAGACGCTTACTCCTTGGAAGGAAAGTTATGACAAACCTAGATAGCATATTGAAAAGTAGAGATATTACTTTGCCAACAAAGGTCCGTTTAGTCAAGGCTATGGTTTTTCCAGTGGTCATGTATGGATGTGAGAGTTGGACTGTGAAGAAAGCTGAGCACCAAAGAATTGATGCTTTTGAACTGTGGTGTTGGAGAAGACTCTTGAGAGTCCTTTGGACTGCAAGGAGATCCAACCAGTCCATTCTGAAGGGTATCAGCCCTGGGATTTCTTTGGAAGGAATGATGCTAAAGCTGAAACTCCAGTATTTTGGCCACCTCATGTGAAGAGTTGACTCATTGAAAAAGGCCTTGATGCTGAGAGGGATTGGGGGCAGGAAGAGAAGGGGACAGCAGAGGATGAGATGGCTGGATGGCATCACTGACTTGATGGACATGAGTCTGAGTGAACTCCAGGAGTTGGTGATGGACAGGGAGGCCTGGCGTGCTGTGATTCATGGAGTTACAAAGAGTCAGATATGATTGAGTGACTGAACTGAACTGAACTGATGTCTTTAGTTGCCTCACAGGCTTTTCTACAGCTGTGGCCAGCAGGGACTACTCTCTAGTTGTGGTGTGCAGGCTTCTCATTGCTGTCACTTCTACTGTTGCTGAGCAAGTGCTCAAGTGCAGGTTTCAGGAGGTGTGACTCACAGGCTCTAGAGCACAGGCTCAGTAGTTGTGATGCATGGACTCAGTTGCTCTGCCCGCATGTGGGATCTTTCCAGATCAGGGCTCGAACCCATGTTTCCTGAATTGGTAGGCAGACTTTCTACCAAGGAGCCACCAGGGAAGATCTAACAAGTTATTCTTTACAAGAAAATAGAGAAATACATTTATTTTACCAACTAATGATGCAGTCATTTACATCTGAGTTACCAAAAAAAAAAAAAAAAAAAAAAAAATCCTTATCTACCCCAACCAAATACATGTGCTGCGCTGTGCTAAGTCCCTTCAGTCATGTCTGAGTCTTTGGGACCCTATAGACTGGAACCTGCCAGGCCTTTGTCCTTAGGACTCTCCAGGCAAGAAGACTGGAGTAGGTTTCCAGGCCTCCTCCGGGGGATCTTCAGGACCCAGGGATTGAACCCTCGTCTTTTATGTCTCCTGCACTGGCAGTAGGTTTTTTTTACTACTAGCTCCACCTGGGGAGTCCAACCAAGTATATATAAAGAATTAAATTGCTAGGTGAAATCATCAGTAAAATATGTGATTGTCAACTGAAAGGAACTGCACAATGTGAGAGTTGTTAGTTAAGTTTTATCTGGGGCCAAATGAGGACTATAGCCCAGGAGACAGCATTTCAGACAGCTCTGGGGTGGTCAGTATACATATGATTTTAGTGATGGGGGGATACCTGCAACTAGAAAAATGCATAAAAGTCATCTAATTCAGTAAGAATCTTTTGTACTATGATTCCATGCAACATACTGAGTATTTGTTGATTAATCTTTAAGCCATATACTAAAATGTTAATCTTTGGAGAAAGAAATGGCAACCTACTCCACTATTCTTGCCTGGAAATCTGCGTGGACAGAGGAGCTTCATGGGCTACCGTCCATGGGGGTCACAAAGAACTGGACACATAAAACATTAATAGCTACCACATTTTATTCATGAAACTATTATCAGAATTTAATAAAAATGAAGCTTCACTCAAAGTTTTAGTGAGATTAATAGAATGTTCAGTTCTCACTTAATAGATGTGTTGTACAGACAGGAAGCAGACATTCTAAACAGTATTGCATGCAAACCTAAAACCACTGATTCATTTATGTCAGTCTTATTATCTTGGCATTAATTCTTCAGGTAACAAGTTGAATTGATCTGCTGTCTTTATCAGAAAAAAAAATCATCTCAATGTATTATGTAAATGAATTGCTAATCCATCATTGTCTCATTTAGTTCTTTAAAATACCATACAAAAGGCTTAAAATAAAAACATGTGCAGCTACACTCAGTCCGAACATGCCAAATATTATCACTTTCCCATGCCTCTGAACAAATTCTGTGTAGAAATAGACTCTTTGGGATCTTGGAAAGGAGGAGATTGTTCAGGGTTACCTGGGAAGAGATTCTGCTGCCCCCGCTGTGAGGACATAGCCTAGCTGAGGCTGAGTTGCTTTAGTTACCAGAGAACAACAATGTTTATAAGTATTTATTTTAGGAGAAGTGCAGAGATTAGTAGTGTAAATCTTTTAGGAAGATGCTTCGATCTTGAATATAAAAAGATAATGCGGCTGTATTTTCAATTCAAGTCTGCATGTAGAGTGTCCCCAGAGAGAAAAAAGAGGACAAGGAAAGCCCTATTAATTTAAATTCATTTGCTTCCGCTCTGTGCAGTCAAGTACTGCATCCTTGGCTACAAAAAATAAACTCAGAAATAAATAGGTGCTTAGTGTCTCTTCCCACAGATCCATATTCCATCTGAGAATTTTCAAAGAATTTTGAAAAAGTTTCCAACTCCTGTAAGGTAGTTAACACAATATCCCATTCTTGACATGTTTGAATAATTCAAGATGACCTCACCAGAATTTATCAAGTCTCAAAATCTAACTTCCTGTTCATAGAAAGGTTTTACAATAGAAGGATACATTAAATGACACCATGAGGATTAAATAATCTAAATCAAGAAAGTGGGAAAGTACTAGTGACCATATTTAAATAATGAATAAATTAAAAATTGGCATGAAAAGATAAACTGATGAAGATGCTGTAATAAAACTTCAAAAGTGACCATATTTAGATTTTGATTCAAATAGCAACAACAGCAGAAAAACTAATAAAAAATAAGTAACTATATTTTTTATGTTCTGGGATATTCTGGGAAAAATGAATATAGATTGTTATTACACAGTATGAATGGATTATTTTTAAACTTTTAGCTGTGCTAAAAGTATCATAGTAAAATCCTTATCTGTTAGTACTTGGGATAAATAGTACTGCATTTATGGAAGGAAATTGTTACATAGTTTCTCCTCTTAGTGCTGAAGATGAATTTGGGAGAGAATGCTATTTAAATAAGTTTCCTGATATCATTTATGATGATGATATTCATGTGGCAATAGTTAACCCAGAAAGAAATAAAACTACACTTAATATATCAGGTAATATCACCACTCTGGCAATCAGAGGGGTTTGATGAGTTAATTACTAGGGACAGTCCTCACTGTTTTTCATACACATGTGCAATGTATATTAGTATATGTATATATTAATACATGTGTATACATACATGCACATAGATATACATATATAATTAGTTCTTATTTCAAACCTATTTTTTAAAATTGAAGAGGAATCAAAATAATGACTATTTAAGAAATTCTAATATTAATCTCCTGGGAGAAAACTGAACTTTGGAGTTTGTTCCTGCTGAAAAAATTTTAATTCCATAAACTTTGAGAAGGATGCAGGCCACCAAAAATAAAAATAAAGAAGAAAATGGAATTTTCACAACATTTAAAACTCTTTCATATTTTTATCAAGTCGAATATGTATTATTGGAGATATAGTTTTAATGTAACTATTGTTTGTCAAGACCATTAAAATTTCTTCTTAACTGGACAATGAGTACATGCACAGTTGCTCAGTTGTAGTTGTATTTGACTCTTTCCAACCCCATCCACTAGGTCCTTCTGTCCATGGGATTATCCAGAGGAGAATACTGATGTGGTTGCCATTCCCTCCTCCAGGGGATCTTCCTGACTCAAAGATCAAACTTGCTTCTCCTGGGGCTCCTGCATTGTCAGGCGGATTTTTCCCCACTGAGCCACCTGGGAAGCCCTAGTTGGACAGTAAAAAAGCAAAATGTTTTTGGTATTTTAATACAAATTCAGTAAACAGTCTGTATGTAGGTACTTTTATAACCCTAACAAGAACTTTAAATAAATGTTTAGACATTTTGGGCAAGACTACCAAATGCTGTGAATAATGTTACTAAACAGTTTCTATTATAAACTTCCGTTTTCAGAACATGACATGATTCTGAAAAAGTTTTGGTTTGCACTAAAGTGTCGCATGTTTTGCCTCTTTCCCAAGGTGATTATTTTCTCACATGTGGGAGGAAAATCTGTTCCTTTTTTTCCACAAGTGAGAATGTGGAAAATATATTTATTCATTGTAAAAATAATTGGCTACTTATTTGTATTTAAAGTAGTTCAAATGACATATAACTATTACAAATAATTCTGCACTTTTTATTTTGATTATAAAATTATATACAATCATTGTAGAACCATTCTGAAACAAGAAGCATTTAAAGAAATCCAAAAACCTACACAAAGAGATCACCACATTTGATGTAGTTACTATTTCTTTGCCACCTTTAAAAAATATATATACTGAATATTTTAAGATTAGAATAATACATAAACTCATAGTAGCAAGTTCAGCTCAGTCGTTTCCGACTCTTTGCGACCCCATGAATTGCAGCACGCCAGGCCTCCCTGTCCATCATTAACGCCTGGAGTTCACTCAAACTCACGTCCATCGAGTCAGTGATGCCATCCAGCCATCTCATCCTCTGTCCTCCTGCCCCCAATCCCTCCCAGCATCAGTCTTCTCCAATGAGTCAGCTCTTCGCATGAGGTGGCCGAAGTACTGGAGTTTCAGCTTTAGCATCATTCCTTCCAAAGAAATCCCAGGGCTGATCCCCTTCAGAATGGACTGGTTTGAACTCCTTGCAGTCCAAGGGACTCTCAAGAGTCTTCTCCAACACCACAGTTCAAAAGCATCAATTCTTCAGTGCTCAGCTTTCTTCACAGTCCAACTCTCACATCCATACATGACCACTGGAAAAACCATAGCCTTGACTAGCCGGACCTTTGTTGGCAAAGTAATGTCTCTGCTTTTGAATATGCTATCTAGGTTGGTTATAACTTTCCTTCCAAGGGGTAAGCGTCTTTTAATTTCATGGCTGTAATCACCATCTGCAGTGATTTTGGAGCCCAGAAAAATAAAGTCTGACACTGTTTCCACTGTTTCCCCATCTATTTCCCATGAAGTGATGGGACCAGATGCCATGATCTTCGTTTTCTGAATGTTGAGCTTTAAGTAAATATTCTAAATTGTAATTCCAAATGGCTTTATAATAATGCAAGAGCTATAATCATTTAATCAATCATTGATATTAGAACCAGCACTTTGTCTCTAATTTCCTATTATAAAAGTTAGAATATGATATATAACTTATACATGTGTATTTATGTGACTGTTTTTTCAGAAACTTTCTTGACTTAGAAAAGACTGCTTCCTATCAAGGGATTAGCCTATTTAAAATTTCGCATTAGTTTCAGGTGTGCATCCGTGCTTTGTCCCTCATTTGTATCTGACTATTTGCAACCCCATGGACTGCAGCCTACCAGGTTCCTCTCTCCATGGGGATTCTCCAGGCAAGGATAATGGAATTGGTTGTCATGCCCTCTTCCAGGGGATTTTCCCAACCCAGGGGTCAAACCCAAGTCTCCAGCATTGCAAGCAGATATATATATATATATATATATATATATATATATATATATATATTTTAACCATCTGAGCCACCAGGGAAGCCCAAGAATAGTATTGACTGGCTTGGTGACCTTGGAAGCATTTGTTGAATGTAACATCTGCTAAGGCCTTAGCTTCTTAATGTCTATGTGGCAGAAAAGTGTTCTGCAGGCCTGCACACCTGCCCAGGACTGTTACCTGCTAAGTAAATTTCTTATTCTTTAAGTTGTTAAATTTTGAAGTACCATTTATACTGCAATTCTGCCTACCCTAATAGTTTTTTTTTTTTTCAAGAGTTTTATACATATGATCAAATTGCCCTCTGAAAACATTGTAGTAACTTATAGCTGAAGCGATACTTCTGATACTACCAACTCAGAATTCTTAAAAATATTGCTACCAAACTACCATACTACTAGGGCTCCCCAGGCGGTATTAGTAGTAAATAACCTGCCTGCCAATGCAGGAAACATAAAGAGATGAGGGTTCAATCCCTGGGTCTGGAAAATTCCCTGGAGGAGGGCATGGCAACCCAATCCAGTATTCTTGCCTGGAGAATTCCTTGGACAGAGGAGCCTTGCAGGCCACAGTCCATGTGGTCGCAAAGAGTCAAGTGACTTAGGGTGCAGCACACACATGCACCAAATAGAGTAGGAGAGAAATCAAGTTTATACTCTTGTCATTTGCTGAGAGAGTATTGAAAAGACTATTTGTAAAGATGTGGACCATGTGCAAGGAAACTATAAGGGGTAGACCATTGGGAATGGTAATAAGTGAGCTCCACTACCACCGCAGGCCTGAAAGGCAAAGGCAGGGAGGAATTACCTCAATCTGAGAGAGCAAACTGTGTTGACCCAATGCTTGACAGGAAGTCAGAAAGAAGAAACAGCCAATTTTGATGTTGTCCATATAGCCCAGTCCCCTCAGGCACAAAAAAACCAAGGTCAGAGCATGGCTCTGAAGAGAAACTGACAGAGTGGGCACAGCGCACTCAGTTTGCCCCTTGTTGTATAATTTTATTCTTTCTGTGCCTTTGTAAAAGGCATACAAATTCTTTCGATCTCTGTATGGTTCAGAGTTGGTGAAAATTCAGTGATAGTTACATATGCAACCTAAGAGGTGAGTTGCCAGTGTTCTTTACACAAGATAGGGTGTAACAAAGGAAAAACATGCAAATACAACATAGCTGCATCACTCCTTGCTTCTGTTGTTGTTTATTAACTTAGTCATGTCTGACTCTTGTAATCCCAGGGACTGTAGCCTGGCAGGCTCCTCTGTCCGTAGAATTTCCCAGGCAAGAATATTGGAGTGGGTTTCCATTTCTTTCTCAAGAGGATCTTTTTGAGCCAGGGACTGACCTGCATCTCCTGCCCTGCAAGAAGATTCTTTACCCCTGAGAGACCAGGGCAGCTCACCTGCTTCTGTAGCTGTTCCTAAATCCCAGGTAATGCTTCCCATATGGGCTTCCCAGATGGCTCAGTGGTACAGAATCTGCTTGCAGTGCAGGAGATGCAGGGTCAATCCCTGGGTGGGAATGATCCCCTGGAGAAGGAAATGGCAACCCACTCCAGTACTGTTGCCTTGGAAATCCTATAGACTGAGGAGCATGCCAGGCTATAGTCCACAGCATTTCAAAAGAAACAAACATGACTTTGTAACTAAATAAACAATTCTACACGTACATTGGGATGGCAGCTTGGTGGCTGGGGATTCTTTCCTTACCCAGGTGAAACTTCACTTTTGTAGAAACTGAATTCTTAGTAATCATATCTCTTATTGGATTTTGCAATATATCGTTGACCAGAGTTTTACAAAAGTCATAAAAGACATTCCAATCAGTTTCCTGGGTTCTGAATGTATTCATCACTGTTCTGTTTGTATGGCAGCATCCCAATGTGCCTGGTAACTTACCCTAGTCAGTAGTAGGCCCATCTATCTGCTAGCTGGTTAAATTATGAATCTAAAATGAACCAAAGAAAATCTATGTTTGCAGGAAGGGAACTGGAGAAAACAAATAACCTGAACATCACTCTCTTTCTTGAAAGCTCCAGAAATCTCATGATCTGGCCAAACACCTAGAAGCCAAAAGGCAAAAGTCCACTTAAATATAGACCATATTTTTTTAGCATTATTGGACACAAAGAAGAGGGAAGAAGGTGCAGCATAGATCAGAAGGAAGAAATAATGATAGAACTTGAAAAATCATTCTTAATATCTAATTTTAAATGGTACAACATTCATAATTCAACTTATATTTCTTAAATTTTCAAGTCACCCAAAGTTTTTCATGCCTTTATTCATCATTTGTATTCATCATTGTCTTTGTATGTGTATTTTTTCTCCATTTCTTTATTTGCAGAAACATCATGATTGGGAATTTTGATTTATCCATTAGTTGACTGAGCAATACGATCTGATATTTCATTTCATGAGCCTAGGAGCAAAGCTTATTTTTCATACTCATCAGTTTGGTTCAGTTCAGTCGCTCAGTCGTGTTTTACTCTTTTCAACCCCATGGACCGCAGCACACCAGGCTTCCTTGTCCATCACCAACTCCCAGAGCTTGCTCAAACTCATGTCTGTTGACTCAATGATGCCATCCCACCATCTCATCCTCTGTCATTCCCTTCTCCTCCTGCCTTTAATATTTCCCAGCATCAGTCTTTTCAAATGATTCAGGTCTCATCGGGTGGCCAAAGTATTGGAGTTTCAGCTTCAGCATCTGTCCTTCCAATGAACATTCAGGACTGATTTCCTTTAGGATGGACTGGTTGGATCTCCTTGCAGTCCAAGGAACTCTCAAGAGTCTTCTCCAATACCACAGTTCAAAAATGTCAATTCATCTGCACTCGGCTCTCTTTATAGTCCAACTCTCACATCCATATATGACTACTGGAAAAACCATAGCATTGACTAGATGGACCTTTCTTCGCGAATTAATATCTCTGCTTTTTAATATGCTATGTTGGTAATAGCTTTTCTTCCAAGGGACAAGCAACTTTTAATATCATGGCTGCAGTCACGATCTGCAGTGATTTTGGAGCCCAAGATAGTAAAGTCTGTCACTGATTCCATTGTTTCCCCATCTATTTGCCATGAAATGATAGGACCAGATGCCATGATCTTTGTTTTTTGAATGTTGAGTTTTAAGCCAGCTTTTTCACTCTTCTCTTACACTTTCATCAAGAAGCTCCTCAGTTCCTCTTCACTTTCTGCCAAAAGGGAGGCATCATCTGCGAATCTGAGGTTATTGATATTTCTCCTGGCAACCTTGATTCCAGTTTGTACTTCATCCAGCCCAACATTTTGTATAATGTACTCTGCATATAAGTTAAATAAGCAGGGTGACAATATATAACCTTGACATACTACTTTCCCAATTTGGAACCAATCTGTTCTTCCACATCTAGTTCTAACTGTTGCTTCTTGACCTGCATACAGATTTCTCAGGAGGCAGGTAATGTGGTCTGTTATTTACATCTCTTGAAAAATTTTCTGTGATCCACACCGTCAAAGGCTCTGGTGTAGTCAATAAAGCATAAGCAGATGTCTTTCTGGAATTCTCTTGTTTTTCCCATGATCCAACGGATGTTGTCAATTTGATCTCTGGTTCCTCTGCCTTTTCTAAATCTAGCTTGAACATCTAGAAGTGCACAGTTCACATACTGTTGAAGCCTGGCTTGGAGAATTTTGAGCACTACTTTGCTAGCTTGTGAGATGAGTGCAATTGTGCTATAGATTGAACATTCTTTGGCATTGCCTTTCTTTGGGGGTTGAAGGAACACTGACCTTTTCCAGTCCTGTTACCACTGCTGAGTTTTCCAAATTTGCTGGCATATTGAGTGCAGCATTTTAATAGCATCATCTTTTAGGATTTGAAATAGGTCAACTGGAATTTCATCACCTTCACTAGCTTTGTTCATAGTGATGCTTCCTAAGGCCCACTTGACTTTGCATTCCAGGATGTCCGGTTCTAGGTGAGTGATCACACCATTGTGGTTATTTGGGTCATGAAGATCTTTTATATCTTGCTGTTTAACATAGTGTTTCTGGTATGAGATATTTCTATCTGTAAATAAATTTGGTTTAGGTTGGTTTTCAGAAATTATACTGGGAATCTGTGGGATGTCATAGGCAATTAAATGAATTCAAAATAAATAAATGAGTAGATGTTTTTAGTAACTTGACAGATCCTAAAACTGGGACCTACAGATTTCCTCCAGCTTAAATAAATGTTCTTTTTTGCCTCTTTCCTCTTTCTATATAGCAGATAAAATATTATTTCCCACTTGCCTACAAACCATTTGAAGCAGAAATTATGTACTTTGGGGATTTCTTTGGTGACCCTGTGGCTAAGATTCTGTGCTCCTAATGCAGGAAGCCTGGGTTCCAATCCCCGGGCAGGGAAGGAGATCCCACATGCTGCAACTAAGAGTTTGCATGCCACAACTAAGAGTTCTCATGCTGCAACTAAAAGATTATGTGGGCTGCAACTGAGACCCACCAAAGCCAAATAAATAAATCTATTAATTAAATTATAAAAGATGAAATGTTTTAAATTTACCTTTTATCACATGATAGGTGCTTGATATTATTGAATTTTTAGCTTAATGTGTAATTTATCATAGTATAATTATAAATATGACTTTATTTCCTAATAGAAGATCTGTAGAGTTCATTGAGGCTAAAAAAGGAGGGGGTCAATATTTTAGAATTTATGAGTATGGTTTTAGCACCACACAATGTTCTGATTTTAAGAATAAAATTTGCCTGTCTAGAGAAAAATATGATTAAGGTAGAATAGTATTATTTATTCACCTTCAATATTTTCAAAGGAAAAATCCCTTGAAAAATTTCATTCTAGACCTACTGACTAATAACCTAATTTACAGTTTAACCTCCTGACATACAGAGTGCTTTGAACCAATGTTGGGCAAAATTCAGCATTGAGATTCCTGTCATTTTAATTCACTAAACTAACATGTTGGTTTTATATTAGTTTTATATTAATCTTTTTAAAGTGTGCTTAGTGTGATTTTGAATGATATAATCTTGTCACTTTTGTTCAATGTGAGAAGTTGAAGGTGGATGTAAGTTCTTCAAAGCAAGTAGCCCAAAGTAAATTGCATGTGCCCGAGGCTATTAGAAGGAAATTCTAGAAACCTGGGGCTACCAATTTTCTCATTCTCCTTTGCATGTTTTGTTTTCTTTATCCTTTTAATTATGATTTTACTCAATGTTAGTTTACATTTAAATTAGTATATTAAATGCCTTTAGTACACCAAAAACTGATTTAAATTTTAGGAGTTAGCTGTAGAATATGAAAAAGGCTCTGCCTGGTGGGCTGCCGTGTATGGGGTTGCACAGAGTCGGGCACGACTGAAGCAACTGCTAAGTTGCGTCAGTTGTGTCCGACTCTGTGCGACCCCATAGACGGCAGCCCACCAGGCTCCCCCGTCCCTGGGATTCTCCAGGCAAGAACACTGGAGTGGGTTGCCATTTCCTTCTCCAATGCATGAAAGTGAAAAGTGAAAGTGAAGTCGCTCAGTCTTGTCCGACTCTTAGCGACCCCATGGACTGCAGCCCACGAAGCTCCTCTGTCCATGGGATTTTCCAGGCAAGAGTACTGGAGTGGGGTGCCATTGCCTTCTCAGGAAAAAGGCTCAGGGGTTTTGTTTTTTGGCTTACTCAGAGAAAGAACATGTTGCTGCTAACCATGTTTCCCAATGACATTACAATCTAAAAGAAAGGGAGCTTGTCTATATAGGATAGATTTAGAATATTAGTCTCCAGCCTTTTTGTCACCAAGGACTGGTTCCATGGAAGGCAATTTTTCTGCAGATTTGGGGGTGAAGGTGGTTTGGGGATGATTCAAGTGCATTACATTTATTGTGTACTTTATTTCTGTTATTAATATATTGTGATATATAGTGAAACAATTACATAGCTCACCACAATTCAGGATCAGTGGGGACTCTGAACTTGTTTTCCTGCAACTAGACAGTCCCATCTAGGGGTGATGGGAGACAGGACAGTGACACCAGAAGTGTGTTGTTTATGTCCAGTCTACTCCATAATCTCGCTTTGGTTCCCATCACTGCAGAAAACTCTTTCACAAAGATAGGATGTTGGAAGCAAGCTTTTCAGTGCTTTTGTGGAAATCTCAGGAAAATAAATCCTCTTGCCAAATCAAACATGATTCTGCTCACTTTCAAAGTAAAGCCTATCTACTGACACTGAGTTGCTGTGAAAGAAAGTACAGCATTTATTGCAATGCATCCAACATAGGGCCAAGTATGAAGAATGAGCAGCTCATGCTCAAAAGGCTTGTCTTTCAGGTTTTTAAAGAGAGTGTGAGGGAGTGTCACTGGATATGTGTTCACCTCATGCATAGTTCTTTGGTTGATGGTGAGGTAACAATGGAAACAGTGACAGACTTCATTTTGGGGGGCTCCAAAATCACTGCAGATGGTGACTGCAGCCATGAAATTAAAAGATGCTCGTTCCTTGGAAGAAAAGTTTTGACCAATCTAGACAGTATATTAAAAAGCAGAGACACTACATTTCCAACAAAGTCCACCTAGTCAAAGCTATGGTTTCTCCAGTAGTCATGTATGGATGTGTGAGTTGGACTATAAAGAAAGTTGAGCACTGAAGAATTGATGCTTTTGAATCTTGGTGTTAGAGAAGACAGTTGAGAGTCCCTTGGACTGCAAGGAGATACAACCAGTCTATCCTAAAGGAAACCAGTCCTGAATATTCACTGGAAGGACTGATGCTGAAGCTGAAACTCCAATACTTTGGCCAACTGATAAGAACTGACTGATTTGAAAAGACTCTGATGCTGGGAAAAATTGAAGATGGGAGGAGAAGGGGAAGACAGAGGATGAGATGATTGGATGGCATCACTGACTCAATGGACATGAGTTTGAGTAAACTCTGGGAATTGGTGATGGACAGGGAAGCCTGGCATGCTGCAGTCCATGGGGTCGCACAGAGTCGGATATGACTGAGCAACTGAACTGAACTGAGGTAACAGGGTGTTGTTTCCAGAACTTCAATCATCAATCTTCAGGTTCCAACCAGTCTAGGATTTATGTGCTGGGATTTATATCAGCATGAAGTTAACTTTTTAAACCTGGTGAGGATTTAGTAACTGCAAAACAACTCAAGAATATGGCTTAGGATATTATAGCCCTTAAGGAGGAACTAAAGGTCTTTGATTTTGTTTTATGGCTTAACTACTATTATTTTCCTTTGTTTTGCATTTTCTCCCTTCTGTGATTATATTTGCTCTTTGGAACCCAAGGAAAGCCTAAGAGGCTAAACCTTTATACAAACAAGAGGTAGAGAACATGGGGTGATTTCCCTGGGAAAGCTCCACAATGACCTGCCCAGTGTCAATTCAATTCTTTTAGAAAATGCTGAGTGTTATTAACACATAGTAGTAAATAAGCATATAAACTGGTTTAAAGCCCTACTGGGTTATATTAGTCAGCTAGAGCTGCTGTAATAGAATGATATTAATACTACAGACTGGGTGGCTTAAATAACAGGAATCAATTTTCTCACTGCTCTGCAGGATGGAAATCTAAGATTAACATTCCGGCAGCATTACTTTATGGTGAAGACCCCTCTCCTTGGCTTGCAGATGGTCACCTTCTCAGTGTGACCTCAAACTGCCTTTCCTTTGCACATACATGTTCCTGGTGTCTCTTTCTCTTCTTATAATGACAACAGTCTTATTGGATTCTGCCCCAGTTCTCATGATATCATTTAATGTTGATTACCACCTTAAAAGCCCTCTTTAAGTACCATCAGTCTAAGAATTAAGGCTTCAGCATTTGTTGATGGAGTGAGCAGACACAATTCAGTCAATACTATCAATCAAATCAGCCTTCATTAGTAACCAGATTTTGAAAGCCAGTGACATAGTGATAGCCCTGTACTTTGGGAATTGATCCAGTGAGCAGTAGCCTCACTCCAGTAACAATGTGACTGAAAGTGAATCAGCAGTATCCAAACTCCAGTAATGCATGCATGCTAAGTTGCTTCAGTAGTGTCCAAATTTGTGCAACCCTATGGACTACAACCTTCTAGGCTTCTCTGTCCATGGGATTCTCCAGGCAAGAATACTGGAGAGGGTTGTCATGCTCTCCTCCAGGGGATCATCCTGACCCAGGGATCGAACCCATGTCTCTTACATCTACCTGCACTGGCAGGCAGGTTCTTTACCACTAGCACCACCAAACTCCAGGAAACATGCTTCCTTAGCTAAAGCTCAACATCTCTAAACACATCTACTTCTGAAAGAGCATCAATCCGTGATTCCATGTGTCAGCTACAAATTGGCACTTGCCAAGAGCTTTTGCCACTGACTGAACACCAACAAGTGCATTTGCCATCTGCCTCTGCCAATATTGAGCACCATGCTGCTGTAGCTGTTGACCTTCAACATCCCCTGAGGGAGTTCAAGGTGGAGTGAGGCGTTCCGTGTTACAGGGAATCTGGTGGGACAGGTCTTTAGACAGTTAGATATTTTCAGGTATTTCATGGTCCCAATCTTTGCATCTCTTGTGTTTAAAGAAGCTATAAATCCTTTCATGATGACATCATCACCTTCTTTTCTTCTTGTAAAGTAAGCACTTGAGGCATTGAACTTCCCCTTCACCAAAATCCTGTATATTGACCTTCCCACATGACCTCTTTGGAGCAGCTTTCAGAACTCTCTGAGGTGCTGCCTCTCCAGCTGCAGTCCTCATTTTTCCCCAAATAAAACTGAACTTGCAAATTTCAAATTGTATATCTTTTTAGTTGACATGTCATTCCAAATCTTATCAGCACTGTGATTTGTTAGTAATGTAGCACCATGGAGTAGAGGTCCTTAATCAGCCAGCAATAAACTCAGCTTTTTCTTCCCCCAAGTATTAAGTAATATCTTTTCTTTCAACAAAGGTATAAAATGTAATTTCTAGACTTAAAAAAATTAGCAAAGACCAAATTTAAAGGTGTGGGTTTCACACTAATTATATGGTGACTTCTCACCTAAATATCTAGCACATCTCCCTCTTTCTTGGACTTAGCAGCACTGCATCAAGAATTGCCAGGCTTTCTTTTCATTGTTTACTCTTTCACACTTTTTCTCTTTTATTATTCATTTAAATCACTTAGAATAGCTCAGATGTCTTCAATCTTTAATCTACCTGAACAATTTCTAATGACATTAGTCACTAAGTGTATTTTCCATTACTCTCTCATATTTATAGAATTATAGAATAGCTAAAATTTAAGAGAATGTGCTAAATCCTTTGAATAATGTTTTATATGTATTTGCTCTGCCACCTTGGAGTCTGTAAAAGTTATATGACAAATGTTTTCAAGGGAAAAAAGCTAAGCAGTTGTTAGTTTACTGTCTTCTTGCTTTCTCTGTGTCTGGAGGAAATCAATTTTGGTTACTTTTTTTAAAGGTGTTAATTAATATAGATGATTGAGGTTGTATGGTGAGCAATCATTGAAAAATATAAAAATATGTTCATAACAGCAAGTATGGTTTATATAGCTTTCAAGAGAATTTTGTAGTTCATAAACATGTCATATTTAACACTATATATTTATTGTGTTTTATCTAATATGTTGACAATGATGGCTTTATTTTAAAGCTAAGCTATGATCTGTAAAGTTACTATTTGCATATTTTCAATAGTTTACATTACAGTATTTTATATTGCATTATTTTCATGATAATAATTTATATAACAAATACAGCATAATGCTTATATTCACATGTATAAGATATATGTCAAGATTTTTTTAACTGGATTAAAATATCATACATAACAAAAGGCAATATATCATAGAATAATGGAATCATAATTGTGCTTTCTTTGTCATGGTTGGCCATAATTTAATGAAATCTTTTTTCTCAAATTTCTTATTTTTAGAAAAGAAATATTAAATGTTTCTAGTAATCATTAATGTTATTTCTGAGACTAAAACATGACCTATAACTATTTCTTGCATGTAAGTATCTATTATTTCTATTCATATCTTATCTTTTCATTGTCCTTTCCAGATTCAGGCTTCAAATTCAGATTAATAAAACTGTTTAGATGTTAGGATAAGTAAATTTGTTAAAATTTTATGGCCACAGAGGGAAATCAAAGATTTTCTTCTTCACCTTGAATAACAATGGAGATAGTTTATTTGACATTCTTTAGATGTTAATTATTTCTCATTTATTGTGAGATCTCCTTTGTTCACCAAATCTAGACTAAAAAAATGAATATGCTAAAAGAGAAGTAAAGTCATCCTAGGCTAATTATGTATAATTAAAACATATTAATATGAGTATGTTTTAAAGACTGCATACTTTTCAGGTTAAAATAAGCATACTCAAGTTTTATGTATGGACTGACATAATAGCTGTCAACAAATCCATTTTTAAATGGACAAAATAATTGAGTAATATCCTCGTCAATCACTGACATCCACAATACACTTCACAGGATAAATTAAAGTCTCTCGAGATTTGCTAATGCCCTCATTGTCCCTTGCCTTTCATATCACCATCCATCACTGTAACACCCTGAACCCACTGACTCCATTAGGGAAATATTTATCCCCAGTGTAGACCTTATAAGAACTTCGTTGAATAGCTCTGATTTAGTGTTTCGTGTCAGTGTCCTATCAAATGAGTATAACACTGACTACAGTATCACAGACATAAATTCATCCTTAAAGTACAAACATCTCTTAGAAGTTAAATCAACTCAGATTGTTCATCTTTATGCAAGCTTTCCAGCTAACAAAATATAAAAACATATATTTGCATATACTGTAGGTATGCTTTTGGGGTGGGCTTTGATCGTTTTGAAAGCTTTGATGAAAGAGGCATCCTGACCTCTAGACAATCTCTCATGAGAATGTGACAAATCAATTAAAATATGTTTTAGGTGGCTTGCTGTTACATAGGTAGACATAATTAAAGTGGGTTATCAATCAAAACACCAGTTTAAAATCCCAGAATGTCCTAGCTATGACCATTCCAAAAATAGTATTAATCAAACCAATCAATTGCCCTTCTTGTTGTTGTTCAGTTACCCAGTCGTATCCGACTTTGTGACCCCATGGTCTACAGCAAGCCAGGCCTCTCTGTCCCTCACCATCTCCTGAAGTTTGCCCAAGTTCATGTCCACTGCATCAATGGTGCCATCCAGCCTCTTGTCCTTCTGCCTTCAATCTTTCCCAGCATCAGGGACTTTACCAATGAGTCAACTGTTTGCATCAGATGATCAAAATACTACAGTTTCAGCCTCAGCATCAGTCCTTCCAATGAGTATTCAGGGTTGATTTCCCTTAAAATTGACTGGTTTGATCTCCTTGCTGTCTAAGAGACTCTCAGGAATCTTCTCCAGCACCACAGTTTGAAAGCATCAGTTATTTGGCACTCTGCCTTCTTTACAGTCCATCTCTCACAACCATATGTGACCACTTTGGAAGATCATAGCCTTGACTATACAGACCTTTGTTGGCAGAGTGATGTCTTGCTTGTCAACACACTGTCTAGGTTTGTCATAGCTTTCCTGCCACGAAGCAATTGTCTTCTGATTTCATGGTTGCAGTCAACATCTGCAGTGATTTTAGAGCCCACGAAGAGGAAATGTCACTACTTTTACCTTTTCCCCTTCTATTTTCCATAAAGTAATGGGCCTGGATGCCATAATCTTAGTCTTTTTAATATTTAGTTTTAACTGGCTCTTTCACTCTCCTCCTTGACCATCATCAAGAGGTTCTTTAGTTCCTCTTTACTTTCTGACATTAGAGTGGTAATGATACCACTAACCCTAACCCTAACCCTATGCAGATGACTGCATATCTGAGGTTGTTGATATTTCTCCTGCCTATCTTGATTCCAGCTTGTAATACATCCAGCCTGGCTTTTCTCCTGATGTGCTCAGCACGTAAATCATACAAACAAGGTGAGAGCAGACAGCCCTGTCACACTCCTTTTTCAGTGTTGAACCAATCAGTTGTTCCATACAGGGTTCTAACTGTTGCTTCTTGGCCTGTATACAGGTTTCTCAGGAGACAGGTAAGATGGTGGTATTCCCATGTCTTTAAGTGAAAGTGAAGTCATTCAGTCATTTCCAACTCTTTGAGAGCCCATGGACTGTAGCCGACCAGGCTCCTCAGTCCACGGTATTTTACAGCCAAGAATACTGAAGTGGGTTGCCATTTTCTTCTCCAGAGGATCTTCCTGACCCAGGGATAGAACCCAGGTCTCCTGCATTCTAGGCAGATGCTTTACCATCTGAGCTACCAGGGAATATCACCATCTGAAGAATCAGTGTAGGTTTTCATTGTTTACTCAGTTTTGTCAAAGTCCCTGAGTCAACAGACATGCAGGACCTGTTAGTGAGCAAGTTACATGCCATCTGACCTTCAGGGAGTGGAGAAAACTATTCACAACAGAACGAAGTTCATATACTATATTTGTTAAAAGGAAAACTACATTATTTTTTAATTTTACTTGACAGATAAGTGTATTTTATATGAAATTATAAGAAACGTTTACTTGTGTGTGTGTATATACACATACACATACACATAAACATACACACACACACAGAAGAGCATGGCGGGCTACAGTCCATGGATTTGCAAAGAGTCAGACACAACTGAAGAGACTAAGCATGCATACACGCACACACATGAAAAAAGTGAAATTATTAGTCACTTAGTGGCCATATCACACAGTGTACAGGACTTTTTTTTCTTCCCAACCAGGGACTAAACCCAAACCTATGCCTCCTGCAGTAGAAGCATTGAGTCTTAACCATTGAACTGCCAGGGAACTTCCTTAATATACCTTTTACTAAAAGTATATTGAAAAATTACTATGATATTTGAATACATTTCATGAATAAAATATATTCAGCAACAAAAATTTTGGAACACGTTTCTCATAGGGTCACTTATGCTGGTGATTACTTCTCTGTGTGGAACGCCTTTTGCTCCATCCTCCCCTCAAACTGGTGTCTAATTTGCTGCATTCTCTCTGGTTTATGTGTCATCTCCTCCAGGAATCTATCCTTGACCTGTTTGGACTGAACACATCTGCCCTTTTCTGTGATTCTATGATACTCTGTACAAATCTATCATATACTTAAATTATTTTTTGTGAGTCTGATTCTCTCATAGACCTTGGTTTTCTTGAGAGAAATTTATTCATTTCGTGTCTATGATGATTATACAATAATCTCCCAGTAAATGTGTGAGAAAGAAATGAGTAGTTATAAACTCTTCCTATTTAAGAAATAAAACCTAGCAAAGACAACCAGGTGCTTCTTATTTAAAGTACACCATATTGAAAAACTAACAAATACTCTCATATTTGCTATTATGATTAAGCATTCTCTGCAGTGTATAATGAAATGACTTTCTTTGTATTGAGAGAGATTCTATTGCACTATTGAAAAAATATCAATTAGATACTAATTAGTCTTGCTTTCTGCTTGTAGAAGGTTTGAGGTGAATGGGTGTGGAAGAAAATGGGAGCAATAATTAAGTAAACATTTAGGCAATTCAAACCTTGTGCTCCTTGAAGATAAAAATGCAAATCAGGTTTGCAATATAACCTCCACACAGACAACCAGGGCAGATGCTAATGAATCTAACATGTTTGTCATGAGTAGTTTAGCTTTAAAGCCATTGATTTCTTTACAAAGAGAAGCAGTGAAACATAAAGTTTTTATGCTGCATCAAACCTGAAAAATTAAAGGCTGCTAATGGTCTTTAGTAATACAGTGTGAGGATGATGATTATGAAAAAGCTCAGCAGTTTTGATGAATCACTTTCATCTGGCAAGAGGTCTTGACTTATTTGACAGAAGGTGCCTTGCATAGATCAGCATAGAGAAGTGAGAGATAACAGCTATTGTGTTACATAATAGTGCAATAATACAACATTTATAGGGTTTTAAGTGCAAGTGAGAAACAATAAAAGTGAAGAATTTCACAGTTAAGGAGGAAACATACCAGTCTGCCCTTTAGCACAAAGTCACAACCCAGAGTTAAGGGACTTGTGATTCAGGGTGAATGGTATGGCTGCTTGCTTAAAGAAACAGTCTGCACCAATTACTCACGTATTATATTATTTCATTTTTTAAACTTTATTTTATACCAAGGAATATACAAACTTTCCTTATAAGGCCAGCATAACCCTTCTTAAACCTTATGGTTTTATTTCTCTACTCAAAAAAGTAGTTTGGCGATGAATTATCAGTTTTTTGAAATTTAAGTATTCTAGCAATGACTGTATACCTGAATCAAGAAAACTTCACTTCTCCAAGTTTATTTCTCTTTCTCTAGTTATACGTTCTGGAGAAGGCAATGGCACCCCACTCCAGTACTCTTGCCTGGAAAATCCCACGGACAGAGGAGCCTGGTAGTCCATGGGGTCGCTGGGAGTTGGACACGACTGAGCGACTTCACTTTCACTTTTCACTTTCATGCATTGGAGAAGGAAATGGCAACCCACTCCAGTGTTCTTGCCTGGAGAATCCCAGGGACGGGGATGCCTGGTGGGCTGCCATCTATGGGGTCGCACAGAGTCGGACACAACTGAAGCGACTTAGCAGCAGCAGCAGCAGTTATACGTTCTACTGAAATTACTATCTCCTTGATTTGCTATATCCTTGAGTGTTTTTATTTGCATGAGCCAATTTCATTTTTAAACCAAGCAGGGCTTTGTGAGGCTCCTGAATACAAGTCATTTCTGTGTCCCTCATTTCTTGATCATAGAAAATAGGTTTCGTTCAGCCTCCTTGACCTTTGCAGATTTCCAAAACATAGATTCAAATGGTTGTTAATCAGGAAAGGGAAGGGACACAGAAACAAGGGAGGAACAGTCAAGAAACAATAGTGCAGCCTTGGGGCAAGATCCTGGTTCTCCCTCAAGGAATATACAAAGCAATATCTTTGAGCTCTTCCGAAGAACCAAGGCCCCTACCTAGGAGTAAGATGGCAACTTCAGGCTGAGCACAAGATTTCTGGAGCAATGCCCTGTTATCTCACCACCTACTGAGGTAGAAACTGATAGGCAGTCAGTGTAGGACTCTGACACCTAGGTCTTGTTTTCAATAAACATCTCACTCCATAATCTAAAGCTACACCCTTTGTCCCAAATTTCTGGACTATGTCCTTGGTCTAATAAATAATCAGCACTCAGATCGAGGGAAGGGAAGGGCAGTAATTAACTACTGTTCCATTAGTGACTGAGGGAAAAACTACTGGTGATTATTAATCTTTAGCCCATACATCTCAGAAGCCCATATTTTTGGTCCATTGTAAAATGACCAGATGGCAAGTAAAAGGGTGGAAACGTAATCTGAGGATCAATAAATGCCACAAAGATGTCAAATTAACCATTTTGACCTTTAAAGTGATTGGTTAGGCATTATGAATTTTAAGGACAGGAGTCAACCAAAAATGTACAGAATAATACTGCTTAGGATGTTAACTGCTGTAAGTCCTGTCTTTGGGGGATTCTTTACTGTCTCTCAGTGTCTATGCTGGGAACTTTGTACTTTTCTTTTCAATCAGCAAATCCTATTCATTTGCTACCATGAGTGTTTGCCTGCTCCTGAAGTTCATTCTTCATGTTAGGTAGTTAGAATAGGAAAAAAGGAGTCCAGAATGGCAGTGGCTAAAATACAAAGTTGGGAAAAGCCTGTGTAAATAGAACAAAAGAAGGTCCAAGTACTGGAGTGAGGACCTCTGGTAAAACAAACAGCCCTCCTGGCTAGCCCAGTTTACACAGGGCAGGCTCAGAGGGAGGACAAAGAACATGTAAAAAGAGGGGCCAAAATTGAGCTGGGACCTCTCTTCTCTTCATCTTTTGGGTCAGCCCATGCTCACTCCTCCAGGGTATACTATTCTTTGTTTTCCCTAATAAAACTGAACTGTAACACTGATTCGTCCATCGCTTCAAATTTTTGCTGTGGTGAGACAGAACCAAGGAAATTACAAATTCCCCCAGCATTCAGTTCCATGAATAAGAACTCGGATTTTGGTTTCACATGGACTGCAACACATCAGGTTCCCTATCATTCACTATCTCCCAGAGTTGGCTCAAATTCGTGTCCGTGAGTTGATGATGCCAGCCAAGCAACTCATCTTCTGCCACCCCCTTATCCTTCTGCCCTCAATCTTTCCCAGGATCATGGTCTTTTCCAACAGGTTGGCTCTTCGTATCAGATGGTCAAAGTACTGGAGCTTCAGCTTCAGCTTCAGTCCTTCCAATGAATATTCAGGACTGATTTCCTTTAGGAATGACTGGTTTGATCTCCTTGTTGTCCAAGGGACTGTCAAGAGTCATCTCTAGCATCACAATGTGAAAGCATCAATTCTTAGATGCTCAGCCATCTTTACGGTCCAGTTCTCACATCCGTACATGACTACAGGAAAAAGCTACTACCATAGCTTAGCTTTAACTATCCAGACTTTGTTGGCAAAGTGATATCTCTGTTTTTTAATACACTATCTAGGTTTGTCATAGTTTTTCTTCCAAGGAACAAGCTTATTTTAATTTCATGGTTGCAATCACCATATGCAGTGACTTTGGAGTCCAGGAAAATAAAGTCTGTGACAGTTTGTATTTTTTTCCTCACCAATTTGCCATGAAGTGATAACACTGGATGCCATGATCTTTGTTTTTTGAATGTTAAGCCAGCTTTTTCACTCTCTTCTTTCACCTTCATCAATATGCTCTTTAGTTACTCTTTTGTTTCTGCCATTAGGGTAGACTCATCAGTGTATCTGAGGTTATTGATATTTCTCCCTGAAATCTTGATTTCATCTTGAGATTCATCCAGTCTAGCATTTCACATGATGTACTCTATATTGGTTAAATAAACAGGGTGACAATATAGAGCCTTGAAGTATTCCTTTCCCAATTTGGAACCAGTCCATTGTTCCATGTCCATTTCTAACTGTTGCTTCTTGACTTGCATACAGGTTTCTCAGGAGGCAGATAAGGTAGTCTGGTATTCCCAGCTCTTGAAGAATTTTCCACAGTTTGTTGTGATCCACACAGTCAAAGTCTTTGGTGTAGTCAATGAAGCAGAAGTAGATTTCTGTTTCTACTTTCATTCTACAATGAAGTAGAAGTAGATTTTCTGCAATTTTCTTCCTTTTTCTATGATGTAACGGATGTTTGTAATTTGATCTCTGATTCCTCTCTGCCTTTCCTAAATTCAGCTTGAAAATCTGGTAGTTCTCATTTCACATATTGTTGAAGCCTAGCTTGAAGAATTTTGAGCATTACCTTGTGAAATGAGTGCAATTGTGTGGTAGTCTGAGCATTCTTTGGAATTGCCCTTTTGGGGATTGGAATGAAAACTGACCTTTTCCAGTTCTGTGGCCACTGCTAAGTTTTCCAAATTTGTTGGCATATTGAGTGCAGAACTTTCACAGCATCAACTTTTAGGATTTGAAATAGCTCAGCTGGAATTCTATCACCTTCACTGGCTCTGTTCATAGTAATGCCTCCTAAGGCCCACTTTACTTCACACTCCAGGATGCCTGGCTGTAGGTGAGTGATCACATCATTGTGGTTATTTGGGTCATTAAGATTTTTTTTTTGTATAGTTCTTCAGTTTATTCTTACTACCTCTTCTTAATATCTTTTGCTTCTGTTAGGCCCATATGGTTTCTGTCCTTTATTGTGCCCATCTTTGCATGAAATGTTGCCTTATTATTTCTAATTTTCTTGAAAAGCTCTCTAGTCTTTCCTGTTCTATTATTTTCCTCTATTTCTTTGCACTGATCACTGATGAAGGCTTTCTTATCTCCCCTTGCTATTCTTTGAAACTCTGCATTCTGATCAGTATATCTTTCCTTTTCTCCTTTACCTTTCACTTCTTTTCTTCTTTCAGCTATTTGTAAGGTTTACTCAGACAATCATTTTGCCTTTTTGCACCTATCTCTTGGGAATGTTTTTGATCATCACGTCCTGTACAATGTATCTTATTTAGTCTTCATCAAATCCTTGAGGTGGTCATAATAATTATACTTAATTACAGATGAGGAAACAGATTAAAAGAGTTCATGTAATGTCTCCTAAAGTATCATATATGACTTAGTGAGTGAACAACAGCAGCAAATGTCTCCTAGGTCTGACGTCCAGCAAATAACAGGATTTGAACTTGGCTCTGATGGACTGACTACATAAAGATTTTATTCTGTGTTCCTCAAGTACTTATTATCATTAACTCAGAAATTTGCTAACAATGATCATATTATTATTTTCACATGAATTAAAAATATACCTAAGTTCAGGCAATAAGTCACAATAACCATAAGTTTTTTGTTTTTTTCTTTCTTACCTCCTAGAACAAAATGTTATGAATATTTTCCCAGAAAATGTTTTCAGAATAAATGTTAAAATGTCTACTAAGAAACATATTATTCAGTACACAGTGATACGTAGACACACACAAAAATATTTACTTATCAATCCTGATTTTAAAGGACATATATCACTCTGAAACATGTTTATTAAAAGCAAAACAGATCGTCAAGATAAAATAACAATAATTTAAAAGGTAAGATGTAGCTACTTGATACAAGTAGAGAAAAATAACACTAGGAAAGAAAGTTTTATAAAATGTGTATGAAATTCCATATTGAGCTGGGAACTGTGCAATCCCCCATGAACTTACACTTTATAACGATAGATCAGTAAGCCAGTAAGTAAAATTTAGAAAAAACAAGACTGTGAGAAATATGTATCAGGAGTTATTGTACTTACAGAAGCAACGTATAGTTCTCATAGGAATGTCTTCCTACACACTTGGATGCCTGAGATGATCCTGCAATGACTGAGAGTTAGCCAAAGAAATGAAGTGGAGAAAGACATTCCAGATATAAGATAAAAAGAAATAAATGAACACTGAGGAAAAGAGAGTTCATAGCACAATAACAGAAATGCAAAGGATTCAATGAGACTGGGCCCAAAAATGCAAAGAAAGCAGTGGTTAGTCCTGAAGACAAACAAGGTAAATACATGCTGTGCCCTTGATTGTCTTTCCTGTCACACTAAACAGCTTTGAGCTTCTCCTGAGGACTTTGGTAACTCAATAGAACTTTTAACAAAGAAAGGTATGCAATTAAATTTCTCATTTGTTAAGCCACTATAGAAGAAATGCTGAAGGTGATTAGAGGAGTTAAACACTGAATTTCGAGATATATGTTGTTACAAATCAAAAATGAAATAACAAAGCAGCAGGGAAGGATTTCAGAAGATACTCAGAAACCAGAAACTATGGAATTCGGTGAAAAATTGGTCTGAAAGAATAAGAAAGAAGGAATTACAAAGAAAGAAATCCAGTATATAACTTAAAAACTGGATAATTTTGAAACAGACTAAAATAGCAGAATAAACATACTGATAGAATACTGTGAGCATGATAATATCAATTTGAATGTTTATTTTGCAATGCCAAGAGGAGATTTTCAGCTGATACTCTTGACCTTACAGTGAGACTTCACATGAGATAAGGATATGAGGGAATATTCAGTATTTAGTACACTCAGGGTGTACATATATATAGCACTGAAAAGTAAGCCAGTAATTGATCCTCAAGGGAAACAAACATTTAAATAATAAATAGAAGAGAAAGCCAAATAGAAGAGAAAGCCAAATAGAAAGTGGGCCAACTTATAAAAGAAGGATGAAGTAGAAACAGGGATAAGAAGTCTAGCAATTAAAGTTTGTTCTAGAAAACAAACCACTCTATCTTCTTACTTTCAAATGGGAAGATTTGAAACAGAGAATTAGTTACAAGAGTATCAAAAGAACTACGAGAACAATATTCAAAAACTGAGATTATTTCAAGATTAATAATTTCAGTAACACCTACTATTCCTAGGCTGAAATAGTAAAACTGTGATGCCCATATCACATAATTCCTCTGTACTTGAAATTTCAAGAGATTATGCTGCTGTCTTGGTTGCCTAAGAACACACCTACCGCACCCTCACAGCTTTCCAAAAACCCAAGTACCCACATTATATATTATGCTATCCTAGTAGGAAGACTTAAAAACACTCACTGATGTTGCTTCCACCAAAACAAGAGCCTTTGATAAAGTCTTACTACCAAGGCTGCTGCAGGACCCAAACACTCTGTCCATCAAGGGTGACAGCCACCCTTTGCCATTCTCAGTGCTGGAACAACACATCCTGAGCAGGAGTTGCACTCGGCCTCAGTATCGTTGGAGTCACATCCAGAAGCCAAAGGACGGGGGTGCATAAGTTCTTCTCCCATTTCCCAAAGCCAGTGGCTTCCATTGGAAAAATCATTTTCAGGCTTCCAAAAGAACAGAGAAGGATGGAAGTTGAGGTGCAAAAATAACTACAAAATGACAGGTATGCAAAGTGTCCAGAGAGATGGATGGTCAATATAAGAGCTATGGATTGAGGGATTTGGGTTGGGTTCCCAACCACCCACCAAAACATTTTACTAAGGTGATGCCTCAACTTATTTCCTTTCTAGAAGTTAATGAGTATGTTTTACCCATTTTCCAATACTAGATATTATCAAATAGATATTTTTCATTTCTGTAAATCTGTTGATGAAAATAGATATCAAAGCACTGCTTTCTACTTGTGTCCCAGTAGTGAGGAGGAGTGTCCACCAGTTCTAGTTGGTTCTCCAAAAAGAGCTGAGCAAATTTTAGTGCTAATTCAGCTATATGCTGCAGCTGTCCAGAAAGATGTTTTTTTCCAAAAAAAAAACTTACATTTTTGCTGATCTAACAAAACAAAAAAATGGTAATGTGGTCATAATCACAATTCCATTTTCCAGGTAAGCTTTCTGGCATCCTATGTTTACTTTGAGTTCCTCAAGGCAAATTCGGATATAAGAATTTGATTACAAGCATTTTATTTAGTGAAGGAACCCAGGAAACATCAAAAGATAGAAAGGAATATATCTTAAGCTTAGAAGGTTTGGTAGAGTGCTCCATGGTGATTTCTTGCCAAATGTAACATGGTGACAGTGTAAGAAAGTATGAAAAGGAAAGTAAGAAAGTTAATAAAAACTGTGTTAATAAATTGGTTATAGTTATAAGAACCTAACATTAAATACTACAGAAGTTTCTTTCAGAGATTATGGGGAATACCCTCTTGAAACCTGTCCCCCCAAAGAGAAGGAAGCTCAGATATTTTTTAATTCCAAGTTCTCATGACATTTTGCTTATGTGCATCTCTCTGTCCAAGTTTCCCCTTTTAATAAAGAAAACAGTCCTATTGGATTAGGGGCCCATCCCACTCAAGTATGGTTTCATCTTAACTAAAATAACATACCATTATGAAGAAGATCAGCTCTGGGGGTTCTTTGGAGGGACTGATGCTAAAGCTGAAGCTTCAGTACTTTGGCCACCTCATGCGAAGAGTTGACTCATTGGAAAATACTCTGATGCTGGGAGGGATTGGGGGCAGGAGGAGAAGGGGACGACAGAGGATGAGATGACTGGATCCATCACTGACTCGATGGGCCTGAGTTTGAGTGAACTCCAAGAGTTGGTGAGGGACAGGGAGGCCTGGTGTGCTGCAATTCATGGGTCGCAAAGAGTCTGACATGACTGAGCAACTGAACTGAACTGAACAGAATAACATGCACAACAAATTTGTTTCCAAAAGGGACACATTCTCGCTACAGGTAATTATTGCAGGGAAAAGCCAATTTTAAATCTATGTTGGACTGGAAATATTTCTTTGACTTTAACCTTTTCTTGGCATTGATTTTGTTATTAAAATCATATATAATGGCATGCCACAGGGTAACCTGCTCCTGTGCCTGTCTGTTAAAGTGTCTTTGTTCAGCTCAGTTAGCTCAGTTTAGTCACTCAGCCGTGTCTGACTCTTTCAGACTCCAGGCACTGTAGCACCCCAGGTTTCCCTGTTCATCACCAATTCCCAGAGCTTGATCAAATTCATGTCCATCAAGTCGAACATACCATCCAATCATCAAACCTCTGTTGTCCCCTTCTCCTCATGCATTCAGTCTTTCCCAGCATCAGGGTCTCTTCCAATGAGTTCTTCATATCAGGCAGCCAAAGTATTAGAGCTTCAGCTTCAACATCAGTTCTTCCAATTTATATTCAGGATTGATTTCCTTTAGGACTGGCTGGTTTGACCTCCTTGAAGTCCAATAGACTCTCAAGAGTCTTCTTCAACATCACAGTTCAAACCATCAATTCATCAGCGCTCAGCTCTCTTTATAGTCTAACTCTCACATCCATACATGAGTACTGAAAAAAACATAGCTTTGACTAGATGGACCTTTGTTGGGAAAGTAGTGTCTCTGGTTTTTAATATGCTGTCTATGTTGGTCATAGCTTTTCTTCCAAGGAGCAAGTGTATTTTAATTTCATAGTGGCAGTCATCATCTGCAGTGATTTTAGGGCCTGAGAAAATAAAGTCTATCACTGTTCTATTGTTTCCCCATCTATTTGCCATGAAGTGATGGGACAAGATGCCATGATTTTAGTTTTTGAATGTTGAAAGTGGAAGTGAGAGTCACTCAGTTGTGTCTGACTCTTTGCAGCCCCATGGACTATATAGTTCATGGAATTCTCCGGGCCACAACACTGCTGTGGGTATCCTTTCCTTTCTTCAGGGAATCATCTCAACCCCAGGTGTCCTGCATTGCAGCCAGATTCTTTACCAGCTGAATCACAAGCCAACTTTTTCACTCTCCTCTTTCACTTTCATCAAGAGGTTCTTTAGTTCTTCTTCACTTTCTGCCACAAGGTTGATGTCATCTGTGTATGTGATGTTATTGATATTTCTCCCTGCAATCTTGATTCCAGCTTGTGTTTCATCCAGACCAGCATTTCACATGATGTACTCTGCATAGAAGTTAAATAAACAGGGTGATAATTTATAGCCTTGACATACTCCTTTCCCATTTTGGAATCTGTCTGTTGTTCCATGTCTGGTTCTAACTGTTGTCTCTTGACCTGCATATAGATTTCTCAAGAGGCAGAAAAGGTGGCCTAGTATTTCCATATCTTGAAGAATTTTCCAGTTGGTTGTGATCCACACAGTCAAAGGCTTTGGTGTGGTCAATAAAGCATAAGTAATGTCTTTCTGGAACTCTCTTGCTTTTACAATGATCCCAATGGATGTTGGCAATTTGCTTTCTGGTTCCTCTTACCTTTTCTAAATCTAGCTTGAACATCTGGAAGTGCACAGTTCATGTACTGTTGAAGCCTGGCTTGGAGAATTTTCAGCATTACTTTACTAGCATGTGAGATGAGGGCAATTGTACAGTGGTTTGAACATTCTTTGGCATTGCCTTTCTTTGATATTGGAGTAAAAACTGACTTTTCCAGTCCTTTGGCCACTGCTGAGTTTTCCAAATTTGCTGTCATATTGAGTGCAACACTTTAACAGCATCATTTTTAAGGATGTGAAATAGCTCAACTAAATTCCATCACCTCCACTAGCTTTGTTTGTAGTAAAGCCGACTTGACTTCACATTCCAGGATGTCTGGCTCTAGGTGAGTGATCACACCATCGTGGTTGTTTGGGTCAGGAAGATCTTTTGTGTATAGTTCTGTGTATTCTTGCCACCTGATTTTAATATCTTCTGCTTCTGTTAGTTCCATACCATTTCTGTCCTTTACTGTGCCCATCTTTGCATATGTTCTCTTGGTATCTCTAATTTTCTTGAAGAGATCTCTAGTCTTTCCCATTCTATTGTTTTCCTCTATTTCCTTGCATTGATCACTGAGGAAGGCTTTCTTATCTCTTTGCTATTCTTTGGAACTCTGCATTCAAATGGGTGTATCTTTCCTTTTCTCCTTTGTCTTTTGCTTCTCTTCTTTTCATAGTTATTTGTAAGGCCTCCTCAGACAACCATTTTGCTTTTTTTGCATTTCTTTTTCTTGGGGCTGTTCTTGATCACTGTCTTCTGTACAATGTCATGAACCTCTGTTCATAGCTCTTCAGGCACTCTATCAGATGTAATCCCTTGATCTATTTGTCATTCCTACTGTATAATTATAAGAGGTTTGATTTAGGTCATACCTGAATGGTCTTTTCCAGTAGTCATGTATGGATGTGAGAGTTGGACTATAAAGAAAGCTGAGTGCCAAAGAATTGATGCTTTTGTACTGTGGTGTTGGAGAAGTATCTTGAGAGTCTCTTGCTGTGCAAGGAGATCAAACCAGTCCATCCTAAAGGAAATCAGTTCTGAATATTCATTGGAAGGACTGATGCTGAAGCTGAATCTCCAATACTTTGGCCACTTTATGTGAAGAACTGACTCATTTGAAAAGAAAACCCTGATGCTGGGAAAGATTGAAGGTGGGCAGAGAAGGGGATGACAGAGGATGAGATGGTTGGATGGCATCACCAACTTGATGGACATTAGTTTGAGCATGCTTCAGGAGTTGGTGATAGACAGGGAAGCCTGGTGTGCTGCAGTCCACGGGGTTGCAAAGAGTAGGACACGACTGAGCCACTGAACTGAACTGAACTGAACTGAATCGTCTAGGGATTTCCTCTACTTTATTCAGTTTAAATCTGAGCCTTGCAATAAGTTAAATTTTGTTCAGTTCACAGAGAGATAATATGACACTGCCTATTCGTGAATGGCTATAAGAAGATTTGTTAACCCCCTCCCATTGTTGGCCGTTATAGGAGAGATTTGCAAGATGATGGCTTTTCCACTTTACTTCAACTCCTCCCTTCTCTATTCTATAAAAGAACGTGGAATTCAGATGGCAAGAAGATGGTTACTTAGATACATTAGTCTGTCATTTTCTCCATCAGCTGGCTTTTTGAATAAAGTCATATTCTTTGCCTTAACACCTCATCTCCAACCTATTGGTCTGTTGTGTGGTGAGCATAAAAAGCTTTGACTAGGTAACATTCTGAAGTACTAGGAAGAAATAAACATATGAATATATATATAGATATTCAACCCATAACACCATCCATAGTTAGATGTATTTCCTCCTCTCTTGTTGTAAATTGTGGATTTTGTGTGTAGTTGTACCCTTTCTATATTTAGGCTGTTTCTAAAATTACACATGATTATGATTGTGTTTACCCAAATTGATGCCCTGTCAGCCTATCCAGATTACACAGATGACCTCTGGTTACCAAATTTTTTGATACAAACAAGGTTAGGATGAATAGCTTCTCAGATATTCCTTTTTGGTGTTTTGTTTATTTATTTGCTTTTGGCTATGCTGTGTGCTCAGCTTGTAGGGTCTTAGTTCCCCATGCAGGGATTGAATCTGAGCATTTGGCAGTGAAAGTGCTGAGTGCTAAACACTGGACCATCAGGGAATTCCCTTAGACATTCTTTTCGGAATGGACAAATGTTATATGCTGCAGGTGATCTTGTTTCAGAGCCCTAGGAATCTGTATAATATCTCTCAGATCAGAGCTTGCCAGAGACACCATATGCCATTCCTATGTACCACAGATAACACAAGCATTATAAATTCTGCTGGGTCAGATTGCTGATGGCACTGACCAGAGCAAAGTTCACTGACTCTGACACTGCTGGGGAGTACAGTGCAGCTTGTACCAAAGCCTGAACTTGTTGAAGAGTTCTCCCATTCTTTGGACCCCACTCAAATACAGCAGTCTCCTGAGTCACTCAGTTGGAGCAATATGTCCAACTGTAATACTTGTTGTCTGAAAATGATTGTTATCATATGCTGTGCCTCACTCCTCATGATAATAAATACAACATGCAATAACTTATCATTTTCTTGGAGATGATATCTCCAAACCATTAGATATTAAAAATGTCTCTCTAGTGCAAGTCTCTGAAACTTTGTAGGGTTTATGTCTTACCATTTCCCAGGGCTTGCAGAATATTTTCCACTTTCAACTTTAAGAGTAACACTAATTTTGCTGTTTAATTTGATGTGTTTTTAATTTCTCTCATTGACTTTCTTGACTAAAGGGAAAGCAGTTTCTAGATCTTCAACTTGACTTCTATTACTACAATCCCTCTGCTGCTGCTGCTGCTAAGTCACTTCCATCGTGTCCGACTTTGTGTGACCCCATAGACGGCAGCCCACCAGGCTCCCCAGTCCCTGGGATTCTCCAGGAAAGAACACTGGAGTGGGTTGCCATTTCCTTCTCCAATGCATGAAAGTGAAAAGGGAAAGTGAAGTCTCTCAGTCGTGTCCAAACCTTAGTGACCCCGTGGACTGCAGCCCACCAGGCTCCTCCATTCATGGGATTCTCCAGGCAAGAGTACTGGAGTGAGGTGCCATTGCCTTCTCCAACAATCCCACTACTAACTCCTAGAACTACTGTGATTATTCTGGCCAGTACATTTCCATATTATGTAGTGAAAGACAGGGGAAAGAGAACAGGATGGATCCATGGGAGCTCTGGATCTATTGTGAGATGAGTTGGGTCCATATAACAGTGGACATTAGAGAATACACCCTCCTTGGTGGCTGAAAAATTCTGTGAGCATATTTGTTATAGACAGAAATTCAGGACCTTAAAGTATTTTTATTTTCAAACAGCCACTAGTCTCCTTTAATTGGCTGGTGGCACTTTTTCCTGTATAGTTTTTGCTTGCCATCAATGAGATGCTGAGTAATATTGATGATTCCTTAGTATTTTTTGATCACCTTAATGAAGGTAGTGTCCTCTGTCTCCTTCTGGGGAATGCATACATCTGATACTTCTCTGTTTTTTAATAAATGTATCCTGCAATGCATATCTTTCTAAGTCTTTTCAATCCTGCTTCAAAACACTAACTGGTAGTTTCACATCTTTATCTCTTTTGGAAGCAGTCATTCTACAAATAGGTCAGGTTTCTGAGTTATAGGACAATGATCTCATATCAGTATATCTCCACTATCCAGCCTCCCATGCCACCTAGTTCACTATTAAAATTGACATCAACATATATTCTTCTGGTTCCTATTGGTAATTGGTAGCCTGATTTGGCAGAGAAGGCAATAGCACCTCACTCCAGTACTCTTGCCTGGAAAATCCCATGGACGGAGGAGCCTGGTAGGCTGCAGTCCATGGGGTCGTTGAGGGTCGGACACGACTGAGTGACTTCCCTTCCACTTTTCACTTTCATGCATTGAAGAAGGAAATGGCAACCCACTCCAGTGTTCTTGTCTGGAGAAGCCCGGGGATGGGTGAGCCTGGTTAGCTGCCGTCTATGGGGTCGCACAGAGTCAGACACGACTCAAGTGACTTAGCAGCAGCAGCAGCAGCAGCCTGATTTGACTATTTTTCCTTTTACTTTCATTTATATTTTATTCCTTCTTTTTTTCTCCCTTCCTTCTTTCTTACTCCATCATTTCTTCTTCCTTTCTTCCCTGTCCCCACCCACCCTTTCTTATTTATTTTGATAAAAGTCTATTTCCTCATAAAGTAGAGAATGTTTTTAATTGCTTAGGCTATTCCTTCCCCAATTAATTTTTTAACTAGAAGCAATATGGAGGCAAAACTATGTTTTGAGGAGGATAAAATAATCTTTTGAGACCTTTTCATGGTTTACAGGCAGTAGGAGACTGCTTTGCTATAGCAAGATGAAAAAGACTCTTTTTATTAGTCAATAGCCCAGGCTTAACCTAGGGGAAACTAGAAGTTCAAATGTTCCTATCTCAATTCTCACAGTCCCATTCCTTCTTTGTCAGAGCTTTAACTCCACCGGAGTGTATTTTAGTCAACTTTTAAAATGAATCAATTCCTTCAAACCTTATTTTACCCATCATCCTTAAAATATAGCATTGTTTATCAGCACCAACTCTCTTAGCTTTAGATTCTCCCAAAGAAGATCCTAAGATAATTGTGCACATAGTTCCTTTAGGAGGTAATCTCAGGAAGAAGAATTGGTGAGATGAGAATTGAGAAAGTTAAGAACATTATGAAAAAAAGGTTTATACTATGGGAAAGTAGGATTCAACTTTACTTTAAAATCTCTGAGGGAAAATAAAGAAAACAAAAATCCTCTGAGGGAACATATAAAATCTCAACTTAGAATTGTTCTGTAAAGCAACAAAGTTGTGTCCATATCCATGTGTCCCTCATCAGTTGACACACCAATACTTCTTATTTATCTCTCATGTGGACTGATGGTGCTCTTATAGAGAAATCCTCCACCAGAGGGATTGAGAAGGCCACTGCCAGGTAAGGAAACTGTTTGAAAATGGCTTTCTAGGTAGGTGCAGAGCTTTGGGCTTGTTTATCCAACTGAGGCCAAGTTGGCTTATATCAAGCCTGGATAGTAGAAATATAAATACAAACTAAAATATATTTGTTCCCTTTACACTGTTGAGTTCCTCATGGAATATGGGTCCAATAGAGTAATTGGTGTAAAAACAGATCATAATGCTTTGAAGAATGAATTTAAACTTTAGAAAGAGAGCTTGAATTAGTTAGGTAATTCTATAATAATAGTGCATAAAACCTATCTGAAAGTCAGTGTCTTAGAAAACAAATTATGCATTTTTATAGAGTTTCAGGTTGGCAGAGGGTTAGTATATTTTTCAGGCTGGGATTTCTAGGAAGCTCTGCTTCATGCTACAGGTCTTGAGGGCCAGCCCTGCCTCACATGTCTCTCATCTCCTGGGAGTTATAGACTGTCTAGGATATTCTCTTATCTGTGCTGTCACCATGAGAAGAGTATGTATATGGATTATAAGATTCTAAAATTTCCAATAGCATAATATTATGTATTTTCTAAACTAAAAATAATTTTAAAATGCATACCTTATTGGTTTTGTTTACAGCCATGTTTTATCTTAGTCTTTTCTCTGAACAGTCTTAATAAACACATTGGAATATTGCCGGGGTCCAGCCCCGGTGGATCCAGGGATTTCGAAGGGGAGACGGCATAGGCGATCAGGAAACAACACTTATTAAAATATTAATTAAAGAATAATAGAAATGAGGATAGCTCAGTGAGGAGGAAATTCAGTGAAGAAAAGCGGATGAAATGATAGCTCAGTGAGAAGGAAATTCAGTGAGAACATTTTGTGTAGAGAGGAGGCTGAATAATTCAGCCAGAAGGTAAGAGAAAGAACGACATGGGGAGACCAAGCTTTGGTGAACAAGGCCCCCATACTTTACTTTTCAAAGTAGTTTTTATCTCTTAAGTTATGCATAGAGGATAATGAGGGAAGGGGTGGAGTCATGCAGGGACAGCAGTCCCTGAGCCAGGCTTTCAAACCTATCACACCCAAAAGTTTAGGTGAGTTATATCATCCTCTGGCCCAGAGGCCTATTAACATTTTAAGGAACTTATTTTCTCTAAAGGTGATTATTTTAAAGTCAGGCGCCACCCTCCAAAAGCATTGGCGTTGCATATCTATAGGGCAAAGTTGTGGTGGGTTGTACTCAAGGGTCCCAGGTTACAAACATTAAGAATACTACTTATATTTCAATACACTGCCAAGGACACAGTAGGTAAGGGATATGGAGACTTAGCAGCAAGCATTGGCCCAACAAGTGAAAAACCCTTCACCAATACAATTTCTAATCAATCTTTTAACTGCTCAAAGGAATCTGTGTTTAGAAAGTTTAGAACATCTCATGCCTCTCACAGTTGGGAGGATCTGAGCAATCACATGTGGCCGGAAAAACCTATTCAGTCAGGCTAGAGGATTTCCAAAAGTGTTTGTAGGCTGAAACACTGTCACACTCAGGAATTATTAACTGGAGCTGTAAGTTAGCTTTTTTTTCAGAGAAAGGTAGTGGGGGACAGCCCCCTGTAAAGTCAGAGGTGAGAACACAAAGCAGAAAGTAGGCAGACTCCGGCTTTCTTTGGGGTAGATGCTCGAGAACCTTCAAGGTGCTCCTGAGACTCAAATCTTGCCCTTGCGTTTTGAGCCTCCTTCCTCATGACCAATGTCACGGGCGGAGCGCTAATTCAAACCGGCTCCCAACAGAATACATTTATCTATAAAGTCTTCAGCTATCTTAAAGTATAAAAGGGACACCTACAATTAATGTTCAGCTGAAGCTTTACCTAGTTTTCATGAAAGTATTTTGACTTTATTTGTCAGAGTTGTCATTTATATGTAATTGTGTTACATAAAATGACAACATTTATTATGTTGAAGAATAACTTTTAAATAACTGACCCAATTCCTTAGCAATAAATTACCAATAGAAAAATAGGTCTTCCATTTATAAACTTTAGAAAAGACACTCACAAAGCCCTGGAACTATTTTTAGGGCTTCCCTGGTGGCTCAGACAGTAAAGACTGCCTGCAATTCAGGAGACTTGGGTTCAATCTCCCGGTTAGGAAGATCCACCAGTGAAGAAAATGACAACCCACTCCAGTATTCCTGCCTGGAGAATCCCATGGACAGAGGAGCCTGGCGGGCTACAGTCCACAGGTTTGCAAAGAGTCAGACACAACTAAGTGACTAACACTTTCACTTTTAAAACTATTTTCAGTCCATATATGTGCAACATTAGACAACACTAAAAAATATGTGCTACTTAGATGGATATGATATAGAGTGTTATTGAAATTTCAAATTAAAAATTATACAGTACAATGTTGATGGTATATTTTTCAAACTCAAATGCTTCATCTTTAATAGTTAGCATTATTGTTCTATAAACTAGCAATCATTTAAAATAGTACACTGGAATTTATTTACATGATAAAAATATAGATGCCCTTTTCTATCAAATGACTACCTTATTTACTATATTAAAAATATCCGTAGTGCTGATGGCAAGTATCTGATAAGGTAGACCGATATAAAAGTGGAAACTTTAAAGAGTTGAAGTCTAATTGACAGAAGCAAATAACTCTAAAAACAATTAATTAAAAAGAAACATGGATTGCTACATTGTAAACAAAGAGAAATACTGATATTTGTATTATTATATAATGTATTTACATTTGCTGTATATTTGTTATCATATAATATTAACTAATAAAGGTGTATATTTAGAGTTGTTGTTTAGTCATTAAATCATGTCTGACTCTTTTGCAACTATAGCCTGCCAAGCTCTTATGTCCATGGGATTTCACAGGCCAAGAATTCCAGAGTGAGTTGCCACTTCTTCAGGAAAAATTCCTGACCCAGAGATCAAACCTGTATCTTCTGCGTTGGCAGACAGACTCTTTACCACTGAGCCACCTGGGAAGCACATCTATTTAAGGTAGTTACACCAATTAGGTATGACTTAATTCAGATTTCAGAAATTTTAGTATTCAAGGGGAAAATTATTCCAATTTACTTACCTTTTTATACTCCCTTTGTTTCTTTTTCTTTTAGTATATAATCATCTCATTTTTTTTTTCATTTACTTTTTCCATTTCTTTTTCTAAAAAGAAGAAAAATAATCAGGTATTAGGAAAAAGTCAAATTTAAATTGAATCATAAAACCATAATTTTATGATTTTAAAAATTGTGACTTTATTGTTTTTAAAATTACATACTCTAAATATTATTACAGAAGTAGGTTACATTTATCATAATAGTGAGTATATCTTTGATACATCTTTTGAGAAAAAAAGAATTATGAACATGATATTAATAATAATAATTTAATGAGGCAATATTGCATTTCATATGCTTGTGCTGAGAAAGGACATACAGACAAAATGTAGAAATAATTTTTCCTGAAATATTAAATCTCAGTAAAAACACTAAGTGTCTGTGACGTGTGAGCCATGACTCACTCTCTTCCCACCCTGTCCCAGTTCAGTCTGACTGAAGCTTTACCCCTGATAGGTTGCTATGAGGATACAGGTCTTCCTCTATCTTCAGCCCCTTGTTTAAGGCCATTTTCTCCTCAGAAGAGATAAACTGCCAGTAATTCTGATCTCTCTAGCTCTGTGTTACAGGGGTACTATTTCAGGAAACAGCAACTAAGAGGTCCATATTTTCTACCTCTATGAAGGGCAAAGACCCTATCCTAGAAAAGGCATGGTGAGAATAATCAGACTCCTATCACTATTGCCCCAACCCTGTAGGAGTGCAAAATTTCTGTTTTGAAAGAGGCAAGCTGAAGATCTAAAGCTTCTACCAGTCACCTTGCTTATAAAGCCAGAGTGATTAATGGGAAGTAGACAATAGAAACTGCCTCTTAAGGGGCATGGATGGTGGAATTACGAGAAAAAACTTAAAATCTGTTATTATAAGTATGTTCAAAAGAGCAAAAGAAAGAAATGTTTAAAGACATAATGGAAAGTATGAAGATAATGTCTCCTTAAATATAAAATATCAATGAAGAAATAGAAATAAATTGTAATTTTGTAGTTACAGAGTGTGTACTTAGCCACTTCTGTTGTGTCTGACTCTCTGCGACCCCATGGACCATGGCCAGCCAGGCTCCTCTGTCCGTGGGATTCTCCAGTCAAGAATACTAGAGTAGGCTGCATTTCCTTCACCAGTGATAAAGTATTAAGTGAGTGAAGTGAGTGAAGTGAAGTTGCTCAGTTGTGTCCGACTCTTTGTGACCCCAAGAATTGCAGCCTACCGTGCTCCTCCATCCATGGGATTCTCCAGGCAAGAGTACTGGAGTGGGTCGCCATTTCCTTCTCCAGTATTTTCAGAGTACAATAACTTAAATACAAGATTCACTAGAGGAACTCAACTGTAGATTTGAACTGGCAAAAGAATCAACAAACTTGTCTGTTATGCATTCTGATCATAGGAGAAAAAAGTGAATTGAGGAATACTCTTCAGTGCACCAATATATCCACTATAGCAATGTCAGAAGAGAAGGGATAATAAAAATGGGTAGAAACGATTTTCAAAGATAATGACCAAAAATCTCATGATCTATTTCTCATCATCTAAAAATCCCATAATCTATTTCAATTGTCTTTTTTTTTAATGGGTTATAGGTCACGTTTATCTTTTCCTTCATGGGTTACAAAGTTTGATTATATACCAAAAAATATTGATATGTTATGGATATTCTGGATTCTTTTAATTTCCCCAGAACAGTGTTCATCTTCCCCAGAACAGTGTTCATCTTTTTTTCTACCTGATAGTTGACTTTCCTGGTTGATTTCTCTTGCAGTGGGCAGTGGTTGAATTATTTACTCCATTCTTTTTGCCTTCCACTGATTATCTTCCATTATTATTGTTATGAGCTGAATGTGTCCTCCTTCAAATTCATGTTAAAATCTTAACTTTCAATGTGATGGTATTAGTAGGTGTGGACTTTGGGAGATAATTAGATCATGAGCATAAAGTCCACATGAATGAGATTAACACTTTCATAAAGTAAACCACAGAGATCTCTCATCCTTTCTACCATGTGAGGATGGCTATCTGCAAAACAGGAACTGGGCTTTCACCAAAAACCCAACCATTCTGGCACTATGTTCTAAACTTACAGCCTCTAAACTCTGAGAAATAAAATTCTGTTGTTTTTAAAACAACAGAATTGGTACTCTGTTACAGCAGCCCAAATTAAGACAATTTGTCTTAATATTTACCACACCCTTGGGAATTTTGGGGATGAGTTAGTATTTCAAACAGTTTCTATTAAGATTCCACTTTACAGAAATCTCTCCCTCTGTAGTCTTTTTATTTTATTTTTTAACTTTACAATATTGTATTGGTTTTGCCATTTATCAACATGAATCCGCCACAGGTATACACGTGTTCCCCATCCTGAACCCTCCTCCCTCCTCCCTTCCCATACGATCCCTCTGGGTCGTCCCAGTGCACCAGCCCCAAGCATTCAGTATCAGGCATCAAACCTGGACTGGTGACTCATTTCATAAAGTCTCTTTTTTGATCTTGTAAAATATCATCAACATGTCTTCTAATTGAGTTCCTGTTGTCCTATATCATAAGGGGTGATAAATTACAGCCTGACATAAGCACAAGGGCAGTTTTATTCTTCTTTTTCAAATGTTCTACCTCATTTACTTTCCACTTTTCTCCTGAATTATGTCACTTTCTAGGGATTTTACATATTTTTAAACTATACTTCAGTGTATTTTCAGTGTATGTGTGTATGTGTGAGTGAGACATCACTAAGATTGATCAATCTACTCCACCATTATGAGAAGCAGAATGTGAATGCTCAAATGAGATTTCAGTAAAAAGTACTCATTTTTCCTCCAGTGTTTGCTTCTCAAACATTACCATATGTTCAGTTCAGTTTAGGTCAGTCGCTCAGCTGTGTCCAACTCCTTGCAACCCCATGAACCTCAGAGTGTGGGGCCTCCCTGTCCATCACCAAACTCAGAGTCTACCCAAACTCGTGTCCATTGAGTCAGTGATGCCATCCAGCCATCTCATCCTTTGTCGTCCCCTTCTCCTCCTGCCCCCAATCCCTTCCAACATGAGTCTTCAATGAGTCAACTCTTCAAATGAGGTGGCCAAAGTATTGGAGTTTCAGTTTCAGCATCAGTCCTTCTAATGAACACCCAGGATTGCTATCCTTTAGGATAGACTGGTTGGATCTCCTTGCAGTCCAAGGGACTCTCAAGAGTCTTCTCCAACACTACGGTTCAAAAGCATCAATTCTTTGGCGCTCAGCTTTCTTCACAGTCCAACTCTTACACTTATACATGACCACTGGAAAAATCATAGCCTTGACTATACTGACCTTTTTTGGCAAAGTAATGTCTCTGCTTTTGAATATGTTGTCTAGGTTAGTCATAACATCTTTTAAATTCATGGCTGCAATCACCATCTGCATTGATTTTGGAGCCCAAAAAAATAAAGTCTGACACTGTTTCCACTGTTTCTCCATCTATTTCCCATGAAGTGATGGGACCAGATGCCTTGATCTTTGTTTTCTGAATGTTGAGCTTTAAGCCAAATTTTTCACTTTCCTCTTTCACTTTAATCAAGAGGCTTTTTAGTTCCTCTTCACTTTCTGCCATAAGGGTGGTGGCATCTGCATATCTGTGGTTATTGATATTTCCCTGGGCAATCTTGATTCCAGCTTGTGCTTCTTCCAGGCCAGCGTTTCTCATGATGTACTCTGCTGGAAGTTAAATAAGCAGGGTGACAAATTACAGTCTTGACGTACTCCTTTTCCTATTTGGCACCAGTCTGTTGTTCCATGTCCAGTTCTAACTGTTGCTTCCTGACCTGCATATAGTTTTATCAAGAGGCAGATCAGGTGGTCTGATATTCCCTTCTCTTTCAGAATTTTCCACAATTTATTGTGACCCACTCCAGTGTTCTTGCCTGGAGAATCCCAGGGACGGGGGAGCCTGGTGGGCTGCTGTCTAGGGGGTCGCACAGAGTCGGACATGACTGAAGTAACTTAGCAGCAGTAGCAACACACAGGCAAAGGCTTTGGTATAGTTAATAAAGCAGAAATAGATGTTTTTCTGGAACTCTTTTGCTTTCGTGATGGTCCAGTGGATATTGGCAATTTGATCTCTGGTTGCTCTGCCTTTTCTAAAACCAGCTTGAACATCTGGAAGTTCACAGTTCACATACAGCTGAAGCCTGGCTTGGAGAATTTTGAGCATTACTTTACTAGCGTGTGAGATGAGTGCAATTGTGTTGTCATTTAAGCATCTTTGGCATTGCCTTTCTTTGGGATTGGGATGAAAACTGACCATTTCCAGTTCTGTGACCACTGCTGTGTTTTCCAAATTTGCTGGCATATTGAATGCAACACTTTCACAGCATCATCTTTCAGCATTTGAAATATCTCAACTGGAATTCCATCACCTCCACTAGCTTTGTTCATAGTGATACTTTCTAAGGCCCACTTGACCTCACATTCTAGGATGTCTGGCTCTAGGTGAGTGATCACACCATTGTGATTATCGTGGTCATGAAGATTTGTTTTTGTACAGTTCTTCTGTGTATTCTTGCCACCTCTTCTTAATATCTTCTGCTTCTGTTAGGTCCATACCATCTCTGTCCTTTATCAAGCCCATCTTTGCATGAAATATTCCCTTGGTATCTCTAATTTTCTTGAAGAGATGTCTAATCTTTCCCATTCTGTTGTTTTCCTCTATTTCTTTGCATTGATGGCTGAGGAAGGCTTTCTAATCTCTTCTTGCTATTCTTTGGAACTCTGCATTCAGATGCTTATATCTTTCCTTTTCTCTTTTGCTTTTCGCTTCTCTTCTTTTCATAGCTATTTGTAAGGCCTCCCCGGACAGCCATTTTCCTTTTTTCATTTCTTTTCCATGGGGATGGTCTTGATCCCTGTCTCCTGTACAATGTCACAGACCCCCACCCATAGTTCATCAGGCACTCTATCTATCAGATCTAGTCCCTTAAATCTATTTCTCACTTCCACTGTATAATCATAAGGGATTTGATTTAGGTCATACCTGAATGGTCTAGTGGTTTTCCCTACTTCCTTCAATTTAAGTCTGAATTTGGCAATAAGGAGTTCATGATCTGAGCCACAGTCAACTCCTGGTCTTGTTTTTGTTGACTGTATAGAGCTTCTCCATCTTTGGCTACAAAGAATATAATCAATCTGATTTCAGTGTTGACCATCTAGTGATGTCCATGCGTAGAGTTTTCTCTTGTGTTTTTGGAAGAGGGTGTTTGCTATGACCAGTATGTTCTCTTGGCAAAACTCTATTAGCCTGCTTCATTCCGTATTCCAAAGCCAAATTTATGTGTTAGCCAGGTGTTTCTTGACTTCCTACTTTTGCTTTCCAGTCCCTTAAAATGAAAAGGATATCTTTTTTGAGTGTTCATCCTAAAAGGTCTTGTAGGGCTTCACAGAACCATTCAACTTCAGCTTCTTCAGCATTACTGGTTGGAGCATAGGCTTGGATTACCATGATATTAAATGCTTTGCCTTGGAAATGAACAGAAATCATTCTGTTATTTTTGACTTTGCATCCAAGTACTGCATTTTGAACTCTTTTGTTGACCACGATGGCTACTCCATTTCTTCTAAGGGATTCCTTCCCGCAGTAATAGATATAATGGCCATCTGAGTTAAATTCACCCATTCCAGTCCATTTTTGTTCGCTGATTCCTATAATGTCAACGTTCACTCTTGCCATTTCCTGTTTGACTACCTCCAATTTGCCTTGATTCATGGACCTGACATTCCAGGTTCCTATGCAATATTGCTTTTTACAGCATTGGATCTTGCTTCTATCAGCAGTCCCATACACAACTGGGTGTTGTTTTTGCTTTGGTTCCATGCCTTTATTTCTTTCTGGAGTTATTTCTCCACTGATCTCCAGTAGCATATTGGGCACCTACCGACTGGGGAGTTCCTCTTTCTGTATCCTATCATTTTGCCCCTTCATACTGTTCATGGGGTTCTCAAGGGAGGAATACTGAAGTGGTTTGCCATTCCCTTCTCCAGTGGACCACATCCTGTCAGACCTCTCCACCATGACCTTCCCATCTTGGGTGGCCCCACACGGCATGGCTTAGTTTCATTGAGTTAGATAAGGCTGTGGTCCTAGTGCGATTAGATTGACTAGTTTTCTCTTATTATGATTTCAGTGTGTCTGCCTTCTGATGCCCTCTTGCAACACCTACCGTCTTACTTGGGTTTCTCTTATCTTGGATGTGGGGTATCTCTTCACGGCTGCTCCAGCAAAGTGCAGCTGCTGCTCCTTATCTTGTAGGAGTGGTATCTCCTCACAGCCGTCCCTCCTGACCTTGAACATGGAGTAGCTCCTCTCGGCCTTCCTGCGCCCGCACAGCCGCTACTCCTTGGACGTGCGGTGCCTCCTCTTGGCCGCCTCCCCTGACCTCGGGTGTTGATGATCCAACGGATGTTTGCAATTTGATCTCTGGTTCCTCTGCCTTTTTTAAATCCATCTTGAAGTTCACAGTTCATGTATTGCTGGAGCCTGGCTTGGAGAATTGTTGGCATTACTTTACTAGTGTGTGATATGAGTGCAATTATGTGGTAGTTTCAGCATTCTTTGGCATTGCCTGTCTTTGAGATTGGAATGAAAACTGACCTTTTCCAGTCCTGTGGCCACTTCTGAGTTATCCAAATTTGCTGGTATATTGAATGCAGCACTTTCACAGCATCATCTTTTAAGATTCGAAATAGCTCAATTGGAATTCCATCACCTCCTCTAGCTTTGTTCATAGTGATGCTTCCTAAGGCCCACTTGACTTCACATTTCAGGATGTCTGGCTCTAAGTGAGTGATCACACCATCGTGGTTTCTGGATCATGAGTGTCTTTTTTATACAGTTCTTCTGTGTATTCTTGCCACCTCTTCTTAATATCTTCTTTCTCTGTTAGGTCCATACCATTTCTGTCCTTCATTGTGCCCATCTTTGCATAAAATGTTCCATTGGTATCTCTAATTTTCTTAAAGAGACTTTAGTCTTTCCCATTCTATTATTTTGCTCTATTTCTTTGAATTGATTGCTGAGGAAGGCTTTCTTATATCTTCTTGCTATTCTTTGGAATTCTGCATTCAAATGTGTATACCTTTCCTTTTCTCCATTGCTTTTCACTTCTCTTCTTTTCTCAGCTGTTTATAAGGCCTCCTCAGACAACCATTTTGCCTTTTTGCATCGCTTTTTCTTGGAGATGGCTTTGATTCCTGCTTCCTGTACAATGTCACAAACCTCTGTCCATAGTTCTTCAGGCACTCTGTCTTTCAGATCTAATCTCTTGAATCTGTTTGTCACTTCCACTGCCACTCCCTTTCTGGTGGTACCTTTAGGTTTTCTATTTAGTGGATTTCATCATCTGCAAATAGTGAGAGTTTAACTTCTTTTCCAATCTGAATTCCTGTTAGTTCTTTTTCTTCTCTGATTGCTGTGGTGAGGACCTCCAAAACTATGTTGAATAGTAGAGGTGACAGTGGGCACCCTTTTTTTGTTCTTGATTTTAGAGGAAATGCTTTCTATTTTTTACCATTGAGGATGATGTTTGGGTTTGTCATAAATGGCTTTTATTAACGTTGAGGTATACTCCTATGCCTGCTTTCTGAAGAGTTTTTGTCATATCAGTGTTGAATTTCGTCAAAGGGTTTCCCTTCATCTTTTGAGATAATCATATGGTTTTTATATTTCAATTTGTTAATTCAGTGTATCACATTGATTGATTGTGAATATTGAAGAATCCTTGCACCACTAGGATAAAGCCCCTTTCCATATGATGTATGATCTTTTTAACATGTTGTTGGATTCTGTTTGCTAGAATTTTGTTGAGGAGTTTTGCATCTATGTTCATCAGTAATATTGCCTATAATTTTCTTTTTTTGATGGCATCATTGTCTGGTTTTGGTATTAGGATGATGGTGGCCTCATGTAATGAATTGGGAGTTTACATTCCTCTGCCTTTTTCTGGAAGTTTGAGTAGGACAGGTATTAGTCTTCCCTATATTTTTTATAAAATTCACCTGTGAAACTATCTGGTTCTGAGCTTTCCTTGGAAGATTTTTGATTAGTTTTGATTTCTGTGCTTGTGTTTTTGTTTGTTTTATAAAGAAGTTGCACTTACACAATTATTTGTAAACATTCTCATTATCTGCTCATAACTCAAGATCTACTCATAAGTTATATTTCTGGCATTCTGAGGGCAATATCTATGCTACTATTTTAATCAAGAGATTAAATAAACATTTTTTAATAACTTACCTAGTTTCTGTGAATAGAAGGCATACCATAAAGCACTAACAGAACTGAAAATAAATATTTAACACACATAAAAAATAACACACACCATAATGGAGCACATTGTAAAAAATTAAAAATTAAAGGTAATGGAGAAGCAATGTGACAATTTACACTTTGTTTATTCAAGGTTGACTGAGATGAATTGGCCAATGTCATTCTTTTAGGAAATGAACACAGTGTCAAAGTGTATTTTTAAGACCATAATGAAATGTCCAAGAAAATCAATGAATTTTTATTCAAAACATGTGAGTTATACATGTGCACAGCTAAATTATCACCTTTTCTTCTGACATCACCAAGGATCCACTTGGTAGATCACTGTCCTACAGTGTGTACCACCCACAGATAAAAACCAGTAGAGATAAACAGCAGAAAAATTGAGTCCAAGAATATATTGCTCCATAAATATTATCTTTCAGTCTATAATCCTTCTTTACATCATAGAGCTTTCAGAACTAGCTAATGTGGTAGAAGTGTGACATTGATGTTCCAGTAATAATATTTCCTGATTTCTTTTTTTGTATATGTTTTAACATTGATTTGAAATAAAAGTTAATCATTAGAATTGTTCTGTAATGTACATAGACAGAAGCTGATATCACTGAGCAGTTATTAAAATATTATTTTATGATCAGACAAATATTATAATTACAGAATTTTTGTTTTATTTTTATATGATTTATCATAAGCACAATAAATATCTAAAAAAACCACTATAACCATTAAATAATGAGGGGTAAAAGATAATTCATTATTGGAGGAAAATAGTCAGGAAAAAAAAAAATCAGATGGTTTCTGTAGAAAACCATCATTGACTTGGTACTTAAATATTTCATAAGTTTACAATAGAAAGCATTTTTTATGAGTACTTAAATAACCACAGAATAGAAGACATTCTTGTCATTCACGGAAGACTATTTAAATTCAAAATGAATTTGATAATTTCCTGACATACTCAGTGTTTCTTAAAATTAACAGAAAAAAATGCAATGAAGAAGAAAAACAATAAAAATCTGGCAATATAGTAGAAGCAATGTACTAAGTATGAGTTACCAATATTTACTATATTATCAACTTTAAAACAAAAATTATGGTGGGCATATACTTATAATATAGAAACAATTTTCCTATAGAAATGTAGGCAAGATTACAGTTGTCAAGCGTTTTAGTCAGTAATTTTTGTAGTTATATCTCCATTCTGTTACAGTTCCTCCAACTTGGGATAAATCAGGATCATTTGGGAAAGTACAAAGGAGAATAATTAAAAGGATTAAGTGATTAAAGTGCAAATACATATTTAAGATTAAGGGATTTCAGATTATTCAACCAGAAGATGAACAGTCTCTTGATAATGATGGAATGACTTATATCCTTTACAAAGGACTGAACCTCTATGGAAACTTGAGCTTGCATATCTGTTTATAATTACTTTTGATTTCAGGGCAGACTTTGTTCTAACTGAAGAGTGGTGACAGCAGCAGAAGCTGAAAAAACAGAAAAAGACAACAGTTAAGAAAATTTGTTGTTCAGAATGCACACTGTCTACTGGTTGAGATGTCCCTAACAGCCTACATTTGCACATTGCCTTATCTTCACTGAATTTACTGATACTCTAGCTTGTCCCACAAAGTCGCCTGGGAAACACTGTCAAGTTTTGTCATATTCTGTCACTGAACACCTCTCCTGCATTGCCATCAGTCCTTAAGTGCTCTAATTTTTTTCAGGTTCTTCTTTCAGTCCTTAGGCATTTTCATGTCCAGTGCTTGTCACAATCATCCAATGCCTCTTTATCAGAGCCTTGGAACTCTGATCACCTAGAGTGAACTCTGAGGCAAAAGTGGCATTTTATCATCCAAATAAACATCTTCCTTCTATGACACCAGGCTCTCAGCCTGATGGCAAGGTTTTTGACACTAACTTTCCCTCTCTGGGCCTTCCCTGGTGGCTTAGATGGTAAAAAGTCTGCATGCAGTACAAGAGACCAGGGTTCGTTTCCTGGGTTAGGAAGATCCCTTGGAGGAGGAAATGCCAACCCACTTCAGTATTCTTACTTGGAAAACCCCATGGATGGAGGAGCCTGGCAGACTACAGTCCATGGGCTTGCAAAGAGTCGGACATGACTAAGCAAATTCAGTCTCCCCATTCTGTATCATAGAAGAGAGGACACTGTTTGAATGACTGTCCCTCAGGTGTCCCATGAATGTTACTTGTACCATATACTAGATGCAAAAGAAGTTCTCATTATCCATAATGAACACTTTAAGACATTAAAACTTAATTTTCTGTATGTCCCTGATGGGGAAATTCTAAGTTTCTAGGTCATACTTGTACAATGTGTTTCAGGTAATGCTCCATAATCATCTGAATATTGACTCTGAGAGCTGAAGGCAGTAGTGGAGGAAATTATTCTGAAATTAACTCTCTGTTGTTGTTTAGTCATTGTCATGTCTGACTCTTTTGTGACTCCATGGACTGTAGTCCACCAGGCTCCTCTGTCCATGAGATTTCCCAGCAAGCATACTGGAGTAGGTTGCTATTTCCTTCTCCAGGGGATCTTCTACTGCATTACAGGTGGATTCTTTACTGACTGAGGCACAAGGGGGCTCAGTTGGGAAAGGCATGCTTGCAACTTTGTTCTACTTGGGGTGTATGTACTCAGTCATTTCTGACTCATTGTGACTGCATGGACTGTAGCCCACCAGGCTCCTCTGTCCATGGGATTTCCCAGGCAAGAATACTGGAGTGGGTTGCCATTTCCTTCTCCAGGGGATCTTCCTGACCCCGGGATCAAACCTGAGTCTCCTGCATTGACAGGCAGATTCTTTACCTGTGCCACCTGTGAAGCCCACTTTTCCTGTCTTATATTGGATTCAGCATTCAAAGCAATGGCACAGTGTCATGATGAAGAGTATTCAAACTTGAGTTTGAATTTTACCTCCAGTTCTTACTGCACAGTACCAGCGTTATAGTATTTGGACTTCTGATATCTTAGTAAAATATATCTTAAATTAAAACTCTGTTAGCTGATTTAATATATGTAAAAATTTAGTGTTGGAGATTACAGAGATTATGGAGCTTCCTAGTTGTGGGCTCAGGCCAGTGTATGAACTTCTAGTGAACTTGGTCTTCTATTGATAGTCTTTTGAAGATAATTTTGTGCATTCAATTATTTTTCATAATTCTGAACATAACCTGGAATATCTCTGAATCGAGTTGTGGTATTTTTGCTCTCTTAGGAAAAGGTAAAATTAAATGCATAATATGTTCAGACAATCTGGTAAGTGTCTATAGAATTCTGCTTTCTTATTTATGAATTCCTTTCCAACACAGTTGTTTTATGTGGTGCCATTTCTGATACTTTAACTGACACCCCAGTACCCATTCTACCTTGTTTCATAGGAATATTTGTTTTTCTAATAATGTGCACAGCCCATTGTAGTCATATCTCTGTACCCTTTAGAGACACATGTTTTCTTCTTCCGTCAGCACTTGGTACAGAACTCTCTTCATTGACTTTAAAATCAACTCTTTTCTTTTTTTAACTTTTGCTTTCCCTGTAGATTTCTTCTTTTTATTAGGCTGCGTTACCTGATAGTCTTCAAATCCTTAAACTGATCAGACTTCAAATCCTTAAACTGATCAGGCCACAGTTTCTCATGGGTTTCCTCTCTACAATGATCTGCAGTCAGCTGGGATTGGGATGGGAAACTGAAAACCCCAGGAACCTTTGCTCCTCTAGCAGAGCATATAGAGTTTGTCTTAGCATTTCTTTCTTTGGGCTCTCTCTTCATAAATTCATTCAGTGAGCTTGGTGATTCACACTGGGCCCTTATGACTCGGGTATTCATTTGGGCAACTACCTTGCAATCAAGAATCAAAACAGGTGAAATAAGAGTGATCTCTTGTGTTTAATAGTTTCTTGGGAGAGATGATTAAGAAAAGCTGTGATGATGTTTAGTAGTAAGAGAATTGATAAGAAATTAGGCAGGAAAAAAATACTATCTTTTTCTAGATATCTTCAACTATATCTTGTTTGTAGCTAAATACTCTGTGTAATCTCTGCTTTAAAATAGATTCACTGTACAATATATGAATCTTTGTAAACAAGCAGAACATTCTTAAGGAGAACTAAAAGTCTATTCCTAGGAACTCATAAATATAGCTCTTGCTAAAATTCCATACTTTCCTCATCTTTCTTGCTTCCAAGATATATATAAAGTACTTGATGAGCAGTAGTAGCAAGAACTGAGTAGGTAATGTCACTGTAACAGTTATAAATAGTGTAGGAGTTAATATTTTCACTAGTGCTTTTGTTTCCAATCATATCAGAAGATTCATGCCCTTTAAACTTTGAAGGTAAGCTAAGGTTTTCATTTGAGAGTAAAAAGAATATAATGTTTTTTATTCTATGATTTTACATCGATCAAGCCATGCTGAACATTATTATTCTGGTGACTTGCATTTTCATGTAATGTCATGTTATTACTTCTAATAAAGACAATTGGGGCTTCCCAGGTGGTGCTAGGGATAAGGAACCCGCCTACCAATGCAGGAGATGCAGGATACATGGGTCCAATCCCTGGGTTGGGAAGATACCCTGGAGAAGGACATGGCAACCCTCTCCAGTATTCTTGTATGGAGAATCCATAGTTAGAGGATCCTGGTGGGCTCCAGTCCATGAGGTCACAAGAGTCAAACATGATTTAGCCACTAAAACAACACCACAACTCTCTCATATACATTATCATGACTCTTGAGAATATACATATGCAATCACATTGTAATAGTATTATTTTAGCATTTTATTGTATGTATTTGTAGAATTTTTATAAATACGTGTGTGTGTGTGTGTGTATGCTTAGTCGCTCAGTCAAGTCTGACTTTTGGGGACCCCATGAACTTACCAGGTTCCTCTGTCCATGGGGATTCTCCAGGCAAGAATACTGGAGTGGATTGCCATGCCCTTCTCCAGGGGATCTTCCCAAGCCAGGGACCAAACCTAGGTCTCCTGCTTTTCTGGCAGATTCTTTACTGTCTGAGCTACCAGGGAATCCCATAAATAAATATACATTGTACTTATTTTCATAATGCAGGGGTAAATGCATTAATTTCAAATCTGTTACTTTTTTTCAGACTTTTCTCTCACTATTCCCTCTTCTCTGTGATTTAGGAAATTCTTTCTATTACTTTAGGAAAATAGTGACCAGAACAGGCCCTTTTGTTAAATAAATTCAAAGCAAATATATATTCATTTCTTCAGAATATGAATAGAAGACATTTAACCTAAATATAGTTGTTAGTATTATGATTTGGTAGTATTAATATTTGTCAGATTCTATTTGAAAACCAAAAGTGACATTTTGTTTTTATTTCAAAATTTTTTTTTTTTTTTTTTTTTGAGTGCATGTTAGGAGACAAAAAAATAAAACCAGAATTTGTCTAGATAGAATATAAATCTCTACAGCTTTGTATCTGCTTTCTCTTGTTTACTAGACAGGAAAGTTTTTTCTTTTCTATTTTTAAAGGGTTTTTTGGGGGGTTTGATTTTGTTTTAGTATTTTTGTTGATTTGTTGACACTACAGGAAAAAGACTGAAGAGGAGAAGTGAAAAAATTTATATGAATTTGATAAGCAATGAAAATGAACAATGCTACTTAGAAACCTAAGTGACAATTTGTGACAGGGAACTGTGGAAAGATCCAATTTACCAGCTCTACATGCAATCCAACACTTCTGTCTCACTTTGGAGAGTTTGGATGTCACATCCTTGTCATGGAACTGGAATTTCACAAGGGACACCATTAGCAGAGGCTTTTCAGAGGGTCCTCCTGGTGGTCTCTGAGGGGTAGTCATCAGCTGTGGAAGATCTGAGTTGGAGAAAATTATTGTGGCAGAAACCACAGAGTTACTGCAGGACAAGCTCTATGGCAAGCTCAGGTGGGCCTTCTCAAATGGACAGCCAAAAGCAGGGAGGAAGGCTTCTCAGGGGGTGGCAATTACAGGCAACAGAAAGCATGCTGGTGGGGATCCAAGCCCTCTTATTTTAACATTAAGTGTGACTCATTTTGTAGACATAGACTTGTGATACCAGGTGTGTGCCTTGTGTGTATAGGTATGTGTGACTGTGTAGCATTTTTTTCAGTCATATTTTTCTTCAGTATGCTGTTTTATTACATGCTTGTTTTCCCTTGTTCAGTTGCTCAGTCGTGTTCGACTCTTTGCGACCCCATGGACTGTAGGCCTGCAGGCTCCTCTGTCCAAAGGATTTCCCAGATGAGAATCCACGACTGGGTTGCCATTTCCTGCTCCATATTTTCCCTTAAAAGTATAGTATGAACATCTTTCCCAAATATTAAAGCTTTGAAAAGTAAAAAACAAATAAGTTGATTATTCCCTTCTTACTCCATCTAAAGTTCTATTACCATTTTCTTCCATCTCAAAAGGACATTGGATGGAAATTTCAGTTTCTCCTTCTTGTAAGATGTATGGTACTAATATTTCTACTTTGAAATTTGCTGATCTCATCTAAAATAGCAGGCAATTACCTTCCTGCCTCCTCTCAGGGCAGTCTCTCCCAGCTGTGGATATTTTTCTAAGGAAAGGGCAAGATAAGTGTCAGCTCATAGCAACTTATATTACAACCTGGTATTTTTTCTTTCTCCTTAAAAAAAAAAAAAATTATTGAATCTTTTCTAAAATTGTAATTGCATACATGGATGTTCCAGGGAGTAATGAAGTCATAGGTAAAAGTTGGTGTGTTTTCTTGGGTCATCCATTGTCATTTTAGTTGGTAATCAGAAGAGGAAAAACAAGTACTTGCAAGCTTTTTGAGTTGTGTCTGCGTTTTTTGATGACTTGGGGTTCTTTTTTTTTTTTCTTCATCTGAATTCTAGGAGGGGGTGCTGGAAAGGCCTTGGTGGAGACACACAGGCTGGCTCACATCATATTGGGAGTGGGAGGATGGATGAGCCCGGGTGCTAGCCAGAGAAGTATTTCAATAAGTGACCCTAAAGTTCCTTGAACTTGAGTAGTAATTGTGGTTTATGGTCTGTTTTATCTTCTTTTGAACCTTCAGTTTTCTTTAAAAATTAAATCTTATCCTCTGCTGGTTTGTGAAATAAGAAAAGATCAGTTCTACACTTGGGATATATTATTAAGAGAAATTAAGAAAGAAAATGCTTGAGATATATTACTTAAAATGTTTAGAAGTGTCTAAACAATTGGCTAAAGAAAAAAAATACTTATATAACATCAATTTGGCAGTTGTAAGAAATATACTCCATAATATTCACTTCTGAAATGTAGTAAATAATGAACTAAGAATAATTTGGATAGTATCCAACATACTACAATTTTAAAGATATATTTATTTTTAAGTGTGAGTGTTTGGAAATTTATAGAACTGGAACTTTTTCAATTTCTGATAGGCACAGCATATCAATGCAACTTGCAGTTAGGCAATCCTGTGCATTAATTAAAAAAGGTCAAGCTGTGCAAAGGAAATGAGTGCAGTTCATATGGGTGAGAGCTTAGAAAGTACAAGCTGTGACAATGAATTCCAAATCTTAACTAATTACCGGTGGTTCCTCCAAATAAAATGACACTGAATGTTGAAGCATGCTTAAGAGGAGACTTTCTACCTTAGTTGGAAGTTTAAAGAAAATGATGTTATTTTTTAAGAAGTAATTTATAGCATGTAATATATTTTTTTAAAAAGTTATGCCTTATGATTCTAATAATATACTATGAGACAAAGGAAAGTGAAAAGAAAGGTAGTCACACAGTTGTGTCTGACTCTTTATAATCCCATGGACTGTAGCCCGCCAGACTCCTCTGTCCTTGGAATTCTCTAGGCATTATTCCTACTTGAGTGAGAGAAAAACAAAATTCAAAGAGAATTGGCAACTTGTCAAGGTCACACAGGTTGTAAGGGACAGAACACATGAAAACCTGTCCTCTCTTTCTTTGAAATATTTTCAAAGCATAATCAGTTTTAAATCAGATCAAAATTCAGTGTGGAATTTTGTTGGAATCTCATCAACACATTCATGTAAATTCTTACACAGAATTTTACAAGCTTAGATAAGCTACAGAATGCTTCAGAATTATATTCAAGTTGTTGCTTTACAGGGTTAATGCTTTTAAGTATCATGTCAATATTAAATCAATATAGTCTTATTTTCAGTAAGTCCTAATCATCCTAAAACTCTCTTATTAAATTCATGTGTGATCAACTCAGATTCATAGATTTACTTACTATAGTTTATTTTGCTGGTAATCAGGGATCAGAATTTCAAAGAGTCAGGGAAAGTAAGACCATATTCATGGTCAGCACAGTACAGGTATTCTACAATACAAAAAGCATAGCAAAAGTTCCTGAACTTGTGTGGCACAAAAATTAGGGGAATGATGGGATGATGTGAGAAAGATAACTGTGCTTCAGGAAGCAGAACTGCTGTGTGGTTTTGGGATCTGAAGCAGACATGTGGCAGAGACAGGACAAACCAACAGTGGCAGAGAATCCAGTATGCAAATAAGTCACAGATTTATTACAAAAGGAGCCCTCCTTTCAGGAAACCAGACAATAAACAGGGTGGGCCTCACCTAGCTCAGAAATCACAAAATTATATTCACCCCAGAAAAACTGTGGATATCCATCACCTGGGCAAAATTTGAGTAAATAACAGTGAAAATCAAGAAGCAACAGTTAGAACTGGATGCAGAACAACAGACTGGTTCCAAATTGGGAAGGGAATACATCAAGGCTGTGTATTGTCACCCTGCTTATTTAACATATATGCAGATGCTATGCTATGCTAAGTCACATCAGTCGTGTCCGACTCTGTGCGACCCCATAGACGGCAACCCACCAGTCTCCCCCATCCCTGGGATTCTCCAGGCAAGAACACTGAAGTGGGTTGCCATTTCCTTCTCCAATGCATGAAAGTGGAAAGTGAAAGTGAAGGAGCTCAGTCGTGTCCGACTCTTAGAGACCCCATGGACTGCAGCCTACCAGGTTCCTCCGTCCATGTGACTTTCCAGGCAAGAGTACTGGAGTGGGGTGCCATTGCCTTCTCCAATATATGCAGATACATCATGCAAAATGCCTGGCTGGATGAAGCACAAGTTGGAATCAAGATTGCCAGGAGAAATATCAATAACCTCAGATATCCAGATGACTCCACCTTTATGTCAGAAAGTGAAGAAACCTAAAGAGCCTCTTGATGAAAGTGAAAAAGGATAGTGAAAAATTTGGCTTAAAATGTAACATTCAGATAACGAAAATCATGGCATCAGTTCCATCACTTCATGGCAAATAGAAAGACAATGGAAACAGTGAGAGACTTTATTTTGGGGGACTCCCAAATCACTGCAGATGGTGACTGCGGCCATGAAGTTAAAAGATGCTTGCTCCTTAAAAGAAAAGTTACGACCAAACTAGACAGCATATTAAAAACCAGAGACATTTCTTTGCCAACAAAGGTCTGTCTAGCAAAAGATTTGGTTTCTCCAGTGGTCATGTAGGCATGTGAGAGTTGGACTATAAAGAAAACTGAGTGCTAAAGAATAAATGCTTTTGAACTGTGGTGCTGGAGAAGACTCTTGAGAGTCCCTTGGACTGCAAGGAGATCCAATCAGTCAATCCTAAAGGAAATCAGTCCTGAATATTCATTGGAAGGACTGATGTGAAACTGAAACTCCAATACTTTGGTCACCTAATGTGAAGAACTCACTGGAAAAGACTCTGATACTGGGAAAGATTGAAGGCAAGAGGAGAAGGGAATGATAGAGGATGAGATGGTTGGATGGCATCACCGACTCAATGGACATGAGTTTGAGCAAGCTTTGGGAGTTGGTTATGGACAAAGGAAGCCTGGTGTGCTGGAGTCCATGGAGTCACAAAGATTTGGACACGACTGCATGACTGAACTGAACTAAACAGTGAAAGGAGAACTATAGAGAGATAGATAATAATTTGGTCCACATCTTTTAGGATATATGGAGAATTACACAGCATATATGGTAGCTTTTTATCCATTATATGTCAACACACAAAAAGTCTGTTGTTTTTTTCCCAGTTGCACAAAGAAACAAGTTGAGAGAATAATACTTTATACATATAATTATATATTTATAAAAAAATATGTCTGTGAAAAGTGAAAGAGAGAGAAAGGAAGTTGCAGGTAATAAATTTCAGACCCTACATGTGGATTTTCTTGGTGGGGAAGTAAGAGAAAGCTGGCAAATTATCATGTTTGAAGTGTATGTAGACAGCTATTCAATTCCAAAGTAATATTTGGTTTTTATAATTTAATAAAGATTATGTGAAAATGTAAAAATAATTCAAGTATCTTCTTGATTTTATTATTCGCTTTTAGCTTTATTCATGATCTTGGTGATATAGAATCTTTCAGTTTCTCTGCAGTAAATCTGTCAAGCTTCATTCTCTCCTTTGATTTTATGTTTTAATATGTCTTCAAATTAGTTCAATATTAGTGTTGTAAAGTTGAATTTGTTTGGCATAAATTGAAAGACATGACTAATATTTGACACTAAGTAATTGTATCAAATCTGTATACTCCCTGCATTCAAGTGGCGTTATTATAAACATCATTTTATAATAATCAAACTTAAACCCTGCATCTCTTACTGATCATATTTTTCAAATATATGCTATTTTAGTCCATTCAGGTTTCTGTAACAAACTGCCACAGACTATGTGTTTGTTTGCTTTTTTGATTGTGTGTGCTCAGTTGTGTCCAGCATTTTCAATCCCATGGAATGTAGCCCACCAGGCTCCTCTGTCCATGGAATTTTCCAGGCAAAAATACTGGACTGGGTTGTCATTTCCTCCTCCAGTGGATCTTCTTGACCCAGGAACTGAACCCATGTCTCCTGCATTGGCAAGCAGATCCTTTACCACTGAGCCATCAGGGAAGCCCTGAATTAATATTTATTTCTCACAGTTCTGGAGGTCGAGAAGGAAATGATCAAGGCACCTGCTAAGGATCCCCTCTCTGGGTCATAGACAGCTGTCTTCTTGCTGTGTCTTCACATGGCAGAAAGGACAAGAGGACTCTGGGGTTCTCTTTTATAAAGTCATTAATCCATTCATGAGGATTCTAGCCTCACAGTCTAATCATACCCCAAAGGCTCTACCTTATCATCAACTTAGAGATTAGAATTTCAACAAAACATTCTTGAGGGGACACAATATTCAGTCCATCACATATGTCATAGATTTAAAAATTCTGAAAATTATTTAAATAATGACTGAAGTTAAAAAAAAAAAAAAAGCATACTCTTGTCAGAATCAACTCTAGTCAGAGTATCAGAAATCTAGAATTGATTCTGATAAAAGCATCAGAAGTAATTTTATATCTAATGTTATATCTATTCCTTAAAATATTATTCATGTTAAGTAAATTATGTGGGGTGTTTGTGTGTATGGTATATGTATGATGTGTTTATGTGTGTTTGTACTTATATTAATATAAAAAATTAAGATTTACTGTAGAAAATTTAATTTTTGGGGCTAAGGGTACATTCCCAGTGCTTATGATTTCTCAATTGGAGGATTATTAATGAATAAGAAAGGTTTACCAAATTGAATCTATAATGATCTTTTATAATCTTCAGTTTTAATTCTCTTCATGGAGTTGTAATTTATATTTTATTATGCATTAAAATTAATAATAGTACATTTTAGACATTTGTTACACCTGGGTTAATATAATTATGTACTCTCTCTAATAAATACTACCCACCACCTTTCAACTACTATCATTCTATGAAAAATTAACTGATGATTTGAAAAAAATGTATCTCTATACAGCCTAAAATTTAATTTTAAGTTATAAAACTATGCAGTGCTCTTTCCTTGTATTGAAAATATAATGAATTTTGTTAGTTCTTATTCAGATGAATTAGTTCTTCATAAGCTTTGATGGGTCTATCACTTAGTAGATTAATGTAACTTCAACCCATTACACATAATGGTGGTCAAATTAATTCACTTAAACTCTGACCACATTCTGGATAAAAACCAAGGAAAAATTAATCAGCCTAGTACTGTGCATCACATTATACTTAGAAGTGAATCATATGAGTGTAAATTTTGCAAATTATTCCTATGTCTTTTCTAAATAGTAGCAAGTATATTTTGTAGTTTAAACATTGTAAATCCTATAATAACTAAGGTGTTTCATTACTTATCGATTCTATTATAAAATATCAAATAGTTGCAGTAAATTGTGCAATCATGTACTTTATAACTAAATAAGTATACTTGGATACATTCATAAAGGAAAGCAGTTTAATTGTAACTATAAGAAATAAAGGTGTTGCAAATCTGTTTGGTCATGTAATACAATAAAACAGGTTAGCAATATAATTATTTCAATAAATTCTAGGCTATTCAAACTATCAATAAGGAAGATAATATGAAATGAATGAAAAATAAAACCATATAAACATTTTAAATTGTGTCAGAATATATCTCTATGCCTTTTATTTGAAAACCAAAGTATTGACAGTTTTCATTATTTATGATTACTTAATTCCATTTCAGAAATATATAAATGTGACAGTCAGAGACAATAGAAAGAATAAAAGAATAACGTCAGGCCTTGTGCTTCCAGACCAAATTTGTCTCCTATTTTCTTTCTTTTCTTTTATTTAACTTTACAATATTGTATTGATTTTGCCATATATCAAAATGAATCTGATATATGGTATACATGTGTTCCCCATCCTAAACCCTCCTCCCTCCCCCTACCATCCCTCTGGGTTGTCCCAGTGCACCAGCCCCAAGCATCCAGTTTCGTGCATCGAACCTGGACTGCAAACTCGTTTCATATATGATATTATACATATTTCAATGCCATTCTCCCAAATAATCCCACCCTCTCCCTCTCCCAAAGTCCAAAAGACTGTTCTATACATCAGTGTCTCTTTTGCTGTCTCGTATACAGGGTTATTGTTATCATCTTTCTAAATTCCATATTTATGTGTTAGTATACTGTATTGGTGTTTTTCTTTCTGTCTTACTTCACTCTGTATAATAGACTCCAGTTTCATCCACCTCATTAGAACTGATTCAAATGTATTTCTTTTTAATGGCTGAGTAATACTCCATTGTGTATATGTACCACTGCTTTCTTATCCATTCATCTGCTTATGGACATCTAGGTTGCTTCCATGTCCTGGCTATTATAAACAGTGCTGCAATGAACTTTGGGGTACACGTGTCTCTTTCAATTCTGGTTTCCTCAGTGTGTATGCCCAGCAGTGGGACTGCTGGGTCATAAGGCAGTTCTATTTCCAGTTTTTTAAGGAATCTCCACACTGTTCTCCAAAGTGTCTGCACTAGTTTGCATTCCCACCAACAGTGTAAGAGGATTCCCTTTTCTCCACACCCTCTCAAGCATTTATTGCTTGTGAACTTTTGGATCGCAGCCATTCTGACTGGCCTGATATGGTACCTCATAGTGGTTTTGATTTGCATTTCTCTGATAATGAGTGATGTTGAGCATCTTTTCATGTGTTTGTTAGCCATCTGTATGTCTTCTTTGGAGAAATGTCTATTTAGTTCTTTGGCCCATTTTTTGATTGGGTCATTTATTTTTCTGGAATTGAGCTGTAGGAGTTGCTTGTGTATTTTTGAGATTAGTTGTTTGTCTGTTGCTTCATTTGCTATTATTTTCTCCCATTCTGAAGGCTGTCTTTTCACCTAGCTTATAGTTTCTTTTATTGTGCAGAAGCTTTTAAGTTTAATTAGGTCTCATTTGTTTATTTTTGCTTTTATTTCCAATATTTTGGGAGGTGGGTCATAGAGGATTCTGCTGTGATGTATGTCAGAGAGTGTTTGCCTATGTTCTCCTCTAGAAATATCTTTCTGAAAGTATAAACAGAAATAGATGTATAAACTTTAAAATATAAATAAATTGTAGAACAGTAAGGAAATGGATGAAAGACATAATTTCCTTAAAACTCTCAACAAATATCTATCAGAAAGTCAAATTGTTTTTACACTTTTAACATAAAAAACTTTGATTTCCATATTTTCTATTGATTGTGAAGTCACTTCAGTCGTGTCCGACTCTGTGTGATTCCATAGATGGCAGCCCACCATGCTCCCCCATCCCTGGGATTCTCCAGGCAAGAAAACTGGAGTGGGCTGCCATTTCCTTCTCGAATGCATGAAAGTGAAAAGCAAAAGTGAAGTCGCTCAGTCATGTCCAACTCTTAGCAACCTCATGGACTGCATCGTACCAGGCTCCTCTATCTATGGGATTTTTCAGGCAAGAGTACTGGAGTGGGGTGCCATTGCCTTCTCCATTTCCATTGATTATCTGGAATCAAATTGTATTTTGAATATGTGCTGTGTTTGTGTGACACATATTTCACTATCATCTTCTCAATCATCCACCCATCCATCCATTCATGTATTAATTCATCCATTTGCAGTAGGGCTGTATCCTGAAATATTAATGCTTATAATACTCTTTTTGAACATTCATAAAAATGGTATCTACCCACATTGCCTCTAGACTTACTGAAAATGCAGAGATAAAACCCTAAGTATTACTAACTTGACTACATATATAAACTCTTGAAAGTCAAAAGTAAAATATATATTCTTTCTAAAAGAAAATATTGAATTTCTTCAGATAATATTTCAGTACTATTGGAGATAAGATGGTGAATTTATGTACTGGGAGATGTGAAGAGAAAGATATGAATCATCACATTAGATTAGGTTAAGGAGCTGAAAGCAATAGGCTTTCACATGGTGGTAAGGAATAAAGCATAGTGATGAGGATAGGATACTGACCAGAATCCAACCAGCCTCAGAGAAGCCAATGGAGCTGCAGTCAGGTCTTCATACCACTAGCTAGCATTGGGTAAACACCTCCTGTTTACCTGGTTGATCCATTTGAGTCATTCTTCTCTTCAGTGTGGGGAAGATCGTCTCCCAAGAGCTGCCGGAGGGATGGTATAGGGAGGGAGGTGGGAGGGGGGTTCAGGATGGGAACATGTGTATACCCGTGGCAGATGCATGTTGATGTATGGCAAAACCAATACAATATTGTAAAGTAAAAAAAAAAAAAAATAAATTGTATTAAATTTAAAAAATAAACAAAAATCATGAAAACAAGCTACATCTACGAGCTGAGACTTAGCTAAGGCAAGCAAAAACAAATCACTTTATATATATATATATATATATACACACACACACATATATTTATAACTGTCCTTTCTCACTTCTTTTCAATCACCAAGGAAATGTAACATTTTGGTACAGAAGTGTTTTAAACCAAGGATGACTTTACTGGAGGGGAAAGGAAAAAAATCACAATATCTCTATCAATGAAACACATTAATGTTGCTCTTTCAATAAAAATATTTTGATCAACTTTTACAATCTAAATCCCACAGGAACATGGGACACAGTGATTAAACACACACACACACACACAACATTTTAGCTCATGGATGTTATTCCCTCATTCAGTTCAGTTCAGTTCAGTTCAGTCGCTCAGTCATGTCCGACTCTTTGCAGCCCCATGAATTGCAGCACGCCAGGCCTCCCTGTCCATCACCAACTCCCGGAGTTTATCCAAACTCATGTCCATCGAGTCGGTGATGCCATCTAGCTGTCTCATCCTCTGTCATCCCCTTCTCCTCCTGCCCCCAATCCCTCCCAGCATCAGAGTCTTTTCCTATGAGTCAACTCTTTGCATGAGGTGGCCAAAGCACTGGAGTTTCAGCTTTAGCATCAGTCCTTCCAATGGACATCCAGGACTGATCTCCTTTAGGATGAACTGATTGGATCTCCTTGCAGTCCAAGTGACTCTCAAGAGTCTTCTCTAACACTACATTTCAAAAGCATCAGTTCTTCGGCACTCAGCTTTCTTCACAGTCCAACTCTCACATCCATACATGATCACTGGAAAAACCACAGCCTTGACCAGACAGACCTTTGTTGGCAAAGTAATGTCTCTGCTTTTCAGTATCTTATCTATGTTGGTCATAACTTTCCTTCTGAACAGTAAGCGTCTTTTAATTTCATGGCTGCAATCACCATCTACAGTGATTTTGGAGCCTGAAAAAATAAAGTCTGACACTGTTTCCCCATCTATTTGCCATGAAGTGATGGGACCAGATACCATGATCTAAATGCCAGTTTTCTAAATGCTGAGCTTTAAGCCAACTTTTTTACTCTCCTCTTTCACTTTCATCAAGAGGCTTTTTAGTTCCTCTTCACTTTCTGCCTTCTCCTCATTAGTAGTGAAGTCAAAACCCATCAGCATTTGGAGCCCCAAAACATCAGTTCCACTTGATGAGAAGAATTGACTCATTGGAAAAGACCCTGATACTGGGAAAGATTGGAGGCAGGAGGAGAAGAGAACAGACAGAGGATGAGATTGTTGGACGGCATCTCTGATTCAATGAACATGAGTTTGAGTAAGCTCTGGGAGTTGGTGATAGACAGGGAAGCCAGGCATGCTGCAGCCCATGGGTTGCAAAGAATTGGACATGACTGAGCAACTGAGCTGAACTGAATGGAGTGAAATATCAAACTTTAAAAATATGCAATTACAATTACAAATTGTGGGAAATGTTACAAAGGATGCATGCAGAGTGTAAGAAACTGAATTGGGGACAGTACCAGAAAATTCTGATTTGAGAAATGATCAGAGAGTTGGGAAATTTTAACATTAGGATTCTCCCAAGGACTCTAGTCCAAGGCTGGGGTTATGAGGTCTAGGTTTTCCCAAAAGCACCATGTTCGAATGGGTACAATCCATATAAGCAAAGTGAAAATAAATATATAATTATCAAGATGGGGGAGGGGGAGCCATAAGGCAGTAGTAGCAGTAAAAAATAAAAGTTGGTGAATGGACTTTCCTGGTGGTCCAGTGGTTGAAAATTCCCCTGACAATGCAGAGGAGAAGAGTTTGATTCCCGGTCTTGGAAGATTTCACATGCTGCAGGGCAAGTAAGTCTCAGCACCACAAGTACTGAGCCTGTGATCTAGAGCCCATGAGCCACAATTTTTGAGCCTGAACACCCCAGAGCCCGTGCCCAAGCTCTGCAAAAAGATAAGCCACTACGATGAGAAGCCCACATACCTCAACTAGAGAAAAACCAGTGCACAGCAATGAAGACCTAAAGCAACTAAAAATAAATAAATGAATGAATACAATTTAAATAAAAGTTGATGGAGATAAAAAGGGTTTGGAGTTTGAATACATCAGAAATTTGGGACAAAAGTGAATAGTTGGTTTAGGAAACATGCCTTTATTAGTCAGGGGTCTCCAGAGAACCAATATGATATATCTATGTCTATATTTATTGTTACAGTTGTTTAGTTGCTATGACTTGTCCAACTCTTTTGCTAGTTCGTGGACCCCACCAGGCTCCTTTGTCCATGGGATTCTCCAGGCAAGAGTACTGGAGTGGATTGCCATGCCCTCTTTCAGGAGATCTTCCCAATCCAAGTATTGAACCCACATCTCCTGAGTCTCCTGCATTTGGCAGACAGATTCTTTACCACCGAGCCACTGAGGAGCCACCGGGGAGGTCATCTATATCTACCCTGTATCTACATCTATAGGTATACATATTGGTTGGTCTATGTCTATATCTATATACATATACACACATATATTTATAGACTTTTCTATCTTAAGGATTGGCTCATGTGAGCTCAGATGGTAACGGATCGACCTGCAATGCCAGAGACCCAGGTTCAATCCCTGGGTCAGGAAAATCCACTGGAAAAAGCAATGACTACCCACTCTTGTTTTCTTGCCTGGAGAATTCTATGGACAGAGAAGCCTGATGGGTTACAGTCCCTGGGGTCACAGAGAGTCATACATGACTGAGTGACTAAACCTTACACTTTTTCACTTTCATATGATTGTTAGGGCTGGTGAGTACATAATTCATAACTCAGGCCAGCCATCTCAAAAATTCAGGTAGAAATTGATATCAGAGTGAGTTCAAAATTCATCAGGTAGCTTAGCAGAGACTAATATTATAGTCTTTAGTTAGAATTTCTTTCAAAAACTTAGTTTTTGCTCTTAAGCTCTTCATTTGATTGGATGAGGCTCATTCACACTGTCAAAGGTAATTTACTTTTCTTAAAGTCAGGTTACAGATGTAGATGTCAACCCCTCTACAAAATGCTTTCACAACAACACTTCACATTTAATTAAACCAATGGGTGCTCTAGTCTAGGCAAGTTGGTGTATTAAATTAACCACCAACAGTGTAAATGGTAAGAAGAGGAAGGTGTGGTAAGTGGTACTTACCAAATTCAAAACAACAACAACAAAAACAGATTTTTGTATGCTTCACATTTCTCAATTTTCTAGTTCCAAGTCTTTATGTTTATATTCTCTTCAATTATCTCCTGAAAATGTTTTTCCTCTAGTCACAATGTTTTATTTCTTTAGTCTTAGAGAATTTTCTGATTTTGTCTTATTATTTTCTTATATCTGACTGACTTTATTTCTCCCTTTCACCCAAAAATTATCAAGCTTTTCACAATATTTAGAAATTCTATGTACTGTATTTTTAAATATTGTAGTTAAATGTTTTAGTCATCTAACTTTACAAAATGCTAAATAGCGATTTAATAGTATTAAAATTTGTATGAGAGGCACACTATAACAGAACGTTATTAGCTATAAAAAGCAATGTAAAAATAAAATATGATTCTATTTGATTCAAATTGAAAGTCTCAAGAAAGCATAAACACATTAAATAAAATTGGAAGCAGCTTGTTTCAGGAGTAATAAATAAAAACTGATCTTTAATACGCACAAATTATATACCATTAGTTACTGGCCTTCATACCAGACTTTTTTTTTTAACAAATGAGTTTGGGCTAATGATATTTTCTTCAATGGAATGGAAAAAGAGTTTAATTATTCTACCTATTGCTGCTGCTACTGCTAAGTCGCTTCAGTCGTGTCCGACTCTGTGCAACCCCATAGACGGCAGCCCACTAGGCTCCCCCATCCCTGGGATTCTCCAGGCAAGAACACTGGAGTGGGTTGCCATTTCTTTCTTCAATGCATGAAAGTGAAAAGTGAAAGGGAAGTCACTCAGTCGTGTCCGACTCTTAGCGACCCTATAGACTGCAGCCTACCAGGCTCCTCCGTCCATGGGATTTTCCAGGCAAGAGTACTGGAGTGGGGTGCCATTGCCTTCTCCATATTCTACTCAGAACTAGGGCTAATGTAAACTTTTGGATTTCCTAAAATATAACTTTATTATCTTTTAATACATTTGTATACTGTATATCAAGCTTAATGGCTTCCTAGGTGGCTAAGTAAGTGATCTGCCTACCAATGCAAGGGACACAGGAGACTCGAGTTCAGTCCCTGAGTGGGGTAGATCCTTTGCAGGAGGAAATGATAACCCACTCCAGTATTTCTGCCTGGAAAATCCATGCACAAGGGGAACCTAGTAGGCTGCAGTCCATGGGATCACAAAGAGTCGGGACATGTCTTAGAAACTAAGCATGCACATGAATTATGAAATTGAAAAAGAGTGAAAGTGAATGTCAGTCATATCTGACTCTTTGGGACCCGATGGACATCACAGTCCATGGAATTCTCTAGGCCAGAATACTAGAGTGGGTAAGCCTTTTCCTTCTCCAGGGGATTTTCCCAATCCAGGGATCGAATCCAGGTCCCCTATATTGTGGGTGGATTCTTCACCAGCTAAGCCACAAGGGAAGCCAAGAATACTGGAGTGGGTAGCCTATCCCCTCCTCCAGAGAATCTTCCAACGAATAATTGAACGGGGTGTCTTCTGTATTGCCGGAGAAGGCAATGGCACCCCACTCCAGTACTCTTGCCTGGAAAGTCCCATGGATGGAGGATCCTGGTAGGCTGCAGTCCATGGAGTCGCTAAGAGTCGGACATGACTGAGCGACTTCCCTTTCACTTTTCACTTTCATGCATTGGAGAAGGAAATGGCAACCTACTCCAGTGTTCTTGCCTGGAGAATCCCAGGGACGGGGGAGCCTGGTGGGCTGCCGTCTATGGGATCGCACAGAGTCAGACACGACTGAAGCGAGTTAGCAGCAGTAGCAGCAGCTACTGTATTGCAAGTGGATTCTTTATCAGTTGAGCTATCAGGGAAGCCCATGCATCATAAATCTTACGTATTCCGTATCACTTTAACGTTGGTTATTGTTATATATACCTAAACACAGACCATGATCCTATCTCTGTACTTCCAGGTTTGTTTCCAGCATCACTATTGGACATGAGTTTGAGCAAACTCAGGGAGATAGTCACGGACAGGGAAGCCTGACATGCTTCAGGCACGACTTAGAGACTGACTCAAGAACAACAACAACAAAATAAATCATAAGGCCAACTTAGGCTCAAAGAGTGGAGTAGACTTCTTTTCTTGATGGAAAGTAATGCAAAATCAATTTGCAAGGGACATGATTACAAAGAGTGGGATAACTAGTCATTTTTGTACACAATCTACTGTAAAGATGTGTAGAGGAAAAATAAAACTATCCATATTTTATGGCATACAAATTTGAACACATTGAATTTAACTGAAACAAGGAGGAAGTCACGACTTACACCACACATTCAGACTCCTAACCCAAAAGATTAAAAATTATACTAGCCAAAAATTTAAGTGGCCATCTTCCTGCCTTGTAAGTAGATTTTCAATCACTCAGATGCTATTTCTACTTTGAAAGTTTTTGAATAATAGTAAACAATGAGTAGTGACTTAAATCACTTTAACCTATACAGAAATGAAAATTTCCAAGGAAAAGAATGCAAGGTAGAGGATAGTGAGATTTATAGAAATCTTAATTAAATGAAGAAGTGGCAGCACAAAGAGGAAGAATCCTAGCAGCAGGGTATCAATGGATTGTATTTTCTCATGAATTTGATCAATTCAAAGAATTAGAAAATGAAGCAGTAGTGCATGTAGTGATTTTAGTAGTATCTTATCAGTGCATGTCTGGACTATAAGAATCACATTTTAAAAAGTAAAAACTTAATTGACTTCATCTAAACCTGGATAACAATTATAATTTAATAAAGGATCCCACAATAATACTAGACTTAAGCTAAGTTCAGGCTTTATATACTGTTCTTTGGGAAATAAAATACTATGGTTTATAGAGATCAAATTGCCAACATCCGCTGGATCATCGAAAAGGCAAGAGAGTTCCAGAAAAACATCTATTTCTGCTTTATTGACTATGCCAAAGCCTTTGACTGTGTAGATCACAATAAACTGTGGAAAATTCTGAGAGAGATGGGAATACCAGACCACCTGATCTGCCTCTTGAGAAATCTGTATGCAGGTCAGAAAGCAACAGTTAGAACTGGTCATGGAACAACAGACTGGTTCCAAATAGGAAAAGGAGTACGTCAAGGCTGCATATTGTCACCATGTTTATTTAACTTATATGCAGAGTACATCATGAGAAATGCTGGACTGGAGGAAACACAAGTTGGAATCAAGATTGCTGGGAGAAATATCAATAACCTCAGATATGCAGATGATACCACCCTTCTGGCAGAAAGTGAAGAGGAACTAAAAAGCCTCTTGATGAGAGTGAAAGTGGAGAGTGAAAAGGTTGGCTTAAAGCTCAACATTCAGAAAACGAAGATCATGGCATCTGGTCCCATCACTACATGGGAAATAGATGGGGAAACAGTGGAAACAGTGTCAGACTTTATTTTTCTGGGCTCCAAAATCACTGCAGATGGTGACTGCAGCCATGAAATTAAAAGACGCTTACTCCTTGGAAGGAAAGTTATGACCGGCCTAGATAACATATTCAAAAGCAGAGACATCACTTTGCCAACAAAGGTTCGCCTAGTCAAGGCTATGGTCTTTCCTGTGGTCATGTATGGATGTGAGAGCTGGACTGTGAAGAAGGCTGAGTGCCGAAGAATTGATGCTTTTGAACTGTGGTGTTGGAGAAGACTCTTGAGAGTCCCCTGGACTGCAAGGAGATCCAACCAGTCCATTCTGAAGGAGATCAGCCCTGGGATTTCTTTGGAAGGAATGATGCTAAAGCTGAAACTCCAGTATTTTGGCCACCTCATGCGAAGAGTTGACTCATTGGAGAAGACTCTGATGCTGGGCGGGATTGAGGGCAGGAGGAGAAGGGGACGACAGAGAATGAGATGGCTGGATGGCATCACTGACTTGATGAATGTGAGTCTGAGTGACCTCCGAGAGCTGGTGATGGATAGGGAGGCCTGGCGTGGTGCAGTTCATGGGGCTGCAAAGAGTTGGACACGACTGAGGGACTGATCTGATCTGATCTCACTTTATCTGAAGATTAATCATTTGATACTTATCAAATATTAATACTTACAAAATGATACTTTTAATGATACTTTTCAAAAAACTTCTGAAAAGATATTGAAACATAAATCAATGGGGTGTTTTTCAAAAGAAAATACCATAATTTGAGATAAAGGAGACTACTGAAATGATTAAATTAATCTACTACACAGTAAAATACTTAATGGTAAATCACTAGCAGCAGTTTACTAAAAAGTTGAAAATGAGAAGGAATGCTCACCACAATTTAATAATGTCCTGCAAGAAGTAAAGAACCATGAAGAAAACTGATGGATTTTGTCTAGTTGCTCTAATTAACAAAGAATATGACTATCTATTTGGAAAGAATACAAGAAGCTAAAGGATCATTAGAACATAAAGAAATATGAGTTTGATGCACTACCTTGTTACAACATAAAATTATAGAAGTCAATAACTCTCATATATCAGCAATAATAGGATAGAAATTATATATGTTTGGAACAAGGTAGAAACAAGATAGAAACTAAAATAGAATGCATATTCCATTTCACTAAAAAGCACCAAATGACACAGTATTTACTAATAGCTTTCTGGAAGTTAATTCCATTGTAAATATTCAATACTGATCAAAATGTAATACACAATATGATTGAATACTTGGCTAAATCAATATATAAATGGTTCTGAATAAAATTTATATTTAAATATACCCTATTGTCACAAGTGTATTTTATAATTGTATAAAGTTATTTCAAAATTTGAATAAAAACACAAATAGTAAATGCAGAATGTATTTGATAAAATGCAGACTAGTTTTACTATCTTATGTTTAAAAACATTACTTCTTTTCAAAAAGTAAAGTAATGTACTAGAACAAAAAAAATTATTAATCAATGAAAATAATAGAAAATCTCATTGTATAACATTTTGTTAAATACAAATGTAAGAGAATATACACATACTCAAACACTTAAACACACACAATCCTACTAAATACACATAATCACACATATCTAGAGTACGAGAACTTTAAAATGAATATTATTATTGTATGTTCTACTAATAATAAGTGACATATTTATATCATTATAATAATAAATAATATAACCTTAAGGCAAGTCATAAAACAATATGATTCATTTTTTTATGTATGCCAAGTCTTCAGATAATTTAATATTCTTTACATTTATTTTTTTATTTTTAAATTTTTCAACAGTGACTGGAACACACAATTTATACTCTTAATTTCAGAAAAAAATAATTAATACTTAAAGTAATTTGAAAATGAGTTGAAAACTTAGAAGAAAATAATCATACTTGAAATATTCAAAGTATAATTTTATTATTAGACAAATATAAAAGGAAACCCATCATGATTTTGTACATGACTTAGAAAACGTGTTATACTTGCAGACTTCTTTGGTAAGAGAGTATTAACACGTTTATCTTTTTCTTTACTTATATTCAATTCACACATTTACCTACATATCACAAAAAGGATAAAGAGGCTGGCAAAGTGAACCATTTCCTAGAAATTAAATTAAATGTTCTGGGAATGGAAATCATTCCATAAATTAGTGGTTCACAGAGTCTGATGGTTAATTTTTTTCAGAGAGACCTGAATTGACTGAAGTCAAATATATTTTTATAAAGATACTAAAGCATTATTTTTTATTTTCACTGATGTTCTCTCCGAATTGTAGAGTGGAGTTATCTATATGCTGCTGCTGCTGCTGCTAAGTCGCTTCAGTCGTGTCCGACTCCGTGCGACCCCATAGACAGAAGCCCACCAGGCTCCCCTGTCCCTGGGATTCTCCAGGCAAGAACACTGGAGTGGGTTGCCATTTCCTTCCCCAATGCATGAAAATGAAAGGTGAAAGTGAAGTCGCTCAGTCGTGTCTGACTTTTAGCGACCCCATGGACTGGAGCCCACCAGGATCCTCTGTCCATGGGATTTTCCAGGCAAAAGTACTGGGGTGGGGTGCCATTGCCTTCCCCCATCTATATGCTACATGACTTTAACAAGGTAACTGTTCTTATGACTTAAAGGATGTGAGTGGTAGTGTGTATTATATATTCTTATATTTCCTAGAATATTCTGGGGTAGTAGTGGTAGATAGTTGATAGGTAGGTAGAAAAAAAAATATGTATATATATATATATATATATATATCATATACATACATACACACACACACATAATTTTCCGAGATTAACTCAATTTTCCTTCAGAGATCCTATCATACTCTTACCACCTATGTGCAATTATAACTACCATGATATCTGTACTCTTACTGTTTCACACTAATTCCTCATTATATGGAAAATTCAATTTTTGTGTGCTAATGCAGAATATGGTGGTTTCCCTGGTGGCTCAGATGGTAAAGCATCTGTCTACCATGTGGGAGACCTGAGTTCGATCCCTGGGTTGGGAAGATCCCTTGGAGAAGGAAATGACAATATACTACAGTACTATTGCCTAGAAAATCCCTTGGACAGAGGAGCCTGATAGGCTACAGTCCATGGGGTGGCAAAGAGTCAGACACGACTGAGCGACTTCACCTTCACGTTCACGCTCAATGCAGAATATATATATATATATATATATATATATATATATATATATAATTTTCTTGTTTTTCTATATTCTTTAAAAATTGAAACTTCAATTTTTGTGTGCTAATGCAGAATATATATATATATATATATTATATATATATAATTTTCTTTTTTTTCTATATTCTTTAAAAATTGAGAGAAATTTTATATACCTGAGGCTGTTTTTTTTTTTATTTTTTTTTTTTTTTTTGGTTAGAATATATTTCCTTGTATTAAGAATAGATGTTTGGCTTAGAAAGGGAAATTAGATGACTTGCTTTTTCAATTCACAGTTGTCCATCTATGTATACATTTGATGAAAAAAGATAAATTCAAAGTTCTTTCTATTAAACATGGACATACTTCACACTTTAAAAGCAAAATATTGTTATATCTTTACAAAAGATAAATGCAGTGCCCCTGAGGCATCTTACAATTTTAAGCCTATATCTCTAGCCTGAGTACATGTTTTTCTAAGTGGATTTTAAAAATACATTTATTGAGGTATAAATGATGTTCAAAAAACAGCACATTTAATGCCTACAACCTGATGAACTTGATTACATTCATAAACCATTTGTGTGTGCATTACAGTGATTAAAGAAATAAGCATGCATATCCTCAGCTGGTAAAATATCTGCCTACAATGCAGGAGATCGCAGTTTTATTCCTTGGTCAGGAATATACGCTGGAGAAGGGACAGCCTACCCACTCCAGTATTCTTGGACTTCCCTGTGGCTCAGCTGCTAAAGAATCCACCTGAGAGTTGGACACAACTAAGTGCCCTTCACTTTCACTTTTCATCATCTCCAAAAGTTTTCTTGTCTCTTTGCTTTGTGTATGTGTGTCAAGAATTGTTGTTCAGTCACTAAGATGTGTCCAGCTCTTTATGACCTAAGGATTGAAGCACACCATGCTTCCTTGTCTTTCATTATCTCCTGAAGTTTGCTCAAATATATGTCCACTGAGTCAGTGTTGCTATCCAACCACCTTATACTCTGTCATCCCTTTCTCCTTTTGCCTTCAATCATTTCCATCAGCTGAGTATTTTCCTATGAGATGGCTCTTCACATCAGGTGGCCAAAGTATTGGAGTTTCAGCTTCAACATCAGTCCTTCCAATGAATATTCAGGGCTGATTTCCTTTAGGATTGACTGGTTTGATCTCGATGTTCATGGGACTCTCAAGAGTCTTCTCCAGAACCACGATTGAAAAGTATCAATTCTTCAGTGCTCACCCATTTTACAATTCAACTCACATCTGTACATGAATAATGGAAAAAATCATAGCTATGATTATATGGATCGTTGTTAGCAGTGTGATGTCTTTGCATCTTAGTACATTGTCTAGCTTTGTCATAGCTTTCTTCTGAGGCACAAGGATCTTTTAATTTCATGGCTTCAGTCACTGTCAGAGTGATTTTGATACCCAAGAAAATAAAATCTGTCACTACTTTCACTTTTTCACCCTTCTATTTGACATAAAGTGATGGGACCAGATGCTATGATCTCAGTTTTTTGAATGTTGAGTTTTAAGCCAGTTTTTTCACTTTCCTCTTTCACCCTCACCAAGAAGCTCTTTAGTTCTGCTTCACTTTCTGCCATTAGAATGGTATCATTTTTCTATCTAAGGTTTGTTGATATTTCTCCTGGCAATCTTCGATTCCAACTTGTGATTCATCCATGTACCTAATATTCCAGGTTACTACGTAGTATTGTTCTTAAAGCATCAAACTTTACTTTTGCCACCAGACACATCCACAGCTCATTTGTGCATTGCTTGAATATCGCTTGTGCCTTGGTCCAGCCACTTCATTCCTTCTGGAAATATTAGTAACTGTCCTTTGCTCTTCCCCAGAAGCATATTGGACACCTTTTAAACTGAGGGACTCATCCTCCAATGTTATATCTTTTTGCCTTTTCATATTGTTCATGGGGTTCTCAAGGCAAGAATTCTGGAATGATTTGCCATTCCCTGCTCCAGCAGACCAGGTTTTGTCAGAGCTCTCTACCATTACCTGCCCATCTTTAGTGATTCTGTGTGACTTGGCTCATAGCTTCAGTGAGTTATACAAGCCCCTTTGCCATGACAAGGCTGTGATCCATGAAAGGCTGGTAAGAAAACTGAACATGAAATCTACCCCCTTAATAAATGTTTAAGGGTTTGATTAAGCTACTTGTTAACTGCAGGCACTATGCTTTACCGTAGATGTCTAATCTTATTCACCTTGTATAACTGTAACTTAAATCCATTGAAAAATAACCCTTATTTTCCCTTCCCCATCTCTTGCCAACCACCATTCCAATCACCATAAACATATCTGTCACCTCCAAATGTTTCCTCCTACTGTTTTGATTTATTGTGATTATTACTTAAAGAAAATCAATGCCCACCAGAGTCTTTAAAAGAATAGTTCTTAATTTACTTTGTATCAACACATTATTTTACCAGTATTATGACCTGTAATTTTGGTGAAATAAAACATATATACTTATGAGAGATATTTACAGTGAAAAGTGCATATGATTATAGTTTCCTACAAATTTGTTATAATGTAGGCATTTGAAAAAAGGTTATATTACAAAGACAATAAGATAGTTCCCTATTTACATTGTGAGTATTTAGAAGGCTGCTGATACGATAGTGATGATTCCTCAGTTTTCATTAAAGACATTGTGTTTCTGTAATAGTTACTATATATCTCATTATAATATCATAATATCTGATAATATAGTATTAATTGTGTATACATTATATGAATGGGCTTCTCTGGTGCCTCAGAGGTTAAAGCATCTGCCTGCAATGCGGGAGACCTGGGTTCAATCCCTGGGTCAGGAAGATCCCCTGGAGAAGGAAATGGCAACCCACTCCAGTGTTCTTGCCTGGAGAATCCCATGGACGGAGGAGCCTGGTGGGCTACAGTCCACAGGGTCGCAAAGAGAATGGATGACTGAATCTCAGAACTACTTTTCAATAAAACATATAGTATACTTACTGATTATATGAAATGTGTTGATGTTTTTCAGGGTATTATATCAATGTAAACAAACTGAGTATATTACTCAGTAATTGAAATGTGGCACTAAACCAATAGTTTTCCCAGCTTTCTCTGGTTATAAGATTTGGAATCATATAGGTAGTAAACCAATAGCTATATGAGGTAGAATTTGCCACTATGCTAGTGAACAAGATTTTAATTCAAACTTTCAGAGTGAATTATTTCAGATTGTATTATGATTGTTGTCTTGCTGTTCAGTAGCTCAGTCATGTCTGACTCTTTGTGATCCCATACACAACAACATGACAGGTTTCCCTGTCCTTCACTATCTCCCAGAGTTTTCTCAAACTCATGTCCACTGAGTCAATGATGCCATCAAACCACCTCATCCTCTGTCACTCCCTTCACTTCCTGCCCTCAATCTTTCTCAGCATCAGGTCCTTTTCCAATTTGCCAGTCCTTCACATTAGGTGGCCAAAGTATTGGAGCTTCAGCTTCAGCATCAGTCCTTCATATGAATATTCAGTGTTGTTTCCTTTAGGATTGACTGGTTTGATTTTCTTGCTGTCCAAGGGACTCTTGAGTCTTCTCCAGCACCACAGTTTGAACGTATCAGTTCTTCAGTGTTCAGCCTTCTTTATGGGCCAACTCTCACATCTGTACATGACTACTGGAAAAATCATAGCTTTGACTATCTAGACTTTGTTGGCAAAGTGATATTTCTGCTTTTTAATATGTTGTCTTGATTCATCATGGCTTTTCTTCCAAGGAGCAAGCATCTTTTAGTTTCATGGCTGCAGTCACTTTTGGCAGTGGTTTGGGAGCTCAAGAATATAAAGTCTGTCACTGTTTCCATTGTTTCTTCATCTATTTGTCATGAAGTGATGGGACCGGATCCATGGTCTTTGTTTTTTGAATACTGAGTTTTAAGCTAGCTTTTCCACTTTCCTCTTTCCATTCTCCTCTTTCACCTTCATGAAGAGGCTCTTTAATTCCTTGGTTCTCAGTTCACATAATGTTGAAGCTTAGCTTGAAGGATTTTGAGCATTAGTTTGCTAGCGTGTGAAATGAGTGTAATTCTGCAATAGTTTGAACATTCTTTGTCAGTTCCTTCTTCTGACTGGAATGAAAACTGACCTTTTCCAGTCTTGTGGCCACTGCTGAGTTTTCCAAATTTTTACCGGCATATTGAGTGTGGCACTTTAATAGCATCATCTCTTAGGAGTTGAAATAGCTCAGCTGAAATTCCATCACCTCCACTAGCTTTGTTCATCCCACTTATCATTTCACATGATGTGCTCTGCATATCAATTAAATAAACAAGGTGACTTGCCTGTGAGTGTTTGGGAGTCACCTTTGGAGGCATGGGTTATCAGTTGTCTGCTGTGGGATCAGGGACACTGGCAGCAGCAGTTTTGAGAGGCAAGGAATGCTGGCATAAGTCCTTTTGAAGGAGGACATCATTACCCCTCCATAGTAAGGCCTTAGGCCAAACTATAGGGATAGAACACAACCCTACCCATCAGCAGAAAATTGTAGTAAAAATTTACTGAGCATGGCTCCTCTCCCCAGAGCAAGATCCAGTTTTCCCCACAGCCAGTCTCTCCCATCAGGAAGCTTCCACAAGCCTCTTCTCATCCATCAGAGGGCAGACACAATGAAAAACACAAGCACACAAAACTAGCCAAAATGATTACATGGATCACAGTTTTGTGTAACTTAATGAAACTATGGGCCGTGCTGTGTATGGTCATCTAAGAAGAATGAGTCATGGTGGATAGTTCTGACAAAACGTGGTCCACTGAAGAAGGGAATGGCAAACCACTTCAGCATTCTTGCCTTGAGAACCCCATATACAGTATGAAAAGGTAAAAAGATATAACATTGAAAGAGGAACTCCCCAGGTTGGTAGGTGTCCAACAGGCTACTGAAGAAGAGAGGAGAAATAGCTGCAGAAAGAATGAAGAGGCAGAGCCAAAGAAAAAACAATGCCCAGTTGTGGATATTTCTGGTGGTGAAACTCTGATGCTGTAAAGAGCAATATTGCATAGGAACCCAGAAAGTTAGGTCCATGAATCAAGGTAAATTGGAAGTGATCAAACAGGAGATGGCAGGGGTGAACACTGACATTCTAGGAATCAGTGAACTAAAATGGATGGGAATGGGTGAATTTAATTCAGATGACCGTTATATCTACCACTACAGGAAAGAATTCCTGAGAAGAAATGCAGTAGCACTCATAGTCAGTAAAAGAGTTCATAATGCAGTACTTGGGTACAATCTCAAAAACGACAGAATGGTCTCTGTTCATTTCCAAGGCAAACCATTCAGTATCACAATAATCCAAGTCTATGCCCCAACCGACAAAGCCAAAGAAGATGAAGTTGAATGGTTCTATGATGACCTACAAGACCTTCTAGAACTAACATGAAAAAAAGAAGTTCTTTTCATCATAGGGGACTGGAATGAAAAAGTAGGGAGTCAAGAGATAACCTGGAGTAACAGACAAGTTTGACTTTGGAGTACAAAATGAAGCAGGTCAAAGGCTAATACAGTTCTGCCAAGAGAATGCACTGGTCATAACAAATACCCTCTTCCAACAACACATGAGATGACTCTACACATGGACATCACCTGATGGTCAATATCAAAATCAGACTGATTATATTATTTGCAGCTGAAATGGAGAAGCTCTATACAGTCAAAAAAAAAAAAAAAAAGACTGGTAGCTGACTGTGTCTCAGATCATGAACTTCTTATTGCAAAATTATTCAGGTACATGGACTTATTAGTATACATAAATTATTTGGGTAAGTATCTGAATCTACTCGAATTGTATGTGGTCTAAATTTTTAATTTTAGAGAATAAAAAATATTTATTTGAACAAGTTTAGAATCACTTTAGGAATTTTAAGAATTTTAAAGAAGTTTTAGAAGTTTAAAGAGTCCTCTCTTTAGCATGAAATGAAAGCTATAAGTTATGAGAAAAATTGGAATTATCAGTATGAATAAGGAACTAACTTTTAAAAAAAAACAGTATTACATAGTCAGCATGCAGGCTTGATTTTATGGGGGTGATAAGAATTGTTGTAGATTCTAACTAAATTATATGAGAGTCAATAGAAGCCAATAAAATAGCCCATTAATTATGCAGTGATTGTCAAACAGACCCATGACTGTCTGTGACAATGTGAAATTTGGAAAATAGATTTCCACAAATGGTCAATTATTACACTTTATGGTTCTCTCAAGGTACCCATGGTGAATCTATCAACTTTTAGCCACATGTTCATGTTAAACAAGTAAGGTGTGCTGCATGAATACATGAGAGAAAGGAGGAGACAGGAGAGGGAAGAAGAAAATGAAGAAAAAGAGGAAGACAACAAATAACATATAGGCTGTTCCACAATTCTAGTAACAGAAGGTCCTATTTATGTTTAAGTCATACAGAACTCAGAAAGATCTTCCAAGGGAAAAGATCAATATCAGTACTCCCTGTCCCTTACCTAAGCTATTCAGGTTTATTTCTGTGAAGTTCATTCTAGTTCAGGGGAGAGAATGTTATATACAGATAAAACTAGGAATTATTTTGGGCCTCTGAAATTATAATGAGTACTTAACCATATTCTTCATAAGTGTTCTAGGAGAATGTTGACTTTTTAAACTAAATATCTTAACATGAGAACCATACTTACAAAATTCAACACTTTAAATCAGTTTAGAGTATAAAAAAGTAAATTCAGAGCTTATGCATATGTTCACCAAACCTATAAGTAATAAGCTTAAACCAAATACTTACACTTGGAATACAAAAGTGGGCCTTTTCATATAGTAGCACAACAACCAGGCAACAAGAAGCTGTGGATAGTTCAGAGTTGGTCATTATATCCACCAATTTTAATGAAAGGATGTCAAGTCAATGGCTGTTTTCCACTTAAATTATCTGAATTTCAAATTGACTCTATTTAAGATCATCAGTAAATAATGAATGCTCATATTGTTTGTGCATGTTGCCTGGATAAATTATGATTATGAATCAAGTTCTCTAGATTTTAACCAAAATTTATTTTAAAAAGCCTCTCAAAGGTAGACATTTATATTTAGTATTTAATCAATTCTAATGCTCTCTAAATCCAGAAATAGTACTTACAAATTTTCACACGTATGGTAAACATACTAGCATGGCTTTGAGTTTGGTATTTTCAAACTTATATTGCAATTCAATGTAAATGAACTAGGTAAAATAGTTTATTACTTTAAACTGCTTGTTTCCAGTTTGTTCTTCTCTAGTATTAGTTTTTTGTTTGCTTCTGCATATATGAAGCAAATTTCAGATAATATTAGTCAAGTTTAAAATAAACTTTGAATTCATTTTTCATATTCTGTAAAAAGGCTTTATAAAATGATTTGGCACTATTGAAAACACACTGAGATATTAAGGTCCTGATTAATATAAATCAGAGCCAATTTTAGTTGTTATAATAATATATTTTGACTTAAATTTTATGCTTTTTGTATATGTACAAACCTGTCTGTACAAGAAGCACACACATATTCAACCTTACACACTCATCTACAATACCTGTATATGTACATCTAGATGTTTTAACAAAGATATACTTTATCATTGCTATTCTTCAGACAAATCAGAGAAATTTAAATTTGTTGAATAACAACAAAATTTTAACAGAGTAAGCAGTACATGCAAGCCAAGTTCTGCCTGTTAAGAACAGAGTCTTTCACTGCCTTTTCTTAAAATGACATCTGTGTTAAATCTGAGATAATATTTGGTTTAGTTTCTGATTGAATTAAACACTATAGGATCTTATTTCATCTCAAAGACTTCATTTTATTAGAATTTATTGCTCATATAAAAAATTACAGGAGATTATTTGAATAAAGATGAGGGTTATAGTACTATAGTGATGAATATTATGTGTTTCTTATCCAAAAGTTGACTATTATTTTTGAATATATATTTTGGGGCTCTATAATTAAAGCACTAGAAAAATGGCATATTTGATTTTTTTTTTCTAAATAAAGCAATTAATTTAACTTCGCTAAACATGAGGTTGCAAAGAGGCACGACGGAGCGACTTCACTTTCACTTTTCACTTGCATGCATTGGAGCAGGAAATGGCAACTCACTCCAGTGTTCTTGCCTGGAGAATCCCAGGGACAGGTGAGCCTGGTGAGTTGCCCTCTAATGGGGTCACACAGAGTCGGACACGACTGAAGCGACTTAGCAGCAGCAGCAGCAGCAAACTTTTAAAAAGGGATTAAAATATTTCTTATTCTCTTTCCTAAGACTCATTTTTTTTTTCCTCTGTACTCCCCTTTCCTCTCCTCTCCTATTTTTTTCTTCCTCTCCTAGCTCCTTCTTTCCTCGCCTCTCTTACTTCTCTATAGTTAGATATCAGCAAGAGACTTTTGATGTATTTCTATTGTTAAAATATTTGGTAGCAATTCTAAGCTGTTACTGAGTGTTAATTTATTCTATTGAATAGTTTCCAAATAGCCCAGCAGACATGACTGAATTCATTTCAGTATTGGGAGAAATTATATATTTTTTTGTCCTAAGACTCCAAAGAGGAATATAATGGTGAATAATTAAGTGCAGAACATGGTCTATAGTTAGTAAATCAATTTATGGACTGCTTCTTGTTCCCCAAACTGAATATGCTATGTAAATATAAAGTGATTCTCTTAAAGGCTTAAAACCAAAGGTTAAAAGAGGTAGTCATGATTTAAAGTAAAAAAGTAGGAGGCATGTCAGCACTGTTCAAATCACTCAAATATATTTTAGTACTGTTTATTTGAAATTCATGACAGATAGAATATTATTAAAAATATCTTCAAATCCTGCCCTACTTTCTGGGACCAACTAGCTTAAAAAATCAATGCTAGGCTATCTTTTCAGAAAATATATGTAATCTCCTCATTTTGAATAATTCTCTTTTCCTCCCCTTGGGTTTGCAGGAGGGGTTGAATAAGTTTATTGATTCACAGTTTCTCTTAATAAGTCAACTTTTCCTAATATTGTTGGTGTAAAAAATACACTTGGTTACCTGCTTAATAATTGGTTTCTTTCTTCTATGGAGAACCTGTCCATACCTTTCCCCCCAGCTCTCACCACAGGTAGTGATTAATTTGCATTAGTTTAAATAACCAGGATCATTCCTTTCTGGGTGCTAGTGGTTCATTTAAGAATGGGCATATAATGCCAAAAAAAATTGTATGCAGGTCAGGAGGCAACAGTTAAAACTGGACATGGAACAACAGTCTGGTTCCAAATAGGAAAAGGAGTTCGTCAAGGCTGTATCTTGTCATCCTGCTTATTTAACTTCTATGCAGAGTACATCATGAGAAATGCTGGGCTGGAAGAAGCACAAGCTGGAATCAAGATTGCCGGGAGAAATATCAAAAACCTCAGATATGCTGATGACACCATCCTTATGGCAGAAAGTGAAGAGGAACTCAAAAGCTTCTTGATGAAAGTGAAAGAGGAGAGTGAAAAAGTTGGCTTAAAACTCAACATTCAGAAAATGAAGATCATGGCACATTCAGAAAATGAAGATCATGGCATCTGGTCCCATCACTTCATGGGAAATAGATGGGGAAATAGTGGAAACAATGTCAGACTTTATTTTTCTGGGCTCCAAAATCACTGCAGATGGTGACTGCAGCCATGAAATTAAAAAACGCTTACTCCTTGGAAGAAAAGTTATGACCAACCTAGATAGCATATTCAAAAGCAGAGACATTACTTTGCCCACAAACGTCCATCTAATCAAGGCTATGGTTTTTCCTGTGGTCATGCATGGATGTGAGAGTTGGACTGTGAAGAAAGCTGAGCGCCGAAGAATTGATGCTTTTGAACTGTGGTGTTGGAGAAGACTCTTGAGAGTCCCTTGGACTGCAAGGAGATCCAACCAGTCCATTCTGAAGATCAGCCCTGGGATTTCTTTGGAAGGAATGTTGCTAAAGCTGAAACTCCAGTGCTTGGCCACCTCATGCAAAGAGTTGACTCATTGGAAAAGACTCTGATGCTGGGAGGAATTGGGGGTAGGAGGAGAAGGGTACGATAGAGGATGAGATGGCTGGATGGCATCACCGACTCAATGGACATGAGTCTGAGTGAACTCCGGGAGCTGGTGATGGGCAGGGAGGCCTGGCGTGGCTGCAATTCATGGGGTCACAAAGAGTCAGACACAACTGAGCGACTGAATTGAGCTTAACTGAAGGACACAGGTGGAATCTGCAAGGGGATCTCTGGAGAAAATTTCTACCTTGGCACAAAAGTCAAACTGTGAGGAAGGCGGAGTAGAGGTTGAAAAAATCCTGTGTAGTGGGTATCCTTTTTTATGATGCTGATTTAACCTATCTTTAAATAGTCATACTTTCCAATTTTGAAATAGGCTAATGAATGTCTTACTGACCACAACATTTGGAGTTGGGACATTAATACGGACATCCAATTCTACCCTAAATGGATACTATTAACCAGGAATTGTTGTGTATACTTAGGTCCAAGTAAGACCATGTGGCCAAAATGTAATAATTATAAACCAGTCCATCGTCTTTTAAATTTATATTAAAATTTATGTTAAATCAAGTTGAAACATAAAGTCATGTTATTTTTAGATTTTTAAACTATGTATACTTCAGAAACAAAAGTGTTGCAATGAAAGTAATTACTTGAGAATTTTTCTTATGTAAGTAAAGCTTATATTTTTGTGTGTGATAGATAATCCTTAATTATGAAGTACATTTCAATCATCAGGTTTGCTTTGTTTTGCCACTTTTGATTAAAGTAATACAGTAAAAAAGATTATCCAATAATTAAAATGAATTGAATGAATTATAAAACTGAACATTTTTATTAGATCAAAATTATCTCAAGTATTAGTGATTCCATGAGGATTGCATGTTATGTAACGTATCATTTCTGGAAGCCTCGGAGATAAAATTCACATGTCAGGGAAGATTTCTATACACCCCGTACCTATGAAACTTACTATTTGACATAGATGGCTTATAAATGATTATTTCCAGGAAAACTGCCATATGATTTGGGAGTAAAGTGTAGTTTAATAATCTTTTTTTATTGTTCAATTGTTTCCATTGTACCTCTCTGATTAGGGACCATCAAAATGCTCTTGTGTTTTAGATCAATAAAACCCTTTGGGTGGCTATCCCAAAGGAAAAGAGATAAAAGAATATTTCTATATTTCACTTGACTTCAGATTAAAAAATTGGTATATAAAAATTACTTCTTAATATTACAGAATGAAATGCCACTTAAAGGGCTACATTTCCAAAGACATCCTCTGAAAATGACCCCTATGTCCTGTGTGCTAAAAGTAATCACCTTCTTTCCTGCAATGAAGGATTTTATTAATTCCCAAATTTTTATGATCTTTATTTTTCATCATATTCTCCATTGCATTCATAGCTCAATTCTTAAAAATCAGAACAGTGTGCTGAAACTGATAGCTGACATTTACTTGAATGAAAAGAGGCATCATTTAGTGTGAACTTTCCTTTTGATCTTTCCATACCCTGATTCCATTCCACACATTTTATTTTCCCTTTTTCATAGACGTGAAACCAGTATTTCCTGAACAAGCTCCTTTGTTAAGTGACTCATCTATGAAATAAAATTGACTTATGCTCTAGGAGTCCAGAATATAAACACTGTAATATTAACTTTTTTTCCTGAACAGCAGAGTGATTATTAGTAAAGATCTAGAGCATGCATTTGGACTCTAACATTTTGCACTTATGAGATATAGTTTAATGTGGATGAAATTTGTGAAGCCTGAAGGTTAAATTGACATTTAGATGCCAGATATAGTTACAGTCTATGGGTATTATATTCACACAATGAAAAGATGAAGTAAATATTGGTTTTAAGAGAATGGTCAAGCTCTATAGTTTCTTTCACTACACTTTAATATGTATAATAGACTTCAGTTTTTCCATTTAGACATAAAGTCAATGAATACATGACCACCACTAATATAATAATTTCCCACAGCAAAAATCTATAATTCAAAACTGGTCATCTATTTGAAAAAATAACTGTCAGACTCTGAAGCCCTGAACAGAATGTCTGTGACTTTAATTAGGCAACTGATTTAAGGAATTTAATGGGGTTGGCAAAATAGTTTGGACTCAAAAAGCTGAAAGTGTAAATACCTAACTTTTTTTTAAAGCTCTAGTTTTCATGCACAAAAATACACATCATTATTACATAATTTCTTATTTTTTTGTGGCAAAACACAGATACACCAGAAATCAGGAAAAGATGCTGAGGGATATTTGTTTTTTTAATTAAATTTTATTTTGCTTAACTTTACAATATTGTATTGCTTTTGCCGTACATCCAGATGGATCCATTACAAGTATACATGTATTCCCCATCCTGAACCCTCCTCCCTCCTCCCTCCCCATACCATCCCTCTGGGTCGTCCCAGTGGATACTTTTAGACTATATCTTACATTGTTACTGCACTTCTGCTTCTTTTTACTATTTTCAGTTCAGTTCAGTTCAGTTGCTCAGTTATGTCCAACTCTTTGCGACGCCATAAGTTGCAGCACACCAGCCCTCCCTGTCCATTACTGACTCCTGAAGTTTACTCAAACTCATGTCCATTGAGTCGGTGATGCCATCCAGCCATCTCAACCACTGTCGTCCCCTTCTCCTTCCGCCCCCAATCCCTCCCAGCATCAGAGTCTTTTCCAATGAGTCAACTCTTTGCATGAGGTGGCCAAAGTACTGGAGTTTCAGCTTAAGCATCATTCCTTCCAAAGAACACCCAGGGCTGATCTCCTTTAGAATGGACTGGTTGGATTTCCTTGCAGTCCAAGGGACTCTCAAGAGTCTTCTCCAACACCACAGTTCAAAAGCATCAATTCTTTGGCGCTCAGCTTTCTTCACAGTCCAACTCTCACATCCATACATGACCACTGGCAAAACCATAGCCTTGATTAGACAGACCTTTGTTGGCAAAGTAATGTCTCTGCTTTTGAATATGCTATCTAGGTTGGTCATAACTTTCCTTCCAAAGAGTAAGTAGGAGTAAGTGTCTTTTAATTTCATGGCTGCAATTACCATCTTGCAGTGATTTTGGAAATAAAAGTCTGACACTGTTTCCACTATTTCCCCATCTATTTCCCATGAAGTGATGGGACCAGATGCCATGATCTTCGTTTTCTGAATGTTGAGCTTTAAGCCAACTTTTCACTCTTCACTTTCACCTTCATCAAGAGGTTTTTTTAGTTCCTCTTCACTTTCTGCCATAAGGGTGGGGTCATCTGTATATCTGAGGTTATTGATATTTCTCCTGGCAATCTTGATTCCAGCTTGTGCTTCTTCCAGGCCAGCGTTTCTCATGATGTACTCTGCATATAAGTTAAATAAGCAGGGTGACAATATACAGCTTTGACATACTCCTTTTCCTATTTGGAACCACTCTGTTGTTCCATGTCCAGTTCTAACCGTTGCTTCCTGACCTGCATATAGATTTCTCAAGAGGTAGGTCAGGTGGTCTGGCATTCTCATCTCTTTCAGAATTTTCCACAGTTTACTATTTTACCTATTTTCAATTTATTTTCACACATATATTTTTCTATATACTATTCACTGATTGAAGACATTTAATAGAGTTAAGATGAAATTGAAAAAGTTATCTATGTTTACAATAGTTTAAAAAAATAAGGGAATCTTATAAATGTATATACAATGGTGCTTTGCATATAATATCAGACATGGGAATGATAGTATCTTAGCCTATACTTCAATGTAGATAATAATCACCATTGTCATTATCATACTATAGTTTTCTTTATAGAAAGGGAAATTTCACAACTTAAAGTATTAACATGACTAAAATTATTTCTGGTTTCTGCCAAGTGCTGAATTATTTCAGCATGAAACATGGTAGAGTTCTGGAGTCTTTTCCTCTGTTCTAGGGGCCCAATTTGGAATTCTTCATTAGCCAATAGACATTCATTGTAAGATACACACATGCAACTCATTAAATTCCAGAAGTTTGGCAAAAATCATTAAGACATATCTGTTTTCCTAATTCTGCAGTCTCTCAATCACTCGCTCCAATTATGCTGCTTATATTTCCAATACTTTCACTCTCTGGAATGCTCATAATATTCACTAGTTTATAAAATTCTGCCCATTTTGGTCTATGAGGACAAAAACATTGTCCTTCATTATTCAGTATTGTGCCCATTATTTACTTGTAAAAGCCTCGTGTATCATAGATTTTCAACAAATATATGTTCAATTAGTGACATATAAAACTGGGGAATGTCAATGGCATTCCACAATGCTAAGCACAAGCTTTTGAAAAGATGTGTATTTATAATCTCAGTGTTTGTGACTGAAAATATGTGTCCTATAGTTTATAAATATTCAAATTTCATAGGTCTTATGGTTTATTAAAACTTAATTCAATTATAGTCATTTTGATTATATCATTATTCTTTGTGAATGTTTAAATATTTTTGAATTCATGTTTCCAGATTTGATCCTTATGGGGTGCCTTGTAACATTTTTATTCTTACCCCTGTCCCTTTAAATGTATTTGGTACATGTTAGAATGTTTGCTATATTTTATGGATAATGACAAAGTAATACACACTGGAATATATTAAAAAATTTGCTAGGTACTACCTGATCCAAAATTATATATAAAGAAAGACTCACAACTAGAAAATATGACACCTGTAACCACTCCTCTTATGGTTTTAGAAAAACATGATACTTAGTTGAGTATTTTTAAAAAAGGAGGGGGCTTCCCAGATGGCTCAGTGGGTAAAGAATCAGTGTGCAGTTCAGGATACACAGGAGACTTGGGTTTGATCTCTGGCTCAGGAAGATCCACTGCAGGAGTGCATGACAACCCTCTCCAGTGTTCTTGTCTGGAGAATCCCACAGATAGAGGAGCCTGGTGGGCTACATTCCATACAGTCACAAAGATTTGGACACGACTGACAATACACCTTAAAAAATGTTTTGTTCAGTGCTTCAAGTAAATTGTATGAATATGTAAAACAATTCTAATTTTTCCATTGTTTTGAAATAATGATTTCCACATCATGTTGAATGACTGTCAGAATCTTCCAAGTTTCTTCTGAGTTAGTGAGTGAGTGAATTTTATTCAGCTACTTTTTAAAATGTTAAGTCTCTGGTCATCAAGTAGAAACCTCAGTTCCCTAATAAAATGAGCTTAGAAGGAAAGAACGGACATTATAGACATGTGTTGAACCAATTCTTACAAGGTATTCATATTTCCCTACAACAATCCCACTTTTTACTTATACTAAAGCAATAGTCTATATTTTCTACTTTAATTATGGCTCAGGATAGTGCTTTGAAAAATAAAATATTTCTTAAAATGAATCTTGATTAAGACAAGTGTTTATTTAATGCTCATAAAATGGAAGAATTCTATTTCTTACAGGTTATAATGATGACTTTGAGATCCATAAGTAAAGTTTTAAAGAAGAACTGTATTTTAAGAAAATATTAAGTTGATTTCACAGTCATGGAAAACTATCTGAAGTAACATATCAAGAAACATGATAAATTGCAATATATTACATTGAGGAAGTTGTCTTATGGTCTGTCACAGAGGTCATTCTTTGACTCCATCTGATTTAATATCCTGTTTAGCATTTTAATTAAGAATTTTAGAAGAGTAAGTAAATGGAATATTAATAAGGTTCTCATATGATACAAAGTAGAGAGGTGTTACAAACTATGTCAAAAACAGAGAAATAATACAAATAGACATAATGAGGTTAGTAGCAGGGACAGTATTGAATAAAATGAAATGTATTTATTAAAAAGATGAGTTAATGTGCATTTCACAATTCAGGGGCATGTAAGTATAAAAATGTGTAGATGAAGATGAATAAGGAGAAAAAATTGTGCAGGTGGAATGCTTAGACATGTTGTAATGCTCTCTATTATACAAAGATACTACCTGGGTTCAGCTATAGAAAGTAAGGTCTAAACTAATAATTGCAATACTAAGTCCAACCCAACATTTTAAAGAGTATAAAACCCATATATATCTTATTAAATAATTAAAATACATAAGCTAAAGCTATTAAGTAAATAATGTTCAATTCTCCTACCTTGAAGTGATATCTTTATAGTCTTCGGAAGAACAGGTACGAGTTTTTTTTTTTTTTTTCTTTTGTTCTTTTTTAATTTTTTATTTTGTTTAACTTTACAATATTGTATTGGTTTTGCCATACATCAAGATGAATCTGCCGCAGGCATACATGTGATCCCCACCCCAAACCTCCTCCCTCCTCCCTCCCTGTACCATCCCTCCTGGTCATCCCCGTGCACTAGCCCCAAGCATCCAGTATCGTGCATCGAACCTGGACTGGCAACTCGTTTCAGGAACATTGATGATATGAGAAGAGTCAGTACCCTGGACACCAGTGCCTCTAGGACTATACCATAAGTGACAAGTGTCTTTGGACTTGTTTTCTTGGACATTTCCATCCAGCATTTTAGCACTTTCTAAAGGACTCTTGTGTGTCCCTTGGACTGCAAGGAGATCCAACCAGTCCATTCTGAAGGAGATCAGCCCTGGGATTTCTTTGGAAGGAATGATGCTGAAGCTGAAGCTCCAGTACTTTGGCCACCTCATGCGAAGAGTTGACTCATTGGAAAAGACCCTGATGCTGGGAGGGATTGGGGGCAGGAGGAGAAGGGGACGACAGAGGATGAGATGGCTGGATGGCATCACCAACTCGATGGACATGAGCTTGAGTGAATTCTGGGAGTTGGTGATGGACAGGGAAGCCTGGCATGCTACAATTCATGGGGTTGCAAAGAGTCAGACACGACTGAGTGACTGGACTGAATTGAACTGAACTGAAAGGACTAATTTCCATAACTTTCATTCTTAGGGATGAACTCACCGGTAGTATGCTTCTCCCAGGGATGAACTCCCCAGTACTATGATTCTCTCACATTTTGGCAACACATTTTGGGAAAAAAGCCAATACCAGGCATAGACTTTAGCTTAGTTTTGTAGTAAGAAGTCCTCGGAGCCTGGACTGAAGTCTACAGAAGTGACCTGAGGTCATGTGTACAAGAATCCATTCAAGTGCCTGAATCAATAGGAGTTACAATTAAAGAAAGGTTTAGAGTATATATTCTCTACCAAAGCCAAGCAAATTACCCCTCTTCCCAGCATTTGAAAATTGTACTGTATGAAATAATAGAAGATACCATTATTGGATCGCTCAGCTACTCAGCTGACCAAAGGCAGGGGCTTCCCTGATGGTTCAGCAGGTAAAGAATCTGCCTGCACTGCAGAAGACTCAGAGACGTGGGTTTGACACCTGGGTGGAGACAATTCCCTGGAGAAGGGGTACCCACTCCGGTATTCTTGCCTGGAGAATTCCATAGACAGTGAAGTCTGGTGGGTTATAGTGCTTGGAGTTATAAAGAGTGGGGCACAACTGAGGGACTAAATTACAAAGTCACAGGTTTTGTAGAAACCTGTTATGTATAGAGCAGTGGCAGGAACATACACAGTTGATCCTTGAACAGCGCAGGTTTAAAGTGCATGGGGATCACTTCTATGTGAATATTTTTCCATAAATATGCACCACAGTACTATATGGTCCAGGGTTGGTTAAATCCACTGCCGGGGTCCAGCCCCGGTGGATCCAGGGATTTCAAAGGGAAGACGGCATAGGCGATCAGGAAACAACAGCTTATTGAAATATTAATTGAAAATATAAAGAATAATAGAAATGAGGATAGCTCAGTGAGGAGGAAATTCAGTAAAGAAAAGTGGATGAAATGATAGCTCAGTGAGAAGGAAATTCAGTGAGAACATTTTGTGGAGAGAGGAGGCTGAATAATTCAGCCAGAAGGTAAGAGAAAGAACGACATGGGGAGACCAAGCTTCGGTGAACAAGGCCCCCATACTTTACTTTTCAAAGTAGTTTTTATCTCTTAAGTTATGCATAGAGGATAATGAGGGAAGGGGTGGAGTCATGCAGGGACAGCAGTCCCTGAGCCAGGCTTTCAAACCTATCACACGCAAAAGTTTAGGTGAGTTACATCATCATCTGGCCCAGAGGCCTATTAACATTTTAAGGAACTTGTTTTCTCTAAAGGTGATTATTTTAAAGTCAGGCGCCACCCTCCAAAAGCATTGGCGTTGCATACCTATAGGGCAAAGTTGTGGTGGGTTGTAACAAAGATTAACTCAAGGGTCCCAGGTTATAAACATTAAGGCTACTACTTACATTTCAATACACTGCCAAGGACACAGTAGGTAAGGGATATGGAGACTTAGAAGCAAACATTGGCCCAACAAGTGAAAAACCCTTCACCAATACAATTTCTAATCAATCTTTTAACTGCTCAAAGGAATCTGTGTTTAGAAAGTTTAGAACATCTCATGCCTCTCACAGTTGGGAGGCTCTAAACAATCACATGTGGCCGGAAAAACCTATTCAGGCAGGCTAGAGGATCTCCAAAAGGAGTTTGTAGGCTGAAACACTGTCACACCCAGGAATTACTAACTGGAGCTGTAAGTTAGCTCTTCTTTCAGAGAAAGGTAGTGGGGGACAGCCCCCTGTAAAGTCAGAGGTGAGAACACAAAGCAGAAAGTAGGCAGACTCCGGCTTTTTGGGGATAGATGCTCGAGAACCTCCAAGGGGCTCCTGAGGCTTGATCTTGCGCCCTTGCGTTATTGCCAAGCCTCCTTCCTCATGACCTTTGTCACGGGCGGAGTGCTAATCCAAAAACCGGCTCCCAACAATCCACAGAGGCAAAACCACAGATACAGAGGGCTTACTCTAAAGTTATAACTATATTTTCAACTTTGCAGGGCTCAGTGTCTCTAACCCTCAGGTTGTTCAAGGCCTTACTGTATCTTTAATAGATTACAATGGAGAAAGTGTACCGTAAATTTTAAACCTAATGGTGATAAAGTGTCTTAGTTTGGCTTTCCTGGAAGCAGAGGCTGATACAGGGTCTTAGTTGCCCATGGTTTGTTTAAGGAATTTTCTCTCCATCTCAAAAGAAAGAGAGTTAAGTAATAAGAAGTTGAATGAGATCATAGTGAGGAAGCAGCTTCTGATGTCATGAGATGTCCTGGAGCATGAAGAGTTCAACAAATGGGTCTCAGCTTGAGGCAGGAGGGAAGCTTAAGCATTCTTGTCAGCCAATCATTGACTGTAGGTAACATTAACCTTTTGAAAGGGAGGGAACTGTGAATCAGTGAGATAACTCTCAAGGCTAGGATACATTATCCTAATAAAAGGGACTTAAATGGGACATCATTAGTCTCCACCAAAGTCAACGTATTTGCTTTGTTCTCACATTTGCTTCATTGCATTAAGGCCAAAGGTTGGCTACAACTTAAGAGAAACTTTATAATAGAAAGATTATTACAAAGAACTGTAGTACATACTTCTAGAGTTGATCTAAGGCTTTAATTGATACACATCGTCTAGCTTTTCTGCTGCTTACCCCTATTACATTTAAGTAGTGCTTCTACTAGTCTGCCATAAGAGTGGTGTCATCTGCATATCTGAGGTTATTGATATTTTCCCAGCAATCTTGATTCCAACTTGTGTTTCTTCCAGTCCAGCATTTCTCATGATGTACTCTGCATATAAGTTAAATAAACATGGTGACAATATGCAGCCTTGACGTACTGCTTTTCCTATTTGGAACCAGTCTGTTGTTCCATGACCAGTTCTAACTGTTGCTTCCTGACCTGCATACAGATTTCTCAAGAGGCAGATCAGGTGGTCTGGTATACCCATCTCTTTCAGAATTTTCCATAGTTTATTGTGACCTACACAGTCAAAGGCTTTGGCATAGTCAATAAAGCAGAAATAGATGTTTTTCTGGAACTCTCTTGCTTTTTCCATGATCCAGCGGATGTTGGCAATTTGATCTCTGGTTCCTCTGCCTTTTCTAAAACCAGCTTGAACATCAGGAAGTTCACGGTTCACATATTGCTGAAGCCTGGCTTGGAGAATTTTGAGCATTACTTTACTAGCGTGTGAGGTGAGTGCAATTGTTCGGTAGTTTGAGCACTCTTATGGCAGAAAGTGAAGAGGGGCTAAAATGTCTCTTGATGAATGTAAAAGTGGAGAGTGAAAAGGTTGGCTTAAAGCTCAACATTCAGAAAACGAAGATCATAGCATCTGGTCCCATCACTGCATGGGAAATAGATGGAGAAACAGTGGAAACAGTGTCAGACTTTATTTTTCTGGGCTCCAAAATCACTGCAGATGGTGACTGTAGCCATGAAATTAAAAGACGCTTACTCCTTGGAAGGAAAGTTATGACCAACCTAGATAGCATATTCAAAAGCAGAGATATTACTTTACCAACAAAGGTTCGCCTAGTCAAGGCTATGGTCTTTCCTGTGGTCATGTATGGATGTGAGAGCTGGACTGTGAAGAAGGCTGAGCACCGAAGAATTGATGCTTTTGAACTGTGGTGTTGGAGAAGACTCTTGAGAGTCCCTTGGACTGCAAGGAGATCCAACCAGTCCATTCTGAAGGAGATCAATCCTGGAATTTCTTTGGAAGGAATGATGCTAAAGCTGAAACTCCAGTATTTTGGCCACCTCATGCGAAGAGTTGACTCATTGGAGAAGACTCTGATGCTGGGAGGGATTGAGGGCAGGAGGAGAAGGGGACGACAGAGGATGAGATGGCTAGATGGCATCACTGACTTGATGGGTGTGAGTCTGAGTGACCTCTGGGAGCTGGTGATGGACAGGGAGGCCTGGCGTGCTGCGGTTCATGGGGTCGCAAAGAGTTGGACACAACTGAGCGCCTGATCTGATCTGATCTATTAGTCTATATGGTTGCATGGTGAAAATTCTGATCCCTAAGGATTCCAAACTTGGTTACTGTATTTGTATCAAGTTGTGTCTATTTACTGACTCATTTACAATTAAGGTTAAGCAAAAAAATGTACTAAGAAATACCCACAGGATCTTCTGACTGGCAAGAACATTTTACCTTGGCCTATTATGGGACAGCAGTCCTCATGATGATCACCTTTGCCAGTATAGTAACATCCTTCTGGACCAGCTGATCAAAGAGCCCAAAGACACCAGATAGCAGTTACAACTTTAAATCCATAAAGGTAATATCTTTAAGTAGATAGTGATAATCTTAGTGCATCTCCTTATGGAAGTGACCCACTAAACATTTGGTCTAGAGGAGACAGGAAGCACAAATTGGTCACTGGGATGCTGGTGAGTGGAACCACTGGTACTTCCACTCATTCCCAGAAAGATGCATTCTATTTATTGGAAACAAGACACTGTATCACAGCCATTGCTTTAAGGATTATTCCACATTCTGAGTAAAGAATCTCATTCTCTCAAAGAGTCATCTTCAAGTTGGCACTTCAGCTGTTTCTTCAAGAGGCTATTAACCTGCTTTATCAGGCAAACAGCTTCAGGACAGTGAAGTCTGTGGCTAAACCAAGGTCATGTTCACACTGCTGCAGTGCTTCTTCTGTTAAGGGTCCTTTTTTTGAGAATATGTTATAGGAGATCCCACATTGGTATGTATTTAAGTAGTGGGGTTGGCTGAGCCACGGCACGAATGGAAAGCAAAACTATTTCTAGAATACATGACAATTCAGGACAAGTCACTGCCCTTTCCAGATTCTAAGGAGTTTACTGTTACCAAATTGAAACCAAATAGCATCTCAGATGGTGCAGTGGTGAAGGATCTGCCTGTCAATTCAGGAGACGTCAAAGACGAGAGTTCAATCCCTGGGTTGGGAAGATCCTTTGGAGAAGGAAATGGTAACCCATGCCAATATTATTTCCTGGAGAATTCCGTGACAGTGAAGCCTGGAGTGCTACAGTCCATGGTGTCTCAAAGAAGCAGAGATGACTGAGCGACTGAGCACACACACAGCATAACTGGACCTTCTACTTGAGGGATGATGCTTTACAATGGGCTCAGCATTGTTCTCTGGTACTGACATGTCATATATTCAGCACCAGGAAGAATTACATCACGCTGGTTTAAGATACCATGCTCCTGGATCTCCATCTGTACTACCATGGCTGTTCCTTTCATGATCTATAGCATAAGCACTGGGATGTCAAGTGACAAAGACTGGCTGACATTTAATGCTGCTGCTGCTAAGTCGCTTCAGTCATGTCCGACTCTGTGCGACCCCATAGATGGCAGCCCACCAGGTTCCCCCATCCCTGGGATTCTTCAGGCAAGAACACTGGAGTGGGTTGCCATTTCCTTCTCCAATGCATGAAAGTGAAAAGTGAAAGTGAAGTCGCTCAGTCGTGTCCGACTCCCAGGGACCCCATATTAAACATATGTTTAATATGTATCTTGTGCACTTGGTGGTTTAGTGCTTCTACTTCAGTTGATGCTCTCTGAAGGGTCATTAATTCTTGATGAAAATATTTATACAGAATATTTCTTTTTTTTCCCCCCCCCCCGGGCTTGCATCTTATAGGCCCATCCATAAACTTCTTGTATACATTTCCTCAAGCTAATTCTCTTTCTATACAAAGTGGATTATCAGTAACACTGCCTAACCTCTGCCTTCTGAGAATACACTCTTCACCGCTGTCTTTCAAGGCTGAGCTTGCTTAGGACTACAGAACATAAGCAGACCATGACATGCACACACATACCAAGCTAACTTATCCTTAATTTAACCTTGGGCTTTTCCATTCTCCATTAGGAAGGTATAGGAAATCTCAATAAGGCCATAGTTGCGATTTTCCAAAGAATTATCAGTGCAATAGTGGAAGATAACACTGGAGTTTGATCATCTTTTGTGTAGTTTACATGTGCCCTCTGGCCTCCCTGCCCAATTTTAAACTGACCACTTCCAGTCTATAGTGGATGTCTTCTGGGCTCACCTTAACATAAACTCAGTTGTCAATGCTGCCTTTTTGGTAAATTGATGTAAAGATTCTAGGAGGAGCCAAGAGCATGCAAGGAGATGTTTGCCAAATGGTACATACTTATCTTCTGGAGGTCTTTGAGCCAGAACTCTAAGCCAGAACTCTAAGATATTCAGTGAGTGAATATGTTATTAGGCCTTGTCATTGGTTTCACCAGCCTTACTTCTTACCACATTTACCCTCAATTCCTTGGAATCACTTTATTCACATGGCAGGAGTGGAAAAGCTGCTGTCCTGAAGTGTTGACTTTCAGAAGAGACCTTTTATGTTCAGGAAAATGCTCAAAATAGGCAGCTCTTCATGTAGCTTGATAAATTATCTCAGTTTCAGAGTTTTGTCCAAGCATTAAATATATGTCCTAAAAACCTCAAGGAAGTCTACAATGCTTTGTGTTTCTTTTAAAGTGGTAGGAAGTACTAACTGATCTACCTTGTCTTTAATTTTGTAAAGAATATCCCAGGGTGTCACAGAAATACTAAAACTCCTAATAGTATCACAACTGCGGTAGGTCCCTTAGTATTTTTATGGTTTATCTTACACCAGATCTACAACCTTTAGATAGTCTGTGGAACATCACATTAGTCCTCTTTATTGGTGACATAATATTAATTAAAACTAATCAGAGGAAATGGAAAGTACTCGGATGCCTTGGTAAGACACACAAAACACATACACCCACCCACATACATGTATACATACATATTGTCAGCATCATCTTTTGGATTACACAGCTCCCATTTATTTATCGGTAAATTATATGAGTTAGAAAAATTTCCAGAGGAATGTTCTGCTGTGAGATTTCACTAAACAGCATTGAAATACTCTACTGAAAAATCACTGTCACAACCATCTATGGAGAAAATAGAAAAAAAAAAAAAAAAGAACTCATGGAAATATGCAAGTATATCAAGTTTGTGGATACAAAGGTAATATACAGAAGTTAATTGTTTTCATATGTAGCAGAAATAAAGAAATGGAATCTAAAATTGAAAATACAATAGAATATATATTAGGTTCAGTTCAGTTCAGTCACTCAGTTGTGTCTGACTCTTTGTGACCCCATGGGCTGCAGCATGCCAGACTTCCCTGTCCATCACCAGTTCCTGGAGCTTGCTTAAACTGATGTCCATTGAGTTGGTGATGTCATCCAACCATCTCATCTTCTATCATTCCCTTCTCCTCCTGCCTTCAATCTTTCCCAGCATTAAGGTCTTTTCCAATGAGTCAGTTCTTTGCATCAGGTGGTCAAAGTACTGGAGCTTCAAGTTCAGCATCAGTCCTTCTAATGAATATTCAGAGCTGATTTACTCTAGGATTGATAGGTTTGATCTCCTTGCTCTCCAAGGGACTCTCAAGAGTCTTCTTCAGCACCACACTTCAAAAGCATCAATTCTTTAGTGCACAGCTTTCTTTATGGTCCAGTTCTCACATCCAAACACGACTACTGGGAAAACCATAGCTTTGACCAGATAGACCTTTGTCAGCCAAATAATGTCTCTCCTTCCTAATATGCTGTCTAAGTTGGTCATAGCTTTTCTTCCAAGAAGCAAGCTTTTTTTTTTTTTTTTTTTTTTTTTTAATTTCATTGCTGCAGTCACCATCTGCAGAGATTTTGGAGCCCAAGAAAATAAAGTCTGTGACTGTTCCAATGTTTCCCCATCTTTTTGCCATGAAATGTTGGGACTAGATGACATGATCTTAGTTTTTTGAATGTTGAGTTTTCACAATTTATATTAGCACCCATCACAAAAATTAACTCAAAATGATAGAGACTTCCATGCAAAAAGCAAAACTATAAAACTTGGAGAAGATAACATAGAAGAAATCCTGGATGACCTTGAATTTGGCAATGATATTTCAGATACAACACCAAAGTGAATCATCATAAAATAAATAATTGTTAAGCTGGATTTCACTAGCCACAGATTGGGAGACAATATTTGCAAAGATGTATCTGGTACAACCATGTAACATTCTGAAAAAGCCAGAACTATGGAGAAGGTAAAAAGATCAGTAGTTGTTAGGGACTGAGTGAAAAGAGGGATGAATAGGCAAAGCACAGAAGATTTTTAGGGTAGTGAAAATACTCTGTATGATACCATAATTAAGAATATATGTCATTCTACATTTGTCCAAGCCTGTAGAATTGTATAGGATTCCCAGATGGTGCAGTGGTAAAGAATCCACCTGCCAGTGCAAGACTGCCAGGTATGCACGTTCGATCCCCAGGTTGGAAAGATCTCCTGGAGTAGGAAATGGCAACCTGCTACAGTATTCTTGCTTGGAAAAATTCCATGTACAGAGGAGCCTGGTGGGCTACTGTTTCCATGGGGTTGCAAAGAGTCGACAATACATAGAATTGTACAGTATGTAGACTGAACTCTAAGGTTGACTATAATTTTGGGTGATTATAATGTATCAGAGGGCTTCTATGCTGGCTCAGACAGTAAAGAATCTGTGGGCAATGCAGGAGACTCAGGTTCAATATCTGGGTTGGGAAGATCCCCTGGAGAAAGGAATGGCTTCCCATTCCAGTGTTCTTGCCTATAGAATTCCATGGGCAGAGGAGTCTGGCAGTCTACAGTCCATAGGGTCGCAAACAGTTGGACATGACTGGGTGACTAACAAACACACATGATGTATCAACGTAGCTTTATCAGTTATAACATAGCTTCCACTCTGGTGAGTGATGCTGATAATGCATAAGACTATGCATGTGTTGGGTTAGGAGGTACATAGGAAATCTCTCTACCTTCCCCCAAATTTTCTGTGAACCTAGAATTACTCTAAAAAATATAAAATCCTATAAAAATATACTAGCAAACCTGCAATTAAATTTATTTTCTGAAGTAGTGCTAGAAAGAAAATGTTTATAAATATTAGAAACAGAAAAGGCAAAGCATGCCTTGCATTGAGGGGGAAGTATAAAGTGAGATATCATTGTCATATCTGATTAAACTAAGATTTTTAAAAGATAATATTTAAAATTTACACCAACATTTATTTGTATCCTATATATTAAATATTACTTGGTAACATATACTTACACATTTGCTAACTTGTATAGACAACTTAGTAAAGCGCTTGGACTTTTCTATAACAATCAAGATTTTATCATTAAAAGAATGTTCAGGAATATATGTAGGTGTTTACCTTTTTTAAAGAAATATTTATTTTAACTGGAGGTTATTTATAATATTGTGATGGGTTTTGCCATACATCGACATGAAATGGCCACAGGTATACATGTGTCTCCTCCCTCCTGAACCTCCCTCCTAAATTAGAGTAAATGTTATTTTTCATGACTTCTATGTGATTACTTAAAAAGATAAAGAAATGTACAATGCTATATTCAATTGTAGGAATATATATTTAGCTTCAATTTAATATAATGCAAAAAGTTTCTCTACAATAATAAACTTTAAAATAAAAAAATAAAAATTTATACATATGAATATAATTTTAAATGATCTTTAAAATAAATGACTAATTAATGAACAGTTTCTGTAAAATTTTACAGAAAAAATTTTTTTCAGCTGCTACATAAATAAAGCCAGTTAAACTAATAAAAGACAAATATGCCATTTATGACTACTATAATAATATTTGACATTTTGATGGCATTCTCATAGGACTTATTTTAATTTAATTCTTAAATATTCTTAGTTTCAAATTCCCTATTATCCCAACTTTCATAACAGATTGCAAAACTCAATTATAGCAAAAAGTTATGATCTTAAAAATGTCAAATAGTGAATAACAATGCAGGATTTAGATGGTCTTTGTTTGAAATAACTATTAATTTAATTCATTAATGAATCACATAAATTGATACTGTATATAACCATATGGGCTTCTCATGTGGCACTAGTGGTAAAGAATCCACCTGCCAATGCATGTAGACATAAAAGATGTGGGTTCAGCCCCTTGATAGGGGAGATTACCCCAGAGGAGGGCATGGCAACCCACTTCAGTATTCTTGCCTGGAGAATCCCATGAACAAAGGAGTCTGGCAGGCTGTAGTCCATAAGGTCACAGAGTTGGACACAACGGAAGCAATTTAGCAGACAGATACAACCATATAATTTCACCCTCCAAAACAAAACAAAAAACATATTTCAACACAAATTTTCCCCAAATTTCAAACTCATTTAGCATTAATTTGTGAAGAATGATTTTTAAATAGTTTATGTTCATCATTTTGCCTTTAGTTAGCTACATTTAAAGACATATAAAAATATAAATGGTAATTATCTATGCACAGATATTTAAATTTTATTGTGATAAGCACATGTGATCTATCCTCAACAAATTGTATGTATACATAACACTATTATTGACTGTAGGTACAATACTGTACAGTAAATCCATAGAGCTTATTTATCTTAACTGAAAATATATCCATGTTGAGTAATAACTGCTTCTTTCTTCCTCTTTCCTGTGTTCTGGTAACAACCACTCTAGTCTTTGATTTTATAAATTTGACTATTTTAGATAACTCATATAAGACTTGTCTTTCTGGGCCTGCTTTATTTCTTTCAGGTGAATGTCTTCAAGAATGTTTGGTCTTTTTTAAAAAGAATCTCATCTAAATCATACATATATACAAATTACCCATTTGAAGTTAACTGTGGAAGAGGCTACAATCAATTATTTAAGCAAAAAACATAAAATAATGAAATCATGACTATGTGTTTTTGAAGGAAATACTTTCTATACTTGTGAATTCTTAAAACTATTTAGTAAAATAGATCCTCTTGCCTGGAAAATCCCATAAACAGAGGAGCCTGGAAGGCTGCAGTCCATGGGTCGCTGAGGGTCAGACACGACTGAGCGACTTCACTTTCAATTTTCACTTTCATGCATTGGAGAAGGAAATGGCAACCCACTCCAGTGTTCTTGCTTGGAGAATCCCAGGGATGGGGAAGCCTGGTGAGCTGCCATCTATGGGGTCGCACAGAGTCGGACACGACTGAAGTGACTTAGCAGCAGCAGTGACAAATAAACTTTCTTCCTGTCATCATTATCAGGCTTTACTTGTTAGTTTTATTTTGTGTGTATTTTTAGAAGAAAATACAATACCATCCTCTTTGGAAAAATTAATGATAGTTAAAATTTTTGCATTTAAGGGTCTTAATTTGTATCTGTCCCCTCTTTCATTCAATCATTTTGATTTTTGTAAGTCACTTTCTCAGTATTTATGTTTTCTTATTAGTGAATTAGAATAAAACTTTTATTAACAACAACAACAATAAAACCTTCACAATAATCACGATCATTGTACAAATTGTATTAGGCAGTGCATGTATTTGGAACTCTCATGTAAGTGAATTTATATCAAGAACTTTTCAGTTACTTGAATTCCTGACTTTTAATTTTTAAGAATTAACTTAGAAACTAGGAAACTAGGACAGACAGGGAAATTGGAGTCAATATTCTCTTCAATAAAACAGCAAAATATAGTAAAAGAATAAATAGGTCAGAGAGAACTGGTGATTAGATGCAAGAGATCTAAAGAAAGACCACAGACTGCAAAAGAAAGAAAGGGATTCAAGAAATTTTTGTAGATGCAATAATTCTTATCCTGTAAACCTTTATTTCTGTATGTTACTTTAAAAAGAATTCTCCTATATGCCCTTGTGCCCTCATTTCTGTTCAAACTCATTTTCCCTTATAGCCACTGCTTTCCCTGAGATTCCTCTTGCTACTTTTCTGTGAAAGAAGTATTGATTGAGTGATAAAGCAAATCCAGTTACATGGCTGTAGTGATCTCATTTCACAAAAGAGTCTGGAGAAATAAATGTATCCTAAGAGTAAACTTCAGATCACTTAACAGTTTTGAAATCCTGAAATGCCAAATAAAAGAACATTTCCAGGGGAAAGGAATAGCTGAAAAGAGCATGAGTCAGAATAATTTTGGAAGCCAGAACAAGCAAAATATCCAGCCCTGGAAAAGTAACTGAATGGAGAAACAGAGTGACCGATGCTATTAAAACTTTGTTTCCAGTATTAGAAAACCAGGTCTGCAGTAGGATTCAAGAGACTTATAAAAGTGGAACCATGACACAGTTTGTTCATTTTTTTCTTCTTTTATTCCATCCTTCTTGTTTTTTCTCTCTGCTCAAGTTTTTCAGATAACTTATTTCTAAGACTTTCTCAGCATTATTTGTAATGCCTTAAGTCTATGGATTTAATTAAAAAGGTATTGTAGCATGAAGACTGCCTTAGATAAGAGGTGGTGCAAGGGGATTTTGAAACATGATCTAATAGGAGGCTGAAGAATCATATTCTTCTGGGACTACAAACAGGGAAAGGGACACTGACAGCAATCAATAATCCAATTTGAGGATTTAGGACTAAGAGTCAGGTCAAATATTTCACAAAATCCTTGATGTTGATAGAAAGAGAGTCCTGATCAGCATAAAATCACACAGGGGGCAAATTAGATTATGAGAGCAAAGGTGGAAATGATGTCTATTGCCTGAGTGATTAAATGAAAAGGCTAGAATAACAAACAAAAAATATCAAAAATAAAACACAAAAACAATAACTCACATGATGTGTTTAAACTTGTGTCTGTGTCTACAAGCTCAGGTTGGAGCCATATCTCCTGTCTTCCAAGTGATGAAATCAGAGCTTATGAAGAAATAATGGCCCTGTTTTTATCTTAAACATCTGACAAGGACTCAAATCCCTCCTCCCCCCTTATCATAATGGCATTCATTTTTAAAATTTCCTTCCTACCGTCCTCAATACTTTCCTGGACCAAGAAAGATCTTATTTCTGTGTCTTGGACCTGTGACAGTTTCAGACTCAGTATGTTTGGTCTGAAAATCCATTCACCTAAAATAAAACACTTTGTTGAACTTAACTTTTGCTAATTCTATTTTTACCAAATCATCCAAAGGGAAAGACTGTTGAATGTAACTTTCTACAATTTTTAATACTATCAAAATAAATTTAGTAATTATGAAATTAACACCTGCAATGCAGGAGACCTAGATTTGATCTCTGGGTTGGGAAGATTCCCTGGAGAAGAGAATGGCTACCCACTCAAGTATTCTGGCCTGAAGAATTCCGTGGACTGTATAGTTCCATGGGGTCACAAAGAGTCAACTCAACTGAGTGACTTTAAGTAAGTAAGTAACATCGATAGCAATAATAAAGATGGTGATGATCATATTGATGACAATGATGATACAAAAATCTTGGGTAATATATCGTTTTAATTTGACAATAGTTAGCTACAAAGGTCAGAATTATCCTCCTGCTAGGAAAAAAAAAAAGTTAAACTACATATGTGTGCAAGTATAGCACACACATACTTAAATATAGAAATATGTGTGTCCACTTTCATAACTCTCAGATAAGTACGTACCTCCTCATCTTTTGCAACCTAAACACTTCACTTGTTTTACTCTCATCTCAGCCCTGGTAGAACTTATGGAAAACAAACACAATGATAGACCTTGGTAAAAGCATTAAAACAAAAAAATCATCAAACCAGAAAAAGCCAGGGCCAACTTCCTTCAAATGATAGAACTAAGTTTGTCCGCTGATTCTCAATAGAAACTAATGTTGGATCATAGAGAATTATAAAATGGAACCTTCAATGTGCTGAAACAAGCCATCAAACTAGACTTCTATACCTAGAATTTTATTTTATACATATAAAGCTCTTCCTAATTTAGATTGACAGGTATAGAATAATGTTCCCAACAAGTAAGTCATATACTCTAACTTTTCTTCAGCTATATAATGTGTGTGCATGTATGTTCAGTTGTGGCTAACTCTTTGACCCCATGGATTTTTGTTGCTAGGTTCTTCTGTCTGAAGAAGTTTCCAGGCATTAATACTGGAGGCAGCTATATAATTGGAATTCAGTTCAGTTCAGTTGCTCAGTTGTGTCTGACTCTTTGCAACCCCATGAATTGCAGCACGCCAGGCCTCCCTGTCCATCACCAACTCCTGGAGTTCACCCAAACTCATGTCCATCAAGTCGGTTCCATCCAGCCATCTCTTCCTCTGTTGTCCCCTTCTCCTCCTGCCCCTAATCCCTCCAAGCATCAGAGTCTTTTCCAATGAGTCAACTCTGCATCAGGTGGCCAAAGTATTGGAGTTTCAGAGTTAGCATCATTCCTTTCAAAGAACACCCAGGACTGATTTCCTTTAGAATGGACTGGTTGGATCTCCTTGCAGTCCAAGGGACTCTCAAGAGTCTTCTCCAACACCACAGTTCAAAAGCATCAATTCTTTGGCACTTAATTATCTAATTATAAATGTTTCAAAACATACAGCTGTGATCTTTATACACAGTAGAGTTAAGCTAGAAATAAATAGCAAAAAGTTAAGTAAGAATAAATCAACATATGCTTGAAATCAAGCAAAACATTTCCAAATACACCATACATGAAAATAGTCAAAATGTAAATACAAAATATTTTTAGCTGAATGATATTAATAATCTCATTTTATAAGGCCAATATAAGCTTGATTCAACAACCTGTGAAGGACATTTGAGTTCTTGAAGATAAATAGATGAAATATCCCTGAGAAAATATTAATGAACCTGATCAAATCATGCACAAAATGGTACTAAGTCATGGTCAAATTTTACTTCAACCTCAGAATATAAGTTTAACTTACTAAAGAAACAATGTATTTACCATATTAATATTATTAAAAATAAATGTTATTATCTCCATATATGCATACACAGTTGATAATTTTTAACATCCATTTTTGTCTCAAAAAAGTATTAGGATATCCATACCTAAATAAATTGTTCTTAATCTGATAATAAAAGATCAACTACTGACCTATATTACATAATTTTATCAGCATTTTGAAAATTTTCCTCTGTGATCAGGCACAAATAACAATTCTGCAATCTACAAATTTCATCCATATTAAATCTTGTACACACAGTCTTAGCCATTGCAATAAGGGGGAATAAAAAGGAAATCAAAGGATTGGTGGCAAAGAAATATAACAACCATAAATACCATTATTTTTAAAAACCATGATCATAGAGTTAAAGTGATCTATAATTAAATTAGACAAATCAACACTTAATAAATGAACTCAACAAAGTCCCTGAACTCAATACACAAAAATCAGTAGAATCAAAGCATTAGAAAATTGTCAAAAATCACACTATTTGATGTACAATTAAAAATATTGGAGGGAGTGACACCACCCAAATACTTAGGCATAAATTTAACTAAGGAAGTGAAAGACTTATAAGTCCTATAAGACACTGATAAAAGAAATCAAAGAAGATAAAATTAAATTTAAATGTATCTTTTATTCATGAATTGGAAGAATTAATATTGTTAAAATGTCAATACTATCAAAGGTCATCTATAGGTTTAGGCTGTCCCTATAGAGACTTTAATGACACTTTTTACAGAAGTAGAAAATATACTGTGAAAATTTATATAGAACTATAAAAGACCACTGAACAGCTAAAGCGATACTAAGAAGATCCAAACAGGAGACATCACATTTCCTGTTTTGAAGCTATGTTTTAAAGCTACAATAATCAAAAAGAGTATGGTACTGCCATAAAAAACAGACAAATAAACCAGTGAAACATAATTGAGAGCCTAGAAGTAAACCCAAGCATAAACAGTCAAGCAATATTTGATAAGGGTGCCAGGAATACTCACCAGAGAAAATATGGTCTATTTAATAAGTAGTGCTATGATAATTGGATATTCACATGTAATTAAATTGGACTCCTTTCCTATACCACTCACAAAAATTAATCAAAATATATCAAAGACCTAAGTGTAAAACTTAAAACCATGAAACTCTTAGAAGGAAACAGAAGTAAAGCTCCTTGAAACACGTCTTGGTAATGATTTTTGGATATTATACCAGAGCACAAGCAACAAAATATAATGTAAACAAGTAGGACTACATCAAGCTAGAAAGCTTTATAAAGCAAAATAAATCGTCAACAAAAGGATAAACAATCTATAAAGTGAGGAAAAAATTTGCAAACCATTTATTTGATAAGGGATTAATTTAAAATATATAAATAACTCATACAATTCAATAGCAAATAAATAAATAACAACTCCCCATATCCCAGATAATTCAATTAAGAAATGAGCAAAGAACGTGAATAGAAACTTCTCTAAAGAATATATATAAAAGCTCAACAAGTTCATGAAAAGAAATTCAAAATCACTTGTCATTATTGAAATGCATATTAAAACCACAATGAGATATGACTTCAAATCTATTAGAATGGCTATCACAATATACACAATAAAAAAATGATGGCATGAACATGGAGAAAAAGAAACCATACTGGACTGCTGTAGGTATTGTAAGTTGGTACAGACACTATGTGAAACACATGGAAGATTCTCAAGAAATTAAAAACAGAGCTACAGTGTGATGAAGCCATTCTACTCCTGGGAATATATCCAAAGGAAACAATCCTATCTTCATAACTGCAATAGTGACACTGTCTAAGATATGGTAACAACTTGAGTCTGAGAGTCCATCAAAAGATGATGGATAAAGAAGTTATACATACACATGTGGGCTTCCCTTGTGGCTCAGCTGGTAAAGAATCAGCCTGCAATGCGAGAGACCTGGGTTGGATCCCTGGGTTGGATCCCTGGGTTGGGAAGATACCCCGGAGAAGGGAAAGGTTAACTACTCCAGTATCCTGGTCTGGAGAGTGATTATATTACTTGCAGTCAAAGATGAAGAAGCTCTACACAGTCAGTAAAAACAAGACTGGGAGCTGACTGTGGCTCAGATCATGAACTCATTGCAAAATTGAGACTTAAATTGAAGAAATTAGGGAAAAACATCACACCATTCAGGTATGACCTAAATCAAATCCCTTACGATTATATAGTAGAAGTGACAAATGGATTCAAGGGATTAGATCTGACAGACAGAGTGCCTGAAGAACTATGGATGGAGTTCGTCTAAGAGGAAGTGATCAAGACCGTCCCCAAGAAAAAGAAATGCAAAAAGGCAAAATATTTGTCTGAGGAGAAACAAATATTAGCTGAGAAAAGAAGAGAAGTTAAAGACAAAGGAGAAAAGGAAAGATATACCCATTTGAATGCAGAGTTCCAAAGAATAGCAAGGGAGATAAGAAAGCCTTCCTCAGTGATCAATGCAAAGAAATAGAGGAAAAGAATAAAATGGGAAAGATGAGATCTCTTCAAGAAAATTAGAGACATTAACGGAGAAGTAAACACAAAGATGGGCACAATAAAGAACAGAAATGGCATGGACCTAACAGAAGCTGCAGATATTAAGAAGAGGTGGCAAGAATACACAGAAGAATTATACAAAAAATATTTTCATGACCCAGATAACCAGAATGGTGTGATCACTCACCTAGACCCAGACATCCTGGAATGTGAAGTCAAGTAGGCCTTAGGAAGCATCGCTATCTCTAGTGGAGGTGATGGAATTCCAGTTGAGCTATTTCAAATCTTAAAAGATGATGCTGTGAAAGTGCTGCACTCAATATACCAGCAAATTTGGAAAACTCAGCAGTGGCCACAGGAAGGAAAAAGTCAGTTTTCCTTTCAATCTGAAAGAAAGGCAATGCCACAGAATGCTCAGCAATGCCAAAGAATGCTCAAACTACCACACATTAGCACTCATCTCACACGCTAGCAAAGTGATGCTCAAAATTCTCCAAGCCAAGCTTCAGCGATATGTGAATTGTAAACTTCCAGGTGTTAAAGCTGAATTCAGAAAAGGCAGAGGGACCAGAGATCAAATTACCAATGTCTGTTGGATCATCGAAAAAAGCTGAGAGTTCCAGAAAAAAAAAAAAAAAAAACCACATACTTCTGCTTCACTGACTATGCCAAAGACTTTGACTGTGTGGATCATAATAAACTACGAAAAATTCTTCAAGAGATGGGAATATCAGACCACCTTACCTGACTCCTGAGAAATTTGTATGCTGGTCAAGAAGCGACAGTTAGAACTAGACATGGAACAACAGACTGGTTCCAAAATGGAGAAGGAGTATGTCAAGGCTGTATATTGTCACGCAGCTTATTTAACTTATATGCAAAGTACATCATGTGAAATGCTGTGTTGGATGAAGTACAAGCTGGAAATAAGACTAATGGGAGAAATAGCAATAACCTCAGATATGCAGATGATACCAACCTTATGGCAGAAAATGAAAAAAGACTAAAATTCCTCTTGATGAAAGTGAAAGAGAAGAGTGAAAAAGTTGGCTTAAAACCCAACATTCAAAAAACTAAGATCATGGCATCTGGTGCCATCACTTCATGGCAAATAGATGGGAAAACAGTGGGAACAGTGGCAGACTTTATCTTTGGGGCTCCAAAATCACTGCAGATGGTATAAAAGATGCTTGCCCCTTGGAAGAAAATCTTGACCAACCTAGACAACATATTAAAAAACAGAGATATTATTTTGCTGACCAAGGTCTGTCTCATCAAAGCTATGGTTTTTCTAATAATCATGCATGGATGTGTGAGTTGGGCTATAGATCAAGCTGAGTGTCGAGGAATTCATGCTTTTGAAGTGTGGTTTTAGAGAAGACTCTCGAGAGTCCTTTGGGCTGCAAGGAGATTGAAGCAGTCAATCCTAAAGGAAATATTCATTGCAAGGACGGATGCTGAAGCTGAAACTCCAGTGCTGATGGGAAGAACTGACTCATTTGAAAAGACCCTGATGCTGGGAAAGATTGAAGGCAGAAGGAGAAGGGTATGATTGAAGGTAAGATGGTTGAATGATATCACTGACTCAATGGACATGAGTTTCAGTAGGCTCTGGGAGTTGCTGATGGACAGGGAAGCCTGGTATGCTGCAGTCCATGGGGTTGCAAAGAGTCAGACACGACTGAGCAACTGAACAGAACGGAATATACATATGTATGTATATATAAATCTATATTCACATGAATGATGGATTATTGTTTAGCCATAAAAATGGGTGAAATATTGAAGGCATCATGCAAAGTAAAGTAGGTTAGACAGTGCAAGATAATACTGTATGAGCTCACTCCTATACAGAATTAAAAAAGGAGAAAAAACTTGTAGTTATCAAAGGCTGAAGATTAAGGGAGAGGGGATTGGAAAAAGATTGTCAAAACTTATAATCTTCACTTAGAGTCAATGTCCTTAGTTGCTCCGTCATGTCTGACTCTGTGACTCCATGGACCATAGCCCACCAGGTGCTTCTATCCATGGAATTCTCCAGGCAAGAATACTGGAGTGGGTAGCTGTTTCCTTCTCCAGGAGATCTTCCTGACCCAGGGATTGAACACAGGACTCCCACATTTCAGGCATATTCTTTACTGTCTGAGTCATCAGTATAATTACAACATGATAACTATAGCTAATATTATTATAAGATAAAATATAGGAATTTTTAAGAGAATAAATCCTAAAACTTCTATGATAATAATTTGTTTTCCTTTGCTTTCTTATTGTATCTATTGGTGTATGTGCATGTTAAGTGAACTTAATATGGTAATCAATTCACAGTACATGCAAAGCAAATCACCCTTCTGTATACCTTAAACATACACAGGATGTATGTCAATTATTTCTGAATAAAACCAGAAAAAAAGACCTGCAAACAAATCTAAAAGATGTGCAAGCTCTTTACAAAGAAAACTTTGAAATGTTATGAGACACTAAAAAAAAAAAAAAAAATTAGATGATTTATAAAGTCTATGAGTCAGAACATATTATAATGATAAAAAATGTTCTCCAGATTAATCTAAAAATTTTAAAAATCCCAAATACACCCCAATTTTTTTTTACAGAAATAGAGTTGGTGACTTCACAATATACAAAGCAATGTAAAGGAATATGATCATCTAAGACAATACTGAAATCCAACAAAGTCAGAGACGTCCCTTCACCAAATTTCAAAATATGCTATGAAGTTACAGCAAATAATATTATGAGGTTTTGGTGCAAGAAGAGACAAATAAACATATGCACTAGGGAGAAAAGTCCAGAAATAGATTGTTATATATATGAACATTGGGTTTATACCACACGTGACATTGTAGAGCAATCTGGAAAGGACAATCTTTTTGAAGAATGATGTTCTATTAATTGAGTATTTATGTATCTATAAAGAAATTATAAAAATTATCTCCTGCCTAAAAAAATAAAATTATTTTTAAGTGAACTATAGATATGAATATGAAATTAAGTGAACATTTTCAAGAAAATAATTCAGGGAAATAATTTCATAATCCAAAGTAAGGAAAGACGACTTATATGAGACAAAAAGGCAGCAACTATAAAGAAAAAAAATGGTAAATAACACTGCTGCTGCTACTGCTGCTAAGTCACTTCAGTCATGCCCGACTCTGTGTGACCCCATAGACGGCAGCCCACCAGGCTCCCCTGTCCCTGGGATTCTCCAGGCAAGAACACTGGAGTGGGTTGCCATTTCCTTCTCCAATGCATGAAAGTAAAAAGTCAAAGTGAAGTTGCTCAGTCGTGTCCAACTCTTTGGGAGCCTATGGACTGCAGCCCACCAGGCTCCTCTGTCCATGGGATTTTCCAGGCAAGAGTACTGGAGTGGGGTGCCATTGCCTTCTCCAGTAAATAACACTACATAAAATAAAAGAAAATTTTATTCTGCTCATGAATATACATCACTAACCGAGTAAAACAGAATATTTCATTTGTGTTTTTACAGTAAATGTATTATATTCATTTGAAGGACTACCATACAAAAGTAAAAATAGGAAATTAAGTTATAGAAAATCACATGATTCTCAAAAACATATTAAGGCAAAGAAATTAGCTGTTACGGAAAGCATACCGAATACATATTTCCATATGTATATTTACAAAAAGAGGCACAACATCTACAGCATTAGAAGTTAGAGGACAGTTTTTGGAGAAAAGAAAGACAAATGTTGATTTTGGAAGGGAGAAAAGAAAGTCTTCAGTGTTATTGGCATGAATATATTTCTTGACAGGTAATGTTAAATGTTAATACTCTGCTACTACTTGCTAAATTCTACACCTAATGTATTTTATACTTTTTAAATGTATTTTACTGCAATAAAATTAAGTTAATAAAATATCAAGAAACTTCTATTTTCCAGACATTGTTTTGTGTCCCTTTAAACATAGTAACTCATTTATTTAACCCTCCCTGATCTCTTAGGTGATATTATTATGGCTAATTTTAAGATGAAAACATAATTAAAGACTAAGAAGTAAAATGGAGTATTTAAGTATTATAGTGAGTAAATTGCTGATCCAGGATGTCCATCTAGATATCTGGCTGTAAAATTTGTATTATTAACTAAAATACTTTGCTCTATTTCAAATTCACATTTTGCATAGGTGGAAAATTTTCCAGTCTTCAAATGCAACATTGTTTTATCTCCAATGGCTACTGAGCATCAAATAACTCACTACAGGAGAAAGGTTTCAGGTCAAGACTTTATCAATTTATACCACCCACATATATGTAACACTTCATGTTTATACATGCTTTTTTTTTTACAACTTTATCTCAAGTATATTCCTTTAAATGTATAAGTTTAAATTACTCATACAGTCACTAATCACACTTATATTTGAATAATTATTTTTGTATTATTTTGTATTCTGCATATGGAGCATGCCCTGAGAATATTGTTTAAAAATTCAGTGCAGTATGTAGTAAAAAGTTGGATGAGTCTCTCTTTCCTGATAATTTATTGAACAGGCTACCCACAGATAAACTTAGTGACTGCTGCTAAGTCATTTTAGTCTTGTCCGACTCTGTGCGACCCCATAGAAGGCAGCCTACCAAGCTCCCCTGTCCCTGGGATTCTCCAGGCAAGAACACTGGAGTGGGTTGCCATTTCCTTCTCCAATGCATGAAAGTGAAAAGTGAAAGTGAAGTCGCTCAATCGTGTCCGACTATTCGGGACCCCATGGACTGCAGCCCACCAGGCTCCTCCGCCTATGGGATTTTCGAGGCAAGAGTACTGGAGTGGGGTGCCATTGCCTTCTCCAAACTTAGTGACTATGTTGCTGCTGCTGCTGCTGCTGCTGCTACTAAGACGCTTCAGTTGTGTCCCACTCTGTGCGACCCCATAGACAGCAGCCCATTAGGCTCCTCTGTCCCTGGGATTCTCCAGGCAAGAACACTGGAGTGGGTTGCCATTTCCTTCTCCAATGCATGAAAGTAAAAAGTGAAAGTGAAGTCGCTCAGTCGTGTCTGACTCTTCGGGACCCCATGGACCGCAGCCCACCAGGCTCCTCGGTTCATGGATTTTCCAGGCAAGAGTACTGGAGTGGGGTGCCATTGCCCTTCTCCGAATGACTATGTTACAGTAAATTATTTTGTGGATTGATGATTCATGGAGGTTCTAGGGGTTAATAAATAATATGGACCACGCTATTTTTCTACTATTCTCAGTTGTATCTGACTCTTTGCAGTTCCATAGACCGTAGCCTGCCATGATCCTATGCCCATGGAATTTCCCAGGCAAGAATACTGGAGTGGGATGTCATGTCTTTAAGTGGGGTACCATTTCCTACTCCAGGGTGTCTTCCAGACACAAAGATCAAAGCCACAGTCCCTGTGTCTCCTGCATTGGCAGGCAGATTCTTTACCACTAGTGCCACCTGTGAAGCTCTTTTTTTTTTTTTCCCATTAGCAGATATAAATATATTTTTAACTTATGTATGTATGTGTTTCTAGTTCCATATACCTGTGTGATTGGAGAAATAAAGCATCTACTTTTGTAATGTCATCTACATTTTGAGAAGGATGGACTAAACTGTTTTAAAGATAATTTCATGTGATTTCAGTATTTGTAGAATCAATGCATCATATGACTGTTGTTTCAGCAAGTTGACACTAGATGGAGATTATATTTAATTAATAACATTTGTCTTACAAGCTGCATTTTTCAAATATTGGATTCCCTCACTAACTGAAAGTAGAGCTGCTGCTGCTGCTGCTAAGTCGCTTCAGTCGTGTCCGACTCTGTACAACCCCATAGACAGCAGCCCACCAGGCTCCCCATCCCTGGGATTCTCCAGGCAAGAACACTGGAGTGGGTTGCCACTTGGAGCAGTCCTGTGAAATCTTTCTTGAGGCAAAATGGCCTAAAGTGAAGATGGGGTTACCTTAGGACACATCTTACTAATGTACACACAAAATAAACTGAGGTAAAACACATGATCACATAGTTAAAAATCATGCAGGCTTGATGCTGTGATACTAAGTGCAGTTTCTGGGGAAGGAGCTTGGCATCGTCCCTGTCCCTCAGAGTGTTGGCTTCCTCTATCATAGAGGCCTGCTACAAAACAGACGTTGAACGCTAATTTTGCTTTTTGTCTTTTTTTTCTTTCCTGTAAAGTCAAAAATCCTCTTTGGATTTCTTTAGGTTAAGAAGAATAGGTAATAATGTAGGTCTTTCATAAAAGTGAAGTGGTATAAAGAGAATGCTCAAAAAGCAGGAGATACCTGTACTTTGATTTTCAGAGTAAAACAATTATTCCTCACATATTTAATTATTTTGAATTTATTAACATGTAATTTTTAAAAATCAACAATTGACATCATTACAATTAAATTACTTGAAAGGAAAAAAAAAAGTATAAAAGAATAACTGCATGACTAACTCCCAGCAGAAACTGTTCTGAATACTTTAAAGTATCTCTGTGATCTTAGAAAAATATTTCACATCTCTGGGATTCTCTTGATGTAGAAAAATTAGTGTTTTAAATAGATATTTAATAGGAGAACTGTTTTGAAGGAAGAGAAATACACACACAATTAAATGAATGCTTTGATTGAATTGGTATAGTGTCTACTTACTTCTCCCTTTCCAGATCTTCCATTTTGTATAATGCTTTAAATCCTACTGTTGAAACAAAATTTCTACAAGATGTTCTAAAACCCACTGAACTCTACTTTTCTCTAAAGGCCTTTAATGAAAGTGCTGCTTTCTCCATATTACTATTGGATAAATCTGTTAATTTAAGCATTATCTGGAAGTGTCTTAAAAAAATTATAATTCTTCAGTTCAGTTCAGTGCAGTCACTCAGTCATGCCCGACTCTTTGTGACCCCATAAATTGCAGCACAAGGCAATGGCACCCCACTCCAGTACTCTTGCCTGGAAAATCCCATGGATGGAGGAGCCTGGAAGGCTGCAGTCCATGGGGTCTCTGACGATCGGACATGACTGAGCGACTTCACTTTCACTTTTCACTTTCATGCATTGGAGAAGGAAATGGCAACCCACTCCAGTGTTCTTGCCTGGAGAATCCCAGGGACGCGGGGGGCCTGGTAGGCTGCCGTCTATGGGGTCACACAGAGTCAGACACGACTGAAGTGACTTAGCCTAGCCTAGCCTAGGCCCCCCTGTCCATCACCAACTCCCGGAGTTTACTCAAACTCACGTCCATCAAGTCAGTGATGTCATCCAGCCATCTCATCCTCTGCCGTCCCCTTCTCCTCCTGCCCTCAATCCCTCCCAGCATCAGAGTCTTTTCCAATGAGCCAACTCTACGCATGAGGTGGCCAAAATACTGGAGTTTCAGCTTTAGCATCATTCCCTCCAAAGAAATCCCAGGGCTGATCTCCTTCAGAATGGACTGGTTGGATCTCCTTGCAGTCCAAGGGACTCTCAAGAGTCTTCTCCAACACCACAGTTCAAAAGCATCAATTCTTCGGTGTTCAGCCTTCTTCACAGTCCAGCTCTCACATCCATACATGACCACAGGAAAGACCATAGCCTTGACTAGACGGACCTTTGTTGGCAAAGTAATGTCTCTGATTTTCAATATGCTATCTAGGTTGGTCATAACTTTTCTCCTAAGAAGTAAGCGTCTTTTAAATTCATGGCTGCAATCACCATCTGCAGTGATTTTGGAGCCCCAAAATATAAAGTCTGACACTGTTTCCACTCTTTCCTCATCTATTTCCCATGAAGTGCTGGGACCAGATGCCATGATTTTCATTTTCTGAATGTTGAGTTTTAAGCCAACACTTTCACTCTCCTCTTTCCCCTTCATCAAGAGGCTTTTTAGTTCCTCTTCACTTTCTGCCAGAAGGGAGGTGTCATCTTCATATCTGATGTTATTGATATTTCTCCCAGGAATCTTGATTCTAGCTTGTGTTTCCTCCAGTCCAGCATTTCTCATGATGTACTCTGCATAGAAGTTAAATAAGCAAGGTGACAATATACAGCCTTGATGTACTCCTTTTCCTATTTGGAACAAGTCTGTTGTTCTATGTCCAGTTCTAACTGTTGCTTCCTGACCTGCATATAAGTTTCTCAAGAGGCAGATCAGGTGGTCTGGTATTCCCTCTTTTGCAGAATTTTCCACAGTTTATTGTGATCCACACAGTCAAAGGCTTTGGCATAGTCAATAAAGCAGAAATAGATGTTTTTCTGGAACTCTCTTGCTTTTTCGATGATCCAGCGGATGTTGGCAATTTGATCTCTGGCTCCTCTGCTTTTTCTAAAACCAGCTTGAGCATCTGGAAGTTCATGGTTCAAGAATTGCTGAAACCTGACTTGAAGAATTTTAAGCATTTCTTTACTAATGTGTGAGATGAGTGCAGTTGTGTGGTAATTTGAGCATTCTTTGGCTTTGCCTTTCTTTGGGTTTGGAATGAAAACCTTTTCCAGTCCTGTGGCCACTGCTGAGTTTTCCAAATTTGCTGGCATTTTGAGTGCAGCACTTTCACAGCATCATCTTTTAGGCTTTGAAATAACTCAACTGGAATTCTATCACCTCCACTAGCTTTGTTCGTGCTGGTGCTTTCTAAGGCCCACTTGACTTTACTTTCCAGGATATCTGGCTCTAGGTGAGTGATCACACCATTGTGATTATCTGGGTCATGAAGATCTTTTTTGTACAGTTCTTCTGTGTATTCTTGCCACCTCTTCTTAATATCTTCTGCTTCTGTTAGGTCCATACCATTTCTGTCCTTTATCAAGCCCATCTTTGCATGAAATGTTCCTTTGGTATCTCTAATTTTTTTTGAAGAGATCACTAGTCTTCCCCATTCTGTTGTTTTCCTCTATTTCTTTGCATTGATCACTGAGGAAGGCTTTCTTATCTCTTCTTGCTATTCTTTGGAACTCTGCATTCAGATACTTATATCTTTCCTTTTCTCCTTTGCTTTTCACTTCTCTTAGGTCCTATTTTGGACCACATGAAACTGAATCTGTGAAAGTGACCCCCCAAACACTGGTATTTAAAAACATTTTTCTACAATTTAGAGTTACAGTGAGTATTGAGAACCACTCTACTAGCACTTTAATTCAATTCTCCTAGAAGCTTGATTTTTGGGGGAACCTCCATAAGTAACTTCATCAATACTTTTATTGGCAAATTTACATGTATTCATATGGAGAGGGCATCCTGTATCTTATGCAGTTGATGCCCCAGTTTAGAATCCTGAAAGGCTTAGCTGAGATCACAATCATCTTTATCCAAGTCATGCCAATAGTTGGTATAGGAAGTCAGGGCTGAAACTCAAAGCTTTTTCAGCAACAATATTGATGGTAATTTTTTTCTTCATCTACATGTATGTGCCACATATCCAGTCTTTTAATTGATATATTTTTCCTGCTCTTTACTCTTTTCTGGAAAGATGGCTTGAAATCCTATTTTAAATTCAATGGAAGCAATTAATCACTGGTTTTGCTTTATATTTAGGTTATCAAATGATCTTTAAGACAAAATTATATAAATATATATTATAACATAAAGGACAAATGCTTGCTTTAGTTACAGAGTGTTAAGCAAATTTCTTCATATTGTCATATTTTTCTCTTCACTTCCATTTTCAAGTGAAAATTGCTTTTCAAAAATAAAATTACCCTTAATTATATTGAAATAATTACAAATTAAACAACTATGAGATAATAATACAATCAGATGTCAAAATGTTAAGTACTATTATTCTCACTGATGTGAAAATATGAATATAAAATATTAATCTTAATTATAATAATTTTGATTTATGAACCATCTTTCATAACTTGTATTTAAAAGTCTCTTTTAAAATGTTTCAAACACATAGAGCATCTCCTTTAAATAACACTGTGTATAAATTCATTATACTAGTCTATTTCAGATGTGCATAAAAAATTGCAAACAAAATGCAGTAAGATTTGGAGGGTTACAAGTAGTAGAAAGTATAGGATGGTGAAACCAGATTTTATACTACTTAACTGAATAAAACAAACTGGAATTTGTCCTTCTTTATGCTAAGTTGCTTCAGTCATGTCCGACTCTGTGCAACCCCAGAGATGGTAGCCCACCAGGCTCCCCCGTCCCTGGGATTCTCCAGGCAAGAACACTGGAGTGGGTTGCCATTTCCTTCTCCAATGCATGATAGTGAAAAGTGAAAGGGAAGTCGCTCAGCCGTGTCCAACTCATAGCGACCCCATGGACTGCAGCCTACCAGGCTCCTCCGTCCATGGGATTTTCTAGGCAAGAGTACTGGAGTGGGGTGCCATTGCCTTCTTTATAGATTACTACAAATTCCCCTATCCCCAGTTCCTATTTCCTCCCAAACATCTGAGGAAAGTTATCCAAAAGTTTGTCTCCTTAGACAGGTGAAAGTCATTCTATTCTGCATCACTTTGAAATGAAGCCAGTATAAAGAAATCATACCATAGTATTTCTACCAAATTAATTAAACATTTTTATATCTTTTGGCTTTTTAAAGTATTTATAATCTTTATTTAAATTTGAAACAATCATTAACTTAGGGAAAAGATAAGTACAGTACAAAGACCTTTTTCTCCTGAGACACTTAAGAGGAGATTACCAGCCCAAAATACTTTAGTTTATATTTTCTATAAACAAGGATATTATCCTATGTAACCACAAAACAAGCATCAGTATAAGAAAGTTAGCATTGATATATTACTACAACCTAATCCACAGGGAAGTGGGATTGCGCTGATGGATGTTGATATACTTTCCCTGACTTTGAGAGCCAAGACATAAGGGCCAAGTATCTGTCACAATCAATGACCTTAGAGAGTACAATCTCATTCTCTGTCTTTTGGTTTAGAGGCATAGGTAACCTTCAGGGGATCTTCCAGATAGAATCCAGGTCTTCTGCATTGCAGACAGATTCTTTACCTACGGAGCAACCAGGGAAGCCCAACCTAAATGGAGCTGCCTCAATTTCTAATACATTACAGTTATGACTGTTTCTGGTAACATTACTTACTCCTTGGACCTTAGAACCACAAAAATCACAGAGGCTCAATCATTGATGAGTTATTAGGTCTAATGGTGAGGAAAGCCACACTTACCCTTTTATAATAGGTTATTGGTCCTTATATCTTGTCTCTTGGAGAGAGATCCACTGGTTTAAACCAAGGCTCATATCTTGTGGAATCACATGCGGTGTATGTCTTATATTAGGACATTATTTCTTAGAGTGAGACTGATTTTCTCTTTGCTGACATTGGAGCTGAGTCCTTAGTAAGACAGTCCACATTTTTATTGGTCTGGACACTTTGGAATCAGGGAAAACATATTAAGATCCATAAGCATAATCTCATGGTCCCACTTTTCTAACTATGACTTCCTTGGTGGCTCAGACGTTAAGGAGTCTGCCTGTAATGCAGGAGACCCTGGTTCAATCCCTGGGTCAGGAAGATCCTCTGGAGAAGGAAATGGCAACCCACTCCAGTATTCTTGCCTGGAAAATCCAACGTATGGAGGAGCCTGGTAGGCTACAGGCCATAGGGTCGCAAAGAGTTGGACATGACTGAGTGACTTCACTTCTTTACTTCATTGTCATAAAGTTGGAAAAATGTGTTGTGAAAGATAACATGATATTGAAGTTATTAGATAAGAAACAGTGCTTATAGAAACACTTTGAACAAAGAAAGCAAAGTCCATACCTGGACATATGTCTTTCTCAATAAAGAAAAAAAAAATGCTACTTGTTTCATGGTAGGAAGAATATAATGTTATTTCCTCATGTTAGTCCATTGGACAAATTAGCCACTATGAGTCGATAACATCTTTCTTTCAAAGCAATGTGGAAAATTAGATGTATTGTTCAAACTTCTGCCAAAAGGATAGACTTCCTACTACCATTTTTTATAGGGTGGTGCTTTTAAGATATGCGTGTACACCCGTGGCGGATTCATGTTGATGTTCGGCAAAACCAATACAATATTGTAAAGTAATTAGCCTCCAACTAAAATAAATAAATTTAAATTTAAAAATACTAAAAAAAAGAATGAAATTTAACAGTTTGTGAAAGCAGCTAGTAAATTATAAAGTTCAACAAAGATGTAACACAGCCATTATTCTCATGCTGTTCATTTCAATCAGAGATAAAATCAACCTTGAGCTTTTTCTTTACAATTAGATAAAAAACATGAGTACCTCAAAAAAAATATATATATATGTATATATTCAGATGCTTTGACACTCTTCTCAGTATTGGGAGATTTATGGTTCCTTTTTGAAGCTGGAAAGATTTGTAAATGATGAGTCTAGTGGAATTACAGAAAAGGTAACATTATGTGACTTGTGAGGATAGACTCTACAAAGCTAACTAATTTTTGTTTCACTCATTGAGAATATTCACTATGAAGCCCTTTAGCCACCATATTAAAACTCCAATCTTTTTCAGCCACTATGTTGCAAGAGTCATGAATAGATCTTCCAGTTGACCACCTCAGGTAAGTGTATCCTTCCTGTTATTCTTGCCAAGTCAATTGGCATACAAGTGAAGTCATCTTGAATATTCCAGACCAGACATTCACCAATGAGTACTGTCAGATGACCTTCATTGGCACCATATAGAACAGATGATCCACCCAGCTTGCTGCTGCTAAGTCGCTTCAGTCGTGTCCGACTCTGTGCGATCCCATAGACGGCAGCCCACTAGGCTCCATCCCTGGGATTCTCCAGGCAAGAACACTAGAGTGGGTTGCCATTTCCTTCTCCAATGCATGAAAGTGAAAAGTGAAAGTGAAGTCGCTCAGTCGTGTCCAACTCTTAGCGACCCCATGGACTGCTTAGCCCTTCCCAAATTTCTGACCCATAAAATCATGGCATGTAATAAAACAATTATTGTTTTTCAGTTGTTGCACCACAGTGGATAACCAGAGTACAGAATGACCTCCTGAGTCACTTCAGCTTTAATCCACTAAAAATTCACTTCGGCACTTACCATCTAAAATTGAAATCCACATATTTTAATACTCATTAACTAATCTTATGAAACTGCTCACAGGCCCTTAGGCGTTTTTTTAAAGCTTTGCTGAATCAGAAGTAAGTACTATAGGAATTTCATTGATGCTTGCTTGCAAATAACTTGTGACTTTGAGGGCTGAGTTCATGCTATTTTAATTAATGATGCAATGATGCAACATCCCTCAACTCTTTAAATCACTGGATCACATAACACTAAAGATGAGGAGTTGAAGTAATGTGTTCATGGTTTTCTCTTTTTTTAGATATTCTTTCTCTGCAAAGACTCACTGGTAAACCAGGAGGGTCCAATAGAGAAAGCAGAAGTCAATGAGGCATCCAGTCACTGTTGCAAATAAACACAAAAGAGAGAAGTGAAGCAATATCCTGGTCTAATTCCTTCTCTGTCCTTTAATTTCCTAAGCATCATGTTGATCAAACTCAAACAAAATTATCCATTTAAGGGAGGCCATGTGATCATTCCACAGGGCTCAGCATCCTGAGGCAGAGAACACAATCAAAACAAACCAACAAAAACTGAGAATATGGCTTAGCACAGTGAAGTCAATGCTATTTAACAGTACATTATATCCCTGACTTGAAGGACATAAGAATCCGTATACTTTTTGAAAAGCTACAGGCTGTTTCCAGGCATAGAGACATTTAAGAACTATCTGTGCCTGAGTACTTAAACACAATTATTAATTATTTTGTGCCAAACGTTTTTTCGGGTGATACTAGAATTGAGAGTCTATTGGACAGCAAGGAGATCAAACCAGTCAATCCTATAGAAAAATCTACCCTGATTATTCATTGGAAGGACTGATGCTGAAGCTGAAGCTCCAATACTTTAGCCACCTGATGTGAATAGCCAACTCATTGGAAAAACCTTGATTCTGGGAAAGATTCAAGGCAGGAGAAGTGGATGAAAGAGGATGAGATGGTTGTAAAGGATCTTTGGTTCACTGGACTTGGGTTTGAGCAAACTCCATGAGATGGTGAGGGACAGGGAGACCTGGTGTGCTGCAGTCCATGGGATCACAGAGTTGGACATGATGGAAGGACTGAACAAACAAGCCATTCAACCACAACCAAAGAAGAACATTTCTAAGCTAAATAGTAGGGCTTGCGGCTGATTCTGTTGAGATCTACCTACTGTTTCCTGCCCTGTCCTAGAATTTGAACTGGCAAGCATTCTGTAGGCAGTGCATGATTACCTAGATGAAATCTTATTGCTCATGTATTAGATCCTGTATAACAGGATCAGATCAGATCAGTCGCTCAGTCGTGTCCGACTCTTTGGGACCCCATGAACCGCAGCACGCCAGGCCTCCCTGTCCATCACAAGCTCTCGGAGGTCACCCAGACTCACATTCATCGAGTCAGTGATGCCATCCAGCCATCTCATCCTCTGTCGTCCCCTTCTCCTCCTGCCCTCAATCCCTCCCAGCATCAGAGTCTTCTCCAATGAGTCAACTCTTCGCATGAGGTGGCCAAAATACTGGAGTTTCAGTTTGAGCATCATTCGTTCCAAAGAAATCCCAGGTCTGATCTCCCTCAGAATGGACCGGTTGGATCTCCTTGCAGTCCAAGGGACTCTCAAGAGTCTTCTCCAACACCACAGTTCAAAAGCATCAATTCTTCGGCGCTCAGCCTTCTTCACAGTCCAGCTCTCACATCCATATATGACCACAGGAAAGACCATAGCCTTGACTAGGCAAACCTTTGTTGGCAAAGTGATGTCTCTGCTTTTGAATATGCTATCTAGGTTGGCCATAACCTTCCTTCCAAGGAGTAAGCGTCTTTTAATTTCATGGCTGCAGTCACCATCTGCAGTGATTTTGGAGCCCAGAAAAATAAAGTCTGACACTGTTTCCACTGTTTCTCCATCTATTTCCCATGTAGTGATGGGACCAGATGCCATGATCTTCGTTTTCTGAATGTTGAGCTTTAAGCCAACCTTTTCACTCTCCACTTTCACTTTCATCAAGAGGCTTTTGAGTTCCTCTTCACTTTCTGCCATAAGGGTGGTATCATCTGCATATCTGAGGTTATTGATATTTCTCCCAGCAATCTTGATTCCCGCTTGTGTTTCCTCCAGTCCAGCATTTCTCATGATGTACTCTGCATAGAAGTTAAATAAACATGGTGACAATATACAGCCTTGACGTACTCCTTTTCCTATTTGGAACCAGTCTGTTGTTCCATGACCAGTTCTAACTGTTGCTTCCTGACCTGCATACAGATTTCTCAAGAGGCAGATCAGGTGGTCTGGTATTCCCATCTCTCTCAGAATTTTCCACAGTTTATTGTGATCTACACAATCCAAGGCTTTGGCATAGTCAATAAAGCAGAAATAGATGTTTTTCTGGAACTCTCTTGCTTTTTCCATGATCCAGCGGATGTTGGCAATTTGATCTCTGGTTCCTCTGCCTTTTCTAAAACCAGCTTGAACATCAGGAAGTTCACGGTTCACATATTACTGAAGCCTGGCTTGGAGAATTTTGAGCATTACTTTACTGTATAACAGGATACAGAGTATAATATAGCTCCAGGAAATAAACTGTGCCCCAGACCTGAATATTAGATAAGGAAGCTTGGTTTATAAATATACTTTTGTGAACATATCAAGTAGTCTGATGTTTCTTTGGGTGATATATTTGGAAATAGGGGCTTCCCTGGTGGCTTAGAAATAAAGAAGTCACCTGCCAATGCAAGAGATGCAGGTTCAATCCCTGGGTCAGGAAGATCCCCTGGAGAAAGAAATGGCAACCCACTAAAGTACTCTTGCCTGAAAAATTGCATGACCAGATGAACCTAGCAGGCTATAGTCCATGTGTTGACAAAAGAGTTGGACATTATTTAGGGACTAAACAACAACAACAGCAACAATTTGGAAACAGCTCTTTTGATGATCCCTAATAAAATGCTTCCCGCAATCTGGCAGCATTGCATCCTCTAGTTTCCTATAAGAATCTGGACACAGTCAAGAAATTATTTTCTTTGAATAATTGCCCACTCAATGGCTCCTAGTATGCTCTGCTGAAAATATATCCTTAGCACTTTGTGAAAGCAAACTCATGTGTCATGAGCTATCTGTTTCTCTAAGCCTTCAAACCAGTCAACTGAAAGACTTTGGACACCAACTGCATTACCAGCAGGTCAGTTTATCCCAGTCTTCCCTAAACTCTAGGAGCCACAGCCTATTCAAATTAAGCACTCTTAACACCCAGACTCTTAAAGCAGATGATTATATAATTATGAAGCAGAATACTACATTTTTTTTCCTCATAGGTTTATGATAAAAAGAACAGAATTTCCAATTGAGCGTTCTCTTTTCAGTCTGGAGATTATTATAGGAAAATCTTTCAGTCCCTTTCACCATCCTCTGCATGGTAGAAACATTTTCTATTTTTATTGGAAAGAACCTCGCATTAACTCTGTGGAGTTTTACTGAGGCATGAACAGAAGCAGAGCAGAAGTAGAAGAACAAGCATGCCTTGTTTCTTATTTTATTTAACACGCCCACTTGCTAGTGCTTTTTTCTTCCCACTTCCTCCTGTGCTTCAGGAATGAAAGAATAATCTGACTAAGCAGTACATGCCTCACAAAGTCAGACTACAGTCTGATTCTTCCTGTTCTGGTTCATCTTTTGTGCATTTAGAAGATAAATTAATTTAAAAATGCACTCTATAGTCCCAGACTCTTTGTTCAGGGGATAGGTGGTACATTTCTGTAGAAGCTAGTCATGTTTATGCAAACTTCTAGCATCATTTGTAAAAGATTTTCTGCTTTTTCAGGATTTTTCTCTGATGCTTGCATGACACTAATATACTGTATATTATCTACTTTTCTCTTGTAGTATGTTCAGATGGAAGAAATATGCATACAGTATTAAGTCAGTAAAGTCCCAACAGTGCCGCATGGGTAATTTTTCATTCACTTGTTGATACCTATGCTGAGACAGTTCTCTGCAAGCTTGTGTCTTAGGAGGGGGGAAAAAAAAGGGGAACAGAGTAGGCAAGTGAAATTGGCAATTGTAAAAACAACTGCATATGCCAGGACATTAAGAATAACCAAATAAGAAGGTAACAAGAGCTGGTTCAGAGATGATCTGGTTTCATATGATTTACCTGACAATTATACCCAATCATTTCACTTGACACAGAGCACTCATCCTTTCAGTACTTAAGATTATTTCAGTAATAGGAAACACAACAACAAAAGTACAGGAATTGGGGCTGGTGCAAGGGGATGACCTGGAGGGATGGTACAGGGATGGAGGAGGGAGGAAGGTTCGGGGTGGGGAGCACATGTATGCCTGTGGCAGAATCATTTTGATGTATGGCAAAACCAATACAATATTGTAAAGTTAAACAAAATAAAAAATTTAAAAAAAAAAGTACAGGAATGCAGCTCCATGTTCTGTAAGATTAGATGGCAATAGTTAATGGTAAATTACTCTGTCATTCTTTATTAAAGATTTGTTGAAATGCCTTCTACTGGGTATTTTTATATTTCAACCAACTGCAGACAGTGCAATATTATAGTATTTAAATACTATTGAAAAATCTGCATTTAAAATGGCTTGTATATTCCTAAACATGTTATTCAAGGGACAACCATATTTGGACATCAGTCAATATATATATACCATCATTCACTTCTTTCCCTCACCTATAGACAAGCTTCTTACCTATATGACATTGAGAACAATACAACTCTTCATATCAATGCATAGTACATGTACTCCTAATTTAAATATACATGTGTCTGTTACTATCAAAACTAAATATTTGCTTATATGCTTTGTGAACATATGTGGTTCCTGTTCTATGAAACACTTATTCAAGGCTTTTAACAATTTCTGTTGGAATTTGGGCTGTTTCTAATTTGGTTTTTATATATTTCACAGTAATTGATGCTCAGTGTATATAAGTGCAAAATTTTGAATTTGAGTACGTAAATCAATGAGATGTCATAAACATGTTCCTTTCCTTTACATGTGTTTAAAGAACTTACAGATGTTCAAGCTAAATTTACAGAAAGCAGAGATCAAATTGCCAACATCTGTTGGATCATAGAAAAAGGAAAAGAGTTTCAGAAAAAACATCTACTGCTTCATTGACTACGCCAAAACCTTTGACTGTGTTAATCACAACAAACTGTGGAAAACTCTTCAAGAGATGGGAATACCAGCCTACCTTACCTGCCTCCTGAAAAATCTTCAAGCAAGTCAGGAAGCAACAGTTAGAACTGGACATGGAACAATGAACTGGTCCCAAATTGGGGATGGATTACGTCAAGGTTATATATTGTTATCCAGTTTATTTAACTTATATGCACAACACATCATGTGAAATGCCAAACTGGATGAAGCACAAACTGGAATCAAGTTTGCTGGAAGAAATATCAATAATCTCAGATATGCAGATGACACCACCCCTAAGGCAGAAAGTGAAGAGGAACTAAAGAGTCTCTTGATGAAAGCGAAAGAAGAGAAATAAAAAGTTGGCTTTAAACTCAACATTCAGAAAACTAACAACATGGCAACTGGTCCCAGACTTCATGGCAAATAGATGGATAAACAATGGGAACAGTGAGAGACTTTATTTTCTTGGGCTCCAAAATGATTGCAGGTGGTGACTGCAGCCATGAAATTAAAAGATGCTTGCTCCTTGGAAGAAAAGCTATGACAAACCTAGACAGCACATTAAAAAGCAGAGACATTACTTTGTTGACAAAGGTCCCTCTAGTCAAAGCTATGGTTTTTCCAGTAATTATGTGTGGATGTGAGATTTGGACTATAAAGAAAGCTGAGTACCAAAAGAACAGATGCTTTTGAACTGTGGTGTTGGAGAAGACTCTTGAGAGTCCCTTGGACGTCAAGGAGATCCAACAAGTCAATCCTAAAGGAAATCAGTCTTGATATTCATTGGAAAGACTAATGCTGAAGCTGAAGCTCCAATGCTTTGGCTACCTAATGTGAAGAACTGACTCATTTGAAAAGACCCTGGTGCTGAGAAAGATTGAAATCAGGAGGAAAAGGGGACAACAGAGGACAAGATGGTTGGATGACATCACTGACTTGATGGACATGAGTTTGAGCAAGCTCTGGGAGCTGGTGATGAACAGGGAAGCCTGGTGTGCTACAGTCCATGGGGTGTCAAAGAGTCAGATACAACTGAGAGACTGAACTGAATTGAACTGAGAGAATGGTGATAATGGTCTTTAGTAGCTCTGTCATGTCCTACTCTTTTGACCTCATGGACTCTAGCCCACCAGACTCCTCTGTCCATGGGATTTCCCAGACAAGAATAATGGAGTGGGTTGCCATTTCCTTCTTCAGGGGATATTCCCCACCCAAGAATCAAACTCTGGTCTCTTACGTTGCAGGTGGATTCTTTACTGACTGAACTACAAGGGAAGCTCCACTTCAAGAATATAGTTTTTAATTACTGATTAAACTTCTGCTGTGTACTTCTCTTTCCAGTTCAACTGAGATACCTAAGGATAAGAATGGTCATGTTCTGTGCTCTTTCCCTAGCTCAATGGTTCCAATTAGGTGTTGGTTTTGTCAGGAGACAAACACCCCCTATATCATCAGCAAATAAAAAATAGTAATAACTGCTTGGTATAGACTTTTGAGAATTTTTTATATATGTATTTATTTTTTTTTTAGGAAATTTCACTTCCATTCAAGTGTTAACCAATTATAATTCAAGAGCCTTTCACTTATAGCATAATACAAATTCATTAATTTGTATATGATATACATGGGAATTTATTTTATCCAATACTTGGTATGAGAAAAAATAAGTACATCAATGATTATCTGTAAGAAGATATTTAGACATAGCTTCCTTATGTTCACACATAGTATTTTTCAAAGAAAGAAAGAATGATGAAACACATTAGTAAAAAATCCTATAGAAAAAAATTAAGAACAAAGCACCATAATCTCATCACATATAGATAATCATAAACAAAGATTGTTACACTTAGAGCATCTGTACTCCATGAGTACATTTTAAAAAATGTTATGAGAAATTATTTTGGCTGTTATATATGATTGGAAAAGGTCAGTTTTCATCCCGATCCCAAAGAAAGGCAATGCCAAAGAGTGCTCAAACTACCGCACAATTGCACTCATCTCGCACGCTAGTAAAGTAATGCTCAAAATTCTCCAAGCCAGGCTTCAGCAATATGTGAACCGTGAACTTCCTGATGTTCAAGCTGCATTTAGAAAAGGCAGAGGAACGAGAGATCAAATTGCCAACATCCGCTGGATTATCGAAAAAGCAAGAGAATTCCAGAAAAACATCTATTTCTGCTTTATTGACTATGCCAAAGCCTTGGACTGTGTAGATCACAATAAACTATGGAAAATTCTGAGAGAGATGGGAATACCAGACCACCTGATCTGCCTCTTGAGAAATCTGTATGCAGGTCAGGAAGCAACAGTTAGAACTGGTCATGGAACAACAGACTGGTTCCAAATAGGAAAAGGAGTACGTCAAGGCTGTATATTGTCACCATGTTTATTTAACTTCTATGCAGAGTACATCGTGAGAAATGCTGGACTGGAGGAAACACAAGCGGGAATCAAGATTGCTGGGAGAAATATCAATAACCTCAGATATGCAGATGATACCACCCTTATGGCAGAAAGTGAAGAGGAACTCAAAAGCCTCTTGATGAAAGTGAAAGTGGAGAGTGAAAAGGTTGGCTTAAAGCTCAACATTCAGAAAACGAAGATCATGGCATCTGGTCCCATCACTACATGGGAAATAGATGGGGAAACAGTGGAAACAGTGTCAGACTTTATTTTTCTGGGCTCCAAAATCACTGCAGATGGTGACTGCAGCCATGAAATTAAAAGATGCTTACTCCTTGGAAGGAAGGTTATGACCAACCTAGATAGCATATTCAAAAGCCGAGACATCACTTTGCCAACAAAGGTTCGCCTAGTCAAGGCTATGGTCTTTCCTGTGGTCATGTATGGATGTGAGAGCTAGACTGTGAAGAAGGCTGAGCGCCGAAGAATTGATGCTTTTGAACTGTGGTGTTGGAGAAGACTCTTGAGAGTCCCTTGGACTGCAAGAAGATCCAACCAGTCCATTCTGAAGGAGATCAGCCCTGGGATTTCTTTGGAGGGAATGATGCTCAAGCCGAAACTCCAGTATTTTGGCCACCTCATGCGAAGGGTTGACTCATTGGAGAAGACTCTGATGCTGGGAGGGATTGAGGGCAGGAGGAGAAGGGGACGACAGAGGATGAGATGGCTGGATGGCATCACTGACTCGATGAATGTGAGTCTGGGTGACCTCCGAGAGCTGGTGATGGACAGGGAGGCCTGGCGTGCTGCGGTTCATGGGGTCGCAAAGAGTCGGACACGACTGAGCGACTGATCTGATCTGATCTGATCTGATATGGCTCAATTTTCTTTTGCCTATTTTATTTATTTATGCATATAGTATACATGCATTTTTGTTTGAAAGTCTTCTATAAGGTAATTATATTAATATTTATTATGTTTGCAATAGAAATACAGGTATATATATGATTAAAATTCATTGTAATATCTTGTTATAACACTTTAAGTTTGCTACCAGATATGTCAATGATTCAAATTGCAGTTTTTTTCAGAATTATTTGGAAATTAAAATTCTATATAAACATAATTATTTCTGTAATACTTCTATTCATAACATTATCATCTTTCTCTTTTTGTTATACATTATTGACATATATAGTAACATTAAATATTCTTCTAAATATATTCTCATCTTGCCCATATCATCTATCTGTATAGCTTTATGTATTTCTATATAACAACACATAGTTGTATTGTGTCCTCTATAATTTTTAGAACTATGTACTTTGTTTTTGTGGTATGAATCATATCTTAAGCTTCCCCAAAACATATCTATTTTCATTGTCTTAAAAGGTATATTCAAAATACCAGTTCAGTTCGGTCACTCAGTTGTGTCTGATTCTTTGCAACTCCATGGATCGCAGCATGCCAGGCCTCCCTGTCTGTCACCAACTCCTGGAGTTTACTCAAACTCATATCTCTTGAGTCAGTGATGCCATGCACCCATCTCATCCTCTGTCATTCCCTTCTCCTCCTGCCTTCAATCTTTCCCAGAATCAAGGTCTTTTCAAATGAGTCAGTTCTTTGTATCAGGTGGCCAAAGTATTGGAGCTTCAGCATCAGTCCTTTCAATGAATATTCAGGACTGATTTCCTTTAGGATTAACTGGTTGGATCTCCTTGCAGTCCAAGGGACTCTCAAAGGTCTTCTCCAACACCACAATTCAAAAGCATCAATTCTTCGGTGCTCAACTTTCTTTATAGTCTGACTCTCACATTCATACATGACTATTGGAAAAGCCATAGCTTTTACTAAAGGGACCTTTGTTGACAAAGTAATGTCTCTTCTTTTTAATATGCTGTCTAGGTTGGTCATAACATTTCTTCCAAGGAGCAAGCATTTTTTAATTTCATGGCTGCAGTCACCATCTGCAGTGATTTTGGAGGTGAAAAGATAAACTCTGTCACTGTTTCCCCATCTATTTGCCATGAAGTTCTGGGACCAGATGCTATGATCTTCGTTTTTTTGAATGTTGAACTTTAAGCCAACTTTTTCACTCTCTTCTTTCACTTTTCTCAAGAAGCTTTTGAGTTCCTCTTTACTTTCTGCCATAAGAGTGGTGTCATCTGCATATCTGAGGTTATTGATATTTCTCGCAGCAATCTTGATTCCAGCTTGTGCTTCTTCCAGCCCAGTATTTCTCATGATGTACTCTGCATAGAAGTTAAATAAGCAAGGTCACAATATACAGCTTTGATGTACTCCTTTTCCTATTTGGAACCAGTCTGTTGTTCCATGTTCAGTTCTAACCGTTGCTTCCTGACCTGCATATAAGTTTCTCAAGAGGCAGGTCAGGTGGTCTGGTATTCCCATCTCTTTCAGAATTTCCCACAGTTCATTGTGATCCACACAGTCTCATAACTTTGATATAATGTGTCTAAATAATCTGGTATTTTTAGATAAGTTATTTTTTAGATAATTATTGTGATTTGATAAAGATGTTTTCTTTTTAATTTTGTATTTCTTCCATTTGTTCTTTGTGTCCCGTTTCTCTATTTTTCTCCTCCTATAATTTTCTGCTTTGCTTCTATTTTCTTTGTAATTACCCCTGCTGCTGCTGCTGCTGCTGCTGCTGCTGCTGCTATGTTGCTTCAGTCATGTCTGACTCTGTGCAACCCCATAGACGGCAGCCCACCAGGATTCTCTGCCCCTGGGATTCTCCAGGCAAGAACACTGGAGTGGGTTGCCATTTCCTTCTCCGATGCATGAAAGTAAAAATTGAAAGTGAAGTCGCTCAGTCATGTCTGACTCTTAGCGACCCCATGGACTGCAGCCTACGAGGCTCCTCTGTCCATGGGATTTTCCAGGCAAGAGTACTGGAGTGGGATACCATTGCCTTCTCCGAATTTCCCCTATTATAATAAGTGAATTTACCCTTTTCTTTCTTTTTTTTGACATTTGTTTTGTTTACTGTTCTCTGAACTTCTTGGATCTGTGGTTTTTTGATGCCTTTCATTATTTGTGGGAAATGTTGATTCATCATTTTCAAACATCTTTTACTCTTTTGTATCTCTTTTCATCTTCTGGGATTCCAATTGCATACATGTTAGGCCATTTCATATTGTGCGCTAGATCTTGGGTGCTCTGCCCTGATTGTTTGCTTCTGTTGTTTGGTTTGTTTCCTTATACTCTATTCTTCTTTGTTTGCTTTAGTTTGGGTAATTTCCACCCATTTAAGTTCATGTTCATGGATTCTTTCCTCAGCTGTGTTGTTTACTGATAAGTTTGTTGAAGGCATTCTTCACTTCTGTTACAATAATTTTTACATTTCACCTTTCCATTTCTCTCTTCTTTCTGTCTCTCTGTTGAAATTTTTCATGATCATGCATGTTGTTCTGCTAAAGGTGTTAAGATTTTAATTTTAGTTATTTTATAGTCTGAAGTGGAGCTGGTTTTGGATATTGTCAGTGCCTTCATTCATCATTGCTTTCAAATTCCTCTAGTGTCACAGTGTGCTTAACATAAGATTTGGTTTTCTAGCACATCTTTTCCATGTTCATTTCTATCTTCAGCTTTAAGTCTTTGGTATGTGTTTGTGTCTCTACTTGTTCTTCTCTCCTCTGTAGACTGTTGTTTGTTAGCCAAAGAGATCTAACCTGGTCTGGGGCTTGGGGAGGGAGCAGAGGAGGTTTTTTTGGTGTCCTGTCCCAGTCTCAATCTCAGGCAGGTCTTAGGTCGCTGAGTCACAGTTGTGGGGTTTTCTCAGGGAATCTATCCTTTGCCTGGTGACTCAGATGGTAAAGAATCCGTCTGCAATGTGGGAAACCTGGATTCAATCCCCTAGTGAAGGGAATGGCAACCCATTCCAGTATTCTTGGCTGGGAAATCCCGTGGACAGAGGGGCCAGGTGAGCTACAGCCCATGGGGTCACAAAGAGCCGAACATTACTGAGTGACTAACACAACTCATCACTTCCCCCACACTGAGTCCTCTGATGAGATGTTGAAGATAATTTCCCCTCCCCAGGGGTAAAGGACTTTTTCTTTTCCCTTTCTTCAGCTTTGGCATTCTTTTCTGTTCCTTTGGTGTAACAAATTTGCTACCCTTGTGCTGCCAGTTTAAGGCTTTTGCTTCTTGGAATAAAATCATCTGGGTGAGTGTTCATTCTTTTATTATAGTAGCAGCTGCTTCCCTGCTCCATAATTGCTCTATGGAAGGAGATTTCTCCAGTATCTTAACTAGCACCAGTATTTCTCCTGAGTACCATATGTCAGACATCATTGGAGAAGAGCCTGGGAATGAGTGTAAAACCTTTATGTTTTTGTCTATCAGATATCATGCTTTCATATTAACTAGCAATTATATAGTCTTTTAGTTCAACTGTTTTAATTATCATTCTATCATCAAAACCTAAAAGAGTGCCTAAAAAGAGGAAGTCTGTGGTAATATTTTTTTAAATTTTTGGTTTAGTTCATATCTTACTGATTTCAGTTCATCATATGGTTATATGAGAAGTTTAGGTAATGTTCTTAAATATAACAATTCTAGATTTTGTTTTATCAGTACTAAACATGATGTGTGTGTTAATGTTTGAGTGTTTATTCTAAAGAAATGTCCCAACCCAGCGATTGAACCCAGGTCTCCCACATTGCAGGCAGATTCTTTACCAGTTAAGCCACAAGGGAAGCCTGAAAGTTATATATAGTAGACTTTATTTTTGCAAAATAATTCCCCAAAATTGATATTATTTGAATGTGTAATAAACATATTTAGTATTTTATAAAAGTTTTATACGGCCATATATTGTTCCAAATGACTTTAGCAATTTACTCTTCCCATCAATTATGTATTAGAGTTCCCATATACTCTTCTTTAATAGGCACTAGATATAGCTACACTGTTTAATTTTACAACCTATGCATTGACAATAATTTTTGACTTTTTTAATAAGCTTTTTCGTGACTAGTAACTTAATAAATATTCTTTTCATATATCCCTGATGGGTACAGTCCATGGAGTCGCAAAGAGTCAGACACAACTGAGCAACTGAGCATAGCAAAGATTTTCATATATCAATTGGATATTTTCACCATTTTATATGAAGTTCATCTCTGTAATTTTGACCCATTTTAAATGATTGTTTATTTTTTCTACAATATATTTGAAGACTTCTTAAAATGTGGGTATTTCTAATATTCTTTATTAGTTTTTTTTTTTTCTTTATTTACATTCTACTTCTAATACTGAGGTAACATTTTTGTATAATTATGAAACTGTTATAATAATATTGTATGGGAGAGAGGATGGGTATATAAGTAGACTCATTATTAATACTTGGATAGTCAGTTTTAAAATATGCTAGGTTGATTGTAGTTCTTATTGTATCTACAAAACATGCTTATTACACTCACTTTTAAACTTTTGTCTTGCATGTGTTCATCTAGGACTTTTCATACCAGAGTTTATATCTGTTGTCAGTGGCCTTTTCAGGCAGAGATCAAAGAAAGAATATGCAATATAGATCCCAAACAGAGAGAAAAGATCTAAAGCAGAGAATCAAAGAGGAATTTCCCCTGAGATTTCATTTGCTCATTTCTTCTCACTGTGGTGAAGATTCAAAATGTTAAATTCTGAATTCTAAAAAAAAAGATGAACTGAAAATCACTCTGCTCAAATTCTAACCTCCTATCAAGTTGAATATTTAGTATTCTCATGATTTTTCTATCACTCAGATTACAATCACATTACTTTCTTCTTTTATACTAGTTTTGATTACAAAAACAAGTGTGTATGTTTAAGGAGTTATTTGAAATATTATATTATAGTGCAATACTTTACACAAATTATTTCATTTCATTCTCATAATGATTCTGAGGTGTGAGTATATTTTTCTGCATCTTACAATTAAAAAGAAAAACATATCACAAAAGGCTAATTGACCCTTGAAAGATCACACAAGGAGTGGAATAATAAATCTGGGACTTAAAGTTCATTATTGTATTTTTGAGGAAAGTTATTAATAAGTATTAATTTCTTCTTCTTACAGGAAGGTGACTACTGTCCACACATTAGTAACAGAGGTGATATTGTTTTCACTCAGAGATAAAATGACCATTTATATTCTAGATACGCTTCTACATGGTTTTTCTGGTATAAAGATTGCCAGGGTTAAGGAAACATGGCAAAATTAAGTTTTAGCCTAAAATTGGGTACTTGGCTTTTTATTTTTTAGGGTCAATTTTCCATTCAATATTGAATAGCTTCCATTTATCCTCATTTGAACATACATCAATTTTTAAAAATCCATTATGTGTTGATAATGATAGACATCTTGCTAATTATACAAGGTGTTAATAATTCCTGGTTGATTGCAAACAAAACTTTTTAAAATTTATTTTTAATTTAATTATTTAATAATATATTAACAAAGCCATATGTATTCTTTTTGTGTTCTATAACATTATAATAAAAGCAGGAAAATTTCCAGATCACTTAACTAAGATAGGTTCTGTAAGATATATAATTAATGTTTAATTTTATAAACTTCAATTAATGCTCACATATATATTAAATATCTCTATGACAAAATATTTTGATAGATATTGTGAAAAAATTTTAAATGTGGAATAATGATTCCTATCTCAATGAACATAAAGTACTTTGTAAAAATTTTAAATGTGGAATAATTGATTCCTATTTCACTGAACATAAAGTACTTTGTGAAACACTTAGAGACACAGTGGCTTCCCTTGTGGCTCAGCTGGTAAAGAATCCACCTGCAATGCGAGAGACCTGGGCTCAGTCCCTGGGTAGGAAGATCCCCTGGAAAAGGGAAAGGCTGCCCACTCCAGTATTCTGGCCTGGAGAATTCCATGGGCTGTATATAGTCCATGGGGTCACAAAGAGGCAGACATGACTGTGCGACTTCATTTCACTTTTCACTAGAGACACAGAAAAATTTAATCATTAGTCCTTAACATGTTTCACACTCCCATTGTTAAAATCAAGGTCACCATCATCTCTTTCCTGATGACAATCTCCTAAATGAAAATATCACATGGACTCTGGTATCCATTCTGAATTTACCCGTTTTTCAAATTTTGAGTTGCTTCTCAGATTTAAAATTTTATACATACCACTTTCTTTGACAGAAAAATTCTATAATAGCCCACTTGAGCTGCTGTAACAAAACTGCACAAACTAAATGCCATAAAAAACAGCAATTTATTTTCTCATAATTCTGGAGGCTGGAAATCCAAGATCAAGATGCTGGCAGGGCTAGTTTATGTAGAGTTCTCTCTCCTTAGCTTGCTGATGGCTACCTTCTCACTGGGCTTCCCTGGTATGTTTTTTTATTTCAAGCACACAGAGAAAAAGAGAGAGTTCTGATGTCTTTTCCTTTGCTTACAAGGACACCAGTTCTATTGTTTTGGGTTCCACCTTTATGATCTACCTCATTTAACTTCACTATCATAAAAGGTCCTATCTCCAAATATAGTCATACTGGTAACTTAGGATTTCGACATATGAATTTGGGAAGCTAGACATAATTCACACTATAACTGTTTCTAAATCAAAATTCCATGTTAGGGTCATCCCAAGAAAAAAATACCATGGTTAGGTTCTTAACCTATAGTGATAAAACAGGAACCCTAACGATGGAACCCATATATTAGTGTTTTTTACAGTCTACCCAAGCGATTTCCAAAAGCAGCTGGTGCTGAGAATGTGTAATGAATCTAATTTTGGTTTAGTCAAACAAGTTTAAGTTTCATTTTAAATATCCTCAGTATTTCCAAATCTTCAATCTGCCCAGTAAGCCTCTGTGTAATATGTACACTGTGAATCTTAATATTATATTTACCACATTTTAATACAATTGCTTATTTGACTGTCTTCCTACTCTGCTGCCAGAACAACTCTCCTGTCGTGTTCATTATTGTATCCCAACATCCACCATAGAGCCTAAATCTAAACTGAGGAGTCTAACAAGAAATATTTTAAAATAAATTCAATCATGAATGTTGAGTGATGCAGGCAATATATGCTAAGATGATACTGTTATGTGGCTTAATTGTCACACTGTAAGTAACAGAGTAAAATGACTACATATTTAAACACCATTATAGGCTTCAAATTCAACATGAAAGAATATAATAATATTTTGCTTTTTATTGTTAATTTGACAGAAAGAAAATCATGGGCAGAGTCAACAAAGAATATTTCTTTTATTAAAAGCCTTCTCTTTAACTGCTAGAAAGTATTTCATAATTTTTAAAATAAAATCTGTTCCACAAGAAAAACTTCATTTTAATAATAATATAAAAATAAAGTTATCTAAGAATTTTATCTTTATTTTCTTAATGGATTAAACAATCAACATGCTTATGTGATGATCAATATCATGATGTTGCTGTATAATATCACACCTATTGTTTCTTTCTGCTTGTAATAAGACAGTGTGCTGGTTACATGTTATGCAATCTATGATGAATAAACAAAATATATTAAATAAACATAATGCACAACTCATATAAAATCAATGACATGTTAAAATTGTAAGTGAACGTGAAAGTGAAAATTGCTCAGTCCTGTCTGACTCTTTGCAACCCCATGGACTATACAGTCCATGGAATTCTCCAAGCCAGAATACTGGAGAGGGTAGCCCTTCTTTTCTTCAGGGTATCCTCCCAACCCAGGGATTGAACCTGGGTCTCCATTATTGCAGGCAGATTCTTTACCAGTGAGCCACCAGGGAATGTCTATATGAATGTTTGTCTTATTTATTATCTTTATTATTTTTAGAAGTAGAACCTATTCACTAGCATGAATCATCCAGTTTGTTAAACATTTTATTTTGCTAAATTTTAGCTTATTTACTATTCCTTTTTAATAAAAAGATGGAGTATATTAATTTTTATCACTTTAAATGCCATCTATTGAATAATATTATCTTAGTCATGACACATCATTCAATGTTTTCTATATGTTTGCTGCTGCTGCTGCTGCTGCTAAGTCGCCTCAGTCGTGTCCGACTCTGTGCGACCCCATAGACGGAAGCTCACCAGGCTCCCCCATCCCTGGGATTCTCCAGGCAAGAATACTGGAGTGGGTTGCCATTTCCTTCTCCAATGTATGAAAGTGAAAAGTCAAAGTGAAGTCGCTCAGTCGTGTCCGACTCTGTGCGACCCCATGGACTGGAGCCCACCAGGATCCTCCATTCATGGGATTTTCCAGGCAAAAGTACTGGGGTGGGGTGCCATTGCCTTCCCCTTCTATATGTTTAGTATATATAAATAATATATATATATACACACATATTTTATAAGAATCATTGCACTAAAAATGAATAAAGCTGTAGAAAATTTTTCTCTATTTACTCATTATGAGACTACTATGTCAATAATTACACTGTAATGAACTCACATATGACAATCTCTTCTATATTTACTTATCAGCCTAAATCTGTTAAGATTTTTGAAAAACATTTGTTCTATTTCTTGAAAAGACAAGAGCAATTATTTCTCTTTTTAAATAGAATATATATCTTCTCTTATAGCTGAAATAGGTAACTAAATAATGCTTTATGTGAATACAAATGACAAAAAGTCATATTTCACACAATATTTCTTGCTTTGAGGATCCTAAAAGCCATGCTTTTGGGGAAAAAAAAATGTCAGTACAACTTGACTACAGTAATGATGGGTAAATCTTGCTAGGCAGATAATTACAACAAAAAAATGATAAGAAATAGGAAAGAAGCACTAAGATGTACAATTAGCCGCTATGAAAATTCAAAGACTGGACATGGATTATTTTAAACTGGTTGTGTTTGTAACATTTTAGAGGATAGAGATATAATCAATGAGGTAATGCTTACTTGGGGGAGAATTATATTTTAGAGTGAGACATATATATGTTTATATATGTTTATATATATGGCATGAAGGCAAAATAGACAGTATTCTATAAATTCTTGAAAAAAATATAATGAGTAGGATAGTAGACTCGGGATCAAATTACATTTAATCTCTATAAAATAATTAACCTACAATTAAAATAAATAAATTCATATTTAAAAAAGAAATACTAATTTTAATTAAAAAATAAAAATAGATGAATTTAAATGTTTCAAAAAATTGTCCTAAAAGTTCTCATTTTAGTTTGTAAAATCATCCTATCACCCATTCCATAAATATTTGTCCATGATTCTATTAATATGTTAGTGCGATTTGGGTACTAACACAGGGTTGAAGAAGATGAGGTCCTGCTTTTAATTACATTGTATTCCAGTAATGGAGCAGACAATACCCTGGTGAAACATTCATTAATTGTATAATTTCAGAGAGTGATTAAAACAAAACAAAAAGAAAACTAAGTAATGCTGGGTAACTATTTCGTGGAGTCAGGAATTCAAGTCAGATTGGGTGGTTAAGGAAAGTTTAGATGTGGAGATGATATCTGAGCTAAGATCTCAATAACAAAAAGGACTCATATGTGAGTTGAATTGGACTCCTGAACACAGGACATTACAGACAGAAAATATGAAGGACAAGGTTCTAAAGCAGGAACAAATCTAGTAACACTTAGAATTCTAGCACGGTTTAAACATATTGAAGGAAGTATTACTGGCAATTGATATAGACAGAGATATCAAATATAATCTTCCCTGAGAGTAGTAAACCAAATTATCAATATCTAAGGACTGAATTATCAATATCTAAGGACAGGGAGGACTGGCGTGCTGCGATTCATGGGGTCGCAAAGAGTCGGACACGACTGAGCGACTGAACTGAACTGAAGGACTGAAAGTGAAAGTGGAGAGTGAAAAAGTTGTCTTAAAGCTCAACATTCAGAAAACGAAGATCATGACATCTGAGCCCATCACTTCATGGGAAATAGATGGGGAAACAGTGGAAACAGTGCCAGACTTTTTTTGGCTCCAAAATCACTTCAGATGGTGACTACAGCTATGAAATTAAAAGACACTTACTCCTTGGAAGGAAAGTTATGACCAACCTAGATAGCATATTCAAAAGCAGAGACGTTACTTTGCCAACAAAGGTTCATCAAGTCAAGGCTACGGTTTTTCCAGTGGTCATGTATGGATGTGAGAGTTGGACTGTGAAGAAAGCTGAGTGCCGAAGAATTGATGCTTTTGAACTGTGGTGTTGGAGAAGACTCTTGAGAGTCTCTTGGACTGCAAGGAGATCCAACCAGTCCATTCTGAAGGAGATCATCCCTGGGATTTCTTTGGAAGGAATGATGCTAAAGCTGAAACTCCAGTACTTTGGCCACCTCATGTGAAGAGTTAACTCATTGGAAAAGACTATGATGCTGGGAGGGATTGGGGGCAAGAGGAGAAGGGGACGACAGAGGATTAGATGGCTGGATGGCATCACTGACTCGATGAATGTGAGTTTGAGTAAACTCCGGGAGTTGGTGATGGACAGGGAGGCCTGGCATGCTGCAATTCATGGGGTCGCAAAGAGTCGGACACGACTGAGTGACTGAACTGAACTGAACTGAGATGGACAAATATGTCTTCATTGGTTGTCATGAACCAGAACTACATGATAAAGCAGTTTGTCCTCTAACCATGGCAAAGCCCGGCAATTTGTTCTGGGTGTTTATATTTTACATCATGATGAGAAATTTTGATTTTATAATTTTAGTGTAAAAATATAAATAGGTCATATGTTTTGCAACTCATATAGTTTATAATCTGCAATTTTGATGCTATTACAATATTCATTAGAGACACAAAACTATTCCTCTGGGAATTTGTGTGGGGTTGGAAAATGCAGACTGCACTCTAATAATGTGGATTGTTATGGGCCTTTATTCTGGCACACCAGCAGAAGAGTATTGAAGGAATCCAGAATGGTTTCCCTCCGAGTTCTTTTAAACAATCTGATGTCACCAGTAATCTATGTTCTAAGGCAAGATGATGGATTGTATTTTAGCTGATTTCTTCTTACATGAACTGAGGTTCCAAATTAATTATTAAAAAGTCTTTTTGATCTCTAATATTTCATAAGTTATGAAAATTGGATAACAACATTCTAAATGCTAAGATTCTCAGCACTAACTGGACTTGAAATACAGTCATTCTCAGAGGGTTACATTGAGCTGATAAGGTAAGCTGGAGAGGTGAGGATGTAAAATTATGAGATGAATGATTCAAAACCACACTTTCAGCTTTAGGATCCTTTCAGTTGCTAATTTTGCCAGTACTGTATATTGCTTGACTCAGAACCTGCTCCAGTATTTTCTATAGTGTTTCGCTGTGCCACAGAGCCTAGACAGAAAGGAAAGGAAAACATTTCCAATATTTTCTCAAAGCTAAGAGACACATAGGATGTGTTCTTCCATGGAGATGCTCCATGTAGATGTGAAGACAGAATTGAGCAATGTGAGATAACATTCCTCTGGGAAGAGGCCATCTCTTTACAAGTAGAGTAGCAGAAACATATGGTTATGTAATAGGGTTTCCAATGAACAATTTCCACCATCAGTGAGGTTACAGGATCAGATCAGTCTCTCAGTCGTGTCCGACTCTTTGCGACTCCATGAATCGCAGCACGCCAGGCCTCCCTGTCCATCACCAACTCCCGGAGGTCACTCAGACTCACATCCATCGAGTCAGTGATGCCATCCAGCCATCTCATCCTCTGTCATCCCCTTCTCTTCCTACAGGATGGGCAATGATAAAGTATAATCACTTTTCCTGCCTGGCAGATTCAAAGATTTTTCCTTTTTCATTGGGTAAATTCTAAAACCTAACAATGTGTAAGGAATTCCTGTGTGATTAAGCTAACTAGAGTAGATTACACATCACCAATAGAATAAAACTGTGCCTGACAAACTAGATTATGCATTAAGCAAACAATGGAAATTATTGATAGATCAGATCAGATAGTGTTTGCTCTTCCCACACCCCCCCCCCCGGCCCCCCACCCCCACATATGAAAACATTAAGATGACATTAAGCTATCTTCACTGGTATCTGGAGCCAGAGGTTCAACATCTCAGCATCGTACTTTAATTCCTTCTTAGACCCTATCTATACGGTATTGCAAATCAAGCTTAAAATATCCACAAAACTTGCAATCACAAAAGAAATAATAAAAGAGATTCAGTTCAGTTCAGTTGCTCAGTCATGTCCTATTCTTTGCGACTCCATGAATTGCAGCATGCCAGGCCTCCCTGTCCATCACCAACTCCCGGAGGTCACTCAGACTCACATCCATCGAGTCTGTGATGACATCCAACCGTCTCATCCTCTGTCATCCCCTTCTCCTCCTGCCCCCATCCCTCCCAGCATCAGAGTTTTTTTCCAATGAGTCAACTCTTCACAAGAGGCGGCCAAAGTACTAGAGTTTCAGCTTTAGCATCATTCCTTCCAAAGAAATCCCAGGGCTGATCTCCTTCAGAATGGACTGGTTGGATCTCCTTGCAGTCCAAGGGACTCTCAAGAGTCTTCTCCAACACCATAGTTCAAAAGCATCAATTCTTCGGCGCTCAGCCTTCTTCACAGTCCAACTCTCACATCCATACATGACCACAGGAAAAGCCATAGCCTTGACTAGACGAACATTTGTTGGCAAAGTAATGTTTCTGCTTTTCAATATGCTATCTAGGTTGGTCATAAATTTCCTTCCAAGGAGTAAGCGTCTTTTAATTTCATGGCTGCAGCCACCATCTGCAGTGATTTTGGAGCCCCAAAAGATAAAATCTGACAGTTTCCACTGTTTCCCCATCTATTTCCCATGAAGTGAGGGACCAGATGCATGATCTTCGTTTTCTGAATGTTGAGCTTTAAGCCAACTTTTTCACTTTCTGAGTTCCTCTTTTTGAGTTCCTCTTCACTTTCTGCCATAAGAGTGGTGTCATCTGCATATTGAAGTTATTGATATTTCTCCCGGCACTCTTGATTCCAGCTTGTTCTTCCAGTCCAGCATTTCTCATGATGTACTCTGCACATAAGTTAAATAAGCAGGGTTACAATATACAGCCTTGATGCACCCCTTTTCCTATTTGGAACCAGTCTGTTGTTCCATGTCAAGTTCTAACTGTTGTTTCCTTACCTGCATACAGGTTTCTCAAGAGGCAAGTCAGGTGGTCTGATATTCCCATCTCTTTCAGAATTTTCCACAGTTTATTGTACTATAAATATCCTGGAAATGTGTGTCACTGTATTAATTACAGTTCCCAGCCCTTATCCCCAAAACCAAGACTATTGCTAGATTATGGAATAAACTGATTGACTAATACTGGGCCATGTGTTCACTAATGCAGCAAGAATGAACAGGGCTTCAGTTTCACTTGGATCACATATATAAGAGTAGAGAAGTGGTGATTTTCCAAAAACTGTAGGTTTACCAAAAGAGGAGCATGGATGTTGGGCCCAAAAAATCACACATAAACCCATGCATTCTCTTTCTCTGTTTCTGTCTCACACACACTCCCATGTATTGTTAAGGATTTTAATTTCAGAAGCGGCAAAATTCAAATATTGTTGATGAAAAATAACAAAATTAAATGACAAAGTTATTACAAAACTTAAAACACCAAGTCAAAGGTTACAAACTTTCATTTATGACTAAATTTGAAGGATCTAAGGTAAAATGTCGTGATTGTATTTAATGACACTGTATTGTATTCTTGAAAGTCACTATGAGAGAAGAGCTTTAATGATTTTATCATAACAACAAAGACAAAATGGTGACTCTATGACATAAAGGACAGATTAATTAACCTTATTGGGGTAAATATTTCACAATAGATATGTGTGTCAAATCATTACACTGTACAATTTAAACTTGTACAATATTTTATGCTTCAATACATCTGGAAGGTTTTACCCAGAATAATTTGAAAGGCTGCAATTCTAGGAAATCATAAAACCTGGAAATATCTGCTATATTGAGTTGATCATAATTATAGTTTATGGAATCAAAAATCTCTAGGTTTAAATCCTAAGTCAGTCTCTTATTAATACATGTCCTTTAATAGTGCAATGTCAATAAGTTTTAGTTTCCTTAGTTTCAAAATGTCAATAAGAGCACTGCTACTTTTGAGCTATTGTGACAGATATGTAAGGTAAAATGCTTAGGACAAATTAATTGTTAATATATGCTACATTTTTATCAACTTACTAATTATATATAATTTGGGTAGGAAAATAAATACGTTAGATGTGGAAACAAAAGGTAAAATCTAAGATAATCAGAATTTCACAAAGTTTGGTATGAAATGCTGTTCTCTGTAGTTTCATATGATGGGTCATATATATTACTAAAATTTTAACTAATCATTAATTAATAGGAACAATATGATTTATTTATATATTAAACTTAGCGGTATCACTTGGTTAATCTCAGCAAGTAAAGATGAGGGATATAAAGTCTTCACATTTCCTCTTCAGCATTTTTTGTGGCCAGAAGAGCATTTCTACAAATGAAATATAAAGAAAAAACACTATTGTAAGTTAGTATAAGGAAGTAAATCCCTATGGTATGAGGATTTTAGAATATTTTATACTGTGTCTGCCTCACCAATATTATTTTGCAGGGAAATTAAAACTTAATTAACCATATGTGACAAAATTTGATGGATAAAAGTGTAAAACAACACATAACCTAGAAGTAATGCCTAAAATATAATAGGAAATGTTAATATAATTGCTATTGGCCTAGAAAATTAGTCAACACATTTCTATTCTGATTGTGTGCTGAACTATATGAATCTAAATTCTTCACAGTCATTTTTTTGGAAATTACTTCCTTCAGTAACAGAAAGTGTGACATTAAACAAATAAAACAGAAACTCAAGTATTCATTAGGTATAGTATGATTACTAAAGGAAGAGACTACCAATACACATATGCTTATAATAAAAACTTAGTTTAAAACTATATAGTTAAATAAGATACTAAAACAACTTACAAAAGCCTCAAAATGTTATCGCTCCATATACAACTGATTTTTCATTTATAAATCCGTATGCTATGTGAAGATCCCTTTGAGAAGGGAATGGCAACCCACTTCAGTATTCTTGCCTGAAGAATTCTATAGACAGAGGAGCCTGGCAGGCTATAGTCCATGCATTCACAAAGAGTCAGACATGACTGAGTGACTAACACACACACACACATGCACACACACACAGAAACACACACATGCACGCTATTTTCAACATGTTAGAGAACCAAAACTCAGAACCTTACATATTCAATTTTGAGAACAGTGTAAAACAAACAAAAAACATATGTTTAACATTTGCCTAAAATGACTAATACAGACACATAAAATCTGTAAACTAAAATTATGATTTACAGTTGCAATGATACAATACCATCTCTGATTTTGCTGCACTTTTGGATACCTTAGGCACATCTCTACAGTTATTGTTTAATAAATAAGTATGATAGTCATAATTATAGGAACAAAAAGCTAAAATTAATTTCTTGGCCAACTATTTTCCTTTGTAATCTTAATAATGTGGGGCCCCCTGTTCATTATTTCTTACAATAAAACTACTTCACAATGCCTTAGGTATTTGACCTATAACGATGATAATTTTCTCTTTGCCTGAGAAAATTACTTTTAATTTTAAATTTCTTTTTAGTCTTAAGGGAATGATTCACCTTGTCAATTCATTTGTTTTTGATTTCCCATTTTAATTAGTCTCAATTTAATTACAATTGATTGAGCTAAAATATCAAATAAGAAACTACCTGCCTGAAGAGAAAGATCTCATTTTCCCAATAGGATCAACAAACTCTTTAGAGATAAATATCCATACTTCTTTGTGTGTGCTTACATAAGCTTTTACATCTATTTTTTTGTATATTAATAAAAAAAATGACATTTATAAAAATGATAAAATTATTCTTGAGACCAAAGTCATTTGACTCTTCTTTATTTGAAAACACCGAAACAGAAAGGAAACGGGCACACACACAGGTGATTCTAATACATGAATAAGACTGAGAACTGCAAAATTTTATATCATTTGTCATTCAGTTTCCTTCCTCCTGCTTTTCTCTAATCAAAATATACTGATATAGTTAAATACCTTTTAAGTGAACTATAATTGCCATTAGAAATTATTAGAAAAAGTTTACAACCTGTGTTCTTTTTCCAACTAATTATAAAAATAGCTGGCATTTCTTCTCATTTTTGTTCATCCAGATTTCTCTGTTGTACAAATGAGATTTAAGAAATTATCACCAACAGAGTATTTTTAGGAGAAAGCCTTATTACATACTATTAATACCATGTGGAAGACATCAGTTCAGGGCAATTCTTCAAGGACAGAAACTTCTCTTTATTCCCATCTCTGTCTCATTGCCAATTTATTCATCTAATACCCATTCCCAATTGTGAATGATTATTTTCAATTTTATTATTACAGTTTTTATAAGATCCCCAAGTGATAAGTATTAAAATTTTCAGCAAATTATAATACATGAGAAGGTTCACATTTAATATCTGATTAAAACAAAACTATAACTAAAATTTTAATTACAACTAAAGTTGATTTTAATACTACTGAGCAATGAATATTCTTAACATTTGGTATGTTTTCCTTACTTTTCATGAAGCATAAGTTTCAAATGATAAAATTTCAAGTTAATTCCCCAAAATGTTAAAAATGATTCCTAAATTAAAGGATTTATAGATCAGACAATATAATAAAATTACATTTTTTGTAGAATACATATGTTCTTACAGATGATGTATTTTATGTTATATAAAATACAGAAGCTCATTGATAAATAAGCTTTTCCATTTTCATGTACATAAATGAATGTCACATTTTGGCTCAGAAGTTAAAGAATCTGCCTGTGATGCAGGAGACCCAGATTCAATCCCTGGGTTGGGAAGATTCCATGGAGAAGGGAATGGCAACCCATTCCAGTATTCTTGCCTGGAGAACTCCATGGACAGAGGAGCCTGGTAGGTTACCATTCATGGGATCACAAAGAGTTGGATACGACTGAGTGATGAAGATAATTGAATGTCATGCATTTTATAGATTTTTGGAAGTATATGCACTTAATTAAATCATAACTCAAGAGCTTTTGAGAATATTTTGGTTGAATGTTCTTCAAACATTTATTTTTCATCATCAAACATAAAACTGGAATAAGTTTCATTTTTGGAAAGTGCCATTCATTCCAAAATTATATATTGAAACATATGTTTCTAGCGTGAGAACCATGGTAATGAAAACACTAGATAAAATCTTACCCTAAGGTACCTCTTTTTTTTTTTTTTTTTTTTTTTGGTGGGGAGAAAAATAAAATAGAGGCTAAAAGTTACATGTATCAGGAAGGTGTATTAGGTAATTATGGGGGTAATCATCTTGCAATATATAAATTTATCAAATTGACATGCACAATATAAACTTACACAATGTGATATGTCAATTATATCCCAATAAAGCTGAATTTTTAAAAATATATAAGTGAAAGGGAAGTCGCTCAGTCGTGTCTGACTCTTTGCGATCCCATGGACTATAGCCTACCAGGCTTCTCCATCCATGGGATTTTCCAGGCAAGAATACTGGAGTGGGTTGCCATTTCCTTCTCTAGGAGGTCTTCCCAACCCAGGGACTCAACCCAGGTCTCCCGCATTGTAGGCAGACGCTTTACCATCTGAACCACCAAGGAAGATAAAATAAATAATAATAATATATAGTATATACATAAATGAGCCAGTATATAGTGATTAAGTGATAATATAAAATATAAGGAGAGCACTACCATATCATTGGAGAAGGAAATGGAAGCCCACTCCAGTATTCTTGCCTGGAGAATCCTATGGACAAGGGAGCCTGGCAAGCTATAGTCCATGGGGTTGCAAGAGACAGACATGACTTAGCAACTAAACCACCATCACTAAGATTATACTCAAGGAGGCATCACAAGTGCAATTGCCCCAGTGCTTATATATTTAGAAATTATATATATATAAAAGAAATACAAAGTCAAATGAATTTGAATAATTAAATTAAACAAAATCCAGACGACGAATGACTTTTTCACTCTTACAGAGATCTGCATTGAGGTGATTGGATAACACCTCAATATTAGAATATTATTTTTTTAAGATAATAACTCAAAAAAGTGATTGAATAACAATAAATAAAACAATAATAATGGCAGGGGGAAATGCCTTGCTGATATTTCTTTTGAGAGAATAGAAACAATGCACTTTTTCTACATGATTAATAAATGGAAGTCCACCAGAAGCCAAAAGAATTACCCAAAATTCACACTTTCTTTTTCTCTCTGGGAGGAAATTAGGAGAATGTCAGGAAAATAATTTTCTAAAATGTATTATCTCCATTACATTATTTTCCCAAAAGAAAAAGGGAAAAAAATAACAAATGTAGATGCCAGTGACTCAGAAAGAAAATGCTCAAAAGGGTCTCAGGAAAGCTCAATATTTCACTACTGATGATACATGCGATGTCATAGTTGCAAGAACTCCAAATTCAACTTTTGTTCTACTTCTCCATCATTAGCTAAGGCTATTATTCTCCTAAAGCTAAATTAATTCAACTTAATGAAATATTCTGATTCAAAAGATTAATCTAAAACAAAGAGGAATGTCTTGTGCAATAAATATTTCCAAATGGAGGTAGAAAGTGTCAGTCTGATGATGTTATTTAACAAAATTTAGATAGAAAATTGGAAAAAGTGAAGGAAGGCCAAAGTCACCCAGCTTAGTGCATAAATCCTCCAACTGTTTCATTCTTTCTTCCTGGAATAGACAATAAAATAAGTGAATGCATTGATAGATGCAGATTGTCTACAACAAGTGTTCAAGTGGAAACTCCAAACAAAAAAATACAAGACTGAAATATAGCAAGAGGCAGAATGAGAACAATCTAATTTCCCTATGATTGTACAAATAGAAGGGCTATGGAGCCATTCTCATCCCATATGAAGAAGCCAAGAAGAATCAGCATGATACTATTCATAACTATTATAGAAGAATTAAAAAATTGTCTTGAAAATAAACATACAAAAACTTTATTTCATGAACCTTAGAAAACAAATTTTGAGCAGAAAGAAATTACATAATCAAAGAAACTAAATAGACCTGACGTAATAGTCTACAGAATGTCATTAATTAAGAACTTGAAAAAAGAACAAAAACACATCAATGGAAAATGACACTATACCAAAAAAGTAATCAGAAACAAGAATTATTACCGGATTAATGACATTAAATAAAATAGTGAGAAACATATAAAATTTATAAAAAGAAAGACATAAATGTATTAAGTTGGTGCAAAAGTAATTGTAGCTTCAGATTATGAATTTTAAATCATTATATTAAGCTCAAAACATCTGTATTAATCAAAAAAGAACATTACAATTAACACATTTTTGCCAATGAGAAGTGAGTTTGTTTATTCCTGTAGCATAAGCTGTGCTATGGGATTCAACAAACTCTTGGAAAGACTTTTCTGCCTCCTGTTCATTTTGGAAGCATTTTTCCTGCACAAAGTTGTAGATATGCTTGAAGAAGTAAGTGGTAGTTGGTTGGAAAGAGGCCAAGTGAATATGGCAGAGGAGGAAAAACTTTGTAGTCCAATTTGTTCAGCGTATGAAGCATTGGTTGTGCGATGTGCAGTCATGCATTGTCATGGAGAAGAACTGGGTCTTTTCTGTTCACCAGTGCCAGCTGCAGGCATTGTAGTTTTTTGTGCATTTCATCATTTGCTAGGCATATTTCTCAGATGTAATGGTTTTGTTGGGATTCACAAAGCTGTAGTGGATCAGAGCAGTGGCAGACCACCAAACACTGACCATAACCTGTTTTTGGTGCAAGTTTGCCTTTGGGAAGCATTTTGAAGCTTTTTCTCAGTTTACCCACTGAGCTGGCCATCATCGGTGGATCACATATCATCAAAAGTGAATCATATAAAATCCACTTTTTGTCATAAGTCACAATCCTATCAAGAAATGATTCATTGTTGTAGAATAAGAGGAGATGGCACTACAAAATGATGATTTCTTTTTTAATTGCAGTCAGCTCATGAGGCACCCACTTATTGAGCTTTGTCACCTTTCCAATTTGCTTCAAATATGAAATTACTGTAGAGTGGTTGACGTTGAGTTCTTGGACAACTTCTAGTGTAGTTGTAAGAGAATCAGCTTCAGTGATGCTCTTAATTGATCATTGTCAACTTCTGATGGCCAGCCACTGCACTCCTTATTTTCAAGGCTCTCATCTCCTTTTCAAAACTTTTTGAATCACCACTACACTGTATGTTCATTAGCAGTTGCTAGGCTAAATGCATTATTGATTTAATGAGTTGTCACTGCTGCTTTATGATCCATTTTGAATTCCAATAAAAATTTTCTTCAATTTGCTTTTTGTCTAAAATCATTACTATAGACTAAAATAAATGTAAAATAAATATCAAGTAAATAATAAATTATTAGCAAAAAAATATCAAAAGAGTCTGTTCAGTTCTGTCACTCAGTCGTGTCAAACTCTTTTTGACTCCATGGACTGAAGCATGCCAGGCCTCCCTGTCCATCACCAATTCTTGGAGCTTGCTCAAACTAAAGTCCATGGAGTCAGTGATGCCATCTAACCATCTCATCCTCTGTTATCCCCTTCTCCTTCTGCTTTCAATCTTTCTCAGCATCAGGGCCTTTTCCAATGATTCAGTTCTTCGCATGAGGTGGACAAAGTATCAGAGCTTCATCATCAGTCCTTCCAATGAATACTCAGGGCTGATTTTCTTTATGATTGACTGGTTTGATCTCCTTGCAGTTCAAGGGACTCTCAAGTGTCTTCTCCAACACCACAGTTCAAAAGCATCAATTCTTTGGCACTCAGCTTTCTTTATATTCCAACTCTTACATCCATACATGACTATCAGAAAAACCATAGCTTTGACTAAATGGATCTTGGTTGGCAAAATGATATCTCTGCTTTTTAATATGCTGTCTAGATTGGTCATAACTTTTCTTCTTAGGAACAAGCATCTTTTAATTTCATGGCTGTAGTCATCATCTGCAGTGATTTTGAGGCCCAAGAAAATAAAGTCTGTGACTGTTTCCATTGTTTCCCCATCTATTTGCCATGAAGTAATGGGACAGGATGCCATGATCTTAGTTCTTTGAATGTTGAGTTTTAAGCCAACTTTTTCACTCTCCTCTTTCACTTTCATCAAAAGGCTCTCTAGTTACTCTTCATTTTCTGCCATAAGGGTGGTGTTGTCTGCGAATCTGAGGCTATTGATATTTCTCCTGGCAATCTTGAATCCAGCTTGTGCTTCATCCAGACTGACATTTTGCATGATGTATTCTGCATATAAGTTAAATAAGCAGGGTGACAATATACAGCCTTGACATACTCTTTTCCCAATTTGGAGCCAGTCCTCTGTTCCATGTCCGATTGTAACTGTTGCTTCTTGGCCTGCATACCGATTTCTCAGGAGTCAGGTAAGGTGTTGTGATATTCCCATTTCTTGAAGAATGTTCCAGTTTGTTGTGATCCACATAGTCAAATTCTTTGGCATAGTCAATAAACAGAAGTAGATTTTTTTAAAAAAACTCTCTTGCCTATCTATGATCCAACAGATGTTTTCAATTTGTTCTCTGGTTCCTCTGCCTTTTCTAAATCCAGCTTGAACATCTGGAAGTTCCCAGTTTATTGTCTGTTGGAGCCTGGCTTGGAGAATTTTGAGCATCAATTTGCTAGCATGTGAGATAAGTGCAATTGTGTGGTAGCCTGAACATCCTTTGATGCTTCCTTTCTTTGGGACTGTAATGAAAACTGATCTTTTCCAGTCCTATGGCCTCTGCTGAGTTTTCCAAACTTGCTGGCCTATTGAGTGCAGCACTTTAACAGCATCATCTTTTAGGGCTTAAAGTAGCTCAGCTGGAATTTCATCACCTCCACTAGTTTTGTTTACAGTGATGGATGCTTCCTAAGACTCACATGACAAGGTGAGACATGCCCATTAAAATGAGGTATTACATAGTCAAACTTATTTAAGAATGCATTCCAAGATCAAAAAGCAAAGTTCAACAATACAAAATTACAATTAATTTTGCACCAACATAATGGTGATTATGATTAATATAGAGGATGAAAATAAAGCTAAAACATATGCCTTGTTGTGATAACACACAAATAAATGACATAGTACCCAAAAGGATAATTAATATATTTAAAATATTTCTACAAGAAACACTTTTCTAGTCTGACAGTATAATTATAACACTAATAAGAGGTCACCAAAAAAAGGTACATGTAAATCATGACTTTATCATTGTAGCTTAAATTCTAAACTTATGGGAGAAAAGAGAAAGTGATGATTGATGTAGCGGTAGAAACAAAGAAAGAGATTGTGAGAGAGAGAGAGAGGAAAGAGATTAAACTATTTGGGGTTTGGAGGTGAAAAATTAGAGTACTGTGACTAAACGAAAAGAGAAAAGAGGCATGCTTCAGAAATGTTCACAATATCATTTTTACAAAAAGAAATTTGTATAGTGTGCATAAAATTTTCTGAAGATAAAAGAGAGTAAGCTAAAAAAAAAGTGCAGCAATATGATTTTATTTACATGAATAAAGTGCTAGTACCAAGCCTTCAAAGACTGAAGAGAGAGAGTTTATATTAATTATTTTAACAACACAGTGAATATATATGCTTACAAATGAAAACTTCTAATTTTAAAATTCAATTAATCTAGATATGAATATAAATAAAAGACTGAGCAATAGATTTATTTTTCAAATGTTGCTTACTATAGCAATAAGAAGATGAGAAATGGTTCAACTGAATAAATGAAAAAAAAAATCAGAACAAAAATGAACATAAGTGTTATATATTTCATGAAAATTATATGATTTATTAACAGTATGCCTGAAGAACTAGAGCCAAAATTCACAGCATGAAAATAAAAACTGTTTAGGTAACATCAGGAGGAAACTTAAACTATAATTATCATTCTTAAAATGATTTGATAATGGGCAACATTATCAACTTTATTTTTATTTTTAAAATAAAATAAAATAGAGGGTAAAATGTATTACTTAAATTTATGTTACCAACAGGAACAGCAGATACTCTGTTTTTCAAAACAATGGAAACAAATATGTATTTGCTATTATTAAAAAATACAAAAGCAGAAAGGATTAAAATGAGAAAAGAACAGAACAAAATACAGAAATGCTCAGCATATTCTCTATTTGCAACAGCATGTAATGGGATAAGTATGTCTGTGAGAAAAAAATTCCCTGATGCCCAGTTCATAAATATGAAAACTTGTTTATCTAAATTATATCCTAGAAAATATTAATGAGGAAGGATGAATGAAGATCAATAAAATTAAATAAATAAAAAGCAAAGAACTGCCTTAAAGGAAAAAAAAAAATTCAAAGTTAAATTGATCTCAACACACATTTCAGATCAGATCAGATCAGTCGCTCAGTCGTGTCCGACTCTTTGCGACCCCATGAACTGCAGCACGCCAGGCCTCCCTATCCATCACCACCTCTCGGAGGTCACTCAGACTCACATTCATTGAGTCAGTAATGCCATCCAGCCGTCTCATCCTCTGTCGTCCCCTTCTCCTCCTGCCCTCAATCCCTCCCAGCATCAGAGTCTTCTCCAATGAGTCAACTCTTCGCATGAGGTGGCCAAAATACTGGAGTTTCAGCTTGAGCATCATTCCTTCCAAAGAAATCCCAGGGCTGATCTCCTTCAGAATGGACTGGTTGGATTATCAGGTTTATTATACAGAAAGTCTTGATAAAAATTAAAATGTAACTTCTATGAATTTGTTGCCACCAAATAATACAGGATCCATATATTTATAACAAATACAATGGGAAGTGCAGACACAACAAAAGGGAAGCAAATATACTCAGAAAAATAAATTAACTTCTCTTAGGTTATGATAGATTACACAAAAAATTTCTGCAAATATCCACCTGTTGCAAATATTGATGTGATCATTATATTTTGTAATGAACTTCATGAAATTAGTCATTATAATCTTTAAATATTTACCAAAAAAGTACAAGTATTAAGTTGAATAAAACATCAATAAAGAGCACCAATGTTAGTTCACATATGTAGTGAATGCTACAACTCTTTGTGACCCTATGGACTGTAGCCCACAAAGCTCCTCTGTCCATGCGATTTTCCAGGCAGGAATACAGGAGAAGGTTGTCATTTCCTCCTCCAAGGTCTTCCTGACCCAGCGATCGAACCTGGTTCTCCTAAGTTTCCTGCAAATTCTTTACCATTGAGCCATGCGGGGCCTTCACTGAAAGGTTTGCATATTTATTACCCATTCCCTTCTTATCTCTAGATAGTATTGAATTCTAACAATTGTTTCTTCAAAATTGCAAGACTCCTGACTGCTAGCTACTTGCTGTAATTGTCAGATGCTCTCTATATAGCTATTTTTGCTCCTACCCACAGCACTTCAGCAAAGACCTGAAGAGGAAAACCAGCTATGGCAGACTGTTCTTATTCATTGTTTCTATCAGGATCTTATTCTCCCTAGGATCCAATTTTGTCTATCTTTATTCAGACACAAAATGATCTCCTGTTTCTCTTCGGCTCTCTTCCTGGGCAAAATTTTAATTCTCAGCATCTTGCATGATGTCATTGTTTGGCAAATGCCAGGAGAGAAACTAAACTTTCAAAAAGTTAGTGTTAACTTAAGGGAATTTCACTCAGTAAAAAATAGCCAATCTCAAAAGATTACATACTATTTCATTTCTTTTATATAGCATTTGAAAAAAAAAATAAGAGATTAGTGTTTGCCAGAGGTTAGGGATGGAAGTGGGGGTGGGAATATGTGGCAATGAAACAGAAGCAAGAAGGAGCCTTCTGTTAATGAAATAGCTTTGTATCTTGATTGTGGTGGTAGTTATATGAACCCATAAACACTATAAAATTACATAGGACTATGTGTACACATTTGTGTCTACAAATGATTACATGTAGACTTGTGAAATCTGAATAATCTCTGTGTATTATACCAATGGCAATTTTCTGTTATATTGATTTATAATTATTAAAGATGATATTTTGGGAAACTAGGTGAAAAGTACATAAGATACACGTGTATATTTTTTGCAACTTCCTATGAATCCATACTTATTTCAAAATTCAGTTTTTAAAAAAGTTCATCCTCAACCAGTGTACAATTTTGTGTTCTTACCAACAGTGTACTTTGCTGACAAAAGGCCATCTAGTTAAAGCTATGGTTTTTCCAGCAGTCGTGTATAGATGTGAGAGTTGGACTATAAAGAAAAATGAGTGCTGAAGAATTGATACCTTTGAACTGCTGGAGAAGACTCTTGAGAGTCCCTTGGACTGCAAGGAGATCAAATCAGTCAATTCTAAAGGAAATCAGTTCTCAATATTCATCGGAAAGACTGATGCTGAACCTGAAACTCCAATACTTTGGCCACCTGATGTGAAGAGGCAACTCTTTGGAAAAGACCCTGATGCTGGGAAGGATTCAAAGCAGTGGCAGAAGGGGACAACAATGATATGTTGGATGGCATCACCAACTTAATGGCAGTGAGTTTGAGCAAGCTCCAGGGGTTGGTGATGGACAGGGAAGCCTGGAATGCTGCAGTCTAGCATCAGAAAGAGTCAGGCACAATTGAACAACTGAACTAAACTGAAACAACAGTGTACAAGGATTCCAGTTTCTTTATATCTTTGCCAACATTGTTATCTTTCTTTCTTTCTTTACTTGGCAACAACCATTCTAACATGTGTGAGATGATATCTCACTGTAATTTTAATCTTTATGCCCATGATGTTTAGTAATTGTTGAGCAGTCTAATATACCCTTTGGCCATGGGCGAGTCTTCTTTGGAGGAATAGCCATTCAAGTCCTTTGCCTGTTTTTTAATTGAATGATGATGAGGAGGAGGATGACAGTGATGACTTCTACTGAGTTTTAAGAGATCCTTATATATTTTGAAAATTAAGCTCTTATTAGATATATGATATGTAAATACATTCTCCGATTCTGTAGGTTGCTCTTTCATCTGTTGATTGATTCCTTTGATTGCAGAAGCTTTTGTAGTTTTATTTAGTCCCACTTGTCTATTTTTTCTCTATCACCTGTGCTTTGATAGAATATTCATGAAAATAATATGGTGGTTCTTCAAAAATTAAAATGAACTACCATATAATCCTGTACGCCCACTGATAGGTAAAATTCCAAAAAAAGTGAAATCAGAATCTTGAGGATATAACTGCACTCGCATGTTCATCAAAATCTCCTGAAGGAGCGCATGACAACCCACTCCTTTATTCTTGCCTGGAGAATTCCCATGGACAGAGGAGCCTGGCGGGCTACAGTCCATGGGGTCACAAAGAATCGGACATAACTCAGTGACTAATACATACACACCTTGACATTAAATGAATTAATCTCTGTACTTTTAAAATAGTATCTTATAAAGTCTGCATATTAACTATGCATTATTATGTTAACTAACAATTAATTAACTGGGCCTACTATGAGTATATATCTATTTGATCTGTTATCCACTTATCTACCTACTTATCAGTCCTCAGCATAATCACTGGCATCTACCATCCAAACATATATTGTAAGTTAAATAAAATGAAGATTCATTGTGAGACTCTGAATGGTGACTTTCTCCAGAGCATACAATCTGAGCTGGGCAATACTATCTTTAGAGGTGTGAAACATTTCCTTAGATATTATACTATGATGATGTGTGGCTCTTGAGAGTTTAACCCTATTCAACAGAATTTTTTTCCTTAGTTATTAATTTCATGAAGGGAGCATGACTAACAAAAATATATAAAAAGTGTTCTTTAGCAGAGAAAAATACTGAGAAACATAGCTCTTGAGAATAACTGACTTTTACTGTCAAGAAATTAAGTTAGAACTGCACTCTTCAAACACGACTGGGCACCCTGTAGGGATCTTTCAGGAGGCCCACTGGGTCAAAATGATTTTTCACAATGATATTAAGATGCTACTTAACTTTTTTACACTTCCTCTCTCATGACTGCATGGTGACATTTTCTTGAAGTTACATGACATGTTATACCACAGCAGATGAAGTGCAGGAGCAGATGTTATAGTCTAATGGTCTTCTATGACAACAGACCAAGGGTACTTCCACAAATATTAGACAGTGCAATGCCTCACATTTATGTTCTTTGAAAACACCTTTTTCATCAAGTACATTATATATGTCAACATGTTTTAGGTTTTGCTACATGCAAATAAAAACTACATTTTAAAATTATACTTTAATCCTAATGTGATAAATATCAATAAATACAAAGCACATAAACAAAACCCTCTGGAGTCTTCAATAGTGTTTTACAGTATAAAAGGATGTCCTTATTCCCAGAAGTATGAGTCACTGGGACTTTCAATCCCAGTATAAAGTCAGGAATTCTGTTCTCTTGAAGGATGAGAAACTGGGAAAGAAAGAAACGATCTATTTCATTATAGTGTAGCCTACCCTGTAGCCTTTCAAAGTTGCAATTCAGTTAAGGAAGCTTAGCAGGATACTTCCTATCTCCTGGAATCTCATCTATAGTTTTGCCCTAATGATCTGTCAAAATATCTGATTCCTCATCAGTGTCTCAGTCACTGCTTTTGAATTTGGAAAGAAATGTTCTTAATATGTTGATCTTGCCCTCTGGGGTTCTCTCTGTCTGGATCTTATACCCAGGATTCATTTATGTTTAATCTGTATTATAAATAGGATGGTTTCAAAACATAAGCAATTAAATTATAGATATTAATATGGAAGATATTTTAAAATAGTTCTTCACCTGAAGAAAAGGGATGTCATGGAAAATTTCTGTTTTCTACTAGAAAAGTCTGTAATAAGAGAAAAAACAGTAAGAAAATTATAGATATTGTGATAAAACTTTTACATGTATTATGTCACATAATTTTTTAACACTATTATTAATGGCATTTTAAAGGTGAAAAAAATAAAACTGAAATATGAAAAATATTTCCCCTCTTCTTGTTCTCCTTTCTTGCCCATGGAGACCCACTTTCTGCTCAGAGTCTTTCATTAAGTTCTTCTATTCTTAATAATAAATACCTATCTCACTGGTCTAATTCCTTCCTTTCATAAAAACTTGCTCTTGAATTGCTCAGTGAAAAATAACTTACATATAAATGCACACGTGTTCTTTATGCCAGCAAATTTCTGTTGAAAGACAAACATATGGGCTTGATAACTTTAGCCAGAACTAAAGAGCCTCTTGATGAAAGTGAAAGAGGAGAGTGTAAAAGTTGACTTAACACTCAACATTCAAAAAACTAAGATCATGGCATCCGATCCCATCACTTTATGGCAAATAGATGGGGAAACAATGACAGACTTTATTTTGGGGGCTTCAAAATCACTGCAGATGGTGATTGCAACCATGAAATTAAAAGATGCTTGCTCCTTGAAAAAAAAAGCTATGACAAACCTAGACAGCATATTAAAAAACAGAGACACTACTGCTGACAAAGGTCCATCTAGTCAAAGCTATGGTTTTTCCAGCAGTCATATATGAATGTGAGATGCGAGAGTTGGACTATAAAGAAACTGAGCACCAATGAGTTGATGCTTTTGAATCATGGTGTTGGAGAAGACTCGAGAAACCCTTGGACTGCAAGGAGATCCAACTAGTCCATTCTAAAGGAACTCAGTCCGGAATATTCATTGGAAGGACTGATGTTGAAGCTGAAGCTCCAATAATTTGCCCACCTGCTGCGAAGAACTGAGTCATTGGAAAAGATCCTGGTGCGGAGCAAGATTGAAGGCAGCACCAGTAGGGGGCAACAGAGGATGAGATGGTTGGATGGAATCATCGACTCAATGGACATGAGTTTGAACAAGCTCCTGGAATTGGTGATGGACAAGGAAGCCTGGCTTGCTGCAGTCCATGCGGTCGCAGATTCAGACATGACTGAGTGACTGAACTGAACTGAACTGATAACTTTAATGCACTTAATAATTTAATCATCTGATATTACTTTACTAATACTAGACCCAAGACAATGAGATTGGGCTTTTGTGAATATAAGAAAATACATTCAAAATAAAAATGATTTGTATGAAGTGGTTCTTCTCACACCATGTTTGCATGCTGCTAAGGAAGTTTAATCCATTGAAATTCAAGAATACATCCCTAGTAACAATACTGTGGCATGTTCCAGCATCACAAAGAAAATCCCTTTTTCAATAAATTAATATGATAGACATCACTGTTTAAATATTTAAAATGTAAATAAAGAAGGGATTATTCACAAATAGAGAGAGGTGGAACAAGAAAAGGATGACTTGACGTAAAATTCTTTTCTGGTTGCTTAATACTTCTACTCTATACTTGTGAGAAGAACAGAGCATGCCTGTGAATGGGGGAAGACTACTAACAGAGCACAATCAACTTTAGAGATTCAACGAAAACATTGAATATTTATGTTTAATAAATGTTAAATGTCATATAACCTGTGTATTATTTAAAATTATTATAATCATGAAATATATCATGAGTAAAACTCTGCATAAATATCTTTTTGAAAATTGAATTGGTATATCTTCAAAGGGATAACAGTAACATACAGCATGTTACAAGATATGCTTCAAGCTGAGGTAGAATTATTTTAGGTATTTTAAATTTAAAGTACCAGAAATGTAAAATATCCTAAGTTATAATTAAAATAGTTTGTGGCAGTCGAATTTTTAAGAAGATTTTGTTGTTGTTGTTATTCCATGCTAACCACAGTTTAACTACTGTGCGACAATTTTTCATTTTAAATACAAATATATTGAGTTGAGTTGAAATATTTTAAGGATATTTCCTTTGAAATTATTAACTCTGCTTTTTATTTATCTAGTATGGAATTCCATAAATTCAGGGAAAAGAACTCTAAAAGTATTGTCTAGGGATTCAAATTTCTTAACACATATACTCTAAATAAACATAAATAATTGATGATTAACAGTAGTGTAAATGTAAACAGCATTAATATAAATATTGCAATTAACTTCCAGTTATAGCTTAATAAGTTTCCACCAGAATCTTTATGCAAAATTTGGTTAGTTTTTAATGTAACATTACATTATTTTTAAATTTGAAGTATATGCTAAGAATTAGTGTTATTTTTTACTATTTTTTTCATTTGCCCATTTCAAATGATATTTTATTTACCTAATAAATAATCAGGTCATTCTCCTATACTTATACCTTTTATTCTGATTAATTCATAAAGCTATCACCACTTGCTTATTTATATTGAAGAAAATCTTACTGATATATACCTTTCTTAATATTATTTCTTTATTCTCTATTTTAATCAACCATCCTTGACATTGACATCCACAAGGTTGATCTCTATGCTATTGAGTTATCATGCCCTCTGGATTTAATATTTAATTATGCTCAGCTAATGGGAGATGAGGTTCCCAAGTGGCTCAGTGGTAAATAACCCCCCTGCCAATGCAGGAGACATGGGTTCAATGTCTGGGTTGGGAAGATCCCTTGGAGAAGAAAATGGCAATACACTCCAGTTTTCTTGCCTGAGAAATCACATAGCCAGAGGAGTCTGGCAGGCTATAGTCCATGAGGTCACAAAAGAGTTGGACACAATTTAGGACTAAACAACAATAGGAGATAGGAAAAGAGAGATCAGAGAATGAAGTGCCCTGGTTCCTCTCCTACCTGGGCCACCAGCTGCTCCCTATCTAATGCCAGTGATTGTTTTAGTCCTCTGCTAACCATCACCTCTAGCAGATTGTGGACAACTTCATTCTAACCTCTACATTTCAGGCCTAAGGCTGATAAGGACTTCCTTCATTTCTTCCTTTGTCCTTATTAGTCCTAATCCTATGTTTTCTTAACCTTCCTATATCTTATACATAATGTTTTCATTAAACTGTCTTCATCTACCCCCTTCTGAATATGCCATCTGTTTCCTGCTTGGATGCTGACACTTTCAACTTTTCTATGATGGGAAACAGCTTCAAGGTATATAGTAATACTGTAGTATCTAAAGTCATCCTAGGTCAGTCAGAAATTAGGAAGTAAATATCACTTTGAAAATAATGATTAATGTCTGAAATACATTAAATATCATTAAAAAGTAAAAAAAAAAACAAACACATTTTGAACATACCAATAAAATCATATACAGGTAATCAAACATAGTCATTTCAAAATTAAAATGACCAAGAAATGCATATGTGTATGTCTTAGAACCACAGCAGAATGAATAACGCATTTGTTAAAAAGAAAAAGAAATTATGTCCCTCAGGTATTTATTTACTTCCTTATCTCTGTTTCCATTCTCAAGTCAACTGTAAAATGGTTCCATTACATCTGTCATCTATAAAGTTCCTACTGATGGTAAACAGTGATCACACAACTAAGAAATCCAAGCCCTTCTCCCATCTCTATCTTTTCTTTTCTGTTTCTATAGCTCAGTATTTCCATTTTCACTTCCTTGCTTTCTTTTAATAACAATGCGATCTACCTTCCACATTTGGACACTGATTTTTAGTCTATGTTATTGGATCATATTCCTTTAGTGTTCTGCAGGTTTTATTTTGTAAAACTTTTTTGCTGCTACAGGGGGATTCATTTTTCTCCTTTACTGTCTCCTTCTTTTACATACTGTCCCTGGCTAATTTATTTAAGTGAATATCTCAAACTGAACTATGTTTTCTCCAGTGATCTTTGGTGAGGTCATCAGTTTATACAAAGTTAGTTTCCTCTGGCTGTTATATATAACAAAGCACCAAAAGTTGGGTGACTTAAAATAACAAATTTATTATCTCACAGTTCTGGAAGTTAGGAGCCCAAAATCAAGGTTTCAGAAGGGGCACGTTCTCTCTGATGGTTCTAGGGGAGAAGCTTTCTTACCTCTCTTAGCTCTTGGTGTTTGCCAGCAACCCTTGGGATTCCTGACTTGCTGATGCATTGCTCCAGTCACATAGCCATCTCCTTTCTGTGTCTTCATGTGGTCTTCCCTCTTTGCATGTCTATCTCTATGTTCAAATTTCCTCTTTTAATAATGCCAGTCTTACTGGATTAAGGCCTACCTTAATGATCTCATTTAAACTTTATTACAACTGTAAAGACAGTATTTTTAAATAAGGTCACATTTTGAGGTAAGAAATCAGTATGTCTTTTGGGGAGACAATTCAATCCGTAATGCAAAACTAAAACACAAACATAACATATTTTCCAGAAGATTTGGGGAGTTGAAAGGTTGGGTTGACAGAGGGGTAGTATTTCAACTGTTTTAAGTAGTTTTGTCATATACATATACACTCAAAATAAGCTGAAACGCACTTATTCAGGTAGGACAGTTTGTTTCTCATCCCTCATAAAAATATGAAATAATGTATACAACAAAATAGCATGGCTTCATATCCTATCTTTTCCTTTTTGAAATGAATTTTTCTTATAATGCCAATCATTTCATGATCCAACTGCCTAATTTATATTTTAGAAGTGTAAAGTTTATCTGGGCTTTGGAGATTATTTTTATTTACAAATTTGGAGATTAATTTTATTTCCAATCTCAGATACAACTAATAATAAAATGTAATTTAGAGTAAATAACTTTCAGGCTTTTACAGGATATCAAAAATCTATTTTTGACGATTTTTCTATTTTTTTTAACATCAACTATTTGAGCATATGCTTCAAAATGAGCTTTCACTCCTGCAGATTATATGCTTTAATTTTTACTGCAGTGGGGACTCATCACATGCATTCTAATTCTATCTCAGAATTTACTACTTGATGTTTTCTTTAGTTTTACTGAGTTTTAAATGACTACTATATAATTATAGAACAACTACTACTTTAAAATAATTAGAAAAATGGAGTGGTTTTAGAGAAAAGTTTCTTAACTGTAAGTTACATAGTTACCTAAGTAGGTAGACAAATATGCATAGCTTTCCCAGGAAATCAGATCAGATCAGATCAGTCGCTCAGTCGTGTCCGACTCTTTGCGACCCCATGAACTGCAGCATACCAGGCCTCCCTGTCCATCACCAATTCCCGGAGGTCACTCAGACTTATGTCCATTTGGTCAGTGATGCCATCCAGCAATCTCATTCTCTGTCGTTCCCTTCTGCTCTTGCCCCCAATCCATCCCAGCATCAGAGTCTTCTCCAATGAGTCAACTCTTTGCATAAGGTGGCCAAAGTACTGGAGTTTCAGCTTTAGCATCATTCCTTCCAAAGAAATCCTAGGGCTGATCTCCTTCAGAATGGACCGGTTGGATCTCCTTGCAGTCCAAGGGACTCTCAAGAGTCTTCTCCAACACCGCAGTTCAAAAGCATCAATTCTTTGGCGCTCAGCCTTCTTCACAGTCCAACTCTCACATCCATACATGACCACAGGAAAAACCATAGCCTTGACTAGATGGACCTTTGTTGGCAAAGTAATGTCTCTGCTTTTGAATATGCTATCTAGGTTGGTCATAACTTTCCTTCCAAGGAGTAAGTGTCTTTTAATTTCATGGCTGCAGTCACCATCTGTAGTGATTTTGGAGCCCAGATAAATAAAGTATGACACTGTTTCCACTGTTTCCCCATCTATTTGCCATGTAGTGATGGGACCAGATGCCATGATCTTCGTTTTCTGAATGTTGAGCTTTAAGCCCACTTTTTCACTCTCCACTTTCACTTTCATCAAGAGGCTTTTTAGTTCCTCTTCACTTTCTGCCATAAGGGTGGTGTCATCTGCATATCTGAGGTTATTATTTCTCCCGGCAATCTGAAATAGGTGATTCATTATCATACCTCAGAGTCTATCCTGGCACTCTGGTGCTTTAAGGGTTCATTTGGTTTTCTAAATTCTCTTCTTAAGAAGAAGATTAAAAGGCAGATACCAGAACTTCCATCTATTATTTAGACATTTTCAGCCCAATTTGGATATTTGGATGTTGAGAAACAAATATTAATATAGCTCCTGACAAATCTGTTTTTAAAAATATTTTAATCTTTATTTCTTAAAGCATTAAGATTATTACTGCAATGGTTAAAAAAGTTGTAGATGACATTTCCTTTCCTGAAAATTTTAAAACATGGATTTCTGAGATGATTTAAATATGTATTGTTAATGGGAAAAGAGGGGAAAGTAGATGACTTCTCAAGTCAATTTCCAGAAAAATAATTTCCTGTTATATGAGAGTGCTACATATTGGTTATCTAACTAGTAAGCACATTTTCAAAAATATATTTACTTGTGAAAATAAAAATAAAATAAGCCTCTACTCTAAAATCTAACTTTAAATTAAAATTCCATTAAAATGCTTTTGATTATCTATATTTTTTCTAAGTGTAGTCAGTAATAGTATATGAGTATGGCACACAGCGGGGGCAGGGGGGTGGGGTATGTAAGCATACTGAGCAATTTCAGACACATGGCGAGCAGGGAGACAAACCATGCATTTAAAATATTCAGAACTTTCTGCAGTGTTCATTCATCTGAGCAGCCACAGCTCTTGAACTCTAATGATGAAGCAGGTGACCAACTACTAGGAATACTAATCTTTAATCAACCCATATTTGAAGCATGAAATTCTCACCCCAGGAAGGTGATTAGTTAATTTAATGGGAATAGGATTGTCAAGTAGGAAATATGTGTAGAAGAATAATTTAGAATATTGCTATCTGTTATTGCTCTTGCAATTTGAAGAGTAAAATGTCTTTTTATATGGAACTTATATAATTATTTTTCAACAAAATAATTCCAAACAGATCAATTAGGAAATGTCTCTTTTGGTAATCTTTATAGGAACAGAATGATTGTGACACAGTTGTCTTCATATTTTTCAGAATTTTAACCTTGATTTAGGACATTTGAAAAATATTCCCTTACAATTAATGAAATGCAACAAAGGTGAGAAGACTCCCGTTAAGTATATGATCTAATAAAGAATATATAACTAATATAATAACCCAACTATTAGTAAAAGACTGTCACTTTTTTTACAACCAATAGAAGACTGTCCTTAGGAAAAGTGCTGTAACAGGACTTATTCAAAATTCATTTTAATGCCAAACATAAATCAACAGTTAAATTTGTAATATAACACTTTGAAAGTTAAATCACTCGCTTACTGTCTCCATAGATTTTATGGTCTGGGAAATCTTTGATGTTTGATTTGATCCCACTTAACTATAAGATTTCCACATATGTGCCTATTGTATTCCACGAGAATTATTTTAATTGTCAGAATGAAAGAAATGGTATTACTACTTCACAGGCAAGTTTGCAAAATATCCAAGCTGTGCGCCACTATTCCTGCTGCTGCTGCTGACCAAGTTGCTTTAGGCATGTTCAACTCTGTGTGACCCCAGAGACAGCAGCCCACCAGGCTCCCCTGTCCCTGGGATTCTCCAGGCAAGAACCCTCGAGTGGGTTGCCATTTCCTTCTCCAATACATGAAAGTGAAAAGTGAAAGTGGAATCGCTCAGTCGTGTCTGACTCTTAGCTACCCCATGGACTACAGCTTACAAGGCTCCTCTGTCCATGGGATTTTCCAGGCAAGAGTACTGGAGTGGGTTGCCATTTCACTCTTCCTGAGACCAGGTCATTTTCTCTTCCAGAATGAAAAATATTATATAATGTTAAAAATTGGGGGACTTAACATTTAAATCTGGAGAAATTTTCCAGATTTAAATGTTAAGTCCCCCAATTTTTTTTTTTTAAACTGAGCGACTGATCTGATCTGATCTGATCTGATTATGAAATCTATGCAATTAATCCTATTCAGTCAAACTATAGAGCTGTTTAAACAAAGTACATTATTCATATTCTTACAATTCTTTAATTTCTTTTTTTCCTTTAATTACTTGAGTGTTGTTTTTCTTTATTGTAGAAAATGATTCACTCATTAGAGTTCATAACTCTTATTTTTTACTATTTTACTTTGCTAATTAACAAAAATTTAAACTTTCGTTTCCTTGAATTTCATTCTCTCATTTCTTAAAATAACTTGATAGACTATTTATATAGCTGTAGAATATGTGACAAAATTATATGTAGAGGATCAGATCAGATCAGCCGCTCAGTCGTGTCCGACTCTTTGCGACCCCATGAACCACAGCACACCAGGCCTCCCTGTCCATCACCAACTCCCAGAGGTCACTCAGACTCCCATCCATCGAGTCAGTGATGCCATCCAGCCATCTCATCCTCTGTCGTCCCCTTCTCCTCTTGCCCCCAATCCCTCCCAGCATCAGAGTCTCCTCCAATGAGTCAACTCTTGGCATGAGGTGGCCAAAATACTGGAGTTTCAGCTTTAGCATCATTCCTTCCAAAGAAATCCCAGGGCTGATCTCCTTCAGAATGGACTGGTTGGATGTCCTTGCTGTCCAAGGGACTCTCAAGAGTCTTCTCCAACACCACAGTTCAAAAGCATCAATTCTTCGGCGCTCAGCCTTCTTCACAGTCCAGTTCTCACATCCATACATGACCACAGGAAAGACCATAGCCTTGACTCGGTGAACCTTTGTTGGCAAAGTAATGTCTCTGCTTTTGAATATGCTATCTAGGTTGGTCATAACTTTCCTTCCAAGGAGTAAGTGTCTTTTAATTTCATGGCTGCAGTCACCATCTGCAGTGATTTTGGAGCCCAGATAAATAAAGTCTGACACTGTTTCCACTGTTTCTCCATCTATTTCCCATGTAGTGATGGGACCAGATGTAGAGGATAGACTTGTTTTAAAATATTAAAGTGACATTACTAGTGTTTCTGTGAATCATTCCTACCTATTGCCATTAATTATACTTCATGAACATCAAATACTGACATTTCATTTCCCATTTTAAAGGGGATTGATTGTTTCTGAAAGTTTTCAGGAGCTTTTGGACTTGTAAGAAAAAAATAATAACTAGGCCCCAAATACCAATTTTTAAATTAAAGTCAACAATTAACACTGCTGAGAAACAAATAGGAAGTCATTGGGAACGGAAGAATAATAGGAAATTTGAATTTAGAAATGAGTCATGTTCCTATAACTATGTGTTCAAGAGGTAAGTAACATATTTTGTTTATAAATCACCTTTGACTAATAGCAGTATGTAACCTTATAAGAGTAAAACAGAAATTACGTTCCTGACATCCAGTGTACTAATATTAAAAAAAATTGAGTTGCTTGTATACTGTTTATATGATTAAAAAGTAAAACCAATTTACTTTCTTATAGGGATGACATGTAAAATATGAGTGAATTTAATCATGATATGGTTTAACTTTTTTGCGATTATTATAAATATCATATATAATTACATATACTTTGCCAAGCAAAGTCCATGGAGTTGCAAAGTGTTAGCCATGACTGAGCATGTGTGCAGAACACATACTGACTTTAATACTCATTTCTAGTATTGAGCAGACTGCTGAGAGATTTCATTTATGTTTACTTGAGTGATTGTGTGTATACGTGTGCCTGTGTCAGAGAAAGGTTGAGAGTATGTGAATATGTGTGTACTATAGAGGGCTAAATAACATAATCAAACTGAAATGAAATAGGAGCTTATTGAACGGGTAGGTGATTAATTTAAAAAAAAATTATAAGAAGTAATCAAGAAACAAAGTTTCTATTTGCTATGGAATGTCCAGGTATTCTTTAGCTCCAAACTGAAGTTAAAGAAATCTATGTATCATCTTTCAACATCATAAGAAACAAAAAATAGGTTATATGCACCAAACTTTCAAAAACTTGGGAATCAATAAAGACCACTCTTTCTGAAGGTTCTGTAATTTTCAAATTTATACTAAGAAAAAAACAAAAACTCAGAAACAGAGAGATTATGGGGTCAATGAATATTAAAAAATCTCAACTTGATCAAGTTGCCACCCCATCAAAGGAAGTATTATCAGCTGGCTTCTGTTACTTACCGTAGATTCCATTACATAGATGCCTGGGATCAGAACTAATAAAGAAAAAAACATGAGAGAGATTTGAAGCAACAGAATGTGGTTACATCCTTGTTGTTGTTGCTGTTGTTAAGTCACTCATTCAAGTCTGACTCTTTGTAACCCCACGGACTGTGGCATGCCATTATGTTCCTACATGAAGGAATTGATCACAAAGGCCTGACAGCTCTGGTCACAGACAAGAAATGGATTAAGGGATAGTTTGATGATCATGTTCCTTTGCATCAACTACTTTGACCCTAGAAGATTACTATCAAATTGTTAAAAGAAAAAAAAAAAAGGAGCCAAGAGAAAACTGAGGCATAACATCTGGGCACTGCTTGAGAACAGCCAACATGAGACACTGATAGTAATAAAAACAGGTAGGCTGTGCAGCCTCTGAAAATTATTTTCTAGAGAAGATCCTAAAGGAATAACATTTCCAACTGTGATTCTTTCAAGTTTTCAGTCCCCAACTGTTTTTCCCACCCATCTTATTAATTTAAAATTGACTCCAAGGAACCCAGTCTCACAGCCCCTACATCCTATTACATGACCATCACAATGAAAAATTCTTCATATCTTGCAAGAAAATGAGTAATAAACAATTCATGAAACAAACTTCTGGGCACTAATTTTTCTCACTCTGTCTTATGCAATTTTCAGGGTTCGTGTCTTTATTCTATCATATCACCTACTCATCTATGTCTATAGTTGTTTGATCAAGCTTTTTCCTTTTTCATGGTTGAGGTATTTAGAGTTTCACTAAGAATCTGGAATTTATCTGAGGTTGGGGATACATGGTGATTCAGGCCAGAACATGAAATCAGAGACTCCCCCTAAATTTTACTCCAAAAACACATATTGGAGTATATGGCCTTGACTTTCCCTCACTCTACACTGAGACACAATCAGTTTACTTGTGAGTCCACAAAGAAAACATTATAGGATTTCTAGGAATAGAAAATTATGAAATAAAGATAAGCTAAAATTGGACTTGATAAACGAGCATCAATCATTCTCATGGGGAGAGGGGAATGTTTGATGGTTCTCAGCTTTTCAACAGGGGCATGGATTAGTCTGCACTTAGTCAAGGTTACCAGGGGACAGGAATGCAAAAGTATGGAGTAAAGAGACACCTGGAATAACAGGTGAGTTTGGCCTTAGAGTACAAAATGAAGCAGGGCAAAGGTTACAAGAGTTTTGCCAAGAGAACACATGGGTTATAGCAAACACCCTCTTCCAATAATACAAGAGACAACTCTACACATGGACATCACCAGATGGTCAATACCAAAATTAGATTGATGATATATTTTTGCAGCTGAGATAGATAAGATCTATTCAGTCAACAAAAACAAGTCTCGGATTCAGTTTAAAATTGAAGAAAGTAGGGAAAAACATTAAACCATTCAGGTTTAACCTAAATCAAACCCCTTATGATTATACATACAGTTGAAGCAACATATAGATTAAAGGAATTTGATTGGATGGAGTACCTGAAGAACTATAGATGGAGATTTGTGACATTGTACATACAGAAGGCAGGGATCAAGACCATCCTCAAGCAAAAGAAATGCAAAAAGGAAAAATGGTTGTCTAAGCAGGCCTTACTAATAGCTGAAAAAAGAAGAGAAGCTAAAGACAAAGAAGAAAAGGAAAGATATACCCATTTGAATGTGGAACTCCAAAGAAAAGGAAGGAGAGATAAGAAAACCTTCCTCAGGGATCAATGAAAAGAAATAGAGGAAAACAGTAGAATAAGAAAGACTTAGGGATTTCTTCAAGAAAATAAGAGATACCACAGGAATATTCCCTGCAAAGATGAGCACAATAAAGGACAGAAACAGTATGAAACTAACAGAAGCAGAAGAGGTGGCAAGAACTATATATGGAAGAACTATACAAAAAAAGATATTCATGACCCAGATAACCACAATGGTGTGATTACTAACTTAGAGCCAGACATCCTGGAGTGCAAAGTCAAGTGGGCCTTAGGAAGCATCACTGTAAACACATGGACATCACCAGATGGTCAACACTGAAATCAGATTGATTATATTCTTTGCAGCCAAAGATGGAGAAGCTCTATACAGGCAGTAAAAACAAGACCAGGAGTTGGCTGTGGCTCAGATCATAAACTCCTTATTGCCAAATTCAGACTTAAATTGAAGAAAGTAGGGAAAACCACTAGACCCTTCATGTATGACCTAAATCAAATCCCTTATGATTATACAGTGAAAGTGAGAAAGAGATTTAAGGGACTAGACTAGATCTGATAGACAGACTGCCTGATGAACTATGGACAGAGGTTCATGAAATTGTACAGGAGACAGGAATCAAGACCACCTCCAAGAAAAAGAAACACAAAAAAGTAAAATGGCTCTCTGAGGATGCCTTACAAATAGCTGTGAAAAGAAGAGAAGTGAAAAGCAAAGGAGAAAAAGAAAGATATAAGCATCTGAATGCAGAGTTCCAAAGAATAGCAAGGAGATATAAGAAAGCCTTCCTCAGTGATCAATGCAAAGAAATAGAGGCAAACAATAGAATGGGAAAGACTAGAGATCTCTTCAAGAAAACTAAAAATACCAAGGGAAAATTTCATGCAAAGATGGGCTCAATAAAGGACAGAAATGATAGGGACCTAACAGAAGCAGAAAATATTAAGAGGTGGCAATAACATAAGGAAGAAGTGTACAAAAAAGATCTTCATGACCAAGATAATCATGATGGTATGATCACTCACACTCACCTAGAGCCAGACATCCTGGAATGCAAAGTCAAGTGGCGCTTAGAAAACATCACTATGAACAAAGCTAGTGGAGCTGATAGAATTCCAGCTGAGCTATTTCAAATCCTAAAAGATGATGTGGTGAAAGTGCTGCACTCAATATGCCAGCAAATTTGGAAAACTCAGCAGTGACCACAGAACTGGAAAAGGTCAGTATTCATTCCAATCCCAAAGAAAGGCAATGTCAAAGAATGCTCAAACTACCGCACAATTGCACTCATCTCACATGCTAGTAAAGTAATGCTCAAAATTCTCCAAGCCAGGCTTCAGCAATATGTGAATGGTAAACTTCCAGATGTTCAAGATGGTTTTAGAAAAGGCAGAGGAATAGAGACCAAATTGCCAACATCTGCTGGATCATTGAAAAAGCAAGAGAGTTTCAGAAAAAACATCTACTTCTGCTTTATTGACTATCCCAAAGCCTTTGACTGTGTGGATCACAACAAACTGTGGAAAATTCTGAAAGAGATGGGAATACCAGACCACCTGACCTGCCTCTTGAGAAACCTATATGCAAGTCAGGAAGAAACACTTAGAACTGGACATGGAACAACAGTCTGGTTCCAAATAGGAAAAGGAGTACATCAATGCTGTATATTGTCACCTTGTGTATTTAACTTATACGCAGAATACGTCATGAGAAATGCTGGACTGGAAGAAACACAAGCTGGAATCAAGATATCCAGGAGAAATATCAATAACTTCAGATATGCAGATGACACCACCCTTATGGCAGAAAGTGAAGAAGAACTAAAGATCCTCTGATGAAATAGAAAGAAGAGAGTGAAAAAGTTGTCTTAAAACTCAACATTCAAAAAACTAAGATCACAACATCCAGTCTAATCATTACATGGCAAATAGATGCAGAAACAATGGAAACAGTTACAGACTTTATTGAGGGGGGGCTTCAAAAATCACGGATGGTGACTGCAGTCACAAAATTAAAAACACTTGCTTCTTGGAGGAAAAGTTATGACTAACCTAGACAGCATATTAAAAAGCAGAGACATGACCTTGCCAACAAATCTCTGTCTAATCAAAGCTATGGTTTTTCCAGTGGTTTTGTATGGATGTGATAGTTGGACCATAAAGAAAGCTGAGCACTGAAGAATTGATGCTTTTGAGTTGTTGTGTTAAAGAAGACTCTTTAGAGTCCCTAGGACTGCAAGGAGATCCAACCTGTTCATCCTAACGCAAATCAGTCCTGAATGTTCATTGGAAGGACTGATGCTGAAGCTGAAGCTCCAATACTTTGCCCACCTGGTGCTAAGAACTGACTCATCAGAAAAGACCCTAATACTAGGAAAAATTGAAGGCAAAAAGAAAAGAGGACAGCAGAGGATGAAATCATTGGATGACATCACTAACTCAAAAAACATGAGTTTGAGTATGCTCCTGGAGTTAGTGATGGACAGGGAAGCCTGGTATGTTGCAGTCCATGGGGTCGCAAACAGGACTGAGTGACTGAACTGAACTGAGTCAAGATTATGAATCAGTCTTGTTTTCCATCTCCCTTCATAATGACCCCAGAGTGATCTTGTCTGATATTGGCGTCCTGTGAGATTATTTTTGAGAACACCATGTGTGACCATGAATGCCAGGCTTGCTCTCTGCACTATCAAGTCCTAGATGTTAGTGTTTAGAAGAGCTCTTTTGTCAGGAGCTGCTATTCTCTTGCTCAATATATAACTTCTTAGCATCAGATACACTGCAATATAGCAGCAATATCTATTTTTCACAACCAAATTAGAAAGTGTAATAACTTTTTGACAAATAAACCTTTAAAAAATAATTAACAGGATAGTCAGTCAACTAAAAGCAATCTGTGTGCAAAAGTGATCCAAACATGTAACCCTTATATGTGTTAAAATGTACATAACTGTTTCACTTAATAGTTTAAATTAAGTAGGGGAAGATAGGTCTTTCCAGTTAGAGATATTGCTAAAGAACCCACCTGCCAATGTAGGAGACATAAGAGATGCCAGTTTGATCCCTGAGTCAGGAAGATCCCCTGCAGAAAGGCATGGCAACCCACTCCAATCTTCTTGCCTAAAGAATCCATGGACATAGAAGACTGGCGGGTTACAGTCCAGCACGTCACAAAGAGTTGCACAGGACAGAAGTGGAAGCAATTTAACAAAACACAGGGGAAAGATAATCTACTTTGAATTCTTTTTGGTCAAACCTCCACACAATCTGACACTCCTAGTGTTGCTTCTTACAATGATTCCTCTTCCTTGCATTACTATAGTTTTCATTATGTGCTCCATCTCTGGGTAAACAGTAGTCACTATACTTTCCAAGTGAATATCTCTGATCATATTATATTCATCTTTGTAATTATACAAGATATTTTTCAAGCCTTACAAATGGATTGTAAATTGACCCTCCCTCCCACTATCTGAAATCAAAACTACCCTTCCTCTTAAATTCCTAAACCTTCACGTATGTATGGACATAAAACCATTTGGAAATATGCTTCTACTTTCTAATCTCTACATTCTGCTATTTTTACTCTCTCCCTTGCCTATTCTCATGTTTTTTTCTTCCCATCAATATATTACCTACAATTTCAAGTAAATCACAAGTTTCACATTTTATAGTTTTGAAACAGTCTCATATCTTACTTTTATTTATTCTAATTTATTTCTTTATTTAAGGATAATTTCTCTACAGAACTGCGTTGCTTTCTACCAATCATCAACATGAATCATCCATAGTCACATCTTGCTTTTAAACTGATAGAGCAGTTAGTGTCCCTAGTGGGACATCATGTTATGTGTGATGCACAGATCATCTGTGTGCCTCTTATTTCTCAGTTAAATCACACATTTATTTTAGATAGGACCTGCTCACCATTCAAACATTCAAATCAAGTCTCTGGTAAAGTCTGCATTTTCATAGATTCTCAAAAAAGATGCAAGTCTGCATTTTCATAGATTCTCAGAAAACCATCTTGAATGGAAATATAAACTCTATTGTTTTAATGTGGAAAATGCTAAAGACTACATATTTCCATTTTGACACATAATTATGTCTTTTTGAACTTAAGATAGCTTATTTAATCCTCTCATCTTATGAGTGTATTGCTACATATTAACGTGCCACATAAGAAGCAAAAAAGTTTGAAAGTTGCTGTCAGCAAAAGCTTCTTCAAGTCTTGATTATTATCTCATAGTTACTGATAAACATGCTAAATAACTATTTGGTGGGAAAGACTGCATGCTAATTTCCCTTACCATGCTCTGAGAAAGCTTTCAATTTCAGAAGACAAAAGAGTAAATTAATTTTACAAATAAACTAAAAATACTGCCTAGAAATGAGACATTAACATTTTTGGATTAACATAGCATTCATGTTCATTTTTTAAAGTGTCAGGATATTATACTTCTTTGTGTGTGTGTGTGTGTGTATGGGAAATATGATGATCATGGATGTGTTCTGGGGTCATAAATAAACAAACCTTAATAACACAGGAGGTACAGGATGTTAAATATAAGGGAGACTGGAACAGCATGTATTGTCATAAAGAGTCTAGAGGAAAGGTTTGAAATAAAAACCTGACTATTAGGAAATAGGAGCAATGTCCTGGAAAAGAAGACCAGAGCCTTGTCCTGTACTAGTTAAAGGGAAATTTCAACATGAAAAGAGAACACAGAGAGTACAAGCCCAAAAGAGGGCATTGAATATCCACACACTTGAATCCTGTGAACTGTCAACAGACAGCATGTTCAAGAAAGTGAATTGCTTCTAAAGTAACTATAGTGTTTGAGGAAAATGTGGTTAGATATAGTAACCCTATCCCTGAACTTAGCTATAGGTACAAAGAATCTTTTTTTTTTTTTTTTCTAAATCATAACTCCATTGGGAAATGCCAATAATTCAATCACACTTTTCCTCTCTGAGCAAAATCTCATTACTGTTACAGGGAGTCCAGTCCTCCTTCTGTTTCCACTCATTTCCCCTGGGCCCAAAGATTTTAAACTCTTTCACATCTTATGTTTTGTTTTCTTTTTAACCAATTCTCTTTTTGCAACAGTTGATTTCTTCAACTGATGTCACATATTTCTTCTTTAGAAAGTACTGCTGTGGGTTTATATAGATTGTGGTAGGGATTCACCATAAATAGACAAAGCATAACAACAACAACAAAAATATATATATACACACATATATATACATATATATATATGTATGTATGTATATACTTCAATCTAGCAAAGCTCTCATCATCTAATCTATAGAGAAACACATGAACTCTCCAGCAGATTAACACATATGGAAAGATAATATGCATCTCTGGATTCCCTTATGAGATCCACTCCTCCTCATGATTTTGCTGAAGAATTTATTGCCAAATTGCTAGCACAATGCTATCTCTTTAACTGCTTGCTCATTTAGATAATTATGGGCCTGCAGGCTGCCTACATTGCCACGGTCAACCCAAGGATAGTTCTTTACTGCTATTGTCAGCAATTCAGTCTCAACTGAGATTATTCATTTCAATCTCATATTTAACCTTCAACTTTTACTAAAAATGAGGCCCACAAGTGGCATCTAAAATGCTTTGCAGACACTTTGAAACAACAAGTCATTTACATATCATCACCCAAGTACAACCCAAAACTACAGCTGTCAAGATGCAGTAGCTTAAAAACTTGGGGTGATGTTCCTTCTGAACCAGTTAGCTGAGTTTTCTAATGAAACAAAACAGTATTAAGACTCCAGAATATATACAATAAGGTATTTGATTAAAAAAATCATGATTAAAATGAGTGAAGGAGAAGTCATTTGAAAACTTAATGTTAACTTCTTGATTCACTTTATCATGACATTATGGGAAATAGCAAAATAGTGATTTTATTTTTATACAAATCAATAGTTATATTCTATCTCTTTAAACATCAATATTCTATGCAAAGTTTACTGTTTTGGATGTCTACCACAAAAGACATTGTTATTTCATAATGGATACTGAAGAAGCACTTTATCACATTAAACAATTTACTAATTGTTCCAAAGATAAAATTAATGACTTTATGAGCTGAAAATATTTTGTACTGTTATTAATGGGTTCATTTTTAAGACAATGATATTTTTACTATAAACATTATAATCCATGTTAGAGATGGTTGATTAAAAGTATGATCTGAATTATTCTCATTCTGCTTATGTTTAATCATTGAGTTAAAAGTAATAAGAAATTCATGTTGGTTTCAATAAACAAAAATAGGTCCCCAAACTTTATGCCTGTGTGCATGCTAAAGTCACTTCAATCATGGCTGATGCTTTGGGACTCTATGGACTATAACCCTCCATGTTCCTCTGTCCATGGGATCCTTCAGGCAAGAAGACTAGAATGGGTTACCATGTCCACCTCCAGGAGATCTTCCCAACCTAGGAATCAAATCCTCATCTCTTATGTCTCCTGCATTGGCAGGTAAATTCTTTGCCATTAGCACCACTTAGGAAGCCCCCAAATTTTATAGAGGAGGCTACACAGGTTCTAATAGTATTCTCTATGAAAATATATTACCTCGATATTCCCTTATTCATCTATTAAAATATTAAGTGTTTTACAAATATGTTTTTTCACTGATTCATTTCAGCCAACACTTAAAGAACACAAACCTAATCTTCCTTAGAACACTGATGGGAATCTGTCAGAAGACAGCTGGAGAAACAACTTGGTCCTCAGGGAACCATGTTAAAAAAATAAATTTAATACAAGAATAGTTACCACAGTATTAGTCAAAGTTCACATATTTCTTATTCCTACTATATGTAACTTATGTGTAATATATTATAATTATGTAAATATGTTGTGCTGTAGCATTCATGTACAAATTCCATAGTATTATTTCATTAGAAACACAGTGGTATTACTTGTTCTTTTAAGACATGCACGTATTTATAAAAAAATGAGTAAGATTAGACTATTTGTTAACTGCACAAATGCATTACTTTTCTTAGAGATTTTTAAAATCAATTAAAAAAACATATTAAATGACATTGATAAATTTTTCCTAATAAAATCCATGTATATTCAATTTTTAATCACTTACTCATAGGGGTTGGGACCAAATAGTTTCAAAACGATGTTCTAAGACAGTCCTTATTAGGAGTTCTTAAACTGGATACTTCAACTGTTTGAAATTTATAGAAAAATTATAAACAGAGTACCTACAGAATATCCCAATATACTATATACATCATGTAATTTCCTGCTATTAATATCTTACATAGTACAGTACATTTGCTGCAGTGAAGAGAAGAATCTTCATACATTGTTATTACTGACTAAGCACTATTCTGTCTTTCTAATCCAATGTCTTTTTATGTTAGAGAATTCCATTCAGGATATGACACTACATTTCACTGTCATGTCTCAAACTCCTCTGCTCTGTCATACTTTCTCAGACTTCTCTAGTTTTCATTGACTTTCAGGTTTTTTGTTTGTTTGTTTTTACTTATTTATTTATTTGGAGGCTAATTACTTTACAATATTGTAAAGATTTTGTCATACATTGACATGAATCCACCATGGGTGTACATGTGTTCCTCATTCTCTTTACAATATTATAAAGGTTTTGTCATACATTGACATGAATCCACCATGGGTGTACATGTTTTCCTCATTCTGAACCTCCTCCCACCTCCCTCCCCAACCCATCCCTCTGGGTCATCCCAGTGCGTCAGCCCCAAGCACCGTGTAGCATGCATTGAACCTCTACTGGTGATCCGTTTTACATATGATAATATGCATGTTTCAATGCCATTCTCCCAAACCATCCCACCCTCACCTTCTCCCACAGAGTCCAAAAGACTGTTCTCTTTTGCTGTCTCGCATACAGGATTATCATTACCATCTTTCTAAAAATTCCATATATATGCATTAGTATGCTGTATTGGTGTCTTTCTTTCTGGCTTACTTCACTCTGTATAATAATAGGCTCCAGTTTCATTCACCTCATTAGAACTGATTCAAATGTATTCTTTTTAATGGCTGAGTAATATTCCTGTGTCTATGTACCACAGCTTTCTTATCAATTCATCTGCTGATGGACATCTAGGTTGCTTCCATGTCCTGGCTATAATAAACAGTGCTGTGATGAACATTTGGGTACACGTGTTCCTTTCAATTCTAGTTTCCTCAGTGTGTATGCCCAGCAGTGGGATTGTTGGGTTCTATGGCAATTCTATTTCCAGTTTCTTAAGGAATCTCCATACTGTTCTCCATAGTGGCTCTACTAGTTTGCATTCCCACCAACAGTGTAAGAGGGTTCCCTTTTCTCCACACCCTCTTCAGCATTTATTGCTTGTAAACTTTTGGAAAGCAGCCATTTTGACTGGCGTAAAATGGTATCTCATTGTGGTTTTGATTTGCATTTCTCTAATAATGAGTGATGTTTAGCATTTTTTCATGTGTTTGTTACCCATCTGTATGTCTTCTTTGGAAAAATGTCTCTTTAGTTCTTTGGCCCACTTTTTGATTAGGTCATTTATTTTTCTGGAATTGAGCTACAGAAGTTGCTTATATTTTTGAGATTAATCCTTTGTCCATTGCTTCGTTTGCTATTATTTTCTCCCATTCTGAAGGCTGTCTTTTCACCTTGCTTATAGTTTCCTTTGTTGTGCAAAAGCTTTTTAATTTTAATTATGTCCCATTTATTTATTTTTGCTTTTATTTCCAATATTCTGGGAGGTGGGTTATAGAGGATCCTGCTGTGATTTATGTCAGAGAGTGTTTTGCCTATGTTCTCCTCCAGGAATTTTATAATTTCCTGTATTACATTTAGATCTTTAATCCATTTTGAGTTTATTTTTGTGTATGGTGTTAGAAAGTGTTCTAGTTTCATTTTTCTACTGTTGACCAGTAGAAAAAAAAAAACTTGACCAGTTTTTCCAGCACCACTGGTTAAAGAGATTGTCTTTTCTCTATTGTATATTCTTGCCTCCTTTGTCAAAGATAAGGTGGCCATAGGTGCATGGATTTATCTCTAGGCTTTCTATTTTGTTCCATTGATATATATTACTGCCTTTACACCAGTACAATACTGTCTTGATGACTGTGGCTTTGTAGCAGAGATTGAAGTCAGGCAGGTTGATTCCTCCAGTTCCATTCTTTTTTCTCAAGATTGCTTTGGATATTTGAGGTTTTTTGTATTTCCATACAAATTGTGAAATTATTTGTTCTAGCTCTGTGAGGAATACCATTGGTAGCTTGATAGGGATTGCATTGAATCTACAGATTGTTTAGGGTTCAGTTCAGTTCAGTCACTCAGTTGTCTCTGACTCTTTGTGACACCATGAATCGCAGCACACCAGGCCTCCCTGTTCATCACCAACTCCCGGAGGTCACTCAGACACGTCCATCGAGTCAGTGATGCCATCCAGCCATCTCATCCTCTGTCGTTCACTTCTCTTCCTGCCCCCAATTCCTCTCAGCATCAGAGTCTTTTCCAATGAGTCAACTCTTCGCATGAGGTGGCCAAAGTACTGGAGTTTAAGCTTTAGTATAATTCCTTCGAAAGAAATCCCAGGGCTGATCTCCTTCAGAATGGACTGGTTGGATCTCCTTGCAGTCCAAGGGACTCTCAAGAGTCTTCACAGTTCAAAAGCATCAATTCTTCAGCTCTCAGCCTTCTTCACAGTCCAGCTCTCACATCCATACATGACCACAGGAAAGACCATAGCCTTGACTAGGTGAAACTTGGTTGGCAAAGTGATGTCTCTGCTTTTGAATATGCTGTCTAGGTTGGTCATAAGTTTCCTTCCAAGGAGTAAGCGTCTTTTAATTTCATGGCTGCAGTCACCATCTGCAGTGATTTTGGAGCCCAGAAAAATAAAGTCTGATACTGTTTCCACTGTTGTCCAATCTATTTCCCATGTAGTGATGGGACCAGATGCCATGATCTTGGTTTTCTGAATGTTGAGCTTTAAGCCAACTTTTTCACTCTCCACTTTCACTTTTATCAAGAGGCTTTTTAGTTCCTCTTCACTTTCTGCCATAAAGATGGTGTCATCTGCATGTCTGAGGTTATTGATATTTCTCCTGGCAATCTTGATTCCAGCTTGTGCTTCTTCCAGTTCAGCATTTCTCATGATGTACTCTGCATATAAGTTAAATAAGCAGGGTGACTATATACAGTCTTGACGTACTCCTTTTCCTATTTGGAACCAGTCTGTTGTTCCATGTCCAATTCTAACTGTTGCTTCCTGACCTGCATACAGATTTCTCAAGAGGTAGATCAGGTGGTCTGGTATTCCCATGTCTTTCAGAATTTTCCACAGTTTATTGTGATCCACACATTTAAAACTTTGGCATAGTCAATAGATTGCTTAGGGTAGTATACTCATTTTCACTATATTGATTCTTCTGACCCAAGAACACAGTATATTTCTCTATTTGTGTCCTCTTTGATTTCTTTTACCAGTGTTTTATAGCTTTCTATATATAGGTTTTTTTGTTTCTTTACATTGCAATGGTGAATGGATTTTTTCCCCTTAATTTCTCTTTCTGTTTTCTCATTGTTAGTTATAGGAATGGAAGGGATTTCTTTGTGTTTATTTTATGTCCTGCAACTTTATTATATTCATTGATTAGTTCTAATAATTTTCTGGTGGAGTCTTCAGGGTTTTCTAAGTAGAGGATCATGGCATCGGCAAACAGAGTTTTACTTATTCTTTTCCAGTCTGGATTCCTTTCTTTTTCTGCTCTGATTGCTGTGGCCAAAACTTCCAAAACTATGTTGAATAGTTGTGGTGAGAGTGGGCACCGTCGTCTTGTTCCTGACTTTAGGTGAAATGCTTTCAATTTTTCACCATTGAGGATAATGTTTGCTGTGGGTTTGTCAAATATAGCTTTATATTATGTTGAGTTATGTTCCTTCTATTCCTGCTTTCTGGACAGTTTTTATCATAAATGGATGTTGAATTTTGTCAAAGGCTTTCTCTGCATCTATTGAGATAATCATATGGTTTTTATTTTTCAATTTGTTTACATGGTGTATTACAATGATTGATTTGTGGATATTGAAGAATCCTTGCATCCCTGGGATAAAGCTCACTTGGTCATGACGTATGATCTTTTTAATATGCGGTTGGATTCGGTTTGCTAGAATTTTGTTAAGGATTTTTGCATCTATGTTCATCAGTGATATTGGCCTGGAGTTTTCTTTTTTTGTGGCATCTTTTTCAGGTTTTGGTATTAGAGTGATGGTGGCCTCATAGAATGAGTTTGAAAATTTACCTTCCTCTGCAATTTTCTGGGAGAGTTTGAGTAGGATAGGTGTTAGCTCTTTTCTAAAATTTTGGTAGAATTCAGCTGTGAAGCTCTCTGGTCTTGGGCTTTTGTTTGCTGGAAGATTTCTGATTACAGTTTCAATTTAAGTGCTTGTGATGGGTCTGTTAGGATTTTCCATTGCTTCCTGGTCTAGTTTTGGAAAGTTGTACTTTTCTAAGAATTTGTCCATTTCTTCCAAGTTGTCCATTTTATTGGCATATAGTTGTTGATAGTAATACCTTATAATCCTTTGTATTTCTGTGTTTTCTGTTGTGATCCCTCCAATTTTATTTCTACTTTTGTTGATTTGATTTTTCTCCCTTTGTTTCTTGATGAGTTTGACTAATGGTTTGTCAATTTTATTTAACTTCTCAAAGAGCCAGCTTTTGGCTTTGTTGATTTTTTCTATGCTCTCCTTTGTTTATTTTGCATTTATTTCTGCCCTAAGTTTTAATATTTCTTTCCTTCTACTAACGCTGGGGTTCTTCATTTCTTCCCTTTCTAGTTGCTTTAGGTGTAGAGTTAGGTTATTTATTTGACTTTTTTCTTGTTTCTTGAGGTAAGCCTGTATTGCTATGAACCTTCCCCTTAGCACTGCTTTTACAGTGTCTCATAAGTTTTGGGTTGTTGTGTTTTCATTTTCACTTTTTTCTATGCATATTTTTATTTCTTTTTTTATTTCTTCTATGATTTGTTGGTTATTCAGCAGGGTGTTTTTCACAGTTTTGAAAATACTGGTAAGTTATTTTATAAAATGTCCCTCAGTTGGGATTGGTCTTGTCTCATGATCGTGATTATACTGGGTATATTTATTTAGGGAAGGATGTTCACAGAGGTAATTGTCATTGTCATTGTATCAGTTTTGTATAATTACTATAAAGATAAAGCACATATTTTACTTGTTTTACTCTGTTTCTATTTTTACTATATTTCTTAGTTTTGTAGAATGATTCATTGATAATTATCTGTTAATGTTAATTTACAATTTTTTAAATTGCTTTATGAATTTATATAATTAAAGCAATAACAAACTAATCATATTAACTAACAGGTGATTATAGTTTAATCACTCCACAAAACTAAGAAATATAAGAAAACAAGAAATTCAGTAAAACAAGTGAAATATATAAAATTGATACAATGAAATTAAAAGATGCTTGCTCCTTGGAAGAAAAGCTATGACAAATCTAGACAGCATATTAAAAAGCATAGACAGTACTTTTCCAACAAAGGTCCATCTAGTCAAAGCTATGCTTTTTCCAGTAGTCATGTATGGATATGAGAGTTGGATCATAAAGAACTCTGAGCGTCGAAGAACTGATGTTTTGAACTATGGTGTTGGAGAAGACTCTTGAGAGTCCCTTGGACTGCAAGGAGATAGAACCAGTCCATCCTAAAGAAAATCAGTCCTGAATATTCATTGGAAGGACTAATGCTGAAGCTGAAGCTCTAATACTTTGGTAAAGAACTGACTCGCTGGAAAAGACCCTAACGTTGGGAAAGATTGAAGGTAGGAGGAAAAGGGGATGACAGAGGATGAGATAGTTGAATGGCATTATGACTCGATGGACATGAGTTTGAGCAAGCTCCTAGAGTTGGTGATGGACAGGAAAGCCTGGCTTGCTGCAGTTCATGAGGTCACAGAGTCGGACACGACTGAGCAACTGAACTGAACTGATACATTTGCACAGAATTAGAATATGAATTTAACTCTAAATACAACTTCCAATGATACACATTATTGTCTTTTTACGCATTAATAATAATAATTAGTTATAGCTGTGGATTTAACTTCCTCAATCCACTAATTCTAATGTCAACATCTTTTAAAAACACCTTCACAGACACACTCAGAAATAATGTTTAACATCTGAAAAACCTATGATCTAGTTAAGCTGACACATAAAATTAGTCATCACATGTATTTATTTTCTACCTTATATCTTTAATGTCTATGTTCAACAGTTATTCCTGTTTTATGTGGAAACTCAAGTCCATCTTAGGTAGTTTCAAGTTCTTATCTCTTATTTCCTGCAAGGTTATGTCATTCTATAAGTATTGATAAAGTCCAAGGTTTTACTATTTGTTTAGTGCCTTTCTTTCATATTTCTCTTGTTTCAGGATCTTTTTTTAAAAAACAGATATAAATTTAGTGTGTTATTATAATCTATTAACTTTCATCGTTTTTTGAAGTAAGAATTTTTTTCTATTTATATACACCAATATCATGGTGTATAGCTCAAAGATCATTAACTATTGCTATTGTTTAGCCACTATCAGATCAGATCAGTCTCTCAGTCGAGTCCGACTCTTTGCGACCCCATGAACCACAGCACGCCAGGCCTCCCTGTCCATCATCAACTCCTGGAGGTCTCTCAGACTCACATCCATCGAGTCAGTGATGCCATCCAGCCATCTCATCCTCTGTCTTCCCCTTCTCCTCCTGCCCTCAATCCCTCCCAGCATCAGAGTCTTCTCCAATGAGTCAACTCTTCACATGAGGTGGCCAAAATACTGGAGTTTCAGCTTTAGCATCATTCCTTCCAAAGAAATCCCAGGGCTGATCTCCTTCAGAATGGACTGGTTGGATCTCCTTGCAGTCCAAGGGACTCTCAAGAGTCTTCTCCAACACCACAGTTCAAAAGCATCAATTCTTCGGCGCTCAGCCTTCTTCACAGTCCAGCTCTCACATCCATACATGACCACAGGAAAGACCATAGCCTTGACCAGGCGAACCTTTGTTGGCAAAGTGATGTCTCTGCTTTTGAATATGCTATCTAGGTTGTTTTGTCCAATTTATTGCAACCCCATGGGCTGCAGCACACCAGGTTCCTCTGTCCATCGAATTTCTTAGGCAAGGATACTGGGTGGGTTGCCAGTCCCTTCTATATCAGGATTTTCCTGATGCGGGGATCAAACCTGTGTCTCCTATAGTGGCAGGCAGATTCTTTAACACTGAGCCATGAGGGAAGCTTGATCATTATTAGCTATAGATCCAATTTATTTTAAAATAAATAACTTTATATATATTTATATGACATATACATACAATGGCATTATATATTTTATTATTTATCACCATCTTTACCTGCTTCTGTAGTATCTTTTTGTATTTCCACCAAATATTTCTAGGCCAATCATTCTCAAACTGGAGCAATATTTTTTTTCAACAGGATTATTTGGAAAGGTCTGCATACATTTTTTGATTCTCAAAACTGAGGGGATGATATGGAGATCTAGCAAGTAGAGAACAGTGTGTTAGTTGCTCAGTCATGTTTGACTCTTTGAGACCCCATGGATGGTAGCCCTCCAGGTCCATGGGATTCTTCAGGCAAGAATACTGGAGTAGGTTGCCATTCCCTTCAGGGGATCTTCCTGATGCAGGAATCGAACCCAGGTCTCAAGCATTGTAAGCAGATTCTTTACTATCTGAGCCACCAGGGAAGCCCAGATAGAGAACAGAGATGCGGCTAAATATTCTATAATGTGAAGAACATCTCCCATAAAATAATTATGTGGAGCAAATGTCAGAAGCCTTGTTCTAGGTACATGGAAATATGGGCCTTCTATCTCCTCTTTCTTTGGCAAATGATATATGAATGCAAATGCCATGTGTCACAATTTGGTAAAGGGTTGACAGTTCATAATGTAACATACTGCTATTTTCGTCCCATAAAGTCCAATGACCAGAGAGGGATGGCCCTTTAGCTTGCATATTTAAGTGACAAAAGTATGGAACAGAAATTTGGTTGTCTTAGAAAGACATGCACTTGAAATACACAAATACTGTTAGAAAGATGTTATTTTAAAATATTGAGGTTTATATTTTTTCCTATAGTGTAATCTAGGTGGAGTTTTCCTGACAGCTCAGCTAGTAAGAATCTTCCTAGATGCAAGAGACATGAGTTCAGTCCCAGAGTTGGGAAGCCTGGAGAAGGAATGGCAACCTGCTCCAGTATTCTACCCTGGAAAATGGACAGAGAAGCCTGGCAGGCTACAGTCCATGGGGTCGCAAAGAGTCAGACATGACTGATTGAATGAAGACACACACACACACACACACACACACACACACACACACACACACACACAATCTAGGCATTACCTCATATGATCATCTAAACTTCAATTAAAATTACATTAAAAATTATTGTATCAGTTGCACTAGCCATATTTTAAAATTGCATTCACCAAATATCAACCATAATGTGTTCAGATAGATAATTTCAATCATTACAGAGAATTTCTTTTTTTAAAAAACTTTATAGCCTATTCTCACAGATATGTCCCTCCTCTTTTTCCATTTCTGAAACTGTGCAAAATACAAGTTCATATTAAAAATGTATGTTAGTGCAGTCTGTGTGTTTGTGTGTTTAAAGTGCAGTCATTTTATAAATGATATGCATTTTGTTTTTTGTCAATCAAAAAGATCTCATGAGTTTAAAAATAATTTCATTTTGATACATTATAATGTTCATGATAAATGTTAGATTGATTATCAGTCCCTTTACCCATTTACTATGTTTTTAAGTTTGGCACTGTGTATTTTAGGTATTTTAGGGGGAATTTGGCCACCACAGATATCAATGAAGCAAACATCCTTTTAAATAAAGTTTAATATTTTTATTATTTCATTTTTATGGAGACAGTCCCTGGAGTACTTTTTGGGCAAGAACTGTTTTTTTTTTTTTTTTTTTTTTTAAATAGAATTTTTAGACTATCTTTCTTTCCCCAAAATGGTTAAAGCAATTAATATTTCTACCAGTATCACAAAATAATTTTATTCACTGAATGTTATACTGCTCAAATCAGTCTAGATAGTATTTAATATTTCATTTTTTTCTTTGCTTTTCTCTCTGTGCTTTCTAATGAATTTTGCCATTTTTGTCTTTTGGCATTTTAATATGCTTGAGAATTCAACAGTCTGTGTATCTTCTTTCTATTCTTACTTGCATATTTCTAAATGTTTGTAGGAACCTTCTATAGAGTAGTTCTTAATTCATATCTGTATTTCTCTTATCTCCTTAAGTGCATGTCATCTAATCACCAATTATTATACATTTTTGCACATAAAGACTATATTTTTATATTATAAAATATATTTGTAAAGTAATTAGCCTCTAATTAAAATAAATAAATTTAAATTTAAAAATATTTGTCTTTTATTTTATAATTCATAAAATTAATGTCTTCATTATTATATGTTTTTTGTTGTCAAATTCAATTATTTCACTTATACTTATCTTTAGGTTTGAGTGAATTATTTTTCAGTATTTAATTAATTTAAATACTTTAAATTAAATTTAACATATGTTTTATTTTTAAGACTTTTATATTTCAAGATCTAGTAAGTTAAGTTTAGGGTTATCCATATAATAATTGTAGAATATTATGTGACAAGAATTCTTACAATGTAACTAATGATTATACAGACTGTGTTTTGCTCGAAGTTATAACTTCAGATTTCTACTGTAGAATTTTTGTGTCTCCTTTCCAGTGACCATTATGCTTTGTCTTCCAAGTATACCTGAGTATACTCCTCCTGTCTTCAGTGCCAACAAGCTCAGGACATGAGATGCTACTAGTGAAGATGATAGAATTGATCAGACCCATGACCTAAGCTTTGACATTCCTTTTCAATTTCATTTTGACAGATGCTAAAAATGTATTTAATGCACAATTGAACTTGACACAAATACTTAAATAAGCACATGATCAAAAGAAAGAAGTTTAAAATATCACTACTCCTATTATCACTCCTATGTGTGTGTGTGGATATTTTTAGTGTGACAGTATCATTTTTATTCTTTAATGGTACATTTTACACATTTTTAATATATAATCTAATATTCCCATATAAAATAAATTTTAGTGTTTACCTAATATTCTACCTCATTTTTGCCAAAAAAATGTATCCACTAACATTTATTAGATATTTACCTGTTTCCTGAGAAATCTGTATGCATGATAAGAAGCAACAGTTAGAACTGGACATGGAACTGGTTCAAAAATAGGGAAAGAAGTATGTCAAAACAGTATATTATCACCCTTTTTACTTAACTTATATGCAGAGTACATTATGGAAATCCCAGGCTGGATGATTCAAAGGCTGGAATTAAGTTTTCTGAGAGAAATATCAACAACCTCAGATATGCAGATGATACCACTTTAACAGCAGAAAGTGAAGAGGAACTAAAGAGCCTCTTGATGGTTAAAGAGGAGAGTGAAAAAGCTGGCTTAAAACTCAATATTCAGAAAACTAAGGTCATGGAATCTGGTCCCATCACTTCAAGGCAAGTAGGGAAAAAGTGGAGACAGTGACAGATTTTATTTTCTTGGGTTCCAAAATCACTGTGGATGGTGACTGCAGCCATGAAATCAAAAGACGCTTGCTCCTTGCAAGAAAAGCTATGACAAACCTAAACAGCATATTAAAAAGTAGAGAACATCACTTTACTGACAAAGGTTTGTGTAATCAAAGCTATAATTTTTCCAGTAGACATGTATGGATGGGAGAGTTGGGCCATAAAGAAGGCTGAGCACCAAAGAATTGATGCTTTCATCCTGTGGTGCTGGTGAAGACTATTGAGAGTCTCTTGGACAGTAAGGAGATCAAACCAGTAAATCATAAAGGAAATCAACACAGAATATTCATTGGAAGAACTGATGCTGAAGCTGGTGCTCCAATACTTTGGCCACCTGATGCGATGATCTGACTAATTGGAAAAGACCCTAATGCTGGGAAAGATTGAGGGCAGGAGGAGAAAGGGACGACAGAGGATGAGATGGTTAGATGGTATCACTGACTGAATGGACATGAGTTTGAGTAAACTACAGTGAAGGACAGGGAAGCCTGGCATGCTGCAGTCCATGGGGTTACAAGGAGTCAGACATGACTTAGCGACTGAACAACAACATGGTATTTTATTCTCTTTGATAAAGATATAAATTATCAGTCCATATATTTATTACCTTGAGATTAATCACTAGATTCTGATTCCACAATTATTTTTGTGATTTTAGACATGCATTGTTAAATTCCTTCTATAAATAACTGTGTTATATTGGCAACCTATGGTGGAAATAATTAAATGTTTTTGTCTACTTTATTTGGAACACCAGATTGGATATGTTAATAATAGTTCTTAAAAAGCAAGTGCTATTGAAAGATTGTGAAAAGTAAATTCAGTTCAATTCAGTTGCTCAGTCGTGTCTTCTAATCTTTTCCATTTCTTTCTCCCAAGAAATAAGAAATTTCTTGATATTTCTATACCTAATTGCCTTGCATTGTACCTATTGCATTGCCTGCAACAGACTATATGCTCAGTACATTTGGAATAAATTGATGTTTATGATTTTGGCCTCAAAATTTGAACTAAAAAGTAGTTCTACCTTTGAATACTGAGACTGTATTGCTTATTTGGAAATGCAATTTTTTCCCCTAAAACTCACTTATGGACCTTTAAAATTTTTTACAGAGGTTCACAGTTGTATATGGGAAATAGAAAATGAGATAGGCTCCTCATATCACACAGAAACAACTTTTTATAATTTTTTGACCTGTCTGATGATTACTACAGGCTTCAAGACTAGTTCACTGACTTTTTTCAAAGCAGCCACCTGAGTGTACTTCTGGTATGAGACATTTTGAAGAAATGCTTCTATTAACCACTACTGCTAAAGCTTGTTCTCATCAGTCTCTGGCTTGAGACATAGTGCAATTGTCTGCTCATTTAGTCAAGCCATTGTGGCTCTCAATCATAAAGGAGGTCACTCTTTCTTAAGCCACACATGGTGAAGATTGTCTCATATCAAAAAGTGCTTGGTCTCCAATCTTACCTATCAATGCATCCAATTCACAGAAGAGCACACATACCACAGAGATTCGTTTTATTTGCCCAACATGTGGTCAACAACTCTGTGAGTTATGCCAGGCCATTCTGTGACCAAATAATCATTCTTCAGTGTTCAACTAACCATGGTGATTTGCCCAGAGGACCCAATTCAGTCTCTCTTCTATGGCGAATTATTTCTCAGGCACTGCACTGGCCCTTTCCTTGAAATCACCGTGGTCAGGGTGACCCAATTCATCTAAAGAGTTTCTTTTTCAACAAAATTTAATTACCAAGAGGCAGAATTGTGAAACCCTTGCCCTCCTAGACAAATCTGCATTATTATAGTCCTAAAACAGCCAAATTCTTTGGTGGGGAGTATCATGACAGCATACACTTACAGAGTTCACAGCCATCAGAATGGCTTGGTATACAGTTCCTTGTGAAAATGAAATGACATTCTTGCTTTGCAACAGGGGGTATTCACATAATTATATCCAGGGCAAAGAGATACTTATCCAAGATGAATTGATGTTTCCATGTTTAGATAGAAAACAATAATGTATTGCCAAAAAAAAATAAAACAACTTTTTTTAACCAATAAATTAAAAAAATCAGTTAAAAAATAAAACATATATATGGAGATTATATGTGTATGTATATGTATATATGTATATATATATATATATATATATATATATATATTTATGAGCATGCCTGCCTGAGGGTTCATGTGTTGTTCACTCATGTCTGACTCTTCATGACCGCATGGACTGTAGCCTGTCAGGCTCCTCTATCCATGGAATGTTCCAGGCAAGAATCCTGGAATGGGTTGCCATTTCATACTCTGAAAGATCTTCCCTACACAGGTATCAAACCTGAGTATCCTGAGTCTCCTGCATTGGCAGGACGATTCTTTACCATTGTGCCACCTGGAAAGCCCATATATGTTTATTATATATATATATAATATATATATACTGTGTATATAATCTTATTGTGTACTTGAAAAAGGAGTTTATTTGGTTGGTTGGAAGATAAAAGTATCACACTGAGTATTTCAGAAAATCATAATGGCTGATTTTTAAGACCATTTCTAGCTGGAGAAGGATATGGCAACCCACTCCAGTGTTCTTGCCTGGAGAATCCCAGGGACAGGGGAGCCTGGTGGGCTGCCATCTATGGGGTCACAGAGTCGGACACGACTGAAGCGACTTAGCAGCAGCAGCAGCAGCAGCTGTAGGTGACTAACCTTACTTAATGGAAAATTTTGTGGGTCTGTGCCCACATTTCCTTTATGCCTGTTTTTTGTCCTTCACAGTACATGGAAGTATTTCACAGCGACTCTATAAACAGGCAGCTCATCTGTTAATGTCAGTGGAAAGTTTATTAATGTATAAGTTATATAGCCTACATCCACACATATGTCATAACATGTGACAAGTCACCATTTGTTATACAACCTTCCATACTCAGACATGTGTCGATTCATAGAGTAGAGGACGAATATATCAAAAATGAATTTTGTGAAAGGTTATTTTCTGATATAAGTAAATTGTTAAATTACTTAAATAAATATGTAAAGTAAGAGTGTTTACCAATTTCTTTGCCTCTCACAGTGAGCATTGGAATAATAGCTTAGTTATCATAAGTAATGGTTTCACACTACGTTAAATTGAATATTTTTCATGATTACATTTAGATCAAAAAACATAGAAAGATAAACTAGATTTATAACTTTGGAAACCAAGTGACACTGTAAACAAGGTCAGAAAAATAATATATTTCCATACTTGTAGAAGAAGAATTTTTGTTCTTTAGCTACCATGTCAGGATGGTAAATTGAAACTAGTACACTGCTTGCATAAAAGTTTAAGGACACACTTTTGATATATTAATTTTTACTCAGGTGGATGTAAGAACGCAGTAAATTTTGTGGTACCTGAGGAATATTAGTCTTTTACTCCCCTTGAAAAATAGCAGCATTCTATTCTATTACTTGTTTTTAATGAAATAAATACCTGTTTTTAATGGAACAAATCAATAAAAGAAGCAAGATAAAATTATGTGTTAAAAGTGTTAATTCTGAAGACATTCTTAAAATATTTAATTTTGCTTTTCATAAAAAATGCTCTTTAACAAGTCTAAATTAGTGTAGGTATGTAACAAATGCTATTGTTGTTGTTCATTTGCTAAACTGGAGATCTGACAAATGCTATTAAGACTTTATTATTTGGTTTCCTTCTTTCCTGTTTTGTTTTTGTTTTTGTTCAAGTCTTCCAACTTCCATGAAGACTATGTAGTACTTTAAAGTATATTGAATAAATGTAATTGAATATATGTCATGAGTAAAACATGGAGAGTAAAATTAAGTAACAAGTAAAAGAAGATAGCAATAAGTCTTTTCTAAGGAAAATCTACATTGTCTTATGATGAATTGCTATTAATTATCCATTTTGAATAGGTAGCTACAGTACTAGTTATAATAAGATGTACATTTAAAGTTTTAGATTTAATATGTTTTCTAGACATATGTAGCAATCTCTTTTTTAAATTTTCAAACAGGAAGCATGATTGAACTTACATATCTGCTTTTTATTTTTCTTTGGAAAATATTATTTTGATGATAAGTGTTGTTTTCTTCTAAGTTAATACCTATACATTCACTCACTTGAGACTCCTCTAATAAGAAATAAATATGTTCTTCAGAATAACAGAGATTACTGGAATTTGATTCAATTAGTTATGGTAATACAGAATGGGGAAATATTCTACAATTTAATAGTAGCTCATACTGATATTTGCATAGGAATATTTTCCTTAATATTTAATGGATCAAGTAATTAATTTTCTATTTGCATGGTATTTTTTTATTTTATAAATCACAACTATTTCAAAAATCAAAGATGTTAAATAGTACTTTAAATGTCCCCTAGATATTATATATTTAAATTACTCACACATGCTAGTCTACATTTTATATTTCCTTTTATAGCACCTAGAAAAGTTAAACTCTTATGTGTTAATTTCATCATTTTTCTCACTCTCTTACCTAAAAGTTCATTCTTCTCACCTTGTCTAAGTCATGAAGGGAAAGAACTATTTATTGCTTACTTTCAGTCGCACCAAACATTATCACGAGTCTATCATTTTCTATGTCCTTTTAGACCTGAGTTCATTAATTACTGCATAAATGTATGAATTACTGCAAGATCAATGTAGGCATATTTGTGAACAGTGTGTGGAATTTATACTTGTTAAGTTTTTTATATTTATATACATGGACAAATTTCCAATTCATATATTCAGGTGGAAGCCAGATAGACATGATTACTCCTAATCGGAAGTCTTAGGAGGTTCTTACTTAAAGCTATTGAGATCATTTACTTTATACCATATCTATCCCTCACAGCTAGATCTGCAATATTCTGAACCAGTGAAGTATACATTATCTACTTCTTGGCATGCATTTCTACTAAAGGTTTTCTTTTTCTAACTCTCAACAAATCCTATTGTAGATAGTACATATTCTACAATATAACATCTGATTTCCACTTCTCGTATTTTCACCCTCAATCCATTAATTGTCTCATTATTCAGTTAAAGTAACTGCTGCTCTTTGGAGAGGAGTGGGTATTTGATCTTCATATAGAGAAAACCAACAAGACCATAATATGTAACTCCTTTTTGGAAGGATATAATATTTTCAAAAATTTGGACTTATATAAAACTGAACAAAGAGATCAACCTAAGGAGGATTCCCATATATAATATTGGAAAAATTGTGATATACAATTTTATATAAACATATGCACAGAGACACATGAACACACAGAGTCACCTAAAATGAGTTACTGAATGTGGAGTTTGTGCAAATAAATAAAAATAAAATTAAACACTAAGCGTACCCAAATGAAGTACACAATACTTTTTACTAAGTGCACACAAATACCTTTTGTGAAGTATCAGATCAGATCAGATCAGATCAGTCGCTCAGTCGTGTCCGACTCTTTGCGACCCCATGAACCGCAGCACGCCAGGCCTCCCTACTATATTATCCAAATTATTTATCATAAATATTAAATATAAATCACTCTAAGATATATATCTCTTATACTCAAGATTTGGTTGACTTCTAGTTTACTAGTACTTTGTTACAAATTTTAAATGATAAAGGACAGTACTTAAGAAGAAATAGTGATTATATTTGGAAATTACCTTGTATAAGAGAATATAAACATGGAAGGATAGAGCATTCTATTAAATTAGCTTTTTAAAACTCTGTAAAAAATACAATGCACGATGTTGACTTTTAAAATTAATTTTTTAATGATCTGGGCAACATGGATCTTTATACATATGTTTATAAAATTTGGAGATATATATCTCTTTATTTGATTAAGTAGAAAGAGATATATATGGTAAATTGCATACAGTCCAGACACTTCAAGAAACAGTAACATTCATATTAAAATAGGAAGAAAAGAGCAGTAGTCAGACACCAAAGGCAGACATAAGGAAGTTTGAACCTGTTAGCCACCCTTAGGAGACTTTTGAGTGGATTTCATCCCCATTTTTCAGGTGATGAATTTTCTGGATTCCTATAATAGTTATAATGTAGTCATGAGTTCATCTTCATATAAGACAAGAGTTTAATTGACATGGGAAGAGGTCCGTGTAGTAGATCCACCACTGGAAAGCATGGGAGAAGGGAGATACCAGAGCCTATACCTGTGTCATTCATAGAGGTGGAGTTCCTTGGTGCTTTTGAATTTTTACAGACATGGGCATTCAGATGACAATGAAGTGAATGCAGTTGGCTTTGGGCTTATTCAAATACAGACTGAATACAACTGCAATGACTGGAAAACAACAGCTGATAGAATCTGATTTTGTGCTATATAGTTGAGGCTTTCTATAATCATAGAGCTGGGCTTCCAACTAATAAGCAGGTGAAATTTGGAGGAAACATTATTATTTGCTCCCATTTATTTCATAATATATTTTGAAACAAATATATTCAGGATTTCATCTTTACCATCCCACTGACTCTATCTCGAAAGACTTTCTCAGTCAGTTCTTAATTATGGGCACACTGAGCTCATGAGATCCTTTTGCTTTATTCATTTCTCACTAATATTTCTATTATGAACTTTCCTTTTACTTATCATTGCCTCTGTCTTGGTTTTTGTAAAGCTACTCTTACTGGGCCTTCACACTTAATACATAGATGCTTTGGCCTTTCACTCTATATGACAACTTATTCACAAATTCTTTATTAATTCTTTATCTGAAGTATTCTTTTCTGCACTCTAATAAAATGGATCCAACAGGAGTGACTCATAGATATCAGCAGTTCTTATATCCCATGTTTTACTCTAGCGGCAACCACAGAGTTCATTTTCATGCTCAATAGTCCTCATTAGAAGGAATATTATCTTCATCATCATCAGACAAAGAAGCCCCAAACTGGGATTCATCTAGGAAGAATAGACACTTCTCATTCTTATTTCACATACATCAATTTACTTACTTGTTTCCACACATTTACTTTTGTAATGTTTTTCAGAACTCAGTTCTGAATTCTATTTACTTCCTCTCACATGGATTTCTACAGTAGATATCTAATTGTCCCCTGGATTAAAAAATAAATTCTTTACTACATTACACCCCAAACACACCTCTGACACATCATTAAATAATTTTAAATACAGTGAATAGATAAATTCAATGATTTTCATATGTAAACATTTTATCTATCTTTGTAAACATTGTAATGCATAATACACCAAAACTGTTCAGTATGATTACTAAATTTAAATCCACTGAATTCTTGAATGCTACAGTTGGTATCTAGACCCAGATATATTTATTTATACATGTGGCAGCCATGAAGGAGTGCCTCTCAATCTCTGTCTGCAGAGAGTATGGTTGACTGATGGCTCCCGCTGCTACACTCTGTAATTCATCACTGTTCACACTGAGGCCACACTTCCCACAAATTTCAGCCCATGACTCATCATGGCAGGATATTAAGTTAGCCCTGTTCTTAGAAGACATAGGACTCAACTGAGGAGTGATGTTGGCTCAGGAATGAACTTGCTGAACCCTCTTGGACCTGATTTGCCTTCTAAAATACTTTCACTCAAACTTTCTTCCTTCTCTCTTGCCTTTTTCTGCAGTCAGATCAACAGGACAGACTAGTAGCTCTCCCAGTCTTTTCGGGATACATTTGTTTTTCCTCATTAGGCATTGCCCTTAATAAATTACACACAAGCCTTCTTTAGTTTAGGTATCTGCTTCAGAGGCTCAACACTAAAACAGAAGTGTTCCAGTAATGCAGGTGGTAAGATGGGGAATCTGGGACTGGCTTCACACCGTGCATTGGGTTGGGTACGGTAGATAGGTGAGGTGCTGAGTGCCCTGATCGAAGATGGTGACTCAGCTGCTAAATATTTCACTGATTGCTACCTTGGGAAATGTCCAGTGCTGGGGAATGCTGCAGCAGAGATGATGATTCGGCACTTAGAAATATAAGGCACAGAGAAAGATGAGAGGACAGTGACTATGAAGAAAACAGAACTGGTTGATTACTGCTAAGCTGTATGTTTGCCATCAGAGGGATGTTAAGAAACTGAGGACAGGAAGTTAATAGCTAAGAATAGAGGTAGAAGGTCATTAAAAAGTCCCTTATCTTTAGGAGTGGAAGAACAGACTGAAGGTGAGAAGCAAGCTGTAGATCTATTTATTTAAGTTGGAGATCTCCAAAATCATTTAGATGCTTAGTGCTCACAGGCCTATTATATGAAAAATCCATATGGAGCAAGGGTATGCATACTGACATATCTGTGTATGTGGATTCTCTGGACATCCAGAGTTTGTCTACCCTTCCTAATAAGAGCTAGCTAGCACTCAGTTCTGCAGGAAGTGACTGCAAAAGGGAAGGTGCTGCCCCACAAAGCAAGAGGTTTTGTCCTCAGGAGTTACCCCATATCTTTTCCTGACTGCGAGGATAATGATAGCAATAAATCCCAGAAAAACCTGCCTTGGAATGCACTGAACCTATCATAGGTAAGACACCATACACCAAGAGTTGCAAGAAATAGTTATCATGTTCAGACCAAAGCCAGGAAGGTATTTTTAGGATTGATTCTTAGGGTTTTTGATCAAGGGGGCCAAAACATTCAGTGTAAGCAAGCAACTATTTATTGATTTGGGGACTCTTTAGTAGGACATGGAGAAGAAAATGGCAACCTACTCCAGTATTCTTGCCTAGAGAATCCTGTGGACAGAGGAGCCTGGTGGGCTGCCATCTATGGGGTCACACAGAGTCAGACATGACTAAATGACTTAGCAGCAGCAGCAGCAATAGGACATGGTTATCCTGGACTTTCCTGGCGGCTCAGTGGTAAAGAATCTGCCTGGAATGCAGGAGAGCCTGGTTCGCTCCCTGAGTCAGGAAGATCCCCTGGAGGAGGGCATGGTAACTCACTCCAGTACCCTTGCCTAGTGAATTCCACGGACAGAAGAGCCTGGTGTGCTAGAGTCCATAGGGTCACAAAGAGTTGGACACGACTAAAGTGACTAAGCAGCAGCAGCAGTTATTATCCTAGGAGAGTCCTCAAAGTATTAGAAAAAATGTTGCTATTGAGGCAGCCCTTAGAAACCTGGGAAAGGTAAATGACAAGCACTAAGTGCAGAGGGGATGTTTGCTTTGCCTTAGGAGATGGTATTGAAGAAGGAGGTAAAGAGAAGCAGGCATACTGGAATGGATATATTATATAAGGTCAAATATCCTTCAGAGATTTATATTCCATAAGAGAGTCCAGAACACTCACCATACATCAAGAATATGGGGTGAGAGGGGCACCCAAAGTACTATGGAGTTCTGTGCAGAACAGGACTGACATAGAAGGGGCAGCTGCAGAGTTGGATGCTAGGGCTCAATAGTAATAGAGGTCAGAAGTCAGCACTTAACCACCAGGAGGCTGCGATTACTGTTATGACTGGTAAGGTCAAAAGTAAAGATAAAGGATTCAACTGACATAATTTGTGAAGATGGTTAAAGTATGCCGCCCTGCTTGGGGCAAAATAGAGTGGTAGCCTCCATGGATGATAAGTGATTTGTCACCAAGTGGCCTGCTGGTCTCCTTGAGCAATAGTGCATGCAGCATCCACAGATCAACACAGGTTTCTGTTCTGACAGGTAGAACATTCACAGGCACAGTAGCTAGACTGGCCTTGGCACATGGCAGGTCTTACTGTTGGGCCAATATTTAGCTTGTCTTGGCCATCACCACTGTTTAGGGCATGTGTCAATGGTGGTGTTTTACTGTACTGATACACAGATGGGTTTTTAAAAATTCGTGACTTTGTATTGATATTTCAAATTTAGTACTATACAATGTTTACAAAATTTCTTTGATTTTAAGCTTGAATTTCTTTGTTCTCTTGTACTGAAAATCTAGTAAGTAAGCATAATTAATTTTTTGCTATATTTATCTATCGCTACACAAATTTTCATATACAAATTTTGAGAGTAATGAGAGCATTACTTTGAATGCTAAGAAAGCAAAAAAAAATTAAGATTTATTTGCAGTTTACTTAATTATAAAATATATTTGGCTAAGGATAAACTGTAGAATACAGTGTTCTGAAAACATTGGAAATGATTCCTTCTCCAGAGTGGATAAGTAAACAACTTGCTATATATAGTTAGATTTATATGTTTTGATTTTCTTTCAGTTTTTAGAAATTGTCTTTTTTCTTATTAATTTGATCCTGAATGAATTCATAAACTATAGTGACTACGATTCAATACCTGAAATTTCTCACATCTATTGACTTTCAATAAACTATTTGATCAAATTATAAGCATATGTTATAAGACAATATATAGGTCATACGTATATCTCAAAACAACAGGAATTTATAATTATGCAACCAACACCCAGGCTAAAAGCAAAAAAATACAATATTAGGAGTATCCACAGAAATCCCTAGTGTACCTCCCTAATACCCCTGCATCCTTCCCAAACTTTATTATGATCACTACTTCTAACACCATAGAACCATAATTTTTTGCATATTTCTGATATTCAAACAGTAAATTTGAACACATAGTAAGACTCATCATGTTTCTGAGGCAAATATTTATTTTTTAAATTTACTTTGCTGATAGTGTCCTTTTTTAAAATATTTCATTATTTCTGTATATTTGTTTTGTTAATGGATTATATCCAGTTTTTTGATGTTTGTGTCTTTCAAATGCGTTTTGCTGCAAATATGTATGCATATCTTCAAATTTAGAAGATAAATCTTAATATATTACTAAGTAATTCATACCAATTTACAGGTTCCCCAGTAAGATAGGAGGATTCTTATTTCTTCACTTTCTTGCCAACATTTTAGATTGGCAGACTATTTTCAATTTTAGTATTTCTGCTTTGTTTATGCTGTTACTATCTATCTCACTGAGGTTTTACTTTATATTCTCTGAGTGACTAAAGTAATGGAGATACTTCATATGTTTACTAGCAACTTGTACATTCCTCTTTTTGAAGTGTCTGTCTAAACCTTTTTTCTAATAAGTTTTCTGTCTTTTATTATTAAATTACAGGTATTCTTTATACCTTTACTAGCATGTGAGATGAGTGCAATTGTTCGGTAGTTTGAGCACTCTTTGGCATTGTCTTTCTTTGGGATTGGGATGAAAACTGACCTGTTCCAATCTTGTGGCCACTGCTGAGTTTTCCAAATTTGCTGGCATATTGAGTGCAGCACTTTCACAGCATCATCTTTCAGGACTTGGAATAGCTCCACTGGAATTCCATCACCTCCACTAGCTTTGTTCATAGTGATGCTTTCTAAGGCCCATTTGACTTCACATTCCAAGATGTCTGGCTCTAGGTCAGTGATCACATCATCATGATTGTCTAGGTCTTGAAGCTCTTTTTTGTACAGTTCTTCTGTGTATTCTTGCCACCTCTTCTTAATATCTTCTGCTTCTGTTAGGTCCACACCATCTCTGTCCTTTATCGTGCCCATCTTTGCATGAAATGTTCCCTTGGTATCTCTGATTTTCTTGAAGAGATCCCTAGTTTTTCCCATTCTGTTGTTTTCCTCTATTTCTTTGCATTGATCACTGAAGAAGGCTTTCTTATCTCTTCTTGCTATTCTTTGTAACTCTGCATTTAGATGTTTATATCTTTCCTTTTCTCCTTTGCTTTTTGCTTCTCTTCTTTTCACAGCTATTTGTAAGGCCTCCCCAGACAGCCATTTTGCTTTTTTGCATTTCTTTTCCATGGGGACTTCCTGATGTTCAAGCTGGTTTTAGAAAAGGCAGAGGAACCAGAGATCAAATTGCCAGCATCCGCTGGATCATGGAAAAAGCAAGAGAGTTCCAGAAAAACATCTATTTCTGCTTTATTGACTATGCCAAAGCCTTTGACTGTGTGGATCACAATAAATTATGGAAAATTCTGAAAGAGATGGGAATACCAGACCACCTGATCTGCCTCTTAAGAAATCTGTATGCAGGTCAGGAAGCAACAGTTAGAGGTGGACATGGAACAACAGACTGGTTCCAAATAGGAAAAGGAGTACGTCAAGGCTGCATATTGTCACCATGTTTATTTAACTTATATGCAGAGTACATCATGAGAAATGCTGGACTGGAAGAAACACAAGTTGGAATCAAGATTGCTGGGAGAAATATCAATAACCTCAGATATGCAGATGACACCGCCCTTATGGCAAAAAGTGAAGAGGAGCTAAAAAGCCTCTTGATGAAAGTGAAAGTGGAGAGTGAAAAGGTTGGCTTAAAGCTCAACATTCAGAAAACGAAGATCATGGCATCTGGTCCCATCACTACATGGGAAATAGATGGGGAAACAGTGGAAACAGTGTCAGACTTTGTTTTTCTGGGCTCCAAAATCACTGCAGATGGTGACTGCAGCCATGAAATTAAAAGACGCTTACTCCTTAGAAGGAAAGTTATGACCAACCTAGATAGCATATTCAAAAGCAGAGACATTACTTTGCCAACAAAGGTTCGCCTAGTCAAGGCTATGGTCTTTCCTGTGGTCATGTATGGATGTGAGAGCTGGACTGTGAAGCAGGCTGAGCGCCGAAGAATTGATGCTTTTGAACTGTGGTGTTGGAGAAGACTCTTGAGAGTCCCTTGGACTGCAAGAAGATCCAACCGGTCCATTCTGAAGGAGATCAATCCTGGAATTTCTTTAGAAGGAATGATGCTAAAGCTGAAACTCCAGTATTTTGGCCACCTCATGCGAAGAGCTGACTCATTGGAGAAGACTCTGATGCTGGGAGGGATTGAGGGCAGGAGGAGAAGGGGAGGACAGAGGATGAGATGGCTGGATGGCATCACTGACTCGATGGATGCGAGTCTGGGTGACCTCCGGGAGCTGGTGATGGACAGGGAGGCCTGGCGTGCTGCAGTTCATGGGGTCTCAAAGAGTCGGACACGACTGAGCGACTGATCTGATCTGATTCTTTATACCATCTGGATTAGACATGTATAGCCTATTTGTGCTACAAATATATTCTCTACCCTATGATTCTGATAGTACACAACCGAAGTCCAGAAACAGATTTCCATAAACATGGTCTTGTGATTTATGACAAAAAACTATGAAAAAGGGTTGAATTTTCAATAAATAGTGCTTGATCCTTTGAATTGTGTAATAAAAAAGAGAGAAACTTGATGCTTATATCACTTCACAAACAAAAGTTAAATCCGGGTGTAAAAGTTAAAAAAAAATACATTTCAGGAAGATAACACAAGAGAATATCTGCATAACTTTGGACTAAGAATTGGTTATATAAGTGAGATTAAAAAAACACTATCATAAAGGGAAAAATCAATATATGTGGTCATGTATGGATGTGAGAGCTGGACTGTGAAGGCTGAGCACCGAAGAATTGATGTTTTTGAACTGTGGTTGTGGAGAAGACTCTTGAGAGTCCCTTGGACTGCAAGGAGATCCAACCAGACCATTCTGAAGGAGATCAGCCCTGGGATTTCTTTGGAAGGAATGATGCTAAAGCTGAAACTCCAGTACTTTGGCCACCTCATGCAAAGTGTTGACTCATTGGAGAAGACTCTGATGCTGGGAGGGATTGAGGGCAAGAGGAGAAGGGGACGACAGAGGATGAGATGGCTGGATGGCATCACTGACTTGATGGATGTGAGTCTGAGTGACCTCCGGGAGTTGGTGATGGACATGGAGGCCTGGCGTGCTGCAATTCATGGTTGCAAAGAGTCGGACATGACTGAGCGACTGATCTGATCTGATCTGATCTGATATTAAAATAAAAATGCCATTCACTATTTAAATGAAAGAAAGTGAAAGCAAAGTTGTTCAGTTGTGTCCGACTCTTTGTGATCCCATGGACTGTAGGCTGCCAGGCTCGTTTATCCATGAGATTTTCCAGGCAAGAATATTGGAGTGGGTTGCCATTTCCTTCTCTAGGGTATCTTCCCAACCCAGGGGTTAAACGTGGGTCTCCAGCATTGCAGGCAGACTCTTTACTGTGTGAGCCACCAGGAATTCCTATTTAAATGAGTAAGAAACTAAATATTCACAAGGTTCGAATTTCAGTAGACATTTTATCCTACTGTAATTATATTTCCTTTCCTTCCCCCACAACAAAAGTATTTCTTGTTCAATATTTTTTCAATCATTAGTCATGGTTTTTCTTTCTTCTCTTTTATTTATAAAATATACATCTTATCACCTTTTGATATTTTTGTATTGTTTACATTCTTGGAGGGACTGTGATCTCTTCATATATTTGCATTTGGAAAACCTTTAAAATGGTTCACTAACCCTTGATTACTATAATTTTTTTTTCAAAACTACATCTTAAGCAAGAAGTTATTTTTCTCTGTCTGTAACACAGAACAAATTCTACAAGAAAAGCATTAATTCCTTCTAAGCTACCAAAACCCTCAGTTCCCTCAGTTGTAAATTTTTAACCTGAAATCTTTTATCTTAATTTTCCTCAGTCCCTAAATTGTGTCCAATTCTTTACCATCCCAGAGAATGTAGTATACCAGGCTCTTCTGTCCTCCATTCTCTCCCAGAATTTGCTCAAATTCATGTTCATTGAGTAAGCGATGTTATCTAATCATCTCATCCTCTGCTGCCCCTTTCTCCTTTTGCCTTCAGTCTTTGCCAACATCAGGGCTTTGCCAATGAGTTGGCTATTCACATCAGGTGGCCAGAATATTGGAGATTCAGCATCAGTCCTTCCCATGAATAATCAGGTTTGTTTTCATTTAGGATTGACTGGTTTGATCTCCTTGTAGTCCAAGGGACTCTTAAGAGTCTTCTCCAGCACCACAGTTGGAAAGCATCAATTCTTTGGTGCTCAGTCTTCTTTACGGCCCAACTCTCATATCCATACATGACTACTGGAGAAACCATAGCTTTGAACATATGGACCATTGTTGGCAAAGTGTCACACTATCCAAGTTTGTCATAGCTTGTCTTCCAAGAAGCAAATGTCTTTTAATTTTATGACTGCAGTCATCTTCTGCAGTGAATTTGGAGCCCAAGAAAAAACATCTGTTACTGCTTCCACTTTCCTCCCATCTATTTGTCATGAAATGATGGAACAGATACCAGATCTTCATTTTTTAAATGTTGACTTTCAATTTTTCACTCTCATCTTTTTCACTCCCATCTTTCACCCTCCAGAGGCTCTTTAGTTCCTCTTCACTTTCTGCCATTAGAGTGGTGTCATCTGCATATCCTTAGGTTGCTGATAGTCCTCCTGGTAATCTTGGTTGCAGCTTGTGATTTATCTTTCCCAGTATTTCACATGATATCCTCTGCATAGAAGTTAAATAAGCAGGGTGACAATATACCGCTTGATGTACTGCTTTCCCAATTTGGAACCAGCCCCTTGTTCCATGTCTGGTTCTAATTGTTGCTTCTTGACACAAGTATAGGTTCCTAAGGAGACAGGTAAGGTGGTCTGGTACTCTCATTTCTTTAATTTTCCAGTTTGTTGTGATCCACACAATCAAAGGCTTTAGCGTAATCAAAGCATAAGTAGGTGTTTTTCTGAAACTCCCTTGACTTCTCCATGATCCAAGGAATGTTGGAGCTTCTACTTTTAGAAAAGTGCATTTGAACTTTATACTCTTGGAGCATATGGATTACGGTTTTCTTTCCGTTTAGAAGAATCACCTCATCAAAGCAAAGTCTCACTACAGACAGTATATCAGTGTGCTAGGGCTGTCATAATTACATAAAACAGATTTGATATTCTAAACAATAGAAATTTATTTTCCTGTGGTTCTGGAGCTAGAGGTCAGTGTTTAAGGCACTGACAAGGATGGTTTATTCTGAGCCCTGTCTCCTTGAATTGCAGTCAATAACTTCATGCTCACATGATATTCTCTCCTTACTTATGTGTCCAAACTTCCTCTTCTTAGAAAAGCATCCATCATATTGGATTAGGGCCCACCCTAATGACCTCATTTTAACTTAATTGCTTCTTTAAAGGCTCTGTCTTCAAATATGGTTGCTTTCTGAGGCATTAGATGATAATTCTTTAACATAATTTTTCTGTGTGTGTGTGAGGGGGCAAAAGTCAGTCCAAGACAGATGGGATATTTCATTAATTTGAACATTCTTTTTACTGACACAGTCTTTCCAGAACCTCATATGTATTATGCATATAGGAATCAGATTCCTGTCATTGCCTTACACACCCAATAACTCATTGCCATTTGTGACATACCTTATAATACTATCCTTAGTTCTAAGGGTATATATCTCTTCCTGAAATGCCTCACCTTGTGAGATAACTACTCTGGATATAAGACACTTTTTCATTTATGTCATTTGATTTTCACTTTATCTTGAGAAAGTTTCATACATTATGCAGCAATTTTGTATTTTCACTGTATAAGATGCATATCTTCTCAGTTTAACATGTTGGTAGCTACAAAAGTGAGTACATAACTTGGAAATCATTTGGAAATATATGTCAATATGGTTGCTAATATATTAACTGAAAAAAGCTATTCCAAAATAATATACTTAATTTAAGATTTATCTATATATCTATCATCTACCTACATATATACTCAGATAAAGAGGGAGATTTTTAAAGGAATGATATAAAGATATTTTTATACTCTAAGGGTTAATTATGGTTAAATTGGAGAGGCTACTGGATATAAAGTTAAGGCAACATAAAATTTCTCCTATGTGAATGATTCCATTGATCTTATTTTAACTTTTCATAGTAAACACCTGCAGCCTGAGTATACTTACACTGGACTTTTGTTTCTAAAATAAATTTGAATTATTTTGTCAGAATTTGCAACATGTTACAAAAATGTTCATGAACCCAGTAATTCTGTGTCTAACAATATATCATGAGGTGCCAAAAGGAAAACTGTATAAACAAATTCATTCCAGCTGCAAAATGTTTGAAAAATCCAAGTATCTGACCAATAGATTACCTGTGAATAGTTTATATATAGTTGTATAAATGCTATATAATTGTTAAAACAGTGATTATTTGGAAATTTTAATAGTGTGGATATAAGATTATGTAAAAAATAAGGCCATTATAATATATATGTATAAATGTTTATGTACATCTTTGCACACACATATACCAACTAAAATTGTCCTTGCCATCTACCTCTACAAGGATTAGGTAACTAGCCAGTGCAGTCACTAACCTTCAATATATCCTGAAAAAAGTTTAGGATAGAGATCATGAATGAGGTACTTTGTGCTCTGGGGAAAAACTGACAAAATAGAACTTTGGATAATTGGATATTTTCATGGGAGATTTTAGGAGTTCAAATTCTTGCATCTTCTCATATCTACAAAATCACTAAAAATCAGTAATGGAGACATCTGCTTCTCATGCCTAGCAACAATCTTCTTGTGACCAGCAGCAAGACTCTGCCAAATGTGTGCTGAAGTGCCTGTATCCCTCTTTACCCAAATCACATAGAAACTGACCTCCCCTCAACCTTTTCCAAACAATTTCTCAGAGATGTCTGTGAGGCTGTCTCTGGAGCTATAGTCCTCATGTTGTCCCAAATAAAACTTAACTCTCAGCTCTCACATTGTGCATTCTTTTCTGTTACACACATGATGGTAATGTATGAAAGTGCACAAGATAATACATCAAAACGTAGAGGACAACAACCCAAAATCTTACAAATTATTTTTGGCAGTATACTTGTGTATACATCTTTTATGAACTCTAAATTTTCTAAAGGTGTTCGATAATAACTTGCAGTAGAAAAGCTGATATGCCTCAATTTGACATGACTGTTTCTTCCTTTAAAATAAATAGATAATCCATGTGTGTTATAAACTAAATGGAAGTTTTCCTTATCTATTCAACAGGTATATTACAAATAGGTACATAGTTTGGGCAGCATGTCATAAAAATCTATTGAATTTCTGTTTTAAGCAAAGTTAAGTGAAGAGCTGACTCACTGGGAAAGACCCAGATGCTGGGAAAGATTGAAGGCAGGAGGAGAAGGGGATGACAGAGGACAAGATGACTGGATGGCATCACTGACTCAATGGACATGAATTTGAGAAAGCTCTGGGAGACAGTGAAGGACAGGAAAGCCTGTCTTGCTGCACTCCATGGGACACCAAAGAGTCGGATACAACTGAGTGGCTGAACAACAACAACAAGAACCATTTGGGCTTCCTGGTAGCTCAGATCATAAAGACTCCACCCGCAATGTTAGAAGACTCGGCTTTGATCCTTAGGTCTGGAAGATCCCCTAGAGAAGGAAATGTGAACCCACTCCAGTATTCTTGCCAGGAGAATTCTATCAACAGAGGAGTTAAAGTGACTCCATGGGGTCACAAAGAGTTGTTCATGGCTGAGTGATTAACACTAATAACAATTTATTTAAATAGGTCTAACTATACTATAGACATAGAACTAATCAGGCAAGGCAGCGGTATATGAAACTTTTGACCTCTCTAACAAAATGGTCACAAATACCAGGGGAATTTGTCTTTATTGACAAAAATAATTTACATTTGTTATTTAAAATTATCTATAAAATGTTGATTAGGACATCAGAATTACCACTGATGGAACCAATGTTTTATGCATTCTATTTTAAAATCATTGGTCAAAGTACATCTGAGCAAAATGTACAGTGGGGCGTGGTGGAGGATAATGAAGCAGAGAAAAATGTGATAACTTGCTGCTTGAGACTTTTTTTTCCCCCTGAATTTTGTAGCCTCTTTGCTTCCACTGTTTCATTCAGCAGAGAAGCCACTTTCCAAATATATTTCATAGTATTCTAAAATAACTCTTTTCTAGGAATCCAAAATGCCCTTGACAATAAGAGGTAACCAAACACATTAAGTCAGCTAAGATTCAATTTTAGATCTTCATGGAACACTATGACACATTATTGAAGAAAAAAAAAATCTTTGCACAGTGCTAATATTCACCCAGCAAGCAAGACTACTTCCATATTGGTTTTAAAAATATTGAAATAATTCCATCCTTTTGTTAAGTAGGTACTGCCTCCAGTTACAGGCACATTCTGCCTGTGCCATCATTACACTGATGGTCTTGGATCCTCCATACCACCCCACAGTTCAAAAATCACATTATTAATGCTGGATAGAGAAAGGTCCTACTGGCCCACATTCCAGCACCTTGCTGAATGTCTATCCTCAATTATCGATGACAACATGGGCTCGATAAAGGACAGAAATAGTATGGACCTAACAGAAGCAGAAGAGGTGGCAAGATTACACAGAAGAACTGCACAAAAAGATCTTCACAACCCAGATAATCATGATCGTGTGATCACTGACCTAGAGCCAGACATCCTGGAATGTGAAGTCAAGTGGGCCTTAGAAATCATCACTAAGAACAAAGCTAGTGGAGGTGATGGAATTCCAGTTGAGCTATTCCAAATCCTGAAAGATGATGCTGTGAAAGTGCTGCACTCAATATGCCAGCAAATTTGGAAAACTCAGCAGTGACCACAGGACTGGAAAAGGTCAGATTTCATCTCAATCCCAAAGAAAGGCAATGCCAAAGAGTGCTCAAACTACCGCACAATTGCACTCATCTCACACGCTAGTAAAGTAATGCTCAAAATTCTCCAAGCCAGGCTTCAGCAATATGTGAACCGTGAAGTTCCTGATGTTCAAGCTGGTTTTAGAAGAGGCAGAGGAACCAGAGATCAAATTGCCAACATCTGCTGGATCATGGAAAAAGCAAGAGAGTTCCAGAAAAACATCTATTCCTGCTTTACTGACTATGCCAAAGCCTTTGACTGTGTGGATCACAATAAACTGTGGACAATTCTGCAAGAGATGGGAATACTAGACCACCTGATCTGCCTCTTGAGAAATCTGTATGCAGGTCAGGAAGCAACAGTTAGAACTGGTCATGGAACAACAGACTGATTCCAAATAGGAAAAGGAGTACATCAAGGCTGTATATTGTCACCCTGTTTATTTAACCTATATGCAGAGTACATCATGAGAAATGCTGGACTGGAAGAAACACAAGTTGGAATCAAGATTGCTGGGAGAAATATCAATAACCTCAGATATGCAGATGACACCACCCTTATGGCAGAAAGTGAAGAGGGGCTAAAATGCCTCTTGATGAAAGTGAAAGTGGAGAGTGAAAAGGTTGGCTTAAAGCTCAACATTCGGAAAACGAAGATCATGGCATCTGGTCCCATCACTACATGGGAAATAGATGGGGAAACAGTGGAAACAGTGTCAGACTTTATTTTTCTGGGCTCCAAAATCACTGCAGATGGTGACTGCAGCCATGAAATTAAAAGACGCTTACTCCTTGGAAGGAAACTTATGACCAACCTAGATAGCATATTCAAAAGCAGAGACATCACTTTGCCAACAAAGGTTCGCCTAGTCAAGGCTATGGTCTTTCCTGTGGTCATGTATGGATGTGAGAGCTGGACTGTGAAGAAGGCTGAGAGCTGAAGAATTGATGCTTTTGAACTGTGAAGACTCTTGAGAGTCCCTTGGACTGCAAGGAGATCCAACCAGTCCATTCTGAAGGAGATCAGCCCTGGGATTTCTTTGGAAAGAATGATGCTAAAGCTGAAACTCCAGTATTTTGGCCACCTCATGCGAAGAGTTGACTCATTGGAGAAGACTCTGATGCTGGGAGGGATTGAGGGCAAGAGGAGAAGGGGACGACAGAGGATGAGATGCCTGGATGGCATCACCCATATCCTCGATGGATATGGGTCTGAGTGACCTCCGGGAGTTGGTGATGGACAGGGAGGCCTGGCGTGCTGCGATTCATGGGGTTGCAAAGAGTTGGACACGACTGAGCGACCCCTCTGATCTCATGTTGTGCTGGTGGTTGAATGATTTGGATTCCATCCCTTTTTATATGTAGTTACATAAAAATTTAAAATGTTACTTACTACTTCATACTTCAAGGTTACTTAATACTGTTTCTTTTTGTTTATTTTAAAGTTTTTCAGTGTCTATATCTTCAAATTCTATCTGCTACAAGAGATTTTCACACTTGACTCCTATTCCCACTATGAGTTCCCTTTTTGAAGTGAACCTATGTACAATCATAGTCCCATTTAACTGGCTTTGATAAACATCTAGTGATTTCTATGCTGCCATAACTTACTTGAAGCAAAAGGGTTCAGCATCGAGGATAACAATTGACCCCTGGAGGGTAAAAATACATGCTGCTATTAACTGATTATGAACCATGGAAGCTGGATATTTGGATGTGACAGTTGGACTATAGAGAAGGCTGAGTGACACATTCCTGATGCTTTCGAATTGTGGTGCTGGAGAAGACTTTAGAGTCCCTTGGACAGCAAGGAGATCAAACCAATCAATCCTAAAGGAAATCGACCCTAAATATTCACTAGCAGGACTGATGCTGAAGCTGAAGCTCCAATACTTTGCCACCTGATGTGAAGAGTCGGCTTGTTGGAAAAGACTCTAATGCTGGGAAAGATGGAAGGAAACAGCAACAAAGGTAGCTGAAGGGTAAGCCCAGCCTCACAGAATTTCAGCGCTAGGAACACTTTGACTTTCCTCCTGTAATATGTGACTTCTCCAGCCCACTTGTCTTCCTGGACAGCTTTTAGGCTCAGTCTTGTGAACCAGAAATCTGATTGTTCCTGAGGACTCGCCATCTTGATCTTTACTCACCAATATACAGCCTACTGAGGAGGGCATGGCAACCCACTCCACTATTCTTGCCTGGAGAAGCCCCATAGACAGAGGAGCCTGGTGGGCTACAGTCCATGGGGTCGCAAAGAGTTGGACATGACCGAGCGACTGAGCACATCACAGCACAGCACAGAGAGCCTACTTCTTATCTGATACTGCCGGCACTGCTTTCCATTTCCTTGGACAATTATTTGTGTTGAATTATGCCCCATCTTAAAAAAAAAATTAAGGTAGAAAATATGATTTTTATTATCTTGAAGTGAAAATTATTGATGGTATTTATGAACTGTGATAAATCTCTCCAGTTACACAGAGAAATTTAAATATCCAAATAAAAGAAAAAGACAAAAAGTAATTTTTGACAATGTGAATTTAGGCTTTCACATTATCTGAGAAATGTTAATTATGGGAGAGGTGAAAAGAGCATAGGTTTACATGTTGATATATGTGTTCTGAAAGGACGATTTAGTTCACGAAATGGTGGATAACACGTGTTCATGTTAGATTGCTAAATGTGCTATAACTGCATAATATACTAGTGAAACCTATATTTAATATATCCTTAGTGTACATTTCAGAGTTCTTCTGATTTGTAAAAATCCATCTCTGATTTTTAGATGAATGCTGGGAAGGAAGATTGATTTGCTTACACATGCATATGCCATAGCATATCTTTTTCCAAAGTCATGATGTAGACCGCAGCTTAATGACTAGTAAAGAACACCCTGCTCTGCTTTTATTCAAACTGTTAAGATAGAACCTAATTTAAAAATATGTTATTATATAAAATATTTATTGATTGATACACATAGCTCATGAAAGGAAACATTGAAAGCATAATTATCAGCAAGTATGCAAGAATTATGTGGAGAATGTAGAAATACAAGGAAATTACATGATGTCATTACTGGAAATAATCCCATTCAAATCAAATATATTCCCATTTTTGCAGTATTTTGTTTTTAGTTTCTCTTGATAACATGACATTATGCTGGGTGACAGTGACAGATGAATATTCATATACCCTGGGCATTGGCTAATATATGGTTAGGTAGAGAAAAAGACACTTCCAGTAATGTGCTTTGGTGTGATGTGATTAAAGCTCAGTATCATAGTATAATATGAGGAGCCCTTTACAGAAACACAGATTCAATCCAGGGTCATGAAGATCCCTTGGAAAAGCAAATGGCAACCCACTCCTATATTCTTGCCTGGAAAATTCCATGGACAGAAGAGCCTGGTGGAGTACAGGCCATGGGGTCACAAAGAATCAGACATGACTTAGCCACTAAGCAACAAGAAGAAACATAGGTAAGAAAGCCTTCACTCCCCTCTGAATATGTATAAATAGCTAAGATTTAATTGTAAAATGCTAGTGTAGAAGTTTGATACTACTTGGAGGAGACATTTTTGGTAAAGTAATGCTGAATCACAGTCATGAAACAAAGAAATCCACAAGAGTCACTTTCTCTCCATTTCACCCACCTGACTCTATGTCACCTGTGCAACCTGACCAAAAAGTGCACTTGAAATACAAAGGGTGAATGAATATTTATTTCCATATTTCAAGTACAATCGGTGTGGACATAAGGCCTGTCCTGAGTGTATATATTTGTATAAAGAAATATGCTTGCCTTAAGGCAAGTCTTACATAGGTCGCTGAGAGAAGGGAAAAGGGAATGGTGTAAAAGCCTTCAAATATTTAATGGCTTTAAAAATGCTTTCCACCAAAAAGACTTTGGTCAAGTTCAAAGATCTTGAATTTAGAAATCCAGATCAGACTTCTTCTTAAAGTCTAAGTATTAAAGAGATTTAGCAGTAGAAGTATAGGGACTGTGGTTTAATGACAAATATTGTACAATTTATGATTAGTTAATTGGTATTTGATGATTACAATTAGAAATAAAAGTTGTGACCAGATGATTAAATTCATAAATTTAAATTCATAAATTCTAGAACATGTAGTCGAATTTCAACCTATTGGTAATAGAAAGTGACTGAAAGACTTTGAGAGGGGTTAAGTGATAAAAGGGGGTGATTTATAACAATTAATCTAAGGAAAATTTGTTTGTTGAATTGAAGTGGGAAGACATTGAGGATGAAAAGGATATTGATCTAGAACCCTTAGGATTTTTTTAGCTCTTTTCTTATTTTGAATTTAATGTATACATACATATATATTTTTTCCTTGTACCTGTCTCCCTTATCCAGAATTTTGTCTAATTTGTCTCATTATATTATCTTACATTTCTATACAACTAAATAATTAACCTCAGTTTAATATTTATCATCTTTAATTTTAATTATTCCCTGTCCTATTTAACAATGTCACAAATTTCTAAACAGCATATAAAATACCCCTTAATCTTTTGACTTATTCACATATCATAAACCTATTTCCCTATTATTTATCAAGCAAGTTGTCAATTTATATAGCAGACAGCAAATTAAAAGCTAAATAAAGCAGACGAAGTAGTGGAAAAGTAGCCACTAATAAGTTACTATAAGACTAAACCAGTCCAGGGGCTTCCCTGGTGGCTCAGCAATAAAGAATTCACTTGCTACTGCAGGAGATATGGGTTGGATCCCTGATCCAGGAAAAATCCACGTTCTGCAGGATAGATAAGCCCATGAGTTCTTGTGCCCAACTGTGTGTGAGCCTACAGACTGCAGCCTACCAGGTTCCTCTGTCCATTGAAGTCTCCAGGCAAGAATACTGGAATGGGTTGCCATGCCCTTCTCCAGAGAATCTTCCCGAGCCAGGGATTGAACCCGCGTCTCTTATGTCTCCTGCATTGGCAGGCAGGTTCTTTACCACTAGTGCAGTCTGGGAAGATGCAGCTAAGCCCTGTGCACCACAGCGATTTGAGCCTGTGCTCTAGAGCCAGGGAACCACAACTATTGAGTCTATGCGTTCTAGAGCCAGTGCTCGGCTGGCTGCAAAGAAACCACTGCAAAGTGAAGCCCCCGCTTACCATGACTAGAAAAAAGCCTGAACAGCAATGAAGACTAGCACACCCAATAAATAAATAAATAAAACTATTAAAAAATTAAAAATTACTCAGTCCAGACTGAACTCTTAACAGTTCTTTAAAGGGAAAGCAAAGAGAAAACATCAAACATATTTGAATTTGTCATTAAAAAATATTCTATAAATATGGCAACTTATTTAATAATGGACCTTAATTTATTTAATTTGTACAAATTGTTCAAATCAGATCAGATCAGTCACTCAGTCATGTCCGACTCTTTGTGACCCCATGAACTGCAGCACGCCAGGCCTCCCTATCCATCACCAGCTCTCGGAGGTCACTCAGACTCACATCCATCGAGTCAGTGATGCCATCCAGCCATCTCATCCTCTGTCGTCCCCTTCTCCTCCTACCCCCAATTTCTTCCAGCATCAGAGTCTTCTCCAATGAGTCAACTCTTCGCATGAGGTGGCCAAAGTACTGGAGTTTCAGCTTTAGCATCATTCCTTCCAAAGAAATCCCAGGGCTGATCTTCTTCAGAATGGACCGGTTGGATCTCCTTGCAGTCCAAGGGACTCTCAAGAATCTTCTCCAACACCACAGTTCAAAAGTATCAATTCTTCGTCGCTCAGCCTTCTTCACAGTCCAGCTCTCACATTCATACATGATCAAAGGAAAGACCATAGCCTTGACTAGGTGAACCTTTGTTGGCAAAGTGATGTCTCTGCTTTTGAATATGCTATCTAGGTTGGTCATAACTTTCCTTCCAAGGAGTAAGCGTCTTTTAATTTCCTGGCTGCAGTCACCATCTGCAGTGATTTTGGAGCCCAGAAAAATAAAGTCTGACACTGTTTCCACTGTTTCTCCATCTATTTCCCATGTAGTGATGGGACCAGATGCCATGATCTTCGTTTTCTGAATGTTGAGCTTTAAGCCAACTTGTTCACTCTCCACTTTCACTTTCATCAAGAGGCTTTTGAGTTCCTCTTCACTTTCTGCCATAAGGGTGGTATCATCTGCATATCTGAGGTTATTGATATTTCTCCTGGAAATCTTGATTCCAGCTTGTGTTTCTTGCAGTCCAACATTTCTCATGATGTACTCTGCATATAAGTTAAATAAACAGGGTACAATATACATCCTTGATGTACTCCTTTTCCTATTTGGAACCAGTCTGTTGTTCCATGACCAGTTCTAACTGTTGCTTCCTGACCTGCATACAGATTTCTCAAGAGGCAGATCAGGTGGTCTGGTGTTCCCATCTCTCTCAGAATTTTCCACAGTTTATTGTGATCTACACAGTCAAAGGTTTTGGCATAGTCAATAAAGCAGAAATAGATGTTTTTCTGGAACTCTCTTGCTTTTTCAATGATCCAGCGGATGTTGGCAATTTGATCTCTGGTTCCTCTGCCTTTTCTAAATCCAGCTTGAACATCAGGAAGTTCACGGTTCACATATTGCTGAAGACTGGCTTGGAGAATTTTGAGCATTACTTTACTAGCATGTGAGATGAGTGCAATTGTGTGGTAGTTCGAGCACTCTTTGGCATTGCCTTTCTTTGGGATTGGGATGAAAACTGACCTTTTCCAATCTTGTGGCCACTGCTGAGTCTTCCAAATTTGCTGGCATATTGAGTGCAGCACTTTCACAGCATCCTCTTTCAGGAATTGGAATAGCTCCACTGGAATTCCATCACCTCCACTAGCTTTGTTCATAGTGATGCTTTCTAAGGCCCACTTGACTTCACATTCCAGGATGTCTGGCTCTAGGTCAGTGATCACACCATCATGATTATCTGGGTCGTGAAGATCTTTTTTGTACAGTTCTTCTGTGTATTCTTGCCACCTCTTCTTAATATCTTCTGCTTCCATTAGGTCCATACCATTTCTGTCCTTTATCGAGCCCATTTTTGCATGAAATGTTCCTTTGGTATCTCTGATTTTCTTGAATAGATCCCTAGTCTTTCCCATTCTGTTGTTTTCCTCTATTTCTTTGCATTGATCGTTGAAGAAGGCTTTCTTATCTCTTCTTGCTATTCTTTGGAACTCTGAATTCAGGTGTTTATATCTTTCCTTTTCTCCTTTGCTTTTCACTTCTCTTCTTTTCACAGCTATTATAAAATAAGTAGAATATTCAACCAAGCCAAAACAGAAGGCTATAAATTATACAGGCCCCACCAGCCAGATGTGGTTTGGTATTTTGCCGTAAATCTTCATCTATGACTATATCTATGTCAAAATATGTTGATGTCTAAAATGAGAAATATATGTATATACAATCAAAACTTCAAATTTTACATACTTTTAAAATCCTTGAAATTAGCATGTGATAGATAATATCTGCAACACGTATTTCACATGTAATAAATATATGCTTGCAACATAAGTTTTAGTTCCTGAAATTTTTATCCGTATGAATCCCAGAAAACTTACTTATCTTTTAATATTAGACATTTACACTGTATTCAGAAATTCATTCCCAGTGAGGTCCTCTTTAAAAACTGACTCCTCCCAGACCCAATAAGAAGATAGCTGAGATGTATCCTAAGCTTCTTAAATTGGCTGCAAGACTTAGGTTTGAAGGCATGCAGTGTTTGACATGAAAATCAGGATCGGTGCATCAACACTCTCTTAATTATGGATGATGTCTTGATGTGACAAGCACCACAGCACATGACTGGAGATGCACCAGTTTGTTCAGTCTCTTACAAGGAAGCAGAGAGTCCAAGCAATGATGTCTGGAGCCTGCAGACGTGCGCCAGTGTGTACCTTGAGAAGGATGAATATCCAGTGTCAATGTGCTTTCAATTACATGGTGCTTCATTTTTGTTAGCTGTTAAATGTTCACATGAAATTAAGATAGTCTGGTCTGAGTGCATGCTTTTTCCCTGTCCTGGAAAATTTTTAATTAGAGTTCCACTAATAACCTTAGGAAAAAGTGACTTTTTTTGTTTGTTTGTTTTACTTTTTTGTTTAAGCATAGTTGACTTTCAATGTTGTGTTAGTTTCAAGTGAAGTGTTTTATATATATATATATGTGTGTGTGTGTGTGTGTGTGTGTGAAAAATAAATATGTATTATTTATTTTTCTAATTCTTTTTCCATACAGGTTATTACAAAATACTGAGTATAGTTCCCTATGCCATACAGTAGGTCTTTGTTTATCTATTTTATATATAAAGTGACAGTTTTCTTAAACATCTGAGAAACAGTGTTTTAGAAGTATGCTTATGCTTATCACTTCAGTTGTGTCCAAATCTATGCAGCGCTATGGACTGTAACCTACCAGGCTCCTTCGTCCAGTGGGATTATGCAGACAAGAATACTGGAGTGGGTTGCCATGCCCTTCTCTGGAGATCTTCCTGACTCAGAGATCAAACCTGTGACTCATATCTCCTGCATTGGCCGTTGGGTTCTTTATCATTAGTGCCATCTACCTATCCATTGATGGGGCTTCCCAGGTGCTCTTTGGTAAAGAACCCACCTGCCAATGCAGGAGACAGGCTCAACCTCTAGTGGGGAAGAGCCCCTGGAGAAGGAAATGGCACCCCACTGCAGTATTCTTGCCTGGGACATCCCATGGACAGAGGAGCCTGGCAGGCTACTGTTCATGGGGTTCCAAAGGGTCAGCCACGATTTATTGACTAAATCACAACAATACCATATTCTTATATAATTATAACCTATAAGAAATATGACATAGCTTTGTAGCAGAATCTTTACTCATATATTCAATTGTTTGTTATTGCTGCTGCTGCTGCTAAGTCACTTCAGTCGTGTCCGACTCTGTGCGATCCCATAGACGGCAGCCCACTAGGCTCTGTCCCTGGGATTCTCCAGACAAGAATACTGGAATGGGTTGCCATTTCCTTCTCCAATGCATGAAAGTGAAAAGTGAAAGTGAAGTCGCTCAGTAGTGTCCGACTCTTGCGACCCCATGGACTGGAGCCCACCAGGCTCCTCAGTCCATGGGATTTTCCAGGCAAGAGTACTGGGGTGGGGTGCCATTGCCTTCCCCCTTGTTATTGCTAGATCCCTAGAAATAGATTTACTCAGTCAAAGAAAATGTGATATGTAAATATAGTTCCCCAAGTTGCCTATTGTCCATTTTATTTTGATGTTATTTTGCTTGGTATTTCCTTCCTCTTTTCCCCCGATGCTTATTCATTCTTTATCTCCCAAGTTGAAAGCTGCTTTAGCTGAAAGGCCTACCCTGAACAATTGATGAAGAGTATAGAAGAGTATATTGAGTTTTTTATGTTTATTATAGCAAATTTTTTTTTTCACAGCACTCCTCACATTGTGTAAATATACATTTGTATGTACTCTTAATTTGATTGATTAATTTCTCTAAATGTAACTATTTAGAGAGTGGAAAGTCAGTTATCTTTAATTTTGCTGCTCAACAGCTAATCAGTGTAGGAAATATTATAGGTCCTCAACAAATACTTGTTGAATAACGTGTCATGGCTGACTTTAAGCAAGGAGGAGACCTGCCGAGAGATAACATTATTATAACCTCTGTACTGGAGTTCAGGAATAGGACACCAGATCCTTGGAGAGCTGTGTCTTAAAAATAAAGTGGGAGAACTTTACCTTAGGGACTCTGGGGGACTTTTAAATACAGCAAGTGCTTATTAATCTTCTTCTTACATGAACTTTCTATTGCATTTGATAGTGCTGACTTTTCATTTCTTAAAAATCTTTCCTCCCTTGGCTTTCCTAATTCACTATTTTATAATTTTTCCCTAAATTTTTCATCTTGGATGAACTTCTTATTTAATATAACTATAAATGATTGCTAGATAGAAAAAGTGCCATTATTTAAGCTCACAGATTATATATATTTCAGCATAATCAAACACTGATACAAAGGAAATAAAAAGGCACAATTAAAAGTCAATTGAATAAAAGTCAGAATAAGTTTGTGCTAAAATCAATGTTTTAAATACTTAAATCTTAAAAAGGAATTTCTATTAAAAAAAAAAAGGTGATTGTTGAAATGTATGGAGTTACCAGCAATACTTCCCTGGTGGTTCAGACGGTAAAGCGTCTGTCTACAATGTGAGAGACCTGAGTTCAATCTTTGGGTTGGGAAGATTCCCTGGAGAAGGAAATGGCAACCCACTACAGTACTCTTGCCTTGAAAATCCCATGGATGGAGGAGCTTGGTGCAGGCTACTATCCATGGAGTCGCAAAGAGCTGGGCATGACTGAGCGACTTCACTTTCACTTTCATTAGCAATATGCTGCTGCTGCTGCTAAGTCGCTTCAGTCGTGTCCGACTCTGTGCGACCCCACAGACGGAAGCTCACCAGGCTCCCCTGTCCCTGGGATTCTCCAGGCAAGAACACTGGAGTGGGTTGCCATTTCCTCTCCAATGCAAAGTGAGGGAGTCGCTCAGTCATGTCTGACTCTAGCGACCCCATGGACGGAGCCCCCCAGGCTCCTCAGCCGTGCCATTGCCTTCCCCGCATTAGCAATATATGTAACATTAAAATAGCCTGAGCAGTGCAAGGATTTTTTTTCAGACTATTAATTTAAATTTTCCTTTAACTTTTCCTAGAGTGAAAAGTCTTTGAAATCTAAGAAACTGAATCAGTGTACTTATTTTAAGTTAATGACTTAAAGTCCAGTGTACTAATAGTGGCTGCTGGAATGGTAGTATTGGGAAGAAGTTTGAGGCCATTTCTGACTTGAGCAGAAAGGAATGTTGCCTGAGAGTTTCCCTTGCCAGCTATTCACCTTGAAGGTAATTTATAACACCCCTTACCCAGCAGCACCCAATCAATTATAGGTGGGAGTTGGCTTATAAATACTCAACTCCCTCAGTCCTCAGGGAATTACTGAGTTGTGTATTCTACTGCAGCAGATTAAGATAAAGTCACACAAAATTGTATTTGTGATAACAGAACACAACTTTATAAAATGCATTCTCTTGATGTCTCTTTTCCCTACTGCTCACATCAGATGTCCTTCACCAACAAAATAACTGAATTTCATGGAGATACTTACTTCAAGGTCTATTTCTGAACTAAACTAAGAATAAAGATAAAATTTCCAGTGAAATTGGGATGGGAGCATCCTAGCATGTGTTTATAATGTTTCTGTCATTCTAGTTTCCCTTCTAAGAAAAAAGATCTGGAAATGAGTAACAATATTAGTTAATAACAATTCAGTAGTCCTAAGCTCTCTTTTCCAATAGAACTATTTATTAGAATATATTATATGTTGAAATATTGAGTAATTTATAATTGATTACATTCTATATAAAGGAATTTTTTTAAAACAAAAAGCTTAGATTCCTTCTGTGCCCCCTATCTTTTGTTATTAGTTTCAGAGAATAAAGTGTGCCCTCCATCCGTTAAGTGTTCTTCAGTGACTCTAAAAAAGATAAGATACTAGGTAGCCAGACCATGTAACAGTTGCTGAAAGTAGTGTTACTTGTCATATTATGCACAGAAGCATTTAATTATAACTGTTGTTACAACCTTATTTAATTTTAGCCTTACACATACATGTGGATGCACCTATACTTAAATATGTGTTTTAGAATTTTTTTCAGAAGCTCTGGAGTCATATTTGACAAACATAAAGAAAATTCATTATTTCTTATGGCTTACATTATGAGTAATATGTAAGAATTTAAACATACATATTTAAAATAAATTTGAATTTATTAATTAAAGATGAATTGATTGAATGTGTTAAATATTATCCATCTTCTAAAACTTTCATAAATATTCATACAGTGTATATTTTCAATTGGATTGAGCTAATAGAAAAGTAACAAATTAATAATGAAATTCTGAGGTCAGATTTTGCACTGTCTATTTTATAAATTATGTTTAAAATATTTTAAAGTAAAAGGAACCTACAAAGATGATCTAATTGAGAATGCACTTATTCTAATTTTCAAAAGATATTGATCTGATTGGAGTCACCTTTCTCATGACTGAAGAGCCCCTAACAACTAGGAGAGGAAATTTTATATTTTACACAGCAGAAATATTCCTCCTGGTGATCAGGACTATGGATTTCTATTTTTAGGTCCTGCCCAATAGAAGACCTTATGTGTTTTTAAATAAATATAAGAGGCACTAATTGTTAAAAACAGTAATTGAGGATTAGGTCCTTAATTACAATAGGAGGATTCACAGTCCCAGAGTCAGAATATGGTACTTAATGTAAAATAAAAACTGCATCAGCCATGTGTTAAAAACAGCAAAGAAAACTCAATCAAGACTACTGCGATAGGGGTCAATATTAGTTTTAAACATTTGTGAGCTAATGGAAAAGTACTGGAGGACAAGCTAGGGTATGTGAAAAGTGAAAGTGAAAGTCCCTCAGTTGTGTCCAACTCATTGCAACACCATGGACTAGTCCATGGGATTCTCCAGACCAGAATACTGGAGTACATAGTCTTTCCCTTCTCCGGGGGATCTTCCCAACCCAGGGATCAAACACAGGTCTCTTGCATTGCAGGCAGATTCTTTATCATCTGAACCACCAGGGAAGTCCAAGAATACTGGAGTAGGTAGCCTATCCCTTCTCCAGAGGATCTTCCCAAACCAGGAATGGAACCAGGGTTTCTTGCATTGCAGGCAGATTCTTCACCAGCTGAACTACGAGGTGAGTATGATTAGGTTATCCTATTTGTGAAATGTAGCTTATCAAAATTTGGCTCCTACCATTCCTAGAGACCAGGAGGAGGAGCCATTGTTTTTCTTCTTGATGGTATTTCAAAGGGATGATGTGCAGATCAGATCAGATCAGTCGCTCAGTCATGTCCGACTCTTTGCGACCCCATGAACCACAGCACGCCAGGCCTCCCTGTCCATCACCAGCTCCCGGAGGTCGCTCAGACTCACACCCATCGAGTCAGTGATGCCATCCAGCCATCTCATCCTCTGTCGTCCCCTTCTCCTCCTGCCCTCAATCCCTCCCAGCATCAGAGTCTTCTCCAATGAGTCAACTCTTCGCATGAGGTGGCCAAAATACTGGAGTTTCAGCTTTAGCATCATTCCTTCTAAAGAAATTCCAGGATTGATTTCCTTCAGAATGGACTGGTTGGATCTTCTTGCAGTCCAAGGGACTCTCAAGAGTCTTCTACAACACCACAGTTCAAAAGCATCAATTCTTCGGCGCTCAGCCTTCTTTACAGTCCAGCTCTCACATCCATACATGACCACAGGAAAGACCATAGCCTTGACTAGGCGAACCTTTGTTGGCAAAGTAATGTCTCTGCTTTTGAATATGCTATCTAGGTTGGTCATAACTTTCCTTCCAAGGAGTAAGCGTCTTTTAATTTCATGGCTGCAGTCACCATCTGCAGCGATTTTGGAGCCCAGAAAAATAAATTCTGACACTGTTTCCACTGTTTCTCCATCTATTTCCCATGTAGTGATGGGACCAGATGCCATGATCTTCATTTTCTGAATGTTGAGCTTTAAGCCAACCTTTTCACTCTCCACTTTCACTTTCATCAAGAGGCTTTTAGTTCCTCTTCACTTTCTGCCATAAGGGTGGTGTCATCTGCATATCTGAGGTTATTGATATTTCTCCCTGCAATCTTGATTCCAACTTGTGTTTCTTCCAGGGACAGAAGAAAGACATTTCTGGGTTGTAGGAGATCTACATCTTAAAAGGACAAAGACAAAATGTACAAAGACACGTTTTCTAAAGTTAAAACTCTCAGGAAGAGCAAGGGCAATGAATAAGATTTTGGAAGCCTGTGCAAAGTGTAGTCCAGCTCAGGAAAACTATAAGTCATCTTGTTCATTCATTATCTGATAGAATTATACATGATATCATTTTTCACTTTTGTGATTACACACACACATATTCTATTGTTATCATAGAGATGATGATGTTGATTGAAATACTGCTAAAGACATTATTATATATGTATTTGTATTTAGGGTACCAATTATAAAATAAATTCACATTTATGTCAAAACAAACAAAAAATATAAAAATTCTTCTCTGCCCCTTGACCACCAGTCCACTCCCACTGTGCACTGTGTATCTGCATTGTGCATCAACCAAACCTCTCCCATCAGCAGGACTATCCACTCAACCATAAGCAGCAACATTCTCCTAGCACCAACAAGACAGCTCCTTAAAAGATAACATTTCCTTTTGAGCTTGTAAAAGGTCACATGATCCACCTGATGGCTGAATTATGTAAACTGTCAATACCACATCAATTAAGGTATATCCCTCTCTCTCAAAAAATAAGTATATATAAACTGTGTCTTGACATCTAACATATATAAATGATTCTCAGAGTTTTCTTTTTTTTTTCATTTATTTTTAATTGAAGTATAATTGCTTTTCAATATTGTGTTGGTTTCTGCCAAACATCAGCCTTAGAGATGCTCTTCCTGGATCCTAATCTTCAAACTTGACTTGAATGAAATTTTCCAATTCTTTCTTAGATTGATTAATTATTTTATGAACAAATAAATCACCAAAACTAACCACACTAGATGCTTGTTGAAGTTTTTCACAAAGTTAAGTACTCAAATGTATTTTCAGTAACAAGTGTTCTCAAATTTGCAAATTACTGGACTATTTCATCTGTTTAGTAATGGCAATAAGAGGCTACTACCTATAAACTTCTTTAGAGTTCCAGATCTTCCGCTTTTTCTATCCCACACTTAAATCTTGACTTATTACTATTTGTGCTTTAATAGCTCTCCATGGCCAAGGAGTCCTCCATTGCCAAACTTTTATATTAAGCTATTTGACCAATGAATCCAGCTACCAAAGCTGTGTCCTTTTCAAGGCCACCATAAACAAAATTCTAACACAGGACACTTAAACACTGCAATATAGGCTGCTGCTAGAACCGATTATATACTCAGACAAAAAGCTGACAACATAATTACATGAAGAAAAAAACATTGCATTAATGTATACTTTCATTTTACCTAGTGTTATTAATGTTTCTATTAAAAGAAAAGAAAGGTTATAATATTTGTTATCAGGGTAACTCTCTCTAAATATATAAAGAAAGGCAATGATTAGTCATTTTTATTCATTTAATATTCAGCATGTTCACTTGCCAAAGCACAGAGGCCAGAAAAGGAATTAACCTTTGCTCTTGGTTTGATAAGAATGAAACTAAAATAAGAACCACCTAGCATTAATATTGTTAAATTGAAGCTGCTGAGAAGACAGATGAAGGCTTTAAAATAACCCCAGATGGTTACTGGTATATCCTGCTCAAAACAAAGATGCCAGCCTGTTTAGTTCAAAGATCATTAGTTCCCTTATTTGACAATTTGGGATTTTACATCTCATAATGTGAGAAATGCACTGTGTTATCTAACAGAGTGTATGACCCTGGGCTAATTAAAAGGCACACATGAGCAGGGCAGGGTGAAGCAAGGCTGCTTCATTACAAGTGGTGGTGGTTCCCTGGAGGCAGAAACATCAAAAGATTCCTGGAAGTGGTCCAAGGCATCAGTCAAAGGCAATGTGCTTCCCAGACAGCAAGGCTGCTGAGTGGGATTGCAGCACTGGGAACTGCTTAATCTGAACGTGGCTTTTAGTTTATTTGTCAGATTGTTGAAATACAAGACCTCAGAGGGAATTGAACATGCCGACAGGAACTGAATGTGACCTTTGCAGCTGACAGACCAGACTTGCTGGGGGAGGGGGTGTCTTTTTTATATCTGTGTGTACTGTCACCTTTTAAATTGTAGAGTGACAGAGGGACAGGAGAGTATGGAGGCTTCCCTAATGCTGTTATTCTATTTCAAGGCCTCCTCACTTCCTGGGCTTGTACTGTATTTCTGCCCTTATGTTATATTCTAACTAAAAGCCAACATTGAAGGAGAAGCAAGGTCATGCGTTGGACAAGACTGGGGCTGTAAAGAATCAGATAGGCAGCCTGAAACTCTTGTAATTCAAATTCTAGGAATCTCTAGAATAGAAGTAATTTACCTGTGCACAAATATTGATACTTGAGGATTATGGGGAAAGGTGAGCATTGTAAACTAAAAAATTTTTCAGTAGGAGAAAGCGTGTTACATACATAATATCTATATAAAATAGTAATTATTAATTTATATATACCATATATCGGAGAAGGCGATGGCACCCCACTTCACTACTCTTGCCTGGAAAACCCCATGGATGGAAGAGCCTGGTGGGCTGCAGTCCATGTGGTCGCTAAGAGTCGGACACAACTGAGCAACTCACTTTCACTTTTCACTTTCATGCATTGGAGAAGGAAATGGCAACCCACTCCAGTGTTCTTGCCTGGAGAATCCCAGAAATGGGGGAGCCTGGTGGGCTGCCATCTATGGGGTTGCACAGAGTCAGGCATGACTGAAGCGACTTAGCAGCAGCAGCAGCAGCATACCATATATAATCAATATACTGTATACTATGTATTTATAATGATGTATAAATAATATATATTATAATTGCTAAATATATTTATAGTAGGGACATTTATAAATTTGTTTTCTTTTAATAATTAACAGACTCACTGGAAAAGCCCCTGGTTCTGGGAAAGTTCAAAGGCAAAAGGAAAAGGGGGCAGCAGAGGATGAGATGTTAGATAGCATCACCAACTCAGTGGACATGAACATAAACAAACTCTGGAAGATGGTGAAGAACAGGGAAGCCTGGCATGCTGCAGTCCATGGGGTCACAAAGTCAGACATGACTTAGTGACTGAATGCATTACAAGTGAAAAGTGTTATTCACTCAGTCATGTCTGGCTGGCTCTTTTTGACCCCTTGGATTATATCCTGCCAGGCTCTTCTGTCCATGGAATTCTCCCAGAATACTGGAGCAAGTTGTGATTCCCATCTCCAGGGGATCTTCCCAACCCAAGGATCAAACCCAAGTCTACTGCATTGCAGGCAGATTCTTCACTGTCTGAACCACTGGTGATATATACTACATTTTGTAATATAAATTACAAATAAGCATGCATACACACAAATAAATATGCTACAACACAAACTGATATACTGAAAAAGGAGGAAAAGTGATATTGAGAAGACTTGTATATTTATGCATGTAGCTACATTATAATCTTCTGTAGAGATACATATGCATGGAAATGTAGTGATAAAGGCAGAAAGGTAGATATTTTATCTATAATTTAAATTTTTCAAAGATTTAGATTATATTTGTAAATTTGGAAGAAGGTACAAAAGGAAAACAACAAAACTATGAGAGTTGAATTATAAAGAAAGCTGAGCACCGAAGAATTGATGTTTTTGAACTCTGGTGTTGGAGGAGATTCTTGAGAGTCCTTTGGACGGCAAGGAGATCAAACCAGTCAATCTTAAAGGAAATCAGTCCCAAATATTTGGAAGGACTGATGCTGAAGGTGAAACTCCCATACTTTGGCCACCTGATGTGAAGAACTGACTCACAGGAAAAAGCCCCTGATGCTGGGAAAAATTGAAGGTGGGAGCAGAAAGGGATGACAGAGGATGAATTGGACTGGATGACATCACTGACTCAATGAACCTGAGTCTGAGCAGGCTCCAGGAGTTGGTGATGAACAGGAGTTGGCATGATGCAATCTTTGGGTTCACAAAAAGTCGGACACGACTGAGTGACTGAACTGAAGGTTTGCCTCCTCTGGAGAGCAAATACTTAAAGGTTCTCATCTTTTTCTAAATTTCCCAGTGAAATCTAAATCTTCTCTCTCATTCATTCATTTCATTTTATTCTTTTTTCAATTGAGTGATCTCCAGAATTGTCTTTGAATTACAGATTTTTATGAAGTATAGTTAGTCTCAGCTGACCTAAAGTCATTAAAATATTCTATTTAAATGCTTTTTTAAAGAAAAATAATTAGATGATACAATTAAAAGTTGGTATATTTCTAATAAAAAGATGCATATTTAATTTTTCTTATAAATATACACAAATATTCCATTATTTTAATATTGGCCAGACTTTGAGCATCAGAGACCATAGTCATTGGGGTTCCATGGTACACTCAGATTACTTTCTAGCAACCAATTTTATTTTTTCAAAATAAGGAGAGAATTTTGGTACATTCAAAAAATAATTTGGTCTCATAGTCCTTCGCGAGTTTCATAACTGTTTCCCTCAATCACATCTTATATTTTTTAACACCATTTTACAGTCATTATAAAGTAGCCTAGTGGGCTGCAGTCCATGGGGTTGCAAAGAGTCAGACACAACTAAAGTGACTAAGCATAGCACAGCACATACTGACTTTTGGACTTCCCAGATGGCACTAGTGGCAAAGAGCTCACCTCCCAGTTCAGGAGACAAAAGAGATGAGGGTTCGATCCCTAGGTCAGGGAGAGTCCCTGGAGGAGGGCATGGCAACCCACTCCAGTATTCTTGCCTGAAGAATCCCATGGACAAAGGAGTCTGGCAGGTTACATACAGTCCATGGGGTTGCGCAGTGTCAGACATGGCTGAAATGACTTAGCACACACATGCTGATTTTTATTACTTTCAAAGAAGGCGATTTTCTTAGTAGAAACTCTTCTTAATAATTTTAGATGTTAACTTATTTAATTAAATCATACAATTAGAAATAGATGTGAACAGATTTGGGAACAAAACTAGCTTCCTCTTGCTAAACGTGTAAGTCACCATGGGAAGAAATATGTGGCTCAATAGAAACAGGAGCTTAGTGAGTGAAGAGCATTTTGGACATTGGCCAGGATATGTTACAGAACAGTGGTTCTCAAATGGGGTTGATTTTCCTTCTCAAAGGACATTTGACAAAGTTGGGAGACATTTTTGGTTGTCACAGTTGTACAGAAAAAAGGATGGTATTGACATCTGTGGGATAGAGGCCAGGAATCTTGCTAAACATACTACAGTGCACACAAGATAGCCCCAAAGAACTGTTTGTCAGCTGAGATATACTGTTATAGTGGGGACAGATAACTGTTAAATGTGTGGGTCATGTAAGAAAAAAAGATGTGGAAGGTGTTATCAATTAAAATCCTAGTATTTGTTTGCTTCCAGAAAGAAGTGGAGAAGTCATATTTCATACTGCATGGAAAACTAACTAGGTTGTATATAGAAAATGCTGAGTAAATGCTTGCTCAGTGATAGATACAGATTAGAAAATAATTTGTAACCAGACAAAGAGGAAGCACAGATAAACATCATGACAATAAAAATGAAACTTATGAAAACTTTAAGAAGGTAGAAAAAAGGCCTAAGTCTAGAATATGTTTCAAAAACACATCATGTAATCATTTGTGAACAAAAAGACTTTTCTATTACAAACTCTTTAAAGCAATCTGAAAATACAAATTTCTATACACTTTCTTTCAATAACAAGAAAGATTTTGAATATGTCAGTTTACAAGTGTGGGGGCAGATGCAAAATATAATTACTTGTGATTAACCAGAATTGCTGCTAAATTTAACCTTGCTTACATAGAATGCAAGCTATGTAAGGAGGTTGATTTTTTAAAAGAGATTAATTCTATTGAATATAATTTTATACTTATAGAAATGAATAAACATATGATATTTATTGAAAAAATATTTTATATATTTTACATTTCTCTATTTGATAGACCTTTCTTTTAATGGGTTTAGAAGTAATTTTTTAAATTAAGCTCATTTATGCTTTTAATACTCATTATGTTGAATTATAGATATATTTTTTGTAAAGCAAATAAAATGTTATAACCTTAACATTTGTACCCAATTTGTTAATATTTGTACCTAATTTGGAAAAGCGACATATTAGGAAAATGTATACATTAAGTAATCCATTCATTGTTTGCAAAGCAATGGATATAGCAACTAAGAAAATCACTATATTGGAAGAGGGATTAAACAGTCATAGTAGAAGTGTAGTTCATATTTGCTTTTATAATATTGGTAGCAAGACGATGTCTATGTGATACTTACTGATGGAGTTTAATTTCCTTCACGTAAATTATACTCTGTTCTGAAGGAGAGTGATTTGGGTAAATTCTTATGCAAACATATAAGCTACACCAGCAGGATGGGGAGTGCTAGTCAGTGCTAGTCAAAAATTAATATTAGGAGAAATTTGAATGATTACATTTTGACACCTAATATTGGCTTTATGTCTGGCTTTTTACATGTAACACATGCACTAGCAGAGGCTGTCATTCATGCTGGAAAGGGCAAAGCAAAGTAAGACTCAGGAGCTTTCTGATCACCTCAACATTTAATATCAAGATGCTCTTATCTTTTTAATTATTATCTATAAACAACATTTTAGAGCATTGTTTAATATTCAGTTTCATAATAAAATTTTTTTTTTCCTTTGATAGTTTTTACATTTCCCACCACCAGTCCCATCTTCACCCTGGAACCATGGACTGAGTCCTGGAGATTGCTTATTTGCATATGTTTTAAGGCCTTTATAGGCAGATCACTGATCTAGTAAAGCATCAAAGCATCACAGCCTGATGTCAATGGGCTTGAAATGAAGACATAAAATTATCAATTTCTGAAAAGTATTCATACCCTTAAATGTCATTTTAGTTGTAATATTTATACAGTTATAAATGTCACATTTATTTTTAAATTTCCATTTTCTAGTATTTCCCTTTATTTATTTATTTTTCCTTTCAGAGGGTGGAATTAAGAGTTTTATGGTGAAGGAAGCAAGTCAGACAATGAACTGATGCATAAAAGTTTGAGAAGGCAAGAAAAAAAAAATGTCCTAGCATATGTAATGGAATGATTTGAAAAGTAAAAAAAAAAAAAAAAGGAAAAATGAAAAGCCATTGTACATAGGTAAATAAAGTTAGAGTTACCACCAGAGTCACACAAATCAAAAAGACCATAAGCCATATCTATCAAATCAACTAAAAAGTAAGTCTTGTTAAAGTAATATTGCACAAAGGATGCTGTGAATGGGAATGTACAGAAAAATAAAGAATGGCTAAAGAAAATCTTAGCTGACTTCAGTAAGCTATTACTTTTTTTCTGGGGGTTTCCAAGGGGTATGTTCCATATGTTCTGAATTATTTTGAAGCACATACTAAAAATAGTGAGAGTCCACTGGTGAACTGTCTTGACTATAGAATATTTTTACTCACTCTTGAGAAAGGCCTAAGGCAAACTCCTAAGCAGTCTGAAAGGCATTTTTCTTTCCTTTCTTTCTAAGGTAAAACCCAGTATTTACATGTTGTCCCCTCTATCTATGAAGAATAGTGTGACATGTTAAGAAGACCCACATGTTGCAGAAGAGATCACTGAAAATAGAAGTCCAAAAAAGGTGAAATTGAGCAGGAGAAAAGTCTAATCCATGTAAGAAAGGGAAAAATCTTCAGCATTTATTATATTTTCTGAAGTGATGTAGAGAAGGCAATGGCAACCCACTTGCCTGGAAAATCCCATGGATGGAGGAGCCTGGTAGGCTGCAGTCCATGGGGTCCCTAAGAGTCGGACATGACTGAGCGACTTCACTTTCACTTTTCACTTTCATACATTGAAGAAGGAAATGGCAATCCACTCCAGTGTTCTTGCCTGGAGAATCCCAAGGATGGAGGAGCCTGGTAGGCTGCCGTCTACGGGGTTGCACAGAGTCGGACACGACTGAAGCAACTTAGCAGAAGTGACTTAGCAGCAGCAGCAGAGAAGGAAAGGGCTCCCCTGATGGCTCAGATGGTAAAGAATCTGCCTGCAATGTGGGAGACCTGGGTTCAGTACTTGGTTTAGGAAGATTCCCTGGAGAAAGGAATGGCTACCCATTCCAGTATTCTGGCCTGGAGAATTCCATGGACTTTACAATCCATAAGGACTCAAAGATTCGGACATGACTGAACAATACATTGTGTGTGTGTGTGCATTTGTGTGTAAAGAGAATAAAAACGGCCCTCAGGTGGGATAGATCATAGCACATCTGAATAACTAAATATAACATAGCAAGAACATAGAGAATGAGGAAATGAGGCAGAGTATTCAGATGAATACCAAGAAGACAATATCTGACCTCCATCAATTGTTACAATTCTTAATGAAACAATTTAAAAAAAAAAGATGATATCTGAAAGTTTCTTTTAAGCTATATTGAAGATTCCAGATGCAAAAATGCCAAAAAAAAAAAAAAAATGAGAAATAATTAAATGCCTAAGTGGAATAGTGACTTGACCATAAAATAAAAATTTAAAATGTCTTTCTAGCCCAAAGTTCATAATAGCTTAGAACAAAGTGATGGTGATATAAGTTTTTTTGTTTGTTGGTTGATTTTGTTTTTTTGTGTGTGTGTGCTCAGTCATGTCTGACTCTGTGACTCTATGGACTGTGTTGGCCAGGCTTCTCTATCCATGAAATTTTCCAGGCAAGAATACTGGAGCGGGTTGCCATCTCATAAGTTAACCTTAAAAATAAATTCCAATATACATTGCTGCTGCTGCTGCTGCTGCTAAGTCACTTCAGTCGTGTCCGACTCTGTGAGACCCCATAGATGGCAGCCTACCAGGCTCCCCCATCCCTGGGATTCTCCAGGCAAGAACACTGGAGTGGGTTGCCATTTCCTTCTCCAATGTATGAAAGTGAAAAGTGAAAGTGAAGTTGCTCAGTCGTGTCCAACTCTTTGCCACCCCATGGACTGCAGCCCACCAGGCTCCTCCATCCATGGGATTTTCCAGGCAAGAGTACTGGAGTGGAGTGCCATTGTCAATATACATTAGGTGTAGCTACATAGTGTATATTCTGGGAAGGGGGAGGTTGTGAAGGGGAATAATGAGTTAGTGTTAAATAAAGAGAGAGCTTCACTTTGGGAAGGTGAAAAATTTGGGATATGGATGACGTTGAGAGTTGTACAACAATGTACAATGTGTGTATATGTAGCGCCACTGAACTGTACAGTTAAGTATGATTAAAATAGTATGTTTTATTGACGTTTTGGGGAGGTGCCCCCACCCAGTACTTGAAGATCCTGGTGGCTCCAGTCCATGGGGTCGCTGTCGGACCGACAGACTCCTTCACTTTTCACTTTCATGCATTGGAGAAGGAAATGGCAACCCACTCCAGTGTTCTTGCGAGGGGGTGGTGAGCCCGCTCTGGGGCGCGAGTCGGACATGACGAGGAACAGCAGTAGTAGCAGCATGACGTTTAACAAAAAATTATAAAAAAAAAACATAAATTTGAAGTTTGAACTTTATCATCTTTTGGTAAAACATTTCATTTAATACCACTGAGATTTCCTTCATTTAAAATACACCATTATATATTTGTTGTTATTCACATATGTTAACATGTCATTCACATAAATAGTAGACTTGAAATTGAAATATAAGTAGTCCTAGTTTTTCTTCCTTTAATTCTAATAAAGTTTCTTTGCTTTCTCACTATTGCCCAGTTCTAAAGAGTAGCAGTTAAGGGAGCATCTACTAGACAGTTGCAGACAACTGTCACATCAGAGACTAGAAAGAGCCTCTAAAGGAGAAACTGTATGGGGAGAGAAACTGCATAGGTCTATTTCACAGGCAGGTTATAGAGAGGAGAGACTGGGATAGGTAGGAGAGAAAAGCAGTTTTATGTTTTTAGTCAGTATAATTGTGTAGTAATTACAGGATGTAAAGAAAGAAACTTAGCATATTAAAAAGCAGAGACATCACTTTACAGACAAAGGTCCATATAGTCAAAGCTATAGTTTCTCTGTGTAGTCATGTATGGATATGAGAGTTGGACCATAAAGAAGGCTGAACGCTGAAGAAAATTATGGTGCCGGGAGAAGATTCTTTGAGAGTCCCTTGGACAGCAAGAAGATCAAGCCACACACTCCTAAAGGAAATCAACCTTAAATATTCATTGGAAGGACTGACACTGAAGCTAATGCTCCAATATTTTGCCCACCTAATGTAAAGAGTGGCTCAGATGGTAAAGTGTCTGCTACAATGTGGGAGACCTGGGTTAGATCCCTGGGTCAGGAAGACCCCCCTGAATAAGGAAATGGCAATCCACTCCAGTATTCTTGCCTGGAGAATCCCATGGACAGAGGAGTCTGTTGGGCTACAGTCCATAGGGTGGCAAAGAGTCAGACATGACTGAATGACTTCACTTCTGATGTGAAGAGACGACTCATTGGAAAAGACCCCAGTACTAGGAAAGATTGAGGGAAGGAGGAGAAGCGGGTGACAGAGGATGAGATGGTTGGATGGCATCACAGACTCAATGGACATGAATTTGAGCAAACTCCATGAAACAGTGAAGGTGAGGGAAGACTTGTATGTTGAAATTCTTGGGGTCACAAAGAGTCAGACATGACTTAGCAACTAAAAAACTGTAAGGAAAGAGCAAATTAGCCAAGATGGTATGGTTGGGCCCTCTCACCCCTGGCCTCTCACTCTTGCCCCATGTTTTGTAAACAGTGATTATGTAAAAATTGAGATCACTTATAGCATGGCACATGTGTGTTATGAGGCACTCGCTTGGTCGCAGGCTACTATGTGTGGTACACCCGTATGAGCTTCACCATGAAAACCCTGGCTGCTTCTACATTGGGGCTATATTGGAGCAACATCATGGTTATGCTATATGACATTATGTTATGGCTCTGTTATGGCTACTGATACTGCTGCTGCATCAGCCAGGAGAGAGGCTGTGTATGGGTGCCGTGCCAGTCAGGAGAGAATAAATGTGCCTGCAGTTCCTGCAACTCCTCAAGTAAACTTCCAGCCTCTTAGCTCGTGCCTTGCCTACTCTTGGTACAGCAAACAGTGCAGACAGAATGAACAGTGAGACAATTTGGGCTGTGAACAGGATAAGCAATACAACAATAATCCCAAAGAAGAAAAACTATTTCAAGAGAGTAGCATTGACTCATATGCACTACTGTGTGCAGAATAGCTAATAGTGGGAAGTTGTGTAAAAAACAGGGAGCTCAGCCTGCTTCTCTGTGATGACCTAGAGGGGTGAGCTGGGGCAGTGAGAGGGAGGTTCAAGAGGGAGAGGATATTTGTATACTTAAGGCTGATTCACATTTTTGTGTGGCAGAAATCAATACAACATTGTAAACTAGTTATCCTCCAATTAAAAGTGCAACAAATAAAAATATATGAACTAAAAAAAATATTTTACTAGATTATAAACTAGATCACATATGTTTTTCATTAATAGATTAATTCTGTGAATGTCTTAATCTTTACAGTCACACTTTGTTTAGATATAACTCAGTGACTGTGCTCTCTGAAGCTTCATAAGGAAAGCATTAAACAAGCAGATCTCTAATCTTGGTCAAAGGAGACTCTAGTCTCAGTTCACAGTCATCATAGGACTATTGAGGGGTCTAATCTACAAATGTACAAACTGCTAAATACTGTTACCCAGAAAAATGAATACACTTTACTTACCACTGTAGATTACACCATAAGTCAACTCTGTTGATGCTGACGTAGGCAATTCTCAAAACTACTACAATTTTAAGTGTAAATGATTAAATAAAATGTAATTTATAATTACAAGCATGTTCTTGTTTCTTTCATAACGTTATGAGACAGACATCTGATACTTATTTAATCTGAAAAGTTACTGGAGAGTAGTATTGATATCTGTCAGTTCTGGGAATTATGTTAGTTTCAAGAAATTATGCAATGAATTACATCATCATAACATAAATTATTCTGTGAGATTCCATTATGTATGCATCATGTCAGTGTACAGATTGATACTGGGTTTTTTTTTTTCCTAAATATCAGATATACTGTCATATAATTTAAGAAAATACTTCAGTCTTCTTCTGATCTTATTCATAAATATTTCACCCTACCTTAATAATGATTTTAAAGAGTTACATCAAATATCAGTCACTTTCTGACATAATAGGTTTGAATTTATCATTATGAAAATTAATATGTATGAACATAAACGTGAAAATATATATGCTATATCTTTGAATGCATGGGTGTAATGCTGTAGCTATATATATAACATATATTCATATGCATACATATATGTGGAAAAATTAGTTTTCTTTTTAATTCACTGAGTCATTTCAATGTTTCCTAAGAGTCAAAATCTGCACTAACCATTATTATGGGTCAAAATTGTGCTAAAGGAAATATTTTAATTCATTAAGAGCTACTATATATATTATTTATGGTTTGAAGTTATTACTCATCACTTGAACATTTATTTTTCTTTGTTCTTCAAAAATAAATCACATTTATTTTTTGTTTGCTTTTCTGTATGTTTTTCTAAGACATAATGGCAATGATATTGACATTTAAAAAGATGCATGTTTAAAATAGATATAAGGTTATATATCACAGTTTCCCCGATGACATTTCTGTGACACAGTGTCATCTTCTGATTGATTGACCAGTAGATTGTTTAATACAGGGATAGCTGAATATATTTTTATCAAGAGACATCCTTCACTTTATTGAAACTCAGAAATATACATTTCCAGCAGTGCTGTTGGTGTCTTTTAGTTCTCATTTCCACTAGCAAATTAGCTACCACTTTCTATGTAGGACATGGAAAAGTGTGAGTATAATAAGGAGAAATGTAACATTTATCTAAAACATGCTCAATGACATATAATGTGTAGTTGTTTAATTATCTATGTTACCAGAAAATCAATGATACTAAAAATATCAGTAAAGTTGTAATAATTGAAGTACAGATGAAAGTTTTAAAAGGTTAAATGAACTAGACAAGAGTTAGATGGACTTTATGCAAATAAATGAATAAATAAAGAGCTTGGGAGAGTTTACAACTAGTTCAAAGCAGGCAATTAAATGATTTTTGATGTATAGGCAATCAAAACATTTTCACTTGTACACACACCTAAGTCTCCAAAAAAAGCAAGTAAAAGGAGGTGTGAGCTATAAGAATTTGAGTTCTCATGTCACAAAGATTGATTCAGCATAATACTTTACATTATGGAGAAAAAGCAAAATATAATTATTTAGGAAAGTATCTCACGCAGTGATAGAATGAAGTTAATGAGATTGCCAATCAACATAATAACTACAGTATTATCTTTCAACCTCAAAAGTCACAATTAAATTGGCATCCAATTTAAATAAGGTGAGAAATGAGATAATGCTTTCAGGAGGGAATTTATTTGTTTTTAAGGGAAAAAAAGGTGTGAAAAATTTGTGAGGTCCTTCTACAGCTGAAGAGGAGTATTTTTGACAGTGTTGAGTTTGCTGAAACTTTAGTCCTTCTAAAACTTTTCAGCTATTTCCTGCAATCAAAAATGCCCTGGCCCTAACAAATTCTTAAAGTATGTTTCCTAATAATGACTTTAAATAATATCATTATGACTCCTATAATTTAAAATTGTTGTTGATGATGCTTAGTCACTGAGTCTTGTTTGATACTTTTGAGGCACCATGGACTATAGCCCGCCAGGTTCCACTGGCCATGGGATTTCCCAGGGAAGAATATTGGAGTGGGTTAACCATTTCCTCCCCCAGGGGATCTACTCCACCCAGGGATCAAACCCGTGTCTCTTATATTGGCAGGTGGATTGTTTTACTGCTGACCCACCGGGGAAACACCATAATTTAAAATTACTAAACAAAACTTTTCACATTGCTTTAGAAAATGGTAATATTTTACTTTGCACATATCAATTTTGAATTAGTAAATCAGTTGGCATTTTGGATAGTGTTTATTATCTGTCGGGTATCATAAAGATCAGTAGGGGTTTAAATAGTGACAAGCCATAGCCATAGGTCTCCAGGGGCTAAACATCCAATGAATAATTAATGTTTTGGCATCATGCCACTATGTAATGGGCTTCCCAGGTAGCTCAGACTGTAAAGAATAGGCCTGCTATGTAGGAGACCCAGGTTCACTTCCTGGGTCAGAAAGATCCCCTAGAGGAGGAAATGAAAACCCACTCCAGTATTCTTGCTTGGAGAATTCCATGGACAGAGGAACCTGGTGGGCTACAGTCCATGGGGTTACAAAGAGTCAGATATGACTGAGTGACAAATTCACACACACACACACACACACACACAATGTAATAATTATATGTGACTTCTGAGTCAGAAACTTCTGTACATTTCCCTCTCTTCTTTGAAGTCTACAATGTCTTCATTTACAGAAAATTTCACTGATGACAGAATAATATTCTATATTCAACAATTTCTTATCCCAGAGTTCACTGAGACTCACGTCCATCGAGTCAGTGATGCCATCAAGCCATCTCATCCTCTGTCGTCCCCTTCTCCTCCTGCCCCCAATCCCTCCCAGCATCAGAGTCTTCTCCAATGAGTCAACTCTTCGCATGAGGTGGCCAAAATACTGGAGTTTCAGCTTTAGCATCATTCCTTCCAAAGAAATCCCAGGGCTGATCTCCTTCAGAATGGACTGGTTGGATCTCCTTGCAGTCCAAGGGACTCTCAAGAGTCTTCTCCAACACCACAGTTCAAAAGCATCAATTCTTTGGCGCTTAGCCTTCTTCACAGTCCAGCTCTCACATCCATACATGACCACAGGAAAAACCACAGCCTTGACTAGACAGACCTTTGTTGGCAAAGTAATGTCTCTGCTTTAGAATATGCTATCTAGGTTGGTCATAACTTTCCTTCCAAGGAGTAAGTGTCTTTTAATTTCATGGCTGCGGTCACCATCTGCAGTGATTTTGGAGCCCAGAAAAATAAAGTCTGCCACTGTTTCCACTGTTTCCCCATCTATTTCCCATGAAGTGAAGGGACCGGATGCCATGATCTTCGTTTTCTGAATGTTGAGCTTTAAGCCAACTTTTTCACTCTCCACTTTCACTTTCATCAAGAGGAGAATATTAATGTATTATATGTGTCAACCTTATTTTCTTTCTTCTGTTTTGCACATTTTGTCATAGCTTGTTTGACAGACACCCACTATGTGTGTACTGATTTCTCAGTTGTAGAGCAAAATTTGTTAAGTTAGATATGTTAACACTAATTGGACAAAAAATAAAGATTTGGCCCTTTAAAAATTTGGAATACATCTTTTAATGTACTCATCTTTCTAATTGCTCTCACATACTAAAGGCAAAATATCTTGTAAAAGTTTCTGGTAACTACATTGCATCTTACCCGTCATTAGTATTTCCCCCTCACCATTATGGAAACATCTATGTCAAGCTGAAACTCCAGTATTTTGGCCACCTCATGCGAAGAGTTGACTCATTGGAGAAGACTCTGATGCTGGGAGGGATTGAGGGCAGGAGGAGAAGGGGACGACAGAGGATGAGATGGCTGGATGGCATCACTGACTCGATGAATGTGAGTCTGAGTGACCTCTGAGAGCTGGTGATGGATAGGGAGGCCTGGCGTGCTGCAGTTCATGGGGTCGCAAAGAGTCGGACACGACTGAGCGACTGATCTGATCTGATCTGATGTCTGTCTGTTGTAAATTGTTTCAATATTATGGACTTGGATATTCAGTAATGACTGTCAAATATTGAGTTGTCAACTACTCACTTCATTTTTTATCTCCTACCTATAAGCTCCACTCTGTTTTTCTTACATGACTTAAACTTTGTGCGAAAAATAAAAATTAGTCAGATAATAGTGAGAGGGATTAGGAAGCACCATGTATTTGGTATTCAAAGTTTTTAAAATTTGTTTTCACCATCCTTTTTTATTTTTCATTTAAAACCTAATGATAGACTTGTTTGTTCAGAAGTAACATATTCCTCTTTCATAATCTTTGGTGTACTGGTTACAGAAGTATTTTGTTTAAAATGTGATTGAAAGTTTTTTTTTTTTTTTTTCCTCTGCAAAGAATGAATAAAAATGAAAAATGCCTCTTGGAGTAAATGTTAACTATCTCAGCACAGCTTTTGTATTATTACATCAAATATATGATTTTGTTTCGGAGTTCAAAGATGTAGCAATTTTCTGAATAGATGTTCTCAAAATGAATTATTATTTGTTTCTCTGTGTTGTTGTATTATTATAATGGATATAAAGATATAAAACAGAGTTAATACTGAAGCAAGAAGACAATAAATAGAAGTGTTAAATGAATTATGATATTAGAGTGCAATGCAAGGATAGATAATTTAAAAGACCGGAATATTTTAATAACTGTAGGAAATACATTTACATAAATTTTAGTAGCAAATGAGGTTATACAAATAATAGAGAGTAGCACAGAAAAAGAACTAAAAAATGAAAAAAAAATGAGTATTGTACTTGTGCTCTGTCTCTGTCTTGTCCAACTCTTTAGACCCAATGAACTATAGTCTGCTATGCTCCTCTGTCCATGGGGTTTTCCAGGGAAGATTACTGGAATGGTTTGCTATTTCTTTCTCCGTATGATCTTCCTGACCCAGGGATTGAACCTGGGTCTCCTGCATTGCAGATGGATTCTTTACCACTGAGCCAGCAAGGAAGCTCTAAAAAAAAATGGTTATACTTTACATTAATAAAAATGATCATATTTGTATAAGTATGGGTATATTTCTATATCAATAAAAAGTAACCAAAATGGAAACATATCTACAATCATGTAAGATTCATTGAAAACTATAGGAAGATTAGTCTTTCAAACATAAAATTTATATAATTGAAAGCTTTCTACTTGCTATTTATCTAATTATTATATTCAAATATCATCAAAATGTTTTTTTAATTTAATTTGGCTTTTATTATTTTTAAAAAAGACAGCATTTACATAGGAACTGAATAACATCTTATGGATTATTTTTTTCTTTACAATATTGTATTGGTTTTGCCATACATAAACATGAATCCACCACGGGTGTACACATGTTCCCAATCCTGAACCTTGTTTTGAAGGGTAATGTTGGTGCTTGAGATATAGGAATAAAAGTAGACTATGATTTATTTTTAAATTTGGTATATGAAATTAAAATAAACTATTCAAAATATTCCTCTTTTTACTCACCACTAAAATATGATAATGCTAATATGACAGGAAGTTCATGCACCTATTCATAGATCAGACAATTATTTTTTATTATACATGAGCCACAGTTAAACTTGAAATTTAAAGTTAGTTAACTGTTTATGTGTGAGTGGGATATTTCTTTTCATACTGTTCATGGGGTTCTCAGGGCGAGAATACTGAAGTGGTTTGGCATTCCCTTCTCCAGCTCAATATCCAGTTCAAGCCATTCAATATCACAGTAATCCAAGTCTATGCCCTGACCAGTAATGCTGAAGAAGCTGAAGTTGAATGGTTCTATGAAGACATACAAGACCTTCTACAACTAACACCCCAAAAATATGTCCTTTTCATTATAGGGGACTGGAATGCAAAAGTAGGGAGTCAAGAAATACCTGGAGTAACAGACAAATTTGGCCTTGGAGTACAGAATGAAGCAGGGGAAAGGCTAACAGAGTTTTTCCAAGAGAATGCACTGGTCATAGCAAACACCCTCTTCCAAACACACGAGAGAAGACTCTACACATGGATATCACCAGATGGCCAACTTTGAAATCAAAGTGATTATATTCTTTGCAACCAAAGATGGAGAAGCTCTACTGTAGTCAGCAAAAACAAGACTGGGAGCTGACTGTGGCTCAGATCATGAACTCATATTGCCAAATTCAGACTGAAATTGAAGAAAGTAGGGAAAACCATAAGACCATTCAGGTATGACCTTATACACTGGAAGTGGGAAATAGATTCAAGGGATTAGATCTGATGGAATGCCTGAAGAACTATGGATGGAGGTTTGTGACACTGTACAGGAGGCAGGGATCAAGATTGTCCCTGAGAAAAAGAAATGCAAAAAGGCAAAATGATTGTCTGAGGAGGCCTTACAAATAGGTGTGAATAGAAGAGAATCAAAAGGCAAAGGATAAAAAGAAAAATATACCCATTGGAATGCAGAGTTCCAAGGAATAGCAAGGAGATTTAAAAAAGCTTTCCTGTAGCAATCAGTGCAAAGAAATAGCAAAAAACAATAGAATGGGAAAGACTAGAGATCTCTTCAAGAAAATTAGAGATACCAAGGGAATATTTCAAAAAAAGATCTTCATGACCCAGATAATCATGATGGTGTGATTACTCATCTAGACTCAGTCATCTTGTAATATGAAGTCAAGTGGGCCTTAGGAAGCATTGGTATGAACAAAATTAGTGGAGGTGATGGAATTCCAGTTGAGCTATTTCAAATTCTAAAAGATGATTGTCTGGGTCATGAAGATCTTTTTTTGTACAGTTCTTCTCTGTATTCTTGCCACCTCTTCATAATATCTTACGCTTCTGTTATGTCCATACCATGTCTGTCCTTTATTGTGCCCAATTTGTATGAAATATTCCCTTGGTATCTTTTTGCTTAGTTGTTAGATATTTTTTATTACATGTACAATTATTGTGGATTCCATAATTCTGAATTTAAAAATAATTAATTAACCACGACTTTACAAATAATAGATTGATATTTTCTCTGTTTTCCATGATCTATCACCTCAGTTGTATCTGACTCTTTGGGACCTCATGGACTATAGCCTGCCAGGCTCCTCTGTCCATGGAAATCTCCAAGCAAGAATACTGGAGTGGCCTGCCATTTATTTTTCCAGGGGATTTTCCCAACCCAGGAAAGGAATCTATGTCTCTTGCATCTCCTGCTTGGCAGGTTCTTTACCATTAGTGCCACTTGAAAATTTTTATAAATATAATCTGTCCTATTCTTATTAAGATAAATTGTATTTATGAGCCATCTGTATTGATGCCATCATTTCTATTTCTTTAATGTATCTATTTTCCCAATCCTGTAATTTTTCACTGTATGAATAGACCACAATGTATTTATCAAGTTAGTATTTAAAATATATTTTTAAAAAATATTTGCTTCCCACTCGATCTTTTTTTAAGTTAACAATAGTGCTGTTATTGACATATTGATATTGTGTACCTACCCTGGTGTGTATGTGTGTATTGTGGTGTGTGTGTGTGTGTGTGTGTGTGTGTGTGTGTGTGTGTATCCCCTAGTGTTTATGTAGCACCTGGTATGAACGTGCAAATTTGGAAAACTCAATGCCACTCAATCCTGTGGCAATTGCCACAGGATTTGAAAATGTCAGTTTTCCTTTCAATCCCAAAGAAGGACAATGCTAAAGAATGTTCAAACTATTGTACCATTGTACTCATTTCACATGCTAGAAAAGTTAGGAACAAAGTCTTTCAAGTTAAACTTCAGCAGTATGTGAGCAAAGAACTATAGGATGTACAAGTTGGATTTTGAAAAGCCAGAGGGACCAGAGATTAATGGCCAACATTCCCTGGATCGTAAAGAAAGCAAGGGTATTCCAGAAAAACATATACTTCTGCTTTATTGACCACACTAAAGCCTTTGACTGTGAAGATAACAAAAAACTGGAAAATTCTTAAAGAGATGGAAGTGCCAGACCACCTTACTTGCTTCCTGAGAAACCTGCATACAGATTAAGAAGCAACAATTAGAACCGTACATGGAACAATGAACGGGCTCAAAATTGGGAAAGGAGTATGACAAGGCTGTATACTGTCACCTTGCTTATTTAACTTATATGCAGAATATATCATGCAAAATGCCAGACTGGATGAATCACAAGCCAGAATCAAGAAAGCTGGGAGAAATATAAACAACCTCAGATATGCAGATGATACCACTCTAATGGCAGAAATTGAAATGGAGCTAAAGAGCCTTTTCATGAGAGTGAAAGAGGAGAGTGAAAAAGCAGGCTTAAAACTCAACATTCAGAAAACTGAAATCATGGCATCTGGTCCCATCACTTCATGGCAAATAGGCAAGGAAAAAATGGAAACAGAGCCAGATTTTGTTTTCCTGGGCTACAACATCACTGTGGATGTTGATTGCAGCCTAGAAATTAAATGCAACTTGCTCCTTGGAAGGAAAGCTATGAAAAGCCTACACAGAATATTAAAATACAGAGACATCACTTTGCTGACAAAGGTCCATCTAGTCAAAGCTATGGTTTTCCAGTAGTCACGTAGAGATGTGAGAGACCATGAAGAAGTCTGAGCATTGAAGAATTGATGCTTTCAAATTGGACACTGGAGAAGACTCTAGAGAGTCACTTGGATGGTTAAAAGTTTAAACCAGTCAATCCTGCTGCTGCTGCTGCTACGTCACTTTAGTGGTGCCCGACTCTGTGCGACCCCATAGACGGCAGCTCACCAGGCTCCCCGGTCCCTGGGATTCTCCAGGCAAGAACACTGGAGTGGATTGCCATTTCCTTCTCCAATGCATGAAAGTGAAAAGTGAAAGTGAGGTCGCTCAGTCATGTCTGACCCTCAGCAACCCCATGGACTGCAGCCTTCCAGGATCCTCCGTCCATGGGATTTTCCAGGCAAAAGTACTGGAGTGGGGTGCCATTGTCTTCTCCAGTCAATCCTAAAGTATATCAACCCTGAATATTCATTAGAAGGATTGATACTTAAGCTGCAATATTTTAGACACCTGATGCAAAGAGCTGACTCACTGGAAAAGGCTCTGATACTGGAAAAGACTGAAAGTAAAAGAAGTGGGTGGCAGAAGATTAGATTGTTAGATAGTATCCCCAATTCAATGTATATGAATTTGAGCAAACTCTGGGAGATAGTGCAAGACAGGGAAGCCTGGTGTGCTGCAGTCTATGGGGTTGCAAAGAGTCAGACACAACTTGGTGATGAGCATCAACATTCCCTGAGGGGTGTGTGTTTGTATAAATATGTGTATATATTATATTTTACTTAGTAAAAAAAAATAAAAATAATGTTATGCTATATGGTGATGCATGACCTTCAACACATTAAAACTCCTGATGGAAGTTTTAATATGTTTGAAAACGATGGTTTCATAGATTCTATTATTCATGCTGTGAAGATTTGGGATAGATTGTGGAAATCCTTTTTCCCTGCTATGTTGCTTAGTATAGCATGGGATATGCTCATTCTGTTTTTGAATAACATCTTCAAATTGCCATAAAAAATAATTCACAAGTCTTAATACCATTACCAGTGCATTAAATTTTCCATTGCTTCAATAATCAGAATTTAAAATGACATATCACAGGAGTTGGTGATGGACAGGGAGGCCTGGCATGCTGCTATTCATGGAGTCGCAAAGAGTCGGACACAACTGAACGACTGATCTGATCTGATCACATTGATTTATGGAAATGTTCTTTGCAATTGTGCATCAGTGCATTGTCCAGGTGAGCTTCTTCCATGAAATATCTGATCATAGACTGTGCCCAAATTTACTCAGATTTCAGTAGCCTCAGTTACCTGTTTTTTGGGGATTTTTTTGCTTGTTTGTTTGTTTTTTTGGTCTAGAATGACCAGATCCCTTCAAATTCTGACTATTTTGTTAGTTGTATCTCTCTATTACTTCTAATTTTATTCTGTTCACAGTGCATTTTACTATACAAACATTTAATTTATTCAAAGTGTTATTGTTTTCCTTCTTTGAATTTTTGTGTTTTAAGAAATCCTTCCTAATTAAAACTATTAAAAAAATTTTTAACACATCACAAAATGTTTTCTTATATTTTGTAAAAAAAAAAAAAAAACAACTGTAAGGTTTTATTATGCATAATGTGAACTTTGGACCTATGTTTTTTTTTTTTTCTATCTGGTTATTCAATTGTCTCAGAATTAATGATTTTTATTCAGCTGAAGTATTCGTTGCATAATTCATTACATTTTCTTATGTGTTTAGTTGCTCAGTCATGTCAGACACTTTGCAACCCCATTGACTGTAGCCTGCCAGGCTCCTTTGTCCAGGCAATTCTCCAGGCAAGAATACTGAAGTGGGTTGCTATGCTCTCCTACAGGGGATCTTTCCAACCCATGGATTGAACCGAGGTCTTCCACATTGAAGGCGGATTCTTTACCACCTGAGCCGCCAGGGAAGCCTGGATTTCCTCATACATGGGGACCATTTCTAATTGCCTTTTATTCCTACTCCAATTCTATCTGCCTAATTAATGTTACTTTTTAACAAGTCTTGATGTCTATTTCAGTTCAGTTCAGTCACTCAGTTGTGTCTGACTCTGCTACCCCATGAATCACAGCATGCCAGGCCTCCCTGTCCATTACCATCTCCCAGAGTTCACTCAAATTCATGTCCATCGAGTTGGTGATGCCATCCAGCCATCTCATTCTCTGTTGTCCCCTTTTACTCCTGCCCCCAATCCCTCCCAGCATCAGAGTCTTTTCCAATGAGTCAACTCTTCGCATTGAGGTGGCCAATGTACTGGAGTTTAAGCTTTAGAATCATTCCTTCCAAAGAAATCTCAGGGCTGATCTCCTTCAGAATGGACTGGTTGGATCTCCCTGCAGTCCAAGGGACTCTCAAGGGTCTTCTCCAACACCACAGTTCAAAAGCATCAATTTTTCCCTGCTCAGCTTTCTTCACAGTCCAACTCTCACATCCATACATGACCACTGGAAAAACCATAGCCTTGACTAGACAAACCTTTGTTGGCAAAGGACTGTCTCTGCTTTTCAATATGTTATCTGCTGCTGCAGCTGCTAAGTTGCTTCAGTCGTGTCCGTCTCTTAGTGACCCCATGGACTGCAGCCCACCAGGCTCCTTGGTCCCTGGGATTCTCCAGGCAATAACACTGGAGTGGGTTGCCATTTCCTTCTCCAATGCATAAAAGGGAAAAGTGAAAGTGAAGTCGCTCAGTCGTGTCTGACTCTTAGCGACCCCATGGACTGCAGCCTACTAGGCTCCTCCATCCGTGGGATTCTCCAGGCAAGAGTACTGGAGTAGGGTGCCATCACCTTCTCCGAATATGTTATCTAGGTTGGTCACAAATTTTCTTCCAAAGATTAAGCGTCTTTTAATTTCATGGCTGCAGTCACCATCTGCAGTGATTTTGGAGCCCAAATAAAGTAAAGTCTGCCACTGTTTCCCCTGTTTCCCCATCTATTTCCCATGAAGTGATGGGACCAGATGCCATGATCTTCGTTTTCTGAATGTTGAGCTTTAAGCCAACTTTTTCACTCTCCTCCTTCACTCTCTTCAAGAGGCTTTTTAGAATTCTACCCACCTGAGCCCCAGTACTACAAATTTGTTCAGTTATTTATATCATCTTAGTGATGGAAATCAAACTCACCAATTCTTCTTAGCTCTTTAGCAAATATCTTGTTTAGTCCTTCTTTGTCATTTAAAGAAGATTTAGTAGAAATAAAATTAATATGAACAGAGGTAGTAAATATCGTTGCTGTTCTTGTTTTTCAGTCGCCAAGTTGTGTCCGACTCTTCATGACCCGATGGACTGCAGCATGCCAGGCTTCTCTATCCCTCACTATCTCCTGGCGTTTGCCCAAGTTCATGTCCATTGAAACAGTGATATAATCATATTCAAATAGAAATCTACAGGTTTCTTAATATGTTTTTAATAATGTACTATAAACAACTTATTATGTTATATCATTTTAAAACAATGTTTTTAGTGTAAAATAATATTAAATCATATGGTAATATAAATAAAAATCTATTTTGGGTATTTAAATTGTTAACTTATTATTTTAACTATTACTAAAGTTTTCACAGCAGAGCCATAATTATCTATTTAGCATATATTTATAAAAAAATAAAATTGATGATTCAAAGAATTTGAATATTTTTCAATGTTTCTTGGTATTTAGGGCTTCCCTCATAGTTCAGTTGGTAAAGAATCCGTTTGCAATTCAGGAGACCCCAGTTCAATTCCTGGGTGGGGAAGATCCCCTGCAGAAGATATAGGCTACCCACTCCAGTATTCTTGGGTTTCCCTTATAGCTCAACTGGTAAAGAATCTGCCTGCAAAGCAGGAGACTGGATTCAATTCCTGGGTTGGGAAGATCCTCTGCAGAAGACGTTTTAAATATACATCGTCGGATGGGGAGGAAAAAAAAAAAAAAAAAAACATAAAAAGAGGAGCCTAAAGGCCAGGGAGGGTTGTTCTCTCTCCTGCGCATGCTCGTTCTATCTCTCCCTCCACACTCCTCACCTGCCGCGCTCCTTCTCTCTCTCTTCTCTTCGCGTCTTTTGGGTTTTCATGCCCTCACACCTTGAGGATGTATTTTCCTTTATTTTCTAAATAAAACTGATCTGCCTGAGAACTATAACAGACTGTCCAAGATCTGTGACGTGCAGAGGGCTTTAAGGTCCTTCACTTCAAATGTTTGTTGTGACGAAACAGAACTGAGGAAATTACACTCCCCTAACATTTTCAACTCTTCAGGAAAATCAGAGATACCAAAGGAACATTTCATGCAAAGATGGGTTCGATAAAGGACAGAAATAGTATGGACCTAACAGAAGCAGAAGATATTAAGAAGTGGTGGCAAGAATACACAGAAGAACTGTACAAAAAAGATCTTCACAACCCAGATAATCGTGATGGTGTGATCACTGACCTAGAGTCAGATATACTGGAATGTGAAGTCAAGTGGACCTTAGAAAGCATCGATATGAACAAAGCTAGTGGAGGTGATGGAATTCCAGTTGAGCTATTCCAAATCCTGAAAGATGATGCTGTGAAAGTGTTGCACTCAATATGCCAGCAAATCTGGAAAACTCAGCAGTGGCTACAGGACTGGAAAAGGTCAGTTTTCATTCCAATCCCAAAGAAAGGCAATGCCAAAGAATGCTCAAACTACTGCACAATTGCACTCATCTCACACGCTAGTAAAGTAATGCTCAAAATTCTCCAAGCCAGGCTTCAGCAATATGTGAACCGTGAACTTCCTGATGTTCAAGCTGGTTTTAGAAAAGGCAGAGGAACCAGAGATCAAATTGCCAACATCCGCTGGATCATCGAAAAAGCAGGAGAATTCCAGAAAAACATCTATTTCTGCTTTACTGACTATACCAAAGCCTTTGACTGTGTAGATCACAATAAACTGTGGAAAATTCTTCAAGAGATGGGAATACCAGACCACCTGATCTGCCTCTTGAGAAATTTGTATGCAGGTCAGGAAGCAACAGTTAGAACTGGACATGGAACAACAGACTGGTTCCAGATAGGAAAAGGAGTACATCAAGGCTGTATATTGTCACCCTGTTTATTTAACTTCTATGCAGAGTACATCAGGAGAAACGCTGGACTGGAAGAAACACAAGTTGGAATCAAGATTGCTGGGGGAAATATCAGTAACCTCAGATATGCAGATGACACCACCCTTATGGCAGAAAGTGAAGAGGAACTAAAAAGCCTCTTGATGAAAGTGAAAGTGGAGAGTGAAAAGTTTGGCTTAAAGTTCAATATTCAGAAAATGAAGATCATGGCATCTGGTCCCATCACTTCATGGGAAGTAGATGGAGAAACAGTGGAAACAGTGTCAGACTTTATTTTTCTGGGCTCCAAAATCACTGCAGATGGTGACTGCAGCCATGAAATTAAAAGATGCTTACTCCTTGGAAGGAAAGTTATGACCAGCCTAGATAGCATATTCAAAAGCAGAGACATTACTTTGCCAACAAAGGTTCGCCTAGTCAAGGCTATGTTCTTTCCTGTGGTCATGTATGGATGTGAGAGCTGGACTGTGAAGAAAGCTGAGCACTGAAGAATTGATGCTTTTGAATTGTGGTGTTGGAGAAGACTCTTGAGAGTCCCTTGGACTGCAAGGAGATCCAACCAGTCCATTTTGAAGGAGATCAGCCCTGGGATTTCTTTGGAAGGAATGATGCTAAAGCTGAAACTCCAGTATTTTGGCCACCTGATGTGAAGAGTTGACTCATTGGATAAGACTCTGATGCTGGGAGGGATTGGGGGCAGGAGGAGAAGGGGACGACAGAGGATGAGATGGCTGGATGACATCACTGACTCGATGGATATGAGTCTGAGTGACCTCCGGGAGTTGGTGATGGACAGGGAGGCCTGGCGTGCTGAGGTTCATGGGGTCGCAAAGTATCGGACACGACTGAGCAACTGATTTGATCTGATATGATCTGAACATTATCAAAGCCTAACTGTCCTGGGGGGAAATGGGAAAGGGAAATACTCACACACTATAGCCATCTTGTCCTGCCTAAATGGAGAGAGGAAACAAAACTTAGGACCTCTTTTGAAGTTCACACTGCAGAGGCATCAGTTCAGTTCAGTCACTCAGTCATGTCCAACTCTTTGCGGCCCCATGGGCTGCAGCACCCCAGGGTTCCCTTGTCCATCATCAATCAACTCCTGGAGTTTACTCAAACTCATGTCCATTGAGTCAGCAGAGAAATAGGCTCATTAGAAGACTGAGAAGTAATCATAGTACCATTTAAAGAGCCTTCTAAGGGCTTCCCAAATAGCTCAGTTGGTAAAGAATCTGCCTGCAATGCAAAAGACCCCAGTTTGATTCCTGGGTCAGGACGACCTACTAGAAAATGGATAGGCTACCCACTCCAGTATTAGTGGGCTTCCCTTGTGACTCAGCTGGTAAAGAATTCACCTGAAATGAGGGACACCTGCCTGGGTTCGATCCCTGAGTTGGGAGGATCCCCTGGAGAAGGGAAAGGCTACCCACTCCAGTATTCTGGCCTGGAGAATCCCCATGGATAGAGGAGCCTGGTGGGCTACAGCCCATTGGGGTCACAAAGAGTCGGACACAACTGAGCAACTTTCAGTCCCCCACCGCCGTATTACTAAAGGGCTTTTTATTGCACTTATTTTACCCAGTATATCATGTTCTACTCTCAAGAGACAATTTTATTGTCTTTTGACAGTAAAAAGGCAAACCAAAAGAAAAAAAAAAAAAAAAAACAAACACAATTTAAGGACAAAGCATATCAGAAGCAGACATGGCAGGGATGTTATAATTATAAAAACAATTATGATTAATTTGTACATAAAACAGATGCACATGTAAGTAGACAGAGGAAAATCCTAAAGAGGAAAATTTTTTTAAAAAATGATAAAGATTAAAAAAACACACACATACACATAAAAAAAAAAAAAGAAAGAAATGAAGAATGACTTGATGAACTTATTGGTAGATAGGATACTGCTGAGCAAAGAATCTCTTGAGAGATGTTGACTGAAAAAAAAAAAAATAATGCACAATTTAAAAGTTGAAAATAAAAAAAAAATGTTTTATTTGGATGAATTTCGAAGGACTTAAAGCCTGGGAGACCACATGTCAGATTGAAGAGGAAGAGTTAAAATTTTACATAACCTCCTTCTCCTTCTGCCTCTGTAACTCAGCTTGTCCCTTGCAAAGTCTAGATCACATAGGTCATGTAGTCTCAGAAAGTGGGGACTTGCAATACTAGGAACTGGAGTTTATCTCACTCACCCTTGTCCTGCTCTTTGCAATTGCTTGGCCCCTGCAAACTTGCTTAATCATGCCTGTCTGTGTAAGGGTTAGGCATCCCCCTCCCCATTTTGACTGCTGTTCCGCATGCACACGAAACCCCTTAGTTTAAACCAGCTTATTACCAGCTAGTGTTGCCCACTATAGTCTGTCAATAAAAAGTCGGTAATCCCTTTGTTTGGGGCTCAGAGCTTGGAGTGTTAATTCCTCTGGGTCCACCGACCTAATAAATCTGAGTTCTCCAACTCTCCAAGTGTGGTGCTTGATTTCTCGATTACTGGTTTCTGCAACAAGACAACATAAGAAAACAATTCCAAAGAGACAAGGGTGAGAGGGAGATAAGGTATGTGGGACTTTTTGCAACAAAAGACCAGGTGGTTGGAACATCTAAAGATTATTGTTACTAAAAGAAAGCCAGATATCTCGTTAGGAAATGTAATGCTTTTTATTTTTTTTTTTGGCAGTGCTGTAGGACTCACAGAACCATTGCTTCCTGACCAGCACTCCTTGCAGTGGAAGCACAGTGGTTTAACCACTGGATCAGCAGGGAATTCCCTAGTGCTTTTCTATGTATGGGAAGATGCAAGAATCTGGGATCACTGAGATCATTCCTCTGATATGCACCTGCGCTATCTGGGGCAGGTATCCTGTGCTTTCTCATTCTGAGTTTTCTCAGTATGCTTCACTTGGGGTGACTGCAAAGCTGATTGCTAGGTGAGCCTGGCAATGGACAGCCTAGTTGTCTCCATCCTGAGTCCCCTCAGGTTCACCATTCTGGTGAAAATAATGTATTAACAATGGTTTGATGGCTGCAGCATCCTTTGCTTACTGATATGGCAGTCAGTATTTTAATTCTCAGAGAGTTGTTTTTTTTTTTTTTTTTTTTTCCAAAAGTCGCTCAGCCCTTTCTGACTCTTTGTGACCCCATAGACTATACAGTTCATGAAATTCTCCAGACAGAATGGGTAGCCTTTCCCTTCTCCAGGGGATCTTCCAAATCCAGGAATAAACCCTGGTCTCTCATATTGAGGGCAGATTCTTTACTAGCTGAGCCACAAGGGAAGCCCAAGAATACTGGAGTGAATAGACTATCCCTTCTCCAGTGGATCTTCCCAAACCAGGAATCAAACCAGGGTCTCCTGCATTGAAGACAGATTCTTTACCAACTGAGTTATCAGGGAAGCCCTTTCAGAGAGTATATCAAGATAATCCTGTAAAACTGAAAATCAAAGAGAATAAAGATTATCCTAGCCTTTGAATTATAGAATATCCAGGAAGAGTTGGACAATGTGGTAGTGGGACCAAGTCCCCAAAGCAGTATTAAATTCCATATTTTCAGTAACACCACACTCATTCATCATTCAATGGCTGTCTTCATTCATGTGTTTTACATTTTAGGAGCTATAGTCATATTCTGCATAAGCTAGATTGAATTTATTATTATTTTACTTTTTTAGTTCTTTATTTTTATTATTTATTTTTTCATCTTTTTTTAAAATTCATTTTTAATTGGAGAAAAGTTGCTTTACAATGTGGTGTTGGTTTTTGCCATATAACAACGTGAATCATCTATAATTATACGTATATCCCTTCCCTCTAGGCTCCCTCCCCTCGCCCATTCTACCCCTCTAGGTCATCACACAGTGCCAGCCTCAGACTGAATTTACTATTTAATTCTAAATCATCCCTCATCTTATATTCCTTATTGCTTCTAATGGTTTCATAATCTTTCAAGACATCTAGGCTCTAAGTCCAACTTATCATTGTATATCTCATTCTGATCCAATAATCGTTTTCTAGCAATGTTGATTCTAGCTCTATAATATGTTTTTATTATATTTTTTCCTTTCTATTCCCAATACAAATTTTTTGGAGGACTTTTCTTATCTCATAATCAATACTAACAGAGAAGATTTTTCTTTCTTTAATCTTTCCTCAAGAAAGTGCTTTCAAATTTTTCTTAGGAAAAAATATATTCAAAGGCATAGTAAAGTTAAAGACACAAATTTTCCACAACTTTAACCAGACAGTCAAGGTCACCAAAGACCTGATGCAACCTTTGTTTGCCTTAATCCATATATTTTTGGCAAATATACCGTGTTGATTTCCTGCACATTATGTTTCTACTCAATTTGCTCCAATCCCATTTCTTTCCTTCCAACCTAAACTATTTCATATTACCTTTTTTTTTTCCAAATGAAAAATTCATTTCAGTCCCTAGCAAATAAAACAAATAAAAGCCTCTGTAAATGGACCTTTTCAGATTAAAAACACCTTATTATTTTCCCTATCACCATCATCACTTTCACCAATAAATAGAAATTACTTCTTCCTCTGAACTCATAAAATTAATTACAAATTTTCTTGCAGTATTTGACTTTTCAAGCTAATAATAGAAATACCTGTTTACTTGTCTGGTTGTTCCATAATAGAAATAATATCTAACATATTTTACCTCCAGAAATATCTTTTACAAGGCCTTTCGAGATGAACTCAACTAATAATGGCAGAGCAGAATCCTTTAGCTATGGAACAATAGATTTTGTTATAAGTACAATGAACTTCAGAAAGTAATAAAATAATTTACATTTAATTTCTACTATATTTTTCCAAGGTCAGTCTCCCAGTACTTCTATCCTCCACTTTATTAGTATATTTATAAGTGGCCATAAACTCTAAAAATTTTACTTCTCTAATCAATCCTGTGTTCCTCCAAGTAATGACAGCCATAACTTTTCTGAAATGAAATATCCTACTAAAAAAACCTTCAAAACTTATCTCTTCCCAAATAAGACGAAAATTGTAAGCACAGCATTATACACACTGCTTGGATGTCCTCTTATAGAATAAGAACACACTTCTATCAATAAATTTTCTTTGTAGCATTGAACTTTTATAAGCAGACATTTTAAGGGAGAAGATTCATGGGAGATTGAAAAATTATTTGTGTTGAGACTCTGAAGTTTTTAACAGGTCCAAACTGATGCTTAGTAGAGAAGAGGGCTCAGAACAGCATGTCTGAGGAGGCTGAGGCCTAAGACAATTACTATTCAACTGTTTCTTTTTCTTAAGGGCAGGACAATCCTTAAGAAGAAGGACTTAAGCACATAGAGAATGTGCTAATTTAAATATTATTTTTCTTTATTTAATTAATAATTAATCATTTAATATCATTTTAATATTTAATTAGTATGTATTTAACACTAAAGTCTAATAAAAATATTTAAATTTTGCTGTAATCCTCATATGACATATTTTCTCAGGATATTCAGTTATGAATATCTCATTTAGAATTTCTGAAATTTGGCACTGTTTCAGAACTGCACATATTACTTTTTTCTGTATTGTGACAGTTAATGTTAAGTGTCAACTTGACTGTACTAAGGGATGCACAGATAGCTGGCAAAGAATTATTTCTGGATGTGTCTATGAGGGTGATTCTGGAAGATATTAGGATGTGATTCAGTAGAATAGTAATCTGCCCTCACCAATCCATGCAAACATCATCCAGTCTCTTGGGAGTCCAAATGGTACAAAAAGATGAAAACAAGGAAATTATCTTTCTTCTGGAGCCGAGATGTCTATCTTTTCCTGACTTCAGACCTTGGAGTCCTGGTTCTTGGGCCTTTGGACTCTGAGACTGAAACTAGCAGCCTTTTGGTTCTCAGGCCTCCAGGCTGGACTGGGAGATACGCCAGTGGTTCCCCATGTCTTTGGACCTTTGTACTTAAAATTGAATTATTCTACCAACTTCCCTGTGTCTCCAGCTGGCCGATGGCAGATAGTGGGACTTCTCACCTTCCGTAATGACGTGAACCAATGTCTATAATAAATCTCCTCCTATATATCTATATAAATTCTATTGATCCTGTTTCATTGGAAAACTATGACTACTATATACATTAATTTCGAATTTTACATTTATAGTACTTTTTCAGCTTATTGATTTTGGGCTTTAAACATTATTATGTTTAAAATCTTTTTGAATTTTGCTTTTATCTTTCTTCTCTCACCTGTATTATCAATAAATATAGCAAATATAAATTTTATATTTAAATAAACTATTTTGGTTAAAATATAACAAAAAAGGACACTTTGGCAAAAAGGTTAAAAAAATCAAGCAAATAACCAAAATAACTATAGCAGAATCAGTTGCTCTCTCTGCCCATATCTTTTGGATAATAACTCTACTATCACTTTTAGATATTTATCAGCACATTTATCTTAAATTGTTACTTATTGATACTTAACATTAACTATCACAATCCAGTGTCCTCCTATCCATTTCTGTGATTTCAATTATATATATATTAAACTGATTTATTCTTTCTCATATATTTTAAAGCTATTTTCCCTCTGTATTTTTTCATTATTTTTTCTCTCTTTGTCCTAGTCTAGAAATTCATGCTTCTCTGGCATCTAGTTCACAAATTCTCTTTTATTCTGTGGCCAACATTAAGCCAAAACAATCTATCAATTGTTTTCTTAATAACCATTGCTGCTTCAGTTCCAGGATTTACATTTAGCCTTTTTTATTTTTATTGTTCTACAGTATAATTTCATATTCATCATCTACATTTAGGAACATATCATTTCCATTTATTTTTAAATCTATGTGTGATAACTCTTTTATGTTATTTATCTTGAATTTTGTCTTTAGCATTCAATTTTATCTATTTATATATTATATTGGTTTCTTTATCATATGCCTCTAATTTTTGTTTTAATCCTGAGTTTTATGGTATGATTCAGAGTACTCCAGAGAAAATAACCAATGGGGTTGGCCTATCTATAAGCCTATCATTTATCGGTTAAAAAAAAAAAAAAAGGCACATGCAATTGTAGGTTGTAAGAACTGAAATGTCCAAAATCTTTAAAGAGTAGGCCTGAAGGCTGGAAATTCAGGTAAGAGTTGATTTAGTCTTAATGTAGAATTTTCTTTTCCAGAAAACCTCAGTATTTGCCCTTAACACATTTAAGTGATTTTATGAATTCCACCCAAATTCTTGAGGGGAGATATGCTTCTTTTAAAGTCAACTAACTGTAAATGTTCGTAGTGATGCTTTCTAAGGCCCACTTGACTTCACATTCCAGGATGTCTGGCTCTAGGTCAGTGATCACACCATAGTGATTATCTGGGTCATGAATATCTTTTTGTACAGATCTTTTGTTTATTCTTGCCATCTCTTAATATCTTCTGTTTCTGTTAGGTCCATACCATTTCTGTCCTTTATTGAGACCATCTTTGCATCAAATGTTCCCTTGATATCTGTAATTATCTTGAAGAGATATCTAGTCTTTCCCATTTTGTTGTTTTCCTCTATTTCTTTGCATTGATAGCTGAGGAAGGCTTTCTTATCTCTTCTTGCTATTCTTTGGAACTCTGTATTCAGATGCTTATACCTTTCCTTTTCTCCTTTGCTTTTCGCTTCTCTTCTTTTCACAGCTATTTGTAAGGCCTCCCCAGAGAACCACTTTGCTTTTTTGCATTTCTCTTCCATGGGAATGGTCTTGATCCCTGTCTCCTGTACAATGTCATGAACTTCATTCCATAGTACATCAGGTACTCTATCTATCAGATCTAGGCCCTTAAATTCTATTTTTCACTTCCACTGTATAATCATAACGGATCTGATTTAGGTCATACCTGAATGGTCTAGTGGAGGTGATGGAATTCTAGTTGAGCTATTTCAAATCATGGAAGATGATGCTGTGAAAGTGCTACACTCAATATGCCAGCAAATTTGGAAAACTCAGCAGTGGCCACAGGACTGGAAAAGGTCAGTTTTCATTCTAATCCCAAAGAGAGGTAATATGAAAGAACGCTCAAACTACTGCACAGTTGCACTCATCTCACACACTAGTAAAGTAATGATCAAAATTCTCCAAGCCAGGCTTCCGCAATACATGAACAGTGAACTTCCTGATGTTCAAGCTGGTTTTAGAAAAGGCAGAAAAACCAGAGATCAAATTGCCAACATCCGCTGGATCATCGAAAAAGCAAGAGAGTTCCAGAAACATCTGTTTCTGCTTTATTGACTATGCCAAAGCCTTGACTGTGTGGATCACAATAAACTGTGGAAAATTCTGAAAGAGATGGGAACACCAGACCACCTGATCTGCCTCTTGAGAAATCTGTATGCAAGTCACGAAGCAACAGTTAGAACTGAACATGAAAAAACAGACTGGTTCCAAATAGGAAAAGGAGTATGTCAAGGCTGTATGTTGTCACCTTGTTTATTTAACATATATGCAGAGTACATCATGAGAAAAGCTGGACTGGAAGAAACAGAAGTTGGAATCAAGATTGCCGGGAGGAATACCAATAACCTCAGATATGCAGATGACACCACCCTTATGGCAGAAAGTGAAGAGGAATTGAAAATCTTCTTGATGAAACTGAAAGTGGAGAGGGAAAAGGTTGGCTTAAAGCTCAACATTCAGAAAACGATCATGGCACCCGGTCCCATCACTTCATGGGAAATAGATGAGGAAACAGTGGAAACAGTGTCAGACTTTATTTTTCTGGGCTCCAAAATCACTGCACATGGTGACTGCAGCCATGAAATTAAAAGATGCTTACTCCTTGGAAGGAACGTTATGACCAACCTAGATAGCTTATTCAAAAGCAGAGACATTACTTTGCCAACAAAGTTTCGTCTTCGTCTAGGCTGTGGTTTTTCCTGTGGTCATGTATGGATGTGAGAGTTGGACTGTGAAGAAGGCTGAGTGCCGAAGAATTGATGCTTTTGAACTGTGATGTTGGAGAAGACTCTTGAGAGTTCCTTGGACTACAAGGAGATCCAAGGGGTCCATTCTGAAGAAGATCATCCCTGGGATTTCTTTGGAAGGAATGATGCTAAAGCTGAAACTCTAGTACTTTGGCCACCTCATGCAAAGAGTTGACTCATTGGAGAAGACTCTGATGCTGAGAGGGATTGGGGGCAGGAGAAGAAGTGGACGACAGAGGGATGTGATGGCTAGATGGCATCACTGACTCGATGGACGTGAGTCTGAATGAACTTCTGGAGTTGATGATGGACAGGGAGGCCTGGCGTGCTGTGATTCTTGGGGTAGCAGAGTCAGACATGACTGAGCGACTGTACTGACTGAACTGAACAGTAAACGTTAATCTTATCTAAAAGATAACTTCACAGCAATATCTATACTTGTGTTTGACCAAACAATTGGGCAATATACTCTAACCAAATTGACACATAAATTTAATCATTAGAATTATGTATGAAAAATAATGTTTTCAGTGATGTTTATCAAGTTGGGTTTATTCCAGGAATGCAAGGATTCTTTAATATATACAAATCAATCAATGTGATACAACATATTAACAAATTGAAAACCATATGATCATCTCAATAGATGCAGAAAATCCTTTTATGTAATTCAGTACCCACTTATGATTAAAAATCTTCAAAAAATGGCCATATAAGGAACTTACATCAACATATTAAAGGCCATATATAATAAACCTACAGCAAACATTCAGAGAAGGCAATGGTACCCTACTCCAGTACTCTTGCCTGGAAAATCCCATGGATGGAAGAGCCTGGAAGGCTGCAGTCCATGGGGTCACTGAGGGTCGGACACGACTGAGCGACTTTACTCACTTCAGTTTTATAATTCATAGTAAGTTAACCCTATAATCTTATAGGCAATGAGATTAAAAGATCACAACATATTGACTAGGGGGAAGGTGGTTACCTTTGAATGATTCTCTAGTGTTAATATAATCATCCTTGAAAATCCCATGGACAGAGGAGCCTGTCGGGCTGTAGTCCATAGGTTTACACAGGGTCAGACACAACTGAAGCGACTTAGCATGCATGCATGCACTTATATAAGAAGAGCAGGTATTATATTGTTTTTATAATTTGGTTTCTTCTCCTTGGCAACTAACGAAGTCAAACTTTTATTCCCTTAGTACTGTGAAAATGGGAAAATAATAAAAAAAAAAATCTTCCTTTCAGATTTTTTTGTATTAATATTTGACATCTTAACCTTCAATAACATAATAATTTTCCAAACTCTCAAAGAGAAAACTGACTATCCTGCTCATGTTTCTGTACCTTTCTTTACCCTGGGATTGTTTACCTCGTAATACTTTGTTTATCTTAGTGGCCTCAAATACTAAAATTGTGTCTTCCCATCCCAGTGAAGACTGATGAAATTCCTTCCAATGTCTCTGCCTCTGGGCATAGTTACCTAGATTTTCAGCTTCTCACTCCATATCAGATCAGATCAGATCAGTCGCTCAGTCGTGTCCGACTCTTTGTGACCCCATGAACCGCAGCACGCCAGGCCTCCCTGTCCATCACCATCTCCCGGAGGTCACTCAGACTCGCAACCATCGAGTCAGTGATGCCATCCAGCCATCTCATCCTCTGTCGTCCCCTTCTCCTCCTGCCCCCAATCCCTCCCAGCATCAGAGTCTTCTCCAATGAGTCAACTCTTCGCATGAGGTGGCCAAAATACTGGAGTTTCAGCTTTAGCATCATTCCTTCTAAAGAAATTACAGGATTGATCTCCTTCAGAATGGACTGGTTGGATCTTCTCGCAGTCCAAGGGACTCTCAAGAGTCTTCTCCAACACCACAGTTCAAAAGCATCAATTCTTCGGCGCTCAGCCTTCTTCACAGTCCAGCTCTCACATCCATACATGACCACAGGAAAGACCATAGCCTTGACTAGGCGAACCTTTGTTGGCAAAGTGATGTCTCTGCTTTTGAATATGCTATCTAGGTTGGTCATAACTTTCCTTCCAAGGAGCAAGCGTCTTTTAATTTCATGGCTGCAGTCACCATCTGCAGTGATTTTGGAGCCCAGAAAAACAAAGTCTGACACTGTTTCCACTGTTTCCCCATCTATTTCCCATGTAGTGATGGGACCAGATGCCATGATCTTCGTTTTCTGAATGTTGAGCTTTAAGCCAACCTTTTCCCTCTCCACTTTCACTTTCATCAAGAGGCTTTTTAAGGATAGTTAATCTCCAAATAATTAATCCCTAGGTAGAAAACTGGAACAAGTGAATACTGATTCATTTTTCTTTGGTTTCTTTCTTTTCAGAGCTTGTTTCATCAAATCCATATGGCCATATCAGCTTTCCAGTAGAGTTATTATTCTAAACTTTCCATCCTTTTTCTTCTTCTCCTCCTCCTCTTCTTTCTTCTTTCATTTGGCTTTTCTGTATGTTCTGGATAGGAATTTTTATCTATTAAATTTACTCCATCATAGCTGGGGTTAGAAATCTTTATTAAATTCTTTGTCACCCAGTTAAAACCAGAGACATTTCAAGAAGAAGCAAATGGTCAGTAGCTTCAATGGAACCTGAAATGTAACCAGGTGACCAAAATTAAACAATGTGTCACAGCAGTCATTGTCTTTAGCCAAAGGTTATAATGCCAAGTTTGGAGTGTTTTGAGATGAAGGCAATGTCAGAGTGTGTTGCTGACTGTTACTCTAATAATGTATGGAATACATCATGCATTTTAGCTACAGAATAAAAGACAGTGCATACTGAGAATGAAGGCTAGTATTGTGGGAATAAGAACACAAGTAACTTCTTTTTCTGTTCTTTATGTATTCCGCCCTAGGACTTCTTGAGTAACTAAATCTAATAAATGAATCTGGGAGAAAAAGTACACATAAGCTAACAAATATATAGTAAATGTTAACTAACTACAATGATTATAAGACAACAATGTACATGTATGTACCTCAGTTTTGGATAAGTTAAAATGTGAAGTGATGTGGGTATTAAGAGTCAATACAATTAATTACACATGAGACTTCCCTCATTGTGAGCTCCATCAGGATTCAAACCCTTATTTAATCCTCCATTCCACTTACTCTTTGGTCTTCTTTTCCAATTGTTTCAGAACAAAGAAAGAGAATTGGTGCTACTTATTTCTTTTCCTTCATATCTCAATAGCTATATTAAGAATTACATCCTTTCAACTAAACAGAGTTGTGAGCCAATAAAAGATCAGATTTGTAAGTTCCTTCTGTCCTGGAGCAATTGAAGAAATGAAAAAAGAAAATAATAAAGAGTAACAGGATTCATATCCCCTTTTGAAGAATTGTTGATCTAAAGTGCTACATTCGTTTCAAAGATAACAAATTGGGCTGGTGAAATTGACTTGATTAGGAGTTACAGAAGGGAAGTAGTAAGCAGTGTATTGTTAAAGATTTTATAAAGCACAAAGGGTATCTGAAATTACAAAACATGGCATTCTAAAATATTAGCATATGTGGCATATAAATTAAAAATCACTGCCCTTTTCTAACTGAAGTTTTGAAATTTACCAAAAGCAATAGTTTATAAATCACAGAACGAATTCAAGAAACCTAACTTATTTGGGGCATATTTTACAAGACCCTATTTTATCCTGTTACCCAAGAAACCACTGGCATCTATCATGCTATTCTGGACCTGTTTTCCTCTTTAAAGAATTCACATTTAGCCTTCTGTACCCTGAAACCTCATTATTACTACCTCAGGGACACGTTGCTTAGATTCTATGAATGCTCCCTATAAATTTTCCCTATAAGGACAATATTGTCTAAATAACAACAAATGCCAAAAGCACTCTGTAGCTTATGTTCAGTGTTGTTTGGCCAGATTCCTCAGGCTGTTGATACCACTCTACTGTAATCTATTCAACCAGAATGATCTTTTTGAATTTACAAGTCATCAAGGGACATGAATCATACTAAACTCTAGCTCATGCCTCATTTCTAAATGAGGTAGTCCTTGATCCTTATATGGCTTTGAACCAATCTGCACTTACAAGCAAGGCATTTTTACCCATACTTTTCTCTCAGAAAATATTGACTTCATTGAATACCTGCCAAGTCTTCTTCCCTCTCACATCCATCATCTTATTGGAATCTCTATCCAAAGAGCATATACAAAGATGTATTGAATTATAAAAATGGCACAAAATTGAAAGGAAATAATAATGCAAGTTTTCTGCTTCATATTTAATAATTTTGATGCCTTACATACAGACTTGCATACAGTAATTATTTACTAAGCTTTAATAAATGAATAATTAAACAGTTTATCTCCAATAAAATACAGATGACCATAAAATGTTTTGCCTATTAATCATAACAAACAGGTGAAAATCAATAAATTAGTACATGATGAACATGAGAGATGACAACATAGGATATAATATGAAGTCTTCCCAACTTTTTCTTTAAAATGCATATGTTAAAATGTATATTTTAAACTCTGTATTCCTAAGTCTGAATGTTTTATGTTTCTATACATTTAAACATAAGTTACTATTTGGAATGTAAAAGGGCTCTGATTTGGGGAAATTTATAAAATAAATTTGAAAACTTATTTTCAGTCTCTATGATGGTTTCTAGAACTCTCTTGCTTTGGCATAGTCAATAAAGCAGAAATAGATGTTTTTCTGGAACTCTCTTGCTTTTTCCATGATCCAGTGGATATTGGCAATTTGATCTCTGGTTCCTCTGCCTTTTCTAAAACCAGCTTGAACATCAGGAAGTTAGATGCAACAGTTAGAACAGTTAGATCAAGCAACAGTTAGAACTGATCAGGGAACAACAGACTGGAAAAGGAATAGGAAAAGGAGTACGTCAAGGCTGCATATTGTCACCGTGTTTATTTAACTTATATGCAGAGTACATCATGAGAAATGCTGGACTGGAAGAAACACAAGTTGGAATCAAGATTGCTGGGAGAAATATCAATAACCTCATATATGCAGATGACACTACTGTTATGGCAGAAAGCGAAGAGGGGCTAAAAAGCCTCTTGATGAAAGTGAAAGTGGAGAGTGAAAAGGTTGGCTTAAAGCTCAACATTCAGAAAACGAAGATCATGGCATCTGGTCCCATCACTACATGGGAAATAGATGGGGAAACAGTGGCAACAGTGTCAGACTTTATTTTTCTGGGCTCCAAAATCACTGCAGATGGTGACTGCAGCCATGAAATTAAAAGACGCTTACTCCTTGGAAGGAAAGTTATGACCAACCTAGATAGCATATTCAAAAGCAGAGACATTACTTTACCAACAAAGGTTCGCCTAGTCAAGGCTATGGTCTTTCCTGTGGTCATGTATGGATGTGAGAGCTGGACTGTGAAGAAGGCTGAGCGCTGAAGAAGTGATGCTTTTGAACTGTGGTGTTGGAGAAGACTCTTGAGAGTCCCTTGGACTGCAAGAAGATCCAACCAGTCCATTCTGAAGGAGATCAGCCCTGGGATTTCTTTGGAAGGAATGTTGCTAAAGCTGAAACTCCAGTATTTTGGCCACCTCATGCGAAGAGTTGACTCATTGGAGAAGACTCTGATGCTGGGAGGGATTGAGGGCAGGAGGAGAAGGGGACGACAGAGGATGAGATGGCTGGATGGCATCACTGACTCGATGGGTGTGAGTCTGGGTGACCTCCGGGAGCTGGTGATGGACAGGGAGGCCTGGCGTGCTGTGGTTCATGGGGTTGCAAAGAGTCGGACACGACTGAGCGACTGATCTGATCTGATCTGATCTGATGACGGTTTCATCATTGAGCATTGTACATGATTTATGTTTGAGATACAATTCATACTTATAAAGAGATATTCACAGTAGCAACAAATTATCTTAATTTTAAGTAATTAAGTTGAAATGGGTTACCCGCAAATTTGTAGAAAAAAATACACACTAAATATGGCTTTTAAGAATAGTGTTGCTTTCACTTCTCTCTGTGTTAATGTATGTGTCTCAGGTTTATCATAGCCATACTCACACAGAGACTAGAAGTAGCAGGCCGCCCATTTAATTTCAGCTTTTAACTAATGTGAAAGAATAGACTACCCTGAAACATGTGCTCAATAAAAACCTCTAAATAAACAGTGAAAAGGGGATCAGATGATTTACTGTACATGATTTGGTAGAGGAAGTGTTTGGTCAATCAGAATTTCAGCTAGAGTTGTTTCAGGGCCTCTGATGAAAATTAAAAAAAATAGGAGAAATAAATTGTCAAGGTAAGTGATATAAATACTATCTAATGATCCAGAACAAAAAAATTAGCAATTCAGGAGAGACTCTAATGTGCATAGGCTGAAAGATCATTAACTCTGAAACAGGATTTTTCTTTTCATATGGCATGGAGATCATTACCATCTCACACTCTGAAGTGAGGCTGTCCAGTGAAGAATACACTTATCCTGAGTGCTTGAGCACTGAAGGGCTTCATTACTCCATTAGAGGGCATGCTTTATTCTGCTATTTGAATTAATCAAGAAAATTTATTGCTAGTTTATGACTTGCATAGCACTATTTATACCAAGTAAGAGCCTTTCCTTTTTCTAAAAGCAATATGTGTTTGTTTATGGGTTCTTTATTCATGGGATTTCACTTCCATTACCTCCTTGAATGTTTGTTTCTAAATCTATTGCCCAAACACTTAGCCTGCTTCTAATCCTTTGCATCACTAATAACTCAGCCTTTCTAAGTCAGTGGTTCACTAAATTGCATTTATTTTTCTTTCTGAATTAAAAAAATACAGTATATTACACATTCTCATCATTTATTGCTTGTTCATCCTTGCTTCAAATGTATATTAGCATAATTACATTTTTCAAAATCTTAACTTTTCTTTTTTAAAGACGAAGACATGAGTCTGTGAAACTACATAGTACTTGGAAACTTTAAATAAAATAAATTAAGTGTCATAGAGACCTTCGTCATATTTAGTGTAAAGGGGAAAATTAGCTATTACTGTAAACTATAAAAACTATTAAAAAACTATAGATTTTTATAAACTATAAAAAATTAACTATAACTATTCCAAAATTTCTTTGCTATTAAATTTGCAACTAGGTTTAAATCTGGTCTATATTATAAGTCATTCTGTTTAGTGGTGCTCAGGGAGAACAATGATGTATGTTTAACTTTTATAAATAGTATATTTTCTAAAAAAAACTACATGAATTTAAAATTTTACATCCACTAGCAGTATATAATAATAATATTTAATTTACACTCACATTTATTACTAAATGTTCTTAACAATTCATATTTTGTAAACTGATACATACATAATTATAACATTGTATTAAATTTAATATGTTTAATCTTAGTGTCATTCACAATATTTCTGGTCAGTTTGTCTTTATTTTCTGTCATTATTTGCTTATATCCCATTCTCATACATTTTTATAAGTTTTTAGAAACTGTTTAGAAACACAAATCTCTTATTATAAGAGATATTTTCTCTCAATCTTGCATTTGTACATCCTCTATGGGGTCTTCAAGTATACATATACATATACAGACAAATTCATAGAGTAAAATTAGTCAATTTTTGTCTTCACATTTGGATCTTTGTACTGATTAAAATTATTCTTAAAAATAAGCCACCATAAATACACTCCACTTTCACACACTAATGGTTTTGTTAGGTAGTTAGAATTGAAAAAAGGAGTCTGGAATGATAGTGGGTAAAAGACAAGGAAGGGAAAAACCCGTGAAAATAGAACAAAGAAAGGTCTGAGGACCAGAGTGAGAACCTCAGGTAAAACAAATAGCACTCCTGGCTAGCCCAATTTACAAAGGGCGGGCCCAGGGGGAGGAGAAAAAACATATAAAAAGAGGAGCCAACATTGGGCCAGAGGTCTATCTTCTCTTTGAGTCTTTTGGGTTGGCATGCCCTCATGCATCCAGGATGTATTTTCCTTTACTTTCTAAATAAAACTGAGCTGTAACAGGGAGTTGTAACACTGGTCTGTCTGAGAGCTGAAACAGTGGTCCATCTGTCGCTTCACATTTTTGTTGCGATGAGACAGAACGGAGGAAATTACAAACTCCGCTGACAGTTTTTTGAAGGTTTTTCTTTCTTTCTTTTTTTGAGTGTAGCTTTTTAATCCATCTGAAACACATTTATGTTGGTTTGAGGTCAGAAAAAAGCTTCATCTTTCAGTATAGACAAACAACTATTTCAGAACTGTTTAATTACATGAAATGGAAAATTCTTCATGAATCATATGCCCTTACACTCATATATCTATCTCTACATTGTAAATTCTGGCTTATCTAGATCTTTGCTTCTTTTTAAATTTGTTTTACTGAGATTTTTTAAGTAATCTTTTCCAGTGCTAAGGAAGAATGGGGTTAACTTCAATAATTTATTGATTTCTCTTTTTTAATTCGTTTCTTTTTTTACCTTGAAACGTATTTATTGATGTGTTTACTGTAGGTCAGAAATACCCAACAGGAAAAAAGGTAACACTAAAGAGAAAGGAAAGAGCAGTAATATAAACAGATAAACACAACTGAAAATTGTGTTAAGTACTATCAAATAATTTCCCTATCCAAGAAGATTTTGTTGCACAAAGATAGTTACTAACTTCTTTAGTAAAGTCACTCAGTCGTGTCTGACTCTTTATTACCCCATGGACTATAGCCCACCAGGCTCCACTGTCCATGGGATTTTTCTAGGCAAGAATACTGGAGTGGGTTGTCATTTCCTTCTCCAGGGGATCTTCCCAAGCCAGGGATTGAACACAGCTCTTCTGCATTGCAGGCAGATACTGTAACCTCTGAGCCACCAGGGAACCGAGTGACTAACTTCTTTAGTGGCATTAAATGCTTAACTTACTAACTGTAATTAAATTTATTTAAAAAATCTTTAAAACACATATGATAAATCTTTTTTTATGTTTACAATAATAGTTGTCTTGATAAGTAACTTCACACTTCCTTATTCTAATTTTACTACTTCAGTTAATCATTTTGTGAACTATTTTTAAGTGCTTCAGTTCAGTTCAGTCACTCAGTTGTGTCCGACTCCTTGCAAGCCCATGAATCGGAGCACACCAGGCCTCCTTGTCCATCACCAAGTCCTGGAGTTCACTCAGACTCATGTCCATTGAATTAGTGATGCCATCCAGCCATCTCATCCTCTGTCATCCCCTTCTCTTCCTGCACCCAATCCCTTCCAGGATCAGAGTCTTTTCCAATGAGTCAACTCTTCACATGAGGTGGCCAAAGTACTGGAGTTTCAGCTTTAGCATCATTCCTTCCAAAGAAATCCCAGGGCTGATCTCCTTCAGAACGGATTGGTTAGATCTCCTTGCAGTCCAAGGGACTCTCAAGAGTCTTCTCCAACACCACAGTTCAAGAGCATCAATTCTTTGGTGCTCAGCTTTCTTCACAGTTCAACTCTCACATTCATACATGACCACAGGAAAAACCAGAGCCTTTGATTAGATGGACCTTTTTTGGCAAAGTAATGTCTCTGCTTTTGAATATGCTATCTTGGTTGGTCATAACTTTTCTTCCAAGGACTAAGCGTCTTTTAATTTCATGGCTGCAGTGACCATCTGCAGTGATTTTGGAGCCCCCCAAAATAAAGTCTGGCACTGTTTCCCCATCTATTTTGCATGAAGTGATGGAACCAGATGCCATGATCTTCGTTTTCTGAATTTTGAGCTTTAAGCCAACTTTTCCACTCTCTTCTTTCACTTTCATCAAGCCAGACATACCGGAATGTGAATTCAATTGGGCCCTAGAAAGCATCACTATGAACAAAGCTAATGGAGGTAATGGAATCATTTGAATGAATCTTTCATTCAAATCCTGAAAGATGATGCTGTGAAAGTGCTGCACTTAGTATGCCAGCAAATTTGGAAAACTCAGCAGTGGTCACAGGACTGGAAAAGGTCAGTTTTCATTCTGATCCCAAAGAAAGGCAATGCCAAAGAATACTCAAACTACTGCACAATTGCACTCATCTCACACACTAGTAAAGTAATGCTCAAAATTCTCCAAGCCAGGCTTCAGCAGTACGTGAATTGTGAACTTGCAGATATTCAAGCTGGTTTTAGAAAAGGCAAAGGAACCAGAGATCAAATTGCCAACGTCCATTGGATCATTGAAAAAGCAAGGGAGTTCCAGAAAAACATCTGCTTTATTGACCATGCCAAAGTCCTTGACTGTGTAATCACAATAAACTGTGGAAAATTCTTCAAGAGATTGGAATACCAGACCACCTGAACTGCCTCTTGAGAAACCTATATACAGGTCAGGAAGCAACAGTTAGAACTGGACATGGAACAACAGACTGGCTCCAAATAGGAAAAGGAGTACGTCAAGGCTGTATATTGTCACCCCAATTATTTAACTTATAGTCAGAGTACATCATGAGAAACGCTGGGCTGGAAGAAGCACAAGCTGGAATCAAAATTTCCAGGAGAAATATCAATAACCTCAGATATGCAGATGACACCACCCTTATGGCAGAAAGTGAAAAGCAAGTAAAAATCCTCTTGATGAAAGTGAAAGAGGAAGTGGCCCTAAGGAATATTAAAATTGAACAAAAATAATAGGGGAGAAACTGTGACGGGGGAAAGAGAGAATCAATGCAGAGGGAAAAGATGCTCTGAGCACTGTGCAAATTAAAACCTACCTTGAATCTAGAACACTTTAGGGGCAGGATTATAGCTCTCCAGAGTAAACTCTGTGCAGAGACTCATTTTCAACTTTCCAAAAACAGATGAAGGGTCTCTTGCCTATGAAATAACCAAGCTTACTACTTTATGCTGAGGGTTTAAATCGCCCCACTATTTTGGCTGTCTCCCTTTAGTAACTCAGACATGAATCCGCACAACTGTTTTTTGTTTTTGTTTTTAAATTTATGCTCATAACTTTTCCCTCACTGTTAAAAATGTAGGAATATAATTGTTTAATGGAAAAATGTTATTGCAGAAGAAAATTTCTTGCAACAGCATGGAATCAGTTGCTTTAAAATAATGTAATATATTTATATTAATTCATTAATTAATATATGTATTTAATTAAAAATAAGGTTAAAGATAAAAACTTTTAAATAATGTAATATATTTATATTAATTCATTAATTAATATATGTATTTAATTCAAAAATAAGGTTAAAGATAAAAAATATGAGCTCATATTTAAATTTTAAAATGTCTGGGCCTAAATAGAAAATAGTTTAAGAGGACAGATGTAATAATTCCAATATTTTCATTTTGGCAAAGCATATAATGTTTTTTTTCTTTTTGGTACTGAGTTTACATTGATACTCCTGATTGTCACTTACATTTCCAAGTGCTTTAATTTTTTACAAATAAAAATTAGTTAATTTTATCTATATCAATGTATATTTAGATCTTTCAACCCAAACTGGGATTATACTTCATTTACTTTTATAACTCTCCAAATTTTCATTGAACAAGGCAAAATTTCTCTTAAACACACACCAAAATAATCAATAATGCTAATAGATTTTTTTAGTGATGTATTACCTTGCTTTCCTGGAATAAACCTTGTTTGTCTGGATTCAATTTAACTTAAGTACTAGTTCATGGTTTGATTTTCTAATATTTTATTTACATTTTGGCATTTCTTCAAAATAAGATTTATCTATAGTGCTCTTTGTGCTGAGTTATGATAGCTTTGTAAGATGTTTGGATAAAACTTTTTATATTGTCTATGTTATGGAACATTTTAAATACAATTGAAATTGTTCTATAGTCAATTTTGCTAATTTATGCTTCACTATAAAAACATCCATTTATCTAGCTTTTAAAATGCATTTGTCCAAAGTTGCATACCATGTTATTTTACATGATTTTATTATCTTTTATATCTGTGGCCATATGTTATCATTTTTATCCTTTTAATAATAGGCAAGCATTGGTATCAAACATTAAAAACAAACAAATATTAATATTTCACAGATATCAATTTCTGAGGTTATATTTTCATTGGTATATCAATTTTATACATTTAAATATATTGAATATTTTAATATTCAAAAAGGAAAAAAATGTAAAATCCAAGTAAATACCACTTATCTAATACAAACAACAAATAGTGTATAAACAAAGCAAAGAAACCTAATTTCTAGACCTAGATATTTGTGACCTTGAGTAATTTATTTAATTTTCTATGTGGCTTACATAAATGCTTGTCATTACAATTTGGATCTCAGTAATATCACTCATAATATAAAAATGTTCCCTGTGGAGGTGTGTGTGTGTGTGTGTGTGTGTATGTCTGCATGCACATGTGCTAAATTACAAACTATTCAAAACAAATAATAACATAAAATGAGCAATTAGATTTTTATTTACGACAGTCACTGGTTTTGTCAAATGTATACCAAATCCTTCAGAGGTGTGACACAATTTCCCCCCTTAATAAGAGGTTTTATACCCAAGTATCCAAATCTCATTAACTCTGTCAATATGATCATGGGTACATCCTCAACGGGAAAACTTTCCTACAGTTTTCCCATTTGATTAACACCATACATTTTCTTATTTGATTAAATACTTTAAACTGAATGAAGGACTCCAAGGAGCACTTTTTTTTAATAGAAAAATAATTTAACCCTGTTATGAGTAACAGATACCATTATTTGTTAAGCTTTGAATTTAAATTCTCTGATAGAATTCTCTTTGAATGGCACTGTACTTATGTAGTGTCCAAACCTTGCAAATTATAGATTAATGAAAATGATGCAATCTTATTCTTCAAATTCCTCAAATACAGGTAAAAATCAAATACAAATTTAAAATCAGATCAGATCAGATCAGTCGCTCAGTCGTGTCCGACCCTTTGTGACCCCATGAATCACAGCACGCCAGGCCTCCTGTCCATCACCAACTCCCAGAGTTCACTGAGACTCTCATCCATCCAGTCAGTGATGCCATCCAGCCATCTCATCCTCTGTCGTCCCCTTCTCCTCCTGCCCCCAAACCCTCCCAACATCAGAGTCTTCTCCAATGAGTCAACTCCTCGCATGAGGTGGCCAAAGGACTGAAGTTTCAGCTTTAGCATCATTCCTTCCAAAGAAATCCCAGGGCTGATCTCCTTCAGAATGGACTGGTTGGATCTCCTTGCAGTCCAAGGGACTCTCAAGAGTCTTCTCCAGCACCACAGTTCAAAAGCATCAATTCTTTGGCGCTCAGCCTTCTTCACAGGCCAGCTCTCACATCCATACATAACCACAGGAAAAACCGTAGCCGTGACTAGATGAACCTTTGTTGGCAAAGTAATGTCTCTGCTTTTGAATATGCTATCTAGGTTGGTCATAACTTTCCTTCCAAGGAGTAAGCGTCTTTTAATTTTCATGGCTGCAGTCACCATCTGCAGTGATTTTGCAGCCCAGAAAAATAAAGTCTGACACTGTTTCCACTGTTTCCCCATCTATTTCCCATGAAGTGATGGGACCAGATGCCATGATCTTTCTTTTCTGAATGTTGAGTTTTAAGCCAACTTTTTCACTCTCTATTTTCACTTTCATCAAGAGGCTTTTTAGTTCTTCACTTTCTGCCATAAGGGTGGTGTCATCTGCATATCTGAGGTTATTGATATTTCTCCCAGCAATCTTGATTCCAACTTGTGTTTCTTCCAGTCCAGCGTTTCTCATGATGTACTTTGCATATAAGTTAAATAAACATGGTGACAATATACAGCCTTGACATACTCCTTTTCCTATTTGGAACCAGTCTGTTGTTCCATGACCAGTTCTAACTCTTGCTTCCTGACCTGCATACAGATTTCTCAAGAGGCAGGTCAGGTGGTCTGGCATTCCCATCTCTTTCAGAATTTTCCACAGTTTATTGTCATCCACACAGTCAAAGGCTTTGGCATAGTCAATAAAGCAGAAATAGATGTTTTTCTGGAACTCTCTTGCTTTTTTCCATGAGCCAGCAGATGTTGACAATTTGATCTCTGGTTCCTCTGACTTTTCTAAAACCAGCTTGATGGATACAATTTAGAAATCTTATCTGTTTGCAATAGTGTAGGTATATTGTCTTCTATAGGACTAATGATACAGGGCTACTGATAATACCTCAATCACTGTTTATTACTGTCTAAAACAATCATTATTTGTGTCTGTCCAAATCAATCCTGATCAAGGTTTATAATAAATTTAAATAGATCCAAGGCATGTTATTACAATCAGCAGTCTGTGCATTTATTTAGAATTAGAATGAATTAGCTTTTAATCCAGCTTTGTCAGTTATGATCTCTTAAAGTGCAGCTGTTAGTCAGTCATTTCTGACTCTTTGATACCCCATGGACTGTAGCCTGCCAGGCTGCTCTGTCTATTCCAGGCAAGAATACTGGAGCAGGTTGTTATTCCCTTCTCCAGGACAATTTCTAAGATTATGAGAAATACATTTCTTATCTACAACTATGACATAAGGTACAGGGCTCACAACACAATCTCTGTCCTTACAGAGAATCTGCCTTGACACGTAATCTACAACGGTCCCTTAGTTATTTCATTTACAAATAAAAATACTTTCAAAAGACAGGAGCATTCAAAAGCTTTTTGGAAATAATTTATACACATAATAAACATGTGATACCTAATAGGTATCCTTATACTTTATGCTATTTATTATTATTTTGAAAAGAGTGAGCATCGTAAGAATGCTTATTATTCAATTTGAAATGATATAACACACTTTTTAAATATTTTTCTTTAACATATTAAAAAATAAAAGAACTTATTGTTTTGGCTGCATGGCATGTGGGATCTTAGTTCCTGGATAAGGAGTGGAACCAGTGACCCTTGCAGTGGAAGCAGGGAATCTTAACCACAGGACCCCAAGGGAAGTCCCTAAAAGTAGACTTTAGTAGAATAATACCTATTCCTATTGATAGAAAGAAAATAATCTCTGACTTAAACTCCAAATTTTTAAGTATCTTGAAAATAAAGTTAAAAATTTAATCAGAGATTATTTCAGCTATTTTTTTTTTTTCCGTTGCTTAAGTTGTGCCTGACTTTTTGCGACACCATGGATTGCAAAATGCCAGGCTTCACTGTCCTTCATTATCTCCTGAAGTTTGCTCAAACACATGTCCATTGAGTAGGTGATGCCATCCAACCATCTTCATCCTCTGTCATCCCATTCTCCTCCTTGTGTCAAGAATAGGCATAACTGTGAGAAACTAAAAGTTTTAATCAACTATATAAAGATTTTATTAGTTAAATAAATCATTATGTGGTTTATAAAGTCATCATACTTTATAGACATTTTATAAATGTTTTATTCAAAGAGAAACAATTTGTTTATTTTTGTATTCCATAGGCATAAATATCCTGTCCATTACTCAAATGCAACATTACCATATAATTTCCCCCCAAAAATACAATTATGGATAAATATGTCCCTCCCCTATGCTCATAAATCTTATTTTATTCATGTAAACCTTGATTTTAATATTAGATTTTAATATCATGATTAAGCATTTTTATTTTAAAATAATAAATGTGATATTTTTTTCAAATATATATACTCCTTTATCAATCAAACATGGAGAAATTTATTTTCCTTTTCTGATAATTTTTTCTACTTACATGTACTTTTGTATCCAGTGGCATTAACGTTTTATTTGTTCTGCTGCAATTTTCACTATAATTAGCAGTGTATCAACTGTTAAAACAACCTAAAAATTTAATCTGAAACTGTAGTTGAATGTTCATTATTTGCCATTTCATAAAATTAACAATATATACAGAGGGATAGTAATTATTTGCATGTTTTAGTATACATGGTTGTGTGTGTACAGTATTTGCATGAGTTTCTGGGTATGAGTGTGTGTATGTGCGTGCATGCACATCTGTGTGTCTCTGTGTGTGTGTGTGTGTGTGTAAGAGTGGAGAGGGAAGAAGGCATATAAACACAATTTTGTAATTGCTGACATTAAGTTTCCTTTTAGACATTCAACTGAATATGTACCTTTGAAAATAGTTCAGGTGGAAGTTATTTTTTGAGCACAATCTTATGTATTAATATATGGTAGTTGTATCAATAACCTCAGATATGCAGATGACACCACCCTTATGGCAGAAAGTGAAGAGGAACCAAAGGGCCTCTTGATGAAAGTGAAACTGGAGAGTGAAAAGGTTGGCTTAAAGCTCAACATTCAGAAAACGAAGATCATGGCATCTGGTCCCATCACTACATGGGAAATAGATGGGGAAACAGTGGCAACAGTGTCAGACTTTATTTTTCTGGGCTCCAAAATCACTGCAGATGGTGACTGCAGCCATGAAATTAAAAGACGCTTACTCCTTGGAAGGAAAGTTATGACCAACCTAGATAGCATATTCAAAAGCAGAGACATTAGTTTGCCAACAAAGGTCCAACTTGTCAAGGCTATGGTTTTTTCTGCGGTCATGTATGGATGTGAGAGTTGGACTGTGAAGAAGCCTGAGCACTGAAGAATTGATGCTTTTGAACTGTGGTGTTGAAGAAGACTCTTGAGAGTCCCTTGGACTGCAAGGAGATCTAACCAGTCCATTCTGAAGGAGATCAGCCCTGGGATTTCTTTGGAAGGAATGACGCTAAAGCTGAAACTCCAGTATTTTGGCCACCTCATGTGAAGAGTTGACTCATTGGAAAAGACTCTGATGCTGGGAGGGATTGGGGGAAAGAGGAGAAGGGGACGACAGAGGATGAGATGGCTGGATGGCGTCACCGACTCGATGGACAGTGAGTCTCAGTGAACTCCGAGAGTTGGTGATGGACAGGGAGGCCTGGCATGCCAATTCATGGGGTCGCAAAGGGTCGGACACGACTGAGCGACTGATCTTATCTGATCTGAGTCGAAACGAAAAACTGCTTGGAATACATTAGGGAAATTCTAAATAGTGAGTAAAATAATGTCTGTGGAACTTAGAAACTCGAGAGTCAGGCAAGAAACAGAAACATGCAAAGCATACTAGAAAGCAACAATTCAAAAACAAAATCAGAAGATAGTACATAGTTTCTTAGAAAGAAATGGAAAAAAAGGCTTAAAGAGTAAGTGGCATCCTAGTTAAATGTTCTTCACAAATTTTGTGTCTACATTTTGATGACTGAAAAGGAAAGTCTTTTTTTTTCAATCATCCTTCTTAGCTACTTCTTGAGGAAACTGAAGAGAATGGTCCGCTTGGAAATTCTGTTTCATGAACATAGAAGTTTGGACTTCAGAAGTAAAACATTTAAGTTATTATTGCTTTATTTCAGGTGGCTCAGTCTATATTTGAAAATACAGTCTATAATTGAAAATATAATTATTTCAAAATATTGTGAATTTATTTGTAATTAATTGAAATTGACACTTTGGTTTGTTTTTCTTTTTTTTTAATTTAAATTCATTTATTTTAATTGGAGGCTAATTACTTTACAATATTGTATTGATTTTGCCATACATCAACATGAATCTGCCACAGGTGTACATGTGTTCCTCATCCTGAACCCCCTCCCACCTCCCTCCTTGTACTGTCCTTCAGGTTCATCCCAGTGCACCAGCTCCAAGCATTCTATATCCTGCATAGAATCTGGACTGGTGATTAGTTTTATATGATATTACACATATTTCAATGCCATTCTCCCAAATCATCCCACCCTCTCCCTCTCCCATTGACACTTTGTACATAATCATAATCCTGCCTGAGACATTTAGTGCTATAGATTTAATTATGATTATTTGAGATGTACCAGGTTCTGTAGGGCAAAGCAATCCTTAGAAAGAACAAAGTAGGAGACATCAGACATCCTTTGGCACCATACTTTCCTTTAGCCTTCAACCTTTTCAGCATCAAGGTCTTTTCAGTTGAGTTGGCTCAAACTATTGAAGTTTCAACTTCAGGATCAGACCTTGCAATGAATACGCAGGGATGATTGCCTTTAGGATTGACTGGTTTGATCTCCTTGGAGTCCAAAGGACTCTCAAGGGTATTTTCCAGCTCCACAGTTAAAAAGCATTAATTCTTTAGTGCTTAGCCTTCTTTAGGGTCAAATTCACATTTATTCATGACCACTGAAAAAACCGTATCACTGACTATATGGACCTTTATTGGCAAAGTGATGTCTCTGCTTTTTTAGTATGCTGTATAGGTTTGTTATGACCAACCTAGATAGCATATTCAAAAGCAGAGACATTACTTTACCAACAAAGGTTCGCCTAGTCAAGGCTATGGTCTTTCCTGTGGTCATGTATGGATGTGAGAGCTGGACTGTGAAGAAGGCTGAGCGCTGAAGAAGTGATGCTTTTGAACTGTGGTGTTGGAGAAGACTCTTGAGAGTCCCTTGGACTGCAAGAAGATCCAACCAGTCCATTCTGAAGGAGATCAATCCTGGAATTTCTTTGGAAGGAATGATGCTAAAGCTGAAACTCCAGTATTTTGGCCACCTCATGCGAAGAGTTGACTCATTGGAGAAGAGTCTGATGCTGGGAGGGATTGGGGGCAGGAGGAGAAGGGGACGACAGAGGATGAGATGGCTGGATGGCATCACTGACTTGATGGGTATGAGTCTGGGTGACCTCCGGGAGCTGGTGATGGACAGGGAGGCCTGGCGTGCTGCAGTTCATGGGGTCGCAAAGAGTCGGACATGACTGAGCAACTGATCTGATCTGATAGGTTTGTTATAGTTTTCCTTCCAAGGAGAATCTTTGAATTTCATGGCTGCAGTCACCATCTGCAGTAATTTTGGACCCCAAGAAACTAAAATCTGTCACTGTTTCCAAGTTTTCCCCTTCTACTTACCATGAAGTGATGGAACCGGATGTCATGATCTTAGTTTTATGAATGTTGAGTTTCAAGTTAGTTTTTTCATGCTCCTCTTTCACCCTCATCAAGAGGTTCTTAAGTTCCTTTTCTGCCATTTGAATATTATAATTTACATATCTGAGGTTATTGATATTTTGCCCAAAAATCTTGACTCTAGCCTGTGATTCCCCAGCTCAGCATTTTGCATGATGTATGCTGCATATAAGTTAAGTAGGGTGACAATATTCAGTGTTGTTGAACTCCTTTCCCAATTTGGAACCAGTCAGTTTTTCCATGTCCAGTTCTAACTGTTGCCTCTAGACCAGCATACAGGTTTCGCAGGAGACAGGTAAGGTGGTCTGCTATTCCGATCTCTTTAAGCATTTTCCCTACTTTGTTATGATCATACAGTCAAAAGCTTTGGTGTACTCAATAAAGGGGAAGTAGATATTTTTCTGGACTTCTCTGCTATCTCTATGATCCAGTAAATGTTGGCAATTTGATCTCTGTTTCCTCTGCTTTTTCTAAACCCAGTTTCAACATCTGGAAGTTCTTGGTTATACATATGCGTGTGTGTGTTTGTGTTTGTGTGTGTATATATATACACACACACACATATATATATATGGGCTTCCCTGGTGGCTCAGATGGTAATGAATCCACCTGCAATGCAGGAGACCTGGGTTCAATCCCTGGGTGGGGAAGATCCCCCTAGGAGGGCATAGAAACCCACTTCAGTATTCTTGCTTGGAGAATCCCATGGACAGAGGAGCCTGGCATACTGCAGTCCATGGGTTCACAAGGATTCGGAAATGACTGAGCAACTAAGCACACACACACACACACACACACACTTATACATATATATGTATACATATATACATATATATTGGGTTTCCCTTGTGGCTCACCTGGTAAAGAATCCGCCTGCAATGTGGGAGGCCTTGGTTCAATCCCTGGGTTGGGAAGATCCCCTGGAGAAGGAAAAGGCTACCCACTCCAGTATTCTGGCCTGGAGAATTCCATAGACTATATATTCCATGGGGTCGCAAAGAGTCGGACATGACTGAGTGACTTTTATCATCATCATCATCATATATATATATATATGTGTATATGTATATATGTATATATATATATAGAAAGAGAGAGAGAGAGAGAGGGACAGAGACAGAGAAACAGAGATACAGAGATGACAAAGAGGGAAACCATGCTATTTGCTACAACATGAATAGATATCATGGGTGTTAAATGAGATAATTCAGACAAAAAAGACAAATATTTTATAATACTTTTATAAGTGGAATCTAAAAACCTGAACAGATAACAGAATCATTGTTACCTGAAGTTAGAGGTTAGAAAAATATACAAGGTTGAAATTTGTAACTAATATATAAATAATTTCTGGATATCTAATGCAGAATATACTGATTATAGTTGAGAATACTGTATTAAAATATTCAAATGTAAAAGACTAGATCTTAATTATTCCTACCACAAAAAATGATAATTATGTGTTTAGAAAGAAGTGTTAACTAATATTGTGTTGGTAACTGAAACACATGAATGTATCAAATCAATATGTTGTGTACCTAAACTTATAAAATGTTATATGCTGATTATATCTCAATCATATCAAAATTTGGATCAATCACTTTGAAAGTACTTTATTCGTCGCCCTTGCAGTAAATAGCTTCTGAAATCATTGTCAATGTACTCATCCTTTTGTATTCATTCTGTTGTATAATCTCTTTAACCTGAAAATATGACTTACATGCTTGCAGGCTAACTCGCTACAGTTGTGTCTGACTCTTTGCAACCCTATGGACTGTAGCTCTCCAGGCTCCTCTGTCCATGGGATTCTCTAGGCAAGAATACTAGAGTGGGTTGCCATGCACTCCTCCAGGGTATCTTCCCCACCCAGGGATCAAACTTGTGTCTCCTCCATCTCCTGCATTGGCAGGCAGGTTCTTTACCACCAGCGGCACCTGGAAAGTCTTGAACCTGTGTATGAACTGACTTAGTTCATTGCTTCTAATATGTGGACTAGCAAGTTGATAGGATGCCACTTCAGAGATTGGATTATGGAGGTCAGGATCTCTTCCATGCACTACTTGATGAAGTTAGGTGCCATATTGTGAAATGACCTGTGGAGAGGATTGAGGCTGGATTCCCAACAATAGCCAATGGGGAATCTGAGGTCTTAGTTCAACATGTGATATATTAGATCCTGCTAGCAACTACATGGATGAGTGTGACAGAAAATCCATTCTCAGTTGTACCTTGAGATGGCTGTGGCTTTGTGAGATACCTAAGGTAGATGAGGACCCAACTCAGCCATGCCTGGATTCCTCACCCACAGAAACCGAAAAATTTGCTATTTATTCCTCCAAGTAGCTATGTTTAGAGAAGTGACTAACACAGTGATTGATAACTAGTACAGCCATTAAATATGAATAATCTTGTCATACACAAAAAATTCATTATAGATATGTGCTGTAAAACTATTATGCCTCACATGGACTGGGAAATTAAACAAATGGGCTATTCATAAAATGAACTTTAAAGAAAGTATAAACATAGATCAACCTGGAACCCAAAATTATGAGTAAAAGCCAACAAGTTACAAAATTTACATGTATAGATGATTTTTAATTGTATATTACAACAGCAAAATATATATAATTATATGAATTATAGTAAAGATATAATATTAATCCATGGTTCAGACTTTGAGACCAGGATATTGCCTCAATGAAAGACTATTGAAAGGTCAAAGAAAGCATCATTATCATTAATAAAAGCATTATATTTTTCAAATAATATGTCATATGCAAATATAGCAAAATGCTATTAACTTTTATTATATTTTGGTAGAATATGCATAGCTATTTCTTATACCTCTATTTTTCTAATTTTAAATACTTCATAATTTTTGAAATAATATTTAATAAGGTGAAATTAAAGCATTATAAATGTGATACATTAATATGAAATTGATAAAAGTGTTACTAATATAAAATATAATGGAGATAAAAGTATTTGAATTTGGTTCAGAAAAGCTAAAAGAAGACCAAATTAGATATAGATCTTGTTTATTGTAGTACTCCAGTAACAACAGGATCAACAACTATAATACATCAAATAATTTCCAAGACATTATGCAAACAAGTCATTTATATAGAATAATGTAAACAAATAATTTATACATCTAATGCACACAGTATATCTTTAAACTATGCCTTAGAGACATCTAGTAAATAGTATGAAGTAGCATAAATCTATCATATTTTGTTACTGTTGGAAAAAAACTTTAAAATGACATGTAATTCACTAAAAATGGAAAATACATTATTCAACTATGTAAATCTGACATCTAGAAATATTAATAGTATTGTGGTAATTAGAGAATAACATAATTATTCAAATTTTAGTCACTTGATATGCAGTGTATTATAACAAAGATGGGCAGTCTTAGAGGTTTTTTTATTGTCAATTTGTTGTGCTATATAAACTTTCCAGATTAAATATATTTTAACTAAATGTTTACTTTGACCTAGAAATTATTAAGTGAGAACCTACATAGTACCAAAATATTCATTTGCTTTGCGTCCATTTTGTCACTGTTACAAAAGCAGTTAGGACAATTAAGATAATGTCTATTATTTTTATTATTTGCTTAATAAGTGGGACCAAAAAATTAACTTCAAGTTATTATTTGTGGCTGTTAACAAATAAGACATAATTTGCCCACAACCAAGGGGAATAAAGCTAATTCCTAAACCCTTCATAACTTACTAGCTGATTCCTGAACATTTACTTTCATACATTTATATAAACAACTTTAACTATTAAAATGGAATTAACTCTGTTGAAAATAAAATGTAAACGTTAATGAATCATTTATTATTTTATTGAAAGTCACTCAGTTGTGTCTGAATCTTTATAACTCATAGTCCATGGAATTCTCCAGGCCAGAATATTGGAGTGGGTAGCATTTCCCTTCTCCAGGGGATCTTCCCAACCCAGGGTCGAACCCAGATCTTCTGAATTGTAGGGGGATTCTTTACCAGCTGAGCCACAAGGGAAGCCCAGGAATACTGGAGTAGGTAGCCTATCCCTTTTCCAGTGGATCTTCCTAAACCAGGAATTGAACCGGGGTGTCCTGCATTGCAGGCGGGCTCTTTACCAACTGAGCTGTCAGGGAAGTCTGAATTGTTTATACTTGAATATTTAAATACATTTTTTGATAACTTGTATAGAAAGAAAATATGATATTGAAAATCAAAAGCAGATGGAAATGAGAAAAGATAGAATTTGGGAGACTCACTTGACATTATGTACAGACTTTGCTTAAATTTCATTAATGACTCAATTTTTACCACTTTTTTCTGTGCATTTTTCTGTGTAAGTTCTCAGTGCTCTTCCATTGTGGGTAATTTTAATTCTCTGTCCCTGGGCTTGATTTGTGACTTGTTGGGATCAATACGACCTGACACTAGTAGCGTCTTGAAAAGCATTAGCAAGATTAGACTTACTAGCACTTGAGCTACTGATGTCCTCATGATAGGAACATGATATGTCTGGTCGTCTGGAGAAAAGGATGAATGACAGCTGAAGCAGAGAAGCATCAGCTGAGATGCCCTAAGACAGTTCAGCGGAGAATAGACCTCTGAGTAAATTTCAAATCCAGCCAACCACTGATAACTGAGCAAGTCCAAAATAAACTGGGCCCAAACTAGATTATCCCAGCCGTGGAAAACTCAATTTATAATAAAAAGTAGTTGATTTTAAGCTACAGAACTTTGATTTTTTTTTTAACACAATGATAATTAAATGATGTAGGTCAATTAACTTATGGAGCATTTTATGAAATAGAATCCATATAATGCATATAATCCATATTGTGTAGCGACATAAATTCATAATAAATACTATTAAAAATTCACTTTAATGTTTTCTTCCTTCAGATAATAACATTTTGTCCTTCAAAGAATATTGTAATATATACAGTTCTGTTAGTTCATGGAAAAGGCCGTTCAAAGTTATATTATGACAGACATCAAAAATATATCATAAAAATACTATGAAATTGAATCATTAATTTTGTAGACCTGAAGCTAACATATTGGGTTGGTGCAAAAGTAATTGCAGTTTTGCATTGTTGAAATTTGCTGTTTGATACTGGAATACGTTCTTAAATAGATGTGGCATATTATACATCTTTTTAATGCACATTTCATGCTTTTTTTTTTTTGCTAATGACATTGCTTGCTGTGTATTTTATATTTATTTTAGACTATGGAAATAATGTTAGACAAAAAAAGTAAATTCAAGTCATTATTTTTATTCGAGTTCAAAGTGGATTGTAATGTAGTAGAGACAACTCCCAACACCAACAACACGTTTGGCCCAGGAACTACTAATGGATATAGTGCAGTGGTGAGTCAAGAAATTTTGCAAAGGAGACAAGAGCCTTGAAAATGAGGAGGATATTGGTTGGCCAACAGGATTTGACAATGACCAATTGAGAGAATTGTCAAAGCTGATCCTCTTGTTAAGAATTTGCTGAAGAACTAAACTTGGACTATTCTATAGTCATTCAGCATTTGAAGCAAATTGTAAAGGTGAAAAAGCTGCACAAATGGGTCCTTCATGAACTCTGTGTGTGTGTGTGTATTAGTCACTCAGCCATGTCCAACTCTTTGTGACCCTGGACTGCAGCCTGCCAGGCTCCTCTGTCCATGGGATTCTCTAGACAAGAATATTGGAGTGGGTTGCCATTTCTTCCTCCAGGGGAATCTTCCCAACCCAAGGATCGAACCTGGTCTCCTGCACTACAGGTGAATTCTTTACTGTCTGGGCCACCTGGGGAGCCCCATGCCAGTCAGTCAGTTCAGTCACTCAGGCGTGTCCAACTCTTTGCAGCCTCATGAGTTGTAGCACATCAGGTCTCCCTGTCCATCACTAACTCCCGGAGTTCACCCAAACCCACACCCATTGAGTCGGTGATGCCATCCAGCCAACACCACAGTCCAAAAGCATCAATTCTTTGGCGCTCAGCTTTCTTCACAGTCCAACTCTCACATTCATACATGATTACTGGAAAAGCCATAGCCTTAACTAGATGGACATGTGTTACAAAGTAATGTCTCTGCTTTTGAATATGCTATCTAGGTTGGTCATAACTTAACTTGGAAGGAGTAAGCATCTTTTAATTTCATGGCTGCAATCACCATCTGCAGTGATTTTGGAGCCCCCCAAAATAAAATCTGACACTTTTCCCACTGTTTCCCCACCTATTTCCCATGAAGTGATGGGACCAGATGCCATGACCTTAGTCTTCTGAATGCTGAGTCCCATGAGCCAACTACAAATTTTAAAAAATTGTTGTTTTGAAGTTTCATCTCCTCTTTTTCTATGCAACAACAATGAACCATTTCTCAACCCGATTGTGATGTGCAATGAAATGTGGATATTATATGACAACTGGTGATGACTAGGTTGGTGGTTGTACTGAGAAGAAACTCCAAATCACTTCCCAAAGCCAAATTTGCACCAAAAAAGGTCATGGTCACTGTTTGGCGGTCTCCTGACTGTCTCATCTACTACAGCTTTCTGAATCCCAATGAAACCATTACATCTGAGAAGTATGTTCAGCAAATTGATGAGATGCACTGAAACCTGCAACACCTGTGGGCAGCACAGGTTCCTAGAAAGGGCCCAATTCTCCACAGAAACTCCTGGCTGCACAGCACACAACCAATTCTTTAAAAGTTGAACAAATTGGGCTAAAACGTTTTCCCTCATCTGTCATATACACCTAACCTCTTGCCAACTAACTACCACTTCTTCAAGCATCTCGACAATTTTTTTCAGGGAAAACGCTTCCACAACCCACGGCAGGTGGAAATGCTTTCCAAGAGTTCATTGAATTACAAGGTATGGAATTTTTGTACTACAGGAATAAATAAAATTATTTCTCAATGGCAAAATTGTGCTGACTTCAATAGTTCATATTTTTATTAATAAAGATGTGTTTGAGCCTAGTTATGAAGATTTAAAATTTGCAGTCCAAAACCACAATTGCACCAATATAATATGTCAATTATACCTCAATAAAAAATAAAGAAATTAGAAAATAAACATAAATATTAAGCATAGATTATTATAACCAGAGAACATGAAAAATTCAGGGGAGGAGATTAAAAATTAATTTCACTATTTTTCTCTATTCATTGATTCTGCATGTGTGAGTGCTAAGTTGCTTCAGTTGTGTCCAACTATGTGCAACCCTATGGACTGTAGCCCACCAGGATCCTCTGCCCATGGGATTCTCCAGGCAAGAATGCTGGAGGGGGCTGCCAGGCCCTCCTCCAGGGGATCTTCCTGATCCAGGGATCAAACCCATGTCTCCTACATCTCCTGCATTCCAGGCAATATAGGTTGCTGCTGCTGCTGCTAAGTCACTTCAGTTGTGTCCAGCTCTGTGCAACCCCAGAAATGGCAGCCTTCCAGGCTCCCCCATCCCTGGGATTCTCCAGGTAAGAACACTGGAGTGGGTTGCCATTTCCTTCTCCAATGCATGAAAGTGAAAAGTGAAAGTGAAGTCGCTCAGTCATGTCCAACTCTTAGCAACCCCATGGACTGCAGCCCACCAGACTCCTCCATCCATGGGACTCTCCAGGCCAGAGCACTGGAGTGGGGTGGCCATTGTAAATCAAAGTCTCACAAGATAAATGACCATTTCATAATCATCTTTTTGTTGTTGTTGTTGTTCATGTGGAAATTTGCTTTTACCTGAATACTTTAAGGTACATTTTTAAAAAGAATACTTCTAAAATTTATCATTAAAAGACAAAGTAAACATTATACTTTTATTATATACTATTGGTGTCCTCAAAAATTTTTCAATATTTTATCTTTTATGAATTCAGATGATAATTTCACTTGGTAATCTAAGATTTTATCTTAGGCAAAAATTTAAATGCCATTCTTCTCTGGTCAGCCTGTCTAAAATGTTAAGATCCTATTTTATCAGATCAGATCAGATCAGTTGCTCAGTCGTGTCTGACTCTTTGCAACCCATTTTATAGTTATTGCTATATATAGGCATAAAATCACCACTTATTAAGCTCATAGATTCCGATGAGGGTGGGGGATTTGAATAGAGCAAACTTAGATTGGTTTATCTACAGCTTGAAGTTTGTGGAATGAAATCCTCTGCAATTGTCTTTAATCACACACACACACACACACACACACACACACACACCTTTCAGTTGGCCCTCAGATCAGATTTTCAATCAGAGGACCTGCAGGTCATTACCCACATGCTCTGAACTTGCTCACAACATAGGGATAGTGGTATAATCAGACTTTTTATAAAGAAGGCACAGAGTTAAAAAAGCTAGTGTCCTGATGGTCAAACTGAAATCCTTATTGTGACTCTGATTGCAAATCCACATAATCTCATTTTTAAGGTATTATTTTGGTTAAACTAGTCTCAAACTCACCAGGATTCATGAGGATGTGGCCTACACATGCACCACCTTTCGAAGGCAAGGTGATAACATCATATTGGAAAACAGCATGTAGAATAAGTGAGATAGTTGTAGTTATAATTGGAAAACATCACTTGCCACAACTATATATTCTTCTGGCTAAAATGTCACATTGTCTCTTGTCACAAACATTTCATATATCCTACCTATTCATTTATTATATATCCTTCTATTAGAATCAATTCATGGAAGAACATTTGAAACAAGTAATCATTTAACAAATATTTGTTGGGTGAATAAATAACCAGTTTTAAATTATTTTTAAAATAGGAAAAAATGAAAAATAAACTTAATATGAATAAAATATGCATATACTGGCATAAATTCAAATAGTGTGTTTTTAAAGCTACACATGTTCCTATATGTTCAGCTTTACTTTTACATGTTAATGTTTGATGATTATAAAATTCTCTGGCCTCTTTTATTTCTAACATTTTTATATTGTGTCTTTTTCTAAGCCAGGTTAGCATATATTGTATGATTTATGTTTACTTCTATAAATCAATGAAATTATGAATTTAAACTGAGATAAATTCATCTATTCATTTGCTATGAGAAACTACATTGTTTCAAGGAATATTTAGATGTTAATATATATGTTTTATAGACAGATTAGATGCATAAGTGAGTATAATGAACATGCAAATTTCATGTAAGATTGAGGGAAAGAATTGCAGTGAGGTTAATAAAACTGATAATCATGTTGCTAAATATGCATCCTGGAATTAAGATAATGACAAGAATTTATCAAATTTAGTAATGAAAAACTAGAGAAAGAGGAAATGTGATGAGTATAAGAAATTAAAATGGTCCTTGTTTTCCAGTTAGTGGTGACCATTCATATAAGGGAAGTGAAACTACCATCTTTTTGAAAAATGTAAGGAAAAGAGAAGTCACTAGAACAGAGATTTTAGTTTAGGATGATTACAAAGTAAAAGCAGTGAATGTGGATGGTTAAAGTAGAATGAAAATACTAATTTATAAAGTAGAGTAGGTACAAACTGAAGAATATTTATGACTATGTTAGTGTTTAAGATCCTTTTTCATATGTTTCAAAAGTACAATATATTTTATAGATTAATTCACTCATCATATGCATGAATGTTGATATGGTGCTCTCACAAGTATAATGTGAAAATTTTCCCCAGGAATCATTTTCGTCAACTTTTACTGGGTGCTTAAGGCAATTCTAGGATGAAGAGTCAGTAATTATATTTTCCTAGTCTAAGCTATTTTCTCTATTCTGCCTTAAACAGCAATAAAGTATGAATTGTGCCCTTATTCTCAATTAGCCATGCTGCCCAGCTTTCACTGGATCAGAAACAAATGGAGAAGTAGTATTATTATAAACCTCTCTCTTTCTTTCTTTGTGTGTCTCCTTCTTTCTTTGCCTTTCTCTTTCTGTCTTCACATCTCTTCATTTTTCTCATTTATATGTAATTAAATGGGTCTTCCCCAGTGGCTCAATGGTAAATAATCCACCTGCAAGATAGGAGCCACAGGAGACTCTGGTTCAATCCCTGGGTCAGGTAGATCCCCTGAAGGAGGGCATAGCAACCCACTCCAATATTCTTGTCTGGAGAATCCCATGGACAAAGGAGCCATGGAAGCCAGAGGAGGAGGGCTACAGTACATAGGGTTGCAAAGAGTTGGAGTAACTTAGCACACACACAGGCAGGCATGTAATTAAATAAATAAATGCATTTTAAGAGACCTCTTAAACTGCAATTCTTCATAGATGCTTTTCTTGGCACCTATACAAAATTAAAATTGAAAGACACTTGTTCCTTGGAAGAAATCTATGACAAACCTAAACAGCACATTAAAAAGCAGAGACACATTACCTTTGGCCAACAAAGGTCCATCTAGTCAAAGCTATGGTTTTTCCAGTAATCATGTATGGTTGTGAGAGTTGGACCATAAAGAAGGCTGAATGCCACATAATTGATGCTTATGAACTGTCCTGTGGAGAGGACTCTTGAGAGTCTCTTTGGATGGCAAGGAGATCAAAGCAGTCAATCTTAAAGGGAATCACATGTGAATATTCATTGGAAGGACTAATGCTGAAGCTGAAGCTCCCATACTTTGGCTACCCAATGCCAAGAACTGACTCATTAGAAAAGACCCTGATGCTGAGAAAGATTGAAGACAGGAGGAGAAAGGATAACAGAGGAGGAAATGGTTGGATGGCATCACTGACTCAGTGACATGAGTTTGAGCAAGCACTGGGAGGTGGTGAAGGACAGGGAAGTCTGACATGCTCCAGTCCATGGGGTTGCAAAGAGTTGGACATGACTGACTAAACAATGATAAATGCAAAATCAGACTCTTAGTTTATACTTCTCATAGCACTTCTACTTCTCTCTTTTGAACTTGTGCTTTAGTCACTAGGTCCTGTAGGATTCTTGTAACACAATGGACTCTAGCCCGCCAGGGTCCTCTGTCCACAGGGTTTTCCAGGCAAGAATGCTGGAGCAGCTTGCCATTTTTTTATCCAGGGAATCTTCCAGCTCAGGGATAGAACCCACCTCTCCTGCATAGGTAGGCGGTCTCCTGCATTGCAATCAGATTCTTTACTGCTGAGCCCCCAATATATATAATTTAAATTAAGGAAACATTTTGGAGATTGTTTATGTTGCTCCTTGAGGTTAGAACAGGTTAATTTTATTACCACTATGCTTCTAACTTCATAGCAGTCTCTAGCACAGTAGACAGAGAAGGCAATTGCACCCCACTCCAGTACTCTTGCATGGAAAATCCCATGGGTGAAGAAGCCTGGTGGGCTGCAGTCCATGGGGTCACACAGAGTCAGACACGAGTGAAGTGACGCAGCAGCAGCAGCAGCAGCCGCAGCAGCACAGTAGAACTCAAGAAATACATTTTGAATAAATAAAGTTACTTATACTCCTTGAGTTTCATACTCTTTAGTTTTAAACTGGAGTTATAATATCTACATAATATGCAAAACATCAAATGTTTCAAATCTTTTTTATTCTATTCACTTTTATAGGTGGTGTTAATTTTTATTTTCTCAGAACTGATTTTTCTTCCTTAGTGCTAACTACAAAAATCCCATTGCTTCACTTAGGTTTGAAGCTGCATGTTCCCTTGGCTATTTTCAAATAAATTTCAGGAAGATGAAAATGTTCATTTTTCCTTGCACTTGAAAAAGAGCAAATAATCATCTGCATTGTAGAACTGTTGGCATAACTTTGGCATAAATGTTTTACCTTCTACTTTGATTGATAAAACATTGATTAGTTATTTAATATTGAAAGTGAAAGTGCTCAGTCATGTCCGACTCTTTGTGACCCTATGGACTATACAGAACATGAAATTCTCCAGGCCAGAATAATGGAGTGGGTAGCAGGTCCCTTCTCCAGGGGATCTTCCCAACCCAGGGATCAAACCCAGGTCTCCCATGTTGATTTTTTACCAGCTGAGCCACAAGGGAAGAGAAAAATTTAATATTTGTGACCTTTTAATAATATCTAATTTCCCATATTACCTACGAATGTTCGTAACCTTCACTTACTGCCTTTGTCCTTTCCCTCTTCTACCACATGCAGTCACTTGGAGCATAAGCAATGACATAAACAACTATACTAGCTTACCTACTAGACGTATTTGATTTCTTCTTTTGAAAGGTTCGAATTTTGATCACTCATTTAAACTGACACTACCTTCTAGCTTTGGTGTGAGGATTGAATATAAATCAGCAGACAACCAGCAGGGTAACAAGCCATGAATTAAATGCTCAATTAAATATGGTGATGCTTCAAAATGAAAAGTACTTCATTAGATGGACAGGTCATTAACATTTGGGGCAATTGTTAAGTCTCATTTTGCTTCTCCATATATGGATATCAAAACACACAGTGTCACAGTGAAATGACAAACCTAATATGATTTTTTTCCATGAATAATTTCCCTCCAGGTTAGAGAGAAAATTAATGTTAAATATTCAAATAATTACCTTAAACTAATGAAAAATAGAAAGGGAAAACAATAAAAGGAAGTTTTCATATATAAAATAAAAAATAACTAATCATTGGATAAATTTTCAGAGTAAACAATCTCCCCTAATACAAATTGGACCTCATATTCCCAGTTTGTTTCCAGTGCAAAGTCAAAGTGTCGTATTATATTAGGTGAATAATAAGACTGCACAGCTCATTAAAGCATAAATTCATTTCTTTGCTTCTCTTGTGATATAATGTGTTTGCATTTTGCCCTGAGGACAGAACTAACATGAACATTTATCTGTAATTAAAGATTCACAGACCATTAACGGTATAGCAATTTCTATGCAGTTAAGGCAGGGAAATAAGATGTTTTAAAAATTATTTCCTATTCCATGTAAAAGTTAGCTTCTTTTTTTCAGTTTAGATTTTTTTTCACTAGAGGAACCTATTCCTAGATTGGCTTTCTCCAAAGTTAATGTAGAAGTGTTCAACTAATCCACTACTTTTTTTTCTTTTCAATTATCACATAAACATTTTTTGTGATTCTGTCCTCTGTGAGGACTGCCTCAACTGATTAGAGAAATGTTTTACCTTTAACTTTGTCTTCAAAATAATCTGTATTTTGAAGATGATCTGCTGTAGCAAAAAGGTGAAGATAAAGAAGCTTGATCCACAGATCCAAGGTTGAAAAGCTAATTATCAAAAGGGGAATGGGGGAACACTATTGACATAAAATTAAATATCTACAAAATATTTTCCAAGTAATACAATATTGCAGCATTCCTGGGCAATGCCTTACTAGTGGTATTGAAATGCCAGCAAATGGAAACCAAAAATAAAGGGTTTATGTCAAATATCAGGGTAAAATCTGTTCTACATTCAGTTATTTAATAAAGATATAGAACAGATTATTCTGGGCAAATTTTATCTATTCTGCAGTCATTTCTTTAAGAAACATGCATTGGATATTTGCATTAGATTGAAAGCATGAAAAATAGTACAGTGAATAGGAGGACAGATGATGAAGATAAATTTCATGGATTAAAATTCTTTTTTTGTCATTTTCTGTTTGATATTGAATAGTTGTTAGCTAAGCTCTCTATTCCGTGATTTGTTCTTAAAAATGAGGTTCACAACAACTGCCAGTACTCATCGCTATCTAGGTTTTGTTTGTTCATAGATATAGAGTCCAAATATATCTCCATCTCATGTACATTTACATCAGTTCAAGTGAATCTGTTCCAGTCAGTGAGTTGAGAGCAGAAGTGACTAAAACTATTCCAGCTTGGCCCATAAAACTTATTTGTGCATAATTTTGTTCTTTTCCCCTACCAATATGTAAAATATAAAGAACTCTGATGAGGTTCATGACTTCAGCCATAGAATGGAAATGGCAATGTTCCTGAATCACTGCTTGGGGAAGATGCTTTCCTACTCTACATACAATCTACTGTGATATAAGACAGAAGTATATTTTCATCATGTAAATCTATGAATATTTGAGATTTTAGATTTTTGACCCTTGCTCTGAGGTTGGGGCTCTATGATTGAACTTGACCCAATCGAATATAGGCAGAATTGATGGAAGACAATTCTGTGATGTAAGACACCACGATGCCTGACTTTTAACGTATTCTATGTGTACACCTCTATACTACTCTTTCCTTGTCAAGGAGTTGTGAAGGGACATGGTGAAGATGGTGTTATAAAAAATACAAGTTCAGATTCTTGGGGCTTTCCTGGTGGCTTGGTGGTGAAGAATCTGCCTGCCAGTGCAGGAGGCATGTGCTAGATCCCTGGTATAGGAAGACCCCACATGCTACGAAGCACCTAAGTCTGTGCTTCACAACTCTCGAGCCCTGCTCCAGAGCCTGGAAGTTGCAACCTCAGAGCCCACATGCAGTAACTGCTGAAGCCAGCATCCCCTAGAGCCTGTGTTCCACAAGAGAAGCCACAACAATGAGAGTGCACTGCAGCTAGAGAGCAGCCCCAACTGGCCACAACTATAGAAAAGCCAATGCAGCAATGAAGACCCAGCACAGCCAAAAATAAATAAAAAATAAACAGAAGTTCAGAGCCCTGAATTACCATAGGACTCTGGTAAATCAGTCTCCACACTGGTTAGCACTGAGATTTAGGGGTCCACTTCTATGCAACAAAAGGTGCCCATCCTCGACAATGAAGATGAGGAGGAAGTTTGTCATGGATGAAAACATATGAAGCAGTTTCTGTGTTCTTGGAAAACTCACAACCTACTCAGGGAAATTAAAAAAACTGTATATTGGGTTGGACAAAAATTTTATTTGGGTTTTCCTGTAACATTTTATGGAAAAATCTGAATGAACGTTTTGGTCAACTAATACATGTTAGCTGTTCGAAAGGTACAAGATATATGGTACAGCTACATTATTATATTTAGGGGTAATGAAATTTTGCAATATTTCATATCAGTTAAGGAGAGTGACATAAAAAATAACACAAGGATTTTTTTTTTTTTTTGATGATGCTTCAGAGCAAGTATTTAAACTATGCAAGTACTGCTGCTGCTGCTGCTGCATCGTGTCAGTCATGTCCGACTCTGTGCGACCTCATAGACGGCACCCCACCAGGCTCCTCCATTTCCGGGATTCTCCAGGCAACTATACTGGAGAGGGTTGTCATTTCCTTCTCCAATGCATGCATCCATACTAAATCGCTGCAGTCATGTCTGACTCTGTGCAACCCCATCCAGAGCAGCACAAACTTTATTTCAGTTATTTTAAAGTGAGTTGTTTCCCATCAAAAAAATACTTACTGCCTATCAAAATGTACAGTTCAGATAAAAATCATGTTCCCTAATAGAAAATAGAAAATTTCATTTCTTAAAAAGGTAAATTCTTTGAATTTTATTTTGTCAGTTTTTTATCAAGTAGCCTTTGAAAATCTAAATCAGCTGAGCTCCTGTTAACTCCATTAAGATTCTGTACCCTAATGGGTACTGCTGCTGCTCCTGCTGAGTCACTTCAGTCGTGTCTGACTCTGTGCGACCCCATAGATGGCAGCCCACCAGGCTCCCCTGTCCCTGGGATCCTCCAGGCAAGAACACTAGAGTGGGTTGCCATTTCCTTCTCCAATGCATGAAAGTGAAAAGTGAAAGTGAAGTCGCTCAGTCGTGTCTGACCCTCAGTGATCCCAGGGACTGCAGCCTATGAGGCTCCTTTGTCCATGGGATTTTCCAGGCAAAGCCTACCGAGTGGGTTGCCATTGCCTTCTCCGACCCTGATGGCTAAGAGCCTTCAAATTTCCTCCTGGCTTTTTCACAATTTACAATAGATGATTGGGTTTTATTTACTTTTGTTTTTTATTAGGTATGCTCTACAAATTTGTTCTTTGAACAGGCAACCTAGAGATGAACTTCTAGAATCTATAAAGTAAATAAAGTTAAAAATATTTTCACACACACAAAAACACATTTCTTCCATCATATGCGATATCCTTAACAGGCTTTTAAAAAATAATTTCAGGTTTTCTCCTCCTATAGAATATTATATGTATGAATTACAGATTTCTCTCACCCTGGTTGGAAGTGTTATTCTTCCAATTGATTTTCATCAGTGGGAAAATAGCTTTAGAAAGGTGAATAATTCTTATTTTCAAGTCAGTACTGAAGAATGCATGACTATTGAAAGATAAAATAAATATACTTGTAGTTATATCATACTCCAATGTCATATGTCAATCTTTGGACATTTTTGTTATTCCACTTCATAAAACATTTAACAGGTAATCAGCAATATAAGATTTTCTCTGAAAAAGTAATTTTCTATTAAAGAAAATAAGACTCTGAGATACAAATATCTTTATCTAATTAAACATTTCTCTTAAGAGGTAAATTCACAGTTAAAAGAACCTATCTTGAGTCTTTGTTTTTTAACCACTAGGGTATGCTATTTTCATTGTTTGTTATTGTGATAATTTAACAAAATTTCATTATAAATAGGTAATATATAAAATCTTCATAACATCTTTTTCCCCTCATGGTGCCAATGTCTATCTAAAAACATGCAGTTTCTAAAGAAATCAGAAATTGTATCAGAGAATATCTATATTTTGTTTTCCTTCTAAATTGTTTAATATGTTTAAATCCTCAATTGTTAAAATTCTAGCAAAACTAAACAAATGGGATCTAGTTAAACTTGAAATTTTTTGCACAGCAAAAGAAACAATAAATAAAGTGAAAGACGACCTACTAAACAAAAGAAAATATTTGCAAAAGATATGAGCCATTTGACCTATTAGAGGTTAATATCCATAATATATAAAAAGTCCAGGGGCTTGCCTGGTGATTCATTGGTAAAGGATCTTCTGCCAATGCAGCAGATACGAATTTAATCCCTGAGTTGGTAAGACCCCCTGGAGAAAGAAATGGCAACCCACTCCAGTATTCTTGCCTGGGAAATCCCAAGGACAGAGGAACCTGGTGGGCTATAATCCATGGGGTCATAAAAAAGAAAGTCAGACATGACTTAGCAACTTAAGCATACATCAAACAGCTCATAGAATTCAACATTGAAAAACAACATGATTAAAAACAAATTGTGATATTCAAACTTAGCTAGCTATGCAATGAGAATCCTCATGGATTTACTGCTCTCACATATTTTAATTAAAACAAATTTTTTTTTAATAGTAGAGCATACTGGATTTACAATATTGTGCTAGTATCAGCTGTAAACAAAGTGATTTAGTTGTACATATACATAAATCTATTGTTTTTCAGATCCTTTCCCCACATAGATTATTATATAGTATTGAGGACAATTCCCTGTTCTATATTGTAGGCCCTTGGTGGTTATCTATTTTATGTATAGCAGTGTCTATATGTTAAATGTAGTTCAGTGATAAAGAATCCACCTGCCAGTGCAGAAGATGCCAGAGACACTGAATAAATCCGTGGGTCGGGAAGATCCAAACCTCCCAATTTACAACCCCCACCTTTTCCTGTGGTAACCATAAATTTGTTTTCAAAGTCTGTGATTCTGCTTCTGTTTTATGAATAAGTTCCTTTGTATCACTTTTGAAATTTCTTACATAAGTGATATTATATTTGCCTTCCTCTGTCTTACTTAGTATGATCATTTCTAAGTTTATCCATGTTTCTGTTAATGACATTATTTAATTATTTTATGGCTGAGTAATATTACATTGTATACATGTATTATGTCTTCTTATTAATCAGCTGATGATCAATTAGGTTGCTTTTATGTTTTGGCTTTTGTAAATAGTGCTATAATGAACATTGTTGGTGTATGTATCTTTTCAAAGTATGCCTCAGAGTGAAATTGCAGGATTATATATTTATGATATGAATGAATTTTTATATTTTATATGAATTCATATGATATGAATTTTTAGCTTTGTAAGGAATCTTCATACTGCTCTCAGAAACTGGCTGTACCAATTTACATGCCCAGCAACAAAATAGAAGTGTTCCCTTTTCTCTACATCCTCTAAAGCATTTACTGTTTGCAGACTTTTGATGCTGACCATTCTGGCTGGTGTGAGATGGTACCTTTATTGCAGTCTTGACTTGCATTTCTCTAACAGATATCATTGTTGAGCATATTTTCACATGATTTTTGGCCATTTGTATGTTTTCTTTGGAGAATTGTCTGTTTAGACATTCTGCCCATTTTTATGGTTTTTATTTTTACTTTATTTTTTTAATGTTGAGCTCTGTGAGCTGTTTGTATGTTTTGGAGATTAATCCCCTGTCTGTTTTACAGTTTGAAAATATTTTCTCCCATTCTACGTTGTCATCTTGTCATTTTATGGTTTGCTTTGAGAGTCAAAGCTTTTAAGTTTAATTAGGTCCTATTTATTTACTCATTTTATTTCCATTGCTCTAGGAGATACTCCAAAAAGATATTGTTGCAATTTATATTAAAAAAATGTGTTCTATGTTTTCCTCAAAAATCTTTATGGTATATGGTTTTATATTTAAGTCTTTAACTTTATTTAAGTTTATTTTTGTGTATGATGTTAGAGGATGTTCTAATTTCCTTCTCTTACATGAAGCTGTCCAGTTTTCCCAGAATCATTTATTGAAGAGACTGTCTTTTTCCACTGTATATTCTTGCCTCCTTTGTCATAGATTAATTGACTATAGTTATGTGGGTTTATCTCTGAGAGTTCTATTCTGTTCCTTTGCTCTTATAAGTCTGTCTTTGTTCTAGTACCATATTGTTTTGTTTTTTTTTTAATAAAGAGAAAGTATCTATTTAACACCAGATTTTAATTTTTCAGAAGAAAAATTATTACATATGCTCTTCCCATCTTTTGACTCTAACTTTATAGTATACTTCAAAGTTAGGGAGCCTTATTTTTCCAGCTTCATTTATCTTGGCCAAGATTGTTTTGGTTATTCAGAGACTTCTGTGTTTCCACACAAATCTAAACATTTTATTTGTTCCAGACCTGAAAAAATGTTATTATTTGATAGGCATTTCATTGAATCTGTAGGTTGTCTTGGGTAATACAGTCATTTTGACAATACTTATATTTTCAATTCAAGAATATGGTATACCTTTTGATCTGTTTCTCTCATCTCGAATTTCTTTTATCAGTATCTTGCAGGTTGTGGAGTACAAGTCTTTTGCCTCCTCAGGTAGGATTATTCCTAGTTATTTTATTATTTTCAATGAAATGGTATATGGGACAGTTTCCTTAATTTATCTTTTTGATCTTTTATTGTTAATGCATAAGATTTCTGTGTATTAATTTTGCATTCTGCAACTTTATCAAAATCACTGATGAACTCTAATAGTTTTCTGGCAGCATCTTTAGGATTTAGTGCAAGGAGATCCAACCAGTACATTCTGAAGAAGATCAGTCCTGGGATTTCTTTGGAAGTAATGATGCTAAAGCTGAAACTCCAGTATTTTGGCCACCTCATGCAAAGGGTTGACTCATTGGAGAAGACTCTGATGCTGGGAGGAATTGAGGGCAAGATGAGAAGGGAACGACAGAGGATGAGATGGCTGGATAGCATCACTGACTCGATGGATGTGAGTCTGAGTGACCTCTGGGAGTTGGTGATGGACAGGGAGGCCTGGCGTGCTGCGATTCATGGGGTCGCAAAGAGTCGGACACGACTGAGCGACTGATCTGATCGGATCTGATCTGATGCATAGCAACCTGTCATCTGGAAACAATGACAGTTTTCATTTTTTTTTTTTTTTTAATTTCCCAATTTGAATTCTTTTTATTTATTTTTCTTCTCTGCTTGCTGTAGCTAGAACTTCCAAAACTATGTTGAATAAAAGTGATTACAGTGGACAATCTTGTCTCTTTCTCGATCTTAGAAGTAATTTCATTTTTTTCTCCTTTGTTAGATGTGGGTTTTCACATATGACCTTTATTATCTTGAGGTGTGTTCTCTCTATTCCCATTTTTAGGAGAAGTTTTATCCTAAATGGATGTAGAATTTTGTCAAAAGCATTTTTGGAATCTATTGAGATTAGTATATGGTTTTTATTATTCAGTATATTAATGTGTATTGATTTGTATACATTAGAGAAACCTTGCATCCTTGGCATAAATCCCACTTTATCATTATGTGTGTGTATGATGTGCTTGATGCTTTTAATATGTTGTATATTCAGTTTGCTGTTATTTTGTTGAGGATTTTTGTATCTATGTTCATCAGTGATATTGGCCTGTAATTTTCTTTTCTGTGATATCTTTGTCTGGCTTTGGTATGAGGGTGATGGTGGCCTTGTAAAGGAGTTTGGAAGGCTCCTTCTTATGCAAATTTTTTGAAGAGTTTCAGAAGAATAGTTTTTAAATTTTCTCCAATTATTTGATAGGATTCTCTTGTGAAGCAGTGTGGTCCTAGATTTTGTTTGTTGGAAGTTATTAAATCAGTTTCAATTTCAGTGTTTGTGATTGGTCTGTTCATATTTTCTATTTCTCCTGGCTCAATTTTGAGACATTGTACCTTTCTAAGAATTTGTCCATTTCTTTTTTTATGATGAGCATGGCTAAACATTTAAGACGTTTTTTTCTCTTCAAAAAAAATACATCTTTTAGTTTCATTGAAGTTTTCTACAGTTTCCTTTGTTTTGATTTCTTCTTTCTGCTCTGATCTTTTATTATTTGTTTAAAAGACGCTTACTCCTTGGAAGGAAAGTTATGACCAACCTAGATAGCATATTCAAAAGCAGAGACATTACGTTGCCAACAAAAGTTCACCTAATCAAGGCTATGGTCTTTCCTGTGGTCATGTATTGATGTGAGAGCTGGACTGTGAAGAAGGCTGAGCACCGAAGAATTGATGCTTTTGAACTGTGGTGTTGGAGAAGACTCTTGAGAGTCCCTTGGACTGCAAGGAGATTCAACCAGTCCATTCTGAAGGAGATCAGCCCTGGGATTTCTTTGGAAGGAATGATTGTAAAGCTGAAACTCCAGTACTTTGGCCACCTCATGCGAAGAGTTAACTCATTGGAGAAGACTCTGATGCTGGGAGGGACTGGGGGAAGGAGGAAAAGGGGACAACAGAGGATGAGGTGGCTGGATGGCATCACTGACTCGATGGATGAGAGTCTCAGCGAACTCCGGGAGTTGGTGATGGACAGGGAGGCCTGGCGTGCTGCAATTCATGGGGTCACAAAGGGTCGGACAGGACTGAGCGACTGATCTGATCTGATAGATAACTTTGAATGTTGCTTGCTCTTATTCTGGCTGCTTTAGGCATTTGGGTTTTTTATTACTTCCTGAGGTAAGATTCGGAGAAGGCAATGGCAACCCACTCCAGTACTCTTGCCTGGAGAATCCCATAAAGGGATGAGCCTGGTAGGCTGCAGTCCATGGGGTCCCTAGGAGTCAGACACAACTGAGCGACTTCACTTTCACTTTTCACTTTCCCGCATTGGAGAAGGAAATGGCAACCCATTCCAGTATTCTTGTCTGGAGAATCCCAGGGACAGAGGAGCCTGTTGGGCTGCTGTCTATGGGGGTCGCACAGAGTCTGACACGATTGACATGACTTAGCAGGAGTGGCAGCAGCATAGGTAAGATTCAGTTCAGTTCAGTTCAGTCACTCAGTCGTGTCCAACTCTTTGCAGCCCCATGAATCGCAGCACGCCAGGCCTCCCTGTCCATCACCAACTCCCAGAGTTCACTCAGACTCACATCCATCGAGTCAGTGATGCCATCCAGCCATCTCATCCTCTGTCGTCCCCTTCTCCTCTTGCCCTCAATCCCTCCCAGCATCAGAGTCTTTTCCAATGAGTCAACTCTTTGCATGAGGTGGCCAAACTACTGGAGTTTCAGCTTTACAATCATTCCCTCCAAAGAAATCCCAGAGTTGATCTCCTTCAGAATGGACAGGTTAGATTTCCTTGCAGACGAAGGGACTCTCGAGAGTCTTCTCCAATACTACAGTTCAAAAGCATCAATTCTTCAGTGCTCAGCCTTCTTCACAGTCCAGCTCTCACATCCATACATGACCACAGGAAAAACCATAGCCTTGACTAGATGGACCTTTGTTGGCAAAGTAATGTCTCTGCTTTTGAATACGCTATCTAGGTTGGTCATAACTTTCCTTCCAAGGAGTAAGCGTCTTTTAATTTCATGGCTGCAGTCACCATCTGCAGTGATTTTGGAGCCCAGAAAAATGAAGTCTGACACTGTTTTCACTGTTTCCCCATCGATTTCCTATAAAGTGATTGGATCGGATGCCATGATCCTCGTTTTCTGAATGTTGAGCTTTAAGCCCACTTTTTCACTCTCCTCTTTCACTTTCATCAAGAGGCTTTTTAGTTCCTCTTCACTTACTGCCATAAGGGTGGTGTCATCTGCATATCTGAGGTTATTGATATTTCTCCTGGCAGTCTTGATTCCAGCTTGTGTTTCTTCCAGCCCAAGGTTTCCCATGATGTACACTGCATATAAGTTAAACAAACAGGGTGACAATATACAGCCTTGACATAATCTTTTCCCAATTCGGAACCAGTCCATTGTTCGATGTCAGGTTCTAACTGTTGCTTTTTGACCTACATTCAAGTATCTTAAGAGGTAGGTTAGGTAATCTGGTATTTCCATCTCTTTAATAATTTTCCACAGTTTGTTTTGATCCACATAGTCAAAGGCTTTAGTGTAGTCAATGAAGCAGAAGTGGGGTGTTAAAGTTCCATAATAATACTGTGTTACTGTTGATTTCTCCTTTTATAACTGTTAACAGTTGCCTTACATATGTTAGTGCTCCTACGCTGGTTGATACCTTCTTCTTGGATTATCCCTCGATCATTATGTAGTGTCCTTTCTTTGTCTCTTGTAATTTTCTTTACAGTCTGTTTTGTCTGCTATGAATAATGCTACTCTATGGTTTCTTTTGATTTCCATTTGCATGAAATATCTTTTTCCATTCCCTCACTTTCAGTCAGTATGTATCCCTAGATCTGATGTGGGTCTATTGTAGACAAATATATACAAGTCCTATTTTTGTATCCATTCAGCCAGTATATGTCTTTCGGTTGGAACATTTAATCCATTTACATTTAAGGTAATTATTGATTTATATGTTCTTATAGCCGTGTTGTTAATTGTTTTGTATTTGTTTTGTATGTCTTTTTTCTTGCCTACTTATTTTATTCTCTTTTGATTTGATGACTATCATTAGTGTTGTGTTTGGATTGCCTTTTCATTTTTTTTGTTTGTATCTATTGCAGATTTTTGGTTTTCAGTTACCATGAGGTTCTAACATAGCAGTCTACATACAAGTTTTTTTAAGCTGCTGGTCTCTCCATTTAAAATTTATTTGGAATATTCTACATTTGTATTCTCCTCTTCTCACAATTGCTGGTTAAGATGTCATATTTGTGCATGAATGACTTCCTACCTTTACTATATGTTTGCCTTTACCAGTGAGGATTCTCCTTCAAAATTTTCTTGTTTCTAGTTTTGGGCTTTCCTGGAGAAGTTCCTTTAGCATTAGTTGTAAATCTGATTTGGTGGAACTGAATTCTCCTAACTTTGGCTTGTCTGTAAAGCTTTTGATTTTTCCTCTGATTCTGACAGAATTCTTGCTGGGTAGACTATTTTTGGTTGTAGGTTTTTTTGTTTTCATTACTTGAAATATATCATGCCAATCTTTTCTGGCCTGCAAATTTTCTTCTGAGAAGTCAGTTAATAACTGTATGGTAATTTCCTAGTATGTTATTTGTTGTTTGCTTTTTGTTGATTTATTTACTTTTTGTCTTTATTTATTTATTTTTGCTTTGTTTTCAATTTGATCAGTACTGTATCTCAGTATATTCCTTCTTGTATTTATCCTATTCAGGACTCTCTGCACTTTTTGGACTTGAGTGGCTGTTTCCTTTTCCATATTAGGGGGCATTTCAACTATTATATTATCTCTTCAAATATTGTCTGAGACCCTTTCTATCTCTCTTCTCCTTCTGAGGTCCCTATAATGCAAATGTTGCTGTATTCAGTGTTATCCTAGATGGTTCTTACATTATCCTCATTTTTATAAATTCTTTTTTAAAAAATTTAGTTCCATTGCAGTGATTTTCACCATTATGTATTACAGCTCAGTTATCCATTCTTTCATCTTATTTTTCTATTGATTACTTCCAGTATATTGTTCATACAATTATTATATTATTGAATTATTTTTGTTGTTGTTCATCTTCTAAAAATTTCCTGTATCTTCTTGGTCTGTGCCTTCATCCTTTCTCCAAGATATTAGGTCACCTTTATTATTACTCTGAATTCTCTTTCAGGTAGATTGCCTATCTCCACTTCACTTAGTTGTTCTTCTGGGGTTTTCTTGTATTTTTTCATCTGGAATATATTCTTCTGTTGTATCACTTTGTGTAACTTCCTGTGTTTGTGGTATCACAGGATGCAGGACTGTAGTACCTCTTGCTTCTGGTGTATGCTGCCTGATAGGTGAAACTGGTCAAAGAGGTTTGAGAAGGCTTCCTGGTGCAAGGGACTGTTGTCTGGCCACTGGTGCGTGGAGTTGGACCTAGTCCCTCTGATGGGCAGGGCCATGTAAAGGAGTGTGTTTAGAAGCTCCTGTGGACTCATGAAGACTTTAAGCAGGTTTTTTGCTGCTGGATGAGGCATCCCAGCATGGAGCCTACAGGTTGTTGAATGGGGCAGATCTCAGTGTCAAAACAGTGACTTCTAGAATGGTTCAGTCCAATGAGTATACCCAAATATCCCTCTGCCACCAGTTTTCTTGTCTCCACAGTGAGCCACAGCCACACTCTGTCTCCTGAGGAGACCGTCCAAGACCAGCAGTTAGGCCTGGCACAAGCTCCTATGAAGTATTTGCTTTTTCCCAGGATCCCAGTGCACACAGGACAATGTGTGCCCTCCAAGAGTTGAGTTTCTGTTTCTCCCAATCCTATGGTGTTCCTGTGATCAAGTTCCATTGACTTTCAAAGCCAAATGCTCTAGAGGCTCCTCATCCTGATGCCAGACACTCACACAAGAGGGCTTGATGTGGGTCTCAGAATTCCCACTGGTTTGGGAGAACTGTGGTATAATTATTTTCCAGTTTGTGGGTCACCCACATAGCAGGTATGAAATTTTATCATATTACAAATGAACTCCTCCTACTGTCTCATTGTATCTTCTTTGTCTTTGTAAATGGAATATGTTTTTTTCTAGATTCAAGTCTTTTTTTGTTGATAGTCCTTCAACAGGAGTTGTGATTTTGGTGTTTTTGTGACAGGAAATGAGCTGATGTCCTTCTACTCTGCCATTTTCTCTTCATACCCTCTCATGTTCAAGAAGAAATTTAATCTTGAATGAGGCACTTAGAATGAAATTTATCATTTCCTTTGTGGAAAGAAATTATATGAAATAGTAAACAATCAAAATTTAAAAACCTGAAATATAAGTGCAAAAAATGTACTTTTCAAATTATATAAATGTAAAAAATATTAAGTACATTCTGGTTAGCTTCAGAAAACAAAATGGTAATAACACACATATGGAGGTAAAATGTAATTAGGACACAGGCAGCTTTTTTCATGTAGTTATGTATCAACTTTCTGTAATTCTTATTTAATACACTAACAGTGAAAGCAGTAAAATAAATAAATAAATAAAAGTACCTCTTTGATTACTGAATTATTGAAACAGTATGGTGGACATGGCCTTTACTGTTAGCTTAATATGTTAATTTCCACTCATCTATAATTTAAATTTTTTTTAATTCACATGGATATTTTTTAATGTTACTGCTGGACTAATTTAATTTAGATTGTAATGCTTATTTTAAATTTTCTAATGATTTTATTTATTTACTCATCAATTTTTAAAATATATTCGCTACTTATAAATTATTCATTTATTTGTTTAGGAAAGGAGTGTAGAATAAAAGGTAGCACTGAATAGTGACTCATATTTAGTGTTAGAAGCTAATAGAGAAAATTATTCTTTAATAAGTTTCTAAAAGATAAATCCCAAAACAACCACAAAGCAGAGCAATTTGAAGTAATGGAACTATGGAGACTTTTAAGTCAGAATGAGAAACTTCACGGAAAGCCATTTTTAGTTGCTTCTTTTTCTTTTAGTTTGTATTTTTTCAATTTGACTGAGACAGAAGACTATGGCAGAAAGTAAAGAGGAACTAAAAAGCCTCTTGATGAAAGTGAAAGTGGAGAGTGAAAAGTTGGCTTAAAGCTCAACATTCAGAAAATGAAGATCATGGCATCTGGTCCCATCACTTCATGGGAAATAGATGGGGAAACAGTGGAAACAGTGTCAGACTTTATTTTTGGGGGCTCCAAAATCACTACAGATGGTGACTGCAGCCATGAAATTAAAAGACGCTTCCTCCTTGGAAGGAAAGTTATGACCAACCTAGACAGCATATTGAAAAGCAGAGACATTACCTTGACAACAAAGGTCCGTCTAGTCAAGGCTATGGTTTTTCCTGTGGTCATGTATGGATGTGAGAGTTGGACTCTGAAGAAAACTGAGCGCTGAAAAATTGATGCTTTTGAACTGTGGTATTGGAGAAGACTCTTGAGAGTCCCTTGGACTGCAAGGAGATCCAACCAGTCCATTCTGAAGGAGATCAGCCTTGGGTGTTCTTTGGAAGGAATGATGCTGAAGCTGAAACTCCAGTACTTTGGCCACCTCATCCGAAGAGTTGACTCATTGGAAAAGACTGATTCTGGGAGAGATTGAGGGCAGGAGGAGAAGGGGACGACAGAGGATGAGATGGCTGGATGGCATCACTGACTTGATGGATGTGAGTTTGAGTGAACTCTGGGAGTTGGTGATGGACAGGGAAGCCTGGAGTGCTGCGATTCATGGGGTCACAAGGAGTTGGACACAACTTAGCGACTGAACTGAAATGAAGACTAAGTTCAGGCAAGTATATATGGAAAGTTTATAGCTCCAAAGGGCGGAGATAGCAGTTTCTAAAGGTTTAATTGAAAATAACTTATTTCAAGTACTTGAACAAATATTAATGTTCATTCACACACATTTACTCATTACTGTAGAGTTGCTTTCAGTTTCTTTAGATTACTCCACTTGTAAGTAATTCATGGACTTTAACTATTTTGAAAATAATTTAAATAACTGGTTCATGTTATACTTGAAGTCATGTCAGTTCTTGTAGATTTCATAGAATCAAATTTAGACTCAGATGATGCCTTGACACATCTGACACATACATTAAGTCCCTCAACAACTATAACTTCTCTCAATTCACATGTCACTCAATTGATATTTATTTATCTGAAATATATGACTGGCTTTTCAAAAATCCCAAATCTCAAACATAGATAAAATAAGCATGAAACACAGACCAAAAAAAAAAAAAAAAAAATCACCTTCAGTGTATTTTATATTTTCCTGTTGTTTGACTGCCTAAAGGAATTTCCTCATGAGAGGATACATTGAAGAACTTGCAGTTTTCTGCATTTTTCTTTCCAATCTGTCTGTTTATTTCTTTTAGGTGATAATGAGAATGAAGAACAGGGAGATCTGAGGCAATTAATTTAAACTATTTGCAATCTTTGAATCATTTCACTAGAGTCCTGGGGATGCTTCAGTTTTTTTCTACAGTAAATATATTTTAAATATTGATTTATATATATTTAGTTTTTTCTCCTCCGGAGAAGGCAATGGCAAGCCATTCCAGTACTCTTGCCTAGAAAATCCCATGGATGGAGGAGCCTGGTGGGCTGCTGTCCATGGGGTCGCTTCAAGTTGGACGCGGCTGAGCGACTTCACTTTCACTTTTCACTTTCACACAATGGAGAAGGCCATGGCAACCCACTCCAGTGTTCTTGCCTGGAGAATCCCAGGGACAGTGGAGCCTGGTGGGCTGCCGTCTATGGGGTCGCACAGAGTCGGACACGACTGAAGTGACTTAGCAGCAGCAGCAGCAGTTTTTTCTCCTAAATATATGCCCATTAATTTAAATTCCTTGAAAGTAAGTAGTGCTACCTCAGTTTTTCTAATATGTTACATAAGCTGAATTCACAGTAGTCATTTGTTAAATACTGTGTTTTTACTGCAGGTGTAAGATGTATGATGTCTAGAATGCAAAGTTAAGTTTTGAATGATTTTTATGTCATCTACATATGACATAACCAAAAGACAAAGTGCTTATATCTTCTTTGCTAATCTGCTCTTTGGGGAATAATGGTACTAGCAATGTAATAATGTTGAAAGAGCAGTATATATAAACCATGCATAAGTCTTTGTAAGACCATTGTATAAGTTACTGCATCCACTCTTTCGTATTAGGAATAGGATTATTTATCTTGTATCTTGAGCACCTGTTCAGTTACAGATAATAGAATTTACTCATTTTAAATGAATACTTCTTTTCCTACATCTTGGTGAACAGGATAATGGAGAAACTTAGTAGTTTTATTCTTCTTTTGTCTCTTTTATAGGCTATTCTTAGATGTCAAATGGCATATTTAATGAACTATTGGAAGAGACATGAGGCTCTTGACTGACCTCAGCTGAAATCCACACCCAAATAAGACTTGTTGAAAGAGAACTGTAGGGATATATTTTATAGTAAGTTCATAAATCAATTTGTAATTGTTCACATCAAAGATCACTCTCTTTGAATATGACATGTTAGAAGGAATAACTTTTGTGTCAAAAAGTTTGTCTTGTAAACACACTCTTACCTTTTTTTTTTCATATAACTCAAATTAATTCTATAGTAAAATCTACATTTTTACTTAAATTAGTATTGTCAGGAAGATCAGTAGTATCTGTTGTTTAGTCACTAAGCTTTGTCCACTGTTTTACAACCCCATGGGCTATATCCTACTGGGTTTCTCTATTCATGGAATTTCCCAGGCAAGAAAACTGGAGTGGATAGCTATTTCCTTCTCCAGGGGATCTTCTCAACCCAGGGACTGAACCTGCATCTCCTGGTGAATTCTTTACCACCGAGCCACCATGGAAACCCAGGAAGATCAGTAAAGAAAGAGAAATATTTAACACTAACTTTCACAAGGCTGTCTTTTTGACTCTATTTCAAACACATATTTCATTTAGAATGAATCAGACAAGTTATACTCTAAGACTTTTTAAAAAGTCAGTTGAATAATATTCCAGAAGCTACAAAAATAGAGCAAACATTTTGAATAAAATCATGTCTTATACAATTTCCTATTATATTTTTTCAATCAAATTGATAGGATTAAACAAGTAATCAAATTACATAAATACTGTACAATAATGAAAACATTGTTTCACATTTTTCTTCTATATTATACTGAATATATAATATCAAAATGTTATAACAAAATTATATAATTATAAGATTCCTAGACATGCATTCAGAACTCTTAATATCTTATTTGTGTACAAAATTCATTTATTGTCCACTTTCTTACTATCCATTTTAATCAAGGTTTTCACACAGTGCATGCCTAGGTGTCCAACCAATTAAATGCAGCTTGAGTACTGAATTGAAGAATGTCCATTAATGAAGTAAAACTAGGAATCAAAGCTTCCATCTTACATATACAATAAAAGCAAATATATCAGAAATGTTTTCTACAACTGAACTTAACCAACATTTAAAAATGGGTAATCCCCTCTTCCTAGAAATTTTCCCCAGTGATATAAGCACTTAAGCTCAATTTGATACTGGATATTTCCAAAGAAAATCTGTACTGGGAACAGGTAAACAGGCAAGTAAAATTTCATTCAAGACTATGACAAAAATTAGTGAGTGTTGGGGGAAACTAATAAAGAAGTACTAGAGGACACAAGGGTTCATAGCGGGGGTGCTGGTCAAGGTGATTAAGCCTTTTGTATTTGTTGATCTTAGTCTCTTAGCCTCTCATAGAGATTGGAAGATAGGAATTCTATCTTTCTTGATGATTGCCCTGCAAAGGGATAGCTTTCAGATCCTTGAGAAACAACTTCCTGAGTCATAAAACTGTCAGTAAATTTTCAAAAGACAAAATAGATGGACAGCTGACAAAGGAATTGCTTAATATATATAAATAAAAGAGACCTACAATGTATGAACAAAAGGCTAAGGGCCATTAATCCAATGAAAAGGTGTGATTCACCCGTCAGTTTCATGAATTGAATTAGTGCTCAGCATCAGCACCCTTTGACTGAAGCAAGAGATGGTCTCCATGAAGAAGGACTATGCACCCACATAGTAAGTGGATTCAGTGGTAGTGATTTTGCTCTTCCCCAAAGATCTGTAGTCATTTACATAAGTAACCAGGCAGCAGTGAAAGGGAACTAATCCATATTTCCAGAAGTCAGTGTCCATGCTAGCATTAAAGCCCAAAGGTCAAAAGCATTGGTTAAAGTAGAATAGTAAATAGTGATTAAATATAAAAGTTGAGTCCTGACATGCTCAGTTTCATAGTAAATTCACTGATTCTATTGTCCAAACTACTGACCACTTCTGCATTAGTAAATATAGAGTTTAATTTAGCATATTTAGAAGTTGAATCTTTAATCTATAGAATAAAATCATTATGGTGATCTCCAGTCAAGATAGTCAATCTAAAACAATAGGCCGGATTAGTGCCTCTCTCAAAGACCTAAGTAATATAGAGATGATATCCTCCATTATCACATTGTATACCAACATAAAATCTTTAGAAAAAACTAGGTAAATCATGACAGAGGATAATAGGTTAGCAGAAATATAACTAAGTTTGAATCACAATTGCAACACTTTTACTAGTTGCAGTACATTTGACATAAAGTAGCAATGGAACCCCACTCCAGTACTTTTGCCTGGAAAATCCCGTGGACAGAGGAGCCTGGTGGGCTGCAGTCCATGGGGTCGCTAGAGTCGGACACGACTGAGTGACTTCACTTTCACTCTTCACTTTCATGCATTGGAGATGGAAATTGCAACCCACTCCAGTGTTCTTGTCTGGAGAATCCCAGGGATGGGGAAACCTGGTGGGCTGCCGTCTATGGGGTTGCACAGAATCGGACATGACTGAAGCGACTTAGCAGCAGCAGCAGCAGCACAGCTTTGGTAAGTTAGTTTTTGGTCTGGCAAATATGTTTTATTGATATTCCTTTTGATACTCATCACTAAAGAAGATATACAGTTTTAATTGACATGATATGACTATCAGTATACATTCATAGTCTTACCACAAATATCTTTAATTCTACACTCTGATACTATATAGTCCAAAGAAAGCATCTGAAGAATGCCATAATGATTCACTATAGTTGTGATATTGATTAAATTATATTCAGTTATCAATAAGTAGCAAGTGTTCTGGATTCCTTACTGAGATATAAAATTTGTAAAGAAATGTTACATTGATGAAGATTTTAGGTATGCAGTGGCTTGGGACAGACCAGGACACCTTCTCCAAAAAAAAAAAAAGACATTTACACCTCCCCTACTCTACCACCAGGAAAGAACAACCTTTGGTAAACCGTTTTTCACATTTTAGATGTAGCATTTTCTCCACGGGACAGTGAGGGTACAGTTCTAATCCATTTTTTTGAGTAAGGGTGAGATTCTTGCTTCTGAATTGGTCCCAGAGCAATAATGAATGCTGAAATGAACACAATGTGGGAGGAAAGCAATCTTACTGGATTTTATCATGTGATTCAGTAAACCACTTGGGTATTAGAGGTATCTAGGAGTAGAAGATAATGTAATTTATTGTCTCCAGAATAAGGATGGATACTCACCATGCCATATGTACTTAGAAGTTATAGTCCATTTGAAAATACAGTTCCTGGTATACTACTATGCCCTGGAAGAGATAGAATGATTGATTTTTTTTTTTATAATTATTTTATTTTATTTATTTATTTTACTTTACAATATTGTATTGGTTTTGCCAAAGTGAATGTGAAACCTGGTCTTCTCTTCATAAGTTAGTTTTGACCAATGATCATAAAGTTAGTTGAGAACAGCAGCCATACAATCTATGTTAAAAGTGATATATCTATAATTGGGTTTGAGAAGTAGTAGAGGACACAAGCTAGCTACTTGAACACATGGCCCAGAACTTCATTTTATTACCTCTTCTATACTTATGTCATTCTTTCCTCACAGAAATTGCAGTATTGAGGTATTTTAATTGAACAGCTAGTTAAAGAGGGGAAAATGGAGCTTGGATCATAGATGTTTCACCAAGTATGCTGGTTTGAGTTGAAATGACTGGTGGGTGCACTATGCCTTTGTTTGGGGTGATCATGATAAAAGACATGGATGAAGATAAATTCTCCCAAGAGACAAACTTTCAAGTAATATACTAGTCATTTAATTTTATGTGCAGAAAGAAATGTTCTTGGTTTAAAGAAATACCTGGACTCATCAATAGTAATAAATGACTTCATTTATTTTTTAAGGGACTTGAATATATTTGGGAAATCTATCACAAGGAGTTATATGGTAGAGAAATATGGATGAATTTAAGAGAGTAGGCATAAATGGTGAAGACTTCATATGTTAATTCCCACCAGCAAACCTACTGTAGGAAAAACATTAATGAGCAAACAGAAAGGCTAGTTTAGCTAGAAGCTGTCAGTCAATGCTTGTCGTTAAACATTTCAGTTCTTTTGTTATAGTGGCAGAAAAAAAGAGCAAAGCAAGATCCCAAGAGCACAACTTTCCACTCAGTACAGCTTATCTAACATGCTACTAACTAATCTGCTTGAAGGAGAAATAGGAAGCTCCCACTATAGTACCAATCATGGAAGAAACCACCTATGCCACTTAGTGGCAAGTTGTTTATTCTTTAGCCATTCCATTTGCACAACAGGCAATGTTTTATCCTGATATGGAGTGATACATTTTCTGAATATGGGTTTGCCATTCATGCCTCAGCCAATAACGCTATCTCTGAGGGTTCAAATCATATTGACCCACAAACATTGAATCCTTCATTAAATTTTCTCATGACAACAAATCCTCCTTATGGCAAGCTATACGTAGAAGAGTGAGAATGACTATAGGATTTGTTACATAGTTCAGCATCCAGAAGTCATAGCCTTATGAAACTGTAGAAGAGCCACATCATGAAAAGTTAAACTACCAAGGTGCAGAAAGCAAGGAGTGGAAACAGGAATGACTTTATTCACAATTACTCCTGGTTGTCTGCTTGCTGAGTACGTGCTTTTTCTTTCTGCAACTTTAGATTTTGAAGAACTAGGGATCTTGGTTGCTAGATTAGACATATAGTAGGAATCTCACTGGAGAAGGTAATGGCACCCCACTCCAGTACTCTTGCCTGGAAAATCCCATGGCTGGTGGAGTCTGGTAGGCTGCAGTCCATGGGGTCGCTAAGAGTCGGACACGACTGAGTGACTTCCCTTTCACTTTCATGCATTGGAGAAGGAAATGGCAACCCACTCCAGTATTTTTGCCTGGAGAATCCCTGGGGTGAGGCAGCCTGGTGGGCTGCCATCTATGGGGTCACACAGAATCAGACACGACTGGAGTGACTTAGCAGCAGCAGCAGCAGCAGCAGCAGTAGCAGGAATCTCACTAATCTTAAAACTATGGCCACTTCTTAGATGCTTTGAGTAACTCAAGCAGGCAAGGGAAAAATATGTTTGTGATTTAGTTGATTTTATGGGCATTTTTGGATACTCATGTTTCTGGTTCAACTATAAATGTACAAGTACAATAATCACTGTCTCATAAAGAAATGGTAAATAGGAAGATCATGAGCTTCAAGGATCAAGCCCTATATCACTCCAGACAAATGAACACACACACACAGACATAAATGTACTTTATGTCTATACATAAATGTGTGTACAAAAAATCTGATTTAATAACTTTTCCTAATAGCTATATATACTAATCAAGTTAAATGCTTTCATTCTATTTCTCTACTTCTGGGGTATATTTTCTTAATTGTTATTGTTTGTTTGATACATTGTCTTTTTTGGTAGGAGCATTTTATTTCAGTTTTTTTTTTTTTTTTCTATATTTAGTTAGAGAACAAATCTATATATCATAGGTTTTATATCTACATTTCAAATTTAAGTGAATATTTCAATCCAAAATGAGTTTTTTAACAAAACCCATCATTGAAAATCTGAGAATAATGAAATCTCAATGCACTGAACTATCCACTATTATTTGCATGAAAATTTTAAATTAGATTATGCATAAGTGAGCGAGATGGAGGACGGCATAGCAACCCACTCCAGTGTTCTTGCCTGGAGAATTTCATGGACAGAGGAGCTTGGTGGGCTACAGTCCATGGGGTCGAAAAGAGTCAGACATGGCTTAATGACTAACATTTTCACTTCCTTATTGTCATAAGTAAGCACAATCACTGATACTGACACAATCATGTAAGGACACAATTTCATTAATCTGTGTCTCTGCATTTCTCCCTCAAATCTATGATTAAAATAAAAAGAAAAACAAGCACCATTTCTATTAGTTTTCTTCCTCAGTGCCGTTTCTGAAGAACTGTGTCCTGTGTCAGAAGCAGCCAAAGAGCAGGAAGAATTGAAAAGAGACAAAGAAAGCAAAATACAATAAGCAACATGACCTCTATTTGTGTTTCTCAAACTTCCTCTACTCAAGCTCTTCTTCACTGAAATATCTAATATCAAAATAAATATCACTTTATCCAGGTAAAAACTCATTCTTACTAGTCATTTAACAGTTAATTCAAATTCAAATGAGCTCTAGACATGCTTTTGTCCATTAATATCTGTAGTCACTGTAGGGGATTTTTTTTATCTTTTGGTACTTAACTCCCTGCTTGGAGAGTAGGACAGTCAATAAAACTAATTATACTGTTTATAAATTTCTATCCCTGAAAAAGAGGCTATGCATATATTTTAATAGAGAAGTAGATATTGTTAAGTCCAGAGTATTTACATTATTTTAAGTGTTCCTGGTATATGCTGGTAGCAATTAACAAAGTCCTGGATTCAATACACAGACAATAATATTTTTAAAAGATAAGATATTAAAATGGGATCTAATTAAAATTAAAAGCTTCTGTACAACAAAGGAAACTATAAGCAAGGTGAAAAGACAGCTTTCAGAATGAGAGAAAATAATAGCAAATGAAGCAACTGACAAACAACTAATCTCAAAAATATACAAGCAACTCCTACAGCTCAATTCCAGAAAAATAAATGACTCAATCAAAAAATGAATCAAAGAACTCAATAGACATTTCTCCAAAGAAGACATACAGATGGCTAACAAACAAATGAAAAGAAGATGCTCAACATCACTCATTATCAGAGAAATGCAAATTAAAACCACTATGAGGTACCATTTCATGCCAAAAGTCTATGATCCAAAAGTCTACAAGCAATAAATGCTAGAGAGGGTGTGGAGAAAAGGGAGCCCTCTTACATTGTTGGTGGGAATGCAAACTAGTACAGCCACTATGGAGAATAGTGTGGAGATTCCTTAAAAAACTGGAAATAGAACTGCCTTGTGACCCAGCAATCCCACTGCTGGGCATACGCACAGAGGAAACCAGAATTGAAAGAGATATGTGTACCCCAGTGTACATCGCAGCGCTGTGTATAAGAGCCAGGACATGGAAGCAACCTACATGTCCATCAGCAGATGAAGGGATAAGAAAGCTGTGGTACATATACACAATGGATTATTACTCAGCCATTCAAAAGAATACATTCGAATCAGTTCTAATGAGGTGGATGAAACTGGAGCCTGTTATACAGAGTGAAGTAAGCCATAAAGAAAAACACCAATACAGCATACTAAAGCATATATATGGAATTTAGAAAGATGGTAATGATAACCCTGTATGTGGGACAGCAAAAGAGACACTGATGTATAGAACAGTCTTTTGGACTCTGTGGGAGAGGGAGAGGGTGGGATGATTTGGGAGAATGGCATTGAAACATGTATAATATCATATAAGAAACAAATCGCCAGTCCATGTTCGATGCAGGATACAGGAAGCTTGGGGCTGGTGCACTGGGATGACCCAGAGGGATGCTACGGGGAGGGATGTGGAAAGGGGATTCAGGATGTACACCTGTGGCAGATTCATGTTGATGTATGGCAAAACCAATACAATATTTTAAAGTAAATAACCTCCAATTAAAATAAATAAAATTTAAAGATATTAATTTCATCTTTTCTAGATTAATGAAATATGTTTGGTTTATGTATCTTTCTTTTAGCGAACATGCATCTTATCATGAAAGTCTTATAAACAAATATGGTTCTGACAACAGCATCTAGTTGAAACCCCCAAATCTGGATATCACACTCATTAGTAACTATGCTTATGCAAACAACAAGCTGTTTCCTCTATAATATCTTTATAGAGGTTTCCTCTACGTATGGTGAGGCAAAATTTTTAAATAAAAAGTATTTTAAGAATAGAGCACATGTAAATCCTGCATTCAGAGCTATGTTCCACCACGTCACACTATTATACATAATCCACAGTCCACTTTCCCTGATTATCACTTCAATCAAAATTAATTAAAATAGCATTCAAATTTCAGCTCTGAGTTAAAGTTTATACAGTGTAAAGTTCATGGATGTAGCTTTTGATAATTGTTTCTCTTTCAGTAAGATACTCTTGCTACTTTCAAGTCTCGTTGTAAACCATTATGGAAATTTGCTTCTTCAGTCATTTTCTTTTACTTATCAATAATCTAAATTTTAACACGTGGAATAACCAAAGTTAACTGAGAATATTTTGTACTTTTCTAAAAATTGTCACCAATTCTACACCCAACCCTGTTTAAAACCACTAAAACTGTCTATATCTATATTTATATATCTATGTGGAGTTTTATATACTGTTAGCACAGCTGGTAAAGAATCTGCCTGCAAATGTGAGAGACCTCTGTTTGATTCTTGGGTTAGGAAGATTCCCTACAGAGTGATAGGTTACCCGCATTCACCAGGGATAGGATTCCCTGGTGGTTCAGATGCTAAAGAATCCACTTACAATGCCAGAGACTTGGGTTTGACCCCTGCTTTGGGAAGATCCCCTGGGGGAGGGCATGGCAACCCAACATGGACAGAGGAGACTGACAGGCTGCAATCCATGGGGTTGTAAAGAGTCGGACACAACTGTGTGACTAAGTATCAGCACACAGCACATGTAACGCACACAAATATGTATATACAGGTACACACACATGTGCACATACATATATAGTAGTCTCAGAATAATTGCTCACCATAAAGTCCCCAAAAATGAAAGAATGATCTCTGTTCGTTTCCAAGGCGAACCATTCAATACCAAAGTAATCCAAGTCTATGCCCCAACCAGTAACGCTGAGGAAGCTGAAGTTGAATGTTTCTATGAATATCTATAAGGCCTTTTAAAACAAACACACCAAAAAGATGTCTTTTTCATTATAGGGGACTGGAATGCAAAAGTAGGAAGTCAAGAAACACGTGGAGTAACAGGCAAATTTGGCCTCGGAATATGAAATGAAGCAGGGCAAAGACAAATAATAGAGTTGTGCCAAGAAAATACACTGGTCATAGCAAACACCCTCTTCCAACAACACAAAAGGAGACTCTACACATGGACATCACAAGATGGTCAACATTGAAATCAGATTGATTATATTCTTTGCAGCCAAAGATGGACAAACTCTATACAGTCAACAAAACCAAGACCAGGAGCTGACTGTGGCTCAGACCATGAATTCCTTATTGCCAAATTCAGACTTAAATTGAAAAAAGTAGGGAAAACCACTAGACCATTCAGGTATGACCTAAATCAAATCCCTTATGATTATACAGTGCAAGTTAGAAATAGATTTAAGGGCATAGATCTGATAGATAGAGTGCCTGATGAACTATGGATGGAGGTTCATGACATTGTACAGGAGACAGGGATCAAGACCATCCCCATGGAAAAGCAACACAAAAAAGCAAAATGGCTGTGTGAGGAGGCCTTACAAACAGCTGTGAAGAGAAGAGAAGTAAAAAGCAAAGGAGAAAAGGAAAGATATAAGCATCTTAATGCATAGTTCCAAAGAATAGCAAGAAGAGATAAGAAAGCTTCCTTGGGGATCAATGCAAAAAACAGAGGAAAACAACAGAATGGGAAAGACTAGAGATCTCTTCAAGAAAATTAGAGATAACAAGGGAACATTTCATGCAAAATGGGCTCGATAAAGGACAGAAATGATATGGACTTAACAGAAGCAGAAGATACTAAGAAGAGGTGGCAGGAATACACAGAACTGTACATAAAAGATCTTCATGACCAAGATAATCACGATGGTGTGATCACTCACCTAGAGTCAGATATCCTAGAATGTGAGGTCAAGGGGGCCTTAGAAAGGATCACTAGGAACAAAGCTAGTGGAGGTGATGGAATTCCAGTTGAGCTATTTCAATTCCTGAAAGATGGTGATGTGAAAGTGCTGCATTCAATATGCCAGCAAATTTGGAAAACTCAGCAGTGGCCACAGGACTGGAAAAGGTCAGTTTTCATTCCAATACCAAAGAAAGGCAATGCCAAAGAATGCTCAAACTACTGCACAATTGCACTCATCTCACATGCTAGTAAAGTAATGCTCAAAATTCTTCAAGCCAGGCTTCAGCAATATGTGATCCTTGAAATCTCAGATGTTTAAGCTGGTTTTAGAAAAGGCAGAGGAACCAGAGATCAAATTGCCAATATCCGCTGGATCATGGAAAAAGCAAGAGAGTTCCAGAAAAACATCTATTTCTGCTTTATTGACTATGCCAAAGCCTTTGACTGTGTGGATCACAATAAACTGTGGAAAATTCTTCAGGAGATGGGAATACCAGACAACCTTACTCGCCTTTTGAGAAACCTATGTGTAGGTCAGGAAGCAACAGTTAGAACTGGACAAGGAACAACAGACTGGTTCCAAAGAGGAAAAGGAGTACGCCAAGGCTGTATATTATCACCCTGCTTATTTAACTTATACGCAGAATACATCATGAGAAACGCTGGACTGGAAGAAACATAAGCTGGAATCAAGATTACCGGGAGAAATATCAATGACCTCAGATATGCAGATTACACCACCTTTATGGCAGAATGTGAAGAGGAACTAAAAAGCCTCTTAATGAAAGTGAAAGTGGAGAGTGAAAAAGTGGGCTTAAAACTCAACATTCAGAAAACGAAGATCATGGCATCTGGTCCCATCACTTCATGGGAAATAGATGGGGAAACAGTGGAAACAGTGTCAGACTTTATTTTTCTGGGCTCCAAAATCACTGCAGATGGTAACTGCAGCCATGAAATTAAAAGATGTCTACTCCTTGGAAGAAAAGTTATGACCAGCCTACATCAGATCAGATCCGATCAGATCAGTCATTCAGTCGTGTCTGACTCTTTGCGACCCCATGAACCGCAGCACGCCAGGCCTCCCTGTCCATCACCAACTCCCGGGGGTCACTCAGACTCACATTCATCGAGTCAGTGATGCCATTCAGCCATCTCATCCTCTGTCGTTCCCTTCTCCTCTTGCCCTCAATCCGTCCCAGCATCAGAGTCTTCTCCAATGAGTCAACTCTTCGCATCAGGTGGCCAAAATACTGGAGTTTCAGCTTTAGCATCATTCCTTCCAAAGAAATCCCAGGGTTGATCTCCTTCAGAATGGACTGGTTGGATCTCCTTGTAGTCCAAGGGACTCTCAAGAGTCTTCTCCAACACCATAGTTCGAAAGCATCAATTCTTTGGCGCTCAGCCTTCTTCACAGTCCAACTCTCACATCCATACATAACCACAGGAAAGACCATAGCCTTAACTAGGCGAACCTTTGTTGGCAAAGTAATGTCTCTGCTTTTGAATATGCTATCTAGGTTGGTCATAACTTTCCTTCCAAGGAGTAAGCGTCTTTTAATTTCATGGCATAGCATAATGAAAATCAGAGACATTACTTTAGCAACAAAGGTCCGTCTAGTCAAGGTTATGGTTTTTCCAGTGGTCATGTATGGATCTGAGAGTTGGACTGTGAAGAAGGCTGAGTGCCAAAGAATTGATGCTTTTGGGTTGTGGTGTTGGAGAAGACTCTTGAGAGTCCCTTGGACTGCAAGGAGATCCAACCAGTCCATTCTGAAGGAGATCAGCCCTGGGATTACTTTGGAAGGAATGATTATAAAGCTGAAACTCCAGTACTTTGGCCACCTCATGGGAAGAATTGACTCATTGGAAAAGACTCTGATGCTGAGAGGGATTAGGGGCAGGTGGAGAAGGGGACGACAGAGGATGAGATAGCTGGATGGCATTACTGACTCGATGGACGTGAGTCTGTGTGAACTCCGGGAGTTGGTGATGGACAGGGAGGCCTGATGTGCTGGGATTCTTGGGGTTGCAAAGAGCTGGACATAATTGAGCGATTGAACTCAACTGAACTGAAAGTCCCCATGTCCTAATTTCTAGAATCTGTGAATATATTGCCTTACTTGGCAAAAGTGACTTTGCAGATGTGATTAAAATTAAGGAATGTAGAATGGGAAAGTTATTCTGTATTTTCCTGATGGGTCCAATACAATAGTCTTTATAAACAGAAGAACTAAGCAGAATAAAACCGTCAAGGAGATATAGCACAAAAAAGAGGCAGAAGTGAGATTGCAAAATGAAAAGGCCTGGAACTGTAGTCATTGTTTCTGAGCGAGAGAGACCCCCATGCAAGGTCCTGACAGAAGTCTCTGGAAGGTGAAATGGTTTCCAGCTGACAGTCAGCTAGAAAATGGAACCTTAGCCCTACAACTGAATGGGATCACATTCTGCCAACAACCTAAATGAGCTTGGATGCAGACTATTCCCTAGAGTCTACTTTATGTTCACATTATGGGGAAAAAATTGTTCTGCTGGAGCACTTCATTCTTTTATTCCTTCTCCTGGATCATAAGTATTTCTGTACTTTGCTTACTTCTAATCAGTCCTTAGTTATATTTCTACATTAAACATTATAGTTCAAAAATATTTGTGCCTTAGCAAATTTTCTATGTGTATACATTACTGAACTGAAACTGAACTGATACATTACTGAATTTTTTCCAGCCAAAGAAAATTGATTTTTTTTTTCAAAATTACAAAGAACATGGGAGGAATATGCAATAGATTAAGATTGCTGTTACATAATAGTTTTTTAAATTGGAATTTGTGAATTACTTTTTTTTTTTTAATATATAAAAGTGAAATCAGGTCCAAAGATATAAAGTAATGATAACTTGAAGTCACACAATTCAAAAAATTGTCAATGTGGAAGTCAATTTATCACAATCTGTTTTCAAAAATTCTTGTTTTTCAACCACTCCATAATGCTTCACTCTGGAACAGAAACTGTCTTCCACTTTATTGTTATCATTGCATAATATTGTGGAGCCTAGCATAATGCTGTCCATTGAACAAGTCTTAAACATAAATGCATTTCACTGCTTTGACCAGAAAAAAAGAGACAGATGTCTTTTGTTTAAGGCCAAAATAGACTAAACCAACAGGCTTGATATTCTAACATTCTGTATAGTTATATCTACCCTGCAAAACTTCCCTTAGGGTTTTTTAAGGAAAGGTTTATAACTTATATCTTTCTGCTACTTATTTGAATAATAACTATACTGACTGTTGTGAAGTACAGGAGGATAATGATTGAGAGTGCACTTTTGAATCAGATTATCTTGAGTATTGGCTCTGCTATTTAACTAACTAAACCTCATTCATATTTCTCTACTATTTGTTCTTCTATTTCAGGCTTCCCAGGTGGCTCAGTGGTAAAGAGTCTGCCTGTCATTGTAAGAGATGCAGGTTCAATCCCTAGGTGGGGAAAATCCCATGAAAGAGAAAGTGACAACCCACTCCACTATTGTTGTGGGGTAATACCATGGAAACGAACAGAGATCATTCTGTCATTTTTGAGATTGCATCCAAGTACTGCACTTCGGACTCTTGTTGACCATGATGGCCACTCCATTTCTTGTGAGGGATTCCTGCCCACAGTAGTAGATATAATGGTCATCTGAGTTAAATTCACCCATTCCAGTCCATTTTAGTTCGCTAATTCCTAGAATGTCGACATTCACTCTTGCCATCTCTTGTTTGACCACTTCCAATTTGCCTTGATTCATGGACCTGACATTCCAGGTTCCTATGCAATATTGCTCTTTACAGCATCGGACTTTGCTTCTATCACCAGACACATCCACAGCTGGGTTATCTTTTTGCTTTGGCTCCCTCCCTTCATTCTTTCTGGAGTTATTTCTCCACTGATCTCCAGTAGCATATTGGGCCCCTACTGACCTGGGGAGTTTCTCTTTCAATATCATATCATTTTGTTTTTTCATACTGTTCATGGGGTTCTCAAGGCAAGAATACTAAAGTGGTTTGCCATTCCCTTCTCCAGCGGATCACACCCTGTCATATCTCTCCACCATGACCCGGTGACATTCAATGTCACAGTAATCCAAATCTATGCCCCAACCAGTAACACTTAAGAAGCTGAAGTTGAACGATTCTATGAAGACCTACAAGACCTTTTAGAACTAACAACCAAAATAGATGTCCTTTTCATTATAGGGGACTGGAATGCAAAAGTAGGAAGTCAAGAAACACCTGGAGTAATAGGCAAATTTGGGCTTGGAACACGGAATGAAGCAGGGCAAAGACTAATAGAGTTTTGCCAAGAAAATGCACTGGTCATAGCAAATACATTCTTCCAACAACACAAGAGAAGACTCTATACATGGACATCACAAGATGGTCAACACCGAAATCAGATCGATTATATTCTTTGCAGCCAAAGATGGAGAAGCTCTATACAATCAGCAAAAACAAGACCAGGAGCTGACTGTGGCTCAGACCATGAACTCCTTATTGCCAAATTCAGACTTAAATTGAAGAAAGTAGGGAAAACTACTAGACCATTCAGGTATGACCTAAATCAAATCCCTTATGATTATACAATATATTCCCTGGTGGCTCAGATGGTAAAGCACCTGTCTGCGATGCAGGAGACCCGGGTTCGATCCCTGGGTTGGGAAGATCCCTTGGAGAAGGAAATGGCATACAGTGGAAGTGAGAAATAGATTGAAGGGCCTAGATCTGATAGAGAGAGTGCCTGATGAACTATGGAATGAGGTTCGTGACATTGTACCGGAGACAGGGATCAAGATCATCCCCATGGAAAAGAAATGCAAAAAAGCAAAATGGCTGTCTGGGGAGGCCTTACAAATAGCTGTGAAAACAAGAGAAGCGAAAAGCAAAGGAGAAAAGGAAAGATATAAACATCTAAATGCAGAGTTCCAAAGAATAGCAAGAAGAGATAAGAAAGCCTTCTTCAGTGATCAATGCAAAGAAATAGAGGAAAACAACAGAATGGGAAAGACTAGGGATCTCTTCAAGAAAATCAGAGATACCAAAGGAACATTTCATGCAAAGATGGGCACGATAAAGGACAGAGATGGTGTGGACCTAACAGAAGCAGAAGATATTAAGAAGAGGTGGCAAGAATACACAGAAGAACTGTACAAAAAAGAGCTTCACGACCCAGATAATCATGATGGTGAGATCACTGACCTAGAGCCAGATATCCTGGAATGTGTAGTCAAGTGGGCCTTAGAAAGCATCACTAGGAACAAAGCTAGTGGAGGTGATGGAATTCTAGTGGAGCTACTCCAAATCCTGAAAGATGATGCTGTGAAAGTGCTGCACTCAATATGCCAGCAAATTTGGAAAACTCAGCAGTGGCCACAAGATTGGAAAAGGTCAGTTTTCATCCCAATCCCAAAGAAAGGCAATGCCAAAGAATGCTTAAACTACTGAACAATTGCACTCATCTCATACGCTAGTAAAGTAATGCACAAAATTCTCCAAGCCAGGCTTCAGCAATATGTGAACCGTGAACTTCCTGATGTTCAAGATGGTTTGAGAAAAGGCAGAGGAACCAGAGATCAAATTGCCAACATCTGCTGGATCATGGAAAAAAAAGCAAGAGAGGTCCAGAAAAAACATCTATTTCTGCTGTATTGACTATGCCAAAGCCTTTGACTGCGTAGATCACAATAAACTATGGAAAATTCTGAAAGAGATGGGAATACCAGACCACCTGATCTGCCTCTTGAGAAATCTGTATGCAGGTCAGGAAGCAACAGTTAGAACTGGTCATGGAACAACAGACTGGTTCCAAATAGGAAAAGGAGTACGTCAAGGCTGCATATTGTCACCATGTTTATTTAACTTATATGCAGAGTACATCATGAGAAATGCTGGACTGGAAGAAACACAAGTTGGAATCAAGATTGCCGGGAGAAATATCAATAACCTCAGATATGCAGATGACACGATTCTTATGGCAGAAAGTGAAGAGGGGCTAAAAAGCCTCTTGATGAAAGTGAAAGTGGAGAGTGAAAAGGTTGGCTTAAAGCTCAACATTCAGAAAATGAAGATCATGGCATCTGGTCCCATCACTACATGGGAAATAGATGGAGAAACAGTGGAAACAGTGTCCGACTTTATTTTTCTGGGCTCCAAAGTCACTGCAGATGGTGACTGCAGCCGTGAAATTAAAAGACGCTTCCTCCTTGGAAGGAAAGTTATGACCAACCTAGATAGCATATTCAAGAGCAGAGACATTACTTTGCCAACAAAGGTTCGCCTAGTCAAGGCTATGGTCTTTCCTGTGGTCATGTATGGATGTGAGAGCTGGACTGTGAAGAAGGCTGAGCGCCGAAGAATTGATGCTTTTGAACTGTGGTGTTGGAGAAGACTCTTGAGAGTCCCTTGGACTGCAAGAAGATCCAACCAGTCCATTCTGAAGGAGATCAGCCCTGGGATTTCTTTGGAAGGAATGATGCTAAAGCTGAAACTCCAGTATTTTGGCCATCTCATGCAAAGAGTTGACTCATTGGAGAAGACTCTGATGCTGGGAGGGATTGAGGGCAGGAGGAGAAGGGGACGACAGAGGATGAGATGGCTGGATGGCATCACTGACTTGATGGGTGTGAGTCTGGGTGACCTCCGGGAGCTGGTCATCGACAGGGAGGCCTGGTGTGCTGCAGTTCATGGGGTCGCAAGGAGTCGGACACGACTGAGCGACTGATCTGATCTGATCTGAATCCCATGGATAGAAGAGCCTGGTGGGCTAAAGTCCATGAAGTCACAAAGAGTTGGACATGACTGATCATTTACACACATTCTTCTAATTCTTGGGTTGGCAAACCCTGTGGGCTAAATCCATGAGTTGAGAAATGTTTGTATATCTGTAAAGAGTTTTAAATGAAAACAGAATAATATGTGAGAGAGATTATACATATCCCTCAAAGCCAAACTACTTACTAACTGGCTGTCCACAAAGGAGGAAATGGATCAGTCCTCATTCCAACTCTCTTGTGCCTTATGATTTTTGTTAAGCTGCTCTGATATCTGGAATATTTCTCCATATTTTCACACAGCTGGCTCCAATTTTCATTCAGATTTTGCCTTAAAACTCAACTCTTTAGATCAGCTTCCCCATTCATTTCCTTTCAGATCATTTCATGTGACTTTTAAAGTATGATTTTTTCATGCCTATTTATGATAGCCTTTATCGTACTGAGAGAGTCAATTCCTAGGCAGGTTGGTAAGAAGTCCAGGGTCCCCAAGGGGCGAGGGGTCTGGAATCCTCAAGGAGGAGGAAAGGACAAACTATTTTTTTTCCCTCTACATTTCTTAGTCTTAGTCACATAAAACGCTTTTATCTTTAAGCCTGGAAATGATGCTTACACAACAAACAACTCAGTTTAAACTCTGTTCTAAGGATTATATGGAAAAGGTCAGTTTTCATTCCAGTCCCAAAGAAATGCAATGCCAAAGAATGCTCAAACTACAACACAATTGCACTCATCTCACACACTAGTAAAGTAATGTTCAAAATTCTCCAAGCCAGGCTTTAGCAATATGTGAACTGTGAACTTTCTGATGTTCAAGCTGGTTTTAGAAAAGGCAGAGGAACCAGAGATCAAATTGCCAACATCCGCTGGATCATGGAAAAAGCAAGAGAGTTCCAGAAAAAAAAAAACATCTATTTCTGCTTTATTGACTATGCCAAAGGCTTTGAATGTGTGCGGGCAGCCGTTCCTGGCACAGGGAGCCTCCGCTCGGAGGCATGGCTCTGAACGTGAACATGAAGTTGCTCAGTCGTGTCCGACTCTTTGCGACCCCATAGACTGTAGCCTACCAGGCTCCTCTGTCCATGGGATTTTCCAGGCAATAGTACTGGAGTGGATTGCCATTTTCTTCTCCAAAGGATCTTCCCAACCCAGGGATCAAACCTGGGTCTCCCGCATCGTAGACAGACACTTTACCGTCTGAGCCATCAGGGAAGTCTGGGAGCTGACTTATCTTAAGGGTCTGTGGAAACACAGGCATAGCTCTCTGTCCCGCCACCCTTGATTGCTCCTGAGACCTGGAAAATATCTCCTGCCCAGATGTGAGTCCTTGGGCCTGGCAAGTGCTGTCTTAGTGATTAACAAAACTCCTTGCAGTGCCCAGGATGTTGGGCGCCTCCTACTACTCCCGTGTTTGCTTTTAACTAGTCTTAGGAAAGTAGGCTATAAGTCCTTGGAAAATATCACAAGATAGCGACGTAATCCACAAGGAATTTTCTTAGTCCCTCTTTCCCTGTTCTGAGGTATAAAGATACCATGCTCAATAAAGACTTTCTCAGTTGCACGAAAACCCGTCTCGTGGTTGACTCCTTCTGGTCCTCTCGACCCCATCTTTTCTATTTTCTTTTTCCTTCTTAGCCTCGTTGCCTTTCTTCAGGACCGTTAGACTTTGCCAGCTGGTCCCGGCAACTGTGTGGATCACAATAAACTGTGGAAAATTCTGAAAGAGATGGGAATACCAGACCACCTGATCTGCCTCTTGAGAATTTTGTATGCAGGTCAGGAAGCGACAGTTAGAACTGGACATGGAACAACAGACTGGTTCCAAATAGGAAAACAACTACGTCAAGGCTGTATATTGTCACCCTGATTATTTAACTTATATGGAGAGTACCTCATGAGAAACGCTGGACTGGAAGACACAAGCTGGAATCAAGATTGCTGGGAGAAATATCAATAACCTCAGATATGCAGATGATACCACCCTTATGGCAGAAAGTGAAGAGGAACTCAAAAGCCTCTGGATGAAAGTGAAAGTGGAGAGTGAAAAAGTTGGTCTAAAGCTCAACATTCAGAAAACGAAGATCATGGCATCTGGTCCCATCACTTCATGGAAAAGAGATGTGGAAACAGTGGAAACAGTGTCAGACTTTATTTTCTTGGGCTCCAAAATCACTGCAGATGGTGACTGAAGCCATGAAATTAAAAGACGCTTACTCCTTGGAAGGAAAGTTATGATCAACCTAGATAGCATTTTCAAAAGCAGAGACATCACTTTGCCAACAAAGGTTCATTTAGTCAAGGCTATGGTTTTTCCTGTGGTCATGTATGGATGTGAGAGTTGGACTGTAAAGAAGGCTGAGCGCTGAAGAATTGATGCTTTTGAACTGTGGTGTTGGAGAAGACTCTTGAGAGTGCCTTGAACTGCAAGGAGATCCAACCAATCCATTCTGAAGGAGATCAGTCCTGGGATTTCTTTGGAAGGAATGATGCTAAAGCTGAAACTCCAGTATTTTGGCCACCTTATGCGAAGAGTTGACTCATTGGAGAAGACTCTGATGCTGGGAGGGATTGGGGGCAGGAGGAGAAGGGGATGACAGAGGATGAGATGGCTGGATGGCATCACTGACTCGAAGGGTGTGAGTCTGAGTGACCTCCGGGAGTTGGTGATGGACAGGGAGACCTGGCGTGCTGCAGTTCGTGGGGTCGCAGAGAGTCGGACACGACTGAGCCACTGATATGATCTGATCTGGAAGGGGGCTTCCCTGGTGGCACAGAGGTTAACGCATCTGCCTGTAATGGGGGAGACCTTCATTCCATCCCTGGGTCAGGAAGATCCCCTGGAGAAGGAAATGGCAACTCACTCCAGTATTCTTGCCTGGAGCATCCCAGGGACAGAGGAGCCTGGTGGGCTGCAGTCCATGGGGTCGCAAAGAGTTGGACATGACTGAGTGACTTAACTTTAACTTTACTCCTTGTGAAGGAAAGATATGACCAACCTAGACAGCACATTAAAAAACAGAGTCATTACTTTGCCAACAAAGGTCCATCTAATCAAGGCTATGGCTTTTCCAGTAGTTATGTCTGGATGTGAAAGTTGGACTATAAAGAAAGCTGAGTGCAGAAGAACTGATGCTTTTGATCCATAGTGTTGGAGACAACTCTTGAGAGTCCCTTGGACAGCAAGGATATCAAATCAGTTCATCCTAAAGGAGATCAGTCCTGGATTTTCACTGGAAGGACTGATGTTAAAGCTGAAACTTCAATATTTTGGCCACCTAATGCAAAGAGCTGACTCATTGGAAAAGATCCTGATGTTGCGAAAGATTGAAGGCAATAGGAGAAGGGTACAGCAGAAGATAAGATGGTTAGATGGTATCACTGACTCAATGGACATGAGTTTGGGTATACTCTGGGAGTTGGTGGTGGACAGGGAGGCCTGGCATGGACAGGGAGGCTTGGCATGCTGAGGTTCATGGGGTCACAAAGAGTCAGACATGACTGAGCGACTGAACTGAACACTAGTGGGGTCGCACTCTCTGTCCCCCTTCCGATGTCTACGTCAGAAGCTTTCTCTATCTCTTTTGTACTTTAATAAAACTTTATTACACAAAAGCTCTGAGCAATCAAGCCTCTTCTCTGGCCCCATATTGAATTATTCTACTCTTGAGGCCAAGAATCCTGGTGTCTTTCATAGTTCAGCAACAACCTTTCAGTACCATTATCAGTTTAAAATAGCATTGATCATTTATCATTTTATGATTGTATTAAAGACACCACATACATACTTTGATTACTGTTTTCTTCCTCACTTCTCTAATCAAAGAGAGCAAACACTTCTGCCTTTCCATCAATGTATCATCATGATCTATCATGTGATCATATTTCACAAATTTACTGAAAAACAAATATATATAAACATTATCTTACCCTGTGTAAATTCTCATATAACATACTTATCTCTGAGTATCCTTATAGAATGAAGGTAGAGATAAGCGATTTGGAGAATAAAATTAGGAGTTATAGCCCTGCTTAAATGATAACATTGCTATTACCTCAGAAAAGGCAATTGCTATACTCTGGTCTCATGAAGCTGACATGATATTTTTTTTTTTTCTTCAAAGTTCGCTTTTCTGCAGCAATTTTTAGAAAAATTCCTTTCACTCAAATATATTCATTTCCAAAATCTCTACTTCCATTAAATAAGAATAATTGACAAAGAACTCTGTAGAAAAGTGAAGCACTGAATTGTGATAATTACCCATTAAATTGCCTCAATCCTCTGTTTTCTTTGGTTAAGAAGGAAGAGCCTATACTTTAAAACTTAAGCAGTTGGTTTAAGTACAACAAAAGAAACTTGCTATATTTTGCTTGAGATAAAATGTCTTCAGTATAGCTGTGTTTCATTTCAATATGATTTGGGAGTTCAGTACTATTTATAACACTTTCTTGCAAGAAAAGAGTGGTATTTTGCACACGGACATTCCAGTTTAAAAAAGTATGAATTTTATAAGGTGTCATTATAAAAATTAGGAGAACTAGCTAAACTTTCTTAATTTATTGTTTATTAAAACATGAAAGTGATATTGCTATCCTAAAATACTAATAAATGATGAACAAATTCTTTAAAAATGTGTTCATTTCTTCCCTCACCCATCCCAATCTCTCTCTCTCTTTCTTTTCTCCCTAAACACACACAAATACACACACATTTGCATGTATACATAAAAAAATTACATATTAATATATGTTTTGTGTACATATGTTCTTCTATAAGTTTCTGTTCTTTTGAGGGATCTTTTCTTTGGTAAGATAAGGTACAATTGTAAAACAAAATTTTTACTTATTTAATGAAAAATAATGTGTGTTAACTCTTTTAATACTTCAAGTTTATAACTACTTGTTGCATTGAATTCACTTTGTTCTTTGCATTAGTCTTTTGGGCTACCATATCAAAAGACATAGACTGGGTGGCTTTTTCTCAGAGCAGGAGTTTGTTCTCATGAGGCCTGCAAATGGCCACCTTCTCACCATGTCTCTCCCATTCTCTTATAAGTCAACAGTCCTTTCAGATTAGGGTTCCAATCTTAGGAGCTCACTTACCTTTAATTAACTTCTAAAGACTATATTTTGATAAAAATGTACATCAGAAGTTTAGAACTTCACCTAAAGGGAGGTCACAATTTAGTCCACAACAGTCTCTTTTGAATAATTTTCTATTTCATTATTCCAGTTTAGTTTTAAAAATAAAATTCATGAGATTTAATTTACATATTTAATTGCCTGCATTGAAAAATAGTCTTATTTAGACCATAACTAAATGCCCACCTTTAATCTGAAAATATTTATATAAAATTTCTATATCTTCATATTTAAAGTTATGAATATTAATACTTCTCATATTTTTTCATGATTGGCATGTGGTTATTCTGAGAATAGCTTGCTTTAAATATCAAAGTTTGGAAATTTGCTCTGGAAAACAATTTTGTAACATTTTTTAAAAACATTTTAGAGTTAAAAGCTCAAAAACCTTTTGCCTCTGAGTTCACAAGCTTTTTATGTAAAGTAATACGGTTTTTCCTCTTATCATAAGGTAAGTTTCAATCACTCATAATTATTTTTTCAACAACTGGTTGCAAAAATGCCAACTCTACACAGGACTTCAGTTCATTTGCTCAGTCATATCCGACTCTGTGACTCCATGGACTACAGCAAGCGGGGTTTCTCTGTCCATCACCAACTCCTGGAACTTTCTCAAACTAATGCCATTCAATCATCTTATCCTCTGTTGTTCCCTTCACTCTTTCCCAGAATCAGGGTCTTTTCCAATGAGTCAGTTCTTCACACCAGGTAGCCAAAGTATTGGAGATTCAGCTTCAGCATCAGTCTATCCAATGAATATTCAGGATTGATGTTTTTTATGATTGATTGGTTTGATCTCCTTGCAGTCCAAGGGACTCTCAAGAGTGGTCTCCAATACCACAGTTCAAAAGCATCAAATCCTCAGCATTAAGCTTTCTTTATTGTTCAACTCTCACATCCATATATGACTACTGAAAAAAACATAGCTTTGACTAGACAGACCTTTGTTAGCAAAGTAATGTCTCTGCTTTTTAATATGCTGTCTTGGTTGGTTATAAAGTTTCTTACAAAGAGCAAATATTTTTAATTTCATGGCTGCAGTCACCATCTGCAGTGATTTTGGAGCCTAACAATAAAAAACAAAGTCTGTCGTTGATTCCGCTCTTTCCCCATCTGTTTGCCATGAAGTGATGGGACCTGATGCCATTATCTTAGTTTTCTGAATGTTGAGTTTTAAGCCAACATTTTCACTCTCCTCTTTCACATTCATCAAGAAGCTCTTTAGTTCTTCTTCACTTTCTGCCATAAGGTGGTGTTATCTGCATATGTGAAGTTATTGATATTTCTCACGGGAACCTTGATTCCAGCTTGTGCTTCAGTCAGCCCTGCATTTTGAATAATGTACTCTGCATATAAGTTAAATAAGCAGGGTGACAATATGCAGCCTTGACGTACTCCTTTTCCTATTTGGAACCATGTCTAGTTTTAATTGTTGCTTCTTGGCCTGCATATAAATTTAAAGAAGGCAGATAAAGTGGTCTGGTATTCCCATCTTTTTAAGACTTTTCTACAGTGTATTATGATCCACACAGTCAAAGGCTTTGGCATTGTCAATAAAACAGAAGTAGATGTTTTTCTGGAGCTCTCGTGCTTTTTCAATGATCCAACAGATGTTGGCAGTTTGATCTCCGATTCCTCTGCCTTTTCTAAATCCAACTTGAACATTTGGAAGTTCATGTTTCATGTACTGCTGAAGCCTGACTTGGAGAATTTTGAGCATTAATTTGCTAGCATGTGAGATGAGTGCCATTGTGCAGTAGTTTGAGCACTCTTTGACATTGCTTTTCTTTGAGATTGGAATGAAAAACTGAACTTTTCTGGTCTTCTGGTCACTGCTAAGTTTTTCAAATTTGTTGCCTTAGTGAGTGTAGAACTTTCACAGCATCATCATTTAGGATTTGAAATAGCTCAACTGGAATTCCATCACCTCCACTAGCTTTGCTTGTAGCAATGCGTCATAAGGCCCACTTGACTTCGCATTCCAGGATGTCTGGCTCTAGGTCAGTGATTACACCATTGTGGGGTTCTGGGTCATGAAGATCTTTTTTGTATAGTTTTCTGTATTCTTTCCACCTCTTCTTAATATCTTCTGCTTCTGTTAGGTCCATACCATTTCTATCTTTTTGAGCCCATCTTTGCATGAAATATTTGCCTGGTATCTGTAATTTTCTTGAAAAGATCACTCGTCTTTCCCATTCTATTGTTTTCCTCTATTTCTTTGCCTTGATCACGGAGGAAGGCTTTCTTATTTCTCCTTGCTATTCTTTGAAACTCTGTATTCAGATATTTATATCTTCCCTTTTCTCCTTTGCTTTTCGCTTCTCTTCTTTTCACAGCTATTTGTAAGGCCTCCCCAGACAACCATTTTGCTTTTTTGCATTTCTTTTCCATGGCGATGGTCTTGATCCCTGTCTCATGTACAATGTCATGAACTGCGGAGAGTGAGCTCTGTCCGTGGCAAAGGTCATAAGGAAGGAGGCTTGGCATATGCAAATGTGTGATTTAGCCTCAGGAGTCCCCCTGGAAATTCTCAAGCATCTATCCCCCAAACCAGAGTCTGCCTACTTTCTGCTTTGTGCTCTCACCTACACCTCTGACTTTACCGGGGGCTGTCCCCTACTACCTCTCTCTGAAAAAAGAGTTAACTTACAGCTCCAGTTGATAAAGTTCCTGGGTGTGATAGTGTTTCAACCTACAAACTCCTTTGGAAGTCCTCTAGCCTGCCTGAATAGGCTTTTCCGGCCACATGTGATTGCTCAGAGCCTCCCAACTGTGAGAGGCATGAGATGTTCTGAACTGTCTAAATACAGATTCCTTTGAGCAATTAAAAGATTGATTAGAAATTGTATTGGTGAAGGATTTTTCACTTGTTGGGCCAATGTTTGCTGCTAAGTCTCCATATCCCTTACCTGCTGTGTCCCTGGCAGTGTATTGATTAATATGATTTCTGTAAGTAGTAGCTTTAATGTTTGTAACCTTGGATCCTTGAGTTAATTCTTTTTCTTGTTATAGCCCACCACACCTTTGCCTTATAGGAATGCAACTTTATCTAATGCTTTTGGAGGCTGGCGCCTGACTTTAGAATAGTCACCTTTAGAGAAAAATAAGTTCCTTAAAATGTTAACAGGCCTCCGGGCCAGAAGATGATGCAAATCACCTAAACTTTTGCATATGATAAGTTTTCAGGAAGAAAGCCTGGCTTACTGCATGGCTCTACCTCTTCCCCCATTATCCTCTGTGCATAACTTAAGGTATAAAAACTACTTTGGAAAATAAAGTGCATGCCTTGTTCACAGAAGCTTGGTCTCCCCATGTCGTTCTTTCTCTCACCTTCTGGCTGAATTATTCAGCCTCTTTTCTCCACTAAATTTTCTCACTGACCTATCCTTATTTAACCATTCTTTATATCTTTAATTAACTTTTAAATAAGCTGTTGTTTCCTGATCGCTGATGCCGTCTCCCCTTCGAATTCCCTGGATCCACCGGGGCTGGATCCCGGCAACGAACCTCATTCCATAGTTCATCAGGCACTCTATCTATCAGATCTAGGCCCTTAAATCTATTTCTCACTTCCACTATATAATCATAAGGGATTTGATTTAGGTCATACCTGAATGGTCTAGTGGTTTTCCCTACTTTCTTCAATTTAAGTCTGAATTTGGCAATAAGGAGTTCATGATCTGAGCCACAGTCAGCTCCTGGCCTTGTTTTTGCTGATTGTATAGAGCTTCTCCATTTTTGGTTGCAAAGAACATAATCAATCTGATTTCGGTGTTGACCATCTGGTGATGTCCATGTACAGAGTCTTCTCTTGTGTTGCTGGAAGAGGATGTTCATTATGACCAGTGCATTTTCTTGGCAAAACTTTATTTTAGTCTTTGCTCTGCTTCATTCCATATTCCAAGGCCAAATTTGCCTGCTACTCCAGGTGTTTCTTGACTTCCTACTTTTGCATTTCAGTCCCCTATAATGAAAAGGACATCTTATTTGGGTGTTAATTCTAAAAGATCTTGTAGTTCTTCATCAGATCAGATCAGATCAGTCGCTCAGTCGTGTCCGACTCTTTGCGACCCCATGAACTGCAGCACGCCAGCCTCCCTATCCATCACCAGCTCTCGGAGGTCACCCAGACTCACATTCATGGAGTCAGTGATGCCATCCAGCCATCTCATCCTCTGTCATCCCCTTCTCCTCCTGCTCTAAATCCCTCCCAGCATCAGAGTCTTCTCCAATGAGTCAACTCTTCGCATGAGGTGGCCAAAATACTGGAGTTTCAGCTTTAGCATCATTCCTTCCAAAGAAATCCTAGGGCTGATATCCTTCCGAATGGACCGGTTGGATTTCCTTGCAGTCCAAGGGACTTTCAAGAGTCTTCTCCAACACCACACTTCAAAAGCATCAATTCTTCAGCGCTCAGCCTTCTTCACAGTCCAGCTCTCACATCCATACATGACCACAGGAAAGACCATAGCCTTGACTAGGCGAACCTTTGTTGGCAAAGTGATGTCTCTGCTCTTGAATATGCTATCTAGGTTGGTCATAACTTTCCTTCCAAGGAGTAAGCGTCTTTTAATTTCATGGCTGCAGTCACCAACTGCAGTGATTTTGGAGCCCAGAAAAATATAGTCTGACACTGTTTCCACTGTTTCTCCATCTATTTCCCATGCAGTGATGGGACCAGATGCCATGATCTTCGATTTCTGAATGTTCAGCTTTAAGCCAACTTGTTCACTCTCCACTTTCACTTTCATCAAGAGGCTTTTGAGTTCCTCTTCACTTTCTGCCATAAGGGTGGTGTTATCTGCATATCTGAGGTTATTGATATTTCTCCCGGCAATCTTGATTCCAACTTGTGTTTCCTCCAGTCCAGCATTTCTCATGATGTACTCTGCATATAAGTTAAATAAACATGGTGACAATATACAGCCTTGACGTACTCCTTTTCCTATTTGGAACCAGTCTGTTGTTCCATGACCAGTTCTAACTGTTGCTTCCTGACCTGCATACAGATTTCTCAAGAGGCAGATCAGGTGGTCTGGTATTCCCATTTCTCTCAGAATTTTCCACAGTTTATTTTGATCCACACAGTCAAAGGCTTTGGCATAGTCAATACAGCAGAAATAGATGATTTTCTGGACCTCTCTTGCTTTTTTGACGATCCAGCAGATGTTGACAATTTGATCTCTGGTTCCTCTGCCTTTTCTAAATCCAGCTTGAACATCAGGAAGTTCACGGTTCACATATTGCTGAAGCCTGGCTTGGAGAATTTTGAGCATTACTTTACTAGCATGTGAGATGAGTGCAATTGTGCGGTAGTTTGAGCACTCTTTGGCATTGCCTTTCTTTGGGATTGGGATGAAAACTGACCTTTTCCAATCTTGTGGCCACTGCTGAGTTTTCCAAATTTGCTGGCATATTGAGTGCAGCACTTTCACAGCATCATCTTTCAGGATTCGGAATAGCTCTACTGGAATTCCATCACCTCCACTAGCTTTGTTCCTAGTGATGCTTTCTAAGGCCCACTTGACTACACATTCCAGGATATCTGGCTCTAGGTCAGTGATCACACCATCATTATTATCTGGGTCGTGAAGCTCTTTTTTGTACAGTTCTTCTGTGTATTCTTGCCACCTCTTCTTAATATCTTCTGCTTCCGTTAGGTCCACACCATTTGTGTCCTTTATCGAGCCCATTTTTGCATTAAATGTTCCTTTGGTATCTCTGATTTTCTTGAAGAGATCCCTAGTCTTTCCCATTCTGTTGTTTTCCTCTATTTCTTTGCACTGATTGCTGAAGAAGGCTTTCTTGTCTCTTCTTGCTATTCTTTGAAAGTCTGCATTCAGATGTTTATATCTTTCCTTTTCTCCTTTGCTTTTCGCTTCTCTTGTTTTCACAGCTATTTGTAAGGCCTCCCCAGACAGCCATTTTGCTTTTTTGCATTTCTTTTCCATGGGGATGGTCTTGATCCCTGTTTCCTGCACAATGTCACAAACCTCATTCCATAGTTCATCAGGCACTCTATCTATCAGATCTAGGCCCTTAAATCTATTTCTCACTTCCACAGTATAATCATAAGGGATTTGATTTAGGTCATACCTGAATGGTCTAGTGGTTTTCCCTACTTTCTTCAATTTCAGTCTGAATTTGGCAATAAGGAGTTCATGGTCCGAGCCACAGTCAGCTCCTGGTCTTGTTTTTGCTGATTGTATAGAGCTTCTCCATCTTTGGCTGCAAAGAATATAATCGATCTGATTTCGGTGTTGACCATCTGGTGATGCCCATGTATAGAGTCTTCTCTTGTGTTGTTGGAAGAGGGTATTTGCTATGACCAGTGCATTTTCTTGGCAAAACTCTGTTAGTCTTTGCCCTGCTTCATTCCGTATTCCAAGGCCAAATTTGCCTGTTACTCCAGGTGTTTCTTTACTTCCTACCTTTGCATTCCAGTCCCCTATAATGAAAAGGACATCTTTTTTGGGTGTTAGTTCTAAAAGGTCTTGTAGGTCTTCATAGAATCGTTCAACTTCAGCTTCTTCAGCGTTACTGGTTGGGGCATAGATTTGGATTACTGTGACATTCAATGGTTTACCTTGGAAATGAACAGAGATCTTTCTGTTGTTTTTGAGATTGCATCCAAGTACTGCATTTCAGATTCTTTTGTTGACCATGATGGCCACTCCATTTCTTCTGAGGGATTCGTGCCTGCAGTAGTAGATATAATGGTCCTCTGAGTTAAATTCACCCATTCCAGTCGATTTTAGTTCGCTAATTCCTAGAATGTCAACATTCACTCTTGCCATCTCTTGTTTGACCACTTCCAAATTGTCTTGATTCATGGACCTGATACTCCAGGTTCCTATGCAATATTGTTCTTTACAGCATCGAACTTTGCTTCTTTCACCAGACACATCTGTAGCTGGGTATTCTTTCTGCTTTGGTTCCATCCCTTCATTCTTTCTGGAGTTATTTCTCCACTGATCTCCAGTAGCATATTGGGCCCCTACTGACCTGGGGAGTTTCTCTTTCAGTATCCTATCGTTTTGCCTTTTCATACTATCATTTTGCCTTTTCATATTGTTCATGGGGTTCTCAAGACAAGAATACTGAAGTGGTTTGCCATTCCCTTCTCCAGCAGACCACACCCTGTCAGATCTCTCCACTATGACCCGCCCATCCTGGGTTGCCGCACGGGCATTGCTTAATTTCATTGAGTTAGACAAGGCTGTGGTCCTGGTGTGATTAGATTGACTAGTTTTCTGTGAGTATGGTTTCAGTGTATTTGCCCTCTGATGCCCTCTTGCAAGACCTACTGTCTTACTTGGGTTTCTCTTACCTTGGCCGTGGGGTATCTCTTCCCGGCTGCTCCAGCAAAGCACAGCCATCGCACCTTACCTTGGATGAAGGGTCTTTCCTCACCGCCGCCCTTCCTGACCTTGGGGGAGGGGTATCTCCTCACCGCCACCCTTCCTGACCTCGGTCGTGGGGTAGCTCCTCTCAGTGCGCCGCGCAGCCAGCGAGGGGCTCTCAGTTCAACTTCAGCTTCTTCAGCATTACTGGTTGGGACATAGACTTGGATTACTGTGATATTAAATTGTTTGCTTGGAAACGAACAGAGATCATTCTGTCATTTTTGAGATTGCATCCAAGTACTGCATTTTGGACTCTTTTGTTGACCATGATGGCTACTCCATTTCTACTGAGGGATTCCTGCCCGCAGTAGTAGATATAATGGTCATCTGAGTTAAAAAGCCTCTTGATGAAAGTGAAAGTGGAGAGTGAAAGGGTTGGCTTAAAGCTCAACATTCAGAAAACGAAGATCATGGCATCTGGTCCCATCACTACATGGGAAATAGATGGGGAAACAGTGGAAACAGTGTCAGACTTTGTTTTTCTGGGCTCCAAAATCACTGCAGATGGTGACTGCAGTCATGAAATTAAAAGACGCTTACTCCTTGGAAGGAAAGTTATGAGCAACCTAGATAGCATATTCAAAAGCAGAGACATCACTTTACCAACAAAGGTTCGCCTAGTCAAGGCTATGGTCTTTCCTGTGGTCATGTATGGATGTGAGAGCTGGACTGTGAAGAAGGCTGAACGCCGAAGAATTGATGCTTTTGAAGTGTGGTGTTGGAGAAGACTCTTGAGAGTCCCTTGGACTGCAAGAAGATCCAACCAGTCCATTCTGAAGGAGATCAATCCTGGAATTTCTTTAGAAGGAATGATGCTAAAGCTGAAACTCCAGTATTTTGGCCACCTCATGTGAAGAGTTGACTCATTGGAGAAGACTCTGATGCTGGGAGGGATTGGGGGCAGGAGGAGAAGGGGACGACAGAGGATGAGATGGCTGGATGGCATCACTGACTCGATGGATGCGAGTCTGAGTGACCTCCGGGAGCTGGTGATGGACAGGGAGGCCTGGCGTGCTGCGGTTCATGGGGTCGCAAAGAGTCGGACACGACTGAGCGACTGATCTGATCTGATCTGATCTGAGTTAAATTCAGCCATTCCAGTCCATTTGAGTTCGCTGATTCCTAGAATGTCGACATTCACTCTTGCCATCTCTTGTTTGTCCACTTCCAATTTGCCTTGATTCATGGACCTGACATTCCAGATTCTTATGCAAAATTGATCCACAGCATTGGACCTTGCTTCTATCACCAGACACATCCACAGCTGGGTATTCTTTTTTGCTTTGGCTCCATCCCTTCGTTCTTTCTGGAGTTATTTCTCCACTGATCTCCAGTAGCATGTTTGTACTTACCTGTCTCCAAAATCACAGGTATGTGTTCTTCTTAAAATTTAGAGAACAAATAAGAAATTTTTGGTACTTAGATATATGCATCACCTAAAACCATATATATATATATATATTTTCTTTTGTGAAAGAATCTACCAAATATATTAAGAGATACAGCATGTATAAAAGATAACATTAAATAATTAAATGTATTGTCTGTTGGAGTGATATTTCAAAATGGATTTTAAACTGATTGCAACTGATTCCAGTCAAGCTGTCCTGTAACCCATTTTTCCTTTATATGACAAATAGAAATGTAATTGCTACTTGCTTCAAAATTTTTGTCCTTGGAAGTAAGCATGATTCCAGAAGATTGGGTTAAATATTTTTTAACTGAAATGAAATAAAATCAAAACAAATTTTCTTGATGCCAATGTTAGCAGACTGCAGAGACTTCTGACACGAGTCTATAAATAATCTTTGGAACAATGTCACCAGTATAGACAGTACATATATCTCCGAAGAGCCTCTTAAGTATCCTACTTTATATTAATTATCCATTTCTTCACTCATTTATTTTTTTACTTTAATTTTTGTTTAATAGAGGCCTCACTGATCATTCTCTTGATTTCTACCATCTTAACCTCATTTGAGTAAAAGACAATTGAAAGTGTTTTCATATAAACAGCCTTGGCTACTTGAGTTGGGATTCTTCCTTTTTAATAAATATGATGCATGAGAATACATCTCTTCATGGGAACACATAGGTGCAGAGAGGCACATTTTCCATAATTTCCAGAGCATGACTTTGAGGAGGATTCACAGGGTCTAACCTTTTCCCAGTACAACTTCTACCTCTGCAGGACCCTGAACCATTACAGATGTCAGTGAACATAAGCATTCTGTGGATGTATTGTCAAATTTGTTTAGTTTATTAAAATGTGTTGATACATAATCATTGGCATTATCCTTTAAATATGACAGTGGGTAGAAGGATTAGTGTTTTGAGGCAAATTATAATCCTTCTCAATCCCTGCTTCATAATCTATAAAATCAAGAAAACAGGCACATTACATTGTGTCCCCATAATGGGATGACTTAGTAATTATCAGCTATTTAATTTATTATATTGATATTGGTAAGAGAAGTACGTGATAGAACATTATTAGGTTTAATAAAGATTTCCAATATTTAGCATTCAACAGCTGACATATCCTTTATTCTTTAGTCAAAGGGAGTACTGACAATTAATTCAATTTGTGGGTTGATATATTAGGTTCTAAATTTCCTACATTTTTAATTAGCATATCTTTAAAATTTAGTATGATCTAATATGCTTGATCAATGGATATCACTATATTTGATTCTCAAGGAAACACTGTGATTCAAGGATTCTCACACATGTTTTACAAATGTGGCTCCAAGGGCTTTGTATTTCTCAGAAGCAAATCATAAAGACATTCCACAATAGGAGCTGTTGATATAGCTAATGAAAGAAAGTATACACAACTTCAATATCAATCAAATTAAAAAATAATCTATAATTTTGAGAAAGACACAATACCTAGCCATATTTGTTATCTAAATACTATGATTTTTTTTAATATATATACTATTTTTTTCATGTACTGGCATGAAAACTTATATGTGATTTGTGCACAATGTCTTTTGGTTAAACCTTTTCCTGAAGAATGAAGGTTATATTTAAAGAAAAAGTAAATATGCACTCAGTTTAAACTGCAACATGGGAAAAGAGACCATCTGGCTTATTTCAGTGCCTTTACTTTGCAAATATGACTATAGTGGCTTACACACTATTGTTGACACCACTTTTAAAACTACTCTTACCGATCATTTCTTACAGTATCTCCATAAGGTAGACATGTAAGAGGTGGCAGAGAGGTTTATAATAATGCTTCAAAATAATTAGTGGTAACTTTTTGAAGACCTTTAAAACAGCAGCTGAACTTAGGTTAGATTATCCTCCCTAATCTTGTCAGTTTATGTTTAAAAAAAATAAAACACAACAATCTAAGTACATTCTGATATCCTTAAAATAAGGAGAAATGTGTTACAAGCTTTTAAGTGAAATGTTCTCTTAACCACGTACATTTATAAAAATAATGTTCAAAATTTAAGGCTACATTAAATTTTTCATGACTTTTTTTGAGTGTTTTAAACACAGTAGTTAATCTTGAAATGAACTTCATTGCCATGAAGCAGTAATATACTACAGAATTTTAACTATACTGGCAAAGGTTTGGATTTATTTTCGGAAGAAATAAGATATTCATACATATATGTAGCCAAAAGTGTGAAAAATACAATCTGCTTCATACTATCTTCTGTTATTAGATACACATATTCAAATTAAATGATCTCTGTAAAGCATGTTAAAAAAAAAAGTTGCAAACCTTAAAATATTGCCTGTGAAGCAAATTTCATGAGAGGGCAATGTGTGAGCTTTCTTGGATTTTTGTCATAATACAAAAATAAAATAAAATCTTTTTCAAAAGTACTCTGGTTTCTTACAGCATAATAGTGCATACATATAAAAATGGGCAGAAAAGGAATTGTGGTTTAGAACAATTTACAAGAAAATAATACTGCTAGAAATATATTTTTTCAATATTTCTGGACGATTTCTGTCATTGTACATCTATTGATTTTATTCTTTTACTGCTGTTCAGTTATATGAAAATCTCACCTAAGTGAATTCATAATATTAGAGATGTTTTATGGGAAATAATAATATGAACCAGGACATTAGTTGAGTTCAGTTCAGTCACTCAGCTGTGTCTGAATCTTTGAGACCCCATGGATTGCACACTCCAGGCCTCCTTGTCCATCACAAACTCCTGGAGTTTACCCAAATTCATGTCCATTGAGTCAGTGACGCCATCCACTAATCTCACCCTCTGTTGTTCCCTTCTGCTCGCGCCTTCCACCTGTCCCAGCATCAGGGTCGTTTTAATTGTGTCAGTTTTTCGCATCAAGTGGCCAAAGTATTGGAGATTCGGCTTCAGAATTAATCCTTCCAATGAATACTCAGGACTGATTTCCTATAGGATGAACTGGTTGGATCTCCTTGCAGTCCAAGGGACTTTCAAGAGTCTTCTCCAACACCACAGTTCAAAAGCATCAATTCTTCAGCACTCAACTTTTTTTATAGTCCAACTCTCACATCCATACATGACTATTGGAAAAACCATAGCTTTGACTAGACAGACCTTTTTTGGCAAGTTAATGTCTCTGATTTTTAATATGCTGTCTACGTTGATCATAACTTTTCTTCCAAGGAGCAAACATCTTTTAATTTCATGGCTACAGTCACCAACTGCAGTGATTTTTGCCCCCCTCCCCCCAAAAAAGTCTGTCACTGATTCCACTCTTGCCCCATTTAATTGCCATAAAGTGATGGGACCAGATGCCATGATCTTAGTTTTCTGAATGTTGAGTTTTAAGTCAACTTTATCACTCTCTTCTTTCACTTTCATCAAGAGGCTCTTTAGTTCTTCACTTTCTGCCATAAGAGTGGTGTCATCTGCATATTTGAGGTTACTGATATTTCTCCCTGCAATCTTGGATCCAGTTTGTGCTTCTTCCAACCCAGCATTTTGAATGATGTACTCTGCATATAATTTAAATAAGCAGGGTAACAATATACAGCCTTGACGTATTCCTTTCCCGATATGGAACCAGTCTGTTGTTCCATGACTAGTTCTAACTTGCTTCCTGATCTGCATACAGATTTCTTAAGAGGCAGGTAAGGTGTAATAGTACTCTCATCTCCTTAAGAATTTTTCACAGTTTTTTGTGATTCACATGGTCAAAGACTTTGGCATAGTCAATAAAGAAGAAATAGATGCGTTTCTGGAACTTTCGTGCTTTTCTGATGATCCAACAGATGGCAATTTTATCTCTGGTTTCTCGGCCTTTTCTAAAACTAGCTTGAACATCTGGAAGTTCACGGTTCACATATTGCTGAAGCCTGGCTTGGAAAATTTTGAGCATTAATTTGCTAGCGTTTGAGCTGAGTGCCATTGTGTGGTAGTTTGAACATTCTTTGGCATTGCCTTTCTTTGGGATTGGAATGAAAATTCACTTTTTCCAGTCCTGTGGCCTCTGCTGAGTTTTCCAAATTTGCTGACATATTCAGTGCAGTACTTTCACACCATCATCTATTAAGATTTAAGATAGCTCAACTGTAATTCCTGAGAAGGCAATGGCACCCCACTCCAGTACTCTCACCTGAAAAATCCCATGGACAGAGGAGCCTAGTAGGCTGCAGTCCATGGAGTCGCTAGGAGTTGAACACGACTTAGCCACTTCACTATAACTTTTCACTTTCATGCATTGGAGAAGGAAATGGCAACCCACTCCAGTGTTCTTGCCTGGAGAATCCCAGGGATCAGGGAGCCTGGTGGGCTGCTGTCTATGGTGTCCCACAGAGTTGGACATGACTGAAGTGACTTAGCAGCAGCAGCAACTGTAATTCCATCACCTCCACTAGCTTTATTTATAGTGATGCTTCCTAAGGCCCACTTGACTTCACATTCCAGTATGTCTGGCTCTAGGTGAGTGATCACACCATCGTGATTATCTGGGTCATGAAGATCTTTTTTGTATAGTTATTCTGTGTATTCTTGCCACCTCTTCTTAATATCTTCTGCTTCTGTTAGTCCATATCATTTCTGTCCTTTATTGTGCCCATGCTTGGATGAAAATTTCCCTTGGTATCTCTAATTTTCTTGAAAAGATCTCTAGTCTTTCCCATTCTGTTGTTTTTTTCTATTTCTTTGTATTGATCACTGAGGAAGGCTTTCTTATCTCTCCTTGCTATTCTTTGGAACTCTGCATTCAAATGGGTATATATTTATTTTTCTCCTTTGCCTTTCACTTCTCTTCTTCTCATAGCTATTTGTAAGGCCTCCTTAGGCAACCATTTTGCCTTTTTGCATTTGTTTGTTTTGGGGGATGGTCTTGATCACTGCCTCCTATACAGTGTCATGCATCTCCATCCATAGTCTTCAGGCACTCTGTCTTTCAGATATAATCCCTTGAATCAATTTGTCACTTCCACTGTATAACTGTAAGAGATTTGATTTAAGTCATACCTGAATGGTCTAGTGGGTTTTCAGTACTTTCTTCAATTAAAGTCTGAATTTTCCAATAAGGAGTTCATGATCTGAGACACAGTCAGCCCCCAGTCTTGTTTTTGCTGACTGTATAGAGCTTCTCCATCCAACAGAAAGTAAAATTTAAAAAACCTCTTTACTTTAGATGTACATTTGATGTGCATATATTTTTGTGTTTCATCAGCAGCCCATACACACCAATGTATTTTTGAGACCTTTTCCCCACTTAGTTCTATCATCTTGGCTTTACAAATGCACAGGACTCAGACCTGACTCCTTTACTTCTTCTCTCCACAAAAATTTTTCCAAAGTGAGCATGGAGCATGGATCAAACCAGATTTCCTTCATAATTATGTGTGATTGACATGGGGAAATGAAAAATATTTTCCCCCTAGGTTTAATGTATACAACATGACTATACTCAGTTGCCATCTTTGCCTTTTATAATTGTTACTTGGTTTTTATAATTTAGGTAATTATTGTCATAGTATTTACTATTTTAGATGATTTCATTGTCTTAATGAAATATAAGACTGCTGGCATCATTTGAATAGTTAAATTGCAATTTGATTTACAGCAAAGTAAATACATCATGAATACATATTTATTTTTCATTGATTTTTATGAAAAAATTGGTACTTTAAGAAAAATACTGCAAGCTTATAATAAGGTATAATATTGTGATACATTCCTATTTAGTTGAAGAATCAATTTTCAGTAATTGCTTATTTGGTCACAAATCAATATTTTTTTGGAAAATTGTTCAGAACTGAAAATAAAGTACTAAAAATAGAAATATACTATGATACCAGACATTTAAAACAACTGAACATATGTCTCATTCTGGTTAAAAGTTTTTCAACAATTTAAATATATTATGAGTTCAAAAGGAAAATTTGGAATGTTTATGTATATTTACTGCCTTTATTGTGTTAATATCATGGGTATATATTTATGTTGAAAAACATCAAAATGTATACCTCAAATATGTGAATTTTTATTTATTAAATATATTCAATAAAACTGTAAAATACATTATGGAAATAACTTTTAAAAACATCTTAATAGACTTTTAAAATCACACACACACACACACACACACATATATATATATATATATACACACACATGAAAGATATTCATGTCACCAGATATATAAATTAATGTGCTATTTATCAGTAATTCATTCTTATTTTGATATGAACATTTTTTCATTTTTGTACATATGTTCATTAAACATTTGTTTTCTTCTCCTTTCTCATCTCCTTTTCATCTAACATGAGATGTGTTAATTGTTCTATTTATTTATTTTGACTGTCTCAGGTTTTAGTTGTGGCACGTGTGTGGGGTCCTCATTGTTGTATGCGAGATCTTTCACTGTGGCACAGTAACCCTTTAGTTGCGGCACACAGGTTCTGGAACAAACAGACTCAGTAATTGTTGCACATTGACTCTCTGGTGGTGGCACAGGGGCTTAGATGCTACTAAACATGTGGGATCTTAGTTCCCTTGCCAGGTCTCAAAATAAATTCCCCTGCATTGCAAGACAGATTCTTAACCACTGGACAACTGAGGAAGCTCTGAGATGTATTAATTGTAATTAGCTTTATATCTCATTATTTAAACTGCATTGTATCAAAAGAGAGGGTAAATCAGCTAGGGACACAATGAACATCACTGAAAGCTAAAGAGAAGACTAGCAGACTCTTCTAGGGAAAGAGTCACTGTGTTTCCAGTTCTTTGGGATAGTTGGATGATGTTAGGTGAAGCATGATTATCTTCTCTATTTGGAAATGAAGTATGTTTTAAAGAGATATGTATTTGTCAAGTTGGCACTCATATGCTTTCAATGTATCAACCTGGTTATGTTGAGCTATATTTCTGAGATAATTCCCTTTCTAGCGTATTTCTCATTAGGATGGGCCACAAGAGAGATTCTTGTTTTTGGTTTGGAGAACAAAGGTGAAGTAGAACTTTTAAGCATTCACATCCTGATGAAAATATAATGGCTCATATCACTGGCAAGAGACAGGGTCTGAACCCATAAGTATTTGCTTTCCTCTGGTTCTTCCTTGAAACTTTCTACATACATGCTAAGTGAACATATTTAGTTCTGTTAGGAAGGGCCTATCTACCACAGGATACTTATAGCATCAAGATCAGAGGCTACAAAACTGATATAGTTTTGTGCTATGGATTTCAGTTGATTCTTGTTCTCCCTTATCTTACATCAATTTTCCCTTCCCCACTTTTCCTTAGATCTTGACTCGAAAACCAATACAAATAAAAGAAACTTCCAGGACTGCTTAACCAGAATGCTTAGCTAACTCTAGCAATTATAAGATCAAATCTCTGTAATAAACACAAATCTAGCAAGCAAACTAGCTAGCTAGCCAAGTAGATAGATATAACTCTAACTGATAGCAGAACAATGAGTCATATCTTAACTGATGAAGTGAAGCATATAGTGAAGACCATCAACAGAAAAAAAGCACAAGAATAAAGATGTTCCAAATCATTATACTTTATATAATTAATTACTTATACCAAACCTATGTGGTAGATACTACGAAACACATTTTATTCAACGAGAAATTGAGCTTTAGAAAGCATTATAAACTTACTGTCAATGGTCAAGCTAATCTTGGTGAATCCATTTCAGCTAACAATAAAATTATCATTAATCATCATCAACATTAAAAAAAAAACCTCATTTTTTTCATCTTTTACTATATAGGTGTTACAATTTTCTGATACAAAAGCAAGAAGTCATACATATATTTTTCTTATTTACTTTTTATAAAACCTGCATATACCAGAGTTAAAAATTTGAAGGTAAATTTTAAAAGTGTAGTTAGTCTGCAAATTCATTTCTCAAGCAGTTTTTTTTACAATGTAATTCCATCTGCCTCAACTCTTTTTTTGTTATAGTAAAAATGCATTGTTTTATTGTTAACACACAAGATTGGGGGGTTTATTTGTTTTTTAGGAAAAAAGAGCATATGGACAATTCTGTATAAAGCTCTTTATACATTTAATTTTTAAGAAGTTTATTAAAAATGATAAGTTTGGAATAATGTTAAATATAACTAATACATTTGTTGTAGGTTATTCTTGCCAAGAAACATGATATTAATTATATTGTGTTGGTATATATTGTTTAACAATAGAAATAAGTAAAAGAACTATGATTTTGTATATATTTAAATAACAAAACTACAAAAATGAATGTGTGGAATTTATGCCATAAAGTTTTATTTTACTTCTAGATGCAATAAATGTTTCATACAAATTATATTGTGATATTATAATTTATAAAGTGAAAATAAGAAACAAAAACTCTCACAACTTTGGAAATACTAGACAAATCATAGAAATTAATTAAAAATGAGATTAATACAGTCCAGAAACAGACCCATACAATTATAACCAACTAAATTTTTGACAAAGAAGTAAAGACAAGAGAGAAGAAAGAACATTTTTACTAAATGGTGCTAAACTGAACATCTACATACAAAAAAACAGGAAAAGGAAACAACTTACTTCAAAAAAAAAAAAAAAAAAGACACAGACATTACAACCTTCACAATAATTAATTCAAAATGAATTGATATAAAGTACAAAACTATAACTTTATAGAAGATGACTTAGACAATCTTGTGTTTATTGCTAACTTTTTAGACACACCAAAGGCACAGCCATGAAAAACATAATTGATAACCTGGACTTTACTGAAGTAAAAAGAAAGTTCTATTGTTCCAAAGACAGTGTCAAGAGAATGAGAAGAAAACCAACAGGCTTGGAGAAAAATATTTGCAAAATATGTATCTGACAAGGATGGTTATCTAAAATATATAAAGAACTCTTAAAATTTAACAGTAATAAGTGAACCAACTAATTAAAAATGAGCAAAAGACCTGACAAATCACCAGAGAAGATATGCAGATGAAAATAAGTATATCAGATGTCCCAAATCATATATAATTAGAGGATTGTCAATTAAAACAATGAGAGATGCCAACACTCTTTAGAATGTACAAAATCCCAAACTGACAACACCAGATTCTGACAAGATTGTGGAGCAACAGAAATATTTATTCATTGCTAGTGTGAATACAAAATGATACAGACACTATGATAGACAACCTGGAAGTTTCCTGCAAAATTCAGCTTACTTTTACAACATGACCCAGGAATAACACACCCTAGTAATTACCCAAATGAACTGAAAATTTATATCCACACAAAAATCTGTACAAGAATGTTTGTAACAGCTTTGTTCATAATTGCCAAAACTTGAAAGCAATCAAGATGTCCTTTAGTAGGTGAATGAGTAAATAAACTGTGGTATATCGTTGAGCTTTAAAAAGAAACAAGTTGTCAAGTCATGAGAGGACACAGGAGAAGTTTAAATGTATAGTACTGAGTGAAAGAAGGCAATCTGAAAAGGCTGCATACTGAATGATTCCAACTATTATATATGACATTCTGGGAAGTGAAAATCTCCAGGGAATAAAACCAACAAACAGAAACTAAACAAAAATCTCAGTAGTTCCAGGGAAGGGAAGGAGGGATGAATAGGCATAGTACAGAGGATTTTTAGGGCAAACTAGTCTGATCATTCGGAGAAGGCAATGACAACCCACTCCAGTACTCTTGCCTGGAAAATTCCATGGATGGAGGAGCCTGGTAGGTCCATGGGATCACTTAGGTTCGGGCACGACTGAAAGACTTCACTTTCATTTTTCACTTTCATGCATTGGAGAAGGAAATGGCAATCCACTCCAGTGTTCTTGCCTGGAGAATCCCAGGGATGGGAGAGCCTAGTGGGCTGCAGTCTATGGGGTCTCACAGAGTCGGAGAAGACTGAAGCTACTTGGCAGCAGCAACAGCAGCAGTCTGATCGTACTATAATGACATATACATCTTATTATACATTTTTCAAAATTAATAGATTGTAAAATACATTAGATTAAATCAATGTGTGAATGACAATCCTGTACTGTAACCATCAGTTTATGTCCATCAATGGTAATAAATTTACCACTGTGGTGTGGTATGTCATTGTTTGAAGGGGTTATGTATATGTTAGGAGAGAGATTATACGGAAAAATTCTGTACCATGTGCTCTATTTTATATTGTAGTAATTAACTTCCAATTAAAATAAATAAATTTATATTTTAAAAAATAAGAAATAAAATTATTTTAAAAATTAATAACAAAACTACATGTAGTATACATAGTCATCATATACATATGGCCATCAATGAAAAACACTTATTTCTGGAAAAAAATATATGTAGGATGTCATGATCTTAGTTTTCTTAAACTCAACATTCATAAAACTAAGATCACAGCATTCAATCCCATCACTTGATGGCAAAAAGTGGGGGAAAAATGGAAACAATGACAGACTTTATTTTTTCGGACTCCAAAATCACTTCAGATTGTGAATGAAGCCATGAAATTAAAAGATGCTTGCTCCTTGGAGGAAAAGCTGTGACAAAACTAGACAGCATATTGAAAAGCAGAGAGATCACTTTACCAACAAAGGTCCATATAGTCAAACTATGGTCTTTCTAGTATTCATGTAACGATGTGAGAATTGAACCATAAAGAAGGCTGAATGATGAAGAACTGATGCTTTCAAACTGTGATGTTGAAAAAGACTCTTGAGTGTCCCTTGGACAGTAAGGGGATCAAGCCAGTCAAGGCAATCAGTCCTGAGCATTCATCATAAGGACTGAGGCTGAAGCTGAGTGAAGGGTCGACTCACTGGAAAAGACCCTGATGCTGGGAAAGATTGAGGGTAGAAGAAGAAGGGATTAAAAGAGGATGAAATCGTTGGGTGGCATCACTGACTCAACAGACATGAAGTCTGAGCAAGCTCTAGGAGATAGTGAAGAACAGGGAAGCCTGGTGTGCTGCTGTGCATGAGGTTGCTAGGAGTCTGACACAACTAAGCAACTGAACAACAACATACATGTGTGTATGTTTGTGTCTTGGAACAAAAAAAAAGGCATATAATAAAATATTTAACATGAATACTATTTGATTCCCTTTCTAAATCACTTTCCTCTACTTTTAATAAAACATGTATATTAAGACTGTCTGAGGAAAATAAAAAAGTTTTTTAGGTTTATGCAACTCAAAATTAAGCAGATTGTGCTACAAGAGAAATAAAAGATAAAGATAAACAAAAGCTGCATGAGAAAGGAATATTTTTGTCTACAATAACAGAAACTGTGACTAACATTAGCTTAAATCCTAAGAAACTTTCGTTGTTCAGTTGTTCAGTCACGTCTGATTTTTGCAACCCCATGGACTGTAGCACACCAGACCTCCCTGTCCCTCACCATCTCCTGAAGTGTGCTTAAGTTCATGTCCATGGCATCAGTGATGCCATCCAGCCATCTCAGTATCTGACACACTCTGCTCATTCTGCCCTCAATCTTTCACAGCATCAGGGACTTTTCCAGTAAGTCAGCTGTTCACATCAGGTGACCAAAATACTGGAGTTTCAGCTTCAGCATCGGTCCTTCCAATTAGTATTCAGGGTTGATTTCCTTTAAGGTTGACTAGTTTGATCTCCTTGGTGTCCAAGGGACTCTCAGGAGTCTTCTCCAGCACAACAGTTCAAAGGTATCCATTCTTTGCTGCTCTGCCTTCTTTACAGTCCAGCTCTCACAACCTTACATGACCACTAAGATAAGAAAAATCTACTATATCTTTAAAGAACAGTCAAGAGTTTGGGATTTTGTTATTTCCTGAGTAGTTAGTAATCTAAGGATTTTTCATTGCTGTTCTTGGATGTAGGCCTTCATTTCTTCTTCTCTGCTATCCTTGGGAAAGTAACCCTTTTTCTAAGCCTTTCACTCTGTGATTATGAGATAGTTATCATAGAACCAGGGTTTATATCCTGGCTAGAGAGCACCCGCAAATTGGAAAGGAAAGGAGTAGGAAAAAAAAAAAAAATAACTCATTGCTAGACCAGTCATTAGCACAAAGGATAAAAAATAAATAATAATTGGAGTGGAAAAATTGCAAATTATGCCATGTTTGCTTGCATATATATTTCATCAATTTATGCTGTGTGCATGCTAAGTCAACTCAGTCATGTCTGACTTTTTGCATCCCTATGGACTATAGCCCTCCAGGCTCCTCTGTTCATGGAATTATCCAGGCAAAAATATTGGAGTGGGTTGCCATGCCCTCCTCCAGGGTCAATTCATGTTATTTGTTGTTAATAAGGAAGGACTGCAACAGTTATTAGGCTTCAACAAGCAGCATATTCTTCAACATATTATAAAAATCTAGGCAAGAGTAGGCTTAAAGTATATGATTTTAGATAACACATTTTGTATAACACTCAACTGACATAATATCAAAGTGGAGGTTCTATGTATTATGTTTATATTTAACTTTTACAAATATATTCATGGGAAATATGAAACAAGGATTTTCATTGCATATGTAATGGCATTATCAATAATGTGTGTGTGTGTGTGTATGTGTGTGCACTAGGATGTATCCAATTCTTTGTGACCCCCATGGAATGTAGGCCACCAGGACCATCTGTCCATAGAATTTTCCAGGCAAGATACTGAAGTGGACTGCCATTTTCTACTTCAAGGGATCTTCCCTTCCTGACCCAGGGATCAAACCAATGTGTCTTGTTTCTTCTGGATTGGCAGACAGATTTTTTTATCACTGCACCACCTGGTAAGCATTATCAATAGCGACAGGTATTAAAAATGTTAAGTGCAAGTGACAGGAATGAGTTCCATGAATGTAAAGATATTAAACTCATCAGAACCATATTTTGTGAATCTCCTTGCTCTAAATGTCAAACTATAATGAATTTTTCTAAAATAATCTAGTTTTAGGACTTGAACTGGATTAAGGGAACACACAAGAGAACCTCCAAAAGTGGCTTTAATAGCTATGATTTGAGATATGTTTTCACCATAACACTAATCTACTTTGTGTTGTTCAGATCACTTGAAATTTTCATTATGCATCCCAAAATGTCCAATTTATACTTAGACTGAATTTAGAAACGGGCTGATTATACTTCTCCTGAATTGAAAAATTATGGGCAGTCTTTTAAACATGTGGCTAATGATATTTTATTCAAAATCACCATTTAATTTATATATGATACAATCAAGTGAAAAGATCAGATCAGAAAAGATGAGTCATTCAGTCATGTCAGACTCTTTGCAACCCCGTGAATCGCAGCATGCCAGCCCTCCCTATCCATCACCAACTCCCAGAGTTTACCCAAACTCATGCCCATCGAGTTGGTGATGCCATCCAGCCATCTCATCCTCTGTTGTCCCCTTCTCCTTCTGCCCCCAATGCCTCCCAGCATCAGAGTCTTCTCCAATGAGTCAACTCTTTGCATGAGGTGGCCAAAGTATTAGAGTTTCAGCTTTGGCATCAGTCTTTCCAGTGAACACCCAGGACTGATCTCCTTTAGGATGAACTTGGTGGATCTCTTTGAAGTCCAAGGGACTCTTAAGAGTCTTCTCCAACACCACAGTTCAAAAGCATCAATTCTTTGGCTCTCAGCTTTCTTCACAGTCCAGCTCTCACATCCATACATGACCACTGGAAAAACCATAGCCTTGACTAGACAGACCTTTGTTGGCAAAGTGATGTCTCTGCTTTTGATATGCTATCTAGGTTAGTTATAATTTTCCTTCCAAGGAGTAAGTGTCTTTTAATTTCATGGCTGCAAGATATATTAGATTGTTAAAAGAGTTTTATATATACATATTTTCTTATTTTCAACTTCAGTCTTATTTCCATTGATTGACTAAAGTTTTGTATAAAATATTCATCCTTTCAACAACCAGTTTCTGACTAATTCAGTAAGTATATCTCTATAATTTATACTGCCATGAATATCCTATCATTTATTTCTATAAATGAAGCCAGATAGAGGCTCATCTAGTCAAAGCTATACTTTTTCTAGTAGTCATGTATGGATATGAGAGTTGGACCATAAAGAAGGTTGAGCACTGAAGAATTGATACTTTCAAACTGTGGTGCTGGAAAGGATTCTTGAGAGTCCCTTGGAGAGCAAGGAGATCAAACCAGTCAATCCTAAAGGAAATGAACCCTGAATATTCATTGGAAGGACTGATGTTGAAGCTGAAGCTCCAATACTTTGGCCACCTGATGTGAAGAGCTGACTCTTTAGAAAAGACCCTGATGCTGGGAAACATTGAAGACAGGAGGAGAAGTGGACTACAAAGGACAAGATGGTTGGATGGCATCACTGACTCAATAGACATGAGTTTGAGCAAGTCGAAGTGGAAGGTGAAAGACAAGGAAGCCTGGCATGCTGAGTCCATTAGGTTGCAAAGAGTCAGACACAATTGAGTAACTGAACAACAACAAAATTTGTACAAGTCAGACATAGAAAAGTAAGACTTTCTTTAATGTTGAAATGAAAAATACTAAGGTATTTATAATGCCGATAGAGATTTCTAAATTTTTATTCTCAATTTAAATATCCAGGAGACTCCGTGTAATCCTATTTATTTTATAGCAGTTTTTCTAGCTAACCTTTTAAACTGTCCCTCAGGAAATTTTACAGTCTTGGTTCAAATAAATCTGCTTTTGAGAAGGATCATGTTGAATTACTATGAGTTTATGGATGGTTCTCTGAATGGCCAGTTGTGTTTCTAAGAAAAGCACGTGTATTTTTACTTTATCTTAATTTTGATGTCATATTTTCTGGTGTGAGTGGGGCTTATGCTGATGCTTTGGTGATTTGTGTGTGCATTTGTGTGTTTACTTTTGTGCTATCTTCATTTAAACCTTTCAGTGGGAATTATCAATCCAAAATTAAATTCAATCAGTTTTTTGGGAAAAAAAGAATAACATTAATTAAACATATGCTAAAGATTTATAAACATGCACATAAATGGCACTAAAGTCCAACTTTTGCTTATAACTCCCTATACCCATTTGTGTCTGAGAGTAAAAATACTGGTATTGAAAAATGTCAGTATCAATAATGTGTAAAGGCTGAAATGCTCTCCTTCCATTGTTTTGTTTCCTTTACTGCTTTACCTGAATTGTGTTGTGAGTAAAATTATCTCCAAGTTACTGCGTGATTTTATGGTTTGGAGTTAAGAAGAAAATCAGAGCTTTATCCTAGGAAATGGTAAAACAGAGTTATGTAAGTCTGGCTTACTAATAAAACTGTGGTTCAATATAATATCTTCCTTTTTCTTCAATAGAAATTATTCTTACTTGGAAATCAAATATTGATGGATTTTTCCTTAAAAATCAACAGAGTTGCCTTTTAGCTGCTTTTCTGCCACAATGAAAACAATATGTCTTACTACTGCTCATTCTCCATTTTGTAATACATGTACTTTTTAAAGTATTTTAGTATAATAACCTGTGAAATATGAGTAATTGACATTTATTTGATACTTTATTACTATTCTTTAAATATATAGCAGGGACAAGAAGATGACCAATAGAATAATTTGTTGTTGTTTTTTAAATTTTTTATTTAAATCAGAGTCTGGAACTTAGAGTATGTTATTATACCAAATTAGTGAGACTTGTTGCTCAATATTTTAAAAAGAAGACATTGATAAATTTAATTTCTATTTTATTTTTCTTATGTTCTTCATATTTCTTTTGATAATTGATCCAATATTTCAAATATATTTAAACAAAATGAGATTTTAAAAATATCTAAAACATATTCTTTAACAGAACAGTAACCATCTTTATTAACATGGATTTCCTTATGTTATTAATTTTCAATTTATCTGTAATATAAATTCAGCGGAATTAAAATATAGGCTCAGGTTCAGGTAAAACAAATTTTAATGAATTAAATTAAAATTCAGATTCAGGTGAATTAAAATATAGGCTCATGTTCCTCTATCAATAAAATCTAATTACCTCTGGTAGAAAGTTGCTTTTAAACAATGCTTTTAAATTTTACATTAAAAAAAAAGTTCTTATGAAAGAAGTACACAATTATGTTCATTATATATATATAAATAAATAATAAAACAACCTAAATTATTAAATATTGTAAGATAATTAAACATGATTTAACAAATTTTAAGTTCATAAAATGATGACAAGTATTCCCTATAAAATGTGTAAAAAATAATCAAGTTAAAAATTAAACACATAGAGGAGCTAAGATGGCGGAAGAGTAAGACGGGGAGAATACTTTCTCCTCCACAAATCCATTAAAAGAACATTTGAATGCTGAATAAATTCTATAAAACAACTTCTGAATGCCGGCAGAGGACATCAGGCACTTAGAAAGGCAACTCATTGTCTTCAAAACGAGAAAACGAGCCCTGCGGTAACTCCTTTTGCGGAGAAGTGGCGCGGACACCAGCATTTGCTATTGGCAAGCGGGGGCTGGGCTAGGAGGATCGAAGAGGCCTGCATTGCTTTGACAAAGGATTTGGCCTGGCTGTCTCGGGCGCTATCTGAGCGAAATAACCAGACTGTCAGTTATCTACTACATCAAAAGCCAGCCCTAACTTAAGACACCACCAGGACTACCTATGGAACAAAGGGCTGCACAGAGTTGGCCGGCTGCAGGCCGTCCCACTCCGGTGACAGGCACCCAGGGCCGGAGGCAGGCAATTACAGCCCTAGAGAGACACTGTCTAACGGAACTGTGAGTAGGTTTCTGTGCTGACTCACGCTTCTTGGGGCTCTGGATGGTCAACATCTGCCTGAGAAAGTACGCTGTTTGTATACCCAAAAATGGCACCCCACTCCAGTACTCTTGCCTGGAAAATCCCATGGATGGAGGAGCCTGGTGGGCTGCAGTCCATGGGGTCGCTGAGAGTCGGACACGACTGAGCGACTTCACTTTCACTTTTCACTTTCATGCATTGGAGAAGGAAATGGCAACCCACTCCAGTGTTCTTGCCTGGAGAGTCCCAGGGACGAGGGAGCCTGGTAGGCTGCTGTCTATGGGGTCACACAGAGTCGGACACGACTGAAGTGACTTAGCGTAGCGTTAGCGAGGCGATAAGTCGCAGCAGCTGCGCTCGCTGAACATTTCATCACCTGCGCTACTCGGATCTGGGAAGGGCATAAAACCCAGACTCAACCAAGTCTGTGCTTCTCAGGATTATCCGAGTGCCTGAACTTGGCCGGTTTAGATTTGGGTGTTCATCTCCGCCCCCTCTGTAACAGGGCAGAGATCAGATATTGAAAAGACCTGTAAACCGCCTCAATAAAGAGAATTCAACAAACTACCAGAATATAGTAAGGACACTCTAAGCTTGGCAATTTTAAAATGAAGAGACAAAAGAATACCCAGCAGCTAAAGGAACAGGATAGATGCCCACCAAACCAAACTAAAGAGGAAGAGATAGGGAATCTACCTGATAAAGAATTCCGAATAATGATAGTGAAATTAATTCAAAATCTCGAAATCAAAACGGAATCACAGTTAAAGAGTCTGGAGACAAGGATTGAGAAGATGCAAGAAAGGTTTAACAAGGACCTAGAAGAAATAAAAAAGAGTCAACACATAATGAATAATGCAATAAATGAGATCCAAAACACCCTGGAGGCAACAAATAGTAGAATAACAGAGGCAGAAGATAGGATTAGTGAATTAGAAGATAGAATCCTAGAAATAAATGAATCAGACGAGAAAAAAGAAAAATGCATCAAAAGAAATGAGGACAGTTTCAGAAACCTCCAGGATAACATCAAACGCTACAACATTCGAATCATAGGAGTTCCAGAAGAAGAAGATAAAAAGAAAGATCATGAGGAAATACTTGAGGAGATAATAGTTGAAAACTTCCCTAAAATGGAGAAGGAAATAACCACTCAAGTTCAAGAAATCCAGAGAGTCCCTAACAGGATAAACCCAAGGCGAAACACCCCAAGACACATATTAATCAAGTTAACAAAGATTAAATATAAAGAACAAATATTAAAAGCAGCTAGGGAAAAACATCAAATAACTCACAAGGGAATTCCCATAAGGATAACAGCTGATCTTTCAATAGAAACTCTCCAAGCCAGGAGGGAATGGCAAGACGTAATTAAAGTGATGAAAGAAAATAACTTACAGCCTAGATTATTGTATCCAGCAAGGATCTCATTCAAATATGAAGGAGAAATCAAAAGCTTCACAGATAAGCAAAAGTTGAGAGAATTTTGCACCACTAAACCATTTCTCCAACAAAAACTAAAGGACATTCTCTAGATAGGAATCACTAAAAGGGTGTATAAATTCGAACCCCAAACAATAAAGTAAATCTTATTTATCAATAATTGCTTTAAATGTTAATGGGCTGAATGCCCTAATTAACAAAGACTGGCCGAATTGATAGAAAAACAAGACCCCTACATACCTTATCTACAAGAGACAACCAAAAGACTAAAATGGGTCAAATGGATACAAAAACTAGACCCCTATATATGTTGTCTACAAGAGAACCACCTTAAAATACGGGATATATACTGACTGAAAATGAAGGCCTGGAAAAAGATTTTCTATGCAAATATGGACCATAAGAAAACAGGAGTAGCAATACTTACATCAGATAAAATTGACTTTAAAGATCCTAAAAAGGAGACAATGAAGGTTACACATAAGGACTTAAAGGAACAATCCAAAAAGAAGTTATAACAATTATAAATATATATGCACCCAACATTGGAGCATTGATATATCTAAGACAAACATTAATTAATATGATAGAAGAAATATGCAGCAATACAATAATAGTGGGAGACTTTAATACCCCACTCATATAATCTGGCTGTAATAGACGAAGTAAAGAGCAAAACATACTTACTTATGAGCCTCGAGAAATTCAGTTCACTCCGGAGAGTTTAAAAAAAAAAAAAAAAAGACTTTTATTTGTTCACTCTGTAAAGGTTCATTGACTATTTTATGGGTTTGGTACCACTTTGGGTAGTAGGGAGGAAGAGGTGACAAATGTGATCCTGTCCTAAATAATATATTGTGGTAAAGATAGACCTACCAATACAAAATACCAGGATGTGCCTAAAGATGAGGACACCCAAACTGGACTTTTTGTTTCCTAAACTTTTCATTTCGAGAACAAACCTCCTAATATAGGATGAATTCAACATGATTTTTTTTAAGTGTTCTTTGTGATTAAAAACAGAAAGCCATTGGTTAAGAAATTACATATACTCCTCCCCACCGTCACTCTCCTTCTTTCTTCCCATTTCCCTCCCACCCTCATTCATCCTTTCCTTTGTCCATTTTCCCAAAAAAAAAAAAAAAAAAAATTGTTTAATTGACATACAGTTTAAAAAAAAAATTAAACACATAAACCACAATTGGCTTAATGTTAATGAAAAAATAAGTATAAAAAGAAAACAAAGCTACATGAACCTGAAATAATTCCAAAGCAATATTAGCAGTGATTGCCTTTATGCTGCAATTTTCCTTATAATTTTAAAGTTTTGTATGAAGAATATAAATTTCTCATAAAGACCAAAATAAAACATAAAATCAATATATGTGTGTATGAAAAACTGAATTTCTCACCATTATTATTATATAACTCTTTCCTATATAAATAACATTTTAAAGCTAGGGAGAGCTTATTTCATTAGCAATATTTTTAAGGATCTCATAGTCTTTCTATAAAAATTTTTCTTTAAATGTTTAACTTCTGTGTATAGCTTCACAATTTCTAAACATTCCCAAATGGATTTTATTTACTCAGTTATGACATCATGATTTGTGTAAAAATTATTTGAATAATTTTGTATATTTTTTCTATAAATGTGAAATCTAGAATTCAAGGAATGATGAAATACTGTAGATATTGTAGGATTGAAAAGGAGGGAATTCTGAGCATTTGATGTTGTGTCACAAATATCATTTGTGACAGAGTAATGCCCACATTATTATTACTAGAACCTATAAAAATGGGTACCTTATATAGCAAAAAGTACACTCAAGATCTTCCTTAATTAATGGAAGAAGGCAACATAAAGAAATTTTTCCTATGGGCCTCCAGATTAAACACAGCCCTCCTGACCACTTGATTTTAGCCCAGTAAGACCCACTTTGGACTTCTGACTTACTGAATTTTGATATACTTAATTTGTATTGCTTTAAGTCATTATGTGTATGGCAATTTGTTATAGCAGCAAAGAAAACCTAACATATCATCTCACATTATAGCCAAATCAGTTAATAGGGTTGCAATTTTAAAATGATTCTCCACTTTAAAAGCATTAATTGTCAGGACAAGAACCTAGAATGTTGTGTGTGTGTGTGTGTTATGTGAGCATGATGTTTAATATCTCTAGTCCACATTAGTATATTATCAGTCGTGTCTGACTCTTTACAACCCCATGGACTATACAGTCCATGGAATTCTCCAGGCCAGAATACTGGAGTGGGTAGCTTTTCCCTTCTCCAGGGGAGTCTTCCCAGCCCAGGGATTGAATCCAGCTCTCCTGCACTGCAGGTGGATTCTTTACCAACTGAGCCACAAGGGAAGCCCATTATATATAATAGCCTATGTCATTTAATTAAAAGACGCTTACTCCTTGGAAGGAAAGTCATGACCAACCTAGATAGCATATTCAAAAGCAGAGACATCACTTTGCCAACAAAGGTTCGCCTAGTCAAGGCTATGGTCTTTCCTGTGGTCATGTATGGATGTGAGAGCTGGACTGTGAAGAAGGCTGAGTGCCGAAGAATTGATGCTTTTGAACTGTGGTGTTGGAGAAGACTCTTGAGAGTCCCTTGGACTGCAAGAAGATCCAACCGGTCCATTCTGAAGGAGATCAGGCCTGGAATTTCTTTGGAAGGAATGATGCTAAAGCTGAAACTCCAGTATTTTGGCCACCTCATGTGAAGAGTTGACTCATTGGAGAAGACTCTGATGCTGGGAGGGATTGAGGGCAGGAGGAGAAGGGGACGACAGAGGATGAGATGGCTGCATGGCATCACTGACTCGATGAATGTGAGTGTGAGTGACCTCTGAGAGCTGGTGATGGATAGGGAGGTCTGGCGTGCTGCAGTTCATGGGGTCGCAAAGAGTCGGACACGACTGAGCGACTGATCTGATCTGATCTGATGTCATTTGATTATCGTTATTTTAGTTCACAAAAAAAGCCAACACCTAATTGATAGAATCCAAAAGGAAATGCTCAAAAGCATCACCAGTGGAAGGAAAAAAAAAAAAAAAAGTAATTGACAGTTTTTAACACATTTTCATTTCAGTATGATTTCAAACCTCACAGCATATGGTAATTGGTTTGTCTTGAAGTGATTTTTTTAAAAATATGCACTTTTCTAAAAAGTATAGCTTCTGGAGCTGTCTGTCGTTTTAAATAAATTCACACTTTCAAGCATATTTGTTTCCACCTACTGCATCTGATTATGGTGCCCCCCCACCCCCACCACCATCTACATTTGCATAGTCTGTGTGGGCTTATCTGTGGACAGGAACATGTTGTTTTCAATTGGTGACAGGCCCAGAGAAGAGCCGTTCTTATGTCCTTCTTTTCTATATCAAACTTGAGTACTTTTCACCAGAAAGGCCTAGCTTCTGCATTATAATATACTTTTGGTGTGACCTTGACTATAAATGACATCATCTAAATTTTTAATTTCTACATAGGCTAAAAATCAGCTCTCTATATTATTAATAATAATAATAATAATAAAAACTTCTGGAAAGCTTTCTCATTTTTATGAAGAAAATGCGGAACATATAAAAACAAGAAGTTTAAATGAAAATTCTTACTGAAGAAAGATTAATTAAATAAAAGCTAATTTATATAAAGCTTGCTAGGAAAGGTATTTTGAAAGACACATTTGAAAACATAACTAAATAGAAGGCTACCAAAGAAGCCATGGAAGGATTGGGAAGAATTACTTATTACTTTTGAGGGAGTATTGGCAGCATCTATTATAAGCATATTTTGAAAAATACAGGGTTGTTTTCAAAATGTTATGGGGATAATTGGGTAGCTGAGATAATTTGCTGAATAAATGTTGGTATTCTGTGCTTCCTTGTTTTAAAAAAATAAAAGTCATGAAATGGCATCATAATGAAAAGTTTGGAAAAGTCAGACAAGTTTTTAAAAAGCTGCCAAGGTATAAGATAAAGTCATTAATACTGATGAAAGATGACCCAGGACTGGGTAAATATTGAGGTCAAGATATATGCAGGAATTGATACCACCTGAGTGTTGCCATTACAATTTTACATATTTCCCAACATTAACTTTTACAGTGCAGCTTAATACTAAATTAATTGATGCTTTCTATTTCTAAAAATTATGAGGTCTTGACCTTTTAAAATGCATTTTTTCAAGAAAATACAAATAAAGGATTGTCAGAGATGAAAAGTTAAAGTTATCCAAATCCAGTCATCCAAATATTTAGGGTTGTAATGATGTGTACCTTATTACAGATATTTTTATTTCATGTGCTTTAGCTGCTGTTGATAAATGCTTTCATTCTTTTTATCTTTTTCTTTTTGAAGTAGGAACTTTAGTAATCTTCCTGGGATGTGAGAACTTAAATTCTGATTCTACCCCTTTGTATGACCTGGAGCTCTCTAGGTAGTATGACTTCCAAGTGGCACTAGTGGTAAAGAATGCACCTGCCAATGTAGGGTACTTAAGAGATTTGTGTTCAATCCCTGGGTCAGGAAGATCCTCTGGGAAGGAAATGGCAATCCACTCCAGTATTATTGCCTGGAAAATTCCATGGACAAAAGAGCCTGCTGGGCTCCTGCAGTCCATGGGGGGTCACAGAGTCAGACACAACTGAAATAACTTAGCATGCATGAACAATTTAGGTAATATATGACAGAAAACACACTGAAGATAACTTTAACATCTAGAACATTAATTATCTCAAATTATAAGAAGCATATGAAAAAGATACTTCTAGGAGTGCTTAATTCAGTAAGTCAGTGATATCAGCAAGAACTTAGCACTGTTCCTTCTTCCTGCCATGCCATGCACAGTTCCATGAAGCTGAGTTTAGTGTTGTGTATTCTTTCTCTATATATTAAAAAATAAATAAATAACTGTACAAGCTCCAAGGACCAAGTTTTTACATAAGAACTGAAACAGGAATTGAGACTATGTGAAGAAAATGTCTCTAGAACATCCCAGACTTGTGTCCAGAATATATCTTGTTCACAACACAATCATTTGAAAAGGGGAGGATGGCTTTGATATTTTTGCTATCAGTGATTCAATACCCATCACTTGGAGTTAAGAGATTGACTTTCCAATGTCCCTAGAATAATGGGATCATTAAAAGCCATTTATAGATTTAATGCAATCTCCATCAAAATTCCAACAGCGTTTTTCACAGAAAGAGAAGGAATTATTGTAATATTTGTATAATATCACAAATAACATCTAATAGGCAAAGCAGTTCTGAGAAAGAATACTGGAGTCATCACACTTCCTGATTTAAAACTATGTTACAAAGCTACATTACAAAATGGTCAAAACAGAATGGTACTGGCATTAAAACAGATGCATAGACCAATGGAACATGAAAGAGAGCCCAGAACTGAGCCTATGCATATATGGTCAAGAATGCCAAGACTATGCAATGGGGATAGGAAAGTTTCTTCAACAAATGGTGCTGGGAAAATTAAATATCCATATTCAAAAAACATGAATTCTTATCTTACACTTACACAAAGATTAACAAAAGATGAATTAAAGACATAAGTGCAAGACCTCAAAAAGTAAAACTCTTAGAAGAAAAGATTAGCTATAACCTCCCTGATATCGATTTCACAAAGACATTTTTGGATACAACATCAAAACACAGGTGACAAAAGCAAAACTAAAAAGTGGGAGCACATGAGACAAAAATTTGCTGCACAGAAAAAACAAAAATCAACAAAGTTAAAAGGGAACCTATGGAAAAGGAGAAAATAAGTGTAAATCATCTATCTAATATGATGTTCAGATCAGATCAGATCAGTCGCTCAGTCGTGTCCGACTCTTTGCGACCCCATGAACTGCAGCACGCCAGGCCTCCCTATCCATCACCAGCTCTCGGAGGTCACTCAGACTCACATCCATCGAGTCAGTGATGCCATCCAGTCATCTCATCCTCTGTCGTCCCCTTCTCCTCCTGCCCCCAATCCCTCCCAGCATCAGAGTCTTCTCCAATGAGTCAACTCTTCGCATGAGGTGACCAAAATACTGGAGTTTCAGCTTTAGCATCATTCCTTCCAAAGAAATCCCAGGGCTGATCTCCTTCAGAATGGACCGGATGGATCTCCTTGCAGTCCAAGGGACTCTCAAGAGTCTTCTCCAACACCACAGTTCAAAAGCATCAATTCTTTGGCGTTATAATACCACAAATATACAAAGGATGACTCCAACTCAATAGCAAACAAAAATCATTAAAAATAGGCAAAGGATTTGCATAGCCATTTCTCAGAACACACACACACACACACACACACACACACACACACAAATGGCTAGCCAAGTATATGATGGCCAACATCTCTAATTATCAAGGAATTATGATTCAAAACCATAAGGAGGCATCACCTAATCTCTGTTAGGATGGCCATTTAAAAAAAGACAAGGGTAACAAGTATTGATAAGGGTGTGGAGAAAAGGGAACCTTGTTACACAAATTAGGGGAATGTACAATGGTACAGTCATTATGTAGAGTTTCCCAGGTGGCTCAGTGGTAAAGAACCCTCTTGCCAATGCAGGAGACGTGGGTTTGGTCCCTGAGTTGGGAAGATCCCCTAGAGAAGAAAATGGCAACCCACTCCAGTATTCTTGCCTGGGAAATACTGGTGGGCTACAGTCCATGGGGTCACAAGAGTCTGACAGGACTTAGCAACTAAACACACACAGTCATTATGAAAAATACTACAGAAATTCTGCAAAAAATTAAAAATTGAAATATCCTATGATACAGCAATCCCATTTCTAGGTATATATCATAAAGAAATGAAATCAGGATCTCAAAGAGGTATTTGCACTCCCTTGTTCATTGCAGGGCTATTCACAATAGCCAAGAAATAGAAACAGTCAGTGTTCATCTACAGGTAAATGGATAAAGAGTGGCATATATACAATGGAATATTATTCATCACTGAGAAAGAAGGAAACCTTGCCTTTGTGGCAACACAGGTAGACCTTGAGGGCATTTATGCTAAGTGAAATAAGTCAGATACAGAAAGACAAGTAGTGTATGTTCTCATTTATATGTAGAATCTAAAAAAGCTGAACTCATACAAGTATTATGTAAAATGGTGGTTTTTAGGAGCTGAGGGTGGGTGGGGAAAATGGGAAAGCTACTGGTTAGAGGGTACAAACTTCCAGTTATAAGATAAATACATTTTGGGGCTCTAACATATAGCATAATGACTATAGTTAACAATATTGTGCTGTATATTTTAAAGTTGGAAATAAAGTAGAATTTAAATGTCCTCTCCACATATACCCACAAAATGATAAATGTGTAAAGTGATGGAACTGCTATTTAAGCTTATTTTGGTAATGATTCTGCAGTATATACATGTATAAAGCCATCATGCCATACACCTTAACTTTACACAAGGTTATATGTCAATTACAGGTAATAAACTTGGAAAAAATAGATAATAGAGTTTGTAAAAGCAACCGTAAGCAAATGCCAGATTATTAAACACTATTTCAGCTGAACATTTCTCTTACACTTAGATTGTCTTATTTCATTGTCCTATGTTGCCTCTTGATGAAAGTGAAAGTGGAGAGTGAAAAGGTTGGCTTAAAGCTCAACATTCAGAAAACGAAGATCATGGCATCTGGTCCCATCACTACATGGGAAATAGATGGGGAAACAGTGGAAACAGTGTCAGACTTTATTTTTCTGGGATCCAAAATCACTGCAGATGGTGACTGCAGCCATGAAATTAAAAGACGCTTACTCCTTGGAAGGAAAGTTATGACCAACCTAGATAGCATATTCAAAGGCAGAGACATTTCTTTGCCAACAAAGGTTCACCTAGTCAAGGCTATGGTCTTTCCTGTGGTCATGTATGGATGTGAGAGCTGGACTGTGAAGAAGGCTGAGCGCTGAAGAATTGATGCTTTTGAACTGTGGTGTTGGAGAAGACTCTTGAGAGTCCCTTGGACTGCAAGGAGATCCAACCAGTCCATTCTGAAGGAGATCAGCCCTGGGATTTCTTTGGAAGGAATGATGCTAAAGCTGAAACTCCAGTATTTTTGCCACCTCATGCGAAGAGTTGACTCATTGGAGAAGACTCTGATGGTGGGAGGGATTGGGGGCAGGAGGAGAAGGGGACGACAGAGGATGAGATGGCTGCATGGCATCGCTGATTCTATGGATGTGAGTCTGAGTGACCTCCGGGAGTTGGTGATGGACAGGGAGGCCTGGCGTGCTGCAGTTCATGGGGTCGCAAAAGTCGGACACGACTGAGCGACTGAATCTGATCTGATGTTGTGTATTGTTTCTACAGGAGAATGCTACTGATCTAATTGTAATTGTCATCTCATTGCAGGTTATTTAGCTTTCTTGTAATAGCTTTAGATTTTCTTTAGCTGTGATATTTTGCCGTGTGCCCCATCTTTGGGTGTGACATTTTTTCCTGCTACAAATTTCATCAGTTGGATTTTCAATCTATAGACTCATTTCTTTCCTCTGTTTAGGATGATACCTGCAGCTTTCTGCCTCTCCCCACCCCCACCAAAGAAGCCTTCTCACCTTTGTATACTGCTCCTGCTGCTAAGTCGCTTCAATCGTGTCTGACTCTGCGACCCCATAGACGGCAGCCCACCAGGCTCCCCCGTTCCTGGGATTCTCCAGGTAAGAACACTGGAGTGGGTTACCATTTCCCTCTCCAATGCATGAGAGTGAAAAGTGAAAGTGAAGTCGCTCAGTCCTGTCTGACTCTTAGCGACCCCTGCCCGCCAGGCTTCTATGTCCATGGGATTTGCCAGGCAAGAGTACTGGAGTGGGTTGCCATTGCCTTCTCTGCCTTTGTATACTACTGTTTTATAAAGACTACTGTTGCTGCTGCTGCTAAGTCACTTCAGTAGTGTTTGACTCTGTGCGACCCCGTAGACGGTAGCCCACCAGTCTCCTCCGTCCCTGGGATTCTCCAGGCAAGAATACTGGATGGGCTTCCATTTCTTTATAAAGACTGCTGCTGCTGCTGCTAAGTCGCTTCAGTCGTGTCCAACTCTGTGCGACCCCGTAGACAGTAGCCCACCAGGCTCCTCCGTCCCTGGGATTCTCCAGGCAAGAATACTGGATGGGCTCCCATTTCCTTATAAAGACTGCTGCTGCTAAGTCGCTTCAGTCGTGTCCGACTCTGTGCGACCCCATAGATGGCAGCCCACCAGGCTCCCTAGTCCCTGGGATTCTCCAGGCAAGAACACTGGAGTGGGTTGCCATTTCCTTCTCCGATGCATGAAAGTGAAAACTGAAAGTGAGGTCTAGCACTTTATTATTAATTATTGATGTTTCTGAATATTTTCCCACTTATTACATCTTTTTATTAATGCCTAAGGAATTCTGGGATATTTACTTAGAGCTATTTTTTAATTTAAACTGCTTTTCTCAGTAATGCCCAAGCTACTCTTTTGACTAAAGAATGGTAGGTATGCTTTCATTTTCAATATGTCAAAGTTATATCTCTTCATTCATACCTGTTTGTCCAGGGACGGGGGAGCCTGGTGGGCTGCCGTCTATGGGGTCACACAGAGTTGGACATGACTGAAGTGACTTAGCTGCAGCAGTCCCATGCATATTTTCCTCTTGCAAATTTCCATATGCATTTCAAATGTGCTTATTTTTATGTCTTTTCTAATCTCTATATGGATATGGGTTCTTGTTTGGACATTGATTCTTCTATTTCTGGAATCCATTTAGTGCTTGTAATTGTGCTCTACTTTCTCTGTGTTAGTTCCTCAGTTGTGTCTGATTCTTTGTGAACCCATGTACTAGCTTGCCAAGCTCTTCTGTCCCTGAAATTTTCTGCACAAGAATGTTGGAGTGGGTAGCCATTCCTTTCTCCAGGGGATCTTTCTGACCCAGGGAGTGAGCCTGGGTCTCCCACATTGGGAGCAAATTCATTACCATCTGAGCCACTGAAGCCCAACCCACAACTTTCTGTGTACCTCTGATGAAAATGATTGTGGTGTTCCGTTCTGCTAGACTAAAGTTTAGACAGTCTTATTCCTGACTCTAGATTCCTTGTCTCCATTTTTTTAAATGCATTTACCTTTGAAACTTTGTAATTCTAAATTGTTTCTTGGCCCTTCTGAAATATAAAGATTTTTTTTTTTTTTTTCAAAACCTATTGCAAGTATAAAGAGGGAAAGGAGATAAGCAATATAGGAGTAAGAGGAAAAAAAAGTTATTATGGAACTATATGAAATCATGTGTGTGAAAATTTTGAAAACTGTAAAGCACTATGTAATTGAAAGAAACTCCCATTCAATAAAAAAAAGAAAGAAAGAAAAAATATGTTGCTGGTTTTAAAACCCAGGATTATTTTCTCAAGGACCCAAGTACCATTCATTTGAAATGCAATCATCAAGAAAGTTAGTGCTTCTCTCTTCCAGGATGTACAAAAGTGTAGGAGTCTTACTTCATTGCTGTACATTGCTTCAAGTTGTAAACTTAACCTCTTTTCATGAGGGTATGAGAAAATTTACTTTCTCTTTGAATAAGGTGAACTAGCAAGCACAGATATACTATGATTCTCTCATCTTAGCTTTTAAAACCCCTCCAAAGCTAATACTGAGTTTAGCCTCTTCCTTATTGTGATCATTTTGAATAGAATCTTCCTTGCTGGTTTAAATTTTATGGTGGAAATTTTTTTTTAATCTCCCATTTCTGTATGAATTCTTATCATTCATGATTACATCTTTTCCTTTGCCTATTATTCTTGAGAGTAGTTTTGTGGTCAGTTCCTAACATCTATAATTCCATATATATTTTTCACCAGTTTCTCTCATTATGGTTCAGTGTATGATTTTGTTTTTAAAAATCCCTGAATGCAGGATTTATATTCATGGACATTACAGATTTGAATTATCATCCCATTAGGACAACTCTGCTCCTTCCCTAGCCTTAAACAGCTTGCTTTTGGGCCCACTGGATGGTTTATATCTGGACTTGTCACCATGAGTGCTCTACACATTATCAGTTACTGATTGTCATTATGGATTCTGGTTAATGGGGTATATTTTTAAATTTTACTTTAGTTTCTCTTTCTCTCTCTCAGGCTAGAAGAACTAGTTCGAGTATGTGCTCCATCCAATATTTTGCCAAAAATAGTTAACTGTAGTAGATGCTTATCGGATATCATTCATTCTCCTCTTCTTATTCATAGAGTCCTATTTTTGTTTAGGAAAGCCATATGTCCAGTTACTAATATTCACCAAATATTCACTTGTCTACATTTCCATGCAGACAATCTTCTCCATGGAACAGAATTCTAATCACACACTTGTGATGATAGTCTTTGTGTAATACAACTCTTCGTAAGTGAAAAGATAAAACAGAAAGATATGTCTTCCTTGATTCGTTAGCCTTTTCTTTTTCCTGCTTGAAATTTAGTTCTAACCACTGGTTATGGGGCAACCAACTTGCAACCAAGAAGACAAAAATCACATTATATAGATAGCTGAAGAGTAAGAGAAAAAGAGTATGGGTCATCAATAACTTCCTCAAGCACAAATTATCTGTAGTCCCAGAGAGAGGCAAAGTTGTTGCCGTCGATTTACAACATATTTTGTGACCATGCATGATTTTCCCAGAGGCAAATCCATGAAATCTGAAATAAAATGGACCATGAAGATACTCCCAGAGAAATGAACTAGGGTTAACATGACTGACTAACCAAGTAATGTCCTCCACTAACAGGAGTATGTAATCTTCCTAATTCCTCACCAGAAGAATTTGATATGTGTCATGGGCCAGTGATTGCTGTTGGTTTCATATTCTCCTTTTATTAGTTTTTATCTTCATCTCTCTCTATCATCACAGTTATAAACTCTTTCTCCTTTACAGTATGCCAGTTTGTTGGAAATAAGCAACCTATTTTCAAAGATTTTATTTGTGATATTCATGAGAATCCACATCAGGATCAATGGAAAATGAAAAGCATAGTAGTCTAAAGAATTTGGCCCACAAGTTCAATGCAGTTATTTAACATGATTTGGAACTTCTTTCTTGGTGAGTGTCTAAGTATCTTTCTGTTAAGAGGAGTATGTGAATACACATTAATTAAACAAAGAACTAAAGTGTTATACATGCTTTCATTTTCCCAAAGGGAAGTCTTGTTATTTTTTTTTTTCCCTGATAATATTGGTCTAATTAAGTTGGAGGCAGCAAAGTATCTAGCTAAAACTACTCACATTTCTTATTCACTTATACTCAGTAGTGTTTATATGGAAAAATTCTAAAATAGAAAAACCAGTGTGTATGCCCAGCAGTGGGATTGCTGGGTCATAAGGCAGTTCTAGTCCCAGTTTTTTGAGGAATCTCCATACTGTTCTCCATAGTGGCTGTACTAGTTTGCATTCCCACCAACAGTGTAAGAGGGTTCCCTTCTCTCCGCACCCTCTCCAGCATTTATTGCTTGTGGATTTTTGGATCGCAGCCATTCTGACTGGCGTGTAATGGTACCTCATAGTGGTTTTGATTTGCATTTCTCTGATAATGAGTGATGTTGAGCATCTTTTCATGTGTTTGTTAGCCATCTGTATGTCTTCTTTGGAGAAATGCCTATTAAGTTCTTTGGCCCATTTTTTGATTGGGTCGTTTATTTTTCTGGAATTGAGCTGTAGAAGTTGCTTGTATATTTTTGAGATTAGTTGTTTGTCTGTTGCTTCATTTGCTATTATTTTCTCCCATTCTGAAGGCTGTCTTTTCAGCTTGCCTATAGTTTCCTTTGTTGTGCAGAAGCTTTTTAAGTTTGATTAGGTCCCATTTGTTCATTTTTGATTTTATTTCCGATATTCTGACTGCTGGGCATACACACTGAGAAAACCAGAATTGAAAGAGGCACGTGTACCCCAATGTTCATAGCAGCACTGTTTACAATAGCCAGGACGTGGAAGCAACCTAGATGTCCATCCACAGATGAATGGATAAGCAAGCTGTGGTACATATACATGATGGAGTATTACTCAGCCATTAAAAAGAATACATTTGAATCAGTTCTAATGAGGTGGATGGAACTGGAGCCTATTATACAGAGTGAAGTAAGCCAGAAAGAAAAACACAAATACAGTATATTAACGCATATGTATGGAATTTAGAAAGGTTGTAACAATCACCCCGCTTATGAGACAGCAAAAGAGACACTGATGTATAGAACAGACTTTTGGACTCTGGGACTGGGAGAGGGTGGGACGATTGGGGAGAATAGCATTGAAATATGTATAATATCATATCTGAAACGAGTCAGTCCAGGTACGATGCCCTATAACAGATGCCTGGGACTGGAGCACTGGGATAAACTGGAGGGATGGTGTGGGAAGGGGGAGGGAGGAGGGTTCACGATGGGGAACACGTGTATTCTGGTGGCGGATCCATCTCGATGTATAGTAAAAGTAATACAATATTGTAAAGTTAAGAAAAATTAAAAAAATAATAATAATAAAAAAAAGAAAAACCAAATATAAACAAGTGCAACTTCTTCAAACTAAAAATAAATAAATAAATAAAACATCCATAGCAATGAAAATAATCAATGAAATGAAAAGGCAATCTACTGAATCAGAGAAGACATTTGCAAATTATAACTCTATAAAGGGATAAGCTCCAAAATACACCACGGAACTCATATATCTCAATCTCAAAAACTCAATTAAAAAATGGACAGAAAATCTGCATAGACATATTTTCCAAAGAAGACATCAACATCATTAATTACCAAAGAAATCGTTATCGAAACCATAGTGAGATATCACCTCACTTGTGATAGAGGTCTCTTGTCAAAAAGACAAGAAATAACAAGTCTTGGCAAGGATATGGAGCAAAGGCAACACTTGTACACTGCTTGTGAGAATGCAAACTGGTTTGGCTACTATAGAAAACATTATGGAGGTTTCTCAAAAATTTAAAGTAAAACTATCATATGATTCAGCAGTTTTACTTCTGGATATTTACCAAAAAACAAAGAAAAAGAAAACCAGAACTCAAAAAGATAAATGCACTCCAATGTTTACTGCAATATTATTTACAATAACCAACAAACAGAAACAACTTAAGTGTCCATCAGTGATGAATGCATAAAGACATTTCAGTGGGGCTTCCCTCATAGCTCAGTTGGTAAAGTATCTGCCTGCCGTGAAGGAGACCTGGGTTCAATTCCTGGGTCAGGAAGGTCCCCTGGAGAAGAAAATGGCAACCCACTCCAGTATTCTTGCCTGGAGGATCCCATGGACAGAGGAGCCTGGCAGGCTACCATCAATGGGGTCACAAGAGTTGCACACAACTTAGTGACTAAACCACCACCACCATTATTCAGCTCTAAAGAACAATGAAATCTTTCATTTGCAACTACATGGGCAGACTTCAAAGGCATTATGCTAAGTGAAGTCGGAGAAGGATAAATATCATACAGTTTCTCTTACATGCAGAGTAGAATCTATAAAATTTGCCAATGAAATGTCTCTATATCTATTAGATTTCAATCAGAGAAACAGATGATGAATATTAAGCAACAAGAAATTTTCTATATAAATTAGATCATACACAGTGTGGGAAAAACTAGGGAATTAAATGTTCAAACATAATCATAAAAATGTCCTTAGGCAGCTCCAGTGAAGGGGAACAAATTGAAACTTGGAGAAAGCAGGGCATATCCAGCTGTTTTAATGGTTGGGCGAGGGGGCTGATGTTTATGCCTATGGAAGTTTGGTGGTCTATAAATTTAAAACACATTTCCTGGTGGTAGGCTTGAGAGTCACAGTTGAACTGCAAGGATGGAAATTAATCAGAAATGATGGAAGGTGAAATATGTTAAAAGAGAAAATGCATGGACAAACAGAGACCTAACTCACCACTGTGTCTTTCCCTCATTCCCTCTAACGATGAGCTTTGAGAGTGATAGTTACTGCCTCATTTTTCCCTACCTAATTCTCATGCAGATTTTTCTTCTGGATAATCCTAAATTGGAAACATAGCAAAATAAATTTGGGTTACAGAATACTGAAGTAACACATTATAAAACCACTAGAGTTCCCCTTGAAAAAGTGACAAAGCCTTGAGAGAAAACAAAAAGTTTCTTTTCTGCATTCAATCAGTTCAGACCCTCATTCATGTCTGACACTTTGCAACACCATGGATTGCAGCATGTCCAAGCTTCCCTGTTCAGCTCCTGGAGACTGTTCAACTCATGTACTGTGCGTCAGTGGCAGCATCTAAACATCTCCTCCTCTGTTGTTCCCTTCTCATCCTGCCATCAGCCTTTCTCAGCATCAAGGTCTTTTCCAATGACTCAGTTCTTTGCATCAGGTGGCCATAGTACTAGAGCTTCAACTTCAGCATCAGTCCCTCCAATGAATATTTAGGACTGATTTCCTTTAGGATGAACTGGTTGGATCTCCTTGCAGTCCAAGGGATTCTCAAGAGTCATCTCCAACACCACAGTTCAAAAGCATCTATTCCTTGGCACTCAGCTTTCTTTATGGCCCAACTCTCACATCTGTACATGACTACCTGAAAAACCATAGATTTGACTAGATGAAAATTTGTTGGTAAAGTAATGCCTGCTTTTTAATATGCTGTCTGGTTTTGTCATAGCTTTTCTTCCAAGGAGTAAGCATCTTTTAGCTTCATGGCTGCAGTCACCATCTGCAGTGATATCGGAGCCCCCCAAAATAAAGTCTCTCACTGTTTCCAGTGTTTCTCCATCTATTTACCATGAAGGGATGGGACTGGATGCTATGATCATTTTTTTAATATAAATTTATTTATTTTAATTGGAGGCTAATTACAATATTGTATTGGTTTTGTCAGACATCAGCATGAATCCACCACGGGTATACACATGTCCCCCCATCCTGAATCCCCCTCCACCTCCCTCCCCTTACCATCCCTCTGGGTCATCCCAGTGCACCAGCCCTGAGCATCCTGTATCATGCATTGAACCTGGACTGGTGATTCCTTTCACATATGATATTATACATGTTTCAATGCCATTCTCCCAAATCATCCCACCCTTTCCCTCTCCCACAGAGTCCAGAAGACTTCTATACATCAGTGTCTCTTTTGCTGTCTCACATACAGGGTTATCATTACCATCTTTCTAAATTCCATATATATATACATTAGTATACTGTATTGGTATTTTTCTTTCTGGCTTACTTCACTCTGTATAATAAGCTCCAGTTTCATCCACCTCATTAGAACTGATTCAAATGCAGTCTTTTTATGGCTGAGTAATACTCCATTGTGTTGAGTTTTAAGCCAGCTTTTTCACTCTCATCTTTCACCTACATCAAGAGGTTCTTTAGTTCCTCTTCACTTTCTGCCATAAGGGTGATACCATCTGCATATCTCAGGTTACTGATATTTATCTCAGCAATCTTGATTCCAGCTTGTGTTTCATCCAGCCCAACATTTTGCATGTTAGGCTCTGCATAGAATTTAAATAAGCAAGATGACAATATAAAGCCTTGATGTACTCCTTTCCAGTTTGGAACCAGTCTATTTTCTCATGTCTGGTCCTAATTGTTGCTTCTTGACCTGCATACAGATTTCTCAGGAGGGAGGTAAGGCAGTCAGGTACTCCCATCTCTCTAAGAATTTAAGTTTCTTGCAATCCACAGTCAAATGCTTTGGCATAGTCAATAAAGCAGAAGTATATGCTTTTCTGGAACTCTACTGTTTTTTTCTATGATCCAGCAGATGCTGGCAATTTGATCTCTTGTTCATCTATCTTTTCTACATCCAGCTTAAACATCTGAAAGTTCTTGGTTCATGTACTGTTGAAGTCTCACTTGGAGAATTTTCAGCATTACCTTGCCTGTGTGTGAGATGAGTGTAACTGTGCGGTAGTTTGAAAATACTTTTGCATTGCCTTTCTTTGGGATTGGAATGAAAACTGACCTTTTCCAGTCCTGTGGCCACTGCTGAGTTTTCCACATTTCTTGGCATATTGAGTGCACCACTTTAAACTCACCATCATTTTAGGATTTTCCTCATTCAGTTCAGTTCAGTCACTCAGTCATGTCTGACTCTGTACTGCAGCATGTCAGGCTTCCCTGTACATCACCAACACCCACAGCTTGCTCAAACTCATGTCCGTTGAGTCAGTAATGCCATTCAACCATCTCATCCTCTGTTGTCCCCTTCTCTACCTGCCTTCAATCTTCCCCAGCATCAGGGTCTTTTTCAGTGAGTCAGCTCTTCGCATCAGGTGGCCAAAGTACTGGAGTTTCAGCCTCAGCATCAGTTCTTCCTCATTATTTACCAGTCCTTTTCCTCATTATTTACCCTTAATTCTTCCAATCCTATCCTTCATGTCTGAAAATAAAACATAACTTCTCCAAAGGTAAGATGATACCTGACATCCTTGAAATGAGAGTCACATGCCATGTTAGGAAGGAAGAAAAAAGCTGTGTGTGACCCTGATGACCTTACTAAAAAGTTATAAATTATAACTGATTTAATTTATAATTAAATTATAAATTATAATTGCACACCTATATAGATTGCACACCTAATATAATTGCACACTGATTATAAATGCACACCTATAATAACTGCTAATTCAAGACAGTAGTTGTCAAATTGTCTATCATTTGCATTCTTAACTGATACATCTAGGGAATCAAGAATTATTTACTTGACTATGAATTCAAGATCTGAATCAACATGTATCTTAGCATCAATAAACTTGTTTCAATTTTTCATGGAATATGATTGACCCTTTGATATACAGTTTCATATTTTCAGTTTCAGAGCTAGTTCTTTTATTATCATTCAATTCTCTTTTGGATTTGTTGGATGCAATTTTTGGATTGTCTACTTCAAAGACAGGCTATTATTTTTATGACCTCCATGTCTATTATTTTTTAATTTATTTAGTCTCTTTTTTTTTCCCTTCTAAATTCAGTGTGATTTTCTCAAGTTTTCCTTATATGTCAAGTTCAGTTGTCTATTTAATGATATTTTTACTATATTTATTAATGCCCCAAAACATCATTTGGCTATTCATTTTCACCCCTGTCTTTTCAGTATCTGGTTTTAACTAATTGTATTCTTCTGATATCTAATTATTAAAGTTTTCTTTATAAAGCTTAGAGCCATGCTCTAGTTCAGTTGTTCTCATAAATGAAACATTGATAGGACATTTCAATCTGTCCCACAGTTGTTTTTTTGCCCATCTCAGTATGCTGTGTTTATTATCCTTTTTATTTTATTTATTTTAATTTTATTTTGCTTAACTTTACAATATTGTATTGCTTCTGCCATTCATCAAAATGAATCCTCCACAAGTATACACGTGTTCCCCATCCCAGATTGATTATCACATAATTTTATTTCATTTCACTTCACATTAATGTAGGTCATTTTATCCACACATCTTATTTGATACTGCTTTAATGACTTTTTTTGATGATTTCTTCTACTTGGATGATCCTGTATAGATAGATTCCCTCTAAGTTAAAATATGGGGAAGTTGAGGTTGAGGGGTAGAATTAACTAATATATTATTTAGTCTGAATTATAATAATGATACTCTGTGTACCTGCCTATATTATTTAAATATCATATAAATTTAATAGATACAACTGTGAGAACATTACCTATATCAATTGCAGAAATGGTGTCAGGGTTTCCTGAATGTATTACAAACGCCTCAAAACTTATCATGCAAGAGAATCAGCAGTGATCATTACCATCCTCCCTTTAAACTATTTATCTGCAACAGCTATTTCCTCTACTCTTCCTATAGAGGAGGGGCGATAAAGAATATCCATCCACTTACCTTTGTTCTAAACTCAAAATTATTTCAAAATTATCAGTATTTTGCCAAATAAACAATGGGGCTTATGATAGTAAAATTGGCAGCCATGTTGCATGGTTTCTTCTTCCCTGGTCCTATTTAACCTTTTTTTTTTTTCAAATGTATAGCCTTATACTGTTTCTCTTTTTTCATTCACTCGTTTTTAAGGAAAAGAAAAATCGTTATGCCTATATTGGACTTCCTAGGTGGCTCTAGTGGTAAAGAACCCACCTACTTGCCGATGCAGCAGCCTCAAGAGCCACAGGTTTGATAGGTCAGGAAGATCCCTTGGAGTAGGAAATGGCAACCCATTCCAGTATTCTTTCCTGGAAAATTCCATGGACAGAGGAGCCTGGCAGGCCGTAGTCCATAGGGTCACAAAGAGTTGGACATGACAAGTGACAGCACAGCATAGCACACATGCAGATATTAAATCTTCCTGCCTCACTTTATTAGATAATATAATAGTAAGAATATCTAATCTAAAACCCTTTGCCCATCTTTGAACTAAGAATGCTTTGGTTTTATAAATGAGTAATTTTATTTAAAAATTTCCCAGTTAAACTTTCAATTATTTCTTTTTTTAATATATTTTATTTTATTTTTTACTTTACAATATTGTATTGGTTTTGCCATATATCAACATGAATCTGCCACAGGTATACACGTGTTCCCCAGCTTGAACCCTTCTCCCTCCTCCCTCCCCGTACCATCCCTCTGGGTCGTCCCAATGCACCAGCCCCAAGCAACCAGTATCGTGCATCGACCCTGGATTGGCGACTCGTTTCATATATGATATTATACACGTTTCCATGCCATTCTCCCAAATCATCCCACCCTCTCCCTCTCCCACAGAGTCCAAAAAGACTGTTCTATACATCCGTATCTCTTTTGCTGTCTCATATGCAGGGTTATTGTTACCATCTTTCTAAATTCCATATAATGCAACACTATATCAATTTCATCATCAAGATATTGCAGTGATAATTTCAAATTCTATATTGTCAACATTGGTAAGAAAATTTTTCACAAAAATAGTGATTAAATGATTTTAATTGCTTTCCAATTATTCCAAAATATGTCAAACTTAAGAAAACTATTTCCATAAACTAAAAGTTCTTCATTTTCTTTTATTAATAAATAAAATGTTGGATATCTTTGTGATCATGAATTAGTAGATTTTAGGTCCAAAGAGACTGTTCCCTTTCAAGAGCTTAGAAATAATATGTTTTACTATATAAATTCATAAAATATTGCTGAATGAAATTAAAGAATATCTAAAATATAGATAGAAAGCCTCAGTTTTCTTTTTTTTTAAGATATCAATATTCGGATTGATTCATTTCTGCAGTCAAAGCATCTGCCAACAATATCCCAGAATTTGTTTTTTTTTAATTTGTATATGCATTGCCAAGCTGCTTCTAAAATATATGTGAAAATATAAGATATATAAAAGACCCAAAGTTAGGTGGTGTGGTATTGGCATAGTTAGATATAGATAACGATGATATAGATATATAGATATTTCCATCAAACTTATTAATGCTGATAAAAATCTCTAATATCCCAGGTACCCATCAAGTGAAACAGTAAGTTGCTGAATATATATTCAATTGGATAATTGTTAAAATAGACTGTTGATACAATCAAAAATATTGAATGACATATATATATTACTATGAGTTATATATCTAATTTATGTGAAGTTTAAAAATGAACAAAATTAATCCATGGTGATAAATCATGGTGATAGATACGACTGAGTGAGCACATAGAATGTAATTCACTAATGGCGAAAAACTAGCTATAATAAAACCAAGACATCATTTAAAAAGCAAAGAGATCACTTTTTGACAAAGGTCTGTATAGTCAAAGCTATATCTTTTTTTCTAGTAGTCATGTATGGACGTGAGAGTTGGACCATAAAGAAGACTAAGCAATGAAAAAAGTATCCTTTTGAATTGTAGTGCTGGAAGGGACTCTCAAAAGTCCCTTGGATAACAAGTAGATCAAAGCAGTAAATCCTAAAGAAAATAAACCCTGAATATTCATTGGAAGGACTGATGCTGACCTGAAGTTCCAATACCTTGGCTACCTTATCAGAAGAGCTGACTCATTGGAATAGACTCTGACACTGGGAAAGATTGAGGACAGGAAGAGAAGGTAGTGACAGAGGATGAGATGGTTGGATGGCACCACTGACTCAATGGGCATAAGTTTGAGCAAACTCCAGGAGATAGTGAAAGACAGGCAAACCTGGCATGCTGCAGTCCATTGTGTCTCAAAGTGTAGGACACAACTAAGAAACTGAACAATATAGTGAAAAAAATGTAAAACAAAAACATGCTAAAGTATGATTCTTTAATATGTAAGAAGGACAGAAAGCAGAAAAAATATGGCAATATGTGACACAGCAATTACATCGCCCATTGCTATTGGCACATCTTCTCTTTGACTTAAGTGTCATATTTTAGGAAATCCACTGTACTAGTGAGACTGAGACAATTCTTAAACTTATAAATAGCAAATTTTGATAAAATGGGATGCAAAGTCCTGAATAATGCAATGGCTCTATCATTTTGCATTATTAATGCTTATTTTATACATTGCTAAAATGAATTGAGTGATTGTCATCTACAAGGCACTCCTAGAAGAACTTCCTATACTATCACTGGGATACTGGGGAAAGAAGGGCACACTACAACATGTGCCCTTCATCAGCTGACTTTGAAATGACTCTTAGATATTAGTGTCAGCAAAGAAATAGAAACTTTGCTAAGTTTCCTGTCTTTTAAAAATTATATGCTCACTGTATACATATCCGGAAAGATGATGCTGTGAAAGTGCTGCACTCAATATGCCAGCAAATTTGGAAAACTCAGCAGTGGCCACAAGATTGGAAAAGGTCAGTTTTCATCCCAATCCCAAAGAAAGGCAATGCCAAAGAATGCTCAAACTACCGAACAATTGCACTCATCTCACACGCTAGTAAAATAATGCTCAAAATTCTCCAAGCCAGGCTTCAGCAATATGTGAACCGTGAACTTCTTGATGTTCAAGCTGGATTTAGAAAAGGCAGAGGAACCAGAGATCAAATTGCCACCATCCGCTGGATCATCAAAAAAGCAAGAGAGTTCCAGAAAAACAGCTATTTCTGCTTTATTGACTATGCCAAAGCTTTTGACTGTGTAGATCACAATAAACTGTGGAAAATTCTGAAAGAGATGGGAATACCAGACCACCTGATCTGCCTCTTGAGAAATCTGTATGCATGTCTGGAAGCAACAGTTAGAACTGGTCATGGAACAACAGACTGGTTCCAAATAGGAAAAGGAGTATGTCAAGGCTGTATATTGTCACCATGTTTATTTAGCTTATATGCAAAGTACATCATGAGAAATGCTGGACTGGAAGAAACACAAGCTGTAATCAAGATTGCCGGGAGAAATATCAATAACCTCAGATATGCAGATGATACCACCCTTATGGCAGAAAGTGAAGAGGAACTGAAAAGCGTCTTGATGAAAGTGAAAGTGGAGAGTGAAAAGGTTGGCTTAAAGCTCAACATTCAGAAAACGAAGATCATGGCATCTGGTCCCATCACTACATGGGAAATAGATGGGGAAACAGTGGAAACAGTGTCAGACTTTATTTTTCTGGGCTCCAAAGTCACTGCAGATGGTGACTGCAGCCATGAAATTAAAAGACTCTTACTCCTTGGAAGGAAAGTTATGACCAACCTAGATAGCATATTCAAAAGCAGAGACATCACTTTGCCAACAAAGGTTCACCTAGTCAAGGCTATGGTCTTTCCTGTGGTCATGTATGGATGTGAGAGCTGGACTGTGAAAAAGGCTGAGCCCCGAAGAATTGATGCTTTTGAGCTGTGGTGTTGGAGAAGACTCTTGAGAATCGCTTGGACTGCAAGGAGATCCAACCAGTCCATTCTCAAGGAGATCAGCCCTGGGATTTCTTTGGAAGGAATGTTGCTAAAGCTGAAACTCCAGTATTTTAGCCACCTCATGCGAAGAGTTGACTCTTTGGAGAAGACTCTGATGCTGGGAGGGATTGAGGGCAGGAGGAGAAGTGGACGACAGAGGATGAGATGGCTGGATGGCATCACTGACTCTATGGATGTGAGTCTGAGTGACCTCCGAGAGCTGGTGATGGACAGGGAGGCCTGGCGTGCTGCAGTTCATGGTGTCGCAGAGTCAGACACGACTGAGCGACTGATCTGATCTGATATGTATACATATATATTTTAAATACTACCTCTAAACATGTTTAATTCATACTTAGATCCTATACTCAATGCTGGGTTAAACACTTTCTAAATAACTTCCCACACCACCATTGGTGAAGACTGACAAAAACCATGATGATTTCAAATTTTCCCTCTCTTGCTCAGGGTTCATTTTTCGCCTTTGTTGCTCTCAGGAAGGGGACATACTCTCACTTTCTCTTTCTTCTCTATTAAGTTGTCAAGTTTTATGTTTGGGGAAAAAAGCATAAACAGAGCATTTATATTTTATATAAATTGTAGACTTGAAACACAATGCTTAATTTCTGGCCCAAACCAGGTTTAAGACAAGGTTAAAAGCTTTTGAGTACTGGACTATAGACATTTATTACCTTTGCAAAAATATTCCCTACCTCCATCTCCAGGTAGTATCTGCTATTTATTTATTACAGCATAATAGGATTCCTCTGACAGAAAAGATATATAAGAAAAATACGTTAGTAAAATTTGAACTCTATTAGTCATAGAAGTTTCGTGTACTTCTACAGCACCATTCCTTTATTCTAACTCATATTTTCATTTCCACAGAGATTCAAAAGTTTAGCTAAGTTAATGTGTTATGTCTTGGCCTTGGAAGAAAACCAAGACTATTAGCTTTCAAGATATCAATAAATATATATTTTTTTGTTTAGTCTTCTTGGAAGAGAGGAAGAAAACTTCTCAGATACTAATTGGTGAAATATAAATCCTGATATCATTAAGAGAAAGAGATTCTATTTGAAACAGACATGATAAGTTGTAGCATTATATACATACATATATATATATATATATTCAAGGTACTTTAAGAAATATTTTTCAAATACAAAAGTGATCAAATAGTAAATAATAGATTGGTTAAATAACATATCTTTTTTGTTTAATCATTAATAATATATAATACTATATATAATCTTGGGAACAGGATTTTTTTTCCATATGAATACTAATAGAGGTTGGCATATGTTTCCTATTACCACTATGAACTATAAAGTACCGAAGGACATATTTCAAAATGTACATTGACTATAATCTATTTTGACAGGATATTATTATATAAGTAGGAACTTACTATTTATTTACTGAAACCCAAAGGTATCTGCAAGTACCTTTTCAGGTGTTCAGTAGGCAGAGTCTTACTTCAACTTATTAGTCAGTGATATGCAAAAAAAAATCAGTTTTATCATATTTGGTCTAAATATTTTATTCAGCTTGACAAGTTCACTTATGACTTATGGCTATCATATGAATATGTTCACACTTAAGTTCAAATTATTTCAACTTGTAAGCAATGAACAAATACAGTGGGAAGAGTTTAGGTGGAAAACTCAAAATTGCATAGCAAAGTAAAATATTTGGTGTGTTTTTTTCCTAAATGAGCAAAACAACAGGGTTGAACTCACTTTGAAATCCTGCTTTGTGTTGACAGTTGAACTATAACTATATTTCATAAACTATAGCACTCCCAAGTTACTGAAAATAAATTGATTTTCTGGAAATCTGCGACACACAGGTTTTCAATATGGATCTTGAGCAGTCTGTCCCTAAAGTAGTTATTTCCATTTACACCTCTGACCTGCCAGTATCTTTGGTGCTACTGTAGTTTTTCATGTACTTCAAAAGCTACAGATCTGTTTCCATCCCTCTTAATCTAATATAAACTGCACATGCTTCTATCAATAAAGGCCTTCATTTTTATCCTTCTTCGATTTCATGACACCAATGGTTCTATATTTCACAGCAAAGGGAGCAGAATGAAATTACATATCGTTCAGATTTCAGCAATATCTGGTTTATGTGATTCAGGACCTCCATACAAAGGAGAGGTCATTCTCAATATTTTAGAAGATGGCTCTTTTTGGTGATTTTATGTGATAAACCTGACAATGTGCTTGATTGAATATGGTAAAAATATGTTTATCTTGTTGAAAATAGAAACAGTTTAAAACAATCAAGGCCTAAAATGGCAACTCTCATATAAACATAGACAAGTAATAAATAAGTTGGTCAAAACCATGGGATAATATATTGAAGTCTGTACATAAGAGAGCAATTGAGAAAGCAAAGTTGGATAATTATTCTTATCTAGTAGCAACACCACCAGTGAAGTAAAAGCAAAATGCAAAAATGCAACAGACCAAAAAGTTAACTCCCTGTCCCTCAAAAAAAAAAAAAAGAAAGAAAGAAAGAAAGAAAACTGGCAATTAGAAAATATGTCATGTTGTTTAAGAACAAAGGCTACATTGTGCCTAGAGATAAAAGCACACATAAACAAGTATATTTGACTAAAATGTTTGTTTTAAATGAATTTAAATATTTCCTCAGAGCTTAAAATATATGAAAAATCAAAATTAAAAAATAGATTTAAAAAGATAAAAGTTAAAAAATAAACATAAAGTGGAAGTGTTGCTAAAGGAAAAAAAAATCAAAGAGTGATTTAAATCTTAAATGCAACAGAAAAGAGATTAGTTGGGAGATAAATTTGTACTAAAGATTGAATGATCTAACTATAGTCTTATTTTAAGGTATTCATGGATGATGGATAGTTAAGACAGAAGAGAATCAGGGCTGAAGGTCCAAAGGTACTAGATAATTGATTTGAGTTAATGTAGATATATAAGTAATTTCAATCCTTGCATTGGAAATGGTGGAAATAGTTCAGATGTTTCAGTCTATTGATTTGAGGCATTGTGCTATATTAACAATCTTCCATACACCTGCCAGAACCTAGAGAGAATAACGTCTCAGCCACACAGGCAAAGATCCAGTCCTGGTGTGAAAACAGAACTTTAAATATGGATTTTAACTAGAAGAGCATTTGCATATGCTATAATCCATGGGGCCAATCAGGAGTATATTCCATGAGTATAACTGGGTAATTGACTGCCTTGTGTTCTTTAAATAGACGGAAGCTGATTTGAAAGGACAGAGACAGAAACACTACTGGGACCCTATTGCAGAATCTGAAAAAATGCAAGAGCTTATGCCAGAAAGCAGGAATTAAGTCTCTTGACAACTAGGGATGTGTGAACAGATACCAGGAATGAATCCAGATGCAAAAGCCAAAACAAGATCAACAAGGAACAGCTGTCACTATAGCAAATTCAGGTAGGAGAAAAGGAACCAGAAAACATAATGAAGCAGAATAAGGAATTCTGGAGGTAGCATTATGGGGCACCCAAATAAAATACTCAAGAGAACTTTATATACGTCTATGTTTATGCCTTTTCTTTCAGCATGTTTATATTAATAACCTACTTATGGAGCAAGCCAATGTGTCACTCTACATATAGATTTCAGGTAAAGGCAACCTGATATAGAGCTCACATGCATCAGAAATTTTTAGACACTTGGTAGGGTTTATCTCGTAACTTAATCAGGTTTCACACATAAAAGAGACTGGGAAATCAGACAAGGTACAGGAGAAATATACAACAAAATTATTTTGAAATTTGTGTCAGATTAGTATATTCCTACCTCAGACAGCATATTCAAAAGCAAAGGTATCACTTTGCGACAAAGGTTCATATAGTCAGACGTGAGAATTGGACCATAAAGAAGGCTGAGCACTGAAGAATTAATGCTTTCAAACTGTAGTGCTAAAGATGACTTCTGAGAGTCCCTTGGACTGCAAGGAAATCAAATCAGTCCATCCTAGAGAAATCAGCCCTGAATAGTCATTGGAAGGACTGATGCTGAAGCTGAAGATCCAATACTATGGCTATCTGATGTGAAGAGTCGACTCATTGGAAAAAGGCCCTGATGCTGGGAAAGACTGAGGGCAGGAGAAGGGGGTGGCCGAGGATACTGTGGTTAGATAGAGTCACCAATTCAATGAACATGGATTTGAACAAACTCTGGGAGATAGTGGAGGATAAGAGGATTTGGTTGTGTCAGAGTCCATGGGGTCTAAAAGAGTCAGACACAACTTAGTGACTGAACAATGCTATGCTAAGTCACTTCAGTCATGTCCGACTCTATGTGACCCCATAGACAGCAGCCCACCAGGCTTCCCCGTCCCTGGGACTCTCCAGGCAAGAACACTGGTGTGGGTTGCCATTTCCTTCTCCAATGCATGAAAGTGAAAAAAGAAAGTGAAGTCGCTCAGTCGTGTCCAACTCTTAGCAACCCCATGGACTGCAGCCCACCAGACTCCTCAGTCCATGGGACTTTCCAGGCAAGAGTACTGAACAATAATACCCTTGAAAGAAACACACAGTGCTCTTGTTTGCAAACGCTGTTGTAACAGTGGTGTATATACTTGTGTTGTGAGTTAGATATTTGCATAAGTTAAAAAAAATATACATGATCAAATGTTTTGGAAAACAGACATTCCTTTCCTAACAGAAATGATAAAACTCTCATTTGTGTTATAAATCATCAAAGCAACTGAATCCTTTTTCATTCCTCTATCAAATTATCTTCTCCATATTGGCAGCCAGCTAAAATCCTTACATCTATAGAATATACAGCATAATTCCAAATGTAATTATATTGTATATTCTATTCAAATTATCACATTTGTATTTTAATAAGATATGGGCTTGATCACTGGGTCAGAAAGATCCCCTGGAAAAGGAAGGGGCAACCCACTCCAGTCTTCTTTCTTGGAGAATCCCATGGAGAGAGGAGTCTGGCAGGCTTCAGTACATAGGATCTCAAAGAGTTGGGCAGGACTGAAGGGACTTAGTATGCACTCCAGTATTCTTACCTAGGAAATCCCATGGAAAGAAAAGCCTGGTGTTGAGACACAACTGAGCAACTAAATAACATCTTCTGTTTTAGATAATAGCTAGATAGCAGTAAAGAACACTGCTACCTAGTGTGCTGCTTAAATTTTACTGATTTCAAAGTAGCCCAGAAAAGAAGTTCATTTAGTGAGTTAAATGGACCTTACATAATTTTAGTAAAGTAAAATAATTTAAAAGACAACTAACATTTTAAAGTTATAACAGTTGATCAGAAAAGAAATTTTTTATTACCATAATAACTTTTTCCTGAAGTTTGGCTTACTTTGATTTAATGATACTATTTGCTGCTGCTAAGTCACTTTAGTCGTGTCCAACTCTGTGCGACCCCATAGACGTCAGCCTACCAGTCTCCCCCATCCCTGGGATTCTCCAGGCAAGAACACTGGAGTGGGTTGCCATTTCCTTCTCCAATGCATGAAAGTGAAAAGTGAAAGTGAAGTTGCTCAGTCGTGTCCGACTCTTTGCAACCCCATGGACTGCAGCTTACCAGGCTCCTCCATCCATGGGATTTTCCAGGCAAGAGTACTGGAGTGGGGTGCCATTTTCAAAACTTTCTTCATTGAAAGTTCAAAAGGTTTTGAGGTCCAGGTATTCCCCTGATGTATTATCACACATGTTTGAACATTGTAATTCTGTGCCTTTTTCTGTAGAGTAGAAACATTATAGCTTGTTTTTACATTATAAAAACTCTGAATGTATCTAAAGATAGCTTGATAATGGATGTGGTCAATAGTGAGATACCTCTAAATAAAAGGAGTGATTAGGGGCCAGAGACAGGACTGGTGGCAAAATCACCTTGTGACTTTAACTCTTTGTAGAATTTTTTCAATACTAATTGCTAGTTCATATTCACCAGGAACATTAACTTTAAACTTATATGAATGATTATTTTGTAAAACAGGTGCTAATCTATTTTTATACTTATAAGGAGAAAGACTGCTGTTCTCTGATGGTGAAAAGACATTTGAGATAAACAAGTGTCATGTCCTGCTAAGTAGCTCAGTCATGCTCAACTCTTTGCGACCCATGGGTGACCTGCTCAACTTTTTGCAACCTCCCAGGCTTTGCTATACATGGAATTTTCCAGGCAAGAATACTGGAGTGAGTTGTCATTTGCTACTCCAAGGGATCTTCTCAAGCCAGGGATTGAACCCATGTCTCTTGCGTGTCCTGCATTGTGAGCTGGATTCTTTACCACTGTGCCACATGGGAAGTCCATAATTCAAGGTAATTTGGCTTATGTGAGAATTTAAGTGGATGGAAATAAAGAATTGAGTAAGACCATGGTATACAAGAAACAAAATCTCATTTCTATTAATATCTTTTCACAAGATATTTATAAACAAAATGTAAATCAATTCATATAAGGTAATTAAAGAATCTAGATTACCACTATATTTTATTAACTAGAAAAACTAAATATATAGGCCATTTTCTTAAATGAATTCTAGTGTAAGTTTTATGACATAAAATCTACAAAGTATTTGAATATTTGTTAGATACAACATAAAGTTTTCTGAAGCTAATTTTAAGTAATGAAAATGAAAGTGAAACTCAACATTTTCTAAAATGTGGAGGCTGATATACTGAATATCATATCAATATGATTTAGGCTCAGTTCAGTTCAGTTCAATTGTTCAGTCGTGTCTGACTATTTGCGACCCCATTAACTGCAGCACTGCAGGCCTCTCTGTCCATCACCAACTCCTGGAATCCACCCAAACCCAAGTCCATTGAGTCAGTGATGCCATCCAAACATCTCATCCTCTGTTATCCTCTTCTCCTTCTGCCATCAAGCTTTCCCAGCATCAGGGTCTTTTCCAGTGAGTCAGCTCTTTGTATCAGGTGGCCAAAGTACTGGAGTTTCAGCCTCAACATCAGTCCTTCCAATGAATACCCAGGATTGGTCTCCTTTAGGATGGACTGGTTGTATTTCCTTTCAGTCCAGGGGACCCTCAAGAGTCTTCTCCAATACCACAATTCAAAAACATCAATTCTTCGGTGCTCAGCTTTCTTCACAGTCCAACTCTCACATCCATACATGACCACTGGAAAAATCATAGCCTTGACTAGATAGACCTTTGTTGGCAAGTAATGTCTCTGCTTTTGAATATGCTATCTAGGTTGGTCACAACTTTCCTTCCAAGTAGTACATGTCTTTTAATTACATGGTTGCAGTCACCATCTTTGGTGATTTTGGAGCCCCCAAAATAAAGTCTGTAACTGTTTCCCCATCTATTTTACATTAAGTGATGGGATCAGATGCTACGATCTTAGTTTTCTGAATGTTGAGCTTTAAGCCAACTTTTTCACTCTCCTCTTTCACTTCTGTCAAAGTCTCTTTAGTTTTTCTTCACTTTCTGCCACTAGGGTGGTGTAATGTGCATATCTCAACTTAATGATAATTCTCTTAGCAATCTTGATTTCAGCTTATGCTTCATCCAGCTGAGGGTTTCTCCTGATGCACTCTGCATATAAGTTAAATAAGCAGGGTAACAATATACAGCCTTGACATACTCCTTTTCCTATTTGGAACCAGTCTGTTGTTCCATGTCCAGTTCTAACTGTTGCTTCCTGACTTGCATTCAGGTTTCTCAAGAGGCAGATTAGGTGGTCTGGTATTCCTATCTCTTTCAGAAATTTCCATAGTTTGTTGTAATCAACACAATCAAAGGCTTTGGCATAGTCAATAAAGCAGAAATAGATGTTTTTTTTGAACTCTCTTGCCTTTCCAATGATCCAAGAGATGTTGGCAATATGATCTCTGGTTCCTCTGCCTTTTCTAAAACCAGCTTGAAGTCAAGAAGTTCACAGTTCATGTATTGTTGAAGACTGGCTTGGAGAATTTTGAGCATTACTTTACTAGCGTATGAAATGAGTGCAATTGTGTGGTAGTTGGAGTTTCTTTGGCATTCCCTTTCTTTGGGATTGGAATGAAAACTGACCTTTTCCAGTCCTGTGCCCAGTGCTGAGTATTCTAAATTTGCTGGCATATTGAATGCAGCACTTTCACAGCATCATCCTTGAGGATTTGAAATAGCTCCACTGGAATTCCATCACCTCCACTAGCTTTGTTCATAGTGCTGCTTTCTAAGGCCCACTTGACTTCACATTCCAGGATGTCTGGCTCTAGGTCAGTGATCACACCATCATGATTATCTGGGTCATGAAGATCTTTTTGTACAGTTCTTCTGTGTATTCTTGCCACCTCTTCTTAATATCTTCTGCTTCTGTTAGGTCCATACCATTTCTGTCCTTTATTGATCCCATCTTTGCATGAAATATTCCCTTGGTATCTCCAATTTTCGTGAAGTGATATCTAGTCTTTCCAATTCTGTTGTTTTCCTCTATTTCTTTGCATTGATCACTGAGGAAGGCTTTATTCTCTCTCCTTGCTATTCTTTGGAACTCTGCATTCACATGCTTATATCTTTCCTTTTCTCCTTTGCTTTTTGCTTCTCTTCTTTTCACAACTATTTGTAAGACCTCCTCAGACAGCCATTTCACTTTTTTGCATTTCTTTTTCATGGGGATGGTCTTGATCCCTAACTTCTGTACAATGTCATGAACCTCCATCCATAGTTCATCAAGCACTCTATCAGATCTATTTCCTTAAATCTATTTCTCACTTCCACTATATAATCATAAGGGATATGATTTAGGTCATACCTGAATGGTCTAGTGGTTTTCCCTACTTTCTTCAATTTAAGTCTGAGTTTGGCAATAAGGAGTTCATGATTTGAGCCACAGTCAGCTCCCAGTCTTATTTTTGCTGGCTGTATAGAGCTTCTCCATCTTTGGCTGCAAAGAATATAATCAATCTGATTTCAGTGTTGACTATCTGGTGATGTCTATGTGTAGAGTCTTCTTCTGTGCTGTTGGAAGAGGGTGTTTGCTATGACCAGTATGTTCTCTTAGCAAAACTCTATGAGCCTTTGCCCTGCTCCATTCTGTACGCCAAGGCAAAATTCACCTGTTACTCCAGTTGTCTCTTGGCTTTCTACTTTTCATTTTAGTCCCCTATAATGAAAATTATATCTTTTTTGGGTGTTAGTTCGAGAAGGTCTTGTAGGTCTTTATACAACCATTAAACTTCAGTTTCTTCAACATTAATGGTAATGACATAGCCTTGGATTATCATGATATTGAATGGCTTGCCTTGGAAACGAACTGAGATTATTCTGTCATTTCTGAGATTGTACCCAAGCACTGCATTTTGGACTCTTTTGTTGTCTATGATGGCTACTCCATTTCGTCTGAGGGATTCTTGTCCACAGTAGCAGATATAATAGTCATCTGACTTCAGTTCACCCATTTTAGTCTGTTTTAGTTCACTGATTCCTAAAATGTCCATTTTCACTCTTGCCATCATCTGTTTGATCACTTTCAATTTGCCTTGATTCATGGACATAACATTCCAGGTTCCTATGCAATATTGCTCTTTACTGCATTGGACCTTGCTTCCATCCCCAGACACATCCACAACTGGGTATTGTTTTTGCTTTGGCTCAGTCTCTTCATTCTTTCCAGAGTTATTTCTCCACTGATCTCCAGTAGCATGTTGGGCACCTATCGACCTGGGGAGTTCATCTTTCAGTGTCCTATCTTTTTGCCTTTTCATACTGTTTACGGGTTTCTCAAGTCAAGAATACTGAAGTGGTGTGCTATTCCATTCTCCAGTGGACCGCATTTTGTCAGAACTCCACCATGACCTGTCTGTCTTGGGTGGCCCTACACAAGATGACTCATAGTTTCATTGAGTTAGACAAGGCTATGATTCATCTGATTAGATTGGTTAGTTTTCTGTGATTGTTGTTTCTGTCTTCCCGCTGATGCCCTCTCTCAGCACCTATTGTCTTACTGGGGTTTTGCTGACCTTGGATGTGGGGTAACCCGTCATGTCCCCCGCTCCTGACCTTGGGTGTGGGATATATCTTCTTGGCTGCTCACCCCTTCAGCACTGCGCAGCCCCCAATTGCTGTTCCAGCACCACACAGCCTATAAATAGTATCAAAATTTTTTTCATGTTACAAAGCAAATGGATAGTTAACTCTCCCATAATAGATAAAAAGATGGATTTATTCTATAACATAATGTAATGAAGAGTGTGAATTTCAGCTTTATTTTTATTTTTTAATTTATTTATTTTAATTAGAGACTAATTACTTTAGAATATTGTATTGGTTTTGCCATATATCAACATGAATCTGCCATGGGTGTACACGTGTTCGCCATCCTGAACCCCCCCTCCCTCTTCCCTCCCCATACCATCCCTCTGGGTCATACCAGTGCACCAGCCCCAAGCATCCTGTATCCTGCATCAAACCTGGACTGAACGATTAGTTTCTTATATGATATTATACATGTTTCAATGCCATTCTCCCAGATCATCCCCCGCCCCCCTCCACAGAGTCCAAAAGACTGTTCTATACATCTGTGTCTCTTTTGCTGTCTTGCATACCGGGTTATCATTACCATCTTTCTAAATTCCATGTATATGCGTTAGTATACTGTATTGGTGTTTTTCTTTCTGGTTTACTTCACCTGTATAATTGGCTCCAGTTTCAACCACCTCATTGGAACTGATTCAAATGTATTCTTTTTAATGGCTGAGTAATACTCCATTGTGTATATGTATAACAATGAGATACCATTTCATTCCAGTCAAAATGGCTGTGATCCAAAAGTCTACAAGCAATAAATGCTGGAGAAGATGTGGAGAAAAGGGAACCCTCTTACACTATTGGTGGGAATGCAAACTAGTACAGCCACTATGGAGAGCAGTGTGGAGATTCCTTTAAAAACTGGAAATAGAACTGCCATATGACCCAGCAATCCAACTACTACGCATACACACCGAGGAAACCAGAATTGAAAGAATTTCAGCTTTATTTTTAATTATCTCAATAGATTTCATGTAGCTTTTTGATGTTCTAAATTAGTCTCAAAGTCTGGATAAAGTTTTATTACATATTTCAAATACTAAAGTGTCCAGCTATATTCTCTAATCCAATGTGCCTTGAATAGGTGTCAGAAATGGGTTTAGAGAACCTCATGAATAACTATAATATTTTCAAAAAGACAATTTAAGCTATTATTTAAATTAGTTGAATATCATATGAATGATAGCAGGAGACACAAATTACGATTAGCCTTCTCAAGAGCCATTTATATAGTGCATTTATTTTTAATCTCATATGCTCTTATAGACAAATAATTGTCATAAAATCATAGCTTTCAAATGACCTTATCTTGCTTAGGTATCATTAAAATGTATTACCACTTACTCACTTCAAACAGAAAAGGATATCTATATTGCCATGCACATTTATTTTTACTCATCTTGGTTTACATTCAAAAGTAATATAATGTGGTTTCTTTTATATATAGAAAGGAACTCATACCTCAGAATAATTGTGCAAAATTAATGCTCTAAGTGTCAAAACTGGTGAAGATTGTAAATGGTTTTACACTCTCCTGCATCAGTTATTTTATGTAATGTCTTTTCAGGATCCAAAGTCATACAGGAAAATTATTCCCATCCATACTGGCCTATGCATTCCATCAGTAGTGAGTTCTTTCTTGGCAAAGGAAAGAAAGTGTGTCTTATAACAAATACTCTGAAAATTCATTGTACAATAAGAAAAAAAGAAAAACCTTGCAGAACATTTGAAAGGGCACTGCAGGCAAAATATTCTTTCTAAGCATATGTTTATATTGTCAACTTTCTGTATGAATGCTTTCTTAGTTTGGGCCACTGTAACAAAACACCATAGATTAGGTAGTTTAAATAACAAATATTAATTTCTCAGTTTTGGGGGCTGGTAAATCCAAGTTCAAGGTGCTGGAAGATTTGGTTCCTGGTGAGAGGTCTATTTCTAGATTACAGATGCTAAATATATTTTCTGTGTGCTTACATTATGTAAGGACATGTGGTCTCTTCTACATCTTATTAGAACACTATTTCCACCATGGTGCTTCTTTCTTCATGATCCCATTTAAGTCTAATTATTTTCCAACTATCCTACTTTCAAGTTCCACTGCATTGGGAATTAGGGCTTCAGCATAAAGATTTGGGAGGGAGGCAATTCTATCACAGTAAATTAAAAAAAAAAAAAAAAATCATACATGTCAACACAAATGACTCTGAATAGTCAAGAATAATCTTGAGAAAGAAGAATGAAGCTGGAAAAATCAGGCTCCCTGTCTTCAAACTATATTGCAAAACTACAGTCATTAAAAAGTATGATACTGGCACAAAAAGAGACATAGATAAATGGATTAGGATAGAAGTCCTAGCAATAAACCCATGCACTTATGATAAATTACTCTACAATGAAGGAGGCAAGGATATACAAGGGAGAAAAGACAGATTCTTCAATAAGAGATGCTGGGGAAACTGTACAGCTACAGTAAAAAATGAAATTACAGTATTTCCCAACACTATATATAAATATAAACTCAACATGGATTAAAAATCTAAATATTGAATATCATAAAACTCCTAGAGGAAATCATAAGCAGAACACTTTTTAACACAAATTGCAGCAACACTTTTTTTTTTTTTTTAATTTATCTCCTAGAATAATGAAAAAAAAAAAAAAAAACTTGGATTTAATTAAACTTAAAAATTTTGCACAAAACAGAAAGACAGTCTATAGAGGAAAATATTTTCAAACCATACTATCAAAGGCATTTGATTTCCAAAATATACAAACATCATATACAGTTTAATATATGAAAAAAAAAAATCTAATCAAAAATGAGCAGACAACCTAAATAGACATTTATCCAAAAAATATATACAGATGAATAAGCAAGCACATTAAAACATGCTCAATATCACGAATTAGTACCAAAATGCATATCAAACTGCAATGAGTGTATCCCTCACACCAATCAGAATGGGTGTCATGTAAAAGTCTGCAAATAATAAAAAAGGTGGTGTGGAGAAAAGTGAACTCTCCTATACTATTGCTGGGAACGTAAATTGGTACAGAAACTGTGGAAAACAGTATGAATTTGTCTTACAGAACTAAAACGTTGAGTTATCACATGATCCTGCAATCTCATTCCTGGGCATATATCCAGAGGAAATTCTAATTCAAAAAATACATGAACCCCAAAGTTTATAGCAGCACTATTTACATTAGCCAAGACCCAGAAGCAAGTTAAAAGTCCACTGAAGATAAATGAATAAAGAAAAAATAATAGTCATAGAGAAGATGAAATGATGCCTAGGGCAGTGACATGGATGAACCTCGAGATAATCATACTTAGTAAAGTCAGACACAGAAAGACAAATATCATGTGATATCACTTGTGCAATCTTAAAATACATGAACTTATTTACAAACAGAAATAGACTTACAGAAAATAAACATGATTATCAAAGTAGGGGGTGAGGGGAGAGATAAATTATGGGTTTGGAATAAATTATGGATAAATAGAGAGGACCTACTGCATAAACAAGGAACTATACTCAATGTCTTGTAGTAACATAATGGAAAATAATCTGAAAAAGAATATATACAAAGAGACACACAAACAGCTTAACCATTCTGCTGTACACCTAAAACTAACCCAACATTGAAAAATTAAATATACTTCAAAAAATGGTCATAAAAATAAAATAGTTAGTGATCACTCTCAAGAAATATGTGAAGCAACACAGCAGAAATACCAAATAAATGTAACAAGAAAGAGATGCTATTTATATTATTTCTGCTTGCATTCTTTGAGAGCATGGAAACTCATTTCAAGTCAGATTTAACTTCATTTTTGTTTTGTCTGCTTTGTCTGTTTTCAGATCAAAGCAGCAAGGATATCTTTATATTTGTTGTTGATTTACATCAAACTATCCTGTGTCAATATGCATGATTTTCTACTTATCATGATTCTGAATTAACTACTCATTTTTGCTAACTACTAAAACAATATACCTCCTAGGTTAATACCTATATTCTTTAGTGTGACTGGTTATAATCATATATACACACAGAGTCATGTGTGTTTATTATAACAGGTTAATTTATTAGGAAATTGAGTCACAAATATTTTAAATGGATTGCCCAATTCCATATTCAAATGAGAAATCCAGACTGCAAGCTTAAGTGTTCTTATCTCAAACTCATTACAAACATTATGTTTCCTTGAAAGCTGAAAATTCATGATTTAAGCATATTGATTTCAGAATACCTCTTCTTGATATTTTAAATTTAATCCCTGAGTGTTAAAATTAAAAAAAAAAAAATTAACACAGAAACAGTTGCATCACAGACATTAGACTTTAAAAGGTTAACAAGATATATTCACAAATATTTTCTCCGACCTAGCATTAGACATCAAAAAATGGAAAAACAAACAAACAAAAACAAAAAAACAAAAAAAAAGATAATAACATGACAATTTTATTCAGAGAACTTCTTACTAAAAGAGGAGTTAGCAAAACTATACATGAAATTAATTCACTCAGCAAACATCTATTGAAATAATATAACCCCTGGCAATTTAAGACATTTTGAATGAGGAAAACTTAAGATCTGCTGTGATTGCAGATTAGTTGATACATCATGAAAGTAGAAATAGTGCCTATTATGTTGTGCTATTGGAATGAAGAAATATTTTAGAAAAGAATCATCTGAACTGTGAGTTTTCAAAAGCTGAACACCCTAGGGATATTGAAAAATAAACTCAGTGCAATGATTACTTAGCATACAAAACATGACTGCTGACTTTAGCCCTAATAGAGAATGCTTCTACAGAATTTTAATGAAGGCCATAAGGACTTCATGTAACAATACTCTTAATTAACAATGGGAAAATCTCAAAGAATTAAATGTGATTTTTCATAAAAAAATATATGTTCCTTTTATTCTAACTTTTAAAATAAGCAATATTAAGTCAAATATAAACATTATTTTTTAAATGATTGAGGCAGCATGCTAATCTATATATTTATTTCAAATAAATTTAGAACCAAGTAAGAGAGTAAAATAATAAAAAGTACTTCAAAATGAACATAAAATCTTGTTTTGGGTTAAAAACTCTGAGGACAAATTCAAATCATGTAAATGTAGCATGATGTGAGCTAACAAAATGCTTGATCATTATTAGTAATATACCAGGAAACCATATTAAATATTTCAGTACTGTACTCATTTTTAATTATATATGTGTATTCAACATGATAGCTAATTATATTATATATATCCATGTTGTTGATCAAGAAGTTTTTATTATTTTAACATTAATATATTTTGACAAAATGTCTTGTAAGTATCTTGAAAATCACTTCATATTTTAGTAAAACTTTTATTTTCAATTTTTGGTTAATCCAAAACATATAAATAGAGAAACTTCATCATAAAATGTAAGTTAAGTTACAGGGAAGCTTGTGGCTCAGAGGGTAAAAGCATCTGCCTATAATGCAGGAGACTTGAGTTCAATCCCTGGGTCAGGAAGATTCCCTGGAGAAGGAAATGGCAACCTACTCCAGTACTCTTGCCTGGAAAATCCCATGGATAGAGAAGCCTGGTAGACTACAGTCCATGGGATCTCAAAGAGTCGCACATGACTGAGCGCCTTCACTTTCACTTTCTTTCTTTCTAGCTAGCTAGTCCTAAATGGCATCTTCTTCCAATTGAAAATATTTTATTTAGTGTAGCAATCCACTTTGTTTAATTACTGTCCATGGGGTCTCAAAGAGTCGGACACGACTGAGAGACTTCACTGACACTGACATATATCTAGTACTTGGGCTTCCTGGTGGCTCAAATGGTATAAAGGATCTGCCTGCAGTGTGAGAGGTCTGGGTTTGATCTCTGGGTCAGGAAGATTTCCTGGAGAAGAGAATGGCAACCCACTCCAGTATTATTGGCCGGAGAATTCCATGGACAGAGGAACCTGGTGGGCTACAATCCAAGGGGTCACAAAGAGTCAAAAACAACTCAGCAACTAACACAGATTTTTTTTTTTTTAATTTAAAATATGTGGGTCCTTAACATTTATCTATTATATAACAAACAGACACATATTAATTATTTATTGTCACAGTTGTATTTATCGATAATATGAAATAGCCCTACATTAACAGTGTATCTTTTCAACATAAGTACCCCTTTCTCTCTTTATACATTTTGTTATTCCAGGTGTTAATAACCCCCCAACCATAGTTCTTCATTTTCAATGCTTCAGTGCCTGCTGTAGTAACTTCCAGACTCCTGCCCTGAAGCTTTCTCTAGTTGCAGCAGCCTGCTTGGCTACCCAAAGTTAGACTGGAAGCACCAGGAAAAATACTTTCCCAGAGAGCAGCCTTCAAAAATGACTGATTATAGTAGTTATATAAATACACATTATTTGTCCCTTGAGGCAGGGGGTAGCTCTGAAATGAGCATTCTAAAGTAACTTCCAGCATGCAGCGAGTCCCCTACAACTGAACAAGATTAGTTCTGAGAGCACATTCATATGTCCAATTTGTATGTAAGTCCAACAAAGTTAGCTTAGGTACCCAGCTAACACAACAGGATATATAGTATGTACTATATATGCCATATAGTATATAATCACTCATGATAATAATTAATTAACAAGTGATACACCATTAATTTAAAAAAAGAAATTACTTTTACTGGACTGTGATTTCAATAGATTTTTTTACCATATTATTTAACATTTTAAAAATGAAAAATCATACAGCTGATAAATTTGGTATAATTTTTTATACTATCAAGTCCTGAAAATTAAGCATATTCCTATTACTAAAATATGCTGGGTATTGTATAGCTTAAAATTTAAAGCATATAGTGTTATGGAAGATTATTTCCATCTGTACTGAGAGCTACTCAATATTTCAGTTTCTAAATATAATTGAAAAACCAAATAATTTTAAACCAAAAGTGTGGATTCAAGAATGATAAATTATTATACAAAATTTATGTTATACACTATTTCTAAATTCTAGCACTGGTTAGTAATTGCCTGTCCCAAGTAACAAAAAACAAACAAGAAAGAACAAATCAATGATTGCCTATCTTAAATAAATCTTAGGTCCCTCCAACATGTTGTCCAAATGATTTATAGAATTTTAAGCTCTACATCTGGATGCTGTCTTAAAGGTCTGCCAAGCTAAATCTCTCACTCTGTACATGAAGGCAGTGGCCTCTAAGAAAGAAAAGTGGTATCATGCAGAAGAGATCTTACTTTCTAGCTTTGTTTTATTAACTGATTTATCTCAGTAAAAACAGCTAGTAAGTGTCAACTCAAAGTCATACCTTTATGTTCTAAATCTGAGTTTATTGTTGTTTTCAGTTACTGGGTCTTATCTACAACATATTAAGTCATAGCATGGTTGTTTACTTTGGAAGCAGTTGTCTTACTCACACACACACACACACACACACACACACACGAGTAACATAGTAAAAGAAATCTCTATTCCACAAAGCTTGTATAGAAACATGTTTACATAGATGATATGCCTTGCCTGGCAAAAGAATAGAAAAAAGTGCATTGAATGTCTTCTATGAGCTCTATGTAGCAGTACCAATTATGTCAAATTCATAAATAAAGCAGCACTATGGGAATAACTAAAAAGCTTCACTATCAAATTAATGTTTCTTTACCTGACCTATCTCTTGAGAAATCTGTATGCAGGTCAGGAAGCAATAGTTAGAACTGGATATGGAACAACAGACTAGTTCCAAATAAGAAAAGGGGTACGACAAGGCTGTATATTGTCACCCTGTTTATTTAACTTCTATGCAGAGTACATCATGAGAAATGCTGGAAGAAATACAAGCTGGAATCAAGATTGCTGGGAGAAATATCAATAACCTCAGATATGCAGATGACACCACCCTTATGGCAGAAAGTTGAAGAGGAACTAAAAAGCCTCTGGGTGAAAGTAAAAGAGGAGAGTGAAAAGTTGTCTTAAAGCTCAACATTCAGAAAATGATCATGGCACCTGGTCTCATCACTCCATGGCAAGTAGATGGAGAAACAGTGGAAACAGTGTCAGACTTTATTTTTCTGGGCTCCAAAATCACTGCAGATGGTGACTGCAGCCATGAAATTAAATGATGCTTACTCCTTAGAAGGAAAGTTCTGACCAACCTAGATAACATATTAAAAAGCAGAGCCATTACTTTGCCAACAAAGGTCCATCTAGTCAAGGCTATGGTTTTTCCAGTGGTCATGTATGGATGTGAGAGTTGGACTGTGAAGAAAGCTGGGTGCCAAAGAATTGATGTTTTTAACTGTGGTGTTGGAGAAGACTCTTGAGAGTCCCATGGACTGCAAGGAGATCCAAGCAGTCCATCCTAAAGGAGATCAGTCCTGGGTGTTCTTTGGAAGGAATGATGCTAAAGTTGAAACTCCAGTACTTTGGCCACCTCATGCAAAGAGTTGACTTATTGGAAAAGACTCTGATGCTGGGAGGGATTGGGGGCAAGAGGAAAAAGTGATGACAGAGGATGAGATGGCTGGATGGCATCACTGACTCGATGGACAAGGGTTTGTGTGAACTCCGGGAATTAGTGATGGACAGGAAGGCCTGGAATGCTGCAATTCATGGGGTTGCAAAGAGTTGGACATGACTGAACCACTGAACTGAACTGAACTGAATTATTGCATTCTAGTTTTGATAACATTGATGGCTATATTTACCATGTCTACAGTGAAATAACATTCTGTGAATCAAAAATTTACCGACACTGTGTTAACCAGAATAAAAATATTTAAAAGGAGAAAAGAAAATCATAGAACATATTAAGAGATCAATGCTTACAAAGAAAGGGTCCCTTCTAAGGAATCAGAACAAGATCTCTCAGTAGAATCGGTTTACTGGCTCAGTTGTGTCTGACTCTTTGCGACCCAATCGATGAAACATGCCAGTCTTCCCTGCCCATCACCAACTCCCAGGGCTTGCTCACACTCACGTCTATCGAGTAGGTGATGCCATCCAACTGTCTCATCCTGTGTTGTCCCCTTCTCCTGTCTTCAATCAGGGGCTCTAGTGCTTTGCATTTGCTGTCAGCCACCAACCTCCTTTATGTTCCCTTTCATTCTCTAAGACTCTGGGTGTGGTTCAGTGACCTGAAGTGCCTAGACTAGAGCACTTTCTTGCATGCGGTAGTCACCCAATTATTTTTTAACAGAATCAATGAATATAGATGATAATCTCTGGTTGTTAGCTAGTATAGGGAAGGAAACATATTAGTAACAATCTCAGTAACTATAACCTCTTTGGAGAGCATTGTGGAATACACAATTTGATCAGAGACAATGGACTCAAATCCTGCTTTTGATATTTGACTGCTGAGAGATTTTAAGCTTCATCTCTCCAGCTCCCCCTTTGTCTCACATCTGGACAAGCTGAAAAGAAGGTCTGGAGGCTCCCTTCTTTGACACAAGTGGTAGTTTCAAACCATTCATGCCGCTTACGTAGTGTGGGAATCCTTTGCACAACCCTACATGCTAAATGCAATAGAACCAGTCTCCCATCCTTACACATTTAAGCCATATTAAAACCAGCTTAGGAGAGCTGCCCTTATCAGGAGCCTCGCTGTATGAGTAATAAAAGTTTTCATACCTTCTTTTTTAAAATTAATTTATTTTTAATTGGAGGATATTAGCTTTACAATATTGTGTTGCTTTCTGTCATATATCAACATGACTTGGCCGTAGGTATGTGTGAAATGTCATCAGTCTCAAAATCTGAAACACATTTTGAATGGGGTTCCATCCTTCCCTATAACATGACCATAGCAGAGTATGGACCAGAAGATAACATCTATAGCCTGCTGCTTCTTAGTATGTGTGTTGAACTCACTCTAGTGCTTGCCCTTTCATTAGGATTGTCTGCTCAATTATGCTTCAAATTCCTGTTAATCCAAGTATTCTTTAAAAAATTCCTTTGATCACTTACATTAGTCACAGTATACACAGTATGCTGCTGCTGCTGCTGCTGCTGCTAAGTTGCTTCAGTCGTGTCCGACTCTGTGCAACCCCATAGATGGCAGCCCACCAGGCTTCACCATCCTTGGGATTCTCCAGGCAAGAACACTGGAGTGGGCTGCCATTTCCTTCTCCAATGTACGAAAGTGGGAAATGAAAGTGAAGTAGCTCAGTCGTGTCCGACTCCAGCGACCCCATGGACTACAGCCTACCAGGCTCCTCAGTCCACGGGATTTTCCAGACAAAAGCACTGGAGTGGGGTGCGATTGCCTATACAATGCATCAGATCAGATCAGTCACTCAGTCGTGTCTGACTCTTTGTGACCCCATGAATCGCAGTACGGCAGGCCTCCCTGTCCATCACCAACTCCCAGAGGGCACTCAGACTCACATCCATCGAGTCAGTGATGCCATCCAGCCATCTCATCCTTTGTCGTCCCCTTCTCCTCCTGCCCCCAATCCCTCCCAGCATCAGAGTCTTCTCCAATGAGTCAAATCTTCGCATGAGGTGGCCAAAATACTGGGGTTTCAGCTTTAGCATCATTCCTTCCAAAGAAATCCCAGGGCTGATCTCCTTCAGAATGGACTGGTTGGATCTCCTTGCAGTCCAAGAGACTCTCAAGAGTCTTCTCAACACCACAGTTCAAAAGCATCAATTCTTCGGTGCTCAGCCTTCTTCACAGTCCAGCTCTCACATCCATACATGACCACAGGAAAGACCATAGCCTTGACTAGGTGAACCTTTGTTGGCAAAGTAATGTCTCTGCTTTTAAATATGCTATCTAGGTTGGTCATAACTTTCCTTCCAATGAGTAAGCGTCTTTTAATTTCATGGCTGCAGTCACCAATTGATTTGTGCACAATTAGTTCTTTGCGCTATTTTTTGGTGTTTATATTTTAAAAAAGCTTATTATTCTGTAATTAGAAGGCAAACATACACACATTTTAAATTTATTATTGTGTAACTATGGTGCTTAATATTATTTGTCAATTTAATGGGGCCACAAGAGTGCACAGATATTTGGCAATGTATTATTCTGAATGTGTCTATGAAGGTGTTTTACATGAGATTAGCATTTGGCTCAGACTAAGTAAAGTAGGTTGCCCTCCCTTAGGCAGATGGGACCCATCCACGTGCTGAAGACCTGATCAAAACAAACAAACAAACAAAAGAAGAAGGTTGATCCTTCTGCAAGTAAAAGAGAATTCCTTCTGCTTTTATCTGAAACTGAATCTCTCCTGGCCTTTCAATTCCAACTAAAACCTTTTTTTTTTTTTTTTTCTGGATTTCAAGCTTGCCAGGACTGGAACTCGTACCATTAACTCTGTCTTAGATCTTTAGCTTGCTAACTGCAGATCTTAGAACTTGTCAGCCTCTCTACTGTGAGTACACATACACTCAGATATATACACAAATATGGTGTTTCTTTGGCTAACCCTGAATAATTCAATACTTTTGAAATTTACTGTTGATACTGAAGTTTTTTTTTTCCTATTTTATTCTTTATTATATTTCATGGTTACTAAATCACATGGAAAAATTAACAGAATTAAACATTGATGAAAAATGTATAAGTAAGGATCAGATCAGATCAGTCACTCAGTCGTGTCCGACTCTTTGAGACCCCATGAACCGCAGCACGCCAGGCCTCCCTGTCCATCACCAGCTCCCGGAGGTCACCCAGACTCGCATCCATCGAGTCAGTGATGCCATCCAGCCATCTCATCCTCTGTCGTCCCCTTCTCCTCCTGCCCTCAATCCCTCCCAGCATCAGAGTCTTCTCCATGAGTCAACTCTTCGCATGAGGTGGCCAAAATACTGGAGTTTCAGCTTTAGCATCATTCCTTCTAAAGAAATTCCAGGATTGATCTCCTTCAGAATGGACTGGTTGGATCTTCTTGCAGTCCAAGGGACTCTCAAGAGTCTTCTCCAACACCACAGTTCAAAAGCATCAATTCTTCGGCGCTCAGCCTTCTTCACAGTCCAGCTCTCACATCCATACATGACCACAGGAAAGACCATAGCCTTGACTAGGTGAACCTTTGTTGGCAAAGTGATGTCTCTGCTTTTGAATATGCTATCTAGGTTGGTCATAACTTTCCTTCCAAGGAGTAAGCGTCTTTTAATTTCATGGCTGCAGTCACCATCTGCAGTGATTTTGGAGCCCAGAAAAACAAAGTCTGACACTGTTTCCACTGTTTCCCCATTTATTTCCCATGCAGTGATGGGACCAGATGCCATGATCTTCGTTTTCTAAATGTTGAGCTTTAAGCCAAAAAAAAAAAAAAAAAAAGAAGCTCTTTTCCTCTCTTGCTGCCCTCTAGCGGGCTTCCCTAGCCTAGCCCTACCTACCTACCTGCCTGCCTGCCTACCTGGGGATTCGAACTGCTGACCTAATGACCTGCCTAACCTGCCAGACTGCCTGACTCTACCCGCTACGCTACCGCAGCTGCCTTATAATTATGGAAAAGAAATGCAAAAAGGAAAATGGCTGTCTGGGGAGGCCTTACAAATAGCTGTGAAAAGAAGGGAAGCGAAAAGCAAAGGAGAAAAGGAAAGATATAAACATCTGAATGCAGAGTTCCAAAGAATAGGAAGAAGAGATAAGAAAGCCTTCTTCAGTGATCAATGCAAAGAAATAGAGGAAAACAACAGAATGGGAAAGACTAGGGATTTCTTCAAGAAAATGAGAGATACCAAAGGAACATTTCATGCAAATATGGGCTGTATAAAGGACAGAAATGGTATGGACCTAACAGAAGCAGAAGATATTAAGAAGAGGTGGCAAGAATACACAGAAGAACTGTACAAATAGATCTCCACGAACCAGATAATCATGATGATGTGATCACTGACCTAGAGCCAGACATCCTGGAATGTGAAGTCAAGTGGGCCTTAGAAAGCATCACTACGAACAAAGCTAGTGGAGGTGATGGAATTCCAGTTGGAGCTATTCCAAATCCTGAAAGATGATGCTGTGAAAGTGTTGCACTCAATATGCCAGCAAATTTGGAAAACTCAGCAGTGGCCACAGGACTGGAAAAGGTCAGTTTTCATCCCAATCCCAAAGAAAGGCAATCCCAAAGAATGCTCAAACTACCGAACAATTGCACTCATCTCACACGCTAGTAAAGTAATGCTCAAAATTCTCCAAGCCAGGCTTCAGCAATATGTGAACCGTGAACTTCCTGATATTCAAGCTGGTTTTAGAAAAGGCAGAGGAACCAGAGATCAAATTGCCAACATCCACTGGATCATGGAAAAACCAAGAGAGTTCCAGAAAAACTTCTATTTCTGCTTTACTGACTATGACAAAGCCTTTGACTGTGTAGATCACAATAAACTGTGGAAAATTCTGAAAGAGATGGGAATACCAGACCACCTGATCTGCCTCATGAGAAATTTGTATGCAGGTCAGGACGTAACAGTTAGAACTGGGCATGGATCAACAGTCTGGTTCCAAATAGGAAAAGGAGTACATCAAGGCTGCATATTGTCACCATGTTTATTTAACTTCTATGCAGAGTACATCATGAGAAATGCTGGACTGGAAGAAACACAAGTTGGAATCAAGATTGCTGGGAGAAATATCAGTAACCTCAGATATTCAGATGACACCACCCTTATGGCAGAAAGTGAAGAGGGGCTAAAAAGCCTCTTGATGAAAGTGAAAGTGGAGAGTGAAAAGGTTGGCTTAAAGCTCAACATTCAGAAAATGAAGATCATGGCATCTGGTCCCATCACTGCATGGGAAATAGATGGGGAAACAATGGAAACAGTGTCAGACTTCATTTTTCTGGGCTCCAAAATCACTGCAGATGGTGACTGCAGCCATGAAATTAAAAGATGCTTACTCCTTGGAATGAAAGTTATGACCAACCTAGATAGCATATTCAAAAGCAGAGACATCACTTTGCCAACAAAGGTTCACCTAGTCAAGGCTATGGTCTTTCCTGTGGTCATGTATGGATGTGAGAGCTGGACTGTGAAGAAGGCTGAGCGCCGAAGAATTGATGCTTTTGAACTGTGGTGTTGGAGAAGACTCTTGAGAGTCCCTTGGACTGCAAGGAGATCCAACCAGTTCATTCTGAAGGAGATCAGCCCTGGGATTTCTCTGGACGGAATGATGCTAAAGCTGAAACCCCAGTATTTTGGCCACCTCATGCAAAGAGTTGACTCATTGGAGAAGACTCTGATGCTAGGAGGGATTGGGGCCAGGAGGAGAAGGGGACGACAGAGGATGAGATGGCTGGATGGCATCACTGACTCGATGGATGTGAGTCTGAGTGCCCTCTTGGAGTTGGTGATGGACAGGGAGGCCTGCCGTACTGTGATTCATGGGGTTGCAAAGAGTCTGACACGACTGAGCGACTAATCTGATCTGATATAGTTGGTGGATGAGATAAAGTTATTTAAAGGTCAAAATTAAGAGATCTTAAATCTAGAGACTAGTGTTTGGAAGCCATTGACTGCAGGGTTCCATTTTTTATTTTTTGTAAAGATTTCTATGATGCTCAAATTTGAAGGAGATTTCAAACAGGTATGCATAGTATTGAGAGACTATTCCCTCAAAAAGTCCACTGAATACCACTGTACTAACAGCCTGTAGTGACTTCAGAGGAATGAAATCACTAGGGTTAGGTGTCCTCCAAATGTAATATTCCAAGGATTGCTTTTGTAAAAACTAATATATTTCCTTATTGGTTTGTTATTTTATTTACTTATAAGGAAAATCATGCGATGTTTCATATTATTAAAGGCCAATTTTAATTAAAACCTAATATTAAGCTTTAATATATAATACTGATATATTCATAGTTCTCATTAAAATGTGTATATATATATTTTTAAATTTCTTACCTATAATTTATTTTTTCTTTTTTTAACTTTCCATTTAATTTTATTCTATTTAACTTTACAATATTGTATTGATTTTGCCATATATCAAAATGAATCTGCCACAGGTATACATGTGTTCCCCATCCTGAACCCTCCTCCCTCCTCCCTCCCCGTATTTTAACTAAAATTTTCTTTGTCCCATTCCTTGTGATCTGCCAAGTCATGTGCTATCACTATATTACCACCGTCATCCAGATGTTAATAACTGACCTCAGTTTTAGGAATTACTTTTGAATTTGTTCAGTACGGTTCCTATAATGAAAGCACCACACACGCAAAAAAAAATAGCTTTTCAAGTTTTGCACTTCACTTGGCATATATTATCCACCGAAAAACTTCAACTGTTTGTATATTTTAGGAGTGGTTCATTTTCTCCACAGGAATATGGTGCTAGATTCTTGGAATTATCAAAGTAATTACTGCATTATTACCAATATTCATGAACTCTCTCATGAATCAAAATATACTTCTTATGTTAAATCTCTTGTAACATAAGCTTCTGTTTAGTTTTAAGCCCATGAGAAAAGAAAAGATAAATGCTTGTATTTTACATTAGCTAGAAGTAACATTTTATAAAATGCACAGAGTAGATGCATATAATTTATCCCTATGTAAAGAGACAGACTGGGAATACAGTCACAAGATAAAATGAATCTATGTACTTTGGTCAAAGCTTTATTTTCTCTTGCATGCATGAGTGTGTATTTAGTCACTGTAGTGGCATCCCACTGGTTTGTGACTCTATGGACTGTAGCCCACAAGGCTCCTCTGTCCATGGGATTCTCCAGATTGAGAGAAAGCTGAAAATGAAGTCATGAATTAATGCATTCTTATCGATTAAAAACATTTCAATTCAGAAATGTTTAGTATGGAAAATATGCATTCATAAATAAATATTGGCATTTAATAAGAATAACGCATATAAATACTACTTTAGCATATTAGGGAATAGATGCTTTCTACCATTAGATAAACACTGAAATAAAAATTCACAGAAATAATTTTAAATGGTTTAGTCTTAACATTTTACATCACTCTACATAGCTAATTTAGCACAACATGGCAGCAATTTCTGAATCATATGTAGTAACCTGAAAAGCTAATGAATCTGGAAGGTATTTTCTTTCTCCTTTCTCCTTGAATGAGTTATAAATACTTAGAGATTCTGATTTTTTTTTTTTTTTTTTTGGGGGGGGGTGGCGGTTTATATGCCACAAGGTAGTGGTGTGGTCTTCTAACTTAGGTATCACTTTTTTTCCCCCCAAGAATATAAAATGATTTTACTTCACTGCTTTTCAAGTTATTTTAATATTTCCTATAAATGGAGATATATAATATAAATGGAGTCACATTATCAGACATTAAAATGAAACATAGAAATAGACTCATTTAGATATGACAGGCAGCTTTTATATGATTGCCCAAAGTGTATTAATTATTACTTTGGTAAAAGAGTGGTATAGTATTAAATTAATGACATGTTCTATACCCTTTCACTTACTGCATGTACCTCTAAATGTTCAAAGTCTAAACTTTATAAGCTGCGCTGATTGCATCTCTTATTGAACATAATGACATATGAAAAAATGGAGATGGACTCTGACAATGGAAACAAGCAGCCTGTCTTATACATTTACTCTGTAGGAATGGTCACATTCCCTGTATACTACTTTATTTCAGGAGCTAAAACAATGATTTATTTCCTGGAACTCTAGTAAAGTTACTAACCTTACTTATTTAACTTATTTTATTTAACTTATATGCAGAGTACATCATGAGAAATGCTGGGCTGGAGGAAGCAAAAATAATGATTTATTTCCTGGAACTTTAGTGAAGTTGCTAAACCTACTTATTTAATTTTTATGCAGAGTACATCATGAGAAACACTGGGCTGGAGGAAGCACAAGCTGGAATCAAGATTGTCAGGAGAAATAACAATAACCTCAGATATGCAGATGACACCACCCTTATGGCAGAAAGTGAAGAACTAAAGAGCCTCTAAATGAACGTGAAAGAAGAGAGTAAAAATGTTGACTTAAAGCTCAACATTCAGAAAATGAAGATCATGGTGTCTCGTCCCAACACTTCATGGTAAATAGATGGGGAAACAGCGGCTGACTTTCTCTGGGCTCCAAATCACTACAGATGGTGACTGCAGCCATGAAATTAAAAGACACTTACTCCTTGGAAGGAAAGTTATGACCAACCTAGACAACATATTAACAAGTAGATACATCACTTTGTCCACAAAGGTGTGTCTAGTCAAGGCTATGGTTTTACCAGTGGTCATATATGGATGTGAGAGTTGGACTGTGAAGAAAGCTGAGCACTGAAGAATTGATGCTTTTGAACTTTGGTGTTGGAGAAGACTCTTGAGAGTCCCTTGGACGGCAAGGAGATCCAACCAGTTCATCCTAAAGGAGATCCGCCCTGGGTGTTCACTGGAAGGATTGATGTTGAAGCTGAAACTCCAAAACTTTGGCCACCTGATGGAAAGAGCTGACTCATTGGAAAAGACCCTGATGATGGGAAAGATTGAGGGCAGGAGGAGAAGGGGCAACAGAAGATGAGATGTTTGGATGGCATCACTAACTCAATGGACATGGGTTTGAGTGGACTCCAGGAGTTGGTGATGGACAGGGAGGCTTGGCGTGCTGTGATTCCCGGGGTCAAAAAGAGTCAGACATGACTGAGTGAATGAACTGAACTGAAATAGTAAAGTACTTTGCTGTTAAGGCACAGGAACTATGTTTGATATATAAAATTATAAGTGGAATTTCTATCTAAACAATTAAATAATTTAGAGAATATCATAAAATTGTTTGTTTTGTTTCACAAACCCACAGCAAACATTATGCTCAATGGTGAAAAATTGAAAGCATTTCCTCTAAAGTCAGAAACAAGACAAGGATGCCCACTTTCACCATTACTATTCAACATAGTTTTGGAAGTTTTGGCCACAGCAATCAGAGCAGAAAAAGAAATAAAAGGAATCCAAATTGGAAAAGAAGAAGTAAAACTCTCACTGTTTGCAGATGACATGATCCTCTACGTAGAAAACCCTAAAGATTCCACCAGAAAATTACTAGAACTAATCAATGAATATAGTAAAGTTGCAGGATATAAAATTAACACGCAGAAATCCCTTGCATTCCTGTTCACTAATAACGAGAAAATAGAAAGAGAAATTAAGGAAACAATTCCATTCACCATTGCAAAGAAAACAATAAAATACTTAGGAATATATCTTCCTAAAGAATCTAAAGACCTATATATAGAAAACTATAAAACACTGGTGAAAGAAATCAAAGAGGACACTAATAGATGGAGAAATATACCATGTTCATGGATTGGTAGAATCAATATAGTGAAAATGAGTATACTACCCAAAGCAATTTCTAGATTCAATGAAATCCCCATCAAGCTACCAACGGTATTCTTCACAGAGCTAGAACAAATAATTTCTCAATTTGTATGGAAATACAAAAAACCTTGAATAGCCAAAGCTATCTTGAGAAAGAAGAACGGAACTAGAGGAATCAACCTGCCTGACTTCAGGCTCTACTACAAAGCCACAGTCATCAAGACAGTATGGTACTGGCACAAAGACAGAAATATAGATCAATGGAACAAAATGGAAAGTCCAGAGATAAATCCACGCACATATGGTAACCTTATCTTTGACAAAGGAGGCAAGAATATACAATGGATTAAAGACAATCTTTTTAACAAGTGGTGCTGGGAAAACTGGTTGAACACTTGTAAAAGAATGAAACTAGAACTCTAACACCATGCACAAAAATAAACTCAAAATGGATTAAAGAGCTAAATGTAAGACCAGAAACCATAAAACTCCTAGAGGAAAACATAGGCAAAACACTCTCTGACTTACATCACAGCAGGATCCTCCATGACCCACCTCCCAGAATACTGGAAATAAAATAAAAAATGAACAAATGGGACCTAATCAAACTTAAAAAGCTTCTGCACAACAAAGGAAACTATAAGCAAGGTGAAAAGACAGCCTTCAGAATGGGAGAAAATAATAGCAAATTAAGCAACAGACAAACAACTAATCTCAAAAATATATAAGCAATTTCTACAGTTCAATTCCAGAAAAATAAACGACCCAATCAAAAAATGGGCCAAAGAACTAAATAGACATTTCTCCAAAGAACACATACAGATGGCTAACAAACACATGAAAAGATGCTCAACATCACTCATTATCAGAGAAATGCAAATCAAAACCACTATGAGGTACCATTTCACGCCAGTCAGAATGGCTGCGATCCAAAAGTCCACAAGCAATAAATGCTGGAGAGGGTGCGGAGAGAAGGGAACCCTCTTACACTGTTGGTGGGAATGCAAACTACTACAGCCACTATGGAGAACAGTATGGAGATTCCTCAAAAAACTGGGAATAGAACTGCCTTATGATCCAGCAATCCCACTGCTGGGCATACACGCTGAGAAATCCAGAATTGAAAGAGACACGTGTACCCCAATGTTCATAGCAGCACTGTTTACAATAGCCGGGACGTGGAAGCAACCTAGATGTCCATCCACAGATGAATGGATAAGAAAGCAGTGGTACATATACACAATGGAGTATTACTCAGCCATTAAAAAGAATACATTTGAATCAGTTCTAAGGAGGTGGATGGAACTGGAGCCTATTATACAGAGTGAAGTAAGTCAGAAACAAAAACACAAATACAGTATACTAATGCATATATATAGAATTTAGAAAGATGGTAACAATAACCCTATTTACGAGACAGCAAAAGAGACACTGATGTATAGAACAGACTTTTGGACTCTGGGATCAGGAGAGGGTGGGATGATTGGGGAGAATAGCAATGAAATATGTATAATATCATATCTGAAACGAGTCGTCAGTCCAGGTACGATGCCCGATAACAGATGCCTCAGGCTGGAGCACTGGGACAACCTGGAGGGATGGTTTGGGGATGGGGGAGGGAGGAGGGTTCTGGATGGGGAACGCGTGTATACTGGTGGCGGATCCATCTCGATGTATAGTAAAAGCAATACAATATTGTAAAGTTAAGCAAAATTAAAAAAAAAAATTAAAAATATACAAATTAAAAATAATAAAAATGACAGCATTTTCACCTAGACGTTACAGATACCAAATGTAATTCTGTGAGAATTTTCCTTCACACAAACCATTCTAAGTGTAATGGGAAGCTAGACATGGTTGAACTACTATTGTAACTGTTATTGATACATTAGCAGTAGAAGTGGAAAGGTATACAGTTGTTAGCTGGAAGAATAAACTAGATGTAGTAACAGTTGCGGAGAAGTCAATGGCACCCCACTCCAGTACTCTTGCCTGGAAAATCCCATGGACAGAGAAGCCTGGTAGGCTGCAGTCCATGGGGTCACTAAAAGTCAGACACGACTGAGCAACTTCACTTTCACTTTTCACTTTCTTGCATTGGAGAAGGAAATCGCAACCCACTCCAGTGTTCTTGCCTGGAGAATCCCAGGGACGGGGGAGCCTGGTGTGCTGCCGTCTATGGGGTCGCACAGACTCAGACATGACTGAAGTGACTTAGCATAGCATAGAAACAGTTGTATTATCCTGTATATTACTTTTTCAAATATGCGTTTTGAAGTTTTATAATGGCTTACATCTACAAATAATGTAAAATTTTATGGAAACACAAATTAAATATAACCTAGTCTTGTTCCTGACTTTAGAGGAAATGCTTTCAATTTGTCACCATTGAGGATAATGTTTGCTGTGGGCTTGTCATATATAGCTTTTATTATGTTGAGGTATGTTCCTTCTATTCCTGCTTTCTGGAGAGTTTTTATCATAAATGGATGTTGAACTTTGTCAAAGGCTTTCTCTGCATCTATTGAGATAATCATATGGTTTTTATTCTTCAGTTTGTTAATGTGGTGTATTACGTTGATTGATTTGCGGATATTGAAGAATCCTTGCATTCCTGGGATAAAGCCCACTTGGTCATGATGTATGATCTTTTTAATGTGTTGTTGGATTCTGATTGCTAGAATTTTGTTAAGGATTTTTGCATCTATGTTCATCAGTGATATTGGCCTGTAGTTTTCTTTTTTTGTGGGATCTTTGTCAGGTTTTGGTATTAGGGTGATGGTGGCCTCATAGAATGAGTTTGGAAGTTTGCCTTCCTCTGCAATTTTCTGGAACAGTTTGAGTAGGATAGGTGTTAACTCTTCTCTAAATGTTTGGTAGAATTCAGCTGTGAAGCCGTCTGGACCTGGGCTTTTGTTTGCTGCAAGATTTCTGATTACAGTTTCAATTTCCGTGCTTGTGATGGGTCTGTTAAGAGTTTCTATTTCTTCCTGATCCAGTTTTGGGAAGTTGTACTTTTCTAAGAATTTGTCCATTTCTTCCACATTGTCCATTTTATTGCTATATAATTGCTGATAGTAGTCTCTTATGATCCTTTGTATTTCTGTGCTGTCTGTTGTGATCTCTCCATTTTCATTTCTAATTTTATTGATTTGATTTTTCTCCCTTTGTTTCTTGATGAGTCTGGCTAGTGGTTTGTCAATTTTATTTACCCTTTCAAAGAACCAGCTTTTGGCTTTGTTGATTTTTGCTATGGTTTCTTTTGTTTCTTTTGCATTTATTTCTGCCCTAATTTTTAGGATTTCTTTCCTTCTACTAACCTTGGGGTGCTTCATTTCTTCCTTTTCCAGTTGCTTTAGGTGTAGAGTTAGGTTATTTATTTGGCTTTTTTCTTGTTTCTTGAGGTATGCCTGTATTGCTATGAACTTTCCCCTTAGGACTGCTTTTACAGTGTCCCACAGGTTTTGGGTTGTAGTGTTTCCATTTTCATTCGTTTCTATGCAGAATTTGATTTCTTTTTTGATTTCTTCTGTGATTTGTTGGTTATTCAGGAGTGTGTTGTTCAGCCTCCATATGTTGGACTTTTTAATAGATTTTCTCCTGTTATTGAGATTTACTCTTACTGCATTGTGGTCAGAAAAAATGCTTGGAATGATTGCAATTTTTCTGAACTTACCAAGGCTAGATTTATGGCCCAGGATGTGGTCTATCCTGGAGAAGGTTCCGTGTGCACTTGAGAAAAAGGTGAAATTCATTGTTTTGTGATGAAATGTCCTATAGATATCAATTAGTTCTAACTACAAGGATGCCCACTTTCACCATTACTATTCAACATAGTTTTGGAAGTTTTGGCCACAGCAATCAGAGCAGAAAAAGAAATAAAAGGAATCCAAATTGGAAAAGAAGAAGTAAAACTCTCACTATTTGCAGATGACATGATCCTCCACGTAGAAAACCCTAAAGATTCCACCAGAAAATTACTAGAACTGATCAATGAATATGGTAAAGTTGCAGGATATAAAATTAACACACAGAAGTCCCTTGCATTCCTGTACACTAATAACGAGAAAATAGAAAGAGAAATTAAGGAAACAATTCCATTCACCATTGCAATGAAAACAATAAAATACTTAGGAATATATCTTCCTAAAGAATCTAAAGACCTATATATAGAAAACTATAAAACACTGGTGAAAGAAATCAAAGAGGACACTAATAGATGGAGAAATATACCATGTTCATGGATTGGTAGAATCAATATAGTGAAAATGAATATACTACCCAAAGCAATTTATAGATTCAATGCAATCCCCATCAAGCTACCAACGGTATTCTTCACAGAGCTAGAACAAATAATTTCTCAATTTGTATGGAAATACAAAAAACCTCGAATAGCCAAAGCTATCTTGAGAAAGAAGAACGGAACTGGAGGAATCAACCTGCCTGACTTCAGGCTCTACTACAAAGCCACAGTCATCAAGACAGTATGGTACTGGCACAAGGACAGAAATATTGATCAGTGGAACAAAATAGAAAGCCCAGAGATAAATCCACGCACATATGGTCACCTTATCTTTGACAAAGGAGGCAAGAATATACAATGGATTAAAGACAATCTCTTTAACAAGTGGTGCTGGGAAAACTGGTCAAACACTTGTAAAAGAATGAAACTAGAACACTTTCTAACACCATACACAAAAATAAACTCAAAATGGATTAAAGAGCTAAATGTAAGAGCAGAAACCATAAAACTCCTAGAGGAAAACATAGGCAAAACACTCTCTGACTTACATCACAGCAGGATCCTCTATGACCCACCTCCCAGAATATCAGAAATAAAATCAAAAATGAACAAATGGGACCTAATCAAACTTAAAAGCTTCTGCACAACAAAGGAAACTATAAGCAAGGTGAAAAGACAGCCTTCAGAATGGGAGAAAATAATAGCAAATGAAGCAACAGACAAACAACTAATCTCAAAAATATACAAGCAACTTCTACAGCTCAATTCCAGAAAAATAAATGACCCAATCAAAAAATGGGCCAAAGAACTAGGTAGACATTTCTCCAAAGAAGACATACAGATGACTAACAAACACATGAAAAGATGCTCAACATCACTCATTATCAGAGAAATGCAAATCAAAACCACTATGAGATACCATTTCACACCAATCAGAATGGCTGCTATCCAAAAGTCCACAAGCAATAAATGCTGGAGAGGGTGAGGAGAGAAGGGAACCCTCTTGCACTGTTGGTGGGAATGCAAACTGGTACAGCCACTATGGAGAACAGTATGGAGATTCCTCAAAAATCTGGGAATAGAACTGCCTTATGATCCAGCAATCCCACTGCTGGGCATATACACGGAGAAAACCAGAATTGAAAGAGACACGTGTACCCCAATGTTCATAGCAGCACTGTTTGCAATAGCCAGAACGTGGAAGCAACCTAGATGTCCATCCACAGATGAATGGATAAGCAAGCTGTGGTACATATACACAATGGAGTATTACTCATCCATTAAAAAGAATACATTTGAATCAGTTCTAAGGAGGTGGATGGAACTGGAGCCTATTATACAGAGTGAAGTAAGCCAGAAACAAAAACACAAATACAGTATACTAACGCATATATATGGAATTTAGAAAGATGGTAAAAATAACCCTATTTACGAGACAGCAAAAGAGACACTGATGTATAGACCAGACTTTTGGACTCTGGGACCGGGAGAGGGTGGGATGATTGGGGAGAATAGCATTGAAATATGTATAATATTATATCTGAAATGTATTAATTGTTCAAACTAAACACTATCATGTCACAATTTATTCATACTAGATGTTTGTAATGTTTCTGATAATCAATATAAGAGATTTTTGATAAAAAAAATAAATATAACCTAAACAATCATATTTTATTTCAAAATATTGTCACAAATTTCTAAGGATTTAAAGAGCTTTACAATGTTCATTTTAACCACCACAGTATTTGACAATATTTTTATCATTAACATTACTCAGGAGCGTCATTAAACTCATTAACTGCACTTGAAATTTTCAAAGAAGCCAATGGTTTACTAAAAATTAAAACCATTTAGAACTTACTTTTTAAAGCAAATGAATTCAGAATAGTCAGTACAGTGATTTAAAGAGAGATTTATGAGAAAGAATTGAGTTTTTAAAATATTTTATATTTTTCCCACAGTTAATATTGTTCAGATTTATCTCCATACTATTGTGATAAAATAAACTATAAGAATCAAGTATTATTGTGGATTTCAAAATGTTTAAAGATAGAATTAGTGCTAGTAAATTTTCTAACATTTTACTTGAAAAATTTTTTGAAACATCCACTAGGATATTAGAATACAGATTTATATATGTATTATTATTTGTGAATCTTTAGAGACCCTCTTATATTATTCTGTACCTCATAAATATTTAGCCAATTTAGTCCCTTCACCAGAAAGCTATATATATTAATCTTCTCACAAAAATTAGACCCGATTGAATTACCTATTTTGTGTCTTTCTTATTTTTCTAATGAATGTGCTATCCCTTAAAAATATTTTCTCTTTCTAAAATGATGAAAAATAATTTATTCAAAGAAAGCAAATATATAAAATGTATATTTAATTATCATTCATTAATGAATGTTACTTTTTCTAAGTATTTTCAAAAACATTATTTCCAAAGAGTGTTTTGATTAAATTTTATAACTATCTTGCTAGTTCCTAAATCTGTGATAAAATATATGTATTTCCTATACTCTGACTCTTCAGACCTAGTTATACATCAGAAGTTAAATAAAGTTAAATATAATGGGGTAGATTTCTCAAAACCTTTTATGATGAAAATGTGACAAAAATAGAGCTGTTAAGTCTTCAAGAATATTTGACGTTGTCTCTCCTGTCTTTACAATAAAATCCCTGCTATCAGTTGAAATTTTTAAGTTTATATATTCCTCTTTATAAAATGAAAAAAATGTTATATCTCATCAAAATTTAGCTCTTAGATGCTTGAACAGTCTAAATTCTTTCCAGAATATTAAAATCACAGATATGGAATTTCTAACAGATACTGAATTACTAACAGATACATATCAAAGAGAATTTGTAGCTGTACCATACTATTTTAGAAGTATCAGTCTTAATCTTGGTATTCATGTGTAGAGAAATAAAAGAGAATAACTTATGGTTATTAGGCATGGTTCTCTGTTTCTCTGGTGAATAAAGTAGATAAAGCTAGAGATCTGCCAATCTATCACAATGCCCACGTGCTCTACCACCTTAGGAAGTAAGCTTAATTACTGTCATTGGTAAAATTCTATATAAATTGAAGTGAAGAGACTCACTCAAAGTGGAAAGTTACACTGAATTCAGAAGACAATAACATTTTATACTTGATAGAGTAAAAGTACACACACATGTGCATGACACACACACACACACAACAGAGGTAATTTATTTCTTATACCACAGACTTTTATTATGATGCTGGCATAGTAAAAATAGAATAAAAATCTATTAAACTATGTAATAATCAAGCATTAGAGTGGAATAAAGAAATTTTCAGTCACAGAATTTTTATTCTGTGGAACATTTCCATGTATATTTTAAGTTCAGAGACTTCTCTCAGCAAAAGTCAAAATTAAACTCCACTTGAAGCAATTACTTGAAGTAATTCCAAAAATAATTCATCAGTGTTGAAAGAAGAAAACCAAATAAACTTCTGATTTCGGTTTATAAAGTAGCTGTGAAATAAAATGCAACAAGTTTAGTTTTAAATTTTAAAATTATATAGCTTTCAGAAAATCAGAAAAATAGTGATATGATATATAGGAGTGACAGAGTAAATAATAAATAAAAGAGGGAACAGGAAACTTCATACACTTTTGTTGGGAATGTAAACTAGTGTAGCTACTATGGAAAACAGTATGGAGTTTCCCCTGTATACAAGACACTAAAAGAGACACGGATGTATCAGATCAGATCAGATCAGATCAGTCGCTCAGTCGTGTCCGACTCTTTGCGACCCCATGAACTGCAGCACGCCAGGCCTCCCTGTCCATCACCAGCTCCCGGAGGTCACTCAGACTCACACCCATCAAGTCAGTGATGCCATCCAGCCATCTCATCCTCTGTCATCCCCTTCTCCTCCTGACCTCAATCCCTCCCAGCATCAGAGTCTTCTCCAATGAGTCAACTCTTAGCATGAGGTGGCCAAAATACTGGAGTTTCAGCTTTAGCATCATTCCTTCCAAAGAAATTCCAGGATTGATCTCCTTCAGAATGGACTGGTTGGATCTTCTTGCAGTCCAAGGGACTCTCAAGAGTCTTCTCCAACACCACAGTTCAAAAGCATCAATTCTTCGGCGCTCAGCCTTCTTCACAGTCCAGCTCTCACATCCATACATGACCACAGGAAAGACCATAGCCTTGATTAGGCGAACCTTTTTTGGTAAAGTAATGTCTCTGCTTTTGAATATGCTATCTAGGTTGGTCATAACTTTCCTTCCAAGGAGTAAGTGTCTTTTAATTTCATGGCTGCAGTCACCATCTGCAGTGATTTTGGAGCCCAGAAAAATAAAGTCTGCCACTGTTTCCACTGTTTCCCCATCTATTTCCCATGCAGTGATGGGACCAGATGCCATGATCTTCGTTTTCTGAATGTTGAGCTTTAAGCCAACCTTTTCACTCTCCACTTTCACTTTCATCAAGAGGCTTTTTAGCCCCTCTTCACTTTCTGCCATAAGAGTCGTGTCATCTGCATATCTGAGGTTATTCAGATATTTCTCCTGGCAATCTTGATTCCAACTTGTGTTTCTTCCAGTCCAGCATTTCTCATGATGTACTCTGCATATAAGTTAAATAAACAGGGTGACAATATGCAGCCTTGACGTACTCCTTTTCCTATTTGGAACCAGTCTGTTGTTCCATGACCAGTTCTAACTGTTGTTTCCTGACCTGCATACAGATTTCTCAAGAGGCAGATCAGGTGGTCTGGTATTCCCATCTCTTTCAGAATTTTCCATAGTTTATTGTGATCCACACAGTCAAAGGCTTTGGCATAGCCAATAAAGCAGAAATAGATGTTTTTCTGGAACTCTCTTGCTTTTTCCATGATCCAACATCTATACACGGATGTATAGAACAGTCTTTTGGACTCTGTGGGAGAGGGCGAGGGTGAGATGATTTGGGAGAATGGCATTGAAACATGTATAATATCATATGTGAAAGGAATCAGCAGTCCAGGTTCAATGCATGGTACAGGATGCTCGGGGCTGGTGCACTGGGATGACCCAGAGGGATGAGATGGGGAGGGAGGGGGGAGAGGGGTTCAGGATGGGGAACAGGTGAACACCCGTGGCAGATTCATGTTGATGTATGGCAAAACCAATACAATATTGTAAAGTAATTAGCCTCCAATTAAAATAAATAAATTTATATTAAAAAAGTTAACATGTGATCCAGCAATCCCACTCTGGGCATATATATAAAAATGATGAAAACTCTAATTCAAAAATATGCATGGACTCCAATGTCCGCAGCAGCACTATTTACAATAGACAAGACATGGAAGCAATAAATAGATAAAGATGTGATGTATACATATATCTAGGGGTTATCATAGGGCTTCCCTGACGGCTCAGAGTTAAAGAGCCCACCTGCTGATGAAGGAGACACGGGTTAGATTCCTGGAAGAGAAAGATCCCTTGGAGAAACATATGGCAACCCAATCCAATATTCTTGCCTGGGTAATCTGTGGAAAGAGGAGCCTGGTGATCTATAGTCCATAGGTTCACAAAAAAGTTGTACATGAGTCATCAAATAAACAATGACAAGGAGTTATCTTACTAAATGAAGTAAAGTCAGACAGAGAAAGACAAATATATGATATTACTTATATGTGGAATATAAAAAATACTGCAAAGTAATACTTAATAACAAAACAGAAAGGCTCAGAGACACACAAAACAAAACAAATTTATGGTTACCAAAGGAGAAAGTAAGGGAAGGAAAAATTAAGAGTGTGAGTTTAACAGATACACACTGCTAATCATAAAATAAAGAATAAAAATTCACTGTATAGCACAGGGAACTATATACGATATCTTATAACAACCTATAACGGAAAAATAATCTAAAAAGAATATATATGTATATGCATATATGTAGAAACTTAATTACTTTGCTATACACCTGAAATTGGGGCTTCCCAGATGGCACCAGTGGTAACGAGGCTGTCTGCCAAAGCAGGAGACATAAGACACTTGAGTTTGACTCCTGGATCAAGAAGATCCCCTAGAGGAGGGCACAGCAAGACACTCCAATATTCTTACCTGGAGAATCCCAGGGACAGAGGAGCCTGGCAGGCTAGAGTCCACAGGGTCACAAAGAGTTAGACATGACTGAAGTGACAGCAGGCATGCATGCACACCTGAAACTAACACAACATCGTGAAGTATAACTAAAAAAATAAAAAAAAAGACTATTACTAGATATTCTGTGACCATTTAAAGTTTGAGCTGAATGACTATCCAGGCTGAATTTTGTTGCTGTTCAAGCAATTTTGTTGCTGTTGTTGTCTCCCAGCCCATGTCTGACTCTTTGCCACCCCATGTCTGACTTTTTGCCACCCCATGGACTGCAGCATGCCAGGCCTCCCTGTCCCTCACTATCTCTCAGAGTTTTTCAAAGTTCATATTTATTGTACTGGTGATGCCATCCAGTCATATTATCCTCTGATGCTCTCCTCTCCTTGTGCCCTCAATTGTTGTCTGTTATCATCAGATGACCAAAATACTGGAGCTTCAGCTTCAGCATCAGTCCTTCCAGTGAATATTCAGGGTTGATCTCCCTTAAGATTGAGTGGTATAATCTCATTTCTGTTCACGTGTCTTTCAGGAATCTTCTCCAGCACCACAGTTCAAAGGCATCAATTATTTGGCATTCTGTCTTCCTTATGGTTCAGCTCTCACAAATGTACGTGACCACTGGAAAACCATAGCTTTGAGTATACCAACCTTTGTTGGCATAGTAATGTCTATGCTTTTTGACACACTGACAAGATTTTTTATTTCTTTCCTGCTAAACAATCCCTCTCTGATTTCATGGCTGCAGTCACCATCCACAGAGATTTTGGAGCCCAAGAACAGGAAACCTGTCACTACTTCCATCATCTCCCCTTCTATTTGCCATGCCGTAATGGGACCAGATGCAAAGATCTTATTATTATTATTATTATTTAACTCTTAAGTTGGCTCTTTCACTTTCCTCCTTCACCCTCATGAAGATGTTCTTTGGTTCGTATTCACTTTCTGCCATCAGAGTGGTATCATCCGCATTTCTGAGGTTGTTGATGTTTCTCCCACCTATCTTAACTCCAGCTTTTCAAATTCAGCCTGGCATTTCTCATGATGTGCTCAGCATATAGGTTAAACAAACAGGGTGACAACAGACAGTCCTGTTGTACTCTTTTCTCCAAACTTGAACCAATCAGTTGTTCCATACAGGGTTCTAACTGTTGCCTCTTGACCTGCATACAGATTCCTCAGGAGACAGGTAAGATGGTCTGGTACTCCCATCTCTCTGAGAGCTGTCCACAGTTTGTCATGATCCACACAGTGGATCTTTAGCAGAGACGACAAAAGAGATAGATACCTTTCTGAAATGCCCTTGTTTCCTTATAATCCAGTGAATGTTAGTGAATTGACCACTAGATCCTCTTATATTTTTAAGCCCAGCCTGGACATCTGGAACTTCTTGGCTCACATAATGCTGAAGTCTAGAATGCAAGATTATAAGCATGAACTTACTAGCATGGAAGATGAGTGCAACTGTCCAATGGTTAGCACATTTTTGCTACTACCCTTCTTGGGATTGAGATTAGGACTGACATTTTCCAGTCCTGTGGCCACTGCTGGGTCTTCCAGATCTAATGACATAATGAATGCAAAACCTTGTTGGCATCATCCTTTAAGGATTTGAATTGTTCTGCAGGAATTGCTTCACATCCACTATCTTTATTAACAGCCGTGCTTCTTAACACCCACTTGACTTCACACTCCAGAATGTCTGGTTCTAAGTGGCTAACAACACCATCATAGTAATTTGGTTCATTCAGTTCAGTTCAGTTCAGTTCAGTCACTCATTCGTGTCTGACTATTTGCCACCCCACGGACTGGAGCACACCAGGCAGGCCTCACTGTTTATCACCAACTTCCAGAGTTTACTCAAACTCATATCCATTGAGTCAATGATGCCATACAACTATCTCATCCACTGTCATTCCCTTCTCCTCCCACCTTCAGTCTTGCCTAGCAACATGGTCTTTTCAAATGAGTCAGTTCTTTCCAACAGGTGGCCAGAGTATTGGAGTTTCAGCTTCACCATCAGTCCTTCCAATAAATATTCAAGTTTGATTTGGATTGGTTGGATCTCCACAGTTCAAGGGACTCTCAAGAGTCTTCTCCAACACCATAGTTCAATTTGGTTCATTAAGATCTTGTTTATATAGTTCTTGCATATATTCTTTCCAACTCTTCTTGATCACTTCAGTTTTTACTAGGTCTCTACCATTTTTATCCTTAATTGTGCCCATCTCTGAGGGGACATTCTAGGAATCAGTGAACTAAAATGGACTGGAATGGGCGAATTTAAAACAGATGACCATTATATCTACTACAGTGGGCAAGAATCCCTTAGAAGAAATGGAGTAGGCATCATGGTCAACAAAAGAATCTGAAATGCAGTACTCGGATGCAATCTCAAAAACTACAGAATGATATGTTAGTTTCCAAAGCAAACCATTTAATTACGTGGTAATCCAAGCCTACGCCCCAACCAGTAACACTGAACAGGCTGAAGTTGAATGGTTCTATGAAGACCTACAAGACCTTTTAGAACAAACACCCAAAAAAGATGTCCCTTTCATTACAGGGGACTGGAATGCAAAAGTAAGAAGTCAAGAAACACCTGGAGTAACAGGCAAATTTGGCCTTGGAATATAGAATGAAGCAGGGAAAAGGGTAATAGAGTTTTGCCAAGAGAATGCACTGGTAATAGCAAACACCTACTTCCAAAAATACAAGAGAAGACTCTACACATGGACATCACCAGTTGGTCAACACAAAAACCAGACTGATTATATTCTTTGCAATCAAAGATGGAGAAGCTCTATACAGTCAGCAAAAGCAAGACCAGAAGCTGACTGTAGCTCAGATAATGAACTCCTTATTGCCAAAATCAGACTTAAATTGAAGAGAGTAGGGAAAACCACTCGACCATTCAGCTATGACTTAAATCAAATCCCTTATGATTATACAGTGGAAGTGAGAAATAGATTTAAGGAAATATATCTGATAGACAGAGTTCCTGATGAACTATGGCAGGAGGTTCATGACATTGTACAGGAGACAGGAATCAAGACTATCCCCATGGAAAAGAAATGCAAAAAAGCAAAATGGCTGTCTGGGGAGGCCTTACAAATAGCTGTGAAAAGAAGAGAAGTGAAAAGCAAAAGAGAAAAGGAAAGATATAAGCATCTGAATGAGGAAGAATAGCAAGAAGAGATAAGAAAGCCTTCCTCCGTGATCAATTCAAAGAAATAGAGGGAAACAACAGAATGGGAAATACTAGAGATATCTTCAAGAAAATTAAAGATACCAAGGGAACATTTCATGCAAAGATGGGCTCGATAAAGGATATAAATGGTATCGACCTAACGGAAGCAAAAGATATTAAGAAGAGATGGCAAGAATACACAGAAGACCTGTATAAAAAACAGCTTCTCGACCAAGATAATCACGATGGTGTGATCACTGACCTAGAGCCAGACATCTGGGAATGTGAAGTCAAGAGGGCCTTACAAAGCATCACTACAAACAAAGCTAGTGGAGGTGATGGAATTCCAGTGAAGCTATTTCAAATCCTAAAAGATGATGTTGTCAGAGTGCTGCACTCAACATGCCAGCAAATTTGGACAACTCAGCAGTGGCCACAGGACTAGAAATGGTCAGTTTTCACTCTAATCCCTAAGAAAGGCAATGCCAAAGAATGCTCAAATTACTGCACAATTGCACTCATCTCACACCCTAGTAAAGTAATGCTCAAATTCTCCAAGCCAGGCTTCAGCAATGTGTGAACCATGAACTTCCAATGTTCATGCTGGTTTTAGAAAAGGAATCAGAGACCAAATTGCCAACATCTGCTGGATCATCAAAAAAGCAAAAGAGTTCCAGAAAAACATCTATTTCAGCTTTATTGATTATGCCAAAGCCTATGACTATGTGGATCACAATAAACTGTGAAAATCTCTGAAAGAGATGGAAATAACAGACCACCTGACCTGCCTCTTGAGAAACCTATATGCAGATCAGGAAGCAACGATTAGAACTGGACATGGAACAACAGAATGGTTCCAAATAGGAAAAGGCATACGTCAAGGCTGTATATTGTCACCCTGCTTATTTAACTTATATGCAGAGTACATCATGGGAATGCTGAGCTGGAAGAAGCACAAGCTGGAATCAAGATTGCCAGGAGAAATATCAATAACCTCAGATATTTAGATGACACCACCCTTATGGCAGAAAGTGAAGAGGAACTAAAAAGCCTCTTGATGAAGGTGAAAGAGGAGAGTGAAAGAGTTGGCTTAAAGCTCAACATTCAGAAACTAAGGTCATGGCATCTGGTCTCATCAGTTCATGGCAAATAGATATAGAAACAGAGTCATACTTTATTTTGGGGGGCTCCAAAATCACTGCAGATGGGACTGCAGCCATGAAATTAAAAGATGCTTACTCCTTGAAACTAAAATTTTGACCAACCTAGATAGAATAATTAAAATCAGAGACATTACTTTGCCAACAATGGTCCATCTAGTCAAGGCTATGGTTTTTCCAGTGGTCATGTATGGATGCCAGAGTTGGACTGTGAAGAAAGTGAACACCAAAGAATTGATGGTTTTGAACTGTGGTGCTGAAGAAGACTCTTGAGAGTCCCTTGGACTGCAAGGACATCCAACCAATCCATCCTAAAGGAGATCAGTCCTGGGTGTTCATTGTAGGACTGATGCTAAAGCTGAAACTCTAATACTTTGGCCACCTCATGTGAAGAGTTGACTCATTGGAAAAGACCCTGATGCTGGGAGGGACTGGGGGCAGGAGGAGAAGGGGACAGCAAAGGATGAGATGCCTCAATAGCATCACTGACTCGATGGACATGAGTTTGAGTGAACTCCAGGAGTTGATGATGGACAGGGAGGCCTGACGTGCTGTGATTCATGGGGTCTCAGAGAGTTGGACACGACCAAGTGACTGAACTGAACTGAACTGAGGGGAATGCTCCCTTGATGTTTCCAGTATTCCTGAAGAGATCTCTAGTATTTCCCCTCTTTTTGTTTTCTTCTGTTATTCAATTCAGTTCAGTTCAGTCACTCAGTCGTGTCTGAGTCTTCGCAACCCCATGAATCGCAGCACGCCAGGCCGCCCTGTCCATCACCAACTCCTGGAGTTCACTCAAACTTCTGTCCATTGAGTTGGTGATGCCAATCAGCCATCTCATCCTCTATCATCCCCTTCTCCTCCTGCTCCCAATACCTCCCAGCATCAGAGTCTTTTCCAATGTGTCAAGTCTTTGCATGAGGTGGCCAAAATATTGGAGTTTCAGCTTTAGCATCATTCCTTACGAAGAACACCCAGGACTGATCTCCTTTAGAATGGACTGGTTGGATCTTATTGCAGTCCAAGGGACTCTCAAGGGTCTTTTCCAACGCCACAGTTCAAAAACATCAATTCTTCGGTGCTCAGCTTTCTTCACAGTCAAACTTTCACATTCGTACATGACTACTGGAAAAACTATAGCCTTGACTAGATGGACCTTTGCTGGCAAAGTAATGTCTCTGCTTTTTAATATGCTCTCTATGTTGATCATAACTTTCCTTCCAAGGAGTAAGCATCTTTTAATTTCATGGCTGCAATCACCATGTGCAGTGATTTTGGAGCCCTAAAAAATAAAATCAGACACTGCTTCCACTCTTTCCCCATCTCTTTCTTCTATTACTAAGCAGTGTTTATTGAAGAAGCTATTTTTTTTTTTTTTGAACTCTGTATTTAATTGATGTACCTTTCTCTTTCTCGCTTGCTTTTAATTTCTGTTCATTCTTCCTCTACTTGTAAAGCCTGCTCAGATAAAAACTTTGCCTTCTTGATTTTCTTTTTCTTTGGAATGGTTTTGTTCACTGACTACTGTGAAATATTATGGACCTCTTCCTATAGTTCTTCAGGCACATTGCTAACTTGATCTAATCCCTTGAATCTATTCATTACCTCTACTGTTAATTAATATTTCATTTGATTTAAGTCATACCTGGCTGGCCTAGTGTTTTTCCCAATTTTCTTTAGTTTAAGCCTAAATTTTCCTAAGAGAGGTTGATGATCTGAGCCTTAGTCAGCTCCAGGTCTTGCTTTTGCTGAATGCAAACAGCTTCTCCATCTTTGGCTACAAAGAATGCAATCAATTTGATTTTAGCAATTGACCATTTGGTGACATCCATGTGTAAAGTCATCTCTTGTGTTGTTGAAAAAAGGTATTTTTAATGACTAGTGCATTCTCTTAGCAGAATTCAGATAAAATTTGCCCTGCTTCATTTTGTTCTCTAATACCAAACTAGCCTGTTACTCCAGGTATATCTTGACTTCTTAATTTTGGATTCCAATCCCTGATGATGAAAGAAATATCTTTTTTAGGCGTCAGTTCTAGGAGATCTTCTGGGCCTTCAAGCTGGTCAAGTTCAGCTTCTTTGGCATTGGTGCTAGGAGCGTAGACTTGGATTAATTACTCTGGTGTTGAATGGCTTGCCTTGGAAACGAACGGAGAACATTCTGTTATTTTTGCAGTTGCACTCAAGTACAGTATTTCAGATTATTTTGTTGATTTTAAGGGCTACTCCTTTTCTCTATTGCCACAATAGTAGATGCAATTGTCATCTGAATTAAATTCACCCATTTCTATTCCATACCCCTAAAGGAGGACACAGAAAGCCACTCCAGTGTTCTTGCCTGGAGAAGCCCATGGAAAGAGGAGCCTGGAAGGCTACTGTCCACAGGGTCACAAAGAGTTGGACATTACTGAAGTGACAGGATGCCCACATGCACACTTGAAACTAATACAATATTGTGAATTAAGTATAACTAAAAAAAAAAAAAAAAAAAAGACTGTTATTAGATATTCTGTGAGTTTTTAAAGCTTGAGCAGAATGACTATTCAGGCTGAATAGATTTAATAAATCTTAGCGATGAAGCTCAAAAAAGTCAATATTTATTTTATTAGCATGCTCTTCAGTATAAATTTAGTGTCATTTTATAATATGAAAAATTATATTATCTAATATGTACACACTAGTCAATATAATCACACTAGGACAACAGCCTTGTCTAACTCAATGAAACTAAGCCATGCCCTGTGGTGCCAACCCAAGACAGGTGGGTCATGGTGAAGAGGTGTGACAGAATGTGGTCCACTGGAGAAGGGAATGACAATCCACCTCAGTATTCTTGCCTTGAGAACCCCATGAACATTATAAAAAGGCAAAATGATAGGATACTGAAAGAGGACCTCCCCAGGTCAGTAGGTGCCCAATATGCTACTGGAGATCAGGGAGAAATAACTCCAGAAAGAATGAAGGGATGGAGCCAAAGCAAAAACAATACCCAGCTGTGGATGTGACTGGTGATAAAATCAAGGTCTGATGCTGTAAAGAGCAATATTGCATAGGAACCTAGAATGTCAGATCCATGAATCAAGACAAATTGGAAGTGGTCAAACAGGAGATAGAAAGAGTGAATGTTGACATTCTCAGAGTTAGCAAACTAAAATGGACTGGAATGGTGAATTTAACTCAGATGACAATTATATCTACTACTGTGGGCAGGAATCCCTTAGAAGAAAGGGAGTAGGTATCATGGTCAACAAAAGAGTCCAAAATGCAGTACTTGGATGCAATCTCAAAAACTACAAAATGATCTCTCTTCGTTTCCAAGGCAAATCATTCAATGTCACAGTAATCCAAGTCTATGCCCCAACCAGTAATGCTGAAGAAGCTGAAGTTGAACAGTTCTATGAAGACCTACAAGACCTTTTAGAACTAACACCCAAAAAATATATTCTTTTCATTATAGGGGACTAGAATGCAAAAGTAGCAAGTCAAGAAACACCTGGACTAACAGGCAAATTTGGCCTTGGAATATAGAATGAAGCAGGGAAAAGGGTAATAGAGTTTTGCCAAGAGAATGCACTGGTAATAGCAAACACCCACTTCCAACAACATAAGAGAAGACTCTACACATAGACATCAGCAGATGGTCAACACTAAAATCAGATTGATTATATTCTTTGCAATCATAGATGGAGAAGCTCTATACAGGCAGCAAAAACAAGACCAGGGGCTGATTGTGGCTCAGATCATGAGTTCCTTATTGCCAAAATCAGACTTAAAATGAAGAGAGTAGGGAAAACCACTAGACCATTCAGCTATGACCTAAATCAAATCCCTTATGATTATACAGTGGAAGTGAGAAATTGATTTAAGGAAATATATCTGATAGACCAGATGCCATGATCTTCGTTTTCTGAATGTTGAGCTTTAAGCCAACCCTTTCACTCTCCACTTTCACTTTCATCAAGAGGCTTTTTAGCCCCTCTTCACTTTCTGCCATAAGAGTGGTGTCATCTGCATATCTGAGGTTATTGATATTTCTCCCAGCAATCTTGATTCCAACTTGTGTTTCTTCCAGTCCAGCATTTCTCATGATGTACTCTGCATATAAGTTAAATAAACATGGTGACAATATGCAGCCTTGACGTACTCCTTTTCCTATTTGGAACCAGTCTGTTGTTCCATGACCAGTTCTAAATGTTGCTTCCTGACCTGCATACAGACTTCTCAACAGGCAGATCAGGTGGTCTGGTATTCCCATCTCTTTCAGAATTTTCCACAGTTTATTGTGATCTACACAGGAAATAGATGGGGAAACAGTGGAAACAGTGTCAGACTTTGTTTTTCTGGGCTCCAAAATCACTGCAGATGGTGACTGCAGCCATGAAATTAAAAGACGCTTACTCCTTGGAAGGAAAGTTATGAGCAACCTAGATAGCATATTCAAAAGCAGAGACATTACTTTACCAACAAAGGTTCGCCTAGTCAAGGCTATGGTCTTTCCTGTGGTCATGTATGGATGTGAGAGCTGGACTGTGAAGAAGGCTGAGCGCCGAAGAATTGATGCTTTTGAACTGTGGTGTTGGAGAAGACTCTTGAGAGTCCCTTGGACTGCAAGAAGATCCAACCAGTCCATTCTGAAGGAGATCAATCCTGGAATTTCTTTGGAAGGAATGATTCTAAAGCTGAAACTCCAGTATTTTGGCCACCTCATGCGAAGAGTTGACTCATTGGAGAAGACTCTGATGCTGGGAGGGATTGAGGGCAGGAGGAGAAGGGGACGACAGAGGATGAGATGGCTGGATGGCATCACTGACTCGATGGATGCGAGTCTGAGTGACCTCCAGGAGCTGGTGATGGACAGGGAGGCCTGGCGTGCTGCGGTTCATGGGGTCGCAAAGAGTCGGACACGACTGAGCGACTGATCTGATCTGATCTGATCTGATCTGATAGACAGAGTACCTGATGAACTATGGACAGAGGTTCATGACATTGTACAGGAGACAGGAATGAAGACTATCCCCATGGAAAAGAAATGCAAAAAAGCAAAATGGCTATAAGGCTCCCCTGTAAGGCTGGGGAGGCCTTACAAATAGCTGTGAAAAGAAGAGAAGTGAAAAGCAAAAGAGAAAAGGAAAGATATAAGCATCCGAATGTACAGTTTCAAAGAACAGCAAGGAGAGACAAAAAAGACTTCCTCAGTGCTCAGTGCAAAGAAATAGAGGAAAACAACAGAATGGGAAAGACTAGAGATCTCTTCAAGGAAATTGGAGATACCAAGGGAACATTTCATGCAAAGTTGGACTCGATAAAGGACAGAAATGGTATGGACCTAACAGAAGCAGAAGATATTAAGAAGAGATGGCAAGAATACACAGAAGAACTGTACAAAAAAAGATCTTCACGACCCAGATAATCACTATGGTGTGACCACTCACCTAGAGCCAGACATCCTGGAATGTGAAGTCAAGTGGGCCTTAGAAAGCATCACTATGAACAAAGCTAGTGGAGGTGATGGAATTCCAGTGAAGCTATTTCAAAGCCTGAAAGATGATGTTGTCAAAGTGCTGCACTCAACATGCCAGCAAATGTGGAAAACTCAGCAGTGGCCACAGGACTGGAAAAGGTCAGTTTTCATTCCAATGCTAAAGAATGGCAATGCCAAAGAATGCTCAAACTACCGCACAGTTGCACTCATCTCACACCCTAGTAAAGTAATGCTCAAATTCTCCAAGCCAGGCTTCAGCAGTACCTGAACCGTGAACTTCCAGATGCTCAAGTTGGTTTTAGAAAAGGCAGAGGAACCAGAGATCAAATTGCCAACATCTGCTGGATCATCAAAAGGCAAGAGAGTTTCAGAAAAACATCTATTTCTGCTTTATTGACTATGCCAAAGCCTTTGACTTTGTGGATCACAATAAACTGTGGAAAATTCTGAAAAAATTGGGAATACCAGACCACCTGACCTGCCTCTTGAGATACCTATATACAGGTCAGGAAGCAACAGTTAGAACTGGACATGGAACAACAGACTGGTTCCAAATAGGAAAAGGACTATGTGAAGACTGTATACTGTCACCCTGATTATTTAACTTATATGCAGGGTGCATCTTGAGAAGCGTTGGGCTGGAAGAAACACAAGCTGGAATCAAGATTGCTGGGAGACATATCAATAACCTCAGATATGCAGATGGTGCCACCCTTATGGCAGAAATTGAAGAGGAACTAAAAAGCCTCTTGATGAAATTGAAAGAGGAGACTGAAAAGTTGGCGTAAAGCTCAAAATTCAGAAAACCAAGATCATGGCATCTGGTCCAATCACTTCATGGCAAATCGATGGGGAAACAGTGGAAACAGTGTCAGACTTTATTTTGGGGGCTCCAAAATCCACTGCAGATGGTGACGACAGCCATGAAATTAAAAGATGCTTACTCCTTCAAGGAAAGTTATGACCAACCTAGACAGCATATTCAAAAGCAGAGACATTACTTTGCCAATAAAGGTTTGTCTAGCCAAGGCTATGTTTTTTCCAGTAGTCATGTATGGATGTGAGAGTTGGACTGTGAAGAAAGCTGAGCACCAAAGAATTGATGCTTTAAACTGTGGTGTTGGAGAAGACTCTTGAGAGTCCCTTGGACTGCAATAAGATCCAACCAGTCCATTCTAAAGGAGATGAGCCCTGGGTGTTCTTTGGAAGAAATGATGCTAAAGCTGAAACTCCAGTACTTTGGTCACCTCATGCAAAGTGTTGACTCACTGGAAAAGACTCTGATGCTGGGAGGGATTTGGGGCAGGAGGAAAAGGGGATGACAGAGGATGAGATGGCTGGATGGCATCACCGACTCAATGGACAGAAGTTTGAGTGAAACTTCTGGGAGTTGGTGATGGACAGGGAGGCCTGGCGTGCTCGATTCATGCAGTTGCAAAGAGGCAGATATGACTGAGCGACTGAACTGAACTGAATATGTACATAACTAATGATTAACATAACTATTATACAAGAAGCAGTCTTACAAAGGAGCTTCTCTGCTGGCTCAGATGGTAAAGAATCTTCTTCTCACAGTGTGGAAGACTTAGGTTCGATCCTTGGGTCAGCAACTTCCTTGGAGAAAGAAATGGCAACCTAAACCAGTATTCTTGCATGGAAAATCCATGAACAGAGATGCCTGGTGGGTTACAATTCATGCAGTTTCAAAGAGTCAGACATGATTGAATGACTAACACTTTCACTTTCAGTCTGCTAATATATAAGGAATTTCTTCAATAATACCCTGTAGAATAGGTAATAGAATAATTTACTTATATTTTTACGTATTGTTTAAATCATAATACATTCTTTTTAAAAAGTTACCTTAAGAACTATGAATTTGAGATTAAGAGCTTTACTGAAAACCTCTTTTACAAGGCTGTCATTTGTCACTCTTACAAGCAATTAGCTGTGAAATAAAATGCACATAGAGAAAATCACAAAACACTGCAGTGCTATTCACAATAGCCAAGACATGGGAATAACTTAAATTTCCATTGTTGGGTGAATGCCTAAGGAAAATATGGTGTACAAACACACATGGGGAAGGCAAAGCACCCCACTCCAGTACTCTTGCCTGGAAAACCCCATGGATGGAGGAGCCTGGTAGGCTGCAGTACATGGGGTCGCTGGGAGTCGGACACGATTGAGCAACTTCACCTTCACTTTTCACTTTCATGCATTGGAGAAGGAAATGGCAACCCACTCCAGTGTTCTTGCCTGGAGAATCCCAGCGATGGGGGAGCCTGGTGGGCCACCATCTATGGGGTCACCCAGAGTTGGACATGACTGAAGCGGCTTGGCAGCAGCAGCACAAACATGAAATATTATGCAGCTTTAAAAAAGAAGTAAATCCTGCAGTTTGTGACAATACAGATAAACTTGGAAGACATGGTGTTAAGTGAAATAAGTCAGATATAAAAGATAAATTCTACACTGTATCACTTATATGAAGAATCTAATATAGTCAAGAGCACAATGGTAAATCCCAGGACTTGTGTGTAGGGCAAGGGGTGATATTAGTATAAAGGTACAAAGTTTCAGTCATGCAAGAAGAGTAAGTCCTAGAAAGCTACTATATATTGTAGTGCCTGTAGTTAACAACACTATGTTGGATACTAAAAATTTTGCTGACAGGGTAGACTATGTTTATTGTTCTTAGAGCAAACAGTAGAAACGATGATAATTATACTAATAAGTAAAGGTAGGAGCAAACATTTGCACTTAATGGATTTGTTTATGAAATAGATTGTGGGGATGATTTCATGGATATAAAACTTATCTCCATATTCAACAAGTAATACAAATTAGAATGTACAGATTTTTAATGTCAATAATCCTTCAATAAAATTGGTTAAAAAAGAGAATCACAAAACAAAGTTGTGAATTTCAATATATCCACTTTTAGAAGTAAAAGATTGCCAGCATAACAGTTAGCAACAATAGCTTAAAGAAATAGGAACAATTATGCATTTCTGTAAGGTAGATGAAGAACATTGAGAATATTAATTTTTGATGCTAATATTTGGAGAAGAAATGAAAGTATGTGAAGTTCCTGGTTTATATATCATGTATGTTAGTACATTTGAGCTGCAATCACAAAATACCACAGACTAGGTAGCTTATAAATAGCAGAAGTTTAAATAGCAGAAGTTTATTGCCCATATTCTGGTGGCTAGTAGTCTGAGATCATGGTGTGAGCATGGTAAAAAAAAAAAAAAAAAAAAGGCTTATTTCTGGGTTACAGGCTTCTCTATATTTCATGTGGTGGAATGGACTAGGGATGTCTCTGGTGCTTCTTTTATTTTGTAATTCAGTCACTAAGTCATGTCTAACTCTTTGCAACCCCATGAACTACAGCATGCTGGCTTTCCTGCCTTTCACTGTCTCCTAGAGTTTGCTAATACTCATGCCCAGTGATTCATGTCCATCCAACCATTTCATCCTCTGTCACCCTCTTATCCTTTTGCCTTCAATCTTCCCCAGCATCAGGGTCTTTTCCAATGAGTTGGCTCTTCCCATCAGGTGGTCAAAGTATTGGAGCTTCAGCTTCAGCATCAGTTTTTCCAATGAATATTCAAGCTTCATTTCCTTACGGATTGACTGGTTTGATCTCCTTACTGTCTAAGGAACTCTCAAGAGCCTTCTCCAGCACTGCACTAGGACAGCATCAATTTGTTGGCCCTCAGCCTTCTTTATGGTCTAACTCTCACATCTATACATGACTGCTGCCAAAAAGCTTTGACTAAATGGACCTTTGTTGGCAAAGTGATATCTCTGCTTTTTAATACTCTGTTTAGGTTTGTTTTCTTCCCAAGAGCAAAGGTCTTTTAATTTCATGGCTTCAGTCACTGTCTGCAGTGATTTTAGAGTCCAAGAAAATAAAATGTGTCACTGTTTAAATTTTCCCACCATCTATTTTCCATGAGTGATGGGACTGGATGCAATGATCTTCGTTTTTTGAATGCTGAGTTTTAAACCAGCTTTTTCATTCTCCTCTTTCACCTTCATCAAGAGCTTCTTTAGTTCCTCTTCATTTTCTGCCATTAGGGTGATATCATCTGCATATCTGAGATTGTTGTCATTTCTTCTGGCAATTTTGATTTCAGCTTGAGATTCATCCAGCCCAGCATTTTGCATGATATACTCAGATATAAGTTAAATAAGCAGGGTGACAATATACAGCCTTGATGTACTCCTTTCCTGATTTGGAACCAGTCTGTTGTTTCATGTCCAATTCTAACTGTTGCTTCTTGACCTGTATACAGATTTCTGAGGAGGCAGGTCAGGTGGTCTGATATTACCATCTCTTTCAGAATTTCCCAGTTTGTTGTGATCCACACAGTCAAAGGCTTCTGTGTAGTCAATAAAGCAAAAGTAGATGGTTTTCTGGAACTCTCTTGCTTTTTTTATGATGCAACGGATGTTGGCAATTTGATCTCTAGTTACTCTGCCTTTTCTAAATCCAGTTTTAACATTTGGAAGTTCATGGCTCATGTACTGTTGAAGCCTGGCTTGGAGAATCCCATAGAAGAAATGGAGTAGTCCTTAACATCAATAAAGTAATTAGCGTCCAATTAAAATAAATAAATTTAAATAAGAAAAAAAGAATCTGAAATACAGTACTTGGGTGCAACCATAAAAATGACCTCAGTTCATTTCCAATTCAAGCCATTCAACATCACAGTAATCCAAGTCTACGTCCCTACCACCAATGCTGAAGAAGCTAAAGTTGATCAGTTGTATGAAGACCTAGAAGACCTCACAATCACAGAAAATTAGCCAAAATAATCACATGGATCACAGTCTTGTTTAGGGCCACCCAAGTCGGATGTTCAAGGTGGACAATTCTGACAACACGTTGTCCACTGGAGGAGGGAATGGCCCACCACTCCATTTTTCTTGCCTTGAAAACCCCATGAACAGTATGAATTTCTATAAATGACTTAGAGTCATTAATTTTTACCTTTCAAAAGTTCCCCAGTGATCACTTTGGAAAGGACTGAAATCTAAATATATATACCTGTTAATTTCTATACATCTTCTTCAACTTACCTCAATAACTTTTTGTTGTTTTATCTGAGAAAGTGTTGTACATCACATGTTTAATCTTAAGTAGTTAACTAGTCCATATTATTAATATTGCTTTTCTAAAAGTTTGACTTTTTATAGATAAATTTGATGTATTATAGTTTTGCTAGATGTAACTTTTGGGAAAATTGGGACATAAATACCTGGATCTTACTTTATTATTTTTTATAACATGGTAGAGTTTAAAGTTTTTCTATTTTTCAGGACAGAGACAAACTTTTTTAAAATTCAGCCCTGTTCATACAAACTCAAGAAAAACTATAAAAAATATTAAAAATATGAGAAAATATGAGAACATTTAAGACTTCTCACTAAAAATGTGGTTAAAATTCAAAATACATTCTTGAATATAGTTGTATGCAAACATTGTCAGAACATTAAGTATGAAAATATTGGGAAATAATTTTCATAGAATAAATTAATATTGCTAAATTTTTATATTAAAAAGTTATGACAACATATAAAATATAGGGTTAATATACAGTGAATAAGAGGAAAACATACTCCAAGTAAAAGAAAAGAAGACAAACAGAATATAAGGATAAAGTAAAAATCAAAATTAGCTTTGCAAAAGAATAATAAAGTAATTTATGATAATATTAATAGATACAAAGTAAAAAACACAAGTAATGATACAGAAAACTTAAGCAGAACATGAGATAATAAAGTTGTTGTTTGTAAAAGAAATATAATTTCATGAATAATCTTATTCCATTAAATTTGTAAAGTTACTCATTTAACCATAAATTGAAAAGAATTCAATATGCTGTCTCTTGACATATTTATGTATTTTAACAGATGCCTAGCCAGTAAACAGACAGACAGCATTCAGATAGGTAGGTTCATAGATATAGATAGTTAGGTAGTTGATAATAGACCTTACAGTCTAGAGATTTTTTTTGTTGTTGTTAGTTCAGGAACATAATTAGTGTTATTCAGATGCCTCAGTTCAGTTCAGTTTAGTCGCTCAGTCATGTCTGACTCTTTGTGACCCATGCACTGCAGCATGCCAGGCCTCCCTGTCCATCGCCAACTCCTGGAGTTTACTCAAACTCATGTCCATTGAGTCAGTGATGCCAACCATCTCATCTTCTGTTGTTCCCTTCTCCTCCTACCTTCAGTCTTTCCCAGCATCAGGGTCTTTTCAAATGAGTTAGTTCTTCGCATCAGGTGGCGAAAGTATTGGAGTTTCAGCTTCAGCATCAGTCCTTCCAATGAATATTCAGGACTGATTTCCTTTAGGATGGACTGGTTGAAATTCCTTGCAGTCCAAGGGACTCTCAAGAGTATTCTAGAACATCACAGTTCAGATGCCTATGTTAATTTTTTTGTTGTTGTTGTTCTTTCAGTTTTAACTTCAGTCAATTGCTGTTAGAATGGTATTAACATCTCAATTATTATTATTGAACTACTTATTTCTCCATTTGCTTCATTTGCTTTGTTTTTTTAAATGCTGTGTTTTTCAGTATATCCGCAATAGTGCTTATTATTTCTTTCTAATGCATTGAGCTTTGCTCATTATGTCTTATTTTATTTATTTATTTTTTAAATCTCAGGTAGTGAAGTGGTAAAGAATCTTCCTGCCAATGCAGGAGACACAGGAGAAGTGGGTTTGATCCCTGGGTTGAGAAGATCCCTGTGGAAGGGAATGACTACTCACTTCAGTATTCTTGCTTGAAAATTTCCATGGACAGAGAAGCCTGGTGGGCTGGACTGAGCATACTTTTAAGCACACACATGGTAACACACTTCTCTGGAAGTCAGCGCTCACTTATAGTAACATACCCACTCTCTCTTTCTTAAGTTTTCAGTATGCATTACTTTTCTTCTTTCTGTCCATTCATGTTCAAACTATCTTTGTTTATATGTAAAGTCAGCTTTTAGTAGATCTTGTATAATATTGGTTTGGCAAAAAATTTGTTCATGTTTTTCTATAACATCTTATTGAATAGTTTAATCTTATAAATATGTCCAATCTAAGTAAAAATCTTTAACTTATGTTTGCAAATTTTAGTCAAAGTAAAAATAGTCATTGATATCATTGCAATCATATATACAGGTGTAATATTTGTTCTTTATTCCTCTTTTATCCTTTATATTACTTTTTTAGTTCCAAAGTAATCAAAATATTGGTGCTAAAAGTTACAACCAAATTAAACTAAATGGTATGACTTTAGCTTTAAAAAATAGGTTTTTACTTTTTTAGTTTTATTGGGGTTGATGTTATAACATTTCAGACAAAAAGTGCCCTTATCACTGTATATCTATTTTGCTCCTGTATATGTACATAAGCTCCCTGATAAGTCGTTAGATTTTTAAACAACTATTAATATATATATTAAATTTTGTGAAAAGGTTTTTATTTACCTTTTATTCATGAAAGATATGGTCACTAATACAGGGCTCACTTCTGATATTTAGCTTTTCTTTATTGCTTTAATATTCTGTATTCTAGACTCATCAGTTCTGATGAGAAGTCAGTGTTTTATGAATTATTCTCATGCCTGATGCTATGTGTTTATTCTCTCATGTACTTTCAAGATTTTATCGGTATAATTCTTACCAACTTAGACTATGACAATAATTGTGTGTGTGTGTGTGTGTGTGTTTACTCAGGATTCTCTGAGCTTATGAACCCATAAATTTGAGTTTTCAACAAATTGTGGAAGGAAGCATTATTTCTTGATTTTTTTTTTCCCATTCCTTTTGCAACTTTAAGTTCAAACATTTTATACCATGTAATATTTCCTGACTTTATTCAACTTTGTTTTTCAAAACATTTTTTAAGTCACTCCTTCAAATGGATAATTTCTTTTATCTATAGCTTACTAATGCTTCTCTAACTTTTATTCTGTGGTTAAATTTAAACTGTATTTCCTTTTCAATTTCAAATATTATTTGTTCCACTTTGCTTATTTTTTATAATTATAGTTTTCTGTAAATATTTCCTATATATTTATTTGTTATTAACAAAATTTACTTTTTGATCATATTCATAATGATAATTTTAATATCTTGTCCACAGAGTCTTAAGTCTGGATCAATCCAATTATATTTTCTCTTGACAATGGGTTGTTTTCCTTTCTTATTCTGTTGGGCAATTTTTATTATATCTAACACATTGTGAGCACTTTACTGAAGACATTCTACACTCTCTGTTTTTCCAAAGATTAATAATTATGTAAAGATAGTTACATTTCTGAAATTAAGTTGTTTTCTTTGCAGTGTATAGTATTGGAATATAAATATTTTGGTTTAAATCTCACCTCTTAAAGTATATCCTGGAGTCAGTTGGAGATTTAGGCATAAAAAGCTTTTGTTAACTAAATGTTTCCATTCTGGTATCTTCCCTCATATTCTTTCAGCAGTGGTTGTGTTGTGGGCAAGTGGAATTTTAAAAGTTATTTTTGTATTTTAAGAACATGCTTACCTGTATAATTAAAATAAGTAACAACTTCATCAAACAAAACATACTTGTTACACTACACTTTTCTTTAAATTTTACCAAAATAATGTATTGCTGTACAACTGATATGCAATCTAAGACTTTGCTGATTTGAAATAAATAGACCACAAGATATTTCTCTAGCACAGATGGGCTTATTCAGGATCAGCAGAGAATTGCAATTCAAGGTCTGCAACAATGGCAAGGGAGTTTCAAGCCTCCACAGGGCAAGAGAAGGAGAACAATTTTATGTTACAGAGAGGAAAAGAGATTTGGGAGAAATATAATAAACAAAGAGTCCATGGCTCTTCATGGGCTAGGTCTTTGGCTGGAAAGAAGTGGTATCTTCTTTCTTCTCACTGGGCTCCACTGAGGCAGGCATAAGAGCTTACCCTTCTCATCTCACAAATGTATTTAATTGAGGTATCTTTTATTTTTATTTTTTTACAAACTGATAATATATGCAGTGATGAAATTAAAAGACACTTGCTCCTTGAAAGGAAAGCAAGGACAAGCCTAGACAAAGTATTAAAAAGCAGAGACTCATTTTGCCAACAAAGGCCCCTATAGTCAAAGCTATGGTTTTTCCAATAGTCATGTACATATATGAGAGATGGACCATAAAGAATACTGAGAACTGAAGAACTGATTCTTTTAAATTGTTTTGCTGGAGATAGTCCTTTGGAATGCAAGGGGATCAAGCCAGTCTATTTTAAAAGAAATCAATCCTGAACATTAACTGGAAAGACTGATGCTGAAGCTCCAATACTTGGGTCACCTGATGCAAAGATGCAACTCACTGCAAAAGACTCTGATGCTCAGAAAACTTGAAAGCAAAAGAAATGGGTGAGATGAATGAGAAGAGGATGAGATGGTTAGATAGTGTTACCAACTCAGTGGACATGAGTTTGACCAAACACCAGGAGATATTGAAGGACAGAGGAACTTGTGGTGCTGCAGTCCATGGGGTCACAAAGAGCTGGACACTACTCAGTAAACAAACAACAACAACAACCAAAAACAAATACAATAAAAAAGTATATGTGGTTCTACTGACCAAAAGAGCAATGGTATAAATTGCCTGAGTAAGAATATGAAATAATTCATTTAAGGAAAACAAACACTTCCTCATTGTTCTGGTTTGGTTGATTTTGGGTAACTGAAGAATGGAGCCCCATCATTCAAATGCCACCATTCAGGACTTGCTATTATTAAAGACAAAAATGTTTACTCAAATCTTCAAAATCAGGCACTCTGCAGTTTGTCTCAAAAGCCAAATGTTCTTAAGTCCGGCTCTTTCATCATTTTTCTCTTGATATATTTCTGCTCTTTCCAGAACTGTAAGGAGAGTTTATGTGACTTTCCTCACTTCCCTTGACCCTGTGTTCTTTCATTCCTTGAACACTGCCATGCATCACTGAAAAGGGATGTCTGACTTTATTAGAGGAAGACCTTAAGTAGACCTTGGGTCTAAAGCATTGAATAAAGTATAAACAATTTACAATCTGTAGGTTGAACATTATTACTTTATTCAGAGTAGTCTTTTTTGTTTGTTTTTCTTTCTTTCTTTGGTTTTTTTAAAGCCACAGTTAATTATCAGTTCTGTTTTTGCAACCACTTGGCAATTATTGTGAAGTGAAGTCGCTCAGTCGTGTCCGACTCTTTGCGACCCCATGGACTGTAGCCTATCAGGCTCCTCCGTCCATGGGATTTAGTGCTGGAGTGGATTGCCATTTCCTTCTCCATTGGCAATTATTACATTAAAATATTAGTTAATCAAACTATTATCTTTTTTTGAAAAATGAGGATATTGAGGCACAGAGAATGAGAGACTGAAGGTCTCTCATTATATATATTCATATATATTTCCTGAGAAAATGTATATACGCATACATATACATTTCCTGAGAAAACACGTTCTCTTAAAAGTAGAAACTGAACACTTAAATCAGTTTTCTCACTCATTTCAGTACAGCCAGTTTCAGGGAACTTATTTTGCAGTTTATATATCATTGTGATAATATCATTTAAAACATTATAAAAGAATTTGAACTGTCAGTCCATTTGTACAGGTTAGCTCTTAAATTCAAACAAACATGTCTGTCTTCTTAAATTAAGATAACTAAACAAAAAAAAAAAAAAAACATATTCACCAACTTCTGCAGAGAAATCTATGGCTAAGGTTTTCAATCATTCTCCATACATTTAGAAGGATTGCACTTGTCAGACTCTTACAAATTATATTCATGATAATAAGAAATCCATTTTTCGGTTATCTATTTTTCATCTAAACATTGTTATCACTTTGACTACTCTCAATTGCATAATTTTATGCTTTCTATTTAAATAATCTCAATAGAGTTTGTTTTATAGTTATTTATTTATTTTCTATAAATAACTTCCAACTTTATAAAGGCATTTATTAAGGGATATCTGTTGAGAAACACTTACATACTATTCTATTTTGTTGTTAAATAATAAAATGTTGTGTTTGGTCAAAACCATTAACTCAATATATTTTTTTTTTCTAGAAAGAAATGTTTCATTTTTGCTGTACCTTAAGAAATACAATAATGAAAATAATTTTTCATGCAATTCTTGTTGTGGTAAAGGACAGATTTAAACTTAAATTATATTTTAAATCAACAATTCAGTTGCTTAGTCATGCCTGACTCTTTGTGACCCCCATGGACTGCAGCATGCCAGGCTTCTCTGTTGTTACTAGCTCCTAGGGCTTGCTTAAACTCATGTTCATCAAGTCAGTGATGACATACAACCATCTCAATCTCTCTTGTCCCTTTCTCCACCTGTCTTCAATCTTTCCCAGCATCAGGGTCTTTTCCAATGAGTCAGTTCTTCACATCAGGTGGCCAAAGTATTGGAGCTTCAGTTTTGGCATCGAACTTTTCCAGAGAATATTCAGGACTGATTTCTTTTTGGATGGATTGGTTTGATCTCCTTACAGTCCAAGGGACTCTCAAGAGTCTTCTCCAACACTACAGTTCAAAAGCATCAGTTCTTCAGCATTAAGCTTTCTTTGTGGCCCAAGTCTCCACCCATACATGACTACTGGAAAAACCATAGCTTTGAATATATGGAACTTTGTCAGCAAAGTGATGTCTCTGCTTTTAAATATGCTGTCTAGGTTGGTCATAGCATTTCTTCCAAGGAGCAAACATCTTTTAATTTCATGGCTGCAGTCACCATCTACAGTGATCTGGGAACCCAAAGAGTAAAGACACTCACTTTTTCCAATGTTTCCCTATCTATTTTCCATTTATTGATGGGACTGGATGCCATGATCTTCATTTTTTGAATGCTGAGTTCTAAGCCAGCATTTTCACTCTTCTCTTTCACTTTCATCAAGAGGATCTTTAGTTCCTTTTCCCTTTCTGTCATAAGGATGGTGTCATCTGCATATCTGAGGATATTGATATTTCTCCTGCCAGTCTTGATTCAAGCTTTTTCTTTATTCAACCTGGCATTTTTCATGATGTACTCTGCATATAAGTTAAATAAGCAAGGTGATAATATACAGCCTTGAGGTACTCCATTCCCAATTTGAACCAGTCTGTTGTTTGATGTTGTTCTAACTGTTGCTTCTTGACCTGCAACAGGTTTCTCAGGAAGCAAGTAATGCAATCTGGTATTGCCATCTCTTTAAGAAATTCTCACAATTGGCTGTCATCCATACAGTCAAAGGATTTGACATAGTCAATGAAGCAGAAGTATATGTTTCTCTGGAATTTTCTTGCTTTTTCTATGATCCAGTGGATTTTGACAATTTGCTCTCTTGTTCCGCTGCCTTTTCTAGATCCAGCTTGAACATCTTAAAGTTCTCAATTCATGTACTCATAAAGCCTAGCTTGGAGAATTTTCAAAATTATTTTGCTAACCTGTGAGATGGGTGCAATTGTGCAGTAGCTTGAATATTCTTTGACACTGGAATGAAAATGACCTTTTCGAATCCTGTGGCCACTGCTGAGTTTTCCAAATTTTCTGGCATATTGAGTGCAGCACTTTCACAGCATCATCTTTTAGGATTTGAAATAGTTCAGCTGTAATTCCATCACTTCCACTAGGTTTCTTCATAGTGATGTTTCCTAAGGCCCATATAACTTCACACTTCAGGATGTCTGGCTCTAGGTAAGTGATCACACCACCATGGTTATTTGGGCCATGAAGATCTTTTTTGTATAATTCTTCTGTGTATTCTTGGCACCTCTTCTTAATAGCTTTTGTTTCTCTAACGTCCATACTGTTTCTGTCTTTTATTGTGCTCACCTTTGCATAAATGTTCGTTTGGTATCTCTAATTTTCTTGAAGACATTTCTAGTCTTTCCTATTCTATTGTTTTCCTCTATTTATTTGCATTGATCACTTAGAAAGGCTTTCTTAACTCTCCTTGCTATTCTTTGGAACTCTGCATTCAGATGGATATATCTTTCCTTTTTTTTCTTTGCCTTTCACTTCTCTTCTTTTCTCAGCTATTTGTAAGGACTTAAATGATAGATTTTCCTTATTAACATTAAGAAAAGTAAAAATTACTAAATAGAAGTAAAATTTATAATGAAACTTGCTACTTGAATATACATACTTAGATCTTTTTTAAGTAAAGGTTGAAAAATTCTTCAACTTTTCAAATTTGATACTCTAACAATATCAAAAAAGAAATACTTTCTTGAAATTTACTTTTTAATTTTAAAATAGAAATACTTTTATATCTCTATTGATATTGACAAGAGATTTCCACTGATGCATATAAGCTATTATAGGTTCTTGCATTTAACCTAGGAATTAAGAACAATGGAGTGGAATATTGTAAAACAGAAATGACTGTATACTGTTCAAATTAAGGTAAGGGCTTCTTTGTGTATGTGTGAAATTTTCTTTAAGTGTATGGAACATATAAATCATAGGAAGGTAGAGAGACACCATAAATATGTGTCTTTGTCCTGGTGATATATTAGGATATCATATGTCCATGTGTAGGAGCATACCTCTGAGATATTGAAGGTAGCCTGTGTAGCTAGAGTGAGTCACAAGAGTTATTTTGTATCATGTGTACATATATATGTGTATAAATATACACACATATATTAACATTTTAACATATGCTATAGTATTAAATATGATTATTTCCTTTTTATGTATCTATCAGTTTTAATATTAATGTATGCTTATTGAAACACAGTCATAGCCATATAACATAGTCAATGTGATAAGTAAATTATATACATATGTGTGTGTGTTAGTCACTCAGTCATGTCCAACTCTTTGTGACCCCATGGACAGTAGCTTGCCAAGCCCTTCTGTTCATTAAATTCTCCAGGCAGAAATACTGGAGTGGGTTACCATTCCCTTCTCCAGGGATTTTCCTGACCCAGGGATCAAATCCAGGTCTCCCACATCATAGGCAGTTTCTTTACCATCTAAGTTTTCATTGAACACCAGTTGAATGACACTGTAGATTAAAATATATATATAATATATATTTATATAGTATATATATATTATATATTGTGATTCAGAGCTTGTAGCAAAGCTACTTCGTCAAAATAGATAGCATTCTTTAAATTTTTAAAAGTTAAATGGAATAGCAAATGTTCTCAGAAAGAAAAATATTTTCCCTATTTCCCAGTTTTCTGCCAAAACTGTTCTCCCAGGTACACTCCAGGTCTTCTCTGCTCCCTCATTCTGTACACACAAGGGAAGAAGAAGTGATCAGTGACGTGAAAATGTGGGATTCATTCACCTTGCACATTGTTTGGACTTTAGTCTTAGGCCTTAACTGCTCAGGCTCTGCCTAAGGGAGGGGGATCTATCTGAATCAGTACCATGATAGACTGAAATGTGCAGGGATAGTTTTCATAATTCTGGGGTAAAGACCACAACTTGTTTTTAGCAGTAATAATAGTGATTCTCATTCATCAATAGGGATCTCATTTTATTTCTCCACTCAGAACCCCAGTCAGGAAGAGGGAACTTTTTTTATTGGGTGCTGCTTAAAACCAAACATACAGTGGAATTTCTAGTGCTATTGAATATGAAGAGTTTCCAGTCTTAAACCGTGTGTGCTGCTGCTGCTAAGTCACTTCATCAGTGTCCGACTCTGTGCGACCCCATAGATGGCAGCCCACCAGGCTCCCTGTCCCTGGGATTCTCCAGACAAGAATACTGGAGTCTGAAATCATGTGTGTGCCAGTTTAAAAAATACAGCACTAATTTGCCCTTCTATATTCCATCCTGTATTCAAGAATAAGCAAAGGCCTCCGGAATTGCAGTCGTGTGATCAACTTTTGTCCACAAACTCAAGATCACTTCCCTGCCTGTGGAATGGCATTTTGATGCTTGTTACTTGTGTATTATTTCAGATCTAGGATGTTACACATTAAATTTTTAATAGTTAAAACACAGAAAATTTTTTCAAGTTTAAATATATTTATATTTTAATATCTTTGAATTTTAAATTTCAAATGGACATTATTTTGATATTTTCAAGATCTTATGGATTTTAATGCTCTTATTTACTTTTGTTGAAAAACTGCTTGTGCATTATCTTTGTCATATGGTTAAACACAATTTAGGATGGGAAATAAAATAAGGTGTGACTTTTCAGCCTACATATAGAATGTCCTTGAAATTGATTCCCAAATATACTTTTCTGACCCACATATAATCTTTCCAGGTATATTTTCTGAACTGACATTGAGCACCACATTCAAAGTAATAGCCATTTGGATTGAAGAAATGGTACCTGAAGTTGAGGGTAGGAGTGCCACCAAAAAATTGCTCAAAAACTTCTGGTTGACCACAAATGGTCAAGTAAAGCTTCAGTTCAGTTCGGTTCAGTCACTCAGTCGTGTATGACTCTTTGTGACCCCATGAATCGCAGCACGGCAGGCCTCCCTGTCCATCACCAACTCCCAGAGTTCACCCAGACCCATGTCCATTGAGTTGGTGATGTCATCCAGCCATCTCATCCTCTGCCGTCCCTTTCTCCTCATGCCTTCAATCCCTCCCAGCATCAGTCTTTTCCAAGGAGTCAACTCTTTGCATGAGGTGGTCAAAGTAATTGTTTCAGCTTTAGCATTAGTCTTTCCAATGAACACCCAGGGCTGATCTTCTTTAGGATGGACTGGTTGGATCTCCTTGCAGTCCAAGGGACTCTCAAGAGTCTTCTCCAACACCACAGTTCAAAAGCATCAATTCTTCAGTGCTCAGCTTTCTTCATAGTCCAACTCTCACATCCATATGTGACCACTGGAAAAATCATAGCCTTGACTAGACGGACCTTTGTTGGCAAAGTAATGTCTCTGCTTAGGAACATGAGAACAGACAATCTAACAAAATGTTAGAAAGGAACACATATTCCCACTGATAGCTTACATTCAAACTTTAATAAACTTTATTTCTAAGCTAGGGGATTCTGATATTTTCACCTCCTCTCAGAATAGATTTTATGGTGCGGGGTTTTTTACTAACCTTATCTTTTAGACTTATCTATCTAACTCACCTCTAGTTATCTCTTGAGCTCCGTTGATCTAGTTTGTTCTCATTCCAGTAACTCTTTCAATACAATCTCAAATAAATTTTTCCAGAACCAAATTGTTCATTAAGTCAGTCCATTATAAAGTAACACACAATCATCACATAAATAGGCAAAAAACAAAGTGTGTAACAATGGAAATCAATGTTAAAATAAAACCCAAGATGTAGAAAATCCAGAATTAAATGTGGCATTATTTAACTCTGTTTTTGTGCTATGATACAGTTCTTGTTGTATAACTTTGTATCCAAAAGTTTTACTTTTTATTTTGATTTACTTTTTTCATGTAAAATCATTACATTAGTAGTTATTCTCAGCCATATGTAGGAAATAGCCATGATCAGCCCTTGCTTCGTCCCTGCTTTCAGAGAGTTTATATTTTACTGGGAAGGAAAAGCAAAAACTTAAAAAAAAAAAAAAAAAAACCTAAACTAAATATAATCACAAATATGTACACTTACATAAATATATGATAAAATAATTTTCATTTAGTCAAATGGCCAGTAAATTCTTTCTTTGATAGTAGACCTAAATAACTTCTTTGAAAAGCAATTATGCAGCTCTCCCTCAGAAGATATATTAATACTCAGGTGGAGCAGAAGGATTTCCAAAGTCTCTGTGGCTAAAAGAATCATGCCACATTCAAGAATCAGAAAATAGGGCTGTGATGCCAAAGGACATGGGAGGGGCAAAGTGTGGTATAAAATTTAATCAGAGAGGTAAAATACCAGGCAGGCTTATGATAGAAAACCAGAAGCTGTCTGTGACTAAATTAGGCAGAAAGTATATGGAATGGAGAGACAGGAATTTCAGAGATGGGAGAGGGAGGAATGCAGGAGGAATACAGCCTCTAGCACACCATGATCCTGCTATATGGTTAGTCTGAGGAAAAAGACAGTATTTGTTCATTGCCTCTAGACCTACATCTCCCCTACCTAACATTGCATCTCCTTCCATCATGCTTTCAAAGTTCAAAGAAACAGTCCTGAAAGCTAAAACCGATCCTATCACATCATAGTTGCTAGGAAGAAAAAGAAAGGAAATGTATGTTTCTCCCCATAGTTTTTAACAGAGAGGAGTGGGCACCAACATTACAACAATAAATACACAACCCAGCTGTTGTCCTGAATAAAACAATATGCCTGACACTTTAGCCAAAATATAAAATTGTCTTTTGTTGATTGCTCATCATCCATATAATGTGTCTCATTTTATTAACTGAAGAAAAGAATACTTCTATTTAACCAATTTAATGATCCTTCCTCTCCTGGCATTCAGGTTTCAGTGATCTCTGTCACATGTTAAGTCCAGGCTATCCCTACTGCTGGAATGGGTGAAATTAATTCAGATGACCATTACATCTACTACCATGGGCAATAATCCTTTAGAAGAAATGCAGTAGCCCTCATAGTCAACAAGAGTCCAAAATGCAGTACTTGGATGCAGTGTCAAAAATGAATGAACTCTGTTTGTTTCCAAGACAAAGTATTCAGTATCACAGTAATCCAAATCTATGTTCCAACCACTAATGACGAAGAAGCTGAACAGTCTAAGAAGATGAACAAGACCTTCTAAGTTAATGCCAAAAAAATATGCTCTTTTCATCATACGGGACTGGAATACAAAAGGAGGAAGTCAAAAGATACTTGTTGTAACAGGCACGTTTGGCCTTGGAATACAAAATGAAGCAGGGCAAAGGCTACAATAGTTTTGCCAAGAGAATGCACTAGTCATAGAAAACACCCTCCTCCAACACAAGACATGACTCTACACATAGACATCACCAGATGGTCAATACCGAAATCAGATTGATTGTATTCTTTACAGCCGAAGATGGAGAAGTGCTATACAGTCCGCAAAAACAAGACTTTAGGATTTGACTGTGGCCCATATCATGAATTCCTTATTGAAAAATTCAGATTTAATTGGAGAAAGTAGGGAAAATCACAAGGCCATTGACGTATGACCTAAATCAAATCCTTTACGATTATACAGTGGAAGGGATTAGATCTGATAGAGTGCCTGAAGAACTATGGTTGGAGGTTCATAACATTGTACAGGAGGCAGTGATCAATACTATCCTCGAGAAAAAGAAATGCAAAAAGGCAAAATGATTATCTGAGGAAGCCTTACAAATAGCTCAGAAAAGATAGAATTGAAAGGCAAAGAAGAAGAGGAAAGATACATCTATATGAATGCAGAGTTCCAAAGAATAGCAAGGAGAGACAGCATAGCCTTCCTAAGTGATCAATGCAAAAAAATAAATGGAAACAATAGAATAGGAAAGACTAGAGATCTCTTTAAAAAAATTAGAGATATGATGGGATATTTCATGCAAAATATTTCATGTACACAATAAAGGACAGCAATGATATAGACCTAACAGAAGCAGAAGATATTAAGAAGAGGCAGCAAGAATACACCAAAGATCTATACAGAAATGATCTTCATGGCCTCAGTTACCATGATAATGTGATCACTCACCTAGAGCCAGACATCCTGGAGTGTGAAGTCAGTTGGGCATTAGCAAATACCACAACAAACAAGGGCTTTCCTTGTGCTTATTTGGTAAAGAATCTACCTGGAATGTGGGAGACCTCGGTTCGATCCCTGGGTTGGGAAGATCCCCTGGAGAAGGGAAAGGCTACCCACTCTAGTATTCTGACCTGGAGAATTCCATGGACTCTATAGCCCATGGGGTCATAAATAATCGGACATGACTGAGTGACTTTCACTTCACTTCACAACAAACAAAGCTAGTGGAACTGAAAGAATTGCAGATGAGCTATATCAAATCCTAAAAGATGATGCTGTTAAAGTGCTGTACTCATGCCAGCAAATTGGAACACTCAGCAATGGCCACAGGGCTGGAAAAGGTCAGTTTTCATCCCAAACCCAAAGAAATGTAATGCCAAAGAATGTGCAAATTATCGCACAATTTTTTCTCATCTCACAGGCTAGCAAAGAAATGCTGAAAATTCTCCAACAGTACATGAACTGAGAACTTCCAAATGTTCAAGCTGGATTTAGAAAAGGCAGAGGAACCAGAGATCAAATTGCAAACATCCGTTGGATTGTAGAAAAAGCAAAAGAATTAAAAAAAAAAACATGTATTTCTGATTTATTGACTACACTAAAGCCTTTGACTGTGTAGATCACTACAAATTATGGGAAATTCTTAAAGAGATGGGAACACCAGACCACTTTACCTGACCCCTGTGAAATCTGTATGCTGGTTAAGAAGCAACAGTTAGAACTGGAGTTGGAATTATGGACTGGTTCCAAATTGGGAAAAGAGTACTTCAAGGGGTATATTGTCACCCAGCTTATTTAACATTTATGCAGAATATGTTATGTGAAATGCCAGATTGGATGAAGCACAAACTGTAATCAAGATTACCGGGAGAAACATTAATACCCTCAGATAAGCAGATGATACAACCTTTATGGCAGAAAACGACGAAGAACTAAAGAGCCTCTTGATGAAAGTGAAAGAGGAGAGTGAAAAAGCTGCTTAAAACTAAACATTTAAACAATGAAGATCATGGCATCCGGTCCCATCACTTAATGGCAAATAGATGGGGATATAATGGAAACAGGGAGAGACTTTATTTTCTTGGGCTCCAAAATCACTGCAGATGGTGGTTGCAGCCATGAAATTAAAAGATAGTTGCTCCTTGGAAGAAAAGGTATGACAAATGTAGACAGCACACTCAAAAGCAGAGACATTACTTTGATGAAAACTTTCTTCTAGTCAAAGCTATGGTTTTTCCAGTAGTCAAGTATGGATGTGAACTTGGGTCATAAAGAAAGCTGAGCGCTGTAGAGACGAAGATGGAGAAGGAGTAGGTGGACTTGGAGTAATTCTCTCTCCAAGCATATATCAGGCATACCCCTTCAGACACAGAAGTGCATGCAGAACACCAGCTGAGAGCAGAGAGTAGTACCTGACCAGAGGAAAAGAATATATATAACCACAAAAAATTTGGTAGGAGTAAGAAACTAGGGGAAAAACAGGAGTGTTAGTAGGACTGGACCTGTCCTTCGAGGATGGGGGAACTGAAGTAGGTGCCTGATCTCCACATCAGAGCGACTGTCTGAGTCAGAGGAAAAACATTTGAGGCTGATAGTGAAATAATTGATCTTCTGGCAGCCTAAATGGAATGAGAATCAGGCAATTCTCACCACAGCCGTACATACCCTTGTGAGAGATGAAGGTCCCCTGGAAGATGCACCAGCTGGGAGCTGGAATTTAGGGATTGTGGAGCAATCCCAGGGTGAGGGCTGCTGTTGACTGTGGAGAGACAAACCGAGGGGATGTGAGGGAGGAAACTGTGGTGGAAAATGCCTGTGGAGGAAAGCTGGGAGCAATGGAAGCAAGGCGATACTGCTGAGTCACACATAGTGTGTGAAGTCATCACCATAGCCTCTCTCCACATGTCAGCATAGGCAGCTGAATAATAGAGAGACTGGCCCATCAAACACCTGATGCACTGAACTACAGAGCAGGACCCCACCCAGGGTGCCTGATGCTCCCATCTACAGAGTAGGATCCCAGCCAGGGTAGTCCTTCTATGTGCCTGACATGCTAAACAACAGAGAAGAACACCAGGCAATGGAGCCCTCTAAGTGCCTGAACGGGCAGAGCTACAAAGAAAGATTGGCTAAAGAAGCTGTCTGATCACTAGCTACAAGAAGCTTGAAAAAAGACTCTGATAGTGCCATAACTCCTATGGTGGAGTCAGTCTGTGTTCTTGCACACTTGGTGCCGCCAAGGTCCTGGCAAGCCAGGTAGCTGTGCCACCTTCATGCTCAACTCTCAAGAGCTGCCACAAGCAAAAAAATCTCTTGTGTCTATGCGTGCAGGGTTGCTTTGGTAGTGTCCGACTCTTTGTGAACATGTAGACTGTGGGCTTCCAGGCTTCTCTCAGGGAGGAGGGTCCTCTGGCAAGAATACTGGAATGCATTGGTCAGTACTGGTTGCCATACCCTTCTAGAGCACCATATTTCCTGCTGCCCTAACTGCTTACTCCCCTGAGTACCTGGTGCTGCCAGAACCCCTGCAGACCAAGCAGCTGCAGCATTTTCACACCTGACCCTCACAGAGCCAAACCCAAGTCTTCCAGTGAAGCCCCAGGAGCAAATCCCAGTGGACGACACACATGCAGAGTTGGAAATAAGACCACAATTGAAATCCAGGGGCAGTGTGGCTAAAGAAGAAGACCCAAAACCTGACCAGCTGTACAAGCTGCAGATTACATGATCAACTAGCCAGACTCTGTGTTTATTTAATATATAAAAGGTCATTGAGACCCACAAAAGAAAATGTGCTAGTTCTGATAGCTGTGGACATTAGAGGCAAGAACATACAGGACTAGGACCAGATTAGAATCTGTGCTGTCTCCACAGGAGGTCCAAGATTAGCACAGTGTGGAAGGGCATCCTAGGGAGGTGAGGTGGACTGTGACTCCCAGACAAGGAAAGAACTCTGACAGCAGTTACTCAAAAGAAAACATTTATTATTCTTATGTTTTGACTTCTTGTTCTGTAGATTCTTTAGAATTTTTTTTTTCCCTTTCCCCACTCCCTCCGTTGTAGTTGTCGATTTTACTTGCACTATGAAATCTAAATGGAGAAGGAAATGACAACCCACTCCAGTGTTCTTGTCTGGAGAATCCTGTGGAAGGAGGGCCCTAGTGGGCTGCTGTCTATGGGGTCACACAGTCAGACACAACTGAAGCGACTTAGCATGCATGCATGCATGAAATCTAACTAAGCTTTTGAGCTTTTTTTTTCCTTTATTTCCCCTCAGTCACACTTTTTATTGTTGCTATAAATCTCTGCCTCTATATTGGGCTTTTGCAGTTCTGTGGAGTTTTTTTTTTTCTCTCTCTCTCTTTTTTTTTTCTCTCTCTCTCTTTTCTCTTTATTTATTTTAATTTTTAAAAACTATTATTATTTTTCCTATTTTTATTCCTTTGTTTGCTTTTCTTACTGTTCTTTTCTCCTTGCAGTTAATATATAATATATATAAATATTTTTTATCTACCTCTATTTAACTTCATGTGTCTATTCTTTCTTTCTTCTCCTCTCAATATATTTGTTAGTTTTATTTTCATTGCTTTATTCTCTAGTTAGCACCTTGTTTTGGTTTTGCTTTCCAGTTTGTCTTTTAGTTAGTTGTTTTCTGATAGATATAATTTGTCATTTCCTTTGTTTGCTGGGTCAATCTATTGTACATTATTTTTGTTGGACTCTTTTGATTTTGCTTATAGGTGTATATGTATATGTGTATATTCAGACAAACATTTTATTGTTGTTATAAGCCTCTGTCTCTTCGTTGGGCTTTTGCATTTCTGTGGTGCTTTCCTTTTTTTTTTTTTTTTTAAATTTTTCTTCCACTTTAAAAAAATTTATAATTTTAATTTTTAAACCTACTATATTTTTTTACATTTATTACTTTGTTTACCTTTCCTACTGTTCTTTTCCCCTTGCATTTAGTCTTTAATGTATATGAATCTTCTTCAGCTACCTTCATTTAACTTTGCATAGCTATTCTTTCTTTTCTTTCCTCTCAACATTTTGTTAGTTTTATTTTCATTGCTTTATTCTCCAACTGGCACTTTGCTCTAGTTTTGTTTTCTAGTTTGTGCTGCAGTTATTTTTGTTCTTAACTGGTAAATATAATTTTTGATTTCCATTGCTTGCTGGGTCAATCTACTGTACTGTATTTTTGCTGGACTGTTTTAACTGCTTATGGGCGTATATCTATTATTTTAATTATTTTTTGCCTGATTTTGTAACTGTCATTTGTCTGGGGTTCGTCTTTGGCTTCTAATTTTTGGATATTTGTTTTAATCTCACTTAGTGCCATAACAAACCACTTGTGGAATCTTCGTTCCTGACCAGAGATCAAATCATGAGCCTTTGGAGTGGGAGCACTGACTCTAAGACCCTAGACTCCCAGAGAACTAACCCTCAGATCAGATCAGTCACTCAGTCGTGTCCGACTCTTTGCAACCCCATGAACTGCAGCACGCCAGGCCTCCCTGTCCATCACCAGTTCTCGGAGGTCACTCAGACTCAAATCCATCGAGTCAGTGATGCCATCCAGCCATCTCATCCTCTGTCGTCCCCTTCTCCTCCTGCCCCCAATCCCTCCCAGCATCAGAGTCTTCTCCAATGAGTCAACTCTTCGCATGAGGTGGTCAAAATACTGGAGTTTCAGCTTTAGCATCATTACTTCCAAAGAAATCCCAGGGCTGATCTCCTTCAGAATGGACTGGTTGGATCTCGTTGCAGTCCAAGGGACTCTCAAGAGTCTTCTCCAACACCACAGTTCAAAAGCATCAGTTCTTTGGCACTCAGCCTTCTTCACAGTCCAGCTCTCACATCCATACATGACCACAGGAAAGACCATAGCCTTGACTAGGCGAACCTTTGTTGGCAAATTAATGTCTCTGCTTTTGAATATGCTATCTAGGCTGGTCATAACTTTCCTTCCAAGGAGTAAGCATCTTTTAATTAAGTAAATGTCTGACAGGGTGTGGTCCGCTAATCACACCAGGACCACAGCCTTGTCTAACTCAATGAAACTAAGCCATGCCAGTGGGGCAACCCAGGATGGGTGGGTCATGATGGAGAGATCTGACAGGGTGTGGTCAGCTGGAGAAGGGAATGGCAAACCACTTCAGTATTCTTGCCTTGAGAACCCCATGAACAGTATGAAAATACCTAACCCTAGGGAGTATCAAATACCGAGAACTCACACAAAGGAAACCACTTGAGTACAAGACCCAGCATCACCCCACCACCAGTAGCACACTGTGCAGAATGCCTCATCTAAACAAAAAACAAAACAAAAATACAAAGTGAGTCATCAGCAGACAGGATTACCACTTCACTCAGCTTTGCCCATTAGAGGAAAAACAAACAAACAAACAAAACTCAGCACAAATCTCACTATATACGAAGCTGACACAAACCACAAGACCAGTCAAAGGAGGTCAAAAACCAAAGGAAAAAAGAATTCAACCTTGAATTCTTTGAAGCCTGGGAAAGGAAAGCTCAAACACAATAAGTTAAAAAAAAAATAAAACAAAATAATGAAAACACAGAGAAACAAGACATAAATGAAGTAACAAACTAGAAACACAGAAGTCCAAATAAATGAGGAGGAAATAGGCAAACTACTTGAAAAATAATTCAGAATAATGATAGTAAAGATAATTGACAAGCCTTTAGCCAGACTCATCAAGAACAAAAGAGAGATGAATCAAAAACAAAATTAGAAATTAAAAAGGAGAGGTTACAACAGACAATGCAGAAATAAAAAGGAATGTGGGACTATTATGAACAACTATATGGCAATAAAATGGATAACCTGAAAGAAATGGATAGATTCTTAGAAAATTTCAATCTTTCAAAAGTGAACCAGGAAGAAATAGAAATTATGAACATCCAAATTGCAAGCACTGAAATTTAAGCTGTGATAAAAAATCCCCCCCACCAAAAAAAAAAAAAAAAAAAAAATCCCAGGACCAGATGTCTTCACAGGAGAATTCTATTAAACGTTTAGAGAAGAGCTAGTGCCTATCCTTCTAAAACTCTTTCAAAAAATTGCAGAGGAAGGCACACTTCCAAACTCATTCTGTGAGGCCACCATCACCCTGATGTCAAAAACAGACAAAGACAGCACAAAAAAAGAAAACTATAGGCCAATATAACTAATGAACATAGATACAAAAATACCCAATAAAATTTTAGCAAACAGAATTCAGCAACACATCAAAAATCTCATACACCATAATGAAGTTGGTTTATTCCAGGAATGCAAAGATTCTTCAATATACACAAATTAATCAATGTGATATACCCTATAACAAATGTAACGATAAAAGTCATATGATAATCTAAATAAATTCAGAACAATCCTGTGACAAAATTCAGTACCCATTTATAATTAAAACTCTTCAAAAAATGAGCATAGAAAGAACCTACCTCAACATAGTAAGGCCATATATGATAAGCCTAGAACAAATATTATTCTCAGTGGTGAAAAACTGAATGTATTCTCATGTTTCTGTACATTTCAAGATGGAAAGCAGGATATGTAAACCATTTTATTCCCTTAAGTTTAAATAAATTGACTTCCCTTTTGGCTTAGCTGGTAAACAATCTGCCTACAATGCAGGAGACCTGGGTTTCATCCCTGGGTTGGGAAGATCCCCTGGAGAAGGGAAAGGTTACCCACTCCAGTATTCTGGTCTGGAGAATCCCATGGACTGTGTAGTCCATGGGGTCGCAAAGAGTCAGATACGACTGAGTGACTTCACTTTTAAATTGTTGAAATACTTTGTCCTTTCGTTGTAAATCCCCTTTAAGATATGGGGATAAAGATGTTTCTTCCCATCCAAATGATGTTTTTGTTCTCAGATGGTTTGATAGGTCAAATAAAAGTAGCTCCCAGTTGACAACCTAAGATAGGGGACAAGACAAGGGTGTTCATTTGCACCACTGTTATTCAACATAGTTCTGGAAGTCCTAGCTATAGCAATCAGAGAAGAAAAATAAATAAAATGAATCCAGGTCGGAAAAGAAGAAGTAAAGCTCTCATTGTTTGCAGATGGCATGATTCTGTACATAGAAAACCCTAAAGATAGTATCAGAAAATTATGAGAGCTAATCAGTGAATTCAGCAAAGTTGCAGGATAAAAAGTCAATACACAGAAATCACTTGCATTTCTATATACTAATGATGAAAAATCAGAGAAATTAAGGAATCAATCACATTCACCATGGCAACAAAAAATTTAAATATCTAGGATTAAACTAACCTAAGGAGACAAAATAACCATTCACAGAAAATTATAAAACACTGATGAAAGAAATCAAAGATGATATAAACAGTTGGAGAGATATTCCATGTCCCCGGGTAAGAAGAATCAATATTGTGAAAATTACTATACTACCAAATGCAATCTACAGATTCAATGTGATCTCAATCAAATTACCAATGGCATTTTTCATAGAACTATAACAAAAAAGTTCACAACTCATATGGAAACACAAAAGACCCCAAATAGCAAACCAGTCTTGAGAAAGAAGAATGGAGCTAGGAGAATCAACCTTCCTAACTTCAGATTATGCTACAAAGCTGCATTCATCAATACAGAATGGTACTGGCACAAAAACAGAAATATAGACCAATGAAACAAGATAGAAAGCCCATAAACAAATCCATACACCTATGGGTATCTTCTTTTTGACAAAGAAAGCAAGAATATACAATGGGGAAAAGCCTCTTATGGTAACAATAACCCTGTATACGAGACAGCAAAAGAGACACTGATGTATAGAAGAGTCTTATGGACTCTGGGAGAGGGAGAAGGTGGGATGATTTGGGAGAATGGCATTGAAATATATATAATATCATATATGAAATGAGTCGCCAGTCCAGGTTCAATGCACGATACTGGATGCTTGGGGCTGGTGCACTGGGACAACCCAGAGGGATGATATGGGGAATGAGGAGGGAGGAGGGTTCAGGATGGGGAACACATGTATACCTGTGGCAGATTCCAATACAATATTGTAAAGTTAAATAAAATTTAAAAAAAAAAAAGGGTGCTGGGAAAACTGGACAGCTACACATAGAAGAATGAAATTAGAACACTTCCTAACACCATAAACAAAGATAAACTCAAAATCAATTAAAGACCTAAATGTAAGATCAGAAACTATAAAACTCTTATAGAAAAACATAGGCAGAACACTTGATGGCATAAATCAAAGCAAGATCCTCTATGACCCATCTCCTAGAATAACAGAAATAAAAACAAAAGTAAACAAGTGGGACCTGATTAAACCTAAAAGCTTTTGAACAGCAACAGAAAATATAAGTAAGGTGAAAAGACAGCCCTTATAATTGGAGAAAATAATAGCAAATGAAACAACTGACAAAGGATTAATTTCCAAAATATACAATCAGCTCATACAACTCAATGCCAGAAAAACAAACAACTCAATCAAAAAGTGGGGAAAAAAAATCTAAACAGGCATTTATCCAGTGAAGACATATAGGTGGCTAACAAATGCATGAAAAGATGCTCAGTATCACTTATTATTTGAGAAATGCAAATCAAAACTACAATGAGATATCATCTTACACTGGCCAGAATGGCCATCATAAAAAAGTCTACAAACAATAAATTCTGGAAAGGATGTGGAGAAAAGGGAACACTCTTGTACTGTTGGTGGGAATGTAAATTGATACAGCCACTATGGAAGACGGTATGGAAATTCCTTACAAACTAGGAATAAAACCACCATATAACCCAGCAATCCCACTCCTAGGCATATACCCTGAGGAAACCAAAATTGAAAAAGACATGTGTTCATCACAACACTATTTACAATAGCTAGAACATGGAAGCAACCTAGATATCTATAGACAGATGAGTGGATAAAGAAATGGTGGTATATATACACAGTGGAATACTACTCAGCCATAAAAGAAGGCATGAGTCTGTTCTGATTTGGTGGATGAACCTAGAACCTAATATACAGAGGGAAGTGAGTCAGAAAGAGAAAGATAAATATATTCTAATGCATATATATGGAATCTAGAAGAATGGTACTAATGAACTTATTTACAGGGCAGCAGTGGAGTAACAGACAAAGAGAATAGTCTTATGGATATGAGAAGAGGGGAGGAGAGAGTGAGATGTATGGAAAGTGTAACATGGAAACTTATATTACCATATGTAATATAGATAGCCAAAGGGAATGTGCTGTATGGCTCAGGAAACTCCAACAAGGGCTCTGTATTAATCTAGAGTGCTGGGAGTTGGGGAGAGAGGTTCAAAAGGGAGGGGAATATGTGTATACCTGGAATGGGTGAATTTAACTCAGATGACCATTATATCTACTACTGTGGGCAGGAATCCCTCAGAAGAAATGGAGTGGCCATCATGGTCAACAAAAGAGTCCGAAATGCAGTACTTGGATGCAATCTCAAAAATGACAGAATGATCTCTGTTCATTTCCAAGGCAAACCATTCAATGTCACAGTAATCCAAATCTATGCCCCAACCAGTAACACCGAAGAAGCTGAAGTTGAACGGTTCTATGAAGACCTACAATACCTTTTAGAACTAACACCCAAAAAGGATGTCCTTTTCATTATAGGGGACTGGAATGCAAAAGTAGGAAGTCAAAAAACACCTGGAGTAACAGGCAAATTTGGCCTTGGAACACGGAATGAAGCAGGGCAACGACTAACAGAGTTTTGCCAAGAAAATGCACTGGTCATAGCAAATACCCTCTTCCAACAACACAAGAGAAGACTCTATACATGGACATCATCAGATGGTCAACACCGAAATCAGATCAATTATATTCTTTGCAGCCAAAGATGGAGAAGCTCTATCCAATCAGCAAAAACAAGACCAGGAGCTGACTGTGGCTCAGACCATGAACTCCTTATTGCCAAATTCAGAGTGAAATTGAAGAAAGTAGGGAAAACTACTAGACCATTCAGGTATGACCTAAATCAAATCCCTTATGATTATACAGTGGAAGTGAGAAATAGATTTAAGGGCCTAGATCTGATAGATAGAGTGCCTGATGAACTATGGAACGAGGTTCGTGACATTGTACAGGAGACAGGGATCAAGACCATCCCCATGGAAAAGAAATGCAAAAAAAGCAAAATGGCTGTCTGGGGAGGCCTTACAAATAGCTGTGAAAAGAAGAGAAGCGAAAAGCAAAGGAGAAAAGGAAAGATATAAACATCTAAATGCAGAGTTCCAAAGAATAGCAAGAAGAGATAAGAAAGCCTTCTTCAGCGATCAATGCAAAGAAATAGAGGAAAACAACAGAATGGGAAAGACTAGGGATCTCTTCAAGAAAATCAGAGAAACCAAAGGAACATTTCATGCAAAGATGGGCACGATAAAGGACAGAAATGGTGTGGACCTAACGGAAGCAGAGGATATTAAGAAGAGGTGGCAGGAATACACAGAAGAACTGTACAAAAAAGAGCTTCAAGACCCAGATAATCATGATGATGTGATCACTGACCTAGAGCCAGACATCTTGGAATGTGAAGTCAAATGGGCCTTAGAAAGCATCACTACGAACAAAGCGAGTGGAGGTGATGGAATTCCAGTGGAGCTAATCCAAGTCCTGAAAGATGATGCTGTGAAAGTGCTGCACTCAATATGCCAGCAAATTTGGAAAACTCAGCAGTGGCCACAAGATTGGAAAAGGTCAGTTTTCATCCCAATCCCAAAGAAAGGCAATGCCAAGGAGTGCTCAAATTACCACACAATTGCACTCATCTCACATGCTAGTAAAGTAATGCTCAAAATTCTCCAAGCCAGGCTTCAGCAATATGTGAACCATGAGCTTCCAAATATTCAAGCTGGTTTTAGAAAAGGCAGAGGAACGAGGAATCAAATTGCCAACATCTGCTGGATCACTGAAAAAGCAAGAGAGTTCCAGAAAAACATCTATTTCTACTTTGTTGACTATGCCAAATCCTTTGACTGTGTGGATCATAATAAACTGTGGAAAATTCTGAAAGAGGTGGAAATACCAGACTACCTGATCTGCCTCTTGAGAACCCTATATGCAGGTCAGGAAGCAACAATTAGAACTGGACTGAACAACAGACTGGTTCCAAATAAGAAAAAGGGTACGTCAAGTCTGTATATTGTCACCCTGCTTATTTAACTTCTATGCAGAGTACATCATGAGAAACGCTGGGCTGGAAGAAGCACAAGCTGGAGTCAATATTGCTGGGAGAAATATCAATAACCTCAGATATGCAGATGACACGACTCTTATGGCAGAAAGTGAAGAGGAACTAAAAAGCCTCTTGATGAAAGTGAAAGTGGAGAGTAAAAAGTTGGCTTAAAGCTCAACATTCAGAAAATGAAAATCATGGCATCTGGTCCCATCACTTCATGACAAATAGATGGGGAAACAGTGGAAACAGTGTTACACTTTATTTTGGGAGGCTCCAAAATCACTGAAGATGGTGACTGCAGCCATGAAATTAAAAGACGCTTAGTCCTTGGAAGGAAAGTTATGACCAACTGAGATAGCATATTCAAAAGCAGAGACATTACTTTGCCAACAAAAGTTCATCTAGTCAAGGCTATGGTTTCTCCTGTGGTCATGTATGGATGTGAGAGTTGGACTGTGAAGAAAGCTGAGCACTGCAGAATTGATGCTTTTGAACTGTGGTGTTGGAGAAGACTCTTGAGAGTCCCTTGGACTGCAAGGAGATCCAACCAGTCCATTCTGAAGGAGATCAGCCCTGGGATTTCTTTGGAAGGAATGATGCTAAGGCTGAAACTTCAGTACTTTGGCCATCTCGTGCAATGTGTTCACTCACTGGGAAAGACTCTGATGCTGGGAGGCATTGGGGGCAGGAGGAAACTAGGACAACAGAGGGAGAGATGGCTGGATGGCATCACTGACTGTATAGACATGAGTCTGAGTGAACTCTGGGAGTTGATGATGAACAGGGAGGCCTGGTGTGCTGTGATTCATTGGGTCACAAAGAGTTGGACATGACTGAGAGACTGAACTTAACTGAACTGACCTGGAGGCTGGGAAAAAAAACCAATGTGTATCTCCCTCATGTACAGCTTATTACAAGTCATCATACCTCAGTCAAACTATTTTTGAAAAAGAATGTTTATGCCCATTTATTTTATTGATTGATATTTGCCATCAGTCAAAAGCAGTGACCTGGTAGAAATGTAGAATGACTAGTGCTTCCTAGGTCGCACTAGTGGTAAAGAACTCACTTGCCAATGCAGGCGATGCAAGAAACATGAGTTTGATTCCTAGGTCATGAAGATCCCCTGGAGTAGGAAACAGCAGTCCACTCTAGTATTGTTGCCTGGAAATTTCCATGGATAGAGAATCCTGGGGAACTACAATCCATCGAGTCAAAAAGAGATTGAAGGTTAAACTATGCTAACAACTGGAAGATAAAATCTTACACATGTCATGACTAGTCTACATTACATGGTATATATTTTAAACCAGTGATTGATACGTAATCCCTCTCCCCTAGATATAGGAAGCATTGCCTTGAGAGGCATCGGGTAAATTGAGGCTAAAGTTATACTGACTTTAATAATAATCAACATGTTTTGCCCTCCACTGGAAAAGATCGGAGAACCAATAGATGAAGCATCTATCAGACAAAGTAGGCTCAAATGAAGAGTTTAACACAGCCTTCTAGTCACTTAGTTGAGAGATTGATTTTAGTTGAGGGAAAAATGGTTTCTACTATTTACTACTATTTAATGGGGGTCAAAGAGGACTATCTTTGTGGCACAATTTATTCAAATAAATGTTTCTTAGTTCTCCTTTATCAGATCAGATCAGTTGCTCAGTTGTGTCCAACTCTTTGCAACCCCATGAATTGCAGCACACCAGGCCTCCCTGTCCATCACCAACTCCCAGAGGTCACTCAAACTCACATCCATCGAGTCAGTGATGCCATCCAGCCATCTCATCCTCTGTCGTCCCCTTCTCCTCCTGCCCCCAATCCCTCCCAGCATAAGAATCTTCCAATGAGTCAACTCTTCGCATGAGGTGGCCAAAATACTGGAGTTTCAGCTTTAGCATCATTCCTTCCAAAGAAATCCCAGGGCTGATCTCCTTCAGAATGGACTGGTTGGATCTCCTTGCAGTCCAAGGGACTCTCAAGAGTCTTCTCCAACACCAAAGTTCAAAAGCATCAATTTTTCAGCGCTCAGCCTTCTTCACAGTCCAGCTCTCACATCCATACATGACCACAGGAAAGACCATAGCCTTGACTAGACGAACCTTTGTTGGCAAAGTAATGTCTCTGCTTTTGAATATGCTATCGAGGTTCATTATAACTTTCCTTCCAAGGAGTAAGCGTCTTTTAATTTCATGGCTGCAGTCACCATCTGCAGTGATTTTGGAGCCCAGAAAAAGAAAGTCTAACACTGTTTCCACCGTTTCCCCATCTCCTTTATAGTGTTACTATTTATCAGTGGAAAATAATATCAACCTTTTAGGGAAAGATCATTAAGGACTCATATTCTATAAGAATAAAAGTTTGTGTGGAAAGGCCAACTAGTACATCCACTATGGAGAACAGTGTGGAGATTCATTAAAAAACTGGAAATAGATCTTCCATACAACTCAGCAATACCACTGCTGAGCATATACACCAAGGAAACCAGAATTGAAAGAGACACGTGTACCCCAATGTTCATTGCAGCACTGTTTACAATAGCCAGGACATGGAAGCAACCTAGATGTCCATCTGCACACGAGTGGATAAGAAAGCTGTGGTACATATATACAATGGAATATTACTCAGCTGTTTAAAAGAATGCATTTGAATCAGTTCTAATGAGGTAGATGAAACTGGAGCCTATTATACAGAGCAAAGTAAGTCAGAAAAAAAAAAAAAAAAAACACCAATACAGTATATTAACTCATATATATGGAATTTAGAAAGATGGTAATGATGACCCTATATACAAGACAGCGAAAGAGACACAGATGTAAAGAACAGACTTGGACTCTGTGGGAGAAGGTGAGGGTGAATGATTTGAGAGAATAGCAATGAAATACGATATTATCATATGTGAACTAGATCACCAGTCCAGGTTCGATGCATTAGACAGGGTGCTTAGGGCTCGTGCACTGGGATGACCATGAGGGATGGGATGCAGGGGGAGGTGGGTTCAGGATGGGGAACACATGTACACCCATGGATGATTCATGTTAATGTATGGCAAAAACTACCACAATATTGTAATTAGCCTTCAATTAAAACAAATAAACTTTTTAAGAAAGAATTTAAAAAAAAAAAAAAGAATAAAAGTTTGTTACCTGAGCAAGAACCCAGTATGGCTGAGTTTGTGGGAAACAGAATTAGGAGAGAACAGAATGGATTTTGGTAGAATGAACCTATATTGCAATTCAGGTTTTAAATTTAGCATCAAAGATGGATGCCATGACAATTATGATTCGTTTTATTTTTAATAAATGTTTCTTTTCTAAAATTCCCCTTTATTTCTTATATACTTTACAGGAAAATATTTGAAAATATTTGGATATGGCTGATATTTAATGTTTTAAGGATTAATATTATCTGGTGATGACATAGGAAATGATGGAACTCGTGATATCTTGTGTTGGAATCATGAAATCTCTACTCCTAGTTTTCTTATACTAACAACTTGAAGGCAGTATCTTTGGATTATTTATATTGAAATTATATATAGTATGCCACAGATGTATATAAACAGATTAGATTTTTGGAGGTTTTTTTTTTTTTTTTTTTTTTTTTTAATCAAGTGTAATATATACAGGTCATGAATGAATTAACATTATGGATCAAACCAGTTAGCACCAACAGTCATTTAAATGATAGGCTTGGATTTGAATTATTGGCATTTATTTATACAACAATTCTTTCTTTTGCATTTGACTGAATAAATTTTTGCCCAACTATTTATGAAATTAACCTGTTAATTTAGTCATTTACACTAAAGTAATCTGTGCATTGTACAAATTATGCTGTTAATACTTTTAGTAGGCTTGGAAAGCTATTTTGACATTGTATGGAACCAATTGTAAATGAAACATAGAAGTTGTATTTTATTTTGGAGTGGATTTATCATGTCAAAATTTATTTAAAAATATGTGAACCCATAGTTAGACATACATGTAAAATGTTAAATTTGCTAAACAACTATGTATTTCAAAATTTTCTAATTGTTAATTTTTTGAAACTTTTTTTTTTCTTTCTGACACATTGAGAACTACTGCTTTCCTTTCACTGCAATCTTAGCATGCATTCATCGCTTAAAGTCTAGACAGGTTGCTTAGCAAAGGAAGCTCTGTCCTGTCAGTCCCTTATCATAGAATAAGTGATCATGTCTATCTTCACATGTAAACAGTGGAAGGGCTAATCCTGCCTTCGTGTATCAAAGCATTTCAATTCTGTTCCTAAATGATAAGCAGCCTTGAGCAAAGAAAGGTATCTAAACCTTTTTACACATTCTGCATAAATAAGAAACATCATTTAATTGCAACAAGCTTCATGAAAGTGGGGTTCCTGGTTGAAGACATTAAGGCATGTTTTTTTCATACTGGTTAGAGTCAGTCAGAATTTTACCAAATCTGATCTTCTATGTCAATCGCCTCTGGTATATTCAAATTTCTCTTTACCAAAAATGAAATAAGCCTATGACATTGATACTATTGAAAACCACCTATGAATATATTCAAGATTTAAGCAAAATCCAGACGGCTTCACGGCTGAATTCTACCAAAAATTTAGAGAAGAGCTAACACCTATCCTACTCAAACTCTTCCAGAAAATTGCAGAAGAAGGCAAACTTCAAAACTCATTCTATGAGGCCACCATCACCCTAATACCAAAACCTGACAAAGATCCCACAAAAAAAGAAAACTACAGGCCAATATCACTGATGAACATAGATGCAAAAATCCTTAACAAAATTCTAGCAATCGGAATCCAACAACACATTAAAAAGATCATACACCATGACCAAGTGGGCTTTATCCCAGAGATGCAAGGATTCTTCAATATCTGCAAATCAATCAACATAATACACCACATTAACAAATTGAAAAATAAAAACCATATGATTATCTAAATAGATGCAGAGAAAGCCTTTGACAAAATGCAACATCCATTTATGATACAAACTCTCCAGAAAGCAGGAATAGAAGGAACATACCTCAACATAATAAAAGCTATATATGACAAACCCACAGCAAACATTATCCTCAATGGTGAAAAATTGAAAGCATTTCCTCTAAAGTCAGGAACAAGACAAGGATGCCCACTTTCACCATTACTATTCAACATAGTTTTGGAAGTTTTGGCCACAGCAATCAGAGCAGAAAAAGAAATAAAAGGAATCCAAATTGGAAAAGAAGAAGTAAAACTCTCACTGTTTGCAGATGACATGATCCTCTACGTAGAAAACCCTAAAGATTCCACCAGAAAATTACTAGAACTAATCACTGAATATAGTAAAGTTGCAGGATATAAAATTAACACACAGAAATCCCTTGCATTCCTGTACACTAATAATGAGAAAATAGAAAGAGAAATTAAGGAAACAATTCCATTCACCATTGCAATGAAAACAATAAAATACTTAGGAATATATCTTCCTAAAGAAACTAAAGACCTATATATAGAAAACTATAAAACACTGGTGAAAGAAATCAAAGAGGACACTAATAGATGGAGAAATATACCATGTTCATGGATTGGTAGAATCTAGTGAAAATGAGTATACTACCCAAAGCAATTTATAGATTCCATGCAATCCCCATCAAGCTACCAACAGTATTATTCACAGAGCTAGAACAAATAATCTCTCAATTTGTATGGAAATACAAAAAACCTCAAATAGCCAAAGCTATCTTGAGAAAGAAGAATGGAACTGGAGGAATCAACCTGCCTGACTTCAGACTCTACTACAAAGCCACAGTCATCAAGACAGTATGGTACTGGCACAAAGACAGAAATATAGATCAATGGAACAAAATAGAAAGCCCAGAGATAAATCCACGCACATATGGACACCTTATCTTTGACAAAGGAGGCAAGAATATACAATGGATTAATGACAATCTCTTAACAAGTGGTGATGGGAAAACTGGTCAAACACTTGTAAAAGAATGAAACTAGAACACTTTCTAACACCATACACAAAAATAAACTCAAAATGGATTAAAGATCTAAATGTAAGACCAGAAACGATAAAACTCCTAGAGGAAAACATAGGTAAATTTAAATTAGATATTTTTAAATGTTTAAGAACTTCTTTAATTAATCAGCATCTGAATGTTAGGGAATATAATCCTCTCTCTATGTGTGTATATATATTATAAATATGATTTTTCTTTTTTTCCTATTGGAGATATTCACTGAAATTCAGTGCTTTTGTCTTGACTTAGACTGTTAACATATTCCTCTGAGAATATAAAAATGAATCTTAAAATACAGCCTTGTTGTATTTGGCACTTCAGAAAGATATTCAAAAACCCTCAGTTCAGTTCAGTTGTTCAGTCATGTCCGACTCTTTGTGACACCATGGATGCAGCACGCCAGGTCCTCCTTGTCCATCACCAACTCTCAGAGTTTACTCAAACTCATGTCCATTGAGTCGGTGATGTCATCCAACCATCTCATCCTCTGTCATCCCCTTCTCCTCCCACCTTCAATCTCTCCTAGCATCACTGTCTTTGTCTTTTCAAATGAGTCAGCTCTTCACATTAGGTGGGCAAAGTACTGGAGTTTCACTTTAGCATCAGTCCTTCCAAAGAATATTCAGGACTGATTTCCTTTACAATGGACTGGTTGAATCTGCTTGCAGTGAAAGGGACTCTCAAGAATTTTCTCCAACATCACGGTTCAAGAACATCAATTCTCTGGTGCTCAGCTTTCTTTATAATTTAACTCTCATATCCATACATGACTACTGGAAAACCATAGCTTTGACTAGACAGACCTTTGTTGGCAAAGTAGTCTCTGCTTTTTAATATGCTGTCTAGGTTGGTAATAACTTTTCTTCCAAGGAGCAAGTGTCTTTTAATTTCATGGCTGCAAAAACCCTAGCTGTCAGGAATTGTGATCCAGGCCTGATTTGAGTCACTATGGTCAACAAATTCACCTTAGAAGATCAGATGTGCTCCTCCCATTTCCTTTGTTATGGCTTTGTGTGATGAACAATTATTACCTTCAAAACTAGTATAAAGACAGCATTACAAGTACTGCCCTAAATCAGATTGACATATTCGAATATCAGTTGAGCTATTTCAAATCCTGAAAGATGATGCTGTGAAAGCACTGCTGTCTATATGTCAGCAAAGTTGGAAAACTCAGCAGTGGCCACAGGACTGGTAAAGGTCAGTTTTCATCTAATCCCAAAGAAAGGAAATACCAAAGACTGCTCAAACTACCACACAATTGCACTCATCTCAGATGCTAGTAAAGTAATGCTCAAAATTGTCCAAGTAATGCTCAAAATTCTCCAAGCAAGACTTCAGCAGTACATGAATCGTGAACTTCCAGATATTCAAACTGGTTTTAGAAAAGGCAGAGGAACCAGAGATCAAATTTCCAACATTCGCTGGATCATTGAAAAAGCAAGTGAATTCCAGAAAAACATCTATTTCTGCTTTATTGACTATGCCAAAGTCTTTGACTGTGTGGATCACAATAAACTGTGGAAAATTCTGAAAGAGATAGGAATACCAGAACACCTGACCTGCCTTTTGAGAAACTTGTATGCAGGTCAGGAAGCAACAGTTAGAACTGGACATGGAACAACAGACTGGTTCCAAATAGGAAAAAGAGTATGTCAAGGCTGTGCACTGTCACTCTGCTTATTTAACTTCTATGCAGAGTACATCATGAGAAATGCTGGGCTGGAAGGGGCACAACCTGGAATCAAGATTGCCAGGAAAAATATCAATAACCTCAGATATGCAGATGACACCACCCTTATGGCAGAAAGTGAAGAAGAACTAAAGAGACTCTTGATGAATGTGAAAGAGGAGAGTAAAAATGTTGGCTTAAAGTTCAACATTCAGAAAACTAAGATCATGGCATTTGTTCCCATCACTTCATGGCAAATAGATGGAGAAACAGTGGAAACAGTGTCAGACTTTATTTTTCTGGGCTCCAGAATCACTGCAGATGGTGATTGCAGCCATGAAATTAAAAGATGCTTACTCCTTGGAAGGAAAGTTATGACCAACTTAGATAGCATAATTAAAAGCAGAGACACTACTTTGCCAACAAAGGTTCATCTAGTCAAGGCTATGGTTTTTCCTGTGGTCATATATGGATGTGAGAGTTGGACTGTGAAGAAGGCTGAGCACTGAAGAATTGATGCTTTTGAACTGTGGTGTTGGAGAAGACTCTTGAGAGTCCCTTGGACTGCAAGGAGATCCAACTAGTCTATCCTAAAGGAGATTAGTTCTGTGTGTTCATTGGAAGCACTGAAGTTGAATCTGAAACTCCAATACTTTTGCCACCTGCTGCAAAGAGCTGACTCATTGGAAAAGATCCTGATGCTGGGAAAGATTAAAGGCAGGAGGAGAAGGAGACGACAGAGGATGAGATGGTTGGATGACATCACCAACTCGATGGACATAGGTTTGGGTGAACTCAGGGAGTTGGTGATGGACAGGGAGGTCTGGCGTACTGTGCTTCATAGGGTTACCAAGAGTTCAACACAACTGAGTGACTGAATGGTCCTGAACTTTGATTTTTCACTTGCATCACATTCGATTTTTAAAGACAAATTATCTCAACAAATGTAAGGGATTATCATATTGACAATTAATAGAGAAAGGCCTTCATAAATATGGTGAGTGAGAAAATATAACAAGTACATTTTTAATCTTTACTCATTAAAATTATTAGCTAGAACCTGAAGAGAGAACTAGCTTTAAAAATGAATAAAACAACACTAAAATTATTTGTGAAAAATAATGCGATATATGATGTAACAAAAAACAACATGAGTTAAACTGAAGATTTGTTTTCCTAAAAATCATGGTAATGCTATCATATGGAGTGTTCATATTCCAACTTTAATCTCTCACATATAATCTCTACATATACAGAACTGTGACTTTTTATTAAGTTTTAGGAACTATTGTATAAAATTTTTGTCATATTTCCTAAAAAGTGAAGAAAAATGGAATTAATTTATACTGTCTTAATGAAAAATTTATGCTTTTACTCATGTCAACTTAATTGCAAAGTTTCAGAATTTTTAGAAACATCATAAAACCAATGTACTATGAAGGTTCTTAACTGTTGGAGCTAACGGTGAAGTCAATTTCAATGCCCTGTTCATTGAAGATGCTGTGATTATATTAGAATCATTTATATAAGGATGTCCAGTTATAGTTGTCTCAAAATTAAAAAATGAAAAACATAAGCACTCTTTCATGATATTCTTAACGTTTCAGGGGAAAATGAATAAAATATGAAATGCATCTAGCATAGGTGTGAAAAGATTAAGATAGCGTTATCACAATTTGTAAGAGAATTATACTAGAGTATTTATACTACAGAGAATCTTGCTCCATACACTTTTTCCCCCCTTGAAAGTCATCCTATTTGTGAAGTCTTGATTGAAACTACTTCACAACAATAATTTCCATTTTCAAATTCTTTCTCATCAACCTTTACATTTAAAGCCATTATATCTGAATGAGATTTAATAAAATTGATATAATCATATCCAAGGAAATCCTCATTTTCATTTATGTTTTCAAATATCATTACCATGTAATGTTTTCTTTTTTTTTTTTTTTTTTTTTGATCCAAAAATTAAAACTCAATTTGGAATAGTATTTAACTTGAAATGTACTGTGTGAGTAATGATTTTAGTAACCCCTCAAAGTCTCCATATATGATGTAGGAAGGGTTTTATGATGGCTAACACTTCATTATTTTCTACGGTTCACGTAATTCCCCTATCCGGTTTATAAGAGCCCTGGTGTGCTCTTTCTTTAATCATAATCCTTCTCATCAAACAGAGCATCTTGCAGCTGCTTAGCTCCTTCTCATTCGTTGGGACAAGCATCATTACTGCTAAGAAATTTATAAGTCATTCTTCATTTAAAAAATAACAATGTAGGTTCAGGATTGCAAAAAATGTCATTCACTGGGTATTCTCTGATAAAGTAATGGATAAAAGGTGGCTTCTGTCACTTTGCCACTCTATCAGGAATTGTATTTAGTCTATCTGACCACTACAAAAACTACAAAGACTTCTAATATCTGAGAACAATTTTGGTCTGGTTCATTTAATCACTAAGGACTCTGCTTCACTTTAAAAAATGAGAAAAATAATCCAGTGTTTTAAACAATTTCAAGTCCAGTTCTGATAAGCAAGCTCAGTGTTTTGCTGTATTTTTGTTACAGCTTCAAAATGTTTTCCACATTGCCTAAACACGTGGACTTTAAAATATAATTAACAACATTACCTCATAGTCTGTTAATATGTTACCTCTAAATTTGTATTGGATATATTTCATATGATTGTTCTTTTCAAATCCAAAACTTTTCAGCAAAATAGCTCATAAAATAACTTCAGTATACTCTTTCACTTAAATTTTGATCTTCTTCTCATTATTAGTAACTTTTGTACACCAGCTCAGAGATAAGCGATTAAAAAAAAAAAAAAAAAAAGTGTCATCTCCATATTTAAACCCTATACTCACCAGTTTTTACTCCCTCACAACATACTCCCACATACAACAAGCCAAAAGGAAACCCATAAATTTTACAGCATTCCCCCATAGCAACTAAGTGAGCCTAGTGCACAGCTTGTTTCCTTGTTTTTAATAATAGTATACCAAATAAGAACTCCCTCATAGCTCAGTAAAGAATCCACTTGCAATGCAGGAAACCCAGTTCAACACCTGGGTTGGGAAGATCTGCTGGAGAAGGGATAGGCTACCCAGTTCTGTATTCTTGGGCTTCTCTTGTGGCTCACTGGTAAAGAATTTACCTGCAATGTGGGAGACCTGGGTTTGATCCCTGGGTTTGGAAGACACCTGGGGAAGGGAAAGGCTACCCACTCCAATATTCTGGCCTGGAGAATTCCATGGACTGTGTAGTCCATGTGGTCGCAAAGAGTGGAACACAACTGAGTGACTTTCACTACTACACTATATAGCACATAGGAGCAAATTTAAAGGAACCATTTATAGTGGTTATATGGAAGCTCAATTCATTATCATTGCTACCATTTCCAAAATAGAGTGTTAAAATTTAAAAGAATATGGAGAAAAAGCACAGATAATTGAATTTGACCAAAAAAAAAAAAGGGGGGGGGGGGCAAAGAATGTGAAAAAATATTTGCTTCTGTTTGTCTATTGAAAAGCATACTACTCGTGGCCTACTTGAATCCTGGAACACTATAAAAAAAATGATAGCAAAATAATTATATAAGGTAAAGAATAGCTGAGAGAATTTATGCTTATAACTTGCATATTTATCGCAACCATTTTGTACTTTAAAGTAGTGTATGTCTTCTAGGCAATATAGTATCCAGTGTTGATTTCTTATCCAAAAAAATTCATAATTTTTATCATCTAATCAACCTGATTTTGTTGTTCAGTCACTCAGTCATGTCTCAACCCATGGAATGCAGGAAGCCAGGTTTCCTTGTCCTTCACTATCTCCGTGTTTGCTCAAAATCACATCCATTGAGTCGATGATGTCATTCAACCATCAACCTTCTGTTGCTCTCTTCTCCTCCTGCCCACAAGATTTCCCAGCATCAGGGTTTTTTTCCAGTGAGTCAACTCTTTGCATCAGGTTGACTAAGTATTAGAGCTTCGACTTTAGTATCAGTCTTTCCAATGAATATTCAGGGTTGATTTCCTTTAGGATTGACTGGTTTGATCTCCTTGCTGTCCACAGGACTCTCAAGAGTATTATTCAGCACTACAGTTCAAAAGCATCAATTTTTCGGGGCTCAGCTTTTTTTATAGTCCAACTCTAACATCCATACATGACCACTGGAAAACCATAGCTTCGACTATATGGACCTTTGTCAGCAAAATGATGTCTCTGTTTTTTAATATGCTGTCTATATCTGTCATAGCTTTTCTTCCAAGGATAATGTGTCTCTTAATTTCATGGATGCAGGAACTGTCCACAGTGATTTTGGAGCCCAAGAAAATAAAGACTGTCACTATTTCCATTGTTTCCCCATCTATCTGCCATGAAGTGATAGGATCAAATGCCATGATTTTCATTTTTTGAATGCTGAGTTTGAAGCCAGCTTTTTCACTCTCCTCTTTCAATTTCATCAGGAGGCACTTTAGCTCCTCTTCACTTTCTGCTATAAGGGTGGTGTCATCTGTATATCTAGCATTATTGATATTTCTCCATGCAAACTTCATTCCAGCTTGTCCTTCATCCCAGCCCAGCATTTTGTATGATGTACTCTGCATAGGAGATAAATAAGGAAGGTGACAATATACAGCTTTGACGCACTCCTTTACTAATTTTGAACTAGTCCCTTGTTCCATGTCAGTTGCTAATTGTTGCTTCTTTACCTACATACAGGCTTCTCAGGAGATGGGTAAGGTGGTCTGGTATTCCTCTCTCTTTAAGAATTTTCCACAGTTGTGATCCACATCATTAAATGTGAATTTGATGATTTCCTAGGGGCTCAGACGTTAAAGAATCAGCCTGTAATGTGGGAGACCTGGGTTCAATCCCTTGGTTGGGAAGATATCATCGAGAAAGAAATGGCAACCCTCTCCAGGGTTCTTGCCTGGAAAATTCCATGGACAAAGGAGCCTGGTGAGCTACATTCCATGGGATAGTAAGGATTCAGACAGGACTGGGCATTTAACACCCTCACATCATCAAAGGTTCAGTGTACTCAATGAAGCAGCTGTTTTGTCTGGTATTCTTTTGCTTTTTCTATGATCCAATGAATGTTGGCAATTTGGTCTCTGGCTGCTCTGTCTTTTCTAAATCCAACATGTACATTCTAGAATTTCTTGGTTCATGTACTGTTGAAGCCTAGCTTGAAGGTTTTTAAGCATTACCTTGGTAGCTTGTGTAATGAGCATGATTATGTGGTAGTTTGAATATTCTTTGACACTGATTTTCTTTGGAATTGTAATAAAAACTGACCTTTCCCAGTCCTGTGGTCATTCCAAATTTGACGGCATGTTGAGTGCAGCACTTTCAAATCATCATCTTTAAGGATTTTAAACCTCCACTAGCTTTGTTCCCCATAATGCTACCTAAGGCCCCCTTGACTTCACACTCCAGGATGCTTGGCTCAAAGGGAGTGACCACATCATTGTGGTTATCTGAGTCATTAAGATCTTTTTTTGTAGTTCTTCTGTGTATTCTTGTCACCTCTTCTTAACCTCTTTTGCTCCTGTTAGGTCCTTGCTATTTCTGTCCTTTATTATGCCCACCTTTGCATGAAATTCTTCTTTAGTATCTCAATTTTCTTGAACCTCTGTCTGTGGGATTCTCCAGGCAAGGATACTGGAGTGGGTTGCCATTTCCTTCTCCAGGGGATCTTTCTAACCCAAGAATGGAACCCAGGTCTCCTGCTTTGCAGGCAGATTCTTTACTGACTGAGTTATGTGGGAACCCTGGGAGAGATCTCAGAGAGCTACAGTCTTTCCCATTCTATTGTTTTCCTCTATTTCTTTGTATTGTTCACTTAAGAAGGCTTTTCTTTTTTTTTAAATCTCTCCTTGCTGTTTTCTGGAACTCTGCATTCAGTTGGGTATATCTTTTCCTTACTCCTTTGCCTTTTTCTACTCATTTTATTCAGTTATTTTTCTCAGACAACCATTTTCCTTGTTTCATTTCTTTTTCTTGGGGATGGTTTTGGTCACAGCCTCCTGTACAATGTTATGAACCTCTGTCCATAGTTCTTCAGGCATTCTATAAGATGTAATCCCTTGAATCTCTTTATCATTTCCAATGTATAATCATAAGGGATTTGATTTAGGTCATACCTGAATGGCCTAGTAGTTTTCTCTACTTTCTTCAATTTAATTCAGAATTTTTCTATAAGGAGCTCATGATCTGAGCCACAGTCAGATCCAGGTCTCGTTTTTGCTGACTGTATAGAGTTCTCCATCTTTGGCTGCAAATAATATAACCAATCTGATTTAGGTATTAACCATCTGGCGATGTCCATGTGTAGAGACTTTTCTTGTGTTGTTGAAAGAGGGTATTTGCTATAGCCAGTGCATTCTCTTGGCAAAACTCTATTAGCCTTTGTCCTGCTTCATTTTGTACTCCAAGGCCAAATTTGCCTGTTACTCCAGGTATCTCTTGACTTTGTACTTTTGCACTGCAGTCCCCTATGATAAAAATGACATCTTTTTTGGTGTTAGGTCTTCATAGAACTGTTCAGCTTTTTTGGCATTGGTGGTTGGGGCATAAACTTGTACTACTGTGACAAACAGTGCATATCTTAATAGCTCAACAAATTTCAGTCATTATTTGATAAAAATATTCTTTGGAACAAAAAGAATACACACAATAAATCTCATATTTATTCCATATGGATTTATAAATCCATATGGAATGGGTTTCCCTTGTGGCTCAGGTGTTAAAGAATCTGCCTGCAGTGCGGGAGACCTGGGTTTGATCCCTGGGTTAGAAAGATCCCCTGGAGAAGGAAAAGGTTACCCACTCCAGTAGTCTGGCCTGGAAAATTTCATGGACTGTATGGTCTGTGAGGTTCACAAAGAGTTGGACATGACTGAGCGACTTTCTCTTATTTATAAATATAAATGTATACTATTTGTGTTTTTATAAATACATGCTTAACATATGATATAATGACATACACAAGTAGTTAAAAATGGCACTTGCTTTCTATATCATGTGATAAAGAATTTAGAAACTGAAAATACAGTCTATATTACCAGAATCTGTAAACTGAAGTGCATTCTAAATACTCATAGTCAATGTTTGCTTAACATAAAGTTATCTGTCAGGACAAACAGATTTGTGATGCAGTGTTTCACTTAAAATTCACTAGCTAATAGATAAAAGACTAAACTACTGCTCTGAGCACTGAAGAACTGAAATGAATCTACTATTTCATACTATCCACCCTTCCATAAAATGACCACAAATTCAATATGTCACTTCTTGAGAGATGTGCTTGAACATTCATCCGTGGAACCTAGAAAGTAAATTTTGAAATCAGTCAATGAGCCACAGATGAAGAAGGGAGCAAATTATGGAATGAGTTTTTTTTTTTTTTTTTTTTTCCCATTTCCAGAACTGAGATATAGTTCCAGTACTATATTAATCATCAGTTCATCAGTTGAAGTTTTTAAGAAGTCCTCAGTGGTATGATATTTCTAAAAGCATATTATATGTAACAGATCATTGTTTTCAACAACTACATGTGGTTGCTTTGTTGATATAGTGAAAATTGAGTGAATCCAGTAAAATTTTATGGTAAAAAAATATTATTTTACTTTTTCATGAGTTACGTTAATTTTTTTCTGTGTTCCAATACTGATTAAATTAGATAGCTGTTTGTATTTGTTAGTATACTCAAAGTAAAAACTGGCCTCTCTTAGGTAATTCTCTTGTTAATTCCAGAAGTTCTTTTTTTTTTTTTTTGCCAAAAAAGATTGCTACAGAAACCTATAAAGCTTATTTTTGTCCCTTCACTTGTGTAAGTATCAGATCAGATCAGTCGCTCAGTCGTGTCCGACTCTTTGCGACCCCATGAATCGCAGCACGCCAGGACTCCCTATCCATCACCAGCTCTCGGAGGTCACTCAGACTCACATTCATCGAGTCAGTGATGCCATCCAGCCATCTCATCCTCTGTCGTCCCCTTCTCCTCCTGCCCTCAATCCCTCCCAGCATCAGAGTCTTCTCCAATGAGTCAACTCTTCGTATGAGGTGGCCAAAATACTGGAGTTTCAGCTTTAGCATCATTCCTTCTAAAGAAATCCCAGGGCTAATCTCCTTCAGAATGGACCGGTTAGATCTCCTTGCAGTCCAAGGGACTCTCAAGAGTCTTCTCCAACACCACAGTTCAAAAGCATCAATTCTTCGGCACTCAGCCTTCTTCACAGTCCAGCTCTCACATCCATACATGACCACAGGAAAGACCATAGCCTTGACTAGGCGAACCTTTGTTGGCAAAGTAATGTCTCTGCTTTTGAATATGCTATCTAGGTTGGTCATAACTTTCCTTCCAAGGAGTAAGCGTCTTTTAATTTCATGGCTGCAGTCACCATCTGCAGTGATTTTGGAGCCCAGAAAAATAAAGTCTGACACTGTTTCCACTGTTTCTCCATCTATTTCCCATGTAGTGATGGGACCAGATGCCATGATCTTCGTTTTCTGAATGTTGAGCTTTAAGCCAACTTTTTCACTCTCCACTTTCACTTTCATCAAGAGGCTTTTGAATTCCTCTTCACTGTCTGCCATAAGGGTGGTATCATGATATGGTTTCTCCTGGCATATACGTTAAATATTTCTAATGGTGTCTTGCATTAAAATGGTTTTTATCTCTTTTTAGTGCATGCTAAAGTCGCTTCAGACATGTCCAACTCTGCAACCCCGTGGCCTTTAACCCACCAGGCTTTTCTGTCCATGGGATTCTCCAGGCAAGAATACCGGAATGGGTTGCTCTTTCCTTCTCCACTATATGGGTAGATCACTGTTATTTCCTTATCCACTCTTTATACTGGATTACTGTTTTTTTCACCCAGATTTTAATTCAAAATGTCATATTTTTCTTTATACATAGTACTTTGTCTTGAAAATTAACCATATATCACATTGTAAATTATATATAAAAGAAATTGCTTAAATTTAATATTCTTTGAGAAATACATTGTCCTATTAAATGGCTCTTAAATCAGTAATTTATATTACTTCCAGTACATTACATCCTAACACCACCTGGGAAGTAACATTTTCTAGAGTGTTGGCTTTCATTTTATTCTTAATGTCTGATTGATGAAATTAAGCATGCAAACTTTTAAGAAGCTGAATTAAGAGATTCATGAATAGAATAAATATTCTTTAACTGTGTTCCTTCAAATTTGTTGCAAGATGAAGCATAAAATCTAAAATAAACATTTATAACTGTTGAATTTTGGGCTTAAAATATACCACATTGCAGAAATCCATATACATACTCATTATTTAAATTTAGAATCAGAAGAAATCTAAAAGTTCATTTAGTTATTCAAATCAAATTATTTTATTTTACTTCTGAAGTAACTAACATATATAATGGTTATGATTCCTGCCTAAGTTGTCAAAGACAGATAGTAACTCAGTGTTTCTGACTATAAACCAATGAATTTTCCCATAAAATATATATCTAGTAGTCTTCATACAAATATATTTTGTTTGTAACACAGGAAGAATGTGTTGATTTTCATAACAGAAGCTACTTGATGGAGTGTGAGCAATTATTGGTTTTCTAAAATTTTGGTTGTAATAAATGAGTCAAATATATTAAGATGGAAACAATAATTATTTTATTTTAGACTTTAAAAGTATTTGAGTGAAAATGAATGGTTATTGATATGTATACATAGGATAAAATAAATAACTAGAAAACTTTGTTCTAAATAAGAAAAATGATCAGTTTCAGATTAATTTATCTATCCTTAAAATTTAAGACAGTCATTGCATAGTATGGCAATCAATAAGTATAGAAATTTATTAAATTGAAAATATGATGGATGCTGGAGTGAAAATATGTCTAAAATTGGGCAACAGGGATATGTAAGGAGTGACAATTTTCTAATGTTGAGAGGTTTTCAAAAGAAGAAAAACACAGTAGAGGACTTGGTTAACTTCGATTGTTCCTTATTTAAAAACATTCTAAGATAGGTATGTACATTTACTTTGTGAAAAATCTCTGTTAGAATTATAGAGACCAAAGCCACAAAACAACTGGAAACATAAACTTACGTGAGTTAGTAAGTGACACAGTCTAATTTTCAGGAATGGAATGTAAATTGCAAATTGAAAAGCCACAGGCTTTAGTGAAAATATTCTAAAAAAATTAGGACTAACTATCACTAATTAAAGTTCAAATGTCCTTTTTTGATAAACATTTAGATTGGCTTTCTCAATGTTTATTTCACTTATTTTTTCTGTTTTCTATTTGGAGAAAATATATATACAACTCAAAACATTTTCCTGATTCCTGTGAACTACAATCATTGATGCCAACTACATTCCAATAGTTCACTGCATTTAAGTGTCAAGTTCAGAGATGAAGTGGTAAATGCTTAAGAGTGTGGACAGACAGGATTCTGCAACATGGTCACAAACATGTACTACAAATATGTCCCTAAAGATACCTATGGCCATGTTACTTGGTCACTAGGGAAGCAACGTGATCCAGCTTCTGGGGGAAATACTATAAATAGTCCATGAGATAATGTTAATCATTATAGCTATAGAAAACTACCGTGTTATAATAATTCAGGTGGTTGTATTTTGGCCTGAGTCTATCACACACTGAGACCAAGGCATAAATGGTCCACTCTTGTACTTATTTCATCAGATCTGCAATGCATATTCAGAATAATCTTAAGCTATTAACTTGCAGAATATCTTTCTCCTCAACAGTTCATTCTATCAGCTCATTGTCATGAGAGTGTGGGTTTACTTATAGGAAAGGCCTCATGAGCTTTCCTAACAAAACAGCAAACTTGGTAGGAACAGCAAGGAATGAATTTTTATAATTTACTGCTGCATTAGAAAGTATTAACAAAAATTAGATGCATTTAGGAAGGTAAGAATAAAAAAAAAAAAAACTAGGTTTTGCTAGGGTAACTCTTCTGTTCAATGTACTGTTGTTTGTGGTGTATTAGATATATTCATCATGTGGCTTGCCAGAATTGGAGGCAAGCCCAGATGGTCTCATTCACAAGGTTAAAGCCTTGATACATATAGCTATAAGTCTGGGCTCATGTGGGCCTCCCTTGCACTTCTTGTAGTCTCAGAACCTCTCCATATGATCTCTCCAACAAGGTAATTACACATCTAAGAGGAGATTTAGGGCTCCAGCAGACCACTATGGAACCTACTAGTCCTTTTATATATAAACTAGGTCCAGAAGCGAAATATTGTTAATTCATCATATTGCACCGGTCAAAACATCCATACACCAGCCATCTATGAGACAATTCACAAATATTGTAGGCATTTTATTTTCCACAAACACACACTTTAAAATAAATATAGCAATTAATGGCAAAACTTATACTTTGATTACCCTAGCTTATAAAAGACATTGATAAATAAAGACAGGTTATCTTCTTAATGGATATAATTTTATTCATGAGGAAAAATCATTTTGACACTTTCCTTTGGGGCAGCAGTAGAGTGATAGGATTCTTTATAAAGATTTCTTTCTTTTTTTCCCCCCTCTCATAGAGGAGAAGAAGAAAAAAATAAAAATTCTGTTCTATAACACTTATTTGCAGATATATCATGCAGGGCTGGATGAAACACAATCTGGAATCAAGAATGCTGGGAGAAATATCAACAACTTCAATATGCAAACTGTTGTTGTTCAGTCGTTCTGTTGTGTCCACCTCTTTGTGAACCCATGGACTGCAGTATGCCAGGGTTATCTGCCTTTCACTTATCTCCCCACATTTGTTCAAACTCATGTCCATTGAGTCGATGATGCCATCCAACCATCTCATCCTCGGTTTCCCCCTTCTCTTCCTGACTTCACTCTTTTCGAGCATCAGAATTTTCTTCAATGAGCCAGCTTTCCCATCAGGTGGTCAAAGTATTGGAGCTTCAGCCTCAGAGTTAGTATTTCCTATGAATATTCAGGGTTGATTTCCTTTAGAAATGACTGACTTGATCTCCTTGAGTGCAAGGGACTCTCAAGAGTCTCCTCCAACACCACAGTTTGAAAGTATCAATTATTCAGCACTCAACTTTCTTTATGGTCCAACTCTCACATCTGTACATGACTACTAGAAAATCCATAGCTTCGACCATGTCCAGACATGTTGGCAAAATGTTATCTCTGCATTTTAATACACTGTCTAGGTTTGTCAAAGTTTTTCTTCCAAAGAGCAAGCATCTTTTAATTATGTGGCTGCAGTATAAGCCAGACATCCTGGAATGTGAAGTCAAGTGAGGCTTAGGAAGCATCACTAGGAACAAACTAAGTGGAGGTGATGGAATTCCAGTTGAGCTCTTTCGAATCCTAAAAGATGATGCTGTGAAAGTGCTGCACTCAATATGTCAGCAAATTTGGAAAATCCAGCAGTGGCCACAAGACTGGAAAAGGTCAGTTTTCATTCCAATCCCAAAGAAAGGTGATACGAAAGAACGCTCAAACTACCACACAATTGCCCTCATCTCACGCTAGTAAAGTAATGCTCAAAATTCTCCAAGCCAGGCTTCAGCAATATGTGAACTGTGAAATTCCTGATGTTCAAGCTGGTTTTAGAAAAGGCAGAGGAACCAGAGATCAAATTGCCAACATTAGCTGGATCATTGAAAAAGCAAGAGAGTTCCAGAAAAACATCTATTTCTGCTTTATTGACTATGCCAAAGCTTTTGACTGTGTGGATCACAATAAACTATGGAAAATTCTTCAAGAGATGGGAATACCAGACCACCTGATCTGCCTCTTGAGAAACCTGTATGCAGATCAGGAAGCAACAGTTAGAACTGGACATGAAACAATAGACTGGTTCCAAATAGAAAAAAGAGTACGTCAAGGCTGTGTACTGTCACTCTGCTTATTTAACTTATATGCAGAGTACATCATGAGAAACGCTGGACTGGAGGAAGCACAAGCTGGAATCAAGATTGCCAGGAGAAATATCAATAACCTCAGATTTGCAGATGAAACCACCCTTATAGCAGAAAGTGAAGAAGAACTAAAGAGCTTCTTGATAAAAGTGAAAGAGAAGAGTGAAAAGTTGAGTTAAAGCTCAACATTCAGAAAACTAAGATCATGGAATCCAGTCCCATCACTTCATGGCAAATAGATGGGGGAACAGTGGCTTACTTTATTTTTGGGGGCTCCAAAATCACTGCAGATGGTGATTGTAGCCATGAAATTAAAAGATGCTTACTCCTGAGAAGGAAAGTTATGACCAACCTAGACAGCATAGTAAAAAGCAGAGACATTACTTTGTCAACAAAGGTCTGTCTATTCAAGGCTATGTTTTTATCATTAGTCATGTATGGATGTGAGAGTTGGACTATAAAGAAGGCTGAGAGTCAAAGAATTGATGCTTTAAAACTGTGGTGTTGGAGAAGACTCTTGAGAGCCCCTTGGAGATCCAACCAGTCCATCCTATTCCACAGATTATTGTGATCCACACAGTCAAAGGCTTATGCGTAGTCAATGAAGCAGAAATAGATGTTTTTCTTAAATTCTTATACTTTTCTATGATTCAATGGATGTTGGCAATTTGATCTCTGGTTCCTCTGCCTCTTCTAAATCCAGCTTGTACATCTATAATTTTTGGTTTACATACTGTTGAAAATCCTAGCTTATAGGATTTTCAGCTTTCCTTTTGTCATGCAAAATGAGTGCAATTGTGTGATAGTTTGAACATTCATTCACATTGTCTTTCACTGGGATGGTTTCCCTTGTGACTCAGACAGTAAAGAATACACCTGCAATGCAGGAGACCTTGGTTTGACCCCTGGATTGGGAAGATATCCTGGAAAAGGGAACAGTGATACACTCCAGTATTCCTGCCTAGAGAATTCCATGGACAGTGGAGCCTGGTGGGCTACAGTCCATGGAATCGCAGAGTCAGACATGACTGAACGACTTTCACATTTGCATTCTTTATGATTGGAAAGAAAATTAACCTTTTCCTGTCCTGTGACCACTGCTGAATCTTCCAAATTTGCTGGCATTTTGAGTAACAAATCATTCATTTGTGTCCATGGTTCACTGGAGAAAAAAATGGCAAGCAATTTCAGCATTTTTGCCTTGAGAACCCCAAGAACAATATGTCAAGGCAAAGCAATATGACACTGAAAGATGTACCCTCCAGGCTGGTAGTTGTCCACTATGCTACTACAGAAGAGCAGAGAAATAGCTTAAAAAGGAATGAAGTGACTGAGCCAAAGCAGAAAATATAGCCAGTTATGAATGTTTCTGGTTGTGAAAGTAAATTTCAATGCTGTAAAGAACAATATTGCATAGGAAACTGGAATATTAGGTCCATAAATCTAGGTAAATTGGAAATGATCAAGCCAGGGATAGCAAGAGTGAAGATTGACATCTTAGGAATCCATGAACTCAAATGGATGGGAATGGTTGAATTTAATTCAGAAATGTAGATGATATCACTCTAATGGCAGAGAGCAAAGAGGAACTAAGAGCCTCTTAATGAAGGTGAAAGAGGAGAGTGAAAAAGCTATCTTAAAACTCAACGTTATAAAACCTAATATATGGCATCCAGTTGCATCACTTAATGGCAGACTGGGAAAAAATGGAAACAGTGGCTCATTTTATTGTCTTGGGCTTCAAAATCACTGTGGACACTGACTTCAGCCATGAAATTATTTTTCTCTTTTAATGTCTTGATATGATGGATTGTATTAATTGATTTTCAAATGTTAAATTTGGCATAAATTCCACTTGGCATGTTGTATAATTTTTTTACACATTGTTGAATTTTACCTGCTAATATTTTGATGAGGATATCCACATCTATGTTCATGAGAAATATCAGTCTATAATTTTCTTTTCCTATAATGTCTTGAACTGATCTTTGTGTTAGTATAAGGCAGACTTCACAGAATGTCAACAAGTATTTCTTCTGCTTCTATCTTTTAAGAAAATTTAGATGGCTGGCATAATTTCTTCATTAAATGTCTGATAGCATTTCCCATCGATTTCATGTGGTCTTCACTGTTGATTTTTAGAAAGTCATTAATTGTTTTCAGGACAGAGTACTAACTTCCAAGTTCCTTACATGCTTCACCAGAATAAAAAAGTCAAAGACTTATATTCTAAATCATGAAAACTATGACAATCATGCCTCATCCTGTCACTATTTCTAATTCAATATTAGACATTTAGCAATTATTTTCCATCAAATGCATCGATCATCTAACTTTTGCAACCCCATAGATGGACTATAGCCTACCAGGATCCTCTGTCCATGGCATTTTCCAGTCAAGAGTAATGGAGTGGGTTGCCATTTCCTTCTGTAAGGGATCTTCCTGACCCAGGGATCGAACCTGGTTATCCTGCATTTCAGGCAGACGTTGGCTTACTGTCTGAGCTACCAGGGAAGCCAAACTGTGTGTAAACTTTCCTCTGAAAGTTTCTTTTTAATTAGATCAGTATCTCAAAATACATGTGATCCATACTCATTAGTAAAATAAAAATTGAAACATTGGTTTCTAAATTATGCTGTTAAAAAAAACTGTATGTATAATATCTTATCAATACCTACTTTAACATTATAATGAACAGACATAAAATTATGATACTACATAGGTGTATATACATATATGTATATATATACACACACACATATATACATAATTGCATGTATGTATATATATGTATATATGTGTATATATTTTTTTCTAATGCATGATTCCTATGACATAATTACAATGAATTATTCTGAAAACCCCTTGGAATGAATTTCTCTGATTTTAAAATCATTCTCTAGTTAACTATTTTAAGACCTTCAAGCTAATTTCTCATAATACTTTTGCATATAGCCTCTTTTGTTTCTGATTTAAAAAATGAATTTCACGGCACATAAACATTAGATTAATTTTGACCTTTAAGAAATACATTTTATTTGTTATGAATATCACATAGACTATTAAACCCCAAAAGACAGGAGTATTAAAAGAGTTCCTTACAGGGTTACTTGGAAAGAACTATTTTATGTGATTTGTACTCAACTGGGAAAAGCTTGAGAAGTCAAATTGCTCTCTCCAGATATTTTTTTTCTCTTTGACAAATAATAAGTCCCACAAGTTTTAGAAATTCCCTTTGCCATTATTTCTATTTTCTCTTATACTGGTGCCCCAAGAGTCTAGAATTGCTAGGGAGAATATTTCAAGTACTGTAACACATTTTGTGTAACATCACAACATTTATCTTGTAGAAAACACTATGTATGTATGGTGTGTATGTGTGACATACACACATATTTCATATATAATCAATGTAAAAAACAGTCATTATCCTTATATGTTTATATTACATAAATTAAAGAACTAGCAGATTTTTAAGGCAGATATCAAGCTGTATAATAAGTCAATGAAATAAGCACAGATATTTTTCTTATGTGAAAGTACTTATATCTTGTATTCCTAACACTATCTAAGTTAACATATGAATATTTAAAACTTATTCTTTGTATGTGACAGTGTAGAATTTTCTTTGCAAAATGCCATTTAATTATATAAATTATCCTTGGGATGTGCACTCACTTTGCATACATTTGTATCATTTTTTAATATGAGGTGAAGTCATTCAGTCATGTCTGACTCTTTGAGACCCCATGGACTTTAACCTACCAGGCTCCTCCATCTATGGCATTTTCCAGGCAAGAGTACTGGAGTGGGTTGCCATTTCCTTCACCAGGGGATCTTCCTGATCCAGGAATGGGACCAGGGTCTGTCACATTGCAGGCAGACACTTTATCATCTGAGCCCCAGGGAAGCCATGTTCATGAGTATAACACTTTGGCATACTGCCAGCTGAAAATGACAGTTAAAATGAAAATGATTTACCTTTGAAAACACAGACTGAGTGTAATTAAAACAGTAGAAAGAAACAAAATGATAATTAATAATAATGTGAGAAAACATCTAGTGAAATTATTCTTGTCATTGCTGAAGCATGGGCTACCATGATTGCAGATATAGGGTTAAAAATGCATTAAAACTAGTTTTTGTTTCGTTTGGTGGAGGAGACATTGAATAACAGATAATATGTGTCAGCAAAGGCAAATACTCTGCTCTGAGAGTCAAGTATGTTAAGGAACAAGGATCATTATAAAAATTAAGAAGCTATCTTTCAAGAGAATAGTCTGACAATTCTTTCAAGAGAATATTTCAAAACAGACAAACAAATACGTTGATTTAACTAATCAAACTGCTTGTATTTAAACATTAGTTAAATTTAAAACTTTGGGCAAGGTCAATTCTTATTTTAAAAATATACAGAATCATTTCAATGTTTTCAAACTTCTTTTCTTCTCAGTTTCACAGTGTCCACTATTCTAATCCATCATAACTTTCATGAGGCCATAGGTTGTTTCATTACCATTGTTTTCCTAGAACAAACTATAGTGTCTTTAATGGCCAGGGTCATGTTTTACATGATAATTGCTATTCTAGGGGGGTTAATTGCTATTCTAAGACAGTATATAAGAAATAATTTAAATGACTAAATGGAGGAGTGACTAGCTGAATGAATGAATAGTTTAGACTGCTCTCACATTTGAATATATTTTGTATTCAGAGTATTTTACCAAATACAGATATCTAAAGCAACAGCCAGGTAGGTGATTGGAGAGTATTCCAATACAATTTGCAGGAAACACAGTTAAAGCACAAAGTTGCATCTGAGGGTCAATACTGAATAAATACAGAAGAATGATAAATATATGCCATCCAACTGTACATTCATATAAAGCAGAAATATCTTTTAAGTGACAAATATTGGCTGAAACATCAACATGCTTAAGGTGAAGGAAGAATAAATCTGGTATGGAGAGGGGACTGATGCCATCATTAAAACAGAAACACTACATTGCCCTTTCACAAAGTTAGGATGATTCAGTTTTCTCCATTCAAAAAAGCAATTGTGTTTTAAAAATAGATATTCTATATGAGATAGATATAAAAGTTTCTTACGGTTGTTTATAAAAATTTTTTAAAAGGTATATATCATCTATGTAGTTGGCCCAGTGAGGCTTTCACTAATAAGAAATTTCCAGAGGCATAGCTGGTAGCACAGTTCCCTGACAGTTTCTTTTTGCGATGGACTAGCTTCAGGAGTTTGATATCTTACTTCTCTGGTTGCCAAGTGAAAAAGAAATGCTAAACACCTGATTCCAAGTTATGCCGATCCCTGTGTTTGTACGGCACACTTGGGTTTGGGAGTTAAGGATGCTTGCATACTCATTTTCTGCATGTGCAATGTACATCTTCCATTACACAAAATTATTATTAATACATATTTCCCAACGAAAAACATCACAAAAGACATTGGTTTAGCTTAAATCACTAACATAAAGGTGACTTTTTTCCTTTGATTTTTGCTACATGTATAGATTTCAAATGTTTAAAAACTATAGGAAATCTTTTAGGCCTGTTAAGTCATAAAAAATAATATATATATAATTAAAAATCTAAAAATTCTATAAAGACTAAAATCTATCCTCAATATCATAGCATAGAAAAAATTAATTATATTTCATTATATGCTGCTAAGGTGCTTCAGTCGTGTCTGACTCTGTGCGACCTCATAGACGGAAGCCCACCAGGCTCCCCCATCCCTGGGATCCTCCAGGCAAGAACACTAGAGTGGGTTGCCAGTTCCTTCTCCAATGCATCAAAGTGAAAAGTGAAAGGGAAGTCGCTCAGTTGTGTCCAACTCTTCTCGACCCCATGGACTGCAGCCCACCAGGCTCCTCCGTCCACAGGATTTTCCAGGCAAGAGTACTGGAGTGGGATGCCATTGCCTTCTCCGTTCATTATATAATGTGAAAAGTAAACCTGGTGCTTAGAATATAGCATCTGAACTATCACTGTTACAAGTAGTTGCTGCTGCTGCTAAATCACTTCAGTCATGTCCGACTCTGCTACCCAATAGACGGCAGCCCACCAGACTCCCCCGTCTGTGGGATTCTCCAGGCAAGAATACTGGAGTGGGTTGCCATTTCCTTCTCCAATGCGTGAAAGTGAAAAGTGAAAATGAAGTCGCTCAGTCGTGTCCGACTCTTAGCGACCCCATGGACTGCAGCCTACTAGGCTCCTCCACCCATGGGATTTTCCAGGCAAGAGTACTGGAGTGGGGGTGCCATTGCCTTCTCCGACTTATAATGTTAGAGACAGTTTAAAAGCACTTACAATTTTTTTTCTTTTTTTTTTTTTTAATGAACAAATTGTAATATGACAGTGATTAGTTTGAACAATTAATACATTTCAGATATAATATTATACATATTTCAATGCTATTCTCCCCAATCATCCCACCCTCTCCCGGTCCCAGAGTCCAAAAGTCTGTTCTATACATCAGTGTCTCTTTTGCTGTCTCGTAAATAGGGTTATTTTTACCATCTTTCTAAATTCCATATATATGCGTTAGTATACTGTATTTGTGTTTTTCTTTCTGGCTTACTTCACTCTGTATAATAGGCTCCAGTTCCATCCACCTCCTTAGAACTGATTCAAATGTATTCTTTTTAATGGCTGAGTAATACTCCATTGGGTAAATGTACCACAGCTTGCTTATCCATTCATCTGTGGATGGACATCTAGGTTGCGTCCACGTTCTGGCTATTGCAAACAGTGCTGCTATGAACATTGGGGTACACGTGTCTCTTTCAATTCTGGATTTCTCAGTGTATATGCCCAGCAGTGGGATTGCTGGATCATAAGGCAGTTCTATTCCCAGTTTTTTGAGGAATCTCCATACTGTTCTCCAAAGTGGCTGTATCAGTTTGCATTCCCACCAACAGTGCAAGAGGGTTCCCTTCTCTCCGCACCCTCTCCAGCATTTATTGCTTGTGGACTTTTCGATAGCAGCCATTCTGATTGACGTGAAATGGTATCTCATAGTGGTTTTGATTTGCATTTCTCTGATACTGAGTGATGTTGAGCATCTTTTCATGTGTTTGTTAGCCATCTGTATGTCTTCTTTGGAGAAATGTCTATTTAGTTCTTTGGCCCATTTTTTGATTGGGTCATTTATTTTTCTGGAATTGAGCTGTAGAAGTTGCTTGTATATTTTTGAGATTAGTTGTTTGTCAGTTGCTTCATTTGCTATTATTTTCTCCCATTCTGAAGGCTGTCTTTTCACCTTGCTTATAGTTTCCTTTGTTGTGCAGAAGCTTTTAAGTTTGATTAGGTCCCATTTGTTCATTTTTTATTTTATTTCCGATATTCTGGGTGGTGGGTCATGGAGGACCCTGCTGTGATGTAAGTCAGAGAGTGTTTTGCCTATGTTTTCCTCTAGGAGTTTTATGGTTTCTGGTCTTATATTTAGATCTTTAATCCATTTTGAGTTTATTTTTGTGTATGGTGTTAGAAAGTGTTCTAGTTTCATTATTTTACAAGTGTTTGGCCAGTTTTCCCAGCACCACTTGTTAAAGAGATTGTCTTTAATCCATTGTATATTCTTGCCACCTTTGTCAAAGATAAGGTCACCATATGTGCGTGGATTTATATCTGGACTTTCTATTTTGTTCCATTGATCTATATTTCTGTCCTTGTGCCAGTACCATACTGCCTTGATGACTGTGGCTTTGTAGTAGAGCCTGAAGTCAGACAGGTTGATTCCTCCAGTTTTGTTTTTCTTTCTCAAGATAGCTTTGGCTATTCGAGGTTTTTTGTATTTCCATACAAATTGAGAAATTATTTGTTCTAGCTCTGTGAAGAATACCGTTGGTAGCTTGATGGGGATTGCATTGAATCTAGAAATTGCTTTGGGTAGTATACTCATTTTCACTATATTGATTCTACCAATCCATGAACATGGTATATTTCTCCATCTATTAGTGTCCTCTTTGATTTCTTTCACCACTGTTTTATAGTTTTCTATATATAGGTCTTTAGATTCTTTAGGAAGATATATTCCTATGTATTTTATTGTTTTCATTGCAATGGTGAATGGAATTGTTTCCTTAATTTCTCTTTCTATTTTCTCGTTATTAGTGTACAGGAATGCAAGGGATTTCTGTGTGTTAATTTTATATCCTGCAACTTTACTATATTCATTGATTAGTTCTAGTAATTTTCTGGTGGAATCTTTAGGGTTTTCTACATAGAGGATCATGTCATCTGCAAACAGTGAGAGTTTTACTTCTTCTTTTCCAATTTTGATTCCTTTTATTTCTTTTTCTGCTCTGATTGCTGTGGCCAAAACTTCCAAAACTATGTTGAATAGTAATGGTGAAAGCGGGCATCCTTGTCTTGTTCCTGACTTTAGAGGAAATGCTTTCAATTTTTCACCATTGAGGATAATGTTTGTTGTGGGTTTGTCATATATAGCTTTTATTACGTTGAGGTATGTTCCTTCTATTCCTGCTTTCTGGAGAGTTTTTATCATAAATGGATGTTGAACTTTGTCAAAGGCTTTCTCTGCATCTATTGAGATAATCATATAGTTTTTATTCTTCAGTTTGTTAATGTGGTGTATTATGTTGATTGATTTGCAGATATTGAAGGATCCTTGCATTCCTGGGATAAAGCCCACTTGGTCATGGTTTATGATCTTTTTAATGTGTTGTTGGATTCTGATTGCTAGAATTTTGTTAAGGATTTTTGCATCTATTTTCATCAGTGATATTGGCCTATAGTTTTCTTTTTTTGTGGGATCTTTGTCAGGTTTTGGTATTAGGGTGATGGTGGCCTCATAGAATGAGTTTGGAAGTTTGCTTTCCTCTGCAATTTTCTGGAACAGTTTGAGTAGGATAGGTGTTAGCTCTTCTCTAAATTTTTGGTAGAATTCAGCTGTGAAGCCGTCTGGACCTGGGCTTTTGTTTGCTGGAAGATTTCTGATTACAGTTTCAATTTCCGTGCTTGTGATGGGTCTGTTAAGATTTTCTATTTCTTCCTGATCCAGTTTTGGGAAGTTGCACTTTTCTAAGAATTTGTCCATTTCTTCCACATTGTCCATTTTATTGCCATATAATTGCTGATAGTAGTCTCTTATGATCCTTTGTATTTCTGTGCTGTCTGTTGTGATCTCTCCATTTTCATTTCTAATTTTATTGATTTGATTTTTCTTCCTTTGTTTCTTGATGAGTCTGGCTAGTGGTTTGTCAATTTTATTTACCCTTTCAAAGAACCAACTTTTGGCTTTGTTGATTTTTGCTATGGTTTCTTTTGTTTCTTTTGCATTTATTTCTGCCCTAATTTTTAGGATTTCTTTCCTTCTACTAACCTTGGGGTGCTTCATTTCTTCCTTTTCCAGTTGCTTTAGGTGTAGAGTTAGGTTATTTATTGGGCTTTTTTCTTGTTTCTTGAGGTATGCCTGTATTGCTATGAACTTTCCCCTTAGGACTGCTTTTACAGTGTCCCACAGGTTTTGGGTTGTTGTGTTTTCATTTTTATTCGTTTCTATGCAGAATTTGATTTCTTTTTTGATTTCTTCTGTGATTTGTTGGTTATTCAGGAGTGTGTTGTTCAGCCTCCATATGTTGGACTTTTTAATAGTTTTTCTCCTGTTATTGAGATTTACTCTTACTGCATTGTGGTCAGAAAAAATGCTTGGAATGATTTCAATTTTTCTGAACTTACCAAGGCTAGATTTATGGCCCAGGATGTGGTCTATCATGGAGAAGGTTCCGTGTGCGCTTGAGAAAAAGGTGAAATTCATTTTTTTGGGATGAAATGTCCTATAAATATCAATTAGTTCTAACTGGTCTATTGTATCGTTTAAAGTTTGTGTTTCCTTGTTAATTTTCTGTTTAGTTGATCTATCCATTGGTGTGAGTGGGGTATTAAAGTCTCCCACTATTATTGTGTTATTGTTGATTTCTCCTTTCATACTTGTTAGTATTTGTCTTATATATTGCGGTGCTCCTAAGTTGGGTGCATATATATTTATAATTGTTATATCTTCTTCTTGGATTGATCCTTTGATCATTAGGTAGTGACCTTCTTTGTCTCTTTTCACATCCTTTGTTTTAAAGTCTATTTTATCTGATATGAGTATTGCTACTCCTGCTTTCTTTTGGTCTCTATTTGCATGGAAAATCTTTTTCCAGCCCTTGACTTTCAGTCTGTATGTGTCCCCTGTTTTGAGGTGGGTTTCTTGTAGACAACATATGTAGGGGTCTTGTTTTTGTATCCATTCAGCCAGTCTCTGTCTTTTGGTTGGGGCATTCAACCCATTTACATTTAAGGTAATTAATGATAAATATGATCCCGTTGCCATTTACTTTGTTGTTTTGGGTTTGAATTTATATATCCTTTTTGTGTTTCCTGTCTAGAGAATGTCCTTTAGTATTTGTTGGAGAGCTGGTTTGTTGTTGCTGAATTGTCTCAGCTTTTGCTTGTCTGTAAAGGTTTTGATTTCTCCTTCATATTTGAATGAGATCTTTGCTGGGTACAATAATCTGGGCTGTAGGTTCTTTTCTTTCATCACTTTAAGTATGTCTTGCCATTCCCTCCTGGCTTGGAGAGTTTCTATTTAAATATCAGCTGTTATCCTTATGGGAATTCCCTTGTGTGTTATTTGTTGTTTTTCCCTTGCTGCTTTTAATATTTGTTCTTTGTGTTTGATCTTTGTTAATTTGATTAATATGTGTCTTGGGGTGTTTCGCCTTGGGTTTATCCTATTTGGGACTCTCTGGGTTTCTTGGACTTGAATGATTATTTCCTTCTCCATTTTAGGGAAGTTTTCAACTATTATCTCCTCTAGTATCTTCTCATGGTCTTTCTTTTTGTCTTCTTCTTCTGGGACTCCTATGATTCGAATATTGTAACGTTTAAAATTGTCCTGGAGGTCTCTGAGATTGTCCTCATTTCTTTTAATTCGTTTTTCTTTTTTCTCCTCTGATTCATTTAATTCTGCCATTCTATCTTCTAATTCACTAATTATATCTTCTGCCTCTGTTATTCTACTATTTGTTGCCTCCAGAGTGTTTTGGATCTGATTTATTGTATTATTCATTATATATTGACTCTTTTTTATTTCTTCTAGGTCCTTGTTAAATCTTTCTTGCATCTTCTCGATGCTTTTCTCCAGGCTATTTATCCATGATTCCATTTTGCTTTCCAGGCTTTGGATTAATTTCACTATCATTATTCGGAATTCTTTATCAGGTAGGTTCGCTATTTCTTCCTCTTTTGTTTGGTTTGGTGGGCATTTATCCTGTTCCTTTACCTGCTGGGAATTCTTCTGTCTCTTCATCTTGTTTAAATTGCTGAGTTTGGGGTGTCTTTACTGTATTCTGGTAGTCTGTGGAGTTCTCTTTATTGTGGCGTTTTTGCACTATATGTGGGTTTGACCGGTGGCTTGTTGAGGTTTCTTGTTTATGGAAGCTTGTGTCGGTGTTTTTGTGGGTGGAGCTGGATTTCTTTTCTCTGGGGTGCAGTGGAGTGTCTAGTAGTGAGTTATGAGATGTCTATGATTTTGGGGTCGCTTTGTGTAGCCTGTGTATTGGAGCTCAGGGCTGTGTTCTTGTTTTTCTGGAGAATTTGCTTGGTATGTCTTATCATGGAACTTGCTGGTCTTTGTGTGATGCTTGGTTTCAGTGTAGGTATGGAGGCTTTTGATGAGCTCCTGTCAATTAATGTTTCGTGGGATCAGGGTATGGACTTAAGCCTCCTGGTTCCAGTTATCGGTCTTATTTTTACAGTAGTCTCAAAAACTTCTTCTTCTATAATGCATTCCACAACTGGACCGCTCAGAGATGTTCACGGAGTTATACAGAGACGGAAAAAGGGAGGAAGGAGACAGAGGTGGTCGGGAGGATAAAAGGAGGGAGTGTGAAGGAGAGAGACAGATCTAGTCAGTAATCAGTAAAGAAAAGAAAAAAGGAAAGGAAACAAGCAAAGGACAAAAAAAAAAAAAAAAAAAAAAAAACAGGGTCGCAAAAGTTATATCTAAACGTGGAGATTAAAGAAGTACTAGAGGATAAAAAAAAATAAAAATAAAAGAAACAAAACAAAACAAACAACAACAAAAAAAATTAAAAGGAAAAAAAATTGTTTTCCTTTTTCCAATTAAAAAATAATAAAAATTTAAAAAAAATATTAAAAAAAGAAAAAAAGGAAATAATGACGGTAAAAATAGTAATAATATATATAAGAGTTTCTCTATTATTGTTGTGGGTTCAGTTCATTTTCGGCTAGTTCCTTGTTCCGGCTTAAATTTCTCAAGATCTATAGGCCCCTTTCTCTGTAGTTGATCTGTATAGTCCTTTGTTCTGTGCACGGTTCGGCGGTGTTCTGGGCCAAGGCTGGCCACTCGTGTGGTCGGCGCTGCACAATCTGGACTGCTGGCCCAAACTACTCCGATTAGGCAGCACTCCAGACAATCAGGCCAACGCAGTCTGCGCCGCAGCCCGCAGAGGGGAAGGGGCCGGCGAGGGGGTGGCTCGCACGGGAATGGCGGGCGGGTGGGGAAGGGGGGGTGGGGTGGCCCTCATGGGAGCCGCTGGCACAGCAGGCGGGGGCACGCCTGTGCGGGAGCAGCTGCGGCCTGCGCGGGAGCGGCTGGCGGGGGAGCGTCCCGCGTGGGAGCGGTCCGCAGCGTCTCCCTGCCCAGCCCCGGCTCGCCAATGGCAGATGCGGGCGTTTGCGGCGATGCTTTTCCGCTGCGGAAGTTACCGCAGGGCCCGCAGTCTGTGGGTTCTAATTGCTCAACTGTTCTCCTCCCTGTTATGATAGTCTCCATGTTTCCCAGGTTTGGCACAGATTCCGCAGGGAGAGTGTTTCCTGGTGTTTGGAAACTTCTCTTTTTAAGACTCCCTTCCCCGGACAGAGGTCCGCCCCTCCATCTTTGTCTCTCTCTGGCTTCTATATTCTTTCCTACCTCCTTTAGAAGGCAGTGAGTTGCATTTCTGGGTGTCCGACGTCCTCCACCAGCACTCTGAAGCTGTTTGTGGAATTTACTCGGTGCCCAGATGTCCCTTTGATGTATTTGTGGAGGAGAAAGTGTATTCCCTGTCCTAATCCTCCGCCATCTTATCCGGAAGTCTTTTTACAATTTTATTTTATATAACACAGAATATATTACTGGTTAATGCAGATTGGAGATGATTTCCACACTAAGTAGCTGACTAGAAAATACACTGAATTTTTTCAGTGGGGTAGTCAGACCAAAATAACAATATAAAGACACATTTTAATATTTCTTTAGGTTCCCATATTACTTAAAATACCTAGAAATCGACAGAGTACTACTGAGTGTGCTTACATGCTCAATGGTGTTCGACTCTGTGTGACCCCATGGACTGCAGCCTGCCAGTCTCCCTCTGTCTATGGGATACTCCAGGCAAGAATGTTGGAAAGGGCAGCCATTCCTCCTCCAGAGGGGGCTGAACCTGAGTCTCCTGCATCTCTTGCATTGTCAGGGGGATTCTTTACCACTGAGTCACCTGGGAAGCCCCTACTACTGACTGTAGGAGGATGAATATTAAATAGGTACCACAGTAAATATGTACAGTAATAAAGATGTATTTGTAATGCTAAATGCCATATTTTTTTCTTTATTTTTTATTTTTATTGAGGTATAGTCACTGTGCAATATTATGTAAATTTCAGGGGTACAATATAGTATTCACATTTTTTATTTTATTTTTTAACTTTACAATATTGTATTGGTTTTGCCATAAATGCTATATTTTAATTGAAAAGCAATTCAGCTTTCAAATATTTTGAGATTTCACATTGTTAACCTGGAATGGTATGTTGAACATTCTTGCAGACAATGGCTTAATATCTTTCACATAAATCAAAATATGACATATATTAAACATTAAGTGGGTAAAGGAGGATACAAAACCCAATAATGTGGTAGGATTAACTACAATTATAATGAAAACAAAACGCAGATAAAGATGAAAAGCTGCATGATTTACTGCAACTAAGAAACATTAGTTAATTTCTGGATAAAGAAATAACCAAGCATATATATATATATATATAAAATATGATATATGTACACATATAAACACATATGCACACACATATAAAAGAATTTAGAAAGCTCTAATGGTGAGAAAATGTATCAAATAAAATTAAATAGAAATGTCATCATAGGCCAAAATCTTTTATATCAAAAAAAAAAGAGTCTACTGCACTGAAGTACCCCAAAATGTGTTCAGATGAAGTAACATGACTATTTTGGGTGGTAGATGATTTTTTTCTTTATATTTTCTAAATTAATCATATGTTTTATAATAATAATTTCTAACAAAAATTCAGTATTTACAAAAAATCAACCTCCAATATTTGTCATTACAAATTTATATAATTAAACCCCAAAATTATATAGTATTTAAAGTCTAATATTATTTTAATTATTAAATATGCTGAGGATATAATTTTTTTAAATTAGAAAATTTATATATTTTAGAAAGCATATAACATTCTTTACCCATGAAATGAATAAAATGATTTTGATCAACATTTTGTAAGACAATATATATATATTTTCATTTTAGACATCAACTTTTCTGACTTTTTATATCAAGAGTGAAATAAATTACATTAATATACTGTCGTAGCTAAATTTAGTGTCAGGTAAAAGTGAGAAAGAAAGAAAATTTAATACAAGAGAATTTGATTTGTACAAACCATCCATCATATTGTCACACTGGAGGCAAACGTTCTATGATAATCTCATCATTTAAAAAATCACCTCCATATAGTATATATGACTTAACATGTGCATATATATTTACTAGCACAAAATATAATATTTTTTAAAAAATTCTTTTAAAGAATATTTTAATGGCACAAATGGCATCTTCTTTCTTAGTATTTTGGAAACTGAAAATGCTTACTGATGGGCTAGTTGGTTGTAGTACATGAGAAAAAATCCCAATGAGAATTGAAACCATAAGAGATTTTTTCAGCTCATGACACATACTAGCATGACCTGTCTATTTGCTGTCTTTATCGACATGGCTTTATTATTACAGGAAATGTTACATAGAACAATAGATGTAACAATAACTACAAATTTAGCTACTCAAATAACACAAATTATACAACTCAGAATTAAAGGTAAATTATTGGCTAATTTTCTCACATTCTGTAGGCCAGAATTCTTGGCCAGGCTGGCTTTATTAGATTCCTGGATTAGGGTATCACAAGGTTGAAATAAAAATCTTCGGTTGAAGATTTTCTCAAGAAACTTTGGGGAGGAGTCTGATTCTGATTTCATTCATGTTGTTAACAGAATTTTGTTTCTTGAAGTTGCAAGATTGAAGGTACCATTTCCCTTATGGCTGTCAGTGGGGTGTGGCTTTCAGCTTCTAAACCAATGTGTTCCCTGTTCTGGGCCCCACTCCATCTTAAGCCAGCAGTAGTATTTTGAATTCTTTCAGCATTTCTAATCTCTCTTACCTTCATTTATACCACAAATTTAAGAAACTCTTCTTCTAAATGGATCATATGATTACCTTTGGCTGACCTGGAGAATCTCTCTTTTGATTAACTCAAAATTAACTGATTAGTAAACTTAATTATATGTGCCAAATCCCAATGCCATTAATATAAGATAATCACGAAGGTCATATTTCATCACATTCATAGTTACAGGGATTCTTCTGGGAAACTTTAAGGAGGCATTTTGGAATTCTACCAGTCATAAGTAAAGCTTTAAATAATTTTAGTTTCTTTTAGAAACTTCAAGAAAATCTAATATCAAAAATGGCTCAATAATGATAGCAAAGAAGTGGGACCTGAGGTATTTCCTGAGAGCGTCTTTATGGAAACTACTTATTCCAATATGGTGGAGATAAAAGTATAGAAAACTAGTTCCCTTTCATAAGAACAAAAAATGAGACTTAATTAGCCATATTTGCATCAGGAAAAGGAAAAGAGCATCCCTTTCAGATCATACAGAATTCTGCGGCCCCACAACTGGTATCAGCAATAGCCAGCATCACACCTGGTAGAGAAGCAAGGCAGGCAGCACCAATAGCAACAAGAAAATAGAAATCTACCAGCCAGATAGGTCAAACTGAATTAAACTAATCAAGTGATGACTCAACAATGGAGTCCTCCAAGGATGCTCTATTGTACCAAAGCTGAGTACACAATGCAAAGAAATAGAGGAAAACAATAGAATGGGAAAGATAAGATATCTCCTCAAGAAACTTAGACATACTAAGGAAATATTTCATGCAAAGATAGGCTAAATAAAGGCAGAACAACATGGACTAACAGAAGAAGAAGACATTTAGAAGAGGTGGCAAGAATCCACAGAAGAACTAACCACGATGGTGTCATCAGTCACCTAGAGTCAGACATCCTGAAGTGTATAGTCAAGTGGGACTTAAGAAGCATTACTATGAACAAAGCTAATGGAAGTAATGGAATTCCAGCTGAGACATTTCAAATCCTAAAAGATAATGCTGTTAAAGTACTGCACTCAATATGCCAGAAAATTTGGAAGACTCAGAGTGGCCATGGGACAGGAAATAGTCAGTTTTCATTCCAATACCAAAGAAAAGCAATGCCAAAGAGTGTTTATACTACTGCACAATTGCACTCATTTCAAATGATAGCAAGGTAATGTTCAAAATCCTTCAAGCTGGGCTTTAAAGGCATGTGAACCAAGAACTTCCAGATGTACAAGCTGGATTTAGAAAATGCAGAGGAATCAAAGATCAAATTGCCAACATGTGTTGGACCATAGAAAAAGCAAAAGAATTCCAGAAAAAAAAATACTTTTGCTTCACTGACTATGCTAAAACGGTTGACTATATGGATCACAACAAAGTGTGGAAAATTATTAAAGAGATGGGAATACTACACAATCTTACCTACCTCCTGAGAAATCTGTACGCAGGTCAAGAAGCAACAGTTAGAAGTGGACATGGAAAAATGGACTTGTTCAAAATTGGGAAAAGAGTGTGCCAAGCCTGTATACTGTCACCCTGCTTATTTAACTTATATGTAGAGGATATCATGTGAAACGCTGGGCTGTATGAAGCTGGAATCAAGATTACCAGAAGAAATATCAATAACCTCAGATATGTAGATTATACCACCCTAATGGAAGAAAGCTAAGAGAAACTAAAGACCCTCTTGATGGAAGTGAAAGAGGAGAGTGAAAAAAACTGGCTTTAAACTCAAGATTCAAAAACTAAGATCATGACATACAGCCGCATCTCTTCATGGCAAGTAGGTGAGGAAACAATGTAAACAGTGACAGACTTTATTTTCTTGGGCTCCAAAATCACTACAGAAGGTGACTGTAGCCATGAAATTAACAGACACTCACTCCTTGGAAGTAAAGCTATGACAAACATAGATAACTTATTCAAAAAGACATGACTTTGCTGACAAAGGTCTGTATAAAGTTATGGTTTTTCCAGTAGTTATGTATCAATGTGAGACTGGACCATAAAGAAAGCTGAGAGAACTGATGCTTTTGAATTATAGTGCTGAAGATGATTCTTGAGAGTCCCCTGGACTACAAGGAGATCAAACCAGTCAGTCCTAAAGGAAATCAGTCCTGAATATTCACTGGAAGGACTGATGCCGAAGCTGAATCTCCAATATTTTGGCCATCTGATCAGAAGAGCCATCTCATTGGAAAAAACCCTGATGCTGGGAAAGACTGAGGGCAGGAGGAGAACGTGGCAACAGAGGATGAGACAGTTGAATGGCATCATCGATTCAATGGACGTGAGTTTAAGCAAATACGGAGAGTGTGGCCTGCTACAGCCGATGGGGTGGCAAAGAGTCAGACACGACTGAGTGACTGAACAACAAAGTGTTCAAAAAGTGACTAGAAAGGACAAATGAAGTGGTAAGAAATATGACAGTCTGTTTACATCTTCCAAAGTGACCAGACTATGAAGTGAATAATGATTAGGATATTAATCAAATCACTAGATTTAACTAAGTATACCAAACTAGAATACTTATTCCCTTAGCCAGATTGAGTACTTATAAGTGAATATAAGTTTACTTATAGAAATGCCCCCTTCCTCTTTTCTAACATATGAATTTTAGGGTATAAATTAGATTCTACTTTAGTTTCCAAAGATAGGATAAACACATGAAAGGAAGAAAATATCTTTTTAAACTGTAGGTTTGGTGAACAATAAGTGCCCTTCTATTACCCTTCGTGATATCTTTTACAGAGCTGTGAGATGCACAACTTCTGTCCTCTGAAATTTAGAGAGTAAAGGAAAATCCAAGACAAGTGTTCCTTGATAAGAAAATACATAAATATATTATCCTTGATATCAGCCACTTATTGTTTATGTGTGTGTGAGTGAGTGTGTGTGACAGGGAGAGAAAGAGATGTTTATAATTTCTGAAGAACTGAGGGACAGAAGTCAAAATATCGCTTATTTAATTGTTCAGTTTAAAATGTCATGAAATTGTCATCTTTATCACCTGTGAGGAATGAAAAGGGTTGTAGGTAGTGAGGTTACTGATTTACATTTAAAGAGAAGAAATGTTAGTGAGAAAAGATGCTCTTAACAACCTTGGTCACTTCAGAAATGCAAGCAAATAGACATATTACAGTTAATTTATCTTTCCTCCACAGGATAGAGCAATCTGTAGAAAAAAATATACCTGTTATTATCTTGCTGAGACATATCTTCAAAATCTCTTTGTAAGAGTTGTATAAATGAATTCATATAGTGACAGTCTTTTCAAAAGTCCTACATTACCTGAAGGCCAAAGCAAGTGGGAAATTTATTTCAATGTATCACTATATAATATATATATATATTAGATCAGATCAGCCGCTCAACCGTGTCCGACTCTTTGCGACCCCATGAATCTCAGCATGTCAGGCCTCCCTTTCCAATCACCAACTCCCGGAGGTTACTGAGACTTACATCCATCGAGTCAGTGATGCCATCCAGCCATCTCATCCTCTGTTGTCCCCTTCTCCTCTTGCCCCCAATCCCTCCCAGCATCAGAGTCTTCTCCAATGAGTCAACTTTTCACATGAGGTGGCCAAAGTACTGGAGTTTCAGCTTTAGCATCATTCCTTCCAAAGAAATCCCAGGGCTGATCTCCTTTAGTATGAACTGGCTGGATCTCCTTGCAGTCCAAGGGACTCTCAAAAGTCTTCTCCAACACCACAGCTCAAAAGCATCAATTCTTCGGTGCTCAGCCTTCTTCACAGTCCAGCTCTCACATCCATACACGACCACAGGAAAAACCATTGCCTTGACTAGGCGAACCTTGGTTGGCAAAGTAATGTCTCTGCTTTTGAATAAGTGATCTAGGTTGGTCATAACTTTCCTTCCAAGGAGTAAGTGTCTTTTAATTTCATGGCTGCAGTCACCATCTGCAGTGATTTTGGAGCCCAGAAAAATAAAGTCTGACACTGTTTCCACTGTTTCCCCATCTATTTCCCATGAAGTGATGGGACCAGATGCCATGATCTTTGTTTTCTGAATGTTGAGCTTTAAGCCCACTTTTTCACTCTCCACTTTCACTTTCATCAAGAGGCTTTTAGTTCCTCTTCACTTTCTGTCATAAGAGTGGTGTCATCTGCATATCTGAGGTTATTGATATTTCTCCCAGCAATCTTGATTCCAACTTGTGTTTCTTCCAGTCCAGCGTTTCTCATGATGTTCTCTGCATATAAGTTAAATAAACAGGCTGACAATATACAGCCTTTTCCTATTTGGAACCAGTCTGTTGTTCCATATATATAATATATGTGTGTGTGTATCACTTTATGTTTGAATCCATTTTATTATTCCCATCTCTTCTCTTTAAAAGCAATACTTTACTTTTTTTCTATTGGCTTTATTGTATTATTCTAACCAAAGCACCTTTAAGAGTAGGTGAAGCTTTTGTAAAATTGATGACCTCACTATTATCTATAGCTATACCCCATTCTCCCTCTGACCTCACCAAAATACATGGCAGTAAAAGTTCCACTCAGTTAAGTAAAAAAAAAGTATATATATATGTAAACATACATTTGTTATATATATGTATAAGATATATAATCATCTAAGATTATATATCTTACATATAATCTAAGATATTTAATCATCATAATAGTTTATACTTACACCATGTTTCATGTTTCTTACACTGCCACAATACTATTAGAATGATTTAGAATTTATGTTTCTAAGGACCTGGGGAATAAAGATGAAGTTAAGATTCCTCACTCAAAACAGCTCAAATCTTAATGTGCAAGAAGTAGGGAAGAAAAAGTATCCACAGGATATCTGTATATTACAGACTCATGGGAGTCTGGAAAAGGGTTTACTATCTCAGTTTGGCTCCCTGATTCAGAACATCTCAAAATTTGATTCAGCTTAAAACTAAATTCTAAAGAAAGACCAGGGGCTTTAAAAGTAGAAAGACAGAAAAATCTCAAAAAAGAGTGTAGAAAGCAAGAAATAACATGTTTTAAAAAGTTTGTTCCTGTTGAATGATAAAAGTAATGCTAGGAAGGATGTGAAATGAAGCTGAAGATAGAAGAGTAGAATAAATCACATATTACCTGCTGTGTCACAATGTAAAGATTAACAAAATATTATTTCAAAAGTGACTAAGAGCTTCACAGAAGATTCTCAAGTACAGAAGCAATATAATCATATTTGTGTGTGTGCTCTCATCCTGTTGTACTCTTTATGACCCCACAGGCTGTAGCCCACCAGTCTTCTCTGTTCATGGAATTTTTCAGACAAGACTAGTGGACTGCATTGCCATTTTCTACACCAGGAGATTTTCCTAATGCAGGGATCAAATCCAAGTCTAATGTATCTCTGGTTTTGATAGGCAGATTCTTTACCACTATGCCACCTGGAAAGACAATAACCTATTCACATTTTGCAGATACAGACACAAATATAGCATGGATAGTGATTAAATTAACCTGGATTTTGAAACCAGATTGTTTCTACATAAATACCACCTCTACTACAGTTTACTCATATATACCTGGGTAACTAAGTTAGAATCTAAATGTCTCAATTTCATAAAACTAACATAAAATTGTCATATGAATTAAATTGAGCCATACCATGTTCAGTTGCTCAGTCGTGTCCAACTCTTTGGCTTGGAGAATTTTGAGCATTATGTTGCTAGAGTGTGAGATGAGTGCAATTGTTCAGTAGTTTGAACATTCTTTGGTATTGCCTTTTTTGGGAATGGAATGACAACTGATCTTTTCCAGTCCTGCGGCCTCTGCTGAGTTTTACAGATTTGCTGGCATATTGAGTGCAGCACTTTCACAGCATGGACTGTGAAATATGTCATGGACTAAAGTATGCCAGTCTTCCCTGTCTATCACCAACTCCCAGAGTTTACCCAAACTCATGTTCATTGAGTCGGTGATGGCATCTAGCCATCTCATCCTCTGTAGTCCCCTTCTCCTCCTGCCCTCAACCTCTCTGAACATCAGGTTCTTTTCAAATTAGTCAGCTCTTGGCAAATACTTTGGGGCCAAAGTATTGGTGTTTCAAGTTCAACGTCAGTCCTGGATGGACTGGTTGGATCTCCTTGCATTCCAAGGGAATCTCAAGAATCTTCTGCAACAACACAGTTCAAAAGCATCAATTCTTTAGCAATCAGCTGTCACATACATACATGACTACTGGAAAAACCATAGCCTTGACTAGATGGACCTTTGTGAGCAAAGTAATGTCTCCGCTTTTTAATATGCTGTCTAAGTTGGTCATAACTTTCCTTCCAAGGAGTAACCGTATTTTAATTTCATGGCTGCAGTCACAATCTGCAGTGATTTTGGAGCCCCCAAAATAAAGTCTGACACTATTTCCACTGTTTAACTATCTATTTGCCATGAAGAGATGGATCTAGATACCATGATCTTAGTTTTCTGAATGTTGAGCTTTAAGTCAACTTTTTAACTCTGCTATTTCAACTTCATCACGAGGCTCTATAGTTTTTCTTCACATTCTGCCATAAGGGTTATGTCATCTGCATATCTGAGATTATTTATATTTCTCCCTGGAATCTTGATTCCAGCTAGCTGCTTTTCCAGCCCAATGTCTCTCATTATGTACTCTACATATAAGTTGAATAAGCAGGGTGACAATATACAGCCTTGACATACTCCTTTTCCTATTTGGAACCAGTCTGTTGTTCCATGTCCAGTTCTAACTGTTGCTTCCTGAACTGCATACAGGTTTCTAAAGAGGCAGGTCAGGTAGTCTGGTATTCCCATCTCTTGTAGAATTTTCCAGTTTATGGTGATCCACACAGTCAAAGGTTTTGGCATAGTCAATAAAGCAGAAATAGATGTGTTTCTGGAACTCTCTTGCTTTTTCAATGATCCAGTGAGTCTTAGCATTTTGATCTCTGGTTCCTCTGCCTTTTCTAAAACCAGCTTGAACATCTGAAAGTTCATGATTCATGTACTGCTGAAGCCTGGCTTGGAGAATTTTGAGCATTATGTTGCTAGAGTGTGAGATGAGTGCAATTGTGCAGTAGTTTGAACATTCTTTGGTATTGCCTTTTTTGGGAATGGAATGACAACTGATCTTTTCCAGTCCTGTGGCCTCTGCTGAGTTTTACAGATTTGCTGGCATATTGAGTGCAGCACTTTCACAGCATCATTTGTTAGGATTTGAAATAGCTCAACTGGAATTCCATCACCTCCACTAGTTTTGTTTGTAGAGATGCTTCCTAAAGCCCATTGACTTCACATTCCAGGATGTCTGGCTCTAGGTGAACAATCACACTATCATGATTACCTGGGTCTTGAAGATCTTTTTTGTACAGTTCTTCTGTGTATTCTTGACACCTCTTAATATCTTCTGCTTCTGTTAGGTACATACCATTTCTGTTCTTTATTGAACCCATCTTTGCATGAAATGTTCCCTTGGTATCTGTAATTTTTATGAAGAGATCTCTAGTCTTTCCCTTTCTTTTGTTTTCCTCTATTTCTTTTCAATGATCATTGGAGAAGGCTTTCTTATCTCTCCTAGCTATTTTTTGGAACTCTGCATTCAAATGGGTATATCTTTCCTTTTCTCCTTTATTTTTTGCTTCTCTTCTTTTCATAGCTATTTGTAAGGCCTCCTCAGACAGCCATTTTGTTTTTTTGCATTTCTTTTTCTTGGTGATGGTCTTGCTCCCTGTCTCCTGTACAATGTCACGAACCTCATCAGGCACTCTATCAGATCTAGTCTCTTAAATCTATTTCTCACTTCCACTGTGTAAATCCTAAGAGATTTGATTTAGATCATTTCTGAATGGTCTAGTAGTTTACCCCACTTTCTTCAATTTAAGTCTGAATTTGGCAATAAGGAGTTCATGATGTGAGCCACAGTCAGCTCATGGTCTTGCTTTTGCTGTCTGTATAGAGTTTCTCCATCTTTGGTTGCAAAGAATATAATCAATCTGATTTCAGTATTGACCATCTGGTGATGTCCATGTGTAGAGTCTTCTCCTGTGTTGCTGGAAGAGGATATTTGGTATGACCAGTGCGTTCTCTTGGGAAAACTATTAGCCTTTGCCCTATTTCAATCTGTGCTCTAAGGCCAAATTTGCCCATTACTCCTGGTGTTTCTTGACTTCCAATTTTGCATTCCAGTCCCCTATAATGCAAAGGACATCTTTTTTTGGGTGTTAGTTCTAAAAGGTCTTGTAGGTCTTCATAGAACCATTCAACTTGTGCTTCTTCAGCATTACTGGTTGGGGCATAGTCTTTGATTACTGTGGTATTGAATGGTTTGCCTTGGAAATGAACAGAGATCATTCTGTCATTTTTCAGATTGCATCCAAGTACTGCACTCTAGTACTACATGCTATGTAGGGCCACCCAAAATGGATGGGTTATAGTGGAGAATTCTGACAAAATGTGGTCCACTGGAGAAGGTAATGGCAAATGACTTCAGTATTCTTGCCTTGAGAACCCCATGGACAGTATGAAAAGGCAAAAATATAGGACACTGAAAGATGAACTTCCCAGGTTGGTAGGTGTCCAAAATTCTACTGGAGAAGAGTCAAGAAATAACTTCAGAAAGAATGAAGAGACAGAGCCAAAGCAAAAACAACACCCAGTTGTGAATGGGACAGGTGATGGAAGTAAAGTCCAATGCTGTAAAGAACAATATTGCGTAGGAACCTGGAATGTTAGATCCATGAATCAAGTTAAATTGGAAGTGGTCAAACAGGAAATGGCAAAATGAACATCGACATTTTAGGACTCAGTGAACTAAAATGGACTGGAATGGGCCAATTTAATTCAGTTAACCATTATATCTATTATTGAGGGCAAATATCCTTAGAAGAAATGGAGTAGCTCTCATAGTCAACAAAAGAGTCCAAAATGCAGTACCTGGATGCAATCTGGAAGACGACGAATGATCACTGTTTGTTTCCAATGCAAACAATTCAATATCACAGTAATTCAAGTCTATGCCCCAATAAGTATGGCAAAAGAAGCTGAACGGTTCTATGAAGACCTACAAAATCTTCTAGAACACCCCCAAAAATGTTCTTTTCATCATAGGGGGCTGGAATACAGAAGTAGGAAGTCAATAGCTATCTGGAGTAACAGGAAAATTGGGCCTTGGAGTACAGAATGAAGCAGGGCAAAGGCTAAAGAGTTTTGCCAAGAGAACGCACTGGTCATAGCCAAAACCCACTTCCAACAACACAAGAAGAAACTCTACTCATGGACAACACCAAATGGTCATACTGAAATCAGATTGATTATACTCTTTGGAGCCAAAGATGAAGAAGCTCTACACAGTAAGCAAAAATAATACTAGGAGCTGATTGTGGGACAGATCATGAACTCGTTATTGCAAAATTCAGACTTAAATTGAAGCAAGTAGGGAAAACCACTAGACCATTCAGGGATGACCTAAATTGAATCTCTTATGATTATACAGTGGAAGAGAGAAATAGATTCAAGGGATTAGACCTGATAGACAGAGTGCCTGAAAAATTATGGACGAAGGTTCATAACATTGTACAGGAGGCAGTGATTGAGACTATCCCCAAGAAAAAGAAGTGCAAAAGGTCAAAATGGTTGTCTGAAGAGGCCTTACAAATAGTTAACAAAAGAAGAGAAACTATAGGCAAAGGGGCAGAGGAAAAATATCCATCTGAATGCAGAGTTCCAAGGAATAGCAAGGAGAGATAAGAATTAAGATTTCTCAGTGATCAATGCAAAGAAATAAAGGGAAAAAATAGAATCAGATCAGATCAGATCAGATCAGTCGCTCAGTCGTGTCCTACTCCTTGCGACCCCATGAACCGCAGCATGCCAGGCCTCCCTGTCCATCACCAGCTCCCGGAGGTCACCCAGACTCATACCCATCGAGTCAGTGATGCCATCCAGCCATCTCATCCTCTGTCGTCCCCTTCTCCTCCTGCCCTCAATCCCTCCCAGCATCAGAGTCTTCTCCAATGAGTCAGCTCTTCGCATGAGGTGGCCAAAATACTGGAGTTCACTACATGGGAAATAGATGAGGAAACAGTGGAAACAGTGTCAGACTTTGTTTTTCTGGGCTCCAAAATCACTGCGGATGGTGACTGCAGCCATGAAATTAAGAGACGCTTACTCCTTGGAAGGAAAGTTATGACCAACCTAGATAGCATATTCAAAAGCAGAGACATTACTTTACCAACAAAGGTTCGCCTAGTCAAGGCTATGGTCTTTCCTGTGGTCATGTATGGATGTGAGAGCTGGACTGTGAAGAAGGCTGAGCGCTGAAGAATTGATGCTTTTGAACTGTGGTGTTGGAGAAGACTCTTGAGAGTCCCTTGGACTGCAAGAAGATCCAACCAGTCCATTCTGAAGGAGATCAATCCTGGAATTTCTTTAGAAGGAATGATGCTAAAAATAGAAGGGGGAAAACTAAAGATCTCTTCAAGAAAGGGAACATTTCATGCAAAAATGAGCACAATAAAGCACAGAAATGGTATGAACCTAAAAGAAGTGGAAGATATCAAGAAGACATGGCAACAATACATGGAATAACTATGCAAAACAGATCTTCATGACCAAGATAATCATAAAGTTGTGATCATTCACCTAGAGCAAGACATCCTGGAATGCAAAATCAAGTGGGCCTTAGGAAGCATCACTATGAACAAAGCTAGTGGAGGTGATGGAATTCCAGTTGAACTATTTCAAATCCTAAAAGACCATGCTGTTGAAAGTGTTGCACTCAATATGCCAGCAAATTTGGAAAACTCTGCAGTTGCCACAGGACTGGAAAAGGTCAGCTTTCATTCCAATCCCAGGGGGGGGAAAGAAAGGCAATTAGAAGGGATGTTCAAACTACCAAGCAATAGCACTCACCTCACATGTTATCAAAGTAATGCTCAAAATTCTCCAAGCCAGGCTTCAACCGTACATGAACCTGGGACTTCCAAATGTTCAAGCTGGATTTAGAAAAGACAGAGGAACCAGAACTTAAATTGCTAACATCTGTTGGATTATCAAAAAAGCAAGAGAGTTCCAGAAAAACATCTATTTCTGCTTTATTGACTATACCAAAGGTTTGACTGTGTGGATCACAAAAAAAAGAATAAACAAACAAACAAAAAAAGCTGTTGAAAATTCTTCAAGAGATGGGAATACTAGACTACCTTATTTGCCTCCTGAGAAATCTGTATGCAGGTCAAGAAGCAACAGTTAGAACTGGACATGGAACAACAGACTGGTTCCAAACCAGAAAAGGAATACATCAAAGCTGTATATTGTCAACCTCCTTATTTAATGTACATGCAGAATACATCATGTGAAATGCCCGGCTGGATGAAGCACAAGCTGGAATCAAGATTTCTGGGAGAAATATCAATAACCTCAGATAGGCAGATGGCACCACCATTATGGCAGAAAGTGAAGAGAAACTGAAGAGACTCTTGATGAAAGTGAAAGTGCAGAGTGAAAAAGTTGCCTTAAAGCTCAACATTCAGAAAACTAAGACCATGGTGTCCAATCCAATCACTTCATGGCAAATAGATCGGGAAACAGTGGAAACAGTGACAGACTTTATTTTCTTAAACTCAAAATTCACTGTGGATGGTGACTTCAGCCATGAAATTAAAACACGCTTGCTTCTGACAAGCTATGACAAATCGAGACAGTATACTAAAAAGCAGAGACATTGCTTGGTTGACAAAGGTCCTTTGAGTCAAGGCTGTGGTTTTCCCAGTAGTCGTGTATTGATGTGAGAGTTGGACTATAAGGAAAGCTGAGCATCGAAGAATTGATGCTTTTGAACTGTGGTGTTGGAGAAGACTCTTTAGAGTCCCTTGGACTGCATGGGGAGCCAACCAGTCCATCCTAAAGAAAATCAGTCTTAAATATCCTTTGGAAGGGTTGATGCTGAAGCTGAAACCCCAATATTTTGTCCACCTGGTGCAAATAGCTGATTCACTAGAAAAGACCCTGATGCAGAGAAAGGTTGGAGGAACAGAAGTGGATGACAGAGGATGAGATGGTTGGATGGCATCACCAACTTGATGGACATGAGTTTGAGCAAGCTCCAAGAATTGATCGTGGACTGGGAAGACTGGCATGCTGCATTCTATGGGGTTTCAAATAGTCAGACACTACTGAGCAACTGAACTGACTGACAGGATATAGAATGTTTAGTGTAATGCTTAACATCTAAGTTCTATAGATGAGTTAGCTATTTATATAACAAAAATTGATATTACTATTATTACATTCACTATTATCAATATTCTTATTTTTATATTGGTAAAGTGTATAACAATACTCATGAAAAAAGGCCAAATTTGAAGAATGTCAGTATTTTAAGAAAGAGATAATAGAATCTCTGTTAGTAGTCATTTGGGGAGAGGAAATTGAGTTTAAAAAAGTAATAAAGATGGAAAATTAGTAGTGATGGTTGTGAGTCAAGTTTGCTTCTTTTATTTATTATTTACTTTTATTAAAGTACAGTTAATTAACAATATTGTATTAGTTTCATGTGTGCAATTTTATAGAGTCTAATCCATTTAAAGTTATTATAAGATATTCTCTACATCCTGTATATACACAGGGATTATAGATCCTTATTTATTTTATATGTAGCACTTGGTAGCAGTTAAACTCCTACCTCCCAATCTTGCCCCTCTCCCCATCACTCTCCTCTCAGGTAAGCACTAATATGCTTTCTATATCCGTGAATCTGTTTCTGTTTTGTTACATGCACTCCTTCATTTTTAAAGATTCCGCATATTTATTTTTATTGTTCACTCACTCAGTAGTGTACAACTCTTGGTGACCTTATAACCTGTAGCACACCAGGCTTCCCTGTATTTCATCAACTCCCTGAGCTTGCTCAAACTGATGTCCATCGAGTAGGTGATGCCATCCAACCATCTCATCCTCTGTCGTCCCCTTCTCCTGCCTTCAGTCCTTCCCAGCATCAGGGTCTTTTCAAATGAGTCAGCTCTTCACATCAGGTGGCCAAATATTGGAGCTTCAGCTTCAGCATCAGTCCTTCTAGTGAATATTTTAGGTTGATTTCCTTTAGAATTGATTGGTTTGATCTTCTTGCAGTCCAAGGGACTCTCAAGAGTCTTCTCCAGCACCACAGTTCAAAAGCATCAATTCTTTGGTGCTCAGCCATCTTTATGGTCCAACTCTCCCATCTGTACAGGACTACTGAAAAAAACCATAGTTTTTACTATATGGGCATTTGTTGACGAACTGAGGTCTTTGCTTTTTATACCCTTACTAGGTTTGTCATAGCTTTACTACCAAGGAGAAAGTATAGTTTAATTTCATGATCTTGTCTGTCTGACTTATTTTATTAAGTAAAATACTCTCCAGGTGCACTTGTGTTGTACTTTCATTCATTTCATGGTTTAGTATTATTTATATATAAAGTAATGCTCAAAATTCTCCAAGTGAGGCTTCAACAATACGTGAATTGAGAATTTCCAGATGTTAAAGCTGGATTTAGAGAAGGCAGAGGAATCAGAAATCAAATTGCCAACATCCGTTGGATCATAGAAAAAGCAAAAGAGTACCAGAAAAACATCTTCTTCTGCTTTACTGAGTATTCCAAAGCATTTGACTGTGTGGATCACAACAAACTGTGGAAAATTCTCAGATATGGGAATATCAGACCACCTTATCTGCCTCCTGAGAAATCCGTATGCAGATCAAGAAGCAACAGTTAGAACTGGACCAGGAACAATGGACTGGTTCCAGATTGGGAGAGGAGTATGTCAAGGCTGTATACTGTCACCTTGCTCAATCATCTTATGTGCAAAGTACCTCATACAATGTGCTGGGCTGTGTGAAGCACAAGCTGCAATCAAGATTGCCAGGAGAAATATCAATAACCTCAGATACACAGATGACACCACCCTTATGGCAGAAAGTGAAGAGGAACTAAAGAGCCTCTTGCAAGTGCAAGAGAAGAGTGAAAAAGCTGGCTTAAAACTCAACATTCAGAAAACTAAGATCATGGCATCTGGTCCCATCACTTCACGGAATAGATGGGGAAACAATAGAAACAGTGCCAGTTTTTATTTCCTTGAGCTTCAAAATCACTGCAGATCGTGACTGCAGCCATGAAATTAAAAGATGCTTGCTCCTTGGAAGAAAACCTGTGACCAAGATAGTGTATTAAAAAGCAGAGACATTCTTTGTTGACAAAGGTCCATCTAGTCAAAGCTATGTTTTTTCCAGTAGTAAAGTATGGATGTGGGTGTTGGATTATAAAGAAAGCTGAGTGCTGAAGAATTGATGCCTTTGAACTGTGGTGTTGGAGAAGACTCTTGTGAATCGCAGAGTGCATGGAGATCCAACCAGTCAATCCTAAAGGAAATCAGTCCTGAATATTCATTGGAAGGACTGATGCTGAAGCTGAAACCCCAATATTTTGGCCACTTGATGCAAAGCACTAACTCATTTGAAAAGGCCCTGATGCTGGTAAAGATTGAAAGCAGGAGGAGAAGGGGATGATAGAGGATGAGATGGTTAGATGGCATAACTGATTTGATGGACATAAGTTTGAGCAAGCTCCAGGAGTAGTTGGTGGTGGAGAGGGAAGCTTGGTGTGCTGCCTTCCATGGGGGTCTCAAAAAGTTGGACATGAGTGAGTGACTGAACTGTTTTATATATATATATATATATATATATATATATATATATATACACACATGTATATGTATGTATGCTGCTGCTAAGTCGCTTCAGTCATGTCCGACTCTTTGTGACCCCATAGACGGAAGCTCACCAGGCTCCCCTGTCCCTGCGATTCTCCAGGCAAGAACACTGGAGTGGGTTGCCATTTCCTTCTCCAATGCATGAAAGTGAAAAGTGAAAGTGAAGTCGCTCAGTCGTGTCCGACTCTTAGCGACCCCACGGACTGGAGCCTACCAGGCTCCTCCGTCCATGGGATTTTCCAGGCAAAAGTACTGGGGTGGGGGTACCATTGCCTTCCCCGATATGTATGTATATGTATGTATATAAACATTACTTTAATCCATTCTTTTGCTAATGGACTTTCAGCTTGCATTCATGTCTTGGCAATTGGAAATAATGTCACTATGAACACTGGGGTGTGTAAATGTTTTCCAATTACTGCTTTCCTTTTCTTTGGATATGTACCCAAGAAAGAAGCTACTGGATTATATGGTAGTTCTATTTTTTGAAATTTTTTAAAATATAAATTTATTTATTTTAATTGGAGGCTAATTACTTTACAATATTGTATTGGTTTTGCCATACATCAACATGAATCCACCACGGGTGTATACGTGTTCCCCATCCTGAACCCCCTTTTCTGGAAATCTCTGTATTGTTCTCCATAGTGACTGCATCAATTTAGATCCCAAAAAACTGTAGGAGGGCTCCCTTTTCTCCACATCCTTGCCAACATTTGCTTAATGATAGACATTTTGATAGGTGTGAGGTGACAGCTTATTGTGATTTTGATTTATATATCCCTGATGATTAATGATGCTGTTACTTGTAAGAGATAAACCGAAGCATATTACAAGTGTTAAAGGTTTATTTAGCAGAAATTTCTTAGAATTTGTCAGTGCCCAACCGGAAGTGGTTAGGAGCACTCTATCCATAGGAGCTCTGGGAAAAAAATTACAGATAAAAAGCAGACTCAAAGTAAGAAATAATTGATTGCCTATAGCCTACAGCATAGTTGTCTGTATTTGTGATTGAAACGGGGAAGGCAATGGCACCCCACCCCAGTACTTTTGCCTGGAATATCCCATGGACGGAGGAGCCTGGTGGCCTTCAGTCCATGGGGTCGCTGGGAGTCAGACACGACTGGGCGACTTCACTTTACTTTTCACTTTCCTGCATTGGAGAAGGAAATGGCAACCCACTCCAGTGTTCTTGCCTGGAGAATCCCAGGGACAGGGGAGCCTGGTGAGCTTCCATCTATGGGGTCGCACAGAGTCGGACACGACTGAAGCGACTTAGCAGCAGCAGCAGCAGAGCTAGGTTTTGATTTCAAAACCTTGAGGCACTTACAGGTTTAGATTTTTGTTTCCTTACGTAGGCCATATCAACCTAACAGCATCCTTATTTAATTAATTTAATGATTCATGTATCTAGGTTGGGTAATTATTTGAGTACTATCTGATATAATGAATATAAGAGGAATACATTTATAAGGAGAACATTTTAAAAATTATCTTTTAGAAAATATCAGGGACTTATTTTTTTCTTTTTTTTTAAATTTTTTATTTTGTTTAACTTTACAATATTGTATTGGTTTTGCCATACATCAAAATGAATCCGCCACAGGTATACACGTGCTCCCCACCCCGACCCCTTCTCCCTCCTCCCTCCTTGAACCATCCCTCCAGGTCGGCCCCATGCACCAGCCCCAAGTATCCAGTATCGTGCATCGAACCTGGACTGGTGACTCGTTTCATATATGATATTATACATATTTCAATGCCATTCTCCCAAATCAAATATCAGGGATTTAAGAGACTATGGTTATAACAACAATACTTAGCCAACAATTATATTTATGATAAAAATGTAGAAATTTCCCCTATAGTTGTGAATTGAGATTTCTTAAATTTCTCTCATAATTTTTCACTTTGTGATTATATTGATAAGAAGAGAGAAATGCAGGAATGTTTTTGTTAATGTTTTTCTAAAGTTTGATTGAACTAAACAAGAAAAAAATAGTGTATTTCTTCTTTATATGTATATATATGTAAATATATATGTACATTAATATATGTGTATATATACACACACACATACACTGCTTTTGTTCAAACACTGGAGGTAATGAGTCAAGGACAAATGTAACACTGTTAGAAAAAGGGATGTGGGTCCTGGGTAGGACTTTTATGGTACATAGTCTGCTTACACTGAAAGTCTCTTAAGATCTTTGACTAGTATTCATTGTTTCCATATTAGTTTCATAGCAATAGTGCATAAAAATCAAACTCCAAATCTCAACAACTTAAAACATATTTTTGTTCATTTATATATATTGGTCAGCTATGGCCCTGATGGTTTTCCCAGGCTTAGATGAGTTCAAACCTGTTCTACTTGATTCCTTATTCTGGATTCAGGGTTATTTTTCTTTCATGGTGGATTAGAGAAACATAGAGGGGAAACCAAAACTTACAAGTAAATTTAAAATTTCTGCTCTCATCAAAATCATTTTGAAATAAATTTGAAAAAAAAAAAAAAAAAAACTCACCTGGCTAAGCTAACTATCAAATGGCAGGAAAATGCATTTCCCTCTGTTCTAGTGAGAGATGATATTTGAAAATAGACTTGGGCAAGTGTATCAATCTATATTTTTATAACAGGAAAAAAATGAATGATTAAAAACATAATCTTTCTATGATGATTCCTCTTAGAATTTTTGAATTAATAAATAAATATGAAACAAGATTTATTTTAAATAACTCCAACTTTATTTTAAACAATTCCAACAATAACACCCAAAAAAGATGTCATTTTCACCATAGATGACTGGAATGCAAAAGAAAGTAGTCAAGAGTTACCTGGAGTTATAGGCAAATTTGGCCTTGGAGTCCAAAATGAAACATGGCAAAGGCTAACAGAGTTTTGCCAGGAGAACACACTGGTCATAGCAAACACCCTCTTCCAACAACATAAGACACAACTCTACACATGGACATCACCAGATGGTCAATACTGAAATCAGATTGATTATATTCTTTGCAGCCGAAGATGGAGAAGTGCTATACAGTCAGCAAAAACAAGACCAGGAGCTGACTGTGGCTCAGATCATGAACTCATTATTACAAAATGCTGACTTAAATTGGAGAAAGTAGGCAAAGTCACTAGGCCATTCAGATATGACCTAAATCAAATCCCTTATGATTATACAGAGGAAGTGACACATAGATTCAAGAGATTAGATCTGAGAGAGTGCTTGAAGAAATATGGAAGGAGGTTCCTAACACTGTACAGGAGGCAGTGATCAAAACCATTCCCAAGAAAAAGAAATGAAAAAAGGCAAAATGGTTGTCTGAGGAAGCCTTACAAATAGCTGAGAAAAGATGAGAAGCAAAAGGCAAAGAACAAAATGAAAGATATATCTATCTGAATGCAGAGTTCCAAAGAACAGCAAGGAGAGATAAGAAAGCCTTCCAAAGTAATCAATGCAAAGAAATAAAGGGAAACAATAGAATGGGAAAAGCTAGAGATCTCTTCAAGAAAATCTGAGATATCAAGGGGTTATTTAATGCAAAGATGAGTTCAATAAAGGACAGAAATAGTATAGACTAACAGAAGCAGAAGATATTAAGAAGAGGTGGCAAAAATACACAGAAGAACTATACAGGAATGATCTTCATCACCCAGAAAATCATGAGGGTCTGATCACTCACTTAGAGCAAGATATTCTGGAGTATGAAATCAAGTGGGCCTTAGGAAGCATCACTATGAACAAGGCTAGTGGAGGTGATGGAATTCCAGTTGAGCTATTTCAAATCCTTAAAGACAATGAGTTGAAAATGTTGCACTCAATATTCCAGCAAATTTGTAAAACTCAGCAGTGGCCACAGGACTAGAAAAGGTCAGTTTTCATTGCAATTCCAAAGGACAATGGCAAAGAATTTTCAACTACCACACAATTGCACTCATTTCACATGCTAGGAACGAAATGCTCAAAATCCTTCAAGCTAGGCTTCAACAGTAGGTAAACCGAGAACTTCCAGATGTGCAAGTTAGATTTAGAAAAGGCCTAGAAGACAGAGAACAAATTGCCAACATCAATTGGATCATAGAAAAAACAGGAAAATTTCAGAAGAAAAATCTACTTCTGCTTCATTAACTACACAAAAGCCTTTGACTGTGTGGATCACAATCAACTGTGGAAAACTCTTAAAGAGACATGAAATCCCATCCACATTAGCTGCCTTGTGAGAAACCTGTATGCAGCTCAAGAAGCAACAGTTAGAATCAAACATGGAAGTACAGATTGGTTCAAAATTGGGAAAGGAGTTTGTGAAGGCTGTACATTGTCACTCTGTTTATTTAACTTCTATGCAAAGCTCAGCATGATAAATGCCACGTTGGGTGAATCACAAGCTGGAATCAAGATTTCCAAGAGTAATATCAATAACCTCATATATGTACATGGTACAACCTTTATGGCAGAAAGTAAAGAGGAAATAAATAGCCTATTGAGGAAGGTGAAAGAGGAGAGTGAAAAACCTGACTTAAAACTTAATATTAACAAAATGAAGATTATGGCATCCTTCCCATCACTTCATGGCATACATATGGGGAAACAATGTAAACAGTGGATGACTTTATTTTCTTGCACTCCAAAATCACTGCAAATGGTGACTGCAGCCATGTAATTAAGACTCTTGCTTCTTTGGGAAAAGCTATGACAAAGAATTGATGCTTTTGAACTGTGGTGTTGGAGAAGACTCTTGAGAGTCCCTTGGACTGCAAGGAGATCCAACCAGTCCATTCTAAAGGAGATCAGCCCTGGGATTTCTTTGGAGGGAATGATGCTGAAGCTGAAACTCCAGTACTTTGGCCACCTCATGCGAAGAGTTGATTCATTGGAAAAGACTGATGCTGGGAGGGATTGGGGGCAGGAGGAGAAGGGGACGACAGAGGATGAGATGGCTGGATGGTATCACCGACTCAATGGACATGAGTGTGAGTGAACTCCGGGAGTTGGTGATGGACAGGGAGGCCTGGCATGCTGCAATTCATGGGGTCACAAAGAGTCGCACATGACTGAGCAACTGAACTGAACTGAACTGAACTGATGACAAACCTGGACAGCATATTAAAAAGCATAGACATCACTTTGCCAAAAAGTCCATATAGACAAAGCTATGGTTATTCCAGTAATCATGTATACATGTGAGAGCTGGACTATTCAGAAGGCTGAAGACCAAAGAATTGATGCTTTTGAACTGTGATATTGGAGAAAATTCTTGAGATTCCCTTGGACTGCAAGGAGATCAAACCAATCAGTCCTAGAAATCTAACCTGAATATTCACTGCTGGAAACTGAAGCTCCAGCATCAGCTTGGATGGACCACCTGATGAAGAACTTGAACTTGGGCCACCTGATGCAAAGAACTAACACAATGGAAAATTTCTGATACTGGGAAGGATCAAAGACAGGAGCAGAAGGGGCAACAGAGGATGAGGTGGTTGGATGGCATCACTGATTCAATGGGCATGAGTTTGAACAAACTCCAGGAGATGCTGAAGGACAGGGAAGCCTGGCATGCTTTAGTCTAAGGGGTCACAAAGAGAAATGACTGAGCAACTGAACAACAATAAACTTGTTTATTTTAAATGAAGTCTGAAAAACTCAAGTGAGTAGGTTCCAATTTTTAAAGCTAGCTTGTAAGACAAATGGCAACAGATGTAAAATAAACCAAGATAAATTGATGACTCTTCTTGAAAGGTTGTTAAAGAGCCAGTATAGAAACTCCAATATTTAAGGAGTGTATGGAATAAGAGCAAATCTTAAAGGAGACTGAAAAAGGCCAGAAACCCAGGGACAATCAGAAGAGTTGGAAGAGAAGAGAGCTCAAAAAGATAGAAGAGAAGTGGTGATTAAAAATGAGAGTAAGAGTAATTTTAAGACAGACAGCTATTTATTAAATGTGACAATTATGAGTTCTTTAATGACCTAAGCAATGAAATTAATAAGAATAATTTATTGCTTTGTAATTTCTGATTTTAAGTAAATAATAAAAGCCAGAAAGTTTTACAGGACAGAGATAATTAAACATTAATTAGAAAAATTAATTTTCTTGACAGCCTAAAATGACTGGAGTGCATTTGAAAACATAATTCAACCCCTTAATTTATGATGATAGATGGGAAAAACAATATATTTTTTTTTTATTAAAGATTGAATCAGAGATCAATAGTTTCTGTAAAATGCTTAGTGGCTTCAAATTTCCAAAGGAATGCTGTAGTGCTAATTATTATCATTATACTCATACTTCTGCAGACAAAAATAAAACAAAGCAACACATTTCTAATATAAAACTTTCTATACTTCACTCCAAATATAATTGTTTTCCAGATAGTAGTCACTTTCTATAACTTTAAAAATATCTAACATATTTGAAAACATATGATACATAAGTACAAACTAGAAACAATGTGTTATTGTTTTCTTCCTTGCTTAGGTTTATTTATAATAATAATTACTTTTATATAAAGCTGATAACACTTACTCAGAGTTGTTTTTCCGATTTATTTCTTTTTTTTTTCTTTAATGTTTTTCTAATTTACTTCTTTTCATGTGTTTTGATTCCAAGGTTACATTTTAAGGATATAATTTCATTACTAAATATTGGAGAACATTGGTTTATAACTGATTTTAAAACAACAACCCACAACAACACCTGAGAAAGTCCTAGATATATTTTTACTATCACTGTCTTTATTTTTATTTTTAAGTCCTCTATTAGTCCTTTAATTTTCATTTTTATAAATTACTATTACTTTGAAAAAAAAAAAAGAGAGAGAGAGACCCTATTTTTAAGGCAAACTTTATATATGTATATATATTTATTTATAATTTTTGTGACTTTTTTCCTTTCTTTTCTTTAATATTATATTTTTGAAAATCCAACGTCTACTCTATATTTTTAATCTTTGCTTTGTGGTATTTGTTATCAATTTTGTACCTTTAAGACCCCAATCTTACTTGGGCGCAAGATTACTGACTTGACTGCTCTCTCCCGCTTTGGACTCTCCTTTTTCTCCACCAGGTCGTCTCTATCTCCTCCCTCCCCCTTCTCTTCTCAACCCACCTCTTTGAATCTCTTTGTGTGTTCCAGATGGTAGAGAAAACTTAGGGAACTGATTACTGGCTGGATCTGTCTCTCTCCTTTTGATTCCCTCCTTTATCCTCCTGGCCACCTCTGTCTCCTTCCTCCCTCTTCTCTTCTCTATATAACTCCATGAACATCTCTGAGTGGTCCAGACTGTGGAACACACATAAGGAAGTGATTACAGGCTAGCTTGCTCTCTCCTCTTTTGATTCCACCTCATCTCTTTTGATTATACCTCATCTCATTCGGGTCACCTCTAACTCCCTCCTCCCTCTTCTCTTCTCCATGTAACTCTGTGAACCTCTCTGGGTGTTCCTCACTGTGGATAAACTTTTCATCTTTAACCTAGATATTTTATCAACTGTGCTGTATAGATGGAGAAGCCTTGAGGCTATTGTAAAAATAAGACTGAAAACCAGAAACAGGAGGCTTAAGTCCAAATCCTGAGAACACCAGAGAACTCCTGACTCCAGGGAACATTAATTGACAGGAGCTCATCAAATGCCTCCATACCTACACTGAAACCAAGCACCACCCAAGGGCCAACAAGTTCCAGATCAAGACATACCATGCAAATTTTCCAGCAACACAGGTACACAGCCCTGAGCTTCAATATACAGGCTGCCCAAAGTTACTCCAAACCCACTGACATCTCATAACTATTTATTGGACACTTCTTTGCACTCCTGAGAGAAGAAATCCAGCTCCACCCACCAGAACATTGACACAAGCTTCCCTAACCAGGAACCCTTGACAAGCCACCTGTACAACCCCACCCACAGCGAGGAAACTCCACTATAAAGAGAACTCCATAAATTGCCAGAATACAGAAAGGCCACCCCAAACTCAGCAATATAAACAAGATGAAGAGGCAGAGGAATACCCAGCAGGTAAAGGGACAGGATAAATGCTCACCAAACCAAACAAAAGAGGAAGAGACAAGGAATCTACCTGATAAAGAATTCTGAATAATGATAGTGAAAATGATCCAAAATCTTGAAATCAAAATGGAAACACAGATAAATGGCCTGGAGACAAGGATTGAGAAGATGCAAGAAAGGTTTAACAAGGACCTAGAAGAAATAAAAAAGAGTCAGTATATAATGAATAATGCAATAAATGAGATCAAAAACACTCTGGAGGGAACAAATAGTAGAATAAGGGAAGCAGAAGATAGGATTAGTGAAGTAGAAGACAGAATGGTAGAGATAAATGAATCAAAGAGGAAAAAAGAAAAACGAATTAAAAGAAATGTGGACAATCTCAGAGCCCTCCAGGACAATGTTAAATGCTCCAACATTTGAATCATAGGAATCCCAGAAGAAGAAGACAAAAAAAAAAAAAAAAGACCATGAGAAAATCCTTGAGGAGATAATAGTTGAAAACTTCCCTAAAATGGAGAAGGAAATAGCCACCCAAGTCCAAGAAACTCAGAGAGTCCCAAACAGGATAAACCCAAGGTGAAACTTCCCAAGAAACATATTAATCAAATTAACAAAGATCAAACACAAAGAACAAATATTAAAAGCAGCAAGGGAAAAACAACAAATAACACACAAGGGAATTCCCATAAGGATAACAGCTGATTTTGCAATAGAAACTCTTCAGGCCAGGAGGGAATGGCAGGACATACTTAAAGTGATGAAAGAAAATAACCTACAGCCCATATTACTGTACCCAGCAAGGATCTCATTCAAATATGAAGGAGAAATCAAAAGCTTTACAGACAAGCAAAAGCTGAGAGAATTCAGCACCACCAAACTAGCTCTCCAACAAATGCTAAAGGATCTTCTCTAGACAGGAAACAAAAAGTGTGTATAAATTCGAACCCAAAACAATAGAGTAAATGGCAATGGGATCTTACTTATCAATAATTACCTTAAATGTAAATGGGTTGAATGCCTCAACCAAAAGACAGAGACTGGCTGAATAGATAAAAAAAACAAGACCCCTATATATGTTGCTTACAAGAGACCCACCTCAAAACAGGGGACACATACAGACTGAAAGTTAAGGGCTGGGAAAAGATATTCCATGCAAATAGAGACCAAAAGAAAGGAAGAGTAGCAATACTCATATCAGATAAAATACACTTTAAAACAAAGGCTTTGAAAAGAGACAAAGAAGGACACTACATAATGATCAAAGGATCAATCCAAGAAGAAGATATAAAAATTATAAATATATATGCCTTCAACATAGTAGCACCACAATATGTAAGACAAATGCTAACAAGTATGAAAGGGGAAATTAACAATAACACAACAGTAACGGGAGACTTTAGTACCCCACTCACACCTATGGATAGATAACTAAACAGAAAATTAACAAGGAAACAAACTTTAAATGATACAATAGACCAATTAGACCTAATTGATATCTATAGGACATTTTACCTCAAAACAATGAATTTCACCTTTTTCTCAAGCACAAACGGAAACTTCTCCAGGATAGATCACGTCCTGGGCCATAAATTTAGCCTTGGTAAATTCAAAAAAATTGAAATCATTCCAAGCATATTTTCTGACCACAATGCAGTAAGAGTAGATCTCAATTACAGGAGAAAAATTATTAAAAATTCCCACATATAGAGGTTGAACAACATGCTGCTGAATAACCAACATATCACAGAAGAAATCAAAAAAGAAATCAAAATATGCATAGAAATGAGTGAAAATGAAAACACCACAACCCAAAACCTGCGGGACACTGTAAAAACAGTGCTAAGGGGAAAGTTCATAGAAATGCAGGCATACCTCAAGAAACAAGAACAAAGTCAAACAAATAACCTAACTCTACACCTAAAACAACTAGAAAAGGAAGAAATGAAGAACCCCAAGGTTAGTAGAAGGAAAGAAATCTTAAAAATTAGGGCAGAAATAAATGCAAAAGAAACAAAAGAGACCATAGCAAAAATCAACAAAACCAAAAGCTGGTTCTTTGAAAGGGTCAATAAAATTGACAAACCATTAGCCAGACTCATCAAAAAACAAAGGGATAAAAATCAAATCAATAAAATTAGAAATGAAATTGGAGAAATCACAACAGACAACACAGAAATACAAAGGATCATAAGAGACTACTATCAGCAATTATATGCCAATAAAATGGACAACTTGGAAGAAATGGACAAATACTTAGAAAAGTACAACTTTGCAAAACTGAACCAGGAAGAAATAGAAAATCTTAACAAACCCATCACAAGCAAGGAAATTGAAATTGTAATCAGAAATTTTCCAGCAAACAAAAGCCCAGATCCAGATGGCCTCACGGCTGAATTCTACCAAAAATTAAAGAAGAGCTAACACCTATCCTACTCAAACTCTTCCAGAAAATGCAAGGAAGGTAAACACCAAACTCACTATGAGGCCACCATCACCCTAATACCAAAACCTGACAAAGATGCACAAAAAAAAAGAAAACTATAGGCCAATATCACTGATGAACATAGATGCAAAAATCCTTAACAAAATTCTAGCAATAAGAATCCAACAACACATTAAAAAGATCATACACCATGACCAAGTGGGCTTTATCCCAGGAATGCAAGGATCTCAATATCCACAAACAATCAATGTAATATACCACATTAACAAATTGAAAAATAAAAGCCATATGATCATTTCAATAGATGCAGAAAGCCTTTGACAAAATCCAACATCCACTTAAGATAAAAACTCTCCAGAAAGCAGGAATAGAAGGAACACACCTCAACATAATAAAAGCATAATGACAAACCTACAGCAAACATTATCCTCAATGGTGAAAAATTGAAAGCATTTCCCCTAAAGTCAGGAACAAGACAAGAGTGTCAACTCTCACTACCACTATTCAACATAATTGGAAGTTTTGGCCACAGCAATCAGAGCAGAAAAAGAAACAAAAGGAATCCACATGGAAAAGAAGAAGTAAAACCCACGTTTGCAGATAACATGATCCCACAAGAAAACCCTAAAGACTCCACCAGAAAATACTAGAGCTAATCAATGAATAAGTAAATGCAGGATATAAAATCAACACACAGAAATCCCTGCATTCCTGTACACTAATAATGAGAAAATAGAAAGAGAAAAAGAAACAATTCTATCACCATGCAACAAAAAGAATAAAATACTTAGGAATGCTATGCTATGCTATGCTAAGTCACTCAGTCGTGTCCGACTCTGTGTGACTCCATGGATGGCAGCCCACCAGGCTCCCCCGTCCCTGGGATGCTCCAGGCGAACACTGGAGTGGGTTGCCATTTCCTTCTCCAATGCATGAAAGTGAGAAGTGAAAGTGAAGTCGCTCAGTCGTGTCCGACCAGCGACCCCATGGACTGGAGCCACCAGGATCCTCCGTCAGGATTTTCCAGGCAAAAGTACTGGGGTGGGTGCCATTGCCTTCCCCGAAACTAGGAAACTACCTAAAGAAACGAAAGGCCTATACATAGAAAACTATAAAACATAGGAAAGTAACAAAGAGGACACAAATAGAGGAGAAAATACCAGTCAGGATCAGAAGAATCAAATAGGAAAATGAGTATACTACCCAAAGCAACTAAGATCAATGCAATCCCCATCAAGCTACCAAAGGCAAGAACTAGAACAAACAAAGTAGAACAAAAAACTCAAAAGCCAAGGCAACGAGACAAAAGAAGGAATGGAGGAATCACCTGCCTGACTTCAGGCTCTACTACAAAGCCACAGCACAAGAGAGAGAACTGGCAAAAGACAGAAAAACAAAGGAAGTGCCCAGAGATCACACCTATGGCCCACCTTGACAAGGAGGAAGAACAAGGAAGACCAGTGAGCTGGGCTGTCACTCACTTGTAAAAGAAGAACTAGACACCCACAACACAAAAAAAAGGAAACTAAGAAGATTAACCTGAGGAGATAGGCAGAACACAGAGGATCTGTCCCACAGAAATGGAGACCACACCTAGAAGTCTGCACAAAGGTAAGGGAGACAGAAGGGAGGAGAAGGAGTCTTGCCAGAGAAAGTCGTAGAGGGTGAGTAGATAGGAGAGAGTGAAGGGGAATGAGAAGAATAAGGAGATTATAGTCAGCAAAGAAGCCCTCCAGTTAGGCCCATAAGAAGCCGGACTGAGCAGATAAATAGCTTCAAGGGAGCAGGGAGGGAGAAGCAGTAGAGTATAGATATATAATTTTAATAAAGTAGGACATTTTCCAAAGTAAATGACCAGAATAAAAGATAGTGATCTCGGAAGAATAGAGGAAAGAAAATTAAAGGAGAAAGAGTAGAGGTACAAAGAAAATAGAAAGGCAAGCAGGGAAGCCAAATAAATTTAATAGAAAGGAAAATGAGATCTAAAGAAACTCAAAAAAACCGTGGAAAACATAAGGCCTTAAGCAACACAGAAATTAAAGTGCCAGTAAGGAAAAGATTGACAAAAACGCAAAAAAAATTTAATGAAAGTCCTCAAACAAAGTTAAAAAGATATCTTAAGATTCTAATAAGACGAAGGTTTTTTCTTAAGAAAATAAATTAAACTAGCAGAGAAAGTTATCGCACACAAGGTTGTAAGGGAAACAAGTAAGCCCTTGCACTAAGGGGTCAGTTCAAAAATTGAGTCGGTTTATAAATAAAGGGAGCATACACTCCTGAAATAGTATGCATAAATAGATGATAAGTTTTTCTCTACTTCAGGTAATTAATATTATTGATTTTAAATGTGCAGTAATAAGCCTGTCATAAATGCTCAGTCACTCAGTAGACTTTGTGACCAGGAGTAGCCAAGACTCCTCTGTCAGGAAGGGATGGTGTGCACACCAGGGGGCGGGAACCCATGTCTCCTGTGCCTAGCATGTCAGGTAGTTTTTAATTGGGACACCTAGAAGTTTTTTTTTTTTTTTGATTGTAACCATTACAATATTGGTGGTCTGCAAAAGACTATAAAACCTACAAAAATAGATATTGATACTTTATTTATTTTTTTTTTTTTTGCTAACTTTACAATATTTATTGCTTTTGCCATCATCAAAATGATCCGCCACAAGTATACATTGTTCTCCATCCTGAACCCTCCTCCCTCCTCCCTACCCATACCATCCCTCTGGGTCGTCCCAGTGCGCCAGCCCCAGGCATCCGTATCAGGCATCGTAACTGGACTGGAGAAAAATATTATACATAGTTCAATGCTATTCTCCCAAATCATCCCACCATCTCCCTCTCCCAGAGTCCATAAGACTCTTCCATACATCAGTGTCTCTTTTGCTGTCTCATATACAGGGTTATTGTTACCTTCTTCTAAATTCAATATATATTAGGATACTTATTTGTTTTCTTTCTGGCTTACTTCACTCTGATAATAGGCTCCAGTTCCATCCACCATAGAACGATTCAAATGTATTCTTTTAATGGCTGAGTAATACTCCACTGTGTATATGTACCAAAGCTTTCTTATCCATCATATGCAGATGGACATCTAGGTTGCTTCCAAGTCCTGGCTATTGTAAACAGTGCTGCCATGAACATGGGGTACACGTGTCTTCAATTCTGTTTCTGGTGTGTATGCCCAGCAGTGGGATTGCAGGATATAAGGCAGTTCTATCCCAGTTTTTGAGGAATCTCCATATTGTTCTCCATAGTGGCTCTACTAGTTTGCATTCCCACCAACAGTGTAAGAGGGTTCCCTTTTCTCCACACCCTCTCCAGCATTTATTGTTGTGGACTTTTGGATCGCAGCCATTCTGACTGGCGTGAAATGGTATCTCATAGTGGTTTTGATTTGCATTTCTCTGATAATGAGTGATGTTGAGCATCTTTCATGTGTTTGTTAGTCATCTGTATGTCTTCTTTGGAGAAATGTTTATTTAGTTCTTTGGCCCATTTTTTGATTGGGTCAATTATTTTTTGAAATTGAGTGTAGGAGTTTTGTGTATTTTTGAGATTAGTTTTTGTCTGTTGCTTATTTGCTATTATTTTCTCCCATTCTGAAGGCTGTCTTTTCACTTTGTTATAGTTTCCTTTGTTGTGCAGAAGTTTTAAGTTTAATTAGGTCCCATATTTTATTTTTTTTCAATATTCTGGGAGGTGGGTCATAGAGGATCCTTGTATGTATGTAGAGAGTGTTTTGCTATGATTTCTCTAGGAGTTATAGTTTCTTTCTTACATTTAGATCTTTAATCCATTTTGAGTTTATTTTTGTGTATGGTGTTAGAAAGGTCTAGTTTCATTCTTTTAAAGTGTTTGACCAGTTTTCCCAGCACCACTTGTTAAAGAGATTGTCTTAACCCATTGTATATTCTTGCCCTTGTGAAAGATAAGCTGTCCATATGTGCGTGGATTTATCTCTGGGCTTTCTTTGTTCCTTTGATCATATTTTGTTTGTGCAGTACCATACTGTCTTGATGATGTGGCTTTGTAGTAGAGCCTGAAGTCAGGAGGTGATTCCTCCAGTTCATTCTTTTTCTCAAGATAGCTCTGGCTATTCGAGTTTTTCATACAAATTGAGAAATTATTGTTCTAGCTCTGGGAAGAATACCGTTGGTAGTTGATGGGGATTGATTGAATTATAAACGTTTGGGTAGTATACTCATTTCATATATGATTTACAATCCAGGAGATGGATATTTCTCCACTATAGTGTCCTTTTGATTTTTCACCAGTTTTTATAGTTTTCAAATAGATTTGGAATTATTAAGTTATTAAGGAAGTATTTTTAATAGTGTACAGGAGAAGGGATTATACCTCAATTTACTAAGAAAGAAGTTTGGTGGAGTGGCTATAAAGGATCAGTCACTGCAAAGAGTAGAGTTTACTTCTTTTCAATTGATTCTTATTTTTTTGCTCTGAGCTTAGCACAACTTCAAAAAGATGAAAAGATGCAAAAATCCTAACAAAATCTAGCAATCAGAATCCAACAACACATTAAAAAGATCATACACCATGACCAAGTGGGCTTTATCCTAGGAATGCAAGGATTCTTCAATATCCGCAAATCAATCAACATAATACACCACATTAACAAATTGAAAAATAAAAACCATATGATTATCTCAATAGATGCAGAAAAGCCTTTGACAAAGTTCAACATCCATTTATGATAAAAACTCTCCAGAAAGCAGGAATAGAAGGAACATACCTCAACATAATAAAAGCTATATATGACAGACCCATAGCAAACATTATTCTCAATGGTGAAAAATTGAAAGCCTTTCCTCTAAAGTCAGGAACAAGACAAGGATGCCCACTTTCACCATTACTATTCAACATAGTTTTGAAAATAACTTTAAACTAATGTTAAAATAAAGAGAAATCTCCATCCTACTAGAATATTTGAGTGATACAATTTCTGTTATGTTTGAAAGAGTGGCTAAATAAAGTTGGAATAATAAAACCCATGTACATTATTGTATACAAGAGAAATATCAGCCTCATATGTTGCTGTTCATTCTTCTATGTAGTGTCCAACCTTGTGACCCCATGGACTACAGTACGCCACATTCCTTAGTCCTTCACTATCTCAGAGTTTGCTTAAATTCACCTCCACTGAGTCAGTGATGCTATTTAACCACTTCATCCTCTGTCACCCCCTTTTCCTTTTACCTTCAGTCTTTTGTTCCAATGAGTCAGCTCTTTCCATCAGGTGGCAAAGTATTGGAGTTTCAGCTTCAGCATCAGTCCTTCTCATGAATATTTAATGTTGGTTTCCTTAAGGATTGACTGTTTGATTTCCTTGCTGTCCGAGGGTCTCTCAAGAGTCTTCTCTAGCACCACATTTCAAAAGCATTGGTTTTCAGGCTTCCATGTTCAATTACACTTAATGACTACTACATAACATACAATAATTCATTCTAATGATGATAATTTAAAGTATATCTAAAAATCAAAACTATCTCTCTCTCTCTATATAAAAATAATATATACAATTGGAGAAGGAAATGGCAACCCACTCCTGTACTCTTGTCTGGAAAATCCCAGGATGGAGGAGCCTGGTATGCTACAGTCCATGGGGTCACTAGGAGTCGGACACGACTGAGCAACTCACTTTACTTTTCACTTCAGATTGGAGAAGGAAAGCAACCCACCCAGTGTTCTTGCCTGGAGAACCCCAGGGATGTGGGAGCCTGGTGGGCTGCCGTCAGGAGTCGACAGAGTGGAAGAGTGACTAACAGCAGCAGCAGCAGATAAATCACACTAAAATCAATAATGTATGCTTTCTTGCTCACAGGACCGGAATCCCAGGATGGTATCCTGCCAGGCTCCTCTGTCAAGGGATCAGGAGAAGAGGCATCCCCCTAGGGGATTTCCCAACCCAGGGATCAAAGCTCATCTCCGCATACCTCACGGAGAGATAACAGAAAAGTGGAATAACCCAAAGATCACTTACTGATAAGATAAGTGATCATAATATAAATAAAATAGTGACCACAAAAAATTAAGCCACAGCAGGTTGGAAAGTCAGCTCTAACCAAACACGAAGGGAAAAGGAATAAAACGAATAAAACATAATGGGACACAAAATGTCCAGAATATGTAAGTGTAGAAAGGAAGATAGTCAAATTAAGTACCCACTAGGTAGCTTCACAACGATTTTCACTCAATAAAGTTCTGATAGAAGTGTCACAGAGAGAGAGAAGACAGAGTACCAAACATATGATTAGTGGTGATAAAATAAAAACTCCAGGAAGAGAAAAAAGAAGGAATGAAAGGAAAATGGAAAAAAAAGGAAGGTACTCAAGGAGTGATAAATAGAAGAGAACAGGAAAATCTGGAGCTGCTGCTCAGCAGATTGAAGTTAATGCCATAAAATGAAAGGACAAAAAAAAAATCTCCCACAAAACTAACTCAGTCACTCATTCAGTTGTTCAATCATGTCCCTCTCTTGCAACCTCATGGACTGCAGCACACCAGGCTTCCTGTCAATCACCAATTCCCAGAGCTTGCTCCAAATTATGTCCATAGAGTTGGTGATGCCATCCAACCATCTAATCCTCTGCTGTCCCCTTCTCTCCTGCCTTCAATCTTTTCAAAAATCAGGTCTTTTCCAATGAGTTAGTTCTTCACATCAAGTGGCCAAAGTATTGGAGCTCAGCTCAGTATCACCCCTCCAACTATCAAAATGAAACTATAGTCTTTAGTATTAGAGAGTTAGTAATTTTGTTGTGTTAAGGAGAGGTTTAAATAATTGGCTGCTCCTCTTTAGTATAGTTTGTACGACTCTGTGCGACCCATAGACGGAGCCACCAGGCTCCCTGTCCCTGGGATTCTGGAGAAATGGAGTGGGTTGTCCTCAATGCATGAAAGTGAAAGAAGTGAAGTCACTAGTCGTAATTCGACTCTTAGTGACTCATGGACTGCAGCCTAAGCCCATATGGGATTCCAGGAAGAATATGGAGTGGGGTGCATTGCCTTCTCCGTAATTAATTGGAAAGTTATATTGAATGTGTGAAATTAATCAGATTAGCCACAGTTCTATATGATTGGCATGGGAAGGTTAGTATTTGTGTAAAGCTTATATTTTGTTTTACCACCTTTTTTCTCTCTTCCATAATACTATTTTTTTTTGATCTGTTGTTCTCTTCTATTTTGTCTCTGCCTTATCCTACTTTCCTCAGAAAATATAGCAAAAATTAGTTGAATTTGATGACACAAGATGATTCAGTGCATTATGAGTAGTTGATTAGTGCTTTCTACTCTTCCTCTTCAAAGCCTGTAGTGTGTACTAGGATGCCTCTAACTCTCTTAAAGTATGATTTTGTTTAGAGTAAAGCCCTAATGAAAGATTACAATATGGAAGTTTTTTTTTAGTAGTCTGTATGTCAACTATTTGACCTGAGCACTGCAGGCTTCCTCTCCTTCAGCAACACCTGGAGTTGTAGCTCACCAAGTAGTGATGCCATCCAACTATATTGTCCTCTGTCATCATCTTCTCCTCCTGCCTAATCTTCTCAGCATCAGGGTTTTTCAAGAAGTTTTTTTGGGTGGGTTGAGCTTCAGGTAGATCAGCCTTTCAATGATAGTCAGGATTGTTTTGGATTGACAGTTTGATCTCCTGCAGTCCAAGGGACTTATAAATACTTTTAATATTGAAGTGCTTTGTACATAAATTTATGTCTTTATTCCCTGTATTAATTTTATGTTAAAAGTAAGGTGACATTTCCAACCTAAATATGAAGTACTAATTATTACAAACACTTATAGGAAGATTAAGACTCTAAACAGAAAAGTAATTTCAGTAATTTAAAAAATAACAATGATTTTGGGACAATGAAAATATAGTGATTGTTGATGCAAATTAATGATATAATAACTGCATAAATATAAAAATGTAAGTTGTTTTAAAAAATTAGATGGACACATTTTTCTTCTGTTTTCATAAACAGATTAAAAATCAATCAAATAGTATTGATAGATATGGACTTAGTAGTGTTCTATGGTAGTGTTAGTACCAGTCACCCAGTCATATTCAACTCTGCAACCCTATGAACTGTAGCCTGCCAGGCTCCTCTGTTCATGGAATTCTCCAGGCAAGAATACTGGAGTGGGTAGCCATTCCCTTCTCCAGGGATCTTCCCGATCAAGGGACTGAACCCAGGTCTCCTACATTGCAGGCAGATGCTTTACTGTCTAAGCCACCAGGGAAGCCACATCAATTAACCATTAACTAAATGATACTTTGCAGGAGATTGAACAGCATCCCTTCAAATTCAAGGTCACATAGAAACTCAGAATGCGACTTTATTTAGAGTGAGGTCTTTGAAGATATTTTTAAGCTGCTGTAAGGATATACAATTAAGGTGGGCTTTTACTCCAATAACTTGTGTTTTTATGTAAGAAAGGCAAAGGACACACAGACACAGACATACAAAGAAAAAAGCCATATGAAGACTGAGGCAGTAAATTATGTCTAGCCTTGCCAGCAAACACCAGAAGTCAGGAGAGAATTATAAAAACTCTTCCTCTGAGCCTGTGGAAGAAACCAACCCTGCAAATATCTTGATTTCAGATGCCCTACTCTCTTAACAGTGAGGGAATATATTTCTCTTGTTTTATGCCTCCGAGTTTACTTTGTGTAACAGCCCTAGGAAATTAATGGGATGTAATACTGTCACAATTATGTCTCTAACAAAGAAATATCTAGCTACATATTACATAGTTCCTAAATGCAATGTTGGAGAAGGAAATGGCAACCCACTCCAATATTCTTGCCTGGAGATTCCCACAGACAGAGGAGCCTGGAAGGCTACATCCATGAGGTCACAAGAGTTGGACACGACTTAGCAACTAAACCACCACCAAATGCAATGTAATAATGGAGGGAAAATTACACATGTATTCAGTTCAGTTCAGTCACTCAGTCATGTCCGACTCTTTGCAACCCATGGACCGTAGCACTCTAGGCCTCCCTGTCCATCACTAACTCCTGGAGTTTACATATGTGTATATGTATATATGAAAATAGGCACATAGACACTGTATCAACAAAGACAGGATATCTCAAATATCAATGTTATATGCAAATAATAAGAGCAAGAGAATTTTCAAAGATAATATACTATGGCTTGAGCTTGAAAGTGGATTTAAGCTTTATCCTGAGGGATGATTAATACTTACAAGAAGGTAGATTAGAGAAAATTTCAAGTTTGGTGCTGAAGTAAGCAATAGCACAGATTAAAACAGCTACTGGACATGATTAACATATGAATGCTATTCTTACCAGTATTATATGGTGTGATGTGGAGAAAACAAAGGTCTTAATGAGATAATAAAACTAATTTTTTTAAAATTATCTTCCCTGTATATCTTCTCTCATCTATATTAACATGTCAAAATACAATGAATTGTTTATGCCACAAATGGCATATACATTTATATGCACACATATATGTATATATACATTATATGGAACTTTTAAAGTGTTGTCCATTTTACATCACAGTATTTAATTTATGGGATATCAAAGAGAAGAGTATACATCTCAAAGAACTTTTCATCCTCTTCTAGGAAAAAAAATTAATGTATCTTTATTTGTATAGAAGATAGTTGTATCATGGTAGATGCAAGTATGAACTTGATTTTTTATTTATTTGGAGATTAATTTTGGTTTAAGGTTGTGCATATGGGTGCCAAGTTAGCAAGGAATTAACTTGTGATGATTACTTTGATGTGTGAACTTGACTGGAAAACAGTGCCTAGATATTTGGTCAAACATTATTCTGAATGATTCTTTGAGAGTATTTTTGGATGAAGTTAACATTTAAAATCTATGGAATAAAGCAGACTGTCCTTCACAACGTGTGTGGGATTCCAATCAGTTAAAATCCTCAACAAAACAAAAGACAGACATTTAGAGGGAAAAGATGGCATTTAGTGGGCCTTCAGACTTGAATTTCAACATGACCTCTTCCTTGGATCTTCAGTTTGCCAATCTATTCTATACAGATTTGGGGCTTGTCAGTCTTTATAATTGCATGAGCCAATTCCTTAAAATAAATTTCTCTTTCTTTTTTGTCATGCGTGTGATACATACACACACACACATTTATGCACACACAGATTCTATTGGTTCTATTTCTCTGGAGAAACATAGATAATACCAGGTTTATCACCTTGTACCTAGTAGGTCTGAGTAACCACCACTGCAGTCCAGAGCTATTCTATTACCACAAATCTCCTTTGTGCCAACCCTATAGAGTCACACCACCACTTGTCCCACCCCCACCATTCCTAATCTCTGGAAATCATATATCATCTCTATAATTTTGTTATATAAGTACAATTTTACAATATGTGATCCTTTAAATGATTTCATTCATACAGTGCAATGCCTCTGAGGGTTATCCAAGCTTTACTGTGTATCAAAATTTCCTCCCTATTTTGCTGAGAATATTCCATAGTTCAAATGGTTTCAGTATCAGTTTAATATGGGGTTTGCAGAATGAGATGGATAGTGTTTCCTGCTCTTTAGTTTTGGGAAGAGTCTGAGAATAATTGGTGACAACTCTTTTTTAAATGTTTTAGATAATTCACTAATGTAGCCACCTCTTCCTGGACTTTTTTTTTTCCACTCAGAAGTTACAAATGATTGATTATGTCTCCTTACTTGTTTTATGTGTGTTTATATTTTCTGTATCTTCTTGAGTCTGTTTTGGTAACTTGTTTATTTCTAGAAATATGTCCACTTTATCTAGGTTGTCTAACTTGTTGGCATATAACTATCCAGAGTATTCAATTATAATTCTGTTTCTGTAATGATCATATTTATGTCCCCACTTTCACCTCAGATTTTAGCTATTTGAGGTTTATTTTCCCTAAGTAAAGCTAGTTAAAAAGTTTTAAATTATGTTAATCTTTAAAAAAATATGATTTTTTCCTATTAGTTTTCTATTTTTAGTTAGTTTATCTCTGCTCTAATATTTATTACTTCCTTCCCTCTATTTACTGTTGTTGGTCAGTCACTCAATCGTTTTTGCCTCTTTGCACTCCCATGGACAGTAACCTGTTCTTCACTATTTCTCGGAGTATGCTCAAACTCATGTCCACTGAGTCGGTGGTGCCATCCAACCATCTCATCCTCTGTCAGCCCCTTCTCCTCCTGCCTTCAATCTTTCCCAGCATCAGGGTCTTTTCCAATGAGTTGGCTCTTTGCATCAGGTGGCCAAACCTATTTACTGTTAGATTTGTTCTTTTTTTTTTTTTTTTTCCTCGTTCCTCTAAGGCATAAAGTTAGCTGCTGATTTGACATCTTTCAACATCTTCCAGCTCTAAATTGCTCTCTGAGCATGGTTTTTACTGTATCCCATAAAATCTGGTATGCTGTGTCTTAATTTTTATGTATCTCAAGATGTTTTACTGTTTACTTGTGATTTCTTCTTTGACCTATTGATTACTTAAAGAGTTTTCTTTTCAACTTCCACATATTTGGGTTTTTTTTTTTTTTTCTAGTTTTCTATTACTGGTTTTTAGATTAATTGCATACTTGTAGAAGAAAATACATTGTATAATTACATTTTTTTATACTTATTAGGACTTGCTTTGTGGCTTCATATACAATGTTTCTTGGATAACATTCCATGTTCATTTGAGAATATATACTCTACTGTTGTTTGTTAAACCTTATATGCTGATTTATAACCACCTCTGTTCTACTTACATAGAGCATCTTTATTCATCATTTCAATTTCAATCTATTTTCTGATATAAAGTGAGTCTCTCATAGATATTATTTTGTTGGGCCATATTTTTTTTCCATTCTGCTAGTGATTGTCTTTCAATGGATGAGTTTAATGCATTTACATTTAATTACTGATAAGAAGAGTATTTCTATAATTAATTATTTGCTTTTGGTTTGTCTTATGTTTTTTGCTCATTTTCTCGATTACTGTCTTCCTTTGTGCTTGATTTTCTTGTAGGGTGCCTGTTTGATACTCTTCCCACTCCCTTTTTAATGTATTTTCCAGACATTTCCTTTGTGGTTATTCTGGGAATTGAGTTAGTTAACATCCTAAATTTATAATAATCCTGTTTGCATTGATATAATATAGCTTCCATAGCATACAATTCTACTTGTATAGACACACCATACCTTCTTTATGTTGTTACTGTTAACAATTTATATATTCATAGACTATGTGTTCATTAACAGATTTACAAATTTTGTGTGAATTTGTATTTTAACTATGTAGTAAAAAACATAGAGCTAAAATTTTAAAATAATCATACTACTCACCTTAATATTTACCTATGCAGTTACTTATACCATTCTTTCTTTAAACACACACATACATACACACACACACACACACACACACACACTGCATAGCATCATTTTTATTGTACTGTGAGTACCCCTTTAGCATTTCTTATAGGACAGGTCTACCATTGACAAAATTTCTAAATTTTCACTTATATCTAATATCATAATTTTTCCTATATTGAAGGATATTTTAGTGGTATAGAATTCAAAATCAACAGTTTTTGTTTGTCCTCACTTTAAATATATTATACTGATGTCTTATGGCTTCCATGGATTTCTGAAGACAAATTAACTATTAATTTTATTCAGGAACAATTGCATATGAATAATTGCTTTCAGAATCATTTATTTGAATTTCTTACAAATGTATATTTGTGGTTTTTATATAATTTGAGGATATGAGGCCATTATTTATCTAAGCACATTTTTCTGTCCTTTTCTCTCTTTCTTTTCCTACTCAGTCACTCATTATGTATATGTTGATATCTTATTGTCCCATAGATTTCTTAGGTCTGTTCTTTTCCTCATTCTTTTTTCATTCTCCTCCTTAGACTGCATAATTTCAAATGATTTTTCTTTTAAGTTTCCTGATTCTTATGTTTGTTTGAATCAGGTCTCGAAATTCTCTCGTGAATTTTAAATTTCAGTCTTGTACTTTCCATCTAAAAAAATTCTTCCTGGTTCCATTTTTTACAAAATTTTCATCTCTTTTAAAAATATTATATTGGTTGGATCACCAATTTTTCTTTAGATATTTGTCAAAGCTTTCCTTCAGATCTCTGCGTATATTCGAACACTTGCTTTAAAGTCTTTGTCTAGTAAGTCTAAAGCCTGTAATACCATTGATACAGTTTGTTACTCTTTTAAATACAATTAACATACTCTCTTGCTTATTTGCATGTTTCATCTTTGGTTGTTTTTATAAAGTGAACATTTCAAATAAACTAATGGGCAACTGTAGATATTACATTCTTCACATTCTAAATGCTTTTATTTGTTGCTTACTCTAAGCTGTAGCTGTGTTGTTTTTTTTTTTTTTTTTTAAATCTGTATTCTTTACTATGAATGTCATCTGAAGTCTGTATTCCATTTTTAGTCTATTTACAGAAATTTCCTTTAATTCCTTGAATGCCAAGAGAGAGAGAGGGATAAGAAAACTCTAACAAGACAAAACAAAATAAGACCTACTCTCACTCATTCTTTCCAAATTGGTTCTCTGATGAAATACACATTGCCTCCTTCCATGTATATTCAGGTCATTTGTAATTATGCTTTAGTCTTCATTTCCTGCTTGGACTAAACCTAGAGATCAGCCAAAGGAGAAATACTAAAGTGTTCTTAGACCTTTATTTTTCTGAACAGATATCTTCTGCAGAACATTCATGTCACTAAGTAAGATGACACTAGGTAAGATGTAAGCCCTAAATTGCCCAATATACACAGGCAATTTCAAAGGTCCTAATTTCAAAGTAACAAGCAGCAAATGAAACAAAACTTATCCCTCAGCTTTTCTGTCTAGGCTTTTAGTTTTCTATTGTTTGCTTCTACTTTACTTGTTTTGTTTTCTTATGAGGATCTGAGGATTACATCAGATCAACCCAAATAATCCAGAGAAAAATCCTCTCATCCAAGATCCTTAACTTAATCATACCTGCAAAACATCTTTTGCCAGGGTCCACTTCACAGAATCTGAAGATTAGAACATGAACACCAGGAAGGGTCATTATTCAGCCTACCACAATAAAAATATGCAATTTCATTCTGCACAGTTAAATTTTAGGTAAGGAAAACAGTGTATTATGAAAATAACAAAATAAAACAAGTAATTCTTAATCTTAAACAATTGTTTTATGTTCTTTTCTTCTGTACTTATACATACTCATGGGCTTCCCTGAAAGCTCACTTGGTAAAGAATCCAGCTGCAGTGCAGCAGAGAGAAGGCAATGGCACCCAACTCCAGTACTCTTGCCTGGAAAATCCCATGGGTGGAGAAGCCTGGTAGGCTGCAGTCCATGGGGTTGCTAAGAGTCAGACACGACTGAGTGACTTCACTTTCACTTTTCACTTTCATGCATTGGAGAAGGAAATGGCAACCCATTCCAGTGTTCTTGCTTGGAGAATCCCAGGGACAGGGGAGCCTGGTGGGCTGCCATCTATGGGGTCGCACAGAGTTGGACACGACTGAAGAGATGACAGCGGCAGCAGCAGCAGCAGCAGCAATGCAGCAGACTCCAGTTCAATTTCTGGGTTGGGAAGATCAACTGGAGAAGGGATAAGTGACCCAATCCAGTATTCTTAGGCTTCCCTTGTGGCTCAGCTGGTAAAGAATCTACCTGCAATGTGGAAGACCTGGGTTTGATCTCTGAGTTGGGAAGATCCCCTGGAGAAGGGAAAGACTACCTAATCCAGTATTCTGGCCTGGAGAATTCTATGGACTGTATCGTCCATGGGGTCAAAAAGAGTCAGACATGACTGAGCAACTTTCACATATATACTCATGAAAATTAATTTATATTTATCTGATAACATATATTACTACATATATGTTAATAATTGGATTTTGCCCTTAGAAATATTTTCTTGAGGACATTTTGCCTTTTCAAATAAAGACAATGACAGTTTTTAATTCACATATTCACACAAGTGATTCTCCATATTATTTTTCTCATGTGCCACACTACACTTCTGAAAAGTATATTTTTTCTAAAGTCACTGCATTCCAGTTTTCCTTTGCCAATTAATCTCTAGCAACTCATTTTATATGCCTCACAGTCTGTTAGCTACTAAAGATGGCCTTTGTCTTTTATTAAAATATTCATTTTTCTATTTTTAAAGTGATTCATATGCTTTGTCTGGACATAATCAAACTATCATTCCCTAGTAAATGTCATACTTTATCATTTTTCTCATGTATTAATTGTACCTACAATTGTATTTATATCCCCATTAATTTCATAAAATCTTTCATGAGATTAAATTTTAAAACATATATTCATATGATAAAAATGAATTAAATTATTCTCTCATTTTAGATGGATGAATTGATCCCCTTATATCAACGGTAGTTTGTTTCTTGCACTTACTATCCCAAATAAAATGTCTGGAATAATAATATATATTTTGTTTTTGATTACTTATCTTTTACTCCTGGCTGTTAGAATGAAATGGTTTTCATTCTGAATGAGACTGTTTTTAGCTCACTAAATACTAAACAGACCTTCCCCCAACAAGACAAACATGTGGGGAAAAAAAGAGAGAGAGAGAGAGAGAGAGAGAGAAGAAATACAAATTCAAGATATAAGCTTCAAATATTTGAAAATGCTTTCTCTCTCAAGACATTGGATTGGGAATATTTAGTAAAGCAAATTCAGTTAATTATTAAAAATATCCAATCCCATGGACAAAGGAGCCTGGAAGTCTACAGTCCAGGGGGGGTTGCAAAGAATTGGGACATGACTGAAGCAGCTCTAGAAGAAGACATTTAAGGTGTTTTTGTTTAGCATTTCATTAATATTGGTGCAAACATTATTTGAACACAAAGATATAGTACTTTTCTCAAAATATTGCCAACTAGCATACATTATATTATTTCAGAGTATTAAAAATTACACATAAACAAATATAAATTTAATCACATGGATTTAATTGTTATTTTATCTTTTTAGGAGCAATAATGCTCATTCTTGCTCAATCTATTTTGTGCATAAGAATCACCTAGGGAGATAGTTTAAATCACAAATTTTTGAGCCCCAACCCTTAGTTTTGTGTTAGTAGATTTAATGAGGGGATATAAGGAAAGGAAATTTTTAATAAGCCATTCACATGATTCTGACATGTTAAATAAAGAACCATACACAAAATACAATTATACAGGATCAGATTTTATGAAGTTTGATTAATGTATTTTGAAATGTATTGACAGTTTAATCTTTTTTTTTAATGAAGAAGTATGAATTATGATTTACCTTATGTCAGACTATTAAAAATACTCCACATTTTACAGCATGTGAACTGTTTTGAAAAATTATTGTATTTTTCTGCAGTCTAAAGTTATGATGAGTAAAGTTTTCAGTAAACAAGGCAAAGTATAAAGGTTACTTATTTGAGGATGGTTTTAATGGTATTTCCAGTTTTAACTGAACAAAGCATAGTTCTAGGGTTTAGACAATTAGTCTTTGCTTATAATTTTCTTTCTTTACATTGATAACGTCATTTTTAGAATTATATCAAGATTATTTTATGATTGAGTAGAAATGGTCTTGATGTTTCACCTTTTAAATAAGATTTTTAAGATTATAATATGACTGTGTGTGCATCAGTGTCTCAGCCATGTCTGACTCTCTGTGACCCCACGGATTATATATAACCCAGCAGATTCCTTGGTCCATGGAATTCTCCAGGCAAGAATACTGGAGTGGTTTGCTTTCTCCAGGGGATCCTCCCAACCCAGGGACCACATTACAGGCAGATTCTTTACCATCTGAGCCACTAGGGAAGCCCCAATATTCCTGAAAGAATCAAAGCTGAATGACTTAGATGGACGATTTTAAATGTCTGTGGACATAATTAGGGTTTTAGAAGTTTGCTAGCATGTACTTTCAGTAACAATGTAGGATAGAAATGGATTTACTGTAAGCTTTTTGTTCTTCTTAAAACTTTTATTATCATTAAGGTTGACATTTATTGAGTATATATTTGTTAATCAAAGTGCAAATTATCTTTGGGAATAAATTCATTGTATTTATAAACATCCTTTTCATAAGATTGTTACTATTATCACCCTTATTTTCTAGATGGGGACATTGATAAAATATACAGGTAACCGTCAAGATCAAATAGCTAATAATAAAATAGGAAGTTAGATGTTTCTGCCTCTTCTCAAATATTTTGAGGTGAACAAGCAGTACAGATTTAACCCACTTAGTTTGTATATTTACAAACAATCAGATCAGTCGCTCAGTCGTGTCCGACTCTTTGCGACCCCATGAACCACAGCACGCCAGGCCTCCCTGTCCATCACCAGCTCCCGGAGATCACCCAGACTCATACCCATCAAGTCAGTGATGCCATCCAGCCATCTCATCCTCTGTCGTCTCCTTCTCCTCCTGCCCTCAATCCCTCCCAGCATCAGAGTCTTCTCCAATGAGTCAACTCTTCGCATGAGGTGGCCAAAATACTGGAGTTTCAGCTTTAGCATCATTCCGTCCAAAGAAATCCCAGGGCTGATCTCCTTCAGAATGGACTGGTTGGATCTTCTTACAGTCCAAGGGACTCTCAAGAGTCTTCTCCAACACCACAGTTCAAAAGCATCAATTCTTCGGCGCTCAGCCTTCTTCACAGTCCAGTTCTCACATCCATACATGACCACAGGAAAGACCATAGCCTTGACTAGGCGAACCTTTGTTGGTAAAGTAATGTCTCTGCTTTGGAATATGCTATCTAGGTTGGTCATAACTTTCCTTCCAAGGAGTAAGCGTCTTTTAATTTCATGGCTGCAGTCACCATCTGCAGTGACTTTGGAGCCCAGAAAAATAAAGTCTGACACTGTTTCCACTGTTTCCCCATCTATTTCCCATGTAGTGATGGGACCAGATGCCATGATCTTTGTTTTCCGAATGTTGAGCTTTAAGCCAACCTTTTCACTCTCCACTTTCACTTTCATCAAGAGTCTTTTTAGCCCCTCTTCACTTTCTGCCATAAGAGTGGTGTCATCTGCATATCTGAGGTTATTGATATTTCTCCCGGCAATCTTGATTCCAACTTGTGTTTCTTCCAGTCCAGCATTTCTCATGATGTACTCTGCATATAAGTTAAATAAACATGGTGACAATATGCAGCCTTGACGTACTCCTTTTCCTATTTGGAACCAGTCTGTTGTTCCATGACCAGTTCTAACTGTTGCTTCCTGACCTGCATACAGATTTCTCAAGAGGCAGATCAGGTGGTCTGGTATTCACATCTCTTTCAGAATTTTCCACAGTTTGTTGTGATCTACACAGTCAAAGGCTTTGGCATAGTCAATAAAGCAGAAATAGATGTTTTTCTGGAACTCTCTTGCTTTTTCCATGATCCAGCGGATGTTGGCAATTTGATCTCTGGTTCCTCTGCCTTTTCTAAAACCAGCTTGAACATCAGGAAGTTCACGGTTCACATATTGCTGAAGTCTGGCTTGGAGAATTTTGAGCATTACTTTACTAGCGTGTGAGATGAGTGCAATTGTTCGGTAGTTTGAGCATTCTTTGGCATTGCCTTTACAAAGAATGGGCATATTTAAATAGAAATCTGCAAATTTCTTCTACATAATTATTTTCTTTGTTTGTAGTTTTGAGACTTGTCTATAAAAGTAGTAAGTTAAACTACATTACCTTTTGATTTTTCAATGCTTTATTTCTACAAGCAAATACTATTCTCCATTGGTAGCTACCATTATTGAAAATATGACATTGTCCTTCGCCTAAATGGTAAATGGCTGTCTTTTCTGCCAATCACTTTTATCTCTGCACTGTAAGCTAAAGGTGATATATGGCTTATTGCAAAAGACAAGAGTCATCAGGAAAATGAATTTCAATATCCCTTGATGTATGTGAACCACGAATTGTGAAGAAAAGCCTTGAGCATGAACAATGAAATCATAAATTCTTTTGCAATCTGTTCTTTGTATAAATGAAAAATAAAGATAAATGTAACTATGAACTGAATATGATATAATCGATAATGTAATGTATTCATCCCAAGATGGGGGGGAAAACATATTTGATACATTGAAGAGAATATATACTTCAGTTTTATTGAAATTTATATTAAAATTTTAAAGAAACACAGGTAATGAGGACATAAAAATTGAAATTGTATACAGAAAAAAGTATAGGTGAAAAATGATAAAAGATGGAAGCAAAAAAAAAAAAAAAAATAACTTCTCCCCAAAATTATAGGCATGAATAACATTGATCTCTTCTAAGTTACTAATCCCAATTAATATTGAGAGTAATCCATTGTAACACAATTTGTCAGATTCAGCAAAAAAGAGTTCATTTGCTATTAAGACAACTAAAATAAATAACTATATTATCATCACCAAGGTCCTACTATTGCAGCAGTGCCCTCATTCACCCCTTGGATAACTCACTGAACAACAATTATAAAGTGTTTAAATGTACATGGCAGTCTCCTGAATTCTGGATAAGAAATTCAGGAGAATTTAACAGATGTAAAATACAATAGAAAATACTCTCAATTTTGTCCAGAAGCAAAAACTTATAGGAAATAAAAGCCATGAAGATGAAAATGATTACATTTAAATAAACATCAATAGCTTGGATAAAAATAAAAGAATAATATGTAAAAGAATTTCAAAGGCAAATGAGAAGACTATAATCTGGCACGGTCAGAACTCCTATCACAAAATACATAGAAGTTGAACTGTATCAAGCAAGTTCTCAGTGCTATTTTTCCAACAATATTTGTTCCCTTCAAGTCTCATATTTTGTTAATTCTTGCAACACTGAAACATTTTCATTATTATCTCATATTTGTTATCATGATCTGTCGTCAGTGATCTTCAAGAATAATATCTTAATTGTTTTGGGAGTGCCACAAACCACATCCCTATAAAATTTAATTAATACACATGTGTATCCTGACGACTCCACTGACTGGCCGTTTTACTATCTCTTTCTCTTCTCATGCCTTCCTATTCCCTGAGACACAATGACATTGAAATTAGGTTGGCTAATAACCCTACAATGCACTCTAAGTGTTCAAGCGAAAGGAAGAGTTCCATATCTCTCATTTTAACTCAAAGGCTAGATAAGATTAAGCTCTGTGAAGAAGATATGCTGAAATCTAAGATAGGCTGAAAATTAGCCCTCTTGTGCCAAACAGCCTAGTTATGCATGCAAAGGAAAAGTTCTTTATGGAAATTAAAAATGTTACTCCAGTGAACATATGAATAATAAGAAAGTAAAATAGCCTACTGCTGATACTGAGAATGCTTTAATGGTCTGGATAGAAGATCCAATTGGGCACAATATTCCCTGTTGTTGTTCAGTTACTAAGTCACGTCCAAGTCTGCAAACTCATAGACTACAGAACATCAGGCTCCCCTGTCCTCCACTATCTCCAAAAGTTTGCTCAAATTCATGTCCCTTGAGTCAATAATGCTATCTAACAATCTCATCCTCTGCCTTTAGGCAATATCTAATCTAGAGCCAAAGTCATAATTATCTTCAATTCTATGAAGGTTGTGAGAGGTGACAGATCTGAGGGAAAAAAAAAAAAAAAAAAGTTTAAAGCAAGCAGAGGTTGAATGATATTAAAAGAAAGAAGCCATCTCTATAAAGTACAAGATGAAGCAGAAAGTGTTAACGTAGAAACTAAGGCAAGTTATCCAGAAGATACAGCTAAAATAATTAAACAAAGTGGATTGCTACACTAAATAAAATATTTTCAATTGGAAGAAGATACCACTTAGGACTAGCTAGAAAGAAAGAAAGAAAGTGAAAGTGAAGTCGCTCATTCATGTCCAGCTCTTTGAGATCCCATGGACTGTAGTCTAGTCAGACTTCTCTGTCCATGGGATTTTCCAGGCAAGAGTACTAGAGTGGCTTGCCATTTCCTTCTCCAGGGATCTTCCTGACCCAAGGATCAAACCCAGGTCTCCTTTCATTGCAAGCAGACGCTTTACCCTTTGAGCCACCAGGGAAACCCAGGACTAACTAGAGAAAAGTCAATTCCTGCCTTCGAAGCTCCAAAGTACAGGCTGATTCTTGTTAGGGATTAACATAGCTCGTTAAATTGAAGTCAATGCTCACTCACCATTCTGAAAACCTTAGGATCTGTAAGAATTATACTAAATCTATCCTGATTTTGCTCTATCAATGGAATAACAAAACCTGGATGATGGTACATCTGTTTACAACATGCTCTACTGAATATTTTAAAACCATTATTGAGACCTACTGCTCAGGGAAAAAAAAATTCAAAATGTTACCTCTCAGTGACAATGCACCTGGTCAACCAAAAACTCTGATGCAGATACATAATTAGATTCAGTTTTTTTTTTTCATCCCTGCTAACACATAATACAACATTCATTTTGTAGTCCATGCATCAAGGAGTAATGTTGACTTTCTAGTCTTAATATTTAAGAAATACATTTCTTAAGGCTATACATGCCATATATAGTGATTTTTCTGAGGGATTCAGACACAGTAAGTTGAAAATCTCCTGGAAAGGATTCAGCATTTTATATGGCACTAAGAACATTTGTGATTCCTGGGAAGAGGTAGCAATATCAACAGGACTTTGGAATAAGTTGATTCCAACCCTCATGAATGACTCTGAGGGGTTCAAGACTTCAGTGGAAGAAGTAACTACAGGTGTGATGGAAATAGCAAGAGAACTAGAAGTGGTGCCTCAAGAAAGCAATAAGTTGTTGCAATCTCATGATATAACTTTAAGGATAAGGAGTTGTTTCTTATGGATAAGCAAGCAATTGATTTCTGCAAACAGAATCTATTCATAGTAAAGATGCTGTGAAGGTTATTGAAATAACAAAGAGAATTTAGAAAGTTACATAAACTTAGTTGATAAAGCAACAGCAGGGTTTGACAGGGTTGATTCCAATTTTGAAAGAAGTTCTAGTGTGGGTAGAATGCTATTAAATAGCAAGGCATGCTACTAATGTGGCAAGCCTCACTGTTGTCTTATACTAAGAAATGGCCAAAGCCATCCCGACCTTTAGCAACCACCACCCTCATGAGTCAGAAGCCATCAACACTGAGGCATGAATATCTACCAACAAAAAGATTACAACTCAATGGAAGTACAAACGATTGTTAGCATCTTTGAGGAGTAAGTTAATTCTTAATTAAGGTATGAACATTTTTTTAGACAATGCTATTGCATACTTCAGAGAAGGCAATGGCACCCCACTCTATACTCTTGCCTGGAAAATCCCATGGATGGAGGAGCTTGGTAGGCTGAAGTTCCTCGGGTAGCTAAGAGTCGGACAGGACTGAGCGACTTCACTTTCACTTTTCACTTTCATGCATTGGAGAAGGAAATGGCAACCCACTTCAGTGTTCTTGCCTGGAAAATCCCATGGATGGAGGAGCTTGGTAGGCTGAAGTTCCTCGGGTAGCTAAGAGTCGGACAGGACTGAGCGACTTCACTTTCACTTTTCACTTTCATGCATTGGAGAAGGAAATGGCAACCCACTTCAGTGTTCTTGTCTGGAGAATCCAGGGACGGGGGAGCCTGTTGGGCTGCCATCTATGGGGTCCACAGAGTTGGACATGACTAAAGCGACTTAGGAGCAGCAGCAACATCATTGCATACTTAACTATGGTATAATGTACACATAACTTTTCCATCACTGAGAAACTAAAGTATATTTTTGGTATCTGTTTATTGTCATATTCACTCTATTGTGGTGGTCTGGAACCAAACCCACAATAGCTAAGTTATACAGGGATTAAGCCCCAGGTTTTATTTCCAGAGTTATACAGTTTCAAACTATCTGCACCAGATAATAGAATTTTCATTTTTATCACTTATCATGGCATAAGGATGGGGCTTCTCTTCCCCTATATATGTTTAGTTAGTTGCTTAGTTAGGCTCATTTAAGATTTGTTTATTTATGACCAATTTAAAATCCCAAATAAGGAGACTGATACAAATTATTCTGAGAGATGACTATTTAGCCAATCATTTTCATAGAACCTTACTGCTTCATAAACGTGTTTCTTAACCGTTTCCAGAGTAGACAAATTGTTTTACCATGTGTGAAGGGGATATAATATACAGCATTCATGAATTTCATGTGGTGGATCTTATGTGTATGCACTTTAACAACCTTCAGCAGTCCTAGTATGAAAATTTCTGTAAACGTTTTATATCTCCAAAGGGGATATTATCTGATCTCTGACAATCTTGTATAAATGACAATGAAATGATTTTAACAAAAGGCTTAAAGAAAAGTGGGAAATAACATTTACTAAGAATTTGTGTTGCAACATGGAAAATGAGCATCCCTTTTGTTCTCAAAACAATCTTGAAACTGAAAGTGTTGGTTGCTCAGTCCTGTCTGACTCTTTGTGACCCCATGGACTGCAGCCCGCCAGGCTCCTCTGTCCATGAAATTTTCCAGGCAAGAATAATGGAGTGGGTAGCCATTCTCTTCCCCAGCGGATCTTCCCAACCCAGTGATTGAACCTGGATCTCCTGCATTGCAGGCAGATTTTTTACCAAGCCACCAAGGAAGCCCAACACAAAGGAATGAAATTGTAAAAAGATGAAATTAGATCAATTCAGCTAGAACAAAGTTTGCACAGAAAAAAGCTTAGCAAGGTGATTTTAATTTGATACTGAAGAATCTAGAATACTAGTGTTTCTTTTTTAATTTTTTGTATTGTTATTGTTTATCAAAAGATAATGGCATATTAACTGTATTTGTTAGAACTTTACCTCTTCTATCTATGATTCCCATCCATCATGCTTCCCATCTGTGTTTGGTAACAGAACACAATTCTGGTAACTGATAAAGTGGAAGTGAAGTTGGAGTAGCATTTATTATAGGTTAGGTGGAACATATTTATGTGGATCAGAATCACCTCTGTCCATAGTTACATTTTTCTCATCTGTCTGTAGAAGTAATAGACTGGTATAATTCTAACAGCCATTGTCAAAACCCATCTAAGGTCACGAAAGGACACAGTCTCATTCAAGATCATGTCATGATATACATTCTATGGTATTAATTCTTGGACTTATGTAGGTAGTAAAAGAAATAAAAAGATATTGAGTGTTCAAAATTGAATTTAGTCTGTGTGAAATGCATTAGATGTGCAAAATTTAAAGGAATATTTAAATAATTTTCATTTCTTGTCTGGTCAAAATAGAATATTTCTCTCAACAAAAATGTATTTCTAGGCTTGATATATATATATACACAAGATTGTCGGGAGAAATATCAATAACCTCAGATATGCAGATGACACCACTCTTATGGCAGAAAGTGAAGAGGGGCTAAAAAGCCTCTTGATGAAAGTGAAAGTGGAGAGTGAAAAGGTTGGCTTAAAGCTCAACATTCAGAAAACGAAGATCATGGCATCTGGTCCCATCACTACATGGGAAATAGATGGAGAAACAGTGGAAACAGTGTCAGACTTTATTTTTCTGGGCTCCAAAATCACTGCAGATGGTGACTGCACCCATGAAATTAAAAGACGCTTACTCCTTGGAAGGAAAGTTATGACCAACCTAGATAGCATATTCCAAAGCAGAGACATTACTTTACCAACAAAGGTTCGCCTAGTCAAGGCTATGGTCTTTCCTGTGGTCATGTATGGATGTGAGAGCTGGACTGTGAAGAAGGCTGAGTGCCGAAGAATTGATGCTTTTGAACTGTGGTGTTGGAGAAGACTCTTGAGAGTCCCTTGGAGTGCAAGAAGATCCAACCAGTCCATTCTAAAGTAGATCAGCCCTGGAATTTCTTTGGAAGGACTGATGCTAAAGCTGAAACTCCAGTATTTTGGCCACCTCATGCGAAGAGTTGACTCGTTGGAGAAGACTCTGATGCTGGGAGGGATTGAGGGCAGGAGGAGAAGGGGACGACAGAGGATGAGATGGCTGGATGGCATCACTGACTTGATGGGTGTGAGTCTGAGTGACCTCCTGGAGCTGGTGATAGACAGGGAGGCCTGGCGTGCTGTGGTTCATGGGGTCGCAAAGAGTCGGACACGACTGAGCGACTGATCTGATCTGATCTGATAGATACAGATATTTCACAATGTGAATTGCTTGAATAAAAACTAATTCCTGTGTTTGCAGAGCATAAAACTGCATCATTACTACAAAACGTTAATAGCTATATCTGTGAAGTAGCATGTTCTATATATTCCAAGCTATAGAATATGATCTTAATAAATCACCAATAATGAAATAAAACTTGGAAAAATGTTTCCTTAACTGGCAATAATGAAAATAATAAAGTAATTGATCCTTCTAGTAGGTAGCACAACTTAACTGATATATTATTCTCACTATCAGATCAGATCAGTTGCTCAGTCATGTCTGAGATTTTGCGACAGCATGAATCACAGCAAGCCAGGACTCCCTGTACATCACCAACTCCCGAGTTCACCCAAACTAACGTAGATCAAGTCCGTGACGCCATTCAGCCATCTCATCCTCTGTTGTCCCTTCTCCTCTTGCCACCAATCCCTCCCAGCATCAGAATCTTTTCCAATGAGTCAACTCTTCGCATAAGGTGGCCAAAGTACTGCAGTTTCAGCTTTAGCATCATTCCTTCCAAAGAACACCCAGGGCTGATCTCCTTCAGAATAGACTGGTTGGATTTCCTTGAAGTCCAAGGGACTCTCAACAATCTTCTCCAACACCATAGTTCAAAAGCATCAATTCTTTGGCGATCAGCCTTCTTAACAGTCCAATTCTCACATCCATAACTGACCACAGGAAAAACCATAGCCTTGACTAGACGAACAATTGTTGGCAAAGCAATGTCTCTGCTTTTGAATATGCTATCTAGGTTGGTCATAACTTTCCTTCCAAGGAGTAAACATCTTTTAATTTCATGGCTACAGACACCATCTGCAGTGATTTTGAAGCCCAGAAAAATAAAGTCTGACACTGTTTCCACTGTTTCCCCATCTATTTCCCATGAAGTGATGGGAAAGGATGCCATGATCTTTGTTTTCTGAATGTTGAGCTTTAAGCCAACCTTTTCACTCTCCACTTTCACTTTCATCAAGAGGCTTTTGAGTTCCTCTTCACTTTCTGCCATAAGGGTGGTGTCATCTGCATATCTGAGGTTATAGATATTTCTCCCAGCAATCTTGATTCCAACTTGTGTTTCTTCCAGTCCAGCATTTCTCATGATGTACTCTGCATATAAGTTAAACAAACAGGGTGACAATATACAGCCTTGATGTACTCCTTTTCCTATTTGGAACCAGTCTGTTGTTCCATGTTCACTTCTAACTGTTGCTTCCTGACCTGCATACAGATTTCTCAAGAGGAAGATCAGGTGGTCTGGTATTACCATCTCTTTCAGAATTTTCCACAGTTGATTGTGATCCACATAGTCAAAGGCTTTGGCATAATCAATAAAGCAGAAATGATGTTTTTCTGGAACTCCCTTGTTTTTTCCATGATCCATGGATGTTGGCAATTTGATCTCTGGTTCCTCTGCCTTTTCTAAAACCAGCTTGAACATCAGGAAGTTCATGGTTCACATATTGCTGAAGCCTGGCTTGGAGAATTTTGAGCATTACTTTACTAGCGTGTGAGATGAGTGCAATTGTGCGGTAGTTTGAGCACTCTTTGGCATTGCCTTTCTTTGGGATTGGGATGAAAACTGTCCTTTTCCAGTCCTGTGGCCACTGCTGAGTTTTCCAAATTTGCTGGCATATTGAGTATAGCACTTTCACAGCATCATCTTTCAGGATTTGGAATAGCTCCACTGGAATGCCATCACCTCCACTAGCTTTGTTCATTGTGATGCTTTCTAAGGCCGACTTGACTTCACATTCCAGGATGTCTGGCTCTAGGTCAGTGATCACACCATTGTGATTATCTGGGTCATGAAGATCTTTTTTGTACAGTTCTTCTGTGTATTCTTGCCACCTCTTCTTAATATCTTCTGCTTCAGTTAAGTCCATACCATTTCTGTCCTTTATCGAGCCCATCTTTGCATGAAATGTTCCTTTGCTATCTCTGATTTTCTTGAAGAGATCTCTAGTCTTTCCCATTCTGTTGTTTTCCTCTATTTCTTTGCATTGATCGCTGAAGAAGACTTTCTTATCTGTTCTTGCTATTCTTTGGAACTCTGCATTCAGATGTTTATATCTTTCATTTTCTCCTTTGCTTTTCACTTCTTTTCTTTTCACAGCTATTTGTAAGGCCTCCCCAGACAGCCGTTTTGCTTTTTTGCATTCCTTTTCCATGGAGATGGTCTTGATCCCTGTCTCCTGTTCAATGTCATGAACCCCATTCCATAATTCATCAGGCACTCTATCTATCAGATCTAGGCCCTTAAATCTATTTCTCACTTCCACTGTATAATCATAAGGGATTTGATTTAGGTCATACCTGAATGGTCTAGTTGTTTTCCCTACTTTCTTCAATTTAAGTCTGAATTTGGCAATAAGGAATTCATGGTCTGAGCCACAGTCAGCTCCTGGTCTTGCTTTTGCTGACTGTATAGAACTTCTAGGAGTTCATTCTAGGAATTCCTAGAAGTTGATATTCTAGGAATCAGGAACTGAAATGGACTGAAATGGACTGGAATGGGTGAATTTAACTCAGATGACCATTATATCCACTACTGCAGGCAGGAATCCCTCAAAAGAAATGGAGTAGCCATCATGGTCAACAAAAGAGTCCAAAATGCAGTACTTGGATACAATTTCAAAAACGACAGATTGATCTCTGTTCATTTCCAAGGCAAACCATTAAATATCACAATAATCCAAGTCTATGCCCCAACCAGTAATGCTGAAGAAGCTGAAGTTGAACAGTTCTATGAAAACCTTTAAGATCTTTTAGAGCTAACACCCAAAAAAGATGTTCTTTTCATTATAGGGGACTGGAATGCAAAAGTAGGAAGTGAAGAAACACCTGGAGTAACAGGCAAATTTGGCCTTGGAATACACAGTGAAGCAGGGCAAAGACTAACAGTTTTGCCAATAAAATGCACTGGTCATAGCAAACACCCTCTTCCAACAACACAAGAGAAGACTCTACACATGGACATCACCAGATGGTCAACACCGAAATCAGATTGATATTCTCACTATAGAAAATAGAATAAATTTTTTTTCCACACAAAGAGGCTATCAAAAGTTTTCTGACAGGCATTATTTCAGAATAAGAATACTCAATAGTTTATTGATATAAATATCAAGCTAGTATTCCCAATTCATAATTGTATTTGCAGTTTTTAAGAAAGTAAAACATTAGATTTATTTTCTTATTTATTCTGGAAGACCCCTCTAAATGAATAACATTCAAGAAAGAAAAAAAAAAAATCTACATCCTATCTGTGCTTAAATCTCATTAAATCTCAACTTGTGAAGTGCAGGTGGCATTTCCAAAGGATAAGCACAGGTTAAAGCAGTATGGGGATCACTGAAGAAGTTGAATGCTCACTGTGAGAGTCATCTCTGAGTTTGCCCTGGAAAATCATTTCTTGGGATTAATATCTTCAGAGGGCGAGCAAATGACTTGCATCTCAATGAATCCAAGGAAGAATAATCCACTCCATTTTCCCTGACACCAACCTCCAGCAGTTTTGAGACAGCAGATGGATAACCTTGTCTGTGTACAACTGGATTTTTCAGTCATTCAAGTAGTGGGAGGGCAGAACAGTTTCATCTGATTTAAAATTTTGAAGTAATGTGTATCACTCACTCTTGAGAACCAAATTTAGACTCATTACATGTGGGAATATGTCCAAGACTGTGAACAATTTCTGGTTCTTATATCTATGTGCCACAGGATTTTCACAGCCTCTAGTTTTAGAGCCAATTGATTTTGAGATAATAACAAAGGCTCATTTGAAGAATTGCCATTTAGAGGTAAAAAATTTCAGAGAAACCCCAGATTTGGCAAATTATAGGGAGCAGAGAAAAGGCTTCCTTTGGAAGGAAATCCTTAAAAAATTCATAGAAAATACAGTGTGATCAAGGGGAGGATTTAGAAAGAATATGCTTAAGTTTTCTATCTTCTCATATGCTAACATTTTATTGAAAAAAAGGTTTAGACTTGAAATATTTAAGCAAATGGCTTTCATTAAATTAACTCTTGCCTTCCCTAGATCTTGGACCCTGACTGAAGCAAAACATATAATCATTTGTTTATTTTTGCTTTTATTGCCAATATTCTGGGAGGTGGGTCATAGCCCAGAGGGATGGTATGGGGAGGGAGGAGAGAGGAGAGTTCAGGATGGGGAACACATATATACCCGTGGCAGATTCATTTTGATATATGGCAAAACCAATACAATATTGTAAAGTTAAATAAAATAAAATTTAAAAAAATATATATAATGAAACACACAAAAATCACATTCTAAATTACTGGCCACTAACCACTGGCCCTCTATGCTAATTTGTTATATTCTCTTTGTCTACCAATTTACTCACTGTCCTATATAATCCTTTCATTCGCTGCTGCTGCTGAGTCGCTTCAGTCGTGTCTGACTCTGTGCAATCCCAGAGATGGCAGCCCACCAGGCTCCCCTGTCCCTGGGATTCTCCAGGCAAGAACACTGGAGTGGGTTACCATTTCCTTCTCCAATGCATGAAAGTGAAAAGTGAAAGTGAAGTTGCTCAGTCGTGTCCAACTCCTAGTGACCCCCTGGACTGCAGCCTACCAGGCTCTGACTTTAAACCTCCAACATCCTCTCCTCCTTACCATTAGCTTCTCTCTTACCTTTGCTTCTCTCTTAATTGTACTATAGAATAAATCAAAAGAAAATGGCTACCTGAATTATTCCATCTGTTCATATACTGTGGTCAGATTCAATGTTTTCTCCTGCTCATACAGAAGGTCTATCACTACTCTATACTAAGGCAAACTTGTCCATTTTTGTATTCAGCCACATCTCTTTTCACCCATTCAAGCAGGTCCCCAAAAATTAGCCCTTTCTGCCATAAGTTCCCTAAACTGATTCTATTAGTAAATAGTAATGGACTCTTGATTACTTTAAAAAACAGAAAAAACAAAAACATCTTTTCATCATATAATACTTTCCTCTATTTTCTGCATAGTTACTCTGATTTATCTTTCTTTATTTTTCTGCTGCTCAAATGTATCCAGATTTATTACTCCAGGAACTCTGTATGTGCTCTAAATTCAAACTGCAACCATTTCTACATGATGGTAATATGATTTTGCATCTGCATCATGTTCACTTTCTTCAGGTTTTTCTTAAAATTTCATCTTATCATGGAGGCCTTCAATGAGCACTATTTATAATACATCACTACACCCCTAGCACCTCCTACTTCCTATCAAACCTAACTCTGCTTCTGCTGTATCTTTCCTCCTAATTCTTTTCCCTCTTTGACATATCTCATATTCAGAATATGTTTTTTTTTATTATAGTGTGAGCTCTATGAGGATGGGAGATACTTAATATTTTAATGATACACTTTAGCCAATGAAATATAAAATGAAAGAAAATGACAATTGAAAAGAAAACATGTGATTAGTCAAAAAGAACAACAAATAGTACAGTGGTGAAACTACTAACTTTTCCAATTTAATTTAGTTGCCTTTTCAGTTCAGTGGGAAATGCTGTATTATCTGGGAAATGGAATTTAAAACCAAAAGATATGTAGCAGCATAGTTTACTTATCAGTTGAACAGAAACTTTAGTTGTTAAGATCCAGTATTCATTAGTGTATGACACAAGTCGGAATACCATACATTCTGGACGTGAATGAAAATGGGCAAAGCCTCTTTGGAAAGCAATAGGTAGTGTCTATTATTATATTTGTTTCAACAAACATATTCTGTTTTTGTGGCAGTCCGCTACAGAAATAGGCACACGTGTATCTCTGCTGCTGCTGCTGCTAAGTCGCTTCAGTTGTGTCCGACTCTGTGCAACCCCATAGACAGCAGCCTACCAGGCTCCCCTGTCCCTGGGATTCTCCAGGCAAGAACACTGGAGTGGGTTGCCATTTCCTTCTCCAATGCGTGAGAGTGAAAAGTGAAAGTGAAGTCGCTCAGTCGTGTCTGACTCTTAGCGACCCCATGGACTACAGCCCGTCAGGCTCCTCAGTCCATGGGATTTTCCAGGCAAGAGTACTGGAATGGGGTGCCATTGCCTTCTCCAAGTGTATTTCTAGATATACATAAATATTTTAAAATCTTTTAAACGTATACACATGTGAATTCATGTATACATGTTTGAATAATATATTTAATTAGATAAATGAATAATATATTTAATTAGATAACTTATTAAAAGGAAGGCTGGAAGAAAGGAAAAAAGAAGGGGAATGATTATATTCTAGCTGTGATATAGTACATCTTGAGAGATAAGCCCTAAAATGTCAGGGTGGCATAGTTACGCTTGAGTAGCTTTGACTATAAAAATGCACATTTCTTCATACACTATACTAATGGCCACAGTTATAAAGCTAAGCTGTTCTTCAAGGTTTGCCAAGTATGAGAAAACCGTGAGTATGGGAGCACATTGGTTATATAATATTAGACTCTTACTATGCTATCTGAAAATTTGGAAAACTCAGCAGTGGCCATAGGACGGAAAAAGTTCAGTTTTCATTCCAATCCCAAAGAAAGTTGATGCCAAAGAATGCTCCAACTACCGCATAATTGCACTCATTTCACAGGCTACTAAAGTAAAGCTCAAAATTCTCCAAGCCAGGCTTCAACAATATGTGAACCATGAACTTCCAGATGTTCAAGCTAGTTTAAGAAAAGGAAGAGGAACCAGAGCTCAAAAGCAAGAGAGTTCCAGAAAAAACATCTACTTCAGCTTTATGCCAAATGCCAAAGCCTTTGACTGTGAGGATCACAATAAACTGTGGAAAATTCTTAAAGAGATGGAAATATCAGACCACCTGACCTGCCTCTTGAGAAATCTGTATGCAGGTCAGGAATCAATAGTTAGAACTGGACATGGAACAACAGACTGGTTCCAAATAGGAAAAGGAGTATGTCAAGGTTGTATATTGTCACCCTGCTTATTAAAATTATATGCAGAGTACATCATGAGAAATGCTGGGCTGGATGAAGCACAAGCTGGAATCAAGATTGCTGGGAGAAATATCAATAACCTAAGATATGCAGATGACACCACCCTTATGGCAGAAAGTGAAGAGGAACTCAAAAGCCTCTTGATGAAAGTGAAAGAGGAGAGTGAAAAAGGTGGCTTAAAGTTCAACACTCAGAAAACAAAGATCACAGCATTTGGTCCCATTCAGATCAGATCAGATCAGATCAGATCAGTCGCTCAATCGTGTCTGACTCTTTGCAACCCCATGAATTGCAGCACGCAAGACCTCCCTGTCCATCACCAACTCCCGGAGGTCACTCAGACTCACACCCATCAAGTCAGTGATGCCATCCAGCCATCTCATCCTCTGTCGTCCTCTTCTCCTCTTGCCCCAATCCTTCCCAGCATCAGAGTCTTCTCCAGTGAGTCAACTCTTCGCATGAGGTGGCCAAAGTACTGGAGTTTCAGCTTTAGCATCATTCCTTCCAAAGAAATCCCAGGGCTGATCTCCTTCAGAATGGACTGATTGGATCTCCTTGCAGTCCAAGGGACTCTCAAGAGTCTTCTCCAACACCACAGTTGAAAAACATCAATTCTTTGGTGCTCAGCCTTCTTCACAGTCGAGCTCTCACATCCATACATGACCACAGGAAAGACCATAGCCTTGACTAGATGAACCTTTGTTGACAAAGTAATGTCTCTGCTTTTGAATATGCTTTCTAGGTTGGTCATAACTTTCCTTCCAAGGAGTAAGCGTCTTTTAATTTCATGGCTGCAGTCATCAACTGTAGTGATTTTGGAGCCCAGAAAAATAAAGTCTGACACTGTTTCCACTGTTTCCCCATCTATTTCCCATGAAGTGATGGGACCGGATGCCATGATCTTCGTTCTCTGAATGTTGAGCTTTAAGCCAACTTTTTCACTCTCCACTTTCACTTTCATCAAGAGGCTTTTTATTTCCTCTTCACTTTACTTTATGGCAAATAGATGGGGAAACGGTCGAAACAGTGGCTGAACTTATTTTGGGGGGGCTCCAAAATCACTGCAGATGGTGACTGCAACCACAAAATTAAAAGGTGCTTACTCCTTTGGACAAAAGTTACAACCTACCTAGACAGTATATTAAAAAGCAGAGATATTACTTTGCCAACAAAGGTCTATCTAGTCAAGGCTATGGTTTTTCCAGTGGTCATGTATGGATGTGAGTGTTGGACTATAAAGAAAGCTGAGCAGTGAAGAACTGATGCTCTTGAATTGTGGGGTTGGAGAAGACTCTTGATTGGCTGCAAGAGATCCAATCAACCCATCCTAAAGGAAATCAGTCCTGAATATTCATTGGAAGGACTGACGCTGAAGCTGAAACTCCAATACTTTGGCCACCTGATGCAAAGAACTGAGACATTTGACAAGACTATGATGCTGGGAAAGATGGAAGGTGGGAGGAGAAGGGGACAACAGAGGATGAGATGGTTGGATGGCATCAGTGACTCAATGGATATGATTTTGAGTAAGCTCCTAGTGTTGGTGATGGACAGGGAAGCCGGTATGCTGTAGTCCATCGAGTCTCAAAGAGTCAGACAAGACTGAGCAACTGTTTTGAACTGAACTGATGCTATATGCCCCTTTCTGGCCAAACCAAGGGTTCCAAGATGAGGATCAGTTTATCCTAACATCAACACCAGTCTGTGCAAGGAGCTAGCATGCTTATGTTTGGGACTTTTCAGTTATGCTATTCAATCTGATGCAGTAAAGGTTGGTTCCCTGCTCCAAAATATCCAAAAGGTTGGATATTTTGGAATCCACCACAGGAACTAAGGGGGAAGAGACTACTGTACATTACTGATGGAGAAGGTCAAAGTAGTAAAATTTTATTTCCAATAATATAAAAATCTTAATGTTTTTGAAGAAATTTCTTTATAAATCAATGGGTCGCAGTCTACATCATTATGTAGCAATGTTTATATACATATATATAAAAACTGACCTTTTCCAATCTTGTGGCCACTGCTGAGTTTTCCAAATTTGCTGGCATACTGAGTGCAGCACTTTCACAGCATCATCTTTCAGGATTTGGAATAGCTCCACTGGAATTCCATCACCTCCACTAGCTTTGTTCGTAGTGATGCTTTCTAAGGCCCATTTGACTTCACATTCCAAGATGTCTGGCTCTAGGTCAGTAATCACATCATCATGATTATCTGGGTCGTGAAGCTCTTTTTTGTACAGTTCTTCTGTGTATTCTTGCCACCTCTTCTTAATATCCTCTGCTTCTATTAGGTCCATACCATTTCTGTCCTTTATCGTGCCCAATTTTGCATGAAATGTTCCTTTGGTATCTCTGATTTTCTTGAAGAGATCCCTAGTCTTTCCCATTCTGTTGTTTTCCTCTATTTCTTTGCATTGATCACTGAAGAAGGCTTTCTTATCTCTTCTTGCTATTCTTTGGAACTCTGCATTTAGATGTTTATATCTTTCCTTTTCTCCTTTGCTTTTCACTTCTCTTCTTTTCACAGCTATTTGTAAGGCCTCCCCAGACAGCCATTTTGCTTCTTTGCATTTCTTTTCCATGGGGATGGTCTTGATCCCTGTCTCCTGTACAATGTCACGAACCTCATTCCATAGTTCATCAGGCACTCTATCTATCAGATCTAGGCCCTTAAATCTATTTCTCACTTCCACTGTATAATCATAAGGGATTTGATTTAGGTCATACCTGAATGGTCTAGTAGTTTTCCCTACTTTCTTCAATTTCAGTCTGAATTTGGCAATAAGGAGTTCATGGTCTGAGCCACAGTCAGCTCCTGGTCTTGTTTTTGCTAATTGTATAGAACTTCTCCATTTTGGCTGCAAAGAATATAATCGATCTGATTTCGGTGTTGACCATCTGTTGATGTCCATGTATAGAGTCTTCTCTTGTGTTGTTGGAAGAGGGTATTTGCTATGACCAGTGCATTTTCTTGGCAAAACTCTATTAGTCTTTGCCCTGCTTCATTCCGTGTTGCAAGGCCAAATTTGCCTGTTACTCCAGGTGTTTCTTGACTTCCTACTTTTGCATTCCAAGCCAGGCTTCCGCAATATGTGAACCGTGAACTTCCTGATGTTCAAGCTGGTTTTAGAAAAGGCAGAGGAACCAGAGATCAAATTGCCAACATCCGCTGGATCATGGAAAAAGCAAGAGAGTTCCAGAAAAACATCTATTTCTGCTTTATTGACTATGCCAAAGCCTTTGACTCTGTGGATCACAATAAACTATGGAAAATTCTGAAAGAGATGGGAATACCAGACCACCTGATCTGCCTCTTGAGAAATCTGTATGCAGGTCAGGAAGCAACAGTTAGAACTGGTCATGGAACAACAGACTGGTTCCAAATAGGAAAAGGAGTACGTCAAGGCTGCATATTGTCACCATGTTTATTTAACTTATATGCAGAGAACATCATGAGAAATGCTGGACTGGAAGAAACACAAGTTGGAATCAAGATTGCTGGGAAAATATCAACAACCTCAGATATGCAGATGACACGACTCTTATGGCAGAAAGTGAAGAGGGGCTAAAAAGCCTCTTGATGAAAGTGAAAGTGGAGAGTGAAAAGGTTGGCTTAAAGCTCAACATTCAGAAAACGAAGATCATGGCATCCGGTCCCATCACTACATGGGAAATAGATGGAGAAACAGTGGAAACAGTGTCAGACTTTATTTTTCTGGGCTCCAAAATCACTGCAGATGGTGACTGCACCCATGAAATTAAAAGACGCTTACTCCTTGGAAGGAAAGTTATGACCAAACTAGATAGCATATTCAAAAGCAGAGACATTACTTTACCAACAAAGGTTCACCTAGTCAAGGCTATTGTCTTTCCTGTGGTCATGTATGGATGTGAGAGCTGGACTGTGAAGAAGGCTGAGCTCCAAAGAATTGATGCTTTTGAACTGTGGTGTTGGAGAAGACTCTTGAGAGTCCCTTGGACTGCAAGGAGATCCAACCAGTCCATTCTGAAGGAGATCAATCCTGGAATTTCTTTGTAAGGAATGATCCTAAAGCTGAAGCTCCAGTATTTTGGCCACCTCATGCGAAGAGTTGACTCATTGGAGAAGACTCTGATGCTGGGAGGGATTGAGGGCAGATGGAGAAGGGGACGACAGAGGATGAGATGGCTGGATGGCATCAATGACTTGATGGGTGTGAGTCTGAGTGACCTCCGGGAGCTGGTGATGGACAGGGAGGTTCGCGTGCTGCGGTTCATGGGGTCGCAAAGAGTCGGACATGACTGAGCGACTGATCTGATCTGCTATAAAAAAAAAAAAAAAAAAAAACACTCCAGATTTAGTTCTTAAAGATGTATTAAAATCAAGTGTTTCCAAGAGAAACAGGACCCAAAGGATTTGTGTATATAGAAATAAATTATTTTAAGGAATTGGCTTGTGCACTTACAGATATTGGCACATCCAAAATCTGCAGGGCAGGCTGGCAGGCTGGAAACTTATAAAATGCTTTAGTTGAAGTCTTAAGTCTGTCCACTGCCAAATTCCCTCTTGCTAAAGGGGAGGTCAGTCTTTTGTTCAGTAAAGCCTGCAACTTATTGGATGAGGCCCATCCACATTATGGTAAACAATGTACTTTACTCATAGTCTACCAATTCATGTTAATCTCATTCAAAAACCCTCTCACAGAAACATTTAGATTGTTTTGATTGACATTTGGGCTTTGTGGCCCAGCCAAGTTGTCTGGTAAATTTAAACATCACACAAAATAAAATTAATTCACAATCTTTCTACTTTCTCAAACTCAGTAGAGAATCCAAGCAGAGAAAAATGAGACTATAATGCATTTATTTAGCATATAATTTTAAAATAACATTTTATTTTTTGTTGGCTTTAAAATGATGTAAATAAACTCTTGACTAGAGGCACCATGATGGAATTTGTTGCAGATATAAGAAAATCATATAATTGATTATATGTTGTATGTTGAAATATGTATGTGTTTTTGTACCAAAACACTATTCACAGATTTTCTTCACTCGGTGCTACAACCTAATTTAAAATACAGCTTTAAATGCATAGTTGTTGGCTACTGTGAATAACAACAACAACAACAAATAGAGTTACGTAATAAACATGAGGTTTAGTGGTATTACACACAATCAGTTGGTGGATTTCATAACCTATTTTGGACTTGTGTTTGCAGTAGAATGGTAAAAAAGTTATAGGGATAGTAGAAAAAGGTATTGTTTATAGTATAAGTCCTCCGTTTTACACAGGAGGAAATTTACCACAGACTATAAGTACTTTCTCTCTCCATAAACTTTTCATTGACAGAACAAGAACTAGTCTGTAAATCTACTCATACTAATCTCTGGCTGCAGAAATAAATGATGATCACATAGGTACCTGCATATGAGAGTCATACTCTTTACAGGTTTTCCTTATTTGAATTGTATTTCTATACAGACAATGAAACTACAGAAATTAAGTCCAGTTTTACAATATTCCAATTACTTTCCTTTCCTTTTTTATTAATGTGATTCATTATGATAGATGCAATTTTACTATTTCAAATAAATGTCTTACCTTTGCATATAAAATACATATATGCAATTCCAAAAATATTTTTGTTATTTTTTTACATTTCCATATGTAAATATAATATGCAGTGTGCTTTTATCACTCAAAAATTATGTTTCTCATACAACAATATAGATTTGTAATCAAGATTATTAATTTTAATTGTGACATTGTATTATAGATACAATTTACCTACTTTCATATTTTCTGGGATTCATTCTTATAAACAATGATGTTATAAACATTCATATGCCTTTTTAACTTTGCAAAGCAGCTACAAAATGTCCATAGTTATATGCTTTGAATCCTTCCTCTGTATCCTTTTGTGTATCTACTGTTCGGTTTTGTTGTTTTTACAGTTATCATGAGGCTTATCTTATCATCTCGCAGAATATAACAGTGTATTTTAATCTGATACAATTGAAGTTTCATCACAGGCAAACACTCTACACATTTATTCCTCTTCTGTCATGTATTCTTTATATACATGTATTTTTTTGTATTGTGTCTCTATTAACAAATTATTGTGGATATAATTATTTTCAGTACTTTTGTGCTAAAAACTTTTAAACTACAGTTAAGTGACTAACCCGTCACCGTATTACAATATTAGTATGGTCTGAATTTGACTGTAACTGACCTTGAGTGGTATGCTGCAGGTGGTCCTACATCCTGGGTGCACAGGGACCCACCAGGTACCAGGGTTCTGGGTGAACCTGCCATCTGGATCCGGCTCACTGGATACAAGTCCAGGCCCCGGCCTGGTTTTTCTGCTCCCATAACATGTCTGGGGCTACTGGGGCCAACCAGGGCTGGCCCCGCGGTCGGCAAATCTGGAACGTGGGGCCCGGATGTTAGACAGTGGACAGGTTAGGCACTGAAGCGGCTTGGGAGCCCCGGCTGCAGGGCCTGTGTGAGGTCAGGACAAGCCTCTCCCGGAGAGGCCTGGGGTCTACTTGGTGGGAACCTTGTACATTCAAAGTTCTTGGGGCTCAGCCGGCCCCAGGGTACATCTGGGCCCTGGAGCCCTGGGAGTGGCCCTGGGAGTGGCCCGGTGCTGAGGGGGGTTGAAAGCCCAGGTCTGCAGTAGTGGCCTGACTGACGTGTGGGGCTGGCTCAGGAGCCAGAGTTTCAGGGCTTGAGCTGAGGCCACAGGCACCACTCACGGCTGTGGGAGCCCTGAAGGTTCAGAGATGGCAGGTCCTGGGGAGCCCCATGTTGCTGCGGCGTTGGGCCGGCCGTGGGACCCAGCAGGTACTGTGGTCAGCCCCACGCCAGAGCAGCCAGGGCCACAGGAACCCTGGCGCACGGCGGGCCGGTAGCCGGAGACAGCAGGTGTGTGCCTGGAGGGCAGTGTCCTGAGGTGCTGAGGTGAGTCAGGGGCTGCACGCACTGCTTGCTTAAAGCTGGGTTCACAGAGGCCGCTGGGGCGCCCACTGGGGAATACCAGACCAGAGGGTGCTGGGGTTTCAGTGCTGGCTTTGGAGGCCTTGTCAGGAGCCACGAGGCCTACGAGCCACGCCCAGGGGCTGCACAGGAGCAGGGCTTCCGGGAGCCCTCAAGAGCCATCTAGGGGCCAAGTTGGGATACTCACTTCACTCTCTGATTTGGGGGAGGTGTGATGGAGGGGTGGGGTGTGAATCTGTCTCTATCATCTTTAATGCATCTTTTCTTAAATTTGTGCTTCACACAGGTGCTGTCATCCGTCAACTGAAGTATTTGGCTCTTGTTCAGTTCAGTTTAGTCTCTCAGTCATGTCCAACTCTTTGCAACCCCATGAATCGCAGCACACCAGGCCTCCCTGTCCATCACCAACTCCCGGAGTTCACTCAGACTCACGTCCATCGAGACAGTGATGCCATCCAGCTATCTCATCCTCTGTTGTCCCCTTCTCCTCCTGTCCCTAATCCCTCCTAGCATCAAGAGTCTTTTCCAATGAGTCAGCTCTTCGCATGAGGTGGCCAAAGTACTGGAGTTTCAGCCTTAGCATCATTCCTTCCAAAGAAATCCCAGGGCTGATCTCCTTCAAAATGGATTCGTTGGATTTCCTTGCAGTCCAGGGGACTCTCAAGAGTCTTCTCCAACACCACAGCTCAAAAGCATCAATTCTTCAGTGCTCAGCCTTCTTCACAGTCCAACTCTCACATCCACACAGGACCACTGGAAAAACCATAGCCTTGACTAGACTGACCTTTGTTGGCAAAGTAATGTTTCTGCTTTTGAATATGCTATCTAGGTTGGTCATAACTTTCCTTCCAAGGAGTAAGTGTCTTTTAATGGCTGCAGTCACCATCTGCAGTGATTTTGGAGCCCTCCAAAATAAAGTGTGATACTGTTTCCAAGGTTTCCCCATGTACTTCCCATGAAGTGATGGGACCGGATGTCATGATCTTCGTTAGCCAAATTTTCCTGCACAGTTGTTCAAATCAATGTTGCTGAGGGGATAAATACTAGAAATTCCTATGCTGCTAGTTTGCTGACGTCACTTCTCACCTTATTTATATTATACACTACTTTTATACATTCAGCTTTTGATAAGCAGTTTTCTTCTTCAGGGTGCTGTTGGAGGGGGAGAAGGACTGTTGAATAGTGCCACCATGAACATTCACAAATGTATCAATATTCTTTTGGAATGCTCTTATGGAGTCAAAAGATAAGCATAAGCCCAGTTTTAAAAGTCATTTTCAGAGTCATTTTCAAATTTACAGTCTCACCAGCAGTGCATGATAATAAATTATATTTCCATATTGCTGCTAACACCTGGAACTGGCAGTTATTTTCATTTTAGTCATTTTTGCATTTGTAAATTCATAGCATTTTTTAATGACTGATGAAGTTGAACATATTTAAATATGTTTATTGCTCACTTAAATATTTTCTTATATGAAGTATTGTTTTAAGTATCTGGGTTATTTTTTTCTATTGATGGTCATCTTTCTTTATTCATTTCTGCATTTGAAAAAAATATCTAAGTACAATGATTATCTTCTAATTTCGTAGATGGTCTTTATACTTTCTTAATTGTGACTTTTGAAGAATAGATATTCTTAATTTTATTACAATCCATTTATCTTTCCCGTTACAGTCAATGCTTATTGCAACATGTTTGAAAAAGAAACCTATCCTACATCCATATCATAAAGATATCTTTCTACCCGATCTAAAATCGTTATTGTTTTAACCTTTATTATCATATGTGCAATCATTATCAATGTATCCAAAATAAAATTTAAATGTATATGACGTAAAAAGTTATGGATACATGTGTGCATGCTAAGTCACTTCAGTCGTGTCTGACTCTTTGTGACCCTATGAACTGTAGCCCAGCAAGCTCCTGTGTCCTTGAGATTCTCCAGCTAAGTATACTGGAGTGGGTTGCCGTGCCCTCCTTCAGGGGATCTTCCGGACTCAGGGATCAAACTTGTGTCTCTTACCTCTCCTGCATTGACAGGCAGATTCTTTACTACTAGTACCACTGACACTAGTGCCGCTAGCTGCTAAAATTAGCCAAAAATGAATAAAAATATAAAATTTCTGAAAAAAATTTAACAAATTTGACCTAATAGGCATTTTTAGAACACTTTATACAAAACCATAGTATCCACATTCTTTTCAAGTGTAAATGGGATATTTAGTAAATTGACCATATGCTGAACCATAAGGAAAATGACTGACAATTTCAAAATATTAAAATCATTTGTGTTTTTCATGACCTTAATGAAGCTAATCTAAAAGCAAAACCAATACAATATTGGAATTAGCCTCTAATTAAAATAAGTAAGTTTAAATTAAAAAAAGGAATTAAAAGGAAAAAATAAATAAATAAAAATACATCTTATATCTGAAAAAAATAAATAAAAACTTAATTTATCAAAAAATAAAAATTAGCAATAAATAAATAAAAGGGAAAGAGTATATACACGAATAAATAGTTAGAGTCAAATGATAAGGTTGACATTTAACAAATATTTGAACGTATGAACTATCACAAATGCTCTCTCTCAGAAGACATATATAGTACTGATTAGAAGGAAATTGGTAGCCTTACATATATGCATGAGAAAAGATGATAGGAAGACAGGAGTTAACAATATTTCACTTAAGGAAGCTAGGGAAATAAGAAAATCAAATGTAAAGGAAAAAAAGATAAATTATCAAATCTAGAGCTGGAATCAATGAGAGAGAAAACAAACATTGCAGTATAGCAAATCAACAAATTTAAAAACAGTCCATTGAAAAAGTTTATTTAATTAATAAACACAGTAATATGGTAAAAATAATGAGTAAATAAAATTAACAATATTGTTAATAAAACAGGAATATCACAGTCTATCTTATATATATCCATAAAGTAACAAGTGAATATTGTAAACAACATTACATTTTATAATTTGGATAAAATAGATATATTTGTCTACATAATTACATTACCAAGCATGACTGAAAAAGAAATACAGACTATGAACAATCTGGTTTCATCATTTTTAAGGATTACAAATCCATTTTATAAAACTTTCTAAAAAAAGGAAGACTGGTGATATGATGACCTCACTGATGAATTTTTCCTAAAACACTAAACGAGGGAATAGCACTGCTGCTGCTGCTGCTAAGTTGCTTCAGTCGTGTCAGACTCTGTGTGACCCCATACACGCCAGCCCAGCAGGCTCCCCCATCCCTGGGATTCTCCAGGCAAAAATACTAGAGTGGGTTGCCATTTCCAGTCTTATGCAAATTCTTTCAAAGTATAGAAAAAGCCATTCTCATTTTTCTAGGATAGTTAAACTTTACTCAAAACAAACTTGGCAATCTAATTTACATAAAATGTCTTTTCTAGTTTTGAAAATTTGACTTAAAGTTATACCTTGAGTAATTTTTGTTTTATAATTTCTACCTTAACTGTAGCTGAATCCTCTTTATTGTCCCTACTATTATTTGCTTTATTATCTTTCCTTTTACTAGATTACTTACTTCTATTTTATACTTAAAAAACACAGTAAATATTAGAGGTAACAAGGAAATGATCTTATAACTATTTTGAAAGAGAGCATGAGTGAGTGCATCTAAACTGAAAGAGAAGGAAGAAATCCCTTCATTTCTAAAGGGTATTAAATGCATGTACACTATGGACAGCAAAGTCCATACTGTGGGAGTCCATCTACCTAGAATTCAATGCTGGTCCCTAATTAACTTCCAAAGATTCAGTTTTTTCATTTATAAAATGTTAGAGCTGACTTCTATTACTCATAATTATTATAAAGAAAATTAAGTGATTGTAAATTCCATAGACTAAAGTTGATTTTTATATGTTCTCGGTATTATGTGTATTTTAAAACGATACCTTTATTGGTAGAAGTTGTACAGGCCGAGTTTAAGCACAGGTTCAAAGATCTCTGCATCTTTGTAATTAACTGCTGTGCAAATTTAGTCAACCTATAAGGGGATCTGGATCCAATTTCTACAAAATATATTAATAGATTGCTTAGTAGGGAGGCAAAGATTTGAAAGACTTTGGGCAATGACTAGTTTTGAGACAAAAGGAATTGTATCATTGTTACCAGTTATGCATTGAGAGTAAAGGTCCTCTGTGTGATGGAGGGCCTCTAAGATATGAATTTCTAGAGGATTTCAGCAGTTTCAAGATTGCTAATGCCTAGTGGTGGTGGTTTAGGCTTTAAGCAGTGTCTGACTGTTGCTATGCCATGGACTGTAGCCTGCCAGCATCCTCTGGCCATAGGATTCTTAAGGCAAGAATATTGGAGTGGGTTGCCATTTCCTTCTCCAGGAGATCTTCCCAACCCAGGAATCGAACCTGGGTCTCCTGCACTGCAGGTAGATTCTTTCCTGACTGAGCTACAAGGGAAGCCATGTCATACAGAAGAAAAAGACTAAGATGATGCTTTGAATAAGTTCTCATCTGACAATGGAGTTTCTACTGGTTCTTCAAATTTTTATAAAGAATGAATTGAAGGCTCTGAGTCTTGCTCAAAGAGAAGACTAAAAATCCTTCTATTTGAGCAATACTTAAAAATAATCCAGAATAATAGCATATAGATGCATAGTATGGTGACAAATATACACACAAACTTGCATAAATTTTGTAGAATTTTGTTTCTTCTTAAGTTTTTAAACGTCAGGGAACTAAAAGATTGTGGGAGGACACTTGAACTTACTTATTATTCAAGTCTCTTTGGGTATTAAAAGTCTCTTTCTCTCTCTCTCTCTTTTTTTTTTTTTTTTCTGGCAAATAAACATGTCTCTTGAGGAATTTTCTATTTTCTTTTCTTCTGTTATATATATATATTTTATATATATAAATATATATAAAATATATAAAATAAATATATATTTATATATATATATTTTAATGGTGTATATTGGAAAACTCAGCAGTGGCCACAGGACTGGAAAAGGTCAGTTTTCATTCCAATCCCAAAGAAAAGCAATGTCAAAGAATGCTCAAGCTACCACACAATTGCACTCATCTCACACAGTAGTAAAGTAATGCTCAAAATTCTCCAAGCCAGGCTTCAGTAATACATGAACTGTGAAATTCCAAATGTTTAAGCTGGTTTTAGAAAAGGCAGAGGAATCACAGATCAAATTTCCAACATCCACTGGATCATCAAAAAAGCAAGAGTTCCCGAAAAGTATCTATTTCTGCTTTTTGACTATGCCAAAGCCTTTGACTGTGTGGATCACAATAAACTGTGGAAAATTCTTAAAGATATGGGAATACCAGGCAGGGAATACCCTGCCTCTTGAGATATTTGTATGCAGTTCAGGAAGCAACAGAACTGGACATGGAACAACAGACTGGTTCCAAATAGGAAAAGGAGTATGTCAAGGCTGTATACTGTTACCCTGCTTACCTAACTTACATGCAGAGTTTGAACTTAAAACTGTGGTGTTGGAGAAGACTCTTGAGAGTCCCTTGGACTGCAAGGAGATCCAACCAGTCCATTCTGAAGGAGATCAGCCCTGGGATTTCTTTGGAAGGAATGATGCTAAAGCTGAAGCTCCAGTATTTTGGCCACCTCATGAGAAGAGTTGACTCATTGGAGAAGACTCTGATGCTGGGAGGGATTGAGGGCAGGAGGAGAAGGGGACGACAGAGGATGAGATGGCTGGATGGCATCACTGACTCGATGGATGTGAGTCTGAGTGACCTCCGGGAGTTGGTGATGGACAGGGAGGCCTGGCGTGCTGCAGTTCATGGGGTCGCAAAGAGTCGGACATGACTGAGCGACTGATCTGATCTGATCTGATCTGTTGGCATACTTTAACTGCAGACTTCCTGAATACACACATTTCATCTTGTCTTTAGGATTAAGACTGGCCATTTATTAACCTTGGTTATCTGTTTCCATTGCCCCTTTCCAGATAGCTCTCAGTAGGATATTGACCTTCAATTTAGTGAGTGACTGTCTTCATTACTCACAGAAATATGTTATTTTTGTATTCACAAAACACTAGAAAAACTTTTATTAAGAGTTAATCTACTGACATTCATTGTTATCTGTCTACCCATGTAGTACATCTCATTTTACTTTGTTGCATCTATGCTTTTGTCATAAGTTCACCCTGACTGATACTAAAATATTTTTAGAGTTTCAGTTACCTTAACGCTCATCTGCCTCAGCATTTAAGTCTGAGGTCTATGTGCCAAAACACAACCAGTCTGTTACTGTGTGCTTCCCTCCTGATTCATATAATTTCCTGCACTCTCAAGTCAGAAGGAAAAAAGGCAGAATTTTGTCACTTTTTGAGAAAATAAAGGCTAATTTTTAATTATATATTGACATATTTCTACCAATGGTATATGATAATGCTGAGCATTAAAATAGGCCTGGCTTTTCAGTTCAGTTCAGTTCAGTCACTCAGTCATGTCCAACTATTTGAGACCCCATGAATTGCAGCGCGCCAGGCCTCCCTATCCATCACCAACTCCTGGAGTTCACCCAAACTCATGTAGATCGAGTCCGTGATGCCATTCAGCCATCTCATCCTCTGTTGTCCCCTTCTCTTCCTGCACCCAATCCCTCCCAGCATCAGGGTCTTTTCCAGTGAGTCAGCTCTTCACATCAGGTGTCCAAAGTATTGGAGTTTCAACTTTAGTATTAGTTTTTCCAAAGAACACCCAGAACTAATCTCCTTTAGAATAGACTGGTTGGATCTTCTTGCAGTCCAGGGGACTCTCAAGAGTCTTCTCCAGCACCACAGTTCAAAAGCATTAATTCTTCAGCACTCAGCTTTCTTCACAGTCCAACACTCACATCCATACATGACCACAGGAAAACCATACATAGCTTTGACTAGATGGATATTTGTTGGCAAAGTAATGTCTCTGCTTTTAAATATGCTATCTAGGTTGGTCATAACTTTTCTTCCAAGGAGTAAGCGTCTTTTAATTTCATGGCTTCAATCACCATCTGCAGTGATTTTGGAGCCCCCCAAAATAAAGTCTGACACTGTTTCCACTGTTTCCCCATCTATTTCACATGAAGTGATGGGACTGGATGCCATGATCTTAGTTTTCTGAATGCTGGGCTTTAAGCCAACTCTTTCACTCTCCTCTTGCACTTTCACCAAGAGACTTTTTAGTTCTTCTTCACTTTCTGCCATAAGGGTGGTGTCATCTACATATCTGAGGTTATTGATATTTCTACTGGCAATCTTGATTCCAGTTTGTGCTTCTTCCAGCACAGCATTTCTCATGATGTACTCTACATAGAAGTTAAACAGCAGGGTGACAATATACAGCCTTGATGTACTTCTTTTCCTATTGGGAACCAGTCTGTTGTTCTATGCCCATTTCTAACTTTTGCTTCCTGACCCGCATATAGGTTTCTCAAGAGGCAGGTCAGGTGCCCTGGTATTCCCATCTCTTTCATAAATTTCCACAGTTTATTGTGATACACACAGTCAAAGGCTTTGGTATAGTCAATAAAGCAGAAATAGATATTTTTCTGTAACACTCTTGCTTTTTTGATGATCCAGTGGATGTTGGCAATTTAACCTCTGGTTCCTCTGCCTTTTCTAAAACCAGCTTGAACATCTGGAAGTTCATGGTTCATGTACTGCTGAAGCCTGGTTTGGAGAATTTTGAGCATTACTTTACTAGTGTGTTAGATGAGTGCAATTGTGTAGTAGTTTGAGCATTCTTTGGCACTGCCTTTCTTTGGGATTGGAATGAAAACTGACCATTTCCAGTCCTGTGGCCACTGCTGAGCTTTCCAAATTTGCTGGCATATTGAGTGTAGCACTTTCACAGGATCATCTTTCAGGATTTGGAATAGCTCAACTGGAATTCCATCACCTCCACTATCTTTGTTCATAGTGATGCTTTCTAGGCCCACTAGACTTCACATTCCAGGATGTCTGGCTCTAGGTCAGTGATCCCACCATCGTGATTATCTTGTCATGAAGATCTTTTTTGTATAGTTCTTCTGTGTATTTTTGCCATCTCTTCTAAATATCTTCTGCTTCTGTTAGGTCCATACCATTTCTGTCATTTATCGAGCCCATTTTTACATAAAATGTTCCCGTTGTATCTCTAATTTTCTTGAAGAGAAAGGCCTGGATTTTAGAAAGCTTAAATATGTCATTTTTTAAAAAATAATTATTTTCAGCAATATATGACCATCGGTGCTTCCCATGTTTTATAAGGCTATCCTACAAATATATACTACAAATCTATATTTAATTGGTTTACTATACAAATAAAATAACCACTGGTCATGGTGGCTGGGCTTCCTAGGTGGCTCAGTGGTAAAGTATTGCCTGCCAGTGCAAGAGATTCTGGTTCAATCCCTGGGTTGGGAAGATCTTCTGAAGAAAAATTGGAAGCCTACTCCAGTATTCTTGTCTGGAGAATTCCATAGATAGATGAGCCTGGTGGTCTCCAGCCCATGAAGTCACACAAGTATCAGACACAACTTTGTGACTGAACAGCAACAAGTCACAGTGGTTATTGAGTAATTGAAATGTCAATTGTTTACATTCCGATGTACTGTAAGTGCAAATTATATAATTTGAAGAATGATTAATTAAAACCCTTAATATAATATAAATATACTTCAGATCAGATCAGTCACTCAGTCATGTCCGACTCTTTGCGACCTCATGAATCACAACACGCCAGGCCTCCCTGTCCATCACCAACTCCCGGAGGTCACTCAGACTCACATCCATCGAGTCAGTGATGCCATTCAGCCATCTCATCCTCTGGCGTCCCCTTCTCCTCCTGCCCCCAATCCCTCCCAGCATCAGAGTCTTCTCCAATGAGTCAACTCTTCGCATGAGGTGGCCAAAATACTGGAGTTTCAGCTTTAGCATCATTCCTTCCAAAGAAATCCCAGGGCTAATCTCCTTCAGAATGGACTGGTTGGATCTTCTTGCAGTCCAAGGGACTCTCAAGAGTCTTCTCCAGCACCACAGTTCAAAAGCATCAATTCTTCGGCGCTCAGCCTTCTTCACAGTCCAGCTCTCACATCCATACATGACCACAGGAAAGACAATAGCCTTGACTAGGCGAACCTTTGTTGGCAAAGTAATGTCTCTGCTTTTAAATATGCTATCTAGGTTGGTCATAACTTTCCTTCCAAGGAGTAAGCGTCTTTTAATTTCATGGCTGCAGTCACCATCTGCAGTGATTTTGGAGCCCAGAAAAATAAAGTCTGACACTGTTTTCACTGTTTCGACATCTATTTCCCATTAAGTGATGGGACCGGATGCCATGATCTTCGTTTTCTAAATGTTGAGCTTTAAGCCAACCTTTTCCCTCTCCACTTTCACTTTCATCAAAAGGCTTTTGAGTTCCTCTTCACTTTCTGCCATAAGGGTGCTGTCATCTGCATATCTGAGGTTATTGATATTTCTCCCAGCAATCTTGATTCCAACTTGTGTTTCTTCCAGTCCAGCGTTTCTCATGATATACTCTGCATATAAGTTAAATAAACATGGTGACAATATACAGCCTTGACCTACTCCTTTTCCTATTTGGAACCAGTCTGTTGGTCCATGTCCAGTTCTAATTGTTGCTTCCTGACCTGCATACAAATTTCTCAAGAGGCAGATCAGGTGGTCTGGTATTCCCATCTCTTTCAGAATTTTCCACATTTTATTGTGATCTACACAGTCAAAGGCTTTGGCATAGTCAATAAAGCAGAAATAGATGTTTTTCTGGAACTCTCTTGCTTTTTCCATGATCCAGCGGATGTTGGCAATTTGATCTCTGGTTCCTCTGCCTTTTCTAAAACCAGCTTGAACATCAGGAAGTTCACGGTTCACATATTGCTGAAGCCTGACTTGGAGAATTTTGAATATTACTTTACTAGCGTGTGAGATGAGTGCAATTGTGCAGAAGTTTGAGCATTTTTTGGCATTGCCTTTCTTTGGGATTAGGATTAAATTATATTTAATATTGATTTTGCATTGAAATAATTTTTATATATTTTGTGAAGTTATTTTAAAGAAATGTGCCTGCCAGAAATTTAAAATTATCTATGAGGATTACATTATGTTTATTTTGGACAGTACTATTCTAGAAACTGAAATGAGCAATCTGTGTGACTAATCCAGACATTGACTCCTCATTTCTCTTTGACTTCCTCTGAAAAAAAAAAAAAAAAACAAAACAGAACTAATTTCTCTTGTGGCTTCATCTGGCTTAATAAATACCAGAAATAAAGAAATAAAAACAAGCTACATTTATATCAGAGTAGGCAATGGCACCCCACTCCAGTACTCTTGCCTGGAGAATCCCAGGGACGGGGAAGCCTGGTGGGCTGCCATCTATGGGGTCGCAGAGAGTCAGACATGACTGAAGCAACTTAGCAGCATAAGCATATATATGTGTGTACACACACACACACACACACACACATATTTAATTTTAAATGTTTTAACTTAAAAGTGTAAATTACTTACAATATTATACTAGTTTCAGATGTACAACTAGTATTTCATTATTTTTGTATATTACAAGATGATTACCACTATAAGTATAGTTATCATCTGTCACCACATAAGGTTGTTATAATATTACTAACTATATTTCCTATGTTGTGCATCTTGTACTCATGACTCATTTACATTGTAACTGAAATTTTGTACCTCTTAATCATCTTCGAATATTCTACCTATCCCACTACCCACTTCTTCTCTGGGAACCACTAGTCTGTTCTCTGAATCTATGAGTCGTTTCTGTTCAATTTCATTTGTTTGTTTTGTTTTTCAGATTCCAGATATAAGTGGAATCATATGGTATTGATCTTTCTCTGTCTGACTTATTTTACTTTAGCATGATATTTACTACATTCATTCATCTTGATGCAATTGGCATGATTTCATTCTTTTTAAGGAAAAGTAATATCCAATTGTAAATATATATCATGCTTCTTTATCCATTCATCTAACTAAGGAAACTTAGGTGACTTCCATGATAGTTCAGTTGGTAAAGAATCTGCCTGTAATGCAGGAGACCTGGGTTCAATCCCTGGGTTGGGGAGATCCCCTGGAGAATGTAAAAGCTACCTAATCCATTATTCTGGCCTGGAGAATTCAAAGGACTGTATAGTCCATAGGTTCGCAAAGAGTCGTACACGACTAAGTGACTTTCACTTCCTATCTCAGCTACTGTAAATAATTCTATAAATGAACATTGGGAGCATATATCTTTCTGCATTCATAAAAAAAAAAAAAAAAAAATTCCTTCAGGTAAAGAGCCAGAAGTGGAATTACTGGATAGTATGCAGGTCAGGAAGCAACAGTTAGAACTGGTCATGGAACAACAGACTGGTTCCAAATAGGAAAAGGAGTACGTCAAGGCTGCATATTGTCACCATGTTTATTTAACTTACATGCAGAGTACATTATGAGAAACGCTGGACTGGAAGAAACACAAGTTGGAATCAAGATTGCTGGGGAAATATCAATAACTTCAGATATGCAGATGACACCACCCTTGTGGCAGAAAGTGAAGAGGAACACGAAAGCCTCTTGATGAAAGTGAAAGTGGAGAGGGAAAAGGTTGGCTTAAAGCTCAACATTCAGAAAACGAAGATCATGGCATCTGGTCCCATCACTTCATGGCAAATAGATGGGGAAACAGTGGAAACAGTGTTACACTTTATTTTGGGAGGCTCCAAAATCACTGCAGATGGTGACTGCAGCCATGAAATTAAAAGACGCTTGCTCCTTGGAAGGAAAGTTATGACCAACCTAGATAGCATATTCAAAAGCAGAGACATCACTTTGCCAACAAAGGTTCGCCTAGTCAAGGCTATGGTCTTTCCTGTGGTCATGTATGGATGTGAGAGCTGGACTGTGAAGAAGGCTGAGCACCAAAGAATTGATGCTTTTGAACTGTGGTGTTCGAGAAGACTCTTGAGAGTCCCTTGGAGTGCAAGGAGATCCAACCAGTCCATTCTGAAGGAGATCAGCCCTGGGATTTCTTTGGAAGGAATGATGCTAAAGCTGAAACTCCAGTATTTTGGCCACCTCATGCGAAGAGTTGACTCATTGGAGAAGACTCTGATGCTGGGAGGGATTGGGGGCAGGAGGAGAAGGGGACGCCAGAGGATGAGATGGCTGAATGGCATCACTGACTCGATGGATGTGAGTCTGAGTGACCTCTGGGAGTTGGTGATGGACAGGGAGGCCTGGTGTGCTGCAGTTCATGGGGTTGCAAAGAGTCGGACATGACTGAGCGACTGATTTGATCTGATCTGATGGTTCAGTTCAGTTCAGTTCAGTCCCTAAGTCATTTTTGACTCTTTACAACCCCATGGACTGCATCACATCAGGCTTCCCTGTCCATCACAGACTTCCAGAGCTTGCTCAAACTCATGTCCATCGTGTTGGTGATGTCATCCAACCATCTCATTCTCTGTCATCCCCTTCTCCTCCTGCCTTCAATATTTTCCTGCATCAGAGTCTTTTCCAATGAGTCAATTCTTCACATAAGGTGGCCACCTTTTTGGAGTTTCAGCTTCAGCATTAGTCCTTCCAATGAATGTTCAGGACTGATTCCTTTAGGATGGACTTGTTGGATCTCCTTGCAGACCAAGGGACTCCTAAGGGTCTTATCCAGCACTACATTTCAAAAGCATCAATTCTTTGGCACTCAGTTTCTTTATAGTCCAACTCTTACATTCATACATGACTACTGATAAAACAATAGCATTGACTAGATGGACCTTTGTCCACAAAGTAACGTCTCTGCTTTTTAATATGCTACCTAGGTTAGTCATAGATTTTTTTTCCAAGGAGTAAGTGTCTTTTAATTTCATGGCTACTGTAACCATCTGCAGTGATTTTGGGGTGCAAGAAAATAACATCTCTCACTGTTTACATTGCTTCCTCATCTATTTGCCATAAAGTGATGGGACTGGATGCCATGATGTTAGTTTTTTGAATCACTCACCTAGAACCAGATTTCCTGGAATGTGAAGTCAAGTTGGCCTTAGGAACAAAGCTAGTGGAGGTGATGGAATTCCAATTGAGCTGTTTCAAACTCCAAGAGATGATGCCTTTAAAATGCTACTGATTGACATAGATGCAAAAATCCTTAACAAAATTCTAGCAAACCAAATCCAACAACATATTAAAATCATTATGACCATCATACATCATGACATAGAGGGCTTTATCCCAGGGATTCAAGTATTCTTCAATATCCACAAATCAATTAATGTAATACACCACATTAACAAATTGAAAAATAAAACCTATGTGATTATCTCAATAGATGGAGAGAAAGCCTTTGGCAAAATTCAACATCCATTTATGATAAAAACTCTCAAGAAAGCAGGAATAAAAGGAACATACTTCAACATAATAAAAGTTATATATGACAAACCCACAGCAAACATTATCCTCAAATGTGAAAAATTGAAAGCATTTCCCCTAAAGTCAGGAACGAGACAAGGGTGCCCACTCTCATCACTACTATTCAACATAGTTTTGGAAGTTTTGGCCACAGCAATCAGAGCAGAAAAAGAAGTAAAAGGAATCCAAATTGGAAAAGAAGAAATAAAACTCTTACTGTTTGCAGATGACATGATCCTCTACATAGAAAACCCTAAATACTCCACCAGAAAATTACTAGAACTAATCAATAAATATAGTAAAGTTGCAGGATATAAAATCAACACACAGAAATCACTTGCATTCCTATATATTAACAATGAGAAAGCAGAAAGAGAAATTAAGGAAAAAATTCCATTCACCATTGCAATGAAAAGAATAAAATACTTAGGAATATATCTACCTAAAGAAACAAAAGACCTATATAAAGAAAACTATAAGACACTGGTGAAATAAATCAAAGAGGACACAAATAGATGGACAAATATACCATGTTCATGAATTGGAAGTATCAATATAGTGAAAATGAGTATACTACCCAAAGCAATCTATAGATTCAATGCAATCCCTATCAAGCTACCAATGGTATTTTTCAGAGAACTAGAACAAATAATTTCACAATTTGCATGGAAATACAAAAAACCTTGAATAGCCAAAGCAATCTTGAGAAAGAATGGAACTGGAGGAATCAACCTGCCTGATTTCAGTCTCTACTACAAAGCCACAGTCATCAAGACAGTTTGGTACTTGCACAAAGACAGAAATATAGAACAATGAAACAAAATAGAAAGTCCAGAGATAAATTCATGCACCTATGGACATCTTACCTTCAAAAAAGGAGGCAATAATATATAACGGAGGAAAGACAATCTCTTTAACAAGTGGTGCTGGAAAAACTGGTCAACCACTTGTAAAAGAATGGAACTAGAACACCTTCTAACACCACACACAAAAATAAACTCAAAATGGATTAAAGATCTGAACGTAAGACCACAAACTATAAAACTCAGAGGAAAACATAGGTGAAACACTCTCCAACATAAGTCACAGCAGGGTCCTCTATGACCCACCTCCCAGAATATTGGAAATAAAAGCAAAAATAAACAAATGGGACCTATTTAAAATTAAAAGCTTCTGCACAACAAAGGAAACTATAAGCAAGGTGAAAAGACAGCCTTCAGAATGGGAGAAAATAATAGCAAACGAAGCAACTGACAAAGAATTAATGTCAAAAATATACAAGCAACTCCTGCAGCTCAATTCCAGAAAAATAAATGACCCAATCAAAAAATGGGCCAAAGAACTAAATAGACATTTTTCCATACAGATGGCTAACAAACACATGAAAAAATGCTCAACATTACTCATTATCAGAGAAATGCACCACAATGAGGTACCATTTTATGCCAGTCAGAATGGCTGCGGTCCAAAAGTCTACAAACAATAAATGCTGGAGAGGATGTAGAGAAAAGGAACCCTTTTACACTGTTGGTGAGAATGCAAACTAATACAGTCACTATGGAGAACAGTGTGGAAATTCCTTGAAAAACTGGAAATAGAACTGCCATCCACCCAGCAATCCCATTGCTGAGCATACACACTGACAAAACCAGAATTTAAAGAGACACATGTACCCCAGTGTTCATCGCAGCACTGTTTATAATAGCCAGGACATGGAAGCAATCTAGATGCCCATCAGTAGACGAATGGATAAGAAATTGTGGTACATATGCACAATGGAATATTACTAAGCCATTAAAAAGAATAGATTTGACTCAGTTCTAATGAGGTGGATGAAACTGGAGCCCATTATACAGAGTGAAGTAAGCCAGAAGGAAAAACACCAATACAGTATACTAATGCATATATATGGTATTTAGAAAGATGGTAACAATAACCCTCTATGTGAGACAGCAAGAGACACAGATGAATACAACAGTCTCTTGGACTCTGTGGGAGATGGTGAGGGTGGGATGATTTGGGAGAATGGCATTGAAACATGTATGTTATCATATGTGTAACAAATCGCCAGTCAAGGTTCTATACATGATACAGGGTGCTCGGGGCTGGTGCACTGGGATGACCCAGAGGGATGGAATGGGGAGGGAGGAGGGAGGCGGATTCAGGATGGGGAACACTTGTAAACCCATGTCTGATTCATGTAAATATATGGCAAAACCAATACAGTATTGTAAAGTAATTAACCTCCAAATAAAATAAATAAATTTAAAAAATAAAATGCTGCACTCAATATGCCAGCAAATTTGGGAAACTCAGCATTGGCCACAGGGATGGAGAAGGTCAGTTTTCATTCCAGTCCCAAAGAAAGGCAATGCCAAAGAATGTTCACCCTACCTCACAACTGCACTCATCTCACACACTATCAAAGTAATGCTCAAAATTCTCCAAGCCAGGCTTCAACAATATGTGAACTGTGAACTTACTAATGTTGAAGCTGGGTTTAGAAACGGCCAAGAAACCAGAGCTCAAATTGCCAACATTCTTTGGATCATAGGAAAAAAAAACAAAAGAATTCCAGAAAAAAACAAAAAACAAAAAAAAAATCTACTTTTGCTTTATTGGCTATGCCAAAACTTTTGTGTGTGTAGATCACAGCAAACTGTGGGAAATTCTTAGAGATGGAAATACCAGACCACCTTATTTGCCCCCTGAGAAAACTGTATGCAGATCAAGAAGCAACAGTTAGAACTGCACATGGAACAACAGATGGGTTCCAAATGCGGAAAGGGGTATGTAAAGTCTGTAGATTGTCACCCTGCTTATTTAACTTATATGCAGAGTACATCATGCTAAATGCCAGGCTTGATAAAGCACAACCTGAAATCATGATGATGGGAGAAATATTGAAAACTTCAGACACACAGATAACACCACCCTTATGACAGAAAATGAAGAAGAACTAATGAGCCACTTGATGAAAGTGATCTAGGAGAGTGAAAAAGCTGGCTTAAAACTCAACATTCAAAAAACTAATATCATGGATATTATGTTAGTTTCATTTTTAAAGGAACCTCCATATTTTTTTTTTTTTCCATAGTGGTTGCAGCATTTGCTTTCCTGCCAACAATGCACAAGGATTCTTTTTTCTTGACATTCCCACCAACCCCTTTTGTTTATAGTCTTTTTTTTATAATAGCCATTCTGACAAGTGTGAGGTGATAATTCATTGTGGTTTTGACTTGCATCTTCTGGCTAATAGGCTATATTGAGTATCCTTCATATTTCTGTCAACCATCTGTATGTCTCCCTTGGAAAATTATCTCTGCCCATTTTTAAATTCTATAGTTTGTCTTTTTGAACTTGACTTGTATGTGTTCTTTATATATTTTGGATACTAATTCCTAATCAGACATATTATATCCAGCAATTTTCTCAACCAGTAGGCTGCTTTGTAATTTGTTGAGATTTCCTTTTCCGTGCAAAAGTTTTTTAGTATGATATAGTCCCCTGCCCCCCCCCCCACCACCATTTTTGTTTCCTTTTGTTGCCTTTTCCTGAAGATGCACATACAAAAAAAAAAAAAAAAAATTGCTAAGATATATGTCAAAGAGCATACTATTTGTTTTCTTCTAGAGTTTTATGGTTTCAAGTCTTTTAGGTTTTTAATTCTTTTTTATTTTCATTTATATATAATGCAAGAAAGTAGTCGTTTCATTATTTTGTACGTAGCTGTTCAGTTTTCGCAACACCATTTATTGAAGAGACTGTCTTTTGTCATATGTATATTCTTCCCTTCTAAGTCAGAGAATCAGTTCAGTTCAGTCACTCATTCATGTCCAACTCTTTGTGACTCGATGAACCACAGCATTCCAGGTCTCCCTGTTCATGACCAACTCCCAGAGTTCACGCAAACCCTAGTCCATCGAGTCAGTGATGCATCCAACCATCTCATCCTCTGTCGTCCACTTCTCCTCCTGCCCTCAATCTTTCCCATCATCAGGGTCTCTTCCAATGAGTCAGTTCTTTGCATCAGGTGGCCAAAGAATTGGAGTTTCAGCTTCAACATCAGTCCTTCCAATGAACACCTGAAACTGGGTCTCCTTTAGAATGGACTGGTTGTATCTGCTTGGAGTCCAATGGACTCACAAGATCTTCTCCAATATCACAGTTCAAAAGCATTCGTTCTTTGGTGCTCAACTTTCTTTATAGTCCAACTCTCACATCCATACATGACCACTGGAAAAACAATAGCCTTGACTAGACGGACCTTTGTTGGCAAAGTAATGTCTTTGCTTTTCAATATGCTGTCTAGGTTAGTCATAACTTTCCTTCCAAGGAGTAAGCATATTTTAATTTCATGGCTGCAATCACCATCTTCAGTTATTTTGGAACCCCCCAAAATAAAGTCTGACACTGTTTCCACTGTTTCCCCATCTATTTCCCATGAAGTGATGGAACTGGATGCCATGATCTTAGTTTTCTGAATGTTGAGCTTTAAGCCAACTTTTTCACTCTCCTCTTTAAATTTCATCAAGAGACTTTTTAGTTCCTCTTCACTTTCTGCCATAAGAGTGGCATCATCTGGATATCTTAGGTTATTGATATTTCTCCCAGCAATCTTGATTCCAGCTTATGCTTCATCCAGCCCAGCGTTTCTCATGATGTACTCTGCATATAAGTTAAATAAACAGGGTGACAATATATAACCTTGACATACTCCTTTCCCTATCTGGAACCAGTCTGTAGTTCCATGTCCAGTTGTAACTCTTGCTTCCTGACTTGCATACAGATTTCTCAAGAGGCAGGTGAGGTGGTCTGGTATTCCCATCTCTTTCAGAATTTTCCACAGTTTATTGTGATCCCCACAGTCAAAGGCTTTGGCATAGTCAATAAAGCAGAAATAGATGTTTTTCTGGAACTCTCTTGCTTTATCGATGATCCAGCAGATATTGGCAATTTGATCTCTGGTTCCTCTGCCTTTTCTAAAACCAGCTTGAATATCTGGAAGTTCATGGTTCACGTATTGCTGAAGCCTGGCTTGGAGAATTTTAAGCCTTATTTTAGTAGCCTGTGAGATGAGTTCAATAGTGCGGTAGTTGAGTATTCTTTGGCATTGCATTTCTTTGGGATTGGAATGAAAACTGACCTTTTCCCGTCCTGTGGCCACTGCTGAGTTTTCCAAATTTGCTGGCATATTGAGTGCAGCACCTTCAAAGTGTCATTTTTCAGGATTTTAAATAGCTCAACTGGTATTCCATCTTTTCCACTGTCTTTGTTCGTAGTGATGCTTTCTAAGATCCCCTTGACTTCACATTTCAGGATATCTGGCTCTAGGTGATTGATCACACCATCGTGATTATCTGGGTAATGAAGATCTTTTTGTATAATTCTTCTGTGTGTTCTTACCACATCTTAATATCTTATGCTTCTGTTAGGTCCCTACCAATTCTGTCCTTTACTGTGCCCATCTTTTCATGAAATATTTCCTTGGTATCTCTAGGTTTCTTGAAGAGATCTCTAGTCTTTCCCATTCTATTGTTTTGCTCTATTTTTTTGCATTGATAACTGAGGACGGCTTTCTTATCTCTCCTTGCTATTCTTTGAAATTCTGCATTCAGATGGGTATATTTCTCCTTTTCTCCTTTGCTTTTCCCTTCCCTTATTTTCACAGCTATTTCTAAGGCCTCCTCAGACAGCCATTTTCCTTTTTTGCATTTCTGTTTCTTGGGGATGGTCTTGATTCCTGTCTCCTGTACAATGTCATGAACCTCCCTCCATAGTTAATCAGGCACTCTGTCTATCAGATCTAGGTCATGGTGGAGAGGTCTGCCAGAATGTGGTCCACTGAAAAAGGGAATGACAAGCCACTTCAGTTCTTGACTTGAGAACCCCATGAACAGTATGAAAAAGCAAAAAGATAAGACACTGAAGGATGAACTCCCTAGGTTGGTAGGTACCCAATATGCTACTGAAGATCAGTGGAGAAATAACTCCAGAAAGTATGAAGGGATGGAGCCAAAGCAAAAAGAGCATCCAGTTGTGAATGGGACTGGTGATGGAAATGGGGTTTGATGTTGAAAAGAGCAATATTCATAGGAACCTGTAATGTTAGGTCCATGAATCAAGGCAAATTGGAAGTGGTAAAACAGGAGATGACAAGAGTGAACATTGACATTCTAGGAATCAGTGAACTAAGATTGACTGGAATGGGTGAATTTAACTCAGATGGCCATTATGTCTACTACTGTATGCAGGAATCCCTTAGAAGAAATGGAGTAGCCGTAATAGTTAACAAAAGCCTCCAAAATGCAGTACTTGGATGCAATCTCAAAAATGACAGAATGATCTCTGTTTGCTTCCAAGGCAAACCATTCAATATCACAGTATTCCAAGTCTATATCCTGACCAGTAACACTGAAAAAGCTGAAGTTGGACAGTTCTATGAAGACCTACAAGATCTTCTAGAACACCCCAAAAAGATGTCTTTTTCATTATTGGGAAGTGGAATGCAAAAGTAGGAAGTCAAAAAACACCTGGAGTAACAGGCTAATTTGGCCTTAGAGTACAGAATGAAGCAGGGCAATGGCTAATAGAGTTCTGCCAAGGAACACACTGGTCATAGCAAACACCCTCTTCCAACAACACAAGAGAAGACTCTACCCATGGACATAACCAGATGGTGGACAATGAAATCAGATTGATTATATTCTTTGCAGCCACAGATGGAGAAACTCTATATAGTCAGCAAAAACAAGACTGGACACTGACTTTGGCTTGGATCATGAACTCCTTATTGCCAAATTCAGACTGAAATTGAAGATATTAGGGAAAACCACTAGACCATTCAGGTATGACTTAAATCAAATCCCTTGTGACTATATAGTGAAAATGAGAAATAGATTTAAGGGACTAGATCTAATAGACAGACTGCCTGATGGATTATGGATGGAGGTCGTAGGATAATTGACCTAGTTTATATTATTCTAGTCTAAACTATGAGTTCAGAAATTTTATGGGCACCTGGAGTATCAGGAATTTACCTTCAAAGATTTCTTTAGATATTTGATTGTATGATTAAGTTCACTGGTAAAGGAGAATCACTTTTGGACATTTTCAGTCATGTTGTGGTTGTTGAATTTCTAAATCATGACAAAGTTTTTGCAACTCTAATGGACTGCAGCATGGTAGACTTCTCTGTCCCTTACCATCTCCTGGAGGTTGCTCAAAGTCATATCCATTAAGTAGAGGAGTCCATCCAACCATTTCATCTCCTTTCTCAACCTGCCTTCAATCTTTCTCAGCATCAGAGTCTCTCCCAGTGAGTTGACTCTTTGCATCAAGTGGCCAAAGTCTTGGAGCATCAGCTTCAGCATCAACCCATCCAGTGAATATTCAGGACTGATTTCCTGTAGGATTGACTAGCTTGATCTCCCTGCAGTCCACAGGACTCTCAAGAGTCTTTTCCAATGCTGCAGTTCAAAAGCATCAATTCTTTGATGCTCAGCCTTCTTTATGGTCCAATTCTCACATTCATACATGATTACTGGAAAAACAGTATTTTTGTCTACAGACCTTTGTCAGCAAAGTGATGTCTCTGCTCTTTAATATGTTGTCTAGTTTTGTCATTGCCATAGCTTTTCTTCCAAGGAACAAGTGTCTTTTAATTTCATGGCTGCAGTCCTTGAACACAGTAATTTTGGAGTCTAATATAATATAGTCTGTCACTGTTTTCCCCCATCTCTTTGCCATGAAATGATGAAGAAAGATGCCATGAAATTACTTTTTTGAATGTTGAACTTTAAGCCAGCTTTTTCACTGTCTTCTTTTACTTTCATCAAGATGCTCTTTAATTCCTATTTTCTTTCTTCCATTCGGCTGTTTATCACCTGAATATCTGAGGTTTTTGATAGTTCTCCCAAAAATCTTGATTCCAGCTTCAGATTCAACCAGCCAAGCATTTTGTATGATGTACTCTGCATATAAGTTGAGTAAGCAAGGTTAAAATATACAACCTTAATATACTCCTTTTCCAGTTTGGAACCAGTCTGATTCTAACTGTTGTTTCTTGACCGGCATGCAGGTTTCTCAGAAGGTAGGTCAGGTGGTCTGGTATTCCCATCCCCTTAAAATTTTTCCACAGTTTCAAATGAAGCAGAAGTTTTTCTAGAATTCTCTTGCATTTTCTGTGATCCAGCAGATGCTGGCAATTTGATCTTTGGTTCCTTTGCCTTTTCTAAATCCAGCTTGTACATCTGGTAGTGAAGGATTTTCAGCATTACCTTGCTAGCGTGTAAAATGAGTGCATTTATTTGGGAGTTTGAACATTCTTTAACGCTGCCCTTCTTTGGAATTGGAGTGAAAACTGACCTTTTCTGGTCCTATGGCCACTGCTGAGTTTTTCAAATTTGTTGGGGTATTGAGTGCAGCACTTCAACAGCCCATCATTTAGGATTTTAAATAGCTCAGTAGGAATTCTATCACCTCCACTAGCTTTGTTCCTAGTAATGCTTTCTAAGGCCCACTTGACTTCACTCTCCAGGATGTCAGTCATGTAGCCTTGAAAAACATAAAGGAAGTGAGGAACTTTTCAACTATAGATATTTGAGATCTTGGACCAAAGCAAGAGGCCATGATTGTTGTATTTCACAACTCTTTAATTTTTTAATGAGGTAAATTTTATAAAACATAAAATTAACCTGTAATTATTTCATTGTGTGCAATTCAGTATTACATATATGATGCTGTGGAATAAGCACTTCTATTTTGTTCCAATATGTTAATGTCTCCCTCACTCTTAATTGTTTGAAAGCAGGCAAGCTTTTGCTAATGCGAATGTTTATTTTCTTATGAGCCCATTGTGTAATTTTAATTATAAGTAGGGTATGACCAAAGTCACACTTTAGAAGATGTTGGCTGCTCAGAGAATTGTGTAGATACCACGCTCCTCACTGTCCCCTCTTCATACCTCAAATTCTTAAATTCCACTGCCTTAGGTTGTTGTGCAAATTGTTTTTATTACCACCATCCATGGCACTATCTATTCTGTGTAACTAAAATCCCAAACATCTCTAAAAAGAATTTTAAACTTACAAATAATATTAATTCTGGACCTTTAGCTTTGTGTACTGTTTCATGAGCTTGCTCTTGATACCTCTTGCCTACTTCCACTATACCTATGCACAGTTCAGATCAGTTCAGTTGCTCAGTTGTGTTTGACTCTTTGCACCCCCATGGACTGCAGCACACCAGGTTTCTCAGTCCATCACCAACTCCTGTAGCTCGCTCAAACTCATGTCCATTGAGTCAGTGATACATAGGTGATACAATCCCTATGTATTGTTCCTATTTAAGGCCATTAACCGGAGAAGGCAATGACACCCCACTCCAGTACTCTTGCCTGGAAAATCCCGTGGACGGAGGAGCCTGGTAGGCTACAGTCTATGGGGTCGCTGGGAGTCGGACACGACTGAGCGACTTCACTTTCACTTTTAACTTTCATGCATTGGAGAAGGAAATGGCAACCCACTCCAGTGTTCTTGCCTGGAGAATCCCAGGACGGGAAGCTTGGTGGGCTGCCATCTATGGGGTCGCACAGAGTCAGACACGACTGAAGCGATTTAGCAGCAGCAGCAGCAGCAGCAGCAGCAAGGCCACTGACTATATATTAAGTAATCAGTTTTATATACCAACGCATCTAGTTTCATGCCTTGGGTACACCAGGAAAGTAGTGAACATTACTTTATGGAATGGATAAACATATATATATTCTGAAGGAAATGTAAACAGAAAAAAATTAAAGCAAAGTGGCCATTAAGATAATTTTCAAAATAATGATATTGCTAGTTTTATTTTGAAAAATTGACAAGATAATGATATATTTACTTAAAATTATCAACAATAGCATTTACATTCTTTTTTGCTTTCCTTATTGTTGAGTATCTGCCATAATTCCCCCATGTAATATTCAACATTTCAATTGACATTTAATGAGGATACCATTGATTAAATAAAGCTATCTAAAAATTTCAGTTTTATAAACATACTTCTATTTAAATTATTATAGATATTTGCTATCTTTACTTCTATATCAAAGTGCATAGAATAAAAAGAAGACATTAAAAATAACTAACTATAACATTTATGAACAATTTATTTGAAAATAGTGTTATAGAAAATAATAATAATTTCAAAGTGAATAATTTTAATCCTTAGCTCCCAAAGTGAGAACAGTAAATACAATCATAAAGTGATAAAAAGGCACAAAAGCAAATCACTTAAGGGATCACAAATTTCCTTTTAAAATACAGTATTTATTGAAAGAGTACATAAAATAAAGCTAAATTGCAGGCATTTGGCATTCAAAGTACAATAACAACTTAAATGCTACTTATAAAAGGTGCTAAATTATGAAAGTTAAAGATAGAAAGGTATCAAAGAAAAGTATTACTTATGTTTTGGAGAAGTAGAATTTTTTAGGGCAATGATTTACTGAGTTTTAAAAATGCAGGCAGGTGAATTAAAATCACTGAATTTGAAACTCAGGAATTACAACAGAATGTGAAATTTCCTTAGAGAATCAAGGCTGAAAATTTCTAAAATTACTTTTAAAATATTGATATATATATATATATATATATATTTTTAAGTTCATTAGTAATGGATGAATAAAATCATATGAAAGCATCTACTACACCCTATAATTTAAGAGGATTGACTGAGCACATATTGCAGCCACTCCCTTTCATTATATGTAACAAAAGTAACAGAAAATAATAAGTAATGAAGTTAGGATAAAAACAAAAATCAAATAGATAATAGCTCTGAAAAATAGGAATCAAATATTGGAGTCGGTAAAAGGTGAAAAGTAGGTAACAGTATACTGAAAGCTAAATGCAGCTTATTTAACATTCTTAAATAATGTTTCTTTTAGAAAGTTGCATTAAGCGACATCTGATAATTTCTATATAAGTAACAGGTGCCTGGCTAATCATAATAGCAAAACCTTCTACATAGGTCAGAAAATACCCCCAAAACATGTACATGACACATTAACAGGCATTCACACAAATACAGGGTCAAGAAGAGGTCATAGAAAGATGGGCTTGGTGTCAGTGTCAGAAGTTGTTAACTATAGAATTGTTGTAAGCCTGGGCTTACCTGTATGTGGCTAGCACCATCCATGAGGATAAGTGATTACCCATCTTGGGAACAAAGGCACCCTATTATTGACCCCAGAAGCATGTTTCTGCCTTCATTCATGCTAAGAGAATGCTGTGATTCATCACCTGGATGTACCTCCAGGAACAAAGGACTCACTATTCTAGCTTCTGAAAGTGCTGTCTTCAGACAGCCTTACCTTGATGTTCTCTTTTGGGTACCTCCTTGATCAAGAACTAAAGAGCCTCTTGATGAACGTGAAAGAAGAGAGTGAAAAAGCTGGCTTAAAGCTCAACATTTAGAAAACATTTAGATTATAGCATCTGGTCCCATCACTTCATGGTAAATAGATGGGGAAACAATGGAAACAGTGACAGGTTTTATTTTGGGGGGCTCCAAAATCACTGCAGATGGTGACTGTGGCAATGAAATTAAAAGACACTTACTCCTTGGGATAAAAGTTATAACCAACCTAGATAGCATATTAAAAAACAGAGACATTACTTTGCCAACAAAGGGCTGTCTAGTCAAGGCTATGGTTTTTCTGGTAGTCATGTATAGATGTGAGAGTTGGCAATATATATTTCTTTTTTTCTATAAAGAAAGCTGAGTGCTAAAGAATTGATGCTTTTGAACTGTGATGTTGGAGAAGACTCTTGAGAGTCCCTTGGACTACAAGGAGATACAACCAGTCCATTCTGAAGGAAATCAGTCCTGAATATTCATTGGAAGGACTGATGTTGAAACTGAAACTCATACTTTGGCCACCTGATGCAAAGAACTGAGTCATTTGAAAATATCCTGATGCTAGGAAATATTGAAGGCTGGAGAAGAAGGGGATGACAGAGGATGAGATGGTAGGATGGCATCACCAACTCAATGGACATGAATTTGAGAAACTCAGGGAGTCATTGATGGACAGGGAGGTCTGGCATGCTATAGTTCAGAGTCAGACACGACTGAGCTACTGAACTAAACGGAACTTGATCAAGGAAACACATTATCCATGGTCATGCTTCCTCTTCTGTAAGGCCAAAATCTCACATTTAATTGATAAAAGTTAGAAAGGCCTATGGCACCCCACTCCAGTACTCTTGCCTGGAAAATCCCATGGGCAGAGGAGCCTGGTTGGCTGTAGTTTATGGGGTCTTAAAGAGTCGGACATGACTGAGCAACTTCACTTTCACTTTTAACTTTCATGCATTGGAGAAGGAAATGGCAACCCACTCCAGTGTTCTTGCCTGGAGAATCCCAGGGACAGGGGAGCCTGGTGGGCTGCCGTCTATGGGGTCGCACAGAGTCGGACATGACTGAAGTGACTTAGCAGCAGCAGCAGAAAGGCCTGTAGCTTGTGTACAAACACTTTAAAACCCTTAACATGTTTACTTTGCTCAGACCTGTATACTTTTTAACATTTTTTTTTTCAATTGTACGTACTCTCTATAAAATGTGAAACATGTTCTGATAGTGGATAATCATTCTCTGATAGTGGATAGAAAGATATGTGACTGAAAGATGTGACTGGTATTCTGAAAACCTAGACTTAATGATGAGTCTAAGACTTGCCATTTATACTAATTGTGAAAAATCAACCTTGTGACCAAAAGACTTACAAAGGCAAACGTATCTCCCTCAAAAGTAGTCATTCAGGAAAGGGAAAGGGGTGCTTAGAAAGGGAAATTATATGCACATTTCATTTAGAAATCTGGCTCCCCATTAGAAGCCAAGCAGAATTTCATTTTATATGAACATATTAGTATTTTCCATGTAAAGCATTCCATTCTATGAGGAAGAAGATACGTATTTATGGTTTTCCCTTTTTGCTTTATAACAGTTAAAATGATATCAAATATTTGCTACACCTTTATTTCTATATATGTTATGACCTTATGTCACCTATGCACCATTTAGTGTTTACCTTCAGTCATTTAGCACGGCACTTAATAGAATCCATATTTAATAAATTCATACTTCCAGCAACATGGGGTAAAGTTATTTTGGACTTATAAAGTGAAACAAGTTGACTGAACTATATATGATGCTTCTACAATATGTCACGTGCTGTAATGTGAGCATTCTTCATGTTTCATGCTACCATTTATGTAGTGTCATCTGTTATCTGCACAATCAACTCTTTGGTAGTAAATTCTGAAAAATGTTTATTTACTATATCTATTAATTAGGCCCCAGTAAAATGAGAGAATCTACCCTTTAATTTGAACAAGGGGAATTTAATATAGTTAGTAACAGTGGATTAGAATGATAGGGGATTGCTTAAATGGAAGAGAAAAAGAGAACCCTAAAGAATATTTTAGGTCTGAGTGAGAGTACCTAAGAAAGTAATACAGTGAAAGGAAAAGGTCTCAGTTGCCATGGGATTACATCAGACCTCTTTGTGGGGGGGTGGTTGAAGCCCACAGAAAGGTGGAGACATTTTCCACTGTTTTTGGCCAGAACTGATAGCTGGCAAGTGGAGACACAACTGATGGAATAGTGTTATGATTCCCTAACTGCTGCCAGTGCAGTTGCTCTAAATTTGATGAAAAGCCAGCTAACAGCAGTTGCTAAATTCACCAGAAAGCTACCAGAAATCCTCAGGGCTGGAAAGGAGTTTAATATTGAGCTTGTGGAAGCTGTCACTTGGAAAATGTGGGCAAGCAATGTCCTTAGCAATGCCATTGATATCTTGCCAAATCCTTTCATGCTCAAGTGGCTCTTATCTTTGAGAACAATTCAGGTGGGGAAGAGTGTGCCTGAAGAAAATGAGGAGATACCTCTTACTGCTGGCCACAAAGATATTGCTAAATAACAACATAAATACACGAAGAGCACAAAAAAGAGCCTATTCATGGGAACCAGGAAGAGAAAATATTTTTAGAACTCATACTAATAGGATTTAACATTGTACTGGCTGTGGGGGGGGGGGGAAATTACATGGTCCAATTCTGTTGTCACATAACAAAGAGGCAATGAGTTAATAGCTAACAGACACTCTTGGCTATTTAGCTACCCAGCTTTCAAATGTACCATTCTATATATTTTTAAACTTCCCTACTGAAACACACAACTCAAAACTTTCACCTAAAAACATACAGCTACATTTCTTACAAATAGAGACATTCTCACCATTTTCTCAAAATGAAAAGATGCACAGTCCCAATCATCATTGCATCTATTATTGTGGCTTTATTGATTGTTTCTCAAATTCTGTCACACTCAAAGCCCTCTGAATATTGTTCAGTTCAATTCAGTCACTCAGTCGTGTCCAACTCTTTGTGACCCCATGAATCGCAGCACGCCAGGCCTCCCTGTCCATCAACAACACTGGAATTTACCCAAACTCCTGTCCATTGAGTCGGTGATGCTATCTAGCCATCTCATCCTCTGTCGTCCCCTTCTCCTCCTGCCCCCAATCCCTCATAGCATGAGTGCCTTTTCCAATGAGTCAGCTCTTCATATCAGGTGGCCAAAGTATTGGAGTTTCAGCTTCAACATCGTTCCTTCCAATGAACACTCAGGACTGGTCTCTTTTAGGATGGACTGGTTGGATCTCCTTGCAGTCCATGGGACTTGAAAGAGTCTTCTCCAACAACAGCTCAAAAGCATCAATTCTTCAGCACTCAGCTTTCTTCACAGTCCAACTCACATCCATACATGACCACTGGAAAAACAATAGCCTTGACTAGACGGACCTTTGTTTACAAAGTAATGTCTCTGCTTTCAACATGCTGTCTAGGTTGGTCATGACTTTCCTTCCAAGGAGTAAGCATCTTTTAATTTCATGGCTGCAATCACCATCTGCAGGGATTTTGGAGCCCAGAAAAATTAAGTCAGCCAATGTTTCTGCTGTTCCCTATCTATTTGCTGTGAAGTGATGGGACCAGATGCCATGATCTTTGTTTTCTGAATGTTGAGCTTTAAGCCAACTTTTTCACTTTCCACTTTCACTTTCATCAAGAGGCTCTTTAGTTCTTCTTCACTTTCTGCCATAAAGGTCGTGTCATCTGTATATCTGAGGTTATTGATATTTCTCCTGGCAATCTTGATTCCAGCTTGTACTTCCTCCAGCCCAGCATTTCACATGAAGTACTTTGCATATAAGTTAAATAAGAAGGGTGACAATATACAGGCTGAATATTGTTAACTAACACTAAACTGTCAGATAACCTGCAGTAACTTTTATATACTTTTTTAATAAGAGAGAAGAAAATTTTTTCACATATATAAGTAAATCATATATATGAAAAACAATATGAAAAACTACTATAATCTTTATTTCCTTCATTGCAAATAATATCTATGGTTTCTTCTTCACCATCCATTCTGTATTTCCTCCACAATCCTCAAAAACATCAACTTATTAATGGAATAGAATAAACCAAACCCAATGCAATAATCCAAATATGAGTTAAAGAATGACCCAAGTACTCAAATACCCTGTCTTTGCAGGAAGGTTACTGTAATTTTCCATTTACCTTTGTTACTGAGCATGGAAGAGTTAAGAAGCACCCAGAGAATGCTCTGGCTTCCAGTCATAGTGCTCTTTATTTTACTTTATCCTTAGTAATCAAAATCAATTCCTCTATTTCTTTAATGAGAGAAAACCATTTTTCTATCTATTGGTTTCTCTGGTATAAGGAGCCAACAATGGCTAGGTTTCATCTTACAATTCAAGAGAATCCTTACTGTGTTCCCTGCTATCAGGATTCTCTCCTTGGGTAATTAAACATTCAAGAAGCAAAGCAAAACTCAATGTCACTAGAACAGAAAGAAAATTTTGCAAATTGGTTATTTGATGTAACACTAAGAGAAGCCACTCCCACTTCCTACCATTGATTTCCAGATTCATATATTGTGTCTGTGGGAAAGGCAGCACCATATAAAGGTCTCTGTGAATAGATCTTATCTTTTCAGGAAATTTATCTCACAACTTTCAATTACCTGAGTCTTCATAAGTCCTGGCTTATGTAGGGAATGGCTGTTCAACCACAGTGGTGTCTTCTGTTCCAAAGTGTCAGTTTTAATTCAAAATTAGTGTCTAGTAACATCAGTAAGTTCTGACAAATTCTCTTTCTCCAGTGCCCTGTCACTCTGCTTTTCTCTTGGGGAAAATTTGAAATAAAATTTCTAGTGTGAACTTGTGGCAAAGTTTTAGGTTCCTATTTCAATAGGACTCAATCTCCCCTTCATTCAAGATTCTTTGTGTCTATGAATTGACTCAAATTTTGGCCTTGGTTACAAAGCTACAACTCTCTTCTGTGGTGACTCGAGCCAGATTTATTGGCTACTAGAACTTTGTTTTTTTTGCTATAGATATCAGTGTTAATCAAGTGAAACTGTGCATCTCTTTCATCCCTAAAAACACCTTAATAAATTAGCCAACAATAAAGATATCTGTAACCCAAGGCATACTGATACCACTTCACCCCAAACTACCCTTATAAGTACCTACCTCCTTTGGTGAGTAAAAGTTGTCACTAGCATTCTATTACTTTAGGATTATGTAATCTCATTGGAGTTAGGGAGCCCAACTCAATGGTTCCATCCCATACAGTTATGCCTTACATACAAACAAGAGCTACCACAGAGATTTCCATGAGTGAAGATGCTACCCACAGTATGTATCAATGACTTTTTGTATGCATGCTGTTTGTTCTTGGGTTAGATTCTGTACACCTTGAACATGGTAAATTTTATTCTAGTCATGATTGTAGTGGCAACAGAATAGACTTTTTGTGGGTCCTAAGAGACATCGTCATTTTTCAAGACGGGCTGCCCCAGTTGATGTTATCACAGGGTCTTCAGGCAGAGAAAAGCTAATCTCAAATGCTGGGAGGTATATTGCTTCCACTGATAACTGAGACTCAGAGTGACTTGGGAGTTCACAGTGTCAATTTTATTTGAGCCTAACAAGATGTCTTCATCCAGTTTTTAAAAGCCAGTTATTTGCCAAGAAGTGACTGAAATTTTGTATAAGAAATGGTGTAACTGTGAATTCAACTACAGTTTAATTTTGTAACCTTCAAAATTAAGCTTTATGTTTTGTTTTCAAAATATGAGCTTCGTGTTTGCAAGAAATACTGGATCATTTCAGGACTGTCACGGAGGATATTTGGACATTATTACATCATGACTGATCTGAAAATTAATGGACTTCAGTTTGCATTTTTGCTTTATCAAAGTGCTTTATCAAGTACTCTAAAAAGACTATAGTCTATAACATAGTCTCAATGTTATTTCCACAAAAGTCAAATGCAATAGCCATTTGGATTTCCAAAGCATATGCTTCAGTTGGCAGTTCTTCACAAACAACTACACCTGGTAGCTTGATTGACTGTGATAAAATGGATTACAAGCATTCCATTTCCTATTGGCAAGGAGATCAGCACTGAACACAAGCCGAATGCCATGACCAAAAGATTCCTGAAACTTCATCCTTTGGGTCAGTCTCTAGGAACCACTTCTATTATCAATTATGTTTTAGCCAGAGTTTCATAAACAGAAAGAGAACAGAAATTTTAATAAAAATAATTATTATCCAGGGATTAAAATAACAGGTAAGAGAAAAAGAAATAAGAAAGTAACACTCTTGGAAAGAAAAATAAATGTTCTACAAGCTGGAATTCAGACTTCACTGGATAGATTGTGGTTTAAACTCACTAGATAGTTAAGAAACTAGCAAAGTTGGGCTAAGTAAGAGTTGGTTCATAGTCTATTAGAGGGATGCGAAAAACAGAGAAAGCCTTTTAGGATTCTGGCAAATTGGCAAGTAAGTGTGTTGTGAGAATTCCTGTTAACTTAAGAAGTCAATAGTGAAATGGGTTTTCTTATGGAAGAGTTGTCAGAAAAACTCTCAAGGGTATGAGAGGGGTGGTCAGAAAAACATTACTCGAATATATCTGGATACAGAATTCTGGTGCCAGAACTCACTAGCTGCCTTTGGAAGTTTCATTTTATTCACAATTCTAAAGTGTTTATAATAGCCAGGACATGGAAGCAACCTAGATGTCCATCAGCAGATGAATGGATAAGAAAGTGTGGTACATATACACAATGGAGTATTACTCAGCCATTAAAAAGAATAAATTTGAATCAGTTCTAATGAGGTGGATGAAACTGGAGCTAATTATACAGAGTGAAGTAAGCCAGAAAGAAAAATACCAATACAGTATACTAACGCGTATATATGGAATTTAGAAAGATGGTAACAATAACCCTGTATGTGAGACAGCAAGAGAGACACAGATGTATAGAACAGTCTTTTGGACTCTGTGGGAGAAGGAGGGGGGAGAATTTGGGAAAATGGCATTGAAACATGTATAATATCATATAAGAAATGAATTGCCAGTCCAGGTTCGATGCAGGATACAGGAAGCTTGGGGTTGGTGCACTGGGATGACCCAGAGGGATGGCATGAGGAGGGAGGTGGGAGGGGGGTTCAAGATGGGGAACACATGTACACCTGTGGCAAATGCATGTTGATGTATGACAAAACCAATACAATATTGTAAAGTAAAAATAATAATAATAATAAATTGAAATAATAAAAGTAACAAACAAATAAAATGTAAAAAAAAAAAAAATACAGTGTTCACACAAGGTGCCACTTATCACTAGAAGCTATGTGAAAGAGGAATGTACGTTTGGGGGAAATTGTTTAGGAGGATTTGCCACTTGCTCCTGGCTGGAGAATGACTGCTGAAAAAGAGACATTCAACATGGACAAAACTAGATAGCATATTGGAAGAAGGAAGGGAGAAAAAAATAGAACTATAATCTCTAATGCCCCTATGCTACCCTCTACCAACAAAGATAACATTTTTCTGGATACAAAAAATATATATATATATTATACACTCCAGGTACATTGTGCTGTGCTGTGCAAAGTCACTTCAATCATGTCTGACTCTTTGAGACCCTATAGACTGTAGCCCACCAGGCTCCTCTGTTCAAGGGATTCTTTAGGCAATACTACTGGAGTGGGTTTCCAAGTCCTCCTCCAGGAGATCTTCCTGATCCAGGAATCAAACCCACCTTTCTTGTGTCTCCTGCATTAGCAGGCAGATTCTTTACCACTGAGCCACCTGGGGAGCCCCCAGCTACATAATCAAAGAGAAAATAAAAGACCAGATTTGGAGCTGAGTCAACTTATTGATAACTGGTACAATATACACTGAATAAATGTCACTTTTCAACTGTAAAAATTCTTAAGTTGAAATCGGTGGATAGAATTATCTTCAAATTATCCTACAATCTTAGAGTATATCTTTAAAATGTAATATGGTGGACGTTTCATCACTTTTTTAAGCCAAAAATTCTTAGAACTTATTCATGAAGGTATGGAAATTTCTTTAAAATGTATGATTGGGTTATCAAGGCTGATTTGATTTGACATATCTGTATAGTTCTATAGGTAAGAGAAATCTTAAATTATATAACTCTATGATAGGTTACTGTAATTCAATGCAAATGATTTGTTCAGTTTAATTTGATTCAATTGCATGTGTTGTAATAGAAAAAAAAATCACATAGCTGAAATACCCACATTTATTCTAATAAGTACTTTGGAAGAGATAAGAGCAAAAAATGGTGCTATGGAACTTACACAAGGACGTTTTTAAAATAGTATACATGTTTTTGAAAATAAGGTGTTTGAAACCCAGCATTCGTGATACAGAGAGACTTTACTGACAAGGACGGTTTTTAGAATAATATTTTCAGTTAACCTGTTTTATGTAACTGAAGCCATCTGTTTTTGTTTCAAGTTGGATACAGTGACTGATTCGAATAACTAGGGCAGCTAAAGATACTGTAATACTCTAGATGACACCAAAACACTTGCCCACACACATGTAGTTAGAACCTAAGAATTTGTGACAGTCTATAATTAGTAGAAATTTATGTCTATATGTTGTTTTATGTTTTTAAATGGGAAAAAGCTGTATAATCATCCATTTGTCACTCAAGATTTCATTTAATATTTTCCCCCTTTGTCTATCCAATGCATATGCCTGTTATGTGATCACTTTTTTGCAAATTTTGGTAGAAAAATGATAGATAGATAAATAAAAGGAGATGGTGTAGTACTCACAGGCACACTCTGATGTCTGTTCTTATCTTTTTTTATTATATCGTTAATAGATTATCTTATTTGAACATCATCTAATAAGCAACTGTTACCTATGGTAAAATCCATAGAAGAAGAAAAAGTAACAAACGTATTTGTTAACAATGAAGGGAAAAAGTTGATTTCTTAAGTGACAGAAGACTTTGGTGAATGTACTGTTAACTTCAAAACTAATGAAAATGTTGGGAAAGCAACTAAATATAATCATTTCAGAACTCTGGAAAATGACCCAATTCACAGGAAAAAAACAAAACAAAACAAAAAACTCAACATCATATGTCCAGGTGATACAAGAGTAAGACAGAGGAGTCTGTGATATTTTGAATTGGAGTTATTCTTATTTTTCCTCCCTCCGCGGCTCTCTGACTTGGCAACCCTAAAAAGAATTTGGCCGTACAATTGACAGAAAAGACTGCCCTCCTTTGAGCCCTTGTAAAAACACCACTAGCACCACTTCAAAACACAAGTTTGTGGTTTTTTTTTTTTTCCTATACTTGAAGCTTCCAGGAAAAACTCTCTTTCCGTAATTCATTGGCAATTTTATTTGATTGAGTATTCAGCTCAGGAAAAACAAAAGCAAAAACCTACCTTACAGTACCACCAAAAAACAGTAGAAACCAGCTGGAACAACTCAACTCTCTAAGATCTTAACTTTAATTGGGATAAATAAGATCTGGTATAAATATTTTAAAAGTGATACTAGACAACTAGCCAATTATAGGGAATTTTGAAAAGCTTTTTTATATTCTTGGGGAATCTACAAAACTTCAGTCTTGGGAACCACTGAATATATTTTCTGCAAATACTGGAATAAGAAAAAGATCCCAGAAGCTCATTTCAGTTCAATCGTTGTCATGTCTGAGTCTTTGCGACCCTATGGACTGCAGCATGCCAGGCTTCCCAGTCCATTACCATCTTCCAGAGGTTGTTTAAATTCATGTCCATTGAGTCAGTGATGCCATCCAACCATCCCATCCTTTCTTTCTCATCCTTCCTTCAATCTTTCCCAGCATCAGGGTCTTTTCCAATGTGTCAGTTCTTCGCATTAGGTGGCCAAAGTATGGGAGCTTCAGCTTCAGCTTCAGCTTCAGTCTTCTAATGACGATTCAGGACTGATTTCCTTTATGATTGACTGGTTTGATCTCCTAGCAGTCCAATGAACTCTCAAGAGTCTTCTCCAATACCACAGTTCAAAAGCATCAATTCTTTGGTGTTCAGCTTTCTTTATAGTCTGACTCTCATATCCATACATGGCTATTAGAAAAACCATAACTTTGACCCAGTAATTCATCTCTGAGTAATTTTGAGAGATACAAAAGCAAAAAGTGAAAGATAAGGCTGTCTAGTAAATGGACTGAAGTTTAAAGGTCTCTCTTCTCAGAAAGATTTCCTTGGCAAAGAGAGAGAACTATAAGTAAAGTAATTAAGAGAAAAATCTAAGCAATCATTGTCAGACCACTAAAGTATATTGAGACAGGGATGGTCTTTAGGAATTTAGGCTTTAATGTATGCAAGCAAACAACAATTCTTTTGAAAAAACCTGAAAGAGAACTAGGTGTGGGAACACCGTAGAGAATACAGAATCTGAAGAATTATTCCAGGAAACTCACTAACAAATAATCAGTGCAAGAAAATCAATAACAAGAGTGAAAAACAACAAACCATAATGTAGGATGCATAGTAAAAGTGCTACAATACATTTTCTAAAATAAACATTTTTTTCCAGAAATTACTAAATTAACAAAGTGTGCCATCTAATAGAGGACAAAAATTAACCAACATAAAATTTCACTGAAGGAGCACACTTGGTCTTATTAGGTACAACTTATAAAACTTCATTTAAATAAATAAAGAATGTATAAATAATGAAAGACATGGAACAATAAAGTCCTAAATAGGGAAAACAAATGAGATATAAATTGTGAGGTCAAATAGAAATTCTAAAGTTGAAAAGCACAATAACTAAAAGGACAAGTCCACTAAGCAAGGGACAGCAATAGATTTGAGCTGACAAAATAGAGAAATTGTGAACTTGAAATTGCATCAGTACATTCCAAGGACAATAATAAAAAAAAAGAAAGAAGAAAAATGAACAGAGATCATCAAGCATGCCAAAATATACATGATGGAAATCCAAGAAGGAGAAGAGTAAAAAGATAGGGCTGAAAAAATATATGAAGGAATAATAACTACAAAATTCATATATTTGATGAAAAAACATTCATCAACACATCAGAGTAGCTCAGCATACTTCAAGTAGAATAAAATCAAAGAGATTCATCCTAGAGGTACCCTCAGATCAGATCAGATCAGATCAGTCGCTCAGTCGTGTCCGACTCTTTGCAACCCCATGAACTGCAGCACGCCAGGCCTCCCTGTCCATCACCAGCTCTCAGAGGTCACTCAGACTCACATCCATCGAGTCAGTGATGCCATCCAGCCATCTCATCCTCTGTCGTCTCCTTCTCCTCCTGCCCCCAATCCTTCCCAGCATCAGAGTCTTCTCCAATGAGTCAACTCTTTGCATGAGGTGGCCAAAATACTGGAGTTTCAGCTTTAGCATCATTCCTTCCAAAGAAATCCCAGGGCTGATCTCCTTCAGAATGGACTGGTTGGATCTCCTTGCACTCCAAGGGACTCTCAAGAGTCTTCTCCAACACCACAGTTCAAAAGCATCAATTCTTCGGCGCTCAGCCTTCTTCACAGTCCAGCTCTCACATCCATACATGACCACAGGAAAGACCATAGCCCTGACTAGGCGAACCTTTGTTGGCAAAGTGATGTCTCTGCTTTTGAATATGCTATCTAGAGGTACCCTAGTCATTCGAAAAACAGGTCCATGACAAAGAAAACCTTGAAATTGGAAAGAGAGACATGACTTACCACTTAAAAGTGTTCCTCAGTAAGATTAAGAGCTGACTTCTCATCAGAAATCATGGAGTCAAGAGACAACGGATGGGATGACATATTGACAGTGCTGAAATAAATGCTGTCAACCAAAATTCTGTATCCAGAAAAAATTATAAAACAAACATTCCTTGACTTAAAAAAAAAAAAAAAAAAAAAAAAACAAAAAACAGGAAAACATACTGCTAGCAAATCTGCTCTAACCAAAAAAAAAAAAAAAAAAAAAAAAAGAGTAAAATCACCAAGAAGGTAATTGCATATGAAATTCTGTTTAACTCAGAAGAAGGCACTGACGGAGAAATGATGAAATGAAAAGCAAGAGTTAAGACATCCAGAAATAACAAAAAGACAGAAAAATCCTACTATAAAAATAAATGTAAAATGGATTTACATCTTGAAATTTAAATGTAAATAGATTAAGCATTCAAAGTGAAACAGATTAGCGGAATTGATTTAAACAACAAAACCTGATCCACCTATAATACGGTCAAAGAGAGGCCTTTTACATCAAAATACAAAAATAGTTGAAAATAAAAATATAGGAAAAGTATACCAAAAAAGTACTGAGATGACTATAGTAAAATCACATAAAACAGACTTTAAGAAGAAAATTATTACTAGAGAGGAAGAAGGTTATTGAGTATTAAGAGAGACAAAATTAGGAAATTATGACAATTATAATCATCTGTACTACAAAAAAATTTCAAAAGACCCCAAAGCTGTTATGAAGTTGGCACCTGCAGAGCAGGATTTATGTATTATTTTTTCTGATAAAGCAGAATCCAATGTAATGTATTAGATATTTTGTTGTTGCTCAGTATTATATCATGTCAGACTCTGTGATTCCATGGATTGCAGCAAATCAGGCTCCTCTGTCCTTCACTATATCCCAGAATTTGCCCAGATTCATGTCCATTGAGTCAGTGATGCTATTTAACCATCTCATCCTCTGCTTTCCCCTTCTTCTTTGGACTTCAATATTTCCCAACATCAGAGTCTATTCCATTGAGTCATCTCTGCAACAGGTGACCAAAATATTGGAGTTTCAGCTTCAGCATTAGTCCTTCCAATGTATATTCATAGTTGATTTCTTTATTTGTTGTTGTTGTTGTTGTTTTAATGCTGTATTTGCAAATTTTGCCCTGGGTTAAAATAATTGCAAATCTCGAAGGTCTTTACTCAGCCAGTTTTACAAAGACTAACTAAAAAACCACATTATTTATACATATTAAGATTATGTATAAGATTTTCCAAAAATGTTACTGAAAAGTATAACAATGAATTAACATAAAAGAATTGCTTGATACAGGATTAAATATGGAAAAATACATTAAACTCTTATTAGAAGCATTAAACAAAATAAGAAAATGTTTAACAAAACAGGTGATTACTCTATGTGCTATTTTCTATAAGGAGGACTAGAAAATACGATACATTAAGTAATTGTCCAGAGATAAACCTTTAGTAAGTGTGACTGCCTAAAGTCAGACCCCAGTTTCCTGAGTCTGTATGCTTAATTACTATTCTGTCTCCTCTCACGAACATTACATTGGAGGAAGCATGGAATTTCTCCTCTAATGAAGCTTCTTTACTGAATTATATGTGAGCTTAGAATACTATAGTTTTTTTTTAGTATTTTTGGATGAGACTACAAAGCAAAAAATAAGAGGGTAGAAAATAATCCAAGTACATGAAAAAATCATCATAAAGGCAGATAGACTTAATGCTCTAGTACAAAATTATAGAGTCTCAAACTTAATAAATCAAAAATATTTAGTCACATGTTGTTTAAAGTGACATATAGTATAAATATCAGGCCATTAATTGTTAAAATGAAGAAAAATGCATAAGCAAATAAAAGTTAAAGAAGCCTAGGTAAGGTCCATTTAGACAATAATAAGAATCAGTTCAGTTCAATTAAGTTTAGTTGCTCAGTCGTGTCCAGTTTTTTGCAGCCTCATGAACCACAACATGCCAGGCCTCCCTGTCCATCACCAACTCCTGGAGTTCACACAAACCCATATCCATTGAGTCAGTGATGTCATCCAACCATCTCATCCTCTGTACTCTCCTTCTGCCCTCAGTTTTTGCCAGCATCAGGATCTTTTCAAATGAGTCAGCTCTTCACATCAGGTGGCCAAAGTATTGGAGTTTCAGCTTCAACATCAATCCTTACAATGAACACCCAGGGCTGATCTCCATTAGGATGGACTGGTTGGATCTAATGCAGTCCAAGGGACTCTCAAGAGTCTTATCCAACACCACAGTTCAAAAGCATCAATTCTTCAATGTTCAGCTTTCTTTATAGTCCAACTCTCACATCCATACATGACCACTGGAAAAACCATAGCCTTGATTAGACAGACCTTTGTTGGCAAAGTAATATCTCTGCTTTTAAATATGCTGTCTAGGTTGATCATAACTCTCCTTCCAAGGAGTAAGCATCTTTTAATTTCGTGGCTGCACTCACCATCTGCAGTTGTTTTGGAGCCCAGGAAAATAAAGTCAGCCACTGGTTCCACTGTTTCCCCATCTACTTGCCGTGAAGTGATGGGACCGGATGCTATGATCTTAGTTTCCTGAATGTTGAGCTTTAAGCCAACTTTTTACTCTCTTCTTTCACTTTCATCAAGAGGATTTTTGGTTCTTCTCCACTTTCTGCCATAAGGGTGGGGTCATCTGCATATCTGAAGTTATTAATATTTCTCTAAGCAATCTTGATTCCAGCTTGTGCTACTTCCAGCCCAGTGTTTCTCATGATGTACTCTGCATATAAGTTAAAGAAGCAGAGTGACACTATACAGCCTTGACACACTCCTTTTCCTATTTGGAACCAGTCTGTTGTTCCATGTCCAGTTCTAACTGTTGCATCATTAACTGCATACAGGTTTCTCAAGAGGCAGGTCAGGCGGTCTGGTATTCCCATCTCTTTCAGAATTTTCCACAGTTTATTGTGATCCACACAGTCAAAGGTTTTGTCATAGTCAATAAAACAGAAATAGATGTTTTTCTGGAACTCCCTTGCTTTTTTTGATGATCCAGTGTATGTTGACAATTTGATCTTTGGTTCCTCTGCCTTTTCTAAAACAAGCTTGAACATCTGGAATTTCATGGTTCACTCATTGCTGAGGCCTGGATTGGAGAATTTTGAGCATTATTTTACTAGCGTGTGAGATGAGTGCAATTGTGTGGTAGTTTAAGCATTCTTTGGCATTACCTTTCTTTGGGATTGGAATGAAAACTGGCTTTTTCCAGTCCTGTGGCCACTGCTGACTTTTCCAAATTTGCTGACATATTGAATGCAGGACTTTCACAGCATCATCTTTCAGGATTTGAAATAGTTCACCTGGTATTCCATCATCTCCACTAGCTTTGTTCATAGTGCTGCTTCTTAAGGCCCACTTGACTTCACATTTCAGGATGTCTGGCTCTAGGTGAGTGTGAGTGACCACACCATCGTTATTATCTGGGTCGTGAAGATATTTTTTGTATAGTTCTTCTGTGTATTCTTGCCACCTCTTTTTAATATCTTCTGATTCTGTTAGGTCCATATCATTTCTGTCCTTTATTGAGGCCATCTTTGCATTAAATGGTTCCTTGGTATTTCTATTTTCTTGAAGAGATCACTAATCTTTCCCATTCTATTGTTTTCCTCTATTTCTTTGCACTCATCACTGAAAAAGGCTTTCTTATCTCTCCTTGCTATTCTTTGAAACTCTGGATTCAAAGGGGGTATATCTTTCCTTTTCTCCTTTGCTTTTCACTTCTCTTCTTTTCACAGCTATTTGTAAAGCCTCCCTAGAGAGCCATTTGCTTTTTTCATTTATTTTTCTTAGGGATGGTCTTGATTCCTGTCTCCTGTACAATGTCACAAACCTCCATCCATAGTTCATCAGGCACTCTGTATATCAGATCTAGTCCCTTAAATCTATTTCTCACCTCCACTGTATAGTCATAAAAGACTTGATTTAGATCATGCTTGAATGGTCTAATGGTTTTTCCCACTTTCTTTAATTGAAGCCTGAATTTGGCAATAAGGGGTTCATGATCTGAACCACAGTCTTTTCCTGGTCTTGTTTTTGCTGACTCTATACAGCTTCTCCATCTTTGGCTGCAAAGAATATAATCAGTTTTATTTCAGAGTTGAGTGTCTGGTGATGTCCATGTGTAGAATCTTCTTTTGTGTTGTTGGAAGAGGGTGTTTCTATGACCAGTGTGTTCTCTAGGCAAAACCCTGTTATCCTTTTCCCTGCTTTATTCTGTACTCCAAGGCCAAATTCACCCGTTACTCCAGGTGTTTCTGGACTTCCTACTTTTGCATTCCAGTCCCCTATAATGAAAAGGACATCTTTTTTGGGTGCTAGTTCTAGGAAGTCTTATAGGTTTTCATAGAACTGTTCAACATCAGCTTCTTCAGTGTTTCTGGTTGGGACATAGACTTGGATTACTGTGATATTGAATGGTTTGCTGTGGAAACGAACAGAGATCATTCTGTCGTTTTTGAGATTGCATCCAAGTACTGCATTTCGGATAGTGGACTATGATGGCTACTCCATTTCTTCTGAGGGATTCCTGCCCACAGTAGTAGATATAATGGTCATCTGAGTTAAATTCACTCATCCCAGTCCATTTTAGTTTTCTGATTCCCAGAATGTTGATGTTCACTCTGTCATCTCCTGTTTCACCACTACCACTTTGCCTTGATTCATGGACCTAACATTCCAGGTTCCTATGGAATATTGCTCTTTATACCATTGAACCCTGCTTCCATCACCAGTCCCATTCACAACTGAGAGTTGTTTTTGCTTTGGCTCCATCCCTTCATTTTTTCTGGAGTTGTTTCTCCACTGATCTCCAGTAGCATGTTGGGCACCTACCAACCTGCAGAGTTCATCTTTCAGTGTCCCATCTTTTTGCCTTTTTATACTGTTCATGGGGTTCTCAAGGCAAAAATACCAAAGTAGTTTGCTATTCCCTTGTCCAGTGGACCACATTCTTTCAGACCTGTCCACCATGACCCGTCCGTCTTGGGTGACCCCACATAGCATGGCTTAATTTCATTGAGTTATCAAGGCTGTGGTCCACGTGATCAGACTGGCTAGTTGTCTGTGATTGTGGTTTCAGTGTGCCTGCCCTCTTATGCCTTCTCTCACCGCATTTCTCTTACTTGGGCTTCCCTTACCTTGGCCGTGGGGTATCTCTTCATGGCTGCTCCAGCAAAGTGCAGCCGCTAATCCTTACCTTGGACAAGGGTAGCTTCTCTTGGCCCCGCCCTTGCTTTACCCCTTGGCGCCCCTGACCTTGGATGTGAAGTAGCTCCTCTCAGCCACTCCTGCACCATTGCATCCAACACTGTGGTTTATAATAACCATAAAACAAAATTATTTTTAAGTAAAGTTACACAATGATACGTGACTTAGTACACAAAGGGGATGAAACAGGTGTCTTGAGGATATTAAAGCAGGGAACATTTATATAGTGTTGGCAAACATATAACTTGGGGAAAAAATACTTTAAGAAACAATAAAAACTTAAAACAAAAGTCTGAATATGTTCATAAAATATGTAAAACTATGATACTTCTTTTATATACTGTAAGATATATATGAAATTGTAGCTAACAATTCAACTGGCAATATACTGAATGGACCATGTCATCATTTTGAAAATGTGGTGAAGCAAGTGAGATGTAACAGGACAGAAATGGTATGGACCTAACAGAAGCAGAAGATATTAAGAAGAGGTGGCAAGAATACACAGAAGAACTGTACAAAAAAGAGCTTCATGACACAGATAATCATGATGGTGTGATCACTGACCTAGAGCCAGACATCCTGGAATGTAAAGTCAAGTGAGCCTTAGAAAGCATCACTACGAACAAAGCTAGTGGAGGTGATGGAATTCCAGTGGAGCTCTTTCAAATCCTGAAAGATGATGCTGTGAAAGTCTTGCACTCAATATGCCAGCAAATTTGGAAAACTCAGCAGTGGCCACAGGACGGGAAAAGGTCAGTTTTCATTCCAATCCCAAAGAAATGCAATGCCAAAGAATGCTCAAACTGCCACACAGTTGCACTCTTCTCACACGCTAGTAAAGTAATGCTCAAAATTCTCCAAGCCAGGCTTCAGCAATATGTGAACCATGAACTTCCTGATGTTCAAGCTGGTTTTAGAAAAGGCAGAGGAACCAGAGATCAAATTGCCAACATCCGCTGGATCATGGAAAAAGCAAGAGAGATCCAGAAAAACATCTATTTCTGCTTTATTGACTATGCCAAAGCCTTTGACTACATGGATCACAATAAACTGTGGAAAATTCTGAAAGAGATGGGAATACCAGACCACCTGATCTGCCTCTTAAGAAATTTGTATGCAGTTCAGGAAGCAACAGTTAGAACTGGACATGGAACAACAGACTGGTTCCAAATAGGAAAAGGAGTACGTCAAGGCTGTATATTGTCACCCTGTTTATTTAACTTATATGCAGAGTACATCATGAGAAACGCTGGACTGGAAGAAACACAAGTTGGAATCAAGATTGCTGGGAGAAATATCAATAACCTCAGATATGCAGATGGCACCACCTTTATGGCAGAAAGTGAAGAGGAATTAAAAAGCCTCTTGATGAAAATGAAAGTGGAGAGTGAAAAGGTTGGCTTAAAGCTCAACATTCATGGCATGAATGGCATGCCAGTCCCATCACTTCATGGCAAATAGATGGGGAAGCAGTAGAAACAGTGTCAGACTTTATTTTTGGCGGCTCCAAAATCACTGCAGATGGTGACTGCAGCCATGAAATTAAAAGACGCTTACTTCTTGGTAGGAAAGTTATGACCAACCTAGAAAGCATATTCAAAAGCAGAGACATTACTTTGCCAACAAAGGTCCCTCTAGTCAAGGCCATGGTTTTTCCAGGGATCATGTATGGATGTGAGAGTTGGACTGTGAAGAAGGCTGAGCACCAAATAATTGATGCCTTTGAATTATGGTGTTGGAGAAGACTCTTGAGAGTCCCTTGGACTGCAAGGAGATCCAACCAGTCCATTCTAAAGGAGATCAGTCCTGAGTGTTCATTGGAAGGACTGATGCTAAAGCTGAAACTCTAGTACTTTGGCCACCTCATGTGAAGAATTGACTCATTGAAAAAGACTCTGATGCTGGGAGGGATTGGAGGCAGGAGGAGAAGGGGATGACAGAGGAAGAGATGGCTGGATGGCCTCACTGACTCGATGGACGTGAGTCTCAGTGAACTCTAGGAGTTGGTGATGGACAAGGAGGCCTGGTGTGCTGTGATTTATGGGGTTGCAAAGAGTTGGACATGACTGAGCGACTGAACTGAACCGACTGAAATATACTTTATATATATTTTCTGTATGTTAATAACCATTGTATAAGCTTCTTTTGTTCAACCATACAGTTGCTAAAAAAACTGTATGTTCAACCATACAGTTGCTAATGTCCCAGATAATTATTTTCTCAATTTTAAAAGCATTTATGGTGTACTTACCTCTGGAAATAGATCAAACCACATGCCATTTAGTAGATACATAGAGGACATTTCTTTGAAATTATTTGTTGTGGAATTAGAAACAGATCTTAAAATGACAGTGTACTCTAAGCTGTCCTACAGATTTTGCATAGACAACTATAATAGCACACATTGAATTGGCTCCAGTAATTCAAGCACAGTTCACTTATTTCACATAATCATGATAATCTTAATGCTCAGAAGAGTGGATATATGTCCGTGCATCTCATAGCTGATTAAAGCAAGTCATTTGGACTTTCTCAGTAACTGTTTCCAACTCTGATATCTAGGCCCCAACCAAATTATTTGGGACCAGAACCCTACAACCTATTAAAATTCGTGCCCATTAAGGCTGTAATAATCTATTCAATTGCAGGTGTAATTATTATGGAATTTCAGGGACTTAGCCAAAAGTTTCCCAGCACTAAAAAAAAAAAATGTCAGTTATTCAAATATATTCATTTTCTGAAGCATGGTCTATACTTTATTATTATGCTTTCAAGTACTCTTTAACATTTTAAAATCCAGGATGGTAGTTATCTTACTTAAACTTGTTATATATAGAAATAGCATGCCATATTTTATGTATACACATAAAATATGAAACATGGGCTGCTGCTGCTACTGCTAAGTCGCTTCAGTCATGTCCAACTCTGTGCTACTCCATAGACGGCAGATTACTAGCATGAGACAAAACATCGAATTGTGTACTTGCAATTCTGAGAGTAAGTAGGGCAGCTCTGTTACTTAAGCAGTATAATTGGTCTGATGCAGAATCTATTGCTAGTGCTTGCATTTACCTGTGATGTGCAGAGGAAAGGTTATTAAAAATATAAAAATTGAACCATTTGAATTACTTTATAAATTACCACCAAAAAAAATGAGATTAATGAAAATACTGTCAGTGGGTTTGTAGACTGAGTTTCTTACTTTTAATTCTTTCTAAAAGTCATTATGAACTTCATACCCAACACTCCATTATATCTGCTTTTATATATTTAAAAATTTCTAAGTGTATCAGGTCAGATCAGATCAGTCACTCAGTCGTGTCCAACTCATCGCAGCACACCAGGCCTCCCTGTCCATCACCAACTCCCGGAGTTCACTCAGACTCACATCCATCGAGTCAATGATGTCATCCAGCCATCTCATCCTCTGTTGTCCCCTTCTCCTCTTGCCCCCAATCCCTCCCAGGATCAGAGTCTTTTCCAATGAGTCAACTCCTCGCATGAGGTGGCCAAAGTACTGGAGTTTCAGCTTTAGCATCATTCCTTCCAAAGGAATCCCAGGGCTGATCTCCTTCAGAATGGACTGGTTGGATCTCCTTGCAGTCCAAGTGACTCTCAAGAGTCTTCTCCAACACCACAGTTCAAAAGCATCAATTCTTCAGTGCTCAGCCTTATTCATAGTCCAACTCTCACATCCATACATGACCACAGGAAAGACCATGGCCTTGACTAGACGGACCTTTGTTGGCAAAGTAATGTCTCTGCTTTTGAATATGCTATCTAGGTTGGTCATAACTTTCCTTCAAAGTATATTTTGAGTATTAATTTTATGTGTTGACTCAGATGATTAGTATTTTCTCTTGGAAACACTCTCCTAGCATTGGTTTCCAGAACACCACTGCAGATTCTTAATTCTCCTCCTATGTAGTGATTGATCCTTATTATCTTGTTTGCTGCTTCCTCTAGTTTTTCCAATCTCTTATTTTGGAGTGTTCCAGGACTCATTATTTAACTCTTCTTTTCTCTTTTTAACTCATTTCCTTGGTGATCATTCACTACAAGATTTTGAAAACCATCTGAATTCAGATCACAATAAAATGTCTGTATGTAGTCTTGAAGATAAGTAAAAGTGACAGTCACTCAGTTGTTTGTGTCTGATTCATTGTGACCATGGGTAGCCTTTCCCTTCTCCAGGGAAACTTCCCAACCCAGGGATCACTGCATTGCAGGCAGATTCTTTTCCAGCTGAGCCACAAGGGTAGCCTTAGATTTCACTTAAAAATTCTTGACTATCTGAAGTCCATTTTAACTTTCAGCACAAACTTCACATATTCAAATATTACAACAAATTATATATACTTAAGCAAAGAGAAAACAATTTTGAAAAAATACAGTAGTTACTCAGGGGCAATCAGGACGTTATTGAAGCATTTAACCTTAAGTGGTTTCCCACATAAAAAGAGAGGGAAAAAATATTAGAATTAGTGGCAAACTGATAGGTTTTCAAACTAGATGGAAACTCTAAGAAAATCCCAAATGGAGTTCTTGTTAGGGATGGAAACAGACATTTAAAGGTAGGAAAACCTAGATCCAGACAGCCTGGAATACAAAATCAAGTGAGCCTTAGGAAGCATCACTATAAACAAAGCTAGTGGACGTGATCAGAGAAGGCAATGGCACCCAACTCCAGTACTCTTGCCTGGAAAATTCCATGGACGGAGGAGCCTGGTAGGCTGCCGTCCATGGGGTGACTAAGAGTCGGACACGACTGAGTGACTTCACTTTCACTTTTCACTTTCATGCATTGGAGAAGGAAATGTCAACCCACTCCAGTGTTCTTGCCTGGAGAATCCCAGGGATGGGGGAGCCTGCTGGGCTGCCGTCTATGGTGTCACACAGAGTCGGACACGACTGAAGTGACTTAGCAGCAGCAGTGAAGGTGATAGAATTCCAGTTGAGCTATTTCAAATCCTAAAAGTTGATGTTCTTAAAGTGCTATACTCAATATGCCAACCAATTTGGAAAACTCAACAGTGGCCACAGGACTGGGAAAGTCAGCTTTCATTCCAATCCCAAAGAAAGGCAATGCCAAAGAATGTGCAAACTACTGCATAATTGCACTCATCTCACACACTAGCAAAGTAGTGCTCAAAATTCTCCAAGCCAGGCCTCAACAGTAAGTGAACCGTTAACTTCCAGATGTTCAAGCTGGATTTACAAAAGGCAGAGGAGCCAGATATCAAATTGCCAACATCTGTTGGATCATCAAAAAAGCAAGAGAGCTCCAGAAAAACATCGATTTCTGCCTTATTGACTATGCCAAAGATTTGAATGTGTGGATCACAGTAAACTGTGGAAAATTTGAAAGAGATGGGAATACCAGACCACCTGACTTGCCTCTTGAGAAACCTGTATGCAGGTCAGGAAGCAACAGTTAGAACTGGACATAGAACAACTGGTTCCAAATAGGAAAAAGAGTATGTCAAGGCTGTATATTGTTACCCTGCTTATTTAAATTGTATTCAGAGTACATCATGCAAAATGCCAGGCTGGATGAAGCATAAGCTGGAACCAAGATTTCAAGGAGAAATATAAATAACTTCAGATTTGCAGATGACACTACCCTTATGGCAGAAAGTGAAGAAGAAAAAAAGAGCCTCTTGATGAATGTGAAAGAGGAGAGTGAAATTAGCTTAAAGCTCAACATTCAGAAAACTTAAGGTCATGGAATCGGTCCCATCACTTCATGGCAAACAGATGGGGAAATGGTTACAGACTTTATTTTTGGGTGGTCCAAAATCACTGCAGATGATGACTGCAACCATGAAATTAAAAGATGCGTACTCTTTGGAAGGAAAGTTATGAGTAATCTAGACAGCGTATTAAAAAGCATAGACATTGCTTTGTCAACAAAGGTCCATATAGTCAAGGCTATGGTTTTTCCAGTAGTCATGTCTGGATGTGAGAGTTGGAATATAAAGAAAGCTGAACACTGAAGAATTGATGCTTTTTAAATGTGGTGTAGGAGAAGACTCCTGAGAATCACTTGGACTATAATGAGATCCAACCAGTCAGGACTGATTTCCTTTTAAGATTGACTGGAAAGACTGATGCTGAAGCTGATGCTCCAATTCTTTGGCCACCTGATGGGAAGAATCGACTTATTGGAAGAGACCCTAATGCTGGGAAAGATTGAAGGCAGGAGGAGAAGGGGATGACAGAGAATAAGATGGTTGGATGATGTCACCGACTCAATGGACTTGAGTTTGAGCAATCTCTGGGAGTTGGTGATGGACAGGGAAGCCTGGTGTGCTGCAGTCCATCATGGTGTCACAAAGAGTTGGACACGACTGATTGACTGAACTGAACTGAAGGAGGGGGAAACTTACAGCTAATTTTGTATTCAAAGCCATGTGAGCCAAAAAGTGTTGCATTAAACATTTTAAAGTATTAAGAGGAAAATTGAAAAAAAAAAGTTGTCAGACAACTGAAGGAGAGAACTTAACACTGAACCTGTACTTAAAAACATATTAAAGATTTTCAGACTGAATAAAAGTAAGTCCAGAGGTTAAGCTGAAGCTGCAAAAGAAAACACAAACAGCAAAATAATGAAGAGACTCTCTAGTACCCTACTGTAAGTTGATGTCAACACAAGTGGAACTTCTTACCCTGATCCATTTTATTAATGATCACTTCTTCCTGAAGTATCTATGTGGCATTAGTAATACCTGTTTCCTAACCGTTGACATGTACAATAGGTGAGAAGAGTCTTTTCATTAGTTAATTAAATCAATTATTAATCAGATTATTTTCTAATATTATTCAGTATAGTTATTAATTAAAAATGTTTAACATTTATTTGTTTACATGATTTTTTCATGTTTAGATTAATCTCAGACCACAATATTATACCATTTTCAAGGTAAAAATAACTATTTCATATTCTGTGTCACCAAAGATTTTAAATGGATTTCATCAAGTATATTTTATTCCTCAATTTCCTATTTATAGGATTTAAGTTCATGGCTATGTGTATTTCTTGCTCTCATATAAGTTACAATTTTAAGTTGCCATTGTGTGAGTTGAAAATCTTTGTTTACATTTTTATAGGACTGTATTTGAAAAGAATCTCTAGTTATGTTTTTAACTCTTGTTGGCATTAATGACCAAACATTTCTAACAAGTAACAGAATTAAGACAAATTTAATTGCAAATATGCCATATTTATATACTCTTGTATATATATATATATATATTTATAAATTAATTGATTCAGCAAATATTTAAAATGCTATTGCAGCAAATCTAATATTAAATTATGAATAGGGTACATGAAATTTCTTGTTGCTTTATTCAGAAACATGTATAAACTAAAAATAAACGATAAATGCTTAACTTCTTATTATTAAGGTTTATTTAAGCATATATTTTCAATTCATCTTTTTTGTCATGCTGCTGCTGCTGCTAAGTCGCTTCAGTCGTGTCCAAATCTGTGCGACCTCATAGACGGCAGCCCACGAGGCTCCCCCATCCGTGGGATTCTCCAGGCAAGAACACTGGAGTGGGTTGCCATTGGGAAACGTGTGTTATTGCCTTAAAGGAGCTCTACTGGGGTCACTGCAGAAGGAGCAAGATGAAAAATATCATTAACCTACTGACTTCTATATCAACAGTCATTGACTTAAGCACCTCAAATATTTTACTTATTCTTTTCTGGTTTCTAATGTGCCTGACAAGGGGAAACTATGTTTTTTGTCAGTATGCTGCTGCTACTGCTGCTAAGTCACTTCAGTCGTGTCCGACTCTGTGCGACTCCATAGACGGCAGCCCACCAGGCTCCCCTATCCCTGGGATTCTCCAGGCAAGAACACTGGAGTGGGTTGACATTTCCTTCTCCAATGCATGAAAGTGAAAAGAGAAAGTGAAGTCGCTCAGTCTTGTCCGACCCTCAGCGACCCCATGGACGGCAGCCTACCAGGCTCCTCTGTCCATGGGATTTTCCAGGCAGGAGTACTGGAGTGGGGTGCCATTGCCTTCTCCGTTTTGTCAGTGTAACTGTTGTATATTTATAGGTATTCTATGTCCTGTTTGATCTTAAAATTGTTGAAATGTGTTTAATGCAACCCACTCCAGTATTCTTGCCTGGAGAATCCCCATACAGAAAGGAACATAGACAAAGGAACCTGGTGCTACAATCCATGGGGTTGCAAAGAGTCAGACACTACTGAACAACCAAGCACAATATTATCTCTCAGATGGCACAAAGATCTAGTAAGACTACATATTACATGAAATCCAGGTGTGTATTTGTACCTCAGTTCAGGCAGGTCATGGCCAAAGTCATGGGGAGAGTCATAATCTCTCTTTGCCTGGACCAGATGAAAGAGATTTGTATTCTTTAGTCCCTCCTTTCTCCTTCCTTTCTTCCCTTCCTTCCACTAAGCTTTTCTGTTGTCTCCATTTTACAAAATAGCTCACTTCCAGTTTCTCCTTTTTGCTTTCTTAAGAACACATTTCTTTCCTGTTCCCATTTTAGCATTAAACCACCCTTTAGCTTGCAATATGTACTTTTCTGTTTAATTAGTTACCACCTACTTCAGTGCCAATGTATCTTAAGTTTTAAGTGCTTATTCTCTTTTTTATATCAACTGCAGTTTCTCTTTCCTTATTTATTCTCATTATATATTTTAATATAGTAATGTGTATCTTATACAGCCTTTCTACCTATTTTATATAGCAGTAGAAACACTATTCATGTTTGTTTAATATCATATAGAATGAAACTGTTATAGGTGAATGGACTTTCAGAGATTTTACCATCATGAACTAAAATATATAAAAGCATAAAATCCATTTCATCTCAGTTAATTACTGAATCTTGTATTACCTTCTCTTAGGAGCCATGCAAATTATGTTTACAGTTATGTCAGACAGTAAGAACTATAATACTTAATTTGATACAATTTATTTGAGCAGTTTTAAGCCTGATTTGCATGTATTTCTCTGTAGATAAATATATATATATATATATACACACACACTATAGGCTTTCATGGGTCCATTTTGCATCGATAAATCTTTCTTTCCATCTATAACATTAATAGCTCTAATCAATTATATTTATATAAATATTTAAGTATTTGTTTTATAAAAAGTTTTTGTTTAAAAGACTATATTTTCTATATTGTCCCTTCTTTAATATCAAAAATGGAAATTTAAATAAATAACTAATTTAAATAGATTATGATTTATATTGGGTGAGCATCTATTTCTGCTTTATTGACTATGCCAAAGCCTTTGACTGTGTAGATCACAATAAACTCTGGAAAATTCTGAGAGAGATGGGAATACCAGACCACCTGATCTGCCTCTTGAGAAATCTGTATGCAGGTCAGGAAGCAACAGTTAGAACTGGTCATGGAACAACAGACTGGTTCCAAATAGGAAAAGGAGTATGTCAAGGCTGTATATTGTCACCATGTTTATTTAACTTATATGCAGAGTACATCATGAGAAATGCTGGACTGGAGGAAACACAAGCTGGAATCAAGATTGCTGGGAGAAATATCAATAACCTCAGATATGCAGATGATACCACCCTTATGGCAGAAAGTGAAGAGGAACTAAAAAGCCTCTTGATGAAAGTGAAAGTGGAGAGTGAAAAGGTTGGCTTAAAGCTCAACATTCAGAAAACGAAGATCATGGCATCTGGTCCCATCACTACATGGGAAATAGATGGAGAAACAGTGGAAACAGTGTCAGACTTTCTTTTTCTGGGCTCCAAAATCACTGCAGATGGTGACTGCAGCCATGAAATTAAAAGACGCTTACTCCTTGGAAGGAAAGTTATGACCAACCTAGATAGCATATTCAAAAGCAGAGACATCACTTTGCCAACAAAGGTTCACCTAGTCAAGGCTATGGTCCTTCCTGTGGTCATGTATGGATGTGAAAGCTGGACTGTGAAGAAGGCTGAACGCCGAAGAATTGATGCTTTTGAACTGTGGTGTTGGAGAAGACTCTTGAGAGTCCCTTGGACTGCAAGGAGATCCAACCGGTCCATTCTGAAGGAGATCAGCCCTGGGATTTCTTTGGAAGGAATGATGCTAAAGCTGAAACTCCAGTATTTTGGCCACCTCATGCGAAGAGTTGACTCATTGGAGAAGACTCTGATGCTGGGAGGGATTGAGGGCAGGAGAAGAAGGGGACGACAGAGGATGAGATGGCTGGACGGCATCACTGACTCGATGAATGTGAGTCTGAGTGACCTCCGAGAGCTGGTGATGGATAGGGAGGCCTGGCGTGCTGCAGTTCATGGGGTCGCAAAGAGTCGGACACGACTGAGCGACTGATCTGATCTGATCTGATCTGAGGTAAACAATTCAGTATGACTTTGTAAGAATAATTTTAATAACTCCAATACATAATTAATTGAATGCTATTTTAATTAAAATCAATATTTCTAAAACTTTTCATTTTTTTAAAACAAAATATACATCAGTATTGCTTAGTTTTCTTTATTTTTCAGCAAATATCCTAACATTTATCATCACCAAATTATTAAATGACATTTATTTTAATTGTACTTATTCAATGGAAGTAAATTTGTCTTCAGGTTCTATCAATAATATATACTAATCATAGTTCTATTAAATAAATACAATTATGTCAATATGTCCTGTTGTAGTTACTATATGCAGAAATCATATATATGCATCATATACTAGATCATATAATTTTATGTAGACAGAATATCTATCCCCCAACCTTTATACTCAAATCTAATACCCATTGTGATGCTATTAGGAGTATTAAGAGGGAGAGTCTTTGGGAAGTAATTAGGTCATAAATTGGAGTTGTTATGAATGGGATTAGTGCCCTTGAAAGAAGAGGACATTGAATTATATCATGTCTTTCTGACATGTGAAGAAGCAAAGATATGTTGTCAACACAGGAAGGGAGCCCAAAAGAGAGCTTTCCCCTGAACCTGATGATGCTCTTATGCTCATCTGGGACCTTCCAGCCTCTGTTGTTTATAAACCGTTAGGTCTATGATCCTTTGTTAAGGCAGCCCAAACTAAGACATAGTTCTATAAAAAAAATCAGTCTTAGCATTTAAAAGATACATCTAATTATTTATGATTTCTGCTGTACCAGCTGTTGTGCTTTAATTTATCCTACTGTAAATGTCTGAGATATTATAAATTAGATAATAAATATACATCCCAACATGGAAGAGTAGATGACTTAAACCTTTAGGATTTAATGCACTGCAAACATTAACACAGTGTTGGAGAAGACTCTTGAGAGTCCCAGGGACTGCAAGGAGATCCAACCAGTCCATTCTAATGGAGATCAGTCCTGGGTGTTCTTCGGAAGGACTGATGCTAAAGCTGAAACTCCAGTACTTTGTCCATCTCATGCAAAAAGTTGACTCATTGGAGAAGACTCTGATGCTGCGACGGATTGGGGGCAGGAGGAGAAGGGGACGATAGAGGATGAGATGGCTGGATGGCATCACAGACTCTATGGATGTGAGTTTGAATGAACTCCGGGAGTTGGTGATGGACAGGGAGGCCTGGCGTGCTGCAATTCATGGGGTTGCAAAGAGTCGGACATGACTGAGCGACTGAACCGAACTGAACTGAAACATTAATACTTTTTATTATTATCCTAAATGCCATTTTGAACTAAAATAAAACATTCTTTTGTGCTGGGGTGACTGTGTTTTAGACTAATCCCTGATACCTCAGCAAAACTAAAATACCCTTTTTTATATACCTTCAATATAACAGCTAATAGTACTGCATTCTTAATTTACATTTTATTTTCTAAATAATGAAAACTGAATTCATATCACCATCTCAGTTTCTCATTATTTATGACACTAAATAAGATGGGAAATTTTAATTATGAAATATTTTATGAAGCACTTGGTTGTATACTTTAACCTTTTTAGTATTCTGAATTTCAACAGATGGTCATTCTAGCTCTTTCCAGCAGGGGTTTGAGTTTTTAAATAGGAGAGAAATGTCCATCCAATCAAATCTGGAGTCCTGAAAAGGTCAAATTTGTATACTACATGGCAGTTATTCTCACAATGTATTAAACATTAGCAATCTGACAGCTTATTCTTTTGACACAGTGTAGGACAACTTTCCACACAGAAAGCTTTTAAAAAGAAAGAGAAAATGAAAGTCGTTTGACAATTTTCACTACAACCTTTCCAATGTACAAATCATAGAAAGAGAACTCAAATATTTACTATTAGCTTCTTTAAAAATGTACTTTTTTCAGGAATGAAAAGTTTCATTCAATTTTTATATTCTTATATTCTGGTATTTATCTTGATCTATTTCTATATTTGCTTTTTGAATATTGACAAGGATGAATGTATTTCATATTTAGTATAAAGATAACATCATTATTCATAGGAAAAAAGTGCACACTATGGAATACACTGATAAAATAAACCAAACATATGGGAATATTGAAATTGTTCATCCTTAAAATGCAAATAAATGGACAATTGGACATCCACATGCAAAAATGTGAATCTAGACAGAGGTCTTTCACCCTTCACAAATACTAACTCAAAATGCATTAGCAACCTAAATGTAAAACATAAGACTATACAACTCAGAGAAGATAACTTTGGAGAAGAAAATATAGGAGAAAACTTAGATGACCTTGGGTATGATGCCTTTATAGATAAAACACCAAAAGCAAAACCTCTCAAAAAATGTAACTGATAAATTGTAGAGTTGGACACACTGAGTGACTAAGCACACAAACACATTGTACTTTATTAAAATTAATGACAGCAACAACAACCTTCTGAGCTATGAAATATAATGTCAAGAGAATGGGTATACAAGTCACATACTGGAAGAAAATATTTGCAAAAGATGTATCTGATAAAGAGCTGTAATTAAAAATCTAGAAAGAACCCTTAAAATTCAACAATAAGAAGTCAAACAACCTAAATAAAAGATGGGCCAAAGACCTTAACCAGTATGTCATGATGAAAGGGCCACATTGTACTCAGTAGTTTGAGATTTACATGTTAAAAAAAAAAAAAATGGTTGAGTCATGAACTCTTGTAATCAGATTTTTACATTGGAAAACTATTTTGGAAGCAGTGTGAAAGAGGGAATATGGAAGGAAGAACTGGGGCAAGTGATGAATCAGTGAGCCATATAGGAGAAGAAACTATAAAATATTTTAAAAAGATGTTGGAAGGAGTCAACACAAAATCAAGGATTTTGCAGGCAAACTATTTGTGGAATCACTTTTTTAAATGCAAAATCATGACTATTTAATTAGATGAGACAGAAAATTATTGAAAATTAGAAAGTAAATGATACAAATTATATTTTTTAAAAGCTGAAAATATAAAAAAATATTTCAAACCTTGAACATAAACATTTTAATTACCTGCCAGACACCTCTTAATTTTGTTTTTTCTCCTTTATCTTTGTCTCCTTTATTTGGTTCTTTATATTTCAGTGATTTAGTAATTTCTTTCCTTACAGTGAGAACAGAGCATCAGCTCAGCCTTTCCTGTGGCGTCCTTTATCACAGACATTTCATTAAAATTTTGTTATTTTTATTGTTAGCTTATTGTTAATTTTATGGACATTTTTGCAATTTTTGCCAAATGAAGATTATATTATACTTTTTTTCTTATGTGTTCTTTATTGCATTAGGGCACTAGATTTTTATATAGGTCTAATTAATCTTAAGTACTCTATGAACTCATGACACTAAGTATGAGGCAAGTGTCTTATTTTCAGAAATTTGGAGGTGGCACATGCAACTGAAGGACTCTAAATGTTGGCTTTATTATTTTCAAGAAACACTTGCTTTTTCTAGAAGTATACACGCTTGAAAAACATTTATAGGTTTAAAATTATTGCAATATTTTTAGTATAAATCACTAGGAAAAATAAATGTCAATTCCATTGTGGGGTATAGTGTAAGCTAAATGGAATAAAGTGTTCTACATTTAATCTTTTATTCCCTATGTTTAAAAAATTATTTATTATTTATGGCTGCCATGGGCCTTTGTTGTGTACAGACTTTCTTCAGTTGTAGTGAGGAGGGCTACTGTCTAGTTGCAACTTGTGGGCTTCTCATTGCAGTGGTTTCTCTTCTTACAGAGCATAGGCTCTAGGGCATGAGGGCTTCAGTAGCTGTGGTGGATGGGCTTAGCTGTCCCATGGTATGTTGGATCTTCCTGGACCAGGGACTGAACCTGTATTCCCTGCATTGACAGGCAGATTCTTAGCCACTGGACCCCCAGGGGAAGTCCTTCCTGTTGTTTGAAGGCTCATTACTTTTAAAATAATCTGTACCATAATTACCTGGAAGGGATTTATCCATATTTCAAAGTTAAAATGAAACAATTCTCACTCCCATCCTATGATCTCTTCCTGAACTTTATATTTTTATGCTTTAATAGCAAAGAACCAGATGTGATTAAAATTAATCACCATTTTTATTTATTTTATTTTTATACTACATGAAGAACCAGTAGACTATACATGATATAGATGAATGCTCTGTTTGTGTACATGTGTTTTTGTTGTTTGATCTATTAACTGATAATAATAGACTATCCACATTGGTGTCTTTTTACTTTGGTATCTTTCCACTAAGAGTATTCTGAATGGTTTTGATTACTCATTCAACTTGTTAGATGGCTTTTTATATACATACTGTATACATGTATATACACATATATGCACATACATAGACACAGATACAAATACATTTATGTCTATGAATATACATATGTATAGCACATGGATATTTAAACCAATTTATTCATTTTATATATGGTATGTAATTTGCATACCATAATGTTCACCCATCTGATAGATGCAATTCAGCAGTTTTTAGTAAATTTGTAGAGCTGTACAACCATTTGCCATATTTGTTTCTACAAAATAGAATGATGCAGGCTTACATGTTGGAGGAAATCTTGATAGTATTTTGTCAGTTCTGTTTTCAATTTTGACACCAGAAACGTTTCCTTAATTTTTTTCCATTATAGTTTAATTTTGTTTGTTGTCATCTATGTGAATATATTCAGATTTATATGTTTGTTATTTGAAAAATTGCCATCTTGCTTAAATGTGAGTTTTATTTTTGGATCTTTCTCCTCAGAAGTTTCATTTGCCTATTTTTAATGTCAAAAGAACATAATATTTATGTCTATTTCTTCTTTCTACTCCAAAATATTATATAGTCTGCGATATGATTAGAAATCAGTGCCAACAAATATTTATGTAACTGAAACCAAGTGTAGGATTTGCTCTCCCATGTAAAACCACTAAAGCTATAGGGTAGTAGTAATAGTAGTCACTCAGTTGTGTTTGACTCTCTGCAACCGCACAGGCTATAGCCTGCCAGGGTCCTCTGTCCATGGAATTTTCTAGGAAAGAATATTGGAATGGATTGCCATTCCCTTTTTCAGAGGATCTTCCCAATTCTGGGATCAGACCTGGGTCTCCTGCGTTGCAGGCAGATTCTTTACCATCTGAGCTACAGAGGTCTTTGTAGGATCTTTAAACTATTATTGATTTGTAAATAAAACACAATGTTATTGGTAAAATCATTTAATATTTACTTTAAACATTAACACCCGTGCATTTCCTGTTAAAATATATTTTAAGTATGTATATCTGCGATATTTTTGGTGATTGAGATTTCTTTTTGGATAGGGGTGAGTCAAATTTGAGAAAAATATGATATTATTTAATGTTATTCATTTACTATTGATACTAAAGGCTTCCCTGGTAGTTCAGTTGGTAAAGAATCCACCTGCAATGCAGAAGACCCTGGTTCAATTCCTGGGTAAGGAAGATCTGCTGAAGAAGGGATACGCTACCCATTTCAGTATTCTGGGCTTCCCTTGTGGCTCAGCTGATAAAGAATCAGCCTGCAATGTGGGAGACCTGGGTTTGATTCCTGGGTGGGAGATCCCCTGGAGAAGAGAAAGGCTACTCACTCCAGTATTCTGGCCTGGAGAATTCCATGAGCTGTATAGTCCATGGGGTGGCAAAGAGTCAGACACAACTGAGCAACTTTCACTTTATTTTCACTAAGAAAACATATCAAGGGTTTATATATTTTGTAAAAAGTATCTGTAAATACTTATTTCATTTACATTCATTTTCATATTTTATGATGTGTAAAAGCATAAAATTACATGATAATTTTCATCAATAAAGAGACAAGGCATATTGACCAATGATCTCCCTGATAACAAGACCCAAGGAGATCCAACCGGTCCATTCTGAAGGAGATCAGACCTGGGATTTCTTTGGAGGGAATGATGCTCAAGCTGAAACTCCAGTATTTTGGCCACCTCATGCGAAGAGTTGACTCATTGGAGAAGACTCTGATGCTGGGAGGGATTGAGGGCAGGAGGAGAAGGGGACAACAGAAGATGAGATGGCTGGATGGCATCACTGACTCAATGAATCTGAGTCTGAGTGACCTCCAAGAGCTGGTGATGGATAGGGAGGCCTGGCGTGCTGCGGTTCATGGGGTCGCAAAGAGTCGGACAGGACTGAGCGACTGATCTGATCTGATCTGAAGGCACATATATGGGCTATTGAACGTTAGAAACATTAGAAAGAAGATAAAATAAGCCACATTAGAAAGAAGATAATCTTGTTTTGCAATATTATCTTTTCATTACTCTTAGCTATACATTACAAAATTAGCTCCCACTGTTCCTTAAAAGGGCTTCCCTGATGGCTCAGAGGGTAAAAGCGTCTGCTCGCAATGCAGGAGACCCAGGTTCGATCCCTGGGTTGGGAAGATCCCCTGGAGAAGGAAATGGCAGCCCACTCCAGTACTCTTGCCTGGGAAATTTCATGTATAGGGGAACCTCATAGGCTACAGTTCATGGCATCGCAGAGTGGGACATGACTGAGTGACTTCACTTTACTTAATATCCATAGAGACAGTGATTCTGAAGACCTGTTCTCTCAGTTCCTTGCTATGTTTTCTTGTAATATTGTCTTCATCTCATGTTTAATTCATGTCATCCACTCATTCACAGGATCATACCCTAGATTTTATTCCTAACAACTTCACTATTCCAAATTCTAATATGCAAGAATCTTTATCATCTCTGTAATGTCTAATTCTTTGAGTGGTGCAAAAGGGTTCACATACTCCTTAATGATCTCATGCAGTTTTATTACTTTGAATGTCATGTCCATGCTAATGAACCCAGTTTGAAGTCTATTCTTATACTTACTGCATAAACTCAAGAAATAAACCCTAAATTCAAGACCACTTACACTACTACTGAATTATAATATCTAAAGACCCTTCAAAAACCAAACCTTTGGTCTTTCTTCCATGCACAAGCAAGCTCATTGGCTGTCTACCCCCACTTTAATAAATGGAGTGGTTCTCCATTTTTCTATAGTTCTCCAATTTCTCCATTTGGAGAAATGGAGATTTCCATTTTTATGTGGTTCTCCAATTTCTAGAGGGGGAAAAAAAGCAATATTTTAATTTCCACTGCTCTGTTTGTCTCATTCACTTGTAATCTTTAAGGAAACTGTGCAATTGTTTTTATTCAGGATGTCAGCACTCCTAGCCACCTTCACCGTTACTACACTACTAGTCAGTTCATTTTAGTTGCTCAATTGTGTCCAACTCCTTGAGACTGCATGGACTACAACACACCAGATTCCCTGTCTATCACCAACTGCCAGACTGTGCTCAAATTCATGTCCATCGAATCAGTGGCACCATTCAACCATCTCATCCTCTGCCACCCCCTTCTCCTGCCTTCAATCTTTTGCAGCATCAAGGTTTTTACTTATGAGTCAGTTCTTCACATCAGGTGGCCAAATTATTGGAACTTCAACATCAGTCCTTCTAATGAATATTCAGGACTGATTTCCTTTAAGATTGACTAGTTTGATCTCCTTGCTGTCCAAGGGACCCTCAGGAGTCTTCTCCAACAACATAGTTCAAAAGCATCAATTCTTCAGGGTTTAACTTTCTTTATGGTCCAATTGTCACATCCATAGATGACTACTGGAAAAACCATAGCTATGACTATGTAGAACTTTGCTGGCAAAATCACGTCTCTGGTTTTTAATATGCCGTCTATGCTTATAATAGCTTTTCTTCCAAGGTGCAAGCGTCTTTTAATTTCATGGCTGCAGTCTCCATCTGCAGTGATTTTAGAGCCCAAGAAAATAAAATCTGTCACTGTTGCCATTGTTTCCCCATCTATTTGCCATGAAGTGATGGGACCAGATGCCATGAGTTTAGTTTTTTTCAATGTTGAGTTTTAAGCCAGCTCTTTCGTTTTCCTCTTTCACTTTCATCAAGAGGTTTTTAGTACCCCTTCCTTTTCTGCCATATGGGTGGTGTCCTCTGCATATATGAGGTTATTGATATCTCTCCCTGCAATCTTGATTGTGGCTTATGCACCATCCAGTCTGGCATTTTTCATGTTGTTCTCTGCAATAAGCAACTTGACCATGTACAGCCTTGACATCCTCCTTTCCCAATTTGGAACAAGTTCATTGTTCCATTCCAGTTCTGACTATTGCTTCTTGACCTGCATACAGATTTCCCCAGAGGCAGGTAGGGTGATCTGATATTCCTTTAAGAATTTTTCAGTTTGTTGTGATTTGTACAGTCAAATTTGTATGTGTGATCCACACACAAGAGCTTTCCTTGTGGCTCAGTTGGTAAACAATCCACCTGCATTGTGGGAGACCTGGGTTTGGTCCCTGGGTTGCAAAGATCCCCTGGAGAAGGGAAAGGCTACCCACACCAGTATTCTGGCCTGGGGAATTCTATGAACAAGATAGTCCATGGAGTTGCAAAGAGTCAGACACAACTGAGCAACTTTCACTTTCACTTCACACAGTCAAAGGCATTGGCATAGTCAATAAAGCAAAAGTAGATGTTTTTCTGGAATTCTCTTACTTTTTCTATGATCCAACTGAGGCAATTTGATCTCTGGTTCCTCTGCCTTTTCTAAATCCAGCTTGAACATTTGAAGTTCTCAGTTCACATACTGTTGAAACCTAGCTTGTAGAATTTTAAGCATTACTTTGCTAGTGTCTGAGATTAGTGCAACTGTGCAATAGACATAACACTCTTTGACATTGCCTTTCTTTGGGATTGGAATGAAAGCTGACCTTTTCCAATTTTGTGGCCACTGTTGAGTTTCCAAATTTGCTGGCATATTGAGTGCAGGACTTTAACAGCATCATCTTTTAGGATTTGAAATAACTCAGCTGAAATTTGTGACAGATTTTTATCACCAGAATTATTGCAATAGCTTCCTATATGTTCATCCTAGTCAATACTTGCCACTCTTTACATCATTCTTAGCCCGAAGACAAATAGCTGTAAAAATATCAGGATCAATTAAGATTAAGATTGGTGAGTGGCTTAAAATCTAACAGAATGTAAAAGCCAACATTCTTATAATTACCTAGAATGCTCTAATTGTTTTTGCCCTGTTAATTCTCCATTTGTTTTTGTAAACACTCTCCTTATTTGTTGGCCTCCTCAAATATATTGGTCTCTTTTCTATTCCTTTAAAATATGTTCCACTTCAAAGAAATAAAGAAACTCTTACATCTTTGTCTATTCATTTCCACCTGCGTGTACCTACTGACCATATTTCTTTCCTTTCTTTCACCTAATATCACCTAACTCATTTGTATATGAAAACCATTAGTCCCATTTCAACTCAGCAACAACCCCATCTTTGTTCTTGATAATCACCATGTATGAAACATACTATCTGTCTTTGTATCTTCTGTTTTCTTCTCTTATACAAGTCCAATGAGAGAACTTCATGTATGTCAAAAAATTATCTCATTAAAATTATATTTTAAATGAAACAACAGCAGCAAGAGCAAAAATAAACTAATTCAGTGATAAAAATTTCAATACTTGTTTCAATATGGAGCAAACAAATGAGGGATCATGAAATATAAGTTTGTTTTGTTTTGTTTTGTTTTTTAGCTTGGGCATCTATGAAGAAATGATAATTGACCTGAGAGCTGTATGATCAGAAGGGGTCATTATTTTCCAGGGGAAATCAAAAACGAGTGTAAATGCCTGAACAAGTGTAAGTACCTAGGCTTCCCTGATAGCTCAGTTGGTAAAGAGTCCACCTGCAGTGCAGGCAATCCCAGTTTGATTCCTGGGTTTGGCAGATCCGCTGGAGAAGGGATAGGCTACCCACTCCAGTATTCTTGGGTTTCCCTTGTGGCTCAGCTGGTAAAGAATCTGCTCGCGATGCGGGAGAATCTGAGTTCAATCATGACCCTGCCTCTGTTGGGGTGGAAGAGTTTTACTGCTGTCCTACCCTTATAAAACCTTTCTTTTGAGTTTCCAGAAATTGTTGGGCTTGTGTAATTTCATCCCCTCTTCTTTTTTCTTCAGGTCTGTAGTGATTCTGACTTCCTATCATTACTATTTCATGAATGCTTCAGCATCCATCACTATATTCCTTACCCTTATTTCATCTCTCTCCAAATGGTCCTTGGGAGAATTTTATTTGCTGCAGGGTCTCAGAGTGGCACAGTTGGAGATCCAACTAAACACAGACAATTTCTTCTTATTATTTCTCAGCTTTAAGAAACTTTGCTAAGGCATATGCATAAACTAGCCTCAAAGTTTAATAAATGGAGGAGGATGCTAAGCAAGCACATATTGGTTATTTGGTTTTCAGCTCTCTTATTGAAGATAAGAAATTATTCAACAGTAAAGAGTCACAGAGCTGAAGTACCAAACTCTGGTAAGGGCTCAACAGTGACAGTGCTAGGAAACTAAGCTAAGATTTTTTTCTTACTTCTTTACTATTGTCTGTCAGTGGAAATTTTTGACAAATGATGAAACTCAATTTTGTCTTCCCTGGTTCTATTTTGAATTTTTAAAAAAAAGTTTATCATAAATATATCTAGGGAAATATTAAATATTATATTGAAAAACAATCAGGATTCTTGAATTCTGAAGTTTTACAGAGGCAATATTTATGCAGTCTGTATTTTAAGAAATGGTCCAGAAACCTGAGCACACACACCTTTATTAAGAACAATGACCAGGTCAGCAATATGGATATCTAAAAGCAATATAATCCAAATCCCTCTCATTATTGGAAGCACTTAAAACATTAACTATCACAGAAAAAAACTGATTCCATCAACCGTACTTAGAAAAGGGAAAGGAAAATCTCTTGTGAAAAATGGTCTAAGCTACTAAATTGTGAATAGTTTGAAAAGAAAGGTGTAGTGATTTTTCAACCATGTTAGTACTCTCAATTTAGATTTAAAACATTTGAATCTACACTCCTAAATTAAATTTGTATTCATTTTAAAGTATTCTTATCTGTTTTTTTTTTCAATAAAATGCATATTAGTCTTAGTTACTTAATCATTTCTACAGCTTAAGCATTTATTATGATTCACTTGTGAACTTCTCAGATTTTGTTGGTAACTTTAGCTAATAAATTGATTTATAATGATTATTAATTCTTTGAATAAATGTAACTATTTTACAGGAATTATAACTTAAAGTTTAAAATATTTCTATTGCAAATTATTATTATGTCTAAGATAGTTTACTTATTCATCCTTTCTTCTGATTAATATTGCCAGAGTTTTGTGTTTTTATCTAATCATTTACAAGTTTTAAGATTATGGATGCTGTTGAGAACCTCATTCTTCTTAAGTTGATATTCCACTGATTTCTGCTTTCATTTATATAATTTTTCTTTATTTTGGTTTATTCTATTGTTCTTTATAAAAACATGGATTTAATTAATTTGTGATCTTATTTTCTAATTTATGCACATAAAATTTGTGGTAGAGCTTGGTAGCTATACCAGGATTTTGTGTTTCCCTCTACTTGTGATCACAATGAAGAATTGTGTTTGAGAGGTAGACATGGCCACGTGGGCAAATTTCAGCCAGTGGAATATGAATAGATATGAAAAGTACCAATTCAAGTTCAAGAGTAGAAATGTTACATTCTATAATGCTCTCATAAAACAAAGATGCTGCATGTTGTGTAGTAGAAATTATTTAGGAAGCTAGGTGTAATTTAATGAATTCTGGAAAAAAGCAGAAACTTTTTCAAGAATACCATGATTTTATAAGCCAAGGAGTAAGTATGAACATTTTTATCAGATTAAGTAAATGATATTTTTAGTGGCACTTGTCCAATTCTTGAGGTAAAGTTATGTTTGAAAAAAGGGTTGGATTTATTCCTTTCATTCAAAGGAACAAAATGAGAAAAAAAAAAATCTATTTTGAAATTCCAAATTGAGGAAGTTCCCTGGTGTTCCAGTGGTTGGGACTTTGTGCTTTCATTTGACTGAGTCCAGGTTCAGTCCAGGAAACGAATAGCCTACAAACCAGAGGGTGCAGCTAAAAAAAGCAAGAAAGAGAGAGAGAGAAAGAAAAAGAAAGAAAGAAAGAAATCTCACAAATATATTTCACATAGTGATGAAATATTTATAGAAGTAGCATAATTTTTCAGTTCTTTGAATTTGGGCTTACTGCTCAGTGATATGGGCTGATGAAGCAAGTAGATACAATTCAACCTAATATTTCATAAGAATATAATTTGTGATATGCACTAGTCAGTTCAGACGTTAAAGTTATCAGTCACTTGGGTCCATTAAAAAGATGCTTTATATTAATTTATGCATCGAATTTTATTCTGACAAATTTGATGATGAAAACAGTTGATAAACAAAAATGTAGGACATTTCTAATGTTCACAAGATGTTTATACTCTAATATAATTAATTTTAAGAACATGAAAATCTTGTTATGGGGACAATGAAGAGGAAAAATTTGCCATTTCTTTCATTAAAAAAATTATCTACAATATATATCACTTTTCAAATCATTTAATTTTAATTTGTATTGAAGAGATCATTATCTATTTGTATTGAAGAGAGCATTATCTATTTAATAAAATGATGAGGCGATTTTCCAAAAATGTTGAGAAGAAAAGTAATCGTTCTCAATTGAACTTGAAAGAAATCTAATCATAAGAATAATAAACAAATAAAGTAAAAATAATCAGTTGCACTTCAGTTCTGTTTATGATACTACCTTTCTGAAGTACTGGTGTGAACTACATGTCTTCATAAGTGGGTGTATAAACCCGACTCAATATATTTTCAGTATGATTATTAACATGATGGAATCCACTGATAAGTCCTTTTAATTAGCATGTGCTTGAATGACTCTTCTACTCTCTCTCTTCTATTGAATTTTAATTATTCTTAAAATGAAATGATAACTGTGTGGAAATCTGTAAGATAAAATGCAGAATTAACATACTTCATATACATCCTATTCTGGTTCTTATCATCAGGAATGCACACTCTCAATTATCAAATCTTTGTAGGTATAAAATAATCTAAATGAGACCACTGTCCTCAAATTCATAGTGAATTTAAGATTACTTGTAAAACACACTAGTAGAAATAAACATTGTGCTAAACAAATGTGCTGATTAAACAATGTTTTAACACTTTTTCTGAATTCACAAAATATTTTTTTGCTATTTATTCTTTTTACTTTATCTAGTAATAGTGTGACCAATTAATGAATGGACAAATGCTTCTGTTCCATCCATGGTAATAAAATAAAATAAATATTTATATGTATTTATGATAATCATGAAGCTATCAATAAGCACTTTAACTGGAAATCTGTAAAGCAAATTAATACTAACCAAAAATATTTATTTTATTTCCATTTTGCTTAGGAATCATACCACAGAAACTCTTTAAAAATTGCAGGCACTAAGTGTGGAATGTAAGATGCTATAAAATATGTGAATGCCAGATATACAGCATTAAGAAATTTTTATGGTGGTTTAGTCACTAAGTCATGTCTGATTCTTATGACCCCATGGACTGTAGCTCACCAGGCTTCTCTGTCCATGGGATTTTCCATGCTAGAATACTGGAGTGGGTTTCTATTTCCTTCTCCAGAGGATCTTCCTGACCCAGGGATTGAACCTGGGTCTCCTGCACTGCAGGCAGGCTCTTTACCAACTGAGCTACCCAAGAAATTTTTAAATGAATGATATATAGGTATTTTTGTACTTACTTTTTATGAATACTATTAAACACAATAATATCAGGAAAAAACAAAACAAAACAGTGTTGCTGGGTCTTTTTCTTCTTAATATCAGAGCACATTATACTTCTGTACATCTTCTCTCTTTCTTAAATCTTCTACTGGGTTTTATTTTTAAAAGACATATGGATATGCTGTATATATATTATTTTCTAACAGAGAGATAACACCCTTTCATCTGTCTGAGAGCCGCAGTGAGATCTTTGTTCTAATTAGGACTTTAAGTGAGTCAATACTGTGGTACAGCTTCAGTTAGTTTCAGTATATTGAGGACACTATATATTTTGTATTATCATTGGCTCTTCCATCCTATAAGATTTGGAGCCTTAACAGTGAGATTTATTTTTACCATCCAGTCCAGCTACCCCAGATTCCTACACCATCATGAACTCAGAGGAAAAATGTAGAGGTGATTGGCAGGTCAAAAAATTATCTTGTATTTGAGTATCTTAGAGATTATAATATTAATATATCATATCAGTCATTTCAGTCTTAAAAGTGCTAATGGTTTCTGTTTACTCTAAAAGACTTGCTGTCTGTTGCAATCCAAACTTCTCAGGCTTAGCAAATATTCTCAGAGTTTAACAATCTGATCATCACTCTAGGACTGACATCCTTTGAACATGATTTATTTGGACTCTTGCATTCACAACTCTACTGTAGTCTAATAATGACTTTTTCAGTTTACAGGGTTTTCTAGTACTCACCTTTGAGTACTAGGAAGCAATCTTTGGTGGATCATATCCTTAGTTTAAAGAAGAACTTTAAATTATTCTTAGCTAGTGTCAAAGCAGAATTAAACTAGACCATGTTAAACTAATAAGGAAAGCTGTAATCAAAGCTATTGCAAAAGGAGATCTCCAGTAAACTCCATCTGAGCTCAGCCCTGTGAAAACAAAAACAAAGGGCAGGGAAAGGATTTTTAAATGCCAGGTGAAAAAGAAATCATGGGCTACCTATTTCCTGATTCTGTGTGTGTGTTAAGGCATTTCAATTGTGTCCTACCATTTGCAATCTTATGAACTGCAGCCCACCAGGTTCTTCTGTCCGTGGGATTCTCCAGGCAATAATACTGGAGTGGATTGTCATGCCCTCCTCCAGAGGATCGTCCCAGTTCAGGGATAGAACACCCATCGTTTACATCTCCTGCATTGGCAGGCAGGTTCTTTACCACTAGTGTCACCTGGGAAGCTTGTTTTCTGATTAGATTTGCCCAAAGGAAAAATAAACTGTCATGCTAGAAAGTAGGTTTAAAACTCTGAGCAAAAAACCCAGAGAAGTTAGACTCCCACCTTTTCACAGAGTCTGAGAAATAGGGAAGCTCAATCTTTCTTTATGGTTACATTTCAAAAGGATGGCTCCCATGTCCTTGAGAAAATAATCCTGCAGTGTGAAACTGGCAAGAAATTTTAAAACATATTCACATATTGAAGGGCCATAAATATCTGCAATTACAAGTTTTCTAAAGTAAATGTTCTAAGTAAAGGGAGATGAGGACCTAGAGTCTAGAAGAAGCTTGTATAAAGATTACTCAGGGGAAGGAAATGTTAAGATCCCCTTGGCCAATCCCTCCTTTTGTTTTCCCATTGAACTGAGAAAAACTAACTCTACTTCACTTCAGGCAGATTTTTGTGGTTAAAGTGCTAGATGAATCTTCTACCTAGACTTGATGGTAAGGATAGTTGCTGGATGGTCTGAGCAGTCAGGCAGTCAGTCAGTGAGGGGAATTCCTGTGAAAAGAAAAAGTAAGATTAGTGTTGGGGGCAGACTACAAAACTCAGTTTCTCAGACCAGAAGTCAAGTCCAGAAAATTCTTAAGTGTTGGGCTCAAAGTGTCTTTAGGATGTAAAGTAAAAGCATCTGTAGTAATCCAGGTAGATATTTAAATAAAGCACTTATGAATGGAAAAATAAACAGTCTGTTTCTAGTTAGTTGACCTCAGGTGGTAGTTCTGGGCTCGCTGAGCCCTTTGAGAGACCCAGTCATACAATATGTATACACCAGTCATGTGTGCTAATTCTATTATAGCAAATAAAATGGTATTTGGAAACAATTAATCTAGTCATGCATAAATATTGTACAATGCAAGTATTAGCACACCGAACAAATTCAAAAAAGTAATGCAAACATTGCCAATTATTAACACAACCACCAAAATTATACTTAGCACTGAAGTATTAATCAATGAAATCTAAAATATAAGATGAATGAAGCCTTCCTCTGTGAAATGGTAATAGAAAAATGTTAATGTAATGTTAACTTTGTACATTAATGTACAAAAATGATTTCTATCCATCATGTCTTCTTATATAAAAGTTATTAAAGAAAAAATTTCTAGAATTCTTTATAAAGAGTTCAAAAGCTGTATGAATGTAATATAAACATTAAATAAGAGCTTACTATTCAGTAGTAACTAAGATATCAGACAAAATGATACATAATCTGGAGGAAAATGACAAGAACACAAAGCTATACACAAATTGATTTGTAAATGTCACTGATGTATGTATAACAAATACAAATGGAAGTAGAGAAATATGTTTTCCACTTATAAAAAGTTCCAAAAGTATAAAAATGCCAGTTTTATATAATCACTAAAAATTCAATAAATCAATCTACATAATTCTAAATTATTTTAAATGATTCAGATGAGTTGATTATAAAATGTGCAGTAAATATATATATTGGATAGAGACAAGGGGAATCTAAAAAATTGGAATATTATATCTAGTTATTATATATCTATCAGATCAGATCAGATCAGTCGCTCAGTCGTGTCGGACTCTTTGCGACCCCATGAACTGCAGCACGCCAGGCATCCCTATCCATCACCAACTCCCAGAGGTCACTCAGACACATCCATCGAGTCAGTGATGCCATCCAACCATCTCATCCTCTGTCGTCCCCTTCTCCTCCTGCCCCCAATCCCTCCCAGCATCAGTGTCTTCTCCAATGAGTCAACTCTTCGCATGAGGTGGTCAAAATACTGCAGTTTCAGCTTTAGCATCATTCCTTCCAAAGAAATCCGAGGGCTGATCTCCTTCAGAATGGACTGGTTGGATCTCCTTGCAGTCCAAGGGACTCTCAAGAGTCTTCTCCAACACCACAGTTCAAAAGCATCAATTCTTCGGCACTCAGCCTTCTTCACAGTCCAGCTCTCACATCCATACATGACCACAGGAAAGACCATAGCCTTGACTAGGCGAACCTTTGTTGGCAAAGTGATGTCTCTGCTTTTGAATATGCTATCTAGGTTGGTCATAACTTTCCTTCCAAGGAGTAAGCGTCTTTTAATTTCATGGCTGCAGTCACCATCTGCAGTGATTTTGGAGCCCAGAAAAATAAAGTCTGACACTGTTTCCACTGTTTCCCCATCTATTTCCCATGTAGTGATGGGACCAGATGCCATGATCTTCGTTTTCTGAATGTTGAGCTTTAAGCCAACCTTTTCGCTCTCCACTTTCACTTTCATCAAGAGGCTTTTTAGTTCCTCTTCACTTTCTGCCATAAGGGTGGTGTCATCTGCATATCTGAGGTTATTGATATTTCTCCCAGCAATCTTGATTCCAACTTGTGTTTCTTTCAGTCCAGCATTTCTCATGATGTACTCTGCATATAAGTTAAATAAACATGGTGACAATATACAGCCTTGACGTACTCCTTTTCCTATTTGGAACCAATCTGTTTTTCCATGACCAGTTCTAATTGTTGCTTCCTGACCTGCATACAGATTTCTCAAGAGGCAGATCAGGTGGTCTGGTATTCCCATCTCTTTCAGAATTTTCCACAGTTTATTGTGATCTACACAGTCAAAGGCTTTGGCATAGTCAATAAAGCAGAAATAGATGTTTTTCTGGAACTCTCTTGCTTTTTCCATGATCCAGCGAATGTTGGCAATTTTATCTTTGGTTCCTCTGCCTTTTCTAAAACCAGCTTGAACATGAGGAAGTTCACGGTTCACATATTGCTGATGCCTGGCTTGGAGAATTTTGAGCATTACTTTACTAGTGTGTGAGATGAGTGCAATTGTGCGGTAGTTTGAGCACTCTTTGGCATTGCCTTTCTTTGGGATTGGGATGAAAACTGACCTTTTCCAATCTTGTGGTCACTGCTGAGTTTTCCAAATTTGCTGGCATATTGAGTGTAGCACTTTCACAGCATCATCTTTCAGGAATATATACTTCTCTGAAGTCTAACAACTTCATTTCTACACATATGCCCTATAAATGGTCTTGTATATGTACACCAAGTGAAATGCTTAAGAATTTTCCTGTAGTATAATTTGCATAATTCAAGAACAGGGAACAGCCATCATTCATAGAATGGAAAAAGTGAAATTGTTGTTGAATGAACTATGTATCATTGTTTATATCTGAACAAACACCTATACATCATCATGAATAAGTCTTCATAGTATACTGATGAATGTAAAAAAATACTTGGAGAATAATACATCAATTGTAATTTATTGAAAACATATTAATGATAATAGAAATTAATACAATTGATACATTCCATATACATACCTATGGAATACATAGTGATGTAATGTAATGTGTAAAACATATTTTGAAGCAGTACATAACAAATCCATCATAGTACTTACTTCTTAAAGGAAATTTTGAATTGGTGAAGATGATAAAGAAATCTTAAATATTACTTAACTATTGTTAATAAAATAAATAACATGAATGAAGCAAAAATTGAATATATATACATGTTAATACTGAATGGAGTACATATTAAGGGATATTTGCTATATTTCCCTCTTACGGCAGGACAAAATATGTTTTACATTTCAAATGACTGAAACAAATCAAAAGAAGAAGAATATTTTGTGACATGTAAAATTTATTTGGTATCCATAAATAAAGTTTCTTAGAGCACAGCCATGCTCACTTGGTTTCATGTTGCCTCTGACTTTCCGCTAAAAAGCAGGGTTGGATAATTGTGACAGAGACTGTAAGGCCTAAAGAGCTTAAAATATTTACTATTTGGCCCTTGACAGAAAATGTTTGCCTAGTTCTGGTATAGCAACATCAAAACAAACAAACAAACATATTGTAGCTAAGCATTACCTTCTGTGATGTTCCCTCCAATACTGGCTTGAGTTTCCCTCTCATCATAAAGATGTTGTACATATATACAATGGAGTATTTCACAGCCATAAAAAGAAGGAAACAATGTCATTTTCAACAACATGTATGCACTTAGAGATTATCATACTAAGTGAAGTAACTCAGACAGACAAATATATGAAATATCATATATATGTAGAATCTCATTTTGAAAAAGACACAAATGAACTTATTTGTAAAACAGAAGCAGACTTACAGACATCAAAAACAAACTAATGGTTAAGAAAAGGGAAACATGGAGGGGGGAGGATAAATCAGCAGCTTGGGATGAATACACACCTACTACTACATACAACAAGATAGATAACTGACAAAGACTTACTATATAACACAGGGAACTCTACCCAGTGTTCTGCATAATCTCCAAGAGAAGAGAATCTTAAAAAGCATGAATATATGTACACATATAACTGAATCACTTTGCTGTACACCTGAAACTAAAACAACATTGTAAAACAAATCTACCCCAATAAAATTAAAATATTAAAAATAGTTTCCCTTTCATGTCCCTATCGGAGAAGGTAATGGAAACCCATTCCGGTACTCTTGCCTGGAAAATCCCATGGATGGAGGATCCTGGTAGGCTGCAGTCCATGGGGTCGCTAGGAGTTGGACACAACTGAGCAACTTCACTTTCACTTTTCACTTTCATGCATCAGAGAAAGAAATGGTAACCCACTCCAGTATTCTTGACTTCAGAATCCCAGGGATGGGGAACCTTGGTGGGCTGCCGTCAATGGTGTCGCACAGAGTTGGACACGACTGAAGTGACTTAGCAGCAGCAGTAGCAGCATGTTTGCATTAAGGGTCAGACAGTTTATTTAAAATTCCAGTAGCTAACACAGAGACTCCTACATAGTAGGATGTATGTATATGTAGTAATGGATGGGTAAATATGAACCTTTTAATATAGTCCCTCATTTAGTGTCTCTGGGAATTGCTTGGATGTCAGTTACCAAGAGAAAGACCCATTTTTATATCTATATCTATGTCTGTATCTATATCTATATGTACATAGGTTCAGCTGTATGAAAGATGACTAATTGTTTAGTATAAATTATGTGTTAAGGTTATTGCATGAAAATTACATCTCTAAATGTCTAACTTACACATGAATTGCTAAGGAAAAACACTTTCTATTTTTACATTACATGTTTAAGCTGGCGATGCACAATTATATTCAGAATACTGTGTTTATTGAAATTCTTATTCTTAAATGCAAATAAGAAACATTTTGAAGATTTTTAGGAAGTTATTCAGAGATGACAGCATGTAAGGATCATTGTGCTTTCATGCTTACTCGCTCAGTCCTGTCTGATTCTTTGTGACCCCATAGACTCTAGCCCATCAGGCTCCTCTATCCCTGGGTTTCTCAGGCAAGAATACTAAAGTGGGTTGCCATTTCCTCCTCCAATGGATCTTCCCCTACCCAGGGATCTAAGCTGCATCTCCTGCATTGGCTGGCAGATTTTTGATCACTGAGTGACCTGGGAAGCCCAGGGATCATTGTAAGAATCCATAAAATGTTACTTATTTTTATATGTTTAAACTAATCAAGCTTTAATATTTTGTTTTCATTTGCTATGCTGCTGCTGCTGCTAAGTCGTTTCAGTCGTGTCCGACTCTGTGCGACCCCATAGACGGCAGCCCACCAGGCTCCCCAGTCCCTGGGATTCTCCAGGCAAGAACACTGGAGTGGGTTGCCATTTCCTTCTTCAATGCATGAAAGTGAAAAGTAAAATTGAAGTCGCTCAGTCGGGTCAGACTCTTAGCGACCCCATGGACAGCGGCCCACCAGGGACCTCTGTCCATGGGATTTTCCAGACAAGAGTACTGGAGTGGGGTGCCATTGCCTTCCCTGTCATTTGCTATAGATGCTGTTTAAATTTCAAAGTCAAATTTATTTTTTTAATATCTGAGATGATAGAGTTTTATGTAAAAATAATTTTTGAAGAGTTTTTAACAAATTTAAAAGGATTTTTAGAAATGTCAATAAACACTTCTTTTAAGGTTATCTTTAATACCAAGAGTTATACCATATTTTGGTTTTTAGCTTAGCTCTTTGCCATGAATAATTCAAGTGCCATTTCTTCTAACTCATGGACCCCAGATGAAAATGAAAGCTGACAAGATTTTGTACATAACTTCCAAGCATGACATAGAAAAACTTATCCTGTTAAGTCCATTTAAAAATAAACAAAAAGCTGCCAACCTATGTATGTTTAGGCTGTCTCAGAATTCTAATATCAAAGATAAGTGTAATATTGTCTAATGGCACTTTATTTTAGGTCTTCTTTTTTAATCAGATGTTTAAAAATAACTAGCTGGTATGACTGGCATTTGAAATAAGCTTCTTTTTTTCCCATTTATAGAACTTGTAACAATCACTTAGTCATGTGAATTAAAATTACTCCATATGTTTGATCAAAATGTTAAACAATATGATCTCTTAAAATAAAAATCATGCAGACAAATTAACATTATTTTAACATTCACTGAGTCCTTGGAAATTTTAGTAGGGTAAGCTATATTTTTAGAGTAAATTAAAATGGATGATTAAAACTCTTCATGCAAAGAGTTGACTCATTGGAAAAGAGTCTGATGCTGGGAGGGATTGGGGGCAAGAGGAGAGGGGACGACAGAGGATGAGATGGCTGGATGGCATCACTGACTCAATGGACGTGAGTGTTAGTAAACTCCGGGAGTTGGTGATGGACAGAGAGGCCTGGCGTGCTGCGATTCATGGGGTTGCAAAGAGTCGGACACGACTGAGCGACTGATCTGATCTGATCTGAAAATGGATGTGTATTCATTGATATTTTAATTTTTTAATATCAAATATAAAATAATGAGTATTTGGCATGGATAAAATACAAGTGCTCAAGAAAGTTGCAATGAAAGGACAAGAAACTTGAATAAATCTTAGCTGTTGAAAAATTTACTCATAGATTTAAAATAGTTTAACCAGAAACTTAAAAGAAAAAAATTCTTAATAGACTATTTAGTCTGCTAACATGATGGTAAAGGGTATACTGATGTCCTTCTGAAAGTGTGAAGTTTGTATGAGTCTGAGTGACCTCCGGGAGTTGGTGATGGACAGGGAGGCCTGGCGTGCTGCGATTCATGGGGTCGCAAAGAGTCGGACACGACTGAGCAACTGATCTGATCTGATCTGATCTGATACATGTAGGCAATGACATCCCACTCTAGTGCTCTTGCCTGGAAAATTCCATGGACGGAGGAGCCTGGTAGGCTGCAGTCCATGGGGTCGCTGAGGGTCGGACACTACTGAGCGACTTCACTTTCACTTTTCACTTCCATGTATTGGAGAAGGAATTGGCAACCCACTCCAGTGTTCTTGCCTGGAGAATCCCAAGGACCGGGGAGCCTGGTGGGCTGCTGTCTGTCGGGTCGCACAGAGTTGGACACAAATGAAGTGACTCACCAGCAGCATAATAAACTGTATCTCCAAAATAAAGAGTCTACATAAAGGTTAGTTATATAGTTGTTGAAGGGTTGTACTATCGACATTTTAACAGTTCAGTTCAGTCGCTGAGTCATGTCCGACTCTTTGTGACCCCATGAATTGCAGCATGCCAGGCCTCCCTGTCCATCACCGACTCCCCGAGTTCACCCAAACTCATGTCCACCAAGTCGGTGATGCGATCCAGCCATCTCATCCTCTGTCATCCCCTTCTCCTCCTGCCCCCAATCCCTCCCAGCATCAGATCAGATCAGATCAGATCAGTCGCTCAGTCATGTCCGACCCGACCCCTTGCGACCCCATGAACTGCAGCACGCCAGGCCTCCCTGTCCATCACCAACTCCCGGAGGTCACTCAGACTCACATCCACTGAGTCAGTGATGCCATCCAGCCATCTCATGGTCTGTTGTCCCCTTCTCCTCCTGCCCCCAATCCCTCCCAGCATCAGAGTCTTCTCCAATGAGTCAACTCTTTGCATGAGGTGGCCAAAACATTGGAGTTTCAGCTTTAGCATCATTCCTTCCAAAGAAGGCCCAAGACTGATCTCCTTTAGAATGGACTGGATGGATCTCCTTACAGTCCAAAGGACTTGCAAGAGTATTCTCCAACAAAACAGTTCAAAAGCATCAATTCTTCGGTGCTCAGCTTTCTTCACAGTCCAACTCTCACATCCATACATGACCACAGGAAAAACCATGGCCTTGACTAGACGGACCTTTGTTGGCAAAGTAATGTCTCTGCATTTGAATATGCTATCTAGGTTGGTCATAACTTTCCTTCCAAGGAGTATAAGCGCCTTTTAATTTCATGGCTGCAGTCACCATCTGCAGTGAATTTGGAGCACCCAAAAATAAAGTCTGACACTGTTTCCACTGTTTCCCCATCTATTTCCCATGAAATGATGGGACCAGATGCCATGATCTTCATTTTCTGAATGTTGAGCTTTAAGCCAACTTTTTCACTCTCCACTTTCACTTTCATCAAGAGGCTTTTTAATTCCTCTTCACTTTCTGCCTTAAGGGTGGAGTCATCTGCATATCTGAGGTTATTGATATTTCTCCCAGCAATCTTGATTCCAACTTGTGTTTCTTCCAGGCCAGCATTTCTCATGATGTACTCTGCATATAAGTTAAATAAACAGGGTGACGATATACAGCCTTGACGTACTCCTTTTCCTATTTGGAACCAGTCTGTTGTTCCATGTCCAGTTCTAACTGTTGCTTCCTGACCCGCATGTAGGTTTCTCAAGAGGCAGGTCAGGTGGTCTGGTCTTCCTATCTCTTTCAGAATTTTCCACAGTTTATTGTGATCCACAAAGTCAAAGGCTTTGACATAGTCAGTAAAGCAGAAATAGATGGAACCCAAATTGAAGAATCTAAAAAGTATTTGCTACTCTTGGCATGGTGCCACAAAAGTGAAGATAATAGAACAAAGAAATGAAGGAGTTCATAAGAAGATTGTGAGCTTAGAGGATCCAGGGATAGAGATAGGCTTGAACCCTGTCTATGTTCCCTGACCAATTTTTGCTAGTTATATCTGATGGAATGTGTTGAAACTGAAGGTTATCTGGGAGTGATAGAAATTAGAGGCTGGAATCAACTGCCAATGGAAAAGCTAAGTGCTTTTGCTGAGACTGAGAGCCAGGGTGGGTCAAAATGTCACTGACTGAACAAAATAAATTATCCTACAGAAAATATGACAAAAAGAGCAATTTAAGTCATTTTTAGTGACACTGATTAGGCTGTCTTCAATAATTCACTTTTTCCCCTCCAAGCTACTCTCTGTCCACACTTAGCGAATATATATGATCTCTACCATAAAAACACTGTGATGCAAACAATCACTTAAGTTGGAGTTCAGTGGCTCTTTTATCCTTTTTGTTTTTCATGTCTTGTGTGGAGACAAGACCCCCGTCTGATTGCCTGAATCTTTGCATTTCTGCCAGGGTTGACTTTCTGTAGATATGTTATTAATGATCAGTAAACCACACAGATGCAAGATGCAAGATGGTGGAGTAGAAGGATGTGTGCTAATTTATCCTGCGAGAACTCCAAAACTGCAGCTTGCCACTGAACAACTCTTGAAGGAGAATGTTAGATCTCACCAGAAAAAGATTCCCCATGTCGAAGGGTAAAGGAGAAGCCCCAGCAAGATGGTAGGAGGGGGAAATCGCATTTAGAATCACACCCCCTATACTCCAGACATGCTAAGAGGGCTCAAGCAACCCTTGTGCACAGCAGGAGCCAGAGTCCACACAGAGACTGAGCCAGATCTGACTTTGAGTGTTAGAGTGTCTCCTGTGGAGGCATGGGTCTGCAGTGGCCTGCCACAGGGGCAGGGGCTCTTGTTGCAGCAGAACTGGGTCACCCAGCATGTGGCATAAGCCCTCTTGGAGAAGGTCCCATTAACTCCACCATAGAGCCACCAAGATGACTACCCACAAGCTGCAGAATAATTATAACAAATGAATTCTCACACTGTTAAGAGAGTTCTGGTACCCACAACAGATTTCCCAACCTGCGGATCTGGCAAAGGGACTAAGAATCCCTGGAGAATATGATTTGGAGGCCAGTGGGATTTGATTATAGAACTCACTTAGGACTGGGGAAACAAACACTTGGAGGGCACAAACAAGACCATGTGCATACCAGGACCCAGGAGAAAGGAGCAGTGATCCCACAAGATTGACCCAGACTTGCCTGTAAATGTCCAGGAGTCTCCAGCAGAGGTGAGGGTCGACAGTGACCTGCTGCAGGGTCATGGGAACTGAATACAAGAATGTATGCATAAGACCTTTTGAAAGACATCTCCATTATCTTCATTACCACTACCATAGTATGGTCTATGTCAGACAACAGAGAGGGAACACAGCCCCTCCCATCAACAGAAAATTGAATTAAAAATTTACTGAGCATGGCCCTTCACAACAAGAACCAGTTTCCCCTACAGTCAGTCTCTCCCATCAGGTAGATTCCATAAGCCTCTTCTCCTTACCTATCAGAAAGCAGACAGAATGAAAACCACAGTCACAGAAAACTAATCAAACTGATCAAATGGACCACAGCTGTGTCTAACTCAAGGAAACTATTATCCATGTTGTAAAGGGCCCAACCAATATGGACAGGTAATGGTGGAGATTTCTGACAAAACGTGGTCCACTGGAGAAGGGAATGGCAAACCATTTCTGTATTCTTGCCTTGAGAACCCCATGAACACTACGAAAAGGAAAACAAAGATATGACACTGAAAGATGAACTCCCCAGGTCACTAGGTGCCCAATATGCTACTGGAGAAGAATGAAGAAATAACTCCAGAAAGAATGAAGAGAAAGAGCCGAAGCGAAAACAACACACAGTTGTGGATGTGACTGGCGATGAAAGTTAAGTCCAATGCTGTAAAGAGCAATATTGCATAGGAACTGGAATGTACGTACATGGATATAGGTAAATTGGAAGTGGCTAAACACGAAATGGCAAGAGTGAACGTTGACATTTTAGGAATCAGTGAAATAAAATGAACTGCAATGGGCAAATTTAATTGAGATGATCATTATATGTACTACTGTAGGTAAGAATCCCTTGGAAGAAATGGAATAGCCTTCATCATCAACAAAAGAGTCTGAAATGCATCTCTTGGGTGCAATCTCAAAAACGACAGAATGATTTCTGTTCATTTTCAAAGCAAACCATTCAATATCAAGGTAATCCAAGTCTCTGCCCCAACCACTATGCTGAAGAAGATGAAGTTGAACGGTTCTATGAAGACCTACAAGATCTTCCAGAACTAACACTGCAAAAAGATGGCCTTATCATCATAGGGGACTGCAAGGCAAAAGTAAAAAGTGAAGAGATACCTGGAGTACAAGGCACATTTGGTCTTGGAGCACGCAATGAAGCATATTAAAAGGCAGAGACATTATTTTACCAACAAAGGTCCGTTTAGGTAATGCTATGGTTTTTCCAGTAGTCATGTATGGATGTGAGAGTTGGACTATAAAGAAAGCTGAGCACCAAAGAACTGATGCTTTTGAACTGTGATGCTGGAGAAGACACTCGAGAGTCCAATGGACTGCAAGGAGATCCAAGCAATCAATGCTAAAGGAAATCCATCCTAAATATTCATTGGAAGGATTGATGCTGAAGCTGAAGCTCCAAAATTTGGCCATCTGATGCAAAGACGTGCCTCATTGGAAAGGACCCTGATACTGGGAAAGATTGAAGACACGAGCAAAAAGGGACAACAGAGAATAAGATGACTGAATGGCATTACCAACTCAATGGACATGAATTTGAGCAAACTCCAGGAGTCGGTGATGGATAGGGAAGCCTGGCATATGTTGCAGTACATGGGGTAGCAAAGTGTCAGACACAACAGAGTGACTGAACTGAAATCATGCAGATAGCCATTTATCACTGCATATTGTTGTCAATATTTTGAGCAAATAATATTTGCCATTGTGTGGTTAAGTATGGATCAAATATACCAAAGATGATCAGATTCCAAAAAATATCACTGGTTATGCTATTACATATAGATGTCTAGGTTAGCTGAAGGACTACAGTGTACAAGCAAAGATGGTGATCTGCAACCATAAAAACGTATGAAATATTTGTAGCAATATGTGTGGACCTAGAAAATATCTTACTAAGTCAAGTAAGTCAAAGACAAATGTTATATATACAATATCACATATATGGAATCTAAAAAACAATGCAAATGAAGGTATATACAAAAATAGAAACACCCATAGACAAAGAGAACAACCTTATGGTTACCAAAGAGGAAAAGGTGGAATGGAGATTAAATTAGGAGTATGGGATTACAGATACACACTACTCTTTCTTTATATATATATAAAAGAGTATATATATATACTCTTTCTTTATATGTATATACACACATATATATATATGTGTGTGTGTGTGTGTATATATATATATATATATATATATATATGACTGAATCACTTTTTTGTACACCTGAACCAACACAATATAGTAAATCAACTATATTGCATTTTTTTTTAAAAAAGAAAAGAAAATGGGGGCTCTTATTCAATACATTTATGAGAAGTCTTCTGTATGTTATTTATTTTTATTTTTTTAAATTTTATTTTACTTAACTTTACAGTATTGTATTGGTTTTGCCATACATCAAAATGAATCTGCCACAGGTATTCATGTGTTTCCCATCCTAAACCCTCCTCCCTCCTCCCTCCCCATACCTTCCCTCTGGGTCGTCCCAGTGCACCAGCCCCAGGCATCCGTGATCAGGCATCGAACCTGGACTGGTGACTCATTTCAAACATGATATTTTACATATTTCAACTCTGTTCTCCCAAATCATCCCATGCTCTCCCTCTCCCAGAGTCCAAAAGACTGTTCTATACATCAGTGTCTCCTCTGCTGTCTCGTATATACTGTTATTGTTACCATCTTTCTAAATTCCATATATATGTGTTAGTATACTGTATTTGTGTTTTTCTTTCTGGCTTACGTCACTCTGTATAATAGGCTCCAGTTCCATCCACCTCATTAGAACTGATTCAAATGTATTCTTTTTAATGTTTGAGTAATACTCCATTGTGTATATCTACCAAAGCTTTCTTATCCATTCATCTGCTGATGGACATCTAGGTTGCTTCCATGTCCTGGCTATTATAAACAGTGCTGCGATGAACATTGGGGTACACGTGTCTCTTTCAATTCTGGTTTTCTCAGTGTGTATGCCCAGCAGTGGGATTGCTGGATCATAAGGCAGTTCTATTCCCAGTTTTTTGAGGAATCTCCATACTGTTCTCCAAAGTGGCTGTACTAGTTTGCATTCCCACCAACAGTGTAAGAGGGTTCCCTTTTCTCCACACCCTCTCCAACATTTATTGCTTGTAGACTTTTGGATAGCAGCCATTCTGACTGGCGTGAAATAGTACCTCATAGTGGTTTTCATTTGCATTTCTCTGATAGTGAGTGATGTTGAGCATCTTTTCATGTGTTTGTTAGCCATCTGTATGTCTTCTTTGGAGAAATGTCTATTTAGTTCTTTGGCCCATTTTTTGATTGGGTCATTTATTTTTCTGGAATTGAGCTGTAGGAGTTGCGTGTATATTTTTGAGATTAGTTGTTTGTTGCTTCATTTGCTATTATTTTCTCCCATTCTGAAGGCTGTCTTTTCACCTTGCTTATAGTTTCCTTTGTTGTGCAGAAGCTTTTAAGTTTAATTAGGTCCCATTTGTTTATTTTTTTCTTTTATTTCCAATATTCTGGGAGGTGGGTCATAGAGGATCCTGCTGTGATGTATGTGAGAGAGTGTTTTGCCTGTGTTTTCCTCTAGGAGTTTTATGGTTTCTGGTCTTACATTTAGATCTTTAATCCATTTTGAGTTTATTTTTGTGTATGGTGTTAGAAAGTGCTCTAGTTTCATTCTTTTACAAGTGGTTTTCCCAGCACCACTTGTTAAAGAGATTGTCTTTAACCCATTGTATATTCTTGCCTCCTTTGTCAAAGATAAGATGTCCATATGTGCGTGGATTTATCTCTGGGCTTTTTATTTTGTTCCATTGATCTAAATTTCTGTCTTTGAATGATATAAAATAAGGCATACTCATAAAATATTCCATGACAACACTCAGTTTGCATTTCACTCACAATTTATGTGATGGAACAACTGTTCCCTTTTAAAAATTGTTTCTCAATAATTTGTGACAGTTAAAAACTTAAGTATGTTCATAATTTTCCTAAAGGCATTATATGCTACTTGACCTCACTTTTTTGTGTTATTTCATGGATGTATTTATCAACAAATATATATTTATTACTTTTGATTGTTCTTAATTACTCTGCTGTGGATTTTCCTCTTTTAATTGGTAGCAGTATCACCTATGCACAAAGTTGGAATGCTATTCTTGCAAATATAAAGTTAATAGATCAAAATTAATCATAGGTTGAAATCTTTGAAATTGCTATAATTATTTGATAGCAGAAGTGATAAACTCTAACCAAAAAGGCTAGGGGCTTATAATATTTTACTAATGTACCAACCTACCATTTAAGATATTGTTTTATTTTATAGTGCTATAAATCTTTTACATTATTATCAATGTGGTTGTTGGAATGTGTGCAAGGATTTTTTTTTCCATGCATCTATAATCTAACTTTGGTAGCCTGTGATGCTTCTTTTTTGTTTGACCATCAGGGTGATCTACTGGGCTTATTTTGTCTGCTGAATGAATGATGAAGTGTTATGTGATATTATATTAGGCTAAACAAAGTTCTTGGAAGAAGGATATTTTAAGTCACCTATATTTGGAAAAACTGCACCTGAACCAGATAAATGTGTTAGAGAATAGTGGACATTGTGTATGCATTCTAGCTCGAACCATTATTCTTGAGCTTGTGAAACTCTAAAGTGTAACTGAATATAAGAAATTTGGTCAAAATCATTGCTGAATTCTGAAGAGGGCAGTGAGTAATGCTTCCTTTCCTTCCTAAGTATTGGACTTCCTTGGTGTCGCAGATGGTAAAAAGTCTGTCTGCAGTACAGGATATCTGGGTTCAATCCCTGGGTTAGGAAGATCCCCTGGAGAAGGAAACGGCAACCCACTCCAGTATTATTGCCTGGTAAATCCGTCCTAAATTTTATCCCAGTTTTAAAAGATCGATGAATAATGAAATATTGAATCCAAAGCAATACAAGATCACAGCTTGGATTTTTGAACAGACTAATTCACTTAAATTTACTATCAATTCTTACTGGAGGTGTGCAAGAGAAAGTGACTAACTTTATGGAACAGATATATTATTAACTTACTGACTCAAACTCATTCAGGCATGTTGTTGGAGATAGAAACAGCTTCTGTTTATGATTGCAAAGGCTGCCTTTCCCCCAGACATTAACCTAGCCTACTTACACATAGAAGCAAGAATAGTGAAGTCTTCTATTTTTATGAAGGCAGTAAGACCTGTAAACTTAGAGAAGAATGATTCACATGTTTTCAGTGACTACTGAGTACCACAAGTACCTAGTATTTCACATCTATTCCATTGGGAAAAATCTAAGAAATATTGAAAGGGAAGACAGAAATATTATGAGTTTAGAATCTATGCTAAAAAAGCATGAGAATTGGGATTATCATTGACTCTAATTATCCCCTATCTTTTTAAAGATATTTCTTTCTAGTATCAAGAGATTTGATGTACACAAAACATTTGTTGCTAATGTTTCCTACTCATTTGTGGATTATCTTCTTTTTATCTCTCAATGAAATTATGAGACTTTAGGTTCTTGATGTTTGGAGTAATAGAATATCATCAGATTTAGACTACTACTTAATGACTCATAACAGCTCAAACTTTTTTAAACTATAAATGCAACTTCTTTATTCAGAATACTTTTCTCTTTGAAACCTCTTTTATTGTGCATGCTATTCACAATTGTCATGCCAATATACAATATTTTAATATATCTGATCAGCAATGGATAGAGAGAGACAAAGAGACAGAGAGACTGGGCTTCAGAACCATAGATTTGATAAATTACTAGAATTTGCCACACAGCTCTTAAATCAACTTTTATAAACTTGAGCACATCACACGCGTGCACACACACACACACAAACTAAACAAACAAAAAGCACTGGCATTCCAAATATATGACAATAAAAATTAAGAAAAATGTTTATCTCTCCTGTCCTTTTCCACACTCAAAGATGGTTATTTTCATTTTACTTCCCAAATATATTTCATAGCAAAAACATCTATAATGATAAAGAACATGTATTATTATGTTGGTCATAAGTAAATTGGAACTTTTGGAAACATGATAAAATTTTGAGAGGGGAAACCTCTCAGTATACTTCAGTTAAATAAGTCTTTGCACATATTCTCTAGAGGTAAAATTCAAATTATTAATTACAGAAAATTGCAGCAGAATATAGAGTTAACTCCTAGTCACATTCACACATTGGTATAAACATTGAGGAAGGAGAGTCATATTTTTACCCATGCATAAGTGTGATATAGATGCTACATTTTAATCTCTTATGATTATAAAGGAAGCTGCCCAACCAAGTCATGATTAAGCAGTATTAATCCTATTTTAAAAATCATTACATATTGATCTGTAACACAACAAAATCATTTATATGCAGACTAGATGATCTAAACCTTTAACAATTTTCCATTTCACCACAACTGCCTTAGGGTAATGGTCTGCAGGACTGGCTTACAGTTCCTCACAGAGCCTCTTGTTAGCGTCCCTTCTCCATTTACATTCAATAGGACAGGTAGGCAGGTTGAAATCAGCCATGCAGTATTTTCATCATGAAAGCTGACAAACACTGCAAATCAAGGCTTCTTTCCACCTCTTTAGGAAGAGCCTGTTTTTGAGTATTTACCAGCACATCGCTGCTTAAAATCCATTTAGCAGATTCAGAATCATAGTTTTAATTTTTTTTTTTATTTTTAATATTTTGCTTAACTTTACAATATTGTATTGCTTTTACAATATATCAAGATGGATCCACCGCCAGTATACACGTGTTCCCCATCCTGAACCCTCCTCCCTCTCCCCTCCCCACACCATCCCTCCAGGTCATCCCAGTGCTGGAGAATACATTATTTTGAATTTTATTGTGATACAAGCAAACAAATTGAAATATCTTATATTTAGTCCAAGAATGATTTTAACTTTGCTGACATTTAAATGTTTCACATCATTCTTTCTTTTTTTGAGAGCAAGTGGAAAGGCAAAGAGTTGAACTTTATTGTGAATTTCCAACCAACTACCTCTTCATTCACTTTTATATATAGTTGCCTCTTTTTAACCTTTCAAGATGAACAATAAATTGTATCTCCCTGAACCAAGTCACTGTTCAGTTAATGTAATCTCTGCTTAAAATCAAACAGGCACTGATCATTTTACAGATGTTATTTTATTACTGTCAGTTGGGTCATACATTTTTCTGAAGTGAAAGTAAAAAAAAAAAAAATGGAATATTTTGAAAGATAATGTTCTGGAAGTAACAATTCACTGTTGAAAACCACAATGAGATTGCTGACAAAAGATCAAGTTTGGGTCAATTAAAGAAACAATTTGCTTTTTCCTCTCTGATGCTAGTTTTTTTTTTTTTTTTTTTTTTTTTTGCATATAGATTTGAAAGTGTAAAAGGTTAAGTTTTTTTCTTCTAGTAAGTAAATAAATCTCTCTGGCTGTCATCATAGAAGTAAATGTAATTTGAATTTCAGAGATAATTTATTTAAATAGAGACATTCATTTAAAATACAATACAGTTAGTAATATCTAACTAGAATTAGGTGAAATGTTACCATAGTTCACTGCAATTATTGAACTGTGAGAAATACTAAATGCATATGTGCATACATATGTACACCACTTATTTCAATTCAAAATGTATAGGTTTTTAAAGGCCTTCTTTTACATGTTGAGCATGGCTAAAAAATAGAAATTAATATCCTATTATTGGAAGCTGTCTTACAAGTCTCCAACTATTCAGAGTTTACAAAAATTTCTATAAACTGTAAAGTATTTATAGGATGGGGCTTCCCTGAGCTCAGACGGTAAAGTGTCTGCCTACAATGTGGGAGACCCAGGATCCATTCTTGGGTCGGGAAGATCCCCTGGAGAAGGAAATGGCAACCCACTCCAGTATTCTTGCTTGGAATGTCGGGAGCCGGCTTGGATCAGCACTCCACCCGTGACAAAGATCATGAGGAAGGAGGCTTGACAAACACAAAGGCGAGATCTAGCCTCAGAAGCCCCCCAGGAAATTCTCGAGCATCTACCCCCCAAAAAACCAGAGTCTGCCTACTTTCTGCTTTGTGTTCTCACCTATACCTCTGACTTTACAGGGGGCTGTCCCCCACTACCTCTCTGAAATAAGAGTTAACTTACAGCTCCAGTTAATAATTCCTGGGTGTGACAGTGTTTCAACCTACAAACTCCTTTGGAAAGCATAGAGCAAAATTATCTCACATGAACCCACTTTCAATAACTTACTTAAAATTAATTCAGAGGAACATGGGATTAATATAAGATATAAGAGGTTGTGATAGCCAGATAAAAGTACTTTAAAATCAGTGAAACAACAACACACACACACACACACACACACACAAAATCAGTGAAACAACAAAAAAAGGATGAACACAAAGACAGCTGGGTAGGAAATTATTAGGAAACTGGTCCCAGCAGGAACAGGCTAGAGTGTTCCAGGATAGAGGTCTCTAGGGGAAAAGAAAAATGAAAATCCCCAGTCAGCAAGGACGATATTTTGACTAATAGCATTCAAAATATCAAGGTTGTTATAAAATAGAGCAAATCAAAGTGAAAATAAGAGTAAAAAAGCAAAAACAAACAAACAAACATCTCTAGGAAAAAGTAAAAACAAATCACCACAACCAAAAGCCTCTAATATTAAATAACTTTTCCTGCTGCTGCTACTGCTGCTAAGTCGCTTCAGTCGTGTCCGACTCTGTGCGACCCCAGAGACAGAAGCTCACCAGGCTCCCCCGTCCCTGGGATTCTCCAGGCAAGAACACAGGAGTGGGTTGCCATTTCCTTCTCTAATGCATGAAAGTGAAAAGTGAAAGTGAAGTCGCTCAGTCGTGTCCAACTCTTAGCGACCCCATGGACTGGAGCCTACCAGGATCCTCCATCCATGGGATTTTCCAGGCAAAAGTACTGGGGTGGGGTGCCATTGCCTTCCCCGAACTTCTCCTAGTGTGAAGCAAATAAATTGTGGCTGGCAGGATATTAGCAAATGATAGAAACATATATTAAACTTTGTTCTTATTTCTTTGCTTAAAGGATACAGCATTAAATTCAGGAAAGTAATGTAATCATTACTCTCATTTGTTTCAATGTAAGCTGTATTTATATAGTAGTTGCAATATAAATGGTGTTCTAAGCTTTATGACAAAAGCACTGAAAAACTTCAAAATGGATTCTGATACAAATGAATGTTAAAGTCAGTAGCAATCTAAATATATGTGTCCTTTGCTAGAATTTAGGATACAGAGGTAGGATGAGAAAACGAAAATAGTACATAAGACAAATATGTCTTTAAATGTGGAGAATTCCTGGATCTGTGAAAGCTTCAACTGAACAGGAACAACAAAAAGACTTTAAATATGCTAGAATTTAGGATACAGAGATAGGATGAGAAAACGAAAATAGTACATAAGACAAATATGTCTTTAAATGTGGAGAATTCCTGGATCTGTGAAAGCTTTAACTGACCAGGAACAACAAAAAGACTTTAAATATATAATTTAAATTTATAAGTGAATGCAAGTTTCTTCGTCCCCCCCGATCAAGACTTCTAAGAGATGTAAAAGTTTATAAAACATCAGGTGCCAGTAAATATTGTCTAATTTTAGCAAATCAGTATCAAAAATAAAATTAGAATTATGCAGATATCCACAAGAAGAATTAAAACAAAAGAATTAAAAGAGCATGTCTATGACAGTAGGACTGAAGGAAAAAAAGAGAAAAGGCAGAAGAACATGGCTTTTCCATTCAGTTCATATCAATGGCTCAGTCGAGTCCTACTCCTTGCGACCCATGGACTGCAGCACACCAAGCCTCCCTGTCCATTGCCAATTCCCAGAGCTTACTCAAACTCATCTCCATTGAGTCAGTGATGCCATATAACTACCTCATCCTCTGCTGTCTCCTTCTCCTCCTGCCTTCAATCTTCCCCAGAATTATGTCTTTTCTAATGAGTCAGTTCTTCACATTGCTGCTGCTGCTGCTGCTAAGTCGCTTCAGTCGTGTCCGACTCTGTGCGACCCCAGAGAGGGAAGCTCACCAGGCTCCCCTGTCCCTGGGATTCTCCAGGCAAGAACACTGGGGTGGGTTGCCATTTCCTTCTCCAATGCATGAAAGTGAAAAGTGAAAGTGAAGTCGCTCAGTCGTGTCCGACTCTTAGCGACCCCATGGACTGGAGCCTACCAGGCTCCTCCATCCATGGGATTTTCCAGGCAAAAGTACTGGGGTGGGGTGCCATTGCCTTCCCCGGTTCTTCACATTAGGTGGCCAAATTATTGGAGCTTCAACTTCAGCATCAGTCCTAACAATGAATATTCAGGACTGATTTCCTTTAAGATTGTCTGGTTTGCTCTCCTTGCAGTCCAAGGGACTCTCAAGAATCATCTCCAACACCACAGTTCAAAAGCATTATTTCTTTAGTGCTCAGCTTTTTTATGGTCCAACTCTCACATCCATACATGACTACTGGAAAAACCATAGCTTTGACTAGACAGACCTTTGTCTGCAGAGTAATGTCTCCACATTTTAAAATGCTGTCTAAGTTTGTCACAGCTTTTCTTTCAAGGAGCAAGCATCTTTAAATTTTATGGTTGCAGTCACCATAGTTTTGTAGTATTCTGATTTAATATTAACTATTTTTCTATCCTTGAAAATGTTTCAGTATCTTTCCACCATTGTTCTCCATAATAGTCTCTCTTTACTTCAATCTCACAAATATACATTCAAGTTTGAACTAATCTACAAAGATTATACCTGACAAAAGATTTTATCACATAAAGTCAAATCTTTCCATCTCATCTACAGACTTCTTGAAACCTGAACATACTGTGCCCTTAAAATCTTATCCTCATTAACCACATTACATGCCCATTGATCAGTTCATGTCCAGTTTTACCAACTAAATACTTCTAGAAATGAAAGAATTAGGCAACTGGACTAGAATGTTGGTGAAAAATCAAGTGCTTTCATTCAGTAAATACTGACATAAAATTATAATGGGGAGAAATTGTTTAGCCTAATAAATATGTATTATTAGGATATATATGCTTATAAATGTGTATCTACATGAGATAAATTTTATTTCCCTCTTACTTTAAAATAATTATGCATATACACATAGAAAGAATGCTGTTTTTCATTGGTAATTATGATATATCTGAATCTAAGTCAAGTTCCTTACAGATATTTGCATTTCATTCATTTGCCATGACCAGTGAATGTCAAATAGAAATGAATAAATATCCTATTATCAAATAATCTATTATATTTAATCCCTGTGATCTTTCCTCCAGAACCCATATCCCCAAGGAAAACATCAGAAAGACACAACTGAGGAATATTCTAAAATATACCTGACTAATACTCCTCAAAATTGACAGTGTCATAAAAGACAAGGAAACACTAAGAAACTGTCAGCCAAAAAGTGTCTGAAACAAGACCATTAAATGTCATGTGGTGTTCTGCATGAGATCCTGAAACAGAAAAATGATATTGGCTAAAATTGAGGAAACATGAAAAAAATTTATGAACTTCAGTTAGTAATACTGTATCACTATTGTCCATTAACTGACAAATGTACCACAACAATGTAAAATGTTAAGGATAGGGCAAATTGGGTATCAAGAGTAGAGAAATTTCTCTGTACTATCTTTGGTACTCTCTTTAAATCTAAAACTACCCTAAAAATGGAAGCTTATTTAAAATTTTTTAAAGTAATGAAACTGAAAATGCATAGTGAAAAAGGTAAAAACAAGAACATTCAGGTCAGTAAGAATATAAAAAGATTTGTTTCAATCAAAGATTTTTTTTTTTTTTTTTTTAAAACAAGTGAGAGATTTCTTATGGAGAACAAATGGGATTTCAAAACGTGCCTCTTGTCCTTCCTGGTCATCTATGACCTGTTGTAAAATAAGTATTGTTTTCCCATCATAAGAACCAAAGATTCAGAGTACAGAAAATGAATTAAATCTCATCTGTCATAGTAAAATCATTCCAATTTATATTCTGACTACCATGGGCTAGTTAGGCCAAATCTCAGCAAATCACCTGTATTGCATTACACATATTGCTTTTCTCATAAATAAAATGAAGATATAATGCCTATCACATAACTTTATGTTATTAGTAATTAATGGAGACATTTGATGCAAAGCAGTAGGATAGTGACTAGTATATCAAATGTGTCATTTTACCATGACTTGATGAAAAACATAGAATAGTGGTTCTAGTTAAATTGCCCAATACATTAAAGTGATTTAAGATGTAGTTCATTCTGTACCTCAAGAAAAATATAGCTGGTTTAATACAATTATACTTATTTCCTGATGTTCTGCACAAAACTAAACTCATCCAAAACAAGAGATGAGATATAAAGGGGAAAAGGTTGCATGGTCAAATATAAAAAATTAAACCAATTACTAATGAACTTAAAGCTTTACATAAGCTAAAGAAAGATTTATATACAATTTAGCCAAGTTCATCATGCATTGCTACCCCGGGTTGCAACTTAATATAAAACCGCATATGCGAGTGTAGTGTATAACATGAATGACGGCACAGAGCAGTCATGCATTTTCCGAACGTTTTTGACTGTTTTTCTGTAACACAACTCATAATAGTGGTCCTCAAAGCATTCTCAGAAAATTTGAATTAAAGTCAGATTCTGATATCAGTATTTGTCAATTTAGACATAAACAAAATCCAAAGCTCTCCAAAATAGAGATACAGCACTTTTCATTTGATCATGCTTAGCATAATCACACACAAGTTTTCAATATAGTTCCTTTCAAAATGGAAATGGCTATAAATTTAAAACAGTTCATAGCATAAATTTAAAAATTTGTATCACAAAGTGAATTTCTCAGGTAACAAATGTAACCAAACTTTGTCATATAGCTATATGTGCCATAAATATGAACTAGAAGGTAATAAAAATAAGTGAGAAGCTTAACATATATGTTTGCACACACACACACAAATACATATGCACAAAACACCAAGGAAACAAAACAAAGGAGATTATGACTGGGTTAATTTAATGGGATTTAAACATTTGTGTCCATTGCTTATGAGAGAATTGTTCTTCTCAGAAGGAATGTAGGCCAATTATTCCTATTCGCCCTGGTTGTATAAGAGATATCAAGGACTTTTGCATCTATGTATCAGTGATATTGGCCTGTGGTTTTCTTTTTTTGTGGAATCTTTGTCAAGTTTTGGTATTAGGGTGATGGTGGCCTCATAGAATGAATTTGGAAGTTTACCTTTTTCTGCAATTTTCTGGAAGAGTTTGAGTAGGATAGGTGTTAGGTGGGAGGAGGGTTCAGGATGGGGAACACATGTATACCTGTGGCGGATTTATTTTGATATATGGCAAAACCAATATAATATTGTAAAGTTAAAAAATAAAATTAAATTTAAAAAAAGAGATATTAAGAATATGTTGAAGTGTTATATGTATAGGGCTTCCCTGGTGGCTTAGATGGTAAAGAATCTGCCTGCAATGTGGGAGACTCGGGTTCAATCCCTGGGTTGGGAAGATCCTCTGCATTAGGAAATGGCAACCCACTCCAGTATTCTTGCCTGGAGAATTCCACGGACTGAAGAGCCTGGAGGGTTTTGTCCACGGGGTCGCAAAGAGTTGGACACAACTGAGTGGCTAACGTGTGCACACATACACACACACACACACACACACACACACACACACACACACATTATGTTTAAAAACATTCCTATGGATCTACATGGTGAATTAGTTCTTAATTTTGTGTCTGGAATCCTTTGATAATATGATGACAGCTACTGCTGGTATAAATATATGAGTATACAAGGCACATCCACTCAAGACTGTAACTATGATTTCAAATGATTTATATACTCCCTCAATCCTATTCATGATTTATGGTCCTCAGGTTTTAGTCTAAAGACTTAAGTGTAAAGGGCTTAGTCCCATCCTGCTTAGTTTAAAAAAAAAAAAAAAAATTAAAGAAATTTTAAAGCCCTGCAACGCACACTAATTTGAGAAATGTTATATTTCAGTGAATGGATGTAATAGACATTCTGTAATGCATGAAGAGATATAATTTAAAACATGTGTATTAAAAAGGATGGCTATAAGAGTGACATTCCCCTCTAAACATTTTATGTTGAAAAAACAAAGTTATCCCATGGGAAATTTAAAAATAGAATATGATTTTCAGCAAGAATCCAGATTTGTAAAAAATGCAGTTTTCTCTGAAGTAGTCAAGTACCTATGACAGAGGAATAAACAAATTGATGTAGAAGAGCAAAATCATATGTAGGCTTATTTTGATCTAGCTTTATTTTTAATTAATACATGTTTAAACATGTATTATATATATATATATATATATAATATATATATATTATTAACATATATATATATTATTTTTAGTAAAAGTGAGCTGGCAGAATAATGATCTTAAATAAAACATCAAAATCATATAAATTAAATATTAGGAGGAAAGTAATTTTCATTAAAGAAATGTAAGCTTCTTTCATGTTAGAAGGGAACATATAAAATACCTAGTTGAATCACTTTGTTTTACACATGAAGAAAAAGGAAATGGAAAGTGTCTGACCCAAAGTCTAAACCTAACAAATATAAGATATATTATGGTTACTTTACTTTTACCATTTAGTTTAAAATGTTCTGCCCTTCAGAATATTTTAATTGTCATAACAAAGAATATATTTTATTGCATAGCTTATATTGTTAAATAAATATGGTTAGAATAGTTTGATATACTCATAAATGATTGCTATTTTGTACCATGAATCAGTAACTTTCTAACTATTTGGAATGTAACAATTAAGAAATTGAAATAATACTTTTAGTTCCAGTGTTTGTCATCTACTAGCTGAATCAAAACATTAAAATCAGCTATTGAAAGCAGTGTAATAAGTGGTATCACAGGCATTTTATAAGATATATTTGAAATCTGAAGAAGGACAAGCTATTCTGGATTGGGACTGTCCAAGTGAAACCTCTTGGAAATCAATGTCTAAATTAAATGTGGACCTATACTTTTATATGACACTAATTCAATAATCCACTACATCCTGTCCCTTTCTCTTTTACTGCAGTCATATCCATTCTTATTGGTTACTATAGCATAGCCTTCAAGTAGAGAAAATTGTAGTAATACATTTGCATATTTTCTATGAAGTTTTTCAAAGATATACAGACTTGTAATAAGATATTAAATCTCCTTCTGTGCAAACACATTTTACAGAGCTTTGCTATATAGTTGCAATATCAGAACATTGAGATTACAAAATCTCTCTCTCTCTCTCTCTCTCTCTCTCTATATATATATATATATATACACACACACACACACACATATATATATATACAGACACATATATATATGTGTGTAGGCTTCCCTGGTAAAGAATCCAACCACAGTGTGGGAGATCTGGGTTGGAAAGATCCCCTGGAGGAGCGCATGACAACCCACTCCGATATTCTTGCCTGGAGAATCCCCATAGATAGAAGATGCTGACAGGTTACAGTCTCTGGGGTTGCAAAGAGTCTGACATGACTGAGCAACTAAGCACAGCACAGCACAGGGTCTTGTATGACTAAATAAGGAATGCATAATTATATCATAGACATTCTACACTGATGAAAGGGATACTGTCAAAATTTTTTAAGACACAGCAACATCATTTGACTTCGTCCATTTGAGATTTTGATAAAAATAATAATCAATGAAATAGGCAATTTGATTTTTCTAATAGGACAAGAATGATATGAAACTTAGGAGTGTTAGTTTAGAATGAAGAAAAATGACTTTAAGGAATATCCTCAGTAATTATATGAAAACATCGTAAATTAAAATAGAATATTTCTTCAACATTGTTTTATGTACTAAAGACAACATTTTTATTCTGCAGAAAGTTTAAAATAAAAAAAAAAGGAAATAGATTTCTATCTCACATCAGAATAGAAAATAGGTTAAGCTTGAGAGACATTTCTTTTTTAATTATGGAATGGATATTCCACAGAAATTTAGAATCAATGTACTTAAGCTTTATTAATTCAGCACATATAATATATAAGGCATTTTCTTAGTACAACATTTTTAAACTCCATCCTTAAAGAAAAAAGTTTCAGTCAAAAAGTAAAATCTTCAATATTGAAGATTTTTAAATAGTATATATGTGTTTGATATTGTTTTCTTTTAGGTACCAACCAACTAATCTATAGTTTATTCATAAGTTGATTATTTTTTAATGATGTACAGGAATTAGAATTTATATTTATATAACTAAAAGCTTGTTCAGTCATCAATTATTAACTGAAGAATTGCCAAGGAGTACAACAGTGTGCTTATTATTGTTCTCAGATTTTGAGGCACATTTAAATCAAACATCAATTTTACATATATATGTAAACTTACATATACCAACATATGTGCTGTGCCCTGATTCACTCAGTTGTGTCCAACTCTTTATGACCCCCTGAACTGTAGTCCACCAGGGTCCTCTGTCCATGGAGATTCTCCAGGCAAGGATATTGGAGTGGGTTCTCATGTCCTCCTCTAGGGAATCTTCCCAACCCAGGGTTGGAACCCAGGTCTCCCACATTGTAGGCAGATTCTTTACTGTCTGAGCCACCAAAGAAACCCTAAATTAATGCACTACTAACAGCTTTAGCAGTGGCTCAGCAGTAAAACAATCCATCTGTAATGCAGTAGACACTGAGATACAGGATCGATCCCTAGGCTTGGAAAATCCCCCAGAGGAGGAAATGGTAACCTACTCTAATAATCAGGCCTGTGAAAATCCCATGGACAAAGGAGCCTGGCAGACTACAGTCCATGGGGTCTCCAAGAGTTGGAGAAGATTGAGTCACTAAACCACAACAATGCACTACTAGAATAATAGTTTTTACTCTGTGCCCCATGGAGCTCAAGAGGTATAACAGAGTTGAATCAAAGTAGTGAATGCAGAGGAAGATAGAAACAGAAATGACCTAATTCCACACAACTAAACTTTGCTTGACTTAGAATATCTCAGCTTGTAATGACTCCAGTTCTTTTGTTAAAATGATTTTACTGGAATCTCTTTTCTTCCATAATATTAGAATGTACTGGAGAAGGAAATGGAAACCCACTCCAGTACTCTCGCCTGGAAAATCCCATGGACAGAGGAGCCTGGTGGGCTACAGACCATGCGGTCGCTAAGAGTCAGAAATAACTGAGCAACTTCACTTTCACTTTTCACTTTCATGCTTTGGAGACAGATATGGCAACCCACTCCAGTATTCTTGCCTGGAGAATCCCAGGGACAGAGGAGCCTGGTGAGCTTCCATCTATGGGGTCACACAGAGTCCGACATGACTGAAGCTACTTAGCAGCAGCAGCATTAGGATGTAAATTACTTAGATGAACAGTGAACAATTGTGTGCCCACATTTAGGTCTATTTCATTTTTAGTTTAGACTAACCTATCCATCAAATTTTCCAGTGATCCCCACCCTGCAGCAGGCCACCACCAACCCATGCCTCCACCAGAGAGTCCTTGACACTCATGGGCAAGTCTGAGTCAGTTTCTTGTGGGGTCACTGTTCCTTTCACCTGGGTCCTGATGTGTACAAGGTTTTGTTTGTGCCAACCAGGAGTCTGTTTCCACAGTCTTGGGTAGTTCTGGCAGCTCTATGGTGTGGTTAATGGTGACTTCCTCCAAGAGGGCTTATGCCATACCAAGGTCTGCTGCACCCAGGGTCCCTGTCCCTGTGGCAAGCCATTACTGACCCATACCTTCACAGGAGACACTCAAGCACTCAAAGGCAGGTCTGGCTCAGTCTGTGTGGGGTCTCTTGGTGTGCACAAAGTTTTGTTTGAGCCCTCCAGATATCTCTGGTGGGTATGGGATTTGATTCTCAATGCGATTTTGCCCCTCCAACCATCTTTCTGGGACTTCTCCTTTGACCTTGGAGGAAGGATATCTTTTTTGGGTACAATTCAACATTCTCTTGTTGACAGTTGTTCAGCAGCGAGTTGTAAATTTGGAGTTCTTACAGGAGAAGATGAGCACATGTCCTTCTACTCCACCATCTTTCAACCTCAGTCCTGCCTCCAAATAGCAAGTGACTTGTTGTATAATGAATCTACTCAAAGTTGCTCAGCGCTGTGCAGTCACCACTCCAGCATCCTGCAGCCACCTCTCTGGACATGAAACAATACACTGGTTCGAAATTGGGAAAGGAGTACATCAAAGATGTATATTGTTACCCTGCTTATTTAACTTATATGCAGGATGTATCATGCAAAATGCTAGGCTGAATGAAACACAACTAGAATCAAGATTGCTGGGAGAAATATCAATAACCTCAGATATACAGATGACACCAGCCTTATGACAGAAAGTGAAGAACTAGAGTCTCTTGATGAAAGTGAAAGAGGAGAGTGAAAAAGTTGGCTTAAAACTCAATGTTCAGAAAACTAAGATCATGGCATCTGGTCCCATCACTTCAAGGCAAATAGATGGGGAAACAATAGAAGCAGTGACAGACTTTTGGGGGGCTCCCAAATCACTGCAGAAGATGACTACAGCCATGAAATTAAAAGATGCTTGTTCTTCGGAAGAAAAGCTATGACCAACCTAGACAGCATATTATACAGAGACATTACTTTGCTAACAAAGGTCTGTATTGTCAAAGCTGTGTTTTTTCCAGTAGTCATGTATGGATGGGTGAGTTGGACTGTAAAGCAAGCTGAGCACTGAAGAATTGATGCTTTTGAACTGTGGTGTTAGAGAAGACTCTTAGAGTCCCTTGTACAACAAGGAGATCCAACTAGTCAATCCTAAAGGAAATCAGTCCTGAATATTCATTGGAAGGACTGATGCTGAAGCTGAAACTCCAATACTTTGGCCAACTGGTGTGAAGAATTGGCTCATTGGGAAGGACCCTGATGCTAGGAAAGGTGAAGGCAGAAGGAGAAGGGGACAACAGAGGATAAGATGGTTGGATAGCATCAATACTCTATGGACATGAGTTTGAGTAAGCTCTGGGAATTGGTGATTGACAGAGAAGCCTGGTGTGCTGCAGTCCATGGAGTTGCAAAAAATCAGACCCAACTGAGTGACTGAACTGAACTGACAATGGTTTATGCACAAAATTTTTAAAAAATTCACAGAACTATAAAGCAGTAAGTAATTGAAAATTGTAGTTCTTATTGTAATTATTTTCTTTTGATCTTTTATTTCACATCATATCATCTATTAATCTGATAGTCTGATAGATCAATTATCCATTAACAAAGGGGTGGAGGGAGTTGGGGTATATAGAAAAAGCCATTATATAGTAAAATGAAAGATCAAATGTCAATATTAAAATCAATTTTCCTTTGTAAAAATTGATCCATGAATTAGAAATTTGTAGAGGAAATATTAAAATAATAAAGATCACACAGTGATATTTTGCTCAGTTGGTTTGTACTATAAACAAAAGAGAGAAGCAGATTGATTATCTCAGTTGGATTATAATACATAGCTACAGAGAGAAACAGATTGAAATTGAATGGAATTTTATCATGCATATAGCAGAATATCCATATACATTACATTTTTCTTCTTATCATGTACCAGACACAGGACTATAATTCATATATATATAGTATACATACATAGGTGTATATATATGTATATGAAATTATATGATATATCTTAATATATATACCTCAGTAGGTATTTTACATTTCAAGCTACTCATCTGGACATTGGAAACAAAGACATTTTTTTATAAATTAAAGATCTAATTCCTCAGAATAAAGCTAATTTGTTTGTTGTTCAGTTGCTAAGTCATGTCCCCTTCTTTCTGACCACCTGGACTGCAGCACCAGGCTTCTCTGTCCTTCACTATCTCCCAGAATTTGCTCACTCATGTGATTTGAGTAGATGATGACATCCCACCATGTCATCTGTTTTTGCCCCTTTCTCCTCCTACCCTCAATCATTCCCAGAATCAGGGTCTTTTCCAGTGAGCCAACTCTTCTCATCAGTTGGCCAAAGTACTGGAGCTTCAGCTTCAGCACCAGTCTTTTCAATGAATATTCAGGGTTGATTTCCTTTAGAATTCACTGGCTTGATATCCTTGCCGTGCAAGTGTCTCTCAAGAGTCTTCTCCAGCACCACAGCTTGAGAACATCAATATTTTGGCTCTCAACATTCTTAATTATCCAGCTCTCACATCCATACATGACTATTGGGAAAACCATAGCTCTGACCATATGGACTTTTGTCGCCGAAGTGATGTCTCTGTTTTTTAATATGCTATCTAGGTTTCTCACAACTTTTCTTTTAAGAAGCAAGTGTCTTTTAATTTCATGGCTGCAGTCATCATTTTCAGCAATTTTGGAGCCCAGGAAAATAAAGTCTCTCACTCTTTCCATTTTTTACCCATCTATTTGCCATGACCTGGTAGCTCAGATGGTAAAGCGTCTGCCTACAATGCAGGAGACCCAGGTTCAATCCCTGGGTTGGAAAGATCTCCTGGAGAAGGAAATGGCAAACCACTCCAATATTCTTGCCTGGAAAATCCCATGGATGGAGGAATCTGGTAGGCTACAGTCCATGGGGTCGCAAAGAGTCAGACATGACTGAGCAACTTCACACTCACACTAATTTGCCATGAAGTGATGGGATCAGATGCCATGATGTTAGGTTTTAGAATAGTGAGTTTTAGACCGTTTTTTTCACTCTCCTCTTTTACCTTCATCAAGACGGTCTTCAGTTTCTCTTAGGATTCATCCAGCCCAGCATTTTGCATCATGCACTTTACATATAAGTTAAATAAGCAGAGTGACAATATACAGTCTTGATGTATTCCTTTCCAAATTTTGAACCAGTCAGTGTTCGATGTCTGGTTCTAACTGTTGGTTCTTAACCTGCTTATAGGTTTCTCTTGGCAAAACTCTGTTAGTCTTTGCCCTGCTTCATTCCGTATTCCAATGCCAAATTTTCCTGTTACTCCAGGTGTTTCTTGACTTCCTACTTTTGCATTCTAGTCCCCTATAATGAAAAGGACATCTTTGTTGGGTGTTAGTTCTAAAAGGTCTTGTAGGTCTTCATAGAACCATTCAACTTAAACTTCCTCAGCGTTACTGTTTGGGGCATAGACTTGGATTACTGTGACATTGAATGGTTTGCCTTGGAAATGAACGGAGATCATTCTGTCGTTTTTGAGATTGCATCCAAGTACTGCATTTCGGACTCTTTTGTTGACCATGATGGCCACTCCATTTCTTTTGAGGGATTCCTGCTCACAGTAGTAGATATAATGGTCCTCTGAGTTAAATTCACCCATTCCAGTCCATTTTAGTTCGCTAATTCCTAGAATGTCAACATTCACTCTTGCCATCTCTTGTTTGACCACTTCCAATTTGCCTTGATTCATGGACCTGACATTCCAGGTTCCTATGCAATATTGCTCTTTACAGCATCAGATTTTGCTTCTATCACCAGACACATCCACAGCTGGGTATTCTTTTTGCTTTGGCTCCATCCCTTCATTCCTTCTGGAATTATTTCTCCACTGATCTCCAGTAGCATATTGGGCCCCTACTGACCTGGGGAGTTTCTCTTTCAGTATCCTATCATTTTGCCTTTTCATACTGTTCATGGGGTTCTCAAGGCAAGAATAGTGAAGTGGTTTGCCATTCCCTTCTCCAGCGGACCACACCCTGTCAGATCTCTCCAGCATGACCCGCCCATCCTGGGTTGCCCCAGGGGCATGGCTTAATTTCATTGAGTTAGACAAGGCTGTGGTCCTGGTGTGGTAAGATTGACTAGTTTTCTGTGAGTATGGTTTCAGTGTATTTGCCCTCTGATGCCCTCTTGCAAGACCTACCGTCTTACTTGGGTTTCTCTTACCTTGGGCGTGGGGTATCTTTTCCGGCTGCTCCAGCAAAGCACAGCCATCGCACCTTACTTTGTGCGAGGGGTCTCTCCTCCCCACCGCCGCCCCCTTCCTGACCTTGGAGGAGAGGTATGTCCTCACCTCCGCCCTTCCTGACCTCGGTCGTGGAGGAGGCAGTGCTTAGTGTGCTGGTCCTCACCGCCCGTCCTTCCTCGGTCGTGGGGTAGCTCCTCTCGGCCATGCTCTTAGGGCACCACGTAGCTGGCGAGTTTTGCCAAGAAAATGCACTGGTCATAGCAAATACCCTCTTCCAACAACACAAGAGAAGACTCTATACATGGACATCACCAGATGGTCAACACTGAAATCAGATCGATTATATTCTTTGCAGCCAAAGATGGAGAAGCTCTATACAATCAGCAAAAACAAGACCAGGAGCTGACTGTGGCTCAGACCATGAACTCCTTATTGCCAAATTCCGACTTAAACTGAAGAAAGTAGGGAAAACCATTAGACTATTCAGGTATGACGACCTAAATCAAATCCCTTATGATTATACAGTGGAAGTGAGAAATAGATTTAAGGGCCTAGATCTGATAGATAGAGTGCCTGATGAACTATGGAATGAGGTTCATGACATTGTACAGTAGACAGGGATCAAGACCATCCCCATGGAAAAGAAATGCATAAAAGCAAAATGGCTGTCTGGGGAGGCCTTGCAAATATCTGTAAAAAGAAGAGAAGCGAAAAGCAAAGGAGAAAAGGAAAGATATAAGCATCTGAATGCAGAGTTCCAAAGAAACGCAAGAAGAGATAAGAAAGCCTTCTTCAGTGATCAATGCAAAGAAATAGAGGAAAACAACAGAATGGGAAAGACTAGGGTTCTCTTCAAGAAAATCAGAGATAAAAAGGAACATTTCATGCAAATATGGGCTCGATAAAGGACAGAAATGGTATGGACCTAACAGAAGCAGAAGATATTAAGAAAAGGTGGCAAGAATACACAGAAGAACTGTACAAAAAAGAGCTTCACGACCCAGATAATCATGATGGCGTGATCACTGACCCAGAGCCAGACATCCTAGAAGGTGAAGTCAAGTGGGCCTTAGAAAGCATCACTACGAACAAAGCTAGTGGAGGTGATGGAATTCCAGTGGAGCTCTTCCAAATCCTGAAAGATGATGCTGTGAAAGTCTTGCACTCAATATGCCAACAAATTTGGAAAACTCAGCAGTGGCCACAAGATTGGAAAAGGTCAGTTTTCATCCCAATCCCAAAGAAAGGCAATGCCAAAGAGTGCTCAAATTACCACACAATTGCACTCATCTCACATGCTAGTAAAGTAATGCTCAAAATTCTCCAAGCCAGGCTTCAGCAATATGTGAACCGTGAACTTCCTGCTATTCAAGCTGGTTTTAGAAAAGGCAGAGGAACCAGAGATCAAATTGCCAACATCCGCTGGATCATTGAAAAAGCAAGAGAGTTCCAGAAAAACATCTATTTCTGCTTTATTGACTATGCCAAAGCCTTTGACTGTGTGGATCACAATAAACTGTGGAAAATTCTGAAAGAGATGGGAATACCAGACCACCTGATCTGCCTCTTGAGAAATCTATATACAGGTCAGGAAGCAACAGTTAGAACTGGACATGGACCAACAGACTGGTTCCAAATAGGTAAAGGAATACGTCAAAGCTGTATATTGTCATCATGTTTATTTAACTTATATGCAGAGTACATCATGAGAAATGCTGGACTGGAAGAAACACAAGTTGGAATCAAGATTACTGGGAGAAATATCAATAACCTCAGATATGCGGATGACACCACCCTATGGCAGAAAGTGAAGAGGAACTCAAAAGCCTCTTGATGAAAGTGAAAGTGGAGAGTGAAAAGGTTGGCTTAAAGCTCAACATTCAGAAAACGAAGATCATGGCATCTGGTCCCATCACTACATGAGAAATAGATGGAGAAACAGTGGAAACAGTGTCAGACTTTATTTTCCTGGGCTCCAAAATCACTGCAGATGATGACAGCAGCCATGAAATTAAAAGACACTTACTCCTTGGAAGGAAAGTTATGACCAACCTAGATAGCATATTCAAAAGCAGAGACATCACTTTGCCAACAAAGGTCCAGCTAGTCAAGGCTATGGTTTTTCCTGTGGTCATGTATGGATGTGAGAGCTGGACTGTGAAGAAGGCTGAGTGCTGAAGAATTGATGCTGTTGAACTGTGGTTTTGGAGAAGACTCTTGAGAGTCCCTTGGACTGCAAGGAGATCCAACCAGTCCATTCTGAAGGAAATCAGCCCTGGGATTTCTTTGGAAGGAATGATGCTAAAGCTGAAACTCCAGTATTTTGGTCACCTCATGCCAAGTGTTGACTCATTGGAGAAGACTCTGATGCTGGGAGGGATTGGGGGCAAGAGGAGAAGGGGACAACAGAGGATGAGATGGCTGGATGGCATCACTGACTCAATGGATGTGAGTCTGAGTGACCTCCGGGAGTTGGTGATGGACAGGGAGGCCTGGCATGCTGCAGTTCATGGGGTCACGAAGACTCACACACAACTGAGGGTCTGATCTGGTCTGATAGGTTTCTCAGCAGACAGGTATGGTGGGTATTCCCATCTCTTGAAGAATTTTTCAGTTTGCTGTGATCCACACAGTCAGAAGCTTTAGAATAGTCAACGAAGCAGAAGTAGATATTTTTCTGTAATTCTCTTGTTTTTTTCTGTGATCCATTGATGTTGTCAATTTAAAGAGCTAATCCCTTTATTATAAATTAAAGAGATAGTTATAAATTAATGAGCCATCAAGGTAGTATTGTTTTCATGATTATCAATCTAGCTATCATTTTTTTTTTTCCTGCATGTAGTTTAAGTAGTATATTTCTGTGTGATGCTATAGTAACTTTTGGATGTTAGCTGTCTGTTAAATGGATTACAGGGTACAGTCCATAGATTTGTAAGGAGTTGGACATGACTGAAGCACCTTATTTAATTATATCATTGTCTCTTGAAATCTTACTAATATGATGTTTAAACAGTTTAATACAAATGAATTATTTTAAATATATTATTGGTATTTATCACCTAGAAAGCATGTTAATAAGTAGGTTTATTTATGAAAGTATAATTGTAGAATATTTCATCTATTCTTCACAAAATTAAAGACTTAAAAATATGAAAATCCAAATCCTCCATTTTACATATAGTTATGTTTAGGGCACTTATGGACAGTTTTCATTAATTTTAATTATGCATGCAGACATATTAAGACCATAAATTAGTCATAACCAAAATTTTAGCCCATCTGTCCATCAACATGTTTTGCTACTGTGTTAAAAAAGTATATTTTCTCAGATAATTTTTACTCTCCAACATCTACCAGTATTGCTTTCCAAAAATATGACTCTTCTATTAGTATGTCAATTGATTGCATATGTTTACATACTTTATGTAATGAGTCTAGAATAAGAGGTAAAAAGAAAAACAAAACAGCCCTTAAGTTTCTTTTTTTGTGGTTTTTTTACTGTAATCTGCACAAACATCTTTACAGTGCCTCTTTACGATTAAACTTCTCTAAAACTTTACATTTCTAGTTGCAGGTTCTATTTTTGACTTCCATTTCCAGTTCCTCAGGGCTTTTATTTAATCTTCTTTCAGTGTACTTCTTCCAGAAGTAAACTAATGGGTAAACTTAATGTGCTTTACAACATGTGTCTATCTTAAGCTGCCCCCCTTCTTCTAAAAGCATGTAACTTTATTTAGTTTTGAGGAAAGTACAAATAAAAGGAAAAAAAAGGAATTTTGATATAATATGGAGTGAAGGCAAAATGAACACTGAACAAGATATTTTCAGAGAAAGTATATTTATATTAGAAGAAAAAAAAAATGACACAAACTCCTAGTAATCCTTACATTCCCAGAAACCCATATTTCCACAAAAATGGAAAGAATACATTTTTATACATTCGTGTGCTTTTTAAATAATTGCCACAGATATTTTTGAGGATAATTGCAATTTACTAATTGTTTCCAAATAACTTGTTTAAATTTTAAAAAGAATTTTAACTTACACATTTGAACTTTATCTTCAGACAAAATTATTTCCTATATTTTATCATTGTTGAACTTGTTCAGAAAATGTTTGTGCTTTTATTTATCTTTGTGTGTTTACCTAATTGTATGAAATAATAGCCAAGATTGTACAAAGATAAGGGTAAAGCATGCGCAACTGCTTTACATTAGTTGTATGTAAATATGTAGATAGTAAGATGACTTCATTTATTCTGAGTATCATCTCTATTTAGTTATTATAGATACAAACTTCTTTCAGAATACTCATTACAGAAATATGTGTTTTTAAATGTATTTTCTTATGCACAGAAACTACTATCAAAAGTGTTACTTCTATATGTACATCAGTTGAACATTCATAAACAACTAGTACTCTTATTGTTAATGTAATTTATTTTTTAAAGTTGTTTTAGAGTTAGGCATAAATTGACGTTAATGTAGAGAGATCTCCACATACCTTCCACATCCACACATGTATAACCTTCCCATTTTCAATATCTCTAACGAAAGTGATATATTGGTTACAACCAATGATCCTGACAAAAGATGGCGAAGTAGAAGGATGTGTGTTCATCTTCTTCTGTGAGAACTCCAAAGTTGCAACTTACTGTTGAACAATCATTGATAGGAGAAAGTTGGATCCCACCGAAAAAAGATACCTCACATCCAAGAGCAAAGCAGAAGACCCAATAAGATTGTCAGTCAGTCAGTCAGTTCAGTCTCTCAGTTGTGTCCGACTCTTTGTGAACCCATGAATTGCAGCACGCCTGGCCTCCCTGTCCATCACCAAGTCCCAGAGTTCACTCAGACTCACGTCCATCGAGTCAGTGATGCCATCCATCCATTTCACCCTTTGTCGTCCCCTTCTCCTGACCCCAATCCCTCCCAGCATCAGAGTCTTCTCTGACCTTCTTCTCGGAACTTTGTTGGCAAAGTAATGTCTCTGCTTTCCAATATGCTATCTACATTGGTCATAACTTTTCTTCGATGGTAAGAGGGGCAAAATTGAATTTAGAATCAAACCCTATAACTGCCAGAGATGCTCAGAGGGCTCAAACCAAACCTCGTGCATACCAGTTCCCAGAGACCACACAGAGACTGAGGCAGACCTACCTCTGAGTGTTTGAGTGTCTCCTGTGGAGGCATGGATCAGCAGTGGCCTGCCTCGGGGACAGAGGCTCTGGTTGCAACAGACCTGAGAGTGCTACATGTGGCATAAATCATCCTGAAGGAGGTGACCATTAACCCCACCATAGAGTCACCAAGCAGATGACCCAAAAACTGAAGAACAATTATATAAAAGAAGTTATCACACTGTTGTAAAAGTTTTGGGGCTCACAACAGATTCCCCAACCTGGAGATCTGGCAAAGGAACTGAGAACTCCCAGAGACTTAGATTTCAAAGGCTGCTGCTCCTGCTGCTAAGTCGCTGCAGTCATGCCCAACTCTGTGTGACCATATAGATCACAGCCCACCAGGCTCCTCTGTCCTTGGTATTCTCCAGGCAAAAAATATTCAAGTGGGTTGCCATTTCCTTTTCCAATGCATGTCTAATGAGATTTGATTACAAAAATTGCACAAGACTGGGGAAACAAACTCTTGGAGGGCACAAACAAAACATTATGCACACCAGGACCCAGGAGAAAGAAGCAGTAACCCCACAAGAGACTGAGGCAGACTTGCCAATGGGTGTCCGAGGATCTCTGGTGGAGGTGGGGGTCAAGAGTGTCCTGCCCTGGGGTCAGGGGCTCTGAATACAGCAGTCCTGGTAGCCACAGGGTGTGCTGGCATAAGAGAATGATCTTTGTTTAAATACTTTATTTATCCACATGTGGATCTCCAGTGTTTCAGCACTTTTGTTGAGAAAGCTGTTTTTTCTCCGTTTTATTGCCTTGGCTGCTTTGTCAAAAATCAAGTGAATATATTGATGTGGATCTATTTCTAGACTTTTGATTTCAAGATTTTTTTACACTTATTTTAACAATTAATGATGGATAAGGAAGCATGGAATGCTGCAGTCCATGGGAGCACAGAGTTGGACATGACAGAGCCATTGAACTGAACAAAAAATTAATGTTAAATTCATATTGGTTTCTACTTAATTACTTGCTTAGGAGTTCCTGGGTTGTACATAGAAAATCTTTAATTTAATTCAAGAGCTATTTACGGAGGGAAAAAGTCATCAAGTAGGAAGTGACATGCAGTTGTCATTGACACTAGACAAACACAGTGAATTTATGAATGATTTAAGAATTACAGTTTTACAGTGGCTTTTCCTCATTTGGCTTTCTGACAAAATTTAAAATACAGTGTAATATTTAAGTATTAATCACTAGAAGCAGAAAAAATATAATGGCTTTTTTTTTAGTCTTCAAAGATAAAGACTGTGTCTCAAATATAAAATGCAAGATATCTAAAAATTTCTGATTTTTTGTCAGAGATTTATTCAAAATTTCAAACAGGATGATATAGTAGCTAATACATGTTAAAATTTATTGATAAATAAATCTTGTTAAACTGTGATAACTTGGAAGAATATTCTAATAACAGTTTTCAAAGAAACTTTTATTTGCTGAAATCTGAGCAAGAAGTAACCAAAATGATGCTTTGAGAATGTAATTATCTGATGTAAGAATCTATTGCACAATAGCTTTCCTGTTGATGAAATCGAAAGACGTTTACTCCTTGGATGAAAAATTATGACCAACCTAGACAGCATATTAAAAAGGAGAGACATTATTTTGCCAACAAAGGTCTGTCTAGTCAAATTATCGTTTTTCCAGTAGTCGTGTATGGATGTTAGAGTTGGACCGTAAAAAAAGCTGAGCACCAAAGAATTGATGCTTTTGAATTGTGGTGTTGGAGAAGACTCTTGAGACTCCCTTGGACAGCAAGAAGATCCAACCAGTCAATCCTAAAGGAAATCAGTCCTGAATATTCATTGGAAGGATTGATGCTGAAGCTGAAACTCCAATACTTTGGCCACTTGATGTGAAGAACTGACTCATTTGAAAAGACCCAGATGCTGTGATAGATTGAAGGTGAGAAGAGAAGGGGATGACAGAAGATGAGATGGTTGGATGGCATCACCCACTCAATGGACATGAGTTTGAGTAAACTATGGGAGTTGGTGATGGACAAGGAGGCCTGGCGTGCTGCAGTCTATTGGGTTGCAGAGTCGGACATGACTGAGTGACTGAACTGAACTGAATGATTTACCTGCCCTTTAAATTCATCAGAAATATCATTTTTTGTAAACATAAAATCAAAGTAAAATGTGGACAAATTTGAGAGATGTTTTTATTTTCTGCAATTCCACTTTAAGAACCAGTGTTTTAGGACATATTTTATTCAAGATATTTTAAAAATCAGAAAGTACATGCAAGTATTAGAAAAAGTGTTAGAAAAAGAAAAGTAATAATTTTAAATATGCCCCTGAAAAATTTTAGGAAATACATTTAAAAGCAGTGTACCACCCTTTTATCAGCAATCACAGGAATCATTTCCTGCAACTGAATCTTCAAATTTAAAAGGTAAAGAATAGATTAGTTATTGTCCTGGTTATTTACAACATAGGAAACAAGGGAAGGAAGACAAAATGACTTTGTGGTTATATTATTAACATCACCAATACTGAAATTCATACGAAAGTGAATCTTTGTTGGAGTAGACACTGTTAGCATTCACCAGTTTAATTATTCTGCAGGATACACAAAGAAATGTACTCTCTGTTATTTGAAATTAGGTGGGACCATTTGCATAATTCTAGAAAAGAATATTAGTGAAGGGTTGTGTATCATTTCTGGCCTGTAATATTTAAATGATGACTTGAGACATTTATTCTCTGGTTACAATAAATTCTGGGATAGCTTTTCTTTTAAGATGGCCAGCCAACAATTTCTCTTCACCTTGTATGCACATGCTATTCCTCTCATCTGGAGATGAACTTTATATTTTCTTTTTCTCTAGAATTTGGGTGGCCTTGTGTTTTCCTATCCTAATAAAATGTAATGAAAGTGACCCTGTGACAGTTTCAGGCCTAGTCTGGAAGGCTCCTGGGTGTTTATTGCTGTTTTTTAAGCCAGAGTCCATCTAAAGAGAGTCACACCAGACTATATGATGTAGAGAGATCATGGACAGAGAGGGTTAGATTCAGTCCTCTAGTTGTTTGAGGCCATCTTGGACTTTGCAACACAGCAGTTACTAACTAGATGTAGGACCATCAGTGAACCAAGGCAAGACCATTGGAAAAACTACCTAGTCAACTGAAAAACTTATGAGATAAAGCCTTGCATTTTTTAAAGCCACTAAATTTGGGGATGGTTTGTGGTGAGATAACCTATAAACTAAATAAGCCTTGAAAATGCATGTTGATATCTGGCCATCAGAAAATGGTGACTCTGTTATCAACCTAGTTTTTAAGAACAAGCTCATGTTACAGGCCCCCTTCTTAGCCCCTCACCCCTTTCTAACCATTCAATAATTGAACCTTTGCTTTTTTAATCCATTTAAATTTTTGTGGGTTTTACACTAGAATTATGTAGAACACCTGGTAAAACAGATTACTGGTCTCTACAATAAGAATTTCCAGTTCATTAGGTCTGACATAGAGCATTTCTAAATTTTCCTCAATTCCTATGTCAATGTATCCTGTTAACATTATACAGGATTCTATATAATTTATAGAATCTATATAAATATTATTTTCAATATTTTATTAAATGTTTCCATTTATTCATATTGTCCAGGAATATATTTTATCACAGTGGTATTTGTCTTTGGCCAAATATTGACTTTTGACATGTGTCCTTATTCTCTATTGCTGCATAACACATTCACCAAAATTTAATGATCTGAAACAATACATATTTATGAAATTGCAGTATCAGTGATTCAGAAATCTGGGTACAGCTTAGTTAGGTCCTCAATTACAATATCTCTCAAAACTTTTCAATTGTCCTTCCAGATTATTTAATCTTACATGAAAACTCAACTAGGGAAGGTTGTTCATTGTTTGGTGGCTAAGTCCTGTCCAACTCTTTGCGACCTCAGGGACTGCAACACTTCCTTTTCTTTCTCTATCTCTCGGAGCTTGCTCAAATTCATGTCCATTGATTTGTTGATGCCATCCAACCATTTCGACCTCTGTCGGCCCCTTCTCCTGCCTACAATCTTTCCCAGCATCAGGGTCTTTTTCAATGAGTTGGATTTTCACATCAGGTAGCCAAAGTATTGGGACTTCAGCTTCAGCATCATTCCTTCCAATGAATATTCAGAGTTGATTTCCTTTAGGATTGACTAGCTTTATTTCCTTGCTTGGAAGGAGGAAAGGACACTTCCAATATACCCTCAATAACCACTCAAAAGGCCATTGACAGAATTCAGCTTCTTCTGGGCTGTCACCTGAAAGTTTCCAAGTTTCTTCCCAGGTGGAACAGAGAAAGAGATAGAGAAAATCCAAACAAAATGAAATACACACACGTTTAAAAACTAATCTTGGAAGTAATCTTTGCCAAATACTTGACAAATCACCTTTGCCAAATATTTTTTTGTCATACGCAAGTCAGTAGGCCCAGTCACACATGGGAAGCAGAGTCATCAGAGCATGAATACCGGGAGCTGGGGAACATTGTGAGTCATGTCTGAAACTGACTACCATGGGGAGGTTGAGAATTTGGCAAAATATGTTAAAGTATAAAGGGGAGTCCCATGTGGCTCAGTGGTAAAGAATCCACCTGACAATGAGAAGATGCGGGTTCAATCTGCTGGGGTCAGGAAAGTCCCCTGGAGAAGGAAATGGCAACCCATTCCAGTATTCTTTTCTGGGAAATCCCTTGGACAGAGGAGCCTGGTGGGCTATAGTCCTTGGGATCATAAGAGTCAGACATGATTTAGTGACTAAACAACAATACACACATATAAAGTTGATATAAAATAAATAACAGAAAAATGCTATGAATTTTTAAAAGGAACGATTGTGCTCTTCTACTATGATAAAGTTTTAGACCGTTAGCAGAAAGGGGACTTGTTTTAAGAAATAGCTTTATGTATTAGCAATAGAAATAATTCAACTTTTCACATAGTGTGTGACTGTTGGTTTCTAATCTAAGCTTGTTTGTCTGTGAAGATATGCATATATTTAACACAACTGATCTATGAATATTCACTTATATACCTAACACACTAATATTGGGAGACTTTAATACCCCACTCACACCTATGGATAGATAACTAAACAGAAAATTAACAAGGAAACACAAACTTTAAATGATACAATAGACCAGTTAGACCTAATTGATATCTATAGGACATTTCACCCCAAAACAATGAATTTCACCTTTTTCTCAAGTGCACATGGAACCTTATCCAGGATAGATCACATCTTGGGCCATAAATCTAGCCTTGGTAAATTCAAAAAAATTGAAATCATTCCAAGCATCTTTTCTGACCACAATGCAGTAAGATTAGATCTCAATTACAGGAGAAAAAATATAAAAAATTCCAACATATGGAGGCTGAACAACACGCTGCTGAATAACCAACAAATCACAGAAGAAATCAAAAAAAGAAATCAAAATATGCATAGAAACGAATGAAAATGAAAACACAACAACCCAAAACCTGGGGGACACTGTAAAAGCAGTGCTAAGGGGAAAATCATAGCAATACAGGCTTAACCTCAAGAAACAAGAAAAAAGTCAAATAAATAACCTAAGTCTACACCTAAAGCAACTAGAAAAGGAAGAAATGAAGAACCCTAGGTTTAGTAGAAGGAAAGGAATCTTAAAAATTAGGGCAGAAATAAATGCAAAAGAAACAAAAGAGACCATAGCAAAAATCACCAAAACCAAAAGCTGGTTCTTTGAAAGGATAAATAAAAGTGGCAAACCATTAGCCAGACTCATCAAGAAACAAAGGGAGAAAAATCAAATCAATAAAATTAGAAATGAAAATGGAGAGATCACAATAGACAACACAGAAATACAAAGGATCATAAGAGATTGCTATCAGCAATTATATGCCAATAAAATGGACAACGTGGAAGAAATGGAAAAAATTCTTAGAAAAGTACAACTTTACAAAACTGGACCAGGAAGAAATAGAAGATCTTAACAGACCCATCACAAGCGCGAAAATTGAAACTGCAATCAGAAATCTTCCAGCAAACAAAAGCCCAGGTCCAGACGGCTTCACAGCTGAATTCTACCAAAAATTTAGAGAAGAGCTAACACCTGTCCTACTCAAACTGTTCCAGAAAATTGCAGAGGAAGGTAAACTTCCAAACTCATTCTATGAGGCCACCATCATCCTAATACCAAAACCTGACAAAGATGCCACAAAAAAGGAAAACTACAGGCCAATATCACTGATGAACATAGATGCAAAAATCCTTAACAAAATTCTAGCAATCAGAATCCAACACACATTAAAAAGATCATACACCATGACCAAGTGGGCTTTATCCCAGGGATGTAAGGATTCTTCAAAATCCGCAAATCAATCAATGTAATATACCTTACTCTTTTTAATGAGATGAACTGGTTTGGAAAGGATGTTAGTCCTTTGAGTAAATTTCCTTTTGGTACATATACCCATCTTTATTCTAATATCTGTGCCTTATTTAACCACTTGCAAATGCCATAAACAAAGTCCCTTTTGGTAGACACTGGTTTTCAGTTGTCCCTAACTGATATTTTTTCCCCTCAAATCAAGTATATTTCTAACATAAATACATAAAAGTAGAAAAGCTAGGGAAAACATATAGTGCATTTTTCATTTTGAAAGATATTCCTGAATGTCTTGGAAGAATGTTTTACTCAATTTTCCATATAATTCAGTAATGTTCAGGAGAATTGTTCACATACTTGTCCACTCTGAATATTGTAGACATTTTATATTTGACAAAACTGATTGCCAATGACTGGCTTTCCATTTAAGGAAACTATGTATTTCTTTTATTTTAAGTGTAGCTGGTCACATTTCAACAAGATTTAGACCTTTATACATGTTTTTTGGAAACCATGTCCTTTGTTACTTTCCTCCCCCCTCCAAGACTATTAATCTTTTTCTTTTTGATTTATAAAAATCCTTTAGTACAGTTTATTAAAAATAGATATTGCTCTTTTCTCAGTTTGTGTCTTGTTTTATGCTGTATCTGAATTCAGTTGAAAAGCAGAAATTATTAAATTACAGGCATTTCAATAGATTAATAAGAGCATTGATACCACTGAATACTTGATCTCCAGATGGCAAGTCTAACGCAGAAGTACAGTAGATCAGGATATGAACTTTCCACATTTCCTTTAACGAAGGACTGAGCTGTCTGTATCAGTGTGGAGGGTGTGATCAGGAGGCTGCCTTCAACTGTCTGTCAGCTTACTCAGATTCTGGCTCAGTTTCAAAGAGCAACCTTGTCCAAAGTCATTCTCTTCCTGTAACAGCTCATAACAAGTGCTTGTTTGTTTCTCCTTATATAGTAGCAGTCTGACAGTCTCCAAACTATCTGCTGGCTTGTTTAGTTGCTAAGTCGTGTCCTACTCTTTTGGGATCCCATGGACTGTGGCCCGCCAGGCTCCTCTGCCCATAGGATTTCCCAGGCAAGAATACTGAAGTGGGTTGCCATTTCCTTTTCCAGGGGATCTTTCCAACTGAGGGATTAAACCTGAGTCTCCTGCATTGGCAGGCAGATTCTTTGCCACTGAGTCAACAGGGAGCCCTTACCTTCTGGGTATAGGATATTGACTTCTTCTTCTGATCAACTCTACTTTCCTATACTTTGAAAAGGTGTGAAGTTTGAACTCCCAAATTTTTTTCTCAATTTTTTTCTTTATTTACCATCTTCCCTTCCCTTCCTCCTTCCTTTCCTTTCTTCTACCTGTTATTTGTTTGGAATTTAGTGTACTTACTTTGTTTAAAAGGCATCTCACTGCTTAATTCTGGACAAATTTATTAAACACTTGTTATCATGATATCCCGTTATCTCATTCTTGATTACTCCAACTAGAAGTGTAGATTTGACTTCTTCCTCCTTCTAGCCTCCATTTCTTAATTTCCTTTTTCATATTTTCTAGGCCTATTATTAGTAATAAGCATATTATTGTGTTCTATATTCCTTTTGTATGTAGAATAACTGTAATTTAGTTTTTTTACTCATTTATACATTGCTGATGCTGCTAAGTCGCTTCAGTCATGTCCAACTCTGTGCAACCCCATACACGGCAGCCCACCAGGCCCCACCGTCCATTTATACATTAACATTAATTAAACATTAATTTAATTTCTATAAACATATATTTCACTCCTTTCCACTTGCTTTGTGAGAAGCAAGGTAAAAATAAAATATCAGGATAAAAATATGGGAGCATAGGTGCAGAGAAATCAGACTGTAGGAAGAAAGAGATCATATTTATAACAATTCTTAAATTAAGAAAAAAAAAAAGATTTTACCAATGAGATGCTAGAAAAGCTGTGTTGACTGTTCCCTCCTTGATAAATTTTAAGAGAAGTAATGTCAAGTTATACATGAGTGAAAAAAAAAAATCATGAAATTACAGCTATTCTACATACACAAAGAATATAGAACACAATAGCATCCTTATGACTGATAATAGCTCTCAATACACACATACCCAGAAAGCAAATGAAACCTATCAACTATTATATTCAAATGCTCTAAACACAAGAAGACCTGATACTACATATTATAATAGAAGTTATATATGGTGCTTTCTTGACACTTCCCTCAAAAAAGAAATACAACTTGAATTTGTTCAAGAGTTTTGATATGATCTTTAATTTATAACTACAGCTATGCCAGGAGGATTCACTCAACACTGCTGTAAATCTCCAAAGTTTTCTCTAGCAAAACACATATAGGGAAGTTAAAAGAGGGAGAGAGAGAAAAAAAAAAAAGGACATATACACTAAAACTACAGACACCTTTCAAGCAAAGAAAGTGAAAAGGTTGTTTTTGGATGATGATTCAAAAACATTGCAATTCATATTTCTGTGATGCAAATGTGAAATTAACATACTTACTAATTTTGGATTATATTAAATAATTATTTAAAATATGATAAAAATTAGCCCCTATCCTTTTTTATGATTCATGGTAAAAATAAGATCATGACATTCAGTTCCATCACTTCATGGCAAATATTTGTGGAAACAATGGAAACAGTGACAGACTTTATTTTGGGGGCTCCAAAATGACTGCAGATGGTGACTGTAGCTATGAAATTAAAAGATGTTTGCTCCTTGAAAGGAAATCTATGACCAGCCTAGATAGCGTGTGAGAAAGCAGAGACAATACTTTGCAAATAAAGGTCCATAGCCAAAGGTATGGCTTTTCAGTAGTCAGATATGGGTGTGATGCTGCTGCTGCTGCTGCTGCTAAGTCGCTTCAGTCGTGTCCGACTGTGCAACCCCATAGACAGCAGCCCACCAGGCTCCCCCATCCCTGGAATTCTCCAGGCAAGAATACTGGAGTGGGTTGCCATTTCCTTCTCCAATGCATGAAAGTGAAAAGTGAAAGTGAAGTCGCTCAATTGTGTCTGACTCTTCACGACCCCATGGACTGCAGCCTACCAGCCTCCTCTGTCCATGGGATTTTCCAGGCAAAAGTACTGGAGTGGGGTGCCATCGCCTTCTCCAATGGGTGTGATAATTGGACCGTAAAGAAGGCTGAGTGCTGAAGAATTGTTTTTGAACTCTGGTGTTGGAGAAGAGTCTGGAGAGTCCTTTGGACAGCAAGGAGATCAAACCAGTAAATCCTAAAGGAAATCAGTCCTGAATATTCATTGGAAGGGCTGATGCTGAAGCTGATACTCCAATACTTTGGCCACCTGATGCACAGAGTCATCTCTAGAAAAGACCCTCATGCTGGGAAAGATTGAAGACAGGAGGAGAAGAGGACAACAGAGGATGAGATGGTTGGATGGCATCACTGACTCAATGGACATGAGTTTGAATAAGCTCTGGGAGATGGTGGACAGGGAAGCCTTGCGTGCTGCAGTCCATGGGGTCACAAAGAGTCAGACATGACTGAGCAACTGAAAAACAAAATTATATATGCCTAACTCTTCTATAATCCTGGATGATTAGATGGAAAAAGGTATTGATATCAACTCTGTTCATGAATTGATGATTATTAAAACTCTCCTTTGTGTATATTTTAGAAGTACTTCAGAAGACAAAGTGAATCATGAAAGCTAATAACAAAAATAAAGTGAAAAAGAAAAGCAGTGTATTTATTTTGAATGAGTGTAACACTGTCTTCTCATATATTTAATGACTTTTGAAGGATGAGAATTTGGCATTAAATTAGATTATTTCATGTTATTTTTGTTTTTCCTCCCCCTACACTGCCCCCTCATTTTATGGTCAATGATGTGAAATCATGACCGTTTATTGGGAAACTTAGGGACATAAAAATTGCTAGTTATAAAAATATATCATTAAATAAAAGCTCTGAGTCCTTTCTGTTTTGTATGTGTTCTCTATTTGAGAAAAAAAGCCTTGAACATAAAACTTGTATTTATCACTACTTTTCTCAGCACATGAATAATTGAAACAAATTTGCATTTCTGAAACAATTTCCTCACCTGTATAATAAAGATATCAATATTAGCTATCTTCATCTCACAAGATTACCTTCTGGTATGAACAGGAGCTTATTTTACATATATGTTATACTTTGTAGTGGATAAAATGTTATCAAGTTATAATTATGTCTAACATAAAAAAGTATGCATCATGTGGTACAAAGAGTATAGTTCTTGTGGAACAAATGAAACAGCATCCGTGATAACCAAAATTCGACCACATTATTGACTGTAAAAATAGACAAATGGAAAACAGAACCAAGTGGAAATATAATACCTCTTTTCTGCTGAAGAATGCATTTTTTAATTTGTGAAATAGAACTGATAATGGCCCACCTGAAATTTATTTATAAAATTAAAAAAAATTATAAATAGTTGAAAAAATTTAGATACAAAGGTAAAACTAAATTTAAATCATTATTAAATATCTCTAATACTTATTAAAATTATATCAGAACACAGTTTTGAATAAATTTTTAAAAATTTTAAAATGTAACAAATACCTGAGACAAAAGATATTTTTTTCTTAATTTGCAAATACTTTCTCATAGTGTTTCCCACAATATCCAACTGCAAGTGAATCAGTAAATTGACTCACATTTCAACCAAAATATATTTGTGCTAAAATATATATATTTGCTATAGTTAGCATATAGAGCTAAATCAGTAATAAAGCTAGTTTTTCAGTAATGCAACCATAATATAAAAAATATAATCTCTTCAGAAATTTTGTGGGGCTTGATTTTCTACCCTATCAGATTTTTAGTTTAGCCTATATGTATTTGATACAAAGTTTGGAATTAAGAAAATGACCTGCAAGTTGGCAATATCTTTTTAATCAATCTTTTAAATTTAAAAAGTTCTTGCTATCATTGTAATACTTTTCTGAAATAATCATAATTTAAAATATAAACTCAGTAAATCTGAATTTAAAGTTTTATAAAGGAAATTAAAATAATATATAAAAAACAACATAGAAGACTATAAATTTTTACAGTATATCAGATTTTAAGTTGTAGTATAAGGATAATATTGTTATTTATCCTCATAAATGTTAGCTGAGTAGAATTTACAATTGTATATAGATAATATAAATGCTAACTTAAGTGAGCATGTATAAAATCAGATCATTAAATTTGTCAAAGATTTTCCAGCCAAAGTATGTGGTGACTTTTAAAATTTATACACTCAGAATTTGACAGCCTTTGCCTACCATTATAATTCATCAGTGTGTGGATTCCATATGATTTCTTATCCATAGTTAATTAAGCAGGGTGATTTTTCTCATTGGGAAAGCTGCCAATGTTTTAAGAATTTTTATTTTGATATGACTTTTTGCAACCAATTATGAAATAAAAGGAAGAAGGCAGATTACAGGTTTGTTTATTTGTTTTTAATTCTGTATCATCTGTTCACCAAAAATTCTCCAGTTTGTTATTTTAAAAGAAAAGGGACAGAAGAGTTTAATTTTGCAATGGACAGATAATGTAACCTCCATGGATTTTCACCACAGGGAGATGTAAGCAGCTGTGAACCTGCATTCTTGAGAAACTAAAAAGCAATTTTGTCTGAATAAAACATCAGTGAGTATCTTGTGCTGCCCATGCTTAGCTTAGAAAAATCTTCTCTTTGATTCTGTTTCTATATCCTACAATTCTACAAGCAAAGTATCTCCATTCTCTAATTCCTATGACATATACTAGCTTTCTTAAGGGCTTTTATCCTAGTGTGGGCCAGCCTACAATTAAGAAACAGAATAGAATATGTCAGAGGAAAAACTCACAACTGAGCTTCTCTTCTAAGAGATAATTAGGGCAAAATATGACTAGATACAAGGATTTTTGACATCCTATAGTAAATTAGAATATTTTTAAATGTCAGAAGTTCACTCAAATGTTTTCCCAATTATACTATTTTTCTATGCACCTTCACTAATACTCTGTAATGTGATCTGACAAATTATTTGAGGATCAGCATAAATGCACTAAAATTAAACAAGGGAAAAAAAAATGAAGCTTTGTGTATGCCTTTTATCTAATCTACTATTTCTCATTGCTTTTGAGGGAACAGCCCTGCCATTAGTCTATGCTTCTAAGTATTTCTATTCATTACCAGGTGTGGTCTTTCAATGAGTACTATATATTCTGCTTTGTAACATAAAATCCTAAAGATAGTAGGTTATAGACATTTGGAATCAGAAACACTGGTACTAATGGCAAAGTAATGGTACTGTTTAACATATCAATTAAAATATAAACAAATCAAAGTAATCTTAATCTAAAATGAATATTTTTAATTTGTGTGTATTTAACAACTTTAGACTGTGTATCTGTTACCCTGTTGTTCAGTCACCCAGTTGTATCCGATTCTTTATGACACCCAGGAACTGCAGCATGGCAGACCTCCCTGTCCCTCACAATCTCTTGAAGTTTGCCCAAGTTCAGATCCATTTCACTGGTGATGCCATCCAGCCATCTCATCCTCTGACACCGTCTTCTCCTCTTACCCTCAATCTTTCCCAGCATCGGGGACTTTTCCAATGAGTTGGCTGTTCGTATCAGAACACCAAATTACTGGAGCTTCAGCCTCAGCATCAGTCCTTCCAACCAGTATTTAGGGTTGTTTTCCCTTAAGATTGACTGGTTTGATATCCTTGCTGTCCAAGAGACTTATAGGAGTCTTCGGCATCACAGTTTGCAGGCAACTGTTATATATAATAAGTCAATTACTTGCAACAATTTGACTATATCACCTTTCAGATCAACAAGGACAATAAAATGATCAAATGTATAAAAAGTAACTCAATATTGGAACTAGTGTTTGAAAACATTTTGTAGGGTTTTGTTTTATCATAGGATTTTTAAGTAAGAGGATTAATCTACTTTTAAAGAAATTATGCAGAGAACAAACATTTATCCAAATTATATAGAGCAGAATAAGCTTGCAGGATTCTTTTGGAAGCATATAAAAAAATTACTGTGTTAGTCACTTAGTTGTGTCAGACTCTGCAACCCCAATGAACTGTAGCCCGCCAGGCTCCTCTGTCCATAGAATTCTCCAGGCAAGAATACTGTAGTGGGTTGTTATTCCCTTCTCCAGGGAACCTGGGTCCCTGCATGGCAGGTGGATTCTTTACCATCTGTGCCACCAAGAAAGCCCTGAAAGTGTATTGATTTATCATTTTATCATGAAAATTTAGATTTATTCTGCCCAAGACTTCAAAATAGTATGAAAAAAACTTAAAAGATATTTTAAATTTTATTTTAAATATGTAAATAAATAAGCATAGAAAGAGAAATACAATTTCTCAAATGTTTACAATTACAATATGATACAATATAATACTTTATAATAGTACACACATTTGAGGGAAAATGGATAATGCCTAAAAATAGAAAAAAATGATTGCAAGTATCAGATAAAAGACATAATGACACATTTAAAGGATAACTTTTCTGAAAATAATGTGGTTTAAGTCAATGATAAAAGGTAAATCATAAGTTCTTGTAGATACACCCTGTTGCAAAATAAAATACCTTAGTGATTAAATATTTTATTCCACTCAGATTAAAAATAGGACTATTCAAAAATTCAGTAATTACAGAGAAATGAAAGACAAAATGAATAATATATGAAAATATAATTCCACCTGAAACATATTAAATGATAAATATTTAATACACATAGCCCAAACAGGCAAAGAAATTCTAGTCTTTTATTTTCTTGAAAAGGAAACCAAGAGTTAATTGAGGATTATGAGACAATTTCCAAATACAATCATATTTTACCCACAGTTACATCTTAAAAATATGTTGCTATAATTTTGCAGAAAATCAAATATGTACTGTTTCAAGTTTTAATAAAGGTTGTCAGACTATACAAAGCCAATTCTATAACATGTCCAAAAATATTGATAATCATTTTAAATATCTGACAGTATGTAATAAAAGCTAAACTACAACTCTTAAAATCTAGAAAATATTGATTAATAATTTAAAAAATACCATTATGCATAACATCTACCTGATGTGAACGATATATTTGCCTATGATAAAATGTATGTATATATATGGTGTGTGTGCATATCACAATTCTCTTTTTAAATGTTGCATGTATTTATGTGATAATTATGATACTGCTGCTGCTGCTGCTAAGTCGCTTCAGTCGTGTCCGACTCTGTGCGACCCCATAGACAGCAGCCCACCAGGCTCTGCCATCCCTGGGATTCTCCAGGCAAGAACACTGGAGTGGGTTGCCATTTCCTTCTCCATTGTGTGAAAGTGAAAAGTGAAAGTGAAGTCGCTCAGTCGTGGCCGACTTGTAGCGACCCCATGGACTGGAGCCTACCAGGCCCCTCCATCCATGGGATTTTCTAGGCAAGAGTACTGGAGTGGCTTGCCATTGCCTTCTTCGAATTATGATACTACTTAATGTTTAATTTTGCGGAGAAGGCGAAGGCACCCCACTCCAGTACTTTTGCCTGGAAAATCCCACTGACGGAGGAGCCTGGTAGGCTGCAGTCCATGGGGTCGCTAAGAGTTGGACATGACTGAGCGACTTCACTTTCTCTTTTCACTTTCATGCATTGGAGAAGGAAATGGCAACCCACTCCAGTGTTCTTGCCTGGAGAATCCCAGGGACGGGGAAGCCTGGTGGGCTGCCGTCTGTGGGGTCACACAGAGTCGGATACGACTGAAGTGACTTAGCATAGCATAGCAATGTTTAATTTTAGGAAGGCAGGTTACTAAGTATTTGTATATGACTGTTCATACTGTAAGCCTATTCTCATTTCATATACATAGAAGTCAAATAGGCCAATTTCCTAAGATCACATCAATAGTAACTGTCCACATCAATGGCAACTGTTCACATCAATGGACGCTGTCATGGGCTCGGCTGGAACTCAGATGTGGGGGTCGTGACCCCCCACACCTCTGGGCAAGACCTGACTGGGAGTCGGGTCTTCACTGAAGGAATCAAGTTAAGAAGTTGTTAGGGAAGGTCCTGATGGCAAAAGGACAACTGTAGACAGACACAGATGTAGAGGGAAGACGGCGCCCTCACGCGGAAGGCAGAGGGCGGCCCCGGGAGGAACCGAGGCCTCCGACCCCCGTCTGCCTGCGGTTTAAGCCTTGGTCTGTGGGGCCAAGGCTCCACAGACTCGGGGCACCCACACAGAAGACCACGAAGGCATCTCTTCTTTCCCCGAGGGGTGGGGCAGGGAACTTTAGAGGCTATTTATCACATCAATTATAGATAGAGTTTCAATGGTGTTATTCTGTTTATTTCTGAGCTAGGAGTTTTATTCAAATTTTCATAAAATTTACATTTGCACATACACACAGCAACCTGGAAAATTTCAAGAAGTTGTTAATTTGTGTGTAATGTAACCAAACCACCAAAAGCTTCTGGGTGATAGTGGAGGGCAGAGGAGCCTGGTGTGCTACAGTTCATGGGGTCACAAAGAGTCGGACACAACTTAGGAACTGAACTACAACAACGCCAAAATCATCAAATATAAATTAAATGATTGAGAAGAATACAAATGCAGTAATATTTTAAAAACTTATTTCATTTGTTGCGGGCTATTTTGCTATCAATGCCTAATTATTGGAAAGCATTCAGTATTGCAAATAACAATAGGCTCAGTTGCATCCCCGGTGGCTCAGACAGTTAATAATCTGCCTGCAGTGCAGGAGACCCAGGTTTGATCTCTGGATCAAGAAGATCCCCTGGAGAAGGGAATGGCTACCCACTCCACCATTCTTGCCTGGAGAATTCCATGGACAGAGAAGTCTGGTTGGCTATAGTCCATTAGAATCAGACATGGAACAATGGACTGATTCAAAGTTGAGAAAGAAATATGTCAAGGCTATGTATTGTCCACCTGGTTATTCAATTTATATGCAGAGTACATCATGCAAAATGCTAGGTTGAATGACTCACAAGATGGAATCAAGATTGCTGGGAGAAATATCAGCAATGACAGATATGCAGATGATACCAATCTAATGGCAGAAAGTAAGGAGGAGCTAGAGAGACTTCTGAAGGTGAAACAGAAAAGTGAAAAAGCTGGCTTAAAATGCAACCCTCAAAAAAGGAAGATAATGGCATTTGGTCCCATTGCTGCTGCTAAGTCGCTTCTGCTGCCTCTATGTTGCTTCAGTCATGTCCGACTCTGTGTGACCCCAGAGACGGCAGCCCACCAGGCTCCCCCATCCCTGGGATTCTCCAGGCAAGAACACTGGAGTGGGTTGCCATTTCCTTCTCCAATGCATGAAAGTAAAAGGTGAAAGTGAAGTTGCTGAGTCGTGCCCGACTCTTAGCAACCCCATGGACTGCAGCCTATCAGGCTCCTCCGCCCATGGGATTTTCCAGGCAAGAGTACTGGAGTGGGGTGCCATTTGTCCCATTCAGTTCAGTTCAGTCACTCAATGGTGTCCAACTCTTTGTGACCCCATGCATCACAGCACACCAGGCCTCCCTGTCCATCACAAACACACGGAGTTCACCCAGACTCACGCCCATCAAGTCAGTGATGCCATCCATCCATCTCATCCTCTGTCGGCCTGTTCTCCTCTTGCCCCCAATCCCTCCCAGAATCAGAGACTTTTCCAATGAGTCAACTCTCCAGAGACTTTTCCAATGAGTCAACTCTTCACATGAGGTGGACAAAGTACTGGAGTTTCAGCTTTAGCATTATTCCCTCCAAAGAAATCTCAGGGCTGATCTCCTTCAGAATGGACTGGTTGGATCTCCTTGCAGTCCAAGGGACTCCCAAGAGTCTTCTCCAGCACCGCAGTTCAAAAGCATCAATTCTTCGGCACTCAGCCTTCTTCACAGTCCAGCTCTCACATCCATACATGACCACAGGAAAGACCATAGCCTTGACTAGGCGAACCTTTGTTGGCAAAGTGATGTCTCTGCTTTTGAATATGCTATCTAGGTTGGTCATAACTTTCCTTCCAAGGAGTAAGCGTCTTTTAATTTCATGGCTGCAGTCACCATCTGCAGTGATTTTGGAGCCCAGAAAAATAAGGTCTGACACTGTTTCCACTGTTTCTCCATCTATTTCCCATGAAGTGATGGGACCGGATGCCATGATCTTCGTTTTCTGAATGTGAGCTTTAAGCCAACTTTTTCTTTTCTTTTTTTTTTTAAATTTTATTTTTATTTTATTTAACTTTACAATATTGTATTGTTTTTGCCATGTATCAAAATGAATCTACCACAGGTATACACGTGTTCCCCATCCTGAACCCTCCTCCCTCCTCCTTCCCCATACCATCCCTCTGGGTCATCCCAGTGCTCCAGCCCCAGGCATCTGGTATCAGGCATCGAACCTGGACTGGCGACTCATTTAATATATGATATTATACTTATTTCAATGCCATTCTCCCAAATCATCCCACTCTCTCCCTGTCCCAGAGTCCAAAAGACTGTTCTATATATCAGTGTCTCTTTTGTTGTCTCATATACAGGGTTATTGTTACCATCTTTCTAAATTCCATATATATGTGTTCGTATACTGTATTGGTGTTTTTCTTTCTGGCTTACTTCACTTTTTCACTCTCCACTTTCACTTTCATCAAGAGGCTTTTAGTTCCTCTTCACTTTCTGCCATGAGGGTGGTGTCATCTGCATATCTGAGGTTATTGATATTTCTCCCAGCAATCTTGATTCCAGCTTGTGTTTCTTCCAGTCCAGTGTTTCTCATGATGTACTCTGCACATAAGTTAAATAAATAATCAGGGTGACAATATACAGCCTTGACGTACTCCTTTTCCTATTTGGAACCAGTCTGTTGTTCCATGTCCAGTTCTAACTGTTGCTTCCTGACCTGCATACAAATTTCTCAAGAGGCAGATCAGGTGGTCTGGTATTCCCATCTTTTTCAGAATTTTCCACAGTTTATTGTGATCCACACAGTCAAAGCTTTGGCATAGTCAATAAAGCAGAAATAGATATTTTTTCTGGAACTCTTGCTTTTTCCATAATCCAGCAAATGTTGGCAATTTGATCTCTGTTTCCTCTGCCTTTTGTAAAACCAGCTTGAACATCAAGAAGTTTATGGTTCTTATATTGCTGAAGCCTGGCTTGGAGAATTTTGAGCATTACTAGCATGTGAAATGAGTCCAATTGTGTGGTAGTTTGAGCATTCTTTGGCATTGTCTTTCTTTGGGATTGGAATGAAAATTGACTTTTTCCAGTCCTGTGGCCACTGCTGAGTTTTCCAAATTTGCTGGCATATTGAGTGCAACACTTTCACAGGATCATCTTTCAGGATTTGAAATAGCTCAACTGGAATTCCATCACCTCCACTAGCTTTGTTTGTAATGATGCTTTCTAAGGCCCCCTTGACTTCACATTCCAGGATGTCTGGCTCTAGGTCAGTCATCACACAATCGTGATTATCTGGGTCATGAAGATCTTTTTTATACGTTCTTCGGTGTATTCTTGCCACCTCTTCTTAATATCTTCTGCTTCTGTTAGATCCATACCATTTCTGTCCTTTATCGAGCCCTTCTTTGCATGAAATATTCCCTTAATATCTCTAATTTTCTTAAAGAGATCTCTAATCTTTCCCATTCTGTTGTTTTCCTCTATTTCTTTGTATTGATCGATGAAGAAGGCTTTCTTATCTCTTCTTGCTATTCTTTGGAACTCTGCATTCAGATGCTTATATCTTTCGTTTGCTCCTTTGATTTTCACTTCTCTTCTTTTCACAGCTATTTGTAAGGCCTCCCCAGACAGCCATTTTGCTTTTTTGGTCCCATTACTTCATGGCTAATAGATGGGGAAAAAGTGGAAACAGTGATAGAATTACTTTTCTTGGGCTCCAAAATCACTGCAGATAGTGAATGCAGCCATGAAATTAAAAGATACTTGCTCCTTGGAAGGAAAGCTATGACAAACCTAGACAGCATATTAAAAAAGCAGAGACAACACTTTGCCTACAAAGGTCCATATAGTCAAAGCCCTGGTTTTTCCAGTAGTCATGTATGGATGTAAGAGTTGGACCATAAAGAAATTATAGCACTGAAGAATTGATGCTTTGAAACTGTGCTGGAGAAAGCTCTTCAGAGTCCTTTGGACTGCAGGGAGAAAAAAAAAAAAAAAACAAACAATGAATTATAAAGGAAATAACCCTGAATACTCATTGGAAGGAGTGGTGCTGAAACTGAAGCTCCAGTATCTTGACCACATGATGCAAAGAGCCAACTCATTGAAAAAAGACCTTGGTGCTGGGAAAGATGGAGGGTAAGAGGAGAAGGGGGCAACAGAGGATGAGATGCCTCATGGCATCACCAACTCAATGGATATGAGTTTGAGCAAGCTCCGGGAGATAGTGAAGAATAGGGAAGGCTTGTGTGCCACAGTTCTTTAGGTCTAAGATAGTCAGATACAACTTGGCAACTGAATAGTAGCAACAACTCCATTTCTGGTTATTATAAAATATTGGTTGGGCTTCTCTGATGGCTCAGTGGTAAAAAATCAGCCTGCTAATGCAGAAAACATAGGTTTGATCCCTAGGTTAAGAAGATCACCTGGAGAAGGAAAAGGTAACCCACTCCTGTATTCTTGCCTAGGAAATCTCATGGACAGAGGAACCTGTGGACTAAAGTCTATGGGGTCGTAAAAGTGCAGGACAGGGGTTAGCAACTAAACAACAAGATGCTGGCTATATCCTTCTAGCTCATTTTTTTCATAATAGTTTGTACCTCTTAATCTCTTAGTCCTATGTTGCACCCATATCTATAAATCTGCTTATTTTTTGTTTGAGTAACTAGTCTGTTGCCGTTTTGGGATTACATATGTAAATAATATCATGCATGATTTCTCTTCCTCTGGCATATTTCATAATACCCTCCAAGTCCATCTGTGTTGATAAAAATGGCAAGCTTTCTTCTTTATGGCTGAGTAGTATTCCATTGTATATGTATGTGCATGTGTGTGTGTGTATCTTCTTTATCCAATTATCTTTTGTTTGACACTTGGACACTTAGGGTGCCTTCATATCTTGGTAATTGTAAATAATGCCACCACTGAGTCTTAATCACTATAGCATTACAATAAGTCTAGAAGTTGAGCAGTGCTAGTCTTCCAGCTTGTTCTCCTCCTTCAACATTATGTTGATTATTTTAGGTCTTTCGTCTCTCCATATAAACTTTAGAATCAGTTATCACTAACCACAAAATAACTTAGGATTTTGGTTGTGGTTGCTACATCTATAGATCAAGTTGGAAAGAAGTGATATCCTGATGGTTTTAAGTCTCCCTATCCTTGTACACGGAATATCTCTCCATTTATTTACTTCCTTGAACTAATAAACCAATCTAATAAGATTGTAAGATGTATGGTTATATACAAAATTCAGTTAATCCCTTTCCTCTATATCAGCATGAATAAGGTATATTTCCAATTAAAACAAAATATTATTTACATTAGCACTCCCAAAATTTAAATATTACAAAATATGTACAACACTACAAAACTCTAAGTGAATGAAATACAATAAGTAAATAGATCGATATTCCATATTGGAAAGTTGGGGCAAGGGCAACAACACTAAAATGTACACGGAAAGAAAATTCTGTACCACTGAAGAAACCTGAAATTATGAATCTTGGAGCCTCTTGAATAGTAGCTATTGGAAAAGAAGTAGAATGACTTCACAGGTCTTTGGTGGGAACATTTGAATATAGGGGGGAAAAAAAGGTTACATTACTCTCTGAAAGAGGACAAATGATTCTGGCTCTATTGTCCCTGGAATGTGATCAAATGATTCTGGGAAAATATACAACCTCTGACTTTCAAACACTGTTTGCCATTCAATATTACTTAATTCTTGTTGCCTATTTTCTATCCCTGACCATACAGAAATGTGTAAAAAATAATGTATCTTGGTTTTTTTACAGGCATATATTTGAAATGTCAAATATTTTATCACATTGTGAAATATGAATATATTTGCACATCTAAGCTGTAAACTATCAATGCAATTAAGCACATGATGTATTCATGTACAGTTAAATTATTTGTTTAAATATATTTTTATTTTACTAGATAACTGAATCATCATGAACTTTACTCACTTTTTTTTTTTAATTTTATTTTGCTTAACTTTACAATATTGTACTGCTTTTGCAATACATCAAAATGAATCCGTCACAAGTATACATGTGTTTCCCATCCTGAACCCTCCTCCCTCCTCCCTCCCCATACCATCCTCTGGGTTGTCCCAGTGCACCATCCCCAGGCATTCTTTATCAGGCATCAAACCTGGACTGGCGACTCATTTTATATATGATATTATACTTATTTCAATGCCATTCTCCCAAATCATCCCACCCTCTCCCTCTCCCAGAGTCCAAAAGACTGTTCTATACATCAGTGTCTCTTTTGCTGTCTCGTAAACAGAGTTATTGTTACCATCTTTCTAAATTCCATATATATGCGTTAGTATACTGCATTTGTGTTTTTCTTTCTGGCTTACTTCACTTTTAAGTAAGGTTTAATGAAAGAAATAGTGAAGCGAATGCTGTAAAGTAAAATTTTGTACAATATTTTAGAAGAATTTTTCCAACTAATTTTCAAATTAGAGAAATATCTGTTATTGTATGTCATTATTTATAAATTAGGTAGTTATATATGTTTACTGTGTGTGTTAGTTGCTCAGTCCTGTCTGACTCTTTGCAACCCCATGTTCTGTACCCTATGGACAGTTCTCTCTGTCCATGGAATTCTCCAGGCAAGAATACTGGAGTGGGTTGCCATTGCCTTCTCCACGGGATCTTCCTGATGCAGGGACTGAATCTGTATCTCCCACATTGCTGGCTGATTCTTTACCATCTGAGCTACCAGGGAAACCCTATTTGTCTAATAAAGGCATATGTTATTTCAATGGTGAACAATTATACTCTGTAAATGTAAGAAAGATCTTGAAAACTTTAATAGAAGGAAAAAGGCAAACTTTTTTTCTCCCAAAATCTTTTTATTTAATGTTTTGAAAAAGAAAAAAATACCAAGATTTAGGGGTGGGGTTGCTTCGCTTCTGCATTAATTTTTACTTTATGAAATTTAGCCTATAACACATCATTTAATAATCCCTTGAGTATTCAAGTAATTCAGATAAACATTTGATGCATTACATTGCTTCTTTAGGGAACTCTTAAAAGTAACAATTTGGTGGATGTCAGTTTACCTTTTGCTACAAGTTTTCTGTATATCAACAATCAGACACCTCATTTCAATAGTAAAGTTTCAGAAAGCAATTTTTACGCGACTATCCTAAGGCTGTATACAGAGGTGGAAGCTATTTGAGTTGATATATTTCTGCAGATTAAAGAAACACTTAGTAAACCCAGACATGGTTTTCTTCTTCTAAAATGTTATTTATAACATAGTATCATGAATTATTTACAAGCAATGAAGTCACTTGCAACAGGAGTAAACGGAATTGATGATGACCTTCAGTTCACTGTACTGCAGAGAAAGTATTTCTCTCATTAGGTTCACACTGGAGAATAAAAGAAGGCTTTGTTTCATGAAAAAATCAACTTTTTCCCTCAATCCATTGATTTAACCATAGAATTGAAAAATCAAGTGTATTATATTTAGTTTGCTTCCAAAGATAATGAAAAAAAAAAATTGCGAATGAGTCTAAACCTGCTTTCTTTTCTTTTTTTAAAATTACATTTTATTTTGCTCAACTTTACAATATTGTATTGCTTTTGCCATACATCAAGATGGATCCGCCACAAGTATACATGTGTTCCCCATTCTGAACCCTCCTCCCTCCTCCCTCCCCATACCATCCCCCTGGGTCGTCCCAGTGCACCAGTCACAGGCATCCTTAAAGACATCTGACAATGGTCTCTATTAGTACACCACTTAGAAAGATCCAAGTGAGCTCTTGATCTAAAGTAAATGTCAGATAAATGTGTAGACATTTCTGCCATTATTAATGAGTCTTTTGAGGGCTGTTCATTGACTGGAGCATTAAGACTGTGAGGAAACAAATTTCCTGAAACCATGTTAAACATTATTATAATGAAATGTTTTTCTCCTAGGCATGAATGATTGTCAGGGTGAGAGATTGCCTCTGTTTGACCAATCTTTCATCAGGCTCCTCTGAGACTTTTCACAACTAGTTCCAACCTTGGGCTTCTGTGTCTGTTCTCATAGAGTCCAGTGGGGGCAAAATTTCCACTAAATTAGTTTAGAGAGAATTCTCTCTCTCAAAATCTGACCACCTTTAATATCTGACCAAATTCCTCATTCCTTGTCATCCCAACTCTAAGACATGAAGGCTCCTAAGACCAAAACTCTCTTAATTTCTGCTATTATTGCAAGCAGCCAGGACATTGGAAAAGAGACTATTATAAATTTAAGTGATTTAGAATCTTCAGCATTCAAACCAGCCTTTCCAACATTCCAATTCTTAGTAACAGGGATCTGAGGAACTAAGGGGCACTTCCCAATCCTTCCTCTTAATCAGCTTGGAGAAACAATTTTCTAGATTAGGGATGACTTTTTTCCAGTCCTAAATGACACCATAGACACAGTATTGGTGCTCAAACCCACTGCTATAAAAAGTCCCTGCCTCAGAGTGGCTGTTGTTCAGTCACTCAGTCATGTCTGACTCTGCGACCCCATGGGCTGCTGTAGTTTCCCATATTTCACCATCTCCTGAAGTTTACTCAAACTCATGTCCAGTGAGTTGGTGATGCCATCCAACCATCTCAGTCAGTCGACCTCTTCTCCTGCCCTCAATCTTTCCCAACATCTGGGTCTTTTTCAGTGAGTCAGCTCTTCACATCTGGTGGCCAATAATTGGAGTTTAAGTTTCAGCATCAGTCCTTCCAGTAAATATCCTGGGTTGATTTCCTTTACAATTGACTGGTTTTATCTCCTTGCAGTCAAGGGACTTTCAAGAGTCTTCTCCAACACCACAGTTCAAAAGCATCAATTCTTCAGTGCTCAGCCTTCTTTATAGTCCAACTCTCACATACATAACATGACTACTGGAAAAACCATAGCTTTGATGAGATGGACTTTTGTCAGCAAAGTAGTCTCTGCTTTTTATATGTTGTCTAGGTTGGTCATAATTTTCTTCCAAGGAGCAAGTGTCTTTTGATTTCATAGCTGTCGTCCCAATCTGCACTGGTTTTGGAGCCCAAGAAAATAAAGTCTATCACTGTTTCCATTGTTTCCCCATGTATTTGCCATGAAGTGATGGAACTAGATGCTCGATTATCATTTTTTGAATATTGAGTTTTAAGCCAGCTCTTTCACTTACCTTTCATCAAAGTGCTTTTTCATTCGTCTTCTCTTTCTGCCATAAGAGTGGTGTCATCTGCATATCTTAAGTTTCTGATATCTTTCTTGGCAATCTTGATTCCAACTTGTGATTCATCCAGTCTGGTATTTTGCATGATGTACTCTGCACATAAGTTAAACAAGCCTTGGCATATTCCTTTCCCAGTCCATTGTTCCATGTCCTGTTCTAACTGCTCTCTTGACCTGCATACCAGTTTCTCAGAAGGCAAGTCATGTGGTCTGGTATTCCCATCTCTTCAAGAATTTTCCACAGTTTGTTGTGATCCACACAACCACATTTAGCATAGTCATTGAAGCAGAAGTAGATTTCTTTTATTTTTTTCTGGAATTCTCTTGCTATTCCATAAGCCAACAGATGTCAGCAATTTGATCTCTGATTCCTCTGCCTTTTCTAAATCCAGCTTTAACATCTGGGAGTTCTCTGCCTCAGAGTACTAAGTTCAAATAGTGAGGATCTGGAATGAACTTCAAAAGATTCCTTTCTCTGAACCTATGATTCCTTTTGTTTAGGCCCTTAGGATGTATACATTCTTTAGTTCCTCTGTCCAGTCCCATTTATGACTTTTTAGAGGAGTATCATGATTGGATTTCTGCCTCCCAAAAGGGGAAAATAATTTTAGAATTTGATAGTCGTCGTCAAAGTAAGTAAACAGATGAATTTAAATGAGACTTTAACACCTTTTATCTGTCTTGTCTCTGAGGGTTGATGTTGCTGTTGTTCAGTTGCTAAGTCATGCATGACTCTTTTGCTAATTCATGTCCAACTCTGTGACTCCATGGACTGTAGCACGCCAGGCTCCTCTGTCCTCCATTATCTCCCAAAGTTTGTTCATATTCATGTTCACTGAGTCAGTGATTCTATCTGACCACCTTATTCTCGGCCTCCCTCTTCTCCTTTTGCCATCAATCTTTCCCAGCATCAGGGTCTTTTCCAATGAGTTGGCTCCTTGCATCAGGTGGCCAAAGTATGAGAGGTTCAGCTTCAGCAAATGCCTTCAAGTGAATGGCCATAGAGTCGGACAGGACTGAGTGACTTTCACTTTCACTCTGTATGTAAGTTAAATAAGCAGGGTGATAATATGCAGCCTTGTTATACTCCTTTCCCAGTTTTGAACCAGTTACTTGTTCCATGTCTGGTTCTAACTGTTGCTTCTTGACCCATATGCAAGTTTCCAGGAGACAGGTAAGGTGGTCTGGTACTCCTATCTCTTTCAGAGGTTTCTAGTTTGTTGTAATTCACACAGTCAAAGGCTTTAGGTGAGTCAATGAAGCAGAAGTAGATTTTTTTTTTTTTTTTAAATTATGAAACTCCTTTGCTTTCTCCAAGATCTAGTGTATGTTGGCAATTTGATTTCTGAGTCCTCTGCCTCTTCAAAATCTAGCTTGTATATCTGGATGCTCTCAGCTCATGTACTGCTGAAGCCTGGCTCAAAGGATTTTGAGCATAACCTTGCTAGCACGTGAAATGAGAGCAATTGTACAATAGTTTGAACTTTCTTTGGCATTGCCCTTTTTGGGGAGATTATAGTGAAAACTGACCTTTTCTAGTTCTGTGGGCACTGCTGAGTTTTCCAACTTTCCTGACATATTAGTGAAACACTTTCACAGCATCATCTTTTAGGATTTTTAATAGCTCAGTTGAAATTCCCTCATCTCCACTAGCTTTGTTCATAGTACTAACGCTTCGTAAGGCCCACTTGACTTCACACATCAGGATGCCAGGCTCTAGGTGAGTGATCACACCATCAAGGTCATCTGGCTCATTAAGACCTTTTTTGTTCTTCTATGTATTCTTATTACCTCTTCCTTCATCACTTCTGCTTCTGTTGTGTTCTTCGTATTTCTATCCTTTATCATGACCAAATGCATATAGAGCCATCAAAATCTCCTTCAAGAATTAATATTTTTTTGTACAGAAGCCCTTCAAGGCATTAAGTTTCTAATAGAAGATCACAAATCCTAAGGCCTTACTATCCCTGTGCTAGTTCCTGTAACACTCCCATTTTACCGGTAAGAAGATCTAAAAGGCTAGTGTTGAGATTTATCTAGGATCTCTGAGCAATATTCAGTGTTGCTATCCCTCAGCACCTTGATAACCCTAACCTTTTTATGTTCTAGCATCCATTCCCACTGGAAATAAATTCTTTACTGTAATTGATGTATGCAGTGCATTCCTTGGTAGTCCAGTTGATGAAAGTGTATCTTTTTACTTTCACTTGGAAAGAAAACCTACTCACCTGAAAGTAATGCCTCAGGGTTTTATTGAGAAACCTTATTTCTTGCAAATCCTAAAAGGCTGATCTGGGTGATATAAAGTTTCCCTAGAGTTTTATTCTATCACAAAACCTGGATGATTTGTTTATTTGCTGTCTTTCTCCAGACTCCTCACAGGAAGACAGCATCCCTCTGCTACAGCTTTTAGCCTTAAAGGGACAGCAAGTGGAAAAAAAAATTTTTTTTCAGTTTGCTCAAATCTAGGTTTGATATTTAGGGCATCTGATGTTAGAAAAAGAGTTAAATCTAGATTTCATGGTGCCCTAAGTGTGTTTAAATTCAAAGCTATGTATTCACTGTGAGGTTTTCTCAATCTAATGGGTTGTTGCTGAAGGTAGATTTCAACTTTTTCTCCTGTGGCCCAATGTCTTTATATGTTCCCCAACAGTAGCAACTTTAATTCAGTTTTATGGGAAGAGCTGTACCACATAGCTTTCAAGACCTGAAAGGAGAGTTTGATGAACTCACCTACCCTTGGGCATTCCAGTTACTAAATTTACTTTTTTTTTTTCTTTTGGTGCATAAAAAGACAGGCAATGCCCTTGGGGTACTCACCCAAAATCACAGGGACTACCATTGATCCATTAGAGTATTATAGCCAACAGCTGAACGCTGTGACATGGGGATAACTATCTTGCTTAGGGCCATTACAACCTTAACCCTTTTGGTTAAGATTGAGGAGAAAATTATTGTGGGATCCCCTTTAACCATTTTTGTATCTCATGTAGTAGAAGCTATCCTGAATTCTCATCACACTCAGCATTTCTCTGCCAGACGCCTCCTCCTGTGTTCTTTTTTTTAACTGTCTCTTACATAACTATTTTAAGTACAATAATTTTTATTTGCTATCTATCTCCCTTCTCTTATCCCATGTCCCTCATGACTGCTTAATCCCGAGGGACCATATCCTGACTCGTTATAATGATATGCATGAAATTCCACTGGGCAACATTGACTTCTCATGGTTCAATGGTAGTTTTTATTTGAAAGGTAACAATGACAAATATTGAGCAGAGTTTACTACAAGAAATCCTTTTGCTGTTGTTGAGGCAACATCTCTACACAGAGCTACTTTAGCCCAACAGGCTAAATCATGTACTCTTAGGTGAACATGTACTTTAGACAAAGACAAAAGTGATCCTGTTTATACTGATCATGTACATGCTTTTGGAGTAGCCTATGGTTTTCCCATATTGTGGAGACAATATGGCTTCCTTGATTCTAGTGGAAACAAATTTCTAAGTGACCCTGTTTCAAAAATTATTGAATTCAGTATTTCTACCTGCCACTATAGATATTATTAAAATGCTGGGGCAATTTCAACTTGACTCTTGAAGCAAATAGGAATCATTGCTGATATATCTACAATAAATGCTGCCCTTAAAGGAATGAACAACACTCCAGACTCTCATAATCCAAAGATATATTTCCCCAAATGAAAATTTATAAAACTTGCTAAGTGTTAGCCTCAGAAAAGGAAAATATTGTAAACTCAACAAATGTTAGCTTGATAAAAAGGGAAAGCTATGATTTTGACCAAATAACAAGCCAGTCTTACTGGAGGCTCTACAATTCCCAGTCTTTGCTAAGGCAGCTAATTATACCATTGATATACTGACAAATGATATCCTTCATGAATCAATATTGGTAAGGATACTTTAACAAGGCCCCCCAAAGTATCTGCCTCAATTACTCCATTTGCCCAAGTTATTTATAAACCAGAGGAGCTCATTTGTGCTGCTCCTTGATATTTTAAACTACCTACCTGGCCACTGGGTCACTGAAGAAATCAAATAAGAAATCAGAGAATACCTGGAGACAGACAAAAATCAAACACAAAGATCTAAACTCCTTGGAACACAGAAAAATCAGTTCTAAGAGGACAGTTCTCATTATGTTCATCTTTTCTTCTCCCTGATTCAGTTAGCATTTTTTTTTTTTTTTTTTTTGGCTGTGCTGTGTCTTCTTCGCTGCATGGGATTTTTTTTTTTTTTTCCCTCTAGTTGCAGCATGCAGGGGCTACTCTCTAGTTGTGGTGTAAGGGCTTCTCATTGTGGTAGCTTCTTGTTGCAGAGCACAGACTCTAATCACACATGGGCTACAGTATTTGCAGCAAGTGGGCTCAGAAGTTGCAATTCTTGGGCTCTAGAGTCCAGGCTCTACAGTTGTGGCACACGGGCCTAGTTTCTCCTTAGCATGTGGGATCTTCCCAAGTCAGGGATCGAACTTGTGTCTTTTGCATTAGCAGGCAGATTTTTCATCACTGAGCCACCAGAGAAGGCCCAGTTAGCATTCTTATGAACAATTCTCTAAATTCTTTGCCTGGCGAATGAGTTATTTCTTTTTCATTATTTGCTTTCTTTTTTTTTTTTTTTGGTTTTCAGTATCTTTTTCTTGTACTTTCAACTGAAACCAATTCCTCTGTCTCTCATTTTGCTTAACTTTCTCCATCTCTATGAAATTAGGTGAAATAAATTACTTCACGTCGTTTTGAAGGAGTGTCCTTGTGTGGGAGTGACCTTGTAAAGTCTATGTGTGCCCAGTGACTTTGGTGGGAGAAATGGATCTGACTTAAGCACAAGTCCCATCTTTCCCCAGTGTGTAGCTATCACCTTGACAGGAGGTGGGTCTGAGAAGAAGGGGCTGGAGCCAGAGCTTTCCCAGTGCCTATGAGATTCAGGATTGGGTCCCAAGTTTCTGGAGGGGAAACCCTGAGGATACAGTCTGAGCTGGTTCTGTTCTCTTTCAGTGTGTACCTTCTCGTCTCCCAGCACCAGCACTCTTGCTCCCAAGGGGAGCTATTGCTGGAGCAAGAGGGGCTGGCAGAGGTGCTCAGAGTGGTCTCAACACATTCTCTGACAGTCAGAGATCCAGACTACTTTTGATTTACCGCTTTGGTCAGAGCTACTAAACATTGCCTCCATCCTGCTCAGATCTGCTTAAGGTTTGAATTGATTTGAGGCCCCATAGCTGAACTCATATTTTTGGCTATGGCAGTTCGGCGCTGTGTCAAGTGGGACTGAGGCATTGTCTCAGCCCAGGCCTCTGTGTGTACCTGACAGTTGCTGAAACAATTAATGCTGTTCTTAGTTGCTCAGTCGTGTCTAACTTTTTGTGATCTCGGGACTGTAGCCCATCAGGCTCCTCTGTCCGGGGATTCTTCAAGCAAGAATACTGGAGTGGGTTGCCATGCCTTACTCCAGGGGATCTTTCCAACCCAGGAATCAAAGCCCAGGCCTCCCACATTGCAGGCAAATTCTTTCCCATCTAAGCCACCAGGGAAGCCTGAGAATGCTGAAATGGGTAGCCTGTCCCTTCTCCAGGGGATCTTCCTGACCCTGAAATCGAACCGAGGTCTCCTGCATTGCAAGCAGATTCTTTACCAGTTGAGCTACCAGGGAAATTATTAAAGATTTGTGCATTTTTTAATCTGCCTTCTCTACCTTACTTCGAGAATAAGCAAGCATGTGCATGTTCTTCAGGAGCAGAGTCCTGGCTTCCCACAGCCCTCCTGGTAGACCTACCAGCCATCTACCCAGTCTAGGGAACTCATCTTCCTGTTGTTGAACCCTAGAGCTGGGCTGCTCCCTATATGGCTCAGACTGCTCACTCTTCAGGAGGATCTCCATATATGTAATACCCTCCTTGTCTGAGTCTCCTTCCTGGGTCACAGGTCCTAATTTTATGGTTTCTTTTCCTTTCCTATTTGATTCCTTCTGGCCTTTCTTAAAGCCTTCATTGCACAGGACTCTATACTAGTCTCCAGTTAGTTTTCATTGAGAAAAGTTTTGTGTATAGATGTGTTTCTGTTGTCTATGTGGATGGAGGTGAATTATGCATCTTTCTACTCTACCGTCTTGCCCCTCCTCCACCAAAAAAGACATTAACCAATTTTAAAACACGAACTTATAAGATTTCTGTTCTTCATTGAATGTTAATATTTCCTTAATATGTTTATTTCTCTCTTGATTACCTGAATAATTGAAAATAAATATATTCATATAATATAACATAGACTATTTATGAATTTTATAAGTAGAAAAATAAGCAAATAAAAATCTATTACTATAACTGATATTATTTTCCTCTTCTCATTCAAGATCCATCAAACTGAGAGGTATAATTATTTGATGAGACAATTCTCCATTATCTAGTACTATTCTGTAATTATGATATGTTTGTATTGCTACCAGTAATAGAGGAATTAGTTTACCCAAGCAAGAAATCAGTAACTCAGACTTCTAATTAAACTTTATTATAATGAGAAAATGCACGCATTATTGTGGACTCAATCTATTTTTCCAATAGTTATTTAACAATCCATGTATAATTAGATATGCAAATTAAAATATCTAATATCAATGATTTATATTTTTATTAAAATCAATAAAAGAAGAACAAAGAAGAGCTCTATAGCATTATGGATATGTAATACATGTGAAACTAATAAATATCAAAGAATAAATGTCAAGTATGTCATTTGATGGACGTGAGTCTCAGTGAACTCCGGGAATTGGTGATGGACAGGGAGGCCTGGCCTGCTTCGATTCATGGGGTCACAAAAATTCGGACACGACTGAGTGACTGATTTGATCTGATCTGATCTGAATGCATGTTAAGAAATAAGCTATCTCACTTCATTGTGAGAATCTTGCATATATTAATTTGAGTCAACTTTTTCTTCAGCAGTAACCATATTTATATATCACAAATCAGACCGGCAACAAATGTTTTGGGGCCCTGTGCAAAACAAACATCCAAGATCTCCTGATTCAAACATTACTAATTTCAGAAAGTGACAAAGCAAGCAACTTAGTGGAGTTCATCTAAATATTGGGCCTTTTGATAACTGTAAACATGTAAAGAGACTTAAAATAAATTGCATAATCCCTTTCATAACATACAAAATGAAAAAAGACATTTCTATTTATTATATGAAGTTAGTATTACCAGGGCTTCCCTGGTGGCTCAGATGGTAAAGACATTGCCTGAAATGGTAAAGAAACTCTTTGCAATGATCTGGGTTCAATCCCTGGGCTGGGAAGATCCCCATGATACCTAAACCATAAAATAAAAACAACAATGTTTATCAAAATATTAGCCAGTAGACTCAGTAATATATGAAAACACCATACATTATGACCAAGTGAGATTTATTCAGGGGGTACACCACTGATTAATTTTCAAAGATCCATCAATGTATTTCACCATATTAATTTAAGAAGTAAAATCACATGATCATATCAAATAATTAAAAAATGATTTTGATAAAATTTAACACCCCATCCTGAAAAAATAAAATCAGAAAATGGGAATAGAGTACAAATTTCATCAACTTTATTTAAGAATATTTACAAAATCTCTACAGATAATATATTTAATCAGAAAAAAAACACCTTCTTCCATTCAGAGGCAAGTAATTGCAATCTGCTATCTATGCTATGCTATGCTAAGTCACTTCAGTCGTGTCTGACTCTGTGCGACCCCACAGACGGCAGCCCACCAGGCTCCCCCATCCCTGGGATTCTCCAGGCAAGAACACTGGAGTGGGTTGCCATTTCCTTCTCCGATGCATGAAAGTGAAACTTGAAAGTGAAGTCATTCAGTCGTGTCCGACTCTTAGCGACCCCATGGATTGCAGCTTAACAGGCTCCTCCGTCCATGGGATTTTCCAAGCAAGAGTACTGGAGTGGGGTGTCATTGCCTTCTCCGTCTGCTATCTACACTAATGCTTTATATAATGCTGGAAATTTTAGCTAAAGCAACAAGGCAAGAAAGGTACACAAAAGTAAAAATTGAACACTTCTGCATTTCATATAACTGTTATTGTAAAAAATCTCAAGAAACCTACAAAAATGATATTTCTAACTCATAGCTAATAACTGAGGTTAGCAAGGTTATAGGATGCATGATAAATATATAATAGTCATTTGTATATGTATATACTAACAATGAATTTGGGACATCAAAATTAAAATATCAATTAAATATGTAATAAATTATGTATTTAATGGGGGAAGGCAATGGCACCCCACCCCAGTACTTTTGCCTGGAGAATCCCATGGACAGAGAATCTCAGTCCATGGGGTTGCTGAGAGTTGGACACGACTGAGCGACTTCACTTTCACTTTTCACTTTCATACATTGGAGAAGGAAATGGCAACCCACTCCAGTGTTCTTGCCTGGAGAATCCCAGGGACGGGGGAGCCTGGTGGGCTGACGTCTATGGGGTCGCACAGAGTTGGACACGACTGAAGCTACTTAGCAGTATGTATTTAATATATAACTAATATAATTAATAATTGTTATGTTTATAATACAAAAATAAACATTTGGCAATGATGAAAAAAGTGAATCAACAGATGATTGATTATATATAGATGTGTTTTATATATATCAGATCAGATCAGATCAGTGGCTCAGTCGTGTCCGACTCTTTGCGACCCCATGAACTGCAGCACGCCAGGCCTCCCTATCCATCACCAGCTCTCAGAGGTCACTCAGACTCATATTCATTGAGTCAGTGATGCCATCCAGCCATCTCATCCTCTGTCGTCCCCTTCTCCTCCTGCCCCCAGTCCCTCCCAGCATCATAGTCTTCTCCAATGAGTCAACTCTTCACATGAGGTGGCCAAAATACTGGAGTTTCAGCTTTAGCATCATTCCTTCCAAAGAAATCCGAGGGCTGATCTCCTTCAGAATGGACTGGTTGGATCTCCTTGCAGTCCAAGGGACTCTCAAGAGTCTTCTCCAACACCACAGTTCAAAAGCATCAATTCTTCGGCACTCAGCCTTCTTCACAGTCCAGCTCTCACATCCATACATGACCACAGGAAAGACCATAGCCTTGACTAGGCGAACCTTTGTTGGCAAAGTGATGTCTCTGCTTTTGAATATGCTATCTAGGTTGGTCGTAACTTTCCTTCCAAGGAGTAAGCGTCTTTTAATTTCATGGCTGCAGTCACCATCTGCAGTGATTTTGGAGCCCAGAAAAATAAAGTCTGACACTCTTTCCACTCTTTCTCCATCTATTTCCCATGTAGTGATGGGACCAGATGCCATGATCTTCGTTTTCTGAATGTTGAGCTTTAAGCCAACCTTTGCACTCTCCACTTTCACTTTCATCAAGAGGCTTTTGAGTTCCTCTTCACTTTCTGCCATAAGGGTGCTATCATCTGCATATCTGAGGTTATTGATATTTCTCCCAGCAATCTTGATTCCAGCTTGTGTTTCTTCCAGTCCAGCATTTCTCATGATGTACTCTGCATATAAATTAAATAAACATGGTGACAATATACAGCCTGGACGTACTCCTTATCCTATTTGGAACCAGTCTGTTGTTCCATGACCAGTTCTAACTGTTGCTTCCTGACCTGCATACAGATTTCTCAAGAGGCAGATCAGGTGGTCTGGTATTCCCATCTCTCTCAGAATTTTCCAGTTTATTGTGATCTACACAGTCAAAGGCTTTGGCATAGTCAATAAAGCAGAAATAGATGTTTTTCTGGAACTCTCTTGCTTTTTCAATGATGCAGCGGTACTGGGTAATAATCCACTGTTTGTGTGTGCTGTAATATATTCACATATACAGCACACACAAACAGTGGATTATTACCCAGTCATTAAAAAAAGAAGGAAATTATGCCATTTAAAAGGACATGGATTAACCTAACCTATTATGCTTAATGAAATAAGTCAGACAGAGAAAGGAATATACTGTATATTGTCATCTATATGTGAAACCTAAAAAAACAATGCAAATGAATATGCAACAAAACAGGATCAGACTCACAGATATGGAGAAGAAAATTGTTTACAAAAGAGAAGAGGGAAATGGGGAAGGATGAGAAAAACCCATGTGATTAAGAAATACAAACTACTGTGTATAAAATAAATAAGCAACAAGGATATATTTTACAGAACAGGGAAATATAACGATTATTTTGAAATAGCTTTAATTGCAATCTATGTTTTACTAGAGCTAGGACAAATAATCCTAAAATTTATATCAAACCACTGAAGATCTCAAACTGCCAAACAATCTTGAGGAAAAGAAACAAAACTTGAAGTCTCATGCTTGCAGACTTTATACTACAAAGCTACAGCAATCAAAACATTAACCATGATCCTAGCACAAAAACAGACACATAGATCAATATAACAAAATATAGAACCTGGAAATAAACCCATGCACCTATGGTCAATTAACATATGGTAAGAACTCTTGCCTGGAAAAATCCCATGGACAGAGGAGCCTGGTAGGCTGCAGTCCAGGAGGTCGCTAAGAGTCGGACACGACTGAGTGACTTCACTTTCACTTTTCACTTTCATGCATTGGAGAAGGAAATGGCAACCTACTCCAGTTTTCTTGCCTGGAGAATCCCAGAGACAGAGGAGCCTGGTTGGAGGCCGTCTGTGGGGTCACACAGAGTCAGACACGACTGAAGCGACTTAGCAGCAGCAGCAGCAGCAAAGGAGGCAAGGATACACAATGGAGTTAAAAGAAGACTCTTCAATAAACAGTGCTGAGTTAACTGGACAATTACAAATAAAATAATGAAATAGAATATTTTTTTTTCTCTCACCATATACAAAAATAGAATCAAAACAGATTAAATACCAAAATGTAAGATTTGAAACTATAAATCCCCTACAAGAAAACATAGGCAGAACACTGTTTGACATAAATTGTAGTAATACTTTTTTGATCTATCTCTTAAGTCAAAAGAAACAAAAAGAAAAATAAATGGGATGTAGTTGAACTTAAAAAGCTTTTCCACAGCAAAGGAAATGATCAACAAAATGAAAATACAGTCCAATAAATGGGAGAAAATATTTGCAAATGATATGACTGCTGAAGAGTTAATATCCCAAATACATAAACAGGTCATGCAACTAGAAGAACTAGTATAAATTAGAATAATGTAAAATGAAACAAAAGTGAGAATTATTTTCATAGGAGAAATAAGCCTGCAATTATCAGGAAGGTAATTATCGGTAATGTAATTATCTATATAGAACAAACAATAGAAATTATAGAAACTGATTAAAAAGTTTAGCAGTATTGCTGCTAACAAGCTCATCAGCAATAATCAAGTGGGATACATATTACAAATATGACAACTTTCAAAATGTTGACAGTACTTACAATTTGAGCAAATTAATTTACAAATAAAATATATCAGCTCTATAGAAATAAATATATTTAGCTCTGTTAAAACGCACTACAAGTTTTATTTTATGAATAGAACATTTCACATTTTATGGTTGTATGGAATTGTATAAAATGTCAGGATTTATATGTGAGTGAGTGGTTCAGTGCAAAATAAAAAAAAAAAAAATTCCACTTCTTTATTAACTCTATATATTTATTCTAAAATTTACATAGTCTCAGAATCTCCTGACAAATTCTCACCACTTGAAAAGGTCAGAATGACCAGAGTGCACTGCAATGTCTGAGCAAGAAATCAGGCTGTGAACAGAATGTTTGTTTACTAATGATGCAGCCTTATTTGAGGAAAGAGCATCCACAGCAGTTAACTCAGGGGCAGAAGAAATAGAGTTCATGATGAATGTTACAGTGTGGGTGAAAACTATCTGTTGGACTCTGACTGATGATCAAAATACCCTTCTTGGTGACCCCTGTAAGCCTTTTTTTTTTTTTTTTTTTGCTATCAAATTTAACTGCTGTAATAATTAGAACTTGTAAGATGGCTGAATGGCATCACTGATGCAATAGACATGAACTTGGGCAAATTTTGGGAGATGGTGAGAAACAGGGAGGCCTGATGTGCTGCAGTCCATGAGGTTGCAAGGAGTCAGACACCATTAGGTGACTGAACAACAACAATCTAAAGTAACAAAATTAGAGCCAAAAGTGCTTCTAATGCAAACTCTTCCAATTGTATGTGAAGAAAGAGACAGGCAGGAAATTTTAAAATTTGTCTGAAAAGCACTGATCTAAAAATGTGACAGATTTACAGATTTGCCCTTAGAATTTCTTTCTCCTGATACCTATTTCTGTTTCTTTCCAACTAAGTAAATTGATGTTGTTTTACCTTCCATTCATATTTTTGTTTTTCATCCTATCCAAGATACATATTCTCAGCTGGGGAGGCATATTAGTAACATTGTCAATCTTTTTTCTAACTATAGTTGTACTTGCCACTACTCTTGGTCTTTGGCTACTACTAGATAGTCAGACCTTTGCATGATGCAGATAAGTGATTTTATTGTCTGTAAAAATCCAATCAATAATGATTGAGAGGGTATTTACTGAGGAGAAATTTATTGATGCTAATAGATAACCTCTTATTATTTGAAAGTATCAAATTCATCTCATTAATTTCTTCATTGATTATTTCACTCAACTTTTGTTGAATTCCTTCTGCTATGCTCAGGACTAGGCTTAAAAATATGATCAGTAAAATTCAGGAGAAAAGAAAGGCTTTGAAAAGAAAAGCAAAATAAAACAAACAAACAAAAAAGAGACTACTCCCAAAGCTGCAATCAGTGAGAATTGAATGATTACTTTAAATTTTTTATCTGGATACCAAGTTTACTTTTGGCTCTTTTAACATATTAATGACAAATTTAGTGTCTTAAACCAACATAAATTTCTTATTTTACAGTTTTGTACATTAGAATTCTTACAGGGATTCCACTGGGCTAAAATCAAGGTGTCAGCAGGTCTGCATTCCTTTCTGGAAGCTAAGTAGGATGAGTCAATCAATTTACTTTCATTTCCCAGCTTCTAGAAGTTGCTGACATTTCTTGGTTCATTTTCTTCCTCTGTCTCCCTCCTCTAGCAGTCTTTTACCTCCTGTAATCATAATTCTCTCTCACTACAACCTGATAAACTTATTTATATGTTAAGGATTCATCATATAAAGTCCTTTAGTTAATCACATCCACAAATTGTCTTTCACCATTCCAGGTAACATATTCATGTGTTGCGGGATAATAAATGTAGGCATTTTGAAGAGGTCATTATTGTGCTTACAACACTGGATAATTGGGGAGAACCTCATAATTTGATGATAAACATTCTCAGTTGAATGTTATGGTAGTTATGTACCAGTTTTTATGACTATTGCTACCAAAGCAGAGAAATATAAACAATTAGTGATGAAAGGTTAAAAATAAAGTAGTTTATAGGTACAGTGTATTGGACTGAAATGAGACTGATCAAATATTTAGGAAGTTTTAGATACTATTGCAAAGATAGATGCAGAACATTAGAAATTATTTGTTTTATCATTATTAGCTTTTAGTTTATTTAATGACTTAGATATTGAGTTCTTCCTTTATTACTGTTAAACTAAGAGAGGGGACCAGCACAAGAATTCAAGACTAAGGAGTATATTTACAGTGTTCCTTCAGTAACTCTTTTTAATGTCATCTACTTTAATTGAATTTTTGAACTCTATTCATGATACGTGAAAAAAAAAAAAAATGTTTCCACTACTAATAAATAAACTCTACTACCTCCTATCCTTCTACCCTGTAATGATCTTGTGTAAGTTTTAGCTTCAATTCAGTTCAGTCGCTCTGTCATGTCTGACTCTTTGGAACCCCGTGAATCACAGTACACCAGGCATCCGGGTCCATCACCAACTCCCGAAGTTCCCCCAGACTCATGTCCATCGAGTCAGTGATGCCATCCAGCCATCTCATCCTCTGTCGTCCCCTTCTCCTCCTGCCCCTAATCCCTCCCAGCATCAGAGTCTTTTTCAAAGAGTCACCTCTTTGCATGAGCTGGAGTTTCAGCTTTAGTTTGTTTTTGAAAATGCAGCTGCCTTTTCAGTATTTATTTAGCTGATTTCTTGCTATATATCTGGATAATTTGATTACTCTTCTGAGTAGAAAACATTTAAAATAATATAATATCAAAAGTTTTTCAGCTAATTATATGGCAAAAGCTTGTTTTTAAATATATGCATTTAAATATCTGCAATTCATATATCAATAAGGAGATGTGTTTTCTTCACCATTGTAATAAATATTTGATTATAACTTCTGTATTGAAGAATTGCTTTCTTAATTAAAGCTAAATACTACTTCCAATACATCACAAACCTATTCTTACTGAATTAAAGATACACTTCCATGAGATAAAATAGTAGGTTTATTTCATATTTCCTGATTCAGGCAGACATGCATGTGATTTTAGATTTCCCCTTAAACCTAAAACCAAGTGTCTTAGAGAGTTGAAGAAAATTTCTAAAACTGGGAGTGATTAGAAGAATACTTTGAAACAAAGTAATGAAGCAATTCTTTTGAAATAAGAGAATGTATTTTCCGTAACAAATTCTTTAACTGATATTTGGGCAAAATAAATGCATATTGTAAGATAAGTTAGCAACTGAGAAGAAGTTTTTTTTTTTTTTTTTTATGGTTGTAGTGAATATAAATTAAAAAGTAATAAAAAGACTAACACAATTAGAAAAGTATAACTACAAACTTAGTATGACCCATATTTAAGGATCATATCATATCAGATCAGATCAGATCAGTCGCTGAGTCCTGTCCGACTCTTTGCAACCCAATGAATCACAGCACACCAGGCCTCCTTGGCCATCACCAACTCCCGGAATTCACTGAGGCTCACATCCATTGAGTCAGTGATGCCATCCAGCCATCTCATCCTCTGTCGTCCCCTTTTCCTCTTGCCCCCAATCCCTCCCAGCATTAGAGTATTCTCCAATGAGTCAACTCTTCGCAAGAGGTGGCCAAAGTACTGGAGTTTCAGCTTGAGCATCATTCCTTCCAAAGAAAGCCCAGGGCTGATCTCCTTCAGAATGGACTGGTTGGATCTCCTTGCAGTCCAAGGGACTCTCAAGAGTCTTCTCCAACACCACAGTTCAAAAGCATCAATTTTTTGGCATTCAGCCTTCTTCACAGTCCAACTTTCACATCCATACATGACCACAGGAAAAACAATAGCCTTGACTAGGCGAACCTTGGTTGGCAAAGTAATGTCTCTGCTTTTGAATATGCTATCTAGTTTGGTCACAACTTTCCTTTCAAGGAGTAAGCGTCTTTTAATTTCATGGCTGCAGTCACCATCTGTAGTGATTTTGGAGCCCAGAAAAATAAAGTCTGACACTGTTTCCCCATCTATTTCCCAGGAAGTGATGGTACCGGATGCCATGATCTTCATTTTCTGAATGTTGAGCTTTAAGCCAACCTTTTCACTCTCCACTTTCACTTTCATCAAGAGGCTTTTTAGTTCCTCTTCACTTTCTGCCATAAGCGTGGTATCATCTGCATATCTGACATTATTGATATTTCTCCCAGCAATCTTGATTCCAACTTGTGTTTCTTCCAGTCCAGAGTTTCTCGTGATGTACTCTGCATACAAGTTAAATAATCAGGGTGACAATATACGGCCTTGATGTATCCCTTTTCCTATTTGGAACCAGTCTGTTGTTCCATGTAAATTTCTAACTGTTGCTTCCTGACCTGCATACAAAATTCTCAAGAGGCAGATCAGGTGGCCTGGTATTCCCATCTCTTTCAGAATTTTCCACAGTTTATTGTGATCCACACAGTCAAAGGCTTTGGCATAGGCAATAAAGCAGAAATAGATGTTTTTCTGGAACTCTCTTGCTTTTTCCATGATACAGTGGATGTTTGATCTCTGGTTCCTCTGCCTTTTCTAAAACCAGCTTGAACATCAGGAAGTTCACGGTTCACATATTGCTGAAGCTTGGCTTGGAGAATTTTGAGCATTACTTTACTAGCGTGTGAGATGAGTGCAATTGTGAGGTAGTTTGAGCATTCTTTGGCATTGCCTTTCTTTGGGATTGGAATGAAAACTGACCTTTTCCAGTCCTGTGGCCACTGCTGAGTTTTCCAAATTTGCTAGCAAACAAAAAAGAACATATACAAGATAAAACATATATTTATCATATGTGTTTGTGTGTTATTGTTGTTCAGCTTCTAAATTGTGTCCAACTCTTTGTGACCCCATGGACTATACGTAGCCTGCTAGACTCTTCTGTCCATGGGATTTCCCAGGCAAGAATACTGGAAAAGGTTGGTATGTCCTTCTCCAGGGGATCTTCTCTACCCAGGGATCAACGCTCATCTCCTGCATTGGCAGGCAGATTCTTTACCACTGAGCCACCTGGGAAGCCATATATATATATATTTGTGTGTATGTGTGTGTATACAAAATCTAACCTGAAAAATAAAACATTTTTATGCATTTAATATAGAAATATTAATGTTAAGCAATATCCTAGTAAATTACTAATACCTAAAAGTAGTAAAAAGTACCATGGAACAATTAACTCTGTGTGCACAGAATGTGTTTGCATGCATTTATATACAGAGAGTGATATGATTCTAGCTGTGCTCTTGGTGGTGATGGGGAGAGAATCAGTAATCAGGCTGCTTTCAAAGAAATGGAGCAAGTTTAGTTCTTGAAACATGAAAGTAGAAGTCAAGAAATTCATATCAAAGCAATTTTTATGTAAATATAGAAGCAAAGAGTAGACTTTCTCATATTTTCAAGAACCCAGGTAGTAGACCACCAATGAAAAGAGATCTACATGATATTAAAATCTAACTACTCAATATCTAATAGAGAATCCAGGATAAACCAACTGATACTGTGCATTGCACACATTAACATAGAGACCCAGGATTAAATACTTAAGATGTGCTTGTTGTGTCTAAATGTCATGAAGGACAACAAAAGTTCATGTACAGAGTAGAGCAGGAGTGAAAGAGAAGGGTGGGGATATGCTGGAGAGCTTGATGGCAGTTGTGGGAAATGTCTTACTAACCTTACCTTTCTTGTGAGAATTTACTATATAATTAGTAACAGTAATACATATTTTAAAGTTAATACTCTATATTGATTTCTTTTAATTTTTTTACTAATCATAAAATTAACAATCAGGAAAACTAAAGTAAAAATAAACTGAAATCCAGACTTAGAAGGAGAAGTATAAGCTCATCAATTTTTAACATTTTTGACAAAAGTCAATAGTTCCAGTTGTAATTTATGAATAAAAAACATACACAAATGCATGGCACACAAATTTGTCTATAATGTACAATTTTAAAGTTTATTAAATGCAAGTATTAAAGCAGAGGGAAAAAGTAACTTATATAACATGAAACAAACAAAAGAAAAAAAAAAAAAAAAGAGCACTAAAATGAAAATTCACCTAAAATATGCTAAAGATTTCAAGCTAATATAAATGAATAAACTCAAATTTGTAAAGAAAAATTGCTTTTAGATTGATGAAATAATATAACACAAACAGATATATTCATGTCAGGGATTCATCCAGGAAACAGTGTTTCAGAAATATTCAGATTATAAGGATGATCCAAAGAGTAAAAGAATCCTTATGTTACATAATTTATAAACTAAAAATTTTAAATCTAAGAATATATTTCCAGAAATGTGTAGAAATAGTTAAAGAAATATAATCTTTTTAGTCAATCTGACTCATTTTTGTGAACCCTGGCAAATTAAGTGATTAAAATATTCATACTATATAAAATATTAGAATTTTTGAATAAATGTATATAGTAAATGCAAACCAAATTATATCCCTAATAATTAATGCAATTTTAATACTCATGAAATATGTTATTTCTTTCCGTAAGCCACTAGGTCAAAATTCAATAAATTTTAAAATAAAAATAGTGATGACAGTTCCCAAATTAATTCTGACAAAAATATCTGCAATTAAACTTGGCATATATAACATTATTAGCCAATCAGAAATAATATTCTTTGAGGTTTCAATAAACTTACAGCATCCAGGAATAGTTAGTGAAATTGAATAAATGCTTTATAAAAATTTTTCTGTAAGACATTTTTAAAAACTTGATCAGCATCATGTATCTGACCAGGAAAATATTGTTTTATACAGAATATCTGAATATAACTCTTATTTCAATAAATATACTAGCACAATCTTTATGTGACTTGTAGTTTGTTATTGTTTTTTAGTCGCTAAGTCATGTCAAACTCTCTGTGACTCCATGCACTATAGCCTTCCAGGTTCTTCTGTAGATGGGATTTCCCAGGCAAGAATACTGGAGTGAATTGCCATTTCCTTTGCCAGGATGTGGCTCGCATAGAGATGGATAAAAATCAGTCTTTAACTTTTAGTCCATAATCCATTGCCAGCCTATGTGTAAAAAGATCAGTGAAGGATCAGAGAATAAGCCAGTATATTGAAGGGAATGATAAGAATCTTAATTCAGGTTCCCATGACAAACTGCCATAAATTGGGAGGTGTATAAAAAATAGAAATTTATTTCTTACAGTTTTGGAGACTAGGGTTCTAAGAACAGGGTGCAAGCATTCAGGTTCTAATGCCAACTTCTGATGCAAGCTGTTGACTACTCTTCTATCCATATTCATAGTGCAGAAAGCAGAGAGATGGGTAAAGTTCTTTCCTGACTCTCATAAGGATATAATCATATTTACAAGGTTTCCACCCTCATCACCTAAACTATTCCAATTACTTCCCAGAGGCTTCCCAAAGCATTCTCCAAATATCTGGCTGTGGGAGTTGGGTTAATCAAGTTGAAGGAAGTGCTAAGGTGGTGTTGATCAGTGTAATCCTGGGACAAAGTGTGCATTCACATAATTTATTATGCTAATGAGTGAGGGCTGACAGGTGGTGTCATCCACAAAGGAGATATCATTACCAAATTCCAACAACACCAGTCAGAAGAAACCCATTTCCTTTCACCATCCTTTGATAATGCAACCATGGAGAAATTAAGAATCAAATTATACATAAAATGGAAATTTTTTTCTAGGGGATGGTCTTGCTCCCTGTCTCCTTTACAATGTCATGAACCTCCATCCATAGTTCTTCAGGCACTCTGTCTATCAGATATAATCTTTAAATCTATTTCTCACTTCCACTGTCTAATCATAAGGGATTTGATTTAGGTCATACCTGAATGGTCTAGTGATTTTCCCTACTTTCTTCAATTTAAGTCTGAATTTGGGATGAGAAGTTTATGATCTGAAGCACAGTCAGCTCCCCATCTTGTTTTTGCTGACTGTATAGAGCTTCTCCATCTTTGGCTACAAAGAATATAATCAATCTGATTTTGGTGTTGACCATCTGGTGATGTTCATGTGTAGAGTCTTCTTTTCTGTTCTTGGAAGAAGGTGTTTTCTATGACCAGTGTGCTCTATTGGCAAAACTCTATTAGCCTATGGCCTGCTTCATTCTGTACTCCAAGGACAAATTTGCCTGTTACTCCAGGTGTTTCTTGACCATCTAGTTCAGGCTATGATGTTTCCAGTAGTCATGTATGGATGTAAGAGTTGGACTATAAAGAAAGCTGAGCACAGAAGAATTGATGCGAATTAGCATATTGAAAAGCAGAGACTTCACTTTGCCAACAAAGGTCCGTCTAGTCAAGGCAATGGTTTTTCCTGTGGTCATGTATGGATGTGAGAGTTGGACTGTGAAGAAGGCTGAGCACCGAAGAATTGATGCTTTTGAACTGTGGTGTTGGACAAGACTCTTGAGAGTCCCTTGGATTGCAAGGAGATCCAACCAGTCCATTCTGAAGGAGATCATCCCTGGGATTTCTTTGGAAGGAATGATGCTCAAGCTGAAACTCCAATACTTTGGCCACCTCATGTGAAGAGTTGACTCATTGGAGAAGACTCTGATGCTGGGAGGGATTGGGGGCAAGAGGAGAAGGGGACGACAGAGAATGAGATGGCTAGATGGCATCACTGACTCGATGGATGTGAGTCTGGGTGAACTCTGAGTGTTGGAGATGGACAGGGAGGCCTGGCGTGCTGTGATTCATGGGGTCGCAAAGAGTCGGACACAACTGAGCGACTGAAATGAACGGAATTAGTTCTAAGAATTAGAACTCTGGTGTTGGAAAAGACTCTTGAGAGTCCCTTGGACTGCAAGGAGATCCAACCAGTCCATCCTAAAGGAAGTCAGCCCTGGGTGTTCACTGGAAAAACTGATGCTGAAGCTAAAACTCCAATACTTTGGCCACCTGATGCAAACAAAGAACTGACTCATTTGAAAAGACCCTGATGCTGGGAAAGATTGAAGGTGGGAGGAAAAGGGGATGACAGAGATGAGATGGTTGGATGGCATCACTGACTCAATGGACATGAGTTTGAGTAAACTCCAGAAGTTGGAGATGAACAGGGAGGCCTGGGTGCTGCATTCCATGGGGTTGCAAAGAGTTGGACACGACTGAGTGATTGAGCTGAACTGAATGGAACTGAAAGTAGAAAATTACCTCTAGCACACACAGATGATGTGAAAAAGATATTGCAGGCTAAGGTCTTATTTCCTTTTACTTTCCTTCAACAAGATAATGAACCTCGCTTTTGTTTTATTTATGTGTTATTAATGTGCTAGTTGGGCTTCCGTGATAGATGAACAAAGCTAGTGGAGGTGATGGAATTCCAGTTGAGCTATTCCAAATCCTGAAAGATGATGCTGTGAAAGTGCTGCACTCAATATGCCAGCAAATTTGGAAAACTCAGCAGTGGCCACAAGATTGGAAAAGGTCAGTTTTCATTCCAATCCCAAAGAAAGGCAATGCCAAAGAATGCTCAAACTACCGCACAATTCCACTCAACTCACACACTAATAAAGTAATGCTCAAAATTCTCCAAGCCAGGCTTCAGCAATATGTGAACTGTGAACTTCCTGATGTTCAAGTTGGTTTTAGAAAAGGCAGAGGAACCAGAGATCAAATTGCCAACATCCGCTGGATCATCAAAAAAGCAAGAGAGTTCCAGTAAAACATCTATTTCTGCTTTATTGACTATGCCAGAGCCTTTGACTGTGTGGATCACAATAAACTGTGGAAAATTCTGAAAGAGATGGGAATACCAGACCACCTGATCTGCCTCTTGAGAAATTTGTATGCAGGTCAGGAAGCAACAGTTAGAACTTTACATGGAACAACAGACTGGTTCCAAATAGGAAAAGGAGTACGTCAAGGCTGTATATTATCACCCTGCTTATTTAACTTATATGCACAGTACATCATGAGAAATGCTGGACTGGAAGAAACACAAGTTGGAATCAAGATTGCTGGGAGAAATATCAATAACCTCAGATATGCAGATGACACCATTCTTATGGCAGAAAGTGAAGAGGAACTAAAAAGCCTCTTGATGAAAGTGAAAGAGGAGAGTGAAAAAGTTGGCTTAAAGCTCAACATTCAGAAAACGAAGATCATGGCATCTGGTCCCATCACTTCATGGCAAATAGATGGGAAAACAGTGGAAACAGTGTCAGACTTTATTTTTCAAGGCTCCAAAATCATTACAGATGGTGACTGCAGCCATGAAATTAAAAGACACTTATTCCTTGGAATTGGAGAAGGAAATGGCAACCCACTCCAGTGTTCTTGCCTGGAGAATTCCAGGGACAGGGAAGCCTGGTGGGCTGCTGTCTATGGGGTCACACGGAGTCGGACACGACTGAAGTGACTTAGCATAGCATAGCATAGCATATTCCTTGGAAGGAAAGTTATGACCAACCTAGATAGCATATTCAAAAGCAGAGACATTACTTTGCCAACAAAGGTTCGCCAAGTCAAGGCTATGGTTTTTCCTGTGGTCATATATGGATGTGAGAGCTGGACTGTGAAGAAAGCTGAGCACCGAAGAATTGATGCTTTTGAACTGTGGTGTTGGAGAAGACTCTTGAGAGTCCCTTGGAGTGCAAGGAGATCCAACCAGTCCATTCTGAAGGAGATCAGCCCTGGGATTTCTTTGGAAAAAATGATGCTAAAACTGAAACTCCAGTACTTTGGCCACCTCATGTGAATAGTTGACTCACTGGAGAAGACTCTGATGCTGGGAAGGATTGAGGGCAAGAGGAGAAGGGGACAACAGAGGATGAGATGGCTGGATGGCATCACTGACTCGATGGATGTGAGCCTCAGTGACCTCTGTGAGTTGGTGATGGACAGGGAGGCTTGGCGTGCTGCGATTCATGGGGTTGCAAAGAGTCGGACACGACTGAGCAGCTGATCTGCTCTGATAGCTCAGATGGTAAAGAAACCGCCTGCAATGCAGGAGACCCCAGTTCAATTCCTGGGTTGGGAAGATCCCCTGGAGAAGGGAAAGCCTACCTACTCCAGTAGTCTGGCCTGGAGAAGTCAATAGACAGTCCATGGGGTCGCAGAGTCGGATATGACTGAGTGACTTTCACTCACTCTTCAATGTGCTAGTTGCTCAGTTGTGTTTGACTTTTTGTGACCCCATGGACTGTAGCCCACCAGGTTTCTCTAGGTCTTTGGGATTCTCTAGGCAATGGCACCCCACCCCAGTACTTTTGCCTGGAAAATCCCATGGACAGAGGAGCCTGGTAGGCTCCAGTCCATGGGGTCGCTAAGAGTCGGACATGACTGAGCGACTTCACTTTCACTTTTCACTTTTATGCATTGGAGAAGGAAATGGCAACCCACTCCAGTGTTCTTCCCTGGAGAATCCCAGGGACGGGGGAGCCTGGTGAGCTTCCGTCTATGGGGTCGCACAGAGTCGGACACGACTGAAGCGACTTAGCAGCAGCAGCAGGCAAGAATTTCCTTCGTCCTTTGGAGAAGGAAATGGCAACCCCACTCCAGTGTTCTTGCCTGGAGAATCCCAGGAATGGGGGAGCCTGGTGGGCTGCCGTCTATGGGGTCCCACAGAGTTGGAGACAACTGAAGTGACTTAGCAGCAGCAGCAGCAGGCAAAAATAGTGGAGTGGGTAGCAATTCCCTTCTTCAGGGTAATCTTATTGACTTAGGGATTGAACCCAGGTCTCCGGCATTGTGGGATGACTCTACTATCTGAGCCACATGGGAAACCCATTTATGTATGGAGATGTATGTAAAAAACATAATTAAATTAAATAAAATTGAAAAAAATGTTGATTTTGATTAGAACTGGTTTTGGAAATAACTTTAAATGAAATTTTCAAATATCTAAATATGTTTGGGATCTGTCTGAGAAATCAAGTCATTGAAGACTATAGGCTGGGCCATATAAGCACACACACACACACACACACACACATAAATACAGCTTTTTCTTGATATGCCTCCCAAATTCAAACCATTCAATGAAAGAGTTATAAGAAAATAGAGCATTTTAATTCAGGAATGATTAAAATGAATAGGTAAAGTTTAGTATGTCAGAAAAAAAAAAAAAACACAAATGAAGACAAAAAATATAAGCTGGAAAACTGATGCTAACTAAAAAGCAAAATTCCTCAATATACTAACAAATTTGCATTAAAAAATTATCCTGAGGCACAAAATATAGGAACAAACAGATCCTAGAAAAATGGATATCAATAATCAGTAAATACCTACAGTAATGCTCAACCTCTCTTGTAAATCACAAAATGCAATTTTTCATATATATACTTGAATATATTTTAAAGTAATCTTTTACAAAAAGATTCATATTGATACATGGCACAAACCAGCTACAATATTCTAAAATAATTACCTCAAATTAAATTAAAAATATTTTTTTAAAAAGAAAACAAAAGTTAATACCAAGTATTGTTATTATGTGAAGAAAAAGGAGTCTCATATGGTCTTTAGGTGAATAATTTAGTAAAAAATTCATGGAGAGTGATTTGACAACATCTAAAATATTGTATGTATTTGCAAACAGTGGCTGAAATAGGTGAACAAAATGTTTCTAGTTTTTTAATTACTTTAAACAAAAACAAATATTTATCAAAAGAAAATGGATTAAATCTGGTATTTCTACATTTAAAAGATATAATACCTTGCTCTTATTAATAAAAATTAAAATGTTCTTTTTGTGTTCAGTAGTAGTAGCTCAGTCACGTCTGACTCTTTTCAACCCCATGAACCACAGCACGCCGGACCTCCCTGTCCATCATCAACTCCCAGAGTCCACCCAAACCTATGTTTATTGAGTCGGTGATGCCATCCAACCATCTCATCCTCTGTTGTCCCCTTCTCCTCCTGCCCTCAATCTTTCCCAGCACCAGGGTCTTTTCCAATGAGTCAGCTTTTCACATCAGGTGGCCAAAGTAATATATACAAAGAATAACATATTGAATAACAATTGCAAAAGATAGTGAATAATATAATCCATTTTGTTAAACAAAAATCTGAAAATAATTTACATTTTTTAATCAATTTGTGAAATGAAAATAATTATAGTGTTTAAAAAATGTTTTTCTTTGAACTTGAGGCAGATGATACAGAGAAATAAAAGATAGAAAGATAAAAGCATTTTATAAGGAAATTTCAAATATTAATCATCATAATGAATGTGTCCCTTACCAATTTACCTTGTCTCTAAAGCTTATGTGTTTGGAAATTCTTTCATTTAAATGATAGATGCCTTTAGATATGATGCTGTTATGTGGAAGTTATTTTGTATTTCACTTTATAAAGGTCAGTAAAAGAGCAATACTTGATAAATATTACACTTGTTTTGTAGCTTGTAATGATAGACATAAAATGGATATATTTGACAGTCAACCAGGTTATAATTTATAATCTTCTAATTATTAACTTTATTGCTTCTTCATATAGATTATTTCCATACTATTTCTGTTCCCTGAATTTACAGATAATAATAAATAATTTATAGGAAAACTGTTTTCATTTTCTCTTATTCTATTATATAAGAAGGAGATCTAAAAATTATATATATATATGTGTGTGTAAAATACCTATATGGTCACCTTTAGGAATTGTATGCAATATGAAATGCCAAATGCTTGAATTCTAATTAATTCAAATATTATAACCTTTAAGATACATTTTGCAAATACTTAAATATTCACAATGTTTCCTTAACCTGATGTAAAGCAATAACAATAATATAGACACATAAGATTAATTGGTAATCAATATTTTATTTGTTAAATAGATACTTGAAGAACTTTCCCAGTAGAATGAGAGGAATGACTTTCCATAAACCAGAAATGTTTGTATTATCTTAAAGAAAACTTCTTTGGGTTAGCCCATCTGATAATAAGTAAAGCCAGGCTATGACACCAGGTTTCGGTGAAGAAAACTACTTCACTTATTGCTGGGTCCCAAACAAGGAGGGTCTTCCCTGTAGCTCAGTGGTAAAGAATCTGCCTTCCTTGCAAGGGATCCAGGAGACTTGGGTTCCATCTTCCCAAGGAAGATCCCCTGGAGAAGGGCATGGCAACCCACTCCAGTATTTCTGCCTGGAGCATCCCATGGGCAGAGGAGCCTGACAGGCTACAATCCATGGGGTCTCAAAGAGTCAGACACAATTGAAGCAACTTAACACATTCACATTCAAGCAAGAAGAATAGGCATCTCATGCTCAAAACACTGGAACTACTCAATAGTTCTCAGAAGCAGGTTTTTAAAGACAATATGAGAAAGTATCACAGGCTGTGTGATCAGTTTATGAACAATTATCTGATTGCTTTATTGTGAGGTAAATGGTGATGAGTCAGGGATTTCAATCATCAAACTTCTGGTTCTAACCAATCTGGGCTCCACATGCTAGTGGTAAGCATGCAGTTAATTTCTTCCACTTGGTGTGGGTTTTAGTACCTGTGAAACAGGTACTAAAAAATATAGCTCAGGATATTATCTATAGCCTTCGAGAAAGAACTAAAGTTCTCAAAGGGCTAAACTATTATCATTTTGTTTTCTTTGACCGCTTTCCATTATCTCTGTATTTTCTCACTTCTCTGATTTAATCTGTTCTTTGGAACTAAGGGGATGCTTAGAAGAATAAAGATTTTCTATGAATAGGAGGAAAGGGATGTAGGATAGGGAATCTGTCCCAGGAATGATCCACAGAGTCCTGCTGTTTCATTGTCTTGTTTTGCTTCATCATGTACTTCAGTTAGCCTTCTATAAAGTAATTCTTTGACTCCAAACTAAGCCAAACCTAATGTTCTTCCGAGAAACTTTGGATTTTTCTTTTTAAAACAAATAACCCATGTCTACAGAGGTAAAGATTTAAGACTCCAGGGTAGCAAAATTTGATCATAGCATTAGAAGACTACCAAAGTAAAGGGGATATAATAAAGGCAGAGAGGTTACAGAAATCAAGTAAAATCAGCAGTAGGATATCTATATACTACCAAAGGTTTACAGATGTTTTGTTAGGTTGTTAGAAGAATTGTCTGCCACATCTGTCAAAATAATGAGCCTGGATTTGGATCCCTCTGAGTCTCATTTTTTGGAACAAAGAATCCTAATCTGCATCTATTTATCAGGATTGGGGGAAATAATCAGGATGGGATACCTCTAAAGCTTTTGCAGTGAAGATAATGAAAATATTAGTCACTCAGATGTGTCTTGACTCTTTGTTACCCCATGGACTGTAGCCTGCCAGGCTTCTCCATCCATGGGATTCTCCAGGCAAGAATACTGGAGTGGGTTACCATTCCCTTCTCCAGGGGATCTTCTGGACTCAAGGGCTGAACCCTATCCCTTGCATTGCAGGCTGATTCTTTACTGTCTTTGAGTTACCAGGGAAGTCAAAAGTGAAGTGTTAGTTGCTCGGTTGTGTCTGACTCTTTGCAACCCTATGGATTGTAACCAGCCAGTCTTCTCTGTCCAGAGGATTCTCCAAGCAAGAATACTGGAGTGGGTTGCCATTCACTTCTCCAGGGGATCTTCCCAACCCAGGGATCGAACCCAGGTTTCCTACCTTGCAGGCAGATTATTTTCCATCTGAGCCACCAGGGAAGCCTTTGTAATTTCATCTGAAATAAAGAGATTTTCTCAACCTATCTGGAGAATCTTTTAGAAATAATTTACTATGAAATTAATTAAAAACTCTGTCACCTGAAATTTCTCATGGTCAATCCTATATTATTTAGGAGTTTTCAGTCCATACATATGTCATCTTCAGTCTGAAACTGATAATTCAGTGTTCATGTTGCTCAATAAATTAATATGTAGTGCTCATTCTCTAAATTCCCAGTGAGAAAGTATTCCTAAAATTTAAATATTAAACTTTACAGTGTAATTATCAAAGTCCCTTTCTCAAGATTGGTTCAGCAGCTGAAGAGAATTCAGTGAAAGGAATGAAAATCAAATGTGATTATTAAAAGTCAAATAAAAGTGCTAAAGCATTAAACATTTCTAAGACAAGAATTATAATATCATGTTATTATATAAGCTTTGGAAAGTGGCAAGTAGTAAAAGTTGTTTGATTTCCTCTTATATAAAGAGGAAAAAAACTCTTAAACTGAGATACTGTAAAATTAATTTCATGATAATTCTAAAGAGTCTAAATTTTAATAACATCTAACTTTATGTGCTGTGAGAAAAAAATGGACAAGAGAAAGAATGATAACCTATATCTACCTAATAAATCTAAGAAAAAGTCAAAAGTGTAGTAGCTTCCTCAAGGGAATAAAAGCTCTCTTATTCCACTTTATATGTGAAGAAGGGGAAAGTGAAAGGCAGAGAAAAACATGTAGCAGAAAGTATAGTCCAAATAAATCTCATATATTGTTTCCAGAACCCAGAATCCTGCCAGTGAGTACACTTTCATGGTTAATTAGATTTTGGTCAGTCAGTTCTAGATGATGTTAAGGGTTTCCCTGGAGGCTCACTGGTAAAAGAATCTGTCTACTAATGCAGGAGATGCAGGAGGTGTTGGTTCAATCCCTGGGTCGGAATATCCACTGGAGTAGGATATTGCAATCCACTCCAGTATTCCTGCCTGGAAAGTATCATGGACAGAGGAGCCTGGTAGGCTACAATCCATGGGGTCACAAAGAGTCGGACACGACTGAGCACAAACACAAGCTGATGTTAAAAGCTGCATAGTTTCCACTATAATATGTTGCATTGGTTGTTTTCTTAACTTAAAAACTACCTTTTATTAATTGAAAAAATAAAGAATATTTATCCTTCCTTATGTTATATCTTTGGCTTCCCAGGTGGCACAAGTGATAAAGAATCTACTTGCCAATGCAGAAGACATAAGAGACATGGGTTCGTTTCCTGGGTTGAGAAGATCCCCTGGAGTAGGGCATGGCAACTGACTCCAGTATTCTAGCCTGGAGAACCCCCATGGACAGAAGAGCCTTGGGGCCTACAGTCCGTAGGGTCACACAGTTGGATATAACCAAAGTGACTTAGCATACACACACACACACACACACGCACACACACAAGGTAATATTTTAAAAATATTAACCATTTATATAATATGCATGATATTTATATGGTATTTCATTTAGAAATAAAAGACTGGAAAAATTCCAGCAAAACAGTTCACGGGGTTATTCTGTGGTGATTCAGATTAAGCATATTTTGCTTTTCTTAAGAGTACACCCTCTTCTTCCTTAATTCCTGTTAAGTAATTAAACAACCCCCTCAGCTGATTCGTTCATTATAAAAAAGGAAGAAAGAAATGAAAAAAGTAAGAAAAGGATACAGATACTAAAATGATTTCACCTTAGTGTTATAGGTTTCTTACTTTTTTTTTATTTAGTATAATCATACTATTATACAGCATCACTATCTACATGCAAACAGATTTTTTAAAAAATTCTAATTAAATATGACTGGTATGAGAACAGACTCTTTATTTCACAGTTTTATGTCACAAATGTGTGATGTTGTGCTAACATGATGAAAACTTTGGAAATGTAGATATGGTCATTAATCACTGAAATAAACTATATTGTATAGACATCATCCTTAGAATTAAAAAAAAAGCTTCAAAACTGTTTTCTTTCCTCAAAATGTGTACAGATTTAGTTTATAGAGTAAAAGCTGGAGCTATGAAAACTAAACATAAAAATGAGTCGAAAGTTTCAAGTTACCCTATAATTTCAAAATAAAGAAAAGGCCATTAGATCAGTGTGCCCATCTTCAAGAAATACAAGGCATCATTTAACTATATTCCCCTGTGATTTGTCCCACTTAATTTTAAATGACTAAGCCAATGAGACTTCCTCTAAACATCCTTTGGGATATTATCTCACAGCCTCATTCTAATACTGTTAGGAATTTTGGTAGGTTATGTGACTTCTCAAGACATTTTTATGCCTTGATTCAGCAAACTGTTGTTCACAGATGACTTTATTAAAAAAAAGTGTCTTGATATAGAATCAGATGATTGAAAATTCATGTGCATTTTGCATAATATTTGCCAGCTATTACCATCTTGTATAATGTGTGATTATGTCCATGACTCATTTTCTTATACTACGATTTTACATAGTTTGTAAATAGAGTTACTGTGAACTGTCTTGTGAGGACTAAAAATGGAAGGTGTGGAAGTTAAGTGCAATCAAGCAAAAAAAGATTAATTAAAACAACTTGCACCCTCAGGTAGTTTTAACAGATCATGAGCTTTTTTTTACTGTTTCTGTGATATGACTACTAATTGTTATAAACAGTAGTTTTGACATTCTTCAGAAAGTCACTTCAGGAAGCAGTGACCATGGGCCAAAGGCCAGATATGTATTCGGATGTACTTCATAGACACACAAACATACAGATCAAATCAGATCAGTCACTCAGTCGTGTCCGACTCTTTGCGACCCCGTGAATTGCAGCATGCCAGGCCTCCCTGTCCATCACCAATTCATGGAGTTCACTGAGACTCATGTCCATCGAGCCAGTGATGCCATCCAGCCATCTCATCCTCTGTCGTCCCCTTCTCCTCTTGCCCCCAATTCCTCCCAGCATCAGAGTCTTTTCCAATGAATCAACTCTTCGCATGAGGTGGCCAAAGTACTGGAATTTCAGCTTTAGCATCATTCCTTCCAAAGAAATCCCAGGGCTGATCTCCTTCAGAATGGACTGGTTGGATCTCCTCGCAGACCAAGGGACTCTAAAGAGACTTCTCCAACACCACAGTTCAAAAGCATCAATTCTTTGGCGCTCAGCCTTCTTCACAGTCCAGCTCGCACAACCATTCATGACCACAGGAAAAACTGTAGTCATGAAATTAAAAGACGCTTACTCCTTGGAAGGAAGGTTATGACCAACCTAGATAGCATATTCAAAAGCAGAGACACTACTTTACCAACAAAGGTTCGCCTAGTCAAGGCTATGGTCTTTCCTGTGGTCATGTATGGATGTGAGAGCTGGACTGTGAAGAAGGCTGAGCGCCGAAGAATTGATGCTTTTGAACTGTGGTGTTGGAGAAGACTCTTGAGAGTCCCTTGGACTGCAGGAAGATCCAACCAGTCCATTCTGAAGGAGATCAATCCTGGAATTTCTTTAGAAGGAATGATGCTAAAGCTGAAACTCCAGTATTTTGGCCACCTCATGCAAAGAGTTGACTCATTGGAGAAGACTCTGATGCTGGGAGGGATTGAGGGCAGGAGGAGAAGGGGACGACAGAGGATGAGATGGCTGGATGGCATCACTGACTCGATGGGTATGAGTCTGGGTGACCTCCGGGAGCTGGTGATGGACAGGGAGGCCTGGCGTGCTGCGGTTCATGGGGTCGCAAAGAGTCGGACACGACTGAGCGACTGATCTGATCTGATCTGACTAGACGAACCTTTGTTGACAAAGTAATGTCTCTGCTTTTGAATATGCTATCTAGGTTGGTCATAACTTTCCTTCCAAGAAGCAAGCGTCTTTTAATTTCATGGCTGCCGTCACCATCTGTAGTGATTTTGGAGCCCAGAAAAATAAAGTCTGACACTGTTTCCACTGTTTCCCCATCTATTTCCCATGAAGTGATGGGACCGGAAGCCATGATCTTCATTTTCTGAATGTTGAGCTTTAAGCCAACTTTTTCACTCTCCACACATACAGATACACACATACAAATAGGTAATAATATACAGTATACTATGTATGTACATATATCTATATATATATAGTTATCTTTCTATGTCAGCTGTATTATAATAGTGTTATATAGAGTTGTCAAGTAGAGGGTCTAGGTTAAAATGTAGGTTGGAACTATCTCTATATAAAATAGTATATAGAGACATCTAAATAATTGAGAATTCTCCCAGGCATAACTATAGAAGTATGGGTAAAGAAGACGGAGCTAGAAAAGGTTTGTGGGTGTGCCATCAATGAAATAAAGGACAAACATCAAGAGATAGTGAAGGACTAGGAAGCCTGGAATGCTGAAGTTCATGGGGTTGCAAAGTCAGATATGACTTTGTGACTGATTAACAACTACAGAGAATTTATAGCAAAATCAAAATGGGAGAGCAGAGAGATAAGAGGGAATATCGGAGAGTGAAATATGATGACTATCAAATGATAGGTTGATGCTAATAGTACACAGATTTCAAGGGAGTGAATCTGGGCTTATATCTGCATCAGTTATAAGACATAACATAAAGTTTCTAAATGTCTGAATGCTCCATTTATATCTACTAAAAGATGAAAAGGCATGCTAATACAGATTTTAATAGCAAACTAAATATGATAATACATCCCTGTGAAACTTAAAGCCATTTTATATTATTTTATTATATGTATCAGTACTCCTTTAATTATATTTGTGTACTAAAAGTTAATTTGCAATGATCCAAGTGAAGAAAAAATTGTCATTGGAAAAATAGAATAATATATTCACATACAACTGAAGAAAGTAGCTTCTATTTATAAATATTTCTGTCATACACTATATGTGGTGCATTATGCTTACTGTATAATGTCTATTATCTTTTACTTCTTTACTGTTTACCTCAATAATCAGATCTAATAAAATAGTAGTATTTAACAAGAAGGACTAGCACAATTAAATTCCATTACAGACTAAATCTTGATTAAAGCATTCCACCAATTTTTGTGAATAATATTCTGAAAATTTTTCTTAAATAGCCGTAGTTTAGCCCCTGAAAATTCTTTTTATTGCTTTTCATATGTAAAACTTTGAGAATGACATATATGCAATATCTTGGTTAAGAATCATCCCATTCACTATATTACTTTTGCAAGTATGATTCCTCCAATTTTGTTTTTCTGTCATTACTGCTTTGTTATTCTGTATGTCCCTATAATATTGAACATTTAAACTGAGTTAAGTCTGACCTTAAAGGAAGATTATAGAAAAGAAAAATAGTTCAGTTAAGCTGTTTTTCAACCATTAAAAAAAATAATAAAAGATTAAGTTTATCAGTATTGTGTATGGACTTATCAGGTTACCAGGTGTCACAAGTGGTAAAGAACCTGTCTGCAATGCAGGAGACATAAGAAATAGGGGTTGATCTCTGTGTTGGGAGGATCTCTTGGACGAGGGTTTGGCAATCCACTCCAGTATCCTTGCCTGGAGAATCCCATGAAAAGAGGACTCTGATGGGCTATGGTCCATAGGGTAACAAAGAGACAGACATGACTGAAGCAAATTAGCAGCACCACCATTATATATACAGATTTTTTTCTTATGTAAGATTACCTTAGAATAAAATCCCATTGTATTTGTTTATACATAAAGCCAAGAAAGGTCAAATCATTTAGAGGCCTTCCCAGTCAGAACCATATTATTTACACTTTTCATTATGTTAGATATTATTTTGTTTGTATATATAAAACGTAATTGATCCCTCTATTATATTAGAGGAATGAAAGTTCATCCTCAGGTTAGTGAGCGAGAGGAAGGTAATGCCCATTGCTAATTTTAGTCACAGGGCAGTGCAACATTAGACTCAGAAGGTCTCATGTTTGCTACTGCTGGTGTGTGTTATCACATAAAGCACAAAACATGGGTTAAGACAAAGTATGCATATTCAATAAAAGAATACTCGGCATTCTACTTGGCATACTTTGTCTTGTATTTCACCATCAAAGAGTAATAAATATTACCAGTATAATTCCATAATCTATTGACATATAGATATCAACTGAATACTTTATATTAATCACATGGAAACTAGGATTATTTTGAGAATAAAATAAGGAACAGTGAATTTCAAAATCAATTTTATTACCATGCATGTTGAAAATATAGTGGCTCATTGAGTACTTAACTGATGTGAGGACATTAAATGTGTTACCAATGGATCATCATTTAGACTTCAAATATATTTTGTTTTGACCAACTATGTCAACCAAAAGTAAATCTAAATATCTTTTAATGTACTGATCAATTTCCAGTTTTCCACAATCCCCAGTACACTTCTATGTCTACTGATCAGTGTGCCTTCGATGAATACATCGTTAGTCTCTTCTTTATAGATATTTGAATTTAAGAGCCTTATTTTTCCCCAGTAAACTTGGAAGTGTAGAGATTATATGTGTACAGTCAGATCAGAAGCACGTACAGTAAATGATATAACATGATATTTAAGAGTAACTTAAATAAGGAAATATTTCCTTTAAATTATACAAACATTAAAAATAGTTTAGAAAATAATGACCTTCAGGAAGATTGATAAGAACTATTTAAAAGTCCCACAGGGATTTAGATAAATAGTTCTTAGTTCCCATAGATTATCAATGTGATTATTTTATATCTGTATAACAAGATATTCACAGAGGCAGCAACATTTGAAGACAATATATGAGAGCACAAGACCTATCATATTGCTTAAAAACAGGCAATGGACTTCTTGGGAAATTAAAAACAATTGTTGGCAAATGAATTCTCTCACTTGTCAGCATGGTAAAGTACCAGAATTTTAATTTAATTCCACTTTAAAAGCCCTATTTCCAAAATCAGTCACATTGCAAAGTATTACAGATTAAGATTTCAACAGTGACATTTTTGACAGAAACAATTCAGTGCATACTTTGGGTAAGCATACAAGAAAATGGAATAATGATTTTATAGTATTGGATCTTAAGTTTAGGCCAAAAACAGTTTATAGTACTTCATTTATACAGTGTAGTTACACACTTTTGTACTTTGTGAGTGCATTGGTTGTGTGTGTGTGTTTTTCTGTGTGTGTAGTGATAGGAGAGACCATGCCAGACTCTCAGTTTACAGTGTTATTATACAGACTTTATTTTGTAAAAACTAGGTTATTATAAAACTAAATACATATGATACTTTGATTTCAAAAAATGCTATGTTTTATGCTACTGCTAAGTCACTTCAGTTGTGTCCAACTCTGTGAGATCCCGTAGATGGCAGCCAAACAGGCTCCCCCGTCCCTGGGATTCTCCAGGCAAGAACACTGGAGTGGGCTGCCATTTCTTTCTCCAATGTATGAAAGTGAAAAGTGAAAGTGAAGTCGATCAGTCGTGTCTGACTCTTAGCGACCCCAGTGACTGCAGCCTACCAGGCTCCTCTGCCCATGGGATTTTCCAGGCAAGAGTACTGGAGTGGGGTGTCATTGCCTTCTCTGGTTATGTTATATAAGTTCCTTAATAAATAAGAGGTATGAAAAGCAAAGGAGAAAAGGAAAGATATACCCATTTGAATGCAAAGTTCCAAAGAATAGCAAGGAGAGATAAGAAAGCCTTCATCCGTGATCAGTGCAAAGAAATAGAGGAAAACAATAGACTGGGAAAACTAGAGATGTCTTCAAGAAATTTAGAGACACCACGGGAACATTTTATGCAAAGATGGGCTTGATAAAGGACAGAAATGGTATGGACCTAATAGAAGCAGAAGATATTAAGAAGAGGTTACAAGAATAAATTGAACAATTATACAAAATAAATCTTCATGACCCAGATAATCATGATGGTGTGATCACTAACTTAGAGCCAGACATCCTGGAGTGCCAAGTCAAGTGGGCCTTAGAAAGCAGCACTACAAACAAAGCTAATGGAGGTCACAGAATTCCAGCAGAGCTACTTCAACTCCTAAAAGATGATTCTGTGAAAGTGCTGCACTCAATATGCCAACAAATTTGGAAAACTCAGCAGTGGCCATAGGACTGGAAGATGTTAGTTTTCATTCCAATCCCAAAGAAAGGCAATGCCAAAGAATGTTCAAACTACCACACAATTGCACTCATCTCACACACTAGTAAAGTAATGCTGAAAATTCTCCAAGGAGGGCTTCAACAATATGTAAACCATGAATTTTCAGATGTTCAAGATGGTTTTAACAAAGACAGAGGAATCAAAGATCTAATTGCCAACATCTTTTGGATCATCGAAAAAGCAAGAGAGTTCCAGAAACACATCTATTTCTGCTTTATTTACTATGCTAAAGCTTTTGACTGTGTGGATCACCATAAACTGTGGAAAATTCTGAAAGAGGTGGGAATATCAGACCACCTGACCTGCCTCTTGAGAAATCTGTATGTATGACAGGAAGCAACAGTTAGAACTGAACATGGAACAACAGACTGGTTCCAAATAGTAAAAGGAGTACATCAAGGGTGTATATTGTCACCCTGCTTATTTAACTTATACGCAGAGTACATCATGAGAATGTACTCACTATGGTTGGATGAAGCACAAGCTGGAATCAAGATTGCCTGGACAAATATCAATAACCTCAGATATGGCAATGACAACACCTTTATGGCAGAAAGTGAAGAGGAACTAAAGAGCCTCTTGATGAAAGTGAAAGAGGAGAGTGAAAAAGTTGGCTTAAAGCTCAAAATCATATCATCTGGTCTCATCATTTCATGGCAAACAGATAGAGATGCAGTGGAAACAGTGGCTGACTTTATATTCTTGCACTCCAAAATCACTGTAGATGGTGATTGCAGCCATGAAAGTAAAAGACACTTACTCCTTGGAAGAAAAGTTATAACCAAGCTAGACAGCATATTAAAAAGCAGAGACATTATTTTACCAACAAAGGTCCGTTTAGGTAATGCTATGGTTTTTCCAGTAGTCATGTATGGATGTGAGAGTTGGACTATAAAGTAAGCTGAAGGCTGAGGAATTGATGCTTTTGAACTGTGGTGTTGGAGAAGACTCTTGAGAGTCCCTTGGACTACAAGAAATTCCAACCACTCAATCCTAAAGGAAATAGTCCTGAATATTCATTGGAAGGACTGATGTTGAAGCTGAAACTCCAATACTTTGACCACCTGACGCAAAGAAATGAATCTTTAGAAAAGAAGATCCTGATGATGGGAAAGATTGAAGGTGGGAGGAGAAGGGGACAGCAGAGGATGAAATGATTGTGTGGCATCATCGACTCAATGGATGTGAGTTTGAGTAAACTCTGGGAGTTGGTGATGGACAGAGAAGCCTGGCGTGCTGCAGTCTGAGGTGTTGCAAAGAGTCAGACATGACTGACCGAACTGAACTGAACCAAACAAATAAAATTTACTTTCCTTTTTTCAATTCCAAGGTATTTATATTTCATTTATATTATTTAATCCAAGTAATAGCAAACAAACCACTTCAAAGCATAATAGAATATTATTTTTTGTATATAAAAAGGAAAAACTGAAATTTACACAAATTACTAAATACTAACACATTTCCTATTGATTATGTGAAATGTTTGCTTTGTAATTCAAGACTGAGTGTCAACACATTGAGAATGAACATAGTGACTTTATATATATATATGGAGGTATCTGTTTCTACTGTAAAATAAATATACATATATAATTATATATATTAAATTTACATATAATTATATGAAATAAATTTATATAAAAGTATATATTGTAAATTTATATAAATATATATAAACTTGTAAGAAAGGAAATGAAGAAATTAGTTCCCATATTAAATATAAAATACCAGTTTTAAACTGGTCCAGTACACAATTTTATATGATTTATAAATATGATTATTAAAGTTATATGAATTATGAAATTTTGAAGCTGTTGGAAATATTCTCAAGAAGAAAAAAAATGAACAAGTGAAAACAAACATAAACTATAAGCAGAATTAAAAGTGGAAAACAGTGAAATTATTCCAGGACCCTGAACATAATAAAGTTTTTGGTAAACATTTGTTAAATACAAAGATCTTCAAAAGTTACTGTGTTGCTAAGCCAGCCAGTTTCCCAGGTAGCTACCCTCTCTAATTAGCTGCAACAAAGCCTACTCTTTTCTGTCTCCTGAGGTCAGTCCTCTGGTGAGAAGTGAAGCAAGGTGCACAATAGGAAACAGCTTAAGTGAAATACTGACAAAAGGGAAAAAGAAGCCAAACAAACCAAACTAAGAATCTAATTTATCTTGTGCTACCCAAGTTCCCTCCAAATCTGAAAGGGCAACTGTTCCCACATATTCAGAATTGAGAGGAAAGGATTATTTGGCAGTGGAGTGATTAGCTGGAATAAGTCCTGAAATATGTTTCAAAATATTCTGGACTACTGTGTTCCTGATTCAGGTGGTATATTAAACAACAGTGTGCATGTGCTTGCCCTTTGCCTTATTTAATGACATTGACAAAGCAGCCAGTCTAACAGTAAAGCTGAAGTATCTCTGAAATGGGAAGGAGGGAAGGGGAATGGGGGAAGTTTTCAAATGTTTGAATTCATTTCACTATTTTTATAAGGTGAATTGGATTGTTTGCTATAGTCTTGATTGAAAACATATCAGTAATCATCAGTCGTTTTTTTAGTAAATGTATAAAGGTCATTTGTTGCAGTAGTTCAGGATGTTAAAATAATGACTTTATCTTTAAAACAGTAGATGGTACTGTGAACAGATTGTCACAGGGAATTGCCAAGATATAGATCAGTTTGGGAGGTGGTGGCAGGAAATTAGAATGAGATACAGAGCAAAGTGTCAACAGCAGCAAGTGTGCATATCTGCCTTTTTTATCAGATTGCTTTTTTAATGTGGTAAAGAGGAGGCAAGGATGAATAAATCTCCAGAAAATAAGACAAGAGGAAATTCCTGTAGCATATATGTAAAATACTGTGTAGAACTGGATGCACAATAAGAGACATCATCTGATGGAATTACGGTCAGTATTTCCAAACCTGAACGCATGCAAAACCATAATCCAATACTAGATTTTTTAAAAATGCATATGTAACATTTAAAGTAATTGTATAAGGCTGTCTTAGTGATTTTCATTTATGTTTTTATATGTAAAATGATGACTATATTAAGTATATTTAAACATTCAAGTAGCTTCAGTTCAGTTCAGTTCAGTTGCTCAAGTCATGTCCGACCCTTTGTGACCCCATGAATCGCAGCACGCCAGGCCTCCTTGTCCATCACCAACTCATGGAGTTCACTCAGACTCACAACCATCGAGTCAGTGATGCCATCCAACCATCTCATCCTCTGTCGTCCCCTTCTCCTCCTGCCCCCAATCCCTCCCAGCATCAGAGTCTTTTCCAATGAATCAACTCTTCGCATGAGGTGGCCAAAGTACTGGAGTTTCAGCTTTAGCATCATTCCTTCCAAAGAAATCCCAGGGCTGATCTCCTTCAGAATGGACTGGTTGGATCTCCTCGCAGTCCAGGGGACTCTCAAGAGTCTTCTCCAACACCACAGTTCAAAAGCATCAATTCTTCAGTGCTCAGCCTTCTTCACAGTCCAACTCTCACATTCATACATGACCACTGGGAAAACCATAGCCTTGACTAGAAAGACTTTCGTTGGCAAAGTAGTGTCTCTGCTTTTCAATATGCTATCTAGGTTGGTCATAACTTTTCTTCCAAGAAGTAAGCGTCTTAATTTCATGGCTGCAGTCAGCATCTGCAGTGATTTTGGAATCCAAACAAATAAAGTCTGACACTGTTTCCCCATCTATTTGTCATGAAGTGATGGGACCAGATGCCATGATCTTCGTTTTCTTCATTTTGAGCGTTAAGCCAACTTTTTCACTCTCCACTTTCACTTTCCTCAAGAGGCTTTTTAGTTCCTTATCACTCATTGCTTATTCACTGTTATAATTTTATTCTTAAAGCAGGTTAAGGGAATCAGAAGCTAGTTAACACTTAGAAAATGTATGTTTCCCTGTGTAGAGAATCAAGATTTCTGTAGAAAACAGTACCATAGAGGACAGCCACTGTGCAGTTAGTATGTAGCCAAGATTGCTAAGAAGGTAAAGTTCATAAATCAAGAGTACAATCAGAAAATTGAGTGAGGAAATTGTCTTTTAAAGAACTAAGTGAAAATGAGCTATTTCAAATCCTAAAACATTATGCTGTTAAAGTGCTGGACTCAATATGCCAGCAAATTTAGAAAATTCAATAGTGGCTAAGAAATTGGAAAAGTCAGCCTTCATTCCAATCTCAAAGAAAGGCAAGGCCAAAGAATGTTCAAACTGCCACAAAATCGCACTCATCTCATGAGCTAGCACAGTAAAGCTCAAAATTTTCCAAGCAAGGCTTCAATAGTATGTGAACCAAGAACTTCCAGATGTTAAAGCTTTATTTAGGAAAGGCAGAGGAACCAGAGATCAAACTGCCAACAGCCATTTCATCTTAGACAAACCAAGAGAGTTCCAGAAAAGCAGCTACTTCTGCTTTTTTAGCGACACAAAAGCCTTTGACTATGTAGATTATGACAAACTGTGGAAAATTTTTCAAGAGATGGGAATACCAGCCACCTTATCTGCCTCCTGAGAAATCTGTTTGCAAGTCAAGAAGCTAAAGTTAGAATGAGACATGGAACAATGGAAGTGGTTCTAAATTGGGAAAGGAGTACATCAAGCCTGTATATTGTCACCCTGCTTATTTAACTTATATGCAGAGTACATTATGTGCAGTGCCAGGCTGGATGAAGCACGAGCTGAAATCAAAAGTGCAGGAAAATATCAATAATGTCAGATATGCAAATTATACCACCTTTATGGCAGAAAGTGAACAGGAATTAATGAGCCTCTTGATGAAAGTGAAAGAGAGTGAAAACTATGGCTTAAAACTCATCATTCAAAAAACAAAGATTATGGCATCTGGTCCCATCTCTTCATGGCAAATACATGGGAAAAAAAGGAAACAGTGTCAGAGTTTATTTTCTTGGGCTCCAAAATCACTGAAGATGGTGAATTCAGCTATAAAATTAAAAGATGCTTGCTTCTTGAAAGAAAAGCTATGACCAATCTAGACAGCATATTAAAAAGCAGAGACCTTACTTTGCTGACAAAGGTCTGTCTTGTCAAATCTATGGTTTTTCAGTAGTCATGTATGGAGGTAAGAGTTGGACCATAAAGAAAGCTGAGCACTGAAGACTCTGTTGGAGAAGACTCCTGAGAATCCCTTGGACTGCAAGGAGATCACACAGTCAATCTTTAAGGAAATTAGTCCTGAATATTCATTGGAAGGACTGATGCTGAAGCTGAAGCTCCAATCCTTTGGTCACCTGATGGGAAGAACTGACTCTGGCAAAGACCCTGATGCTGGGAAAGTTTGAAGGCAGGAGGAGAAGGGGAAGACAGAGGATGAGATGGTTGAATGCCATCACCAACACAATGGACATGAGTTTTAGGGAGCTCTGGGAGTTATTGATGGACAGGGATTCTTGGCATGCTGCAGTCTATGAGATTGCAAAGAGTTTGACATGACTGAAGAACTGAGCTGAACTGTGAAAATGATCATAAATTATCTAAGGGCATGGCTTTCAAAGAAAGGACAATGGCTATGAAAATAAGGAGAAAAAGAAGACAATAAAATAAGATAAAACTGAGATTATGAGGGCGGTAACCTGAGCAAATGTCAATTTTAACCTCTTTTCTACAAATACAGTTTCCAAAAGATTTTATTTTAAATGATGATGATGATTATTAGAAAAATGAAACTTATATTAACTAGAAATATTTTACTCTTGCTTTTTCATTCTCAAGTTCTTTATTTGACTAATTTGTGGTTGGTTAGTTTCACCTTCTGTTGGGGTTTTAGGTTTTACATACTTAAAAAAGATTTCTGGTCTTGCTCTCCAACATACATCACAGCAGGATCCTCTATGACCCATCTCCCAGAATATTGGAAATAAAAGAAGAAATAAACAAATGGGACCTAATTAAACTTAAAAGCTTCTGCACAACAAAGGAAACTATAAGCAAGGTGAAAAGACAGCCTTCAGAATGGGAGAAAATAATAGCAAATGAAGCAACAGACAAACAACTGATCTCAAAAATATACAAGCAACTCCTACAACTCAATTCCAGAAAAATAAATAACACAATCAAAAGATGGGCCAAAGAACTAAATAGACATTTCTCCAAAGAAGACATACAGATGGCTAACAAACCCATGAAAAGATGCTCAACATCACTCATTATCAGAGAAATACAAATCAAAACCACTATGAGGTACCATTTCATGCCAATCAGAATGGCTGCGATCCAAAAGTCTACAAGCAATAAATGCTGGAGAGGGTGTGGAGAAAAGGAAACCCTCTTACACTGTTGATGGGAATGCAAACTAGTGCAGCCACTATGGAGAACAGTGTGGAGATTCCTTAAAAAACTGGAAATAGAACTGCCTTATGATCCAGCAATCCCACTGCTGGGCATACACACCGAGGAAACCAGAATTGAAAGAGACACGTGTACCCCAATATTCATTGCAGCACTGTTTATAATAGCCAGGACATGGAAGCAACCTAGATGTCCATCAGCAGATGAATGGATAAGAAATCTGTGGTACATATACACAATGGAGTATTACTCAGCCACTAAAAAGAATACATTTGAATCAGTTCTAATGAGGAGGAGAAAACTGGAGCCTATTATACAGAGTGAAGTAAGCCAGAAAGAAAAACACCAATACAGTATACTAACACATATATATGGAATCTAGAAAGATGGTAACAATAACCCTGTATATGAGACAGCAAAAGAGACACAGATGTATAGAACAGTCTTTTTGACTCTGTGGGAGAGGGAGAGGGTGGGATGATTTGGGAGAATGGCATTGAAATATGTATAATATCATATATGAAATGAGTCACCAGTCCAGGTTTGATGCAGGATACTGGATGCTTGGGGCTGGTGCACTGGGACTACCCAGAAGGATGGTATGGGGAGGGAGGAGGGAGGAGGGTTCAGGATGGGGAATACATGTATACCTGTGGTGGATTCATTTCGATATATGGCAAAACCAATACAATATTGTAAAGTTAAAAAATAAAATTAAATTAAAAAAATATTTCTTCCATTTTTATTGAGCTATAATTGCCATGCGACTCTGTGTAAGTTTAAGGTGTACAGCATAATAATTTGACTTACATACATCATGAAGTGATCATCACACTGAGTTTAATGAATATCCATTATCTTATACAGATACAAAATTTTAAAGTAGAAAACAATATTCTTGTAATGAGAAATCTTAGCATTCAACCTCATAACTACTTTATAACACACAGCAGTGTTAATTATATGTATCATGCCTTACATTACATTCCTAATACTTTTTTATCTTATATTTAAAATTTTGTACTTTTTAACTACATACATTCAGGTCTCCCTCCTTAAGCTCCCAAGTTCTGGTAACCATAAATCTAATATCTTCTTTTTTGTTATTTGTTTGAAATATAATAGACCTACAACACTATGTTAGTTCTTTTTACATGGCATAGTAATTCAATATTTCTATAAATTTTAAACTGATCAACACCAGAAGTCTAGTTATGATATGCCAGCATACAAATATATTACGTAGTTATTGACTATTCCCCATGCTGTACATTATATACCCATGAGTCATTTATTTTGAAGCTGGAATTTGTACTTCTTAATCTCCTTCACCTATTTTATTCCTCACCCTACCTTCCTCCTTTTGGCAACTACCAGTTTGTTCCCTATGTCTATGATTCTGGTTCTGTTTTGTTACATTTGTTCACTTGTTTTTATATTTTAGATTCTACATATAAGTGAAATAATATAATATTTGTCTTCATCTGACTTATTTCACTCAGTGTAATACCCTGTAGCTTCATCCATGTTGTTGCAAATGGCAAGATTTCATTCTTTTTAATTGCTGATGCATATAGTATATAGTATTCCTTTAGTGAAATATTCTCATAGGAGTTAAATAAGCTGGGTGACAATATACAACCTTGATGAACTCCTTTCCCAATTTTGAACCAGTCCATTATTCCATATCTGGTTCTAACTGTTACTTCTTGACTTGCATTCAGATTTCTTAGGAGACAGGTTAGGTGATCTGGTACTCCCATCTCTTTAAGAATTTTCCAGTTTGTTGTGATCCACACAGTCAAAATCTTTAGTATAGCCAATGAAGCAGAAATAGATATTTTTCTGGAATTATCTTCCTTTTTCTGTGATCCAACAGATGTTGCCACTTCTTTTTCCCATTTATCTGTTGATGAGCACTTACATTGCTTCCACTTAACTATTGTAAATAATGCTGCAATAAGTAGACATGTATGTATGTTTTGTAATTATTGTTTTTCTTTTCCAAGGCTTAATTCTGTTTTTAATCTTTTGAAGAGCCTCTGTACTGTTTTCCTTAGTGGCTGCACCAATTTACATGTGCACAAGGGTTCTTTTTTCTTCACATTCTCAAAAAACTTGTTGTTTGTTATCTTTTTGATAGTAGCCATTCTGACAGGTGTGATTCTGATTTCTCTGGGGTTTAGGTTTGCATTTCTCTGATGATTAGCATTGTTTGGCTTCATTTCATATTCCTGTTAGCCATCTGTATGTCTTCTTTGGGAAAACTATTCAAATCCTCAGCATTTTTCAAGCCAGTAGACTTTTTTTTTTTTAAGTTGAGTTGTCTGAATCCTTTGTATATTTTAAATATTAATACCTTATAAAATATATCCTTTGTAAAGATCTTCTCCCAGTCAGAAAGTGGCCTTTTAGTTTGACATAGTCCAAATTGTTTATTTTACCTTTTGTTTCCCTTGCCTATGGGGATCTATCCAGAAAAAGTATTTTGACCTGTTCAGGACAGTTTCAGACACACCTTATTGTTGTGTCTGATTTATTCCAAAGCTCTTCCTCACCCATGGTGAGTGGAGCCTGGATCTTAGGCTGAATGACTGAGTGGTCCATGATGTCTTGGAACTGATGTTAGCCTGCTTCTGGGTAGGGCCAAGGCTCAAAGGGTCTTTGTGGCCACTGCTCAGTCACTGATGGATGTTGCTGGGTCCTGATGTCTCTGACAGCAGGGCCCTGGGGATACTGGAGCTGGTTTCTGCCCACTGGTAGGTAGGGCTGTTCCCTAGGGTGGCTGATGGCAGTGTCCGTGGTGGGTAGGTCTGGATCCATGGCTACTGCCTGAGGATCCCAGGGTATTCCAAAGCTGTGGTTGGCTTGTTGGTAAGCAGGCATAGGGTCCAGGGGGTCCTAGAGGTGCTGCCAGGTTACTGGTGGATTGGCTGCATCCTGATATGGCAAGCTGTGGGGCTGCAGTCATCCTGGGGCTGTTGTCTTCCCCCTGGTGTGTGAATATAATTCTAGCCCACTAGTGGATGAAGCCATATCCTGCCATCTCTGACTTCAGAGCCCAAGGGTCCCAGAGCTGGTGTTGGTCTACTGGTGGGTGAGGCTGGTCTTGAGGCTTTTTCCAGTCTACTAGTGCATGGAGCTGGGTCACAGAGCCTCAAGCTGAAGGGCCTGGAGTTCCTGGGCCTACTGTCTATGCACTATTGTTCAGGGCCAGGGGCTAGGCCTTCTGCTGTACAGGGCTGAGTCCTAATGGCTATGGATTCAGTTGTTCTTAAAGTAACTGACTTGCTTCTGAATGGGAGCTGTGTCTCCACTAGTTTCTTGGTTTAAGAGATTCTAGTACTGGTGACTAAAGTCCAGTGATGGACTGGTGACAGCACTAATATGTTAAAGGGAGAATTCAAAATAGTGCTTTTCAGCACCAGCGTCCACATGGTAATATAAGCTCCCTAAAATGGCTGTTCTAATGTCTATGTACCCAGGGTAAGCGATGCTTGCCTGCTGCCTCTCCAGGGTACTCTTAAGATTAACTGCTGATTCTGACCCAGGCTCCTTTCAAATCATTGCTTCTGCCCTGGTCCTGGAACATGTGAGATTTTGTGTGCATCCATTAAGAGTGCATTCTCTACTTCTTTCAGTCCTCTGGTTCCCTCAGAAGTAAGCCCTGCTGTCCTTGAAGCCAAATATTCTCTGGGCTCATCTTCACAGTGCAGGACCTTCAGGCTAGGGAGTCTGATTTAAGGCTCAAACGCTTTGCTCCATGGAGAGAGCCTCTGCAATTGTAATTATCCTCCTGTTTGTAAGGGTGTAGGACCCAACTACTTTGTGCCTCATCCTCTCCTGCCTTCTTTAGCACATACATGCATGCATTCCCCTACCCATATTTTTGTGCTATCATCTTCATATCTTTAGTTGTAGATTTTTTTCTTCCAGTTTTCTGATTTTTCTCATCAGTAGTTGCTCCATAAATAGTACTAAATGTTGGTGTGCTGTATTTGGATGAAATGAGCTCATAGTCTTCCAACTCTGACATCTTGACCATTGCATATGACTCTATTTCTTCTATTTTTAAAATTATCTATATAAAAATAGAATCATAGATAGGTAGTTATTTTCTCTAAAATCATTGGAAATAAAATTTCACTAATTCCTAGCTACTATGCTTTAGGTAGAAAGTCAATAGTCAATGTAGCCCTTCCTCTTTCAAAAATTAAATAACCTTCCCTATCCAACCCCATCTACTCCCTATCCCATTAGTTAATGTATTTTGGAAATTTATCATGATGTATCTAGGAATGAATTTACTCATACTTATTCTGTTTTGGATTTGTTGGGCTTCATATAGTTATGAATTGGTATCCTTAATTGGTTCTGGAAAATTCTCAAACATTGGCTCTATATTTTGCTTCTGACTTGCTTCTTGACATGTGTAAATGTACTTAAATATTTGTTAGACCTTTGCTGTATCTTTGTAACTCTTGATCACCTTTGTTGCTCTTAATCACTTTTATATTTTATGACCTTCCACACTGTAATCAAGCAATACTTGAATTTTACCTTTTCTATAGAGCTGAGTTTGACAGAATGTGGTCCATTGGAGAAGGGAATGGCAAACCACTTTAGTATTCTTGCATTGAGAACCCCATGAATAGTATGAAAAAGCAAAATGATAGGATATTGAAAGAGGAACCCCTCAGGTTGGTAAGTGACAAATATGCTACTGGATATCAGTGGAGAAATAACTCCAGAAAGAATGAAGGGATGAAACCAGAGCAAAAACAAAAGCCAGCTGTGGATATGACTGGTAATAGAAGTAAGGTCCAATGCTGTAAAGAGCAAAATTGCATAGGAAACTGGAATGTTAGGTCCATGAATCAAAGCAAATTGGAAGTGGTCAAACAGGAGATGGCAAGAGTGAACATTGACATTTTAGGAATCAGTGAACTAAAATGGAATGGAATGGGTGAATTTAACTCAGATGACCATCATATCTACTACTGTGTGTAGGCATTCCTTAAAAAGAAATGGAGTAGCCATCATGGTCAACAAAAGAATCCGAAATGCAGTATTTGGATGCAAGCTCAAAAACGACAGAATGATCTCTGTTTGTTTCCAATGCAAACCATTCATTATCAGAGTAATTCAAGCTTATGCCCCAACCAGTAATACTGAAGAAGCTGAAGTTGAGTGGTTCTATGAAGACTTACAAGATTTTTAGAACTAACACCCAAAAAAGTTGTCCTTTTCATTATAGGGGACTGGAATGCAAAAGTAGGAAGTCAAGAAACACCTTGAGTAACAGGTGAATTTGGCCTTGGAATACAGAATGAAGCAAGGCAAAGGCTAATAAAGTTTTGCCAAGAGAACGCACTGGTCATAGCAAGCATCCTCTTCCAAAAACAGAAGAGAAGCCTCTACACATAGACATCATCAGATGGTCAACACCAAAATCAGATTGATTATATTCTTTGCAGCCAAAGATGGAGAAGCTCTATACAGTCAGCAAAAACAAGACCAGGAGCTGACTGTGGTTCAGGCCATGAACTCCTTATTGCCAAATTCAGACTTAAATTGAAGAAAGTAGGGAGAACCACTAGACCATTCAGGTATGAATCCAAGATAAATCCAATCCCTTATGATTAGACAGTGGAAGTGAGAAATAGATTTAAGGGCCTAGATCTGACAGAGTGTCTGATGAACTATGGACTGAGGTTCATGAGATTTTATAGGAGACAGGGATCAAGACCATCCCCATGGAAAAGAAATGCAAAAAAGCTGTCTGAGGACGCTTTACAAATAGCTGTGAAAAGAAGAGAAGTGAAAAGGAAAGATATAAGCATCTGAATGCACAGTTCCAAAGATAAGCAAGGAGAGATAAGAAAGCCTTCCTCAGTGATCATTGAAAAGAAAAAGAGGAAAACAATAAAATGGGAAAGACTAGAGATCTCTTCAAGAAAATTAGATATACCAAGGGAACATTTCATGTAAAGATGGGCTCGATAAAGGACAGAAATGATATGGACCTAACAGAAGCAGAAGATATTAAGAAGAGATGGCAAAAATACACAGAAGAACTGTACAAAAAAGATCATGGCCCAGATAATCACAATGGTGTGATCACTGATCTAGAGCCAGACATCCTCGAATGTGAAGTCAAGTGGGCCTTAGAAAGCATAACTATGAACATAGCTAGTGGAGGTGATGGAATTCCAGTTGAGCTATTTCAAATCCTGAAAGATAATGCTTTGAAAGTGCTGCACTCAATATGCCAGCAAATTTGGAAAACTCAGCAGTGGCCACAGGATGGGAAAGGGTTAGTTTTCATTCCAATCCCAAAGAAACTCAATGCCACAGAATGCTCAAACTACCACACAATTGCAGTCTTCTCACACGCTAGTAAAGTAATGCTCAAAATTCTCCAAGCCAGGCTTCAGCAATTCATGAACCGTGAATTCCTGATGTTCAAGCTGGTTTTAGAAAAGGCAGAGAAACCAGAAATCAAATTGCCAATATCCACTGGATCATGGAAAAAGCAAGAGAGTTCCAGAAACACATCTATTTCTGCTTTCTTGACTATGCCAAAGCCTTTGACTGTGTGGATCATAATGAACTGTGGAAAATTTTGAAAGAGATGAAAATACCAGACCACCTGACCTGCCTCTTGAGAAACCTATATACAGGTCAGGAAGCAACAGTTAGAAGTGGACATGGAAAAACAGACTGGTTCCAAATAGGAAAAGGAGTACGTCAAGGCTGTATATTGTCACCCTGCTTATTTAACTTATATGCAGAGTACATCATGAGAAACGCTAGGCTGAAAGAAGCACAAGCTGGAATCAAGATTGCTGGGAGAAATACCAATAACCTCAGATATACAGATGATACCACCCTTATGGCAGAAAGTGAAGAGCAACTAAAAAGCCCCTTGATGAAAGTGAAAGAGGAGAATTAAAACAGTTGGCTTAAAGCTCAACATTCAGAAAACGAAGATCATGGCATCTGGTCCCATCACTTCATGTGAAATAGATGGGGAAACAGTGGAAATAGTGTCAGAATTTATTTTGGGGGGCTCCAAAATCACTGCAGGTGGTGATTGCATGAAATGAAAAGACACTCCTTGGAAGAAAATTTATGATCAACCTAGATAACATTTTGAAAAGTAGAGACATTACATTGCCAACAAATGTCCGTCTAGTCAAGGCTATGGTTTTTCCAGTGGTCATGTATGGATGTGAGAGTTTGACTGTGAAGAAAGCTGAGCGCCAAAGAATTGATGCTTTTGAACTGTGGTGTTGAGAAGACTCTTGAGAGTCCCTTGGACTGCAAGGAGATCCAACCAGTCCATCCTAAAAGAGATCAGTCGTGGGTGTTTATTGGAAGGACTGATGCTGAAGCTGAAACTCCAATACTTTGGCCACTTCATGCGAAGAGTTGATTCATTGGAAAAGACTCTGATGCTGGGAGGGATTGGGGGCAGGAGGAGAATGGGACAGAGGATGCGATGGCTGGATGGCATCACCTACTCAATGGACATGAGTTTGGGTAAACTCTGGGAGTTGGTGATGGACAGGGAAGCCTCGTGTGCTGCGATTCATGGGGTCACAAAGAGTCGGACACGACTGAACAACTGAACTGAGCTGAAGAGCTCAGTTTAATTTACTGTTATAGTAATTTAAAAAATTTGATTATTATATTTCTTATTTGCTATCTTATATTAATCTTCTAGGTTTTACTTTTTGACTTTTGTCTTAACATTTTGGCGAATACTGCTTCCTATTGTTTTAAGCTGTCATTAAAAAAAAAAAAAAATTAATCCCAGTAGACACCATATTTTATTCCTGCTCTAATTCATGGTGCTTTGTTTCATTAAATTAATACTAATTGCACTCCAGTAATATCTTTACTAATAATAAACTATCTTTTGAAATAATCTTAGAGCTTAGCTAAAAGTAACTTCTTCCGGAGGGTCTCTCATAGATTCTGTGAAGCACTTTTGATTGCTACAATGTAGGTTCTATATAATTATTTTATGATCCTTACAACTTTCACAAAAAGTTAATTCTTAATAGATCATAAACATAATTATAAAATATAAAATTCCAAAATTTATAGAGAGAAAAAATAGGAAAAATTGTTTTGTGTTTGATTTTGTGGATGCTTCCCTGGTGGCTCAGATGGTAAAGCGTCTGCCCTCAATGCAGGAGACCCAGGTTCGATTCCTGGGTTGGGAAGATCTCCTGGTGAAGGAAACGGCAACCCACTCTAGTACTCTTGTGCGGAAAATCACACGGACTGGGGAGCCTGGTAGGCTACACTCCATGGGGTCGCAAAGAGTCGGACACGACTGAGCGAATTCACTTTCACTTTTAAGGTATACCATTGCTATGCTAATACTAAGTCGCTTCAGTTGTGTCCCACTCTGTGCAACCCCATAGACGGCAGCCCACCAGGATCCCCCGTCCCTGGGATTCTCCAGGCAAGAACACTAGAGTGGGTTACCATTTCCTTCTCCAATGCATGAAAGTGAAAAGTGAAAGTGAAGTCGCTCAGTCGTGTCTGACTCAGCGAACCCATGGACTGCAGCCTACCAGGCTCCTCCATCCATGGGATTTTCCAGGCAAGAGTACTGGAGTGGGGTGCCATTGCCTTCTCCGAGGTATAACATTAAAAATGCAATTAATTAAAAAAACTGATAAATTGTATTTTGCTGAGATTATCTAAAGACAAATAATATATAAGCCAAAGATGAAAAGAAAATATTTGCAAATCACATATCTGATTAAGAACTATTTTTCTTGATATATAAAGAACTTAAAAGTTAAGAGTAAAGTAATAAACTACCAATTTATTTATCTGTCAATGAATTGGTAAATGTTAGGAGCAAGTACTTTACCATAGATGAATCATAGATTGGAAATATACATATAAAATGATTCTCAACATTGTCACTTAGTTCAGTCACTCACTCTTGTCTAATTCTTTGCGACCTGATGAACTGCAGCACACCAGGCCTTCACATCTATCACCAACTCCCGGAGTTTATCCAAACTCATGTCCATTGAGTCGGTGATGCCATCCAACCATCTCATTCTCTGTCATCCCTTTCTCCTCCTGCCCTCAATCTCTCCCAGCATCAGGGTCTTTTCCAATGAGTAAACTCTCCGCATCAAGTGGCTAAAATATTGGAGGTTCAGCTTTAACATCAGTCCTTCTGATGAACACCCAGGAATGATCTCCTTTAGGATGGACTGGTTGGATCTCCTTGCAGCCCAAGGGACCCTCAAGAGTCTTCTCCAACACCACATTTGAAAAGCATCAATTCTTCGGCACTCAGCTTTCTTTATAGTCCAACTTTCACATCCATACATTACCACTGGAAAAACCATAGTCTTGCATAGATGGATCTTTGTCGGTAAAGTAATGTCTCTGCTTTTTGATAAGCTGTCTAGGTTGGTCATAACTTTCCTTCCAAGGAGTAAGTAAGCATCTTTTAATTTCATGGCTACAATCACCATCTGCAGTGATGCCATGATCTTAGTTTTCTAAATGTTGAACTTTAAGCCTTTTTTCTCACTCTCCTCTTTCACATTCATCAACAGGATCTTTAGTTCTTCTTCACTTTCTGCCATAAGGGTGGTGTCATCTGCATATCTGAGGTCATTGATATTTCTCCCAGAAATCTTGATTCAAGCTTGTGGTTCCTTTAGCCTAGCCTTTCTTATGATGTACTCTGCATCATGTAAATAAGCAGGTTGACAATATACAGCCTTGATGTACTCCTTTTCCTACTTGGAACCAGTCTGTTGTTCCATGTCCAGTTCTAACTGTTGCTTCCTGACCTGCATACAGATTTCTCAAGAGGCAGGTCAGGTGGTCTTATATTCCCATCTCTTTCAGAATTTTCCACAGTTTGTTGTGATTCACACCATCAAAGGCTTAGGCATAGTCAGTAAAGCAGTTGATGTTTTTCTGGAGCTCTTTGCTTTTTCGATGATCCAGTGGTTGTCGACAATTTGATTTCTTGTTCCTCTGCCTTTTCTAAAACCAGCTTGAACCTCAGGAAATTCTCGGTTCATGTAGCTGAAGCCTGGCTTGGAAAATTTTGAGTATCACTTTACTAGCGTGTGAGATGAGCACAATTGTGCAGTAGTTTGAGCATTCTTTGGCATTGCCTTTCTTTGTGATTGTCACTAAAAATGTGTAAGCTGAGGAAACAGTGAGATACTTTTGCATACTATTAAAATGAAGCCAAAATTCAAAAAGGTTGACAATATAGAATGTTGGCAGTATTGTTAGAGGAGTCATTTGCTACTTATTATAAAATTAACTATAGATTTGCACACAGTGTTGTAGTCATGCTCCTGTATAGTTGTGTGAAAATTATTTTCACACAAAAACCTGTATGTGCATGTGTTGTTGTTCATTCGCTAAGTTGTGTCTGACTCTTTGTGATCCCATGAACTGCCGCGTGCCAGGCTTACTTGTCCTTCACAATCTCCTAGAGTTTGCTCAAACTCATGTCCATTGAGTTGGTGATGCCATTCAAGCTTCTCATCCTCTCTCTCCCCCTTCTCCTGCCCTCAGTCTTAGCATCAGGGTCTTTTCCAATGAGTCAGCTCATGTGCATGCTTATAGAAAATTTACTTGTTAATAATTACAAAAAATCAAGCAACCAATTTGTCTTTCTACAGATACATTAATAAATGAACTATTGCATAGATACAGTGGAACAGCTATTTGGGAATGATATTTAAAGGTTAAATTTGCTTATCATTAGCAGCGTGATTTAACACTTCTGAATCTACTATATGTGTATATTGAAGTTGAAGAAATAAGTTAGGCTGAGAGTATATGGTGGGAGATAGAGTTCTCAGTGAGGGAGAAAGAAGTGATGATACAGAAGGAAAAAAAGACTAGACCAACCCACTTGATGATTAGATTATATTGGAGCCAGAGACATCAAATCAGTTTAAGATTAATACAAATGGCAAGATACACATATAATTATAGATATGTAGGAATGCATATCTTAGAAAACATACATGTATTTCCTGATTCATTCTACCGATAGGGCTTTAAAGCAGTGACATGCCAGTAGCAGCAAGCACACCCAGAACCCATTTCTTACTTTCTGCATACAATTCTCAAATAAAGAGAACCAGGAATCCTTAGAGATAGCTAATTCTAGAGCTGAATAAAGTAAAACACAAAGTTAATTTGGAGGATCTTAGGGTGACACAAAATAAAGATATGCTCCAAAAAGATAGGGGTATGTAACTTCTCTCTTAAGAAATAAGAATCTGAACACCATATTTTTTTAACCTCCTCTTGGTTCTAACAGTTTCTGAGTTTTTCCAAACAGAAGACAGAAAAAAAAAAATCAGAAGACAATTAATATACCTTAGATTATAACCCATAGTATAAATTAAATACACGTGCTGTAACCCTGTATTGGAAATAAAATATCTCTCTGAGGGGTACAAGGATAGTGAAAAATAAAATAAATTTAGGGAGATAGGCTCCAGTCAAATATAGATAGCTGTATCATTTCTTAGATGTTTTAGCCAAGAAAGTCACAACAGAAAAAATCTGTAGCTTAAAAATAGCTGAAATAAAATTATCTTTATAATAATTGAAATATATTATGTAGCCTAATTAAATTATAGATGATACTCATCAAATATTTTTGAGCTGAAAGTCTAATGCAAGATTGGTTAAATATTAAAATGGTTTTGATCTTTGAGTGAAAGTATATTGAGATCTTAACTTCTTTTGAAAATAAGAATATCCTTAACAATATTTGAAATATTCTGAATCTTTTAAAAACACAATAACTGTATTTATAAAATAATATTAATCTAATAATTAGGGTGAAGCCAGCAAGACCTTGTTGGGCTCCTGGTTATGGAAGCCTGAGTGCCCTGCTCCTTGTTTGCAAAGAACAGACTCCAGCCTCCCTGATCCTCCCTGAGTCCCAAAGGACAGATTCACACAGTTACTAATCAGAGAAGGGAAGGGTTGAAGAGATAAGAGAGGAGCCACCAAGAAACAATAGAGGAGCATTCATAGGTGTTTACAAATTACTTACTAAAGTACTTAACCATATTAAAAGTTTCAATAATAATTGATTTTTCTATTAAAATCATTTTCAAAGATCAGACATTTGGTAATGACAAGTGTTAGAATGTGAGCACACATGTTTAAAACTGGGCAATCCCAATACTTCTCTGCTGCTGGTGTGTTATGTAGTTTAAATAGCACAATACTACAAATATGTGCTCACATTTTAACACTTCATTACCAAATATCTGATCTTTGAAAATGATTTTAACAGAAAAAAAAAAAAAAAAAACTATTATTATTGAAATTTTGATATGATAAGTACTTTAGGGGTTGCCCAAAAGTTTGTTGGGGTTACAAACTTTTGGGCCAGCTCAACGGCTACTGAGGTCTACTTGTTTTGCAAAACTTATTATCAATGAATATTTGAAACTGGAGTTAATTTTTCAAGTACAAATATATAAAATGCACCTGCTATAAGCAGATCATTTAAAATTTATGTGGATTTCAGAGAACAAGGAAAGTACAGTATCTTTGAATCTTAAAACAGCAAATGACCTTTGTTTTAAATCTTGTCTAAGATTTTTTGCCTCCAGGCATCATGACCCATTGAAAACAAGGTTGTCTTTTTCTTTATATATTTATACAGATTTTTGAGAAAAATATTTTTAAGCAGTTTGTTTGAGTTAACCTTCTTGTTCTCAAAGTTACAACACACAAAAACTTCAAAAACTAATCTTTTTGACCTCATAACTTTTTAACTTTTTCCTCAGAACAATAAAAATAGGATATCCACAATTTGAAACCCAGTCCATTAACTATTATAGTTTATCTGTTAGTGTGTGTGGTCACTTTTTTTGTGTGTGTGTGACAATGGGTTGCTATATGGATTTGTTAAATGAAGATAATATAGAAAAAAATACCATATAAAGTGTATTAGTATTTGAAGAGACTGTAGAAATCCCCTAGCTCTTTCTCTTTGTTTTATGAATGGATGAGGAAAAAGGAGACTTAAGAGCATATGTAACAAAATGGCTCATCATAATATACTAGTAGATTCTCATTTAAATATATATTTATGTTAATTGCTTTGCAATAATTAAATCTAAAGCTCCACGAATTGTAAGGATTTTAAGATAGGAAATTTAGAATAACAATATTAATAACAATAGAAAGATCTATCAATATTGATCCAGATAATTGGAAAATCATTGTTCATTGTATTACATTAGTGTACAACTTTGAAGACAAATTTCCTCTTGTAGTTTTTTTTTTTTTTTTTCCCGATATTTATTTGGATGAAGAGAAGGAATAGATTTAGAGAAGTTTATTTGTGAGGAAATAAAAATATGAATGAACTGAATTATTAATACAACTTTTCTGCTGTATTATACTCCTGTCTTAAAACACATTTTAAAACTTGTCCATTCTTGTGATGTTCATTTTTTATAATGTCTGCAAAGTAAAATATATATTTAAAAAACTGAGAACAAGCCTTACCTTTTATTCATGTGTTTTATTCTCTTTTATTATAAAGTAGGGGAAAAAAGGCAAGATGAAAAGCTATTATAATGCTGAGTGGCAGAACTTGGCACAATAGCTCTCAAGTGTGTAAAACAGCCTACAGGGAGACTAAATGCATTAGGATGTATTTATATTGACAAAAGAGTCATTGTTTGTAGTGTTTAGAAGAAGGAATCTGCCATGACCCACATAACAAATTACTGTTGTCTGACCTCATTGAAACAAGATCTAGTGAAGTACAACCACCAGAGCTGATGTTCTGGAAGTTTTTCTTTTTTTTTTTTTTTTACACCACAGCACTCCTGGAGGGCCATGATTATACCACCCCTTATTTCCTAGACTTCTAAAGCACTCGATAAAGACTCTTATCACCTTGATACCAGAGCTCTTTTACTTACAAGACAGAAAAGGAGAAGCTGTGCTACCACAGAATGGTGTGTTATTTTCTGAAGAGTTAAGATTACCTATGAAAGAAAGAATTCACATAAACTGAAATAAAATCTCATGTTCATGTTGCAGCCAGCAGTTTTCATTAAGAAGAAAGGTTGTTGTTTTTTTTTTTTTTCCTTCTCACTTCTTATGCTGTATCCTTCTCACCTTGTAGAGCTGAGCAGTCAAGTCAGTTACTAAGAGGCATCTGCCTTCAATTACCTCATTTCCACTTACAGCATACCTTTTTTATTTTATTTTATTTTTTAACTTTACAATATTTTATTGGTTTTGCCGTATATCAAAACGAATCCGCCATAGGTATACATGTGTTCCCCATCCTGAACCCTCCTCCCTCTCTGCACCATCCCTTTGGGTCGTCCCAGTGCACCAGCCCTAAGCAGCACATAATAAACTGTTTTTAATCAAGAAAAGACAGATATAGTTTGTTTCATAATGCTTTGCTTTTCTTATGGACTTTGTCTCAAACCAGCAGTGGTTTTCTTATAATATGGATATCTTTTATGGATTTATTTCCTATTACTATTCATTAGGAACTTTAATAAAATGTGATTGACTGTCCTAGAAGAGAGACATTGAAAATAACTTTTCAAATGTTTTCAGGGTTAGGAACAATTTAATTGTAATGATTTATTTTAAATATAATATCATTTTAAATTTTATTCCAATTAAATAAACTCACCTCTGAAAAATTGCAAAATAGTTTATCCAAAATTAAAATGTAAGAACTTTTAGTACTCATTAAGTACTTTCTGCCACTGTGGCTGAGCAGGCAGTTCTATATTCACTTAGAATAACTAAAGCCATCTTGAGTAATTTTTCTAATAGGCAATAAAGAACTGAATCTTACACACCACCAGACAGCTTAAAAGCTAAGCTCTTTAATTGTTATTCTTAATATTCCACTTAATATTTTATGGCTGAATGCAGTCAGAAGGAAAGCACTGGTTTATAATTTTCATTTTGAACATATTTTGTGCATTTCATGCTAAACAAATTGATTTTGAAAGAAGTTGTTTCATGCACTTTGTCCTAAATGCTTTAAATTATTATAAAAAACAGTGTTGAAAAAAAAAATCCAGACTGATTAGTAGTCATGGAGATTATTCAAGGCTAAAACTCTGATATCTGAAAGCTTTTTCTCAGCATCATAACACCTTTAATGAAGGGCTGAAAAATTACACTTTGGGATCATAGGTAACATCTGATAGGTGGAAATATTTTTTAAAATTATATTTGTATTTTTAGAAATGTAGAAAAAAATCCAGGCTAACAAAATTTGGAATATGAAAATAAGGCAAAAACAAACAAACAAACAAACCTTAGAGGAAGGTAGCAACTTCTATCAACCTAGAGAAATATACCTGCTATTGACTCAATTGTTTTCTCCTAAAATTCATATGTTGAGGTTTTAATGGGCAATGTGATTATATTTGGAGATAACATCTAAAGTTAAATGAGGTTATAAGGTTGGAATCCAATTCCAATCTGACCATGCCCTTACAAGAAGACAGATATCAGAAAGATGTATACACAGGAAAATGGTCATATGAGAACACCAAGAGAATGTGGCCATCTGCAAGTCAAGGAGAAAAGACTCAGAAGAAACCAACACTCTTGTTGGTCTTTGATCTAGGACTTCCAGTCTCTAGAGTTATGACAAAATAAATTTATATTTTATAAGTGACATAGTCAGTGGAAATTAGTTATGGCAGCTTGAATATACCAATACAATACCCAAGTCAAAGCAGAAAAGTAGATTAATATTTTTCATAATGATTTGTTTTACTTTTCTGAAGAATATGCTAAGCAAAACACATTTCATCCAAGTTGTGCCAATTTGTGCATTTCAGAACTTTTCATTAAATTTTAATAAAAAATGTAGCACTGTACAAGACATGTTTACATAATTTTCCTAGCATTGTAATCATAAGTGTGGTAGGTTAAAAAAAAAAAGCAAAATCACTGACATTTAGAACAATGTTAGGAAACAATATGGTTCTATAACTTTTTGTGTGTCTCAAAAAAAAAAAAAATGTTATTACTTTCTATAAACCTAGCTTTTAATTAAAAAAAAAAAAAAGTGACTAGCAGCTTAACTTCCTGTCTACGACTTTCAAACTTGACTTTATTTACTCTCCCTTTTTGTTGTAAACCAGGGAAGTCAAGGAAGAGCTAAGTCTTAGTAGCCTAAAACTTTAAAGAAAATTACAATTTTTTTCTCTCAGTAATTGATTTAGGAATAACTATGGGAAGATCTCCTTGCAGTCCAAGGGAATCTCAAGAGTCTTCTCCAACACCACAGTTCAAAAGCATCAATTCTTTGGCGCTCAGCCTTCTTCACAGTCCAGCTCTCACATCCATATATGACCACAGGAAAGACCATAGCCTTGACTAGACGGACCTTTGTTGGCAAAGTAATGTCTCTGCTTTTGAATATACTATCTAGGTTGGTCATAACTTTCCTTCCAAGGAGTAAGCCTCTTTTAATTTCATGGCTGCAGTCACCATCTGCAGTGATTTTGGAGCCCCCAAAATAAAGTCTGACACTGTCCATTCTGAAGGAGATCAGCCCTGGGATTTCTTTGGAAGGAATGATGCTAAAGCTGAAACTCCAATATTTTGGCCACTTCATGTGAAGAGTTGACTCATTGGAGAAGACTCTGATGCTGGGAGGGATTAGGGGCAGGAGGAAAAGGGGACGACAGAGGATGAGATGGCTGGATAGCATCACTGACTCGATGGATATGAGTCTGAGTGACCTCCAGGAGTTGGTGATGGACAGGGAGGCCTGGCGTGCTGCGATTCATGGGGTCTCGAAGAGTCGAACACGACTGAATGACTGATCTGATCTGATCTGATGGGAAGATCTGACTGATACTGTGTGAATTAAAGTCTGTTGAGATTCTTCCAGATTTTTTTTTTTTCCTTTTATTGAAGCGGGATGGGTTTGTTTAGGGGTGGGGAGTTTCTTGCCATTGCAAAGAATAAAAGCATGAGAAAAATTCACTTGTCCCTCTTCATGTGTTTGAGTAAGAACATGGTTGATGAAACTGTCGTAGCCATCTGTGACCATAAACAGACAAGCTTGAATGTGGAAATCCAATATGCTCCTAGGAAATGAAGGAAATATAAAAGGAGCTTGGCCCTACATGGCATTATTTAGTTGCAGAAATACTAATTCTGGACCTACTTAACCTCTGGATTTGATATGCATGAAAAATACACAATCCTGAATTTAACCTTCTGGAATAGTGAGGCAAGACTGAAATATCCTATTGATATTGATTGAAGCTAGTTTGTTTCTATGAAGATACACAGTATAAAAATAATCTCAAAGCTTCAGTACTTCTTTCTTGCTTTGCAAGAGTTTTTTGAAAACTCTGCTAGACTCACCTGAGGTAGGCTTGATTTGGCTCAACCTACCTACTCTTTCCATAATACAGAATCAAGGAAAGCCTTTACATCAGACACTTGCTCTTATGGTTGGGAGCAAGAGCAAGAAGGCCAAGCTGAATTACACAATACCTTTTACATTTGGTCCTGAAGTGACCCTTTACCACTTTGACTCACAATCCATCTGTCAAACAAATCATATGGGATGAGTGTAACTCCAACTAGGAGATAGTGAATAGTTAGGGAATTATTCTAATGAGCCATAAGGATATTATAGACATGTGCATGTGCTGTGTGTGTGTGTGTGTGTATACAGTTATATGGAAATTAGAAAAACATTGCCTTCTTATGACTCATGAGATAATTGTAGACATTTAGCTTACACATTCATACATTATTGTAGATATATGTGTACTCTGTGCACTGCTTTTGTCGAAAACACTGGTTGAACTCTGTTTGGCTTTTCAGTAAAAGAGTTGAGAAGGTAAAGATGAATACTGATGTTATTGGAAAAGTTAAAAGACAGTCTAATGGCAACCGAAGTCTAGACAAAAATAACTTAGAGCATGATGAGATCAATAGCAGAGCCAATACAAGGCAACTGAATGTCCAGGGTGTAGCCCATGAGTAAAAGAAGAATGGATCGAAGAGAAAGTTATTAAATTACTTTTTTAGGAAATTCACATGAACTTTCTTACATAATTTTGAGTTCCAAGTATACTTTAAGAGGGAAGAATTAAGTAACATAAAGTACAATTTTAAGGCAGGCAAAATGTATCACCTATATCAAAATATTTATTGAGTCATAATTATATTACAATTTTACTAGCTTCTGTGAGCAGAAAGATTAAAATAAAGTATCTGCTTCATTTTCAAAGGTATGACTCACATATATTTACATAATCTATGAATTTCTTACATTAGGTAGAAAAGACAGTGGAACATCAATTGTAATCTATAGAAAATTTTAATAAATTATCTGTTAAATGAGAAATTTATGTAGATTTTCTGTGGATTCAGATTATATGGATTGATTCCCCTTCCCAATGTGCAACGCATCATGTAGCATATACAGCCATTAGTTATTAAATTATTGGTTGCTTTTAAACTATTTTCTCGCTTAGGCAGTAGTTGAGACCATTTTCATTTTCACATTTACTTATAAAAATACCTGAAAATGTTATTTCATTTGGAGCTTTTTAATAATCTATTTATTCTTCCAGATAAATTAATTATGTATTTAACATTATGACTGATTAAAAATAAAATATACAAATAGTAACCATTATGTTTAGGTATAAGACTAGCCTCCTCATTGTAGGAACATAAGGGGAAAAAAATTGGAAATTATTTTTGTTCTGGCTTCTGCATCAGATCTCATTTTGTGTCTTTTGAAAATGCAAAGTAGAATGCTATTTCTTTAGATCAGGTTATCAAAAAATGAATTTTGTGAATTCTTAGTCATAATGTTGTTGCTAAAATATCTCTAATTCCAGAACTATTTTCAATTGAATAAAATGTTATACATGCATTATAACCTACTACAGTGGTTCTCCACCATGTGTATGTGTTGAGAAGGAAAGGGATGTTTCTACCAGGCCCCCAGGGGATATTTGCCAATACCTAAAAGCATTTTTCTGTTGCCACAATTTTTGTGTGGGGGACATTATTGTCATCTAATATTTGGAGTCCAGGGATATGGCTTAACATCCTATTAATTGGTCTTCCCTGATAGCTCAGTTGGTAAAGAATCCACCTGCAATGCAGGAGACCTGGATTTGATCTCTGGGTTGGGAAGATCCCCTGGAGAGGGTAAAGGTTACCCACTTCAGTATTCTGGCCTAGAGAATTCCATGGACAGTATAGTCCATGGGGTTGCAAAGAGTCGGACAGGACTGAGTGACTTTCCCTTTCACTTTCAATACAATGCAGAGAGCTGGCCCCACAACAAAGAATTGCTGCTGCTGCTAAGTCGCTTCAGTCGTGTCCGACTTTGTGCAACCCCTAGGTAGCAGCCCAACCAGGCTCCTCTGTCCCTGGGATTCTCCAGGCAAGAATACTGGAGTGGGTTGCCACTTCCTTTTCAAATGCATGAATGCTAAGTCGCTTAAGTCCTATCTGACTGTGTTCTACCCTATGGACAGCAGCCCACCAGGCTCCTCTGTCCACGGGATTCTCTAAGCAAGATTCTGGAGTGGGTTGCCACTTATTTCTCCACAACAAAGATTATCTGTTTTCAAATGACACCAGAGCCCAGAACTGAAAATTCCTGATGGAGTAAAACTCCACCTCAATGGTGATCATTTAAATGAAATAGCATAATTAAATTTCATTGTAATACAATTCTTTAGCAAATGCTTGAAGAAGTGAAGAAGTTACCAGCATCATGTCTATGAAAAGATCTTTGCAGACAGAGAATAGCCAGTGTAAAGGCGCCAAGGTGAACAGTATTTTTGGTGTGACAAAGCACAAAAAATAGCATTATTATTTTTTCAAGTATTGGGGTGAAGGAACTTACTGAAAGTGAACAGAATAATATATTCATTTTCTCTGAACACTTTATTTTTTAGCCTAATGGACTGCTCAAATTCTGCTCTGATATTATAGAGTAAAAGGAATTGAAAGAGAAAATGAATTGAAATACAAATGGTATTAGAATTTTGCATGTTAATTATAGAGGGCTCACATTATAAGTTAAATGTGCATATAGATAATGTGAAAATGATATCCTTCATGTAGAATATGTATTATATGAATTATATGTTGTATAATAAATGCATTTCTAATATAAATTTATCTATAACATGTTTACTTTTAATATACTTATTAATATTTTATGAATATAATGTACATGTCTATGTGAATGACATAGTTATAATGCACATGAAAATTGGCATACCTAGTTTTTTAAGTAAAATGATACAACAAATAGATGCATAATTTCTTCAAAATATTCAAAAAACTTACTATATTACATGAACTTTCTCTGTAAAAGGGCTTCCCAGGTGATGCAGTGGTAAAGAATCAGCCTGCCAATGCAGGAAATCCAAGAGACACAGGTTCAATCCCTGAGTAAGGCAGATCCCCTGGAGAAGGAAATGACAGCCCACTCCAGTATTCTTGCCTGGAAAACATCATGGACAGAGGAGCCTGGTGGGCTACAGTCCAAAAGCACAGGACAGAACAATTTCTATATTAGCAAAATACTGAAAGATAATTTATCATTTTGGTAGGTTGTTAGCAAGCTCCTTCTATTCATTCTTTTGAGGTAATTTTGAAGCTTCTATCTTCAAACTGTGGAGTCAGTTTCCCTACCTCCTGAATCTGGGTTATTATTATGACTTACTGGGACTACTAGAACATGGTGGGAGTGATATTACAATTCTGAACCCAAGGCTCAGTGGCTTTACACACTTTTAGTCTCTTTTCAGACTCCTGTCTCCATCCTGAGTCAAAGTCCAGACTAGTTTGTTGGAGATGAGACATAAAAAGACACAGCTAAACCAACCTGATTGTCCCAGGAAAACATACATGTAAAAAAGTTCATCCCACATAAGTCAAGCCACCTACTTGATCCACTGGTAAACATAGACACACAAACTTAAACTTAGTGGAGCCCAGCTCAGATCAAAAGGAGAGCACAACTAACCCATGCCTTAGGGGCTCCTGCTGTTGCTGCTGCTAATTCGCTTCAATCGTGGCCAACTCTGTGTGACCACCATAGACGGCAGCCCACCAGGCTCCGCCGTCCCTGGAATTATCCAGGCAAGAACACTGGAGTGGGTTGCCATTTCCTTCTCCAATGAATAAAAGTGAAAAGTGAAAGTGAAGTTGCTCAGTACTGTTTGATTCTTAGCGATCTAAGGACTACAGCCTACCAGGCTCCTCCGCCCATGGGATTTTCCAGGTGAGAGTACAGGACTGTGTTGCCATTGCCTTCTCTGAACTTATGGGCAGTAAACTTAAATGACTGTGATTTATGTTGTATTTTTTATGATTTTATTGTGGTGAAATGCACATAGCATAAAATTAATCTGTTTAAATATATAACTAATTTAAATATGTCTATTCTTACTTATTCTTTGACATTGCCTTTCTTTGGAACTGGAATGAAAACTGACCATTTCCAGTCCAGTGGCCACTGCTGAGTTTTCCAAATTTGCTGGCATATTGAGTGCAACACTTTCATAGCATCATCTTTCAGGATTTGAAATAGCTCAACTGGAATTCTGTCACTGCCACTACCTTTATTCATAGTGATGCTTTCTAAGGCCCACTTGACTTCACATTCCAGGATGGCTGGCTCTAGGTCAGTGATCATCATGATTATCTGGGTCAAGAAGATCTTTTTTGTACAGTTCTCTGTGTATTCTTGACAACTCTTCTTAATATCTTCTGCTTCTGTTAAGTCCGTACCATTTTTGTCCTTTATCGAGACCATCTTTGCATGAAATGTTCCTTTGGTATCTCTGATTTTCTTGAAGAGATCCCTAGTCTTTCCCATTCTGTTGTTTTCCTCTATTTCTTTGCATTGATCGTTGAAGACGGCTTTCTTATCTCTTCTTGCTATTCTTTGGAACTCTGCATTCAGATATTTATATCTTTCCTTTTCTCCTTTGCTTTTTGCTTCTCTTCTTTTCACAGCTATTTGTAAGGCCTCCCCAGACAGTCATTTCCGTTTTTGCATTTCTTTTCCATGGAAATTGTTTTGATCCCTGTATCCTATACAATGTCATGAACCTCTGTCCATAGTTCATCAGGCACTTTGTCTATAAGATCTAGTCCCTTAAATCTATTTCTCACTTCCACTGTAAAATCATAAGGGATTTGATTTAGGTCATACCTGAATGGTCTAATGGTTTTCCCTTCTTTTTTCAATTTAAATCTGAATTTGGCAATAAGGAGTTCATGGTCCGAGCCACAGTCAGCTCCTGGTCTTATTTTTGCTGATTGTATAGAGCTTCTCCATCTTTGGCTGCAAAGAATATAATCAATCTGATTTCACTGTTGACCATCTGGTGATGTCCATGTATAGTCTTCTCTTGTGCTGTTGGAAGAGGGTGCTTGCTATGACCAGTGCGTTCTCTTGGCAAAACTCTATTCGTCTTTGCCCTGCTTCATTCCGTATTCCAAGGCCAAATTTGCCTGTTACTCCAGGTGTTTCTTGACTTCCTACTTTTGCATTCCAGTCCCCTATAATGAAAAGAACATCTTTTTTGGGTGTTAGTTCTAAAAGTTCTTGTAGGTCTTCATAGAACTGTTCAGCTTCAGCTTCTTCAGTGTTACTGGTTGGATTACTGTGATATTGAATGGTTTACCTTGGAAACGAACAGAGATCATTCTGTCGTTTTTGAGATTGCATCCAAGTACTGCATTTTGGATTCTTTTGTTGAACCATGATGGCTACTCCATTTCTTCTAAGGGATTCCTACCCACAGTAGTATATATAATGATCATCTGAGTTAAATTCACCCATTCCAGTCCCTTTTAGTTCTCTGATTCCTAGAATGTTGACGTTCACTCTTGCCATCTCCTATTTGACCACTTCCAATTTCACTTGATTCATGGACCTAACATTCCAGTTTCCTACGCAATATTGCTCTTTACAGCATCGGACCTTGCTTCTTTCACCAGTCATATCCACAACTGGGTGTTATTTTTGCTTTGGGCTCCATCCCTTCATTCTTTCTGGAGTTATTTCTCCACTGATCTCCGGTAGCATATTGGACTCACCTCACTCACTAGTAAAGTAATGCTCAAAATTCTCCAAGCCAGGCTTCAGCAATACATGAACTCTGAACTTCCAGATATTCAAACTGGTTTTAGAAAAGGCAAAGAAACCAGAGGTCAAATTGCCAACATCTGCTGGATCATCAAAAAAGCAAGATAGTTCCAGAAAAACATCTATTTCTGCTTTACTGACTATGCCAAAGCCTTTGACTGTGTGGATCACAATAAACTGTGGAAAATTCTGAAAGGGATGGGAATACCAGACTACCTGACCTGCCTCTTGAGAAACCTGTATGCAGGTCAGGAAGCAACAGTTAGAATTGGACATGGAACAACAGACTTGTTCCAAATAGGAAAAGAAATACATCAAGGCTGTATATTTTCACCCTGCTTATTTAACTTATATGCAGAGTACAACATGAGAAATGCTGGGCTGGAAGAAGAACAAGCTGGAATCAAAATTCCCGGGAAAAATATCAATAACTTTAGATATGTCGATGACACCACTCTTATGGCAGAAAGTGAAGAGGAACTCAAAAGCCTCTTGATGAAAGTGAAAGAGGAGAGTTAACATGTTGGCTTAAAGCTCAACATTCAGAACACTAAGATCATGGCATCCAGTCCCATCACTTCATGGGAAATAGATGGGGAAACAGTGGAAACAGTGTCAGACTTTATTTTTCTGGGCTCCAAAATCACTGCAGATGGTGATTGCAGCCATGACATTAAAAGATGCTTACTCCTTGGAAGCAAAGTTATGACCAACCTAGATAGCATATTGAAAAGCAGAGACATTAACTTGCCAACAAAGGTCCATCTAGTCAAGGCTATAGTTTTTCCAGTAGTAATGTGTGAATGAGACAAGTATACTGTGAAGAAAGCTGAGCACCTAAGACTTGATGCTTTTGAACTGTGGTGTTGGAGAAGACTCTTGTGAGTCCCTTGGATTGCAAGGAGAGATCCAACCAGTCCATTCTAAAGGAGATCAGTCCTGGGTGTTCTTGGGAAAGATTGATGCTAAAACTGAAACTCCAGTACTTTGGCCACCTCAAGAGAAGTTTTGACTTACTGGAAAAGACTCTGATGCTGGGAGGGATTGGGGGAAAGAGGAGTAGGGGAAGACAGAGGATGAGATGGCTGGATGGCATCACCAACTCAATGGACATGAGTCTGGGTGAACTCCAGGAGTTGGTGTTGGACATGGCCTGGTGTGCTGCAATTCATGGGGTCGCAAAGAGTCAAACACAACTGAGTGACTGAACTGAACTGAACTGAAGGATTCTGACTTATTATAGAAAATGTTGAGACTTCCGGTTAAGATGGCGGAGGATTAGGACGGGGAATACGCTTTCTCCTCCACAAATTCATCAAAGGGACATCTAGGCGCCAAGTAAATTCCACAAATAGCTTCGGAGTGCTGGCGGAGGACGTCGGACACCCAGAAAAGCAACTCACTGCCTTCTAAAGGAGGTAGGAAAGAATATAGAAGCCGGAGAGAGACAAAGAGGGAGGGGCGGACCTCTGTCCGGGGGAAGGGAGTCTTAAAAAGAGAAGTTTCCAAACACCAGGAAACACTCTCCCTGCGGAATCTGCGCCGAACCTGGGAAACACGGAGACTATCATAAGAGGGAGGAGAACAGTTGAGCAATTAGAACCCACAGACTGCGGGCCCTGCGGTAACTTCCGCAGTGGAGAAGCATTGCTGCAAACGCCCGCATCTGCCATTGGGGAGCCGGGGCTGGGCAGGGAGACGCCTTGGCTGTTCCCACGCGGGACGCTCCCCCACTGGACGCTCCCCCGCCGGCCACTCCCGCACAGGCGTGACCCCGCCCGCTGTGCCGGCGGCTCCCACGAGGGCCACCCCACCCCCTCCCCCACCCGCCCGCCATTCCCGTTGCCGGCCCCTCCCCCTCTGCGGGCTGTGGCGCAGACTGCGTTCGCCTGATTGTCTGGAGTGCTGCCTAATTGGAGTAGTTTGGGCCGGCAGTCCAGATTGTGCAGCGCCGACCACACGAGTGGCTGGCCTTGGCCCAGAACACCGCCGAACCGTGCACAGAACAAAGGACTATACAGACCAACTACAGAGAAAGGGGCCTATAGATCTTGAGAAATTTAAGTCGGAACAAGGAACTAGCCGAAAATGAACTGAACCCACAACAATAATAGAGAAACTCTTATATATATTGTTACTATTTTTACCATCATTATTTCCTTTTTTTTATATTTTTTTAAATTTTTATTATTTTTTAATTGGAAAAAGGAAAACAAAATTTTTTTTTCCTTTTATTTTTTTTTGTTGTTGTTTGTTTTGTTTTGTTTCTTTTATTTTTATTTTTTTATCCTGTAGTACTTCATTAATCTCCACCTTTAGATATAACTTTTGCGACCCTGTTTTTTTTTTTTTTTCTCCTTTTTGTCCTTTGCTTTTTTCCTTTCCTTTTTTCTTTTCTTTACTGATTACTGACTAGATCTGGCTCTCTCCTTCACACTCCCTCCTTTTATCCTCCTGATCACCTCTGTCTCCTTCCTCCCTTTTTCCTTCTCTGTATAACTCCGTGAACATCTCTGAGCAGTCCAGTTGTGGAATGCATTATAGAAGAAGAAGTTTTTGAGACTACTTTAAAAATGAGACTGATAACTGGAACCAGGAGGCTTAAGTCCATACCCTGATCCCACAAAACATTAATTGACAGGAGCTCATCAAAAGCCTCCATACCTACACTGAAACCAAGCATCACACAAAGACCAGCAAGTTCCACGACAAGACATACCAAGCAAATTCTCCAGAAAAACAAGAACACAGCCCTGAGCTCCAATACACAGGCTACACAAAGCGACCCCAAAATCATAGACATCTCATAACTCACTACTAGACACTCCACTGCACCCCAGAGAAAAGAAATCCAGCTCCACCCACCAGAACACTGATACAAGCTTCCATAAACAAGAAACCTTGACAAGCCACCTGTACAAACCCACATATAGTGCAGAAACGCCACAATAAAGAGAACTCCACAGACTACCAGAATACAGTAAAGACACTCTAAACTCAGCAATTTAAACAAGATGAAGAGACAGAAGAATTCCCAGCAGGTAAAGGAACAGGATAAATGCCCACCAAACCAAACAAAAGAGGAAGAAATAGCGAACCTACCTGATAAAGAATTCCAAATAATGATAGTGAAATTAATCCAAAATCTGGAAAGCAAAATGGAATCATGGATAAATAGCCTGGAGAAAAGCATTGAGAAGATGCAAGAAAGATTTAACAAGGACCTAGAAGAAATAAAAAAGAATCTCTGGAGGCAACAAATAGTAGAATAACAGAGGCAGAAGATAGAATTAGCGAATTAGAAGATAGAATGGCAGAATTAAATGAATCACAGGAGAAAAAAGAAAAACGAATTAAAAGAAAAGAGGACAATCTCAGAGACCTCCAGGACAATTTTAAACGTTACAATATTCGAATCATAGGAGTCCCAGAAGAAGAACACAAAAAGAAAGACCATGAGAAGATACTAGAGGAGATAATAGTTGAAAACTTCCCTAAAATGGGGAAGGTAATAATCACTCAAGTCCAAGAAACCCAGATAGTCCCAAATAGGATAAACTCAAGGCGAAACACCCCAAGACACATATTAATCAAATTAACAAAGATCACAAACAAAGAACAAATATTAAAAGCAGCAAGGGAAAAACAACAAATAACACACAAGGGAATTCCCATAAGGATAACAGCTGATCTTTCAATAGAAACTCTCCAAGCCAGGAGGGAATGGCAAGACATACTTAAAGTGATGAAAGAAAAGAACCTACAGCCCAGATTACTGTACTCAGCAAGGATCTCATTCAAATATGAAGGAAAAATCAAAACCTTTACAGACAAGCAAAAGCTGATAGAATTCAGCACCACCAAACCAGCTCTCCAACAAATACTAAAGGACATTCTCTAGACAGGAAACACAAAAAGGATATATAAATTCAAACCCAAAACAACAAAGTAAAAGGCAATGGGATCATATGTATCATTAATTACCTTAAATGTAAATGGATTGAATGCCCCAACCAAAAGACAGAGACTGGCTGAATGGATACAAAAACAAGACCCCTCCATATGTTGTATACAAGAAATCCACCTCAAAACAGGGGACACATACAGACTGAAAGTCAAGGGCTGGAAAAAGATTTTCCAAGCAAATAGAGACCAAAAGAAAGCAGGAGTAGCAATACTCATATCAGATAAAATAGACTTTAAAACAAAGGATGTGAAAAGAGTCAAAGAAGGTCACTACTTGATGATCAAAGGATCAATCCAAGAAGAAGATATAACAATTATAAATATATATGCACCCAACTTAGGAGCACCGCAATATATAAGACAAATACTAACAAGTATGAAAGGAGAAATCAACAATAACACAATAATAGTGGGAGACTTTAATACCCCACTCACACCAATGGATAGATCAACTAAACAGAAAGTTAACAAGGAAACACAAACTTTAAACGATACAATAGACCAGTTAGAACTAATTGATATCTATAGGACATTTCATCCCAAAACAATGAATTTCACCTTTTTCTCAAGCGCACACGGAACCTTCTCCAGGATAGACCACATCCTGGGCCATAAATCTAGCCTTGGTAAGTTCAGAAAAATTGAAATCATCCCAAGCATTTTCTCTGACCACAATGCAGTAAGAGTAAATCTCAATAACAGGAGAAAAACTATTAAAAAGTCCAACATATGGAGGCTGAACAACACACTCCTGAATAACCAACAAATCACAGAAGAAATCAAAAAAGAAATCAAATTCTGCATAGAAACAAATGAAAATGAAAACACAACAACCCAAAACCTGTGGGACACTGTAAAAGCAGTCCTAAGGGGAAAGTTCATAGCAATACAGGCATACCTCAAGAAACAAGAAAAAAGCCAAATAAATAACCTAACTCTACACCTAAAGCAACTGGAAAAGGAAGAAATGAAGCACCCCAAGGTTAGTGAAGGAAAGAAATCCTAAAAATTAGGGCAGATATAAATGCAAAAGAAACAAAAGAAACCACAGCAAAAATCAACAAAGCCAAAAGCTGGTTCTTTGAAAGGGTAAATAAAATTGACAAACCACTAGCCAGACTCATCAAGAAACAAAGGGAGAAAAATCAAATCAATAAAATTAGAAATGAAAATGGAGAGATCACAACAGACAGCACAGAAATACAAAGGATCATAACAGACTACTATCAGCAATTATATGGCAATAAAATGGACAATGTGGAAGAAATGGACAAATTCTTAGAAAAGTACAACTTCCCAAAACTGGATCAGGAAGACATAGAAACTCTTAACAGACCCATCACAAGCACGGAAATTGAAACTGTAATCAGAAATCTTCCAGCAAACAAAAGCCCAGGTCCAGACGGCTTCACAGCTGAATTCTACCAAAAATTTAGAGAAGAGCTAACACCTATCATACTCAAACTGTTCCAGAAAATTGCAGAGGAAGGCAAACTTCCAAACTCATTCTATGAGGCCACCATCACCCTAATACCAAAACCTGACAAAGATCCCACAAAAAAAGAAAACTACAGGCCAATATGACTGATGAACATAGATGCAAAAATCCTTAACAAAATTCTAGCAATCAGAATCCAACAACACATTAAAAAGATCATACACCATGACCAAGTGGGCTTTATCCCAGGGATGCAAGGATTCTTCAATATCCGCAAATCAATCAATGTAATACACCACATTAACAAACTGAAGAATAAAAACCATATGATTATCTCAATAGATGCAGAGAAAGCCTTTGACAAAGTTCAACATCCATTTATGATAAAAACTCTCCAGAAATCAGGAATAGAAGGAACACACCTCAACATAATAAAAGCTATATATGACAAACCCACAGCAAACATTATCCTCAATGGTGAAAAACTGAAAGCATTTCCTCTAAAGTCAGGAACAAGACAAGGATGTCCACTTTCACCGTTACTATTCAACATAGATTTGGAAGTTTTGGCCACAGCAATCAGAGCAGAAAAAGAAATAAAAGGAATCCAAATTGGAAAAGAAGAAGTAAAACTCTCACTGTTTGCAGATAACATGATCCTCTACGTAGAAAACCCTAAAGATTCCACCAGAAAATTACTAGAACTGATCAATGAATATAGTAAAGTTGCAGGATATAAAATTAACACACAGAAATCCCTTGCATTCTTGTACACTAATAACGAGAAAATAGAAAGAAAAATTAAGGAAACAATTCCATTCAACATTGCAATGAAAACAATAAAATACTTAGGAATATATCTTCCTAAAGAATCTAAAGACCTATATATAGAAGACTATAAAACACTGGTGAAAGAAATCAAAGAGGACACTAATAGATGGAGAAATATACCATGTTCATGGATTGGTAGAATCAATATAGTGAAAATGAGTATACTACCCAAAGCAATTTCTAGATTCAATGCAACCCCCATCAAGCTACCAACGGTATTCTTCACAGAGCTAGAACAAATAATTTCTCAATTTCTATGGAAATACAAAAAACCTCGAATAGCCAAAGCTACCTTGAGAAAGAAGAACGGAACTGGAGGAATCAACCTGCCTGACTTCAGGCTCTACTACAAAGCCACAGTCATCAAGACAGTATGGTACTGGCACAAGGACAGAAATATAGATCAATGGAACAAAATAGAAAGCCCAGAGATAAATCCACGCACATATGGTCACCTTATCTTTGACAAAAGAGGCAAGAATATACAATGGATTAAAGACAATCTCTTTAACAAGTGGTGCTGGGAAAACTGGTCAACCACTTGTAAAAGAATGAAACTAGAACACTTTCTAACACCATACACAAAAATAAACTCAAAATGGATTAAAGAGCTAAATGTAAGACCAGAAACCATAAAACTCCTAGAGGAAAACATAGGCAAAACACGCTCTGACTTACATCACAGCAGGATCCTCCATGACCCACCTCCCAGAATACTGGAAATAAAATCAAAAATGAACAAATGGGACCTAATCAAACTTAAAAAGCTTCTGCACAACAAAGGAAACTATAAGCAAGGTGAAAAGACAGCCTTCAGAATGGGAGAAAATAATAGCAAATGAAGCAACTGACAAACAACTAATCTCAAAAATATACAAGCAACTTCTACAGCTCAATTCCAGAAAAATAAATGACCCAATCAAAAAATGGGCCAAAGAACTAAATAGACATTTCTCCAAAGAAGACATACAGATGGCTAACAAACACATGAAAAGATGCTCAACATCACTCATTATCAGAGAAATGCAAATCAAAACCACTATGAGATACCATTTCACGCCAATCATAATGGCTGCTATCCAAAAGTCCACAAGCAATAAATGCTGGAGAGGGTGCAGAGAGAAGGGAACCCTCTTGCACTGTTGGTGGGAATGCAAACTGGTACAGCCACTATGGAGAACATTCTGGAGATTCCTCAAAAAACTGGGAATAGAACTGCCTTATGATCCAGCAATCCCACTGCTGGGCATATACACTGAGAAAACCAGTTGAAAGAGACACGTGTACCCCAATGTTCATAGCAGCACTGTTTGCAATAGCCAGAACGTGGAAGCAACCTAGATGTCCATCCACAGATGAATGGATAAGCAAGAGGTGGTACATATACACAATGGAGTATTACTCAGCCATTAAAAAGAATACATTTGAATCAGTTCTAAGGAGGTGGATGGAACTGGAGCCTATTATACAGAGTGAAGTAAGCCAGAAACAAAAACACAAATACAGTATACTAACGTATGTATGTGGAATTTAGAAAGATGGTAAAAATAACCCTATTTACGAGACAGCAAAAGAGACACTGATGTGTGGACCAGACTTTTGGACTCTGAGACCAGGAGAAGGTGGGATGATTGGGGAGAATAACATTGAAATATGTATAATATTATATCTGAAATGTATTTATTGTTCAAACTAAATACTGTCATGTTACAATTTGTTCATATTATATGTTTGTAATGTTTCTGATAATCAATAAAAGAGATTCTAGATAAAAAAAAAAGAAAAGGAAGACCTATTTGCTGAAATAACAACAACAAAAAAAAAACAAAAAGAAAATGTTAAAGATGCTGTATGACTTTTTACATCAATATAAAATCGTTTGATTATAAGCATGAGCAAGAATTTGATAATTTAGAATCAGCCAAACTCAAAATTTTGCAGACAGGATTTAAGACAATGAGAGGGAAATGGTAGATATTTTATGTATCAATTTTTTTAAAAAAAATTACTAAAATGTTAGACAGGAAATACCCAAATGTATTAGAGAAAAATAAAGACAAATAAAGTAGGTTATGAGTTGGAAGTCAAATGGAAATGCCAATGAACTGGAATATCTCTTTAGGTTAATGGGGCATCCCTGTTGTCAGATGAACTTGCATGAAATTTAGAAAAAGCATAGCTTCACTAAGTGATAGTTTATGTCAAACATTTACATGTTCTTGGCTATGTATGGGTGTGGCTGACTGTAGTATCTGATCATAAAACATTACCAATATTTACCTTAAAAATAGGAAAAAACACAATACCCACTCTTGGAAATATATTGGATGTTGTATTGGCTGTCTTAAAAGATCTTTATAATAAAATAAGCAATAAGAAAATTATATAATATGTATGCATAATATGTATACATAAAGTAACACACAAACCTGTCAAACATATACTTGCTTGTCTCCACAAAAACAATGGGCCTTTTTTTTTGAAGAAATAATAATAGATTTCAGCCAAGAGTTTGGATATTTTACTAACATATTAAGAAAAATTAAATTTCCCATCTGACCCAGGAGTGAACTATATACTTTAGAGAGTTTTCTTTACTTGCCTGTAAATATAAGTATGTATTTTCATATCTGTATCTTCTAGATATTTACATCAATTTCATGTTATTTCTAAACCAAAATACTTCCTTATTCATACAGGAAAGATTGTTTTATTTGTGTCTTAAAAAAGTTTTAGAATAAATGAAGTTAATGAAATAACTTAGTACTTTTATTTTAGGGCAATAACTGGAATGCAACGATGTTTAGGGAACATTTAAAATGACAGCATTTTACTGTTTATTAGGATACTTTTCAATCCCTTTAATTTCTATTTATTACCTTCATATGTCTTATGCTTTATGACTATCCATAATACATGATGTAAATCACAGTTAGCTATTGGATGAACGATTGATTCATATGTACAGACAGTTCTGTAAATCAATAATAATGTCTAGTAACTATGCAAATATTTGTAAAATGAGTGACTATCAAGGTAAAACTACTTATTTTGAAATGATGAGGATAATTCTGGCAGAATGTTCTTGAAAATAAGACATATTGAAATATCCTTCTCATTTCTCTCTGTTACATTAAAATTCAATTTACCCTAAAGGAAACATCTGTTTAGAAAATCAAAATAATATAAGCAATCAACTTTCTTTTGTGTTCAACTTCCATTCAGCTGTATCATAATATAAAATCATTTTTATAATGACATGATGACTATATCTTGAATTAGTTTGCCTAGAACTTTAGGGCATATTTCTCATTTTTTTCTGTTATTTTGAAAAATATTTAAACTAGGTATATTATTTGGTAAGGGTTTAATACAGTAATCTAAGTATTCATTATATTCTTTGCAGCCAAGTATGGAAAAACTCTATATAGTCAGCAAAAACAAGACCAGGAGCTGACTATGGCTCAGATTATGAATTCCTTTTTGCAAAATTCAGACTTAAATTGAAGAAAATAGGGAAAACCACTAGACCATTCTGGTATGACTAAATCAGATCCCTTACAATTATGCAATGGGAGTGACAAATAGATTCAAGGGATTAGATCTGATAGAGAGAGTACTTGAAGAACTATGGACAAAAGTTCATAACACTGTAAAGGAGGCAATGATCAAAACCATCCCCCAAAAGAAGAAATGCAACAAATCAAAATGGTTGTCAGAAGAAGCCTTATAAGTAGATGAGAAATGAAGAAAAGTGAGAGGCAAAGGAAAAAAAAAGATATATCCATCTGAATTCAGAGTTCCAAAGAACAGCAAGGAAAGATAAGAAAGTCTTGCTAAGTGATCAATGCAAAGAAATAGAGGGAAATAATAGAATGGGAAAGATTAGCGATTTCTTCAAGAAAATTAAAGATATGAAGGGAACATTTCATGCAAAGATAGGTACAATAAAGGACAGAAACAGTGTGGACCTAACAGAAGCAGAAGATATTGAGAAGAGGTAGCAAGAATACACAGAAGAACTATACAAAACAGATTTTAATGACCCATATAAGCACAATGGTGCTATAACTCATCTAGGCATCTTGGAGTTTGAAGTCCAGTGTGTCTTAGGAAGCATCACTAGGAATAAAGCTAGTGGAGATAATGGAATTCCAGGTGAGCTATTTCAAATTCTAAAAGATGATGCTGTTAAAGTGCCACACTTAATATGCCAACAAATTTGGAAAACCAGCAGTGAACATAGGACTGGAAAAGGCCAGTTTTTCATTCCAATCCCAAAGAAAGGCAATGCCAAAGAATGTTCAAACTACCACAAAATTGCATTCATCTTACACACTAGCAAAGTAATGCACAAAATCCTCAAAACCAAGCATCAACAGTATGTGAACTGAGAACTTCCATATTTCAAAGCTGTATTCAAAAAAGGGAGAGAAAGCAGAAGTCAAATTCCCAACATCCATTGGATCATAGAAAAAGTAAGAGAATTTCAGAAAAACATCTACTTCTAATTTATTGACTACACTAAAGCCTTTGGCTGTGTGAATACGAGCAAACTGTGGAAAATTCTTAAAGAGATGGGAATACCAGACCACCTGACCTGTCTCCTGAGAAATCTGTATGTAGGTTAAGAAACAAAAAATAGAAATGGACATGGAACTACAGACTGGTTCCAAATAGGGAAAGGAATATGTCAAAGCTGTATATTATAACCCTACTAATTTAACTTGTATGCAGAGTACATCATGTGAAATGCCAGACTGGTTGAAGCACAAGCTAGAATCAAGATTGCTGGGAGAAATATCAGTAACCTCAGATGTACAGATGACACCACCCTTACTGCAGAAAGTGAAGATGAATTAAGAGCCTCTTGATAAAAGTGAAAGAGGAGAATGAAAAAGTTGGCTTAAAACTCAACATTCAGAAAACTAAGATCATGGCATTTGATCCCATCACTTCATGGCAAATAGATGGGGAAAGAGTGGAAACAGTGACAGACTTCATTTTGGGGGGCTCCAGAATCATTGCAAATGGTGACTACAGCCATGAAATTAAAAAAATGCTTGGGCTTCCCTAGTGGCTCAGATGGTAAAGAGTCTGCTTGCAATATGGGAGACACGGGTCTGATCCCTGGATTGGGAAGATCCCTGGAGAAGGAAATGGCAACCCACTACAGTATCCTTGCCTGGACATGCCATGGACAGAGGAGCCTGGCAGGCTAGAGTCCACGGGGGTCGCAAAGAGTCAGACACGACTGAGCTACTTCACTTTCATTTTACTCCTTGTAAGAGAAACTAAGACAAACCTAGATGGCATATTAAAAACCAAAGACTTTGATGACAAAGGTCTATATAGTCAGAGCTATGGTTTTTCGGGTAATCATGCATGGATGTGAGAGTTGGACTATAAAGAAAGCTGAGCACTGAAGAATTGATGCTTTTGAACTGTGGTGTTGGAGAAGACTCTTGAGAGTCCCTTGGACTGCAAGAAGATCCAACCAGTCCATCATAAAGGAGATAAGTCACTGGAAGGAAATCAGTCCTGAATATTCATTGAAATGACTGATGTTGAACTCCAATGAAACTCCAATATTTTGGCCACCTGATGTGAAGAACTGACTCATTAGAAAATACTCTGACCCTGGGCAAGATTGAAGGCGGGGAGGAGAAGGGAGCAACAGACGATGAGATGCTTGGATGGCATCACTGACTCATTGGACATGAGCTTGAGTAAACTCTGGGAGTGTGGTGATGGACAGGGAGGCCTGGCATGCTGCAGTTCATGTGATCACAACGAGTCAGACATGACTGTGTGACTGAAATGAACTGAACTAGGTGACTGAACTGAACTGATAAAGAAGACAATTCTGATTTACAGTAAATGATAGGACTCATACAGTTGCTTGTATATTTTAGGCTTTAAAAAAAATTGTTGAAACTTCAAGAAAAAAAATTTTAACATGAAAATAAAGTCAAGATTGATATATTTCACTAAGAAGCAATGTAACTATATTCCTAGGCTTTTAATTACTTCCATAGTTTGAAGTTTTATAAACCACTATCGGTTTCCATTCCCTAAGAATTCATAAAAGACAGTCTATTATCTACGTTAAATAAAACACTTTTTCTTTTTTTTTTTTTTTAACGACAGAGTGTTTGACTGAAAAGAATTTACCCATATTTTAATTTCCTTTTTCAGTTTTGATGACAGTACAAATGAATCAGTGGCTGATTAATTTGGTGTTATTGTTCAGAGATCTCTTTAAAAATTGATTTAGTTATTAACCCATGACAACCATGCAGACTGTTTCCATTCATTTCATAAACTGACCTGACATTTATTACAAATTCAGTTTCTTTACATTGCATTTCTAATTCTACTTTTTAAATACCAACTAGTGAATGGTATAAAATTCAACGATGCAACAGTTTATAAAGGAAACTGTTAAAATTGCTTAACCTCCTTCCATTCACAACACTGAAAGTCAATCTTATTCACTTGTATCTTTTCAAACTCAATCTTTTATAAATAAAATCAATAATTGGGAGACAAAGAGTCACTTCAAAAACAGAAAAGAAAGTACCAAACTATCTTTTAAAAATATTTTTTAGAAGATGTCAGAGGAATAGAATGGGGAGACCACTTTGTCCCACACAAACTCATCAAAAGATCATTTGAACGCTGAGCAAATTCCACAAAACAACTTCTGAATGCTGGCAGAGGACATCAGGCACCCAGACAGGCGGCCCATTCTCTTCAAAAGGAGGTAGGACAAACTATAAAAGATAAAAAGAGAGACAAAAGAGTTAGGGATGGAGACTCATCCCAGAGAGGGAGTTGTGAAAGAAGAGAAGTTCCCAAACACCAGGAAACCCTCTCACTGGTGGGTCTGTTGTGGGCTTTGGAATCTCAGAGGGCAACATAACCGGGAGGAAAACACACACACACACACACACACACACACATTACGTGCCTAACCGCAACCCCCAGCAGAGAAGTAACCCAGATGCTCGTGTCCGCCAGCAGCGAGTGAGGGCTGAAAAAGGAGGCGCGGGTTGCATGCTTAGGGGAAGGACCAGGCTTGAATGGCCTGAGGATGATATGCATCCCAAACTGTGGGATAGCCAGAGAGAGAGAGAAAAAAAAAAAAGAGAGAGAGAGAGAGAGAGAAATAGAACTTTCCCATGAAAAGCTCTAACCTAAGGCACAGCAGGGCCTGCTCACAGAATAAAAGAATGTAAAAGAATAAATGAACATCAGAGGAGAGTTAGCTGGCTGTAGACCAGCCCATCTCCAGCTGCAGACAGAGGGGCAGGCAGGAGACAGCCAGAGCTGGAAAGTGAGGGCATCCATCTCGGCCCTAGAAATGGCATCCTTCACCAAACTGTGAGCCGACTCCCAGTTGCTAACCAAATCTTCCTGGTTTCCTGGACAGTTGACATCCACCAGGAGGGTCGCAGTCAGAGATCAGCTCCCCAGAGAAGACACACGGCACACGTGAGACGGTGCTCTCAGTGCTCTCGCTGGGCACCCAGGAAACCGAGGGTGTGGGACTGGGGAAGTGATAAGACGCACTGTCCACCTAGGTGAGTGAGCTCACCAAACACCTGGTCACCTGAGCTGCTCGGACCTGGGATAGGTACAATACACATACTCAACTGAGTCTGTGCCTTTGTGGCATACCTGAGAACCTGAACCTGAGTGGCTTAGAGCTGAGAAGTGCACTCAACTCAGGGCCTACTTTAGACAGTTCCCCTTCAGAGCAACCTGGAGCCTGAGCAGTGTAGACCAGAAAAGCACACATGCCATAAGCAAGGGAAAACCCAGTGTGGCCTAGACACTGCAAGCATTTCCCACACATGCTAGTGATATTTGTTTGCAGTGTTCCTCCATCCCCACAGCAAAATGGAACAAGTGAGCCTAAATAAGTGAGCCTAAATAAATGACCACCTTCAGCCCCTTGTGTCAGGGTGGAAATTAGACACTGAAGAGACTTGCAAACAGAGGAAGCCAAAATAAACAAAAAAGAGGGAACCACTTTGGAAGTGACAGGTGCAACAGATTAAAAGCCTGCAGTTAGCATTGACTTGGAGAAGGAAATGGCAACCCACTTCAGTGTTCTTGCCTAGAGAATCCCAGGGATGGCAGAGCCTGGTGGGCTGCTGTCTATGGGGTCGCACAGAGTCAGACACGACTGAAGCGATTTAGCAGCAGCAGCAGCAGCAGCACTGACTACATTGGAAGGAGCCTATAGACCTTGAGAAAAAGTATAAGCTGGAATAAGGAACTATCTGAAATTGAAGTGACCACAAGCTGCCCTCAACATCTCCAGAGAAATTCCTGGATATATTTTACTATTATCCTTTTTTTAATTTTTAAGTTCTTTATTACTCCTTTAATTTTCATTTTATAAGCTACTGTTACCTTGCCAAAAAAAAGACCCTATTTTTAAAGCAAATTTCATATATATATTTTATAATTTTTGTGATTTTTTAAATATATTTTTGAGAATCTAACCTGTACTCTAGATTTTGAATATTTGCTTTTTTGATAACTGTTACCAATACGTTTAAGAATCCAATCTTCAGTACCCATTTTTTTTCTTAGGTATGTGATTACTGGCTTGATTGCTTTCTCCCATTTTGACTATCCTTTTTCTCCCCTAGGTTACCTCTACCTCCTCCCAACCCCCATCTCTTTGGGTGGCCTGGGCTATGGAGAACACTTAAGGAACTGATTACTGGCTAGATCTGTCTCTCTCCTTTTGACTACCCCTCTTCTCCTTCTGGTCACCTCTATCTCCTTCCTCCTTCTTCTCTATGTAACTCTGTGAACCTCTCTGAGTGTTCCAGACTGTGGAGAGCACATAGGAAATTGATTACTGGCTAGATTGCTTTCCCCTTTTGATTCCTCCTCTTCTCCTCCTGGTCACCTCTATCTCCCTCCTCCTTTTTTTCTTTTCTATGTAACTCTGTGAATCTCTCTGGGTGTCCCTCACTGTGGAGAATCTTTTCACCATTAACCTAGATTTTTTATCATTGGTGCTGTATGGATGGAGAAGTCTTGAGACAACTGTAAGAATAAGACTGAAAGCCAGAGGCAGAAGGCTTAAATCCAAAACTTGAGAACACCAGAAACCTCCAGACTCCGGGAACATTAATTCACAAGAGTTCATCCAAAAGCCTCCATACCTACACTGAAACCAAGCTCCACCCAAGACTCAACAAGTTTCAGAGCAAGATATATCAAGCTAGTTCTCCAACAATGTTCATTGCCCTCCAGAGAGAAGAGATCCAGCTCCACCCACCAGAACATGGGCACAAGCTTCCTTAACCAGGAAACCTTGACAAGCCACTTGTCCAACCCCACCCACAGAGAGGAATCTCCACAATAAAGAGGAACCACAAACTTCCAGCATATAGAAAGGCCACCCCAAATATAGCAATCTAAAGAAGATGAAAAGGCAGAGAAATATTCAGCAGGTAAAGGAACATGATAAATGCCCCACAAATCAAACAAAAGAGGAGGAGATAGGGACTCTACCTGAAAAAGAATTCAGAATAATGATAGTAAAATTGATACAAAATCTTGAAAACAAAATGGAGTTAAAGATAAATAGTCTGGAGACAAGGATTGAGAAGATGCAATAAATGTTTAACAAGGACCTAGAAGAAATAAAAAAGAGTCAGTCAATAATGACTAATGCAATAACTGAGTTCAAAAACACTTTGGAGGGAACCAACAGTGGAATAATTGATGCAGAAGATAGAATAATTGAGGTGGAAGAAAGAATGGTGAAAATAAATGAAGCAGAGAGAAAAAAAGAGAAAAGAATTAAAAGAAATTGGGATAATCTCAGAGACCTCTGAGACAATGTTAAACACCCCAACATTCGAATCATAGGAGTCCCAGAAAAAGACAAAAAGAAAGGCCATGAGAAAATAGTTGAGGAGATAATAGTTGAAAATTTCCTTAAAATGGGGAAGGAAATAGCCACTCAAGTCCAAGAAACCCAGAGAGTCCCAAGCAGGATAAACTCAAGGCTAAACACCCCAAGACACATATTAATCAAATTAACAAAGATCAAACAGAAAGAACAAATATTAAAAGCAGCAAGGGAAAAACAACAAGTAACACACAAGGGGACGGTAAAACGTCTGTCTACAATGCGAGAGACCTGGGTGCGATCCCTGGGTCAGGAAGATCTTCTGGAGAAGGAAATGGCAATCCACTCCAGTACTATTGCCTGGAAAATCCCATGGACAGAGGAGCCTGATAGGCTACAGTCCATAGGGTCGCAAAGAGTCGGACACGACTGAGCGACTTCACTTACTAGCTATACCCATATCAGATAAAGTAGATTGAAATAAAGGTTGTGAGAAGAGACAAAGGACACTACATAATGATCAAAGGATCAATCCAAGAAGATGATATAACAATTATAAATATATATGCAACCAACATAGGAGCACTCCAATATGTAAGGCAAATGCTAACAAGTATGAAAGGGGAAATTAACAGTAACACAATAATAGGGGGAGACTTTAATACCCCACTCACACCTATGGATAGATCAACTAAACAGAAAATTTGCAAGGAAACACAAACTTTAAATGATGCAATGGACCAGTTAGACCTAATTGATAGAGCATTTCACCCCAAAACAATGAATTTCACCTTTTTCTCAAGTGCACAAGGAACCTTCTCCAGGATAGATCACATCCTGGGCCATAAATCTAGGCTTGGTAAACTTAAAAAAAAAAAACAAATGAAATCATTTCAAGCCTCTTTTCTGATCACAATGCAGTAAAATTAGATGTCAACTACAGGAGTGAGTAGCCTTTCCCTTCTCCAGGGGATCTTTCCAAAGCAGGGGTTGAACCCAGGTATCCCGCATTGTGGGTGAATTCTTTACCAGATGAGCCATCAATAAAATAAGGTATATCTGTAGACTTAAAGTTTTGAGGTTTGGAACCAGAAATTTCTTTGCTTTGTATATTACTTTTTTTGTGTTAGATATTGCTTATTAATTATATTTATTTAAAATACATAGCTTAAAATGAGTGGGATGTGGTCTCTACCCAGAGGAGTTAATAATTTTGTTGCATAGACACACACCTATAAATAAGTAACTTTGATAAGATATGGAGACTATTAGCATAGGAAAAAAAAAATCAGAGGCTGAGAAGATTAAAGTATTAGTCTCTCAGTTGTGTTCAACTCTTTGTGACCCCATAGCCCACCAGATTGTAGTCCACCAGAATACCCTGTCCATGGTATTTTCCAGGCAAGAATTCTAGAGTGGGTTGCCATTCCCTTCTCCACAGGATCTTCCTTACCTAGCGATAAAAAAGATCAAGGACTGGGCTAAATATTTTTTCCACAGTAGTGCTCTATTACTTCTGGTGAGCTAAAGAGATCGTGTCTCAGCATTTATGTCTGTCTTTGTGAACAAAGTTAACCTGTGTTGATTGTACAGACTTTATCAAAAGTCTTGACTTTGTTCTAAATATAGAGAAGCTAAAGCTAGCTTATATTGCTTCTGTATTTTATGGACTCAAAAGTTCACTTATGTAGCTCTTCCAAAGGTTTTCAAAAATTTACTCTCACAATCATTACTCAGTTATCAATACAAATTGGACAAGATTCAAACTCTCTACTCAGTCAAATGAACAAGATGAATACATAATTAATTTTAAAAATGCAGCATATTCCTCATGTAAGTATTAACCTTCCTGATAAGTTCACTAAATTAAAGTCAGAATATTAAAATTTGTGAAAAATGCTTCTTTTAAAAATATATTTAAATAATGATATTTTTGTGTGTTCATCTTGGGAATGCTGATATACCTTATCTATTATTAATGTTGCCAGATCTAAAAGAATCATTATTTTCAACCTAAGTTTACAACATTCAAGTTTACTTTGAATGTTGATTAAATATCAGGAGTAATTATCATAATAACCAAACCAACATACTGACCTCAAATAATGTATAATTTCTTTTTAACTTCTACAAAGGTCATAGTAAAGAAAATTAAAAAAAAAAAAAGAGAGAACCTCAACATACAAACTCCTCTTTTGAAAACTTTGACAAATTTTCACACTATATATTTTTGAAAGTATTTCAAGATAAAAATTGTGAAAATGACCTTTACTTTTATGCTTTTATTTTCTTGATGTGCTAGCTTGGATCATCATTTTATGCACTATTTATACTCCTTTTTATGGGAAATCTGACCTTTACTGGAATTTAGATATGAACAGAATACAAATGTGTAAGCATGATTTTTATGAGCTAGAAAAAAATGAAAGGAATGATAAACAGATGAGGAGACTATCTGTGAAATGTGCTGTATAAAGTGTGTCTTTCAGGCTAGGGTTTATAAAAGCCAATTACAATTCTGTATCTCTATAGATTGCTTTATCAGTACATTAAAATGAAAGATGATGAGGCAAGTACCAACATGAAATATCTCTGATCAGATAAATCTTTAAAGTGAACACAGTATAGTAATTAAAAGTTGTTTTAAAAATTATACTATACTGTACTGCATTTGAATTGCATGAACAAAGCATTAACTTTCATTTTTTAAAATGTATTATTATACTTAATTTTTAATAATGATCTCTGAATTGGCTTTTGTACCAGTAACATAAAATATTTCAGACTGAGGGAAAACGATCAAGTAAAAATGACCCAATAAAGTTGACTTGTTGCATATGAAAATTGTTCCCCAAATTAAATATTATTCTCACTGAGAGGTGTTTACATTAGCAGAGATCTTAGGTTGGCCCCCAAATATATTAAAATATTAGGTTTAATACTGATGCTCTGAAACTGCATTATTTCAATAGAAAAGTAGATTGTTCAATTGATTGACAATTAAATTTGAATGAGCTTTCTGGGATGGTTAAGTGAGGCTTGAAAATCTTATCTAGGATTATCTTTGCAAAAATACTATATACTATGTAAACATAAACAAACAGGTTAAATGAAATCATCAATTAACTAAATGTCCCCACTTCAGTTTTCTTAGCACACAAAGAATGATATCTGCCTATTAAAATACTTGCTGCTTCTCTTCATTTAATAGAAGGTTTTTCACAGTTAAGTGAGACATGTCCATGTGAATAAATTCACACCAAAGGAATGCATGGAGAATAACATACAGCTGTTGTAGGCCTGTGGACTAGGAAAATAGTGACCAGAAAGACCTTAACAGTGATATGTTAAAGCTGCCTGAGCAACCAGCAGAGGGTACAGCCCCTGTGGACTTACCAACTCAGATTTGCTATGGGGGAAGTAAATATTTATTGTGGTTAATAATAAAACTGTTTGATTCTATTTGTTACAGCTGTTTTAATTACCTGCTGCTGCTGCTGCTGCTGCTAAGTCGTTTCAGTCGTGTCCGACTCTGTGCGACCCCATAGATAGCAGCCCACCAGGCTCTGCCATTCCTAGGATTCTCCAGGCAAGAACACTGGAGTGGGTTGCCATTTCCTTCTCCAATGCATTAAAGTGAAAAGTGAAAGTGAAGTCGCTAGTCGTGTCTGACTCTTCATGACCCCATGGACTGCAGCCTACCAGGCTCCTCCGTCCATGAAATTCTCCAGGTATATGATTAATTAGCAAAATAAGTCTCCAACTGACATACTCAGGTTCAGTTCAGTCAATCAGTCATGTCCAACTCTTTGTGATCCCATGGACTGCAGCACGCCAGGCTTCCCTGTCCTTCACCAACTCCTGGAATTGACTCAAACTCATGTCCACTGAGTTGGTGATGCCATCGAACCATCTCATCCTCTGTTGTCCCCTTCTCCTCCTGCCTTCAATCTTTCCCAGCATCAGGGTCTTTTCCAATGAGTTGGTTCTTCATATCAGGTGGACAAAGTATTGGAGCTTTAGCTTCAGCATCAGCTCTTCCAATGAATATTCAAGACTGATTTCCTTTAGGATTGGCTGGTTGGATCTCCTTGCAGACATACTCAGGGCAAAGGAAAAATAGTTGTTATTCACCCAGTTTCTAGACTCTATCAAGGAAAAGTGCTACTTAAATAATTTTGCCCCACAGAATTAGAAGTTTGCACTAATTAAGAAAAAATGACACTGTATTGCTGAACAAAAGATGTGAGCTCACGTTGAAATCAGATGTCCTGAAAACAGCCTGTTATGTTTGGTGATGGTAACAAAGAAATAAATTTGAATTAATGTCACTATCAAGTCATGTCTTTCATTTTGGTATCATTAATATTTATTTTCTTTAAAAATTATCTTCTTCATTACTAAGTAAGCAATTCATGGAGAGCTATAGTGAATATAATGTGAATGAGTTTTTTTATCCCTTTTCTCTAATTCTATCTTATTTTCAAGTGACTCCTATTAATTTTCTTGTCATCTCTCCAGTAAACTTGATTGATAGATAAATCTAATCATAGTAGTTGCCTATGATTAGGATGATTGTATAGTATCCATGGGAGAAGGCAATGGCACCCCACTCCAGTACTGTTGCCCAGAAAATCCCATGGATGGAGAAGCCTGGTAGTCTGTAGTCCATGGGGTCCCTAAGAGTTGGACACGACTAAGCGACTTAATTTTCACTTTCCACTTTCATGCTTTGGAGAAAGAAATGGCAAACCACTCCAGTGTTTTTTCCTGGAGAATCCCAGGGACAGGGGAGCCTGGTAGGCTGCAGTCCATGGAGTCTCACAGAGTCAGACACAACTGAAGTGACTTAGCAGCAGCATAGTATCCACAGACCTAATTCATGTATACTAACTTGTCTTTTTAAGAATCCTTGACTGTTTTAAACATCTGACCATTCACATCAGTACATTAATGAACATCTGTATATATTTACTAGTGCAAACAGAGCTAGATACATATACACACATAGTATAAAAATATACATAGCTCATACATAAACTGTATATGGACAAATATTTATGTAATATAGTATGTACATATTTAACTTCATGATCAACATTTTATCATTTAAACAATATATTAAATAGGAACTTCTCTCTCAATAATTGTTTCTCATTCAAAGTTCTAATTCTGTTTGATATAGTGTGTCATATATTCATACTTTCTACAATTTGGTGATTTTCTTTTAGTGTTTGCAACAATATTTGTTTTACTCAATTATTTGTTATGTGTACATCTTTCATTTGACAATTACTGACTGAGCAACTAGAAAACAAACTTGCTGTAGTATTTTCAAAGATAGTGTTTTGGAAGAGAATAATCAGAAGAAAATGAAACACATCAAACTCTATTCTCTACACAGTAACTCAAACCACCCATTAAAATAGCATTAAGACTATGTTGCTTTTCTGATCAAAACTCTATGGCTTACCATTATCACTCAGAGTAAAATTAATGGTACTTTTAATAATGTAAACTGCTATTACACGACCTTGCACTAGAATAATCCTTGCTCCATTTATTATCTTTTTTCAGTTCGGTCAGCATTCTTCAGCCATAATCACACACACTACCTCTGAGACTTTCATCTTCTAGTCCTTCTGTTTGAAATGCTCTTTTCCAGAAAGTTACAAAACTAATTCCTTGATTTCTTTCAGGTATTTGCTAACTATATTCTTGTGGTAAGGGCTTCCTGGTCCATCATTACAGAAAGACCACACCTCATCTACAGTTCTTTCCTTCTTATCCTGTTTTATTTTACCTTCATTGCATGTACCCTTGCCTGGAAAATCCCATGGATGGAGGAGCCTGGTGGGCTGCAGTCCATGGGGTCATGAAGAGTCGGACATGACTGAGCGACTTCACTTTCACTTTTCACTTTCATGCATTGGAGAAAGAAATGGCAACCCACTCCAATGTTCTTGTCTGGAGAATCCCAGGGATGGGGGAGCCTGGTTGGCTGCCATCTATGGGGTCGCACAGAGTTGGACACAACTGAAGTGACTTAGCAGTAGCAGTAGCAGCAGCATATATTGCCACCAAATATCTCCTATGATTTGTGTATATGTTTAGTAAAAACCAAGACTTAATTTATTGATGATTTGATTGTGGTTTAGTTGTTCAGTCCTCTCTGACTCTTGTGACCCAAAAGTGGACTGGGTCCACTCTGACTCAAGTGGAATGTATACCACTTGGCTCCTATGTCCATGAGATTTTCCAGGCAGGCATACTAGAGTATATTGCTATTTATCACAATTTTTAGAGTTAAATCATAATGTATATAGGCTTAATAAATATTTGTTGAAACTGAGTATGAAGGTAAGAGAAATACTAAGTATACTATTGAGTATGTACATCTGAAAATATAGTGAAAAATTCAAATTTGAAACTTGAGAGACATAAGCATATAGAACTCTGAAACTACCAGCTCTTTTGTGCATGATGTCACCCTGGAAGATAACAAATAAAGTCTGAAAGTTAATTAAACATAACATGCTAAAGAAATGTTTTTGTAGATAAGGTTATAGTATGTTCTTAACAGACAAACATTTGCAAAGTTGATCTCTTATGAAAGTTAATCTTGCTTATGCAAAGAGTGGAACATGACTGAGTGACTGAACTGAACTTATGCCAACTTAAAATTTAACTGTGTATTAACAAGGCTTTTCTCAGTTACATAGGCAATAAAAATGAGGTTGAACTTGCAGCTAATTACTTAATTTAATTGTGGTGGGAATTCAACTAAACATGTCTTGGAAAGTGACACAAGCTAACCTTATCAGGCATAGACACCTAAAAGTGTTTTGACATCATTTACTTCTAAGCCCTGTGTCCTAGGCAAAATCGTTGAAGATTAAGTTCAGGAATCTGAAAGTTAATTTCTTCTTCCTCCTTTTGCTATGATTGTTTGTTGTCATTTGGAGAAAAAATATTGTAAGGCTCTCTGAACTTTATTTTCTTATAATGTATTTATACTATAGGACCAACCCCACGTCCAAGGATCCCTGGTTGCGTAGGCACAGGAGGGCCTAGAGGAGCCATCCCACGTTGAAGGTCAGGAAGGGCGGTGGTGAGGAGACACCCCTCGTCCAAAGTAAGGAGCAATGGCTGCGCTTTGCTGGAGCAGCCGTGAATAGATACCCCATGCCCAATTTGAGAGAAACTCAAGTAAGACAGTAGGTGTTGCAAGAGGGCATCAGAGGGCAAACACACTGAAACCATACTCACAGAAAACTAGTCAATCTAATCACACTAGGACCACAGCCTTGTCTAACTCAATGAAACTAAACTATGACCGTGGGGCAACCCAAGACGTGTGGGTAATGGTGGAGAGATCTGACAGTATGTGGTCCACTGGAAAGGGAATGGCAAACCACTTCACTATTCTTGCCTTGAGAACCCTATGAACAGTATGAAAAGGAAAAATGATAGGATACTGAAAGAGAAACTCCCCAAGTCAGTAGGTGCCCAATATGCTACTGGAGATCAGTGGAGAAATAACTCAAGAAAGAAGGAAGGGATAGGGCCAAAGCAAAAACAGTACCCAGCTGTAGATGTGACTGGTAATAGAAGCAAGGTCTGATGCTGTAAAGAGCAATATTGCATAGGAACCTGGAATGTCAGGTCCATGAATCAAGGCAAATTGGAAGTGGTCAAACAAGAGATGGCAAGAGTGAATGTTGACATTGTAGGAATCAGCGAACTCAAATGGACTGGAATGGGTGAATTTAACTCAGATGATCATTATGTCTACTACTGTGGGCAGGAATCCCTCAGCAGAAATAAAGTAGCCATCATGGTCAACAAAAGAGTTTGAAATGCAGTACTTGGATGCAATCTCAAAAACGACAGAATGATTTCTGTTTGTTTCCAAGGCAAACCATTCAATGTCACAGTAATCCAAGTCTATGCTCCAACCAGTAATGCTGAAGAAGCTGAAGTTGAACGGTTCTATGAAGACCTACAAGACCTTTTAGAACTAAAACCCAAAAAAGATGTCCTTTTCATTATAGGGGACTGGAATGTAAAAGTGTGAAGTCAGGAAACACCTGGAGTAACAGGCAAATTTGGCCTTGGAATAAGGAATGAAGCAGGGCAAAGACTAATAGAGTTTTGCCAAGAAAATGCACTGGTCATAACAAATACCCTCTTCCAACAACACAAGAGAAGACTCTCTACATGGACATCACCCGATGGTCAACACCGAAATCAGATTGATTATATTCTTTGCAGCCAAAGATGGAGAAGCTCTATACAGTCAGCAAAAACAAGACCAGGAGCTGACTGTCGCTCAGATCATGATCTCTTTACTGCCAAATTCAGATTGAAATTGAAGATAGTAGAGAAAACCACTAGACCATTCAGATATGACCTAAATCAAATCCCTTATGATTATACAGTGGTAGTGAGAAAGATTTAAAGGCCTAGATCTGATAGATAGAGTGCCTGATGAACTATGGAATGAGGTTCGTGACATTGTACAGGAGACAGGGATCAAGACCTTCCCCATGGAAAAGAAATGCAAAAAAGCAAAATGGCTGTCTGGGGAGGCCTTACAAACAGCTGTGAAAAGAGAGAAGTGAAAAGCAAAGGAGAAAATGAAATATATAAACATCTGAATGCGGAGTTCCAAAGAATAGCAAGAAGTGATAAGAAAGCCTTTCTTTAGCAATCAATGCAAAGAAATAGAAGAAATCAATAGAATGGGAAAGACTAGGGATATCTTAAAGAATATCAGAGCTACCAAAGGAACATTTCATGCTAAAATGGGCTCAATAAAGGACAGAAATGGTATGGACCTAACAGAAGCAGAAGAAATTAAGAAGAGGTGGCAGGAATACATAGAACTGTATGAAAAAGATCTTCATGACCCAGATAATCACAATGGTGTGATCACTCACCTCGAGCCAGACATTCTTGAAAGTGATGTCAAGTGGGCCTTAGAAAGCATCACTATGAACAAAGCTAGTAGAGGTAATGGAATTCCAGTTGAGCTATTCCAAATCCTGAAAGATGATGCTGTGAAAGTGCTACACTAAATATGCCAGTAAATTTGGAAAACTCAGCAGTGGCCACAGTACTGGAAAAGATCAATTTTCATTCCAATCCCAAAGAAAGGCAATGCCAAAGAATGCTCAAACTACAGCACAATTGCACTCATCTCACACACTAGTAAAGTAATATCCAAAATTCTCCAAGCCAGGCTTCAGATATATGTGAACCATGAACTTCCTGATGTTCAAGATTGTTTTAGAAAAGGCAGAGGAACCAGGGATCAAATTGCCAATATCCACTGGATCATGGAAAAAGCAAGAGAGTTCAGAAAAACATCTATTTCTGCTTTACTGACTATGCCAAAGCCCTTGACTGTGTGGATCACAATAAATTGTGGAAAATTCTGAAAGAGATGGGAATACCAGATCACCTGACCTGCCCCTTGAGAAATTTGTATGCATGTCAGGAAGAAACAATTAGAACTGAACATGGAACAACAGACTGTTTCCAAACAGGAAAAGGAGTTCTTAAAGTTTGTATATTTTCACCCTGTTTAATTATATGCAGAGTACATAATGAGAAACACTGGACTGGAAGAAACACAAGCTGGAATCAAGATTGCCGGGAGAAATATCAATAACCTCAGATATGCAAATAACACCACCCTTATGGCAGAAAGTGAAGATGAACTAAATAGCCTCTTGATAAAAGTGAAAGTGGAGAGTGAAAAAGTTGGCTTAAAGCTCAACATTCAGAAAACAAAGATCACGGCATCTGGTCCCAATATTTCATGGGAAATAGATGGGGAAACAGTGGAAACAGTGTCAGACTTTATTTTTCTTTGCTCCAAAATCACTGCAGATGGTGACTTTAGCCATGAAATTAAAAGACACTTACTCCTTGGAAGGAAAGTTTTGACCAGCCTAGATAGCATATTCAAAAGCAGAGACATTACTTTGCCAACAAAGGTCTGTCTAGTCAAGGCTATGGTTTTTCCTGTGTTCATGTATGGATATGAAAGCTGGACTGTGAAGAAGTCTGAGTGCCAAAGAATTGATGCTTTTGAACTGTGGTGTTGGATAAGACTCTTGAGAGTCCCTTGGAATGCAAGGAGATCCAACTAGTCCATTCTGAATGAGATCAGCCGTGGTATTTCTTTGGAAGGAATGATGCTAAAGCCGAAACTCCAGTACTTTGGCCACCTCATGCGAAGAGTTGACTCATTGGAGAAGATTCTGATGCTGGGAGGGATTGTTGGAAAGAGGAGAAGGGGACGACAGAGGATGAGATGGCTGGATGGCATCACTGACTCGATGGATGTGAGTCTTAGTGAACTCCGTGAGTTGGTGATGGACAGGGAGGCCTGGCGTACTGCGATTCATGGGGTTGCAAAGAGTCAGACACGACTGAGCGACTGATCTGATCTGATCTGATGGATCTGTTAAGATTTTCTATTTCTTCCTGGTCCAGTTTTGGCAAGTTGTACTTTTCTAAGAATTTGTCCTTTTCTTCCATGTTGTCTATTTTATTGGTGTGTAATTGCTGATAGTAGTCTCTTATGATCCTTTGTATTTCTGTGTTGTCTGTTGTGACCTCTCCATTTTCACTTCTAATTTTATTGATTTGATTTTTCTCCCTTTGTTTCTTGATGAGTCTGGCTAGTGGTTTGTCAATTTTATTTATCCATTCAAATAACAAGCTTTTGGCTTTGTTGATTTTTGCTATAGTCTCTTTTGTTTCTTTTGCTTTTATTTCTGCCTTAATTTTTAAGACTTTTTTCCTTCTACTAACTCTGGGGTTCTTCATTTCTTCCTTTTCTAGTTGCTTTAGGTGTAGAGTTAGGCTATTTATTTGACTTTTTTTCTTGTTTCTTGAGGTATGCCTATATTGCTATGAACTTTCCCCTTAGCACTGCTTTTACAGTGTCCCACGGGTTTTGAGTTGTTGTGTTTTCATTTTCATTTGTTTCTATGCAAATTTTGATTTCTTTTTTTATTTCTTCTGTGATTTGTTGGTTATTCAGCAGCGTGTTGTTCAGCCTCTATATTTTGGAATTTTTAATATTTTTTCTTCTCCAATTGAGATCTTATCTTTAAGCATTGTGGTCAGAAAGATGCTTGGTATGATTTCAATTTTTCTGAACTTACCAAACTAGATTTATGGCCGAGGATGTGATCTATCCTGGAGAAGGTTCCATGTGCACTTGAGAAAAAGGTGAAATTCATTGTTTTGGGGTGAAATGTCCTATAGATATCAATTAGGTCCAACTGGTCTATTGTACCATTTAAAGTTTGTGTTTCCTTGTTAAATTTCTGTTTAGTTGATTTATCCATAGGTGTTAGTGGGGTATTAAAGTCTCCCACTATTATCATGTTATTGTTAATTTCTCCTTTCATACTTGTTAGCATTTGTCTTACATATTGTGGTGCTCCCGTGTTGGGTATATATATATACTTATAATTGTTATATCTTCTTCTTGGATTGATACTTTGATCATTATGTTGTGATCATCTTTGTCTCTTTTCACAGCCTTTGTTTTAAAGTCTATTTTATCTGATATGAGTATTGCTACTCCTGCTTTCTTTTGGTCCCTATTTGTATGGAAAATCTTTTTCCAGCCCTTCCCTTTCAGTCTGTATGTTTCCCCTGTTTTGAGATGGGTCTCTTGTAGACAACATATGTAGGGGTCTTGTTTTTGTATGCATTCAGCTGGTCTTTGTCTTTTGGTTGGGGCATTCAACCCATTTATGTTTAAGGTAATTATTGATAAGTATTATCCTGTTGCCATTTACTTTATTGTTTTGGATTTGAATTTATACACCCTTTTTGTGTTTCCTGTCTAGAGAATGTCCTTTAGTATTTGTTGGAGAGCTGGTTTGGTGGTGCTGAATTCTATCAGCTTTTGCTTGTCTGTAAAGCTTTTGATTTCTCCTTCATATTTGAATGAGATCTTTGCTGGGTACAATAATCTGGGCTGTATGTCATTTTCTTTCATCACTTTAAGTATGTCTTGCCACTCTCTTCTGCCCTGAAGAGTTTCTATTGAAAGATCAGCTGTTATCCTTATGGGAATCCCCTTGTGTATTATTTGTTGTTTTTCCCTTGCTGCTTTTAATATTTGTTCTTTGTTTGTGATCTTTGTTAATTTGATTAATATGTGTCTTGGGATGTTTCACCTTGAGTTTATCCTGTCTGGGACTCTCTGGGTTTCTTGGACTTGGGTGATTATTTCCTTCCCCATTTTAGGGAAATTTTCAACTATTATCTCCTCAAGGATTTTCTCATGGTCTTTCTTTTTGTTTTCTTCTTCTGGGACCCCTATGATTCGAATGTTGTAGCATTTAATATTGTTCTGGAGGTCTCTGAGATTGTCCTCATTTCTTTTAATTAGTTTTTCTTTTCTCCTCTCTGATTCATTTATTTCTACCATTCTATCGTCTAATTCATTATTTCTATCTTCTGCCTCTGTTATTCTACTATTTGTTGACTCCAGAGTGTTTTTAATCTCATTTATTGCATTATTCATTATATATTGACTCTTTTTTATTTCTTCTAGGTCCTTGTTAAATCTTTCTTGCATCTTCTCAATCCTTGTCTCCAAGCTACTTATCTGTGATTCCATTTTGATTTCAAGATTTTGGATCAATTTCACTATCATTGTTCGGAATTCTTTATCAGGTAGATTCCCTATGTCTTCCTCTTTTGTTTGGTTTGGTGGGCATTTATCCTGTTTTTTTACCTGCTGGGTATTCCTCTGTCTCTTCATCTTGTTTAAATTGCTGAGTTTGGGGTGTCCTTTCTGTATTCTGGCAGTTTGTGGAGTTCTCTTTATTGTGGCATTTCCTCACTGTGTGTGGGTTTGTACAGGTGGGTTGTCAAGGTTTCTTGGTTAAGGAAGCTTGTGTCAGTGTTCTGGTAGGTAGAGCTGGATTTCTTCTCTCTGGAGTGCAATGAAGTGTCTAATAATGAGTTATGAGATGTATATGGTTTTGGGGTGACTTTGGGCAGCCTTCATCTTGGAGCTCAGGGCTGTGTTCTTGTGTTGCTGGAGAATTTGCTTGGTATGTCTTGCCCTGGAACTTGTTGGCCCTTGTATGGTGCTTGGTTTCAGTGTAGGTATGGAGGTGTTTGATGAGCTCCTGTCAATTAATGTTCCCTAGAGTCAGAGTTTGGACTTAAGCCTCCTGCTTCCAGTTATCGGTCTTATTTTTACAGTAGTTTCAAAACTTCTCCTTCTATACAGCACCATTGATAAAACATCTAAGTTAAAGATGATAAGTTTCTCCACCGTGAGGGTCACCCAGAGAGGTTCACAGCGAACAGGGTTTTAAATCTATTGCCTGTATCTTCCAAGGCGGTTCCCTCTGTTAAAGCTTCTTCTGTTTGCTGGTCTCTTCAGTGTCTGATTTCTGCCCTGACACAAAGGGGGGTGGTGGTGGACACATTTTTCTTTTTTTTTTAGGCTCACTTGTTCAGTCGCGCTGTGGGGAGGGAGGGACGCTGCAAACAAATAACACTAGCGTGTGCTCGCAGTGCCTCAGCCACACTGGGCCTGCCCCCACTCACGGCGCATGTAGCCTCCCTGCGCACACTGCTCATGCTCTAGGTTGCTCTGCCAGGAACCATCCATGGCCAGCCCTGGGCTGCTTGCACCTCCCAAGTCTAAGCCACTCAGGTTCAGGCACTCGAGTAGTCCTCAGAGGCCCAGACTCGGTTGGGCCTGCGTTTTGTGCCCTTCCCAGTTCTGGGAAGCTCAGGTGATGAGGTGTTTGGTGAGCACAGTTGCTGCGAGTTATCACCTCCCCACCACTGGGTTATCTAGGTGTACAACTGGCACACCTTCTCAGGCGGATGTTGACTATCCAGAACCCCAAGAAGTTTTAAGTAGCAAAGAAGCCTGCTTACAGTTTTGTAGATAATGTCTCTCTGGGGCTGTGATTGCCCCCTTCTGGCTCTGGCTGCCTGTTGCTGGAGGGGTATGGTCTGCAGTCGGCTATCTCTGTTCAGTCCTTTGTTCCGTGCGTGGGCCTGGCAGTGTCTTAGGTTAAGGCTGGCCTTTTGTGTGGTAGATATCCCATAGTCTGGTTTACTAGCTCAAATTATTTCGCTCAGATAGCGCTCAGGGTATTCAGGCCAGATCCTTACTCTAAGCGATGCAGCCCGCGCCGTGCCTCCCTGCCCAGCCCCCGCTTGCTAGTGGTGTGTACAGGTGTCTGCCCTGCTTTTCCACTGGGAGAGTTACCATAGGGCTCATAATCTGCTGGTTTTAATTGTTTATTTATTTTTCCTCCCTGTTATGTTGCCCTCTGTGCTTCCAAGGTTCAGCACAGATTCAACAGTGAGAATGTTTCCTGGTATTTGGAAACTTCTCTCTTTTTAAGACTCCTTTCCAGGGATGGAGCTCCGTCCCTCCCTCTTTTATCTCTTTTTTTTGTCTTTTATATTCTTTCCTACCTAATTTTGAAGACAATGGGTTGCTTTTCTGGGTGCCTGATGTTCTCTGCCGGTGTTCAGAAGTTGTTTTGTGGAATTTACTCAGCATTTAAATGTTTTTTTGATGAATTTGTGGGGGAGAAAGTGTTCTCCCCGTCCTATTCTTCCGCCATCTTAGCTCCTCCCTCAAACACATCATTTAAATAGAATATGTTAGAATATATGATTGATTGTAATTTGAAAGAGCCTAGTAAACAGCCTAGAAGAGAAACTTTTATTACTGAAGCTAATAATTATATCTATTACATTTAATATCAGCTTTGGAGCTGTTTCTGAATTGCTGTGGAAAATAGATGATTTGCAAAGTGCTGATGTCTTTGGTTTTATTTCTTCAGGTTCTTAAGTAATGGAACTAATAGCAGGAATGAGAAAAACAAGTCAATGATATAATAAAGGGGTCAACAAACTGTATCTAATGGAGTAGTTAATTAATAGGATATGTAGACCACAAGGTCTCTGCCAGAAATAAGCATGATCATGTTATGGGCAGACTTGAGTTCTCCCCCAAATTCAAAAGTTGAATTACAAATTTTACTACTTAAGAATATGAACTGTATTTGGAAATAAGGTCTTTAAAAAGATAATTTAGCTAAGAAGAGCCCTATCCATCATGTCTAGTGTCCTTCTAAGTAAAGAGGCAAGACTATGTAATGACACAGAGGAAAAAAAAACAGCCACATATTAGCCAAGAAGAGAAATAAGATTCACAAGAAAACAGCATTGCCATCAGCTTAATCTCAAATTTTCAGCTCCCAGAAGCGTGAGAAAATAAATATGTTTTTAAGCCATCTGTGGTATTTTGTTACAGATTCCCTAGGAATCTAATATGGTATTATTTCAATTTCATTTGAAGCAATAATACAAAGTATCTTTTGTTTTTGTATAGACATGTATGGAGACTTCCTGGGTGGCACTAGTGGTAAACTGCCTACCTGCCAGTGCATGAGAAATAAGAGACACAAGTTCAATCCCTGGGTTGGGGAGATCCCCTAGAGGAGGGCATGGCAACTCACTCCAGTATTCTTGTCTAGAGAATTCCATGGACAGAGGAGCCTGGCGGGCTATGGTCCACAGGGTCACAAAGAGTCAGACACAACTGAAGTGACTTTGCACACACACACATAGACATATATATTATCATAATTAAAATCCAGTTATCTCTGGCTTAATCAAATTGATTCTTCCTTGAGAGCATTTATGTGAAATAAAACATTTTATTTAATTTTAATGGGAGAAATGAAACATATTTTTAAAAAATTAATATAGAAAATAATTTAGGACAAAACAATGATTTTAAAGACCTTCAAAATCTGGAAAACAGCAAACATTCAAGCGTATAGAAAAAGAGTTATGTAAACATTAACATTTCTTGCTTGTCATCTTCACACAGAGCAAAAATTTGAGGATCCATTTGATTTTCTTTTATTATATAGACTACTATGTTGAATAAATTGTAGTATTTTTTCCTAAAACAGTAATAAATAAAAAGTCTCTTTTATTATTTAATGTGTTTTGAGGTAAAAAAAAATGTTCAAATAAATTTAAAACAGTCATATATTGCCTTGATACAGTGCAATAAGATAGTATGGTAACTTTGGTGCATTTTAAAATAAAGCCTCATCTCTTGACTTGAATTTGTCTCATTGAATTTTCTATATCAAAGCCATAAATACCGGAAATTAAAGTTTCTTATGCCAGAAATACCAAGGAGATTATCATTTTGACTATGTGTGCTAGCAGGAAAAGAAGGATTATGAATATGAATAGATCTTAAAGGCGTTGGAGAAGACACAATGTCTCTTTGTGTTTAAATATAAAGTTAAAGTAGAAAAGCATTTTATATCATGTGGACAGTCAATTATGGGTCAGAAGTCTGCACTTCAGCAAGAAGGTTTAGAATAAACCTTAATAATTTTGATATACTTTTGTGGAGTTTGGACATGAAAGTAGTTTACTTTGAATGGAATGAAAATATCAGAAATTAATTGATTTACTATTTAGGAATGGGAAGATTCTGGTAGGTAAATATGCTAGAATGATTAAAATAAAATCTAAGACTCTATCTTGCTGTTATTTAGTGGGTGGATCCAGAAGATGTGTGTATGCATGCTCATTCATCTCTGACTCTTTGCGACTGCATGGACTATAGCCCACCAGGGTCTTCTGTTCACAGAATTTTTCAGGCAAGAATATTGTAATGAGTTGCCATTTCCTTGTCCAGGTGATCTTCCTGACCCAGAGATTGAACACATGTCACCTGTGTCTCCTGCACTGGCATTGGCAGATGGATTCTTTACCATCTTTGCATCACACAAAGGTGGTAAGGAATGCATTAGCAAGATAGGACCCTACCTTGCTACTTTATTGTTTTATATCTGTAAAAACCTTAGTGGCAGCTGCCTCTGTAGGTTTGGATTGGAGGTAAGAGATGTTTATATGAATTCATAAGTGTGAAGGTAAAAGATAAAAGTTGAGATTTAAAGGGCCCAGGAATAGAATTAAGAATCAAAGGCAAAGTTAATGGTATTATTATAATGCACACAATGTCAGGGTTAATAATCAAGGTGTCTCAATCAGCAGGTGTTTGTGGGAAAGATGTTTATTAGTTTTCTATTTTATATATAATAGTGTGTGTATCTGAGAAGGCAATGGCAACCCACTCCATTACTCTTGCCTAGACAATCCCATGCATGGAGGAGCCTGGTAGGCTGCAGTCCATGGGGTTATGAAGGGTCAGACATGACTGAACGACTTCACTTTCACTTTTCACTTTCATGCATTGGAGAAGGAAATGGCAACCCACTCGGGTGTTCTTGCCTGGAGAATCCCAGGGACGGTGGTGCCTGGAAGGGGGGCCTGGTGGGCTGCCGTCTATGGGGTCGCACAGAGTTGGACACAACTGAAGTGACTTAGCAGCAGCAGTAGCAGAAGCAGTGTGTGTATGTCAATCCCCATCTCCCAACTTAACCTCCCCTCACCACTCTCTCTCCCCACTGGTCACCATAGGTTTGTTTTCTACAACTACGACTCCATTTCTGTTTGTAGATAATTTCACTTGTATCATATTTTGTATATTCCATATCTCAGTGATATTTGTCTTTGTATGACTTTTATCACTCAATATGACAATCTCTAGGTCTATCCATGTTACTAAAAATGGTATTATATCATTCATTTATATGGATGACTAATATTCCATGGTATACATGTGCCATGTCTTTATCCATTCCTCTATCTATAGACACTTAGGTTGCTTTTGTATCCTGGCTATTGTAAATAGTGCTGCAGTGAACATTGGGGTGTATGTATCTAATGCAGAGTCTTTTAAACTAATGAATATGTAACAACTGGATAGCTACATGCAAAATAATTAAATGTAACTCTTATATAATACTTTATAAATAAATTAACTGGACAGTTCAGTTCAGTTCAGTCGCTCAGTCGTGTACGACTCTTTGCGACCCCATGAGTCGTAGCATGCCAGGCCTCCCTGTCCATCACCAACTCTCGGAATTCACCCAGACTCACGTCCATTGAGTCAGGGATGCCATCCAGACATCTCATCCTCTGCCGTACCCTTCTCCTCCTGCCCCCGATCCCTCCCAGCATCAAAGTCTTTTCCAATGGGTCAACTCTTTGCATGAGGTGGAGAAGTACTGGAGTTTCAGCCTCAGCATTAGTCCTTCCAATGAACACCCAGGACTGATCTCCTTTAGGATGGACTGGTTGAATCTCCTTGCAGTCCAAGGGACTCTCAAGAGTCTTCTCCAGCACCACAGTTCAAAAGCATCAATTCTTCGGCGCTCAGCTTTCTTCACAGTCCAACTCTCACATCCATGCATGACCACTGGAAAAACCATAGGCTTGACTAGACAGACCTTTGTTGGCAAAGTAATGTCTCTGTTTTTCAATATGCTATCTAGGTTGATCATAACTTTCCTTCCAAGGAGTAGATCAGTCGCTCAGTCGTGTCCGACTCTTTGCGATCCCATGAACTGCATCACGCCAGGCCTCCCTGTCCATCACCAACTCCCGGAGGTCACTCAGAGTAAGCGTCTTTTAATTTCATGGCTGCAGTCACCCAGATGCAGTTTAAACATATTGTCAAATATTTACCACTTCAAATTATGTATCATTTTATCTAAACAAGACCTAATGATACCCGTATGCCTTTTATTTTTTTCACACAGGACCAGATAATTTACTTGGAGTATCGACTAATTGGCATGCACTGCTATCACAGCATATTTAGATAGAATACATTTGACCCAGTTTGAAAGGCAATGAGCATACTAGTAAGAAACACAGGATTATCCTTGGGTTGAAAGATCCCATGGAGGAGGGGACAGCAACCCACTCCAGTATTCTTGCCTGGTGAATCTTCAGTGGAGACTGGTGGACTACAGTCCAGAGGGTTGTGAAGAGTTGGACACAACTGAAGCGACTTAGAAGCCATGAACAAGTATATTAGCCCATTTGTGCCTTTGTCTATGTGTTTGTGTGTGTGTGTGTGTGTGTGTGTGTGTGTATGTATGTACACTCTCCTCCATTCCATACTTTCTTATATTTTAATTTAGTATTAATAGTTTAAATAAAGTGTTATTCTATTTTATTAAAAGTGAAATTTTGGAAATAAAAACTGTAGAACAACTTCTGGCATTGTAAATTGATTTTCTCCAACTTTTAATAAATACAGTTAAGAAAAATTTTCCACTTCAGTGCATTGTATTTCAGAACAATTTAAGGTATACTTGTCTTGTCAACAGTGTTGTTTATTCCTATAAATAAATAAAAAATAAGATAAAATGTATTGTATTTTCACTCAAGGTTTCTATAATTTAATTAATGATTATGTATTTGGATTTCCAATTTTTGTATAGCTTTTCATGTTACATATCAAGTTTATTTTTATAACTGACTGCCTTTATTGAAAGTAAAGTGAATAAAGATAAATATGATGTTCATTAAACAATTATACTGATTTAAATTGGCCCAAGTGGTGCCTAAAATTTGCAAATTAAGAATATTGCCTATACAAATTATTTCACGTTCATGTAGGCACTAGATTGCATTCTGATAGATGACCAATACATGCTAAATAGAAATTGGATTTTGTCAGACTAGCTATGAAAATTTTAGGGTAAGAACTTTATGAACAGCATTGAATTTCTCCTAAATTATATCAACATATCATCACTAGTATATGCAAACTCTTTCACTTGCTTTCATTATTTTTTTTATTTTCTTCCATACCTATGCTACACATCCACTATTTCACCTACCACATTTTTAATCCATTTGTTTTCACTTAATGTTACATTTTTAATATTCATGTAGTTATATATATATATATATATATGTATATATACCATATATACCCATATATATATACAACATTTTACCCATCTGTATACCAATGATGAACACATAGATTGCCCCCAACCTCCTACTATGACAGATAGTACTTGATAAACAGGCTGTATATGTATGCTTGATAATCAGTTAATTTGACTTAATTGATAATTAAAGAATGTTCCACACAAGCATAGCAAAATACATATTCTCATTTTTGCAAGACTTTTGATCAGTGAGAGAACACCATTGGTGTGTGTTTTTTTTTTTTTTTTTTTTTTAACTAATTTCTATTGAATGAATATAGTTGAATTTAGTTCTGGTGATTTACTCGAAATTTTAAATTCTTAGAAATTTCCTAGAAAGCAAGTTTTTAGAAAGTTCCTGAGATCTTATTACGGATGAATATTCCTTGACTGCCTGACCTATTTTCCTTAGAAATGTTTATTCCCTGAATTGTAACATAAGCTGAAGGGCTGAAGGCTGACTTCTACAGTCCCTGCTCTGTCATCCTCTACCTAGAGTCATAGGCGATCCCATGGACTGTAGTCTACCAGGCTTCTCTGTCCATGGGATTTTCTAGGCAAGAGTACTGGAGTGGGTTGCTGTTTCCTTCTCCAGGGGATCTTCCTGACCCAGGGATCAAATCCAGGTCTCCTGCATTGCAGGCAGATGTTTTAGCCCCTGAGCCACCTGGGAAGACCTAGAAAGCCATAGTATGATAATTATGTTCATTCTCTTCTTTGGTTTTCACATAACCAACAGCTCTGAAGTTCAGTTCAACTGAATTAGTGTTGTATCCTAATTCTCTGTGAACCAGCTATGTTCATGAAATGTAGGTTAGGAAGTAAAACAGAGTGAAAAGTGTGTGAATGTTGTGGCCATGAATATTTTCCTCTTCTGTCAAGCGTGTTGTTTGGGGACTTAAATGAAAAAAATAATTTTAGGATGTTATTACTGCTCTTTCCCCGCAGTCACAGGGCACAGACACTCTTAGATATCTCTGTATGTAAGCACATTTAGCCTTATTGCTAGGGCTTTGAACTTTAGGGTGAGAATAATGCTACTTTTCATCATCATGAATTACAACAATGATTAATCAGGCTTTAGATTTTTCTTCACTTACTGAAATTTCAAAATGTAAAGAAGAAAAAGACTCAATTTATATAATTCTATATCCAGTGAAAATACTAAGATTAAGCAAAATAGAGCAGACCACTTAATCAGATAAGATCAGATTAGTCGCTCAGTCGTGTCCGACTCTTTGAGACCCCGTGAATCGCAACACACCAGGCCTCCCTGTCCATCACCAACTCCCGGAGTTCACTCAGACTCACATCCATGGAGTCAGTGATGCCATCCAGCCATCTCATCCTCTGTCGTCCCCTTCTCCTCTTGCCCCCAATCCCTCCCAGCATCAGAGTTTTTTCCAATGAGTCAACTTTTTGTATGAGGTGGCCAAAGTATTGGAGTTTCAGCTTTAGTATCATTCCCTCCAGAGAAATTCCAGGGCTGATCTCATTCAGAATGGACTGATTGGATCTCCTTGCAGTGGAAGGGACTCTCAAGCGTCTTCTCCAACACCACAGTTCAAAAGCATCAATTCTTCGGCACTCAGCCTTCTTCACAGTCCAGCTCTCACATCCTTACACGACCACAAGAAAAACCATAGCCTTGACTAGATGGACCTTTGTTGGCAAAGTAATGTCTCTGCTTTTGAATATGCTATCTAGGTTGGTCATAACTTTTCCTTCCAAGGAGTAAGTGTCTTTTAATTTCATGGCTGCAGTCACCATCTTGCAGTGATTTGGGAGCCCAGAAAAATAAAGTCTGACACTGTTTCCACTGTTTCCCCATCTATTTCCCATGAAGGGATGGGACCGGATGCCATGATCTTAGTTTTCTGAATCTTGAGCTTTAAGCCAACTTTTTCACTCTCCACTTTCACTTTTATCAAGAGGCTTTTGAGTTCCTCTTCACTTTCTGCCATAAGGGTGGTGTCATCTGCATATCTGAGGTTATTGATATTTCTCCCGGCAATCTTGATTCCCGCTTGTGTTTCTTCCAGTCCAGCATTTCTCATGATGTACTCTGCATATAAGTTAAATAAACACGGTGACCATATACAGCCTTGACGTACTCCTTTTCCTATTTGGAACCAGTCTGTTGTTCCGTGTCCAGTTCTAACTGTTGGTTCCTGACCTGCGTACAAATTTCTCAAGAGGTAGATCAGGTGGTCTGGTATTCCCATCTCTTTCAGAATTTTCCAGAGTTTATTGTGATCCACACAGTCAAAGTCTTTGGCATAGTCAATAAAGCAGAAATAGATGTTTTTCTGGAATTCTCTTGCTTTTTCCATGATCCAGCGGATGTTGGCAGTTTGATCTCTGGTCCCTCTGCCTTTTCTAAAACCAGCTGAATAGAAAGGCTAAAATAAACCTAAAATGTAGGGAATGATGTAAAATCACCAGGACAGTACAAACTCTAGAAAGAATGACTCCGTGGTATTTAGTCAAAAGAAATGAAAATTTTTTACAAAAAACCTCTGTGAGCCAACATTTTTATAGCAGATATGTTCATAGTGGCCCACATCAAGTTATACACCTAATGATTATCAACAAAATAGATTTAAAAAGAAAAAGTGTAATATCCCACACCCTGAATTATCACTCAGCAAGCTGAGGGAGACACCAGTATTCTCAGAGGACAAAGGAAAAAAAATATATATATATTTAATTACACTTAATAGATATACAACCTTTTATATGTAATAATTCATCATCCTATCTCTCTTTCCCTATGGAAGTCTGTTCATTATGCTTTTCACTCTGATATGGCTTGCTGTTTTAAGTAAACTTTTCTGTTCTAGACTAGAAGCAGCCCAAGACCAGGATGTGAATTGTTATCCAGAACCTACATTTGAGCTTTTGGTCTTGAAAATCTGAGATAGATTTGGGAGAATGAAATGAACATAGTGTTGTGTAAGGGCCCTGTATCAGTCAACATAATGATTACAATGTAAAAGAAAAACAAAAGTAAAAACACAAAAAACAACAACAAAAAATGAATGTAAATATCTAAGAATCGACTCATTCCCAAGATTTCTATTCATGTTTTATTTGTACATTGTAGTAGTCTGTTCAGACTGCCATAGAAAAATACTGCAGACAGAGTGGGTAAAACAATAGAAATTTATTTCCTACAGCTCTGGATGCTAGGAAGTTCAAATCAAGGAATCAGCTAATTGGATTCCTCGTGAGAACTCTCTTCCTAGCTTGTATATGCTGATCATCTTCTTACTGTGTCCTCATATGGAGGTTAGAAAGAAGCCAAGTGTCTCTTCCCCCTCTTATAAGGGTACTTGCCCTATTAAGTTAAAACTTTACCCTATGCCCTCATTAGACCTTTAATCACCTCTACACATACTCTATCTTCAACTCAGTCATTAGGAGAGTTGGTGCTTCAACATATAAATTTTAGGGAAACACAAGTTGATCTGTAGTATGCATAATACAGTATTTTCTTTATATATAATCATTTGTGTTTATTGTAAGCTTCTTTTTAAAATTTAATTATTGTATGTGTTTTTACACTCCCTTGTTTCAAGACTAATTAACTGATTTTTATTTTGTCCTATTTTTACATGTGGGAGTAATTTGGGCCATTTTATCCACTTAAACGAACCTATTATTCAATGTCGGAGAAGGCAATGGCACCCCACTCCAGTACTCTTGCCTGGAAAATCCCATGGATGGAGGAGCCTGGTAGGCTGCAGTCCATGGGGTCGCTAAGAGTCGGAACCGACTGAGTGACTTCACTTTCACTTTTCACTTTCATGCATTGGAGAAGGAAATGGCAACCCACTCCAGTGTTCTTGCCTGGAGAACCCCAGGGACGGGGGAACCTGGTGGGCTGCCGTCTATGGGGTCGCACAGAGTCGGACACGACTGAAGTGACTTAGCAATTACTCCATGTCAGGTTCTTAGGTACCATATTCTACTTGGGCCTGAAATACACAGTTGATCTAGAAAGAGTTCCATTATCCAGTCTCAATTCTGTAAGTTCTTAGCTTCTAAAATCTTACTTTGTAATTCAGCTCTAGTAAAATGCAGAAGCAGACTTTTTCAAAGGAATTGAAAAGATTTTCTGACACAGTAATGCTGCATAACAGCCAACCTAAAATCTCCGTCACTTACAACAATACGTATTCACTTCTCAGGAATCTGTTCATTGTTCATTCCATCTTCTACCAAGAGGGGCCAGGTTTAGCCATCTCAGTCTGCTGTCAGCTGGAAAGTTTGCCTAGGACCATTTCAGGTAGAAAGGACTCGACTGGTATGAGATTCACTTATCTTAGTTGCATGTGGTCTCTCATACCCAACAAATTCCACAGGGTTAGATTTTTTGCAGGGGCAGAATTGATATAGTTTCATATTTCTGCTTGTGTTAATTTACTCTGTTCCATTGGCCAAAGCAAGTCACAGGGCAGAGCTCAGATCATGGAGAGAGGGTAAAATGTCAGAGTATGCAAGGACATGGTTACATGGAAGCCATTAAAAGTTGCCATTAATAGAACAAAGCTACTACAAGAGACACTTTCAGAAATCTTAAATGCTGGACCTTTGATTTTGGTTGGATAAATTGCTTTGTAGGTGATTAAATACTAAGTGATATGTCAGACTTTATTTTTCTGGGCTCCAAAATCACTACAGATGGTGAGTGCAGCCATGAAATTAAAAGACACTTACTCCTTGGAAGGAAAGTTATGACCAACCTAGATAGCATATTCAAAAGCAGAGACATTACTTTGCCAACAAAGGTCCGTCTAGTCAAGGCTATGGTTTTTCCTGTGGTCAGGTATGGATGTGAGAGTTGGACTGTGAAGAAGGCTGAGTGCCGAAGAATTGATGCTTTTGAACTGTGGTGTTGGAGAAGACTCCTGAGAGTCCCTTGGACTGCAAGAAGATCTGACCAGTCCATCCTAAAGGAGATCAGTCCTGGGTGTTCTTTGGAGGGAATGATGTTAGAGCTGAAGAAGCTCCAGTACTTTGGCCACCTCAAGCGAAGAGTTGACTCATTGGAAAAGACTCTGATGCTGGGAGGGATTGGGGGCAAGAGGAGAAGTGGATGACAGAGGATGAGATGGCTGGATGGCATCCCTGACTTGATGGACATGAGTCTGAGTGAACTCCGGGAGTTGGTGATGGACAGGGAGGCCTGGCGTGCTGCGATTCATGGGGTCGCAAAGAGTCAGACACGACTGAGTAACTGATCTGATAATTTTCCTAAAATATTATGTGAGTTTCTAATGGGTAAATATAAAGAAGCAGTTACCAATTTATTATTCAACTATAGGAACATACATTATACATTTAATTTTAAAATGTTAGTATTCTAAAATTGGGCTTCCCTGGTGGCTCAGACAGTAGAGTCTGCCTGCAGCGGGGGAGACCCAGTTTCGATCCCTGGAATGGGAAGATTCCCTGGAGAGGGAAACAACAACCCACTCCAGTATTCTTGCCTGGAAAATCCCATGGACAAAGGAGCATGGCAGACTACAGTCCATTGGGTCACAAAAAGTCAGACATGACTGAGCCACTTGACTTTCTTTAGGACTTCCCTGGTGGTTTATCTGGTAAAGAATCTTCCTGCAATGCCAGAGACCTGGGTTCGATCCCTGGGTGGGAAGATCCTTTGGAGAAGGGAATGGTTACTGACTCCAGTATTCGTGCCTCAGAATCCCATGGACGGAGAATCCTGGCAGATTACAGTCCATGGATCACAAAGAGTTGGACACATAACTGAGTGACTAACACACATTCTAAAAGTTAACAGTCTTTATAATTTTGAGCAAATTTAGTTTTATAAGAAAACTCCACAGAAAATGCAAAGCTTTCCTGCTCAGATGCTCCCTTGCTTTCAGTTTGTCCTAGTTAATATATCACATTGGTATGGTATGTTTGTTAAATCTAAGCCAGTATTAATGTATTAGTATTAACAAATGTCCATAATTACATTTGCATACACTTTTCATGGTTCATAGATCTATGGGTTGAGCTAAATGTATAGTATCTTATATCTGCTATAGAATTATGTGGAATATTTTGAGTGCCTAAAAATCCCTGGGGGCTTCCCTGGTGGCTCAGCGGTAAAGAATCTGCCTGCGAATGTAGGAGATGTGGGTTCGATTCCTGGGTCAGGGAGATCCCCTTGAGAAGGAAGTGACTACCCAACCCAATAGTCTTGCCTGGGAAATCCCACGGACAGAAAAGCCAGGAGGGATAAAATCTATGGGGTCTCAAAAGAGTCAGACAGAACTCAGTGACTAAACATCATCAACAACAAAAATCTCTGCATTCCACCTATCTGTCCTTCCTATCTCCACCAGAACTCCTGGCAACCACTGATCGTCTTATTTTATCTATGCTATGCTATGCTATGCTATGCTAAGTCACTTCAGTCGTGTCCGACTCTGTGCGACCCCAGAGATGGCAGCCCACCAGGCTCCCCCATCCCTGGGATTATCCAAGCAAGAACACTGGAGTGGGTTGCCATTTCCTTCTCCAATGCATGAAAGTGAAAAGAGAAAGTGAAGTCGCTCAGTCATGTCCGACCCCCAGCGACCCCATGGACTGCAGCCACCAGGCTCTTCTGTCTGTGGGATTTTCCAGGCAAGAGTACTGGAGTGGGGTGCCATTGCCTTCTCCGCATTTTATCTATAGTTTTGCCTTTTCCAAAATGTCATATAACCATAGGCGTACAGTATGCCATCATTTCTGACTGGCTTAGCAGCATGTGTTTATGTTTCCTCCAGGTCTTTTTGTAGTTTGACAGCTTATTTCTTTTTTAATAATGTTTATTTCTTTGTGTGTGGACCCCAGTTTATTTATCAATTCAGTTATTGCAAGACATCTTGGTTGTGCTCAGTTTTTGCAAATGTGAATAAATCTGCTATGAACATTCATGTGGAGGTTTATGTGGATATACATGTTTAACTCATTTGAGTAAATATCTAATAGTGCACTGCAAGATCATGTAGTAAGGGCATGTTTATTTTTGCAAGAAGTTGCCAAAGTGACTGTACCATTTTATATCCCCACCAGTAAAGAATGAGAATTCCTATTACTCTATACCTCATCATCATTTGATAGCGTCTGTGTTTTGGATTTTGGTTGTTTTATAGATATGCAGTAGTATCTCATTGTTGTATATGTTTAGTTTTTAACACTTTTAAATCTTATGTGTTCAACTGATGTCTTGCTCTTTGTACTAAATTGTGCTAAACCTACCTGGGGTCACATGCTTATGAATACTAAGAACCAGGTAGTCTTAATTATAGGAAATATAAGGAACCTGATTCTGAATTATTTTGGATACAATACAACCTTTTTTTTTTTTTTTCATACACAGCATCTGTCATGTGCTTTATGAATATTCAGTCATTTCTACCAATAAATAGGCCAAAAAACGTAACAGACAGTGTGCTAGGTAATGAATAAATAAAGAAAAATAAAACAGAATAATCAAAGTGACAAAAATAAGTCTTCCTAACTGATAAACCTATTCTCCACTGCTGCTGCTGCTAAGTCGCAGCAGTCGTGTCCGACTCTGTGCGACCCCATAGACGGCAGACCACCAGGGTCCCCCGTCCCTGGGATTCTCCAGGTAAGAACGCTGGAGTGGGTTGCCATTTCCTTCTCTAATGCATGAAAGTGAAAAGTGAAAGTGAAGTCGCTCAGTCGGTTCCGACTCTTAGCGACCCAATGGACTACAGCCTACCAGGCTCCTCCATCCATGGTATTTTCCAGGCAAGCGTACTGGAGTGGGGTGCCATTGCCTTCTCCATTCTCCACTGCTTAGTAAAAAAAAAAAAAAAAAAAAAGAGAGAGAGAGAGAGATAATTTATTTTTCTCTGGAGATGTTTATATAACATATGTGATCATGGGAAAAAAAGTCATAAAGTTGTAAGACTCCCTCTCTCTCATAAAAGATCCAACTAGATACACTAAATAATTCTGAACAAGTCAATAGATGCTCTCAATCTAATAGAATTAATTTTCTTCTTTTCACAAACTTATGTGCTACTCATAACTAGATATTTATAAAAATCAATATTTATTTTTAATAGATTTGAGCATAATACTATCAGTATGTCACTTTAAAAAATATCCCTACGTAAACAGTACTGACACTTAGAAAATTGGCTAAGCTTTATTATAGAACTAAATAATAAATAATTGAAATTTCTATAATGAATTCAGTGGGATGTCAAATAATAAGATTATCTTTGAAGCAATTGTAATAGAGAAAGCCATATTCTTAACCAGAAATCTTCTTAAGTTAAAACTTCTAAATTTTCCAGAAATAAATGTCTTAATTAAATATATATATATATATATAAACACATGGCATGTAACTAAAAGGTGTAACAAGAAATATGTGAAAAAGTTCCTCACTGCTAACTTTATACCACTTTATGCTCTAACTGTGATTTTCAAACTGAATTGCATTTAACTTATCAATCACATTATTAGTTTAATGGGTTGTGTCCTGAATTTTAAAAATGGAATAAAATAGTCAACATTAGAACAGTGAAAAATAGAATAAATACATAAGATTGCTCCATTTGGTATATCTTTATGATTTTATTATATATAATGTATTTTTAACCATAGGCATAAACAAAAATGAAAACTGTTATTTAGCAGTTACTACACATAACTTGATGAAGTGTTATTAACACTGTAAGAAAACCATCTCTCTTGTGAGGATATTTAAGGATATAGTTCACAGTTTTATTGGCTCTATTTAATTTTGAATTATATCCCTATTAAGTTTGCTGAGATATTTTAGAGAATTATTAGGGAGTTCTCATAGAACCAGTTGATTCATTAAGTATTAAATAAAATAAGCAAAAAATACAATCAACAGGGAGGAGAGAATATTTCAAAAACTAAAATACTAATAAATTAAAAACACAGAATTTTAATAATTAAAAAGTAAAAAGGCATGCTTAACCATATGCAGAATGTCACTGTTAAATAAAATTAGCATTAGACACTAGACTGAAACATGCTCACATGGATATGTATAGTGCTGAACTGCCAGTAAACAACTACTAGATGGAAGCCATGGAAGTGTATTGTTACCCATCATATATAAACATGTATTATGTCCATATCACCATGATTTTAAGATGAGTTTATAAAATTTAGCTCATGATTTAAATCTCATTTTCTTTCTAACTTGCTGTTGGGCTCACATTTTTGCTAAACTATTTCATTTTTATATCTGTGAGTTAATGCATATTAATTCTATGTGCAAATCAAGGTGTGAGGAGTTGTCTTAGGACCGGCTTTAAGCGCACTATGACCTATTGACCTAATCCATGGCCTGGCCTATTTTTATTTGAACATCCAAATCCATTACTTATGTATTGTCTATGGTTACTTCCACGCTACAATATCAGAACTGAATAGTTGCAACACAGATTCTATGTGGTTCAGTTCAGTTCAATTCAGTTGCTCAGTTGTGTCTGACTCTTTGCGAGCCCATTAATTGGAGCACGCCATCTCTCTCTGTCCATCACCAACTCTCGGAGTTCACTCAAACTCACATCACATCCATCGAGTCGGTGATACCATCCAGCCATCTCATCCTCTGTCCTCCCTTTTTCCTCCTGTTCCCAATGCCTCGCAGCATCAGCCTTTTCCAATGAGTCAACTCTTCGCATGAGGTGGCCAAAGTACTGGACCTTCTTCAGCTTTAGCATCATTCCCTCCAAAGAACACCCAGGACTAATCTCCTTTAGGATGGACTGGTCAGATCTCCTTGCAGTCCAAGGGACTCTCAGGAGTCTTCTCCAACACCACAGTTCAAAAGCATCAATTCTTCGGCGCTAAGCTTTCTTCACAGTCCAACTTTCACATTTATACATGACTACTGGAAAAAGCATAGCCTTGACTAGACGGACCTTTTTTGGCAAAGTAATGTCTCTGTGTTTGAATATGCTATCTAGGCTGGTCATAACTTTTCTTCCAAGGAATAAGAGTCATTTAATTTCATGGCTGCAGTCACCATCTGCAGTGATTTGGGAGCCCCCCAAAAATAAAGTCAGCCATTATTTCCACAGTTTCACCATCTATTTCCCATGAAGTGATGGGACCAGATGCCATATCTTAGTTTTCTGAATCTTGAGCTTTAAGCCAATTTTTTCACTCTCCTCTTTCACTTTTATCAAGTGACTTTTTTGGCTTCTCTTCACTTTCTGCCATAAGGGTTGTGTCATCTGCATATCTGAGGTTATTGATATTTCTCCCGGCAGTCTTGATTCCAGCTTGTGCTTCTTCCAGCTCAGCGTTTCTCATGATGTTCTCTGCACATAAGTTAAATAAGCACGGTGACAATATACAGCTTTGACGTACTTCTTTTCCTATTTGGAACCAGTCTATACGTGGTTCAGTTCAGTTCAGTTCAGTTCAGTCACTCAGTCATGTCCGACTCTTAGTGACCCCATGAATTGCAGCACACCAGGCCTCCCTGTTCATCACCAGTTCCCGGAGTTCATTCAAACTCATGTCCATCGAGTCGGGGACGCCATCTAGCCATCTCATCCTCTGTCATCCACTTCTCCTCTGCCCCCAATCCATCCCAGCATCAGAGTCTTTATCAATGAGTCAACTCTTCACATGAGGTGGCTGAAGTACTGGAGTTTCAGCTTTAGCATCATTCCTTCCAAAGAACACTCAGGGCTGATCTCCTTTAGGATGGACTGGTTGGATCTCCTTGCAGTCCAAGGGACTCTCAAGAATCTGCTCCAACACTACAGTTCAAAAGCATCAATTTTTCCACACTCAGCTTTCTTCACATTCCAACTCTCACGTCCATACATGACTACTGGAAAAACCATAGCCTTGACTAGATGAACCTTTGTTGGCAAAGTAATGTCTCTGCTTTTCAATAGGCTATCTAGGTTGGACATAACTTTCCTTCCAAGGAGTAAGCCTCTTTTAATTTCATGGCTGCAGTCACCATCTGCAGTGATTTTGGAGCCCAGAAAAATAAAGTCTGACACTGTTTCCACTGTTTCCCCATCTGTTTGCCATGAAGTGATGGGACCAGATGCCATGATCTTCGATTTCTGAATGTTGAGCTTTAAGCCAACTTTTTCACTCTCCACTTTCACTTTCATCAAGAGGCTTTTTAGTTCTTCTTCACTTTCTGCCATAAGGGTGATGTCATCTGCATATCTGAGGTTATTGATATTTCTCCCAGCAATCTTGATTCCAGCTTGTGTTTCTTCCAGGCCAGCGTTTCTCATGATGTACTCTGCAAATAAGTTAATTAAACAGGGTGACAATATACAGCCTTGATATACTCCTTTTCCTATTTGGAACCAGTCTGTTGCTCCATGTCCAGTTCTAACTGTTGCTTCCTGACCTGCATACAGATTTCTCAAAAGGCAGGTCAGGTGGTCTGGTATTCCCATCTCTTTCAGAAATTTCCACAGTTTATTGAGATCCACACAGTCAAAGGCTTTGGCATAGTCATTAAAGCAGAAATATATGCTTTTCTGGAACTCTTGCTTTTTCCATGATCCAACAGATGTATGTGGTTAGGAAAACATAAATATTTTTATACTAAATCCTTTATGGAATAAATCTGCTGACTCGTTATTTAAAAGCCAGAAGTGAAGACAAGCATGAGGTAAGTTAGATCCCTTCAGGATCTCTGTGTTTAGATAAATAATCAGTAAAAAAAAAAAAAAATTATATTTTCAGTAAGAAAAAAAAAATATATATATATATATAATGAAATGTAATGTGTGTAATAAAAGATATAAAGTGAAAGTGTTGGTTGCTCAGTTGTGTCTGACTCATCGCAACCCCATGGACTGTAGCTTCCTGGCTCATCTCTCTATGGAATTCTCCAGACAAGAATACTACAGTGGGTTACCACTCTTTTCTCTAGAGAATCTTCTTAGCTCCAGGATTGAACTCTGGTCTCCTGCATTTTAGGCATATTCTTAACCATCTGAGCCACCAGAGTGAATGTGAAAGTCACTCAGTCGTGTCCAACTCTTTGTGACTCCATGGACTATACAGTCAATGGAATTCTGCAGGCTGGAATACTGGAGTGGATAGCCATTCCCTTCTCCAGGGGATCTTCCCAACCCAGGGATCGAACCCAGGTCTCCCACATTGCAGGTGGATTCTTTACCAGCTGAGCCACAAAGGAAGCCCAGGGAAGCCCATAAAAGAGGTAGGTAGTTGGCAAACACAAGTCACCTAGGGTTGGTCCCTGAAAGGCTTCCAGCAAAAATGGTAATCAAATTTTGTCTTAAAATTTATTAATGTGAATTACTGTAATTTTTTCTTTTATCAACATGTTTTTCCTTTTAAAAGAAGTGATTAAGATTGCTTTCCTGTGGTAAGATTATGTCTGATATTATGTGCAAAACAACAGACTTCCTAAGAACTTTCTTTTGACTATTTAGCAGTTATATAGTTCATTCATTTTAGCTGAAATGTAATATACATTGAATGAATAATCACATTTCATTCATTTGGATGAGATACAATATTCGTTGTGTGAGTAACCTATGGTTTGATGGGTTGTTGCAATCCAAGTTTTGCTCTCATGAGCTGTTTCATGGCTCCCTTAGTACATATGCAGTTGTTTAAGTGTAAACTAGCGGTGCAGTTGAGGCATCTGATTTACACTTGTATGTCTTTACAAACTCTTTTCTGAGAACTACAGTGAATATATTTTTTTAAGAAAGTGATAAATCTGTTTTGTTGTTTAGCTATTAAAATAATCAGGTATGCGTTAAAACACAATTTTAATCATGTGTCAAACTTCCTGCCAAAGGGGAAACATACAGTTGAAGACAGAATTAAAAAGGTTAATCGGCTGACTTTAACATAGAAGATTATCCTGAACTATCTACAACATATCTTCAATTATCTGCAATTCAAATGTAATCACACAGGCCTTTTGCCTGTGGAAATAATAGGCAAGAGAGTCAGAGTGGGAGTGATGGGATATAAGAAAGACCTAATGAGACAATGCTGTCCTTGAAGATGGAAGGCAATCATGAACTGAGGAATGGAGGCAACTTCTAGAAGCTGTAAAGGACAAAAATTTTCTCTTCTAGCACCTCCAGATAGAAATGTAACCCTGCACCATTTTAATTCATCCCTGTGAGACCCACTTCATAACTTCTGATCTTCAGAACTGTAAAGTAATAAATATATGTTGTTTAAGCCATTAAATTTGTGGTAATTTTTTTTTTTAAACAGAAGCAGCAGGAGACTAACATATGCCTTTTTGATTTTTACAAATTAAATGTTTATAAAAATTTATTTGATAATTATTTTGCTTTGATTCTTTCTGATTGTTAGTGAGACTGAACTGCAAATGTGTATTGGCCATATGTGAATGGCAATCCACTCCAGTATTCTTGCCTGGAGAATTCCATGAACAGAGAAGCCTGGCGGGCTACAGTCCATGGGTTTGTGGAGTCGGACACGACTAAGCAACTAACACATACAGTCCATGGAATTCTCTAGGCTAAAATACTGGAGGGTAGTCTTTCCCTTCTCCAGGGGATCTCCCCAACCCAGGGATCAAACTCAGGTTTCCAGCATTACAGGCAGTTTCTTTACCAGCTGAACCAGTCTGTAATGTGACTGAACATTCAAAAATTGATCTAACATGAAGAGATTAGATAGAGACTTAACATTTGGCACTAAAGAAATCAGTCAGATTTCAATCAATTTTCCCACCTATTAAGAAAATACCAATGCTAATAGCAGGACAAAATATCACTGGAGGGAATAATTCCAGGAATTACAAATCCTTTCACATCTAACAAATCCTTTCACATCTAAACAAGAAGTGTAGGTAATTTGATTGCTTGGAAAAGGGCAACAACTGGAACACATTTTATTTGTAGCAAAGGGAACTGCATATGTGTGTCTATGCTCATATACTCAGCTGTCTCTGACTCTTTGTAACCCCATGGACTGTAGCCCACCAGACTCCTCTGTCCATGGAATTTTCTAGGAAAGAATGCTGGAGTGGCTTGCCATTTCCTGCTCAAGGAAATCTTCCTGACCCAGGGCTCAAACTCACATCTCCTGCTTGGCAGGCAGATTCTTTAACACAAGCACTACCTGGGAGGCCAAAGGTTAACTACAGGGACAAAATAAGTTTGTTTGCTTTTTTTTTTTTTTTTAATTCCTGCACCTGTACACACTTGCTATGGTACGGTATTTTCAATTCCACATTGAACAAAAATGGGATAGTCTTATAAAACCAGCAAAACTCATGTGAAAATTCATCCCATTGGAATTGGAATCATTTAATTTTGTCTTAATGGATGAGAATATGAGATATATGAGAATATGCTCTTTGTAAGTGAAACTGGTAAAATAGGACTACTGGTGTTGGCAAGTCTGTTCATATTTTATAGGAATTCTTAAGGGGGAAAATGTGTTAACTTAATTAATATATTTGACATGAACTCTGCATTGACTGTTTTTCTACAGCCTATTATTTCTCTTTTTATTTATCTTTATTTAAATTTTTTTAGAAGTGTGAGGGTAACAGGCAGGAAAGTCAGGGGTCTCCAAAAAGAGGAAACAGGCTGCAAGTGTCAAACTTTTTTTTTTTTTTTTTTTTAATCTCTTCCTTAAGCAGCAGGAGGAAACAAACTCTCCATGGAAATGTTTTTCTTAAGCTATTCAAAAGCAGAGACATTACTTTACCAAAAAGGGAACTTCTGTAGGGGAGACCACCCGGGAACCGACGAGGAGGGGAGGGGGGGGGAGGGAGGGGGGGGGCGGCGGGAGGGAGGAAGGGAGGCCGCGTGCGCGGAGGGGCGGGGGCTGATTGATCTGATCTGATTAATGAAACTGTGTATTTACTTTGGAATTGGCTGCCTTTCTTCAAAATGTCTCCACCTAAGACTAATTTTTTCCTTTTCTCAAACCTCAAACCTGGACTGATAATAGCTCAACAAACCAGTATTCATATCAGCTGTTTTATGGCTGGGGGATGACACACTTCTTGTCATCCTATCTCAAAAATGCATATTGTGGGAGAGGGGCCTGGTGAAACTCCCTCAGCCTTGAGGTGTCTCTCTTATCTGATTAATAGCTTTCTAGCTGATATAAAACAGCTTGCTAAAACTAGCAGCGGGGTGGGGGGGGGGGGGGCACTCTCCTTTCCCCTTCTGATATCTATGTCAGAAGCTTTCGCTGTCCCTTTTAACACTTTAATAAAACTCTGCTATACAAAAACTCTTGAGTGATCAAGCCTGGTCCTTGGTCCCAAAGTTAAATCTTCTTTGGAGATCATGAATCTGACATCGTTCAGCATAAGCTATCAAAATATTGCTTAGTAATCTAATCAAAGTGATGTATATTGAAATCATGATTATCCTAGAAATCAGGTAAACTCACTACATATCCTGTGAAAAATCTGTTTGAATTCCTTTATATTTCATAAGGAGATCACAGTTAAAGCCATTCAACTGTCATATTTTAAAATATCCCATTTGTCAGGATAATTTGAAAAGTCAGTGATGTAAAGGTAGCTGTAGCTCTAGGAAACTTAGATATTTTTTCAGTCTATCAACAATAATAAAATCAATGCCTTCATATAAATTCAATGACCTAAATAGACAAAGAAAAAATATTCCACTTCTACATAGGCTAATTCCAGCTTCACAAGGCCCTGTCACTCAGGAATAAAGACACTGTTTTCTATCCTTTCTCTGTGGCCATGTCATTTAACCTAACTTAAATTTACAAGAAATAAAATTCATAATATCTGAAGTCAATTTAGAAATAATTTTATTTTACAAATAAAAGTAAGAAAATTTATACTACTTGCAAGCTTTGTGGTTATAAAACAGTGTTTTAAAATGAATTCATTATGGAACTAGTCCAAAGAAATTGCCCCCCACAAAGGACAGTTTGTGAGAGTATCACTCTTCTTCTACTGTTAGGCTATTTAAACATAATTTCTTCATGGATTAAACATAAATTGATCTCACATGAAAGACTATGCTCATTCCCAATATCATTAACTTGATTGGGAAGAGAACATTAAAAACCACATATTGAACCATCCATTCTACTTCCATGAAAGCATCAAAACTCAATTTTCCTACCTCACTTTCCTATTTATTTTAGTGCAAGATGGTTCCCAAGTACCTCTCTTTATGAGTCTTCACTTTACCTGTGCCACCCAACTGAAACTATATGTCATACAGTAGTGCTGCAGTCCTTGCCAGTGAAATTTATCATTCAGTTTCACATGTGACAGGGCATGAAATGGATTACTTATTTTAATCTTTTTTTTCTTGACATTTTTTCCTTTCTCTTCCTTTAAAAAAAACACAAGATTTGAGTGACAATTAAATAATACATTACAAAGTCAAACAGAGATAAATATCTCTATAGGCTTAAATATTTTTAGGAGTTTATTACATGAGGGATGTGTGTATTCAACTTGATTCCTAAGTTTGAATAATTTTCTTAAAGTTTATAAAATAAAAATATGTTCATCTAATCTAATCAAAGAATGAGTGATATATACAATTAAATTTTTATACCATTGCTGGATCAAATATATCTTGACACATCCCATAATAGACTTCTTATTTATTTTTTTAAATTAAATTTTATTTTGCTTAACTTTACAATATTGTATTGCTTTTGCCATACATCAAGATGGATCCGCCACAAGTATACATGTGTTCCCCATCCTGAACTCTCCTCCCTCCTCCCTCCCCATACTATCCCCCTGGGTCGTCCCAGTGCACCAGCCCCAGGCATCCCTTATCAGGCATCGTACCTGGACTGGCGACTCGTTTCAGATATGATATTATACATATTTCAATGCTATTCTCCCAAATCATCCCACCCTCTCCCGTTCCCAGAGTCCAATAAAAGAAGGAAAATTTTGAAAGATATAAAGAAAACAATAATTGTAAAAATGCTACTGTAAATTTATTGAGAATAGTCAAAAGTTAGATCGGAGATTCATTGGAAAAGCCCCTGATGCTGGAAATGATTGAAGACAAGAGAAGAAGGGGCTGACAGAGGATAAGATTGTTGGATGTTATCACCAACTCAATGGACATGAGTTTGAGTAAGCTGCAGGAGTTGGTGATGGACAGGGAAGCCTGGCGTGCTGCAGTCCATGAGGTCACAAAGAGCTGGACACAACTGAGCAACTGGACTGAACTGCTGCTGCTGCTGCTGCTGCTAAGTCACTTCAGTTGTGTCCGACTCTGTGCAACCTCATAGACGGCAGCTCACCAGGCTCCTCTGTCCACAGGATTCTCTAGGCAAGAACACTGGAGTGGGGAACTGAACTGAACTTCCTTTATCTGAAAATCACTCCACAGGATCATGAAGATAAGAATCTTCAGAACTGATCTAAATTTTGACAGTTCTTAATTAATTTACAGTGACATTCTTACAATTATTTTTCTCCTTATATCTTTCAAACTTCCTTCCTTTAAATAAGAAGACTATTATGGGATATGTCAAGAAATATTTGATCCAGCGATGGTATAAAAATTTAATTGTATATATCACCTATCCTTTGATTAGATGAAAGTATTTTTATTTTATACCTTTTAATTATTCAAACTTAGAAACAAGATGAATACATACATCCCTCATGTAATAAACTTTCCTAAAGAATATTTAAGCCTATAGGGATATTTGTCTCTGTTTGATTTTGTGATGTATTATGTAATTATCACCCAAATGTTGGTGCTTTTCTTCGACAAAAATGATAACCAAACACCCCTCTCTCCAAAGCCTGATGTCAGTCCCCTGATAGATATTAATCAGTTTTGTAAAAGCAAGCAAATTCATTTCAGCACTATTTTGACTGAAAATAACTATGCTGCTAAGTCACTTCAGTCGTGTCCGACTCTGCGTGACCCCATAGACGTCAGCCCACCAGGCTCTCCTGCCCCTGGGATTCTCCAGGCAAGAAAACTGGAGTGGGTTGCCATTTCCTTGTCCAATGCATGAAAGCGAAAAAGTGAAAGTGAAGTCGCTCAGTCGTGTCCGACTCTTAGCGACCCCATGGACTGCAGCCCACCAGGCTCCTCCATCCATGGGATTTTCCAGGCAAGAGTACTGGAGTGGGGTGCCACTGCCTTCCACATGTAAAAACTGGAACACTCATACATTGCTAGTAAGGATGTAAATGGGAATGTAAAATGTTGTAGCCTCTGTGGAAATCAGTTTGATGTTTTTAACACTTACTGTGTGAAAATTTATCATTTCTTGAAGACTGTCAGAAAATTTGGTCAAACTTGTCTCAACTACAGCATCATTGCTAGAATACTGTGCCAGGTCGCGAATCCCATTCATGAACTGTTTATTTGCAACACAAAAGGCTTTTCCAGTATCAATCATTGCAATACAGAGTTTCACAAGCTTATCAAGTTTCAGTTCCAATTCTGCCACATCTCCTTCCACTTCTTCCAAAGCAGCCCTGAAACGGGGCGAGTCTTTCAGACACTCCTCGAAATCCACCGTCATCTTCATCCTGCCTCCGCCTCGCCTAGCAGGGGATACTGGAAGAGCCGCGGGAGCCGCGGGAGCGGCTGAGCTGGGGACGCAGAGGGCTACGGCGGGTGCAGGGCAGCGACTAGCGCTGCGCGGAGCTGCGGAGGGCGAGTCGTCCGCTGGTCATAGCAGCCCCGAAAACCGTGGCGGCAGCGACTGCTAGTCAGGCCCCAGTCCGGCCCCTCTTCCTCCCGCCCGCAGCAGAGCGCCTGCCTCGGGGAAACGGCCCAGGACTGAAAATAACTTTGAGTGTGCTGTTAATAGTATTGTGTTATAATTAGTATTCATAGTTGAGGATATACAGTGAGCAATACAATAGATAAATACTGTGAGTATCTATGTTAATAGGATGTGTTTTGCTTTTCAACAAGATAATAGTCTTCATGTAAAATTAAATGCAAGTAATATGAAAAAGTAGTGGCAAATAAGACTTGAGCATCCATAGCAAATTTGGAGGAGGTGGATTTGTTGCCCTGAATTTATACTATTTGAAGTTGAAAAGAAATGGAATGTGTTAAAATAGCAACATAGTTTATGCATTTTTAGTGAAATTGTTTATAATATAAATTAAACTTAAAAAGCTTGCTAATTTGTCCTTGTGAATGATTTTAATTGTGTATCATTTTTTAGGAAAAATATTGATCAAGTCTTTGTGAAATATTTTTATTATACCCCAAAAGAGAATTTTTCTTTCCTTCACATTTTGATAGTGTTGGTTTCTATAATAAACTAATCATTATTTTTCAGTTGTATTATTCAACAGATGAATTCTTTATTTGATGATTTGCCTGAAGGCTCTCCTATAAGCTTCAGGCAAAATTTGTGCGTTTGCCAAATAAAATGGTGTCTTCAACCTGAGGAAGAGATTCCCTCAACTCTCTATATATTAGTATGGTTGCAGAATCTGTGAATAGAGAGATTCTTAAGCTTGGTTACAAAGCATCAGGATAGAAAAACAACCTACAGGTCTTTTAAATGTCCAATCAGATTCCTCATAAAAATTTCTATACCTAAGTTAACGCTTTTAATATGTTCAGCTTCTTATGTTTAACAGTCTTTACGTGTTATTTATCACTTATTGTTGAAGTGAAGTGAAGTTGCTCAGTTGTGTCTGACTCTTTGCCACCCCATGGACTGCAGCCTGCCAGGCTCTTCTGTTCATGGGATTTTCCAGGCAAGAATACTGGAGTGGGTTGCCATTTCCTTCTCCAGGGGATCTTCCCAATCCAGGGATCGAACCGAGGTCTCCCGCATTGTCAGTTCAGTTGCTCAGTCTTGTCTGACTCTTTGCGACCCCATGAATAGCAGCACACCAGGTCTCCCTGTCCATCACCAACTCACGGAGTTCACTCAGACTCACGTCCATCGAGTCAGTGATGCCATCCAGCCATCTCATCCTCTGTCATCCACTTCTCCTCCTGCCCTCAATCCCTCCCAGCATCACAGTCTTTTCCAATGAGTCAACTCTTCACCATGAGGTGGCCAAAGTACTGGAGTTTCAGCTTTAGCATCATTCCTTCCAAAGAAATCCCAGGGCTGAATGCTTTCAGAATGGACTGGTTGGGTATCCTTGCTGTCTCAGGGACTCTCAAGAGTCTTCTCCAACACCACAGTTCAAAAGCATCAATTCTTTGGTGCTCAGCTTTCTTCACAGTCCAGCTTTCACATCCATACATGACCACAGGAAAAACCATAGCCTTGACTAGACGGACCTTTGTTGGCAGAGTACTGTCTCTGCTTTTAAATATGCTGTCTAGGTTGGTCATAACTTTCCTTCCAAGGAGTAAGTGTCTTTTAATTTCATGGTTGCAGTCACCATCTGCAGTGATTTTGGAGCCCCCCAAAATAAAGTCTGACACTGTTTCCACTGTTTCCCCATCTATTTCCCATGAAATGATGGGACGAGATGCCATGATCTTCGATTTCTGAATGCAGAGCTTTAAGCCTACTTTTCCACTCTCCTCTTTCACCTTTATCAAGAAGCTTTTTAGTTCCTTCTCACTTTCTCCCACAAGGGTAGTGTCTGGATATCTGAGGTTATTGATATTTCCCCCAGCCATCTTGATTCCAACTTGTGTTTCTTCCAGCCCAGCATTTCTCATGATGTACACTGCATATAAGCTAAATAAGCAGAGTGACAATATACAGCCTTGACATACTCCTTTTCCTATTTGGAAACAGTGTGTTGTTCCATGTCCAGTTCTAACTGTTGCTTCCTGACCTGAATACAAATTTTTCAAGAGGCAGTTCAGGTGGTCTGGTATTCCCATCTCTTTCAGAATTTTCCACAGTTTGTTGTGATCCACTATCAAAGGCTTTGGCATAGTCAATAAAGCAGAAATAGATGTTTTTCTGGAACTCTCTTGCTTTTTCGATGATCCAGTGGATATTGGCAATTTGATCTCTGGTTCCTCTGCCTTTTCTAAAACCAGCTTGAACATCAGGAAGTTCATGGTTCACATATTGCTGAAGCTTGGCTTGGAGAATTTTGAGCATTACTTTACTAGCGTGTGAGATGAGTGCAATTGTGTGGTAGTTTGAGCATTCTTTGGCATTGCCTTTCTTTGGGATTGTGATGAAAACTGACCTTTTCCAATCTTGTGGCCACTGCTGAGTTTTCCAAATTTGCTGGCATATTGAGTGCAGCACTCTCACAGCATCATCTTTTAGGATGTAAAAGAGCTCCACTGGAATTCCATCACCTCCACTAGCTATGTTCATAGTGATGCTTTGTAAGACCATTTGACTTCACATTCCAGGATGTCTGGCTCTAGGTGAGTGATCACACCATCATGATTATCTGAGTCATGAAGATCTTTTGTACAGTTCTTCTGTGTATTCTTGCCATCTCATAGTGATGCTTTGTAAGACCACTTGACTTCACATTCCAGGATGTCTGGCTCTAGGTGAGTGATCACACCATCATGATTATCTGAGTCATGATCTTTTTTGTACAGTTCTTCTGTGTATTCTTGCCATCTCTTCTTAATATCTTCTGCTTCTGTTAGGACCATACCATTTCTGTCCTTTATTGAGCCCATCTTTGCATGAAATATTCCCTTGGTATCTCTGATTTTCTTAAAGAGATCTCTAGTCTTTCCCATTCTGTTGTTTTCCTCTATTTCTTTGCATTGATCACTGAGGAAGGCTTTCTTATCTCTTCTTGCTATTCTTTGGAAATCTGCATTTAGATGCTTATATCTTTCCTTTTCTCCTTTGCTTTTCGCTTCTCTTCTTTTCACAGCTATTTGTAAGGCCTCCCCAGACAACCATTTTGCATTTCTTTTCCATGGGGATGGTCTTGATCCCTGTCTCCTGTACGATATCCCGAACCTCAGTCTATAGTTCATCATGTACTCTATCTATCATATCTAGGCCCTTAAATCTATTTCTCACTTCCACTGTATAATCATGAGGGATTTGATTTAGGTCACACCTGAATTGTCTAGTCGTTCTCCCTACTTTCTTTAATTTAAGTCTGAATTTGGGAATAAGGAGTTCATGATCTGAGCCACAGTTAGCTCCTCGTCTTGTTTTTGCTGACTGTATAGAGCTTCTCCATCTTTGGCTGCAAAAAATATAAGCAATCTGAATCTGGTATCGACCATCTGGTGATGTCCATATGTAGAGTCTTCTCTTGTGTTGTTGGAAGAGAGTACCCACATTGTAGGTAGATGCTTTTACTGTCTGAGCCACCAGCAATAACTCCCTTATTGTTGCCTCTGTGTAAATGACCATGTACATACTGAAATGAGACAAGTGGAGTGAGTATGTACGTACATAACCAAGAAAAATCTTTCAAGATTATATGTAGTTACAAAGGGGCAAAGAAGTTGTTAAAAAAATTTCCAGAGCTTTGAAATAAAAAGCCAAAAATGTGCAGAAGTATATCTAGAAGTAATACAAGCAATTAACTTTTACATAACATTATTTTACTAGTATCTATGGTTGATAAATTTTCTTTTACAGTTTTTAAGTAAAAGTTATTATTGAAAACTTAGGTATATAGTGTAAAGAGGCTCTTACATATCTTACTGAGAAACCGATTAATAAGTCTACTTTATGATTCCTGAGTTCAAAAAATACCTACGTTTTAAATTGCTTTCTGTTGTTTGACTAGAGCCCACACACTTTCAAATTACATATAAATCTCTAAATTTCTTTTGAGTTGAAAAATGAATCCCAAAGACTAAAATTTGTTGCCCTTTATTTTATCTACTAGCAAATTGATTTCAGCATTCCTTTTTTGCAGACTATTTAAAACTCTGTATATTATAGTCTTTTTTCAAATAAAAATTTTTTGAGATGTAATTCATGTACATTCAAATCAGTTATTTAAATTATATAACTCAATGTTTTACAGCAAATCCAGAGAGTTTTACAATCATTGAAAACAATTTTAGAATTTTTTTTTTCCAATAGAAACACTGTACACTTTAACATTTTAACTTTACATTCCATCTGTCATTCCCCCAGTCCTAAACAGAGTCTACATTCTTGCCCTATAACTTTACCTATTCTAGATATTTCAAATCAAAGGAGTCATAAAGTATACATATATTTTAAACTCACTTCTTTCACTTAGCCTGTACTTTCAAGGTTCATCTTCTTATGTAGCCTATATCAGTATTTCATTCCTTTTTATACCTGAATTTAAACCTGCTACTTTGTTTTATGGGTTCCATTGTTAATTATTTAGCAGAACAAATATTTTATGTGTTCATTCTCTTATTTATTTAAGTCATGTCGTTTGTTTTGTAATTACTGTGTATGTAAAGAAAGTTTGGGCTCCAAAATCACTTCAGATGGTGACTGCAGCCATGAAATTAAAAATGCTTACTCCTTGGAAGAAAAGTTATGACCAACTTGCTACTGGTGCTGCTGCTAAGTCGCTTCAGTCGTGTCCGACTCTGTGCGATCCCATAGACGGCAGTTCACCAGGCTCCTCTGTCCCTGGGATTCTCCAGGCAAGAATACTGGAGTGGGTTGCCATTTCCTTCCCCAATGCATGAAAGTGAAAAGTGAAAGTGAAGTCGCTCAGTTGTGTCCGACTCTTAGAGACCCCATGGACTGGAGCCTACCAGGCTCCTCCGTCCATGGGATTTTCCAGGCAAGAGTACTGGGGTGGGGTGCCATTGCCTTCTCCGTCATGAATACTAGATTACTAGAAATAAACATATGGGTGTTTTAATTCTATGTGAGTAAAAAACGTTATGACGTTAGACTTGGGTATGGAATTAGAATTGCAGTAAACTTCACTCTACATGAATTTGTTTTGTTTAGTTTTGCTTTGTTTACTAGTCATAGGGTTTCACTATCACTAAGTCAGTGTGTTAGACTTTTAGAAACTTTTATTCTTTCTACAATTTCTTTATATCCCCTTTTTACCAATGTCTATATCTGGTTATAAATATATATGATATTTCTAATTAAAAAGTTATATGCTTAAAAGTGATGCACAAATATAAGTGATGCATTGTTAAGATCAAATGTACATTCTGATTCTTGTCTCCTGATCTGAATTATTTACTCAGTATATTAACATTTAGCTTTCTTAGTTAATGTTGAGTTAGTTATTATTCAGATCTGTCAACATGTTCTTACCTTTTGTGTATTTATATAACCTATTTTCAAAAATAGTACGTCAGACTTATTCAGATTATTTGCTAATGTATCTGCATATTTTATGTGGAAGCATATAAATAATTGTTTCATATTTCCACATTTGTTTTAATAGCTGCATGCTTTAATGTAATTAGAATTCTTGCCAAGAACTTTTCTAACAATTTTCCTTATTAAGTTTTACATTAGACATGCTTATATGAGGCAAGTGTTTTTCAATTATTGAAGTGTTGTTTATTAGACATATATTTTTTCCTCACACAGTTAAATGTGTTAATGAAAAGACAAGTCAGACACTGAAATTAGGTTGGGTCCTGGTAATGAATGATGTTTATTAATTTCGTTAGCTAACAGGTCAGGATGAATTGTATTATTTTTGTTACAAAAAATGATAAATGTTCCTGGAATGTATTCTTAAATTTAATTTGAGATTTCTTCCCTTTCAGGTGTACCTGACACTAGATAGTAAAACTTCTTTTTCACTAAGTGGTGAGTCTTCCATTCATGGGAATTGAAGTGAATGTTAAACTAAATGACCTCCTATTTAAAGTTTTCCAACAGGCAGCATAAATATTAATAAGACTAGTCTTTTAAAATAAAACTTTAGAAAAAAGCAATTAAAATGAATTATAGAAACATAAAGCCAAGATTTTTTTCTTGGTTACTAAGTGTCTGGAGACTTGGTAATTGAAAAACTCTTAAATTCCCCTAACCTTTTATGTCATTGATGACATTCGCTCTAGCAAAAAAAAAAAAAATAGTAGTTATAAAAGTGTATGATATTTTCTCCAAAATGTAATATAGTATTGCATATTGATAAGTGTGTCAAATTATCTTAGCCATGTGATGCAAAATTTCTGCATACACATAGACCCCCGCCTGCCACACAACACATACACACACGTCTGTATGTGTGTGAGTATAGTCTATGCTTATCGTTTTGCACATTTCCTATTTGTGATTTTTGCTACTCACAAAAATGTACTTATTTGTAGCTCCAAAATATTTGTGTTACTTTCATGTTCATTCATTTGTGGACACATACAGTGAGGTGAAAACTTTGAGTCATTCATGGGCATGAGTGTTCCCAGTTAAGGCAATGCTCTCTGCTCTTGTTTCAAATTTCATACAAATATCTGCTTCCTGGTTTATTGGTCTATGTAGTGCTACTTTTTTTTTTTTCATTTTTTAGAGTTTTCTTGTTGTTGTTAATAATTCCACAATTTAAAATGGACACCATGAATAGTTGTGAAGTGTTGTGTAGTATACTCTTAAACACAAGGAGGATGTCATGAGTCTTACTAAGAAAATATATGTATTTGATGTTTCAATCAGGCATAAGTTAAAGTGCTGTCATCTACTCTGTTACTGAATGAACAATATATGATGTCTTTAAACAGAGACACACATTAAATAAGACTATGTACTGATCAATTGATAAAAATGTTGAAATCAGATGTCAAACTCTGTATTTTCCCTAGAAACAAAGATTCAGTATATGCTAAATCAGTGTTTATGTTGACATTATAGAACATAAATACTGCAAATGTCAGGATTCAACTATATAGGTATTTGTTGTTGTTTAGTCACTAACTCTTACCTGACTCTTTTCCAACTTCATGGACTGCAGTCTGCCAGGCTTCTCTGTCCATGAAAATCAGCAGGCAAAAATGCTAGAGTGGGTTGATCTCTCTTCAGGAGATCTTCCTGACCTGGGAATTGAACCTGCATCTCCCACATTAGCAAGCAGATTCTTTATCACTGAGCTACCAGAAAGAATCTCCTCTATAGGTATATAATTGTGTATATACACATGCACACACAAATGTATACACATGTATAATTATTTATTATATAAAATCTATTTTTCTAGATTTTTAAGGATTAAATATTCTTTTAAATTTAGGGAATTTTACAAAACAAAATAAAGCATAAAAAAGGCAAACTTTAAACAATAACATTCATATAGAAATAGTTTATCATCAATATTGAAAGTATATTTGCAACATAGTTCAATGTATTCATTTTTCATTATTTAAAGTGATACTACAACTATTATTTAAATAATAATAATTTTATTTTGCTTTCAAATTTACAAATCATCAGAAAATTACAAATTGTGTAATAATTCATACTTAATATATACATATTATGAATTAATACTTAAATTTTATTTGCAGTTTTCAAAAAGTGATGTCAAACATGTTATTAGTTCTTAATTATTGAATAATGAGTATGTGCCTTATAGAAGCAAAATAAAGATGATAAAGTGTAAAAATGTATAAAATGTTTAGTATTCATGTGTCTTATAAAGCATACTTCAGAATACTGATATTGAAATTGGTAGACATGAGTACTGTAGAGCATAATTTTTATGACAGTCTTCTAGTGCCATTCTATGCTATGTTACCATTAAACATAGTGAACAATGGTCTTACTGACTTCTATGGGCATATCATAGAACAAAAGTATATACAAATACACTTTAACACACCTGTGGGACTTAAGTGTTGTTTCTGTGTGTATGTAATCTTTTGGATTAATAACCTAGGACCTAGAGCCATGATATATTGAGTATTTCATATCTGTGTGTTTTTAATAGGTTTTTGACACAAGATAGCATTGCTGAGGGACTTTCTATAATCCAGGACCTCCTCTAATTTTTATTACTGTGCAATGGGTCGTTTACAGCTGTTACTGATTCTCATAAAAACGATTCTTTAATTACTGGAAAATAAAAATAAAAGCTACAGAGTATATTTTCAATTTATAGAGATGATTAACAAAATCCGGATTATAAAAATTAGAGTTGCAAGTAAGGGTTTTGAATTGTTTCATATGCGGTCCTTACTATGAACTAATAACTTTTTTATGTCATTTAATTCTCAAACTGAGTTAGATATTTATATGAAGATCCCTTCAGAGTTTAAAAAAAAAAAAAGTCAGGAAGATTAAGTAACTTTACTGATTTTATTAGACAATCAACTGTGAAGCAAGGATTTATTTATTTTTTTATTCTTGGCATTTTATTTTATTTTTTTTTTCTTCCCTTGTTTTTTATTTTTTTTTTTTTTTTTCTTTTTTTTATTTTGCTTAACTTTACAATATTGTATTGCTTTTACAATACATCAAGATGGATCCGCAGCCAGTATACACGTGTTCCCCATCCTGAACCCTCCTCCCTCTCCCCTCCCCACACCATCCCTCCAGGTCGTCCCAGTGCTCCAGCCCCAGGCATTTGTTATCGGGCATCGTACCTGGACTGACGACTCGTTTCAGATATAATATTATACATATTTCAATGCTATTCTCCCCAATCATCCCACCCTCTCCCGGTCCCAGAGTCCAAAAGTCTGTTCTATACATCAGTGTCTCTTTTGCTGTCTCGTAAATAGGGTTATTTTTACCATCTTTCTAAATGCCATAAGCAAGGATTTAAATGTCACTCCTCTCCAGCACTCTTGCCTGGAAAATCCCAGCTACGGAGAAACCTGGTGGGCCGCAGTCCACGGGGTCGCTAAGAGTCGGACACGACTGAGCGACTTCACTTTCATGCATTGGAGAAGGAAATGGCGACCCACTCCAGTGTTCTTGCCTGGAGAATCCCAGGGACGGGGGAGTCTGGTGGGCTGCCGTCTATGGCGTCACACAGAGTCAGACACAACTGAAGCAACTTAGCAGCAGCAGCAGCAGCAACCTGATATCAGAGCTCACATTTTAATCATTAAGCTACTTGTTTCATTCTCATAGTAGGTAAAGTGTTGCTATTTTACAGTGTTAATCTATAGATAACTAGATTTATTACTTTAATAATTTTAAGTGCACCATTCAGTGGCATTAAGTATATTCACATCGCTTTGCAACTCTTACTTCTAGTCATTTCCAGAAAGTATTCATAAAAATAAATAAATAAAAGAAGTTGTTTTACTTGTGTTCAAAATCCACAATTGCATTACATTTCCAACATAGTAGCATGCCTTTAAGTATGTATACCTATGGCTGATTCATGTTGAGGTTTGACAGAAAACAGCAAAATTCTGTAAAACCCTTCAATAAAAATAAATTAATTAAAAAATGTGTAGAACAAATTTGAGTGATAAAAACTAGAATGCTTGAAATTATATATGGGCAATATTACAAAATGAAAACAGAATTTGATAATATAAAATGTTACAATTTCTATTTCTTTCCATTTTAATTGTATAATTCTAGTTTAACCACAATACCTAAGAAGGATTCAGTTTTGTTGTAACAGTAGTATTTAATTCTATTCTTTAGCTTTACCAAAAACTTGTAATTTCTGTTTCCATGCAAATTGTGTTTATCTAGTGAAAATCAATATAATTAGACTGTGAAATAGGTAGCCATACTATATTTTTTGAGAAAAGAAACACCCACTTTTTTACAGAAAGACATAAGAAACCATAGAAAAAGTTATTGAAACAGGTATATTTGTCAAGTAAAGTATTTGAGGTGTGTGTATTTGAATACTGATCAACATCTTTCTTAGAGATTGAAAAGAACAATGAGGTTTCTTGAGCTTATGTGAAATAAAAATTATTTCTGAATCAAGTTTCTCTTGCTCAAGTAATTGTCTCTGTCAAAACATTGTAACTGGAAGAAATCACTCATGCTTTTTGAAATAGTTTTTTTTTTTTTTAATTTTTTTTTTCAAATTATAATCACATAGAAATTTGTTAGCTTGAAAAGTATACCACTGAAGAAAAAACTTCAGTTCAGTTCAGTCACTCAGTCGTGTCTGATTCTTTGTGACTCCGTGAACTGCAGCTTGCCTCCCTGTCCATCACCAACTTTACATAAACTCATGTCCATTGAGGCGGTGATGCCATTCAACCGTCTCATCCTCTGTCATCACCTTCTCCTCCTGCCCTCAATCTTTCCCAGCATCAGGGTCTTTTCAAATAACTCAGGTCTTCGCATCAGGTGGCCAAAGTGTTGGAGTTTCAGCCTGCCTCAACATCAGTCCTTCCAATGAACACCCAGGACTGATCTCCTTTAGGATGGACTGGTTGGATCTCCTTGCAGTCCAAGGGACTCTCAAGAGTCTTCTCCAACACCACAGTTCAAAAGCATCAATTCTTCAGTGCTCAGCTTTCTTCACAGTCCAACTCTCGCATCCATATATGACCACTGGAAAAACCATAGCCTTGACTAGAAGGACCTTTGTTGGCAAAGTAATGTCTCTGCTTTTGAATATGCTATCTAGGTTGGTCATAACTTTTCTTCAAAGAAGCAGGCGTCTTTTAATTTCATGGCTGCAATCCCCATCTGCAATGATTTTGAATTCCATAAAAAATAAAGTCAGTCACTGTCTCCCCATCTATTTGCCATGAAGTGATGGGACTGGATGCCATAATCTTAGTTTTCTGAATGTTGAGATTTAAACCAACTTTTTCACTTTCCTTTTCACTTTCATCAAGAGGCTCTTTAGTTCTTCTTCACTTTCTGCCATAAGGGTGGTGTCTGCATATCTGAGGTTATTGATATTTCTCCTGGCAATCTTGTTTCCAGCTTGTGCTTCTTCCAGCCCAGCGTTTCTCATGATGCACTCTGCATATAAGCTAAATAAGCAGGGTTACAATATACAGCCTTGACATACTCCTTTTCCTATTTGAAAACAGTGTGTTGTTCCATGTCCAGTTCTAACTGTTGCTTCCTGACCTGCATTTAGGTTTCCCAAGAGGCAGGTCAGATGATCTGGTATTCCTATCTGTTTCAGAGTTTTCCACAGTTTATTGTGATCCACACAGTCAAAGGCTTGGCATAGTCAATAAAGCAGAAATAGATGTTTTTCTGGAACTCTCTTGCTTTTTTGATGATCCAGCAGATGTTGGCAATTTGATCTCTGGTTCTTCTGCCTTTTATAAAACCAGCTTGAACATCTGGAAGTTTGCAGTTCATGTATTGCTGAAGCTTGGCTTGGAGAATTTTGAGCATTACTTTACTAACATGTGAGATTAGTGCAATTGTGCAGTAGTTTGAGCCTTCTTTGGCATTGACTTTCTTCAGTAAGTTTCAGAAATAATAGCTTTAAAAATATAAATTAATTCTCATAAGCACATATGCAGTTTAGATTTTTAAGGTTGATACCACAAATAGAAAAGAGAAAATACATTGATCATTTTACTACTGAAATATATATACTGAGTCACCTCTTCAGAGACATCTTTCTTACAAATAATGATAAACTGATCCCCATATTTTTTTTTTCCATTGAGTACTTGGTTAAATTTCTTTAAATTTTTGTTTTATAAATTTTTGAACAAATATAATTGCAATGATTATATTTAATTATTTTCATTTTGTCTGTTGTCATTGGGCTTCCCCAGTGGCTCAGTAGTAAAGAATCTACCTGCAATGCAGGAGAATCAGGTTTGATCCCAGAGTTGGGAAGGTCCCCTGGAGAGGGGCGTGGCAACCCACTATGGTATTCTTTTTTGGAGAATCCTATGGACAGAGGAGTCTGGTGGGCCAGAGTCCACAGGGTCTCACAGAGTCAAACACGACTGAAGAGACTTAGCACACATATACTGTTGTCTTTAGACTTTATAATGTCAGATATTGTCACAATTGAATTTAGATGACTCCCAGTTAATTGGCCTTAGGTTTTGGTATAAGTACTGTGATACAAAATATCTGATAAAGTTTATCATGTAGATTTCTTTAGCACCTAGGGAGTATCCCAGGTCTGTGTAAGATGTTCCTTCATTTTGAATTAAGCTAGGAGAATAAGACAGTGCATTTTCCTTGGAAAGGCTTAGGAGAAGTTCAGGATTTTTTCATGGATTCAAGTAGGATTTTGTGGCAGGCAGTGCAAACACTTTCATCTGTTTAGAGCAGTTTTCTGGGAAATTTACATATTCTCCCTGTGTCCTCCATTTTATTTCCTCAACAGATGTTTCTTGAGTCCTTAAAAACACTGCTGTGGTTAAATTTTCTTTTTCTGCAGCTTCCAGATTCCATTGACCAGCAGAAGTGATAGGGACATTTCCAATATGCAGTCATATTTTAAATTAGGATTTAAGGATCAAGCTTTCACAGAGTATTTCTGGGTAGGGAGTTGATAATAAAATGATAAATACAGAACTCTCCCAATAGTGACACGCACCCTCTGGTTCAAACTGAGCAGGTGGGGTATTGCAAATTGTTCAGGTGGGAAACTTGAGATAGTGCTCCAAGTGTAAACTATAAAAGTGAAGACAACAGATTCCTGCTTCCATGGAAGTTCCTAAATTGTAAACATTTTAAGTCAAAAATATGGCACAGTGAAAGACAGCCTTAAAGCTTGGGTCAATCTGCAAGGGAACCACCATTTCCCAGCTAATAGTGTATATAGCTTTATTTAGGATGTCAGGCCAGAAAGAAACTTAGTCATTTTATCAGCATGGCATGGATAGTATACACTTGAATATCCAATTCTCATAACACTCAGAAATCAGTTTTCACGGGAGGCAAGATAAAATATTTTAGAATTAAACACTGATGACTTATAAAAATCATTAAAATGATTGTATTTCTTTACTAATTTCAGTTACTAGTATTCTAAAAAATTAATACCTTGTCATAATGTTAATGCTTTTCTTGTAAAGAAAATAGCTTAATAGCTTCTTAATATCATTTCATTCTTAATGGTAAAGAAATACATATTTATAATAGTTTATATAGAAGCGACAAAAAACTACTGAAACCAGGGATTTGATGGCATCAAATAGTAGCAGTATATGAGGATGTCAGCTAAGCAAATAAGAAAATATTAGTATAAAACTTTATGGAAGGTTTTTTTCTTTAATATGCAAAAATAAATTGAAATATATTTGAATCCTTGAGAATATCATCTTCATAAATAACTTTAAAAATATAAAATTATGCAGAATTTAATGTTAACATTGTTCAAGGCTCCTTAAGAATATAATTGTTATGTAGATTTGAAAAGAATTAATAGAAGGGATTTGCAATAGTTTGATACAAAAGGATAGTCCATGATAGTATATTTTCTTAAAAACCTGTGGCGGATTCATTTTGATGTATGGCAAAACCAATACAATATTGTAAGTTAAATAAAATAAAATTTTAAAAAATAAGCTATCCTTAATGGGAGATTAAAGAATTTATATAGTCCTCAATTCCGTTCAGTTTAGTTCAGTCGCTCAGTAGTGTCTGACTCTTTGCAACCCCATGGACTGCAGCACATCAAGCTTCCCTGTCCATTACCAATTCCTGGAGCTTACTCAAACTCATGTCCATCGAGTCAGTGATGCCATCCAACCATCTCATCCTCTGTCACCATCTTCTCCTCCTGCCTTCTAACTTTCCCATCATCAAGGTCTTTTCTGAGTCAGTTCTTGGCATCAGGTGGCCAAAGTATTGGAGTTTCAGCTTGAGCATCAGTCCTTCCAATGATTATTCAGGACTGATTTCTTTTAGAATTGACTGGTTTGATCTCCTTGTAGTCCAAGGGACTCTCAAGAGTCTTCTCTAACACCACAGTTCAAGAGCATCAGTTCTTTGGCGCTCAGCCTTCTTTATGATCCAACTCTCACATCCATATATGACTACTGGAAAAACCATAGTTTTGACTAGGTGAACCTTTGTTGGCAAAGTAATGTCTCTGTTTTTGAATATGCTATCTAGGTTTGTTATAGCTTTTCTTCCACGAAGCAACCATATTTTAATTTCATGACTGCAATTAACATCTGCAGTGATTTTAATTACTGCAAGAAAAGGAGCCCAAGAAAAGAAAGTCTGCCACTATTTCCATTTTTTCCCCATCTTTTTGCCATGAAGTGTTAGGACCAGATGCCATGATCTTTGAACCATGCAATAATGCATTTTGATATATCTAGAAATTGATATAGAATAAACTGCTTGCCATGAGCATAGTTATGAAGACACAAACAGCAAACATAGCTCCCCTGGTCATCATGTAATGGGCAAAAGGAATGTAACGAATTCATAAACAGAAGTTAAAGTACAGGGCAGTGGGTTAGCATACAGTGGAAGACTAGGTCATGGAACTTCAGGCTGGAGAATATAAAGACCATAGTCCTCCATGAGGTCAAATCTTTGACAGTGTCCTTACAAAGTGTGAATTTCAGGATTGCAGGCCTGATAGCTATACAATTTGTGGGGACCACTAAAAAAAAAAAAAAAAAAGAGTAGTATAACATGCAAACACAAAATTAGGTAATAAACATGCTTTTATGCAATGAAAATTCTAATTACAAAATTTTAAAAGTTAGAAATTAACATAATAAAATTGCAGAAAAATAGAAGATTTAAAACTATCATTTAATTCTTTCACAAAATTCTATAATCATTTCTTTCCTTCATTTTTTGGCTTCATAGTTTTTGATCATCTGCCCAAATAACAAAAATGAAAACAAAAAGACAGGTAAGAGTTATCATATTGATACTTTGTTTTTCTCAGAATAATCAACCTGGGAATTCTCTGGCTCTCCAATGGTTAGAACTCCAGGCATCCATTGAAAATATGTGATAATGCAAGTGGACAGAAATTGGCCTATATATTATAGTATGCCAAATTCAAAAGGGAAAAATTAAAACATTGAAACAATGCTCATTGCTTATTTGCACATCACCTAATTATTAAGAACATACATGTATATATGGAAGTATTTTTGATACGTGTAGCTCATTGGTCTTTGTTTTAAACAGCATTAGGAGTATGCGGTATTTGCTTAATATGGTGCTTGAAATAATAACAATATTATGAATGACAGAAGCTCACATAATGCACATTCTTTGATTGTCAGACTTTATTCTGACATTCACCAATTAAGAGTCCTCCATTAAGAGTTTCCTCACAAATATCTTGGGCGGTTTATTCCTGACATCACCACCCCTCACAAAAAGAACAACTACAACCATTCAAGAACAAGACATCACTGAAAGAACACAAGTATGAGGCTGAAGCACCCCCTGCCCCATAGGGACAGACTTCGTTATAAGGGTAAGAGAGGCAACTACCACATTGCCCGTCCCCCCAGACTGATGCAACACCACTCCAGAGGTCTCCTGTGAGCCTCCAGGGTTCCTCCAATGGTGAAAGAGAACCCAGGAATGATCACCAACTCCCCCAGACATTCTTGTTCAATTTACAGGAGACTCTACTTTGACCTTACACCATAGCGATAACAAGAGAATCTGCAGAGGCTCACCAATGAGAATCTGACTTGATGGAGAAGTGGGGAGGTTCTTGCAACATCCAGCAAATCAATCTTTGCAGATCAAATTCACACTTACAATGTCCAAGTAATAATCCCATCAGTGGCTTTACTTATCTGCAGAACCAGCTCAGAAGCACATTCTGACCAGGGAACTCAGCAGGGTGCAGATATGCCTGATTCTTTTCAGATGAAGAGTTTTGCAAAACTTGGTTTGCTTTTTCCCAGAAAAAGAGCTGAATAAAACCAGTCAATCCTAAAGGAAATTAATCCTGAATATTCATTGTAAAGACTGATGCTGAAGCTGAAGCTCCAGTACTTTGGTCACTCACTGGAAAAGACCCTGATGCTGGGAAAGGTTGAAGGAAGAAGGAGAAAGGGATGACAAAGGAAAGTAATGCATGACCAAAACAGGAATTCCTCCGAGAAATAACAGCCATAAAAGTATCCTAGATTTGAAAACTGCAATGACTGAACTGAATAATTCAGTACTGTTTCCAAAGAACTTTGATCATGCAGAAGAATTGATGACCTTGAAGACAGGACATTTGCAATTATCTAGTCAGGAGCAAAAAGAATGAAAAAGAGTGACGAAATCCTATGGGAATTACAGAAAATTTGAAAAAAAAAAAAACCCACAATATTTGCATTTATGGAAATTCAGAGGAAAAAGACAAAGGGACAGAAATTATATTTAAAGCAATACTCGCTGAAAACTTTTCAAATCTGGGGAGAGAAAGGGACATCCAGATCAATAGGGTCCAAAAGATCTCGAATAGTTTGAGCTGAAATAGGGCCACAGCAAGACACAATATAATCAAATTTTCTAAAGACAAAAAGTAAATGTAAAATCAGCAAGAAAAATAAGAGAAGGAACATAAAAGGGAAACCTACAAAACTATGGGAGGATTTCTCAGCAGAAACTTCTGGCCAGAAGAAAATGGGATAGCATAGTCTTAAAAATTTTGAAAGAAAATTACCCTCAATCAAGAATTCCAAACCCAGTAAAGGTGTCCTTCAGAAACAAAGAGTTGATAAAGACTTTACTGAACAAGTTGATAAAGACTTTACTGTCACCATGTTTATTTAACTTATATGCAGAGTACATCATGAGAAATGCTGGACTGGAAGAAACAGAAGTTGGAATCAAGATTGCTGTGAGAAATATCAATAACCTCAGATATGCAGATGACACCACCCTTATGGCAGAAAGTGAAGAGGAACTAAAAAATCTCTTGATGAAAGTGAAAGTGGAGAGTGAAAAGGTTGGCTTAAAGCTCAACATTCAGAAAACGAAGATCATGGCATCCAGTCCCATCACTACATGGGAAATAGATGGAGAAACAGTGGAAACAGTGTCAGACTTTATTTTTCTGGGCTCCAAAATCACTGCAGATGGTGACTGCAGCCATGAAATTAAAAGATACTTACTCCTTGGAAGGAAAGTTATGACCAACCTAGATAGCATACTCAAAAGCAGGGACATTACTTTGCCAACAAAGATTCGTCTAGTCAAGCCTATGGTCTTTCTTGTGGTCATGTATGGATGTGAGAGCTGGACTGTGAAGAAGGCTGAGCACTGAAGAATTGATGCTTTTGAACTATGGTGTTGGAGAAGACTCTTGAGAGTCCCTTGGACTGCAAGGAGATCCAACCAGTCCATTCTGAAGGAGATCAGCCCTGGGATTTCTTTGGAAGGAATGATGCTAAAGCTGAAACTCCAGTATTTTGGCTACCTCATGCGAAGAGTTGACTCATTGGAGAAGACTTTGATGCTGGGAGGGATTGGAAGCAGGAGGAGAAGGGGACGACAGAGGATGAGATGGCTGGATGGCATCACTGACTCGATGGATGTGAGTCTGAGTGACCTCCGGGAGTTGGTGATGGACAGGCCTGGCGTGCTGCAGTTCATGGGGTCGCAAAGAGTCGGACATGACTGAGCGACTGATGCGATCTGATCTGATCTTACTGAACAAAGAAAAGTTGAGGGAGTTCAATACCACCAGACTCTGCCTTATAAGAAATGCTGAATGAAATTCACTGAGTGGAAGTAAAATAACACATATTTATATTTCAAAAATCAAGGTAATTTAAATCTTTCTGACAAACCAACAAACAGATGAAAAAAGTTCATAGGAAAATAGATGACACTCAGATTTTTGGTTACCAGGCACTGAACATGGGGAAAGCGGAAACTGGAGATGGTGGTCAAAACATACAAATTTTATAATGACAATATTAACGTATGATATATAAGAAAATTGCCATTAGAGTAAATCCTAAGAGTTTTCACCCTAAGGAAAACACATTTTTTTCTTTTTTTTTTTCTTTTTTCTTTTTATCATACCTATATGAGAAGATAGATGGCCATTGAATATATTGTGGTAATCAATTCACAATACAAATAAATTAAATCATTATTCTATATACTTTAAAGTTATACATGAATGTATGTGAATTATTTCTCAATAAAATTAGAAAAGATATTTGTCCATTAATACTCATCCATTAAGATACTTACAAATTTTCCATTATGAAAAATAGCTGTAAGCCTATCTATACTAGGAAATAGATTGGCAGAATAAATTTGAACTTTTAGAAATAATTGAATTATTATGTTTTAATTAAGAAGATTATAATATCCTACTTTTATATTCTTATTCAAAACTCTAGTACCTTTTTTTGGGTAATTAGAAATTTTGAAGTAAAGAGTTGGGAGAAATCTGTGCTTTATCAAAGTAACTCTGTTTGCCTAATTGCTACATGGAAGTCGCAGGAATACTTTAGCCAGCGCCCTTTCTACTTTGAAAATACATATTTTGATCATCCGTTATGTTACATTAACTTTTCTGCCAACATTAACATTCTTAATATAGATGATTTGCCTGGTCTCTAACTTCAAGGATTTGTAAATATTTTATACTCGTGGCAAAGATCTATACTACAGTGAGAGGGATTAAAAACAATCAGGAAGCAATCACAAATTTATTCAGCAGAATCATGTTACCCGGTTTTATATTCCAAGAGCAAAATTTCTCTGTTCAATTGATATCATCAGCAGAACTTATTTTTGTTTTGTTTTGTTTTCTCCAGAGTTGTTATGCTGAACAAAACGAACATTGCTTAGGAGTTTATGAGAAACTGAATCGGAGAAGGCAATGGCACCCCACTCCAGTAATCTTGCCTGGAAAATCCCATGGATTGGAGGAGCCTGGAAGGCTGCAGTCCATGGGGTCCCTGAGGGTCGGACACAACTGAGCAACTTCACTTTCACTTTTCACTTTCATGCACTGGAGAAGGAAATGGCAACCCATTCCAGTGTTATTGCCTGGAGAATCCCAGGGACGGAGGAGCCTGGTGGGCTGCTGTCTACGGGGTCGCACAGAGTCGTACACGACTGAAGTGACTTAGCAGCAGAGACTGAATGCCTTGATTTGATAAAATGTCATCTACATGAACTGACAGTTTTTGAAAATAATGACTTCCACAAATATCATCCAATTAGATCATATTATTCTAATAACTACCATATTATCCTCTTTTCAAAATCTAATGTTTGGGCTTATGTATATGTGTGTGAGCCTTTGTGTATGTGTACACATTATCCTCTTTTCAAAATCTAATGTTTGGGCTTATGTATATGTGTGTGAGCCTTTGTGTATGTGTACACATCCGTACAGACATTTTAGTTATGTCAATGACCTATGAGTAGACACTCATTGTCTTGGAATATGAGGGTACAAGATTTATATTTTTTTTTGTTAACTACGAAATATTGCTAGGCACTTTATTACCCAGCACACATCACTAAGGAATAGGTCAAATACTTTACATATTAGATTCATTAAAAAAAAAAAAAAAAACAGTAACTGAAATATCCTCTTTTGGGGTTCCAAAATCCCTGCAGATGGTAACTGCAGTCATGAAATTAAGACACGTAAGTAAGGCACTAAATTAAGACACTTACTCCTTGGAAGAAGAGTATGACTACCCTAGACAGCATATTAAAAAGTAGAGACATTACTTTGCCAACAAAGGTCCATCTTGTCAAGGCTATGGTTTTTCCAGTGGTCATGTATGGATTTGAGAGTTGGACTATAAAGAAAGCTGAGAAGTGAAGAATTGATGCTTTTGAACTGTGGTGTTGCAGAAGACTCTTGAGAGTTTCTTGCACTGCAAAGAGATCCAACTAGTCCCTCCTAAAGGAGATCCATCCTGAATGTTAATTGGAAGGACTGATATTGAAGCTGAAACTCCAATACTTTGGCCACCTGATGCAAAGAACCAACTCATTGGAAAAGGCCCTGATACTGGGAAAGATTGAAGGCAGAAGGAGAAGGGAATGACAGAGAATGAGATGGTTAGATGACATCACCGACTCAATGGACATGAGTTTGAGTTAAGTCCAGGAATTGGTGATGGATATGGAGGCCTGACATGCTGCAGTCTAGGGGTTGCAAAGAATCAGACACAACTGAGTGACTGAACTGAACTGAACTGAACTGGAACTGAAATCTCCAATCTCTAAGCCACAGAATTCTTAATTAAGAAATGTTATTGTAGAGCAGGATGGCTCTGATCAAGACTCAGGGGCAACAAAGTGTATATAATTCCTCATACCTTGACAGAAAAGAGAATATTATCTGACATCTCAGGTCCCAAAGAACAGACAGTAAGATCTGGTTCTGAAACAGCTTGGTTGGGGTTGAAAACCCATCCTCATTTGCACAATTCAAAAGGATATTATTTAGAATAACAGGTTAAACAAGAGGCATAAAATTAGAAACTCAAATACGTAGCTAACATAATGGGCTATTTAGCAACCTGGTCATGGGAAATCATTGCTGAAAACTGAAGTGTCCATGAGATAACTTACGTGTAGAAGGTGTAACAACAGGTATGGTCAAAGGCAAGTTTTGTTGTATCCCTACTTTCAGATCAAAATAAATCTGCTATAGCTGTAATGCAGGCATATAACTTAGATGCTAGATAAATAGATTATTAATTTATTGAGGTTAATGTAACAAAGTACTACAACCTAGATAACTTAAAATGCTATGCTATGTCACTTCAGTCATGTCCGATTATGTGCGACCCCATAGACGGCAGCCCACCGGGCTCCCCCTGTCCCTAGGATTCTCCAGGCAAGAACACTGGAGTGGGTTGCCATTTCCTTCTCCAGTGCATGAAAGTGAAAAGTAAAAGTGAAGTCGCTCAGTCGTGTCCCGACTCTTAGCAACCGGACTGCAGCCTACCAGGCTCCTCCATCCATGGGATTTTCCAGGCAAGAGTACTGGAGTGGGGTGCCATCGCCTTCTCCAACTTAAAATAACAGAGTATTATTTGCTTACAATTAATGGAGGCTAGATTTCTGAAATCATAAGTTGTCAGTGTTGGTTCCTTTGAAGTATATGAGGGATAATGTGTTCCATGACACTTTCTTAGCTTCTGGTGATTTAGCAGTAACCTTTTATGTTCCTTAGCTTATAGGCATTTCACTCCAATCTTTCACCTTTAAATGGTATTCTCCCTGTATCTCTTCAACTTGTCTCCTTCTATGATGTCTATCTGTGTCAATATTTTTCTTTTTTTAAATAAGGATACAGATCAAATTGGATTAGGGCCACCTTAATAATTTCATTTTGACTCACTATCTCTGTATCAACCTCCACTAAAAAAGGTCACTTTTTGAGGAATTGAAGATTAGGGCTTCAAAACAACGTTCTTAAAGGAAAAATTCAACCAATAATAGACATATATAGATCAGACCAGATTGGTCGCTCAGTTGTGTCTGAATCTTTGCAACCTCATGAATCGCAGCACGCCAGGCCTCCCTGTCCATCACCAACTCCCGGAATTCACTCAGACTCATGCACATCGAGTCAGTGATGCCATCCAGCCATCTCATCCTCTGTCATCCCCTTCTCCTCCTGCCCCCAATCCCTCCCAACATATGAGTCTTTTCCAATGAGTCAACTCTTCGCATGAGGTGGCCAAAATACTGGAGTTTCAGCTTTAGTATCATTCCTCCCAAAGAAATCCCAGGGCTGATCTCCTTCAGAGTGGACTGGTTGGATCTCCTTGCAGTCTGAGGGACTCTCAAGAGTCTTCTCCAAAGCCACAGTTCAAAAGCATAATTTCTTCGGTGTTTAGCCTTCTTCACAGTCCAACTCTCACATCCATACATGACCACAGGAAAGACCATAGCCTTGACTAGACGGATCTTTGTGGGCAAAGTAATGTCTCTGCTTTTGAATATGCTATCTAAGTTAGTCATAACTTTCCTTCCAAGGAGTAAACGTCTTTTAATTTTATGGCTGCAGTCACCACCTGCAGTGATTTTGGAGACCAAAAAAATAAAGTCTGACGCTGTTTCCACTATTTCCCCATCTATATCCCATGAAGTGATGGGACCGGTTGTCATGATCTTCGTTTACTGAGTGTTCAGCTTTAAGCCAACTTTTTCACTTTCCACTTTCACCTTCATCAAGAGGCTTTTTAGTTCCTCTTCACTTTCTGCCAGGGTGTATTTGCATATCTGAGGTTATTGATATTTCTCCCAGCCATCTTGTTTCCAGCTTGTGTTTCTTCCAGTCCAGCGTTTCTCATGATGTACTCTGCATATAAGTTAACTAAACAGGGTGACCATATACAGCCTTGACAAACTCCTTTTCCTATTTGGAACCAGTCTGTTGGTCCATGTCCAGTTCTAACTGTTGCTTCCTGACCTGCATACAAATTTCTCAAGAGGCAGATCAGGTGGTCTGGTATTCCCATCTCTTTCAGAAATTTTCCACAGTTTATTGTGATCCACTATCAAAGGCTTTGGCATAGTCAAGAAAGCAGAAATAGATGTTTTTCTGGAACTCTCTTGCTTTTTCCATGATCCAGTGGATGTTGACAATTTGATCTCTGGTTCCTCTGCCTTTTCTAAAACCAGCTTGAACATCAGGAATTTCATGGTTCACATATTGCTGAAGCCTGGCTTGGAGAATTTTAAGCAATATTTTACTAGCTTGTGAGATAAGTGCAATAGTGTGGTAGTTTGAACATTCTTTGGCATTGCCTTTCTTTGGGATTGGGATGAAAACTGACCTTTTCCAGTCCTGTTGCCACTGTTGAGTTTTCCAAATTTGCTGGCATATTGAGTGCGGCACTCTCACAGCATCATCTTTCAGGATTTGGAATAGCTCCACTGGAATTTCGTCACCTCCACTAGCTTTGTTTGTAGTGATGCTTTCTAAGGCCCACTTGACTTCACATTCCAGGATGTCTTGCTCTAGGTCAGTGATCACACCATCGTGTTTATCTGGGTCATGAAGATCTATTTTGTACAGTTCTTCTGTGTATTCTTGCCATCTCTTCTTAATATCTTCTGCTTCTCTTAGCTCCATACCATTTCTGTCCTTTATCGAGCCAATCTTTGCATGAAATGTTCCTTTGCTATCTCTGATTTTCTTGAAGATTACTCTTGTCTTTCCCATTCTGCTGTTTTCCTCTATTTCTTAGTATTGATCGCTGAAGAAGGCTTTCTTATCTCTTCTTGCTATTCTTTGGAACTCTGAATTCAGATGTTTATATCTTTCCTTTTCTCCTTTGCTTTTCACTTCTCTTCTTTTCACAGCTGTTTGTAAGGCCTCCCCAGACAGCCATTTTGCTTTTTTGCATTTCTTTTCCATGGGGATGGGCTTGATCCCTGTCTCCTGTACAATGTCACAAATCTTATTCCATAGCTAATCAGGCACTCTATCTATCAGATCTAGGCCCTTAAATCTATTTCCCACTTCCACTGTATAATCATAAGGGATTTGATTTAGGTCATACCTGAATGGTCTAATGGTTTTCCCTACTTTCTTCAATTTAAGTCTGAATTTGGCAATAAGGAGTTCATGGTCTGAGCCACAGTCAGCTCCTGGTCTTGTTTTTGCTGATTGTATAGAGCTTCTCCATCTTTGGCTGCAAAGAATATAATCAATCTGATTTCAGTGTTGATCATCCGGTGATGTCCATGTAGAGAGTCTTCTCTTGTGTTGTTGAAAGACAGTATTTGCTATGACCAGTGCATTTTCTTGGCAAAACTCTATTAGTCTTTGCCTTGCTTCATTCCGTATTCCAAGGCCAAATTTGCCTGTTACTCCAGGTGTTTCTTGACTTCCTACTTTTGCATTCCAGTCCCCTATAATGAAAAGGACATCTTTTTTGGGTGTTAGTTCTAAAAGTTCTTGTAGGTCTTCATAGAACAGTTCAACTTCAGCGTCTTCAGCGTTACTGGTTGTGGCATAGACTTGGATTACTGTGACATTGAATGGTTTGCCTTGGAAACAAACAGAGATCATTCTGTCGTTTTTGAGATTGCATCCAAGTACTGCATTTCGGACTCTTGTTGACCATGATGACTACTCCATTTCTTCTGAGGGATTCCTGCCCACAGTAGTAAATATAATGGTCATCTGAGTTAAATTCACCCATACCAGTCCATTTCAGTTCGCTGATTCCTAAAATGTCTACATTCACTCTTGCCATCTCTTGTTTGACCACTTCCAATTTGCCTTGATTCATGGACCTGATATAAGCATTTATTTTATATTGTATTCTTTTTTATATGTTTTTACAAACAGCAGTGGCATCAACCTCATGAACTCTGTTTTAAGATATTAAAATATTAGTCCTCAAAAAAGACTAGGGCTTCTCTTTATTATATATGCAACAAATCATTTCAATTTTGGTGAATCAAAGTAAACAAATTATAGTGTAGAGTAAAATGGTATAGAAGGAAAATTCTGTAATTCTTTCAACATATTAAACCATATGATAAACTTAATAGTAAGTTGAGTTTATACTAACTGACATTGAGTGAGTTAAACCTGTGAGAATATATATCATTCAAGTTATTTTGTGGAGAAGGTAATGGCAACCCACTTCAGTACTCTTATCTGGAAAATTCCATGGATGGAGAAGCCTTGTAGGCTGCAGTTCATGGAGTCACGAAGAGTCAAACACGACTTAGCAACTTCACTTTCACTTTTCACTTTCATTCATTGGAGAAGGAAATAGCAACCCACTCTAGTGTTCTTGCCTGGAGAATCCGAGAGATGGCAAAGCCTTGTGGGCTGCCGTCTATGGGGCCGCACAGAGTCAGACACAACTAAAACAACTTAGCAGCAGCAGCAGCCAGTCATTTTGTACAGAAATGTTGTAAATATATATATATTAAAAAAAGTAGGAAATAATCAGTATCCTCAAGAAAAACAAAGAAATTCAATGAAAATGAAATTCACTGAAAATCTTAGAATGGAGTGCTAAGGCTTTTGCAGTTTATTACATACATTATCAAAGCTTATGGGAGATTTTTAAATGGGAAACAATTTTAGAAAATCAAATCTACATTAAGATAGATGAATAATTATAGAAAATAATTTTCCCTAGAAATAACCTAGAGATAAGAACAAGCTAACAATGTTTTAGGTAATACCTTCTTTTCCAATAAGTGATTACAGTGGAATTGTATTTACAGCCTTTGACAACTGATCACATGTGGGAAATGGAGAAGGAACAGGAAACAAAAATCCTGGACCTCACCCGATCCCAGTCCATAGGGTAGCAAAGAGTCAATAGGACTGAAGCGACTTAGCACGAATGCACACCCTATCCAAAACTTAACCCTACCCAGGTGGCTCAGTGCTCTCCCATTTTGAAAAAGTAAATAAATAAATAAAGATAAAACTAAAATTCAGGAATTCAAAAGCATTTAGTTCCCAAAATTCTTGAGAGTTTTTATTTTTGTTTTTATTCTCCTCTCCCCCTTCTTTTTTTCCTTCTTTCTTTCCTTTCTCCTTCCTCTGCTTTTCCTTCTTCTCCTCCTAATTCTCCTAACTCTGAAGGAAAGCAAGTATGGTAAAAGCAATACAATATTGTAAAGTTAAGCAAAATAAAAAATAAATAAATAAATAAAAGTAAAATTAAAAAAGAAAAGAAAAACTGGAAGTTAGGGAAAAATTGAAAGACATAGGTAGTTTTAAAATATTCTTTGGCTGTAAGAAAAATGTTTTATGTGATTCAGAGTGCTTGAGAGTATAACCAGACACGGAGAGCCAGTATGACAAACACTAAAGAAGGAAGATCTGCCTATATAAGAACTATATTATATTAAACACCCAAAATGGAAGGTATTAAGAAAATGAAGAAAAAGGCTTTGTGACCAACTGCTCTGTAAATATGATTTTAAAAAGCCAGTGTATTAGAAAAGCATGTGTGCATGTGTGCTTTCTCGGGTGCAACTCTTTGCAACACCGTGAACTGTCCATGGGATTGTCCAAACAAGGATACTGAAGTGGGTTGCCATTTCTTCCTCCAGGGGATCTTCCCAACCCTGGGATGGAACTTGTGTCTCTGTATCCTGCATTTGCAGGCAGATTTTTTACTAATGCATCACCTGGGAAACCGAATAGAAGAGCAAGGGAACTTAGTTTAGGTATGGAGGGTAATTTTGACTTTAACTTATATTACCTTACGATGTTTTTTTCTGAAAAGTTTCTTTTACTGAAAAATATATTTTAAAAACCTATTTTTAATTCCTTCTCATAACAAAACAAAACAAACCCCTCAAATGTTTAGAAACCTCTTCAGGTTGATTAGTTTGCTATTCATTTCCCAGATTCGTATATTCACTTAGTAACTAATCCCCATGTCCAAAGAGAAAGGAACGTTAAATTCAAATGCATGAGATAAATGTTAAACCCTAATCAAAGTCTTATAAATAATTTGGATTCATTTTGTGAAGCAACATTTCCTATTTTTTATTTGCTTTTCTGTAAGTAGCATTTAAACATTTTAAATACTTAAAAAAATTAAACATTTTATATTATTTTTTTATTTTTTAAATTTTATTTTTATTTTATTTAAATTTACAATATTGTATTGGTTTACCATGTATCAAAATGAATCTGCCACAGGTATACATGTGTTCCCCATCCTGAACCCTTCTCCCTCCTCCCTCCCCATACCATCCCTCTGGATCATCCCAGTGCACCAGCCCCAGGCATCCCATATCAGGCATTGAACCTGGACTGGCGACTTGTTTCATATATATTATACTTATTTCAATGCCATTCTCCCAAATCATCCCACTCTTTCCCTGACCCAGAGTCCAAAAGACTGCTCTATACATCAGTGTCTCTTTTGTTGTCTCATATACAGGGTTATTGTTGCCATCTTTCTAAATTCCATATATATGCATTAGTATACTGTATTGGTGTTTTCCTTTCTGGCTTACTTCACTCTGTATAATAGGCTCCAGTTTCATCCACCTCATTAGAACTGATTCAAATGTATTCTTTTTAATGGCTGAGTAATACTCCATGATGTATAAGTACCACAGCTTTCTTATCCATTCATCTGCTGATGGACATCTAGGTTGCTTCTATGTCCTGGCTATTGTAAACAGTGCTGCTATGAACATTGGGGTACACGTGTCTCTTTCAGTTCTGGTTTTCTCAGTGTGTATGCCCAGCAGTGGGATTGCTGGATCGTAAGGCAGTTCTATTCCCAGTTTTTTGAGGAATCTCCATAGTGTTCTCCATAGTGGCTGCACTAGTTTGCATTCCCACTACAGGACAATATCACTGATGAACATAGATGCAAAAATCCTTAACAAAATTCTAGCAATCAGAATCCAACAACACATTAAAAAGATCATACACCATGATCAAGTGGGCTTTATCCCAGGGATGCAAGGATTCTTCAATATCCGCAAATCAATCAATGTAATACACCACATTAACAAATTGAAAAATAAAAACCGTATGATTATCTCAATAGATGCAGAGAAAGCTTTTAACAAAGTTCAACATCCATTTATGATAAAAACTCTCCAGAAAGCAGGAATAGAAGGAACATTATCCTCAATGGTGAAAAATTGAAAGCATTTCCTCTAAAGTGAGGAACAAGACAAGGTTGCCCACTTTCACCATTACTATTCAACATAGTTTTGGAAGTTCTGACCACAGCAATCAGAGCAGAAAAAGAAATAAAAGGAATCCAAATTGGAAAAGAAGAAGTAAAACTTTCACGGTTTGCAGATGATATGATCCTCTACATAGAAAACCCTAAAGACTCCACCAGAAAATTACTCAACATTTTAAAACATTAAAAAATTTTAAATATTTTAAATTAAACATTTTAATCATTATTACAAGCATTAAAAGTTTGTAGATTTTTTTCTACACCTAGCTAGTATTGACAATATAAACTTTTTTTAATTATTGTTATAAGGTCACTGCACAACTTCCTCTTCATTTTCTTTTTTATATATGTCTCTTTTCTTCAGTCCTTTGTCAAGTATTTTCTGCAAGTGAGTTTTAAGTTTTTTTTTCCCCCTCCACACAGAAAAGGTGAAATATATTTTAAATAGTAATACTATATTAACATGATATATGATTCCTGAGTAGATTTTTTTTTTCATATATACTTCTAGCTTCTGGTGTTAGAGATGAGAATTTTAATGTATTTGGGTATTTTACTTTCTAAGTGACTTTTCAGTCAGAAAGCTTAAAAGATTTTGTTCCCATTCCTTTAAATTCTTAGAATTCAGACAATTTACTAGTCTATGTATAGGTGAATAGCTCCTTTTTTCCCTTCAAGGTTGCTATTTTCTCAGTTAACTTTTATAATTTTTAGATTCAAATATTTCTTCAACCCAGGGTAGCCTTCTCTATTATTTCTTAAAATCTTGTTTCTCTTCTTTTTCAGAACAGTTATTACATGAATCATACATAGTTCATGTAGTTTTCTTTCACAGTTACTGTGGACTGGAATGATTTATGAAAACAAAATCTGTTTTATTCTGTGAAACATCAATTATTTACAATAAATTATGCACATACTGGGCTTTGCTGTGATTTGTAAAATTTTATCCCCATATTTACAGAGAAAAATATCTAGCAAGATACAAGAATTTATATACTCTTGGTAGCTTGCATCATTTATTTACCACAGTGGAGGCATTATTCAGTAAACATTAAAATTGATAAATAAAATGCATCTATTATAACGGAATATTATGTTAGCATGCATTTCTAAGGGTCTTCTCGGTGGCACTAGCGATAAAGAACCCACCTGCCCATTCAGAAGACTTTATTTTTGGGGGCTCCAAAATTACTGCAGATGGTGATTGCAGCCATGAAATTAAAAGACTCTTACTCCTTGGACAGAAAGTTATGACCAAACTAGATAGCATATTGAAAAGCAGAGATATTACTTTGCCAACAAAGGTCCATCTAGTCAAGGCTATGGTTTTTCCAGTGGTCATGTATGGATGTGGGAGTTGGACTGTGAAGAAAGCTGAGTGCCGAAGAATTGATGCTTTTGAACTGTGGTGTTAGAAAAGACTTTTGAGAGTCCCTTGGACTGCAAGGAGATCCAACCAGTCCATCCTAAAGGAGATCAGCCCTGGGTGTTCATTGGAAGGACTGATGCTGAAGCTGAAACTCCAATACTTTGGCTACCTCATGCGAAGAGTTGATTCATTGGAAAAGACCCTAGTGCTGGGAGGGATTGGAGGCAGGAGGATAAGGGGACAAGAGGATGAGATCGCTGGATGGAATCACTGACTTGATGGAGATGAGTTTGTGTGAACTCCAGGAGATGGTGATGGATAGGGAGGCCTAGCATGCTGTGATTCATGTGGTCGGAAAGAGTCAAACACGACTGAGTGACTGAACTGAAGAGACGTGGATTCAATTGCTGGATAGGGAAGATCCCCCAGAGAAGTAAATAGTGACCCACTCCAGTACTCTTTCCTGTAGAATTCCATGGACTGAGGAGCCTGGTGGGCTACACAGGGTCACATAGAGTCAGACACAACTGAAGCGATTTAGCACATATGCTTCTAATTGATATATCTTTTCCTCTTCATTTATTTCCATGAATGACAGTTTGTAACATGACATATCACATTTTTTTTCTGCTGTTGTTTTTTTGTTTCTTTCTTATTTTTTTTTTTACATTCCAATATTGTATTGGTTTTGCCATACATCAACACGCATCTGCCATAAGTGAACATTAAGATTATCAATATATGATCTAATCTTTACTGTGAACTAATCAATATATAGTTTTATCCTTAAGAAAAGGCACTCAAATACAAAAAATAGTGATAAATTCATACTAGAAATTCCATAACCCTGATTTATGCAAGTGTGCTCTAGTGCACATTTAAATAGAAAATTAATATATATTAACAGATTAGCACAATGAGGTGTCACTTCATATCCATCTTAATAGCTATTATTGAAAACAAGTAATAAATGTTAGTGAGGATGCAGATTTAATAATTTATTATTTTTGAGTATCCAATCAAAGTGTAGCAATGAAATTATTTGCTTATGAATATTTCTTCCTTCTTTAAACATAGTTTTTTTCTTTTATATTTATTAGACAACCATGCATTTCTCTTACTCTTTGAAATTTAATAAAGAAGCTAAAAATATTCCCTGGATTTCCATATGTTCAATGTGGTTAATATATTTTGAGTGGAGGTGGGGGCATCTCTTATCACAGTTATTAATCTGGATACACACTTCCAGCTCATTTAAGTGAGGGTAAAAAACTCTAAAATATCTTACTGGCTTTTAAAGTTTCCCACCACAAATCACATATACCTTCCCGTTACATTTCAAAATGCAAATAAATCCTATTTGCACCTAACTCCAAAGGGAACAGTGAAGTACAATTCTACCACTTTCTAAGAGGAAAGTTGAAAATACACAGAAAATGCCAGTAAGGCTCTCAACAATATGTAATACTTTTCTCTGTAGAGTTCCTATTCTTTTTTCCAGTGTAACTGTCCTTTGCTCAATTTTCTTGTTGACATATATACTATTATCCATTTTGTTCTAGATTTTGATCATTTGTGATATGCTGAAGGCAATGGCACCACACTTCAGTACTCTTGCCTGGAAAATCCCATGGATGGAGGAGCCTGGTCGGCTGCAGTCCTTGGGGTCATGTAGAGGCGGACATGACTGAGTGACCTCACTTTCACTTTTCATTTTCATGTATTGGAGAAGGAAATGGCAACCCACTCCGGTGTTCTTGCCTGGAGAATCCCAGGCACCGGGGAGCCTGGTGGGCTGCCATCTACAGGGTCTCACAGAGTCGAACACGACTGAAGTGACTTAGCAGCAGCAGCAGCAGTCTCTGTACTTGGAGAAGGCAATGGCGCCCCACTCCAGTACTCTTGTATGGAAAATCCCGTGGACGGAGGAGCCTGGAAGGCTATAGTCCATGGGGTCACTGAGGGTCGGGCACGACTGAGCGACTTCACTTTCACTTTTCACTTTCATGCATTGGAGAAGGAAATGGCAACCCGCTTCAGTGTTCTTGCCTGGAGAATCCCAGGGATGGGGGAACCTGGTTGGCTGCTGTGTATGGGGTCGAACAGAGTCGGCCACGACTGAAGTGACTTAGTAGCAGTAGCAGTCTCTGTACTAATATCTACATAAGTAGTGCCTCTTGCCTCATATTACAAACATTTCCTGGTGCAGTGTAATACAAAGGGCCAGGGGAATATAGATTAAAGCACAAACATATATACAAACTCTTATTGGGATTAACACCATGACCATTCCTTGATTGTAACTCAACCAGTAACCATTTTTGTCACACTTTGTCTAATTATTTAATCCCCTTGGCTTCAATCTTATCAACGAATGAGAACAATAATTACAACTTTCTTAGCACTTAGCTTAATACATGGAAATTGTTATTGCCACTATTATACACTAAAACACATATAATGAGCTTTTTGCTGATATCTTTTCAAATTTATTAGTGAATTGACATAAAATATTACAATATATTATTTGAAAAGTCAACTTTATGTATTATTGATTTATTATTCCTATAATGCTGACTACTTATTATAATGCTTCTCAAGTGTTAGCATATTGCATAATCATATGAGAATAATTTTTCAGTAATTCAAATTACCTATTTCTATCCTCCGCAATTATGATTCAGTAGACTGAGTGGGCTCCAGATAGTTGGATATTTTGCAATTTCTCTGGAGGAAGTATCTAGAGATATATTTTTTTTAAAAAGCTACACTAAAACTGAAAAATGCAGTGGCCCTTTTTTGTGTATATCATTTCTATTATTTCATATTGCACAAACTTATTTGGTTTTGAAAGATTTCCTTGCATTTCAAAAGCATATATGACTCATAATATGTGCTATAAACTTGTTTTGGTATTTATGAAGTAGGAAACATTAGGAAACGCTATAGAGTGCATAAAATCAATAAAAGATTATGAGAATCTTTTGAGCCAGAAAATAGTCCAGAGAGCACAAAGCAATATTAATTAACACTAAAAGGAAATAAAAGTTTAGATGAATGTTTTAATTTAATCCAAATGTAAAAATTTGCAAATGTAGAGAAAGATTGGGAGGAAAGCTATAACATGATGAAAGCTACTAGAAAATACTTAATTTGAACTGGGCTTATTACATTAGAGGACCTGAATTGATTGTTTCATTTACTTTTATTAAAGATGTTTCAAATTACTTCATTCTTTATCAACAATAGGTTGCAATACAATTTCCTATATACATGAAATTTTATCTCATATAAGAAGCTTGTTAAAAATCTTATTCTACCAGTTAGTGAAATCCCATTTCTTCTATACAGATCCAGTTACTCTTGCCTTTCTGGAAAATTTTAAGTTTATAAAACCACTGCTTACAGAAAATAATTTAAATCAATTACATGTCTACACACATATCTTTGGCACTTGTCATCTTCCAACATCTACTGCTGTTAAGATGCAAAATCAAGTTTGGATGTTCCAATGAAAAAACAAGAGCCCCAAAATTCACACAGAAGGTAAGTTTCTGCACAAAGCTTTAATATGGGTATATTTGACTCTGAAGTCTATGATCTAATCTAAACTAAATACCTGGATTTTCCAGGTGGGGTGGTGGTAAAGAATCTTCCTGTCAATGCAGGAAATGCAAGAGATGCAGGTTTGATCCCCAGGTTGGGAAGAAGCCTGGAGTAGGAAATGGCAACCCACTCCAGTGTTCTTACCTGGAAAATTCCGTGGACAGAGGTACCTGGGAGTCAACAGTCTATGGGGTCACAAAAGTTGGACATGAATGAGCAATTGAGCACATATTGAAATGATGGCTATTATGTATTGAAGACTTTGCATGTATTATTTTAAAGGATTCATGATGGAGGGATAAAGAAGCAGACACTAAATCTTAGAACTGCTCACTATCTACCTCTGGAAAGCCCCACCGCTGTGCCCTATCCAACTGCTCTCAACTATTCCACTCTCACACCAGGTAGTATCATTCTTTCTTAGATACATTTTTCATATAGTATCTCCCAGAACTAGCACAACTTATCATTAAGTGGCAGCATATAAATTATCTACCCATTCTAACCTGTATCAGAAGCCAGAAGAAGAAATAAATACAATTAAAAGAACGCAGTTCAATTTAGTTGCTCAGTCATGTCTGACTCTTTTTGAGATCCCGTGGACTGCAGCACACCAGGCTTCCCTGTCCATGCAATTCTCCAAGCAAGAATACTGGAATGGGTTGCCATTTCCTTCTCCAAGGGATTTTCCTGACACAGAAACTGAACCAGGAACTCCTTCATTGCAGGCACATTCTTACTGACTGAGCTACTATCAATTCAGTTCAGTTCAGTTCAGTTCATTTCAGTAGCTCAGTCGTATCTGACTCTTTGCGACCCCATGAATTGCTGCACGCCAGGCCTCCCTGTCCATCACCAACTCCCGGAGTTCACCCAGACTCATGTCCATCGAGTCAGTGATGTCATCCAGCCATCTCATCCTCTGTCGTCCCCTTCTCCTCCTGCCCCCAATCCCTCCCAGCATCAGAGTCTTCTCCAATGAGACAACACTTCGCATGAGGTGGCCTAGGTACTGGAGTTTCAGCTTTAGCATCATTCCTTCCAAAGAAATCCCAGGGCTGATCTCCTTCAGAATGGACTGGTTGGATCTCCTTGCAGTCCAAGGGACTTGCAAGAGTCTTCTCCAACATCACAGTATAAAAGCATCAATTCTTCATCGTTCAGCTTTCTTCACAGTCCAACTCTCACATCCATACATGACCACAGGAAAAACCATAGCCTTGACTAGAGGAACCTTTGTTGGCAAAGTAATATCTCTGCTTTTCAATATGCTATCTAGAGAATATGCAGAGAATGTGAAGTATTCAAGTCTTTAAAGCAATTAATCTGGGCTTCCCTGATGTCTCAGTAGGTAAAGAATCTGCCTGAAATGCAGCAGACCTGGATCTATCTAGGTTGGTCATAACTTTCCTTTCAAGGAGTAAGCGTTTTTTAATTTTATGGCTGCAGTCACCATCTGCAGTGATTTTGGAGCCCCCCAAAATAAAGTCTGACCCTGTTTCCACTGTTTCCCTATCTATTTCCCATGAAGTGATGGGACCTGATGCCATGATCTTCATTTTCTGAATGTTGAGCTTTAAGCCAACTTTTTCACTCTCCACTTTCACTTTCATCAAGAGCTTTTTAGTTCCTCTTCACTTTCTGCCATAAGGGTGGTGTCATCTGCATATCTAAGGTTATTGATATTTCTCCCAGCAATCTTGATTCCAGCTTGTGCTTCTCCAGCCCAGCATTTCTCATGATGTACTCTACATATAAGGTAATTAAGCAGAGTGACAATATATAGCCTTGATGTACTCCTTTTCCTATTTGGAACCAGTCTGTTGTTCCATGTCCAGTTCTAACTGTTGCTTCCTGAACTGCATACAGATTTTTGGTTATTGTCAAAGAACAACAAATGAATATAAATCTTTGCTCTCTCTTACATTACTGGTTATAGTAAAATTTAATATTGTTCTTATTACTAACACAGTAGATATTAATTAAAATCACACATGCCTTTATATCAGCTATGTTTTACCATAATAATGTTGTATAACACACAATCCCAAATTTAGTGACTTAAACACAGTAGTTTTGAACTCTCACAGAACTGTTGATCATTGATTTAGGCAGGTTAGTTCTTCTGGTTTTGTCTGGTCTCCATTGCATTGCTGCTATCTGGAATGTGTTGGCTGGGGTTACTTCTCTGTTTCAGATGTCTGCTATGTTACTACTATAGGCTAGTGTGGTGAAGGCAGAGGTATCATTACAAGCAAGCCCAGGCTTGAAAGTGTCTTTCAGGCCTATGTTTACGTCTTACTCTCAAACATTGTACTAGTCCACAAACCTGTTATGTGTCTGAACTCAGAATCAAGGGGGAGGGAAATAATCACCGTTCATTTATCAACATTAACTTGAAAGCCATCTGTCAAAAAGTATGGATGGCAGAGAATGTGAAATATTCAAGTCTTTAAAGCAATTAATCTGGGCTTCCCTGGTGGCTCAGTAGGTAAAGAATCTGCCTGAAATGCAGCAGACCTGGATTCAATCCTTGGGTTGAGAAGATCCCTTAGAGAAAGGAATGGCAATCCACTCCAGTATTCTTGCCTCGAAAATCCCATGGGCAGACAAGCCTGGTGGGCTACAGTCCATAGGGCTGCAAAGAGTTGGACATGACCAAGTGCCTAAAACACACAAAGAAATTAATCTACTACTGTCCTTGATGCAGCCATTCATATACGTGAATTTTTCCTAAAAATGTACTTGGACCTATGGGAGATGATCTAGGTATAATAAAACTTAGCAAAATATTCTTTAAAGCAGAAAATTTCCATATGTATTTGTACGTGTGGGACATAATCTAGGTTATAACAATATTTGGTGAAATATTGTTAAAATAGAAAACTAAGGTATGTCTGGCTTCCCTGGTGGTTCAGTAGGTAAAGAATTTGCCTGCAATGCAGGAGACCCAGGTTCAATCCTTGGGTTGGGAGCATCCCCTGGGTAAGGGAATGGCAAGCCTCTCTGGTATTCTTGCCTGGAGAATTTCATGGACAGAGGAGTCTACAGTGATATGTATTTAAATGTAAGTACATTTGAATACATGTATCTGTGTATGTATGTAAATACATACAGTATATCTATAGTCCTTGAGGTTCCAAAGAGTCAGACATGACTGAGTGACTAACATATACAAGGTATGTTTAGCATGAAAAAATTCATGTATCAGTAAGGGGCATGTTAAGTAGCTACAAACATTCTAAAGGAATATCTGTAGCTACTGAAAATTATTTACATCAAAAAAAAAAAAAAAACACAACGCTTTTTAAGTAAAAAAAAAAAATAATATACAAAACAGTATTATATGATACTATATTTTAACTCAGTAAAATATGTTTAGAAATGTCAGAAAGAACAGTAATTAAGTGCTAACTATGTATGGATGGTGGACATTGTAGAGGAACAGGAGAGCTTAGCAACTGAAGTTTTTGTAACCATACTATGCACAAGGTACCTTTTTGTCTTTTCAAAATTCTGTGCCATAGGCATATATTACCTATGTCATTTATTAGCCATTTGTTTACATAGTAAGTTAGTGACTATTTTTGTATTTTACATTAATTAACAAAAGGGCAACTGTGTAATAACTAGGAGTTAGTTATTACGTACACATGTATATAAATGTACCATATCACCAATATATTTTCCAATATTCAAATTAGTTCAGTCTGAATTAAGATAAATTATATTATATAGACTAGAAAGATTGCTCAAAATATGTAAAATTCATTTAATTTATATGAACTGCAACAATTTGGTATGTCTAGCCCTTTAGTTAATGAAATGTCTTGTGAACTTTCTCAATTGATTATTTAGATAATTTTTCCTACATTTAGTTTTGCTAATAAGATGAGAACTCTCCTTAAAGAAAGAGACAGTATGTTTTCTTCTGTCCTTTGGGTTGTTGCTGAGAGAGAGAAGCAATGCTAGTTTACATATTTTTAGTCCTTCTTTGTATTCTATACCACAAGTTGTTGATTTTGAATTATTCTGACTTGTTACAGTTTGATATTAGTAAATACATACAGTATTTCTTAAACTTTCCTCAACAAACACAACTTTTTTTCTAGTTAAAATAGAAGTGGTAAAGGGATAGATTATATAGTTTTTTATTTCCAATTTGTTTGATCACTTTACATAAATTATTTTATATTTTAATATACAAACAATGAAAATTAATATGTGAATCACATTAGAAAAATTTTTGGTTAGACTCTTGCTGTTTTTAAGACAGATGGAAGTATTTAAACAATATAAATTTAAATTGCAGTGTATGTGCCTTTGGTCATTCATATGCATACTTTCAGGGACATCTACTTATTTTTCATAAATATGTGAATATTTTGTTTCATCTTTGAGGACAAAATCATTGTATTGCATTCAGATAATAAAATAATAATCCAAAGGGAACAAATATCTATTGAACTTGGTTCTGGAATTTGTAATGAATATAATTTGCTAATATAAATTACCTTCAGGATCTGACTTTTCAAGGTAAACAACAGAAACTATTATAACTGGTATTAAAATTTAAAGATGTTTTATATTTGCTTTAAAATGGAAAATAGAGAATAATAAATTTAGGAAAAAGATATATGAAGGACTGAAATGAAAAAAATTAAAAAACACTTTAAATAAGTAGAAGGAAACATGGGATTGGAAAAGTTATATTGATTTCCAAACAAGGCATTGTATTTTTTTATTTATTTTTTTCCCTAAGAGTTTAACTTCAAATTTATTTTAGTGAAAGTTGCAACTTAAATTGACCTTTTCAACATCACTTAATTTATATGGAAAGGGAGTTTACAAGCAGACAAAATCAAAGATTCCATTAGAAGCTAATGATAGACTACTTCATTGCATCTCTATGTGTCCCTATCAATCAATTACATTATAGAATTTCTGAGTTCAACAAAAGTTGACCTTTAGTGACCTTTATCTACTGTCATGTACACAATGTCCTTACATTCCTACTCAGATGATAATAGATATTATCAGATCTTAATGAAAATCAAATTTTCCTGTATTCAGTAATTAGCTAGTAAAACCAATTAGTTGAGGACCTACAAAACTAGTGTTAAAGGTGATTAAGCCAAGTTAATGATTACAAAAATAATTATACTTCCACAGTGAACTTCAGAATTATAATTGGACTGTCTATCCCAGTTAATTAGATAATTAGCACACCAAGACTTTTGGAAAACTTTGAGCAGTTGTAAAGTGCATTCTCTTGAAATTTCCCATTTAGACATGCTCTTTAGAGTAATTTGATATCACAAATTTTCCAAAGTTAAGAGAAGACAGTATAACTTTCATTTTTCACAATAATTAGCAGTTATTCACTTAATGTTATTGCTATTAGTTTATTTCCCTTCCAAACCAGATTTGATGAAAAAAGCAATAAACTTCAACCAAAAGTCCAAACTAACATTAGGTGAATTTATTGGTCAAGTACCCCTAGCAATAGAGTAAATTATAAAACATTACATTTTAGTCACATGCTTAAGTGATCCAAATGCAAAATAGAACATCTATACTCAGCAATTTAATTACAATATCTGTGAAATATTCTGATAATGTTGACTGTTAACAGCTTTTTATTTAACAAGCATTTATTTTGGATTATCGTACTATAAGAAAACAATTTTCATATTACCACTTTAAAATGCTGAAAAATATACATCTTATCAACTCAGTATTTTTTCTATCAATTTAGGGCCATAGTGTGAAGAAATAGCACACTAGAGGGGCTTGGTATGGTCAACTTGACTCATATTCTTTTGGTGAGTGACTTACACATGTACAAATAATGAAAAATAAAACCTCTACTCTAATAATGCATATTTTTGAATTATGATCACTTATTCACAAAATTGGAGAAGGCAATGGCACCCCATTCTAATACTCTTGCCTGGAAAATCCCATGGACAGAGGAGCCTGGTAGGCTGCAGTCCATGAGATCGCCAAGAGTTGGACATGACTGAGTGACTTCACTTTCACTTTTCACTTTCATGCATTGGAGAAGGAAATGGCAACACACTCCAGTGTTCTTGCCTGGAGAATCCCAGGGATAGGGGAGCCTGGTGGGCTGCTGCCTATGGAGTTGCACAGAGTCAGACACGACTGAAGCGACTTAGCAGCAGCATTCACAATTAATTTCACTCAATTAATGGATCATCTTAAAGAATAAAAATCAATCATGTATTTTATATTGATACTAATTTGCTATAATACTAACACTCTGCTCCAACACACATACAAACATTAATAAATGTGTTAAAATAAAGCTCTCTGTGTAGAAGAAAATCAGAATTGTTGCAGTTAGAATCCCATAGAGTTTGATATTTAAAAGCTATTCACAGTTCATATATTAAGAAGGGACTAATATTTTTGATAAATATCCATTTAAAGACATTCATACTACCAGTGGGTAATAATATATGACCGAAAATGTACTTAAAATTAAGCATTATAGTATCTAGTTATTGCTTCACTCATAGCTCAACTGGTGAAGAATCCTCCTGCAATGCTGGAGACATCTGTTCTATTCTTGGGTTGGGAAGATCCCCTGGAGAAAGGATAGGCTACCCACTCCAGTATTCTTGGGCTTCCCTGGTGGCTCAAATGGTAAAGAATCTACCTGCAATACAGGATATCTATCTCTGTTTGATCCCTGGGCTGGGAAGATCTTCTGGAGAAAGGAACAGCTACCCACTCTAATATCCGTGCCTGAAGAATTCCATGGACAGAGTAGCCTGACAGGCTATAGTCCATGGGGTTGTAAAGAATTGGACACAACAGGGAGATTTTCACTTTGCTTTCATCTATTTATTGAAACCTTTGATAGAGTTTGTATTAATTTTTTTTAATTTAATTTTATTTAACTTTACAATATTGTATTGGTTTTGCCATACATCAAAATGAATCTGCCACAGGTCTTCTTTGAGAAGAAGAGCACATGAACTGCTGTTGATGAGTTTTTACCAACGGAAATCCAAATGTTGCTAAGCCATCGGGATTCTTAGAATAAAGAAGATTCAAGTGCACTTACAGCCAGAGGCACGATTTACATATGGTCATTCTGGATTCTTTCAGGAAAACAGCCACTGCAAACATGAGGGGAATACAGGGTAAAAGTTAGGAATGAGGGTATCCATAGATGGGGAGGAGCTGGGAAAATGAGGCAGCTGGTAGATTAGAACTGGGGCAGAAAGAGGAAATGAACTTGGGCAAAGTACACCAGGACTTTTAAAAGAAGTTTAGGGAGAAGTCTGGAAAGTCTCTCCAAGAAGAAAGGGTGTGCAAAGTGGTAAAAAGTGAGCCAGATGCCATTGTCCCTTAACACAGCAGTCTCCAGAAACAAATATTTTCTTCTTTTCTTCCATCTTTCAAATTTCCCTCTCACAGCAAATTCTAACCCTGAACCATAGAGGAAAATTCTAACACTGATCATATTAGAAAGTGATTTTTGGAAATATAGCTTCTTGTTTTCAAAAAATACAAGGTGATAGTTAATTATAGACAATCCAGCACAATGTTGTTGTTCAGTCTGAAAGTGGTGAATAACTCTTTGCACCCTATGGACTATAGCATGCACAGTTGCACAACTGCACACAACTATTGCACATTTGCACTAATTTCACATACTAGCAAAGTAATGCTCAAAATTCTCTAGCTGAGGCCTCAAAACTACCTGAAAGGAGAATTTCCAGATGTTCAAGCTGGATTTAGAAAAGGCAGAAGAACCAGAGATCAAATTGCCAACATCCGTTGGATCATAGGAAAAGCAAGATAATTCCAGAAAAAACATCTACTTCTGTTTTATTGACTACGCCGAAGCCTTTGCTTGTGTGGATCACAACAAACTGTGAACAATTCTTAAAGAGATGGGAACACCAGATCCCCTTACTTGCCTCCTGGGAAACCTATATGCAGGTCAAGGAGCAACAGTTAGAACCAGACATGGAACAACAGATTGGTTCCAAATTGGGAAAGGAGTATGTCAAGACTGTATATTGTCACCCTGCTTATTTAGCTTATATGCAGAGCACATCATTTGAAATGCCAGGCTGGATGAAACACAAGCTGGAATCAAGATTGCCAGGATAAATATCAATAACTTCACATACAAAGATAACACCTCCCTTACGGCAGAAAGTGAAGAGGGACTAGTCTCTTGGTGAATGTGAAAGAGGAGAGTGAAAAAAGCTTGCTTAAAACTCAACATTCAAAAAACTAAAATCATGGCATCTGACCCCATCACTTCATGGCAAATAGATGGGGAAACAATGTAAACAGTGACAGTCTTTATTTTCTTGGGCTCTAAAATCAATGCACCATGATGACTGCAGCCATGAAATTAAAAGATGCTTGCTCCTTGGAAGAAAAGCTATGACCAACCTAGACAACATATTAAAAAACAGAGACATTAGTTTGCCTACAAAGCTCCATCTAGTCAAAGCTGAGATTTTTCCAGTAGTCCTGTATGGATGTGAGAGTTGGACTATAAAGAAAGCTGAGCGCCGAAGAATTGATGCTTTTGAACTGTGATATTGGAGAAGACTCTTGAGAATCCCTTGGACTGCAAGATCAAGCCAGTCAACGCTAAAGAAAATCAGTCCCAAATATTCATTGGAAGGACTGATGCTGAAGCTGAAGCTCCAGTACTTTGGCCACCTGATGGGAAGAACTGACTTATTGGAAAAGACCCTGATGGTGGTCAAGATTGAAAGCAGCAGGAGAAGGGGATGGCATAGGATGAGATGGTCGGATGGCATCACTTATTCAATGGACGTGAGTTTGAGCAAGAAGCCTGGTGTGCTGGAGTCCGTGGGGTAGCAAAGAATTGGACATGACTGAGCAACTGAACTGCAAATAATTACAGAACTGTTCATGGAATTCATTGATTACAAATTGGAACAAGCTAGTTGTTACTTTTAAATGTCACATGACAGTATATGATATTGTTTTTTAAAAATATACATGCCTTTCTACTACCAGAACTTTTCACGTAAGTATATTAAATTGGAGACTTTCAATGCAAACAAAATACAGTATTATTATTCAGAAAATATTTAAGGAATAATTACGAACCAGGAAATGTTAATACATTACTTATGATAAACAAGACAGACAAAAATCCTCACCTCAAGAAGCTTAATTTTTAGTGGGAATAAAATTTCAGCAAAGATCACTGAAACTTAAGAGAAGCAAAAAATCCCAATGTTCTGTGGCATCTCTGTAAATTAACATTGATGTTGCTGGGTTCCTCTCACACATATTCATTATGCTGAACCCGCAGCACACTGCTGCAATAAGGAGAATAGTATCAATTTTTAATTTCCTCTAGGAACTCTCCAAAACTGCTTTTTAAAGCTGTATTTGATTATGAACATCCCAAACACAGAAAATAATAGCAAAATTCACTTGTTAAAAGAAATCTTGACATTTTTCAACACTTGTTTCAATGTTTTTTCAAGAAATAAAGTATTAAGATACACTTAATCTTCCATTACTCTTTCTTGATACCATCATTTTACACTTTGATAGATCAAACACTCTGTGGTACCTGGGCAATACCTCTTTCATGAGCTAATGTATATATTTATACACACACACACACACACACACACACACACATATGCATTCCTGGAGACGGGAACGGTAACGCACTCCAGTATTCTTGCCTGGTGAATTCCATGAACAAAAGAGGCTGGCAGGCTGCCGTCCATAGGGTTAAAGAGTCGGACACAACTGTGCTACTAACACTTTCACTTTCATATATATGTATGAAGACTCCCAAAGTTATTTACCTAGGGTACACACATTCAAACACTCCTACTTGTATATAAGATATATCTGTGCTGACATATGTAACCATTGTTCATTTATTTAATTCATTTGTATGCATATAACAAAATATATACCTAATATCTTATTTTATAAGGATTTAGGTTATCTAGATTTTCTCTAGGACACATATTCTTATATTGAACATCTTGAGTGAATGTGTTAAATATTTCTACAGAGTCTTTTTCCAGGTGGCATTTACATATTTAATTCAATATAATTTGTCAAAATTTCCATCAATTTTTAACAACCTGTATTTAACCAAAAGTATAAATGTATTCATTTTTCCCATATTCTTACTAAGGTATAGTTAAACTCTTTAAACTCTTAAAAATATGCCACATCTATGAATGTGAAATATTTTAGTGTAAAATGCCATTGCCTTGATTACCAGTGAGATTGAACATCTTTTAATAATTTCATTGGACACTTTTTTCTTCAATTCTGAGTAGTCTGTCATATCCATCATCCAGTTCTTTATTACATTGCATTTCTGTTCTGATTGATTAGTTAGAGTTCGTTATTTATTCCAGAAAAAGATTACCACTTTCACTTTACCACAGAGTAATCGAAGAATTGATGCTTTTGAACTGTGGTGTTGGAGAAGACTCTTGAGAGTCCCTTGGACTGCAAGAAGATCCAGCCAGTCCATTCTGAAGGAGATCAATCCTGGAATTTCTTTGGAAGGAATGATGCTAAAGCTGAAACTCCAGTATTTTGGCCACCTCATGCGAAGAGTTGACTCATTGGAGAAGACTCTGATGCTGGGAGGGATTGAGGGCAGGAGGAGAAGGGGACGACAGAGGATGAGATGGCTGGATGGCATCACTGACTCGATGGATGCGAGTCTGAGTGACCTCCGGGAGCTGGTGATGGACAGGGAGGCCTGGCGTGCTGGGGTTCATGGGGTCGCAAAGAGTCGGACACGACTGAGCGACTGATCTGATCTGATCTGATCTGAATCAGTCTTTAGGGACATCATATTGAATATATGGATGGAGACAAATTTCTTAACTACAACTTTTGGGAATTTTTGGTTTGCCTTCATTTTCTTAATCAATTGGATCAGTAGTTTCTCATCCTGCCATATATGAGAATCATCTGGGGGGCTTTTAAAAATATGTCCTCTTCTGAGACTTTGGTTCAATTGATATGCAGTAGGGCAGGGGCATTAACACTGCCTAGATGTTTTCCCAGATGATTTCAATGTGAACTCTTAGTTGATCATCTCTATATTCACTGTAGACAGATCCTTCACTTATTATGCTGAATAAAAATTAGTGCAGAAAAATAAACTGTGTACAATTATTTCAGCCCCAAGCTAAGTTATTAGCCAAGATACTCTAAGTCCCAGTTTTCGCCTATTCCACCATCACCTTCGCCCAGAATCTTTATCACTTGGCTTTTCAGGATCCTGGTTTCCTAGTCAGCTCTTGCTAATGACACTTTTTAATTCTACTTTGAGAAACTATTCTTAATGAGAAACGAAGCTCATAAGCTTGTTCAACTTTTCCTTTATACCCTTTCAGCGTATAGAGCTGTATGTTCCATATATACAGCACAATTTTGAATCTTGCATACTCTTTTGTATCAAGTGGACTCTGACTCCATGTCACTCTCTTTACTAGACCCAGCCCTGAAATGACCACCTGCTCCATCTTTTACCCTGCTAATGATCAGAATCAGAACACACCAAAATTTGATACTTCCATTTTCATCACTGAAATTGACTAAATGGAAACATCTGGTATTGTTCCATCTCCTAAGATGATATAATGATTCTACAGTATTAAAAAAAAAAACTACCAATTATAAGCCCTTCTTGTGGTTGAATGAGTATGCTGCTGCTGCTGCTAAGTTGCTTCAGTCGTGTCCGACTCTGTCCAACCCCATAGATGGCAGCCCACTAGGCTCCTCTGTCCCTGGGATTCTCCAGGCAAGAACACTGGAGTGGGTTGCCATTTACTTCTCCAATGCATGAAAGTGAAAAGTGAAAGTGAAGTCGCTCAGTCGTGTCCGACTCTTAGCGACCCCATGGACTGGAGCCTACCAGGCTCCTCTATCCATGGGATTTTCCAGGCCAGAGTACTGGGGTGGGGTGCCATTGCCTTCCCCGTGAATGGGTGAAAGAGTATGCTATGCTATGCTAAGTCACTTCAGTCGTGTCCGACTCTGTGCGACCCCATAGACAGCAGCCCACTAGGCTCCACCGTCCCTGGGACTCTCCAGGCAAGAACACTGGAGTGGGTTGCCACCTTCCTCTCCAATGCACGAAAGCGAAAAGAGAAAGTGAAGTCGCTCAGTCATGTCCGACCCCCAGCGACCCCGTAGACTGCAGCCTATCAGGCTCCTCTGTCGGTGGGATTTTCCAGGCAAGAGTACTGGAGTGGGGTGCCATTGCCTTCTCCGGAAAGAGTATAGTGTAGTGTCAAGCAAATAAGGACTATTTTATATGACATCTCAGTCTCCAGTTCAAACTCAATTCTGCCTGATATTTTCAAATTCATGTGGTTGTTGATATTATAATTACATGAAAATATCAGAACAAAAATTTAATAATAATTATAATGAAAGAATCATGACCAGTGTAATAACTCTGACTTTCTATGTTTATTACTAACACAAACAAGGTACATTTGTCATTTTTTCAGAAGACATACTGATATTGGCTCTATGTGTCACTCTGCTCCCAAATTTCTTTTTAGCTACCTCTTCTAGCCCTTCTTCAGTTCCATCATGCTGCTTGTCTAATATACTTCCTGCATTATTTTTCCATATCTTTAGTCTTGCTTATTGTTCTGTACTGGTTGTTGATGCCCCCCAAAGACTCATATGTTGAAATCCTAACCCCAATCTATGTCTCTGGAGGTGGGAAATTTGTTTTTTTTTTTTTTAATTTAATTTAATTTTATTTAACTTTACAATATTGTATTCATTTTGCCATGTGTCAAAATGAATCTGCCACAGGTATACATGTTTATAATAGCCAGGACATGGAAGAAACCTAGACATCCATCAGCAGATGAATGGATAAGAAAGCTGTGGTACATATACACAATGGAGTATTACTCAGCCATTAAAAAGAATACATTGGAAGTGGGAACTTTGGAAAGTAATTAGGTAATTAGAATGGAACCCTCATGAATGAGATGAATGAGATAAATGGGCTTAGTATCCTTATTAAAGGGACCCCAAAGTGCTCTTTCTTCATCTTCCCACCCTGTAGGTACATGGAGGAGTCAGGGATCTGCAACCAGAAAGAAGACTCTCACCAAGAACTGGCCATGCTGGCTCCCTGATTTCATCCTTCCAGTCTTTAGAACTGTGAGTAATATATTTTCTTATTTAACTTTAAAATTCAGCCCATACCAAATACACAAATTTCCTCTTGAACACTTGACAAATGTAATGAATGAAATGATGTTAATTATCTGCACTTTTGTATCACTTTGTTCTACTGCAACACTGCTTATATAGAATGCTGTACAGTGTAGAAAGTGCTGAGAGGTCATTACCTCCATATGATTCTAGTGTGAATAACACCAGGAACTGTAATTCATCACTAGGCCCCCGGAGCATAATATGTAATGTGCCAGTGATAAAAAATTGTGCAGTAAATATGTTCTTAATCAAATAGGATTGAATATAATTCCACTAAACAAATAGGCCAAAAGAATAGATATTGAATGAGGCAATATACTAATTTAACACTTATTTGTGGATGCTAGTTTTAAATTTTATTTGATTTAAGAGTAAATTATTCAATATTATCAGTAATTATATTTACTAGAAATTCTGTTCCCTGGTGGTTCAGACGGTAAAGAATCTGGCTGCAATGCAGAAGACCTGGGTTCAATATCTGGGCCGGGAAGATTCCCTGGAGAAGGGAATGGCTATCCACTCCAATATTGTTGTCTTGAGAATTCCATGGACAGAGGAGCCTGGAGGGCTATAGTCCAAAATGTTGCACAGAGTCAGACATGACTGAGCAACTAGCGCAGTGTATAAAAAAAATGTTATATGAATTTACATAATAATAGCAATTGTTTTATACAGATTGATTCATGATAACTACACAAATAAATATATTTTGAAATATGAAGTTATATATTAAATTGTTTCCATGTACAATTTATCTTGAGGGCTCTTTCTGTGCTGCATTATAATGAAGTGTATTTGGAAAATTAATTAAATTAAATTGGTTATAATTAAAATTGGTATGAGTGGCTATAACAAATATAAAAATGAAACCAAATCACTAAAAATGGCATAATATTAATTCAGAGTAATGAATAAGTTACACTTGTTTAAAAATGCAGTGACTGCTTTATTATTTAGCTTATTATTTAGTGCAATCCACCATGAACAAATATATTTTCTCTTTAGATAAAAAGCACAGACTTATGAATTAATCAAAGAAGAAGTATTTATTTGGGACCTTCATTGAATCAAGCAGACATTCTTGAAGTTAATAAAAAGCTTTAAAGTTCTGCATGATTTCTCACCTTAAGCAGTTCACCAATCATTTAGAGAATGTGATAATGTAAATCCTGCATCCTTTCTGGCAGTCTGAGATTAGTCTTTTGACTATTCTTGATGCTAGTGGTAAAGAATGCAGGACACACAAGAGATGCAGGTTGTATCCTTGGGTTGGGAAGATCCCCTGGAGAAGGGCATGGCAACCCACCACAGTATTCTTGCCTGGAGAACCCCATGGCCAGAGGAACCTGGCAGGCTATGGTTCATAGGGTCACAAAGAGTCAGATATGACTAAAGGGACTTAGCACATCCTCCTCATTTCTGCATTTTCCTCCACAGTATAAGTCTATACATCATTTGACTGGTAGCCTTGATACCAAAATCATTTCCCACAAACCAGCAGCCTTGGCATCATGTGAGTGGTCTATAGGAAATAGAAAATATTGGAGTTGTGCCAGACTCCCAGAACCAGTATGTCCACTTAAGCGGGCTTCCCAGGTGACTGCAAGCTGCTTAAAATGTGAGAATCACTGGTTCCACATATGCATATTCCCTGCCTTATATTTAATTTCTAACCCAGATATCTAGCCCAGATATCCAACTCTCTTACTCATGAAGTCTTTCACTGACTAAAAGCACTGTTTCTCTATACTTTTTTTTTTTCTTCTGTTGATTACAGACTAAATGCTTTTCTCCATCTCTTTCTCTCTCTGCTGTAATGTCAGTTGTCCTCTGAGAGTAATACTTCCTTTTTGCTTCTCCAATTAGCTGCTGTGGTTTTTCTTTCTCCCATTAACATGGACCTCATGCTCAGTAATGGAGAGCACGACTTAGTGTCTTCTACTTTGTTGCCATCTCCAAACTACTGCCATTCTGTTCTCTCATCAACATATTTGAGCTTTTTTGGAGCACACAACATAAAACAAAATCGGACCCATGGGTATTTTATCCTACATTGGAAGATTAGTTCATACATTCAGTTGCGTGCAAAGTCAATTGGCTACTATAGTGGAGATATAAGGAGGGTTCAGGATGAGGAACACATGTATAACTGTGGCAGATTCATTTTGATATATGGCAAAACCAAAACAATATTGTAAAGTTAAATAAAATTAAATTAAAAAAAAGAATAGCTTAAAGGCATCTGTCGTTTTATTCTACTTAAAGATTTTACAGCTTGAATTTTCAATGTTTGCTATTTTTAAGGTCCTGTGATAATGGCATCCATTCTAAACCTTGATCTGGTGGCTGATGCTGGAGCAATAGCAGTAGTCCTAGCAACTATCCTTCCAAGAAGACAAATCCTGGCATAACCAAACTTTTAAGTCAGCCTAGATGGACAGGGAGGCCTGGCATGCTGCAATTCATGGGGTCGCAAAGAGTTGGACACGGCTGAGCGATTGAACTGAACTGAACTGAAAGGACTCACAATAGCTTACTAAACAGTAATTGGGATCACAGGCTTCTTACCGGATAACTGTTCTTTTTATTTTGGGTAATAGTAACATCCTGAACAACTCTCAAATGTCATTAAGTCCACTCAACTTGAGCACAGGGAAAAATCACCCAAGCAAGGTGTATTAACATACCTCTCTTCTATAGACTGGGCTGCATCTTACTGGGGATTTGTCCCTCCACTAAGAATTATTGTATTCTTTTATAATTATATTTTATAGAAAGCAGAATACTGTATGATTAAGAATACTGAAGAAGATTGAGTAGAAGTGAGTTGAGGAGTGTGGGTACAGGTTTAAAAATGTCTTCAGTCTTCTAGTTTAAGTGATACTTAGTCACACAAATAAAATTGCAGCATTCATTGTTAATATAGGCCTTAACATTCCCTCATTGTCTTGAAGATTATAATATTCATCACAGATACAAATTATTTTAATTTTTGCACTTTTAGAAAATGTCTAATAATGAATAATCCATTGATGAATAATGTCCAATCTTTTCAACAATCATTAGGTAATATTAAAGAGTTTTTTAACATGTTTTAAAATTGAAGTATAGAATATTAGTTTATCTACAATATTATTTAACAGATGTACAATTCAGTGATTCACAATTTTTAAAAATTATGCTCCATTTATAGTCATCAAATATTGGCTATATCCCCTGTGTTATAAAGTATATCTTATAATTTATCTTATATGTAATAGTATGTGCTTGTTAATCTCCTATCTCCATATTGCACCTCCCCACTTCACTCTTCACAATGGTAACCACTTTTTTGTTTTCTGTGAGACTGCTTCTTTTCTGTTATACTCACTAGTTTGTTGTATTTTTAGATTTCACATGTAAGTGATATCATACAGTATTTGTCTTTATGACTTATTTCACTTAGCATAGTATCCCCAAGTGCACCCATGTTGTTACAAATGGCTACATTTCATCCTTTATTATGGCTGAATAGTATTTTAGTGTGTGTGTGTGTGTATGTGTGTATCTTCTTTATCCATTCTTCTGCTGATGGACACTTAGGTTGCTTCTATGTCTTGGCAATTGTAAATAATGTGGCTATCACCATTGGAGAAGGCGATGGCATCCCACTCCAGTACTCTTGCCTGGAAAATCTCATGGACAGAGAAACCTGGTAGGCTGCAGTCCATGGGGTTGCTAAGAGTCGAACACGACTGAGCAACTTCACTTTCACTTTTAACTTTCATGCATTGGAGCAGGAAATGGCAATCCACTCAAGTGTTCTTGCTTGGGAAATCCCAGGGATGGGGGAGCCTGGTGGGCTGCCATCTATGGGGTCGCACAGAGTCAGACACAACTGAAGTGACTTAGCAGCAGCAGCAGCAGCATCACCATTGGGATACATGTATCTTTTTGAATCAGTGGTTTGCTTTTTCAGATATGTACCAAGGAGTGAAACTGCTGAGTCATCAGTTGTTCTATTATTAGTTTTTTGTGACAACTCTACAATGTTTTCCACTGTGCCTATGCCAAGTTACATTCTCACCAACAGTATGCAAGAGTTCCCTTTTCTATACATCCTCACCAACATTTATTACTTGAGTTCTTTTCAATAATAGCTATTCTGATGGGTGTGAAGTGACATCTCACGTTCTTTTGATTGTCAGTTTCCTGATTATTAATAGTGCTGAGCATCTTTTCATGTGAATGTTGGTCATCTGCATTTCCTCTTTGGAAGAATATCTGTTCAGGTCTTCCACCAATTTTTAGTTGTTTTTTTTTTTTTTTTTAAGCTGTGCTGAGTTGTGTGAATTGTTTGTACATTTTTGATATTAACCCTTTATCAGTAATATAAATGTCATATAAATTGTCAAATGTTTTGCCCCACTTAGCAGATTATCTTTTTGTTTTGCTGTTGGTTTTGTTTACTGTTTAAAAGCTTTTAAGTTTAATTAGGTCCCATTTGTTTATTATGGACAAAAATTAAGTAACACTGACATTTAATAGTTACTAGCAATCTCCCTTCAAAAATGCTAGAAGAGACCAGGCTAGTTCATACTCTTACTCTATGCAATCAACTGACAAAGAATGTTAACAAAAGTGGCCCCAAGTGAAGCTCTGTATGAGACTTATATTTCCCAGTTTACCATTATGTGCCATTCAGTTTGTCTTATTATGGTTTATTTTAGTGTTATATATCTTCCATTTCATAAAGGGCTGTCCTAGTTGCTGCTAGTTTATGTAATCTTATCTTTATGTATCTAAGTAACAGATACATAAAATTGATCAACATCACCGTTCTTTCCACCTCTAATTTTAGAAAGTATTGTTTTTAACTCTCTTATGGTTGTTCCAAAGACTTGACACACTGGTACGCCCATCTACTTGGACACTCTGAGAAATATATTCCCAACTTCCAATTGACCTTATGCTGGAATTGTTTGTGCTCTCTGTTTCACTATATTAATTTGCACTGCTTGCGTATCAATATAATCATATAAATAAGAATTTTTGTATACAGGATCTGTTTAACTTATGCAAAGAGGCAGTTGGGGCTAGATGTATTGTCAGATCTTCAAATATAGTTCTCATATTTAGGCTTCCCTGGTGACTCAGATGGTAGAGCATCTGCCTGCAATTGTGGGAGACCTGGGTTCAATCCCTGGGTTGGGAAGATTCCCTGGAGAAGGAAATGGCAACCCACTCCAATACTTTTGCCTAGAAAATCCCATGGAAGGAGGAGCCTCGTAGACTACAGTCCATGTAGTCACAAAGAGTCAGACATGACTGAACAATCTCACTTTCACTTTCTCATATACTGGATCCTAATGAATTTGTCACTGGTTGCATGTTATGGATTTATATGTGTTTATAACTCATACTTGCTCCATATACATGACAAAAGGAAATCTAGAGTATTCGTTTCAATACCCAGTTAACCTGATTAATAGTATATCATTGATTTAAGACATCAGGTTGGCAACTAGTAGAATTTAATCAGTGGTCCAGTGTGGATTCCTTCCATATAAATTATAGCACAGAGACAGAGTGTTAATATGAGTTTGATTTAAGACAAGGGGGATTGCTATCACTATGATATCAATAAAACTTGGGCTTGTACACCAGGTGCATTGGTAATGAAAATGATGCATTTGCTAAATTCAGCATTGTGTAGAGTCTGCTTATGTCTTGGGTTATGACTTTTTAAAGTTATAATAATGGTTAATATGGATTTGTAATATTACATATACCTGACCTATATGCCAGTGGTTCACAGTGAGTTGATATGTCCTATATGTAGATGACACCACCCTTATGGCAGAAAGCGAAGAGGAACTAAAAAGCCTCTTGATGAAAGTGAAAGTGGAGAGTGGAAAAGTTGGCTTAAAACTCAACATTCAGAAAACGAAGATCTTGGCATCCAGTCCCATCACTTCATGGTAAATAGATGAGGAAACAGTGGAAACAGTGTCAGACTTTATTTTGGGGGGCTCCAAAATCACTACAGATGGTGACTGCAGCCATGAAATTAAAAGAGGCTTACTCCTTGGAAGGAAAGTTACGACCAACCTAGATAGCATATTCAAAAGCAGAGACATTACTTTGCCAACAAAGTTCCGTCTATTCAAGGCTATGGTGTTTCCTGTGGTCATGTATAGATGTGAGAGTTGGACTGTGAAGAAGGCTGAGTGCCGAAGAATTGATACTTTTGAACTGTGGTGTTGGAGAAGACTCTTGAGAGTCCCTTGGACTGCAAGGAGATCCAACCAGTCCATTCTGAAGGAGATCAGCCCTGGGATTTCTTTGGAAGGAATGATGCTAAAGCTGAAACTCCAGTACATTGGCAACTTCATGCGAAAAGTTGACTCATTGGAAAAGACCCTGATGCTGGAAGGAATTGGGGGCAGGAGGAGAAGGGGACAACAGAAGATGAGATGGCTGGATAGCATCATTGACTCAATGGATGTGAGTCTGAGTGAACTCCGGGAGTTGGTAATGGACAGGTAGGCCTGGCGTGCTGCAATTCATGGGGTCGCAAAGAGTTGGACATGACTGAGCGACTTAACTGAAATGAACTGATATGGTTGCTTTATTGATCTACCTAGAATGTTAAAAGCAGTGATTTTGGCACAGAACAACCTTTATTTTCCCCTTGAAGTCCCTTAGTGCTTTAACTGAATTTGATTGTTGTATGCTAATAAAAGATCAAGAGAATTATTTGTCACCTTGGGACTCATTGTGGAAGCATTTCTATAAGGGAATTCGAATTAAAAATTGCATGTGACAACTTTGAACTCAATTATCATTACACACTGAGAAAGGTAAAAATTAGATTTTTTTCCCTGAATTTTTTCCTTGCTTGATATTGCCTTTAAGTATTGATGAGAAACTTAAAATTATTTCTGATGTTCTTAAACAGGCTGGATTATTTTCACTAATTGCAATCCCTGGTAGTACAGGCATCAGATCTCAAATCTGCAATAGACTTCTGAATGATTTTACCACCATCAGTAAACAAAGAATGTCTAAATTTTCAAGATCCGTCACCAAATATAAATTTCAGAGTGCAGAAACCTTAAATACATCTTTCCTTTCCAGGGAGCTTCCCTGATGGCTCAGCAGTAAAGAATCTGCCTTCAATACAGGAGACTTGGATTGGATCCCACTTTTGGGAAGATCCTGTGGAGAAGAAAGTGGCAACCCACCCTAGTATACTTGCCTGGGAAATTCCACAGACAGAGGAGCCTTGTGGGCTACTCTCTTGTTGTGGTGAATGGGCTTCTTATTTCTTATTGTGGTGTCTTCTCATGTTATGGAGCACAGGCTCTACGGTGCATAGGCTTCAGTAGTTGTGGCTCCTGGGAAACTACAGCAGGAGCTCAATAATTGTGTCACACAGGCTCAGTTATTCCGCTGCATGTGGAAATACCCCTGAATAAGGATTGAACCAGTGTCTCCTGCATTGGCAGGCAGATTCTTTACCACTGAGCCACCAAAGAAATACCACATGTATATATTTTTAATGTAATATTATTCTCTTGGTATTTTATTAATAACAGTTTGATTTACTAGCTGGAAATGTGGAGTTGCTACCTATAATTGATTTTCTGTTTGTCTACCTAACTTTTATACAAAGTGTTATAATGCTGTGAATCAAATGAAAAAAGTGGTTTAAAACTCAGCATTCTAAAAATGAAGGTCATGGCATCTGGTCCCATCACTGCATTGTAAATTGTTGGGGAAACAATGGAAAGAGTGGAAGACTTTATTTTCCTGGGCTCCAAAATCACTGCAGAAGGTAACTGCAGCCATGAAATAAAGAATTCTTAATCCTTGGAAGAAAATCTATGACCAACCAAAACAACATATTTAAAAGCAGAGATATTCTTTTGCTGACAAAAGTCTGTCTAGTCAAAGCTATGGTTTTGCCAGTAGTTGTGTATGGATGTGAGTGTCAGACTATAAAGAAATCTGAGTGCTTAAGAACTAATGTTTTTGAACTGTGATGTTGGAGAAGACTCTAGAGAGTCCCTTGTACTGCAAGGAGATCCATCCAGTCAATCCTAAAGGAAATCAGTCCTGAATATTCATTAGAAGGCCTGATGCAGAAGCGCCAATACCTTGGCCACCTGATGCAAAGAGCTGACTCATTAGAAAAGACCCTGATGCTTGGAAAGGTTGGAGGCAAGAACAGAAGGGGATGACAGAGGATGAGATGGTTGAATGTCATCACCCACTCCATGGACATGAGTTTGAGTAAGCTCTGGGAGCTGGTGATGGACAGGGAAACCTGGTGTGCTGCAGTCTATAGGGTTGCAAAAGTTGGACACAACTGAACAACTGAAACTGAACTGAAAATATATATTCTCTAGAGCAGAATCCAATCACTGGGAACTAAATTTTGTCTTTTTTTTAAATGAAAAACAAACAAAAACATTTTACTAATATTGACCACAAGTTTTGTGGGCCATTCAGGACATTTTCCTCCTCCCAGGCAATTATAATTATTAACATGAGCACATGATGGACAACAGCCCCTTGGGTGTAAGTTATATTCTACTTAATGGTTTGGAGACTACCCCTTCATTTCCTTTTTTATTAACTTTCTCAAACTTCACATATTAAAAAAAAAGAGATTGGGATATTAATAGCACAATATTATATTAGTTTCAGGTATACAACTTAATTAGATATGTGCATATACTGTGAAATGATCACAAGAATAAGTCTTGTTAACATGCCTTGCAACACATAGTATTTGTCTGCTGAAATATTTGAAGGTCTATTCTCCTAGCAACCTTCAGACATGCACTACAGTATTATTAACTAGAATCACTATGCTGTTTAAATATCACATCTTTGATAGAGAGCCAAGGCTTTTACAATGTACTTAGCTGCAGAGTAAATTTGAATCAGTTTTGTCAAATTTCAGGTGATCATGAGCTGATGGTTTAGACATGAGTTTTGTCCCTTGCCAATGTCTTTCAGGATGGCTCAACATTTTATTTCTTAGGGTCAGGGTCATAGATATCTACTCACAGTCCCGATAATTGTGAGGTAGATTAAAAACCTTTGTATTAGCCTTGGTCAGCAGATCATAGAGGTTATTTCATTAAAATATTGGTAAGATCTGTGAAATGTAGAATGTTGCTGCATGTTTTGTAGTCATAACTCTACCCCATTCTATTTATTTTTCGTGAGTATTGGTGAAAGATGGAGGCATTTCCAAGGAATGTATCCAGCTTGTGAGAGTCAGAGCAGAGCTTTTGCTTATTAAGTCTTCTGCTTCTGATATTACAAGAATGTGACCAGATAAAATGGAATATTACTTACCTCACACATTGGAACTGATAAGACGTAAGCCCCCCACCACATTATTCTCCTGTACTGCCATGGTCATCACTTATCCCCATGCTTGTTTAATTACCGATTGGCATATCATACAATAACAAATGCATAAAGTTTTCTTTTACATTTAATTGTTTTTTCTCTTTAAAGAAATTTTAATGGAAAATAATATAAACACTATTAAGCAACACTGATCTTTGAGATTCTTTTTGAATGTATTGTCATCTTAAAAGAGCATTTTTTAGTTCACAGAATTTCATAACAGAGTCTACTGGCAAAGGACACCGACAGGACTGTGATAAATTAGATGTCACTTGATTACTTTCCTTGAAAATTTTTACACCTGTGAAGAAATGACTGGAAAAAGAATTCTTTAGTAGTAAATTTTGGAGAACATTTCATCAAGGAATAGCAATAAACTCTATTATAATGTGGACATATAAGAAAATTTTCTTGTCTTGGCATCCCAGATGGTGCATTGTTAAAAAATAAAATTAAACAAAGCTGTATGCATGCTAAGTCACCTTAGTCAAGTCTGACTCTTTGTGACCTTATGGACTGTAGCCCACCAGGCTCCTGTGTCCATGGGATTCTCCAGGCAAGAATATGGGAGTGGTTTGCTATTTCCTAGTGAACCCTAAAATAAAACTTAACTGACATATCCTGAATTTTATTGCTCTGATGGCCAATTGATGTGTTTCTATTTTGTATTTCTCCTCTTACATATTCAGCACTGAAATCTAGTTATCTCTCTCATGAAGATAATATTGGCTGAATCATCAGTATTTAGTCTAACAAATGACTTTAATTTTTTCGAGGGAGTAAAATAATTGGCAGAAGCTAGTATATATACCTGGGGAAGGCAATGGCACTCCACCTCAGTACTTTTGCCTGGAAAATCCCATGGACGGAGGAGCCTGGTAGGCTCCAGTCCATGGGGTTGCCAAGAGTCGGACAGGACTGAAGCGACTTAGCAGCAGCAGCAGTATATATACCAAGTGTGAGGTAAGTGTGTGTGTGGGGTGACTGATTAATATTTCAAAAAAAAAAAAAAAAATCCCTAAGGCTGCAAATGATTTTGTAGATTCTTTATGTACTTTTTATGGTGTTTGTATGTGAAGGAGAATATTGGGTTTCTTTGCATTTTTATTATTAATTGAACTCTTGTCTCTCTCACTAATGTGCCAGGAAAAAGGGCAGATTACATCAAATTATGAGCAATTTTGTCTGAGGATAGACTGTAATTTTATGTTCTGTTAGAAATTTCTGAAGGAGGTCAATATTTATGTCCAAAAATTATCTGTTCAATACATGTAATTTTATATACCCTTTCTCCCATTTCCTCACTTTTGCTCTTTTCTCTCTCTCTCTCTCTCTCTCTATCTCTCTCTGTTGGCATGGTAGAAATTCCGTTATTTTCATTTTCTATTTCTTCATTCTAGAGATCTGAGTTCTATAGGTCTTAAATAAAGCAAATTTGTTAGGAAGTTCTGTCTGATTCTTGATGTAATTTTGAAATATAGACACATATGCTCTCTGAAGTCTATAGGTTTATTTTATTTTTTAAATTTTTTAAAATTTTATTTTATTTAACTTTACAATATTGTATTGGTTTTGTCATTCATCAAAATGAATGCACCACAGGTATACATGTGTTCCCCATCCTAAACCCTCCTCCCTCCTCCCTCCCCATACCATCCCTCTGGGTCATCCCAGTGCACCAGCCCCAGGGATCTGGTATCAGGCATCAAACCTGGACTGGTGACTCATTTCAAATATGATATTATACATATTTCAATGCCATGCTCCCAAATCATCCCACCCTCTCCCTCTCCCAGAGTCAAAAAGACTGTTCTATACATCAGTGTCTCTTTTGCTGTCTCGTATACAGGGTTATTGTTACCATCTTTCTAAATATCATATATATGCGTTAGTATACTGTATTTGTGTTTTTCTTTCTGGCTTACTTCACTCTGTATAATAGGCTGTAGTTTCATCTACCTCATTAGAACTGATTCAAATGTATTCTTTTTAATGGCTGAGTAATACTCCATTGTGTATATGTACCACTGCTTTCTTATCCATTCATCTGCTGATGAGATATTGCATGCTTACTTCAACTTGCAATCTCAATAATTTAAGATTGTGCCATTTGGCATTTAAATATATGATTTATATTGCAGTTTCCTGACTTAATATATTGCCTAAATAACAGTGTCTCCTTTCATACAGTTGTTTCAGTAGGGTACAATTCTGTAATCCCACTGTAGCCCACCAGACTCCTTTGTCCATGGGATTCTCCAAAGTACTGGAGTGGTGGCGCAGTGGGTTGGCCATGCCCCCTCCAGGCGATCTCCACAACCCAGGGATGGAACCTGCATCTTCTGTATTGGCAGGGGATTCTTTACCAGGAGCACCTCCTGAGAAGCCCTGTAAATGTAGTGTTAATCATTCGGTCATGTCCAGTTCTTTGAGACCCCATGGACTGTATCCCTGAAGATTTCTTTGTCCATGGAATTCTCCAGGCAAGAATACTGGAGTGGGTAGCCATTCACTTCTGTAGGTATATTCTCTCTCAACCCAGGGATCAAACACTGGTCTCCGGCATTGTTGGCAGATTTAGTACCATCTGAACCACCAGTTCAGTTCAGTCATTCAGTTGTGTCCTACTCTTTGTGACCCCATGAATCGCAGCATGCCAGGCCTCCCTGTCCATCACCATCTCCCTGAGTTCACTCAAACTCACGTCCATCTAGTCGGTGATGCCATCCAGCCATCTCATCCTCTGTCATCCCCTTTTCCTCCTGCTCCCAATCCCTCTCAGCATCAGAGTCTTTTCCAATGAGTCAACTTTTTGCATGAGGTGGCCAAAATATTGGAGTTTCAGCTTTAGCATCATTCCTTCCAAAGTGGGAGGAGGGTGCAGGATTGGGAACACGTGTACACCCGTGGCAGATTCATGATGATGTATGGCAAAACCAATAAAATATTGTAAAGTAATTAGCCTCCAATTAAAATAAATAAATTTAAATTGAAAAATAAATAAATAAAATAAAACAAAAAAGAACACCCAGGGCTGATCTCCTTTAGAATGGACTGATTGGATCTCCTTGCAGTCCAAGGGACTCTCACGAGTCTTCTCCAACACCACAGTTCAAAAGCATCAATTCTTTGGCACTTAGCTTTCTTCACAGTCCAACTCCTGCATCCATACATGACCACTGGAAAAACCACAGTCTTGACTAGATGGACCTTTGTTGGCAAAGTAATATCTCTGCTTTCCAAGATGCTATCTAGCTTGGTCATAACTTTTCTTCCAAGGAGTAAGTGTCTTTTAATTTATGGCTGCAGTCACCTCTGCAGTGAATTTGGAGCCCAAAAAGATAAAGTCTGACACTGTTTCCACTGTTTCCCCATCTATTTCCCAAGAAGTAATGGGGCCAGATGCCATGATCTTCGTTTTCTGAATGTTGAGCTTTAAGCCAACCTTTTCACTCTCCTCTTTCACTTTCATCAAGAGGCTTTTTAGTTCCTCTTCACTTTCTGCTATAAGGGTTGTGTCATCTGCATATCTGAGGTTATTGATATTTCTCCCGGCAATCTTGATTCCAGCTTGTGCTTCTTCTCTTGATGTACTCTGCATATAAGTTAAATAAGCAGGGTGACAATACACAGCCTTGACGTACTCCTTTTCCTATTTGGAACCAGTCTGTTTTTCCATTGACAGAAATGGTATGGACCTAACAGAACCACCAGGGAAGACCATAAATAACAGTGGATAGAGGTAAAATAAAATATTTAATTGTTTCAAGTTTATTTACATTTCCCTCCACTGGTATTAGAAATAAGTATCTAGATTAGAAGAATAGAAAGCAGCCTATCAAATATTTTATCATAAACAGCATTTATAATAATAAGTTTGGGGAAAATATGCTTAAGAAAGGGAATTGAGGTCACCCAGAAAATATTCACATTGTCAGAGTTCATGGCTTAAGCAAGTAAGGTTTAATAAATGTAAAGTATATTATGCCTCAGCTTGTGTTTATACTAAGCCTAAAGACCACTTTTAATATATTTCCAGGAGGAAAGATCATGATATCTTTGTAGTGCTTTTTAGCATGGAAAAGCTATCAGTTGTATTCGCTTACTAAGTAATATTTAGTCTGTCAATCTTTTAACAAAGAATATTTGACTAATATTAGCAAAATCATTTAAATCACATTATCTGTTATATTTTCTCATGAATTAATATATTTATTAAGTTATGTGAATATAACAATACCATTCATATAAATACATGACTGCTTGTGTTTTAATTATTCTGTTATGATTTTACTTTTGAATATCTTAAACAGAGTGAAGGGTTCTTTTGAGGGGGTTTTAGCAGAAAAAACATTTACACTTACAATTTGATAGATTCCAGAAATTGATATCCAAAGTACAATGCAGCATTTTCCGACAATAGAGAAAAATGTTTGTCTGTGTGTGTGTGTGTGTATATATATATATATATATATATGTAGTGTATATATATCAGTATGCAAGCATGCATATATGCACGTGCATGCTTAGTCGTGTCTGATTCTTTGGAACCCCCTAAAGACTGTAGCCTTTCATGCTCCTCTGCCCATGGGATTCTCCAGGCAAGAATACTGGATTGGATTTCCGTTTCCTACTCCAGTGTATCCTCCAGGGCATCTTCCGAACCCAGGGATCAAACCTGTAGTCACTTTTGTCTCCTGCATTGGCAGGTTGATTATTTAATACTGCACCACCTGGAAAGCCCTAGTACACAAGCAAATTTAACTAAATTAAACCTCTTGAGGAAGACTTCGTGGAGGGAAACCATGATAGGTGCAAAATATGGTGGTATCAGTTAGGCAACTAAACCCAGATGTTATAAAAGAAAACATGAAAGAAACTGAAAGAAAAAACACTGAAGAGAAATAAAAAAAAGAAAACAACCCAAAGTGTTGTTAAATTACTCTGGAGGACATATGTGACAAAAAAAAAAAAAAAAAAAAAATTCTAGGAATTTTTTATTAAAAATTGAATTTATTATTGGATAAAAACTGAAAATAAAATATTGGCATAAAAATGATAGTGTGTACAGTGCCAAGGCTTACCTGGTGACTCAGATGCTAAAGAATCTGCCTGCAGTGCAAGAGACTTGGGTTTGATCCCTGGGTTAGGAAGATGCCCTGAAGAAGGAAATGGCTGCCTACTCCAGTATTATTGCCTAGAAAATTTTGTGGACAGAGAAGCCTGATGGGCTACATGGGGTCACAAAGAGTCGAACATGGCTGAGTGATTAACACTTTCATTTTTTGGCAGTTAGATTAGCAGAGTCAAGTCCAGAAGACTTAAGTAAAAAGCTTACTCTTTCTCACCTCTTTCAAACAAAAATGTAAAAATTAAGAAGAGAAGTAAAACAACGACAAAGAGGAAAAATGAGGAGTAAGAGGAAAAGGAAAAGAAATCAGCTTTCAAAAAGAGATAGCTTGTCAGTGATGAGTAGGAGTAAAAGGAAGTGTCAGTTAATGTTTTCAGTAGAGTAATTTCTAAGTTTCAAAGTTCAGTTCATTTCAGTTGCTCAGTCATGTCCCCCTGATGGACTGCAGCCCACCATGATTCCCTGTCCTTCACTATCTCCCTGAGTTTGCTCAAACTCTTGTCCATTGAGTCAGTGCTATCATGCAACGAGCTCATCCTCTGTCATCCCCTTCTCCTGCCTTCAAGCTTTACCAGCATCAGGGTCTTTTCCAATGAGTCAGTTCTTCACATCAGGTGGCCACAGTACTGGGACTTCAGCTTCAGCATCAATCCTTTCAATCTATATTGAGGACTGATTCCCTTTAGGATGGACGGGTTGGATCTCCTTGCAGTCCAAGGGACTCTCAAGAGTCTTGTCTAACACCACAGCTCAAAAGCATCAATTCTTTAGTGCACAGCTTTCTTTATAGTCCAATTCTCACATCCATACATGACTACTGGAAAACTATAGCTTTGAAGTTAACAACAGCTAATAATTATTATTGTTTTATATACAGTTTGTTTTCTTACATTATAAAATGGATTATTTTATCTCTAACCATACCTTGAAAGTTTGACTCCCAGTTGTCAAGTGATCAACACTGGAAAATATATGATAAGTGCATGGAATTATATGATCTAGAAAATATGTTACATTCATCATATTTCTGATCTATCACTTTTTTACTATAATAATGTAATATTTAAATATACAACTATTTCAGTCTACATTAGGTAAATATGAATAAGTACAAAATGGTTATCAGGGTTTTTTTTTTTTTTTAATATGGAAATAGACACTCTTATGACTTTCTATTATTATTAAAAGTGCCATTATTCAATAATGAGTCTAAGAGCAAAAGTTCTCATTTTATTAAGCCCAATTATATTTTTAGAATTTAGAATGAGCAGTAACAAATTTGAAATCTGCTTTAATAAAGCCTCAAACTAGAGTCACTGCTGCAATGAAGTGAAACATGAACGAGAACAACATATAAAGATTTTCAGAATACAATTTTCTCTATTGTTCAGTTCAGTTCAGTTCAATCACTCTGTCGTGTCTGACTCTTTGCCACCCCATGAATCGCAGCACGCCAGGCCTCCCTGTCCATCACCAACTCCCGGAGTTCACTCAAACTCACATCCATCGAGTTGGTAATGCCATCTAGCCATCTCATCCTCTGTTGTCCCCTTCCCTTCCTGCCCCCAATCCCTCCCAGGATCAGAGTCTTTTCCAATGAGTCAACTCTTTGCATGAGGTGGCCAAAGTACTGGAGTTTCAGCTTTAGCATTTCCTTCCAAAGAACACTCAGGACTGATCTCCTTTAGAATGGACTGGTTGGATCTCTCCTTGCAATCACGGGGACTCTCAAGAGTCTTCTCCAACACCGCAGTTCAAAATTATCAATTATTTGGCACTCAGCTGTCTTGACAGTCCAACTTTCACATCCATACATGACTCCTGGAAAAAACATAGCCTTGACTAGATGGACCTTTGTTGTCAAAGTAATGTCTCTGCTTTTGAATATGCTATCTAGGTTGGTCATAACTTTCTTTCCAAGGACTAAGCATCTTTTAATTTCATGGCTGCAATCACCATCTACAGTAATTTTGGAGCCTAAAAAAATAAATTCTGACACTGTTTCCACTGTTTCCTCATCAATTTCCCATGAAGTGATGGGACCAGATGCCATGATCTTGTAAATTAATTATATTTTAAAGATTAATATTGATAATTTCAACAACTTAATATACTCAGATATCTCCTGATAATTATTCATGGTAAGGTAAAATAAATGGGGGAAAATGGTGTGAATTTCAAAGAATATTAAAAACTATATACATGAATATAAAATACACATATATATTTATATTACTATGTATACAAGGGCTTCCCTTGAAGCTCAGCTGATAAAGAATCTGCCTGCAATGCAGCAGATTTCAGTTCGATTCTTGGGTTGATAAGATCCATTGGAGATGGAATAGGCTACCCACTCCAGTATTCTTGGATTTTCCTAGTGACTGAGCTGGTACAGAATCTGCCTGCAATGGGGGAGACTTGCATTCGATCCCTAGGTTGGAAAGATCCCCTGGAGAAGGGAACAGCTACCCACTCCAGCATTCTGGCCTGGAGAATTTCAACTGAGCAACTTTCACTTAGGACTTTCTTGGTGGCTCAGATGGTAAATCTGCCTGCAGTATGGGATACCCAGGTTCCATCCCTGGGTCAAAAAAGTCCCCTAGAGAAGGAAATGGCAGCCCACTTCAGGATTCTTTCTTAGAAAATGCCATGGATGGAGGAGTTTGGCAGGCTACAGTCCATGAGGTCATAAAGAGTTGGGCATGGATGAGCGACTTCACTTTATTTTTTTTTTTTCACTTTCATCTTTTTTATTTTTATTTATTTTATTTTATTTGACTTTACAATATTGTATTGGTTTTTCCATATATCAAAATGAATTTGCCACAGGTATACATGTGTTCCCCATCCTGAACCGTCCTCTCTCCTCCCTCCCCATACCATCCCTCTGGGTCGTTCCAGGGCCCCAGCCCCAAGCATCCAGTATCATGCATCGAACCTGGACTGGTGACTCATTTCATATATGATATTATTCAAATTTCAATGCCATTCTCCCAAATCATCCCACCCTCTCCCTCTCCCACAGAGTCCAAAAGACTGTTCTATATATCAGTGTCTCTTTTGCTGTCTCATATACAAGGTTATTGTTACCATCTTTCTAAATTCCATATATATGCGTTAGTATACTGTATTGGTGTTTTTTTTCTGGCTTACTTCACTCTGTATAATAGGCTCCAGTTTCATCCACCTCATTAGAACTGATTCAAATGTATTCTTTTTAATGGCTGAGTAATACTTCATTGTGTATATGTACCAAAGTTTTCTTATCCATTCATCTGCTGATGAACATACTGGTTGCTTCCATGTCCTGGCTATTATAAACAGTGCTCCAATGAACATTGCATTCCATGTCTCTTTCCATTCTGGTTTCCTCAGTGTGTATGCCCAGCAGTGGGATTGCTGGATCATGAGGCAATTTTATTTCCAGTTTTTTAAGAAATCTCCATACTGTTCTCCATAGTGGTTGTACTAGTTTGCATTCCCTCCAACAGTGTAAGAGGGTTCCCTTTTCTCCACACCCTCTCCAGCATTTATTGCTTGTAGACTTTTGGATCGCAGCCATTCTGACTGGCGTGAAATGGCACCTCATAGTGGTTTTAATTTGCATTTCTCTGATAATGAGTGATGCTGAGCATCTTTTCATGTGTTTGTTAGCCATCTGTATGTCTTCTTTTGAGAAATGTCTATTTAGTTCTTTGGTCCATTTTTTGATTTGGTCATTTATTTTTCTGGAATTGGGCTTCAGGAATCACTTGTATATTTTTGCCATTAGTTCTTTGTCAGTTGCTTGTTTTGCTATTATTTTCTTCCATTCTAAAGGCTGTCTTTTCACCTTGCTTATAGTTTTCTTTGTTGTGCAGAAGCTTTTAAGTTTAATTAGGTCCCGTTTGTTTATTTTTGCTTTTATTTCCAATATTCTTGGAGGTGGGTCATAGAGGATCCTGCTGTGATGTATTTCGGAGAGCGTTTTGCCTATGTTCTCCTCTAGGAGTTTTATAATTTTTGGCCTTATGTTTAAATCTTTAATCCATTTCGAGTTTGTTTTTGTGTATGGTGTTAGAAAGTGCTCTAGTTTCATTCTTTTGCAAGTGGTTGACCAGTTTTCCCAGTACCACGTGTTAAAGAGATTGTCTTTAATCCATTGTATATTCTTGCCTCCTTTGTCAAAGATAAGGTGTCCCTATGTGCATGGATTTATCTCTGGGCTTTCTATTTTGTTCCATTGATCTATATTTCTGTCTTTGTGCCACTACCATACTGTCTTGATGACTGGCTTTGTAGTAGAGCCTGAAGTCAGGCAGGTTGATTCCTCCAGTTCCATTCTTCTTTCTCAAGATAGCTTTGGCTATTCGAGGTTTTTTGTATTTCCATGCAAACTGTGAAATTATTTGTTCTAGCTCTGTGAAGAATACCATTGGTAGCTTGATGGGGATTGCATTGAATCTATAAATTGCTTTGGGTAGTATACTCATTTTCACTATATTGATTCTGCCAATCCATGAACATAGCATATTTCTCCATCTATTAGTGTCCTCTTTGATTTCTTTCACCAGTGTTTTATAGTTTTCTGTATATGTCTTTAGTTTCTTTAGATAGATATATTCTTAAGTATTTTATTCTTTTCGTTGCAATGGTGAATGAATTTTTTTCCTTAATTTCTCTTTCTATTTTCTCATTATTAGGGTATAGGAATGCAGGGGATTTTTGTGTTGTTGATTTTATATCCTGCAACTTTACTATATTCATTGATTAGTTCTAGTAATTTTCTGGTGGAGTCTTTAGGGTTTTCTATGTAGAGGATCATGTCATCTGCAAACAGTGAGAGTTTTACTTCTTTTCCAGTTTGGGTTCCTTTTATTTCTTTTTCTGCTCTGATTGCTGTGGCTGAAACTTCCAAAACTATGTTGAATAGTAGTGGTGAATGTGGGCACCCTTGTCTTATTCTTGACTTTAGAGGAAATACTTTCAATTTTTTACCATTGAGGATAATGTTTGCTGTGAGTTTGTTATATATTTCTGCTTTCTATTCCTTCTATTCCTGCTTTCTGGAGAGTTTTTATCATAAATGGATGTTGTATTTTGTCAACGGCTTTCTCTACATCTATTGAGATAATCATAATTTTTTTTTATTTTTCAATATGTTAATGTGGTATATTAAATTGATTGATTTGTGGATATTGAAGAATCCTTGCATCACTGGGATAAAGCCCACTTGGTCATGGTGTATGATCTTTTTAATGTGTTGTTGGATTCTGATTGCTAGAATTTTGTTAAGGATTTTTGCATCTATGTTCATCAGTCATATTGGCCTGTAGTTTTCTTTTTTTGTGGCATCTTTGTCAGGTTTTGGTATTAGGGTGATGATGGCCTCATAGAATGAGTTTGGAAGTTTGCCTTCCTCTGCAATTTTCTGGAACACGTTGAGTAGGACAGGTGTTAGCTCTTCTCTAAATTTTTGGTAGAATTCAGCTGTGAAGCCGTATGGACCTGGGCTTTTGTTTGCTGGAAGATTTCTGATTACAGTTTCAATTTCCTTGCTTGTGATAGGTCTGTTAAGATTTTCTATTTCTTCCTGGTCCAGTTTTGGGAAGTTGTACTTTTCTAAGAATTTGTCCATTTTTCTCCTTTTGTTTCTTGATGAGTCTGGCTAATGGTTTGTCAATTTTATTTATCCTTTCAAAGAACCAGCGTTTGGCTTTGTTGATTTTTGCTATGGTCTTTTTTGTTTCTTTTTCTTTCTTTATGTATACAATATTACAATACTTACAGGACTGTTCTGATTAAAATTTTTCAAATTGTCTTTTAAATTAAGGTATAACTCTCCTACAATATTATATTAGTTTCAAATGTACAACATAGTAATTCCACATTTATATGCATTACAAGGTAATTAGCACAATGTTTAGTTACCATCTCTACCTTGTAAATTTAATAAGATATTATTTATTGTATTCTACATGTTGTAAATTATAACACCATCATTTATTTATGACTGGAAGATCACAACTGAATCTCTGGATCCTCTTCACCCATTTTGCACACCTCCCAACCTTGTTCCCTTCTGGCCCCACAAGTTCATTCTTTATATCTTTGAATGTGGTTTTGTTTTGTTTTTATTTTTACATACCATATATAAGTGAAGTCATAGGCTATTTGTTTTTCTCCATCTGATTTATTTTACTTATCATAATAATCTTAAGGTTCATCAGATAAGATCAGTGGCTCAGTCGTGTCCGACTCTTTGCGACCTCATGAATCCCAGCACGCCAGGCCTCCCTGTCCATCACCAACTCCCGGAGGTCACTCAGACTCACATCCATCAAGTCAGTTATGCCATCCAGCCATCTCATCCTCTGTCGTCCCCTTCTCCTCCTGCCCCCAATCCCTCCCAGCATCAGAGACTTCTCCAATGAGTCAACTCTTCGCATGAGGTGGCCAAAGTACTGGAGTTTCAGCTTTAGCATCATTCCTTCCAAAGAAATCCCAGGGCTGATCTCCTTTAGAATGGTCTGGTTGGATGTCCTTGCAGTCCAAGGGACTCTCAAGAGTTTTCTCCCACACCACAGTTCAAAAGCATCAATTCTTCGGTGCTCAGCCTTCTTCACAGTCCAGCTCTCACATCCATACATGACCACAGGAAAGACCATAGCCCTGACTAGGCAAACCTTTGTTGGCAAAGTAATGTCTCTGCTTTTAAATATGTGATCTGCTGCTGCTGCTGCTAAGTCGCTTCAGTCGTGTCCGACTCTGTGCGACCCCATAGACGGAAGATCACCAGGCTCCCCTGTCCCTGGGATTCTCCAGGCAAGAACACTGGAGTGGGTTGCCATTTCCTTCTCCAATGCATGAAAGTGAAAAGTGAAAGTGAAGTCGCTCAGTCGTGTCTGACTCTTAGCGACCCCACGGACTGGAGCCCACCAGGCTCCTCCGTCCATGGGATTTTCCAGGCAAAAGTACTGGGGTGGGGTGCCATTGCCTTCCCCGAAATATGTGATCTAGGTTGGTCAAAACTATCCTTCCAAGGAGAAAGCGTCTTTTAATTTCATGGCTACAGTCACCATTTGCAGTGATTTTGGAGCCCCCCAAAATAAAGTCTGACACTGTTTCCACTGTTTCCCCATCTATTTCCCATGAAGTGATGGGACTGGATGCCATGATCTTCGTTTTCTGAATGTTGAGCTATAAGCCAACTTTTTCACTCTCCACTTACTTTCACTTTCATCAAGAGGTTTTTTAGTTCCTCTTCACTTTCTGCCATAAGGGTGGTGTCATCTGCATATCTGAGGTTATTGATATTTCTCCCAGCAATCTTGATTCCAACTTGTGTTTCTTCCAGTCCAGTATTATTTATATTAGCCAAGACATAGAAGCAGCCTAAGCCGCTCAGTGTGTGTGCATGCCATATATTATTTTTCTGTTATAAATAAATAAAGCAGCAGGCTTAGGCTGCTTCTATGTCTTGGCTATTATAAATAATGCTGCTATGAACATCGTGGTGCATTGAACGCTGAAATTCATATGTTCATTTTCTTCAGATAAATACCTATAATTGGAATTGCTGAGTTATATGATAACTTCATTTTTAATATTTAGAAGAGCATCCATAATGTTTTTTATAATGACTGTATCAATTTGCATTCCTATCAACAGTGCATGAGTGTTCCCATTTTAGACCTTCTTGCCAACTCTTACTGTTTCTTATCTTTTTGATGGTAGGCATTCTGACAGGTGTGAGGTAATATCTCATTATGATTTTGAAAGGTATTTCCTTGATGATTAGAGATGTTGAACGTTGGCCATGTATGTCTTCTTCAGGGGGAAAAAAAAAAAAAAAAAAAAACAACTATTCAGTTTCCCTTCCCATGTTTTATAATCTGTTGTATGAGATTTTATATATCTTTATATAATTTAGATGTTATCCTTATATTGAACGTATGATTGGCATCTCCTCATACAGAAGTTTTATTTATTTACTTATCTATTTATTATTTAGATACCTCTAGACTGTGGGCCACCATGCTGGAGGCAGGGTTTTGAAGAGTGTCTCTCTCTCTTTCCAATCTGGCTTGATGTGGCCCTTTTATCCTTTGTTGTGGAGCAAGTATTCCACTATTTCTTCAGTTTTTTTCAGAAGAGTTTCTTCCATATACAGTTGTACATTTGCTATGTCCATGGGAAGATGTGAATTTAGGACATTCTTATGCCAGTATCTTGAACTGCCTCCTCAATTAAGGTTTTTTTTGTTTGTTTGTTTGTTTTTTAATGTTACAGTTGCATTCTTAATTTTACTGTTAACTGTGAAGTGCATTTCACAGATATTTCTGTCATATGCATAAAGAGTTGACTTTTAAGTAACATTACAGATTTCCATGTATCTTACATGCATTAGTGGATCAGTTAAATTCAGTCACTCAGTTGTTTGCAACGCTCTGTGACCCCATGGACTGCAGCACACCAGGCTTCCTTGTCCATCACCCAGAGCTTTCTCAAGCTCATGTCTGTCAAGTGGGTGATGCCATCCAACCATCTCGTCCCCTCTGGTCTCAATCTCCTCCTGCCTTCAGTCTCTCCCAATATCAGAATCTTTTTCAATGAGTTAGCTTTTTGCATCAGGTGGGCAAAATATTGGAGCTTCAACTTCAGCATCAATCCTTCCAATGAATAATGAGGACTGATTTCCTTTAGAATTGACTGGTTTATCTCCTTGCAATCCAAGGGACTCTCAAGAGTCTTCTCCAACATAACAGTTCAAAGGCATCAGTTCTTTAGTGCTCAGCTTTCTTTATGGTCCAACTCTCACATCCATACATGACTACTGGAAAAACCATAGCTTTGTCAATAAAGTAATGCCTCTGCTTTTTAATATGCTATTTAGGTTGGTCATAGTTTCTCTTCCAAGAAGCAAACGTCTTTCAATTTCATGGCTGCAGTCACATCTGCAGTGATTTTGGAACCCAAGAAAATAAAATCTCTCACTGTTTCCATTGTTTTCCCCATCTATTTGCCATGAAGTGATCGGTCTGGATGCCATAATCTGCGTTTCCTTGAATGCTGAGTTTTAAGCCAGTTTTTTCACTGTTTTCTTTCACTTTCATCAAGAGGCTCTTTGGTTCCTCTTTTCTTTCTGCCATAAGGGTGGTGTCATTAGGATATCTGAGATTATTGATATTTCTCCCAGCAGTCTTCACTCCGACATTAGTGTATACAAACTAAATTAATTCTGATGCAACTTCCATTCAAGATAGAGGACAATTCAGTACAGCCGTATCTCTAGGAATTCTTTTCCTTCAGTGACTACAAGTGCAATGATAATTCCAAAATTTATACTATCAACCAGAAAAATTGTATAATCACAAGAACTTCATGTCTGGGTATATTGGACATTTTCACATAGGCTGCAGGCACCTGACATTTTACATCTTCCTACTCCAAATCCATCTTTAATGTCTAATTTATATCCTGTTGGATGACATTTAAGATACACCCAGCTAAACAAGTAAGAAAAAAAGATGATGTCTTACATTATCTCCTTTATATTTTTTTTTCAAGTTCATTATAATCAAGTTGGTAATTCAGTCTCTTTAATTTTTATTGTCTTTGCCTAAAGACCCTGATGCTGGGAAAGGTTGAAGGAAGGAGGAAAAGGGGACAACAGAGGATGAGATGGATGGATGGCATCACCGACTCAATGGAGATGAGTTTGAGTAAACTCCGGGAGTTGGTGATGGACAGGGAAGCCTGAGGTGCTGCAGTCCAGGCGTTGCAAAGAGAGATTAAGAAAAAAGAAAGCTTATTCTAGTCAGCATCAAAGACTTATTATGAGAGTCAGAAACTATTTGGAGAAAAAGCTGAAAGCTACCTGGACATCACAAAGGTGGTAATTTGAGAGTATATAATTAAATGAAACAAAACCCTGAAATGTTACTTGAGATTTTTTTTTGCAGAGTATTAGTTAATGAGTATTAGGCAATAGATAAGTTACCTTCACCTAAAACAAATATACAGAAGAAAAAGTCTTGAGGAAACTGAATCTGAATGGTTTTAAGAAAATTCTAGAAAATCCAGTATTCACTGATAAGTGGAAACAAATTCGAACCTAGTTCTCTGTAATACCGAAGTCTATCTTGCTTACAATGAGTTATTTTATCTTTAGTAGTACTGTGTATAGGGCACTTACTTGAAATCTAGAGTAAGTTGAGGCTTTTATTGAAGCTCAGCAATCTAGGTGACTCTCTATCAAAATAACTAATGATCATTTCCAGTGAGAAAACCCACATTCAGTGTCTGTTCCTGAGTATGAGTACTTACACACAGTGACACTCAACAACTAATCTGTTACCATTCAATATACTGAAAGTCTGACAAGTAAGACATTAGGCCAAGATTGCCTCAGAAGGTGCATAGTACTAAGAAAATTCAGAGACGATCTTGAAAAGCTTTGGAAAATAATTTCTATGATTTTGGCTCCAAGTTTAATTCTGCCTTTAACTAATTATTTCTCTGAACAAGTCTCCACTATTCTAGGACACAGTTACCACATTTTCTAAGTGAAAAAGTAAGTTCAGGTAACTTTTAGGATATTCTCATTAATATAAATCTGTGATGGTATGAAATATAGAAAAAATAAATATTTAATTTGAAAATGAAATGACTGATTCAATTAAGTCTAAAATGAATGTTAAAATATGGAAAAATTTGGAGTATAGTTTGGTAGACATTTATTTAATATTTAGTTAACAGATTTTTCATGAACTATGTGGTTAATGAAGAGATTTCCCTGGTGGCTCAATGGTAAAGAAGCTGCCTTCAATGCAGGAAACCTGTGCATGGTCCCTGAGTCAGGAAAATCCTTTAGAGATGGGAATGGTTACCCTACTCTGGTGTTCTTGCCTGGAGAATCTCATGGACAGAGGAGCCTGGTGGTCTACTGTCCATGGGATTACAGAGAGTTCCACATGATGAAGTGACTAATACACACACATGATTAAAGAAATTTGACAGATTAGAAAATCATTGTATGGATAATTATACATATATATATTGGCATAGGTTGTAGCCTAAGAAAAATTAGCTAAATGATACCTGATATAACTTAGGTAGAAAGAATAAATTATCTTTGTGACAAAAATAAAATGATGAGTGACGAAGCAAATTTGGGGAAGTCAGTGAGGTAGATAAAAGGAAGACACATTCACTGATGCACTGCTGCAGCTATTCTTTTCTAAAGCCAATGCTGATAATTTGAATAAATCACTGAGCTTTTGTACTTAACTTCAAAACTCATTGCAGCAAAGTCTTTTGGATCCTTACCAGTAGGTCAGTATTTACATATTAAAAAAAAAAAAAAAAACACACTGTCTGTCCTTTGTCCAGTATAATCTTATGGAAAACTCTCAGCAAATTTGTCAAAATGATAAGGTATTTTTGATGTTTCCTTCTTTGTGTTCATGTCTCATTGTCCATTAATCTTATTTCTTTGACATTCAAGGAAGCTTCCTATTTCAGTACCTATTCAACCTACCTGGGTTTGAGATGTAAAAAGAAAGTGTTATTCAACATTACCTTTCTATTTTTAACATAATTCATCAAAGTTCTAATTTTGGATTTTGTTTTTAATCATTTAACTAACAATTAGAGGAAAAGGATCATTTAGTCTATGGGTGAGTATGTGCTAAATAAGTTCTGTCATATCGAACTCTTTGCGACCTTAAAGACTGTAGCCCTTCAGGTTCCTCTGCCCCTGGGATTCTGCAGGCAAGATTCCTGGAGTGGGTTGCCATTCCCTCTTCCAAAGGATCTTCCCAACGCAGGGATCAAACCCATGTCTCTTATATCTCCTACATTGGCAGGTGGGTTCTTTATGGCTGGGAAGTCCCCATTTATTCCATACTCTAGCTAAATTTAAGGTATACATTTTAATCTTAAATCCATCCTTGTTTACTTGTCTTTTGTTACAAAACTATTTTAATGATTCTATATCAAACAATGACACAATAAAACAAAAATATTAAAATTTTTGAAGAAATATTTGTGGCAAGAGTGCATTTCAGCCTCACTTGAGCTATGTGGCTAATTACCTACTCTAATTTAAAAGCAAATGTGATTTTAAAATTGAGAATGAGTATCTGGATTCTTGTCAATATTGAAATGAAAACTTTCTAAGGTCCCTAGAAGAAGTTTTATGCACCTGTCATGGAGAAGTCATATTTGGTATTCATTAAATGTGTTTTACTTTGTTATAGCTCTTCGGAAAGTATAAGTTTTGTCTATTTTTTCTCTTTCAAAAACCTCAAGATCACCTTGAAAATGATTGCTCCATTTGAACCATTTGAGAAAGAACAGCAGAGCAATTTTCCCAAGGACTAAACAGTTTCAAATGGGCTGAGATACTGATTCCAGACAGCCAAATGACCATTAAAACAGAGATGGGTGGTTGTGGAATATGAAACTAATTTGAGAAATGTGTATTTTGACATTTTTTATTACACAAGAGTCATATACCCTCTAACATTTCCTTCTTGATACAGGGAAAAGTTATTTTTGCCATAGAAATCAAAGGACAGTTAAAGAGGGAATCTCATTTATATAGATTTTCAAGTGACTAAGATAAAAAATCAGGAATATCAAAATGGTTTTGGTGGGAGAAATGATAAATGCAGGAAACCATTTAGCATTCGATTCTGGCCTCTTTGATCCTCTCAGAGACACCAGGAGGTGACACAAAACCAAATAAACACCCAAAGCAGGAAAGAATTAGAAAATGTTTACAAGCTACGCTGCAACTAAAGTCAAGTAATAGTATAGTAATACTTAGTCCCCAAAATTGCATCTCTTGAAAGTATTTTAAGTGATTTTGTAAAATTTGAACTCCTTGTCATAAATAAAGGATATTGTTTAGCTATATAAATTTTGATCTGTAGCAGTTAGGCTGATTACAGTTCCTGAATTTAACTCACAGAAAAAGAGTGATACACCTGTTTCCAAAATTAACAAAATTAAATATTTAATTTAATTTGATATAGCACTCTGAGAAGAGACTATATAATGTTCATTGTATAATATAGAGATATTCTATTTTAAGAAGAAGTTAAATTATGTACTTTAACTTTGTTCTATCATTGACCAAACCCTTATCAAAAAATGGGGTTCTTTTGAAGTCTTTTTACAAGCCAATGTTAAACATAGTTTGTAAATTCAATCTGTCAGATATCAGCCATTTTTTGTCTGTCCTTACACTCCAGCAGCAGTATAGCTCAAAACAAAAGTAGAGAGCAAAACACAAAAAATCAAATGAAATATTCCTGCTCTTGAGTTTTTATTAGTTACTTGATTAAATATCCCATTTTAGTGAAATAATTGCTATATTTAGCAGTTATAGCATAGCCTATATATTCTATATAATTATAGCCTACATATTCTATACCTAGATGAGAAAATTCATTTGTAAGGTAAGCTTTGTGACATAAAATGAGTATTGATCTCAATTATTGGCACCTTCCCCCTTTAAAAATTAAAATTAAATTATAATTAATTGTGTCTACAAACTTCTTGCCAATTATACTATTGTCAGCATATACTTTCAAGAATGTCACCTTATTATTTTTCTGGTTATCATTTGCAAAGCCTGCAATGCCTTTGTTTAAAGGTTATGCAAATTTTTGTTAGATATAAACCATCTCATTTCTGATTTCAGGAAGTCAACATAACCCATCTGCTGCTCTCACTTCCCAGCTGTATGCAGCAAAGCCAAATTGCTCTAAGTTGAGCTTTATACTGTCTTTGTAGGCTATCTTTTACCCACTGTGCTTACATTTTCCTTGTGTAATTTCACCATAGACACAGGTGCAGATGGTGTGTAAGAAGTGCAATGCTTATGGGAACATGTAATGTTAGGCTTGCAAGGCTTTTGACAGAACTTTGAGTTATATTCCTAAGGAGTGAATTAATTTGGTTCAAGGATGGGCACTAATGCATCAAAATGGATTCAGCCCTCAAAGTGATTCCTAATTTTACATCCAATCTCTACACTTATGTTCACTTCAAAAAGTAATTTACTTCCATTGTTTCATTTTCAGCATTCCCAAATAAAGGTATTGTAACCTTTCACTAATTCCTCAAGGATATTGCTTTAAAACAAAGTAGACAGACAGATAGAGGCTAGATAGATGGATAGACAGAGAGATAGAGATGGTATTTGTATATTGAGCTGCATTTGCAGTGATGTATAGAATTAAAAAGTAGTTTTCTGTATAAAATTTAGACTACTAAATAGGTTTACATTTAGTTAGTGACGTTTAAAATAAGAATTGAGCAGTCAGCTAAGTTGTTATCAAGACCATTATAATATACTCTGATTTCTCTAAAATGATCGAAAATCAAAATATATGCTGCAAGTTTATAACCTAATAATTATCATTTAAAAGCTGCCTAGCCACTATCATTCTGTTGATTTAGCTCTTTATATAAATGTCATTAAAATTGCTTTGGTCACTAAGGTACAATTTATACACCTTAGCAGTTTTGATTGTACATGATATTCAGGACAGCCAGTTTGATACTCATTCTTCTTTTCATGTTAAAATATTTTGTCATCCTTCTCTCTAAGAAAAGCAATATTAGGAAGATTAGACAATATTAATTTAATACTTTAGTAGGGGTGTAGGAATTGGTAATCATTCAAACTTTTGAATTCTTACCCATTTTAATATAGTTAACTATAGTGACTCTTGATAATAAAAAATGCAGAATAAATATACCTTAAATAATTTTTATAAATTAGCTACATTTAATTATTATTGAAACTACAGAATTTAGATATTTGTGATAGAGAAATAGTGAAATAGAGAAATAGTGATTAAATAGTGCACAAAATGAAGAAAAAGAAGTGTTCTATTACAAGTGCCATATTTTAATGGTCTGATTGGACTTCTGGCTTTGCATTGAAAAGACACTTTTGACAAAGTTGTAGACTTTAATTCTGAGTTGACATGATATGCTAATCATAGTGTAATGTCAGGGAAGATGCCTCATATCTGTATCTTGGTGCTTCAAGAAGAAAAAAAAAAAGGCAAAACAAAAAATGACAACAAAAAGCACAAGTTTATAAACATGTTAAATATTTATTAGAATTTTGACTTGCTTGTCACTTTACAACAATTTTTCAAAAGCCCTAGATATGCATTTAAAATAAATGTTATTGGGACTTCCATGGTGATCTGCTGGTTAAGATTCTGAGTTTCCAGTGCAGGAGATGTGAGTTCAGCCCCTGGTCAGGGAGCTAAGATCCCACATGCCTCATGGTTTGTCCAAAAAATAAAAAAAAATAAATTTAAAACTTAGTATCATTATGTCTAAGTTAATGTCCTGGCTATTGTAAATAGTACTGCAATGAACATTGGGGTGAATGTATCTCTGAATTATGGTTTTCTCTGGATATGTGCCTGGAGTTGGATTGCTAAATCATATGTTAGCTCTATTTATTTTTCTAAGGAATCTCTGTACTGTTTTCCAAAGTGGCCATGCCAACTTACATTACCACCAGTGGTATAAAGGGTTCCCTTTTCTCCACATCCTCTCCAGAATTTAACCTTCACAGATTGTTTAATGATGGACATTCTGAGTAGTGGGAACTGATACCTCACTGTGCAGTATTGATTTATATTTCTTTAGTAGTTAGTTATCAGAAATAGAGTTACAGATGTAGAAAACAAATATGGTTATTAAGGGGTAAGGAAAGTATTTTTTTTTTCAGTCAGACTCTTTGAAAAACCTTGAATTTCAGCAAGACAGGCGCCTCTGTGCTTCACTATCTCCTAGAGTTTTCTTAAAATAATGTCCATTGAGTCACTGATGTTATCTAAAAATCTCATCCTCTGTTGTCCCCTTCTCCTTTTGCCTTCAGTCTCTCCTAGCATCATTGTCTTTCTTAATGAGTCAGATCTTCACATCAAGAAGTCAAAGTGCTGGAGCTCCAGCTTCAGCATCAGTCCTTGCAATGAACATTCAGGGTTGATTTCCTTTAGGATTGACTAGTTTGACCTCCTTGCAGCTCAAGGAACTCTCAAGAGTCTACTCCAACACCACAGTTTGAAGCCTTCCATTCTTCAGTACTCATCATTCTTTATGATCCATCTCTCACATCCATATATAACTACTGGAAAAAATAATAATTTTGACTATATGGACCATTGTCAGAAAAGTGATGTCTCTGCTTCTTCATATGCTCTCTAGGTTGTCATAGTTGTCCTTCTAAGAATCAAGTAGCTTTTAATTTCATTGGTGCAGGCACTGTTCACAGTGATTTAAGAGCCCAAGGGGGAAAAAAATAATCTGTTACTGTTTCAATTTTTTCTTCCCATTCGATTTGCCATGAAGAGATGGGACCAGATGCCATAGTCTTCATTTTTTGAATGCTGAGTTTTTAGCCAGCTTTTTCATTCTCTTCTTTCATCCTTATCATATGACTTTGTACATCCCCTTCACTTTCTGCCATTAGAGTGGTATCATTTGCATATCTGAGGTTGTTGATATTTTTCCTGGCAATGTTGATTCCAGCTTGTGATTTACCCAGCCCAACATTTCCCTTTAGGTACATTGCATGTGAGTTAAATAAGCACATTGATGGTATACAGCCTTGTTGTATTCACTCCTTTACCAATTTTAAACCAGTCCATTATTGATGCTTTTGAACTGTGGTGTTGGAAAAGACTCTTGAGAGTCCCTTGAACTACAAGGAGATCCAACCTATCAATCTGAAAAGAAATCAGTCCTGTATATTCATTGGAAGGACTGATGCTGAAGCTTTGGCCAATACTTTGGCCATCTGATCCAAAGAACTGACTTCCTGGAAAAGATTCTGATTCTGGGAAAGATTGAAGGCAGGAGGAGATGGGGACGGCAGAGGACAAGATGGTTGGATGGCATCACTGACACCATGGACATGAGTTTGAGTAGGCTCTGGGAGTTGGTGATGGACAGGAAGGCCTGGTGTGCTAAAGCCCATGGGGTATCAAAGAGTAGGACATGACTGAGTAACTGAACTGAATTGATTACTCCATGCTATGCTATGCTATGCTAAGTCACTTCAGTCGTGTCCGACTCTGTGTGACCCCATAGACGGCAGCCCACCAGGCTTCCCCGTCCCTGGGATTCTCCAGGCAAGAACACTGGAGTGGGTTGCCATTTCCTTCTCCAATGCAGGAAAGTGAAAAGAGAAAGTGAAGTCACTCAGTCGTGTCCGACTCCTAGAGACCCCATGGACTGTGGCCCACCAGGCTCCTCCATCCATGGGATTTTCCAGGCAAGAGTACTGGAGTGGGGTGCCATTGCCTTCTCCTTGATTACTCCATACCCGGTACTAACTGTTGCTTCTTGACCTAAGGTGGTCTGGTATTCCCATCTCTTTAAGAATTTTCCACAGTTTGTTGGGATCTACACAGTCAAGAAGCAGAATTTGACAGAAGAGAGTGGTAAAAGCTAGTTTAAAACTCAACATTCAAAAAAAAAAAAAAAAAATGAATATCATGGCATCCGGTCCCATCACTTCATGGCAAATAGATGAGGAAACAATGGAAACAGTGACAGACTATTTTCTTGGGCTCCAAAATTACTGCAGATAGTGACTGCAGCTATTAAATTAAAAGATGCTTTCCCTTTGGAATAAAAGCTATGACCAACCCAGACAGCATATTAAAAAGCAGAGACATTATTTTGCCAACAAACATCCATCTAGTCAAAGCTATGGTTTTTCCAGTAGTCAAGTATGGATATGAGAGTTGGACCATAAAGAAGGCTGAACACTGAGGAACTGATGTTTTTGAACTCTGGTCTTGGAGAAGATTCTTGAGAGTCCCTTGGACTGCAAGGAGATCCAACCAGTCAATCTTTAAGGAAATCAGTCGTGAATATTCATTGGAAGGACTGATGCTGAAGCTCCAATACTTTGGCCACCTAATGCAAAGAATGGACTCATTGGAAAAGACCCTGATTCTGCGAAAGATTGAAGGCGGTAGGAGAAGGGGAGAGGACGAGGTCCCTTCTGGTGAGAGGATCATGTGGTTGGACTGCAACTCAACGGATATGAGTTTTAGCAAGCTCCAGGAGATGGTGAAGGGTGGGGGAAGCCTGGTGTGCTGCAGTCCAATGGGTTGAAAAGAGTCAGACACAACAACAACTACAGAGTCAAAGGCTCTGTAGTCATAGTCAATGAAGCGGAAAATGAAGTCTCTCAGTCGTGTTGGACTCTGCTACTCCATGGACTGTAGCCTACCAGGCTCCTCAGTCCATGGGATTTTCCAGGCAAGAGTACTGGAGTGGGTTGCCATTTCCTTCTCCAGAGAATCTTCCTGACCAAGAGATTGAAGCTGAGTCTCCCACATTATAGGCACTTTACCATCTGAGCCATGGTGACTCAGACCAATGAAGCAGAAGCAGTTGCTTTTCTGGAATTCCCTTTCTTTTTCCATGATCCAAAAAATGTTGGCAATTTGATCTCTGGTTCCTCTGCCTTTTCTAAGCCCAGCTTGTACACTGGAACTTCTCAGATCATTTATTGCTAAAGCCTAGCTAGAAGGATTTTGAACAAACCTTGCTAGCATGTGAAATAAGCACAATTATACAGTAGTTTGAATACTTTAACATTCTTTGCCATTGTGTTTCTTAGAGATACTGCATAAAGAAATTGAGGGAAAAATTGTAAGTTTGACATATACACATTAGTTGTATAAATGATAGCAAATAAGAATCTAATATATAGCACAGGGAACTCAATACTCTGTAGTGACCTATATTGGAAAATAATCTAAAAAAGATTTGAGATATGTATATTTGATACACTTTGAAGTACACCTGAAACTAACACAACATTGTAAATCAACTACACTCCAATAAAAATTTAAAAATATGTTAGGGGAAAAGGACAGCTCATAGCTTGTAAGGGTTCAACAGCGATGACAAACTGCCTCTCTCCTTTATAATCTTCCACCAGTCAAATCAAGACACAATGGAGTCATCAAAGTTATTGATTCAATTTTGTGCTATCATAAAATGATTCCAAATAGGCTCTTAAGTCTATAAATAAACTTTAGAGCCAATGGATACAAAACTGACATACAATAATGAAGACATGCTATTCAAAACTGATTATTTTACTTTGCAAAATGTCACATTTTTACAGACCCATTTTCTTTCAAAGAATCAGAAATTAATGTAATTTCAACCAATTGAAAACTATTCTTTTATACTTGGATGATATTGTGTTTTGCAGTTCTGACATTAACTTAAAGATATATAAATACATATACTTAAAAAAATCAAATGATCACTCAAAGAAGTCAAAACACAAAATATATAGTAATTTCTAATTATTTTGAAGATTGAAGAAGATTATGCCAGTTTTATTATAAAGACTATTTTGAGACACATATATTATGTCAGTCAAGGAAAAATTTTTCAGTGGAATAATATTATTGAACACAATTTTAATATATCCACAGATTTCTTGTCTATTTTCCTTTGGTCTGAAGAGTTCTATACTTATTTACTCTACAATCAAGTCTACTAAAAATGTTATCTGGCTAATAATTTCTGATGATCAAACATAGATGACTTTTCTTTAATGCCCTAATGTAAACAATGAAATACTCTTACTGGATTTATAGTTAAAAACTGATATTTTGAACCTGAGGCTATAATCATAAAATAGGGCTAAAAATCTCTGAGAGGCATGCAATTTTTTTGAACCTATGAGTCTTTTTGAATTATCATGGAAAAACATAGATGTATATTTCATACCTTTAATAGATGAGTCATTATTTCCATTATCATTTATTGAGAGTCTATTATGAAGGTGATGCTTGTCTTCAAAGTGGCTCTTGATTTACTGACACATAGCCCCTAATTTTTGTTTTTCTGTTTCTTCCCTGGTGGCTCAGATGGTAAAGCATCTGCCTGCAATACGGGAGACCCTGTAGTACATAGTTAGTCTATGTAAGTTTTGCTCTTTCAGTTGACACATTCAGTTGCTTACAGAAGATTTTGAAATGCAATGATCTGCTGCATATTGGACCAACACCAGCATTCCATATGTTTGAGTACGTAGTAGCATACATATATGGGCTTCTCAAGTGAGCTAGTGGTAAAGAACCCACTTGCCAATGTAGGAGATGTAAGAGACGAGGGTTTGATCCCTGGGCCAGGAAGATACCTAGAGGAGGGCATAGCAACTCACCCCAGTATTCTTGCCTAGAGAATCCCATGTACAGAGGAACCTGGTGGGCTACAGTTTGCAGGGCTGCAAAGAGTCAGACACGACTGAAGCGAGCTAACACACACACAAACAGCATACCTATAACACTATGGAACAGGACTGAACTAAGGTGAAGAAGCCATTCTCTCAGTTGCTAGGAATGGAGGATTATCTATGTACCTGTTTGAATTAGAAAGTTCTGGAAAGATAATCTTTGCCGTCTGTTCTTAATTACTGAAAAATCACATGCATCTTTAAAGTGAGATGGTTTCTTACCCAGTGCATTCGTACAGTTTTTCCTCCATCACTCTTTGTGTTCCAATGTGAAGAGCAATATCTTTACAAAATCTGTATTATTTTCACTCTGTTTAACCATTCATCAGTTTCTCATTGTACTTGGGATGAAGGCTTTGTCCTTACGTACCACTTTTGCATCATCTGTATGGAATAGCTCTTTGTTCCTTGTTCACAGGAGCCAGTGCCATGTTCAGTTACCTTGTCATTGCCAAACACCTTCCCAATATTGAACTTTTTCTTTTGTTTCTATATTCACTTAACCCTTACTCATTTTTTAATTCTCACCTCAAATGTCCCCTTTAAGGAAAGGGCTTGTGGCAATAAATATATATTTTATTAGAATATAATTGTTTAACAATGTTTTGTTAATTTCTGCTGTTTAAGGAAGTGAATCAGCTATGTGTGTATATGTTAAATTGCTACAGTTCTGTCCGACTCTTCATGACTCTGTCGACTGTAGCCAGCCAGGTTTCTCTGTCTATGGAATTTTCCAGGCAGGAATACTTGAGTGGTTTGCCATGCTCTCCTCCAGGGGATCTTCCTGGTGCAGAGATTGAACCCACATCTCATATCTCCTTAATTGGCAAGTGAGTTCTTTATCACTAATGCCACCTTGCCACATGTGAAGCCAGCTATATGCATACATACGCATATATATTCATATATATATATATCCCCTTTCTCTTGGACCTCCTTCCCACATGCATTAATTGTAAATTACTTTGTGTGATCTTTTAATTGATGCCTTACTCAGACACTGGGACAGGAGCTGCAAGGGGTAGGATTTTTTTCTAGTTTTACTCCTATACATGGAGTATGTTTACCATTGGCTAGCTATAGCTAGCATTCCACAACTGATAGAAGTCAGAATAACATTTGAAGAAGAGCTGTGCTTCAGTTCTTCATAATCTCAGGAGCACATTGGAGAAATGAAAACTGAAGCATAATTTTGGACTTAACTTTGATCAGTTTAATATTTATGTATTCCTTTTATTGTTTTTACTATAGCAAATGTCTACCTGAAAAATGTGTATTTTCTTGTTTACAAAATAATTTTCATGTGCTTTATTTTATCTGGTCCAAGCAATTGCTCTACAAGTAAATCACTGCTGAATGTAAATCTAGATAAGATTTCTAGTCTTGCTTGTCCACACACACATAGGCCTCAGGATGTGATCCATAACCCTGCCACATGTGTAGATTAATAGAAATATTGATATTGGTCTACCTATCTATTTGAATCCAGATTAGATTATCCATTCCACTGCTTTGTATTTCAGATGCCCAGAGACTCTTTTCCCAGTAGTTTTGCACTCATTATTTCAAGCGTAATATGAAAATATTAGTCAAGTTAATAAATTTAGTTTCGAATTTAGGATTTTAAAACAGAAATTAAAAGAAACATCACTCCATTGCTAACTTCACTTATTTTAGAAATAAAATATGATTAGATATTTTAATAGATTAGAAAGATTAAAAGCTATTAAAGAAAATTGGGTCCTTGGAGTCTTAAACGTTTGAAGTCAGTGTTTAGTATATAGCAGAAATGTAAAATGATAGCATAACTGATTCTTATGTAGTATTAAATTGGAAAATCTGTTTTCAAATATTTTTACCAAACTTTTGACAATCCTGGGTATAACCAAATGTTTATATACTTTATTTTATCATTCTAGAGGTTTATTATAATGTTCCCCTTGTTTTGATATTAGAAAAAGAAATATACTTGTTTTTTTGCAAACTGGCTGCCAAAAATCTGTTGGTTAATTAATTTTTAAATGATATTATTAAGTAGATATTAAGTATAAGAAGTAATTATGCCTTAATTTTCCTTAAATTATTCTCCATTTCTCATTTTAGATTTGTTAGATATCTGTTGCCTTAAGTAAGAATTCTGCTTTTCATTTTGTAAATGTAAAAAAAAAAAAAAATGACATGATATTGTCTAGTGTGCTTTAGTGTTAAAAGAGAAGTTTCACTACTAGTTGATATTTTCAGTATAATTTTGAAATTATGGGATTACATTCATATTATTTATAGTTTTCTGCTTTTATCTAGTTATCATATTATCTTCTAAGGTAGAGATAATCATTTATGACCTTTGCTGATCAAATTTGCTTTCCCTTACCTCCATTTTCTATGTCTGTCAGTTGTATTAGTATTTTAAAATAAAATCGTTCCATGGTAACCACTTTATTATCAAACTTCAAGGAGAGCAAAAAGTAAATTTTGCCTTTATAAGTCAAGAAACACCTGGAGTAACAGGCAAATTTGGCCTTGGAGTACAGAATGAAGCAGGGCAAAGGCTAATAGACTTATGCCAAGAGAATGCACTGGTCATAGCAAACACCCTCTTCCAACAACACAAGAGAGACTCTACACATGGACATCACCAGATGGTAGACACCAAAGTCAGACTGATAATATTATTTGCAGCAAAGGTGGAGAAGCTCTGTAGAGTCAGCAAAAACAAGACCAGGAGCTGACTGTGGCTCAGATCATGAACTCCTTATTACCAAATTCAGACTGAAATTGAAGAAAGTAGGGAAAACCACTAGACCATTCAGGTATGACCTAAATCAAATCCCTTATGATTATACAGTGGAAGTGAGAAATAGATTAAAGGGCCTAGATCTGATAGACAGAATACATGATGAACTATGGACTGAGGTTCCTGACATTGTATAGGAGACAGGAATCAAGATCATCCCCAAGAAAAAGAAATGCAAAAAAAAAGCAAAATGGCTATCTGAGGAGGCCTTATGAATAGCTGTGAAAAGAGAAGAGGAAAGCAAAGGAGAAAAGGAAGATATACCCATTTGAATGCAATGTTCCAAAGAATAACAAGGAGAGATAAGAAAGCCTACCTCAGTGATCAATGCAAAGAAACAGAGGAAAAAAACAGAATGGGAAAGACTAGAGATTCTTTAAGAAAATTAGAGATATCAAGGGAATATTTCATGCAAATATGGGCACAATACAGGACAGAAATTGTAGGGACCTAACAGAAGCAGAAGATATTAAGAACAGGTAGCAAGAATACACAGAAGAACTGTATGAAAAAGATCTTCACAACCCAGATAATCACAATGGTGTGATCACTCACCTAGAGCTAGACATCGGGAGTGTGAAATCAAGCAGGACTTAGGAAGCATCACTAAAAACAAAGCTAGTGGAGGTGATTGAATGTCAGTTGAGCTATTTCAAATACTGAAATATGATGCTGTGAAAGTGCTGCACTTAATAGACAGGAAATTTGGAAAACAGCAGTGGCCACAACTGGAAAAGATCAGTTTTCATTTCAATCCCAAAGAAAGGCAATGCCAAAGAATGCTCAAACTACCACACACTAGTAAAGTAATGCTCAAAATTCTGCAAGCCAGGCTTCAGTACGTGAACCGTGAACTTCCAGATGTTCAAGCTGGTTTTAGAAAAGGCAGAGGAACCAGAGATCAAATTGCCAACATCTGCTGGATCATGGAAAAAGCAAGAAAACTCCAGAAAAAACATCTATTTCTGCTTTATTGACTATGCCAAAACCTTTGACTGTGGATCACAAAAAACTGTGGAAAATTCTTCAAGTGATGGGAATACTGGACCAACTGACCTGCCTCTTGAGAAACTTGTATGCAAGTCAGGAAGCAACAGTTAGAAATGGACATGGAACAACAGACTGGTTCCAAATAGGAAAAGGAGTATGTCAAGGATGTATACTGTCATCCTGCTTATTTAAATTCTATGCAGAGTACATCATGAGAATCGCTGGGCTGGAGGAGGTGCAAGCTGGAATCAAGATTGCTGAGAGAAATATCAGTAACCTCGTATATGCAGAAGACACCACCGTTGTGGCAGAAATTGAAGAAGAACTAAAGAACCTCTTGATGAAAGTGAAAGAGGAGAGTGAAAAAATTGGCTAAAAAGCTCAACATTCAGGAAACTAAGATCATGGCATCCGGTCCCATCACTTCATGGCAAATAGATGGGGAAAAAATGAAAACAGTGGCTGACTCTATTTTGGGGGCTCCAAAATCACTGCAGATGGTGATTGCAGCCATAAAATTACAAGACGCTTACTCCTTGAAAGGAAAGTTTTGATCAACCTAGACTGCATATTAAAAATCAGAGACATTACTTTGCCAACAAAGGTCCAGCTAGTCAAACTATGGTCTTTCCAGTGGTCATGTATGGATTTGACTGTTGGACTATAAAGAAAGCTGAGTGTCAAAGAATTGATGCTTTTGAACTGTGGTGTTGGAGAAGACTCTTGAGAATCCCTTGGACTGCAAGGAGATCCAACCAGTCCATCCTAAAGGAGATCAGTGCTGGGTGTTCATTGGAAGGACTGATGTTGAAGCTGAAACTCCAGTACTTAAGCTACCTGATGCAAAGAGCTGACTCATTTGAAAAGACTCTGATGCTGGTAAAGATTGAAAGCAGGAGGAGAAGGGGACGACAGAGGATGAGATGGTTGGATGGTATCACCAACTATATGAACATGGGTTTGGTTGAACTCCAGGAGTTGGTGATGAACAGGGAGGCCTGGTGTGCTGCAGTTCATGTGGTCGCAAAATGTCGGACATGACTGAGCGACTGAACTGAACTGAATGGAACATTTGTGCAAATGTCTAGAAGAGATCTCATTGCCCATAATTTGGTTAAATTTTTAGGAAGCTGAATTATGAAATAATATATGAATTACCTTAAATAATGTAGAATGAATCTTATTTTTGAACAATAATTAAAATAATTTATTATGCTTCTATTATTTGCCCCTAGTTTTGACCCCAAAACACTAAAGGGAAGACTTGGTTCAGTTCAGTTCAGTCACTCAGTCGTGTCAGACTCTTCAGGACCCCATGAATCGCAGCACGACAGGCACCCCTGTCCATCAACAACTCCCTGAGTTCACTGAGACTCACAGCCATCGAGTCAGTGATGCCATCTAGCGATCTCATCCTCTGCGTCCCCTTCTCCTCATGCCCCCAATCCCTCAAAGCATCAGAGTCTTTTCCAATAAGTCAACTGTTCACATGAGGTGGCCAAAGTACTAGAGTTTCAGCTTTAGCATCATTCCTTCCAAAGAAATCCCAGGGCTGATCTCCTTCAGAATGGACTGGTTGGATCTCCTTGCAGTCCAAGGGACTCTCAAGAGTCTTCTCCAACACCACAGTTCAAAAGCATCAATTCTTCAGCACTCAGCCTTCTTCACAGTCCAGCTCTCACATCCATACATGACCACGGGAAAAACCATAGCCTTGACTAGATGGACGTTTGTTGGCAAATTAATGTCTCTGCTTTTCAATATGCTATCTAGGTTGGTCATAACTTTTCTTCCAAGGAATAAGTGTCTTAATTTCATGGCTGCAGTCACCATCTGCAGTGATTTTGGAGCCCCAAATAATAGAGTCAGCCACTGTTTTTACTGTTTACCCATCTATTTCCCATGGGAATAAATAGGACCAGATGCCATGATTTTCATTTTCTGAATGTTGAGTTTAAAGCCAACTTTTTCACTCTCCTCTTTCATCTTCATCAAGAGGCTATTTAGTTCTTCTTCACTTTCTGCCATAAGAGTGGTGTCATCTGCATATCTGAGGTTATTGGTATTTCTTCTGGCAATCTTGATTCCAGCTTGTGCTTCTTCCAGCCCAGCATTTCTCATGATGTACTCTGCATAGAAGTTAAGTATGCAGGGTGACAATATACATCCTTGATGTACTCCTTTTCCTATTTGGAACCAGTCTGTTGTTCCATGTCCAGTTCTAACTGTTGCTTCCTAACCTGCATGCAAATTTCTCAAGAGGCATGTCAGGTGGTCTGGTATTCCCATCTCTTTCAGAATTTTCCACAGTTTATTTTGATCCACACAGTCAAAGGCTTTGGCCTAGTCAATAAAGCAGGAATATCCAGATAATTGAATTCCTAATCTTATATGGATTGCTACACAAAAGTCATAGGGTTGGTAATTTGTCAGTTATGCTATGAAAACTTCTGTTTAAGAAAGTGTGATTATCAAAATGTTAATTTCTTCCATTAATAAATATAAAAAAGGAACAAAAATCACAGAAAATTACCTGAGGAAATAAATGAGATAAGAGTATAACAGACAATTTGTATTAGCAATTTTAATTTGCAGAAAATGTGTAGAAACTTGAGTACTTATGTTTATGGCAATCTGAGCAATGTGAATGAGCATCAGAGTATGGTGGTTTAGTCGCTAAGTCATGTTCAACTCTTGCGACCCAATGGAACTCTAGCCTGCCATACTACTCTGCCCATGAGATTCTCCAGGCAAAATACTGGAATGGATTGCCATTTCCTTCTCCAGGAGATCTTCCCAAAACAGGAATTGAACCCATGTCTCCTGCATTGCAGACAGATTCTTTACCAGCTGAACTACAAAACTAAAAATGGTGGAAAAATAATATGAAAATGTTTTCCAACACATTTTATAGTAGGAAAGGAAGTGAGGGAAATGTATGAGCATGATAAAGCTTGAATTTATAGAAGAAAATAAACATTGAAATTAATACCTGCCTTAGGACATTTGATAATCACCGGGAATTATCTCTTGGGTTTTATTTTATCTGTATATATAGGGTATACAAAACAGATCCTAGAGTTTACACATGGTAAAATGTCAAATTACAGACTCTGCAGGAAAAGTTGAATTCTCGAAAGAGATTCCATATATAAAAACTGGGCAATCTCTACTACATATAACGAGTCTCCCACTTCAGTCGCTCAGTCGTGTCCACCTCTTTGTGACTCTATGAACTGCAGTGCGCCAAGCCTCCCTGTCTATCACCAACACCCAGAGATTACCCAAACTCATATCCATTGAGTCGGTGATGCCATCCAACTATCTCATCCTCTGTTGTCACCTTCTCCTCCTGCCTTCAATCTTTCCCAGCATCAGTGTCTTGTCAAATGTGTCAGCTCTTCACATCAGGTGGACAAAGTATTGGAGTTTTGGCTTCAACATCAGTCCTTCCAATGAACACACAGGACTGATCTCCTTTAGGATGGACTGGTTGGATATCCTTTCAGTCCAAGGGACTCTCAAGAGTCTTCTCCAACACCATTTCAACAGCATCAATTATTCAGTGCTCAGCTTCCTTTATAATCCAACTCTCACATCCATACATGACTACTAGCAAATCCATAGCCTTGACTAGATGGACTTTTGTTGACAAATTAATGTTTCTGATTTTTAGTATGCTGTCTAGGTTGGTCATAACTTTCCTTCCAAGGAGTAAATGTCTTGTAATTTCATGGCTGCAGTCACCATCTGCAGTGATTTTTGAGCCCCCCAAAACAAAGTCAGCCACTGTTTCCACTGTTTCCTTGTCTATTTTCCATGAAGAGATGTGACCAGATGCCATGATCTTAGTTTCCTGAATGTTCAGCTTTAAGCCAACTTTTTCACTCTCCTCTTTCACTTTCATCAAGAGGTTCTTTAGTTCTTCTTCACTTTCTGCCATAAGGGTGGTGTCATCTGCATATCTGATCAGATCAGATCAGATCAGTCGTTCAGTCGTGTCCGGCTCTTTGTGACCCCATGAACTGCAGCACGCCAGGCCTCCCTATCCATCACCAGCCCTCGGAGGTCACTCAGACTGATATTCATCGAGTCAGTGATGCCATCCAGCCATCTCATCCTCTGTCATCCCCTTCTCCTCCTGCCCCCAATCCCTCCCAGCATCAGAGTCTTCTCCAATGAGTCAACTCTTCGCATGAGGTGGCCAAAATACTGGAGTTTCAGCTTTAGCATCATTCCTTCCAAAGAAATCCCAGGGCTGATCTCCTTCAGAATGGACTGGTTGGATCTCCTTGCAGTCCAAGGGACTCTCAAGAGTTTTCTCCAACACCACAGTTCAAAAGCATCAATTCTTCAGCACTCAGCCTTCTTCACAGTCCAGCTCTCACATCCATACATGACCACAGGAAAGACCATAGCCTTGACTAGGGGAACCTTTGTTGGCAAAGTAATGTCTCTGCTTTTGAATATGCTATCTAGGTTGGTCATAACTTTCCTTCCAAGGAGCAAGCGTCTTTTAATTTCATGGCTGCAGTCACCATCTGCAGTGATTTTGGAGCCCAGAAAAACAAAGTCTGACACTGTTTCCACTGTTTCTCCATCTATTTCCCATGTAGTGATGGGACCAGATGCCATGATCTTCGTTTTCTGAATGTTGAGCTTTAAGCCAACCTTTTCACTCTCCACTTTCACCTTCATCAAGAGGCTTTTTAGTTCCTCTTCACTTTCTGCCATAAGGGTGGTATCATCTGCATATCTGAGGTTATTGATATTTCTCCCGTCAATCTTGATTCCAGCTTGTGTTTCCTCCAGTCCAGCATTTCTCATGATGTACTCTGCATATAAGTTAAATAAACATGGTGACAATATACAGCCTTGACGTACTCCTTTTCCTATTTGGAACCAGTCTGTTGTTCCATGACCAGTTCTAACTGTTGCTTCCTGACCTGCATACAGATTTCTCAAGAGGCAGATCAGGTGGTCTGGTATTCCCATCTGTCTCAGAATTTTCCACAGTTTATTGTGATCCACACAGTCAAAGGCTTTGGCATAGTCAATAAAGCAGAAATAGATGTTTTTCTGGAACTCTCTTGCTTTTTCCATGATCCAGCGGATGTTGGCAATTTGATCTCTGGTTCCTCTGCCTTTTCTAAAACCAGCTTGAACATCAGGAAGTTCATGGTTCACATATTGCTGAAGCCTGACTTGGAGAATTTTGAGCATTACTTTACTAGCATGTGAGATGAGTGCAATTGTGCGGTAGTTTGAGCATTCTTTGGTATTGCCTTTCTTTGGGATTGGGATGAAAACTGACCTTTTCCAATCTTGTGGCCACTGCTGAGTTTTCCAAATTTGCTGGCATATTGAGTGCAGCACTTTCACAGCATCATCTTTCAGGATTTGGAATAGCTCCACTGGAATTCCATCACCTCCACTAGCTTTGTTCCTAGTGATGCTTTCTAAGGCCCACTAGACTTCACATTCCAGGATGTCTGGCTCTAGATCAGTGATCACACCATCATGATTATCTGGGTCGTGAAGCTCTTTTTTGTACAGTTCTTCTGTGTATTCTTGCCACCTCTTCTTAATATCTTCTGCTTCTTTTAGGTCCATACCATTTCTGTCCTTTATCGAGCCCATCTTTGCATGAAATGTTCCTCTGGTATCTCTGATTTTCTTGAATAGATCCTTAGTCTTTCCCATTCTATTGTTTTCCTCTATTTCTTTGCATTGACCGCTGAAGAAGGCTTTCTTATCTCTTCTTGCTATTCTTTGAAACTCTGCATTCAGAGGTTTATATCTTTCCTTTTCTCCTTTGCTTTTCGCTTCTCTTCTTTTCGCAGCTATTTGCAAGGCCTCCCCAGACAGCCATTTTGCTTTTTTGCATTTCTTTTCCATGGGGATGGTCTTGATCCCTGTCTCCTGTACAATGTCACGAACCTCATTCCATAGTTCATCAGGCACTCTATCTAGCAGATCTAGGCCCTTAAATCTATTTCTCACTTCCACTGTATACTCATAAGGGATTTGATTTAGGTCATACCTGAATGGTCTAGTGGTTTTCCCTACTTTCTTCAATTTAAGTCTGAATTTGGCAATAAGGAGTTCAGGGTCCGAGCCACAGTCACAGTTTTTGACCTGCATATCTGAGGTCACTTATATTTCTCCCAGCAATGTTGATTCCAGTTTGTTATTCATCCAACCCAGTGTTTCTCATGATGTACTCTGCATATACGTTAAATAAGCAGGGTGACAATATACAGCCTTCATCATTCTCTTTGGAAAGATTGTAAATGTTTCCAGAAAATACAAAAACAGAGATTAGGATCTGAATTCATCCTGTTATACTGGCCCCTAAAACTATAATCCTATCAGATGACTTAAAGTGATCTTGAGATAATAATGATATCAAGAAGATGACAGAATGCGATTACTAAAGAAAAATCTTTTGAGTTAAGTCTTCAAAAATTAGCACAGATAAAGCCAGAATATCGGAAATAAAATAAAAAATGAACAAATGGGACCTAATCAAACTTAAAAGCTTCTGCACAACAAAGGAAACTATAAGCAAGGTGAAAAGACAGCCTTCAGAATGGGAGAAAATAATAGCAAATGAAGCAACAGACAAACAACTAATCTCAAAAATATACAAGCAACTTCTATAGCTCAATTCCAGAAAAATAAACGACCCAATCAAAAAATGGGCCAAAGAACTAAATAGACATTTCTCCAAAGAAGACATACAGATGACTAACAAACACATGAAAAGATGCTCAACATCACTCATTATCAGGGAAATGCAAATCAAAACCACTATGAGGTACCATTTCACGCCAGTCAGAATGGCTGTGATCCAAAAGTCCACAAGCAATAAATGCTGGAGAGGGTACAGAGAGAAGGGAGCCCTCTTACACTGTTGATGGGAATGCAAACTACTACAGCCACTATGGAGAACAGTATGGAGATTCCTCAAAAAACTGGGAATAGAACTGCCTTATGATCCAGCAATCCCACTGCTGGGCATACACACTGAGAAAACCAGAATTGAAAGAGACACGTGTACCCCAATGTTCATGGCAGCACTGTTTACAATAGCCAGGACGTGGAAGCAACCTAGATGCCCATCCACAGATGAATGGATAAGCAAGCTGTGGTACATATACACAATGGAGTATTACTCAGCCATTAAAAAGAATACATTTGAATCAGTTCTAAGGAGGTGGATGGAACTGGAGCCTATTATACAGAGTGAAGTAAGCCAGAAAGAAAAACACAAATACAGTATACTAACGCATATATATGGAATTTAGAAAGATGGTAAAAATAACACTATTTACGAGACAGCAAAAGAGACACTGATGTATAGAACAGACTTTTGGACTCTGGGACCGGGAGAGGGTGGGATGATTGGGGAGAATAACATTGAAATATGTATAATATCATATCTGAAACGAGTCACCAGTCCAGGTATGATGCCCCATAACAGATGCCTGAGGCTGGAGCACTGGGACGAACTGGAGGGATGGTATGGGGAGGGGGGAGGGAGGAGGGTTCAGGATGGGGAACACGTGTATACTGGTGGTGGATCCATCTCGATGTATAGTAAAAGCAATACAGTATTGTAAAGTTAAGCAAAAAAAAAAAAAAATAAAATAAAAAAAAAAGGAACATTGAGTCACAATGAAACAACCAATAACCACATAAAGAAACAAACCACTATGGACAGGAATCAGATGAAACAACTGAAAAACAAATATATCTTATTTGTTTAAAAATGAATTTGAAATTATAGTAGATGAACTTGAGTGATCTAAGTTAAAATGGAAAAAAATTTTAACAACAAGTGGCTGGAAATGGACAGCTAAATTATGTTACAATATTTAAATGTCATTTGGAAAAACTATCATCAGAGTTAGAGACCTCTTTGAAGTTATATCTTTTTTAAATATAGTATAATTATTATTTACATTATATTTTATAAAATTAACATATCTATGAAAATTACTAAGAAAGTTTGAACGAGTATATAATAACTACTCAAGAAAAATTAATCAGACATAGAAAACAAAATAAGTGCAAACTGAAAAATAAGAAGACAGACACACACACATTTAGGCACATCTAATGGAGTGTGAAAGTTGCTCAGTTCTGTCCCACACTTTGCCACCCCATGGTCTGTACAGTCCATGATATTCCCCAGGCCAGAATACTGGAGTGTGTAGCCTTTCTCTTCTCCAGGTTATCTTCACAGCCCAGCGATTCAGCCTAGGTCTCCCACATTGCAAGTGGATTCTCTACCAGCTGAGCCACCAGGGAAGCCTGTTAAAAAAAAAAAAAAAAAAAATCTTTTGGCAGCATTGCACAGCATGGGGAATCTTAGTTCCCTGACCAGGGATTGAACACATGCTACCTGCATTGCCAGTGTGGAATCTCAACCACTGGACCACAAGGGAAATCCCCTAATGAAATAGAGAGAATAAAATAAGTATTTTAAGTTTAGATATAAATACATCATTAACCAAATTAGATATAAATTAAATAAATTCTTCATTTAAAAGATATGTTTTTTAGATTTGTTTAAACACAATTGCAGCTATGCCCCGTTTATATGAATAATGGTTAAAGTATATCTTATTTATATGGAAACACACTTTACACATATATATAATATAGAAATACATATATATACACACATATATAATATATATATAATACACATATCTTATTTATATAGAAATACATATATATACATATATATAATATAGAAATACATATATATACATATATATAATATATATATATATATATAATACATATATATATAAATAAGATATACTTTAGCCATTATTCATATAAACAGGGCATAGCTGCAATTGTGTTTAAACAAATCTAAAAAATATATCTTTTAAATGAAGAATTTATTTAATTTATATCTAATTTGGTTACTTATTTATATAGAAATACATATATATATATATATATATATATATATATATATATCGGGGAAGGCAATGGCACCCCACTCCAGTACTTTTGCCTGGAAAATCCCATGGACGGAGGAGCCTGGTAGGCTCTAGTCCCTGGGGTGGCTAAGAGTCGGACACGACTGAGCGACTTCACTTTCACTTTTCACTTTCATGCATTGGAGAAGGAAATGGCAACCCACTCCAGTGTTCTTGCCTGGAGAATCCCAGGGACAGGGGAGCCTGGTGATCTTCCGTCTATGGGGTCGCACAGAGTCGGACACGACTGAAGCGACTTAGCAGCAGCAGCAGCAGCACATATATATATATATATATATATATATAATGAATATATATACATATATATGATGAAATTTGATAAGAAAGACCAAAAATGATGTTGTAGCTCTACTGAAATTAAAAAGGAAATATTTTAGGGCAATGTTGATACTGTGACAGAAATTTTAATTTTCAACTCTTACATTTCTAAAATGATATCTCAAAAGTATAAATAAAATAATTGAGATAAAGAAGTTCACACCTATCATAAGTGTGTTGTTTTATGTAATTCATAGGAAAACTGAGAACATATACAATCAGTAAATATGCAAGACAATATATAACAGTTGTAACATACTCATTTTCTTTTTTTTTTAATTAAATTTTATTTTGCTTAACTTTACAATATTGTATTGCTTTTGCCATACATCAAGATGGATCCGCCACAAGTATACCTGTGTTCCCCATCCTGAACCCTCCTCCCTCCTCCCTCCCCATACCATCCCCCTGGGTCGTCCCAGGGCACCAGCCCCAGGCATCCATTATCAGGCATCGTACCTGGACTGGCGACTCGTTTCAGATATGATATTATACATATTTCCATACTATTCTCCCATGGAGACATAAATAACATTCTAGTACTCTCACAGTTCGTGGGGCCATTTTCGATGCAAGTATTTTTGCGGCAAACATTTTTACGACCTGACTAACTGGTCATAAGGCAGTTTTGTCATAAATGATAAAATTACAAAAAATATAAAAGATAATTAAAATATTATAATGAAACATGAGAAATGAATAGCAAAGCTAAAAAGACTCTTGCAAAATACAAAATACTTGAATACATTTCAAATGTGTATGGATTCATGGAAACACTGTACAACTAACTGATTATTTTTTGTGTATTAAACCTGAACACTTATCTTCCAAAATTTTCATTCATAGTATTTTGCATATTGGGGGTTTTGGTGGTTATTCTGTTTGTTTTGGATTTGTCTTGTTCTTTGCTTGTTGATTCATCTCTTTGTTCAACATCACACTTTTTCTTTCTTGCTAAAATTTCTGTCTTCATTAAGAGAAATATCAGTTTCCACATACTCAAATTCATATTTGTAACTGAGCCTTGTGTTGCATTGTAAAAACCTCTATGTTCTTGTTTATCTCTTCTCATATTGTCATACCTCCACTAACAGACATTTCAAAGTTCATTGGCAGATGTCAGTTCACCTATGCTCCTTGGTCTCTTTTCTTCTAATGTAGTATGTTCAAAATAAGATACCAACTCTTGAGGTAAATCATTCTCATCTGTCAACTTGATAAAGCTATCGGTAATGTCAGTAACTGGAAGATATGCTAATACATTTCAGTGAATTGAAAGCAAACTGTCAAACCAAAAAGGATCAACCAATTGTTTTATCTTTCAATGGAAAAATTTTTATAGTGGAAATGCTGCAGCAAAAATGTTTACAGTAAAACAAAAAAAAAAAAAAAGAAAGAAAGAAAAACCTTACAGCAAAAATACTAGACAGGTAGATACAACTACATATTCTATATATTATTCCATTAAGCAAGTCTTATCATGTTTCAAAACATTATTTAACAAAAGTCAGGAATTTCCCTTCTGTAAAGTTCCAGAAAGTAAATAGTTTCTTCTTTGCCTGACATGTGGTCTCAATTAAAACAACTCAACTCTGCTGTTTCGGTGAACAAGCAGCCTCGGAAAACGTGAATATCAATAGATATGACTGGATTCTAATAAAACTTTTTTTTTTTTTTTTAATCAATCAGGGCTGGGTTTGGACTCTGTCTGTGGAGTACTGTTAGCCAGTCTGTTATAAAGCACACATTGTGCTTTATAAGTCCCTTCAGTCAGGTCCAAAGCTTTGAGACCCTATGAACTGTAGCCTACTAAGCTCCTCTGTCCTTGGAATTCTCCCAGCAAGAATACTGAAGTGGGTTGTGATGCCCTCTTCCAGGGGATCTTCCAGACTTAGGGATCAGACCCACATCTCTTAAGTCTCCTCCATTTGCAGGTGGGTTCTTTACCACTATTGCCACCTGGGAAGCCCCAAAGCAAACATTGCCACATAACACTGATAATGTTTGCCAATATATTTAAGATAAAAAATAATATGACACTTAGTGAAAAATAGTTTAAAACTGCAACAGTTTTAATGGCCATTTTTAAATAAATCAAAGAAGAGATCAAATCAGGATTGGAATACATTTGCTGCTGCTGCTGCTAAGTCGCTTCAGTCGTGTCTGACTCTGTGCGACCCCACAGACGGCAGCCCACCAGGCTTCCCCATCCCTGGGATTCTCCAGGCAAGAACATGGGAGTGGGTTATAAAAATGAAAATAGTAGTTTTTAAAAAATATAACAAATACTGTTGCCAGAACCATTTATGAATTAAATTAAAACGTACTAAGATAAAGGCTGGAATTCAAAGACATAAATAAGGGTGCTCGGAAAAGAATAAAACTAATGGATAACCCCAAGAAGAAAGAAAATAAATAGTTGAAACTAGAGGAGAAATTAAAAAGAAGACAAAATTAAATGAGGCAGTCCACAAAAGTATTTATTTTAGTGAAACGTTTAGAGACAAAAGGAAAAGAACTAAAGAATTTTTGCAACAAGAAGCTATAGTTATAACTGGACATGAAAACAACAGATCAGATCAGATCAGATCAGTCGCTCAGTCGTGTCCGACTCTTTGCGACCCCATGAACCACAGCACGCCAGGCCTCCCTGTCCATCACCAGCTCCCGGAGGTCACTCAGACTCACACCCATCAAGTCAGTGATGCCATCCAGCCATCTCATCCTCTGTCATCCCCTTCTCCTCCTGCCTTCAATCCCTCCCAGCATCAGAGTCTTCTCCAATGAGTCAACTCTTCGCATGAGGTGGCCAAAATACTGGAGTTTCAGCTTTAGCATCATTCCTTCTAAAGAAATCCCAGGGCTGATCTCCTTCAGAATGGACTGGTTGGATCTCCTTGCAGTCCAAGGGACTCTCAAGAGTCTTCTCCAACACCACAGTTCAAAAGCATCAATTCTTCGGCGCTCAGCCTTCTTCACAGTCCAGCTCTCACATCCATACATGACCACAGGAAAGACCATAGCCTTGACTAGGCGAACCTTTGTTGGCAAAGTAATGTCTCTGCTTTTGAATATGCTATCTAGGTTGGTCATAACTTTCCTTCCAAGGAGCAAGCGTCTTTTAATTTCATGGCTGCAGTCACCATCTGCAGCGATTTTGGAGCCCAGAAAAACAAAGTCTGACACTGTTTCCACTGTTTCTCCATCTATTTCCCATGTAGTGATGGGACCAGATGCCACGATCTTCGTTTTCTGAATGTTGAGCTTTTAGCCAACCTTTTCACTCTCCACTTTCACTTTCATCAAGAGGCTTTTTAGCCCCTCTTCACTTTCTGCCATAAGAGTGGTGTCATCTGCATATCTGAGGTTATTGATATTTCTCCCAGCAATCTTGATTCCAACTTGTGTTTCTTCCAGTCCAGCATTTCTCATGATGTACTCTGCATATAAGTTAAATAAATATGGTGACAATATGCAGCCTTGATGTACTACTTTTCCTATTTGGAACCAGTCTGTTGTTCCATGACCAGTTCTAACTGTTGCTTCCTGACCTGCACACAGATTTCTCAAGAGGCAGATCAGGTGGTCTGGTATTCCCATCTCTTTCAGAATTTTCCACAGTTTATTGTGATCTACACAGTCAAAGGCTTTGGCATAGTCAATAAAGCAGAAATAGATGTTTTTCTGGAACTCTCTTGCTTTTTCCATGATCCAGTGGATGTTGGCAATTTGATCTCTGGTTCCTCTGCCTTTTCTAAAACCAGCTTGAACATCAGGAAGTTCACGGTTCACATATTGCTGAAGCCTGGCTTGGAGAATTTTGAGCATTACTAGTGTGTGAGATGAGACCCCATGCCCAAGGTAAGAAAACAACAGACTGGTTCCAAATAGGGAAAAGAGGATGTCGAGGCTGCATATTGTCAACCTGCTTATTTAACTTATATGCAGAGTACATCATGTGAAATGCTAGGCTGGATGAAGCACAAGCTGGAATCAAGATTGCTGGGAGAAACATCAATAACCTCAGATAAGAAGATGACACCACCCTTACGGCAGAAAGTGAAGAACTAACAGCCTCTTGGTGAAAGTGAAAGAGGAGAGTGAAAAGTTGGCTTGAAATTCAACATTCAAAAACGAAGATCATGGCACCCTGTACCATCACTTCATGGGAACTAAATGGGAAAACAATATAAACAGTGACAGTCTTTATTCTCTTGGGCTCTAAAACCACTGCAGATGGTGGTCGCAGCCATGAAATTAAAAGATTATTGTTCCTTGGAAGAAAAGTTATGACCAACCAAAACAACATATTAAAAAGCAGAGACGTTACTTTGTCAACAAAGGTCCGTGTAGTCAAAGCTATGGTTTTTCCAGTAGTCATGTATTGTTATGAGAGTTGGACTCTAAAGAAAGCTGAGCACTGAAGAACTGATGCTTTTAAACTGTGATATTGGAGAAGACTCTTGCGTATCTTGGATTACAAGGAGATCAAACCAGTCGATCCTAATGGAAATCAGTCCTGAATATTCACTGGAAGGACTGGTGCTGAAGCTGAAACTCCAATATTTTGGCCACCTAATGAGAAGAACTGACTCATTGGAAAGACTCTGATGATGGCAAGATTGCAGGAGAAGGAGGGGACAACCGAGGATGAGATGGTTGAATAGCATGATCTACTCAATGGACATTAATTTGAGCAAGCTCCAAGAGCTGGTGATGAACAGAGAAGCCTGGCATTCTGCAGTCCATGACATTGCAAAGAGTCAGACTTGGTTGAGTGACTGAACAACACATCATCTCAAAGGAGAAAAAATGCACATGTAACAATATCAGTGCATATTTGTGAAAAAAGCTAGCGGAGGTGATGAAATTCCAGCTGAGTTATGTCAAGTACTAAAAGATGATGCTGTGAAAGTGTTGCACTCCATATGCCAGCAAATTTGGAAAACTCAGCAGTGGCCAAAGTGCTGGAAAATGCCAGTTTTCATTCAAATCCCAAAGAAAGGCAATTGCAATGCGTCTTCAAATGATTGCACAATTGCACTCATTTTACGCACTAGCAAAATAATGCTCAAAATTATTCAAGCAAGGCTTCAACAGTATGTGAACTGAGAAGTTCCAGAGGTTCAAGATGCATACAGAAAATCACAGGAACCAGAGATCAAATTGTCAACATCTTTTGGATCATAGAAAAAGCAAGGAAATTCCAGAAAAAAACATCTACTTCTGCTTCATTGACTACCCTAAAGCCTTTGACTGTGTGGATCACAACAAACTGGAAAATTAAAGAGCTGCGAATACCACACCACCTTACCTGCCTCCTGAGAAATCTATATGCAGGTCAAGAAGCAACAGTTAGAACCGGACATGGAACAAGGGACTGGTTCCAAATTGGAAAGGAGTATGTCAAGGCTGTATATTATCACCCTGAATTGGGAAAGAAGTACCTCATGGCTGTATATTGTCACCCTCTCATTTCACGTATGCAGAGTACATCATGTGAAATTCCAGGCTGGATGAAGCACAAGCTGTAATCAAGATTTCTAGGAGAAATTTTAGGAAACTCAGATATGCAGATGACACCACCTTTATGGCAGAAAGCAATGAGGAACTAAAGAGCCACTTAATGAAGGTGAAAGAGGAGAGTGAAAATTTTGACTTAAATCTCAACATTCAAAACACTAAGATCATGGCATCCTGCCCCATCTCTTCATTGCAAATAGATGGGGAAACAATGGAAACAGTGACAGACTTTATTTTCTTGGGCTCCAAAATCACTGCAGATAGTGACTGCAGCCATGAAATTAAAAGACACTTGTTTCTTGGAAGAAAAGTTATGACAAACCTAAATAGCATATTCAAAAGCAGAGATGTTAATTTGCCAACAATGGTCTGTGTTGTCAAAACTATGGTTTTTCCAGTAGTCATGTATAGGTGTGAGAGTTGGACCATAAAGAAAACTGAGCAATGAAGAATTGATGCATTTGAACTGTGATGTTGGGAAAAACTTTAAGAGTTCCTTGGAGGCAAGACGATCAAGCCAGTCAATCCTAAAGGCAATCAGTTTTGAATACACATTAGAAGAATTGATGTTAAAGCTGACACTCCACTTGATGCAAAGAATGGACTCATTGGGAAAGATCCTGATTCAGGAAAAGACTGAAGGCAGGAGGAAAAGAGGACAACAGAGGATGAGATGAGATGAGATGGTTTAATAGCTTCACCGAATCAATAGACATGAGTTTGAGCAAGCACTGGAAGATGGGGAGGGAAAGAGAAGCCTGGCATGCTGCAGTCCATGGAGTTGCAAATAATCAGGCATGACCTAGCAACTGAACAACAATAAAAGTATTAGGGAAGAAACAGAGCAGATAATCACAACACATTGGTATATTAAAGGAAAAAAAGTCACATAAAAAGATATCAAAGAAAGCATTTGCTATTGTTCTCTATATGAAATAGAATCAGATCCGATTAGATTAGTCGCTCAGTTGTGTCCGACTCTTTGAGACCCCATGAATTGCAGCACGCCAGGCCTCCCTGAAATAGAATAAAAGCAATCAAAAAATCAAAATAGAAATAGATCAGTACAAGTCTGATAGTATATGGTGAAAATATAGAAGCATTTCTTAAAAATGGTAAAGATGTCAAGGTAGCACTATTCAGTTCATTTCAGTTCAGTTGCTCAGTCCTATCTGACTCTTAGCAACTCCATGGACTGCAACACGTCAGGCTTCCTTGTCCATCACCAACTCTTGGAGCTTACTCAAACTCCTGTCCACTGAGTCAGTGATACCATCCAACAATCTCATCCTCTGTCAGCCCCTTCTCCTCCTGCCATCAATCTTTCCCAGCATCAGGGTCTTTTCCAATGAGTTGGCTCTTCACATCAGGTGGCCAAAGTATTGAAGTTTCAGCTTCAGCATCAGTCCTTCCAATGAATATTCAGGACTGATTTCCTTTAGAATTGACTGGTTGGATCTCCTTCAAGAGTCTTCTTTTCCAACACCGCAGTTCAAAAGCATCAATTCATCATCGCTCAGCTTTCTTTATAGTGCAACTCTCACATCCATACATGACTACTGTAAAAACCGTAGCTTTGACTAGACAGACCTTTGTTGGCAAAGCACTATTACTAAGTCAACTTATTGAATTAACACCTTTGGCCAGTGGGAGAAAAAACAGATCACCAAAGCAGAACTGCCTTTTCCGTTCTTTCCTTCTATCTCTTTTCTACCAACATTTAGGGGGATTCTTTTGTCAGTTCTCTCCTGAAACCTACCCAGATTTTTCTCAATTTTTTTAGAGTAAGATCCAATTTGTTTACAGTAGCCTCAGAAGTAGTTACAGAATCTGACTATCTTTTCCTCTTTAACAGCTTTACTCTGTTCCAACTATACCAACAAGTTAAGAGCCTCTCCCACTCTAAGCTATTTACAGCAACATTTCTTTTGGACTTGGTTCCTCCAGATAGCCACCACACCCACTTATTCTTTACTGAATTTCAATCTGCAATGAGATCTTTTCTGATAGCCTTAATAATAGTAACTCCCACTGCACCATCTCCCACATTCCCATAACTTCCACCTCACTTTACTGTTTCTTTTCTAGATCTATTATCATCTAACTTTATATATAGTTTATTGAGTTTTTATGTATTTTGACAAGGTGACCATCTAATGTATTATCTAAGTAGCTAAATGGAATAGAGGCAGTTACTATTAACAACATATCATGACAACTGGCACAAATTGAACTTGTCATAAGCAAAAGGGGCATATGGTTATTTACCCTCTGGCTTATAATTGTTTTTTTTTTTTTTTTTTTCCCAGTAATATGAGTTCCTTGAAGGCAAACATCTGTCTTTGTTTACTGATGCGATTCAGGTGGCTAGAATAGTGTCTACCAAAATAAAAATTTGTTCAGTGAAGAAATAGCTGTGAATTTCCTTAGCTACAGAAAATCATACCATCCCCCCATGCAAATACTCTGTGTCCTTAAAAGTAATCAAATAACCTTAACTAGGTAGCAAATGGAATTCCTAACCATCCACAGAACATGAACATTCAGTTTTTTAATAGCTAGGAATCATTTCTTCAGTGTAGACTTAAGTTTAATATGGCTTTTTATACTACTCTCCTGAATGAAAAGTTTTGGATATTGACACTGCCAGAGGGTTTTTTCCTATGTAATATATTCTCTTCAAATTTTAAAATTTGTCTCATTTCATTTAAAAGCGAGGTGGATTTTTGCAAAATGAAATGGAGAAGCAGGTGTCGGCAACTAGAATACACACAGGCTGGCAGATGCAAAACAAATAGACCAACAAAAGCATTTGGAGCCTTTACACGTTTGCCAGTCTGATGCCTTAGTGCAATTTGCAAAGTGCTCTGAGGATTGTCCTTATGTTTATTCATTGAATAAGAAATATTTGCAAATTTTTCTTTTCCCCTTGGATATAAAATTCTGTGAAATATGATAAAGTAAAAGGAACATTTGAATGACAGAATCAGCACACATATTTCTATTACAGGCAATAGAAATACTTGTGACTTTCCATCATTCAAGTTCTATATGAATATATATTTAAAAATCTACTAGTAGATACCCCTTGACACAACAGCAATCAATAGAAAGCTTTGAAAATTATTTACCTTTAAATATTTTCACTGAAAATGATTGTCTTAACAATTTAAATCTAACTCCAGATGCCTACTAGGGGGGAAAGAAAAAGCAACTAAAGCTATGTCTGGTAGTGAACCCCCACTGAATACTGAAATTTAAAAAAATAAAACAATTGGCTATCTGTGGTCTTTGTCATGAGTTTAGCTTTTAAGAGATCAAGTGATATATACAGTATATTTGGCAATATACTTCCTTACAAGTTGCTTGCCAGTGCAAGCTGTAGAGAAAAGTGAGATAGTTTTAATACCTGCAGAGTGTTTATTTTTATTTTATCTACCAAACACTTGATTTATTTGCATTGCTTGAAATCCAACAGGCTGTCTACAGCTACTTCCAATCTAGAGCAGACAATGAAAACACACTATTATAAATCTCGTACATATACACACATATCAATATATATTATATAAACACATATATATCACATGTATTATACATACATATGAATAGATATGTAAATTCTATATATAAATAGATATATAAATTCAGATTTCCAAAACTACATCAGTGGGAAGTTGTTTTGGACTTTCGTTTAGAAATAAACAACTACATTAAGTCTTTTTCATCATCTTTAAAATAAGGGCCACATGACATTGTTCCTAGCTGTGTAGTGGCAGGTAATACAACCTTAACTATTATCATTCTTTAACTTCTAGAATGAGTCAGAGAATCCACCCTCAGGAAGACCTTTCTAAATTAACTTGCTAGCTAAGAGCCTCAGCTAAAATAGTTGCTGACACAGTTACTGGAAAGTAATTGAATTCACTCAAGACCCATATGCACTAGGAATTGAAGATGTTTTCTTGCCCTCTCTATATAACACAGACATTTCTGGGCGTACTATCCTCATATTACACTCAGCTGTTAGCAATGATATTGTACACTTGTCTAGTGCAGTCTGTACCTCTGTAAACTCATGGAGACTTCCCCTATACAGATTTATAACCATCACACTCTGTCCAAATAATGAAAAACCAGTCACAAACAACAAAATATTTCTCAGTAAACCTGGAATCCACACCACCAAGAAGTCAGTCTGATATAATAGAGAAACAATCTATTTTGTTATCAGGCAGAGGAAATTAAATCTTGATATTACTAGGGGATGGCTAGACCAACTAACTTATCCTCTCTAAACTTTACTTAAAATGCTTGATATAAATCATAGTTTACTCGTAGCTGCTGAATATTAATTAAGTGAAGTACTTAAAATTGTTCTTAGATCATCCCACACTCAGTATATGGCATATATTACCATTCTTTTCAAAGAGCTGAATGTTACTAGTTTATCTTAAATATTTAAATGACTAATTTTATTTAAAATATCCCAAAAGTATTTCTCTTTTTAAAAAATGCTGTAAAATCAAATATATAAAGCATGGGTCTTTTAAATTTTTCTCCCTTAATACTATTAATAATAGAGAAAAGAAAAACTAAAATGAACTAGGGTTGGAACACAGCTCATAATTTTGCACAATTAATTATTTTTATTTTGTTCACACTGTATTGACAATTATCTATACAAACTTTCATACTTTCTGATTAATTCACTGTTCTCCACAACCATCACATTTTTTTCTTTTGTTGAAAGGTTTATTTTTCCTAATCGAACACTTTGCTAATTATCAACTTTTTTAAGTTACTAATACAAATAAAATGAATAGAAGTGGAAAAATAGGCTCAGTCACTCAGTCAATGATATCCATCATTTGATCTAATTGTAAAGATTAGTCTAATTTTAGGCTTCTTTTTTTGTTTTTCAAGTATGTTTTGAGCACTTTTAAATAGACTCATTTGTACATTTCAAAGTAGTATCCTAAGGTGATGCTTTTGGAGTCTGACTGCTCTCATTGACACATGGCAGATAACTACTTGCAGGGCTTTGCCAAGTTTTTTATCTATTTCATAAAATTCACTTATCAAGGCAGTTTTCAAACTTTCATAAAATGAAGCTCCAAGCAATTAATTAATTTGGTTTTGATTATATTTTTCATTGAATTGCTCCTAGCCAAGAAAATTTCTCATTTGAGATGAAAAAAAAAAAAAAAAACAGTTTGGTTACAATCATTCATAATTTGCATTATTGGCTTCAAAATATTGCTCTGGGTGATATTTTTATTTAGTTATTACCCAAGGTTTTCTCTCACAGGAGACAACAACATGCAGAATTTCTTGAAACTTCAAAGTAATAAAATCCATGTTTTAATAAGTATCTAAAATAACCCACATTTTTTATTTTGACTAATAAATAAATTGTGGCTATCACATTCTATTCAGAAGCAGGAGCATAGTCTTTTAACTTTTAGTGATTTCTAGTTAGTATGTATTTTTCCTCAGTATTTTATTGATTATAATATTGCACATTGAAAATACTTTAATCTCTGATACACCTGAGTTTTTAATGAATATAATTTTAAAGTATTACTTTTTAAGTGTGAAAGTATATGAAAATATAAGTGCATTAAATTATATTTGCCTCATATGAAACTCAAAGATATTGAATGTATTTCTTTTACTTTTAGTAAGTGTGTGGCGCATTAATCAATAACCAATGATGAAGAGATAAGATTGCAAAGTGACCAATGTATTCTTCAAACCAAATGTGTTGAACTTTGAGAATCCATACAAAGTAGAATAAAAAATAGCACACTACATTTTACTTTCTCTACTTTGAGTGAAGAGCATTAGCAGTAGAGACCAACAAATTGATTCTATTCTGTCCTAGTTCTAGTATGATAATATCTTTTTATCTGAGTGATCATCTTTCCAGGTTCAAAGATAAGGCTTTTTGAAAAGAATCATTCACCGGCCCCCTAATTATCTGTGCATTGTCAAGAAGGTTACTATTGACTAACATGGAAATCTTGATTGACTTGCTTGTCCTTTCATGTGGCAAAATATTTAAGAGAAAGTCAGGAAGATCCTCTGCAGGAGGAAATGGCAACCCACCCAATATTCTTGCCAAGAAAATCCTATGGACTGAAACGCCTAGCAGACTACAGTCCGTGGGGTCGCAGGGTTGGACACCACTGAGAACTTAGGTACAGATGATAGTCAAGATGTTGGTGTACTTTGTTTAAATTTAGTAAGGAGCAATTGCATACGTGTGTGATGCAGTATAATCTGATTCTATGCCACAAATTTTGGTTGTATTAATAACTCATTTTTACAACATAGTTTGGAAAAAGTGGAGCTCAGAATCTTTGAAGTACACTTGTATTCTTTGAAGTCTAATTAGATTAAATATTTTACCTAGGAAACTGCAACTTTTCTAGGATATTTAAATGGAATTATTACATTGATGATCACCTATCATCTGTATTTAATTAAATTGTGAATCAACAATCATAAAGATGCTCTAATATATAAAATCTTCAAATTTGAATTAATTATACAAAAGATACAACTCAAATGTTTCTTAGTTCTATGGAAGTTTTATTTTAGGAATGACAGCACTATTTTATATTTTAATAATGAATATGACTTCTTTATGACATTCACTTAACAACAGAAAGAGTAGTCTGTGGAGACTCATTCTCTTTTGCTCACATGTCTTAACAGATGCTTTGTATGGCTTCAAAAGTTAATTTCTCCTATATATACTTGAGAAAGTTGAGAATAGAGAGCAAAGGGGAAATGGAGTAAATTTAGGCACTTTATCTTACAAAAACTTACAATAACCTATTCCAATTAAATAATTAAGGATGTAAAGAATGCTATATCAATTGTAGTCTTCAGTCATTTATTACAAAATATTTAGAGCACACCTACTGTGTTACTGACTCCTAGGCATATGAGAAAAAATAATTGACAAACTTTTTGCTCTAAAAAGCATAGCATATTGATGTTTTAAATTGCAGCTGCAAATAACCCAACAATTGTTTTTGGAGTCTAGATGCTGAGAGTTTTACAATAATCACTAGAGCTATAAACTCAGAATCATCTAATTTAGAAGATGGTAGGAATTTTATAGAAACATTGAGCTCAAACACCTATCCAATTTGTATATTACTACTATTATAGGTTTCATTGGCAACTCACATGATCTATATTGTCCAAATTGTGGTTTTGATTGGCTAAGGAAATATTGGTCCACAAGTCTTTGTGTGTGCATAGTGAAAGTGAAAGTCACTTAGTCATGTCTGACTCCTTATGACCTCGTGGACTGTATACAGTCCATAGAATTCTCCAGGTGGGAATACTGGAGTGGGTAACCCATTCCTTCTCCAGGCAATTCTTCCCAACCCAGGCATCAAATCCAGGTCTTCTACATTGCAAGCAGGTTTTTTTACCAGCTGAACCACAAGGGAAGCCCATGTACATACGTGTGCTTTTATTAAATTTATGTTCAAGTATGCAATATCACATTTTGAGGTGTGTATTATTCTCCAAACAAACAAGCTGAAAATATTACACATCTATGCCTCTGCAGCACCCTGACAGAGCTGAATCACAGTCATTTACTAGCTGGATCACAGCACTTGATAGTTAACTACTGTTCATTCCTCCCCCAATGATTTTTTGGCATCCAGTTCCAGTATTAGAAACCTTTAATTACCAAGGCTGCCTTTGTGGTTTTTCCCATGAAAAGAGAGTCTAAAAAGAAGAAGTACATATTCTGTACACATACCTCATTGAAAACCATGCATTGCAAGATCAATCAGCCTCATAATTCTTGAAAATATTGATTATGCATCTGGCTTGGCTCATTCACTTATACCACCATGATAACATCTGTACACATTTAAGCTTTTGGCCTCTGTTTTGAATCATTTTCAAAGGTGAATATACAGAATTTTATTTCTTTTATTTTTTCAATTTCATTTTATTTTTTAACTTGACAATATTGTATTGGTTTTGCCATATATCAACATGAATCAGCCACAGGTATACATGTGTTCCCCATCCTGAACCCTCCTCCCTCCTCCCTCCCCATACCATTCCTCTGGATCGCCCCAGTGCACCAGCCCCAAGCATCCAGTATCATGCATCGAACCTGGACTGGTGACTCATTTCATATATGATATTATAAATGTTTCAGTGCCATTTTCCCAAATCATCCCACCCTTTCCCTCTCCCACAGAGTCCAAAAGACTGTTCTATACATCAGTGTCTCTTTTGCTGTCTCGTATACAGGGTTATTGTTACCATCTTTCTAAATTCCATATATATGCGCTAGTATACTGTATTGGTGTTTTTCTTTCTGGCTTATTTCACTCTGTATAATAGGTTCCAGTTTCATCCACCTCATTAGAACTGATTCAAATGTATTCTTTTTAATGGCTGAGTAATACTCCATTGTGTATATGTACCAAAGCTTTCTTATCCATGCATCTGCTAATGGACATCTAGGTTGCTTCCATGTCCTGGCTATTATAAACAGTGCTGTGATGAACATTGGGGTACACGTGTCTCTTTCAATTCTGGTTTCCTCAGTGTGTATGCCCAGTAGTGGGATTGCTGGATCATGAGGCAGTTCTATTTCCAGTTTTTTTAAGGAATCTCCACACTGTTCTCCATAGTGGCTGTACTAGTTTGCATTCCAACCAACAGTGTAAGAGGTTTCCCTTTTCTCCACACCCTCTCCAGCATTTATTGCTTGTAGACTTTTGGATTGCAGCCATTCTGACTGGCGTGAAATGGTACCTCATAGTGGTTTTGACTTGCATTTCTCTGATAATGAGCGATGTTGAGCATCTTTTCATGTGTTTGTTAGCCATCTGTATGTCTTCTTTGGAGAAATGTCTATTTAGTTCTTTGGCCCATTTTTTGATTGTGTCATTTATTTTTCTGGAATTGAGCTGTAGGAGTTGCTTGTATATATATTTTTTTCATTAAAATTTTATTTATTTATTTATTTTTAAATTTTATTTTATTTAACTTCACAATATTGTCTTGGTTTTGCCATATATCAAAATGAATCTGCCGAGGGTATACATGTATTTGTCAGTTGCTCCATTAGATATTATTTTCTCCCATTCTGAAGGCTGTCTTTTAACCTTGCTTATAGTTTCCTTTGTTGTGCAGAAGTGTTTAGGTCCCATTTGCTTATTTTTGCTTTTATTTCCAATATTCTGGGAGGTGGGTCATAGAAGATCCTGCTGTGATTTATGTCGGAGAGTGTTTTGCCTATGTTCTCCTCTAGGAGTTTTGTAGTTTCTGGTCTTACGTTTAGATCTTTAATCCATTTTGAGTTTATTTTTATGTATGGTGTTAGAAAGTGCTCTAGTTTCATTCTTTTGTAAGTGGTTGACCAGTTTTCCCAGTACCACTTGTTAAAGAGATTGTCTTTAATCCATTTTATATTCTTGCCTCCTTTGTCAAAGATAAGGTGTTCATATGTGCGTGGATTTATCTCTGGGCTTTCTATTTTGTTCCATTGATCTATATTTCTGTCTTTGTGCCAGTACCATACTGTCTTGAGAATTTTATTTCTTTTATTACTTCGTGTTGGAAAGTTCCCAGACCAGCAGCTGAGGAACTGATGGAACTGATGTCATGTCACTGAGGAACTGATGCAGTTTAAAACTTCCACACTCATTTTTAGCATATTCTCTATTCATTAGGAAGTAGTTTCTATAACTCTCTACCAAATTTACACTTAAAAGTAATTTGCCTATGTACCATAAAAGTTTTGAGTATGTCAATGATAAAAAATATGTGCTAAACATACTTCTCTCAATTCAATCATTTATCTGCATCGATGTACCATAAATTGTGAACTAAGCCTTGAAAATATTTTTTAAATATCTATCATCTGTATGCATATTCATGATGTGTACTTCCAAATGTATTAGGAAAGTATAGCTTTCTTCACTTACAGAACAGTTATTTAGATGTATATAAATAATGAGAAACTCTTACATTTATAATAAAATTAGGATAAAAATTCGAGAGATATTTTACTTAAAATTATACTCCATAAAGCACCTGCTGCTGCTGCTGCTGCTGCTAAATCGCTTGAGTCTTGTCCGACTCTGTGCGACCCCATAGACAGAAGCCCACTAGGCTCCCCTGTCCCTGGGATTCTCCAGGCAAGAATACTGTAGTGGGTTGCCATTTCCTTCTGCAATGCATGAAAGTGAAAAGTGAAAGTAAAGTTGCTCAATCGTGTCCAACTCTTAGCGACCCCATGGACTGCAGCCCACCAGGCTCCTCCATCCATGGGGTTTTCCAGGCAAGAGTACTGGAGTGGGGTTGCCACTGCCCACTCCGTTTATAAGACTAGGCTTAGGTAAAAGTTATGACCAACCTAGATAGCATATTCAAAAGCAGAGACATCACTTTGCCAACAAAGGTTCGCCTAGTCAAGGCTATGGTCTTTCCTGTGGTCATGTATGGATGTGAGAGCTGGACTGTGAAGAAGGCTAAGCACCGAAGAATTGATGCTTTTGAACTGTGGTGTTGGAGAAGACTCTTGAGAGTCCCTTGGACTGCAAGGAGATCCAACCGGTCCGTTCTGAAGGAGATCAGCCCTGGGATTTCTTTGGAAGGAATGATGCTAAAGCTGAAACTCCAGTATTTTGGCCACCTCATGTGAAGAGTTGACTCATTGGAGAAGACTCTGATGCTGGGAGGGATTGAGGGCAGGAGGAGAAGGGGACGACAGAGGATGAGATGGCTGGATGGCATCACTGACTCGATGAATGTGAGTCTGAGTGACCTCCGAGAGCTGGTGATGGATAGGGAGGCCTGGCGTTCTACAGTTCATGGGGTCGCAAAGAGTCGGACATGACTGAGTGACTGATCTGATCTGATCTAGATAAAACCATTCTAATATGAAATGTCTCTTCAATGCTTTACCCATGTTTAACTGGTTTGTTTAGAATCAAATTTTTGAAATGAAGTACTTATTTACATGTTCAGAATATATTTTCTTTATCAGATATATGTCTTATAAATATTTCCCCCACCTGTGGCATATCTTTTCATATTCATAATGGTGTTGCCACCTAAAGAATGGTGGTGGCTTCTGCCTTTGCAAGGAGCAGGCCATTAGCCATTGCAATCACTAACTTCCTACACACCCTGAGAGAAATTTAACCTGGAGGTCTGGAATGAGGCATTCTGTGCTCTGGGAAAAGCTGAATGAGGCCTTTAGATAGTGAGCTATTTTTAAGGGGAAAATTTTATGAACTCTGATTCTCACATCTTCTCATACCTAGAAAAGCACTAAGATCATTATTAGCAACATCTTCTCCTCATGACTAGCAGCAGCCTTCTACTGAGATGTACACTTGCACTTACTCCCCTCTCAAAAGTTCTGTTATAGTCCCCAGTAGGTCTTAAATAACAGTGAACTCACAACCCTAAGGATGTGTAGCTTTTGTTTTGTCTTTCAGTCAGTATTTCCTTTTAAAGTGGAAATGTAACACGTCAGCTGCTTGCTACTAATAAGCCAATAATTCTAGAGGCAAGTGTCTATGGAAAGAAAAGATGCTTTAATCATGAAAGCCAGCAATCTGGGGAGATGGTGGACTCCTATCCAAAGACCACCTCCAAAGATTCTGCTCAACCATGACAGTTCTTAAAGGGTAAAATGGAGGGAAAACGTATAGGTAGTTGAATTTACACAAAACACATATATCTAGACATAATAGATTATAACTTTATTCAGGTATAAATATTCTTATCTATTTTAATACATAGGTACCATATAATAATGGAAAATGGAATGGCACGCACTCCAGTATTCTTGCCTGGAGAAGTCCATGAACAGAGAAGCCTGACAGGCTAAAGTCCATGTGTGTTGCACAGAGTTGGACATGATTGAGTGACTAAAACACACGCGCACTATATAATGAAAAAAGTAAAAGCTTTTGAAACTGGGAGAAAATATTACTACATCTTATATCTGGTAAAAGACTTCTGTTTAGAATATTAAAAAAAATCAACAATGTAAGAACAAAAATCAACTAAAATGTGAACAAAAACACTTATCCAGGGAAAATAAATGGGTGGCAAAAAATGCATACAAAATCATTAAGAGTTAAAATACAACTTAAATCTCTCAGGCAAGATCACTGGAGTGGGTTGCCATTTCCTTCTCCAGTGCATGAAAGTGAAAAGTGAAAGTGAAGTCGCTCAGTCGTGTCCGACTCTTCGTGACCCCATGGACTGCAGCCTACCAGGCTCTTCCATCCACGGGATTTTCCAGGCAAGAGTACTGGAGTGGGGTGCCATCGCCTTCTCTGATTAGAATGGCTAGAACAAAACAAAATGAAGTCTGACAATACAAACTGTTGCCAAATGCTGGTAAAGTTGTAAAAACCAAACCAAAACAAAACTATTTCTCATACACTTTTTTCAGAATGAAAGCAGTTACAGTCAATTTGAAAATCAGCTTATCAGTTTCTTATAAACTCAAACATATATGTATGTATGGTTCTACCTAGAGGAACAAAATGTTATGTGAAAACCTGTGCATGAATGCTTATAGAATCATTGTTTCAATCACCAAAAAGGTGATTGTCCTTCAAGACATTATCATTACCAATTATCCATTTTTGGTGGATTAAAAGGCAGTACATTCATTGTACATGTATTCAATGGGATACCATTAAGTAATAAAAGGCAGCAAAATAATGGCATAACAAGTGACATGGGAAAACTACAAAAGAAAGTAAAATAGTAATCTTACATGGTTTATTGTGATATAACTCCAGTTTTTACAAATTTCTGGAAAATATAATTGAATACATATGGAGAAAAGATCAGTGCTGTAACGGATAAGGGATGAGCAGTGAATTGACTACAAAGTTTCAACATGAGGGGATTTTTGGTGATGGAATTTTCGTGTATGCTGAGTATGGTGATGGACTGCATGCATTAAAATTCATAGAATTAGATACTGACTGAAAGAAAAAAGAACTACATCTTCTTAAACTAAAACTCTAATAAATCTTATTATGAAATTGACATATTTATAGTATAGAACCAGCTTGAACATCAGGAAGTTCACGGTTAACATATTGCTGAAGCCTGGCTTGGAGAATTTTGAGCATTACTTTACTAGCGTGTGAGATGAGTGCAATTGTTCGGTAGTTTGAGCATTCTTTGGCATTGCCTTTCTTTGGGATTGGGATGAAAACTGACCTTTTCCAATCTTGTGGCCACTGCTGAGTTTTCCAAATTTGCTGGCATATTGAGTGCAGCACTTTCACAGCATCATCTTTCAGGACTTGGAATAGCTCCACTGGAATTCCATCACCTCCATTAGATTTGTTGTTCAAGCTGGTTTTAGAAAAGGCAGAGGAACCAGAGATCAAATTGCCAACATCCACTGGATCATGGAAAAAGCAAGAGAGTTCCAGAAAAACATCTATTTCTGCTTTATTGACTATACCAAAGCCTTTGACTGTGTAGATCACAATAAACTATGGAAAATTCTGAAAGAGATGGGAATACCAGACCACCTGATCTGCCTCTTAAGAAATCTGTATGCAGGTCAGGAAGCAACAGTTAGAACTGGTCATGAAACAACAGACTGGTTCCAAATAGGAAAAGGAGTACGTCAAGGCTGCATATTGTCACCATGTTTATTTAACTTATATGCAGAGTACATCAGGAGAAATGCTGGACTGGAAGAAACAGAAGTTGGAATCAAGATTGCTGGGAGAAATATCAATAACCTCAGATATGCAGATGACACCACTCTTATGGCAGAAAGTGAAGAGGGGCTAAAAAGCCTCTTGATGAAAGTGAAAGTGGAGAGTGAAAAGGTTGGCTTAAAGCTCAGCATTCAGAAAACGAAGATCATGGCATCTGGTCCCATCACTACATGGGAAATAGATGGGGAAACAGTGGAAACAGTGTCAAACTTTGTTTTTCTGGGCTCCAAAATCACTGCAGATGGTGACTGCAGCCATGAAATTAAAAGACACTTACTCCTTGGAAGGAAAGTTATGACCAACCTAGATAGCATATTCAAAAGCAGAGACATTACTTTACCAACAAAGGTTCGCCTAGTCAAGGCTATGGTCTTTCCTGTGGTCATGTATGGATGTGAGAGCTGGACTGTGAAGAAGCCTGAGCGCTGAAGAATTGATGCTTTTGAACTGTGGTGTTGGAGAAGACTCTTGAGAGTCCCTTGGACTGCAAGAAGATCCAACGAGTCCATTCTGAAGGAGATCAATCCTGGAATTTCTTTGGAAGGAATGATGCTAAAGCTGAAACTCCAGTATTTTGGCCACCTCATGCAAAGAGTTGACTCATTGGAGAAGACTCTGAAGCTGGGAGGGATTGAGGGCAGGAGGAGAAGGGGACGACAGAGGATGAGATGGCTGGATGGCATCACTGACTCGATGGGTGTGAGTCTGAGTGACCTCCGGGAGCTGGTGATGGACAGGGAGGCCTGGCGTGCTGCGGTTCATGGGGTTGCAAAGAGCCGGACACGACTGAGCCACTGATCTGATCTGATCTGATCTGATAGTATAGGACATTAATTTATGCTTATTTCTGAAGAGTTATCTACTAAAATATAAATTTATATTTTGTAATGTTATTTTATATATGACTTGACAGGCGTAGTATTCTGCATTAGTTATACAAGCTCTAAATTCAGTCTATGTAGAAATTAATATATTTTGGAAGGAAAATATTGCACAGATGTCATTTTCCTCAAAAGCAGGCAAATTATGAATGTAAATAATGCACTATTTTGGTTTTGAGCTTCCAGAATCACTTGGGATCTGAAATACTGAAATGTCAACAGATTTGAGATTATTTCTGCCATAGAGATGAATAGATTGATAGCCACTTTTTATTTTTAGCTTGCGTTAATTTTCCTATTTGATCTGTAAGAATAAAGTTTGACAGTCACCTGTGTCTATGATTATGATACCATTATGCCATTCTGAAAAAGCACAATCCAAACATAAGCATTAGTTTTATGTGACTTTTATTATGCAATAGTCTTAATATTGCATAAGAATATGAAAATAAGGAGATTAAAGTCAAGATACAATTATATTGAAATGAAATTTGTTGAAGCAGTCTGGGGAAGATGTCAGTTTGAGAGTGCATGTTACCTGACTGAGATATTCATTAAATGATTTTACAAATGTGTCTGTGGTCAATAAAAGCAACATATTAAAAGCTATTATAGTAGTACAAAGTAGGGCACTTACTAGATGTAACAAAGTTTAGTCAAAGCTAAGTATGTATATTCCTTGACCTGGCTATTCATTAGTGACCAATATCAATGGTACATTGAAGAAGTTAGGAGACATAGAGTTGATAGTTATTCCATATGTTACTAAATTTCTCCATTATCCTCTTGATCAAAAATTTAATCTTATAGAAATCATTAATTTCTCACACTGTCTCATGAATTATCAAGACTGTATCTTTTACTATTGCCATGAATTTTTCAACCCATCAAAAAGCCAACATTCTATAAACAAAATAAAATATCTTCAAACTATTATCTATAATAACTAAATTTCCTCATTTATTTATAAATGTTAATATATTAAATGGCACAAATGGATCACATGCTACTTATCGTAATAAAATAATAAACCTTATATGCAATGAGATGATATTGACTGGTAGAGATTTAGGACATAATTAGAATAATATAAAAACACAAGGGTGGAGCCCCCATGAATAAGATTAGTGCCTTTTATAGGAGTTACAGTGGAGCATGCTCTCCTTGTCTGTTCTGTTCTGTGTGACCATACAGGTGTCTGAATTTTGGAATCCTAAAGAGGACCCTCACCAGAACCCAGTCATGTTGGCACCCTTCACTTTAGGCTTGAAACTGTGTGAAAATAAATTTCTGCTGTTTATAGAGCAACTGTACATGCATGCTAAGTCACTTTAGTCATGTCCAATTCTTTGTTATCCTATGGACTGTAGTCTGACAGGTTTGCTGTCCATGGGATTCTCCAGGCAAGAATACTGGAGTGGGTTGCTGTTCCCTTCTCCGGGGAACCTTAGCAATCCAGGGATCAAACCCACATCTTTCATATCTCCTGCCTTGGCGGGTGGGTTCTTTACCATTTGAACTACCTGGGAAGCCCATATAGGGCACTGAGTCTATGGCATTCTGTTACTGCAGCCCAAACTGGCCAAGACACCTTATATATTGCTCTTTTTCATGAGTGTAGAATCAATCATTTTTTGAATATTTTGAACAGACTCTTTTTCAATCATCCTTTGTCCATTTTTTCCCTCTTATCTCCAAAATCAGAGGGGGAAAAAAAAACACATTTAGGAAATGTATGTATGGATCAAGTTCACATTTAGATTTATTTTATGTGTAAACATCACATTTTTTATATTATATATATATATATATGACTATTTTGACAATGCTGCTGCTGCTGCTAAGTCACTTCAGTCATGTCCAACTCTGTGCGACCCCATAGAGGGCAGATCACCAGGCTCCCCTGTCCCTGGGATTCTCCAGGCAAGAACACTGGAGTGGGTTGCCATTTCCTTCTCCAGTTTTGACAATAGTGAAACATAATATTTCTATAGCGATTTAAGATTAGAAATATTTTTTGTTCATCAATTTTTTTCTATTACAGCAAAGTATTTTTAGGGCAGGCTAATATATTTGTGATTGGGACAGAGAAATGGTGTTTGGATCTTTGCTGTCCTCTATTACAAATAAATGATTCCATAAAAGTAACCACTGAGCCTTAGGTTGTCCACTTCTAAAATGGGGGTAATAATTACATACATATGTCATGAAGTTTTATGAAAAAATGGATAGATGGCCTTGTACATTAAAAAAAAGAAAAAAAAAGAATAATTTATGGAATGAAATCTAGTTGTGTTCCAAATGAGAATTCAGGGAAAACTTCATGAATATATAAGAATGCTAAGAAATGACCATATCAGCCCAGTATTCAGTATCAGTTGGCAGGGAGTTTTTATTTTTCTAAAGCAATCATAATACTCCTTTTTTGAAATGCATAAAAAATTGAAGACTGTGCGTTTTCATGGTTGTTTTCTGCCTTTGGTTATGAATGTAACACTTTTGAATGTTCCAGAATGACAGCCTTAAAACAAAGGGAAAAGAATGTACTTGCATACCACACTCAGCTCTAAAATCTGATTTCTGAAAGCTCTTGATGGCCTTTCCAATACTATTAAGTTCATGTTTGCCTGGTGAGGAAAACCACCAGTCACTTCAGTCAACCACCTAGTTATCAACTATTCTAGAGACCAAAAAAATAACAAATTGTATTCATATGTGTTTTCCCCTTCGAGACTTTGTTTTGCCATGGTAAAAAGTTATTCTCAATTTTGAGAAGCCTATTAATTCTGAGAACTATTATTTCATATACTTACTTGACAAGTGGCTACTTAAAATAGTATTTGTAACAGAATAATATGAATAATCTTTGACATACTTTTAAAACGAATATATTTCACCCTAAGTTAAGTTTTCATTAAATAAAGTATTTATGTTATCACATTAGATCTATAATTTAGGTCATGTAAATGAGTTTTTGTTGGATACATTAAAGCTTATGATTATGAGAGCACACTCTAAAGTTCTTAGTCACTTTACGAGTTTGCCTTCAGACTCTAAATATGTGAACCTTGAAAATTAGCTGAAATTTCTGAGACCTTAACAATGACTATCTCTCAGTGCTGGGTAAACTGAGAATGTCCCTTCTTCACGTCTTCACAGGACTCCTTAGTTGCTTAGATAATTTCTCCTTCAGCCAAAAAAATTCCCAAGTGTTTTTGTTGTAGCTGTTTTTGCTTGTTTTGTTTTTGTTTATTTGTTTTGCCCCACACAACTGCTGAGGAGCTTCACTATTGGGTCAACAGTAAAGAAGCACTTGCAATCCAGGAGACACAGGTTCTATCTCTTGGTTGGGAAGATCCCCTGGAGTAGGGAATGGTGGAATGAGTGGGACTCATTTCAATATTCTTGCCTGAAAAATCTCATGGACAGAGGAACCTGGTAGGCTACAGTCCATGGGATCTCAAAGAGCAGGACACAACTAAGCGTCTGAGCATGCACACCAATCACTGTGAAGAGAGTTCACAGTGAAAATCTGTTGGATTCCTTTAGCCATTATAATCTTTCTCAGTGGTTCTTTTTCAACCTCTCATCAACCAACCTCTAGTCAAAGTTCTTTTTCAACCTCTTGACAATTTTGTCCTTAGTCTGATTTCATGACATTAATACATTGTCTGAAGTTCTGCCAAGACACCCAAGAGTGACTTTCTTACTTGCCCTCCACCAAATATAGCCTTTTGCTTGTTCTCCAATTCTTTCATATTCTTTCTTAAAGGAGTGTAGAGTACTTCCTAGGTTCTTTTAGGTAAATTAGAGGCCTCTTTGGAAACTAGCCAGTTTGGAAACTGCATATACTGGTCTCATTCATTACCTTTTTATGAATGCTCCATCTTTGTTGATGAATGGTAGTATTTAAGTTTGTACTTGATGAGGCTACATGCCTGTAAACATATCACATGTCTGTAAAGCTCTGCTGTCATGGTTCCAGAGAGACTAGGAACATATTTCACTGCTTTCTCTTCCAAATGCTGACCATAGATGCTAGTCATCAGTGGCCAGATCCTATCCTCCAGGACATTTGCAAAAGTGGAGACAATGATAAAAGAAGATGAGTTGCCTCAAGTGCACTAATCTCAGATCCACTAACACATAATCCCAGAAATATTAGCTTACTGAATTTTTCAGCTGTTGGTTCATTCCAGCCAGTAATGCTGATGTGTAAAAGTGCAACACAATATCTGTATAAACTTATGTGATTGGGTACTACATTAACTTTACCCATGTTAGTGGGAGGAACATCAGGCCAGAAGTACTTAGAATTGCTTAAGCACGCAGATAAAGTTTGTCCTTTTAACACACTACAAACTTTTTTGTCTGTTGCATGTACTTCCCAAGTTTCTCCACAGGCCTAGGCCATTTATAAAGTTATATCAGTCATTGGATAGAGCATTTCTAGGTTAAGAAATTAAACTTTCCTTGGTTCTTAGTATCCATAGTGCTTCAAGAAACAAGTATAAGTCCTCTATGGATTAAATGGAATGCTCAATACATATATTTATGGGCTCTCACATGTTAAAATGTTCAAATATGACCTAATAATAAAAACTCTCCAAACACAGAAGAATACAAAGTTCTATGTATGGCAATCAAAATAATCAACGCATGGGAGTTTTTAGAGCCTAAAGCTCTTAAAGCCATTCACTTTAAAAATAGAATGTAAAATAACCATATATGAAACATGTAAAGAAATAATTTTTATTGAAAAATGGATAAATAAGACCAGTTACTATGACCAGAAAGAAGTAAAAATAAATCAGTTTCTGGATACAAAATTAACTCAGAGACAAATCAATTTATGAATTAAGTCCCAGATTAGTAACAAAGGAATGCAAATTTTAAAAGTTGATAATAAATTTGAAAAGACCACCCAGAATAGTTTGAAGGGAGAAGATCTGAAACATGAGAGAATAATTAAATGAGAAGGATGATGGAGGAATGGGAATATCAATTTTTAATTTCTTAATTTTTAAAATACCAGTTATGGTATTACTGATAAAAAGAGATAATTTCCAAACAAACTTGGTGGAAGAAACTAATATATAATAAGTAGGCAATATGTATTCAAAGAACATTAGTTTATTATTATTAAAATCATGTAAAATTCACCATGTAATGCACTGGAGAAGAGATTTGTATGACCCTCTCAATCATTCAAGAAAAAGCATTTGGTAAAATCCAATACACATTTTTAATCAAAAATATGAAAACTAGAGAAAAATGTTTTATATTCCCATAAAGCTTATTTACTAAAACATAAATTCTTAGAAGTAAATGAAGGGATTTTACAAGGTTTGCTTAAAATAAATACAGAAGCCAATTTCCCATCTATAAAAATGTAAAAAACAATTAACAACTTATTTTAAATGAATATATGACTATAATATCAACAAACGGTTAAAGTATCTGAGTATTTCTAACAAAATACTCTCAGAAACTTTAAAAATTACATTATAGCATTTTACAGAATAATATTATAAATAAATTAAATTATTAAAAAATAAGCCATGCTCATGTATGGGGAAACATGTCAGTTCTTAGCAATTCTTAGATTCAATACAGTTCTAATGAAAATCTCAATACATGTTGTTACAAGAAATTTGACAAAATAATTCTAGCATACCTTTAAATGTGTGAATAATTAAGAATTGTCAACGCAGAACAAAAGATCAAAGAGGGAGATTTTTCTTTCCAGATTTCAATGGTTATAATGAAACTATATTAATTAGTATAATGTGATGCTGATGAACAGAACAAAACATAAAACAAGTGAAAAAGTACAATGTTAAAAATAGATAAGAACACATGAGGAAATAAGATACTAGGTAAAGCTAGCACTATTGGTTAATAGAGTAAGATCAGTCATAACTTTAAAAATAGAGAAAGATTAATTGTTTCCAAGTTAAAAACAATAGTAAAACTGGAAGTTTTCCTTATAGTCTGTGACAAACACAAGAGCAACCCGAAAACGGAGAAAGATGTGTCTTTAAAGAAGACTTTAAAAACAGCATGAAGAAAATATTTATGAATAGAGAAATTGTAAAATTAAAATTTTAGGTTCTTGGAAAATACTATAAGTAAAGGAAACAGGCCAGTCACAAACTCAGTCGTGTCTGGCTCTTTGCGACCCCATGGACTGTCGCCTACCAGGTTCCTCCCTCCATGGGATTTTCCAGGCAAGAGTTCTGGAGTGGGGTGCCATTTCCTTCTCCAGAGCATCTTTCCAACTCAGGGATCAAACCTGGGTCTCCAGCATTGTAGGCAGATGCTTTACCGTCTGAGCCACCAGGGGAGTCTGGAGGAAACAGGCCAGTCACAAATGAGAGTAATTGATAGTTCCATAGAGCCACGATGCAAAGTATCTGAAAGTTTAGAACTATCCCTTTACTTTGACTGTTGTTACAACCACAGGGCTCCTTAAGGAAGGAAGCTTTGCAGAACAAAATTATGACATTACATTACGATCCTGTAAATGTACCTTGATTCTTCTTCATTCTGGTATCTATTGACTTAGTCTCAGAGTTGAAAGCAAGCTAAGATTCTAGATTATTGTCTTGATTCTGGCCTCAGTCTTCCAAATCTAAATTTGTTTGGTATAGATCATTTTAATATGAATCAAAGTAAAACTATAGCTTTCTTATTTTTACCCCCAAAGGATCCATCATTAATTAGTGACTGAATAAGCTATGCATATTTGATTTTTCTTGAGATCTGATGGTCATCTTCTACCTATTTGTCACCTTACAATGACTTTATATTTACTCTGGCTTCTAAAATCTACAGATGAGGCAAATGTGTGGTTCAAAATCTTATTTATGTTAATAAAACACAATGTCATGCCTCAGGTAGACACAGGTTATGTGGGAATATTTATGCCTTTAGTTCTTTGTCAGTCAGACAGGGACTGAGGTAATTGGAACCTTCTGGACAGTACCCATTAGTTATAGGAGATTTATCACCTTACCCTGGCATGCTATACCAATTGTACAAATAATATTTACAATATGTGTCATAAAATGAGAAAAACTGGAAAACAGTATGCTGGACCATCATTTATCTCACAAGTAACTGGCACTCACATGTATTGCTGAAATCAAGGAGACCATTGTAATTGTAATGCAGTCCCAGGAATTTCTGAGTGAGAGAGAGCAAGAAAAGATTTCTTTTTTTCCTAAATAATTTGGCATTCCATACTCCTGTCTATTCTTTGAATAAAATGGGAAAAGATAGTGTCTTCAAGGACACTCTCAGATGTGTTTTGGGAGACACACAGTTAATTAAAAAAAGAATAGTAAATAATTTTTAATACTCTTACTCTACATTGTCACAAATTGCTTCTAACCCTTGGGTGCCATTTAGGGTTGGCCAATCTTACGTCTAGGTTAACACATGTCAACTGCCAATCTCATGAGAATGTATTTAACTGCTAAAGTCAGTGGAGTTACTACAAATTTTCTAGCAATAGGTAAAATTTCAATTTCAATTGCTATAATTTCAGCTTGCTGCAAATTTGTCTTCCACCTTCCTTGTCAAGAATCCTTATAACCACTAGTAGCAACATTACCTGATTTATCACTGATTCCTACATCACAGTCTCATGTTATTTCAAGGCCAGTTTGATTACAGAGGTCCACAAGCATTTGACCATGAAGAGAACCATTAGATTTTCTTTTTATTAAGGCATTTCTACCTCATAAGAATAAAACTGTTTTTACACATTTTACTTTGTAAGAGAAGTCCCTAGGTTTTTAATGTGCACCAAAGATTTTTAGTTGACTTTTTTAACCCTATTCTTTTTCAACTCTTCTCCTAACTTTTTCTATAGAGTAACAGTGGGAAAATGAATTCAATTTTGTAAGTTAGTATGTACCATGTTCAAATATTCAAATAACTAAAATGTTGGTGGTCACAGTCCTACAACTACAAAACTAAGGTCACACAAATACCCTTGATGTCCTTCTCTACCATAAGCAGACTGTCTTGATATGAGCTCTGTTGTTTTGAATCATCATTAGTTCATATGATTAGAGAAACTACCTCATCTATCCATCAAGGGCCTTAGTGCACTTTCTCCATTTATCACTCTCCTATCTTTTGATGGGGCTTCTCTGATGACTCAGTGGTAAAGAATCTGCCTGCCAATGTGAGAGACAGAGGTTCAATTCCTGGGTTGAGACCATCCCCTGGGGAAAGGAATGGCAACCCATTCCAGTATTCTTCCCTGAGAGATCACATGAACTGAGTAGCCTTGTGGGCTATAGTCCATGGGGTTGCAAAGAGATAACTTAGTGATTAAGTTGTCTTAGTCAACTTAGTCTAGTAATAATAACATGTCAAAATATTAACATGGTTGGTAGCTTTACCTTTTGTTATTGTGTAGCCATGTTCTTTAATTCTGTATTAACACAGAACTTTACAGTACAGCATCATTGATATATCAAATCAATATGTATACTTAATTTTATTTACATTATTTCTTTTTATTTCTTCTTTGATGTCTACTCTTTGTATAATATTCCTTCTTCTCAAAAACACTTTTTAATGTTCTGGTGACAGACTTCCTAATGTTAGACCTCATGTCCTTATGTTTATTCCATGTCATTGTGCCAGATAATCTCTGGGAGGGAAGCATGGGACACTTAGCATGTGTGGGGGTGTCCACCACACTTTCATGATTCTTTATCAAATTCTTGCTTAAAACTGAAGTTTTCCTCTTTTGTAAGCTCTGACTACATGGTGGCATTACCATTTTAAAAAGCTTCAAACCCATATTCAACACATTATTCCTCAACATATCTTATCCTTAAATAGTCCACTGCTTCTTTCTGGTGCCTTCCTCTGAAATAGTACTGACATCTTTTTAGTATACAATGTGGTGGTATAACATCCTTGCCCTGTAGATAAACTTCAGCCCTTATAAGAATGTATGACTCCTCATCAGATCAGAGTGGGACTGTGAAGGAGGAGCTACATTTCATAGTTGTATAAATTTTTCTTTATCAGAATCTAAATCAGACCACTGAGGTTCTTTATAATATACAGTACATGAAAATAATTTTGGAATCATAACACTCTTCTTGACCCAATGACAAATATAACATCAGTGATTTATTGTATATTTTAATTCATTTTAGAGTAATATCTAGTTAAGTTGAAACTTTTGCTTTTTCTTTTCATGCAAAGACTAGCATGTATATTTATTCTCTAAAAAAAAGAAAACATAAAGAATTATAAAATATAACAAAGACTATTCTTTGGCAACTCTACAGTTCCAGTTATCCAATTCATTCCCTCAATGTGTCTTGTCTAGAAAATCCATAAAGTTTTCCTCTGTCATTTATTTTTCCTATCTCTCCTATAAAGTCTGATGATGTTTCAGTTCCCAAGCAAAGAGCAATGATGAAAACAAAATTGCCAATGTCTTTTTTTTATATTCCAATATTATTTTCCAGATATTTAATTTTCTGCTTGAACTAACCCAAGTCAACTTTCTCAGTCTTATCTTGTTCTAATTCCTTTAATGAATCCTAAGACCTGTCTAAATCAAGCTGATTTTTATGTATGGTTATGCTTTCAGATTTCCATTTTTAATTGTTTTTTATACCAAGATATTCTTTGGTCTTGACTCATCTCCCTGACGAAACATTCCACTTACACCTTAGAATCTATCTCAACTGACACAAAATGTTTCTTGATCCCTTTTCTATCCTATGCTATGTTTATGACCATCTCTCATTAAACATTCTAGATTTTGACATCTGATAAAATATAATTGCATCTGAATAACATGAGAGCTGGACTGTGAAGAAGGCTGAGCGCCGAAGAATTGATGCTTTTGAACTGTGGTGTTGGAGAAGACTCTTGAGAGTCCCTTGGACTGCAAGAAGATCCAACCAGTCCATTCTGAAGGAGACCAATCTTCTGGAATTTCTTTGGAAGGAATGATGCTAAAGCTGAAACTCCAGTATTTTGGCCACCTCATGCAAAGAGTTGACTCATTGGAGAAGACTCTGATGCTGGGAGGGATTGAGGGCAGGAGGAGAAGGGGACGACAGAGGATGAGATGGCTGGATGGCATCACTGACTTGATGGGTGTGAGTCTGAGTGACCTCTCGGGAGCTGGTGATGGAAAAAAGGGAGGCCTGGCGTGCTGCGGTTCATGGGGTCGCAAGAAAGCCAGACACGACTGAGTGACTGATCTGATCTGATCTGATCTGAACATGTATATTTCCCATAGTAGACATTGTAAAGTATTTTGTATAATGTAATTGCATTTCTAAAAAGCATGGAAGTAGATATTTCAGTTTAATCGACTGAGATCAAAATTTTTTTTTTTCTTTTCAAAATTAGAGAAAATGATTTAAAACCAAAGGAAAAACAACTGAAAATATCTTGATTTGTTTCAAATATGGAGAGGGATAAAGATTCACCAGACAAAAACAAAAATATAAGTAGTAAATTAACTAGCTATACAATTTAAATATGATAAATGAGTACTATGACTGCTTATTAAAAAGACAAACTGACCATAATTTTATGTGAATGCAAGATAGATATTGCATGTTCCCTCATATTTAACCCTGATTTCAATCTACTATAGAGCAATGGAAGACTCAAGATTTATCAGGGCCAAATTTACTTTGTATTACACAATGATTTTGGGCCATAAAAGAGAATAACAAATATTTCTGTAGAGTTAAGCAAGTTAAAATTACTTAGTCATAAAATATGGTTGACAAATAATGTGGTTTAGTTTTCCTAGTTACTTGTTTGACTCTTTACTAGGAAACTGAATTGGTCACATAATACATTAGACATTTGTTGATAATTCTTTTATCAGAGAAAACAGTAATCAGGAGAAAAAAATTCATCTAGATAATGTCACTGATTTTGTAGGCAAAGGATTTTGTAGGCTTTTGTTAGACTGTGAACAATGAATTATTTTAAATATTACCATTTTATATACCTTTTATTTACAAAAAATAGAAATTTGAACAGAGTTAAAATGTGCATAGTCAGAGCATACAACTCAATATGGTTCTGAGGGTAGACTAGACTGCAGAAACTAAATTTATCTCCACTTTCTTTTTCTTCCCTTGAAGCTCTCTTATGCACTCTTACTGTGGAAACATGTTACCAACACAGCCATGATGTTTAAAAGCATTTGTGTCAAATCCTCCCATATTAAATATCAGTAGTTAGATGTGACTCTAGTTGTCTGCATTAGTCATACATTGTCTGAAGATGTGTTAGTAAAACATCTGTTTTCACCTTAGTCCCTTGATCAACCAATTTTCTGGCTGAAGGAGCTCAGCCACACAGAACCAGTTCATAGTCTCCACAGACAGACGGCTCCATCCCTCACTGGCAGTAATGCATTGCCTCTTTGCCACCCACGTCTTTATTATATGTACGCCTCTTCATTTCATCACCCTTGTGCTCAGTTCTTCTGAGTATGATGTTATTGTCATCTATTGACATGCGTCTTCCAGATGGATATACACCATTCAGTCAATGCTGAAAACCTTAGAATATTGCTTTCACTAAGCAGAAAGTCTAATTTGACTCAAGTTTGCTGTTTCTGTAAGAACCAGTAAAAATTCCTATTTCCCCCTTACATTAGCAATATCTTTGAATCATAACATCTTTCCTGAAAAATTTTGTAGAATTCATCCAGTCTGTGACTATTGCATGTCTGCTCAAATAGAGCTTAAGATTTTGTGCAAACTGCTCTATTTCCCACTTCTTTTGAATCCTAACAGATTCATCTATTCTTAAAATTATATTTATTCTGTGAAAGCATGACACTTCTAAAATAGCTATTGTGCATTTCTATAATAATACTAATTGATGTGAAGTGGTGCTAGTGGTAAGGAATTTGCCTGCCAATGCAGAATATGTGAGAAACAGGGGTTCAATCCCTGGGTGAGGAATGGCAACCCTCTCCAGTACTGTTGTCTGGGAAATCCCATGGGCAGAGGAGCCTTGCAGGCTAGAACATTGGTCACAAAGAATCAGACACAACTTAGCAAGTAAACAATAAGCCTACATAAACAAGAGTGTTTTGGAAGAACAATGATCTCTTATACTCTTAGACTAACTCTTCTTCTGAGTCACATATTCATGTATTAATTTTAAAAAAAATTGTCCCATGACAATATTAGAAACCCTACTTTTTTAGTGCTTGTGTTTACTTGGTATAATTTTGCCCACTCATTCAGACTTCATGAGTCTAGATATTTTAGGTAAGACTCTTACAAAGAATAAACTTATATGTTTATTAGTGTGCATATCCAAAAGTAAAAGATTTAAACTCTTTTGTAAATATTGACATGAATGATATGCTTAGTGTCCTATTTTCAGGAGATCTTAAGATTATTTCTTATCTGCTTTACAAATATTGTTCCATATATGGTATATTTTTTCTGTTCTTTTGTACTAATTCTGATATTTATAAAAATTCTGATCTGTTCAAATCATTACCATATAGTAATATACTTCATGATGCCCTTAGTCTTATTTTTAATTAAATAGGTTTCTACATTTTATTTTATTATCTTCATATAATATCCTTGACTTTCACTTATTACCTGTGTGATCATCAATGAGGTTATTTTACTTTCTCACATTTCTGCATTTATGGAATTTATAAAATTTAAATATTATTGGCTCATTATTTTCCCATCTTTCACTGTAGTAACTATAGTTAAATATATTTATTGCTGAGCAATAAATATATTGCTATTATATATATATATAGAGAGAGTATATATATATATTCAGTTTTTCACTGAAGTTGCAGCAGTCTAGTTTATCTTTCAGAAAGGAAGAATGATTGTATTCTTACAAATTTCATTATTGTAACATTCCTTAAAATTGGAGGATAGCTTGTCTGAAGTTTAAAAATTTGTTCATATTTTTCTCTTTGTGGTTCTTAAAACATTATTTCACTGTGGTTTTCTTTTGTATGTTGTAAAAAAAAGCTGGTGTTGACTTGATCTTTCTCTATAAGAAATAAGTTTACTTGAATGTTTTGCATTTAGAAATAATAAGCTTACTTGAATGTTTTGCATTTTTCCCTATGAATTTACAGTCTAACAGTTTAACAATGATGTGTCCTAAAATTGTCAATCATGGTACAACCTTCCTACTTAAACACTGAAACTTTCAATACAGAGATTAAAACTAAAATTAATAGTTTTAAATATTATTTCCACCCCTCCCCCTTGTTTTGATTGTTCTTCTTTGAGATCTCCCTATTCTATTTTGAATCAGGGTTAGATTTAGGGTTAGGGGTCTTCCCTGAGAGCTCAGCTGGTAAAGAATATGCCTACAATGCAGGAGACCCCTGATTGATTCCTGGGTGGGGATGATCCACTAGAGAAGGGATAGGCTACCTGCTCCAGTATTTTGCAGCTTCCATTGTGGCTCAGGTGGTAAAGAAAGCTCCCTGGATTGAGAAGATCCCCTGGAGAAGGGAAAGGCTACCCACTTCAGTATTCTGGCCTGGAGAATTCCATGGACTACATAGTCCTTGGGGTCTCAGAGAGTCGAACACGACTGAGTGACTTTCACTTAGGGTTAAATTCTGAGTGTTTTAAATATTTCACTTACTCATTTTTTTGTGCATATTGTTTCTATTCTCTTCACAGTGAGACATTGCTTCCTAACATTTTATAAGTCTGTCTTCCTTCTTTGTTTTGAACTGGTGATTTTCTTCAGTGAATTTTCTCAGTTCTCTTTCCATATCTTACTGTTATTATTTTTAAAATGAGTTTTAAGAATTGTTTATCTGTTGTGCACTTTCTTACTTACAATGGCTAGTTTAAATAGTAGAGCATTTTTTTTTTTTTTACAATTTTTGTTCTTACTAGCTTAGCATTTTCATTACATAAAAATTTTGTTCCTCACTTTTTCTGTCTTATAATGTATCATTTTTTATGTTTGATTTCTGACTTTTCTCATTTATTATATGTGTTTAAAGTTTCATTAAGAGACACTAGCAATTATTTCTATAAATGATGTGAATTATTTCATTAGCTAAGTTTCTTGTTATACCCTACTCCAGTTCTCTTGCCTGGAAAATCCCATGGATGGAGGAGCCTGGTAGGCTGCAGTCCATGGGGCCACAAAGAGTCAGACATGACTGAGCAACTTCACTTTCACTTTTTACTTTCATGCATTGGAGAAGGAAATGGGAACCCACTCCAGTGTTCTTGCCTGGAGAATCCCAGCGATGGGGCAGCCTGGTGGACTGCCGTCTACGGGATCACAGAGTCAGACACGACTGAAGCGACTTAGCAGCAGCATTCAGTTGCTCATTCACGTCTGACTCTTTGTGACCTTATGGACTATAGACCACCAGGCTCCTCTGTCCTTGGGATTCTCGAGGCAAGAATACTGGAGTGGTTTGCCATTTCATCCTCCAGGGGATCTTCCCAACCCAGGATTGAACCAATGTCTCCTGAGGTTCCTGCACTGCAGATAGATTCTTTACCTCTGAGCCACCTGGAAAGCCCAAACTGAAGAGCATTTATTTCAATAAAATATTTCATTAGAAACAACTTTGATTTTCAGTAATGTGATGCTCTTGTTTCTGTAAGACTTTTATTTATACTACTTTATTTTCCTTTTCTTCTGTACAAAATCAACTCTCCTGTGCAAGTTGCTTCCCTTCCACCAGCACTGCCATCCTAAAGCTGCCCTCTGACCCTATCCACAGTTGAGAACATATATCAACTTTCCAGTAACCAGTGCTGTGCTGTACTAAATCTTGCTTCTGTTCTCATTATTTTCCATTCACCATAGGAATCTTCTCTTTTGGTGATAATATCTGTGCCTGCAACCACTAGAACACCACTGCATGCATCTTTTTTTCCTACTGGATTCTCTGCTCTGTTCTAAAGGCCTGCTTCAGGAGTTTCATTCATTTATGCATACACTCAAGGTCAATGGAATCTCTGTCTCCTTCTACTTCTGTAGACATGAATTGCAGCTGGATTTATCTTTCTGTTGAATGCTATAGTTTTCAAGGATGTGGAGGGCAATTTATGTAACATAGTAACTTACGTTACTGTCATCCCTGATGACTCAGATGGTAAAGAATATGCAAGAGGCTGAGGTTTCATCACCAGGTCAGGAAGAACCCCTGGAGAAGAGAATGACAACCCACTCCAGTATTCTTGCCCAGAGAGTTCCACGGAAAGAGGAGCCTGATCTGGTACACCTTATGGGGTTGCAAAGAGTCAAATACCGCTGAGCGAATAACACACTACATCCTAGGATAGCATCTATCTATCATTGTTTTGAGGGGAGAGGTAGGAGGGATGATATCTGAATAGTTTTATTAAATCTTAGCAATAATTTATCCAATTGAAAGATATAAAAGAAGTTATATAAAAAGTTAAAGTAAGTTTAAAGCCACAAAATATGTTTCAACTTTTATATTATAGTCTTTTAAAATTCTTGCTATACCCAATTGTTTCTAGTTGTATATGAAACATTTTTATTTCAGATACAACATGATGTCTGTTGCATTACCTTCATATCACACACTTTGTAAACTATTGTTCTTGAGAAGTAATATACTGCCTAGAAAGGGCAACAAAATTTGCCATGCTAAATTGTGTCTCTTTGGCATAAGGATAATTTTAGACTTGTTACCAGAAGTGAGGATCAGGCTGCTTACTACTCTAAATTCAATAGGCAAGGTTAATGGAAAAGAAACTTTGCTTTTTTTCAGAGGCCTGTAATGGGTGATGTGTGTATGGTGGTGGTGGTGGTGGTCGGGGGTGGGGGATTCCTGTGCAAAGGCTGACTCTCCCACACTAACAATCACTTGCCATAAATTTTATAGGTAAAGGGAGAGAAACGTATAGTCAGCTCTGTTAGTCATCTTGAAATTATTCATGCAGTGGTCTGATCAGCATCATCACTTTTAAGTACAGTTCATCACTTTTAAGTACCTTTTTATTCTTCAGTTCTAGGGTCAGTTTGTCCCCATTTCTTTGAGGCCAGCTCTTGAAATATGGCAGCAATGTCACGTTTGCAGCCTGGTCATCTTACATCTTCCACCTGGTGGGGCTTTTAGACTCTGTAAGACAGCTCACAGGATATGGCTCAGGATATTATCTATCGCCCTTGTTGTTCAGTACATAAATCATGTCTGACTCTTTGCTACCCCATGGACTGCAGCACACCAGGCTTCACTGTCCTTCATTATCTTCCAGAGTTTGTTCAAACTCATGTCCATTGAGTTGGTGATATTATCTAACCATCTCATCCTCTTTTGCCCCCTTCTCCTTTCGACTTCAGTCTTTCCCAGCAGTAGGATCTTTTCCAAGGAGTTGGGTCTTTGCATTAGGTGGCCAAAGTGTTAGAGCTTCAGCTTCAGCTTCAGCATCAGTCCTTCCAATGAACATTCAGGGTTGATTTCTTTTATGATTGACTACTTTGATCTCCTTGCAGTCTAAGGGACTCTCAAGAAGCTCCTCCAGCTCAAAATTCAAAAGTGTAGTTCTTCAAGTCTAAGTCTTCTTCATGGTCCAACTCTCACATCTGTATATGACTACTGGAGAAACCAGAGTTTTGAATATATGGATTTTGTTAGCAAAGTGATGTCTCTGCTTTTTAATACACTGTCTAGGTTTGCATTGCTTTTCTTCCAAGGAGCAAGAGTCTTTTAATTTCATGCTGCAGTCACCATCCCCTTGAAAAGGAACTAAAGGTCCTTGACTTACCTTTATGACTAAATATTATTATTTAGTCTTGTTCAACTGTTTTGTTTCTTCACTTTCTCACTTCTATAATTAATTTTTTTCTTTGGCTAAAGTTTTTCCACAGACAAAAGGTGTTGTAGCCACACATTCCAGGAAACAAACTCACTAAGAAGGACAATGCAGATAGTGAAGTGCAGTTTATTACACCGGCGGGCCCAAGGCAGAGTCTCCTCTTAGCCAAGGACCCCAACCAGCATTTGTGAAAATCTTTTATACCTCATGTGTATGTGTCTTAACCCACCACTCCAAATTCCTTGAGACTTACATAAAAAAAGGAAGGGTAAATACAATCCCAATAACCCCATCATTCACGTGTTATGTATTCAAACTGTTAAACAATTTGCCAATAATCAATAAGCCTGAGGTTACACTCAGAGAGGAACATAAAAATGTATGGCCTGTCCAGAGGCAGGGGTGATTAGTGTATGTTTTCTCTTAGGCAATGAGTAACCTGTATAATCTTCAAGGTTCCCCTGTCCAGAGGGGGTCTTATCATTTTGTTGTCATTTCCATAGGCACTAAACATAGAGTTCAGCATCCTTTGGAGCAATGGCCAAGCATGAGCAGCATGAACAGGCCTAAGATGGAGTCCAGGCCCTATAAATTCCTTCTTCAAAGGCAGGCTGAAGGTGCAGGAGAAAGGATCAGAGGGCCCTGTTCTATTTCATGGTGATTATTTTTCAGAAACAACAGACATAGAAACATCTCTGAAAATAAAGTTACCCTTTTGTCAGAGATGTTTATATTTATAAGAGAAATATCCATTTGTAAGAGTATCTTCTTTTCTTCTAGTTGGAGAAGAATACTTAATTCCCTAGAAAGTCTTTATCAATGGAGAAGGCAGTTATCTAAATCTGCATATCTATTCAACCTTTTAAAATGTTTTCTTTTGATAGCCTTCCTTAACTGCCCTCCTCCCTCCACATATTCTTTTGTTTTTTAGCTGGAGATAGTACTTATGATGGTTTGTGTGTGTGTGTGTGTTAGTTGCTCAGTCCTGTCTGACTATTTGGGACCCCATGGCCTGACAGGCCCCTCTGTTCACAGGATTTCCCAGGCAAGAATACTGGAGTGGGTAGCCATTTCCTTCTTCAGGGAATCTTCCCCACCCAGGGATCATACCTGGATCTCTGACATTGCATGTGGATTCTTTACCATCTGACCACCAGGGAAGCCCACTTATGGTGTTTGCTTGGGCTAATTTGGATAGTTACTAAGTTTTCCTGGTTATCTCTCTTGTACACAGGTAATATACATGTCATTAAGCTTGTTTGTTTTGCTCTTGTTGATCTTTTATTACAGGTGGTCTCAGCCTAGAGGAAAATTCTTTTTCATACCCTCCAATTACAGCTCTGCATAACAACTGATTTTTTGGTTATTCTCAAAAATCATTTGTTTGCCAGGATACTTCTTCTTGCTTTCATTCAGTGTACATGTGATTGGTATTCTGGTCCATTTCATATCTTTTATAATAAGTATTTTCACAGGAAGATATTTTAGTAATATCAGTTTGTTGAGAAAGTGAATTAAATTAGATATATTACCTTACTCAACTGAATTCTAGATATTCTTCCTTCTCTGCCCAGCAAAATTAAATAATATTGAGCTGAAAAACAGGTCTATAGAAAGATGCACATGAACTCATACATGCAAAACCTTTTTGGATATGCTTATTTTACCATTTGTGTGTGCTCACTAATTCATGTCCAACTTTGTGACCCATGGACTGTTCCCAACCAGTCTCTTCTGTTCATGGAATTTCCCAGGCAAGAACAATGAAGTGAGTTGCTATGACCTCTTCCAGTGGACCTTCCCAACCCAGGGATAGAACCTATATCTCTTGCATCTCCCTCATTGACAGGTGGATTCTTTACCACTGAGTCACTGGGAAAGCTCCATTTTATCTAACCAAAGTAAAATTGATGTAATAGTAAAAGTAATAGTATATAGTAGAGTTTTTCTAACAATGGCATTAGATATTATTTGATTTCAAAGTAATACTATAAGAATATTTTAAAAAACAGTTAATAACACAGTTACATGAGGCAAGGCAAGATGGTGGAAAAGAAAGATGTGTGCTCATCTTCTGTGAAAACTCCAAAATTGCAACTTGTTGCTGAACAACCACTGACAGGAGAATGTTGGATTCCACCAAAAAATATACCTGATGTTCAAGGGCGAGGGAGAAGATGGTAGGAGGGGTGACATTACATTTAGAATCAAACCCCATCACACCAGAGATGCTCAGAGGGCTCAAAACATCTTGTGTGCACAGGACCCAGAGACCCCACAAGAGACTGAGCCAAACCTGTCTGTGAGTGTTTGGGGGTCTCTTGAAGAGGGATGGGTCAGCAGTGGTCTGCCACTGAGAGAGGGCAACTGGCTGCAGCAGACCTGGAAGATGCTGTGTGTGAGCCCCACCATAGAGCCACCAAGCAGACAAGCCACAAACTGGAGAAGAATTATACCAAAGAACAGAAAATTGGATTAAAGATTTACTGAGTATGGCCCCACCCATCAGAGTAAGAAGCAAATTCCCCAAACCAGTCCCTCCCATATGGAAGCTTCCATAAGCCTCTTATCCTTACCCATCAGAGGGCAGACATAATGGAAACCACAATTACTGAAAACTAACCAACTGACCACTTGGAACACAGTATTGTCTAACTCAATGAAAGTATGAGCCATGCCATGTAAGGGAGACCTAAAATGGATGGGTCATGGTGAAAGGTTCTGACAAAACATGGTCCATTAGAGAAGGAAATGACAAACCACATCAGTATTCTTGCCTTGAAAACCCAATGAACAGTATGAAAAGGCAAACATATATGACACTGAAAGATGAACTCCCCAGGTCAGTAGGTGCCCGATATGTTACTGAGAAGAGTGGAGAAATAGCTCCAGAAAGAATAAAGGTGCTGAACCAAAGTGAAAACAATGCCCAGTTGTGGATGTGACTGGTGATAGAAATAAACCCCAATGTTAAAAAGAACAATAATGTCTTGGAACCTGTAACATTAGGTCCATAAAACAAGGTAAATTGGAAGCAGTCAAACAGGAGATGGCAAGAGTGAACATTGACATTTTAGAAATCAGTGAACTAAAATGTACTGGAATGGGCAAATTTAATTCAGATGACCATTATATCTACTACTGTGAGTAAGAATCCCTTAGAAGAAATGGAGTAGCCCTCATAGTAAAAAAAAAAAGAGTCTGAAATGCAGTACTTCAGTGCTATCTCAAAAAATATAGAATGATCTCTGTTCATTTCCAAGGCAAACCATTCTCTATCAAAGTAATGCAAGTCTATGCCCCAACCACTAATGCTGAAGAAGCTGAATTTGAATGATTCTATGAAGACCAACAAGACCTTCTAGAACTAACACAAAAAAAAAAAAAAAGATGTCCTTTTCATTATAGGGGACTGGAATGCAAAAGTAAGAAGTCAAGAGATACCTGCAGTAAAGGCAAGTTTGGCCATGGAGTACAAAATGGAGCATGGCAAAGGCTAACAGAGTATTGTAAAGAGAGCACACTGGCATAGCAAACACACTCTTCCCACAACATGATAGACAACTCTACACATGGACATTACCATATGGTAAATACAAAAATCAGATAGATCATATTCTTTGCAGCCAGAGATGGAGAAGCTCTATACTTGCAGCAAAAACAAAACTAGGAACACCTGAGGCTCATATCATAAACTCATTATTGCAAAATTCAGACTCGAATTGAAGAAACTAGGGAAAGCCAGTAGGTCATTCAGGTATTATATAAATCAAATGAAAGTGACAAATAAATTAAAGGGATTAGATATGATAGAGTGCATGAAGAACCATGGACAAAGGTTTATAACATTGTACAAGAGGTGATTACCGAAAACATCTCCAAGAAGAAGAAATGCAAAAAAGGCTTTCTGAGGAGGCCTTACAAATAGTTGAAAAAAGAAGAGAAGCAAAAGGCAATGGAGAAAAAGAAAGATATATCCATCCAAATGCAGTGTTCCAAAGAATACCAAGGAGAGAGAAAAAAGCTTTCCTAAGTAATCAATGCAAAGAAATAGAGGGAAACAATAAAATGAGCAAGACTAGAGATGTTTTCGAGAACATTAAAGATATCAAGGGAACATTTCATGCAAAGATGAGCACAATAAAGGACAGAAACTGTATGGACCTAAAGAAAGAGAAGATATTAAGAAGAAGTGGTTGTTAGCCATCTGTATGTCTTCTTTGGCGAAATGCAGTCTTTTAGTCTCTGGGAGAGGGAGAGGGTGGGATGATTTGGAAGAACCGCATTGAAATATGTATATCATATATGAAAGGAGTTGCCAGTCCAGGTTCGATGCACGATAATTGATGCTTGGGGTTGGTGCACTAGGACGACCCAGAGGGATGGTATTGGGGAGGGAGGTGGGAGGAGGGTTCAGGATAGGGAACACATGTATACCTGTGGCAGATTCATTTTAATATATGGCAAAACCAATACAATATTGTAAAGTTAAATAAAATAAAATTAAAAAAAAAGAAGAGGTGGCAAGAATACAGAGAAGAACTACAAAAAAAAGATCTTCATGACCCAGTTAACCATAATGGTGTGATCACTTACCTAGAGCCAGACATCCTGGAGTGTGAAGTCAAGTGGGCCTTAGGAAGCATCACTATCAACAAAGCTAGTAGAAGTGATGGAATTCCAGTTGAGCTATTTCAAATCCTAAAAGATGATGCTGTGAAAGTGTTGCACTCCATATGCCAGCAAATTTGGAAAACTCAGCAGTGGCCACAGGACTGGAAAAGGTCAGTTTTCATTTCAATCTCAAAGAAAGCTAATGCCAAAAATTGTTCAAACTACATGCAAAGTTGCACTAATCTCACACACTAGGAAAGTAATGCTCAAAATTCAACAAGCCAGGCTTCAACAGTACATGAATTGAGAACTTCAGATGTTCAAGCTGGATTTAGAAAAGGCAGAGGAATCAGAGATTAAGTTGCCAACATCTGCTGGACCACAGAAAAATCAAGAGAATTCCAGAAAAAAAAAATTTACTTCTGCTTCATTGACTATGCTAAAGCCATTGACTGTGTGGATCACAACAATCTGTGGCAAATTCTTAAACAGATGGAAATAACAGATCACCTTACCTGCCTCCTGGGAAGTCTGTATGCAGGTCAAGATGCAACAGTTAGAGCCGAACAAAGAACAATGGACTGGTTCCAAATTGACAAAGGAGTATGTCAAGGCTGTATATAGTTACCTTTCTTATCTAACTTTAATGCAGATTATGTCATGTGAAATGACAGACTGCATAAAGCACAAGTTGCAATCAAGATTATCAAGAGAAATATCAATAACCTCATATACACAGATGGCATCATCCTTATGGCAAAAAGTGAAGAGTAACTAAAGAGCCTCTTGATGAAAATGAAAGAGGAGAGTAAAAAGTTGGCTTAAAACTTAACATTCAAAAAATGAAAATCATGGCATCTGGTCCTATCACTTCATGGCAAATAGATGGAGAAATAATGGAAACAGTGAGAAACTATTTTTGAGGGAGTGGGGGGCTCCAAAATCACTGTAGATGGTGACTACAGCCATGAAATTAAAAGACACTTGCTCTTTGGAAGAAAAGCTATGACCAAGATAGAAACATATTAAAAATAGAGACATTACTTTACCAACAAAAGTCCATCTAGTCAAAGCTATGTTTTTTTTTTTTACAGTAGTCATGTATGGATATGAGAGTTGATCCGTAAAGAAAGCTGAGCACTAAAGAACTGATGCTTTTGAACTGTGGTGTTGGAGAAGACTCTTGAGAATCACTTGGACAGAAAGGAGATCACACAACTCAATCATAAAGGAAATCAGATCTCAATATTCATCAGAAGGACTGATGCTGAAGCTGAAGTTCCAATACTTTTGCCACCTGATGTGAAGAAGTGATTCAGTGGAAAAGTCCGTGGTGCTGGGCAAGATTGAAGGCAGAATTATAAGGGGCAATATAGGATGAGGTCGTTGGATGACATCACCAACACAATGGACATGAGTCTGAGAAAGATCTGGGAGCTGGCGATAGACAGGGAAGCCTGGAGTGCTCAAGTCCATGGAGCTGCAAAGAGTCAGACATGACTGAGCTACTGAGCTGAACTGAAAGCAGTCACCTGTATACAGCTTATGCAATACACATTAAATGGATACTGAAGGCTACAGAAGGCAATATAAGCTCTATAAACACATTTCTGGAACTTCTAATTTTAATACCTCAAATTATAAATATTCTCAACTCTTTTTAGCTTCTACTCATTAGCAAACATCCTGTGATTTATTACATTTTGTATTCTCAGTATTTCCTAAAAAATCATTTTTTGTGTGTGTGAGCTTGATTTGGAATTGTTAAAAGATAAACTGGAGTGTGGGTTTCCTGGGCAACTCAGCTGATAAAGAATCCACCTGCAATGCAGGAGACACTGTTTTGATTCTTGAGTCTGGAAGTTTCCCTGGAGAAGGTATAGGCTATGCACTCCAGTATTCTTGGTCTTCCCTGGTGGCTTAGATGGTAAAGAATTCACCTGCAATGTGGGAGACATGGGTTCTTTCCTTGGGTTAGAAAGTTTCCCTGGAAGAGGGCATGGCAACCGACTCCTATATTCTTGCCTAAAGAATTCCATGGACTAGGAGTCTAGCAGGTTACAGTCCATAGGGTTGCAATCAGACCTGGCTGAGCAACAAAGCACAGCATCGAAAACTGAAGCATATTAAAATGTTAAGAGATTATTTGAGCTAGGCAAATTTGAATCAGGTAGTGCCAAGTTGGAACTGTTTAAGAGCCCTCCACCAATAACATAGGGATAAATTATATAAAGATAAGGTGGAATTAATTAAGAAAAGCATTGATTGTCCATAGCTTAAAGTCTCATTTGTAATTCATAACTTTGATGGACTTACAGGCTTAGATTTTGGTTTGCCTATATAGGTGTCCACAGCATTAGAGATACCTTGCTCTAATGGCTGCTTCTTTAATTAATTTAACAAAATTCACATCAAAGAACTTGAAACTCAGACATCACTGACTCGATGGACATGAGTTTGAGCAAGCTCCAGGAGTTGGTATTGGACAGGGAGCCTGGTGTACTACAGTCCATGGGGTGGCAAAGAGCCGGACACGACTGAGTGACTGAAATGAACTGAACTGAGTTCAGAAATATTTCTACCAAACAATCTTCACACATATTGGATACAAAACTCCTGCTGCTGCTACTGCTGCTGTTAAGTCGCTTCAGTCGTGTCCGACTCTGTGCAACCCCATAGACGGCAGCCCACCAGGCTCTCCCGTCCCTGGGATTCTCCAGGCAAGAACACTGGAGTGGGTTGCCATTTCCTTCTCCAACAAAACTCCTTGCCCGCCCCGCCTTATTCAAAAGTTAACTTCCTATATTGAAACTTGGAAGAATCATCTGAAAATGCATCTATACATCTTTATATCTGTCTCATAGAGAAAAATCACAATTTTTCTCACACAGAATATTTTTGCCATGTGCAGAAGCCTGTGGAAAATATGATTGTGCTTCTACAATCACTTACCTACATGAAACAAAGGGACTGATATTCAATATTCAAAAAGCAGAAGTTATATTTGGTAAATAAATTTGTAAATGGATAATTTGGAAATTTATGTGTAAATTCATTAAATTTATTAACAGTGTTTAAAGGAAGATTGCTGTTATTCAGTGCCTAAGTCATGCCTGGCTCTTTGCAACCTCATAGACTGTAGCACTCCAGCGTTATCTATCCTTCACCATCTCCTAGAATTCGCTCAAACACATGTCCTTTGAGCCGGTGATACCATCTAATCATCTTATCCTCTGTTGCCCCCGTTTTCCCCCTTCCCTCAGTCTTTCCAAGCATCAGGGTCTTTTCCAACGAGTCATCTCTTTGCATCAGGTGGGCCAAAGTGTTGGAGCTTCAATTTCAGCATCAGCCCTTCCAATGAATATTCAGGGTTGATTTCCTTTGATTTTCTTTAGAATTCACTGATCTGGTCTCCTTGCTGCCCAAGGGACTCTCAAGAGTCTTCTCCAGCACTACAGTTTGAAAGAATCAATTCTTTGGAATTCAGCCTTGTGTACAGTCACACTCTCACATCCGTACATGACTACTGGAAAAACCAGAGTTGTCTATACAGACTTTTGTCAGCAAAGTGATGTCTCTGCTTTTTAACTTAAAAAAGGAAGAAAGAATAGTTGGGAAGATGGAAAGAAGAGTTGTCTCTCATTTAGGAAAACTCAGTCACAAAATTCCTTACTCCTGCCAACTACACACGATTACTTATAGATACTTGCTATCCACCTCTACAAGGACTCAATCATGTGCTGCTGCAGCTGCTGACCTTCAACTGTTAGTGAAAGTAGTTAAGGCTGGAGAGTAGAAATGAGAATCTCTGTGCTCTGGAAAAACTGGCAGAACATGTCTTCAGATACATATTTTCAGGACCTGATTTTATGAGCTCAGTTTTGCATCCACTTATCTAGAAAAACATTGAATCCCTTCATGGTGACATCAGCTTCTCATAACTAGCAGAAAATTTTGCAAAGGCTTTTGATTGCATGAACTCCCCTTTCACCAAAATCACATATATTGATCTACCCCTCTCCCCAGACATACATGTCTTTGGAGTAGTTTCTCAGAGCTATCTGAGGTGCTGGCTCCTGGGCTGCGGCCCTCCTTTTGCACCCAATAAAACTTAACTCACAATTTTCATGTTGTACATTTTTGAAATTCAATACCTTCATCTTCTAGATGGTAGCCCCTTCAGTCCTTTCTGGACAGTCTGGTGCTATGAGATATACACGTTAAATCAACTTCAGTAGTGTTCCTACTCTTTGTGATTCTATACACTGTCACCAGACTCCTCTGTCCATGAGATTCTCCAGGGAAGAATACTGGAGTGGGTTTCCATACCCTCTTTCAGGGAATCTTCCTGACCCAGGGATTGAACCCTCCTTTCTTGTGTCTGTCGCATTGGCAAGCAGATTTTTTTTTTTTTTATCAGTAGGGACACCTGGAACTTCGTGCAAACTGATTGCAGTATCACCCAAGAAAATGTTTGGTATTGCCCCCTGGTGGTCATATTTTTTTCATTAATCAGCTCTGCTGCTACTGCTCAGTCGCTCAGTCATGTCCAACTCTTTGGGACCCCATGAATCACAGCACACCAGGTCTTGCTCTTCATCACCAACTCCCAGAGTTCACCCACACTCATGTCTATCGAGTCGGTGATGCCATTCAGCCATCTTTTCCTCTGTCGTCCCCTTCTCCTCCTGCCCCGAATCCCTCCCAGCATCAAGAGTCTTTTCCAAGGAGTCAACTCTTCACATCAGGTGGCCAAAGTACTGGAGTTTCAGCTTTAGCGTCAGTCCTTCCAGAGAAATTCCAGGGCTGATCTCCTTCAAAATGGACTGGTTGGATCTCCTTGCAGTCCAAGGGACTCTTGAGTCTTCTCCAACACCACAGTTCAAAAGCATCAATTCTTCGGCGCTCAGCCTTCTTCATAGTCCACCTCTCACATCCATACATGACCACTGGAAAAACAATAGCCTTGACTAGATGGACCTTTGTTGGCAAAGTAATGTCTCTGCTTTTCAATATGCTATCTAGGTTGGTCATAACTTTTCTTTCAAAGACTAAGTGTCTTTTAATTTCATGGCTGCAGTCACTATCTGCAGTGATTTTGGAGCCCAGAAAAATAAAGTCTGACACTGTTTCCACTCTTTCCCCATCTATTTACCATGAAGTGATGGGACCAGATGCCACGATATTCGTTTTCTGAATGTCGAGCTTTAAGCCAACTTTTTCACTCTCCTCTTTCACTTTCATCAGGAGGCTTTTTAGTTTCTCTTCACTTTCTGCCATAAGGGTGGTGTCATCTGCATATCTGAGGTTATTGATATTTCTCCTGGCAATCTTGATTCCAGCTTGTGCTTCCTCCAGTCCAGCGTTTCTCATGATGTACTCTGCATATAAGTTAAATAAACAGGGTGACAATGTACAGCCTTGATGTACTTCTTTTCCTATTTGGGACTAGTGTGTTGTTCCATGTTCAGTTCTGAGTTTTGCTTCCTGACCCCCATATAGATCTCTCAAGAGGCAGGTCAGGTGGTCTGGTATGCCCATCTCTTTCAGAATTTTCCAGTTTATTGTGATCCAGTCAAAGGCTTTGGCATAGTCAATAAAGCAGAAATAGATGTTTTTCTGGAACTCTCTTGCTCTGCCTTTTCTAAATCCAGCTTGAACAGCTGGAAGTTCACAGTTAATATACTGTGAAACCTGAATTGGAAAATTTTGAGCATTATTTTGTTAGCATGTGAGATGAGTACAACTATGTGACAGTTTGAACATTCTTTGGCATTGCCTTAGTTTGGAATTGGAATGACGACTGACCTTTTCCATTCCTGTGGCCACTGCTGAGTTTTCCAAATTTGATGGCATATTGAGAGTAGCACTTTCACAGCATCATCTTTTAGGATTTGAAATAGCTCAACTTGAATTCCATCAGTTCCTCTAGCTTTGTTCTTAGTGATGCTTCCTAAGGCCTGCTTGACTTCACATTCCAGGATATCTGGCTCTAAGAGAGTGATCACACCATCATGGTTATCTGGGTTATGAAGATCTTTTTTTTTTTTTTGTATTTTTCTTCTATGTGTTCTTGCCACCTCTTCTTAGTATCTTCTGCTTCTTTTAGGTCCAAACCATTTCTATCCTTTATTGTGCCCATCTTTGCATGAAGTTTTCCCTTGGTATCTCTAACTTTTTTGAAGAAATCTCTAGTCCTTCCCGTTCTATTTTTCTCTATTTCTTTGCTTTGATCACTGAGAAAAGCTTTCTTCTCTCTCCTTGCTATTCTTTGGAACTCTGCATTCAGATAGATATATCCTTCCTTTTCTCTTTGCCTTTAGCTTTTCTTCTTTTCTCAGCTATTTGTAAAGCCTCCTTAGACAACCATTTTGCCTTTTTGCATTTCTTTTTCTTGGGGATGGAGTTATCACGGCCTCCTGTACAATGTCACGAACTCCCATCCATAGTTCTTCAGGCACTCTATCTATCAGATCGAATCCCATAAATCTATTTGTCACTTCCACTGTATAATCATAAAGAATTTGATTTAGTTCATATTTGAATGGTCTAGTGGTTTTCCCTACTTCCTTCAATTTAAGTCTAAATTTGGCAATAAGGAGTTCATGATCCTTAAGAGAATAGTATATGTGATAAAGATTTTGAACTCCAGCTTTATCACAGGTGTGTGTGTGTGTGAGATAGCTAACATTCTAATGTTTTGCAGCTATAATGCTCACAGCCTAAGAGTCAAATTTTCTTTACAATGCATGAAATGTACCCTCATGGATATAATGAAAAGTCTCAGAAGACAAGGAAAACTGGATACTTACAAACCTGTGATTGCTCTGGGCTCCCTCCATTTCCCTCAATAAATATTGATCCTATAGGTCTGGTTTGTATGCTATCAAACCATTTGTCTTTGACTTCTTTAAATGTGTCTGCCCAGGAGCATGCATGCTTTATCACTCAGTCATGTCTAACCTTTTGTCACACCAGGGACTGTAGCCCACCAGACTCCTCTGACCATAGGATTCTTCAGGCAAGAATACTGGAGTGGGTTGCCATTTCCTTCTTCAGGGGATCTTCCCAACTCAATCCAGCAATCGAACCCATCTCTCCTGCATTTCAGGTGGATTCTTTATCATCTGAGCCACCAGGAAATCCCTTAAATGTGATTTGCTATCTTCAAATGACCTGGAATCTATAGGATCTTACAAAAATATTTTAAAAGTGAATGTATGTATCATATACACACATATATGCCATGATTGTTGTAAAATAAGTTTACATTAAAATATATGTAGAAGTTAAAATGAAGTCTATTTTAACTTCCCTTCTATTTAATAATATCAATTTTATAGTTTAAGAAGACTTCTCTTTATTTTAGAGAGCAGCCTTAGAATTGTTACCTTAAAAATCAGTTAATTTTTTCTATTTTTTTCTTAAATGTTAAATGGAGCCTCTGAATCAAAATATTTATTTTTCTGTCAATGATTGACTTCCAGTTAAATTCAGAGCTCCAAGCATCTGGATTGCCTGTCAGAGTATAAAATTCCCAGCAGCTTTATCCTTTATATATTTCCTATCTCTTTGTGGAAAAGCAATATACCACAGTGAGAAGGAAGCCCTCTGGGTCTAATGCTTATGTTGTTTTGAAGGCTATATATATATTCATTACTTATGTAGCATTATAATATTTTCTATTCTTTATAACCATTAGCCATCTTAGAATTAAATATCATTGACTTTAAAAAACATATCTTACTTTAAGATTATGTGCCTCTAATGGAATTTACTAGCAAGAGGAGGAGGGGGCAATAGAGGATGAGATAGTTGGATGCATCACTGACTCAATGAACATGACTTTGAACAAACTCTGAGAGACAGTGAAGGACAGTGAAGTCTGGTGTGCTGCAGTTCATGGGGTCATAAAGAGTTGGACACAGCTTAGCAACTGAGCAAGAACAACTAGTTCATTATGGGATTCTCAAGAGTCAGACATGACTGAGTGACTTCACTTTCACTTTTCACTTTCTTGCATTGGAGAAGGAAATGACAACCCGCTCCAGTGTTCTTGCCTAGAGAATCTCAGGGACGGGGGAGCCTAGTGGGCTGCTGTCTAAGTGGTTGCACAGAATCGGACAGGACTGAAGTGACTTAGCAGTAGCAGCAGCAGCAGCAGCAGCAGCAGCAACAGCAGGTGGGTTGATGATAAAGAATCTACCTGCCAGTGTAGGAGACACAGGGAGACATGGGTTTGATTACTGAGTCAGAAAGATACCCCTCCAGGTGATATGACAATCCACTTCATTATTCTTGCCTGAGAAATCCCATGGACTGAGGAGCCTGGTGGTCCACCATCCATAAAGTTGGGTTGCATAAAGTTGGATGGGACTGAGAAACTGTGTACAAACATACATTAGTTCATTATACAAATGTAATAAGTGATATTTCAGAAAGTAAAATAATGTAACACTCACACAATAGTGATCTAATGATAAAATTACTTTCCAATAAAAATTTTTCTCTTTAAATTTCAAGTTTATTACAGGATATAAATAGAAAAAATGTTAAAGCTTTCTAGTATAATTAATCCATTCATAATTTTATCTTTTAACTAAAACTATTAAAAAAAATATTCAGCTGCCCAGGTGGCTCAGTGGTAAAGAATCCACCTGTCAATGCAAGAAATACAAAGACATGGGTTCCACCCCTGGGTCGGGAAGATCCGCTGGAGTAGAAAATGGCAACCCACCCCAGGTTTCTTGCATGGAAAATCCCATGGAGAAAGGAGCCTGGCAGGCAACAATCCATAGCATCACAAAGAGTTGGACAAGACTGAGTGACTGAGCACACACATATTGAACAAAAATCAGTTCAAAATAGCTAATATGGGTGAAACAGAAACAATAGGTGTAATTAGGATTTTAAACTTTAATTTATAACTACAAACACTAGTTAACATATAAATCATGAACAACTTTCATATGTCTTGAAATTTAATTGTGTGTAAATCAATAAGCAGAGTAAAACACTGGCAGACCTTTTAACTTTTACTCACAAGTCAAGAAGCTGGAGCTTAAATAATAAATTAAAAATAACTCTTGTTAACTTCATATTCCTAGACTGTTAATTTAAAAATGTAGACTAGACTCAAGAAGTAGTGAAAATACAAGTTGACATATAAAATATGTAGATAGATTTTATCTAGGAGGGATGAATGTCTAACAGTGCTTTAAAAACACATTGATATAGTATTTAAATACTTCAGGAGGGTCTGTTTAATACATTAAAAATTTCACATGAAAATACACTTAGTAGTTTTAAGAAAAAATACATTTCTCAATTTGATTAAAAAATTTTGTTGAGTTTTTATAGAATAGAGATAGAAGGAATATTTCAGTTCATAGATCAGAGATTCGTAGAGGTCAAAGTTATGTCATAAGAGACACATAAACACTTGTTTTTATTCTAACTCTAAATTAAGGAGAAGGGATATTAAACATTACTTAAAAGTAAACATTAATAAAAAATATGCCATTTTTTATTGGTGCAATTTAGGAGAAAGCAAGTGAGTTCAGAGAGAAAATAGAAACAATATTACATTCAATATGACCATACAAAAGAGAAGCTTTCAGTTTTTAATTTTAAATCAAGAAACAGTTTCTACAAACAAGTGCAACAGGTACTTCGTCTATGGAAACTTAGAAAAGTAGAAGGAATGTGGGGGTCAGATTAGACCAGGTATCAGTGTCAGCTAGTTCTGAGCAAGAGAAGTGTGTGGGAGCAATGAAACTAATTGAACATTATCTAAGAATGTACATAATGACTAGAAGTTGTTCACAAAGGATAACACAAGCAGTGAAATTCAGAGATAAGGCAGAATGTCTGCCAGACATCAAGCTGTTATTAGAAGTGGCAGACACACAGTGTGTGATTAAAGAAACCTCAATAGTTGAAATAATTTACTGTGTAAATGTCAGTTATCTGCATTTTCTTCCAGTCTGTTGGTAACGGTTTCTATCCTGACAAGGTCTTAGAAGTGAGGACCTCTAAAATTTACTGGATCTTAACAGTCAGGTAAACTAAAGATACAAGAGAGAAGCTTAGACACTTGACACAAACCAGTGTAACCTTTCATAAATTGGCATTGCCACAGTGTGCATTTTTCCATTTATACTACTAAAATCTTTTAAGTCTGTGTCAGTTAAAATGACTGTCAACTTTAGTACAGTATCTATTCTCTTTTTTCACAATCCACATAAATCTGGTTTTGCATGGCCTACAGGACAGAAGTTTATGACCAATAATTTCAACTATCTCAGAAAAATAAAAGGAAACTGAAATTAGTCAAATGACTAAACCTAAGCCCTCGATGTAAATTACATATTTCAAAACTTTGAGGTGATATTTTGAATCATAATTAGGGGTGAATTAATTGCTATAATCTATCAAACACTATTTATAAAAGTAACTTCAAATCATATTCAAAACTTCAATGATTCAAAATAACATATAGTGGAAACACTGGACCAGTCAAATGGATTATGATTGATAAGCCAGTCTTCAGTAGGGAAGAAGTAGTTATTTTGTGAAGGCATAATTTAGAATGAAATATTCAGATGCAATTTTTAAAAATTTCATTTCACTGTTCATATCTATCATTAACAAGGAAAATTCATTTTTCAACTGAATCAACAAAGTCATTCAGTTTTGTTTCAGGTTAAAATTTTTCTCTAATTATAGTAGAGTATGTCCATAGGTGTTTGAAGAACTCATTAAAGAAAGACTACACAAGTAAGAGTGAAGTTAGCTAAAAGACAGATATTCTGCAGAGCCACAAAACTGTAAGCTTTGAGTTATCATTTCTTATAAAAGTACACATTAGAATTTTAAATAATCAGTTGTCATTTTACCTTATTTTCATGTTTAGGTAAATTATTTCTTTGAGAGTAAAAAATGAATTAAAAAAAGATAAAAAGGGAGAAAAAGAAACAATAATGTTTAGAAGCTTTGAAGGAATAGTCAAATTTTCAATTGCACAATGCAGCTTCCCTGATGGTTCAGATTGTAAAGAATCTGCCAACAATGCAGGAGACCTGGGTTCAATCCTTGGTTTGGGAAGATCTTCTGGAGAAAGACATGGCAGCCCACTCCTGTATTCTTGCCTGGAGAATCCCATGGACAGAGTAGCCTGGCAGGCTACAGTCCATGGGGTTGCAGAGTCAGACATGACTGAGCATCTAACACACACACACACACACACACACACACACACACACACACAGAGAGCTTGTTAGGGAAGCATAGGATTTCTGAACACATTTTCTGTGATTTAGTGTTCAATAAAATAGTTTAATCCTGTCTCTGTGAATACATTTTTTCCCTTAAATGAACAGAATTTATTTATTATCATTATTTTGCTGATATGATTTATATAAGTATGAAGAGCATTATAAAATATATATATATATATAGGTTATATAGACAAAAGTCTTTTTTACTTAGTCTGGTAGAGATAATTTAGAGTAGTTGACTTGGAGCAGTTGAATATCTGTATTATCAGAAGTTACTATCATGAATTTTCATTAGTATATATTTACATTAACTTTCACTGTTTAACAACATGTACTCATCTGTTAATAACAAAATATAATCTTACTAAGTAAAAAATAGTAAAATACTAATGCTAGAATATTACGGGATGGTGTATAATGAAAAAAAAAAGCATATGTGCTGAGTTGTGTCTGAATCTTTGTTACTCCATAGATTGTACCCTGCTAGGTTCTTGTTCATGGAATTTGCCAGGCAAGCATACTAGAATGGGTTGCCATTTCTTACTCCAGAGTACCTTGCTGACCCAGGGATTGAACCCATGTCTTTTGTGTCTTCTGCATTGGCAGGCAGATTCTTTACCACTGTGCCACCTGGAAAGACAATGTGTATAATAAGGTCAACTTCAAATTGATACTTGCCATGGGCACTTGCCACCTTATCTACTTCTACAAGGATTAAATCATGCTGTGGCAGCTGCTGACCTTCAATACTCGCTGAAAGGAATTCAGGGTGGAGAGAAGAAATAAGGCACTCTGATCAGAGGGAAAAGCCATTTTAAGTTTTCGTATTGTTCTTGTCTCTGAGCACTTCTCCCATCCTCATCCACACTCATTCAAGTTTGTTAATGTCACTCTTTGAGTATGGTCTAAATTTGAACATTGAATACTCATTGTAACTGAAGTACCATAAACAGGTATAAAATGCTACCTTTGAGTATAATTATGTCCTTAGAAATGTCAAATGTTTTTTGTTTTTTCTTTTGTCTAAAATCATTATGCTGTCTTCCTGTCTAAATAAAAAATAACATAAATAAAAGAAAAAAAAGAAGTAAAAGGATCACAGCATCAGTTCTAAAAATTATGGAAGGATAATGCTTTACAAGGGAATTCCCTGGTGGCTCAGTGGTAAATAATCTGCCTGCCAATCTAGGAGACACGGATTCAGTTCCTGGGTCACAAATATACCCTGAAGAAGGAAATGGCAAGTCCCTCCAGTATTCTTGCCTGGGAAATCGCATGAACAGAGGGACCTTCTGGACGACAGTCCATGGCGGCACAAAGAGTTGGACATGACTTAGGGACAAAACAACAACAATATTTACAAACACAAAGTTTATGCTAAGCTAGCTTTCCAGGTGACACTAGTGAGTAAAGAATCCACCTGTTAATACACGAGGCGTAAGAAAGACGGGTTTGATCCCTGGGTCTGGAAGGTCCTCTGGAGAAGGAAATGGCAATCCATTCCAGTATTATTGCCTGGAAAATCCCATGGACAGAGGAGCCTGGTAGGCTACAGTCCATGGGGTCACAAATAGTCGAACAAGACTGAGCCACTTCACTTTAATCGTGGGTAAATTGTTTCACTTTCTATTATGGTATTAAAACTGTGTTGCTGCTGCTGCTGCTAAGTCGCTTCAGTCGTGTCTGACTCTGTGCGACCCCATAGACGGCAGCCCACCAGGCTCCCCCATCCCTGGGATTCTCCAGGCAAGAACACTGGAGTGGGTTGCCATTTCCTTCTCCAGTGCATGAAAGTGAAAACTGAAAGTGAAAGTGAAGTCGCTCAGTCATGTCTGACTCTTAACGACCCCATGGACTGCAGCCTACCAGGCTCCTCCATCCATGGGATTTTCCAGGCAAAAGTACTGGGGTGGGGTGCCATTGCCTTCCCCATAAAACTGTGTTAAACTAATATTATATGTATGCTGGTTAAATCATCTGAGAAGCAGGCTTCAGGATAATCTAAACATGCAAGGATGTTAGAAGTTGGAGAGAACTTCATAAAATTAGGTCAGCCATCTAAATACAAATGAAATCTGAAAACATTAAAAAAAAAATCTAAAAACAGAATAGGTAGAAAGCCTATAACTGCCATTTTAAATACTGTTAATCTTCTAAGTCCTGTGTCTACACATGAACAGTAGCTTATTTCACTGCTGTTGCTGCTGCTGCTGCTAAGTCGCTTCAGTCGAGTCCGACTCTGTGCGACCCATGGACTGCAGCCTACAGGCTCCTCCATCCATGGAGTTTTCCAGGCAACAGTACTGGAGTGGGGTGCCATTGCCTTCTCTCAGTTTATTTCACTACTCAAAGGCAAGTATTTCACTACTCAAAGACAAGTATTTAACCAATGCAAGTAATAGCAAGTATTTATTAAACACTGATAAAACTGCTATGTGTAATTTTGTGAAATTGTTTCCCTAAAGTTTATAACTCTATGAAGAAATGTAGTCACAAAATGTACCTAATAGATGCCCCCAACCATAGTGAGCATATTTGACCCAGGTACCTGGCGGTAATGCTTTGGTATCCACCTCAACATTTGCACTAAATCCACACTTCTACTTAGAGGACTCTCAGGCATTAATTAAGCTTAGCAAGGCTGCTTTTGTAGACCCATTCCTGGGTGAAGTCGCTCAGTTGTGTTCGACTCTTTGTGACCCCATGGACTGTAGCCTACCAGGCTCCTCTGTCCATGGGATTTTCCAGGCAAGAATACTGGAATGGGTTGTCATTTCCTTCTCCAGAGGATCCTACTGACCCAGGGATTGAACCCAGGCCTCCCGCATTGTAGGCAGACGCTTTACCTTCTGAGCCACCAGGGAAGTCCATTACTACTTGGAAAGGTACAGATGTGTGACAAACTGAGGTCCTCAAAAATGGAATCACTGGACAATCAACTTGTTACAAGAGTTGTAAAAAAGAGTATTTGTGAACTGAACCTCAGGATCTCCATATAGATTGAAATACATCCCGTCTATTGTATGTGTGTGCTAAGTCGTTTCAGTTGTATCTCACTCTTTGCTATCCCATGGGCTACAGCCCTCCAGCCTCCTCTATCCATGGGATTCTCCAGGTAAGAAAAGTGAGGACCTTTCAGACCCAGGGATCAAACCCATGTCTCTTACATCTCCTGTATTAACAGGTGGACTCTTTATCACTGATGCCACCTGGAAAGCTAGCTTAGCAGAAACTTTGTGTTTGTAAATATTATTGTTGTTTTGTCACTAAGTCGTGTCCAACTCTTTGTGCCACCATGGACTGTCGCCCAGAAGGTCCCTCTGTTCATGGGATTTCCCAGGCAAGAATACTGGAGGGACTTGCCATTTCCTTCCTCAGGGGATATTTGTGACCCAGGACTTGGATCCATGTCTCCTAGATTGGCAGGCAGATTCTTTACCACTGAGCCACCAGGGAATTCCCTTGTAAAGCATTAATCTTCCATAATTTTTAGAACTGATGCGGTGATCCTTTTACTTCTTTTTTTTTCTTTTATTTATGTTATTTTATTTTACAGTGTCCATATGTGGACAGGAAGACAGCATCTTTTTAAGAATAGGTTTATAATTTTAATGAACTGAATTACATCTACATATATTTGCTTAGATTTATTTAACATTGGTGTATCTCTAGATATTTATTCATTAACATATTCCTTTAAGTTATATTTACTTTTCTATCCCTATTTAGTTAAAGTACATTTTTAACAAATTAGAAAACTAAAGGTCAATTTATATGTGTATTTAGCTTCTGACCTGTTGCTAACTTGCATAATATTTGAAAGTTCTATAAAGCATTGAGATTTATTTTTTTGAATAAAATAATAGCATCTGTTTTGTTTTGTCACCTAATTAAAAGGAAGATGACCTCCTTTGGGTGTGTACCTAATGCATTCTGAGCATGTCTATGTGGTTCTAATATAATATATACTTTCCTTGTTTAAGATAATCAACTTCAAAAGAAAAAGTCAACTTATATTATAACTTTACACTTACTGCAACATATTTGGAGTTCCTTTTAATTATAAACATTGTCAATAACTCTGAATACTAAACTATCATGCTATGCTATGCTAAGCCACTTCAGTCGTGTCCGACTCTGTGTGACCCCATAGACGGTAGCCTACCAGGCTCCCCCATCCCTGGGATTCTCCAGGCAAGAACACTGGAGTGGGTTGCCATTTCCTTCAATGCATGAAGGTGAAAAGTGAAAGTGAAGTCGTTCAGTTGTGTCCAACTCTTAGCGACCCCATGGACTGCAGCCTACCAAGCTCCTCCATCCATGGGATTTTCCAGGCAAGAGTACTGGAGTGGGGGCCATTGCCTTCTCCACTAAACTATCATACTGACCATTAAATCGCTGCCATCACAAATAAAATGGTCCCAAGTTTAAAGGCTTGAGTTTGGAGACGATACCATGTATTTAGAGGATAGGTGAGTATTCGAACAAGGATAATAGGAGTCATAAGTCATTGAGCTGATGAAATTTGATTGAAGCATGAAAATAAATAATGTTTTCCCTCTCTTTCATCTCTTATTTTTAATAAGTTTTATAACATTTTTATAATTATCCTAAGTATTAATCCTAGAAAACAAAAACAAATAAGGAGAAAAAAATAGTCAGCAGACAACCTGAGATATTTATTTGAACCAAGACTACCAGCATCCATAAAAATCTAGGGAATTATTAGGAATCAGGAAGTGACTAACACATAGCAAACTATGATTAAGCACTTTCTTACTCATTAACATTTAGCACAGATTATACTGGATGGTAGTGTTCCTTTGGAAAACAAAATTCTGATGTTTATTTACACCTGATCATCATTTCATTGTTTGATAAATTTTCATCTTCATTTGTGGATGAATGATCTGAGTCATCTGTGGTTCAACGGTATTTGCATTTCTGCTCCCAGTGTTTAAAAAATATAAACATCTGAATCCATTAGCAAGCTTCAATTTATGGCTTGGAAGATTGTTTTATTCTGAATAAATGGTGTTGGATAAAAATCTAATGAATTTACATAATGGAATCTATAAATGTAATGGATTAACAGCATTAGTGTATTTGTTGCAGTAATTTACTTTTTCTTTTCAGATGAAAAAGAATGTTTTTAATTTTCCTTTAACAGATATTATTAATCTTGTTGACAATGTGGCTAAACATGTTGTCAGATCTATTTACCACTAATGATAAAAATGTCTTACATCTGAGCCTCTAGGAAAAAAAAAGCATATAAATTTCTCAAAGATTGTTTTGAATATAAACAGATATATAGGAAATATTTAAAACATCCAATGGGAAATAAAAAACATTATTATATTCCACTACTTCTAAGAACTTAAAGTAAAAAATATCATGTCAAAACAAAATGAAAAATGTAGTTATACATAGTCATATATTATTGGCCTCATATATTTTAAATATAATAAAATAGGTTTAAAAGTTGCAGGCTTTGCTTTTAATAAATGAGGTTGAAAATAATTATTTTATACTCTTATTTCTATTTAGTTATATGATAGTATATCTGTTATATGTCATTAAAATTATGTTAATTTCATTTCAATTTCTGAATTATGATAAATACACATTTCTATACTAGTTATAGGTATCTGAAAATAATAAAACCAAAAAATTCATATATATGTATATATCCATACGTATAGACATATATATATATATATATATATATATGACTTTAATTCTAAGTGGTTGATTAAAAACAAATTTTACCTTTGTGAGAGTCAAGAACTTAAATTATGAAATGAGTATTATTTAAAGTAAATAAATAAAGTGAAGTAGTTTAGGAAAGATAGTGGTATTCCACTAACATATACAAATAGTGAAGAGATTTGAATGACATAAAAAGAAGAAAGATTTTTACAATGCAATAGAACTGAGGATAATACAGCCACATACAGATAAAAATGAGGCTCACCAAAAATATCAATTCTTTCCCATTGTGACCTGAAAGATTGGGACATTGAAACTTAGGGTTTGTGGACTCTACAGATAATTAATTAGGGGACAGTAAAACAGCTTTAATAAAGCCAAAATATTTTCTAGCTTTATTACATTTTAATTCTCATAATTTATATTTTTAGATACTTTCTTCTGCCTCATCTCTCTTGCTCCCTGCTCTTCCTCTATTATTAAGGGATTATGTGATTTTACTGAGTCTACCAGAAGAATCTTCTTATTTCAAGTTTGCTGATTAGTAATATTCATTACATCAGCAAAATTCCTTTACCATGTAAGCAAGCATATTCACTGTGTCATATATTCTTGGATAGTATTTTATTTGGGGGTCATCTCTATCAAATCCCTATTAAAATACTAATGATATTTTTTTTTTTCAAGAAAGAGGAAAAGCAACCCTGAAATTCATATGAGCCAAAGAGGACACCAAATAACCAACACAGTCTTGAGAAAGAACAAAACTGGATCATCACACTTTCTGATTTCAAAAGATATTACAAAACTACAGTAATAACAGTATAATGAAAGTTGCTCAGTCATATATGACTCTGCAACCCCATAGACTATAGCCCACCAGGCTCCTTTGTCCATGGAATTCTACTGGCCAGAATACTGGAGTGGGTAAAGAGGGGATCTCCCCAACCCAGGGATTGAACTCAGGTCTCCCACATTACAGGCAGATTTTTTCCCATCTGAGCCACCAGTTGAACTGAAGAATAATAGAGTGGGTATCTATGGGGTCGCACAGAGTCGGACACGACTGAAATGACTTAGCAGCAGCAGCAGCAGCAACCTATCTCTTGAGTGGATCTTCCAGACCCAGGAATTGAGCCAGGATTTCCTGAATTTCAGGCAGATTCTTTACCAGCTGAGCTACCAAGGAAGCCACAATATAGTAGGGACATAAAGACAGATATATAGACTGAAAGAAAAGAATAGACAGCCCAGACATAAACCCATATATAAATGATGGGATGATCTACATGGGTACCAATACTATACCATGAAGAAAGGATAGTCTCTTCAATGAATGATGTTGGGAAAACTGGATATCCATAAAAAAGGCATAAAATTGTGCCTTATATTATACAAAATACACAAAATAGACTAATAAAGTGTAGAGATTCAAATGTAACACATGAAACTCTAAAACCCCTAGAAGAAAACACTCAAAGTATTCATAACATTGATCTTAGCAAAGATTTTATGGGTATGGCACTAAAAAGCACAATCCAAAAAAAGCAAAAATAAACAATTGGCTACTGCACAATAAAGGAAATACTGAACAAAGTGAAAGCTAACCTATGCAAATGAAAACACTTGCAAAGCACTGTTCTTCAAAACAGTCTTTATCACAGAAGTCAGGTTTGGGGGATATCAAATGGACAGTTATTTGAAGCTTGGCTTCACTACCATTTTAATAGGGCTGAGAGATAGAAACATTGAACAATGTATTAACCTTGTGATGGAGACAATCCTCAGTGTTCTGTTGTTGTTTAGTCACTCAGTCATGTCCAACTCTTTACGACCCCACGGACTGCACTATATCAGTGGTGTTCTAGCATGGACTAAAACTCACTATTCCTGCATATGACCATAGTTTTAATGGAGAGAAGAAAGATTTTGCACAGGTTTTTAAAAGGAAACATTCAAATTTGTAGATATTATGAAATAGTCCTTCTGATCTCCATCTTGTCAACTAACCTGTGCAAAATCTTGTCAAACTCATCGTGAGCACATTATGACAGCCTGTGGGAGCATAGGCTATTTAATGCAAGCATCACAAGTGCTGAAAAATGCTCTTATGCAAGGTGTGCTCTTATTTTCTCAATGTTAATGTTTTATTGGAATGTAAATATATCTATTGAATAGTGTACAGAAGTATCTAACCAATGAATTTTTGAAACTGAATGCATCTGTCAGATCAGATCAGATCAGTCGCTCAGTCGTGTCCGACTCTGCGACCCCATGAACCGCAGCACGCCAGGCCTCCCTGTCCATCACCGCTCCCGGAGGTCACCAGCCGCATCCATCGAGTCAGTGATGCCATCCAGCCATCTCATCCTCTGTCGTCCCCTTCTCCTCCTGCCCTCAATCCCTCCCAGCATCAGAGTCTTCTCCAATGAGTCAACTCTCTCATGAGGTGGCCAAAATATTGAGTTTCAGCTTAGCATCATTCCTCTAAGAAATCCAGGATTGATCCCTCAGAATGGACTGTGATCTTTGCAGTCCAGGACCAAAGAGTCCTCCAACACCACAGTTCAAAAGCATCAATTCATCTGTATAAGCACCCAAATTAACTTATAGAACTTCACCAGTATTCCAGAAGCCCTCTTGTTTTCTACTACTCCCAGAACCCAAAAAAGAAAAAAACATATCCCTGACATATTCCAAGTCTCAGATCTGTGAGTTTATTGTTTTGATCAATTTCGGACTAGTTTTACCATTGTTTCCTCGAATATTTTTTTCTGTTTCCCACTCTGACTTCTCCTTTTAGAATTCCAATTATATATGTATGTTAGGGCTTTTGAAGAAATCCCATTGTTAGCTGATTCTCTGTTCATTATTTTCCATTCGCATTTCTGTTAGTAGTTTTGAATTAGTTACTATTGCTACATCTTCATAATAATTCATCTTTTCTTCTATAGTGCCTAATCTGCTGTTAATTTCAAACAATATATGTTTCATCTCAAATATTATAATTTTCTGCTCCAGCAATTTGATTTGTTTTATATATCTCATATCTACACTGAACACATTCAGTCTTTTGTTTAACTTTTTAAATCTGTGGAATAAAGTTATAACATTTTTGACATCTGTTTTAGTCTTGATCTGTTTCAAATTATTTCCCTTTTCCTCATAGGGGTTATATTTTCCTGCTCATTTGCTTGTCTGGGAAGTTTTGATTACACCACAGTTCTTATGAATTTTGCCCCTTGTTAGTTGCAGGATATTTTTGTGGTCTTCTAAATGCTGTTGCACTTTGTTCTGAAAGGTTGCTAAGTTAGTTGGAAATTGGTTCTTTTGAGACTTACTTTTAAAGTTCGTCTGGAGGGACTAGAACTGGCAGTAGTCTAGGGCTAATTATTCACTTCTGTTGAGGCAAGGTCTTTCTGGGTACTTGACCAACAGGCCATGGATCCTGACCTTTACTAAATCTGCTCTAATTCTTAAGGGTGGTTCTTTACCCAGACCAGGATAATTGCCTTACATATCTGCTTTGATCTATATACTGTTGAATACTTAAGGGGACCCAGTATAGATCTTTGGACTTTTCTTTCGCTGCATCTTTTTTCTGGCACTCTGCCTTGCAAGCTCAAGTGTCTTTGTCTCCCTACACTCCCTGACATTGCCTTACTTAAGGAATCTGTTGTGATTTGGAAGCAGTCACTGGGTAATAAGCTGGGGCAATTGCAGGGCTCACCTTGATTTCCATTTCCCAGAGATAACTGCCCACCATTGCCTGACTGCCAATGTCTTAAAAAGATTGTTTTTATATATTTTCATCCTGTGTTTTTGAATTAAACTAGATTATCCTGAATGCTACTAACATGGACTACATATTTCAACCTGTAATGGAAATGCTTTCACTGAAATGCATTTAATTGTTATTTCATTGGTCTGTGTTAATACAGAAAACCCTTAAAGATGAATTTGTTTTCAATAGAATATTGTTGTCAGTGTCATCATCATTACAATCTTTAATATGACGACTCATATAAAAATATCATAAAATCTCATTAAAAATTTCAGTTCAATAAACAGTTGGACTACTTTCTGTAACAGGACTGGTATTGATATAGTCACTTGTGACATTTTTTCCTTCATAAAAGTACAGACCTAAATGTATGATCTGATAGATCCAAATGTATAGTTTTTGAATGAACTCCTCATTTGATTCTAGTTTTCTGATGACTACTTTTCCCTTGTCAAAATCCTCTCAGTGATGATTGCTCAAACTAAATACACAGTCTAAAACAGAGGTGTGCATAGATAGAGTGGTAGCTGTTTGTCCTTCCCTGACTTTTATAAACTGAATTTCTTGCTTGCCTGGCTCGACAGTCCCCTCCTGATTCTTTCAGACATATTCAGTTCTACATAATTAATTTCTTGTATGCCCACCAATGGAATCTGCCAGAACTCTCTTACCCTAACAGATTTTTGGATTTGGCTCTTTTCCCCAGCCATATCCTGCTGCTCCTCATCCCTTTGTACGACAGTGGCAGTACCCTGAGAGATTGTGCCAAATGATACGCTGATGAGAGAATAATTAAAGTTATTCAATTATCAAGTGTTTATGGAAGATAAAATTTGTGCCAGCAACTGTACTGTGTTATGGAAATATGACATGAACCTGACATATCAATCAATTTTCACAAAAATCTAAAAAAAGCATTGCTTCGAATGTCCTCCTTAAACGTCTAGCTATGGGCAATTCAATAGTTCATTCTGACACTGGAAGAAGGAAGTCATAGTCTTTAACAGTTTACTTTCCAAATATTTAGAAACATGTAATCACAAGATTTACCTATAAGAAAATATATTGATGTTTCACAGATGATAGCTATAAAACATCATTTTATCAGTGTAAACTTAAGCAACAAATCTCCTATTCAAAGGGAGAATATTGATGGTGATTCAAGCTAAACTTAAATATTAGTGCCATGGCTACAATAGGTTGACTAATAATCCTATTATAACTTAAAAAAATACTGGTTATATTGAATGGAAATTGCAACAGATATGTTTTAGGGTATAAGAAGGAGGAAAGAAGCAGAAACTTAGATATGTTGTTATCAAGTTCTTGGTTGTCTAAGTGTTGCCTAAGTCAGAAAATAAGTTTTCTTTTCTCTTTTAATATTTTAAATTATGAAAATATGATACATTTACAGGAGACTTGGAAAATATGGAAAAAAGTTACATATAGTTCCACTATATGTTGCAATTATTTTTTAAGTAGATAAATTAGGATTTTTAGTTGGAGTTTCAATATCAAACTCTCAAAAATTAGTAGAATAAATATACAGAAGAGTAGAAGGATATAGTAGAGATTAAAATCACTATAAACCAAGCCAGAATAATTAAGATTTATGCATTTTTCACACAACAGTAGGATACAAATTCTATTCAAGTCCCTGTAGACTACAAACTAGGAGACACTGGAACATATCCAGGCACATAAAACAAGATGGAAAAATAGAAAATAATTTTTAACTTTAGAATCCTGATAACATATATTTCTACAAATAAGACTAAAAACTACATTACCTAATCTTTTAGTTAAAGATACTCCAGTTATCTTTCTGGTTGTAAGACTGAATAGTGAACAAGAACGAATGATCTCAAACATCATGGATTATGCATTACAGTAGTAATAGAGCTCTTTCTACCTCTCTGTCTCTCTCTCACTCACACACATACACAAACACACACACACATACACACATACACACAGACATATATCAACAACAATCATTTATTATGAATGAATATAGAATGGACAAAAAACAATTTTCTCTTTTTATTTGAATTTGTGAAACTTTCTCTTAAATTTTTAAGGACTGGACAGCAAAGACCTTTAAGAACATTAATGTTGATGATGTTATTTGAAAAATGATTTTATTCAACAATTAACTTAATAATACCTTGGTTTGCATCAAGACATGCTTTCCTAGTTTTTATTTTTTCTAAATATTTATCTCATGATATCCTGCCATGGGTAATTCAAGACTGAATATTACCATCTGTTTTCCATGGAGTTCCCAACTGCTGTCACAGAATACCTTAAACAAGGTCGAAAAATATAACACCAATACATGGTTATCTGTCAGATATAACCACATAGACTTATTCAAATAAGATTGCTGTGCTGAGCTATTCACTCAGTCACATCCAACTTTTTGCAAGCCCATGGACTCTAGCCTTCCAGGCTCTTCTGTCCATGTGGATTCTCCAGGCAAGAATACTGGAGTGGATCTCTTTTACAAAGTTTTCTTAGTACTTCTGTGTTTTAAAGTAAATAGGCACTCGTCACTGAGAAGGAATACCTTCTAAAAATATGTATGTCATTGAATTCCTTGAAATAAGCACATGTTTTGAATCACTAATGATCTGCATGAGAAAGTAATTATACCTCATATTTAAGCAGTTTCATGCAGTCTTTTGTAGTACTCAAAATACAATTCAGAAGTTTTATTTCTGGGGTAAAAATATGGCTGGTGACAGAAAAGGTGGAATCAACTAACAAGAATGAAGTGATAACAATTGTTGGATGGCTCTGGAGGTTGGAATCAGATCGGAATGGAAAGGGAAAAATGTTTTAGAAAAAAATAACATTGAAAAGTCTTTAAAGAGTCTAACCATGGATACAAAAAACAAGACCCCTCCATATGAATGAGACTAGAACACTTTCTAACACCATACACAAAAATAAACTCAAAATGGATTAAAGAGCTAAATGTAAGACCAGAAACCATAAAACTCCTAGAGGAAAACATAGGCAAAACACTCTCTGACTTACATCACAGCAGGATCCTCTGTGACCCACCTCCCAGAATATTGGAAATAAAATCAAAAATGAACAAATGGGACCTAATCAAACTTAAAAAGCTTTTGCACAACAAAGGAAACTATAAGCAAGGTGAAAAGACAGCCTTCAGAATGGGAGAAAATAATAGCAAATGAAGCAACTGACAAACAACTAATCTCAAAAATATACAAGCAACTTCTACAGCTCAATTCCAGAAAAATAAATGACCCAATCAAAAAGTGGGCCAAAGAACTCAATAGACATTTCTCCAAAGAAGACATACAGATGGCTAACAAACACATGAAAAGATGCTCAACATCACTCATTATCAGAGAAATGCAAATCAAAACCACTATGAGATACCATTTCATGCCAATCAGAATGGCTGCTATCCAAAAGTCCACAAGCAATAAATGCTGGAGAGGGTGCGGAGAGAAGGGAACCCTCTTACACTGTTGGAGGGAATGCAAACTAGTACAACCACTATGGAGAACAGTATGGAGATTCCTCAAAAAACTGGGAATAGAACTGCCTTATGATCCAGCAATCCCACTGCTGGGCATATACACTGAGAAAACCAGAATTGAAAGAGACACCTGTACCCCAATGTTCATAGCAGCACTGTTTGCAATAGCCAGAACGTGGAAGCAACCTAGATGTCCATCCACAGATGAATGGATAAGCAAGCTGTGGTACATATACACAATGGAATATTACTCAGCCATTAAAAAGAATACATTTGAATCAGTTCTAAGGAGGTGGATGGAACTGGAGCCTATTATACAGAGTGAAGTAAGCCAGAAACAAAAACACAAATACAGTATACTAACGCATATATATGGAATTTAGAAAGATGGTAAAAAATAACCCTATTTACGAGACAACAAAAGAGACACTGATGTATAGACCAGACTTTTGGACTCTGGGACCAGGAGAGGGTGAGATGATTGGGGAGAATAACATTGAAATATGTATAATATTATATCTGAAATGTATTAATTGTTCAAACTAAACACTATCATGTTACAATTTGTTCATACTAGATGTTTGTAATGTTTCTGATAATCAATAAAAGAGATTCTTGATTAAAAAAAAAAAAGAGTCTAACCAGAAGGAAAAGACTGATTACATTTTTTTGAACTTTCTTTTGCTTTCCTGTTCTTATTAAAAGAAAAGGAATAATGGGCATATTAGGAATTAATACTTTTGTTAAAATCAATAAATTTCACTCCTAAATCTCTCCACATTATTCCTTTATCTCATTTTGTAAATCTCCATAGAAATAAGGATCAAATGACAGAAATTATGGAATTAAATATAGACTTCTACTTTAAATACAATAAAAACAAATATTATTTTGAAGCACTGATTTTATTGCCTTTATATATATGCAGAAGAGAGATTTCTGGATCATATGGTAGTTCAACTTTTAGTTTTTTGAGGGTTCTGCATACTGTTTTTCATAATGGTTGTACCAGGTTACATTCCAACCAACAGTGTATTGGTGTTCTGTTTGTTCCACATTCTGAACAATACTTGTCATCTTTATTATTAATAATTTATCTTTGATAATAGTCATTCTGGCAAGTATGATTTGACGTCTTGCTATGGTTTTGATTTATATTTCCTTGTGGTGATATTGAGTATCTTTCACATACCCATTGGCCAATTGTATGTAACTATGTGAAAGGGTATGCTGCTACTGCTTCTGCTACTGCTACTGCTGCTGCTAAGTCACTTGAGTCGTGTCCAACTGTGCGACCCCGTAGACGGCAGCCCACTATGCTCCGCCGTCCCTGGGATTCACCAAGCAAGAACACTGGAGTGGGTTGCCATTTCCTTCTCCAATGCATGAAAGTGAAAAGTGAAGTCGCACAGTTGTATCAGACTCTTAGCGACCCCATGGACCACAGCCTAAAAGGCTCCTTTGTCCATGGGATTTTGTACAGTAGTCAGCTTTACTAAAGTTTTCATTCTGTGTATATATATAGTAGATCATTATGTTTAACACATTAAATAAAATTTTATTTTAAAAATTAAATTAAAAGCAATTTAAAATAAAATAGCAAAAATAGTAGTGACATGATGCATCATTGTGATTACAATTTATTGAGTAGTTACTTATATGTCAATCAATCTATTGTGGGTTTTATTACATTGTTTCTTTTTCAAAATAACTGCATGAAATAAACATTAATTCTATATTACATATCAGAAAATAGGAGCAAAGACATTTAAGAAATTTGATGTTGAGGACAAGAACATAACTTTTTTTTTTTTTTTTTTTTGCCAGTGGAAATTAGATGGGGTAAATGATTTCACCCTTTTCTTTTGTTTTTAAGTAAGGTATTCCATGATCTGTGTTCCTGGGTTAAAAATCCTCTGATTAGAGATCATGATTATTTTTCTTTTTCTGGAAATTAAGCTAGAAATATTCCTTGAACTGTTTCTATGTTTTTTTTTTTTTTTTTTTTTTTTATTAGCTATTACATCAGGCCTCAAATTTCTTGCAGGAATAGCAGATGAATTAATAGTAAATGGATTGAATATACATAGTTTGTCTCACAATGCAAGTAGGGAATCCAGACACAATGGCTGTGACATATACTTCTTCACTGAGTGCTAAACAAGATAAGATGTTCTGGACTTTTATGAAAACGTGGAGATCTCTTTGTCAGTCAGCAATGGAAGATTCACAAATGTTACTTGGCCTGACATCTAGTAATCATTCAGAGACAGGCAGGGCTTCATATAAATATTGCCTGGTTTCTACCTCATAGGTCCCTGTAGAGGCTAAACATTTTGCCTGATGTCAGATAGATAATAATTTACCTTGAAAAAGGATTCAGATCACTGTCTGTACCTACATGAATGACAAAGAAAAACAATGCTTCCTAATATGTAATCAATTAGATAGTAAATATATGATAACATGAGAGGAAGTGGAAAATTAGAGAAGGCAATCTTATTTCTTCAGTTTTATTTAAAACTGTGATCTTTGATGTAATGTAGTTATATATCACTCTTTATATAACAAATGGTAGAATTTTTATAATAGATTTTTTAAAAACAAACTTTTACAGAATTTGAATTATGATTTCATCTGACTTTTTTTATATATCCATCATGAAAGAAAATTGATATGCCCAGCTACAATTCATAAAAATGCACCACGAAACAGCTGTCTGGCAGTAGAGATTGAAATGACAAAACCAATATCCAGACAGGTAATAGTAACAAGCAGACTCTGGATTAAAAATCTCAGGCACCATTTATTTTCCAAAGCCACTGGCATGATGCAGTCCTGATTTGAGAGTAGGAATAGTGCCAGTGGTGGTCCTGAAATGGGTAAGAAGAGAGGAAGGAAAGAAATTAAATGTTTGCAAACCATGGAATAGAAGGTGGGCAAAAAAAGAGGCTACAGCAACAGCAGCTAACTAAAAAATTTGGTAGTAAACTTTTTTTCAGTAATGCAAAAGGGAGGAAAGGAGAGCTGGACACAGATCTAAAATGCATAAGCTATTGTCATTAAATGTCTTTAGTTTAGAATGTTAATTCTTATTGGACAAATAAAGCCACTTGTTAATGAGCAAGTGCATCTCCTGATTGAGCTTCCCTGGTGGCTTAGAGGTAAGAGAATCCACCTGCCATTGCAGGAGATGTGGGTTCATTCCCTGGGTCTGGAAGATCCCATGGGGAAGGAAATGGCAACCCACATCAATATTCTTGCCTGGATAATCTCAAGGACAGAGGAGCCTGGAGGGCTATAGTACCTGGGGTTGCAAAAGAGTCAGACACAACTTAGCAACTAAACAACAGTGATCCCAAACCTAAACCATCATTTCCCAAGCTTATTGTAAATGACTTGAGAATCTTGGTAAAATATAGAATCCTGGACTCTACTCCAAAATATTCTGAGTGAGTAGGGCTTAAATCAGATCAGATCAGATCAGTCGCTCAGTTGTGCCAACTCTTTGAGACCCCATGAATCACAGCATGCCAGGCCTCTCTGTCCATCACCAACTTCTGGAGGTCACTGAGACTCACATCCATTGAGTCAGTGATGCCATCCAGCCATCTCATCCTCTGTCGTCCCCTTCTCCTCCTGCCCCCAATCCCTCCCAGCATCAGAGTCTTCTCCAATGAGTCAACTCTTCACATGAGGTGGCCAAAATACTGGAGTTTCAGCTTTAGCATCATTCCTTCCAAAGAAATCCCAGGGCTGATCTCCTTCAGAATGGACTGGCTGGATCTGGCAATCCAGGGGACTCTCAAGAGTCTTCTCCAAAACCACAGTTCAAAAGCATCAATTCTTCGGCGCTCAGCCATCTTCACAGTCCAGCTCTCACATCCATACATGACCATAGGAAAGACCATAGCCTTGACTAGGCGAACCTTTGTTGGCAAAGTAATGTCTCTGCTTTTGAATATGCTATCTAGGTTGGTCATAACTTTCCTTCCAAGGAGTAAGCGTCTTTTAATTTCATGGCTGCAGTCACCATCTGCAGTGATTTTTGAGCCCAGAAAAATAAAGCCTGACACTGTTTCCACTGTTTCCCCATCTATTTCCCATGAAATGATGGGACCAGATGCCATGATCTTCGTTTTCTGAATGTTGAGCTTTAAGCCAACCTTTTCACTCTCCACTTTCACTTTCATCAAGAGGCTTTTTAGATCCTCTTCACTTTCTGCCATAAGGGTGGTGTCATCTGCCTATCTGAGGTTATTGATATTTCTCCTAGCAATCTTGATTCCAACTTGGTTTTCTTCCAGTCCAGCATTTCTCATGATGTACTCTGCATATAAGTTAAATAAACATGGTGACAATATACAGCCTTGACGGACTCCTTTTCCTATTTGGAACCAGTCTGTTGTTCCATGTCCAATTCTAACTGTTGCTTCCTGACCTGCATACAAATTTCTCAAGAGGCAGATTAGGTGGTCTGATATTCCCATCTCTTTCAGAATTTGCCACAGTTTATTGTGATCTACACAGTCAAAGGCTTTGGCATAGTCAATAAAGCAGAAATAGATGTTTTTCTGGAACTCTCTTGCTTTTTCCATGATCCAGCGGATGTTGACAATTTGATCTCTGGTTCCTCTGCCTTTTCTAAAACCAGCTTGAACATCAGAAAGTTCACGGTTCACATACTGCTGAAGCCTGGCTTGGAGAATTTTGAGCATTACTTTACTAGCGTGTGAGATGAGTGCAATTGTGCGGTAGTTTGAGCATTCTTTGGCATTGCCTTTCTTTGGGATTGGGATGAAAACTGACCTTTTCCAATCTTGTGGCCACTGCTGAGTTTTCCAAATTTGCTGGCATATTGAGTGTAGCACTTTCACAGCATCGTCTTTCAGGATTTGGAATAGCTCAACTGGAATTCGATCACCTCCACTAGCTTTGTTCATAGTGATGCTTTCTAAGGCCCACTTGACTTCACACTCCAGGATGTCTGGCTCTAGGTCAGTGATCACACCATCATGATTATCTGGGCTTAAATAGGTTGGAATAACTTTCATTTCTAACCAACTCAAAATTGATATTTATTCTATCTACTAATATTAATAATTGATGTCCATGTACTAATCCTTGGGATCCATGAACATGTTTTGTTGTTTGGCAAAAGGAAACTTAGATTGCAAGTGGAATTAAAGTTGCTAATCATCTGGCTATAAATCAAGGAGATTATTTGTATTTATCCATATTGACACAGTGTGACTAAAAGTTCCTTAAATGGGAAAGAGAGAGGTAGAAGAGTCAGAACAAGAGAGAGATGGAATCATCAGAAAGACAGGGGTGGCCATTGCTGAATTTAAAGATGGAAAAGTTAATCAGCAAAGGAATGTGAAGAGTGTCTAGAACCTGGAGAAAACAAGGAAATAGATTCTTCTCTAGAACCTCCAGAAAGGAATGCATCTCTGCAGATACCTTGATTTTAGCCCAGTGAGACCCATTTCTGACTTCTGACGTCCAGAACTATAAAATAATAAATTCATGTTAAGTCAGTAAATTCATCATAATTTTTATAGCAGCAAGAGAAAACTAATAAAATAGACTATGCTTTGAATTTGAATTTCCCAGTGGACTCCAGTGGAATGGTTTGCCATTCTATCTCCAGGGGATCTTCCTAACCCAGAGATCACCTTCACTGGCAGATGGATTCTTTACCACTCATTCCCAGGCACTAGGGAAGCCGTAGGCTTTGAATAGCAAGGTTTTAGACATTGCAAATTTTCTATCCATGTACTTATGATTTGGAACACTGGAGAGAATTCAAGAATGTTGGTGGCACTCATTTATCAATAGTCTTTACTGGAAAGTATTTAATATATTCAGTATTATAATTTGCTAATTAAAACAGTGATAGTGGAATATAACCCACAATGATCAGTTATATTCTTTTAAGTGTATCTATTCAACCACAGAAGACTGTTGAAGATGAGCTATGTTAAAAACAGAAATAGAAGAAAGTGAAAACAAAACACCTTTTATATCTTCCTTTTAGTGCAATATTAAAAGCCATTTTAACATGGAAGTCTTCCAGTGTACATCATTTGGACAAACTCTCTGTGTTTATCACATTATTTACGATGTTAAAATGTCAGATGATTAAATTAAAAAGACCCTTTCTTCTTTTTTTTTTTTTTTGACATTGGATTTGTGCCATCGATCCATACAGAGCCTTTCATAGCTATGGAATTTACAAAATGCTAGTTAATGGCAAGTAATAAAAGCTTATGTATTTGGACATTCTGACTGTCAATATTCAATAAATTTTCATCATTTTATGAAAAGAAAACAAGTGTTATATGTTCTAGGTCTCCCACTGATTGCATCTTGTTATCTTGTTGATTCTTCCTGACATTGTCAGTGGAATGTACACATTGTACAAAGGTTGCAAGGTGTACCATTGCACAATTGTACACATAGTGCAAAGAGTCTGAGGGAGGTAAATCTCACAGATACGTACCTATAGCTATGAAAGAGTTTCCCTGGTTGCTCAGACAGTAAAACGTCTGCCTGCAATGTGGGAGACCCAGGTTTGATCCCTGGGTCGGGAAGATGCCCTGGAGAAGGAAATGGTAACCCACCCTAGTATTCTTGCCTAAGAATCTCCATGGACAGAGGAGCCCAGCGGGCTACAATCCATGGTTTTTCAAAGAGTCGGATACAATTGAGCAACTTCAGTTTCAGGTATGTGTAGAATTTAGGCAGTCACAAAACCTAAACCCTGATATGCTCAGCCTTACAGTTGCAATTTGACATCATATACTTAGAATTTAAAAATAAAAGCAGAAATGGATAGAATAGCACTTGGAGGGTGCTGACTAGAGGTGACAGACATATCTCTTCATTCTCTTTCCATTCTATGCCTGCCTTCTTTCAAGTGCGCATAAAGCCACTGACTACAATCACAGTCCTGAAGTTTTGGTCACTCTAGGAATATGTAAATCCTGAGAATAAACCTCCTTGTAACATAGAAACAAAGAATATACTTTTAAGAAAGAGGTATCGTCATCATCCTGGCTTTTTGTAGTATATTTTCATAATTTGTCTACCTACATTCTATGGTCATCTTCATTAATGTATGAATGTGTAAATAAATATAAACAAAAGATAAAATAGGGTACAGGCGAGAAAGATGGATTTTGTGTATGTTATCTTATCACCTTTTCTTTTATTATCCCTTTGATTATCCTTTGGAAATTTTTCTTGGACAGAGTTGTGTGCTACTCTTCTCTTCTCTGAATTACCAAACTTCCTACTTTCAAATTTTCTTTGTTCTTTGGCCACAATCCTAGAAATGTCTAATATGCTTATCTACTAGATTAATATGTATTGACATTCTGTAGAATTATGGGGCTTTCATTTTTTTTTTTTTTTTTGTCCATTTTAATGAATGGGGATGTAAAAGTTCCAACTAACTCTGGAGCTAGAGATATTATTTATATTACTCAAGCTTTAGATACTTCTGCTGCTGCTAAGTCGCTTCAGTCGTGTCCGACTCTGTGCGACCCAATAGACGGCAGCCCACCAGGCTCCCCTGTCCCTGGGATTCTCCAGGCAAGAACACTGGAGTGGGTTGCCATTTCCTTCTCCAATGCGTGAAAGTGAAGTCGCTCAGTCGTGTCTGACTCTTAGCGACCCCATGGACTCTGGCCCACCAGGGTCCTCCGTCCATGGGATTTTCCAGGCAAGAGTACTGGGGTGGGGTGCCATTGCCTTCCCCGTTAGATACTTCAGATCATCTTAAAATTCCACATTATCTGTCTTCCTAAGCATGCTCCTTAAAAGAAAATAAAAGACTTTAGAATCCATAGTAGGTTCTCCCGCTTTTCCAGTAGTATCAATCACTCAGGCAACATATGATAGTATTTTAAATGAAATTCTTTAAGAAAAAAAATTCTTTAGATTCATGTCACTGAAGAATAGTTAGGCATATAAATGTCATTGAGAATAATGAAAGTAATTTGCAGTGGAGGATTATGTATGCATCTTTTTAGATCCATTGTCACCCTGATCTTGGAAAGTTAGAACAATATTGAGACTCTATGAAACATAGAAAGGCTGATTGATTTGGAATGGCAGGTCAATAAAAAAGGGAAAATTATCCAGTAATCATTTGTTATTATTGATTCAGGTGCATGAAAGTGCAAGCATTAGCCTCTCAGTCATGTCTCCTCTTTGAGAACCCATAGACTGTATGCTGCCAGGCTCCTCTCTGCCCTTGAGATTCTCTAGGCAAGAATACTGAAGTTGGTTTCCTTTCCTTTCTCCAGGGTATCTTACCAACCCAGGGATCAAACCTAGGTCTCCTACACTGCAGGTAAATACTTTACCATCTGAGCTACAAGGGAAGCCTAACTCAGATGTTATTCATCTATTAATTATTCATTGACTTAGTGAACACTTGTGTACTGAATGCCTATGACATGCTAATCATTCAGTCACTCTTCAGTGTTTGAGATGGGAGAGGCAAATATAAAGGAAACTTTTTCATTCAAACATTTTATATTCACATGACAGAAGTGGCTATTAAGACATTTTGACTAAAATGTATAAGATGTGAATAGTAATTAATGGAGAAAAAGCAGAAAAAAGTATAAGAAATGAAAATGCTTCTTTTAAGCAGAGTGTTGTCAAGCAAGGTCTCTCCAAAAGAGAGAATATTTGAATAAATACATAAATTAAGTGAGGTAGTGAACCATGCAGGTAACTAGGGGCATAACATTTCATTAAAGAGAAGATCAAGTGCTAATCCCTTCAGCTGGGTTATTTTTGCAATTTCCTAGTAAATACCAGAAGACTGATGTGGTAGGATGATGGAGCCAGTAAGAGTCAGAGAGGTGGGAAACAGACTCCAGATAACATGTACACCCATGGCTGACTCATGTAGATGTATGGCAAAACCTATCACAGTATTCTAAAGTAATTAGCCTCCAATTAAAAGAAATTATTTTTTTTTTTTTAAAAAGGCTAGTCCATATGAAGACTTCATCAACCATTGTAAAGACTTGGAGAGACATAGAAATTTAGTCAAGGGCTTTGAACAGAGAAATGGGAATTTATATGTAGAAGTTCTCTGCCTGCCTCTCTGGAGAATAAATTAACAGGGGAAGAAAACTAAGGTAAACAGATACTTTGGGATAATATTGAATAGTCTAATGGGGATATGATAGTAGCTTTGGCAAGATTTTAGTACGGAAATTGATAATACATGATTAGATTCTAGAAACAGAACCAAAAAGATTTGCTGGTATATTAAGTACACATTATGGGAGAGAAAAAGTCAAAAATGATCAATTGTTTTTGCTGAGCTACTCAAAGAATAGGCTTGACATCAACTGAGATGGAGATATGACAAGGGGGATAGAAGAAAATATGTGGAGATGCGTTTTGGATTTGACATGTTTCAGCTGCTGGTCTGAGAAGGGATTTAAGACCTTGAGTGGTGGTGATTTAGTCGCTGAGTTGTGTCCGACTCTTACAACCCCATGGACTCTAGCTTGCCACGCTCCTCTGTCCCTGAGATTCCACAGGCAAGAATACTGGAGTAGGTTGCCATTTCTTCCTCCAGAGGATCTTCCCAATCCAGGAATAGAACCCAGGTCTCCTGATTTACAGGAAGATTCTTTACCGAGGGAGCTTTGAGGGAATATCCCAGTACTTTGAGCAGGCAGTTGAATACATGAGACTGAAATTCACAGGAAAGATTAGGATGAAAATATAAAATTTGAATCAGCTTATTAATGTTCTTATAAGAATGTGCCCTCCAGTCCTCCTAAAATTAACAAATCAGGGAGATAGGAAGAATTAGCAATAGAAACTAAGAAGTGAAACAAGTGAATGGAGGTTTAGCTAGAAAACTGTTACAGCCTAGGAGCCAAACAGGTAAAGAGTTTCAGGTAAGATTAAAACAGAAAAGGATTATGGATTTCACCATTTATACATTATTTATGACTCTGGTAAGAGCAATTTCAGTGGAGAGGAGATGAAACCACACTACACACAATTGTACAACAACAATAGCTTAAAAAATTTGAAACAAGACACAAAGACATTATTTTCATAGAGTATTTTCTCTAAAGAAAGAAGGGAACAGATTAGTAGTTGGAACTAAAGCTGTATCAATATATGGAGTCACAGAGAGTTGAGAGAATAGGACATGACTGATTGACTTCACTTCATATCCAATAAGAATAAAAAGAAGGGAAGAAACAATATGGAAGAGAGTAGATAGAATATCTGCATGGATATCTTTGAGTACATGACAAAGGGCATCACAGGTCACAGGTCAAAGAAAGGAGCTTTGTTTGACGTAGGGAACATTTCTTTTATAGTATCTGGAGTGAAACAAGAATATATGCATAGATAAGATGGATGAAATGGGGCAGATGGACAGTTTGAAGCTTGTCAATTTTTAAATTATTATTATTATAATAATCATCAGATGATAATGAGGGAAGTGGAGTAGATATCAATAATTTTGTTTCAAGATTTACATATAAAACCCCACTTTATATACATATTGGTTAAAGAACTGACTACCAATATTACATTTGCTTCCCTTCTAATATATTTCTGCTTAATGATTGTTTAACATGTAGGGCTTGCTTAAGAAGGAAATGATTGCAATGGAAAGAAAATAAATTTGCAAATAGAGAGGATTGACTAATATCCAATATTTTCTGCTTATTTACTTTGAATTTTTTGTGCAATTACTTAGATATACTTGAACTTTGTTTTTTATGTAAAATGGAGATAAATGTATTCAAATACATTCATCTCATATGTTTTTTGTAAAGATTCAAAGTGTTAGAAAAAATATATTGAAATTGAAAATTGGCAAAAGAGATAACTGAGTGTTGTTCCAGTGCAATATAAGGCTTTTATCTTTAATTGCCTTTGTATTGATTGGACCATTTTTCACCTTTAACTTCGAGAAAAGAGCATTTTAAAAGGGAACCCTCTTACACTGTTGGTGGGAATGCAAACTAGTTCAGCCACTATGGAGAACAGTGTGGAGATTCCTTAAAAAACAGGAAATAGAACTGCCTTATGATCCAGCAATCCCACTACTGGGCATACACACTGAGGAAACCAGAATTGAAAGAGACACATGTACCCCAATGTTCATCGCAGCACTGTTTAATAATAGCCAGGACATGGAAGCAACCTAGATGTCCATGAGCAGATGAAAGGATAATAAAGCTTTGGTACATATACACAATGGAGTATTACTTAGCCATTAAAAAGAATACATTTGAATCAGTTCTAATGAGGTGGATGAAACTGGAGCCTATTAAACAGAGTGAAGTAAGCCAGAAAGAAAAACCCCAATACAGTATACTAATGCATATATATGGAATTTAGAAAGATGGTAACAATAACCCTGTTTACGAGAGAGCAAAAGAGACAGTAATATATAGAACAGTCTTTTGAACTCTGTGGGAGAGGGAGAGGGTGGGATGATTTGGGAGAATGGCATTGAAACATGTATAATATCATATATGAAACAAGTCACCAGTCCAGGTTCCATGCAGGATACTGGATGCTTGGGGTTAGTGCACTGGGACAACCCAGAGGGATGGTATGGGGAGGGAGGAGGGAGGAGGGTTCAAGATGGGGTACACATGTATACCTGTGGCGGATTCATTTCAATATATGGCAAAACCAATACAATATTGTAAATTAAAAAAAAAAATTACATTTATTTTCATTTAAGGTATTAATCAATTTTGTCTCTAACCCAACAATCTTAGTTTAGAATTCCTTTATTAAATTACTTATGAAGACCAAGCTCCTCAAATGCTCATTAAACTGGTTTTAACTTATTTCTGGTTCCCTCATTAATTAATCATGTAAAAATAATTGGCTTTATTTTTTTTTTTTTTTTTTTGGCATAAGTGTCAGGTGTCTAAATATACAAAATGTACACTTTAACAAATATAATGTTATAATCCCTAGTTGAGTGTCCACATATGTTACTTTAACTCCCTCCCAGCCATTTCCCATATCTATCCCAATGACATCCTTTTTGGGTGTTAGTTCTAAAAGGTCTTGTAGCTCTTTATAGAACCGTTCAACTTCAGCTTCTTCAGCGTTACTGGTTGGGGCATAGATTTGGATTACTGTGACATTGAATGGTTTGCCTTGGAAACGAACAGAGATCATTCTGTCATTTTTGAGATTGCATCCAAGTACTGCACTTTGGACTCTTTTGTTGACCATGATGGCCACTCCATTTCTTCTGAGGGATTCCTGCCCACAGTAGTAGATATAATGGTCATCTGAGTTAAATTCACCCATTCCAGTCCATTTTAGTTCACTAATTCCTAGAATGTCAACATTCACTCTTGCCATCTCTTGTTTGACCACTTCCAATTTGCCTTGATTCATGGACCTGACATTCCAGGTTCCTATGCAATATTGCTCTTTACAGCATCGGACTTTGCTTCTATCACCAGACACATCTACAGCTGGGTATTCTTTTGGCTTTGGCTCCATCCCTTCATTCTTTCTGGAGTTATTTCTCCACTGATCTCCAGTAGCATATTGGGCCCCTACTGACCTGGGGAGTTTCTCTTTCAGTATCCTATCATTTTGTCTTTTCATACTGTTCATGGGGTTCTCAAGGCAAGAATACTGAAGTGGTTTGCCATTCCCTTCTCCAGCGGACCACACCCTGTCATAACTCTCCACCATGACCCGCTCATCCCGGGTTGCCCCACGGGCATGGCTTAATTTCATTGAGTTAGACAAGGATGTGGTCCTGGTGTGATTAGATTGACTAGTTTTCTGTGAGAATGGTTTCAGTGTATTTGCCCTCTAATGCCCTCTTTCAAGACGTACTGTCTCACTTGGGTTTCTCTTACCTTGGGCGTGGGGTATCTTATCCCGGCTGCTCCAGTGAAGCACAGCCATCGCACCTTACCTTGGATGAGGGGTCTCTCCTCACCGCCGCCCCTCCTGACCTCCGTCGTGGGGTAGCTCTTCTCAGCCGTGCTTAGTGCGCTGGCCCTCACCGCCGTCCTTCCTCGGTCGCGGCGCAGCCGGTGGGGCGCTCTTAGTGCGCGGCGCAGCGGGCGGGGCGCTCTTAATTGTGGGCCGGTCGCGGGAAGGCGAGGCACTCTTAATTGTGCGCTGGTCCGGGAAGGCGACTGGAATGCAAAAGTAGGAAATCAAGAAACACCTGGAGTAGCAGACAAATTTGGCCTTGGAACACGGAATGAAGCAGGGCAAAGACTAACAGAGTTTTGCCAAGAAAATGCACTGGTCATAGCAAATACCCTCTTCCAACAACACAAGAGAAGACGATATACATGGACATCACCAGATGGTCAACACCGAAATCAGATTGATTATATTCTTTGCAGCCAAAGATGGAGAAGCTCTATACAATCAGCAAGAACAAGACCAGGAGCTGACTATGGCTCAGACCATGAACTCCTTATTGCCAAATTCAGACTGAAATTGAAGAAAGTAGGGAAAACTACTAGACCATTCAGGTATGACCTAAATCAAATCCCTTATGATTATACAGTGGAAGTGAGAAATAGATTTAAGGGCCTAGATCTGATAGATAGAGTGCCTGATGAACTATGGAATGAGGTTAGTGACATTGTACAGGAGACAGGGATCAAGACCATCCCCATGGAAAAGAAATGCAAAAAAGCAAAATGGCTGTCTGGGGAGGCCTTACAAATAGCTGTGAAAAGAAGAGAAGCGAAAAGCAAAGGAGAAAAGGAAAGATATAAATATCTAAATGCAGAGTTCCAAAGAATAGCAAGAAGAGATAAGAAAGCCTTCTTCAGTGATCAATGCAAAGAAATAGAGGAAAATAACAGAATGGGAAAACTAGGGATCTCTTCAAGAAAATCAGAGATACTAAAGGAAAATTTCATGCAAAGAAGGGCTCGATAAAGGATAGAAATGGTATGGACCTAACAGAAGCAGAAGATATTAAGAAGAGGTAGCAAGAATACACAGAAGAACTGTACAAAAAAGAGCTTCACGACCCAGATAATCATGATGGTGTGATCACTCACCTAGAGCCAGACATCCTGGAATGTGAAGTCAAGTGGGCCTTAGAAAGCATCACTACGAACAAAGCTAGTGGAGGTGATGGAATTCCAGTGGAGCTATTGCAAATCCTGAAAGATGATGCTGTGAAAGTGCTGCACTCAATATGCCAGCAAATTTGGAAAACTCAGCAGTGGCCACAAGATTGGAAAAGGTCAGTTTTCATCCCAATCCCAAAGAAAGGCAATGCCAAAGAATGCTCAAACTACCGCACAATTGCACTCATCTTACACGCTAGTAAAGTAATGCTCAAAATTCTCCAAGCCAGGCTTCAGCAATATGTGAACCGTGAACTTCCTGATGTTCAAGCTGGTTTTAGAAAGGGCAGAGGAACCAGAGATCAAATTGCCAACATCCGCTGGATCATGGAAAAAGCAAGAGAGTTCCAGAAAAACATCTATTTCTGCTTTACTGACTACGCCAAAGCCTTTGACTGTGTAGCTCACAATAAAATATGGAAAATTCTGAAAGAGATGGGAATACCAGACAACCTGATCTGCCGCTTGAGAAATCTGTATGCAGGTCAGGAAGCAACAGTTAGAACTGGTCATGGAACAACAGACTGGTTCCAAATAGGAAAAGGAGTACGTCAAGGCTGCATATTGTCACCATGTTTATTTAACTTATATGCAGAGTACATCATGAGAAATGCTGGACTGGAAGAAACACAAGCTGGAATCAAGATTGCTGGGAGAAATATCAATAACCTCAGATATGCAGATGGCACGACTCTTATGGCAGAAAGTGAAGAGGGGCTAAAAAGCCTCTTGATGAGAGTGAAATCGGAGAGTGAAAAGGTTGGCTTAAAGCTCAACATTCAGAAAACGAAGATCATGGCATCTGGTCCCATCACTACATGGGAAATAGATGGAGAAACAGTGGAAACAGTGTCAGAATTTATTTTTCTGGGCTCCAAAATCACTGCAGATGGTGACTGCAGCCATGAAATTAAAAGACGCTTACTCATTGGAAGGAAAGTTATGACCAACCTAGATAGCAAATTCAAAAGCAGAGACATTACTTTACAAAACAAAGTTTCACCTAGTCAAGGCTATGGTCTTTCCTGTGGTCATGTATGGATGTGAGAGCTGGACTGTGAAGAAGGCTGAGCAATGAAGAATTGATGCTTTTGAACTGTGGTGTTGGAGAAGACTCTTGAGAGTCCCTTGGACTGTAAGAAGATCCAACCAGTCCATTCTGTAGGAGATCAATCCTGGAATTTCTTTGAGAAGGAATGATGCTAAAGCTGAAGCTCCAGTATTTTGGCCACCTCATGTGAAGAGTTGACTCATTGGAGAAGACTCTGATGCTGGGAGGATTGAGGGCAGGAGGAGAAGGGGACGAGAGGGGTTGAGAGGGGTGGATGGCTTCTCTGTCTTTTTTTTTTTTTGTCTGTGTGACTTCCGGGGGCGGGGGAGGGAGGGGGGGGCCTGGCTGGCTTCGGTGTTGGGCTGGGTGAGCGCGTCTGCGCGATTTGTCTTTCTTTCTCATTTCTTTTTTTTATTTTTTTATTTACATATTATAAATTTTTTAAATATTTTTTTTCTTATTATTTTTTTTTTTTTTTTTTCTTTTTTTTTTTTCTATCCTTTCCTCTCCTCTTCCTCTCCCCCTCCACCCCCCCCCACCCCCCCCCCCCCTCCCCCCCTCCCCCTCCCCCACTCTCCCCCAACCCCCTCCCCCTTTCCTCGTCCCATCCATCCACCCTCTCCTCTCTCTTCTCCCTCCCCCCTCCCCCCTCTTCTCTTCCCTATTTTTTTTTTTTTTTTCTTTACTCATTTTTTTTTTTTTTTTTTTTTTTTTTTTTTTTTTTTTTTTTTTTTTTTTTAATTTTGTTTGAGTGTTATTTAATTTTTCAGGAACTTTTTTTTTTTTTTTACTTTACAATATTGTATTGGTTTTGCCATACATCAACATGAATCTGCCACAGGTATACACGTGTTCCCCATCCTCAACCCCTATCTCACCTCCCTCCCCATCCCATCCCTCCTGGTCATCCCAGTGCACCAGCCCCTTAAGAGTCTTCTCCAACACCACAGTTCAAAAGCATCAATTCCTCGGTGCTCATTTTTCTTTATAGTCCAACTCTCATGTCCATACATGACTACTGGAAAAACCATAGCCTCGACTAGATGGACCTTTGTTGGCACAGCAAAGTCTCTGCTTTTTAATATGCTGTCTAGGTTGGTCATAACTTTACTTCCAAGGAGTAATTGTCTATTGATTTCTTGGCTGCAATCACCATCTGCAGTGATTTTGAATTCCCAAAATAATAATAATAAAGTCAGCTACTGTTTCCACTGTTTCCCCATCTATTTCCCATGAAGTGATGGGACCAGATTCCATGATCTTAGTTTTCTGAATGTTGAGCTTTAAGCCAACATTTTCACTCTCTCCTTTCACTTTCATCAAGAGGCTCTTTAGTTCCTTTTCACTTTCTGCCATAAGGGTGGTGTCATCTGCATATCTAAGTTTATTGATATTTCTCCCAGCAATCTTGATTTCAGCTTGTGCTTCATCCAGCCCAGGATTTCTCATGATGTACTCTGCATATACATTAAATAAGCAGGGTTACAATATACAGCCATGACGTACTTCTTTTCCTATTTGAAACCAGTCTGTTGTTACGTGTCCAGTTCAAATGGTTGCTTCCTGACCTGCATACAGATTTCTCAAGAGGCAGGTCAGGTGGTCTGGTATTCCCATCTCTTTCAGAATTTTCCACAGTTGAGTACTTATTCCTACTTTTATATCTTCTTATTGTTGTAATATTTGGATATATTTAGTTTGTACTTAAAAAGTGTTGATAAATTCTGTTGACTGAATATTATACATTTCTAAAGTGCCCCTAAAAATGAATTGTGGTTTGGTAGAAATGTTACTGAAGTTGGTGAATAAAAGAATTGTGCCAGAGTTTATTTGGTGAATAAACTTTGACTAGATAATTTAAATGTTCATATCATTGCTTTATTCATAAAATAATGGAAATAAAACCCCTAACTTTCTTTTTCCAAACTAAAGTACACAATACAGTTTTCTGCTTCTTAATTGGTGCACTGACATATTATTTGAATTTTACTCTTAAAGTTCTAGAAATGTCACATAATACTACCAATTATTGATGCTACTAAAATTGGGTACACATATTGGAATTAAATGTCCTAGTGAAAAAACTCCTGAACTCTTATTTTGTGCTTAAATAAAACTCAAACTCACCAGCTTTACAATAAAGACTCAACAAATGGTATATCTATCTTATTCCACCTCAGCTTCTCTTTAATGACTCCAGTTTGATGCTTTCACCAGCTTCTGTTTCAGAAACCAGAATTGGGTTATAGGTCTGCTTTTGTTTATGCATAACATATATGGTACAAGGTCTGAAATTAGCATCCAATATCATGTGCTGCCTTGAAAATCTGGTACAATTTGGAGGGCTTTAAAGTGCCTAACCAGAATATGCCCATTCCTCTTCTCTATGATTTAGGTCCTGGAGCCAAACCCTCCTCAGTCAAGCCCATTGACTGCTTAATTTCTAGGTATCTGACATCATTTCCCTGTCAGCTAGCCGCCTTGTTCTAATAAGTCCTTAACAACCCCCTCCTTGTTGCTACAACCTCTGCCTCCTGCAGGCCTTGCTTGTTCACTCATTCTTAGTGCAGCCTGCATGTGGCCTTGTGCGATATAGTGTCCTCCTTTCCCTAGCTGTGAGCATATGTGACTAATAACCAGCTGTCGATCTCATCTTTCCAAGGTCAGGTGTTATGTGTACCTTATAACCCAGGACAGAAATCCTCTTCTCACCAAAGGGAGAGAGATAAAAAGAGAGGGAGAAAAAAAGATAAAACACATCTGTTCAAAATCAAGTTTTTTCATCCATCTATCTATGAATCCATTTATACATGCAATAAATACTAGTTAGAGTCATGCCTATATGCATCTTGGAAGGTATAAGTAACTCATCAATGCTGGACATTATGAGAAGTAATTTCTAAAAATTGCTCTTAAGAATCTCCTAAATGTATCTTTTCAACTTTTCAACAAGAGCTTTACAACTCTAAGTTAATGTGTGCCCTATAAATTTTTAAAATGCATTTTTTTATTATTTTATTTTATTTTTAACTTTACAATATTGTATTGGTTTAGCCATATGTGGACAAGACTAGAGGGAAATGCTTAATATTAATAACCTTATTATTTAACTTAGTCACATGATAATGTGCATCAAATTGTTTTTTTTTTTTGAAATGCCACTTATTGCCCCCAAGTTGTTATAACTTTTGAAAAAGTGCAGCAAGCATCATAGTAAAATGAAAGACAACATAACAAAACACAATAAAACTAACAAAAAAAGAAACTTTCTGTGACATCATATTGAAAATAAAGAGATGGAAGGGAAACAACTAACAAAGAAAGATAAATACATCACTAGGAGACGATTTCTTTGAAGAAAAATAAATTAGGGTGAGAAGATACAGAGTGAAATGAGGTTCAAATTTGATTTAGGGAGGTTGATAAGCCCTTTTGGTTATACTTGGGATGAACTTAAGTTGTAAAGTAAGGCTAGAAAATGTACAAGGAAAAAGAGATGAGCCAACAGTTTAAAAAATTGCATTCTTGGCATGACCAAGGAAAAAGCCAGAGGCCAGAATGTCTGGGGCAGCCAGCAGCCTGAGTGCACAGATGATGAGATCAGAGAAAGAACCAGTGGCCCAAACACATTGGATTTGGGAACAGACTTAAGGCCTTTGGCCCTAAAAAGGGGGTAAATCCATTACAAGGTTTCACCAGGGAATTGGAATGAACATACTTGCATTTTAAAAAAGGAGCTGTTTGCTTTCTTATAAAGAATAGGCTGTAGGAGTAAGACACAAAAGCAGGGAGACAAATTAAGAAGCTATTGTAATAGTCCAGGTGAAACATGATGGCAACTTGAAATGTGGTGATATTGAATTATTCTGACAAAAGTGTGGATTGAATCTAACAAAAGTGACACAATTTCTTGAATTTGAAATTGAAAATTTCTTAAATTTTTCTCTTTTTGAAAGCATTGGGAGAATTGCTCTATTATTCCACCACATGTGATACACACACACACACATACACAAACACACACCACATACAAGCCAATATACACACCAATATATATTTAAAATATTTAGTATTATTTAGCAATATACAAGGAATAAGTTACTGAACAATTAAATACTTTTGCTCAGAGAAGTTTGGAATTTTATACTAAGTATGAGTTTGAAATATTACAATTCAAATGTTCATGTTTGTTTCAACTACTTTGAAATTTTAAGAGGCTTGTTAACATAATTACTTCTTATGATCCCTGAAGGCTTTCTCTATTAAATGCTATTAAAATATTCATTGTATTTATTTTCAAATTTATAAAACAAACTATTACAATGAAATCTCTGTTTACAGATGCACAATAGTGATACAAACAACTATTAAGCGTGAGATGAGCTCAAGAGTCAGAAAATTGTCTAGATCATCTCTCTATTATCCATTAATAAGATATGAGTGAATCATTGACCAACCTCCCTTGACCAATATACATAAAAAAAAAATACATGCTATCCCACTATTTGAATTGCAATTAATCTATAATCTATTTCCTCTACAAAGAAATCATTTTGACTTGTACATATATTTTTGAGATTATATGTGTGATATATTTCATAACAAATATTATAAACATTTTAGATAATAATATAATTTTAGGTAAAATAATATTTTAATAAAGTTAATAACTTTAACATTTTTATAAGTGGCTATTTTTTTCATGGAAAATATGCACACTCTGCTTTATAAGAATTAGCTTACTCATGTTAACAAGTGTACCATATAAATACACATTCAATATTACAATGCAGTATCTTGGGGCACCTTGGATTTGGAATGGAAACACTTGTCCTTGGATAAAAATAAATCTCTAGTGTTTTTTGCAAAGAGTTCAAAATTTTATGTTGCACTATGTAATTAAAAGTCATATTTAAAGTACACATTAAGTAAAGTTATTACCAGTCATAAACTGATATTTGAATCTTGGGAACTTGCAGAGTGTCAATAACTGACACAGAAAGCTCTGTGGAACATCTTAAATGCCAATTTTGATCAAAGTTGACAATTTGTTCATTTAGTCCTTTTCATCTCTGAGTCAGTATCTCCAAACTGTTTGGAAAAAAGCAAAAGGATAATATAACTTGAGAGAAAAGTAATAGAAAAAAGAGTCTGGAAAATTCTAAGGGAAAATACTTAAATCATACAATTAATTATATGTGAGAGTTACATATGAGTTATATATGAGTTATATGTGAGTAATATAACTAATTATATATAATTAGTTATAAATTGTGAGGTTTTTTTTAATTATTTAAAACTATTGCATAAATATGCTACAGGAATGTTACTGCATTATAAGCATAATTCTGAATTATTGTTTCTTAAACTATGTTGCCCAAATACAAAGGAATAAATTCAACTAGAATTTTAATATTGCAGCATTCAAACATTTATCATTGAATATTCACCATTTTATTAGTATACATTAATTTTGCATCCTTTATATGTGAATGTCACATGATAGAAAATAGAAATGCCAAAAATAGAGAAAAGACATAATTTTAAAGACATGAAACTAAATAACTGAAAGCAAAACAGATATATTAACATTTATCTGCTATTTGTCACCCAAGTGTGTAGCTCTGATCAATATTTCTATGGCCATCTCAACACACACTCAATTAACAAAGAAACCAAAACAAATTTTCAAGAAATGAAGGAAACAAGTAGTATTATTTAGCTTGCTTTTTTGTGGCATGTGGTATTCTAGTTCCCCAACCATGGATGGAACCCATGCCCCCTTCAGTGGAAGTGCGGAGTCTTAATCATTCGACTGTCAGGGAATTCCTGAGTTTACTACTCATTATACCTTAAAATCTTATATAGACACTCAAGATATGATTCCATCCATAACAACTCCCATTTATCCCATGTTTAAATGCTGAAGCCAATGTATAGAGGATGTGCTTGATCTTTACTTGTTATGATACTTCTATCTTAGAAGACATTTGTGTACTTTGTCAGTTGAAATTCTGCTCTTTGAATCCACTAATATTCTCCATTTAAACATCATTCAAGAAGAATTAGCATTTTTAAAATTTCAGTGCTCTGAAATTATTATTTTCTTATCTTTTGTAGAACATTGGTCTTTATACCATCTTGGAACCTATAGTTTCTGTGTATATTTTCACCACTTGATTTAAATTATAGACTATTCAGAAGTTGGTTCTATATTGTATGTAATCTTTGGGTCATCCATATGACCTCAATATAATTATTGTTGAGTAATACAAAAATAAACAGTTAAGGTATAACTTGTCTCTTGCATCACATTAAAATGTGGATATGTTCTTTGCCCCAGTGACATTATAACCCTCAACAGAGACAGACTTTTGTACAAGTGTTTCAGTTGTGAAGGGTGTAACATAAAACAGTCATTAATTCTATTAAGGAATAAAAAGGGAAGCTGTAGCATAGATAATAATTAGTTTTTAATAAATTTCAGTTGATCTAGGCTCAACAATTTTTATTTTAATTATGATATAAATATTGTTACATCATATTCAAAATCAAAAATTGAAAGTTCTGTGTTTTAATGAACATTTTATCACAAAGGAAAATAAAGCAAATATAATTTGCCCTTCATCTAAAATATACCAGCTTCTAGACAACTGACTAGTGTAATTTGTTGCAAAGACCAGAATAAGGATTCCTCCTTTTCTTTCATGTAGTAGAATTTCATGCAATTTCAGTTCAGTTCAGTTTAGTCCCTCATTTGTTTATGACTCTGAGACTACATTGGCTGCAGCACCCAACACTTCCTGTCCATCACCAACTCCTGGAGTTTCCTCAAACTCATATCCATTGAGACAGTGATGCCATCCAACCATCTCAACTGCTGTTGTCCCCTTCTCTTCCTGCCTTCAACTTTTCCCAGCATCAGGGTATTTTCCAGTGAGTCAGTTCTTCACATCAGGTGGCCAAAGTATTGGAATTTCAGCCTTAACATCAGTCCTTCCAATGAATATTTAGGACTGATTTCCTTTATGAATGAGTGGTATGATCTCCTTGCAGTTGAAGGGACTCTCAAGAGTCTTCTCCAACACCACAGTTCGAAAGCATCAATTCTTCATCACTCAGCTTTCTTTATAGACCAACACTCACATCCATACATGACTACTGGAAAAACCATAGCTTTAACTAGATGGACCTTTGCTGGCAAAGTAATGTTTCTGCTTTTTAATATGTTGTCAAGTTTGGTCATAGCTTTTCTTCCAAGGAACAAGAGTCTTTTAATTTCATGGCAGCAGTCACCATCGGCAGTGACTTTGGAGCCCAAGAAAAAAAAGTCTGTCACTGTTTCCACTGCTTCCCCATCTATTTGCCATGAAGTGATGAGACTGGATGCCATGATCTTAGTTTTCTGAATGTTGAGTTTGTATTTATTTTTTTTATTAAAGGATAATTACTTTAAGGAATTTTGTTGTTTTCTGGCAACCTCAACATGAATCAGCCATAAGTATACATATATCCTCTTCCTTTTGAACCTCCCTCCTATCTCCCTCTCCATCCCACCCCTAGGGTTGATACAGAGCCCTTGTTTGAGCTTCCTGAGTGAGTCATACAGCAAATTCCCACTGGCTATGTTACACACATATGGTAATGTAAGTTTCCATGTTACTCTTTCCATATATCTCACCCTCTCCTCCGCTCTGTCCACGTCCATAAGTCTGTTCTCTGTCTGTTTCTCCATTGCTACCCTGTAAATAAATTATTCAGATCCATTTTTCCAGATTCCGTATATGTGAGTTAGAATACAATACTTACCTTTCTCTTTCTGACTCACATCACTCTATATAACAGGATTTAGGCTCATGCTCCTCATCAGAACTGACTTAAATGCATTCCTTTTTTATGGCTGAGTAATATTCCATTGTGTAAATGAAACATCACTTCAATATCCATTTATCTGTTGATGGGCATCTAGGTTGCTTCCATATTCTAGCTATTGTAAACAGTGCTGCAATGAACAATGGGTTGCATATGTCTTTTTCAGCCCTGGTTTCCTCAGGGTATATGCCTCGGAGTGGGGTTGCTGGGTCATATGGTGGTTTTATTCCTAGTTTTTTAAGGACTCTACATACCATTTTCCATAGTGGCTTTCTCCACACTCTCTCGAACATTTATGGTTTGTAGACTTTTTGACTATGGCCATTCTGACCAATATGAGGTGATATCTCAGTGTAATTTTGACTTGCAATTTTCTAATAATGAGCGATGTTGAGCATTTTTTTAATATGTTTGTTTTCCATCTGTATGTGTTCTTTGGAGAAATGTTTGTTTAGGTCTTTTTCCCACTTTTTGATTGTATTGTTTGTTTTCCTGGTATTGGATTGTATGAGCTGCTTGTATATTTTGGAAATTAATCCTTTGTCAGTTGTTTCTTTGCTATTATTTTCTCCCATTCCAAGGGTTGTCTTTTCACCTTGCTTATAGTTTCCTTTGCTGTGCAAAAGCTTTTTAAGTTTAATCAGGTCCTGTTTGTTTACTTTTGTTTTTATTTCTGTTACTCTAGGAGATGGGTCATAGAGGATCTTACTTTGATTTATGTCATTGAGTGATCTGCCTATGTTTTCCTCTAAGAATTTTATAGTTTCTGGTCTTAGATTTAGGTCTTTAATCCATTTTGAGTTTTTGTTTATGTATGGTGTTAGGAACTGTTCTAATTTCATTCTTTTACATGTAGCTGTCCAGTTTTCCCAGCACCATTTATTGAAGAGACTGTCTTTGCCCCATTATACATTCTTGCTTCACTTGTTAAAAATAAGGTACCCATAGTGCATGGACTTGTTTCTGATCTTTCTATCTTGTTCCATTGGTCTAGATTTCTATTTTTGTGCCGGTACAATACTGATGCAAGTATTCTTCAATATATGCAAATCAATAAATGTGATATACCATATTAACAAACTGAAAGATAAAAATCATATGATAATCTCAATAGATGCAGAAAAAGCCTTTGACAAAATTCAGCACCCATTTGTGATTAAAACTCTTCATTAAATGGACATAGAGTCACAAGGGAAGCAAAGTCTCTGATATTCCCATTTCTTTAGAATTTTACACAGTTTATTGTGATCCACTCAGTAAAAGTCTTTGGCGTAACCAATAAAGCAGAAGTAGAATTTTTTTTTTTTTTTTTTGGAACTCTCTTGTTTTTTATTTGATGATCCAACAAATGTTGGCAATTTGATCTCTGGTTCCTCTGCCTTTTTTAAATCCATTTTGAACATCCGGAATTTCATGGTGCATGCAGTGTTGAAGCCTGGCTCGGAGAATTTTGAGCATTATTTTTCTAACATGTGAGATGACCACGATTGTGCAGTAGGTTGAACATTCTTTGGCATTGCCATTCCTAGGGATTGGAATGAAAACTGATCTTTTCTGGTCCTGTGGCCACTGCTGAGTTTTCCAAATTTGCTGGCACATTGATAGCAACACTTTAGCAGCAACATCTTTCAGGATTTGAAATAGCTCAACTTGAATTCCCTCACCTCCACTAGCTTTGTTTGTGGTGATGCTTCCTAAGGCCCACTTGATTTCACATTCCAAGATGTCTAGCTCTTGGTGAGTGATAACACCATTGTGATTATCTGGGTCATGAAGATCTTTTTTGTATAGCTTTTCTGTGTATCCTTGTCACCTGTTCTTAATATCATCTGCTTCTGTCAGGTCCATACCATTTCTGTCTTTTATTGTGCCCATCTTTGCATGAAATATTCTCGACATCTCGAATTTTCTTGAAATTATCTCTAGTCTTTCCCATTCTATGGTTATCCTCTATTTCTTTGCATTGATCACTGAGGAGGACTTTCTTGTCTCTCCTTACTATTCTTTGGAACTCTGCATTCAAATGGGTATATCTTTCCTTTTATCCTTTGCCTTTAGCTTCTCTTCTTTTCTCAGCTGTTTGTAAGACCTCCTCAGACAATGGTTTTGCCTTTTGCATTTCTTTTTCTTGGGGTGGTCTTGATCACTGCCTCCTGTACAATGTCATGAACCTCCATCCATAGTTCTTCAGGCACTCTGTCTATTAGATCTAAGCCCTTGACTCTACTTGTCGCTTCCACTGTATAGTTATAAGGGATTTGATTTAGGTCATATCTGAATGATCTAGTGGTTTTACCTCCTTTATTCAATGTAAGTCTAAAATTTGCAATAAGAAGTACATGATTGGAGCCACAGCCAGCCCCTAGTCTTGTTCTGATGATTGTATAAAGTGTCTCCATCTTTGGCTGCAAATATAATTTGATTTCAGTATTGACCATCTGGTGATGTCCAACTGTAGAATCTTCTCTTGAGTTGTTGGAAGAAGGAGTTTGCTATGACCAGTGCGTTCTCTTGGCAAAACTCTGGTAGCCTTTTCCCTGCTTGCTTTTGTACACCAAGGTTGGATTTGCCTCTTCCTCCAGGTATCTCTTGATTTCCTACTTTTGTATTCTTGTCTCCTATATTGAAAAGCACATCTTGTGGTGGTGTTAGTTCTAGAAGGTCTTGTAGGTCTTCATCCAACCATTCAACTTCAGCTTATTCAGATTACTGGTTGGGGCATAGACTTGGATCACTGTGATATTGTATGGTTTGCCTTGGAAATGAACAGAGATCATTATGCCATTTTTGAGATTGCACCCAAGAACTGCATTTCAGAATCTTTTGTTGACTGTGAGACCTACTCCATTTCATCTAAGGGATTCTTGCCCATAGTAGTAGACATAATGGGCAATTGAGTTTAATTCACTAATTTCAGTTATTTTATTTCAGTGATTCCTAAAATGTTTACGTTCACTCTTGCTATCTCCTGTTTGACCACTTCCAATTTACATTGATTGGAATGTATGTATTACAATACATAGATGCTTTGTTCTCCCAAATATTGAGGCTGAAATTATTTAGAGTTCCTTCTTGCACCTTCATGTTAATTTCAGGGCATTCCTTCCATTTTTGATTATACAATTATACAAAGAGAGTGAGAAAAACAGCACAAAATAAAACACCACTGCTTTCAATCACATGTCATGGAATGTGCTGAACTTCTCCCTTACATATTTTTTTTTTAATATAACAAACTCTTATCTCTATCAAACTTGTAAATAGTAGGAGCTGACTTGCAGACTTCCTCTATATCCCAAATCATGTCATTCAGTTCAGTTCAGTCTCTCAGTCGTGTCCGACTCTTTGCGACCCCATGAACCGCAGTACGCCAGGCCTCCCTGTCCATCACCAACTCCCGGAGTTTACTCAGACTCATGTCCATCGAGTCAGTGATGCCATCCAGGCATCTCATCCTCTGTTGTCCCCCTTCTCCTCCTGCCCCTAACTCCTCTCAGCATCAGAGTCTTTTTCAATGAGTCAACTCTGCTCATGAGGTGACCAAAGTACTGGAGTTTCAGGTTTAGCATCATTCCTTCCAAAGAAATCCCAGGGCTGATCTTCAGAATGGACTGGTTGGATCTCCTTGCAGTCCAGGGGACTCTCAGGAGTCTTGTCCAACACCACAGTTTAAAAGCATCAATTCTTCAGTGCTCAGCCTTCTTCACAGTCGAACTCTCACATCCATACATGACCACAGTAAAAACTATAGCCTTGAATAGATGGACCTTTGTTGGCAAAGTAATGTCTCTGCTTTTGAATATGCTATCTAGGTTGGTCATAACTTTCCTTCCAAGGAGTAAGCGTCTTTTAATTTCATGGCTGCAATCACCATCTGCAGTGATTTGGGAGCCCCCGAAAAATAAAGTCTTACACTGTTTCCACTGTTTCCCCATCTAATTTCCCATGAAGTGATGGGACCAGATGCCATGATCTTCGTTTTCTGAATGTTGAGCTTTAAGCCAACTTTTTCACTCACCACTTTCACTTTCATCAAGAGGCTTTTTAGTTCCTCTTCACTATCTGTCATAGGGGTGGTGTCATCTGCATATCTGAGGTTATTTATATTTCTCCCAGCAATCTTGATTCCAGCTTGTGTTTCTTCCATTATTCTTTGACAATTACGTGGGTATATCCATAGATGGACATTGATATAACCACCCAAGCTGTATCTTGAACTGCATACCACCAATGATATTTCACTGTTAAGCATAAAGAGATTTCTGTAAGTATGCCCTAGAATTTCTTACTCTAGAAATATCACTTAAAATTTAGTAATTAAAACATATCCTCGGGGTTTCCCTAGTGGATCCGATGGTAAAACATCTACCTGCAATGTGAGAGACCTGTGTTCGATCCTTGGGTCAGGAAGATTCCCCTGGAGAAGAAAATGGCAACCCACTACAGTACTCTTGCCTGGAAAATTCCATGGATGGAGGAGCCTGGAATGCTACAGTCCACTGGATCGCAAAGGGTCATACACAACTGAGCAACTTCAAACACACACACACACACACACAATCAAAACATCTTCTCAACCATTGTCTTTGAACTCACCATTCTCATGGCACTTCTTTAATTATTAAATTTTCCTCTTCCTTTCATGTTTCTGCTGGTGTGGCAGAGATCCTCTGATCCACAAATATGACAAATTTCAAAATAATTTAATCTGAATTTTATTATTTCCTTCTTCCATAATCTAAAGAACAAAACCAAACAAAGCAGTTATTTGGACTCTCCTTACTTAAAATTCTCCACTGTATCAATATATTTTGAATCTGAGAAAAGAAATTTTTTTCTTTCTTACATAGAATAATATGCCACTTAAAAATCAGCTTGGACTAAAAAGTTCAGTTGAGTTTTACAAAATTATGATTTAAGGTATTATAGACACAGACATGCACACATATTTATGCATGTGTGTGAATAAATATATATATATATATATATATATTTACATATATGTATATCAGTTCAGTTTAGTTAGTTGCTCAGTCGTGTCTGACTCTGTGACACAATGAACTGCAAATACCAGGGTTCCCTGTCCATCACCAACTCCTGGAGTTTACCCGAACTCATACCATTGAGTTGGTGATGCCATCCAACCATCTCATCCTCTGTCATCCCCTTCTCCTCCTGCCTTCAGTCTTTCCCAGCATTAGGATCTTTCAAATGAGTCAGCTCTTGGCATCAGGTGGCCAAAATATTGGAGTCCATCCAATGGACACCCAGGAGTGATCACCTTTAGGACGGACTGGTTGGATCTCATTGCAGTCCAAGGGACTCTCAAGAGTCTTGTCCAACACCAGAGTTCAAAAGCATCAATTCTTTGGTGCTCAGCCTTCTTCATAGTCCAGCTCTCACATCCATACATGACTAGTGGAAAAACCATAGCCTTGATTAGACAGACCTTTGTTGAAAAAGTAATATGTCTGCTTTTTAATGAGCTGTCTAGGTTGGTCATAACTTTCCTTCCAAGGAGCATAAGCGCCTTTTAATTTCATGGCTGCAGTCACCATCTGCAGTGATTTTGGAGCCCCCCCAAATAAATTCTGACACTGTTTCCACTGTTTCCCCATCTATTTCCCATGAAGTGATGGGAACAGATGCCATGATCTTCATTTTCTGAATGTTGAGCTTTAAGCCAACTTTTTCACTCTCCTCTTTCACTTTCATCTGGAGGTTCTTTAGTTATTCTTCACATTCTGCCATAAGGGTGGTATCATCTGCATATCTGAGGTTACTAATATTTCTCCTGGCAATCTTGATTCCAGTTTGTGCTTCTTCCAGCCCAGCGTTTCTCATGATGTACTCCGCATATAAGTTAAATAAGCAGGGTAACACTATACAGTCTTGACATATTCCTTTTCCTATTTAACCAGTCTGTTGTTCCAAGTCCAGTTTTCAACTGCATATAAGTTTCTCAAGAGGCAGCTTATGTGGTCTGGTATTCCCATTTCTTTCGGAATTTTCCACAGCTTATTGTGATCCACTTATTTGGCATAGTCAATAAAGCAGAAATAGATGTTTTTATGGAACTCTCTTCCTTTTTTGATGATCCAGTGGTTGTTGGCAATTTTATCTCTGGTTCCTCTGCCTTTTCTAAAACCAGCTTGTACATCTGGCACAGTTTATGTATTGCTGAAGCCTGGCTTGGATAATTTTGAGCATTACCTTACTAGTGTGTGAGATGACTGCAGCTGTGCAGTAGTTTAATATTCTTTGACATTGCCTTTTTTTGGGATTGGAATGAAAACTGACCTTTTCCAGTGCTGTGGCCACTGCTGAATTTTCCAAATTTGCCCACATATTGAGTGCAGCACTTTCACAGCATCATCTTTTAGGATTTGAAATAGCTCAACTGTAATTCCTTCACTTCTATTAGCTTTGTTCATAGTGATCCTTCCTAAGACCCACTTGTCTTCATATTCCAGGGTGTCTGACCCTAGGTGAGTAATCACACCATCGTGATTATCTGGTTCATAAAGTTCTTTTTTTGTACAGGTTTTCTGTATGGTCTTGACACCTCTTCTTAATGTTTTCTACTTCTCTTTGGTCCATACCATTTCTGTCCTTTATTGAGCACATGTTTGCATAAAATATTCCCTTGGTATCTCTAATTTTCTTGAAGAGATCTCTATTCTTTCCTATTCATACTAATTTAAATTATTATAAAAGTATACCTAAATAGAAAAGAAAATTCTAGAGTTGTACCAACTGTTAACTTATTTGATACTACAATATGTAGTGCAGTAAACAGAACAAGATGGATCGTTAAATTACTTATTAAATAATTATTTCCAGTTAGACTTCAGAAACACTAAACAAAGAAATCAACTGCCCTTTAGTTAAAATTGTTGAGTATATGATGTGAAAAATATTAATATTTCAAATGAAGAGCTCCTTAAGTAAACATGTGTCATCTGCATATCTGAGGTTACTGATATTTCTCCCGGCAATCTTGATCCCAACTTGTGTTTCTTCCAGTCCAGTGTTTCTCATGATGTACTTTGCATATAAATTAAACAAACAGGGTGACAATATACAGCCTTGACGTACTCCTTTTCCTATTTGGAACCAGTCTGTTGTTCCATGTCCAGTTCTAACTGTTGCTTCCTGACCTGCATACAAATTTCTCAAGAGGCAGACCAAGTGGTCTAGTATTCCCATCTCTTTCAAAATTTTCCACAGTTTATTGTGATCTACACAGTCAAAGGCTTTAGAAAGTGAAGAGGAACTAAAAGGCCTCTTGATGAAAGTGAAAGTGGAGAATGAAAAGGTTGGCTTAAAGCTCAACTTTCAGAAAATGAAGATCATGGCATTTGGTCCCATCACTACATGGGAAATAGATTGGGTAACAGTGGAAACAGTGTCAGACTTTATTTTTCTGGGCTCCAAAATCACTGCAGATGGTGACTGAAGCCATGAAATTAAAAGACGCTTACTCCTTGGAAGGAAAGTTATGACCAACCTAGATAGCATATTCAAAAGCAGAGACATTATTTTGCCAACAAAGGTTCGCCTAGCCAAGGCTATGGTCTTTCCTGTGGTCATGTATGGATGTGAGAGCTGGACTGTGAAGAAGGCTGAGCGCCGAAGAATTGATGCTTTTGAACTGTGGTGTTGGAGAAGACTCTTGAGAGTCCCTCGGACTGCAAGGAGATCCAACCAGTCCATTCTGAAGGAGATCAGCCTTGGGATTTCTTTGGAAGGAATGATGCTAAAGCTGAAACTCCAGTATTTTGGCCACCTCATGTGAAGAGTTGACTCATTGGAGAAGACTCTGATGCTGGGAGGGATTGGGGGCAGGAGGAGAAGGGGATGACAGAAGATGAGATGGCTGGATGGCATCATTGACTTGATGGATGTGAGTCTGAGTGACCTCCGGGAGTTGCTGTTGGACAGGGAGGCCTGGCGTGCTGCAATTCATGGGGTCGCAAAGAGTCAGACACGACTGAGCGACTTATCTGATCTGATCTAAGTAAACATGATCAGTCGATGATTTTTGTTTGTTTTCTGGAAACATTTTGTTTTACTGCTTCATAATATGTCATTTAATTATGATGTTTTATGGTTAATGTCCCTTTCCAATTTTTTTCCTCTGTAGCCAATTCTCTCATTCACATGCATAATTACACTTTGAAAAATTCCAAGCCATAGCAAGTTTAAGATTATTAGACTATACATCTGAGTTTTAAAAAATACTCTAGATTGGCCAATTTGTCAAACAGCCACCACTACTTTAACATTTTCAAATGTCAGCGAAACCACATGCAAATAAGAAATCATCCATTTTCATGAGTAAATAGCAAATGCAATGTAATCTCTTAGTTTAACTACTCCACCTCCTCCTCATCATCTCAGTGTTATACTTAAGTATTTCAAAGTTTGAAAAATAAATTTATTTTGCATCATAGAGCTCGCATCACAGAAAAATACTTAAAGTCTGGAGTAGAATAGAAATGAGCCACAGTCAGTGTCAAAGCTGGTCTGTAAGAATTGTTTTCAGATTTCACTGCCTTTCATTCTCCATTTTTAAAGATTGTTTTTATTTTTAATTTGAGGCACTGTCTCCAGAAGTTGCTATTGAAAGTCGCAGATGACATCTAGACACTAGATAATGTTTTAAAATATATATTGATTTAATATATGCAAAACATTAGAGTCCATATGTATAAATAAAACCTGCTATACTACTAGAAGTTTTCAAATTTTCAAACAATCAATATGTTCATTCCTTCATTCTTTAACTAAACAAAGTTTTGAATAGGTATACATGCTTGCTCCTATTGTACCCTGTGGCGACACCAAAATAAACATGTCATGAATTCTGCCTTCCAGAAGCTGACAATCTGGAGAGAGAGATGGACAAGAGATAAATATTCATGACACTAATAATAATCACAGCAAAAGAAGCTTGGATCCTTTCCTTGAGTCAATTATGGTTTACTTTGTCTTTACAATAGTCCTTTAACATAGGTTCAATTCTCATTCTCATATACTGGAAAACGAAATCGAAGCATAAAGATTTATCTTGCCCTAAGCTGTACAATGGGCTTCCCTGGTGGCTCAGACAGTAAAGCGTCTGCCTGCAATGTGGGAGACCCGGGTTCGATCCCTGGTTGGGGAAGACCCCCTGGATAAGGAAATGGCAATCCACTCCAGCACTCTTGCCTGAAAAATCCCATGGATGGAGGAGCCTGATAGGCTACAGTCCATGGGGTTGCAAAAATGAAGATGTCAATGGCCACCCACTCCAGTATTCTTGCCTGGAAAATCCCATGGATGGAGGAGCCTGGTAGGCTGCAGTCCATGGGGTTGCAAAAATGAAGATGTCAATGGCCACCCACTCCAGTATTCTTGCCTGGAAAATCCCATGGATGGAGGAGCCTGGTAGGCTGCAGTCCATGGGGTCGCTAAGAGTCCGACACAACTGAGCGACTTCACTTTCACTTTTCACTTTCAATTTTCACTTTCATGCATTTGAGAAGGAAATGGCAACCCACTCCAGTGTTCTTACCTGGAGAATCCCAAGGATGGAGGAACCTGGTGGGCTGCCGTCTATTGGGTCGCACAGAATCGTATACGACTGAAGCGACTTAACAGCAGCAGCAGAGACTTAAGAAAGGAAAGAGAGTGGGAGAAGGGCTCCCAAATTGTAGCAACACTCTGAGGGATGCTGTTATAGAGAATATCCAGTGGTTCAGAATTCTAGAGTATGAAAGTAGAGAAATTAAATGGAGGGATAAGAAAGGGGAAAGTTCTGCAGAAGCAGATCTCATAGGTACAATCTGCCAAATCAAACAGATCATATTCCACCTTGAAGAAAATACGGAGCCCTGACGTGTGTGTGTGTGTGTGTGTGTGTGTGTGTGTGTGTGTGTGTGTGTTTTCCAATGTGTGTGACATTGATACTTTAGATGTTCAGCCTGGCATCTTTGGTGAGATATTTTGAGGAGGCCAAAATGAGAAAATAAAGGAAAATCTTTTGTATATTGTTTTGGTAGCAGTGTTTAATTGCAATACAACATGAATGTGGGAGCTGGTAACGGAATACATTGAAAAGGGTGAAATATAGATACATTTGTTGGTGTAAATTGAAAAATTTAACTGAACATGTGTGTTCGTGCTCAGAGACTAGTCCTTAAGGATAACTTCTAAGCGTTTTTTCCCATGAGTCTTTGCTAAAGCTTCCAAGTGAAATTAAGGCTAAAAGAGAGGTATGTAATATGGAGTTATGGGAAGGAAAAAAATAGTTCCTTCTGAGACAGAAAAATAATGAAAATACTGGCCATTAAGGAAAAGAATAAATAACATGTAGGAAGAAATGGTGATATTGTGGGAAAAAGAGAATGCCATATTTAAGCAAGCTAAAAGAAAACATCTTTATTCAGGGAATAGTAAGTAAACAAGGTTGGAGTAATGGAAAATAGAAATAACGAAGTGTTAGGTATATTACTGTAAAGATAATTTGAGTGGACGTAATGAAGATTTACATATCTGTTTAGGAAATGTTTATATTTAGTTGTTTTTTTCACAAGGTTTATCTTTGGAAATGTATAACTTTTCAGTTCAGTTCAGTTGCTCAGTCGTGTCCGACTCTTTGCGACCCTATGAATTGAAGCACGCCTGGCCTCCCTGTCCATCATCAACTCCCGGAGTTCATCCAAACCCATGTCCATTAACTTTTAAGTCTAACTATAACATGAAAGTAGTTATTTAAAGTTTCTTAGAAAGGATAGAATTTAAAGATAAGAAGAATATTATTTACATTCTATATGGCAAGATTCATGTTTACTACTGATGCAATAAAATATTGAATAATAAAGAATATGTAAATCAAGAAAAATTAAGGCATAGGCTATAAACAAGTAGGCAGATTTGTGTTTATATACACCTATATGTATAGGTACAAAAGCAAAATTTGTGATATAAATATATAATGCACACACTGAAGGAATCAGGCCTTTATCATCCAGAATAACAAAATATAAGGGGCCTTCAGAGTTTGGCAGCCAGGGAACCTGCTCCAATACATTGTTAACTAATTGCCTCACTAGGAATGTGACACTGAAACTGAACAGTGGAGAATAAGGTTTCAGTCACATGAAGAGTAGAGAGAAAAGTACTTTTAAGAAGCCATAAAAGCACATGCAAAAGCACTAAAGTAGGACAGAAGTTAGTTTGCTTGTGGGATAGCAAGCAGTCAACTGAGCCTAGAGTGCAGCACTAGGCAAGTTTGAATAAATGGGCAGGGAAGGGATGATGCAAAAATCTACATTCTATGCAATGATCAAATTTATGATGTAAGAAATGAAAGAAATAAGACTCCCTGAAATAATCTCTCAGATTTGAAAAGAGTAAAATACTGAATAAGGATACCTATAGATGAAAAAGGCCTAAGAAATATAGCCGTGTTATGAAAGTGCTCAAGGCAGTCATTTTCAATGTGGAACATACTTTTTTACTTTCAAAGTATCATCCTTTTTACTTAATTTTTTTCTTTATTTTTAGGAATTACATGTCACATTATCTCCTAAGGTGTGGCTGTTATCCACCACTGGCCTCAGGCAGGTAATATTTAAATGCACTGCTGTAACAATGTCTTGGCAGGAAAGTTTAAAAGCAATGAACTTCAGCTGAAACAAAGTGATGGAGACATATTATTTTCACTTCATGAAATTACTGAATGATACTTCTACTGAAACAAAGGATGAATGAACATTATAGATGTTTCCATTATTCTTCCAAAGTAATACTTTCTCAAAATATTGTTTTAAAGTTTCGATCGGCTCTGTTAAAATTGCCAAAAACTGCATTTCAAAATCAATATATATTCATAATCTAAAACTTAATAATACTGTATTCTCTTCAACCAATTTCTCTTTGCAAATTATGAGCTTTTTGCAGTTTAAAACAGCTCTAATTAAATCTCACTTCAGTAATGTGTATTAGCTCTATGAATTTCTACTGCTGGGTATGACAGCTAAGGAATAATTTTAATTTCATAAAATAGTATAAATATAATGATTCCTCTGTTTTATTGGAACTCCAGACTTGAAATATTCAAGCAAATTTTTTAAATAAAATTAAACTAAAATAATACTTTACATTTAATGACACAATCTTAAATATATATTATTTCATCAATAATGGTACTTTTTTAAAAGACAATATATATCATATAGTTGAGTATGCTATGCTAAGTCACTTCAGTCGTGTCCGACTCTGTGTGACCCCATAGACTGCAGACCACCAGGCTCCCCCGTCCCTAGGATTCTCCAGGCAAGAACACTGGAGTGGGTTGCCATTCCTTCTCCAATGCATGAAAGTGAAAAGAGAAAGTGAAGTCACTCAGTCATGTCTGACTCTTAGCGACCCCATAGTCTGCAGCCTACCAGGCTCCTCCATCCGTGGGATTTTCCAGGCAAGAGTACTGGAGTGGGGTGCCATTGCCTTCTCCGATAGTTGAGTATAGTCAATGTGAAAGGCTGAAGACATATATGCCAGTTACTTTAAGTTTAATTCTAAATGTGATGAGATAACAAATTCTATCAAACAAGCACAATTTGAAGATATTATCTTGCTTTATAAGAGAAAAATCATGTTGTAGATTGGGATGTTAACTATCCTCCTGTTAGCCATATTTCATTCAATTATTAGCACTTTTTAAATTAGTATACTGGATAAAAAAAGTTTTATGTTGGTTAAACCTATTTTAATCAGTACAGCAAATATTAGAAATGGTTTTAAGGGTCAGTTAAAAATATCCAGGGGTTTGGATTAGCTAAAATATATAATAGTTTAAATATATTCTTCCTTCTAACTTTTAAGAGTAGAATATAAAAATCCTTCCCAGATATACTTATCGAACTTTTGAAGATAGTACCTACACTGGTTCTTTATGAAGTATTTTGTTTAAGAAGTTTTCAGATACTTACACTAAGAATCTGAAATCATCCTTTAATACTAGAATTCTAATCTGAACACCTAGTTATCCAATCTTGAGGAAATCACTCATTAACGAATTTAAAACAGCTATTGGCAAAGAATAAATGTTAAAGTTCTCGTTTGATGTTATAATAAATTATTTGTAGCAATAATTAAAACTAAAGTGAATATCACCATGAACTGTCATTATTTAGTGACAGTCTCCAGTGGTTCATTGGGTAAAAAATCCACCTGCAATGCAGGAGACACAGGAGACATGGGTTCAATCTCTGGGTGTGGAAGATATCCTGGCAGAGGACGTGGCAACCCACTTCAATTTTCATGCCTGAGAAATCCCACGAGCAGAGGGGCCTGGAGGTCTGCAGTCCATAGAGTTGCACAGAGTTGTACACAATGAAGCAACTCAGCATGCACACACATTATTAAAAATAATTAGAATTTTAATGTAAAAGCCAGCAATTGAGTATTCAGACATTACAAAAATACCTAATCTACTCTCAAACTTCTCTTCCTTACCTGTACAATTTTGCATTTAGCACAGGCCTTTCATTTTCTTTGTATTCTACTCTCACTCTCTTTTCAGTTACTATTCGCAAAGGAAATAATCAGTTGTATGCCTACAATATCATGAACCAAAATGTTGTAGGATGTAATGATTTAACTTACCTGTGCTAAACTTAAAAACTACAAATGATGTAAAATAAACAACATAAAAAATGAATTTAAAACCTAGCACACTGTTATTCTTGCCACATATATAAATTTGAAAAAAAATCTAGCCTGTTGGGAATCAGAATAGCAGTTACCTTTCAGGCAGTGAATGAAAGGTGACCTCAGGGCCTTCTGTATTTCAGTTAATGTTCTGTTTATTGATTAGGTTGCTGGTTACATGCATATGCTTTGTGTGTGAGTGTGTGTGAAAATTTATTAATTTGCTTTCTTAGCATTTTGTTATTGTGTTTATATTAATTAAATGATTAAAACTGAGAAAACAAGAAGTTAAAAAATTAATTTCAGAAAATACAAGAATAATTTATAAAGTATGAGAGAAGTAGAATTGTTTGCAGGATAACAAAATGGAAACCTTTAGGAAAAATTAATGGGTGTTTATGTGTGTATGTGTGTGTGAATTTGTAAATGCACATGTATATGATAATGAGCCCAAGTATTTCATCCAGCAATTAAAATTTTCCTTTTTACATTATTTAGCTTTATCTTTCTTAACCAATCAATATACAAATTTCTCTTATTTTCATCCTTAGTATCTCTTTATATATCTCTGTTCACTTTTCCTTACTCCATATCATTGCTCAGGTATGCTGTTACAAATATCTAGGAAATGTAATTGCCTGGGAATAGAAATGAGTCTAACCATTTCCAATTTACTTCCAATGGACCTATTCTAAATATCCAAATCAAAATGACAACCACAAAATGAAGTCTCATCACATTGCTAAAATATATCCAATCATACTTACAATTGTTAGCATAAAGTCATATTCTTAATGCTAAGTCACAGGTCTTTCTCCCATTTGACAAAACAATTTTCTTTCCCTCTTCTAGTAGCACTGTCTTTGTTTCAATGTCTAGAAATTATTCCTTTCCCAGTTTCTATTCTAAATTCCTTAATGAGTGATTTCTTCAAGAATGGATATGTCATTTTACTTTTCTTTCCTGTACTCTGATGAGAGATGCTCCCTGGTCTTTTCACTTCAAGAGTCCTGCTCATTCATCATATAGGAACTCAGTCACTTCCTCAATGGATTATCTTCCTAACTTCCCTGACTTTTGGACTGAAACAGAGAGAAAGAGAACAGATTTTGATGATTTATTCCACAGAATATTGTAATTGTATACTCAGAAATTAGGGAACCAATCAAAATGGCCTTTGGCTTTTCTTGGGGTAACCATTAATATGACTGAGATTAACATAGTATTAGTCATCAGAATGCATTGTCTCCTTTTAAATTTTTGAGCTGCAGTGATATTGTAGGGTTCTGGAAATTAATGATAATTTATGGCTACTATGTAAGAATTCCAGAATATTTTGAGTTTTTCATTCTTCAGTATATATTTTAATGACATTGCCAGAGATCCTTTCAGTTAAATATACCCATCAATATTATCTAAGTTGTTACTGAATATTCCTCTCTCAAATATACCTGAACTTCTTTCTGAATTCATCAGACTTTACTAGGTTATGCTATATCAACATAAAAACCCAAATTCTAAGCAATAGTCACAACTAAAATTTATTTTTCTCATATTACACATTGGCTATGTCCCTGCTTCATCTATTTTCTTTATTTTGGGAATATGTCAAGGCTGTATATTGTCACCCTGCTGTTTAATTTATATGCAGAGTACATCATGAGAAATGCTGGACTGGATGAAACACAAGTTGGAATCAAGATTGCTGGGAGAAATATCAATAACCTTAGATATGCAGATGACACCACCCTTATGGCAGACAGTGAAGAGGAACTGAAAAGCCTCTTGATGAAAGTGAAGTGGTGAGTGAAAAAGTTGGCTTAAAGCTCAACATTCAGAAAATGAAGATCATGGCATCTGGTCCCATCACTTCATGGGAAATAGATGGGGAAACAGTGGAAACAGTGTCAGACTTTATTTTTCTGGGCCCCAAAATCACTGCAGATGGTGACTGCAGCCATGAAATTAAAAGACACTTGCTCCTTGGAAGGAAAGTTATGACCAACTTAGATAGCATATTCAAAAGCAGAGATATTACTTTGCCAACAAAGGTTGGTCTAGTCATGGCTATGGTTTTTCCTGTGGTCATGTATGGATGTGAGAGTTGGACTGTGAAGGAGGCTGAGAGCCAAAGAATTGATGCTTTTGAACTGTGGTGTTGGAGAAGACTCTTGAGAGTCCCTTGGACTTCAAGGAGATCCAACCAGTCCATTCTGAAGGAGATCAGCCCTGGGATTTCTTTGGAAGAAATGATGCTAAAGCTGAATCTCCATTACTTTGGCCACATCATGCGAAGAGTTGACTCATTGTAGAAGTCTCTGATGCTGGGAGGGATTGGGGGCAGGAGGAGAAGGGGACGACAGAGGATGAGATGTCTGGATGGCATCACTGACTCGATGGACGTGAGTCTCAATGAACTCTGGGAGTTGGTGATGGACAGGGAGGCCTGGAATGCTGCGATTCATGGGGTCGCAAAGAGTTGGACAAAACTGAGCGACTGATATGATCTGATCTTAAAGATACAACTCATGTTGGAAACATGCCATTTTTAGGGCTTGGAGAAGAGAGCCACAGTCCTAATGATTTTTATACCTTTTACTTGGAAATGGAAAATATCACTTCTGTTAGGTATGGGAATGGACTCTCCTAGTGGCTCGGATGGTAAAGACTCTGCCTGCATTGCAGGTGACCCTGGTTTGACCCCTGGCTTAGGAAGATCCCCAGAGAAGGAAATGGCAATTGAGTCTAATATTCTTACATGGAGAATTCCATGGACAGAGGAGGCTGGCAGGCTACAGTGCGTGGGATCATGAAGAGTGGGACACTACTAACACACACACACAGATGGGAATACCAGACAACTTTACCTGCCTCCTGAGAAACCTGTATGCAGGTCAAGAAGCAAGAGATATAACTGGGCATGGGATAATGGATTGGTTCAAAATTTGGAAATGCGTACATCAAGGCTGTGTATTGTCACCCTGCTTATTTAACTGATATTCACAGTACATGATGTGAAATACTTGGCTGGTTGAAGCACAAGCTGGAATCAAGATTGTTGGAAAAAATATCAACAACCTCAGATATACAGATGATTACCACCTTAAAGCAGAAAGCAAAGAGGAACTAAAAAGCCTCTTGATGAAGGTGAAAGAGGAGAGTGAAGCAGCTGGCTTTAAACTCAACATTCAGAAAGTAAAAATCATGGCATCTGGTCCCAACACTCCCTGGAAACAAATGGGGGAAAAGTGGGAATAGTGACAGACTTTGTTTTTCTGGGCTACAAAACCACTGTGGATGATGACTGAAGCCATGAAATTAAAAGACACTTGCCCTTGGAAGAAAAGCTATGACAAAACTAGACAGAGTATTAAAAAGCAGAGATATCACTTTGCCGACAAAGGTCCATATAGTCAAAGCTACAGTTTTTCCCGTAGTCATATATGCCTGTGCGAGCTGGACCATAAAGAAGGCTGAGCACCAAGAGAATGGCAACCCACTGCAGTATTCTTGCCTGGAAAATCCCATGGACAGAGCAACCTGGCTAGATACAGTCCATGGGGTCGCAAAGAGTCAGACATGACTGAGTGCACACATAACAAGCAATGAAAAATGGATACTTTCAAACTGTGGTGCTGGAGAAGACTCTTGAGAGTCCCTTGGACAGCAAGGAGATCACACCAGTCAATCCTAATGAAATTCAGCTCTGAATGTTCATTGGAAGAACTGATGTTGAAGCTGAAGTTACAATACTTTGGCCACCTGATGTGAACAGCTAACTTTTTGGGAAAAACCTTGATGGAGAGAAAGACTGAGGGCAGGAGGAGAAGGGGCCTACAGAGGATGAGACAGTTGGATGGTATCACTGACTCAATGGACATGAGTTTGTGAAAATTTCAGGAGATAGTAAATGACAGGGAAGCCTGGTGAGGTGCATTCCATGGTATCACACAGAGTTGGACATGACTGAGTGACTGAACAACATATGTCCTAGAGCAGGGCATGGCAACCTACTCCTATTCTTGCTTGGAGAATTCCAATGGTCAGAGAATCCTGGTGGGCAACAGCCCTTGGGGTTGAAAAGAGTTAAACATGACTGAGTGACTAAGCACAAACCTCAATACTCTTCTACAGGAAGAGATAAGTGAGAGACACCATATAGGCCTGGTATTAATTAAAGAGGAACAGCAAATGTATTGACAGAATAATATATTTTATTCCTCAAGCTTTGTATCTCTGATTTGACTTTGAGGTGACCAGAGAAGAAAATCACAATTCTCTATCTTTCGTTCAATCGTAACATTTGGTTACTAGTCTTGAATTGATTGATTGATTATTAGATTTTTAAAGAGACATACAAATTTACTTATATGCTAATGTTATTCCAAGGAAAGCCATGACCATATAACCATCAAAAACGTTTATATTACTACCACAGATCCATTGTAATTATTGAAATACCCTCTAGGTTCTCAAGCAAAGAAATCTGCCAGCAAGATATTTCCATGGATGTTGAAATTTCCCTCAATGAATATATGTATCAAAATTTTGGCATTGATTCTCTTTTCTACACTATCTTTAAAATCACAATAATGGGTTATTTGAGCCTGGCAAATATGATCTGTCATTCCCAATTTCCCAAATATTTATATGCTTTTCCCCTAACATAGGATTTGGCAACCTTTTAAAGAATCCACCTAACAATTCAGGAGATGCAGGAAATGAGAATTTCATCCTCAGGTGGGGAAGATCCCCTGGAAAAGGAAATGGCACCCAACTCCAGTATTCTTGCCTGACAAATCCCAGGAACAGAGAGGCCTGGTAGACTACAATCCATGGTTCACAAAGAGTTTGATACCACTGAGCATGCTTACACATACTTCTTATACAACTGTGTGTATAGTTTGATTCTTCTAGTCCTTATGTATCAAGGAAGTGCCTGAGCACTGGATTGGTCTTTCAGAGCTATGTATCATATAAGTACTAATATTTTTTACATGAACTAAAAATTATTGAGAAACATTGCTCATGATTATGCCAAAGGCATTTCTTTTATCTTTATTTTTGTAGACTCTGTGTATTAAAACCAGGTTTGGATTAACCAGTAGAAGTTCTAATTTGACAACCTACCATGCCAAAATCTGAGTGTGACTTCCAGATATCTCACTCCTCCTGAAGAGGTTAGAAATATTGAATTAGTTTCTCACTGCCACATAATACCTCTGTGTTTAGCTCTTGATTTAAGAAAATAAATCTAAAATGGGTGTTTGTATGTGTTTGTTCTTAAGTTTTCTCTCACTTGAAAAACACTGTCACAGAACTCTCAAATTCTTCCTACAGTGCACTCTGCAAAATTTTTCCTTAGTTAACACTTGGTTCCAAATGATCACAGGCAATAAGTTAACATTTCTTTTACCCCTGTGTGCCGTGGTCAGCTAATTTAACATCTAAGCATCATAAGAATATGTTCTTATAGCCTTCTGCCTTGTCTGAGCCATTTAATTATTTCTAAATCCCTGTATTTTCCTATAGTTCTCTTGCCTACAGTCCACTGTTTAATAGCAATCCATCTTCCAGGCAGGATTATGGATTATAGGTGATAAAAAGTGTTCTCAAATATTTTTTAAAAGCCTAGAGAGAATTAATTAAAGCAATTGAAAGTATGTTGAAAGGCCTTTTTGAAAATGAGGGTGGTGGAACGGAAAATGAACCAAGAAAATTCCAGAGATACAGGCAGTAGCAACTACAATAAAATCAGCCAGCTAAATAGGATCAGTGCATCCACATGAAGTGGGGTTTCATGTATTTTCTGATCACGTGCTGAATTTAATGCACTTTCCTAACTTCCCTACATGATGGCTTAAGAAATACCCCAAATTAAATTTCCTAAAGAGAAAGATTGAATTATCAACCCCATGTTATTTGCTCCTTGTCTAACGTAGGATGAAGGAAAGAATGATCTAATGACTTGAGATTATGTAGAGAAAGCCTTAGATATGCCTTATAAGAAGAAATACAAAATAAGTAAAAATAAGATGGGAATAAGGATTTAATTCCCTAAAGCAAGAATATTAAATGTATGCAAAAAAAGATTTTCAAACTATGATTCATTTAGTGTTTTGTTGTATAAAACTTGTGAAATTAATTGGAAATCACAGTTTTTTAAGGAAGATGTTGAAAAATATTCAAGGATGAAATATTCATATAAATTAAGGCCAAGTTTATATCTATTAGGATGAGAGAGCCATGCTAGAATAGATAAAGCAAATATTTCTGAATGTGCCTTCTGAGGAGTAGTTATAATATAGGAGGAGGAATTGTATTCTAAATTGTTTGTTTCATAAAAGCAGAATTTGATTAGTTCCTGAAGGTGATTTGAATGTCTATTTTGAGATTGGTTGTTATAGTAGCATATTTTGGAAGTGTAAAACCAGGCCTAGTTCTTCCAGAGAAAGTAATTTAGACTTAAGTAGACTTAGGGTCCTGCTGCAGTCAACAATATGCACATATACGTAAGGTTTAAGCAGAAATTCCCTTTATCTTATATGACAAATCAATAGAAAGCTTATACCTATTTGGTTCTACAAGATATTAAAACATTTTAATATGATTTTTGCAATCCACATTTCTCTGTTTTGTTTTTGGGGAAGATATTATGCACATAGAAAATGAGGTGTAGGTGCACATATTTCAATTCTGGAATTTGAAGCGTTATTGGAAAAATAATTTAAATGGAATCTATTCACTCTTAAATGCATTTTATGTTCCTAAATGTATTTTTGTTAACAACCCTAAAGTATGCAGACTGTTGAAAAGCATTCTTCTGTACTCAAGAATATGTAGACAAATTGCATTTGTCTTTCCTTTGACAAATGGAGTCTTATTTTTAAAGTACACTTGTTTCTTCAATTATTCTAAATTTGCTTAAACAAATGTCCCTTATTAAGCAGGTTCTTATAATTTCAGAGATTGTGCACAATCCTATTGTCTTGTGTGGAGATTTATTAGTTAATGTCATCATTATTTTAAACAAATATTTTTTACTGATTCTATCATTATTTCTTATTTATATCACTATTATTCTAATATGCTTATATCAGTTTAATTGACAAAACAAGAATGTGTAAATAAACAAACATGAAAGCTGACTTTTTCACAATCTATATTCTTCATGAACTGCTTTTGTTTAGATGTATAATTGTGTATGTGTTTGTATGAATGTGTGTGCATTATGAGTGTGTGTGTGTGTATTCATGTCTATGTACTAAGAGAAGAGAGATAAGAGTGTAAGGGACAAATTTCTTGTTGGAGAAATACAGCTACTTGCTAAAAACCTATTAGGGGGATTGTTGGGTCACATGGTAGTTGTATTCCTAGTCTATTAAGGAATTTGCAAACTCTTTCCCATCAATTTGGTTCAGCTCAGTCACTCAGTAGTGTCTGAATCTTTGGGATACCATGGACTGCAGCACACCAGGCTTCCCTGTCCATCACCAACTCCCAGATCTTGCTCAAATTCATATCAACCAAGTTGGTGGTGTCATCCAACCATCTCATCCTCTGTCATTCCCTTCTCTTTCTGTATTTAATCTTTCCCAGCATCAGGGTTTTTCCAATGAGTCAGTTCTTCACATCACGTGGACAAAGTATTGGAAATCAGTAAAGGCTGGTTTCCTTTAGGATGGACTGGTTGGATCTCCTTGCAATCCAAGGGACTCTCAAAAGTCTTCCCCAATGCCACAGTTCAAAAGCATCAATTCTTTGGTGCTCAGCTTTCTTTATGGTCCAACTCTCACATCCATACATGACTACTGGGAAAACCATAAATTTGATTAAATGGATTTTGACAGCAAAGTAATGTCTCTGCTTTTGAAAATGATGTCTAGGTTTATCATAGCTTTTCTTCCAAAAGCAAGTGTCTTTTATTTTCACGGCTGCAGTCACCATCTTCAGCGATTCTGGAGCCCAAGAAAATAAAATTTGTCACTGTTTCCTCATCTATTTGCCGTGAAGAGATGGGATGATCTTAGTTTTTTGAATTTTGAGTTTAAAGCCAGTTTTTTCACTCTCCTCTTTCACCTTCATCAAGAGGCTCTTTCTTTCCTCTTTGTTTTCTTCCATAAGGGTGGTGTTATCTGCATATCTGAGGTTATTGGTATTTCTCCTGGCAATCGTGATTCCAGCTTGTGCTTCATCCAGCCCAGCACTTTGCATGATGTACTCTGCATATAAGTTAACTAGGCAGGAAGACAATATGCAGCCTTGACACACCCCTTTCCAATTTGAAACCAGTCATTTGTTCCATATCTATTCTAATTGTTGTTTCTTGACTTGCATACAGATTATTCAGGAGGCAGATAAGATGTGGTATTGCCATCTCTCTAAGACTTTTCTGCAATTTGTTGTCATCCACACAGTCAAGGCTTTGGCATAGTCAATAAAGCGGAAATAGATGTTTTTTGGGGGTATTCTCTTGCTTTTTCAGTGATTCAGTGGATGGTGGCAATTTGATTTTTGGTTTCTTTTCCTTTTTAAATCCAACTAAACATGTGGCATTTCTTGGCTCATGTACTGTTGAAGCTTTGCTTGAAGAATTTTGAGCATTACTTTGCTAGCATTTGAGATGAGTGCAATTGTGCAGGAGTTTGAACATTCTTTGTCATTGCCTTTCTTTTGGATTGGAATGAAAACATGTTTTCCATTCCTGTGGCCACTGCTTAATCCTAGGAATTTGCTGACATATTGAGTATAGCACTTGAACGGCATCATTTTTTAGAATTTGAGGTAGCTCAAAGAATTTTTATCATCTCCACTAGCTTTGTTCACAGTGATGATGCGTAAGGCCCACTTAACTGCATTCCAGGATGTCTGGCTCTAGGTGAGTGATCACACCATAGTGGCTCTCTGAGTCATGGAAATCTTTTTTGTACAGTTATTCTGTGTATTCTTGCCACTTTTTAATATCATCTGCTTCTGTTACGTCCATACCATTTCTGTCCTTTATTATGCTCATCTTTGTATGAAATATTCCCTTGAAAACATTAATTTTCCTGATGAGATCTCTAGGCTTTCCTATTATATTGCTTTCCTCTATTTCTTTGCATTGATCACTGAGGAATGCTTTCTTATCTCTCCTTGCTATTCTTTGGAACTCTGTGTTCAGATGGGTATATTTTTTCTTTTCTCTTTTGCCTTTCACTTCTCTTCTTTTTTCAGCTATTTGTAAGGACTCCTCAGACTACCATTTTGCCTTTTTGCATTTCTTCTTCTTGGAGATGGTCTTGATCACTGCCTCCTGTACAAAGTCACGAACCTCAGATAGTGCTCCATGTACTCTATCTATCAGATCTAATTCCTTGAAACTATTTGCCACTTCTACTGTATAATTGTAAGGAATATGATTTAGGTAATACCTGAATTATCTCATTGTTTTCCCTACTTACTTCGATTTACATTTGAATTTTGCAATAAGGAATTCATGATCTGAGCCACAGTCAGCTCCCAGTCTTGTTTTTGCTTACTGTATAAGCTTCTGTAGAAGCTTCTCCATCTTCGGCTGCAAAGAATATAATTAATCTGATTTCGATATTGACCATTTGGTGATGTCTATGTATAGAGTCATCTCTTGTGTTGCTGGGGGAGGGTATGAAACAGTATGAAAAAGGAAAAAAGATATAACACTGAAAGATGAATTCCCCAGGTTGGTAGGTGCCCATATGCTATTGAGAAATAACTCCAGAAAGAATGAAGAGATAGATCCAAAGCAAAATCAAAGCCCAAGTGTTGTTGTGACTGATTATTGAAGTAAAGTCCAATGATGTAAAGAACAGTATTGCATAGGAACTTGGAGTGTTAGGTCCATGAATCAAGGTAAATTGGAAGTGGTCAAACAAGAGATGGCAAATGTGAACACTGACATTTTAGGAATCAGTGAACTAAAATGAACTCGAATGGGTGAATTGAATTTAGATGATCATTATATCTACTACTGTGGGCAAGAATCCCTTAGAAGGAATCTAGTTGCTTTCATAGTCAACAAAAGAATCTGAAATGAAGTTCTTGGGTGCAATCTCAAAAATGAGGGAATGATCACTGTTCAGTTCTAAGACAAACCATTAAATATCACAGTAATCCAAGTCTATGCCCCAACCACTAACTCTGAACAATCTGGAGTTGAATAGTTCTATGATGACCTACAAAACCTTCTAGAATTAACAGGAAAAAAAAAATGTTATTTCATCACAGCTGACTGGAATGAAAAAGTAGGAATTCAAAATACCTGGAATAAAAGGAGAGTTTGGCTTTGGAGTACAAAATGAAGCAGGGCAAAGGCTAACAGAGTTTTTCCAAGAGAATACACTGGTCATAGCAAACACCCTCTTCCAACAATTGTTCCCCATATTGGCTGTATCAGTTTACGTTTCCACCAACAGTGCAAGAGGGTTCCCTTTTCTCCACACCCTCTCCGGGATTTATTCTTGGTAGATTCTGACTGATGAAAGGTGATAGCTCATTGTAGTTTTGACTTTCATTTCTCTAGTAACGAGCAATGTTGAACATCTTTTCATTTGCTTATTCACCATCTGTATATCTTTGGAAAATGTCTGCTTAGGTATTCCACCCATCTTTTGATTGGGCTCTTTGTTTTCATGTTGTTGAGCTATATAAGCTGCTTATATATTCTGGAGATTGATTAATCCTTTGACAGTTATTTCAATTTCAATTAGTTTCTCACATTCTGAAGGTTTTCTTTTAATCTTGTTTATTGTTTCCTTTGCTGTGCAAAAGATTTTAAGTTTAATTAAGTCCCATTTGTTTATTTTTGTTTTTATTTCCATTACTCTAAGAGGTGGGTCAGAAAGGATGTTGCTGTGATGCATGTCAAAGATTCATGCTGATGTATGACAGAGACAAAAAAAATATCGTAAAGCAATTATCCTCCAATCTTAGAAAAAATGATTGGTTATATAAACGCTACTCTCTCAATTTGTCTCACCCTCTCCTTCCCACACTGTGTCTAGAAGTCTGTTCCCTACATCTGTGTCTCTATTCCTATCCTGAAAATAGGTTCACTTGTACTATTTTTCTAGATTGCACATATATGTAATAATATACATTGCATATGTAAAACAGATAACCAGTGGAAAGCTGCTATATAGCACAGGGAGCCCAGCGTGGCAGTCTGTGATGACCTAGAAGGATGGAAGAGAAGGGCAGGAGGGAGGGTCAAGAGGAAGGGGATATATGTGTGTGTATACATATATAAATATGCTTATGACTGATTCATGTTATAGGGCAGAAACCAACACAACATTTTAAAGCAATTATCCTCCAATAAAAAAAATATAAAAACTGTTGGTGATATTTCAGGCTCAACCATGAGGGCTATGCTAAGTTGCTTCAGTCATGTCTGACTCTTTGAAACCCTGTGGACTGTAGCCTGCCAGGGTCCTCTGTCCATGGGATTCTCCAGGCAAAAATACTGGAGTGGGTTGCCATGCCCTCCTTCAGGGGACCTTGTTGACCCAGGGGTTGAACCCTTGTCTGTTAATGTCTCCTGCATTGGGAAGCAGGTTCTCTGCCACTAGGGCTGCTTGGGAAGCCCATAGGTTGTTACAAATGCTTTACTTGGCAAACCTCACCAGGAAAGTTGCCCTCCCCATTTCAGACTTGTCTCACAGCTTTTGAAGTGAGATTCAGTCAAGGATACAGACACCTATGAATGATCATGTTCTTTGCATGTTTGCATTTCTAATACAGACAGCTCTATTTCTTGGTAGTTTTTTCTGAGGTCATGGGCAGAGTAATTCACTCAGTCCTCTAAGGTCTGGAATGGGGTGGAAACTTTAAAGGGAAAGGTAAACTTTGAAAACACACTAAACCACTCTAACTTAGTACCCAGTGCTTTTCTACTCTTAGCATACTCCCATGTCCCTTCTCTTAGGCCAGGGCCCATTCAAGGGCCAGAGACATTTGTTTGGAGATCCCTTGACAGTGAGACAAACCCCACCTCTTTATGATCCACCTGACTCTCCACCAGGCTGTTGTTTCACAGGGAAAAATAATTAAGTATCAGAAAGGTTGGGGCCCTCTCTGGGTTTGGCCTCTCCTACCATGATAGGAGAAGGAAATGGCAACCCACTCCAGTACTCTTGCCTGGAAAATCCCATGGATGGAGGAGCCTGGTAGGCTGCAGTCCATGGGGTCATAAAGAGTCAGACACGACTGAGCGACTTCACTTTTACTTTTCAGTTTCATGCATTGGAAAAGGAAATGGCAACCCACTCCAGTATTCTTGCCTGGAGAATCCCAGGGACAGAGGAGCCTGGTGGGCTGCCGTCTATGGGGTTGCACAGAGTCGGACACGACTGACATGATTTAGCAGCAGCAGCAGCAGCACTACTATAATAAGTAATTACAAGCTTCTTTGCCCACTGTTAATTTAATTTTCTTTATTCAAAGTTGCATCTATTGGTACCCCAACAACCAGGCAGCTCAGCTCTTTTTTAGCACAGCTGAATTCCTGGCATGGACAAATTCAGGTTTCTTGGCTGATCCAACAAAGGAGACTATACATCAGAAAAACAATGGATGTCTCACTGAACAAAGAAAAAACAATAGAAATTATAGGAACTAGAGTGAATTACAGAATTTAGATGGCATTTAGAGAAAGCAATGATTTTATGTGCCAAAGTAGCACAAAGCTATATTTAAAGGGTCCAACATAAGAGGTAGACTATAAAGTGATCTCAGGGTCCTATGTACTTGGTAACTACAAAGTGTAATAAAATTTAATAGATAATCTGGGAGGAAAGTGTCAGTAGAAGGGAAGGAAGATGCTTTATTCAGAAAAACCAGCAATCTGGGGAGATGGTGGACTTGTTTCCAGAGACCAGTTTGGAAGATGCTGCTCAACCATGACAGTTTTTATAGGAAAGGAATGGAGAAGAATCTCAGTGAATCATCCAGGCAGTACATTCTCCATCATGTGCAGACTGGGTGACTCTCTCTTCAGATGTTATCTTCCCTCTATGATCCTTAGGATCATTGCAATATCCTGTAGGATTCCTGTAGGGGGCTTTGGAGGGTAGAGAGCTAATCATTCTTTAACTACTCAATTCTTCATTCTTGCTTCTTTTTATCTCATAAAAGAATCAGCAGATTAGACAATGCATGGTGTGTATTCATTCAGGAGAGTGTAAGTCAGGAGTTAGTTTCAATTGTTTTAGTGTTCTAATTCCTATAAATGAGGCTTTTTTGGTCATTTTATTTTATTTTGCTTTTTAAAAATAATTTATTTTTAATGGGAGGATAATTGCTTTCCAATATTGTCTTAGTTTCTGTCATATAAAGGAGGAGACAAAAATGGGAAAAGCAGGAAGGGGCAAAAGATCTGCTTTCAATTGCTGAATCCTAAAAATAAAAGGATAATGTTTCAAAAATTTCTAAATGCCTATCACCACTAAAAAGAATACCAAGCATTCAATAAATATGTGCTCTCTTGTGTGTGTTCATATGGGTGTCTGTGTTTTACGTGAGAGTACATATAGTGAAAAGTATTATGTCCAGTACTATTTGAATGAAGAATTTCAAAGGAAAGCAAAGAGAGATAAGAATGCCTTCCTCAGTGATCAATGGAAAGACATAGAGAAAAGCAACAGAGTGGGAAAGACTAGAGATCTCTTCAAGAAAATTAGAGATAGCAAGGGAATATTTCATGCAAAGATGTGCACAATAAAGGACAGAAATGGTATGGACCTGACAGAAGCAGAAGCTGTTAAGAAGAGGTGGCAAGATAACACAGAAGGACTATACAAAAATGATCTTCATGACCCAGGTAACCATGATGTTGTGATCAATTACCCAGAGCCAGACATCCTGAAATGTGAGGTCAACTGGGCCTTAGGAAGCATCACTATGAATAAAACTAGTGGAGGTGATGGAATTCTAGTTGAGCTATTTCAAATACTCTAAGAATTGCTGTGAAAGTGCTGCACTTAGTATGCCAGCAAATCTAGAAAACTCAGCAGTGGCTACAGGGTTGGAAAAGCTCAGTTTTCTTTCCAATCCCAAAGAAAGGCAATGATAAAGAATGTTCAAACTACTGCACAATTGACACATCTCACTACCAAAGTAATGCTCAAAATTCTCCAAGCCAGGCTTCAACTGTGAACTTCTATATGTTCAAGATGGATTTAGAAAAGGCAGAGGATCCAGAGATCACATTTCCGACATCTGCTGGAGCATCAGAAAATTAAGAGAATTCCAGAAAAATATCTACTTCTGCTTTATTGATTACATCAAAGCCTTTGATTCTGTGGATAACAACAAACTGTGGAAAATTCTTAAAGAGATGGGAATACCAGACTACTTTAACTGCCTCCTGAGAATTCTGTATGCAGGTCAATAAACAATTAGAGCCAGACATGGAACAACAGACTCATTCCAAATTGGGAAAGGAATACGTCAAGGCTGTATACTATCACCCTGCCTATTTAACTTAAATGCAGAGTACATCATCCAAAATACAGGGCTGGTTGAAACATCATCCAAAATACAGGGCTGGGATCAAGATTTCTGGGAGAAATATCACTAACTTCAGATATGCATAAGACACCACTCTTATGGAAGAAAACAAAGAGGAACTAAAGAGCCTCTTGATGAAGGTGAAAGAACAGAGTGAAAGGGCTAATTTAAAACTCAAGATTCAAAAAAAAACTAAGATTATGCCATCTGGTTCTATCACTTCAGGCCAAATAGGTAGGGAAACAGTGACATACCTTGTTTTCTTGAGCTCCAAAATCACTGCAGATGGTGACTGCACCCATAAAATAAAAAGGTGCTTGTGTCTTGGAAGAAAAGCTACAACAAACCTAGACAGTGCATTAAAATGTAGAGACACTACTTTACTTGCAAAAATCTGTGTAGTCAAAGCTATGGGTTTTCTAGTAGTCATATACAGATGTGCGAGTTGGACCATAAAGAAGCCAGAGTCTCAGATAATTGATTTTAAACTAGAGGTTCCATAAAATCCCGAAACTCCAGTGATTTAACACAACAAATGGCTATTTGTTGATTTGTCAAAGTCTGCTGACTCTTTGGAGATTCATGGGTCCAGTCCATTTGTATTGTACAGCACCATTATGTAATAACGTGGTTTCCAACACACAATATCATGGAAAGAGAAATAAAAGCATAGCTCAGAAACCATGCATACAATTCTTTTCTGTAGCTCTTTAGGATGAACTAGTTTCTACCAAAATTCAAGAGGTCTAAGAAGCATACCTTCCTGTGCTTCTGAAAAAATGAGGCACACAGCTATTGATGTACACTGATGATGTCTACAATCCTAAATCCAAATTAACCTTATATCTAAAATGGCTATCTACTGTGACTCTCAGTAATGAGTCAGGCAATCACATTCCAGACAATGCAAGACTAGAATATGAATACATCATTCTAAATTCTCCAATTCTCACTAAGAAAAAATACTCTTTGTGGCTACAGGTCCAGAACACTCACTATTATGGTCTACATTTTTCTTATCCATTGGTATTCTAGGTATATTCTGTGGGGTCCTAGAATTGTTTGCTCTAATTCAAATTGTTGTAAAGAATAAACTTTGTTAAACAGTGACAAACTATTTTCTTGGGCTCCAAAATCACTGTAGATGGTGACTGCAGCCATGAAATCAAAAGACACTTGCTCCTTGGAAGAAAAGCTATGAACCAATCTAGACAGCATATTAAAAAGCAGAAACATTACTTTACCAGCAAAGGTCCATCTAGTCAAAGCTATGGTTTTTCCAGTAGTCATGTATGGATGTGAAAGTTGGACTATAAAAAAGCTGATCACCAAAGAATTGATGATTTTGAACTATGGAGCTGGAGAAGACTCTTGAGAGTCCCTAGGTGCAAGGAGACCCAACCAGTCAATCCTAAAGGAAATCAGTCCTGAGTATTCATTGGGGGACTGATGCTCAAGCTGAAGCTCCAATACTTTGGTCACCTGATATGAAGTACTGTCTCTTTGGAAAATACTTGGATTCTGGGAAAGATTGAAGGCATGAGAAGGGTATGACAGATGATGAGATGGTTGGACAGCATCACCGAGTCAATGGACATGAGTTTGAGCAAGCTCCCAGAGTTGGTGATGGACAGGGAAGCCTGGCGTGCTGCAGTCTTTGGGTTCGCAAAGATTTGGACATGACTGAATGACTGTACTGTACTGAACTGAACTGATTATATCCAGCTTTCCATTGGAGAAAATATTTTTGTTACATTTGATTGCATTTTTAAACTGAAATGTCCTTTTGCCCAATTTGCTTCTTTCGGGGGAATGCTTCTATCACATGGCTTCCATGCTGGCTCAGACTGTAAAGAACACACTTGGAATGTGGAAGACCTAGTTTCAATTACTGGATTGGGAAGATCCCTGGAGAAGGGAATGGGTATACACTCCAGTATTCTGACCAGGAGAATTTCATGGACAGTGCAGTCCATGGTGTCGCAAAGAGTATGACATGGCTGAGCAACTTTCACTTCACTTCCATCACATGCCACTCTACGCTTATTAATTACTAATTTCATTAGTATCTGGTTTATTGTTTTTGCAACAAGATAGGTAGACATAAAATCTCTCACACAAAATCTGGAATGTTTTCCAAGTTTCCAATATTTTGTAGTTATTTTCAGAACATAGCTTTAGATATAAGCATTTTCATAATATTAGAAGTGTATTTACAAAGTAAATTTTCTGAATTAGAATTGCTGTGTGAACTGCAAAACATAAGGCTTTTAGATGTACTGAAGTCATCTCTCTAGAGACTGGGTGTTTTTTGTCTCCTTCCAGGAACCCATGTGAGTGCCGTTTCCCAATAGCTTCATTAAGAATATACACAGCTTTCACGTTGACAATTTAATGCATTAGGAAACTTTCTTGCTGCATGTTTTTTATGGAAATTTTCTAATCAGATTTTTTATAGAAAAGTTCATGGTAAATTTGGTAAGTTACAACGCTGTATAGCATGGAAAAATCTGCATTTAAAAAATACAAAAACTCAGTGAAACAGTAGCAAAAAACATCCCTGAAAGAGGCATGCTCTTAAATCTATAGGAATAATGTTGCAAAATAAATAACAGGAAAAGAAATGTAAATATTGAAATTTCGGGCAATCTGATGATTAAGGAATTGTATTCAGTGTGTATTTAAACATTAATTTATTTAACTAGATTTGCATATAGTTTCTATACATCATATAAGACCCATTTTTTGCATTTTTTGTGGAATATGTTCTCATAGCTTTCATCTGTTTTACTCTCATGCTTTTGGTCTTTTTTCATCAATTTTTAAAAGCCTTTTATTTATTAAGAATTTATTCTTTAAATCTGATTTTTTTGATAACTCTGTTTTTCCATAAATATTAATATTTTTCATTACTGCCTCTGGAATTTTAGCTAATTAGACAGTCTTCTTCTACACCAATATCACAGAAGAATCTGCCGATGCTTTCCTTTCGTGCTTATTTGATTACATTTTACATTTATATTTATGAATAATCTAAAGCTTATTATTTTGTATTATTTGAGGAATTGATCTGTTTTCTTCTTGTCACTATCCTTTTATCCCAAAGGAATTTAGTTAAAAGTTCACAATTTATTAGTAATTTAAGATACCATCTTTCACAAATACTAATTTTCATAAGTTTTTAGCCTATTTCTGTATCTTTTATCTTTGACCATCAGTTTGTTTATTTATGTGTCAACACTGCAGTCTTAAAAAATAGTTGAATTATAGTATGTTGAAATATCTCAAGGACTGGTTACACTTTCACTTCAGTGTTTTCTTACAGATTCTTGTAAGGTTTATTTCTTAAATTAAGTAAGACACTCTTTTCACCAAAATAAATATGTTGTTAATTTTATTGCAATCACATTACTTTTTAAGTGTATTTAAAGACAATTGACACGTTGAAGAGGTTGAGATATGCTGACTAAGAGGAAGGAATGGCTTTCCATCTGTTTAACTTTAATTGAAAGTTTTTTAAGAGTGTATTATAGATTGTAACTTAAATGCTTATAAGGTTTACCCTATGATTATCTTGTTAAATCTTCTAAAATTGTACTTTTTCTTTGTCAATGTGTCCTATTTTTATCTGAGTGTAATGTGTCAATGTGTTCTATTTTCAGTTCTTTTCAGAAATTTATTTCTGTATAATTTCTATTATACAAATTACTCTTTCATAGGTTTTTATTGTAATATTACAATAACAGATGTTCATATTTTTTGCCTTTTATCACTAAAAAAGGTTTCTTGCTACTGTTTGTTGGTCAGAATTGTACTTTTGTATTTTAATATTACAACCTCTACTTTGTTCATAGTTTTATTCTATTGATATCTCCTTTTCCCTGTACGTGTGTATGGGTCCTTGGCCATCCTTTTATTTTCAACTTCTAATCATTTATTTATAAATGAGTCTCTTCAGAGAAAAGAGTATTACTTTATGATTCAATTTGAAGGATTTTTTTTTATTAGTGAGTAAAACTCAGATTTTGTATATGCTTGGTATATTATATAGTGACTGTCATTTTATTTTTAAATTTCTGTGCTTGTATGTTATATTTAATATATTTTTTCTCATTGTATGCAACTTTCTTATGTATTTGATGCTTATGGTATTTAGAATGTTTAGCTGCTTTATCTTTTTATATCTCTATAATGGTCTTAAACTTAACTATTCTTCAAATATCTAGTTTGTCATGCTTACATGATATAAGTTGGTTGCTACCTATTACCTTCAGATTACCTATTACCTACATATTCAAGAACGATTAAAAAATTCCAAGGGTTTTTTTTTTTTTTTTTTTTTCCTGTGTTGTTATCAAATTGGTTCAGCTCCATCAATGGAGTACTGAAATGAGAGCTCTGGGGAGAAAAGAGGAACTCTCTAAAGATAGGAAGCATAATGATGAAGGCTGGAGAGAAAGAGTCCACTTAATAGTCCATGTATTGAAACTGGACAGAGGTGATGGTTGCTCAACACTGTGAAAATTTTAAATGCCATTGGATTGTACATCTTTTAATGGTTAAGACACTTGGGAATGGGAGTGGTAGAAAAATTGCATATATACAATACTTGAATGCTATCTTCACAAGACAGTTGCATCTAGCATTCTCTATGTATTAATTTCTCAGTGCATTTTTGAAACATGGCTTACAGGACAAAATTAAGTCCAAAGGTCTCCTTCTTTAATTCAGTCAGCATAGTAAGGTACAGTTTATGTTCATTTGTTCATTTTTAATGGATAAAGTCTTTTGGGTGATATCCATCAGGATAGGGAAAGAGTTGTTATGTTCTCTAGATCTCTTTAAATTTGCAGAACGCTGCATCATTGCTACTCATTGTCATGTTTAAAAGGAACAACTCCAGTTCTCCATCTTCTTTTCTTCCAGAAGTAATTGTTTTCCCAATACTGCCACCTCTGGGCTTTTCCAATACCTTCTCTGCTAGGTCTGTGAACTATCAAGATCCCGACTTGTATTCAAAATTGTTGCACTTAAAGTTGAATTTATTTTTTTCTGAAAGTAGCTTTGCCTGTTGTATTTAAGTCTTCTCCACTATCTTCTTTTTCACTGACTTTTAAAGACTATCTTCCTCTACTCTCAATATCCACAGACTTACAAAAATGGCTCAAGTCCCAGTGATGTTTCTTTGAGAATTTGCCATGTACTTTCATGCTTATGAGTAATTTGAAATTCAGGGTATCCCCTGTATCCCAGTAATGGAGAAGTCTTGGATAGTGTTTGATTATATTTCTATGTCTTGTTGATCTTACATTTTATTTATTTTAGAGGTCACATGCTGCTGCTGCTGTTAAGTTGCTTCAGTTGTGTCCGACTCTATGCGACCCCATAGATGGCAGCCCACCAGGCTCCCCCATCCCTGGGATTCTCCAGGCAAGAACATTGAAGTGGGTTGCCATTTCCTTCTCCAATGCGTGAAAGTGAAAAGTGAAAGTGAAGTCACTCAGTTGTTTCCGACTCTTAGTGACTCCATAGACTGCAGCCCACCAGGCTCCTCTGTCTGTGGGATTTTCCAAGCAAGAGTACTGCAGTGGGGTGCCATTGCCTTCTCCCTTAGAGGTCACATAGAGGGATTTAAATCAGATTGTCTCCACTTTCCTGAAGCAAATAGAAACACTCAATTTTAAAAGATTCAAGTATTTTCTGGTAATAAAAATTCATTAGTCATGTTTGGAAAGTAATGGAAAAGACAATAGAGAGTTAAAAGTCTAATGGAAGAGACAAAGTTGAGGACATGAAAGACATAGTTGAAGAAAACATTGTCTGACCTTTGGGACACCCTGGACTGTAGCCCATAAGGTTCCTCTGTCCATGGAATTTTACAGGCAAGCATACAGAAGTGGGTAGCCATTTCCTTCTCCAAGAGATCTTCATGACTCATGAATTGAATTCAGTTCTCCTGCATTACAGTTGGATCCTTTGCATCTGAGTCACCAGGGAAACCCGAAGAAAACATAAGTGATATGTTTTGCAGGGAGTGAACTCAACTCCAACTCTGCCTCTAGCTTTCTCTTTGCTCTATAAATGTGTTACATTAATGATATCTAATGTTTTGTGAACAGTAGAATCTCAACAGAAGTAAATTGAAGACACATGGATTTAAGGAACCACTCACTATAGCTAATTGTGGGTAAAAGACCCCTACTATTTATATTACATTCTTAGATGATTCCAAAATTTTCAGTTTCCTTCCCTATTATGAGATTCTTGAACTGAAGCCCTGAATCCAGCTGTGGAAAACAGGAGAAGACCAAATCAAAAGCTCTTCCTCTTGTATTGTGTTGTTCTTACCATATAACATTGCAGAAACCAAGAATCTCACTAAGTCACAGGTTCATTAATTTGCACTCAATGAGGAAGATGAGATAGGAATGTCCCTTACTAATCCAGAGTAACTAGACTGTGTGGTGGTTTTCTTTCTAAGAAAGCTATTCCACATGATCTAGTTATATGTTTTCTGATTATATTACTCCAGTCATCTCTAAATTATATTATAGAATATTTGTACCCTTCAGATAAGATCAGATCAGTAGCTCAGTCATGTCCGATTCTTTGTGACCCCATGAATCACAGCATGCCAGGCCTCCCTGTCCATCACCAACTCACGGATGTCACTCAGACTCACATCCATAGAGTCAGTGATGCCATCCAGCCATCTCATCCTCTGTCATCCCCTTCTCCTCCTGACTCCAATCCCTCCCAGCATCAGAGTCTTCTCCAATAAGTCAACACTTCACATGAGGTGGTCAAAATACTGGAGTTTCAGCTTTAGCATCATTCCTTCCAAAGAAATCCCAGGGCTGATCTCCCTCAGAATGGACAGGTTGGATTTCCTTCCTGTCCAAGGGACTCTCAAGGGTCTTCTCCAACACCACAGTTAAAAAGCATCAATTCTTTGGCGCTCAGCCTTCTTCAGAGTCCAGATCTCACATCCATACATGACCACAGGAAAGACCATAACCTTGACTAGGTGAACCTTTGTTGGCAAAGTAATGTCTCTGCTTTTGGATATGTGATCCAGGTTGGTCATAACTTTCCTTCCAAGGAGTAAGCGTCTTTTAATTTCATGGCTGCAGTCACCATCTGCAGTGATTTTGGAGCCCAGAAAAATACAGTCTGACACTGTTTCCACTGTTTTCCCATCTATTTCCCGTGAAGTGATGGGAGTAGAGGCCATGATCTTCGTTTTCTGAATGTTGAGCTTTAAGCCAACCTTTTCACTCTCCACTTTCACTTTCATCAAGAGGCTTTTTAGTTCCTCTTCACTTTCTGCCATAAGGGTGGTGTCATCTGCATATCTGAGGTTATTGATATTTCTCCCAGCAATCTTGATTCCAACTTGTGCTTCTTCCAGTCCAGCATTTTTCATGATGTACTCTGAATAGAAGTTAAATAAACATGGTGACAATATACAGCCTTGACGTACTCCTTTTCCTATTTGGAACCAGACTGTTGGTCCATGTCCAGTTCTAACTGTTGCTTCCTGACCTGCATACAAATTTCTCAAGAGGCAGATCAGGTGGTCTGGTATTCCCATCTCTTTCAGAATTTTCCACTGTTTATAGTGATCCACACAGTCAAAGGCTTTGGCATAGTCAATAAAGCAGAAATGTTTTTCTGGAATTCTCTTGCTTTTTCCATGATTCAGAGGATGTTGGCAATTTGATCTCTGGTTCCTCTGCCTTTTCTAAAACCAGCTTGATCATCAGGAAGTTCACGGTTCACATATTGCTGAAGCCTGGCTTGGAGAATGTTGAGCATTACTTTACTAGCATGTGAGATGAGTGCAATTGTGCTGTAGTTTGAGCATTCTTTGGCATTGCCTTTCTTTGGGATTGGGATGAAAACTGACCTGTTCCAGTCTTGTGGCCACTGCTGAGTTTTCCAAATTTGCTGGCATATTGAGTGCAGCACTTTCACAGCATCATCTTTCAGGATTTGGAATAGCTCCACTGGAATTCCATCACCTCCACTCGCTTTGTTCGTAGTGATGCTTTCTAAGGCCCACTTGACTTAACATTCCAGGATGTCTGGCTCTAGGTCAGTGATCACATCATCATGATTATCTGGGACGTGAAGATCTTTTTTGTACAGTTCTTCTGTGTATTCTTGCCACCTCTTCTTAATATCTTCTCCTTCTGTTAGGTCCATACCATTTCTGTCCTTTATCGAGCCCATCTTTGCATGAAATATTCCTTTGGTATCTCTGATTTTCTTGAAGAGATCTCTAGTCTTTCCCATTCTGTTGTTTTCCTCTATTTTTTAGTATTGATCACTGAAGAAGGCTTTCTTATCTCTTCTTGCTATTCTTTGGAACTCTGCATTCAGATGCTTTTATTTTTCCTTTTCTCCTTTGCTTTTTGTTTCTCTTCTTTTCACAGCTATTTGTAAGGCCTCCCCAGACAGCCATTTTGCTTTCTCACTTATTGAAAAAGTGTCTGTAACAAAGCAGTATTTATGCTGGATTTCCTTAAGATCATTTTATCTTTTTCTGTGAAATATATTGGAATTAGGACATTGTTTGGGTGAATGTTGACATTCAAATAGGTGATTAATGTGATCTCAAAGTCACTCAGAATGCCTGAAATTTCACCAGTCTGAGTTTGCAATAGGAATCAAAGATTGAATATAATACCCATAATAAAAATAAAATATAGAAATAGTTTTGATCATAGAAGTCAATATAATATGATGGTTAACATATTAACTTAGGAGTGAAATTGTGACACTTTGGTGATTCTTTGAACAAAAGTAGTGATGGTTTAATCAGGACTAAAACTGAGATTTTATTTTAGAAATGTAGAAATATGATTGTGGTTTTAGCTATAAGACAGAGATTAAGAAGAAATATATTCAAGTTCTTTAATTGGGAAACATAATGCCACCAAAAAATCTTAAATTTTATAGTGTACCAGGTAAAATAATGTAAGTTAAAAACAAATTTTGTTTTGGAGATGCTTGAGAGATTAAAAATGAAGATAAAATGTAGTATGGCTTTTATTTTCCCAAGCCTCAAAGGCTTTCTGTAAGTGAGAAGGCTGGCAATTGGTTCCCAACAATGTGTCAAGAAAGTAATTAATTCATAGGACTTTTGGACCACATAGTATTACCATCTATAACAAGAGCAACAGGAGACCTTCTGTTGAGAAGATCTGTGTTGCTTTTTGTGCCTCTTGTTTTTATCTCAAGGTATAAAATTTTGTTTGAACTTGACAATTTGTTGTCCTTGCACTTCTATTTGAATTCTCTACAGGGAAAAAAAAAGTGTAGCACAGTATCAAAATACAATTGCTCTCTTTTTTTTTTTTTCTATTTTCCTTCAAAGGTGTGAATTTAAATTCACACTATATGCACATTGCAGGTGTCAGTTAATTTTCCTAAGAAATCATTAAGAAAATATTTTATAGAGTTATACAATTTATAATTTAATATTCATAAGGATAATGAAGTAAGCAAATAAACAAGGGTAAATAAAGCTGAGAAATGAAGATAAAGAAGAAAAAGCTTATCATCAAAAATAAGAAGCAATAATTAAAGCTGGCTTAAGTAGCAATATAGTCTATTGATATCTCAGTAACCTATTCTTGATTAGAATCACTAAATTTTTCAACTAAGATCATGGTGTCCTTAAGGGGAAATAAAATGGTTAATGCTACTTCAAAAGATTCTTACATCTGTACCTAAACTTGAGTTCTGGGCAAAAGAGACTAATTGAATATCATCAAATCTTTAATTAACAAAAGACCCCAAGACAAATAAAATGTATATAAATTTTGACCACACATGATACTGAAATTTGTTTTCTGTCAAAACACTAATAAGAGAGGATATTGAAAGGCTGTTTCTCCAAGAAGCCTATGAAGACAAAAATTACTTCTACTTGCAGTCACCACATCCAAAAGGCTTTCAAATACCATGTATGAGAGGTATAGAATGATTGGGGAGCTAATTACCTTTATTATGATGATGGTTTGCATCAAAATGCCAATATTAATTTAGGCTAAATCATGTCATCTCCTTTTTTTTTTTTTTTTCTGGACTGAATGCAAGACTGAATGCAAAAACAATCAAGCTTCCTTTGTATCCTTTTAAAAGACTAACACATAGATATATTATTTGCTGATAATAATAAAAATTAACTAAGAAATAGTTTTTGATGGCTTTCCCATATTTTGATCTTGTTTAGGATTCTTCCTTAAATATTCTTCAGGTAAATCCTCCAGTCCTTTAGCTAATTGGCTTCTGTGAGTTGAAACAACACATACGAAGTGTGGAGAAAGGAACTTAACTAAATCTTCCTATTGGAAAACACCTTCAATTCCCATTCCACTCTGTGTGGAACAGATAGAATGAAAAGAACCCAGTACAAACAAAGTTAGTCTTCTTACTATATCCTATTCTAAAAAGCCAAAACCCAAAAAGCATTGCTGTATCTATGTCACCAGGCTTCCCTAGTGACTCAGTGGTAAAAAATCTGCCTGCAATGCAGAAGACTTGGGTTCGATCCCTGAGTTGGGAAGATCCCTTGGAGAAGGAAATGACAACAACCCACTTCAATATTCTTGCTTGGATAATTCCATGGACAGAGGAGCCTGGTGGGCCACAGTCCAAAGGGTCATGAAAAATTGGACACTACTGAGTGACTGACACCTCACCATCTGTGTCACCAGTCCCTACCAGCTCTCCTCATTCCTGGGAGATAATGGGATAAACAGGAGACTAGAAATTATGGTAGATTTCAGGAGCACCTAATACCTGAAAGGGATCACAACAGATGCCTGGTAAACATACCATATTTCCCAAGTGCCATTTTTCTTTCATTTTTCAAGTTACTTTAAATCTTTCCATATTCCTTGAACTTAGAAAGAATAGACTTTGCTCCAGGAAAAGGAAAATTCTTCCTCTTGTTAAATAAAACATATCCACTGCCCACAGTATACCTGGACTGTGAATTTTATCCTTATCTATTTAATCAGTCCCATTTCTTAATGAAAAGCTGCCACCTCTCTTAAACTTTATGTCACTTTCTCCTTCAATACTGCACACTTTTTATCTTCTATTTAGAATTAAATTTCTTGAAAAAACATTGTCTATACTCAACTTTTCCTCACCCTATGCACTTTGAACCCATTCCAAATAGACTTTTACTCTCATAATATTCCCTTAGTAAGCATTCTAATGTTCTACTTGTTGCAAAACATATTAGTCATTTCTTAATCCTCCTCATATTTGCTCATTTTTCTTTTTTCTTCATACAAACTTAGATTTCAGAACATTATTTCTAATTTTTTAGAATAAAAAATAGTTTTATTTCTAAAATTAATATTTTCTATCTGAACTACAGCCTTTTAAATCTCATCTAATTTATAGCCTTGTTATAACATGTGTTCATAGAACAATTCCAAATATATATTCTAGAGCTCCATTCAGAACTCTACCATAAGCTCCCAAATCATATATCTATTAACTTCTCTATATCTTCTGTTAGCTTCTTAGTCATCTCAAAATTATGTCAGAAATTGTTCATATGATTCAGAAAATCTGACCTTTCTGAAGTCTTTCTGATCAAATTAAATGGCAAGCTCACCTTGCTGTTATAGAAAATTTGAAATCATTGAAATACAATCACACACCATTGTATTTCACAACCAACAAAGTAACTTGTTTTTACTTTCAAAGTATACAAAATCCAACTACTACTTACACATCCACTGACTAAGAGTAAATACAAGCCATTATCATCATGCTATTGGAAGATTGTAATAGGCAGTTTCCCTGCTTTTACATGTATTCCCTTTTACTTATTGCTAACTCAATAGCTAGAAGGATATTGTTAAAACAAAGGTCAGATATGCTAATCACTACTCAAAATTCTCTAGTCTATTCCTTTCATGGTAAAAAGCAAGTCTTAAATGATCTGTAATGCATAATACATTACTTAATAGTTGTTCCTTCATTTCATGGGAAATAGATGGGGAAACAGTGGAAACAGTGTCAGACTTTATTTTTGGGGGGCTCCAAAATCACTGCGGATGGTGATTGCAGCCATGACATTAAAAGACGCTTACTCCTTGGAAGGAAAGTTATGACCAACCTGGATCACATATTCAAAAGCAGAGACATTACTTTGCCAACAAAGGTCCATATAATCAAGGCTATAATTTTTCCAGTGGTCATGCATGGATGTGAGAGTTGGACTGTGATGAAAGCTGAGTGCCAAAGAATTGATGCCTTTGAACTGTGGTGTTGGAGAAGACTATTGGGAGTCCCTTGGACTGCAAGGACGTCCAGCCAGTCCATCCTAAAGGAGATCAGTCCTGAGTGTTCATTGGGAGGACTGATGCTGAAGCTGAAACTCCAATGCTTTGCCCACCTCATGCAAAGTGTTGACTCATTGGAAAAGGCCCTGATGCTGGAAGGGATTGGGGGCAGGAGGAGAAGGGGATGACAGAGGATGAGATGGCTGGATGGCATCACCGACTTGATGGATGTGAGTTTGGGTAAACTTCCGGAGTTGGTGATGAACAGGGAGGCCTGGTGTGCTGCAATTCAGGAGTTGCAAAGAGTCGGACACGACTGAGCGACTGAACTGAACTGATGCACTGCAGATATGTGCTTCTCTTAAGGGCTATATTTCTGCTCTTTGAACTAAAGGACCCTTTTCCCAATATTTACATTGTTCATTTATGTACTTCTTACAAGTTTTTCTTTCAAATGCCACATTCCCAAAAGAATATGCCTTCTTTGGCTGTTTGTCTATTGCATATATATGACCATATTATCAATTTTACTAATTATTTTTAACTCATTTTTGTTTTTTTTCCCCCAAATGTTTTGATCCATAGTAAATATAATATTGCCTGGCATCTAACAGACCTTCTGTCTATTTTTGCTGAATAAATGAGTGAAGGCATTTCTAGTATTCATGATTGCCCTTACTTAAGCTAAGAAAGAAATGATATCCCTCAAATTTGAGTGCAAAAACTTAAAAGCAAGAAAGTGAATGATGTAAATTCTAGTCTGAAGGTAAGAGAAGACCAATGTGCCAGCTCAAAGACAGGAAGAGAGAGTAAATTCTCCCATTCCATTTTATTCATTTTAGGCCTTGAATGGATTGGATGTGACTCACCCACTTTGGGGAGGATGATCTGATTTTCTCAGTTGATCAAAAACAATCTCATCCAGAAATACTCTCACAAGCAGTCATAATGCTGCTTAACCAAATACCTAGATACTCCACACTCCCATTAGGTCAGTGCATCAAATTTATCATCATAAATATTAAAGTAAAATGTTGTATCATTGTTATGATTAATTTATAATTAAATAAGTCATTGAAATCCTTTATTCTTCAAAGCATTGAAAAAAGCATAATCATGTTTTATTCTACTTTGTGAAAGTTTGTGTTTTTTTATGAATGACATTTTGTAAAGCTTTAACAACACACAAAAAAATTAAACACAGAATAATTTCCCCTGTTGCATTCATCACTAAAAAAAAAAAAAAAAAAAAGAAAGAAATGGTAATTGTGCTTTCTTAATACAAAAAAGCCTTAAAAAGTAAGAGTCTTGACATTTAAAGGCAGTTGAAACTGTGTAAGTTATTGCTTGAAATATGCCTTGAACACTACAGCATTGCACATTGAAACTATAAGAAAGTATTTCTATTTAAACACCCATTTAAACATTTCTCAAAGCTTTATTTTCAAAGCTAATATAAACTGAGAGGTAAAAAATAATTTTCACACCAAATTTAAAGTAAAATAAACAACCTACTTTGTTCCTAAGTAAACCTTTATTAAACACTATTTTTTTCTATAATTATTTCCTTTGAATAATTCAAATTGTCACAAATGTTAGGCCATCAATCATATTAATGAGTATAAAATGTGTTTTCCCTTTATATAACACAGGTCAAAGGTTTTAGTTAAAATTTTCAAATCAAAATATTAAAACCTGATCATCAGCAAAGCATTGGAAGCTAATATTAAGATTATAGAAATACCAAACCTGAGTTTATTCTTTGAAGAAAAAAATAGAAATGGAGTCTTGGATGACTTTTAGTAATCTTTGACACCATCCATATTCAAACCATTTAGTAGTCCTCTTGAATTCATCTCCAAAATATATTCCAAATGTGTTATTTTCCCCATTTTTAGCATTAGACCATTTATCCAGGCCAAAATCCTCATTGACCTCCACTCCCACAAGAGATTTCTAACTATCCTTGATCATACTGTTTCCCTGTAAAACAGAGCTATTAATGAGAAATAGTCTACCCCTTAACCTGGTGGCTTACAGAAAGAATGGTTTGTGATTGCTCATATCTCTATGCTATGCTATGCTATGCTATGCTATGCTAAGTCGCTTCAGTCGTGTCCGACTCTGTGCGACCCCATAGAGGGCAGCCCACCAGACTCTGCCATCCCTGGGATTCTCCAGGCAAGAATACTGGAGTGGGTTGCCATTTCCTTCTCCAATGCATGAAAAAGAAAAGTGAAAGTGAAGTCGCTTAGTCGTGTCCGACTCTTAGCGACCCCATGGACTGCAGCCCACCAGGCTCCTCTGTCCATGGATTTTCCAGGCAAGAGTACTGGAGTGGGGTGCCATTGCCTTCACCGGTATTTTACCCTTAGTTTTCGCTAACTGAGCGTCTCTTACTTCGATTGTCTGAGCTTCTGTTGAAACCAGAGTAGTCTGAGGTCATACCGAGACAGGGATTGTTTGGACCTCTACTTCGGCAGTTTGAATCTCAGTTTGGGTTATTATTAAGACCAAGGCAACCCTTCCTGGGGGAGGGGGGATTCCCTGACTTTCAGTTTGCTCAGTTTGGAACCCTGGTATGGAAGAGCTAAATGTTTCTGATGGTCTTGACTTGGATTGGCAGAGCAGTCCTGGGCTTGGCTTAGGCACACTCACATGTCTGGCAGTCACTGTGTTTGGCTAATGTACGATAACCTCAGCTCAGATGACTGGCTCTATTTCATGTTTCTTCTCATGCAACAGCCTTGCCTGCACATCTTTTCATGATGATCCAAGTGAGAGAACAGAAGTCTTCAATGCCTTTGAGACTTAGACTCAGATCTGAAATGCCACACTCCTGTCACAATCTCCTGGCCAAAATGTGGCTAGTCCAAGACAGATTTAAGAGATGGAGAAGCAGAAACGATGAGAGTTGTTGCAAAGACACATTGCAAGGAATGCAGATATAATAAGGGGATTCGGAAAGTGTGGTGGAAAAGTTGGAAAATTGGAGTCAACATTACAGTCAATCTACCAAAAACTCAATAACCTATTTTCAAAACAATATCCATATTATACTTCTGAAATATGTCAATGTCATATTACTGACCCAACCTTTAATAACCCATTATTATATTTATATTTCAAACTCCTAATCAAGACTTACAACATCCTTATGATATGGTGTCTGCCTTCTCTGATCTCATCTTCTATTACTCTCAACAGGGAGCTTCGCTGTGAGCTCATCTGTTTCTTCCCAGCTTGTCAATAAAAAAAAGTAAATATTTATTGAATATTTTCTAAATAAATTAATGGATTAATTAATATGCAAGTGTTTTATATGAGGATTCATCAACAGATTTGTTGAGAAGACAAGTATAGCATTGGGAGAAATCCAAGATTTAGATATCATGTTACCTCATTTTTCCTGTTTGTTTTCCTGTTATCCTTGATAGATATTAGGGGTAAAACATAATAGAGTTGAATTTAATCACATTCAACTTCACTGAATTCAGCCCCAAATTCTGCTAAGACTCAAAGTACCCGAATGTCCTTACACAAACACTGATGTTGTTGGAAAACTTTATACAAAAGCAAGAGCAAGTAGTTTCTATATCCAAACATTTGAGTATTTCACATTGAGTTTCAAACTTCCATTTATCTCCATATACATTGTAGGACACTTTGCAATACAACATTTTAGACTGAAGTCAATAATTGAATAAAAATGCTATAAAGAATATTGATTCAAATAGAATTGCATAACAGAAACTGTTAATAAATTAGATAACATATTACTTGTAAATGTACTGAGGTTGATAATTTTAGTGTAAATTTTCCTGTAGTTAGAAAATACATACTTATATTTTGAGATTAGAAGGCCACAAAATCTTCAATATTCAAATTGTTCAAAAATCATTTGTGTGTACTTTTGTGTATGTATGTGCATGCATGCATGTGGAGGTGTGAGAGAGAGAGATTGAAGGAGCACATGATAAAGTACATGTATAAATGGGTAAAATACTAATGAACTGGGTAAATATATATATTCTTTGTAATATTCTTCCTTTTGCTCTCAAAATTTCCTAATTTTATGATTTTTTTTCAAAATAAAGTTATACTGTATAGTACAATAATGAATCTAGGGAAAATGTCAACCATTGTACATTGGTGTCACCTACAATCTATAATGTACTGCATAAAATTTTATTTTCTTAGTGCCTTTAGTAGACCATTCATACATATTATAACCTAATTAAAAAGCTGTCATGTGAGTAGGACTTACTCTTTGGATTCATTTTATATCAGTGTGTATCAACAAAGACTAGGAAGGGAAAACTGAGTTACTGCTATTTTAATCAATGCTAGAGTAGTAATTGATAGCCAGATGTTATGAGACATGAAAACTTGAGGTGCATACACCTGGTTTTGAAATTTAGATCTTTTCCTTCTTTACCATGTACCCAGTTGTAGCAAATGCCCTGCTTCATCTAATTGAAATATCCTGTTCTACCATCCTAGCTTGTCTTCCTTTGCAGCGAGAAAAAACCAATTCATTTGATGTTTCCTTGTATTTTCACTAGTTGTCTTTATAGTATTTTTGTTTCCCAGTGGGAGTGCATTTCCATAGTGGAATACTTGAATGCCTAGTCGCTCAGTCATGTCCAACTCTTTGTGACCACAATGATTGTAGCCCACCAGCCTCCCTTGTCCATGGAATTTTCCAGACAAGAGTACTGAAGTGGGTTGCCATTTTCTACTCCATCCATAGTGACACTGAAGTATACACACACACACACACATATATGTGTGTGTGTGTGTGTTATTATATATATATATATATATATAGTCAGGTTGCAACCACAGCCTTATAGCTAATTGTACATACAGTCAAGGGAAAGTCATTCAGTTGTGTCCTACTCTTTGCGACCCCATGGATTATACAGTCCATGGAATTCTCCAGGCCAGTATACTAGAGTGGGTAGCCTTTCCCTTCTCCAGTTAATCTTCTCAACCCAGGAATCAAACTGGTGTCTTCTGCATTGTAGGCAGATTCTTTCCCAACTGAGCTATCAGGGAAGCCCAAGTTCAGTTCAGTTCAGTTCAGTCACTCAGTCTTGTCCAACTCTTTGCAATCGTATGAATTGCAGCACACCAGGCCACCCTGTCCATCACCAACTCCCGGAGGTCACTCAGACTCACATCCATTGAGTCAGTGATGCCATCCAGCCATCTCAACCTCTGTCGTCCCCTCTTCCTCCTGCCCCCAATCCTTCCCAGCGTCAGAGTCTTTTCCAATGAGTCAACTCTTCACATGAGGTGGACAAAGTACTGGAGTTTCAGCTTTAATATCATTCCTTCCGAAGAACACTCAGGGCTGATCTCCTTCAGAATGGACTGGTTGGATCTCCTTGCAGTCCAAGGGACTCTCAAGAGTCTCCTCCAACACCACAGTTCAAAAACATCAATTCTTCGGTGCTCAGCTTTCTTCACAGTCCAACTCTCACATCCATACATGACCACTGGAAAAACCATAGCCCAGGTTAGGTCTTATCTAAAGGGAGTAATGCAGTTTAAAGTGATGCAAATCATGCTTCAAAAGCTTAATAAACCCTAAAACTTGTGCTGACTTTCCTTAAAAATGGAACATCTGTATCAATGCATGCATGCTCAGTCTCTCAGTCCTGTCCAACTCTCAGCTACCCCATGGATTGTAGCCCGCCAGGTTCCTCTGTTTATGGGATTTTGCAGACAAGGATACTGGAATGGGTTGCCATTTCCTCTTCCAAGGGATCTTACTAATTCAGCGAGTGAACCCACATCTCCTATGTCTTCTGCATTACAGGTGGATTCTTTACCACTGATCCATCAGGGAAGCCCTCAGGATCAATACATGTAGGTCAATATAAATGTTGAAGTCTTTGAGAAAGTACATATCACCATTTTTGAGTGGTATTGTTAATTTGATACTCAAAATGTGTATAAAGTATATACATTTTTGATCCATAAATGTAATAATAGCATCTTATAACATATAACTTTTAATGAAAACCAATTCATATATGCTTAGTATTTCTTTTATATTCCTGGAGAGTAGTAAAATATACCTAAAAATCACTTAAACTTTGAAGTTTTATTTACTGTTTACCATCAGACTCTTCTTTGGACCTCAGTCTATCCTCTGACTTTTTTTTGTTGCCCTAGCCATTTGCTTCAATAACATCATTATCCATTACTGCCTATCCTCTTCCTTAATCTTGTCCAGGTATATCTTTGTAACCTCCATTATATTATCATCGGTTTTTTCCATCATAAGTTTTCTGCTACTAATAAATTGTACCTCAAATGTACTTTAATAGGAGGAAAAGTTGGAAAACACAGTTGGGAAACAGGAAGCCATGTATTGCTGGCCAAATTTTTTCTATAGGTGATTAGAGTTAACAGCATGACATAAATGTCTTCTCTATAAGACAATTGGATAGAAACATTTTTTGACCCTCAACTGAAGGAACTGGAGCAGAAAAGATGAAGTGGTTCCTTTTCATGCCAAATCAAAATGATCTATAGCTGAGTCAATAATAGAATTGCTGGTATATAACATATGTGCCCAAGGCAACTTCTGACCCATAAGAAAAGTTTCAGCTTGGTCTCTGACTCTTACAATAAAGCTAGACATAAGGTTTGTTTAAATTATACAATTGACCTGTTTAAAATTGGAAGTGATCTTATAAATCAGTCATTTTAATCTATGTATGTGGTACATAAATTTAATAAATTTATTCCAGATAATCATTGAACATTAACTAAGTGAAGCTTAAATCAAAGAAAAAAGCAGCTATTAATATTTGATTCTTAATGTAGGGTTCTTTCAATTTTCAAATATTTTGGTGCATAAAATGTATAATTAATATTATCATGTAAACAGAGATTGTTTCCTCTGTAAACCTGCAGCTTTAGTAAAGTGAAAGTGAAAGTCCTTCAGTCGTGCCCGACTCTTTGCGACTCAATGGACTGTATAGTCTATATTCCTCAGGCCAGAATCCTGGAGAGGGTAGCCTTTCCTTTCTTCAGGGGATCATCCCAACAGAGAGACTGAACCTAGGTCTCCCTCATTGACGGTGGATTTTTTACCAGCTGATCCACAAAGGAAGCCCAAGAATACTGAAATGGGAGGGTAGCTTATCCCTTCTCCCGAAGATTTTAAAAATCTAGGAATCAAACCGGGGTCTCCTATATTGCATTCAGGTTCTTTACCAACTGAGCTATGAAGGAAGTAGCTTTAGTAAGAAATATGTTTTTAAGAAAACACAGGAAAAACTGACAGTATAAATTTAAAATGGATTTCTTTATTCCTATCATTTCAATGCCTTGACTTTGGATATAGTTGATATATGTTTATAGTCTTACATTGAAAGCAGCACTTTAATTCTGTAAATTGTGTACTCAAAGGTTTTATTATTCCAAATGGTAACTACTTCTAATTGTTGAGATGCACAATTGCAGTTATAAAAGCATTGAAAAACAAACCAGTTTCTGGAAAGGGGAACATATGTTCTGCAATTTTAACTGTAATTTCAAGAGACAATGTAATATTTAATTCTTAAGCAAAGAGCTATTGAGAACTCACTATACACATATTCTATTTACTTTAATGAAACTGGGATTTTCCAAAGATTACTAATAAATAATCAATATGGAGAGATGCTTCATAAAATCTACTCAATGGAAATGATACTTTCAGTTCAGTTCAGTTGCTCAGTAGTGTTCAACTCTTTGCAACTCCATGGACTGCAGCACACCAGGCTTCCCTGTCCACCATCAACTTCTGGAGCTTGCTCAAACTCATGTCCTTTGAGACGGTGATGCCATCCTACCATCTTATCCCTTGTCATCCCCTTCTTTCCCAGCATCAGGGTCTTTTCCAGTGAGTCAGCTCTCCCCATCAGGTGGCCAAAGTATTGGAGCTTCAGCTTCAGCATCAGTCCTTCCAATGAATATTCAGGACTGATTTCCTTTAGGATTGACTGGTTGGATCTCCTTGCAGCTAAGGGACTCTCAAGAGTATTCTCCAACACCACAGTTCAAAAGCAGCAATTCTTTAGTGATTAGCTTTCTTTATAGTTCAACTCTCATATCTAGATATGACTACTGGAAAAACCATAGCTTTGCCTAGATAGACATTTGTCGGCAAAGTATATCTCTGCTTTTTAATATACTCTCTGTGTTGGTTGTAGCTTTACTTCCAAGGAGCAAGTGCCTTTACTTTCATGGCTACAGTCACCATATGCAGTGATTTTGGAGCCCAGAAAAATAAAGTCTGTCACTATTCAACAAGAGCTTGTTCTTTACAACAATTTCAATTGGAGCTAACAATTCTAGGAACCCAGAAAACATACCTAGAATACCAATAGATAAGAAAAATGTAAGCCATAATAGTGAGAGTTCTGGATTTGCAGCTACAAAAACAGCATTTTTATTAGTGAGAACTGGAGAATATAGAATGATATATTTGTATTCTTTAAGAATTTTCCACACTTTGTTGTGATACACAATATCAAGGCTTTGGCAAAGTCAATAAAGCACAAGTAGATGTTTGCCTGGAACTCTCTCTTTTTTGATGATACAACAGATGTTGGTGATTTGATCTCTGGTCTCCCTGCTTTTTATAAATTCAGCTTAAACATCTGGAGGTTCACTGTTCATATACTATTAAAGCCTGTCTTGGATAATTTTGAGCAATATTTTGCTAGCATGTGAGATGAGTGCAATTGTGCAGTAGTTTGAGCATTGTCTTTCTTTGGGGTTGGAATGAAAAGTGACCTTTTCCAGTCCTGTGGCCACTCTTGGAGTTTTCTAAATTTGCTGGCATATTGAGTGCAGCACTTTCACAGCATCTATTTTAGAATTTGAAGTAGCTCAACTTGAAATCCATCACCTCCAGTAGCTTTGCTCATAATGATGCTTCCTAAGGCCCATTTGACCACATTCCAGGATGTCTGCCTCTAGGTGACTGATCACACAATTGTGATTATTTGGATCATGAAGATATTTTTTTGTATAGTTTTTCTGAGAAATCTGTATGCAGATCAAGAAGAAACAGAACTGGACATGGAACAATGGACTAGTTCCAAATCAGGAAAGGAGTATGTCAGGGCTGTATATTGTCACCAAGCTTATTTAACTTATATGCAGAGTACATCAGGGGAAATGCTGGACTGGATGAAGCACAAGCTGAAATCAAGTTTGCCGGGAAAAATATCAATAACCTCACATATGCAGATAACACCACTTATGGCAGAAAATGAAGAAGAACTAAAGAGCCTCTTGATGAAACTGAAAGAGGAGAGTGAAAAAGGTGACTTAAACTCGACATTCAGAAAATTAAGATCATGGCTTCTGGTTCCATCACTTCATGGAAATAGATGGGGAAACAATGGAAACAGTGGCAGATTTTATTTTGGGGGGCTCCAAAATCACTGCAGATGGTGACTGCAGCCATGACATTAAAAGATATTTGCTCTTTGAAGGAAAAGTTATGACCAAATGTAGACAGCATAGTAAAAAGCAGAGATATTACTTTGCTAACAAAGTTCCGTCCAGTCAAAGCTTTGGTTTTTCCATTAGTCATGTATGGACATGAGAGTTGGACCACAAAGAAAGCTGAATCCTGAAGAATCGATGCTTTTGAACTGTGGCGTTGTAGACTCTTGAGAGTCTCTTGGACAGCAAGGAGATCCATCCTGTCCATCCTAAAGGAAATCAGTCCTGAATATTCATTGGAAGGACTGATGCTCCAATACTTTGTCCACCTGATACAAAGAAATCAGATCAGATCAGTCAGATCAGTCGCTCAGTCGTGTCCGACTCTTTGCGACCCCATGAATTGCAGCACGCCAGGCCTCCCTGTCCATCACCAGCTCCCGGAGGTCACTCAGACTCGCATCCATCGAGTCAGTGATCCCATCCAGCCATCTCATCCTCTGTCGTCCCCTTCTCCTCCTGCCCTCAATCCCTCCCAGCATCAGAGTCTTCTCCAATGAGTCAACTCTTCGCATGAGGTGGCCAAAATACTGGAGTTTCAGCTTTAGCATCATTCCTTCTAAAGACATTCCAGGATTGATCTCCTTCAGAATGGACTGGTTGGATCTTCTTGCAGTCCAAGGGACTCTCAAGAGTCTTCTCCAACAAAGAAATAACTCATTGGAAAAGATCCTGATGCTGGGAAAGATTGAAGGCAGGAGGAGAAGGGGATGAAAGAGGATGAGATGGTTGGATGGCATCACTGACTCGATGGACATGAGTTTGAGTAAACTCTGAGAGTTGATGGACAGGGAAGTCTGGTGTGTTGCAGTCCATGGGGTCTCAACTCAGATGTGTCAATTGGACACAACTGAGTGACTGAACTGAATTTATTCATATTCTAGTGTTGTATTCGCTGGAATGTGACTGTCTGACTCATACTAGGAGTAACAGTAGATAGCCATTTTAAATATAAGGTTAATCTAGATTTAGGATTGTAGACATCGTCATTGTTCATTAATATCTAGGTGCCTCACTTTTAGGAAGCACAGGAAGCTATGCTTCTCAGACCGCTTGAATTTAGGTAGAGACTAAGCCATCCTAAAGAGCTTCGGAAAAGAATGATATGCATAACTCTTGAGCTGAGCTATACTTTTCTTTCTATTTCCATGCTAATGTGTGTTGGAAGTCACATCATTATATGATGGTGCTATTAAGTACACAAGAACTGGATCCATGAATCTCCAAAGAGTCAGCAGACTTTGGCAGATCAACAAATAGTCTTTTGTTGTGTTGGATCACTGGGGTTTCTGGATTTTATGATATCTCTAGTTTAAAGTCAATTCTTTGGCACTCAGTCTTCTTTACAGTCCAACTCTCATATCTGTACATGACTACTGGAAAAACTCTAGATTTGACTACATCGATTTTTACCAACATAGTAGTGTCTGTGCTTTTTAATGCACTGTCTAGGATTGTTGTACCTTTTCTTCCAAGGCACAAGCATCTTTTTGTTTCATGGCTGCAGTTACTATCTGTAGTGTTTTTGGAGTCCATGAAAATAAGGCCTGTCACTTATTCCCCATCCATTTCCCATGAAGTGATAGGACCAGATGCTGTGATCTTAGTTTTTTGAATCTTGAGTTTTAAGTCAGCTTTTTTCACTCTCCTCTTTCACCTTCATCAAGAGATCTTTTAATTCTTCTTTGTTTTCTTCCATAAGAGTGATTTCATCTACATATCTCAGGTTGTTGATATTTCTCCTGGCAATCTTGATACCAGTTTGCGCTTAATACAGCCTGGCATTTTGCATGATGTACCCTGCATATAAGTTAAATAAACAGGGTGGCAATATACAGACTTGATGTACTCCTTTCCTAATTTTGAACCAGTCTGCTGTTTCATGTCCAGTTCTAACTCTGTTGATTCTTGACCTGCATGCAGATTTCTCAGAAGGTCGGTCAGATGGTTTGGTTTTCCTATCTCTTTCAGAATTTTCTAGTTTGCTGTAATCTACACTGTCAGAGGGATTAGCATAGTCAATAAAGCAGAAGTAGATGCTTTTCTGGAATTCTCTTGCTTTTTCAATGATCCAAAGGATGTTGAACCCTAGGTTGAAGGATTTTGATTATTATCTTGCTAACATGAAATGAATGCAATTGTGACAAAGTTTGAACAACCGTTGTCATTGTCATTCTTTGGGATTGACAATATTCTAGTGTTGTATTGGCTGGAATGTGACTGCCTGACTCCATCCTAAACAACTTGGGAAAAGAATGATATGCATAGCTCTTGAGCTGAGCTATACTTTTCTTTCTATTTTCATGCTAATGTGTATTGGAAGTCACATCATTACATGATGGTGCTATAAAGTACACAAGAACTGTGGCCTTTCCAGTCCTGTGGCCACTGCTGAGTTTTCCAAATTTGCTGGCTTATTGAGTGCAGCACTTTCACAGCATTATCTTTCAGGATTCGAGATAGATCAGCTGGAATTCCCTCACCTCCACTAGCTTTGTTTGTAGTGATGCTTCCTAAGGCCCACTTGACTTCACACTGCAGGATATCTGGCTCTAGGTGAGTGATCACATCATCATGATTATCTGAGTCATTAAGATCTTTTTGTATAATTCTGTGTATTCTTCCCACCTCTTCTTAATATCTTCTGCTTCTGTTAGATCCATACCATTTCTGTCCTGTATTGTACCCACCTTTGCATGAAACATTCCCTTGATATCTCAATTTTTTGTGAAGTGATCTCTAGCCATAGATTTGATTTAAAAAATAAAAAGTCTAAATGTGCCGTCTTTCTTCATAGGTCTGTTCACTAGAGGACTTTTTAAATTTCTTAAGTTGAGTCTCTAAATTCTTTGAAAGCCTTGAATTTATATGTTTACTGCATCTTCACCATGTATGTGTATGTACATATTTGAAAATATATGCACTTCACATTTCCTGATCTTAAAATGGGACTATTAATATTCTCATATTAGAGATTGGTTTAACATTAAACAAATTATTACATGATTATTGGGTGTTTATGCTGGCAAACTGTTGGATAAAATTTAACTGGCATGATATGTTCAGGACTCTTAGTATCAACATCTGTGTAATGAAGTGGGGGGAGGTAAAAATGAGCCAAAGGAGTAGTTCAATCACAAGGTAGTGGCAGGACAACAGTTTCAGCAAACTACTTGAGGGAATTTTAAATTGAGAATGTCCTTGCAAACTTTTCTGTAGTTGAGCTGAAGTTTTCAGGCCTTTATACCCCATAAGAACCTATCATTGGATATGACCTACTTGGAAAGGGCAAATGGCAGATGGGACCATGTGATTTTTCACTGTTCACCACAATATGAACACATCTAATCACATTGTAAATGCTTGCCAATTTTTTATAACAGCCAAATTTATATTCCCCTTGTTAATCCATCAATTACATTTGGGAATATACATTAAAACTAGACAAAACTGCTATAAACATAAATTAGTTGCATCGTTTAAAAATGTAATATATTAGTGGTTCCAAAATCTTATAATTCTCACTATGAATGAGAAGTCTATAGTGGAGAAGGTAGAATTTATATCTGGTTTCTTTTCTCTTTGAAATTTCACATTCTCCTGACTCAATAATTGCTTTTATGGCTTCTTGTGTTGGGGCCAGGATAAAGATATTTTGAAAGCAAAGAGAGAAATAAAGGGGTGGGGGAGGACAGCTTACTTCAGTTCTGGCTTCGGGGAATATACGGTTGGTCCTGTCACCCATGAAGCTTTTGGTGCTCATGAAGGTGAAGGTGAACGTGAAGGTGAAGGTCAAGTTGCTCAGTCGTGTCCTTCCAACTCTTTGAGACTCCATGGACTGTAGCCTACCAGGCTTCTCCGTCCATGGGATTCCCCAGGCAAGAATACTGGAGTGGGTTACCATTTCCTTCTCCAGGGGATCTTCCCGACCCAGGGATCAAACCTGGATCTCCCGCATTGAAGGCAGATGCTTTAACCTCTGAACCATCAGGGAAGCCCATGGTTGATTCAAATCTATGAGATCAACCACTGGCAGTGCTCAAGACTGATATATCTCCTGCAGATGGCAATTCATTTTGTCAATACTCCTTTACCCCATTTCCAGCAGCTTATCCCATTGAGACTTCTGAGCAGTAATCTTGCAGTTTTAGGCAAGCCATTGTGACTTGCTGCCTTTAAAATTTACTCAATCCAATGAATTTCCAAAAATTTGCTTTGTCACTGGGAAAACTCAAGCATCCTTGAGCTGAAAAGCATGGAAAGACAGATCCCAATCCAGTCCTCTCTCTTACTCTTCTACATTAGCTCCAGGCAACCACTCTTCCTTGGAACTTGTCAGTTGTAAGGTTTCAGAGTTTATGTCCCTGGAGTCAGTGGTGGATGTGGCAGTGTGGTCATGCGTTCCTGTGGTCAGTTGGTCATAGTGATCACCTAGTCAAGCGGAGAAGGCAATGGCACCCTACTCCAGTACTCTTGCCTGGAAAAGCCCACGGACAAAGGAGCCTTGTAGGCTGAAGTCCATGGGGTCCTTGAGGGTCAGACATGACTGGGCAACTTCACTTTGACTTTTCACTTTCATGCATTGGAGAAGGAAATGGCAACCCACTTCACTGTTCTTGCCTGGAGAATCCCAGGGGCGGGGGAGCCTGGTGGGCTGCCGTCTTTGGGGTTGCACAGAGTTGGACACGACTGAAGTGACTTAGCAGTAGTCAAGTGTCAATGGTCAAGAGACACCTTCTTCACTGTATAATTGTGGGAAGCAAACTCCACCCTTCACATAAGGCTATACTATCAGAAGGATCTTGATAACTATATTGAAGAAAACACCTTGCTTATTGATTTCTCAATTTCTTTATATTGAGTTTGAAAATGACTTAATGGTGGTAAAATTACATTGGAGAATCTTCATAAATAGTTTAATTACTTATATTAAAACTGTGGGGGCAGGGACACATGGCATCACTTTTTTCAACTAGCTGTCCTCAGTTGAAACACCAGAAGACAAAGACTACTACTTAACATTCTGTCATAGATTCTGTTTTGTTTCACAAGATACACTTGAAGGATTGATAGTTTATAATATTTGGCCTAACATTGCATTATGAAAAACATAATATTTCTGAGAATCAGACATTCTTAAATCTAGTTCAAAACAAGTGAGCCGAATTACTGCAAGTGAAGTGAAAGTCATTCAGTCGTGTCCGACTCTGCAACCACATGGACTGTACAGTCAATTAAATTCTCCAGGCCAGAATACTGGAGTGGTTAGTCTATCCCTTCTCCAAGGGATCTTCCCAACCCAGGAATCAAACCCAGGTCTCCCATATTGCAGGGGGATTCTTTACTAGCTGAGCCACCTGGGAAGTCCAAGAATACTGGAGTGGGTAGTCTATCCCTTCTCCAGTGAATCTTCTCAACCCAGGAATTGAACTGGGGTCTCCTGAATTGCAGGTTGATTCTTTACCAACTGCACTATCAAGGAAGCCAAATGTATATAGACTTTGATCTGGTAATTCTATTTTATTAATTTACCCCATAGAAATACTCAAATTTCAAAAAAGAATTTTTGGTGGCAAAAATTTAGAGACAAATTAGTTGTTCCTCAGAATGAAGATTTATTTGGAGATTTATTCATCCAATCTACTCTAAGTAAAATATTATTCTGTACATATGCTTAGTTACTTAGTCGTGTCTGGCTCTTATCTGTAATAAGATAATAAATTAGATATCTATGATAGTGAAAAGTGATAGTAAGGTGAGGAAAGATTCAAAATTACAAAATATAATAGAGTATTTCATTTATTTTTAAGTGTCAATACATATGCATATATATATGCACATGCATATATTAGACATATATTTGCATGCAAATGAAAATGTTTTGAGAAAATCAATTATTAGGGTAGATAAATCTAAGCATATAACTGTTATTTGTAATTTAAAAAGAAAATATTTTTATGTTATATAAAACAGAAATATTTAATGTAATTTAAATAATATATGACTATAGTGAATTGTTAATACTTGTTCCATAATTTATGAAGTTATGAATATCAAATAATTCAGTAAATATGAATTTAAAATTTATAGAAACATAAATACTGAATAAATACATTTATAAGGTTCTAAAGATATTACAAAAAATATTAATAATGGGTTTATAGTTTTAATAACTTCCTTAATTTTGTTTTTTTAACATAATTTAATAAAATTTTTGATAAAATATAAACTATAAAATTTAAGCATATTAAAATATAAGTAAGCTGATATTATCTTTTGAATGAAACAATTATATAATTATGGAAACAGGTGATTAAAGAAAATTGTCTACCATTTCTGTCATTCAAATTAGAAAGAAATGAATTTTGATCTCCTTATTCTGACACTCAAAAGCAAGAATAAAAATTTCTTTGTGGAAAAGTGATCAGAAAGACAAAGACAAATGCTTACAATGCAAAGAATCTATATAGACATTTTCCCACAGAAAATACACAGATAACCAAGAGGTACACGAAAAGGGCTCAACATTTCTAGCCATCAAGGACAAGCAAATCAAAACCACAATGAGATATCACCTTACACCTTTTAGAATAACTATTCTCAAAAAACAAAACAAAAAATAAGAAATAACAAGTTCTGGCAAGAATATGAAGAATGTTCTGTGCATTTTTCATGGGAATGTAAACTATTACAGCTGCTATGGAAAACTGTAGTTTTCTCAAAAAATTAAAAGCACATCTACCATATTATCTAGCAACCTGATTGTATATGCAGTGGAAATGAAAACAGGATCCTGAAGAGATATCTGCACTCCCATGTTCATTGCAGCATTATTCACATATCTAAGATATGGGTAATCTAAGTGCCCATCAATAGAAAAATTGATAAAGAAATTGTGGTTTACAAATACACTAAAATACCAGTCAGCAATGCAAAACAAGGATATCCTACCAGGTGACTGACTATATGAATGGGCCTTGAGGGCATTCAGATCAGATCTGATCAGATCAGTTGCTCAGTCGTGGCCGACTCTGTGATCCCATGAATCGCAGCACACCAGGCCTCCCTGTCCATCACCAACTCCCGGAGGTCACTCAGACTCACATCCATCGAGTCAGTAATGCCATGCAGCCATCTCATCCTCTGTCGTCCCCTTCTCCTCTTGCCCCCAATCCCTCCCAGCATCAGAGTCTTCTCCAATGAGTCAACTCTTCACATGAGGTGGCCAAAGTACTGCAGTTTGAGCTTTAGCATCATTCCTTCCAAAGAAAGCCCAGGGCTGATCTCCTTCACAATGGACTGGTTGGATCTCCTTGCAGTCCAAGGGACTCTCAAGAGTCTTCTCCAACACCACAGTTCAAAAGCATCAATTCTTTGGCGCTTAGCCTTCTTCATAGTCCAACTCTCACATCCATACATGACCACAGGAAAAACCATAGCCTTGACTAGATGGACCTTTGTTGGCAAAGTAATGTCTCTGCTTTTGAATAAGCTATCTAGGTGGGTCATAACTTTCCTTCCAAGGAGTAAGCATCTTTTAATTTCATGGCTGCAGTCACCATCTGCAGTGATTTTGGAGCCCAGGGCATTAGGATAAGTGAAATACGTCACAGAAAAAACAAATACTGTATGATACAGCTTATGTTTTGAATTTTGAATGGCAATAAAACATGTATAATATCATATAAGAAACCAATTACCAGTCCAGGTTTGACGCAGGATACAGGAAGCTTGGGGCTGGTACACTGGGATGACCCAGAGGGATGGTATGGGGAAGGAGGTGGGAGGGGGATTCAGGATGGGGAACACGTGTACACCCGTTGCGGATGCATGTTGATGTATGGCAAAACCAATACAATATTGTAAAGTAAAAAAAAAAAAAAATGTTATACATAAGTCATCCAGGACCAGAATATGAAAAAGTAAAACTTTCAATAAATGTATCATTAACAAAAATAAAAAAAAAAAAAAAAAGCAAAAGTCAGAAACAAAGAATTGAATGGTGATTACCACGGGCTGAGAAGAGGAGGAAAGACAGTATGTTGGTCAAAGGCACAATCTTCCAGTTAGAAGATAAGTTATGGGGATCTAATGTACAACAGGATTTCACAGAAAGTGCTAGGGGTAAAGAATCTGCCTGCCAATGCAAGAGACTCAAGAGACAAGGGTTCAATCACTAGGTTGGAAGGATCCCCTGAAGTAGGAAATGGCAAGCCATTCCAGTATTCTTGCCTGGAACATTCCATGGACTGAGGAGCCTGGCAGGCTACAGTTCATGAGGCCTCAAACAGATGGACATGATTCAGCATGCACAATATCACAGGGCTATTACCCTGAAAAAAAGTAGTATATATTCTAGATTTGGTAAGAGAGCAGATGTTTAATGTTATTATCAAAAAAGAAATGGTAATTATGTGATGTGATGGAAGTGTTTGCAGTGTTGGTGATTATTTGTAATACACGTGTATTAAGACATTGTACACTTTGACCTTATAGGTGTTTTATATCAACTGTATCCCAACAAAACTGGAAAAACATAAATTAAGGAAGTTGTTCTACTTTTTCTTTCTCAAAATTTCTTGTTTGGTTTGTTTTTGGCATAAATTTGTCTGCATTTTTAAGGACAGCAAGCTTCTTTTTTTTCCTTTAGACTATAGCAGAATGCTCAAAATTCTCCAAGCCAGGCTTCAGCAATATGTGAACCGTGAACTTCCTGACGTTCAAGCTGGTTTTAGAAAAGGCAGAGGAACCAGAGATCAAATTGCCAACATCCGCTGGATCATGGAAAAAGCAAGAGAGTTCCAGAAAAACATCTATTTCTGCTTTATTGACTATGCCAAAGCCTTTGACTGTGTGGATCACAATAAACTATGGAAAATTCTGAAAGAGATGGGAATACCAGACCACCTGATCTGCCTCTTAAGAAATCTGTATGCAGGTCAGGAAGCAACAGTTAGAACTGGTCATGGAACAACAGACTGGTTCCAAATAGGAAAAGGAGTACGTCAAGGCTGTATATTGTCACCATGTTTATTTAACTTATATGCAGAGTACATCATGAGAAATGCTGGACTGGAAGAAACACAAGTTGGAATCAAGATTGCCGGGAGAAATATCAATAACCTCAGATATGCAGATGACACCACCCTTATGGCAGAAAGTGAAGAGGGGCTAAAAAGCCTCTTGATGAAAGTGAAAGTGGAGAGTGAAAAGGTTGGCTTAAAGCTCAACATTCAGAAAACGAAGATCATGGCATCTGGTCCCATCGCTGCATGGGAAATAGATGGGGAAACAGTGGAAACAGTGTCAGACTTTGTTTTTCTGGGCTCCAAAATCACTGCAGATGGTGACTGCAGCCATGAAATTAAAAGAGGCTTAATCCTTGGAAGGAAAGTTATGACCAACCTAGATAGCATATTCAAAAGCAGAGACATTACTTTACCAACAAAGATTCGCCTAGTCAAGGCTATGGTCTTTCCTGTGGTCATGTATGGATGTGAGAGCTGGACTGTGAAGAAGGCTGAGTGCCGAAGAATTGATGCTTTTGAACTGTGGTGTTGGAGAAGACTCTTGAGAGTCCCTTGGACTGCAAGAAGATCCAACCAGTCCATTCTGAAGGAGATCAATCCTGGAATGTCTTTAGAAGGAATGATGCTAAAGCTGAAACTCCAGTATTTTGGCCACCTCATGCGAAGAGTTGACTCATTGGAGAAGACTCTGATGCTGGGAGGGATTGAGGGCAGGAGGAGAAGGGGACAACAGAGGATGAGATGGCTGGATGGCATCACTGACTCGATGGATGCGAGTCTGAGTGACCTCCGGGAGCTGGTGATGGACAGGGAGGCCTGGCGTGCTGCGGTTCATGGGGTCGCAAAGAGTCGGACATGACTGAGCGACTGATCTGATCTGATCTGATCTGATAGCAGAATAAAAAAAAAAAAAAAAAAAAACGAGTTAAAAAATTAGATTACTTATGATGAGTGCATTTTAGAATGCCATTGAATTGAAATTGTAATGTAATTGTTTCCTTGAGGCAATAAAATGACCAAGACATGTCAAAGAGTTTTCCCTGACCCTTCAAGAGCAAACCATGGAGAAAAGTATTCAGCACAAACAAATACAGTACCAGGATTAAAAACAAAATTATATATACAAAATAAAAAGAAAATCAAGGAAAAAATATTTAGTTTTGGTAAATCTAAAACATAACTTTACAGAAAAATGTCTAGAAATAGATAACAGCTTTTAACTAATAACTTCTATTTTAAAAAATTCTTAACATGCTATATACTTGTAATTAGAAATTAAATAAATATGTTTACTACATGCAATTTCATCTTAGATTAATTGTGTCTAAACATGAGTATCCTATTTCACATGTAAAAGTTTTTTTTTTTTTTTTTTTTTTAGGGGACCTTATTTTAATAATTTATTTCTTTGAAGATAAATCCAGATGTTTTTGAGAATGAATTCACTTCTTTTGTTTTCAAATGTTGAGTGGGCATATAGTATGGGATTGTATCTTCCTGTATCCCTAAGTTTTTATTTTTTTTCCTTCCTTCTCTTCCTTTTTATTTCTTTTTACTCCTCTCTTCCCTTCCCTTCCTTTCACTCAACTTTTCTCTGCATTAACACAAAGTTACAAATGTGAAATATACATTCACACACATCATCAAAATTAAACCAATCTCTAGAATTTGATACTGCTAGAACAACAACAACAACAAATACCTATACATGAACATTTACTCTAGTAACTTTGTCCAGACAAGACTGTGGAATATAATTCCAGTTCTTAAGACCCAATAGGCACTGTCCCCTTACTTGTGCTTGCAGCCTTCTCTTGAATTCTTTGAGTTACTACCTTTATAGAAAACCTCAAGTATTAAAAAAAAAAAGAAAGAAAAAAGCATTGATTTTTACTTTCATCCAAAATAGAGAATATGTACAGTGTATGAAAAAAATATATCCCCAAACATAGTCTCCCTTTTGCTTGGATTCCTCACAGCAAGATGGCTTCTTACACTGTAGCTCAGTACTGTGAGTGAGCATGTTCCAGAAAACTAGGGAAAAGCTGGGTCATTCTTTATGATGTGGTCTTGAAAGTCACACAGTGTCACCATCACCATAGTTCATTTGTCAAAGCTGTACCTATTGACGAAAGAGTGGCTAGGGCACTGTGTAAAGAAAGCATGTGGAACCAGAGATACTGTTTCTTCAATCTGTGGAAAATATAATATCTTCCACAATGGGATCATATATTCATAGAGCCTCTCAGAATTTCCCTACAAACTCCTAGTAATTTTAAAGGAAAAGAAGTCCCCGTAAATTTATCAAAATTAAGAGAAATGACTACCTGGAGGGGAAAGATGAGGTGAAAGGATAGTTAGGGAGTTTGGGATCTACATGCATGCACTGCTGTGTTTACAATGGATAACCAATACAGACCTACTGTATAGTACAGGGAACTCTGTTCAATGTTATGTGGCAGCCTGCATGGGAGGGGAGCTTGGGGGAGAATGGATACATATATATGTAGAGCTGAGCCCTTGCACTGTTCACCTGAAACTATCACAACATTGCTAGTCAGCTATATTTCAATATAAAATAAAATATTTTTTAAGAGAGATGCCTGCCAATGAGGGGTGATTAGAAAGCCAATCTTCTCCACTGGACTTAGATCCAGTTCACCTAGGAAAGATCATCTCTCTTAATTATGCAAATATGGGAATACAAAAAGATAGTATTCCAGGATTATGATATTACTGAGGGATTAAATCTTTTGTTCTTATATATATCTAGTATGTAAGGCTTGTCCTTGCAGAAGATATCACCAATTTTAAAAGGCTATCTTAAAATGTTCGAATCTGACTTCTTACAAATTTCCATTCCCTAGTATCACACTATTTTCACTTTATGGTGCATATATATAAGATATAAAGCAATATATTACCACTTCTTCCCTTGAATTTACAATGTTATCTCTTTATTTGAGACAAGCATCCAGTCATTTTCCTCCCTCTTTTCACAAGTGCATATTGTTGCTATGGTTCTTTAGATAATTGTCTTTCCTTTTTATTGCCCTGTTTTTGGCGGACTTCCACATCACAGCTGCTGTAAAATAATATGAATGACTGCTTAGTAAAAGATAGTCTTGAAGCTGCTGACCAGGAAAATCTACTTTTGTACAGGAGTTAGAGATTCAGCAGTACCTCTAGGATCTCTCTGGAGAAAGTGAAAAGTGGCAAACTGCCTGGTTATGTGGTATATTTTTAAACTATAGGTGGTACTAGTGTTAAAAACCCCACCTGTCAATGCAGGAGACATAAGAGATGGGGGTTGGATCTCTGGGTCGGGAAGATCCCTGGAGAAGGACATGGTTACCCACTCCAGTATTCTTACCTGGAGAACACCATGAACAGATGAGCCTGGCAGGTTACAGTCAATAGGGACATAAAGAGTGGGACAGGACTGAAGCGATTTAGCATGTAGAAACTCAAGTTATGTTTGTCATCAAGTCAGGAGTTTGAAAGGGATCCCTCTACTGCTTTGTATGATAATCAAAAGATTTATTTCCCCATAAGAAAGAAGAGTAAGAAAGTGAAGTTGCCGAATCTTTGCAACCCCATGGACTGGAGCCTACCAGGCTCCTCTGTCCTTGGAATTTTCCAGGCAAGAGTACTGATGTGCGTTGCCATGTCCTTCTCCATTATTTCCTCATAGGGCTATAGGATTGCAAGAGATTGGTTTCTAGTCAATCTGACATTAAAATAAGTTAAAATGTTCTTTGTAATTTTGCCTGTCCTCTGAATAAGATTACTATTTACTAATAGAAAAAAGCGCATTAGTTGTTCAGTCATGTCTGACTTTTTTGTTACCCCATGGATTTGTAGCCTGCCAGGCTCCCCTGTCCATGTGATTTTTCAGGCAAGAATACTGGAGAGGGTCACCATTCCTATCTCCAGAGAATCGTCCCCATGCAGGAATTAAATCCGTCTCTTGCATTTGCAGGCAGATTCTTTACTGCCTGAGCCACAAGCAAGGACTAAATATCAACTTGTTACTAAATGTAAACAAGGACTCATTTGTAAACTTTTGTTTACAAAATCAGATCACAGTAGAATACAAACATTTTAAATAATATTTGAAAATTGAAGATAGCCTATTATGTAAAAATAAAATTATAAATGGATAAAAATAAAAACTCTGTATGCAAGATCTGATTTTCTACACTTTATGTGTGTGTGTGCTCAGTCGTGTCTGATGCTATGTGACCCCATGGACTGTAGCCCACCAGGCTCCTCTGTCCATGGAATTCTCCAGGCAAGAATACTGCAGTGGCTTGTCATTTCCTCCTCCAGGGGATCTTCCTGACCCAGGGTTCGAAGTCATGTCTCTTGTGCCTGACGCATTGGCAGGCAGATTCTTGACCCCTGTGCCACCTGGGAAGCCTCCTTCTACACTCAGGGAGAGGTAATAAAAATAAGTGAAGAAGTAAGAATCTTAGGTTTTTTCATTAAATATGAAGAAAATGAAGAGCTAATCATCTCCCCTGTCTGGGAATTTTGAAAATGTATCTCTTTGAGCATTACTATTTTAGAAAGTTTTAGTGATAGGTGAAACATATTCTCGGGGCGGGGGGGGGAGGGGGTTACTATATTTACATCTTTAATTGGAATAATCAATGTGAATCCATATCTTTTATAAAACATTTCATCCAATTTGTCCATATTATATGGGACTGAAGAATATCAGATTGTCCTTGTTTTCTACTCACTCTCTGTTCATCATAGGAATTTTTATTACATCCTACTACTGTCCTCTAAGAAACCATGAATGTAACTGATTTTCATGGCCCTAGGATGTAAGGAAAATGTCATGTTGGATCTGGTAACACTGCTGTTGTTAATACATGGGCGCTGTAAAATATAAATGTAGTATAAAGAGATAGCTTGTAATTCTCTTTATGCAATATTTGAAAATGTCAATTTTAACAATATTATAAGCTATAATAATACTGTTTGCAAATTTTGAGTCTGGAAAAGACTATGATTCCCTGGTGATGTTCAAATGAGAAAAGTCAATGTTAAAATGCATTGTTGTTGTTTAGTCTCTCATTCATGTTCAATAATTTGCAACCCTATGAAGCACATCATGATCTTCATTTTCTGAATCTTTGTTTTCTGAATGTTGAGCTTTAAGCCAACTTTTTCACTCTCCACTTTCACTTTCATCAAGAGGCTTTTAGTTCCTCTTCACCTTCTGCCATAAGGGTGGTGTCATCTGCATATCTGAGGTTACTGATATTTCTCCCGGCAATCTTGATTCCAGCTTGTGTTTCTTCCAGTCCAGCATTTCTCATGATGTATTCTGCATATAAGTTAAATAAAAAGAGTGACAATATGCAGCCTTGACATACTCCTTTTCCTATTTGGAACCAGTCTGTTGTTCCATGTCCAGTTCTAACTGTTGCTTCCTGACCTGCATACAAATTTCTCAAGAGGCAGATCAGGTGGTCTGGTATTCCCATCTCTTTCAGAATTTTCCACAGTTTATTGTGATCCACACAGTCAAAGGCTTTGGCATAGTCAATAAAGCAGAAATAGATGTTTTTCTGGAACTTTCTTGCTTTTTCCATGAATCAGCGGATGTTGGCAACTTCAGAAAATGAAGATCATGGCATCCGGTCCCATCATTTCAGGGGAAATAGATGGGGAAACAGTGGAAACAGTGTCAGACTTTATTTTGGGGGGCTCCAAAATCACTGCAGATGGTGATTGCAGCCATGACATTAAAAGACACTTACTCCTTGGAAAGTTATGACCAACCTCGATAGCATATTCAAAAGCAGAGACATTACTTTGCCAACAAAGTTTAGCCTAGTCAAAGCTATGATTTTTCCTGTGGTCATGTATGGATGTGAGAGCTGGACTGTGAAGAAGGCTGAGCGCCGAAGAATTGATGCTTTTGAACTGTGGTGTTGGAGAAGACTCTTGAGAGTCCCTTGGACTGCAAGGAGCTCCAACCAGTCCATTCTGAAGGAGATCAGCCCTGGAATTTCTTTGAAAGGAATGATGCTAAAGCTGAAACTCCAGTACTTTGGTCACCTCATGCGAAGAGTTGACTCATTGGAGAAGACTCTGATGCTGGGAGGGATTGGGGGCAGGAGGAGAAGGGGACGACAGAGGATGAGATGGCTGGATGGCATCACTGACTGGATGGATGTGAGTCTCAGTGGCCTCCGGGAGTTGGTGATGGACAGGGAGGCCTGGTGTGCTGCGTTTCATGGTGTCGCAAAGAGTCGGACACGACTGAGCAACTGATCTGATCTGATCTGATGAATCACATCAGGCTTCCCTGTCCTCCACTATATCCTGGAGTGTGCCCAAACTCATGTCCATTGAGTCAGTGATGCCACCTAACTCTCTCATCCTCTGCCATCCCCTTCTCCACCTGCCTTCAATCTTTCCCAGCCTCAGGGTCCTTTCCAATGAGTCAGTTCTTCACAAGTGGCCAAATTATTGGAGTTTTAGCCTCAGCATCAGGCCTTCCAAGGAATATTCAGAATTTCCCTTAGGATTGACTGGTTTGATCTTGCTTTCCAAGAGACTCTCAAGAGTCTTCTCCAGCACCACAGTTCAAAAGCACAATACTTTGGCACTCATACTTCTTAGAGAAAACCACTAGACCATTCAGGTATGACCTATATCAAATCCCTTATGACTTTACAGTGGAAATGAGAAACAGTTTTAAGGGACTAAATCTGATAGAGTGCCTAACAAACTATGGATGGAAGTTTGTGACATTGTACAGGAGACAGGAATCAAGACCATCCCCAAGAAAAAGAAATGCAAAAAAGAAAAAAGGCTCTCTGAGGAGACCTTACAAATAGCTGTGAAAAGAAGAGAAGAGAAAAGCAAAGGAGAAAAGGAAAGACATACACATTTGAATGCAGAGTTCCAAAGAATAGCAAGGAGAGATAAGAAAGCCTTCCTCAGTTATCAGTGCAAAGAAATAGAGGGAAAAAATAGAATGGGAAAGACTATATCTCTTCAAGAAAATTAGAGATACCAAGGGAACATTTCATGCAAAGATGGATTCAATAAAGGACAGAAGTGGTATGGACCTAACAGAAGCAGAAGATATTAAGAAGAGGTGGCAAGAATACACAGAAGAACTGTACAAAAAAGACACTCACAATCCAGATAATCATGATGGTGTGATAATTCACACTCACCTAAAGCCATATATCCTGGAATGTGAAATCAAGTGGGCCTTAGGAAGTATCACTACGAAAAAAGATAGTGGAGGTGATGGAATTCCAGTTGAGCTATTCCAAATCCTGAAAGATGATGCTGTGAAAGGGCTGCACTCAATATGCCAGCAAATTTGGAAAACTCAGCAGTGGCCACAGGACTGGAAAAGGTCAGTTTTCATTCCAATCCCAAAGAAATGCAATACCAAAGAATGCTCAAACTACTGCACAATGGCACTCATCTCACATGCTAGTAAAGTAATGTTCAAAATTCTTCAAGCCAGGCTTCAGCAATGTGTGAACCGTGAACTTCCAGATGTTCAAGCTGGCTTTAGAAAAGGCAGAGGAACCAGAGATCAAATTGCCAACATATGCTGGATCATGGAAAAAGCAAGAGAGTTCCAGAAAAATATATATTTCTGCTTTATTGACTAGGCCAAAGTCTTTGGCTGTATGGATCACAATAAACTGTGGAAAATTCTGAAAGAGATGGGAATACCAGACCACCTGACCTGCCTATTGAGAAACTTGTATTCAAGTCAGGAAGCAACAGTTAGAACTGGACATGGAACAATAGACTGGTTCTAAATCGGAAGGATATGTCATGGCTTTATATTGTCACCCTGCTGATTTAACTTATATTCAAAGTACATCGTGAGAAATTCTGGGCTGGAGGAAGCACTAGACAGAATCAAGATTGCCAGAATAATTATCAATAACCTCAGATATGCGGATAATACCACCCTTATGGCAGAAAGTGAAGAAAAACTAAAGAGCCTCTTGATGAAAGTGAAAGAGGAGAGTAAAAAAGTTGGCTTAAAGCTCAACATTCAGAAAGTTAAGATCATGGCATCCAGTCCCATCACTTCATGGCAAATATATGGGGATACAGTGGAAACAGTGGCTGACTTTATTTTTGGGGGCTCTAAAATCACTACAGATGGTGACTGCAGCCATGAAATTAAAAGACACTTAATCCTTGGAAGGAAAGTTATGACCAACCTAGATAGCACATTAAAAAGCAGACACATTACTTTGTCCAAAAATGTCTGTCTAGTCAAGGCTATGGTTTTTCCAGTAGTCATGTATGAATGTGAGAGTTGAACTATAAAGAAAGCTGAGTGTCAAAGAATTGATGCTTTTGAACTGTTGTGTTGGAGAAGACTGTTGAGAGTCCCCTGGACTGAATGGAGATCCAATTAGTCCACCCTAAAGCCGATAAGTCCTGAGCGTTCACTGGAAGGACTGATGTTGAATCTGAAACTCCAATACTTTGGCCACCTGATGCGAAGCTGACACATGTGAAAAGACCCTGATGCTGGGAAAGATTGAGGGCAGAAGAAGGAGATGACAGAGGATGAGTTGGTTGGATGGCATCACCGACTCAATGGACATGGGTTTGGGTAGACTCAGACAGTTGGTGATGGACAGAGAAGCCTGGGGTGCTGCAATTCATGGGGTTGCAAAGAGTCAGACACAACTGAGCAACTCCACACAAGACTGCTGGGAAAAACATAGGTTCGACCATACAGACCTTTGCCAGCAAATTAAGTCTCTGCTTTTTAATATGCCATCTAGGTTGATGATAACTTTATTTCCAAGGAGTAAGTGCCTTTTAATTTCATGGCTGCAGTCACCATCTGCAGTGACTTAGGATCCCAAGAAAATAAACAATCTGACAGTTTCCATGCTTTCCCATCTACGTGAAATGAAGGAACTGGATACCCTGGTCTTCCTTTTGTGAATGTTTTAGTGTTCAGCCAACTTTTTCACTCTCTGCTTTCACTTTCATCAAGAAGCTCTTTAGTTCCTCTTCGCTTTATGCCCTAAGGGTGGTATCATCTGCATATCTAAGGCTGTTGTTATTTCTCCTGGCAATCTTGATTCCAACTTATGCTTCTTCCAGCCCAGCATTTCCCTTGATGTATTCTGCTTACAAATAGCTGTGAAAAGGAGAGAAGTGAAAAGCAAAGGAGAAAAGGAAAGATATAAGCATCTGAATGCAGAGTAGCAAAGAATAGCAAGAAGAGATAAGAAAGGCTTCTTCAGCGATCAATACTAAGAAATAGAGGAAAACAACAGAATGGGAAAGACTAGGGATGTCCTCAAGAAAATCAGCGATACCAAAGGAACATTTCATGCAAAGATGGGCTCGATAAAGGACAGAAATGGTATGGACCTAACAGAAGCAGAAGATATTAAGAAGAGGTGGCAATAAAACACAGAAGAACTATATAAAAAAGATCTTCATGACCCAGATAATCACGATGGTGTGATTACTCACCTAGAGCCAGACATCCTGGAATGTGAAGTCAAGTGGGCCTTAGAAAGCATCACTATGAACAAAGCTAGTGGAAGTGATGGAATTCCAGTTGAGCTATTCCAAATCCTGAAAGATGATGCTGTGAAAGTGCTGCACTCAATATGCCAGCAAATTTGGAAAACTCAGCAGTGGCCACAGGACTGGAAAAGGTCAGTTATCATTCCAATCCCAAAGAAAGGCAATGCCAAAGAATGCTCAAACTACCGCACAATTGCACTCATCTCATACTGTAGTAAAGTAATGTTCAAAATTATCCAAGCCAGGCTTCAGCAATATGTGAACCGTGAACTTCTTGATGTGCAAGCTGGTTTTAGAAAAGGCAGAGGAACCAGAGATTAAATTGTCAACATTTGCTGGATCATGGAAAAAGCAAGAGAGGTCCAGAAAAACATCTATTTCTGCTTTATTGACTATGCCAAAGCCTTTGACTGTGTGGGTCAGAATAAACTGTGGAAAATTCTGAACGAGATGGGAATACTAGACCATCTGATCTGCCTCTTGAAAATTTGTATGCAGGTCAGGACGCAACAGTTAGAACTGAACATGAAACAACAGACTGATTCCAAATAGGAAAAGGAATATGTCAAGGCTGTATATTGTCACCATGTTTATTTAACTTATATGCAGAGTACATCATGAGAAATGCTGGACTGGAAGAAAAACAAGCTGGAATCAAGATTGCTGGGAGAAATATCAATAACCTCAGATATGCAGACGACACCACCCTTATGGCAGAAATTGAAGAGGAACTAAAAAGCCTCTTGATGAAAGTGAAAGTGGAAAGTGAAAAAGTTGGCTTAAAGCTCAACATTCAGAAAATGAAGATCATGGCATCTGGTCCCATCACTTCATGGGAAATAGATGGAGAAACAGTGGAAACAGTGTCAGACTTTATTTTGGGGCTCCAAAATCACTGCAGTTGGTGACTGCAGCCATGAAATTAAAAGATGCTTACTCCTTGGAAGCCAAGTTATGACCAACTTAGATAGCATATTCAAAAGCAGAGACATTACTTTGCCAACAAAGGTTTGCCTAGTCAAGGCTATGGTTTTTCCTGTGGTCATGTATGGATGCGAGAGCTGGACTGTGAAGAAGGCTAAGCACTGATGCTTTTGAACTGTGGTGTTGGAGAAGACTCTTGAGAGTCCCTTGGACTGCAAGGAGATCCAACCAGTCCATTCTGAAGGAGATCAGCCCTGGGCTTTCTTTGGAAGGAATGATGCTAAAGCTGAAACTCCAGTACTTTGGCCACCTCATGCGAAGAGTTGACTCATTGGAAAGACTCTGATGCTGGGAGGGATTGAGGGCTAGAGGAGAAGGGAATGACAGAGGATGAGATGACTGGATGGCATCACAGACTGGATGGATGTGTGTCTCAGTAACCTCTGGGAGTTGGTGATGGACAGGGAGGCCTAGTGTGCTGTGATTCATGGGGTCACAAAGAGTCAGACATGACTGAGCGACTGATCTGATCTGATACAAGTTAAATAAGCAGGGCTAAAATATACTGCCTTGACACACTCATTTCTCAATTTTGATACAGTCCGTTGTTCCATGTCCACTTCTAATCATTGCTTCTTGACCTATATATAGTTTTCTCAGGAGACCCTAAAGTGCTCTGATATTCCCATTTGTTTAAGAATTTTTCACTGATTGTTGTGATCCACACACAGTCATAAAATGCATTATATTATATATATATATATATATATATATATTTATATATATATAATGTTACTGAAGAAATATAACTAAAGTAAACAAAGTATTTAAATATTTGTTTTCTCTTTTTAACATAATATTTCTTGCAAAACAGGAATATAAATGTAATACATGTAATCAGGCCAGCTTTATAGGCCTATGACTCCTGCAGTTGCTCTAAACCCAGTGTTTATCTGGCCTCTGGTTTGTTTTGTTCAATGTTCTGATGTCAATCTTAAAAATTCTTTATAATTTCATCCTTGCAATTTTGTTTTGCCAGCAAAATAAGAAGACCGTTTTACATGCAAGTGAGTAAATACACACAGTACACATGTCCAAGGTACTTGATGTCCTATTTATATACCTGATGAGCACAGGATTCTGGGAAATCTACAATGCATGGTAGTTTAGTGAGAGTCAAAGCAAATCTAAGTTATACGTATTATGGTAGCATACCTTGTGTTCACTTTGAGTCTTGCTGAACTACATTGTACTGGGGGGCCATGGGGATTCTGTACTCATTTCATCAATAAGTGACTGATAATCTATGTTACCTGTAGTCCCTAGAGACTGCACTTTCTAGGTGCAATCCTTTGTACTGATCAACCACTAAGGTTAAATGAAAGTGAAAGTGTTAGTTGCTCAGTCATGTCTGACCCCTTGCGACCCTCTGGGCTGTATAGCCTGCCAGGCTCCTCTGTCCATGGAATTCTCCAGGCAAGTATACTGGAGTGGGCATCCATTCCCTTCTCCAGGGGATCTTCCCAATCCAGATATGGAAACTGCGTCTCCCACGTTGCAGGCAGATTCCTTATTGTTTGAACCACCAGAGAAGCCCAATGCTGAATAACATTACATAAAAGTAAAGGAAAAAATAAAGCAACCCATAGTTTCTTCTCTTTTCAAGTCCACTCATACCCATTGGTAAGCAAAAGTAGAGTGTTTTGGTAGTATATATAATATTAAAAGTTGAATAAGCCATCGTTGAGTTAGGTTTGTACAGTGTTCCCATTTTTTTTCCTAAGAATGAAATCCATATATAAATATGAGTCACAAAACAAAATGTGTGTAATTTTAGTGATTCCATGCATGCTCATATATATATATTTAAAACTGACATTGCACAATGTAAGTATAAATGATCATAGTCATTCTAATTTAAAAGATTAGTTTTTCTTTAAGTAAAACAGCAGTAAGTGTTAAAGAAAAGAGCACTATAACACTTATATTAAAAGAGATGCAGAAGATAGGGAACAGCTATATAATTTTGGTCCTTGAAAAGGGCTCTTTTCCTGCTTTTTTGAATGAAAGGTCCAATGTCATCATTTTGCACTACGTGCCACAAATTACAGAGCTGGCAATGAACACTGTAAATATAAAGATTTAAATATGTTGTGATTAAGTGTTGTTCATTCAAGCAATACAGGATTTAGTATTCAATAATTATTTGTGGTAATTCATAATATAAAAAGGCTTTTAACAGCATGCAGAAAAATTATATGAAATTTGAAACTCTCAATTATTCGTATATTAGAAAAAGAAGGGGACTTTTTCAACATAAAAAATGAAAATTAAAAAAAAAAATTAAAAACTAAGATTATATTTAACACTAAAGCCTGAATGATATCTCTTGAGCTTAGGAACAAAACAAAGATATCTATTCTTATTGATTTTATACAACATTGAAGTGAAGACCTTAGCTGTTGCATGAGAAAAATGATTACAGGTTATAAAGATTAGAAAGGACAGTTGAAAAATAAACTTTATTCATAGTTTTTTATAAAAGATATATTAATCTTGTGTGGCATTACTGACTTCTTATTTCTAATAGAATTTTTATAAAATATTTAGAACCTACTACATTGCTGACCACTGATATGGGATGAAATATTGTTTTCCAGGTTTCTACACACATTTAAGTCTATTTTTCATGCTTCCTAAATTTTATTTCATTGTTCAGCAATTTAGTCATATGGTATTATTACATGGCTTTAATATCTGAGGTTTTAAAATAATTTTGTATGTCAAGATGGATCACACCTTACTGTTTTTTTACATGGTTTTCTTTAACATATTTTATTTATATTTTTACAAGAAATTTATAATCAAGTTGTCATTCCAGTTAGATCATTTTTATTTTCTTAATAAAAACAATAACTGATTTATTTATTTCATTTAGCAAATTTTATTTATTGGATTTTTTCATGGAAATGTGTGTGCTAATCCCCAAATAGTTTGAACCAAGAACTTAATTATTTTGGATATTCTTCGGGAAATTTAAATTATAGCATTTAAATAGACTATGAAATTGTCATTATTATAATAAGCTTATATTTTTAATACTCATTATTCTAAGGTAAAATAAATAACAGTGTTAAATAATGTCATTTGACTTTGTTTCCAGATGTCAAATATACATAAATTATATACATATACATGTAAATATATATGTTCAAAAATCAGCATTTGAAAGAAATGGAAAATCTTTTCATATAAATATAAATCATTCAGCCACAAACAAAATACATCCTTGGTACAATTATCAGAGCTTTACATACTGTCCTAAATTTTGAATATCATTTCTGAGCTAGAAACCTTAAGGACAAAAGAATAGCTACGAATAATGAGAAACAAACCTGCACAAGTGAATTATGGTTTAAATCTTGTCATGTTAATAAAATGTGACAGGAGCATATTATGCTGCTAGATGAAGTTTCAACCTTTATTACATGATTTGATTTCACTGAGATCCATGGAGACAAAGTGAAATATTTAGTGACAGTCCCTTTTTTAAAACCATTTCGTCCTCAGAAACAGATCAAAGAATATAGGCATACAGTTTATTATACCTGGCACCCTAATAAAAATTCTGAATACTTGCACAGTTGAATCAGTTCTCAGTCCCTATCTATCAAAATTAGCAATTCATAAACCTAGGTAAACAAAATTTCTTACAAATACATAAATATCCTTTTAGTTAGAAAGGATAATGAGCATGACATTAAAAAGAAAGTAGAACAAATACTTTAATATGTACTGACCCAAGCACAAATGAAGTTAAAAGTCTGTCAATACATCAAATTTACTGTACTTATAATTCAACTGTAAAAGATAATTCAAACAGGAACATGTCATTGCAGTAATACTGTTTCCCTACATTTATCTAGCCATCTTTTATGTTATTTCAACTATTTATAATTTGGTATATATTTAATTTATATTCACACCTAGAAATATCCCTTTCAGTGTTCTCAGAGTAAAAAAAAAAAAAAAAAAAAAAAAAACAATGTTGATGGTATATAATTTTTTATATGTCCAGAAAAATAGTTCTTTTTTTTTTTTTTTTTTTTTTTTTTAAGAATTTACTATACAAGAGCAAAGACCTCCCTTCCTCAAACTTCTCTGTCTTATAATTCTGGACATAATATTGATTTAAGAATATGCAGCATAATCAAAAATGTTGGCTCCAAAAATAGATAATAAACTTCACTTTCATGTTCATAAAAGTCAGTATCTTCCTTCACTCCTTCCTACTCAAATCAGACATTCAACAGTGTGATATGTATTTTCCAGCAATCTGTTTATTTTAAAATTTCTTCATGATCTTACTGGTTTCCTTGGAAAAGCATTGTATTTTAATTTTTTGTGATGCTAGATTCCCTAGATTTCAGATATGCTCAAGGACTTGATCAGGACACTACTATGAAAAAAAAATAAGGATAGCCTGTGACATATGGCAGATTATGGTATTGATCAAAATTAGTTCTACATGACTAGGCTTCTAGTAAAGTTAACTGGAGCATCTGGAATAAGACAGACATTCCTTCTTGGTGGAACTGAGTAGCTGCTGATGTGAGTTAACACTAGGGTGATCCCACACATTCTTGGTACTTCACATTCTAAGCATGTGCTATTACTTAGGCCAACTTCTTTTCAAGCTCTACTACAAATCATTCAGCTAAGTTCAGTTCAGTTGCTCAGTTGTGTCTGACTCTTTGCAACCCCATGAATCACAGCACTACAGGCCTCCCTGTCCATCACCATCTCCCAGAGTTCATTCAAACTCACATCCATCGAGTCGATGATATCATCCAGCGATCTCATCCTCTGTCCTCTCCTTCTCCTCCTGCCCCCAATCCCTCCCAGCATCAGAGTCTTTTACAATGAATCAACTCTTCACATGAGGTGGCCAAAATACTGAAATTTCAGCTTTAGCATCATTCCTTCCAGAGAAATCCCAGGGCTGATCTTCAGAATGGACTGATTGGATCTCCTTGCAGTCCAAGGGACTCTCAAGAGTCTTCTCAGCACCACAGTTCAAAAGCATCAATTCTTCAGTGCTCAGCTTTCTCCACAGTCCAAATCTCACATCCATACAAGACCACTGGAAAAACGATAGCCTTGACTAGATGGACCTTTGTTGGCAAAGAAATGTCTTTGTTTTTCAATATGCTATCTAGGTTGGTCATAACGTTTCTTCCAAGGAGTAAGCGTCTTTTAATTTCATGGCTGCAATCACCATCTGCAGTGATTTTGGAGCCCGAACAAATAGTCTGACACTATTTCCACTGTTTTCCCATCTATTTCCCATGAAGTGATGGGACCAGATGTCATGATCTTCGTTTTCTGAATATTGAGCTTTCAGCCAACATTTTCACTCTCCTCTTTCACTTTCATCAAGAGGCTTTTTAGCTCGTCTTCACTTTCTGTCATAAGGGTGGTGTTATCTGCATATCTGAGGTTATTGATATTTCTCCCAGCAATCTTGATTCCAGCTTGTGATTCTTTCAGCCTAGCATTTCTCATAATGTACTCTACATATAAGTTAAATAAACAACGTGATAATATACAGCCTTGATGTACTCTTTTTCCTATTTGGAACCAGTCTGTTGTTCCATGTCCAGTCCTAACTGTTGCTTCCTACCCTGCATATAGGTTTCTCAAGATGCAGGTCAGGTGGTCTGGTATTCCTATCTCTTTCAGAATTTTCCACAGTTTATTCTGACCCACACAGTCAAAGGCTACTCAACAGACATGACTGAGTGACTTCACATAAAGCGACTTCAAATAAAGCAGAAATAGATCTTTTTCTGGAACTCTCTTGCTTTTTCCATGATCCAGCAGATGTTGGCAATTTGATCTCAGGTTCCTCTGCCTTTTCTAAAGCCAGCTTGAACATCTGGAAGTTCATGGTTCATGTACTGCTGAAGCCTAGCTTGGAGAATTTTGAGCATTACCTTACTAGAGTATGAGATGAGTGCAATTGTGCGGTAGTTTGAGCATTCTTTGGCATTGCCTTTCTTTGGGATTGGAATGAAATCTGACCTTTTCCAGTCCTGTGGCCACTGCTGACTTTTCCAAATTTGCTGGCATATTGAGTGCAGCACTTTCACAGCATCATCTTTTAGGATTTGAAATAGCTCAACTGGAATTCTATCACCTCCACTAGCTTTGTTCATAGTGATACTTTCCAAGGCCCACTTGACTTCATATTCCAGGATGTCTGGCTCTAGGTGAGTGATTATACCATCGTGATTATCTGGGTTGTGAAGATCTTTTTGTACAGTTCTTCTGTGTTTTCTTGTCACCTCTTCTTAATATCTTCTGCTTCTGTTAGGTCCATACCATTTCTGCCCTTTATCGAGCCCATCTTTGCATGAAATGTTCCCTTGGTATCTCTAATTTTCTTGAAGAGATATCTATTCTTTCCCATTCTGTTGTTTTCCTCTACTTCTTTGTATTGATCCCTGAGGAAGGCTTTCTTATCTCACCTTGCTATTCTTTGGAACTTTGCATTGAGATGCTTATATCTTTCCTTTTCTCCTTTTCTTTTCATGTCTCTTCTTTTCAAAGCTATTTGTAAGGCCTCCCCAGACAGCCATTTTGGTTTTTTGCATTTCTTTTCCATAAGGATGATCTTGATCCCCATCTCCTGTACAATGTCACAAACCTCTGTCCATAGTTCATCAGACACTCTATCTATCAGATCTAGTCTCTTAAATCTATTTTTCACTTCCACTGTATAATCATAAGGGATTTGATTTAGGTCATACCTGAATGGTCTAGTGGTTTTCCCTACGTTCTTCAATTTACGTCTGAATTTGGCAATAAGGATCTCATGATCTGAGCCACCGTCAGCTCCCGGTCTTATTTTTGCTGACTGTATAAAGTTTCTCATCTTTGGCTGCAAAGAATATAATCAATCTGATTTCAGTGTTTACCATCTGGTGATATCTATATGTAGAGTCTTCTCTTGTGTTGTTGGAAGAGGGTGTGTTAGCTATGACCAGTGTGTTCTCTTGGCAAAATTATATTTCCCTTTGCCCTGCTTCATTCCATATTCCAAGGCCAAATTTGCTTGTTACTCCAGGTGTTTCTTGACTTCCTACTTTTGCATTCCAGTCCCCTATATTGAAAAAGATATCTTTTATGGTATTAGTTCTAACTACAAATCATTAGAGTATATCAAATTGTACCATAGTTAATTCCCATAAATCCAGCCCCTGTTCTTCTTCATTTTGTTCATGAGGTCACCGTGACTGCCATTTCGTACAAGAAGTTAACAAGCATCATCAATTGTTTCCCCATCACATCTCCTATGTTCATTTTATAAAACACTCATGATAAAGCGCAAGTGATGATCTTATGTGACCTCAGTCAAGCAATACCTTTGGCATGTAGGGTTTTTCACTGGGAATTGAAGACTAGGGAAGCATGCACCACTACTACTGAGACACACCTTTATGAAGGAACCATCTGCTAATAATGAGTGTATCCTCACCAACTAAAAAAGAATTTATATACACCATAATTCCTTACCCTGCTACTCAACAGACATGACTGAGTGACTTCACTTTGACTTTTCACTTTCATGCATTGGAGAAGGAAATGGCAACCCACTCCAGTGTTCTTGCCTGGAGAATCCCAGGGACAGAGGAGCCGGGTGGGCTGCTGTCTATGGGGGTCGCACAGGGTCGGACATGACTGAAGCAACTCAGTAGCAGCAGCAACAGCAGCTACTTAACACTCTCTCTCACCTTTGTAAAAACCATTTACTAGGTATATGAAAATCAGCAATTAAACTCTCTGAGTCATTTTATTTTTCAGTGACTTTTTTTTTTTTTTTTTTTTGTATTGAATACCAACATTAAGCAAAAGCAATTAATTTGGTGCCTAGATCCATACTCTTGTATGGCTTTCTTTTTTCCTATTCTTTTTTTCAAGCATTATGTTTTACAAGATGCATTACAGAGCTAAGCATATTTAATTATGTCAACAATATTTATAGACACATGGTAATATGGATTCAACTTAAGACAATGCTTCACCCTCATATAACAGATTATATTTTCCAAAAATTGTCACTACAATATCTCCAGTTTCCTGTGTTCTCTTTAGAACTTTGCTACTTTGCTATCAAATGGCATAACATATGTACCTTCTTACTGAACTTTGGCATAAGCGATAAAACATGATTTCAGAGACTAAAAGACAAGGAACCTTTTCCTTGTTGTCTTTCAGAATGCTCACTTTTGGAACCAAGTCACCAGGCTTAGAGAAACCCAAACAATCATATGTAAGTATTCTTGATGAAGACCTAACATCAAACCATCCAACATGCAGTGGCATGAGAGTTCAAATAATTCTATATCCCATCTCTGTCCCAAGAGACGTCATGTTGCTGACTTTCCCCAGAAACTCATGCCAAAATTGTAGATTCTTGAGTTTAAAAAGACTGTCATTGGCTTAAGATATGAAATTTTAGATTCTTTAGGAAGATATATTCCTAAGTATTTTATTGTTTTCATTGCAATGGTGAATGGAATTGTTTCCTTAATTTCTCTTTCTATTTTCTCGTTATTAGTGTACAGGAATGCAAGGGATTTCTGTGTGTTAATTTTATATCCTGCGACTTTACTGTATTCATTGATTAGTTCTAGTAATTTTCTGGTGGAATCTTTAGGGTTTTCTACGTAGAGGATCATGTCATCTGCAAACAGTGAGAGTTTTACTTCTTCTTTTCCAATTTGGATTCCTTTTATTTCTTTTTCTGCTCTGATTGCTGTGGCCAGAACTTCCAGAACAATGTTGAATAATAATGGTGAAAGTGGGCATCCTTGTCTTGTTCCTGACTTTAGAGGAAATGCTTTCAGTTTTTCACCATTGAGGATAATGTTTGCTGTGGGTTTGTCGTATATAGCTTTTATTATGTTGAGGTATGTTCCTTCTATTCCTGCTTTCTGGAGAGTTTTTATCATAAATGGATGTTGAACATTATCCTCAATGGTGAAAAACTGAAAGCATTTCCTCTAAAGTCAGGAACAAGACAAGGATGCCCACTTTCACCATTATTATTCAACATTGTTCTGGAAGTTCTGGCCACAGCAATCAGAGCAGAAAAAGAAATAAAAGGAATCCAAATTGGAAAAGAAGAAGTAAAACTCTCACTGTTTGCAGATGACATGATCCTCTACGTAGAAAACCCTAAAGATTCCACCAGAAAATTACTAGAACTAATCAATGAATACAGTAAAGTCGCAGGATATAAAATTAACACACAGAAATCCCTTGCATTCCTGTACACTAATAACGAGAAAATAGAAAGAGAAATTAAGGAAACAATTCCATTCACCATTGCAATGAAAACAATAAAATACTTAGGAATATATCTTCCTAAAGAATCTAAAGACCTATATTTAGAAAACTATAAAACACTGCTGAAAGAAATTAAAGAGGACACTAATAGATGGAGGAATATTCCTTGTTCGTGGATTGGTAGAATCAATATAGTGAAAATGAGTATACTACCCAAAGCAATTTATAGATTCAATGCAATCCCCATCAAGCTACCAACAGTATTCTTCACAGAGCTAGAACAAATAATTTCTCAATTTGTATGGAAATACAAAAAACCTCGAATAGCCAAAGCTATCTTGAGAAAGAAGAACGGAACTGGAGGAATCAACCTGCCTGACTTCAGGCTCTACTATAAAGCTACAGTCATCAAGACAGTATGGTACTGGCACAAAGACAGAAACATAGATCAATGGAACAAAATAGAAAGTCCAGAGATAAATCCATGCACATATGGTCACCTAATCTTTGACAAAGGCGGCAAGAATATACAATGGAGTAAAGACAATCTTTTTAACAAGTGGTGCTGGGAAAACTGGTTAAACACTTGTAAAAGAATGAAACTAGAACACTGTCTAACACCATACACAAAAATAAATTCAAAATGGATTAAAGAGCTAAATATAAGACCAGAAACCATAAAACTCCTAGAGGATAACATAGGCAAAACACTCTCTGACTTACATCACAGCAGGATCCTCTATGACCCACCTCCCAGAATATCGGAAATAAAATCAAAAATGAACAAATGGGACCTAATCAAACTTAAAAGCTTTTGCACAACAAAGGAAACTATAGGCAAGCTGAAAAGACAGCCCTCAGAATGGGACAAATTTTGTTTTGCATCATTTTGTGGGTCTCCCTATTTTTCCCCACCATTATAAATGAAAAATCATCCAAATAAATTTGCTTTAGCAAACACTACCAGGATCGTTATTTTTCTTTCATCAATGGAAAATCTGACTGCTAAAAAAAGCTTAAAAAAAGAGAATGAATATTGTACTCAGTAGACCTCTTTATTAGACATGTAATGCTTTTAAACATTAGCATATTTTCCTAAGAAACTGAAAAAAATGTTGGGGTTGATGTTGGAGAGACATTTAAGTAGCACATGCTTATGTTCCTTGGGAAATACCAAACATGACACAAAATAATGGCTATATATTAGCAGCTTGATAGTTCCCTATTTTTTTCCTCTTACAATCTATTTTTACTGTATTTGCATATTCCAGTGTTGGTAGAGCATTCAGATCTACTCTTGGTTCATTATGTATCCCAATCTTCATGCTGATGCTCAGCTTTACTGTTAAAGCATGTTGACTTCTCTCAGGAATTGATTTGCAAATATGGTTTGTGACTGGCTTTAATGTTCTATAAATTTCAAGGTAGTCCTAGAGTTTTACATCTTTCAGTTTCTCATAGTTTAACCATCATCATCTACTAGCACATTGTGTCTTTGCTGCGATGACTCAAAGGAAGCAGCCACAGACAATACAGAAACTAATGGGTCTGGCTGTGAGCCAGAAAAACTTCATTAACAAAAACAGGTGGCAGACTGGATTGGACCATAGGTAGTCGTTTGCCAAACCTTCTACTGAAATAGGAACACTGTAGAAATGTTTCCATTTAATATTTGGCATCTTCATAAAGCCTAGTTTCATTTATTATTTAAGCATTCTTCTGTCTACAAAATGGCTAAGAATAAATATATGAATATATTTTAAATGTTTAATGACAGAGAAATCACAAAATACATATTTTAAAGTTTAGCCAGTATCACAAATACAATTTAAACTTGCAAGAAAAATTTAAAATCTTTGGAATTAAAATATGTTTGATGATGACAATTTGATGATTATCCCAGGAGCGATCTAATGAAAGTCACTTAAACTAAACACCTGGATTCATTAGAGAAAACAGTAGCTTCTTTGGCAAGCTCAAAAAATATTTCTTTGAGTTTTGTTGTAAATAGAAAAAAGTTTTGAAATTGAAGGCATAGAGAAACATATGCTTAATTTTTAGTCTATAAATAAAAAGCAAGCTAAAGTTCAAAATGCAACTAACAGTAATTAAAAAGTTTATTTCTTTGTTATAAATATAGTTCAAGCTTAAAAGTAGTAGCCAAAATGCATGAGTTAATTAATCCAGTTAAAAGTAGTTCTGGCTCACTGTTTACAAATCATGTATAAAATAAGGAACCAACCAAACACAAACTATTTCCTTTATGAAGCTTGTTTTCTACCAGGAAGTATAGATAAAAATGAAGATAAATATATGACATGTGAGGAGTATAAAATATAAGGATAAGCATATAATAATTATAGAAAAAGAGGGTATAATTTTAAATATTCTAAGAATCATTAATGAGAATGCTTCATTTGACAAAAGACAATGTTGTGGTTATTTGTTGTGTAAGTATTGCTGCCATTGCATGCATTCTCAGGCATGTATCTGACTCTTTGTGACCCCATGGACTGTAGCCCTCTAGGCTCTTCTATCCATGGAAATTTCTAGGCAAGAATATCGGAGTGTGTTGCCATTTCCTGCTCCAGGGGATCTTTCTGACCTAGGGATCAAATCCGCCTGTCCTGCTGTGGCTGGCGGATTCTTTACCACTGAGATACCAGAGAAGCCCTTTTGTTTCTTCTGCTGCTAAGTCACTTCAGTCGTTTCCAACTCTGTGCTACCCCATAGACAGCAACCCACCAAGCTCCCCCATCCCTGGAATTCTCCAGGCAAGAACACTGAAGTGGATTGCCATTTCCTGCAGTCTTGTATTATTTATGAATCTTGCTTGAAATTCTTAATGGGAAAGACTAAGGACCTATTCAAGAAAATCAGAGATACCAAAGGAATACTTCATGTAAAAATGGGCTCAATAAAGGACAGAAATGGTATGGACCTAACAGAAGCAGAAGATATTAAGAAGAGGTGGCAAGAATACACAGAAGAACTGTACAAAAAAGAGCTTCACGACCCAAATAGTCATGATGGTGTGATCACTGACCTAGAGCCAGACATCCTGGAATGTGAAGTCAAGTGGGCCTTAGAAAGTATCACTAGGAGCAAAGCTAGTGGAGGTGATGGAATTCCAGTGGAGCTATTCCAAATCCTGAAAGATGATGCTGTGAAAGTGCTGCACTCAATATGCCAGCAAATTTGGAAAACTCAGCAGTGGCCACAAGATTGGAAAAGGTCAGTTTTCATCCCAATCCCAAAGAAAGGCAATATCAAAGAGTGCTCAAACTACCGCACAATTGCACTCATCTCACACGCTAGTAAAGTAATGCTCAAAATTCTCCAAGCCAGGCTTCAGCAATATGTGAACCGTGAACTTCCTGATGTTCAAGCTGGATTTAGAAAAGGCAGAGGAACCAGAGATCAAATTGCCAACATCTGCTGGATCATGGAAAAAGCAAGAGAGTTCCAGAAAAACATCTATTTCTGCTTTATTGACTATGCCAAAGCCTTTGACTGTGTAGATCCCAATAAACTGTGGAAAATTCTGAGAGAGATGGGAATACCAGACCACCTGATCTGCTTCTTGAGAAATCTGTATGCAGGTCAGGAAGCAACAGTTAGAACTGGTCATGGAACAACAGACTGGTTCCAAATAGGAAAAGGAGTACGTCAAGGCTGCATATTGTCACCATGTTTATTTAACTTATATGCAGAGTATATCATGAGAAATGCTGGACTGGAGGAAACACAAGCTGGATCAAGATTGCCGGGAGAAATATCAATAACCTCAGATATGCAGATGATACCACCCTTATGGCAGAAAGTGAAGAGGAACTCAAAAGCCTCTTGATGAAAGTGAAAGTGGAGAGTGAAAAGGTTGGCTTAAAGCTCAACATTCAGAAAACGAAGATCATGGCATCTGGTCCCATCACTACATGGGAAATAGATGGAGAAACAGTGGAAACAGTGTCAGACTTTGTTTTTCTGGGCTCCAAAATCACTGCAGATGGTGACTGCAGCCATGAAATTAAAAGACGCTTATTCCTTGGAAGGAAAGTTATGACCAACCTAGATAGCATATTCAAAAGCAGAGACATCACTTTGCCAACAAAAGTTTGCCTGGTCAAGGCTATGGTCTTTCCTGTGGTCATGTATGGATGTGAGAGCTGGACTGTGAAGAAGGCTGAGCACCGAAGAATTGATGCTTTTTAACTGTGGTGTTGGAGAAGACTCTTGAGAGTCCCTTGGACTGCAAGGAGATCCAACCAGTCCATTCTGAAGGAGATCAGCCCTGGGATTTATTTGGAAGGAATGATGCTAAAGCTGAAACTCCAGTATTTTGGCTACCTCATGCGAAGAGTTGACTCATTGGAGAAGACTCTGATGCTGGGAGGGATTGAGGGCAGGAGGAGAAGGGGATGACAGAGGATGAGATGGCTGGATGGCATCACTGACTCGATGAATGTGAGTCTGAGTGACCTCCGAGAGCTGGTGATGGATAGGGAGGCCTGGCGTGCTGCAGTTCATGGGGTCGCAAAGAGTCAGACACGACTGAGCGACTGATCTGATCTGATCTGATGTAGAAATAACAATATTTCTTGTTTCCTGTGTTCTTTTTAGAACTTTGCTACTTTATGAGCAAATGGCAGAATATAAGTACCTTCCTATTGAATGATACCATAAATGATAAAATATGATTTCTGATGCCAAAAGATAAGGTAGCCTTCCCTGCTTCTCTCTCAGGATTCTCAAACTTGGAACCAAATCACCAGGCTTTGTGAAATCCAAGCAACCTCAAGGAGATGTTCTTGATGATAACTCTTTTTAGAGGCAATGTAGAACTAGTTCTTTTCTCTCTCTCTCTGTCTCTCTCTGTCTCTGTCTCTCTCCTCTCTCTCTCTCTCACACACACAAACACACACACACACACACATAATAATAATAGTAACAACAGGGATGGATGACACTTAGAGAGGTGATAGCTATGAATTTGATGATGGTAAATGGTTTCATAGATATGTACTTATTTTCAAACTCATGAAATTATAGCTATTCAATATATACAGTTTTTCACATGTCAATCAAACCTCAATGAAGTGGTTTTCTTTTTCTTAAAGGATGTTAGCATAAATGTGATAAATCTCAATAAGTTATAATTTTAGTCAATAATATTGTATTAAGGATGATTTCTTAAATTTCATAAATGCTTTGCTGTTGCTCAGTTGCTGAGTCATGTTAGGCTCTTTGCAACTCCTTAGACTGTACCATGCCAGGCCTCCCAGTCCTTCACCATCTCCTGGAGTTTGCCCAAGTTCATGTCCATTTAATTGGTGATGCCCTCCAACCATCTCATCCCGTGCCATCTTCTTCTCCTCCTGCCTTCAGTCTTTCCCAGCATCAGGGTCTTTTCCAGTGTGTCAGCTTCTTTGCATCAGGTGGCCAAAGTACTGGAGCTTCAACTTCAGCATCTGTCCTTCCAATGCATATTTAGGGTTGATTTCCTTTAGGACTCACTGATTTGACCTCCTTGCAGTCCAGGGGACTCTGAAAAGTCTTTTCCAGCACAACAATTTGAAAGTATCGAATGTTTAATGTTTAAAATAAACAGAGTCTATAAGAAGTATCGACAGGAGCTCTCTACTAGTTTTATAAAACTTTAAGTTCAACACTATCTCAAATATTTTTAAATGACTGTTAAAAATATAAACATTACATTGCACATGTATCTTTTATGAAGAGATCAGATCAGATCAGATCAGTCGCTCAGTCGTGTGCGATACTTTGCGACCCCATGAACCGCAGCACGCCAGGCCTCCCTGTCCATCACCAGCTCCCGGAGGTCACCCAGACTCATACCCATCGAGTCAGTGATGCCATCCAGCCATCTCATCCTCTGTTGTCCCCTTCTCCTCCTGCCCCCAATCTCTCCCAGCATCAGAGTCTTCTCCAATGAGTCAACTCTTCGCATGAGGTGGCCAAAATACTGGAGTTTCAGCTTTAGCATCATTCCTTCTAAAAAATTCCAGGATTGATCTCCTTCAGAATGGACTGGTTGGATCTCCTTGCAGTTCAAGGGACTCTCAAGAGTCTTCTCCAACACCACAGTTCAAAAGCATCAATTCTTCGGCGCTCAGCCTTCTTCACAGTCCAGCTCTCACATCCATACATGACCACAGGAAAGACCATAGCCTTGACTAGGCGAACCTTTGTTGGTAAAGTAATGTCTCTGCTTTTGAATATGCTATCTAGGGTGGTCATAACTTTCCTTCCAAGGAATAAGCGTCTTTTAATTTCATGACTGCAGTCACCATCTGCAGTGATTTTGGAGCCCAGAAAAACAAAGTCTGACACTGTTTCCACTGTTTCCCCATCTATTTCCCATGCAGTGATGGGACCAGATGCCATGATCTTCGTTTTCTGAATGTTGAGCTTTAAGCCAACCTTTTCACTCTCCACTTTCACTTTCATCAAGAGGCTTTTTAGCCCCTCTTCACTTTCTGCCATAAGAGTTGTGTCATCTGCATATCTGAGGTTATTGATATTTCTCCCAGCAATCTTGATTCCAACTTGTGTTTCTTCCAGTCCAGCATTTCTCATGATGTACTCTGCATAGAAGTTAAATAAACATGGTGACAGTATGCAGCCTTGACGTACTCCTTTTCCTATTTGGAACCAGTCTGTTGTTCCATGACCAGTTCTAACTGTTGCTTCCTGACCTGCATACAGATTTCTTAAGAGGCAGATCAGGTGGTCTGGTATTCCCATCTCTTTCAGAATTTTCCATAGTTTATTGTGATCTACACAGTCAAAGGCTTTGGCATAGTCAATAAAGCAGAAATAGATGTTTTTCTGGAACTCTCTTGCTTTTTCCATGATCCAGCGGATGTTGGCAATTTGATCTCTGGTTCCTCTGTCTTATGAAGAGATAGGCAAGTGATTTAAATAATATTTCATATTTATTTTTTCATGATCCCCATTATGAAAAAAAAATACATTACCCAAATATAAATTTGCACTCACAATACTAACTTTGATAATAGTAAAGATGACACATAAAATAAGACCTGGGATTTTAAGCTATCCCTTGTGATTTAAAGTTAATCTAGTAAAATACCAAGAGATATGAGAGTTTTACCACTTTTCTATTTTTATTCACATCTGAAATTCAAGTTTTCCAACAGGGAGGAATGTTATAGTATTTGCTATCCAGACAATAATTTTTAGCAAAATATTATTTTAGAAAAACATTTGCCTTTCTTTTAAGGACAAGAATGTGAGTGCAACTTAAATATAAATATTACCAGAACATTCTAAAAGGGTAATTAATATGTATCTATACCTAACAGGATAAATTAATAATATATATGATATAATAAATATTCAAAATATATCCTTGTTTGGTTAGCTCATTTATTTAGTTTTTTAATTCTCCATACAAGATTCAACTATACTTTAAAGCTTACTCTTGCATTTCATTTTCAAGTGGCATGAATCCTCAGATAACAATATGGGTAACAGTACTTCATGATTCTTCCATTTATAAACATCACAGATATTACCAGAGAGGAATCCTGAATCTTGTTAAAATTTATTCAGTCCACCAATCATTATCCATAAAAAATGTACTAAGTCATTATTCAGTCTTCTCCATGATTTCAGGAGGGGAAGTGCTGAATACAGTTATGGTTCTCTATTTCCTCTAAATTTCTTATCACTTTTGTTGTTATTATCATTTTGTTGTTATTCTTGCTCAGAATCATTTTTTAAACTCTGTATCCTCTCCCACATTCAATTTTTTTCTGCAAATTCTTCTACCCCACATTTTATATTTTGAATATTTCTGTAAATATTTTCTGCATGGCTGTGAAGAAAATGAAAGATACACAAAAAACATGTTTATCTGCTTTCATTATGATTAGCAACTAGGAGCACCACCAAGCACATCTGCTTTATACAAACAAGAAAAATATAATTGAATATAAGTATATTTAAAGCATAACTGAAGTTTTGTGGATGGAGCCTATATATCAATGTATTTTAATTGTTCCCCGGGACATGTGCATCTAGGGTTAATTCCATTTGTGTAATGTGTATGCTTTAACATGTGTCAACAACTTTGGTCTCAGGCCCCCTTTGAATTCTTAAAATTACTGAGAATTCCAAAGGACTTTCATTTGATGAATTATATAGGTCAATATTTACTGTATTAGAAATTAAAACTGAGAAAATATAAAGCTATCTATTTATTTTAAAAGAGTAATAAATGGTTTGTACACTAACAGAATAACATTTCAAGGAAATGAACAGTAATTTATAACCCAATAAAAATAATGAGAAAAATAGGCTCATTATTTTCTTCAAATCTCGTTAATGACTGACAATTAGAACACAGCTAGATTTTTATGTTTGTGTTCACATTTAATCTGTTGGGATGTAGCCTATGGTAAACTGCACTATGTATTCTTTAGGAACTTTGAGAAAACAAGAACTAAGCAATTATTATTTTTAGGGAGATAATTTTGACCTGATCCATGGTTGTTGTGCAGTTGCTAAGTTGTGTCTGACTCTTTGAGATCCGTTATAGTCCATATAGATCCCTTATATCCTGCTTTATTTCTAGAAGTTTACTCAAATTCTGTCCATTGAGTCAGTGATGCTATCTATCCATCTCATCTTCTGCCAGCCCCTTCTTCTTTTGCCTTCAGTCTTTCCCAGCATCAGGGTCTTTTCCAATGAGTCAGCTCTTCACATCAGGTAGCCAAAGTACTAGAGCTTCAGATTCAGCAACAGTCCTTGCAAAGAATATTTAGGATCGATTTCCCTTAGATTGACCGATTTGATCTATTTGTTGTTCAAGGGACTCTCAAGAATCTCCTCCAGCACCCCAATTATAAAGCATCAATTAATTATATGGTGCCTGGCCTTCTTTATGGTCAAACTTTCACAACTGTACATGATACTGGAAAAGCAATAGCTTTGAGTATACAGACCTTTGTCAGCAAGGTGATATCTCTGCTTTTTTAATATGTTGTCTTGGCTGGTCATAGATTTCCTACCAAGGAGTGTCTTTTTATTTCATGGCTGCAGAGTTTCAAGAGCATGTTAAATAGTTATTAAATAAATATGCTCATGCTATTATTTTATTTTATTTTTGCTAGGGTAATTCATAAAAAAAGCTATTGGAAGCATTTCTGCAAATATGTTTATGTATAAAGAGAGATAACTTCATTCTTTACTACTTTATATACATATAATAATTAGCTTAAAATGATTTCAGTTCACATGTAAAATAAAATTTGTGTTTGTTATTGTATCAGCTACTCTACTAAAGAGTTAACAGCAGTTAATGGACCTTCAAAGAGAGGGTCCTGTTAAAATTAATAAAGATTGCTTTAACTACTGGGATAGATTTTGAAGAATGAATAAATTTAGTGAGGGAAAAAAAAACTCTAAAGGCTTCTGAAAAAAATAGCAAATTAAGTCTTGGTTGACAATATATTGGTAAGACAATATATTTTAACTGTGAAAATAATTACTTTAACATCTTGAATGTGACAAGAGATAGCTAAGAAGACACAGTAGAGTATATTTCATGGCCAAAACACAACAGAACTCTGGAGTAGACACTGACGTGTGAGAGGATATTAAGAGTTTTGCTTTAGAGAAAAGCAGGGGAGGCCAGGGAGGGTGTAGAGTGACAAGGTAAAAATGGAGAAGACATGTAGACATTCATATTGATTTCCCTCAAATTATTATTGTTAATAGAAAAAAAACTATCCATTTTAAATAAAATGGGTAAAGCATAATGCATAAATGTTATATTCATAAATACTGGGTTAATGATTTGTCTAAATTGATTCAATATGTTTATAATCTGTGCTCTATTTAAAGTTATAAAATATTGGCTATGTATCATGTGCTCTACAATGTATCCGTGTACTTTATCTTATACATAGTAGTTTGTATTTTCTAAGCCAGTAACCCTGTCTTGCCCTTCTATATTTTCTCTTCCTGCTGATATCGACTATTTTGTTCTCTATATCTGTGAGTCTCTTTCAGTTTTGTTATATTTATTTTTTGTCTTTTTTTCATATTCCACATTGAGCAATAGCATTCAGTATACGTCTTTCTCTGTCTGATTTATTTCACTAAGCATAGTACCCTACAAGTCTATTCGTGTTGTTGCAAATGGTAGAAACTCATTCTTTTTTTATGACATAATAAAAGCATCACTACAAACAAAGCTAGTGGAGGTGATGGAATTCCAGTAGAGCTATTCCAAATCCTGAAAGATGATGCTGTGAAAGTGCTGCACTCAATATGCCAGCAAATTTGGAAAACTCAAAAATGGCCACAGGATTGGAAAAGGTCAGTTTTCATTCCAATCCAAAAGAAAGGCAATGCCAAAGAATTCTCAAACTACCGCAAAATTGCACTCATCTCACAGGCTAATAAAACAAACAAACAAACTAAGTCACTTCAGTTGTGTCTGACTCTGTGTGACCCCATAGACGGCAGCCTACTAGGCTCCCCTGTCCCTGGGATTCTCCAGGCAAGAACACTGGAGTGGGTTGCCATTTCCTTCTCCAATGCATGAAAGTGAAAAGTGAAAGTGAAGTCGCTCAGTCGTGTCCGACCCTCAGCGATCCCATGGACTGCAGCCCTCCAGGCTCCTCCATCCATAGGCAAGAGTACTGGAGTGGGGTGCCATTGCCTTCTCCCAGGCTAGTAAAGTAATGCTCAAAATTCTCCAAGCTAGGCTCCAGCAATACATGAACCATGAACTTCCAGATGTTCAAGCTGGTTTTAGAAAGGGCAGAGGAACCAGAGATCAAATTGTCAACATTAGCTGGATCATGGAAAAAGGAAGAGAGTACCAGAAAAAGATCTATTCTGCTTTACTGACTATGCCAATAGTCAATTGACTTTAGCTGTGTGGATCATAATAAACTGTGGAAAATTCTGAAAGAGATGGGAATACAAGACCACCTGACCTGCCTCTTGAGAAACCTATAGGCAGGTCAGGAAGCAACAGTTAGAACTGGACATGGAACAACAAATTGGTTCCAAATAGGAAAAGGAGTACGGCAAGGCTATATATTGTCACCCTGCTTATTAAAATTATATGCAGAGTACATCATGAGAAATACTGGGCTGGAAGAAGCACAAGTTGGAATCAAGATTGCTGGGAGAAATATCAATAACCTCAGATATGCAGATGACACCACCCTTACGGCAGAAAGTGAAGAGAAACTAAAAAGCCTCTTGATGAAGGTAAAAGAGGAGAGTGAAAATGTTGGCTTAAAGCTCAACATTCAGAAAACTAAGATCATGGCCTCTGGTCCCATCACTTCATTGGAAATAGATGGAGAAACAGTGGAAACAGTGCCATGCTTTATTTTTGGAGGCTCCAAAATCACTACACATGGTGATTGCAGCCATGAAATTAAAAGACGCTTACTCCTTGGAAGGAAAGTTATTATTACCAACCTAGATAGCATATTAAAAAGCAGAGATATAACTTTGCCAAAAAAGGTTCATCTAGTCAAGGCTATAGTTTTTCCAGTGGTCATGTATGCATGTGAGAGTTGGGCAGTGAAGAAAACTGAGTGCCAAAGAACTGATGCTGTTGAACTGTGGTGTTGGAGAAGACTCTTGAGAGTCCCTGGGACTGCAACCAAGGGACTTTCTAAAGGAGATCAGTCTTGGGTATTCATTGGAAGGACTAATGCTGAGGCTGAAACTCCAATACTTTGGCCACCTCATGCGAAGAGTTGACTCATTGGAAAAGACCCTGATGCTGGGAGGGATTGGGGGCAGGAGGAGAAGAGGACAGCAAAGGATGAGATGGCTGGATGGCATCAGCAACTTGATGCACATGAGTTTGGGTGTACTCTGGGAGTTAGTGAGGGCCAGGGACGCCTGGCATGCTGAGATTCATGGAGTTTCAAAAAGTCAGACATGACTGTGTGACTGAACTGAACTGAGTATATATATGGGGGGCCTCCCTGGTGGCTCAGAGGTTAAAGCATCTGCCAATGCTGGAGACCTGGGTTCGATACCTGGGTCGGGAAGGTCCCCTTGAGAAGGAAATGGCAAGTCACTCCAGTATTCTTCCCTGGAGAATCCCATAGATGGAGGAGCCTTGTGGGTTACAGTCCATGGGGTCGCAAAAAGTTGGACACGACTGAGCCACTGAGTACTATTAATACATATATATATGTATATATATTTGTCTTTCAGTGTAAATTACTAAAAATAACACTTCAATGTACACTGGGGTGCATGTATCTTTTCTAATTAGTGTTTTTATTTTGGGGGAGTATGTACCCAGGAGTGGAATTACTAGACTATATCTCAGTTTTTTTTTGCTCTTTTGAAGAATCTCCATACTAAACAAATATCTCATTTTTGCGTAAAGTAAAACTTTGTTTTGCTTAAAGTAAAACTTTGCTATTATTTTGATTATCTAGTACGTTAAATTAGATCAAAGGTATGGTTTTACTTAAAATATTTAATTAAAGATTTAAATAAGGATTAAATATTAATGAACATAACTAGGTGAAAGGCAGGTTAATAATACTATGAAACACACATCAGTAAATCTGAAAACAGGTAGAATATTATTTTTTCAATAAGCAAAATTATTACTAGAAATATTGAATACTGAGAAGATAAAAAGCTTATGAAAATTGGTAATCATTGTATTATTAAATATTTGTATTCATTAGGTTATATCTGAAATGACATTTTAGCAAATAGGTATGATAAAATGTTTACAAATGATGGAAAATTTACATACTCAAATGACTATAGACACGGACATTTATTTCTGTCATCTATGTTAACTGAGATAAATCAAAATAAGCTAATTTTTAAGCTCTTAATGATTTCTATCCTATTTACCATTTGCCAGTTCTATCTCATTTGCTGTAGCTTATTCAGTAGTGGTAAAGCTGCTGACAGACTAGGGTCACTTCTTTTTATCCATCTCACTCTGGGAGGGCTCTAAAATTGACCTGGCCACGTGAGAAGAACTGACTTATTGGAAAAGACCCTGATGCTTGGAAAGATTAAAGGAAGGAGGAGAAGGAGATGACAAAGGATGAGATGGTTGGATGGCATCACTGATTTGATGGACATGAGTTTGAGCAAGCTGCAGGAGTTGGTGATGGACAGGGAAGCCTGGCGTGCTGCAGTCCATAGGGTCACAAAGAGTCAGGCACGACTGAGCTACTGAACTGAGCTGAAAACTGACTTGAGCCCCAAAACATTTTAAAAGATTGCTTTTCTGAATGAATTATTATGATAACCAGTAATCTGGTACTGGAGAAGGCAATGGCAACCCACTCCAGTACTCTTGCCTAGAAAATCCCATTGATGGAGGAGCATGGTAGGCTGCAGTGCGTGGGGTCACTGAGAGTCAGACATGACTGAGAGACTTCACTTTCACTTTTCACTTTCATGCATTGGAGAAGGAAATGGCAACCCACTCCAGTGTTCTTGCCTGGAGAATCCCAGGGACTGGGGTCGCAAAGAGTTGGACAAGACTGAAGTGACTTAGCAGCAGCAGCAGCAGCAGCAACAACCTGGTACTACCATAGTTTACAGAATAAATCCACACATACAGTTTGGAATGAGAGCATTTCAAGATCAGAGATAAGTACACAGCTCAATTAATCCAATTATGTGTTTTTAAGGATCCAAATCAACATTAGGATAGACTGTAAGTTTTACTACAATTCATATGTAAATAAATGTTAATTTAATCTATTAGTAAAATTCAGGGAGTCAGCATTTGATTAATTGTGTCTGTAGTATATTTACTTGGTAACGAACTTATCCATAAATTAGATATGCAGTATCTCTGCTTATTTAAATCTAATGTATACAAGAGTAGCAGATACATATTTCAGTTACAAATTTAAGCGTGCAAGAAATATATCATTCCTTATTTTTCCATAATTAAAAGTATATAGTTTTTATTCTGAATTCAACAGGGAAACAAAATACAACTTTCCCTGAGGTTCATTTAAGTTCCATGACCACTGATTGTACTGACCATGTACTTATTATTCAGTCTTTAAGTTGTGTTCAATTCTTTGTGACCCCATGAACTGCAGCATACTAGGCTCCCCTGTCCTTCTGTATCTCCTGGAGTTTGCTTAAATTTATGTCCAATGAGTCAATGATGCTATCAAACCACGTCTTCCTCAACAGCCCCTTTCTCATTTTGCCTTCAATTTTTGCCAGCATCAGGGTCTTTTACAATGAGTTAATTTTTTCCATCAGAAGGCCAAAGTATATGAACTTCAACTTCAGCCTCAGTCCTTCCGATGAACATTCAGGGTTGATTTCCCTTAGAATTAACTGGTTTGATCTCTTTGCTGCCTAAGGGATTCTCAAGAGTCTTCTCCTGCACTACAATTTGAAAGCATCAATTCCTTGGCACTTAGCTTTCTTTTATGGTCCAACTCGCACATCCATACATAGCTACTGGAAAAACTATAGATTTGACTATATAGACCTTTGTCAGCAAATTAATGTCCCTTCTTTTTAATATGCTGTCTAGCTTTGTCATAGCTTTTCTTTATAGGGGCAAGCATCTTTTGATTTCATTGTTGTTTGTCACTATCCACAGTGATTTGGAGCTCAAGAAAAGAAAATGTCAGTGCTTCTACTTTTTCCCCTTCTAGTTATCATGAAGTGATGAGATCAGATGCTGTGTCTTAGATTTTGGATGTTGAGTTTTAACCCAGCTTTTTCACTCTCCTCTTGCACCATCCTCAGAGGTTCTTTAGTTCCTCTTCACCTTCTGCCTTTAGGATGGTATTATCTGCATATCTGAAGCTGTTGATATTTCTCTTGGCAATCTTGATTCCAGAACATGATTCCTCCAACCTGGCATTTCTCATGATGTACTTGCACGTAAGTTATTATAAATAAGCAGAGTGACAGTAATATTTAAGTGCCAACTCATGGGTTTGGGGTTAAAATAAATATCTTTTTTTAACTAAATATTTGGTTTTTATATAAATAAAGATCATTACCACACTAGTGGCATATAATACTATTAAAATACAACAGTTCAACTTGAGAGTTTGCAACAGTAGCTGAAAAAGATCATATTAAAAGAAAAGTAATGGGACTAATAGATGAAAATTGTAAGTAGCAACAGACTTATTCACTCAGCTCCTGAGTATTTCAAATTTTATAGTATACATTAAAAATGATTTCTTCCATAAACATTATAAATTCAAACTATTATATGTTTATGCATTTTGCAAGTGACACTGATTTAATGATTATGTAGTAGTGACACTCAGAACATACCCCAGTTTGAAGTTTACAACAGCCACATGCTAACACAAACACGTTCTGTTTCTTTGTCCTGATAACACTTATTGTTTATCTTTTCAGTTTTATTCAGCTTCTTACCCTAAATATGCTCATTTAAACTTTATTTTTAAATGGAAAATTATAGAATTATGTGAAAGATGAAAAAAAAGATCCAATCAGATTGTTTGCCTATTCAGGAACACCCAATATCAATAGAGAAAAATTAATTTGCCTTAGTTGTGTTATTATTCTAATCTTCCTAGTTCATCAATTACTGACAAAATAGCTAGTGAGTTATACTCAGGGCTAGATTTTTGAATTATTTGTTTTGTTACATGTAGAAAAATTTATGACCTTCAATTTTTCCTTGTAAAACTCATAATTTGCATATACAGAGTACTTAAGAGTAATTGAGCATGGTATCACGGGTATAATGCATATGTCTAAACTCATCAAATTGTATATATTAAATATGTGTAGTTCTGTGTAGAACAATTATACCTTAATAAAGCTGTAAAAAAGAGTAATTAAGCATGAATGATTCATTGCTTTTTTCACCGAATAATTTGACGGTGGTATGATGCTTATATTTGTCATTAATATTCATTAATTATAATGTGTGATTAATTTCATTAAAAACAATAAAGCCTAAATTTGTGTTAAAGCAGATACATTTAAGTTACTCTATTTCATTTCCTCTGGTATCACTTTGCTTTAAGTAATCTTTTTTTTTTTTTTTACTCAACAATAATGTTTGTGTGTTTAGCATACTGTAAATTGCTTGAATTTAATAAATTAATGAAAAAATATTAAAATTGAATGCAATGTGATCATACTGCTTTATTTTCCAAGAAACTCAAAATGCACAATTATGCAAAAAGCCACCTTTAAATAATGTTTGGCTCATATTATCACCATCTGCTCTTCTTTATTAGTCTACAAAGTATGAAATCTAATAATTTTATAAATTATGCTTGGAAACTTACAGTTGAACCAAACTGATTCAAAATATTCTTTGATGTTTTATTCAGAATTTAAAGTCACTCTTACGTGAAAACTGTTTATCTAATAGAGACGTTGAAAGTAAAGCTTCTTGTATTTTTTTTATTTTAATCAAGTTGACAGCTCATTTTTAAGCACTCAAATTTACTTGTTATAATTTAAAAATTATTTTTTGATAAGCTAAGTCCCTGAGGTGCCAATGAGAGATTCCTAATGAAATAATAAGATTAGGTTCATTTAGCTTATCAAACGATATTATGTAATATGTATGCAAGTGCCTGGTTTGAAAGATATACCTAATAGATGAATACTCAATCATTTGGTGAAAACACTTGTCCTCTTTACATACTTCCTTTGAAAAGCAACACAGTGAGATGACCTAAGAATTCTCTTCTTGCTTTATTTATTTTTTTTTTTTTTTGCTTTAAAAGGTTTAAATGAGTGATAGTTGCTTAGAGCATAAAGAAACAAAAAGTAAAGAGATTTGTTAATAAAAGGAAGCATGCATCAAGAAGTATCTGATGCTAGTTAGGCATGTTGGAGTTCTTAAAAGTGATTTTATGCAATAAATATGAATATTGATCTTTCAAGTTATTTTAAAACAAATGTTATTGGATTATTTTATTTCTGGTACTTAAAGAAGCTCATGGGTACTTCAAGCATGATACACATGAACATTTTGAACTGTTTATCTAGGCGAGTATATCTTGTTGATCTCCATATACTACGATTTCTATACAACCTTTAACTTAAAGAGCCACAGAAGACTTTGACATTAAATTTGGTTTGTATGTTATATAGTGTATCTCTTCAACTGAAAATTGCTGTCAAGTTGTATTCAAAGTACCACTGTGCATGCAGTGCATTCAGATTATTTTGACTATGATATTTTTCCTTAACCAACTGGCTAATAATATCCTCCATTTTAACAAACATATTTTATGTAATAAGACTATCTTTAACAATATAACACAATACTTCTTCTTGTTTATTTTTCTGATATAAAACAGTCTTTGGAATAATGGAATAATGTTTACTCTTATTGTGGGAGGATCTTTCACATTCTTAGTAAAAGAATCTTAGTTCTCCTTTATTTAACTCAAAGTGATTAGCTCAATTTTTACTCCATCTGTGTTCTTGTGTAGCCATCTCTGTTTGTTAGACTGTATTTCAAACTATAGATTACCTACACACACTGAATTTCCAAAGTTTATTCTCCTTTTGCAATTGGGTAGGAATCTGTTCATATAATAAATAATCTTGCTAGTTCTGGCATCATTACAGTTTTGTTGTTGTTTTAAGTAACACAGATATTCTGTTTCAAAAACATCATGTGTACTGTATGAAGAAGAGGTCACTCTGATAAGGTCCTGGGCAAAGGTACTTCTGGAGGAGTAATTATGGAGAATGTTTCTAAGCATATATATTATTAATACTTCTTCAGATCTGGGGAATTTTTCACTCCATCATAAATTCTTTACTCTAAAGAGTGTTATCTAAACCATATAGACTGTAGAGTCTTGGAATTTTGTGTGTTTTTTTAACAGACATTATTATTTTTCAAACAATTAGATAAATAGAGCTATAATCTAAATCACTGATATTTTGAAAATAAATTAACCATTATTTTAAAGACAAGATGAACACAGGATACACCAAATTGGGGCTAAAGTATTTTCTGGAAAGGGGGTTAAACTTAATTAAAAAAGCAAGTTGTGGAACTATGTGAGGTTTTAGAAAAACTGTAGATCATTCTGTGTGTTTTGACACCGTATGATGAATAGGGGAGGAGTGAAGAAGAAAGAGGGGAGAAGTGACATGAAAATAAATACGATTGGATAAATAAATTCATGTTGTGTTTGTATTTTAATGTTAATCTCTAAGCCATGTATCGTTGATATCCCGATCCTCAAAGAAAGAATTGGTTCCTCAAGAAGTTAGAAAAGGAGTATGGGAGATACTAATCTTCTTGATGTAACTGTCAAGAAAACAATTCCAAAAGATTCATCACAGCTCGGTGCACTTCTGAGAGTTATATGGCGTTGTACAAAAATGTTGCAGTTTTCTTTTACATCTACTCTGGGAACTCTTCTTTGGAAATAAACTTACATTGAAAAAAAAAAAAAGTGCTAGATACATACAGTCTTCTTTAGTGTCACATCAGAAGAGGAGTAAGCATCTAAGTGGTGGGATCAGATAGTGTGTCCCAAACAAGTTCATTGCCAGAATCATCAGTTTCCTTGGTACAAAAAGACTTCATTAAATCTCTTTTAGTGAGCTTCAGTAAGCTTTAGGATATCAAAATCTACCAGTCAAAGAGGAGCAATACATTTATCATCTCACACTTTTCCTAATTCATGTTATGCTTTAGTATTACATTTAGACATATGGAAATATCTATTAATCTTTGTATATCTTCAAAGATTTATCAGTCAAAAATACAAAACCAATACAATATTGTAAAGTAATTAGCCTCCAATTAAAATAAATAAATTTAAAATTAAAATTAATAAATTTTTTAAAAATTAATAAATTTTTACAGATTTAATTTAAAAAAGAATATAGAGGAAGAATATCTTTACTTATTAACTTTCTCACCACTCCCAATGATTTTCATTTAACACACTATTAGATTGTGTTATTATAGTTAAACAAAGCCATACAAATGAAGATAATCTTTTAAACTAGTTCTTAGGGTTTAGATATACAAAATAGCTACACATAGAAAAAATGAATTTGTTAAAACCTACTTTGGAGATGTAAATAATTGATTATATCTACTATTTACAGTAATTGTTAATACTTTGGAAACTTTTCCAAAAGTATATGGACTCTTTCTTGCTGTTAATTGTTTAGTCACTCAGTCATGTCCAACTCTTTGCAATCTCATGGACTATAGCCTGGCAGGCTTCTCTGTCTATGGGATTTCCCAGGCAAGAATACTGGAGTAGATTGCCATTTCCTTCTCTAGGGTATCTTCCCCACCCAGGATTCAACCTGCATTTCCTTTCTTGGCAGGAGGATGCTTTACCACTGAGCCACCATGGACTCCTTAGTGATGTCATTAAAATAGGTGATATATACAAATATAATTGGTGTCCTTCAAGTGAGCAGACAGATGCCTAAGGACAAGACTGAAAAATCTGTTTTGTATGTATCATATTAAAACAATGATAAATGTTAAAGATAATGTTGAAGATATATCATCCATCCTCACAATTTTTAGGAAATAAATATTTAATACTACCTCCCAGCTGTGACTAAAATATAAAATGTTCCTCCTTCGTATTAAATATTTCCCCATTTAATGTGAATAGTGTCTGCTGTCACTGAAATCCCCCTGTCAATATAAATAAAAATTCTACAAAAATAAATAAGCTTCAAAACCAGTACAGACTCAAAAAAGTATCCCCAAGTGCTTTCTTTCAGAGTCATAATCCTTTTAATACTTGATTTATTGTTCATATTAAAAAATATGTAAGAAATTTAGAACCATTTTGAGAATACAGTGCAATAAATGGAAAGCAATGGATTTGAGGAATGAAGAAAACTCTATGCTTTACAAAAGAGAAGCTCAAGTGTATGGTTTTTACGTAGTCATTAAAATAATATCAATACTAATGATAAAAATAATTCATGCAAAAGTATGTAGATGTTTAGAAACAGCTTTAGTTTTTCAGTAAAAAGAGAAATAAATATATATTGAGTATTTATATATTCTATGCATTTTCATATGTTTAATGCATGCAATTGTATTATCAAAATAGCACCTCTTTGGAGATAAGGAAACTAAAGCAAAAAAAAAAGAAAAATATTATTTTTAGACTTTACAGAATGTATTTGTAGAACTTCATTTGTTGCTCCAGGAATCATAACCTGAAGTCTAGGTACAGTGCTCAATTCCTGCTATGTTGTGTTATCGCTCATATGGCAGATTCATGTTGATATATGGCAAAACCAATACAATATTGTAAAATTAAAAAATAAAATAAAATAATAGAAAAAAAACATACTTAAATATCCACAAAGAAGTAACCAGACACTTGGTAAGCCTCAGCAATACATAAGTAAAGTGACTAAAGTACAGAAAAACATATATGTTCATAGAAGATTGCATGTAAACTAAGTGATAAACTGATATACTTAAATATAAAACCTAGTCAAACCTGAAACTCAACATTTAACTACCAACTAAATACTAGAAAGAAGTACAGTAAAGCTATTCCATTCCACAGAATTAACTGCTTTAGGTATTAATTTCACTACCTTCAAGCAGTTATGCACTACCACGGGAAAAATGTACATCTTGCAAGTGCACAAATGACCTTGAAAACTTTAGGGCTTTCCTGCGCAAGACAATTTTCTCTAGTTGCCAAGATATGGTAAAAAGTTGTGTTCACTCATGCATTTTTGCCAAAGTAATTAAGAATTCAATGTCAAATTATTTGAAATTTGACAGAGGTGTTAGATAATGAAGTTGGGAGAAGTTTACAGTTTTTGTTATTGTTTGGTTTTGGTTTGAATAAATGAAGTATGCTCATACAACATTTTCCTTCATGGTTTTTACTCCTTTAGGATCCAGGTACCCAAATAGATATCTGTAACTTTTGACATTTATATTGTTTTTAGAAAATTAGAATCATTATACTATATCTAGCAATAAACAATTTTGAAGAGAAGTGTTCTTACTTTTAAATGACTTATTTTGATATCTATTGTTAAAAGTCATTTGTGATCGATTATAACCTACATAAACTTATAAAAGCTTTTTTTAGTTGAAAGCATTATGGGAAAAACCTAAATTCATCTTAAAATTTTAATCTAAATTGTTAATATTTTTATAAAAATCATATAGAAAAATTGATCAAAATCCACAAATGATGTACTCTGGTTCACATATCTTTTTCTAGGTAAATTTTAACAAATATTAATTTACTTAAACTTTTTTTTTTTTTTTTTTTGCCTTGCCTAAATATTGTCATCCTGCTTATTTAATTTATATGCAGAGTACATCATGAGAAACGCTGGGCTGGAAGAAGCAGAAGCTGGAATCAAGATTGTCAGGAGAAATATCAATAACCTCAGATATGCAGATGACACCACCCTATGGCAGATAGTGAAGAGGAACTAAAAAGACTCTTGATGAAAGTGAAAGAGGAGAGTGAAAAAGTTGGCTTAAAGTTCAACATTCAGAAAACTAAGATCATGGCATCTGGTCCCATCACTTCAGGGGAATAGATGGGGAAACAGTGGAAACAGTGTCAGACTTTATTTTTCTGGGCTCCAAAATCACTGCAGATGATGACTTCAGCCATGAAATTAAAAGACGCTTACTCCTTTGGAGGAAAGTTATGACCAACCTAGATAGCATATTCAAAAGCAGAGACATTTCTTTGCCAACAAAGGTCCATCTAGTCAAGGCTATGATTTTTCCTGTGGTCATGTATGGATGTGAGAGTTGGACTGTGAAGAAGGCTGAGCATGGAAGAATTGATGCTTTTGAACTGTGGTGTTGGAGAAGACTCTTGAGAGTCCCTTGGACTGCAAGGAGATCCAACCAGTCCATTCTGAAGGAGATCAGCCCTGAGATTTCTTTGGAAGGAATGATGCTAAAGCTGAAACTCCAGTATTTCGGCCACCTCATGTGAAGAGCTGACTCATTGAAGAAGACTCTGATGCTGGGAGGGATTGAGGGCAGGAGGAGAAGGGGAGGACAGAGGATGAGATGGCTGGATGGCATCACTGACTCGATGGACGTGAGTCTGAGTGACCTCCGGGAGTTGGTGATGGACAGGGAGGCCTGACGTGCTGCAGTTCATGGGGCACAATGATTCGGACACGACTGAGTGACTGAACTGAAATTATAATTTAGTAATAATGCTAACAAAAGTTTAACGTGTACATTCACAAATACCATACTGTGGGAATTATGGTGGTCAGCATGTGACATATTTCATGTATGTGTGAAATGCAAGTGAGACTTAGAACATCACATTAAGAACACATGTGGTGTGGATTTTCTTCTCATTCTCTTCAACTATACTTAATGTGATAGAAATTTGAAATCTATGTTTATTTATTTTCATATTATTATTATAATAAAGAAAATGAGTTTAATATAACTCTCTTTTCTGTTATTTCTTTTAACACCTATTAGTTAGTTCAGTCTCTCAGCCATGTCCTACTTTTTGTGACCCTGTAGATGGCAGCACACTAGGTTTCCCTGTCCATCACACTCTCTGGGAGCTAGCTAAATGCATGTCCATCCAGTCGGTGAAGTCATTCAACCATCTCATTAACTGTCGTCCCCTTCTCTTCCTGCCTTAAACCTTTCCCAGCATAAGCGTCTTTTCAAATGAGTCAGTTCTTCATATCAGGTGGCCAAAATATTGAAGTTTCAGCCTCAAACCTTCCAATGAATATTCAGGACTGATTTCCTTTAGGATTGACTGGTTGGATCTCCTTGCAGTCCAAGGGACTCTCAAGAGTCTTCTCCAACACCACAGTTCAAAAACATCAATTCTTTGGCACTTAGCTTTCTTTATGGTTCAGCTTTCACATCCACACATGACTACTGAAAAAACTATAGCTTTGCCTAGATGGAACTTTGTTGGCAAGTAATGTCTCTGATTTTAAATATGCTCTCAAGGTTGGTCACAGCTTTTCTTCCAAGGAGCAAGTGTTTTTTAATTTCATGGCTGCAGTCACCATCTGCAGTGATTTTGAAGCCCCTAGTCAAGGCTATGGTCTTTCCTGTGGTCATGTATGGATGTGAGAGCTGGACTGTGAAGAAGGCTGAGCAACGAAGAATTGATGCTTTTGAACTGTGGTGTTGGAGAAGACTCTTGAGAGTCCCTTGGACTGCAAGGAGATCCACCCGGTCCATTCTGAAGGAGATCAGACCTGGGATTTCTTTAGAAGGAATGATGCTAAAGCTGAAACTCCAGTATTTTGGCCACCTCATGTGAAGAGTTGACTCATTGGAGAAGACTCTGATGCTGGGAGGGATTGAGGGCAGGAGGAGAAGGGGACGACAGAGGATGAGATGGCTGGATGGCATCACTGACTCGATGAATGTGAGTCTGGGTGACCTCCGAGAGCTGGTGGTGGATAGGGAGGCCTGGCGTGCTGCGGTTCATGGGGGTCTCAAAGAGTCGGACACGACTGAGCGACTGATCTGATCTGAAAATAAAGTTATCACTGTTTACGTTGTTTCCCCATTTGTTTGTCATGAAGAGATGTGACCGGATGCCATGAATGTAGTTTTCTGAATGTTGAGGTTTAAGCCAACTTTTTCATTCTTCTCTTTCATTTTCATCAAGAGGCTCTTTACTTCTTCTTCACTTTCTGCCATAAGGGTGGTATCATCTGTGTATCTGAGGTTATTGATATTTCTCCTGGCAATCTTGATTCCAGCCCAGCATTTCCCATGACGTACTCTTCATATAAGTTAAATAAGCAGGGTGACCATATACAGCCATGACATATCCTTCCAATTTGGAACCAGTTTGTTGTTCCATGTTCGGTTCTAACTGTTGCTTCTTGACCTGCATACAGATTTCTTAGGAGGCAGGTCATGTGGTCGGGTATTCACATCTCTTTAAGATCTTTCCACAGTTTGTTGTGATCCACATAGTCAAAGGATTTGGAGTAGTCAATAAAGAAGAAGTATATGTTTTTCTGTAACTCTTGCTTTTTTTTGTGATCAAAGGGATGTTGGCAATTTGATCTCTGGTTCCTCTGCATTTTCTAAAACCAGTTTGAACATCTGGAAGTTCACGGTTCATACACTTTTGAAGACTGGCTTGGAGAATTTTGAGCATTACTTTACTAGTACATGAGGTGAGTGCAATTGTGTGGTAGTTTGAACATTCTTTGGCATTGCCCTTCTTTGAGATTGGAATGAAAACTCATCTTTTCTAGTCCTGTGGCCACTGCTGAATTTTCCAGATTTGTTAGCATTTTGAGTGCAGCACTTTCACAACATCATCTTTTAGGATTTGAAATAGCTCATCTGAATTTCCATCTCCTTCATTAGCATTGTCTGAAGTGATGCTTCCTAAGGACCATTTGATTTTGCATTCCTGGATGTCTGGCTCTAGGTGAGTGATCACACCATTGTGGTTATCTGGGTCATGAAGATCTTTTTTGTATAATTCTTCTGTGTATCCCTGCCACCTCTTCTAATATCTTCTGCTTCTTTCAGGTCCATACTGTTTCTTCCCTTTATTGTGTCCATCTTTGCATGAAACATTCCCTTGATATCTGCTATTTTCTTGAAGAGGTCTCTGTTGTTTTCCTCTATTTTTTTGCACTGATCACTGGGGAAGGCTTTCTTATTTCTCATTACTATTCTTTGGAACTCTGCATTCAAATGGGTATATCTTTCCTTTTCTTCTTTGCCTTTCTCTTTGTTGATTCACAGCTATTTTTAAGGTATCCTTAGAAAACCATTTTCCCTTTTTGCATTTCTTTTTTTGGGGGATGATCTTGATCCCAGTCTCCTCTACAATGTCACGAACTTCCATCCATAGTTCATCAGGCATTTTATCTATTAGATATAATCCCTTGAATCAATTTGTCACTTCCACTGTGTAGTTTATATAGTGTGTGTGTGTATGTGTATGTGTATGTATATATATATTAAAGGATTTGATTTAGGTCACACCTGAAAACCAGTAGGTTTTCCCTACTTTCTTGAGTTTAAATCTGAATTTTGCAATAAGGAATTCATGATCTGAGCCATAGTCTGTTTGCTCCTGGTCTTGTTTTTGCTGACTATATAGAGTTTCTACGTCTTTGGCTGCAAAGAATATAACACATATTCAGATCAGATAAGCTCAGTCACTCAGTCGTGTCCAACTCTTTGTGACCCCATGAATCACAGCACGCCGGGCCTCCCTGTCCATCACCAGCTCCCGGAGGTCACTCAGACTCACGTCCATCGAGTCAGTGATGCCAGTCAGCCATCTCATCCTCTGTCGTCCCCTTCTCCTCCTGCTCTCAATCCCTCCCAGCATCAGAGTCTTCTCCAATGAGTCAACTCTTCGCATGAGGTGGCCAAAGTACTGGAGTTTCAGCTTTACCATCATTCCTTCCAAAGAAATCCCAGGGCTGATCTCCTTCAGAATGGACTGGTTGGATCTCCTTGCAGTCCAAGGGACTCTCAAGAGTCTTCTCCAACACCACAGTTCAAAAGCATCAATTCTTCGTTGCTCAGCCTTCTTCACAGTCCAGCTCTCACATCCATACATGAACACAGGAAAAACCATAGCCTTGACTAGACGGACCATTGTTGGCAAAGTAATGTCTCTGCTTTTGAATATGTGATCTATGTTGGTCAAAACTTTCCTTCCAAGGAGTAAGTGTCTTTTAATTTCATGGCTGCAGTCACCATCTGTAGTGATTTTGGAGCCAAGAAAAATAAAGTCTGACACTGTTTCCCCATCTATTTCCCATGAAGTGATGGGACCGAATTCCATGATCTTAGTTTTCTGAATGTTGAGCTTTAAGGCAACACATATTAGACAATATTAATAAGCTTAGATTCTAGATACTATGCTAGTTTAAATACATATATAGGCAAGCTGTTTCTAGAAAATGGCAACCCACTCCAGTATTCCTGCCTGGAAAATGCCATGGACAGTGTAGTCTGATAGGCTAAAGTTCATGGACTATAGCCTGCCCGGCACTTCTATCCATGGGGATTCTCCAGGCAAGAATATTGGAGTGGGTTGACATTGCCCTCCTGTAGGGATCTTCCCCACCCAGGGATTGAACCTAGGTCTCCCTCATTCTAGATGAATTCTTTACCATCTGAGCTACCAGGGAAGCCCAAGAATACCAGAGTGTGTGGACTATCCTTACCCAAGGGGGTCTTCCTGACCCAGGAATCAAACCGTGGCCTTCTGAATTTCAGGTGGATTCTTTTCCAATGAGCCACGAGGGAAGCCCTTGCTTAACTGTCAGGGTGTTGGATATTCTCTGTTATTTGGAAAATTGCTTTAGCAAATGGTGAGTGTTAGAATAAAACAAAGTACAACCATGAATAATATCTACAAATCATTTCACATCTTTGGTGGAAAATCAGCATCTTATCATTAGCTATATCAATGAGACATGATTTTAAAAAGCCTTGTAAAATGTTTCTCAACACATCCCTGACTTGAGTTTCCCATTAGTCCTAGATTACCATTTCTATTTTAATGTTTTATTTTGTAGCCAAATGAGAACATTTAGTTGCACAATCTATTATACTTTCCAGATATTCCTAGGAATAATTTAATTTTAAAATGCATTTAATTTTTTTTTTTTTTAATTATATTTATTTATTTTTGGCTGTGCTAGGTCTTCATTGCTGTGTGGGCTTTACTCCAGCTGCAGTGAGCAAGTCTACTCTCTAGTTGTGGTGTGTGGGCTTCTTATCATGGTGGCTTCTCTTATAGAGCACAGGTTCTAGGGCAAGCAGGCCTCAGTAGTCGTATCATGTGGGCTAAATGCTTGAGGCTCCTGGGCTCTGGAGCACAGTCTCAGTAGTTATGGTGCATGGGCTTAGTTGCTGGATCTTCCCAAACCAGAGTTAAGCCTGTGTCTTTTGTTTTGGCAGGGAGATTCTTCACCACTGAGACAAGACAGAAGCCCCCTTTTTAATTTTTAAAAATATAAACTCAACCAAATTTGAAAACTTTCAGAATCAAAAACTTTGGACAGATAACAAATATTCTTATATGATAATTACTGCTTCAAGTCCATGCCTATCAATAGCTGTTATTAGAAAATACAGAAATATATGTCATGTGCACTATATGCTTGCACATTCACTTCAATCTAGCCTTGTTTAACCCATAAGATTCTTATATTCTTGTCATTTGGGCTAATTATATCTAAATACATTATGTCTGCTAGACTCTTAAATATTTCAATCATTTCTCTCATTAAAAAATAATTTCAGTGTTGTTTTCTTAAATTTTCATGAAGATATAAATGAAGATAGTTTGCATAGGAAATCAATTTACTAAAGTAACCACACTTTTGTTTTAAGTTTGAATTTATTTCATATGAATTTGTATTTTTGACATTTTTCAAAATAAGATATAAATTTAAAATGTTGTTTCTAGGTTATATTATTCTACTGTAACAATTCATATGATAATCATGGTATGATAGTAAAAAATTATCATCTAAAAAATTCAAATAAAAAATGGAAAATTTTCCTTCATGCTTAAATATGCAAACTCATGATTCCTTTACTCTTTATGTTGTTATTTAGTCACTAAGTGGGTCCAAGTCTTTTGCAAGGCTCCTTTGTCCATGGGATTACCCAAGCAAGAAAACTGGAATGAGTTGCTATTTCCTCCTCCAGGGAATCTTCCCAACTCAGGGATTGAACTTGTTTTTCCTGCATTGACAAGCAGATTCTTTATTGCTGAGCTACTAGGGAAGTCCTTATTCTCTATAGTTTCACATGTATTTCCCTGTGATGATTAATTGCATCTACATAGGAATATGTCCTTGGTGTTTTCCTCGATAGTCTTAGCACTGAGCAGGGACAGAATCAATGTGGAACTTATCCACAAACACTATGTCATACTTTCATCAAATGGAAGATTCCTTGAAATATGGACACTTGGCAAAATAAGAATGAGATCACTTTGAACTGAACCCAAACATATAACTGTTGGCCAAATTTGTGTTCAAATGTAATTTTGAAAGTGTTCAGCTACTGAAAATTCTGAAATGTCTAAAAATTCAAGACACAAGTTTCTATATCTCTGATATTTTTCATTTACTTATGAAATAAATCACTGACAATTTAAAACATGTATTTCTGATATAGATATTCTATCTTTGAATACTGCTATCCTTTCCAGGAATAGGTGACAGAAAACTAAGACAATCTGCAAACCTTAGAAATACGTGCTCAAGTGTTCAAACTGCATTCATTAATTCATTGTGTTTCTACTAAGTCTGGCAAGAAGTGATTGAAATATAATGCTAATACTGTGTCTACACAATGCTGTGATCAAGTCATAATTTCTTGTTCACATAAATTTGTCTTTATTTTATTTTAGTATACACTCTGCTTCATGCTTACAAATATAGGAAAATTAAAACTCTGGAAAATTTGTCTGGTGAGATGTGTAGGTTATGTACAGAAGCATATAGGGGAAATTGGAATGATCTATAAGTTCAGCATAATTTTCCTTGGAAAACTGATAATTCAGAAAAAATGAAAATGAGTATAATAAGATATGAAAAAAAAATCCCCCTGGAAATGAGGCATGTTTCAGTAAAAGAATATTTCCAAAGTACTGTCAATCAATGATAGAAAGAGCAAAGGAGACCACTGTAGAAGAAGGAAGGGGTAAGAGAATGGGTCCATGGTTGAAAGCAATGGGAATACTTGAATGAGGGGTAATGGGTGGTGGGGGGTGACACCCTCAGATATGATATTTTCATAGATTTCCTTCAGGGAGAGAAATGGATTTGAAGGACAAGAATATGAGTTTCCTTGGTGGCTCTGTGGTAAACAATCTGCCTGCCAATGCTGGAGATGCAGGAGAGGTCAGTTCAATCCCTGGGTCTGGAAGATCTGGTGGAGAAGGAAATAGCAACCCACTCCAGTATACTTGCCTGAAAATTCCATGGACAGAGGAGCCTGCCTGGCCACAGTCCATGGGTTGCAGAGTCAGCCATGACCCAGCAAGCATGCAGCAATACAGGTTGAGTTCGGGAGCATTGCTGGGTCATTTTGAAATGACGGCAGTTTCCTATGCTAATGACAAAGGTAGCCGGGATCTTGTTGGAGTTAAATTAAGAGAATAGATAAATTACAAGCTATTGAGGTGATAAAATAATAAATAGCTTTTCTGAATTTTGGGGGTGATTTACACAATGCCTGAACTCAGCCATTTTCAGAAGCTGCTCCCTTGTCATTTACAGCTCTTTGAATTTTTGACCACAAAGCAATATGGATAAAGTTACTTTCTAAAAATTCATTTCATATTAGTTGAGTAAAATATTATAGTGAACTATTGTGAAAAAAAGTATAAAGTTGTACAGTTCTTTTTAAAAATTACATTCTAAAATATGTTTTAGCATTCACAAAAATTATCTCATTATTTCAAAACTATATGAATTTCAAGCATATAGAAAAATAGTTTTAATAAGACATTTTCTTTTTAAAAAATTGATTTGTAAACTATAAATGAATGTATTAAACATGAATGTAGCACTTTTGAGTAGGTAAGTTTAACCCATATGTTATCATTTTCATGATAGCAAAGATGTTTTATAAAATACAGTTTAAAAAAAATGTGTTAGTGTATCTATGTATGTACTTGTGTGCATATATATATGTGTGTGTGAATATATACCTATATACATGTATACACAATGCATACACATAAAACCATACATATGCATTCAAGTTTAATTTAAAACTCACACTTTGAATCTGTCATTGTGCTTGAACTTGTTCTAGTGCTGATTTTATCCTAAAGCATTGAAACTTATGATGCTTTAAAAATTAATTAATAGTCTAAGTATGTTCATTATCATTTAAGATCTATTTTGGTTACACTTTTTAATATTCTGTTTTTGTTGCAAAGCTATTTAGACACAGCCATTTGTGGATAATAAGTCATTTATTCCTCATTAACTGTTAGGATGGATGTAGATATTCATTGCAGCCAGACAACAGACTCATTTAACTGCATACAGTACATGATTATATACCACACCAATGACTAGAATGCAAATCCCACTTCACATTTACTTCATTTTAACTTAACCATTTTCCAATAGCTTAAATCTTCTATTTTATGGCTGTGAGTTTCCTTTTCTAGCTTTTCTGCAAGAATATCACTGAGTTTTTATTTTAAAAAAGGAAAAAATAAAAAGCAAGAAAAAGGAAATGGATGAATGTTTATAATCTAGATGCCAGTTCTCTCAACTATAACTCACATGGACTCTTACAATTTGTCTATGAAACCAAGCTTTCCCTGTTGGAAATTTATACCCTAGTCAGCTTAACCTTAAACCAGATGAGTTTCAGTTTTTAAATGCAGAAGACCTTAACAAATCATCATAGAACTGGTCACAGTTCCAAACTTTATTTGTGCCTGCAGTGAAACTCAGGAATTTGCTACCTTCCTCCCACAAAAGATAGCATACCATCTTAAATTGCATGAAGTATATTAAAATGAAAACTTATAATTTATGTTTATAAATTAGCATTTTAAAATTAGTAACTATGTGCAGAAAATGTGAATTTTTCATTATATTGCATTTTAAATCTATATAACAATAAATAATCAAGTCAAAAATAATGCATCAAAATAATCATGTATAGTTTATAATTAATTCTATGTTGAAATATTATAAAAATATAATACATTTTGAAGTGTGCTTCACTAAAATTGAATAAGCTATATTAGAGTCTCCTTATTTTAGAATTTACAGGAAGATCTAGTCAATATACATAGTATATCACAATGTCTGCTGATAAAGTAGAGAGGAAATAAAGACAACACCATCTTTTTATTTATCTTTCAAAACTGGAAAACAGATAAATCCTCACATTTGTTTTCTTACTAATCTTGGAAACTTGGAAATTTTCTTAATTCAGCTACTGGCAGCCACTAACTAAAGGAACAGGGTACACAAATGAATTAAGGTCTACAGCCTTGTCTGGTTTTAAAAATTATCCAGATGGAAATATAGGAATAAACAATCCAAATAATCTTGTTGATTCCAAAATATAAATTGTAATTTTCTATAATTATTTATCTTGATCATTGCATTCTATGTGGTTTCCACATAGAATTCCACCACAGCCTTTATACAATGTGAAATTTTACTGTCATAAAGCAAAATAAGGGCTTCCCTGGTGGCCCAGTGGTAAAGAACCTGCCTGCCAATGTAAGAGATGTGGGTTCCATCTCTGAGTTGGGAAGATCCCCTGGAGAAGGAAATGTCAACAAAGTATTCTTGTCAGCAAAGAAACAAAGTATTCTTGTTTGGGAAATTCCATGGACAGAGGAGCATGATGGGTTACAGTCCATGGGCTCACAATGGAGTAGGACATGACTTACTAACTAAACAACAACAAAGCAAGATAAACATATGAAAATGAAAATCCAAAGTGATAAGTGAGTGCAAAATTAAATCTTGCAGTCCTTACATCATTTCCTAGATCCCTCCTGTTCCCCAGAGCCATCTACATTTGCCTATTCAATGTTTAAAAAATGTTTACTTTCCTTTTTCTAATATGAAAAGACCCTATATTTTTAGTCATCAAATTTTATAAAAATCTATTAAAATCTCCATCTAAAAAGACGGAGGAATAGGGGAATTCTCATATATTTCATTTTACCATTTTTGATTTTACCAATTAAATATGTGATACATTAGATTTCATCCCAATGAGCAATATGGGACATGAATATAGTTGCTATTTTTTGCAAAAGGTTAATCAAGTCATCACATTACACTTTAGTGAATGTTCTGTCTTTTCTACATTGGATTAGCATTCCCTGTCATGCATGGATGTGAGAGTTGGACTATAAAGAAAGCTGAGCATTGAAGAATTGATGCTTTTGAACTGTGGTGTTGCAGAATACTCTTGAGAGTCCCCTGGACTGCAAGGAGATCCAACCAGTCCATCCTAAAGGAGACCAGTCCTGAGTGTTCATTGGAAGGACTGATATTGAAGCTGAAACTCCAATACTTTGGCCACATGATGTGAAGAGCTGACTCATTTGAAAAGACCCTGATGCTGGGAAAGATTGAAGAAGGGAGGAACAGGGGATGACAGAGGATGAGACGGTTGGATGGCATCACCCACTCAATGGAGATGAGTTTGGGTAAACTCCAGGAGTTGGTGATTGACAGGGAGGCCTAGCATGCTGCAGTCTAAGGTGTTGCAAAGAGTTGGACATGGCTGAGTGAATGAACTGAACTGAACTGAACTGAAAGTTCCAAAATGTCTTTTACCTAGTCCTGGATTTTCCATTCTATCCCATTGATCTTTATTTCCATTCCTGAATATCATGCTACTCTAACTATTAATGTTTAAAATTTACTTTAATCTGGTTAATGCCTTCTCTGCTTATTTCTACCTATTAATATCCATCTTGATTAGTCCATATATACATGCTTGGTAATACAAATGCTATTCTCTTTGTTACCTTAAGAATGAAGTGAAGTGAAGTTGCTCAGTCATGTCCGACTCTTTGTGACCCCATGGACTGTAGCCTACCAGGCTTCTCTGTCCATGGGATTTTCCAGGCAAGAGTACTGGAGTGGGTTGCCATTTCCTTCTCCAGGGAATCTTCCGTAACCCAGGAATTGAACCCGTGTCTCCTGCATTGCAGGCAGACACTTTACCCTCTGATCCACCAGGGAAGCCCATTATCTTTGTTACCTTAAGAATAACTATATGTAATTAAACTTACCTAACCAAATGTGCTGCAGTTCATACTTAATGCATTCATTTGTTCTTTATTAACCTATGTGTAAAGGGAGAGAATGCCATATTAGAACTATATTTTAATAAACCTGAAATTCATATGTAAGTTTTGAATTAATGATGGGATTCGTTTTTATGAAACCTGAAGAATATCTCTAGAATACAAATTTATTTTTTCATAGGGTTTCCCCCTGGTGGCTCAGTGGTGAGGAATCCGACTGCAATGAAGGAGACATGGGTTCAAACCATGAGTCAGGAAGATTCCCTGGAGGATGAAATGGCAACCCACTCCAGTATTCTGGCCTGGAATGTCCCATGGACAAAGGAAACTGGTGAGCTACAGTCCACGAGATTGCAAGAGTTGGACACAATTTAGGGACTAAACCACCACCATTTTTTCATAATAGTTTGTTGTATTATTTTACTCAACAGATATATACTAATGTAACTATAGTACTGCAGCAAAAACTCCAAAGGAAGTTTTTCTTAATGCAAATGACAGAACAACTTGAAAAAATAGTTACATTTAGACAAGGATACATATTTACAGTGTGTGTGTGTGTGTGTGTGTGTGTGTGTGTGTGTGTGCGTGCCATGTGTATGCTCCATGTCCCTGGGATTTTTCCAGGCAAGAATACTGGAATGGGTTGCCAATTCCTTCTCCAGGAGATCTTCCAAACATAGGGATTAAACCTGCATCTCTTGCATCTCATGCACTGACAGGCATGTTCTTTACCAGCTGAGTCGTGGGGGAAATTACAGTGTGACCTGATACTATTGACATTAATCTTTATTCCCTAATTGTAGCAGTGTTTGTTAGGCTTCTTCACTGTAAAGTTACTCTCCCCCCACCCCACCCAATTCCGCTTTACATACTGTAACCTTTGGAAGAAATTCATTATACGCACTTCACACTTAGGGAAACAGAAGTTATTCTCCACCCTCTTGAATGAGGAGTATTTGTATAAAATGTTTGGAATTGTCCTGCGAAGGATATTTGTCTATTTTCCCTATACATTTACTGATACTATCACTTATTTATGTCAGTATGGACTAAAGTATATGTATCTTACACTTTTGATAATAATCTAATACTAGTGTCTACTTTTTTTTCTATCATATAGTTCAAGCTCTGAAAAATGGCAGCTTTTTAAGTTGGTTTCTCTGTCTTTTATACATACCTCCATTATTTGTTTTTGTTATTGATTGTTCATTTGCTAAGTCACATCTGACTTTTTGCAACCACAAGGTCATCTTTTTATTTCCTGCATCAGTCCTTGAACCAACAACTTTACCAAGGAGATAGCGTTCTTTTTATTGAAGAACAGAATTAGAAACCAAGATCTGTGTACCATCAGTTCAGGTCAGTTCAGTTGCTCAGTCATGTCCGACTCTTTGTGACCCCATGAATCACAGCACGCCGGGCCTCCCTGTCCATCACCAACTCCCGGAGGTCACTCAGACTCACGTCCATAGAGTCAGTGATGCCATCCAGCCATCTCATCCTCTGTCGTCCCCTTCTCCTCCTGCCCCCAATCCCTCCCAGCATCAGAATCTTCACCAATGAGTCAACTCTTCACATGAGGTGGCCAAAGAACTGGAGTTTCCGCTTTAGCATCATTTCTTCCAAAGAAATCCCAGGGCTGATCTCCTTCAGAATGGAACCCTTGGATCTCCTTGTAGTCCAAGGGACTCTCAAGAGTCTTCTCCAGCACCACAGTTCAAAGGCATCAATTCTTAGACACTCAGGTTTCTTCACAGTCCAACTCTCACATCCATACATGACCACTAGAAAAACAATAGCCTTGACTAGATGGACCTTTGTTGGCAAAGTAATATCTCTGCTTTTCAATATGCTATCTAGGTCGGTCATAACTTTCCTTCCAAGGAGTAAGCATCTTTTAACTTCATGGCTGAAGTCACCATCTGCAGTGATTTTGGAGCCCAGAAAAATAAAGTCTGACACTGTTTCCACTGTTTCCCCATCTATTTCCCATGAAGTGATGGGACCAGATGCCATGATCTTAGTTTTCTGAATGTTGAGCTTTAAGCCAACTTTTTCACTCTCCACTTTCACTTTCATCAAGAGGCTTTTTAGTTCCTCTTCACTTTCTGCCATAAGGGTGGTATCATCTGCATATCTGAGGTTATTGATATTTCTCCTGGCAATCTTGATTCCAGATTGTTCTTCTTCCAGCCCAGCATTTCTCATGATGTACTCTGCATATAAGTTAAATAAACAGGTAAACAGGGTGACAATATACAGCCTTGACATACTCCTTTTCCTATTTGGAACCAGTCTGTTGTTCCATGTCCAGTTCTAAATGTTGCTTCCTGACCTGCATACAGATTTCTCAAGAGTCAGTTCAGGTGGTCCCATCTCTTTCAGAATTTTCCACAGTTTATTGTAATCCACACAGTCAAAGGCTTTGGCATAGTCAGTAAAGCAGCAATAGATGTTTTTCTGGAACTCTCTTGCTTTTTCCAGTGGATGTTGGCAATTTAATCTCTGGTTCCTCTGCCTTTTCTAAAACCAGCTTGAACATCTAGAAGTTCACGTTCACGTATTGCTGAAGCCTGGATTGGAGAATTTTGAGCATTACTTTACTAGCATGTGAGATGAGTGCAATTGTGCGGTAGTTTGATCATTCTTTGGCATTGCCTTTCTTTGGGATTGGAATGAAAACTGACATTTTCCAATCCTGTGGCCACTGCTGAGTTTTCCAAATTTGCTGGCATATTGAGTACAGCACTTTCACAGCATCATCTTTCAGAATTTGAAAGAGCTCTTCTGGAATTCCATCACCTCCTTTAGCTTTGTTTGTAGTGATGCTTTCTAAGGCCCACTTGACTTCACATTCCAGGATGTCTGGCTCTAGGTGATATTTGTACATTAATACTGGACTGCCATTCTCCTAGGAACTTTCTGCTGACAGAGCAAAGAAATATATGTTTCTATCCTAACAGGTGCATATACCCATACCTACCAATACTTGCATATGTCACCTTCTATCCATATTGAGCCAAACATGAATTCATACTGATGTTTTCAAATCTAATCCATTACGACTTGCCATTACAACCCGGAGAATGCTTACTCCCACCATCCCCATCAATTAATGTGTTTCTCCAGTGTCAGTATACATATAGAGCTGCATCAGAATTGACTTCCCCATCTTCACAGTAATTAAAGTATCTACTAGAATATAGTGCTTCTATACAATATCTTTTGCCATTAACTTGAAAACTCTACTCATTTCTAAAGATGTTTAGCATTTATCTTGCCCCCACACTCCCTTCAATGAGGTTTCTTATATTTGTAACTCAATTAGATTTTTTATAATTCTATGTTTTATTCTGGGATTCTCTTGTCTTCCTGGTTTTTTTTTTTTTAATTTTATTTTAATTGCTTATGTTTTCTACTTTATATTCTTTACAATTCCATGGGATTTGATAGATTCATATTGTCATGCATCTACTCTAATAGTACTATACACGATAGTTTCACCACCCTAAAATATTCCAATGTTCTATCCACTAAACCTTCCCTGTTGACAACCTCACCTTATACATTGGTAAACACCGTCTCTATAGTTTTGAGTTTTTCATAATAATATATAATTAGAATCTTGCATCATGTAGACTTTCTAGTTCAGTTTCCTTTACTCAGCAATATGCATTTATGATTCATTCATGTTGTTCCATATATTGATAGTTCATTTCTTTTAGCCTGGATTTCTTTGGTGACTCAATGGATAAGTGGCTCAGATGATAAATAATCTGTATGCAATGAGGGAGACCTGGGTTTGTTCCCTGGATCAGGAAGAACCCCTGAAGAAGGAAATGGTTACCCACTCCAGTATTTTTGCCTGGAGAATTCCATGGACAGAGGAGCCTGGCAGGTTATAGTCCATGGGCTCACAAAGAGTTGGACATGACTGAGTGACTTTCATTTTCACTTTTATTTTAATCGCTAAATAATATTCTATTGTGGAGATGTGCCATCATTTATTCATTTACCTATGAAAGGACATCTTGATTATTTCAAGTTTCAGAGAGTTTGGGAAACTGAATAGTGCTACTGCAATCATTCATGTTCAGGTTTTTGTATGGACACAAACTCTTGTAAACATGTAGAAGTGTGATTATATGGTAAACTATGTTTGCTTTTGTACAAACTGCAAAACTCTCTAGAAAGTGGCTATATTGCTTTCATTCCCATTAGTAATGAATGAAAGTTTCTGTAGATGGGCATTTTTTTATTGGACATGGAATTCTGGGTTAGTTGTATTTTATTTCAACACTTTAATATTTCACTGTCTCCCCTCTTTTACTTTTAGGATTTCTGATGAGCAATCCACTGTAATCTGTACCCTTATTATTGTCTGGGTAAAATGCTTATTTTCCATGACTTAATGTTTTTCTCTTAGTCACTGTCTTTCTACAATTTGAATATGTTTCAGTGTATTTAATTTTTTAATGATTCTACTCCATATTCCTGAGAATCTAATCCAGTTTTACAGTCTGTTATTAATTTTGGAAAGTTCTCAGCCATTACTTCTTCAAGTATTTTTTCTTCTACATTTCCTCTTCCTTATCCTCCTGTATTTCAAATAAAAGTTTAAAAACCTCTTAAATTTTTCCCACAGTTCTAAAGTATTCTGTTTTCCTTTTTTTTATCCCCTCACTTCCCTTGGCATGTCATTTGGGAAATTTCTACTGAAGGATCTGCAAGCTCCCTGATACTTTTCTTGGCCATATTCAGTCTACTGATGCATCCATCAAAGACAGTCCTCATTTATATTACAGTGTTGTACTCAAAATTTTTATCATGGTCTTCTACTGTTGCTTATAGATTATATTTCTCTGCTTATATTAACCATATGTTCTTGCTTACTTTCTACTCTTTTTATTAGCATTCAGTTCAGTTCAGTCACTCAGCTGTGTCCAACAGTTTTCGACCCATGAACCGAAGCATGCCAGGCCTCCCTGTCTATCATCAACTCCTAGAGTTTATCCAAACTCATTTCCACTGAGTCAGTGATGCCATCAAACAATCTCATCCTCTGCCATCCCCTTCTCCTCCTGCCCTCAATCTTCCCCAGCATCAGGGTCTTTACAAATGAGTCAGCTCTTCGCACCAGCTGGCTAAAGTATTGGAGTTTCAGCATCAATATCAGTCCTTACACTGAACACTCAGGACTAATCTGCTTTCGGATGGACTGGTTGGATTGCCTTGCAGTCCAAGGGACTCTCAAGAATCTTCTCCAACACCACAGTTCAAAAGCATCAAATCTTCAGTGCTCAGCTTTCTTCACAGTCCAACTCTCACATCCATACATGACCACTGGAAAAACCATAGCCTTGACTAGACAGACCTTTGTTGGCAAAGTAATGTCTCTGCTTTCCAATATGCTATCTAGGTTGGTCATAACTTTCCTTCCAAAGAGTAAGCATCTTTTAATTTCATGCCTAAAGTCACCATCTCCACTGATTTTGAAGCCCAAAGAAACAGTCAGCCACTGTTTCCACTGAACCCCATCTATTTGTCATAAAGTGATGGGACCGGATGCCATGATCTTCGTTTTCTGAATGTTGAGCTCTAAGCCAACATTTTCACTCTCTCTTTCACTTTCATCAAGAGGCTTTTTAGTTTCTCTTCACTTTCTGCCATAAGGGTGGTATCATCTGCATACTTGAGGTTATTGATATTTCTCCTGGCAATCTTGATTCCAGCTTGTGCTTCCTCCAGCCCAGCATTTCTCATGATATGTTCTGCATATAAGTTAAATAAGCAGGATGACATATACAGCCTTGACATACTCCTTTTCTTATTTGGAACCAGTCTGTTGTTCCATGTTCAGTTCTAACTGTTGCCTCCTGACCTCCATATAGGTTTCTCAAGAGGCAGATCAGGTCATCTGGAATTCCCATCTCTTTCAAAATTTTCCAGTGTATTTTGGTCCACACAGTCAAACGTTTTGGCATAGTCAATAAAGCAGAAATAGATATTTTTCTGGAACTCTCTTGCTTTTTCCATGATCCAGTGGATGTTGGCAATTTGATCTCTGGTTCCTCTGCCTTTTCTAAAACCAGCTTGAACATCTAGAAGTTCATGATTCACGTATTGCTGAGGCCTGGCTTGAAGAATTTTGAGCATTACTTTAATAGCATGTGAGATGAGTGCAATTGTGCGGTAGTTTGAGCATTCTTTGGCATTACCTTTATTTGGGATTGGGATGAAAACTGACCTTTTCCAGTCCTGTGGCCACTGCTGAGTTTTCCAAATTTTCTGCAATATTAAGCGCAGCACTTTCACAGCATCATCTTTCAGGATTTGTAATAGCTCAACTGGAATTCCATCACGTTCACTAACTTTTTGTTCATAGTGAGGCTTTCTAAGGCCCACTTGACTTCACATCCCAGGATGTCTGGCTCTAGGTGAGTGATCATGCCATCATGATTATCTTGGTCGTGAGGCTCTTTTTTATACAGTTCTTCTGTGTTTTCTTGCCATCTCTTCTTAATATCTTCTGCTTCTGTTAGGTCCATACCATTTCTGTCCTTTATTGAGCCCATCTTTGCATGAAATGTTCCCTTGGTATCTCTAATTTTCTTGAAGAGATCTAGTCTTTCACATTCTATTGTTTTCCTCTATTTTTTTGCATTGATCACTTAGGAAGGCTTTTTTATCTCTCCTTGTTATTCTTTGGAACTCTGCATTCAGATGCTTATAACTTTCCTTTTCTTCTTTGCTTTTTGCTTCTCTTCTTTTCACAGCTATTTGTAAGGCCTCCCCAGACAGCCATTTTGCTTTTTTGCATTTCATTTCCATGGGGATGGTCTTGATCTCTGTCTCCTGTACATTGTCACGAACCTCTGTCCTCAGGTTAAAAACCTTTTAATATGAAATTTTATATTTATCTAACTAGACATTGGGATTTCTTTAATGTTTGCTAAAGATGCTGTCATTGGCTTCAAATTCATCTAAATCCTTGTTTTTTCCTCCATTGTTTTTGTTGTTGTTGTTGTTTGTTTTTTGAGCTGTACTACCTAGAATCTTCCATATATATAATTGAGCATTGTTGATATGGCAGTCAGGACACTGTAGAGTAGTATTCCATAAGATTATGATTAATTCTCAGTCTTTTACTGAGCCTGTGTCTTGGGACTTTTTCCTCAACAAATAGTTCACAGTTCCTCATTCTCTTCCACACTTTTAGATGAGTCAGGAAGACTAGACAGGCGTCGTACCAAATAAATGCCCTTTCTCCATGTAGGATATGTTTCTGATAATATATTTTCTCATTTATATTAAGCCTTTAGAGTATTCCTCTATTAATCCAGGCCATAATGCTTTTATTTTAGAATTTAAACGTATTTTTATAAAAAAAAAAGTCTTCTGTATTCTTGCCTATGTTTATTACTATTACTTAGGATTCTTATTGATATTTACTGATGTATCTTTACATTTAAATATTCTATTTGGTTAAAGATATGTTACTGACATTTGTAAATGCATGCTTTATTTGGAAATTTGGCAAGTTCTTTTATTTGTTTAATTGTTTCTTAAGTGTGTTGATTTTCTAATTAAGATATTATGATTAGCAAATGAAAATAGTGCATCCCTCCTATTTTAATCTTCACAGTACTTGTTTTCTGTCTTTATCTTCTTTTTGGCTAATACCTCTAATACAAATAATTCAGTGATAGTGGACACTCTTTTCTTGCTCTCAAAAAATACATCTAATATATTAAAAAAATTCTCCAATAGTTATGTTTGCTGTCATTTTTGTATGTAATTATTAACAAATTCAATAATTATCTTCCAGTCTCCATCTGATAAATATTTTAAATCCTAAGTGTTGAAGTTAATAAAATATTAGTTTTCAGCATTTAAGATAATTATACAACTATGTGTTTTCTATTATTTTAAGGATTTATATTCTTAGGTTTTTTGATGTGAAAAGTGACTTGAATTTACAGAACAGATTTACTTGATCATGATGTTTTACTGTTTAGCACACTGTCAAATTGAGAAGGCATAGGTTTTAACATGTAAAAATTCAGTGGTGAATTCTTCATAAGTGAAATGGGCTTCTAATTGTCCTTTATATTCACCTACATAAAATAACACAATTTCTCAGTCATTCTTTTCTAATTCTATACTATGCACTGAATTTATACTAAGCTTATTACAGCTCTCAGTATCCAGTATAGCTCTCTTGGCCTTGTGCTTCTTGGTTTGTATTTTTGTTTCCGTGTTCTGTCACTAAGTCATGTCCAATTCTTTGTGACCCCAAGGACTGCAGTGTGCCAGGCTTCCCTGTCCTTCATTATCTCCCAGAGTTTGCTCAGATTCAGGCCTATTGAGTCAGTGATGCTATCTTTCTAACCGTCTCATCCTCTGCTGATCCCTTCTTCTTTTACTTTCAATCTTTCCCAGCATCAGGGTCTTTTCCAATGAGTCAGTTCTTCCCATTTGGTGACTAAAGTATTGGAGCTTCAGCTTCAGCTTCAGAATCAGTCCTTTCAATGAATATTCAGGGTGGATTTCCTCTAGGATCCACTAGTTTCATCTCCTTGGATTCCACGGGACTCTCAAGAGTCTTCTGCAGGACCACGGTACAAAAGCATCAATTTTTTGGCATTCAGCCTTTTTTTTTTTTTTTTTTTTTATTCAGCTCTCACATCCATACATGACTACTGGAAAACCCTTAGCTTTGACCATATGGGCCTTTGTCAGCAAAGTCATATCTCTGCCTTTTAATATGCTGTCTAGGTTTGTCAAAGCTTTCCTTTCAAGGAACAAGCTACTTTTAATTTCATGGGTGCAGTCACCACAGTGAGTTTGGAGTCCAAGAAAATAAAATCTGCCACTGCTTCCATTTTTCCCCTTCTATCTTCTTTTTACTCTACATTTTCTTATTTAAAAATTATTTTCAGTAGTACAGATATCAAGGATCAGTTTACATTGGAACAGTAGCTGAATGAAATTCTAAAATGATTACAAACTCAACTAAATTTTGCCTATAAGGAGGCATTGTCGGCTAGTAGTGCATTTTCTCATTAACACAAAGACAAGAAAGCTGCAGATATAAAACATAATTGTGAAAGCAAGCAGAATATTTGAGGTGTTTGAGTTTTAGCTAGGAAGGATTTGCAAGAAATAATGGAACAGATCCACCTAAATATTTTTTCTTGAGGATTTATATATCCTTGCCATTATCCCATTTATCTTATTTCACCCATACAGAAGGTAACAGAATAATGGTCTGCAATTCCTTCATGAGTGTTATCATAGGATTTGGTCAAGAATGTTATAAACATTATCTGAATAATTGTAATGAATCAAATCTAAAACTATACCAAATAAAATAGGACATAACACTTGAAATATTGTCACTGAAAAGCAGCAAGGGATGGAACTGTTTTCTGTATGAAACTAGTACTGCAAATAGCATTTTTATTCATAATTATTATACTTAAACTTTCAGGTGAAGGAGTAAAAAAGTTATATAAACCATCAATTGTAAATACCAGTAAAAAATAGTATGAATAGTAAATTTATAGAGGCAAAATAAATAAAGACCAATGATTATATGAAAATATAATTTCAGATTACCTGAAACTACATTAAACTTCAGAACTAATTCTTATCTGAGTCTTATTATCAGAAAACTTATGAGAAAAAATAATCTGATTATCTGTAAAATGATATATTGTGACTGTAAAGATTAATTTTTGCTGAGCTACTACTTTAAAAAATGGAAATACACAGATAAATTCATTATGTATTTTAATTAATTCAACTATTTCAGCTTAATTTTTAACTGTATAGCTCAAATTTATTCATTTCTTTTAAAAATCTGTATGCACATTTTACATTATTTAAATTATGTTTAATATTGTTTTCAGATTAACAGACTAAATTAAACTGCAAATATTTCACATGTATTCATTCTTCACAGAAATATTTTTAGAAAATTTATTAGATTTCATAGTAAAATTTGACAGATGAGTTTTGTTTCATCTAGTTCTTTTCCCTTTCATCAACATATAGAAAAACAGTAAATTTACTTTTACTCTGAAATATACTTTTCAAAAATTCCAACAAAATGTCAACCAGTACATGGCATTGTTAGTGTCAACTATATTTCTGTGATGAACTGAACTGAAAAACTGATGCAGGGGAAAATTTATTTGTTGTACAGACATTTGTTGGCACTAAGAAATGATAAAATATATCACTTTACAGGTTTGATTAACTGAGGATATATATTTTTATGTTTTATTTCCCTTATTCAACAGTAGATACAAATAGTGGTTATGAACAATTTGGTTGACTAACTACAGGATTAAAACTATGAGATATTTTTGTGGCATTGTTATATAATGATATATCTTTTTCTCTCTCAGATATTATATTCAAACCTAATGACAGTCTGACATTTAATGCTTATATTAAAGATAATGCATGCAAAAATTTAGAAAAATTCAAGTATTATAGTGAATGACAAATACTAACATTATTCATCCTTCTCTTTAAATAATAATAGTAGTATTGGTATGTGTTAGTTGCTCAATCGTGTCCAACTTTGCAACCCCATGGACTGTAACCCACAAGGCTCCTCTATCCATGGGATTTTTCAAGCAAGGATACTGAAGTAGGTTGCCATTCTCTCTTCAGAGGATAGTATTGTTATAGAATAGTCTTATTTGAATTGCACAATACAATCTAAATACTAGCAAAGCAAGTTAATACTCATGAGATTGGTTTATGACATTTTGAGTAATAAATTTGTATGCTTATTATTGGAACATAAATAAGAAATCCTCACTGAATATACAAGAGAACAGCAAGATAATTTTTAATTATATTCTTACAGCATATGCATTCTTTCATGTTAATGGAGAAATGATGTCTTGACACAGGTTTGAGCCCATATATTCTATGTAAGGTAAATTCTATGCAAGAATAGAGGTCATTCTTGGTTGCTGAGGGTTGGACATGACTTAGTGACTTCACTTTCACTTTCACTTTTCACTTTCCTGCATTGGAGAAGGAAATGGCAACCCACTCCAGTGTTCTTGCCTGGAGAATCCCAGGGATGGGGGAGCCTTTTGGGCTGCCATCTATGAGGTCGCACAGAGTCAGACACGACTGAAGCAACTTAGGAGCAGCAGCATCAATCTGGTTCCCACCTAATTTCCCTGACCCCAGTGATAAAAGAAAAGCAGAAGTATTATCATAAGGACTTTGATTTCTAGTAACAAAAAATCAAGACAAGAATGAAAACTATTTTGACTTATCAGTCATATTTCTTTTTTCTCCAATGATGATTTTTTTTTCCTTCTGCTTACAAGAATAAAAAGTGCTTGGTTCCAATATTAAAGGACATATTTTATTTATAACCAGGCAGACTTGAAATTCTTCATTTAAAATCCCTGTTTAACTTTAGAGAAACCTTTAAAAACTCAATTACATTTATACTAGGATTTTACCCCAGACTTCAGAGCCCAGAATTCTAATGCTCAGGAAAAATAACCCATTATGGAAAAGCCACAGGACCATATGAATGTCTTAGGGAACACATGTACATCGATGGCTGATTCATGTAAATGTATGGCAAAAGTCACTACAATATTGTAAAGTAACAAGCTTCCAATTAAAATAAATTGATTAATTAAAAAAAAAAAAAGTCTAAGGGTGAGTTACCCCCAAGCTTTGTCAAAAATGTGGACCTTGTTCTCCTTCAGAGAAAAATTTGAATGGTATTCAAATAACAATCTTTAATTATTGCCCTACTTGAAATAATTTCATATTGGGATATCTTACTGGAGCAGGAAATGTCAACCCGCTCCAGTATTCTTGCCAGGAGAATTTCATGGACAGAGGAGCCTGAAGGCCTAGAGTTCATGGCGTCACAGTCAGACATGACTGAGCGACTAACACACGTATCTTATTAGTGGACTTTAAAACAAATTCCCACTATTGTGAAGGCAATTTATCAAATTAATTTTTTAAAGAGCAGTCCTCAAAGTCATGAATCAAAGTAGCCTCAGAGTACACTAAATAACTTCTGAGCAGGTACTCTTTAGTTGGAGGACAGTTTCTAAAAGACAATTTAGCAATCTTAAGTCCATGTGGGTGTTACACTTCATTTTATTTTTAACTGAATTCAGAAATGGAGAGAAAGTATATTCTTAATTAATGAAGACAAGTAATTGTTGTGAGAATATTAATTATAGAAATCTGACAAAGAGTGTAACTAATCACACAGGAGGGCATACTTCCTCATTTATTATTTATTATAAACTTTAAATAAATAATACGTTACATTAATTTTGCTTTAAAGAAAACAGATAAGGCTTATAATTTTAATATTAAGACAAAAATTTACAAGTAAATAAATTGTAATCTATTTGAAGATAATTATGCACCACTTTTAAGTCTCATAAGACTATGCTAATTTCATAGACTGTAACTAGCATTTAAAACATTCTAGTTGTGAAATCAGATTTAAAGTTTCCCTGAACATGTCCAAGCCTTTGATTATTTAAAAAAAATATATATATATTCAGCATTGTCTGTCACTGAAATCATATTGAGTTGGCCAAATTATTTGTTCCAGCTTTCCAAACTATTTTAAGAAAAGCCTGAATGAATGTTTTGGCCAGTTCAATAAAAAATACATTATAAATACAAGAAATTAAAGCATATTTAGTTTATTTAACTAATGTTTCATAATATCAGTAGTTAGGTATATTTAGTAGTTAGGAATAAGAGAGTAGTCTTTATCATGTGACTTTGTCTTCTCTCATAAACATTTATTGATGACTTTCAAAGATTCAGTAACTGAATAATGTGTTAGCAACATATAAGTGAACAAAAGTCCATTCTACAATTAACTCATAATGTCATAAGAAAACAAGTTTTCCACAAGATAATTAAAATAAAATGTGGCAGTTACTGTGATAAGTATCAGATCAGATTGGATCAGTCGCTGAGTCGTGTCCAACTCTTTGCGACTCCATGAATCACAGGACGCCAGGCCTCCCTGTTCATCACCATCTCCCGGAGTTCACTGAGACCCACGTCCATCAAGTCAGTGATGCCAGCCAGCCATCTCATCCTCTGTCGTACCATTTTCCTCTTGTCCCCAATCCCTCCCAGATCAGATCAGATCAGATTAGTCGCTCAGTCGTGTCCCACTCTTTGCGACCCCATGAACCGCAGCACGCCAGGCCTCCCTGTCCATCACCAACTCCCGGAGGTCACTCAGACGCACATCCATCGAGTCAGTGATGCCATCCAGCCATCTCATCCTCTGTTGTACCCTTCTCCTCCTGTCCCCAATCCCTCCCAGCATCAGAGTCTTCTCCAACGAGTCAACTCTTCGCATGAGGTGGACAAAATACTGGAGTTTCAGCTTTAGCATCATTCCTTCCAAAGAAATCCCAGGGCTGATCTCCTTCAGAATGGACTGGTTGGATCTCCTTGCAGTCCAAGGGACTCTCAAGAGTCTTCTCAAACACCACAGTTCAAAAGCATCAATTCTTCAGTGCTCAGCCTTCTTTACAGTCCAGCTCTCACATCCATACATGACCACAGGAAAAAACCATAGCCTTGACTAGGCGAACCTTTGTTGGCAAAGTAATGTCTCTGCTTTTGAATATGCTATCTAGGTTGGTCATAACTTTCCTTCCAAGGAGGAAGCGTCTTTTAATTTTCTGGCTGCAGTCACCATCTGCAGTGATTTTGGAGCCCAGAAAAATAAAGTCTGACACTGTTTCCACTGTTTCCCCATCCATTTCCCATGAAGTGATGGGACCAGATGCCATGATCTTCGTTTTCTGAATGTTGAGCTTTAAGCCAACTTTTTCACTCTCCACTTTCACTTTCATCAAGAGGCTCTTTAGTTCCTCTTCACTTCCTGCCATAAGGGGGTGTCATCTGCATATCTGAGGTTATTGATATTTCTCCCAGCCATCTTGATTCCAGCTTGTGTTTCTTCCAGTCCAGCATTTCTCATGATGTACTCTGCATATAAGTTAAATAAACAGGGTGACAGTATACAGCCCTGACGTACTCCTTTACCTATTTGTGATAAGTATAGGTAAAGACTATTGGGAAATGTTTTTAAGGAGAAGCAAAGGAAAAAAAAATGTGAGAGAATATCATGTCAGTCAGTCTGTTCAGTCACTCAGTCATGTCCTGCTCTTTGCGACCCCATGGACTGCAGCACTCCAGGCTTCCCTGTCCACCACCACCTACCAGAGCCTACTCAAACTCATGTGCATTGAGTTGGTGATTCTATCAAACCATCTAATCCTCTGTCCTCCCCTTCTCCTCCTGCCTTCAAACTTTCCCAGAATCAGGGTCTTTTCCAACGAGTCAGTACTTTGAATCAGGTGGCCCAAGTATTGGAGCTTCAGCATCAGTTCTTCTGAAGAATATTTAGGAATGATTTCCTTTAGGATTAACTGATTGGATCTCCATGCAGTCTAAGTGACTCTCAAGAGTCTTCCCCAACACCACAGTTCAAAAGCATCAATTCTTTGGCACTCAGCTTTCTTTATAGTTCAACTCTCACATCCATACATAAATACTGGAAAAACCATAGCTTTGACGAGATAGACCTTTGTTTGGTAGAGTAATGTCTCTGCTTTTATATATGCTGTCTAGGTTGGTCATAGTTTTTCTTCCAAGAAACACGCATCTTTTAATTTCATGGCTGTAGTCACCATCTGCAGTGATTTTGGAGGCCCCAAAAATGGAGTCTCTCACCGTTTCCATTGCATCTTCATCTATTTGTCATGAAGTGATAGGACCGGATGCCGTGATCTTAGTTTTCTAAATGTTGAACTTTAAGCCAGATTTTTCACTCTCCTTTTTCACTTTCATCCAGAGGCTCTTTAGTTCTTCTTGGCTTTCTGCCATAAGAGTGGTGTCATCTGCAGATCTGAAGTTATTGATATTTCTCTGGGCAATCTTGATTCCAGCTTTGCTTAATCCAGGCTGTCATTTCGTATGATGTACTCTGCATATAAGTTAAATAAGCGGGGTGACAATATACAGCCTTGATTTACTCCTTTCCTGATTTGCAACCAGTTTGTTTTCCATGTCCAATTTGAACTGATGCTTCCTGACCTGCATACAGATTTTCTCAGGAGGAGGTCCGGTGATCTCATATTCCCATCTCTAAGAGTCCTCCAATTTTCTATGATTCACAGAGTCAAAGGCTTTGGTGTAGTCAATAAAGCAAAAGTAGATGTTTTTCTGGAGCTCTTTTGTTTTTTTGATGATGTTACAGATAATTTGCAGATGTTGGCAATTTGATCTCTGGTTCCTTTGCCTTTTTTGAAATCTAGCTTGAACATCTGGAAGTTCTTAGTTCACATGCTGTTGAAGCCTGACTTGGAGACTTTTGAGCATTACTTTGCTAGTGTGTGAAATGAGTGCAGTTTTGTGGTAGTTAGAACATTCTTTGTCATTGCCTTTCTTTGGGATTGGAATGAAAACTGACATTTTCCAGTTTTGTGGCCACTGCTGAGTTTTCCAGATTTGCTGGCATATTAAGTGCAGCACTTTCACTTTCCCAGCATCATCTCTTAGGATTTGAAATAACTCAACTGGGATTCCATCACCTCCACTGGCTTTGTTCATAGTGATGCTTCCTAAGGCCCACTTGACTTTGCTTTTCAGGATGTCTGGCTCTAGGTGAGTCATCACATCATAATGGTTATCTGGGTCATGAAGATCTTTTTTGTATAGTTCTTCTGTGTATTCTTGCCATCTCTTCATAATATCTTCTGACAGGTATCAGGTCCATATCATTTCTGTCCTTTATTGTGCCCATATTTGCATGAAATGTTCCCTTGGTATCTCTAATTTTCTTGAATAGATCTCTAGTTTTTCCCATTCTATTGTTTTCCTTTATTTCTTTGCATTGATCTCTGAAGAAGGATTTCTTATCTCTCCTTGCTAGTCTTTGGAACTCTGAATTCAAGAATATCTTTCCTTTTCTCCTTTGCCTTTAGCTTCTTTTCTTTTCTCAGCTATGTGTAAGGCCTCTGTAGACAATCATTTTGAATTTTTGCATTTCTTTTTCTTGGGGATAACTTTGATTACTGCCTCCTGTACAATATTCGAACATCTGTTCATAGCTCTTCAGGCACTCTGTGTATCAGATCTAATCCCTTGAATCTATTTGTCACTTCCACTGTATAATCATAAGGGATTTGATTTAGGTCATACCTAGTGGTTTTCCTTGCTTTCTTCAATGTAAGTCTGAATTTGTCAATAAGGAGTTCATGATGTGAGCCACAGGCAGCTCCTGATCTTGTTTTTGTTGACTGTATAGAGCTTCTCCATCTTTGGCTGCATAGAATAAAATAAATCTCATTTTGGTATTGACCATCTGGTGATGTCCATGTGTAGAGTCTTCTCTTGTGTTGTTGGAAGAGAGTGTTTACTATGACCAGTGCATTCTCTTGGCAAAACTCTGTTAGCCTTTGACCTGCTTTGTTTTGTCCTCCAAGGCCAAATTTGCCTGTTACTCCAGGCATCTCTTGTTTTCAGGTATCTTATGTAAGGTTAGGTATCTAGTAGAATGATAGCACAGCTGTACATTAAAAGGTGAAAAGAAAATAGCAAGGAAAAATATGAGATAGATAGAGCACACTGCAAAAGTAAATTTTTGGATTTGGAAGACATCTGCAAGATGGCTAGAATTAGAACCTAATATGTTCTACAGAGTTGTTAGAGATAAAGCAAAGGATGATGGTAAGAGAGAGTTTAGCAGCACCTCGTATGCTCAGTTGAGAACTTCAAGTTATTCGTACAATGTCAAGGAATCCCTAGAGTATTAGAAGCAGAAAAATAAGATTAAATACTGAACAGTTACTTTTTTTTTTTTTTTTTTCTCCTCTCTAGTTAAATGGTACAATGAATGTATTTGGAGGAAGTAAGAAAAGAGACAGAGGGTTAATCAGAAGAATTTGGTGGTAGCCTAGGCTTGGTTTTATAACAGAAGAATGAACAACACTACAACACTGGAAGGTCTTGGACATAGAGAAAGCAGATTGTTTGCTAGGTTTTCCCTTATATCAAATTACTATGAATTCAGGGAGTGACAATGTGATCTGATCTTCTGCAAAATGTAGTTGAATGGAAAGTAAAAAGACTTTTTGAAATGTAATTTTATTTTACACAGTTATAACAGACATGTCCATACATATCTCTCAATATTTTTTGTGGCACTCTTCCTATATTGAAAAGTGGAGTCTTATTCAATCAGTCGTGTACAATTCTTTGTGGCCCCATGGATTGTAGCCTGCCAGACCTCTCTGTCCTTTGAATTCTCCAGGCAAGAATACTGGAGTGGATAGGCCATCCCTTTTCCAGGGAATCGTCGCAACCTAGAGATCAAACCTGAGTCCTCACATTGCAGGCCAATTTTTTTACCATCTGAACCACCAACTGAAAAGTTAAAAATCATATTTTCTTAGCTTCTCTTCAGATAGCTTTTGTGATTATTACTTTGGTTCTATCATACTTGTTTCCACATGAAATTTGAATTCAGGACCATTATAGCAAGATGGTAGAAAATCTATGAGAGACATTCAGTGGAGCTTGAGCAGTGTGAATCCGGACCCTGTATTCACAGCAGTGACATCTGGAACATAAGATAATTAGCAGTGTATTTCAAGGGTCCACAGTTAGGTTAGCAGTTTTCTGGCTGAAACAGAAATGGCATATCCTTTGCTGGGTTAGCTCTGTTGAAATAAATGTTGTTTAACAGTCATTCCTAGATACAAAGATTAAAACCATTCCTCTAAATTTGGTGATTATCATGAATATCTAACTCTCTGTATTAATTTTTGTATAAAAATAGCTAGAGGGTTTGCTATTATCTGAATATGATCCTGAATTGTATATTCAGGCTAGATTCTTCTTTAGAACAGATCCCAGTTTAATTTAATGTGGCAATGCACTCAGCTAGAAAACTAAAGTCATTGGCCTATGTTACAATTATTGTGGCCCCATGACTGAACATATTAGGTACAAGGACAAGTCTACTGGAAAATTCTGCTAAAGTTTTGTGACTATAATATGCTTGTCTCCCATTGCCCTTTGCATTATTTTTTTAAAACCCCTTTTACTGTAGGAAATTTGTTTTAATGGCTATGTCTGTAACAATCCACATGTGACCCCACAGAAAAAGACTAGGAAAAATAAAGAGCTTTTTTGCTCTGTCAGCTTGTGGGCATTCAAATCAATGCAGTGATCTTAGTCTTCTGGATAACTTAGGACATTCTTGGAGAAAAAAAGAAAGAACCAATTACAGTATACTATCCAATTTCTGTCACTGATAACTTATAATAAACTTAATTCTGTGATGGATATGAGGTTTTTCTGTTTCAACTATAAGTCTGAGCTGCAAGCAACAGACGATGACTCTTTTGAATAAGCAAAAGCAGACTCACTAAAAAAAAAAAAAAACATTAGGTAGTTCAGATAACTGTTATGAGGAATAGAAAACAATTTTCAGGAATTGTGCCTAAGGATATATATTGAAAATGAGCCAAAGATGACACCAACTGTAGTTTCACAATTGAAACTATTTCTTTGTCACATACTCAACCTTGAAATCAACAGAACATCAGACTGCCATTCCTGCTACTATCAGTATCTGATAATTTGATCATCACCCAAAACAAATGTCAGGAAACCTCTTACCACCCTTGTTTATTTCCAGACTTAAGTTTGTAGTGTTTCTGATTTAAGAATATTATTTTCCAAGTTTGTGTATTAGTTACAATGATTCAAAGAATTTCTATTTCTGAATTTTACTATGATGTGCAGGACTGTAGTGCTGGAAATTTTCCAATTATAGCTAAGGATATTCAATATACTGGGTGGCTGGAAACATGACAGATATGCACCACACTGTATATGATTAAATTGTCTTACTTACTACACTGCATATGAATATCTTATCACTGACAATAATTTACATGAATAAATTTCTGTTTAGGTTAAGCATGCTGCTGCTGCTGCTGCTAAGTCGCTTCAGTCATGTCCGACTCTGTGCGACCCCATAGACGGAAGCTCACCAGGTTCCCCGTCCCTGGGATTCTCCAGGCAAGAATACTGGAGTGGGTTGCCATTTCCTTCTCCAATGAATGAAAGTGAAAAGTGAAAGTGAAGTCGCTCAGTCATGTCTGACTCTTAGAGACCCCATGGACTGGAGCCTACCAGGCTCCTCAGTCCATGGGATTTTCTAGGCAAAAGTACTGGGGCGGGGTGCCATTGCCTTCCCTGCGGTTAAGCATACAATACCATAAAATTATGATATCCAATAATTCTAAAAGCATTATTGATATATTTCAAACCTGTACGTAATTTATGAATTTTTCAATATTGAAATACTGAGAAACACAGACATCTACATGGAAGCATACACATATAGTGATGCATAAAAAAACCTTAAACCACAATTTATTAACAGGAAAATTAGTTTAAAAAATTATGTAGAAGGCTTTGGCACCAAGGGACTTCTGACTTTATTCTCCTGGCAAACTATTCAAATCTCCTTTTTGTTGGATGTACTCAGAGGTCAGAGATGGCCTGACACAAAGGACTCTAGGGCTCTTATAGCCACATGCGTTGGAGAAGCCCATAGGAATGGTGCATGTCCACTGCAGGAGCTGTAGTTCAGTCCTTGGACCAAGATCCCCCTCTCATCTGTCAATCTACCATTGAACTTTTGATGAAAGAATCTGTTTCCTACCAAAAGGAAAATCTGGAGTTTTAGAATAATGACTTTACTTAAAAAGCAAAAAAAGATGATAGAAGTTTTAAAAAATGAACCCCTCAAACCAGAACCCTTAAATTCATGCCCTGATCTCTTTGTGCTGGGGCTGGAGTGACATCCGAACTGCTCATTTCTGTTTAGCTGGCATTCAGGTTTTATCCTTCAACCATCTCTCTTAGAAGAATGAGGAGACTAGGTTCACAGGAAACTAATTTTCTTTCCTGAGCACAGGAACTAGGAGAAAATGTGAAGCAAGACTGTCCTTTTCCAATGGTTAAAATATAACACTTCCCTGTTCCCTTAGAGGAGAAAGCAATGGCACCCCACTCTAGCACTGTTGCCTGGAAAATCCCATGGATGGAGAAGCCTGCTGGGCTAAAGTCCATGGGGTCGCTACGAGTGGAAATCAAATGACTGACTTCCCTTTCACTTTTCACTTTCATGCATTGGAGGAGGAAATGGCAACCCACTCCAGTATTCTTGCCTGGAGAATCCCAGGGACAGGGGGAACCTGATGGGCTGCCCTTTATGGGGTCGCATAGAGTTGGACATGACTGAAGCAACTTAGCAGCAGCAGGAGCAGTTCCCTTAGAATTAGGCTGGTGGAGAGAGAGACAATTCAACTCCAATTCCTTCTTGGGTTTCTATTGTGATTTTTTTTTTTTTTTTTGTCATTTCTCTACCAAACAGCTATGTAGTCAGGAGCAATAAGCTGACATCTGTCCAGAGGGCCAAGTTCTTTGGAAGAAAGATTAATGCTTGTAAAAATGCTGTTATTTGCCCTGACAGTTCATAAGATCTTTCTTGCAAAACCAGTGCATATTGGTTGGAAATGGAAGACAATTCATTCACAATTTTTAGTTCACAAGTGTACTAAGATACAATGACAGGGAGTGGTAGTTTGATTTGGAGAACATGTGTATTGGACTGAGGCTGGACTGAGAGTTGGGATTTATCTAACCTGATTATGGTAATAGGTGTTGGGAGCCGGTTTGAATTAGCGCTCCGCCCGTGACAAAGGTGGTGAGGAAGGAGGCTCAATAACCCAAGGGCAAGATTGAGCCTCAGGAGCCCCTTGGAGGTTCTTGAGCATCTATCCCCAAAACCAGAGCCTGCCTGCTTTACTACTTGTGCTCTCACCTACACTTCTGACTTTACGGGGGGCTGTCCCACACTACCTCTCTCTGAAAGAAAAGTTAACTTAAAGCTTCAGTTAATAAAAATTCATGGGCGTGACAGGAGTGTTTTAACCTACAAACTCCTCTAAAGGTTCTCTAGCCCACCTGACAGGCTTGTCCGGCCACATGTGTTTCTAAAAACAGGTTCTTTAGAGAAGTCAGAAAATTATTAGGATAAGTATCAGATCAGATCAGTCGCTCAGTCGTGTCCGACTCTTTGCAATCCCATGAACCGCAGCACGCCAGGCCTCCCTGTCCATCACCAGCTCCCGGAGGTCACTTAGACTCACACCCATCAAGTCAGTGATGCCATCCAGCCATCTCATCCTCTGTCATCCCCTTCTCCTCCTGCCCTCAATCCCTCCTAGCATCAGAGTCTTCTCCAATGAGTCAACTCTTCGCATGAGGTGGCCAAAATACTGGAGTTTCAGCTTTAGCATCATTCCTTCCAAAGAAATTCCAGGATTGATCTCCTTCAGAATGGACTGGTTGGATCTTCTTGCAGTCCAAGGGACTCTCAAGAGTCTTCTCCAACACCACAGTTCAAAAGCATCAATTCTTCGGCGCTCAACCTTCTTCACAGTCCAGCTCTCACATCCATACATGACCACAGGAAAGACCATAGCCTTGACTAGGCGAACCTTTGTTGGTAAAGTAATGTCTCTGCTTTTGAATATGCTATCTAGGTTGGTCATAACTTTCCTTCCAAGGAGGAAGCGTCTTTTAATTTCATGGCTGCAGTCACCATCTGCAGTGATTTTGGAGCCCAGAAAAAGAAAGTCTGACACTGTTTCCACTGTTTCTCCATCTATTTCCCATGCAGTGATGGGACCAGATGCCATGATCTTCGTTTTCTGAATGTTGAGCTTTAAGCCAACCTTTTCACTCTCCACTTTCACTTTCATCAAGAGGCTTTTAAGTTCCTCTTCACTTTCTGCCATAAGAGTGATGTCATCTGCATATCTGAGGTTATTGATATTTCTCCCAGCAATCTTGATTTCAACTTGTGTTTCTTCCAGTCCAGCATTTCTCATGATGTACTCTGCATATAAGTTAAATAAACATGGTGACAATATGCAGCCTTGACGTACTCCTTTTCCTATTTGGAACCAGTCTGTTGTTCCATGTCCAGTTCTAACTGTTGCTTCCTGACCTGCATACAGATTTCTTAAGAGGCAGATCAGGTGGTCTGGTATTCCCATCTCTTTCAGAATTTTCCATAGTTTATTGTGATCTACACCGTCAAAGGCTTTGGCATAGTCAATAAAGCAGAAATAGAAGTTTTTCTGGAACTCCCTTGCTTTTCGATGATCCAGCAGATGTTGGCAATTTGATCTCTGGTTCCTCTGCCTTTTCTAAATCCAGCTTGAACATCAGGAAGTTCACGGTTCACATATTGCTGAAGCCTGGCTTGGAGAATTTTGAGCATTACTTTACTAGCGTGTGAGATGAGTGCAATTGTGCGGTAGTTTGAGCGCTCTTTGGCAAGGATAAGTATAGTGGGCTGATTCAGATCAGATCAGATCAGTCGCTCAGTCGTGTCCGACTCTTTGCGACTCCATGAACTGCAGCACGCCAGGCCTGCCTATCCATCACCAGCTCTCGGAGGTCACTCAGGCTCACATTCATCGAGTCAGTGATGCCATCCAGCCATCTCATCCTCTGTCTTCTATCTTTTCCACCAAAAAGGACATTTTATTGTTTTTAGTTATTATTTCCATTGTATATCGCTATTAATATTTTAAGATTTTAAAGATTCTTATTCAGAACTCAGGAATAATATAGGTTGTTTGACTTAACCTGTATGCATTTGTGTTAATGAGAATGATACTGGTTGCTTGGGGCTGGTGCACTGGGACGACCCAGAGGGATGGTATGGGGAAGGAGGAAGGAAGGGGGTTTGGGATGGGGAACACGTGTATACCTGTGGTGGATTCATGTTGATGTATGGCAAAACCAATACAATACTGTAAAGTAATTAGCCTCTAATGAAATAAATTTAAATTAAAAAATAATAATAAAATACTTTGCAAACATGTCCAAATTTATGCATTAAATATATGAGGTTGAACACCACTAAATTGCCCATAATTGATCATTATGACCTATATAAACAACAATTATAATTTTTACACATAATTTATACATGTACTTTTTAAATTTATATGTGCTGTGTGTGCTTAGTCACTCAGTTGTGTCTGATTCTGCCACCCTGTGTACTGTAGTCTGCGCGGACCCTTTGTCCATGGGGATGCTCCAGGCAAGAATACTGGAGTGGGTTGTCATGCCCCCTCCAGGGGATCTTCCCATCTGAGGGATAGAACCCAGGTCTCCCTCATTGCAGGCAGATTCTTTACCCTCTGAGCCACAGGGGAAGCCCTTAAATACATGTGTGTGCTCAGTTGCTTCAGTTGTGTCCGACTCTTGCAACCCTAGGACCATAGCCCACCAGGCTCCTCTGTCCATGGGATTCTCCAGGCAAGAATACTGGAGTGCATTGTCATGCCCTGGTCCAGGCGATCTTCCCCACCCAGATATGAAACCCAGGTCTCCTGAGCCTTCTGCATGGCAGGCAGATTCTTTACTACTGACCCACCTGGGAAGTCCTAAATTCATATAATTTGTACCAATTATTTTCCTGTTTCTTAATGGTTTTTCACTCAATGCTGTCTTGATTAATATTATGACTAAGTTTATAGTTATTTGTTATATAAAAGATTTAATAGACTGTACAATATATTATTACACCAGTTCCTAATACATATACATTTATGTTATTTTATAATTTCATTTTGGTTTTGCAAAGATTTCTCAATTATTATCCTTCTCCATGTTAATTGGTGCATGTATGTGGAAATGACTCTAGGGTATGTACAAAGAGATAGAATTGTTATGTATACTTATTACTACTCTAAATTATAGCTTTGAATTAAGCTTCATCACCAGAAGGCTACACATCTGGTGTGTGTAATTCCAGCACCTTGCAGAATTGCTTCGCTGAGTTATGCTTAATGTTTTGTGCCCATCATTAACAGTAGTCTCAAAGAAAAAAAAAAAAGAAAAAGCAGCATGAAATGTGTTCACGCATTCGTTGTACCAAATGCCATTGCTGCATAATCCTTTGGTGTTTTGTTGTACTTCCCACAGAAATTATAAATTATCCTTGATGATAATTCAAAAATTTCTACAAGATGATGATTATGGGTTCGATAACTGAAAGATTTTAATATCAATGTTTCAAATTATTTTACTTTGTAAATCAAAATAACAACAGAGGTTCAAGTAAATCAATTACATTGATCCCTTAGGTGGATAAATTTGCCTTGCTTCACTACTTTTGTTTACACTCCTCTTACCATAAATGTATTATTCAAATGACATTTATTTAGTCAGTATTTTAGAAAGCCATAAAGTAGTTTAGGATATTAGATTATGGATAAAATCAAAGTCTTAATATAATGCTTATCTTTCTCACTGAGATGTTAAATAGTATACTTTATACTTAGTAGAATATATTAATTATGTAAAAGAACAAAGTGTCATTTCTTCTTGATGATGACACAAAGAACAAACAGTATAGATAGATGAAACCAGCTTTCTGCAGGTATAACTTCATTGCAAGTGATGTGTATTAAATTAGTTACTTATGAGAATAGTTTGCCCTCGTTGCTCTCAAAGGCCCGTCAATCCAAATGCAAATTAATATAATAAGAGAAAAATCTAGGAAATTTTTCTATGTTAATAACTAATGTATTTGAACATGTTCATTCAGTCTAAATAGTGAAAAATTCAAGATAAAATCTGAGTACTATTTTTTTCAACTTAATGAGAGGAAAATACAGAGGGTTTCTGGAAGATATGGGAATTCTGGAGGCTATTAATATGTTTTCTAAAGGGTTCTATACTTTCTTTGGTCTTCCCTGGTGGCTCAGTGGTAAAGAATCTGCCAGATAATGCAGGAGACACAGGTTCCATCCCTGGTCCAGTAAGATCCCTGAAGAAGGGAATGGCCACCCCAGTATTCTTGCCTGGAGAACCCCATGGAGGCTGGTGTGCTACAGTCTGTGAGGTAGCAGAGAGTCAGACATGACTTAGAGACTGAACAGTAGCAACAGCATACTTTCTTTAGAAAAAATCAATAACGATTAACTTCAAAATTCAAGTACATATTCTGAGTACATAAAAATGCACTTTCTTTGGGAGTGATGTTAGCAAAATGGCAGAATACAATCCTCCCTTGGGATCTGAAAGAGACTGGTTATTGGACATGGATGCCAAAACCCAAAGAAGCTTAAATCCCTTATATAAATTGTCTAGTTCAGTTGGCTCTTCTTATCTGTGGGTTTCATATCCTCGGATTCAACCATCCCTGGGTCAAGATCGCCAACTTGTGTTAATCCGCTTAAACAATAATTTGGTAGCCATGTGTGAACAATAGTGCCTTGGTGTGAGCTTTGGGATCCAGAAATGAATTTCAAAAACTCTGGGGAAGCCTATGTACAAGGAGACAGGCTTTAAAGAAGGAAGCCTGTGACATTGCGGCAGCCTTTACAAAATAGTCCTACCTATAGATCAGAAGCAGCCCCATGACCTTAGACACTTGGCTCCAATCCCACTAGACTGCAGTGTGCAACAACCCCACCCACCAAAGGACACAAAAATAATCGCACCTATTCACATCTCTCGTAATAGGCACCATTGACCACAGACCTGACCACAGGTCCTGAAGTGACCCTGCTACATGGCTCCCCACCTACACTGCCAAGTTACCAGATGCAGTCCTTCATAGCCAGGGATTTGCAAAAAGCCTTCTCAGGGACCCAGTAGCAGCCACATCCATTATTCCACTACTCCCAAATCCACTGTCTGTAGACTTGATCGCAGCTGTGGTCTGGCCCCAGCAGCATTCTCCTCTATCTGGGGATTTATCAAGAACCATGCCTACCCATTCCTCTAGTAAGAAGTCTGCCACCTGAGGACCCAAATATAGAGTTGGGAATACCATGTGACTTGGGTCCAGCCTGATCTGATTCTGTCCCAGAGTCAGACACATGAATCTGGGGACTTGGCCAACAGGTACAAGAAAATGTTTTCAACCTCACAAATCATCAGGGGAATGCAAATCATATCCACAATGAGATAACCATCACACTTGGAAGAATTGTCATATCAAAAGACACACAATAGAGCAGACTGCTGCCATGTCCTGCCCACAATCTGCTACACATGATGGGGTGTGGCACTGGAACCTTGCTTCAGACGTGTAAACTCCCCAATTAAATATCCATTAAACCAGTGATGTCTCTTTACAAAAAAAAAAAAAAAAAAAAGACAAGAGATAATAAGGGTTGACCAGAATGTAGAGAAATTGGAACCATCGTGCACTGTTGGTGAGGATGTAAATTCATCCAAACACTATGGGATGCAATATGAAAGTTTCTCAAAAAATTAAAAATAGAACTTTCATAATATCCAAAAATCACACTTCTGAGTATATATCTTAAGGAGCATCTCAAAATAATATCTTGAAGAGATATCTGCACTCCCAAGTTCGTTGTAATATTATTTAGAATAATCAAGACATGGACCAAAGTATCTTTCAGTTCAGTCGCTCAGTTGTGTCCGACTCTTTGCAACCCTATGAATTGCAGCACGCCAGGCCTCCCTGTCCATCACTCACTCAAGGAGTTCGCTCAGACTCACGTCCATTGAGTCAGTGATGCCATCCAGCCATCTCATCCTCTGTCGTCCCCTTTTCCTCCTGCCCCCAATCCCTCCCAGCATCAGACTCTTTTCCAATGATCAACTCTTCGCATGAGGTGGCCAAAATACTGGATTTTCAGCTTTAGCATCATTCCTTCCCAAGAAATCCCAGGGCTGATCTCCTTCAGAATAGACAGGTTGGATCTTTAGGCAGATGAAAAGATAAGGAATATATGTATATAAAATTAAATATTGTTCAGTCATAAAAATGAAAATTTTGCCATTTGTGAAAACATGCATGAGAGTTGAATGCATTTAATTAAGTGAAGTAAGTCATATGGAGAAAGACAAACACCCTATAATTTTACTTATGAGGAACTTGAATCAAAGGATCTCATAGAAACAAAGTAGAATGGTGGTTACCAGGGGTCAGCACTTGTGAGAGATGAGTTAAGTTGATCAAAGAGTATGAACTTTCCACTGTAAGATGAATAAGTTCTAGTCATGACCATTCTGAAGAACTAAAGAGCCTCTTGATGAAAGTGAAAGAGGAGAGTGAAAAAGTTGGCTTAAAGCTCAACATTCAGAAAACGAAGATCATGGTATCTGGTCCTATCACTTCATGGCAAATAGATGGGGAAACACTGGAAACAATGGCTGACTTTATTTTTATGGGCTCCAAAATCACTGCAGATGGTGACTGCAGCCACGAAATTAAAAGATACTTACTCCTTGGAAGGAAAGTTATGACCAACTTATACAACAGACTGGTTCCAAATAGGAAAAGGAGTACGTCAAGGCTGTATATTGTCACCCTGCTTATTTAACTTATATGCAGAGCACATCATGAGAAATGATAGGCTGGAAGAAGCACAAGCTGGAATCAAGATTGCCGGGAGGAATATCAATAACCTCAGATATGCAGATGAGACCAACCTTATGGAAGAAAGTGAAGAGGAACTAAAAAGCCTCTTGATGAAAATGAAAGAGAAGAGTTAAAAAGTTGGCTTAAAGCTCAACATTCAGAAAACTAAGATCACGGTATCTGGTCCCATCACTTCCTGGGAAATAGATTAAAAAACAGTGGAAAGTGTCAGACTTTACTTTTTGGGGCTTCAAAATCACTGCAGATGATTTTAAACTGAGACAGCATATTAAAAAACAGAGACATTACTTTGTCAACAAAGGTCCGTCTAGTCAAGGCTATGGTTTCTCCAGTGGTCATGTATGGATGTGAGAGTTGGACTGTGAAGAAAGCTGAGCGCTGAAGAATTGATGCTTTTGAACTGTGGTGTTGGAGAAGGCTTTTGAGAGTCCCTTGGACTGCAAGGAAGTCCAACCAGTCCATCCTAAAGGAGATCAGTCTTGGGTGTTCATTGGAAGGACTGATGTTGAAGCTGAAACTCCAATATTTTGGCTACCTGATGTGAAGAGCTGATTCATTGGAAAAGACTCTGATATTGGGAAAGATTGAGGGCAGGAGGAGAAGGGGATGACAGAGGATGACATGGTTGGATGGCAACAACAACTCAATGGACAGGGGTTTGGGTGGACTCTGGGAGTTGGTGATGGACAGGGAGGCCTGGCATGCTGCAGTTCTTGGGGTTGCAAAGAGTCAGACACAACTGAGTGACTGAACTAAACTGATGACCATTCTGACCAGTGTGAGGTGATATCTCATTGGTAACTCTCTTGTACTTCTGGTGGGAATGTAAATTGCTATAGCCACTATAGAAAACAGCATGATGATTCCTTAAAAAAAAAAGAATCAAAGTACCATGTGACCCAACATTTCCACTTCTGGAAATATACTCTGAGAAAACCATAACTTAAAATACACATGTATCCAGATATTCATTGCAGCACAATTTACAATAGCTAGACATGGAAGCAACCTAGATGGCCATTGACAGATTATGGATAAAGAAACTGTGGTATATATATACAATGGAATATTCAGTTCAGTTCAGTTCAGTCACTCAGTCGTGTCCAACTCTTTGTGATTCCATGAATCATAGCACGCCAGGCCTCCCTGTCCATCACCATCTCCTGGAGTTCACTCAGACTCACGTCCATCGAGTCAGTGATGCCATCCAGCCATCTCATCCTCTGTTGTCCCCTTCTCCTCCTGCCCCCAATCCCTCCCAGCATCAGAGTCTTTTCCAATGAGTCAACTCTTCTCATGAGGTGGCCAAAGTACTGGAGTTTCAGACTTAGCATCATTCCTTCCAAAGAAATCCCAGGGCTGATCTCCTTCAGAATGGACTGGTTGGATCTCCTTGCAGTCCAAGGGACTCTCAAGAGTCTTCGCCAACACCACAGTTCAAAAGCATCAATTCTTCGGCACTCAGCCTTCTTCACAGTCTAACTCTCACATCCATACATGACCACTAGAAAAACCATAGCCTTGACTAGACGGACCTTTGTTGACAAAGTAATGTCTCTGCTTTTGAAAATGCTATCTAGGTTGGTCATAACTTTCCTTCCAAGGAGTAAGTGTCTTTTAATTTCATGGCTGCAGTCACCATGTGCAGTGATTTTTGAGCCCCCCAAAAATAAAGTCTGACACTGTTTCTACTGTTTCCCCATCAATTTCCCATGAAGTGATGGGACCAGATGTCATGATCTTAGTTTTCTGAATGTTGAGCTGTAAGCCAACTTTTTCACTCTCCTCTTTCATTTTCATCAAGAGGCTTTTTAGTTCCTCTTTACTTTCTGCCATAAGCGTGGTGTCATTTGCATATTTGAGGTTATTGATATTTTTCCCAGCAATCTTGATTCCAGCTTGTGCTTCTACCAGCCCAACATTTGTCATGATATATTCTGCATATAAGTTAAATAAGCAGCGTGGCAATATACAGCCTTGACATAGTCCTTTTCCTATTTGGAATCAGTGGAATATTACTCAGCCATAAAAAGGAATACCTTTGAGCTGTTGCTAATGAGTTGGATGAACCTAGAGCCTATTCTGCAGAGAGAAGTAAATCAGAAAAACAAATATCATATATTAATGTCTATATATGGAATCTAGAAAGATGATACTGATGAACATATTTGTAGGGCAACAATTGAGATGCAGAACTAGAGAACAGACTTATGAACACGAGGTTGGGGAAGGAAAGGGTGGGATGAATGTAGAGAGTGTTATGGAAACATACTCACTGCATGTATAAAATAGATAGCCAGTGAGAATTGGTTGCTCTGTGCATTACACGGAGCTCAAATCAGGTGCTTTGTGATAACCTAGAGGGGTGGGATGGGGTGGGAGGTGGGAGGGATGTTTAAGAGGCAGGAGACATATGTATATCTAATTCCTGTTGATGTATGGCAGAAATCAATACAATATTGTAAAGCAAGTATCCTTCAATTAAAAATGAATGAGTTTTTTTAAAAGATGAATAAGTTTCTAGGAAGATGTTGTTCAATCACTCAGTCGTGTCTGACTCTTTGCAACATCATGGACTGCTGCATGCCAGGCTTCCCTGTCCTTCACCATCTCCTGGAGCTTGTTTAAACTCATGTTTATTGAGTCATTGATGCCACTCAACCATCTCATTCTCTGTTGTCCACTTTTCCTCCTGCCTTTAATCCTTCCTAGAATCAAGGTATTTTCTAGTGAGTTGGCTCTTTGCATCAGGATGTCAAAGTACTGCAGCTAATGTATAACAGAGTGCTGACAGTTAAAAATACTGAAGTTTATTGGTACCTGAAAGTTGCTGTGAGATTAAATCTTAAAAGTTCTCATCCCACAGAAAAAAACTGTAAATTATATGAAGTGATGGATGTAGTAACTAACCTAATTGTGGCAGTCACTTTGCAATATACATGTCTATCAAATCACTTATATACTTTAAACTTACAAAATGTTGTATGTTCGTCACATCTCAAGAAAGCTAGAGGGAACATAGCTCTGCTGACATCTTGATTTTGGAATTCTTGATTCCTGAACAATGAATCAATACATTTCTTTTGCTTTAAGCCACTTAGTTTTTGGTACTCTATCATGGAAGCATTTAGAAGCTCAGAAAGCCTTGCTCACATAGACTATTTCTCACTCTCCTCAACCTGACCTGCTGTGTCTTTAAGATTTTACATCAGTTGATATTTAATATCATAATATTCAGAGTTCCTATGTTTTGTATGATTTGACCACCAGAATATACATGCTGTGAAGTTAATCTGTAGTATTTTATAATATTTATTTGAAAAATGATTGCCTATAATGTGCCAGTCACTTTTTAAGGTTTTACAGGGAAATTATTTAAAAAATAATATTGATTACCTAAAGATTTTTGAAATCATGGCACTTTCATTAAAGTAGACTCATCGAATAATGATCCCAAATATAAACAATATGGGAAGTAAAATGATACATGTTATCTGTTTTTTGGTACTGTATATATGCAGGTTTCTCTCTCTGATCTGATCCATATTTCTACCTAAGTTTTAACCTCTATCTCTGTGTACACATTAGCCATGTAATTAGGAGGAAAAAGAAGATTTCATTTTCAACATAAAAAAATAATTTGATGGATTTAGAAATCTATATATTCAAAGATAGTGTCACTATGCATAGTTCTCTAATAATAATACTAGAATTTCATTTGTATATTATACACTGTAAGAAAAATTGTGATTGATTATATAGTTTCTGGAGAAAATCATAAACCTTGTATTACTATTCAGAAAAGTTAATTAAAATGCCAATAGCATCTTAGGACTTACTTTTAGCATAATAATAAAAAAAAAAAACTAAAATTATTCTATCTTGAAGTTAGAGTTGTATCATAAGAAAATGAAAGCAATTCTAGCAACAAAATAATATCAGGACAATGAGGCATCATAATGGTTATGTCATTATGACCTGACAGCTTTATATTAACTTTGTGAATTCAAAGGTGTGTGATACTGCTATGTCTAAGCAAAAATACTGTTGCTTATATAAACCTATTTTAAATTTATATATCCAAACCTAAGTTATCACTTTTAATTAATAAAATGTAACATTCTTAACCATAAGCATATCAGAAGGTATGTTTTAAACAAAATTTAAGCAATGTATTACTTTTACATTTTCTAAGTAAAATATCCCAGTTGGTAGAAATATCAAAAACAGTAACATATTTTATAGGACTTACCATGTGCCAGGCACTACTACAAATAAGACACATTTGTGTGATTCTTATTTGTGTGTATGCATATGCATTTTACATTCAATTACCTTCACATTTAGATGGAAATGCATTGTTCTTATTAGTACTTTCAAATTAAAAAATAAATGTAAGTAATACAACTCAGATTTCAACTTTCACAATCTGGTTCTAAAAATCAGTTCTTTGAAAACTATACAAGGACAATATATATCTTAAGTAAAAGTATTTATGTAAAATTTCTCAAGGTAAAAATGTATGGTGCTGTTAAAAAGAAAAACTCATGGAAGATGATTTATTTTCAATTTTGGTGCATATTTATCTGTGATTCAGAGAATTGTATATTTTTTGAGTATGAAATAATTAAGATCAACATAAATTATATTTCCCTTACATTTTTATTTTGTTTGGATTTATTTAACTTGACTATGCTGATGATATACAGTCATTTTCTTCTTTTTATTCTGCCACTTTCTTTTGTGTCTTATGAACAAGGAGCAGCATAAAACATGCCTTCCCACTATGGAAATTCCTTCAAAATAACTACTTCTAAATAAAAGAATGTCAAAAATAAGAGACTCTTCCATTGCTGTTCCACTAAAAGATGGAAGCAATATTTATGTTTGCTGTTGCTGATCAGTGGCTAAGTTGTGTCTGACTATTTGCCACCCCACGGACTGCAGCAGGCCAGGCTTCCCTGTCCTTCATTATCTCTATGAGTTTGTTCAAACTCATGTCTGTTGAGTCAGTGATGCCATCCAACCATCTCATCCTCTGTTCACCCCATGTTCTCCTCTTACCCTCAGTCTTTCCCAGCATCGTAAGAAATAAAATGAAGATTTAAATGTTTTGTTGAAAAATATATCAATATATTTGTCCAAAAATATTTGATGAAAAGTATCTGGCAATAAGGAATAAATCATTAAATGAACAAATTAACCTAATTTTTAAAAGTCTGTCTTCTTTTTAAAATTAGTTTTTAAATGTTTGACAATAAAATAGAATATCAAAAAAATAGCTTAATACAGTTTCCTTAGTAGGCATAATTTAACAAAAAAAAAAAAAAAAAAAAAAAAAGCAATGGTTTTAAAGTTAACAAAGATCTCTAACAAATCTATTTTTCTAGTCTTTAAATCCTGACACAAAAATGGAATTATTACCTTTATGTTTTAAATGAGGCAACTGAAGTAAGATTATTTGATAATGAAAAGGTGACAATTAATTTCTGAAGGGCTATGGTTGGACAAGATGTGGAGGAAATATATAATGGTTCTTATTTCTGAGCTTTATCTCTGATATAAAATATTTTACTCTATATTGAATTATTACTATTTCCAACTAATTTTAAATTATCTACATAACACAATGTACAAATTAATATTGTCTTTAAAGATTTCAGGTATCTTCCTGTTAAATTTGAATTCATATCTCTAATAGTAAATTAGAAAACTTGCTATATTTATTTTATGTATTTAGCTATTAATGACACTGATTATATTTTAGAACTTATTTGGAAAACTTTAATTTTGTTCTTTGTGAAAATAATTTAGGATAGATCAGAGAACACTGCTTTTGTATTCTAGACACAGAAAATCATTTTCCTAAGTTGGCTGTTTCAGAATAATAATACTTGATGTATTTCACTTCTTAAGCCAATATAAATAAACATCAAAATTGATTTTATAGTTTGTCCCTCACAGAAATTTAATTATTGCCAGTAAAAGCAGGTCAGATGTAGAGATTAAATGAAACTATTTCTAACCTGAGGAAATGTTTCACAAGATACACTTTGGTTCATCAGTCTGTTCTCCTCCTTTAAATATTCCTAGAATGTCAGCTTCATTTTTATTCTAAGACTAAAAAATTATAGAAAATAATTAATAGGGACACCTTCTAATTCTACCTACTTCATAGTTAACCCTTGTACTCAAACTTGGTTGGATAAGAAATTTAATCCAGTAATCCCCAAGGAAAAGAAATAATTTACAAAGCACATGGAATGTATTATACAAATATTATACTTTCTACTAGTCCTAGAATACTTGGGATTGAGTCAAAATAGAAGATTACTGTGTGCTCATACTAATGGTTCTGCTCACATTATATATTTTAAGGAAGTATTAAAAATCTTTGCTCATGTATCCACATAACCTGCAAATAGTTACGGCACAAACAGAATTGTTTTGGCACTGAAGTTGGTGTTCTGTGAAGCATAAGGTAGAAAACCATCAATATATGACCAGAAAATAAAAGGATAAAATGAAGAATATAACATGATTAGAAATGTCCTATTAGACTAAAAGACTAGTTTAGATAGAGAAAGGTATCAGACGGAGCTGAGGACTAAACAAATGCCATTTATTCAGTAGTTTAAGGCAGAAAGGAAAGGTGAAAATGTTATTGCCTTAAAGATGATTATTCATAGGATTATAATAATGTTTTTGATAAGTTACAGTTTTAATCTCTCACTTTTGATCTGGGTAACTTCAGATAAGTCATTTAACAGTCTGGTACATCTAAACTGTAATTGAAAGAGACACATGTACCCCAGTGTTCATCGCACCATTGTTTATAATATCCAGGACATGGAAGCAACCTAGATGTCCATCAGCAGATGAATGGATAAGAAACCAGTGCTACATATACACCATGGAGTATTACTCAGCCATTAAAAAGAATACATTTGAATCAGTTCTAATGAGGTGGATGAAACTGGAGCCTATTATTCAGAGTGAAGTAAGCCAGAAAGAAAAACACCAATACACTATACTAACACATATATATGGAATTTAGAAAGATGGTAACAATAACTCTGTATACGAGATAGCAAAAGAGACACTGATGTATACAACAGTCTTTTGGACTCTGGGAGAGGGAGAGGGTGGGATGATTTGGGAGAATGGCATTTAAATATGTATTATATCATATATGAAATGAGTCACCAGTCCAGGTTCGATGCACAATACTGGATGCTTGGGGCTGGTGCACTGGGACGACCCAGAGGGATGGTATGAAGAGGGACGAGGGAGGAGGGTTCAGGATGGGGAACACATGTATGCCTGTGACAGATTCATTTTGATATATGGCAAAACCAATACAATATTGTAAAGTTAAATAAAATAAAATTAAATTAAAAAAAAAAATAAACTGTCATCGGTCTTGGCTAAACTCTATACTAACATCTAACTGACATTCTCTAATCCATAAACCCAGGAAAGAGGTCATGGTCAGAGCTAATGTTGAGAAATTAATACAATTAAACTGCCAAAGTAGATAGTTTAACTTGAAAGTCATGTACAAAATGTCTTAAAATGATGTGAGAATATAGCCATGAAACCAATTATAAGGAGTTTGGAAGGGTTTAGATAAAAATACAAAATCCTATACTCTTACTGATACTTAACAACAGCAGTAAAAAGACATTTTAAAGTTAGAAACCCACACAGTCTGTTAAATTTGCTACTCCCATGCCTCTCTCCTGGAATAAATCTCTGTAATGGTTTTGAATAATCAGTAATTCTCTACGAATCAAGATTCAGCAGAGCAGTATAGTCAATACAATCAGTACTAATAGCTTCAATGCAGAGAGTCAGAGAGGTTAACTTTTGGGGGGAAAAAATCATTGGAAAATTCGACACAGTGGAAGGCTGCCAGTTCCCAAAGCAGAGTGGTCAATAAACATTGCCCCTGGCTCCCAGCAGCAACTTTCTCTGTGCTTCGCTTCAGAGCTGAAAGAAGTTATTTAGGAGGAATCTACATCATAGCATGTGCACACAAGTGTGCTAAGTCACTTCAGTTGTGTCAGACTCTTTGTGACCCTATGGACAGTAGCCCATCAGGTTCCTCTGTCCATGGGATTCTCTAGGCAAGAATGCTGGAGTGGGTGGCCATCCTCTTTTTCAGGGGATCCGCCTGACAGAGGGATCAAAACCAGGAGATATCTCTTATGTCTCCTGCATCAACAGGCAGATTCTTAAACATAATGCTACCTGGGAGGCGTATCATAATGTAAACAAACCCAGTGATGGTATAAATTTCTTTAATTTGCACAGGAAATTCATATTCATTCCTATATCAAATTAATGCTATGATTGAAAGACAAATGACTTTGTACTATTCATGACAAATATTTTGGAGATCAATATTTGTAAGATGTTATACAAGGGGCCAATATGCTACTGGAGATCAGTGGAGAAATAACTCCAGAAAGAATGAAGGGATGGAGCCAAAGCAAAAAGAATACCCAGCTGTGGATGTGTCTGGTGATAGAAGCAAAGTCCCATGCTGTAAAGAGCAATATTGCATAGGAACCTGGAATGTCAGGTCCATAAATCAAGGCAAACTGGAAGTGGTCAAACAAGAGATGGCAAGAGGGAATGTCGACATTCTAGGAATCAGCGAACTAAAATGGACTGGAATGGGTGAATTTAACTCAGAGAACCATTATATCTACTACTGCGGGCAGGAATCCCTCAGAAGAAATGGAGTGGCCATCATGGACAACAAAAGAGTCTGAAATGCAGTACTTAGATGCAATCTCAAAAATGAGAGAATGATCTCTGTTCATTTCCAAGTAAAACCATTCAATGTCACAGAAATCCAAGTCTATACCCCACCAGTAACGCTGAAGAAGCTGAAGTTGAACGGTTCTATGAAGACCTACAAGACCTTTTAGAACTAACATCCAAAAAAGATGTCCTTTTCATTATAGGGGACTGGAATGCAAAAGTAGGAAGTCAAGAAACACCTGGAGTAACAGGCAAATTTGGCCTTGGAATATGGAATGAAGCAGGGCAAACACTAATAGAGTTTTGCCAAGAAAATGCACTGGTTATACCCTCTTCCAACAACACAAGAGAAGACTCTATACATGGACAACACCAGATGGTCAACACCGAAATCAGATCGATTATATTCTTTGCAGCCAAAGATGGAGAAGCTCTATACAATCAGCAAAAACAAGACCAGGAGCTGACTGTGGCTCAGACCATGAACTCCTTATTGCCAAATTCAGGCTGAAATTGAAGAAAGTAGGGAAAACCACTAGACCATTCAGGTATGACCTAAATCAAATCCCTTATGATTATACAGTGGAAGTGAGAAATAGATTTAAGGGCCTAGATCTGATAGATAGAGTGCCTGATGAACTATGGAATGAGGTTCGTGACATTGTACAGGAGACAGGGATCAAGACCATCCCCATGGAAAAGAAATGCAAAAAAAAAAGCAAAATGGCTGTCTGGGGAGGCCTTACAAATAGCTGTGAAAAGAAGAGAAGTGAAAAGCAAAGGAGAAAAGGAAAGATATAAATATCTAAATGCAGAGTTCCAAAGAATAGCAAGAAGAGATAAGTAAGCCTTCTTCAACGATCAATGCAAAGAAATAGAGGAAAACAATAGAAGGGGAAAAGCTAGGGATCTCTTCAAGACAATCAGAGATACCAAAGGAACATTTCATGAAAAGATGGGATCGATAAAGGACAGAGATGGTGTGGACCTAACAGAAGCAGAAGATATTAAGAAGAGGTGGCAAGAATACACAGAAGAACTGTACAAAAAGATCTTCACAACCCAGATAATCATGATGGTGTGATCACTGACCTAGAGTCAGACATTCTGGAATATGAAGTCAAGTGGGCCTTAGAAAGCATCACTAGGAACAAAGCTAGTGGAGGTGATGGAATGCCAGTGGAGCTATTCCAAGTCCTGAGAGATGATGCTGTCAAAGTGCTGCACTCAATATGCCAGCAAATTTGGAAAACTCAGCAGTGGTCACAGGACTGGAAAAGGTCAGTTTTCATCCCAATCCCAAAGAAAGGCAATGCCAAAGAATGCTCAAACTACCGCACAATTGCACTCATCTCACACGCTAGTAAAGTAATGCTCAATATTCTCCAAGCCAGGCTTCAGCAATATGTGAACCATGAACTTCCTGATGTTCAAGCTGGTTTTAGAAAAGGCAGAGGAAACAGAGATCAAATTGCCAACATCTGCTGGATCATCGAAAAAGCAAGAGAGTTCCAGAAAAACATCTATTTCTGCTTTATTGACTATGCCAAAGACTTTTACTGTGTGGATCACAATAAACTGTGGAAAATTCTGAAAGAGATGGGAATACCAGACCACCTGATCTGCTTCTTGAGAAATCTGTATGCAGTTGAGGAAGCAACAGTTAGAACTGGACATGGAACAACAGACTGGTTCCAAATAGGAAAAGGAGTACGTCAAGGCTGTATATTGTCACCATGTTTATTTAACTTATATGCAGAGTACATCATGAGAAATGCTGGACTGGAAGAAACACAAGTTGGAATCAAGATTGCTGGGAGAAATATCAATAACCTCAGATATGCAGATGACACCACCCTTATGGCAGAAAGTGAAGAGGAACTAAAAAGCCTCTTGATGAAAGTGAAAGTGGAGAGTGAAAAGGTTGGCTTAGAGCTCAACATTCAGAAAACGAAGATCATGGCATCTGGTCCCATCACTACATGGGAAATAGATGGAGAAACAGTGGAAACATTGTCAGACTTTATTTTTCTGGGCTCCAAAATCACTGCAGATGGTGACTGCAGCCATGAAATTAAAAGACACTTACTCCTTGGAAGGAAAGTTATGACCAACCTAGATAGCATATTCAAAAGCAAAGACATTACTTTGGAAACAAAGTTCCGTCTAGTCAAGGCTATGGTTTTTCCTGTGGTCATGTATGGATGTGAGAGCTGGACTGTGAAGAAGGCTGAGCACCGAAGAATTGATGCTTTTGAACTGTGGTCTTGGAGAAGACTCTTGAGAGTCCCTTGGACTGCTAGGAAATCCAACCAGTCCATTCTGAAGGAGATCAGCCCTGGGATTTCTTTGGAAGGAATGATGCTAAAGCTGAAACTCCAGTATTTTGGCCACCTCATGTGAAGAGTTGACTCATTGGAGAAGACTCTGATGCTGGGAGGGATTGGGGGCAGGAGGAGAAGAGGACGACAGAGGATGAGATGGCTGGATGGCATCACTGACTCGATGGATGTGAGTCTGAGTGACCTCCGGGAGCTGGTGATGGACAGGGAGGCCAGGGAGGCCTGGTGTGCTGCATTTCATGGGGTCACGAAGAGTCTGACATGACTGAGCGACTGATTTGATCTGATCTGATCTGATACATTGTTGCAGAAGAAAAATTGATAGTTAAAATACATATTTAATAAAATACTGTTTATATGTTTTGGAGTTGACAACTTGATTAATGTACATCCATCACCGTGAATGGCAACATAAATGCCAGGCCACGAATTCTGTAATTACCATAATCTTTCATAGAAGAATTAGAATTAAAAAGAGAAGGTTGACAGCTTTCCTCACTGGAGAAACTATAGACCTTAATTTTTATGGCATGCTTGCATCTATTTTGTTAGTAATGGATTTATACAATGTGGGGCACATAACAATGAAAAAAGACAGAAACAAAAGTTAATATGGAGGAGAAATATTTTCCATTTGTACAACTTTCTAAGAATGTCTTAAATTCTTGAGCAACAACAGAACATCCAAAAATAAATTTTGTTCTTAATATTACATAAAATAAATTTCCTTTTTATTTTAAACTTAAAGTTGAGAAGACAGTAAGTTCAGATGAGTTGGTAATTCAACCAACAGTAGAAAGTAAAGACTAGCAAAAGTAACAACATCAGATGCATAAGTTAGCAGCATTACCAGTAACTACTATCTATTGTTCTGTAAGCTTGAAAACAATTAATATATAGTAAATCTACTTTCTAATATAGTCACCCTTTTATATTATTTCCTATGGAAACTATAATCCTAAAAATTATAGAATAAGCAACAGTTAAATAGTGGTAACAGTATTAATTCATAGTTTATCTGTGTTTTTTCCAGTAATCAGTGTGAACTTAATACTCTAAGTCACACTTAATACTAAAAGTGTGACTCAATACTGGGTAAGAGGTCTAAATACTTATAATCTAAAATGTTTTAGTTCTATTTTTACTAGTGCAAACAGTCCAGGCACAAAAACAAGAACTTTAAAAAAAAGAGTAATCTGATAATTTTTTATACATTCCATATGATGTTAAGAAGGATTTTTATGTAGGTCTCCAGTCCTCCAAATTATAGTAAAATTTTAGATCAATATATGTCTAATACCTAAACCATTCATTGACATTTATTGAGGAATCTGTGAGAAATAGGTAAAATAATCCAATGAAATTATGCTAATATATCTACATTACATACCAAAGAAGAAACAGAGTCACAAAGTTAATAACAAAACACTACCTTGAAAGGAAATAATAGAAATGAGCTTTCGCCTCTCACTTCTGGATTATATACATTGTAGAGATGAATTGGGATTTTTAATGTGACTTGAAATGCTTAGATCAGAGAAAAACTTACAGCCTATTTCCATGAAATAAAATTAGCCACCCTAGGAGACCAGGTTTCTGATTATAATAAGTAGTTTTGTGATGAAAATATTATGAAATAGTTCTGCACATGTTTGATTTAACCTTTTTTTGAAACATTTAAGTAAAAATGAAACTAAACATTTTAATATATGTGAAGGCACTCAAAAAAATAAAAAATTGGGCTGGAGCTATACACTTCTGTGTCTTCTAGCAGGACAGTGTCTGAAGCTGTGTATGTGGACAGAGAGGCCTCCCTGGTAGTTCAGATGGTAAAGAATCTGCCTGCAATGCAAGAGAGAAGTACTAGACAATGAAAGAAAATCAGATCCGTTATAGTGTACTAAGTCTTGATAATGGTCAGCATTAATTAGGTGGTGGAGGAGACTTATTCTGTAACAGGGACAAAGAAGGGTTCAGTGGAAATAATTTGTTTGGTGAATGCAAGGAAAGAAAACGTCTCAATATAAGATTTTCAACAATATCTGAAGCTGAGAAGAGCTACCTACGTTTACGAATTAACCAGTACTTGAGAACATAGCTTAAGTCTGTGTTACAAGTAAGATGAGTTTAAGTGGAGAAATGACCCTAAGATCAAGAATAAGTGGGTGAATTTAATATAGAAGATTGCTTACCTAGGTAAATGAAAATCAGAAGTCAAATAGGATGATGCCAAAATCAAGATAGTTGTCAGTAACAGAAGCTGCTACCATCCTGAGGCTATAAGAAAAAAAGAAAAGAGGAAGTTTCCCCAGACTAGGAAGGCAAGGGAATTCATGTATGGGAATCTGGTACTGCAGTGGGCTTTTTCTGGTGAGAGCTGGAATGACAGAGAAAACTCTGCTACTCCCAAAAGGATTGTCTGAGGTTGAGATTTGGGGATTGCAACAGACTTTAATAGTAACTAAAATTTTCAAATATTCCTGTAATACCTAACACTCACTGACTACAGCAGGTATTGTATGTGTGTGTGTGTGTGTGTGTGTGTGTGTGTGTGTGTGTGTGTGTGCTCAGTCACTTAGTCCTGTTGGACTCTTTGCAACCCCATAGACTGTAGCCCACCTGGCTCCTGTGACCATGGGATTGTCCAGGCGAGAATACTGGAGTGAATTGCCATTTCTTCCTCTGGGGGATCTTCCACCCCAGTTATCAGATCAAACTCATGTCTCTTGCATCTCCTGCAGTGGCAGGTAGAATCCTTATCACTAGCAACCACTGGGAAGCCCAGCAGTTATCCAAATAATGAGCATTTAATTGGCTTTTTGCCCCCTCTCTTTGTTCTTGCTCCATCTCTCCTTCCTTTTGCTTCATTCTCATATTTACAATCTGCCCCATGTATAAAGCTCGTCTTTAGAGAGAAATCCCCATTGATATTTTTTGCTAAAAGTAGCCCCAAAGAGCAGACTCTCAGTATAGAATTCTTGATCTGGGTTAATTCCTGGGTAGGTGGCAAGAAAAACCTGGTTGCTATAGTGGGTGTAATAACCCAGGCCCTGCTGCAGCATCACAATGCTTACCTATGGAGGTATGAAATGAGGTGCAGGTTAATGGGAACCATTAGCTTATGTTGCACTGTGTCCCAAGTCTTTGAAGAATAAAGCAATTTCACACACACCTCACTTTATAAGCTTGTATGCATTCTTTTAATAGTCATTTTTTTATGTTGTTCAGTCACTCAGTCATGTCCAACTCTTTGTGACCCCGTGAACTGCAGCATGCCAGGTTTCCTGATCTCCTTCATCATTCCCAGAGTTTGCTGAAACTCATGTCCATTGATTTGGTGATGCCATCCAACCATCTCATGCTCTGTGATCATCCTCTGCTCCTCCTTTCTTCAATCTTTCCCAGCATCAGGATCTTTTCCAATAAGTCAGCTCTTTGCATCAGGTGACCAAAGTATTGGAGCTTCAGCTTCAGTATCAATAGCCATTTTGCAGATTGAAAAATATTAGATTCAAGGGGAGTTCCTTTGTAGTAAGAAGAACTGAAACCCAGAGCATCAGACTTCAGTTTGACATCACTTTGGCCCTTTGTGGCAGAGGTGAGAGTTTATCCTGCTGGTCACCACCTCTTTTATTTGCACTTCTGTGCCCAGTGGTCAGCAAGCACAGACCTGGAAGGTCAGGGTTAAAGTCAGGGAAGCCCTGTCTGTGGAAGGGAGAGTCCTATCCCACCAACTGATCATGAGCAGGAAGAGTAAGGGCAGGCTTGTTCTCACCATCCTCACCAAGCCAGCTGCCAGTACAGATGGTCTACCTTGGGTCACCAGAGACCCTGGAAAGTCAGAGTTCAGTCCTCTCAGGAGACTTTGCATACAAACTTCAATGTTACTATGTAAAATTTGCATATGTTAATCTTACCCCCCGCCCCCCTAGAAAAATCATCCCTTTCAGAAAGTATCTCTCATCACTGGTAAAAACTGTTGAAATAGATAATATATTATAAATATTCAAAAGGATCACCGAGCCCCCTGGGCCTTAAAACCTCTAAAGCCTGTCTCCAGCCTTGTGGGCCATAGGGCTCCTACCACTTGAAAGAAAATCAGGGTGTCCAGAAACATCGAGGGGTGGGGGTCCTGAAAGCTGAGGGAGCCTTCTCAGGTGATATTTTCTTTCTTTAACACATTTTAACTATCAGATCAGATCAGTCGCTCAGTCGGTCCGACTCTTTGCGACTCTATGAATCGCAGCACGCCAGGCCTCCCTGTCCATCACCAACTCCTGGAGGTCACTCATACACATCCATCGAGTCAGTGATACCATCCAGCCATCTCATCCTCTGTCGTCCCCTTCTCCTCCTGCCCTGAATCCCTCCCAGCATCAGAGTCTTGGTAATAATAAAACTAGGATAGATATATTAGCATTTAATTCTTTCCATTTAAGGCTGAAATTGGGCTTCCCAGGTGGCGCTAGTGATAAAGAACCCTTTGCCTATGCAGGAGACATAAAAGAGGCAGGTTCAAGCCCTGGGTCAGGAAGATTCCCTGGAGGAGGGCATAGCAACTCACTCCAGTACTCTTCCGTGGAGAATCCCATGGAAAGAGAAGCCTGGTGGGCTGCAGTCCATTGGGTCACAAAGAATCAGATACCACTGAAGTGACTTACCAGACAAGGCTGAAACAGCATTTTCATTCTCCACCTTCATTTTCAAGGATTGGTAATTTTCTAAAACTATTACCATTCAGGCTGATGTTTTGTTTCAAGCCCAGAGGCGAAGTGTCCAGGAAACTTTCTTAAGCAGGGCTGAGTGCTAGAATGTACTCAAGTCACATTCTATTTTTTAAATTAAATTATAGTTGACACATAGCATTAGTTTTCAATGTTCAGCATAATAATCTGATATTTGTACATATTGCAAAATGTTTATCAGAATAAATTTTGTTAACATCCATCACAAGATAATTATTTTTCCCTTGTATTGAGAAATGTTAAGATCTACTCTCTTAGGAACTAAAAAAAATATTTCTATAAGGAGCATTGCTAAAATAAGTTAATTTATTTTACTACATTATTTGATTTTGTGCTATGCTTAGTCCCTCAGTTGCTTCTATTTGTGACCCTTTGGACTTTAGCCCACCAGGTTTCCCTGCCCATGGGATTTTTCAGGCAAGAATATTGGAATAGATTGTCATTTTCTCCAGAATATCATCCCAATCAAGAGGCTGAATCCGTATCTCCTGTGTCTCGTGCATTGGAGGTGAATTCTTTACTGCTGAACTTCTATGGAAGTACCATAAATTTATGTGTCAGATCAGATCAGATCAGATCAGTCGCTCAGTCCTGTCCGACTCTTTGCGACCCCATGAACCGCAGCACGCCAGGCTTGTCTGTCCATCACCAGCTCCCGGAGGTCACCCAGACTCACACCCATCAAGTCAGTGATGCCATCCAGCCATCTCATCCTCTGTTGTCCCCTTCTCCTCCTGCCCTCAATCCCTCCCAGCATCAGAGTCTTCTCCAATGAGTCAACTCTTCGCATGAGGTGGCCAAAATACTGGAGTTTCAGCTTTAGCATCATTCCTTCCAAAGAAATCCCAGGGCTGATCTCTTTCAGAATGGACCGGTTGGATCTCCTTGCAGTCCAAGGGACTCTCAAGAGTCTTCTCCAACACCACAGTTCAAAAGCATCAATTCTTCGGCGCTCAGCCTTCTTCACAGTCCAGCTCTCACATCCATACATGACCACAGGAAAGACCATAGCCTTGACTAGGCAAACCTTTGTTGGCAAAGTGATGTCTCTGCTTTTGAATATACTATCTAGGTTGGTCATAACTTTCCTTCCAAGGAGTAAGCGTCTTTTAATTTCATGGCTGCAGTCACCTTCTGCAGTGATTTTGGAGCACAGAAAAATAAAGTCTGACACTGTTTCCACTGTTTCTCCATCTATTTCCCATGTAGTGATGGGACCAGATGTGCCATGATCTTCGTTTTCTGAATGTTGAGCTTTAAGCCAACCTTTTCACTCTCCACTTTCACTTTCATCAAGAGGCTTTTTAGTTCCTCTTCATTTTCTGCCATAAGGGTGGTATCATCTGCATATTTGAGGTTATTGATATTTCTCCCGGCAATCTTGATTTCAGCTTGTGTTTCCTCCAGTCCAGCATTTCTCGTGATGCATGGGAAATAGATGGGGAAACAGTGGAAACAGTGTCAGACTTTGTTTTTCTGGGCTCCAAAATCACTGCAGATGGTGACTGCAGCCATGAAATTAAAAGACGCTTGCTCCTTGGAAGGAAAGTTATAACCAACCTAGATAGCATATTCAAAAGCAGAGACATTACTTTACCAACAAAGGTTCGCCTAGTCAAGGCTATGGTCTTTCCTGTGGTCATGTATGTATGTGAGAGCTGGACTGTGAAGAAGGCTGAGCACCGAAGAATTGCTGCTTTTAAATTGTGGTGTTGGAGAAGACTCTTGAGAGTCCCTTGGACTGCAAGAAGATCCAACCAGTCCATTCTGAAGGAGATCAATCCTGGAATTTCTTTGGAAGGAATGATGCTAAAGCTGAAACTCCAGTATTTTGGCCACCTCATGGGAAGAGTTGACTCATTGGAAAAGACTCTGATGCTGGGAGGAATTGAGGGCAGGAGGAGAAGGGGACAACAGAGGATGAGATGGCTGGATGGCATCACTGACTTGATGGGTGTGAGTCTGGGTGACCTCCGGGGGCTGGTGATGGACAGGGAGGCCTGGCGTGCTGCGGTTCATGGGGTCGCAAAGAGTCGGACACAACTGAGCGACTGATCTGATCTGATCTGACTCTGCATATAAGTTAAATAAACATGGTGACAATATACAGCCTTGACGTACTCCTTTTCCTATTTTTATGTGTAAGTTAATTAATAAATATAAATCTTTATTAAATAGAGATTTGGAAGACCAGAGAGGGGATAGATCTCACACTCTGTGATGACAGCAGAGCCCAACTAAATGAAATATTCCTCTTCTTTCCTGGCACTGACTCTGTCAATTAAAAGTCATGTACTCTTTGTTTACTTTGGGCATCCCATGTGAAACTAGGGGTAAAGAATCTGCCTGCCAATGCAGGACATATAAGAGAGGAGAGTTTGGGAAGACCCCTTGGAGTAGGAAATGGCAACTCAGTCCAATATTCTTGCCTCGGAAATTCATAAACAGAGAAGCCTGGAGGGCCACAGTACATGGGCCAACGATGACTTGAACATGACTGAGTGACTGAGCACATACACACACACATTTTTTTTCTCTTTTTTTTACTCTAACCCTCCCAACTTCCTTTTCATCTCTATAGAATCACTTTCCTTCTCTTGCTCTGAAGGGACTTGCAAGTGGCCAGCCATTGTAACTGACCCCTAATTGCAATTCTCTACAGATCCTGAATAAAATCATCTTGGTTAGGGAAAGATCTGGCAGTTTGTTTATCTAAGGTCAATAGTTTTATATTCACTTTATTAACTGTGCCTATATAAGAATATGTTTTTGATTTTAAAACAACTATCAATCAGTTTTATTTCAATAGGTATAAAATCACAAGGATTTTTTTTTGTATGCAATTATAAATTGCATATTTATATCACTAGGAATTTAAAGTACATTTTACTCTGTAAGTTCCTTAACTTAATAAAAATGCTTTTTAATAGAACTCTGTGTTCCATCAAAATGCAAATTTTCATATTAGTACAAAATTTGCATACATATTAACAAACTCCATTTTTTTCTTTAACATTAACTTTTTAGAACAAAATTATAACATTTACACAAATGACAGATTTTCTTCATCTTTGGCAAAATGAATTCCAAAAAGGTGTAAATTGTTTGCATTATTTGATTGGAAAAAGTAAAACTATCATTGAATTAATTTACCTTTCTCATTGAAAGATCTAATGACCCATATTAAATTGGTGTGTGCTCTTAGCTGTTTGTAAAGTATTTCTTGTGCTAAGGGAGCCAGTGTAAAAGAGTCAGTGCATATATCTAGATGTTCTATTTATAGGAGGGCAATGTTTGGATAAATAATAAAGTAAAAATGTGTAAAACTTATGGTAGTTTTCAAAAAACCTCCTGATTATGTTGTGATATGGTTTTCACATGAATGGATTAAACTCATGTAACACCAAATTGAATATGCTTTGAGTCACTGTACTTCCCAAAACTGTTTTGAAAGTTTAAATTTAAAGAAAGTTCATTTGCTAAGAATTACAATTAAGTTTGTCAATAGAATTAGTAAGTAATATTTAGATTCAGAAATGAAACCTGAGTCAGTATATACAATAAAATAAAATTATAATTTTTTTGTCTTATTTTAGTTTTAGCCTACAGGTCAAATTTTAGGTTAAGAATCTCAGTGATCCTTGAAGTAATGTCTAGATCTATACAGTATTAAGTTATTTTTATTTCAGAAATTCAGTAGTGGGATGATACAAATAAAACTTTTTAAAAAGCATTAGACACATCTATGTGTTCACATCTCCTTTCAGTTGAGACTGTCATCTACAAATCATCGCTTGCCATCTCCCTCTACAAGGATTAAATTATGAGCCATTGGAGTTGCCCACCATCAACATCTCCTGAAAGGTGATTGTGGTGATCAGGAATAAGAGGTTGTGTATTCTGGGAAAAGCTGCAGAACAGGTCTTCAGATAGTAAGATATTTTCTGGAGAATATTTTATAAACCCAGTTGTTGCATTGCCTTGTATTTAGAAAAGCACTAAAATCCTTCATAGTGATGTCTGCTTCTTGTGACTAGTAACAACCCTCACAAGACCAACAGAAATCTTCTGCAAAATATGTGCTTAATCATAATACTTCCATTTCACCAAAATCACATATATCCTGAAATTCTCCCCTACCACTTTGGAGTAGTTTCCCAGAACTACTGAAATGCTGTCTCCTGGGATATAGTCCTCATTTTGCCCCAAATAAAGCTTAGCTCATTACAGTCACATTACACATTTCTTTTCAGCTGTTGAGACTCTTAACCATGATCTAAAATGGTCAGATCATAGTCTCATCTGACATTACTTTTGGGGTTAGTTTATGTGAGTTTTTACTTCTTCAGAGTCATGCAAATACTTTATTTGTTCTAATATGCTTAAAATGTATTGGAATGCAACTCTGCATACATTTAAAGGCATTTAAGGGCATTTTCTTTCTGTTAAAAGTAATTTTCTCTATCTTATAAAAATAGTTCAAATCTATTAAAGTTTCAAATAATTAAACAAATATTTGCTTTTTATGTGTATGTTGTCATAAAAAAACCAAAGTATAGTTCATGTTAAGTAACAGCATATTTTGTGTATTCCAAAGGTTTTCAAAATGTTTGTTCCTTTCTTAAATGAATCTTCTGTTTTATTTGATTGTTATACTGAATCTTATTCTCTGTCTAAATTAAACCTTGTTACCAAAAGCTCTGCTGTGCTGTGTTTTGGTTGCTCAGTCATTTCCAACTCTTTGTGGCCCCATGGACTATAGCCCTTCAGGATCCTCTGTCCATAAAATTCTCCAGGCAAGAAGACTGGAGTGGATTGCCATTTCCTTCTCCAAGGCATCTTCCTGACCCAGAGATTGAACACAAGTCTCCTGCATTGCAGACTAGAGTTCTTTACAACTAAGCCACCAGTGTCATTAAGCCATAATGGAAAAAAATATAAAATGTATGTATACAGCTGAATCACTTTGCTGTAGAGCAGAAATTTGCACAACACTATAAGTCAACTATACTTCAATTAAAAATAAAAATTAAAATAAATTATTCCAACTTTTAGAGATCCCAGACAATTTCACAAGTGATATGTAAATATTCTGAAGACAATTGAAGTTAACAGAGTGAGATTATTTTTCCCAGAAATGAACTAAATTACACAGCATACAGGGTACACACACACACACACAAACATGCACAACACTTACTCAAATTTTAGCCAGAATTATGGATTGTAAATTATGTTTATTCTTGTCAAAATTATTATTAATGTTATAATCAAGTATTGAAGTTACTAGTTGCTTCCTCAATCTCCAGTTAAGTCAAAAGTCTGTATTTTTACAAGTATAAAATCAATGAAAGTATCATAAACTTAAACTTAGCTGTTTTCTTACTCCTTGTAGTTCAAGTATATGTAAAGTGAATCTCAGTTTCTTAACGTGATTTGTTGACCTGAGTAATATTTACTTTAAAAAATTTATGTCTATTACATAATTTAATTAACCATTAAACAATAACTTCTTTGCATTCTCCATCTTAAAGAGTAATTATTTGTCTTATTTTATGTTTCTTATAAAGTAAAATAATAATAATAATAATTAAAAAAGAAAATATATACTATGTTTCTGCATTTGAACATGAAATTTTGAAATATGAAAATTTTGAATAAGATATATGAAAAGTTTACATGAAAATCAAAATATATTGTTTTCTGGAAAAAGTGTAGGTACAATAAAAAAGTGAAAGTGAACGTGTTAGTCATTCAGTCATGTCCAGCTCTTTTAAACCCCATGGACTATAGCCCACCAGGCGTACCTATTCATGGGATTCTCCAGGGAAGAATACTGGAGTGGGTTTCCATGCTCTCTTCCAGGAAGTACTTCTGACCAAGGTTTGAACCTGGGTTTCCTACATTACAGATGGATTCTTTATCATCTTAGCCACCAAGAAAGCCCAATACAGTAAGAATTATCATCAATCATTATCATTATGATTGCTAATGATTAAACAGTCATTAAAATATTTTTGTGCCACTGTTTGTAATGATTTTTTTTTCTTTTTTGCTGAATGAATGCTGTTCATTATATCTTTTCATTTTTTTCTTATAGCAATTGCTTTTTCATATGTTTATGTCGGAGCTCTTCACTTTGATTCTAAGTTTTAAAAATTAATTCAAACAACCTTTAAAATATTTTTCTTCTTTCAATCACTGCCTTTCCCCCCTGACTCCAACTTCTGAATTTCGATTTCTATCAAAATTTCAAGTTTCCCTCATTCTCAATATCATAAATGTTTAAAAAAGTACAATTGAATTTATATATAAGAAAAAGTATAGATTTTTCTAAAAGTAAAACACTGATTTAATGCTTAATGGTTTAAGACATCCACAATTCTTCCATTCTGATGCTAAAACAAATGTGCCCAGATGCCCTCTATGTTGTGGCATCTGTTCCCATCACTTCAAGGCATATAGATAGGAAAAAATGAAAAAAGTGACAGATTTTATTTTTTTGTGCTGGAAAATCACTGTGGATGGTAACTGCAGCCATGAAATTAAAAGATGCTTGTTCCTTGGAAGAGAAGCTATGAAAAATCTATACAGAATATTAAAAAGCAGAGACATCACTTTGCTGACAATTGTCCATATAGTCAAAGTTATGATTTTTCCAAAATCACTGCAGATGGTGATTGCAGCCATGAAATGAAAGACGCTTACTCCTTGGAAGAAAACCTATGACCAACCTAGATAGCATATTAAAAAGTAGAGTTATTACTTTGCCAACAAAGGTCTGTCTAGTCAAGGCTATGGTTTTTCCAGTGGTCATGTATGAGTGTGAGAGTTGGACTGTGCAGAAAGCTAAGCACTGAAGAATTGATGTTTTGAACTGTGATGTTGGAGAAGACTCTTGAGAGTCCTTTGGACTGCAAGGAGATCCAACCAGTCCATCCTAAAGGACATCAGTCCTGGGTGTTCATTGGAAGGACTGATGCTGAGGCTGAAACTCCAATACTTTGGCCACCTCATGCAAAGAGTTGACTCATTGGAAAAGACCCTGATGTTGGGAGGGATTGGGGGCAGGAGGAGAAGGAGACGCCAGAGGATGAGATGGCTGGATGGCATCACCGACTCGATGGACATGAGTTTGAGTGACCTCCGGGAGTTGGTGGTGGACAGGGAGGCCTGGCGTGCTGCGATTAATGGGGTCGCAAAGAGTCGGACACGACTGAGCGACTGAACTGAACTGACTGATGGTTTTTCCAGTAATCATGTACAGATATGAGAACTGGACCATGGAGATGGCTGAGTGCTGAAAAATTGATGTTTTTGAACTGTGGTGCTGGAGGAGACTCGAGAGTTCCTTGGACAGAAGAGAGACCAAACCAATCAATCCTAAAGGAAATAAACCCTGATTATTCATTGGAAGAGCTGATGCTGAAGATGAAGCTCCAGTACTTTTGCTACCTGATGTTAAATACTGACTCATTAGAAAAGACCCTGATGCTAGGAAAGATTGAGGGCAAGAGGAGAAGTGGGCGAGAGGATGAGATGGTTGAATGGCATCACTGATGCAATGGACCTAAGGTCCATTGAACAACTCTGAACAAACAACAATGAACAAACTCTGGGAGATAATGAAGGACAGGAAAGCCTGGCCTGCTGCAGTTCATGGGGACACACAGAGTTGGACATGAGTGAACAACGATGTTGTGATCCAAATGGAAGTATCTTATGTAACAGTCACAAGATGTAGGACTAGATTTTAAAAACAAGGATGAAACACATGTATACCTGTGGCTGATTCATTTTGATATATGACAAAACTAATACAATATTGCAAAGTTAAATAAAATAAAATTAAGTTAAAAAAAAAAAGAAATGTAGAACTTCACCAAAAATTCACACTCTGCCCTCCTATCATCAGCATTATGTGATCTCACATCTATTCCTACCTAGAATTGGGGCTTTGAAAATGTGTGGTGTTCTGGGTAGGCCTGCATCTGTGGAAAACCAAAAATCTTTGCTAATAAAGAAGAAAGAAAGGGAGAGAGAGAGAGGAAGGAAAAAAAGAAATGAAGGAAGGAGGGAGGGAAGGAAAAATAGTTAAAAAGAGCAATTGGTATTCTCTGTCAATTTGGATTCCTAGTTAAAAGTTTCATTTTTTCTTTTTTTAATCAGAATTATGTGTATGACATTTACTTAACATTTTCTCATATACATTCAGATTATTCTTTCTCAATTGATTGCTTTAAATTGCTATATTTAATATTGTCTTGCATCTGAAGTATAATTTATTCCTGATATATACCTTCTTAATTTGGATTGAAATATTCTTTTAATTATCTATTAATTCATTTTCTAAAAATTTTATTTAGGATTCTGTGTATAGTATCAAGTATGGAACTTATGTATGCTGCTAAGTCGCTTCAGTCGTGTCTGACTCTGTGCAATCCCATAGACAGCATCCCACCAGGCTCCTCCGTCCCCGGGATTCTCCAGGCAAGAACACTGGAGTGGGTTGCCATTTCCTTCTCCAATGCATGAAAGTGAAAAGTAAAAGTGAAGTCGCTCAGTCGTGTCCGACTCTTAGCGATCCCATGGACTGGAGCCTACCAGGCCCCTCCATCCATGGGATTTTCCAGGCAAGAGTATTGGGGTGGGGTGCCATTGCCTTCCCCGGGAACTTATGTATATCCATATATAAATGCATGTATAGCTGCAGATGGTGACTGCAGCCATGAAATTAAAAGACGCTTCCTCCTTGGAAGGAAAGTTATGACCAACCTAGATAGCATATTCAAAAGCAGAGACATTACTTTACCAACAAAGGTTCGCCTAGTCAAGGCTATGGTCTTTCCTGTGGTCATGTATGGATGTGAGAGCTGGACTGTGAAGAAGGCTGAGCGCCGAAGAGTTGATGCTTTTGAACTGTGGTGTTGGAGAAGACTCTTGAGAGTCCCTTGGACTGCAAGAAGATCCAACCAGTCCATTCTGAAGGAGATCAATCCTGGAATTTCTTTAGAAGGAATGATGCTAAAGCTGAAACTCCAGTATTTTGGCCACCTCATGCGAAGAGTTGACTCATTGGAGAAGACTCTGATGCTGGGAGGGATTGAGGGCAGGAGGAGAAGGGGACGACAGAGGATGAGATGGCTGGATGGCATCACTGACTCGATGGATGCGAGTCTGAGTGACCTCCGGGAGCTGGTGATGGACAGGGAGGCCTGGCGTGCTGCGGTTCATGGGGTCGCAAAGAGTCGGACACGACTGAGCGACTGATCTGATGTCTGATCTGATAGCTGTTATCCTTATGGGAATTCCCTTGTGTGTTATTTTTTGTTTTTCCCTTGCTGCTTTTAATATTTGTTCTTTGTGTTTGATCTTTGTTAATTTGATTAATATGTGTCTTGGGGTGTTTCGCCTTGGTTTTATCCTGTTTGGGACTCTCTGGGTTTCTTGGACTTGAGTGATTATTTCTTTCCCCATTTTAGGGAAGTTTTCAACTATTATCTCCTCTAGTATTTTCTCATGGTCTTTCTTTTTGTCTTCTTCTTCTGGGACTCCTATGATTCGAATATTGTAATGTTTAATATTGTCCTGGAGGTCTCTGAGATTTTCCTCATTTCTTTTAATTCGTTTTTCTTTTTTCTCCTCTGATTCATGTATTTCTGCCATTCTATCTTCTAATTCACTAATTCTATCTTCTGCCTCTGTTATTCTATTATTTGTTGCCTCCAGAGTGTTTTGGATCTCATTTATTGCATTATTCATTATATATTGACTCTTTTTTATTTCTTCTAGGTCCTTGTTAAATCTTTCTTGCATCTTCTCAATGCTTTTCCCCAGGCTATTTATCCGTGATTCCATTTTGCTTTCCAGATTTTGGATTAATTTCACTATCATTATTTGGAATTCTTTATCAGGTAGGTTTGCTATTTCTTCCTCTTTTGTTTGACTTGGTGGGCATTTATCCTGTTCCTTTAGAGAGATGGTATGGGGAGGGAGGAGGGAGGAGGGTTCAGGATGGGGAGCACGTGTATACTGGTGGCGGATCCATCTCGATGTATGGTAAAAGCAATACAATATTGTAAAGTTAAGCAAAATAAAATTTAATTTAAAAAAACAAACAAAAATAAACCCTTCAAAAAATAATTTAACAAAGCAATTTTACCAAACACCAAGAACAAACATTTTCTTTTTCAGCTGAATAAAGCAAGCAGATGTGTCATCAAATTGCTATAAAAATAAATGAGGCTTCTTATGGGTTAAAAAAAAATTTACTAATAGTGTTAAAAATACTATTTTTGATTGTTTTTACCAAATCAGATTTCTTTAATAAAATAAATGAATATCAAAAAAATAAAAAATGCATGTATAAAGATAAATATATAATTTAGCTTTATATGTGTTATCTCATGAGTTTTTTGAGTTTTTAAATAGACTTAATAATTTTAAAATGAATATGAAATATTAAGAATTTATCTGAAATATATACACACACACAAACACAAATCATGACTAATTTGGCGTCTCTACTGTTCTTTGGAGAAATTAAAAATATATCAAAAATCAGCTGGTTTTCAAATTTATTAGTATTGTTTGCACCTTGTGCTATTTTATGTAACTTAAAGTTTCCCCATGTCATCTATATGATGCACTTCCCATTTCTAATTCTCTTTTTATCTATTTGTATTTCTGCAATTAATTTGTTGCTAATTAAATTGTCAAGTACTTATCTATTTTGCTTCAAAAATAAGCAAGCTGCTGCGTTTACTTATCCAATTTATTTTGTTTTGACTCACAGTATCCCTTCTGTGATGTCAGGGGAAAGAATATGAGTGACACACATTGGGCTTTGTGTGATGAGGCTGTACGACCCTATGATATGAGTAGCATAGTATCTCAGTAGACATACTTGTGCCTCTTTACATCCTTTGAGAAGGAAATTATAGGTTTATTATATGTAGGTAGGCTCTTCTGCAGGCTTCCCAGGTGGCACTAGTGGTAAAGCACTGCTTGTCAATGCAGGAGATATAAGAGACATGGGTTCAATCCCTGAGTTGAGAAGATCCCCTGGAGAAGGAAATGGAAACCCATTCCAGTATTCTTCCCTGGAGAATCCTACGGAGAGAAGAGCTTGGCAGGCCACACAGTCCATGGTGTCACAAAACAGTCAGACACAACCGAGCGACTAAACCACCACCACAAATTCCTTTTGCAGGGGTGCAGACACTGGAATTCCCTTGAGAATGTAAATTCCTTCAAGATTATTTTGAGTGTTTAAATTTTCACATGATTCCCCTTTGCTGAAGGGTGATCAGGAGGGAGAGGGAGCTGGATTGTGCTAGATGCATTTTATATCATACATAACATCATTTGAGCCTCACTGGGCAAAATGTTTATTAAAAAAAAAAAAAAAAAAAACCTGAAAATTTTAATGAAGAACTCTAAAATATGGTGTGGAAGATAGCACATAGGAAAAGAAAACTGAGATCTACATAGGTCAATCAGATGGCAAACTGTAGCATACAATTGGAGAAGGCAATGGCACCCCACTCCAGTACTCTTGCCTGGAAAATCCCATGGATGGAGGAGCCTGGTAGGCTGCAGTCCATGGGGTTCCTAAGAGTCAGACACGACTGAGTGACTTCACTTTCACTTTTCATTTTCATGCATTGGAGAAGGAAATGGCAACCCACTCCAGTGTTCTTGCTTGGAGAATCCCAGGGACGGGGGAGCCTGATGGGCTGCCCTCTATGGGGTCGCACAAAGTCAGACTCGACTGAAGCGACTTAGCAGCAGCAGCAACAACATACAATAGGGAGATTATGTTTCTGTTATATGCCTAACTCAAGGAACATTGTGTCAACTCAAGAAAGTTCAAATTGATAGCAAAGAATCTAATAGTGAACACCATCAGCAGAGAAGCAAGAAAAATCCTTGATGTAAGAGCAGAGAGTTGCTACAAAAAATAGTTTCATGCAGGAAACAAAACAACAAAAAATGCTGCCAAGAGGCTCTAGGTGTGTTTTTTATTACCACAAGAGGTAGTGGCCAAAAAACAAAACAAAACAAAACTGTGACATATTTGCTGCCTTTAACAAAGAGAAGTGAGGTCTCTGTGAACTCATGAACACAAGCTGCTGACTGTTTTGATTAAGTGTGGCAGAAGTGATGCCAAGTGACACCCAAGGAAAGATTAGAAAAGTCTTACAGGTTTCCCTTGGCCTTTTGACAAGCTGGCACCATTGGAAGAGTGACTCTCTGAACAGGGTGCTCAGACTCTCCTTTTCTGGCCCCCATGCCAGACTATGAGAAGTTCAAGCCACATAGAAAAGCCCCATGCAGGTATTGTGATCAGAGGTATTAGCTGAGTTTAGCCAGAGAGTAACTCAACCCAAGCATCATATATTAAAATAAAAAGAGAGAGAGAGAGAGAGAGAGAAAAGAAAGAAACAGCCTCAAGTTTATTTCAGCCCTTACTTTCTGTGTCACTCTCAGTTCACCAGATGAAGCTCCAGACATTGTGCAGCAGGAACAAGCTGTTAATATCTCTGCTGTGTCCTCCCTAAATCCCTGATGAAAGAAACCATGACCATAATCAAAGAATGTTTTATAACCTCTAAATTGGGGTAATTTGTAATGCAAAAAAGTAACCAGAGCAAATATGAAGTAACCAAGATAGAAATTTTTGCAATAGGCTGAGGACAGAAAGAATACATGGAGCCCAAGAACAGGAAATTTGCATTATTAATATGCATACTTACCTTGGGGCTTCCCAGGGGGTGCTAATGGTAAACAACCCACCTGCCAATGCAGGAGATAGGAGATGTGTTCAGATCCCTGGGTTAGAAAGATTCCCCTGGAAGAGAAAATGGCAATTCACTCCAGTATTCTTGCCTGGAGAATCTCATGGACAGAGGAGCCTAGTGGACTACAGTCCATGGGCTTACAAGAGTCAGATAGGACTGAAGCCACTTAGCACCACCAGCAGCAGCATACTTACCCTTTTATACCTATTTTGAAATTCTGTCATAGTTAAATATATGATAGACAGATGCTGTCAGGTAGATAACATTCATTTGAAGTAAATACCACATTTATGAGTGTGTTATTTGCTCAGTCATATCTGACTATTTTTGACCCCTGGCCTGTAGCCCACCAGGCTCCACTGTTAATGGAATTCTCTAGGAAAGAATACTGGATTGGGTTGCTATTCCTTGCTCCAGGGGATCTTCCAAACCCAGGGATTGAACCCATGTCTCCTGAATTACAGAAAGATTCTTTACCATCTAAGCCACCAGGAAAGCCTTATGATCTACTAATATATGCCAAATGTTCCTGTGAATTTTTCAACACAAAATATTAGTTTGCTTTCTTTACAAGACAAAAAATAAGTGAAAGAACTCTTTTTAGAAAATTATTAAATCTGGTAAGAAAAGTTGATAAGTAGCTAATGTGTTAATCTTTAATATATTATTTCCAAATATTATTAGATGTAGCTATCACTTAAAATGTTTGTTATATTTAAAGTATATTTCAGGAAACAAATTGACAGATTAAAATTAGATATAATATGTTAACACTTTAATATTAATTAAATAATTTTAAACATTAGTTCTGCAATATTCAAATAATACAAATATTTATTTGGTGTTGCTTTGTTTTCATAAATTTATCAAGGTATAGTAAAATTAGAATTATACATATGCTGTGATTCAGTTTCATTAATGTATTTGTTGTTGCTGTTAAGTTGCTAAGTCATATCCAACATTTTGTTACTACTTGGACTGTAGCGTGCCAGGCTTTCCTGTTCTTCACTATCTCCCAGAGTTCGCTCACACTCATGTACATTGAGTCAGTTATGCCATTCCATTCTCTGTTGCTCCCTTCACCTCTTGTCCTCAATCTTTCCCAGCATCAGGGTCTTTTCCAATGAGTTAGTTCTTCTCATCAGGTGGCCGAAGTATTGGAGCTTCAGCTGCAGCATCAGTCCTCCCAATGAATATTCAGGGTTGATTTCCTTTAGGACTGACTGTTTTGATCTCCTTGGAGTCCACAGAGCTCTCAAGAGTCATCTCAAGCACCACAACTTGAAAGCATCAATTCTTCAACACTCACCTTCTTTATGGTTGAACTCTTACATCCATACATGATTACTGGAAAAACCATAGCTTTGACTACACAGAACTTTGTTGGCAAAGTAACGTCTCTGCTTTTTAATACACTGTCTAGGTTTGTCTTAGCTTTCATTCCAAGGTACAGGCGTCTTTGAATTTCCTGACTGCAGTCATGGTCTGCAGTGAATTTTGAGTCCAAGAAAATAAAATCTGTCAGTACTTCTAATTTTTCCCCTTTGTTTGACTAGGAAGTGATGGGACCAGATGCCATGATCTTGGTTTATTGATTATTGCGTTTCAAGCCAGATTTTTCACTCTCCTTGTTCACTCTTTTCAGGAGGCTCTTTAGTTCCTCTTCACTTTCTGCCATTAATGCGGTATCATCTGCATATCTGAGGTTGTTGATAATTGTCCTGGCAATCTTAATTCCAGTTTGTGATTCATCCAGCCAGCATTTCTCATGATGCACTCTGTAATTAAGTTAAATAAGATGTATGACAATATATAGCCTTGTCATACTCCTTTCCCAATTTTGAACCAGTCTGTTGTACCATGTCCAGTTCTAGTTGTTGTTTCTTGACCCACATACAAGATTCTCAGAAGACAGGTAAGGTGGGCTGGTATTCCCATCTATTTCAGAATTATCCACAGTTTTTTTGTGATCCACAGAGTCAAAGGCTTTAGTATAGTAAATTAAGTAAATGTTTTGCTGAAACACCCTTACTTTTGTCCATGGGATTTTCCCAGCAAGAATACTGGAATGGATTGCCATGTCCTCCTCTGGGGCATCTTTCCAACTGAGGGATTGAACCCATGTTTCCTGCACTGCAGGCAGATTCTTTACCACACAACCACCCTTGCTGTGCATACATTCAATGAAGTACTATTGAATATGAGAAGGAAGGAAATCCTGGCATTATCCAGAGCATGGAAGTTCATTGAAGGCACTATGATAAATGGATTAAGTCAAACTAAGAACAACAAATACCGTATTATCTTACTTATATGTGGAATAAAGAAAAAAAAAATGTTCAGAGAATAGAGTGACAGTTACCAGGGGCTGGGATTGGGGAGATACAAAAAAATATTTGTCAAAGAGTAAAAAACTTTCAAGTTATAATATTAACAAGTTCTGTGACTCTATTTTAATATATTTTTTAAAGTGGCTAAAACAGCAGATCTTAAATGTTTTCCTCAAAAAAAGTAATCATATGACATTATGAAGGTTTTTTAAAAATTCATAGTGATAAGTATTTTTTTCATATAAGTATATGAAAATATTTTACAGTTTAATCATACACAATATTATATGTCAACCATATGTCAACAAAGCTGAGGGAAAATGTTAGGTTATAAAGAGACTATGGCTTCTATACTGTGAGCAGTCTTGCTACTTATCTGGAAATGTACCCAGAATGTTCTGTAAGTTCTGCAGAGTAAAGACCTGAAGAAAATTTTCTACCAGCACACAGTTTGGAACTGAGACTCAAGTCCAACAAGTTCAAAAGGAAATTAGTTCAGTTCAGTCACTCAGTCATGTCCAGCCAGTCAGTCGTAAAGGAAATCAGTCCTGAATATTCATTGGAAGAACTGATGCTGAAGCTGAAGCTCTAATAATTTGGCCATCTGGTGTGAAGAACTGACTCATTGGAAAAGACCCTGATGCTGGGAAAGATTGAAGGCAGGAGGAGAAGGGGATGACAGAGGATGAGCTGGTTGGATGGCATCATGAACTCGAAGGACATGAGTTTGAGCAAACTCTGGGAGTTGGTAATGGTTAGGGAAGCCTGACGTGCTGCATCCCATGAGGTCACAAAGAGTTGGACATGACTGAATGACTGAACTGAATTGTGTAATTTACTCATTCATCTTTCTCCTGCTCTCTTTTGTTGTGCAGGTAACTTATGCTTATTCATATATTTCCCATTTATTTTTGTCTTTATTCCATCCTACATATTTGGACTTCCATCTGGTATCCTTTAACTTGAGAATGAAAATTTAAAATATATATATATATATATATATATATATATATATATATATGTATGTATTTATATATAGATATATATTCATTCAACTGTAATGAAGTTGAGACAAGTTAAATTACATTTTTTTTAATTTACTTTTTAAATGTATTTAGTTTGTCTTCATTTTTTTATGGTTATTTTTTCCAGGGTGTAAGTTCCTAGGTTTACAGCTATTTTGAGTTTAGCACATAGTCTTCTGTCTTTGCTTTTGCTCTGATGAAACGTTAGGTAACACTTTTTTACTTCATTCTTTTTAATGTGTCCTTCCCCACAAGCCCAACAATTTCTATGATTTCCTTTTTATATTTAGCTCTCAGCCTTTTGATTTTGATGTACCTCGTTTCATTTTCTTTGTATTTATCCTATTTTGAATAAAGTGAGCTTCTTGGATCCCTGAGTTGAGATACTAACAACATTTTGGAAAAATTCTTGGCCACTGTCTCTCCCAATATGTCTTGTATCCAATTTTCTCTCTGCTCTCCTCCTGGGTCTCCAATCACATGCATACTAGAACATTTGATATTTTCTACAGATCTTGGATATTCTGTTTACATTTACTGAATTGTTTTTAATTCCTCTTCATTGACATAATGTAGAAACTAGCTTTAAGTTGGCTGATCTACTTTTTCTTCTGTTGCGTCTAACCCATTGTGAATTTACTGACAGATTGCATTATTAAATTTTTCAGTTCTAATATTTCCATTTGCTTCTTTTTATAGCTTCCATTTCTACATTGAAAAATCACTATTTTTTATGCATTTTGCATTTATCATGTTTCCAGGAGGTGCTTTATTTTATATTTTTCATACTTTAAAGTTTTTTATTACCCCCAAATCTTTTTCCATCGATACATTTTTCTCTTGATTGTGGGTATGTGTTTGTGGTACTTGGTAATTGTACAATCTTCTTTGTATGTGCGCCACTGTCTAAAACAAAACAAAACAAAATACTGGATGATGATATAAATAATATAATTTCCAGAAAAAGGCATACCTCATACTCTATCTAGATGCTAGTGTGTATGACCAATATATAGTCAGTAGCTTAGAAACATCTGGACTTTTTAATAGCTATTGTTAGATTTAGTTCACTAACTTCAAACATTTTGAGGGCATAATTAAGCCCTATCTTCAGTAGAAATTGGATCTAATGAAAGCTAAGTATCTTATGCTGATTTACAGTCCTGATATAATTGTTCTCTATTATGGGGGGGTTCCTTTTTATTTTGCAACCTGGTGCCAAGATTTTTTTTGTTTTTGTTTTTGTTTTGGGAGTGGGGTGGTTGTTTCTGTTGATGTTTTCTATATCCTCTACTCCTGTCCCAATTTTTAGATTTCTCAAATCCCTCTCCTTACCACACTTTCTGGTCCATGGCTTTTATTAGGTAGTTGGCTGACAGGGTAGGCCATTCTTTTTCTGGGAGTATATGTCCGTGTCCTCCTTTTCTGTCCAAAGTACTGAGTCTCAGGTAGCTGCTTTGTACCCTGGGATGCCCTTTATATCTTTTGGGGCACCTGTTTCAACTCTACTTCCTGGTTCCCAGCTATTGGCATCCTCTTCAAATTTATTATACTTGTTGAAGATGGTCAGGGTATGTATTTGCATGTAGGAGGAGACTCACTTAGTGACTGGAGATGCTGAGAATCCTACTTCATCTTGCTGGCTTACATTTGGCCATCAAGTGTCTCTGTGTTTCTTTGTCTTTTCTTTCTTCTTTTCCCTGTGTGTTCACTTATTATTTTGTTATGTTTCCAAAATGAACATAACTCGAAAACGTTTGTCCTAAAAAAGACAATTCTTTATTTGAACTTTATTTAGATCTTCTTATATTTAGTGCTCTGACAGGAAGGAGAAGGTTATGACTTTTAACTTATAATGGCTGATCTTAATGTTCTAGTGAGAGTAATGGTCATTTGTAACCACATCATAATGAGATAAAAAATAAACATTAAATTTAATAAACATTTCATTTTAATTTACTTGCAAAGAAAAGCATCAAATGCTGATTTAATTTTTTTGTTTCTTCTTTTTTTCTTTTGGCCGCACCACACGGCCTATGGTATTTCCCTGACCAGGGATCAAACTTACGCTTTCTGCAGTGGAACCGCAGTCTTAACCACTGGCCGAGGGAAGTCCATTGTCATTACTTTTTTTTTTTTTTTTAATTTTTTTTGATGTTCTCTTTCTCCATTGCATGTGAAAAGTTTAATTTTCAACATAGGAGTAACTTCTTAAAATGAGTTATAACACTTTCAGCATAATAAATGGATCATTTAAGTTCTCAATTTATATATTCAGTTTCACTTTGCTAAGTGTTTTTTTCCTAATATTTTTCTATGATATATTAGCCTGTATATAAATCTGAAATTCAAATATTGACAGTATTGGTAAAAATATCCAAAAGTTAAGCCAATTCATTGTTATATTTACAAGGAATTCTAAAAATGATAATGTAAAGAAAAAAAAATCAAGTCATGGTAAAGAAGTCAAATATAAAGTTTAGCAGAAAAAAATTCTTCTTTATTGCAAATATTTGTATTTTTAACAACAGGCTAAAATTAGTTAAAAGGACTAGTGTAGTTTTTTAGTTCTATATTTAATTCCATCACATTTTTTTTTTAATGTGAGAAAATTTTTGGTATTTACCAGAGAAGCATACGTGTATGCTTTAAGATAGTTGTAAAGTATGAAGATTCTGAGAAGTTTGTGAAAGTGAAATATTGGTTTTCAAGGTATTTTTCTTTTATTAATACATCAATATTTTCTATCTTTACTATGCATGGAATTTTGAAAAAAAAACTGATGAAAAATAATACATGTGTATGCATTTTAATTAAGCTATCTTATTCCATTTTATTTCAAATGTATACAACATGCTTCAAACAGATGCATCAAATATTAAAATCTTTCCAAACCTGTTCTATTTCTATTTTACTTTTTGCTAAATCATTGTAGATGTAAACACCTTCCATTCTTAAATTATCTGACAAGTATCTTTCAGAAAAAAAGACATTAGTTCCTATGAAACCATAACAAAATTACTACAAATTACTTTCAAAATCAATAGTGATACAACAGTACAATCAAAGAAAATCCCCAGCTGGCTTCACCATTTCTCTTTTTCTCGTTTATTTTTCAATTTAGTCTCATACATTGCACATTTCTATAAAGTCTCTTTTAACTCCTTCTGGTTAAACCATTCCCACTGCTTCTTTTTTTTTTTTTTTTCAAAAATTAAATTTTATTTTGCTTAACTTTACAATATTGTATTGCTTTTGCCATACATCGAGATGGATCCGCCACCAGTATACACGTGCTCCCCATCCTGAACCCTCCTCCCTCCTCCCTCCCCATACCATCCCTCTGGGTCCTCCCAGTGCACTAGCCCCAGGCATCTGTTATCAGGCATCGTACCTGGAATGGCGACTGGTTTCAGATATGATATTATACATATTTCAATGCTATTCTCCCAAATCATCCCACCCTCTCCCGGTCCCAGAGTTCAAAAGTCTGTTCTATACATCAGTGTCTCTTTTGCTGTCTCGTAAACACGGTTATTGTTACCATCTTTCTAAATTCCATATATATGCGTTAGTATACTGTATTTGTGTTTTTCTTTCTGGCTTACTTCACTCTGTATAATAGGCTCCAGTTCCATCCACCTCATTAGAACTGATTCAAATGTATTATTTTTAATGGCTGAGTAATACTCCATTGTGTATATGTACCACAGCTTTCTTATCCATTCATCTGCTGATGGACATCTAGGTTGCTTCCAAGTCCTGGCTATTGTAAAGAGTGCTGCTATGAACATTGGGGTACACATGTCTCTCAATTCTGGTTTTCTCAGTGTATTCCCACTGCTTCTCTCTATTCTTTATGGCCTTCAACTTTTGAAGAGTCCAGACCAGCTACCCTAGACTATGTCTTACATTCCCAATTTATCTCTGTCTTTGACTTCATTCTGGTCTATAATTTCTGGGAGGAACATTAGATAGATGATGCCTTTCACTCCTGCTTTATGACATTCTAAGAAGTTGGTCAGTATTAACGACAGAAAATTTGATCAAAATTCGATCAAAAGGAGGAGAATGATAGATTTCATTCTTATAAAGACATATTTTTAAAGTACAATTAAAAATAAATTACAAGGTGTTTTTCTGAAAATGTATAAGTGGTCTGTTCCTCAAAAACATTCACACTATGAATTTAGCATATCTTATTTTTGACTGAATGTTTGCTTGATAATCTTTGCTTTAAATTACCTAAAAAATGGTGATTTTTAAAATGTTATTTGCTATACATTTATTAACTTTCTCCACTCTTTTCTTTCTCTCTTATCATGGATTCAATTAATTTTTTAGTTAATTCAATTTGCTATAATTTATTAGTGTCATGATTATTTTTTATATTCAAATTGTCCTCAACATGATCTTCTATTTAGTGTTATATCCCACTTTTTTTGGAAAATGCTATTGAGATATGAAGAAACAAAAAGAATAGCGCATAAACAATTTTATTTCTTGATAAGTTTTTACAAGGGGAATGAATATTTTAATCTGTTATTTAATATTTTAATTCATTTAATATTTTAATCTGTTAATCAGGTTAAGAAAATATATTTTATAAAATCTCTGCAATTCTCTTCATGTCTCCTCACAAATGCAATCCCTACAGGGAGCCACTGCCTTGACTTCCAGATTTTCAGGATGGTCAGGAAAAGCTATTCCATTTCACAGGCCTGGTATTTATTCTTCTTACCATGACAAACAAATGCAAGTTATTTAGTCATAAAAACTCTTGTTTGAAATTAATTATTCATAATACTCCTACATGTCACTAATTGCTATTATCTCACTTTTCATCATCTATATAACTGATATCAAGTGCAAGGATATATGCAAATGAATTGTGAAATCTCACTTTTAAGGAACTGTTTGTTGGTACCACTCTTGAGACCATATGCTGACCTAACCAGGTCCTATCAAAAAAGCAGAAGTTAAGCTAGTTATTTCAATTTTTAGAGGTTAATGTGAGGATGGAATATATAAGCTGTTGGACAAAGAAATGTGAAACAGCGACACAGAGAATACTGAAATAATAACTTCAGGAAGAAGCACCTCCTTGCCGTGACAAAGAAGAAAGTTTAGGGGTATTAGAATCTAGAAACTTGGATAGATATATCATTTCATTTAAACTGTCAACTTGACTAGGTTATGGAATGGCTAGATGTTGCTCAAATACAATGCTGAGTGTTTTGTAAGAATACTAAAGGATGAGCTTAACATTTAAGTAGGGGCTTCCTTGGTGGCTCACTGGTAAAGAATCCGCCTGACAGTACAGGAGACACAGATTTGATTCCTGGGTCAGGAAGATCCCCTGTAGAAAAAAATGGCAACCCAGTTCAGTACTCTTGCCTGAGAAATCCCATAGACAGAGAAGGCTGGCAGGCTATAGACCGTCCTTAGGGTTGCAAAAAAGTGTTGGACATGACTTAGTGACTAAACAACAAAAACAACATTTAAGCTAATAGACTGAGGAAAGCTGACTGCCTTTCTCAGTGTGGATGGAACTCATACAATTAGTTAAATATCTGATCAGAACAAAAAACCTGAGAAACAGGAAATTCCTCCCATGTGACTTCCTTGAACTGGCATATTAGTCTTTTTCTGCCTTCAGACTCAAATTAAAACATCAGCTGTCCCAGCTACACCCTTGGATCTCCTGGGTATCAGTCCTTTGGACTCATGTAGGAACTCAGACATGGGCTTTCTTGGGTCTCCAGCTTTCTGAATGCAAATCTGGGGCTTTGTCCACCTCCATAAGCTGAAGGTGTTAACTTACAGCCATTGCACAGATGAAGAACCATCTCTGTGGCTAGTCTCATAGGAAAGCAAACAAACAGGATGGAGCAAGTCCTTTCTGCTTCTTCCTGTCTTCCATTCTCCTTCAGTGACTTCCTTGTATTAAAACCTAACAAAGTCAACTGGCAACAAGAGAAATAATATCTTCAGAGACAAAGCACTAGTATCAGAGTAGCTTAATAATCTTAGCTTCTGACATTATAGATTAGATTTGTTAAAATTGAACTTAATAGAAATGGAATCATGTAGAAAATATATTTTTTTTTTTTTTTTTTTTTTTTATTTTTTTTTTTTTTTTTTTTTTTTTTTTTTTTTTTTTAAAATTTTTTTTTTTTTTTTATATTTTTTTTTTTTTTTTATTTTTAATAAAAAAAATTTTTTTTTTTTTTTTTTTTTTTTTTTTTTTATTTTAATAAAAAAAAATTTTTTTTTTTATATTTTTTTTTTTTTTTTAAATATATTTTTTTTTTTTTTTTTTTTTTTTTTTTTTTTTTTTTTTTATTTTTTTTTTTTTTCTGGAGAACGAAAACATTTACTTCTTCTCTGGATTGTATTGAAAGTATGCAGTTATTTCAACATTTCAAATTTTTCCCTACACTGTTAAAATACATAAAATTCTGAATTAAACAGCAAAGTTCTCTCAAATAAATCTTAAGCTAATGGGACAAATATTTCACACATCGATTTTAAAAGTTTTGGTGAATAAAATGAAAATATTAAAATATTTTTAGACCTATAGATCAGTCGCTCAATCGTGTCCGACTCTTTGTGACCCCATGAAACGCAGCACGCCAGGCCTCTGTCCATCACCAGCTCCCGGAGGTCACTCAGACTCACATCCTTCGAGTCAGTGATGACATCCAGCCATCTCATACTCTGGCTTCCCCTTCTCCTCTTGCCCTCAATCCCTCCCAGCATCAGAGTCTTCTCCAATGAGTCAACTCTTCACATGAGGTGGCCAAAATACTGGAGTTTCAGCTTTAGCATCATTCCTTCCAAAGAAATTCCAGGGCTGATCTCCTTCAGAATGGACTGGTTGGATGTCCTTGTAGTTCAAGGGACTCTCAAGAGTCTTCTCCAACACCACAGTTCAAAAGCATCAATACTTCGGCGCTCAGCCTTCTTCACAGTCCAACTCTCACATTTACGTTACCACAGGAAAGACCATAGCCTTGACTAGGCGAACCTTTGTTGGCAAAGTGATGTCTCTGCTTTTGAATACGCTATCTAGGTTGGTCATAACCTTCCTTCCAAGGAGTAAGCGTCTTTTAATTTCATGGCTGCAGTCACCATCTGCAGTGATTTTGGAGCCCAGAAAAATAAAGTCTGACACTGTTTTCCCTGTTTCCCCATCTATTTCCCATGAAGTGATGGGACCAGATGCCATAATCTTCGTTTTCTGAATGTTGAGCTTTAAGCCAACCTTTTCACTCTCCACTTTCACTTTCATCAGAGGCTTTTTAGTTCCTCTTCACTTTCTGCCATAAGGGTGGTGTCATCTGCATATCTGAGGTTATTGATATTTCTCCCAGCAATCTTGATTCCAACTTGTGTTTCTTCCAGTCCAGCGTTTTTCATGATGTACTCTGCATATAAGTTAAATAAACAGGGTGACAATATACAGCCTTGATGTACTCCTTTTCCTATTTGGAACCAGTCTGTTGTTCCATGCCCAGTTCTAACTGTTGCTTCCTGACCTGCATACAGATTTCTCAAGAGGCAGATCAGGTGGTCTGGTATTCCCATCTCTTTCAGAATTTTCCACAGTTTATTGTGATCTACACAGTCAAAGGCTTTGGCATAGTTAATAAATATGTGTCATTCAAAAAAAAAAGATATAGTTTGCATAGTTTTTCCTACATTAATCTTCAGGATGTATGTGTGTGTGTGTGTGCATACTCAGTCAATTGTGTCTGACGCTTTGTGGCCCCATGGACTGTATCCTGCCAGGCTTGTCTACGATGGGATTTTCCAGGCAGGAATACTGGCATGGGTTGCCATTTCCTCCTCCAATAATCAGGATATTATCTAAAATTTGTTGATATGAACGCTGTCTTTCTATGTTTTCAAGGCCATAAACTGACTACATCATCCATTCTCTACTCAGTTTCACACTTCTCATTAGAGATAGGAAATTTTTCATTACAAATCAACACTGAATACTTCAATTGCTAGTTTGAAAAACTTTATTATTATTCTTTATTATCAATGAAATAAAGGTTAAATTATGAAAATCCAAGAATTTTCATTAAGAAATAGTAACAAATTATGATATTTTGAGTGCTTGAGTTCATATTTGAAAGGTATTGCAAGAATTGTTGTTCATTTTACTTAGTAGGTACAGTCATTATCCTTATTATATAAATGAAGAAGAGGATTAGATAAGATAAATGATTTTCCAGAAAGATATAGGTGGCACCTAGGAATTTATCCATATTTTCCAAATCTAGAGCCCCAGCTTGTCCATTTCCAGGACTGTTACATTCTAAGTCAATGTTCTTTCCAAAACAGCCAAATGTATCTATTTATCTTTTACAATTTTATGCATATTCTCCCAGCTAAAAATGAAATCATAAATTTAATCCTACACAGATGGTCCTAACTTTTCTTTCTACCTTTCCACAATGTTGACTACTTATCCTTTTTAGGTTCTATTTCTAAAACTTTCTTTAAATATGCTAACCAAAAGGTTACTTTCTTCTTTCAAAGTAATGAAAATTTCTTATAACTCAGGCTTAGAAGCTTTCCTCCATTCAATCCTGATTATAATTTGTATGTGGAAAATAATTTGAATGTTAATCCTTGTCTCAGATGTGTCTCATGATCATATGTTTTCTTGGTCTTTTTTTTTTTTTTTTTTTTTGTGACTGTGCTGCTTGGCCCATGGGATCTTAGTTGAACCCTTGCCCCTGCATTGGAAGCAGTGTTATAACCATTGGACTGCCAAAGAAGTCCATGATCATTTTTTATTTTTTTAACCACTGCTTGAGAAAGATCTTTTCTCTACCCTTTCCTCTATGCAACCACAGTAGAAATCTATTTTCCATCTGGGAAATTGATTGTCCTGTTCATATTTGAGCAGAGTATTTTTTGTCTATGAATTCTCTCTCTTGCCATGTGGAAATGAAGTTAGATAAGGCTGTGTTTCACATCAAAGTTGTATTTGCCTTACATCCATTTGCTTTGTGAATGGCGCACACAGGAAGCTTAGTGCACACAGGAAGCTTAATGTTTCCATGGAAGAGGAAATTAATGGGAAACTATTAGAATTACAAAATTTGCCAGACATAGTCCTTCACCACAAACCCTCTGTACAGTAAATCAAGTTTAACTTTATTTTATATCCCTCCCATGGAAAATGTTAAGGTGCCCTTCCAGGCAGTAATGCTTATCTGCAAAGCAGCACGATGGTATGAAAGTGTTATTTTCCTCAAGGTCTCTGAGAATTTGAAAATAGACTTATATACTGGCTGAATATCTACATCCTTCTATTTGCATTATTTTATGTTTCACTGTGATTACCCCTAGCACAGGTGGAATCACCAACAAAGCAAGAGGAGCTCTACAGCAAGGGGCAAGAAGGTGAAAAACAGGACAATGGTTGAACGGCCAACTTATTCAGTTTCTAGTTTTTGCATATAACCATCTGGTTCTCCAGCCATAAACAATTTGTCTTTTGATGCATTATTTTTGGGGGTCTTCGCTGGTGGTTCAGAAGGTAAAGAATCTGCCTGCAATGCAGAAGCCTGGGTTTGATTTCTGGGTTGATTCAGAGCCTCTGGAGAGGGGACTGGAAGGTCACTTCAGTATTCTTGCCTTGGAAATTCCATGGATAGAGGAGCCTGAAGGGTTACAGTCCATTTTCATCCAGTCTCTAAACCTAACAAGACAATGTCTGTTTAAGAATTTCCACTAAGGGAGTAAAAGAAAGTGAAAGTGAAAGTTGCTCAGTTTTGTTAAACTCTTTCCAAGCCCATGGACTATATAGTCCATGGAATTCTCCAAGCCAGAATACTGGATACTCCTCATTGCAGGCAGATTCCTTACCAGCTGAGCCATAAGGGAAGCCCAAGAATACTGGAGTGGGTAGCCTATCCCTTCTCCAGTGATCTTTCTGGCCCAGGAACCAAACCGGAGTTTCCTGCATTGCGGGCAGATTCTTTACCAACTGAGTTACCAGGGAAGCCAATAAGGAAAATGGATCAGAAATAAGGCTGCTCTATGAGCAGTACTTTCCTAGTATAATAATCAGATGGAATTTCTTTTCTTCTTATCAGGCTTCTGGACTTTATATACCAGGTTGGAGAAGATAAATGGGTGCTGATTAATCATACATGTGTTTGCCTGATATGTCATCAAACAATTTTTATTCTCTGATTTCCAAGTCTCCTCTGCCTTACTCATACTTGGTTAAGTTTTCTTTAGCTTTGATCTGTGCAGACCTGGGAGGTTTCAATGGGAATATTTTGCCATGAACTCCCAAAGAAAAGCAAACTCTCATCTCTAAACTCATAACAGATATCTTAGAATTAAACACACCATTTATTTTGAAAGGGCTTCCCTCATGGTTCAGACAGTAAAAGATCTGCCTGTGATGTAGGAGATCCAGGTTCAATCCCTGGGTTGGGAAAAATCTCCTGGAATGTATATCCATTCCAGTACTCTTGTAAGACATGCTTCTTTTTTTTTTTTTTTAATTTTATTTTATTTTTTAACTTTACAATATTGTATGGATTTTGCCATATATCAAAATGAATCCGCCACAGATATACATGTGTTCCCCATTCTGAACACTCCTCCCTCCCCATACCATCCCTCTATGTTTCTACTCTTCTACAGAGTTTAGTCTCCTCTAAGGCAGATTGTATTAGTGGTCAAGAATATACCTGCAAGACACAGGAGACACAGGTTTGATCCCTGGGTCGGGACGATCCCCTGGAGGAGGGCATGAAAATCCACTCCAGTATTCTTGTCTGGAGAATCCCAAGAAAAGAGGAGCCTGATAGGCTGCAGTCCATGGGGTTGCACAGAGTTAGATATGGATTAAGCGATGTAGCATGCAGCATAGTTTGCCTTCAGGTAGCCATGCTACCGATGATAAATGGACATAATCCTGGAGAAATACCAGAGTCCATTGGTGCTAGAATATTGTTTCATACCCCAAAAATAGTATTAAAAAGAAGAAAAAAAGACATGACACTGAATGATGAACTTCCCAGGTTGGTAGGTGTCTAATATGTTACTGGAATAGGGCAGAGAAATAGCTCCAGAAGGAATAAGAGGCTGAGACAAAGTGGAAACAATGCCCAGTGGTGGGTGCATCTGGTGGTGAAAGTAAAGTCCAATGCTATAAAGAACCTGGTATGTTAGGTCTATGAATCAAGGGAAATTGGAAGTGGTCAACCAGGGGATGGAAAGAGTAAACATAAATATTTTAGGAATCAGTGAACTAAAATGGATTGGAATGGGCTAATTTAATTGAGATGACCATTATATCTACTACCATGGGCAAGAAACCCTTAGAAGTGGAGTAGCCATCATAGTCAAAAAAAGAGTACAAAATGCAGTATTCGGGTGCATTCTCAATGAAATGATCTCTGTCTGTTTGCAAGGCAAGCCATTCAATAGCACAGTAATCCAAGTCTATGCTCCAGCAACTTATGTTAAAGAAGCTGAATTTGAATGGTTCTATGAAGACCTAAGAGAATATTTCATGCAAAGATGTGCTCGAAAAAGGAAAGAAATAGTATGGACCTAACAGAAGCAGAAAATATTATGAAGAGGTGGCAAAAATACATAGAAGAACTGTACAAAAAAGACCTTCACGACCCAGATAATCATGATGGTTAGATCACTCACCTAAAACCAGACATCCTAGAATGTGAAGTCAAGTGGGCCTTAGAAAGTATCACTACGAACAAAACTAGTGGAGGTGATGGAATTCCAGTTGAGCTATTCCAAATCCTGAAAGAAGATGCTGTGAAATTGCTGCACTTAATATGCCAGAAAATTTGGAAAACTCAGCAGTGGCCACAGAACTGGAACAGGGCAGTTTTCATTCCAACCCCAAAGAAAGGCAATGCCAAAGAATGCTCAAACTACCTCACAATTGCACTCATCTCACACACTAGTAAAATAATGCTCAAAATTCTCCAAGCCAGGCTTCAACCATACGTGAAACAAGAATTTCCAGATGTTCAAATTGGTTTTAGGAAAGGCAGAGGAACCAGAGATCAAATTGCCAGCATCTGCTGGATCATGGAAAAGGCAAGAAATTTCCAGAAAAATATCTATTTCTGCTTTATTGACTATGCCAAAGCCTTTGACTGTGTGGATCACAATAAACTGTGGAAAATTCTGAAACGGATGGGAATACCAGACAACCTGACCTGCCTCTTGAGATATTTGTATGCAGGTCAGGAAGCAACAGTTATAACTGGACATGGAACAACAGATTGGTTCCAAATAGGAAAAGGAGTACGTCAAGGCTGTATATTGTCACCCTGCTTATTTAACTTCTATGCAGAGTAAATGCTGGGCTGGAAGAAGCACAAGCTGGAATCAAGATTACCAGGAGAAATATTAATAACCTCAGATATGCAGATGACACCACCCCTATGGGAGAAAGTGAAGAGGAACTAAAAAGTCTCTTGATGAAAGTGAAAGAGGAGAGTGAAAAAGTTGGTTTAAAGCTCAACATTCAGAAAACTAAGATCATGGCATCCAGTCCCATCACTTTATGGCAAATAGATGGGGAAACAATGGAAACAGTGTCAGACTTTATTTTTGGGAGGCTCCAAAATCACTGCAGATGGTAATTGCAGCCATGATATTAAAAGACGCTTACACCTTGGAAGGAAAGTTATGACCAACCTAGATAGCATATTGAAAAGCAGAGACATTACTTTGCCAACAAAGGCCTGTCTAGTCAAGGTTATAGTTTTTCCAGTGGTCATGTATGAGTGTGAGAGTTGGACTGTGAAGAAAGCTGATTACCGAAGAATTGATGCTTTTGAACTGTGGTGTTGAAGAAGACTCTTGAGAGTCCCCTGGACTGCAAGTAGATCCAACCAGCACATCCTAAAGGAGATCAGTCCTCGGTGTTCTTGGAAGGACTGATGCTGAAGCTGACACCCCAATACTTTGGCCACCTCATGTGAAGAGTTGACTCATTGGAAAAGAACCTGATGCTGGGAGGGATTGGGGGCAGAAGGAGAAGGGGACGCCAGACGATGAGATGGCTGGATGCATCACCAACTCGATGGACATGAGTTTGAGTGAACTCTGGGAGTTGGTGATGGACAGGGAGGCCTGGCGGGCAGCGATTTATAGGGTCACAAAGAGTCAGACACGACTGAACAACTGAATTGAACTGACTGAACTGAACTGACAGAAAAATGAAACTTTCACCCTGATTTATGGAGATAGAAGAAAGTGAACTAAGTAGCTGAGGTATTTTCAAATGTGTTTGAAAATGTTTTATTTATTTTGGAATAAACTCAGGCTAATTACCAGGCATAGGAAAAAAAAAAAAAGAAGGCAATAAATTAGAAAAGTCATTACTCTCTTATATTTATATGTTTTGCTTATGATCCTTAATATTATGCTGTTTAAACAATTTCACATCAAGATTTCATATCACATTAATATTGGTATATACTTGAAATAAAGCACTATTTCTTTTTTTTTTTTTTTTAATATGCCTAGAGGGTTATGTACTTCCCTTGTGGCTCAGATGGTAAAAAACCTGCCTGCAATGAAGGAGAACCAGCTTTGATCCCTGGGTCAAGAAGATTCACTGGAGAAGGGAATGGTTGGTTATCTACTCCAATGTTCTTGCCTGGAAAATTCCATGGACAAAGGCTGACAGTTTACAGTCCGTGGATCTCAAATAGTTGAACATTACTGAGTGACTATCACTTTCACTTTCCAAGAGGGTTATAGTTACCCTCAATATTTTCACAGGACAATCCCCATTTATTCAAATTAACAAATGGTTATTTTCCATAATTAATTGAAAATAATTATAGTTAATATATAGTTAATATCTCAAGACTCTCTTGAATTGCATAATCTAGACTAAATAACAAAAAAGTGTGATTTTAATCATTAGTAAGTTAATAACTGTATTTTATAATATAACTAAAAATATTTTTTCACTCTACCATCATCAGTGACAAAGATAAGACCAGTTGCATCTTAGATTAAGCTGAACATATGTCAAGGCTTTCAGATTCTTTTCATCATTTACATGCAGTCTACAGACAGTTCACAGCTAAAGAATCATGCACAAAGATAGTAACATCATGATTCAGGGGTAATTAACTGATTTTGCTGGAAATCCTCCTGTTAGTACTGTCATTTCATTCTTGAATATTTTGAATAATATTCTATAGAAATTTTCTTATAATTTCAATTAACCCATAATTTTTGCTTATCATTATTACTAGATAAATGATGAGCCTCTAGAAGCTTATAATTCAAATGTACCTTTAAGTAGAAAGTATAATTAATATCAAGTTAAACATACATATGAATGACATTATCCAAATGAATCATTATTATGTAAAATAAATATACTTCTATAAAAAATATCTACTCTACACTTCTGTAGAGTAAAATATCCAAATTAGAACAGATTCTATATTAGAAGCATTATTTATTTTAAAAATACTTGGTTTATGTACCTAGCCTTGGCATCAATCTGGTAAATGTAGTTTTTAAGCTACTTGCCTATGCGAGCTGAGTCACTTCAGCTGTGTCTGACTCTTTGTACCCCTATGGACTGTAGCCTGTCAGGCTCCTCTGTCTGTGGGATTCTCCAGGCAAAAATACTACAATGGGTTGTCATGCTGTCTTCCAGGGAGTCTTCCCAATGCAGCATCGAACTCACATCTCCTGTGTCTCCTGCATTACAGGTGGATAGGCTTCCCTGGTAGCTCAGCTGGTAAGGAATCCAACTGCAATGTAGGAGACACTGATTCCAACCCTGAGTTGGGAAGATGCCCTGGAGAAGATAATGGCTACCCATTCCAGTATTTTTGACTGAAGAATCCCATGGACTGTATAGGCCACGGGGTCTCAAAGAGTAGGGCAAGACTGAGTGACTTTTACTTTCACTTTCTTTACGCACTAAGCCCCTTGGGAAGCCCTTTTGAGCTCCGTACTTGACCATAAGAGCTTGTTTGTGTGTGTGTGTGTGTGTGTGTCTTTTTGCATTAAAAGCATTTTTTTGGAGTTAAGATGTTATAAATTTAATCTCTGAAAATCTATAGTATAGAATTTTAAACAATTGATACAAATAAATGTGTTGTCACTTGTGTGCATTGTGTGTGTGTAGTATGAGTAGTCTGTATTGACCATTTTTTCCAGCACCTATGGTTTGGTTAAAAAGAAAACACAACCTAGGTAGTGATTAAAAAACATTGTATTATAATTTAAGCTTTGGCTGTTCAGTTACTCAGTCATGTCCCCATGTCTGTGTCTATGGGGACATGGGACACTCTTTGTGGCCCCAAGGACTGCACCATACCAGGCTTCCCTGTCTTTAACCATCTCCTGGAGTTTGCTCAAATCCATGTGTATAGAGCCAGAGGTGCCATCCAACCATCTTATCCTCTGCCATCTGCTTTTAGCTTGTCTTTCTTTTTCATTCTTGTGGTGTGTTGATCAGCTTAGTACTCCACTGATAACCTTTTGGTTTCAGAGCAAATGCAGGGATGAAACAAGATGTTAGAGTTCTCAATCATAAGTTGGAGTCTTCAAAGTGGAGAAATGTTTTCAACCTCAGTAAATGTCATATACATTGAAGCTACTCACAAACTATTAAACTTAGGTAAACATAAACATCTCCCCTAAATTATCCTGGTGATAATTTTCACAGCAGACAGAGAAAGCCAATGCATGCCCTCAGCATGACAGGAGGAAGAGAAGTAAAATTTTCTGTTTCAAAGGAAGACAAACCTTTCCCAACTGCCTTCATTACCAAAGAACCCAATTGTCTATTATTATTTCTAAGAGCCTATAGACACAAGATGTGCTGAAATGAGTCCACTTTTGCTTAACTGTGATAATTCTTAGATGTTCATGCCAACTTATATGCTAAAGCTGAAACTCCAGTACTTTGGCCACCTCATGCGACGAGTTGACTCATTGGAGAAGACTGATGCTGGGAGGGATCGGGGGCAAGAGGAGAAGGGGACAACAGGATGAGATGGCTAGATGGCATCACTGACTCGATGTACGTAAGTCTCAATGAACTCTGGGAGTTGGTGATGGACAGGGAGGCCTGGCATGCTGCGATTCATGGGGTCGCAAAGAGTCAGACACGACTGAGCGACTGATCTGATCTGATCTGATCTGATAAGAAAAATAGCCTTATTGCCAAATTGAGGCTTAAATTGAAAAAAGTGGGGAAAACCACTAGACCATGCAGGTATGACCTATGATGTGGCTGTGCCAAAGCGGAAATGATGCTCAGTTATGGATGTGTTGGTTAACAGTCCCTTGTTGAGAGACTGCAAGATCAACCAGTCAATCCTAAAGGAAATCAACCCTCAATATTCACTGAGAGGACTGCTGTTGAAGCTGATGCTCCAATACTTTGGCCACCTGATGTGATGGGCCAACTCATTGGGAAATACCCTGATGCTGGGAAAGGCTGAAGGCAAAATGAGAAGAGAACAGCAGAGCATGAGATGGTTAGATAGCATCAGTGAATAATGGACATGAATTTGTGCAAACTCCAGGAGATAGTGGATGACAGAAGAGACTAGCATGTCGCGGTCCATGGGATCATAAAGAGTCAGACACAGCTGAATGTCTGAACAAAAACTTCAGTGTATTGGAATACTATTTAGCAATGGAAAGCTGTGAACTACTCATACATTCCAAAGCATTTATGACCCCATACTACTGAGTAAAACAAGCCAGGCAGAAAAATCTGTAGTGTTCAATTCCATTTACATGAAATTGTAGAGGAGGGTATTAATGTAGTTTCAGAAAGCATATCAATTATTACTTGGGACTGGGGGGAAAGGCATAGGAAAAGTTTTGAAGGTTATAAAAATGCTTTCTACTTTGATAGGATTGGTACATAGTAATACAGGTAATATCATAGTATATGATATGTTTTTATCATTAAAAACATACACTTAAAATGGATGTCATTCCTTAAATGTAAATTAGGCCTCAATAAAGTTGATTTAAAATTTTAAAAATACCAATATTTATTCATGCCTCACTATATATGTTTCACTATATCATGGCTTTGCATATATTCTTTTTCTTTCATTGGGCGACTCTGAGGGGTGTTAAAAGTTATTCTAATGTTGCAATTTTTTAGCATCTTATTTTCAATGTTCTTTGATTATCATAAATTACATAAGTAGGAGTAAAATGTTTAAGTCAATCCCATACTCCTGTTTGTACTCTAGTAATAGAATAACAGTTTGAAAACTAGCATTTTCTTAATAGAATTACTGTATTAAAACCTATTCTTTTCTACTGCCACTATGTAGTAATCTTTTTGATCTGTTTTATAGGCTACTTAATTTAACTGCCATAAATTTTTGATGAAGATTCCTGCCTATAAAGAGAAATTTTACCAATGCAACATATTTTTAGAATTATTACAATTAGAATGTTTTCAATAATTGTTAGCAACTGGATTCTCAGGAGAAGGGGGATATTTTATTTTAGTCAGCATGTCAACAAGTATTTATTGAGCTCTCACAGGATGTCTTTTGTCACACTAAGCAAATTTATCACCTCCTAAGCAGTACCTATGAAACTTGGGCATATTTTCCCAAAGTTGCTGCTTAACACATTTCATGGCATTAATTATATAAGGGTGAAACAAAAGAGAAGAAATTAGCATTCCCATGTAAGATTTCCCCATTTTTATAGTATAGTATATGCTTTCAGAGTAATATCTCCCTTTTGAGTATGTTGATGTACTGTATCATGAACATTATCACGCATATATCAGGAACTGATATTAATTTCAAATCAAAAGTTCTTGAGAAATATTTCTGCCATCCTGGTATATTTCTATGAATAAATAAAAGGGAGAAAAGATTGAGACAAACAATAATTTTCTTGTCTATTTATTTCCTATAAACTGCCTAAATGCAACATCTTTTTCAATACTTAATTCTGTGTTGCAAATTCCAAGTTATGAAATCAAAACTTCTCAAGACTTCAGTCCTTTGGTTCTCCTCCACTACCACAGTGACTTCCTCATTCATCCATCAGCCACCACCTAGAGACCCATACCACAAATTAATTTTGGAGCATGCATTTGATATTAACTACTTTACAAAAAAATAAAAGCAAAACAATGTTATGAGTCATTCACAGTGTCATTTGGAACATCACATGATAGTTTGAGATGAAGAAATACAGTCATTCAGACCTGTGCACACATATACATACATAAAAATCTGAGATTTCAGAAACATTTTTTACTTAAACCTAAAATCATTTATTACCTGATATTCTAAGTGCAATTTTCTCCAAATTATAACTCCTTAGTTTCCTCCTAAGTTTTCAATAAGAAAGTGATATAAATTCAAAATTATTCCTCAAAGTGTGATTTATATTATCATACTTCTTAAATTCTAAAACATTATGCAAGGAATAAGAAGCAATGAGTAGACAATGGATTATTTGAAAGTAAACCTAAACTGCTTTGTACTTCCTTTGTGAATGTTCTAAAGTAAAAGATTACAAATACATATTTTGCTGGTCCTTAGTACATTTACTCTACATTTAGTACAAGTAAAAATAACAACAATTTAAAATGAAAACATTATACTTACTCTATTTTTTACACTTTATACTTGTTTAAGTGAAATAATACAGCAAATAAAAAAAATGCTTAAAGGAAAACAATACACATACTATTTATATGCAATGTTCAGCCCCTATCGCTCAAGAGAAGGAATAGAGGAATGTTATTATTCCTGTTAGAAGGAGAAACACATTCATTTCTATGAGAGGTAGACTTCAGGGTAAGTTACAATTTAAAATTTCCCACTGGGTTAATAGCAGGTACCAAAAGTTCAGAAGAGCATTAGTAATTACTTCTCCCCAAAGCAAAGATTTATCAGGAATATCATGCTGTTCAGCATTACACATATCCTGTTCTTTTCAATTGTGGCTTAAAATACATTCAATTTAATGCTTCTTTTCCTAAGACACTCAAAGACTCTGTCATAATCAAATTGGTTTCTTCGGCTATTTCAAGTTACTTTTTTTCCCCCTTATTATTGTGATTCTTTGTGAAATGTATTAACCACCATTGGTAAAAAAGGTGACGATCATTTCTCTGATCTATGTATAGGTTGTATGTGTAACAGATTTCTCTGGAAGAAACTAATCAGAGTATGTTTAGTGTTCGAAATTGTGTAAATCTTCTCGCAGGCTGTCATTCTAAAATTTTAGGAACTATTGTTAAGTACTTCCTAAGTATGCCAACCTAAACCTTTGAGATGATTTGCAACTTCAATCCACTGACATCTCGGAAAATCCTATATTAGTTTTTTTCTTTCTTTCTTTCTTTCTTTCTTTTTTTCTTTCTGAGATCCTTGCCAATGGCTCTGTGGCTTCCTACTCCCTTGGGCTCTTGATTTTTCTCTCTGTCCAGGTCTCTGTTTCCCTAAGGCAGCTGCATACTCATTGTGTTTCCATAATCACTTTGCTGAACTGGAGCAAATCCTTTACTTCCTGGCTTTCACTTCACCATCACAATGACAACAGTTTGGAAACTGTCCTAAGCGCTCACTATCTCACAGTTATTTTAATGATCTATTTATTTATTTCTCATTACAGACTTTTCAGACTTCCTCACAGGACTCTGGAGACAAAGACGGGAAGAGGAGCCAGGACAGAGGATTAGAGAAGTGGCAATATCCATGATGTGGTTAAAAACCAAGCTATGTTTTACTTGAAGAGGACTGATGCTGAAGTCAAAGCTGCAGTACTTTGGCCACCTAATTTGAAGAGCTAACTCATTGGACAAAACTCTTATACAGGAAAGACTGAGAGCAAGTGAAGAGGGTGACAGAGGATGAGATTGTTGAATGGCATCAATGACTCAATGGACATGAGTTTGAGCAAACTCACGGAGATAATGAAGGACAGGAGATCCTGGCACACTGCAGTCTATGGGGTCACAAAGAATCAGACACTACTGAGCTACTGAACAACAGGTGCCTGAGTTCTTTCTGCCTGACAAGTGAATTCCTGACCTTGACATCCTCAGGTTTTCAATGTGAATAGAGATAAAGGCCTTGGCTTTTTACACATACTGAGCAAGATGGTTTTCCTTTCCCCAGGCCGGCCTGAACACTAAACAGATTTCCTCTTGATCAGAAGCCTCTGACCTCCCTATTTTAGAGCATTCTTTTTTGAAAATTCACCCGTATAAATACTGTGCCTTGGAGAAGTAAATCTTTTTCCAGTCTCTTGCAAGTTTTACAATTAGCACAATTTTTTTTTTTTTTTTTTTTACCCACAAGGATCTCAGGGCCATTGCATTAAAACGTAGAATCAAGGAAGATAAAGATACATATATCCCTATCTTGGTGAAAAGGTAAGTGTCTCATTTTGATAAGTGTCATTTAGCAGAAACAAAGTGGCCCATGAAATGCAATAATTGATGAATAAATTCTTTTAGAAAGAGTCCTAGTTTTTTTTTTTTATTTTTTTACATCATCTATCATTTATTTATGCATTTTCAGTGGAGTATAATTACTTTACAATGCTGTATTAGTTTCTGCTGTGCAACATTGTGAATCAGCCATATGTATATGTATATAAAGTCAGCAAAAACAAGATCGGGAGCTGAACTGTGGCTCAGACCATGAAATCCTTATTGCCAAATTCAGACTGAAATTGAAGAAAGTAGGGAAAACCACTAGACCATTCAGGTATGACCTAAATCAAATCCCTTATGATTACACAGTGGAAGTGAGAAATAGATTTAAGGGCCTAGATCTGATAGATAGAGTGCCTGATGAACTATGGAATGAGGCTTGTGACATTGTACAGGAGACAAGGATCAAGACCATCCCCATGGAAAAGAAATGCAAAAAAGCAAAATGGCTGTCTGGGGAGGCCTTACAAATAGCTGTGAAAAGAAGAGAAGTGAAAAGCAAAGGAGAAAAGGAAAGATATAAACATCTGAATGCAGATTTCCAAAGAATAGCAAGAAGAGATAAGAAAGCCTTCTTTAGTGATCAATGCAAAGAAATAGAGGAAAACAACAGAATGGGAAAGACTAGATCTCTTCAAGAAAATTAGAGATACCAAGGGAACATTTCATGCAAAGATGGGCTTGATAAAGGACAGCAATGGTATGGATCTAATGGAAGCAGAAGGTATTAAGAAAAGGTGGCAAGAACACAGAACTGTACAAAAAAGATCGTCACAACACAAATAATCACAATGGTGTGCTCACTGACCTAGAGCCAGACATCAAGGACTGTGAAGTCAAGTGGGCCTTAGAAAGCATCACTACGAACAAAGCTAGTGGAGGTGATGGAATTTCAGTTGAGCTATTCCAAATCCTGAACGATGATGCTGTGAAAGTGCTGCACTCAATATGCCAGCAAATTTGGAAAACTCAGCAGTGGCCACAAGATTGGAAAAGGTCAGTTTTCATTCCAATCCCAAAGAAAGGCAATGCCAAACAATGCTCAAACTACCACACAATTGCACTCATCTCACACGCTAGTAAAGTAATGCTCAAAATTCTCCAAGCCAGGTTTCAGCAATATGTGAACCGTGAACTTCCAGATGATCAAGCTGGTTTTAGAAAAGGCAGAGGAACCAGAGATCAAATTGCCAACATCCGCTGGATCATGGAAAAAGCAAGAGAGTTCCAGAAAAACATCTATTTCTGCTTTTATTGACTATGTCAAAGCCTTTGACTGTGTGGATCACAATAAACTGTGGAAAATTCTGAAAGAGATGGGAATACCAGACCACCTGATCTGCCTCTTGAGAAATCTGTATGCAGGTCAGGAAGCAACAGTTAGAACTGGGTATGGAACAACAGACTGGTTCCAAATAGGAAAAAGAGTATGTCAAGGCTGTATATTGTCATCCTGCTTATTTAACTTATATGCAGTGTACATCATGAAATGCTGGACTGGAAGAAACACAAGCTGGAATCAAGATTGCTGGAGAAATATAATAACCTCAGATATGAGATGCACCACTCATATGGTGGGAGGAGAGGAGAAAAAAAAAAGCGGGGGAAGAAAAAAAAGAGAGGGGAGGAGAAAAGGGGAAAACAACAAAAAAAAAAAAAAAAAGATGAAAAGAGGAGAGGGGGGAGAAGAGAAGAAGGGGGCACCAAAAAAAAAAACACCCGCCCCCCCCCCCCCCCCCCCCCCCCCCCCCCCCCCCCCCCCCCCCCCCCCCCCCCCCCCCCCCCCCCCCCCCCCCCCCCCCCCCCCCCCCCCCCCCCCCCCCCCCCCCCCCCCCCCCCCCCCCCCCCCCCCCCCCCCCCCCCCCCCCGGGAAATGGGGGGGGACTCTCAAGAGTCTTCTCCAACACCACAGTTCAAAAGCATCAATTCTTCGGCGCTCAGCCTTCTTCACAGTCCAGCTCTCACATCCATACATGAGCACAGGAAAGACCATAGCCTTGACTAGGCGAACCTTTGTTGGCAAAGTGATGTCTCTGCTTTTGAATATGCTATCTAGGTTGGTCATAACTTTCCTTCCAAGGAGTAAGCGTCTTTTAATTTCATGGCTGCAGTCACCATCTGCAGTGATTTTGGAGCCCAGAAAAACAAAGTCTGACACTGTTTCCACTGTTTCCCCATCTATTTCCCATGCAGTGATGGGACCAGATGCCATGATCTTCAGATGGCATATTCAAAAGCAGAGACATTACTTTGCCAACAAAGGTCCGTCTCGTCAAGGCTATGGTTTTTCCTGTGGTCATGTATGGATGTGAGAGCTGGACTGTGAAGGCTGAGCGTGGAAGAATTGATGCTATTGAACTGTGGTGTTGGACAAGACTCTTGAGAGTCCTTTGGACTGCAAGGAGATCCAACCAGTCCATTCTGAAGGAGATCAGCCCTGGGATTTCTTTGGAAGGAATGATGCTAAAGCTGAAACTCCAATATTTCGGCCATCTAATGCGAGGAGTTGACTCATTGGAAAAGACTCTGATGCTGGGAGGGATTGGGGACAGGAGGAGAAGGGGACGGCAGAGAATGATATGGCTGGATGTCATCACTGACTCGATGGACGTGAGTCTCAGTTAACTCCAGGAGTTGGTGATGGACAGGGTGGCCTGGCATGCTGCGATTCATAGGGTCACAAAGAGTCGGACACAACTGAGCGACTGATCTGATCTGATCCCCTTATTTAAAAAATATTTTTTATTTGAAGGATAATTGCTTTACAGAATTTTCTTGTTTTCTGTCAAACATCATCATGAATCAGCCACAGGTATACATATATCGCCTCCCTTTTGAACCAACTTCCATCTCCCTTTCCATCCCGCCCCTGTAGGTTGATAACAAAGCCCCAGTTTGAATTTCTTGAGCCATACAGCGGATTCCCATTGGCTATCTATTTTACATATGGTAATGTAAGTTTGCACGTTATTCTTTCCATATATCTTACCCTCTCCTCCCCTTTTTCTATTCCCATAATTTTATTGTCTATGTCTGTTTCTCCAAATAACTTCTTCAGTACTATTTTTCTAGATTCCATATATGCATTGCTGCTAAGTCGCTTCAGTTGTGTCCGACTCTGTGCATCCCTATAGACGGCAGCCCACCAGGCTCCACCTTCCCTGGAATTCTCCAGACAAGAACACTGGTGTGGGTTGTCATTTCCTTCTTCATTGTATGAAAGTGAAAAGTGAAAGTGAAGTCTCTCAGTCTTGTCCAACTCTTAGCGACCCCACAGACTGCAGCCCACCAGGCTCCTCCATCCATGGGATTTTTCAGGCAAGAGTACTGGAGTGGGGTGCCATTGCCTTCTCCCATATATGCAGTAGTACACAACATTTATCTTTCTCTTTATGACTTACTACACTCTGTATAACAGGCTCTAGGATGATCCACCTCATTAGAACTGACTCAAATACATTCCTTTTTATGGCTGAATAATATGTCATTGTGTATACGTACCACTGCTTCTTTATCCATTCATCTGTCGATGGACTTCTAGATTGCTTCCATGTGCTAGTTATTGTAAATAGTGCTGCAATGAACAATGGGATACATGTGTCTTTTTCAATTGTGGTTTCTTCAAGGTATATGCCTAGGAGTGGGATTGCTGGATCATATGTTGTTTTTATTCCTAGTTTTTTAAAAGAAAATCTCCATACCATCTCCCACAGTGGCTGTATTAACTTATATTCCCACATAAAGTGCAAGAACAATCCCTTTTCTCCATATTCTCTTGAGCATTTATTGTTTGTAGACTTTTTGATGTTGGCCATTCTGACTGGTGTGAGGTGACATCTTATTTTAGTTCTGATTTTCATTTCTCTGAGTCCTGGGTGTTCATTGGAAGGACTGATGCTAAAGCTGAAACTCCAATGCTTTGGCAACCTCATAAGAATAACTGACTCATTGGAAAAAACTCTGATGCTGAGAGGGATTGGGGGCAGGAGAAGATGGGGAAGACAGAAGATGGGATGGCTGGATGGCATCACCGACTCGAAGACATGAGTTTGAGTAAACTCCGGGAGTTGGTGATGGACAGGGAGGCCTGGCGTGCTGCGATTCATAGGGTCGCAAAGAGTCAGACAGGACTGAGCGACTGAACTGAACTGAATAATGAGTGATGTTGAGCATCTTTTCATGTGTTTGTGATGTGACATGCAGCCATCTATGTATCTTCTTTAGATAAATGTTTGTTTAGGTCTTTTCCCCAGTTTTTGATTGGATTGTTTGCTATTCTGGAATTGAGTTGCATGAGCTACTTGTGTATTGTGGAAATTAATCCTTTGTCTGTTGTTTCACTTACTATTTTCTTCTCCCATTCCAAGGGTTGTCTTTTCACCTTGCCTATAGTTTCCTTTGCTGTGCAAAGGCTTTTAAGTTTAATCAGGTCCCACTTGTTTACCTTTGTTTTTATTTCCCTTACTCTAGGAAGTGGCTCATATATGTCATCAAGTGTTCTGCTTATGTTTTTCTCTAAGAATTTCATAGTTTCTGGTCTTATATTTAGGTCTTTAATCCATTTTGAGTTTATCTTTGTGTATTGAGTTAGGAAGTGTTCTAATTTCATTCTTTTACATGTAGCTGTCCAATTTTCCCAGCATCATTTACTGAAGAGGTTGTCTTTGCTCCATTGTATATTCTTGCCTCCTTTGTCAAATATAAGGTATCCATTCCTTTGTCAAATATAAGGTATCCATAGTTGCATGGGTTTATTTCTGGGCTTTCTATCTTCTTTCATTGGTCTATATTTCTGCTTTTGAGCTAGTACCGTACTGTCTTGATGACTGTAGCTTTGTAGTATTATTTGAAGTTAGAAAGGTTGATTTCTCCAGCTCCACTTTTCTTCACAAAATTGTTTTGGCTATTCTGGATCTTTTATGTTTCCATATGAATTGTGAAAATTTTTGTTTTAGTTCTTTGAAAAATGCCATTGGTAATTTGATAGGGATCACACTGAATCTGTAGATTTCATACTATAGTCATTTTTGCAATATTGATTCTTCCTACCCAGGAACATGGAATACCACTCCAAATGTTTATCTTGTCTTTGATTTCTTTCATCAGTGTCTTATAATTGTCTGTGTACAGTTCTTTTGTTTTCTTAGGTAAGTTTTTTCCTAGGTATATATTTTTCTTTTTATTGTAATGAAGAATGTGATTGTTTCCTTAATTTCTCTTTCTGATTTTTCATTGTTAGTATATAGGAATTTAAGTGATTTCTCTGTATTGATTTTGTATCTTGCAATTTTGATAAATTCACTGATTAACTCTAGTAATTTACTAATACTATCTTTAGGATTTTTTAAGTACAGTGTCATGCAATCTGCAAACAGTAAGAGCTTTACTTCTTTTCTGATCTGGATTCTGTTTATTTCTTTTCCCTCTCTGATTGCTATAGCTAGGACTTCCAGACTATGTTGAATAATAGTGGGGAAAGTGGACACCCTTATCTTATTCCTAATCTTAGGTGGAATTCTTTCAGTTTTTCACCATCGAGAATAATGTTTGTTGTAAGCTTATCATATATGGTCTTTACTATGTTGAGGTAGATTCCTTCTATGCTCATTTTTTGAAGAGTTTTAATCATAATAAATAGGTGCTAAATTTTGTCAAAGGCTTTTTCTGTATCTATTGAGATTATCATATGGTTTAAATATTTCAATTTGTTAATATGGTGTATCACATAAATTGATTTGCATATACTGAAGAATCTTTGCATCTCTGGAATAAACTCAAGTGAATCTTGGTGTATGAGCTTTTTGATGTGTTGCTGAATTCTGTTTGGTAACATTTTGTTGAGAGTTTTCCATTTATGTTAATCAGTGGTATTGGCCTGTAGCTTTCTTTTTGTATGTGTACTGTCTTTGTCTGGTTTTGGTATCAGGGTGATGATGGGCTCATAGAATGAGTTTGGAAGTTTTCCTTCCTCTGCAATTTTTTGAAAGAGTTTTAGAGGAATAGGCATTAACTCTTCTCTAAATGTTTGATAGAGTTCTCCTGTGAAGCCATCTGGTCCTGGGCTTTTGTTTTTTGAGAGATTTTTGATCATTGTTTCAATTTCAGTGCTTGTAATTGGGTTGTTCATAAATTCTATTTCTTCCAGGTTCAGTCTTGGAAGATTGAACTTTTCTAAGAGTCGGTCCATTTCTTCCAAGTTATCCATTTTATTGCCATATAGTTGTTCATAATAGTCTCTTATAATCCTTTGGATTTCTTGTCTGTTGTAACCTCTCCTTTTTCATTTCTAACTTTGTTGATTTGATTCATCTCTCTCTCTTTTTTTTTTTAATCTTCTCAAAGGGCCAACTTTTAGTTTTATTAATCTTTACTATTGTTTATTTCATTTCTTTTTCGTTTATTTCTACTCAGATCTTTATGATTTCTTTACTTCTGCTAATTTTGGAGTTTTTTTGTTATTTTTTCCAATTGTTTTAGGTGGAAAGTTATTTTGTCTATTTGATGTTTTGATGTTTTTCTTGTTCCTTGAGGTAGGATTGTATTCCTATAAACTTCCCTCTTAAAATTGCTTTTCCTGCATCCCACAGGTTTTGAGTTGTCATTTTTCCATTGTTATTTGTTTCTCAAAATTTTTTTTATTTCCTTTTTGATTTCTTCAGTAATCTGTTGGTTATTTAGAAATGTACTGTTTAATTTCCATGTGTTTGTGGGCTTTTTTTTCTTTTTTTTTTAGTTTTTTCTTGTAATTGATATCTAGTCTTATAGTGTTATGGTCAGAAAAGCTGCTTGATATGATTTCAATTTTCTTAAATTTACTGAGGTTTGATTTGTTACCCAAGAGGTAAATCTCTCCTGGAGAATGTTCCATGTGTACTTGATTGGATGGAATATCCTGAAGATACCAATGAGATCCATCTCACATAATGTATCATTTAAAACTGGTGTTCCTTATTAATTTTCTGTTTTGATGATTTGTCCATTGGTGTGAGTGGGATGTTAAACTCTATTAATTGTAAAAGTAACTATTATTGTGTTTTTGTCAATTTCTCCTTTTATGTTGGCTAATGTTTGTCTTTTTATTGATGGGCTTCTATGTTGAGTGATAGATATTTACAACTGTTATGTTATCCTCTTAGATTCATCCCTTTATCTTTATATAGTGTCCTTCTTTATCTCTTGTAATATTCTTTATTTTAAGGTCTATTTTGTCTGATATGAGGATTGCTTGGGTTTCTTGTAGACAGCATATGTATGGGTCTTGTTTTTGTATCCATTCAGCCAGTCTGTGTCTTTTGGCAGAAGCATTTAATCTGTTTAAATTTGAAGTAATTATTTATATATATGTTCCTATTGCCATTTTCTTAATTGTTTGAGGTTTGATTTTGTATATCTTTCTCTCTTCTTGTATTTCTTTACTATATAAGTCCCTTTAACATTTTTTGTAAAGCTGGTTTGGTGGTACTGAATTCTCTTAACTTTTGCTCATCTGAAAAGTTTTTAATTTCTCCATCAGTTTTGAATGAGATCTTTGCTGCTGCTGCTAAGTCACTTCAGTCGTGTCCGACTCTGTGAGACCCCATAGATGGAAGCCCACCAGGCTCCCCCTTCCCTGGGACTCTCCAGGCAAGAACACTGGAGTGGGTTGCTATTTTCTTCTCCAACGCATGAAAGTGAAAAGTGAAAGCGAAGTTGCTCAGTCGTGTCCTACTTTTAGTGACCCCATGGACTGCAGCCTACTAGGCTCCTCCATCCATGGGATTTTCCAAGCAATAGTACTGGAGTGAGGTGCCATTGCCTTTTTGCTAGGTACAGCAATCTTGGCTGTAGGTTTTTCCCTTTCAATAAATATATCCTGCCATTCCCTTGTGGCCCAGAGTTTCTGCTGAAAGATTAGCTGTTAAATATATGGTGTTTCCCTTGTATGTTACTTGTTGTGTTTCCCTTGCTTTTTTTAATATGCTTTCTTGTGTTTAATCTTTGTTAGTTTGATTAGTATGTGTTTTGGCCTGTTTGTCCTTGGGTTTATCCTATATAAGACTCTGTACCTCTTGGACTTGATTGACTATTTCCTTTTCCATGTTGGAGATTTTTTTTTTTTTTTTTTTTTTTTGAGAATTTAAGTAATTTATTAACATTTCTTTGTAAAAACATAAAAAAATGCTTGCACCCTATTTACATTCTTCTTGTATAATTTACAACATTGTTCTGTTGTTCAGTTGCTATTTGTGTCCAAGTCTTTTCAACCCCTTGAACTACAGCATGCCAGACTTCTCTGTCTTTCACTATGTCCTGGAGTTTGCTTAAACTCATGTCCACTGAGTTAGTGATGCCATCAAACTATCTCAGTTTTTGTCACCCCCTTCTCACCCTGCCTTCAATCTTTCCCAGCATCAGGGTTTTCAGCATCAGGGTCTCTTCCAATGATCTGGCTCTTCCCATCAGGTGGGCAAAGTATTGGAGCTTCAGCTGCAGCATCAGTCTATCCAATCAATATTCAGGATTTATTTCCTTTAGGATTGACTGGTTTCTCATACCTTTTCTTTTTTTCTCTTCTTTTTCTGGTACCTCTATAATTTGAATGTTGGTGCATTTGATATTGTCCCAGAGGTCCCTGAGACTATCCTCAGTTCTTTTCATTCTTTTTGCTTTATTCTGCTCTTCAGAAATTATTTCCACCATTTTATCTTCCAGCTCACTGATTCATTCTTCTGCTTCAGATATTGTGTTATTGATCCCTTCTAGAATAATTTGGGAAAGGCAATGGCACCCCACCCCAGTACTTTTGCCTGGAAAATCCCATGGATGGAGGATCCTGGTAGGCTCCAGTCCATGGGGTCGCTAAAAGTCGGACACGACTGACTGACTTCACTTTGACTTTTCACTTTCATGCATTGGAGAAGGAAATGGCAACACACTCCAGTATTCTTTTTTTATTTATTTATTTATTTTTGTTAATAATAGTGAGATTTCTTTTTTATTAAATTTTATTTTGCTTAACTTTACAATATTGTATTGCTTTTGCCATACATCGAGATGGATCCGCCCCAAGTATACACGTGTTCCCCATCCTGAACCGTCCTCCCTCCTCCCTCCCCATACCATCCCTCTTGGTTGTCCCAGTGCACCAGCCCCAGGCATCCATTATCAGGCATTGTACCTGGTCTGGTGACTCATTTTAGATATGATATTATACACATTTCAATGCTATACTCCCAAATCATCCCGCCCTCTCCCGTTCCCAGAGTCCAAAAGTCTGTTCTATACATCAGTGTCTCTTTTGCTGTCTCGAAAATAGGGTTATTGTTACCATCTTTCTAAATTCCATATATATGCGTTAGGATACTGTATTTGTGTTTTTCTTTCTGGCTTACTTCACTCTGTATAATAGGTTCCAGTTTCATCCACCTCATTAGAACTCATTCAAATGTATTCTTTTTAATGGCTGAGAAATACTCCATTGTGTATATGTACCACAGCTTGCTTATCCATTCATCTGTGGATGGACATCTAGGTTGCTTCCAAGTCCTGGCTATTTAAAACAGTGCTGCGATGAACATTGGGGTACACGTGTCTCTTTCAATTCTGGTTTTCTCAGTGTGTATGCCCAGCAGTGGGATTGCTGGATCATAAGGCAGTTCTATTCCCAGTTTTTTGAGGAATCTCCATACTGTTCTCCATAGTGGCTGTACTAGATTGCATTCCCACCAACAGTGTAAGAGGGTTCCCTTTGCTCCACACCCTCTCCAGCACTTATTACTTGTGGACTTTTGGATCACAGCCATTCTGACTGGCGTGAAATGGTACCTCATAGTGGTTTTGATTTGCATTTCTCTGATAATGAGTGATGTTGAGCATCTTTTCATGTGTTTGTTAGCCATCTGTATGTCTTCTTTGGAGAAATGTCTATTTAGTTCTTTGGCCCATTTTTTGATTGGGTCATTTATTTTTCTGGAATTGAGCTGTAGTATTCTTGCCTGGAGAATCCCAGGGATGGGGGAGCCTGGTGGGCTACCGTGTATGGGGTCGCACAGAGTCAGACACGACTGAAGTGACGCAGCAGCAGCAGAATAATTTTAATTCAAGTAACTGTGTTGTTTGTCTCTGTATGTTTATTCTTTAATTCTAGGTCTTTGTTAATTGATTCTTGCATTGTCTCCATTCTGTTTTCAAAGTTTTTGATCATCTTTACTATCATTATTCTGAATTTTTTTCAGATACTTTGCCTATTTCCTCTTCATTTACTTGGACTTCTGTGTTTATAGCTTGTTCCTTCATTTCTGTAGTATTTCTCTGCCTTTTCATTATATACATATATATATACATATTGTGTTTGAGGTCTCCTTTTCCCAGGCCTCAAGGTTGAATTCTTTCTTCTTTTTGGTTTCTTCCCTCCGAAGGTTGGTCCAGTGGTTTGTGTAAGCTTTGTATAGGGTGATATTTGTGCTGAGGTTTTTGCTTGTTTGAGAGAGAAGTACTTGTCATCCACCTACTCCTCCACCATCTTGTTCTCCAAGTCCCTATTTTTTATGCTATATATTTAAAAGTACTTGAATTATTATTGTATATCATCGTTATATATTTTAATATATATCTAATAATGCATACTCTACTACATTTGGAAAACTCAACAGTGGCCACAAGATTGGAAAAGGTCAGTTTTCATCCCAATCCCAAAGAAAGGCAATGCCAAAGAATGCTCCAGCTACCAAACAATTGCACTCACCTCACACGCTAGTAAAGTAATGCTCAAAATTCTCCAAGCCAGGCTTCAGCAATATGTGAACTGTGAACTTCCTGATGTTCAAGCTGGTTTTAGAAAAGGCAGAGGAACCAGAGATCAAATTGCCAACATCCACTGGATCATGGAAAAAGCAAAAGAGTTCCAGAAAAACATCTATTTCTGCTTTATTGACTATGCCAAAGCCTTTGACTGTGTAGATCACAATAAACTATGGAAAATTCTGAAAGAGATGGGAATACCAGACCACCTGACCTGCCTCTTGAGAAATCTGTATGCAGGTCAGGAAGCAACAGTTAGAACTGGTCATGGAACAACAGACTGGTTCCAAATAGGAAAAGGAGTACGTCAAGGCTGCATATTGTCACCATGTTTATTTAACTTATATGCAGAGTACATCATGAGAAATGCTGGACTGGAAGAAACACAAGTTGGAATCAAGATTGTTGGGAGAAATATCAATAACCTCAGATATGCAGATGACACCACTCTTATGGCAGAAAGTGAAGAGGGGCTAAAAAGCCTCTTGATGAAAGTGAAAGAGGAGAGTGAAAAGGTTGGCTTAAAGCTCAACATTCAGAAAATGAAGATCATGGCATCTGGTCCCATCACTACATGGGAAATAGATGGAGAAACAGTGGAAACAGTGTCAGACTTTACTTTTCTGGGCTCCAAAATCACTGCAGATGGTGACTGCAGCCATGAAATTAAAAGACACTTACTCCTTGGAAGGAAAGTTATGACCAACCTAGATAGCATATTCAAAAACAGAGACATTACTTTACCAACAAAGGTTCGCCTAGTCAAGGCTATGGTCTTTCCTGTGGTCATGTATGGATGTGAGAGCTGGACTGTGAAGAAGGCTGAGCACCGAAGAATTGATGCTTTTGAACTGTGGTGTTGGAGAAGACTCTTGAGAGTCCCTTGGACTGCAAGAAGATCCAACCAGTCCATTCTGAAGAAGATCGATCCTGGAATTTCTTTGGAAGGAATGATGCTAAAGCTGAAACTCCAGTATTTTGGCCACCTCATGCGAAGAGTTGACTCATTGGAGAAGGCTCTGATGCTGGGAGGGATTGGGAGCTGGAGGAGAAGGGGACGACAGAGGATGAGATGGCTGGATGGCATCACTCACTTGATGGGTGTGAGTCTGAGTGACCTCCGGGAGCTGGTGATGGACAGGGAGGCCTGGCGTGCTGCGGTTCATGGGGTCACAAAGAGTCGGACACGACTGAGTGACTGATCTGATATATATATATATATATATATATATATATATATATATATATACACAATTCTTTACTCAAAGTTGAATACGATATTATTTTAATGTGGCAAACTAAAATGATAATTAGCCAATGGAAAATCAGTCTTGACCACTGAAGCAACATTTGAAAGTTGGATTGGGGAATGAACGTGTTAACATGGACAGTGGAAATTTTGGAGAAAAAAATACTATATCCTACCTGTGGACTAGGACTCTTTCAAATGCATATCTTCTTTATTTAGAAGATACTTTTAAAAGTGTCTCGTCTCTGGATTTTCTCTCACCATCTCCCATACAAATAACAGAGATTCTAGTAGTTCAATCTGAATGAGAGAAAATGGCAACACTATAGAATCACTTATATGAGCAGTTAGTGTCATTCTTTATACATTTATGGACTAGGCCCAATAAATAGGTATCTGTCTTAGAAGTTAATGTCAATGAGGTGATGTGAGATTCTTCTTAGAATCAAGAATAAGCTTATATTAGGAGGCGTAGAGTCAGAGCAAGTGAGAATCATACAGTTGTCCAAGATATCCAGCCAGTTCATTTCAGTCACTCAGCTGTGTCTGACTCTTTGCAACCATATGGACTGTGGCATGCCAGGCATCCCTGCCCATCACCAAGTCCTGGAGCTTGCTCAAACTCATGCCTATCAAGTCAGTGGTGGTGTCATCCAACCCTTTCATCCTCTGTCCCAATGCAAGGATTATTTCCAGGCCCTCCATGGGTACCAATATCAAAGTATGCTCAAGTCTTGTATATTACATGGCCTAGTATTTGCATATGGCCTATGCACATTCTCCTGTATATTTAAAATCATCTCTAGACTACTACTAATGCCTTATACAATGCAAAAGCTATGTATATATTTGCCATCATGAGCCAAATAGAAATTTTACTTTTTGGACCTTTTTGACATTTTATTAATGATTTTTATCCACAGTTTATTTAACCAACAGATGTCAAACCCATAGATATAGGAGGTTGACTGCATAACTCTTTAGGATTTTATCTAACTTTGTTGAATATTTACTGTACTGGGGAAAAGTTATATTTGGAACAGAGAAGAGTATAAAATGATGAAGTTTGGGAATACCATCTATTTTTATACTTCCTAAGTGGTAAAGATCAGTATGGAAAAAATGAAGAAAGACGCTATATTACAGTTTCATTTTGCTCCAAAATCACTGCGGACATGACTGCAGCCATAAAAATAAAAAAAATACTTGCTCCTTGGAAGAATAGCTATGACAATCCCAGATAGTGTATTAAAAAGTAGAGATATCACTTGCCAACAAAGGCCTTTAAAGTCAAAGCTATGGTTTTTCCAGTGGTCATGTATGGATGTGAGAGTTTTTATTATTTAGAAGGATGAGTGCTGAAGAATTGTTACTTTCAAATTGTGGTGTTGGAGAAGACTCTTGACAGCAAAAGAGACACTGATGTATATAACAGTCTTTTGGACTCTGTGGGAGAGGGAGAGGGTGGGATGATTTGGGAGAATGGCATTGAAATATGTATAATATATGAAACGAGTCGCCAGTCCAGGTTCGATGCACGATACTGGATGTTTGGGGCTGGTGCACTGGGGTGACCCAGAGGGATGATATGTGAAGGGAGGAGGGAGGAGGATTCAGGATGGGGAGCACATGTATACCTGTGGCGGATTCATTTTGATATATGGCAAAACTAATACAATATTTTAAAGTTAAAAAATAAAATTAAATTTTAAAAAAAAGAGCCCCTTGGATAGCCAGGAGATCAAGCCAGTCAATCCTAAAGGAAATCAACCCTGATTATTCATTGGAAGGACTGATGTTGAAACTGGAGCTCCAATATCACCTGATTCAAAGAACTGACTCATTGGAAAAGATCCTAATGCAGGGAAAGATTTAGGGAAAGTGGAAAAGGGGATGACAGAGGATGAGATGGTTGAGTTGTCATCACTGACTCAATGGACATGAGTTTGCATGAGCTCCTGGAGATAGTGAAGGACAGGGAAGACTGGCATCTGCAGTTCATGGGGTGGCAAGCGTTGGACATGACTTAGTGATTGAATAATGAAAACAACATCCACAAAGAAATGAAGAATGGAAATGACCATGTGTTATTGTTGTCTAGTTTCTAAGTTGTGTCAGACTCTTTGCAACCCCATGGGCTGTACCCCTTCAGGCTCCTCTGTCCATGAAACTTCTCAGGCAAAAATATTGAAGTAGATTGCCATTTTGTTCTCTATGGCATCTTCCAGACCCAGGGATGAAACCTATTTCTCTTGTATCTCCAACACTGGCAGGCAGATTTTTTTTTTTTTTTTTTTACCATTGAGTTACCTGGGAAGATCAAATCTCCATGTAGTTAAGAGCAATGTACACTGTGGATCTTACTCTGCTTTTGATTATGGCTTCTCCATTTACTGCCTAATGGAGTTCATACGTTGCCTTTAACTCCTTTCATCTCAATATGTTTATTTGTAAAGTGGGATGGAAAAGGAAGTTACTCATAACTGTGAGAGGAGTTGCAGATTCACTCACAGAATCAGAGAAACTGTGTACAAGTTTCCCTTCGAGGTGCTTCTTCAGAACCACATAGCAAGAAGTCAACAAAAGCTAAAATGTCATCTCTGTTACTGTGACATGTAAAACAAGCATGTTGACCAGATTCCAATTGCTACTATCGCCAGACAGACACCATTCTGCAACCTGGCAACCATCAGAAACATGAACTGCTGCCAGTGTAAAACCTAATTCCATTTCACTGCTCACATATTCACAAAACAGAAGTTCTATACTGAGTTTCTTTACTCATCTGTTCCCTTTTGAAGAGAAGTCTCATATAGGTTCATCTGATTGTCAGTTCTAGCTGCAAATGGAGCTGGAAATATGTCTTGATTTCTTTTCCAGGATGATAGCATTCACAACATAAAGACTTCCCCACACAGTCAAGGATATTCAAAAGGCACCATTTGTAATCCCTTCTTTCATATTAAATTTCCAATAGCTCAGTTGGTAAAGAATCCATATGCAATGCAGGAGACCTTGGTTTAATTCCTGGGTCAGAAAGACTTGATGAAGAAGGGATAAGCTGCCCAATCCAATATTCTTGGGCTTTTCTTATGGCTCAGCCAGTAAAGAATCCACTTGCAATGTGGAGACTTGGGTTTGATGCCTGGGTTTGGAAGATCCCCTGGAGAAGGGAAAAGTCTCCCACTCCAGTATTCTGGCCTGGAGAATTCCTTGGACTGTATAGTCCATGGGGTCACAAAGAGTTGGATACGATTGTGTGGGATTCACTTTCGCTTCACTTTTCCAATAAACAACATAAATCTAAACAAAATAACAAATATAAATATAAATTTTATATATATATATATATATATATATATATATATATATATATGTATATATGTATATATGCCATGTACTATATGGGCTTCCCAAGTGCTGCTAAAGAACTTGCCTGTCAATGCAGGAGACATATGAGATGTTGGTTCATCCCCAGGTTTTGAAGATCCCATGGAGGAAGGCATAGCAACCCACTCTAGTATTCTTGCCTTGAAAATCTCTTGGACAAAGGAGTCTTGCATCCATGGTTTATGGGGTTGCAAAAGGTGGACATGACTGAAGGAGCTAAGCATGCACACATACCTATTATACATACATCCTGGAGTGTGAAGTCAAATGGGCCTTTGGAAGCATCAAGTGATGCTTTTGAACTGTGGCGATGGAGAAAACTCTTGAGAGTCCCTTGCGCTGCAAGGGGATCAAATCATCAATGCTAAAGGAAATCAATCCTGAATATTCGTCAGAAGAACTGATGCTACAGTTTCAACACTTTGGCCACCTCATGTGAAAAGTTTATTCATTGGAAAAGACACTGATGTTAAGACAAATAAAAGGCAGTAGCAGAAGGGGACAACAGTGGGTGAGATGATTGGATAGCGTCACTGATTCAATGGACATGAATTTGAGTAAGCCTTTGAAGGACAGGGAAGCCTGGCATGCTACAGCTCCTGGGGTCACAACAACTCAGACATAACTGCATGACTAAACAACAACAAACAACAGCAACATTATACATACATGTATATATAGCTACAACTATGCATGCATATCTATTTCTATTGCTGCTATAACAAATTATCAAAATTTAGTGGTTTGAAACAACACAAATTTATTATCTTATTATGATCATGGAGTTTTATTGGGCAACATCCAAGGTGTCAGCAAGGCTGTGTTCCCATTCCATCTGCTAAGCACTTTTGTGATTATATTTGTCCAACCTGGATATTCCAGGATAATCTTCTTATCACAAAGACCTTATTACAATCACATTTCTAAAATTTCTCTTATAATATAAGGTAATATAGTCACAGACTCCAAGTATTAAAATTATAACATTTTATAAGGGCAATATTCTATATGCATCCATATATATTAGGCTATATCTTTTTAAAACACGAATATGCAATCTGGAGGCATTTAATTCTTTGTGTGGAGAATCTAATTCTTGCATAAAAGTGAAACATTTGAAGAAGTATGTTTGATTTTTAAGTCCACAAGGTGCTGTTGGGTAAATGACTGCTCTAGGAAACTGAAAGGTCCACTCTTAAATAAGCATTAGTTCTTTCATATTATTTAAATGTTATAAGAGATATTATGAGAGAGATGTGCCCTGGGGTCAGATACTAGAATAAAATGCATGTAAAATATATAGTAGCATAAATATTGACCCTAAAGAAAATGTAGTAAATAGACAAATATTTCATTTACAAAAATGTATGTTTATCATATTTTAAAATAAAAAAATTCAGATACAACTAAGTGACTTAACTGAAAATAAAGAAAAAAAGAAAATCAGATCATTCTACAAGACACTCTATTTTATGTATGTGTATGTGTGTGAGCATGTGTGTGTGCTATGTCATTTCAGTCATATCTGACTCTTTGCATCCCTATGAATCATAGCCTGCCAGGATCCTATGTCCATGGGATTCTCCAGGCAAGAATATTGGAGTGGATTGCCATGCTCTTCTCCAGGGAATCTTCTCAACCCAGGGATGGAACCTGCATCTCTTATACCTCCTGCATTGCCAGTGGTTTCTTTACTACTAGTGCCACCTGGGAAGCCCGTATATGTATGTATCTATACACACTTTCTCAGTAATATTTAAAAGTGGAAGTGTATAATATATTCTTCCCTTGTTTTTTTATGATGGGGATGATGACTTTTATTGGTGCTCCTTACTTTTCCTTTTATTTTCTTTTTCCCTGTCCCATTTACTTTTCCTTTTCTTTCTTTTTCTTCTTCTTTTTTTTTTTTTTTTAGTTTACAATATTGTATTGGTTTTGCTATACATCAACATGAGTCCACCACGGGTGTATACGTATTCTCCATCCTGAATCTCCCCTCCCACCTCCCTCCCCATACCATTCTTCTGGGTCATCCCAGTGCACCAGCCCTGAGCATCCTGTATCATGCATCAACCCTTGTCTGGCAATTCATTTCACATATGGTATTATACATGTTTCAATGACATTCTCCCAAATCATCCCACCCTCGCCCTCTCCCACAGAGACCAAAAGACTGTTCTATACATCTGTCTCTCTTTTTTTTTAAAATGAATTTCACTTGTCTGTGTGCTAGAAAAAATTCAGGCAATTTTCCCAGTGTTTAATAAGTCATAATTCCTTTGACAAAATTATATATGATAAATTTGTAAACAAGCCCATTTTCATTTCATAAGAGCTATTAAAACTTTTAAGATTATAAGGAACCCATCTGTTACTGTTGAAAATCAGTTCTTAATTCTTCAAAACAAATATAGGTGAATAACTTTAGAATATCTCAAATGGTTTAAAAAAAAAAAGGCAATCTAAAACTCAACAGGCAAAGGAAGCAATTTAACTAACCTTCAAATTAAACAATAGTAAATTGCAGACTGTGTGCAAAATTACCTATTTTGCATATGTAATTGCATGTTTTTGCATCATTAGATATAACTTTGGAATTTATCCCTAGGACTTGCCTATTTTTATCGGAAATATAAATATATGAGTATTGTACTAATGTTACCATGCCTCAGCTTTCCTTCAAAATACACTGTTGTCATTATTTTCCTTTCAGTTAAAAGCAATGGATTCATTTTTTTCTGTCATCTTAAAATTCATATTTTGCATTTCCCCTCAAGCAAAATCTTTCCCCCATTTGTTAACAATAAGTTTTCAATGTGGTTATAGACTCTGGTTTCCCACATTGCAGGCAGACACTTTACTGTCTGAGCCACAGGGAAGCCCCCATGTGGACTCCATCCAGGGTGTTTAATAGTATATTTGTTACATAGTTGTAATCAATGTATATTTTAAACTTTTGCAATGAAGTAATATAACCAATTTGCCTTATATTAGTTTGGTGCAAAATAAATTGTGGTTTTGCATTGTTGAAATTTGCCATTTGATATTGGAACGCATTCCTCAATGTGGTTATATTATACATCATTTTAATGAGAATTTCTTATTTTATGTTTCTTTGATAACGACTTATTATTGTGTTTATTTTATAGAAAAGATGCTAGATACCGAAAATTCAAGTGATTTTTTTTTATTCTAGTTCAAAACGGGTCATAAAAGATCAGAGACAACTCAAAACATTAACAACGCATTTGGCCCAGGAAGTGCTAATCAATATACAGTGCAGTGGTGGTTCAAGAAGTTTTGCCAAGGAGATGGGAGCCTTGAAGATGAGGAGCTCAGTGGCTGGGCATCAGAAGTTGGCAACAATTACCTAAGAGCAATCATTGAATCTGATCTTCTTACAATTACAGGAGGAGTTGCTGAAAAACTGAATGTTGACAATTCTATTGTCATTTGGCCTTTGAAGAAAATTGGGTGACCATATGTGCGTGGATTTATCTCTGGACTTTCTATTTTGTTCCATTGATCTATGTTTCTGTCTTTGTGCCAGTACCATACTGTCTTGATGACTGTAGCTTTATAGTAGAGCCTGAAGTCAGGCAGGTTGATTCCTCCAGTTCCGTTCTTCTTTCTCAAGATAGCTTTGGCTATTCGAGGTTTTTTGTATTTCCATACAAATTGAGAAATTATTTGTTCTAGCTCTGTGAAGAATACTGTTGGTAGCTTGATGGGGATTGCATTGAATCTATAAATTGCTTTGGGTAGTATACTCATTTTCACTATATTGATTCTACCAATCCACGAACAAGGAATATACCTCCATCTATTAGTGTCCTCTTTAATTTCTTTCAGCAGTGTTTTATAGTTTTCTAAATATAGGTCTTTAGATTCTTTAGGAAGATATATTCCTAAGTATTTTATTGTTTTTATTGCAATGGTGAATGGAATTGTTTCTTTAATTTCTCTTTCTATTTTCTCGTTATTAGTGTACAGGAATGCAAGGGATTTCTGTGTGTTAATTTTATATCCTGCAACTTTACTGTATTCATTGATTAGTTCTAGTAATTTTCTGGTGGAATCTTTAGGGTTTTCTACGTAGAGGATCATGTCATCTGCAAACAGTGAGAGTTTTACTTCTTCTTTTCCAATTTGGATTCCTTTTATTTCTTTTTCTGCTCTGATTGCTGTGGCCAGAACTTCCAGAACAACGGGTATTCTGGTGGCGGATCCATCTCGATGTATAGTAAAACTAATACAATATTGTAAAAAAAAAAATAAAATAAATGTGATTATAAGCCAAAAAAAAAAAAAAAAAAAAGAAAATTGGAAAGGTGAAAAATCTCAATAAGTGGGTTCCTCAGGAGCAGACTGCAAATCAAACAACTCATAATTTTGAAGTGTCCTCTTCTCTTATTCTATGCAACAACAATGAACAATTTCTAGATCAGATTGTGACCTACAATGAAATGTGAACTTTATATAACAATCTGCAATGACCAGCTCAGTGGTTGGACTGGGAAGAAATCCCAAGGCTCTCCCCAAAGCCAGACTTGTAAGAAAAAATGTTCATGGTCACTGTTTGTTGGTCTGCTGCCCATTTGATTCACTACAACTTTCTGAAACCTGGTGAAACCATTATATCTGAGAAGTGTGCTCTGCCAATCAATGAGATGCACCAAATACTTCAACATCTGCAGCCAGCATTGGTCAAAAGAAAGGGCCCAGTTCTTCTCCATGATAATGTCTGACCAACGGCACATTGCACAACCAATGTTTCAAAAGTGAATGAATTGGGCTATGAAGTTTTGCCTCATCTCCCATATTCACCTGACGTTTTGTCAACCAATTACCACTTCTTCAAGTATCTCAAAACTTTTTGAAAGGAAAATGCTTCCACAACCAGCAGGAGGAAGAAAATGCTTTCCAAGAGTTTATTGAATCCTGAAGCACAGATTTTTATGCTACAGGAATAAACTAACTTATTTCCCCAGGGGCAAAATATGTTGATTGTAATGGCTCCTATTTTGGTTAATCAAGATATATTTAAGCTGAGTTACAAACCACTCCAGTATTCTGGCCCAGAGAATCCCATTGGCAGAGAAGCTTGGCAGGCTATAGTCCATAGGGTCACTCAGAGTCAGACATGACTGTAGAGACGGAGCATGCATGTCCATAATGATTTAAAATCCACAGCCCAAAATCACAATTACTTTTGTACCAACCTAGTAAACATTAAAATCAGTGATTCTCAAATAAAAATGGAAAATGACAGATTTTATTTCCTTGGGCTCAAAAATCATGGTGGACAGTGAATGCAGTCATGAAATTAAAAGATTTTTGGTCCTTGGAAGAAAAGTTATGACAAACCTCACAGCATATTCAAAAGCAGAGACATCACTTCACCAACAAACATCCATATAGTCAAAGTTATGGTTTTTCGAGTAATCATGAAATCGTGTATGGATATGAGAGTTGGACGATAAAAAAGGCTGAGTGCCTAAGAACTGATGCTTTCAAATTATGGTGCTGCAGAAGACTCTTGAGACTCTCTTGGACTGCAAGGAAATCAAACCAGTCAATCCTAAAGGAAATCAGTCCTGAATATTCATTGAAAGGACTGATGTTTAAACTAGAACTTCAATACTTTGGCTACCTGCTGCAAAGAGCCAACTGATTGGAAAAGCCCCTGATGCTGGGAAAGATTGAAGGCAGGAGTAGAAGTGGGTGACAGAGGATGAGAAGGTTGGATGGCATCACCAACTCAATGGACATGAGTTAAAGTCAACAGTGAGACAATGAAGCACGGATAAACCTGGCATGCTGCAATCCATGCCGTCTCAAAGACTCTCACATGACTTAGTGACTGAGCAACAACAAATCTGGTTTCTACTGATAATCACTTAAGAAGTTTTAAATAGATATCGGTACTTAGGTCTTTCCTACAAAGTTTACAATTTAATTAGTCTGGGGAATTTCATGACTCTTTTAACATTTTAAAAATTATCCAGGTTCTTCTAGTAGCTGCCTACGTATAAAACTTGGAAGGAAGCTCTGAATCTCTTAAGACCTAGGAGTTTAAAAATTCCCTTCTATGCCAAATACACGGTCACTTGTTTGAAAGCAACTATCACCAATACTGAAAATGGCTTAAAAACTATATATATATATATATATATATATATCTTAATTTACAGAAAAACACAAGTATTATAAGCACTTAAGTAATTTGTTCAGAGTCACACATGCTTCCCAGGTGGCTCAGTGGTAAAGAATCTGCCTGCCAATGCAGGAGATACAAGAGACTCGGTTTTAATCCCTGAGTCTAGAACATCCCTGGAGTAGGAAATGGCATCCCACTCAGGTACTATTGCCTGGAAGATTTCATGGACAGAGGTGCCTAGTGGGCTAGAGTCCATAGGGTCTCAAACAATCAGACATGACTGAGAAACTAAGCACACACACACACTCAGAGTCATACATCCAATCATGTTAAAAGCCAAAATTTTTAAAAAGGTGTTTCAGATTACAGTATTCTTCCTCTTCAATTTTCTATTCTGGAGAGGCTGACACAGTCTTAGAGATTTAAGAGCTATTAAAATGCATGTTGAATTATTTCCTTTGACATATTTATGCTAATATATTTAAGTATAGGCAATACTCACTTGTCACGAAATTCTATGCAAAATGAAGATATTCAAATATGAAATAGTACTAAAATTTTAGAATAAACATTAGAGGATATTATTTATTTTGCATATTAAAACATGTATATATATACCTTATCTATATATATATATACACACACACACATATACATATATATATATGAAAGTGAAAGTAAAAGTTGCTCTCTCTGACTTTTTGTCACCCCCTGGACTGTATAGTTCTCCAGGCCAGAATACCAGAGTGGGTAGCTCTTCCTTTCTCCAGAGGATCTTCCCAACCCAGGGATCGAACCCAGGTCTCCCACATTGCAGACTGATTCTTTACCACCTGAGACACCAGGGAAGCTCCAAATCTATGAGCCTGCCCTGGTAAAGAACCTACATGCCAATGCAGGAGACTTGGGTTTGATCCCTGGGTTAGGAAGATCTCTTGGAGTAGGAAATTCCATGGACAGAAGAGCCTGGTAAGCTACAGTCCATTGGGTCTCAAAAGAGTCAGACAGGACTTAGCAACCAAACCACAACTATAAGTAAAATATAAATATACATATAACAACTATGTGAAAGTGTTAGTTGCTCAGTCATGTCCAACTCTTTACGACCCCATAGACTATAGTCAGCCAGGCTCCTCTGTCCATGGAATACTCCAGGCAAGATTACTGGAGTGGGTAGCCATTCCTTTCTCTAGAAGCTCTTCGTACCTAGGAATGAAACCTGGATCTCCAGCATTGCAGGCAGATTTTTACCATCTGAGCCACCAGGGAATCTCATATAACAGCTATAAATAACTATGAAAAACAACAACTATAAGCAACAATATATATAAACACATATGTATTTAAAGTTGACAATAAAACATTGCTACAAAGAAAAGGACATTACAGAATATCCATTTCCACTCCTCATGTATGCTGTCAACTTGATAATTTGTCTCATGGAATCTGTACCACACAACATTCAAGAGATAATGCACTCCACCACTTCTAATTTTTGTATTGTTCATAATGTTCAATATAAAAGTGTAATTCCAAAAGTATCTCAACGTTTATCTGAATACAAAGTTAAACTTTGACTATTTTAAAACCACTTAAAATATTGTTGAAAAGAAGTATTTCTTTATTTTGAATAATTACTAAGATCCATCATGGAAAAAGTAAGAGTTCCAGGAAAATATCTATTTCTGCTTTATTGACTATGCCAAAGCCTTTGACTGTGTGGATCACAATAAACTGTGAAAAATTCTGAAACAGATGGGAATACCAGACCACCTGATCTGCCTCTTCAGAAATCTGTATGCAGGTCAGGAAGCAACAGTTAGAACTGGACATGGAACAACAGGCTGGTTCCAAATAGGAAAAGGAGTACGTCAAGGCTGTATATTGTAACCCTGCTTACTAAACTCCTATGCAGAGTGCATCATGAGAAATGCTGGGCTAGAGGAAGCACAAGCTGGAATCAAGATTGCTGGGAGAAATATCAATAACCTCAGATATGCAGATGACACCACCCTTATGGCAGAAAGTGAAGAGGAACTAAAAAGCCTCTTGATGAAAGTGAAAGAGGAGAGTGAAAAAGTTGGCTTAAAGCTCAACATTCAGAAAACAAAGATCATGGCATCTGGCCCTATCACTTCATGGCAAATAGGTGGGGAAACAGTGTCAGACTTTATTTTTGGGGGTCTCCAAAATCACTGCAGATAGTGACTGCAGCCGTGAAATTAAAAGACGTTTACTCCTTGGAAGGAAAGTTATGACGAACCTAGATAGCATATTCAAAAGCAGAGACATTACTTTGCCAACAAAGGTCCATCTAGACAAGGCTATGGTTTTTCCTGTGGTCATGTGTGGATGTGAGAGCTGGACTGTGAAGAAAGCTGAGCACCGAAGAATTGACGCTTTTGAACTGTGGTATTGGAGAAGACTCCTGAGAGTCCCTTGGACCGCAAGGAGATCCAACCAGTCCATTCTGAAGGAGATCAACCCTGGGATTTCTTTGGAAGGAATGATGCTAAAGCTGAAACTCCAGTTTTTTGGCCACCTCATGCGAAGAGCTGACTCATTGGAGAAGACTCTGATGCTGGGAGGGATTGGGGGCAGGAGGAGAAGGGGATGACAGAGGATGAGATGGCTGGATGGCATCACCGACTCGATGGACATGAGTTTGAGTGAACTCCAGGAGTTGGTGATAGACAGGGAGGCCTGGCGTGCTGCGATTCACAGGGTCACAAAGAGTTGGACACAACTGACCAACTGAACTGAGCTGATCTCTATAATGGGTTATGGATTGAACTATAGTCATGGAATATGAAGTTTGAAAATGTTTTATAAGTTAATTTACCAAATATCTATTGTATTTCTTTCATAATAACCTGAGAAGGATCTTGCTAAAATTTTTGCAGTGGTATCAGATCAGATCAGATCAGTCGTTCAGTCGTGTCCGACTCTTTGCGACCACGTGAACTGCAGCACATCAGGCCTCCCTATCCATCACCAGCTCTCGGAGGTCACTCAGACTCACATTCATCGAATCAGTGATGCCATCCAGCCATCTCATCCTCTGTCGTCCCCTTCTCCTCCTGCCCCCAATCCCTCCCAGCATCAGAGTCTTCTCCAAAGAGTCAACTCTTCGCATGAGGTGGCCAAAATACTGGAGTTTCAGCTTTAGCATCATTCCTTCCAAAGATTTCCCAGGGTTGATCTCCTTCAGAATGGACCGGTTGGATCTCCTTGCAGTCCAAGGGACTCTCAAGAGTCTTCTCCAACACCACAGTTCAAAAGCATCAATTCTTCCACGCTCAGCCTTCTTCACAGTCCAGCTCTCACATCCATACATGACCACAGGAAAGACCATAGCCTTGACTAGGCGAACCTTTGTTGGCAAAGTGATGTCTCTGCTTTTGAATATGCTATCTAGGTTGGTCATAACTTTCCTTCCAAGGAGTAAGCGTCTTTTAATTTCATGGCTGCAGTCACCATCTGCAGTGATTTTGGAGCCCAGAAAAAGAAAGTCTTGACACTGTTTCCACTGTTTCTCCATCTATTTCCCATGCAGTGATGGGACCAGATGCCATGATCTTCGTTTTCTGAATGTTGAGCTTCAAGCCAACCTTTTCACTCTCCACTTTCACCTTCATCAAGAGGCTTTTTATTTCCTCTTCATTTTCTGCCATAAGGGTTGTAGCATCTGCATATCTGAGGTTATTGATATTTCTCCCGGCAATCTTGATTCCAGCTTGTGTTTCCTCCAGTCCAGCATTTCTCATACCGCACAATTGTACTCATTTCACACGCTAGTAAAGTAATGCTCAAAATTCTCCAAGCCAGGCTTCAGCAATATGTGAACCGAGAACTTCCTAATGTTCAAGCTGGATTTAGAAAAGGCAGAGGAACCAGAGATCAAATTGCCAACATCCGCTGGATCATGGAAAAAGCAAGAGAGTTCCAGAAAAACATCTATTTCTGCTTTATTGACTATGCCAAAGCCTTTGACTGTGTAGATCACAATAAACTGTGGAAAATTCTGAAAGAGATGGGAATACCAGACCACCTGATCTGCCCCTTGAGAAATCTGTATGCAGGTCAGGAAGCAACAGTTAGAACTGGTCGTGTTTTGGGATGAAATGTCGTATAGATATCAATTAGTTCTAACTGGTCTATTGTATCGTTTAAAGTTTGTATTTCCTTGTTAATTTTCTGTTTAGTTGATCTATCCATTGGTGTGAGTGGGGTATTAAAGTCTCCCACTATTATTGTGTTATTGTTGATTTCTCCTTTCATACTTGTTAGTATTTGTCTTATATATTGCGGTGCTCCTAACTTGGGTGCATATATATTTATAATTGTTATATCTTCTTCTTGGATTGATCTTTTGATCATTAAGTAGTGACCTTCTTTGTCTCTTTTCACATCCTTTGTTTTAAAGTCTATTTTATCTGTTAGGAGTATTGCTACTCCTGCTTTCTTTTGGTCTCTATTTGCATGGAAAATCTTTTTCCAGCCCTTGACTTTCAGTCTGTATGTGTCCCCTGTTTTGAGGTGGGTTTCTTGTACACAACATATGTAGGGGTCGTGTTTTTGTATCCATTCAGCCAGTCTCTGTCTTTTGGTTGGGGCATTCAACCCATTTACATTTAAGGTAATTAATGATAAATATGATCCCGTTGCCATTTACTTTGTTGTTTTGGGTTTGAATTTATATATCCTTTTTGTGTTTCCTGTCTAGAGAATGTCCTTTAGTATGTGTTGGAGAGCTGGTTTGTTGTTGCTGAATTCTCTCAGCTTTTGCTTGTCTGTAAAGGTTTTGATTTCTCCTTCATATTTGAATGAGATCTTTGCTGGGTACAATAATCTGGGCTGTAGGTTCTTTTCTTTCATCACTTTAAGTATGTCTTGCCATTCCCTCCTGGCTTGGAGAGTTTCTATTGAAAGATCAGCTGTTATCCTTATGGGAATTCCCTTGTGTGTTATTTGTTGTTTTTCCCTTGCTGCTTTTAATACTTGTTCTTTGTGTTTGATCTTTGTTAATTTGATTAATATGTGTCTTGGGGTGTTTCGCCTTGGGTTTATCCTATTTGGGACTCTGGGTTTCTTGGACTTGAGTGATTATTTCCTTCTCCATTTTAGGGAAGTTTTCAACTATTATCTCCTCTAGTATCTTCTCATGTTCTTTCTTTTTGTCTTCTTCTTCTGGGACTCCTATGATTCGAATATTGTAATGTTTAAAATCGTCCTGGAGGTCTCTAAGATTGTCCTCATTTCTTTTAATTCATTTTTCTTTTTTCTCCTCTGATTCATTTAATTCTACCATTCTATCTTCTAATTCGCTAATTCTATCTTCTGCCTCTGTTATTCTACTATTTGTTGCCTCCAGAGTGTTTTGGATCTCATTTATTGCATTATTCATTATATATTGACTCTTTTTTATTTCTTCTAGGTCCTTGTTAAATCTTTCTTGCATCTTCTCAATGCTTTTCTCCAGGCTATTTATCCATTATTCCATTTTGCTTTCCAACTGGTCAAACACTTGTAAAAGAATGAAACTAGAACACTTTCTAACACCATACACAAAAATAAACTCAAAATGGATTAAAGAGCTAAATGTAAGACCAGAAACCATAAAACTCCTAGAGGAAAACATAAGCAAAACACTCTCTGACTTACATCACAGCTGGATCCTCCATGACCCACCTCCCAGAATATTGGAAATAAAATCAAAAATGAACAAATGGGACCTAATCAAACTTAAAAGCTTCTGCACAACAAAGGAAACTATAAGCAAGGTGAAAAGACAGCCTTCAGAATGGGAGAAAATAATAGCAAATGAAGCAACTGACAAACAACTAATCTCAAAAATATACAAGCAACTTCTACAGCTCAATTCCAGAAAAATAAATGACCCAATCAAAAAATGGGCCAAAGAACTAAATAGACATTTCTCCAAAGAAGACAAACAGATGGCTAACAAACACATGAAAAGATGTTCAACATCATTCATTATCAGAGAAATGCAAATCAAAACCACTATGAGGTACCATTTCACGCCAATCAGAATGGCTGCTATCCAAAAGTCCACAAGCAATAAATGCTGGAGAGGGTGTGGAGAGGAGGGAACCCTCTTGCACTGTTGGTGGGAATGAAAACTGACACAGCCACTATGGAGAACAGTATGGAGATTCCTCAAAAAACTGGGAATAGAACTGCCTTATGATCCAGCAATCCCACTGCTGGGCATATACCCTGAGAAATCCAGAATTGAAAGAGACACGTGTACCCCAATGTTCATAGCAGCACTGTTTGCAATAGCCAGAACGTGGAAGCAACCTAGATGTCCATCCACAGATGAATGGATAAGCAAGCTGTGGTACATTTACACAATGGATTATTACTCAGCCATTAAAAAGAATACATTTGAATCAGTTCTAAGGAGGTGGATGGAACTGGAGCCTATTATACAGAGTGAAGTAAGCCAGAAACAAAAACACAAATACAGTATACTAACGCATATATATGGAATTTAGAAAGATGGTAAAAATAACCCTATTTACGAGACAGCAAAAGAGACACTGATGTATAGAACAGACTTTTGGACTCTGGGACCGGGAGAGGGTGGGATGATTGGGGAGAATAGCATTGAAATATGTATAATATCTGAAATGTATTAATTGTTCAAACTAATCACTGTCATGTTACAATTTGTTCATATTAGATGTTTGCAATGTTTCTGATAATCAATAAAAGAGATTCTTGATACCAAAAAAAAAAAAAAAAAAAAAAAAAAGAACTGGTCATGGAACAACACACTGGTTCCAAATAGGAAAAGGAGTATGTCAAGGCTGTATATTGTCACCATGTTTATTTAACTTATATGCAGTGGTATATTCCGATGTAAACAAGGATCTCAGAGAGAGACCAGTAAAGGAGAAAGATTAGAAGCCTACAATGGTAGCAAGTTTTAAAATCTGACACTGACATTGTTTTTAGAACAGCCATGATGTTGTTTTTCATCCTTCAAATTCTGACTTATTTTTCTTTCAAAGTGTATGATTCTGCTATTTTTGTGTAGATAGAAATATCTGGTATTTTATTTGCCTTCCCTATATGAAATGTTTGGAGTACTTATGGGTAAATTTATTTAGACTAAACTACAATTAACTTTTATTTAAGCGGTGAGTAAATGTTGCATGTTAATTATTTTGTAAGTGTGGTATACTGTTACACTGTTTTTCTTGTTTGTTTGTTTTGTTTTGCTTTTAGGCTTCATATAAGAAAGGGGGTCTATATTAAAAAAAAAACAACAATGAAGGTATAGAAGGGATGCTGATTTGAGATCAGTATTATTATTATATTGAGTAGATAGTGTGTAGTGTAATTCCAAGTTCTCAGCTTTTTAAAACTTTAAAAATCACAAATGGAATTAAACTACACCTTGTTAAAGTTAAAAAAATAAGTATAATTTTTTGTCTAATTTATAAACTAGTCGTGAGTATTGATAAAAAATGAGAGACTGAAGGGTTGAAGAAAATTAGATAATTTTTAAAATATTTGAATATAATAAGATGAAAAACTTGTCTGATTGTAGGAATGAATTAAAGTTAGTAGCAGTTCAGCTTTTTCTAAGATCTCATTTTAAAAGAAGACTAAATAACCATTTTTACTACATGTGGTTTTAATCAGTGTGATATAATTTTTAGTTCCTTTGATTAATGAGTACATTCTCAGCTTTTAGGTGTTACCTATTTGTTCAGAAGCCATAGAAACACTCTGACTTAACTGGCTTAAGTACAATTTTTGACTCACTTAATTAGCTTTTCTAGAGTTGCTAATAACCATACAGCCTTAACTGTGAACCATGTAATTATTTTGACATTAAGTCTCTCCCTGGGATATCTTACTCTTGATGTCATCATTTCTCCACTTCGATTTCTGGCTAGTAATTTTACAACTGTAAGGAAAATATTACTAGAAGACATGTATGAATATTATATATATTAAAATTTTGTGGTATAGATAGGTGTTGATTTTTATTCTCTCATAACACTTACGTTCTCTATAATATCCGATGTTTACCAAAAATGAGGTGAGAAGACTAATTATGTACATTGAAGAAGGGTGAATCAATGTCAAGCCTATCAAAACATACGTGATTACTTTTCAGTTTGGTTTAATTATTTATATTAAATTACAAAGAAGTTGAAATAGCAAAACCATGGCTTAGATAATTTTTATTAACCTAAACCAAATCCTCATACTTTGCAAATGTATATGTATATTTGAGAGAAAGGGAGAAAAAAGAAAAAAAGGATGAGAGACAGAAAGATTGTGAATGGTAAAACAAACATAAAAGGTAAACATTTTGGGTTAATATATCAGACTGATACTGTAGCACAGATTTTGCTTACTCCAAAGGTATTAAAATATATTTATTTCAAATTCATGAAAATAAAAATGTATTAACACCAACCACACACAAAGAAATGAAGCTAGCTAAATGCTGATGAATGAAGACCCACTGAATTCTAAAATAAGGCTGTTCAGTCAGGATAGAGTTGTAACCCTACTCCCAACCTCAAAAATCGCAGTATTCAATCACAAATTATTTAAGTTTTCAGTAAAAGTCCCAAATCCAAGAGAGGAATCTGGCAGTCTGAATTATCAGTCCTTCTTCTACTTGCTGCTGCTAAGTCACTTCAGTCGTGTCCGACTCTGTGTGACCCCATAGATGTCAGCCCACCAGGTTACCCCCGTCCCTGGATTCTCCAGGCAAGAACACCGGAGTGGGTTGTCATTTCCTTCTGCAACGCATGAAAGTGAAAAGTAAATGGGAAGTCGCTCAGATCAGATCAGTCGCTCAGTCGTGTCCGACTCTTTGCGACCCCATGAACCGCAGCACGCCAGGCCTCCCTGTCCATCACCAGCTCCCGGAGGTCACTCAGACTCACATCCATCGAGTCAGTGATGCCATCCAGCCATCTCATCCTCTGTCGTCCCCTTCTCCTCCTGCCCTCAATCCCTCCCAGCATCAGAGTCTTCTCCAATGAGTCAACTCTTCGCATGAGGTGGCCAAAATACTGGAGTTTCAGCTTTAGCATCATTCCTTCTAAAGAAATTCCAGGATTGATCTCCTTCAGAATGGACTGGTTGGATCTTCTCGCAGTCCAAGGGACTCTCAAGAGTCTTCTCCAACACCACAGTTCAAAAGCATCAATTCTTCGGCGCTCAGCCTTCTTCACAGTCTAGCTCTCACATCCATACATGACCACAGGAAAGACCATAGCCTTGACTAGGCGAACCTTTGTTGGCAAAGTGATGTCTCTGCTTTTGAATATGCTATCTAGGTTGGTCATAACTTTCCTTCCAAGGAGCAAGCGTCTTTTAATTTCATGGCTGCAGTCACCATCTGCAGTGATTTTGGAGCCCAGAAAAACAAAGTCTGACACTGTTTCCACTGTTTCCCCATCTATTTCCCACGCAGTGATGGGACCAGATGCCATGATCTTCGTTTTCTGAATGTTGAGCTTTAAGCCAACCTTTTCACTCTCCACTTTCACTTTCATCAAGAGGCTTTTAGCCCCTCTTCACTTTCTGCCATAAGAGTCGTGTCATCTGCATATCTGATGTTATTGATATTTCTCCCGGCAATCTTGATTCCAACTTGTGTTTCTTCCAGTCCAGCATTTCTCATGATGTACTCTGCATATAAGTTAAATAAACATGGTGACAATATGCAGCCTTGACGTACTCCTTTTCCTATTTGGAACCAGTCTGTTGTTCCATGACCAGTTCTAACTGTTGCTTCCTGACCTGCATACAGATTTCTTAAGAGGCAGATCAGGTGGTCTGGTATTCCCATCTCTTTCAGAATTTTCCACAGTTTATTGTGATCCACACAGTCAAAGGCTTTGGCATAGTCAATAAAGCAGAAATAGATAGTGACCCCATGGACTGCAGCCTACCAAGCTCCTCCATCCATGGGATTTGCCAAGCAACTTGGAAAGGTCCAATCCTTCTTTGATGTTACACTTCTAGGTTTTGTAGAAGCTCTGCACACAGCAAACACTGTCATATGGCTTTTGCACACTCCTGGAAAATCTATTCTTCCTTGAGGACTGTCAGAAACAATCACTTTAGTAAGTCCAAAACCACATCTCATTTAGATTTCCTCCCTTCATTTGTTGGCATTCTAATCCCCTGAGTGTGATTAGGTCAAGTGTGAGCCATAGTTATTTCCCACTCCTTTCTACCTGACAATCACACAACATCTGCTCTGAGAACACAATGACTAATCATCCTTTCCCCTGTTTGCATTGTCAACTAAAAGGAGCCCCGTTGCCAATTGTAATACAAGGTCCCAGGTAATTTTGACCCCTCTGGAACCTCCAGTCAATGGATAAAAGCAACTTTATTTTCCTCCCTCAATTCTAGGGTCTCAACCTGTTCTTCACTACCCAGATAAAGTTTTATTATTATAGCCAGTCATTATAATCATTCTCCCTTGCATTTCTCTCTGTATTCCACTTGTTTGAAAAAACAAAATCACACTGTGAAAATATACCGTATATACTTTGTCTCAACTTTCATTAGTGAAGGTCTTTGGAATGTTGAAAAATTCACTTTAAATCCAAAATTTGGAACTTGAATTGGATATTCACATTTCCAGGCATCTTGGCTATATATTTATAGTGTATTAATTTTATTCTCTTTTATAAATATTTTACTTTTCTCCTCTCCTCAGTTGACCAAAATAACCTATTCTGCCCTTTTTCTAAATTTATAACCTTATTATTATTAAGAAAGCTATAGCACTTGAAAGAGAACTTCTCCAGATTCCTTTGGCATATCATACTTCTTACTTCCAACTCATGTAATTTGTTTTCCTACTGATTTATTATATATGAGCCATTCATGATCCTCTTTACAGCTAATGTCCCAACTCAAGCATTAATTTGTTACCTTTATGTCTACTTACAAATATAGCCAAGGTATTTGTTCTTATCAAAGTAAAAGAGGAGACAAATGTGAAGGAAAAGGCAGGTAAAAGCTAAGAAGAAAAAGAAGTGATGATGCGGGGGAAGGAGAAAAGATGTATGTGTGCATGCATGTTCCGTTGTGTTCAACTCTTTGTGACCTAATGGACTATAACCCCCACCAGGTTCCATGGGATTCTCCAGGCAAGAATACTGGAGTGGATTGCCATGTCCTCCTCCAGGGGATCTTCCTGAACCAGGGATGGAACCTGCATTTCCTGCATTGGCAGGTAGATTCTTTACCACTATGCCACGTAGGAAGTCCTGGAGAAAAAGATGAAGATGAAAAATATAAGAGGAAAAATTATTCTCTAACCCCTAGCTGTCAAATTTACTTTCCCCACTTCAAAGGAAACTTCTCAAATTAATAAATTTGACAGTCTCAGACTTACTATGGTTCAACTTGTATTTTTTTTTTTTTTTTACTTTTATATGGTATGAAAGTTATACACACTTAATAGAAACTGCATTTTGAATTTTTGATACTTTCCCAGCCTTGCCATATCCTGTATGATACTGGGCAGAAGCAGCTGTAACTCCCAGTCAGTCACTATACTAAATAACCACTTGGCTCACAGCCATTCCGTACCCAGACAACCATTCTGTTTTTCACTTTCAGTACAAGCATATTAAGTGCATCTTGGGCAGAAATATTATTTACAGTAGCCAAGATATGGAAGCAGCCTAAGTGTTCATTATGTATAGATAAAGAATACACACACACACACACACACACACACACATAATGGATCATTTGTCACAAAAAAAATAAAACTCTGTCATTTGTAAGTGGATGAACCTAGAGCATTTTATCCTTAGTGAAGTAAGTCAAAGAGACAAAGACTAACACTGTATGTTTTCACTGAAATGTTGATTTTAAAAAAATAATACAAGCTAATGTATATAACAAAACAGAAACAGACTCACAGACACAGAGAACAAACTAGTGGTTACTGTGGGAAGAGGGAAGGTGGGAGGGGCAAGATAGTGGTAGAGCATTAAGAAAATACAAACTACTCTGTAAAATAAATAACAAGGACATTAAAAAGCAGAGACATTACTAGCAAAAGTCTGTCTAGTCAAAGCTTTGGTTTTTCCAGTAGTCATGTATGGATGTGAGAGTCGGACTATAGAGCAAGCTGGGCACCAAAGAATTTATGTTTTTCAAATGTGGTGTTGGAGAAGATTATTGAGAGTCCCTTGGAGAGCAAGAAGATCCAACCAGTGCATCCTAAAGGAAATCAGTCCTGAATATTCATTGGAAGGACTGATGCTGAAGCTGAAACTCTGATACTTTGGCCACCTGATGTGAAGAACTGAGTCACTTGAAGAGACCCTGATACTGAGAATGATTGAAGACAGGAGAAGAAGGGGCCAACAGAGGATGAGATGGTTCGATGGCATTGCCTGCTAATGGATATGAGTTTGCGTAAGCTCCGGGAGTTGGTGATGGACAGGGAAGCCTGGTGTACTATAGTCCATGGGATTGCTAAGAGTTGGACACGACTGAGAGACTGAACTGAATTGATGGTACAGCATAAGGAAATATAGCCATTATTTTTCAATAACTTTAAATACTGAAGGGTCTTCCCTGGTGGCTCAGTTGGTAAAGAGTCTGGCTACAATGTGGGAGATCCAGGTTCAGTCCCTGGGTTGTGAAGATCCCCTGCAGAAGGAAATGGCAACCCACTCCAGTATCCTTGCTTGGAGAAGTCCATGGACAGAGGAGCCTGGGGGCTACAGTCCCTGGGATCACAAAGAGTTGGACATGACTAAGTGACTAACAGTTTCATTTTCACTTTAAATACTGAAATATTAGGTTGCATACCTGAAACTAATAGAATATTTTAAGTCAATTTTACTTCAAGAAAAAAAATGCATTTTTTACTTATGTTTTCACTTTATGAGTTTATCAAGACAGAGCCCCATTGCAAGTTGAGAAAGATCTGTATACACAGCTTCTTCAATTTCTCATCTTCTGTTCTCTATTTAAACATTTTCCTACACTAAGCAAGTTAATCTGCTTTTGTCAGTCATCCAAATGATTTTTATGTCGCTGTATCCAAGAGTCAATTCTTAGTTCTTAATTCACCTGACCAAAGAGCAGCAGTTGCCAAAGTTAATCACATACTCCTTAATAAAATACAATCTCCAGAATAGCACATTCTATTAGTTTTTCTCCTACTTCATTGGCTGCCCTCCTCAAAGTCTGCTTAATTGGTTATTCATCTTTTCCAGACATCTTTAAATTTTTAGTATCCTATGACTTTGTTATGTTATTAACTGTCTGTGCTGAGTCCATGGTCAATGTTGGACTGATACACTCTCACACCTTAAACAAATTTTAACACAACAACTTTCAATTTTATATCTTTAGCACAAACCTCTCTCCTGAAGTTAATACATATATCCAACCTCTTATGTGAATTCTCCTCTTACAGACCAATCAAGCTTTTCTAATTTAACAAGCCTAAAATGGAGCTCTGATATTTTGCCCCAAATCTTATCCAACCACAGTCTTTCCTATTACATTTTATGACCACTCTCTTTTTTCTAATTAGAACTGCCCTTGAATCCTTTCTCACACATTCAGTTCATTTCTCAGAGCCTAGCATTCAGCCACTTTCCACTCTGCTTCTTTCTTCCTTGATGGAGCTTGTTGCCTTAAGCTCTCAGAAATACAGCTACAGCTTTCTTCTATATAGTCTTTCTGCTTTCATTTTTGACCAATTCCCAAAAATCTCTTCTCAACAAAATTGAGTGGTTCTTTTAAAGTCTACATCTGATGATATTTATGCCTCTTTTAGAATCCTCCCCAAACTTTTCATTTTACTCAGAGTAAAATCACAGTTATTTATTATCATTTAAAAAGGCCGTTATGATCACCAAACAGGGTCCTTTTCTAATCTAACCCCTAGTATTGGCTTTTATTTTTCAACTGCTGCTGCTGCTAAGTTGCTTCAGTTGTTCCGACTCTGTGCGACCCCACAGATGGTAGCCCACCAGGCTCCCCCGTCCCTGGAATTCTCCAGGCAAGAACACTGGAGTGGGTTGCATTTCCCTCTCCAATGCATGACAGTGAAAAGTGAAAGTGAAGTTGCTCAGTCATGTCGGACTCAGTGACCCCATGGACTGCAGCCTACCAGGATCCTCTGTCCATGGGATTTTCCAGGCAAGACTTGGTAAACTCCTAATATAAGGATTTGTGCTCCCTATTTCTTCACCTAGACACCTGCATAGATAGGTTCTTCACTTCCTTTATACCTTCCCTCAATGTCAGTTTCTCAAAGAAGAGCACTCTAACTTCTGCCTTGACCTGACACTTAAATGCCCAATCCAGCTTACCTAGTCTATGGCCACAGAGGACTAATTACTTTCACAACATTATACCATAGCCCTATGGTTTATGCTCTATATCCTTCCCTCCCATAGAATTAAAAATTGACAAGGACCATTCCTTTTCTGATTGATTGCATGTTCTATGCATCAGTGCCTGATACTCTAAGAGTCAACATTTGCTAAGCAACAAACAAAACTGATTCTTATTTGTTGTATGTAACATGCTCTCTCTCCATTTACTCTTAGGATTTTCTGTTTATCCTTAATGCATTGAGGTCTCATTACAATGACTATTTATTTATTGTTGCTAAAGTTTGTATAAATTAATGTTATTATATTGCTGTTGTTGTAGCCTGAAATGGTACATAGCAGGTTCTTTAATCCTATAGATGCATCACTTTAATTATACAAAACTTGAGGCATTTATTTCTTTTGTGGAATTCCCTGGTAGCTCAAAAGGTAATGGTAAAGAGTCTGCCCAGTCCGTAATGTGGGAGACCTGGGTTCAATTCCTGGGTGGGGAAGATCCCCTGAAGAAAGAAATGACAACCCACTCAAGTATTCTTGCCTGGAAAATTCCATGAACCGAGGAGCCTGGCAAGCTATAGTCCATGGGGTCGCAAAGAGTCAGACACGATTGAGTGACTTCACTTATTTGTTTCATGTTTTCTGTTTTCCATTCTCAGTATTAATCTCAGTTTCAAATAAATCTGTATGGTAAATCTGGAGTCAAAAAAGCCAACCAATTTGGCTATCTTGATAGCATTCTTGAAGCATAAAAGAGAGTGAAAAGAGTAATGTTTAGAACAAAATAAAGCTGTAAAGACAGAGGTAATTCTATTTTAATGCAGTTAAATATTCAGCTAAATTGATTCTTCTAATGCCTGTTCTCCCCAAGATTTTTTCAAACAAATATTAGGAACACCTTGAATATGGTCTCATATTATCACATTATGTTTAAGAGATTGTTCTCTGGTTTCACAATCTTGGGTGCTGGGAATTCTAAGGCAGAATTCTAACTATAACCCCCAGTGATACATCCGTTGTGTAAATCTTCCTCTCTTTCATTGTGAATGAAATTTACAAACATGACTAGATGTCACTCCATGAATATGCTACATTACATGGCAAAAGGAAACTTGCAGGTTTAATCAAAGCTGTTAATTAAAATTTAAATTGTGAGATTATTTGGGTGAAGGTCTGTCTAGTTGAAGCTATGGTTTTTCCAGTAGTCATGTATTAATGTGAGAGTTGAACCATAAAGAAAGCTGACTGCTGAAGAATTGATGTTTTTGAACCTTGGTGTTGAAGACTCTTGGGAGTCTCTTAAACTGTAAGGAGATCAAACTGGTCAATCTCAAAAGAAATCAATTCTGAATATACATTGGAAGGACTGATGCTGAAGCTGAAGCTCCAATACTTTGGCCACCTATTTCAAAGAACTGACTCATCAGAGAAGACCATGATGCTGGAAAAGATTGAAGGCAGGAGGAGAAAGTGATGCCTGAGGATGAGATGGTTGGATGGCATTACCAACTCAATGGACATGAGTTTAAGCAAGTTCTGGGAGATGGTGAAGTACAGGGAAATCTGGCGTGCTGCAGTCCATGGGGTTGCAAAGAGATGGACAGGACTGAGTGACTGAAAAACAATCTAATCATAAAGTCATTTAAAAGCAGAATGTTCTCTGGCTGGTGACAGAAATGGAAATGGAAATGAGAGAGAAAGAATGAGAAGATACATCACTGCTGCCGACTCTAAAGGTAGAGTGGGCCATGTGAGAAGGAATACAAGCCACCTCCAGGAGTGGAGAGTGGCCTCTAGCTCACAGCTGAACAAAAAAAGCAAAAGCAAAACCAACCAACAAAAAAGGCAACTCAAAAAAAGCAACTCAGATTTACAGCCAACAGCAACAAGATTCTACTAACAATCTAATTGAAGCACACTCTCAGAGCCTCTAGGCAAAGCCTGGCCCTGCCAATATTTTGATTTCAGCATGTCAGACCCTAATAGAACCCAGTCCTGCTGATCTGATCCTGACATTGCCTTTTTTTTCCTTTAAATTTGTGATAAATAGTTCTGGGCAATTGAAAACCAATACAGGTGTGAATTCAGCTTCTGTCACTTTCTTGAATATACAACAGGGCAACTTAGAAGGAATAATTTCTAGCTAACATATTTCAAAAAGTTGGCCAAAATGTGTATTTATTTTTTTTTCTACCTAGGATGGCTCTAGTAATGCTTAGTTGTCTTTAACTTACTTCAAACAACTACTGTCCCAATTAGACCAACGTAAAACAACACTTGACAAATATTGTCCAAAATTCATGAACAGAAAATCATAATCTATCAGGATTATACACAAGACTGCAGGTTTCTCCAATGACCAGGCAAAAACTGTCACTGCCTGGAAATTCGGATTCATCCACTGTATGTACCAGACATTGAACCTTCAAACTTCCAATTATTTCAGTTTTTGCAAAATTCCTTTAATGGCAAAAATGTCAATTCCATGAAGACTGCAAAAAAACACCTAGAACAGTTCTTTGTTCAAAAAGATAAAAAGTTTTGGGAAAATGGAATTATGAAGTTAACATGAAAAATGGAAGAAAGCAATGGAACAAAATGGAGAGTATATTATTCAATAAAGTTCTTGGTGAAAATGAAATACATATCTTTTATTTTTACTTTAAAACCAAAGAAACTCTATGGCCAAGCTGATGCAAGAGGGGATAATATGGTTAAAATGCATAACATAATGCTGGAACATTACACAATAAATAAAATTAGTAAGAAACACGCTACTTTACTTTGAGTGAATCATTTCTTACACAAAATAAAACAATTTTAAACCACTGACTTAAAATTATTTTAATGTTAAACATTTCCTATTCCTTTGGTAAAGTAACATCAGATTAGATCAGATCAGGCGCTCAGTTGTGTCCGACTCTTTGCGACCCCATGAACTGCTTTTATTAAATCAGTAGTAGTATTTAGTGCTAATCACAACCACATCTAAGTCCCAGAGGAGCCCCTCATTATATGAATAGCATAGATTATAATAACAGAAACAAATAATACCAACATAAAAATGCACCAAAAAGGAATGCATCAACGCATACACCAGCATGGAGAGCTTCTTGTATATTAACTTACTCAGTTCTCACACTCCATGTATTGACCTTGAAGAGTCTTACAAAGTGTTAAAAGATAAACTGAGTCATATTAAAACCTTTCAGAGTTGGTTTCCACATTTATCAATTAGAATTGTGTGTTAGTTGTTCAGTCATGTCTGACTCTTTGTGATCTCATGAGCTGTAGCCAGCCAGGCTCCCCGTCCATGGAATTCTCCAGGAAAGAATACTGGAGTGGGTTGCCATGCCCTGCTCCAGGGGATCCTCCAAAGCCAGGGATCAAACCCAGGTCTCCTGAACTGCAGGCAGATTCTGTACCATCTAAGTCACCAGGGTGGCATAGGTATCAATTATAATTGGGCAGGGACAAACCAGAAATCATTAGGTATTTTTCATATACAGAATTTGGTGAGACTTTTATAGAGAACAGTGGGAGCATTGTTGTGTTGTTCTTACTTGCTCAGTTGTGTCCAATTCTTTGCAACCCCATGGACTGTAGCAACCAGACACCTCTATCCCTGGGATTCTCCAGGCAAGAATACTGGAGTGGGTTGCCATGCCCCAGCCCTTCAAGGAGATATTTCAAACCCAGGGATCAAACTTACATCTCCCACATTCCAGGTGGATTATCTACCATCTGAGCCACCAGGGAAGCCCAGGAATACTGGAGTGTGTAGCCTATCCATTCTTCAGGGGATTTTTCCATCTCAGGAATCATACTGGTGTCTCCTGCATTGCAGGTGGGTTCTTTACCAGCTGAGCTACTAGGAAAACTATTACTTTACTATAGATTAAAGCTGGGTTGGCTGTTTGTGATGGTTGTCCTTATATTTAAATTTTGTAACATCGAGACATTTCCAGATTTAGATTCTGTTTGCTTATGACTGTTGCCAGTACCTTAGAAGCTGGTTTTAGAAAAGGGAGAGGAACCAGAGATCAAATTGCCAACATCCTCTGGATCATCCAAAAAGCAAGACAGTTCTAGAAAAACATCTATTTATGCTTTACTGACTATGCCAAAGCCTTTGACTCTGTGGATCACAATAAAAAATGGAAAATTCTGAAAGAGAAGAGGATATCAGATGACCTGACCTGCCTCTTGAGTAACCTGTATGAAGGTCAGGAAGCAATAGTTAGAAATAGACATGGAACAACAGACTGGCTCCAAATAAGAAAAGGAGTATGTCAAGGCTGTATATTGTCACCCTGCTTATTTAAGTTATATGCAGAGTACATGATGAGAAACAGCTGGGCTGAAGGAAGCACAAGCTGGAATAAAGATTGCCAAGAAAAATATCAATAACCTCAGATATGCAGATGACACTACCCTTATGGCAGAAAGTGAAGAAGAACTAAAGAGTCATTACTCAGCCATTTAAAAAAACACATTTGAATCAGTTCTAATGAGGTGGATGGAACTGGAGCCTATTATACAGAGTGAAATAAGCCAGAAAGAAAAACACAAATACAGTATACTAACACATATATATGGAATTTAGAAAGAGGGTAACAATAACCCTGTTTACGAGACAGCAAAAGAGACACTGATGTATAGAACAGTCTTTTGGACTCTGGGAGAGGGAGAGGGTGGGATGATTTGGGAGAATAGCATTGAAATATGTATAATAGCATATATGAAACAAGTTGCCAGTCCAGGTACGATGCCTGATAATGGATGCCTGGGGCTGGTGCACTGGGATGACCCAGAGGGATGGTATGGGGAGGGAGGAGGGAGGAGGGTTCAGGATGGGGAATACATATATACTTGTGGCGGATTTATTTTGATGTATGGCAAAAGCAATACAATATTGTAAAGTTAAGCAAAATAAAATTTAATAAAAAAAGAAAAAAGTAAAACACCAAAAAAAAAAAAAAAAAAAAAGAATAAATAAATAAAGAGCCTCTTGGTGAAAGTGAAAAAGGAGAGTGAAAAAGTGGGCTTAAAGCTCAACATTCAGAAAACTAAGATCATGGCATATGGTCCCATCACTTCATGGAAAATAGATGGGGAAACAGTGTCAAACTTTATTTTGGGGGACTCCAAAATCACTGCAGATGGTGATTGCACCCATTAAATTAAAAGACACTTGCTCCTTTGAAGGCAAGTTATGAGCAATCTAGACAGCATATTAAAAAGCAGAGACATTACTTTGCCAACAAAGTTCTGTCTAGTCAAGGCTATAATTTTTCCAGTGGTCATGTATGGATGTGAGAGTTGGACTGTGAAGAAAGTTGAGTGCTGAAGAACTGATGCTTTTGAACTGTGATGTTGGAGAAGACTCTTGAGAGTCCCTTGGACTTCAAGGAGATCCAACCAGTCCATCCTAAAGGAGATCAGTCCTAGGTGTTCATTGGAAGGACTGATGTTGAAGCTGAAACTCCAGTACTTTGGTGACCTGATATGAAGAGCTGACTCATTTGAAAAGACCTAATGCTGTGAAAGATTGAGGGAAGGAGGAGAAGTTGATGACAGAGGATGAGATGCTTGGATAGCATCACTGAGTCAATGAACATGGGTTTGGGTGGACTCCTGGAGTCGATGATGGACAGGGAGGCCTGGTGTGCTGTGGCTCATAGGGTCACAAAGAGTTGGACATGACTGAGCAACTGAATTGAACTGACTGAATACCTTAGAGCCACACCAGTCTAATGGCCTCCTTGTTTTATTAATTCTTACCATAGTGAGTACTCTTAGATTTTATTTTTTGTTTCTTTTTGATATGTTTGTTTGTTCCTTTTTTAATAAGGAAATTTAGAAGCAGAGAGTTGAATAATTTGCACAACATTGTAGAGAGGTGAGTTTTGAACTCATGTAATTCAACATGGTTTAGAGACTGTGTTTATTGGACACGACTGAAACGAGTATGCAGCAGCAGCAGCAGCAGCAGCTCTACTGATGCTCACGCAGGTGAAACTTTCCCAATCATCATCGCCTCATCTTAAATTGGAGACATTAACAACTTGCAGATGCTTTGAAAGAATTAGTAATGTATGTGTGATATTGTGAGTCATAATTAGAAATATGTATGTCATTCTCCTGACACAGAGCTCCTAATACTCTTAGAATTTCCTATGAAGAATAACAAAAGTATATTTTCTTAACCGTAATAAGCCCCTTTCAACCACACCTGACATCTGGAAAGCCCTTAAGGATGAAATCTGCTCGCCCGGGACACCAATCATGTGATGAGAGGGTTTGAGTTTTCGGTCCTACTTTTCCAACCTCAAGGGAGGGGAGAGGGGCTGGAAGTTGACTCAATCACAAACAGCTGATGATTTAATCAATCATTCCTACCTAATAAAGCCCCCATTTTTGGAGAAGGCAATTGCACCCCATTCCAGTACTCTTGCCTGGAAAATCCTATGGGTAGAGGAGCCTGGTAGGCTGCAGTCCATGGGGTCGCTAAGAGTGGGACATGACTGAATGACTTCACTTTGACATTTCTCTTTCATGCATTGGAGAAGGAAATGGCAACCCACTCCAGTGTTCTTGCCTGGAGAATCCCAGGGAAGGGGGAGCCTGGTGGGCTGCCATCTATGGGGTTGCACAGAGTCAGACACAACTGAAGTGACTTAGCAGCAGCAGCAAAGCCCCCATTTAGAGTCACTGGAAGAGTGGTACATCCAGAGAGGGCATGGAAATTCAGCATCCCTTTTAGATACTGTGCTCTATGTGCCTCTCTTCATGTGACTGTTGTTGAGTTACATTTTTTATAACAAATCACTAACTAGTAAGTAAAATGTTTTTCTGAGTTCTATAAAATGTTCTAGCAAAGGAGGGGATTATGGGAACCTCTGATTTATAGCCTATTGGTCAGAAGCATGGATAACAACCTAAACTTGTTATTAGCTTCTGAAATAGAGGAGAGACTTGGGTGGTGGGAACTTAACCTGTGAGATCTGATGCCATCTCAGGTAGATATTATCAGAATTGAATTAAATTGTAGGACAACCATCTGGTACTGAAGAATTGTCTAGTACGTGAAAAAGGCCCTCACATTTGGTCACCAGAGCACAGAAGTGTTGCGTGTTATATAGAGTAGAGAAAAAACACAGAAAGATGTTCTTCTTCCCTTACAATGTTTTTAACACAGGCCATAGTGCCTAGCCAAAGGTTGGTGCTTCACAAATATCTATAAATCATTGAAGAATAAATGTCAAGGTATTCAGTGGATGATATGATAATTGCTATAAAGAAAAGACAGTGTTAGTTGCTCAGCTATATCCAATTCTTTGTGGCCCCATGGACTGTAGCCTAACAGGCTCATCTGTTTATGGGATTTCCCAGTCGAGAATATTGGAGTAGGTTGTCATTTTCTTCTCCAGGGTATCTTCTCGACCCAGGGATCGAATCTGGTTTTCCAAAATTGCAGACATAGTCTTCACCACAGGAGCCACCAGAAAAGTCCTATAAACTGATAGACACTTGATATATATATATATATAGTTTTGTTGTTGTTTAATCACTCAGTCATGTCTCACTCTTTGCTACTCCATGGATTGTAGCCTTCCAGGCTCCTCTATCCATGGAAGTAATATATATATATATATATATATATATATATATATATATATATATATATATATATATATATATACACAAGAATATATATATATATTCTTGTATCAAATCTGACATGATCAGTTAAAGTTTATATTTAAGTTAAAGAGCACATAAAACACAATGATAGTAAAATAGCTACATACCTATCTTAGAGACTCAGTTTGGTCCTATTTTTATTAATGAACTCCATCTCCCAAAATATATATTGCTGTTATTTTTTCAAAATTAAGAAGTAATGCAAGGGAAAATGCTAATAAGGAAGATATTTTCTGGTGAAAATATAATTTTAGCCATCACAGACATTGACCACTTGCAACAACAGTGCCTATTCTAGCTTGAAAGAGAACTCTCTAGAAGGTTTGGGTATAAATATGGTACAGCATAGCAGTTCAACTAGATGAATTCCTGGTCCTACTTAACATTTCATGTTGTATTACAACATAAGATAATAGATGTTTTAATATACCTAACTTTTAAAATTATTATTTCTCAAAAATGTGATTCTGATATTTAACTATATTTTTACATAAATGCTATTACTGATGTAGCATGTTATTTTTACATAAAATGCACAATAAGCCATTTATTTAATATTTTTCCCTTATAAAGCGTTATGCTTTTCAGGTTTGTGATTATATACTCAGCATGTTTCATAAATGAATTTTTGTGTACATTTATGCCAAGTCCTGAAGTTCCTCCAAAGCATGTTTTTTTTTTTCCTAAATAGAGTTTGGAAATCTCTTCGTTAATGTTTCCAGTTGCTAAGCAACACCCCCTTTTGCTTGTTGCCATGGTTGCCCTTAAATTAGGGAGGACACAAAGCCATCTGTTTAAACCAAGAACCCTCCTCTCTCTAGAATATAACCTGTTCTGTTCATCCAGAGGCAAGTGCAGTAAGTTAAATATAACATAAAGCAGAGGTAGTAATGGGGGTAAAAATCCAAAATGGAAAATGTCTTTGTTTTTTTCCCATTTGAAGAGTAAGCTTTTTGACAGAACATAAAATCACCATGCTGCCAGGGTGCTATATTCTCCATAGAGTGAAAGCACATTTTGGAATGATAAAGCAGAAACAAACAGTAAAACCAAGCCAAACAAAATAGCTTCAGGTATTTTAAAATGATGGTTTTATTTCTTTAATTTATTGTGATTTTACTGTAAATGTACTTCTTAGAATAATATTTTCAAATATTTGAGTATGTAAATAGCACAGGCAATTTGTTTAATACCATGGAATCTTTGAGATAGAAATGACCAAGTTGGTGCTAGGACAATCCTAATTAGAAATTTGGAGTTTATATTTATTTTTCTTTTTCCAAAGCAAAACTGGTACTATTTCCTGGACTCCTATCAGATCAGATCAGATCAGTCACTCAGTCGTGTCTGATTCTTTGCAACCCTATGAATCGCAGCACGCAAGGCCTCCCTGTCCATCACCAACTCCCGGAGTTCAGACTCCTATAGTTGGTTTCAGAATATGCCTCGGGGTATGGCTTCATTGAAGTTGAAAGTTTCACCAAGTACCCTTTAGAGATGCACAAACATTTATAGAGACTTCTATTCTCAATAATTTGTTCAGTCTCATAAACTAAGTATAGGAGGTAAACTTTCACTAACTTGGAAGGTTAACAGTTTCGGAGTTTACCAGAGTGTTTTTGTAATAGGGGTGGGGCAGGCAGGACCAATAGGGCTTCCCTGGTGGCTCAAGTGGTAAAGAATCTGCCTGCAATGTCAGAAAACCAGATTCCGATTCCCTGGGTCAGGAAGATCTCCTAGAGAAGGAAATGGTTACCACCTCCAGTATTCTTGCCTAGAGAACTCCTTGGATAGAGTAACCTGACAGGCTACAGTCCATGGGGTCTCAAAGAGTCAGACTTGACTGAGCAACTAACATAAACAGGTAAGACGAATAGCAATCTTGCTCAGCTATTGGTTGGTATCACAGTGGACGCATGTCCTCCTCTTCTTCTGTATGAAAGGAATGGGAATTTGGACTGAAGGAAGATTTTTTTGAAACCCTAGTCTGCCGTTTTTTTGGTCAGCTAGTTTTCTGATTAAAAGTTATTATTCCTTGCCCCAACTAGTCTCCTGATTCATTGGCCAGTTGTGTGGTGAGCAAGCTTTGGGATTGGTAACGTTTTCAGCATGGTAAATGTGAACAATGTCTTTATTATATTCTATTACAATATTGCCATAATTAAAATAACTTTGTTTTTCAGTTCAGTTCAGTTGCCCAGTTGTGTACGACTCCTTGCAACCCCTTGAACCGCAGCACGCTAGGCCTCCCTGTCCATCAGCAACTCCCAGAGTTCACCCAAACTCATGTCCATCAAGTCGGTGATGCCATCCAACCATCTCATCCTCTGTCGTGCCCTTCTCCTCCTGCCCTCGATCTTTCCCAGCATCAGGGTCTTTTCAAATGAGTCAGCTGTTCACATCAGGTGGCCAAAGTACTGGAGTTCCAGCTTCAACATTGGTGCTTCCAATGAACACCCAGGACTGATCTTATTTAGGATGGACTGCTTGGATCTCCTTGTAGTCCAAGGGACTCTCAAGGGTCTTATCCAACACCACAGTTCAAAAGCATCAATTCTTCAGCGCTCAGCTTTTTTTTTTTTTTTTTAACTTTACAATATTGTATTGGTTTTGCCATATATCAACATGAATCCACCACAGGCTTTTTTATAGTCCAACTCTCATATCCATACATGACCACTGGAAAAACCATGGCCTTGACTAGATGGACCTTTGTTGGCAAAGTAATGTCTCTGCTTTTTAATATGCTGTCTAGGTTGCTCAAAACTTTCCTTCCAAAGAGCAAGTGTCTTTTAATTTCATGGCTGCAAACACCATTTGCAGTGATTTTGGAGCCCAGAAGAATACAGTCAGTCACTGTTTCCACTGTTTCCCCATCTATTAGCCATGAAGTGATGAGACCAGATGCCGTGATCTTCATTTCTGAATGTTGAGCTTTGGGCCAACTTTTCACACTCCTCTTTCACTTTCATCAGGAGGCTCTGTAGTTCTTCTTCATTTTCTGCCGTAAGAGTGGTGTCATCTGCATATCTGAGATTATTGATTCTCCTGGCAATCTTGATTCCAGCCTGTGCTTCCTCCAGCCCATTGATTCTCATGATGTACATTGCTGCTGCTGCTGCTGCTGCTAAGTCGCTTCAGTCGTGTCCAACTCTGTCCAACCCCATATATAGTAGCCCCTCAGGCTCCCCCTCCCTGGGATTCTCCAGGCAAGAACACTGGAGTGGGTTGCCATTTCCTTCTCCAATGCATGAAAGTGAAAAGTGAAAGTGAAGTCACTCAGTCGTGTCTGACTCTTAGAGACCCCATGGACTGCAGCATACCAGGGTCCTCCAGCCATGGCATTTTCCAGGCAAGAGTACTGGAGTGGGGTGCTATTGCTTTCTCCAGATGTACACTGCATATAAGTTAAATAAGAGGGGTGACAATATACATCCTTGCTGTTCTCCTTTTCCTATTTGGAACCAGTTTGTTGTTCCATATCTAGTTCTAACTGTTGCTTCCTGACCTTCATACAGGTTGCTCAAGAGACAGGTCAGGTGGTCATTATTCCCATCTGTTTCACAATTTTTCAGTTTATTGTGATCCACACAGTCAAAGGCTTTGGCATAGTTAATAAAGCAGAAATAGATGTTTTTCTGGAACTCTCTTGCTTTCTCAATGATCCAGAGGATGTTGGCAATTTGTTTTTCAGCTTTGTGCTATTGTCTACAATTTCAAAATTTCAATTTTTGAAACAGATTACAAAAAGATTTGAGTTCTGTTGATCCACTTTTGCATCCTTGTCTTTCAAACACATGGAAAAACAGTCTGGTTCCAAATAGGAAAAGGAGTATGTCAAGGCTGTATATGGTCACCCTGCTTATTTAACTTCTCGCTGAGTACATCATGAGAAATCCTGGGCTGGAAGAAGCACAAGCTGGAATTAAGATTGCCAGGAGAAATAGCAATAATCTCAGATATGTAGATGACACTACCCTTATGGCAGAAAGTGAAAAAGAACTAAAGAGCCTCCTGATGAAAGCGAAAGAGGAGAGTGAAAAAGTTGGCTTAAAGGTCAACATTCAGAAAACTAAGATCATGGCATGTGGGCCCATGACTTCATGGCAAATAGATGGGGAAACAATGGACACAGAGGCAGGTTTTATTTTTGGGGGGCTTCAAAATCACTGCAGATGGTGACTGCAGCTATGAAATTAAAAGATGCTTTCTCCTTGGAAGAAAAGCTATTACCATGCTAGACAGTGCATTAAAAAGCAGAGACATTACTTTGCCAACAAAGATCTGTCTAGTCAGAGCTATGGCTTTTCCAGTAGTCATGTATGGATGTGAGAGTTGGACTATAAAAAAAGCTGAGTGTGGAAGAATTGATGCTTTTGAACTGTGGTGTTGGATAAGACTCTCGAGAGTCCCTTGGACTGCAAGGAGATCCAACCAGTCCATCCTAAAGGAGATCAGTCCTGGGTATTCATTGGAAGGACTGATGTTGAAGCTGAAACTGCAGTACTTTGGCCACCTGATGCGAACAGCTGATTCATTTGACTGCAGCCATGAAATTAAAAGATGCTTACTCCTTGGAAAGAAAATTATGACCAACCTGGATAGCATATTCAAAAGCAGAGACATCACTTTGCCAACAAAGGTTCGCCTAGTCAAGGCTATGGTCTTTCCTGTGGTCATGTATGGATGTGAGAGCTGGACAGTGAAGAAGGCTGAGCACCGAAGAATTGATGCTTTTGAACTATGGTGTTGGAGAAGACTCTTGAGAGTCCCTTGGACTGCAAGGAGATCCAACCAGTCCATTCTGAAGGAGATCAGCCCTGGGATTTCTTTGGAAGGAATGATGCTAAAGCTGAAACTCCAGTACTTTGGCCACCTCATGCGAAGAGTTGACTCGTTGGAGAAGACTCTGATGCTGGGAGGGATTGGGGGCAGGAGGAGAAGGGGGACGACAGAGGATGAGATGGCTGGATGGCATCACTGACTCGATGGATGTGAGTCTGAGTGACCTCCGAGAACTGGTGATGGACAGGGAGGCCTGGCGTGCTGCAGTTCATGGGGTCGCAAAGAGTCGGACAAGACTGAGCGACTGATCTGATCTGATTCATTTGAAAAGACCCTCATGCTGGGAGAGATTGAGGGTGGGAGGTGAAGGGAAGAACAGAGGATGAGATGGTTAAATGGCATCACCAACTCAATGGATATGAGTTTGAATAACTCTGGGAGTTGGTGATGGACAGGGAGGCCTGACGTGCTGCTGTCCATGGGGTGGCAGAGTTAGACACGACTAAGACATTGAACTGAACCAAACTGAACTTTCAAACACATGCCAAAATGTATCAAAAACTCCATTAACTTACTTTTTGGGTTACATCTAAAAATAACTTTTTCTTTTAAAAATAATATTAATGTTCAGGGACGAAGGACTTTCTGGTTACTAATATCTAACTGGATTATATGTGTAAGTTTAGGTGTTTGCAGAATATATACCAGTTACTATACTGCCTTGAAATAAAAGCATGAAAAAAAAAAAAAAAGATAAACTCAGCATCATAGTATTTTGTTTTTATGACACATGTGAAAGTCGTTCAGTCATGTCTGACTATTTGCAACCCCATGGACTATACAGTTCATGGAATTCTCCAGGCCTGAATACTGTACTGGGTAGCCTTTTACTTGTCCAAGGGATCTTTCCAACCCAGGGATCGAACCAACGTCTCCTGCATTGCAGGCAGATTTTTTACCAGCTGAATCACAAGGGAAGTCCAATGTCTTTAACTCAATATGCACTTATCAAGGAAAAGGAAAGGCATATATTTCAAGTGAAATTAGATAACAGCTAAATCTGCCTGTTCATTCTCTTAACACCTTAGGGCTTTCCTCAGAATTCTAGTAATGCTTTCATGTACAAATTCCCACAATTACATTTCCTTAAACATGTGTATGTAAGATAGAATAAAACATAGTCTAGCGTAAGATCATTTTAATTGCACATGAAGCTTTATGATTTTGATCATTTTTCAATGGTTTAGTGAATATTTTAGAGTAATGTGCTGGCCTTTTGAGCTATTATAGATCATTAATATCATTATTTATAGAACACAAACTTCTCAAACTCTTAAAAAATAATTTCTGACGGAACTTGAAAGATATCCCAATTTATTGTGAGATTTCCTACTAATAGATGACAATGCATAATATATAACTTTTCAGATTCAGAAGTTTTTGTCTCGGTGTTCTGTCACTGTCTTTTCATGAATTTATTGTCTGGTTTGTTAGGTCTTTGAGTGAAATTAAATGTTTATTAAGTTTTAGCACCTTTAATTTTGAGTTTTTGAGGACTCATCACAAATTAGACAAGTATTTTATTTTACTGATAACTTGCTTTTATATTCAAAAGGAATTTGTAACTGAACACATTGTTACCTTCATCCATCACATAAAAATATGGTTTAATGAAGATTATAACACATAATGTTTCTTTAAATTTTGAGATGTAGTGTTTTGACATACATAGATTTTTATAAAACTATTCAGTTCAGTTCAGTTCAGTCACTCAGTTGTGTCCGACTCTTTATGACCCAATGCATTACAGCACGCCAGGACCCACTGTCCATCACCAACTCCCGGAGTTAACCCAAACTTATATCCATCGAGTCGGTGATGCCATCCAGCCATCTCATCCTCTGTCGTCCCCTTCTCCTCCTGCCCCCAATCCCTCCAAGCATCAGAGTCTTCTCCAATGAGTCAACACTTCGCATGAGGTGGCCAAAATACTGGAGTTTCAGCTTTAGCATCATTCCTTCCAAAGAAATCCCAGGGCTGATCTCCTTCAGAATGGACTGGTTGGATCTCCTTTCAGTCCAAGGGACTCTCAAGAGTCTTCTCCAACACCACAGTTCAAAAGCATCAATTCTTCGGCACTCAGCCTTCTTCACAGTCCAGCTCTCACATTCATACATGACCACAGGAAAAACCATAGCCTTGACTAGACAGAACTTTGTTGGCAAAGTAATGTCTCTGCTTTTGAATATGCTATCTAGGTTGGTCATAATTTTCCTTCCAAGGAGTAAGCGTCTTTTAATTTCATGGCTACAATCACCATCTGCAGTGATTTTCAGATCAGATCAGTTGCTCAGTCGTGTCCGACTCTTCGCGACCCCATAAACTGCAGCACGCCAGACCTCCCTTTCCATCACCAACTCCCGGAGGTCACTCAGACTCACATTCATCGAGTCAGTAATGCCATCCAGCCATCTCATCCTCTGTCGTCCCCTTCTCCTCCTGCCCCCAATCCCTCCCAGCATCAGAGTCTTCTCCAATGAGTCAACTCTTCGCATGAGGTGGCCAAAGTACTGGAGTTTCAGCTTTAGCATCATTCCTTCCAAAGAAATCCCAGGATTGATCTCCTTCAGAATGGACTGGTTGGATCTCCTTGCAGGCCAAGGGACTCTCAAGAGTCTTCTCCAACACCAAGGTTCAAAAGCATCAATTCTTCGGTGCTCAGCCTTCTTCACAGTCCAGCTCTCACATCCATACATGACCACAGGAAAGATGATAGCCTTGACTACGCGAACCTTTGTTGGCAAAGTAATGTCTCTGTTTTTGAATATGCTATCTAGGTTGGTCATAACTTTCCTTCCAAGGAGTAAGCGTCTTTTAATTTCATGGCTGCAGTCACAATCTGCAGTGATTTTGGAGCCCAGAAAAATAAAGTCTGACACTGTTTCCACTCTTTCCCCATCTATTCCCCATGTAGTAATGGGACCAGATGCCATGATCTTCATTTTCTAGATGTTGAGCTTTAAGCCAACCTTTTTACGCTCCACTTTCACTTTCATCAAGAGGCTTTTGAGTTCCTCTTCACTTTCTGCCATAAGGGTGGTGTCATCTGCATATCTGAGCTTATTGATATTTCTCCCAGCAATCTTGATTCCAACTGTGTTTCTTCCAGTCCAGCGTTTCTCATGATGTACTCTGCATATAAGTTAAATAAACATGGTGACTATATACAGCCTTGACGTACTCCTTTTCCTATTTGAAACCAGTCTGTTGTTCCATGTCCAGTTCTAACTGTTTCTTCCTGACCTGCATACAGATTTCTCACGAGGCAGCTCAGGTGGTCTGGTATTCCCGTCTCTTTCAGAATTTTCCACAGTTTCTTGTGATCTACACAGTCAAAGGCTTTGGCATAGTCAATAAAGCAGAAATAGATGTTTTTTCTGGAACTCTCTTGCTTTTTCGGTGATCCAGCAGATGTTGGCAATTTGATCTCTGGTTCCTCTGCCTTTTCTAAAACCAGCTTGAACATCAGAAAGTTCACAGTTCACATATTGTTGAAGCCTGGCTTGGAGAATTTTGAGCATTACTTTACTAGCGTGTGAGATGAGTGCGATTGTAGTGATTTTGGAGCCCCCCAAAATAAAGTCTGACACTGTTTCCACTGTTTCCCCGTCTACTTATATCAAAATAAAATAATAAACATATCCATTAGCATCCAAAAGTTCTCTGAAACTCCTTTGTTTGCACTCTTTGCTTCTGCTCCTTGCCCCAAACTGCCCTTCTCCCCAGTACTGATTTATTTTGTCATTCATTATACATTAGTTTTTATTGCCTAGAATTTGCATGCACAAAATCATAAAGAATGTCGTCTTTCTGTGTATCTTCTATAACACATCATAATTATTTTGTGATTCATGCATGTTCCCACACATTTATTTCATTCATTTTTATGACTAAGAAGTATCCCATTGTATACCTCAGAGTGTTTACTCATGCACCTGTTGGTGAACATTTGGGTTATTTCCAGTTTTGTGTTGTCCAAGTTGCTATGAACATTTCTTTACCAGTATTCATGCATATATATTTTCATTTTCCTTGCATTTTTCACTTAGGGGTGAAATGATGTTATATGCAAGCTTAAATTCTTAAGAACACAATAATATGTTTTCCAAAGTGATTGTACCCTTTCCATTCCCATTCCCACCAGAACTGTGTGAATTTTAATTCTTATACATCATCAAGCAACATTGAAACTGTCAACCTTAAGTTTTAACCATTCTAACAGCCTTCGAAGGGATTTCAGTTTAGTTTTCATGTTTATGTCCTTACTGACAAATGATGTGGAGTGCATTTTCATATGTTCATTTGTCATCTATATGTTTTCTTTGATAATCACATCTAAAATATATATTGTCTATTTATTAACTAATAGGTTAGTTATTTCCTTACTGTTGAGTTTCGATCATTTTTTAACATAGCATTGATACAAACTCTTTATCGTATACGATTTGTAAATATTTTCCTCAAGTCATGTGGCTTTGGTTTTTCATTTTGTTTGTAATTTTGATACATTCAGGAATAACGCTAGTCTTTTGCAAGAATTTTACTCCAAGGTATACTCTAGAAGTATTATAATTTAGGATTCACATTTAGGACTATGACATATTTAAGTTAAATTTTGCATATGGTATTAGGCTAAGTATGAAGCAAGATTACTTTTATTGCAATGGATATTTGAAAGTTTCAATTGAATTACTTAAAATATATTCTATCCATTCTCCACTGAATTGGCATTGTGTATTTGTCAAAAATTAGTTCTTCATGCATTCTCTTTTTATGAAATTTGTATTCTGTTTATTGATCAGTTTGGATACGTTTACACCAGCACCACAATTTTAATTAGGTTTCTATTAAATTAGTTAAAATAATTTCTTAAAATCAAGTAGTGTTAGTTCATTTTTTAAAGTTATTAAAAGTTTTTTGTTCTTTGTTCTTAGTTCATATTTTCAAAATCGCTAAAAGTTTTATTTTTATATGAATTTAGTTTCAACTTATCAATTTCTACCAAAATATCTACTGAGATTTTTACTGGTTACATCAAATTAACAGATCGATTACAGGAGAATTAGCAACCTAACACTCTAAACCATTTGCATAGTACAACTCTCTGTTTATTTACGTTGTTTGAAGTTGCCTCAGCAATATTTTGCAGTTTACAGTGAAAGACTTTGAGACAAAGCCTGTCATATTTCTGTCAAATATATTATCCCTAAGAATTTTGCTTCATTTATTTTAATGTTATTTTAAAAAGCATTATTTTTAAAATCAATTTTAGATATTTGATTTTAGTATATAGAAATATGATTGATCTGTATATATTGACCTTATGTTCTGCAAACTTACTAAACTCATGTATTGGTTCCAGTGAATATTAATCAATTTAATTCGACAATCTATGTAGATGATTATGTGCTCTGTAAATTAAATTTTTTTCTCCATCGTTTTTGTAAAAGGAAAATCAAAATGAAGTGAATGTTTCTAAGGGAGCTCTTGAAAATGGAGCTGGGAGGCTACTAAGGAAATGTGACATGTACATCTCAGCCTACATGGAATCTTATCTTTTGACCATTTACCGCTCTAGTGAAAACATTTACAACATCTGCTAGAAATTAGAGACCCTTGTGACCCCTACCATAAATAATTTATGATTTACTTTTTCTCCTGGAACAACCTAGAGGGATAGGATGGGGAGGGATGTAGAAAAAGGGTTCAACACGGGAGGGATACATGCACACCTATGGCTGATTTATGTTGATGTATGGAAAAAGCAAGAGAGTTCCAGAAAAACATCTATTTCTGCTTTATTGACTATGCCAAAGCCTTTGACTGTGTGGACCACAAGAAACTGTGGAAAATTCTGAAAGAGATGGGAATACCAGACCACCTGATCTGCCTCTTGAGAAATTTGTATGCAGGTCAGGAAGCAACAGTTAGAACTGGACATGGAACAACAGACTGGTTCCAAATAGGAAAAGGAGTACGTCAAGACTGTATATTGTCACCCTGATTATTTAACTTCTATGCAGATTACATCATGAGAAATGCTGGACTGGAAGAAACACAAATTGGAATCAAGATTGCTGGGAGAAATATCAATAAACTCAGATATGCAGATGACACCACCCTTATGGCAGAAAGTGAAGAGGGGCTAAAAAGCCTCTTGATGAAAGTGAAAGTGGAGAGTGAAAAGATTGGCTTAAAGCTCAACATTCAGAAAACGAAGATCATGGCAACTGGTCCCATCACTTCATGGGAAATAGATGGGGAAACAATGGAAACAGTGTCAGACTTTCTTTTTCTGGGCTCCAAAATCACTGCAGATGGTGACTGCAGCCATGAAATTAAAAGGCGCTTGCTCCTTGGAAGGAAAGTTATGACCAACCTAGATAGCATATTCAAAAGCAGAGACATTACTTTGCCAACAAAGGTTCGCCTAGTCAAAGCTATGGTCTTTCCTGTGGTCATGTATGGATGTGAGAGCTGGACTCTGAAGAAGGCTGAGCGCTGAAGAATTGATGCTTTTGAACTGTGGTGTTGGAGAAGACTCTTGAGAGTCCCTTGGCCTGCAAGGAGATCCAACCAGTCCATTCTGAAGGAGATCAGCCCTGGGATTTCTTTGGAAGGAATGATGCTAAAGCTGAAACTCCAGTACTTTGGCCACCTCATGCGAAGAGTTGACTCATTGGAAATGACTCTGATGCTGGGAGGGATTGAGGGCAGGAGGAGAAAGGAATGGTAGAGGATAAGATGGCTGGATGGCGTTACTGACTCAATGGACGTGAGTCTCAGTGAACTATGGGAGTTGGTGATGGACAGGGAGGCCTGGTGTGCTGCGATTCATGGGGTCACAAAGAGTTGGACACAAATGAGAGACTGAATTGAACTGAAGATAAACTTATACTCTTTAAATTACTAATAATAATCATTTGATTTTGCCCTGAAATTCCACACAAGTTCAACAATAAAATAAAATATGAGAATATAGAATACATCCCCAAACCCTTAGTTGTCTGTTTCTGAGGGAAGGTAGTTAGAAGGATAATTTTCATAAGTCATTTTATTGAACATTCTTTAAACTGTGTTAATACAGGTAAAAAAAAAAAAAAAAAAAAAGTTGAAATAGAATATAAAACCAAACCAAACCAAATAAATAAGCAAACAAACACACAATGTAAAGTCACATGGCCTCGTCTAAGATTCAATCATTCAGTCATTCCATAAATATTTATTGTACCTTACTATGTGAGAAACACTGAATATGATAACTGGTTTTTTTGTTTTGTTTTTGCATTGACTGAACACATACCTAAACGTGTAACTGTAAGGGATTACATAAATAACTCTACAAGTTTAAAGAAACATTACAAAGTGCTTCAAGACAATTTATGACTGGACCCTCACCTTGAATGGGAAGACAGTGTTGGCTTTTTTGAGGAAAATACACTTTTGCATAGCAGTTATGTGGAAATGAAAAAGAAAGAAATGTATATAAACTTGACTACAGAAGTGAAAACCCTAGACAGAGAGACAAGAGGAGATTAAAGGAAGAGAGAAGACAGCATAAATGAATCATGTTGAGAAATGCAGAGATAGAAGTGGAAGCCTCCACTGTATTAGAATTATTAAAGGTAAGCATATCTAATACTTTGAGCTTTATCCTAAGAACAATGTGAAGCCACTGGTGGCTTTTAAGGATGATCAAATTTACATTTTAAGAATAGATCAGTGGAAATTCACCCCCAGTGAAGGCTGAGTAAGGTCTTATCAGGCAGACCTTCTTACAGATAACAACTGTAAATCCTGAACATCATATAAAAAGCAGCTCCCTGAAGGGAATAGACAGTGAATAAACACAGACACCAGCAGGGAGTACATGCTCCAAGGAGATGAGCTGTATATGATGATTTGCTGTTTTTATTGGTTTTATTCCAAATAGTTACTCATAACCCATTGTGATTGTTGACTATGATAACATTGGTAAAATTGTCTGGCCTAGACATTCTTATAACTATTCATTATTAAGGTACTTAAGATAGAGTTTCTTTATCCAGATCAAATAATTTACCTTTTATAAGGGTTCAGTCTTCAAATCACCTGTATATATTTACTCCAGGTTATTCATTTTGGTAATTATTTGTAAGGGGCTTTTCTGGTGGCTAGGTGGTAAAGAATCCACCTGCAATGCAGGAGATTTCTGTTTGATCCCTGGGTCAGGAAGAATCTCTGTAAGAGGAAATGACAACCCACTCCAGTATTCTTGCTTGGGAAATCCCAGGGATAGAGAAGCCTGGCAGGCTAGAGTTGGATACAACTTTGGGACTAAAGAAGAGCAGCAATTATTTATAACATCACAGTTTATATTGAAATATGTCCAGCATGAAAATATTCATTTCAATAGATTACTGCAAGCCTTCACAATGTCTCTGAAATTTATCCCTTCTCTTTTTCACTTTGTAGATGAAAGCCTAAGCCTTAGTATCATGCATTGTCCAATGTCATTTAATTCCAGACAAGCAGGAGAGCCATGGTTTAAATACATGTTTCCATGCTTCAAAGTCCATGATCTTTCTTTTTTTTATTATTTTTAAAAATTTATTTAGCAACCACTTGTGGTCATGTATGCATGTGAGAGCTGGACTGTGAAGAAGGCTGAGCGCCGAAGAATTGCTGCTTTTGAACTGTGGTGTTGGAGAAGACTCTTGAGAGTCCCTTGGACTGCAAGGAGATCCAACCAGTCCATTCTGAAGGAGATCAGCCCTGGGATTTCTTTGGAAGGAATGATGCTAAAGCTGAAACTCCAGTATTTTGGCCACCTCATGCGAAGAGTTGACTCATTGGAGAAGACTCTGATGCTGGGAGGGATTGAGGGCAGGAGGAGAAGGGGACGACAGAGGATGAGATGGCTGGATGGCATCACTGACTCGATGAATGTGAGTCTGAGTGATCTCCGAGAGCTGGTGATGGATAGGGAGGCCTGGCGTGCTGCGGTTCATGGGGTCGCAAAGAGTTGGACACGACTGAGCGACTGATCTGATCTGATCTGATCTGAATATCAAGTAATTGTATAGCGATTTCAACTTTACTGATATTATCTTTTAATTAAAACACACAAATATAAGCTGTGACTTTTTCAAGCTCAAAATAAGCAAAAGTAAAAAAAAAAAATAGATTGTACAGGAATACAGACACATGTCTCAAAAAAGAACAAAGGAATAATTTTAAAATTTGGGATAGTGGTTACCTCTTTCCAATCCAGTGATTGAACCTGGGTCTCCTGCATTGGAGGAAGATTCTTTATCATTTGAGCCACCAGGGAAGTCCCACACCAGACAGGAGGCAGGGAAATGACTTAGGGAAAGAGCATACAACCAATATAACAGTACTGATATCATAGTTCTTAAGTTGACAAGCATTTATTTTTTTAAAGGATTGAAGTGTGATTTGTGTCCTAATACAAAATGAATATAAGTAAAAGGTTTTGTTTATATCATTAAATATATAAAGGAGTCAGAAAGATATTACAGCCACATCAAGGGAGAATTCAAATTACTGCACATACATGAGGCAGTCGGTAATGCTGAAATGAATACAGATAGTTGTAAAACCAATCAACATCCACAGGGCAATAATCAGTTACTTTCCACTGGACATAATTCATTGGAAGTTTTTTATGGATATGAATTTGTATTATTGTCAGTTTTCAACAACTTACAGAGTTTTTAAATAGCTCAGGCCAAATGGATTCACTGAAGACAGAATATACCTAGTAATCTTTTTACCCTATTCCAAAGTCTATCACAATTTTTCCTGTGATATAAAAATTTTTCTTGTGATATAAAAGAAAAATTTTATATGTACCAAATATTAATAAAAATAGAAGGAAGGATAAAAAAATAAGTATACTAGTCTGTGTTTCTCCATGCCTTTTCAAAGGGAGGCATTGAAGAGAAATATCTAAAGTTTCTAAATATACTTATTGCACTATGACAGAGATCTGCTCATATGATCAATAGGCAGTTCATCAACTATAATAAAATATCATTTAAAAAAATATTTTTATGTTGATAAAAAAATCACGTTTATACAAACTTAAAGTCATAACATAGGAAAGATTATTGGCAATAAGTTGTGTAAAGAGCCTCAAGTATAAGTGAGAATACAGAACATTCTTATTTCAGAAATTAGCCTCAGCTACTTCTAGGAAACAGATGTTTTGATTTATAGTTAGATTTTGATTCTATAACTTTAGCTAGCTCAAGGTTGGCATAATTTTTACCTTGCTGTTCCTTTCTGAAATATATCTTAATTGGTGTATTTCATAACATACCATGAGATTTATATTTTAGCAAGTGTGGAAGTCAAGATGTATATCTATGGGTAATGATGTCCAAGATTACTAACTCTCTGCTAAAGCTACATTCAGTAACTAGAAGAAGCTCAATGGGTCATCTTCTATGTTGGTTCTGGGTTAGGATGGATGACCTCCAATTACTGCTATTGTGAAAGAACAGTTGAGAGATCTACTCTCTTGGCAAACTTTTACATTTTAATAGAGTATTGTTAATTATAGGTACAATGTTGTACACCAGATGTCTAAAACTTACTCTTCTTACATGATTATCTGTGTGTGTGTTAGTCACTCAGTCATGTCGGACTCTTTGCGACCCCATGGGGGTATAGCCCATCAGGCTCCTCTGTCCATGGATTTTCCTGGTAAAAATACTGGAGAGGGTTGCCATTTCCTTCTCCAGGAGATCTTTTTGATCCAGCGATTGAACCCAGGTCTCCCACATTGCATGCAGACTCTTTACTGTCTGTACCTATATACATATTGAACAGCATCTCCCTGTTTTGTTTTGTTTTTGTTTTTGCTTTTCCCATTCCTTGAACACCACCATTCTGCTTTGTTTCTATCAATTTGACTATATTAAATTTTTCATATGAGAGGAATTATTCAGTATTTGTCTTATGTGAAAGCCTTAACATAATATTTTCTAGTTTCATTCATAGTATCACATATGGCAAAATTTTCTTTCTCTTCCTCTTTAAAGATGAATTATGTTCCATTGAATGCATATACCTCATTTGCTTTATCCATTCATCATTGATGACAGTGAGGTTACTTTCATATTTTAATTGTTGTGAATAATACTGCAATGAATCTGAGAGTGGAGACAACTCTTAGAAATTCTGATTTCAATTATTTTGGATATACACCCATAAATGGAATTTCTGGATCATATGGTAGTTTTTATTTTTTTAGTACTTGGGAAAACCCCATACTGTCTTTCATAGCAACTGTGCCTTTTTATGTTCCCACCAATAGCATAAGAATATTCCAATATCTTCCCATTACCACATCTATCTTTTGTTATTCTTTTTGCTTGATAATAGCCATTTATCAGATGGAGGTGATACTACTTTATGGTTTTGGTTTGCATTTCACTGATGATTAGCAATGTTTAGTGTGGTTTTATATACCTGCCATAATTGTATGTATTCTTTGAAGAAATATTTATTCAAGTAGTTTGCCTTTTGTTTAAATAGGATGATTGTGCCTATACTATTGAATAGTAGGAGATATTCATATATTTTAGAGATTAATCCCATGGGAAATATATGGTTTTCACCTATGTAATAGTTTTTTTTGTTTATTTTGCTGATTGTTTCCTTTGCTGTGCAGAAGCTTTTTAGTTGATATTGTCCCATTTGCCTATTTTTGCTCTGGTTACTAGTGTTTTTGTGTCATGCAAGACACTGTTGTCAATAACAATGTCATTAATAGTTTCCTGTATGTTTTCTCCTAGGAATTCCATATTTTCATGTCTTACATTTAAGAATTTAATTAATTTTTATTTGATTTTAAATTTGGATGTAGAATAAGAAATCAATATTATTATTTTGCACTTGGATGTCCAGTTTTCATGGGCTTCCCTGGTGGCTCAGACAGTAAAGAATCCACCTGGAAAGAGGGAAACCTGGGTTTGATCCCTGGGTTGAGAAGATTCCCTGGAGAAGGGCATGGCAACCCACTCTAGTATTCTTGCCTGGAGAATCCTCATGGACGGAGGAGCCTGGTGGGGTTGCATGGGGTTGCAATGAGTCAACATGACTGAAGCAGTTTAGCACAGAGCACATACAGTTTTCCCACCATTAATTAAAAGAATAGCTTTTCCCTATTGTGTATACTTGGCTTTCTTGTCAAAGATCAGTTGGCCATATTAATGGGTTTACTTCTATACTCTCCACTCTGTTCCATTGAGTAATATATCTATTTTAATATCAGTGATCTACTGTTTTCATTACTCCAGGCTTGTAATATATATATATATTTTTTTCATTTACACAGATTTATTTCTTGAGGGAATGATGCTAAAGCTGAAACTCCAGTATTTTGGCCACCTCATGCGAAGAGTTGACTCATTGGAGAAGACTCTGATGCTGGGAGGGATTGAGGGCAGAAGGAGAAGGGGATGACAGAGGATGAGATGGCTGGATGGCATCACTGACTCGATGAATGTGAGTCTGAGTGACCTCCAAGAGCTGGTGATGGATAGGGAGGCTTGGTGTGCTGCAGTTCATGGGGTCGCAAAGAGTCGGACAGGACTGAGCGACTGATCTGATCTGATCTGATTTCTTGAGGCACATTTCTTTCTTTCTTTTTTTGGTGGAAGAGAATTTTGAAAATTGTCCATAATGAACAATTTCCTAAATGTCTACTCTTAATTACAGCCTTGTAATATATTTTTGAAAACAAGAAACATTGTGCCTCCAGCTCCATTCTTCTTTTCCAAGAATGCTTTAGCTATTTGGAGTCTTTTTGTGTTTCAAAATTCACAAATCAAATACAACTACACATTAAAAGGATGATACATTGTGATGAATTGGGATTTATCACTGAGATAAAAGAATGTTTCACCATAGGCAAAACAAGTAATGTAATATATCATATTAAAAGAATGAAGGATAAAAAGCATATGATCATCTCAATAGACTCAGAGAAAGCCTTGGACAAAATTCAACACGTTTTCTTAAGACAACTGTAAGCATGACATATATGAAAATCTCACAACTAATATCATACTCAGTGATGAAAAACTGAAAATATATCCTCAGTGACCAAGAACAAGGCAAGGATACCCACTCTCACCACTTCTATTAAAAATAGTGCTGGAAGTCTGGGTTAGAGGAAATAGGTAAGAAAAAGAAATAATAGGCATCCAAATTGGGAAGGAACTAAAAACGTATATGTTTGCAGATGCCACATTCTTATATGTATAAAATCCACAAAACTTCTCTTTTATCTAAAGACAACCTTTGTTCATATATTGAAAGACTTAATATTGTTGAAAGTGAAAAATTGAGAAAAAGACATTGTCAGGCTGTATATCATCACCCTGATTATTTAACTTCTAGGTAGAGTACATCATGGAAAATGCCAGGCTGACTGGATCACAAGCTGGAATCCACATGACCAGGAGAAATATCAACAACCTCAGATATGCAGATGATACCACTCTAATGGCAGAAAGTGAAGAAGAACTAAACAGTCTTCTGATGAGGGCAAAAATGGAGAATGCAAAAGCTGGATTAAAACTCAGCATTTAAAAAGCTAAGATCATGTCATCAAGTCCCATCACTTCACGGCAAATTGATGGGGAAAAAGTAGAAAAGGTGACAGATTTCTTTTATATTCTCCTTGGTCTCCAAAATCCCTGTGTATAGTGATTATAGCCATGAAGTTAAAAGATATTTGCTACTTGGAAGGGAAGCTATGACAAACCTAGATAGTGTATTAAAACAAAGAGACATCACTTTGCCAACAAAGGCCTGTATAGTCAAAGCTATGATTTTTTCAGTAGTCATGTATGGATGTGAGAGTTGGACCATAATGAAGGCTGAATGCCAAAGAATTGATGCTTTCTAATTGTGGTTCTGGAGAAGACTCTCAAGAGTCCCTTAGACAGCTAGGAGACCATTTAATTCTAAAGAAAATCCATCCTGAATACTCATTGGAAGGACTGATGATGAAACTGAAGCTAAAACACCAATACTTTGACCACCTGATGCCAGGATCCAACTCATTGGAAAAGACATTGATTCTGGGAAATATTGAGGGCAGGAGGAGAAGGGGACAGCAGAGGATGAGATGGTGAGATGGCGTTATAGAGTCAGTGAACATGAGTTTGAGCAAACTCTGGGAGATAGTGAAGGATAAAGAAGCCTGGCATGCTGCAGTTTATGGGGTTGCAAAGAGTCAGACATGACTTAGTAACTGAACAACAATATTGTTAAGATCTCCATTTTACCCAGATTTATCCACATGTTCAGTGGTATTCACATCCAAATTCCAATGGCATTTTTCACAGAAATGGAAAAAAAAATCCTAGGCATGGATGATAATGAACATGATAAATATCCTTAATACAATGAAATAAAAACTGAAATAGTAAACAAATATACACTTACACATAAAATAATTCATTCTTAATGTGTTGATGTGCCTCAGACAAGATTTCCAAGTATAGCTGCATCACTTGCAAATATATGCAGTTCTGAATAATGCTAGATGATTATTTACTGAATAATTACTCAGAGATAATAGTTACTCAGAGAACATTGCTATTCAAAAATTAATTATGCCATCATTTCCTTGCAAAAATAGATTCATGGATGCTCAAAGCCCCAGGAATTGAGAGGAAAAGATGAACGTTATACAGAAATATCTTTCTAGAAAATCTGTATTTCTCACATATACTGGCAAGTAAAGAATAATTGAGGGAAACTAGAGGAAATAACTAAAATGTAACATCTGTCTGATCAACATTGTCAAAAGTAATGAATCATCTCTCATGGGAAATTTACAGAATCTATCTTTATGTGGTTTTGGCATTACACTAACTCACTGGTTTCTAGATTACAATTTGAGCCTTGGTATTTTTTAGAACACATATTTGCACTGAAGTTAGAGGATTTTATTACCTTGCTATTCATAAGATTCTGTAACCATTGAGGAATTTTTGATAGGATTTAGTGTTGTTAAATCTGAAAATAATAGCACCTTATCTAGCTATAAAACTAGACAAAATTATAAAGCTAGACTTCAGTGGTTTGATTTTATAATTAGCATGAGCTATCTTAATTACTTCCAAAGTGATGTCTCTTAATTACTTGGATTGAAATTTAACCTAGTTAAACTTTCATATTAACAAAGATTATAAAAAATCACTATCTAAAAGAAAAGAGAGAAGCAATCATTCATACTTACTATCTTGACATAAAAGTTTAGCTAAATAAGTGATCAAAGGATTAAAGAAATGCATGTGAGTTAATGTATTCATTAGCATTATACATCTTACAGAAGGAAAGGATGGTCTGAAAACAAGTCTGTGTTTTGAAGTATGTATATTTTTATAAGTAAGATTACCTTTTTTATTTTGTGGAACAAATAAATAATATTTATTTCTTTGGAGATTAAGCAAAATGATAATGTGAAAGAAGCTTGAAAGCTATAAGGTAAGAATAGCATTAGTTTTGGATTTTCTTTTTAAAAATAACTCCCCAACTGCTCAGCTGCAATGCATGTCAATGTGGAAACAGTAAGTATAATCTAAGAGGTTTATTGAAGATTTACATGTGTAAACCTGGAGAAAATCAAATGATACATGAGAAGGTGTTAGGGGCATTGTAAGCAAGGAATAAAGATTTAGCTCTTAAAGCAAAATTAACTTAAAAATTTAATCACACCAACTGAAATGGCTAAACTACTTAGTCATTCAATCAAGTTTTGCTTTGTATAAGCAAATAAGCTAGGTTATGCTAAACGTATAAAGATTAGAGCAACTAGGGAGTGCAAATGACATGATCTAAATTAACATTAAGAAATATAAACATAAGAATATGAGGGTAATCCTGAAAGGCCTCAAGAGCATCCAAATTAAAAAATGGACAAGGTGGTTTCTTTGGAGGTAAGAAACTGATAAGAAATATGGATGTTGAATGAAGGAATAGACATGGAAATGATAATATTGCTGCTGTTCAGTCACCCAATAGTGTCTGACTAATTGCTACCCTATAGAGTGCAGCATGCCAGGTCTCCCTGTGCCTCACCATCTCCCAGAGTTTGTTCAAGTTCATGTTCATTGCATCAGTGATGCTCTGCGGCCATCTCATCCTCTTATGCCATCTTCTTCTGCCCTTAATCTTGCCCAGTATCAGTGACTTTTCCAATGAGTTGTCTGTTCGCATCAGGTGACTGAAATACTGGAGCTTCAGCTTCAGCATCAGTCTTTCCAGTGAATATTCAGGGTTGATATCCCTTAAGATTGACTGGTATGATCTCCTTGATGTCCAAGACTTTCAGGTGTCTTCTCCAGCACCACAGTTCGAAAGCATCAGCTCTTTGACCTTCTTCCTTCTTTAAGGTCCAACTCTCACAACCATATCTGACCACTGAGAAGATCATAGCCTTGATTAGACAGACATTTGTTGACAGAGTAATGTCTCCACTTTTCAACACAATCTAGGTTTGTCACCGCTTTCCTTCCAAGAACCACTCGTCTTCTGATTTCATGGCCTCAGTCACCGTCTGCAGTGATTTTGGAGACCAAGAAGAGGAAATCCGTCACTACTTTCACATTTCCCTCTTCTATTTGCCATGCAGTAATGGGGCTGGATACCATGAAATAAGGAACCAAAGAGTCTCTTGATGAGGGTGAAGGAGGAGAGTGAAAGAGACAGAAATAATAATAGCTACCATATATTTACCACCAATATTTTCAGGTAGGATTAGTGTTGCAGATCCCCATTGTGAATTTAATTTGTATTTTCCTGACTATCAATAAAGCTAAACATACTTTTATATGCTAAATGATTATTTAAAAGCTATATTAACTCTTCAGTTCAGTTCAGTCACTCAGTCATGTCTGACCTTTTGCGACCCCATGAATCACAGCACGCCAGGCCTCCCTGTCCATCAACAACTCCCGGAGTTCACCCCAACTCATGTACATCGAGTCAGTGATGCCATCGAGCCATCTCAACCTCTGTTGTCCCCTTTTCCTTGTACCCCCAATACTTCCCAGCATCAGAGTCTTTTCCAATGAGTCACCTCTTCACATGAGGTGGCCAAAGTACTGGAATTTCAGCTTTAGCATCATTCCTTCCAAAGAACACCCAGGACTGAACTCCTTTAGAATGGGCTGGTTGGATCTCCTTGCAGTCCAAGGGACTCTCAAGAGTCTTCTCCAACACCACAGTTCAAAAGCATTAATTCTTTGGCGCTCAGCTTTCTTCACAGTCCAACTCTCACATCCATACATGACCACTGGGAAAACCATAGCCTTGACTAGACAGACCTTTGTTGGCAAAATAATGTCTCTGCTTTTGAATATGCTATCTAGGATGGTCATAACTTTCCTTCCAAGGAGTAAGTGTCTTTTAATTTCATGGCTGAAGTCACCATTTGCAGTGATTTTCGAGCCCCCCAAAATAAAGTCTGACACTGTTTCCACTGTTTCCCCATCTATTTAACATTAAGTGATGGGACCAGATGCCATGATCTTCGTTTTCTGAATGTTGTGCTTTAAGCCAACTTTTTCACTCTCCTCTTTCACTTTCATCAAGAGGCTTTTTAATTTCTCTTCACTTTCTGCCATAAGGGTTGTATCATCTGCATATCTGAGGTTATTGATATTTCTTCCGGCAATCTTGATTCCAGCTTGTGCTTCTTCCAACCCAGCATTTCTCATGATGTACTCTCTGCATAGAAGTTAAATGAGCAGGGTGACAATATACAGCCTTGACGGACTCCTTTTCCTATTTGGAACCAGTCTGTTGTTACGTGTCCAGAACTAACTGTTGCTTCCTGACCTGAATATAGATTTCTCAAGAGGCAGGTCAGGTGGTCTGGTATTCCCATCTCTTTCAGAATTTTCCACAGTTCCTTGTGATCTACACAGTCAAAGGCTTTGGCATAGTCAATAAAGAAGAAATAAATATTTTTCTGGAACTCTCTCTTGCTTTTTTGATGATCCAGCAGATGTTGGCAATTTGATCTCTGGTTCCTCAATCCACAAATAATAAATGTTGAAATGAGTGCTGAAAAAGGGAATATTCCTACACTTTTGGTAAGCATGGAAATTGCCACAATCACTATGGAAGTTTCGTAAAAAACTAAAAATAGAGTTACAATATGATCCAGCAATCCCACTTCTGGGAATATTCTGGCTCAAAAAAGTACCAGGCACCTCAATGTTCATAGAAGCATAGATTTTATCATATTAAAGTAGATCATAAAAGCAAATATCATAGGATATCACATATATGGAATCTTAAAAAAAGGATACAAATGAACTTATTGACAGAGCAGAAAAAGAGTCACAGACATAGAAAACAAACTTATTACTACCAAGAGGAAAAGTAGGGGGTTATATTAGAAGTTTGGCCATAACATGTAGTTATATATATATATATCAGATCAGATCAGTCATTCAGTCGTGTCCAACTCTTTGCGACCCCATAAACTGCAGCACGCCAGGCCTCCCTATCCATCACCAGCTCTCGGAGGTCACTCAGACTCACATCCATCGAGTCAGTGATGCCATCCAGCCATCTCATCCTCTGTCGTCCCCTTCTCCTCCTGCCCCCAATCCCTCCCAGCATCAGAGTCTTCTCCAAAGAGTCAACTCTTCGCATGAGGTGGCCAAAATACTGGAGTTTCAGCTTTAGCATCATTCCTTCCAAAGAAATCCCAGGGCTGATCTCCTTCAGAATGGACCGGTTGGATCTCCTTGCAGTCCAAGGGACTCTCAAGAGTCTTCTCCAACACCACAGTTCAAAAGCATCAATTCTTCAGCGCTCAGCCTTCTTCACAGTCCAGCTCTCACATCCATACATGACCACAGGAAAGACCATAGCCTTGACTAGACAGAACTTTGTTGGCAAAGTAATGTCTCTGCTTTTGAATATGCTATCTAGGTTGGTCATAACTTTCCTTCCAAGGAGTAAGCGTCTTTTAATTTCATGGCTGCAGTCACCATCTGCAGTGATTTTGGAGCCCAGAAAAAGAAAGTCTGACACTGTTTCCACTGTTTCTCCATCTATTTCCCATGTAGTGATGGGACCAGATGCCATGATCTTCGTTTTCTGAATGTTGAGCTTTAAGCCAACCTTTTCACTCTCCACTTTCACTTTCATCAAGAGGCTTTTTAGTTCCTCTTCACTTTTTGCCATAAGTGTGGTATCATCTGCATATCTGAGGTTATTGATATTTCTCCAGGCAATCTGATTCCAGCTTGTGTTTCTTCCAGTCCAGCATTTCTCAGGATGTACTCTGCATATAAGTTAAATAAACATGGTGACAATATACAGCCTTGACGTACTCCTTTTCCTATTTGGAACCAGTCTGTTGTTCCATGACCAGTTCTAACTGTTGCTTCCTGACCTGCATACAGATTTCTCAAGAGGCAGATCAGGTGGTAACCCACTCCAGTGTTCTTGCCTGGAGAATCCCAGAGATAAGCGGAGCCTGGTGGGCTGCTGTATATGGGGTCACATAGGGTTGGACATGACTGAAGTGACTTACCAACATAGTTGATTTAAATACTGTATTAATTTCATGTGTACAGGAAAATGATATATATTCTTCTTCAGATTCTTTTCTATTGCAAGTTATTAAAAAATTATTGAATGCTATTCCTTGAGCTACATAGTAAGTTGTTAGTATTTTTAAATAAATAGTAACAACTTACTATGTAGCTCAAGGAATAGCATTCAATAATAAATAGTAACAACTTACTATGTAGCTCAAGGAATAGCATTCAATAATTTTTTAATAACTTGCAATAGAAAAGAATCTGAAGAAGAATATATATCATTTTCCTGTACACATGAAATTAATACAGTATTTAAATCAACTATGTTGGTAAGTCACTTCAGTCATGTCCAACCCTATGTGACCCCATATACAGCAGCCCACCAGGCTCCGCTATCTCTGGGATTCTTCAGGCAAGAACACTGGAGTGGGTTGTCATTTCTTTCTCCAATGAACAAGAGTGAAAAGTGAAAGGGAAATCGCTTCAGTCGTGTCCAACCCTGTGTGACCTCATGGATTGTAGCCTACCAGGCTACTGCATCCATGGGATTTTCCAGGCCAGAGTACTGGAGTGGGTTGCCAATCAACAATACTTTAATTAAAAAGCCACAAATGTAAATATATATATATACATATATATATATATGTATATATATATATATACTTTTTAACAACCAAATATGTAAAATTATTTTGTCATGGACCATTGGTCTCTCATTATTGGTAATAAGAAAAAAGAATAACAGTTTTTGTATGCCCACATTTTTACTATTGTGTTAAATATTCTGACAGATTTTATTTTAAAACAATTCTCTATCCATGGGTTTAATATATTATAAATCATTATTTGATCAAATGCAATACTTAATCCTTTCAATACATAGGAAGGAAGAAAATTCTTTGACTAGGACTTGTGGTGTACTAATATATTTTTCTCTGTAATATTCTTTTTCATATCTAGGGCAATGTTAATACAAAGATAGTAATATAGTACTTAGTAACAATAGTATGCAATGACTTAATTTAGACTAATATAATTAAAGCAGAACATCCTTTCACTCAACAAATAATTACCAAATTCCTAATATCTGCCAAATTTACTTTATACAAATAATGCAGGAATTAATAGAATTCATTTTCCATACCATCTCAGTGTAGTAACATAAATCGGGGGAAATGCTGAGTATCTACACAACATTTTATTCATCTTATAGAAGTATGGAAAGGGTGCTATAAGCTGCACGTAAGAGGGACATTTAAGACAAATTTTTAAACTTAAATCTAGGAGGAGTTTGTAGTAAATGAAGGCAACTAGGGTATACAAAACCCACACTGTAAATTAAAGTAGATGTTACCCAGACGAAACACCTATTCTAGATAAACTCAACTGCTAGAAAAGTGAACTGATTTTAGTGTAGGTTGAATTTGTGTTAATGAAAAGGTAATGAGTGAGCATCTCTATGGGAAGATAGTAGCAGAGAGGTAAGTTATATGGTGTTCTTTTTTTTTTTTTTAGAGAGTACTATATTATCCTAACAATAATCAAGTAACATTGAAGAATATCACTGTAGTCAGGAATCATTAGGTTGTATAGAAAATGAGAGAATATATTTGTTAGGCTTATGATATCTAATTATCAACTCCTACTCACTTTTTATGAAGATGTATTTCATAGATTTATGTGTATATTCCAAAATCTAAATGCCTACATATCTCATCACTGTAACTCTCTAATGTTCTCTTCTGTCTAATTAGTTACATGAAATGTTTGCACCTAAAAAAAGAGGAAGCAGGTTGCCAAGGAATAGAATATTTTAAGAGGGAAATATAGTATCTCTTAATACTTGGAGTTAATGGCATGAACTAGCTGCTTAGGTAGTACATTATGAGACATAAATCAAAGTTGGCTGAAGAATAGTATATTAATGATAGAGTGGACATCAAAATATTCCAAAGTCAAAACCCTATTCAACTCATATGCTTTGGTTGGCTATACCAGTGCAGGTGCACTGGATTAGGGAAATGACAATGTATGAGGGACTGGAAACATTTTGCATGTCCTAAATTGGGTACATAGACAACAAAGTTATCTGTGAAAAGGGGTTCTAAAATCACACCAAAAACTGAAGGAAACAAGCTAGACTTGCTGAGAGACTGGAACATGAAACAAGAGAAGCAACCAGAAATGAAAGAATCAGCTAAAGTTTTCTATCTGCTTTGTCAGTTTATTTTCTCTCTTAGTGATTACTTCCTTCTTCTGGGCTTTCCTTGGAGCTCAGCTGGTAAAGATTCTGATTGTAATGAGGTAGACCTGGTTCAATCTCTGGATTGGGAAGATGCCCTGGAGAAAGTAAAGGCTGCCCACTTCAGTATTCTTGGCCTGGAGAATTCCATGAACTGTATAGTCCATGGGATCTCAAAGAGGTAGACACAACTGAGTGACTTTCACTTTCTGACTCTTTAAATATTGAATGTCTGCATGAGATTAAAAAGGGAGAAACTATTTGAGGAAACCATTATATTAAATACTATTTAATACAGTGTTTGGCACACACTGTCTGTTCATAAATATTTTTTATTTGTTCATTGTTTCTCTATACAGAATGAAAAATCCTACTCCAGTAGTCTGTATGCCTTCTGAAGCTGCATGTTCATCAGAGTGACTCAAATTACTATGACCAAATTGCAAATCACTGGTAGAGAAACACTAACCCTGTAGGAATTCCTTTGTTAACCGTCCTCTTAGTCACATATGTGCAAGAATTCTTGAGAAGCAGATTTGACTGAAGGGAATGCGGAGCATTGAGTATGTGTTTTGTATATATATTATAGAGTATACATATATATGTATATATTTATATATATTGAGTTAGACAAGGCTGTGGTCTGTGTGGTCTGTGTGATCAGATTGGCTAGTTGTCTGCAATTGTGGTTTCAGTCAATCTGGCCTCTGATGCCCTCTCTTAGTGCCTATTATCTAGCTTGGGTTTCTCTTACCTTGGACGTGGGGTATCTCTTCACGGCTGCTCCAGCAAAGCACAGCCGCTGCTCCTTAACTTGGAAGTCATGTATGGATGTGAGAGTTGGACTATAAAGAAAGCTGAGCACTGAAGAATTGAGGCTTTTGAACTCTGGTGTTGGAGAAGACTCTTGAGAGTCCCTTGGACTGCAAGGAAATCCAACAAATCCATCCTAAAGGAGATCACTCCTGGGTCTTCATTGGAAGGACTGATGAAGCTGAAACTCCAATACCTTGGCCACCTGATGCAAAGTCCTGACTCATTTGAAAAGACCCTGATGCTGGGAAGGATTGAGGGCAGGAGGAGAAGGGGACGACAGAGGATAAGATGGTTGGATGGCATCACTGACTCAATGGACATGGGTTTGGGTAGACTCCGGCAGTTGGTGATGAACAGTGAGGCCTGGCATGCTGCAGTTCATGGGGTCACAGAGTCAGACACGACTGAGTGCCTGAACAGAAATATATATATCAGATCAGTCGTTCAGTCGTGTCTGACTCTTTGCAACCCCATTAATCCCAGCATGCCAGGCCTCCCTGTCCATCACCAACTCCTGGAGTTCACTGAGACTCACATCCATCAAGTCAGTGATGCCATCCAGCCATCTCATCCTCTGTCATCCCCTTCTCCTCTTGCCCCCAATCCCTCCCAGTATAAGAGTCTTCTCTAATGAGTCAACTCTTCAAATTAGGTGGCCAAAGTACTGGAGTTTCAGCTTTAGCATCATTCCTTCCAAAGAAATCCCAGGGCTGATCTCCTTCAGAATGGTGTGTGTGTGTGTGTGTGTGTGTGTATATATATATATATATATATATATATATATATTACAGTGGAGATGGTGAGCAGAGTAGGGTTATTTTCTTTAATAGAGTACAAAAGCCCACTAAGTTTCTGAAAGGTGAAATAATATAATACAATTATTATGTACTTAGAAATGATCACTGGAGGAAACATAATTAGTTGCTGTTTGGAAAGAAGGAAACTTGAGAAGTTAGGAAGAGTGTGTTAGTATAAGCTAAAAAAACTAGATGGTGCCATTAGAAATGGAGGGAAATAAGATATGTATGATACAGTTTATAGCAATTAGGGTGAGGTATATCATGTAATTTAAGCATGTAAGTATATTATTGGACTAAGAATATGATAAAATGTAAGGTTTAATTTAGAAACAGGAAAAAAAATCCATGCTTATAAATTCAAATAGACTTGCTTTTATGAATCAGAGCTGCCATCATCACATATGTTCCTCCATGAGGCACTTCTATTCACATCTCTGAAAAATGTTGACTCTTAGGTTAGATGTACTCATTCATTTCAGTAATGGATTATATACTTAATCCTGTGAGCCTTTGAGACCTGTGAGGATTTCAGACACCTTAAGGAATCTTTCTTTCAACAGAATAGCTTCAGAAGGTTCAGTTCAGTTCAGTCACTCAGTTGTGTCCAACTCTTTGTGACCCCATGAACTGCAGTATGCCAGGCCTCCCTGCCAATCACCAACTACCGAAGTTCACTCAGACTCATCTCCATCGAGTCAGCGATGCCATCCAGCCATCTCATCCTCTGTCGTTCCCTTCTCCTCCTGCCCCCAATCCCTCCCAGCATCAGAGTCTTTTCCAATGAATCAACTCTTCACATGAGGTGGCCAAAGTACTGGAGTTTCAGCTTTAGCATCATTCCTTCCAAAGAAATCCCAGGGTTGATCTCCTTCAGAATGGACTGGCTGGATCTCCTTGCAGTCCAAGGGACTCTCAAGAGTCTTCTCCAACACCACAGTTCAAATGCATCAATTCTTCAGTGCTCAGCCTTCTTCATAGTCCAACTCTCACATCCATACATGATGGACCTTTGTTGGCAAAGTAATGTCTCTGGTTTTCAATATGCTATCTAGGTTTGTCATAACTTTTCTTCCAAGGAATAAGTGTCTTTTAATTTCATGGTTACTATGAGGATAATAAGATCCAGTTAGTTTAAACTACAATTTTTCTTTTGATGATTTAAACTTTGGAATTAAATAAATTGGTCTTATATGTGACAATCTAAATAATCTATGTACCCTATTATAAGGGTTTCCCAGTTGGTGCTAGTGATAAACTCCCGCCTGCCGATGTAGGAGATCTAAAAGATGTAGATTTAATCCATGCGTCAGGAAGAGCCCCTCGAAAAGGGCATGGCAACCCTCTAGGCCTGAAGAATCCTGTAGACAGAGGAGCCTGGCTGTCTATAATCCATAGGGTCACAAAGACTCAGATGTTACTCAAATAATTTAGCATGAACACAAGCACCCCATTATAAATACAACTTTACACAAATGATTATTTTTCATTGGTATATCTGAGAAAATTATAAAATCTATACAATATTTTATTTCTCATCCAGTAATTTTTGTGTATTTCTTTTAATTTCAATGAACAACAGTCAAACCTTAGTACATATGAATGCTTTATTTCCAAGAGTCCTTATGAGAAACACACATATTCCTTCAAAGTTAAAGGGAATAAAAACTGTGAGAGATTTTTTATTTTTTGCTGAATGGAAGAGCCTTTTTTATATGAAATGATATCTGCTATTGTTGTATACAAAGGATATTTGATACAATTAAACTTAATAGTGGTCTGAATTGGGTTCAGAGTAGAACATAGTTTATAAATATACATTTGTCATAATGCACAGAGATATTTGAAACATTTTATTAGAGCAGTAGCTTAACCAAAAATATGAATTAATCTATAATTACATGACAATGGATACTAAGTAATTAGTAAACTGCCCTACTTGAAAGTAGATTCTGATAGAACCAGAGGAATTTCAAACTTGGATGTCAGTTTGCATCTATTGGAATGAGTTTTGGTTTTAAAATACATTGGAACTAGAAAGTTACATATTTTGGTCTTCCCAAGTGTGGTGGCTCAGTTGGTAAAGAATCTACTTGCAGTGCAGGAGACCTGGGTTTGATCCCTGGATTGGGAGGATCCCCTGGAGGAGGCATGGGAATCCACTCCAATATTCTTGCCTGGAGAAACCCATGGACAGAGAAGCCTGGAGAGCTACAGTTCATGGGGTCACAAAGAGTTGGACACACCTGAGCAACTAAGTACAACACATATATCATCATGTGTGCCAAATGAATTTAAAGGATTGGAGAAAAAATTATACAGACTATTTCAAAATAAGAATCAGATCAGATCAGATCAGTCGCTCAGTCATGTCCGACTCTTTGCGACCCCATGAACCGCAGCACGCCAGGCCTCCCTATCCATCACCAGCTCTCGGAGGTCACTCAGACTCACATTCATCGAGTCAGTGATGCCATCCAGCCATCTCATCCTCTGTCGTCCCCTTCTCCTCCTGCCCTCAATCCCTCCCAGCATCAGAGTCTTCTCCAATGAGTCAACTCTTCGCATGAGGTGGCCAAAATACTGGAGTTTCAGCTTTAGCATCATTCCTTCCAAAGAAATTCCAGGGCTGATCTCCTTCAGAATGGACCGGTTGGATCTCCTTGCAGTCCAAGGGACTCTCAAGAGTCTTTTCCAACACCACAGTTCAAAAGCATCAATTTTTCGGCGCTCAGCCTTCTTCACAGTCCAGCTCTCACATCCATATATGACCACAGGAAAGACCATAGCCTTGACTAGGCGAACCTTTGTTGGCAAAGTGATGTCTCTGCTTTTGAATATGCTATCTAGGTTGGTCATAACTTTCAAAAATAAGAATAGCACCTTTTTAAGTTATCATTTTGTACTACTGTTTTGATGCCCTGAATTATTATTTGCTCTTCAATCCTCAATTCTTTTCAATTTTAATTACCAAGAAGAGGTCAAAAGTAATTAGATTGTTTACTCCAAAAACTAAGCAATTTATTTTGATTTAAAGTGTTAATAACCATATATAAAATTGATCTTAGCCTGCAACAGCTTGGAGAGGGGCTTAAGTTCCCAGCCAGAGATTTGGGCCTGGTTGCAGAGGTGAGGGCATCAGATCCTAGCCACTAGACCAGTGGTCACTGACAAGGGCCCTGGCCCTTTGATTTTGCAGAAAAGAATTCCTGAAAAGACAGAAAATAGTGAAAAAGTAAAGTATTTATTAAGAGAAAAGAAAAAGTGTAGCTCATGTGGATAGACACACAGGCACACTTAGAGGTAGAGTCCTGAGTCACACTCTCCTGGCAATTTGTATTAATTTTGTGGGGTATTTCTTCCGGGTTTCCTTTGGTTAATCATTTACATTGGCCTGGTTCACATTCCATGTCTGGTATATCTCAGGATTCTCCTGAGGCAGGAGACAGATGGCTCCCACCCTGAGGGTAAAGCAATTGGGGATTCATTCTCTATTGACTGAAACTCCATGACAAGAATAGCAAGGAGATTGAGGCAAGGATGCTGGCCCTGCCCAGACCATGTATTTCTCATTCTGGAAGTCAGGAGACCTCCCTAACCACATATATACATAAAGGCTCCTTGGAGGCCAAAGGGGAGTTATCTCAAGGGATATTTTACCCAGACACCTTTTCAGTAAAATTTATGTTAAGATATCTGTGTTCACATATGTGAGGATCTTGAGATATATGAAACATGGACTGTGAACCAGGCAAATTAAAATGATTGACCAAAGGAATTGCAGAAGAAATATCCCATGCAAGTAATTCAAACTGCCATGAGGGTGCGATTCAGATACCCTTTCTTTCCCTGAGTCCACCCATGTGTCTACTCACATGCACTGCACAGTTTTTCCCTCTTTGTAAATATTTTACTTGGTTCACTACTTTCTGTCTTTGTGGGAATTATTTTCTGGAAAGCCAAAAGGCCATTGCCCTTGACTGACCACTGGTCTAATGGCTAGATCTGGTGCTTTCACTGCCATGGCTTAGCCCAATCTCTGGCTGGGAACCTAAGCACTGCTCCAAGCTATTGCAGGCTGAGTACATCACTCACATCACTCACATACATCACTCCCATGAGTGCTCAGGCATCTCTCAGCCAAGATGGAGTCTATCCAAGAGGTGAGTAGGTAGCCTGGCATTAGTTTGCATCACTCCCCTTTGACTTCCAAGGTGCTTTTTTGCATTGGCATGGTCAGGGGATTGTCTTGACTCATGAATGAGAAATAAGTGGTCTGGAAAGGGCCTAACCTCACTCCCCTTTGACTTCCAAGGTGCTTTTTTGCATTGGCATGGTCAGGGGATTGTCTTGACTCATGAATGACAAATAAGTGATCTGGGAAGGGCCCAACCTCCTTCCTTATTTTTTTCTGTTATTCTCATCTTAAAGTTTCAGACTATAAGGAATGAATCTCTAATCACTTTACCCTGGGGAGGGGCATCTGCCTCCTGCCTCAGATGTTACTCCAAACCACTAAAATATAGCTATAATGTAGATTGACATATTACATTGACATATTATGTTCATAACTTATAATACTAAATGAGGCTTCCATATTATGTTTAAATATTTTTAGAATTTCTTATGCTTCTCTACCATTATGTACTAAATTCTGTGATATTGACAAATAGAATCAATCATCATCTACCTTCCTAATCTATTTATTTTAACTAAGCAGTTGGAGAGTAGATCTAGAGAACAATTCATCACACACATATTTATTTGCCACTTTCTTATTAAGTAGAACAAATCTTATGTAATCACCTACCACAAGAAATATTTTGATGTTCTTTGATCCTTTGAAATACCAACACTAAAGATCACTGCTAAGATAAAGACAAGTGAAAGTGAAGGTGCTCAGTCATGTCTGACTCTTTGCAATCCCATGGACTGTAGCCTACCAGGCTTCTCAGTCCATGGGATTTTCCAGGCAAGAGTACTAGAGTGGATTGCCATTTCCTTTTCCAGGGGATCTTCCTGACCCAGGGATCGAACCTGAGTCTCCCACATTGTAGGCAGACACCCTCTGAGCCACCAGGGAAGCCCCAAGATAAAGACCAACACAGAACAAAATCTCAGAAAACAAAATCTACGCCTTATAAACTTTCTCTGGTGGTACAAAAAACAAAAGGTTGAAACACATACAAAAAATAAATAAATAAATAGAAAAGGAAGGAAAGGAAGTTTCATGAGCCACTTAGACTAGGATTAATAGCTCTTCTAGATTTATTTCACTGTTCTGTGTTTGACACTTTCAGAATTTTCAGTCATTTTTGCTTTCCCAAGGTGATCTTTCAACTTTACGTGTCTATTGCCTATAAAACAATAGCACGTTCCAGGCAGAAACAAAGTGAATTTGATTAAAAGCAGGAAATAATCCTGGTAAATATAAATGTTTTTATACTAAGTTGAGTATAATTGTATCATGTAAATGCTTTATGTGTACCAAAGATGTCAAGAATATATCCCCTCATCCCTAAACTCTTCTTGAACCCTGATACTCTCTGATCAGGAGAATTCCCTTGACTTTATTTTTCCTCACATCTAATGGGCTTTTCAGACTGTTTTGAACAATGATATATGACAAAAGTGATGCCTTTGAATTCTGAAACTGCATTAAAATAATGTCATGAAGTTTCACCCTTCTTTCAGGATACTTATTCTTTGAACCCAGATGGAATTGTGTAAGGAAACTGAAACATGGTTGTGCAGAAAAGCCATGTGGAATATCCCGGTGGGTGGTTAGGGTTGACAGATTAGATGAAGTTCCATCACACATCAGTTTTCAGACAATATAGTTAAAGTTGCATCCAGCTGACTCGAGTGCCACATTGTTGAGTAGAGTAGAAATAGATTACTCTATATGTATAAATTCCTGATTAAAAAATTCATAAGAGCAACCAAGTGTTGATTTATATTACTAAAAATTTGGAGTGGATTGTTACTCATAATCTGTTCAGTTCAGTGCAGTTGCTCAGTCATGTCCAATTCTTTGCAACACCATGGACTGCAGCACACCAGGCCTCCCTGTCCATTGCCAATGTCCAGAGTTTACTCAAACTCATGTCCACTGAGTTGGTGATGCCATCCAACTATCTCAAACTCTGTCATCCCCTTCTCCTGCCTTCAATCTTTCCCAGCATCAGAGCCTTTTCAAGTGAGTCAGCTCTTTGCATCAGGTGGCCAAATATTGGAGTTTCAGCTTCAACATCAGTCCTTCCAATGAATATTCAGGACTTATTTCCTTTAAGAGGGACTGGTTGGATCTCCATGCAGTCCAAGGGACTCCAAAGAGGCTTCTCCAACATGACAGTTCAAAAGCATCAATTCTTCAGTGCTCAGCTTTCTTTATAGTTCGATTCTCATATCCATACATGACTACTGAAAAAGCCATAGCCTTGACTAGATGGACCTTTGTTGGCAAAGCAGTGTCTCTGCCTTTTAATATGCTGTCTAGGTTGGTCATAACTTTCCTTCCAAGGAGTAAGAGTCTTTTAATTTCATGGCTGCAATCACCATCTGCAGTAATTTGGGAGCCCCCCAAAATAAAGTCTCTCACTGTTTCCACTGTTTCCCCATCTATTTGGCATGAAGTGATGGGACCAGATGCCATGATCTTCGTTTTCTGAATGCTATGCTTTAAGCCAACTTTTTCACTCTCCACTTTCACTCTCATTAAGAGGTTCTTTAGTTCTTCTTCACTTTCTGCCATAATGGGGGTGTCAACACCTTATCTGAGGTTATTGATATTTCTTCCAGCAATCTTAATTCCAGCTTGTGCTTCCTCCAGCCCAGCCTTTCTCATAATGTACTCTGCATATAAGTTACATAAGCAGGGTGACAATATACAGTCTTGATGTCCTCCTTTTCCTATTTGGAACCAGTCTGTTGTTCCATGTCCAGTTCTAACTGTTGCTTCATGGCCTGCATACAAATTTCTCAAGAGGCAGGTCTGGTGGTCTGGTATTCCCATCTCTTTCAGAATTGTCCACAGTTTATTGTGATCCACACAGGCAAATGCTTTGGCATAGTCAGTAAAGCAGAAGTAGATGTTTTTCTGAAACTCTCTTGCTTTTTCCATGATCCAGCAGATGTTGGCCATTTGATCTCTGGTTCCTCTGCCTTTTCTAAAACCAGCTTGGACATCTGGAAGTTCATGGTTCAGGTATTGTTGAAGACTGGTTTGGAGAATTTTGAGCATTACTTTACTAGCGTGTGAGATAAGTGCAATTGTGCAGTAGTTTGAGCATTCTTTGGCATTGCCTTTCTTTGGTTTCACATAATAGTGTGAATGAAAGCATGTTGCCTGTCATATCAGAAAGCAAAGGATGCTTCAGCCATCACATTACCATGGCCCCCATCTTGAGTCCTAAGGAAACTCAAGATAGAAACAGGATTCCTACCATCAAGCAGTCAGTCACAGCATCTACCCCAAGGATGCACCCTGAGGAAACTCAGGGTGCGAAAGCATAGGATACTGGCCCCAGACACCTGAGGTGCATATCAAAGGAGTGATTTCAATGAGCTCAGAGTTTTGCATCTCTTATACATAGAAAACACTATTCATTAACTTGACGTGTATGGTTTTCTTTAGTTATCTGTAATCTTTGATGCTCTGAATACCTACTCTTTGTTGCAAAATCTCCTATATATCCTGGTTCCTCCCTTACTTCTTTGGAGATAGTTCTGAAAGACTGGTTTCCTGGTACTGAAGCTCTCAGAATGTACTCTAAGTAAAACATCAGTTCAGTTCACTGCAGTTCAGTCACTCAGTCGTGTCCGACTCTTTGTGACCCCATGAATCGTAGAACTCCAGACCTCCCTGTCCATCAGCAACAAAACTCTCAGCTTTTGGGTTGCAATTTTTTTTTCAGTTGACACTAGTAACTCTAGTGGTTTCATGTAAGAATGGTATATTTTAGATATATCACCACTAACAGTGATGTTACTTAATGCAAAATCAGATTATCCAAAAATGGTTCTGTGCTCTTAATTTGAGTTGTCTGGGCAACATTAGTTGAAGGAAACTTGTCTTCCTCTTCTCACAATGGGCACATGGACAGCCTATTTTCCATTTGTTCTGGAGCTTCCACATCCTGGTAAGAGGGCCACAGCGTCCACTTCACCAAAATTTCTGGGACCTGAGGCCAGCTGATGCCAGACATCTATTTTTGTTTGTTTGTTTCTGGAACTTAAATCCAGAGAAGGCTAGTAGAGATCATCTAATAGAACTTTTCATGGATAAACTCACACTCAAAATTAACTTTCAATATTCAAATATGCCATTATAGTAATATTGAAAAAAGCTCATTTACTAAGACACGTACATATACTCTATGTCCAATAAGCAGCCTGAATCCTGACAATTCTTATGCAAATACTGGGAAAGTTGAGAATCTGTATCTTTTACTTGTTATGTGCACGTTCAGTCTCTTCAGTTGTGCCCGGCTCTTTCTGATCCCATGGACTGTAGCCCTCTAGGCTCCTATGTCCATGGAATTTTCTAGGTAAGAATACCAGAGTAGACTGCCATTTCCTACTCAAGAATATTTTCCCAATCCAGAGATCGAACCTGCGTCTCTTTAGTCTATTGCCTTAGAAGGCTCATTCTTCACCACTAGCTCCACCTGGGAAGGCTTTTTATTTGTTGAATGGGCTTTAAAGATTTATCTTTCCCCAAGTGAACTGATTTCTTAATTTTTAATATGTGACAATCAGTTCAGTCACTTCAGTCGCTCAGTCACGTCCGACTCTTTGTGACCCCATGGACTGCAGCACGCCAGGCCTCCCTGTTCATCACCAATTCCCAAAGCTCGCTCAAACTCATGTCCATCAAGTCAGTGATGCCATCCAACCATCTCATCTTCTGCCATCCCTTTCTCCTCCTGCCTTCAATCTTTCCCAGCATTGGGGTATTTTCCAATGAGTCAGTTCTTCACATCAGGTGGCCAAAGTAATGGAGCTTCAGCTTCAGCATCAGTCTTTCCAATGAATATTCAGGACTGATTTCCTTTATGATTGACTGGTTTGATCTCCTTGCAGACTCTCAAGAGTCTTCTCCAACACCATAGTTCAAAAACATCAATTCTTCAGTGAACTGATTTCTTAAATTTTGATATATGACAATGCACAATTCCAAAAACTTGCTGCTGCACATAATTAATAGCCTAGAATGTATTTATCTGGTAGGAAAATTAGGAAGCCAATCATCAAATATATTTTAAGATGTTTAAATTCTATGTCACATTTTAAAATGACTTAAACCATATGATTACAAAGAAAAAGAAATCCAAGAGTCTTGAAAATTTAAATGATTTAATATATTGATTTTGCATCACTAAATTGATTAATACATGAATTATTTACTTAGGAATTATTTGGAAATTAGAAATAGTTTGACCAATTATTATTAGGAGTGAATAAATCTTTAATCATTAACTAGTTAGGAATATATTATACTCATATATCAAGTTAGCCTTAACCCATTTCAGTTATGATTATAGAAATTGTTTAATTTTCAGAATTAGTTATTTTTAATAAACATAGTTTATAGTTCCTAGTTGGCAATATTTCTTATATCTATGTGACTATTTTTTGCTGAAAATTTTACTTTTAAACTTGCCCACCCTAAAACCTCATGGCTCAGCTGTATTTGTATTACTTTAACTGAATTATGCATGTTCTGTGTATTCACCTCTGCGCTAAACTTTTCAAATACAGAAATGTTCCAAGACCAGTTTTTAAAACTCTGTTCACACTATATGTTTATCAAATCAACATATTGTACACCTTAAATTTACAAAATGTTGTATTTCAATAATATGTTAATAAATCTGGAAAAATATAAAAACACAATAGTATGCTTTATAATATGCAGTCATAAGAGTTTGAATTTCACTGTTAAAAATTCATGCTAATTAGCTCAAGAACATTTGAACTTATACTTTTATGGAAGAATATTTTCAGGGAAGAAAACCATGAGTGTCAAAAGTATTAACACACATATATACCTGCTGGCTATCTATGAAGTGATAAAGCTGCAAGAGGTGAGATATATTTTCAAACCTATTAGCACTCATTAGGGTATATTCAGAATTCTGAAATATTTCTAGCGAAAGTGTTTCATGATGTTGTCTCAAGTATCTAATTAAAGTGAGTTATGTACATATCAAACAGATAAAAGCAATTCCTTGACTAATACACCAAGCTTGATACCAAAAATAGGGCTACCCTCCTTTCGTTCCTCTCAGCATACAGTCCTACATCATTGAGATATTTCCCCTGCTCCTTAGGTATTATATTTGACCCTGAAGTCCATTATGGAGTCCCTTCATTAGGACTCTGCTTGTGCATGAAATTCTAATGAAATATATATGTAAATTGTATTATTATAATATTTATATGCATATTTCACATGTATTCCAGATACCCTTTGTTAGTATAAAATTTGTCATTCCTGCTGCTGACTGGTGAGGAAGAAAAAGTCTGAGATACTGTCTCCCAAGATGATAATCATTTTACATTAAAAAATGACATGACTCTCCCCAAGATCACATTCATTTCAAGATTGATTTACAAAAAGACTATGTTAGGAGTTTCTTAGATTAACTGGTAGTTTATTTGTTTTTTACTGAACCTGTTTTCTGAGACAGACATATTAGAAAGCCAAACCAGATCCAAAAACTGAGTGGCAACCAAGAATCAGGGGCAATAATAGCAAGATGTGAGAGTACACTAATATCTACTGCATGCACAATGTTGACTAAAAAGATGAATAATGTGAGAGTTGTGAGTTAAGTTAAAATGAGGACTGCAGCCCAGGGGACAGCACCTCAGAAAGCTCTGAGAGACTTCTCCAAAAGGGTAGTAGGGGAAGTTCAATATATAGGATTTTGGTAAAGGGAGAGTACAGTGCAATCAAGCACTTACTTTACAAGAGGTTTTCTGCTCATCCTGAGGAGCTGATGTCACCATGAAAGGATTTAGTGCTTTTGTAGATATGAAGAGGTGCCAAGATTGGGATCATGAAATCAGTTCTGGAAAATATCTATCTAAGATCTATTGTACCAGTTTCCCTGGACCACAGAATGACATCCTTTACCCTGAATTACCCTCAGTGGGTGTCAAAGGTCATCAGCTGCAGTAGCATAGGGTTCAATCTCTGCAGAGGCAGATGGTAAATGCCTTTGTTGCTATTGTTGTCTTGGCAAGTGCCAATTCGCAGTTGACAGGCAAGTGCCAATTTGTAGTTGACAACATTCTCATTAAATGTTACCATTTATGTCAATCTGAATAGTTTTTTTCTTAAAAATACTGAGTTATTTTGCCTGTTTTTTAAACTTTTTTATTTTGTATTAGGGTATAGCCAATTAACAACGTTGTGATGGTTTCAGGTGAACAGTGAAGGGACTCAGCCATATGTATACATGAATCATGTCCCCCAAACTCCCCTCCCATCGAGACTGCCTCATAGCACTGAGCAGTGTTTCATAGGCTATACTGTAGGTCCTTGTCGATTATCCAGTTTAATATAGCAGTGTGTACATGCCCAGCTAAAAGTCCCTAACTCTCTCTTCCCCCTATTCCTCCCTGCTGGCAGCCATAAGTTCATTCTCTAAGTCTGTAAATATTTTCTGTTTTGTAAGTACTTATTTTGCTTTTGGGCTGCTGTGACGGCTCAGGCTGTAAAGAATCCCCTGCAAAATGCAGAAGACTCTAGTTTGATCTCTGAGTTGGGAAGATCCTCTGGAGAAGGGAATGGCAACCAACTCTAGTATTCTTGCTTGGAGAATCCATGCACAGAGGAGTCTGGCAGGCTACAGTCCACGGGGTTACAGAGTCGGGCACGACTGAGTGACTAACACTTACTTACTTATTTTGCTTTTACCAAAGTAGAAAGGATGTATTTGTGGAATACCACAATAATTGAATGCTTATTTGTCTGCAATTCTTAACAGAAATGATTATCGTATTCAAATATGTGAAGCAACTAAAGAAGTAAAAGAATAAGCAGATGTCTGAGAGACCACGTTTTGGGTTAAATGGTAAAGAAGAAAACAAAATTTTAATACAAATCATATCAATTATATCTGTCTTATTGAGGTCCGAATCTTTCAATCATAAAATGAATCCAATTTGTTGTCTGACATGGAGAAAGGACCCTCTCTTGCTATTTAGGCAAGGATTTACATAAAAATTCAAGTATAGTCAGCAAGATAAGAATGTGAGTAAATTCAGTACTGTTATCAAGTCAAAATGTAAGGCTTTTCCTTTTGTGAGAGGATAATTATTACATTGAAACATGGTGGGTAAAATATTTGGTCATGTTTCCCATTTTCATTTTCCCTTTTCATACTTGCTGATCTGTATGAAACTTAAAAATACACTGCATTTTGATGCGGTTCACTAAAATTTTGAGAGAAAGTTTTTTTGCTCTAAAAGGGATGAGCCAAGTGGCTTTCCATAGCCTGAATTATTAAAATAAAACTATACCCCCATCTAGGGGATAATCATTGTATCAAGCAATAAAATCTGATATTTGGAAAGTTAGAAATAGTGTATATTTCCTAACTTAAATTTGTAAACATAATATTAACCTTAAGGAGGGCAACAAGTCAAATTCATTATAGCCAAAGGAACTTGGCAGCAAATGATTGTTTTTTGGCTACAGCTATTAAAGTTGTCTTAAATTAATAATTACTTATTTTTGTCAGAGAAAAATTTCAGTATAAAATTTAAGGAACAATTATTTGATACCTATTAAAATTTAGAAAGAAATCTAATACAGCACCATTGAATATATAAACTTCTATTATCCCAATATCTCAAAACTCCTGTATGCATATAATATAGACTCATTAGGAAAGACTCTGATTCTGGGAAAGTTTGAAAGGGAGAAAAGGGCAGTGGAGGATAAGATGTTTGGATGGCATCACAGACTCAATGGTCATGGATATGAGCAAAATCTGGGAGATAGTGGAGGACAGGGAAGACTGGCATGCTGCAGTTCATGGGGTTGCAAAGAGTCAGACATGACTTAGTGACTGAACAACACAAACAGTTACATTTATCAATATAAATTTCATATATAATGATTATATGAGATGGCTGGATGGCATCACCGACTCTATGGACATGAGTTTGAGTGAACTCTGGGAGATGGTGATGGACAGAGAGGCCTGGCCTACTGTGATTCATGGGGTCACAGAGTCGGACAGGACTGAGCCACTGAACTGAACTGAACTGATATATATTTAAGTACATTATATATTTACAGAAAGAACATAGAGTTAAAAATCTGCTATGAAGAGATTATTAGCTTTCAATACCAGATAAGGTTAAAATATCAGATAAATCTTAAATGAAGGGAGCATAAACGTGTATTGAAAATACACGATGTCTGATAAAGGTACCAACTAGGTTAGGGAACTGCTGCTGCTAAGTCACTTCAGTCGTGTCCGACTCTGTGCGACCCCATGGACGGCAGCCCACCAGGCTCCCCCGTCCCTGGGATTCTCCAGGCAAGAACACTGGAGTGGGTTGCCATTTCCTTCTCCAATGCATGAAAGTGAAAAGTGAAAGAGAAGTCGCTGAGTCACGTCTGACTCTTAGGGACCCCATGGACCGCAGCCCACCAGACTCGTCCATCCATGGGATTTTCCAGGCAAGAGTACAGGAGTGAGGTGCCATTGCCTTCTCCGAGGTTAGGGAAGGGAAGATGCAAATCTCAAATCTGAAGTTTTGCCTTTATTCTTCTCCAGACATCTACTCTAAAGACAGAATGATTTGCAACACACCCGAAAATAATCTAAAGACTGTTCCTCTAATTACCAACGGGCTAATTAAGAAACAGGTTATTGGAAAAGCTTCAACTGTAACTCACCTTCGAGACCACAATTTACTTGCACCATACAGCCAACATTCTAGAGAACTTATGTAATCATATCCATTAAGATAGTGGGATTTACATAAAAAGTAGAGGCAAGTTGGAAATGATTGATTTGGGGAGATAAAAAACTTAATTGAAGGGCATTGCCCATTTGTCATTTCAAACAGAACTTCTGGAACTCTAAAACTGAATACGCAGAACTGACTGGAGGAAATTCACAACTCTCAAACTAGATAAAAGAGAGGTGTCCTTTGATATCTCTACTTCCCTTTCTTCTCTTATTTAACTCCTTTTAACTAACTTATTTATACAATTATGTTTTATGATATTATCTATTGAATCCCTCCAAAGTCAATTTAAATAGTCAGTTTTATATTTTAGTGTCTTCTACATGCCTCAGCAAAAACATAAACATTTCGCTTTCCTCTGTTCTTCCCACATAACCTTATGAGTTTTTTTTATTATATCAATATTTATTATTTTATTATAATTTTAAATGTGTTGTTTACTGCCAAGCCAAGTGAAGTAATATTACACTTGTTTTTTTATACAATGATTGTTTTGTAGTGAATCATGCCCTATGAGGTCATGTATACTATATATACTTATTTCTAATTTATCTCTAATTCTTTGATAGAATTCTGAAGAAACTGAGATATTCTATTTTTTTTTTTTGGTCTTTTCTTCCTGATTACTATGTTTTTCTGTTGTTTTCAAGGGTTGATTTCTATGCCTTTACATTTTTTCTAAATCTTTCCTTCATTTCTCTTCCAGATTATATTGCCTTTTTACTGGATATCATGTCTTCCTCTTGCCTGCTGTTATTTTTCCCTATTTTGTGTAGCATATAGGTACATGGAAAGTGAAGATTTTTGAGAACATTCAAATCTAAAGGCAAAATATTCAAAATGAACATAGAAACTAAAATTTTTCACATTGTGGAATCTCTATAAACAATTTTGATTGACAGTCATTCAATTGGCAAATTATCCTAAATCATTTTACCCACATCATTAGTTTATCCTTCTACTTAATGAGAAATAAGTCATCCTCTGTTTATAGCTTAAACCTAGTTTAAATTTTCCTGGAGGCTTTAAGAACAGATGGTAGCATCTGTTTAACGTTGATATGGTTATTAAAGTACAGAAATACCTAAGCACTAAAGTTTTAATTCAGTTGACATCAACCCTTTTTGCATCTAAAGCAAGTCTACAAAGACTTGAAAGATATATCTACACTAGGAAAAGGTAAATATCACAAAAGTACACAAAAGAAGGAAAGACAAAAGTTAGTGCATACTTTATCTAAGATGAAAAGTTGTTGACTCAGTTTGATTCACTAAAATGGGCAGAGGCGCAAAGCTGGCTGCAGTTCATGGGGTTGAAAATCAGGCATAAGTTAGTAACTGAGCCTGCAGCATGCACCCCTCATTTCCTTTTTTTTTCTTTCTTTTTCTTCTCCTTTACATCAGACATGTTTGCCATCAGTGGCTTATGTTGTTCTTTGACTTACTTTTAGCATATATAACCAAAATCGCTAACAACACTAATTGTGTTATGTGTAGGCTTATGAATCTCCATTAAACTCTGCATAGTAAAGGTACAGAAAAGAAAATCAGGAATGCACTGGTCTACTTTATTATTAGATATATTTGATAGTTGATTGTATGGGTCAACTTGGCTGGGCCATGGTAACCAAAATATTTGGTTGAATACCAGTTTGGATATTATTGTGAAGGAATTTTTGAGATGACATTAACATTACATCAGTCAACTTTGAGTAAAGCCAAGTACCCTCCATTATGTGAGTGCTGCTGCTGCTAAGTCGCTTAGTTGTGTCCAACTCTGTGCGACCCCATAGATGGCAGCCCACCAGGCTCCTCCGTCCCTGGGATTCTCCAGGCAAGAACACTGGAGTGGGTTGCCATTTCTTTCTCCAATGCATGAAAGTGAAAAGTGAAAGTGAAGTCTCTCAGTCGTGTCAGACTCCTAGCAACCCTATGGACTGCAGCTCACCAGGCCCCTCCGTCCATGGGATTTTCCAGGCAAGAGTACTGGAGTGGGTTGCCATTGCCTTCTCCCCATTATGTGAGTATGTCTCCTCCAAATAGTTGAAGGCCTTAAGAGAAAACAGATTGAGATCCTTCAAGGAAGAGGGAATTCTGTCTTCAGATTGCCATTGGACTCAAGATATAACATCAACTCTTGCCTGTGTCTCCAGCCTGTTGCTCTCCCTGTCAGATTTTGAACAAGATAGCTTTCACAGTCAGCTGAGCTATTTCTTAAATTTCTCTCTCTGCCTATAAACACATCCTATCTGTTCTGTGTCTCCAGACATCTGTTAATAATACAGTAGAATGAAAGTCATGTAACCAGTCTAAAAGAGAAAATTTAGAGATGTAGGAAATTATTCAAGAGAAGAATATTAGAGTTACAGTTGGAAACTGGATTTGCTTTCAACTTATTTCTGGAGGATAGGTATTCAGATTATTTCATATTTGAGTAGGACTTAGATTTTGACCTCTAAATTAGATGTATTATTGTATGACTGTTATAATTAACATGAAGGAATCACAGTATTCGATCAAAAGCACTCCCTTTATGCAACAACAGAAATAAATAAATATCCATTCAACCATTTAAATGGTACAAAAATTAAAAGAATTTAGAATTATTGCATTATAATTCTGTTTTTCCATTCATTGAGCAAAAATAGTGAGTGAAAAGCTGGAGACCCTGTGAACAAAGCCTCAGTTTAAATTGATAAAATAGAGGTATATTCAATTATACTCTGACTCAAAAGTTATAGAAATTTAATTCATTCTCCTTATTTTATTTTTTTAATTTAATTTAATTTTATTTAACTTTAGAATCAATGTTCATCGCAGCACTGTTTATAATAGCCAGGACATGGAAGCAACCTAGATGTCCATCAGCAGATGAATGGATAAGAAAGCTGTGGTACATATACACCATGGAGTATTACTCAGACATTAAAAAGAATACATTTGAATCAGTTCTAATGAGGTGGATGAAACTGGAGCCTATTATACAGAGTGAAGTAAGTCAGAAAGAAAAACACCAATACAGTATACTAACACATTCTCCTTATTTTAAATGCACCTTCGCAGTGTCTATAATCCTTTATTAAATTGTGGATATTTATATAACTTGTAAAATCTCTAAAGTTAAAAAGTAATACCACTTTGATATATTCTTATAGTTTATAATTCTATCATATGATAGTAAGCTAAATTAACAGAATACAATGGAATATTTGAAAACAATATAATTGATTACTGAAACATCTTTCTGTTTGTCTGCAAATAAAATTTTTCAATTCCCCACTTAAAACTCTCACATAGAATCAACCTCCCATGGCATCAAAATTGTTTTCTTTGTTTTGAATTTTTCTTATCTCAGATTACTTGGTGCATTAACCCAAAAGAAGTATCTCCCATAACCCAAAACCTACCCCCAAGCTTGTTTTATAAAATGCAAGGGCCACAGAGGAATGGTTCTCTATTGGAGTCCAGAAAACAAAGGGCAAACAGTTTTGTCCCAGCGAAAGTATATTTCTCCACAGTATATTGTCCATATACCTGCTAACTCATTGCTAATGAGTAACAGCCTTATTCTTCTTTGTGATACTTGCTGATAATTCATAGGCAACACAGAATGGCTATTCATACAGAGTGTCTTTCTATGCCATTGCATGGCTGAAGAACTGAATAGGCCACTATGATGATGGGAGAGTCCATTCAAAAGAACCAATAATGAGATGGGTACATTGTCCTCAGTGACTAATGTTCACAGGAAGACAGATTAGTGAGATCTAAGGGTTCTTGTGGTTAAGTGCCTGGATTATATATACACAGACTGCAGGTTGTTTTGATCAGGTATAGTGTCCAGATACAAGAATCATAAATCCCAAGATTACTCAGATAATTTGTCAATGAAATAACTTCAGAGTCACAGAACAATGGAGGTTGAAAATCTGTGAATTGAGTGGGATCTGAATAGGAACAGAGTGAGGTCTGATAATTATTGTTCTAAGTGAGAGGGTTAAATGTGTAGACATATCGCCACTTGCATTTTCCTCTATTTTTACGGTAGCCATTCTATGACTGTGAATTGGTATCTAATTGTGGTTTTGAATTATACTTCCTTAATAACCCATGATGTTGAATATGTTTCCATGTGCTTGTTAGCTTTTTGTATATCTTACTTGAGAAATGTCTTTTCTAGTCTTTGTACATTTTTTGGTTGGGTTATTTGATTCTTATCTGAATTTCCAGGCTGCCAGCCTGTCCTACAAATTTTGGACATGCCAGTCCCACAATCTTCTCATAAACCGTCTTCAAAAATCTATCTATACATTTCCTATATCTCATTGGTTCTTGTCCTCTGGATAACCCTGATTGATACATCTTGTATGTCATTTCTCTCTTGCTACTTTAAGATACTCTCTTTAGCTTTGACTTTCAACATGGAGTTTAAAATCATCATTACTGTAGTGTTTTCCCCCCTTTCATCTTCTTCTAAAGCTCACATAATGTGTGTGCTAATACCCTGATGGTGCTCCATAAGTCTCTTAAGCTCTAGTCATGTTCTTTCTTTTTATTCTTTTGTTTCCTTTTGTGTGCTATGTATGTCATTTTGTGTTGTAGTTGTAATTGTAGAGAACTGAATATAGTAGTCAGTTGACCATCATGGTCAACAAAAGGGTCCGAAATGCAGTACTTGGATGCAATCTCAAAAATGACAGAATGATCTCTGTTCATTTCCAAGGCAAACCATTCAATGTCACAGTAATCCAAGTCTATGCCTCAACCAGTAACGCTGAAGAAGCTGAAGTTGAACGGTTCTATGAAGACCTACAAGACCTTTTAGAACTAACACCCAAAAAAGATGTCCTTTTCATTATAGTGGACTGGAATGCAAAAGTAGGAAGTCAAGAAACACCTAGAGTAACAGGCAAATTTGGCCTTGGAATACGGAATGAAGCAGGGCAAAGACTAACAGAGTTTTGCCAAGAAAATGCACTGGCCATAGCAAATACCCTCTTCCAACAACACAGGAGAAGACTCTATACATGGACATCACCAGATGGTCAACACGAAAATCAGATCAATTATACTCTTTGCAGGCAAAGATGGAGAAGCTCGATACAATCAGCAAAAACAAGACCAGAAGCTGACTGTGGCTCAGACCATGAACTCCTTATTGCCAAATTCAGACTGAAACTGAAGAAAGTAGGGAAAACAACTAGACCATTCAGGTATGACCTCAGTCAAATCCCTTATGATTATACAGTGGAAGTGAGAAATAGATTTAAGGGCCTAGATCTGATAGATAGAGTGCCTGATGAACTATGGAATGAGGTTCGTGACATTGTACAGGAGACAGGGATCAAGACCATCCCCATGGAAAAGAAATGCAAAAAAGCAAAATGGCTGTCTGGGGAGGCCTTACAAATAGCTGTGAAAAGAAGAGAAGTGAAAAGCAAAGGAGAAAAGGAAAGATATAAACATCTGAATGCAGAGTTCCAAAGAATAGCAAGAAGAGATAAGAAAGCCTTCTTCAGCGATCAATGCAAAGAAATAGAGGAAAACAACAGAATGGGAAAGACTAGGGATCTCTTCAAGAAAATCAGAGATACCAAAGGAACATTTCATGCAAAAATGGGCTCAATAAAGGACAGAAATGGTATGGACCTAACAGAAGCAGAAGATATTAAGAAGAGGTAGCAAGAATACACAGAAGAACTGTACAAAAAAGAGCTTCATGACCCAGATAATCTTGATGGTGTGATGACTGACCTACAGCCAGACATCCTGGAATGTGAAGTCAAGTGGGCCTTAGAAAGCATCACTAGGAACAAAGCTAGTGGAGGTGATGGAATTCCAGTTGACCTATTTCAAATCCTGAAAGATGATGCTTTGAAAGTGCTGCACTCAATATGCCAGCAAATTTGGAAAACTCAGCAGTGGCCACAAGATTGGAAAAGGTCAGTTTTCTTCCCAATCCCAAAGAAAGGCAACGCCAAAGAATGCTCAAACTACCACACAATTGAACTCATCTCACATGCTAGTAAAGTAATGCTCAAAATTCTCCATGCCAGGCTTCAGCAATATGTGAACCGTGAACTTCCTGATGTTCAAGCTGGTTTTAGAAAAGGCAGAGGAATCAGAGATCAAATTGCCAACATCCGCTGGATCATGGAAAAAGCAAGAGAGTTCCAGAAAAATATCTATTTCTGCTTCATTGACTATGCCAAAAACTTTGACTGTGAAGATCACAATAAACTGTGGAAAATTCTGAAAGAGATGGGCATACCAGACCACCTGATCTGCCTCTTGAGAAATCTGTATGCAGGTCAGGAAGCAACAGTTAGAACTGGGCATGGAACAACAGACTGGTTCCAAATAGGAAAAGGAGTACGCCAAGGCTGTATATTGTCACCCTGTTTATTTAACTTCTATGCAGATTACATCATGAGAAACGCTGGACTGGAAGAAACACAAGTTGGAATCAAGATTGCTGGGAGAAATATCAATAACCTCAGATATGCAGATGACAACACCCTTATGGCAGAAAGTGAAGAGGAACTAAAAAGCCTCTTGATGAAAGTGAAAGTGGAGAGTGAAAAGGTTGGCTTAAAGCTCAACATTCAGAAAACGAAGATCATGGCAACTCGCCCCATCACTACATGGGAAATAGATGGGGAAACAGTGGAAACAGTGTCAGACTTTATTTTTCTGGGCTCCAAAATCACTACAGATGGTGACTGCAGCCATGAAATTAAAAGATGCTTACTCCTTGGAAGGAAAGTTATGACCAACCTAGATAGCATATTCAAAAGCAGAGACATCACTTTGCCAACAAAGGTTCTCCTAGTCAAGGCTATGCTCTTTCTTGTGGTCATATATGGATGTGAGAGCTGGACTGTGAAGAAGGCCTGAGCGCCGCAGAATTGATGCTTTTTTTTTTTTTTAATTAAATTTTATTTTGGTTAACTTTACAATATTGTATTGCTTTTGCCATACATCAAGATGGATCCGCCAGGAGTATACATGTGTTCCCCATCCTGAACCCTCCTCCCTCCTCCCTCCACATACCACCCCCCTGGGCCATCCCAGTGCACCAGCCCCAGAACTGTGGTGTTGGAGAAGACTCTTGAGAGTCCCTTGGACTGCAAGGAGATCCAGCCAGTCCATTCAGAAGGAGATCAGCCCTGGGATTTCTTTGGAAGGAATGATGCTAAAGCTGATGCTCCAGTATTTTGGCCACCTCATGCAAAGAGTTAACTCATTGGAGAAGACTGATGCTGGGAGGGATTGGGGGCAGGAGGAGAAGGGGACGACAGAGGATGAGATGGCTGGATGGCATCACTGACTCGATGGATGTGAGTCTGAGTGACCTCTGGGAATTGGTGATGGACAGGGAGGCCTGGTGTGCTGCGATTCACGGGGTCGCAAAGAGTCGGACATGACTGAGCGACTCATCTGTTCTGATCTGAACATAGTTGAGATTGCAATCTAATGCATTTGGAAGTCAGATTCTCTCCTTCCCAGTGTTTGTTGCTGTTTTGTTGAGAACTGTAGTCATCCATTTGTTTAGTGACATTTTCAAAACATTTTTGCAAAGATTTTTTTTTTGAAAGAATATGTTTTTTCAGAGGTACTTATTGTGTGTGGTCCCTCAAATCCCTGTTTCATTATCTTTTCAGTTAGTAAGTGACCTCAGAATGATTTCCTTAAATGTCTGAATCCAAAATGATGAGCTAAGCAAAAATGTGTTCTGCCTGTTTGAATTTTTTTGATAGATGCTTTCTTAGAAGTCATTTCAGACCAGTGGAGTAGAAACAGCCTTCAGTCTGTGTCCAGTGAACCTCCAGGTTTCTTAAAACACACAGCCCCAATTTTTAGGCAACACGGTCTATATGCCCACCTGGCACCAGCAAATTACATAAATAATGTAGATTGCTGGCCCCAGGAGTGGCTTCTATAGGAAATTAGGGAATGACATTATTTGATCAGTCATGTCTGACTCTTTGTGACCCCATGACTGTAGCCCATCAAGCATTTTTGTCCATGGAATTCTCCAGGCAAGAATGTGGATCAAATCAGATCAGTCGCTCAAGTGGGTTGTTATTTCCTGCTCCAGGAGATCTTCCTGACCCAGGGATTGAAACCAGGTCTCTTGCATTGCAGTCAAATTCTTTAACATCTGAGCCACCAGGGAAGCCATTAAGGGAATGATAGCTATATATATATATATATATATATATATATATATATATAATATTATTATAATATATGAATATTATATATTATATGATAATTTGTACAGCTATATTATCATAATGAAATACTTGAAGTTCCTTCCTTAAACTGCATATTTGAAAGAAATTACTGAGAAACCTGTATGCAGGTCAGGAAGCAACAGTTAGACCTGGACATGGACCAACAGACTGGTTCCAAATAGGAAAAGGAGTACACCAAGGCTGTATATTGTCACCCTGCTTATTAAATTTCTATGCAGAGTACATCAAGTGAAATCCTGGGCTGAAAGAAGCACAAGCTGGAATCAAGATTTCCAGGAGAAATATCAGTAACTTCAGATATGCAGATGACACCACCCTTATGGCAGAAAGTGAAAGGAACTAAAAGCCTCCTGATGAAAGTGAAAGAGGAGAGTGAAAAAGTTGGCTTAAAGCTCAACAGTCAGAAAACTAAGATCATGGCCTCTGGTCCCATTACTTCATGGAAAATTAGATGGGGAAACAGTGGAAACAGTGTCAGACTTTATTTGGGGGGCTCCAAAATCACTGCAGATAGGGATTGCAGCCATGAAATTAAAAGGTGCTTACTCCTTGGAAGGAAATTTATGACCAACCTAGATAGCATATTCAAAAGCAGAGACATTACTTTGCCAACAAAGGTTCGTCTAGTCAAGGCTATGGTTTTTCCAGTAGTCATGTATGGTTGTGAGAGTTGGACTGTGAAGAAAGCTGAACGCCGATGAATTGATGCTTTTGAACTGTGATATTGAAGAAGACTCCTGAGAGTCCCTTGGACTGCAAGGAGATCCAACCAGTCCATTCTGAAGGAGATCAGCCCTGGGTGTTCTTGGAAGGAATGATGCTAAAGTTCAAACTCCAGTACTTTGGCCACCTCATGTGAAGAGTTGACTCATTTGAAAAGACTCTGATGCTGGGAGGGATTGGAGACAGGAGGAGAAGGGGACGACAGAGGATGAGGTGGCTGGAAGGCATCACCGACTTGATGGACGTGAGTCTGAGTGAACTCTGGGAGTTGGTGATGGACAGGGAGGCCTGGCATGCTGCAGTTCATGCGGTTGCAAAGAGTCAGACACGACTGAGCGACTGAACTGAACTGATTCATATATATTTTATTTTGTTCTTTCCAAATAAGACAAAGATCCACTAAAATCCTCAGACTTAATGAAAACACGGCTCTATAATAAACACCACAGAACTTTTTCTGTGGGCACTTGTCAATTAACTGCTAGATTTATGTTTAATTCATGTTCCTTTAGAAGATAAGAGAAAATAAAATCTTCATTTTTGTTTATAATTAGTTGATCCTAAATTGATATTGAACTAATCTGTAGCTTGATTACCTTAAGGTTAGCACATCTAGTCACATGGTACTATGAGTATTTTTTTTTTAACGTAAATTACTAATGTTACAATTTTGAGTCTTATTGCTACTGCTGCTCGGGAAAGGCAATGGCACCCCACCCCAGTACTTTTGCCTGGAAAATCCCATGGACAGAGGATCCTGGTAGGCTCCAGTCCATGGGGTCGCTAAGAGTCCGACACGACTGAGTGACTTCACTTTCACTTTTCACTTTCATGCGTTGGAGAAGGAAATGGCAACCCACTCCAGTATTCTTGCCTGGAGAGTCCCAGGGACGGGGGAGTCTGGTGAGCTTCCGTCTATGGGGTGGCACAGAGTCGGACATGACTGAAGAGACTTAGCAGCAGTTTGCTGTTTGCTGTTTGCTGGTAAGTCGCTTCAGTCGTGTCCGACTCTGCAACCCCATAGACAGCAGCCCACCAGGCTCCTCTGTATCTGGGATTCTCCAGGCAAGAACACTGGAGTGGGTTGCCATTTCTTTCTCCAATGCATGAAAGTGAAAAGTGAAAGCGAAGTCACTCAGTCGTGTCCAACTCTGTGTGACCCCATGGACTGCAGCCTACCAGGCTCCTCCGTCCATGGGATTTTCCAGGCAAGAGTACTGGAGTGGGGTGCCATTGCCTTCTCCCTTTGAGTCTTAATCTTTAGGTAAAAAGTCTGCCCCCAATTCCAGAGACACGGCTTCAATCACTGAGGTGGGAAGATGCCCTGAATAAGGGAATGGCTACCTACTAACTCCAATATTCTTGCCTGGGAGAATTTCATAAACAGACGAATCTGGTAGGCTGCAGTCCGTGGGTTCACAAGGGGTTGTGCAGGACTGAGTGACTAACACTTTCACTTTTTCACTAAATTTTATATAAAGAAACGATAACTAAATTCAATATATAATATAAAATTATATTTCTGTTATCAATTATACATAGAATGGCATTTTTGCAATTATTTTGAAAATAGAAAATTTTGTCTCCATATACATATGGTTTTATAATTTTGATTCAGCTGTAGAATGCAATAGTGTGACAATAGTTAATTTTTGTACTGCTGCTGCTACTGCTGCTAAGTCACCTTAGTCGTGTCCGATTCTGTGCGACCCCTTAGACAGCAGCCCACCAGGCTCCCCCGTCCCTGGGATTCTCCAGGCAAGAATACTGGAGTGGGTTGCCATTTCCATCTCCAATGCATGAAAGTGAAAAGTGAAAGTGAAGTCGCTCAGTTGTGTCCGACTCTTCGTGACCCCATGGACTGCAGCCTACCAGGCTCCTCTATCCATGGGATTTTCCAGGCAAGAGTACTGGGGTGGGGTGCCATTGCCTTCTCCGAATTTTTGTACTACTCGATATAAAATACTCACATGTCATATAATAATAAAACACATTTGAAATAACATCTCCTAGATGGTATAAGTCATACATATTGATGGATTTGTTTGGTCAAGATAGTGTGAACTTTTCTAAAAGTAGTAAAAATGATCTTGTATTTAACTACTTCAAAGTGATAAAGCTAGAATAATTTTGAGAAATAATTGTTTGACTTCCTGAATTTTATACAGCTGGATTAAAATATTTGAACTAATACAATAATTTTGGAAAAACAATTTTTGCTATGAAGATATTATTTAATTGATATTCTCTTTGTGTCTTAACCAACTTTTTTTTTTTTTTTTTTTTGAGTGGACTTTTTTGCACATTGACAAAGTGGTGTTTCTCAGTAGGTGTCATATTTTAAGTCATAGTGGTAATTTTGTACTAATAACTTGAGGATTAATTTTCCTTGTAAAATACAAAATGCAGTTTAATATAGGGCATATGTCATTCAGAACATAGTGCTTTTCTTATGAAGCAATAAAAAAGTAATTGGAGGCTGAGTAGCTTATAGATGTTCATGTAAATGTGTTAAAAAGGAATGTGGGTCAGCTATGAACTTTTGCATTTCTTAATATAGAAACAGAAGTTGCACTCAGCCATGAGAGAGGAGAGTTTTTTCTTTTTTTCCAGAAAATGCTATCACACATTTAAAATCTTCTTTACTTCCATTTCAAAAGAAATTTCATTCATACCTTTGACCAAATTGGAAAAAAATCATCGCACAAAATTTCTGATAGAAAAGTTTTATTTCACAGTTTCTTCAAAGATATGTTTGTCACTATATGTCTTCCCAATAAAACTATATCTAGTGAAAAATAATCTATTATGTCCTGATCTTTTAAATTACTTGATTCCATATAAATGTTTAGGGCCACTAGATTTTCATCACTGTGTGACAGTTTTTATGCTTTTATTTTAAAAATGAACTTCCATTTACTCAATTTGCCAAATTTATTAAATCTAAAAGTCTCTTGTTAAGTGTCTGAAATTCTTTGCTGAATTAAGTTTTTGTATTTTTAATTAACTTCATCATTGTTATGGAAGAGATATCAAACTTAATAATCTTTTCAAAATAGTTATTTTCTTTGTTTCAATTTTACTATATCATACATTTCATTTATATTTTAATCAATGTATATTATTTTACTATTTCCTTATTCTGTGTTTTATTCTTGATTCAATTTTTTCCTGGCATTTTAAAGTGGAATATTTTGTCAATGATTAGCTACTTACCTACCTTATTTCATTTCAAATATACCCACTTGAGTCAAAAACTACACCCTGAGCATAGTGTAACTGCATCCCACAAGATTAATATGTTATTTATTATCCTTTATTAAAGTTTTATATATTTCTTATAAATTATAGGTTAATTATGTGATTTATTAAAAATTGATGAATTATCTTTTTTGTATTTATTCCTATCTTAATCCACTGTAAGAAGAGAACATATTTTAATTATTTTAATAATTTATGACACCAGCATATAGTTTTGATGAATATATTATATGTCATTGAAAACAATGGGAGTTCTTTCTTTTGCACACACTATATATAATTTAGATAATACTATCTAATTTTAGATATCTAAATTTAGATATCTAAATTTAGATAATTTAGATAATACATTCTATGTAGTTTAGATATTTTTTATTCCTACATATTATTATTATTTTATTTTATTCTTTTACGATCTTATCCACTCCTGAGATGTGTTGCTGCTGCTAAGTCGTTTCAGTCTTGTCCAACTCTGTGCAACCCCAGAGACGGAAGCCCACCAGGCTCCCCAATCCCTGGGATTCTCCAGGCAAGAACACTGGAGTGGGTTGCCATTTCCTTCTCCACTGCATGAAAGTGAAAAGTGAAAGTGAAGTCGCTCAGTCATGTCCGACCCTCAGCGACCCCATGGACTGCAGCCTTCCAGGCTCCTCTGTCCATGGGATTTTCCAGGCTAGAGCACTGGAGTGGGGTGCCATTGCCTTCTCCACCTGAGATGTGTTAGTCAACAGTATATTTAGGAATGTGTTCTCATCTAATTGATTTTGTTAGTATTGGGAATATTTTTTCTGAGTGGAGGAAAATTAGATTTCATAAAGACAAAATATTGCAAGACTCATTAGGAAAATCTACAAATTGATTATTGTAGATAAAACTGTTAATTAGAATATAAACCTTGAAATATAATGTAGCATTCCATAAGAGAATTGAAGATATTTGAACCCTCTTCTTTTTAAAAAATATTTAAATCACTTCTTATAATATTTTTAAGTGATATCTTTAAAAATTAGAACTTAAAGTAATTTCCTTTGGGAAAGGTAAATGGTTATAAATAATTAGGTATTTGATAAAATATTTAAAAATATATATGGCCAGTCTATTGAACAAAGTAAAACAAACTATTTACCTCATATAATGATTTAATATGTTATATACACCTAAATAGGTGAGTTAATATCTTTTACTACATATTGATAGTATAAGCTATTATTTTTAAAAAGGGAATTACATATGGGAAATAAATGGAAGTAAGCACAAAGAGTATTACAATTACCTACTCCACCACAGATGTCTCAGAGAAGAAATAATCTAAGTCAAATCTTGGAGAAAAATAATGCACCATATCAGTTCAGTTCAGTTCAGCTCAGGAGCTCAGTCGTGTCCAAATCTTTGTGACTCCATGGGCTGCAGCATGCCAGGCTTCCCTGTCCATCACCAACCCTTGGAGATGGTCAGACTCACGTCCATTAAGTCAGTGATGCCATCCAACAATCTCATCCTCTGTCGTCCCCTCTCCTCCTGCCTTCAATGTTTCCCAACATCAGAATCTTTTCCAATCAGTCAGTCCTTCACATCACTTGGCCAAAGTATTGAAGTTTCAGCTTCAGCATCAGTCCTTCCAATGAATATTCAGGACTGATTTCCTTTAGTATTGACTAGTTTAATCTTCTTACAGTCCAAGGGACTCTCAATAGTCTTCTCCAACACCAGAATTCAAAAGCATCAGTTTAGTGCTCAGCTTTCTTTATAGTCCAAATCTCACATCATATATGACTACTGGAAAAACCATAGCTTTAACTAGACGGACCTTGGTTAGCAAAGTAATCTCTCTGCTTTTTATATGTGATCCAGGTTGGTCATAGTTTTTCTTCCAAGGATCAAGCGTCTTTTTAATTTCATGGCTGAAGTCATTATCTGTGGTGATTTTGAACCCCAAGAAAATAAAGTGTCACTGTTTCCATTGTTTCCCCATCTATTTGCCATGAAGTGATGGGACTGGATGCCACAATCTCAGTTTTCTGAATGTTGAGTTTTAAGCCCGCTTTTTCACTCTCCTCTTTCACTTTCATCAAGAGGATCTTTAGTTTATATTCACTTTCTGCCATAAGGGTGGTGTCATCAGCTTATCTGAGGTTATTGATATTTCTCCCGGCAATCTTGATTCCAGCTTACTCTTCATCCAACATGGCATTTCACATGCTGTACTCTGCTTATAAGTTAAATAAGCAGAGTGACAATATACAGCCTTGATGTACTTCTTTCCAATTTGGAACCAGCCTGTTGTTCCAATTCCAGTTCTAACTGTTGCTTCTTGACCTGCATACAGATTTCTTAGGAGGCAGGGAGGGTGGGCTGGTATTACCATCTTTTTAAGAATTTTCCACAGATTGTTGTGATCTACACAGTCAAAGTTTTGGTATAATTAATAAAGCAGAAGTAGATGTTTTTCTGTAATTCTTTTGTTTTTTCGTTGATCCAACAGATGTTAGCAATTTGATCTTTGGTTCCTCTGTCTTTTCTAAATCCAGCTTGAAAATCTGAAAATTCATGGTTCACATACTGTTGAAGCCTTGTTTAGAGAATTTTGAGCAAAACTTTGTTAGCCTTTGTCCTGCTTCATTGTGTACTCCAAGGCCAAAATTGCCTGTTACTCCAGGTATCTCTTGACTTTGTACTTTTGATTTCTAGTCCTCTATGATGAAAAGGACATCTTTTGGGGGTGGTAGTTCTAGAAGGTCTTGTAGGTCATCATAGAACCATTCACTTTCAGATTCTTCAGCATTTTGGTTGGGGCATAGACCTGGATTACTGTGATATTGAAGGGTTTGCCTTGTAAACAAACAGAGATCATTCTGTCGTTTTTGAGATTGCACCCAAATAGTGCATTTCAGACTCTTGTTTATTATGAGGGCTACTCCATTTCTTCTAAGGGATTCTTGCTCATTGTAGTAGTTATAATGATCATCTGAATTAAATTCACCCATTCCAGTCCATTTTAATGCACTGATTCCTAAAATGTTGATGCTCACTCTTTCCATCACCTGTTTGACCACTTCTAATTTACCTTGATTCACGGACCGAACATTCCAGGTTTCTATGCAATACTGCTCTTTACAGCATCGGACTTTACTTCCATCACCAGTCACATCCAAAACTAGGTGTTGTTTTCACTTTGGCTCTGTCTTCTCATTCTTTCTGGGATTATTTCTCCACTCTTCTCCAGTAGCATATTGGACACCTACCGACCTGGGGAGGTCATCTTTCAGTGTCATATATATTTTACCTTTTCATACTGTTCATGAGATTCTCAAGTCAAGAATACTGAAGTGGTTTGCCATTCTCTTCTCCAGTGGACCACATTTTGTCAGAACTCTCCACGTGATCTTCCCATCTTGAGTGGCCCTACGTGGCATGGGTCATAGGTGTCACTAGTGGTAAAGAACCAGCCTGCCAGTGCAGGAGACATAAGAGATAAAGGTTTGATCCCTGGGCCAGAAAGATCCCCTGGAGAAGGGAATGGCAACCCACTCCAGTATTCTTGCCTGGAGAATTCCATGGACAGAGGCTAGAGTCTATGGAATATCAAAGACTGAGCAACTAGAAACATATCAGAATAAGTAATAAACATTCTAATGGTATTTACTAGTGGAATGTTACTACAGGGTCTTGATTCACAAAAAAATCTTTAGCAGGCATACATTTTCCATCAAGATAACCTATTAATAAATTTGTCATTATAGGTTTATAATGTGCCTGATTAGAGGGTGAGGAATAGTCCAAAAAGCCTATTGTTTTGATTAATCAATGGCTGAAAACTATGGAAATTCTAAAATCAAAATCATTTCCTTTTGGGTAGTAATGTCAGTGCTTACACTCCCAGAACAAATATCTGTTAAGTCTCAAAAATTGGACTCGAAAAGTCTCTAAAAGTAGGAGAAAAAGGCATTTTGGTAGAGTTGTCATGGGTTGTGACAAAATCATTAAATGGTCATCCTTATGACCGTCATAAGTTTACCTAAGGTTAATTGTGCCATAGTTTTCTGCTACAATTCTTTATTATTCAACATCCCCTCCACTAATAATCTAATTCCAGCTAGCATTCTATCTCCATGTGAGGCTCACTATAGTCTCCTCTTTACACATCTTTATGGGTAAATTTTCAATGTATAATCAAGTCAAAAACATATTTTTTTTTTTAAGTGGACATCTGAATGCAACTTGACGTTAAGAGTCCTTGATAACTGTGGTCCAGGTAAAGAAATAGAATATTACCTGCAGTGAAGAAGCCACCCTAATTTTACATCCTGATACCTATAAACTGCCTATTCCATGATGATAACCACCATGTTGCCTTCTAGCACTCAACTTTGTCTAGTTTAAAATATAACCTGAATTATAAGATATGCATACTTTGTGCAACTTATTTCCTCAACATTATCTCATGAGTTATCTTTGCTGCCTATAAGTATATTTTGTTAATTTTCCATCATTGCACCATCAATGAACATTTTGTTTGTTTTCAGCTATTTCTCATTATAAATAATGCTGCTCTGAATGTTCTTATGATCTCAGTATTCATGAACACTCACAGGTACCTATAAGTAGAATTATCAATCTTGAGTGAATGTATTATTAAATTTACTAAAAAGGTTTTCTGACATTGATCTACTGATTTATAATCCCATAAGCAATGTATGAGAGTTCCAGTCATCTCACACCTAATGCTTGCTATTGTAAGCCTTTACATTTTATTTTGGGGTATTTAGTGGTATCTTGTATTTGTTTCAATTTTCATTTTGGCACCATGAGTTTCCATTGATTTGTTTTTAATTTACATTACACAATTTATACTAAGATGAAGCATCTTTTCAAACGTTTGGTCATTTGGATATGCTGTTTAATTAAGTGCCTTTGAAAACTTCTAACTCATTTTTCTATTTTAATGTCTTTTTTCTATTGATTTGTAAAATATTTTCATGTTTTCTGAAAAAAGTCTCCTTTAAATTTTACTCCATGATGAAATTTTGACATTGTCAATTTTAATGTATTTCAATTTATCAATATTTTCTTTATGTTGAGTGTTCTCTGATTTCCGTTTTAAAAATATAGTTTTATCCCTCAGATTCATAAGTTGCTGCTGCTGCTGCTAAGTCGCTTCAGTCGTGTCCGACTCTGTGAGACCCCATAGACAGCAGCCCACTAGGCTCCTCTGGCCCTGGGATTCTCCAGGCAAGAATACTGGAGTGGGTTGCCATTTCCTTCTCCAATGCATGAAAGTGAAAATTGAAAGTGAAGTCGCTCAGTTGTGCCCGACTCTTAGTGACCCCATGGACTGCAGCCTACCAGGCTCCTCCGTCCATGGGATTTTCCAGACAAGAGTGCTGCAGTGGGGTGCCATTGCGTTCTCCCAGATTCATAAGTTATCTATTTCCAAAATAATTCTTACTATCAAACCACCTGTATCACCCTTCATCCTGGTCACAGTGACATCTGTTCACACTCTTTGCTGAACCCAGGGTAGGTAAGGCACGGGATAAGAGTTGGGAAGGAGACTAAAGGAACTCTAGGAATTGCAGACACATTTATTCTCTCCCCGGCACTGCAGTTATAATACAGCCCCTCTCCTTGCTAACACAGCAGCCATAACAGCAGCCACAACATAACCAGAACAAAGCCATAACATAGCCATGACATCATTTCATATAATATAATCATGATGTTGCTCTATTATAGCACTGATGTGGCAGTAGCTGGGGCTTTCATGGTAAGGCTCCATCAGGCATTCCACACAAAGCAGCTCCTGACCGAGTGAGTCCCTCCTGAGACGCATGTGCAGTTCTATAAGTGATCTCAGCTGTTACAGAAACATTATTTACAAAACGGGGCAAGAGCTAGAGGCTGTGGACTGAGAGAGCCTGATCACACCATCTTGGTCAATTTGCTCTCTCCCCACACTACCCAATACTCAGTTGCCTCAATCAATGATATTTAAGTTTTGTTAACGAGTATGAGGAGGGTTAGTGCTGGCAGGGTGACACTGCTTCTCATTGCACACATGTGTTGCAGCTGTGTTGCCTGTGCTTCAGCTCAGCTGGGATGGTCCCCCAAGTGCCTCTCATCCTCCTCTTAGAACTAACTAGAGGGCTTGCTGGCTCATCTTCTTTAGGCAGATCAGAGTAGGTGAAACAGTCAAGCGTGCTAAGTGCTAAGCTTGCAACTGGTGTCTTGTCACTTCTGGATCATTTAATTAACAAAGCAAGTCAAACAGTCACATCCAAAGTCAAGAGGGGAGAACAAGTGAGTGTACTTCATTTTTTTAAGAAAGATAAATTGCAAAATCATGCCAAAAACTTGGGTTAGTAATTAAATATATTTCTTCAATTAGTATTCTCATACACCATCTAATATAATACTTATTTTTAACATTCCCTTTTAGATATAAATTCTACCTAAATCCAATTTCTGTGAAAGGTTGAAGTATGCACCAAGTTTAATTTATGTTTCATATGGATATTGCAGTTTAGTAATTACCACTTATTGAAAAGACAGGCTTTCTTAATGCTTCTCTGAAATGCCATTTTAAATATATTGGCCTATTTTTGATTTAATTATAATACATGGTGGGCTATATGGGCTTACTAGTGACAAACCCATGCTATAGCTTTAACAATGTCTGGTAGAGTAAATCTGTTGTTTACATTTTTCAAGAATATTTCTACTCTTCTAGGAACAACATAATGTGTATAAAATTTAGAATCAGATATTCAGAATCTACCAAAACATTTTATAGAGTTTTCTGATTGGGATTGCATTGAATCAGGAGACAAAATTGAGGAAACTTAAATTCTCACAATGATGAACTGACAGTATTTTAAACAATCATCCATTGAGTTAGGTCTTCATTAACATCTTGCAATAAGCCTTTCTAATTTTCTATTCAGAGTCTGGCATACCTTTTGTTAGAATTTTAACCTATGTTTTTAACATTTTTTTCTTTCAGTTGTATTATATCATTTTTAAGAGCTGTTTTGTATCACTGACATATATAAATATATTGATTACCACTACTGACCTTGCAACAATTAACTTTTTAGATCCATTTAAATGAAAATTGCCCTTAGATTCTTTACACTTTTCAAACAGATCATACTATTTTCCAGTAATAACAATTTTTTTTAATTTTATCTTCTTCATCTTCTTCATCTACTGCATTGACTAAAGGCACTAGTACAATGCTGAATCTTACTGGTCTCAGAGAGAAATCTGGCTATTTTGTAAAGTATAAAAGAATTCAATTTATTTTCCTGATAAAAAACCCTAATGTTTTCCCATTAACAGTTAAAACAAAATTTAAATAGTAATGGGACTTTGGTTACCATTAACCTTTTCTTCTACATATATCTCTTGATTATCACATTTAATTATATTTGAAGATTTGTTTTTTAATTACTTTTACTTATTTTACAAATATGAGCATGGTACCCTTGGTGGGCAATGAATGTTGAATAGTTTACTCTAACTTGCTATGATCTTTCACATCTGGATGTTTAACAGTTGCTCTTTTTTTAGTATTTTATTTTAATTTTTGGCATGGCTTTACTATTTTGAAGAAGAACTTGCCAAATAGCACATTTGAAGTGTACTTAAAGATAATATCTTGCATAATCATAGGGCATTGTAAACACCAGAGAAATGATGTGATTATAGTATGATTATCTGGGATACAACTTATCTAGATTTCATCAGATTTCACATGCACTATTTTGGGGAGTGGAATGGATGTGCCTACAAAGTTTTGTCACAAAAATATGTTGTTGTTATTCAGTCGCCCAGTCATGTCTGACTGTGCAACCCAATGGACTGCAACATGGCACATAAATATAATGTATTTGAATAACTGCCACCATAGCAATATATAGTTTCCATACATCAAAACATAGAAATTCCCTGATATAAATCCTTAATTGTCAAACCCTTTCACCAATTCTAAACTCCAGAAAACACTTATATGTGACCATTATAATTTTCTGTCTTTGAGAATATTACATATATGGAATAATTCAGTACATAACCTTTGAAATTGACTTTTTCACTCAGCATAAAGCCATTGCAATCCATTAAGTCCTCATGTGTATCAATACTTTGTCCCTTTTTGTCCCTGAGTACTATTCCACTGTATGACTGTAAAGAATTAGAAGGGCCTTTGGGTTGTTTTCAGTTTTGATAATTACACCGAAGCTGCTGTGAACACCCATGTATAGCCCTTGATATGAATACTCTCCCAGTAATTTCACATTTCTCAGGCTCTCTTCATTCTTTCAGGTCTGTAATAAAATGAAACATAATAATTAAGACATAATAATAGTACTTTTGGTTTGCCCTGGTGGCTCAGATGGTAAAGAATCCACCTGCAATGCAGGAGGCTGAGGTTCAACCCCAGGGTTGGGAAGATCTCCTGGAGAAGGGAATGGTTACCCAGTATAGCATTCCTGCCTGGAGAATCCCATGGACAGAGGAGCCTTTCAGGCTACAGCCCATGGGATCACAATTTTATGGACAAAGGAGCCTGGCAGGGTGTAGTCCATGGGGCCTTAAAGAGTTGGACACAACTGAGAAAGTAACACTTTACTGCTTTTGAATATTTTCCATATTGTATATTTGTATGCGTGTATATATTGTTGTTATTCAGTCACTAAGTAATGTCTGTCTCTTCGTGACCTCATGGATTGTAGCCTGCTAGACTCTTCTGTCCATGGGTTTTTCCAGGCAAGAATACTGGAATGGGTTGTCATTTCCTGCTTCAGGAGATCTCCCTAAACCAGGGATCGAACTTGTGTCTCCTGCATTGACAGGCAGGATTCTTTATTGCTGAGCTACCAGAGACGCCTGCATACATATACATATACATATATGTATATGTATATATACTCTATATATGTTACCCTATATACTCTATATGTTACTCTCTGCATATATATATATACTCATATATATATATATGTTACTCTATATACTCTATATATGTTACTCTATATTATATATAATATATATTATATATATATTTATATATATAATATATATATATATAAAATACTCTATATATGTTACTTTTTAAACCTTCCATTATGCTATGAGTTCCATCTGGGAAAGGACTTGTCCATCTTATTTATCTGTGATATACTAACACTTAGGAGAATTTTTGATATATATTATTACTACAAATATTTAAGTAGTAATTTTCTAAAGTAACTGCTAAAATTTTCTTACACTTTTATGACACATCTGTACTTTAACTCCATATATTTCAGTATTAGCTTTCATTTCCTTCTGAGCCCTTTATCTTGGTGTCACCTACTTAAAATCAAAACATATGCTTTATGTTATTACAGATACCAAGAATTATCCCAACACTTTCTTCATATGCAGATCCATATGCTTCTTGAATAACTGCTATAATTCTAAACTTCAGTTTCTAAATAAACATCGTCAATGCATTTGATGGGTGACATTGTCTTCAACTCCTCAAATGTATAATGCAATTTTGGTGAAATGTCTTCCTTGTCAAAATATTAGCTTACCATTGCTTATGCAACTTGCTGTTTTTATTTTTCTTTGAAGATTGTTATGAATAAATAATAGCAACAATGTAGACATTTAGAAATATATTCATGAAAAAATGAGGCATAACATAAAGTATATTCATAACATAAAGCATATTCATAAGACTAGAGCTTTAATCATATTATTTTATAGAGGCAGGCAGTAAGTGATGGATGATAGTCTAGATGTGAATAAAATTCATTTATTCTGAAATAGCTATCACTAGTTTCAGTTCAACAAAGAATATGCTAATTGTGAGGAAATACCATAAGCATTTGACATGATGCTAATGTCTCAGCTTTCTCATTTTCTATTTGAGAATAAGAACAGAATGTTTTGGGTCCTCATGACTCAGACAATAAAGAATTCACTTCCAATACAGAAAACCTGGGTTCGATTCCTGAGTTTGGAACATCCCCTGAAGGAGGGCATGGCGGTCCACTCCAGTATTCTTGCCTGGAAAATCCCATGGATAGAGGAGCCTGGTGAGCTGCAGCCCAAAGGGTTGCACAGAGTCAGACACGCCTGAAGTGATGTAACTCAAAGCACAGCAAATTAATTAGAATAGAGCACGGTGCTAATAGCATCACAGGATTTTTTTTTTTTTTAACCACTTAAAGACAACTGAGATTCTATGATGTAGGTAGACGAATATTGCATCTAAGACCATGCTTAAATATTTTCACCTTTAATAATATATAACCTCAAAAACTGAATCTTGTCAGAAATGCATACACATTTTATATAATGCAGAATGGTTGCCAGATTCTAAAAGAGCAAATGTACAAACTTCTCCTTCTGATGATTTCCTAAGTAACTTTCTCCAAAACAATTTGCAAATTATTTTTGGACTTTCCCTTGGATGTACCATAGTCCTGAAGGTAAACAAATTGCATAACTATGTCTGCTAAGTGTTCCTTTAATAGTCGACTATAATCTTTATAACAGTGCTTCAGTATAAAACATACTTTTCCCTTTACTATATCTGCAAACATAAATTTAAAGACTAACACCTCTAAAATCATTCCATTAGGGAAATTTGTAACTTTAATTCATTAACTTATTAAGTTAAATTTCTATTTGTTCTTTCAATAGGTATTTATTTACAAGTATTTATAGCCTAGATATTCTTGTCAAGGATTTTTAAAAGAGAAAACATGGTCCCTAAAAACTCATCTTATGTGTGTATACACACATAAAGAAAGAAAGAAAAAGGTCCATTGCAGGAGATCAATGTTGAAATAATACAAACATGAAAAATGATATAACCATTGAATTTAGTAATACAAAGATTGATGGCAAAGTTATAAATAAAAATTTAAATTCACTGATGCGATCTGTAATGATATGCCAGTAACAGTTAGGAAAAAGAAAACATTGGTATAGAACTTTGAAGAAATAGAATGGTAGGTAGCAGGGTACAGAAGAACAAGAAAGAAAGAAATACTTTTTGACTGAACTTTGTGTGTGTATGTGTTTGTGTGTATGTATGTATGAGATTTTGCTTTTTAGGGGTCACACAGAGTCAGACATGACTGAAGTGACGTAGCATAGCATAGCATAGAACCCTTCATCATGTGAATGCAGTTGAACTGTAAAAGGAGGGTGTTGAAAATACATTTAAGTGAGGATACACCATACCTGAGAAATTTTGTGGGTTTGGTTCCAGGCATCCATGATAAAGCAAATATCATGATAAAACAAGCCGCAGGAATGTGTTGGTTTCCCAGTGCATATAAAAGTTATGTCTACACTACACTGTAGTCTGTGAAGTGTGCAATAACATTATGTTCAAAGCTTATATAATATTCTAAATCATTTGCTATCATCTTAACAGTCTTCATGGCATATTCATCATAAGTAGATTTCATCTCAAGAATTGTTTCTTTGCTCATCTATAAGAAGCGATTCCTCATTTTTTTTATCAAGAATCTCTTTTATTGATTATCAGAAACATTACAAACATCTAATATGAACAAATTGTAACATGACAGTGTTTAGTTTGAACAATTAATACATTTCAGATATAATATTATACATATTTCAATGTTATTCTCCCCAATCATCCCATCCCTCTCCCGGTCCCAGAGTCCAAAAGTCTTTTTTAAAGTTGTATCATGAGATTGCAGAAATTCAGTTTCATCTTCAGGTTCAACTTCTAATCCTAGTTCTTGAATCCTTAAAAGTCAACCATGAGGTTTGGAATCCACTTCTTCCAAACTCCTGTTGATACTAATACTTTGAATATTTCCCACAAATCACACATATTCTTAACAGTATCTAGAATGGTGACTCTTTTCCATAGAATTTTCAGTTGACTTTGCCCAGATCCATCAGATTTATCAGAATCTATGTCAGCCTTAGTCAAATTTACTTCTTGATCCATGGGCTACAGATGTTGTGTTATCAGGCATAAAAACAGTGTTAATCTCCATTGGATCATAGAAAAAGTCAGAGAATTTTAAAAAGACATCTATTTCTGCTTCATTGACTAGGCTAAAACCTTTGATTGTGTGGATCACAATCAATTGTGGAAAACTTTTAAAGATATGGGAATACTGGACCACTTAATCTGTCTCTTGAGAAACCTGTATGCAGGTTAAGAAGCAACAGTTGGAACTGGAAATGGAACAAAGGACAGGTTCAAATTTGGAAAAGGAATATGTCAAGGCAGTATATTGTCACCCTACATATTTAAATTCTATGCAGAGTACATCATGCAAAATGCCATGCTGGATAAATCTCAAGCTGGAATCGAGACTGCCAGGAGAAATATCAATAACCTCAGATATGCAGATGATACCACCCTAATGATAGAAAGTGAAGAGGAACTCAAGAGCTTATTGATGAAGGTGAAAGAAAAGAGTGGGAAACTGGCTTAAAACTCAACATTCAAAAAACAAAGATAATGGTATCTGGTCCCATAATTTTATGGCAAATAAATGGAGAAAACGTGCAAACAGTGGCAGATTTTATTTTCTTGGATTCCAAAATCACTGCATATGATGACTACAGCCAAAAAATTAAAAGATGCTTGCTCATTGGAATAAAAGCTATGACAAATCTAGAGAACATATTCAAAAGCTGACACATCACTTTGCCAACAAAGGTCCATCTAGTCAAAGCTATGGTTTTTCCAGTAGTCATATATGGATGTGAGAGTTGGACCATAAAGAAGGCTGAGCACCAATGAAATGATACTTTCAAACCATGGTCCTGGAAAAGACTCTTGAGAGTTCCTTGGACAGCAAGAAGATCAAACCAGTCAATTCTGTAGAAAATCAATGGTGAATTTTCATTGGAAGGACTGATTCTGAAACTGAAGCTCCAATACTTTGGCCACCTGATGTGAAGAGCCAACTCATAAAAAAGACTTTGATGCTGGGAAAGATTGAGGGCAAGAGGAGAAGGGATGGAGGTTGAGATGGTTAGATGGCATCACCAACTTAATTGGCATGAGTTTGAGCAAACTCTGGGAGATAGCGAAGGATAGGGAAGCCTGCCCTGCTACAGTCCGCATCTTAGCAACTGAAAAACAACACCAACAAATCTCTTTGCACATCTCCATAAGAATTCTTGGGTGACTGAGTGCATTGTCAATGAGCACCAATAGTTTTTAAGAGATTATTTTTTTCTCAGTAGTATTTCTCAGCAATGGGCTTAAAATATCCAGCAAACCATGTTATAAACAAATGTACTGTCATGCAGGCTTTGTTGTTCCATTTGAAGTTCAGTGGCAGAGTACAGTTATCATAATTAATAAGAGTCCTTGGATTTCTGAGTTGATAAGTAAGCACAGGCTTCAATTTAAAGACACTGACTGTAGTAATCCCTTATAAGAGATTTGGTCTGTCCTTTGAAGCTTTGAAGCCAGGTGCTGACTCATCCTCTCCAGCTATGAAAGTCCTAGATGACATCTTTTTCCAATAGAAAACTTTTGTCTACACTAAAAATATTTTCTTTAATATGACCAGTTTTATTAATTATATTATCTAGATCTTTGGATAACTTGCAACAACTTCTACATCAGTATTTGTTACTTCACTTTGCACTTTGAGGTTATGGAAATGGATTACTTCCTTAAAATCTAATAACCTAATCTCTGCTGCTGCTAAGTCACTTCAGTTGTGTCCAACTCGGTGTGACCCCATAGATGGCAGCCCACCAGGCTTCCCTGTCCCTGGGCAAGAACACTAGAGTGGGCTGCCATTTCCTTCTCCAACGCATTAAAGTGAAAAGTGAAAGGGAAGTCGCTCAGTCGTGTCCAACTCTGTGCGACCCCATGGACTGCAGCCCACCAGGACCCTCCATCCATGGGATTTTCCAGGCAAGAGTACTGGAGTGGGGTGCCATCACCTTCTCCAACCTAATCTCTGCTAGCTTCAGACTCTCCGCCTCCATAGATTTGAAGAGAGTTTGGGCTTTGCTCTGACAAGGCTTTGGTTTAATGAAATGTTACAGCTGGTTTGATCTTCTCTCCAGACCACTAAAACATTATCCTTAGCAGCAATAAGGCTGTGTCATTTTCCTATCATTCGTGAGTTCACTGGAGTAAGACTTTTAATTTCCTTCTAGAACATTTTCTTTGCATTCACAACTAGGCTAACTATTTGATGCAAGAAGCCTAGCCTATCTCAGCTTTCAATATGCCTCTCTCACCAAGATTAAACATTCCTAGCTCTTGAGTTAAAGTGCAACACATGCAAATCTTTCACTTGAACACTTGGAGTTCATTGTAGGGTTATTAATTATCTAATTTTAATATTGATATTTCTCAGGGAAAAGGGAAGCCCAAGTAGGAGGAACCACCACTTGGTGGAACAGGTGGATCATACATAATATTTATCAATTAAGTTTGCCTCCCTATATGGGCATGGTTTGAGTGATGCCCAAAAACAATTGTAATAATAACCTCAAAGTTCAGTGAGTATAGATCACCATAACAAATATAATGATAATTAAAAAGCTTGAACTATTGTCAGATCAGATCAGTCGCTCAGTCATGTCAGACTCTTTGCGACCCCATGAATCACAGCACGCCAGGCCTCCCTGTCCAACACCAACTCTCAAAGGTCACTCAGACTCATATCCATCGAGTCAGTGATGCCATCCAGCCATCTCATCCTCTGTCATCCCCTTCTCCTCCTGCCCACAATCCCTCCCAGCATCAGAGTCTTCTCCAATGAGTCAATTCTTCGCATGAGGTGGCCAAAATACTGGAGTTTCAGCTTGAGCATCATTCCTTCCAAAGAAATCCCAGGGCTGATCTCCTTCAGAATGGACGGGTTGGATCTCCTTGCAGTCCAAAGGACTCTCAAGAGTCTTCTCCAACACCACAGTTCAAAAGTATCAATTCTTCGGCGCTCAGCCTTCTTCACAGTCCAGCTCTCACATCCATACATGACCACAGGAAAGACCATAGCCTTGACTAGGCGAACCTTTGTTGGCAAAGTAATGTCTCTGCTTTTGAATATGCTATCTAGGTTGGTCATAACTTTCCTTCCAAGGAGTAAGCATCTTTTAATTTCATGGCTGCAGTCACCATCTGTAGTGATTTTGGAGCCCAGAAAAATAAAGTCTGACACTGTTTCCACTGTTTCTCCATCTATTTCTCATGAAGTGATGGGACCAGATGCCATGATCTTCGTTTTCTGAATGTTGAGCTTTAAGCCAACCCTTTCACTCTCCACTTTCACTTTCATCAAGAGGCTTTTGAGTTCCTTTTCACTTTCTGCCATAAGGGTGGTGTCATCTGCATATCTGAGGTTATTGGTATTTCTCCCAGCAATCTTGATTCCAACTTGTGTTTCTTCCAGTCCAGCGTTTCTCATGATGTACTCTGCATATAAGTTAAATAAACAGGGTGACAATATACAGCCTTGACGTACTCCTTGTCCTATTTGGAACCAGTCTGTTGTTCCATGACCAGTTCTAACTGTTGCTTCCTGACCTGCATACAAATTTCTCAAGAGGCAGATCAGGTGGTCTGGTATTCCCATCTCTTTCAGATTTTTCCACAGTTTATTGTGATCCACACCGTCAAAGGCTTTGGCATAGTCAATAAAGCAGAAATAGGTGTTTTTTTGGAACTCTCTTGCTTTTTCCATGATCCAGCGGATGTTGGCAATTTGATCTCTGATTCCTCTGCCTTTTCTAAAACCAGCTTGAACATCAGGAAGTTCACAGTTCACATATTGCTGAAGCCTGGCTTGGAGAATTTTCAGCATTACTTTACTAGCGTGTAAGATGAGTGCCATTGTGCAGTAGTTTGAGCATTCTTTGGCCTTGCCTTTCTTTGGGATTGGGATGAAAACTGACCTTTTCCAATCCTGTGGCCACTGCTGAGTTTTCAAAATTTGCTGGCATATTGAGTGTAGCACTTTCACAGCATCATCTTTCAGGATTTAGAATAGCTCAACTGGAATTCCATCACCTGCACTAGCTTTGTTCGTAGTGATGCTTTCTAAGGCCCACTTGACTTCACATTCCAGGATGTCTGGCTCTCAGTCAGTGATCACACCATCATGATTATCTGGGTCGTGAAGATCTTTTTTGTAGGAATTACAAATGTGACACAGATACATGAACTGAGCAGATGCTGGAAAATGGTGCAGCTACACTTGCTACAGAGGTTGTTATAAATCTAGGATTTGTGAAACACACATTATCTGTGAAGTATAATGAAATGTGATATGCTTGTGATAAATATGGCTGGGTCCATCATGTGCTTATTTTTCTAAAATCCTACCTCCCATTTAATCAGTGCACTGAATAAAAGCTTAAAAAGTCACTTCCTTTCTCTGTACAGAAGTTATTCATCCATTCTTGATTCTATTTCCATACCTTTATTATCATAATAGAATTTTCTCAAAATAGGAAACAGTAGATTTTTGTGAGCATAAATAATCAACTTTCAACTTCATATTTTATAATTCATAACCATGTTTTTCTGATATGAAAGACAATGTCTTAACTATCAAGTTTATTAATATTATATTTATTATTGATTGATGATTGGCAACCATGTATATTACAGTTCAAATGTTTAGAACTCTGGGACGAACACAAATTCCTAAAGATAAAATATTTGTTGTGGAGTGGTGAAGACATCACATGAAACTGGAATTTCAAATCATGAATCAAAGGAAAATAATTCCTAGAAACTAGCAAATAAGAAATTCCATAACCCTGAATTTAAAGAGCTAAATATTAGAGCAAAGGGGAAAACAAGGATAAAACTCTTAAAACCCGATTATTGTCTTATACTTAAATTATATAATTTAACAGGGTTAAATCATTGATTGATTATACTATTGCAATGTCTTCTCTAAATGATGATCATTAGCTCTCCCTCAATGTAAATGTTCTTATTACTTTATCATGTATTTGACAGCTTTACTAGTCTAACTCCTGTCAAGAACTATGCAAAGTACTATAGATAAAAGAGGACCACTACATAAGGGGATTCAATAGTTAGGGAGGAATATGCATACAATCAGTTAATCTCAATAAAATTTGCTGAGTTTAGTTACAAAGGCTACAATATATGCAATGGGAACACAGAGGATTGAGCAATTACATACATGGGAAACTAGGGAATGCTTTATTGGGAAGGTAATATATAAATGTCCCCTGAGAAATCAGTAAGAAGATTTCACAGCCATTAAGAAGGAGGAAGATGAATTTTCTAGGGAGAAGAGATAGTTCATTTAATGATATAGGGTATGAATTGGACAAGAAGCAGCAAAGATGGTAAGTTATCTTCTGTGGTACATCATAACATTTCCATCAGAGGCATCGGCATGCAACAAAGTGAATTATAACATGCTAAAACATCGATAATATGCTCTGAGGGCCATATACCTGTTGTGCATTGGGTACATTTTCCTCATTTCTGTCTTTTTTATTCAGTATAAATATCATAATTTATTTGTCTTTCTGAGAACATCTTAATCAAAATATTATAGCCAGTCTAATAAAGAGACCACAAAACCTTCATTTATAACTCTTATGTCTCATTGTTTAAGATAATGTATGTAAATTGAGCCCAAACAATGAATCTACACTGCATTCATATTTGAAATGGAAAGCCCTATAATTTCATTCACTCATTGGTTCATCCATTCACTCACTCATATTTATTCTTTTTTTTTTTTTATTTAGTCACTCCCTCAATACACTTATATTTTTCATTTCTTGTTGTTCAGTTACTAAGTTGAGTTTGACTTTTTGCACTGCATCATGCCAGGATTCCCTGTCCTTTATTATCTCCCAGAATTTCCTCAAACTCATGCCCATTGAGTTGGTGATGCAATCTCAACCATTTCATTCTGTCACTCCCTTCTCCTCCTGCCCTCAATCTTTCCCAGCATCAGGGTCTTTTCCAATGAGTCAGTCTTTGCAACAGGTGCCCAAAGGATCAGAACTCCAGCCTCAGCATCAATCCTTCCAATGAATATTCAGGGTTGATTTCCTTTAGGATTGACTGATCTCCTTGCAGTCCAAGGGACTCTCAAGAATCTTCTCCAGCATCACAGTTCAAAGGCATCAATTCTTCAGCATTCAGCCTTCTTTATGGTCCAACTCTCATATCCACACATGATTACTGGGAAAGCCATAGCTTTGACTATATGGACAATATCCCAATATATTATGCTGGGTCTGTGCATAAAGAAACTAACAGACTTAGTCCCTACCTTACAGAATTTACATGTGGGAGATGATAGTGAGATGTGCCTTCAATCGACCTTGACAAAATTAATTATGCAATTAAAATCATATTGAGTTCTACAAAGAACATTTACATGTTGTTTTACAAAAGCATAAGTGGAAATAAACTTTCTAAACAGAGAATATTTCCCATAGGAAGACAAAATAAAGACTGATATTATCATAAAGAATATGGTTCCTCCTGAAGCTACTGTTATTAATATTTAGTTCAGACTAATTATCAGAGCATTTTATCTTCCATATGCCTAATCGCTACTCAGTTTGGCTGCATTTAGTCATCAAATTTAACACTTTTTTAAGAAAGCAAATGTTTTCATTTTAGATTCAGTACCACTCCCTCCTCTTGCCTGACATCTAGTGGAAGAGATAATCAGTGGGAAAATCACCAGGGTGAAATAAATGTAAAGATCAAATCACACAGGGGAAATAGCAAAGGAATTATCTTTCTGAATCACTCTATTTTACAGAACGGATAAGTGTCCACACTTCATTACTATAGTACACTTATCTGTGCTTTAACTATATATTTTATTATAAATTTAATATACTCCTCTATAAAATTCCCTAGTACTTAGCTAACCATATTCTTCACTGGTTGTCTCATTGGCAGAAAAGTAGCTTTTAACTCACTAAGGCTTTCTTCTATTGCTAACCTTGAAAAATAACATGTAAATATAATTTAATGTGATTCAAATGGACTTATTCAAGCTTTTCCTAGAATATGAGGATACTATTAAATAGTGTTTAATTTTTTCACCAAATTTAATTTTCAGATTCATATAAAAAAGGATAAATCAGCATGTGATTTCAAGGTTAAGAAATTGATTCAAATATCATAGAAAACACATGTATTTTACATAAGAGGTTAACCAATGTATCACCATAGCCAAAGTATAGAAGTAAATGTGAATAACTTAATAACCTTAATAACAGAGGTGAAATTTACTTCTAGGGAAATAGAAGTAGTTGTTAACTTTCATAGTCTCATTACCAATAGCTCTTTAGTGAAAATATGAGATAGAACATGTATTTGGTATTTGCTCTGGTATTTTTAGATCTTGGAGAAGCAAATGGCAACCCACTCCAGTATTCTTGCTTGGAAAATTCCATGGACAGAAGAGCCTGGTGGGCTACAGTCCATGCGGTCGCAAAATGTTGGCCACAATTGAGCGACTGAGCACATTTTTAGATCCATCATTACGTGCATGTGTGAGTGTATGTGTACACAAATATGTGTTTACTTTTTAAGTAAAGTTTCTCTTTTTAAATAATTAATTCCATAGGCAGCATTTTATATATACTTATAAAAACTGAAATTAGAGGTTTCTCAGGTGACTCAGTGGTAAAGAATCTGCCTCTCAAGGCAAGAGTCACAGGAGACCATGTTCAGCCTGGGGGTTGAGAAGATCCCATGGAGAAGGAAATGGCAACCCACTCCAGTATTCTTGCCTGGGCAATCCCATGGACAGAGGAGCCTAGTGGGCTACAGTCTATGGGGTCACAAAGAGTTTGACCTGAGTGAGCAACTAAGCACTAATGAGATTTAAAACTAAATTTTCAAATAATTTCAGATACAAATACATTAGTCTGTTCTATAAACAGGCTTATGCTGATTAGTGAAGTAGCAAATACGAATGTACTGATATTTCTCTTTTGAGAGCTAAAAGTCTCTTTTATTATTTTTCATCTATATATATTCACTATTTATATTGTTTTCTCTGACTTTCCTTTTAAAATTTGATGTCATTAGAAAACTTTATTATTTCATTTTGCCTATGCTTGAAGTTATTGTTTGCTTTCAATGTTATTTTGCTGTTTTTTGAGGTAAGAACTCTGAAAATGTCCTCTATGACAGTGTGTAATGATCATAAGAAAATTATAGTCAAAAACTCTTATGAAAAAGATAATGGATCAAGTAGGTTATACAGGGTTAAGAGATTCTCTGTAATTGATGATTTTCTTTAACTTAAAAAAGTATTTTCAAAAACTGATGAGGCATTTTGAAAGGGAAAAGATAAAGCTAATAAAACAGGCATTATTAAAAGAGAGAAATGAGAAAATGTTTAAGAGTTTGAAGGTTACTGGAAACAAATTTCACTAAATGCCAATTACCATAGTAGACTATATCTTTAGGCTAAATAAGCAAATCTTTTGTGAAAAATACATAAAAGCCCATACAATTTTAACATTGTAGATAGCTAACATACTCACCAAATTTGAGTACCCCAATGGGGAATAATAAGGACTAATTGTCATCAACACAAAGAACCTAGCAAATTAGGCAAACATGCCTGTGAATCCATATGTTACTTAGGGGGGAGAGAAAATGACTGAGTCTCTGAAAAACACATATACTTTAAAAAATACCTTAAAAAATTTGACATCAAAAATATCAGATTAAAGCAGAAATACATCAGTTCTTTGAAGCTTACAAGCATATTGTAATTTTCTAAAGTAATTTTAGCTATGTAACAGTTACAAATAATCCCCCTATTGAACTCATAAACTTTGAGGTCCTTGATCCTTTTTCACTGGCTTGAGAGCATGAAACTGTAACATATTAGAAATTAAACAGTATCGGGCATCAAACCTGGACTGGCGACTCATTTCATATATGATATTAGGGTTCAGGATGGGGAACATATGTATACCTGTGGCAGATTCATTTTGATATATGGCAAAACCAATACAATATTGTAAAGTTAAATAAAATATTTTTTTTTTAAAGAAACATGTAACTTTTAAGGAGGTACTAAAGTAATGCGAATTCCATAAAAAGTTAATTTATTAATTCAATATATTTATTATACACTTGCTTCCCAGTAGCTGATTCAGTAAAAAATCTGCCTGCAATCCAGGAGATTCCTGGGTGGAGAAGATCCCTTAGAGAAGGAAATGGCAACCTACTCCAGTATTCTTGCCTGGAGAATCCCTTGGACAGAGGAGCCTGGCAGGCTACAGTCCACGGTGTCCCAAGAGTCAGACATGATTTAGCGACTAAACCACAACCACCAGCACCACCACTATACACTTGTCATGTAAAGCCTTTTCTACATAAGTGTAATATGATCCAGATCCTATGAATGACATGTTATTGTAAAAAAAAAAAAAAGTCCAAGTTCTCTTTTAAAATGAGAAGAGATTTGATCTGGCTTCAACAAGTCTGACATTTAATAAACAAACTTTAAGCCATACCTGCTTTTGAATATGCTATCTAGATTGGTCACAACTTTCCTTCCAAGGAGTAAGCATCTTTTAATTTAATGGCTGTAATCCCCATCTGCAGTGATTTTGGAGCCTGAAAAAATAATTCTGACACTGTTTTTAGTGTTTCCCCATCTATTTCCCATGAAGTGATGGGACCAGATGCCATAATCTTAGTTTTCTGAATGTTGAGCGGAAGGAAAGTTATGACCAACCTAGATAGCATATTCAAAAGCAGAAACATTACTTTGCCAACAAAGATCCGTCTAGTCAAGGCTATGGTTTTACCTGTGGTCATGTATGGATGTGAGAGTTGGACTGTGAAGACAGCTGAGCGCTGAAGAATTGAAGCTTTTGAACTGTGGTGTTGGAGAAGACTCTTGAGAGTCCCTTGGACTGCAAGGAGATCCAAGCAGTCCATTCTGAAGGAGATCAGCCCTGGGATTTCTTTGGAAGGAATGATGCTAAAGCTGAAACTCCAGTACTTTGGCCACCTCATGCGAAGAGTTGGCTCATTGGAAAAGATTGATGCTGGGAGTGATTGGGGGCAGGAGGAAAAGTTGATGACAGAGGATGAGATGGCTGGATGGCATAACTAACTCAATGGCCATGAGTTTGAGTGAACTCTGGGAGTTGGTGATGGACAAGGAGGCCTGTCGTGTTGCAATTCATGGGGTTGCAAAGAGTTGAACACAACTGAGTGACTGAACTGACTGACTGAACTGAACTGAAGCCATACTTGTGGAGTTGAGTTTCTTAGGAATTATGTATGAAACCTTTAAAAGGAATATATTCAGGTAAAATGAAGGAAAATACTGGACATTCTTGAAGGCATAGGGTCGTGTAGATTTGTTGTCATACTACTTTCAAGTTTTTATCTTGGATAACTTATGTACAAATGTTCTTTCCAAATGAACTTCTGGATCAATTCTGATACAGGTGAATTGAGAAGGTGAGGAGTTTGAGTGGAATTGCTCTAGGGAATATGTCTCCCTGATCTACCTAAGTTGCTTAAATACAATCATATACTTCTATCACTTATAATAAATCTGAGATCTATCCAAACCTCAGAAAATTCACCAAAAACATTCAATTTCATATATGGCATGTCTGTTAGCTTTTCAGTTGGTTGGGTTGTTCATTATCCATTGCTAATTCTCTGCCCTTTCCTGAGAATATTTTTATTTAGATATTCACCCTTTGAAAAAAGAACAAATAAACCATGCTTTGTCTTACATACTACAATCTGTAAGTGGTTTTTAATTGTCTGACAGAATAATGGCCGATTTGTAGATCATATTAATGAATCATAATTAGAACTGTACAGTTGATAATATAATAATTGATCATTCTATTTTGCACAGCACCCACTCTTGAATAAAAAGGAACACTTTAGCAATTAGCACTATGTTTAGTTGAAATATTAAAAATAGAGTACTTAAATAATTTTTCTCAGAGAAATATTTAACAGTTTTGATGTTCAACTAATTATGAACAAACCATAATATTTTTTAAAAGATAGTAATAAAGGTGAAAAAAGAAACTTTAGATTGATTTAATAGATCAACTCAATTACTAATAACCAGGAAAAATTAATAGCATTAAATAGAATCCACTTTGTATAATCCAGTCTGACTTAGAAGAAATAAAGAATAATCATTGCTCTTAGGAGAGTTCTATCCTGCTACATTACCAAATGCTTCTGGAGCCATTTGTGCTTTTCATTAATTTTAACCTTATTCTTATTAAAATGATAAAGACTTAACCAGGAGAAGCCAAAGCCATTCTTGCATAAGATTTATATATTTAAAATCAGTTATGGCTCCACTTATACTTCTTTAGTTTATATGGAACTGACCTCTCTCTATCCCCATTTAAGCAATATGCTACTACCAAGGGAGATAGGAGCTGATACAGCAATTGTTCCCATGTTTATTTTTAATATTGTCTCAGAAGATCCTCATACAGCCAGTGTCAAATTCAGCATTTGACAACACAACAGCTTAATTAACATTGTCACACATATAGAAAATGAGAGGGAGAGCATGGGTTCACAAAGGTTGAAGCAAGTCAGATTTCTGAGAATCAGGTAGCAAAGGATATTGGAGACAGGCAGGTCACATTTATGGGTGTGTGTTTGTGGGGAGGAGTAAGTTATAGAGCTTTCTTACCCCAACGATCAATACAATAGAAAGTATAAATACCAGAGAAATTTATTTGAATACTGAGTCATTCAATCTGTTCTGCTAGGAAAATGTGAAATCCTTATGCTAAAAATAAAAGATAATTCAAAAGTATTTTTACACTTTGCTGGCTTATTTTACATTGAAAAATGTCTATATTGTTTAACCTATATCGAATCTTTATTCTTTCCACTGACGTTACTTTCTGGCTTTTATGAACATGCTATTTGACCAATTAGTCTCCAGATATCTTGCCCTTGATCTATCAAAATTTAATCTGCAGTGAATCAATCTCTTCCTCAGTCAAATACGTTTAACAAGCTTTTATCTGTAACCGTTTGCTAATTAACATTCCCTCTTTTTGCCAGTGAACTACAGTTATTAAGCAAAAAGTATCGATTCAAAAGTCAACCACTTGCCTACCCAATTACTCCCATACTCTCTTAGGAATGTGTTTTATTGCCTATTACCAAATTAAAATTGTTGTTTTAAATGTACTATTACAGAGATGAAAATACAGAAGGACATCATCATCTATTCATGTGTTCAACAAACATTAGTTAACAGTACTGATAAAACTCCATGAGACGGGACGAAGGATGAGCCTGGTGTGCTGCAGTCCCTAGGGTCACAAAGAGTCTGACATGATCTAATGACTGAACAACAACAACAAACTGGTAAAACAAAGTTGAAGAAGAGACATTGCCCATTTACCTTAGAAAGCTAACATTTAAATGAGGTGGACAGAACTTCAACAACTGGAAAGATAAATGATTTTTCAGATGATATAAAGCCTAATATAGAGGTTCTTTAAAACATTAAAAACAGAGCTGCAATGTGATATAGCAATCCCACTCCTAGCCATATATACAGAGGAAAACATGTTTCAAAAGGTTATGGAAAAAAAAAAAAAAGGATATATGCACCCCACTATTATTGCATTATTAACTACAATAGCTAAGATATGCAAGAACCTATGTATCCACTGACAGAAGAATGAGTAAAGAAGATGTAGTACATATATTCAATGGAATATTAGCCATTAACAAGAGTGGGATAATGTCATTTGCAGCTGCATGGAGGGACCTGGAGATTATCATAATTTTCATATAAGTGAAGTAATATAGACAGAGAAAGATAAATTTCATATAATATCACATGAGGAGAAAGGGATGACAGAGGATGAGATGGTTGAATGGCAGTAATGAATCAATGGACATGAGTTCAGGCAAGCTCCAGGAGATGGTAAAGTATAGGGAAGCCTGGCATGCTGCAGTCCATGAGGTTGCAAACAGTCCGAAACAACTGAGTGACTGAACAACATATGCAGAAGGGAAAAAAAAAAGATACAAATAAACTTACAAAACAGAAACAGAGTCACAATTTAGAGAAATAATTTTTTGTTATAGGGAGATGGGGAATGGGTAGGGGAAAGGGATAGATTGAGAGTTTGGCATTGACATTTATACACTGCTATATTTAAAGCAGAGACATTATTTTGCCAACAAATATTCGTCTAGTCAAGGCTATGGTTTTTCCTGTGGTCACGTATGGACGTAAGAGTTGGACTGTGAAAAAGGCCGAGCGCCAAAAAAATGATGCTTTTGAACTGTGGTGTTGGAGAAGACTCTTGAGAGTCCCTTGGACTGCAAGGAGATCCAACCAGTCCACTCTGAAGGAGATCAGCCCTGGGATTTCTTTGGAAGGAATGATGCTAAAGCTGAAACTCCAGTACTTTGGCCACCTCATGGGAAGAGTTGACTTATTGGAAAAGACTCTTGATACTGGGAGGGATTAGGGGCAAGAGGAGAAGGGGACGGCAGAGGATGAGATAGCTGGATGGCATCACTGACTTGATGGACGTGAGTGTGAGGGAACTCCGGGAGTTGGTGATGGACAGGGAGGCCTGGCGTGCTGCGATTTATGGGGTCACAAAGAGTCGGACACGACTGAGCAACTGATCTGATCTGATCTGATCTGATATTTAAAACAGATAATCAAAAAGGATGTACTGTAAAAAATGAAAAACACTGAAGATGAACAAACCCTGAAAAGTGAATAGAGGAATGTAGGGTGGTTTTAGGGATAGTGAGATAAGAAAGGCTCGCTTATATGGCAACCTTTCAGCCAAAATCTGCAGAAAAGGGGAGAATTCTTCTAAGGGAAGGAGGAGAAAATGCTGTCTAAGGCACAAGCAAACATGATGTGTTCAAGGTACTTCAGTTCAGTTCAGCCGCTCAGTCATGTCCCACTCTTTGCGACCCCATGAATCGCAGATGGTGGTGTCCATCACCAACTCCCAGAGTTCACTCAGAATTATGTCCATTGAGTCAGTGATGCTATCCAGCCATCTCATCCTCTGGTGTCCCCTTCTCCTCCTGCCCCCAATCACTCCCATAATCAGAGTCTTCTCTAATGAGTCAACTCTTCCCATGAGGTGGCCAAAGTACTGGAGTTTCAGCTTTAGTTAGCATCATTCCTTCCAAAGAACACCCACGGCTGATCTCCTTCAGAATGGACTGGTTGGATCTCCTTGGAATCCAAGGGAGTCTCAAGAGTCTTCTCCAACACCACAGTTCAAAAGCATCAATTCTTTGGTGCTCAGCCTTCTTCACAGTTCAACTCTCACATCTATACATGACCACTGGAAAAACCATAGCCTTGACTAGATGGACCTTTGTTGGCAAAGTTATGTCTCTGCTTTTGAATATGCTATCTAGGTTGGTCATAACTTTCCTTCCAAGGAGTAAGCGTCTTTTAATTTCATGGCTGCAGTCACCATCTGCAGTGATTTTGGAGCCCCAAAAAATAAAGTCTGACACTGCTTCCACTGTTTCCCCATCTACTTCCCATGAAGTGATGGGATCAGATATCATGATCTTCGTTTTTTGAATGTTGACCATTAAGCCAACCTTTTCACTCTCCTCTTTCACTTTCATCAAGAGGCTCTTTAGCTCCTCTTCACTTTCTGCCATAAGAGTGGTATCATCTGCATATATGAGTTCATTGATATTTTTCCCTGCAATGTTACAGAGGATCAAAAATAATATGGTCAGGAGAAAGATTACTAGGTGATGAGATCAGGTTCCTGCTGCTGCTGCTGCTAAGTCGCTTCAGTCCTGTCTGCCTCTGTACGGCCCCTTAGAAGGGAGCACACCAGGCTCCCCCGTCCCTGGGATTCTCCAGGCAAGAACACTGGAGTGGGTTGCCATTTCCTTCTCCAATGCATGAAAGTGAAAAGTGAAAGTGAAGTTGCTCAGTTGTGTCCAACTCTTCACGACCCCATGGACTGCAGCCTACCAGGCTTCTCAGCCTATGGGATTTTCCAGGCAAGAGTACTGGAGTGGGTTGCCATCGCCTTTGCTGTGGAGACCAGGTTACTTGGGCTCAAAAGAGGAAGAGATTAAAGGAGAAAATTGGATTCTGTTTTGAGTGAGATGAGAAACTTATTTGTAGATTAAGCACAAGAGATCCATTTTCTTATATACATTACAAAAGTACTCCTTTGAGTGTTGTACAGAAAGTTAGTAAGTGAGGGGAAAGGGGCAAAACTCTTTGTGGTACTAAATGCACTTAAACAGATGGTTTGGGGAAGTTCTCCTTCCCCTTGGCCTCTAGTGTACTGTACAGCTTCTCTATGTCTTTTATTGTTTGATTATTAACTTTCTCCCAGTCCTCTAAGCATAAAGCTAGGGCTTCCTCTTCAATGGTTAATTAGAACACTTTTCTAATTTTCTGACTTTTTTCCTTTATAATACTTCCTATGTTTTAATGTGTTCATCATGTATATATAAGGATGGGTCTCATATAGGATGCACAGTTCAATGTAAAACCAAAAGAACCAATGACATTTTAAAATCAGTTTTTAGATAGTAAATCTCTCTCTTTTGCTCTCTACCTCTCTTTCTCATACACAGGCACACACACATGTATATTTGTGGGTGTATATGCATATATAGAATATGTATGAAATATTTGGTTGGATTGTGCATAAGTTAGGAAAATAAATGGACACCACTCTTGCACACACTCAATAAGAAAAACTTTAGAGCTCAGCAATGTTTCTTCACATGTGTGAGATTAAGTGCAAGCATTTGGAAGGCACAACAGAAAGGTAAGCAAGTATTTAGAGAAAGTTTCTCATTATCTAACTGCCAGGCAAGGAGAAAAGTTATCAGGAATAAGAAAGAAAGTAAGTGTACAGAAAATATTTTTATCAGGGATTGTGAACCAAGGATATGCCTAAACATACTCATTTTCACATTTAAAATTCTTTGATATGCTTTTAGCAGCATAAAGCCTCTTAGAACATTTTTTTTAATTGGGACATTCTGAAAAAGTCAGTTATCAAAAGATCTTCAACTAAATACAATGAGTAGAAATACTGTTAACATAAAGAATTTAGGTGATCTCCGCATATATATTTCTTTTTGCAATAAGATTTACATATAGCTAGGAAGAAAAGATCGGGTGCTTTTTCAGACAAGGTAGAACCAGGACAACTATCAAAACCTGAGAGAGAAGAATGAATAGAGTATGTCAAAATAGATAAAGCTTTCTAAAAAGCCTTATAATTATGAATAAATGGGGCTTCCTTGGTGGCTCAGATACTAAAGAATCTGCCTGCAAAACAGGAAACCCTGGGACAAGAATATCCCCTAGAGAAGGGAATGGTTACCCACTCCAATATCCTTGCCTGGAGCATCCATGGACACAGAATCCTGGCAGTCTACAGTCCATGGGGTTACAAAAATTGAGGCACGACTGGCTACTAACATTTTCACTTTCAGATATAAACCAGGTTCTGCATTAAAAAAAAAAAAAAAAAAAAGAGAGAGAGCATGAAGGAAAAGTTACTGGAAAATTTAAACATTATTTAGAGTAACAAAGGGGAATAGGGATAATTTACAGAAGTGTTAGGATAAATGTTGGAGAAGGAATGGCAACTCACTCTAGTATTCTTGCCTGGAGAATTCCATGGACAGAGGAAGTCGGCAGGCTACAGTCCATGGGGGTCACAGAGCTGGAGGTGACTGTGTGACTAACATTTTCACTTTAGTATATATGTAACCAAAGATGGGCACAATAAAGGCCAGAAATGGCAGAAATCTAACAGAGGCAAAAAAGATTAAGAAGAAGTACCAAGAATACATATAAGAGCTATACAAGAAAGGTCAAAATGACCAGATAACCAGGATAGTGTGATCACTCACCTAGAGTCAGACATCCTGAAGTGCAAAATCAAGTGGGTCTTAGGAAGCATTACTACAAACAAAGCTAGTGGAAGTGATGGAATTCAAGCTGAGCTATTTCAAATCCTAAAAGGTGATGCTGTTTTAATTTTGCAGGCAACATGACAGCACATTTAGAAAATTTAGCAGTGGCCACTGGACTGTTAAAGGTCAATTTTTATTCCAATCTCAAAGAAGGGCAATGCCAAAGAAGGTTCACTGTGCTATGCTTAGTGGCTCAGTTATGTATGACGCTTTGCAACCCTGCCAGGCCTCTCTGTCCATGGGGATTCCCCAGGCAAGAATCTTGGACTGGGTATCTTCCCAAGCCAGGGATAGAAGCAAGGTCTCCTGCATTGCAGGTATGTTTTATACAGTCTGAGCCACCAGGAAAGCCCAACAATGTTCTAACTATGGTACAGTTGCACTCATTTCAGATGCTATCAAGATTATGCTCAACATCCTTGAAGCTAGGCTTCAGCATTATGTGAACCGAGAATTGCCAGATGTACAAACTGGATTTAGAAAAGGAAGAGAAACCAAAGATCAAATTGCCAACATCCATTGGATCATAGAAAAATCAAGGGAATTCAAAAAAAAATAATCTATTTCTGTTTCAATGACTGCACTAAATCCTTTGACTGTGTGGATCTCACACACACACACACACACACACACACACACACACACACACACACGTGGGGGAATTTTAAAAGAGATGGGAATACCAGAATACTTTACCTATCTCCTGAAAAACCTGTGTGCAGGTCAAGAAGCAACAGTTAGAGCCTTACAAGAAACAATGGCCTGATTCAATTTGGAAAAGGAGTACATGAAAGCTGTATATTGTCACCCTGCTTATTTAACTTATATGCAGAATAGGTCATGTGAAATGCCCAGATAAATCACAAGCTGAAATTAAAATTGCCGGGAAAAATATGGACAACCACAGATATGCTTCCCTTGCAGCTCAGCTGATAAAGGATCTACCTTCAATATGGGAGACCTGGGTTCAATCCCTAGGTTGGGAAGATACCCTGGAGAAGGGAAAGGCTACCCACTCTAGCATTTTGGCCTGGAAAATTCCATGGACTGTATAGTTCATGGTGTCACAAAGAGTCAGACACGACTGAACAACTTTCACTTCGTGGCTATGCAGGCTGACACCACTCTAATACCAGAAAGTGAAGAGGAACTAAAGAGACACTTAATGAAAGTACAACAGGAGAGTGGAAAACCTGGCTTTAAACTCAACATTCACAAAAAAAAAACTGAGATCATGGCATCCGGTACCATCACTTCATGGTAAATTGATGGAGAAAAAGTGGAAACTGACAAATTTTATTTTCTTGGGCTTCAAAGCACTGTGGATGGTGAATGCAGCCATGAAATTAAAAGACACTTGCTCCTTGGAAGCAGAGCTATGACAAACCTAGACAATGTTAAAAAGCAGACATATCACTTTGCTGACAAAAGTCCTTATAATTAAAACTGTGTTTTTTTCCAGTAATCATGTATGCATGTGAGAATTTGACCATAAAGAAGGCTGAGCTCCAAAGAATGATGCTTTTAAATTATAGTGCTGGAGAAGACTCCTGAGAGTCCCTTGAACTGTAAGGAGATCAAATCAGTCAGTCGTAAAGAAAATTAACCCTGAATGTTCATTGGAAAGACTGATGCTGAAACTGAAGCTCCAATAGTTTGGCCACGTGATGCGAAGAGGACTCACAGACTCAATGGACATGAGTTTGAGCCAACTCTGGGAGATAATAAGGACAGGGAAGCCTGGCGTGCTACAGGTCATGTGATCTTAAAGAATTGGAGAGGACTTATCTACAGAACAATAGCAACAACCACTAGACAAATATCCCAACCTCTCTAAAAACACAATATATTTTAAAGAAAGAACAGCACAAGGAATCCCCTGGCTTCCAGTGATTAGGAGTCTGCACTTCCATGCTAGGTCCCAGGTTCAGTCCCTGGTTGGGAACTCTGATTCTGCAAGCTGTACAACATAGTCAAAAAAAAAGAACATAATTAAATTATGGAACTGAGGTTAAAAATTAATAATGTTTGTAAAATAACTACAAGTAGTTTCAACTCATTGATCAAAAATATTTTCAGAGTGACTATCAAAGCAAAATCTAAAATCATTCTAAATGAAAGTAACACACCTAGAGATGCTTAGGAGTTTAAAACTAGAATAATAAAATAAATGTGGCAAAAAACTTTTTTTTTTGATACAACCTACAAATAACAATGAAGAGTATATGTTATTATAGAGTATGTGCTATTAATTATTCATCTAACAAACAGTACAAATCTAATTTTCATAAATCTGAATATAAGAGATGTAGGGGAGAAAATATAGTATCAATAGATGTCATCAATATAACTCTCTCAATCTAAATACAAAAAGTGAAGGAAAAGGCTGAATATTGTCACCCTGCTTATTTAATTTATATGCAGAGTAAATCATGAGAAACACTGGACTGGAAGAAACACAAACTGAAATCAAGATTGCTGGGAGAAATATCAATAACCTCAGATATGCAGATGACACCACCCTTATGGGAGAAAATGAAGAGGAACTCAAAAGCCTCTTGATAAAAGAGAAAGTGGAGAGTGAAAAGGTTGGCTTAAAGCTCAACATTCAGAAAACAAAGATCATGGCATCTGGTCCCATCGCTTCATGGGAAATAGATGGAGAAACAGTGGAAACGGTATCAGACTTTATTTTTCTGGGCTCCAAAATCACTGCAGATGGTGACTGCAGCCATGAAATTAAAAGACGCTTACTCCTTGGAAGGAAAGTTATGACCAACCTAGATAGCATATTCAAAAGCAGAGACATTTCTTTGCCAACAAAGGCCAACAAAGGTCTGTCTAGTCAAGGCTATGGTTTTTCCAGTGGTCATGTACGGATGTGAGAGCTGGACCGTGAAGAATGCTGAGCGCCAAAGAATTGATGCTTTTGAACTGTGGTGTTGGAGAAGACTCTTGAGAGTCCCTTGGACTGCAAGGAGATCCAACCGGTCCATTCTGAAGGAGATTAGCCCTGGGATTTCTTTGGAAGAAATGATGCTAAAGCTGAAACGCCAGTACTTTGGCCACCTCATGCGAAGAGTTGACTCATTGGAAAAGACTCTGATGCTGGGAGGGATTGGGGGCAGGAAGAGAAGGGGACAACAGAGGATGAGATGGCTGGATGGCGTTACTGACTGGATGGAAGTAAGTCTGAGTGAACCCCGGGAGTTGGTGATGGACAGGGAGGCCTGGCGTGCTGTAATTCATGGGGTCACAAAGAGTCAGACACAACTGAGTGACTGAACTGAAGTGAACTGATTTTATACACAGTTATGGAACTTGGACCCTCTCATGGTTAATTTTATGTATCAATTTGGCTGAGTCATGATGCCCAAATTGTTGGACAAACATTATTTTAAGCATTTATGCGAGGGTGTTTTTGAATGAGATTAGTATATAAATTGGTGGGGTTTAAGTAGACAATCTGGTGTCCTTAGGCCCTCATCCAATCAGTTGAAGGTCTTGTGGAACTAAATGACTGATCCATCCTTGAATAAAAGAGAATTCTTCTGCAGTTAGCTTTCAGGCTTGAGTTGGAACATCAGTTACTCTGGGTCTCCAGCTTGCTAGCTCACACTGTAGATTTTCCACATGCTATTTTCTATAATTATGTGAACCCAATTTCTTATAATAAATAACTTTGTATAAGTATACACCCTATTGTATTTGTTTTTCTGAATAATTGTGACCAATAATGCCTCCAGTTAAAAGGACAACTTCTTTTTAAGAATTGTTAGAATATTCACAAACAATGAAGGAAAAATGGTTATGCAATTGACCCTTGAAGAACATGGGCTTGAACTATACAGGTCCACTTTCATATGATTTTTTTTTCAATAAATGCCTATTATATACACAGCATCATACCATCTGCGATTGCAGTTAGTTGAATTGATGAATATGAAATTGTGGATATGAGAGGGCTCACCATAAATTATACATGGATTTTTTGAGGGTATAGGGAGTCAGTGCCCAACTCTTGCTCTTTAGTCTCCTAATTTAATAAGTCACAGACATTAAATGATAATGAGAAAATGGAAGAATTCAAGGAAGGTGTCCCTGATCAAAACATTTAACATAAAGCATATGAAGGAGACATCTCTACAAAAATTGTTGAAAGAATCCTCTAGAGAGAAGAAGCAGAATTTGAAATTCCCTTAGATGGACCAAAAAAAAAAAAAAAAAAAAAATCAACATTTTCTTGAGAAATATAAAACATGTGTGGCTTGAGCACTTTGAAATGAGCAGTGACATAAAATGATAAAGTAGAAAGAGGGGGCAAGGATTATACCATATAGATCATATTGGGGAAAAGAAAGTAATTTATTCAAAAACTAATCATTATCATGTGTTTTTAAAATAGTCTGATAAGAGGTTTCCCTTTTCTCCACACCCTCTCCAGCATTTATTACTTGTAGACTTTTGGATTGCAGCCATTCTGATTGGCATGAAGTGGTACCTCATAGTGGTTTTGATTTGCATTTCTCTGATAATGAGTGATGTTAAGCATCTTTTCATGTGTTTGTTAGCCATCTGTATGTCTTCTTTGGAGAAATGTCTATTTAGTTCTTTGACCCATTTTCTGATTGGGTCATTTGTTTATCTGGAATTGAGCTGTAGGAGTTGCTTATATATTATTGAGATTAGTTGTTTGTCTGTTGCTTCATTTGCTATTATTTTCTCCCATTCTGAAGGCTGTCTTTTCACCTTGCTTATAGTTTCATTAGTTGTGCAGAAACTTTTAAATTTAAGGGAACCCTCTTACACTGTTGGTGGGAATCCAAACTAGTACAGCCACTATGGAGAACAGTGTGGAGATTCCTTAAAAAACTGGAAATAGAATGGCCTTATGACCTAGCAATCCCACTGCTGGGCATACACACTGAGCAAACCAGAATTGAAAGAGACACGTGCACCCCAATGTTCATCGCAGCACTGTTTATAATAGCCAGGACTTGGAAGCAACCTAGATGTCCATCAGCAGACGAATGGATAAGAAAGCTATGGTACATATACACAATGGAGTATTACTCAGCCATTAAAAAGAATACATTTGAATCAGTTCAAATGAGGTAGATGAAACTGGAGCCTATTATACAGAGTGAAGTAAGCCAGAAAGAAAAACATCAATAAAGTATACTACTGCATAAAAATGGAATTTAGAAAGATGGCAATAATACTCCTGTATACTAGAGAGCAAAAGAGACACTGATGTATAGAATAGTCTTTTGGACTCTGTGGGAGAGGGAGAGGGTGGGATGATTTGGGAGAATGGCATTGAAACATATCAGATCAGATCAGATCAGATCAGTCGCTCAGTCATGTCTGACTCTTTGCGACCCCGTGAACTGCAGCACGCTAGGCCTGCCTGTCCATCACCAACTTCCGGAGGTCACTCAGACTCACATCCATTGAGTCAGTGATGCCAACCAGCCATCTCATCCTCTTTTGTACCCTTCTGCTCCTGCCCCCAATCCCTCCCAGCTGCAGTCTTCTCCAATGAGTCAACTCTTCACAAGAGGTGGTCAAAATACTGGAGTTTCAGCTTTAACATCATTCATTCCAAAGAAATCCCAGGGCTGATCTCCTTCAGAATGGACTGGTTGGATCTCCTTGCAGTCCAAGGGACTCTCAAGAGTCTTCTCCAACACCACAGTTCAAAAGCATCAATTCTTCGGCGCTCAGCCTTCTTCACAGTCCAGCTCTCACATCCATACATGACCACAGGAAAGACCATAGCCTTGACTAGGCGAAACTTTGTTGGCAAAGTAATGTCTCTGCTTTTGAATATGCTATCTAGGTTGGTCATAACTTTCCTTCCAAGGAGCAAGCGTCTTTTAATTTCATGGCTGCAGTCACCATCTGCAGTGATTTTGGAGCCCAGAAAAACAAAGTCTGACACTGTTTCCACTGTTTCCCCATCTATTTCCCATGCAGTGATGGGACCAGATGCCATGATCTTCGTTTTCTGAATGTTGAGCTTTAAGCCAACCTTTTCACTCTCCACTTTCACTTTCATCAGGAGGCTTTTGAGTTCCCCTTCATTTTCTGCCATAAGGGTGGTGTCATCTGAATATCTGAGGTTATTGATATTTCTCCCAGCAATCTTGATTTCAGTTTGTGTTTCTTCCAGTGCAGCATTTCTCATGATGTACTCTGCATATAAGTTAAATAAACATGGTGGCAATATACAGCCTTGACGTACTCCTTTTCCTATTTGGAACCAGTCTGTTGTTCCATGTCCAGTTCTAACTGTTTCTTCCTGACCTGCATACAGATTTCTCAAGAGGCAGATCAGGTGGTCTGGTATTCCCATCTCTTTCAGAATTTTCCACAGTTTCTTGTGATCTACACAGTCAAAGGCTTTGGCATAGTCAATAAAGCAGAAATAGATGTTTTTCTGGAACTCTCTTGCTTTTTCCATGATCCAGCAGATGTTGGCAATTTGATCTCTGGTTCCTCTGCCTTTTCTAAAACCAGCTTGAACATCAGGAAGCTCACAGTTCACATATTGCTGAAGCCTGGCTTGGAGAATTTTGAGCATTACTTTACTAGCGTGTGAGATGAGTGCAATTGTGTGGTAGTTTGAGCACTCTTTGGCATTGCCTTTCTTTGGGATTGGGATGACAACTGACCTTTTCCAATCTTGTGGCCACTGCTGAGTTTTCCAAATTTGCTGGCATATTGAGTGAAGCACTTTCACAGCATCATCTTTCAGGATTTGGAATAACTCCACTTGAATTCCATCACCTCCACTAGCTTTGTTCGTAGTGATGCTTTCTAAGGCCCACTTGACTTCACATTCCAGGATGTCTGGCTCTAGGTCAGTGATCACATCATCATGATTATCTGGGTCGTGAAGCTCTTTTTTGTACAGTTCTTCTGTGTATTCTTGCCACCTCTTCTTAATATCTTCTGCTTCTCTTAGGTCCATACCATTTCTGTCCTTTATGGAGCCCATCTTTACAAGAAATGTTCCTTTGGTATCTCTGATTTTCTTGAAGAGATCCCTAGTCTTTCCCATTCTGTTGTTTTCCTCTATTTCTTTGCATTGATCACTGAAGAAGACTTTCTTATCTGTTCTTGCTATTCTTTGGAACTCTGCATTCAGATGTTTATATCTTTCCTTTTCTCCTTTGCTTTTCGCTTTTCTTCTTTTCACAGCTATTTGTAAGGCCTCCCAGACAGCCATTTTGCTTTTTTTGCATTTATTTTCCATGGGGATGGTCTTGATCCCTCTCTCCTGTACAATGTCATGAACCTCATTCCATATCATATATGAAACGAGTCGCCAGTCCAGGTTCAATCCACGGTACTGGATGCTTGGGGCTGGTGCACTGGGACGACCCAGAGGGATGGTACAGGGAGGGAGGAGGGTTCAGGATGGGGAACACGTGTATACCTGTGGCGGATTCATGTTGATATATGTCAAAACCAATACAATATCGTAAAGTTAAAAAATAAAATAAAAAATAGTTTGATAGCAAATTTGACTTGATATTTAATAAATCATGTTGTAGTTAATATTTGTAGAATTAGTAAAAAAATGAAACAGAGGCTAGTAATTAAGCCATAGCATGTGGTGACTAGGTTAGGTTAAAAACAGTGGTTATGCAGAGAAGTGAAAACATTCAAATTGTTTTGCAGTATGATCAACCAAATCTGGGCTTCCCTGGTAGCTCAGCTGTAAAGAATCTGCTTTCAGTTCAGTAGACCTGGGTTGGGAAGATCCCCTAGAGGAGGGCATGGCAACTCACTCCAGTTCTTGCCTGGAGAATCCCCAAAGATAGAGGAGCCTCACAGGCTACAGTCCATGGAGTCACAAAGAGTTGAACAAGACTGGGAGACTAAGCACAGGATAGAACAGCAACCAAATCTATGGATTGATTAGCTTAGCTACAGGGTCAAAAGATAAATCAATAATAATAGAGACAAGTGCTCAGGAACTAGCTCCTCAGTGTAGTAAATTATAGTATGCTAGGTGAACATTTAGAAAGAATGGATAGCCAAGACTTGGGAGATCAGTTAACACATCAAAAAATATCTAAATTAATCCTAAAGTTAAACCAAAGAATGGGCAATGATTATTTCATCAAAGAAATGGTGTATATAAACACCCATTGGTTAAGATCAAATAAAATACTGACTATGTGGCCATTACATTGAATCAGTTATAAGATGAGGCTGGAAAAGTAATCAGTAGCCAATCTACAAAGGACCATATGAGGAATATTATGGAATATCATATTCCATATATCAGATATGTATTAGGAAATAAATGGAATATTTTATTAAGAAATCTGAACATTATTCAGAAAGTAATAGATCGCTCTTAGAAGTTTTTAAACTTGGGAGTGATGTGATCAGATTTGCTTTACAAAAGGCCAGGGAAAATACGATTTAAGATACAGATTAGAGAAAACAATACTGAAGGAAAAGAAAAATAGATATTTGTTGCAAGAAACTAGATGGAATAACAGTGACACAAATTAGGTGAGATACAGAGTATCATGGATAAATTACATAATTTACCCACTGGTACATGATAAATGTCATGTGGGTTTGTAAATTAAATCCCTTATCAATTAGACATTCAAACTGAGACATTTATAGGGGAAAAAAGTCACAGACTTACTTTAAAATAAAACAGCATATTTGAAAAGACAGGAAATAGAATCAAAAACATGGTCAAAACATTGAAATTCTTGGATGTGAATAACAAGCATATAGATGCTTCCTATAATTGTCTTTCCATTTTTATTATGCTTTTAAATTTATTTTAAAACATTTAAAATTAGAAAAAAAAAAAGTACAAACACATAGGAAAAAAGAAAAATGTGAGGCTATCTATGTGTCTTCTGTCTCAGCAATCTCTGATGGGAGAAGTGTGTTGAGAGAATGGTTTTTGTACCCTGTAGTTGCAGCACTTTTTATGGGACTTCTCTGTACACATAACAGAGTGTGCCAGCTTTCAGAGAGAACCTGGCCTGCAATAACTGTTGCCTGTAATTACTGTGTGGATGTTTCCTCAGAGAAAGAAATCTAGGATGCATAGGAAGTGAGTTCTTCTAATCACAATGATAATAACTTAACTTCTGAAGATTCATAAAATTTCCAATAAACATATTGCCCTGATTAGATGAAACTTCAAAGACTTGAGAACAAGGAAATCATGTGCTGGTTATCAAACAATTGCTATATATGTCAGTGTGGTGCTCATTCATGCCTGACTCTGAAATCCCATGGACTATTGTCACCTAGGCTCCTCTGTTCATGGGATTCTCCAGGCAAGAATACTGCAGTGGGTTGCCATGTCCTCTTCCAATGCATCTTCTTGATGCAAGGATTGAACCCATGTCTCCTGAGTCTCCTGCATTTGCAAGACGATTCTTTGCCACTGTGCCACAAGTGAAGATCACTATATGTCAGAGACCACAAACAGAGGTGCTGGAGAAGACTCCTGAGGGTTCCTTGGCCAGTAAGGAGATAAAATCAGCAAATTTTAAAGGAGGTGAACCCTGAATATTCTTGGAAGTTCTGATGATGAAGCTGAAGCTCCAGTATTTTGGTCATCTGATGCAAACAGCTGACTCATTAGAAAATTCCCTGATGGTAGTAGAGATTGAGGGCAGAAGGAGAAGAGAATGTCAGAGCATGAGATGGCTGAATGACATCACTGATGCAGTGGATATGAATTTGGGCAAACTCTGGGATATGGTGAGGGACAGAGAGGCCTATTGTGCTGCAGTTTATGGGGTTGCAGAGTCAGACAGGACTGGTGACTGAAAAACAATGAATAATTAGTAAATCAGATCAGATCAGATCAGTCGCTCAGTCGTGTCCGACTCTTTGCGACCCCATGAACCGCAGCACGCCAGGCCTCCCTATCCATCACCAGCTCTCGGAGGTCACTCAGACTCACATTCATCGAGTCAGTGATGCCATCCAGCCATCTCATCCTCTGTCGTCCCCTTCTCCTCCTGCCCTCAATCCCTCCCAGCATCAGAGTCTTCTCCAATGAGTCAACTCTTCGCATGAGGTGGCCAAAATACTGGAGTTTCAGCTTGAGCATCATTCCCTCCAAAGAAATCCCAGGTCTGATCTCCTTTAGAATGGACCGGTTGGATCTCCTTGCAGTCCAAGGGACTCTCAAGAGTCTTCTCCAACACCACAGTTCAAAAGCATCTATTCTTCGGCGCTCAGCCTTCTTCACAGTCCAGCTCTCACATCCATACATGACCACAGGAAAGACCATAGCCTTGACTAGGCGAACCTTTGTTGGCAAAGTGATGTCTCTGCTTTTGAATATGCTATCTAGGTTGGTCATAACCTTCCTTCCAAAGAGTAAGCGTCTTTTAATTTCATGGCTGCAGTCACCATCTATAGTGATTTTGGAGCCCAGAAAAATAAAGTCTGACACTGTTTCCACTGTCTCCCCATCTATTTCCCATGTAGTGATGGGACCAGATGCCATGATCTTCGTTTTCTGAATGTTGAGTTTTAAGCCAACCTTTTCACTCTCCACTTTCACTTTCATCAAGAGGCTTTTGAGTTCCTCTTCACTTTCTGCCATAAGGGTGGTATCATCTGCATATCTGAGGTTATTGATATTTCTCCCAGCAATCTTGATTACAGCTTGTGTTTCCTCCAGACCAGCATTTCTCATGATGTATTCTGCATATAGGTTAAATAAACATGGTGACAATATACAGCCTTGACGTACTCCTTTTCCTATTTGGAACCAGTCTGTTGTTCCATGACCAGTTCTAACTGTTGCTTCCTGACCTGCATACAGATTTCTCAAGAGGCAGATCAGGTGGTCTGGTATTCCCATCTCTCTCAGAATTTTCCACAGTTTATTGTGATCTACACAGTCAAAGGCTTTGGCATAGTCAATAAAGCAGAAATAGATGTTTTTCTGGAACTCTCTTGCTTTTTCCATGATCCAGCGGATGTTGGCAATTTGATCTCTGGTTCCTCTTCCTTTTCTAAAACCAGCTTGAACATCAGGAAGTTCACAGTTCACATATTGCTGAAGCCTGGCTTGGAGAATTTTGAGCATTACTTTACTAGCGTGTGAGATGAGTGCAATTGTGTGGTAGTTTGAGCACTCTTTGGCATTGCCTTTCTTTGGGATTGGGATGACAACTGACCTTTTCCAATCTTGTGGCCACTGCTGAGTTTTCCAAATTTGCTGGCATATTGAGTGCAGCACTTTCACAGCATCATCTTTCAGGATTTGGAATAGCTCCACTTGAATTCCATCACCTCCACTAGCTTTGTTCGTAGTGATGCTTTCTAAGGCCCACTTGACTTCACATTCCAGGATGTCTGGCTCTAGGTCAGGGATCACACCATCATGATTATCTGGGTCGTGAAGCTCTTTTTTGTACAGTTCTTCTGTGTATTCTTGCCACCTCTTCTTAATATCTTCTGCTTCCGTTAGGTCCACACCATTTCTGTCCTTTATTGAGCCCATCTTTGCATGAAATGTTCCTTTGGTATCTCTGATTTTCTTGAATATATCCTTAGTCTTTCCCACTCTGTTGTTTTCCTCTATTTCTTTGCATTGATTGCTGAAGAAGGCTTTCTTATCTCTTCTTGCTATTCTTTGGAACTCTGCATTCAGATGGGAAAAACCATAGCCTTGACTAAATGGACCTTTGTTGGCAAAGTAATGTCTCTGCTTTTTAATATGCTGTCTAGTTTGGTCATAACTTTCCTTCCAAGGAGTAAGTGTCTTTTAATTTCATGGCTGCAGTCACAATCTGCAGTGATTTTGGAGCCCAACAAATTAAAGTCTGACACTGTTTCCCGTATTTCCCCATTTATTTCCCATGAAGTGATGAGACTGGATGCCATGATCTTAAAGTTTCTGAATGTTGAGCTTTAAGCCAACGTTTTCACTCTCCTCTTTCACTTTTATCAAGAGGCTCTTTAGTTCTTCTTTACTTTCTGCCATAAGGGTGTTATCATCTGCATATCTGAGGTTATTAATATTTCTCCCAGCAATCTTGATTTCAGCCTGTGCTTGTTCCAGCCCTGCATTTCTATGGTGTACTCTTCATATAAGTTAAATCAGCAGGGTGACAATATACAGGCTTGATGTACTCCTTTTCCTATTTGGAATCAATCTGTTGTTCCATGTCCAGTTCTAACTGTTGCTTCCTGACCTGCATACAGTTTTCTCAAGAGGCAGGTCAGGTGGTCTGGTATTCCCATCTCTTTAAGAATTTTCCAGTTCATCGTGATCCACACAGTCAAAGGCTTTGACATAGTCAATAAAGCAGAAATAAATGTTTTTCTGGAACTTTCTTGCCTTTTCAGTGATCCAGCAGATGTTGGCAATTTGATCACTGGTTCCTCTGCCTTTTCTAAAACCAGCTTGAACATCTGGAAGTTCAGCTTTCACTTATTACTAAAGCCTGGCTTGGAGAATATTAAGCATTACTTTACTAATGTGTGAGATGAGTGCTAAATTTATAGTATTCATTTTTTTTTAAAGATAGCAAAATCTAGGTATTTTAATTCTTTTTCTGTATTTTTTTTAAAACTGGTAATATACAGTTAGAAAAATATCCTTATTATAATAAATTATAAATGATACAACTGTAAAGAATACAAACTAATAAAACAGCAACTAAAATTGGTATAAAATTAGAATAAAGCTAAGTGAAATTATTTGAAATGGGAAAAAAAATACTGACTAATGATGACTTATAGGTTTACAGACATGAATGGGGCATAGAAAGGAAGAGAAATTTTCCTGGTTTGACCCATTACCACATCATGGACAACAGTATCCCCCACCACACACACACAGAAAAAAGTATGTAGTGAGATCATTGGAGAGAAGAGATAAAGTGTCAAAGACTCCTAATTGCTTCCAAAGCCAGTTGAAAAGTAATGAATACACTGTAAATCACCAAAGAAAGCACTCTATATACAATTTGTCATCATGATGATTTCCCACCTAGAGTATAAACTCATCCAGGTTGAAAGAAGCCCCACAGGATGAGAGGTAATTTAGCCCAAAAATATACACAAAAACTAAACAGTGGTTACCTTTTACCCTCCTCCCTCAAGGATACTGCCTCAAGCATGAAAGCTTTTGTTGAGTAGATAAAGATATAGACAGATCTATTCCTATTTCAATATTGTTATTGATCAGAAAAAAAAATCACTGCAGATGGTGACTGCAGCCATGAAATTAAAAGACGCTTGCTCCTTGGAAGGAAAGTTATGACCAACCTAGATAGCATATTCAAAAGCAGAGACATTACTTTACCAACAAAGATTCGCCTAGTCAAGGCTATGGTCTTTTCTGTGGTCATGTATGGATGTGAGAGCTGGACTGTGAAGAAGGCTGAGCGCCGAAGAATTGATGCTTTTGAACTGTGGTGTTGGAGAAGACTCTTGAGAGTCCCTTGGACTGCAAGAAGATCCAACCAGTCCATTCTGAAGGAGATCAATCCTGGAATTTCTCTAGAAGGAATGATGCTAAAGCTGAAACTCCAGTATTTTGGCCACCTCATGCGAAGAGTTGACTCATTGGAGAAGACTCTGATGCTGGGAGGGATTGAGGGCAGGAGGAGAAGGGGACGACAGAGGATGAGATGGCTGGATGGCATCACTGACTCGATGGATGCGAGTCTGAGTGACCTCCGGGAGCTGGTGATGGACAGGGAGGCCTGGCGTGCTGCGGTTCATGGGGTCGCAAAGAGTCGGACACGACTGAGCGACTGATCTGATCTGATTGATCAGAAAGTACATTCATGATAAATGCTACAAAGGAAATGAAAAATCAAGAAAAGTGCTACATGAAGGTTGTACAACAGGAACAGTTTTCATGATCTTGAACAAAATTTCATGAGAATAATCACAACTCCTTATAAAGAAAATAGAATAATTTTAGAAATGTACAAATAAGAAAAGAGGATTAAATATAAATGAGAATACATTATATGAAAATGCACTGAAAAGATTTAGTAACGAAATAGAGAGATATCTTTGGTAGTCCAGTGGCTGAAACTCCATGCTCCCAATTCAGGGGACATGGATTCAATACCAGGTTAGAGAACTAAATGCCATATGCTGCAACTAATGTCAAGGGAAATCAAGCATGGAAGACTAGAGATCCTGGATGCTGCAAGTAAGACCTAGCATGGCCTTTTATATATATATATATAAAGTTAAGTTCAGTAGCTCAGTCATGTTTGACTCTTTGCAACCTCGTGGACTGCAGCATGCCAAGCCTCCCTGTCCATCACCAATTCCCAGAGCCTACTCAAATTAATGTCCATTGAGTCAGTGATACCATACAGTGACCTCATCCTCTGCCGTCCCCTTCTCCTCCAGCCTTCAGTATTTCCCAGCATCAGGGTCTTTTCCAATGAGTCTGCTTTTCCCATCAGGTGGCCAAACTATTAGAGTTTCAGCTTCAACATGAGTCCTTCCAATGAACACCCAGGATGTATCTCCTTTAGGATGGACTGGTTAGATCACCTTGCAGTACAAGGGAGTCTCAAGAGTCTTCTCCAACACCACAGTATACATATTTTAATTATTGACTTCAACAAAATTAAAGTCACATGTTACAGAAACAGAAGAGACTTGGCTAAAAATTAATTCATGGGCGTGAAGAATATGTTTCATAATTTGACACAAAATAGAAAAGAAATAAAGAAAACTATTTGGGAAAAATTATAACTATTCAGCTAACTGGGGATTTGATATAAATATAATTAATATTCCCAAAAATAACATACAAAAATAGTTTAAGATATAATTTATTAATAAAAAAATTTCCTTAAGCAAAATGAATATAATGTGCAACATTACTTTACCAAAAATTGAAACATTTAAAATCATTTAAAATACAAGTATACTTGATAAAGGTTAAATTTAAGAAAATATATTTTTTGTTTTACAAAATAGGCAATTATCTAAAGGACAGAACACATTTTTGGGCCTCATGTGTCCGTAAAGCAACATTTAACTTTAGAAAACAAGAGAGAAATTTCATAGTATTTGAAGAAAAACCCTTCAAGGAATGCATACTATGGTGCTTTTTGTGGTTAAATAGTAATGGAAATAGATAATCAAATCATTTTATGAAATTAGATAACAGCTTTATAAACATCAAAGTTAAACATTCTGTAATGTATATGACTGGAGAAGGCAATGGCAACCCGCTCCAGTACTCTTTTTTTTATTATTTTATTTTTATTTTATTTAACTTTACAATATTGTATTGGTTTTGCCATGTATCAAGACGAATTTGCCACAGGTATACATGTGTTCCCCATCCTGAACCCTCCTCCTTCCTCCCTCCCCATACCATCCCTCTGGGTCATCCCAGTGCACCAGCCCCAGGCATCCAGTATCAGGCATCGAACCTGGACTGGAGACTAGTTTCATATATGATACTATACTTATTTCAATGCCATTCTCCCAAATCATCCCACTCTCTTGCCTGGAAAATCCCATAGATGGAGGAGCCTGGTAGGCTGCAGTCCATGGGGGCGCTAAAAGTCGGACACGACTGAGCGTGTCTTTCGCCATCACTTTCACTTTTCACTTTCATGCATTGGAGAAGGAAATGGCAACCCTCTCCAGTGTTCTTGCCTGGAGAACCCCAGGGATGGAGGAGCCTGGTGGGTCGCACAGAGGCAGACACGACTGAAGAGAGACTTAGCAGCAGCAGCAGCAGCAATGTATGTGACACGGTACACACACAGACTGCTTTGGGTTAACTATCTAAATTTTATAAATAAATTAAAACTGTGAATTATTTAACTAACCTCCTTGGAAAAGTATGTGCTCATTTTATTTTGATTAATAATAGTTATAATTAATATTGTTTTGTGATATAATATTTTGGGTTATATATTGCCCCCTTCCATCCAAGTTCACATGTTGAATTCTGTTCAACATCAGAATGGGCTGTATTTCAAAATATGGTAGGGGTAACTATTTTCAAAAGAGGTAAGAGTTTGTGTTAAGTCATTAAGTCATGACTGACTCTTTTTCAACCCCATGGACTTGTAGCTCCCAGGCTCTTCTGTCCATGGAATTCTCTAGGCAAGAATACTGAAGTGGGTAACCATTTCCTTCTCCAGGGAATCTTCCCAACTCGGGGATCAAACCTGTGGCTCTGGTAGCATCTCCTGCCATGCAGGCAGATTCTTTTGCCACTGAGCTACTGGGAAAGCCCTATGTATATATTATTGATTTAATTTGGAGGCTACAGGGAAGTATATATTCATCAGGCAATCTTCTTAACAGTAAATTATGAAAAAGATTTTCTGTGAATTTTTAAAATGATAACAAACTTTAGGAAATGAGAGTGCTGGGAAAGGAGTCATGAAAACACAGTCAGCTCTGGAACCATAGATATTATCAGTAAATATTTCAAGGTAAGAAGTACCATCTTATTCTCATCACTGTTTCATATTGTATTAGAAATCTCTTAACCTAACCCATATTGCCAGGCTAAATGACGCCTTTCATTTTATCTACATCATTTGGAGAGACGAAGTCAGTTATATTTATAATCACTTATGTTACATATTCCTAAAAGTCACCTCACTATGCATAATTGAGATAGGGAAAAATAATGTTGGGGCAAAAGCTCCAGAATATTTTCAAGGACACACACACAAAATTGTCAGTGTGTGCATGTACTAAACTGCTTTAGTCATGTTAGACTCTTTGTGACCCTAATGACTGTAGCCTGCCAGGCTCCTCTGTCCATGGGGATTCTCCAGGCAAAAATACTGGAGTGGGTTGCCTTGCCTTCCTCCTGGAGATCTTCCAGACCCTGGGATTGAACCCGAGTCTCTCAGATGTCCTGCATTGCCAGGAGTATTTTTTACTACTAGCACCATCTGGGAAGCCCAAAGTTGACAATAACTTAATAGAAATGATAGCATAGATTTATACATGTTAACAGTTAAATACATGATGACAATATAGTATTCTACCTTGAAATCATCCTAAAATTTATTTACATCAGAAGAGTTACAGCTTGTAAGATAATATGAAGACATGGTGGAAGGGTTATCTGAAATCAGAAGGAAAACTGCAACACCAGGTGTGAATGGGCATGGCTTATAGCATATATGATAAAGTACAGTAATTAGTAGATGTTTGATGCTGTGTGTATGTGTATATATGTGTCTGTGTGTCTGTGTGTGTTTGTTTTTGTGGATTCCTAGAAGTCTTTGTTCTATTGGGTGGAATTTTCTGTAATCAATAAGAGATTTTTGCAGATGAAATCACACACAAGCAAAGGTAAAATTAGCTTTTTCTCAAAGTATCCCCTAATATATCAATCACTTTGGAGCAAATTCCTATAAAAAAAGATTTGTATTAAAATGGACTCTACATAAAAAATTTATCATTCATAGACATTAGATAGCATAGTAAATGTGTGTGAAAATTCTATTTATTAAAAATATCTTTGAAAATAAGGAAAAATAGTATATAACTGGGTTAAAAATAAAAGGAAACATGGCATATAGACCCACCAATGCACCCCATATTTTTTCATTTGTATTTCTGCTATCTTGTTCTCTTTATAGAAATAAAATTTTATTTGTCACTTTTACACTATCAATGAAATTTATACAAAAAAAATAGATATGATACCAATTTTCCAAGAAAAATTTTAGACCTATATCTTCCCCAGAATGGATGCATTTATTTTCTAGGTAGTGTAAAATGATTCAAACCTAAATTTCTAATGACTTCCCTCTTGAAACATTTTTGGGGGATACTGATCAATATTTATGTGCATCTGTCACATTAAGCTCAGTTCAGTTCAGTCACTCAGTTGTGTCCGACTCTTTGCAACCCCATGGACTGCGGTATACCATGTTTGCCCGTACATCAGGAACTCCAGGAGTTTACTCAAACTCATGTCCATTGAGTCGGTGGTGCCATACAACCACCTCATCCTCTGTCGTCCCCTTCTCCCGCCTTCAATCTTTCCAAGCATCAGGGTCTTCTCAAGTGAGTCAATTCTTCCCATCAGGTGGCCAAAATATTGGAGTTTCAGCTTCAGCATCAGTCCTTCCAATGAATATTCAGGACTGATTTCTTTTAGGATCGACCGGTTTGATCTCCTTGCAGTCCAAGGGACTCTCAAGAGTCTTCTCCAACACCACGGTTCAAAGCCATCAATTCTTTGGCACTCAGCTTTCTTTATAGTCCAACTCTCTCATTTATACATGACTACTAAAAAAACCAACCTAGATAGCATATTCAAAAGCAGAGACATTACTTGACCAACAAAGGTTCGCCTAGTCAAGGCTATGGTCTTTCCTGTGGTCATGTATGGATGTGAGAGCTGGACTGTGAAGAAGGCTGAGCTCTGAAGAATTGATGCTTTTGAACTGTGGTGTTGGAGAAGACTCTTGAGAGTCCCTTGGACTGCAAGGAGATCCAACCAGTCCATTCTGAAGGAGATCAATCCTGGAATTTCTTTGGAAAGAATGATGCTAAAGCTGAAACTGCAGTATTTTGGCCACCTCATGTGAAGAGATGACTCATTGGAGAAGACTCTGATGCTGGGAGGGATTGAGGGCAGGAGGAGAAGGGGACGACAGAGGATGAGATGGCTGGATGGCATCACTGACTTGATGGGTGTGAGTCTGGGTGACCTCCGGGAGCTGGTGATGGACAGGGAGGCCTGGCGTGCTGCAGTTCATGGGGTCGCAAAGAGTCTGACATGACTGAGCGCCTGATCTGATCTGATCTGACTAAAAAAAACATAGCTTTGACTAGACAGACCTTTGTTGGCAAAGTAATGTCTCTTATTTTTAATATTCTGTGTAGATTGGTCTTAACTTTTCTTCCAAGTAGCAAGCGTCTTTTAATTTCATGGCTGCAATCACCATCTGCAATGATTTAGAAGCCAAAAAAAATAATGTCCGGCACTGTTTCTAATGTTTTCCCATCTATTTGACATGAAGTGATGGGACCGGATGCCATGATCTTAATTTTATGAATGTTGAGTTTTAGGCCAACTTTTGCACTCTCCTCTTTCAATTTCATTAAGAGCCTCTTTAGTTCTTCTTCACTTTCTGCCATAAGGGTGGTGCCATCTGCTTATCAGAGGTTATTGATATTTCTCCCAGCAATCTTGATTCTAGTTGTGCTTCATCCAGCCCAGCATTTGTCATTATAAAACTTACATATAAGTTAAATAAGCATGGTGACAATATACAGCCTTGATGTACTCCTTTTCCTATTTGGAACCAGTTTGTTGTTCTATGTACAGTTCTGACTGTTGCTTCTTTACCTGCATAAAGATTTCTCAGGAGGCAGGTCAGGTGGTCTGATATTCCCATCTTGTGATAAAATTTTCCACTTTGTTGTGATCCACACTGTCAAAGGCTTTGGCATAGTCAATAAAGCAGAAGTGAGTGTTTTTCTGGAACTCTCTTGCTTTTTTGATGATCCAACCGATGTTGGCAATTTGATCTCTGGTTTCTCTAAATCCAGCTTGAACATCTGAAAGTTGACAGTTCACATACTGTTGTAGCCTGGCTTGGAGAATTTTGAGCATTACTTTACTAGTGTGTGAGATGAGTGTAATTGTGCAGCAGTTTGAGTATTCTTGCCTGGAGAATTCCAAGGACAGAGGAACCTGGAAGGCTGCAGTCCATGGGGTCACAAAGAGTCAGACACTACTGAGCAAATTTCACTTCACTTGAGAATTCTTTGGTATTGCCTTTCTTTGGGATTGGAATTAAAACTGACCTTTTCCAGTCCTGTGGCCACTGTTGCGTTTTCCAAATTTGCTGGCATATTGAGTTAAGCACTTTCACAGCATCATCTTTTAGGATTTGAAATATCTCAACTGAAATTCCATCACCTCCACTAGCTTTGTTTGTAGTGATGCTTCCTAAGGCCCATTTGACTTCACATTCCAGGATATCTGGCTCTGGGTGAGTGATCACACCATCATGATTATCTGGGTCAGGAAGATCTTTTTTATATAGGTTTTCTGTGTATTCTTGCCACCTCTCCTTAATATCTTCTGCTTTTGTTAAGTCCATACCACTTCTGTTTTTCAGTGTCCATCTTTGCATGAAATGTTCTCTTTGTATCTCTAATATTCCTGAAGAGATCTCTAGTCTTTCCCATTCTATTCTTTTTCTGTTTCTTTGCATTGATCACTGAGGAAGGCTTTCTTTTTATTTTATTTTATTCTATTTAACTTTACAATATTTTATTGGTTTTGCCATACATCAAAATGAATCTTCCACAGGTATACACGTGTTCCCCATCCTGAACCCTCCTCCCTCCTTCCTCCCCATACCATTCCTCTGGGTCATCCCAATGCACCAGTCCCAGGCATCCAGTATCAGGTATCAAACCTGGACTGGCGACTCATTTCAAATATGATATTATACATATTTCAATGCCATTCTCCCAAATCATCCCACCCTCTCCCTCTCCCAGAGTCCAAAAGACATTCTATACATCAGTGTCTCTTTTGCTGTCTCGTATACAGGGTTATTGTTACCATCTTTCTAAGTTCCATATATATGTGTTAGTATACTGTATCTGTGTTTTTCTTTCTGGCTTACTTCACTCTTTATAATCGGCTCCAGTTTCATCCACCTCATTAGAACTGATTCAAATGTATTCTTTTTAATGCCTGAATAATACTACATTGTGTATATGTACCACAGATTTCTTATCCATTCATCTGCTGATAGACATCTAGGTTGCTACCATTCCCTGCCTATTACAAACAGTGCTGTGATGAACATTGGGGTACACATGTCTCTTTCAATTCTGGTTTTCTCAGTGTGTATGCCCAGCAGTGGGATTGCTGGATCATAAGGCAGTTCTATTCCAGTTTTTTGAAGAATTTCCATACTGTTCTCCATAGTGGCTGTACCAGTTTGCATTCCCACCAACAGTATAAGAGGGTGCCCTTTTCTCCACACCCTCTCCAGCATTTACTGCTTGTAGACTTTTGGATTGCAGCCATTCTGACTGGCGTGTAATGGTACCTCATAGTGGTTTTGATTTGCATTTCTCTGATAATGAGTGATGTTGAGCATCTTTTCAAGTGTTTGTTATCCATCTGTATGTCTTCTTTGGAGAAATGTCTATTTAGTTCTTTAGCCCATTTTTTGATTGGGTCATTTATTTTTCTGGAATTGAACTGTAGGAGCTGTTTGTATATTTTTAAATTAGTTGTTTGTCAGTTGCTTCATTTGCTATTATTTTCTCCCATTCTGAAGGCTGTCTTTTCACCTTGCTAATAGTTTCCTTTGTTGTGCAGAAGCTTTTTAAGTTTAACTAGGTCCTATTTGTTTATTTTTTATTTTATTTCCAGTATTCTGAGAGGTGGGTCATAGAAGATCCTGCTGTGATATATGTCAGAGAGCATTTTGCCTATGTTTTCCTCTAGGGGTTTTATGGTTTCTGGTCTTACATTTAGATCTTTAATCCATTCTGAGTTCATTTTTGTGTATGGTGTTGGAAAGTGCTCTAGTTTCATTCTTTTACAAGTATTTGACCAGTTTTACCAGCACCACTTGTTAAAGAGATTGTCTTTAATCCATTGTATATTCTTGCCTCCTTTGTCAAAGATAAGGTGACCATATGTGTGTGGATTTATCTCTGGGCTATTTTGTTCCATTGATCTATATTTCTGTCTTTGTGCCAGTAGCATACTGTCTTGATGACTGTGGCTTTGTAGTAGAGCCTGAAGTCAGGCAGGTTGATTCCTCTAGTTCCATTCTTCTTTCTCAAGATAGCTTTGGCTATTTGAGGTTTTTTGTATTTCCATACAAATTGAGAAATTATTTGTTCTAGCTCTGTGAAGAATACCGTTGGTAGCTTGATGGGGATTGCATTGAATCTATAGATTGCTTTGGGTAGTATATTCATTTTCACTATATTGATTCTGCCAATCCATGAACATGGTATATTTCTCCATCTATAAGTGTCCTCTTTGATTTCTTTCACCAGTGTTTTATAGTTTTCTATATATAGGTCTTTAGTTTCTTTAGGTAGATATATTCCTAAGTATTTTATTCTTTTCATTGCAATGGTGAATGGAATTGTTTCCTTAAATTCTCTTTCTGTTTTCTCATTATTAGTGTACAGGAATGCGAGGGATTTCTGCATGTTGATTTTATATCCTGCAAATTTACTATATTCATTGATTAGTTCTAGTAATTTTCTTGTTGAGTCTTTAGGATTTTCTATGTAGAGGATCATGTCATGTGCAAACAGTGAGAGTTTTACTTCTTCTTTTCCAATTTGGATTCCTTTTATTTCTTTTTCTGCTTTGATTGCTGTGGCCAAAACTTCCAAAACTATGTTGAATAGTAATGGTGAAAGTGGGCACCCTTGTCTTGTTCCTGACTTTAGAGGAAATACTTTCAATTTTCACCATTAAGGATAATGTTTTTTGTGGGTTCATCATATATAGCTTTTATTATGTGGAGGTATGCGTACATCATGAGAAATGCTGGACTGGAAGAAACACAAGCTGGAATCAAGATTGCTGGGAGAAATATCAATAACCTCAGATATGCTGATGATACCACCCTTATGGCAGAAAGTGAAGAAGAACTAAAAAGCCTCTTGATGAAAGTGAAAGTGGAGAGTGAAAAGGTTGGCTTAAAGCTCAACATTCAGAAAATGAAGATCATGACATCTGGTCCCATCACTACATGGGAAATAGATGGAGAAACAGTGGAAACAGTGTCAGACTTTATTTTTCTGGGCTCCAAAATCACTGCAGATGGTGACTGCAGCCATGAAATTAAAAGACGCTTACTCCTTGGAAGGAAAGTTATGACCAACCTAGATAACATATTCAAAAGCAGACACATCACTTTGCCAACAAAGGTTCGCCTAGTCAAGGCTATGGTCTTTCCTGTGGTCATGTATGGATGTTAGAGCTGGACTGTGAAGAAGGATGAGCGCTGAAGAATTGATGCTTTTGAACTGTGGTGTTGGAGAAGACTCTTGAGAGTCCCTTGGACTGCAAGGAGATCCAACCGGTCCATTCTGAAGGAGATCAGCCCTGGGATTTCTCGGGAAGTAATGATGCTAAAGCTGAAACTCCAGTATTTTGGCCACCTCATGCGAAGCATTGACTCATTGGAGAAAACTCTGATGCTGGGAGGGATTGGGGGCAGGAGGAGAAGGGGATGACAGAGGATGAGATGGCTGGATGGCATCACTGACTTGATGGATGTGAGTCTGAGTGACCTCCGAGAGCTGATGATGGATAGGGAGGCATGGCGTGCTGCAGTTTGTGGGGTCACAAAGAGTCGGACACGACTGAGCAACTGATCTGATCTGATCTGATGTTCTTTCTATTCCTGCTTTCTGGAGAGTTCTTTATCATAAATGGATGTTGACCTTTGTCAGAAGTTTTCTCTGCATCTATTGATATAATCATATGATTTTTTTAAAATTATTTTTCAATTTGTTAATGTGGTATATTACATTGATTGATTTGTGGATATTGTAGAATCCTTGCATTCCTGGGATAAAGCCCACTTGGTCATTGTGTATGATCTTTTTAATGTTTTTTTGGATTCTGATTGCTAGAATTTTGTTGAGGATTTTTGCATCTATGTTCATCAGTGATATTGGCCTGTAGTTTTCTTTTTTTGTGGCATCTTTGTCAGGTTTTGGTATTAGGGTGATCGTGGCCTCATAGAATGAGTTTGGAAGTTTACCTTCCTCTGCAATTTTCTGGAAGACTTTGAGTAGGATAGGTGTTAGCTCTTCTCTAAATTTTTGGTAGATTTCAGCTGTGAAGCCGTCTGGACCTGGGCTTTTGTTTGCTGGAAGATTCCTGATTACAGTTTCAATTTCTGTGCTTGTGATAGGTCTGTTAAGATTTTCTATTTCTTCCTGATCCAGTTTTGGAAAGTTGTACTTTTCTAAGAATTTGTCCATTTTATTGCCATATAATTGCTGATAGTAGTCTCTTATGATCCTTTGTATTTCTGTGTTGTCTGTTGTGATCTCTCCATTTTCATTTCTAATTTTATTGATTTGATTTTTCTCCCTTTGTTTCTTGATGTGTCTGGCTAGTGGTTTGTCAATTTTATTTACCCTTTCAAAGAACCAGCTTTTGGCTTTGTTGATTTTTGCTATGGTATCTTTTGCATTTATTTCTGCCCTGATTTTTAAGATTTCCTTTTTTCTACTAACCTTGGGGTTCTTCATTTCTTCCTTTTCTAGTTGCTTTAGGTGTAGAGTTGGGTTATTTACTTGACTTTTTTCTTGTTTCTTGAGGTATGCCTGTATTGCTATGAACTTTCCCCTTAGGACTGCTTTTACTGTGTCCCACAGGTTTTGAGTTATTGTGTTTTCATTTTCATTCATTTCTATGCAAATTTTGATTTCTTCTGTGATTTGTTAGTTATTCAGCAGAGTGTTGTTCATCCTCCATATGTTGGAATTTTTAATAGTTTTTATCCTGTTATTGAGATCTAATCTTACTGCATTGTGGTCATAAAAGATGCTTGGAATGATTTCAATTTTTCTGAATTTACCAAGGCTAGATTTATGGCCCAGGATATGATCTATCCTGGAGAAGGTTCTGTGTGCACTTGAGAAAAAGGTGAAATTCATTGTTTAGGGATGAAATGTCCTATAGATATCAATTAGGTCTAACTGGTCTATTGTATCATTTAAAGTTTGTGTTTCCTTGTTAATTTTCTGTTTAGTTGATCTATCCATTGGTGTGAGTGGGGTATTAAAGTCTCCCACTATTATTGTGTTATTGCTGATTTCTCCTTTCATACTTGTTAGTATTTGTATTACATATTGCGGTGCTCCTATGTTGGGTGCATATATATTTATATTTGTCATATCTTCTTCTTAGATTGATCCTTTGAGCATTATGTAGTGACTTTCTTTGTCTCTTTACACAGCCTTTGTTTTAAAGTCTATTTTATCTGATATGAGTATTGCTACTCCTGCTTTCTTTTGGTCTCTATTTGCATGGAAAATCTTTTTCAGCCCTTCATTTTCAGTCTGTATGTGTCCCCTGTTTTGAGGTGGGTCTCTTGTAGACAACATATGTAGTGGTCTTGTTTTGGTATCCATTTGGCCGGTCTCTGTCTTTTGGTTGGGGCATTCAACCCATTTACATTTAAGGTAATTATTGATAAGTATGATCCTGTTGCCATTTACTTTATTGTTTTGGGTTCGAATTTATACACCCTTTTTGTGTTTCCTGTCTAGAGAATGTCTTAGTATTTGTTGGAGAGCTGGTTTGGTGGTGCTGAATTCTCTTAGCTCTTCCTTCTCTGTAAAGCTTTTGATTTCTCCTTCATATTTGAATGAGATCCTTGCTGGGTACAATAATATGGGCTGTAGGTTATTTTCTTTCATCACTTTAAGTATGCCTTGCCATTCCCTCCTGGCTTGGAGAGTTTCTATTGAAAAATCCGCTGTTATCCTTATGGGAATTCCCTTGTGTGTTATTTGTTGTTTTTCCCTTGCTGCTTTTAATATTTGTTCTTTGTGTTTGATCTTTGTTAATTTGATTAATATGTGCCTTGGGGTGTTTCACCTTTGGTTTATCCTGTTTGGGACTCTCTGGGTTTCTTGGACTTGAGTGATTATTTCCTTCCCCATTTTAGGGAAGTTTTCAACTATTATCTCCTCTAGTATTTTCTCATGGTCTTTCTTTTTGTCTTTTTCTTCTGGGACTCCTATGATTCAAATGTTGTAACGTTTAATATTGTCCTGGAGGTCTCTAAGATTGTCCTCATTTCTTTTAATTCGTTTTTCTTTTTTCTCCTCTGAGTCATTTATTTCTACCATTCTATCTTCTAATTCACTAATTCTATCTTCTGCCTTTGTTATTCTACTATTTTTTGCCTCCAGAGTGTTTTGGATCTCATTTATTGCATTATTCATTATATATTGACTTTTTTAAAATTTCTTCTAGGTCCTTGTTAAACCTTTCTTGCATCTTCTCAATACTTTTCTCCAGGCTATTTATCTGTGATTCCATTTTGATTTCCAGATTTTTGATTAATTTCACTATCATTATTCGGAATTCTTTATCAGGTAGATTCGCTCTTTCTTCCTCTTTGGTTTGGTTTGATGGGTATTTATCCTGTTCCTTTACCTTCTGGGTATTCTTCTGTCTCTTAATCTTGTTTAAATTGGTGAGTTTGGGTTGTCCTTACTGTATTCTGGCAGTTGGTGGAGTTCTTTTTATTGTGGCATTTCCTCACTGTGTGTGGGTTTGTACAGGTGGCTTGTCAAGGTTTCTTGGTTAGGGAAGCTTGTGTCGGTGTTCTGGTGGATAGAGCTGGATTTCTTTTCTCTGGAGTGCAATGAAGTGTCCAGTAATGAGTTATGAGATGTCTATGGTTTTGGGGTGACTTTGGGTAGCCTTTATATTGGAGCTCAGGGCTGTGTTCCTGTGTTGCTGGAGAATTTTCTTGGTATGTCTTGCCAAGGAACTTGTTGGCCCTTGTGTAGTGCTTGGTTTCAGTGTAGGTATGGAGGCATATGATGAGCTCCTGTCATTTAATGGTCCCTGGAGTCAGGGTTTGGACTTAAACCTCCTGCTTCCCATTATCAGTCTTATTTTTACAGTAGTCTCAAAACTTCTCCTTCTATACAGCACCATTGATAAAACATCTAGGTTAAAGATGAAAAGTTTCTCCACTGTGAGGTTCACCCAGTGAGGTGCACAACGTTACATGGGGAAGAGAAGAGGGAGGAGGTAGTTAGAGGTGACCCGAATGAGACATGGTGGAATCAATAGAGGAGAGAGCAGGCTAACCAGTAATCACTTACTTATGTGCACTCCACAACTGGACCGCTCAGAGATGTTCACGGAGTTATACAGAGAAAAGAAGAAGGAGGAAGGTCAGGAGGATAAAAGGAGGGAATGAAAAAGAGAGAGACAGATCCAGTCAGTAATCAGTTCCCTAAGTGTTTTCCTTTGTTTGGAACACACAGAAATTCACAGAGTTGGGTAGAGTAGAGAGGGGTTAGGGGAGGAGACGCAGGCGACCTGATGGAGAAAAAGGAGAGTCCAGAGGTGGAGAGAGCAGTCAAGTCAGTAATCTCGCTCCCTAGTAAAAAGTGGGTACTGAAGATTGAGTTCTTAAAGGTACAAAATTGGTAACAAATACCTAAAAGCAAAAATTAAAAATCTAGAGTTTGGAGTTTCAAAAATACAATGTTAAAGAGAAGAAGAATGAAAAGAAAGAGAGAAAAATAAAAAGAAAAAAAAAAAAGAGTCACAAAAGTTATAAAGAAAATTTAGGTACAAAATTGATAACAAATACCAAAAAAGCAAAAGTTAAAAATCTAGAGTAGAGTTTGGAATTTCAAAAATACAATGTTAAAGAAAAGAAGAATGAAAAGAAAGATAGGAAAAAAAGAAAACAAAAACAAACAAAGTCACAAAATTTGTAAAGAAGATATAGGTACAAATTGATAACAAATACCAGAAAGCATAAATTAAAGATCTAGAGTAGAGTTTGGAATTTCAGGAATACAATGTTAAAGAAAAGATGACGAGATAGAAAGTGAGAAGAAAAAAAAAAAAAAAAGTCACAGAAGTTATTAAAAAAAAAAAAAAAGGTACAAAATTGAAAACAAATACCAAAAATCTAAAATTAAAAATCTAGAGCAGAGTTTGGAATTTCAAACATACAATGTTAAAGAAAAGAAAAAAAAAGGGGGGGGTCACAAAAGTTATAAAAAATATATATATGAAGTTTTTTTAAAGAGTCTTTTATTTATTTATTTATTTATTTTTTTTTTTACAAAGTAATAGTAGGTTATAAAAGTGAAGATTAAAGGAGTAATAGAGGATTAAAATTTTTTTAAAATTTTAAAAAAATAGAAAGAAGGAATGATTGTAAAAATAGTAAAATATATATAAGACTTTCTCTGATATTGTGGCTATTGTGGGTTCAGTTCATTTTTGGCTAGTTCCTTGTTCCGGCTTATATTTCTTAAGATCTATAGGCCCCTTCCTATGTAGTTGGTACTAACCACGGGGTTTTAGTTTATTGCCTGTTGCTTCCACAGCGGTTCCCTCTGTTATAGCTTCTTCTGTTTGCTGGTCTCTTCAGTTTCTGATTTCCACCCTGATACAAAGGGGGCGGTGGTGGACACCTTTTTTGTTTTTTTTTTTTTTTTTAGGCTCTCTTGTTCAGTCGAGCTGTGGGGAGGGAGGGATGCTGCAAACAAATAACACTGGCCTGTGCTCACAGTGCCTCAGCCACACTGCGCCTGCCCCCGCTCACTGTGCATGTAGCCTCCCTGCCCACACTGCTCAGACTCTAGGTTGCTCTGCCAGGAACCATCCATGGCCGGCCCCGGGCTGCTTGCCTCTCACAGGTCTAAGCCACTCAAGTTCAGGCACTCGGGTAGTCCTCAGAGGCCCAGACTCGGTTGGGCCTGCGTTTGTGCCCTTCACAGGTTCCAGCAGCACAGGTGATGAGGTGTTTAGCAAGCACCAGCTTCCGCGACTTATCGCCTCCCCGCCGATCGGTTTTCTAGGTGTACAACCGGTGCACCTTCCCAGGCAGATGTTGACCGACCAGAGCCCCAGGAAGCTTTAGTTAGCAAAGATGCCTGTTTACAGTTTCGTAGATAATGTCTCTCTGGGGCCGCGATTGCCCCCCTCCGGCTCTGGCTGCCTGTCACCAGAGGGGAATGGTCTGCAGCCGGCTATCTCTGTACAGTCCTTTGTTCTGTGCGCAGGCCTGGCAGTGTCTTAGGTTAGAGCTGGCTTTTCATGTGGTAGATATCCCACCGTCTGGTTTGCTAGCCCAAATTATTTCACTCAGGTAGCCCTCAGGATATTCAGGCCAGTCCTTACTCTAAGGAATGCAGCCCACGCCGCGCCTCCCTGCCCAGCCCCCTCTTGCTAATGGCGGATGCAGGCATCTGTGCTGCTTCTCCGCTGGGGAAGTTATCGTAGGGCTCCTAATCTGTGGGTTTTAATTGTTTATTTATTTTTCCTCCCTGTTATGTTTCCCTCTGTGCTTCCCAGGCTTGGCACAGACTTGGCAGTGAGAATGTTTCCTGGTGTTTGGAAACTTCTCTTTTTAAGACTCCCTTCCCCGGACAAAGGTCTGTCCCTCCCTCTTTTGTCTCTTTTTTTTTGTCTTTTATATTTTTTCCTACCTCCTTTAGAAGGCAATGGGTTGCTTTTCTGGGTGCCTGATGTCCTCTGCCGGCATTCAGAAGTTGTTTTGTGGAATTTACTCAGCGTTTAAATGTTCTTTTGATGAATTTGTGGAGGAGAAAGTGTTCTCCCCGTCCTATTCCTCCGCCATCTTAGCTCCTCCCCCTAGGAAGGCTTTCTTATCTCTCCTCACTGTTATTTGGAACTCTGCATTGAAATGGATGTATCTTTCTTTTTCTCCTTTGCCTTTCATTTCTCTTCTTTTCATAGCTGTTTGTAAAGCTTCCTCAGACAACCCTTTTGCTTTCTTGTATTTCTTTTTATTGAGGATGGTCTTAATCCCTGTCTCCTGTACAATGTCATGAACCTCCACTCATAGTTCTACAGAGACTCTGTCTATCAGATCTAACCCCTTGAATCTATTTGTCAGTTCCACTGTATAGTCATAATGGATTTTAATCAGATCATACCTTAATGTTCTAGTAGTTTTATCCACTTTCTTCAATTTAGATCTGAATCTGGCAATAAAGAGTTCATGATCTGAGCCACAGTCAGTCCCCACTCTTGTTTTTGCTGGCTGTATAGAGCTTCTCCATCTTGGCTGCAAAACTATAATCAATCTGCTATCAGTGTCGACCATCTGGTGATGTCCATGTGTAGTCTTCTATTGTGTTGTTGGAAGAGGCTATTAGCTATGACCAGTGCATTCTCTTGGCAAAACTCTCTTAGCCTTTGCCCTGCTTCATTCTCTACTCCAAGGCCAAATTTGCCAGTTAATCCAGGTATTACTTGACTTCCTACTTTTGGATTCCAGTCCCCTATAATGAAAAGGACAGCATTTTGAGATGTTAGTTCTAGAAGGTGTTGTAGGTCTTCATAGAACAGTTCAACTTCAGTTTCTTCAGCATTATTTGTCAGGGCAATGACTTGGATTACTGTGATATTGAATGGTTTTCCTTGGAAATAAACAGAGATCTTTCTGTTGTTTTTGAGACTGTGTAGCATAATTAATATCAACAATTTGCAGTAAACATTCCCTTTTCCCAAATCTTAGTAGCATGTGTGTTATTTGCTTATTTCTGTCAACTCTCTGCAGCCCCAGGGACTGTAGTCTTCCAGTTTCCTCTGTTTGATGGGATTCTCCAGGCAAGAATACTGGAGTGGGTTGCCATTCCATTTTCCAGGGAATCTTCCCAACTCAGGGACTGAACCTGGATCCCCTTCATCACAGGCAGTTTCATTACCTTCTGAGCCACCAGGGAAGCCCTTTCTTAGTAACATATTTCAACCAAACCCTATTTCTTCTTCATACCTTTTTTTGAGAACAAGCTTGAGTCACTATCCTTGGTGCTTATGTCTCAAATTAGTGTATTTCAATTTTCTGTAATTAGATAATTGTGACCTCTTTTTTCTTATGATGCATAGCCTCCATGGTCTCTGAAGAATGAGAAGGTGAGTGTGGAATGGTAGGTGATCTCATGGCCTAGAAATGCTATATATATTTCCACTCTCAACCCATTAGCTGAAATTCAATCAAAAAATTCAAATCTAACCAAAATGGGGCTGGGAAATATCATCCTTCCCTATTCCTAACCAGTGTCCTTATCTCAAGCACTTAGATGATTTTATTTAATTTTATTTTGTGTATTTTCAAGCCATCTTTGATATAAAGAGCCAAATCATTCTAAGGGAATATACTAATTTTTGACAAATACTAAATATCAGTGTATCAATCCTTAATATAGAAGCTTTCCTTGAATATAAATTTTCTTCCTGTACTGATCTATAGGACTTAGAAATAAGATCTGCATTCTATTTTAAAAGTCACTAAGAGTTAAGACTACTAAGATACTTCGGTTGCCATTTTTCATTTACAAAAATTAAAACTGCATCTGCCAATATTTTTCTTCACAATAAATAGGAAACATAGACTGTACTACTTTTCATCCATATGGTATAGTGTTATCAAGTACTAATTTAACAAATTATAAAATAATTCTTTAACAACAACTATAGCTGTTGGACGTGAAAGGAACAAAATACATGGGTAGCAAGTAGCCAAAGAAGTAACATGGAATATGGGTGGGAATGAGGAGAAGGGATTAAGTGCAAGCAATTGATTTACTGATGTGAAAAGTGATCTATGTGGGGGCGTTTCTAATCTCTTTCCTCAATACGATTGTTGATCCCTATGCCATTAAGTCAAGTGCCTACTTGAAACATATTTTTTTCAATTTTTATTTACTCAACAGTCTTTACTTTCTATACGTCAAGCACTGTTGTGTCTTTTACAACTCTTATTCAACTCATTCTCACAAAATCCAATTAAGCATCGGCATCATCATCTCTGATTTATAGGTGAGGAAAAGATTGTGAGAGTGCATTTTCAGAATTTAATCCCAGAAATTTGATTCCAGAATTTGTCCTCTTAACTACTCTAACATTGTGGTGACTCATGTTTCTATTATCAGATCACTTATATTACCTTGGACCTATAAAACATTTGAGGCTTCCCCCAGATTGCTTAAGGCTTCCCAGGTGGTGCTAGTAGGAAAAAGCCTGCCTGCCAATCCAAAAAACATAAGAGACACAGGTTCAATCCCTGGGATGGGAAGATCCCCTGGAGAAGGATATGGCAACCCACCCCAGTATTCTTGCCTGGAGAACCCCATGGACAGAGGAGTCTGGTGGGCTACAGTCCATGGGGTCATAAACAGTCAGACATGATTTAAGTGACTTAGCATCATCAGCAGATTGCTCAGCAGGTAAAGAATCCAATTACAGTACAGGAGACACTCAGGTTTGATCCTTGGGTCAGAAAAGTCCCCTGCAGGAGGAAAATGGAAACCCATTCCACTGTTCTTGCCTGGAGATTCCCATAGATGGGGGAGCCTGGCTGGCTACAGTCCAAAGGATGGCAAGGTGTCAGACACAACTAAGCAGGCACATAAAACATTGAATCTAATTTGCAGAATTCTAATTGGATTTACATTTATAAATTGATTTGTGATTAATAAATGCATTTCATTTTAATGGAGTATTACTCAGCCATTAAAAAGAATACATTTGAAACAGTTCTAATGAGGTGGATGAAACTGGAGCCTATTATACAGAGTGAAGTAAGCCAGAAAGAAAAATACTAATACAGTATACTAACGCAGATATATGGAATTTAGAAAGATGGTAACAGTAACCCTGTATATGAGACAGCAAAAGAGACACTGATGTATAGAACAGTCTTTTGGACTCTGTGGGAGAGAGAGAGGGAGGGATGATTTTGGAGAATGACATTGAAACATGTATAATATCATATATGAAATGAGTCGCCAGTCCAGGTTCAATGCCTGATACTGGATGCTTGGGGCTGGTGCACTAGGACGACCCAGAGGGATGGTACAGAGAGAGAGGAGGGAGGAGGGTTCAGGATGGGGAACACGTGTATACCTGTGGTGGATTCATGTTGATATATGGCAAAACCAATACAATATTGTAAAGTTAAAAAATAAAGTAAAATAAATTAATTTAAAAAATAAAAAGTATTTACCTTATATTGAACCATTTTTGTATTTATAGACTGGAAATTAGTCAATTTGTACTAAACTTTTCATTAGACACACAGTTGCTCAGTCATGTCCGACTCTTTTATGAGTCTATGGACCACAGGGTTCTTCTACCTGGAATTGTCCAGGCAAGAATACTAGAGTAGGTTGCCATTTCCATCTCCATTGGATCCTCCCACCCCAGGAATCAAACTCATGTCTCCTGTATTGCAGGCAGATTCTTTGCGACTGAGCCACCTGGGATGACCCCATGGACCAAGTTCCTCTGTCCATGGGTTTCCCAGGTAAGAATACTGGTGTGGGTAGTCATACCTTTCATCAGGAGATCTTCTTGAACCAGGGATCAAGCCCATGTCTCCTGAATTACAGGATTCTTTACCATCTTAGCCACCAGGGAAGCCCGAAAGTAGTATTATTATGTTTTAAATATTGTGTTAAAATACAGTACCTTATTTTGTATTATAGTGTACAGTTTAATTTGGTAATATTTTTTCTTTAGTTTTTACAATTTTACATACATATTCATTTAAAAAGATTAGCTAAATATTTCTTTCTTGACACTCGCATCCATAGAAGAAAAAATCTTTTCTGGCCTCATACAATTAAGACAGGCAGATTTCAGACAACAAGCTGTCTCAAGCAGAAAGTGACTGTTGAGACTTTAGCTAAGCTACCCTATGGTTTTACTGCTTTGCCATCCATTTTACTGAGAAAAATGGCATGCTGGTATCTGAAACTGACAGTGGCATTGTCTTGCAAGCACATGCACTTCCTATACAACAGTCTGGAGAGTTACATGGAAATGTAATTTTCTTCCAACAAACCTTGTGATAAGCAGTCTCCTTCATTTGTCAGTGTCTTCTCCTTCTGTGCCCATTAAGTGAGACACCCCCACCCAAAGTTTACAAAACCCATTCTTTTTAGAGTGAATTGATAGATTCAGATTCTGCATTTGTCCAGGAACCCCAAAGCAATCTAACCAGAAGAAAAGAAAGTGAGAGTCACTGCATCATGTCCAACCTCTTTGTGACCCCATGAACTGTAGCCTGACAGGCTCCTCTGTATTTGGAATTCTCCAGGCTAGAATATGAAATGGGTAGCTGTTACTTTCTGCAGGAGATCTTCCTAACCCAGGGATCAAACCCAAGTCTTTCACATTGCAGGTGTATTCTTTACTGTTTGAGCTACCAGGGAGGCCCAAGAATACTGGAATGGGTAGCCTATCACTTATCCAGCAGTTCTTCCCAACCCAGGAATCAAGCCAGAATACACCATTGCAGGTGTATTCTTTATCCACTGAGACACCAGGGAAGCCCTACGGAGGAAACCTAGTTAAGGTAAGTGCCCCCAGGTTGTACCTCTCTCTAGGCTAGCAGCTTGCCTTGACCTTCCCATATGTCCCCTCCAGACATGCCATGTACTTCCTCTAGGCCCTGTGAGTAACAAGATTCTACATTTAAATTTCTCTTGTGGTTTCTGTTTAACCAAGGCTTCTTTCTTGAGAAACCTGTGTACAGGTCAGAAAGCAACAGTTAAAATTGGACATGGACCAACAGACTGGCTCCAAATAAGAAAAGGAGTACATCAAGGCTATATGTTGTCACCCTACTTATTTAACTTATATGCAGAGTACACCATTAGAAACGCTGGGCTGGAGGAAGCACAGGGTGGAATCAAGATTGCCAGGAGAAATATCAATAACCTCAGATATGCAGATGACACCACACTTATGATGAAGAGTGAAGAAGAACTAAAGAGGTTCTTGAGGAAAGTGAAAGAGGAGAGTGAAAAAGTTGGCTTAAAGCTCAACATTCAGTAAATTAAGATCATGGCATCCAGGCCCATCATGTCATGGCAAATAGATGGGGAAAGAGAGGAAAGAGTGGCTGACTTTATTTTTGAGGGGCTCCCAAATCAGTACAGATGGTGATTGTAGCTATGAAATTAAAAGACGCTTACTCCTTTGAAGGAAAATTATGACCAACCTAGACAACATATGAAAAAGCAGAGACATTACTTTGTCAACAAAAGACCGTCTAGACAAGGCTATGGTTTTTCCAGTGGTCATGTATGGATGTGAGAGTTGGACTATAAAGAAAGCTGAGTGCCAAAGAATTGATGCTTCTGAACTGTGGTGTTGGAGAAGATTCTTGAGAGTCCCTTGGACTGCAAGGAGATCCAATCAGTCCATCCTAAAGGAGATCAGTCCTGGATGTTCATTGGAAGGACTCATGTTGAAGCTGAAACTCCAATGCTTTGTCCACATGATCTGAAGAGCTGACTCATTTGAAAAGACCCTGATGCTAGGAGGAAGTGAGGGTAGGAGGAGAAGGGGATGACAGAGGATGAGATGGTTGGATGGATTCTCCAACTCAATGGACATGAGTTTGGGTAAACTCTGGGAGCTGGTGATGGACAGGGAGGCCTGGCGTGCTGCAGTTCATGTGGTTGCAAAGAGTCAAACAAGACTGAGTGACTGAAGTGAATGGAAATCTTACAATCCTGGATCCTGTTTCACTTATTTAACAAAATCCTAAGTGATATAGATGACCTACTCTTGGTGTTCAGTAGTCAGAAGAATAATAAATGATTATGATATCACAACATCATTATCAAAATCTATTAAAAAAACATTTCCTCAAACAGATATTATCAGTTGGTAGTAAATCCAACATATAAATGTCTGATGAGAAATTGAAAGCTTATATAGAGCCAATATAATATTGCAGAGACTATTTGTTGTCTTAAGGGTGAAGAAAATTACACTGTTAAAATGAACTTCTCAGGACACGTAATGGGGAAAAATAATAGTTGTTCCCTGATATGTAGCAATATTGACATAATAGCATATATGACGCATTGGTGCAAAAAATATTTTCTTGGATTTAAGCCAGATGGTGGATACATTTTTTAGTAGGTAAGGAAAGTGAGAGGGGAAAAGCTAAGTGACACCATGAATATACATTTAATAAGTTCCAGAACATGGTGAATCTGTACCAGCTCAAATTCAAGAATTCAATAACAAAGAAATATATCTAAATTAAGTGACTCAAGGGACATATTGACATGATGAAATGTGGTTCTGAATAGAATCCTTGCTTGGGATAAATCAATTATAAAAAATGTTCTCAGTACATTAGGTAAAATTTAACATGAATATTAAAATATTAATATTAATACTTTATTAAGTGGGATTATTTTATTGTGACTACAAAGAATGATTTTTAATCATTCTTAAATTTAAATCTTCTTAAAAAAAAGACAATAATACCTGTAAATTTATTAATGATCAAATAAGACAAATATATATAAAACATGTATATAATAAATATAAATAAAATCTTATTTTAATTATACATAAAATTGCTATGGTATATATGTATCAATATCCTACTGACTCTCCTTGCAGCATGGGATTATGTATAGTTTACATTGTATTTCCCCTTCCCTTTTATTCATTTGCACATTCTGATTTTTACATATTAATCATTTTCATTACAAATTATTTTATATCCAAACATAAAGAGTTAAGTACCTGGGTTTCTCATGAAAATGTTTCCATCACTTTTTGAAACTAATTTTATGTCTAAAAATCTCTTTAACCATTGTGGAAAATATAACAGTGACAAATTACTAAATTCAAAGTATACAAAGAATTTGTCAATATAATTGTCTTTTTCCCTGCTGCTGCTAAGTCGCTTCAGTCGTGTCCAACTCTGTGCGACCCCATAGACGGCAGCCCACCAGGTTCCCCTGGCCCTGGGATCCTCCAGGCAAGAATACTGGAGTGGGTTGCCATTTCCTTCTCCAATGCATGAAAGTAAAAAGTGAAAGTGAAGTCGCTCAGTCGTGTCCGACTGCTAGTGAACCCATGGACTGCAACCTACCAGACTCCTCCATCCATGGGGTTTTCCAGGCAAGAGTACTGGAGTGGGGTGTCATGGCCTTCTCCGGTCTTTTTCCCTAAATGTTCAAGCTGATTTTAGAAAAGGCAGAGGAACCAGAGATCCAATTGCCAACATCCACTGGATCATGGAAAAAGCAAGAGAGTTCCAGAAAAACATCTATTTCTGCTTTATTGACTATGCTAAACCTTTGATTGTGTAGATCAAAAGAAACTGTGGAAAATTCTGAAAGAGTTGGGAATACCAGACCACCTGATCTGCCCCTTGAGAAATTTCTATGCAGGTCAGGAAACAACAGTTAGAAGTGGACATGGAACAACAGACTGTTTCCAAATAGGAAAAGGAGTACGTCAAGGCTGTATATTGTCACCCTGTTTATTTAACTTATATGCAGAGTACATCATGAGAAATGCTGGACTGTAAGAAACACAAGTTGGAATCAAGATTGCTGGGAGAGATATCAATAACCTCAGATATGCAGATGACACCACCCTTATGGAAGAAAGTGAAGAGGAACTAAAAAGCCTCTTGATGAAAGTGAAAGTGGAGAGTGAAAAGGTTGGCTTAAAGCTCAACATTCAGAAAACGAAGATCATGGCATCCGGTCCCATTACTTCATGGGAAATAGATGGGGAAACAGTGGAAACAGTGTCAGAATTTTTGCTGGGCTCCAAAATCACTGCAGATGGTGACTGCAGCCATGAAATTAAAAGATGTTTACTTCTTCGAAGGAAAGTTATGACCAACCTAGATAGCATATTCAAAAGCAGAGACGTTACTTTGCCAACACAAGGTTCGCCTAGTCAAGGCTATGGTCTTTCCTGTGGTCATGTATGGATGTGAGAGCGGGAGTGTGAAGAGGGCTGGGGGCCGAAGGATTGATCTCTTTGAACTGTGGTGTGGGAGAAGACTCTTGGGAGTCCCTTAGCCGACAAAAAAAAACCACTCCACTCCGTTCTAAAGGAATTCTTCCCTTGTTTTTTTTGAAAAGGATGCTAAAAAAAAAAATACCAGTATCTTGGCCACCTCATGCGAAGAGTTGACTCATTGGAGAAGACTCTGATGCTGGGAGGGATTGGGGGCAGGAGGAGAAGGGGACGACAGAGGATGAGATGGCTGGATGGCATCACTGACTCAATGGATGTGAGTCTGAGTGACCTCTGGGAGCTGGTGATGGACAGGAAGGCCTGACGTGCTGCGGTTCATGGGGTCGCAAAGAGTCGGACACGACTGAGTGACTGATCTGATCTGATCTGATCCATTTAAAATGTTACAGAGCTTGGAGAATACAAACCCTTCATTAAACGACTAAGAATGAATGATTAATTTGGAAATTCATATTAATGTTTCATAGAAATTATATGTCACATGAATGTCCAAAGTGTGTATGTATTCAATGAAGAATTACTATCCAGGGATATTGAAAATTAATGGATTCCTCATCTCACTATTTTTTAAAAAATAAGAACTCTGATAATTTTATAGAAGCCAATAATTTTTATTTAGTTTGTGCATATGTGTTTGTTATTCCAGAATACCAAGAATAAAAAGTCACTTTAAGTACTGAAAGACATTGAGGGTTATTCTGTTTTGATGAAAAAAAAAATATTGTTTCATATACAAATAGCTTCATCAACAATCTGCTTTCTTGTGCCTTTGAGAATTTAGATTTCCGTTTTCAGTATTAAATTGGATTGGTTTATGAATATATAATTACAATGAACAGTTCTTCCATAAGGACGGCCAAAGGAAACTTGGTGAGTTAGCTCATTCAGATTCAAATTTTAATCTCGGAAATCATATCACAGTGAGACTCTTTTTAATATTTTTTGTTCCCAGTTTAAAGAGAAAAGGTGACCTCCCAGGAGTAAATAATAATCATTAAATAAATTTGTGTTATCAATTATATCATATGGAATGAAGCAGGGCAAAGACTAACAGAGTTTTGCCAAGAAAATGCACTGGTCATAGCAAATACTCTCTTCCAACAACATAAGAGAAGACTCTATACATGGACAACACCAGATGATCAACACCGAAATCAGATCGATTATATTCTTTGCAGCCAAAGATGGAGAAGCTCTATACAATCAGCAAAAACAAGACCAGGAGCTGACTGTGGCTTGGACCATGAACACCTTATTGCCAAATTCAGACTGAAATTGAAGAAAGTAGGGAAAACCACTAGACCATTCAGGTATGACCTAAATCAAATCCCTTATGATTATACAGTGGAAGTGAGGAATAGATTTAAGTGCCTAGATCTGATAGACAGAGTGCCTGATGAACTATGGAATGAGGTTTGTGACATTGTACAGGAGACAGGGATCAAGACCATCCCCATGGAAAAGAAATGCAAAAAAGCAAAATGGCTGTCTGGGGAGGCCGTGCAAATAGCTGTAAAAAGAAGAGAAGCGAAAAGCAAAGGAGAAAAGGAAAGATATAAACATCTGAATGCAGAGTTCCAAAGAATAGCAAGAAGAGATAAGAAAGCCTTCTTCAGTGATCAATGCAAAGAAATAGAGGAAAACAACAGAATGGGAAAAACTAAGGATCTATTCAAGAAAATCAGAGATACCAAAGGAACATTTCATGCAAAAATGGGCTTGATAAAGGACAGAAATGGTATGGACCTAATGGAAGCATAAGATATAAGAAGAGGTGGCAAGAATACACAGAAGAGCTGTACAAAAAAGAGCTTCACGATCCAGATAATCATGATGGTGTTATCACTGACCTAGAGCCAGACATCCTGGAATGTGAAGTCAAGTGGGCCTTAGAAAGCATCACTACGAACAAAGCTAGTGGAGGTGATGGAATTCCAGTGGAGCTATTTCAAATCCTGAAAGATGATGCTGTGAAAGTGCTGCACGCAATATGCCAGCAAATTTGGAAAACTCAGCAGTGGCCACAAGATTGGAAAAGGTCAGTTTTCATCCCAATCCCAAAGAAAGGCAATGCCAAAGAGTGCTCAAACTACCGCACAATTGCACTCATCTCACACGCTAGTAAAGTAATGCTCAAAATTCTCCAAGCCAGGCTTCAGAAATATGTGAACCGTGAACTTCCTGATATTCAAGCTGGTTTTAAAAAAGGCAGAGGAACCAGAGATTCAATTGCCAACATCCGCTGGATCATGGAAAAAGCAAGAGAGTTCCAGAAAAACATCTATTTCTGCTTTATTGACTATGCCAAAGCCTTTGACTGTGTAGATCACAATAAACTGTGGAAATTTCTGAGAGAGATGGGAATACCAGACCACCTGATCTGCCTCTTGAGAGATCTGTATGCAGGTTAGGAAGCAACAGTTAGAACTGGACATGGAACAACAGACTGGTTCCAAATAGGAAAAGGAGTACGTCAAGGCTGTATATTGTCACCATGTTTATTTAACTTATATGCAGAGTACATCATGAGAAATGCTGAACTGGAAGAAATACAAGCTGGAATCAAGATTGCCGTGAGAAATATCAATAACCTCAGATATGCAGATGACACCACCCTTATGGCAGAAAGTGAAGAGGAACTAATAAGCCTCTTGATGAAAGTGAAAGTGGGGAGTGAAAAGGTTGGCTTAAAGCTCAACATTCAGAAAACAAAGATCATGGCAACTGGTCCCATCACTACATGGGAAATAGATGGAGAAACAGTGGAAACAGTGTCAGACTTTATTTTTCTGGGCTCCAAAATCACTGCAGATGGTGACTGCAGCCATGAAATTAAAAGACGCTTACTCCTTGGAAGGAAAGTTATGACCAACCTAGATAGCATATTCAAAAGCAGAGACATTACTTTGCCAACAAAGGTTCGCGTAATCAAGGCTATGGTCTTTCCTGTGGTCATGTATGGATGTGAGAGCTGGACTGTGAAGAAGGCTGAGGGCCGAAGAATTGATGCTTTTGAACTGTGGTGTTGGAGAAGACTCTTGAGAGTCCCTTGGACTGCAAGGAGATCCAACCAGTCCATTCTGAAGGAGATCAGCCCTGGGATTTCTTTGGAAGGAATGATGCTAAAGCTGAAACTCCAGTATTTTGGCCACCGCATGCGAAGAGTTGACTCATTGGAGAAGACTCTGATTCTGGGAGGGATTGAGGGCAGGAGGAGAAGGGGACGACAGAGGATGAGATGGCTGGATGGCATCACTGACTCCATGGAATGTGAGTCTGGGTGACCTCCGAGAGCTGGTGATGGACAGGGAGGCCTGGCGTGCTGCAGTTCATGGGGTCGCAAAGAGTCGGACACGACTGAGCGACTGATCTGATCTGATCTGATTTGATCATATACATATTTTAAAATGTTTATAATAGTAACATAATCTCCATCTTGTGCAAACATTGTCTATCTTAAGTATTATAAGTGTGTCTTTCATTTACAGTATGGAAGTGAAAGTCTCCCAGTCATGTCCAACTCTGCAACCCCATGGACTGTAGCCTGCCAGATGCCTCTGTCAATGTGATTCTCCAGGCAGGAAAACTGGAGTGCATTGTCATTTCTTCTAGAGAGGATCTTCCAAAGCCACAGATGAAATCCAAATCTCCTACATTGCAGGCAGATTCTTTAAAGGCTGAGCTAGCAGGGAAGCCACATTTACAGTATAGACATTTTCATTTTACTGAATATGAACTTTTTGTTATTAAGAACAGTAAGCAATGCAAAAGTAGAGTACACTTAAGAAAAACACCTGCCTAACAATTCCTTAATATCAAATCCTTTCCACTTATTTGTAGGTATTTTAAATATACTTAAAAGAAATAACATACAGATTTTAGTACAATATTCTAAACTAAATGTTTTAATTGTATGATTACTTATGATCTTTGTAACTATATGATCTAATCGAATGATCTTTGTAACTGTCCTGCAGCTTAGGCATAATTGTCCTCATTTTGAAAATGATAAAAGTAAGGCAAGAACCAACATTTCCCAAAGGCATACACAAAAATTAAACAAGAATATTTGAGCTTACCTGTGTAATTTCAGGATCCATTGAAATGTGCAGGAAAATGGTATACCAAAAGTTTCGTACCATTGGAAATGGGATTTTCTCAGAATAAGTTATTTTCATCTGAATAACTCTCACAAGACAAATATTAAAAGGGATTTTTCAAATATTTATCAATTAGCTTTTCAGATCAGATCAGTCACTCAGTTGTGTCCGACTCTTTGCGACCCCATGAATCGCAGCACACCAGGCCTCCCTGTCCATCACCAACTCCCAGAGGTCACTCACACTCACATCCATCGAGACAGTGATGCCATCCAGCCATCTCATCCTCTGTCGTCCCCTTCCCCCCCTGCCCCCAATCCCTCCCAGCATCAGAGTCTTCTCCAATGAGTCAACTCTTCACATGAGGTGGCCAAAATACTGGAGTTTCAGCTTTAGCATCATTCCTTCCCAAGAAATCCCAGGGCTGATCTCCTTCAGAATGGACTGGTTGGATCTCCTTGCAGTCCACGGACTCTCAAGAGTCTTCTCCCACACCACAGTTCAAAGGCATCAATTCTTCGGCGCTCAGCCTTCTTCACAGTCCAGCTCTCACATCCATACCTGACCACAGGAAAGACCATAGCCTTGACTAGGCGAACCTTTGTTGGCATAGTGATGTCTCTGCTTTTGAATATGCTATCTAGGTTGGCCTTTTTGCATAATATTATACTATAAAATAATATTTTTGGATATATTCTTTCAAAAATAATGCTGCATTAAAAGACACATTTTGCCACAATAAATATTTTACAGTATTTGTTTCTTTGATCATCTTAATAAGGGGAAAATCAATTAAAAATAATCAACTATAGACTCATGTAAGTGTTGTGGTTATTTCATTCTGTGGTTGCCTTTTCTCATCACAAAGACCTTGTATTTAGAGAGAAAGGTTATAATTTTCCCATTAAAAAAATCATGTACATAAACAAACAAAAAGTGTTAATAAAATTTATAGTGTTGACTAAGTTAAGCAGCTTTTTCAAAGTCAAATAAATATGGTAGATTACACGTATTATTTTCTTAGCTTTTGCTTTTTATTTTCCATATCAATTTCAAAATGATTCCCCACAAATGATACTATAATTTCATTACTTTTAAAATTTCACTGTCATGCTAAATACAAGTTAGTTTACTTCAATAAATCATAAACTGTTTTAGTGTCATATAAATAGATAGCATATTCAAAAGCAGAAACATTACTTTGCCAACAAAGGTTCACCTAGTCAAGGCTATGGTCTTCCCTGTGGTCATGTATGGATGTGAGAGCTGGACTGTGAAGAAGGCTGAGCCCCGAGGAATTGATGCTTTTGAACTGTAGTGTGGGAGAAGACTCTTGAGAGTCCCTTGGACTGCAAGGAGATCCAACCAGTCCATTTTGAAGGAGATCAGCCCTGGGATTTCTTGGGAAGGAATGATGCTAAAGCTGAAACTCCAGTATTTTGGCCACCTCATGTGAAGAGTTGACTCATTGGAGAAGACTCTGATGCTGGGAGGGATTGGGGGCAGGAGGAGAAGGGGACGACAGAGGATGAGATGGCTGGATGGCATCACTGACTCGATGGATGTGAGTCTGTGTGATCTCTGGGAGTTGGTGATGGACATGGAGGCCTGGCGTGCTGTGATTCATGGGGTCGCAAAGGGTCAGACACGACTGAGCGACTGATCTGATGTCTGAAATATATATTTGTTAAACTATAATTATGCTTCATAAATCCTAAATCGGTTTTCACAACTTTAATTGCATTTGTTTCTTCTGTGATTATTATGTAACCTATGAAATGGCTCACTACTATTTCAGATCTTCCTTTGTGATTATTTTTAAATTCACTTTTTCTCGTGTATTAATAAAGCTTCCAGGTGCATATAAGTTACTGATGTGTTTTTCCTTCTTTTTTATTCTCCTTGACTTGTTTTATTCCTACACATTCAGTTCTTTTCCAGAAAGTCATCATTTTATTGTAGCAATGTGAAAAGGTTTTCCTAACTTAAATAGATCTTTAAGCCAAAAAAAAAAAAAAAAAAAAAAGAGGGAGAAAATGTAGCCAATAGGTTAATGTCTGGAGAATTTAGCATTCCCAGGTAGCTATGAAGATAATTCTATATGAAATATTAAAGAAAGGAAACATTCAATATTGTATATTGAAAGACTAAATGTATAGAGCCTATTTGGAAATAAAATACCAGCAATATAATAAAAAAAAAAAAGTCTCTAGGTATAAAATTATTATGTGTAACAAGAGGTATATAAAGTATTTGAAGGACTCTCACCTTAAAATAAAAGCAAGTAGAATATACTTTAGTGCCTCTCAAAACTATTTTACACAACCAATATTTTGAAGAATAAAAGTTAAGAAATTCAGCCTTCACTGCAGCAATGTTTTTAAAATGTAGAAAGGAAATATGTGTTTTGATGGAAGGGCCCACTTTTCTCTTTCTGTGATAGCAGTATTTTTTTTCTATTTAGCAATATAAATGATCCTTAACTTATCCTGGGAATGGTACTGTGTATATATGTCTTATTCTGCTCAGACAGACAAAATAGTCTCTGGAAATTTGTTGGTTCATTACTTAAACATTAAGTGCGTATATCTTGCCTTTTATGCCTTCTTGAAGTGTACTGTATTAGTGGTTACTGAATGCAGAAAAATGAGTGAGGAAGCAAAAATGTTCAAAATTTTCAGAGTGTGTATATATATCTATACATATACAGACTTCATTTTCTTGGGATTCACAATCACTGCAGATGGTGACTGCAGCCATAAATCAAGTGATACTTGCTCCTTCGAAAAAAAATCATGACGAACCTTAAAAGCATATTAAAAAGCAGAGACATTACTTTGCCAACAAAGGTCCATCTAGTCAAAGCTATAGTTTTTCCAATGGTCATGTATGGATGTGAGAGTTGGACTGTGAAGAAAGCTGAGTGCCGAAGAATTGATGCTTTTGAGCTGTGGTGTTGGAGAAGACCCTTGAGAGTTCCTTGGACAGCAAGGAAATCAAACCAGTCCATCATGAAGGAAATCAGTCCTGAATATTCGTTGGAAGGACTGATGTTCAAGCTGAAACTCCAATATTTTGGCCACGTGATGCAAGGATCTGACCCATTGGAAAATACCCCGATGTTTGGAAAGATTGAAGGATGACAGAGGATAACTGACTCTATGGATATGAGTTTGAGTAAGCTTTGGGAGTTGATGTTGGACAGGGAAGCCAGGTGTCCTGCAGTCCAAGGGATCGCAAAGAGTTGGACTCAACTGAGTTACTGAACTGAACTGAACTGATATATATTAAAAGTAGCTTCTAAGTCTCACTTGTTTAAGCATCTTCTACCCAGTTAACACATATGCTTGATTATGAAAATCAGTAATAAAGGCAGTTGAATGCTTTGAGTCTGAAAAAGGACCATTTTAATTCTAATGCTGTTTGAACTTCTGTTAGCATGTGATATAGTTGATCTTTCAAAATTCTCTTTTTTCCCACATTTTTCCCTCTGCTGTTCTCCTCTTTTTCTAGCTACTGAATCACAGGCTTGTACGATGATTGTTATCCCTTTGTCTATCTCCAAATCCAGAATTTTGGGGTAGTGCTGTTCATTAGAACATTTGATGATGATGAAAACTGTCTGCAATCTGTACTGTCCAATATAATAGCCAATAGCTATGTGTGGCTATCAAACACTTCACATCTGACTGTTGCATCTGAGGAAGTTATTTTTAAATTTTACTAATCTTAATTAATTAAAAAATTATGTGTGACTAGTGACTAATCTTTGGAGAAGGAAATGGCAAGCCACTTCAGTGTCCTTGCCTGGAGAATCCCAGGGACAGGGGAGCCTGGTGGGCTGCTGTCTATGGGGTCGCACAAAGTTGGACACGACTGAAGCGACTTAGAAGCAGCAACTTAGCAGCAGTGACTAATGTAATGGGCAGCACAGTTTTAGAAGTAATGACAATCTTTCCTTTTTTTAATTTATTTATTTTAATTGGAGGCAAATTACTTTAAAATATTGTATTGGTTTTGCCAAACATCACCATGAATCTTCCATGGGTGTACACGTGCTCCCCATCCTGAACCGCCCTTCCACCTCCTCCCTGTACCATCCCTCTGGGTCATCCCAGTGCACCAGCCCCAAGCATCCTGTATCCTGCATCAAACCTTTTCTATCTTTTCAAATAAGACACACTCCACAAACCATCTACTTTATTATTGTTGCTTAAATAGTCATTTTCAAAACTATTATTGCCAAGTAAGATTTTGTCACAGTTTTAGTAAGCTACACGTCTATGTATTTGTGGCCAAGCAAAAATACAAATGTATGTTTTTTGAACTTGTAACATCCCCCATATATTCCCATCCATATATTTCTATCTACTCTATCTCTGAAAAGTATTTAAAGGAAGTTCATTTCTCTCCACTGTCCTTACTTCATTCAGGTCATAATAATCTACTTTCCAAATGAGACTAATGACATCCTAATAAATCTTTCTGATTCTAGTCTTAAATCCATAAAATCTATCTCAAGAATCTGCTTCTTTGACTACTACACTAAAGCTTTTGACTGTGTGGATCACAACAAATTGTGTAAAATTCTTAAAGAAATGGGAATACCAGAACACCTTACCTGCCTCCTAAGAGACCTGTATGTAGGACTAGTAGCAACAGTTAGCACCAGATATGGAACAACAGACTGGTTTAAAATTGGAAGAGGAGTATGTCAGGGCTGTATATTGTCACCCTGCTTATTTAATTTCGATGCAGAATATATCAAGTGAAATGCTAGGCTGGATAAATCACAAGCTGTAATCAAGATTGCAGGGGGAAAAAATCAACAACCTCAGACATGGGGATGATAACACACTAATGGCAGAAAGAGAAGAGGAACAAAAGATCCTCTTGATGAAGGTGAAAGAAGAGAGTGAAAAATCTGGATTAAAGCTCAACATTCAAAAAGAAGAAGAAGAAAAAAAAAAAAAGATCATGGCATCCAGTCCCATCACTTCATGGCAAATACATGGGGAAACGATGGAAGCAGTGACAGACTTAATTTTTTCGGGCTCCCAAATTACTGCAGATGGTGGCTGCAGCCATGAAAGAGGAGAAGGGTACAACAGAGTATGAGATGGTTGGATGACATCACTGATTCAGTGCATCTGAGTTTGAGCAAACTCTGGAAGATAATGAAGGACAAGGAAGCCTGGTATGCAGCATATCACAGGGTCACAAAGAATTGGACCTGACTTAGCAAGTGAACAACAACAATAAAGGGAGGCTTACAGGCTGGTGCATCATGATATGTTGTTATGGGTGTAACAACAAAATCTTCAATAATTCTGAAGGATACATTCCTAAGAGTTGGCCAACCATCAACATGTTTCTGTGTTCTCTTGGAGATATGCAAGGAGAGAGCAATTAACTCTTTCCTAACATATAAAGAAAAAATCTTTGTTATAGCAGCAACAGGTTAAGTAGAGAAAATGTGGCTATTACACAAGGATTTTTTATTAATATAAAAAACCAATCACAAAATCCAAAGAATGGCCAGCACTTTAAATGTCATTTTTATAGGTAAATAATTTTGTGTAATTTTATTTGTTGGCCACCTGATATACTTTGGTCACCTGATGTGAAGAACTGATTCATTGGAAAAGACTGATGCGTGGAAAGATTGAAGGCAGAAGGAGAAGGGGATGACAGAGGATGAGATGGCTGGATGACATCTCCAACTTGATGGACATGAGTTTGAGCAAGCTCCAGGAGTTGGTGATGGACAGGGAAGCCTGGTGTGCTGCAGTGCATGGAGTCACAGAGTCAGACATGACTGAGCTACTGAACTTATATTTGTTGGTTTATTATTATTTCCTTATATAGCTTAATCTTATCTGTTTTAATCATATTTGTTTTATTACTATATGGATATATTTTCAAACGGGGCTTCCCATCTGCCTCAGGGGCAAAGAATCCACTTGCCAGTGCAGGGTTGCAGGATATGCAGTTCAGTCCCTGGGTTAGGAAGATCCCCTGGAGGAGGAACTGGCAACCACTCCAGTATTCTTGCCTGGGAAATCGCATAGACAGAAGAACCTTGCAGGCTACAGTACCTAGGGTGGCAAAGAGCAGGACATGACTGAGCACACATGCATATTTTCAAATGACTGCTAGAATCTTCACAATTTCTAATTTAGTGTTTTCCTACTTTTGATTCAATTTAAATGTGAAGTTTAGTTTTTTATATTCAAATTGTTATTACTTTCTTGATCAAGTCTGATTGAGACTTTAGATTTTGGTCTGGCAAATAAGGAACTAGGAAGTCACCACTCTATCCTGATAATAAGTAAAACTGTGATCGCAGATGAGCAGCATCAATGTTTTCTAGAAATGCAAATTCTTGGTCCCCTTAATAGAACAAGCAGAAACTTTGTGGTGAGCCCAGAAATATGTGTTTTAACAAGCCATCCTAGTAGTTGCAATGGTGGCCAAAGTGAGTAGTTTTGGACAGCTATAGATTCTTATTTGCTATGACCAGTGCATTTTCTTGGCAAAACTCTATTAGTCTTTGCCCTGCTTCATTCCGTATTCCAAGGCCAAATTTGTCTGTTACTCCAGGTGTTTCTTGACTTCCTACTTTTGCATTCCAGTCCCCTATAATGAAAAGGACATTTTTTTGGGGTGTTAGTTCTAAAAGGTCTTGTAGGTCTTCATAGAACCGTTCAACTTCAGCTTCTTGAGTGTTACTGGTTGGGCCATAGACTTGGATTACCGTGACATTGAATGGTTTGCCTTGGAAATGAACAGAAATCATTCTGTCATTTTTGAGATTGCATCCAAGTACTGCATTTCGGACTGTTTGGTTGACCATGATGGCCACTCCATTTCTTCTGAGGGATTCCTGCCCGCAGTAGTAGATATAATGGTCCTCTGAGTTAAATTCACCCATTCCAGTCCATTTTAGTTCGCTAATTCCTAGAATGTAGACATTCACTCTTGCCATCTCTTGTTTGACCACTTCCAATTTGCCTTGATTCATGGACCTGACATTCCAGGTTCCTATGCAATATTGCTCTTCACAGCATCGGACTTTGCTTCTATCACCAGACACATTCACAGCTGGGTATTCTTTTTGCTTTGGCTCCATCCCTTCATTTTTTCTGGAGTTATTTCTCCACTGATCTCCAGTAGCATATTGGGTCGCTACTGACCTGGGGAGTTTCTCTTTCAGTATCATATCATTTTGCCTTTTCATACTGTTCATGGGGTTCTCAAGGCAAGAATACTGAAGTGGTTTGCCATTCCCTTCTCCAGCAGACCACATCCTGTCAGATCTCTCCACCATGACCCGCCCATCCTGGGTTGCCCCACGGGCATGGCTTAATTTCATTGAGGTAGACAAGGCTGTGGTCCTGGTGTGATTAGATTGACTAGTTTTCTGTGAGTATGGTTTCAGTGTGTTTGCCCTCTGATGCCCTCTTGCAAAACCTACCGTGTTACTTGGGTTTCTCTTACCTTGGGCATGGAGTATCTTTTCCCAGCTGCTCCAGCAAAGCACAGGCATCCCACCTTACCTTGGACGAGGGGTCTCTCCTCACAGCCGGCCTTCCTGACCTTGGAGGAGGGGTACCTCCTCACCGCCACACTTCCTGACCTCGGTCGTGGGGTAGCTCCTCCGCCGGTCCTCACCGCCGCCCTTTCTCGGTCCTGGGGTCGCTCCTCTCCGCCATGCTCTTAGTGCGCATGTCGCAGCTGGCGACCAGTTTTAGAAAAGGCAGGGGAATCAGAGATCAAATTGCCAACATTCGCTGGATCATGGAAAAAGCAAGAGAGTTCCAGAAAAACATCTATTTCTGCTTTATTGACTATGCCAAACCTTTGACTGTGTAGATCACAAGAAACTGTGGAAAATTCTGAAAGAGATGGGAATAGCAGAACACCTGATCTGCCTCTTGAGAAATTTGTATGCAGGTCAGGAAGCAACAGTTAGAACTGGACATGGAACAACAGACTGGTTCCAAATAGGAAAAGGAGTACGTCAAGGCTGTATATTGTCACCCTGTTTATTTAACTTATATGCAGAGTACATCATGAGAAGTGCTAGGCTGTAAGAAGCACAAGTTGGAATCAAGATTGCTGGGAGAAATATCAATAACCTCAGATATGCAGATGACACCACCCTTATGGCAGAAAGTGAAGAGGAACTCAAAAGCCTCTTGATGAAAGTGATAGTGGAGAGTGAAAAGGTTGGCTTAAAGCTCAACATTCAGAAAACGAAGATCATGGCATCCGGTCCCATCACTACATGGGAAATAGATGGGGAAACAGTGGAAACAGTGTCAGACTTTATTTTAGGGGGCTCCAAAATCACTGCAGATGGTGACTGCAGCCATGAAATTAAAAGACACTTTCTCCTTGGAAGGAAAGTTATGACCAACCTAGATAACATATTCAAAAGCAGAGACATGAGTTGGCCAACAAAGGTTCGCCTAGTCAAGGCTATGGTCTTTCCTGTGGTCATGTATGGATGTGAGATCTGGACTGTGAAGAAGGCAGAGCACCAAAGAATTGATGCTTTTGAACTGTGGTGTTGGAGAAGACTCTTGAGAGTCCCTTGGACTGCAAGGAGATCCAACCAGTCCACTCTGAAGGAGATCAGCCCTGGGATTTCTTTGGAAGGAATGATGCTAAAGCTGAAACTCCAGTATTTTGGCCACCTCATGCGAAGAGTTAACTCATTGGAGAAGACTCTGATGCTGGGATGGATTGGGGGCAGGAGGAGAAGGGGACGACAGAGGATGAGATGGCTGAATGGCATCACTGACTCGATGGATGTGAGTCTGAGTGACCTCCAGGAGCTGGTGATGGACAGGGAGGCCTGGTGTGCTGCGACTCATGGGGTCGCAAAGAGTCAGACAGGACTGAGCGACTGATCTGATCTGATAGATTCTTAAATTAAGACCAGGTTTTCAGAAAAGGGAAGAGATGGTAGAGGAATTAATAAAGAAATATAAAATGAGTATGATTTTTGCCATTATGGCTCAGGATTTCCAGATGGAATAGAGGAAATGTGCATGAGGAGGGAGATGAGAGTTGTTTATATGGAAGTCTGTAAAGAGTTTAGGAGCAGGGTTCAGAGACTACCAGTCCAAGCCCTCTTGCTTTACCAGCTTCATTTGATAGAGAGATAGATACACACACACAGAATGACAGAAAGATGGACAGAGTAAGAGAGGAAGGAAGAAAAGAAAGAGAGAGAGAAGAACAGAAAAAAAAAAAAAAGAAAAACCTGGAGAAGTGTTCACTGACTCATATAAGTGAAGAGACCAAGAGCTAGTTAGATTTCAAGGCTCAGACTAGATTATCAGGTGCCTTCCTTTTTCTCTCTCTTCTTTCTGTTTTCTCTCTTTCATGTTTCTATTTCCAACAAGTTCCTTCCAAATATTCCAAAATCAGCTTCTCTATGCTTTAGTTCCTTAAAATTTGTCACATCTACACTCAATGTCCCCAAATGTCTCTGACACTGCAAAGACTATTCTCAACCTTGTGATAACCACTACTGTGGAGGACTGGAATTCAAGAAGACTAATATGAGTAATATATCTCTTTTTGTATTGGGTATGATTAACCACTTTATTATATATATATATGTATATATTGATATATAGATATAGGATATGTATATATTAATATATAGATATAAATATATAGATATTATTTGTCAGAAAGACGTGTTCTTGGAAATAAAATAACTGTAGGGAAGAAATTAGTTAAAACTATGCTATAGATGACTACTCTATAAGCTTTGAGCATATATACTTGCCCCTTTGGGAATTTTTGAGGTAAATTAGTGTTTGAAGCAAAATAATGCTGGAACTCTCAGCTGTGTTTGACTCTTTGCAACCTCATGGATTGTAGCCTGCCAGGTTCCTCTGTCCTTGGGATTTCCCAGGCAAGGTTACTGGAATGGATTGTCATTTCCTTCTCCAGGGGATCTTCCCAACCCAGGGATCGAACCTGTGCCTCCTATGTCTTCTGCACTGGCAGGCAGATTCTTTACCATTGAGCCACCTGGGAAGACATGAAGCAATATTGAATTTGTCCGTATTCTTTTTGATACAACAGGTTGACTGGGTTTAGTCTCAGAAGCTTAAACAATCATTTGGAATCAGCCTGACTCAGCAGCTTTTACAAACCTTGGCTAGGTGAGTGGATAGGATTCTGAACTATTGTAGAGAACTCAACTAAGATAGAGACTTAATAGTGTCCATTCAAGTTAATGACAGTAAACATTGGTGACCTTGGCAACAGGAGCCACAATGGATTGACCAAAAGGGAGCCAGATGGCAGTGCACTGAGAAGTGTGGATGATAAATGAGGGAGCAAGAGACAGAGGGAAGAAAATATTCTTAAAATATTCCATGGCAAAGCAAAGTTAATGAAAATAGCAGTTTTCTCAACTTAGAGGAAATATGTTAACAGTCATTATCACTATGTTGTAGAATTGCAAGTAACTATAATTTTGTTCATATGTTTCATGCATTTTAAATTAACCACATTCAACATGTATCACTTTACAGTCAGAAAAACAGCAAAAAAAAAAAAAAAAAAAAAAAAAATTAACATACTTTAAAAAATAAGCAATTAGGCTAAAACACCAGAATGCATGAAATTTACAATCCAGTTTCTGGCACACTTTCCAAAAGGTGAGCATCTGGATCTCCTGAAGCAAATGGAGAGTTGTGTGCTTGGCCCTGTGGCTGTGAGGTAGATCTAGTAAATTCACAGAAGAGTTCAGGCTTATACCCTGGAGCTGTTATGGCAAACTGTACATCTAATTGACAGCTTCTCTGCTGAAAACATCAATAATCTTTCATTGTGGGCTCCAGATCTTGGGCAAGACTCTGAGGGCTCATTTCAGTAACTTATAGCTTTGCAGGTCACCTTTGCAGCAGATTTATATAAAGATCTTACAGTGGAGAGGACAGAGTGGAAGGGTATTTGGGGATATGTTATTACACTCTGAAAACTTAGGTTAGAATTCTTATTTAAAATACATATGCACAGAGCTAGATAAATACAGTTTTTAATGTCATTTTCCATTTGTTCCTATCTAAAATTTACTGAGTCAACTGCCAATGGAACCACTGATTTCTTAGTTTTCTGTCACATAAAATTATAGCACAATGACAAAATAAAAATGTAAAGAGCAAATCATTGAATTAAAATATCTTGATAGATATTTACATTATTTTCTTTTTTTCTAGTGAAAGTAGTTTTAGATTTACATTTATTGCAAGAGCATGGCTCATATTTGAGGAACTTAATCCCTTAATTTCCTTATTAGAAAGATCTAGACCTGCTTTGTTCAGTATGGTAACCACCATTTTCATGTGGCTATTTAAATTAATTTAAATTTAAATTAAATTAAAAAAAAATAAATTTCTTGGTCAATCTAAACACATTTCATTTACTCAATAGCCAGACATGGTTGCTGGATACTACCATACTGGATTGTATGTTGAACCTGAGATGTGGTTATTGGTTTGACATATTCCACTGAAATGAAACAGACAATTTCACTATACAGCACTGTTATAGATCTGATCTGCTTGGAGATCATCATGGATTAACTTGTTGTTAGGCACTCCAGGAGCTGGGCCACTTCCTCCCACACAGGAAGCATGTCTTTTGCATTAAAGGACTCTTGTTACAGACACTACTCGGGTTTCCTCAAACTATCAATGCTCATTCATTATCTGATCCCCAATAATCAAGACTCCCTTTCTCATCCTCCCTTAATGGTGAGTATACCAAGTGAGTAAATTTTAAAAAGCTGAAAATGAACAGGAGAGCTGTTCAGTGGCTTGCAGGAACCTTCTGAGAGAGGAAGCTATACTATTTTGCTGAGAGACTGAGCTCTGTTTTGGAGTACTGAAATGAAGGTCATAGCTAATAATTGTGCAGTGGAAATATGGAAGAAGTTGGATACCTGAGATTTTTTTTTGTGGAACAAAACTGATATTTCAATCCAGGATAGAGTAACTAAAAACACAAATGTATTTGCACCATTCAAAGTCTTGTCCTTATAACTCAGAGCCAAATCTTATCATAAAAGATTTTGTGTGGTTTTGTGCATGAGTTTCTGTGATGTGATGGTAACTATTTCTGAATTATTGCAGTACATGTTGCTAGGACCTAGGCTTCTCAGGCAAGTCATTGTAGGATATGAATACCAGGTAACAGCCCTTTATACTGAGATGGTTACAGATAGAGTTAGTTACTGGTTCACTTTTTGTTGTTGTTGTTGTTGGTCTTGTTGATTAAGTGGACAATGATTTGGTTAATGAGAAATTCAGTGCACTTAACTTTATAAATCTGATTTCCTTGTAGCTTCATCTGTGTACTTCTCCCCTATGGTATGTATGAAAAATACATTGCACTCTTTAAAACATTTCTTTTTTCATGAAAGTGTTCATTTTATTATATGAAAAGGACAGAATCAATTTGTGCATGCCATTCATCTTTTTCCTGCTCTCTTTTACTTGACAGAATTCTTCAATGATATCCAAAAGAGGACAAACTCCCTTAAAATTATGAAGATAAAATTTATATGTAAAGAAGACCAGAATAGAAAGAAGTAGAAAGAAGTCTGCTTTTTTTTTTTTTTTGGTGTTTTATTTTTTTAATTTAAATTTATTTATTTTAATTAGAGGCTAATTACTTTTGAACAGCCATATATCACAAATCATTGAACAGAGTGAGAAAATTCCTTGTTCTTAGTTAAACCACTAAGTGGTATCTGATATATTCAGATGATACCACTAAATCTAAATGATACAATAACTTTTCTAGAAAAGGTCCTAGGTATGTACAGGGATTTGTGCCTATGATGCAAGGCCACTTTAGCCCTCCAGTTCTAATATCATGTATAAAAAGGACAAGGAGTCAAGGCAGCAGGAGAGGAATACGCCAAGCCAATAACCACATCTCAGGTTCAACTTACTCATTAGAAGCTGCAGTGCTATTACTGTTCTTGTGTATTGTACAAAGTTTAGCCAATTATATGCAGTGTTTCCTGAGTCAAAATTCACCCATTTCTGTGCTTTAAAGACTTCCATTAATCTCCTTAACCAGATCATAATTTAATATCTTGCTGACTTCAGCATCTGAAAGATTTCACCAGCAATTGCATGAATCAATTATTTTTAAATTTCAAATAAAATTCCCTTTATTCACGAAGCTTTTTAATGAGCACAGCTGGCACAGACTTGCAATAATTTAACTGTTAAACTCTGTCTGTAAAGAGAGGCTTTCTTTGCACTCCTGTGATGACATAGAAAGGGGTTTGAAGTGTGGAAACACCTGCTATACTTGAAGTAAAATTAAAGATAATAGTTATAATATATGAAATATACACATAAATATGATTTAGACCATTTTTTAAAAATAATCATGCAAATTTATTTGACTTTTGACATTTAAAATTTTATATATTCTACCAGTAGAGTATATGTGACTTAAACATTCCTCTTATTTCCATAGAGTCAAACTCTTATTCAAATATCATTTACCTACTTTAATAACTTATTTACAAAACTGAAAGATATTAATAATAATTATTATTTCAATCTCATTTCCCATAGCTACCAATGTATGTAGTAGGTTTTTTCAACAAAGTTTATTAGTAGTAATTTTGGTATATGTATGAGAATTTAATTTAGAGAAATAATATTTAGTCATATAAAGCAAAACTTAAGCCAAAACTATTCTAGAAATTGAAGGGACAGTAGAGAGTGAAAAGCATAGGAAATATATGTGAATGAATTTAAATGAAAACTTTGTAAAATAATGTTGATAATGATGTACTAATAGATAAATATATATGGTATTAAAATATGTGACATTGTGCTTACTAGTGGTATGAGGGTAAATAGATTTAGGATCTTGTGGCTTTTAAGTGCTGGGTAGGACGTTCCAACAGGAGAAGTGGTAAAGTAAGTAATTTAAATTGTAGCACAATACTGCTATATTTAATTATTTTTTATGTTGATACTAACAAGTACCTACTGTGTAGCACAGGGAACTCTGCTCAGTGTTGTATGGCAGCCTGGAGGAAAGAGGTTTTGTGGGTAGGGGGAATGAGTGTTTGAAAATGTATATGTGTATGTATATGTATAGCTGGGTCCCTTTGCTGTTCACCTGAAACTATCATAACATTCTTGACCATCATCATACTTCAATATAAACTGAAAAGTTTAAAAATAAATAAATAAAACCTCACAAAACATTAAAAAAAATTTTAAAAACCTCAAAAATAAAACATAAAAATACAGTAAATTAAGTCAAGGATTCATGTTGTAATCTCTTCAATAAAGGCTAAAAGGATATAACAAAAGGTATAATTAACAACCTAATGACTAAAATATATGATAATAAGAGAAAGTTTCTCAATTAACCCTAGATAGTCATGAAAGGAAAGAAAATGAACAAATCTCAGGGGGAATAAATTGGAGTAAATACTGATATGGTAGATTTAAAGTTAAATATACCCATATCTGGAGAAGGCAATGGCACCCCACTCCAGTACTCTTGCCTGGAAAATCTCAAGGATGGAGGAGCCTGGTGGGCTAAAGTCCATGGGGTCGCTAAGAGTCGGACATGACTGAGCGACTTCCCTGTCACTTTTCACTTCTATATTAAGTGAAAGTTGACAAACTGCTCCACAGCATATTTCATATTGCTCACTATTTTAGTTATTTTTTCCTGTGTCTATCTCTTATTATGTTTTCAGTTCAGTTTAATGCACATAGAGGTCATTACTTGCTCCAGAGGTGAGTAGCTTGGCCATGTGGATTTTCTTCAGCCAATAGAAAAAGACAGAAATGAAATGTAAAATGTTCAAGCCTAGGTGTTTTTGTTTTGTTTTTTAATCAAAAGCTTCAGCTTCTCTGAAAACTTCTGATTTCTGCTCTGACAAATATGCTTCAGTCTGCTGTTTCAAGAAAAAAAATGAGTGATACATGAATCAGACCTAAAGCAAACCTGCATTTTAGAAAGAGCAATGAAGAGTAACCAAGCCCAGTGTACATTAGTCGAACCTCAGCCAGGCAGATGGATGGGCAAAAAACATGCTTAAGTTCTATGTCAGTGAGATTGCTAGCTATTTTTATGCAGCAAAGGGTATCTGTAACTCCCTTTATTGTAGTTTCTGAAATCATTAAGGTGCTATCTAGTGAATTGTTTCTTAAAAGTGTTTCTAGAAAGCTTAAGGACATGGTCTGAGAGAAGTCTGATATATCCAGTCTACCTGTAATTACACTTTAAGGCAGAGACATGCCTGTAAAATAATCATGGCTTCTCAATACAGAAAATAAATGAGTATAGAGAAAAAGTTACAGTGTTTCTGAGAAAGAAAGCTTTAGAGGGAAAAGTGTCATTGATTATGGTTAAAAGAAAATAAATATGAAACACAAAAAGACATTTAGTCTCCAGTTTTTGTGTTTACCAGCAAGAAATAGATTAAGAAAGCTTCCCAGATGCCAAATGGTATAGATAGATAGATAGATAGAGATATAGATATATACATATGTTTAAAACTCTTTTTAAAACTGCAAAATAGGATAATGCAAATGAAAAGGGATCTCAGAGACTGAAAGGAAATATGATGGGGAAAAATGAACTATGGAGCCACTCCCAGCAAACAGACTGTTTCCTACTTTTAGTTTGGAGACATTTGTGGACAGAAGTTAACTGTCACCAACCCTAATGATGACTATGTGTTTTCCAGTTTTTCTAAATGGAGGTACTGTTTGCTGTTAAACTTTTCGCATGCGACTATTGTTTGTTGGATATAAGAACATATAAATGATCATTTTATGTCTCAGTATTCTAGCCAGAATAAGACATGATCAAAAAATAGCATTCCTAGTGTTTAATCAAAATTCATAACTGGATGAAAGTTTTGTGGTTTAGGAAAGAAGAAAATGTATTGATATTTTGCATTTGGGGTGGTGGTGGTTATAAATCACTGTGACCAATAGGGTGAACTGCAATAGGTCACTGATACAGATTCCAAACATGCGATGAAAATGGTTTAAAAAATGAGAGGGAAGACTCTCTTTTTGTCATACCAAAAAAGTATGTAAAATAAAGTGAAAAGTGAAGTCGCTCAGTCATGTCTGACTCTGCAACCCCATGGACTGCAGCCTACCAGGCTTCTCTGTCCATGGGATTTTCCAGGCAAGAGTACTGGAGGGTGGTGCCATAAAGTGCATAGTAATACATTGAAAATATGCTTAAAAGATTGTAAAAATTGGCTTTAAAAATTAGTGATCAGTTTTGAAATACAGCAAAAACACAATCAACAAAGAAAACAAAAAGGATGAGTTGCATTTCACTTTTAAAATCTTTTCTTCTAAAGACACTATAAGAAAATAAAAAGAATAGGCATATCCTAGGGGGGAAAAATACAAATACAAAAAAAATATCTTGTTCAGGACTTGTATCCAAAGTACAAATGGAACTCATATTTTAAAAATATATATACTTAAGTAGGAATAAGATTTGATTGGATATTTCATCAAGAAGATATATAAAGATGGAAATTAAGTATATGAAATATGTTCAGCACCATATGTCACTAAGGGATTGCAAATTACACAGCAGTGAGATACCACTACATGCCTATTACAATGGCAAAAATTGAAAACAACTGATAACTTCACATGCTGGTCAGTTTTTGATTCAGCAAGAATTCTTATTTATTTTTGATAAAATTCAAATTGTATCCTCACTCGGGAAGACAGTTTGGTTAGTTCTTACAAGCTAAACATGGTCTTATCATATGAACCAATAATTTCATGCTAGCTATTTACCTAGCTAAGTTGAAAATTCATCTATACAAAAACTTCCACATGGATATTTATGGCAGATTTATTCATAATTTGTTCAAAATGGAAATAACAAATATATCTTTCAAGAGGTGAACAGGTAAGCTGTGATATAGTCATACAATGAAGCTCTGATATATGCATACAATAGAATATTATTTGGTGACAGAAAAGAATGAGCTATTAAGCCACAAAAAGACATGGAGGAAACTTAAATGTCTACTGAAAATTGAAAAAAAAAAAAAGTGAGTTTGCAAAGGCTACATGGTGTATTACTTCAACTATATAGCATAGCATATGCTTATCCATTTTGCATAGTATATATACTGTGTTATCCAACAATAATTTGACTATATTTCAACTATATTCTGAAAGGGCAACACTAGAGACAATAAAAAAGATGAGTATTTGGCAAGGGTCTGGAGAGAGTAAGCAAGGGATGAATAGGTGGAGCCCAAAGGATTTTTAGGAGAGTTAATCTCTTTTGTGTGATAATGTAATAGTGGATACATGATGCAATGGTGAATACATTATACTTTGTCAAAATCTGTACAATGTAAAAGAAAGGAGTGAACCCTAATATAAAGTATGGATTTTAGTAAATAATAACATAACAATATTTATTCATCAATTGCAGGTAGAGTACCTGATACAAGGTATTAACAACAGGGGACAGCTTGAGAGCAATAGAGAGTACATGGGGACTCTCTGTAGTACATTCTCAGTTTTTGTAAATCCAAAAAGATTGTGGCTACTACTTTTAAAAGACAATCTTTTAATATAATGTGATATGTTTCAAGGATAGATTACCACATAGCAGATGAAAACAGAGTTACATAGAAACCATGGATTGATTTCATAGAAGTTTGTAAAATTAAATTATAGCATACAGATTATATACCCTTTAATTCAATTAATATAACTTGAAGACAAGCAGGGGAAGGCAATGGCACCCCACCCCAGTACTTTTGCCTGGAAAATCCCATGGACGGAGGAGCCTGGTAGGCTCCAGTCCGTGGGGTCGCTAAGAGTCGGACACAATTGAGTGACTTCACTTTCACTTTTCACTTTCATGCATTGGAGAAGGAAATGGCAACCCACTCCAGTGTTCTTGCCTGGAGAATCCCAGGGACAGGGGAGCCTGGTGAGCTTCCGTCTATGGGGTCACACAGAGTCGGACACGACTGAAGCGACTTAGCAGCAGCAGAAGACAAGCAAAACTGATCAGTTAACTTGGCCTTAGTGTTATTAACTGGGATATGGCAAAAGGCAAACCAACTGTGGTCCTGGAATTATTTTTATCTTTTTCCCCTTGATTCTTAGTTACAAATATATATATATATATATATATATATATATACAGGGTTGACTTCCCTCATAGCTCAGTTGGTAAAGAATCTACCTGCAATGCAGGAGACCCAGGTTCAATCCCTGGGTTGGGAAGAACCTCTAGAGAAGGAAATGGCAACCCACTCCAGTATTCTTGCCTGGAGAATACCATGGACAAAGGAACCTAGAGGGCTACTGTTCACAGGGTCAAAAAAGTCAGACATAAGGCAGTTCTATTCCCAGTTTGATCCAGCAATCCCACTGCTGGGCATACACACTGAGAAAACTAGAATTGAAAGAGACACGTGTACCCCAATGTTCATTGCAGCACTGTTTATAATAGCCAGGACTTGGAAGCAACCTAGATGTCCATCAGCAGATGAATGGATAAAAAAGCTGTGGTACATATACACAATGGAGTATTACTCAGCCATTAAAAAGAATGCGTTTGAGTCAGTTCTAATGAGGTGGATGAAACTGGAGCCTATTATAAAGAGTGAAGTAAGCCAGAAAGGAAAACATAAATACAGTATACTAATGCATATATGGGGAAGGCAATGGCACCCCACCCCAGTACTTTTGCCTGGAAAATCCCATGGACGGAGGATCCTGGTAGGCTCCAGTCCATGGGGTCGCTAGGAGTCGGACACGACTGAGCGACTTCACTTTCACTTTTCACTTTCATGCATTGGAGAAGGAGATGGCAACCCACTCCAGTGTTCTTGCCTGGGGAATCCAAAGGACAGGGGAGCCTGGTGAGCTTCCGTCTATGGGGTCGCACAGAGTCGGACACGACTGAAGCGACTTAGCAGCAGCAGTAGCAGCAATGCATATATATGGAATTTAGAAAGATGGTAACAGTAACCCTGTATACAAGACAGCAGAGGAGACATTGATGTATAGAACAGTCCTTTGGACTCTGGGAGAGGGAAAGGGTGGGATGATTTGGGAGAATGGCATTGAAATATGTATAATATCATATTTGAAATGAGTCGCCAGTCCAGGTTCGATGCCTGATACCGGATGCCTGGGGCTGGTGCACTGGGACGACCCAGAGGGATGGTATGGGGAGGGAGGAGGGAGGAGGGTTCAGGATGGGGAACATATGTATACCTGTGGCGGATTCATTCTGATGTATGGCAAAACCTATACAATACTGTAAAGTTAAGTAAAATAAAATTAAAAAAAAAAAAAAAAAAAAAAACAGCAAAAAAAAAAAAAAGTCAGACATGACTTAGCAAATAAACCACCACTACCATATATATATATAGATATATGTATATATATGCATATATGTATATATATATATACACATATACATATGTATATATATGTATACACATATATATATATATATGCAAAATAAAAATTTCAATGTTAAGATTAGTTCACTTGGGGGTATAGCTTAGTGGTAGAGCTGTTGACAGCAGATTAGCTCATTGTACTCATATGATTCCAATATAAAAGAAAATCACTATTAGCCTCATTCACAATATACAATACAGTAGATCATAGTGCCACATTTTTTTTCTACCAAATTAATCATGCATAAACACCATTAAGCTGGTGTGCTAGGCAGCAGTGGAGCAGAAATTAGAGGTAGCAATATAGGAGAAATGAAAGAAAAGAGGAAACATCTGAATTTAGACATATGATGATGAATAAAAAATAAATCAGTCATTTTACTTTTAAGTGGATTACTATAGAGAATTTAAGCTACTCTGAATTGACAAGGCAGCTGGGGAAAAATGGCCACATTTATTTCTTTCATTATAAATTCCCTCTGTTTTCTTCTCAAAAGTGACTAGTCCTAGTCCAGCACTCTTGATGCTTATCCCCTAATATCTTCAAAATTTTAAGTTCTTATCTTAATGGCTGCTAAACTAGTTTTTAAGTGAAATTTTATTGTGCAACTAGATTTTTGATGATTAATATTAAACTAAGCAATAGATAGCACATTAAGAAGCAGAGATATTACTTTGCCAACAAAGGTCCATTTAGTCAAGGCTATGGTTTTTCCAGTGGTCATGTATGGATGTGAGCGTTGGACTGTGAAGAAAGCTAAGCACCAAAGAATTGATACTTTTGAACTGTGGTGTTGGAGAAGACTCTTGAGAGTCCCTTGGATTGCAAGGAGATCCAACCAGTCCATTCTGAAGGAGATCAGCCCTGGGATTTCTTTGGAAGGAATGATGCTAAAGCTGAAACTCCAGTACTTTGGCCACCTCATGTGAAGTGTTGACCCATTGGAAAAGACTCTGATGCTGGGAGGGATTGGGGGCAGGAGGGGAAGGGGACGACAGAGGATGAGATGGCTGGATGGCATCACTGCCTCAATGGACGTGAGTCTGAGTGAATTCCAGGAGTTGGTGATGGATAGGGAGGCCAGGCGTGCTGTGATTCATGGGGTCACAAAGAGTCAGACACAAATGAGCAACTGAACTGAACTGAACTGAACTGAAACAATAGATATGCAGATGACACCACCCTTATGGCAGAAAGTGAAGAGGAAATAAAGAGTCTCTTGATGAGAATGAAAAAGGAGAGTGGAAAAGTTGGCTTAAACTCAACATTCAGAAAACTAAGATCATGGCAGCTGGTCCCATCACTTCATGGGAAATAGATGGGGAAACAGAGGAAACTGACTGACTTTATTTTTGTGGGTTCCAAAATCACTACAGATGGTGATTGCAGCCATGATATTAAAAGATTCTTACTCCTTGGAAGGAAAGTTATGACCAACCTAGATAGCATATTAAAAAACAGTGACATTACTTTGCCAACAAAGGTCTGTCTGGTCAAGGCCATCGTTTTTTCAGTGGTCATGTATGGATGTGAGAGTTGGACTGTGAAGAAAGCTGAGTGCCAAAAAATTGATGCTTTTGAACTGTGGTGCTGGAGAAGACTTTTGTGAGTCCCTTGGACTGCAAGGAGATCCAATCAGTCCATCCTAAAGATCGGTCCTGTGTGTTCATTGGTAGGATAGATGTTGAAGCTGAAACTCCAATACTTTGGCCACCTGATGTGAAGATCTGACTGATTTGAAAATACCCTGATGCTGAAAGATTGAGAGCAGGAGAAGGGGACGACAGAGGATGAGATGGTTGGATGGTATCACCGACTCAGTGGACATGGGTTTGGGTGGACTCCGGGAGTTGGTGATGGACAAGGAGGCCCAGCAGGCTGCAGTTCATTGGGTCACAAAAAGTCTGACATGACTGAGTGACTGAACTGAACTGATCTGAACTGAACTGAAACAATAGAAGATAATGGTAAAGTATAAGAAGATGTGGTACATGTATGAAATGGTATATTACTCTGCCATAAATAATGAAAGTATGCCATTCACAGCTGTATGGATGCACCTATATATTACCATACTAAGTGAAGTAAGTCAGACACAGAAAATTAATTGCCTGATATTGCTTATATGTGGAAACTAAAAAAAAAAAAAAAGTACCCTTGAACTTATCTACACAACAGACATAGAGGTACAGATATAGAGAACAAATTTACAGTTACTAGGGGAGTAGGGGGACAAGACAATTTGAGACTGAGATTGATATACATACACTTAGGTATTCCCTGTAGCTCAAACAGTAAAGAGTCTGTCTGCAATGCAGTAGACCTGGGTTTGATCCCTGGTTTGGGAAGATCCTCAGAAGAAGGGAATGGCAATCCACTCCAGTATTCTTACCTGGAGTATCCCACAGACAGAGGAGTCTGGAAATCTACAGTCTGTGGTATTTCAAAGAGTTGGACAGGAGTGAAGCAACTAACACTACACTACTACTGTACACACTGCTATATATGAAATGTTGCTGTTCAGTAGCTCAGTCATGTCTGATTCCTTGTGACCCTGTGAACTGCAGCACACCAGGCTTTCCTGTCTTTCATTTTCTCCTAGAGTTTGTGTACATTCATTCCATGGAGTCAGTGATGCCACATAACCATCTCATCCACTGTCACCTCCTTCTTCTCTTGTCCTTGATCACCAGGGCCATTTCCAGATTTGTTGCATCAGATGGCCAAAGTATTGGAGTTTCAGCTTCGGCATCAGCACTTTCAATGAATATTCAGTGTTGATTTCCTTTAGGACTGACTGGTTTGATCTCCTTACTGTCCAAGGCACTCTCAAGAGTCTTCTCCAGCACCCATAGTTTGAAATCATCAATTCTTCAGCACTCAGCATTTTTTATGGTTCAAATCTCACATTCATAAATGAATACTGGAAAACAACAGCTTTGACTAGACAGACTTTTGCTGGCAAAGTGATGTCTCTGCTTTTTAATATGCTATTTGTTTTCTTTTCTTTTTTTTTTTTTAATAGCTTTTCTTCAAGGAAAAGCTGTGTCAAAGAGCATGTGTCTTTTAATTTTGTGGCTGCAGTCACTATCTACAGTGACTTTTGTAAACCAAGAACATAAAATTTATCATTGTTTCCACTTTTTCCCCATCAATGTGACATGAAGTGATGGGACTGGATGCCTTTTTTTTTTTTTTTTTTGAATATTCAGTTTTAAGCCAGCTTTTTGACTCTCCTCTTTCAGCTTCCTCAAGAGGCTCCTCAATTCATCTTCACTTTATGCCATTAAGGTGGGTACTATGTGCATATCTGAGGTTAAAATTTCTCCTGGCAATCTTGATTTTAGCTTGTGAGTCATCAAGCCCAGCGTTTCACATGATGTACTCTGCATATAAATTAAATAAGCAGGGTGACAATATATCGCCTTGAGGTACTCCTGTCTCAATTTTGAGTCAGTCAGTTATTTCATGTCTGGTTCTAGCTGTTGCTTCTTGTCCTGCATACAGGCTTCTTAGGAGAAAGTTAAGGTGATCTGGTATTCCCATCTCTTTAAGAATTTTCCAGATTGTTGTGATCCACACAGTCAAAGGCTCTAGCACAGTCAATGAAACAGAAGTAGGTCTGTTTTTTTTGTGTGTTTTTTTTTTTAATTCCCTTGCTTTTTGTATAATCCAGTGGATGCTGGCAATTTGATCTCAGATACCTCTGGCTTTTCCAAATCCAGTGTGAACACCTTGAAGCTCTTGGTTCTCATACTTCTGAAGCCTAGTTTGAAGAATTTTGAGCATAATTTTGCTAGTTATAGTATGAAGGCAAGGGCTTCCCTGATGGCTCAGATGGTACAGAATCCACCAGCAATGCAGGAGACCCAGGTTCTATCCCTAGGCTGTGGAGATCCCCTGGAGAAGAGACTTATCCACTCCAGTATTCTTGCCTGGAGAATCTCATGATCAAAGGAGCCTGGTGGTCTACAGTCCATGGGGTTCACAAAGAGTCAGACATGACTGAGTAGCTAAGCACAACATACACGATGTATAGCACAGGGAACTCTACTCAGTATTCTGTAATGACCTGTATTGGAAAATAAGAAAGAGGGGATATATAATATGTATGTGTATAACTGATTCATTTTGCTGTACCCATGCAACTAACACAAAACTGTAAATCAACCATGCTCCAATAAAAAATATAGCTTAAAAAAAGCTATGATGGATGGAAAAGCATCAAATTTATATTAAAAAAAAACAACACCATTTTTTTCACATCTAAACCTAGGCTTTTTTAGCATAATATTCAAGAGAAAACATTGAGTGCTGGAATATCTCACAAGTAGCTTTTTTTTGAGACCATGCCAAAAATAAAATTTTAAATGACCTTCTAAATACATTAATGATAAATATCATTATTAAAAATGTTCCTACATATTTAGAATAATGCTTATGAAGCATGTTTTAAAGTGTCTGCTTAGAAATTCTTGTTTCATGCTCATATATACTCTCTGGCACTTATCTATCTGTCACGGTGGAACATTGTGACATTTAGTCTGCTCTCTTGATACATGGCCTATTTGATTTGGATTTTCAAGTACCTCGCCCAAATAGAATTTAGATGGTGCTTTTAATCACCATCCAGTCCTGACATCTTATTACATGATTCTGGTGAACTCTTCCTCCTCCTTTTCGATGAGTGATATATGAGGTTTTCTTATGGCAGAGAATGAAAAGATTCTTTATAAATTTCATCTTGAATAGAAGACTCCTCAGTTAATACATATTTCATAGGCTATAGCACTGTAGCCAGCAATCTACCTTTACTTGGAGGTTCCTGTCAGTTTCACATCTGGAAGTTAATTTGATGAGCTCCTGTTTCATGATGTTATAATCCAAAAATTATAAAGCTATACATATATGGAATGGTGGACTATTAAACATTTTATCTGTTTTCTCAAAATATGCTAACACAGGTAGCTTAGAAATTGGTCATTTTTCATACCAAATAAATTCAGCATGGAAATAATATATTTTTCCACGTTAATTATCACAAGACTCCAAAGTAATAATTTCCTTTTTAACATGATTCTAACTTTCATTCTCTCTGACTTTTAGTTTGTGCTGTTAATAGCTTTCTAAATGTTCTCTATCAAATAAAGTTGTTGGCATATTTTGAGAAAACAGATAAAATGTTTAATAGTCCACCATTCCATATACGTATAGCTATATAATTCTTGGATTATGACATCATGAAGCAGGAGATCATCAAAGTAACTTTCAGATGTGAAACTGACAGCAACCTCCAAGAAAAGGTAGATTGCCAGCTACAGTATCAATACTTAATGCTAATTGTCATTATATGGTAGAATCAATGCCCAACTTAGTTTTACTTCATTCAGAGTGTTTTAGCTATGACCTTACGTATGTAGTTGCAAATTTGTTTTCAGTTAATTTGCTATTACCCAAACATTTTAGAAATCATCCTAAAAATCCTACCAAAATGCATGTTGGTACATTTTTAGAGATTTAATGGAAACAATAGGTTATTTCATATAACAAAATGTGCTTCCAATACATTTATCAGCAAACATAATCTCTTTATACCTAATTTTAGGCCTCTATAACATCATACTAAAAAGAAATCACTGCATGCTGGCATATCTAACTAGTGGTTTTCCTTGAGATTATGTCAAAAATAAAACAAATTAGAGACTACAAACACATTGATGATAAATAATTCCATTAAAAATTTCCCCAATGCTCATGGAGAATTGTTATTTTTACAATATTTAAATATCCAAACTTTCAATATTAAAACTTCCAACCCATGACCATATTATATTCATAAAGCAAAGAAAATAAAGCAAAAATAAACAAATGGGACCCTATTAAACTTAAAAATTTTGCACCACAAAAGAAACCATCAAGAAAAGACAACCTATTGAATAGGAAAAAAATATTTGCAATTTATATGACTGATAAGAAGCTAATATCAAAAATATATAAGCAATTCATACATCATAAAAAAAGATGACCTGATTGAAAAATAGGTGAGAGAACTATATGGACACTTTTCCAAGGAGGAAATGCAGACAGCCAATAGGCACATGAAAAATGCTCAACCTTGCTAATCATCAGGGAAATGCAAATCAAAACCACAATGAGATATCACTTTTTACCTGTCATGATACAGGTACATGTATCTGATAGCTAGCATCAGAAAGAACAAAAATAAATATTGGTGAGGATGCGGATAAACGATAACCTTTGTACATTTTTGGTGGAATGTAAATTGGCATAGCCAATTTGGGAAACCAAAGTAGAAGGTTTTTCAAAAAACTAAAAATAGCCCTACCATAGTAGTAGTTGTTTCAGTCACTTGATTGTGTCAAAATGATTGTGACCCTCATGGAGAGCAGCCCAGCAGATTCCTCTGTCCATGAGGTTCTCCAGGCAAGAATACTGGAGTGGGTTACCATTTCCTTCTCAAAGACCTACCATGATAATATATGATCCAGCAATTCCACTCTTGGAAATAGATCAGGAAAAAAAAAAAAAAAGTTCAAAAAGATGCATGCAACTCAATGTAAATAGCAATATTATTTATAACTGTGAAGATATGGAATCAATCTAGGCACCCATCAACAGAGGAATGGATGAAGAAGATGTGGTATATATGTGGTGGAATACTACTGAGCCATAAAAAATGATGTTTTGGCAGTTGCAGCATAATCACGGGTGGACCTGAAGGGCATTATGCTAAGTGAAATAAGTCAGACAGAGAAAAGCAGATACAGTATGGAATCACTTATATGTGGAATCTAAATAATAGAACAAACTCTTGAATATAACAGAAAACAAGCAGACTCAGATATAGAGGCGAAACTAGTGGTTACCAGTAGAGAGGGAAGGGGGAGGAGAACAATACAAGGGTAGGAAATTAAGATATATAAACTACCATGTATAAAATAAGCTACAAGGATATATTGTACAACACAGAGTAAAAACACCTTACTTATAAAAACTGTGAATAAAATGTAACCATTAAAATTGTGAACCACTATACTGTATACTCTGGAGAAGGAAACAGCAACCCACTCCAGTATTCTTGCCTGGAGAATCCCATCGACAGAGGAGAGCCTGGTGGGCTACTACAGTCCATGGGATCTCAAAGAGTTGAACATGACTTTTACTCACTCACTCATACTGTATACATATAATTTGCGTGATATATATCAGCTATACTACAATAAATAAACAGTTCCTATATTTTTGAAAGATAGCCTACATGTATTAAAGCTCATAAAATTAAATAATCGTAATTGTGTGTTCCAATAATTCTGTACCAAATAACCCACATTCATATGAAGCTATAATTCACTCATGCACCTTATAGTTTGTAATGTATTTTAGTGTCTTTTCCTTTGCCATCTTTTTTTATCATCTTTGCTGAGATTTCAGTTTAAATATTGTGCACATGTTTATTTTTTTTTCTTCTAATTGAGATTTGCTACCTGGTGGCTCAGACGGTAAAGTGTCTGCCTGCAATGCGGGAGACCTGGGTTCAATCCCTGCGTCGGGAAGATCCTCTGGAGAAGGAAATGGCAACCCACTCCAGCACTCTTGCCTGAAAAATCCCATGGACGGAGGAGCCTGATGGACTATAGTCCATGGGGTCGCAAAGAGTTGGACACGACTGAGCTACTTCACTCACTCACTTCACTCACTAGTTTTTATACAATGTATACCTTATTAGATAGGCAATTTCCAAATATTTTCTCCTGGTTTATATCTTTTCATCCTTTTACAATTTTTTTTGTTTGTTTGTTTAGATTATTAATCCAATTAAGAATCCAGGTGGGTCAGATGGTAAAAAAATCTGCCTGCAGTGCAGTAGAGCCAGGTTCAATCCCTGGGTTGGGAAGATCCTTGGAGAAGGAAATGACAACCCACTCCAATATTCTTGCCTGGAGAATTCCATGGACAGAAGAACCTGGCAGGCTACAGTCCATGGGGTCACACAGAGTCGGATGACTGAGGGACTAACTCCTTCTTTCTTTCATCTCATCAGTGTATATGAATACAGAACATTTAAGAAACACTTCTGCTCGTAATTCTAGAGTTTTCAAAAATATGGAATGAAGCCTTACAGCAATTCTTCAACTTAGAGGAAAACAAGTGAATTCTTACAAAAGTCATGCAGCTTCAACTTTTCATAGAATATATTTTCTTCTAACAGAATCCCAGGCATAAGTAAGTTTTGTGTAACCTTGATAGCTTGGTTGTTTTATTTTCTCATTCAGTTAGTGGTCTCTGCTCTACTTTTGTTATAACAATTGGGTTAAGAGGTCCCTACTCCACTTCTCCAATCCTGCACGAATGCTAAATACTAAATGCCTAGATATTAGGGTCAATATTAGGAGGAAAAGCACCTAGTTTCTGTGATTTTAATTTACCAGTTTCTCCACTGACCTAATGGTCATTCTTTAAGTTTGAAATAAAAAGAAGACTGTTCATTTATTCTGTTTTTCATTTTTTTTTTAATTTTTTTTGTTGTGGACCATTTTTAAAGTCTTTACTGAATTTGTTACTAGATTTTTTCTGTTTTATGTTTTGGATTTTTGGCCGTGAGGCATATGAGATCTTATTAATAACTCTCCAGCCAGGAATCGAACCTGAACATCCTGCATTGGAAGGCATAGTTTTAAACACTGGATCACTAGGGGAGTCCTCTCTTTTTTTTCATTCTTGAGCTAAGCAATGCTTTTGTAATTGTTTGTATACTTTATTTAACATTATTGTGAATTTTTGCATATAAGTATGTAGTTTGTCAGTCAGACATATTGACGCTTATAGTGCTTTCTTCAATCAATTAATTATTTTTATTTTATAACATTTGTAAATAACATTTGATTTTATAACATTTGATTTTTTTATTTTTTTATTATTTAGCATTTCAACTAAATTTTATTTTGCTTAACTTTACAATATTGTATTGCTTTTGCCATACATCGAGATGGATCCTCCACAAGTATATATGTGTTCCCCATCCTGAACCCTCCTCCTTTCTCCCTCCCCATACCATCCCCCCCTGGGTCGTCCCAGTGCACCAGCCCCAGGCATCTGCTATCAGGCATCGAACCTGGACTGGCGACTCGTTTCAGACGTTAGACTATACATATTTCAATGCTATTCTCCCAAATGATTCTACCCTCTCCCATTCCCAGAGAACAAAAGTCTGTTCTATACATCAGTGTCTCTTTTGCAGTCCCGTAAACAGGGTCATTGTTACCATCTTTCTAAATTCCATATATATGCGTCAGTATACTGTATTTGTGTTTTTCTTTCTGGCTTACTTCACTCTGTATAATAGGCTCCAGTTCCATCCACCTCATTAGAACTGATTCAAATGTATTCTTTTTAATGGCTGAATAATACTCCATTGTGTATATGTACCACAGCTTGCTTATCCATTCATCTGTGGATGGACATCTAGGTTGCTTCCAAGTCCTGGCTATTGTAAACAGTGCTGCTATGAACATTGGGGTACACATGTCTCTTTCAATTCTGGTTTTCTCAGTGTGTATGCCCAGCAGTGGGATTGCTGGATCATAAGGCAGTTCTATTCCCAGTTTTTTGAGGAATCTCCATACTGTTATCCAAAGTGGCTGTACTAGTTTGCATTCCCACCAACAGTGTAAGAGGGTGCCCTTTTCTCCACACCCTCTCCAGCTTTTACTGTTTGTAGACTTTTGGATCGCAGCCATTCTGACTGGCGTGTAATGGTACCTCATAGTGGTTTTGATTTGCATTTCTCTGATAATGAGTGATGTTGAGCATCTTTTCATGTGTTTGTTAGCCATCTGTATGTCTTCTTTGGAGAAATGTCTATTTAGTTCTTTGGCCTATTTTTTGATTGGGTCATTTATTTTTCTGGAATTGAGCTGTATGAGTTGCTTGTATATTTTTGAGATTAATTGTTTGTCTGTTGCTTCATTTGTTATTATTTTCTCCCATTTTGAAGGCTGTATTTTCACCTTGCTTATAGTTTCCTTTGTTGTGCAGAAGCTTTTAAGTTTAATTAGGTCCCTTTTATTTATTTTTGCTTTTATTTCCAATATTCTGGGTGGTGGGTCATAGAGGATCCTGCTGTGATGTATGTCAGAGAGTGTTTTGCCTATGTTTTCCTCTAGGAGTTTTATGGTTTCTGGTCTTACATTTAGATCTTTAATCCATTTTGAGTTTATTTTTGTGTATGGTGTTAGAAAGTGTTCTAGTTTTGTTCTTTTACAAGTGTTTGACCAGTTTTCCCAGCACCACTTGTTAAAGAGATTGTCTTTAATCCATTGTATATTCTTGCCTCCTTTGTCAAAGATAAGGTTTACAATATTGTATTGGTTTTGCCATATATCAAATGTATTAATTTTAAATTACACTGAACTGTAATCAAGGACTATTCTCTCTGTGATGCTTATTCTTATGGATTTTTAAATAATTTCTTCATGATCAACTTTTCAGTAAATATTTTATCAATGCTACATGTAACCTCAAAAGGAAACACTAGTTTTAAATTGTTGAGTTATTCAGTTGCTATACACACTTAATAAAATGTGTTTGCTTGATATGTCTGACTGAAATACTTGTTCACAAATGTTCCAATATAATGGTGACTTCCCAACTTCACAACACTTATAAAGTCTTTTGTGTATACATATATTTGTTTATATGTGCTTCCCCAGAGACTCAGAGGTAAAGAATATGCCTGCCAACGCAGTAAACACAGGAGACGTGGGTTTGATACCTACGTGAGGAAGATCCCCTGGAGGAGAGCAAGGAAATCCACTCCACTATTCTTGCATGGAGAATTCCAGGGTGCAAACAGTCAGGCACAACTGAAGTGACTGAACATGCAGACACACATATGTATATATTTGCTTCGTGTATTTTAGAGGTTAGTTTGCAATATTCATACAAAGATATAATAGCTGCAATTCTTTACCAAAACTGCTTCTTTTAGTTTATTAACTTTGTATTAATATTATTAATAACTATTTGGAAATAATTTTGTTATTAAATTCCAAATAATTAAAAAGTAAAAGGACACTTAATTATTTAAATAGCTATGTAATTCAACCTAATTACTAGATTTTTTTATTATCTACAAATAGATCATCAGTTCAGTTTAGTTCAGTCACTCAGTCATGTCCTACTCTTCTCGACCCCATGAATTGCACTACACCAGGCCTCCCTGTCCATCACCAACTCCTGGAGTTCACCCAAACTCACGTCCATCGAGTCAGGGATGCCATCTAGCCATCTCATCCTCTGTCGTACCCTTCTCCTCCTGGCCCCAATCCTTCCCAGCATCAGAGTCTTTTCCAATGAGTTAACTCTTCACATGAGATTGACAAAGTATTGGAGTTTCAGCTTTAGCATCAGTCCCTCCAAAAAACATCCAGGACTGATCTCCTTTAGAATGGACTGGTTGGATCTCCTTGCAGTCCAGAGGACTCTCAAGAATCTTTTCCAACACCACAGTTGAAAAGCAACAATTCTTCGGCGCTCAGCATTCTTCACAGTCCAACTTTCACATCTATACATGACAACTGGAAAAACCATAGCCTTGACTAGACTGACCTTTGTTGACAAAGTAATGTTTCTGCTTTTGAATATGCTATCTAGGTTGGTCATAATTTTCCTTCCAAGGAGTAAACATCTTTTAATTTCATGGCTGCAGTCACCATCTGCATTGATTTTGGAGCCCCCCAAAATAAAATCTGACACTGTTTCCACTGTTTGCCTATCTATTTCCCATGAAGTGATGGGACCAGGTGCCATGATCTTAGTTTTCTGAATGTTGGGCTTTAAGCCAACTTTTCCACTCTCTTTCATTTTTATCAACAGGCTTTTTAAATCCACTTCACTTTCTTCCATAAGGGTGGTGTCATCTGCATACCTGAAGTTATTGATATTTCTCCCGGCAATCTTGATTCCAACATGTGCTTCCTCCAGCCCAGCTTTTCTTATGATGTACTCTCAATATAAGGTAAATAAGCAGGATGACAATATACAGCCTTGATGTACTCCTTTTCCTATTTGGAACCAGTCTGTTGTTCGATGTCCAGTTTTAACTGTTGCTTCCTGACCTGCATATAGGTTTCTCAAGAGAAGGTCAGGTGGTCTGATATTCCCATCTCTTTCAGAATTTTCCACAGTTTGTTGTGATCCACACAGTCAAAGGCTTTGGCATAGTCAATAAAGCAGAAATAGATGTTTTTCTGGAACTCTCTTCCTTTTTCCATGATCCAGTGGAAGTTGGCAATTTGATCTCTGGTTACTCTGATTTTTCTAAAATCAGCTTGAACATCAGGAAGTTCATGGTTCCCATATTGCTGAAGCCTATTAAAGCATTATTGTCCTATATTTAGTGTTTCTACATGAGATTTGTGCTTTGCTTGACATCATTTTTCATTGCCCTACTTTCAGGCTTCCAGGGTTATCATGTTTTGGATTTGTATCACAAGTATTGCTAGATTTTTGTTTAAAGAACCGAATCTGAAGTTGGGTGACATTTGGTGGCTGTGCTTATCCTATTTACATTGATAAAACTTATTAATGTATTTAGATTTGTGTTTATTTTATCATTTTTAACAATCTGATATTTTGAGAGCAGTTACTATTGCCATTAAACCTATGGCCTAACCATCATTTCTCCTTTAAATTAATCACATTTTGTCAACTACTACTCCTTTTAATGTCAGGATCCATATGATAGGCAGAGGCACCTGAGTAAAGAAACAAATGTAGCCAATGCCACCCTTCATCTATTCTCCTAATCCTAGTTAGGGCTAAGAGGCTTAAGTTCCCTCAGTCCTCACAGAGGCATCAACCACAGATGGCGATAGACAGCTACAGTCTGAGGGAGGAGAGGTGAAGGGGGATAACTTCATTTCTTGATATAGATTCACTGAATAGTTAAACTGATGTCAGCATCTTCCTTTTGCCAGATTTCAACATTTCCATTTTCTTTCAACACATCACATTTTTATAATGACTATACAGCAGTATATAAAATTAAGCTTCTTCCACTGGAACTTGACAAATTGAAGACTAAGACAAATTACTCTTTTCTCCAGAATCTATTCCTTCAGTGTTTCCTATCTTACAGATTAGCACATGCATGCCTGCTAAGTTGTGTCAATCATGTCTGACTCTATGCTACCCCATGGACCATAGCCCACCAGGCTCTTTTGTCCATGAGGATTCTCCAGGCAAGCATACTGGAATGGGTTGCTAAGGGATGTTACCAACCCAGGATCAAACCTGCATCTCTTATGTCTCCTGCATTGGCAGGCTGATTCTTTACCACTAGCACCACCTGGGAAGTCCATCTTACAGACTGGTACCAACATTAATTCATCAACAAGCAGAAACGAAAGCATCAATTTTTGTTACCCACTCCCATGATCTCCTATGTCAGTTTGCTACTGAGTTCAGGTCATGTTTATTCTACACTTGACTTCATCCTCCCATCTGCATTCTGACCATTTTTGTAACAGTTTTCTAATTTACTCTCCACTTTCCAGCTTGTCCCCTTCATATACATCTGATATTGCTGTAAGAATACTTGCTACAAAATTCTGCGTCACTTATGTCAGCCCTATTTTTAAATTAATTATGTGCCCTCCCACTTGATTTCAATATGATTTTCACATTCCTTGTCTTAAACGTGTAATTCCTTCACAAACATATCTCTGTTCCTTTCTAAGCCCACCTTTACTATACATGCTGACATATCTCTAGTCGTATTACAGAAATAATCATCTTCTCTGGATATTGGATGATTTAACACTTCTGCATCTAAATATATGATATTATTTCAAAAATAGATTATCTTTTCCTATACTGTTTTTTAGAAATTAAGCTTAATCAACTCAATCTTTCTCAAAAATCCAGCATCAGCATGAATTTCTGCAAGTCTTCCTGGAAACTCTCTTCAAAGTTCCTAGATGCTCCTTTCTAATGTCTGTGCAAACTCATTTTAAAATTGTTGTCATTGGCTGATATTTCCGTCTCTTGTTCTAACTAGACATCAGAGTTCAGTCTTAATATATTCTTCTGAATTATCACCCATCTGCATTGTAGAAGAAACTACTAACTGCAATGCATCTATTTTATTAATTTGGAAAAGTGGCCACAGGTAAGAGCTTATAGGAAAGAAGAAAAATAAGAGGAGATCTAGTGCAGATATCTGTGATATCTGCACATGTAGCTTTTTTAAGTTTTTTTGAACTTTTGGGAACCACCCAGACTCATCTCCTAAGCACTATTTCCTTTATATAATTGAATTTCATTAAGCATATCCAGTTTTGAATTTACAAAAGTACCTATGAATGTATAAATGTATGCATTTTTGTATATAGGTATTTCTTTGTTTTGTGAATAAGATAACAAGCACTACATAATGAGCTGTTGGTGGTGGCTTAGTCGCTAAGTTGTGTCTGACTCTTGTGACCCCAAGGACTGTAGCATGCCAGGTTCCTCTGTTAGCTTAAGATTTTGTGTTTCATTGTCTTAGTTTCCCGATAGCCACTGTAACAAATTAGCACAAAATTAGTGGCATTAAAAATGCAAATTTATTTTCATAGCTTTCTGGATGTCAAGATTTCAAAAATCAAGGTGTTGACAGGGCTGCATTCTTTATGGAGGCTATAGGGGATAATCTGTTTTCTTGCCTTTTCTAACTTTGAGAGGGCATCTGCATTCTTTGGCTCGTGGAACCACCTTTCACCTTCAAGATCAGCTGAGTAGAACCTTCCAATTTCACCCCCCTCCTACTCTCTCTCTCTCTCTCTCTCTCTCTTTTTTTTTTTTCTCCTGACTTGAAACTTTGGGCTTTTGCTCATTTAAGAACTTTGTGAGTACATTGGGCCCACCTGGATAATTCACAGCAACTTTTTCATCTCAATATCTTTAACTTCATCATATATACAAAACTGTCTTATGTATTAAGGTCTTTTATGTGTTACCACGTAAGGTAACAACAGTTGAGTTCAGTTCAGTAGATCAGTAATGTCCTAATCTTTGTGACGTTATGGACTGCAGCACGCCAGATTTGCCTATCCATCACAAGCTCCCAGAATTTACACAACTCAAGTCCATTGAGTCCATGATGTCATCTAACCATATCATCCTCTGTCGTCCCCTTCTCCTCCTGTCCTCAATCTTTCTCAGCATCAGGGTCTTTTCAAATGAGTCAGCTCTTCACATCAGAAGGGTAAAGTATTGAAGTCTCAGCTTCAACATCAGTCCTACCAATGAACACCCAGGATTGATCTCCTTTAGGATGGACTGGTTGGATCTCCTTGCAATACAAACGACTCTCAAGAGTCTTTTCCAACACCACAGTTCAAAAGCATCAATTCTTTTGCTATCAGCCTGCTTTAAAGTCCAACACTCATATCCATACATGATCACTGGAAAAACCATCCCTTTGACTAGATGGACATTTGTTGACAAATTAATGTCTCTGTTTTTTAATATGCTGTCTAGGTTGGTCATAACTTTCCTTCCAAGAAGTAAGTATCTTTTAATTTCATGGCTGAAATCACCATCTGCAGTGATTTTGGAGCCCCCCAAAAATAGTCAGCCACTGTTTTCACAATTTCTCCATCTATTTGCCATGAAGTGATGGGACCAGATGCCATGATCTTAGTTTTATGAATGTTGAACTTAAGGCAAATTTTTCACTCTCCTCTTTCATCTTCATCAAGAGACTCCTTAGTTCTTCTTCACTTTCTGTCATAGGGGTGGTGTCATCTGCATATCTGAGGCTATTGATATTTCTCGTGGCAGTCTTGAATCCAGTTTGTGCTTCTTCCAGCCCAGTGTTTCTCATGATGTACTCTGCATATTAGTTAAATAAGCAGGGTGATAATATACAGCCTTGATGTACTCCTTTTCCTATTTGGAACCAGTCTGTTGTTCCATGTCCAGTTCTAACTGTTGCTTCCTGACCTGTATTACAGGTCTCTCAAGAGGCAGGTCAGGTGATCTGGTATTCCCATTTCTTTCAAAATTTTCTACAGTTTGTTGTGATCCAAACAGTCAAAGGCTCTGGCATAGTCAATAAAGCAGAAATGGATGTTTTTTTTCTGGAACTCTATTGATTTTTTGATGATTGAGTGGGTGTTGGCAATTTGATCTCTTGTTCCTCTGTTTTTTCTGAAACCAGCTTGAACATCTGGAGGTTTAGGGGTCACGTATTGCTGAAGCCTGGCTTGGAGATTTTTGAGCATTATTTTACTAGTGTGTGAGATGAGTCCATTTGTGTGTTAGTTTGATCATTCTCTGAACTGACCTTTTCCAGTCCTGTGGCCACTGCTGAGTTTTCCAAATTTGCTGGCATATTGAGTGTGCACTTTCACAGCATCATCTTTTAGGATTTGAAATAGCTCAGCTGGAATTCCATCACTGCCACTAGCTTTGATCATAGTGATCCTTCCTAAGGCCACTTGACTTCATATTCCAGGATGTCTGGCTCTAGGTCAGTGATCACACCATCATGATTATCGGGGTCATGGAGATCTTTTTTGTACAGTTCTTCTGTGTATTCTTACCACCTCTTCTTAATATCCTCTGCTTTTGTTAAGTCCATGGCATTTCTGTCCTTTATTGAGCCCATCTTTGCATGAAATGTTGCCTTGGTATATCTAATTTTCTTGAAGAGATCTCTAGTCTTTCCCATTCTATTCTTTCCTCTGTTTCTTTGCACTGATCACTGAGGAAGACTTTCTTTTCTCACCTTGTAATTTTTCGGAACTCTGCATTCAAATGGGTATATCTTTTATTTTCTCCTATGCTTTTCACTTCTCTTCTTTTCACGGATATTTGTAAGGTCTCTTCAGACAGTCCTTTTGCTTTTCTGCATTTCCTTTTCTTGGGAATGGTCTTGATCCCTATTGCCTGTACAATGTCACAAACCTGCATCCATTGTTCATAAGTCACTCTGTCTATCACATCTAGTCCCTTAAATCTATTTCTCACTTCCACTGTATAATCATAAGGGATTTGAATTAGGTCATACCTGAATGGTCTAGTTGTTTTCCCTATTTTCTTCAATTTAGTCTGAATTTGGCAATAAGGAGTTCATGATCTGAGCCATAGTCAGCTCCCAGTCTTTTTTTTTTTTTTTTTTTTTTTTCTGACTGTATAGAGCTTTTTCATCTTTGGCTGCAAATAATATAATTAATCTGATTTTGGTGTTGGTCATTTGGAGATATCCATATATAGAGTCTTCTCTTGTGTTGTTGAAAGAGGTTGTTTGCTATGACCAATGCATCTTCTTGTCAAAACTCTATATATTTTGCCCTGTTTCATTCTGTAGTCCAAGGCCAAATTTGTCTGTTACTCCGAGTATTTCTTGACTTATTACTTTTGCGTTTCAGTTCCCTATAATGAAAAGGACATCTTCTTTGTGTGTTATTTCTAGAAGGTCTTGTAGGTCTTCGTAGAACCGTTCAACTTCAGCTTCTTCAGCTTTATTGGTCCAGGCATAGACTTGGATTACCATGATATTGAATGGTTTGCCTTGGAAATGAACAGAGATCATTCTTTCATTTTTGAGATTACATCCAAGTATTGCATTTTGGGCTCTTTTGTTGACTATAATGGCTACCCCATTTCCTCTTAGAAATGCTTTCCCACAGTAGTAGATATAATGGTCATCTAAGTTAAATTCACCAATTCCAGTTCATTTTAGTTCCCCAATCCCTAAAATGTCGGCATTCACACTTGTCATCTCTGTTTGGCCATTTCCAATTTGCCTTGATACATGGAGCTAACATTCCAGGTTCCTATGCCATATTGCTCTTTACAGCATCAAACCTTCCTTCAATCACCAGTCTCATCCAAAACTGGGTGTTGTTTTTCCTTTGGATCTGTCTCTTCATTCTTTCTGGAGTTAATTCTCCACTGATCTCCAGTAGTATATTGGGCACCTATTGACCTGGGGAGTTCATCTTTCAGTTTTCTATCTTTTTGCCTTTTCATACTGTTAATGGGGTTCTCAAGGCAGGAATACTGAAGTGGCTTGCCATTCCCTTCTGTAGTGGATCACATTTTGTCAGAACTCTTCACCATGACTGTCCTTGGGTGGCCCTACACAGCATGGCTCATAGTTTCATTGAGTTAGACAAGGCTATGGTCCATGTGATTAGATTGGTTAGTTTTCCATAACATATTCACAAGCAAATCCAAGTATGAGCCGGAGAACATTTCAAAAGGAGAATAGTTTGTCAAAAGAAAAGGGCATGGCCTTACTCCCAAATTCAGTGATTTAGGACTCATAATGTCTCACTGGGGTTTGTCAAGGCGCCATGGAAATTATCTCTCTGACACAGACACCTGCAATAACAATAGGTTTCTGGGTCATAAGGCCCAAGTGGCAGGTCAGTTGCACAGCAACCTGGATTTATTACAACGCCCTTCTTGTTCTTGGCTCAACTCAAAATTAGCAGCCTTTCAAATTACCCAGGAATCAGATTGGAGTAGTATGGATAAATGTGACACACATTGCCTTCAAAATCCATAAACATGATCCACTAAATATTGTGCCTATTTATTGATAGTGATTGTTGAAAGGGGAAATATTTTTCTTTCTCTTTAGAGTATAAGAAAAAAAAGACCAATTGAATCCAAGATATTTCATCAGTTTTACAGATGTGTGGATCATTGAGAGGTTTGCTTATGAAACTTTAGCATCCTCTATTTTACTAAGGATCTAGGATACTGGCTACTTCCTGCATATTTGTTTTGGAATTATCATACAATCAGGACTATAATGGACCAGTGCCTTATTCTGTGCAGTATCCACACCTGTCCCTACTCTAGAATATTTTATGACAGAGAGTTGGGAAGTTGGCATAGCTCTAAAACAAGATAGGAAAGGTATGGTCTTGTATTTATCATGTGACAGCCAACTGCTTATGTTTTCCTTGGCTGGCAGAGATAGAGGGGAGAAAGTGCATTTCTACTTCAATAGCTGTATACCAGGTGTCAGGGTCTGTGTTAATTTTCGCCAAGGGAGGCATCGTATCTGGCAATGCAGCTGTGATTGGAATCACTATCTAATTATGTGTGTGATAATCGACTGTCATTCTCCTTGGCACATCTGGCTTTACACTGTCCAAATAGGCATATTAAATGGGAATGTGGTAGAAATGAGCACTCTTGCATATTTCAGGTCATTGATGGTGGCAGTACTCTTTCTGATTCCTCTAGGGGTGTGATATTTTTGCTCTGTTTTGTTTTCTAGCAAGTCAGTATTGGGCAAGTGCAATTCCAGTGGCTCTACTAAATCCTTCATACCATAACAGTACCTTCTCCATGGGATAGAAAAACAACGTGGGGATTTTGATAGTTGTTTCTTGTTTCTGTACCCTATATATGTTTGGTGTTGAGAGAAATAGCCATAGAATGGGCCTAAGATTGCACTGGAGGTGAATTGGGTCAAGGCTCCATTAACTACCAGACCTCCATAATCTCATCATTAGTTTCCAGAAACAATTAAAGTTGGGAGACCTTTATCCCTATAGCTAGTTAGTTAATGTTAGTCACTCAGTCATGTCTGATTCTTTGTGACCACATTGACTGTAGCCATTCCCTTTTTCTAGGAGATCTTCCTGACCCAGGGATCAAACCTGGGTCTCTTGCATTTCAGGCAGATTATTTACCATCTGGGCCAAAATGGAAGCCCAATAATCCCTACAAGATTTGCTATTTTCCTTTCTTCTGAGATTGTTTGAAGAAAGATTCAGAGCATATATCTGTGACCATAGTGTAACATTCTTCCTAAAGTGGATTCTAGTTTAGCCTCAATCATGATGCTATAGGGCTATAAAATGAATTTATCTCTGAAATGGGTTGAGATCATGAATTTGTACTAGGATGATTACAGTTAGGTTTCTCTCTCTCAGATTTTTTTTTTTTCTTATATATGTCAATATACACCCTGTTAATTTGGCAATCTCATTCATTTCTAAACTTCACCAAATAAATTCCTCAGCACCCTATATCCTTGAAGATAAAAAAAAAAAAATAACACAAATAACTCTCAATATTTAATTTATGGATATAATTGTTCTATCATGTTTCTAAAGTTAAAGGCTACCACCCAGCCTCTGCATGTTAAAAAAATATATATTCCCATTTGGATCACCTCTGAGTGTCTGTATATTGTGTTTCATCATCGGAATGATTATTCTTTACAAAATTTAAAGATTTTTAAATTTTTTAAAGCATTGACACTATAAGGAGAACGATATAGCCATGACCACTAACTTTTACATAGCTTCTTGGACAATGGCTCTTGGATCACTAATTATATAAACTTGCACAGCAGTCACTTGGAAGGGAAGTACTCCTTATGATGATCCTGTTTCTGCTTGTGACTTGTTTCTTGCTGCTATGTCTACCAGTGGTTGCCATGTCTCCAGACCAAAATTTTCTCAACATAGGAATATTCAAAGCTAACAGTGTTTATTTCTAAACTCTGATGGCTAGATAGTCACCAAACAGGCCCTCTCTAGGACAGGAGGAATGATGGGCCACTTGAACTGCCATTTCTGGGCTCAGTTTTATTTAGTTCTGGTCACAGCCCATGTATCATAGAAGCCTATTCCAGGGCCCCTTTTATCCTCTTATGTCCTTGACTTTGGTATTTATTATTCAGGCCAGAACCTTGGTTTGTCTGGATGGTTTCAGTGACCCATACAGAAGAAAGTTAAGGTTAGACTCTCCCATGGTAGAGAAATGGTACTCTGTCTCTCTGGTGATGACACTCAGGTTATGGGAGTGGCTACTTTAACTTCTTTGCTGCCATATATTTCACCTCTGTTACCAGTAAAATACAGGATCCTAAGGCCCTTAGAAATACTGTTGGTTACACCCTTGGAGACCAGTGGATCAGTGTTTAATCCAAAAGGGGTCACTGCAGTAAAAGAATTAACTCATCCTTGTATTTCTCATTCCAACTCCAGCACACATTAGATTTATCCAGTTGCTAGACAATGTAAGAACCTAGCCAGGGTGCCTGGCCTTTGTGAGTACCTTCAAGTTACAACAAGGGACTGATTCTCCCAACAAAAGAACTACCTATGCTGTCTCAAGGAGAGCATGCTATAGTTGTCTAAGTACAAACCTTAGTTCCTGTGCTTAGCCTAAATACAAATGCTTAGTCCCATTCCCTTTAGAATGAGAGAGATAACCGGACTCCTTGTTCCTCTCCCGTTTTCTAAAAGTTCCTAGGATACACCTGAAAGTTTTGCACAAAAAGCTATCAACCAAAACCAAGCCTAGATACAGGAGAGGAAATTTTAAACATTAAAAATAACTTATGTGTGTATGTGTATAATTTGAAACAATTGAAAATATTTACTAGAAGAATTTATAAAACATAAAGATAACAAGGGCACTGATTAGCTGCTGTGCCTCTACAATGGAGATTCTAAATTACATTTAACATGTGCCAAAAAGGGGCTTTCCTGGTGGCTCAGATGATAAAGAATCTGCCTGCAGTGCAGGAGACCCAGGTTCAATCCCCCTGGAGAAGAGAATGGCAACCCACTCCAGTGTTCTTGCCTGGAAAATTCCACAGACAGAAGCGTGGCAAGTTACAGTCCATGGGGTTGCCAAGAGTCAGACATAACTCAGTGACTAACACACAAAATGCACCAACTGATAAGGCTTCATAGATTAACTAATCCTAGGGTTCAAGTTTAAGTTCTACCTTGGGATCTCATCGAATTCAAGCATATTGCCTCCTATAATTTGTGGACGATGATTATGTTAGAGAAAACTAAGACTATCTCACTTAACTATGGCTTTGGCTGAATCTCTCATTGTTCTATAATAGTTATCTTGAGCATAAACAATATGACACAATGAATACTAAGTTAAAATTGAATTAAGATCTTGGCAAGTATAAATTGGTTTGACAAAATTAGACTCTATGGACATCATAATTTAAATGGTACAATGTAAGTTATAATAAGGCCTTCAAGTATTAAAACATATTATATAAGAACTAAGTAATGAATTAATGGAGATTATCCTACTGCTTCTCAATATCAAAATCCAGTTTTGCCTGATCTTAGACCTAAAAAATATATATATGAATGGTCCTTCATGGCGGAGTGTGTGTGTGGGTGTGTGCTTAGTCACTCAGTCATGTCCAGCTCTTTGTGACTCCATGTACTATAGTGTGCCAGGTTCCTCTGTCCATGGGATTTTTCAGGCAAGAATACTGGAGTGGGATAAAACCCAGGTCTCCTGCATTGCAGGTGGATTCTTTACTGTCTGAGCCACCAGGGGAGTCCCATGGTGTATTACTGCAAGCATAATGCTGTGATCTTATTCATTAAGTTCCCTAAACCCAGGACTTCCCTAGTGGTCCAGTGATTAAGAATCTGCTTTCCAATGTAGGGGGTGTGGGTTCAAGTCTTGGTCAGGGAACAAGGATTCTACTTTCTGAGGGACAACTAAACCCACGTGGCACAAGAGAAGCCCACAAGCCTCAAGTAAGACTCAATACAGCAAAATAATTAAAGAAAAAGAAATAAAAAGTTCCCTAAACCTGATACCAATATTACTGAAGTTAATGATGTCAATCCAATCAGCTACTGGTAAATATTTTGCTACTGTAATTAACTAATACATTCTGTTGAGTGATTATTTCAATAGCTTCTTGGTTGCAGTTTGCCTTCACCTTCAACAGGACACAATACACCTTTTTCAAACTATCCATGCGTTACCTTAGCAGCCTTGCCTTTGCATGCAATTTTTGCAAGATTTAACTGCACCCAAATTTGTCCAGGAGCACAGGTACAATATTGTATTGATGACTACCTCCAAGGAGTTTGATTTCACACTTATTTTGAATCTACATCTGTAATATATTTTAGCCTTTTTTGACTTCTGGAAGCAATATAGTCCTCATTTTAAATTTTAGTTAGCTTCATAAAAGTCACTACTTAAAATCAGTCCACTATAAAAAACACTCTCTCCAACAAAGGCTTTAAAATCAGCACACAGTTTATTTGTGCTTCCAGAGGCTCCTTCATCATAGGGACTTTAACAACCTCTTCTTGAGTTTTCTGGAGTCTCGTGACCAGGTATATAGACATACAGCTTTGATGGGATTCTATCACAAGAATTGTCATTATAAACCCAACACCTGGAGTAACAGGCAAATTCCGCCTTGGAATACAGAATGAAGCAGGGCAAATACTAATAGAGTTTTGCCAAGAAAATGCACTGGTCATAGCAAATACCCTCTTCCAACAACACAAGAGAAGACTCTATACATGGACATCACCAGATGGTCAACACAGAAATCATATCAATTATATTCTTTGCAGCCAAAGATGGAGAAGCTCTATACAGTCGGCAAAACCAAGACCAGGAGCTGAACTGCGGCTCAGATCATGAACTCCTTATTGCCAAATTCAGACTTAAATTGAAGAAAGTAGGGAAAACCACTAGATCATTCAGCTATGACCTAAATCAAATCCCTTATGATTATACAGTGGAAGTGAGAAATAGATTTAAGGGCCTAGATCTGATAGATAGAGTGCCTGATGAACTATGGAATGAGGTTCGTGACATTGTACAGGAGACAGGGATCAAGACCATCCCCATGGAAAAGAAATGCAAAAAAGCAAAATGACTATCTGGGAAGGCCTTACAAATAGCTGTGAAAAGAAGAGATGTGAAAAGCAAAGGAGAAAAGGAAAAATATAAACATCTGAATGCAGAGTTTCAAAGAATAGCAAGAAGAGATAAGAAAGCCTTCTTCAGCGATCAATGCAAAGAAATAGAGGAAAACAACAGAAAGGGAAAGATTAGGGATCTCTTCAAGAAAATCAGAGATACCAAAGGAACATTTCATGCAAAGATGGACTCGATAAAGGACAGAAATGATATGGACCTAACAGAAGCAGAAGATATTAAGAAGAGGTGGCAAGAATACACAGAAGAACTGTACAAAAAAGATCTTCAAAACCTAGATAATCATGATGGTGTGATCACTGACTTAGAGCCAGACATCCTGGAATGTGAAATCAAGTGGGCCTTAGAAAGCATCACTGAGAGCAAAGCTAGTGGAGGTGATGGAATTCCAAGTGAGCTGTTCCAAATCCTGAAAGATGATGCTGTGAAAGTGCTGCACTCAATATGCCAGCAAATTTGGAAAACTCAGCAGTGGCCACAGAATTGGAAAAGGTCAGTTTTCATCCCAATCACAAAGAAAGGCAATGCCAAAGAATGCTCAAACTACCGCACAATTACACTGATCTCACACACTAATAAAGTAATGCTCAAAATTCTCCAAGCCAGGCTTCAGCAATACATGAACCATGAACTTCCTGATGTTCAAGCTGGTTTTAGAAAAGGCAGAGGAACCAGAGATCAAATTGCCAACATCTTCTGTATCATGGAAAAAGCAAGGGAGTTCCAGAAAAACATCTATTTCTGCTTTATTGACTATGCCAAAGCCTTTGACTGTGTGGATCACAATAAACTGTGGAAAATTCTGAAAGAGATGGGAATACCATACCACCTGATCTGCCTCTTGAGAAATTTGTATGCAGGTCAGGAAGGAACAGTTAGAACTGGTCATGGAACAACAGACTGGTTTCAGACAGGAAAAGGAGTACATCAAGGCTGTATATTGTCACCCTGTTTTTTTAACTCATATGCAGAGTCAGATCAGATCAGTTGCTCAACCGTGTCAGACACCTTGCGACCCAATGAACCGCAGCACGCCAGGCCTCCCTGTCCATCACCAGCTCCCGGAGGTCACTCAGACTGGCATGCATCGAGTCAGTGATGCCATCCAGCCATCTCATCCTCTGTCGTCCCCTTCTCCTCCTGCCCTCAACCCCTCCCAGCATCAGAGTCTTCTCCAATGAGTCAACTCTTCACATGAGGTGGCCAAAATACTGGAGTTTCAGCTTTAGCATCATTCCTTCTAAAGAAATTCCAGGATTGATCTCCTTCAGAATGGACTGGTTGGATCTTCTTGCAGTCCAAGGGACTCTCAAGAGTCTTCTCCAACACCACAGTTCAAAAGCATCAATTCTTCGGCGCTCAGCCTTCTTCACAGTCCAGCTCTCACATCCATACATGACCACAGGAAAGACCATAGCCTTGACTAGGCGAACCTTTGTTGGCAAAGTGATGTCTCTGCTTTTGAATATGCTATCTAGGTTGGTCATAACTTTCCTTCCAAGGAGTAAGCGTCTTTTAATTTCATGGCTGCAGTCACCATCTGCAGTGATTGTGGAGCCCAGAAAAACAAAGTCTGACACTGTTTCCACTGTTTCCCCATCTATATCCCATGCAGTGATGGGACCAGATGCCATGATCTTCGTTTTCTGAATGTTGAGCTTTAAGCCAACCTTTTCACTCTCCACTTTCACTTTCATCAGGAGGCTTTTTAGCCCCTCTTCACTTTCTGCCATAAGAGTGGTGTCATCTGCATATCTGAGGTTATTGATATTTCTCCCGGCAACCTTGATTCCAACTTGTGTTTCTTCCAGTCCAGCATTTCTCATGATGTACTCTGCATATAAGTTAAATAAACATGGTGACAATATGCAGCCTTGACCTACTCCTTTTCCTATTTGGAACCAGTCTGTTGTTCCATGACCAGTTCTAACTGTTGCTTCCTGACCTGCATACAGATTTCTTAAGAGGCAGATCAGGTGGTCTGGTATTCCCATCTCTTTCAGAATTTTCCATAGTTTATTGTGATCCACACAGTCAAAGGCTTTGGCATAGTCAGTAAAGCAGAAATAGATGTTTTTCTGGAACTCTCTTGCTTTTTCCATGATCCAGCGGATGTTGGCAATTTGATCTCTGGTTCCTCTGCCTTTTCTAAAACCAGCTTGAACATCAGGAAGTTCACGCTTCACATATTGCTGAAGCCTGGCTTGGAGAATTTTGAGCATTACTTTACTAGCGTGTGAGATGAGTGCAATTGTGCGGTAGTTTGAGCACTCCTTGGCATTGCCTTTCTTTGGGATTGGGATGAAAACTGACCTTTTCCAATCTTGTGGCCACTGCTGAGTTTTCCAAATTTGCTGGCATATTGAGTGCAGCACTTTCACAGCATCATCATTCAGGACTTGGAATAGCTCCACTGGAATTCCATCACCTCCACTAGCTTTGTTCGTAGTGATGCTTTCTAAGGCCCATTTGACTTCACATTCCAAGATGTCTGGCTCTAGGTCAGTGATCACATCATCATGATTATCTGGGTCTTGAAGCTCATTTTTATACAGTTCTTCTGTGTATTCTTGCCACCTCTTCTTAATATATTCTGCTTCTGTTAGGTCCACACCATCTCTGTCCTTTATCGTGCCCATCTTTGCATGAAATGTTCCTTTGGTATCTCTGATTTTCTTGAAGAGATCCCTAGTCTTTCCCTTTCTGTTGTTTTCCTCTATTTCTTTGCATTGATCGCTGAAGAAGGCTTTCTTATCTCTTCTTGCTATTCTTTGGAACTCTGCATTTAGATGTTTATATCTTTCCTTTTCTCCGTTGCTTTTCACTTCTCTTCTTTTCACAGCTATTTGTAAGGCCTCCCCAGACAGCCATTTTGCTTTTTAGCATTTCTTTTCCATGGGGATGGTCTTGATCCCTGTCTCCTGTACAATGTCACGAACCTCATTCCATAGTTCATCAGGCACTCTATCTATCAGATCTAGGCCCTTAAATCTATTTCTCACTTCCACTGTATAATCATAAGAGATTTGATTTAGGTCATACCTGAATGGTCTAGTAGTTTTCTCTACTTTCTTCAATTTAAGTCTGAATTTGGCAGTAAGGAGTTCATGGTCCGAGCCGCAGTTCAGCTCCTGGTCTTGTTTTTGCTGATTGTATAGAGCTTCTCCATCTTTGGCTGCAAAGAATATAATCGATCTGATTTCGGTGTTGACCATCTGGTGATGTCCATGTATAGAGTCTTCTCTTGTGTTGTTGGAAGAGGGTATTTGCTATGACCAGTGCATTTTCTTGGCAAAACTCTATTAGTCTTTGCCCTGCTTCATTCCGTATTCCAAGGCCAAATTTGCCTGTTACTCCAGGTGTTGCTTGACTTCCTACTTTTGCATTCCAGTCCCCTATAATGAAAAGGACATCTTTTTTGGGTGTTAGTTCTAAAAGGTCTTGTAGGTCTTCATAGAACCTTTCAACTTCAGCTTCTTCGGCATTACTGGTTGGGGCATAGATTTGGATTACTGTGACATTGAATGGTTTGCCTTGGAAACGAACAGAAATCATTCTGTCATTTTTGAGATTGCATCCAAGTACTGCATTTCGGACTATTTTGTTGACCATGATGGCCACTCCATTTCTTCTGAGGGATTCCTGCTCACAGTAGTAGATATAATGTTCATCCAAGTTAAATTCACCCATTCCAGTCCATTTTAGTTCGCTAATTCCTAGAATGTCAACAATCACTCTTGCCATCTCTTGTTTGACCACTTCCAATTTGCCTTGATTCATGGACCTGACATTCCAGGTTCCTATGCAATATTGCTCTTCACAGCATCGGACTTTGCTTCTATCACCAGACACATCCACAGCTGGGTATTCTTTTTGTTTTGGCTCCATCCTTTCATTCTTTCTGGAGTTATTTCTCCACTGATCTCCAGTAGCATATTGGGCCCCTACTGACCTGGGGAGTTTCTCTTTCAGTATCCTATCATTTTGTCTTTTCATACTGTTCTTGGGGTTCTCAAGGCAAGAATACTGAAGTGGTTTGCCATTCCCTTCTCCAGCGGACCACACCCTATCATATCTCTCCACCATGACCCGCCCATCCCAGGTTGCCCCTTGGGCATAGCTTAATGTCATTGATATGAGATTGATATGATATGCAGAGTACATCATGAGAAATGCTGGACTGGAAGAAACACAAGTTGGAATCAAGATTGCTGGGACAAATATTAATAACCTCAGATATGCAGATGACACCACCCTTATGGCAGAAAGTGAAGAGAACTAAAAAGCCTCTTGATGAAAATGAAAGTGGAGAGTGAAAAAGTTGGCTTAAAGCTCACCATTCAGAAAACAAAGATCATGGCATCCGGTCCCATCACTTCATGGGAAATAGATGGGGAAACAGTGGAAACAGTGTCAGACTTTATTTTTCTGGGCTCCAAAATCACTGCAGATGGTGAATGCAGCCATGAAATTAAAAGACGCTTCCTCCTTGGAAGGAAAGTTATGACAGGCCTAGATAGCATATTCAAAAGCAGAGACATCACTTTGCCAAGAAAGGTTCGCCTAGTCAAGGCTATGGTCTTTCCTGTGGTCATGTATGGATGTGAGAGCTGGACTGTGAAGAAAGCTGAGTACCAAAGAATTGATGCTTTTGAACTGTGGTGTTGGAGAAGACTCTTGAGAGTCCCTTGGACTGCAAGGAGATCCAACCAGTCCATTCTGAAGGAGATCAGCCCTAGGATTTCTTTGGAGGGAATGATGCTAAAGCTGAAACTCCAGTATTTTGGCCACCTCATGTGAAGTGTTGACCCATTGGAAAAGACTCTGATGCTGGGAGGGATTGGGGGCAGGAGGGGAAGGGGGACGGCAGAGGATGAGATGGCTGAATGGCATCACTGACTCGATGGATTTGAGTCTGAGTGACCTCCGGGAGTTGATGATGGACAGGCAGGCCTGGTGTGCTGCGATTCATGGGGTCGCCAAGAGTCGGACATGACTGAGCGACTGATCTGATCTGATCTGGACCCAGTACTATACACCATTGGAGTTAAAGTTACTGGTCACATACTAGGCTCTATTGAAAACAGAGTCTCTCATAGATGCTGAGTTTATGACCCTCTGTACCAACCTGCCCATTATGCCTTGATCCATGGAAGCAGTACCCCACAAACTCTTCCAGGCTGCCAAGTCCTTCTTGATTTAGTATGAAACCAAATCTGGGCCCTGAGGCATGTTCCACCTGCAGATGGGGGTGGTCTATTCTGTTCTAAGTTTCTTGCCAGATACCACATTCTGTAAGGGATCATTCCTCCCCAAGATCCCTTGACTACCTGGAGAATCCCTTGAGATTTACATACTCAACAGAGGGGAAAGTTCATAGACCGTCTGAAAAGCATTGCTGTCATCATAAACATGATGGAGCTAAGTGAAACACAGCTGCGTTCCATCATTTAACAAGGATGCCCAAATAAACAATGAGACCCAAGATGATGACAAGCAGCAGTCATTTTAGTACTGCTACTGCTACTGCTAGTCACTCAGTCGTGTCCGACCGTGGACCCAGCGGCAGCCTGGTCCCCTGTCGGGATCCGAAGAACACTGGAGTGGGTTGCCATTCCCTCAGTGGAGAAGTGAGTGAAGTGAGTCCGAGTGGCAGGACCCCACGGACTGCAGCCCAGGCCCCATCCAGGGATTTTCCAGGAGGAGGGAGGGTGCATGCCAAGACCACCTGAAGCGGAAGGAATCTCTGTGCATCAAAGAGTACAGGAACAAGAGCTTAAGTTCCTATTCACTAGAGGAGAAAAAACAGATGTCATATCAGACATTAAAATTAACAATAGATAAACACACAAAACTAATAATGCTAAATACTGTAACAGGACTGGACACCAGCAAATGGCTCCATCTTGTGCATCCATGCAAAGTCTTGTGCCATTACCAACAGTGGTTCCCCTAAGGATAAAAATGTCTGGGAATCTCTTGCCCCACAGACACTCAAAACAAAAACCGAGCTCAAAGGTCTCTATGTAAACTAAGGCCACAATGTGAGTTGTCACAGTACACTCCTTATGCCCCTGGAGTCTCAGATGTTGCTAATAGTACCCAAGGCACATTTTACTTCTCTGGATACACAATGCCATGCTCTTTACAAAGGGAATTTTCATCTCCCTTCTAGGTCCCAGGCAGTTGGTTTAATTAACAGACATAAAAATTTCTTCAAACAACTCTCATTTAAACTCCAGTCTGACAAATGGTCTCTATTTATAGACCCAAGGCCTTAAACTGTCTGAATGCAAGACCCCTTGGCTGACTTATCAGTCAGTCAGTCAGTCAGTCAGTCACTCAGTCGTGTCCGACTCTTTGTGACCCCATGAATCACAGCACGCCAGGCCTTCCTGTCCATCACCAACTCCCAGAGTTCACCCAAACTCACGTCCGTCCATCGAGTCAGTGATGCCATCCAGGCATCTCATCCTCTGTCGTCCCCTTCTCCTCTTGCCCTCATTCCCTCCCAGCATCAGTCTTTTCCAACAAGTCAACTCTTCACATGAGGTGGCCAAAGTACTGGAGTTTCAGCTTTAGCATCATTCCTTCCAAAGAAATCCCAGGGCTGATCTCCTTCAGAATGGACTGGTTGGATCTCCTTGCAGTCCAAGGGACTCTCAAGAGTCTTCTCCTACACCACAGTTCAAAAGCATCAATTCTTCGGCGCTCAGCTTTCTTCACAGTCCAATTCTCACATCCATACATGACCACTGGAAAGACCATAGCCTTGACTAGACAAACCTTTGTTGACAAAGTAATGTCTCTGCTTTTGAATATGCCATCTAGGTTGGTCATAACTTTCCTTCCAAGGAGGAAGCGTCTTTTAATTTCATGGCTGCAGTCACCATCTGTAGTGATTTTGGAGCCCAGAAAAATAAAGTCTGACACTGTTTCCACTGTTTCCCCATCTATGCCTCACACCAACTACAAAAATATATTCCCATTGCCCTTTCCTCTTTTTAAAGGAGAATATGTCTCAATGCCATGTAAATAAAAACTAGTTCTACATGGGGTCCTTAAGTAAAATTTCCTTTTATCTGTATGAATTTTTCTTCATGATCCCATATCACAGGGCTAGAGGACATATCAAGGGTGCATACATTCCTGGGACCTGTTACACATCCCCTGTCCATCTGCTATGGAACATGTATGAATCTAAACATCAACCAATTAAAAAAACTCCTTAGCATTGGGGTTTAAATGAGTAATTTATTAACCCAGGCTCTCCCACAAATTCCCTTCAAGAAACTACAGTGAGTCCTCCAGAACCATTTCCACAGACAGTGCAAGCTACCAAAAAGGGGGATTTAAAAATTCTGCTTTACAAGGAAAAATCACATTCATAAATAGTAATAAACTCAATATTTATATTAATTTATTGTATTATTATAACATATATAATTATAGTTATAATAAACACAGCAATTTATATTCATAATTATAAACCACACCGTGGTATATTACTTTCATTGGTTATAATATGTGCTGGAGAGACATCAACATCAGAAAACAAAACTATATCAAGTCTATCTGTACAGCATGCTGTTAACTACTGGTCTTATTACTACTGGTCTGAGTGCTTTCACTGCTTTGGGATCCAGAGGTTTAAATTCTCCAAGAAAGCCATTGTTTCAACCAAATATGGCAAATACTGTGGTCAAATGTCATTGAGTTTAGTTTATACAAGCCTTACAGCCCAAAGACCTCGCTTACTTACCTGTGCATATGTGTGTGTGCTCAGTCGTGTTCGACTTTTTGTGACCGCATGGACTATAACCCGCCAGCCCCCTCTGTCCATGGAATTTTCAGCAAGAATAATGGAGTGGGTTGCCATTTCCTCTTCCAGGGAATTTTCCCAACCCAAGGATCCAACCCATGTCTCCAGGGTCTCCTGCACTGGCAGGCAGATTCTTTACTACTGAGCCACCTGGGAAGAGCCTCACTTACTTACCAAACAAGTCACCAAACAAGTGAGGCTTGGAGCCCATGGTAGTTGGGTAAATTGGAGGGTACACCTGCAGACAGGATCAAAGCTCTACCAATATCCTGTCTGCAGCCTTGTGGGATCCTAAGCAGCAGACCCAAGTGAACCTCTGCCCCATGGTCTTCTAGGCTATAGAGAGTGAGATATTAATTTATGTTGTTTTTACATGCTAGTTTCATGGCAAAATGTTATGAATACAATAGACAATATGAATTATGCATCAGATCAGATCAGATCAGTCGCTCAGTCGTGTCCGACTCTTTGCGACCCCTATGAACCGCAGCACGCCAGGCCTCCCTGTCCATCACCAGCTCCCGGAGGTCACTCAGACTTGCATCCATCGAGTCAGTGATGCCATCCAGCCATCTCATCCTCTGTCGTCCCCTTCTCCTCCTGCCCTCAATCCCTCCCAGCATCAGAGTCTTCTCCAATGAGTCAACTCTTCGCATGAGGTGGCCAAAATACTGGAGTTTCAGCTTTAGCATCATTCCTTCCAAAGAAATCCCAGGGCTGATCTCCTTCAGAATGGACTGGTTGGATCTCCTTGCAGTCCAAGGGACTCTCAAGAGTCTTCTCCAACACCACAGTTCAAAAGCATCAACTCTTCGGCGCTCAGCCTTCTTCACAGTCCAGCTCTCACATCCATACATGACCACGGGAAAGACCATAGCCTTGACTAGGCGAACCTTTGTTGGCAAAGTGATGTCTCTGCTTTTGAATATGCTATCTAGGTTGGTCATAACTTTCCTTCCAAGGAGTAAGCGTCTTTTAATTTCATGGCTGCAGTCACCATCTGCAGTGATTTTGGAGCCCAGAAAAAGAAAGTCTGACACTGTTTCCACTGTGTCCCCATCTATTTCCCATGCAGTGATGGGACCAGATGCCATGATCTTCGTTTTCTGAATGTTGAGCTTTAAGCCAACATTTTCACTCTCCACTTTCACTTTCATCAGGAGGCTTTTTAGCCCCTCTTCACTTTCTGCCATAAGAGTGGTGTCATCTGCATATCTGAGGTTATTGATATTTCTCCCGGCAATCTTGATTCCAACTTGTGTTTCTTCCAGTCCAGCATTTCTCATGATGTACTCTTCATATAAGTTAAATAAACATGGTGACAATATGCAGCCTTGACCTACTCCTTTTCCTATTTGGAACCAGTCTGTTGTTCCATGACCAGTTCTAACTGTTGCTTCCTGACCTGCATACAGATTTCTTAAGAGGCAGATCAGGTGGTCTGGTATTCCCATCTCTTTCAGAATTTTCCACAGTTTATTGTGATCCACACAGTCAAAGGCTTTGGCATAGTCAATAAAGCAGAAATAGATGTTTTTCTGGAAGTCTCTTGCTTTTTCCATGATCCAGCGGATGTTGGCAATTTGATCTCTGGTTCCTCTGCCTTTTCTAAAACCAGCTTCAACATCAGGAAGTTGATGGTTCACATATTGCTGAAGCCTGGCTTGGAGAATTTTGAGCATTACTTTACTAGCGTGTGAGATGAGTGCAATTGTTCGGTAGTTTGAGCACTCCTTGGCAATGCCTTTCTTTGGGATTGGGATGAAAACTGACCTTTTCCAATCTTGTGGCCACTGCTGAGTTTTCCAAATTTGCTGGCATATTGAGTGCAGCACTTTCATAGCATCATCTTTCAGGACTTGGAATAGCTCCACTGGAATTCCATCACCTCCACTAGCTTTGTTCGTAGTGATGCTTTCTAAGGCCCATTTGACTTCACAATCCAAGATGTCTGGCTCTAGGTCAGTGATCACATCATCATGATTATCTGGGTCGTGAAGCTCTTTTTTGTACAGTTCTTCTGTGTATTCTTGCCACCTCTTCTTAATATCTTCTGCTTCTGTTAGGTCCACACCATCTCTGTCCTTTATCGTGCCCATCTTTGCATGAAATGTTCCTTTGGTATCTCTGATTTTCTTGAAGAGATCCCTAGTCTTTCCCATTCTGTTGTTTTCCTCTATGTCTTCGCATTGATCGCTGAAGAAGGCTTTCTTATCTCTTCTTGCTATTCTTTGGAACTCTGCATTTAGATGTTTATATCTTTCCTTTTCTCCGTTGCTTTTCGCTTCTCTTCTTTTCACAGCTATTTGTAAGGCCTCCCCAGACAGCCATTTTGCTTTTTTGCATTTCTTTTCCATGGGGATGGTCTTGATCCCTGTCTCCTGTACAATGTCACGAACCTCATTCCATAGTTCATCAGGCACTCTATCTATCAGATCTAGGCCCTTAAATCTATTTCTCACTTCCACTGTATAATCATAAGGGATGTAATTTAGGTCATACCTGAATGGTCTAGTAATTTTCTCTACTTTCTTCAATTTCAGTCTGAATTTGGCAAGAAGGAGTTCATGGTCCGAGCCACAGTCAGCTCCTGGTCTTGTTTTTGCTGATTGTATAGAGCTTCTCCATCTTTGGCTGCAAAGAATATAATCGATCTGATTTCGGTGTTGACCATCTGGTGATGTCCATGTATAGAGTCTTCTCTTGTGTTGTTGGAAGAGGGTATTTGCTATGACCAGTGCATTTTCTTGGCAAAACTCTATTAGTCTTTGCCCTGCTTCATTCCGTATTCCAAGGCCAAATTTGCCTGTTACTCCAGGTGTTTCTTGACTTCCTACTTTTGCATTCCAGTCCCCTATAATGGAAAGGACATCTTTTTTGGGTGTTAGTTCTAAAAGGTCTTGTAGGTCTTCATAGAACCGTTCAACTTCAGCTTCTTCGGCATTACTGGTTGGGGCATAGGTTTGGATTACTGTGACATTGAATGGTTTGCCTTGGAAACGAACAGAAATCATTCTGTCATTTTTGAGATTGCATCCAAGTACTGCATTTCGGACTCTTTTGTTGACCATGATGGCCACTCCATTTCTTCTGAGGGATTCCTGCCCACAGTAGTAGATATAATGGTCATCCGAGTTAAATTCACCCATTCCAGTCCATTTTAGTTCGCTAATTCCTAGAATGTCGACATTCAGTCTTGCCATCTCTTGTTTGACCACTTCTAATTTGCCTTGACTCATGGACCTGACATTCCAGGTTCCTATGCAATATTGCTCTTTACAGCATCGGACTTTGCTTCTATCACCAGACACATCCACAGCTGGGTATTCTTTTTGTTTTGGCTCCATCCCTTCATTCTTTCTGGAGTTATTTCTCCACTGATCTCCAGTAGCATATTGGGCCCCTACTGACCTGGGGAGTTTCTCTTTCAGTATCCTATCATTTTGTCTTTTCATACTGTTCTTGGGGTTCTCAAGGCAAGAATACTGAAGTGGTTTGCCATTCCCTTCTCCAGCAGACCACACCCTATCATATCTCTCCACCATGACCCGCCCATCCCAGGTTGCCCCTCGGGCATGGCTTAATCTCATTGAGTTACACAAGGGTGTGGTCCTTGTGTGATTAGATTGACTAGTTATCTGTGAGAATGGTTTTAGTGTATTTGCCCTCTGATGCCCTCTTTCAAGACCTACTGTCTTACTTGGGTTTCTCTTACCTTGGGCGTGGGGTATCACATCCGGGCTGCTCCTGGCTGCTCCCGGCCAGCGAAGCACAGCCATCGCACCTTACCTTGGACGAGGGGTCTCTCCTCACCGCCGCCCTTCCTGACCTCGGTCGTGGGGTAGCTCTTCTCGGCCGTGCTTATTGCGCTGGCCCTCACCGCCGTCCTTCCTCGGTCGTGGGGTAGCTCCTCTCGGCTGCGCTCTTATGCATATATATATGTATATTTTAATGGAAGAGATAAAATAAAATTGTATTCAGAGATGGATATATTTAAAATTATTTATAGACACATACCTTGTTTAATAAGCACTCCCATTTGTTTAGGTTCTCAATTACCTACAACAGGATTTACTGTGCCTAGATAAAGCATAAAAAATAATTTGTAAATAGTTTTAAATATATTAGGAATTTCAGAGTATCCTGGAGAACTAGAGAGCTAATATTATATTAATGCATAGCAATATCAACACACTGGGCATTATTAACAACAGCACCAAATTTGTTGCCCAAAATTGTGTTGCTCATTAACACTATAGTTTTTTTTTTTTTTTCAGTTCATACCAATTGTTCTTAGAATTACTGGCCAAAATCTCCAGTAAATATGGTTTTTATAGATCACTGGAATATTTGACAGTATCTAAGGCCTGTCGTCAAAGGAACCTATAAGAATCAGCTTGGATGTGCATCTTAGGAAAGCAAAAGCCATCACATAAGGGACTGCCCTGGCGACTCAGATGGTAAAGAATCTGCCTGCAATGCAGGAAACCTGAGTTCAATCCCTGGGTCAGGAAGATCCCCTGGAAATTGAAATGGGAACCCACTCCAGTATTCTTGTCTGAAGAATTCCATGGACAGAGGAGCCTGGCAGGCTACAGCCCATACAGTCGATGGGGTTGCAAAGAGTTGGACACAACTACACTTAGTTCTAACATTTTCACTTTCAGTCACTATATAGGAAACAGTACAAATACATGTAGGGCTTAACAAGTTTTAAAAAAAGAACATCAAATTCTAACATTTTCATATAACAATAGTTCAATTAGGAGTTACTGTTAAACATTAAAATATAGTGAAATATGTTTCATAACATTTTGCTTAATTCTATTAATTACATCTTCATTTCTTCATTTTCTATCATGGTGGTGCACCTTCTTTTTAATGTGACATTCCAGAATACTCCAAATCAAATAGAATCAGTAAGAATATACAAGATTCCATTTGTGTAAACATACTTTCCAACAAGTAAAATTTCAATGATATATATAATAAAATTTTCAAAATGATCTTAAATTTCAGATACAGCAGTTAGCTTTAGATACATTATAGTACCTAATTATAATATGGACAAGCATGCTCAGTCATGTCCACCTCTTTGTGACCCCATGAACAGAAGCCCACCAGGCTCCTTTGTCCATGTAATTTTCTAGACCAGGATACAGGAGAGGGTTGTCATCCCCTATACCAGCGAATCTTCCTGACCCAGGGACCTAACCCGTGTCTCCTCTGTCTCCTGCATTGGCAGGCATTCTTTACCACTGTGCCACCTGGAAGCCCAATTATAATGTTAACTAACACCATGCTTTTATGAAACTCAGAGTCCTAGGTCACAAGGCTAAAGTGGTAAATACAAGTGGCTATATGTTTCAGATCTCTATACAGAAAAAAAAAAAAAAAAAAATCTTTCAAACCTGTAGGATATTTGTTTCAAATGATTGTATTCCTTCTTTTGAAATTCTAGCACAGCTTCTTGTAAGAAGAGTTAAATTGTGATCTTTCCACATTTTGCCTCTTAGCATAAATTAGTGCATGTTTTTCAGAACCATAATTCTTAACCATGGATTTTGCCTGTAGATTCACTTGAGAAGTCTCATCCTTATCATACAATCTGCATTGAAATACTTTGTTCATACCTAAAAATAATGTATTAATAATAATGGAAACATGCAAAGGCAAAGTAAAGTTTCCCAGGGAATACATTATTAAGTGGTTGCTAATTTAGAAGTACTGAAGTCTTTCATCCTTTACTCTCTCTGGGAATAGAGCAGTGATAATGTGTCTTCTGTGGTTCAAGGATATTTGAAAAAGGAAAGACAAATGATAATTTGTAGGAGTGAATCTGAGTGATTATGTGAACTTGTAGGATTGTTGCTTAACTTGCAAAGAGATGGGACAGAATCGCTAGAAAACAATAAAGCAGTTTTCAAAAATCTTAAAAAAAGGTGTGTAGTCTGGAAAAGAGAATGATAACTATCTTTGCACCTGGTGAGAAACAAACAAAAATGTACACTGTAAATTAAATTAGCAGGGGATATGTGTAAACTTCTAGTGCAAAACCTGAGGGAAATGACATGAGTAATCTAAGGAATGTGGGGGGTATCACAAACAACAAAATCATCTCTGTCAGGGCAATTGATGAATGGAAAGTCACTGACTTTATACATATCCTGCACAACTTTCAAATGTTACACTCAAAACTTTCCTTAGGTGTTAAACATATGCCTGTGTGGGGTACAATGACAGAGCTTCATGAGCTTACTTAATTTCACTAAAGTAGAAGCCATGATGTTGGTAGTTTCAAATGAGTGATTACCCCATGACAATATGTTTTTTCCAAATCTTTTTCTAAGAAACACTAGCATCACATTTTTTATAAGCTTTAAGTTTTACGACTCTGGAAACTTTTTAATAACATTCAGTTCCAGACCTTGTTTTATTAGATAGGGAGAATTCTGAGATGATCTTTATATAATTCACTTTCCTTGAGGGTGAGAGGGCTTCCCTTGTGGCTCAGCTGGTAAAGAATCCACCTACAATATGGGAAACCTGGGTTCAATCCCTGAGGTTGGGAAGATCCCCTGGAGAAGGGAAAGACCACTCACTCTGGTATTCTGGCATGGAGAATTCCATAGACTTTATAGTCCATGGGGTTGAAAAGAGTTGAGCATGACTAAATGACTTTTACTTTTCATACTTTCACACTGAGCGTGGGGAGAACCTACGAATATATATGATGGACTCCCATGATTAGGGTACTTATCAGTTAACTTTTGTTCATCAAATAGAAGATTACTCTGGGTGGGCCTGACCTAAGCATGTGATGTTGGAAAGGAAAATGAATTTTTGAGAGATTCTCCTGTTGAACTTCAGGAAAGAAACAAATGGCCAGGTCAGTGAACTCCATAGAGAACTGCATATGTAAGGCCTGAGTTCTACAGCTTCTTTGTCTACAAGGAGATGACATCTGCCAACAACCTGAAAAGGCTCAGATGAGGACTCTCTTAGATGGGACTGCAATTCCAGCAGATGCCTTGATTTTAGCCTTTTGAGAATCTGAACTGAGGACTTTGATAATCCATGCTTAGACTTCTGATCCATAAAAACCATGAGCTAATAAAGATAGTATTTTCAGCTGCTAAATGTGTAATAATTCATCATACAGCAATTAAAGATTAATACAATAATGTCTTACAAAATAATAACTAGTGTTCTAAAAATAATGTGTAATTGCAACTACTCAATCTCCCAGTAAGGTCCAGATGACTAATTTAAGTTTCTATAATGTTAAGCAAAGAAAGATAACTAAGCAAAGAGAGCAGAATGCTGTAAGATGTGTGGCAAGTTGAAGGGCCAGCTCTAATCCAGTGATTCAATAATGCTGAATGTAGCCAGATACTGCATTTTTTAAAACCAACCAAAAAATCTGGTTTGTTCATTTGTTTACTTGTTTTATCCTGGAGTCAGTTGGCAGCAACATATCCCTCCTCCTTTATACACACACAAAAAAGTGTTTGAGCCAAACAAAAGAAGTCAATAGGGAATCATTTTGTAACCAGTGGCATAAAGTTCAAGAAAAAATTAATTTGCTTAAGCTCTCCTTTTTTCAGATATCTTTATAAATGCTTGTGCATATGTAAACTCTTCTACCTTCTATCTCACTGACTTGTTTTTTTTTTCCCTCTACATTCATTTGTTCATAAAATAAATATGTATTGAGCAGCTGCTACACAACAGACAGACACTACACAAGAAATAATGTCCCAAAACCCCCAGCTATTCCAGCACACATGAGGTATATTTCTAGCAGCTGTATGCATGAGATGATAATTAAAATATATACAATGTAAATGTTCATAAGACATATAAGGTAAAACATATAATGAAATTATTGAGAGAATGCAAGATTTAAGATGGGTGATGGATGAAGGAGGACTCTTTCATGTCCGTGTACTTTATTCCACATGATTTTCTATGTGCTAGACCAATAATAGTAAAGATAACACCTTTTTTTACTCTCAAAAGTATATTATTTTGTAAAGTTAAATAAAATGAAATTTTAAAAAAGTATATTAGTCTGTGAAGTTGACATATATTTTATTAAACTTTATTTGAATCTTTTATGATGTGTGACAGCTTACAGTAAAGTACAGGGTATAATCAAATATATAGGATGCCAGAAGTAGACTCTCAAAATTCCTAGAATATGTGCAAACTATATTGTAGTTAGCAACTAGCAATGCCTTGTTAGTTTGCTAGGCATTTTAACTAAATGACCTGGAAGTACACTTCTGTTCTTCTGAGACTTTATGATTTAAATTGAAGATTCCACATGGTCCTATAGGAAATATTACCAAATTCTAAATAAGAATTCAACCCATAAAATCTGAGATCCCTGTAACATCCCATGAATTGTTTGGAAAATTATTTTCCCCATATAAACTGATATAAAGTCATGCCTATAAAGATTTTTGGTAGCTGTAAGATATGGAAACAGTTTGTTTCTGAATTTTGGAACTTTCCCAGGAGCACAACATACTTAAAAATCTCCTTCTGGAGAGTAAGTATTAGACAATGGGAATCTGAGATATTTCAGAAAAAGTATCCAAATTGGAGCCCCACGTGTCCTCAAGAGTCCTTGAACTATGTTTAGGAAAAACTGGGAGATAGGCAGGATCTAGTCTTAGTGAAATAGTAACTTCACAAAGGAGGGAAATCCCACCTGAAAGGAACCTGCTAAATCCATGATAGAGATCAAACAGGGTTCCAATGCTAGTGAAAGCCAATAGAGAAGGCATGATGTTTATTTCAAGTGACCTAAATATCTCAGTGTGAGAAAGCTCTAGTGAAACAAAATTTATGAAAATAAATCCAGGGCATCACCTTGGAAACTAAGGGCTGTGTCTCTTAGTGATAAGGGTTCATAAGGTAGTCTGAGAAGAAAACAGGGGAGGCCTGCTGCTGCTGGGGCTAAGTCGCTTCAGGCGTGTCTGACTCTGTGCGACCCCGTAAGACAGCAGTCCATTAGGCTCCCCAGTCCCTGGGATTCTCCAGGCGAGAACACTGGAGTGGCTTGCCGTTTCCTTCTCCAATGCATGAAAGTGAAAAATGAAAGTGACGTCGCTCAGTCGTGTCCGACTCTTAGCGCCCACATGGACTGCAGCCCGCCAGGCTCCTCCGTTCATGGGATTTTCCAGGCAATAGTAATGGAGTGAGGTGCCATTGCCTTCACCCAGGGGAGGCCTGGAACTGCACAAACTCTCCTGCCCCAGGTTGATCCTTCATGTCAGAGGAGCTGCGGCTGCCCAAAGAGTCATACTCTGAAGTGGCAGTCTCTACTATTATGATAGAGGAGGGAATCATTTAGAGGCAAAGCTTAAATGCTTTCTCCCTACCTTCACCCCATCATGAGCAGCCTCTTGAAATAGTTCAAGAATATTTGATTCATTCAAATATGAGTTGAAAAAATAGAATTTTCCATTCTGTAGGCCTTTCCAGGTGGCTCAGTGGTGAAAAATTTGCCTCCCAATGCATTAAACGTGAGTTTGATCCCTGGGTCGGGAAGACCCCCTAGAGAAAGGAATGGCTACCCACTCCTGTATTCTTGCAAGGAAAATTCCATGGACACAGGGGCCTGGTGGACTACAGAGTCAGACACAACTTAGCGGCAACAACATATCTTCTGTACAGTTAGAGCAACATGGAGATTGAGTTGATGAGAAAAAATACGAAGTGTAAATTGATCCTCCCCTACAAAATGTTTTCAAAATATGGAGACTTTACTTTCAAATATGCTCTTTGTTAGAAACCAGAGAAAACATTTATAACTAAAATGTTTAGCAGTAAATAAATTTGCAAGTTTGATTGGAATCACAAAATTTCCTTTTCAAGATTCTACAGTGAATTGTAACCATGCTTAAAGTTCTCATGTGTTTATTCCCCCAAATTAACAGTCTTGTTTACAGTTTCTTAAACACTTAATAGGTCTTCTAAAAATACCTGAATAGTTCTCTGACTCCAAAAGCAAGGAGAAAATTACTGGCCTATTGAAAGAAGAAACAGAAGACTGAATTAAATTGCTTTTCTAAGGGGCAGCACAAAGTAATTACATAGTAAGGGGTTAAAATCTGGAACAAATTTAGCAGGATATAGTAGTTAAACGTTGCACTCTAAAACCTACAATATTGGGGGATTAAGATAAAAGTAAGCCACTCATTATCTATAATTGGTCACTTTTACAAAATAAATGAATGCTTTTTAAGCTGTTACTTTGGTACAACTTGCTAAATTTTGTTTCCATGTTTAGAAATCAGTGCCAATAATTCTTAGTAGAAGCAAGTTAATGATTTTTTTTTCTCTTTATATAGTTTCCTGTGACAAAACTTTGAATGTACTTTCAACTTATGATACATCTTCTACCCAGAGTTGGCTATGCACATAATAATATAGTTATTTGAGTTGACTTCTCAAATTGTCAGTTGATCACTGTTATTGAGTTGACTATTTCATCAGTCAGTGTTTCTCAAGCTGAAATATTTTGCTGTAAGAGATCAAGTGTCTTTCACATTATCTCACATTATCTCAGTTCCTAGTAGCAAAATACAGCTAATTTATAGCCTTTTTCTCTATCAGGGATGTGTGATGTACGTGTGTGTGTGTGCATGTGCAAATGCACAAGTGCAGGTACACTCAGTCATCTCCAACTCTTTGTGACCCCATGGACTGTGGCCCATCAGGCTCCTTTGTCCATGGAATTTTCCAGGCAAGAATGCTGGAGTGGATTGTCATTTCCTTCTCCAGAGAGTCTTTCTTATCCAGGAATTGAACCTATATTTCTTGCATATCCTGTGTTAGCAAGTGGGTTCTTTACCAGCTGAGCCACCAGGGAAGCCCTATCAGGGGTATGTGTACCTTATTAATCTTTCTTACCAAGGACAGTGTCCTCATGATGGTAGGAGTAAAAACCTTGATCCAAATGGCTTCTTCTAAGTCTTTGTTGGAATATGTGGCACAGTGAAAAGTCATAATTACATCCCTGTGATCATGCAGTGAAGAGTTTCATTGCCTGTCCATTACAACCAGGCCCTTTTGGATGTCATGCTAACTGTCATTTCAGAAGTTCCAGTCCTTACTTTTTTCCTTCAAATGTTAGGTCTTCCTTGTGTCCTCTTTGGATGGCCTCACAGTGTTGAGCAGTGAATTAATTCTCTCAGAAGACATGTGTCAATCATGTGGCTTACTGGTTTCTTGGGCACTGAATCAAGGCTATGGGAGATCAAGATATCATTTGGTACTTACTGATCTAGTTACCACCGTAAGCTTGGCTTTTCTATTGCTCCAACAGTCTTCTGGATCTGGTGAGGATGCAGTGTCTCAACTTATATGTTCCCACATTTTGTTTTGTTTTTTCTCTCACTATCTGGATGCTTATTAGTGCTATACTCATATTATTTATTTTCCTTTCATAGTCTCTCCACTCTGCCATAGCAATCCTTTTTTTTTTTTTTTTGCTTAATCTAGTGAAGATGTTGTCTACATTATAGTCTCTTTCTCTCCTACCCTATGTCTTAGTACCACACAGAAATCAGCTGTCTCTATCAATGTTGGTAGAAATATAAATTGGTATATCCACTATGAAGAACAGTATGGAGGTTCCTTAAAACACTAAAAATAGAGATATCATATAAAACTAAAAATAGAGCTAAACTCCAACTCTTGACCATGTATCTGGAGGAAAACATGGTACAAAAGGACGTATGCACTCCAAGCACTCCAATATTAATTGCAGCACTGTTTACAATAGCCAAGGTTTGGAAACAACCTAAATATCCATCGACAGAGAAACTGATAAAATGATATTTATATATATGTATATATCATTTCAGTTCAGTTCAGCTGCTCGGTCATGTCCAACTCTTTGCGACTCCATGAATTGCAGCACACCAGGCCTCCCTGTCCATCACCAACTCCCGGAGTTCACCCAAACCCATGTACATTGAGTCGGTGATGCCATCCAGCCATCTCATCCTCTGTCATCCCCTTCTCCTCCTGCCCCCAATTCTAGACTCTAGGCATAATGGAATATTAACCACCCATTATAAAGAAAGAAATAATGCCATTTGCAGTAACATAGATAGACCCAGAGATTGTCGTACTTAGTAAAGTAAAGTTAGGGAGAGAAGGAGAAATATCACATGGCATCCCTTTCAGAAAGAATCTAAGAAGAAATTATTCAAATGAGCTTATTTAAAAAACAGAAACAGACTCTCAGAAAACAAACTTATGGTTGCTGGGTGTGGGAGTGGGGTGGATAGGGGGAAGGGAAATTTAGGTAATTTGGGATCAACAATTGCACATTGCTATATTTAAAATGGATAACCAAAGAGCTTCTACTGTATAGCTCAGTAAACACTGCTCAAAGACATGTGTCAGCCTGGATGGGAGAGGAGTTTGGGGTGAATGGTTATGTGTATATTTATGGCTGAGTCCCTTTGCAAACTACCTGAAAATATCTCAATATTGTTAATTGGATATACTCCAATGCAAAATAAAAAGGTTTTAAAAAGGAAAGAAATTAACTCTTTCAAGCATAAAGGCAGAGCAACACGAAGAAAAATGTGCTTCAACTGATTATATTTTTAAAACTCACCAAAATTCACTATTTTATCAAGATTCTCCAAATAAGTGTCAAATTTCCTTGAAATTTCCTCACCTCATGATTATTAAGCTCTGATAATCCATTCTTTTTCTTACTGCAGTAGGTTACAGTGTCCAATTCCTGCATTTAATGATAAAGTTCTGAATGGAAGTGGAAGCATATGACATAAAAGAAACTATTAATGTCATTATAATAAATTATGTGCTCAGGGAGTAATAGTTATTAGCCATGCATTTCTCTTAAATTCAATTTGCTTCTCTTGAGTCATTCATCTTAATCAACCCACTTTAAATAATTATCAAATAATATCTGAGCAGGCTCAATAATTCAGGATTTAGAAAGGCAATACAGAATTTGTTAACAATGACAATTGTAATTAGGGAACAAATGATATACAATTTACCAATAACTAACAAAGACTCAAATTAATAAATGTCAAATTATAATTTTATATATATGCAGTTTTATTAATAACATATCATCCTTACACACTGGGGAACTTCTGAAAACTCTTCAGTAAGGGTAGACATTAACATTTGTTGCTCTGAGTTGCAATGAATTCACTGATCTTTAGAACCATTTGTGTTCAAATCACATATTGATTCAAATTTGTTATTTCTTCGCATTCAGTTCAGTTCAGTAGCTCAGATGTGTCTGACTCTGTGACCCCATGAATTACAGCACGCCAGGCCTCCCTATCCATCACCTACTCCTGGAGTTTATCCAAACTCATGTCCATCGAGTTGGTGATGTCATCCAGCCATCTCATCCTCTGTGGTCCCCTTCTCCTCCTGCCCCCAAACCCACCCAGCATCAGGGTCTTTTCCAATAAATCAGCTCTTTGTATGAGGTGGCCAGAGTATTGGAGTTTCAGCTTTAGCATCAGTCCTTCCGATGAACACACAAGACTAGTCTCCTGTAGGATGTACTGGTTGGATTTCCTTGAAGTCCAAGGGACTTTCAAGAGTCTTCTCTACACCATAGTTCAAAATCATCAGTTCTTCAGCACTCAGCTTTCTTCACAGTCCAACTCTCACATCCATACATGACTACTGGAAAAACCATAGCCTTGACTAGACGGACCTTTGTTGGCAAAGTAATGTCTCTGCCTTTTAATATGCTGTCTAGGTTGGTCATAACTTTCCTTCCAAGGAGCAAGCGTCTTTTAATTTCATGGCTGCAGTCACCATCTGCAGTGATTTTGGAGCTCCCCAAAAAATAAAGTCTGACAATGTTTCCACTGTTTCCCCATCTATTTCCCATGAAGTGATGGGATCGGATGCCATTATCTTTGTTTTCTGAATGTTGAGCTTTAAGCCAACTTTTCACTCTCCACTTTCACTTTCATCAAGAGGCTTTTTAGTTCCTCTTCACTTTCTGCCATAAGGGTGGTGTCATCTGCATATCTGAGGTTATTGATATTTGTCCTGGCAATCATGATTCCAGCTTGTGCTTCTTCTAGCCCAGCGTTTCTCATGATATACTCTGCATATAACTTAAATAAGCAGGGTGACAATATACAATCTTGACATACTCCTTTTCCTATTTGGAACCAGTCTGTTGTTCCATGTCCAGTTCTAACTGCTGCTTCCTGACCTGCACTCAGGTTTCTCAAGAGGCAGGTAAGTTGTTCTGATATTCCCATGTCTTTCAGAATTTTCCACAGTTTATTATGATCCATAGAGTCAAAGGCTTTGGCATAGTCAATAAAAGAGAAATAGAGGTTTTTCTGGAACTCTTTTGATTTTTTGATGATCCAGTGGATGTTGGCAATTTGATTTCTGGTTCCTCTTTTTTTCTAAATCCAGTTTGAACATCTGCAAGTTCATGGTTCACATATTGCTAAAGCCTGGCTTGGAGATTTTTGAGCATTACTTTACTAGAATGTGAGAGGAGAGCAATTGTTCAGTAGTTTGAGCATTCTTTGGCATTGCCTTTCTTTGGGATTGGAATGAAAACTGACCTTTTCCAGTCCTGTGGCCACTGCTGAGTTTTCCAAATTTGCTGGCATATTGAGTGCAGCACTTTCACAGCATCATCTTTCAGGATTTGAAATAGCTCAACTGGAATTCCATCACCTCCACTAGCTTTGTTCTCAGTGATGCTTTGTAAGGCCCACTTGACTTCACATTCCAGGATGTCTGGCTCTAAGTGAGTGATCACACCATTATGATTATCTTGGTCTTGAAGATCTTTTTTGTACAGATCTTCTGTATATTCTTACCATCTCTTCTGAATATCATCTGTTTCTGTTAGGTCCATACCATTTCTGTCCTTTATCAAGCCCATCTTTGCATGAAATGTTCCCTTGGTATCTCCAATTTTCTTGAAGAGATCTCTAATCTTTCTTATTCTGTTGTTTTCCTCTTTTCCTTTGCATTTATCCCTAAGGAAGGCTTTCTTATCTCTCCTTGCTATTTTTTGGAAACCTGCATTCAGATGCTTATAACTTTCCTTTTCTCCTTTGCTTTTCACTTCTCTTCTTTTCACAACTATTTGTAAGGCCTCTTCAGACAGCCATTTTGCTTTTTTGCATTTCTTTTCCATGGGGACGGTACTGATCCCTGTCACCTGTACAGTGTAATGAGCCTCCCTCCATAGTTCACTTGGCACTCTGTCTATCAGATCTAGTCCCTTATATCTATTTCTCACTTTCACTGTATAATCATAAGTGATTTGATTTAGGTTATACCTGAATGGTATATTGGGTTTTCCTACTTTCTTCTATTTCAGTCTGAACTTGGCAATAAGGAGTTCATGATCTGAGCCACAGTCAGCTCCTGGTCTTGTTTTTGTTGATGGTATAAAGCTTCTCCATTTTTAGCTACAAAGAATATAATCAATCTGATTTCAGTGCTGACCATCTGGTGATGTTCATGTGTAGAGTCTTCTCTTGTGTTGTTGGAAGAGGGTGTTTGCTATGACCAGTGCGTTCTCTTGGCAAAACTCTATTAGCCTTTGCCTTGCTTCATTCCATAATCCAAGGCCAAATTTATCTTTTACTCCAGGTGCTTCTTGACTTCCTACTTTTGTATTCCAGTGCCCTATAATAAAATGGATATCTTTTGGGGGTGTTAGTTCTAAAAGGTCTTGTAGGTCTTCATGTAACGATTCAACTTCAGCTTCTTCAGCGTTACTGATTGGGGCATAGGCTTCGATTACTGTGATATTGAATGGTTTGCCTTGGAAATGAAGAGAGATTATGCTGTCCTTTTTGAGATTGCATCCAAGAACTGCATTTCAGACTTTTTTGTTGACCATGATGGCTACTCCATTTCTTCTAAGGGATTCCTGCTCACAGTAGTATATATAATGGTCATCTGAGTTAAATTCACCCATTCCAGTCCATTTTAGTTTTTTGATTCCTAGAATGCTGACATTCACTCTTGACATCTCCTGTTGACCACTTCCAATTTGCTTTGATTCATGGACCTAACATCCCAGGTTCCTATGCAATGCTACTCTGTACAGCATGAAACTTTGCTTCTGTCACCAGTCATATTCACAGCTGTGCATTGCTTTTGCTTTGGTGCCATCTCTTCATTCTATCTGGAGTTCAGATCAGATCAGTCGCTCAGTCGTGTCTGACTCTTTGCGACCTCATGAATCGCAGCACACCAGGCCTCCCTGTCCATCACCAACTCCCAGAGGTCACTCAGACTCACATCCATCGAGTCAATGATGCCATCCAGCCATCTCATCCTCTGTCGTCCCCTTCTCCTCCTGCCCCCAAATCCCTCCCAGCATCAGAGTTTTCTCCCATGAGTCAACTCTTCACATGAAGTGGCCAAAATACTGGAGTTTCAGCTTTAGCATCATTCCTTCCAAAGAAATCCCAGAGCTGATCTCCTTCAGAATGGACTGGTTGGATCTCCTTGCAGTCCAAGGGACTCTCAAGAATCTTCTCCAACACCATAGTTCAAAAGCATCAATTCTTCGGCGCTCAGCCTTCTTCACAGTCCAGCTCTCACATCCATACATGACCACAGGAAAGACCATAGCCTTGACTAGGCGAACCTTTGTTGACAAAGTAATGTTTCTGCTTTTGAATATGCTATCTAGTTTGGTTATAAATTTCCTTCCAAGGAGTAAGTGTCTTTTAATTTCATGGCTGCAGTCACCATCTGCAGTGATTTTGGAGCCCAGAAAAATAAAGCCTGATACCGTTTCCACTGTTTTCCCATCTATTTCCCATGTAGATGCCATGATCTTCGTTTTCTGAATGTTGAGCTTTAAGCTAATTTTTTCACTCTCCACTTTCACTTTCATCAAGAGGCTTTTGAGTTCCTCTTCACTTTCTGCCTAGTCAAGGCTATGGTCTTTCCTGTGGTCATGTATGGATGTGAGAGCTGGACTGTGAAGAAGGCTGAGCGCCGAAGAATTGATGCTTTTGAACTGTGGTATTGGAGAAGACTCTTGAGAGTCCCTTGGACTGCAAGAAGATCCAACCAGTCCATTCTGAAGGAGATCAATCCTGGAATTTCTTTAGAAGGAATGATGCTAAAGCTGAAACTCCAGTATTTTGGCCACCTCATGCGAAGAGTTGACTCATTGGAGAAGACTCTCATGCTGGGAGGGATTGGGGGCAGGAGGAGAAGGGGACGACAGAGGATGAGATGGCTGGATGGCATCACTGACTCGATGGATGCGAGTCTGAGTGACCTCCGGGAGCTGGTGATGGACAGGGAGGCCTGGCGTGCTGCGGTTCATGGGGTCGCAAAGAGTCGGACACGACTGAGCGACTGATCTGATCTGATCTGATCACTTTCTGCCATAAGGGTGGTGTCATCTGCATATCTGAGGTTATTCATATTTCTCCCAGCAATCTTGATTCCAGCTTGTGTTTCTTCCAGTCCAGCATTTCTCATGGTGTACTCTGCATATAAGTTAAATAAACATGGTCACAATATACAGCCTTGACGTACTCCTTTTCCTATTTGGAACCAGTCTGTTGTTCCATGATCAGTTCTCACTGTTGCTTCCTGATCTGCATACAAATTTCTCAAGAGGCAGATCAGGTGGTCTGGTATGCCCATCTCTTTCAGAATTGTCCACAGTTTATTGTGATCTACACAGTCAAAGGCTTTGGCATAGTCAATAAAGCAGAAATAGATGTTTTTTCTGGAACTCTCTTGCTTTTTCCATGATCCAGTGAATGTTGGCAATTTGATCTCTGGTTCCTCTGCCTTTTCGAAAACCAGCTTGAACATCAGGAAGTTCATGGTTCACATATTGCTGAAGCCTGGCTTGAAGAATTTTTAGCATTACTTTACTAGCATGTATCTGGAGATATTTCTCCACTGATCTCCAGTAGCATATTGGGCACTTAGCAAACAATTACATAGTGTACTAATCTGTCTTCATTTAGACAGAGTTCATACTGTAAATATTATATGTTGAACTGATAAACTTTGGTAGCTAAACGTGTTCTTTACCTTCTAGTCAATATGTATTTTTTTTTTTTTTTGCATTCAATGCAAAATAAAGCTGGATCTGTTGATTTCTCTTTTATATCAATCTGACAACAAAAACTATTAACTGCAGTGGCTGGCTACTGGGAAGTTATGTGTCCACTTGCCCCACAGTTACTTAAATTAACCCACAGAGACTAATTATAGTAGCCTTGAAATCTGTCTTTTTTGTCTTCTGAACTTCACCTGCTCAGAAAAAAAAAAAAAAAAATTTTTTTTTCTTCTGAACATATTGAGGCAAAGTGGATTTCATTGAGAACTTTTATGATCTGTTTTTTAAAAGGAATCTCATTGAGACAATCTTTTGGCCCTATCATGCTTGTAGTAAAGCAGTGTTTAACATTTCCAGAAGTTGAATTTGATTATTCAAGTTGTCTGTACTCAGTATGAAATTAAAAGTTTAGCATAATTTGGCAAATGTCTCACACTTGAAATACTATCATTTTTATACTTGTTGGTCTAGAGATGTGTATTTGAGCTTATATGACAATGACACTAAATAAATAATTGAAACTTTCAGTTAATAAAATATCTATTACATACTGGATGAGAAAATACTTTAAGTTTCTAAATTTCATTTTCTATTTCAACCCTTTTGATGCCATACACAAAGCACTGAGTTAAAATATTTCCTGAGAATGTATGTGTAAGCTCATAAATAATACAGTACATAGTTATTTTCAGAAAAAATTATATTTTACATTTTGAAAACATATTTTTCACCTTTGAAATTCTAAAAATTCTATTCTGATGATTTGAATGTCTTCCAAATGAAAGAAAATATGGTAAATATAAAACTGTTCAATTCAGTTGTTCAGCCATGTCCAACTCTTTGTTACCCCCCCCCCCCCCATTGACTTGCAGCATGCAAGCCTTCCCTGTTCATCACCAACTCCTGGAGCTTATTCAAACTCATGTCCATTGAGTTGGTGATGCAATTCAACTGTCTCCTCCTCTGTCATTCCTTTTTTCTGCTGCCTTCAATCTTTCTCAGCATCACGGTCTTTTCAAATGAGTTAATTCTTTGCATCAGTTGGCCAAAATACTGGAGTTTCAGCTATAGCATCAGCCCTTCCAATGACTATTCAGGACTGATTTCTTTTAAGATTGACTAGTTTGATATCCTTACAATTCAAGGGACTCTTAAGAGTCTTCTCCAACACCACAGTTCAAAAACATCAAATGGTCTATCCATAGGTGCGAGTGGGGTATTAAAGTCTCCCACTATTATTGTGTTATTGTGAATTTCCCCTTTCATACTTGTTAGCATTTGTCTTACATATTGTGGTGTTCCTATGTTGGGTGCATATATATTTATAATTGTTATATCTTCTTCTTGGATTGGTCCTTTGATTATTATGTAGTGTCCTTCTTTGTCTCTCTTTACAGCCTTTGTTTTAAAGTCTATTTTATCTGATATGAGTATTGCTACTCCTGCTTTCTTTTGATCTCTATTTGCATGGAATATCTTTTTCTAGCCCTTCACTTTCAGTGCGTATGTGTCCCCTGTTTTGAGGTGGGTCTCTTGTAGACAACATATATAGGGGTCTTGTTTTTGTATCCATTCAGCCAGTCTTTTGTTTGGGACATTCAACCCATTTATGTTTAAGGTAATTATTGATAAGTATGATCCCATTGCCATTTACTTTATTGTTTTGGGTTCACATTTATACACCGTTTTGGTGTCTCCTGTCTAGAGAATATCCTTTAGCATTTGTTGGAGAGCTGGTTTGGTGGTGCTGAATTCTCTCAGCTTTTGCTTGTCAGTAAAGCTTTTGATTTATCCTTCATATTTGCATGAAACCCTTGCTGGGTACAGTAATCTTGGCTGTAGGTTATTTTCTTTCATCACTTTAAGTATGTCTTGCCATTCCCTCCTGGACTGAAGAGTTTCTATTGAAAGGTCATCTGTTATCCTTATGGGAATCCCCTTGTGTGTTATTTGTTGTTTTTCCCTTGCTGCTTTTAATATTTGTTCTTTGTGTTTGATCTTTGTTAATTTGATTAATATGTGTCTTGGGGTGTTTTGCCTTGGGTTCATCCTGTTTGGGACTCTCTGGGTTTCTTGGACTTGGGTGATTATTTCCTTCCCCATTTTAGGGAGGTTTCAACTATTATCTCCTCAGGTATTTTCTCATGATCTTTCTTTTTGTCTTCTTCTTCTGGAACTCCTATGATTCGAATGTTGTGTCATTTAATATTGTCCTGGAGGTCTCTGAGATTGTCTTCATTTCCTTTAATTTGTTTTTCTTCTCTTATTCATTTATTTCTCCCATTCTATCTTCTATTTCACTAATCCTATCTTCTGCCTCTGTTAATCTGCTCTTTGTTGCCTCCAGAGTGTTTTTGATCTCCTTTATTGAATTATTCATTATATATTGACACTGTTTTATTTCTTCTAGGTCCTTGTTAAACCTTTCTTGCATCTTCTCAATCCTTGTCTCCAGGCTATTTATCTGTGATTCCATTTTTATTTTAAGATATTGGATCATTTTCACTATCATTATTCGAAATTATTTATCAGGTAGATTCTCTATCTCTTCCTCTTTTGTTTGGTTTGGTGGGCATTTATCCTGTTCCTTTACTTGCTGAGTATTCCTCTATCTCTTCATCTTGTTTATATTGCTGAGTTTGGGGTGGAAACACAAACTTGAAATGATACAATAGACCAGTTAGACCTAATTAATATCTATAGGACATTTCATCACAAAACAATGAATTTTATCTTTTCTCAGGTGCACATGGAAACTTCTCCAGGATAGATCACATCCTGGGCCATAAATCTAGCCTTGGTAAATTAAAAAAAAAAAAAAAAATTGAAATCATTCCAAACATCTTTTCTGACCACAATGCAGTAAGATTAGATCTCAATTACAGGAGAAAAACAAATAAGAATTGCAACATATGGAGGCTGAACAACATGCGGCTGACTAACCAACAAATCACAGAAGAAATGAAAATATGCATAGAAACAAATGAAAATTAAAACACAACACCACAAAACCTATGTGACACTGTAAAAGCAGTGCTAAGGGGAAAGTTCATAGCAATACAGGCATACCTCAAGAAACATAAAAAAAGTCAAATAAATAACCTAACTCTACACCTAAAGCAACTAGAAAAGGAAGAAATGAAGAACCCCAGGGTTAGTAGAAGGAAAGAAATCTTAAAAATTAGGGCAGAAATAAATTTAAAGGAAACAAAAGAGACCATAGCAAAAAATAAACAAAGCCAAAAGCTGGTTCTTTGAAAGGATAAATAAAATTGACAAACCATTAGCCAGATTCATCAAGAAACAAAGGGAGAAAAATCAAATCAATAAAATTAGAAATGCAAATGGAGAGATCACAACAGACAACACAGAAATACAAAGGATCATAAGACACTACTATCAGCAATTATATGGCAATAAAATGTACAACGTGGAAGAAATGAACAAATTCTTAGAAAAGTACAACTTTCCAAAACTGGACCAGGAAGAAATAGAAAATCTTAACAGACCCATCACAAGCATGGAAATTGAAACTGTAATCAGGAATCTTCCAGCAAATAAAAGCCCAGGTCCAGACGGCTTCACAGCTAAATTCTACCAAAAGTTTAGAGAAGAGCTGACACCTATCCTACTCAAACTCTTCCAGAAAATTGCAGAGGAAGGCAAACTTCCAAACACATTCTATGAGGCCACCATCACCCTAATACCAAAACCTGACAAAGATGACACAAAAAACGAAAACTACAGGCCAATATCACTGATAAACATAGATGCAAAAATCCTTAATAAAATTCTAGCAATCAGAATCCAACAACACATTAAAAAGATCATATATCATGACCAAGTGGGCTTTATCCCAGGGATGCAAGAATTCCTCAATATCTGCAAATCAATCAATGTAATACACCACATTAACAAATTGAAAAATAAAAGCCATATGATTATCTCAATAGATGCAGATAAAGCCTGTGACAAAATTTAGCATCCATTTATGATAAAAACTCTCCAGAAAGCACGAATAGAAGGAACATACCTCAATATAATAAAAGCTGTATATGACAAACCCACAGCAAACATTATCCTCAATGGAGAAATTTTGAAAGCATTTCCCCTAAAGTCAGGAACAAGACAAGGGTGCACACTTTCACCACTAGTATTCAAATAGTTTTGGAAATTTTGGCCACAGCAATCAGAACAGAAAAAGAAATAAAAGGAATCCAAATCAAAAAAGAAGAAGTAAAACTCTCACTGTTTGCAGATGACATGATTTTCTACATAGAAAACCCTATAGACTCCACCACAAAATTACTAGAGCTAATCAATGAATATAGTAAAATTGCAGGATATAAAATCAATACAGAGAAATCTTTTGCATTCCTATACACTAATAATGAGAGAAGAGAAAGAGAAATTAAGGGAAAAATTCCATTCACCATTGCAACAAAGAGAATAAAATACATAGGAATATACATACCTAAAGAAACTAAAGACCTATATATAGAAAACTATAAAATACTGATGCAAGACATAAAAGAGGACACTAATAGGTGGAGAAATATTCCATGTTCATAAGAATCAATATAGTGAAAATGACTATACTACACAAAGCAATCTATAGATTCTATGCAATCCCTATCAAGCTAACAATGGTATTTTTCACAGAGCTAGAACAAATAATTTCACAATTTGTATGGAAATACAAAAAACCTTGAATAGCAATCTTGAGAAAGAAGAATAGAACTGGAGGAATCAACCTGCCTGACTTCAGGCTCTACTACAAAGCCACAGTCATCAAGACAGTATGGTACTGGCACAAAGACAGAAATATAGATCAATGGAACAAAATAGAAAGCCTAGAGATAAACCCACACACCTATGGATACCTTATCTTTGACAAAGGAGACAAGAATATACAATGGAGACAAGACAATCTCTTTAACAAGCAGTGCTGGGAAAACTGGTCAACCACTTGTAAAAGAATGAAATTAGAACACTTTCTAACACTGTACACAAAAATAAACTCAAAATAGATTAAAAATCTAAACATAAGACCAGAAACTATAAAACTCTTAGAGGAGAACATAGGCAAAACACTCTGCGACATACATCACAGCAGGATCCTCTATGACCCTCTTCCGAGAATATTGGAAATAAAACCAAAAATAAACAAAGGGGATCTAATTAAAATTAAAAAGCTTCTGCACAATCAAAGAAACTATAAGCTGAAAAGACAGCCTTCAGAATGGGAGAAAATAATAGCAACTGAAGCAACTGACACACAAGTAATCTCAAAAATATACAAGAAACTCCTGCAGCTCAATTTCAAAAAAATAAATGACCCATTCAAAAAATGGGCCAAAGATCTAAATAGACGTTTCTTCAAAGAAGACATACAGATGGCTAACAAACACATGAAAAGATGCTCAACATCACTCATTATCAGAGAAATGCAAATCAAAACCACTATGAGGTACCATTTAACACCAGTCAGAATGGCTGCGATCCAAAAGTCTACAAGCAATAAATGCTGGAGAAGGTGTGGAGAAAAGGGAACCCTCTTACACTCTTGGTGGGAATGCAAACTAGTACAGCTACTATGGAGAACAGTTTGGCGATTCCCTAAAAAACTGGAAATAGAACTGCCTTATGACCTAGCAGAATACACAGAAGAACTGTACAAAAAAGAGCTTCACGACCCAGATAAACATGATGGTGTGATCACTGACCTAGAGCCAGACATCCTGGAATGTGAAGTCAAGTGGGCCTTAGAAAGCATCACTAGGAACAAAGCTAGAGGAGGTGATAGAATTCCAGTGGAGCTATTCCAAATCCTGAAAGATGATGCTGTGAAAGTGCTGCACTCAATATGCCAGCAAATCTGGAAAACTCAGCAGTGGCCACAAGATTGGAAAAGGTCAGTTTTCATCCCAATCCCAAAGAAAGGCAATGCCAAAGAGTGCTCTAACTACCGCACAATTGCACTCATCTCACACGCTAGTAAAGTAATGCTCAAAATTCTCCAAGCCAAGCTTCAGCAATATGTGAACCGTGAACTTCCTGATGTTCAAGCTGGATTTAGAAAAGGCAGAAGAACCAGAGATCAAATTACCAACATCCACTGGATCATCGAAAAAGCAAGAGAGTTCCAGAAAAAACATCTATTTCTGCTTTATTGACTATGCCAAAGCCTTTGACTGTGTAGATCACAATAAACAGTGGAAAATTCTGAGAGAGATGGGAATACCAGACCACCTGATCTGCCTCTTGAGAAATCTGTATGCAGGTCAGGAAGCAACAGCTAGAACTGGACATGGAACAACAGACTGGTTCCAAATAGGAAAAGGAGTACGTCAAGGCTGTATATTGTCACCATGTTTATTTAACTTATATGCAGAGTACATCATGAGATGTGCTGGACTGGAAGAAACACAAGTTGGAATCAAGATGGCCGGGAGAAATATCAATAACCTCAGATATGCAGATGATACCACCCTTATGGCAGAAAGTGAAGAGGGGCTAAAAAGCCTCTTGATGAAAGTGAAAGTGGAGAGTGAAAAGGTTGGCTTAAAGCTCAACATTCAGAAAACGAAGATCATGGCATCTGGTCCCATCACTACATGCGAAATAGATGGAGAAACAGTGGAAACAGTGTCAGAATTTATTTTTCTGGGCTCCAAAATCACCGCAGATGGTGACTGCAGCCATGATATTAAAAGATGCTTACTCCTTGGAAGGAAAGTTATGACCAACCTAGATAGCATATTCAAAAGCAGAGACATCACTTTGCCAACATAGGTTTGCCTAGTCAAGGCTATGGTCTTTCCTGTGGTCATGTATGGATGTGAGAGCTGGACTGTGAAGAAGGCTGAGCGCCGAAGAATTGATGTTTTTGAACTGTGGTGTTGGAGAAGACTCTTGAGAGTCCCTTGGACTGCAAGGAGATCCAACCAGTCCATTCTGAAGGAGATCAGCCCTGGGATTTCTTTGGAAGGAATGATGCTAAAGCTGAAACTCCAGTATTTTGGCCACCTCATGCGAAGAGTTGACTCGTTGGAGAAGACTCTGATGCTGGGAGGGATTTGGGGGCAGGAGGAGAAGGGGACGACAGAGGATGAGATGGCTGGATGGCATCACTGACTCGATGGATGTGAGTCTGAGTGACCTCCGAGAGCTGGTGGTGGATAGGGAGGCCTGGTGTGCTGCAGTTCATGGGGTCGCAAAGAGTCGGACATGACTGAGCGACTGATCTGATCTGATCTGATGACCCAGCAATCCCACTACTGGACATACACACTGAGGAAACCAGAACTGAGACACATATACCCCAATGTTCATGGCAGCACTGTTTATAATAGCCAGGACATGGAAGCAACCTAGATGTCCATCAGCAGATGAATGGATAAGAAAGCTTGGTACATATACACAATGGAGTATTACTCAGCCATTAAAAATAATTCATTTGAATCAGTTCTAATGAGGTGGATTAAACTGGAGCCTATTATACACAGTGATGTAAGCCAGAAAGAAAAACACCAATACAGTGTACTAATGCATATATATGGAATTTAGAAAGATAGTAACGACAACTCTGTATGCGAGACAGCAAAAGAGACACTAATGTATAGAACAGTCTTTTGGACTCTGTGGGAGAGGGAGGAGGGGGGATGATTTGGGAGAATGGCATTAAAACATATATAATATCATATAAGAAATTAATCACCAGTTCAAGTTTTGATGCAGGGAACTTGGAGCTTGTGCACTCCATGACCCAGAGGGATGGTATGGGGAGGCATGTGGGAGGGGGATTCAGGATGGGGAACATGTGTACACCCATGGTGGATGCATGTTGATATATGGCAAAACCAGTACAATATTTTTAAGTAAAAATAATAATAATAAAATTATATTAAAAATAAAATTGTAGTTTTTATTTGTGGAACATTTTTTTTTAATATGCTTACTTATTAAATGGAAAGGATCATCTAAAATAACTAGGAAATATTTCAAAACTAGTGACAGCTAGTGACGACTCAATATTATCATGTCCTGAAAATTGTTTATTTAACTTATAGTTGACTAGAAAAATATAGTTTTAAAAGGTTATTTTTCACTCTCAAGTGTACATTTAAATAAATTTATAAAGTAACAGTGGAAATTTTTAAAAAGTCGGAAATTTATTGGCAGTTCACCTAAGAGTATGAATTTTTAAATGATTAATTTATATATAAAAGCTATGTTAGAGATTCGTTAAACATAGATCTAACTCTCCAACTAAGTTTCACTTAATTTCTTATCATAGGATTTCTTTAAATCAAAATTAAAAAATCAACCTGCAGGAGTCCATGAGATCTATATTCAAGAATTAAAGAAATTATTTACTTTCCAAATTATTACTGTTCTCCATTATGTAGCAGTTTATTGAAATGGCAGAAACTCTGCAACAAAATGATCCTTGTATAAAAAGGAATACTTAAACATTTTGTAGAATAAAAGAATTTCTATAAATGTTGGAATAAAATTTTTATTGTTACAGAACATTTTGCCCATATTAACATCTGTTCCTGTTTGGGGAGATTTTCCTCTTGGCAAGGTAGGACCGTATCCATTCAGTGGTTTTCAACCAGCCCTGGAATGTGCATAGAACTGCTTAGAGAGCTCATCACTCTGCACCTGTTCAGGCTGCACAGCCCAAATCTAAGCTGCAGAATGAAAGAAGAATAATACACATGAGGTGCAGTAAGCCTGCAAAAAGGAAGATTATTATGCGTCCCTTGTTGTCAAAATTCATGACTACCTATATAATGTAATCATAGAAAGAAAAATGATCAAGATTATAAGTGGACTCTTTAAATCCTTAGTATCACAGAGTGCTGTTAGCATTTTGTAAAGTGAACCTTTAAGTGTAATTAATTATTAACCCATGTTAAATGCTTTATATGCTCCATTTTCTACTTACTCAAATAAGTCATCTTGCAACAGATAACTTCATCTATCTGCTAGGGAATGTCGGTTGCTTGCAGTAACTTCATAGCTTCAAGTAATCCATTTTACTATAGATACCTGATTAATCATCTGTTCATCCTTTAAATAAAAGCTTGCTGGAGTCCAGGAAAGAGTGAGAGTCAGAAGTCAGGAGTCCAAAGTGACCTTATTTATTCATATGTCTGTCCTGGGAGATATAATAGAAAAAAGCTGATTGGGTTCAAATTCTGAGAGAATAATATTTTACTTATATAAAGAATAGAGACGTCCACAGTTCTATAGATTTTCAAAAGGTACCTGTAAACTAGATAAAAGCTCTGTGCTTAAAGCATTATTTTCCCATAACCCATTTCTCACTCACAGGGAAACTGCTGTTTCATTCATTTTCTTGAAAATATTTTGTTATTTTTAAAAAGTATAAAGACCCCCCCCCCCAAAAAAAAAAAAAATTTATGAAGTGTGTCCTATTTGAGAAGAAATCTGGCTCCCACAACTCTATTGAAATCGTCTGTCTTTGGGTAATTCACAATGGTTACCAAACAATACAATGACATCAGATATTCACAAACAGGGCCAACAAAATAAAGAGTAAAAAATAACGAAATCACTCATTATGTGTTTCCTAACTTCCAAAGAAACTTAGACTACCCTTAATTTTATTCAATCAGAAAACTGATGCCAACACTAGGAAGAGCCAGCAAGACTTAGAGAAATCTAAATATTGCTGTTTCCAGGATTTGTTTTGAATAAAATTAGCTGAATGCTAGTTTTGACAATATTCCCCTTATGCAGAATTCATCCTCAGAAATCTATTTTATTTATTTATTTTTTTAAATTTTTATAACTTTTTTTAACTTTGCAATATTGTATTGGTTTTGCCATATATTGCTTTTATTGGCAGGAGATGAGCTATTCTAATAACAAATCATCTCACTTCTGAGAGACACTTGGGTTCATAAACCAATCCTAAAATGTATTTCTACATGAATCTGCCCCATTTCCTGCCAATAAAAGCAATACTGGTGTTGGTGATAGGGCTACAGATCAGATCAGATCAGTCGCTGAGTCGTGTTCGACTCTTTGCGACCCTATGAATCGCAGCACGCCAGGCCTCCCTGTCCATCACCAACTCCCGGAGGTCACTCGGACTCACAAATGATGCCATCCAGCCATCTCATCCTCTGTCGTCCCCTTCTCCTCCTGCCCCCAATCCCTCCCAGCATCAGAGTCTTTTCCGATGATTCAACTCTTCGCATGAGATGGCCAAAATACTGGAGTTTCAGCTTTAGCATCATTCCTTCCAAAGAAATCCCAGGGCTGATCTCCTTCAGAATGGACTGGTTGAATCTCCTTGCAGTCCAAGGGACTCTCAAGAGTCTTCTCCAACACCACAGTTCAAAAGCATCAATTCTTCGGCGCTCAGCCTTCTTCACAATCCAGCTCTCACATCCATACATGACCACAGGTAAGACCATAGCCTTGACTAGGCGAACGTTTGTTGGCAAAGTAATGTCTATGCTTTTGAATATGCTATCTAGGTTGGTCATAATTTTCCTTCCAAGGAGTAAGCATCTTTTAATTTCATGGCTGCAGTCACCATCTGCAGTGATTTTGGAGCCCAGAAAAAGAAAGTCTGACACTATTTCCACTGTTTCTCCATCTATTTCGCATGTACTGATGGGACCAGATGCCATGATCTTCGTTTTCTGAATGTTGAGCTTTAAGCCAACCTTTTTACTCTCCACTTTCACTTTCATCAAGAGGCTTTTGAGTTCCTCTTCACTTTCTGCCATAAGGGTGGTGTCATCTGCATATCTCAGGTTATTGATATTTCTCCCAGCAATCTTGATTCCAACTTGTGTTTCTTCCAGTGCAGCATTTCTCATGATGTACTCTGCATATAAGTTAAATAAACATGGTGCCAATATACAGCCTTGACGTACTCCTTTTCCTATTTGGAACCAGTCTGTTGTTCCATGTCCAATTCTAACTGTTTCTTCCTGACCTGCATACAGATTTCTCAAGGGGCAGATCAGGTGGTCTGGTATGCCCATCTCTCTCAGAATTTTCCACAGTTTCTTGTGATCTACACAGTCAAAGGCTTTGGCATAGTCAATAAAGCAGAAATAGATGTTTTTCTGTAACTCTCTTGCTTTTTCCATGATCCAGCAGATGTTGGCAATTTGATCTCTGGTTCCTCTGCCTTTTCGAAAACCAGCTTGAACATCAGGAAGTTCACGGTTCACATATTGCTGAAGCCTGGCTTGGAGAATCTCTTATATTACTATTGGGTCAATGAGTTGATTTAACCTATAATCATAAAAGTATTTCTGGAGAATGCCCTGTGCTTTGGTGAATAGCTTTCACTCAAGTCCTGTTTACATCACACTGTAAAATTTATGGTGATTTTGTGCAAATATGAAGTTAGCATTCATAATAACTCTTTGCTAACATACCCAAAGTTCTTCAATAAATCATCATGGCAAAGAGGCTTCCAATCTGAATCGTGTTCTGTTTTAGTACCATGAAACAACAGTACCTAAAAATTCAGCACTCTGTGATTGGAAATGCATTTTCACAAGAATTATTTTATTTTTCAAATTAGACATGAAACACCATATGGATTATGCTACTGCAGCTGCTAAGTCGCTTCAGTCATGTCCAACTCTGTGCGACCCCATGGACTGTAGTCCACCAGGCTCCTGAATCCATGGGATTTTCCAGGCAAGAGTACTGGAGTGGGGTGCCATTTCCTTCTCCAATGTATGAAAGTGAAAAGTGAAAGTGAAGTCGCTCAGCCATGTCCGACTCTTAGCGACCCCATGAACTGTAGTCCACCAGGGTCCTGAATCCATGGGATTTTCCAGGCAAGATTATTGGAGTGGGGTGCCCTTGCCTTCTCCAATATGGATTATCAGTTCAGTTCAGTTCAGTCACTCAGTCGTGTCTGACTCTGCGACCCCATGAATTGCAGCATGCCAGGCCTCCCTGTCCATCACCAACACCCAGAGTTCATTCAGACTCACGTCCATTGAGTCAGTGATTCCATCCAGCCATCTCATCCTCTGTCGTCCCCTTTTCTTCCTGCCCCCATTCCCTCCCAGCATCAGAGTCTTTTCCAATGAGTCTACTCTTCTCATGAGGTGGCCAAAGTACTGGAGTTTCAGCTTTACCATCATTCCTTCCAAAAAAAATCCCAGGGCTGATCTCCTTCAGAATGGACTGGTTGGATCTCCTTGCAGTCCAAGGGACTCTCAAGAGTCTTCTCCAACACCACAGTTCAAAAACATCAATTCTTCGGTGCTCAGCTTTCTTCACAGTCCAACTCTCATACCCATACATGACCACAGGAAAACCATAGCCTTGACTAGACAGATCTTTGTTGGCAAAGTAATGTCTGTTTTTGAATATGCTCTCCAAGTTGGTCATAACTTTTCTTCTAAGGAGTAAACATCTTTTAATTTCATGGCTGCAATCACCATCTGCAGTGATTTTGGAGCCCAAAAAAATAAAGTCTGACACTGTTTCCACTGTTTCCCCATCTATTTCCCATGAAGTGGTGGGACCGGATGCCATGATCTTCGTTTTCTGAATGTTGAGCCCCAAGCCAACTTTTTCACTTTCACTTTCATCAAGAGGCTTGTTAGTTCTTCTTTACTTTCTTCTATAAATAAAAATGTAAATAAAAATTTTAAAAAATGAGGGCACTAAGGCTCACAATTACTATTTATTTAAGCCATATGAGTATTCTTTAATGCAATAATTAGAATATGATCTTTCATTTCTCCCATTGGTTTTGGCCTAACTCATTTTACCACACAGTTATAACTATGGAGCTATAGAAATGGTTAACAGGACAAACCATAGTTTATGTTGCATAAAACCATAAAGACATTCAAAGTTCCTATTTCACTTTTATGTGCACTAATGACAGTACATATTTATTCAGCATTATCTTCATTTACAGGTGAATAGGTGAAAACAATCTCCTTTCATATGCCTCCTTTATTTTCTGCCGCATTCACTTTATGGTCTGCTGCTTTTAAAAACACATGTCTATTCTGAGCATTCTCACTATCTGTCCACTTTTTAGCCATCAATTGTAACTTTTGAAAGACCCTATGATCTTACTGTTAGCCCTTATTCCATTAATGCATAGTGTGATTCTTTACTGTTAAACAGATTCATAAAATCTTAGGACATTGCTAAGGTCAAAAGCTTAAAACTTACTTTAATCTACTTAATTTGGAAGCATCACTTTGCTAATTGTATAGCTTGCTTCATTTATATGTAAAATGTAGCACACCTTAATTTTGCTAAGACATTTCAGTAGTGTATATTTACAATAAAAGCTGCCTACATCTACTAATTCTTTTAGTGCTTTGTATTGATACAGTGGCTGTTTTATAGGATGATGTTTCTCATCTCACCTTTAGATTTCAAATTTCTTGGATACATGACACAAAAATGTTTTGCTCGATTATTATATAAGTGAAGGAAGGGTTCCAAAATGAATCACTCTCATGTCTAGGTGTCTGACAAATGTTCAGAAGGGTACTTAAGGAGTCAGTTTGTGTGAGAATTTGTTGAAAGAAGAATAAGATAAATTTTTTGTACATAAAGTTAAAACAGGATTGCATAAGAAACATGTCATTATTGATTATATATATGAATGAAATTGAGTGTATCTCTTATAATTTTGAGGGGTGTCACATTGACTTAAGAAAGCTTATGAGACATGAGATTCCAAACAACACTCTTTTACATGTAAAAGGGACATTTTCTGCACTTGTGTCATAGAGCACCAAATAGGCTGGTAGAGAAACCAGGAAACAACCAGGAAACATGATAACAATCACCAGACTTATTGGTATGCAATCGCAGAATATGAGGCAGTTCAGTTCAGTTCAGTTCAGTCTCTCAGTTGTATCTGACTCTGCAACCCCATGAATCGCAGCACGCCAGGCCTCTCGGTCCATCACCAACTCCCAGAGTTCACTCAGATTCACATCCATCAAGTCGTTGACGACATCCAGCCATCTCATCCTCTGTTGTCCCATTTTCCTCCTGCCCACAATCCCTCCCAGCAGCAGAGTCTTTACCAATGAGTCAATTCTTCACATGAGGTGGCCAAAGTACTGGAGTTTGAGCTTTAGCATCATTCCTTCCAAAGAAATCCCAGGGCTGATCTCCTTCATAATGCACTGGTTGGATCTCCTTGCAGTCCAAGGGACTCTCAAGAGTCTTCTCCAACACCACAGTTCAAAAGCATCAATTCTTCGGCGCTCAGCCTTCTTCATAGTCCAACACTCACATCCATACATGACTACTGGAAAAACCATAGCCTTGACTGGACGGACCTTTGCTGGCAAACTAATGTCTCTGCTTTTGAATATGCTATCTAGGTTAGTCATAACTTTCTTTCCAAGGAGCAAGTGTCGTTTAATTTCAGGGCTGCAGTCACCATCTGCAGTGATTTTGGAGCCCATAAAATTAAAGTCTGACACTGTTTCCACTGTTTCCCCATCTATTACCTATGAAGTGATGGGACTGGATGACATGATCTTCGTTTTCTCAATGCTGAGCTTTAAGCCAACTTTTTCACTCTCCACTTTCACTTTCATCAAGAAGCTTTTTAGTTCCTCTTCACTTTCTGCCATAAGGATGGTGTCATCTGCATATCTGAGGTTATTGATATTTCTCCCGGCAATCTTGATTCCAACTTGTGTTTCTTCCAGCCCAGCATTTCTCATGATGTACTCAACATATAAGTTAAATAAACAGGATGACAATATACAGCCTTCACATACTCCTTTTGCTATCTGGAACCAGTCTGTTGTTCCATGTCCAGTTCTAACTGTTGCTTCCTGACCTGCATACAGATTTCTCAAGAGGCAGGTCAGGTGCTCTGGTATTCCCATCTCTGGAACTCTCTCGCTTTTTCGATGATCCAGAGGATGTTTTGCAATTTGATCTTTTGTTCCTCTTCTTTTTCTAAAACCAGCTTGAACATCTGGAAGTTCATGGTTCACGTATTGCTGAAGCCTGGCTTGGAGAATTTTGAGCATTACTTTACTAGCGTGTGAGATGAGGATGAGAGGAAAGAAACCAATCTGAAAAACAGGTAGATGAATAACCTTTTCTAAGAAATGTTTAAGGAAACCTTTGGAATTCCAGGAGTATTTGATTATGGCTCAGTCAGTGAAATGGATACTACAATAAGTACCCTGTGCAAATAGAGCTCAAGATATAAATTAAAATATAAATAAATAAATCAGTTATATTATTTTGCCTCTTTTTTCAAGAGTTGTAATTTTCTACCTAACACTATTTGAAAATGTTGAAACCAATGAATGGAGAACTCAACCTGAATTCAACATCTATTTTGCTACCTGTTGATATGTACACTTGAACAAGTTATTCATTTTCTATAAGTTTATTTGCATTATAAACATTTCAGGCAAGATTCAAGATGAGCGGGAACACATGTACACCTATGGCTGATTCATGTCAGTGAATGGCAAAAAACCACCACAATACTATAATTAGCCTCAAATTAAAATAAAAAAATTAATTTAAAAATTTAAAGAGATAAGATTACTGAATATGTTTTAAAAATATTTTCGGGGGGGGGGGCATGTTTATTTAAATCTTCAGATTTTAGCTTTGTTTTTGTATTTTAGCTTTGTCACTCTAAGGATTTCTAAGCCAAAAATATCTAGCTAAGAGTTGCAACAGATAAAACTCCTCCTTCCTCCCCTCCTTCCTTCTAAACAATATTAGCAGTCTTATTTATGAGGAGTCTTAGTTAACACTTTTACAGTTGTATAAACCAGGTCACCTACTTCTCTCTCCAGGAATATTTCACCAGTACCCTGGAGAGACAAACCACAATCCAGATGCTTTAACTCTTTCCTCTCAAGTATATCCCTTTCAGTTCAATTTTGTTGTTGTCCACTCATTAAGTAGAATCTGACTCTTTGTGACCCCATGGACAGTAGGACATCAGGCTCCCGTGTCCTTCATTATCCCCAGAGTTTGCTCAAATTCATGTCCATTGAGTCACTGATGCTATCTAACAGTCTCATATTCTGCAGCCTCTTTCTTCTTTTGCCTTTGTGATATATTTTTCTGGTTATTGCTGTCATTTGTCTCACAAAATTTTCTCCAAAATCTTTCACAAAATGATAAGCCAATTAACAACCAAAAGATGCCCAGGATTTGAACATTTCAAAGGGAAATAATGATTCTTCCTACAAACAGGGCAATTTTGCCTATATGCTTTCTACATTCCTCTTAAGGCAGACTTTCCAGCTCAGAAGATATAAGATTTACTACAAAGCTAATAATAATGTCATTTACTAGAAATTATACTTGGCCCCTGATCCCAGGCACATAGCATGGTTTTTGGCAAATAAAGAATCAGAATCACAGAGCTGTCTCTGCCATTTGGTAATAGAGGAATTAATAAGACTTATTAGAAAACCCTGATGCTTGGAAAGATTGAAGGCAAGAGGAGAAGGGGGAAGCAGAGAATGAGATGGTTAGATTTTATCACAGACTTGATAGACATGAGTTTGAGCAAACTCTAAGAGATAATGAAAGACAGGGAAGCCTGGCATGTTGGAGTCGCGGTTGCAAACAGTCAGACATGACTTAGTGACTGAACAAAAACAACAACTTAATGAAGCTAGATGAGCTAAATTTATGTCCCAACCTAATATGTCTCTGGAATACATCCTGTCAAAATAATGCTATTGATACTATGTTTGGAGCGTTAACTTTTGAGGGGATATTTACTTAGTCTCAGGCTTAGCACCATGTGATCTGGAAGACAAGAAAAAGTGATGTTTTTCCTATATCCATGGGAGAGAGTTCCTTGGATGGATCAATAACCTCATAGCTTGGTGAGTTGGTTCATATTTTTGTGTCATCTCTTAGTCCACAAATGCAAAGTTTAATTTCAGACATTCATAGAAACAGGCAGCTATGTTTGGGGATAGGACTGAACCATCTGATTAGGCCTTAAATCTTTCTGAGTCTGCAACTGTTATTTGGTGGTCATCTACATTATCCACTTTACTTTTTCAAATTTCCCCAAAGATTTCCATTCATTCTGAGCCTATTTACTTAATTATACATAAGTGTGCTTGTCTTTATCCTAAGAGCCTATGAATATTCAAATGAGGCACTAAGAGGGGGAACGTGGTGTTTCCTCCACTGCTTAAAAAAAAAAAAAAAAAAGTTTCTTAACTTTGACCACTGTAAAAACTTGGTCTTTCCCTCTTCCTCCAAGGCTGTGTCATCTCTATGGTGTATTGCTGTTGATTTCTCAACAGTAAAGTATTCCTATATCCAGAAATTCTCATCAGTGGACCAGGTGTTCAGGTTTGCCTTGGCTGAAACAGAACCATAAGGTTCGGATCAGAGAGTGATGGGAGAAAATGGTCTTTGGAAGCTTCCATCCTTGATCTTTTAGGAAGTTAATCAACCCCCTTCTGAAGGCAATAAGCACCCCTTGAGTTCTGCTCTTTTGATTATGTCCTTGAATATAACCTACATTGTGAATGGGCTCTGATATGCTGCCTTCTTTCTTGTTTACTAACCAAAGGCCATTTTCCCCAAACTATTGAATACAGCCTAATATTCAACCTTCATTTCACTCTCAGTGGTAGGGCAAGACCTTGGCCTTAATTCAGTATTCTTTCAGATTCTGTGGGCTTAACTAAAGCAATAAATTTTGTACCTTATTTGAGAATCCTCTGTTATGAATCTTGATCTTCATAATTGGATTTGAATTTTTTCAGAGTAGGATATAGAGAGTGAATTTTCCAAGGTGTTTAAGGAGTAGGAAGTAGAGCTGGAGCTGCTCTCTTCACCAATCAAGCTTTGATAATAAACTATTGAACTCTTAATAGAAAAAACTCCATATATTTATTTTGATCACTGCATTTTTATAAACCAAATAAACAAGTCCACACAGCTGATCTGGCTGTCATTCTTTGCATGCTTTTTCAAGTCTCCTTATGCTTTCTGTTTTTGTGAGGTGTGAATTTTTTCTCTGCATTGGGCAGTCCGTCTGAACAGTATTGAGACACTTAAAATCCTGCCTGATGAATATCATTGTGGTTTCCCAAAAGCAAGTTTCTAAGAGGCATCTAAGATCAAAATGCCCAATCAACACTCTTGTCAATGGCATTAAACTAAGTTTTCCTTTATGATCATTATAAAGGAAGTATAAATTCACTTACACTGCTAACATTTCAATCACTTCTGAGGGTTCTATTTTTGTATGGGAAAGAATAAGGCAGTGACCCCTCTCAGGGTGGATGTGACCAATAGTTGCATTTATCTACTGCTGCAGATTAGCTGATCCCCTGGAGATGATCCTGAACCTCCAGCTGTTGTCTGAGGATGATAATGTACCCTATGTGTTTGTGAGCTCCAGGCAGGCCCCGGGGCCAGCCTGTGGGGTCTCAGGTCTGTCATCTCCTGTTCTGTCACCACCAAAGAAGGCTCAAAGCTGAAACAGCAGGCCCAATCCATCCATCAGTCTATTGAAAGGGTTTTAATCCAAACAAGTAGCCTCTGCCACACTCCCTGCTGACTCTTCCCCAGGGGTTGTGTATCAGATTGTCTGTTAGCATGTAGTATCTTCAGTTGTTTTCTATTGTTATAAAATATTGCATTGCTAAATCTGCTTTTTGCATTTCTGTATTGTTTTTGTGCAAAGAAATAGAGGAAAACAACAGAATGGGAAAGACTAGGGATTTCTTCAAGAAAATCAGATATACCAAAGGATATTTCATGCAAAGGTGGGCTCAATAAAGGACAGAAATGATTTGGACCTAACAGAAGCAGAAGATATTAACAAGAGATGGCGAGAATACACAGAGGAACTGTACAAAAAGATCTTCACAACCCAAATAATCACTATGGTGTGATCACTGACCTAGAGCCAGACATCCTGGAATGTGAAGTCAAGTGGGCCTTAGAAAGCATCACTACGAACAAAGCTAGTGGAGGTGATGGCATTCCAGTTGAGCTATTCCAAATCCTGAAAGATGATGCTGTGAAAGTGCTGCACTCCATATGCCAGCAAATTTGGAAAACTCTGCAGTGGCCACAGGACTGGAAAAGGTCAGTTTTCATTCCAATCCCAAAGAAAGTCAATGCCAAAGAATGCTCAAACTACCACAAAATTGCACTCATCTCACACGCTAGTAAAGTAATGCTCAAAATTCTCCAAGCCAGGTTTCAGCAATATGTGAACTGTGAACTTCCTGATGTTCAAGCTCGTTTTAGAAAAGGTAGAGGAACAAGAGATCAAATTGCCAACATCCACTTGATCATGGAAAAAGCAAGAGAGAGGTCCAGAAAAACATCTATTTTTGCTTTATTAACTATGCCAAAGCCTTTGACTGTGTGGATCACAAGAAACTGTGGAAAATTCTGAAAGAGAGGGAATACCAGACCACCTGACCTGCCTCTTGAGAAATCTATATGCAAGTCACGAAGCAACAGTTAGAACTGGACATGGAACAACAGACTGGTTCCAAATAGGAAAAGGAGTACGTCAAGGCTGTATATTGCACCCTGTTTATTTAACTATATGCAGAGTACACCATGAGAAACGCTGGACTGGAAGAAACACAAGTTGGAATCAAGATTGCTGGGAGAAATGTCAGTAACCTCAGATATGCAGATGACACCACTCTTATGGCAGAAAGTGAAGAGGAACTAAAGAGCCTCTTGATTAAGGTGAAAGTGGAGAGTGAAAAAGTTGGCTTAAACTCAACATTCAGAAAACGACAATCATGGCATCTGGTCCCATCACTTCATGGGAAATAGATGGGGAAACAGTGGAAACAGTGTCAGACTTTATTTTTCTGGGCTCCATAACCACTGCAGATGGTGACTGCAGCCATGAAATTAAAAGACGCTTACTCCTTCGAAGGAAAGTTATGACCAAACTAGATAGCATATTCAAAAGCAGAGACATTACTTTGCCAACAAAGGTTCACCTAGTCAAGGCTGTAGTTTTTTCTGTGGTCATTTACGGATGTGAGAGACGGACTGTGAAGAAGGCTGAACGCCAAAGAATTGATGCTTTTGAACTGTGGTGTTGGAGAAGACACTTGAGAGTCCCTTGGACTGCAAGGAGATCCAACCAGTCCATTCTGAAGGAGACCTGAAGCCCTGGGATTTCTTTGGAAGGAATGATGCTAAAGCTGAAACTCCAGTACTTTGGCCACCTCATGCGAAGAGTTGACTCATTGGAGAAGACTCTGATGCTGGGAGGGATTGAGGGCAAGAGGAGAAGGGGATGACAGAGGTTGAGATGGCTGGATGGCATCACTGACTTGATGGATGTGAATCTGAGTGACCTCTGGGAGTTGGTGATGGACAGGGAGGCCTGGCGTGCTGCGATTCATGGGGTTACAAAGAGTCAGACATGACTGAGCAATTGATCTGATTTGATCTGATTGTTTTTGTGCACTTCCCTGGTGGCTCAGTGGTAAAGAATCTGCCTGCCAATTCAGGAGATGCAGGTTCAATCCCTGGGTTGGAAGATCCCCTGGAGAAGGAAATGGCAATCTACTCTAGTATTCTTGCCTGGAGAATTTGATGGATAGAGGAGCCTGGAGAGTTACAGTCCATGTGGTTGCCAAACAGTTGGACAGGACTTAGTACACAACAACAGCAGATTAGCTGGCATATTCCTGGAAGCTTCTACCAAAAATCTTGCCATCTGTCAAGGGTGGATCAACTCAAATAATACACTCCATTAAGTAGAATCACAAACTAATAATCTGATGAACCAGAGATGCCAGTAAAATCTTAGGCAGAGCAACAGCCCTCCCAAGCAGAAGGATCAAGTGAATTCTGGTGATTGGCCAAGGCCTGTGGGCTTCATGAACAAGTCTATTCTGTTCTGTTCTGTTCTATTCTGGAGGCCAAAAGTGCCCTTCTTCATCTTTGGAGACATTTTACTGTCACATCCTCTTTTTCAGACTGTGCTGTGTCTACTACTTAGAGGTTGGAAATCCATTCATTAGAATTTGATTATCTGTATTTGTGTGAGGTGGATGTGAGGATTTCTGGTGGTGAGTGGGGAGAAAAATGACTCTAAAATGCCTACGATGAAGAAAAAAAAAAAAAAAAAAGAACAGGACAGAATGTAAACAAAACAGAGATGGCAACCTTTACAAAAAAGGAAGACCCACGTTTGATCCCTGGGTCAGGAAGATCTCCTGGAGAAGGAAATGGCAACCCACTCCAGTATTCTTGCTTGGAAAATCCCATGAACAGAGGAACTTGGTAGGCTACAGTCCATGGGGACGCAAAGAGTCGGACACGACTGAGTGACTTCATTGACTTCATCTTTATTGGGTTACTTTGTGAATGAACACCACATTTCCCCACAGCCACAAGGCTGCTTTGGCCAAAGGGATAAGAAAGCTTTCTGATAATAGGAAGAATCTCTCCTATACATAGATTTTTCTCCAACTTCCATCTATTCTTCTTTCAGATATCTAAACTGGATTAGAGCTATTAGAAAAAAACAGAGGAATAGAGATTTTGCTACCTTTTTCTTTTTAAATTTTAGATCCAAAATTTAAAGATCCTCCCCACCATCACTCCCCTTCTTTCTTCCCATTTCCCTCCCACTCTCATTGATCCTTTCCTTTGTCAATTTTCCCCTGCAAAAAAAAAAAAAAAAAAAAGAATTTCCCCTTATACCTAAAAAAAAAAAAAAAAAAAAAAAAATTATGATGCCTAACAATCTATTTATCCAGTTACACTGGATCTATTTTCTCCAAATTCCACTGATAAGATTTCCTATGTGAATTTACCCTGATAAGTTTTCCCTCATACAAAAGATAAGCAGGTATTAATTCTGTCATCAGAGCCTCTTTACCTTTTCTCACCCCACCTTTATCTTGTAAGAAGTGCTCTAACCATTATGATTTATGAGTCTGTAAAGTAATCCTTTTTACAGTGCCACTGAAAGTTAACACAAAAATTGAATTTTTAGATCTGACTCACACAAATCAGTGACATTATCCAGCTTAAAATTCTAATAATCTGAAAGATGCAATCATGCAAGAAACAAAGGCAAAGGTGGGAGAAGTCTGGCACATTCTACAGTGCTCCTCGACATTCCTGTCTCACACCAGACACATTTCCTCTGGCTCAGTGTGATAGATGAGGTCACTGAATGCAATAGGTGGGCCGCCTCACGCAACGAAGATAGTTTAAGTTATGAAGCATCTTTGTTTTATACCTGGATTATTTCAGGACTTGTATGACATTTTCCAAGGAGTCATGCCTCATAAATCCATACATTCTAGGTTTGTTTAGGCAATCCTAAAGTATGGCCATTTTGCTGAGACTAATCCATAGAAAATTCTCTCTTCCTAGCAAATATCAGAAGTTTATTTACCAGTAGATCAAGATGTAAGTATATTGACAAGAAAATAAGACCAAGACACAAATCCTCTATAAAGAACTTTTCTTTTTTTCCCCCAACAGCATTCTTTTGTAATTTAAAGAGACCTGGATTTCAGGCCAGCTGCTTAACTTCTACAACCCAGGATGGTTTTAGTGTTTTCTGTAATTCTAAAGTTTATGTTAACAGTTAATGATGCCAGAAACTTGATGGGAAATGAGTTTAATCCAAGAAACCTAAACCTCAAAATATATCTTCCATGTATGATGTAAGCAGTGTAAATCCAGGTATAAATACATTTTTAAAAAGCTTCACATAAAATTATTTTCACAAAATATCCACCTGGATTTTTTAATAATTTTCATCTCTATTCTTTAATGCTTTACTTAATTTTATTTATTTATTTATTTTTTAACATTCGGTTCCATTTGCATTTATCCTGATGTATGTTGCAGTATGGATCTAATTTTATCTTGTTTCAAATGACTCTCTACTTCACCGATAAATTTTTTTCTTAATTCCACTAATTTTAGATATTTTCTTTAATACGTAACAAATCATTTTAATCAGATCAGATCAGATCAGTTGCTCAGTCGTGTCCAACTCTTTGCGACCCCATGAATCGCAGCACGCCAGGCCTCCCTGTCCATCACCAACTCCTGGAGTTCACTGAGACTCACATCCATCGAGTCAGTGATGCCATCCAGCCATCTCATGCTCTGTCATCCCCTTCTTCTCTTGCCTCCAATCCCTCCCAGCATCAGAGTCTTCTCCAATGAGCTAACTCTTCGTATGAGATGGCCAAAGTACTGGAGTTTCAGCTTTAGCATCATTCCTTCCAAAGAAATCCCAGGGCTTCAGATGTCCTTCAGAATGGACTGGTTGGATCTCCTTGCAGTCCAAGGGACTCTCAAGCGTCTTCTCCAACACCACAGTTCAAAAGCATCAATTCTTTGGCGTTTAGCCTTCTTCACAGTCCAGTTCTCACATCCATACATGACCACAGGAAAAACCATAGCCTTGACTAGGCGAACCTTTGTTGGCAAAGTAATGTCTCTTGAATATGCTATCTAGGTTGGTCATAATTTTCCTTCCAAGGAGTAAGCGTCTTTTAATATTTCTGAATTTCTATTCTATTCTATTCTGGATTTCTGTTTCTATTATTTTCCAATGGGTTTTAATATTCATTAAAAATCAAGGACAAAATGTGCCTTATTATGGGATGTATTAATCTACCAAGGCTGCAGTAACAAAATGCCACAAACTAGGTGGTGTAAGTAACATATATTGACTTTTCACAGTTTTGAAGTCTGTGAAGTTCAAGTTCAAGGTGGTGGGTGATTTAGTTCCTACCAAGAACTCACTTTGTGACTTGTAGATGAGCAACTTCTCTCTATGTTCCCAGAAAAGCTTTCTGTAGTACATGTGTGTGTGCATGTCTATATGTCTATGTGTCTATGTGTGTGTGAGAGAGAATACATGAACATTTACAAAAACCATATTACCCATATCAAAGTATTTATTAAAAAGTCACATGGACTCTGGGAGAGGGAGAGGGTGGGATGATTTGGGAGAATAGCATTGAAATATGTATAATATCATTTCTGAAATGAGTCGCCAGTCTGGGTACGATACCTGATAATGGATGCCTGTGGCTAGCGCATTGGGACAACCCAGAGGGATGATGTGGGGAAGGAGGAGGGAGAAGGGTTCAGGATGGGGAACACATGTATACTTGTGGCAGATTCATTTTGATGAATGGCAAAAGCAATACAATATTGTAAAGTTAAGCAAAATAAAATTAAAAAAAAAAGTCACATAGATACCATAAAGTAAATCTAATAAAATACATTGTATAAGTGAAATACAAAGTATGAGATATTTATTAAAAAAAAAAATAATAACAGATTTCCCACTCAATTAAACACTTTAAATGGGAGCAAAAATAAAAATAGATGGAAAATATTTTTAAAGTTAATGAATATAAAATACGTCTGAACTCATGAGACAAAATAAAATTAGAAAGTACTGTTAGCCATTCATATAGTGAAATGAAAGAATGAAAAATAAATGGGTTAAATAAAAACTTTAAAACAATATGACACTTCAATTAAGTAAACCAAAATGAAGCAAACATGAAGAATAATATAAAAAGTCAAAATTAATGACTTAAAATGAAGCTTTTAAATAAATTAAAATGAGAAATATGTCTAATATATTTATATAGGATTGGCAAACTATTCACCAATGTAATAAAAAACAATAATTACAAATATAAACAATTGCAAGGGAGAAATAATTATTGGAATGAGAATATTTTTTATGCAAATATTTTCAAATTATTTTAAGTGTATAATTTCCAAAACAATACACTTCTTAAAAACAGTCCCAGTGATAACAATTTAAACAGACAAATTTCCAAGGGAGAAATAGAGACTATTTTTAAAGAGTCAGCTCACAGAAATACAATGATTTAGCTGTCTTCAGAGGGAATTCTATTGAACATTCAAAAACTGTAAACCTGGACTATTTAAGTCATTTAATGTATGGCAAAACCAATACAATATTGTAAAGTAAAAAAAAAATAATAATAATAAAAATAAATAAAAACAATACAACATACTATGCCTAGTTTGTTCTATGCTCCTTGTGAAAAAGAATCCAAAATAAAACTAAAAAAAAACCACACAAAAGTTGAACAAATAAAAAGCTCCCCTTGAAAATTTGGGATCACAGCCATGTCAAAACATGTGAATTTCTATTCACTTTGAGGAGTACCCTCTAATACGGTCTGAGTGTCTGTAAATAATTTCAGGGAATATAGCAAAAATAAATGCAAATTATTACTAATAGTTTAAAGCCTTAGCTTTGCTCTTTAAGTGACTGTGTCATATAAAACAAACACATAGATGAACATAAAATAATAATAATCACATATCAATAACACATATAGTTGATAAATATATACATCAGAGTGTAATATCAAATGATAGTAGAATATTGATACAATCCAGTAATAGAATCATCTGTATAATAATATAGAAATGTTTGTTTCTTAGGATAAAACACAAACATGAACAAAAGACAAGACATTAATAATATGTGTTGCTATTGTTTAGTCACTAAGTTGTGTCTGACTCTTTGTGACCCCATGGACTGCAGCATACCAGCCTTCCCTGACCTTCACTATCTGCCAGATTTTGCTCAAACTCATGTCCATTGAGTCAGTGATGCTATCCAAACATCTCATTCTCTGCTTCCCCCTTATCCTTCTGCCCTCAATCTTTCCCAGCCTCAGGATCTTTTCTAGTGAGTTGGGTCTTCAAATAGGGTGGCCCAAGTATTGGTACTTCAGCTCCAACAACAGTCCTTCCAGTGAATATATTGGTGTAAAACTAAATAATACATCTTAAAAACAAAAATGGAAAATGAAATTTAAATTGAATTAAATTGAAATTTGAACATCAATGAAGATGAGATTACTTGACTGAAATGCATAACTCAAGAAATTACCTGTTTTGTTTGACTTAAAATGAAAGTGAAAGTGAAGTCGCTCAGTCCTATCCGATTCTTTAGGACCCCGTGGACTGTAGCCTACCAGGCTCCTCCTTCCATTGGATTCTCCAGGCAAGAATACTGGAGTGAGTTGCCATTTCCTCCTCCAGGGGATCTTCCCAACCCAGGATCAAACCCGGGTCTCCCACATTGCAGGCAGACGCTTTAAACTCTGAGCCACCAGAGAAGAAAAAAAGTTACAAAGATTAAAATGAGGAAGTCTAAAATGCACCTGACTTGTGGTACAGAGAAAAGGAATAATAACAATATGGGATGTTATCTTCCAAAGAAATTATATATGTTTAAATTCAAAACATGTTAAAGTCAGGCATTTTCAAACTCCAGAATCACAATTAATTTCAGACAAGCATGTACAAGAAATGAAGACTTAGATTCATGGAAATGATTGTCAAAATCATCATATAAAAGAAATATTTTAAAAATATTAGCTATCCTAATAATATTAGATTATTAAAACAGCAAAGAGAAAGAGAGATTACGTCAAATGGAACACCAAGAAGACTACTGATAGATTCCTCAGCTCAACAGTGAATGATAAAGGACTACTCTTTACCTTTGCAGTTTTGAGATTAGCTTCCAAGGTGGCCCTGGTAGTAAATAACCTGCCTACCAATGCAGGAGACATAACAAATGTGGGTTTGATCTCTGGGTTGGGAAGATCCCTTGGAGGAGGGCATGGCAACCCACTGCAGTATTCTTTCCTGGAGAATCCCATGGATAGAGGAGCCTGGCAGGCTATATAGTCCATAAGACATGCAAATTGTACCCAGAATTGAATTTTCAGCAAAGTTACTTTTAGTCATGAATATAAATAGATATATTCAGAAAAACAAACATTTAATTGTGACACTTTTAACACTGACAAGAATAACTTATAAATTATGTTGCTGAAATATTAACAGAACATTAGCCTACCTCTGATTTTAGCCATACCCACACTCACAGACTGTTCCCTGTACACTCACACTCTCTGTCACAACTGCCAGAATTAATACCAGCCTTGCTGGTTTCTGTTTTCTCTCTCCGGGCATGCTCTATGTGTTTTCTGGATCTGTAGGCAAACAAACCAAGAAAAGAACAGTTCCAGAGCCCACTCTCAAATAAGAGGAATAGTAGCTGGTGGACAGAAAACCAGAGGATTCTGAAAGGCCCTCTATCATCTTGACCCTTTTCTAATGTTCTTGGCTCTTGGCCTCTTTTCTGGGACAGTCACCAAAATGGCCTACATCTTCAGAGTTCAGGATCTGAGGCCTCAAACAAAAATAATTGTGCTTAATGAAGGACGTTAATTAGCTTAGAAGGAAAATTTGGGATATAAGATCAGTTGAGTCACAACATTCAGAACTATGTAGGCAATTCTAATGGGCTTCCATTGTGGCTCAAGAATCTGCTTTCAGTGTAGGAGACGCAGGTTTAATCCTTGGATTGGGATTATTGATGATTATTAAGGATAGGGGTTACATATCAGATTAGGGAAAAGTGTTATGATTAAAGTGCAGTAATCAATTACTTGATATTTTAAATAAAGTTTACACTAATATTCAGTATTGGGTAAATACGTATTACCTTCTTTACTAGGTTTGTAAGCATAAAATTCTTAAAATATTTAAAGAAAATTAGTGAAGCAACTGAAATGAGAAGAAATCATTAAATGACATGAAAAATACACATGAAGGAAAACAAACTACTTAATTGAAAGAATAAATGATTAAATGTTTTTTATTTTATTTTATTTTTTTTTAATCAAGAATCTCTTTATGATTATTATAATATATTCTTTATTTTTTAATTTTTTTAGAAATTAATTTTATTTTTTAATATTTTTAATTTATCTTTAAGTTTCACCTGTTATAGTTTCTTTGTTGTGCAAAAGCTTTTAAGTTTGATTAGTCCATTTTTATTTTTATTTTTTTAAATTCTGGAGGTGGGTCATAGAGGATGCTGTATGTAAGTGAAGTTTTTGCCTATTTTTCCTCTAGGATTTTAGTTTTGTCTTACATTTAGCTCTTTAATCATTTTATTTATTTTTGTGTATGGTGTTAGAAAGTGTTCTAGTTTATTCATATGAGGGTTTTTTATCCATCAGCCAGTTTTTTTTGGTTGGGGCATCATTTACATTTAAGGTAATTAATGATAAATATGATCCCGTTCCATTTACTTTTTGTTTTGGTTTAATTTATATATCTTTTGTGTTTCCTGTCTAGAGAATTATTTGAGAGCTGTGGTGTACTAGTTTTTTTTTTTCTATTGAAGAATTTTGGTATAATCTGGCTTTTAATTTAGTTTTTCCATTCCCTCTGTTGAGAGTTTGAAAGTCTTTTTTATGTTTTTTTTTTTTTTTTCTTCTTTTTTTTTTTTTTTTTTATTTATTAATATGTTTGGTTTTTTTTTTATTTGGGACTTGGTTGGAATTTCCTTCCATTTTAGGGAATTTTCAACTTATCTCCTTAGTATCTTCTATGTTTTTTTTGTCTTCTTCTTCTGGGACTCTATGATTCGAATATTGTAACGTTTAATATTTCTGGAGGTCTCTGAGATTTCTCATTTTTTTAATTTTTTCTTTTTTCTCCTCTATTCCTTTATTCTCCATTCTATCTTCTTCGCTTTCTTTTCTCCTCTTTATTCTACTATTTGTTGCCTCAGTTGTATTTATTATTATGTTGATTCTTTTTTATTTCTTCTAGGTCCTTGTTAAATTTTCTTGCATCTTCTCAATGCTTTTCTCAGACTATTTACCATGATTCCATTTTGCTTTCAGATTTTGATTAATTTCACATCATTCGAACTTTATCAGGTAGTTCGCTTTTCTTCCTTTTTTTGGTTTGTGGCTTTTATCCTGTTCCTTACCTGCTGGGAATTCTTCTTTTTTATCTTTTTAAATTCTAAGTTTGGCTTTTCTTTTTTGAGTTCTTTTATTGTGCTTCTCACTATATTGGTTTGTCCGGTGGTCGAGTTTTTTTATGGAGCTTTATGGTTTTGTGGGTGGGTGTTTTTTCTCTGGGGTGCAGTGGAGTGTTAGTAGTGAGTATGAGATGTTAGCTTTGGGGTCTTAGCTGTGTATTGGAGCTCAGGCTCTGGGCTTGTTTGTGGAACTCTGTTTTTGTGATGCTGGTTTCAGAGTAGGTATGGAGGCTTTTAATGAGCTCCTGTCAATTAGTGTTTCGTGGGATCAGGGTATGGACTTAAGCCTCCTGGTTCCAGTTTTGTCTTATTTTTACAGTAGTCTCAAAAACTTCTTCTTCTATAATGCATTCCACAACTGGACTGCTCAGAGATGTTCACGGAATTATACATAGAAGGAAAAAGGGAGGAAGGAGACAGAGGTGGTCAGGAGGATAAAAGGAGGGAGTGTGAAGGAGAGAGACAGATCTAGTCAGTAATCAGTAAAGAAAAGAAAAAAGGAAAGGAAAAAAGCAAAGGACAAAAAGGAAAAAGGAAAAAAAAAACAAAACAGGGTCGCAAAAGTTATATCTAAACGTGGAGATTAAAGAAGTACTAGAGGATAAAAAATATAATAATAATAAAAAATAAAAGAAACAAAACAAACAACAACAAAAAAAATTAAAAGGGAAAAAAAAATTTTGTTTTCCTTTTTCCAATTAAAAATAATAAAAATTTAAAATATATATATATATTAAAAAAAGAAAAGAAAAAAAAAAAGGAAATAATGATGGGAAAAATAGTAACAATATATATAAGAGTTTCTCTATTATTGTTGTGGGTTCAGTTCATTTTCAGCTAGTTCCTTGTTCCGGCTTAAATTTCTCAAGATCTATAGGCCCCTTTCTCTGTGGTTGTTCTGTATAGTTCTTTGTTCTGTGCACGGTTCGGCGGTGTTCTGGGCCAAGGCCCGCCACTCGTGTGGTCGGCGCTGCACAATCTGGATTGCCGGCCCAAACTACTCCAGTTAGGCAGCACTCCAGACAATCAGGCGAACGAAGTCTGCGCTGAGGCCCGCAGAGGGGGAGGGGTCGGCGACGGGAATGGCGGGCGGGCGGGTGGGGGAGGGGATGGGGTGGCCCTCGTGGGAGCCGCCGGCACAGCGGGCGGGGGCACACCTGCGCGGGAGTGGCCGGTGGGGGAGCGTCCAGTGGGGGAGAGTCCCGCGGGGGAGCGTCCCTCTGGGGAGCGCCGGCAGCGGAGCGTCCCACGTGGGAACAGCCAAGGCGTCTCCCTGCCCAGCCCCAGCTCCCCAATGGCAGATGCGGGCGTTTGCAGCGGTGCTTTTCCGCTGCGGAAGTTACCGCAGGGCCCGCAGTCTGTGGGTTCTAATTGCTCAACTGTTCTCCTCCCTGTTATGATAGTCTCCGTGTTTCCCAGGTTCGGCGCAGATTCCGCAGGGAGAGTGTTTCCTGGTGTTTGGAAACTTCTCTTTTTAAGACTCCCTTCCCCGGACAGAGGTCCGCCCCTCCCTCCTTGTCTCTCTCTGGCTTCTATATTCTTTCCTACCTCCTTTAGAAGGCAGTGAGTTGCTTTTCTGGGTGTCCGACGTCCTCCGCCAGCACTCCGAAGCTGTTTGTGGTATTTACTCGGCGCCCAGATGTCCCATTGATGAATTTGTGGAGGAGAAAGCGTATTCCCCGTCCTAATCCTTCGCCATCCCTACAGACTTTGGAAGGGCACCAATGTGGGAACTCTTGTTCAACTGAGCCCAGCGTGATTAAATGATCCCTTTCAAACAATATGGCACTAAGATGTGGTTATACAGAGAGCATTGCTCTCCTAATGCAACATCTTTGAATCTTCTAGAAAACATAACAGGAACTCTACTGGAAGGAACATTTTAAATTGGAGCCATTTACAAATTGTTTATAATTTTTTATTTTTTTCCTGAGAGCTAATGGTAAGCCATGGCCACTCCATCTAGAGAAATATATGCCTTACAAACAGAAGTTTGACCACATGGATGTGACGGTTAATTTTATGTGTGAACTTGACTGGGCCATGAGATACCCAGATTTTGGTCAAGCATTATTCTGGGTGTGTCTGTGAAAGTGTTTTTGGATGAGGTTAACATTTGAATTTACAGATTAAGTAAAGCAGATTTCCCTGCTCAATATGGCTGGCCTTCACAGAATCAGCTGAAGGTCTAAATAGGATAAAAAGGCTGGACTTCATAAAAATAAGAGGGAATTTCTCCTGCCTGACTGCTTGAGATGGGCTATTAGGTTTTAGTTTCTTTCTTTTCTTTTTTTTTTTTTTTGCCTTTGGACTCAAACTAGAAAATTGGATTTAGATTTTAAGACTGATAGCTTTCACTCTTGAATTGGTATATTTAGCTTTCTGGGTCTCCAGCTTTCCAAATGAGATTTCACCATACTCACATAAGCCAATTTATAATAAACAAATAAATGTGGTGTGTGTGTGTGTGTGTGTGTGTGTAAAAATAAGTATATTATGTTCGGATTATTTCTCAGGAGATTCCTAACATTAATTTTGGAGCTGAGAAGTGGGGAATTTGTAACAATACCAAAACATGTGGGAGGAGCTTTGGAACCAGGTGATAGGTAAGGTAAGGTAAGGTAAGTCACTTCAGTCGTGTCCAACTCTGTGCGACCCCATAGACGGCAGTCTACCAGGCTCCCCTGTCCCTGGGATTCTCCAGGCAAGAACACTGAAGTGGGCCATGGCACTTCCTTCTCCAAGGTGATAGGTAGTGGCTAGAAAAGTTTTGAGATGCATGTTACAGATATAGACACTAAAGACAATTCTGGTGAGGTCTTAGACAGAAATGAGGAACATCTTATTGGAAATGGAGGGTAAAGGTAATTCTTGTTATTAAGTGGCAAAGAACTTGGCTGAATTGTGTTCTAGTGTTTTAGTGATGTGAGTGATGAAATTTGATATTTAGTGAAGGAAATTTGCAAGCAAAATGCTGAAGGAGTGGCTTTGTTCTTTCTGACTGTGTATACTAAAATACAGGAGAGAGAAAAATATAATAAGGGATTGTTAAGCAAAAAGTAAGCATAGCTTGAAGATCTGGAAAATTCTCATCCAAACCATATTGGAAACATATGAGAAATGTGTTCTTTACTAAGGTTGAGGCTGAACGACCATTTGATGAAGACATTATGGGTATGAATTATGGACTTACTCAGCAATCTCTGTAGAAACCAGTAATAAAGATGAGTATACCAATAGGGATACAGCCAGTTTGAACTAAAGAAGACAGAAAAAAGGAGGATGAAATGAAGGAAGGCTGTCAACTTTTCTAATTCTGCAGGACCAGACCAAAGAGCGACTTCACTTTCACTTTCATGCATTGGAGAAGAAAATGGCAACCCACTCCAGTGTTCTTGCCTGGAGAATCCCAGGCATGGTGGAGCCTGGTGGGCTGCCGTCTATGAGATCATACAGAATCAGATTCGATTGAAGTGACTTAGCAGCAGCAGCAGCAGACCATAGAGCAATTTTACTATAAATGTGTGTTATTCTTCAAAGGAAGAATAACCCAGAAGGTGATTCAGAGACCATCAGATCTTCACTCTCCCCATGGTCCTAGAGGGCAGAGTTGTTTCCTTGCTTGTTTCTGAATATAGGGCTGCCTCTGTGATTTCAAGGAGCCAGGATGCCTCAGCAAGTAGGACTGTTCTTGTAAGAGCCAAAGGGGCAGCACCATCCACAGAGCTTAGGGGTGACTCTGTCCCTGCCCTGAGCCTGGAGTGAAGATTTTTCATCTGAATAGGATTATTTTCAAGTCCTAAGATCTAATGGAATTTGCCTTGCTGGGATCTAGACTTGCTTAGGACTTTTGGAATGAGTTTTATCTTAAGTACATCCATCATTATATTTTGGAAGCACATAACTTGTCTAGTTTCACAGAGCTGGAGAGGATTTTTTCCTCAGGACAATAATACTTTGATTTAGATGATACATTTATAGTTGACACTTTACTGGCTGAGCCACAAGGGAAGCCCAAGAATACTGAGTGTGTAGCTTATCCCTTCCCCAGGGGATCTTCCCAACCCAGGAACTGAACTGAGGTCTCCGGCTTTGCAGGCAAATTCATTACCGACTGAGCTACCAGGAAAGCCCTAAATTGATACTGGAACGTGCTAAAACTTTTGGAGATATTAGAATGAAATGAATATATGTTGTGTATCAGAAAGACATGAATTTTGGTGGTTCAGCCTAAGAATGTTATGCTCTGAGTTATGCCCTCTCCACCCGCCCCCTCACCCCTATTCTAATGCTGTAGCCCTACCTCCTCCCAGTTTCCCATGTAAATTTACTGGAGGTAAGGTCTCTAAAGAGGAGATTAAGGTCACATCATAAAGTTGGAGCTCTAATCTGAGAGAACTGTGCATTTTACTAAGACAAAGTGAAACCTGAGTCCTCTCTCTTTGTTCAAGGACCAAGGAAAGGCCATGTCAGAACACAGGAAAGAAGCTGATCATGTACAAGTCATCACTCAAACTCAATTGGCTGGCACCTTGATTATGGACTTTCTAGTTTCTAGTTCTGTGAGAAATTAACTTCTGTTAAACCACCCAATCTATAGTATTTTAAGTCAGCCCGAGTAGTAATACAATGTGTGTTATATCAATGAGAATTCCCTCCCCTGATATCCAAGAAGCCTTTGACAAGGAATAATATAGCAATGGTGAGGAATAGAAAGACTCCTCAAAAATACCAATCACTCAGTCACCTCAAGGAAGTTTTGAAAAGCCCTGAGTACTACTGGAAATTGCTACTTACATTACTAGCTAACATTAGCAAGAGCTGTCACTGTTAGTTTCACAAGCTGCCAGGAACTCCTATCTCCAGGAGGGTTTGACAGCTGAGAGAGACACTGCTGGTAGGACTAGCGATTGAGGGTCTGCAGCAGGAAATGTTTCTGTCAAGTGTGTCTGCATCTGCCAAGAGTCACTGCTGTCAGCACAGACCTTAGGGCATAACAGATCCTGTACCTTCACATTTACAGAGAAAGTAACCGGGTAGTGAAGGTATTAAAAACCTATTACATGATGTAAACCTGACGAACTAGAGAGTGTTTAACTCAGAAAAGTTAGCATTTCAGTGATGTGGTAAGTCCATTCAAATATCTGAAATTATCTGTCACAGATATGGTCTTAACTGTGTTCTGTAGTTCCTCCAGAGATAAGGATAGAATGTGTGGGTGAAAGTTTCAGGAAGACAGATAATGGCTTAGTATAAAAAATCTTTTTCTTTATTATTAGAACTGTCCAAAAAAGGAATCAAACTACAATGGGTTTTTTAACTTGTTAGTTTGAAATAATTTTAGATTTACAGAAGAAATTGCAAAAATTTACAGAGTTGCATATATTCTTCACTTAAATTTCCTGTTATTATCTTATATAATTCAGTATATGACCCAAAGTAAAAATAATTAAATCATATTGATGTAACACTATAAAGTAAACTAAAGAATTTATTGGAAGTCACCTGCTTTTTCCACCGAATTCTTTTGTTTCATGGTTTAGTTTAGGCTGTCACATTCTATTCTATTTTCATGAGTCAATGATTTTTAATATTTATTGAAAGCTTGTTACTGAAGGCTTTTTGTTATTAAAACTTTATTAATGCTAGCTGTTTGTCATAATAATAAGTACACATTAGATAATCACAGCTATTTTGTTATAAAGCAAGATAAAATTTAAATGAAACTATTTGGATTTTTGATTGAATACATATTAAAATTATTAGAAATTTTAATTAAAATTAAATTTATTAAAAAAGAATGAACTTATGTAGAGTTCTAGATGCTCTGTTTTTGATGAGATTCTAGTGATAAAGTAGCAATAATAAAAACGTACTGATGCACAAAATTTTGCAGGAGGCTGAGTACAAACCTCTGGATATTGGATTTTAAAGTATTACTTCAATGCCCCAACAAGATTATAAAAGAACTTCATGCTTTTACTTAAGAATCTAGTCAGGCCAACTATATCTCTCCCAGGTAAGCATAGGTAACATAGTTGGGGGACAGGAAACAGGTAATGAGATGGACTTAGCCATGGTCACAGTATATTAACCTCAAATTTAATATAGATAAATTGCTAATTAATATCCTGAAGTCAAGTGGGCCTTAGGAAGCATCACTACGAACAAAACTAGTGGAGGTGATGGAATTCCAGTTGAGCTCTCTCAAGTCCTAAAAGATGATACTTTGAAGGTGCTGCACTCAATATGCCAGCAAATTGAAAAGCTCAACAGTGACCACAGGACTGGAAAAGGTGAGTTTTCATTTCAGTCCCCAAGGCAATGCTAAAGTATATTCAAATTACTGCACAATTGCACTCATCTCATATGCTAGCAAAGCAATGCTCAAAATTCTCCAAGACAGGCTTCAACAGTACATGAACCAAGATTTTCAGACCTTCAAGCTGGATTTAGAAAATGCAGAGGAACCAGAGATCAAATTGCCAATATGTGTTGGATCATAGGAAAAGCAAGAGAGTTCCAGAAAAATATCGACTTATGCTTGATTGACTATGCCAAAGTCTGACTCTGTGGATCACAATAAACTGTGGAAAATGCTTAAAGAGATGGGAATACCGGACCACCTTATCTGCCTCCTGAGAAATCTGTATGCAAGTCAAGAAGCAACTATTAGAACCAAACATGGAAAAACAGACTGGTTCCAAATTGGGAAAAGAGCATGTAAAGGCTGTATACTGTCACCCTGCTTATTTAACTTATGTGCATAGTACATCATGTGAAATGGCGGGCTGGCTGAAGCACAAGCTGGAATCAAGATTGCTGGGAGACATATCAATAACCTCAGATATGCAGATGACACCAACCTTATGGCAGAAAGCAAAGAGGAACTTCAGAGCCTCTTGACAAAAGAGGACACTGAAAAATCTGGCTTAAAACTCAGCATTCACAAAATGAACATCATGGCATCGGTTCCATCACTTCATGGCAAATAGATGGAGGAACCATGGAAACAGTGACAGATTTTATTTTCTTGGGCTAAAAACTCACTGCAGATGGTGACTGTAGTCATGAAATTAAAAGATACTTGCTCCCTGGAAGAAAAATTATGACCAACCTAGACAGCATATTAAAAAGCAGAGACATTACTTTGTTGTCAAAGGTCCATCTACTCAAAGCTATGGTTTTTCTAGTAGTCATGTAAGGATTTTAGAGTTGGACCATAAAGAAAGCTGAGTGCTGAAGAATTGATGCTTTTGAACTTTGGTGTTGGAAAAGACTCTTGAGAATCCCTTGGACTGCAAGGTGATCAAACTAGTCAATCCTAAAGGAAATCAGTCCTGAGTATTAATTGGAATGACTGATGCTGAAGCTGAAGCCCCAATACTTTGGCCACTTGATGTGAAGTACTGACTCATTGGAAAAGACCCTGATGCTGAGAAAGATTGAAGGCAGGAGGAGAGGGGATGGCAGAGGATGAGATGGTTGAATTGCATCACCGACTTAATGGACATGAGTTTGAGCAATCTCTGGGAGTAGGTGATGGACAGAGAAGCCTGGCATGCTGCAGTCCATGGGGTTGCAAAGACCTGGACATGACTGAGTGACTGAACTAAACTAAACTGAAGCCAAATTCCCTATGTTTGCTTAGTTGCTCAGTCATGTCTGACTTTTTGGGATCCCATGGACTGTATCCTGTCGGGGTCCTTGGTCCATGGGATTTTTTTTCCAGGCAAGAATACTGGAATAGATTCCATTTCCTCCTTCAAGGGATCAACCTGACCCAAGAATCAAACTCGAATCTCTTGCACTGCAGGTGGATGCTTTATTGCTGAGCCATGGCAGAAGCCCCCAAATCCCTATATCTATGCAATATTTTCAAAACTATTGCATCTCCAGATGAATTTCATTTTGAAGACTCAGAGCTAGAAAGGAAATAAGCTAGTGAAAAGTGAGAAGTATTTTCATATCAATCTCCTTTTACTATACTAACTTTTTGCGGTACAATTTGAGGAAAACTTTATATCTTTGTGGAGGGAGATGTTTGGGTTGAACTGTCAATTTCCTTCCTTTTTATAGAAATGTAATGGTATAGATTTGGCCTAAATGAGACTTTTGTTTTTTATATGACTGGCACAGCTTGAAGGAAATGAGTATCAGAAAACCTAGGTACTTCTCTGTTATCAAAGAAAGATACCTGGCACTTATGAATAAAGCTTCAGATAAATTGTTCTTTCTGGTCGCTTGAAGTATCAGTGGTTCTGTATTCTGACTGCACATTATGATTTTCCCAGAAATATAAAAATGTTCTGAACTAATTTATCTAGAAATGAAATACTTTGTTCATGAAAAATAATGATTTAGCAGCTCCTTAAAATGCTGATTAAGATGCAAAGTTGGAAATGATAAATTATGATTTAAAATGATAAATTTCTGCTATTATATATAAAATAGCTATATATGAGGTAATTTAAATAAATCTTCAATCCTGAAGATTAAGAGAAGTATAGATAGATTTCTGATTCTAATTTAATAGCATGTGTGCAAGTTGCTTCAGTCACGTCTGACTCTATGAGACCCTATAGATTGTCGCCCTCCAAGCTTCTCTGTCCCTGCAATTCTTCAGGTAAGAGTACTGTAGTGGGGTGTCCTGCCCACACAGCCTTTGACTGTGTGGATCACAATAAACTATGGAAAATTCTGAAAGAGATGGGAATACCAGACCACCTGATCTGCCTCTTAAGAAATCTGTATGCAAGTCAGGAAGCAACAGTTAGAACTGGTCATGGAACGACAGACTGGTTCCAAATAGGAAAAGGAGTACGTCAAGGCTGCATATTGTCACCATGTTTATTTAACTTATATGCAGAGTACATCATGAGAAATGCTGGACTGGAAGAAACAGAAGTTGGAATCAAGATTGCCGGGAGAAATATCAATAACCTCAGATATACAGATGACACCACCCTTATGGCAGAAAGTGAAGAGGAACTAAAAAGCCTCTTGATGAAAGTGAAAGTGGAGAGTGAAAAGGTTGGCTTAAAGCTCAACATTCAGAAAACGAAGATCATGGCATCTGGTCCCATCACTGCATGGGAAATAGATGGGGAAACAGTGGAAACAGTGTCAGACTTTGTTTTTCTGGGCTCCAAAATCACTGCAGATGGTGACTGCAGCCATGAAATTAAAAGACGCTTACTCCTTGGAAGGAAAGTTATGACCAACCTAGATAGCATATTCAAAAGCAGAGACATTACTTTACCAACAAAGGTTCGCCTAGTCAAGGCTATGGTCTTTCCCGTGGTCATGTATGGATGTGAGAGCTGGACTGTGAAGAAAGCTAAGCACCAAAGAATTGATGCTTTTGAACTGTGGTGTTGGAGAAGACTCTTGAGAGTCCCTTGGACTGCAAGAAGATCCAACCAGTCCATTCTGAAGGAGATCAATCCTGAAATTTCTTTAGAAGGAATGATGCTAAAGCTGAAACTCCAGTATTTTGGCCACCTCATGCGAAGAGTTGACTCATTGGAGAAGACTCTGATGCTGGGAGGGATTGAGGGCAGGAGGAGAAGGGGACGACAGAGGATGAGATGGCTGGATGGCATCACTGACTCAATGGATGCGAGTCTGAGTGACCTCCGGGAGCTGGTGATGGACAGGGAGGCCTGGCGTGCTGCGGTTCATGGGGTCGCAAAGAGTCGGACACGACTGAGCGACTGATCTGATCTGATCTGATCTGAAGGTGTATGTGTGTGTGTATACATATACACACATATACATATTCCTGTGTGTTTTTTTTTTTTTTCTCTAAGATATACCATTGGTGGGAAATGAAGGGGGTTTGTGAATAATTACATATATAATTCTGCATTATAGACTAGGACTTTTCTAGAAGAAAGAAGAATAATGTAACTAAGACTATGTATTTGAAATGAAATAAAACCAGATTCTTAGCCTTCACTAGATTTTTATGCCTGTTGAGGTTACATGCATACACATAGAGTCTCAGTTTTCATCTGTGTATAAGAAGAATCATAATTTTCAATTTACAAACTGGTTGAGAATTTTAAATCAGATTGTCCATATAAAATGTTTTTCAATTGTTTGTATTATTTATTGCTGCTTCTGTAATCCTACCTTCTAGAGTGTGACATGTGGTAAAGTCACAGAAATTTACCCCATGGCTATTTCTCAGAAGCATAGTCTCTGCTCTAGGCAAAAGAGTTTTAAATGTAATTTCAGCAAATGAGAGTGACTTTCCAAAAACCAATTTGACTATGTGCATTTACAGATTGTCCCTCTTGATTTTGCTTCTTGATACATGTGATTTCTGAAGTATTATCAAGTTACTGACAACATGTGACATACAAAATGATGACATCTCTGTACAAGAATCTATAGGGTGTTGGTAGGGTCAGCAGAATAATATGATCTTTACACTAACAGCCATGTGTAGGCTCGCCATAATGAGATGAGAATTTATGAGAATTCTCATTCTGCGTTACCAGGGGAGAGGAAGTAAGGTGGGACAAGTGTGAAGACATCTTGAGGCATCATTTTGGCTGCACTCCATACCAGCTTTGTCTCCAAAGAACAGATTGATAAATGATAGGAAGAGCAGATTCCATGATTTCCTCCAAGTTTAGGAGCAGTGAAACTTTGGAATAATACAGAAATATGATGTTTATTTCAAGGTTGCTTGTTGAGAGGGATTAATGGCATCCCACTCCAGTACTTTTGACTGGAAAATCCCATCTACAGAGGAGCCTGGTAGGCTGCAGTCCATAGGGTGGCTAAGAGTCGGACACGACTGATTGATTTCACTTTCACTTTTCACTTTCATGCATTGGAGAAGGAAATGGCAACCCACTCCAGTGTTCTTGCCTGGAGAATCCCACAGACAGGGGAGCCTGGTGGGCTGCGGTCTTTGGGGTCATACAGAGTCGGACACGACTGAAGCGAGTTAGCAGCAGTAGCAGCAGCAGAGTTCATATTACCTTAGAAACATGTGGGAATTGTAAATCCTTCAATTTAGGGTGGCTATTTTCCTTATTCTCACTTTCGTGGTTCTGCACTTAGTGAATTCTGACTTGTTCTTATTCCCTTGATTAGTCTATAATTAAACCTGACTTGGAGGGTGATATCATGCTTATTGATGCTATTAATGTATAACATAAAGACATGCTAAAAGTGTAATATTTCTTTAGTTATTCAAAGAATTATCAAAATAACTTAAAATTTAAAAAAAGCAAAAACTCTGGAAAGCTAAATAATTTCTTTTAAAGATATTAATCTGTAATGATTATGGAAAGATTTTAATTTCTATAATAAGAGCTTTTTGTGAAAGCATAAAGACAAAAAAAAGATCTTAGATGCAGTTTAGCACAGGCATAAAGATACACTCCAGGCTACTCAGGAAAATCTACTTGATTTTATTGATTTTTCCTTCAGTTTAAATTCCCTGGTCCCCATAGTCTTTTATCATTTTTATCCAGAGGTGAATAAGAGGTCAAAATTCAATTTCACTGTATCTTTTACATTATCATTTATAATAATATCACAGAATATTGAGTATCACTTGGTACCCATTTAAAGTTCCAATGCAAGAAACAAGTTTTAGAATTTTCCCTAGAAGAAACTACATTTCTCATATATTGCATGTAGTTTATATGCATTTTTAAACAGATAAAATCACATCTGAGGAAGAAAAGCAGTAGTAGTGTTTACTGTTAGTAAGCTATGAGTGGGCCTTTCTTAGAGAAATAACCAACCTTCTCTATTTTATTTTTCTACTTTTTGGCTGTGCCTCACAGCATGTGGGATCTTAGTTCCCTGATCAGGGATTGAACCCTCACCCCTTGCAATGGAAGTGTCATGTCTTAACCACTAGACCACCAGGCAAGTCCCTGTGAGTGGGTTTTTTACAAATTAAGTATCTTTTGATTTACTTTTCTAAATAATTTTAAAAACTGTCACATTATAGAATGATAGTGATAACTCTTCCCAAGTATGCATCCTGACAGATTTCATAAAAGATTTCATGCTATTTCAAAAAATATTCCAAATGTTGTATATAAATGCATAAAATAAATTTAAGAGAGGTACACACTTAGATTTTATACCTTAAGTGCCTTTTCTCCTTGGGTTGTAATTACACTGTGCTGTTCCTTACTATTTGAATCATTTTCACAGGGAAGTGGATTTAAAGATTGGCAAAAATAGACATTTCAACACACACAACAAATGTGCACAAAATAAATGTTACTTTTGTTGCTCATAGATTTCAGCCTGGGGAATATTCATGGACACATTGTCTCCCTACATCTTGCTTTTATGAGTAGTCACTCTATTTGTCAGTGGTCACCAGCAAGAGTCCACAATCTCAGATTGGGACTGGACGTTACAGACTTGTAGGCTAGCCAAGTATCCAAGTAATTACAACATAATTTTCCTATATACATATTTTCAAAAATCTCTGTTTGATGAGAGATTTTACCTAGACCCAGCATTTCGGTTCTGGGGAGAAATAATTCCCATGCCATCAATGTTGTATCACTACATTACCCATTCATGTGACAGTGACTGGGCATTATACATACTCAGTCACACCACAGGTATATAATGAAAGTCTTAAGGATTAGGAAAGATGGGTAATAAGAAAACAAAATAACAAAAACAAAATCACATTTGATTAAAGATGCATTCAAAGCACAAGATAGATCATCGATTTTATCATTGATTAGAGTCCACACCATGTTTGCTGTAGTATAAAAGAAGAATATCACAATTATCTGAAAAGCCTTTAAAAAATCCTTGCCCTTTTCCAACTACATATTTCTCTGAAGATAGATTTTTTAAATGCCATTCAACCAAAATAACATGGTGTAACATATTGAATGTAGAAGCAGATATGAAAATAAATCTGTCTTCAATTAAGGGAGACAAGAAATGTAAACAATGCTATTATTTTCACAATTTTTATTATGATATGTGTTTCAAATAAAAAATATGAAATTTATAGCACAAATTGATCTTATTATTATTTTATTTTTTATTATTATTTTTTTTAACATCACTTCCCTGATAGCTCAGTTGGTAAAGAATCCACCTTCAATGCTGGAGACCTGGGTTCAATCCCTTGGTTGGGAAGATCCCCTGGAAAAGAGAAAGGCTACCCACTCCAGTATTCTGGCCTGGAGAATGCCATGGACTGTATAGTCCAGTTGGTGATGGACAGGGAGGCCTAGTGTGCAATTATATAGTCCATGGGGTCACAAAGAGTTCAACATGACTGAGAGACTTTCACTTTCAATAAATATATCTGTTTTAATTTCAGATATGGTAAATATTATTGGATATACCCCACACAATCAAAAGCTCTTTGCGGTTCTCAACCATTTTTAAGAATGGTAAACTTTTATGAGATGAATAAGTTTGAGAAACACTGTCTTATAAGTAAAATCTTTAGATCTGAAAGCCAAAGACAGTATCTGTTTTAGTAACACAGCCTAAAATTATAGAAAGTTCTTTGCTGAATTTTCTTTTAGAATCTCTTCTTCCATTTAATCTTTTGAGGCTTGCATCATTTTTTTTGGACAATCAGTTATTCTTTTCCTTTTATCTTAAATATGCCAATGCACATTTCACATTCTCTGATATATCATTCTCTCCTTTCTGACATACTGTAGCTTCCATTTTAAAAATCTTTATGTACGATGTGAATTTATTATTTCTGTCTAATGGCAACATGTATTCACAAAACTAATGCACCCCTAACAATATTGTTTTTTTCCCAGTAAGAGTACTTCATATTTCATTCCTTTCATTTCCTTTTTATTTTTAAGTTTATATGCCTCATTTTTAAGTTAATAGATGGGGAAACAGTGGTAACAGTGGCTGACTTTAGTTTTCTGGGCTCCAAAATCACTGCAGATGGTGATTGCAGCCATGAAATTAAAATATGCTTACTCCTTGTAAGGAAACTTATGACCAACCTATACCACCCTTATGGCAGAAAGTGAAGAGGAACTCAAAAGCCTCTTGATGAAAGTGAAAGTGGAGAGTGAAAAGGTTGGCTTAAAGCTCAACATTCAGAAAACGAAGATCATGGCATCTGGTCCCATCACTACATGGGAAATAGATGGAGAAACAGTGGAAACAGTGTCAGACTTTCTTTTTCTGGGCTCCAAAATCACTGCAGATGGTGACTGCAGCCATGAAATTAAAAGACGCTTACTCCTTGGAAGGAAAGTTATGACCAACCTAGATAGCATATTCAAAAGCAGAGACATCACTTTGCCAACAAAGGTTCGCCTAGTCAAGGCTATGGTCTTTCCTGTGGTCATGTATGGATGTGAGCGTTGGACTGTGAAAAAGCTAAGCACCAAAGAATTGATACTTTTGAACTGTGGTGTTGGAGAAGACTCTTGAGAGTCCCTTGGACTGCAAGGAGATCCAACCAGTCCATTCTGAATGAGGTCAGCCCTGGGATTTCTTTGGAAGGAATGATGCTAAAGCTGAAACTCCAGTACTTTGGCCACCTCATGTGAAAAGTTGACTCATTGGAGAAGACTCTGATGCTGGGAGGGAGTGGGGGCAGGAGGAGAAGGGGACGACAGAGGATGAGATGGCTGGATGGCATCACTGACTCGATGTATGTGGGTCTCAGTGAACTCCGGGAGTTGGTGATGGACAGAGAGGCCTGGCATGCTGTGATTCATGGGGTTCGAAAGAGTGAGACATGACTGAGCAACTGAACTGAACTGAACTGAATCTCAATTCAAGTGGATACCCATCATTTGCCTATATTTTCTGATACTACATTCAAAAAACAACAAGACTTAAGATCTGCAATAGGATGCAACAAAAAAAGTTCACTTAATTTTAGCTAAAGTTTGGAAATTAATGGTAACTTTTAAAAAGTAAAATATTCTTATGAATGTAAGTGGTCATATCAAATTTTATTCTTTAGAATTTGAAAACTATTACTTTGAAAAGCTAATGCATGAAATGCATTTATCCATATTTAGAATATCAATGTATAATCTCATTTTGTTCCATTTTATTTTCTATAAAATGAAACTGCTTAAACTGCAATATTTCTTTTCTAAGGTCACAAAGCTTCTGTGTCAAAGTGTTATTGCAAGTTTATTTGTGGCATTTGGAATATTTCTTTTGTACTTTTGTGATATATATACATAAAAGCATATGTGTGCGTGTGTGTGTATATATATATATATATATATAAAGAGAGAGAGAGATACGTATGTTTTATATGCACCTATCTACATATAATGTTCCTTTGACCCGTATGTATGTCAGTATATGGGGCTCTAGTGGAAAGAATCCACTTGCCATCGCAAGAGCTGTAGGAGACAAAGGCTTGATCCCTGGGTTCGGCAGTTCCAATGGAAGAGGGCAAGACAACCCACTCTAGTACTATTGCTTAGAGAATCCCATGGACAGAGGAGCCTGACAGGCTACAGTCCATGGGGTCTCAAAGAGTCAGACAAAATTGAAGCAACTCAGCAAGCACAAATGTGTGTATATATGTGTTAATTTTGTTTATAAAACTTAGATTTTTATATCTGCATAATAGAAAGTTATATATATGTATATTTTTTCTATTATCTTCCTATTTCTATACATTTATTTGATTATATCCGTGCTCTTTACTTGTTTTTAAATTTTACAAATTCAGAGAAAATGAAGAATTATATCATAGAGATTAGTAGAGTCTGAAATTACTCATTGATTTTATATAGATATCTTCATTATAATTAATCAGTATTTGTCAGCTATTTGACATTTTCTTCTTTGTGTACTTGCCGGTTATACCTATACTTTTGAATAAATATACTCTCATTTCTTTATGTTTCTAACAAAAACTATACAAATATCCTACCTATACCTTTTCTTTCATTAAAAATTCTTTTTTATATTTGATATTTCTGCAAAGCTTCTTCAAATATTCTCTGCTTTTTTAATCTTTATATGGCCTTAATGATGGTTCCTTGTGATTTCCTGTCAAATGTAGAAAATGTTTGGTCAGTTTTTAATAATTATGTTTCAAAGTTGTACGTGTAATGGCCATGTCAGATACAAATAACAAAAACCTCAAAACAAGTGGAGTCTCTGAATGCTTGAGACACCATTAACTTGGTTGGATAACATGCTCTGCCTCCTGCCGTCTTGAAGGTCATGCTGATTTTATTGATCGGGTTTGCTGTTTTTTCCCATTAACTTTCCTTTTAAAGGCAATTGTGCTGAAGAAGAAGCAGTCTTCACTGACAGCTTTCAGCTCCACGTCACCCATGGAGATCTTTAGTTCTCTGTGGTGTTTTCCTGGTTTAGGTTGCTAATGAGCTGTCTTCTTCAGGCTGATTGTCAGTTCATAACACTATGCTGATTCAGCAAAGCCTTCCCTAATCTCCATCTGTGTGCACTTATAAAGAATGGCTATCATTTTTCTAGAATTTCCTTGTTACTAATATCTAAAGGGCTTATGATGAGGTCCTTGGCCTATTGGACTACAACTCTTCCTTAGATAAACTAAAATAGGAGGTATCTCTCATGGCTTTATGAATATTTTGTTGCAACTTTGTACATGAGCATATAAAAATAATTGATTAAAATCAATCTTATATTGTCCTTTTATAAATTCTCAAAGTAAAGAAAGAATATTTTGCTGCTATATTTCATATGATTCTCAAGGGATGAGAAGCTAACATAGCACATAGTCTAGTCTGATACAAATAAGGTATTAGTTTTAGTTATTAGAATATAATTTGTACACAAGAGAGCCACTTTCATGTCTGTTCATTAGAAATACTTTATATCAAAGACATGAAAACTTCTTCAAACTGGGTTAAACAATAAAGGGCATTTATGAATCAAACTGCATCAGGTCTTAAGGATATTGCACTACAGTTTCTTTGTGGTTGTCCTGACTCTGTCCTGTCTTGTGTGTTGGCTTTCATCCTAGCAGCTGGTCCAGTTCATGAATGCTGTCCATATTCGATTGTACAACCTAAATCTCATGCTCATCTCTGACTGATCATTCAAAGAGAAAGGGTGAGTGGATTGGGACTAACTTAACCTAGCTGAGACATGGATTTAACTTGCCTGAAACTACATATAATTTAATCTGAAGGCAAGAATGTTGGAGAACATCTCAGCATTGCCATGGCCGAGCCACTCAAGCATTCAGTGGGAAGGAAGATGGGGTAATTCTCAGGTTTTCCCCACTATCTCCACCTGACTCTCACTCATTCTCCCATCTTTTTTATGTGAATCTGCCTATACAGGGGTAAAAACTTTTTACATGACTCTCTGTGCTTTCTGAACAACAAATGTCTAAACACAAGCTCTGTGTCTTATGGAGTTTGGGGGACAATTTATGTGTAAACATATATGCTGGCATGTATGATACATTAATTTTTTGTATTAACTTGACAGAAACACAATGTCCAGGTAACTGGTTAAAAACTTTTTTCAGACATGTGGACACAGAGGGGAAGGGAGTTGCCCTTTCCTTCTCCAGGCAATCTTCCTGACCCAGGAACTGAACTCAGATCTCCTGCATTGCAGGCAGATTCTTTACCAACTGAGCTACAAGGGAAGCCCAGGGAAAGGGGAGATTGGGACAAATTGAGAGAGTAGCATTGACGTATACTACCATGTAGACTACCATGTGTAAACTACAGAGCTAGCAGGAATTTGCTGTATGACACGAGGAGCTCAGCTCAATATTCTGTGATGACCTGAAGGGGTGGGATGGGGGGAGTGGAGTGGGAGGCAGGGGACACATGTATACATCCAGCTGGTTCATTTTGTTGTATAGCAGAAGCTAAGATAGCATTGTAAAGCAATCATACTTTAATCATAAAATAAAATAATTAAAAATAAATTTCTCTGTGTGGCTGCCTGCTTTGAGAAGATGTTAGCATTTGAATTGGGGAACTGCATAAAGCTGATGGCTTTTCCCAATGTGAGTGGGCATCATGTTCTATAAATCTGTTCTATTTAATCTCATGTGGTCCTAAATAGAACAGAAAGGTAAAGGAAGTTCCAGTGGCACTCTTTGACTGACTTTATGAACTGGAACACTGATCAATTGTCTTCTGTTTTCTAAGCTACTGGTTCTCAGGATTTCAGACTCACTGGAATCTTTAACCATTTCCTTTCTAGCTTTCAGGTCTTCAAGCTACAACACAGCCTCCAGTTTGCAGATGGCAGATTGTGGGACTTGGCATTCATAATTGTGTGAGCCACATCTTATTTTATATATGTATAAAATCTCCTACTGGTTGTGTTTTTGTGGAAACCTCTGACTAATGTAGATATGTGTCTGTAGTCTTTAAGGATTTAGATTTGTTTTATTGCTGTTTTGCTTTGTACATTTCTGATAACCTAAACTTAGTAGTTTGCTGTCTTCTAGTTGATACTTTCTGCACATGAACTCATTCCTTCAGTATTTGTCCCATGAGCTTCAAATGGGAACACTTTTCTCCATCGAAAATGTGCCTCTCCTTTAGATTGCAACCAGGAGAATCATCAAAGTGGGGCTTTCTCTGATGCAATGGCTGACCTGGCTAAGTGACTGTGGTGGGTAAGGGAGAAAAAGACAGAGAAGTAGAGAAACAGAAGGGAACCAGATATCCAGGCTCGGGGATCTTAACTTGCTACTTGTTTGTAGATGTCACTGCTTCTCTTAGTTCCCTTAACGTTTGCCCTCAAGGAGACCTTACCCACAAGTCTGCCTGCTGCTTGCTTCTTGGTGCTCACAGCTCCAACTCTCATATTTAACATTCCCATGAAGAGGCAGTTCTTTGCACTTCCCTACCATTTGAGTACATACCAACAGCTCACAGAGTGTGGCTTTTGTAAGATCTGGTTATTATTAGACTGAAGGTCTCGCAGGGTACTTCACAGTTATTTCAAATTTGTTCACCATGTGATATTCACATATGTGCCTATGTGACCATTTCTTACTTTTATCTCATCTTCATGTGCTGTTTCCATAAAGGAATACTTCTATTATACTGGCTACCTACTCCATTATTCTTGCCTGGAGAATTCTATGAACAGAGGAGCTTGGAAGGCTATAGTCTGCTGCTGCTGCTGCTGCTGCTAAGTCGCTTCAGTCATGTCAAACTCTGTGCAACCCCATAGACGGCAGCCCACCAGGCTCCCCCGTCCCTGAGATTCTCCAGGCAAGAACACTGGAGTGGGTTGCCATTTCCTTCTCCAATGCATGAAAGTGAAAAGTCAAAGTGAAGTCTCTCAGTTGTGTCTGACCCTCAACAACCCCGTGGACTGCAACCTACCAGGCTTCTCCATCCATGTGAGTTTCCAGGCAAGAGTACTGGAGCAGGATGCCATTGCCTTCTCCGAGGATATAGTCTATGGGGTCTCAAAGAGTCAGGCACGATTGAGTGACTCACTTAACTTCACTTCAGTACTTTCCTAAGACAGTAAGCCATTCTGAAATTTCTGTGTTTTGTTTGCAACAGAAACAAGCTTTTAAAAGTTAATGCCAGGCTCTTACAAGCTTTTCCTTGAGTAAAAACATACAAAGATGCTTTGCTAATTCGAGTCAGTATCTCTCTTTTTGTTCTTTTCATTTAGAATTTACTATTGTATGGTAAACTTGGCTAAAAATTAAATTGCTTTTAAAGAGCTAATATCTTTTACACCTAACTAGGCATTTAATAAACTGTGGAAAATTCTGAAAGAGATGGAAATACCAGACCATCTGACCTGCCTCTTGAGAAGCCTGTATGTAGGTCAGGAAGCTACAACCAGAACTGGACATGAACAACAGACTGGTTCCAATTAGGAAAGGAGTACGTCAAGGCTATATATTGTCACCCTGCTTATTTAACTTATATGCAAAGTATATCATGAAAAACGCTGGGCTGGAGGAAGCACAAGCTGGAATCAAGATTTTCAGGAGAAATATCAATAACCTCAGATATGCAGATGACATCACTCTTTTGGCAGAAAGTGAAAAGAACTAAAGAGCCTCTTGATGAAAGTGAAAGAGGAGGGTGAAAAAGTTGGCTTAAAGCTCAACATTCAGAAAACGAAGATCATGGCATCCAGTCCCATCACTTCATGGGAAATAGATGGGAAACAGTGGAAACAGTGGCTGACTTTATTTTTCTGGGCTCCAAAATCACTGCAGATGGTGACTGCAGCCATGAAATTAAAAAATGTTTACTCTTTGGAAGGAAAGTTATGACCAAACTAGATAGCATATTCAAAAGCAGAGACATTACTTTGCCAACAAAGGTCCATCTAGTCAAGGCTATGGTTTTCCCAGTAGTCATGTGTGGTTGTGAGAGTTGGACTATAAAGAAAGCTGAGTGCCAAAGAATTGATGCTTTTGAACTGTGGTATTTCAGAAGACTCTTGAGAGTCCCTTGGACTGCAAGGAGATCCAACCAGTCCATTCTAAAGGAGATCAGTCCTGGGTGTTCATTGGAAGGACTTATGTTGAAGCTGAAACTCCAATACTTTGGCCACCTGATGCTAAGAGCTGACTCATTTGAAAAGACCCTGATGCTGGGAAAGATTGAGAGCAGGAGGAGAAGGGGATGAAAGAGGATGAGATGTTTGGATGGCACCACATCACTGACTCAGTGGATATGGGTTTGATTAGACTCCAGAAGTTGGTAATGTACGGGGAGGCCTGGTGTTCTGCGGTTCATGAGGACACAAAGAGTTGGACACGAATGAGTGACCGAACTGAACTGAGGCATTCGCAGCAAGTAATAGTAATATCCTCAATACCTTATTGCAAATTTGACAGGAAATTTATTGAATATGTTGTAGTATCCTTGTGGAAATACATGAATCCAGTTGTACATTTAAATAATCTTAAAAAGCATTTTACTTTTTAGGGTTAACATTAAGAAACATGAATGTTTCTAATTTTCTATTGTAAATCTAATTTTCTATTGTAGCATATAATTTTATATTGTAAATGCATTTATCTTATTTTATATAAAGCTGATTATTTGAGTCAGTACCTTTTAATCTGATCTGTAAAATGAAAGCTCTAGATTTCATATTTTCCACTTTGATTTACTTTCCATAACTTTCTTATACTTTTGATAAAGTTTTAGAAGGCTTTTTGATAGGAGAATTTTCTACTGCTTGATTAGGAGTCACCTATGAGAATCATCAAGTGAGAATTTTTTCAATCCTAGAAAGACTCCTTCTTTTAAAGATTATTTATTATTAAAGGTAGCAAGAATGTTCTCAATCAGATATATCTCAATGTTTTTTCCCATATTCTCAAAACTTCAAAAATTAATCATATTTACATATAACTTACCATTATTTTTGCTTTTTATTGGTGATTTCTATTTTATTAATATTCTGAGAATTAGAGGTGTTGTTTTCCACTTGTTTTGGTTTTTCTTTGTTTTCTTTTTGATTTTCCAAAATAGATTGAACAAACCATCTGTCAGGAAAGCCAGTATTTTTGGAGGTGTATCATTTATTGAAAGCCTTAAACACTGTATCAAACTGCTAGTTTTATATCAATTGACACTGTAGGACATATTTCATATTATTTTGTTCAAGATATTTATGCAGTTGATGTCTTGTGTAAGTGCCCCCCTAATTGTCTGTCCTATGATGCTAATTATTACATATTGAATTTCCATGTGCCTAGTACTAACATTTCCAGAAGGCTTATCTTTGCCACAAATAAGGAACAAGGTGTTTTCCTCTGATTTTCTATATTCATATCTCCATCATATAACCACCATCACGATAATAAGCCCTTTTTCCTCTTGGTTGAACTTACCTAAGATCATGTGCACTAAAAAAGAAGGTATAGCAACTCACAGGGTGATTTATTTGTTTCCCAAGATATAATATCTAACTATCTGTGGGTATCATGATATGGCTCATGTAACTTTAAAAAAAATACTGACACTCCCAATATATGGATTGTGTGATCTCTTTGGAGGAAATAAAGGGCAAAAAGGAATTCAGTATTGATAAATCTAATTCTCAAGACATAATTAAATATGGATCTGATAACTCTTAATTGATCTCTTGGTATTAGTCAGTTAAATAATGAAGGAGTAAGCCCTCACTTTGTTAAAGACAATTTAACATATGTTCCTAATAATTCAGAAATCATCCAAGATTTTTTACTAGCTTTGTTAGAGAAGGAAGGGCATTAACACACCAGATTCAGATCAGATCAGATCAGATCAGTCGCTCAGTCGTGTCTGACTCTTTGCGACCCCATGAACTGCAGCACGCCAGGCCTCCCTGTCCATCACCAGCTACCAGAGGTCACCCAGACTCACACCCATCAAGCCAGTGATGCCATCCAGCCATCTCATCCTCTGTCGTCCCCTTCTCCTCCTGCCCCCAATCCCTCCCAGCATCAGAGTCTTTTCCAATAAGTCAACTCTTCCCATGAGGTGGCCAAAGTACTGGAGTTTCAGCTTTAGCATCATTCCTTCCAAAGAAATCCCAGGGTTGATCTCCTTCAGAATGGACTGGTTGGATATTCTTGCAGTCCAAGGGACTCTCAAGAGTCTTCTCCAACACCACAGTTCAAAAGCATCAATTCTTGGGCACTCAGCCTTCTTCACAGTCCAACTCTCACATCCATACATGACCACGGGAAAGACCATAGCCTTGACTAGGCGAGCCTTTGTTGGCAAAGTGATGTCTCTGCTTTTGAATATGCTATCTAGGTTGGTCATAACTTTCCTTCCAAGGAGTAAGCGTCTTTTAATTTCATGACTGCAGTCACCATCTGCAGTGATTTTGGAGCCCAGAAAAATAAAGTCTGACACTGTTTCCACTGTTTCTCCATCTATTTCCCATGTAGTGATGGGACCAGATGCCATGATTTTCGTTTTCTGAATGTTGAGCTTTAAGCCAACCTTTTCACTCTCCACTTTCACTTTCATCAAGAGGCTTTTGAGTTCCTCTTCACTTTCTGCCATAAGGGTGGTGTCATCCGCATATCTGAGGTTATTGATATTTCTCCCAGCAATCTTGATTCCAACTTGTGTTTCTTCCAGTCCAGCATTTCTCATGATGTACTCTGCATATAAGTTAAATAAACATGGTGACAATATACAGCCTTGACGTACTCCTTTTCCTATTTGGAACCCGACTCTTGTTCCATGACTAGTTCTAACTGTTGCTTCCTGACCTGCATGCAAATTTCTCAAGAGGCAGATCAGGTGGTCTGGTATTCCCATCTCTTTCAGAATTTTCCACAGTTTATTGTGATCTACACAGTCAAAGGCTTTGGCATAGTCAATAAAGCAGAAATAGATGTTTTTCTGGAACTCTCTTGCTTTTTCCATGAGAGACAGAGAGAATGTTTCTACTCAAAAACATTAGATTGTGAAGCAAATTATTTCAAAGGAAACACTGGAGTGGAATATGCAATCAGATAATGATCAAATCCAAATATCCTGGTTCATTCTTTATTAAAATTGAAAGAAACCAGAGGCCACAAATCTCTTTAGTGTTTAATGGTAAAACTTGGAAGTAAAATTGTTTTCACTATATTGTGTAAAAAAACGTCAGACTAATTATTGTGCTTGGTTGCAAAAGTAGAGGAGAATGTAAAAGGGTGATTATATAAGGTAACTGCAAATGAGATGAATTTCTTGAATTAAATTTATATATGTTCTATAATTGCGGTAATTAAATTGCATTTAAGTTGTTTCTTTCCAGGGAAAAAGAAAAAAAAGCTTTCCATGTGATATTCTGCAATTAGCTACAGAAATTTGCAGAAGGATTCCATACAAAACAGCCATCACCTGCAAGGGTAAAATTATTTCTGTATTTAATTTCAAATTTGCTGCAGTCAAGAGTGTTTGCAAGGGTGCTTATTAAGGAAAATTTATGTGAATCATTCATAAGACATCTTTGCTTTTGATGGATAACTTATTAAACATAAACTTACTTTTTCATGATAAAAAAGACACGTCTTCTCTTTCTAGACAGCAAACATTTAGACACTGGCTTAAGTGCCTCTTGCAAGTTAAAAGAATAATAATAATGAATGAATGCTGGCTAGGTATATACTCTCAATTTAAAATTTGATTTCTTTATGTACCCAGCATCATATTGAGAAATATCTCCTCTATAGTTGGTTGGTTGAATAAAACTTATTATGAATAGATAATGAGTACTTACCAAATTGTAAGCATGCTTGCTAAGTTCCTTCAGTCATATCCAACTCTTTTGTGACTGCTTGGACTGTAGCTCTCCAGGCTCTTCTGTCCAGGAGATTCTCCAGGCAAGAATACTGGAGTGGGTCACCAGGCCGTTCTCTAGGACTTATTAAGTTCAAATTTATTTAATTCAATTAAAAAAAAAAAAAGCATATATTTTTCTCCTTTACTCTGTTAATGTGTTCAGTTATGTAAGCAAGCCCTCTTCTATGAATAACTCTCCTTGATCTTGATAGATCTCTATTTAATACATAGCTGTATCATTGACCTAATATTTACATATATGTGGTATGATCTTCCTGACTCAGGAATCAAAACCAGGGTCTCCTGCACTGCCCGCAGATTCTTTACCAGCTGAGCTACCAGAGAAGTCCAATATGCTTACATGGATATCCTTCTTTGCAGTGGTGTTCTCAGCTAGTTTGGTAGCCATGTAACATGGACCTCATATAAGGCAAATAGATTTCCTGCTCTAGACTCTTGACCAGTTTCTGTAAGACAGTATCAGTGTCTAGAAGATTATTAAAACTGGCCTGTAAAATTGTTGGACTTAGTATAATTTTGTAAACCTTTTCTTTTTCCTTAAGCCATGTGCAGTGGGTAAGGAATGTACCCTAAAACGTATATGTCCAATGGGACTTTAGAAAATGTTTTTGTTTGAAAATAGAGTATTCTGAAAATGTAACTCATTGAGATATATTGGATCAGTGTAGTTCTAAATTCAACATCATTGGTGTCCTTATAATATCAGTTTAAAAGCATTAGTTTTATGGGATATAATATTAGAAAACTGCTATAACCAAATTAATTAAATACTCTGGAAATTTATGTTCAGTTGAGTCACTCAGTCATGTCCAACTCTTTGAAACCCCATGAACCACAGCACGCCAAGGCCTCCCTATCCATCACCAACTCCTGGAGTCCACCCAAATGCACGTTCATTGTGTCAGTGATGCCATCCAACCATCTCATCCTTTGTCTTCCCCTTCTCCTCCTGTCCTCAGTCTTTCCCAGCATCAGAGTCCTTTCAAGTGAGTCAGCTCTTCACATCAGGTGGCCAAAGTATTGGAGTTATAGCCAAATTATTTTCTAAAATAAAATTTCATGGTTTTCACAAAATTGTTTATTTAAGTTAATAAAATGTCATTCTTTTAACTTAAAAGAACAGTGGTTCTTTATGTTGTTTAATATTTAAGACATATAGCTTAGACAAAATTTAACCCCTGCTCAAAGTTCATTTTGATAAATCTAATGTGTTTAGTAAACGTAAGCATATAATATGTGAAAGTGTGTATGGGAATGTTAAAGTTGATTAGCGGTGGGAAAGTGGTAAATACTGGTCAAGAAACCAAGCTATTCCTAAATGGATTTTGTCATCATTTTTAAAAAAAATTATCTTAACTTTGTATTTGGGGATCTTCTATCTACTGTTCTAAAACTATGGCTCACAAAATAATACCATTACTAAGAATATTTAAGTAAGGTGAAATTAGGTTAAGTTTCTCTTGTAGTGAATAGTTATATAGTTACTTGTGACTTAACAATTATCACAATCATAAAATACATCGAAAATATTTAAATGTGGTCAGACATGGTAAATTTCATTAATAGTTTTGATGTATGTAGTTTAACCTATAACTGAGAACAATGAAAATTATCAAATTAAATCTAGAATTTTATTTTAGCCTTGTAAAATATTTTCCAAGAAGTCTTCATAACTTTTTCAGTGGAAAACATCATGTGAAATCTTTAATGTGTAAAAGTTTTTTTAACTCACATTTTAACCTTGTCTTGGAATATAGATGATTTTTTTATTAAATGTTAGACTGAGAAAATCAATCCATTTCATATAAGCCATCAAGTAGTCGTTAAATTGAAACCTATCTATTTTTCACTCTATTCTGATGTCTTAAAGTGACATTTCTTTTATCCATTTATTTTCTTTTCCTTTAGCAATTTTAGTTAATATTTTCCCCCTGACTACTTTTAGCTTCTGTCTTTGGAACTTTATCATTGTTACAACACTATTCTTCTTTTTGTCTTTATTTCAACTAAGTTTTAGAATTGTTTTTGAACTTATATTCCAAATAATTCTTGGAGAAAAAGAATAATACTACAGTACTATAATACAATACAACAAAGCAAAAATATATCTCAATAAAGATTTCTATGGTCCAGCAATAGTATTCATCTTTTCAAAACAACGTTCTATTGAGAACTCATTCTCTTGAGGGAGCAATTCTAAAGAATTTCTGCTATTGTTCCAATATTTTATTTTTTAGCAAGAAATAAGGCTACAAAAAGCCCAAATCAACTTGTATCAGCAAACAATCTACTGTGATGTGTAAAACATGACAAACCAGACAATTTCTTACCTAAAACTTTCTGTTTAATAGTAAAGTAAACCCATATTTAAGTATCTGAATATTTTTATCTAAGCATAGAAACAATTATAGCATTTTGAGAAACATGACTTTTTCCTCTTTATTAAACAAATATTAATCTAAGAGGAACAAGTTCAGCATTCTGTTACATATATATATATATATTTTAATATTGACCTTGATGAGATTACTTTCTCCTGAATGTAAGATTTTTAACTATATATGGATATATGTATGCACGTACACTAAGTTGCTTCAGTTATGTCCAACTCTTTGCAACCCTAGGGACTGTAGCCAACCAGTCTCCTATGTCCATTGGATTTCCCAGGCAAAAATACTAGAGTGGGTTGCCATGCCTTCCTCCAGGGGATCTTCCTGACCCAGGGATTAAACCCCTATCTCTTAGGTCTCTTGTATTGGCAGGCAGATTCTTTACCACCAGCGCCATCTGGGAAGCCCATATATGGATATATATATATATAAAGTTATGAGAGTGGGAGTCCCTTGGACTGCAAGGAGATCCAACCAGTCTATTCTGAAGGAGATCAGCCCTGGGATTTCTTTGGAAGAAATGATGCTAAAGCTGAAACTCCAGTACTTTGGCCACCTCATGAGAAGAGTTGACTCATTGGAAAAGACTCTGATGCTGGGAGGGATTGGGGGCAGGAGGAGAAGGGGACGGCAGAGGATGAGACGGCTGGATGGCATCACTGACTCAATAGACGTGAGTCTGAGTGACCTCCGGGAGCTGGTGATGGACAGGGAGGCCTGGCGTGCTGCGATTCATGGGGTCACAAAGAGTCGCACATGACTGACCAACTGTACTGAACTGATGATAGTGGGAAGAGCTCATATAATTTCACATTATATATGCATCACACATGAGTAGGAACACATGCACACATGCATTATGAAAAACACGCAATAAACACATGCAAGAAAAATTCAGTGTCCCAAGTGCCACAAAAAACTCCAGCTCTACTTTGATATGTCTGTACTCCTATACCCATTCACCCCTCAAAGTCTTTGTCTCTTTTTCTCTATTATATAATCTAATATATACTCAAATGATTTTGCTAAGAATTCCAATTAAATGAGAATCTTGTGTTCTCTTGGAGGATACAACCTAATAAGAAACAATATTAATCTTAAAAAATAAGAATATAAGGGGGTGACTAGTAATATTAATAAAAAATGGTGAGCACTAGGGAGGGACAGGGAGTTGGGACACTTTAAACAGGTATTTGAGAAGGATTTTTCTGAGAGCTGAGATGTGCATAAGGACAGGAATATCCATGTAAAACCTGGGGTGAAAGAAAATGAGCAGAGTCAAAAATCTAAGGTGAGAACTGGTTTAACTTATTCTGCAGATACACAGGAGCTAGTATGGCTAATTCAGAGTGAGCAAAGGAGCTGGGATTAAAAGTGGATTTAGCATTGCCATGGAGTATGTGGATGGTTTGGGTCAGAAAGGATGAACTGGTATCAGTATGTTTGCCTTATAAAAAAATGCATCATGTCAGATCAGGAATGATACCAAGGAGCAGTTAACAAAAGTTTGCTCATGATCAGGTAGGGTTTGATTGGAGTGAGAGTTGTAGATAAGAAGAGAAGTGATCAAATTTAGGCCAAATTTTGAAAGTATAAAACACAACTTTTGGTGAGTGTAAATACATAATGTTATAGCACAAAAAGTCTACAGTCAGCATACTTCCTAGATACCCAGGTAGCTTCACCTCTCCCAGGTCTGTGGCGATACGGGCACTAAGAGGCAATCCTGTTGGGCAGCTGCTTCATCCAGAGCTGTGTGTAGCTCCCTGAGCAGGGTTCTGAGTGCTCCCATTCTGTGTGCCAGGTCATTGAAATGCTAACAAAATCCACGGTCTTCACACATCTGTTATGAAAAATGCTGGGTATCCGTGGGATAAGAAGGCTTTATGGAAGAACAATCTGCAGTGTGCCCATGTGATAAGAATGTTCTTTATGCTTATGTCTCATTATTCCATTGGAGATAAGGAAAAGGAACGAAGCCAAAATGATTTCTGGTTTGAAGACAGTCCAAGTGGGTTGACTAACTAAGGTGGGGAAACTAGGAGAACTGTCATCTTTGAAAGAAGGGCTGTTACAATAATCATTTTATTAAAAAAATATATTTTGTCTCAAAATAGCTATATAAGTTGTCTCATCAATTCCCTCATATTGAATAGAAAAAATATGACCCAGAAATATGAAATAATGACTTCTCCAAGGTCATGCAAGTTACTGTGTCACATTAGGATGCAGAATAGTCCTCAGTTCAGTTTCTTTCCACTGACACGCAGTATATTTCAGTTTACGATTTATCTGCCAAGGAAACATATTAGCTAATAAGTGCTTAGAAGCTAACTTCCTGGAAAACATCATGGGATGCCTTTCTTATGTACACTTATGTTTAATTCAAATTGCAAACTGCCTTTGGAATGTAAATGAGTGTGTTCTTCTCAGGTTAAGTGGTAACACTGTGACAGAGAATAATTTAAAATGTAAGCAGTTTTATTAGTTATTATGCACAGTGTAGAAGAGAGATACAATCTTGTGGATATTAACATTTTATCTTTCTCTAAGTGGAAAAATGCCTTTTCATTCTAGGGATCATATGGCATAATGAAACATACCTAGAGTTTGGAGTCAATTAATTATTCTTTGGCTCAGCCTTGTCTTGGGTACACAAGCTCACACACACATTCTATTCCATTGAGCCTCAGTTTCCTTTATGCAACGTATGAATAAGTTAAAAGAGTGTTATTAGGAAAATTAAACAAGATAGCTCCTAAGAGAATGTCTAGAGCATAATATGCATTCATTAAATGTTAGTTTTAACCAATATTAGAATATAAGATGACATGCAACATGCATTTTAATTCACGAATGGTTGCTTTTTGCAAAAACCTTAAAATGCCACCTGTCTTTTCAGGCATAACTACTTTTATAGTTTCACTTAAAGATACTGTTATATGCCTTTTTAGAAATGTGATTATTTACATTTGAATCACTGGGAGAAGTGATAAAAATAAATAAATAAATCTAGGAGATGTAAGAGTATACTTTAATGACTGTTCAGCAGTTTTGCTTGGGGGAAATTTCATCATTAAACTTTCCCAGGTATTTTATTATCATCTCATGCAATTCCCTGGATAACCATATCCCTTGTTAATCCACTAATTTATTTTGAGGCTGTCCTACTGACTCATGTCCCCAGATGTCTTTTAACTGAGTAGAAATAGTCAATTACAGAGTTTCTCTTTCCCTTTTGACATTTCTATTTTTTTACCTATGCTGAATATTAACATTGAAAGTGTATATATTATGCAGATAGCATTTTAACTGAGTGAAAAATTAGGCATTTGTTAAAGTAAAAGCAACAATTTCCGTACTAAACCAATAATGATTGTGTGGTTCCATCAAGGGGTTTTATTTCTGGAAAAGTCTGGAATATTCTATTCTAATGGGTATCTAACTATTAAACAAGTATAGAACTTTCAGATCTATGAACCCCCCACCCCCGCCCAGCAAATTCCTATAGAGTTGCCATGGATAATGCAATGCTTGGGATAAAATGTTGTAAATTAATAGAAAATTCTGACAGATGTTTTATTTTCCAAAATATTAAAGCTGGTGTAAAAGTAATTGAGGTTTTAGATTATGAATTTTAAATCATAAACATATTTTTATCAATCAAAATAAGAACATTAAAATCAACACATTTTGCCAATAAGAAATGTTTATTTCTATAGCATAAAAATCCACACTTTGGGATTTGAAAAATTCTTGGAGAGCATTTTCTGCCTCCTGCTGGTTGTGGAACTGTTTTTCCTGCAAAAAGTTGTCAAGATGCCTGAAGAAGTGGTAGTCATTTGGTTAGAGGTCAGGTGAATTTGGCAGATGAGTTAAAACTTCGTCACTCAGTTTGTTCCACTTTTAAAGTGTTGGTTGTGCAACGATCAGTCCAGCATTGGTGTGAAGAATAGGGTCCATCCTGTTGACCAAAATCAGCTGCCAGCATTGCTATTTGCAGTGCATCTTATTGATTTGCTGAACATACTTCTCAGATGGAATGGTTTCACCAGGATTCGGGAAGCTGTAGTGGATCAGATGGGCAGCAGGCAATCAAACAGTGACCATGATCTTCCTTGGTGTAAGTTTGGCTTTGGGAAGTGCTTTGGAGCTTCTTCTTAGTCCTACCATTGAGCTGTTCATGGCTGGTTGTTGGATAAAATCTACTTTCCATTGCTTGTCATAATTTGATCTAGAAATGGTTTGTTGTTGTACAGAAAAAGAGAAGATGGTTAAAAAATAAAATAATAATAAAAATAATAAAATTTAAAAAAAAGAAAAAGAGAAGATGACACTTCAAAACAACATTTTCTTTTAATTTTCAGTCAGCTCATGAAGCACCCACCTATTGAGCTTTTTCACTTTTCTAATTTGCTCCAAATGCCGAATGACCATAGAATAGTCAATGCTGAGTTCTTCAGCAACTTCACCTGTAGTTGTAAGAAGATTAACTACAAAGATTGTTCTCAATTTGTTGTTGTCAACCTCCTGTGGCCAGCCACTACTCTCCTTATCTTCAAGGCTTTTGTCTCCTGTGCAGAAATTCTTGAGCCACCGCTGCACTATATGCTTGTTAGCAGTTTATGGGCCAAATACATTGTTGATGTGATGAGTTTTCTCTGCCGCTTTACTACCCATTTTGAACTTGAATGAGAAAATAATTTGAATTTGCTTTTGTCTAACAAAAATTATTATATTAATAATTATTTACTAATACATAATATAAAAGTTTAAAATAAACAGAAAATAAACAGCAAGTAATGTCATTAGTTTAAAAAAAATAAAGCAAGCAAGCAAGCAAGAAAGATAGCGCTAAGTTGTGTCCAACTCTTGCGATCCCATGAATTGTAGCCTGCCAGGTTCCTCTGTCCATGGGATTCCCCAGGCAAGAATACTGGAGTGGGTTGCCATTTCCTTTTCCAGGGGAATTTCCTGACCCAGGAATCAAATCCAGGTCTCCCACATTGCAGGCAGATGCATTACTGACTGAACTACATGGGAAGTGAGTAAAGCAAGAAATGTGCATAACCGTAGTTATTTTAGAATGTATTCAAATATCAAACAGCAAAGTTCAACGATGCAAAACCACAACTGATTTTGCATCAACCTAATACAAAACCACTCTTTTTTTATTATGATTATTTTTATTAATTTACAATATTGTATTGGTTTTGCCATACATCAACATGCATCTGCCACAGGTGTACATATGTTTCCCATCCTGAACTCCACTCCCACCTCCCTCCCCATACCCCATTTCCCCATTATGACAGAAAGTGAAGAGGAACTCAAAAGCCTCTTGATGAAAATGAAAGAGGAGAGTGAACAAGTTGGCTTAAAGCTCAACATTCAGAAAACTAAGATCATGGCATCTGGTCCCATCATTTCATGGGAAATAGATGGGGAAATGGTGGAAACAGTGTCAGACTTTATTTTTTTGGGCTCCAAAATCACTGCAGATGCTGATTGCAGCCATAAAATTAAAAAAACACTTACTCCTTGGAAGGAAAGTTATGACCAACCTAGATAGCATATTGAAAAGCAGAGACATTACTTTGCCTACAAAGGTCCGTCTAGTCAAGGCTATGGTTTTTCCAGTGGTCATGTATGGATGTGAGAGTTGGACTGTGAAGAAGGCTGAGTGTCGAAGAATTGATGCTTTTGAACTGTGATGCTGGAGAAGACTCTTGAGAGTCCCTTGGACTGCAAGGAGATCCAACCAGTCCATTCTAAAGGAGATCAGTCCTGGGTGTTCATTGGAAGGACTGATGTTGAAGCTGAAACTCCAATACTTTGGCCATCTCATGTGAAGAGTTGACTCATTAGAAAAGACTCTGATCCTGGGTGGGATTGGGGGCAGGAGGAGAAGGGGACGACAGGGGATGAGATGGCTGGATGGCATCACCGACTCAATGGACATGAGTTTGAGTGAATTCTGGGACTTGGTGAATGACAGGGAGGCCTGGCGTGTTGCGATTCATGGGGTTGCGAAGAGTTGGACACGACTGAGCCACTGAAGTGAACTGAACTGAATACAAAACCACTTTACACTGTATAAGAATATCAGAAAAGCACATGCTATAAAAACCTATATATATTGACTCAGATGGTAAATAATGTGCCTGCAGTGCAGGAGACCCAGGTTCGATTTCTGGCCAGGAAGATCCCCAAGAAGAGAAGGAAATGGACACTCAATCCAATATTCTTGCCTGGAGAATTCCATGGACAGAAGAGCCTAGGAGACTGCAGTCCATAGGGTTACAGAGAGTCGGACATGACTGAGCAACTAACAAACACACACGTGTGCGTGTGCATGTGTGTGTGTGTGTGTGTAGCTATTGTTTTTTAGTGGCTACTAAGTTATTTCCAACTCTTTGCAACTCCATGGACTGTAGCCCACCAGGCTACTCTGTCCAGAGGATTTCCCATGCAAGAATATTAGTGTGGGTTGCCATTTTCTTCTCCAGGGGATCTTTATGACCCAGAAAACAAACTTGTATCTCCTATTATATATAGATGGTAGGTGTCATGTAAGTATTTGTAAAATGGATTAATAAGTGAACAAATGAAAAAATAAAATAAGTTCCGTGATTTTTACAAAATATATTTTTATCATATGCATATTTATATTTGTATAACTGAGATTATTTTTCTCAAATATGTATGTATGCATATATATAACTCCTTGGAAGGAAAGTTATGACCAACCTAGATAGCATATTCAAAAGCAGAGACATCACTTTGCCAACAAAGGTTCGCCTAGTCAAGGCTATGGTCTTTCCTGTGGTCATGTATGGATGTGAGAGCTGGACTGTGAAGAAGGCTGAGCACCGAAGAATTGATGCTTTTGAACTGTGGTGTTGGAGAAGACTCCTGAGAGTCCCTTGGACTGCAAGAAGATCCAACCAGTCCATTCTGAAGGAGATCAATCTTGGAATTTCTTTGGAAGGAATGATGCTAACGCTGAAACTCCAGTATTTTGGCCACCTCATGCGAAGAGTTGACTCATTGGAGAAGACTCTGATGCTGGGAGGGATTGAGGGCAGGAGGAGAAGGGGACGACAGAGGATGAGATGGCTGGATGGCATCACTGACTCGATGGTTATGAGTCTGGGTGACCTCCGGGAGCTGGTGATGGACAGGGAGGCCTGGCGTGCTGCGGTTCATGGGGTCGCAAAGAGTTGGACACGACTGAGCGACTGATCTGATCTGATCTGATTTATTAAAATAATGGAACTAGTTTTATTTATTTATTTTTAATAAATAAATTAATAATCCATTTTACAAATACTTAAGGGATACCTTCCATCTATCAGGTGTGTTCATGACACTGGGAATAAAATAAAGCAAAAAACAAAAAACAAAAAACAAAAAAAAAACAGTTTCCTCAGCACAGAATCTACTAAGGGACTGATATTTATCAATGAATCACACAAACAAACATAAAAGGAATAGTGCTAGATAGAAAGATCCCTGGTGTTATGATAATACAATGTAAAGAAAATTTATAATTAGAGAGGTTATCAGAGGATAATCTAATAAGTGATAGAACTGAAATTGTAGAATCAAAATTAATATGGCAAATGGAGGAATGAATGGAATGTTCTAAACTGAAAGAAGAGAGCATGGGCAAATGGTCCTTTGTTTGCAGAGGGCATTTGCCCATGCTCTCTTCTTTCAGTTTAGAACATTCCATTCATTCCTCCATTTGCCATATTAATTTTGATTCTACAATTTCAGTTCTATCACTTATTAGATTATCCTCTGATAACCTCTCTAATTATAAATTTTCTTTACATTGTATTTTCATAACACCAGGGATCTTTCTATCTAGCACTATTCTTTTTATGTTTGTTTGTGTGATTCATTGATAAATATCAGTCCCTTAGTAGATTCTGTGCTAAGGAAATTTTTTTTTTTTGCTTTATTTTATTGAAATGCTAAAAATTAAATAAATAAAAAATAAAACAATGTAATAAAATAAAGTAACTGTAGTGCATCTGCAGCACCTCGATCAAGATGCAAATATATTTAGATGTAAGTAGACAGGTAAGTAGGGTCAGAACATGTAGTCTTGTTTTCTATTTTGATACATTTTGACATATATTTAAGGAAAAAAATGAAAATAATTAAGATACTTTAAGCAGAGGGCAATATAATCAGATCTGAATTTTGACAAGAGGACTCTACTTGTCACATAGGAAATGATTTTGTTATGGTCAGCTCTGTATATACCAGGATAAAATGAATTATCCCATTGGGTTTGTGCAATATTTCAAACTATGAGTTATGGTAGTTGGAAATTATCAGAGTAAAGAAGAAAAACTGATAGATTCAAGGTGTATCTAAGTAGTAAAGTGACCAAAAATATTTTAAAATGTTGAATTTCATTTCTAGGTTGTAAAGTTTAAATGTTTATGATAGTGTCATGTATTAAAATAAGGAATCCTGATAAAGTATAAAACAGCAAGGAGAGTTCTTGGGTTTTATTTCTAAGTTGTCTATTTAAGGTGAATAGAGACTTCAAAGAAAGTTGTCATAAAGGGATATAAATACATAAGTAGAAGTATTAATGTGAGATAAATCTGATAAATGTGACAATTGACTGACAGGAATATTTTTATTGTGTTCAAAAGTGAAATAAGGAGACTCATGTTATACAAACAAGATTTGACAGGGGGGAAAATGAAGATCAAGAAGATGAGGCCAGTGACATTAAAAAAAAAAAAAAAAAAAAACAGAAAAAAATGAAATTAAAGAAACCAAGAATGGTGAGGGTTTCAAGAAAAGAATGGTCAGCAATATAAACTACTATAGGATTTAGAGCCATATAAGTCCTTACTAAGTGATAGAGGAAAGCAATAAAACGGTAAAGACTAGAGAGAGCCGTCTTGATGTATGGCAAAAGCAATACAATATTGTAAAGTTAAGCAAAATAAAATTTAATTTTAAAAAAAAAAGAAAATTAGAGATACCAAGGGAACATTTCATGCAAAGATAGCACAATAAAGGACAGAAATGATAGGGAACTAACAGAAGCAGAAGATATTAAGAACAGGTGTCAAGAATACACAGAAAAACTATACAAAAATGATGTTCATGACCTAGATGACCACAATGGTGTGATCATTCACCTAGAGCTAGGCATCCTGCAGTGTGAAGTCAGTGGGCCTTAGAAAGCAACACGACAAAGCTAGAGGATGTTATGGAATTCCAGTTCAGCTATTTCAAATCCTGAAAGATGATGTTGTGAAAGTCCTGCATTCAATATGCCAGCAAATTTGGAAAACTCAGCAGTAGCCGCAGGACTGGAAAAGGTTAGTTTTCATTGTAATCCCAAAGAAAGGCAATGCCAGAGAATGTTCAAACTATTGCACATTTGCACTTGTCTCACATGCTAGCAAAGTAATGCTCAAAATTCTCCCAGAGAGGCTTCAACAGTACATGAATCAAGAAATTCCAGATGTTCAAGCTGGATTTAGAAAAGGAAGAGGAATCAGATATCAAGTTGCCAACATCTGTTGGACCATCTAGAAAACAAAAGATTTCCAGAAAAAAAAAAAAAAAAATCTACTTTTGCTTTATTGACTATGCCAGAGCCTTTGACTGTGGGGATCACAAAAAATGGTGGAAAATTCTTGAAGAGATGGGAAAAACAGACCACCTTCCCTGCCTTCGGGCAAATCTGTATGCACATGAAGAAACAACAATTAGAACCAGACAGGGAACAATGGGCTAGTTCCAAATTGAGAAAGGAGTACGCCAAGACTGTCTATTGTCACACTGCATATTTAACTTCTATGCAGAGTACATCATGAAAAATGCCAGACTGAATGAAGCACAAGTTGGAATAGATTGTCAGCAGAAATATCAATAACCTGTGATATGCGGATGACACTACCCATATGGCAGAAAGCAAAGAGGAACTAAAGAGCCTCTTGATGAACATGAAAGAGGAGAGTGAAAAAGCTGGCTTAAAACTTAAATTTCAAAAAAATTAAGATCATGGCATCTGGTCTCATCAGTTCATGGCAAATAGATGGGGAAAAAATAGAAATAATGACAGACTTTATTTTCTTGGGCTCCAAAGTCACTGCAGATGGTGATTGCAGCCATGAAATTAAAAGGTGCTTGCTCCTTGTAAGAAAAGCTATTACAAACCCAGACAGAGAATTAAATAGGAGTGACATTACTTTGCTGACAAAGGTCCGTCTAGTCAAAGCTATGGTTTTTGCAGTAGCCATGTATGGATGTGAGAATTGGACCATAAAGAAAGCTGAGCACTGAAGAATTGATGCTTTTGAACTGTGGTGTTGGAGAAGACTCTTGAGAGTCCCTTTGACTGCAACAAGATCAAACCAGTCAATCCTAAAGAAATCAACCCTGAATATTCATTGGAAGGGCTGATGATGAAACTGAAGCTTCAGTACTTTGGCTTCCTGATGTGAAGAGCTGACTCATTAAAGAAGACTCTGATGCTGAGAAAGGCTGAAGGCAAGAAGGGAGGGGGATGACAGAGGATGAGATGGTTGGATGATGTCACTGGCTCAGTGAATATGACTTTAAGCAAGCTCTGAGAGTTGGTGATGGACAGGGATGCCTGGCATGCTGCAGTCCATGGGCATGCAATTAGCTGAAGATGACTGAGCAACAGTAGTGAAATCACTATTGATCTTAGAAAAATATATTTTAGGGAATTCAATGGAGGAAGTCCAAATTATAATGAGGTGAATAATGAGTGATAAAAATAGTTGCAGCAACTTTTTACCAACTGGTGGAAAAATTTGGTTAATAGAGATATATAATTGATGCGTAAGATACACAATAGTTCAGTTTTTTACTGCTTATTTTATTTTACAGAAAAATAGAGAATATGTACTATCTAATAAAATATATGAGATATAGGTAAGAATGTGAGACAAATAGAAAAAAACAGAAAAATACAATCTTTCAATAACATAGGAGTTAGTGATATTACATGAAAAACAATATGTTCAACAAGAAAGTTCTATTACACACAGGAAAAAAAAAAAGAAAAGAAAAAGAAAGTTCTAGGCAGCGCAGGTACACATGGAGGAGATTTATAGTGGAATAGCAAACCAGCAGCAAAGTGTTAGTACATTCCTCAAAAGACCAAACATTGTGTCTTCACTAAACATTAGTCAGGCTTCTCTCCTGCCTGCAAGTTTCTGAATTTTAACTTCTCCCAGGTCTGAACAACAGCTGAAAACTCATCTTGACGTCTGGCTAACTGAGGGAGATGCTGTTCACATCAGACTACACTGATCATTTGCCCTTGCTGGTGTAACTTTCCGTTTTAAGTTTTTGCTGATATTTGTGACCCTTCCTCTCCTCTGCAGAGGGAGGGGCAGAGTTCTCTCAGTCCTGTTGCTTCAGTCTGAAATACCTGGTGTAGATGGCTGAGAGGTTAAAGAATTGCCCTTCAATGCAGGAGTCCTGGGTTTGATCCCTGGGTTGGGAAGATCCCCTGGAGAAGGAAATGGCAACCCACTCCAGTATTCTGGCCTGGAGAATTCTACAGAATTCTACAAGTCCATAGGGTTGCCAAGAGTTAAACATGATTGAGCGACATTCACTTCATTTTAGCACCTCTCCACACAGTACACTGCTGCCATCTTGAGTTGCAGTGTCTTGAGCAGTCCTTCTGCACAAAGTTCCACCAAGTTGGAATGAGAAGCACTAGGTGGGCCCAGTGGTTCTGTGCGGGTATCTGTAATCTTACACGTTAGGTATAAAGCCTTGGCACACAGACCCCTATATGCTAGGAAAACTAAACTAAGCACAAAAAAATAGATTAGACTGTATAGTATTGCCTAGATTTCATCTTATTTTTCTGAGGGATGCCAATGGGCTTTGTTGGTGACATTTTCTTTTGGTATTTTTAAACTTTCTAAATATATATATATATATTTTTTATTTTATTTTTTTTAAAAATATATATATATATATTTTTAAAGAAAACCCAGGTTCATTAAGTTCCACTCTTTGCACTGTAAAGTTTTATGTATTTAAACATATCCAAAATGTCATATCTTAACCATTACACAAAGTTTACTACCATCAAAATTCTATGTTTAAATCTCAAACACTCCTGTTTAAATCACAAATCACTGGCAATCTGTGAACCTTTTACCCTCTTGATAGTTTTGCCTTTTCTAAAGACATATAATTGGCATCATACAGCAGGTACCCTTTTTAAACCAACTTCTTTTACTTAGAAGTAGATGGTTAAGGTTTGTCCACACCTTCCATGGCTTAATATTCCATTTACTTTTATTATTGAAAAGATCCATTTTATGGATATGCCTCAGTTTATTTATTCACTAACATAATGAATAAAGAATCATTAACAAAGAAACATCTTGGTTGCTTTGATTATAAATAAAACTGCTAGAAACATGTGCAGGGTTTTATGTGGAAATAAATTTTCAAAACACTTGTGCAAATATCTAGACACACAACTGGTGAAGTATGGTTAAGACTTGTTTATTTTCAAAAGAAACTGTCACACTATGTTCTAAAGTGGCTACAAGTTTAGCATTCTCACAGCACAGAATTTTCATGCAATTCCCTATTGACAACATTTCATAATATCAGTTTCATTTATTTTTATTATTGCTAATATTCTATCAATAATAGGTGTACCATGGCATCTCCTTTTACTTCCTTTGTAATTCCTCCATGATAAATTATTTTGGGTATCTTTTTATATGTATATTTTCTTTGATGTAAGGTATTTGTTCAGGTTATTGGCAGACCACCCTCCTGCAATTTTTAAATTTGGGTGTTTTGTTTTCTTATTTTGAAATTGCAAAGTTGTTTAGAGCTTTGGATAAAGTTCTTTATCAGATAATGGTTTTGTAATATTTGTCTTTCCTGAGACTTGATTTTCTTTCTTTTAATAGTGATTTTCACAGCGTAGAAGATTTTAAATTACTAAAGTCTAATATTTTTATTTATTTATTTTTTAATATAGATCATGATTTTGGTGTTATGTCTAAAAGCTGATTTGCAAACCTAGGTGAACCAGATTTTCTACTATGTTTTATTCTAGAATTTTTATGTTTTTGCATTTTATTTTTAAGTTTATGAAAATCTTGAGGAAATTTTGTGAGATTTATAAATTACTTGTCAAGATTAACTTTTTCTTGGATTTTGATGTCCAATTGTTCCAGCACCATTTTATGAATAGACTATTTTTTCCTATTGTCTTTGTGCCTTAGTCACAAAAATTAGTAGAATATATTTGTATAGACCTATTTCTGGGCTCTCTTTTCATCTCCTTTAATACAGATGTCCATTTCTTGCCAATACCACACTTTTCTTATTATTGTTGCTTTATAGTAAATTTTGATATTGGGTAGTTTCAATCTTGTTTGTTCTTTTTTTCACTGTTATTATCACTATTCTAGTGTGTGTTTTTCTTTTTTCTTTCTATATAAACTTCAGACTGTTTCTATGATGGACTTTAAGACACCTCGAGATTCTACTGATTACCCAATTCCAAATCAACTTCAAAGTTTTCAAAGTTTTATTTCACTAGGTCTTCACTGTCATTAAAAAGTCTGTATTAGTATACAAGGTATTCCATAATGCACTACAATCTGAGTGGCTTTAAACAAGAGAAAAACATTATTTGTTCTTTCATAGTTTTGGAATGTAGAAGTCCAAAATAAAATTTTTGAAATGGGCATTTTCTCTGAGGGCTCTAGGGAACTATCTTTCTTTGCCTGTTTCTAGCTTCCTGAGGTTGCCAATGAAGAAGGAAATGGCAACCCACTCCAGTGTTCTTGCCTGGAGAATCCCAGGGATGGGGGAGCCTGGTGAGCTGCCGTCTATGGGGTCGCACAGAGTCGGACACGACTGAAGCAACTTAGCAGCAGCAGCAGCAGAGGTTGCCAGGAACCATTGGTATTCCTTGGTCTGCAGATGTCTCTCTCCAATATCTGCCTTCATTCTCACACAATATTATTCCTGTATGAAACAATATTTCTCTGTTCTTATGAAGACACTAGTCTTTGGATTGCTGCTGCTGCTGCTGCTAAGTCGATTCAGTCGTGTCCGACTCTGTGCGACCCCATAGACGGCAGCCCACCAGGCTTCTCTGTCCATGGGATTCTCCAGGCAAGAACACTGGAGTGGGTTGCCATTTCCTCCTCCGATGCATGAAAGTGAAAAGTGAAAGTGAAATCTCTCAGTCGTGTCTGACTCTTAGCGACCCCATGGACTGCAGCCTACCAGGCTCCTCCATCCATGGGATTTTCCAGGCAAGAGTACTGGAGTGGGGTGTCATTGCCTTTTCCTAGTCTTTGGATTAGGGATCATCATAATCCAATATGATGTCATATTGACTTGATTACACCCTAAATAAGGTCATATTCACAGTTACCACGGGTTAGGAATTCAACATCTATTTGGGAGATACAACTTAATTCACAACACTGGGTGATAGAAATTGATGTAAATAAACCTTTCGTATGAGACTTTATGTTAATATGGTGACATTGCTATGCTATGCTAAGTCACTTCAGTCGTGTCCGACTCTGTGCGACCCCATAGACGGCAGCCCAACCGGCTCTGCCGTCCCTGGGATTCTCCAGGCAAGAACACTGGAGTGGGTTGCCATTTCCTTCTCCAATGCATGAAAGTGAAAAGTGAAAGTGAAGTCACCCAGTTGCATCTGACTCGTAGAGACCCCATGGACTGCAGCCTACCAGGCTCCTCCATCCTTGGGACTCTCCAGGGAAGAGTACTGGAGTGGCTTGCCATTGCCTTCTCCGATGGTGACATTGGGATGTGTTTAATGTTTCCTGTAACTTTAAGTGCAAAAGGCTTCACGTTCTCAGGTGTGCTTTCTTGTCTCCCCAGGTGAACCTTGTTTTCCCCAAGACAGCCTCTTCAATAAAGACTGAACCATGCAACTCTTTCAACTCTTCTCCTTTGTGAAGCCCTGGTGGTACAGTGGTAAGAAGCAGGAGAGGAAACAACCTTCTGTGATATGATGATTAATTTTCAGCATTTTAGTGAGGCTGTACCTCTGAACTACAACCTTCAGAGTATTTCTTTATCATCTCTTCTTCTGTAGGTGAGAAAGGAAGGCCAGGACAAGCTGGAATCAGAGAAATACCTTTCTACCAGGGAACTAAGGCTCTGGAAGTCTGTTTTTATGGAAAGTAGGTCTTTGTTATAGAGTATACTCCCAACATACTTCAGAATGGTTATCTTCCTCTCTTCCTGCTAGAGATATGAGGTGTATTTTTTAATTTGTCTTGATTTGTTTAAATTTATAACCTTGTGGTGTTCGTATAGGAGAAACCCACAAAAATACTGGGTTCACCACAAACTGCAAATCTCATGAGACTCACACTATTTCACACACAAACTCCAGCAATTTGTCAAAATTAATGTTTATGTATTCTGAATAGTTTATGATTCTAGCAGCTTCTGCTCCACTTAAGCTTTATCTGTAATATTTTGTGGTTTCCTGTCTCTCTGGATTTTACTGTCAGTTTGGTCTCTGCTCTCCTTTCTCTGATGGATTCAAGAAAAATATTTTTTCTCAATTTGCTCAGAATTTTTCTTATAAGAATGTGATTGAGAACTTCCAAGCCAGGGCTGAAATTGGAATCTTGTTGCTTTCAATTTTGAAAGACAGTTTAGCTGTTTATAAGATTCTTGGTTGACTAATGTTTTAAGCCCATGGCTCTGTCTTTGCATTGCCCTCTAAACTCAATTGTTTTGTTAAATAGTCAGCCTTTAATTGCACTGCATTTTTTGTATGTTATGAGTAACTTTGCTTATTTCAAAATTTCATTGTCTTTGACTCTTAGCATTTTTACTACAACACATCCAGGTAAGTTGCTGACTTTTATCATGATTTTTCTACTTCTATCATGTTACATTGGTTGAGTTTTGAATATTCTTCTAATAAACATTCTTGGTATGAATACAACTTATTTTTTATTTATCTTTTTATGAATTGTTGGATTTGTCCTCTCAATACATATATATATATATATATATATATATATCAGATCAGATCAGTTGCTCAGTCGTGTCCGACTCTTTGCGACCCCATGAACTGCAGCACGCCAGGCCTCCCTGTCCATCACCAGCTCCCGGAGTTCACCCAGACTCATACCCATCGAGTCAGTGATGCCATCCAGCCATCTCATCCTCTGTCGTCCCCTTCTCCTCCTGCCCTCAATCCCTCCCAGCATCAGAGTCTTCTCCAATGAGTCAACTCTTCGCATGAGGTGGCCAAAATACTGGAGTTTCAGCTTTAGCATCATTCCTTCTAAAGAAATTCCAGGATTGATCTCCTTCAGAATGGACTGGTTGGATCTTCTTGCAGTCCAAGGGACTCTCAGGAGTCTTCTCCAACACCACAGTTCAAAAGCATCAATTCTTCGGCGCTCAGCCTTCTTCACAGTCCAGCTTTCACATCCATACATGACCACAGGAAAGACCATAGCCTTGACTAGGCGAACCTTTGTTGGTAAAGTAATGTCTCTGCTTTTGAATATGCTATCTAGGTTGGTCATAACTTTCCTTCCAAGGAGCAAGCGTCTTTTAATTTCATGACTGCAGTCACCATCTGCAGTGATTTTGGAGCCCAGAAAAACAAAGTCTGACACTGTTTCCACTGTTTCCCCATCTATTTGCATCTATATTCAGGAAATAAGTTTCTGGTGCTGTCTTTGTTATTGGTTTGTATTAATATGGGCTACTCTGGAATCATAAAAGGCATGGTAACTTTTCCTTTATTCCTATTAAGAGTTTATGCAATTTTGATGTTATTTATTCATTAAATGTTTCAAATGTTGGAACAGAGAAAATATAAATTAGTATAGGCTTTATGGGATGTGAGTGATTTTTACCAATTACTGTGAACCAGACAAAGTCTATAATCTTTATTCACTGAGTCATATTTAGTTGTGCTTTTGAAAAGTTCATTTTATTTAATTTTATTTTTCTGTGGAATAAAACAGTTCCTAATATCCACTTAGTTTCTTTCTCCACTATATACTAGTTCTTTAATATGCTGCTTTTGCCCTTATTTAGTTCCTCACATTTTATTTCAGTTTGATTTGTATTTTCCCCTAAATGTTGATATGAAGAATATATCACATATTCAGACATCCCTTATTGCATACTGCACATCCATACTTGGCTGTGTCTGACTCTTTTTGTGATCTTTTATGTACGTGTTTTTTTTTTTTTTTTCCAGGTAAGAATACTGGAGTAGGTTGCCATTTTTCCCTCCAGGGGATCTTCCAAACCCAGGGATTGAACCCCTGGCTCCTTCATTGTCAGGTGGATACTTTACCACTGAGCCACTGGGAAGCCTATTCCTTTTCTTCCATATATCTAAGTATAAAATTTCCTCTTAGCTTTTAGATTCTTACACATTTTTGAAATATTGTACTTGTTTCCTTATTTTGTGAATTATCTTGTATTATTTAGAATTGTATCTTAAACTTTTATGTTTTTAAAATTTTAATTGAAGGATAATTACTGTACAATATTGGGATGGATTTTTGCCATGCATCAGTGTGAATCTGCCATAGCTATACATGTGTTCCTTCCATCCTGAAACCCTCTCTCACCTCCCTCCCCACCCTATCCTTCTAGGTTGTCAAAGAACGATCCTATGTGCAGGGCAGCAAAAGAGCCACAGATATAAAGAACAGACATTTGGATGCAGTGGGAGAAGAAGAGGGTGGGATGATTTGAGAGAACAGAATTGAAAGATATAGCTTATCATATGTAAAATAGATAACTAGTGTGAGTTTGATGCAAGAATTGTATCTTAATTTTAAGGGGTGTGGAGGCATAGTTCCAGACTCAGTTCCTTCTAGAACTCCACAGGTCACAGAACCAATGTGCATGTTTTGCCTGCTGATTTTTTCATCTTGATAAAGTGATTGATGGTGGTGGAATACCACCAGCTGTATCTTTAGCTTCACTGTTTTTTGCACTTCACCATGTTTTGCATGAATTAGCTAGGACTTCATTATTTCCACTGGCCCAATTGCAACTAGATGACTTTCATTTCCACATAGAGCTATGATCCCTGTTGTCCCTAATAATAAAACATCAGTAACTGCAATATTACACATATTCCAAGGGTCTTCATCACCCTAAATACCAGTATCAGGAAGTATCACCTCCCCCACCAGCAATAGATCATATTCCAAAATTCCATCCTGAAGTTTTTTCTAGGGCTACCACTGCTACTGACTGTATTAGCTTTGGCCTCTGTAAGAAATAGTTTGACAAGATTTGAGAGCATACATTTTCCTGTGAAAAATAGTCTATGGTGAATTTGGCTAGTTGCTCATGATCAAGCTAGAGAAAATAAAAGGATGATCTCTGGGATTCAAATTACCAGCTTAAGTTTCACATAAATGTCTGAGATATTCTAAATCTGTTCTCAAATAAATTCATGTCCTGAAGCCTCAAGGCCACACTTTCTGAAAATCAAGTTCTATGAGGAGCTAAATTACAGTACAGATTGAATTCTCAATTTTGCAGTGAAACTTCAATTAAAATTAGGGCATTTATGTGGGGGGATAGCATCCTGAAAATTGAAAATGGGAACTTATTGTTAGATCCTGATGAACCTAGAGACACTGACATCTAGATGCTACCAAGTTGTATTTGCCTGTAAAAATGGCTCTTCTACCACTGACTGTGGAGTTTAACTCTCCTTTTCCCAGAGAAACTGTGATTATCTCCACTGAATTAGCTTCCATACATGGAAGTGATAATGCTCTTCAGAACCTACTCCCACCACTCTTCTTTGTTTCTAGACCCAGAACAAATCCTGTAAGGTCATAAATGGTGAGAACCAAAGTGTTAGCCACATAGTTGTTCCGTACACCAAGAAAACTTCATGGCTATTTAAATTAGACAGAAAAAAAAATTCTGAGAAATATATTTAGAAAATAATTAAGGATATGGCCTTCATTGTAAATTAAATATAAACTTGAATCAAGCCTAATTTTTTGACTCGTCCACTAAACCAAGATTCCAGATTTGGTGTATTTTCTTGAAGATTTTAAAAAATCTATAACAGTTTGTATGGTATATCTTTTGAAACACAGACCCATTGTCCACCATAAATAAGTTGAATTACCAGAACTTCTTTTATATGCTAGAGAGAAGTTCATGCAGGTTGGAATGTTAGAGTAGATTTATTTTGTAAAAATTGTTCACCTGCCCCAGCAATCTGGAGGACAAACCTTTTACCACAATTGTGAGAGAAGCTCAACCATTCTTAAAGAGCTCTATGGTGATTCTATCGGTCTCTCTGGTGGTTCAGATGGTAAATAATCTGCCTGCAATGCAAGATACCCGGGTTCAGTCCCTGGGTCAGGAAATCCCTGGAGAAGGGACTAACAACCCACTCCAATATTCTTGCCTGGAGAATTCCATGGACAGAGGAGCCTGGCGGGCTATAGTCCATGGGTTGCCAAGAGTTGGACACAACTGAGCAACTCACACTTTCACTTTCTTTTTCATGGTCATTCTGTAAGTCAGAAATCAAAATGGAAATTGTTAGCCTTGAAGTAGGATCCCTAATTCGATGGGTGTAACTGGATCCTAGGGCAACAGGACCAAATTATGGCATTTTAATCACCAAAGGTACGGATTATATGGTTACAATAATGCACAATGAAGTCAAAGCAAGTTAATCATTGTGTTGCTATAATAAATAGGGCAGTCTACTAAAAACTTATTTGGCTTGTATAAGCAAATGAGTTTAGAATAGAATGAGCAGAAATCCAATTTTAGTCATGAAAACAGAGCCATGACCCCTAAGGGGATACTGGGTCCCTTTTATAAAGGACCCATCCAACCTATCAACATTTGTACTGTTGAATATATCTCTCAGACTTCTCCATGGGGAATAGAGAAATTTACCAGGGTGACCGTGTCTTATGGAGAAGAAAAAAAGTCATACTTTTCTATGATTACTATACATTGGCTCAGAACTGATAATAATTCCTGGAAATCAAAAACATCATCCCAATAACCTTAGGATCTGATAGTCTAAAAGTGTGAATTTCAAAGAGAAATGTTTCTTCCAAGAGAGACAATAATTTTATTGAAGTAGAAGTTTAACTTCCGTTAGGCCATTTTGTGGTTCTTCATGTCTCTAAATCAAGTCAGTAAAACAAATGATTCAACATGTTAGTATACTTTATGGGGTAATTTTTAAAAAAATTATTACCAAGGGGAAATTGTGATCTTATAAAATGGAAATAAGGAAGAAAAAAGGATATCTGGAATATAAGAGATCCCTTATGTATCCCTTACCATGTCCTGGGATTAAAATCAATGAAAAACTTCAACAATCCAATTTATACAGGATAGCTAGTGGTGGAGGCCCTTAAGATTAAGGTTTAGTTCACCTCAGCAGGCAAACTTCAGCAGGATCAGCTGAAGTGATTGATGACAGCAAAGGGAGTATGGAATGGTAGTAAATGAAGTTAGTTATAAACACTAGGTGTAACCCCATGATCAGTTGCTGAAATAAGGAATGAAAAATTATGAGAATATTTTTTTCTTATGAATGTATGTGTGCATGCTGCTCTGTCGCTCAGTTGTGTCTGATTCTTTGCGACCCTATGGACTGCACCACACCAGGCTTCTCTGTCCATGGAATATTCCAGGCAAGAATACTAGAGTGGGATGCCATTTTCTATTCCAGGAGATCTTCCTGACCCATGGATTGAACCTGTATCTCCTGCATCTCTTGTGTTGGCAAGTGGATTCTTTACTATCTGAACCACAAAGGAGGCCATATAAGTATATATAAATTAAAAAATATTTTTTATCTACCACAAGATATATTCTTCATAGTTAGTTTTGTCATGGTATTTAAGTTATAAATGTCAAAGGAGAAGAGTAAATATTACCTGAAGATTTTGCATGCTTCTCTGGAGGAGGGATTATTATATTCACAGTTGTATTACATTGTCATTCCTTTTTATCTGGAGATTCCTTATGGATTAAGGACAGTTGACTCATTGGAGAAGACTCTGATGCTAGAAGGGATTGGGGGCAGGAGGAGAAGGGGACGACAGAGGATGAGATGGCTGGATGGCATCACTGACTCGATGGATGTGAGTCTGAGTGACCTCCGGGAGTTGGTGATGGACAGGGAGGCCTGGCGTGCTGCAGTTCATGGGGTCGCAAAGAGTCGGACACGACTGAGCGACTGATCTGATATGGGCTCTAATGTGAGAAGATGTAGTCCATAATCAGTTTTATGTGTCATGCTGGCAAGGCTGAGGTTTCCAGTTTTCCAAATACTAGTCTAGGTGATACTGTGAAGGCATTTTGCAAAGATGATTAAAGTCCAAATCAACTGACTCCAAGTGAGATTATTATTCTAAATAATCTAGATGGGCCTGATTCCATCACTTAAAGGCCGTGAGAACTGAATTGTTTCACTGAAGAATGAATTCTGATTCTAGATTGCAGCTTTAGGTGATGCCAGAGAGTTCCAGTTTACATTTCCTGACATTCCTGACAAATCTGACTAGTACCAGTTCCAACAATCGTGTAAGACCATTCATAATATATTATTATCTCCTACCGGTTTTCTTTCTCTCGTTGGTCTGTGAGTGATAACGTATTCAGTGACCAAAAGTGGTATACTAGCCAAGTATAGAAGGAAAGTAACCAACAATTATGTATAAGCACATAGGCTAAATAGAAACATAAACTGACAATTTGAAGGTTGATTTCCTGTTGCATATTGAAATCTGAAACAACATATTAAAATGAATTCCTTAAAGACATTAGATAAAACATAATCTGAAATTTCTAACAGGCAAAAGGAATAGAAAATATATTGCTGATTATTTTCTGTATTAAATGAGTCAGACTATTTCTGTTTTCAAAGAAAAAATTCCCCTTGTGCAGGTATGTGTTTAATCCCTTAAGTGAATTAATGAGATCTTTATAATTCAATTTTTCCTATTTTCTAATGTACTCTGAATTTTACCTAATTGCATATTAATATTTAAATGACATAAAACTTATGAAAAAATTTAGAAACAGGCTTTTAGTATGTTAAATCTTTTGAAACTGATGGAAAATGTTAAACTGTACTAAATATTGTGGATTCATAGCATTTCTCTTTATAGACATGATAATAAACAATAAATTCTGATAGGAAAAAATATAGATATTTATGTATTATTTAACACATCTTTATTAAGGGAGGAGATTATTTTGATACATTTCCCCACCCTAAGTAAAGAAAGAAATCTACCAATAATTTTGTAGAATAAATTAAAAAATAACATTTTTACCATGTATATTCTGTATGGATTTACTTCTAAAAACTTTAACTTTTCTGAAGAAAAAAATGTTGACAGATAGGCTCTCATTCATTACTAAGAAAAATGTATAAAAAGGTATAGATGCAAAGTTACTTCTTTAGTGTTTAAGTGTCTCTATTTCATTTGGATGATTAATTAACCTTTTTTGTTTCCAAAGTTAATTAATATCATGATATTTATCTTCCCTGTCATATGTGAAGCATTCTGATTCACCTGATTTTAAAGAAACAAATGGTAAAAATATATTATTTTTCATTTATGTATATATATGTATGTACATATTATTTTTGGGTCTATTATGAACTTCATTCTCATAGTCTCTAGTGTCAGCAACACTTTGATTCTATAAATTTAGTTCCATACTTGCCTAGATAACTTGTGTTTTCTTATACATTCCATAAATTGACACATTGAATTTCTAAAATAAAATGGCTCTTTACTATGAAATTTAGAATCTTAAATGTTTGATCAATCTTTAATCAGGGGCCATCTTATCACACTCAAATTGCCAGATGTGTTACAGAAGGATCAAGTGACAAAGATAAAACTTAACAGACTTCAGTCTTTTAATTGAAGATATTAAATGCAACAAGTAGATATTCAGTAGTGTACTGCTATATATGATCAGCATACATATTAATGTATACAATGTAGATTAATGCAAATTTCCTGTAGGTTGCTTTTATAAATACTCTGGGGATATACAACTCATTTTCTCATTTTTACATCAATATGGAGAAAAAAATAATAAAGTTTAAAATTATTTCCACTAAGTGCTAAAAATAAATATTTATTTAGCTTGCTGAGTTTTTTTTTAAAAATATGTATAAAAATATAACATCTTGTTAGATTATGGGCTAGATATTTAGAGAAGATATTTTATTCCCTTAAGTCCACAAAGCTACTAACTGGTTTAAACAGAATTTATAATCAATTTTTCTGTGATACCATGGAATATATTCTTGAATTTTATTGGACTCTTTTAGTATAAACATAAATAGTTTACACACTAGTTTCTTAAAAATCAAATGGCAACAGCAAAAAAAAAGGTAACTGTTAGCTGGGAATAAGGGAAGGAATGAATCTAATTGAATGGGTCACTCTTTTCTCCCTGCCCCCGTTGCATGAAAGCAAAAATACACATGTGTGCACACACATGCTTTGCACGTGCATACACACACACAATCCAAGACAGTTTTCAAAGTATTAATTTTAGTATTTGCTTTGCTCTGTTTAACATTAAAGATATGTGTGTGCTCACTCAGTCATATATGACTCTTTGTGACCTCATGAACTGCAGCCTGCCAGGCTGCTCTGTCATGAAATTTTCCAGGCAAGAATACTAGAGTGTGTTGCCCTTTCCCTAGTCCAAAGGATTTTCCCGACCCAGTGATCGAATCCTTCTCTCTTAATTCTCCGGCATTGGCAGGTGGATTCTTTATCACTGAACCACTTGCAAAGCCCAAAATACGTACCACAGGGTCAAAAATCAGATGTGAAAAACAAAGGTAAAATAATATATCTATAAAAACTATTTGGATAAATCTCCAATAGCACAAAGCTACTTTTTAATTTAATATTAAATGTGTAGAAATGAATGAAACAATCAGGCAGGTGAGTAAGGAAGTTTGATTTCTACCAGTAAATCACCTTTCCTGAAGTTTAATTCCAAATAATGACATTGTTATATACCAATATGAAGAGAAGATTTAAGACAAAAATTATATGCATATTCTGTTCTATTGGCTATAATGTGTTGTAAATAAGAAATAGAAACATCACAGTGCTATGTACCATGTAAGTACATCCTGAAGAAATAAAATCATTAGCTATTATGCTTAATTTAGACAATATATTAACATTAAACAGCACTTCAAAAAAAGAGGTAGACTACCTTAAGAGACATAAAATTTAAATAGATACTAATATATAATAAAATACTTTGGCCACCTTATTCAAAGAGTTGACTCATTGGAAAAGACCCTGATGCTGGGAGGGATTAGGGGCAGGAGGAGAAGGGGACGACAGAGGATGAGATGGCTGGATGGCATCACTGACTCGATGCACATGTGTTTGGGTGAAATCTGAGAGTTGGTGATGGACAGGGAGGCCTGGTGTGCTGTGATTCATGGGGTCACAAGGAGTCAGACACGACTGAGCGACTGAACTGAACTGAATATATCCACACTACAAGGATAAAAAAATTAATAATAAAGACATTATTTCCCACAGACTCCTACCTACCACAGAGGGGAAGAAATCATTTGAGAGAAAAACAGAATCAACAGGAGGAAAAAGACAATGAGCATTAATTTAATATAGTTTTGAAGACGTTTTTAAACAATTTTAAAGGAATGAAATAATTCATTGAATCAAGAATACAAGAAATAGTAGAGAAAGAAACTAGGGCTAGAATAAATAGGATAATTATTGTGTCTCGTTTAAGTATAGAAAAGTTTCATGCTTTCATAAATAGGTTCAACTATTTTAAGCCTAATAATTTATCAAAAATATTGGAGACTTTTGAAATACTAAGTAAAGCTGAATTTAGAGAACATTAGAATAGTAGTAATTTTTCAACATACTCTTTAAGTTTCAGGCTGAGTTATAGAAGATGATGACGTTTTCAGCCTGTAAATTAATGTTATTTTACTCCAAACTTTCCCATGAGTTCTTATTTCTCAATTTTTTTGACAAATACGTCACTAGTATACATGCTGAGAGTGATGTCTGTGAAAATGGTGAAGACATCTGAAAATTCTCTCCGGTAACAATGACAGGAAAAACCGGCAAAACAGTCCGCTAGTCCACTCTGGGGGTAAGGCAATGGCGCCCCACCCCAGTACTTTTGCCTAGAGGGTCCCATGGACGGGGGAGCCTGGTGGGCTCCAGTCCATGGGGTCGCTGTGAGTCGGACACGACTGAGCGACTTCACTTTCATTTTTCACTTTCATGCATTGGAGAAGGAAATGGCAACCCACTCCAGTGTTCTTGCCTGGAGAATCCCAGGGACGGCGGAGCCTGGTGAGCTTCCGTCTATGGGGTCGCACAGAGTCGGACACGACTGAAGCCACTTAGCAGCAGCAGCAGCAGCAGCAGTCCACTCTGGAAATCAGCCAGTCTTTCATAAAGTAGAAAATGTTTATTCTGAAAACAAAGTAATTCCAACATTAACAGTGTTTTGTATGATGAGTTAGTTTGCCCTGTTTCTGTTCTTCAAGACCCACTGCTGTAATGGCTTTGAAAACCAGCAGCCAGGTAGCCACTGAAAGTGGAAAGAACAGCGTTTAGGCTTCTTCAATTAGATATGTTGAACTACGTAAAAGTTAAAAATATTTTTGCCTCTTGTAACACTCTGAACTGAACTGATAGCACTCTTAATAGTGAAAGGGCAGCAAACCAAGTAGTAGAAAATGTTTGCAAATCATATTCAATGAGGGATTCATATCAGGAATATGTAAAGAACTCCTAAAATTCAATAGCAGCAACAACAAAACTCAAAAATAGTCAAAGTATTGGACTAAACATTTCTCTGACTGTGACATACATATGGCTTGTAGCAAATAAAAAGATGTGTATTACCAGTCATTAGAGAAATGCAAATTTCCCAAACCATCACGACATTCCACTTTATGTTCCTTAGGAAAACAATAAGAGAAAATCTTTTAACTATCTCCGTAGTCTTTCCTTTTTTGTAGCATTATATAGTTGGAATCAAGTAGTGTGTATCCTTCTTAGATTGGCTTGCTTTACTTAGTAGTATGGATCTAAAGTATCTCTATGTTTTTTCACAGCTTGATAGCTCATTTCTTTTTAATGCTGGGTGATATTTTATATTCTGGATGTAAGAAAATTTCTCCATTCGCCTACTAAAGGATATGTTGATTTCTTCTGTTTTGGTAATTATTTACAAAGCTGTTTTTTAAACATTCATTTACAGGCTTTTGTGTAGACATAAATTTTCAGCACATTTGGGCAAATAGCAAGGAGCACAATTTCTGGATTGGTATATCTAGTTTTGTGAAACTGCCAAACTTTTAAGGTGTTGGTATCATTTTGCATTCCCACCAATAATAAGCGGTGGGTTTCCCTTGTAGCTCAATTGGTAAAGAATCTGCCTGCAGTGCAGGAGACCAGGGTTCAATCCCTGAGTCAGGAAGATCCCCTTGGAGAAGGAAATGGCAACAGACTCCGGTATCCTTGCCAGGAAAATCTCATGGACAGAGAAGTCTGGTGGGCTGCAGTCCATGGGGTTGCAAAGAGTCTGCCACGACTGAATGACTAACACACAATGATAAATGAGAGTTTTAATTGCTACACATGAACTATAATTTTCAATTGTCTCATTCCCTTACTTTGTACCTTGAAGACCTGAGGTTTTTATGGAAGCATTAAATTGTTGATTAAGTTTAGTTCACATTTCCTTCTTCCCATTTTTTGGGGGCAGTGAAAAGTAGTATCTTGCTCCTTCAATAGCCCTTCCCTCTTGAACCACTGCCCACCTTCCCCCTTCCCACCCTTCTAGGTAGTCACAGAGCAGCAAGCTGAGCTCCCTGGGCTACACAGCAGCTTCCCACTACCTATCTATTTCACACATAAAAGTGAAGTGAAATCGCTTAGTCATGTCTGACTCTGCAACCCCATGGACTGTAGCCTACCAGGCTCCTCGGTCCATGGACTTCTCCAGGCAGGAATACTGGAGTGGGTTGCCATTTCCTTCTCCAGGAGATCTTCCTGACCCAGGGATCAAACCTGGGTCTCCTGCATTGTAGGCAGATGCTTTACCATTTGAGCTACCAGGGAAGCCCGATTTTACACATAGTAATGTATATATGTCAATGCTGCTCTCAATTTGTCCCAACCCTCCTTTCCCCAGTGTCCACAATTCTGGTCTCTACATCTGATTCTCTATTCCTGGCCTTCAAATAGGTTCATCAGGACCTTTATGTGTTTAGATTCCATATATATGTTTTAATATATTTGTTTTCCTATCTCCGACTTACTTCACTCTTATATCGCAGACTCTAGTTTCATCTGCCTCACTACAACTGATGCAAATGGCTGAGTAATATTCCACTGTATATAGGCACCACAACTTCTTTATTTGTTGAATTAGAGCACTTCCTAACAGCATACTCAAAAGAAAACTCAAAATGGATTAATAACCTAGATGCAAGTCCAGAAACTATAAAACTTTTAGAGGAAAACATAAGCAGAACACTCTGACATAAATGCAGCAAAATCTGCTTTATCTAACCTCCTAGAGTAACGGAAATAAAACCAAAATTATATAAGACCTAATTAAGCAATTATATTTTTGAAAGTCAAAGTTTTGTATATTAAAATCTTATTTAGAGAAAAGAATCTAAGGCTTAGAATTTTTTCATTATTTTCCAACTTTATTTCCCAATACTTTATTATTAGAAAGTAATAGCAAATGATTTTATTTTCTGGATAAATAAGAATTAGTATAGCATTCAGAAGAGTTAAAATTTGAAAGAGGAACTATAATATTTTGATGTTAGAGGTGGGTGCCTGGTTTAAATTCACATGTATAATCAAAAATCTTTATAATACTGTGGAACCACATTCTGTTGCTAGGTATTAATTATTTATTTTATTGTCCAAATGCTCTAAAATTTTTGAGCACCTACAGTGTTAAAACAATGTACACTTATTCTTCAAACCTTAGAGCATTTAGCACAGAGTTCAGTTTGTAGTGTTCAATATAAATTATGAGTTAATGAAGTGGCTTATAAATTCATTTATAGAACAGTAGCAAAGTGATTTAATGAATATTTGGCATCTAACATATTCAATTGGAGAAAAGTGTCTGCTTCCCCAGTGTTTTATCATCATGGATTACATACATATATGTGTGTATATGTATATATTACATTTATATACATAACTTATATATTTATACTTATGATACAAATGTAAATGTAGAGTGAAAACTGGTATATATGGAGACAAGAAAGGAGTGTTTATAGCATTTTGAGGCTGTTATGGAACTTATATCGAGGGATTCTGCTGAGTCCATAGTTCTAAGAGGGCTTCTTTCCTGCTGAGCAAGCAGTGCTTGGTGCATGCATGATTGAAATTCCTGAATAAGTGTAGCATCCTGCAGCTGTGAGTCATGGAGGTGTTCAGAGACCTCAATCTTTGTTGATTCAAGCGTCATTCATGGAAAAATTGCTCCAGTTGATTTATCGCTCCTTGTCCAGTTCCAGATTATTTTATGAATACATGTTACAAAAATCAAATAAATAAATATTACTTTGGTATTAGAAGTAAGAACTTTTATACTAAAACTGTAGTTTCAGTGATTATTCTTAGGGGAAAGAAAACTGAAAAATAGCTTTTCCCTATTTTTCAGCCTTTTGCAGATTTGAGAATCATAGCAGTTCTCATGTTCTGTATTTCTTTGCAACGATTTTTGCAATAGAAGGAAATAAAATCATCTGCTGAGATTCTTTGTCCCCCTGCAGTTGAGGAAAATAGGAAAAATATAAAGGCAATTATAGATGGAATTGAGAAGTATATTTTATGATTTTTTTTTCTTTAAAGGAATTAGTATGTATTTGTTAAGCATTTATGGGTTCTTAAAAGAAAGGTTTTTTTACTGAAAAAAATTTATAAACAGAATATTCAGGTGATTTTTAGGTCAGTACACTTAGAAATACCTGATGAACCTATTTGGATGTATTTTTTATTTGCTAATACTAACAATTTACTTTTTATTGTAGAGAAATAAATGGTATGACCATTTACCAAATACAATATCTATTTTCTTCCTGTTGGTACACAAGAATTATTGATTAATATATCCAAAAGATTTAGCAGGCATTTGGGGTTCACTTCTTCCTCTTTAGTGAATATCCTCAAAGCTCAGTTGTGCTCTTATCTTAGTGAACTGGGTATATTTTTTAACTCATCGTATAGTATCACCCTATAGTATCCCATGGGCAGAGGAGCCTGGCAGGCTACATTCCATGGGGTTGCAAGGGCTGGACACAACTTAGTGACTAAACCACCACCATAGTATCACTTGTGCTATCTTCAAGTACAGATATAATTTCCTTCCCCAGGTCTCACTCCTTTAAACTTGTTTTCAGCATTCAGTGATGCTCATTAGTCATCACAGTTTATCTTTTGCCACCCTCCATATTAATGACAAATTTAATTTCTCTATCACTGTCACTTTTTTGTATTTCCTTTACTCACATCACTTATTTTCATTCACTAAATACCTGAGAAATATTCCTTATCATAAATATGTCTTTATTGCTCTAAATAAAGCAGGTCTCCTTTTTAAATTTGACTCAACATTTCTTGGCTAAGGTAAGACATGACTACTTGGATGTCACAACTCCCTCAAAACAACATACATAAAATTGAATGTATTTTATACCCTACCTCTACCATTAGGCTGTGAATTTTAAATCACTGTAACTAGATTCAGGCACATCTTTATGAATCAAAATAGGAACCATTACAATCAACAAAGTTTTGCCAAGAAATGTTTGTTTATTCCTGAAGTGTAAAAATCCATGTGTCAGCATTTAACGAACTCTTGGAAAGCATTTTCTGCCTCCTGCTGGTTGTGGAAGAGTTTTCCGTGAAAAAAAAAATTGTCAAGATGCTTGATGAAATGGTAGTCAGTTGGCAAGAGATCAGGTGACTATGGCAGATGAGGCAAAATTTCATAGCCCAATTTGTTCACCTTTTGAAGCATTGATTGTGCATTATATGGCCGGTCATTGTCATGGAGAAGTATTGGGCCGATTCTGTCCACCAATGCTAGCCACAGGCCTTGAAGATTTTGGAGCATCTCATTGACTTGGTGAGCATACTTATCAAATGTAAACCAGGAATCAGAAAGTTGTAGTGGATCAGATGGACAGCAGACCACCAAATAGTGACCATGATCTTCCTTGGTGTGAGTTTGGCTTTAGAAAATGCTTTGGAACTTCTTCTCAGTTCAGCCACTGAGCTGGTTATGACTGGATGTTTGATAAAGTCCACTTTTCATTGCACATCTCAATCTGATCAAGACATGGTTCATTGTTGTTGCATAGCAAAAAAGAAGATGACAATTCAAAATGATGAATATTCTTTTAATCAGCTCCTGAGGTTCCCACTTGTTGAGCTCTTTCACCTTTCCAATTTACTTCAAAGGCCAAATGACTGTAAAATGGCTAATGTTGAGTTCTTTAGCAACTAGTAGTTGTAAGAAAATCAGATTTGATGATGGCTCTCAATTGGTCATTTTCAACTTCAGATGATTGGCCACTGCACTTCTCATCTTCAAGGCGCTCATCTCTTTTGCAAAACACTTGAATCACCATTGCACTGTACATTAATTAACAGTTCCTGGGCCAAATGCATTGTTAATGTTGTGAGGTTTATCTGCTGCTTTACAACCCATTTTGAACTCAAAAAAATCACTTGGATTTTCTGTATGTCTAACATCATTTCTATAGTCGAATATGATATATATATATATATATATATATATATATATATATATATATACACATATCATATCAGATCAGATCAGTCGCTCAGTCGTGTCCGACTCTTTGCGACCCCATGAACCGCAGCACGCCAGGCCTCCCTGTCCATCACCAGCTCCCGGAGGTCACTCAGACTCGCATCCATCGAGTCAGTGATGCCATCCAGCCATCTCATCCTCTGTCGTCCCCTTCTCCTCCTGCCCTCAATCCCTCCCAGCATCAGAGTCTTCTCCAATGAGTCAACTCTTCGCATGAGGTGGCCAAAATACTGGAGTTTCAGCTTTAGCATCATTCCTTCTAAAGAAATTCCAGGATTGATCTCCTTCAGAATGGACTGGTTGGATCTTCTTGCAGTCCAAGGGACTCTCAAGAGTCTTCTCCAACACCACAGTTCAAAAGCATCAATTCTTCGGTGCTCAGCCTTCTTCACAGTCCAGCTCTCACATCCATACATGACCACAGGAAAGACCATAGCCTTGACTAGGCGAACCTTTGTTGGTAAAGTAATGTCTCTGCTTTTGAATATGCTATCTAGGTTGCTCATAACTTTCCTTCCAAGGAGTAAGCGTCTTTTAATTTCATGGCTGCAGTCACCATCTGCAGTGATTTTGGAGCCCAGAAAAACAAAGTCTGACACTGTTTCCACTGTTTCCCCATCTATTTCCCATGCAGTGATGGGACCAGATGCCATGATCTTCGTTTTCTGAATGTTGAGCTTTAAGCCAACCTTTTCACTCTCCACTTTCACTTTCATCAAGAGGCTTTTTAGCCCCTCTTCACTTTCTGCCATAAGAGTCGTGTCATCTGCATATCTGAGGTTATTGATATGACAGGGTGTGGTCCGCTGGAGAAGGGAATGGCAAACCACTTCAGTATTCTTGCCTTGAGAACCCATGAACAGTATGAAAAGACAAAATGATAGGATACTGAAAGAGAAACTCCCCAGGTCAGTAGGGGCCCAATATGCTACTGGAGATCAGTGGAGAAATAACTCCAGAAAGAATGAAAGGATGGAGCCAAAACAAAAAGAATACCCAGCTGTGGATGTGTCTGGTGATAGAAGCAAAGTCCGATGCTGTAAAGAGCAATATTGCATAGGAACCTGGAATGTCAGGTCCATGAATCAAGGCAAATTGGAAGTGGTCAAACAAGAGATGGCCAGAGTGAATGTCGACATTCTAGGAATTAGCGAACTAAAATGGACTGGAATGGGTGAATTTAACTCGGATGACCATTATATATACTACTGTGGGCAGGAATCCCTCAGAAGAAATGGAGTGGCCATCATGGTCAACAAAAGAGTCCGAAATGCAGTACTTGGATGCAATCTCAAAAATGACAGAATGATCTCTGTTCGTTTACAAGGTAAACCATTCAATGTCACAGTAATCCAAGTCTATGCCCCAACCAGTAACGCCGAAGAAGCTGAAGTTGAAAGGTTCTATGAAGACCTACAAGACCTTTTAGAACTAACACCCCAAAAAGATGTCCTTTTCATTATAGGGGACTGGAATGCAAAAGTAGGAAGTCAAGCAACACCTGGAGTAACAGGCAAATTTGGCCTTGGAATACGGAATGAAGCAGGGCAAAGACTAATAGAGTTTTGCCAAGAAAATGCACTGGTCATAGCAAATACCCTCTTTCAACAACACAAGAGAAGACTCTATACATGGACATCACCAGATGGTCAACACCGAAATCAGATCGATTATATTCTTTGCAGCCAAAGATGGAGAAGCTCTATACAATCAGCAAAAACAAGACCAGGAGCTGACTGTGGCTCGGACCATGAACTCCTTATTGCCAAATTCAGACTGAGATTGAAGAAAGTAGGGAAAACTACTAGACCATTCAGGTATGACCTAAATCAAATCCCTTATGATTATACAGTGGAAGTAAGAAATAGATTTAAGGGCCTAGATCTGATAGATAGAGTGCCTGATGAACTATGGAATGAGGTTCGTGACATTGTACAGGAGACAGGGATCAAGACCATCCCCATGGAAAAGAAATGCAAAAAAGCAAAATGGCTGTCTGGGGAGGCCTTACAAATAGCTGTGAAAAGAAGAGAAGCGAAAAGCAACGGAGAAAAGGAAAGATATAAACATCTAAATGCAGAGTTCCAAAGAATAGCAAGAAGAGATAAGAAAGCCTTCTTCAGTGATCAATGCAAAGAAATAGAGGAAAACAACAGAATGGGAAAGACTAGGGATCTCTTCAAGAAAATCAGAGATACCAAAGGAACATTTCATGCAAAGATGGGCACGATAAAGGACAGAGATGGTGTGGACCTAACAGAAGCAGAAGATATTAAGAAGAGGTGGCAAGAATACACAGAAGAACTGTACAAAAAAGAGCTTCAAGACCTAGACAATCATGATGATGTGATCACTGACCTAGAGCCAGACATCTTGGAATGTGAAGTCAAATGGGCCTTAGAAAGCATCACTACGAACAAAGCTAGTGGAGGCGATGGAATTCCAGTGGAGCTATTCCAAGTCCTGAATGATGATGCTGTGAAAGTGCTGCACTCAATATGCCAGCAAATTTGGAAAACTCAGCAGTGGCCACAAGATTGGAAAAGGTCAGTTGTCATCCCAATCCCAAAGAAAGGCAATGCCAAGGAGTGCTCAAACTAACGAACAATTGCACTCATCTCACAGGCTAGTAAAGTAATGCTCAAAATTCTCCAAGCCAGGCTTCAGCAATATGTGAACCATGAACTTCCTGATGTTCAAGCTGGTTTTCGAAAAGGCAGAGGAACCAGAGATCAAATTGCCAACATCCGCTGGATCATGGAAAAAGCAAGAGAGTTCCAGAAAAACATCTATTTCTGCTTTAGTGACTATGCCAAAGCCTTTGACTGTGTGGATCACAATAAACTATGGAAAATTCTGAAAGAGATGGGAACACCAGACCACCTGATCTGCCTCTTAAGAAATCTGTATGCAGGTCAGGAAGCAACAGTTAGAACTGGTCATGGAACAACAGACTGGTTCCAAATAGGAAAAGGAGTACGTCAAGGCTGCATATTGTCACCATGTTTATTTAACTTATATGCAGAGTACATCATGAGAAATGCTGGACTGGAAGAAACACAGGTTGGAATCAAGATTGCTGGGAGAAATATCAATAACCTCAGATATATACATATATGTATATATATATAAACAGCAAAGAATAAGTCATTAGTAAAAAATTATAAAGCAAGAAATGTGCATTAAGATGATATATAATGAAGCCACATTTATTTAATAATATATTCTAATATCAAAGGCAAAATTAAAAACACAAAAACACAATTTTTGCACCAACGTAATATATTGTAGGTCAACAAAAACAAGACCAGGAGGTGACTGTGGCTCAGATCACGAACTCCTTATTGCCAAATTCAGACTTAAAGTGAACAAAGTAGGGAAAACCATGAGATCATTCAGGTATGACCTAAATCAAATCCCTTATGATTATATAGTGGAAGTGAAAATAGATTTAAGGGACTAGATCTGATAGAGTGCCTGATGAACTATGGACGGAGGTTCATGACATTGTGCAGGAGACAGAGATCAAGACCATCCCCATGGAAAAGAAATGCAAAAAAGCAAAATGGCTGCCTGAGGAGGCCTTACAAAGAGCTGTGAAAAGAAGAGAAGTGAAAAGCAAAGGAGAAAATGAAAGATATAAACATCTGAATGCAGAATTCCAAAGAATAGCAAGAAGAGATAAGAAAGCCTTCTTCAACCATCAATGCAAAGAAATAGAGGAAAACAACAGAATGGGAAAGACTAGAGATCTCTTCAGGAAAATTAGAGATACCAAGGGAATATTTCATGCAAAGATGGGCTCGATAAAAGAAAGAAATGGTATGGACTTAACAGAAGCAGAAGATATTAAGAAGAGGTGGCAAGAATACACAGAAGAACAGTACAAGAAACATATTCCTGACCAAGATGATCATGATGGTGTGACCACTGACCTAGAGGCAGACATTCCTGGAATGTGAAGTCAAGTGGGCCTTAGAAAGCATCACTACGAACAAAGCTAGTGGAGGTGATGGAATTCCAATTGAGCTATTTAAATCCTGAAAGACAATGCTGTGAAAATGCTGCATTCAATATGCCAGCAAATTTGGAAAACTCAGCAGTGGCCACAGGACTGAAAAAGGTCAGTTTTCATTCCAATCCCAAAGGCAATGCCAAATAATGCTCAAACTACCACACAATTGAACTCATCTCACATGCTACTAAAGTAATGCTCAAAATTCTCCAACCCAGGCTACAGCAATATGTGAACCGTTAACATTCTGTTGTTCTAGCTGGTTTTAGAAAAGGCAGAGGAACCAGAGATCAAATTGCCAACATCCCCTGGATCATGGAAAAAACAAGAGAGTTCCAGAAAACCATCTATTTCTGCTTTCTTGACTATACCAAAGTCTTTGACTGTGTAGATCACAATCAACTATGGAAAATTCTGAAAGAGATGGAAATACCAGACCACCTGACCTGCCTCTTGAGAAACCTATATGCAGGTCAGGAAGCAGCAGTTAGAACTGGACATGGAACAACAGACTGATTCCAAATAGGAAAAGGAGTACATCAAGGCTGTATATTGTCACCCTGCTTATTTAATTTATATGCAGAGTACATCATGAGAAATGCTGGACTGGAAGAAACATAAGCTGGAATCAAGATTGCTGGGAGAAATATCAATCACCTCAGATATGCAGATGACACCACCCTTATGGCAGAAAGTGAAGAGGAACTAAAAAGCTTCTTGATGAAAGTGAAAGTGGAGAGTGGAAAAGTTGGCTTAAAGCTCAACATTCAGAAAACGAAGATCATGGCATCTGGTCCCATCACTACATGGGAAATAGATGGGGAAACAGTGAAAACAGTGTCAGACTTTATTTTTGGGGAGCTCCAAAATCACTGCAGATGGTGACTGCAGCCATGAAATTAAAAGACGCTTGCTCCTTGGAAGGAAAGTTATGACCAACCTAGATAGCATATTCAAAAGAGACATTACTTTGCCAACAAAGGTCCATCTAGTCAAGGCTATGGTTTTTCCAGTGGTCATGTATGGATGTGAGAGTTGGACTGTGAGGAAAGCTGAGCACTGAAGAATTGATGTTTTTGAACTGTGGTGTCGGAGAAGACTCTTGAGAGTCCCTTGGACTGCAAGGAGATCCAAGCAGTCCATTCTGAAGGAGATCAACCCTGGAATATCTTTGGAAGGAATGATGCTGAAGATGAAACTGCAGTACTTTGGCCACCTCATGCGAAGAGTTGACTCATTAGAGAAGATTCTGATGCTGGGAGGGATTGTGGGCAGGAGGAGAAGGGGATGACAGAGGATAAGATGGCTGGATGTCATCACTGACTTGATGGACATGAGTCTGAGTGAACTCTGGGTGTTTGTAATGGACAGGGAGGCCTGGCGTGCTGCGATTCATGGCATCGCAAAGAGTCAGACATGACTGAATGAACTGAACTGAACTGAACTGAAACTGGTAAGTGAAATGTACAAAAAGGTTTAAAATATTTTTGAAATAACTCATGGCTCTAGAATTTCTAGGGATTCTGATTCCATGTTTCTGACTTCAAAAGCTTATCCCTCCTAGCAAATGGGAAAAGAGTAGATTACAATGTGTGAAGTTCTAAATTGTGATTGACTCTGTTACTGTACATTTATCTTTGCTCTTGAGAAAACTCAAACAAAACCTAAAATCAAGCAGAAATTGAATAATTTCAGTTCTACAATTGCTGTATTTCTGGTATTATCTATAATGGGAAATAGATGGAGAAACAGTGGAAACAATGTCAGACTTTATTTTTCTGGGCTCCAAAATCACTGCAGATGGTGACTGCAGCCATGAAATTAAAAGACGCTTACTCCTTGGAAGGAAAGTTATGACCAACCTAGATAGCATAGTCAAAAGCAGAGACATCATTTTGCCAACAAAGGCTCGCCTAGTCAAGGCTATGGTCTTTCCTGTGGTCATGTATGGATGTGAGAGCTGGACTGTGAAGAAGGCTGAGTGCCGAAGAATTGATGCTTTTGAACTGTGGTGTTGGAGAAGACTCTTGAGAGTCCCTTGGACTGCAAGGAGATCCAATGAGTCCATTCTTAAGGAAATCAGCCCTGGGATTTCTTTGGAAGGAATGATGCTAAAGCTGAAACTCCAGTATTTTGGCCACCTCATGCGAAGAGTTGACTCATTGGAGAAGACTCTGATGCTGGGAGGGATTGAGGGCAGGAGGAGAAGGGGACGACAGAGGATGAGATGGCTGGATAGCATTACTGACTCGATGGATGTGAGTCTATGTGCCCTCTGGGAGTTGGTGATGGACAGAGAGGCCTGGCGTGCTGCAGTTCATGGGGTCGCAGTCGGACACGACTAAGCAACTAATCTGATCTGAACAATGTTTTACTCATTCTTTTTTCAAGGTGCTGTAGAATTTTGCTCTTCTAAATCTAAGGAAGATGCCATCACTGCTAGCCCAGAATAACTTGTTTCCTTTGTCTCTACTTCCTCTGTTTTACACTTACCTCTTACCTCTTATGCTGTCGTTTTAAGTGAACATATTATTTCTTTATTCCTTGTATTAATAATTATTTAGTCCTCTTTTAACATGCAAATAATCCCTCTAAGTTTTAACAAATGATTATTTCCCTCATTTCTGTCTTTCAAGTCTCACAAATCATCTTATGCCCAAAATAATTTGGAACAATAAAAAAATGGAATTCTAGTTTAATTAGGCTGATACCATATGAATCCACCATACATAAATATCAGGTCAGTATTCACACATACTATTTTAACTAGATTTAATATATATTCAAAGTAAATATATTCACAAAATCAAGTTTTCATCAATGAAGTATCTATTCTTATACTTGAGAACACAGCAATCATTTCCAAATTGGATGGGAAGTATTTTTACTTCCAATCTTGAGTTTTTTACTCTTCAAGCTGTGGAATTCCTCCTTTAATATACTGTAACTTATCCATTCATCTGCTGATGGACATCTAGGTTGCTTCCATGTATACCTACGGCAGATTCAATTTGATATATGCCAAAACAAATACAATATTGTAAAGTTAAATAAAATAAAATAAAAATTAAAAAATATACTGTAATAATACTGAGATACATGGTTAACTAATCTTAAACTATTATGAATGTGATAATAAACAGGAGAGGAGAAAAAATATTATGTAGAAATTATCTGAAAATAAGTTTTTTAAAAGTCTTACACCTATTAAAATCCCCAATTCTGAATTGGATCACATTGTTGTTCAGTTCAGGTCAGTTCAGTCACTCAGTCACATCCAACTCTTTGTGACCCCATGAATCTCAGCACGCCAGGCCTCCCTGTCCATCACCAACTACCGGAGTTCACACATACTCACGTCCATCGAGTCAGTGATGCCATCCAGCCATCTCATCCTCTGTCCTCCCCTTCTCCTTCTGCACCCAATCCCCCCCAGCATCAGACAGAGTCTTTTCCAATGAGTCAACACTTCGCATGAGATGGCCAAAGTACTGGAGTTTCAGCTTTAGCATCATTCTTTCCAAAGAAATCCCAGGGCTGATCTCCTTCAGAATGGACTGGTTGGATCTCCTTGCAGTCCAAGGGACTCTCAAGAGTTTTCTCCAACACCAAGGTTCAAAAGCATCAATTCTTTGGTGCTCAGCTTTCCTCACAGTCCAAATCTCACATCCATACATGACCACAGGAAAATCCATAGCCTTGACTAGACAGAACTTTGTTGGCAAAGTAATGTGTCTGCTTTTGAATATGCTATCTAAGTTGGTCACAACTTTCCTTCCAAGGAGTAAGCATCTTTTAATTTCATGGCTGCAGTCACCATCTGTAGTGATTTTGGAGCCAGAAAAATAAAATCTGACACTGTTTCAACTGCTTCCCCATCTATTTCCCATGAAGTGATGGGACCAGATGCCATGATCTTCATTTTCTGAATGTTGAGCTTTAAGCCAACATTTTCACTCTCCACTTTCACTTTCATCAAGAAGCTTTTTAGTTCCTCTTCACTTTCTGCCATAAGGGTGGTGTCATCTGCATATCTGAGGTTATTAATATTTTCCTGGCAATCTTGATTCCAGCTTGTGTTTCTTCCAGTCCAGCGTTTCTCATGATGTACTCTGCATATAAGTTAAATAAGCAGGTTGACAATATACACCCTGATGTACTCCTTTTCCTATTTGGAACCAGTCTGTTTTTCCATGTCTAGTTCTAACTGTTGCTTCGTGACATTGTAGCTACTTGTAAATCTGTTTAGCGAGCTCATTGCAACAAACTCAACCTAATCCAGCTAATATCCTTTCCACAGTGATCCTTACTTTGAAATAGCACCCCTGTGTTTTCCCAAGTTTCTGTTACTGTTTGCTATGTATCACATCTTATGGGTCATACTTTGTTACACACACACACTAACTTATGTTTAACTTGAGTCTAATGCTAGATGCAGACAATAGAAAGTGGAAGAGTATAATAAACCAAATAATAGATGCAATATAATGTTCCCATCATTATCCTTGCAACCTTGGAATATGTCACCTGTTTATGGCAAAAGCGACTTTGTAAGTCATGACTAAGCTAAGAAACAAGATGAAATTTTATCCTGGGTTATCTGGGTGAGTTTAAGAAGGGCCAAAATCAGATAAGGAGACCTGGTGATGATAAAAATGGAGTAAGAGTTTTAAGATGCCACACTGCTGTCTGTGAAAATGGAGAAAGAATTCGTCAAGCCAAGAAATATGAGAGCCTTCTAGAAGGTGAGCTTCCCTGGTAACTCAGCTGGTAAAGAATCTTCCTAGAATGCAGAAGACTCCAATTTGACTCCTGGGTCAGAAAGATCCCTGGAGAAGGGATCAGATCAGATCAGATCAGATCAGTCCCTCAGTCGTGTCCGACTCTTTGCGACCCCATGAATCACAGCACGCCAGGCCTCCCTATCCATCACCAGCACTCGGAGGTCACTCAGACTCACATCCATCGAGTCAGTGATGCCATCCAGCCATCTCATCCTCCGTCGTCCCCTTCTCCTCCTGCCCTCAATCCCTCCCAGCATCAGAGTCTTCTCCAATGAGTCAACTCTTCACATGAGGTGGCCAAAATACTGGAGTCTCAGCTTTAGCATCATTCCTTCCAAAGAAATCCCAGGGCTGATCTCCTTCAGAATGGACTGGTTGGATCTCCTTGCAGTCCAAGGGACTCTCAAGAGTTTTCTCCAACACCACAGTTCAAAAGCATCAATTCTTCAGCACTCAGCCTTCTTCACAGTCCAGCTCTCACATCCATACATGACCACAGGAAAGACCATAGCCTTGACTAGGCGAACCTTTGTTGGCAAAATGATGTCTCTGCTTTTGACTATGCTATCTAGGTTGGTCATAACTTTCCTTCCAAGGAGTAAGCATCTTTTAATTTCATGGCTGCAGTCAACATCTGCAGTGATTTTGGAGCCCAGAAAAAGAAAATCTGACACTGTTTCCACTGTTTCTCCATCTATTTCCCATGTAGTGATGGGAACAGATGCCATGATCTTCGTTTTCTGAATGTTGAGCTTTAAGCCAACCTTTTCACTATCCACTTTCACTTTCATCAAGAAGCTTTTTAGTTCCTCTTCACTTTCTGCCATAAGGGTGGTGTCATCTGCATATCTGAGGTTATTGATATTTCTCCCAGCAATCTTGATTCCAACTTGTGTTTCTTCCAGTCCAGCATTTCTCATGATGTACTCTGCATATAAGTTAAATAAACATGGTGACAATATACAGCCTTGACGTACTCCTTTTCCTATTTGGAACCAGTCTGTTGTTCCATGACCAGTTCTAACTGTTGCTTCCTGACCTTCATACAGATTTCTCAAGAGGCAGATCAGGTGGTCTGGTATTCCCATCTCTCTCAGAATTTTCCACAGTTTATTGTGATCCACACAGTCAATGGCTTTGGCATAGTCAATAAAGCATAAATAGATGTTTTTCTGGAACTCTCTTGCTTTTTCGATGATCCAGCAGATGTTGGCAATTTGATCTCTGGTTCCTCTGCCTTTTCTAAATCCAGCTTGAACATCAGGAAGTTCACGGTTCACATATTGGTGAAGCCTGGCTTGGAGAATTTTGAGCATTACTTTACTAGCGTGTGAGATGAGTGCAATTGTGCGGTAGTTTGAGCACTCTTTGGCATTGCCTTTCTTTGGGATTGGGATGAAAACTGACCTTTTCCAATCTTGTGGCCACTGCTGAGTTTTCCAGATTTGCTGGCATATTGAGTGCAGCACTTTCACAGCATCATCTTTCAGGATTTGGAATAGCTCCACTGGAATTCCATCACCTCCACTAGCTTTGTTCGTAGTGATGCTTTCTAAGGCCCACTTGACTTCACATTCCAGGATGTCTGGCTCTAGGTCAGTGATCACACCATCATGATTATCTGGGTCGTGAAGCTCTTTTTTGTACTGTTCTTCTGTGTATTCTTGCCACCTCTTCTTAATATCTTCTGCTTCCGTTAGTTCCATACCATTTCTGCCCTTTATCGAGCCCATTTTTGCATGAAATGTTCCTTTGGTATCTCTGATTTTCTTGAATAGATCCCTAGTCTTTCCCATTCTGTTGTTTTCCTCTATTTCTTTGCATTGATCGCTGAAGAAGGCTTTCTTATCTCTTCTTGCTAGTCTTTGGAACTCTGTATTCAGATGTTTATATTTTTCCTTTTCTCCTGTGTTTTTTGCTTCTCTTCTTTTTGGAGAAGAGATAGTCTATCCATTCTAGTATTCTTGATCTTTCCTGGTGCCTCAGTTGGTAAAAATCCATCTGCAATATGAGAGACTTGGGTTTGATCTCTGGGTTGTAAAGATCCCCTGGTGGAGGGCATGGCAACCCAATCCAGTATTCTTACTTGGAGACTCCCCATAGACTGAGGAGCCTGGTAGACTACATCTGTGGGGTCACTAACAGTTGGACTCAACTGAGCAACTAAGTACACACACACACACTAGAAGGTGAAAAAGATAAGGAAAGAAATTATCTCCTAGTACTCAGCAGAAATTGTTTTAGTTTGTTTATAAAAGCAATAGGAAACTAACAGGATAAATCCTGAAGGTCATCAGTGTCTAATAAAGCAGTTATTTCAGAGGAAGCTATAGATTTTGAGGCAAGGGAAGATCAACCTCCCTGTAGAAGGTGTGAAGAGATATTTCCACAGTTGAAGGAGGATCAGAACAGTTTATAAGTTTAAGTTCCATGGGATTTAACTGTAGGTGCTTCCCAATTTTCAAAATTACACTCCTACAAAATTGATTCCCTACTTCAAAATAATGGACCTTGAATATTTTGGAATTTCTTTTGTGTTATAACTTGATTACTAGAAGGATTAAATTTAGGGCTTTATTTTCAGAAATTTTAACCATGGAGCTGTAAAAGTTTAGGCTATTCAAAGAAGCAAAAGCTTGGGCTTGGCAGTTAATATTATGAGTTCCTCTTTTAATCCCTAAATTCTCCAGTTTATTTTAAAACAGACATCTAACCTTATTATACTGTTTATTTTGACAACATTTCTTATGGTAGCAAATAATTTGTTACCTAAAATCTTTTGTTGTCTAATCTCTTGACTACGAGTGATGTTTTATGTCATGATTTTGTCAATTTCTATGTTTTACCACATAATATGACTGCAGCCATGAAATTAAAAGACGCTTACTCCTTGGAAGGAAAGTTATGACCAACCTAGACAGCATATTCAAAAGCAGAGACATTACTTTACCAACAAAGGTTCGCCTAGTCAAGGCTATGGTCTTTCCTGTGGTCATGTATGGATGTGAGAGCTGGACTGTGAAGAAGGCTGAGTGCTGAAGAATTGATGCTTTTGAACTGTGGTGTTGGAGAAGACTCTTGAGAGTCCCTTGGACTGCAAGAAGATCCAACCAGTCCATTCTGAAGGAGATCAATCCTGGAATTTCTTTAGAAGGAATGATGCTAAAGCTGAAACTCCAGTATTTTGGCCACCTCATGCGAAGAGTTGACTCATTGGAGAAGACTCTGATGCTGGGAGGGATTGAGGGCAGGAGGAGAAGGGGAAGACAGAGGATGAGATGGCTGGATGGCATCACTGACTTGATGGATGTGAGTCTGGTGACCTCCGGGAGTTGGTGATGGACAGGGAGGCCTGGTGTGCTGCGGTTCATGGGGTCGCAAAGAGTGGGACATGACTGAGCGACTGATCTGATCTGATCTGATCTGATGATGTACAAACACTGTCTTTATCATTGGAAATACTGTCTTTAGTATCTGTAACCATATAAGATCACTATGGATAAACTGTACACAATTCAAATTACCCATTTTAGGGTTCTGTTCCACTAGAAACATTTGCTATACTAAATTTTATATCTGAAAACAAGAGAAGCAGAACTTATTAAAGAATATATATAAAAGTATTTGTTAGAGGCATCATTGAAAATGAAGTCACTCAGTGATGTCTGACTTTTTGTGACCCTATGGACTGTAGCCTGCCAGTCTCCTCCATCCATAGGGTCTTCCAGGCAAGGGTACTGAAATGGATTGTCATTTCCTTCTCCAGGGGATCTTCCTGACCCAGGGATCAAACTCTGGTCTCCTGCATTGCAGGCAGACTTTTTACCATTTGAGCTACTATGTAATCTGTGTGACATCATTGGGGATCATTAAAAAGTCTAGGTAAGTATAGAACAGTCTTTTGGACTCTGTTCTATTGGACTTCTAAGTCCAACAGTTCTTTTGGACTCTTGAAGAGGGAGGTGGGGGATGATTTGGGAGAATGGTATTGAAACATGTATAATATCATATAAGAAATGAATTTCCAGTCCAGGTTTGATGTAGGATATAGGAAGCTTGGGGCTGGTGCACTGGGATGACCCAGAGGGATGGGGGAGGGAGGTGGGAGGGGGGTTCAAGTTTGGGAACACGTGTACACCCGTGGTGGTTTCATGTTGATGTATGGCAAAACCAATACAATACTGTAAAGTAATTAGCCTCTAATTAAAATAAATAAATTTAAATTAATAATAATAATAATAAATAAAACACACACAAAAAAGAAAGAAGTCTAGGTAAAGCTGATTTTTTTTTTCCATCTGCAGTTAGACCCTGAAATCAGTAGGGCCATCAGCAAAGAAATATAGGCACAAATTAAGGAAGCAAGGAAAAACTTGAATTTGTGAGAATGTGCTGGAACCCACAAAGATAGCCCAAAACCCTCCTTAGTCTCTCAATACCTGAGTGTCACCTATATAGAGATATTCCACAGGAAAAGATAATGCCCTTTATCATGAAGCAAAACATACACCTGGCCCCAGTATTGGATGATCTTAAGAAATCCATCAGGAGGTAAAGGAGCCTGGTTGCTCCCTCGCATCAATGGCAGAAGAGATAATTATATGACCAGCTGTAATCTCTCATGCCCTGCACTGACTTTGTGATTAAAAGAGAAACATAGCCACTGTTTCATCTCCATCTTCAACATCTCAAGCTATCTCTGTTCCCTTCTCTAGAGTGAAGAGAATTCTGGGGAATGTAGTTGATTGAATACAAATCCTGCAATAGTATCCAGAATGTTGGAAACCATATAATGCTATTATCACCTATTCACTGTAGATTGAAGTCAGAGTTGAAGTAGTGTCCAGATGACCACTAGTTCTACTTGAATTTGAGCCTTAATTGTAGGGAGTTTAGGTGTTCTGCTATAAAGCTCAAGATGTTGGAGAAGACCACTAGTGGGAGGATAGTGGGGTAGTGGCTAATAACCTATCATAATTATAAACTTAACAACTCATGTAACTACATGATTGGCACACATAACAGTTCAACAAATACTTGTTGGATGAAGGATGATTGAACATTCTAGTAATCCTGATCTTTAGTAGAATAAGGGTCTTTATTCTTCATTGCATCTTAAAATTAATTATTATAACTTTCTCTGTTCAAACACCTAATGCACTATTTCTAATATACTTGACATTGAATTTATCTATCTTTTTATGGTGAATGTACATCTCATATTCTCCAGATCGCAAACTCAATGATAATTATTTGAATGTATTTATTTACTCAATAAGTATTTCAGATAATTTATAATATCAGAGATATATAAGGAATATGGAAATATACAGTGTTTTAATTTCAATATATATATGAACTAAACTAATCTTAGTATTTGATTCATTCATTTTATGCTCCTTTTTGTTTACAAAATTATTTTGTAAAATTTAAAAAATCAGTATTTTTTATATATAAAAATAATTTTACATTTACAAACTAAATTTCATATTTTAAATATTAAAATGTATAATTTTTTTCATTTTAGATAAGATACAAATTTTATGTTTATAACCTCACAAAATATTTACATAATAATGTTTCCTCTGTTCACATGAATGACCCAATTCGGTAGTTCCATAATTTAACATTTTGTAATAATAGCCTTAATATTGTTTTTCTATAAATTCTGAGTTTGATATTTACACTCTATAAAGTCAAAAAATATAAAATTTTCTCAAGAGGAAACTAAAGTCAATTTGACCCTTAAATCTCATTTCATTCTTAAAACTCTAGAGATTCTAGTTCATTATTTCTTCAATTCTAATACTAAGAGTATTTTCCTGAGTATATAAACTCTCCATTAATACATAAACTTGATTTGCATTTTTATAATATCTTTCGGCCTTGGCCAATCTACCATTAATATATGCAGTAAATCTAAATGACAGTGATTTTAAAATTGCAATCCATTATGCTATTTGTAGTGATAGTCCTAAGGTCCTTTTAATAGGTTATATTTTAAATAATTTAGTTTTTTAGGTAAAAGCAGTTTGATAACTAGTATTTTCAAGCAATTAAAAAAAAGTGTGTTGGATGAGGGCTTTGCCTGGAAACCCATCTGGGAAAACCAGTGAAGTATGTCCTTCAAAGTGAGTAAAGTTATGGTTGATGAATTTGGTGACTGTCCTAATAGTGTATTTCACCTTTCTATATTCAATGATAATGGTGTGGAAGAGAAACTATTGACTACTTAGTATGTCCCAGGCAATTTCTAATGACTTTATGCAATAGCATTATTACTCATTTTTAATCTTTTGTACTTTCATGACACTATGCCATTGATTCGTTCATGGAGTACTGGCTGCATGGTGGTGAATAATCTTTTAGGCTGGATAGCCCCTATTTAGGGTTATTCATTATGGGGAAGGAAGTGATTTTGCAAGCATTACTGACCAGGGTTCTTGAACTCCTTAATCAACAGAAATTGATAAGTGGTCAGACAAGAAATTCAGGCAAGGTTTTTATAGGACTCATGCTACAGCACAAGGGAGTAAAAATAAGGACCAGGTTTCCCTTACTCCTGTGGGAGTGAGTGTGCTTGTTTCTTATTGAGGGTGAGAGTAGAGTTGGGTTCATAGATTGGGTTGGAGGGGTGCTTAGAGTTGGCTTACCCAACCTCTTATTGGTGCTGTGTGCAAGGTACATGTGTAGTACCTTGCTTTTATTCCAAGCACTCTATTTTTGCTGTTTTTTTTTTTTTTTTTTTTCCAGTCATTTTGTATCTTCTTCATAATTTGTGCTGAGATGAGGTTCTCATCATTGGGTCCAAGGAAGATCCCCTGGAAAAGAATATGGCAACCCACTCCAGTAATTCTTGCGTGGAGAATTCCATGGACAGTGGAGCCTGTTAGGCTACAGTACATGGGGTTGCAGAGAGTTGGACATGATTGAGTGCACATGATCACAAACACACACCTAATCCAATAGAATTAGTACCTTCAGAAGAAGTGAGAAATGATAGGAATAAACATGCACAGAGGAAAGGACACGTGAGGTGGTCAGTTCAGTCAGTCGTGTCCAACTTTTTGCAACCCCATGAATCACAGCACGCCAGGCCTCCCTGTCCATCACCAACTCCCGGAGTTCACTCAGACTCACATCCATCGAGTCAGTGATGCCATCCAGCCATCTCATCCTCTGTTGTCCCCTTCTCCTCCTGCCCTCAATCCCTCCCAGCATCAGAGTCTTCTCCAATGAGTCAACTCTTCGCATGAGGTGGCCAAAATACTGGAGTTTCAGCTTTAGCATCATTCCTTCCAAAGAAATCCCAGGGCTGATCTCCTTCAGAATGGACTGGTTGGATCTCCTTGCAGTCCAAGGGACTCTCAAGAGTCTTCTCCAACACCACAGTTCAAAAGCATCAATTCTTCAGCACTCAGCCTTCTTCACAGTCCAACTCTCATATCCATACATGACCACTGGAAAAACCATAGCCTTGACTAGATGGATTTTTGTTGGCAAAGTAATATCTATGCTTTTGAATATGCTATATATGTTAGTCATAACTTTCCTTTCAAGGAGTAAGCGTCTTTTAATTTCATGGTTGCAATCACCATCTGCTGTGATTTTGGAGCCCCCCCAAAATAGTCTGACACTGTTTCCACTGTTTCCCCATCTATTTTCCATGAATTGATGGTTCCAGATGCCATGATCTTAGTTTTCTGAATGTTGAGCTTTAAACAAACATTTTCGTTCTCCTCTTTCACTTTCATCAAGAGGCTTTTTAGTTCCTCTTCACTTTCTGCCATAAGAGTGGTGTCATCTGCATATCTGAGGTTATCGATATTTCTCCCAGCAATCTTGATTCCAGCTTGTGTTTCTTCCAGCCTGTTTTTCTCATGAAGAACTTTGCATATAAGTTAAATAAACAGGGTGACAATATACAGCCTTGACGTTCTCCTTTTCCTATTTGGAACCAGTATGCTGTTTCATGTCCAGTTGTAACTGTTATGTTAGCCATAGCTAATTTAATAGCTCAATGTTCCTGCTCTAACTCTGGAACACGTTGATGGCTCTTCTAGCTTCAAAGCTCCCACAGGGTTAGTTGGGGCTTTGTTGTGACTACTTTGATGTCTAACTCCTCATTTTCTTTAAAGGAAACTTAGCTTCCTTTCCTATCATCTCCTCAGCCCCACAGGGCCTGATACTAAAGCATTCCCTATTCAACCTTCAACATGATAATACCCACCTCACTGCATGCTGATGAGAACTTCACCTGCAACAATCAGTCTTTATATGTATCCCTTCCTGGTTTACATACATCAAAGTTTTAGTAATAAAAATTCTACAGCTTGCCAGTATAAATTATTGATAACTTTAAAAAAAGAACCCTAAAGTACTGATAGCTGTGGGGGAAAATTGCCTCAATAGGAATTGGAGAAAAACTTCTAAATTACCAATGTTTTGCTTTGAAATAGATACACACAAAAATGACTCAATTAACTTGGTGATTATTTGGTATTGTATTTCTTAAAATTTGAAATATATACACATAATGTATTTCTGTATATTTTTGAAATATATACATATACAAAATTGTGATATATAATTTTGATACATTTGACGTTGTCTGGATGTATATCCGATCAGATCAGTCGCTCAGTCGTGTCCGACTCTTTGCGACCCCATGAACTGCAGCACGCCAGGCCTCCCTGTCCATCACCAGCTCTCGGAGGTCACTCAGACTCACATCCATCGAGTCAGTGATGCCATCCAGCCATCTCATCCTCTGTCGTCCCCTTCTCCTCCTGCCCCCAATCCCTCCCAGCATCAGAGTCTTCTCCAATGAGTCAACTCTTCGCATGAGGTGGCCAAAATACTGCTGGATGTATATAGACACAATTTAAAATGTAGTTGCACATTTTCCCAAGATCACTGATTTTTAAATGCATATTGACATTTTAAAAATGTGTTTCTTGTACAACTGTATTGAATAGTAAATATTGGAAATAGTCCCCCAGTTCAACTAGAAGAACTTAGAACAGATTATATAACAAATTTTATAAGATATCATATAACTATGAAAGTCATTTAAAAAATAATGTTGAATGTCATAGTATTAAATTTATATTAAATATGTAGATAATAACATCATGAATAAAATGTATACAACTTGTAAATACATATCAATGAAAAAGGTGTGTAAATATACATTAGTGTGAATGTATATGTATACATATTAGCAGCAATTGACATTGAGTGGAGGATTAACAAGTAATTATTCCTATGTGTTTTCTAAATTTTTCCAAATAATGAAGATATAAAAAAGGATAGATCACTCAAAAAGAAATACCTGTACAGAAATTCAAGAAGTGTCTTTACAGAAAGCAATGTAAAAGGTTCATTTGAACACTCAATCTCTAATAACACTCTCCTGTTTGGCTGAGAGCTTTCTCCAGTGAGATCTTGGCATACTGTACTCCCTTTTGTTTCTTCTCTTCTATGATAAGGAAGTCTGATTCTCTAACTATATATACTTAAAATTTTTTCTAACTGTAGAGAATGCTTGGCCATTGAATACATTCCTTAAGGTCATATCTTTGATTATCTTCTCTCAGGGTTCACTGACTGTGAGAGAGAATATATTTTTCCCACATCTGTGACCTCAGAGAAATCTAAACAGAGCTCTGCAGACTTTCCTACTTCTGTGACAAAAATTTCTGTCCATTTCACTCCTAGTCATTCATTCACTATGTTTCTACCACCAAGCAATGGATTATTTGCTGTCTACCATTCCAGTTCTTCACTTTTGATATCATGTCATAGAAAGTCGCTGAAATCATTGAGAAGTGAAAGTAAAGTTTGCTCACTTGTGTCCGACTCTTTGCAATCCATGAACTATACAGTCTATGGAATTCTCCAGGCAAGAATACTGGAGTGGGTAGCCTTTCCCTTCTCCAGGGGAATCTTCCCAATCCAGAGATCGAACCCAGGTCTCCCACATTGTAGGCGGATTCTTTACCAGCTGAGTCACAAGGGAAGCCCATTGAAATGTCTTGATAAATGCTGGTGGAAATACAAATTAGGTGATTATGTGAAAGTGAAACTCAAATCTCCATTGAAGGAATTATCTGTTCATATTCTGGAATCTATGGTGCTATAGCAACTGATGGAGTGAGGTTCATAAAATTCTCTATAACAGGCTGGAACTATTTGCTATGAAAAATCTCCAGATGATCGTATCTAAGAGAACAATACTACAAACTTGATAGTTGGCATGTGTTACTAAATATATCATGTTCTTTTATTTTTTTTTCCTGTCTAGAATTAGGTATACCTTTGAAATAATATACTGTCCATCTTTATTCAGGTTCTACTAAGGTTCAAATAAACTGTTAAACTATGTATAACTTTTCAATGTAAAGTAAAATCTTATCTGTAGAGAAAATAATGTCACATTTTCTCTTTTTTTTTTTCAAATTGACATTATATATGTATATATGTATAATGTATATATATGTATATATATATGAGTATCTTATTGTAATATATATATACTTTTTATCTCCCCTCTATATTGATTCTTTCTGGTTAATTGAAAATAGAAAAACTTTTTATTTCCTGACAAAGAATATCATCATGTTAAAACAATTTATTGTTTTGACTTAACCAATTAGAAGAAATGAAACATTATTGTTTTCAGAGGAAGTCAGTTATTTGATTCATCAAAATTGGGCATATAAAATGTCATTACATAAATTATATGTAAATCAAGTTATCTGAAATTACCAACGGACTACATTCAACTATATTATCTCAAGAAACTCATATATTTATCTCAACAAAACTCTTGGAGTGCATATTAATTCTGAAAGATGCTGATGAAATGAAAGTTTCTCTACCTGTAGTATGAGAAAGCTTTTGACTGTGTGGATCACAATAAACTGTGGAAAATTCTGAAAGAGATGGAAATATCATACCACCTGATCTGGCTCTTGAGAAATCTGTATGCAGGTCAGGAAGCAACAGTAAGAACTGGACATGAAACAACAGACTGTTTCTAAATAGGAAAAGGAGTACGGCAAGGCTGTATATTGTCACCATGTTTATTGAACTTATATGCAGAGTACATCATGAGAAACGCTGGGCTGGATGAAGCACAAGCTGGAATCAAGATTGATGGGAAAAATATCAATAACCTCAGATATGCAGATGACACCACCATTATGGCAAAAAGTGAAGAAGAACTAAAAAGCCTACTGATGAAAGTGAAAGAGGAGAATGAAAATGTTGGCTTAAAGCTCAACCTTCAGAAAACTAAGATCATGGCATTAGTTCCCATCAGATCAGATCAGTCATTCAGTCGTGTTTGACTCTTTGCAACCCCATGAATCACAGCACGCCAGGCATCCCTGTCCATCACCAACTCCCAGAGGTCACTCAGACTCACATCCATCAAGTCAGTGATGCCATCCAGCCATCTCATCCTCTGTCGTCCCCTTCTCCTCTTGGCCCCAATCCCTCCCAGCATCAGAGTCTTCTCCAATGAGTCAACCGTTCGCATAAGGTGGCTAAAGTCCTGGAGTTTCAGCTTTAGCATCATTCCTTCCAAAGAAATCCCAGGGCTGATCTCCTTCAGAATGAACTGGTTGGATCTCCTTGCAGTCCAAGGGACTCTCAAGAGTCTTCTCCAACATCACAGTTCAAAAGCATCAATTCTTTGGCGCTCAGCCTTCTTCACGGTCCAACTCTCACATCCATACATGACCACAGGAAAAACCATAGCCTTGACTAGATGAACCTTTGTTGGCAAAGTAATGTATCTGCTTTTGAACATGCTATCTAGGTTGATAATAACTTTCCTTTCAAGGATAAGCGTCTTTTAATTTCATGGCTGCAGTCATCATCTGTAGTGATTTTGGAGCCCAGAAAAAGTCTCACACTGTTTCCACTGTTTCCCCATCTACTTCCCATGAAGTGATGGGGCCAGATGCCATGTTCTTTGTTTTTTGAATGTTGTGCTTTAAGCCAACTTTTTCACTCTCCATTTTCACTTTCATCAAGAGGCTTTTTAGTTCCTCTTCACTTTCTGCCATAAGGGTGGTGTCATCTGCATATCTGAGGTTATCGATATTTCTCCCGGCTCTTGATTCCAGCTTGTGTTTCTTCCAGTCCAGCATTTCTCATGATGTACTCTGCATATAAGTTAAATAAACAGGGTGACAATATACAGCCTTGATATACTCCTTTTTCTATTTGGAACCAGTCTGTTGTTCCATTTCCAGTTCTAACTGTAGCTTCCTGACCTGCATACAAATTTCTCAAGAGGCAGATCTGCTGGTCTGGTATTCCCATCTTTTTCAGAAATTTCCACAGTTTATTGTGATCTACACAGTCAAAGGCTTTGGCATAGTCAATAAAGCAGAAATAGATGTTTTTCTGGAACTCTCTTGCTTTTCCCATGATCCAGGGGATGTTGGCAATTTGATCCCTGGTTCCTCTGCCTTTTCTCAAACCAGCTTGAATAACAGGAAGTTCACGGTTCACATATTGCTGAAGCCTCATGGCACATAGATGGGGAAACAGTGGAAACAGTGTCAGACTTTATTTTTGGGGGCTCCAAAATCACTGCAGATTGTGATTACAGTAATGAAATTAAAAGATGCTTACTCCTTGAAAGGAAAGTTATGACCAAGGTAGACAGCATATTAAAAAGTAGAGACATTACTTTGCCAACAAAGGTCCATCTATTCAAGGCTGTGGTTTTTCCAGTCATCATGTATGGATTTTTTTTGGACATATAAAGAAAGTTGAACTGATTTACTATACTATGAACTAGTCTGAACTATGAACTGACTGACCATACTATTAACTGGTCATTCTTGCATAGCCCAATAGTTACGTCCTCTCTCCTCTTACTTTATCACAACCATTATGTTTTTTTATAATCTAAATCATGGAAAATTATTTTCTATTTATACCACTATTAACTGGCATAAAAAAAAAAATAAGATCTTCCAAGGTTTCAGTTCAGTTCAGTTCCTCAGTCATGTCTTCCTCTTTGTGACCCCATGGACAGCAGCACGCCAGGCCTCCCTGTCACATTACCAACTCCCAGAGTTTACTCAAGTTCATGTCCATTGTGTAGGTGATTCCATATAACCATCTCATCCCCTATCATCCCCTTCTCCTCCTACCTTCAATCTTTCCCTGCATCACGGTCTTTCAAAATGAGTCAGTTCTTCCCATCAGGTGGCCAAAGTATTGAAGTTTCAACTTCAGATTCAGTCCTTTCAGTGAATACTCAAAACTGATGTCCCTTAGGATAAACTGGTTGGATCTCCTTGCAGTCCAAAGGACTCTCAAGAATCTTCTCCAACACCACAATTCAAAAGCATCAATCCTTCAGCAAACAAATTTCTTTACAGTCCAACTCTCATGTCCAAACATGACTACTGGAAAAACCAAAGCTTTGAATAGACGGACCTATGTTGGCAAAGTAATGTCTCTGCTTTTTATATGCTGCCAGATGGGCAACAACAAAATCAGATCGATTATATTCTTTGAAGCCAAAGATGGAGAAGCTCTATACAATCAGCAAAAACAAGACCAGGAGCTGACTGTGGCTCGGACCATGAACTCCTTATTGCCAAATTCAGACTGAAATTGAAGAAAGTAGGGAAAACCACTAGACCATTCAGGTACGACCTAAATCAAATCCCTTATGATTATACAGTAGAAGTGGGAAATAGATTTAAGGGCCTAGATCTGATAGATAGAGTGCCTGGTGAACTATGGAATGAGGTTTGTGACATTGTACAGGAGATAGGGATCAAGACCATCCCCATGGAAAAGAAATGCAAAATGGCTATCTTGGGAGGCCTTACAAATAGCTGTGAAAAAAAGGGAAGAGAAAAGCAAAGGAGAAAAGTAAAGTTATAAACATCTGAATGCAGAGTTACAAAGAATAGCTAGAAGAGATAAGAAAGCCTTCTTCAGCAATCAATGTAAAATAATAGAGGAAAACAACAGATTGGGAAAGACTAGGGATCACTTCAGGAAAATCAGAGATACCAAAGGAACATTTCATGCAAAGATGTGCTCGATAAGGGACAGAAGTGGTATGGACCTAACAGAAGCAGAAGATATTAAAAAGAGGTGGCAAGAATACGCAGAAGAACTGTACAAAAAAGATCTTCATGACCCAGATAATCACGATGGTGTGATCATTGACCTAGAGCCAGACATCCTGGAATGTGAAGTCAAGTGGGCCTTAGAAAGCATCACTATAAACAAAGCTAGTGGAGATGATGGAATTCCAGTTGAGCTATTCCAAGTCCTGAAAGATGATGCTGTGAAGTGCTGCACTCAATATGCCAGCCAATTTGAAAAACTCAGCAGTGGCCACAGGATTGGAAAAGGTCAGTTTTCACTCCAATCCCAAAGAAAGGCAATACCAAAGAATGATCAAACTATCACACAATTGCACTCATCTCACACACTAGTAAAGTAATGCTCAAAATTCTCCAAGCCAGGCTTCAGCAATATGTGAACCGTGAACTTTCTGATGTCCAAGCTGGTTTTAGAAAAGGCAGAGGAACCAGAGATCAAATTGCCAACATCTGCTGGATCATGGTAAAAGCAAGAGAGTTCCAGAAAAACATCTATTTATGTTTTATTGACTATACCAAAGCCTTTGACTGTGTAGATCACAATAAACTGTGGAAAATTTTGAAAGAGATGGGAATACCAGACCACCTGATCTGCCTCTTGAGAAATCTGTATGCAGGTCAGGAAGCAACAGTTAGAACTGTTCATGGAACAACAGACTAGTTCCAAATAGGAAAAAGAGTACGTCAAGGCTGTACATTGTCACCCTGTTTATTTAACTTATATGCAGAATACATCATGAGAAATGCTGGACTGGAAGAAACACAAGTTGGAATCAAGATTGCTTGGAGAAATATCAATAACCTCAGATATGCAGATGACACCAACCTTATGGCAGAAAGTGAAGAGGAACTAAAAAGCCTTTTGATGAAAGTGAAAGTGGAGAGCGAAGAGGTTGGCTTAAAGCTCAACATTCAGAAAACGAAGATCATGGCATCTGGTCCCATCAGATCAGATCAGATCAGTCGCTCAGTCATGTCCGACTCTTTGTGACCCCATGAACCGCAGCACACCAGGCCTCCCTGTCCATCACCAGCTCCCGGAGGTCACTCAGACTCACACCCATCAAGTCAGCGATGCCATCCAGCCATCTCATCCTCTGTTGTCCCCTTCTCCTCCTGCCCTCAATCCCTCCCAGCATCAGAGTCTTCTCCAATGAGTCAACTCTTTGCATGAGGTGGCCAAAATACTGGAGTTTCATTTAGCATCATTCCTTCCAAAGAAATCCCAGGATTGATCTCCTTCAGAATGGACCGGTTGGATCTTCTTGCAGTCCAAGGGACTCTCAAGAGTCTTCTCCAACACCACAGTTCAAAAGCATCAATTCTTTGGTGCTCATCCTTCTTCACAGTCCAGCTCTCACATCCATACATGACCACAGGTCCCATCACTTCATGGCAAATAGATGGAAAAACAGTGGAAACAGTGTCAGACTTTATTTTTCTGGGCTCCAAAATCACTACAGATGATGACTGCAGCCATGAAGTTAAAAGACGCTACTCCTTGGAAGGAAAGTTATGACCAAGCTAGATAGCATATTCAAAAGCAGAGACATTACTTTGCCAACAAAGGTTCGCCTAGTCAAGGATATGGTATTTTCTGTGGTCATGTATGGATGTGAGAGCTGGACTGTGAAGAAGGCTGAGCGCCAAAGAATTGATGCTTTTGAACTGTGGTGTTGGAGAAGACTCTTGAGAGTCCCTTGGACTGCAAGGAGATCCAACCAGTCCATTCTGAAGGAGATCAGCCCTGGGATTTCTTTGGAAGGAATGATGCTAAAGCTGAAACTCCAGTATTTTGGCCACCTCATGCTAAGAGTTGACTCATTGGAGAAGACTCTGATGCTGGGAGGGATTGGGGGCAGGAGGACAAGGGGACAACAGAGGATGAGATGGCTGGATGGCATCACTGACTCAATGGATATGAGTCTGAGTGACCTCTGGGAATTGGTGATGGACAGGGTGGCCTGGCATGCTGCGATTCATGGGGTCGCAAAGAGTCGGACACAACTGAGCGACTGATGTGATCTGATCTGATATATGTGGCTGAGTGGCTTTGCTGTTAAGCTAAAACTGCCATAACATTTTAAATTGGCTAAACCCCAATACAAAATAAATATTTCAAAAAATGTTGGAGTTTTGAGAAATTATCTAGTTCAGGGACCTCACCAAAATTAAATTTTCCCAAGATGTTTGACCACAATGAACCACTAATAATTTATAAAATGTAAGAACTGTGTCAAAATGAATAATTCCTTTTTTAAATAGGAATTCTCCCATGTTCAAAGTAGGATTATTCACATACAGACACTGTGATGATATATCTTACCAAGATCAGAAATAACATGGTGTGCATACTTTATTGGTATTTATGGGCATATGAAAAGATCAAGTAGTGGAAGTGAGTCCAGTAATGAGTAATGAGAGTGGATATATAAAGAATGAAAATATTGCACTATGAATTTTATTCTTGTAAGCATGGTTGGTGTTCTAAAATGCATTCATAAACTTGTTCATTGGTTTCAGTTTCATGAAATGAAATTTTACTACTGCATTCACTTCTTGTATCTTTTTTTTGACAAGTGGAAGATGGAACTTGGAGCCAAGTGCCTTGGATAACCTCCCACAGAGAATAGATTATAGGTTGCCACCTCCTTGATGCTAATACAACAAGAGTCTCAAGAAAGACACTCCTAGAATGCAAAACTTGCAAGAAATTCATTTACCTTTTTGAAAAAATTGTACACATCTCAAAGATACAGAGGAATAACATACAAACACATTTTTAAAAAGAAAAATGCTAAACGAGAGGTTTAGTTCACTCTCTGGCATCAGAAAAATCTAAAATTAATATTTTTAGATGTGTGTTTACCTATATGTTGTCTCCTATTATTGTTCATAACTGTTAGTAACATCTTGACTTTTCCATTATCTCTACTTCTAGTTCAACCTTTCTCAGAGTAGCTGCAGAGAAATCCAGCTGTCTAAATATCTATCAAGTCCCTATCAAAATAAAAAGCAAAGCAGTTAGAATAACAATGGGATGGATTGTCTTAAAATCAATGTTTGTCTTGGAGAATTACCTTTAAATATATCATGCTAATAATGAATGGTTAAGGCAGATTCTTGATTAACAACATGATAAAATTAATTACACAAACTGTTAAATCTTTATTGCTTGACTCTTGAGCTTGATATTTAATTTATTTTAAAATATTATTTTATTTAAAAATAAATATTTGATATTATTTATGTATTTATATTTATAATAATATTTATTTATTTAATAAATAAAATATTTAAATTTTTAAAATTGAAAGATTTACCTTCCAATATTAATTGAATAATATTAGACATGTCTTTTGCACCCTCTGTCTGTAAGTGCTGGATTTCTATTGGTTAAAAGCTTTCCTTTTCTACATCTTTCTGTCTTTTCTGTGAGTTTTTCTTGTAAAGCCAGTACATTTTTCTTGTTTTCATCAATCACATAAGCAACATTACATTTACACACTAATCTAGGTGCTGTGGTAATTATTCTGTCTTCCCAAATAATTTTTCCTGGATGTGAGAGAAAACGATGCCCATGGCTGTTAACAGGTTTTGAAGTCTTATTAGGAGGCACTCATTGAAGTGTTCAGACTGAAATTATAGTGTTTAAGTACATAGCTCTAATTGTTTTAACTCATTAAAACAAATACAAACAGTGGGCCATTTTTCACATAGGTTAAAATCAATAGCTTTATTATGATAAGTCAATTATGTCTCCATGAATAATAGGCATTCATCTTTGTTTATCTGTCTATATTTTAGCAGCAAGAATTTACCTTCCAATATTAACTGAATAATATTAGACCTGTCTTTTGTAATCTCTGTCTGTAAATGCCGGATTTGTCTATTAGTTAAAGGCTTTCCTTTTCTACATCTTTCTGTCTTTTCTGCTGCTGCTAAATCGCTTCAGTCGTGTCTGACTCTGTGTGACCCCAGAACGGCAGCCCACCAGGCTCCCCCATCCCTGGGATTCTCCAGGCAAGAACACTGGGGTGGGTTGCCATTTCCTTCTCCAATGAATGAAAGTGAAAAGTGAAAGTGAAGTCTCTCAGACATGTCCGACTCTTAGTGACCCCTTGGACTGCAGCCTACCAGGCTCCTCCGTCTATGGGATTTTCCAGGCAAGACTACTGGAGTGGGTTGCCATTGCCTTCTCCTGTCTTTTCTGAGGTAGCCTCATATTGTTGGTACCCAGCTGTTCCCTTCTGTATGCATTATTTTAAGTATGGGGAGAAAAGTAATATAGCAAGTTAAATGTAAATTTGGTCTTTTAAGTCATTGAAAAAACTCTCACTATGAATAGGGCATTAGAATAAAATATAAGATTAGTATAGTAAGGTAAAATATTCTTAGTAAGTTCTTTAGAAGACCTTTCAATTGAGTTCAATACCAGTTCAATCGAGTTCAGTATCAGTGAGTTTGGAAAACTTAGATTTCTGATGTTTTGTGGAACCCACAGTTTAGTCCTCCTGAGGTGCTGGCTCATAAAGGAAACATGAATCCCACTAGGTATTCATTTCACATTAATAGTTTCTGAATGATAAATAACACTTGAAAGGATCCCTCTCAGCATGGGGATAGCCTATCTTTCCTCTGGAACACTTTTATGTAGATGAAATCTCCCAAGAGAAATGACAGACTTCTCTATGTTGATCCTCCAGGTCCTTATGACTTTAGTTTCCAGGGAAGGGAGAAGCCCTTTTTAAATATTGGAACCAATTATGGAGCATTCAGTTAAATCAGGCCCAGGGCAGCATCTCAAACCCAATTTGTAGACGTGTCAAACATAAGTTCAAAGGGAAAAGTATATTCTTGCTTGCAGGAATTCTGTACTTTGTACCAAAGCTAGTACAATAGTAAAGCTTCAGACGATCTTAATCCAATAGATTGTGGAACGTTAGCCAAAAAATCATTGAATCGTTTTGTTGGGTTTTGATTTCTTAGGAGTTGGTTCATCCATTCTATTTATCCAAATGGCTGAGGATAAAGAAATGTAATAACCAATCAGATCAGATCAGATCAGTCGCTCAGTCCTGTCTGACGCTTCACGACCACATGAATTGAAGCACGCCAGGCCTCCCTGTCCATCACCAACTCCCGGACCTCACTGAGATTCACATCCATCGAGTCAGTGATGCCATCCAGCCATCTTATCCTCTGTCGTCCCCTTCTCCTCTTGCCCTCAATCCCTCCCAGCATCAGAGTCTTCTCCAGTGAGTCAACTCTTTGCATGAGGTGGCCAAAGTCCTGGAGTTTCAGTTTTAGCATCATTCCTTCCAAAGAAATCCCAGGGCTGATCTCCTTAAGAATGGACTCGTTGTATCTCCTTGCAGTCCAAGGGACTCTCAAGAGTCTTCTACAACACGACAGTTTAAAAGCATCAATTCTTCGGTGCTCAGCCTTCTTCACAGTCCAAATCTCACATCCATACATGACCACAGGGAAAACTATAGCCTTGACTAGATGAAGCTATGTTGGCAAAGTAATGTCTCTGCTTTTGAATATGCTATCTAGCTTGGTCATAACTTTCCTTCCAAGGAGTAAGCGTCTTTTAATTTCATGGCTGCAGTTACCATCTGTAGTGATTTTGGAGCCCAGAAAAATGAAGTCTGACACTGTTTCCACTGTTTCCCCATCTCTTTACCATGAAGTGATGGGACCGGATGCCATGATCTTTGTTTTCTGAATGTTGAGCTTTAAGCCAACTTTTTCACTCTCCACTTTCACTTTCATCAAGAGGCCTTTTAGTTCCTCTTCACTTTCTGCCATAAGGGTGGTGTCATCTGCATATCTGAGGTTATTGATATTTCTCCCGGCAATCTTGATTACAACTTGTGTTTCTTCTAGTCCAGCGTTTCTCATGATGTACTCTGCATATAAGTTAAAAAAACACGGTGACAATATACAGCCTTGACATACTCCTTTTCCTATTTGGAACCAGTCTGTTGGTCCATGTCCAGTTCTAACTGTTGCTTCCTGGCCTGCATACTAATTTCTCAAGAGGCAGATCAAGTGATCTGTTATTCCCATCTCTTTCAGAATTTTCCACAGTTTATTCTGATCCACACAGTCAAACGCTTTGGCATAGTCAATAAAGCAGAAATAGATGTTTTTCTGGAATTCTCTTGCTTTTTCCATGATCCAGCAGATGTTGGCAATTTGATTTCTGGTTCCTTGGCCTTTCCTAAAACCAGCTTGAACATCAGGAAGTTCACGGTTCACATATTGGTGAAGCCTGGCTTGGAGAATTTTGAGCATTACTTTATTAGCGTGTGAGATGAGTGCAATTATGTGGTAGTTTGAGCATTCTTTGGTATTTCCTTTCTTTGGGATTGGAATGAAAACTGACCTTTTCCAGTCCTATAGCCAGTTGGTACCCACAAACATTTATGTAACTTCTACATGGCAGGGAAAACAAAATTAATTCCTCTCTGATTCAGTACGCTTTGATACCTTGAAGTAGGAATTCTGTGTATTATGAGAGCTAGTACTAATGTTTGATAATCAACTTTTGAAAAGGAAAAGATAATAGGCAATTCAAACATCATACATAATGTAATTAGACCAAATCTCTTACCTCTCACGGGTGTTGATTCTATAAAACCCAATTGCCACCAGGTTTCTTGTAAAGTTGATGAGGAATCTTCTGCACATATCTTGGAATTGACATATAAAGAACTCCGAAAAAAGCATCCCTCTTTAATAAGGTTTGAATACTTTCATCTTTTTGGTAGGGGCTTCCTGAGTGCCAGAGTGGTAAAGAATCCTCTTACCAGTGAAAGAAACACGAGATCTGGGTTCAATCCCTGGGTTGGGAAGATCCCTTGGCATAGGAAATGGCAACCAACTCCAATATTTTTGCCTGGAAAATTCCATGGGTAGAGGAGCCTGGCGGGCTACAGTCCTTAGGGTCTCATAAAAGTCAGATAAGACTGAGTGACTGAGCACACACAGAGTCTAGTTACTCTGGCTTTATTGGTGACAGCAATTTTAACAAAGCAAATAAAGACTGATATAGGAATGGCTTCATAAGATAATTCCCATTACTCACTGAGTTTCATTTATTTTTCTAAATCCAGGTAATTCCCTTGTGGAATATTTTAAAATGAATGAACATTTCTTTATTTCTTTTTTTTTTTCATCAGGCACAACTCAGATTTTTCTTGTGAAAAATCTAGAGAAACTTTGAGCAGTTTACAATGATAATGATGATGCAAAAATCACCAAGTTCCAATATACATGAATGATTTAATTTCAATAAAACTTTCTGTCATTTGTACTTTTGAGTTAAACTTCTGCCTCCAGCATGTTCATAAAACTATTCTATTCCATTCAGAATTGTTTCTTCATACACTGAGGATTTATTGCAGAGAATTATACAAGATATTAACATTTATTCAAATTCAAAAATCACTTTTGAGTTGATAGCAAAACTGTATTAGCTGTCTACATTTCCAATCCAAGATAGTTAGGATTATTTGATTTTTTTAATTTTTATTTTATTTTGGAGTATAGTTGAGCAGTGATCACACCATCGTGATTATCTGGGTCGTGAAGGCATTTTTTGTACAGTTCGTCTGTGTATTCTTGCCATCTCTTCGTAATATCTTCTGCGTCTGTTAGGTCCATACCATTTCTGTCCTTTATCGAGCCCATTTTTGCATGAAATGTTCCTTTGGTATCTCTGATTTTCTTGAAGAGATCCCTAGTCTTTCCCATTCTGTTGTTTTCTCTATTTCTTTGCATTGACTGCTGAAGAGGGCTTTCTTATCTCTTCTTGCTATTCTTTGGAACTCTGCATTCAGATGTTTATATCTTTCCTTTTCTCCTTTGCTTTTCACTTCTCTTCTTTTCACAGCTATTTGTAAGGCCTTCCCAGACAGCCATTTTGCTTGTTTGCATTTCTTTTCCATGGGGATGGTCTTGATCCTTGTCTCCTGTACAATGACACCACCCTTATGGCAGAAAGTGAAGAGGAACTAAAAAGCCTCTTGGTGAAAGTGAAAGTGGAGAGTGAGAAAGTTGGCTTAAAGCTCAACATTCAGAAAACAAAGATCATGGCATCCGGTCCCATCACTTCGTGGGAAAGAGATGGGGAAACAGTGGAAACAGTGTCAGACTTTATTTTTCTGGGTTCCAAAATCACTACAGATGGTGACTGCAGCCATGACATTAAAAGATGCTTACTCCTTGGAAGGAAAGTTATGACCAAGCTAGATAGCATATTCAAAAGCAGAGACATTACTTTGCCAACAAAGGTTCGTCTAGTCAAGGCTATGGTCTTTCCTGTGGTCATGTATGGATGTGAGAGTTGGACTGTGAAGAAGGCTGAGCGCTGAAGAATTGATGCTTTTGAACTGTGGTGTTGGAGAAGACTCTTGAGAGTCCCTTGGACTGCAAGAAGATCCAGCCAGTCCATTCTGAAGGAGATCAATCCTGGAATTTCTTTAGAAGGAATGATGCTCAAGCTGAAGCTCCAGTATTTTGGCCACCTCATGCGAAGAGTTGACTCATTGGAGAAGACTCTGATGCTGGGAGGGACTTGAGGGCAGGAGGAGAAGGGGACGACAGAGGATGAGATGGCTGGATGGCATCACTGACTCGATGGATGCGAGTCTGAGTGACCTCCGGGAGCTGGTGATGGACAGGGAGGCCTGGCGTGCTGCGGTTCATGGGGTCGCAAAGAGTCGGACACGACTGAGCGACTGATCTGATCTGATCTGAATGAATAATTGATTGATTATAGATATTTTTTTTCTGATACTAAAGGTAGGTTCCCAATACGCTACCAGAGATCAATGGAGAAATAACTCCAGAAGGAATGAAGGGATGGTGCCAATGCAAAAACAATACGCAGATGTGGATGTGGCTGGTGATAGAAGCAAGGTCCGATGCTATAAAGAACAATATTGCATAGGACCTGGAATGTTAGGTCTATGAATCAAGACAAATTGGAAATGGTCAAACAGGAGATGGCAAGAGTGAACATTGACATTCTAGGAATCAGAGAAGTAAAATGGACTATAACGGGTGAATTTAACTCAGATGACCATTATATCTACTACTGTGGGCAGGAATCCCTTAGGAGAAATGGAGTAGCCATCATGGTCAACAAAAGAGTTTGAAATGCAGTACATGGATGCAATCTCAAAAACGAAAGAATGATCTCTGTTCATTTCCATGGCAAACCATTCAATATCATGGTAATCCAAGCCTATGCCCTGACCAGTAATGCTGAAGAAGCTGAAGCTGAACTGCTCTATGAAGATGTACAACACCTTCTGGAACAAACAACCGAAAAAGATGTCCTTTTCATTATAGGGGACTGGAATGTAAAAGTAGGAAGTCAAGAAAAACCTTGAGTAACAGGCAAATTTGGCCTTGGAACACGGAATGAAGCAGGAAAAAGGCTAATAGAGTTTTGCCAAGAACACACACTGGTCATAGCAAACACACTCTTCCAAAAACACATGAGAAGACTCTACACATGGACATCACCAGATGGTCAACACCGAAATCAATTGGTTATATTCTTTGCAGCCAAAGATGGAGAAGCTCTATACAGTCAGCAAAAACAAGGCCGGTAGCTGACTGTGGCTCAGATCATGAACTCCTTATTGCCAAATTCAGACTTAAATTGAAGAAAGTAGGGAAAACCACTAGACCATTCAGGTATGACCTAAATCAAATCCCTTATGATTATGCAGTGGGAGTGAGAAATAGATTTAAGGGCCTAGATCTGATTCATAGAGTGCCTGATGAACTATGGAATGAGGTTCGTGACATTGTACAGGAGACAGGGATCAAGACCATCCCCATGGAAAAGAAATGCAAAAAAGCAAAATGGCTGTCTGGGGAGGCCTTGCAAATAGCTGTGAAAAGAAGAGAAGTGAAAAGCAAAGGAGAAAAGGAAAGATATAAACATCTGAATGCCGAGTTCCAAAGAATAGCAAGAAGAGATAAGAAAGCCTTCTTCAGTGATCAATGCAAAGAAATAGAGGAAAACAATAGAATGGGAAAGACTAAGGATCTATTCAAGAAAATCAGAGATACCAAAGGAACATTTCATGCAAAAATGGGCTCGATAAAGGACAGAAATGGTATGGACCTAACGGAAGCAGAAGATATTAAGAAGAGGTGGCAAGAATACACAGAAGAACTGTGCAAAAAAGAGCTTCACGACCCAGATAATCATGATGGTGTGATCCCTGACCTAGAGCCAGACATCCTGGAATGTGAACTCAAGTGGGCCTTAGAAAGCATCACTATGAACAAAGCTAGTGGAGGTGATGGAATTCCAGTTGAGCTATTCCAAATCCTGAAAGATGATGCTGTGAAAGTGCTGCACTCAATATGCCAGCAAATTTGGAAAATTCAGCAGTGGCCACAGGACTGGAAAAGGTCAGTTTTCATTCTAATCCCAAAGAAAGGCAATGCCAAAGTATGTTCAAACTACTGCACAATTGGACTTATCTAACACGCTAATAAAATAATGGTCAACATTCTCCAAGATAGGTTTCAACAATACGTGAAAAAATAACTTCCAGATATTCAAGCTGGTTTTAGAAAAGGCAAAGGAACCAGAGATCAAATTGCCAACATCTAATGGATCATTTAAAAAGCAAGAGAGTTCCAAAAAACATCTATTTCTGCTTTATTGACTATGCCGAAGCCTTTGACTGTGTGGATCACAATAAATTGTGGAAAATTCTGAAAGAGATGGGGATACCAGACGACCTGACCTGCCTCTTGAGAAACCTATATGCAGGTCAGGAAGCAACAGTTAGAACTGGACATGGAACAACAGACTGGTTCCAAATAGGAAAAGGAGTACATCAAGGATGTATATTGTCACCTCCTAATTTAACATATATGCAGAGTACATCATGAGAAACGTTGGGCTGGAAGAAACACAAGCTGGAATCAAGATTTCCAGTAGAAATATCAATTACCTCAGATATACAGATGACCCCACCCTTATGGCAGAAAGTGAAGAGGAACTAAAAAGCCTCTTGATAAAAGTGAAAGTGGAGAGTGAAAAGGTTGGCTTAAAGCTCAACATTCAGAAAACTAAGATCATGGTATCCAGTCCCATCACTTCATGCGAAATAGATGGGGAAACAGTGGAAACAGTGGCTGACTTTATTTTTTGGGGCTCCAAAATCACTGCAGATTGTGACTGGAGCCATGAAATTAAAGACATTTACTCCTTGGAAGGAAAGTTATGGCCAACGTACATAGCATATTGAAAAGCAGAGACATTACTTTGCCAACAAAGGTCCGTCTAGCCAAGGCTATGGTTTCCCAAGTAGTCATGTATGGATGTGAGAGCTGGACTGTGAAGAAAGCTGAGAGCTGAAGAATTGATGCTTTTGAACTGTGGTTTTAGAGAAGACTCTTGAAAGTCCCTTGGACTGCAAGGAGATCCAACCATTTCATTCTAAAAGAGATCAGCCCTGGGATTTCTTTGGAAGGAATGATGCTAAAGCTGAAACTCCAGTACTTTGGCCACCTCATGCGAATAGTTGACTCTTTGGAAAAGACTCTGATGCTTAGAGGGATTGGGGGCAGGAGGAGAAGGGGACAACAGCAGATGAGATGGCTGGATGGCATCACCAACTCGATGGACATGAGTCTAAGTGAACTCTGGGAGTTGGTGATGGACAGGGAGACCTGGCGTGCTGTAATTCATGGGGTTGTAAAAAGTTGGACACGACTGAGTGACTGAACTGAACTGAACTGATACTAAACGGCCTGCTTGTGCCTCAGATGGTAAAGGATCTGTCTACAATGTGGGAGACCCAAATTCAAACCCTTTATTCAGAAGATCCCCTGGAGAAAGAAATGGCAACCCACTCCAGTTCTTGCCTGGAGAATCCCATGGATGGAGAAGTCTGGCAGGCTGCAGTCCACAGGTTCACAAGAGTCAGATGTGACTGAGTGACTAACACTTCCACTCTCATACTAAAAAAGAAGAGAGCCAGAAGTAAGACTTTTACCTTATATTTCTGCTACCACAAGAACCTCAGCTTTGTCCACTCAGTTCAGAAACTGCCAAATTAATCCTGTCCTCATTGTTCAGTTGTTGTAGAAATATAATTAAAAATATACTGCTATCTTACCAGTACACCTATCCATAAATTTTTAAAAAGAATAAAACAGCTTTATCCCTCATAAAGTGAATCACAGGTAATCTGCTAAAGAGATTACAAAGAACAAAAGAAATCTTACCCTGTTTGTATAAGCAGATCAGACACAATCTGTTACACACATTTAGCCTTCTTTAGATTATCAAATTTTATATTTTAATTATTTTAAATTTTATTTTATATTGGAGTATAGTTGATTAGCAATGTTATATTTCAAGTGTACAGCAAAATGATTCAGTTATACATGTATCTCTTCTTTTTTCAAATTCTTTTTCTAATATTACAAAATATTGAGTGGAATCCCTTGTGCTATGCAGTAAGTCCTTCCTTGTTGGTAATCTATTTTAAACATAGCACTGTGTACATGTCCACCCAGACTATTGATTTTTTCCTCCACCCTACCTGTCTCCAAATTGCTGCAGATGGCATTATTTCACTTTTATTAATGGCTGAATAGTATTTCATTGTATATGTCTACCACATCTTTATCTGTTTACCTATTGATGGGCATTTAGATTGCTTCCATGTCTTGCCTATCATAAATAGTGTTTCAATGAACGTTGGGGTGCATATATCCTTTGATATATATCATGTTTTTCTCTAGACATTCGCCCAAGTGGGGTGGCTGGATCATGTGTTTAACATTGCAGTAAATATTTTTTAACATAACCACAAGTAATGGAACATTTATTTTGTATAAATATACTATATATATATATATATATATATGTATGTATGTATATGATGAGCTTAGTGATTTTAGTAATGGAAAATTGTTCTGATTTCATGATTATGTCTTTATTATTTGAGTAAATTAAAATAGTATATGTTTATCATTTATTATTTGCATACAATTAATATTGATTGATATTTAATTTTTGTCAAAATCTGATGTATATTTAATATTTCATTTACTCTTACAATGAACTTTAATCTTACAATAATAAACATATTACTTTCTGAATTATATAGATAAAAATTTGGTCTGTTGAAATTAAACAATATGTATTTCACATTGGAATATTCTTTCATGGTAGGTGATTAGTATCACAGTTATGCAATTTATTTTAATTTGTTATATGTTATAATTCTTTCAGTGCTAAAGAATTCATGTGCTAATGCAGGAGATATGAGTTTAGTCTCTGGGTCAGGAAAATCCCCTGGAGGAGGAAACGGCAATCCACTCCATTATTCTTGCCTGGAAAATTTCATGGACAGTGCAGCCTGGTGGGCCACACTCCATGGTGCTGCAAAGAGTCGCACACGACCGAGCACACATGCATAATTCTTTAATATCCACATATATTTTTGACTAGTGATTTTTCTTCACTACTGTGATTTTTTTTTTTTAATGAGAATAGCTGGATTGTCTCAAAAATGAATTGAGTTACTACCATTTTGTGGTTAATTTTATATAGATAGGTACGCTTGCATGCTCAGTCACTTCAGTCCTATCTGACTCTGCGACCCCATGGATTGTATATCTCGCCAGCCTCCTCTGTCCATGGGCTTCTCCAGGCAAGAAGACTGGAGTGGATTGCCATGATCTACTCCAGGGGATTTTCCTGACGCAGGAATCAATATGTAGTATATAATAAATCATGCAAAACAGTTCCAGTTTCTTTTCAGGTTACCCTAATCTTTTACTTTTAGAAATCAGCTTAAATTGTTTTAAACTATTTTGGCTACAAATGGGTTAAATGAGATATATATCAGAATGTTTGATTTTTCATAAAATATATGAATATTCTCATAACATTTTCAGTGATCAATAAATGTCAGTTCCTTATCTCTTAACTATGTCATCAATATCATCTACTCCTACAACCGAGTAGTTTCATTGCAAGCTAGTCATAAAATTATACTCTGAAATCAAATAAAGTTCTATTTATAGATCATCTCTCTCCAATTTAGGATCTATCACCTCCCACCTGTCAGAGTGGTTATTGTCAAAAAGACCAGACCTCAAACACTGATGAAGATATGAAGAAAAGGGATCATTCTTATACTGTTGGTGGGAATGTAAATAGGGCTATAATACTTTCCAGCAATTCCACTTCTTGGTATATATCAAGAGAAAATGAAAAACACTAATTTGAAAAGATTCACACACCCCAGTGTTTATTACAGCACTATTTACAATAGCCAAAAAATAGAAGCAACTTAAAGTGTTCAGCAACAGATGAATAAATAAAGATATTGTAGATCTATATAGACAATAGAATATTATTCAACCATAAAAATATTTTAGTCTTGCCATTTTCAACAATATGGATGGAGGGTTTTATAATTATCGAAATAAGGCAAAGACAAATACTTCCTTTTATTACTTATAAGTGGAATCTGAAAAGTAAAAGAAATTAATATAACAAAATAGAAACAGACTCACAGATATAGAGAACAAACTAATAGTTACCAGTGGGGAAGGGATGGGGGACAAAATAATAGCATTTACCTCTTAAATCCCTGCTGCTGCTGCTAAGTTGCTTCAGTCGTGTCCGACTCTGTGCGACCCCATAGACGGCAGCCCACCAGGCTCCGCCGTCCCTGGGATTCTCCAGGCAAGAACACTGGAGTGGGTTGCCATTTCCTTCTCCAATGCATGAAAGTGAAAAGTGAAGGTGAAGTCGCTCAATCGTGTCCGACTCTTAGCAACCCCAGAGACTGCAGCCTACTGGGCTCCTCCATCCATGGGATTTTCCTGACAAGAGTACTGGAGTGGGGTGCCATTGCCTTCTCCACTTAAATCCCTATCCCTATGTATAAACTAAGAAACAAGGATGTATTGTATAACAGTGGGATTATAGCCAATAGTTTATAAATAACTTCAAATGGTATATGATCCTTAAAAATAGTAAACCACTGTGATGTATAACTGAAACTAATGTAATATTATAAATCAACTGTAATTTTAAAAGGTTTAATGAGACTACCATCTATTCTGAGCCACAAGAGTTCTCTGTTGACACATGGGAAGTAGGTGCAATGACACATTGTCTGTGATTTATTCAGAAATATGGTGTCTGGTAATTTTTCCAAATAATATATATTTTTTAGTTTACTCTTTTCACTGCAAAATTATTTAAATCATTTTGTATGTTATACTTGAACAATCCTATATGTAACAATAAACTAGAAATCTTCTGAGAAAAATGTCTGAGATAACCATGGCCCTTCTCCTTTCCTGAAATACTCCCTCGGGTGACCAGGCTGTAACTGACAAGATGCCTTGTATTTCATGAAATTCTCATGGTCCTCATGATGAAATGATCAACTCCTTCCACTTGGATATAGACCCTCAACTTCATGGTACAACTTGGTAGTTAGAATTTAATTTCATGTGTCTCCTGTCTTTTTGTCAAAAAGATAACTGGAAGAGGTAAATGTAAGGCAAGGGCACTAGCTGATTGTTTATGAGGACTTTTCCTAGGCATCAACTGCATATCATTTCTGTTCACATATATTTGGCCCATATGGAGACGGAGAAGGAAATGCAGATATGTAAATATTACTCAGGAATATACCTGTAAGGGCTTCCCTGGTAGCTCAGATGGTAAAGAGTCTGACTGCAGCTCAGGAGACCCAGGTTTGATCCCTGGGTTGGGGAGATCCCCTGGAGAAGGAAATGGCAACCCACTCCAATATTCTTGCCTGGAAAATCCCATGGGCAGAGGAGCATGGCAGGCTACAGTCCATGGGCGCGGAAAAAGTTGGAAATGACCAAGCCACTTCACTTTATACCTTGTAAGGAATTCTTTGGAAAAATGTAGATCTGATATTTGGAGAGAACTTGGTATACTGGTCACAAAATGTGCTATCTGTTGGGTTGGACAAAAAGTTCATTCGATAAGAGGTTACAGAAAAACACAAATGAACTTTTTGGCCAACCCAATATTTCTTCTTGAAATGCCCTCTCTCATATTTTTGTGACTATATATATTTTTTTTTTATTATTTGTACCTTGATACGTGTGTGATGTTGTAAGAGTCCTCTCCCACTACAAAGCAGCCTGCATTTGTCATTTATGTCTTACTACATTTTACCACATGTTATATGCAGAATATGAACCACAAACTGAAATCTTTCAGTAGGGTATTTGATCAGCTACTCAAATATTTTTGTCCCTTCTTTTAAGAAGGATGACAGCATTCTAGGAGGAAAGAACTGTTTGTCTTGTTCAGAAATTCATTCCAGACCTTCAAACTGTGATTATCATGGAATAGCATCAAATAAATAAGAGTAGGTTAGATAATATACATAAAATCAATTGTTTCTAAATATATTGAAACAACTTGAAAAGACTCCATGTAAACTAATACCTGCAGACAGTGACTGAAGCCGTGAAATGAGATGATTGCTTCTTGGCAGGAAAGCAATGACAAACCTAGATAATGTGTTGAAAAGCAGAGACATTACTCTGCCAACAAAGGTCTGTATAGTCAAGGTATGTTTTTCCTAGTGGTCACATACAGTTGTGTGGGCTGGGCCATAAAGAAGGCAGAACACTAAAGAATTGATGCCTTCACACTGTGGTGCTGAAGACTCCTTAAAGTCCCTTGGACAGCAAGGAGATGAAACCAGTCAATCTTAAGGGAGATCAACCCTGAATATTCACTGGAAGGACTGATGCTGAAGCTGAAGCTTCAGTATTTTGGTCATCTGATGCTCACAGTTAACTCATTGGGAAAATCCCTGATACTGGGAAAGACCAAGGGCAGAAGAAGAGGGGGTCAGAGAATGAGATGGCTGGATGCCATCACTGATGCAATGAACATGAACTTGGGCAAACTCTGGGAGATGGTGAGGGGCTGGGAGGCCTGGCATATTGCAGTCCATGGGGTCACAGAATCAAACACAAATGGGCAACTTAACAACAACAACAGCAACAAACTAACACCTAAGTGTTTTATCCATCTAACCACTTCAAGTATTTTGGGAATGTATTGCACTAGAAATTATAAATAATTATACTTCCATTAGAACTTCACTAGTGTCTCAAACAGTAATGAATCTGCAGTGCAGGAGACCTGGGTTTGATCCCTGGATTGTGAAGACTATATGGGAAGAAATTTAGTGGTTTTGCATGCTCCCACACTCCCAGATGTGAAATGAGGGAAGGCAATGGCACCCCACCCCAGTACTCTTGCCTGGAAAATCCCATGGACAAAGGACCCTGGTGGGCCGCTGTCCATGGGGTCGCTAAAAGTCGACACAACTGAGTGACTTCACTTTCACTTTTCACTTTTATGCATTGGAGAAGGAAATGGCAACCCACTCCAGTGTTCTTGCCTGGAGAATCCCAGGGATGGGGGAGCCTGGTGGGCTGCCATCTATGGGGTCGCAGAGAGTCAGACACAACTGAAGTGACTTAGCAGCAGCAGCAGCAGCAGCAGAACATGTGAAATAAGACTGTAAGTAGAAATATAGATTAAAGACATCATAAAAGGTTATGTAATTGCTATAAAGGAAAATTGTCAGAATATTAATTCATACACATTAGAAAATGATAGTTAGAGGATAGTTAGTGCATTTTTCCATCAAACTGAAAAATTGATCTATTTCAGCACAAAGACAACATAGGCTTAAATATAGGTTTAGCCAATAGATCATTTTTCACAGTATTAAGCCTGAAAACACTTTCAAGAATTCTTAATGCTGTAGTACTTTTAAACATATATGATGCAATTAATTTCTACTGTGCACATAAGCAACCAATAACCATAGAAGCAACATTCAGGCAGTTATAAACCAAGTACAGAAAGTGTGAACAAAGTAAGTTAGAATTGAAAGAAACTGGGGTAAAGGAAAATCATTCTGGTTTGTATGTAAATATGTAAAGACTGTCCATCCACAGATGAATGAATAAGAAAGATGTGGTACATATACACAATGGAGTATTATTACACAGCCATTAAAAAGAATGCATTTGAATCAGTTCTAATCAGGTGGATGGAACTGGAGCCTATTATATAGAGTGAAGTAAGCCAGAAAGAAAAACAGAAATACAGTATACTAACGCATATATATGGAATTTATAAAGATGGTAACAATAACCCTGTTTACAAGACAGCAAAAGAGACAGTGATGTATAGAACAGACTTTTGGACTCTGGGAACGGGAGAGGGTGGAATGATTTGGGAGAATAGCATTGAAATATGTATAATATCATATCTGAAACGAGTCGCCAGTCCAGGTACGATGCCTGATAATGGATGCCTGGGGCTGGTGCACTGGGAGGACCCAGGGGGATGGTATGGGGAGGGAGGAGGGAGAAGGGTTCAGGATGGGGAACACATGTATACTTGTGGCGGATTCATCTTGATGTATGGCAAAAGCAATACAATATTGTAAAGTTAAGCAAAATAAAATTTAATTAAAAAAATATGTAAAGACTGAATTGTGATTCCACAGCACAAATTCTTTGTTTCCAAACAAAATTAGAGATAAAAAAATTCATACAACACACACGTACCAGTCTATTTCAAGATCCCAAGAGTTATACTAACCCAGCACCTTATCTCTAGATAAACTTAATTTGAAATTTGGTGATTCTATGATTCCATGACCAATTTTGGAGCTTACTGTATTATGTTAACTACTGTTGCTGTTATTTAGTCATTAAGTCATGTCTGACTCTTTGTGATCCCGTGGACTAGGGCCTACTAGGCTCCTCTGTCCAAGGGATTTCCCAGGCAACAATATTGGATTGGGTTGTCATTTCCTTCTCCAGGGTATCTTCCTAACCCAGGTGTTGAATCCATTTCTCCTGTATTGGCAGGCTGTTTCTTTACTGCTGAGCCACCCAGGAAGCCCCAAGAATACTGGTGTGTATAGCCATTCTCTTCTCCAGCAGATCTTCCTGACCCAGGAATTAAACCCTGGTCTCCCACATTGCAGGCATATTCTTTACCATCTGAGACACCAGGGAAGTCCATGTTAATTACTACCTTGATGCAAACTTATATTTCTTTAAGCCTGCATTTTTCATGTTTAGTTGTACCTCATTTTTTATGTTCAAGATGATAGGGACCGAGTTTCTTGCATGTCCTTCAACCTGGGTAATTCCATTACAGATTATTGCTGTAGCACATTCCCATCAGTACAGCACTTGTCTTTTAGAATTATGCTATCCTACAGTCCATAGGATTCCAAGGGTGTCCCAGGTGGTGCTAGTGGTAAAAAAAAACCACCTGCCAATAGAGGAGACATGAGACCTTTCATTCTGTCCCTGGCTGGGGAAAATGACCTGGAAAAGAGAATGGCAACCCACTCCAGTATTCTTGCCTGGAGAATCCCATGGGCAGAGGAGCCTGGTAGGTTATAGTCACTGGGGTTGCAAAGAGTTGGACACAACTGAAGTGGCTTAGTATGCATCTGATGGTCCATATAGTCTAATTCCACCTTTTGAATCTTCATATGATGTAATTATCACCACACTGTTTTGTTTTTATTTTCCTTAATTAGGTTTTGCTTTCTTGAAATGATCAAGAACATATTTTCAGATATTTTAGAATGAATGCTACAGGTTTTAGAATTTTACTACTTAAAAGAATGTGAATTCACTGTTTCAGTGGTCTGTACATTTTCCTACTACATATATATATATATATACACACACACATATATACATATTTATATGTATATAAACATACACTCTGAACAAATTAAGGATTCTTTGTGCCTTTTTGAAGTGGGTGGTTTCTCATGACAAAGCCTAGTGGGAAATGGTTCAAATTGTGGAAAGCTGCTTCTCTGGTATGTTTTGTTACAGGGCACATTGGATCATTTGCCTGGCTCTATCTTTTTAGTCACTTCCTCTAAACAAATTGGATTTTCTAGAGGAGCTTGGCCTGTATGCAGCTGATAAGTAGAGCAGCAGGCTATGCTTGCATTTGGTATTCCTCCTACAACTTTGACTTCATTCTTTTCATCCAATTTTCTGGTTGTTATGGTTTGCACTGATGATTTTCCTCTTCTGCCTCCTCTTTCCCTTTCACTCAAATACAATTTCTTGTCCCTTTCAGTGCTTGTAATAATAAGGTGCTTTGTCAAGCAATGCTAATATGCTGTCTCTAGTTATACTCCTTGAAGTGACTCATCCTACAGAAAGACATTTTGCATTGCTTGCCTCCCAAAGTATAGATAAACAACTACAAATATTTGGGAACCCAGATTAGAATTTAGCATAACATGCAATGCAAAATAAAGCCACATTAACTGCATTAAAGTTTTTTTAAATTTCTGCCTTAGTGACCTAAAGTTGTATTTGAGGTTAGAAAATTCCTAAGACATTTACAGATCCATGGACTGTATTAATTAAGCTGGAAGCACAGGAGGAGTCACTGCATGATTGAAAGGCACAACAACGACCCTCTGAATAAGAGTGCACAAAAATAAATATGGCATATCTTATCTATCACTTGCTATAGACTTAAGGATTTTCTCCGTGTTAATAAAGTCACTGGAATGAAGAAGATATGATTTTTGGAACTTGAAATTCTGGTTATCAAACATGTTTATTTGAATTGATGAACACAGAAACATAATTTCCATCCATGAATTGAAAATACTAACTATAGACCTTGTATTACTCACAATAATATGGGACCAATGAGGTAAATAAAGGTTATATATAAACCCTTTATAATCTTTATAATCCACTCCATAAGTCAAATAAATATGTATTAAATATATTATAAAATCTAATTCTAGAATGTAATCAAAACAATAAGCTCAAGGAATGTCTTGTGTGTGTGTGTGTGTGTGTGTGTGTGTGAGAGAGAGATATGAATCAATCTACTACAAAAGATGGGAAGTAACTAACGTCTTAAAATACTCATCTTCAATCCAGAGTAGAATTAGCTTAAAAACCACAATAATGTGCATTTTAAACTATAAAATTATACACAGCAGTATATCAGTAGATACAAATTTATATTTGTTTTATGTATTTTGTTTCAGATTATGTAAAGGCAGCAGCATATAATAGGAAAGATAGCTTAAATAGCTTAATCAACCATAGCTAAAATATCTTACTTTTAAGTTAGACAATTTTCCAAAGGCTGTAATGCCTATAGAATACTGCTATGTCAACTCTACTTTTCCCTACAAGGTACTGTTTTACTACCAGATAAATTATATCATTAAAAAAAAAATGACCTAGAAAATAATGCTCTTTTGTGTGTGTGCTAATTTCTCTCGTTGTATAGAGATGACAAAAATAAAAATTTAGTTTATATTAGTGCTTTAAAAGCAAATACAAATTTAATTCAATTTCTTCATCATGGAGAAAATCTTTAATTGGATTTTAAGCAGTTATCATTACATGCTGCTGCTATTGCTGCTAAGTCACTTCAGTCATGTCCGACTCTGTGTGACCCCATAGACAGCAGCCCAACAGGCTCCCCCGTCCCTGGGATTCTTCAGGCAAGAACACTGGAGTGGGTTGCCATTTCCTTCTCCAATGCATGGAAGTGAAAAGTGAAAGTGAAGTCACTCAGTCGTGTCCGACTCTTAGCGACCCCATGGACTGCAGCCTACCAGGCTCCTCCATCCATGGGATTTTCCAGGCAAGAATACGGGAGTGGGGTGCCACTGCACATAGTCACTGTAATTCTTTGCACCAGTATTTGAGAGAGAAATCTAGAAAAAATTATACTGATGCTTGTTCAAATGCTTTTCAGGCTTCGAGAACTGCATTTAATCATTTTGAGTATTGAAATAGCTGCTAGAGCATTCCAAAAATAATAATATAAATAAAAGGACTACACAAAACAAAGAAAACCATGATTTAAAAAAACGAAGATTGAAAATTTTGTAAGTTTACATTTATAAAATGTTGATTTGAAATATTTATATATTGCAATATGATTACCAAAATGTGCTATGCTCAGTTGCTCAGTCATTTCCAACTCTTTGTGACCCTAGGGACTATAGCCCTTCAGGCTCCTCTGTCCATGGGATTCTCCAAGCAAGAATACTGAAGTGGGTTGCCCTCCTCCAGGAGATGTTCCTAACCCAGGGAGTAAACCCAAGTCACCCTCATTGCAGGTGAACTCTTTACCATCTGAGCTATTCAAGGAGACCTGAGAATATTGAAGTGGGTAGCCTCTCCCTTCTCCAGGAGATCTTCCCAACCCAGGAATTGAACCAGAGTCTCCTGCATTGCAGCCATATTCTTCACCAGCTGAGCTACCAGGGAAGCCTGATTACCACCATCAGGTTAGATAATATCTCTATCATCTCACATAACTGTTTCCTTTCTGTGATGTGAACAATATAGGTCTAGTCTCTTAGCAACTTTGAAGTTTATAATACTGCAATGGTGTGTATAATCACTATATTTATTTATCTACTAATTGCAATTCTGGAGAAGGCAATGGAACTCCACTCAACTACTCTTGCTTGGAAAATCCCATAGACAGAGGAGCCTGGTAGGCTGCAGTCCATGGGGTTGCTAAGAGTCTGACACGACTGAGCGACTTCACTTTCACTTTTCACTTTCATGCATTGGAGAGGGAAATGGCAACCCACTTCAGTGTTCTTGCCTGGAGAATCCCAGGGACGGGGGAGCCTGGTGGGCTGCCGTCTATGGGGTCGCACAGAGTTGGACAGGACTGAAGCGACCTAGCAGCAGCAGCAGTTGCAATTCTGTGCTCTTAAACAACAAATATCCAGGACTCCCACCCACCAAGTCCTGGTAACCACCATCCTATTCTGACATTTACAGAAAACATATTTTTTGAAAAAAATATGTTCAAATTATAATAAAATAAATCTACAGAAGCACCAAAGAGTAGAACATTAGTCTAATTTGAAATAAGTGATCTGATACCTGCAAGGTAAAGGAAAGGTGAGTGAGTATTCAAAATACAGAGAAAGGATGTACAAAGATCTTGTAGCAATAAAGGCCCATAGAGACAAGAGACTGAGGTAGCTAGAGCTTAATGAATGAAGCAGAGAGTACAATGAAATTAAGTCAAGATGAAGCAAGAGCTTATGTCTGCTAGGCATGTTGAAATGCATTCTAAATTTAATAGGGATAGAATGAGTGAAATTAAGCTAGAGAACAACAAGAATAAATTTGCTTTTATAAAATATCAGTGCCTCTGTCATTTGGAGAAGAGAGCAGAAGTGACAAGTTTAATGGCAATAAGGGGATCATTTATTAATTTATTCATCTGGTCCAGAAAATATATGTCAAAATGGGCCAATTATATAAATGTTTTATGTTACATAAATTCTATAACTCACATATTACACATAAATTGCATCTTTAAAAACAATATGTGCTATTATTTTCAATTTAATGCATAAATGCACTTTGTGCAAATAGATTGTTATGGCCAGCTTTAACAGAAACATACTTTGATAACTGAATTATATTTTATACAGATATAAATATCTGATATTTAAATGAAAAATACATTTTAAAAATGTACTTACCATTTACTTTTAATGTACCCATTTGTCATATACAAGACATCACATTTCTCCTATGTAAAATATACATTTGATATAGCATAATGTAACATATACAGAAAAATAATCCTCCATATGAAAATATTCTAATTCCCAATCCTAAGAGAACATTTCACTTCCCACATCTTGAGGAGAGTCTTACCATAACTATGACCTGTTAATGTATTTTTAAAAGTCAAGAAAAAAGCACTTATTATGCACTTAAAACATTGTAATTGTAACATTCAAAAAACAATGAATTAATTTTATTTATGCAGCATATTCTGTGAAATAAAAGCAAATCTTGTCTACATAGTTAAATCAGACAGTATTGAATTTAGATATAAACTACAAATAAGTAGTTGATAAATTTTAAAAAGTCAGTGTGTGCCTATGAGAGATTTTGCTTGGGAATAAGATAAACAATATGTCTTGAAATGGAAATGACTGAAATATCTTTAAGGCATTGTCAAACAACTTCCAGTCTTTTTCCATTTTGTTAAATGGGGGCCAAAAACTTACTTTGAAAAACTGGCTAAGGCTTTACAATATTATAAAGATATAATGGGGTTATGCAAAGTTAACCAAATGATAGCTATAATTAATATAGTAAAGTCCAGATTTTAATTTCTTATTTTGATTTATCCTTTTCAATACATTGTTGGAGACATGTATAAAATGTATAAAGGCTTTGGATATTTTTCCTGTAAACATCTCTGTCTATTCAATGTTTATAAAGCAAATGTAACCATTGGTTTTATTTTGCATCATTATTTTTCTATTCATTATAACACGCTAACTATTTATGTTCTCTGGAATTGGAGTATTCTATTTTTCAATGATAACATTTTAAGTCTGAAAAGTTTTGTTTTGATCCTTTGTTTTCTCCAACTGTTTCTGTGTTCAGATGTTTTCATGAAAGGAGACGTTAAATTCTCCTTCCTTTCACATAGAGTTTGAATTCTTCATTGATGCATAAGCTTAAAGAAAATTTTATTACTGAATTTATGGATTTCACATAACTTTCCCCCTCTGTTTCTCCTTCAATGCTGGCTCAGTTTAAAAGCTCTCATTTAATCCTGTCATCATGAAATTTCAGTGAGGTATAATGTGTGGTGTTACAGAGTTTTCTTTGTTCTTCATTAATTTATCACAACTATTACCACCTAGAAGTAAGGGGATCTTTCAGTATAGTGACACAAAATATTATGCTAACAGAAGTGTTCAGTAATACCAAGGAGAAGTATTTTCTTTTCTAAGTAGTCTGCACTCTAATAATCTACTGCTGAGCATATACACATCTGGATTCACATCCAATTAGCAATAGGAAATTTCAAACAACAAGCATACCTTTTTGAGTAATACAAAACCAAATTTTATAACATATAATTCTATGTGAAAAACTATATATTTAAAATTCCATGTGCCTTCATTGAACTACTGAATGTTATAATATTTAATTTTTCTTACTAGTCTAAGAAATAATTATATTCACTTATACTTAGTATTCATTTGTACTTTAAGTTCATCCTTTCTAAAAATGTTATATAAAATGGTCTACAGAACTCCTAATGGCGTTTGATATAACAAAGCATGTCCAAAAACACATTTGAAAGTTAGCTTATATTTAGTCTGGAAGGACAAGTAAAAATATCTTCTTGTTTAAATTATAGTTGAATAGCAATGTCTTCATAAAGCTGATACATTTATGCTATTAAAATTTTTCATCCCTCCCCAAAGCTCATTTCCTCTTCTTTGTCTCTTCTATGTATATATGTCTGTTTGTCTCCAAACACAGATACTCACATTCATATATTTTTATTACAAAAAAGATTATGCTAAAATATTAATAATATATCTGAACTACTGAGCCTTGACAAACATATTATCAATAAATATAATAAATATTTTTGAAAATGAAATTAAATATTTTAAAAAGTCTTCTAAATTATAGTATATTTTTATTTTATACTATTTAAGTGGCTCAAATATAAGTTTTATTACAATTAGACTTTAAAATAGGTATTTGATTGATGTTTAAAAATTTGAACATTACTTTATTAATATTAGAAAAATAATAAATCATTGCCACTTCTGTATATTCATCAGCAGAATAAATAGTATTATTTTCCATTAATAACTAAGTTTTTACTTTTAAAGAAACCTGAAGTGCTGCAACTTAATCTAAAATCCATTATTTTTCATAATATTGTATAGTTAATACAAATGTGTGTAAATACTGTAATTTTTTATCCTTATTTTTCTTAAGTTTACATTACAATAGCTTTCTTCATTAACATGCCAATAAGAGTCCTTACTAAAAATGCCAGCATTTTATACCTTGCAAAATATTAATCCTATATTTTCACTGCACTCAATATGCCAGCAAATTTGGAAAACTCAGCAGTGGCCACAAGATTGGAAAAGGTCAGTTTTCATCCCAATCCCAAAGAAAGGCAATGCCAAAGAGTGCTCAAACTACCGCACAATTGCACTCATCTCACACGCTAGTAAAGTAATGCTCAAAAATCTCCAAGCCAGGCATCAGCAATATGTGAACTGTGAACTTCCTGATGTTCAAGCTAGTTTTAGAAAAGGCAGAGGAACCAGAGATCAAATTGCCAACATCCGCTGGATCATGGAAAAGTCAAGAGAGTTCCAGAAAAACATATATTTCTGCTTTATTGACTATGCCAAAGCCTTTGTGTAGATCACAATAAACTGTGGAAAACTCTGAAAGAGATGGGAATACCAGACCACCTGATCTGCCTCTTGAGAAATCTGTATGCAGGTCAGGAAGCAACAGTTAGAACTGGACACGGAACAAGAGATTGGTTCCAAATAGGAAAAGGAGTACGTCAAGGCTGCATATTGTCACCATGTTTATTTAACTTATATGCAGAGTACATCATGAGAAATGCTGGACTGGAAGAAACACAAGTTGGAATCAAGATTGCTGGGAGAAATATCAATCACCTCAAATATGCAGATGACACCACCCTTATGGCAGAAAGTGAAGAGGAACTAAAAAGCCTCTTGATGAGAGTGAAAGTGGAGAGTGAAAAGGTTGGCTTAAAGCTCAACATTCAGAAAACGAAGATCGTGGCATCTAGTCCCATCACTACATGGGAAATAGATGGAGAAACAGTGGAAACAGTGTCAGACTTTATTTTTCTGGGCTCCAAAATCACTGCAGATGGCGACTGCAGCCATGAAATTAAAAGACGCTTCCTCCTTGGAAGGAAAGTTATGACCAACCTAGATAGCATATTCAAAAGCAGAGACATCACTTTGCCACCAAAGGTTCACCTAGTCAAGGCTATGGTCTTTCCTGCGGTCATGTATGGATGTGAGAGCTGGACTGTGAAGAAGGCTGAGCGCCGAAAAATTGATGCTTTTGAACTGTGGTGTTGGAGAAGACTCTTCAGAGTCCCTTGGACTGCAAGGAGATCCAACCAGTCCATTCTGAAGGAGATCAGCTCTGGGATTTCTTTGGAAGGAATGATGCTTAAGCTGAAACTCCAGTATTTTGGCCACCTCATGCGAAGAGTTGACTCATTGGAGAAGACTCTGATGCTGGGAGGGATTGTGGGCAGGAGGAGAAAGGGATGACAGAGGATGAGATGGCTGGATGGCATCACTGACTCGGTGGATGTGGATCTGAGTGACCTCTGGGAGTTGGTGATGGACAGGGAGGCCTGGCATGCTGCAGTTCATGAGGTCGCAAAGAGTTGGACATGACTGAGCAACTGATCTGATCTGATCTGATCTTTCTTCTCAGCAGGATATGATTGAGCATCATTCCCAATTTCTTAAAACAAACAAACAAAAAACTCCATTGCCAGCAATTAGTGACAATAGAGTATGCTGATTTTTTTGAACCCAAGCCCCACTGCTAAGACTTCTCTTAAAGGGGTCTCAAAACTCTAGGGTACATTGGGTTTCACCTTGGGCTCTTTACTCCTTGTATTGAATAACATTGCATAATGTCATTTACATTCAAGGTTGTAAAATAATCTATATTCCAATGATTGCCAGATTTATTTTTATAATCTTGCTCAGTTGTGTCTCATTCTTTGCGACCCCATGACTCCAGCACGCCAGGTCTCACTGTCCATCACCAACTCCTGGAGTTCACTCAAACTCACGTCCATCGAGTCAGTGATGCCATCCAGCCATCTCATCCTCTGTCATCCCCTTCTCCTCCTACCCCCAATTCCTCCCAGCATCAGAGTCTTTTCCAATGAGTCAACTCTTCTCATGAGATGGCCAAAGTACTGGAGTTTCAGCTTTAGCATCATTCCTTCCAAAGAAATCCCAAGACCGATCTCCTTTAGAATGGACTGGTTGGATCTCCTTGCAGTCCAAGGGACTCTCAAGAGTCTTCTACAACACCACAGTTCAAAAGCATCAATTCTTTGGTGATCAGCCTTCTTCACAGTCCAGCTCTCACATCCATACATGACCCCTGAAAAAACCATAGCCTTAACTAGATGGATCTTTGTGGCAAAATAATGTTTCTGCCTTTGAATATGCTATATAGATTGGTCACAACTTTCTTTCCAAGGAGTAAGTGTCTTTTAATTTCATGGCTGCAGTCACCATCTGCAGTGATTTTGGAGGCCCCCAAAATAAAGTCTGACACTGTTTCCACTGTTTCCCCATCTATTTCCCATGAAGAGATGGGACCAGATGCCGTGATCTTGGTTTTTTGAATGTTGAGCTTTAAGCCAACTATTTCACTCTCCTCTTTCACGTTCATAAAGTGGCTTTTTGTTCTTCCTCACTTTCTGCCATAAAGGTGATGTCATCTGCATATCTGAGGTTATTGATATTTCTCCTGGAAATTTTGATTCCAGCTTGTGCTTCTTCCAGCCCAGTGTTTCTTATGATGTACTCATGATGTATATAAGTTAAATAAGCAGGGTGACAATATACAGCCTTGATGTACTCCTTTTCCTATTTGGAACCAGTCTGTTATTCCATGTCCAGTTTTAACTGTTGCTTCCTGATCTGCATCTGGGGTTCTCAAGAGACAGGTCAGGTGGTCTGGTATGCCCATCTCTTTCAGAATTTTTCACAGTTTATTGTGATCCACACAGTCAAAGGTTTTGGCATAGTCAAGAAAGCAGAAATAAATGTTTATCTGGAACTCTCTTGCTTTTTCAATGATCCAGCACATGTTGGCAATTTGATCTCTGGTTCCTCTGCCTTTTCTAAAACCAACTTGAATATCTGGAAGTTCACAGTTCATGTATTGCTGAAGCCTGGCTTGGAGAATTTTGAACATTACTTTAGTAGCATGTGAGATGAGTGCAATTGTGTATTAGTTTGAACATTCTTTGGCTTGCCTTTCTTTGGGATTGGGATGAAAACTGACCTTTCCCAGTCCTGTGGCCAATGCTGAGTTTTCCAAATTTGCTGGCATATTGAGTGCAACACTTTCACAGCATCATCTTTCAGGATTTGAAGTAGCTCAACTGGAATTCCATCATCTCCACTAGCTTTGTTCGTAGTGATGCTTTCTAAGGCCCACTTGACTTCACTCCAGGATGTCTGGCTCTAGGTGAATGATCACACCATCGTAATTATCTGGGTCATGAAAATCTCTTTTGTACAGTTCTCTGTGTATTCTTGCCACCTCTTCTTAATATGTTCTGCTTCTTTTAGGTCCATACCATTTCTGTCCTTTAACAAGCCCATCTTTGCATGAAATATTCCCTTGGTATTTCTAATTTTCTTGAAGAGATCTCTACTCTTTCTCATTCTGTTGTTTTCCTCTATTTCTTTACATTGATCCCTGAGGAAGGCTTTCTTATCTCTTCTTGCTATTTTTTGGAACTCTTCATTCAGATGTTTATATCTTTCCTTTTCTCCTTTGCTTTTTGCTTCTCTTCTTTTCACTGCTATTTGTAAGGTCTCCCCAGACAGCCATTTTGCTTTTTTGCATTTCTTTTCCATGGGGATGATCTTGATCCCTGTGTCCTGTACAATGTCACGGACCTCCATCCATAGTTCATAAGGCAGTCTATCTATCAGATCTAGGCCCTTAAATCTATTTCTCACTTCCACTGTATAATCATAAGAGATTTGATTTAGGTCATACCTGAATGGTCTAGTGGTTTTCTCTACTTTCTTCAATTTAAGTCTGAATTTGGCAATAAGGAGTTCATGATCTGAGCCACAGTCATCTCCCAGTCTTGTTTTTGCTGACTGTATAGACCTTCTCCATCTTCGGCTGCAAAGAATATAACCAATCTGATTTCGGTGTTGACCATCTGGTGATGTCCATGTGTAGAGTCTTCTCTTGTGTTGTTGCAAGATGGTGTTTGCTATGACCAGTGCATTCTCTTAGCAAAACTCTATTAATCTTTGCCCTGCTTCATTCTGTATTCCAAGGCCAAATTGCCTGTTACTCCAAGTGTTTCCTGACTTCCTACTTCTGCATTCCAGTCCCCTATAAAGAAAAGGACATCTTTTTTGGTGTTAGTTCTAGTTTTATATGTCCAAAAGAAGATATCTTGACTTGTTCCCTCTACATCCCTTGCATCAATTCATAATTCATTCATTCTCTCATTATGGCATCAGAATTCCTCTATGGCATAAATTATTCCAAATTAATCTAATCCATGCCTGCTTTCAGAAAATTTATTCTCTTGGTTGTACCTCCAAAATATTTCCCAAATGAATTTTCTCTCCTCTAATACCATTTATTACAAATCCATTTTCTCCCGGCTAAACTAATGCAAAAGCCTAACAGTTAGCGAACCTTGTGTTTCTGTTTTAAACAGATTTAATCACACCTAAAAGTTGATTAAATCACCCAAAATCTTTGTACTAGTATTAGAACAAATCCAACCTTCCCGCCTACTTCTGCTTCATTGACTATGCTAAAGTCTTTGACTGTGTGGATCACAACAAACTGGAAAATTTTTCAACAGATGGAAATACCGGACCATACTACCTGCCTCCTGTGAAACCTGTATGCAAGTCAAGAAGAAACAGTTAAAACCGGACATGGAAGAATGGAACTGGTTCCAGATTGGGAAAGGAGTACCTCAAGACTGTATATTGTCACCCTGCTTATTTAACTTATATGTAAAGTACATCATGCAAATGCTGGGCTGGATGAAACACAAGATGGAATCAAAATCAAGGTTGCCGGGAGAAATATCAATAACCTCAGATATGCAGATGACACCAACTTTATGGCTGAAAACAAAAGGAAATTAAAGAGCATCTTGATGAAGGTAAAAGAGGAGAGTGAAAAAGCTGGCTTAAAACTCAACATTCAAAAAACAAGATCATGGCATCTTGTCCCATCATTTCATGGGAAAAAGATGGGGAAACAATGGAAGCAGTGACACACTTCATTTCCTTGGGCTCCAAAATCACTGCAGATAATGACTGCAGCCATGAGATTAAAAGACATTTTCTCCTTTGAAGAAAAACTATGACAAACCTAGACAGCATATTAAAAAGCAGAGACATTACTTTGATAGCAAAGGAAAATCTAGTTAAATCTATTGTTTTCTAGTAGTCACGTATGGATGTGAGAGTTGAACCATAATGAAAGTTGAGCCCCAAAGAATGGATGCTTTTGAACCGTGTTGTTGGTGAAGACTCTTGAGAGTCCCTTTGACTGCAAGGAGATCAAACCAGTCAATCCTAAAGGAGATCAGTCCTGAATGGTCATTAGAAGGACTGATACTGAAACTCCAATACTTTGGCCAACTGATGTGAAGAGCTGCCTCATTAGAAAAGACCCTCGTAGCTGGGAAAGATTGGACGCAGGAAGAGAAGGGGATGACAGAGGATAAGGTGGCTGGATGGCATCACAGACTCAATGGACATGAGTTTGAGGAAGGTTCATGAGATGCTGATAGACAAGGAAGCCTGGCATGCTGCAGTCCATGGGTTTGCAAAGAGTCAGATATGACTGGGTGACTGAACAACAACAACAGTTTTGAAAGTGTGAAGTGAAAGTGAAATTGACTCAGTTGTGTCTGACTTGTGCCTTCAGCTACAGTCAATGGAATTCTGCAGGCCAGAATAATGGAATGGGTAGACTTTCCCTTCTCTAGAGGATCTTCCCAACCCAGGGATCAAACTCAGGTCTCCTGTGTTACAGGTAGATTCTTTACCAGCTGAGCCAAACGGAAGCCCATCTGATCCCTCCTTTCTCCTGCAGTGAGACCCCCTGAAATATTCCTCATTCTGTTGTAGCTGTAGTTTTTGTTGTTCAGTCGCTCATTTTTGTCTGATTCTTAGAGATCCCAATGACTGCAGCCCTCCAGGTCTCCCTGTCCTTTACTATCTCCTGAAGTTTGAGCAAACTCATGTCCACTGAGTCAATGAGGCCAACCAACCATCTTATCCTCTGTTGGACCCTTCTCCCCCTGCTCTCAATCTTTCTAGCATTAGTATCTTTTCCAATGAGTCAGCTCTTCTCTAACATTTGTCTTACTCATCAGTTGCTGCTGCTGCTGCTGCTACTGCTGCTAAGTCACTTTAGTCGTGTCCAACTCTGTGCGACCCCATAGACGGAAGCTCACCAGGCTTCCCCATCCCTGGGATTCTTCAGGCAAGAATACTGGAGTGGGTTGCCATTTCTTTCTCCAATGCATGAAAGTGAAAAGTGAAACTGAAGTCGCTCAGTCGTGTCCAACTCTTAGCGACCCCATGGACTGGAGCCTACCAGGGTCCTCTGTCCATGGGATTTTCCAGTTCTGATTTATTCCCATCTTTTGGTCTTTGTACAGATACATCTGCATGGGAATCTATTTTCCTAGGAGGTAGGACTTGTTCTTCCTTATTATTAAGTCCTGATTTTAGATGTTGCCCTATTACCCTTTCCATTTTATCTAAAATAACGTCCCAGTGAGAATATACAGTGGATTAAAAACAATCTCTATAACAAGTGGTGCTGGGAAAACTGGTCAAACACTTGTAAAAGAATGAAACTAAAGCACTTTCTAACACAATACACAAAAATAAACTCAAAATGGATTAAAGATCTAAGTGTAAGACCAGAAACTACAAAACTCCTAGAGGAAAACACAGGCAAAACCCTCTCTGACATACATTACAGCAAGATCCTCTATGATCCACCTCCCAGAATATTGGAAATAAAAGCAGAAATCAACAAATGGGACCTAATTAAACTTAAATGCTTCTGCACAACAAAGGAAACTATAAGCAAGGTGAAAAGACAGCCTTCAGAATGGGAGAAAATAATAGCAAATGAAGCAACAGACAAACAACTAATCTCAAAAATATACAAGCAACTCCTACAGCTCAATTCAAGAAAAATAAATGACCCAATCAAAAAATGGGCCAAAGAACTAAATAGGCATTTCTCTAAAGAAGACATAGAGATGGCTAACAAACACATGAAAAGATGCTCAACATCACTCATTATCAGAGAAATGCAAATCAAAACCACTATGAGGTACCATTTCAAGCCAGTCAGAATGGCTGCAATACAAAAGTCTACAAGCAATAAATGCTGGAGAGGATGTGGAGAAAAGGGAACCCTCTTACACTGTTGGTGGGAATGCAAACTAGTGCAGCCACTTTGGAGAACAGTATGGAGATTCCTCAAAAAACTCAGAATAGAACTGCCTTATTATCCAGCAATCCCACTGCTGGGCATACACACTGAGAAAATCAGAATTGAAAGAGACACGTGTACCCCAATGTTCATTGCAGCACTGTTTATAATAGCCAGGACATGGAAGCAACCTAGATGTCCATCCACAGATGAATGGATAAGCAAGCAGTGGTACATATACACAATGGCGTATTACTCAGCCATTAAAAAGAATACATTTGAATCAGTTCTAATGAGGTGGATGAAACTGTAGCCTATTATACAGAGTGAAGTAAACCAGTGAGTAGTTAATCATGATATTGATTACTTTTTGGAAAGTTACATTTTTGTATCCTGTGAATACTTTTCTGTATCCCCACATCTCAGACACATACTAATAAAGAAAGCTCCATTGTGGCCAACAATGTTTGTCTTGCTCAATTTTTCATCTCCAGTGCTTACTACAATGATTGACAGATCATAGAGAAATATCTGTAAATATTTTTAAAGTAAATATTGATGAAATGTAAACTATTTAAGCAAAATAACAGATGAGCAATTTAGTTTTTCAGAAATAAATTTGAAATTCTAAATTCTGTACCAACTAGATTAATGACTTCCTTGTGCCAGGCATTATTGATAAAGTTTAGTTCAGTTGACTCTGGCATTGACTTGTGAGGAAGAGTATATCTTTATATCTCATGGTAAAGTTAACAAAATTAATTCATTTATGGTTACACTTAATGCTAGTATTAAAAGTACTAGAAACTGATTTGGTATTTCTTATCTATCTCTAGTGAAATTTGGCTTTCAATTTACAATGACAATTGTTGAAAAATATTCATTTATACACATGATTTTTAAAAGCATGATTTTATGTTGATATCATCATTATATACATCCAGAATTTATTTTCTGGGGAAGACTTTTATAGTGGCACATTTATGGCTTTTCCACAATATAAAAATATTGCACATCATAGAAAAAAATTATATATATATATATATATATATATATATATATATATATATTTAGAATGATAAAATGTGAGTCATAAGCCCCTCTCTCTTTATTTTTATAACAGCCACTCTTCAAATAGCTATTATTGATGCCATCAAGCTCATATTTCATTTTGACAGGTTAACATAACTATCAATATAGAGATGAATAGGTCATGAAAACATTAAGAAACATTCCAGAGAACTATACATTTACCTTTTACCTAAAAACAGAAGAAACCTATAAGAAATTGCCAGTTACTATATAGATCAGAAAAGGACCATACCCCTAAACAAAACCATAAAAACTTGAAAAAAATTACATTAATCAAGAATGTTGATATTAACATCATTAATAGTAATGTATTATTTAATTCTGTTATTTAATTCAAAGTTAATTAACAAGTTAAGTTAAAAAATTTACATTTGGAATTAAAATATCTTTGAAAAATTTTTTTTTAAATTAAGTAGTTTAAATTCTGTTATGACACTGTGGTTTCCATATGCATGAAAACATGCCCTTGAAAACCTCAGTGAACTCTTAAGGGTGACCCAGAGCATTTAAAATTTTGAAAGGAACATAGAAACATCCATCAAAATCATATAAACGATGATATTAACTGGTTTGTTATTAAACTTTTGACTAAATTTAGTAAACTCTATGCTTAAGTTCTGTTTTCAACTGAGTATTTCTCCTTACTAGGGGTGGCCTGAAAATCTTACTAATACCTTAAGGTGGCATGAACTTAAACTATTTACAAAACTTAGGTCTAGAGATAATTGTCAAAATGTGTTATAGCATAAGGCTATGAGTAAAATGACCTCATTTCCAATCATTCAATTAACCTAAAAGAAGTGCGTATATATTTATAATTGTTATATCTTCTTTTTGAATTAAACTTTTGATCATTATGTGTAGAATTCTTATTCCTCTCAAAATCTTAAGAAACCTAAGTGATAAAAGTAATGCTGTCTTTACAGTTAGTGTGAGAATGTTTCTCATCAAACTTTGATTATTTTTAGGTTGTATTTATCATATTTGCAATATCATTGAGCTGTATTTTTCATGGAACTTAAGGATGGAAGGAGCCTTAATGGTTTTTTTAGTGTAATTGTAATTCTGCTTTACTATTTTTTTGATGAGGTACCCATTGTTGATGAGGTACTGTTTCTATTTTTCCCCTTGGTGGAGGTAGGTTAGTACTTTAGTTATAGCATATTGTGCATGTAGTGTATTGTTTATATCATATACAGTCAGTAAATGTATACATGTAAGTACACTATGATAACAGGGTTTTATGGTTATTGTATTTTGTCATTTATGGCAAACCAGATCCAAGGTGACTGGATTTGCTGCTGCTCCCTATGTAAGGAACACTCTCACTGGTTATAGCATTTCTCTTGTGACAAAATGAAAGCAAGCCATTTTATGATTTAAATGCATTAAATTCCATTCAATGGACATGTTTTGCCTACTGGCAAATTTGGATGTGGCATTTCTTCTATATATGTCAAGGGTTAGATATTTGTAAACTGCCCTGATAGGAGAATTTGTGGTAGAGAAATTTAAGTAGATAGAGTGTAAAGGGGGCTTCCCTCATAGCTCAACTGGTAAAGAATCTGCCTGCAATGCAGGAGACCCCGGTTCAATCTTTGGATTGGGAAGATACCCTGGAAAAGGGATAGGCTACCCATACAGTATTCTTGAGCTTCCCTGGTGTTTCAGATGGTAAAGAATCCACCTAAAATTAGGGAGGCCTGAGTTCCATTCCCGAGTTGGGAAGATCCTCTGGAGGAGGACATGGCAACCCACTCCAGTATTCCTACCTGGCAAATCCCCATGGACAGAGGAGCCTTGTGGGCTACAGTCTGTGGGATCGCTAAATGTCAGACACGAATGAACGAGTAAGCACAAGCACTTCACAAGCATTGTGAACATTCAATCATCCCATTACTCAGTAATTTAGCAACGTATTTATCAAATGCTTAACCTCAGCAAAGCTGTGTGACTAGAGAGAAAGCTTTATACAAGCAGATACAGCAACAGCTTTTATAAGATTAATATAATAGCCTATATTCTGGTTCCACATGTGGAAGTGTGATGTTTATCCTATCATTCTTTTTAAAGCATTATTGGTTTACAGTGACAGAATTTTTTTTTCCCCATACAAAGAGGATCCTTTAATATCTCATTATCTTTAAGTTATACCCACATACACACTCACTACTGAGCTTATGTGTATCAGTATGTGTATGTATATTAATATTGTATCTCCCAGTAGGAATAATACAGCTTGAGGAACAGGCTGCCTTGGTTGGTTTCCAAGTTTCACCAGTTTCACTAGTCCTGCAATCTTGACCAAGATGATAAATTTCTCAGAGACTCCATTTCCTCATCTGTGAAAAGAGGGTTATAATTGTACCTGCACTACAGAAGTAGCGTGTGAATATAAATGTAATGTATCTGAGATGTTTATAACAAAATTTGACATTGAGAAAGAACCCAATATACATTTGCTATGATAGTAATTTTATTACTTCTATCACTTGATCCATTCCTTACTCTTCATTATCAGAAACATCTCCACAGACAGTTACTTTATATACAATTTTAATAGCTTCATAGTGTTTCATAGGGAATTCCCATATGGTTTAGTGGTAAAGAATCCACCTGCCAAGCAGGAGATAAAGGTTTGATCCCTGGGTTAAGAAGATACCCTGGGAAAAGAAATGGCAACCCACTCCAGTATTCTTGCCTGGAAAATCTCATGGACAGAGGAGCCTGGTGGGCCACAGTCCGTGGGGTGTCAAAAAAGTTGGACTTGAATTTAATAACTTAAATAAATATATATATATATATATATTTTATAGAATGTATGCTCCATAGTTTGATTATTCATTTTTAAGATTTGTGACATTGTGTTAAAAAGCAACACAATGATGAACATCTTTGTACATTTTTTCACAAATATGCAAGCATGATTGTAACTAGTGCATTGCATAGTTCAGAAATTTTGATAGACAAGAATGCAATTAATTTCCTCCCAAAACATTCACAATTTATTGTAGCAGAAATGTTAGCTTGTTTTTCCTGCATCACATTTTTTGTTTGCATTATTGAAATTCAGAGGATATACTATTCTTTGTAGCTTTGTATTTCTTTTTCAATGAAGAATGATCAACAAAGCTTAATTTTAAAGTATGTTTTAGTGAATTTCCATATTGACATATTCCTCTACTTTTTAAATTTTTTTTGGAGTACAGTTGCTTTATGTTGTGTTAGTTTCTGCTGAACAGAAGAGTAAATCAGTTATGTGTGTGTGTGTGTGTATGTATACATATATATATATATATATATATACACACACACACACAATATATATATATATATATATATATATATATATATGTATGTGTGTCTTAGTTGCTCAGTCATGTCCAACTTTTTCAAGCCCATACACAGTAGCATCTGTCTATGGAGTTCTCCAGACAAGGATTTGGAGTAGGTAACTATTCCCCTCTCCAGAGGATTCTCCCCACCCAGGGATTCAACCTTGGTCTCCTGCATTGCAGGCAGATTCTTTACTCTTTGAGCCACGAGGGAAGCCATATATATATGTAAATCCCAATCTCCCAATTTTTCCCACCCTTCTGCAGACCCCTTTGCTTTCCATAAATTTGTTTTTTTGCATCTCTGTCTTTATTTCTGCTTGGCAATGTACTCATCTGTATCATTTTTCCAGATTTATGCTGTTTTTTCTCCTTCAGACTTACTTCACTCTGTATGACAGTCTGAAGGTTAGAGAGCCTAAATATGTCTCTGCAGATGGCATTATTTTTTTCCTCTATGACAAATTGTTGTTTACTCATTAAGTCATGTCCGACTCTTTGAGACCTCATGGCACCCCACTCCAGTACTCTTGCCTGGAAAATCCCATGGACGGAGGAGCCTGGTAAGCTGCAGTCCACGCTAAGGGTCGGACACGACTGAGCGACTTCACTTTCACTTTTCAGTTTCATGCATTGGAGAAGGAAATGGCAACCCACTCCAGTGTTCTTGCCTGGAGAATCCCAGGGACGGTGGAGCCTGGTGGGCTGCCATTTATGGGGTCGCGCAGAGTCGGACACGACTGAAGAGACTTAGCAGCAGCAGCAGCAGGAGCAGCAGCAGACTGTAGCCCACCATGCTCCTCTGTCCATGGTATTCTCCAGGCAAGGGTACTGAAGTGGGTTGCCATTTCCTTCTCTGTTATGACTAATATTCCATTGTATTAAGGTGCCACCTCTTCTTTATCCATCTATCTTTGGATGAATATTTAGGATGTTTCCATGTCCTGCTTATTGTAAGTGTTGCTTCAACACTGGGATGCATATATCTTTTCCAGTTATGATAAAAATCCTTAGAGCAAAATATGAGCAGAACATACTTTGGTCAAAAGAAATCTTGCTGCAATTTATGTCAATCTTCTAAAGTAATAAAAATAAAAATGAAAATAAATGAATGAGACCTAATTAAACTTAAAAACTTCTGCATAGAGATCAATATGATAAATAAAATGAAATAACAACCCTCAGAATGGAAGAAAATATTGACAAATTAAGCAACAGAAAGGAATTAATCTCCAAATATATAAACAATTCATGCAACTAAATATTAACAACTACAAAATAACCTAATCAAAAAAAATAAAAATAAAAAGATATTTTCCCAAAAAGGCATATAGATGGTTAAGTTCAATTGAATTCAGTCACTCAGTTGTGTCTAGCTCTGCATCTCCATGGACTGTAGAACACCAAACCTCCCTGTCCATCACCAACTCCGGAGTTTACTCAGACTCATGTCCATTAAGTCAGTGATGCCATCCAACCATCTCATCCTCTGCTGTCCCCTTCTCCTCCAAATTTTAATCTTTCCCAGCATCAGGGTCTTTTCAAATGAGTCAGTTCTTTGCATCAGGTGGCCAAAGTATTGGAGTTTCAGCTTCAGAATCAATCAGCTTTTCCAATAAATATTCAGGTCTGATATCTTTTAGGATAGACTGGTCGGATCTCCTTGAAGTCCAAGGGACTCTCAAGAGTCTCCTCCAACATCATATTTCAAAAGCATCAATTCTTTGGTGCTCAGCTTTCTTTATAATCCAACTCTCACATCCATACATGACTACTAGAAAAACTTTGTTTTGACTAGGTGGACCTTTGTTGGCAAAGTAATGTCTTTGCTTTTTAATATGCTGTCTAGGTTGATCATAACTTTTCTTCCAAGGAGTATGCATCTTGTAATTTCATGGCTTCAATCACTATCTGCAGTGATTTTTGAGCCCCCCAAATAAAGGCTAACACTGTTTCCAATGTTTCCCCATCTGTTTCTCATGAAGTGATAGGACCAGATGCCATGATCTTGGTTTTCTTAATGTTGAGCTTTAAGCCAACTTTTTCACTCTCCTCTTTTATTTTCATCAAGGGGCTCTTTAGTTCTTCTTCACTTTCTGCCATAAGTGTGGTGTCATCTACATATTTGAGGTTATTGATATTTTGCCTGGTGATCTTGATTCCAGCTTGTGCTTCATCTAGTACAGAATTTTTCATTATATACATTGCATAGAAGTTAAATAAGCAGGGTGACAGTACACAGCCTTGACCTACTCCTTTCCTTGTTTGGAACCAGTCTGTTGTTCTATGTCCAATTCTGACTGTTGCTTCTTGATCTGCATACAGATTTCTCAGAGGGCAGATCAGGTGGTCTGATATTCCTATCTCCTTCAGAATTTTCCACAGTTTATTGTGATCCACACAGTCAAAGGCTTTGGCATAGTCAATAAAGTATATAAATATTTTTCTGGAACTCTCTTGCTTTTTCGATGATCCAGTGGATGTTGACAATTTGATCTCTGGTTCCTCTGCTTTTAATTTTTTTTTTTAATTATTTTTTAAATTTCATTTTGCTTAACTTTACAATATTGTATTGCTTTTGCCATTCATCAAAATGAATCCACCACAAGTATACATGTGTTCCCCATCGTGAACCCTCCTCCCTCCTCCCTCCCCATACCATCCCTCTGGGTCGTCCCAGTGCCTCAGCCCCAGGCATCCATTATCAGGCATCGTACCTGGACTGGCGACTCGTTTCAGAAATGATATTATACATATTTCAATGCTATTCTCCCAAATCATCCCACCCTCTCCCTCTCCCAGGCCTCTGCCTTTTCTAAATCCAGCTTGAACATCTGGAAGTTATTGCTTCACGTACTGTTGAAGCCTATCTTGGATAATTTTGACCATTACTTTACTAGCGTGTGAGATAAGTCCAATTGTGCAGTCGTTTGAGCATACTTTGGCATTGCCTTCTTTGGGATTGGAATGAAAACTGACCTTTTCCAGTCCTGTGGCCACTGCTGAGTTTTCCAAATTTGCTGGCATATTGAGTGCAGCACTTTCACAGCATCATCTTTCAGGATTTGAAATAGCTCCACTGGAATTCCATCACCTCCACTAGCTTTGTTCATAGTGATGCTTTCTAAGGCCCACTTGACTTCACATTCCAGGATGTCTGGCTCTAGCTGAGTGATCACATCATCGTGATTATCTAGGTTGTGAAGATCTTTTTGTACAGTTCTTCTGTGTATTCTTGCCACCTCTTCTTAATATCTTCTGCTTCTGTTAGGTCCATACCATTTCTTTCAACCATAGATGATTAAAAGGCACATGAAAAGATGCTCAGCATCACTAATTATTAAAGAAATGCAAATAAAAATATAATGCAGTATCCTCTTATACCACTCAGAAGGGCCATCAACAACAAAAACATCTACAAACAATACATACTGGAGATTTAAAGAAAAGGGAATCCTCCTATACCTTGTTTGTAAGTTGGTACAGCCATTGTGGACAATAGTATGAACTGACTCAAAAAACTGAAAATAGAATTACCATATGACACAGCATTCCCACTACTATATATATTCCCAGAGAAATCCACTCTTTAAGTGCTCTTCACTCTTGCTGCTTACCTGGCCGAATGCCCACATGTGTGCATATATGACTGTGTGTTCAGTTGTGTCTGACTCTATGAGATTCCATGAACTCTAGCCTAACAGCCTCCTCTGTCCATGGGGATTCTCCAGGCAAGAATACATGCATGGAGAATACAATACAAGAGTACAGGCATGGAGTGGTTTGCCATGCCTTCCTCCAGGGAATCTTCTGACCCAGGGATTGAATCCATATCTCCTGTATTGGCAGGCAGATTCTTTATCATTGTGCCACCTAATTAGCACAAACACAAATTTTAAATTTTCAAGAGCTCATACAAGGTTTATTTTCTATCTTTACCAAAGGAAATTATAATTTAGTGTTGGATAAAATTTATTTATAAATTTCATTTGTAATTTTGCATGCAAAATTTAATTTATAAATTGTAAATTAAGAGTAGAAAATATTTGTAATGCTTCAGCAAGATAAGTGCTATGAGAATGATGGAAGCATTTTAGGGAAAACTGCTTTCAGAGAGCTTCTTAAATCACAGAAAACAGATAAATTCTTATTTAAACTTCTTGCCCATGGGGTCTTGAGAAAATCATTTGGAATGATATGTGCAAGGGCTTATATTATGAAGGTCAGTTTAATTAAGTACTGATGTTATCCAGAAGGAATATAGACATGTAAATGCATAGCATAATTAGGCATATTTGAATCAGTTCATTATATTTTAAATCATTTTGTCCCTTAGCATAGAAAGTTTATAGTAAATTGTCATTTCTGTTTCAGTTCTCATTTTTCCCCATACAAATTTTTGTAATGAAAACACATACCAAGTATTCTATTTCTTCATCATATTTTATCATCCTCTTTATAGTTAGCTGAAGTAATGTTTCTTATTCTGGCTAGTGAGTTCTGAATGATGATATAAGTCACTTGCAGAGAGACATGGAGAAAGGTACACTCAGTTCCTGTACTGTTTTCCCTGTTGCAGCAACTGAGGTAGCCAACATGTTTCTGAAGTTACCATATAAGTTGCTTGAATTGCTGTCAGCCTGGATCCCTGGGTCTTAAAACAGAACCCCTTGCTGAGATCTCTGTAGATTGCTAGTCACTGATGTATGACCTATTCAACCCTAAGGCATAGTTCATACTTTTAAAACATGAAATAAACTTTTAAGAGACAGAATAAATTGTTAGGGTCCTCCTTCATTGGAAAAGAGGTTAATTCCATTGTTAAATTACTAAGCAGTGTACAATGAGAGATCCTTGATTATAGGGAGTGCTATGTAGGAGGATATGAGTCATGCAATAGGTTATAGTTATTCTGTTAAAGTTTATTCTTAAAAAAATTAACATGTTCAGATCAGATCAGTCACTCAGTCATGTCCGACTCTTTGCGACCCCATGAACTGCAGCACGCCAGGCCTCCCTGTCCATTACCAACTCCCGGAGGTCACTCAGACTCATATTCATTGAGTCAGTGATGCTATCCAGACATCTCATCCTCTGTCGTCCCCTTCTCCTCCTGCCCTCAATCCCTCCCAGCATCAGAGTCTTCTCCAATGAGTCAACTCTTCACATGAGGTGGCCAAAATACTGGAGTTTCAGCTTTAACATCATTCCTTCCAAATAAATCCCAGGGTTGATCTTCAGAATGGACTGGTTGGATCTCCTTGCAGACCAAGGGACTCTCAAGAGTCTTCTCCAACACCACAGTTCAAAAGCATCAATTCTTCGGCGCTCAGCCTTCTTCACAGTCCAGCTCTCACATCCATACATGACCACAGGAAAGACCATAGCCTTGACTAGGCAAACCTTTGTTGGCACAGTGATGTTTCTGCTTTTGAATATGCTATCTAGGTTGGTCATAACTTTCCTTCCAAGGAGTAAGCGTCTTTTAATTTTCATGGCTGCAGTCACCATCTGCGGTGATTTTGGAGCCCAGAAAAATAAAGTCTGACACTGTTTCCACTGTTTCTCCATCTATTTCCCATGTAGTGATGGGACCAGATGCCACGATCTTCGTTTTCTGAATGTTGAGCTTTAAGCCAACCTTTTCACTCTCCACTTTCACTTTCATCAAGAGGCTTTTGAGTTCCTCTTCACTTTCTGCCATAAGGGTGGTGTCATCTGCATATCTGAGGTTATTGATATTTTTCCCAGCAATCTTGATTCCAACTTGTGTTTCTTCCAGTCCAGCATTTCTCATGATGTACTCTGCATATAAGTTAAACAAACATGGTGACAATATACAGCCTCGACATACTCCTTTTCCTATTTGGAACCAGTCTGTTGTTCCACGATCAGTTCTAACTGTTGCTTCCTGACCTGCATACAGATTTCTCAAGAGGCAGATCAGGTGGTCTGGTATTCCCATCTCTTTCAGAGTTTTCCACAGTTTATTGTGATCCACACAGTCAAAGGCTTTGGCATAGTCAATAAAGCAGAAATAGATGTTTTTCTCGTACTCTTTTGCTTTTTCCATGATTCAGCGGATGTTGCCAATTTGATCTCTGGTTCCTCTGCCTTTTCTAAAACCAGCTTGAACATCAGGAAGTTCATGGTTCACATATTGCTGAAGCCTGGCTTGGAGAATTTTTAACATTGCTTTACTAGAGTGTGAGATGAGTGCAATAGTGCGGTAGTTTGAGCACTCTTTGGCATTGCCTTTTTTGGTATTGGGATGAAAACTGACCTCTTCCAATCTTGTGGCCACTGCTGAGTTTTCCAAATTTGCTGGCATATTGAGTGTAGCACTTTCACAGCATCATCATTCAGGACTTGGAATAGCTCCACTGGAATTCCATCACCTCCACTAGCTTTGTTTCTAGTGATGCTTTCTAAGGCCCACTTGACTTCACATTCCAGGATGTCTGGCTCTAGGTCAGTGATCACACCATTATGATTATCTGCGTCCTGAAGATCTTTTCTGTACAGTTCTACTGTGCAGTTCTTCTGTGTATTCTTGCCACCTCTTCTTAATATCTTCCGCTTCTGTTAGGTCCATACCATTTCTGTCCTTTATCGAGCCCATTTTTGCATGAAATGTTCCTTTGGTATCTCTGATTTTGTTGAATAGATCCCTAGTCTTTCCCATTATGTTGTTTTCCTCTATTTCTTTGCATTGATCGTTGAAGAAGGCTTTCTTATCTCTTCTTGCTATTCGTTGGAACTCTGCATTCAGATGTTTTTATCTTTCCTTTCTCCTTTGCTTTTCGCTTCTCTTCTTTTCACAGCTATTTGCAAGGCCTCCCCAGACAGCCATTTTGCTTTTTTTGCATTTCTTTTCCATGGGGATGGGCTTGATCCCTGTCTCCTGTACAATGTCACAAACCTCATTCCATAGTTCATCAGCCACTCTATCTATCAGATCTAGTCCCTTAAATCTATTTCTCACTTCCACTGTATAATCATAAGGGATTTGATTTAGGTCATACGTGAATGGTCTAGTGGTTTTCCCTACTTTCTTCAATTTCAGTCTGAGTTTGGCAATAAGGAGTTCATGGTCTAAGCCACAGTCAGCTCCTGGTCTTGTTTTTGCTGATTGTATAGAGCTTCTCTATCTTTGGCTGCAAAGAATATAATCGATCTGATTTCGGTGTTGACCATCTTTGTGATGTCCATGTATAGAGTCTTCTCTTGTGTTGTTGGAAGAGGGTGTTTGCTATGACCAATGCATTTTCTTGGCAAAACTATTAGTCTTTGCCCTGCTTCATTCAGTACTCCAAGGCCAAATTTGCCTGTTATTCCAGGTGTTTCTTGACTTCCTACTTTTGCATTCCAGTCCCCTATGATGAAAAGGACATTTTTTTGGGGTGTTAGTTCGAAAAGGTCTTGTAGGTCTTCATAGAACCGTTCAACTTCAGCTTCTTCAGCGTTACTGGTTGGGGCATAGACTTGGATTACTGTGATATTGAATGGTTTGCCTTGGAAACGAACAGAGTTCATTCTATCGTTTTTGAGATTGCATCCAAGTACTGCATTTCGAACTCTTTTGTTGACCATGATGGCCACTCCATTTCTTCTTAGGGATTCCTGCCCGCAGTAATAGATATAATGGTCATCTGAGTTAAATTCACACATTGCAGTCCATTTTAGTTCACTAATTCCTAGAATGTCAACATTCACTCTTGCCATCTCTTGTTTGACCACTTCCAATTTGCCTTGATTCATGGACCTGACATTCCAGGTTCCTATGCAATATTGCTCTTTACAGCATCTATCTGTAGACTTTGTTTCTATCACCAAACACATCCAATGCTGGATGTTCTTTTTGTTTTGGCTCCATCCCTTCATTCTTTCTGGAGTTATTTTTCCACTGATCTCCAGTAGTATATTGGGCCCCTACTGACCTGGGGAGTTTCTCTTTCAGTATCCTATCATTTTGCCTTTTCTTACTGTTCATGTGGTTCTCAAGGCCAGAATACTGAAGTGGTTTGCCATTCCCTTCTCCAGCGGACCACACCCTGTCAGATCTTTCCACCATGACCCGCCCATCCTGGGTTGCCCCACAGGCATGGCTTAATTTCATCGAGTTAGACAAGGCTGTGGTCCTGGTGTGATTAGATTGACTAGTTTTCTGTGAGTATGGTTTCAGTGTATTTGCCCTCTGATGCCCTCTTTCAAGACCTACTGTCCCACTTGGGTTTCTCTTACCTTGGGCGTGGGCAAGCAAAGTGCCGTGTCCCGGCTGCTCTAGCAAAGCACAACCATCGCACCTTACCTTGGACGAGGGGTCTCTCCTCACTGCCACCCTTCCTTACCTTGGAGGAGGGGTATCTCCTCACCGCCGCCCTTCCTGATCTCGGTGGTGGGGTAGCTCCTCTCCGCCACGCAGCCGGCGGGGTGCTCCTAGCGCACCGTGCAGCCACCGGGGCGCTCCCAGTGCGCCAGTCGCGGGAAAGGCGAGGTGCTCCTAGTGCGCTGGTCGCAGGAAAGGCATGTTAATATAAATTAACATGTTATATTTATCTAATTATCTAACAAAACTCAAAAGTACCAAGTTTGACTATACTCAGCAAACTTTATGGTTTTAAATTCTATGTACTAAAATCTGCTGGTTACTGTACGCAGAATTTTCACTTACCAAATCTGTAAATTGCAGTTTTATTCAAATAAGAGCTTGGACAATCTTCAGAGTAAGAGATTTACTTAAAAAATGACTATATATCATCTTGCTGCCGCTGCTGCTAAGTCGTTTCAGTCCTGTCCGACTCTGTGCGACCCCATAGATGGCAGCCCACCATGCTCTGCCATCCCTGGGATTCTCCAGGCAAGAACACTTGAGTGGGCTGCCATGTCCTCCAATACATGAAAGTGAAAAGTGAAAGTGAAGTCGCTTAGTTGTATCCGACTCTTCGCGATCCCATGGACTACAGCCTACCAGGCTCCTCCATCCATGGGATTTTCCAGGCAAGAGTTCTGGAGTGTGTTGCCATTGCCCTCTCCGATACATCATCCTACAGTATAATAAAATCTTAATCGGAACCTTGGGATAGAGTATTCTAGTTGAATTAATTGTATGTTAGCTACACTCTTTCCTCAAAAAAGCATAGCATACAAAATGACATTTGACCTCTCTTTGAAGTTTTTCAACCATATATAAAGAAAAATTAAAGACTTTTCTTCATTTAACACTGTCTACTTTTTTAAATCATCCACAGTTGTTCAGTCAAAGGTATAAGGATAGAGTCAAGGAAAGGAAGGGTTAAACAATTATAAAAAATGAGGTTGTGATCTTTGGGGACAGGGGTTGATGGAATTCAGTTGCATGCTATACATGTTTAAACATAATCAACACAATTGTAACACATTGAGAAATACTGAAATTGTATGTTGGGCTTCTACAGGGAGATGATTCTATGAAATATAATGTCAAAGCTAGGGTGTGAGCCTAAGAGACAAACCTTTTAGAAAAAAAAAGTGTCTTAAAAACTGTCATAAAATAAAAGTTTTCATTTGGAATAAATTCCCCCAAAACTGATCTTGTAGTAATGTCCCTTGACCTTCAGTAGTCCTGGACTTTGAATAGGATGCACTCCTGCACTGCCAACTATTGTATTTTGAATATATTTTATCATGCCTTTTTATTCTATTATTACATTCATATCCAAAGATATATCACCTATTAGAACAATTTCATGTTTATTGTGCTATGCAGTGCTTAGTCTCTCGACTGAGAGACTTTTGCGAACCCATGGAATGTGGCCCATCAGGCTCCCCTGTCCATGCGGATTCTCTAGGCAAGAATACATGCTCTCCTTTAGGGGATCCTACCAACACAAAAATAGAACCCAGCTCTCCTGCATTGCAGGTGGATTCTTACCATCTGATCTACCGTGGAAGCTTCATATCTATTATATTTGCTTAAAATATTTTGTTGGCTACCTTGGTGATTTATTCTTATATATGATTAATGCTTCTTAGGTGGCTCAGTGGTAAAGAATCCACTTGACAATGCAGGAAACACAGTTCCAATCCCTGGGTTGGGAAGATCCCCTGGAAGAGGAAATTGCAACTCACTCCAGAATTCTTGCCTGGAAAGTCCCATGGATAGAGTAGCCTGGCAGGATGTACATGTACATAGTCCATGGGGTTGCAAAGAATGAGGCACAACTGATCACATGACAGGGGAATAAAAAGATTAATGTTTATAGTGAGATTTTTTTAATCCAGTTCCTTTAAAAGGTTGAATTGAGTAAGTAGTCACAAATTTTGTTAATATCCTATAATTTTGACCTTTTAAAATGCTATGTGAGGTCTAGATTTGATCACTGTAAACTTGTATAAGAGCACATTCTTCTTAAGCTGAAGAACATACATAATTTTTTATATTTATAAAATTAAGAAATTTTAGATTTCAAATCACTTAGGATTTCTATAACTTTTAAAAATACCTATAAATTTTATTTTATTGATGGAAAAAAGAGAAAGCAAGATATTACTTTCTTGAGAGAAACTGATTTTTTTCCTATATGCTAATTTATCAACTTATATACATATATAAGAAATATGGATTGGCCCTTTAGCAAAATATAGAACAGATTTTTTTAACCTGTGTTTTAATTTCTACTTATTTTTTATAGAAATTATTTATGAAGTATTACTATTAACTAAATTTTTATTGAAAGTATGTTAATCATAATACTAGATCAAAAAATATACATAAAACTCACTTTCAATGTAAGGTCTGTATAGTATTGTGAGCAAAATAACTTTAGATATAGGTGAGATATAGGTTTCCTTCAAACAGAGGATATGGAATCATACTTGTAACATTAAGCTACATAAAAACGACTGGATAACGTGCTCACAGAAGTATATAAATTTCTCAGCACCTTACGTTTCCCATAAATGAACAACCATCATCAATATGACATATGTGGATTGGGGGTTACAGTAGGAATGACTGGAAATTCATATCATCTCTTTAGGTATCATTAAACCTTCCTACCTCCTCTTGATCGATGGAAGAATTCTGGCTTTGGCTTCACCACACATACATAATTTGAACAAAACAGTCCAGAACTCTTCTTATATGAGTGAATGACTTACAGACTTTTTCCACTGTATAATTCCTTAAGAGAATAAAACTTTAATCCTCCTTGAAACAACTTACAAGTTCAAAATAAAATAAACAGATACATACCTTTTGGTAAAGTGTGATTATAGTATGATTCATTTAGCAGGCATTCATTGTGAGATTTGGCACATTGCTATCCCTTTTCTGTGCACATACACAAAACCATGAATTCTCTCAAAGAACTGTGAGCATATGAACATGTGAATCACATAAACATTTGTTTCATCTGAGACATGGTATTGTCCATATATAGCATCATACATTACTACATATCAAAGAATGAAACCACTTCTACAAATGTTAAATGACTACACTTTGATTTAAAAATGTTAGAATATCATATGCATAGTTCATGTACTATGCATAATGTAATATTTTGCAATTCTAATATTGAGGCATGAAAGCAAATTAGTTCCACTTGAAATTGAATAAAAAAACAATTTATCTTTCTTTTCTTTATATGGCTATTTTAACAATATCAAATCTAAAATGACAACAAAGCTTTCAAATCAATCAGAAAATGACCTAGAATTCAAAAGGTTTAAGCCCATAAAAATCTAGCATATCCTTTCTACTCTCATAGATATTGTCCATTTTGTTTTATTGCATCATATGTTGACTGGATTACAGTGAACAACACTTATATTTTGGCATGAAAATTAACCACAAAAATAATATTTTAGTAAATATTTAAAATTACAAAGCACCTGTCCAAAGTATTTTTACACATCATCTTGTACTAAACTTATCAGTAGATCACTATGAAGAAAATTATGATGTCAAAATTGAGTGTCATATACACTTGATCAAGATTAGGTTATTAAAATTTTGTTTTTGGAAGATTAACTTGGTATTAGATAATCACATGACACAAAGAAAGGCTTTATGTTCCTGTTTTTAAAGCAGGTGTTACTCTTTTAGTTTTTGCTGATAATGGAATATGACAAGTTTTGGATACAGTGCTTGAAGTGCTGATACAGATCTAAAGAAATAGGGATAAAAGCATTATTATAGTAGTCTTCCAAAAATGACAAAATTCACTCAGCATTATAAAGCTTCCTTAAACAAAACTACGGCATGACTGAAACTACCTCTCCATCAGTGGGAACCATGACCCACTGCCGTTTATCCAATTAGATACATTCCAGAGGTAATGGTATTCTTGAATCATTTTACTAAGCTTTCAAGCAGTACTCTTGAGAAGAATAATATGGAATCAAGAATTGCTGAAAAAAATGTCTCTTTTCTTCTCTAACCATTCATCTCTGTAGGCAGGCATCAATATCTATTAAATTATCAGTGTGAGGGCTTGCTACAGATACAGTAGGATGTCTGATTTTCATTTTTTCCTCAACTTACCTCAATTCCAAAGTTCATCAGCTCTGGGAATTAGAGTTACTTCCCACTGAGTACTCTTTTCAGTCCTTCAGCTGACTTGAATTTCTGCCATAAAAGCATAGTCATTATTCAGTGAATTAAGGCATGCCTGTGAGCAACCCATTCTCATTCCAGCTAGTAGATTTTCATTTTAAGAGGAAGACAAGCAATGCCTTTAGATTCTCACTCCATGAAATTTCTTCTCACCATGGGTGATTATGATTGAGCTGCCATTATACACCTTTGATCACATTTGTATTCATCTTGTGTTATTTTGTCTTTTATAAAGAATAATTCAAAGGGAAAACTTTTTTAAACCCATACTTACAAATCAATCTGAATTAGGTTCATTAAAATGCTGTAACATTATTGAAGCAAACCAAATAAATGCAAATAGTGATTGACTATACTGCTTTTAATATACTGAAAACCTCTCAACAGAAAATAGTTTTGGAAGTACAGGTTGCTATTTTTGATACTGAGTTGTAAGCATAGTATATTATAGCTTCTAGTAAGCATAACATAACACAAATGTAGTATTTTCTAATATTATATTTTGTTCTGTCTAAATTATCAGTGACAATAGCATATGGTTGCTGCTGCTGCTAAATCGCTTCAGTCGTGTCCGACTCTGTGCGACCCCATAGACGGCAGCCCACCAGGCTCCTTCGGTCCATGGGATTCTCCAGGCAAGAACACTGGAGCAGGTTGTCATTTCCTTCTCCAATGCATGAAAGTGAAAAGTCAAAGTGAAGTCGCCCAGTCGTGCCCGATTCTTAGCGACCCCATGGACTGCAGCCTACAAGGCTCCTCCATCCATGGGATTTTCCAGGCAAGAGTACTGGAGTGGGATGCCATTGCCTTCTCAGAGTATATGGTTAAGTAATCTATAATTATAATGATAATTACCATTTCATAAATTATAAATATTAAGAATAAGAATATTGACCTTTTTTGTTTGCTTTTGCCTTTCTTAACTTTGGATACAATCAAAATGATTGTATTTTTAAAGAATTCTAATCCATCACCTATTGCTCATATGAAAATTTAAAATCAGTATGAAGTTAAAATTAGTTCATGATTTCTCAAGTATTTACAAAGCAACTATATATATATATTTAATTTTTATTTTATATGTGTTTTATTGATATTTTAGATAAACCAAAGAACAAGATAAAATAAGTATAAGTAAAACTAATTATTATCAATTAATTGGCACTTGGTAAGTAAAATTCTGTCTATAATGAAAGCAAAGAAGTGATCCAAGCACATAGTAGGTGCTTAATACATATTTGATACATTCATATTTTATTAATCATATTATAAATATTTCACATAAATGATAGTCATTACATATATAACAATGTAGTAAGGCCATGGCTGGTGTTTTTTACAGAGAAGGAGATACTGAATCTATATTTATATTTAGTGAGTTTATATGTTTCCCACATTGATCCTTTCTTTAGAGTCCATGCTCAAAGGTTGACTTTTCTGAGGTCTTGCTTTAATGCAACACTGACATTCTGCCAGGGAATAAGATCAAAGAACTTGTTAGAAAGTGAATACTGGGATTAGAGATAAAAAAGTTAAGAAATCAAGGAAAAACTATGTACTTGCTATATATTAATATAAGTAACTTTCAGGGGCAGGTGCCTCTTGCAATATTAGAAATTATAGACAGCATTACATATATTACAAGTGTTTACAGGTTTCCAAAAATATGTCAAGATGTCCCTCTATGTCAAGGAACACTTCTCCTAGGTCATTTCTCCCAATGGTTTGTCCTTTCATCTTAACTCTATTGTATTTTCTAGTTTTCCAATCATGTGCCAATTAATTGATTATAATTTGAATCTTTTTAAGATTAGATGAATCTTTCAGTTCAGTTTCTCAGTAGTGTTCAACATTTTGCAGCCCCATAGACTGTGCCACACCAGGCTTCCCTGTCCATTACCAACTCTCAGAGCCTATACAAACTCATGTCCATCACGTCAGTGATGGCATTCAACCATCTAATCCTCTGTCATCCCCTTCTCCTCCTGACTCCAATCATTCCCAGCATCAGGGTATTTTTCCAATGAATTGGTTCTTTGCATCACATGGCCAAAGTACTGGAGTTTCAGCTTCAGCGTCAGCCCTTCCAATGAATATCCAGGGCTGATTTCCTTTAAGACTGACAGGTTGCATCTCCTTGCAGTCCAAGGGACTCTCCACTGTCTTCTCCAACACCACAGTTCAAAAGCATCCCTTATTCATCACTCAGCTTTCTTTATAATCCAACTCTCACATCCATATATAACTACTGGAAAAACTATAGCTTTGACTAGATGGACCTTTGTTGGTAATGTATTTGCTTTTTATATGATGTCTAGGTTGGTCATAGATTTTTTCCAAGGAAAAAACATCTTTTAATTTCTGCATCTGCAGTGAATTTGGAGACCCTCAAAATAAAGTCTGCCACTGTTTCCATTGTTTTCCCCATCTATTTGCCAATAGATGCAGTCTCAAAAACAGATAAATAATAGATGCAATCTCAAAAACGGATAGATAATAGATGCAATCTCAAAAACGGATGAACCTTTACTGAATTTGAACTCTGTTATCGTGACAATACACAGGCCATTCCATATCCTTTCAAATCATATCAGATCAGTCACTCAGTTGTGTCCAACTCTTTGCGACCCCATGAATTGCAGCACGCCAGGACTCCCTGTCCATCACCAACTCCCAGAGGTCACTGAGGCTCACATCCATTGAGTCAGTGATGCCATCCAGCCATCTCATCCTTTGTCATCCCCTTATCCTCCTGCCTCCAATCCCTCCCAGCATCTGAGTCTTTTCCAATGAGTCAACTCTTGACATGAGGTGGCCAAAATACTGGAGTTTCAGCTTTAGCATCAGTCCTTCCAAAGAAATCCCAGGGCTGATCTTCTTTAGAATGGACTGGTTAGATCTCCTTGCAGTCCAAGGGACTCTCAAGAGTTTTCTTCTTCACAGTCCAGCTCTCACATCCATACATGACCACAGGAAAGACCATAGCCTTGATTGGGGAACCTTTGTTGGCAAAGTAATGTCTCTGCTTTTGAATATGCTATCTAGGTTGGTCATAACTTTCCTTCCAAGGAGTAAGTGTCTTTTAATTTCATGGCTGCAGTCACCATCTGCAGTGATTTTGGAGCCCAGAAAAATAAAGTCTGACACTGTTTCCACTGTTTCTCCATCTATTTCCCATGTAGTGATGGGACCAGATGCCATGATCTTCGTTTTCTGAATGTTGAGCTTTAAGCCAACCTTTTCACTCTCCACTTTCACTTTCATCAAGAGGCTTTTGAGTTCCTCTTCACTTTCTGCCATAAGGGTGGTGTCATCTGCATATCTGAGGTTATTGATATTTCTCCCTGCAATCTTGATTCCAGCTTGTGTTTCTTCCAGTCCAGCGTTTCTCATGATGTACTCTGCATATAAGTTAAATAAACCTGGTGACAATATACAGCCTTGACGTACTCTTTTTCCTATTTGGAACCTGTCTGTGGTTCCATGAACAGTTCTAACTATTGCTTCCTGATCTGCATACAAATTTCTCAAGAGGCAGATCAGGTGGTCTGGTATTCCCATCTCTTTCAGAATTTTCCACAGTTTGTTGTGATCCACACAGTCAAAGGCTTTGGCATAGTCAATAAAGCAGAAATAGATGTTTTTTCTGGAACTCTCTTGCTTTTTCCATGATCCAGCGGATGTTGGCAATTTGATCTCTGGTTCCTCTGCCTTTTCTAAAACCAGCTGGAACATCAGGAAGTTCACAATTCACATATTGCTGAAGCCTGGCTTGGAGAATTTTGAACATTACTTTACTTACGTGTGAAATGAGTGCAATTGTGCGGTAGTTTGAGCATTCTTTGGCATTGCCTTTCTTTGGGATTGGGATGAAAACTGACCTTTTCCAATCCTGTGGCCACTGCTGAGTTTTCCAAATTTGCTGGCATATTGAGTGAAGCACTTTCACAGCATCATCTTTCAGGATTTGGAATAGCTCCACTGGAATTCCATCACCGCCACTAGCTTTGATCATAGTGATGCTTTCTAAGGCCCACTTGACTTCACATTCCAGGATGTCTGGCTCTAGGTCAGTGATCACACCATCATGATTATCTGGGTCGTGAAGGTCTTTTTTGTATAGTTGTTCTGTGTATTCTTGCCACCTCTTCTTAATATCTTCTGCTTCGGTCAGGTCCATACCATTTCTGTCCTTTATCGAGCCCATCTTTGCATGAAATATTCCTTTGGTATTTCTGATTTTCTTGAAGAGATCCCTAGTCTTTCCCATTTTGTTTTTTTCCTCTATTTCTTTGCATTGATCGCTGAAGAAGGCTTTTCTTATCTCTTCTTGCTATTCTTTGGAACTCTGCATTCAGATGCTTATATTTTTCCTTTTCTCCTTTGCTTTTCGCTTCTCTTCTTTTCACAGCTATTTGCAAGGCCTCCCCAGACAGCCATTTTGCTTTTTTGCATTTCTTTTCCATGGAGATGGTCTTGATCCCTGTCTCCTGCAAAATGTCATGAACCTCATTCCATAGTTCATCAGGCACTTTATCTATCAGATCTAGTCCCTTAAATCTATTTCTCACTTCCACTGTATAATCATAAGGGATTTGATTTAGGTCATACCTGAATGGTCTAGTGGTTTTCCCTACTTTCTTCAAATTAAGTCTGAATTTGGCAATAAGGAGTTCATGGTCTAAGCCACAGTCAGCTCCTTGTCTTGTTTTTGCTGACTGTATAGAGCTTTTCCATCTTTGGCTGCAAAGAATATAACCAATCTGATTTTGGTGTTGACCATCTGGTGATGTCCATGTATAGAGTCTTCTCTTGTGTTGTTGGAAGAGGGTGTTTATTATGACTAGTGCATTTTCTTCTTACCCTTTACCATCCTGTGAAAGCTGCCTACATACACAATCCATGAATCCAGCTGTTCTTGACAGAAAACTCAAATTGAATCTCTCACTAGAAAGCTGGGATAGTTTCTATTCTGTCAGAGACTGTATGCTCTGACTATAGAATAGTTCCCAGAGTACAGTCTCTAAAGTCTGAACATCTATTTCTGCATGGTATTAAATATTGCTAGTTATTTTAGATTTTCTTATGAATTTCATTTATTTATCCTGTAATTTACTTTCTTATTCATTAACCCCCCAAAAGATGTCCTTTTCATCATAGGGGACTGGAATGCAAAAGTAGGAAGTCAAGAGATACCTGGTGTAACAGGAAAGTTTGACCTTGGAGTCAAAATGAAGTAGGGCGTAGGATAACAGAATTTTGCCAACAAAACGCACTGGTCATAGCAAACACCTTCTTCCATCAACACAACAGATGACTCTACACATGGACATCACCAGATGGTCAACACCGAAATCAGATTGATCATATTTGTTGCAACTGAAGAAGGAGAAGTTCTATACAGTCAGCAAAAATAAGACCAGGATTTGACTGTGGTTCAGATCATGAAATCACTGCAAAATTCAAACTTAAATTGAATAAAGTATGGAAAATGACTAGATCATTCAGGTATGATGTATATCAAACCTTACAATTATACAGTGGAAGTGAAAAATAGATTCAAGTGATTTGATAGATTTTCTGAAAAACTATGGACAGAGGTTTGTAACATTGTACAGATGTGGTGATGAAAACCATCCACAAGAAGAAATGCAAAAAGGCAAAATGCTTGTCGGAGAGGCCTTACAAATATCTGAGAAAAGAAGAGAAGTGAAAGGCAAAGGAGAAAAATATATATATATATATATATATCCATCTGAATGCAGAGTTCTAAAGAATAGCAAGGAGAGATAAAAAAGCTTTCCTCAGTAACCAATCCAAAGAAATAGAGGCAAACAATACAATGGGAAAGACTAAAGATCTCTTCAAGAAAATTACAGATGCCAAGGCAACATTTCATGTAAAGATGGCACAATCAAACTTGTCCCAACTTTTTAAAATACATTTTAAAGAATTGGTTCTGGAACTGCCAGCTTCCATCTGTAAGAGAGAAAAAAGCTGCATCCGCAGCCATGGCTTTTTGCCACTGGAAGTGTCCTTCCCTGCTCTAGACAGGGGTTTATACTGACCTGCCAATGCCAACAGACATTCAAGGTCCCTGCTAGGGGAGCGGTCAGAAATGGGAAAAGTGTGTGGACCGAATTTTCCTTTCTCAGTCACTTTTTCCTGTTGTCTTTGATCATTCCATAATTGCACGGGGAATTAGAACTACTAACATAATGTGTCATATCATAGACTTTCAAGGGACTTGTGATCCATGCTGTTACTATGTACTTTTACTTAGACCCCATTGCTAGGAGCTGAAAGTTACAGGAGCATGTTTGGGAGCAAGGCAGAGCTCTAGCTCCAGGAACGTCTCTCAGGCTAGAGGTCACTCTCTTGGCTACCTGCCTCAGGGGCCAGCGACCAGAAAGTGAGTCTTTGTTATGGCTGTGTCTTCTAGCTGTGTAGATAGCAGCACTGCTGGTAGGCAGTTTTTGAAGTTTTTGAGGATCATGAGGTTTTTGAAGACATAGATAGGGAATTGCAGGATCTGGTCAGATTGGAAATGCAATGGGTTTCTTCTTTTGGTAGTATTAACTCTTAGCGGACCAGAGGAGGCTCTCTGATGGCTTTTGTCTCAACTCCTTAGATATTTCTTTCTGTGGAATCTGTGTAAATGAACTGGAAGGATTGGTCCTAGTAGCTCGAGGACAAAAATCACTCTTTCCTCGCTGGCCAACCCTCTACCACCTCTTTTGCTGTCACATATACTGGCGTGGTGACACTCAGAAGGGATATCTTGGTTGTTATTCATCTCTTTATGACTCACCGTTTCTACTGCAGTCAGGACTATATTCGGGAATGTACATGGGCACATGTAAGATGGATGTTTCCCCTAGTAGTACTAGCTTGAGAAACATTCTGGGAAAGCTAAGGGTGCAGATTTGAGTGTGTAACCTTCAGCTTCTTCCTGTCCTCTTACTTTGCCCCTGTATCAGGGGCTGCCAACTGAACAGGCTGGTAATCAGGGCACCCTTCCAGGAGGGGTTGCCTCGTTCTTGGTAGAATTTCAAACAGTCCCAATTGTGGTTGAGACTATTTAGAGGATCCAAAAGTACATAGAAGACTTTACGGGACTAACTTTACTTTATGAGCTTTCTTGGAGAGATGTAATGTATGTCTCGGGACAGAGGCTGACTCCAGACTCAAGAACTCAAGTTTTGGGGGAGGCTACTACTTTTGGAGATGAATGGCTTGAGCAAGAGGCAAAGAAAAAGAGGGAACAGAAAATAGCCCTCTTTCCTACTGGGAGCCAAGCGGTCCCACAACAGTCACTTTATTGGATGTATCCTTGAAGGACTTAAGCAAGCACATGCTAAGACATTAAACTATTCTAGGTTGGCTGACATAGAACAGGGAAAGAAGAAAACTCCTAGTAAATTCCTAGGTAGATTATGGGAGGCTCTCCGCAAGTTTACTGACTTTGATCTCAAAATTACAGATGGAGAAACGATCTTAAAAAATAGATTTCTCACTAAGTCGGCTCCAGATATCTGCTGTAAGTTATGAAAACAGGTGTTTGGACAAAATCAGTCTTTGGATAATCTGTGGCAACTGGCTCAGATGGAATATTACAATAGAGAATATGAGGATGAAAATTGACCAAAATAAATAAATAAATAAAAGAACCAGTTGAAAAACTGAAGCGCCAACAATGGCAGTTAGATTTGCTCTGAAAGTCTGATAAAAATGCCGAGAGTAACCCAGGTGAAAAGGGATGGACTTGGTATTACTGTGGAAAGGAGAAGAATCTCAAGCAGGATTGCCCTCAGGCATCTAGGCCACCCCTGGCTCCAGGTCTGGTCTGCAAAAGACCATATGGAGAAGAGACTGTCCTCTGTGGTGTAGGCCCCAGGGATCAGACTCTCAAGACAATCAGGTCTGAAGGTTCCCAGGGGTCCCTACACAAGCACCTATCCTAATTACACCTGACAAAACCTAGGTATTAATAACTGTGGAGGGCCAATCAGTCAATTTCCTTTGGACACTGGGGCAAATTTCTCTCTACTCCCTAAAGCCCCTGGTCTGCTTTCCTCTCCATCCACTATTGTAATGGGGCGAAATATTTTTCAATCATTGATTTGAAGGATGCTTTCCAGAGTTAAATCTATATTAGATCATCCTTTACCTATGACTTTTAGACAATTGAAAGGATTCTTGGGAATTACAGGCTACTGCCACATTTGGCGTAGAAGGCAATGGCACCCCACTCCAGTACTCTTGCCTGGAAAATCCCATGGACAGAGGAGGCTGGTAGGCTGTAGTCCATGGGGTCGCTAAGAGTCAGACACAACTGAGCGACTTCACTTTCATGCATTGGAGAAGGAAATGGCAACCCACTCCAGTGTTCTTGCCTGGAGAATCCCAGGGACAGGGAGCCTGGTGGGCTGGCATCTATGGGGTTGCACAGAGTCGGACACGACTGTAGTGATTTAGCAGTAGCAGCCACATTTGGATTCCAGGTTATTGGGAACTTGGCTGGCCTTTATATAAACGTATAACTGAGACTCAGCAGGCCCAAACCGACAAGGTGGTTTGGTCTCTAGTTACTCAAAAGGCTTTTAAGGCTCTTCAAATTGCTCTCTTGTAGGCTCCAACTATAAGCTTGCCCACAGTATCAGAGTTTAACTTGTTTGTTACTGAAAATATAGGCTATGGCCACATTGCCTAAGGGTAAGTATTACTATTGTTTTGCTAATACCTAAAACTCATAAGTTTATTAATAGGTGAAATTTTACTGTACTTAGTTCTCATGATGTAAGTGGGATCTTTAACTCCAAAGTTCAGACCAACAATGTTCCACCTTTAAGGTTGCTGTAACTCAAGGAGTGTCAAAAACTCTAGGAATAGAATATCACACTGTTACTGGAGACCCCAATCTTTGGGAAAGGTAAAAAAAAAAAAAAGCTAATGACATTATTAAGATACATCTGCGTAAGCTAACACAGGAAACACAAGACAGTTGGTTTTAAGTTTTACCCATAGCTTTAATGAGGGCTCAAACTGCCCCTAAGAAAAGGGGGCTGTCTCTATGACAGACTGTTTTTGTGCACAGATATTGTCATAGATCCTGAAATCTTAAAATTAGCTATGTCACTCAGCTTTTAGCTTATGAACAGACATTACCAGGAGGTTAACTCCTGACCCAGCCTTTGAGTCAAACTAGCTGTTGTTTGAACAAGAAACCAAGATGGGCCTGAAAATCTAGGTGGGCTTGCTTCTGCTGACTCCAAAAGTAATGAGTCTTTTGACCCTCAAGACAAAGCCTTCCTGTCTTGAGCTCATTCCTACACTGCATTCCACAATCGACATAATTGCTGGATCTGCAGAGCATTCCCCTCCTCTTCAATTGAAGACTCCCCATGGTGGGTTTCTCTGCTTCAGGGAAAGGACTTTCCTCAATTCTGTGATGACATTTAACAATCCTAAGATTGGCTAATGTAACTATGGACATAATATAATTTTTAATTTTTATTATGTTTTAACTTGGTTTAATGACTATTTTGTCTTACATCTGTAACTGTATAACAGAGTTTGTTTCTAACCATCTCGAAAGCTTTTAAGTTACAAATGGTTGTCCAGGGTCCTACAAGTACCAAAACTTCTGCCAACTATTACTTGGGGTCCCCGAATCAGAGACATTCAACATGAGGTTTAGGAGAATGTTGCCTCGACAATTTAGGGACAGCATCCCATCACAGCAGGAAGTAGTTATGGAATGAAAACAATGCCCTTTTCCGTTGGCAACATAATTCTAAAAGAAAAGGAGAGGATGAGAGAGTCAATTCCTAGGCAGGTTGATAAGAAGTCAGGGGTTCCCTGAGGAGGAGAAAGGGGTCTGGGATTCTAGTGGAGGAGAAAAGGACAAACTTGTTTTTTTTTTTTTTTTTTGCCTCTACATTCCTTAGTCCTAGTCACATAAAACATTTTTTTTTCCTTTTTTTCCTGGAACTGATGATTACACAACTCAATTTAAACTCTGTACTAAGGGTTATATAACAACAGTGCATCCTGCTTGACGACAGTCTCTCCTTCCTGAAAACTTTCTGACAAATCCTGATATCTTAAAATTTAAATTATGGGTATGGGAATGGTAAAATTTTTACAACGTTGAGACGGTCTTTTGACTTATTGCAATAATTAATTTAAAAAGTATACAACTCCCTTGCTAACGCTAGCAAGTGGGGCACTCACCGTCGCACTTCTGATGTCTATGTCAGAAGCTTCTTCTGTCCCTTTTCACTTTAATAAAACTCTGCTACACTAAAGCTCTTGAGTAATTAAGCCTGGTCCCTGGTTCCAATGATAAATATTTTTTTAAGAACATGAATGTGACACCGTTCACCATAAGCTATTAATATAACACCAAGGGAACATCTAATGCAAAGATGGGCACAATAAAGGACATAAATGGTATGGACTTAACAGAAGCAGAAGATATTAAGAAGAGGTGGCAAGAATACACAGAATTGTACAAAAGAAAATCTTCATGACTGAGATAACCATGATGGTGTGATCACTCACTTAGAGCCAGACATCTTGGAGTGCAAAGTCAAGTGGGCCTTAGTAAGCATCACAACGAACAAAGCTAGTGGAAGGTGGAGGTGATAGAATTCCAATTGAACTATTTAAAATTCTAAAATATGGTGCTGTGAAAGTGCTGCACTCAATATATCAGCAAATTTGGAAAATTCAGTCGTATCCACAGGACTGGAAAAGTTCAATTTTCATTCCAATTCCAAAGAAAAACAATGCCAAAGAATGTTCAAACCACCGCACAATTGCATTCATTTCACACACTAGCAAAATAATGCTCAAAATTATCCAAGCCAGACTTCAACAGTACATGAATGACACCTTCCAGATGTTCAAGCTGGATTTAGAAAAGGCAGAGGAACCACAGATCAAATTGCCAACATCCATTGGATCATTGGAAAAGCAAGAGAGTTCCAGAAAAACATCTACTTCTTTATAGACTATACAAAAGCCTTTGACTGTGTGGATCACAACAAAGTGTGGAAAATTCTTCAAGAAATGGGAATACCAGACCACCTGACCTGCCTTCTAAGAAATCTGTATGCAAGTCAAGAAGCAACAGTTATAACTGGACATGGAACAATGGACTGGTTCTAAATTGGAAAAGTGGTATGTCAAGGCTGTATATTGACACCTTGCTTATTTAACTAATATGCAGAGTTTATCATGCAAAATACTGGTTTGGATGAAACACAAGCTGGAATCATGATTGCCAGGAGAAATATCAATAATATCATATATGCAGACTCCACCCTTATGGCAGAAAGTGAAGAGGAACTAAAGAGCCTCTTGATGAAAGTGAAAGAGGAGAGTGAAAAAGTTGGCTTAAAACTCAGCATTCAAATAGTGAAGATCATGGCATCCAGTCCCATCACTTCATGGCAGATAGATGGGGAAACAATGGAAACAATGAAAAACTTTTATTTTCTAAGGCTTCAAAATCACCTCAGAAGGTGACTGCAGCCATGACATTAAAAGATAGTTGCTCCTTGGAAGAAAAGCTATGTCTAAGCTGGACAACAAATTAAAAAGAGAAACATCCCTTTGCCAATAAGGGTCCATCTAGTCAAAATTATGTTTTTTCCAGGATTCATGTATGGATGTGAAGGCTGAGCACTGAAGAATCCTTACTATTGATATGTGGTGTTGGAAAAGACTCTTGAGAGTCCTTTGGACTGCAAGTAGATCAAACTAGTCAATCCTAACGGCAATCAGTCCTGAATATTCATTGGAAGGCCTGATGCTGAAGCTGAAACTCCAATACTTTGGCCACCTGATGCCAAGAACTGGCTCATTGGAAAAGACCCTGATGCTGTGAAAGATTGATGTCAGAAGAAGGGGATGACAGAAAATGTGATAGTTTGGTGACATCACCTACTCAATGGACGTGAGTTTGAGCAAGCACCAGGACTTGGTGATGAACAGGGAAGCCTGGTGTGCTGCAGTCCGTGGGATCTCAAAGAGTCAGACATGACTGAGTGACTGAACTGAATCTATTTTGTAAAAAAGTTAATAAACACTCCATTATATCATAGAAATAACATATGTAAAGAATATCATTGGTAGCTTAATAGGGATACAAAAAACCTCGAATAGCCAAAGCAATCTTGAGAAAGAAAAATGGAACTGGAGAATCAACATGCCTGACTTCAGGCTCTACTACAAAGCCACATCATCCATACAGTATGGTACTGGCACAAAGACAGAAATATAGATCAATGGAACAAAATAGAAAGCCCAGAGATAAACCCACGCACCTATGGACACCTTATCTTTGACAAAGGAGGCAAGAATATACAATGGATTAAAGATAATCTCTTTAACAAGTGGTGCTGGGAAAACTGATCAACCACTTGTAAAAGAATGAAACTAGAAGACTTTCTAACACCATACACAAAAATAAAGTCAAAGTTGTTTAAAGATCTAAACATAAGACCAGAAACTATAAAACTCCTAGTGGAGAACATAGGCAAAACATTCTCCGACATACATCACAGCAGGATCCTCTATGACCCACTGCCCGGAATATTGGAAATAAAAGCAAAAATATACAAATGGGACCTAATTAAACTTAAAAGCTTCTGCACAACAAAGGAAACTATAGTAAAGTTGAAAAGACAGCCTTCAGAATGGGAGAAAATAATAGCAAATGAAGCAACTGACAAAGTACTAATCTCAAAAATATACAAGCACCTCCTGCAGCTCAATTCCAGAAAAATAAACAACCCAATCAAAAAATGTGCCAAAGAACCAAATAGACATTTCTCCAAAGATGGCATACAGATGGCCAAAAAACACATGAAAAGATGCTCAACATCACTCATTATCAGATCAGATCAGATCAGATCAGTCGCTCAGTCGTGTCCGACTCTTCGCGACCCCATGAACCGCAGCACGCCAGGCCTCCCTGTCCATCACCAGCTCCCGGAGGTCACCCAGATTCACACCCATCAAGTCAGTGATGCCATCCAGCCATCTCATCCTCTGTCGTCCCCTTCTCCTCCTGCCCTCAATCTCTCCCAGCATCAGAGTCTTCTCCAATGAGTCAACTCTTCGCATGAGGTGGCCAAAATACTGGAGTTTCAGCTTTAGCATCATTCCTTCTAAAGAAATTCCAGGATTGATCTCCTTCAGAATGGACTGGTTGGATCTTCTTGCAGTCCAAGGGACACTCATTATCAGAGAAATGCAAATCAAAACCACAATGAGGTACCGTTTCACACCAGTCAGAATGGCTGCAACCCAAAAGTCTACAAGCAATAGATGATGGAGAGGGTGTGGAGAAAAGGGAATCCTCTTACACTGTTGGTGGGAATGCAAACTAGTACAGCCACTATGGAGAACAGTGTGGAGATCCCTTAAAAAATTGGAAATAGTATTACCTTATGACCCAGCAATCCCACTACTGGGCATACACACCAAGGAAATCAGAATTTAAAGAGACATGTGTACCCCAATGTTCATGGCAGCACTGTTTATAATAGCCAGGACATGGAAGCAACATAGATGTCCATCAGCAGATGAATGGATAAAGAAAGCAGTGGTACATATACACAATGGAGTATTACTCAGCCATTAAAAAGAATACATTTGAATCAGTTCTAATGAGATGGATGAAACTGGAGCCTATTATACAGAGTGAAGTAAGCCAGAAAGAAAAACACCAATACAGTATACTAACACATATATATGAAATTTAGAAAGATGGTAACAATAACCCTGTATGTGAGACAGCAAAAGAGACACTGATGTATAGAACAGTTTTCTGGACTCTGTGGGAGATGGAGAGAGTGGGATGATTTGGGAGAATGGCATTGTAACATGTATAATATCAAATATGTAACATGTGGCCAGTCCAGGTTCGATGCATGATACTGGATGCTTGGGGCTGGTGCACTGGGATGACCCAGAGGGATGGTACAAGGAGGAAGGAGGGTTCAGGATGGGGAACACATGTATACCTGTGGCGGATTCATGTTGATATATGGCAAAATCAATACTATATTGTAAAGTTGAATAATAAAATAAAATTAAAAAAAAGAAATAGCATCTATAAACATGCATACATTAATAAATAATATAGTTAGGCTGTTAATCTTTATGGATTTTAAATTTGAGTGGCACAGAAATAACACATACTAAGAAAGATTATATTCACTTTTAGAAAAATGTATTCTTTTCTTTTCAACTTTTGTTTGCTATTTGTATTAAAAAAAAAAAAAGTGTTTTTAACCTTTGCAGGGGAAGTAAATCTAGGGTTACCATTTGGATCTCTGACAATTGGCATTTCTTACATAATTTAATGGGATGATTTTTCCTCCTGTTTTGGATAACTAAAAATGGCAAAATACTAATATGCACTCTATCCATTAATGTACATTTGTATTAATGCCTAATTTAAAAATATCACATTTCTACTTAAGGCCAGACACTATTATAAGTGTTAGTGATAAAATATGGATATGAAATCTTCTAAACCCTTGTTTTTGTGAAGTTTAAAATTCTAAAAAACCAAGTCAAATTGGTGGTTTTAAACGACATTTTAGTGAATAGGCTATATTAATTAAGTATATTTCTCTGCAAACTTGAATGAATTAGTGGTAGGACTTCTGAGACTCTTTAAAGTCAGAATGAAATGGAATATTTGTCATCCCAGTGATACATGTTTATAGATATAGATTCTTTTTCTATGAAAAAAAATGGTAATTTTCTCAGTAAATAGATTTCTAAACAGACTCTCTGAATGTTAGATACCTGAGTTGATGGTTTCAAAATATTTATTCATGGGAACTGTCCTGCAAAATCACAGCACAAAGGAGACCAACAATTCTGCCTATTTAAATAGCAGAAACAGTTCTTTGGAGTCATATAACAAGAATGAATTCTTGCTGGAGAGGAAGTCTTGCATGCAAACAGACTTTTGGGATAATGAGTTGAATGCTAGAATACACTAAGTAGCTTTAGAAGTCATCTGTAGGCATTTAACAGACGTTTATGCTTTTTAGATTTGCCTCAAATTTATTTTTTTTTAATTTTAAACTTATTGCTTCAATTGAAATAACAACAGAAGTATAGTTAACTGGTTATAAAAAAGGCTTTAAGATATTTTTAATTGATGTTTCTGCAATGCCTAAAACACATTTATATAGTAAATTTTATACTCGGGAGAAAAAATAAAGTGCTCCTTTTTTTTTTCTGTAACAGATATTGCACTTTCTTACCCAATATTCATTTTCCCTTTATTTTCTGTTTAATGCATCCTATCAATATTTAATAGACAAATGACTTCCTATAATAAAAGCTGGATTTCTCATTCTCCTTTGCCCAAAAACTTGTCCTTGCAATAATCTTGGTTCGAAGCTGATCTTTTATATTACTGAAAAAAGTGTCTTTATTTTTATCCAGTTCTGTTATTGGACTATAAATGTTTTATAATATTGTGTTAGTTTCCTTACTAACTGAGTGAATCAACAATATGCATACATATAAATTTTGCCTCTTTAAACTGAAGGGAGAATCGCTCCCTTTTCCCTTGAATCTTCTTGAATTTTGTAAAGCAGTGAATGTGTGAACGTGTTAGTCACTCTGTTGTGTCTGACTTTCTGTGACCCTATGGACTGTATACTGCCATGCTCCTCTGTCCTTGGATTTCTCCAGGCAGGAATACTGGAGTGGTTAACCATTCCCTTCTCTTGTAGATCTTTCTGACCCAGGGATAATCTCCTGAATTGTAGGCAGATTCTTTACCACTTGGGCCAGCAGGAAATTCAGTCATATTTGATTACGATGTATAAGTTTTCTTACTGAAAAAGATAAAGAATAGAAGGGGCATTTGTCCTTGATGGTCAACCTTGAATTGCCTATACATATGTGAGAGAGAGGTTTGTGGTCACTCTCAGCCTCACCTAATTACCACTAATACACTCTCAATATTATGAATTATAGCACATATTCATAATCCATATTGAATGGTTTTCCTCAAGGTTTGGGGAAAATAGAGTAAAACATCATTGTTATTAAGTTGAGTTCTCCAGAATAACACCCTAGATAAGAATTGTTGTGCAAGTGATTTACTATGAAGTTGGTTCTCAGAAGAAAAAAAAAAAAAAATATAAGTGAACAGGAGGGACAGGTCAACAGTGGAAGGAAACACTGTTTGACAGTGGAAGAATGTGTTTGGCTCTAGACAGAGTCCAAGCTTCAGTGTAATCATGTAGCTAAGCAGAAATGATGCCTCAGAATTTGGTCGAAATCCAAGAAGGTGAGCTGGACATTCCTACTCCAGCAGTGCTTTGTCACTAAGGACTGGGTGTGGGGACTAAAATCTCCGGTACAATATTCTTGTGGGTAATGACTGCAGTAGTTCAAGGGCACTTGTAGAAAAAGAATCTAGGTGCCAGACTTTAGAAGTGAGGACAGTTAAGTACATAAATGGTTGGTCAGAAGTACCAGCAGAGATCTGGATACAATTAAAACAGTGAAACATAATCCAGAAATCATTTCACTAAAATAATTGTCATATATTTTGGTGTGACTATGATCTAATTAAGAAAAAACTAACAAAATAAATCCTTTATAGAGAGCAATACAAATGTAAAAGCAATATGTACATAAATTAATAAATATATATATATATATATCAGAAATCTTCATATTGTGAAGGGTTATATTTGGTTTTCACTTTAGATCAAACAGGCAATGGTTCTCACGGATTAGTTTCAGGAATGGCAAGATAAATCAAATATCTATGTTATAACCCATTATTAGCTCTGCCATTTTGATTTAGTTTTGTCAGTGGTGATTAAAACATTGCCCATTTTTTCCCAAGAAAAGTCAAAGGCAGCATGTTATTGAGTTCAGAGAAGAAGTTGTGTCCAACTTTTTGAGATCTCATGGACTGTAGTACATGTGGCTTCCTGTCCTTCACTGTCTCCTAGAATGTGCACAAACTCTCAATTTGTGCACAAATTGAGTCAGTGATGCCATCGAATTATCTTATCCTCTTTTGCCCACTTCTTCTGTCCTAAATCTTTCCCAGCATCACAGTCTTTTCCAATGCATTGACTCTCCACCTGGCCAAAGTATTGGAGCTTCAGCATCAGTCCTTCCAACAAATAAACAGGGTTGATTTATATTAGGATTGACTGGTTTGACCTTCTTGTTGTCCAAGGGACTCTCAAGAATCTTCCCAGCACCACAGGTCAAAAGCATCTATTCTCCGGTGCTCAACTTTCTTTATGGTCCAACTCTCACATTTTGAGTATATGGACCTTTGTTGGCAAAGTGATGTCTCTGCTTTTTAATACACTATCAGAGTTGGTCGTGGACTTCCCTAGAGGATCAAATGGTAAATAATTTGCCTACAATACAGGAGACTCGGGTTCAATTCCTGGGCTGGGATGATCCTCTGGAGATGGAAATGACAACTCACAATAGTATTCTTGCCTGGAGAATTCCATGGAGAGAGGAGCCTGGTGGGCTACAGTACATATAGTCCATGGGTCACAAAGAGTCAGACATATCTGAACAACTAACACGCAACACTCACTCACAGGTTTGTGACAGCTTTCCTTCCAATGAGCAATAGTTTTTTAAATTCCTGGCCTCAGTCACCATCCACAGTGATTTTGGAGCCCAAGAAAATAAAATCTGTCACTGTTTCCAGTTTTCCCCATCTTTTTGCCATGATCTCAGTTTTGTGAAGGTTGAGTTTTAAGCCAGCTTTTTCACTCTTCTCTTTAACCTTCATCAAGAGGTTCTTTAGTTCCTCTTCACTTTCTGCCATTAAAGTGGTATCATTTGCATATCTGAAATTATTGATATTTCTACCAGCAATCTTGATTTCATCTTGTGATTCATACAGCCCAGCATTTTACATGATATACTCTGCATATAAGTTAAAAAAGCGGGTGAAAATATATAGCCTTGACATATTCCTTTCCCAATTTTGGAAGTCTGTTTCTCAAGAGTATGGTATGTCCATCTCTCTCAGAATTTTCCACAGTTTGTTGTGATCCACACAGTCAAAGGCTTTAGTATAATTAATGAAGCAGAAGTAAATGTTTTTTATGGAATTCTCTTATTTTCTTTATGATCCAAAGAATGTTGGTAATTGATCTCTGGTTCCTCTGTCTTTTCTAAATGCAGCTTCTACATCTGCAAGTTCTTGGTTCACAAACTGCTGAATCATAGCTTGAAGGATTTGGGGCATTACTTTGCTAGCATATGAAATGAGCACAGTCTTATAGTAATTTGAACATTCTTTGGCATTGTCTTCTTTGGGGATGGAATGAAAACTGATCTTTTCCAGTCCTTTGGCCACTGCTGAGTTTTCCAGATTTGCTGACATATTGAGTGCAACACTTTAACAGCATCATCTTTTAAGACTTGAAATGGCTCAACTGGAATTCCATCACCTCCACTAGCTTTGTTTATAGTAATGCTTCCTAAGGCCCACTTGGCTTCACATTTCAGGTTGACTGGCTTTAGGTGAGTGACCACACCATCATGGTTATCTGGATTATTAAACCTTTTTTAATATAGTTCTATGTATTCTTGCCACCTCTTCTTAATCTCTTCTGGTACTCTTAGGATCTTACTGTTTCTTCCCTTTATTGTGCCCATCCTCACATGAAATATTCCCTTGATATCTCTTTTCTTGAAAAGATCTCTAGTTTTTCCAGCTCTGTTGCTTTCCTTTATTTCTTTGCATTATTATTATTATTTTTTTTAAGCAGGCTTTCTTCTCTTTCCTTGCTATCTCTGGAACTCTGCATTCAGTTTTCCCTTTCCTCCCTGTGTTTTGCTTTTCTTCTTTCCTCAACTATTTGTAAAGCTTCCTCACACATCACTTTGCCTCCTTGCATTTCTTTTTCTTTGGGATGGTTTGGTCACAATATTCTGTATACTATTACAAACATCCATCCATAGTTCTTTAGGCACTCTGTCTACTACATCTAATCCCTTGCATCTGTTCATCATCCCTACTGTATGATCATAAGGTGGTTTTCCCTGCTTTCTTAAATTTAAGCCTGCATTTTGCAATAAGGAGTTCATGATTTGATCCACAGTCAGCATCAGGTCTTGTTTTGCATTGTATAGGACTTCTTCATATTCGACTGAAAGAATATAATTAATCTTATTTTGGTATTGACCTTATAGTGATGTGCGTGTGTAGAGTTATCTCGTGTTGCTGGAAGGCGGTGTTTGCTATGATCAGTGTTCTCTTGGTAAAGCTCTTTTAGCCTTTGCCTTGCTTCATTTTGTACTCCAAGGCCAAATTTATGTGCTACTCCAGATATCTCTTGACTTCCTACTTTTTCAATCTCCTATTATAAAAATGGCATTTTTTTTTTTTTTTTTTTTTGGTGTTATTTCTAGAAGGTCTTGTAGGTCTTCATGGAACCATTAAACTTTCGCTTCTTTGGCATTAGTGGTTGGGTCATAGACTTGGATTACTGTGATATTGAATGGTTTGCCTTGGAAATGACCTAAGATTATGCTGTTGTTTTTTGAGATTACACCCAAGTACTGCACTTCAAACTCTTTTGTTGACTATGAGGCCTATTCCATTTCTTCTATGGGATTCTTGCCCACAGTACTAGATATAATCAGCTCAGATCAGTCACTCAGTCATGTCCGACTCTTTGCCACCCCATGAATCGCAGCATGCCAGGCCTCCATGTCCATCACCAGCTCCCGGAGGTCACTCAGACTCACACCCATCAAGTCAGTGATGCCATCCAGCCATCTCATCCTTTGTTGTCCCCTTCTCCTCCTGCCCCCAATCCGTCCCAGCATTAGAGTCTTCTCCAATGAGTCAACTCTTCGCATGAGGGGGCCAAAGTACTGGAGTTTCAGCTTTAGCATCATTCCTTCCAAAGAAATCCCAGGGCTGATCTCCTTCAGAATGGACTGGTTGGATCTCCTTGCAGTCCAAGGGACTCTCAAGAGTCTTCTCCAACACCACAGTTCAAAAGCATCAATTCTTCGGCGCTCAGCCTTCTTCACAGTCCAGCTCTCACATCCATACATGACCACAGGAAAGACCATAGCCCTGACTAGGTGAACCTTTGTTGGCAAAGTGATGTCTCTGCTTTTGAATATGCTATCTAGGTTGGTCATAACTTTCCTTCCAAGGAGTAAGCGTCTTTTAATTTCATGGCTACAGTCACCATCTGCAGTGATTTTGGAGCCCAGAAAAATAAAGTCTGACACTGTTTCCACTGTTTCCCCATCTATTTCCCATGTAGTGATGGGACCAGATGCCATGATCTTCGTTTTCTGAATGTTGAGCTTTAAGCCAACCTTTTCACTCTCCTCTTTCACTTTCATCAAGAGGCTTTTGAGTTCCTCTTCACTTTCTGCCATAAGGGTGATGTCTTCTGCATATCTGAGGTTGTTGATATCTCTCCCAGCAATCTTGATTCCAACTTGTGCTTCTTCCAGCCCAGCATTTCTCATGATGTACTCTGCATATAAGTTAAATAAACATGGTGACAATATGCAGCCTTGACGTACTCCTTTTCCTATTTGGAACCAGTCTGTTGATCCATGACCAGTTCTAACTGTTGCTTCCTGACCTGCATACAGATTTCTCAAGAGGCAGATCAGGTGGTCTGGTATTCCCAACTCTTTCAGAATTTTCCACAGTTTATTGTGATCCACACAGTCAAAGGCTTTGGCATAGTCAATACAGCAGAAATAGATGTTTTTCTGGAACTCTCTTGCTTTTTCCATGATCCAGCGGATGTTGGCAATTTGATCTCTGGTTCCTCTGCCTTTTCTAAAACCAGCTTGAACATCAGGAAGTTCATGGTTCACATATTGCTGAATCCTTGCTTGGAGAATTTTGAGCATTACTTTACTAGCGTGTGAGATGAGTGCAATTGTGATGTAGTTTGAGCATTCTTTGGCATTGCCTTTCTTTGGGATTGGGATAAAAACTGACCTTTTCCAGTCTTGTGGCCACTGCTGAGTTTTCCAAATTTGCTGTCATATTGAGTGCAGCACTTTCATAGCATCATCTTTCAGGATTTGGAATAGCTCCACTGGAATTCCATCACCTCCACTAGCTTTGTTCGTAGTGATGCTTTCTAAGGCCCACTTGACTTCACATTCCAGGATGTCTGGCTCTAGGTCAGTGATCACACCATCATGATTAATAGTCATCTAAATTTAATTTACCCATTCCCTTCTCTTTTAGTTCACTGACTCCTGACATGTCAATATTCACTCTTTCCATCTCCAATTTACCACTTCCAATTTATCTTAATTCATGGATCTAACATTCCAGGTTCGTATGCAATATTGTTCCTTACCACATCACACTTTACTTTCACCAACAGGCACACCCACATTTGAGCATCATTTTTGCTTTGGCCCAGCCTCTTAATTCTTTCTGGAGCTAATTTTCCACCCTTCACCAGTATCATATTAGACATCTTCCAACCTGTAGGGCTCATCTTCTAGAAAACAAATGTAAATATTTTTGAAGAATATAAAATATTTAACTGAATTTATTAGCAGTACTAGATATGTATCTTTGGCTAAATAAATTGTCCAAAATATACACTGCTGCTGCTGCTATTGCTAAGTCGCTTCAGTCGTGTCCGACTCTGTGCGACCCCATAGATGGCAGCCCACCAGGGTCCCCTGTCCCTGGGATTCTCCAGGCAAGAATACTGGAGTAGGTTGCCATTTCCTTCTCCAATGCATGAAAGTGAAAAGTGAAAGTGAAGTCACTCAGTTGTGTCCGACTCTTAGCGATCCCATGGACTGCAGCGTACCAGGGTCTTCTGTCCATGGGATTTTCCAGGTAAAAGTACTGGGGTGGGGTGCCATTGCCTTCCCAGAAAATATACACAGAAAATGGATAAACACATAAAGAACTGTAAATCATGAAAATGTAGAATGTAATCAATGAATAAGAGTCTTGATACATCTAGGAACAAACCTGAATTACTGAAGACTATTACCAAGTGAAAAGCTAGTCTATAATAGTAACATGAAGAAAAGAGGAAAATGTGTGAATTTAAAATGTTTAATTATGTCTGAATCCTTATTTGTAAATGTATTAATTATTTTTTAGAAAGACAGAATACTTATTTTATTTCTATAATTTTTGTCTTTCTTTCCAGAAGAAAAATTCCTAAAACAAGAATTCTGAGAAATGACAGTACAAAATAATTTTACTAGTACTATACATTCCATATATATTTATTCACTATCTTATGAATTCATGTTAAAATTAGCTGCAGTTGCATTGGTTCATTTGAACTTACTGACATTAAAATTCTAAAAATGTTAAAATCTCAGGGAATATGTCAAAATATAATAGGGCATTGAATTCAGAATTGTTTTGAACTTTGGTATCACTCATAACAGAAAAGTAATATTATCAGAAGTTTTCCTCTGAGCTTTCTTTCTATAGGTATTTTGACTCCGAGTATTTAAAAGGTTAGCAATTTACAGATCTTATGGAATAATTCAGATATTTTTCTGCATTTTAAATGGTAGATCTGCCTTAAGTCAGATGGATAATGACTGGTTCAAGGCATATTTCTCCATGAACATCATAGGTATGACATAATGTTCACTGTATTTTAGAGGAAAAGCCTCAAGACAGAAGGAAATCATTTAATATTTAAAATATATGTTAAAGAAACAAGATAATTTTATTCTTCATTAATTTACTCTTTTAAGCTATCCTTCAGTTACAAGTAACAAATTAAATCAATATAAGTTAATGACAAATGTTCATGTTTGAAACAACATATTTGAGTCAAACTAAAACACTATGTACCTGGGGAAGGGGCTTTCCTCCTTTGAGCATCAGTTATCATGTTTGAGAGAAAGAGAGAGAGAGAGCAAGAGAAAGAGCCTTTATACTGTTTTTGAAGGTTATATGAGATAATGAATATAACGACTTGTAATAAATATACGGTAAGTTGTAGATGGCTTTAAAAAGTGCATAATAGATGATAATATTTGGACATTTGCCTACTCTTGCTATTAATTGCTGGCACAGGACTTAAATGTTTATTCAAACAAGGCAAAAAGCCAAACCTTCTCAAATAACTTTTTTCTCAGCCTTAGATTGGCATATTGCTGCACACTAACACCTTGAAATCTTCACCTCTTGGTAATTGAGATTTAAAATTTTATGGTAAGGAATGAATTAGTTGATGGCAAGATTATGTCATCAGGAACACACAAGTATCTTATCTCCCATCTCTTTGCTTCATGTCCAGGATGAGATTTGGATTATAATACAAAATATCAAGATAAAGTGAACACATCTTTAATTTATATTCTATTGGTCCATATTCTTTTATCAACGAAGGTATAGTGGAATTATCAAATGAAAAAAAAAAAAAAAAAAACTGGAACAAAATTGTCCTGGAAAAGTAACTCAAGTATTTTTGTTTAATTATTTTTTATTTCAAATGAAATATATTCTAGGACAGTGAAAATTAAGAGGGGAAGAAAAGGAAAGTATCAATATAATCTAAAGTGTCTACACTGTCTTTGAGGCCTTTTTGTTGAAAAATGCTCATTTTAAATGCACATGTTATAAGAAGAACCATGTTTATGAAAATGGAATGTTTATGAAAATTAGGATAAAAAGCATTCTGATTAATGAATACATTTTTATGTGTAACACAAATTCAATTTTCCTTTAAACTTATTTTACTTTTTTTCTCTTTACTGTTATGTTACACTAAGAATGTTATGTTATCCTAAGAATGCCACAGAAACTGCTTTTTATTCAGTAAAGTCTTCCTTGATGTTACATTTCTTTGAATAAAACTGCAGATATTTACTATAAAATACACTTGAATGATGTTTATAATGTCCAGGTTAGAGGTTTCTTACCTATGAAAATAAGAATAAATATGCATGTAGCATCCAAATGTCTGTATGATTTATCTGTTCACCATATGACTATTACTTCAAATGCCTCTCATCCTGGACTCAATGAAGAGTTTCATATAATGTAATATATGTAATATCACTAGATAGACAATATATATAGAATAAGTTTTTTAAATCAACATGATTTGTTCCTCATTCTTTTCAAAGGGTTTTTTAATTTATCTTAAATTTACATGTATCCCCAAAGGTTGATTAATCAAACTACAAACAAATATTTTTGAATTATCTTATTTAAAAATTTATTTAATAATTTAAATATAAAAAGTGTTTCCAGATATATTTTTAATTCATAATATATTTTTTGCAGTCATTCCATATAAATTAACCTAATTTTTCTTCTCAAACACCATTTTTCTCTATGTTTTACCTGCCACATCCAAACAATATCCTTCCTATTTCAAATATATTGTCTCTATCTTACATAGATGGTATTTTTCATCTGCCTGATGATTTTCTGACTTAGTGGAAGTGACTTGATGACTGTTACTTTTCTATAATGCTAAATAAATTCCTTATTTTGTTATAACTAGAAGTACAGCTTCTGTTGCCCAGTGACTTGATGGCTGTTGTTTCCATGTGGACATATAGATAATTCTGAATGGGATGTCACAGAAAATGTGGTTTATTACCATGAAAACAATGGTTTCAATTTGAGGACATGAATGCTGGTTTAAAGCACAGCAAGTCATCACAAACTCACTCATAAGTATCACATATTGCTGATTCAATAGCATTCAGTTCAGTTCAGTCACTCAGTCATGTCCGACTCTTTGAGACCCCATGAATCACAGCACGCTAGGCCTCCCTTTCCATCACCAACTCCCGGAATTCACCCAAACTCATGTCCATCGAGTCGGGGATGCCATGCAGCCATCTCATCCTCTGTCGTCCCCTTCTCCACCTGCCCCCAATACCTCCCAGCATTAGGGTATTTTCCAATGAGTCAACTCTTTGCATGAGGTGGCCAAAGTATCGGAGTTTCAGCCTCAGCATTAGTCCTTCCAATGAACACTCAGGACTGATCTCCTTTAGGAAAGACTGGTTGGATCTCCTTGCAGTCCAAGGGACTCTCAAGAGTTTTCTCCAACACCACAGTTCAAAAGCATTAATTCTTCTGATAGAGAGAGTGCCTGATGAACCATGGATGGAAGTTCCTGACATTGTACAGAAGACAGGGATCAAGACCATCCCCATAGAAAAGAAATGCAAAAAAGCAAAATGGCTGTCTGGGGAGGCCTTACAAATAGCTGTGAAAAGAAGAGAAGTTAAAAGCAAAGGAGAAAACCAAAGATATAAGCATCTGAATGAAGAGTTCCAAACAATAACAAAGAGAGATAAGAAAGCCTTCCTCAGCGATCAGTGCAACGACATAGGGGAAAACGACAGAATGGGAAAGACTTGAGATCTATTCAAGAAAATTAGAGATACCAAGGGCTTGATAAATGACAGAAATAGTATGGACCTACAGAAGCAGAAGATATTAAAAAGAGGTGGCAAAAATATACAGAAGAACTGTACAAAAAAGAGCTTCACGACCCAGATAATCACAATGGTGTGATCACTCACCTAGAGCCAGACATCCTGGAATATGAAGTAAAGTCCTTAAAAAGCATCACTACGAACAAAGCTAGTGGAGGTGATGGAATTCCAGTTGATAGTAGAGGTGATGGAATTCCAGTTGAGCTATTTCAAATCCTGAAAGATGATGCTGTGAAAGTGCTGTACTCAATATGCCAGCAAATTTGGAAAACTCAGCAGTGGCCACAAGATTGGAAAAGGTCAGTTTTCATTCCAATCCCAAAGAAAGGCAATGCCAAAGAATGCTCAAACTACATCACAATTGCACTCATCTCACATGCTAGTAAAGTAATGCTCAAAATTCTCCAAGCCAGGCTTCAGCAGTACGTGAACCGTGAACTTCCAGATGTTCAAGCTGGTTTTAGCAAAGGCAAAGGAACTAGAGATCAAATTGCAAAGATCTGCTGGATCATCGAAAAAGCAAGAGAGTTCCAGAAAAACATCTATTTCTGCTTTCTTGACTATGCCAAGCCTTTGACTATGTGGATCACAATAAACTGTGGAAAATTCTGAAAGAAATGAGAATACCAGACCACCTGTCCTGCCTCGTGAGAAGCCTATATACAGGTCAGGAAGCAATAGTTAGAACAATAAGATTAGCTCAGGGATATTGAGCTGCCCCTTTAGCTGACTTTGTGATTTTGACAAGTTTTAAATTTGCAAATGAAGTGAAGAGGGAAAAAGTGTCTGTTTCCAGAAGACTTGAAATTAAACAATGAATAAATTTTCCAACACTCTGGTCTACTTAAACTTATAATGGATGTTGGGTTTATGCCAGTGGGAAGCATGCAGAGAGATTTTAAAGCAGTCTCTCTCCATCTGAATTTATTAACATCTCCTGTGCTTCAAATTCTGTGCCTAGCACCTAAAAGATAAAGTAAGAGTCAGCCTTTCTCCGTACAACTTATAGAGAAATAGACAAGAAAGCAATCATGGTACAGTGAAAATAAAGGACTTTGATTGAAGGACTGTGTACTAAACGCAGTAAATGCAAGGGTTCCTATAGTAGACTGGGTTATTAAATTTGTTTAACCTGATATCTAGCAAATATAAGTAGACAATGTACATTAATTTAGCCTGCATTTTATGAGATTGTTCTAACCACTACCTTTAATGAGCTGTGGGGAAAAGTGAGGTCTCTCACTCTAACTTTTCTTTGAAGAAGGAGCAAATTATCACTCAATTATAAAACTAAGTGACTTGAGTACATGTTTGGTTGCCCTAAGGTCAGCTTGCCCAAAAGTGTTGGCTAATCACAGCACCTGTACTTCTCTCTTACGTATTACATTGGTTCAGATAACGCCTGCATCAGACTGAGGGTCAGCATAGCTAAGATGTGCAGTTGAAAAATAAAAAAGTAAAACTAGGAGGCCTTGTTAAATTCACCCATTGACTGGTAACTGGACTAATCAGCTAGCTGTCTGTTGCCCCCCATTAACATGTGACCATTAATATGTTTACAAATTGATTTATGAATAAACATGACAATGAAAGAAAAATATATACACATAATACATTTTTAGAGAAACAAAGCAATATGTTGTGGGGAAATAATGGAGCAAGGGAAGTAGAGAAATTAGATAACACTGCCCCCCTAAAATAGGAGTGCCAAACAGGAGGAAATAAAGAATCAACATTTGGGAGAGTGGGTAACTGCTGAAAACAAACTCTGATCTTGTTTGAAACTAGCATATCCTTTACTACAAAGTAAGATGTAGTAAAGGTGAAAAGAAAAGAAAAAGAGATCAAAAAGTCACACTATTTGACTTAAGGAATGACAGAAATGGCTTTAATATATTTGCAGTAATTGAAAAATAATGTCTCCTACTAAGATTTTTGACCTATATTGAGAAATTCCAAAATAACCTAATTGATAAGATCATTTAAGTTCCTCTGTGAGGCATAAGTTTGAATTGCGAATGACAAAAGATATCACCTTAACCTAAAATAGAAAAACCACAAAGGAAAAAAAAAATTCAATACCCAGATAATTTGTCACCTCTTTGCACTGACATTTATGGACTGAATTATTTTGCACATATTTCTAAAAATCTTAATTTAAACAACAAATACATATATTTGACACAAAATATTTTGTTGCAGCTTATGAATTCTCTCTAAAGAGCTGATCTGAAAATATCTGTCTATATTATTTATACTTAGCACATTTTTGTCAATATTGCAATTTTTGCTCCATTTTTCACAACAATGAGAGCTAATTGCAATTCATGTCAGATTCTCAGTTGAAACATGGATGTTTGGGGAGGATAAGAAATCATGACCATTCTCTTCTCTGTGCATCATTCGAGAATCAAAATAGGTCACTTGAATTTTATCAGGTTGACTTACTATAAAAATAGTTTTAGAGATATAGTGTGTTTTAGCTGTTGTAGATTTTTGAAATAATATGGATATTCAACATTCAAATATATTCCAAAGACTCTCCCAATTATGTTTTCCACTGTATAATCTTTCTGCTGTTTTGATATGGTTTTATAGGGATTACGTGAGATATGACATATAGAGGCCTTAGAGAAAGATAACTGCTCAGCACTCAACCACTTTAGTCATTATTGGTGTCATTGTGATATATTCCTCCTTGATTATTTTAAACATGGTTTTTGCAGTATATTCCTTATTTATGTTCAATGGGTAATTTTACCTCTTACATTTTACATTGTATAGTATTTTATATTGCTATATAATCTCTCATAATGATATGAATTCGCACATTCTGAGAGTGACTACAATGCTTTTCATGATTTTCAGTTTTATCACTTTGTGTTTATGTGTTTCTTTGCTGTGAATTAATTGTTCCTGGATAATATCCTTTCCAGGAGGTGAATCTGGCTCATTTTCTATTTGTATGAGTGCATGTGGGTTTGGTATGTTAATTTGTCCTGATCTTAAAATAATCTCCTGCTTTGAATCAATTTTTCCATTGGATCAGCATGGTGAGGACTGGCTGACATGTTTTCCTTCAAACATGGCTAAGGATGAAAAAAATCAGCTTCATCCTCTTTTGTGCATAATCCTTCCTTGACTTACAACAAGAAGTCCAAAGCTGGCTCTGAGGTGATCTCAGAAAGTAGCCCGAGATTCTATCTAAAATGGCTTTCAAACTGCAGCCGCAAAGTTCTGCCTTTGATATCTGCACAATATCCATTTTACAACTTTATTTCTCTGACATTCAGTTTATATATTTCCTTTCTGTTCTAGTTCTGGAGGTTTTTCTTTGTTACCTTTGCATCTGGGAATATATTTTAAAGTATTTTAAATGTATTCCAAAGATGCTAATGTGCTTGGATCAGTAAGATATATCTTAATATGTGTTCTATCCCCTGCCTTGACTTTGAAGCTGATAAGTGTTTTCATTTTTTAATAATCAGGCATATCAAGAATTGACATGGCCTGTGAGTAGCAAATACAAAGCACAATTACAATGGTAATTCAAGAAATTGTAAGATCTATCTCAAATTTATTGACTGCTGTGAAGTATTAGATTTAATGTCAAGACGTGAGCAAAACTGAATTTTGAAGAACTTAATAATGAACTCACTTTTTAGTGTTCTGTGACTAATCAATTTTTAATGTACTACATCTGGAATAAATGGATAATAATATCAATAATGTCAGTAATAAAAACACCTAATGCTTACTGAGTGCTGATTAGGTGCTAAATACTCTACCGACTGTTTCACATTTATCTCCTTTAATTCTTATAGCTATCATTTCAGGAGTTATTTATATTATACCTATTTCACAGATGAAGAAACTGAGTGCAGAAAGTTAGGTAGTTTTCCTGAGATTGAATAGGCACATGCTGAATATCCAGAATTCAAACCTAGCTTGATTTTAGAATTTATAGCTTTACCATCTTTCTGACAACTTAATTTAATATTGAATCATATTGATTATAATGCTGGTTTATTATATATGTTTTTTAGATCTTATTCCTAATTCCAAGACTAGAGTGACACAGCATTACTTTTCACAGAATCAAATGCTCTGTCAAAAGCTGAGACTGAAATTGGGATTATTTTTAACTTCAGATGATTTATAGGCCACATGGATTATTTTCTATATAACAATCACATAAATTATACTTTAATTTTCTATAAACATTTCTGAAAACAAATAGCATGCAATGAACATTCCAGTCTTGGAAAAACAGTTTCATTGAACAATGTTAGAAAATAGAAATATTAGTGGAAAGAGGTGCTGTTAAGAGATACCATTTATCAGAGACTGCTTAGGACAGTTTTTAGCTTTTTCTAAACATAAATGACATTAAACATACCCAGTTGTCAGAGTGCCATTCTGTGGTGAATATTCTGACTGTGAGAGTTTTCCAAAGCCTGAGACTAACCATAGTAGCATTTAGGTGGGGGCGTTACTGTCCACCAGAGGAGGTTAGCATGCTTTTTGTTTGCTTGACATAAATCTCTGGGCAACAACAAATGAACCTCTATTCCAGCTGCTTTTCAAATGCAAGCTTTGTTCCTTTTTGGTATTTCTAAGGCAGATGCATCACATGAACGGGTGGGAAGAGAGAATGAGAACTCAGAAAACGTTTTTGGAGTGAATATTTCTCACTTAAAGACAGATACAACTGTATTGCATCAGTAACTCAAATGTTCTTGACTTTTTAGAGATGTAAGTCAAGAAAATGTATAATTACTAAAATTTAATGATTCTAATTAAATATAATTTTAATGGAATTCTTTTTGATGATTTTTAGTTTTGATTTTTTCTTTATAAAATGGTCCATAGTTTTTGTTAAGTACTATGTATTCTACCTGATATATATGTATATATACACTCCATATATATATATATACACACACTCCATATATATATGTATATGTATTTAAACATCCATATGATTTTAATCTGGAGAAGGAAATGGCAACCCACTCCAGTGTTCTTGCCTGGAGAATCCCAGAAATGGGGGAGCCTGGTGGGCTTCCATCTATGGGGTCACACGGAGTCGGACACGACTGAAGCGACTTAGCAGCAACAGCAGCATGATTTTAATAAAACACTGAATCTTTAATCTGACAAACACAAAAGGAGGAATGTTCCATAGGCTAATTTTATATACACTGCTACTTGACCCACTCTAGTATTCTTCTTGAGAAATCCCATGGACAGAGGAATTTAGTGGGCTACAGTCCATGGGGTCACAAAGAGTCAGATATGGCTCAGCGACTGACACTTTCACTTTCACTGCTATTTGACTGTATTCTTTTGCTGGTTATGATGATTTTCATTTGTTTCTGAACACCATTCCATTATACTGTCATATCAATAATGAATAACAACAGTTTTACCTGCCCCTTGCCAATTATTACATTTCTAAATTTACCCCTCTTTTAATATAAGTTAATAAGTGCAAAAGAATGATAGATAGGCACAATATCCAGCACCTATTATTGTTTTGGTCCTGGCTTTAGTGGCTAGGTCTCAGGTGTTTCATTGTTCCACTATTGTGTATGATGATGGCTTTTGGCCTGTATGTGCATTATCTCATTGACGTAGTTCCTATTGATTTTTGAATGTCTTTCTGTAGTATATGTGTTGAATTTTGTCAAATGCCTTTTCACTGTTTGCAAAAAATGATATTTCCTCATTAGATTTAATAAAATGAGAAATATTTGCTATATATTTTCCACTCTTGAACATTTTTGTATTTCTGGGATAAGCTAATTTAATCTTGTTTTAACAGTCTGCTATATTATGTTTACAAATGTAATTTTTAAAAAATTAACTTCAGTAATTGCAGTTGATATGTAGTTACTTCTTTTAGGGGAAAGTCCTTATTAAGTTTGAGTGAAAATGTTATACATGATTTTAAAATCATTTTGTTTCATCTAACTTAACCCTCTCTAGATCTAGAATATGTTATCTCAAATTAAAAACTTTATTTTTAATGGCTGAGTAAATCAATGCTTTTGAACTGTGGTGTTGGAAAAGACTCTTGAGAGTCCCTTGGACTGCAAGGAGATCCAGCCAATCCATTCTAAAGGAGATCAGTCCTGGGTGTTCACTGGAAGGACTGATACTGAAGCTGAAACTCCAATACTTTGGCCACTTCATGCGAAGAGTTCACTCATTGGAAAAGACCCTGGTGCTGGGAGGGATTGGGGGCAAGAGGAGAAGGGGACGACAGAGGATGAAATGGCTTGATAGCATCACTGACTCGATGGACATGAGTTTGGGTAAACTCTGGAAGTTAGTGATGGACAGGGAGGCCTGGTGTGCTGAGATTCATGAAGTTGCAAAGAGTCGGACATGACTGAGTGACTGAACTGAACTGAATATTCCATTATGCTATGTTTGTGAGTGTGTGTGTATACACCACATCTTTATCTATTTGTCTACCAGTAGGCATGTAGGTTGCTTCTTTTTTTAATTATTATTATTTTTTTTTATTTTTTAACTTTACAATATTATATTGGTTTTGCCATATATCAACATGGTATACACATGTTCCCCATACTGGACCCTCCTTCCCTCCTCCCTCCCTGTACCATCCCCAATCAAAAAATGGGCCAAAGAACTAAGTAGATTGCTTCTTTATCTTGACTAAAAGCTGCAATTAATGGTAGGATGCATAATTCTAAGAGAAATACAAAAATAACTCAGAATGAGAAAGATAAATACTGCATGATCTCACTTATTAACTGTTACTCGCTCAGTCATGTGTGACTCTTTGCTGACTCCATGAGATGTAGCCTGCCAGGCTCCTCTATCCATGGGATGTCCCAGGCAAGAATACTGGAGTAGGTTGCCATTTCCTTCTCCAGGGGGATCTTCCCAGCCCAAGGATCAAACTGAGGTTTCCTGCTTTGCAGGCATATTCTTTATCATCTGAGCCACCAGGGAAGCTCCAGGAACTTACATGTGGGATCTAAATAAATAAATAAAACAAACAAAGTATAAACAGACAAATACAGAGAACAAATGAGTGGATGCTAGAACAGTAGGGGATGAAAGGGAGTAGGAGAGACAGGTAAAGAGGATTAAGAGGTATAAATCTCCAGTTATATAAGTCATGGGATGTCATATACAGTATATGGAACACAGTCAATAATATTGTAATAATTTTAATATGGGAACAGATGATTATTAAAGTTATTACATATCATGATCATTTCATAATGTATGCAAGTGCCAAATTCATAGACAATATGCTGAAGTTAGCATAATATAATTGTATGTCAACTGCATTTCAATACAAAACAGTTTCAAATTCCCTTCTTTTTTGAAAGTATTAATCAAATGTTTTGAAAGTAATCTGAAAATTGACTTGTCTGATCTTCAAATGCTTATTTGAGTGCTCAGGTAAAATTGCCAGGGGTTTGAAGAACTTAGTTCTTTGATAAATTCTGTATTTTCTCATTGTAAATAAGTCTGTTAAAAGTCTTGATAACAAATATTTCATTTTCTGGAATTTTAAAAAATATTTTTGTGTAGATTTAAAATATTTTATAAATTTTGTCTTTTATATTTTAACCAATTCTTTGGTGGTTATTTTTATCTTTAAAAAGATATTTATTGAGTCATGAGATTATCCATCAGTTTATCTATTATTTTCTTACATAATAATTAACATTTAAAATGTTATTAGTGTTAGTTTTCTTGTTTTTAAAATAATAACATAAAAATATATTTTCTTATTAATTTTGAGCTTTTAAAAATTGAGTGACACTTATTTTGATCTTTGATCTGTACTAATTTTATGTTTTCTCTCTATAAGCAGTCAATGAAATATATAAAGTAATATATAATACAATATATATACAATCTTTGTATAGCATCCATACTATACAATATATTATAGTAGATTATATGCTATAGTATAGAATATAGAAACTACATATCATTATAGAGAGTTACATAGTTATATATGTATGTGTGTATATATAGTGTTACATATGTATATCTATAGATACATATTTACAGTAAAGTGTTAACTCACTGAGGGCTTGGGGGCTCAAACTCTGCCATTCCAAAGAAAAGACTCATCTTTAACCCATTCTGGGAGATGTTCTATGAACTCTTGGAATTCTGCCTGATAAGAATGTCTTTTAAGAGTGTCTGTACTTCAAGATATGGGGTCTTTGGCTATGCAATACAGTTTGTGGTAACAATGCAATTAATGGTGAGTGTTTATTTTTGTTCATCTGTGGCCTCAGCTCTGCTTTATCAGCTCTCTGCAGAGAGGGGAGGGAGACAGATGAACACTAAACAGTTAATAACAGACCTGTGAATATCTAATGCCCACATAAGAAACCTCCAGTAAAAACCCTGAGCACCAGTCTCAGATGAGCATCCTTGCTTGTCAATACTGTGTCATTGCAAGAATTAAGCGCTGTATGCATCCTCCATGGGGAAAGGATAACTGAATGCTCATGACTGGTTTCTCTCTAAGTCATATGCACCTTTGCCTTTGCTCATTTAAATTTGTGTCCCTTCACTGTAATAAACTATAACCATGAATATAACAGCTTATCTGAGTTCCATTAATCTTTATAGTAAATCATTGAATGAGTATAATCTCTGACACAAGATATGATATATACATACACATTTTTCCTTTTCTATTAACTTTTCTGTCTTCTCCCTCTGTTGTCTGTCTCCTACCACACAATTTTAGTCAAAGTAATCATTGTTCTTCGTGTTTACCTTCATACTTTAAATATAATTATAGCCTTCTTCTTTTGCCATATTTACATAATTTATGGCTTCCAAATATTAAAGAGAAATAAGAAAGTATTTTTATGGTCTATCTTCTACTTATCTTCTATGCTTTTTTTTTTTTTACATTAATTTAATACTGGTTGGAAAAAAATGTGCATTCTATTATTATCCATGGGGTCGCTAAGAGTCGGACACGACTGAGCGACTTCACTTTCACTTTTCACTTTCATGCATTGGAGAAGGAAATGGCAACCCACTCCAGTGTTCTTGCCTTGAGAATCCCAGGGACCGCCGTCTACGGGATCGCACGGAGTCGGACACGACTGAAGCGACTTAGCAGCAGCAGCAGCAGCAGCATTATTATACTTACACCACATTAATTTTCTTTTCTTTTATTTACTTTATTTAATTTTATTTTATTTAACTTTACAATATTGTATTGGTTTTGCCATATATCATCATGAATCTGCCACAGGTATACATGTGTTCCCCATCCTCAACCCTCCTCCCTCCTCCCTCCCCATACCATCCCTCTGGATTGTCCCAGTGCACCAGCCCCAAGCATCCAGTATCACACATCGAACCTGGACTGGCGACTCATCTTTAACTCTGCAGTTAAATTTACCAACACTTACTTCTGGTCTTCTGTTGCAGTTTCACACGTTATCTTCATTGGGAGATAATTAATCTTTCAAGAGTTTTCTTCAAGAAAGCCAATTGGAACAATATTTCTTGGTATAGTTTTATAGAACTATTAAATTTATATTTGAATATAGCCTGTCTAAATAAAAATTATTACTGTCTTCCTTTTATTCACCAATTATCCTGTATATATTGCTGAGTTTTCATTCAACTTTATTGTGTGGAAGCCTGGGTTCTTGTTCTACTTTAAAACAGTTTAGAAAACTTTGCTTTACTCTCCAAAGTGTGCTTTTCTTATACTTAATTACCATAAACTTAATTAGGATATGCTTGATGCAGGCAGCTGTCTTTGACTCATCATGGTCCCATTGAAAATCTGTGTCCCATTTGCTTAGGATGGGCATGCCCAAAGGAAAAGAACAAAACATGAAACAAAAAGTAGGATATAAACTTTTCTGGCATTATTAAGGAAGTTAGACCTTTCTAAATCTGTATTATTTAGGTTAAATTTCTTAGAATCAGAAAAGTATATCCTAGAAACTTAGTGATTTGTGCTAATTTTTACTTTGAATTTTCTTTTTTGCATTTTTGTTTCCCTTCTGCTGTCTCATCTTCTTCTTTAACCACCATTTCTTCATTTTTTGTTTTTCTTCTTTGTATTGTTGTGTATTTTTTTACAAAATTTTCTTAGGCAATATAGGGCTATATTGTGTGAGGGGAAAAATGAAGCATTTATTACTGTTTGTGTTGAAACAGCTATTCTGTTTTGGTGTAAAATTTTAACATAGGTGTACTGGTTTCCCCAGTTAACATGTAACTTTTCACAGTGGGAATGAAAACTGTATACTCTTTAAGGAATTGACTGACTGTCCGACTCTTTGCAACCCCATGGACTGTAGCCTACCAGGCTCCTGTGTCCATGGGATTTTCCAGGCAATAGTACTGGAGTGGATTGCCATTTCCATCAATACTCAATTGGATACCATTTACCTTAGAGATTATCTTTCAAGTAGGTTAAATAAGACACTTCTTTAAACAGTTGCCAGTATTAATCAATGACATTGATCAATGAAACAAATTTCATTGATTAGGACTTAATCCATGACAATTTGAAAAAATAATCATTAATCAAAGGACAAAATATTTTACCTAACATACTTCAAAACAGATAGCTTAAATTGAGTTTCTCAAATCACTTTAAAAAATCATTAAAAATAAAAATATTTTAAAATATTAAATGAAAAATATTTAATATCTAAAAATTATTATAAAGTGTATAAATGTTCTCCACCATGCATTTTGTGTTTGTAAAAATACCTAGCTGCTCCTATACCCAAGTTTTGACACTAACATTAACTGAAATTGTCCTGTGCGATATTGTATTCTGCTATCTTTGTCCTGAAAAATTCAAATGAAAATAATTTGCATTTTAATCCTATAAAGAGTAATACTGAAATTTGCTCTTGACACAATGAAAGTGTGAAGAAATAATTTAATTTAAAGGAATAAATTATTCTATTTAATATGCAAAATATGCATCATTGCCAAGTAAAAGGCAAATGACATCATTCCACACTCTATGAACAGAGATTTTTGTGGAATTCCAAATAGCAAAAGGCAATGATAAAACAAACTATTGCACACAACAGACATCCAAATAAAAATGATCTGATAGTCTCTGATCTCCTGTTTACTCATACCCACTTGTTAAACGCAAATAAGTGTATTGATAAATATTTCATTTTTTGGTACTACTTATGGCTTGTGATAGAAAACAACTTATAAGTGACTTAAGCAAAGTTGGAAGTTTAGTGATTTGTGAATCTAAAAGTTCCAGAGGTGCATCTGATGTGAAGAATGCTGGAACTCAAAATCATAAATGTCATCAGGACACTGTATTTTTTATCCTTTAGTTGTATTTCAAATGTGTTCACTGTAGTATCAGAGAAAGTCAGGCTCATATTATACAAAAACTGTTACCAGTAGATTCAGAAAAAAAAAAAAAAAAAAGATAGGACTATTCTATTCAAAATAACCAGTCTCACTTTTGACCAAATTGATTTATCAGACCAGGACTAAGCCAGGATGTGTTCTCAGAGGAAAAGAGGACATTTAAGGGTAAGATCTAGATAATAGATTATAACTGAAATAAAGTGATAGATTTGCTTAAATCATTGAAATCAGGGTGAGAGAGTGTTTCATCAAAAATAGATGCTGCAAGAAAAGGTGGCATGAGCTGATCAGCCCAAACAATATGCCAAAAAATTAAATATTCCATGATAAGTATTCAAGGAATGACATTTTTTCTTCAGTACAACATTCTAGGCATCAAACAGATTGCTTCTTCAGTTCAGTTCAGTTCAGTCGCTCAGTCATGTCCAACTCTTGGTGACCTCATGAATCACAGGATGCCGGGCCTCCCTGTCCATCACCAACTTCCGGAGTTTACCCAAACTCATGCCATCAAGTTGGTGATGCCATCCAGCCATCTCATCATCTGTCATCCCCTTCTCCTCCTGCCCTCAAACTTTCCCAGCATCAGGGTCTTTTCCAAAGAGTCAGCTCTTCACATGAGGTGGCTAAAGTATTGTAGTTTCAGCTTCAACATCAGTCCTTCCAATGAACACCCAGGACTAATCTCCTTTACGATGGACTGGTTGGATTTCCTTGCAGTCCAAGGGACTCTCAAGAGTCTTCTCCAACACCACAGTTCCAAAGCATCAATTCTTCGGTGCTCAGCTTTCTTTATAGTCCAAACTCTCACATTCATACATGACCAATGGAAAAACCATAGCCTTGACTAAACGGACCTTTGTTGACAAAGCCATGTCTCTACATTTTAATATGCTCTCTAGGTTGGTCATAACTCTCCTTCCAAGGAGTAAGCGTCTTTCAATTTCATGGCTGCTGTCACCATCTGCAGTGACTGCCAAAAGTGTGGTTTCATCTGCATATCTGAAGTTATTGGTATTTCTCCCAGCAATCTTGATTCCAGCTTGTGCTTCCTCCAGCTCAGGATTTCTCTTGATATATTCTGCATATAAATTAAATCTTCAAAGCTTAGCAAATTATTGGTTATACTAGCATTGTTAATGCAGAAATATTTATTATTCTGAAAGGATAATATTGATTAATATTTGTTAATATGATGTTTTTTCATCCTTAAAATTAAAAAAAATCAAATTAACTAGCAAATGTGAAAATTACAAGTGTGTATTTTTCCTATTAAGCCCAGATTGGAGAATTGAAGCAAGCAATAAAGTACCATTTATAATATTAAAATAATGTGCTTTATTTGACTTGCATGATTTTGATTTTTGTTTATGTAATTTATCCATTAACTTTAAATGAAAATTGATTGAAAGTTAGAATTTAAAGAACAAGCTAGTGGGTAAGTAATTTAAATCCTACCAATAGTTTTGACAATATGAATGCACCTTGTAGGTATCATACTAAGCAAATAAGTAAGAAAGAGGAAGGAGACAAATACTGTATAATCTCACTTATATGTGAAATATCAAAAATTCAAATTTGTATAAGTGGAATAAAATTGTTGTAACAGGGGTTTCAGGATGGAATATATGGGGAGATGTTTGTTAAAGACTATAAACTTTCTTTTAGAAGATAAGCAAGTTCTGGGAATCTAATGCACAGCATTTTGATTATAGTTAACTGTAATGTATCATACATCTGAAAATTGAGAGTACATCTTAAAAGTTCTCACCACATAAAGTGATAGCTAACTTAATGTACCAATCACTGTGTAATATCTAAATATATCAAATCAACACAATGTACAACTTAAACTTGCAGAGTGTTATATATGGAATATATATTAGTATAGTTGTGGGAAAAGTCACAACCAATCATGCTGTAATCAACCTAGGAGTGCATATATCTCCTTGAAATCCTGTTCCCCCCTTTTTTTTTTTTTAAGATATAACTAGAATTTCTTGACCATATGACCATATGGTAGACATATTTTTAAATTTTGAGTATACTCAACAATGTTTTCCACCGTGGTTGAACTACTTTGCATTAATGGTGCTGAGAAAACTGGATGAACACAGAACAATGAAATTTCACCCCTATCAGACACTGCACACACTCTTAACTAGAAATGAATCAAAGACTTAATGAAACAAGAGGCATGTGGATGAGGCAATCTTAGATAACACACAACAAGATGAAGGTGACTCTGTTACTATATCACACCAAACAAGCAGACCTGAGTTGAACACAGAGTAGCCAAAACATGACCCACTTAATAATCTGGGAATAACTTAAATATTGTTTTCAGTTTTGGTGTGATGAGACACACTGAGACAGATAACTCGTACACTTTTAGAAGTGAGATTTTTGTCAAAATTATTATTTTTAAAAGTTATTTGCCATAAACACAAATAATGAAAGGTATAAAGGTTATGAGATACAAAGTTTATTTTAAAGTTTAGAGTCACAGATTTAAAAGCAATTTAACAACTATTTATGCATTTGTTGTTTATGCATTTGTATTACTCTATTTTTATGCCTTTTCTTCATCTATTTAATATACAGTTATGAAGTAAATACTTAAAGTTGATTTTCCTTTCATCCATCAGTCATTCATTTATATATAATTATTAGCATATTTTCAAATATAGAGTAGAATATAAGTTTATTGAGTAATGACTGACAGAGCTTAAAATAAAACATGGGGAGAAAAAGAATGATGATTATAAATAGTAGGAAATAAGTGTGCAAATCAATCTTACAGCCTGATGAACTTGATTAATGTATAGTTGCTTTTCAGTAGATTTGCAAAAGCAAAGCTTATTGGGGGGGGGGGTGGAGAAATTGTAAGCTCAGTGTCAGGATCTATTTGGCTTTAAGAATTTGTGATTAAAAATACTGTCTGGCTAATGAAAGTGATAGTCTTTAAGTTCTCACCAAACACACTATTTTTTAAAAAGTGTGGTGATAACCACAAATGTTGGTGTTGCATAGAAAGAAATTGGCTAAAAATACAGCAACTGTTTGGTACACTGAGGATATCTTTTTAATATCCCCATGAAAATAAAAACATGATTTGTCTTAATACAAATACATAACTACACATTAATAAAATATAAAATAAAACATTTTGATATATGGCAAAACCAATACAATTTTGAAAAGTTGAATAAAATAAAATTTTTAAAAAAGCAAATAAATAAACTGTGTACAAAAAAATAAAATAAAATAAAACATATTAATATTTCAAATAACATTTCCACACCATGGGTTAGGAGACCATTTTAATGTTACACCCAGATGCTAAAGATGTGAAATGGAATTGAATAAAAAGCATTGTATCTCAAACTATGTATAAATTTTCAGCAAACTCCATACATTTACTATATATGTCTCTGAGTGTGTGTGTGTGCATATGCTTGTGTCATTTTAACACAAACTATCTTATTGTGAATCTCATCAATAGTAAAACCCATTGAGGCACATGTTCTTTCATTTCCAATAACCCAACTCACACAAAAATTTCACAGTTCAGTACAAGGCAATGTGCAATGAACTCCATAGAGTTAATTTTCATTAAGCTCCATCTACATTTACTATATATGTCTCTGAGTGTGCGTGTGCATATGCTTGTGTCATTTTAACACAAATTATTTTATTGTGGGTTTCAATGAATACTAAAACACATTGAGACACATGTTTTTCATTTCCATTAATACAACAAGCAAAATTTTCGTATTTCAGCACATAGAAACTCACAACGAACTCCATAGAGGAGAACTTGCACTAGCCATATTTTCTGAACATGAGGTTAGAAAGTAGCAACAAAAATATAACCTCATTGCTCATGTAATATAACCTAGTCATTTATAAATTTGAAGAAAAACAAAAACAACTCTTACAAGTGATTGGATCTGAGAAAAATAAATAGCCAGGTGTTTACAACTTTGAACAAGTAATCTGTTCAGATATATAGGATATCACTAATCCTAAATCAGAGGAAATAAATACCAAAGTGTTTCATTGTCATAAAGTATAATTTAAAATTTAATAAAATTAATTAATTAAATTTAGTAAAGTTTAATAAATTTAAGCAAGACACAAGATAGCAAAAAGAAAAGACATACCATTTGAATGCTAGCAAGGAGAGATAAGAAAACCTTCCTCAGTGATCAATGTAAAGAAATAGAGGCAAACAATAGAATGGGAAAGACTAGAATCTCCTCAAGAAAATGAGAGATACCAAGGGAATATTTCATGAAAAGATGGGTACAATAAAGGACAGAAATGATATGAACCTAACAGAAGCAGAAGATATTAAGAGAGGTGGCAAGAATACACAGGACAACTATACAAAAAAAGATCTTCATGATCCAGATAACCACGATGATGTGATCACTCACCTAGAGCCAGACATCCTGGAATGTGAAGTCAAGTGGGCCATAGGAAGCAGCACTACGAACAAACCTAGTGGAGATGATGGAATCCCAGTTGAGCTATTTCAAATCCTAAGAGACGATGCTGTGAAAGTGCTGCACTTAATATGCCAGCAAACATGGAAAACTCAGCAGTGACCACAAGACTGGAAAACGTCAGTCTTTATTCCAATCTCAAAGAAAGGCATTGCCAAACAATGTTAAAACTACTGCAGAATTGCACTAATCTCACACACTAGCAAAGTAATGCTCAAAATTCTCCAAGCCAGTCTTCAACAGTATGTGAATTGTTCAGGTGTTCAAGCCAGATTTAGAAAAGACAGAGGGACCAGAGATCAAATTGCCCACATCAGTTGGATCATTGGAAAAGTAAGAGAGTTCCAGGAAAACATCTATTTCTGCTTTATTGACTATGCCAAAGCCTTTGACTGTGTGGATCACAACAAACTGTGGAAAATTCTGAAAGAGATGGGAATACCAGACCACCTGATCTGCCTCTTAAGAAATCTGTATGCAGGTCAAGAAACAACATTTAGAACAGGACTTGGAACAACAGACTGGATCCAAATCAGGAAAGGAGTATGTCAAGGCTGTTTATTGTCACTCTGCTTATTTAACATATATGAAGAGTACATCATGTGAAATGCCAGACTGGATAAACACAAGCTGGAATCAAAATTATCAGGAGAAATATCAATAACCTCAGCTATGCATTAGACACAACCCTTATGGCAGAAAATGAAGAGGAACTAAACAGCCACTTGATGAAAGTGAAAGAGGAGAGTGAAAATGTTAGCTTAAAGCTCAACATTCAGAAAACTAAGATCATGGCATCCAGTCCCATCACCTCATGGCAAAGAGATGGGGAGACAGTGGAAACAGTGACAGACTTTATTTTTGGGGGCTCCAAAAATCACTGCAGATGGTGACTGCAGGCATGATATTAAAAGATGCTTGCTCCTTGGAAGAAAAGCTATGATCAACGTAGAAAGCATATTAAAAGGCAGTGACATTGCTTTGCCAACAAAGGTCTATCTAGTTAAAGCTATGGTTTTCCAATAGTTGAACTATAAAGAAAGATGAGCATAGAAGAATGGATACTTTTGAACCGGTGGAATTCGAGAAGACTCTTGAGAATCCCTTGGACTGTAAGGCGATCCAACCAGTTCATCCTAAAGATCAGTTCTGGGTGTTCATTGGAAGGACTTATGTTGAAGCTGAAACTCCAATACTTTGGCAACCTGATGCGAAGAGCTGACTCAATACTTTGGCCACCTGATGTGAAGACCCTGATGATGGGAAAGTATGAATGCAGGAAGAGAAGAGGGAGACAGACATGAAATTGTTGGATAGCATCTTCGACACAATGGGCATTAGTTTGAGCAAACTATGGGAGATCATGAGGTCAGGGAAGCCTAACATGCTGCAGTGAATGGCACTGCAAAGACTTGAACATGCCTTAGAACTGAACAACAGTAACAAAAGTGTTAATTATTAATATTTGGAGCAGCTTTAAGATGTTATGGACATAAAAATACAAAATCAATCAAGCAAGATATTATCAATCCTTTGGATATAATTTTAGTGCATCATTTTTTTATTATACTTTAAAAGATATTTCATGAAGAAAAAATACTCATTAAAATATTTAGTCTTCGAATGGACTTCATTTTTAAATGAAGAATGAGACCTTTTAGTCCATATAGCTAATGACTTATACATTAAACCTTACAGGTTACAGAAAGCACTTGCCTGTACTACCATTTTTCTTTCTCAATATTAATTTGTGTAAGAGATAATATATTTACTTTAAAATAGGGTAATAAATGCTCAACTTCTATGAGATCTTGGAGCTACAAAACTTTGACTCGAAATTCAAATACAAGGCTCCTAAATCTTACCTCAAAACATGGTAGCAATAGGTAATGGGGTCTTTACTGCACTAACAAAATTAGGAAACTTTTTTTTTTTTTTAATACCTAATACTTTAAAACACTAAAGTATATGGAAAACAAATAAATTTGAATTTATGGGAAAATTTAAAAAATTAGAATTGCATCTGATAAGATAGCCAGCTAAAAATTTGAGTCACATTTAAATATCAAGAAAAGAATTGCTTTAGTTTTTACTTAAGGAATGAGTTATAATTAACATGAAAAAGTCTCTTTATATCTCTTTAACAGTTGAATTTAGACAACAAAAATCCAAAATCTAATTGTTAACATAGTTAAAATTGTAAAAGGAAAATTGATTGCTTAATGATTCATTTATTAAAAACTGACAATAAGAAAATTCTTATATCCATAAACTGTGCAAAATATATTAATTGTGACATGATATCATTTAAATAATTGAGCCTGGACTTATTTAGAAATGTTAATTTTTTTAACATCTTGGGATTTTTCACTTACCTATATGTAGATATGTAAAAGGAGTTGATTAAAATGGTACTTCATTTGTAGAATTATATTATTTATTAGAGGAAATGAAAATAAAAAAGTGAAAGTGTTAGTTATTCAGTCCTGTCTGACTATTTGCCACTTGACGGGCTGTAGCCTGACAGGCTCCTCTGTCCTTGGAATTCTCCAGGCAAGAATACTGGAGTGGGCAAGAATACTGGAGAGGGCAGACATCCCCTTCTTTAAGGACTCTTCCCCACCTAGGACTTGAACCTCAGTCTCCTGCATTGCCAGCATATTCTTTACTGTCTGAGGCACCAGGGAAACCCATTAGAAAAAATGCTTCAGTTCAAATCTTTTTAAGGTTTAGCCTATAATAAAATAATAATGATGGATACATTTCTTATTGAAATTCAGTATTGCTAGATTAAAGACATAAAGCTTAATTTCTAGTTTACTTGAATATTAAATTCCTATAATTAATTGAAGCTTAAAATTTAATATAATTATTGTTCCTCTCACTGTGAATTACCAAATGGTTATATTTTATTTTATTATCCTACAATATTGATATGCAATTTTAGTTGCATTCTTTATACATTGATAACAAAAATAACTGTGCCTGTTGAGAAAATAAACTAAAATATGTTAAATATTTTCTTGTAAAAATAAATGGCCTATAATTTCTTTCCTTTTACCTAAAATAGGTCACTAAGTTCCTACTTTTCTAAAATGAAAAACTTTTATCATTAGTTCTTACCATGCAATTCAGAATTGAATATTTATATACATTATGAAAGATTTGATTTCTATATTTTGTTAAATATGTATATTTCCAATTAAATTTCAGAACAGATCAATATTTGCTATATAAAAAATAATAGAAATTCAGTCAAAATCAAATTACTCTAGCATTCTATTTAATGTTTAAAGCATTATCTTAGGTAAAAAATATAATTTCTATAAAATTGTATATTTTTCCTTCTGTTATAAGTTTATAAGACAGAAATTCTCTGCTTTAAAATCGAGGAAGTGCTAAAACAGGACTGATACTACTGATACTAGTTTGCATTCCCACCAACAGTGCAAGAGGGTTATTTATAACAAAATCTCAGTTCTGAGGAACATTTTGAGAAACGAGGTATTAAGTTTCAACTACTGTACACCAAAAAAGACAAACAAACAAATCGTCTTGATAAAATTTCCTCTCTCTGTTTCCTACTAGCTGGAAAATGGTTTAATAAGGTTTTAAGCATTTAAAATGTTTATACTGAAGGATGTAATTCTACAGTCATCTAAATGAATAGCTTATGACAATACCAAAGAGATATTTCTCCCACCACAGATCAAATTCTTAAGTTTAATTTGGAACTGACAAGTAAATGAAAAATATGGCCACAAAAAAATCTCAAACTTCAAAATATTTTAAAATAAAACTCATTATTTTACAAGTAGTTGACCAGTTTTCCAAGCAAGGTGAAAAGACAGCCTTCAGAATGGGAGAAAATAATAGCCAATGAAGCAACTGACAAACAACTAATCTCAAAAATATACAAGTAACTCCTGCAGCTCAATTTCAGAAAAATAAACAACTCGATCAAAAAATGGGCCAAAGAACCAAATAGACATTTCTCCAAAGATGGCATACAGATGGCCAAAAAACACATGAAAAGATGCTCAACGTCACTCATTATCAGAGAAATACAAATCAAAACCACAATAAGGTACCATTTCACACCAGTCAGAATGGCTGTGATTCAAAAGTCTACAAGCAATAAATGCTGGAGAGGGTGTGGAAAAAAGGGAACCCTCTTACACTGTTGGTGAGAATGCAAACTAGTACAGCCACTATGGAGAACAATGTGGAGATTCCTTAAAAACTGGAAATAGACTTTCTTTATGACCCAGCAATCTCACTACTGGGCATACACACCAAGGAAACCAGAATTGAAAGAGACATGTGTACCCCATTGTTCATCACAGCACTGTTTATAATAGGCAGGACATGGAAGCAACCTAGATGTCCATCAGCAGATGAATGGATAAGAAAGCTTTGGTACATATACACAATGGAGTATTACTCAGCCATTAAAAAGAATACATTTGAATCAGTTCTAATGAGGTGGATGAAACTAGATCCTATTATACAGAGTGAAGCAAGCCAGAAAGAAAAACACAAATACAGTATCAGATCAGATCAGATCAGTCGCTCAGTCGTGTCCGACTCTTTGCGACCCCATGAACTGCAGCACGCCAGGCCTCCCTGTCCATCACCAGCTCCCGGAGGTCACCCAGACTCATACCCATCGAGTCAGTGATGCCATCAAGCCATCCCATCCTCTGTCGTCCCCTTCTCCTCCTGCCCTCAATCCCTCCCAGCATCAGAGTCTTCTCCAATGAGTCAACTCTTCGCATGAGGTGGCCAAAATACTGCAGTTTCAGCTTTAGCATCATTCCTTCCAAAGAAATTCCAGGATTGATCTCCTTCAGAATGGACTGGTTGGATCTTCTTGCAGTCCAAGGGACTCTCAAGAGTCTTGTCCAACACCACAGTTCAAAAGCATCAATTCTTCGGCGCTCAGCCTTCTTCACAGTCCAGCTCTCACATCCATACATGACCACAGGAAAGACCATAGCCTTGACTAGGCGAACCTTTGTTGGTAAAGTAATGTCTCTGCTTTTGAATATTCTATCTAGGTTGGTCATAACTTTCCTTCCAAGGAGTAAGCGTCTTTTAATTTCATGACTGCAGTCACCATCTGCAGTGATTTTGGAGCCCAGAAAAACAAAGTCTGACACTGTTTCCACTGTTTCCCCATCTATTTCCCATGTAGTGATGGGACCAGATGCCATGATCTTCGTTTTCTGAATGTTGAGCTTTAAGCCCACCTTTTCACTCTCCACTTTCACTTTCATCAAGAGGCTTTTTAGCCCCTCTTCACTTTCTGCCATAAGAGTCGTGTCATCTGCATATCTGAGGTTATTGATATTTCTCCCAGCAATCTTGATTCCAACTTGGGTTATACTAACACGTATATATGGAATTTAGAAAGATGGTAACAATAACCCTGTATATGAGACAGCAAAAGAGACACAGATATATAGAACAGTCTTTTGGACTCTGTGGGAGAGGGAGAGGGTGGGATGATTTGGAAGAATGGCATTGAAACATGTATAATATCATATATGAAATGAAGCGCCAGTCCAGGTTTGATGCATGATACAGGATGCTTGGGGCTGGTGCACAGGGATGACCCAGAGGGATGGTACAGAGAGAAAGGTGGGAGGGGGTTCAGGATAGGGAACACTTGTACACTCGTGGCAGATTCATATTGATGTATGGCAAAACCAATACAATATTGTAAAGTAATTAGCCTACAATTGAAATAAATTTATATTTTAAAAAGTATAATAAATGAATGCATAAATAGAGAATCTGAAAAAAAAAAAAAAAAAGAAAACTCAGATATAACAGGAAATCTACAGCTGGAATCTCCAGGATTTTTTTTTTTTTTCGATAAAGATTTATTTCATTTTGAGGAATATAATGGTAAACCCTGTGAAACCTATTGCTCGTTATTGAAAAGCACATGAAATGTATTACCATTTCCTGAATAAGTGTTATTTAGAGTGCACTTGCAGCATCAATGTTTTTGCCTTAAGAGTTTCTAAGAATCAAGTATATTATAGATTCTACAGTTTTATTTTCAGAAGAAAATTAGCACATGCATATATATAACTATAGCCATGTACTTCTGATTTGATTTTCTAAAGTAACCAAGAAGTTTCAGTATAAACATACTGAAGAATCTCAATAATTTAGGAATAGCCTAGCAATAATAGTATACATATTCTTTCATCACAATTCTGAAATAATTCAATAATTTTTAATATATGAAAATATACATTTGATGGCAATAAATGGAATTTTTCTTGAATTAGTAGGCTTGCACTGGAATGAAAATTATTGATCTTTACAATTAAAATGCTTCTTGATATTTGATATTTAAATATGAGAGACATTTTATTTACTGAAAGAATTCTTTTTTCTCCTGTAACAATGTGTAATAGGAATGATGTTCATATGTCAGCTACTCCATATCACCTCAAATGCTGTAGTGACAATCAAGTTGCTATGAATACCCAAAGAGCAAATTGTTAAACAATTAAAATATCCACTAATTTCCTTTTTATAAAATCATCTTTGCATGTCAAACTCAAATAGATTTAATACCTTATGGTGAAATTGTTTAAAAACATTGGATTAATTGAATGTGTTTGTTCACACAATTGATATAATAAAGTTTACTTAATATTAGATAAACAGGTTGGATTGGCAGAGCTGAAGTAATAATCTCCAATTTCTCTTCATGATTTTCTCTAGTCTTGTGAATCATGTTTGCTATCAATGATATAAATGGATAATCTGAGTTTGTTGTTGTTCAGCTCCTTACAAAAGTTAGAAGGTAAAACGAGCCCATGCATGAAAGTCCTTTGAACTAACACATAATTCTCTTGGAATATAGCATCTAAAGGAGAAAGAAATCAGCTTCTGGTACCTACTCTCTCTATGTGTGCCAATGGAAGATGAAATTTGTTCTTTTAGATAATTGTCATTGAACTGATTACCATTATCAATTTTATCTTCATACATCTAACTTTTATCTCCTGTTCTCTATTTGTACTCTTGCATTTGGTAGTACAATGTCTCCGTCATAGTACTCCATGAGACGGGGAATCAGAAAACGGAATTGAAATTATGAGTACCTTAAAGTGATGCAAAGTTGCTGATTTTATCCAGTCTTTAAGTGATTCAGAGATAAGTAAGGTACTCCTCCATTTTGAAAGATAGAGTTAAGCTCACACAAATTTATGTGAACAAAAGTGACAATTAACTGAAAACATAAATAATATTTTACGTATACTGGTTCTTGAGAAAAACATGATTTTAGCAAGTTTTTGAAAGGTATTCTTCTTAAAGAATACTCTATCATTATTAATTTTAATAGTCAGAGCATCCTCTAGGAGTATTGACTTTAAAAATATTGACAGGCGACAGAAAGGAGTCTTTGCCAATTTCTTTGGCTGGGTAAATTCTTCAAAAGGGAAGGAAATGATTTAGTAGATATCAAGTGCAAAGTACATAATGGCAAAAGTACTAATAATAGCACATATCAATGAAGTTTTACAGCTTAATAATACTCAGGTTTCTAAAAATAAAATAGTTATTAAATTTTACCTCATCAATACCAATTTCTATGACAAATTATCACATATCAGTCATTTCAGAATATATACTTAAGGGATAAGTAAGGAAGACAATTAGGAATGGGAAGAAGAAAACCTTTTAAAAGCTTATATTTATTTACTGGACACTGATTAATAGCAAAAAAGGATAATATTACATGCTAGACATTGTTCTAAATATCTTACAAGTTCTAAATATCTTGAAAATACTTTCTCTCTTCATGTAAACCTTAAGTTTTGTACTATAATCATACTCATAACTGCTGTAATTGTGGACAAGGAGATTTAATAACTCTTGGGATCATAAAAGTCATAAGCAGAAAAGCCAAAGTTCACTAATTTAACAATTATTCAATAATGCAGTATTTATATAGTAAAGGACTTTCAAAATTTAGATTGGAATTGGAATTATGTAAATCTTTTTTACATTATTTATAGGTAAATCTAAAATGTATATTTGATCAAAAGCTTTTTTTTAATCAAAAGTTTTAAAAATTCTATTTTATGTAATGACACAACTGAAAATGTAAACCTTTTCTAATTTTCAGTTCAGTTCAGTAACTCAGTCATGTCCAACTCTTTGCCACCCCATGAATCACAGCACTCCAGGCTTCCCTGTCCATCACCAACTCCCAGAGCTCAACCAAACTCATGTGCATCGAGTCGGTGATGCCATCCAGCCATCTCATCCTCTGTCCTCCCTTTTTCCTCCTGCCCCTAATCCCTCCCAGCATCAGAGTCTTTTCCAATGAGTCAACTCATCACAAGAGGTGGCCAAAGTATTGGAGTTTCAGCTTCAGCATCAGTCCTTCCAATGAACACCCAAGACTGATCTCCTTTAGAATGGACTGGTTGGATCTCCTTGCAGTCCAAGGGACTCTCAAGAGTCTTCTCCAACAGCACAGTTCAAAAGCATCAATTCTTCAGCGCTCAGCTTTCTTACCAGTCCAACTCTCACATCTATACCCAACTACTGGAAAAAACATAGCCTTGACTAAACAGCTTTGTTGGCAAAGTAATATCTCTGCTTTTTAATTTGCTATCTAGAAATTAAAAGACGCTTACTCCTTGGAAGGAAAGTTATGACCAACCTAGATAGCATATTCAAAAGCAGAGACATTACTTTGCCAACAAAGGTTCATCTAGTCAAGGCTATGGTCTTTCCTGTGGTCATGTATGGATGTGAAAGCTGGACTGTGAAGAAGGCTGAGCGCCGAAGAATTGATGCTTTTGAACTGTGGTGTTGGAGAAGACTCTTGAGAGTCCCTTGGACTGCAAGGAGATCCAACCGGTCCATTCTGAAGGAGATCAGCCCTGGGATTTCTTTGGAAGGAATGATGCTAAAGCTGAAACTCCAGTATTTTGGCCACCTCATGCGAAGAGTTGACTCATTGGAGGAGACTCTGATGCTGGGAGGGATTGAGGGCAGGAGGAGAAGGGGGACGACAGAGGATGAGATGGCTGGATGGCATCACTGACTCGATGAATGTGAGTCTGAGTGACCTCCGAGAACTGGTGATGGATAGGGAGGCCTGGCGTGCTGCAGTTCATGGGGTCGCAAGGAGTCGGACACAACTGAGCGACTGTTCTGATTTTATCTGAGATTGGTCCTGACTTTTATTCCAAGGAGTAAGTGTCTTAATTTCATAGCTGCAATCACCATCTGCAGTGATTTTGGAGCCCCCAAAATAAAGTCTGACACTGTTTCCACTGTTTCTCCATCTATTTCCCATGAAGTGATGGGACCAGATGCTATGATCTTAGTTTTCTGAATGTTGAGCTTTAAGCCAACTTTTTCACTCTCCTTTTTCACCTTCGTCAAGAAGCTTTTTAGTCCCTCTTCACTTTCCGCTATAAGGGCAGTATCATCTACATATCTGAGGTTACTGATATTTCTGCTGGCAATCTTGATCCCAGCTTATGCTTCTTCCAGCCCAGCTTTTCTCATGATGTACACTGCTATGTTGCTTCAGTCGTGTCCGACTCTGTGCGACCCCATAGACGGCAGCCCACTTGGCTTCCCTATCCCTGGCATTCTCCAGGCAAGAACACTGGAGTGGGTTGCCATTTCCTTCTCCAATGCATGGAAGTGGAAAGTGAAAGGGAAGTCACTCAGTCGTGTCCAACTCTCAGCGACTCCATGGACTGCAGCCTACCAGGCTCCTCCATCCATGGATTTTCCAGGCAAGAGTACTGGAGTGGGATGCCATTGCCTTCTCTGATGATGTACTCTGCATATAAGTTAAATAAGCAGGGTGACAATATACAGCTTTGACGTACTCCTCTTCCTATTTGGAACCAGTCTGTGGTTCCATGTCCAGTTCTAACTGTTGCTTCCTGAGCTGCATATAAGTTTGTCAAGAGGCAGGTAGGTTGGTATGGCATTCCCATATCTTTCATTGTGATCCACACAGTCAAAAGCTTTGGCATATTTTTCTGGAATTGAGCTGTAGGAGTTGCTTGTATATTTTTGAGATTAGTTGTTTGTCTGTTGCTTCATTTGTTTTTATTTTTTCCCATTCTGAAAAATAAATAGCTGTCTTTTCACCTTGCTTATAGTTTCCTTTGTTGTGCAGAAGCTTTTGAGTTTAATTAGGTCCCATTTATTTATTTTTTATTTTATTTCCAATATTCTGGGAGGTGGGTCATAGAGGATCCTGCTATGATGTATGTCAGAGACTGTTTTGCCTATGTTTTCCTCTAGGAGTTTTATGGTTTCTGGTCTTACATTTAGATCTTTAATCCATTTTGAGTTTATTTTTGTGTATGGTGTTAGAAAGTGTTCTAGTTTCATTCTTTTACAAGTGTTTGACCAGTTTTCCCAGCACCACTTGTTAAAGAGATTGTCTTTAATCCATTGTATATAAATGGGCCAAAGAACTAAATAGACATTTCTCCAAAGAAGACATACAGATGGCTAACAAACACATGAAAAGATGCTCAACATCACTCATTATCAGAGAAATGCAAATCAAAACAACTATGAGGTACCATTTCACGCCAGTCAGAATGGCTGTGATCCAAAAGTCCACAAGCAATAAATGCTGGAGAGGGTGTGGAGAAAAGGGAACCCTCTTACACTGTTGGTGGGAATGCAAACTAGTACAGCCACTTTGGAGAACAGTATGGAGATTCCTCAAAAAACTGGGAATAGAACTGCCTTATGATCCAGCAATCCCACTGCTGGGCATACACACTGAGAAAGCCAGAATTGAAAGAGACACATGTACCCCAATGTTCATAGCAGCACTGTTTACAATAGCCAGGACTTGGAAGCAACCTAGATGTCCATCCACAGATGAATGGATAAGCAGGCTGTGGTACATATACACAATGGAATATTACTCAGCCATTAAAAAGAATACATTTGAATCAGTTCTAATGAGGTGGATGGAACTGGAGCCTATTATACAGAGTGAAGTAAGCCAGAAAGAAAAACACAAATACAGTATAATGACGCATATACATGAAATTTAGAAAGATGGTAACAATGACCCTGTTTATGGGACAGCAAAAGAGACACTGATGTATAGAACAGACTTTGGGTCTCTGGGAACGGGAGACGGTAGGATGATTTGGGAGAATAGCATTGAAATATGTATAGTCTCATATCTGAAACAAGTCGCCAGTCCAGGTACGATGCCTGATAGCGAATGCCTGTGACTGGTGCACTGGAACGACCTGGGGGGATGATATGTGGAGGGAGGAGGAAGGAGGGTTCAAGATGGGGAACACATGTACATTTGTGGAAGATCCATCTCGATGTAGGCCAAAAGCAATACAATATTGTAAAGTTAAGCAAAATAAAATGTAATTAAAAAAAAAAATAAAGCTTTGGCATAGTCAATGAAGCATAAATACCTGTTTTTCTGGAACTCTCTTGCTTTTACTATGATCCAGAGGATGTTGGCAATTTGATCTCTGGTTCCTCTGCTTTTTCTAAAATGAGCTTGAACATCTGGAAGTTCACAGTTCACATATCACTATAGCCTGGCTTGGAGAATTTTGAGCATTACTTTACTAGTGTGTGAGATGAGTGCAATTGTGCAGTAGTTTGGGATTCTTGAGCATTGCCTTTCTTTGGGATTGGAATAAAAACTGACCTATTCTAGTCCTGTGGCCACTGATGAGTTTTCCAAATTCACTGCCATATTTAGTGCAGCACTTTCACAGCATCATCTTTCAGGATTTGAAATAGCTCAACTGCAATTTCATCACCTCCACTAGCTTTGTTCATAGTGATGCTTTCTAAGGACCACTTGACTTCACATTCCAGGATGTCTGGCTCTAGGTGAATGATCACACCATCGTGATTGTCTGAGTCATGAAGATTGTTTTTGTACAGTTCTTCTGTGTATTCTTGCCACCTCTTATTAATATTTTCTGCTTCTATTAGGTCCATACTATTTCTGTCCTTTATCAAGCCCATCTTTGCATGAGATATTCCCTTGGTATCTCTAATTTTCTTGAAGATTAGGATATTGTAATTTCTAATTAACTCTCATATTCCCAAAACAGTGTTCTCAAATTAAAGCTACTAAATACAGCAAATATTTACTACCTTAGGAGAGGATTGATAACTTAGTGTTTGATTGTAATACAAAATAACATAATTTAAAACCTGATATTTATATTTACCTACATTAGGATTTCAAAAATAATACATTAATATTAATGCTATTAAAATATAAGGACACAGTTTTCTTGCTTCAGGAGTAAAGATTCTTTCTACTAAAAAACTCATAAAATAATAAAATATAATTCATGATATTCATGTCATGGTTTAAAATACAAACTAGTAAATAGCATGAAATACATTAAAGATTATTTGTTGTTAACCTAGACTTTCACACTTTTTGTGAAGTGCATTCTTGGATACAAAATGAGCATCTTAGAAGCTCAGAATGACTTGCCAAACACTGGAAATTCATTTAGTTTCAGTTCAGTTCAGTTCCATCTCTCAGTCATGTCCGACTCTTTGTGACCCCATGAACTGCAGCACGCCAGGCCTTCCTGTCCATCACCAACTCCCGGAGTCCACCCAAACCCATGTCCATTGAGTCGGTGATGCCATCCAACCATCTCATCCTCTATCCTCCCCTTCTCCTCCTGCCCTCAATCTTCCCCACCATCAGGGTCTTTTCCAATGAGCCAGCTCTTCCCATCAGGTGGCCAAAATATTGGAGTTTCAACCTCAGCATCAGTCCTTCCAATGAACACCCGGGACTGATCTGCTGTAGGACGGACTGGTTGAATCTCCTTGCAATCCAAGAGACTCTCAAGAGTCTTCTCAAACACTACAGTTCAAAAGCATCAATTCTTCAGCACTCAGCTTTCTTCACAGTCCAACTCTCACATCCATACATTATCACTGGAGAAACCATAGCCTTGAATAGATGGATCTTTGTTGGCAAAGTAATGTCTCTGCTTTTCAATATACTATCTAGGTTGGTCATAACTTTCCATCCAAGGAGTAAGCGTCTTTTAATTTCATGGCTGAAATAGTCACCTGCAGTTCTTTTGAAGCCCCCCAAAATAAAGTCAGCTACTGTTTCCATTGTTTCCCCATCTATCTGCCATGAAGTGATGGGATCGGAAGCCATTCTTAGTTTTCTGAATGTTGAGCTTTAAGCCAACTTTTTCACTCTCCTCTTTCACTTTCATTTAGTTTAGCAATACTTAAAAAAGTATCTTTTGAATATTATTCATGAAGCTTATATAATTGTGGTATTCCAAGTTACTGCATACACAGAAATATGAAGTTTAGATTGCTTTCCTTCCTAACTAATGCTTTTCACAATTGCTGAAATATACCAGTCACAGTAAATTCGTTACCAAATCATCTCTCCTTTTTATGGAACCTAGTAAAGTCCAAAAGGCTTTGAAAATAAACTATTTTAATAGCAGACATTGCACAATAAACATATTTGCTCAAACATTTGTTCAATATGTATGTTTTGTTTATTTACCACTGTTAGTTATATGCTGGAAACCACACAAGTCTCTCACATAAAGCTCTAATTTGTAATGTTTGACAATCTACATGGTGTAAATAATTCTATCATAAAGGATTTCAAGCATTATCATGATGTCATTGCAAAAGGAATTGTGAACAATGCACAGAACCACCCTCTCCCTTGATCTTTCTTGGACCATATCTAGCACATGGTCATGAAACTATATGAGACACAGCAGGAAACAAAAAAGTCATCAGAGTCTCTACTCCCAGGGAGACTTGAAAAAACTTTTACCTTTCTGAACAAGGCAGTGTGAGTAAGTAGTTTCTAACATTTAAGTTCATTAATGATTCTTACTTATTTTATCATGATTTAACTTGAGAGTATGTTCATGTAATCATTTACACATACACAAATATCCTTGATATGGTCCATACTTCAGGACATGAATATTTTCATATAATCTATTTTACCTGAAATATGTTTCACATACAACATTGTGTAAATTTTAAGGCTATGTAACATGTTAATATGTTACATTTATATTATAATGCAATTGCCATGGTAGCTCTAATTACCACATCTAACACATTACATTATTGTCAAATCTTTTAGTGATTGAAATAAGTTCTAGTCTTTAGCACATTTGATAATTATAATGCAATATCATCTATATTTACTATACTGGGCTTTAGATCTGTAGGACTATTTATTATTCCTCTTAAGTTTGTACCCTTAAACAATACCTGCCCTTGCCCCTCTCCTCATCTCATGGTAATCATCATTTTACTCTGTTTTTAGGAGTCTGGATCTTTTAGATTCCACATACAAGTGCTATGATACAGTTCTTATCTTTCTTTGACATCTTACTTAGCATATTATGCTCTAGGTCCATCTATATTGCTGCAAATGGCAGGATGTCTTCCTTTCTTATATTTGCCATATTTTGACTCATCTATTATTGAAGACTTAGGTTTGTTTTTTTTTTTTTTTTCCCCCATTTCTTGGCTACTGTGAATAATGCTATAATCAACTTGGAGTGCATATATCTCCTTGAAATTATATTCTCTTTTTTTTTTAGGTATAAGTGGAATTGCACTTGTACCAACTGCACTTATACCAATCTGATCATATGGTAGGTCTATTTTTAATTTATTTAGTAAACTCCATAGTATTTTCCACAGTCATTGAGCCAGTTTGCATTAATGGCATTGGGAAAATGATAAACACAAAACAATGAAATTGTACCCCTATCAGACACCAAACACAATATTAACTTGAATCAAAGACTTAAATGTAAAACCTCATAAAACTCCTAGAAGAAAACTAAGGAAAGACATTCCTTGATATTAGTTTTGACAATAAGTTTTTGAATATGTTGCTAAAAGCATAAAAATAACAAACAAACAAAAAAGCAACAAATGGGGCTGCATCAAACTTAAAAGTCTCTGCAAAGGAAAACAAACAACAAAATGAAAAGGCAAACTATAGAATGAGAGAAAAATTTGCAAACTATATGTTGGACAAAGATTTATTATCCAAAATAATTATCTTTGAAATGGGAGAGTGCCTAGGTATTCTAGGCATTTGTAAAAGAAATAAATGACCAGATACAGTTGGAACTATAATGTTGAGCAGAAAGAAAATTATAATCCTCTTTACTGAAGTTAACCAAATTTTTGTTCACTTCTTATTCCAGTTTTTGAAGGAATTTGGTTGAGCGGATAGTCTGAATAATTTTCATGCTGGCAGATATTTATGTTGATAATACAATGAATAGAAATCACAATTATCTAAAAGTGCATGAACAACGTTAACAAATACAAGAGTGCATGATGAAATTTCAGCATGTCAAAAAGCCATTTTCTCTTATTATTTCTCTGTGAAAGGAGTAACAGCAAAAGACATATTTTGTATCCCGGAAGGATTCCTGTTATTTTTCATTAACAAAATTATCTAAGCTATTGATAAGTTTACGCCTAAATAACTGAAGAGTAAGTATTTAGGATTGACAAATGTTATAAACTAATTAGTACATATAAATTCCAAATTTTTATATTGATATCTTCATTTGCTCTTCATTAGCATGTAATTCCTTAGCTGAAGAATAATAAGTTAAGTGGTTACCATGGGACTAAATAGTTGAAGGAGCAGTTTACCAATGATTAAACACATTATGCCTGAGGTTGGAAACTTTTTCATTAGGAAAATATTTTTTTGGAAGTTCAAGTTCCATGTTGTTTATCTGTTTTTGTTTGGTTGGGCTTTCTGCCTTTTTTTTTTTTTTTTTTTTTTTTAACCAAAAAAGAGAGCTAGATGATTCAAGTGAATGGATAGAATCTGTTAGAAGAGTATTGTTTCAGAATGGATTATATATAAGTTGATTAAAGCCCTTTCTGGCTCATTTCCATGATTCAGATAGATTTATGTCCTCAACACTAGCCACTTGAAGTGGAGAGCTTGAGTCCTATGTAATAGGTGTGGTGGTAGAAGAAGGGAAAGCATGCATCGCACCTCAATCCCCAAACTTCCACTAGAATTTCTAAGGTAAGCTATTTAATGATCAGTGATTATTTTAGCTCTATTAAAAAGTTAAAATGTGATTTCTTTTTTTTTTTTTTGCTGCTACTGGGGATGAAGCAATGGAAAATCAGAAAAATATCCATATAGAGACACAGATATAAATTATATTAGGTAATAATATGCTGAAAAAAAGAGAGAAGGGAACTGGAGTATATAAGGGTGACTCCTTTATGTTGGAGGGTCTAAAAGACATGAGTAAAATTAAAGAGTAACCCACATAGATATATTTAGGTGGATATTCCAGAGGCAACAGCAGTATGGTTTTGTGTTAATTGTTTACATGGTGTGTATGAGGATTGGAATGAATCAGAATGGGAAGAAGTAGCAGATAATGAGAATAGAAACGTTGCCAGAATTAGTTTAATTGTATGCTAAGTGGGATGACTACAGGACCATTTAAGTTTCAAATAGGAAAGTATCAAAATAATATTTATACTTTTTTTTCCTTTAAAAAAAAAATCAGTCTGGATCCTGAATAAGAAGAGAATAGGAGATAGGGAGCAGGTGGATAGTGAGAAACAGTAAGCTATTCAAAAGTATTCCAATAGAACAGGCAAGGGAAAATGGCAGTGATGGGTATTATAAGTATAATTTGAAAGTAGAGCATCGGGACTTGCATATGTTTGGGAATATGGGAAAGCAGAGAAGGCATGGTTTTGCCAAGTTTTCTTTGGCCTGAGTGTCTGTATGAGATATGGTGCATTTTAATGAAATGGAGAGCACAGAGGGAGTTGTGTTTTAGTTGTAGGATGAATAGGTTTCTTAGGTAGGAGTGGATCAAACAGGAAAAGGATTTTTATCACTTCTTAGTCATATGACTGAGCAGGGTACCATGAAAATTGCTGGGCAAAGATAGTCAAAGTCAGTTTCTGGCCAAGCATTAGGAAACATAAATCAGAGTGGCTTTATACAATATTTAGAACAAGAATATGCATGCACACAAACTCAGATATTAAGTCAACCTCTCATTGCACCCCCTGTAAGAAATCTTTGGTCATTTTCCTCTAACATCTGTGTGGAGGAATTAAAGATTTAGTCACTACAGCTAAAACTACTTTTTATTGTTGTTCAGTCACTAAGTTGTGTCCTACTCTTTGCAACCCCATTGACTGCAACATGCCAAGCTTCCCTATCTATCACTATCTCCCAGAGTTTGATCAAACTCATGAACGTTGAGTCTGTGATACCATCTCATCCTCTGTCATGGCCTTCTCCTTTTGACTTAAATCTTTCCCAGCATCAAGATCTTTTCCAGTGATTTAGCTCTTCGCCTCAGGCAGTCAAAGGATTGGAGCTCCAACTCCACAGAGTTGATTTCCTCTGGGATTGACTGGTTCAATCTCCTTGCTGTCCAGGGGACTCTCAAAAGTCTTCTCTAGCACCACAGTTGGAAAGCATCAATTTTCTGGTGCTTAGCCTTCTTTATGGTCCAGCTCTCACATCTGTACATGACAAATGGAAAAACCATAGCTTTGGCTTTTTTGCTAAAACGATATCTCTGCTTTTGAATCATCACCTAGGTTTGTCATAGCTTTTCTTTCAAGGAACAAATGTCTTTTAATTTCATGGCTGCAGTCACTGTCCACAGTGATTTTGGAAACCCCAAAACAAGATGTGTTACTCTTTTCACTTTTTTCCTATCTATTTGAAATGAAATAATAGGGCCATATGCTATGATCTAATTTTTTTGAATGTTGAATTTTAAGCCAGCTTTTTCACTCTCCTCTTTCACGCGCATCAAGATATTCTTGCTGTTGCTGCTGCTGCTGCTAAGTCGCTTTAGTCGTGTCCAACTCTGTGTGACCCCATAGATGGCAGCCCACCAGGCTCCCTGTCCCTGGGACTCTCCAGGCAAGAACACTGGAATGGGTTGCCATTTCCTTATCCAATGCATGAAAGTGAAAAGTGAAAGTGAAGTCGCTCAGTTGTGTCCAACTCCTAGTGACCCCGTGGGCTGCAGCACACCAGGCCCCTCAGTCCATGCGATTTTCCAGGCAAGAGTACTGGAGTGGGATGTCAATGCCTTCTCCTCAAGAGATTCTTGAGTTCCTCTAAATCTTGAGTTCCTCTAAATCTTAAGTTCCTCTAAATCTGTCATAATTGATGACAACTTCCATGAGTAATTGTGATACAGAATATCAGTCAATTAGTGACAACCTCACTGTTCTGAAATGCTGCCAGTACTTGAACTCTACATTCATATAATCCTAACAAGATAGATCAGATCAGATCAGATCAGATCAGTCGCTCAGTCGTGTCCGACTCTTTGCGACCCCATAAACCACAGCACGCCAGGCCTCCCTGTCCATCACCAGCTCCCGGAGGTCACTCAGACTCGCATCCATCGAGTCAGTGATGCCATCCAGGCATCTCATCCTCTGTCGTCCCCTTCTCCTCCTGCCCTCAATCCCTCCCAGCATCAGAGTCTTCTCCAATGAGTCAACTCTTCGCATGAGGTGGCCAAAATACTGGAGTTTCAGCTTGAGCATCATTCCTTCTAAAGAAATTCCAGGATTGATCTCCTTCAGAATGGACTGGTTGGATCTTCTTGCAGTCCAAGGGACTCTCAAGAGTCTTCTCCAACACCACAGTTCAAAAGCATCAATTCTTCGGCACTCAGCCTTCTTCACAGTCCAGCTCTCACATCCATACATGACCACAGGAAAGACCATAGCCTTGACTAGGCGAACCTTTGTTGGTAAAGTAATGTCTCTGCTTTTGAATATTCTATCTAGGTTGGTCATAACTTTCCTTCCAAGGAGCAAGCGTCTTTTAATTTCATGGCTGCAGTCACCATCTGCAGTGCTTTTGGAGCCCAGAAAAACAAAGTCTGACACTGTTTCCACTGTTTCCCCATCTATTTCCCATGTAGTGATGGGACCAGATGCCATGATCTTCGTTTTCTGAATGTTGAGCTTTAAGCCAACCTTTTCACTCTCCACTTTCACTTTCATCAAGAGGCTTTTTAGCCCCTCTTCACTTTCTGCCATAAGAGTGGTGTCATCTGCATATCTGAGGTTATTGATATTTCTCCCGGCAATCTTGATTCCAACTTGTGTTTCTTCCAGTCCAGCATTTCTCATGATGTACTCTGCATATAAGTTAAATAAACATGGTGACAATATGCAGCCTTGACGTACTCCTTTTCCTATTTGGAACCAGTCTGTCGTTCCATGACCAGTTCTAACTGTTGCTTCCTGACCTGCATACAGATTTCTTAAGAGGCAGATCAGGTAGTGGCCACAAGATTGGAAAAGGTCAGTTTTCATCCCAATCCCAAAGAAAGGCAATGCCAAGGAGTGCTCAAACTACCGAACAATTGCACTCATTTCACACGCTAGTAAAGTAATGCTCAAAATTCTCCAAGCCAGGCTTCAGCAATATGTGAACCGTGAACTTCCAGATGTTCAAGCTGGTTTTAGAAAAGGCAGAGGAACCAGAGATCAAATTGCCAACATCCGCTGGATCAAGGAAAAAGCAAGAGAGTTCCAGAAAAACATCTATTTCTGCTTTATTGACTATGCCAAAGCCTTTGACTGTGTGGATCACAATAAACTATGGAAAAAACAGGATAAACAGTGTTCTTTTTTTCAGATAGACAGTGCCCTACAGTACAGATCTGCTACTCTGACCAAGAATAAACTCAGGTTTTATTCTGATACTGAATGTTAGCCTCATTCTTTGATAACTGAAGCTTCCACCACTATTATTTTGAAGCCTATCTTTTGGAAGTATTCTATACAAACTTTGAACATGAAAACGTTATGACTAGAAATCTTGGCCAAATAGAGGTTTTTGTTTTGTTTTGTTTTGGTTTTGTTTTTGTTTTTTTTTTACTGCCAAGTATATGTTTCCATATCCATCTGAGTTTTCAATTATTTAAATATGTCTTGAATGCATTTTGTTATGTTAGGGGTTTTTAAATGATCCCCAGCTTTGAGAGAGAGAAAACAACAAAAGAGTAAATGACTGACAAAAACTTTTTCAAGAGTCTTTTCTTAAGGGTAGATTGGAAAAGTTTCAAAATTGTAATATAACAAGATTAATTTAAAGGAAACTTCAAAAATAGAATCCAGGCATAATTTGAACAATTTTCTAGGATAGATCCAGTATCCAAAGTAAGAGAACACAGTTTTATTTTTTTAAGTTGGCTTAGACATGCAAAAGAGACGTTTGAAAAATTAAGTTAGAAAGTGTAATATCTAAGTGAGATTTTAATCAAGTAGGTAAACATTTTTAATAAGATCTAAAGGGTTAAAAAGTTTGAAAAATCAAAGAAAACTTATACTTCAAAATAAAGTTACTGTTCCTTAAAAGAAAACATGACTGATTTATCTGCTGTCCTCTGAGAACTGGAAATCTCTGGGTATGGATATCTTAGAGATGGTAAGCTTCAGGATCATTGGGGAAAACAGGAAGAAATGTTAACTCTTGACTAAGAATCAGATGGACAGATATTTAAAATGTATAAAGTGATGCCACTCTGTAGGATATTTTAGCGCCTACTAAAATTGTAGTATTTTGGTTGTTGTAGCTTATAATTGTTATAGCCTTCTTTTAAATTCCCAAAGGAAATATAGATGCACAAAATACAGCTTTCTTATTGACATGTGTGATATTGTATCTAACCAATACCCTATTATAAATATTGGATCTCTCAAAGTGCCAAAATCACTAGTGAAATGAGAATGTTTGCTATACTAAGTTCTTTCAAACGTCCTTAAGACTGAGATCATTATTAGAAGAATACTCTTTTATTCTCTGTGACACAGCTTATGTAAGATTAATAGTAAATTCATTTATAAATGGAACTACCATTTGTAAAATAGCCTGTAGGAAGTGTGTTAATAGAAGTTCAAAAAATTTTCCCCACAACCAAATTTGAATTGACTTTGACACCTTGACATTAGATAAATACATTATTAATGTCTCAAGAAATAACCCAATAATTAAAAATGACTGCAGATCTACTGGCAAAAGATTCTGCACAATTATAACATTTGGGTCAGAACTTATCATATTTCAGATTAAGTCTTCCCCAATTATAGCTATATTTTTTGTGTGTATGAACATTTAGGTCATGCTTTACTGGGATTAACACAATAACATGGCCCACTTCAAAAATCATAGCTTATCATAGCCTATCTCTTGATCCAAGAGCAAAAACATATTCTCTATGCCTCAGCACAATGGCTTCCTGGAATAAATTCAGCAAATTATCTTTAGATCTTATAATCATTTGTATATTTAATGGTAAATATCAATCCTTAATAAATAAAACCACCTGCCATTTTACTTCTTGAACAGATAAAAACTATGCTGACTAGCATGCTGGAAAGGCTGTTCTTACAAAAGTTCTTGTGACAAGATTTGTTAAAAAAAAAAAAAAAAAAACAGCAAAACAAATTCATAGATAAATTCAAATATCTCAACATAGATGCATGGAATCTTACCTCAGTTCTAAAAGAAAGCACTGGATATGGTCAAGTTGTAAAATCCACGGGGATAACTCCAGAGTAAACCTAGTGACATCAGATAATTTCACGAATGTTTTTTAAAATTGTCATAATTTTTAACAGTGTGTGTATGTGTGTGTGTCTGTGTGAGTCTGTGTGGACACTCAGTGGTATCCGCCTCTTTGTGACCCTTTTGACTATAGACCACCAAGCTCCTCTGTTTATGGAATTTTTCAAATAAGAATACTGGAATGAGTTGCCATTTCTTTCTCCTGGGGATCTTCCTGACTCTGGGATCAAACCTAGGTCTCCTGCTTTGCAGACAGGTTCTTTATCCACTGAGCTATGAAGAAAGCCCTAAACTTTAACAATAGGAATAGATTTAAAATGATATTAAGGAAATGTCACTAGGGAAATTTTTTTTCTAACTTAACAGATGAAATGACCATTCATGCATCAATTATATCCAATATAATCCTGAAATTGATGATAAAGGTGGAACATGGAAGTTGCCCAAAGGAACACTTCAGCATGCCCAAATGGATTTTATACATCTGTTTCCTCTGATTGTTATGAATATGTAATATTGATAAAGTTCATAATTTTATGGATATATTGAAGAAATCTCACGTCAATACGTCTGAATATAGTTCTGCTTTTTTTTTTTTTTTTTTGGTAACGGTTATCTAAGAGTTGGTCATCATTAAAAATTTAGGATGGCTTTTGGTGAATATTTTTCTCCATCAATATAAATGAACATGAATGTATATGAAGAATTATTGAGAAAGGTTATCAACTTTTGCTTTTCATGTTAGTAAATAAATGGATAAATGGACAGTGTATGTCAATCTGTTGAAAAATAATTTGAAGATCATGGTTTAAACCAGGAAAAATCTTTGTCTGTCTTTCTGTACTCCCTTTTAAATCTGAGTTTTCCAGATTCAAAGAATAGGTCTAACCTGAATTATCCACCTAAATATAGGAATAAGAGATATATTTTAAAAAAGAAAATTAGAAAGAAGGTAACCAAACTTGAATTAATTCTCAAGCTATTTGCTCTATCTTGGATTTACCAGCCAACCTTATATTCTGCATGCCACATTACCACAAGGTTAATCCTGGAACCAAACTGAATTCACTGGATTTTAGCTATTCCATGGAGATTAGAAGTCCTGGCTATTCCATTATTGCTCACAAACATTTGAAATGGCAAGGAAATATATATATATATAGAATATATATTTTGAATAAATTAATAATGTGAGGAAATTCTCATCATAAATATTAGGTGACACATGATATTATAGAAAAAAACACATTAGCATATGTTAAATGTCTCAAGTGTTGGTTTGTGTGTTTAGGCCTAGGAAAATAACTAGTAACAAACATTAAAACTTCAATACTTAATATCCCTGAAAGATAGTAATATAGTTCACTTTTATTATATTTTATATTTCTGTGGTTTACAATTTGTCCATGACAACCATATATTTTGTTATTAGCAGCAAATGTAAATAAAGGTATTTAAATTTAAGTATAAATTTGTCATAATGATTCAGATATATTTAAGGTTTATAAATTGATATATTTCTTGTTTTAACATTAACAAATGTGCTCATAAAATATTTAATATTTTATAGCACAAGCAATTTTCAGTGATAGCAAGTGCTTGTTTTATAGTGCAAAATAAAACATGGAAAGATTTAGGCAGTTTTGCAGCCACTTAAATACTAAAAGAGCAAGATTGTATATATTATCAGTTTCTAGTCAGCCAAACTTTAAACATTTAAAAAATTTTTGTTAACTTGTTTTGTTGTTGTTGAACCGAAATATATGTACATAGCTAAGTATCTACATAGCTATTTATACAGATTGATAGCTATAGATAGAATTTTATGTGTGTGAGGAGTATTTAACCTTTATAAATGATAAATTGAAGAAAACTCACCAAAGTAAACACTCTGTTGTTTAAAAAAATCCCTTTTGCTAAAGTTGTTTATATTTTCTAATAGAAAAATGATTGTTCCTATTTCACTAAAAATGATTATACACGAACACTTTGATACTATTAGAATCTACCAATACATATAAGAATAAAAGTAAAAATCGATCTGTATGTATGGTATGGCATGCAACTTAATAATTTCAATCGTTATCAAATTAGTATGTTTATAGAATACATAGTAATTCAAAAAAATCAACCTCAAAATTTTTCTAGAATATAAACATTTTTAGTTTTGTAGGAGGCTATTAACAGTGGTATGAGTTTGGAGGTTTGAGTTTGGATTCCAAATTATGTGAATATAAGAGTGGGAAGGAGAAAGACAATAAGTGGTGGCAGGGAGAGAGAGAGACAATATTCTGTGTGAGTGCATGTGTGCATGTGTGTGTGTGTGAGGGGGTCATCAGTGTTTCACACCCAATAAGGATGAATATGTCTAAGAGTGGATGAACATGAGGTTATGTGGGTGCATGTGTGAGTGAAATGGTGCTCTGGGTATGCAAGTGTTATTCATTAAACTGTTCTGTAAAAATTAAATCTGCAGCTATGGATGAAAAATACTTCCTCTTAAAGATACACAGTGTAGTTTTATATGAAAAGTTGTGTATTGTTTTTTATTTTTTTTACTTTATTGTAGGCTGTGCTGTGATGGGTCTTTGTTACTGTGTGTGGATTTTCTCTAGTTATGGAGAGTGAGATTACTCTCTATTTGCAGGGTGCAGGATTTTCATTGTGGTGAATTCTCTTGTAGCAGAGCATGGGCTCTAGGTACATGAGCTTCGGCAGTTGTGGCTCTTGGGCTCCACAGCACTGACTTTGGAACTGTGGTTCATGGGCTTATTTACTCTGCAGCATGTGGGATCTTTCTGGACCAGGAATTGAACTGGTCCTCAACGTTGCAAGACAGATTATTATTTTTTTTAATATAAATGTATTGATTTTAATTGGAGGTTAATTACTTTACAATATTGTATTGGTTTTGCCATACATCAACAGGAATCCGCTTGGGTGTTCATGTGTTCCCCACCCTGAACCCCCGATTCTTAAACCACTGGACTACCAGGGAAGACTGAGAGAGTTTTTTTTAAATAAATGTGTTTAAAGCTTTAATGAAAACTTACTTGAACAAGGAATATTTGTATTCATGTAAAACATACTGATAGACTACTGAACTGGAAAGGAACATATTTTTGTAAACAGGCATGCATAACTAAGACATTACATGCTGAGAAACCATGTAGGCCCCCTCTATCTTTCAGTGTGACTCCACAACAGAGCAGGATTTGTGAAAGCTTAGAGATGGGGGCAGTGACTGGTTGTAAAGAACAAAGAAGTTTTGCACTCAAGGCTCTATCTGAGCAGAGCAGGGGAAATAATTGTGGACATCTACAGAGGCAATGTATTGGAGATAGCTGGGACCTCTGTCAGCAGTCAACATGACTCAAGAGCCCTCATGTTCCCCTTTGCTTCAGCATTCCCTCTTTCTGTGGCAAGGGTCCTAGTGCTGGGAGAGGAGACATCACATGCTTAAAGATAATGGAGTCAGCTCAGGAACAAATCTCAGGACTTCTGCTTGGGACCAGATCCTGCCCCTGATATGATGGTGACAGGCACTGAACATAGGGGAAATCCCACCTCATACCCAGCTACAGCTCTAGCCCCTCCATCTCTAGCCACACACTTACTAAGGGAATAGCTTCCAGTATGTGCTGAAGAATGATGTGACTTAGGTTACATCAAATCCAGCTCTCCAACCAAAGTCTTTTGTAGCATGCAGTCTCTATAATGCTGCTGCTGCTGTTGCTATGTCGCTTCAGTCGTGTCCGACTCTGTGCGACCCCATAGACGGAAGCTCACCAGGCTCCCCTGTCCCTGGGATTCTCCAGGCAAGAACATTGGAGTGGGTTGCCATTTCCTTCTCCAATGCATGAAAGCAAAAAGTGAAAGTGAAGCCATTCAGTCGTGTCCGACTCCGAGCAACCCCATGGACTGGAGCCTACCAGGCTCCTCCGTCCATGGGACTCTCCAGGCAAAAGTACTGGGGTGGGGTGCCATTGCCTTCCCCGCTCTATAATGCTACTCCCAGACAAGAACACCCTTGAAAACCACAATAGGTAACTGTTTCAATTAAACTCATAGATAAAAAAAAAAAAAAAAAGAAAAATAGAGGAACTGCTCTCAATTGATACAATAAGAGAAAACCCAAAAGAATAGTGAAATAGAAATAATTTACCAGATAAAGGATTCAAAGCATTGGGAATAAAAATGTTAATGGAATTAGGGAGAAAAGAATAGATGAACACAGTGAGAATTTTAACAAGGAACTAGAAAATATAAAAAAAAAAAAAAAAAAAAGAACCAAGCAGAAACAAAATTCAATGACTGGGGAAAAAAAAAAAAAAAAAACAGAAGGAGTTAATAGCAGACTAAGAATAACACATAAGTGATCTGCAAGACAGAAAAATAGAAACTACCCAATCAGACTAGTATCAAAAAAAAAAAAAAAAAAAAAAAAAAACCAGCAAATAAAAGTTTAAGTGATCTCAGGATAGACATTAAGCCTAACAACACTCATAGGGACCTGAGAAGAAAAGTGAAATAAAGAACTCTGTCATGTCTGACTCTTTGCGACCCCATGGACTATGGCCTACTAGGCTCCTTGGTCCATGGAATTTTCTAGGTAAAACTACTGGAGTGGGTTGCCATTTCCTTCTCCAGGGGATCTTCCCAACTCAGGAATCCAACCTGGGTCCCCCACATTGCACGCTGATACTTTACCATCTGAGCCACAAGGAGAGCAAGAAGAGAAGACGGATGGAAAATGTATTTGAGGAAATTATGGCTGAAATCTTTCCAAATCTGAGGAAATTAACAGTTATCCATGTAAATAAGTGTGTAGAGTTCCAAACAAGATGATCACAAACAGACAGAAACCAAGATATATCTTAATTAAAAATGTCAAATTTAAAGATAATTTTAAAGAGTTCAAGAGAAAAATAGTCATATATATAAGGAAATTCATAAAAGGCTATCAGCTGATTTCACTGCAGAAACTTGCAGGCCAAAAAGGATCATGATATGTTCAAAAGGCAGAAGTGAAAAACCTGCAATGTAGAATAACTAACCAATAAGATTATCACTTAGAATTGAAAGAGCATTAAAGAACTGAGATAAAGAAAAGCTAACAGAGTTTGTGAATACTAAACCTACTCTAAAACAAATGATAAAATTTCTCCTCTGCCTGGAAAAGAAATAATAATTTATAGGAGAGGTAAAGGCCCATTGGTACTTAGGAAAGGTGAATATGTATTAAAGGCTGAGGATCAAACACTTAAATATGCAATTACAAAGATTAAAAATAAGAAAATGTAACTGTAACTACAATAAACAGTTAAGGATTAAGCATGAATATATAAAATACATAAAAAACTCGAAATGTTGGTCTTTTAGAGTGTTTTTGAACTTGATTACCCAGCAGATATAGATCAATATATGTTCAGTTTAGTTCAGTCACTCAGTTATGTCTGACTATTTACGACCCCATGGACCATGAAATTTCCAGATGTTCAAACTACTTTTAGGAAAGGCAGAGGAACCAGAGATCAAATTGCCAATATCCACTGGATCATTGAGAAACCAAGAGAGTTCCAGAAAAAAAACATCTATTTCTGCTTTATTGACTATGCCAAAGCCTTTGACTGTGTGGATTACCACAAATTATGGAAAATTCTGAAAGAGGTGGGCATACCAGACCATCTGACTTGCCTCTTGAGTATGCAGTATGAGTATCCAGTATACTGTATACTTGAGTATACAGTATACTTGGGTATCCAGTATACTGTATGCAGGTCAGGAAGCAATAGTTAGAATTGGACATAGAACAACAGACTAGTTTCAAATAGGAAAAGGAGTATGTCAAGGCTGTATATTGACACCCTGCTTATTTAATTTATATGCAGAGTACATCATGAGAAATGCTGGACTGGAAGAAATCTTACTTGGAAGTAAGAAATCTTACTTACAAGCTGTAATCAAGATTGCCAGGAGAAATATCAATAACCTCAGATATGCAGAAGACACCACCCTTATGGCAGAAAGTGAAGAGGAACTAAAAAGCCTCTTAATGAAAGTGAAAGTGGAGAGTGAAAAGTTGCCTTAAAGCTCAACATTCAGAAAACAAAGATCATGTCATCTGGTCCCATCACTTAGAAAAAAAATGGTGAAACAGTGGAAACAGTGTCAGACTTTATTTTGGGGGCTGCAAAATCACTGCAGATGGTGATTGCAGCCATGAAATTAACAGACATTTACTCCTTGGAAGAAAAGTTATGACCAACCTAAATAGTATATTGAAAAGCAGAGATATTACTTTGCCAACAACGGTCCATCTAGTCAAGGCTATGGTTTTTCCAGTGGTCATGTATGGATGTGAGAGTTGGACTATAAAGAAAGCTGAGCACTGAAGAATTGATAGTTTTGAACTGTGGTGTTGGAAAAGACTCTTGAGAGTCCCTTGAACTGCAAGTAGATCCAACCAGTCCATCCTAAAGGAGATCAGTCCTGGGTATTCATTGAAAGGACTGATGCTGAAGCTGAAACTCAAGTACTTTGGCCATCTCATGTGAAGAGTTGACTCATTGGAAAAGACCCTGATCCTGGGAGGGATTGGGGGCAGGAGGAAAAGGCGATGAAAGAGCATGAGATGGCTGGATGGCATAACTGACTCGATGTACATGAGTTTGAGTGAACTCCTGGAGTTGGTGATGGACAGGGAGGCCTGACGTTCTGTGATTCATGGGATTGCAAAGAGTCGGACACAACTGAGTGACTGAAGTGAACTGAACTGGACTGGACTGCAGCCTGCCAGGCCTCCCTGTCCATCACCAATTCTCAGAGTTACTCAAACTCATGTCTATTAAGTCAGTGATGCCATCTAATTGTCTCATTCTGTTGTCTCCTTCTCCTGCCTTCAATCTTTCCCCAAATCTGGGTCTTTTAAAATAAGTCAGCTCTTTGCATCAGGTGTCCAAAGTATTGGAGTTTCAGCTTCAGCATCAGTCCTTTCAATGAATATTCAGGACTGATTTCTTTTAGGATGGACTGTTTGGATTTCCTTGCAGTCCAAAGGACTCTCAAGAGTCTTCTCCAACACCACAGTTCAAAAACAGCAATTCTTTGGTGCTCAGCTTTCTTTATAGTCTAACTCTCTCACCCATACATGACTACTGGAAAAACCATAGCTTTGACTAGATAGACCGTTGTTGACAAAGTAATGTCTCAGTTTTTTAATATGCTGTCAAGGTTGGTCATAGCTTTTCTTCCAAGGAGAAAACATCTTTTAATTTCAATGCTGCAGTCACCTTCTGCAGTGATTTTGGAGCCCAAGAAAATAAAGTCTGTCACTGTTTCCCATCTATTTGCCATGAAGTGATGGGACCAGATGCCATGATCTTATTTTTCTGAATGTTGAGTTTTAAGTAAAATTTTTCACTCTCTTCACTTTCATCAAGAGGCTTTTTCATTCCTTGCTTTCTGCCATAAGTTGGTGTCATTGGCACATCTGAGGTTATTGATGTTTCTCACAGCAACCTTGATTCCAGCTTGTGTTTTTGAATTTAATGACTACTAAGCAGATATAATTATAGATCTATAAATGAACCTCATGTTAATCATAAATTGAAAACCTGCAATAGATACAGCAAAGTTAAAAGGAAAGGAATGAAAGCATACTATTAAAGGAAATCATCAAACCACAAAGGAAAAAACAATAAGAAAAGAGAGAATTACAAAAAATACTCCCAAAAAATAATAAAATGACCAAAACAAATCAGTGTTATGTAAATATCAATGGACTAAGTGTTCCAGTGAAAAGAGAAATGTTGGCTGATTTGGGAAAATAAAACACAAAAGCAGGAACTTTCTATATGCTATCTACAAAAGACTCACTGCTGAGCTAAACACACAGTGAGTGAAAGTGAGAGCATGGAAAATTATATTTTATGCAATCAGAAATGACAATAAAGGTGGGGTAGTAAAATTCATGTCATATAAAATAGACTTTAAAACAAAGATGTAAGAAAAGACAGAAGGGATTATTTCCTTTATTACTATCCTTATATCATTATGCAATAATGATAAATCCCAAGAGGATATTACATGTATTAACATCAATCCACCTAACATAGGAGAACCTGAATATGTAAAGCAAATAACAGACATAGAGAAAAAGGGACAATAATAATAGTAGTGGACTTTAACATTCCACTTATCTTAATGCACAGATGACACAAACAGGAAATCAATAAGGCAACAATGATCTTAAATGTCATAATAGATTAGTTGCACTTATTATATATCCACAAGGCCTTATATCCAAAATCTAAATACACATTCTTTTCAAGCACACATGTAAAGTTCTTCAGGATAGATCATATGCTAGGGCACAAAACAACTCTCAACAAATTTAAGGGGATTGAAATTATATCAAGAATTCCCTCAGACTACAACAGTATAAAACTAAAAATCAATTAAAGAAAAATGGGAAAAGAAAAAAACACGTGGAAACTAAAGAACATGCTACTAAAAATCCAAGGGAGTCAATGAAGAAATCAAGAAGGAAATCAGAAAATACCTTAATATTTTAAGAAAATAAATAAATAAATAAAATAGAAACACAACATTCCAAAATCTATGGGATGCCAAAAAGCACCTCTAAGAAGGAAGTTTAGGGTGATTCAATTTTCTCAAGGGGAAAAAAAAAAAAAAAATCTAAAACTGCCTAACCCACAATGTAAAAGAATTAGGGGGGTGGTGGGGGGCGGGGAGAAGAAGAGGAAACCAGGCACAAAATCAGTAGAATAAAGGAAATACTAAATATCAGATAGAAACAAATAGAAAACAAAGGCAACAACAACAAAAACAGAAAATATCAATGAAATCAAGAACTGTTTTTTTTTTTTGAAAATTAAAAAAAAAAAAGAGATAAACATGTAGTTACACTCCTCAAGAAGAAAGAGAGGACTGAAATAAAGTAACACATGAAAGATGAAAATTAATGACAGATACCACAGAGATACAAAAAAGAATTTAAAAAAATACTGTGAACTGGTATATGTCAACAAACTGTACAATCTAATAAATTTCTAGAAACCTAAGTCTGTCAACACTGAACCAAGAAGAAACCAATTTGAACACATGGATCAATAATAGTGAAATTGAATTTATAGTAATAAAAAAAGTCTCAGCAAATAAAAGTCTAAATCAGATGAATCTACCAGAAATAATAACTAATACCTATCCTTCTCAAACTATTCAAAAAACTGAATAGGAAAAAACACTCCAAAATTCATTCCATAAGACTATCATGACCCTGACTACAAAACCAGACACTACCAAAAATTACAGGCCAATATTCTAGATGAATGTAGATGCAAGAATCTGCAACAAAATATTAGCAAGCCAAATCAAATAATATATAAAAAGGTTCATACACCATGATCCATTTAAATTTATTCCAGTGTTATAAGGATGGTCTCAATATTTGCAAATAAACCAGCATGAAACATCACATTAACAAAATGAAGGATAGAAATCATCTCAGTAGAAGGAAAAAAGCATTTGACAAAACTAATATATTCTTTTATAAATACTGAGCTTCCCTGGTAGCTCAGACAGTAAAGCGTCTTCCTACAATGTGGGAGACCCGGGTTCGATCCCTGGGTCGGGAAGATCTCCTGGAGAAGGCAATGGCAACCCACTCCAGTACCCTTGCCTGGAAAATCCCATGGACCAAGGACCTTATAGGCAACAGTCCATAGGGTCGCAGAGTCGGACACAACTGAGCAACTTCACTTCTTCTTCTTCACTTCTTTATAAATACTCAACATAATAAACATTGTAACAAACCCACAGCCAGCATCAACTCAATGATGAAATGCTTAGTCTTCCACTAACCTGGGGCTTCCCAGGTGACACTAGTGATAAAGAGTCTAGTGCGAATGCCAGAGACACAAGAGTTGTGGTTTCGATCCCTGGGTTGGGAAGATCCTCTGTAGGAAGAAATGGTAACCTACTCCAGTATTCTTTCCTGGGAAATCGCATGAACAGAAGAGATTGACAGATCAGATCAGATCAGATCAGTCGCTCAGTCCTGTCCGACTCTTTGCGACCCCATGAACCGCAGCACGCCAGGCCTCCCTATCCATCACCAGCTCCCAGAGGTCACTCAGACTCACACCCATCAAGTCAGTGATGCCATCCAGCCATCTCATCCTCTGTCGTCCCCTTCTCCTCCTGCCCTCAATCCCTCCCAGCATCAGAGTCTTCTCCAATGAGCCAATTCTTCGCATGAGGTGGCCAAAATACTGGAGCTTCAGCTTTAGCATCATTCCTTCCAAAGAAATCCCAGGATTGATCTCCTTCAGAATGGACTGGTTGGATCTTCTTGCAGTCCAAGGGACTCTCAAGAGTCTTCTCCAACACCACACTTCAAAAGCATCTATTCTTCGGCACTCAGCCTTCTTCACAGTCCAGCTCTCACATCCATACATGACCACAGGAAAGACCATAGCCTTGACTAGGCGAACCTTTGTTGGTAAAGTAATGTCTCTGCTTTTGAATATGCTATCTAGGTTGGTCATAACTTTCCTTCCAAGGAGCAAGCGTCTTTTAATTTCATGGCTGCAATCACCATCTGCAGTGATCTTGGAGCCCAGAAAAATAAATTCTGACACTGTTTCCACTGTTTCTCCATCTATTTCCCATGTAGTGATGGGACCAGATGCCATGATCTTCGTTTTCTGAATGTTGAGCTTTAAGCCAACCTTTTCACTCTCCACTTTCACTTTCATCAAGAGGCTTTTTAGCCCCTCTTCACTTTCTGCCATAAGAGTGGTGTCATCTGCATATCTGAGGTTATTGATATTTCTCCCGGCAATCTTGATTCCAACTTGTGTTTCTTCCAGTCCAGCATTTCTCATGATGTACTCTGCATATAAGTTAAATAAACATGGTGACAATATGCAGCCTTGACGTACTCCTTTTCCTATTTGGAACCAGTCTGTTGTTCCATGACCAGTTCTAACTGTTGCTTCCTGACCTGCATACAGATTTCTCAAGAGGCAGATCAGGTGGTCTGGTATTCCCATTTCTTTCAGAATTTTCCATAGTTTATTGTGATCTACACAGTCAAAGGCTTTGGCATAGTCAAGAAAGCAGAAATAGATGTTTTTCTGGAACTCTCTTGCATTTTCCATGATCCAGCGAATGTTGGCAATTTGATCTCCGGTTCCTCTGCCTTGAACATCAGGAAGTTCATGGTTCACATATTGCTGAAGCCTGGCTTGGAGAATTTTGAGCATTACTTTACTAGCGTGTGAGATGAGTGCAATTGTTCGGTAGTTTGAGCATTCTTTGGCAAGAGACTGACAAGCTCCTGTCAAAGAGTCAGACAGGACAATTTACACATACACACACATACGCACTAAATTAAGCAACAAGGCAAAGATTCTCATGCTCACCAATTGTATTTAACACACTATTGGAAATCCTAATTATAGCAATCAGACACACAAAATAAATTATATATATATATATATAATATAATTATTAGCATATCATTGCAGTAGTTATTAACATATAATTACATATAATGTATAAATTATATTATAATATATAATTTATTTTCATGCCTGATATATATACATACAGGCACCCATGCCCACCAGAATATTACTCAGCTATAAAAATGATTGAAATTCTGCCATTTGCAGCAACATGGACGAACTTAGAGATTATGCTTAGTGAAATAAGTCAGAGAAAAATGAATACTGTATCATATTGCTTATATTTGTAGTATAAATAATAAAAAGATTGAATGTATATAGCAGTACAGAAAGAGACACACAGATGTAGGAAAAGAACTGGTGGTTACCAGTACAGAGATGGAAAATGCAAAGGACAATATAGGGGTATGGGAATAAGAGATAGCCATTACTATGCATAAAATAGATAAGAGAAAAGAATATATTTTACAGCACAGGAAGTTACAGCTATTATTTTATAGTAACTCTTAATAGAGTATATTAAGCAAAAATACTGAATCACTACTCTGTATATTTGAAATAATTTAATATTGAAAATCGGTTCTACTTCAATAAAAATAATTTAAAAAGGGGATATTATACCCATTAGCTGAAAATATTACCTTGAAGCACTCTGACTATGTGTGGATTTCAGAATACATGATTCCCTTTCAGACTATAGTATCCATGTATTGCTTGTGTCAGCTGGAATTTCTATATTTCTCTGAGAAGTACATTTATATATTTCTGCAAGTTTCACATTATTTTGTAGAACATCTATGAATATCTCTGATATCTGTAGTAATTGTTATATCAACTCTTCTGTGTATCCACAGTGTCCTGAGTAATTTTCTATCATTAATTTCTAATATTTACTGGCATCATTTATTTGCATAGTTCTGCATATATTTATGTAATGTATAGATAATTCAAAATTAATTTTGTCACATCAAGAACTCTCCCTCATCATCTTTGTATCCCAAGCCACAGAGCTTACTACTTGGAAAACAGAAAGCATTCAAAAATTTTTTTGAGTGAATGATGAATGTCTGAACTTTCTTCCACAAATCTGCTCTCATGGACAGAAAGACTAATAGACACTTCATTTTTCACCAAGGCTGCCAAAAATGAAACTCAGTGTTAATAATTTCAAAATAAAAAAGCAACTTGTTATCACAATTGATGCCCTATATCATAAATCAGAAGTGTCAGCATTCAATCATAAAATTAGGGTGGTAGATATAATCTGAGACTGAGTCAAACAAGGAAAGAAAAATAATGATTTTTAAGATGTGCTTAATTTTATTCCTTTTAGGCAAAGAATAGGTAGTCATAGAAAGGACAGTTGCTTTTTTTGCCCAAAAGATTTGAATTCTATTAATAAATTAGTGATTTATTTGCTCTAAATTCTCACAAATCTCTATCTCTTACACTTTCATTTATCTCTTCTTTATCTTAGTAGGCATTATTATAATGCCTACTAAGTTTAATTTGTAAAATGTGTTAAGAAAAATATGTATGTGTTTTACAGTTTTGTTAAATATTAATCTCATTTCTTGTATGATTTTAATTTTTTTAATTTTTAAGCTTTTTATTTTTAATTGAGGTATGGTTGATTAGCAATGTTTTGATAGATTCAGGTGAACAGTGAAGGGACTCAGCCATACATATACATGTACTCATTCTTTCCCAATACTCTCTCCTACCCAGGCAGCCTGGCATATAACACTGAGTACAGTTCTATGTGCTATATGTCCTTATTGGTTATCTATTTTGAATATAGCAGGGTATCACCAAATTCCAACAAGTTATTTTGTAAATATCAACAACGCAATTCTGAAATTTATCTAGAAAGAAAATCCTTACATTCTTCCCCACTCACATGCAAACACAAAACCTTACAATGCACCACAGACCTAAATGTAAAACGCAAAATTATGAATGTCCTAGAAACCTAAAGGAAAATCTAGATTAAAAAATTATAATAATCCATGAAAGAAATAACTGATAAGTTGGATTTCATGAAAAGTGAAAATATTTACACTATGAAAAGGTATGTCAAGAAAATTAGAAAACAAATCAGACTTGAAAAACTTTACAAAATATACATCTAAAAAATAGTATATCTACCCTATGCAGAGAATGCAAAAACTCAGCAATAAGAAAATAGATTTTAAAGATGGGCCAAAGACGTCAACATATATTTTACTAAAGTAGATATGCAGTTGGCAAAAGAGCATATTAAAAATTCTGCAATTCTATGTTATCAGGGAAAGACAAACTTAAAATTCAATGTGATACTGCTTTATACCTATTAATGATCAGCATCTGACTGACAACACCAAATGCTAGTCAGGATATAAAGCAACAAGAACTTTCATTCTTTGCTCGTGTCAATGCAAAATGGAACAAATACTTTGAAAAACAGTTTGGTGATTTCTTAGAAAACTAAACATAGGATCCAACAGTTGTACACTTTGGTATTTACCCAAAAGAATTTACAATTCATGTCCATATAAAATCTACACACACAAATGTTCATAGTAACTTTATTCATAATTGCCAAAACTGGGAAGAACTAAATGAATGGATAAATATACTGTAGTATACCCAAACAATAAAGTATTGTTCAGCACTAAAAAGAAGTGAGATACCAAAGCCATGGAATGATATTGAAGGAACTTGAATACAAGTGAAATAATCTGAAAAAACTATATTCTCTGTTATTCCAACTATATGACGGTAAGGTCACTGGCCCTATTCCATAAAGTTGATTTAAGAATCTGTTACTATATCAAGGAAATAAAAAGTGATTATTTTTTGCCTACTCTGTGACCTTTATATGCAATCTCTGATTCTTACAATAATGCTTTAAAGCAGATGATACTGACTTCCATTTTACATATGAGCAATCTATAGCTCAGAGAAATTAGGTTAATTGCTTAGGAATACAGCTGATATCTGCAAACTATATGATATTCTGAATAAGGTAAAACTACGGGGACAATAAAAAGTTAAGTGGTTGCCAATGTTGGGTTGCCAGAATATGAATTGATGAATTTGGTAATCACAGAGGATTTTTAGGATCGAAAAAAATCTCTGTGTGAGGGATTTATATCATCATATATGTGTTTGAACTCATTTAACGTACAACATCAAGAGTGAAGACTCATGTAAATTATGGTTTTGAGTATGTTGTGTCACTGTAGGTTCATTAATTGTAAAAAAAAATAATTATGTTGTTCAGTGATTTGATGATGGATGGCTATGGCTACTGCTGCTGCTGCTAAGTCGCTTCAGTCATGTCTGACTCTATGCGACCCCATAGATGGCAGCCCACCAGGCTCCCCCGTCCCTGGGATTCTTCAGGCAAGAACACTGGAGTGGGTTTCCATTTCCTTCTCCAATGCATGAAAGTGAAAAGTGAAAGGGAAGTCGCTCAGTCATGTCAGACTCTTAATGACCCCATGGACTGTAGCCCACCAGGCTCCTCTGTTCATGGGATTTTCCAGGCAAGATTACTGGACTGGGATACCATTGCCTTCTCCATGAATCTATGGAGAAGGATGTATATAGAAATTATCTGTAACTTTCTCTTAGTTTTACTATGAACCTGCTCTAAAATAATATCACAAATGCATGGTGGTGTTTTTCAATTTTCAGATGTTATTTATAGCCTCAGTGATATGGAACCAAACACTGATGTTCGTTGTATCTTTACAGTCCTCAAAACCAGCTCTAATACATCATTAAAAAGTGTGAGAGTAAAAAACAAAGCTTTTACTTTACCACTCTGTACTGACTTAGCTTTAAATAAGAATATATTTATGAAAGCGATCTCATGAAACCTTTGAAGTTTAGAAACATAATTTTACTCAAACTCCAATTTTAGTATTTATCACAGATAATCTTAATTATCCCAAAGAAGTAAAAAGGAGTAACTAATATTTACCTCACAATAATAATTTAGGTCCAAAAGAAAAAAACAACAACAAAAAAAAAAGAACAACAATATGTTGTGAAACTTCTTTGTAAAGTATATAGTGCTATATTTACAGATTCATAATGCCAATTGCAGAGGGTGCAGGATAGTCATATGAGGTCTAACTAAAAGTAAGAATTTTCTATATAAGAGGAGTAAAAAGGTTTGTTTAGAATCTATGCTCTGCTATGCTAAGTCACTTCAGTCGTGTCCGACTCTGTGTGACCCCATAGACGGCAGCCCACCAGGCTCCACCGTCCCTGGGATTCTCCAGGCAAGAACACTGGAGTGAGTTGCCATTTCCCTCTCCAATTTAGAATCTATACAAATATATAACATATATATATACATATTCTAGAATATCAGTGCAAATATAAAGCATGTTGTAAAACACTGTATGGAAATCTCATGACATGACTTCATGATTCAAGAAGACATAATGAGTTAACTATAATTTTATATATTTTGGGCTTATGAAGAGTTTGCTGATCTATTTTGCATTATTCAGACAAAGCAATTGACAAAGCTTTGCTCTTTGCTCCTGGCTTTTGGCATTAGGATCTTGAGTATGAAGCACACCTTTTAACCTTCTAAACTGATTATCTTACAACCTTTTTTTTTTTTTTTTTAATGACAAAGCACAAATTTACCTTATATGTGTAGGTCAGTTTTGTATAAACCAAAGCATAGTATCGTATTCATCCAAAGGTACTTGGAAATTAGCAGAAACAAACTGTTCCTGAGCATTTCCAAAAATACTGCCTTCCATTTATTTAACATAATTCCTCATAGTCTTGGGCTTCCCAGGTGGCCACTAGTGGTAAAGAACCCATCTGACAATGCAGGAGACATAAAAGATATGAGTTCGATCCCTGGGTCAGGAAGATCCCCTGGAGGAGGGCGTGGAAAACCACTCTAGTATTCATGCCTGGAAAATCTTATGCACAGAGGAGCCTTGTGAACTACAGTCTATAGCATCACAAAGAGTTGGACATGACTGAAATGGCTTAGTGTGCACTCATTCCTCATTGTGTTGACATGAAGTTGACTCTTGAACAACAGAGCTTTGAACTGAAAGAGCTCACTTATATGAAAAGTTTTTCAGCAGATTTACAGTTGACCCTCCATATTTGTTGCTGCACATCCACAGATGGGTTAAACCAACAGTGGATTGTGTCCTATATTTATGATCCTCCATTGGTTGAAATCCTAGGATTCAGAATCCACATTTTCAGGTGATCAACTGTGGTACATGAGCATTCCCAGATTTTGAGGTTCATTGGGTCCTGAACCATCTATGGACACCAAGTTCAGTTCAGTCACTCAGTCATGTCCAACTGTTTGCAACCCCATAGATTGCAGTGTGCCAGGTTTCCCTGTCCTTCACCAACTCCCAGTGCCTACTGAAACTCATGTTCATTGACTTGGCGATACCATCCAATCATCTCATCCTCTGTCATCCCTTCTCTTCTCACCTTCAATCTTTCCCAGCACCAAGGTCTTTTCCAATGAGTCAGTTCTTTGTATCAGGTGGCCAAAGTATTGGAGTTTCAGTTTCAGCATCAGTCCTTCCAATGAATACTCAGGACTGATTTCCTTTAGGATGGACTGGTTGGATCTCTTTGTAGTGTAAGGGACCCTCAAGGGTCTTATCCAACACCACAGTTCAAAACCATCAATTCTTTGGCATTCAGCTTTCTTTATGGTCCAGCTCTCACATCCATACATGACTAATGGAAAAACCATAGCTTTGACTAGACAGATCTTTGTTGGCAAAGTAATGTTTCTGCTTTTTAATATGCTGTCTAGGTTGGTCATAACTTTTCTTCCAAGGAGCAAGTATCTTTTAATTTCATGGCTTAATCACTATCTGCAGTGATTTTCAAGCCCCCCAAAATAAGTCTCTCAATGTTTCCATTGTTTCCCCAACTATTTGCCATGAAGTGATGGGACCAGATGCCATGATCTTAGTTTTCTGAATGTTGAGTTTTAAGCCATATTTTTCACTCTCCTCTTTCACTTTCATCAAGAGGCTCTTTTTTTCTTCTTCTTTCTGCCATAAAGTAGTGTAATCTGCATATCTGAGGTTATTGATATTTCTCCCAGCAATCTTGATTCCAGCTTGTGCTTCATCCAGCCCAGCATTTCACATGATGTACTCCGCATTTAAGTTAAATAAGCAGGGTGACAATATACAGCCTTGACATATTCCTTTCCTGATTTGGAACCAGTCAGTTGTTCCATGTCCTGGCCCTTGCTATTGCTTCCTGACTTGCATACAGATTTCTCAAGAGGCACATCAGGTGATCTGGTATTCCCATCTCTTTAAGAATTTTCCACAGTTTGTTGTGATCCACCCAAAGTCTGCGTGGATACCCAGACACAATTATAATTCTCTCATCTACTCATTTTGAAATGATTCCACTAGGCTGATGGCATCAAGAGTCTCATGGCATTTCCATGTTACTGGTAACAAACAGGGCGGTATAGATTGATGAAAGTATGCAAGTTTGCTACAGGTGAATTTTAACCTCTTGCTGAATTCTCCATTGTTCAACGGAGACTAAATTACTAAATTTAGTATCTGTTTGTTGTTTGGTTTTGTTTGAATATGCTTTTGAAAATGGTTATGATGGAGGACTTTTAATCATAATGATGAAAAATAAAACTCTAAAATCAGTAAATATTTTTATGTAGAACATTTTCCTTCCGGATTTCCTCTATATACTTTATTATATGATTCTTCAAAAACTTAACTTAATTAAAATATTTGAACATTATTATTCTGCACATAATTTTTTCTTTTTGTTTCCTATAAAAATGTTGAAGCATCTATATTTGGATTCTCTGCAACACCTCCCTTCTCCCCCTCCACAAATGTGTACACAAACACTCAGCATAACACAGCTGTGAAAACACTTGGGATAGAGGGATAGTGTATGGTATAGCTGGAAGTTAGTTTGTTAGAGCTACGTATTGATGTGAGAGGAACATCCTATTGCTTGAAAGAATGCATTGCTTATGCAAAAGGAAATTAAAACTATGAAATACATTTGATGACAATTTTCAGCCTAGAGTTTCTGGCCCTTGCTATTGCTGTCAGAGACAGATTTCTCATCAATACAGGAGGCTTGTTACAGAATGTACAGGACACCTAGACTGAATCAGGGCTTTAGCTCTACCTTTTAAAGTAAATGATATTATATCAAACTTTTCAGATATAGACATCGATATGGATATATATTGATATACTTATATTTGAAGTGTGGGTATTGCTAGGGATATCTTTGTTCTAAAGTCATAGGAGCAAAAAATGTGTTGCATGGAAAATGATTAAGAGGTATGCATGAAATCTTAGGCATTAACTCCAATGTTTATCCTTATACCATTAATTAATGATCAAATAAGGGCTTCCCAGGTGGTTCAGTGTTAAGAAATCTGCCTGCCAATGCAGGAGATGCAGGAGGCATGGGTTCAATCCCTGGATTGGGAAGATCCCCTGAAGTAGGAAATTGTACCTCCCTTCAGGATTCTTGCTTGGAGAATCCCATGGCCAGAGAGCCTGGTGTGCTGCAGTCCACGGGATAGCAAAGAGTCTGACACAACTTAGCAACTGAGCATGCACACATGCACACAATGACTGAATAAGATATTCTCTCATCTTGACACTCTATGCTTGAGAGTCTTCTCCCTTGATAGGTAAAAGACTTGTGATTGTGCACTGAAACCATTATGAGATGCATTTGCTTGTAGACGGCTTTAACTCTTAACTTCTTTTTCTCATCCTCTTTGTTTTTTGAAAGTAGTTAGAAGTAAAAAACAATTGTGCTAAATCGAATCAAATCTGTGATTTTCTATAGCTAAGGAGATCACCAATTTGTTATGTTCCTAACCAGATCTCTATCTCAGGCCCTGCCAGTGCTCTTCTCTGTGTTAACATGTCTGACCAGACTATAAATGCAAAACCATCAGAAGCTCAGTGTTGTTTTTACTTAGCAAATTATCTTACCCTAAATATGCCATTAAATCTGTACTATGTAACTCATTTCTTTTCCATGGGGATGGTCTTGATCCCTGTCTCCTGTACAATGTCACGAATCTCATTCCATAGTTCATCAGGCACTCTACCTATCAGATCTAGGCCCTTAAATCTATTTCTCACTTCCACTGTATAATCATAAGGTATTTGATTTAGGTCATAGCCCTGCTTCATTCCATATTCCAAGGCCAAATTTGCCTGTTACTCCAGGTGTTTCTTGACTTCCTACTTTGAATTCCAGTCCCCTATAATGAAAAAGACATCTTTTGGGGGTGTTAGTTCTAAAAGGTCTTGTAGGTCTTCATAGAACTGTTCAACTTCAGCTTCTTCAGCGTTACTGACTGGGGCATAGACTTGGATTACTGTGATATTGAATGGTTTGCCTTGGAAACGAGGAGATCATTCTGTCGTTTTTGAGATTGCATCCAAGTACTGCATTTTGGACTCTTTTGTTGATCATGATGGCCACTCCATTTCTTCTGAGGGATTCCTGCCCACAGTAGTAGATATTATAGTCCTCTGAGTTAAATTCACCCATTCCAGTCCATTTGAGTTCTCTGATTCCTAGAATGTCGACATTCATTCCTGCCATCTTTCGTTTGACCACTTCCAATTTGCCTTGATTCATGGACCTGACATTCTAGGTTCCTATGCAATATTGCTCTTTACAGCATTGGACTTTGCTTCTATTACCAGTCACATCCACAGCTGGGTATTCTTTTTGCTTTGGCTCCATCCCTTCATTCTTTCTGGAGTTATTTCTCCACTGATCTCCAGTAGCATATTGGGCAGCTATTGACCTGGGGAGTTTCTTTTCCAGTATCCTATAATTTTGCCTTTTCATACTGTTGATGGGGTTCTCAAGGCAAGAATACTGAAGTGGCTTGCCATTCTCTTCTCCAGTGGACCACATCCTGTCAGATCTCTCCACCATGACCCGCCCATCTTGGGTTGCTCCATGGGCATGGCTTAGTTTCATTGAGTTAGAAAAGGCTATGGTCCTAGTCTGATTAGATTGATTAGTTTTCTGTGAGTATGATTTCAGTGTGTTTGCCCTCTGGTGCCCTTCAAAAGCAGAGACATTACTTTGCCAACAAAGGTTTGTCTAGTCAAGACTATGGTTTTTCCTGTGGTCATGTATGGATGTGAGAGCTGGACTGTGAAGAAAGCTGAATGCTGAAGAATTGATGCTTTTGAACTGTGGTGTTGGAGAAGACTCTTGAGAGTCCCTCGGACTGCAAGGAGATCCAACTAGTCCATTCTGAAGGAGATCAGCCCTGGGATTTCTTTGGAAGGAATGATGCTAAAGCTGAAACTCCAGTACTTTGGTCACCTCATGCGAAGAGTTGACTCACTGGAAAAGACTCTGATGCTGGGAAGGATTGGGGGCAGGAGGAGAAGGGGACGACAGAGGATGAGATGGCTGATGGCATCACTGACTCGATGGACGTGAGTCTGAGTGAACTCCGGGATTTGGTGGACAGGGAGGTCTGGCATGCTGCGATTCATGGGTTCGCAAAGAGTCGGACATGATTGAGGGACTGAACTGATCTGATCTGATCTGATGGAACTCATGCTCAAATAGTCTGCCCAAATTGCTGCAAGGTGATGTTATCTGAAAACCCACTTAACTATAAAGACTGATCTTCCTCAATCATACAGCACAGTCAAGAGTTGCTTTTGATCTGTTGATCCTTGGATATGACATTTTTGCCGAAGCTCAGTATGCTATAATCACCAACATTAAACAGCTTTTAAACTTGGAGGGAAGAAATAATCAAGGAATGTATACAATTAAGTAAAATTTGAGTTTATCCTTGATTGTAAGAGGAGACTTATTATTAACCATAACAAAAAGAGTTGAAGAAGTCTTTTTAGTAGAGTAGAAGATAGGCATTCTTAAAATTGTAACAAAATTGAAAGTACTTTGTGTTAATATTTAAGGTTAATGTTTTTTCTTTTTCTAATTATTTTTAAAAATTGAACTACAGTTAATTTACAGTTATTTTATTTTCAGGTGTATATCAAAGTGATTCAGCTATGTATATATTATATGTGTGTATATATTTATATATATTTTTTATATATATATAATATATTTATATATTATATATTTATATATTATATATATATATATGTGTATATATATATATATATATATAACATTTCCGAACTTTTATTTTCAGTGTATTCAAGTGATTCAGCTATATATATTATATGTGTGTATATTTTATATATATGTGTGTATATATATATATAACATTTCCTGAACATTTTATTTTCAGGTGTATATCAAAGTGATTCAGCTATGTATATATTATATGTGTGTATATATTTATATATATGTGTGTATATATATATTATATATTATATATATTATATATTATATATATATTATATATTATATATATATTATATATATTATGTGTGTGTATATATATATATATATATAACATTTCCAGATTATTTTGTTATAAGTGATTATTACAAGATATTAAATACAGTTACCTTTGAATTAATGTAGCAGATCAGATCGGATCGGATCAGTCGCTCAGTCGTGTCCGATTCTTTGCGATCCCATGAACTGCAGCACGCCAGGCCTCCCTGTCCATCACAAACTCCCGGAATTCACTCAGACTCATGTACATCGAGTCAGTGATGCCATCCAGCCATCTCATCCTCTGTCGTCCCCTTCTCCTCCTGCCCCCAATCCCTCCCAGCATCAGAGTCTTCTCCAATGAGTCAACTCTTCGCATGAGGTGGCCAAAATACTGGAGTTTCAGCTTTAGCATCATTCCTTCCAAAGAAATCCCAGGGCTGATCTCCTTCAGAATGGACTGGTTGGATCTCCTTGAAGTCCAAGGGACTCTCAAGAGTCTTCTCCAACACCACAGTTCAAAAGCATCAATTCTTCGGTGCTCAGCTTTCTTCACAGTCCAACTCTCACATCCATACATGGCCACAGGAAAAACCATAGCCTTGACTAGACGAACCTTTGTTGGCAAAGTAATGTCTCTGCTTTTGAATATGCTATCTAGGTTGGTCATAACTTTCCTTCCAAGGAGTAAGCGTCTTTTAATTTCATGGCTGCAGTCACCATCTTCAGTGATTTTCTAGTCCTTATTGTTTATATATAGTAGTGTGTATGTATTAATATAAAACTCCTCATCAAAACAAATTCTGAATCAAAGTAAGATTAAAAGTGTTTTATTGATTCAATTATTATTTAAAATGAGTAAATACTCATATAACTAAAAGTAGTCATCAGTTTTCTGTTATTTGATTCCTAGGGCAGTCAAAAACAAATACTTTAAGGAAAATGACAATAATGTTAACTCTTCCATAAATCTGGGTCATCCAAATTTTAAAGTACTGTAGGGAAAAGCCACTACAAAATAAATTTAAAGGCTCAAGGAGAACAAATCCCAAAGGTTAGTTCCCACCAGGAAAAATAAAAATTTGCTAGGGTTTCTGGGAAGTTCAATTATAGGAACAGACAACAAGAGATTTTCAGCCAATTTGAAACTAATTCAGTGTGTTCTGGAAGAAAAAGGCAGTTGCACAGATAACATCAGCTTGAAGCTAAAAGTTGTAACCTTAGGAGAGACACTAACAAATGGGCTTTATAGTTTGGGCTCCAAGCAAAGAAAGAGGATAGTGATAAAGAGAGAAACAAAGAAAGGGACAAAATTATATTCTGTAATGCTCACACTCTACAGCTAATAAAATAAGTTGAAAACACTCCAATGATTCAAGGAACACAATATATTTTGATTGTAAATAAAAGGCAGTAAAAAATAAATCAAGGGCATAGAAAAAGTTGTAGAAATATGGCAGAAGAATAAAATCTGTAAAGTAAGATGAAATGTATCCCAAAATAGTAAAATACATGTCTGCCAATCTGTTTTACAGCAGTTCCTTGTTCATTTTTGACTATGTTTGTATGCCCTGTTTTGCATTTCTCTTCTGTGTTTCTTTTACTAAAAGTGATCCAGATATGTGACTGTAGCCATACAATTTCAAAGCACTATGTAATAACAAACATAGCAATGTCTTATAATATGTTTAAAAGAAATAAAAGAAGCTTTGTCAGAGCATATATTTCCCAAAAAGTGGGACTTGTAGAAAAATAATGAGATCTTTACATTTGCAATGTAATATTGTCAGCTTTAAATAACTTCAATTATTCCAAATATACTTTAAATAACATCAATATTATGACAGAAAATAACACTCTTTCTATTCTTTTAAATCGAATAGCACTTTAATTTTTGACCTACAAAAAATACAATTTCATAAGGTATATTCTAATACATTTTCAGCTATTCTAGTCTACATGATAAGATCGTAAGTACATAACACAGTTTCTAATCTTTTATTCCTGATCTATTATTTCACTGTTTAAAAGTATAAGTTTACTAGTATGCATGAATAGTTCTAATACTTAGAAAAATTTTTGAAATTTTGAGATACATATGCATAAATTAAATTTTTCCTTGATATAAATTTATATGATTATTGGAAATGTTCACCCACTTAAAAAACTTAGAAGTCTCTGCTTTTTCAAAAAAGCTATAAAACATATTTTCTGAGAAGTCAGAGTATTCATAAAGAGTTATTATTACAATAAAATATTTTATAGTAAATATTAATAAGATAATTTATATTCAGCATATAATATTTTTAAAGGCCTGTCTCCTAGGAAAACAAGACTATATCATTTATTAAAAATGGATTTTTTGAATTATAAAATAAGTAAAATAATTTTTATTAACAGGAGCACAGAAAGATCACGTTCAGTCTTTATGCTCTTGTCATGAAGTCCAAGGAAAAGTAGCCTTCCTAATCACGTTACTCTTCTGAATATATTATTACACAAAATAGTGATTAGAGAATCTCATATTGTAGCTAGTTTGAAGCACAAGCTTCTTATTATAGTTACTGTCTTCTGCCTAGTAGAGGAACTTATGTTAGTTATTGGTAACTGTTTAAATAATAAAATAATGGGAATGTCCCAGTGTCCAAAGCAATAATTACTCTGGATTTTCACCTCTATGTGATAAATATCAAAATCTGTACTACAAGGAAGTTGCATTCTCACATAAGGTAAAGAAAACCACTGGGAATGATTGCTTCTTTATTAAATAAGAATTCAGATAATGTGCAATACCATAAATTAAATTGAACCTCAGCAATCTAAAGTCACAAGGAAAAAGAGCTGAATTCCAAAGTTACATGTGCCTCAAAGGAGAGATGAAACATATGGACTACTTCATCTTTGGTAGAGCATTGGAGGGAGAATAAAATCAGTTAAGAAGAAATTAGCTAAAAATTTAATGAAGTTCTAAGGTAAATAAAGGACTTCCCTGGTGGCTCAGAGGTAAAGAAGCTATCTGCCATTTCAGGAGATGGGTTTGATATCTGGGTCAGGAAGATTCCTTGGAGTTGGAAATGGCAACCCACTCCAGTATTTTTATCTGGAAAATCCCATGGAAAGAGAAGCCTGGTGGGTTACAGTCCATAGGGTCACAAAGTGTTGGACACAACTTAGCAACTAAATGACATACAAACAAGAAAAAGTACGATCAATTTAGGGCAGTTGCTCTCAATCTAGGGTAACTGTGCCCTTTGGGGACATTTGCCAATGTCTGTACACACTTTCACTTGTCACAGCTGTTGTAGGATATGCCCTAAGTTCTCTTCCAATAATCTCTACCCTCATGGTATCACCTCCCAATTGCCACTAAGTGTGGATGAGACTTTTGATTCCCTTTTTACCAATAGTATGTCAGAGGTAAAGGAGTCCCCTGCAGTGACTTTTTTTTTTCTTCATCATTTAAGACTCCATCTTAGCCATGGAGTGAGGGTCTCTCTTTCTTGCTGGCATTAAAGAAGTAAGTTGCTATGATGTGAATATTATATCAAGAGGGTCACCTGGCAGGAAACTATAGATTATCTCTAAAAATTGAGGGTCTATCTTACAACTATAAGGTGGTGACTGTCAAAAATCCATATAAGTTGGTAAGAGAAGCCAAGCAACTGATGAAAACACAGCCCAGCCAACATCCTAACTATATGCCTTGTAAAACTCTGAGCAGAGGACATAGTTAAGCCAGGCCTAGACAACTGACACACAGAAACTCTGAGATAGTAAAACGTTCATTTAAGGCTCTGCATTTGTGATGATTTGTTATGTAGTAATAGAAAAGTAATATAGAGTACTACTGGCACCTAGTGGGTAGAGATCAGGGACTTTGTTAAACATCCTAAAATGCACAGGATGGCCCCTACAACAAAGAATTATCTGCTTTGATGTGACAATAATGTCTATATTTAGAAAATGTGGGCCAGGATAGGGACCAAAGGTAATCCTTCCCACAGCATCACCTCTGCCTTGGAGGTGCACCCTTGCAGTAGCTGATGGACTACAACTATGAAACAGACAAAAATGACTTCCCCTGTACCTTTCCCCAAACTTTAAGCTGATGGGGAAGGAGAAGCAAAGCCTCCCATGGCCATAAAAACCCTTTGTTTCAAGGGGAGGGCCAGAAACAAAAATATATCTGCTTCTGTAAGAGCTGGAGGAAATAACCCTTACCCCAGGATTCAGACACTGCTTATGGGAGTAGCTTACAGTGAGACAGAGGGGTACCAAGTCCTTGGGCTAAAGATTCTGTGTCAAATCAAAGTGGAAGTTTTAGTCATTCAGTCATGTCCAGCTCTTTGCAACCACATGGACTGTAGCCTGCCAAGCTCCTCATAGGGACTGAACTCGGGTCTCTTGCATTGCAGGCAGATTCTTTACAGTCTGAGACACTAGAAGTCTTATAATACTGGGAAAAGGCAGAAAAATCTGTCCTGCACAAAACCAACCATAGAAAGCAGACAGAGTTTGGTTCCTGAGAGGAGGTGGTACAGGAATGCTAGGAAGGCACCATCCACAGGCCAAGGTTCTTAGAACTTGCCTAAGATCAAGCTGATATGCTAAACAATAGGTCCCCAGAGGTGTCTGGATCCTAAATCCAGGAATCTGTGAATATGTTACCTTACTGATAAAAGAACTTTGTAATTAAATTTAGGATCTTTTGAGGGGAAAAATATCACAGTGAATTCAATATAGTGGTAAGTTTAATACAAGGGAGACATGAGAGTTGAAGATGAGAAGGCAAGGTGATGATGGAAGCTGAGTCAGGAATGCAGATGGCCTCTAGATGCTGGCAAAGGTAAGGAAGTGGATTCTTTTCAAAAGACTCTAGAAAGAACTATACCTGATGAACTTATGGCATTAGTTCAGTAAAAAGCAGTTTGAACTCAAAAACTCCAGAATTCTAATTTTTAAAAATGTGGGTTGTCTTAAGGCACTGAGTTTGTGATAATGTGTTACTTTAGCAATAGGAAATCAACACAAGGTTGGACCAGAAGAACAAAGAAAATGTACTTCCTCATTGTGATACAAGTATGGCTCAGTCAGCTACCAAGCAGAGGGAGGAGGGTCAGGACAGGAGAAAGACCTTTTCTGTGACAGAAGTGATTGAAGGAGTAATGAGAGCTGAGGCTGTACACGGAACACTAAAACACTCTAGCACCTCAAGTACTACACTAAGCCTATGGCAAAAACAGGAAGTAAATGAGGATTAAGATTACTATATTCTTTCATATCTAAGCATATTTTCTGCATAGCTTGACTAAGGACATGATTGTTAGGTTCTGCTTTTTCTTTTAAATCTAGTAACCCATAGATATTATTTGTGTCTGTTAATTGCTCAGTCATGTACTACTCTTTGCAGCCCCATGGACTGTAGCCCTCCAGGCTCCTCTGTCCATGGAATTCTCCAGCCAAGAATACTGGAGTGGGTTGCCATGCTGTCCTAGAGGGGATCTTCCCAACCCAGGGATCAAACCCAGGTCCCCTGCATTGCAAGCAGATTCTTTACCATCTGAACCACCAGGGAAGCCTATATATATAGATATTTGGGAGGTTGTAAATATCTGTCTCATAGATAATAATTCTACATTTTAATAGCATATTTCATCTTTGGTGGAGCCTTATAGCACTTGATTTGGAGCCTATTTCAATCAGACTTACCCAGACTTCTCCACTGGCCTACAAAGGCTGCAAAGGTGGCAAAATCAGTACATTTGGGACTGACAGATCCTCATAATCCTTACTCTATTTCCAGGCTGGTAGCTTGCCACAAAAGAAAAACAGAATCAAGAGTGAGTTTCTTCTTCACCATTGCAGAAACACCCAGGGCTGCTTTATTTCCTCCTAACCACACCAACTGTTTTGTCTAGAAGAGATGCAGTTGTTCTTTGAATCTGGAAAGTTAGAGTGCTGGGGATACAATCTAGCTCCTATCTTTCCAGAAGCTGCTCTCCATAAAAGTACTAATTTATTTTGCTTTACTCATATGAGTAAGACACAGATAAATCATATCATTCTTTATTTTAAGGAAATAAATAAGCCTGTAAGAACTGAGTGTATGTATTTATCTATCCCTCTCCTTACTAAAGAGCTAATTAAAATGTCAGCAAAATGATTAAAGATTTTCCAAGGAAATTTGAGAAGAGACACCAGTAGAAAAGATGATTCAACATATTTTTAGAAGATAGAAAAGCAACAGTGTGATTGTAGCTGAGTTAACAGAGGAGAGGAAGTGACAGCATAAGTCCCCAGAAAGAAATCGTAATATTTAGTTCTTTGGCCCATTTTTTGATAATATCATATCTGAAACGAGGCGTCAGTCCAAGTATGATGCCCGATAACAGATGCCTGGGGCTGAAGCACTGGGATGACCTGGAGGGGATGATGTGGGGAGGGGAGAGGGAGGAGGGTTCAGGATGGGGAACACATGTATACTGGTGGCGGATCCATCTTGATGTATAGTAAAAGCAATACAATATTGTAAAGTTAAGCAAAATAAAAAAAAAAAAAGAAAGAAAGAAATCGTAATAAAAAAATCACAGACAAATAAGAAACAGTAGACAGCCGTGAGTAAGTGACCAGTAATGGCCTCATACCCACCTCCACCACACCCCAGCCAAATCTCTGAGATTATCTACAGAAGAGTGCAAAATCCTGGGTCATTGATTCTAATTTATTTTGGAAAATAATTGTTAGTGTAGACATCATCACATGATTTTCTTCTCCCTCAAGCACTTATACCCTAAAACATAATACATAGAATTTTATACTCATGTTTTATGTATTTGCTCTTTTGTGGGGGCAGGGAGGGGGGCTTCCCTATTGGCTCAGATGGTAAACAATCTGCTTGCAATGCAGGAGACCTGGATTCAACCCCAGGGTTGAGAAGATCCCCAGAGAAGGGAATGGCTACTCACTCCAATATTCTTGCCTGGAGAATTCTATGGACAGAGGATACAGTCCATGGGGTCACAAAGAGTCAGACACGTCTGAGTGACTAAAACACTTTCATGAACAACTTCAAGAACAGCAAATGATGAAGATGAGTCGATATAAAACCGGAGGATAGCATGAGGGTTGACTTTCTGATCTGTCTGAAAAGTAGTTGATACTTGCCTAACTGAAATCTCAGATCCAGGTAAGTTGTAGAGAGGTGCTGGTTTCTCCTCTTACACAAAGGAAGTATTCATAAAACAAACAAAAAACTTAATTAAATTAATAGATATCCAGACAGGCATACTGTTGGATAATTTTCCCTCAAAATGAAAAATTTACCACACTGTGTTGTTAAATTATGCCAGTTAATAATTCTCTAACGCAGATGCGCATTGACAATCATACAACCAGATTTCAATCATAAACTTGATGCTTCACTATTAAATATGTGTGTCCTGGACAATTAAGTTCCATTTGAAGAAATTTCTGACATGAAAATCAAAAGAAAAATGAATAAAATAACTTAGAGGAAATGGAAATAGGCCAGTAAAAATAAATAGACTAACAAGAATACATTTTGGTAGATGATAGAATTAACTGCTTTCACAAATCAGGAAAAGTATATTTTTGAAAGAAGCAGCAAGGAATAAAGAATGTCCCTAGAAATTAAGTATATTATAGCAGAAAAAGAAATCTGAAATGCATTAGATAATTTTCTAGAACAGTGGCCTGTAAATTCTGTTTTTTCTCTAAAGAACCAACTAGTAAATATTTGAAGCTTTGCAGGCCATGTATTATCTGTTACCACTTCTCAGCTCCACCATTTTAGAGGGAAAGCACCCATGGAAATTATTTAAACAAACAAATTAGTAAGAGACTGAGCAGCAGTGATATTTTACAAAAAGAGCAGACTGAAATTGAAATTACTGACCCTTGCTGTAAAGAGAAGAATTTTTAAAAAGAAAATGATGGAAAAAGAAAGCTGGAATTGGAGCTCCAATCCTAATGTCTAAAAAAATTCTAGAAAGAGAATATATCAAAAGCCAAGAGTAGATCATGAAAAAAAAAAAAAAAATAGAATTCATTAGAATTAAAATATGCATGTCATAATATTAGAAAGAAAATTCAAAATGGATTTGTGGAATATTAAGCAGAAGTAAAAATAATGCATTATATTTATATACCAAAATGTAGAAAGATGTTAAAATTAAATTAAAATTAAATTTTGTACAACAGTATTTTATGATACCACATATGTAACCTATATATGTATTACACTTAAACCTTACTCCTTGAATTAAAAAATATATATTTTTCCACTCATACACTTTCATACCGAATTCTATTTTATCCTACATTGATACTTTTTATTGATAATTTGTCCTCCATAATTTGCTAGCATATTTTGAAATACTGTTGTTCAATCATGTCCCATTCTTTCTGACCCCTTGGACTGCAGCACTCCAGGCTTCCCAGTCCTTTACACTCTCCCAGAGTTTGCTCAAACTCAGGCTGCTATCCAGCCATTTCATACTCTGCTATCTCCTCCTCCTGCCCTCAATTTTTCCCATCATCAGAGTCTTTACCAGTGAGTCAGCTCTTCACATCAGGTGGCCAAGGTATTGGAGATTCAGCTTCAGCATCAGTCTTTTAAATGAATATTCAGGATCAATTTACTGTAGGATTGACTGGTTGGATCTCCTTGCAGTCCAAGGTGAATAGCACCACATTTCTCTAGCACCACAGTTCAAAAGCTCTGTGTTTACTTTTTAATCTGTGAATGTCTCTCAATCATGTCAAACTCTTGGCAAGCCATGGACTATACGGTCCATGGAATTCTCCAGGCCAGAATACTGGGTAGCCTTTCTCTTCTCCAGGGGATTGATAGCTTATGGTGAATGATGTTGGGTTCAAGATCCATTGAGAAGATTTAGCTTTGGGACCAGGGACCAGCCTTGATCACTCAAGAGCTTTTGTGTAGCAGAGAGATAGACAAAGCTTCTGACATAGATATCAGAAAGAGGGGGGGGGGAGTGCCCCCCTAGTTAATCTTATCAAGATTATATTATTATATTATTATATACTTTTTTCAGACACACTCCCAGAATGTACATCTTAAATTAACAAGATTAGAATGAAAAATAAAAAGATCTTACCAGACCCACCCATAATATACATTTTAAGATGACAGGATTAGTCAGAAAGTTCTTGTCAAAGAGAAACATGTTCTCAAGCAAGATACATTACTATGTTGACTAAGACAGAGCAATGTAGAAACTAAGGTTTGTCATTTTCTCCTTGAGAGGTCCAGACCCCTTCTCCAGGGCTCCCAATCCCTTTCTCCTCCTCAGAAACCCTGAACTTCTTATCAACCTACCTAGGAATTGACTCTCTCAGGATATTCCCAACCCAAGGATCGAACCCAGGTCTCCTGCGTTGCAGGTAGACTCTTTACCGCCTGAGCCACAAGGGAAGGCCCTACATTTTAATATACTCCTTTAAATATTATAAGCAACATTTTTCATGTTAAAAGTAAAGGTGAGATTTTCTCCTCCTTTAACGAGAGAGTTGTTTTCTCATATGCTGTAACTTATTTATATCTAATCCTGACATGTAATTATTAATTATTTCATGATTCTGATTCATTTATCTTAGGAAGATTTTGTCTATTTTGTATTCTTTTGATATTACATATCACATTTTAATATATTATTTTAAAGTATTTAACCATCATTATTTTATGAAAGGAAATAGTTAATAAGCAAAATCTCTTTTTTTCTTATTGAATTGTTTTTTAATGTTGAAATTAATATTTCCACATCAATATTCACATATAAATAATCCTGGATTTGCTTTAAATTTTTATTGTGATATTCCATAAATATTTAGAATATATATAAATTATACAAAATAATCATATTTTAGTAAAATAAAACTAGGACATTTGAGACACAAGATTTTTCTATAAGTGGAAAATGAAAAGTTTTGTTTTCTTTATTTACCTCAGAATTTGATAGAATTTTATATTGTATACATTTTTAATTAATATATCCTTTTAATGTTGCATATGTTTCAAATCTTAAACAAATATCCTTTTTTCCCCCCCATGTATTCATTTTTCTAGACTTCATGTTAGAATTTCTGTAAAGTTTTAAAGACACTCAATTGTCTGGCAGGAAGAAATCTCTCTGGGAAATTGATCTTTGAATTTACTGTTATATATTAGCTTATCTTGCCATTTTTTATTTATTTTATTGACTTTTGTTAGTTTGTAAGTAAAATAGCTTTCATTTTGCAGTTTTTGTTCTTAAAATAATTTAAAACAACTCTCAGTACAGAAAATGAAACTAGATACCAAAATAATAAAATTGCTTAACCTTTATCACACACCTAATCAGTATATGAATCTACATTTCTTGGTTCATCGTGATCTTTTTCTGCAGCATCATTCTGCTTCTTTCAGATGTGAGTTAGGGTTTTAATTCTGTAATTATAATAAAATCATTTTAGAAGCTAAAGTTTATTTTTCCTTACTCATATTTTGTGTTCTCTAGTCCATAATGTGGAGAAGGCAATGGCACCCCACTCCAGTACTCTTGCCTGGAAAATCCCATGGACAGAAGAGCCTGGTAGGCTGCAGTCCATGGGGTCACAAAGAGTCGGACATGACTGAGCAACTTCACTTTCACTTTTCACTTTCCTGCACTGGAGAAGGAAATGGCAACCCACTCCAGTGTTCTTGCCTGAAGAATCCCAGGGACGGGGGAGCCTGATGGGCTGCCATACATGGGGTCGCACAGAGTCAGACACGACTGAAGTGGTGCAGCAGCAGCAGCCCATAATGAAGTACTTATTTAATGGCTATTCTATCTGTAGTTAACTAGATATTCTTTGGATGTATAGCAAAATACATATGATCCATAAACTTCAATGTTTTATCAATAGATGGAGAAAGTGAGCTTTAATTCAGAAGGAAATGTGTAGCAGAATGGAATGGAAAGGTAGAATTGGTAACTTGCAACTTTATTTTCCTCTTATAAAAGAGGAAATCCTTCTATAAGCACATTTTTCTATCAACACTTTTTACTAAAACAAGTTGGTTATTTATAGTAATTGTTTAACAGAATCATGCTGAGAGAACATGAACCATTGATATTATTTATATTCATTCTGGCTATTCATGCTGTCTTATAATTAGCTTCTACATGGGTTTAAAATTGTTGCAATAATTGAACTGGAAGTAGGAGTTCACTGAGTCTTTTATGATAATCAGAAAGTTTAATCCATAATCCAAATTATATGATAATTACATCATTGAGATAATGAAAAATTAATCACTATTAAAGCTACATAATGATAATTCTGATTAGAAAACAAATGGGAGCACTAAAATTTTTGAGAGACTGCTTTATCTTCATTAAAGTATACTTGCATTTGAGTGGGAGTGTTTTTGTTTATGATGGAATTCAAATGATGAAATAATCACTTTGGTTTGTGTTGTTTACAGTGTGAATAACTGTTAACAATTCAAGAAATTTAATAAATTTCAAAATCTGCTATAATTTGATGGTCAATTATCACTTAATCAAATCTGATTCTGTGCATTATAACAAAATGTAAATGTTAATTTCTTTAATATAATTGCTATTTCCAGAGGACTCTTTTTAACACTGAAATAATGAATCAATTTTTATATGGGATGAGTTCTGAATTTAATTTTTAGAAAAATAATCAAATGACATTGTATGATAGATTATGGTTATGATATTTGACTAAAGAAATTCATTCTTTTTTGGCTCAAATTCTGTATAAAAGAAAGGTTCTTTGAATCTCATATAGGTGTGCATATTTAGAGAACTGAGAGGCTTTCTGCTCTTATTTATCAAGTCTATGTGCCTTTCTCTATTGGAGGAAAAACACACAGTTCAGCAACCCATAAGAGCATGTTAGCTCATGTGCAAAAAATAGCATTAAAATAGTGACTACTAGGCATGCATAATTATATTTTCATACATTTTAAAAGATAAAAGATGTACCAGTTTATATGGTTGAAGTCAAAATGGTTAAGAATGGAAGCTGAATGAGATTCGTTATTACACAAATATCTTACAGATGAATTAATAATATTTAGCAAAAAATATAACTTAAAAATAATAAATCCATTACTTTACACTGAGGATTACATAGGTAAATATAATTATAGAGGGAAAATTGCATATGGTTTATCTCCTTTCTCTCTCTCTCTCTCTATATATATATATATATATATATATATATATATATATATATATATATATATATATATATATATCACAATGTTATGTTTAAGTTAGAAAATACAGGTAGATAGATAGATAGATAAGTAGATAGGCAATCAGTCATGTCCAACTCTTTGAGACCCCATGGACTATAGCCCACCAGACTTCTTTGTCCATGGGATTTCCCAGGCAAGAGTAATGGAATGGGTTGCCATTTCCTACTCCAATATATACATACATGTATATGTAAACTATGTAGTATATTATGTAATAGTTTGTGATACATTATCCATGAATAGCATAAATACAATTTTAGTACACTTTGATATTCAAAAGAACTGATATAGGAACCTTAAATACAACCAGCAGTGTACAGCCATTTTTCAGTTTGGACAGTGAAGGAGAGTGTGAAGAATGAAACTGAATTCCAACAATTCCAGAATAAATATATGAGGAATGTTACCTTCATCCTAATTGTCTGACATGATTGACAGATTCTACCAATAAAACCTCATTCCAGGGGACAGGATAGGTGAAGGAGTGGATTGATGATTTCCATTAACTTTTAAGAATACTTCCCTAGAGCTTCTTGTTCAAGATGGCAAAGTATAAAGCCATGAGCTTATTTCCTCCTGGAGAGAGCACCAAAATCAAAACTAGTTGTTGAATAGTCATTAAAAGGAGGACACTGGAGCCCACATTCTAAAAAAAAATATATAGATATCAAAAAAAAGATACCCTACATCCAAAGACAAAGAAGAAGCCACAATGAGACTGGAGGAGGGGAGCAAGCACAATAAAATCCCATGCCCACTGAGTGGGTGACCCACAAACTGGAGAACAGTAATACCCAAAAGTTCTCTCACTCTTGTGAAGGTTCTGAACCCCTGGTGAAACTTCCCAGCCTAAGGGTCTGGCAAAGGGACTGAGGGTCTTCAGGGAATCTGACCTTGAAAGCCAATGGGATTTGATTAGAGGACTACCACAGGACAGGAGAAAACAGAGACTCCACTTTTTGAGGGCACAGACAAAATCTTGCACACATGAAGACCAAGGGGAAAGGAGCCAGTGATGCCCACAGGAGACGGAATCAGACATGTCTGCTAGTATTGGAGGGTCTCCTGGGGAGCCCTGGGTCAGCAGTGGCTTGCCATAGGGACAGGGTCACTGACAGCAGCAGTCCAGGAAGGTGCCTCTTGATGTAATAGTACCAGAGACCCTTAGATTACAGGGCTGGGTTCCCTTAGGCCAAACAACTAATAGGAAGGGGTACAACCCAACCAATCATCAGATAATTGGAATAAAGCTTAATTAAGCATGGACCTGCCCACCAAAACAGGACCCAGTTTTTTCCCACCTTCAGTCCCTCCCATCAGGAAGCTTATACAAGCCATTTAGCCCCATCATCCAGAAGGCAGACAGAAAAAGGAAGAAGGACAACAATTCCACAGTGGCTGGAACAAAAACCACAGTACAGAAAATTAATTAGTATGAAAAAGCAGAGTTATGTCCTACCTAGATGAAGGAACAAGATAAAACCCCAGAAAAACAACTAAATAAAGTGGAGATAGACAAACTTTCAGAAAAATAATTCAGAATAATGATAGTGAAGATGATCCAGGATCTTGGAAACAGAATGGAGAAGATGCAAGAGACGCTTACCAAAGGCTTAGAAGAAATTAAGAGAGAGAGAGAGAGAGAGAGAGAGAGAGAGAGACGAACAATGCATTCAGTTCAGTTCAGTTGTTCAATCATGTCCAACTCTTTGTGACCCCATGCACTGCAGCACACCAGTCTTCCCTGTCCATCACCAAATCCCAGAGCTTGCTCAAACTCATATCCATTGAGTCAGTGATGAAATCCAACCATCTCAGCCTCTGTCGTCATGTCCCCTTTTTCTCCTGCCTTCAATCTGTCCAATCATCAGGGTCCTTTCCAGTGAGTAAGTTCTTCACATCAGGTGGCCAAAGCATTAAAGCTTCAGCTTCAGCATTAGTCTTTCCAATGAATACTCGGAACTGATTTCCTTTCAGATTGACTGGTTTGATATCCTTGCAGCCCATGTGACTCTCAAGAGTCTTCTCAAACACCAATTCATTGGTGCTCAGCCTTCTTTATGGTCTTACTCTCACATCCATACTTGACCACTGGGAAAACCATAGCTTTGACTAGATGGACCTTTGTCAGCAAAGTAATGTCTCTGTTTCTTAATATGCTGTCTAGTTTGTAATAGCTTTTCTCCCAAGGAGCAAGCATCTTTTAACTTCATGGCTTGCAGTCACCATCGTCAGTGATTTTAGAGCCCCCCAAAATAAAGTCTGTCACTGTTTCCACTGTTTCCCCATCAATTTCCCATGAAGTCGGAACAGATGCCATGATCTTCGTTTTCTGAATGTTGAATTTTAAGCCAGCCTTGTCACTCTCCACTTTCACTTTCATCAAGAGACTCTTTAGTTCCTTTTGTTTTGTGCCATAAGGGTGGTGTCATCTACATATCTGAGGTTATTGATATTTCTCCTGGGAATCTTGATTCCAGCTTGTGCTTCTTCCAGCCCAGCATTTGGCATGATTTACTTTGCATAGAAGTTAAATAAGCAGGGTGCCAGTATACAGCCTTGATGTACTCCTTTCTCATTTTTGAACCAGTCAGTTGTTCCATGTCTGGTTCTACCTGTTGCTTCTTGACCTGCATAAAGATTTCTCAGGGGGCAGGTAAGATGGTCTGGTATTCCCATCTCTTGAAGAATTTCCCACACTTTGTTGTGATCCACACAGTCAAACACTGGTGTGGTCAATAAAAGAGAAGTAGATGTTGTTTGTTTTTTTTTTTTTTTTTTTCTGAAACTCTCTTGCTTTTTCTAAGGTCCAATGGATGTTAGCAATTTGATCTCTGGTTCCTCTGTCTTTTCTAAATACAGCTTGAATATCTGGTATTTCTCAGTTCACATACTTTTGAAGCCTGGATTGGAGAATTTTGAGCCTAACTTTGCTACTCCATGAGATGAGTGCAATTGTGTGGTTGTTAGAACATTGTTTAGCATTGCCTTTCTTTGGTATTAGAATGAAAAATTACCTTTTCCAGTCCCATGGCCACTGCTGAATTTTCCAAATTTGCTGGCATATTGAGTGCAGCACTTACATTACATTAGAAGGAATACATTAGTAGGAATCAATAGCAGAATAACTGAAGCAGTAGAACATATAAATGACTTGGAGGAGAGAATAATAGAAATCATTGCAGCAGGAAAGAATATAGAAAAAAATGGAGAAAAAAATGAAGACTGCCTAAGAGACCTCTGAGACTACATTAAAAACAACATCATTCTCATTATAGTGTTCTCAGAAGGAGAGGCAAGAGAGAAAGGATCTGAGGAAGTATTTGAAGAGACAATAGCTGAAAACTTCTCCAACTTGCAACAAGAAATCGTCAAGTAAGTCCAGGAAGCACAGAGAGTCCCAGCAAGTCCTAAGAACAAACACACTGAGACACATAGTAATCAGACTGACAAAAATCAAATCCAAAGATAAAATATTAAAAGTAGCAAGGGAAAAATGACAACATACAAGGAGACTCCCGTAAAATTAACAGCTGATTTCTCAACAAACCCTACAAGCCAATGAAAGGGAAGACCATACAACCAAGAATACTCGACTCAGCAAGACTATCCTTCATATGTTATGGAGTAATCAAAAGCTTTCCAGACAAGCAAAAGTTAAGAGAATACATCAGCACCAAATCAGCTTTACAACAAATGCCAAGGAAACTTTTCTAGGCAGGAAACGCAAGAGAAGGAAAAGACCAACATAAAATAAATGCAAAATAATTAAGAAAATGGCAATAAAATCATACATATTGACAATTACCTTAAATGTAAAGGGATTAAATGCACCAACAGAAATACATATACTGGCTGGGCAAATGAAGACATGTACATGTATGCACTTCCACTTACCACATTACTCTATTTAATCCCCTAAATTATATATAATTATTTTATATTGTTAGGTTAATCAGGTTTCTGTTGTGGCTTTCAGTTGTAATTATCTTTTTTTTTATTTCCCTGAATGTTGATTGTGAAAACTGACAAACATCTTTTACTATTCTGAATATGTAACTATTATTCACTTAATACTATGGTATGATGGTTGGTCAACATAAAATAATAGAATTCTATATCACTAAAACTACCATTTAATAGAAAAACCTGTAATCAGTTTTTTAAATCCATTTTCAGATGATAATTATCTTGGATTTTTTTTTTTTTTTTAAGTACAAATGTTCAGGTATCACTTTTTCTTCTTCAAAGGTCCCGATGTGTTTCCAATGAACAGCCATGTTTAAAAACAACTAGTGTATGTGATGATCTTTTATACTCTTATTTATTTTTTTTCAGCTTTTCTATTTCATATTCAGTGCTTCCATTTCATTTAGTTTAAATGTTTTACTATTTCTCCATCTCATCTTTTAATTTTTTTAGATGCTCTTTCTCAAGGCTTTATAAAGTATAGAAGAAAAACTTTTTTTATACATACACATATATAGTATGTATAATATAACATATATTTTAGACAACTTAAGAATGGTTGACTAGCTAAAAATTATGGAAATTTTGATTCCACTTGTTTGACAGTATGAATAGAATGTTATATTTTTAACTTAAAATAGACACACAACAAGCAACAAAATTTACTGTATAGCACAGGAGCTTTAGTCAATATCTTGCAATAACCTACAATGGAAAATAATCAGAAAAATAATATACATGTATATGTTTAACTGAATCACTTTGCTGTGTACCTGAAACATTGTAAAGCAACTATATTTCAATAAAGTATATATATTTTTTAAAAAAAGAATGTTTCCTAGATGGTCTACCTACATTGGTTAAGGTAAATGAAGAGACACACACATACACATACAGAATGTCTCAAAATTAACCATAATAATATTTTGTTTCAGTGATTGCTTCTTCATAGATAAAGATATTTATACGTTAGGTATATTGTGTGTATTTTATCAAAATGGAAAGGCATGCAAAATTTTAATATCGATAATTTTGGGGTAATAGAACTACATTTTTTAATTTAAAGCTTGTATTTGATGTCATTTTTATAAATACTGGATATAAACTACTTTTATAATTAGATGATTTAATAACTTTCAAGTAGGGTTTTATGTCTTTTTACATACTTATACATAATCTTTGATTTTTTCCCTTAATTTCTATCAGTATGGTATAAAATGAGATCTTTCATTTTAAATTTACTATTATTTTATAATTTTGGTACAAAGTAAAAATTTACACTAATAAAAACCAATTTAAAAAATCATATTGGTAAAGTATATTTCCACATCAGTGTTAACTTTTTTTGAAGCACATACATATACAACAATAAATTAGTTACATTGACTTACAGATGCACACACTGTGTATTGCAACATTCAAAATTAAAACGATTTAAGAAAATGCAATATTACTAAAAATATAGACTATTTTTATACATGGGTAATTTTTGTGTGTTACCTGTATTACTTTAAATCCAAATTAATTGATTTAAATAATATATCATCTTGCTGAATATTGCAAAGCAGTTTTTTATTCCTTAAATTCAGCACCAGGTCTATTTAACTTGATGTATGGAAATGAACTTCCTGATGTTCAAGCTGGTTTTAGAAAAGGCAGAGGAACCAGAGATCAAATTGCCAACATCTGCTGGATCATGGAAAAAGCAAGAGAGTTCCAGAAAACCAACTATTTCTGCTTTATTGACTATGCCAAACTTTGACTGTGTGGATCACAATAAACTGTGGAAAATTCTGAAAGAGATGGGAATACCAGACCACCTGATCTGCCTCTTGAGAAACCTATAGGCAGGTCAGGAAGCAGCAGTTAGAACTGGACATGAAACAAGAGATTGGTTCCAAATAGGAAAAGGAGTATGTCAAGGCTGTATATTGTCACCCTGTTTATTTAACTTGTATGCAGAGTACATCATGAGAAACGCTGGACTGGAAGAAACACAAGTTGGAATCAAGATTTCTGGGAGAAATATTAACAACCTCAGATATGCAGATGACACCACCTTTATGGCAGAAAGTGAAGAGGAACTAAAGAGCCTCTTGATGAAAGTGAAAGTGGAGAGTGAAAAGTTTGGCTTAAAGCTCAACATTCAGAAAACGAAGATCATGGCATCCAGTCCCATCACTACATGGGAAATAGATGGGGAAACAGTGGAAACAGTGTCAGACTTTATTTTTCTGGGCTCCAATATCACTACAGATGGTGACTTCAGCCATGAAATTAAAAGACGCTTACTCCTTGGAAGGAAAAGTTATGACCAACCTAGATAGCATGTTCAAAAGCAGAGACATTACTTTGCCAACAAAGGTTCGCCTAGTCAAGGCTATGGTTTATCCTGTGGTCATGTATGGATGTGAGAACTGGACTGTGAAGAAGGCTGAGCGCTCAAGAATTGATGCTTTTGAAGTGTGGTGTTCGAGAAGACTCTTGAGAGTCCCTTGGACTTCAAGGAGATCCAACCAGTCCATTCTGAAGGAGATCAGCCATGGGATTTCTTTGGAAGGAGTGATGCTAAAGCTGAAACTCCAGTACTTTGGCCACCTCATGCGAAGAGTTGACTCATTGGAGAAGACTCTGATGCTGGGAGGGATTGAGGACAAGAGGAGAAGGGGACAACAGAGGATGAGATGGCTGGATGGCATCACTGACTTCATGGATGTGAGTCTCAGTGACCTCCGGGAGTTGGTGATGGACAGGGAGGCCTGGCGTGCTGTGATTCATGGGGTCGCAAAGAGTCGGACACGACTGAGTGACTGATCTGATCTGATCTGATCTGATGGAAATGAAATATGCATATTCAAAAAATAATTTTAAAATTAAAAATAATTACTACACAAAATAATAGTTCATAAATATCTTCAACTCTACTTAGATTATGAAACTATATTATTCAGTACCAAATGTCAGTAAAAATGAATATATTCATTGCAATTTATTTTTACATTGAGTAGATCTATCCAACACTTGAAGAATGTTTATGTTCCAGGCACTCTTCCTTGTGTTTTTGTGTATTAAATACTTTAGTTCTCAAAACCACTCTAGGAGTTATAACTATTATTATCTCCATTCCACATTTGGGAAAATTATGGCATAGGAAATAAATTAGCAAGTTGAGCAGGTGGGACTTGAAACCAAATAGTTTTATTCTAGATTTGGTGTTTTCAACAACTGCACAGCAGTAAAGTATCCACTTATAATGCAGGAGACTTGCAGCAGACATGGATTCAATCCCTGGGTAAGGAGGATCACCTGGAAAAGGAAATGACAACCCATTCCAGTATTTTTGCATGGGAAATCCCATGAACAGGGGTGACTAGTAGCCTACAATCCATGGGCTCACAAAGAGTTGGACACGACTGAGCAGCTAAACAATAAGAATCTTATTCTAGACTTTGTGTTTTCAACAACTGCACTTGGATATTATGGCATTTTAATATTTTTAAAATGTTTGTGATATATCTCCAGTTTAAAAAAATAAAAGAGCTTTCAGATACTTATAATGATGTATTTGTTTAATCTAATATTAAGCTATTCAGTATGTCATTTTGCCTTTGGCAAAATATAAAAGTATAAGAATATATCTTTGAGGATTAGCTTTATAAATATTCAAAGGAATTGTGGACCTTTCATGTTTAACATCAACTTTATTCCAAGATCTATGTTCTTAGACCTGCCTTTGCCTATCTTCCCACATAACCTGTATCTTGCACTTTCTACCTTTCTTGATTAACTAATTTACATGGCAGCTGTTGCCTATCAATTCCATTTTGGTTTGAAATCTCAGAATCTAGCCATATCTTTCCCTACTGTTTTATATTTTAATTGATCTATTTTCTGGGCTAACTCATAGAGTTAACAGTTAAAGTGGTATTTTTTATTGATCTTGACACCCCAATAACATGAATATTTGACTGTTTTTGGAAATACTGTTCCTAATGATATTCACCATATCTATTCAAATGAGTTGTAACTATATCAGTATTTAAATATATAGTAGGGTTGCATAAGTGAATTCTCACTTAATTTAAACTATTATTTTTTTACTAACTCAATTGTTAATCCCTTATTAAGGTAAAAAGCATGTAACTTTCTTTTATAGCCTAGATTCTAGTTATAGACCTTTTTAACAATAAACTTTCATCATATAACTCAATCTATTACTTCCATGACTATTATCAAATTAAATAATTCTCTTTATTTCTAACTGGCTCAAAACTATGATAAATAGATTCTGAATTTTGTCAGTTATATTTTGTGTATCTCCCAAGATGATATAAAAGAGATGACTCTACACATGGACATGACCAGATGCCCAATATCAAAATGTGATTTATTATAAACTTTGCAGTTGAAGATGGAGAAGCTCTATACAATCAGCAAAAATAAGACCTGGAGCTGACTTGGCTCAGATCATGAATTCCTATTACAAAATTCAGAATTAAATTAAACAAAATAAGGAAAACCACTAGGCCATTCAGGTATGATCTAAATAAAATCCTTTGCAATTATACAGTGGAGGTGACAAATAGATTCAATGGATTAGATCTGATACAGTGCTGAAGAACTATGGATGGAGGTTCCTAACATTGTACAGGAGGCAATGATCAAAACCATTCCCAAAAAAATAAATGCAAAAAAGGCAAAATGGTTGTCTGAGGAGGCCTTAAAAATAGCTGAGAAAAGAAGAGAAGCTAAAGGCAAAGGAGAAAAGGAAGGATATATCCATCTGAATGCAGAGTTCCAAAGAAAATGAAGGAGATGTAAAACAGAATAGGTCTGGAACAACAGACAGGTACAAAATTGGGAAAGAAGTGTGTGAAGCTGTATATTGTCATCCTACTTAACTTATATAGAGAGTGCATGTGAAATACCAGACTGGATGAGACAGAAGCTGGAATTAAGATTGTGGGGAGAAATATCAATAATATCAGATATACATTTGACACACTCTTATGACAATAAGTGAAGAGGAACTAAAGAGCCTCTTGGTGAAACTGAAAGACAATAGTGAAAAAGCTGGCTTAAAACTCAACATTTAGAAAACAAAGATCATGGCATCCAATCCCATCACTTCATGCCAAATAGAAGGTGAAACAATGGAAAAGATGAGACTTTATTTTCTTGGGCTCCAAAATCACTGCAGAAAGTTACTGCCAGTATGAAATTAAAAGACACTTATTCTTTGGAATAAATACTATAGCAAACCTAGGCAGTGTATTAAAAAGCAGACAGCATATTAAAAATCAGAGACATTACTTTGCCAACAAACGTCTATATAGTCTAAGCTTTGGTTTTTCCAGTAGTCATGTATGGATGTCAGAGTTGGACCATAAGGAACCCTGACCCTGGAAAAGATAGAAGGCAGGAGGAGAAGGGGATGACAGAGGATGAGATGATAGGAAGGTATCACTAACTCGATGGTCATGGGTTTGTGTATGCTCAGGAAGATGGTATAGGACATGGAAGCCTGGCATGCTTCAGTCTGTGGGGTTTCAAAGACTTGGACACAACTGATAGCTTGAACAACAACAGCTATATGATAATTACATGATTTAACTCCTGTCTTCTGTTATTATAATAAAATGTAATTGACTAATCAATTGAGCTCTCAAAATGAGGGCATCTAGATAGTGGCATATTATCTTTAACCATACTGGTTATTCACATTATTAATATTCTAATAATGTGAATATTAAATTTTAATATTTTAATTTTTAAAATTAATATTTTAATATTTTTTCAATACTTGATAATATAATGGGTCGGTAACACTTAAGGCAAGATGACCTTATAACTAGTGATGAAGGATGTTTCCTCATTTTCTAATCTCAAGGGTTTCTGTAAGGTGGAGGTGGTGGTCGTGGTTTAGTCACTAATTTGTGTCAGACTTTTTGACATTACATGGACTTTAGCCTTCTATATTCCTCTGTCCAAAGGTTTTTCCAAGCATGAATATCAGTGGGTAGCTATTTCCTTCTCTAGGGGATCTTCCAGACACAAGGATCAAACCCATGTCTCCTGTTAAGCAGGCAGATTATATATCACTAAGTGACCTGGGAAGCCCCTTCCTTAGGTAAATACCATTATTTTTTCTTACATATTTAATAGAATTAACTGATGAAACTACTAAGCTGTCAGTTTTCTCTGTGGAAAGCTTTCAATACAAACACAATCTAGTTAATAATATAAAATAATTTAATTTTCTTATTTGGGATCTGTCTTAATAACATATTTTTTCCAGAATATGATCTGTTATATCTAAAATTTTCAAATATATTTCCCAAAATTTATCCAACTGAGGTATCACTTTATTTTCAGTTTCAAAAATCTATAGACCTGTTCTCTCTCCTAATTAATGGCAGTGATCCTGAGTGCCTCCTGTAATTCTTTCCTTTAATTTTAATCTGCTTAATCAATGAGGTGATTTTTTTTTTAATTCTTAAAAAAAAAAACCCTGTAATTTTCCTACTTCCAGATAAATATTTGCTTATTCAATACAATGCACTTTTTCCTAATTGTTTTCTTTAAACTGCATGCTATTTAAAAGAGATGCCTTAACTTTAGAATATACTTGAATTTTTGGCATATATTGTTGTTTTAATGTCAAATAAAATCCACTTGTAGTCAGAGAACATTTGTACTGGCACTGTATCCCTTTGAAAACTATTGAAACGTGTTTATGCCCTGCTTTTGGTCAATTCAGTTTTTTTTGCAATTGAATGATCAGTTAATAACTTTAATGATATATATCTTAGCTTATATATGTTGACCAAATCATTGGCATCACTTCTGTCTGCTTGTTATACTAGTTCTTAAGAGCGGTGTGTTAAAACTTTGTTATGGTTGTGAATTTATATTTATATAAATGTATCCAATTTTAGTAGTGTTTACATGACGTTTTTTTATTATTTTAATCATGGCTTCTCTGTATTCTCTGTTCTGAATATTCATTGGAAAAGACTGATGCTGAAACTGAAACTCCAATATTGTGGCCACTTGATGCAAAGAACTGACACATTTGAAAAGACCCTGATGCTGTGAAAGATTGAGTGCAGGAGGAGAAGGGGATAACAGAAGATGAGATGGTTGGATGGCATCACCGACTCAATGGACATGAGTTTGGGTAAACTCCAGGAGTTGGTGACAGACAGGGAGGCCTGGTGTGCATTAGTCCACAAGGTTGCAGAGTCAGACACAACTAAGCGACGGGAGAGAACTGAACTCTGTATTCTCATATAATAAATATTTTAGTCTACATGTATATAGGCTTGTTTTTCATCAGCTTAATGATCTTTGTCTATAATTTGAACAGTTTATCCCTCAATGTTTATTATCTGTGGTTTAAGTAGAACATCTTAGTATTCATTGTTGTTTTTATATGATCCTGTTAAATGATCCCATATTTCTGCATCTGTCCATGAATTTTTGTTGATTATATTTTATCATTCCATTTTGAATTACTAGAAACACTCCAAAATTAATCTCTCTATCCTGTTTTATAACCAGCGTTACTTTTTTTTATGAATCTGCTTGTGTGTGTGTGAATATGTATATTTTAGAAAGAATGTTTAGGTAGTATCTGAATGACGTATCAGATCAGATCAGATCAGATCAGTCGCTCAGTCGTGTCTGACTCTTAGCGACCCCATGAACCGCAGCACGCCAGGCCTCCCTGTCCATCACCAGCTCCCGGAGGTCACCCAGACTCACACCCATCAAGTCAGTGATGCCATCCAGCCATCTTATCCTCTGTCGTCCCCTTCTCCTCCTTCCCTCAATCCCTCCCAGCATCAGAGTCTTCTCCAATGAGTCAACTCTTCTCATGAGGTGGCCAAAATACTGGAGTTTCAGCTTTAGCATCATTCCTTCCAAAGAAATCCCAGGATTGATCTCCTTCCGAATGGACTGGTTGGATCTTCTTGCAGTCCAAGGGACTCTCAAGAGTCTTCTCCAACACCACAGTTCAAAAGCATCAATTCTTCGTTGCTCAGCCTTCTTGACAGTCCAGCTCTCACATAGAGTATCTTAATACATTTCAGAAAATTTAAAATTAAATTGTTGATTTATTATTTCCTCTGGAGTTCTGGAAAATTGAACCCCCTCCATATATTTCTAGTACCATCAGATTATTGGTGACTTAAATTAAGAATCCTAGATGAAGATCCTAATGGCAGTGAAGTTGGAGAATTTTCAGTAAGTATTGACATGCTTTTCCTACCAAAATAGAAGGTTGGGAAACTATAATATCTTACTGCAGTTCTAAAATTTTGTGTATCCAATTTAAACAGGTGGTTTTCCAAGTGTGCTTCCCCCATATCATGTCAGATTTTTTTATAAATTCAAATTATTGGGTTGGCCATAAAGTTTGTTTTGGTTTTACCATAATCAGTCCTTTCAATGAATATTCAGGATTGATTTCCTTTAGAATTGACGGGTTTGATCTCCTATCAGTCCAAGGGACTCTCAAGAGTCTTCTCCAATACCACAGTTCAAAAACATAAATTATTTGGCACTCAGCTTTCTTTATGGTACAACTCTTGCATCCTTACATGACTACTGAAAAACGATAGCTTTGATTAGATGAAATTTTGTTGGAAAAGTAATGTCCCTGCTTTTTAATACACTGTCTAGGTTGGTCATAGCTTTTCATCCAAGGAGCAAGTGTCTTTTAACTTCATGGCTGCAGCCATCTGCAGTAATTTTAGAGCCCAAGAAAACAAAGTTTCTCACTATTTCCATTGTTTCCCCCATCTATTTCCCATGAAGTGATGGGACCAGATGACATGATCTTAGTTTTCTGAAATGCTGAGATAAGCCAACATTTTCACTCTCCTCTTTCACTTTCATCAAGAGGCTCTTTAGTTCCTCTTCTTTCTGCCATAAGAGAGGTGTCATCTGCATATCTAAGGTTATTGATATTTCCCCCAGCAACCTTAATTCCAGCTTGTGCTTCATCCAGCCTGGCAATTTGCATGATGTACCCTGCATAGAAGTTAAATAAGCAGGGTGACAATATACAGCCTTGACTTACCCCTTTTTCTATTTGGAACCAGTCTGTTGTTCCATGTCCAGTTCTAACTGTTGCTTCCTGACCTGCATACACATTTCTCAGGAAGCAGGTCAGGTGGTCTGATATTCCCTTCCACAGTTTGTTTTGATCTACACAATCAAAGCCTTTGATGTAATCAATAAAGCAGTAGTAGATTTATTTTTTTTCCTGGAATTCTCTTGCTTTTTCTTTTTTTTTTTTAATTTTATTTTATTTAACTTTACAATATTGTATTGGTTATGCCATGTATCAAAATGAATCTGCCACAGACATACATGTGTTCCCTATCGTAAACCCTCCTCTCCCCTTCTCCCTCCCCATACCATTCCCCTGGGTCATTGCAGTGTATCAGCCCCAAGCATCCAGTATCATGCATCGAACCTGGACTGGCAAATCGTTTCACATATGATATTATACACATTTCAATGTCATTCTCCCAAATCATCCCACCCTCTCCCTCTCCCAGAGTCCAAAACTCTGTTCTATACATCAATGTCTTTTTTGCTGTCTCGTATACAGGGTTATTGTCACCATTTTTCTAAATTCAATATATATGTGTTAGTATACTGTATTGGTGTTTTTCTTTCTGGCTTACTTCACTCTGTATAGTAGGCTCCAGTTCCATCCACCTCATTAGAACTGATTTAAATGTATTCTTTTTAATGGCTGAGTAATACTCCATTGTGTATATGGACCACAGATTTCTTATCCATTCATCTGCTGATGGACATCTATGTTGCTTCCATGTCCTGGCTATTATAAACAGTGCTGCAATGAACATTGGGGTACACGTGTCTCTTTCAATTCTGGTTTCCTCAGTGTGTATACCCAGCAGTGGGATTGCTAGATCATAAGGCAGTTCTATTTCCAGTTTTTTAAGGAACCTCCACAATGTTCTCCATAGTGGCTGCACTAGTTTGCATTCCCACCAACAGTGTAAGAGGGTTCCCTTTTCTCCACACTCTTTCCAGCATTTATTGCTTGTAGACTTTTGGATCCCAGCCATTCTGACTGGCGTGAAATGGTACCTCATAGTGGTTTTGATTTGCATTTCTCTGATAATGAGTGATGTTGAGCATCTTTTCATGTGTTTGTTAGCCATCTATGTCTTCTTTGGAGAAATGTCTATTTAGTTCTTTGGCCCATTTTTTGATTGGGTCTTTTTTTTTTTTTTCTGGAATTGAGCTGTAAGCGTTGATTGTATATTTTCGAGATTAGTTGTTTGTCTGTTGCTTCATTTCCTATTATTTTCTCCCATTCTGAAGGCTGTCTTTTCACCTTGCTTATAGTTTCCTTTGTTGTGAAGAAGCTTTTAAGTTTAATTAGGTCCCATTTGTTTATTTTTGCTTTTATTTCCAATATTCTGGGAGGTTGGTCATAGAGGATCCTGCTGTGAGGTATGTCGGAGAGTGTTTTGCCTATATTCTCCTCTAGGAGTTTTATAGTTTCTGGTCTTACATTTAGATCTTTAATCCATTTTGAGTTTGGTTTTGTGTATGGTGTTAGAAAGTGCTCTAGTTTCATTCTTTTACAAGTGGTTGACCAGTTTTCCCAGCACCACTTGTTAAAGAGATTGTCTTTAATCCATGTATATTCTGGCCTTCTTTGTCAAAGATAAGGTGTCCATATGTGCGTTCATTGATCTCTGGGCTTTCTATTTTGTTCCATTTATCTATATTTCTGTCTTTGTGCCAGTACCATACTGTCTTGATGACTGTGGCTTTGTAATAGAGCCTGAAGTCAGGCAGGTTGATTCCTCCAGTTCCGTTCTTCTTTCTCAAGATACCTTTGGCTATTTGAGTTTTTTTGTATTTCCATACAAATTGTGAAATTATTTGTTCTAGCTCTGTGAAGAGTACCGTTGGTAGCTTGATAAGGACTGTATTGAATCTATAAATTGCTTTGGGTAGTATACTCATTTTCACTATATTGATTCTGCCAATCCATGAACATGGTATATTTCTCCATCTATTAGTGTCCTCTTGATTTCTTTCACCAGTGTCTTATAGTTTTCTATATATAGATCTTTAGCTTCTTTAGGTAGATATATTCCTAAGTATTTTATTCTTTTCATTGCAATGGTGAATGGAATTGTCTCCTTAATTTCTCTATTTTCTCATTATTAGTGTACAGGAATGCAAGGGATTTCTGTGTGTTGATTTTATATCCTGCAACTATACTATATTCATTGATTAGTTCTAATAATTTTCTGGTGGAGTCTTTAGGGTTTTGTATGTAGTGGATCATGTCATCTGCAAACAGTGAGAGTTTTACTTCTTCTTTTCCAATTTTGATTCCTTTTATTTCTTTTTCTGCTCTGATTGCTGTGCCCAAAACTTCCAAATCTATGTTGAATAGTAATGGTGAAAGTGGGCACCCTTGTCTTGTTCCTGACTTTAGAGGAAATGCTTTCAATTTTTCACCATTGAGGATAATGTTTGCTGTTGGTTTGTCATATATAGCTTTTATTATGTTGAGATATGTTCCTTCTATTCCTGCTTTCTGGAGAGTTTTTATCATAAATGGATGTTGAATTTTGTCAAAGGCTTTCTCTGCATCTATTAAGATAATCATATGGTTTTTATTTTTCAATTTGTTAGTGTGATCCACACAGTCAAAGGCTTTGGCATAGTCAATAAAGCAGAAATAGATGTTTTTCTGGAACTCTCTTGCTTTTTCAATGATCCAATGGATGTTTGCAATTTGATTTCTGGTTCCTCTGCCTTTTCTAAATCCAACTTGAACATCTGTAAGTTCTTGCATCATGTAATGTTGAAGACTTGCTCAAGAATTTTGGGCATTATTTTACTAGCATGTGAAATGAGTTTGCACTATTGCAATTGTGCAATAGTTTGAGAGTTCTTTGGCATTGGAAAGAAAACTGACCTTTCCCAGTCCTGTGGTCACTGCTGAGTTTTCCATATTTGCTGGCATATTGAGTTCAGCACTTTCACAGTATCATCTTTTAAGGTTTGAAATAATTCATCTGGAATTCCATCACCTCCCCTAGCTCTGTTCAAATGCCAGAGAAGAGATTAAGTCAAAGAAGTAGACAACTTTTTGCCCATGAAATTTTATTCTTCATAAATTACCCACCTTAGAATAACTCTAGGAGAAAACTAAACTAAGAAGACTGTGTGTCTTAGTCTAAGTCATTAAGGAACAGAATTTATTTAGGAGTTGCACAGAGTAATTGACTAGACCTTGAATGAAGAGGTTATCAGATGGCACCATTCAACAAAGATATTTGAGGTTGCCCAGTCTTTCTTGTAAGCAAGCAATATCTACAAATTCAGTGTTACGTATCTGTTAAGCATGGAGATTTCTTTGCAAACTGAGCCCATGGTTTATTTGCATTTATAACCAGTGAATTAAATAGTACTGATATAAAGAAAATATGTAGAAATTCAATTGAAAAACATGCTGGCCCCAGCATATTTATTAGATACCATTCCAAGAAACAAACAAAACAAAAACTTGATGAAAATATTTATAGTTCCTTCGTTCATAAAATATTTAAACTTAATGTGGAACTCATCAATAATGACCTGCACGTTTTAAAAAGATCACACTTTTGAAATGTGGGAAATGGAATATAGACCAATATTTAAATGAAAATAGCTAAGGAAGAAATTACATTTTTTTTTGTTTGAAGATCATGATTTGGCTATAGAAATCTTGATGAAAACGGATAAAGATTGTTGGAATCAGGAAATACAGAATATAGTGATAGGGGGGAATGCTAGTTGAAATAAGCAAAAATATTATTAGAAATTCCTGTATTTGTAACCTGGAATCTCAATGGATGTTTGGTTGTTATCTATTTTGAGATAGAAAACACAGAAGAAGGGCGAAATTTGGAGTTTCAAGGCTAATAGAAATAATAAGTCATTTTGGATAGCTGACTCATATATTTATTGAGTCATCAAGTGGAAATTTCAAATTACTGGTTGATTGTATCAATATGTATTCAGAGTTCAGAAGTCTAGGATCAATTTTAGAATCGTGGCACCATCAAGAAGTAAATGGCTTTGCCTAGAAATAGTAACTTGTTGAGAAGAGTCTCCAGAGTTGAACCTTAATAAAATTCAACATTCAGAGGCCAGATCAAATGATCTGGAAAAAAAAAAGTGTTAGTACAAATAGGACAAATTTTCACTGAGTGTAAAGGCTAGTATAGAAAAAAGTGAGATTAGAAAACAGATATTTGAAGACTAAAGATTTGGAGAAGTAAGTATATACCACTTTAGTATGAATTGCTTATAAAAAAGACAAAAGAAATAAAATGACAGTAGGAGAGATTAATGGTGATTGAAGAGGTTTTTTTTTCTGAAATAGAAAAAGAAAGCTCAAATTCCAGTTAGGAAAAACAAAGCAAAAACTACCACAATGGGGTCATTTAGAGATATAAGAAACAGAAAGGATCACTGGTGATAAATAAATTATATAAGTATCTAAATCACACAATTTGAACAATGAGTAAAATGATGAAATAATAAAATTAAAATCAGATAATATTACTTGAAATATAAGGGGGATCACGACTGCTTTAAAACTTCAAAAGATTTTTACAAAAATTGAAATAAAATATTCAAAACCTAATGGGAAGAAAAGGAATAGATACAAACACTGAAAATTTGAAATGTACGGGGAATAATACAGGGAATTTAAAATACCATAAAAACATTTTACAAAATCTTATGCAAATGAGTTTTAATATCACATTGAAAGAAGATAATTTTCTGGGAAATGTAAATTATAAAAATGCTTCTCAGGAGGAATCCAAATCCTCAACTGATCCTAACAGTGGAAGAATTGGGGACAGTCATCAGAGTACTATTCTTCAGATGCTAGCCCAAAGACATACATTTAATTATATTCATGTACAAATTATTTCAGCCTTTCAGGGAAAAGACAGTTCTGATATGCTTCTAACCAAAGCTTCTAACCATGCTTCTAACCAAAGCATGGTTTCTCTGTTTCTACATGTCTTGCAAACAGAGGTACTTTCTTTCTTTCTTTCTTTTTTAATATTTTGTATAAGACTAACTCCTGAAGACTGAGTGATGAACAGACTTAGGAGCGAGGTTAAAGTGTCTGCTTCCAGAGCAGAGGACATTTCCATTTTGCTATCCAGTATAATAAATATGATCTTTCTCTCTCTATGAAGCAAAGGTTGGACAGATGGTTTGCAATCCTTTATAAGAATGAAGTTTCATAAACTCTACTCCCGTAGCCATCATGTAAACTTGTACTGCGAACAGCATCCCTGGGGCCCAGTCTAAGCACCTCCCCTCCCACCACCATGGACTTTTGGCAGTAAGATGAAAACATGAACAGAGAGGCCACTCTGTTGGGCCTTGCAGTAATAATGTCTTTTGTTCCTGATCCAGGATTTGCATGCCTTCTACTTGTTAAAGGCATTTCTGATACCACTGTAGGCTAATTTGCTATCTAGGAGATGGATAAAATCCCAAACCTTCGGAGGACTTCTTTCATCTTATATGTGTTTTTCTCCTTGTGGAATCTTTTCTTTACTTTCTCCACCTGGAACCCTGTCCACTATGATGATTACTTACCCTTGGAACCTCATCCAATCCCTTATTTGTGGACTAAATGCCCACTGTCATACTCATACAGAATCTTGAATATTTTATATTGGAATTTACATTTTGATTACTTTCAAGTTGGAAATCATGTCTGTTTAGTTTCAAATTTAACACAACACAATGTCTATAATAAGCACTTAGTAAAATTTGAAGAAACAATCTAAGTATCACTGTTTAATTAGTTCTACCTATTATTATCAATGTAGGAATTGATACTTTAGTTTTATTTTCCATAGAGAAAGATGGCTTATTTTCTCTCTCTCTCTCTCTCTTTTTTTTCTTTTTTTTCCTGATTGTTTAGGTTTGTTTTCCCTTTATAGGAAAATATTTTTTTAAAAGTATGTATTTGTGATGGAAAGTCTGTCAGGACCTCCTGAAGTTTGAAGATTTATTTTGTTGTTTCTGTTATATTTTGTAATATGTCAGAAAATAATGCAATATATAAGAAAATCACTAATTAGAGGAATAAGCCAAAATGTTTTAAGTTGCTTAGGAGTAAGTTTAAAATGGTAATTTACAAAGTGAGTTGTTCAAGAATAATGATGATAAAAACATGAAAACTTTATGGAATATTTTAATGATGAAATTGTCTAAAATATCCAAACATATTTTCATACACTAAACATGATATAGAGGGTCTAAATAAAAATATTAATAAAAAGATAAAAATAAAGAGCTTCACTTAAGGAATTTGTTGTTAATACTTTATATTTCCTATGAATCCTTCACTGGATTTTTTTTTTTTTTAACTCTTTTCATGATCTTTAATGGAAATATACTAAAAGTTAAGTTTAGTCTTTTAAATAATGTGGACTTTAAAGAATGAAATTCTTGAATAGATTATGTAAATAAAATAACTGAAAACTTGAGAATATCAGTAATAACCAAATACCAATTATTGTAAACCTAGAGAAAATGCTTTTTCAATTGGGAAGTTTAAAGTCCCTATAAACAGTACAGAATTTGTTTTAAGATAAAATAAATTGCTCCTGATAATGTCAAAGTTCTATAAGTAGACTAGAGAATTACAGGAATATGATAGCAAAATCCCAGAGCTCCAGTTTGAAGTGATTCATAGGAAAAAGACTATCACTGAAGATGGATATAGAAGTAAAGCAAAATAAAATGAAATAAAATATATCAGCACAGATTTCTCTGATGTTAATGGACTCATATGATATTACCAAAATGGTTTTCAGTTTAACATCCCCAGAAGGATTTTGTGTGAAAGATCTATATATAGTCACTGAATGATAATGAATGAAGTAATCTTACAGTGAACATCAGGAAGAATACTTTCCTAGAATTCCAAAAGGACACTTTACATTTGCATTGCTTAAATGATTTTAAAATCTTATGTACTCCTACACATTACAGAGAAAGTGCTAGCTACAGGATAAGATTGAAAGCTTTACCTCTTCTTGAACAAAAGCTTTGTCTCTTTTGTGTGCTCTGTGAAGCTTGTTCTCACAGGCTCCAAATTATGGGTCTCGATAGTATTGACATTTTAATCCCTCCTATTTCCTCTCTTGATTGTTAAACAATGGTCCCTGCACCCTATATACCCTTTGGTTTATTTCTATATAGATGTAGGTAATAATCCCTCTTCCTTACTTAATTTTTAAGGAAAATCAACAGTAAAAATGCAATTGTGTATATGAGATGTATAATAAATATTTTGTCATCATTGTTGAAAGATTATGTACTAAAAGTAAGCAGTGTTTAAAATTTGAGTTTTTTCATGCATTTTAAAGGTTAATATGATCTTTAACATTTCTTCATATTTGTAGGACATTTGTCCTTCCATTGAAAAATCCACATATCCATAGGGTATTGAAGAATATATATACTCAACTCCAAATTTTCCCAATGTTCATTATATAATTACCTGGTTGAAGCAAGAATTTCAAAAAGTGGTAAAATTTTGAATGTTCAGTTAAGGCAAGTCTTTGGCTCATTTTAGTTTTTTTTTTTTCCCCTCAAATAACAATAATTTGTTCAAAAATGCACTGAGGTGTACCTTAAGACCCTCACTTCACACAATATGTATGTAACTTACCCAATGGAAAAATCATTGTAAACACATCAACTCTAACAGACTGTTACCAAAATTTTACAGAGCCTAAAATCAACCTGAAAGATAATCTTTTGAAACTCAGAGGAAAATACACACTTTAAAATTTCCTAGTCATTGTCTCTCAGTGGACAGAAAGGTGGAGAATGTATCTTTAAAACCATATAGTCTCCTGTGAATCATTTCAAAAATGCATTGCCTTTTAGAACTAACTTTTATCAAAATGAAACAAAGTTTTGAACTGTATGTTTGACAAAATTCTCTGTATTCATGTATTTTCTTACAAGGGTTATCTAATTGCAGATATTCATTACTAGCATCACTCCTGATTCTGATATACAGGGACCCACTACCCAGAGAAGTGGGAAGCATTCAAAGTTCATCTATTTTAATTTAATCTATTTTAAAAATAATATTTAAATGTCATCTCTGTTCCAAACACTTTAGATACTTTCCTTAATAATAATTACATGCAAGCAATTCATTCACTGTTAGCTTCATTTTATTTTTTTTTTTTTTTTTGATGTTACATGCATTTTATTTTTTATTTATTTATTTATTTTAATTTTTCTTAACTTTACACTATTGTATTACTTTTACTATACATCGAGATGGATCCACCACCAGAATACACGTGTTCCCCATCCTGAACCCTCCTCCCTCCCCCTTCCCACACCATCCCTCCAGGTCATCCCAGTGCTCCAGTCCCAGGCATCTGTTATAGGGCATCGTACCTGGACTGACTCGTTTCAGATATGATATTATACATATTTCAATGCCATTCTCCCCAATCGTCCCACCCTCTCCCAGTCCCAGAGTCCAAAAGTCTGTTCTATACATCAGTGTCTCTTTTGCTGTCTCATAAGCAGGGTGATTGTTACCATCTTTCTAAATTCCATATATATGCGTTAGTATACTGTATTTGTGTTTTTGTTTCTGGCTTACTTCACTCTGTATAATAGGCTCCAGTTCCATCCACCTCATTAGAACTGATTCAAATGTATTATTTTTAATGGCTGAGTAATACTCCATCGTGTATATGTACCACAGCTTGCTTATCCATTCATCTGTGGATGGGCATCTAGGTTGCTTCCACGTCCTGGCTATTGTAAACAGTGCTGCTATGAACATTGGGGTACACGTGCCTCTTTCAATTCTGGTTTTCTCAGTGTGTATGCCCAGTAGTGGGATTGCTGGTTCATAAGGCAGTTCTATTTCCAGTTTTTTGAGGAATCTCCATACTGTTCTCCATAGTGGCTGTACTAGTTTGCATTCCCACCAACAGTGTAAGAGGGTTCCCTTCTCTCCACACCGTCTCCAGCATTTATTGCTTGTGGATTTTTGGATCGCAGCCATTCTAACTGGCGTGTAATGGTACCTCATAGAGGTTTTGATTTGCATTTCTCTGATAATGAGTGATGTTGAGCATCTTTTCATGTGTTTGTTAGCCATCTGTATGTCTTCTTTGGAGAAATGTCTATTAAGTTCTTTGGCCCATTTTTTGATTGGGTCGTTTATTTTCCTGGAATTGAGCTGTAGAAGTTGCTTGTATATTTTTGAGATTAGTTGTTTGTCTGTTGCTTCATTTGCTATTATTTTCTCCAATTCTGAAGGCTGTCTTTTCAGCTTGCCTATAGTTTCCTTTGTTGTGCAGAAGCTTTTAAGTTTGATTAGGTCCCATTTGTTCATTTTTGATTTTATTTCCGATATTCTGGGAGGTGGGTCATAGAGGATCCTGCTGTGATGTAAGTCAGAGAGTGTTTTGCCTATGTTTTCCTCTAGGAGTTTTATGGTTTCTGGTCTTATATTTAGCTCTTTAATCCATTTTGAGTTTATTTTTGTGTATGGTGTTAGACAGTGTTCTAGTTTCATTCTTTTACAAGTGTTCAGCCAGTTTTCCCAGCACCACTTGTTAAAAAGATTGTCTTTAATCCATTGTATATTCTTGCCGCCTTTGTCAAAGATTAGGTGACCATATGTGCGTGGATTTATCTCTGGACTTTCTATTTTGTTCCATTGATCTATATTTCTGTCTTTGTGCCAGTACCATACTGTCTTGATGACTGTAGCTTTATAGTAGAGCCTGAAGTCAGGCAGGTTGATTCCTCCAGTTCCGTTCTTCTTTCTCAAGATAGCTTTGGCTATTCGAGGTTTTTTGTATTTCCATACAAATTGAGAAATTATTTGTTCTAGCTCTGTGAAGAATACCATTGGTAGCTTGATGGGGATTGCATTGAATCTATAAATTGCTTTGGGTAGTATACTCATTTTAAAACTGAGGAAACCAGGGCTTGAAGTGAAGTGAAGTGAAGTCTCTCAGTCATGTCCGACTCTTTACGACCCCATGGACTGTAGCCCACCAGGCTCCTCAGTCCATGGAATTTTCCAGGCAAGAGTACTGGAGTGGGTTGCCATCTCAGGGCTTAGAGAAGATAAATTTTTCAAGTTCACATAGGCAGTAAGTGATGGATAGCATGCTACTATATACAATACAAAGGTGGTTTTTGCAAGTCTTTGCTAATGTCTTGACATTCATGGAGCATACACTTCTGGGAATGATAAAGTATCATTGGTTTAGAATAGATACATGGAAAAGTACAAAATACCTACTTTAAGCATTAGTTCTTTTAGGTTATTATAAAAATATGTGTTAGTATAGTTCTGAGTATTTTTCTTACTATATTTAATGCTTAAGCAAATAATTTATTAGTGCAAATTTTTTTCTGGTCTTTGTAAACGTTTCACAGAAATCATATGGAACACCTATCGAGTTTTCTGTAATGCCCTACACTTGAAAATAGAGAAGCAAATAGATTTCCTTGGGTGGGAGAAGAACACTAGAATTAGTTTTCTATATGAATTAATCACATATACATCTATGTTCTTATCTTGAAAACTTGTGGGCTATTTTCTACAAAAAGAAATTAATAACATATAGGTAGAGCCAACATAATATTCTGAGGAAAGCATACCTTCAGGATCAGACAACCTAACCTGTTAGAGCTTTCAGCTTTTAATAGGAGCTTCACTAGGACAATGTAGATATTTAGTTATAGGAAGTTACTACTGTTTGCATGCATATGTGTGCATGTATGCCATAGTCAGTGTTTACATAAAGAATTTGAAAGACATTGAAGCAATGTCACTTCATACTTTTTCATCAAATGTTTTGGGATAAAGGGAAGAAAATATTAATATATAAAAGACAGTGAAAAACTTATCTCATTGTTATCAGAAACATGCTGTGGCAGTGGATGGACCAGAAAAATAATTAAGACAAAAATTCAAGAATGTCTCATTGAATCATGAAACAAATACATACTAAGTGTTTGCCATGCTATTCACTGGGAACACAATTATATGAATGAGTGAGTCTCATCTTCAAAGAGCTCATAACTTCAGTTATTCAGTGAGGAAGGTGGCATGTGAAATGACCTTTGAAACTTCAAGAGGATTTTCTTAAACAGCAAAATTGAGGAAGGTCATTCCATACAAGTGAAATGAATAAACAAATTACAATATATGGCAAGTGGTTATGTATTTTGTAACACATCATAGAAGACCTTTCCTTCTCTTTTGCTCTAAGCTTACTTCTATATATTCTTTGCAAATAGAATAATTAGAAATTTTGCACACTGTGTCCCTCCAGATCATCATGTGTAGGTAGCTACATTTTACCATATGTTTTTCCATATCAATTATACTAAAGGTAACTGTCAGATGCAATGGACATCTGACCAACTTGCATGAACTTGTCACCACCCTATTTGAACCAAAAATATACTAGAATCCATTGAACATTTAAGAAGTAAATGAATGGATGAATGTAGTTTAAAGGAGTTAGCCCCAAATGAGTACACTAAAAATACTGCCAGGGGTAGGAAAGATGAACTCCCCAGGTTGGTAGGTGCCCAATATGCTACTGGAGATCAATGGAGAAATGATTCCAGAAAGAATGAAGAGATGGAGCCAAAGCAAAAATAGCACCCAGTTGGGGATGTGACTGGTGATGAAAGCAAGGTCTGATGCTGTAAAGAGCAATATTGCATAGGAACCTGGAATGTTATGTCCATTAATCAAGGCAAACTGGAAGTGGTCTAAAAGAAGATGGCAAGAGTGAACGTCAACAGTTTCAGTTCAGTTCAGTTCAGTTGCTCAGTCATGTCCAACTCTTTGCGACCCCATGAATCGCAGCACACCAGGCCTCCCTGTCCATCACCAACTCCCGGAGTTCACTCAGACTCACGTCCATCGAGTCAGTGATGCCATCCAGCCATCTCATCCTCTGTCGTCCCCTTCTCCTCCTGCCCCCAATCCCTCCCAGCATCAGAGTCTTTTCCAATGAGTCAACTCTTCGCATGAGGTGGCCAAAGTACTGGAGTTTCAGCTTTAGCATCATTCCTTCCAAAGAAATCCCAGGGCTGATCTCCTTCAGAATGGACTAGTTGGATCTCCTTGTAGTCCAAGGGACTCTCAAGAGTCTTCTCCAACACCACAGTTCAAAAGCATCACTTCTTCAGCGCTCAGCCTTCTTCACAGTCAAACTCTTATATCCATACATGACCACAGGAAAAACCATAGTTTAGGAATCAGCAAAGTAAATTGGACTGGAATGGGTGAATTTAACTCAGATGGCCATTATATCTACCACTGTGGGAAAGAATCCCTTAGAAGACATGGAGTAGCAACCATAGTAAACAAACGAGTCTGAAATGTACTATTTGGAGGCTATCTCAAAATGACAGAATGGTCTCTGTTCATTTCCAAAGCAAACCATTCAATATCACAGTAATCCAAGTTTATGTCATGACCAGTAATGCTGAAGAAGCTGAAGTTGAATGTTTCAATGAAGGACTACAAGATCTTGTAGAACTAACACCAAAAAAAGATGTCCTTTTCATTATAGGGGACTGGAATGCAAAAGTAGGAAGTCAAGAAACACCTGGAGTAACAGGCAAATTTGGCCTTGGAATACAGAATGAGGCAGGGCAAGAGTAATAGAATTTTGCTAAGAGAACACACTGGTACTAGCAAACACCCTCTTTCAACATCACAAGAGAAAACTCTAGAAATGGACATCACCAGATGGTCAACACTAATATCAGATTGATTATTTTCTTTGCAGCCAAATGTGGAGAAGCTCTACAGTCAGCAAAAACAACACCAGGAGCTGACTGTGTCTCAGATCATGAACTTTTTATTGCCAAATTCAGACTTAAATTGAAGAAAGTAGGGAAAACCACTAGACCATTCAAGTATGACCTAAATCAAATCCCTTACGAGTATACAGTGGAAGTGAGAAAAAGATATAAGGGACTAGATATGATATACAGAGTGTCTGATGAACTATGGATGGAGGTTCGTGACATTGTACAGGAGACAGGTATCAAGATCATCCCCAAGAAAAATAAATAAAAAACAGCAAAACAGCTGTCTGAGAAGACCTTACAAATAGCTGTTAAAAGAATAGAAGCAAAAACCAAAGGAGAAAAGGAAACATATAACCATTTGAATGCAGATTTCCAAAGACTAGCAAGGAGAGCTAAGAAAGCCTCCCTCAGTGATTAGTGCAAAGAAAGAGAGGTAAACAGTAAAATGAGAAAGACTAGAGATCTCTTCAAGAATATTAGAGACACAAAGGGAACATTTCATGCAAAGATGGGCTCAATAAAGGACAGAAATGGTATGGACCTACAAAGGCAGAAGATATTAAGAAAAGATGTCAAGAATGCACATAACAACTATAAAAATAAATCTTCATGACACAGATAATCACAATGGTGTGATCACTCACCTAGAGCCAGATGTCCTGAAATGTGAAGTCAAGTGGGCCTTAGGAAGCATCAATATGAACGAAGCTAGTGGAGGTGATGGGATTCCAGTTGAACTATTTCAAATCCTAAAAGATGATGCTGTAAAAGTGCTGCACTCAATATGCCAGCAAATTTGGAAAATGCAGCAGTGGCCACAGAACTGGAAAAGGTCATTTTTCATCCCAATCCCAAAGAAAGGCAATTCCAAAGAATGCTCAAACTACCACAGAGTTGCACTCATCTCACATGCTAGTAAAGTAATGCTTAAAATTCTCTAAGCCAGGCTTCAACAGTTAGTGAACTGTGAACTTCCAGATGTTCAAGCTGATTTTAGAAAAGGCAGAATAACTAGAGATCAATTTGCCAACATCTGTTGAATCATCAAAAAAGCAATAGAATTCCAGAAGAGCATCTACTTCTGATTTATTTACTATGCCAAAGCCTTTGACTGTGTAGACCACAACAAACTAAATTTCTTAAAGAGCTGGGATTACCAGACATCCTGACCTGCCTCTTGAGAAATCTGTATGCAGGTCAGGAAACAACAGTTAGAACTGGTGGTAGAACAACAGACTGGTTGCACATAGGAAAAGGAGTACGTAAAAGCAGTATATTGTCCTCCTGATTATTTAACTTATATGCATAGTACATCATGAGAAACACTGGGCTGAATGAAGCACAAGCTTATATCAAGATTGCTGGCAGAAATACAAATAACCGCAGATATGCAGATGACACCACCCTTATGGCAGAAAGTGAAGAACTAAAGAGCCACTTGATGAAAGTGAAAGAGGAGAGTGAAAATGTTGGCTTAGAACTCAACATTCAGAAAACTAAGATCATGGCATCTGGTTTCATCACTTCATGGGAAATAGGTGGGAAAACATTGGAAACAGTGGCTGACTTTATTATTTTTGGCTCCAAAATCAGTGCAGGTGGTGACTGAAGCCATGAAATTAAAAGATGCTTGGTCCTTGGAAAAAAAGTTATGACCAACTAGACAGCCTATTTAAACAGCAGAGACATTACTTTGCCAACAAAGGTCCATCTATTCAAGCCTATGGTTTTTCCTGTGGTCATGTATGGATGTGAGAGTTGGACTGTGAAGAAAGCTGAGTGCTGAAGAATCGATGCTTTTGAACTGTGGTGTTGGAGAAGACTCTTTAAAGTCCCCTGGACTGCTAGGCGATCCAACCAGTCCATCCTGCAGGAGATCAGTTCTGGGTGTTCATTGGAAGTTGTGATGCTGAAGCTTAAACTCCAATACTTTGGCCACCTCATGTGAAGAGCTGACTCCTTGGAAAAGACTCTGATGCCGGGAAAGATTGAAGGTGGAAGGGGAAGAAGACGACAGAGGACAAGATGGCTGGATGGCATCACCAAATCAATGAACATAAATTTGAGTAAACTCTGGGAGTTGATGATGGACAGGGAGGCCAGGCATGCTGCAGTCCATGGGGTCGCAGAGTGAGCGACTGAGCTGAACTGAACTGAGGGGTAGGAAAATGTTCGTGTTTGTTGTGCTCTTAATGTAGATAACTCATTCCCTTATACCTACATACCTCCAGAAATTTGAAACCTAGGCCTTCAGAAAGTGACCTCCATGAATGCCCTCTAGGCTTAAGAAGATTTTCGGAGGAGACCAGTGATTTTCCTCCTCCTCTCTCCAATCTTTGCAATTCCCATGGCCCTCTCTTTTCTACTTCTTTCCTTTCCCTTCCCTCTGCACAATACACAAGTGTACCCTCAATGATCACCTTTCCCATCTACTAAGTAAGTCTGGATAACTTTCTCTTTGTCTTACAAAAATCATGTGGTGCCAAATATTTCTAATTTTCAATGTTTTTCTTTATTGCTGTGTTTACTCACATTTTGAAAATAATTTAAAGAAGAGATAGCAAAAAAAAGTCAGAAAAATATTACAATTGGAAATGAAGATGACTTTTATTTTTAGTGTCAGAAGACTTTAAATAATCTGACTTCTTTTTAAGTCCAATGACTGATGATTTCACAGGTCATATACATGGACTGTACTCTTATGCATGGGTTCATTGTAATATATATACTGTTGCCAATACCCTAATTTTCTTTATATAAAATGAAAAAAAAATGTGGAATTTTAATAATCATGAGGGAGTATAAACAATTAAATCTAATATATATGTAAATAAGTAATATATGAGTAAACAAGTCATGCTATGGAAAAAAATAGGCAATGAATATCAGGGCTGGTTTGTATGTGGATAAGTGGATAAGTTTTCACCTGTAAAAACAGGGATTAGAGTCAACTTTATGAAAAACTAATATTTGACTCATAATTTGACATAGGTGATAGGGTTAGGCATAGGGATATTTGGGGCAGGGGGAAAAATTCAACAAAGGAGAAATAGTACCAATGCCTTAAAATAAGGGTTTGCCTGGCTCATTCAAAGAGCTGTATGGGCTTAATGTGACTGCATGAGAGTTTGCCAAGGAGGCAGTGGGCCAATATGCTGCTGAAGCAGTAATAGTGGACCAAATCTAAGAAGGGCCTTTGAACCACTATGACAACTTGTCACAGATCCAGACTGTTTGAAGAGTAGTCTCTTGAGGAAAGAAAATATAATGCCACCCAAAGGTAGCAACTAACCTCTAGCCCTATCAGATTCCTGAAGTTAAGATGGAAATAAATTCTAGGAATGCAGTGACTTTTGAGCCAGCTTATCTTACAGAGGTTCCAGTGGGTCCATGGACTCATCCTAAGGCTATTTTTCAGTATCTGAGTGAGTAGAGTTGACCCTTGAACAACATGGGTTTCAACTGCAAGGGCTTATTTATACATGTATTGCCTTTCAATAAATATACAGTCAGCCATTTGTATTCACTGGTTTTGAATTTGTGGACTCAGACACTCATGGATAGAAATTTCCACAGGTGGTTTCATTCTCATATGGGAAAGATGCAATGTGGAAGCCCAACTGTATATATTGACTACTGCCATTCTAAGTGGCTTAAGCATCTGTGGGTTTATATACAGGTGTTCCTCCACCCAACTCCTCATCTCTACCCTGTAGAAACCAAGAGACAGCTGAAACTGGCAAGAAGATGTAACCCCTGGAAGAATCCTCATATTCCAGACTTGAGAGACATTACCATAGGAAGGATCCAATCCTTTCACCACAATTGAAATAGGGAATCATAAATCTTTTTAGGACAGAAGTCATAAACATTAAAGGTTCAACGTGGTGAGCCCATTCACTTTCCATTCCATTCATGTGTCAGGCTCCTACACATGTAAGGTTATATGTGGGTGGAGTATCATAAACTAAACCAGGAGCTCACTTCAGCTAGGCATCTCATGTTGGAATTGGTATCTTTACTAGAACATATCTTCCTAGTATGTGGTTTTTAATCTGACAAAGGCACTCTTCTAAATTTCTACCAATTATGAGGATTAAAGATAGTTTACTTTTATGTGCAAAAGACAACATAACCCATTGATGATCACACCATACATAGGACTATAATAATTTTCCTGCTGTCACAACAAAAAATAGATCTTGAAATATCAACATTCCACACAATATACACACAGTCCAGTATAATGATGACATCAAGCTACTTGGAACTAGAAATCAGAATGTAGCAATTATAAAAAACTCATATCAAGACAAATGAAAAGGAAATATTAAAGGAGACAGAAAAGAACCACTATGTAAAAGTAAAATCAGGACAACACATTATCCTGGAAGTAAAGAAAAGAGTTTATAAGAATGCCCATGTATCAGATCAGATCAGTCGCTCAGTCGTGTCCGACTCTTTGCGACCCCATGAACCGCAGCACGCCAGGCCTCCCTGTCCATCACCAGCTCCCGGAGATCACCCAGACTCATACCCATCGAGTCAGTGATGCCATCCAGCCATCTCATCCTCTGTCGTCCCCTTCTCCTCCTGCCCTCAATCCCTCCCAGCATCAGAGTCTTCTCCAATGAGTCAACTCTTCGCATGAGGTGGCCAAAATACTGGAGTTTCAGCTAGAGCATCATTCCTTCTAAAGAAATTCCAGGATTGATCTCCTTCAGAATGGACTGGTTGGATCTCCTTGCAGTCCAAGGGACTCTCAAGAGTCTTCTCCAACACCACAGTTCAAAAGCATCAATTCTTCAGCGCTCACCTTCTTCACAGTCCAGCTCTCACATCCATACATGACCACAGGAAAGACCATAGCCTTGACCAGGCGAACCTTTGTTGGTAAAGTAATGTCTCTGCTTTTGAATATGCTATCTAGGTTGGTCATAACTTTCCTTCCAAGGAGTAAGCGTCTTTTAATTTCATGACTGCAGTCACCATCTGCAGTGATTTTGGAGCCCAGAAAAACAAAGTCTGACACTGTTTCCACTGTTTCCCCATCTATTTCCCATGCAGTGATGGGACCAGATGGCATGATCTTCGTTTTCTGAATGTTGAGCTTTAAGCCAAACTTTTCACTCTCCACTTTCACTTTCATCAAGAGGCTTTTTAGCCCCTCTTCACTTTCTGCCATAAGAGTCGTGTCATCTGAATATCTGAGGTTATTGATATTTCTCCCAGCAATCTTGATTCCAGCTTGTGTTTCTTCCAGTCCAGCATTTCTCATGATGTACCCTGCATATAAGTTAAATAAACATGGTGACAATATGCAGCCTTGACGTACTGCTTTTCCTATTTGGAACCAGTCTGTTGTTCCATGACCAGTTCTAACTGTTGCTTCCTGACCTGCATACAGATTTCTTAAGAGGCAGATCAGGTGGTCTGGTATTCCCATCTCTTTCAGAATTTTCCATAGTTTATTGTGATCTACACAGTCAAAGGCTTTGGCATAGTCAATAAAGCAGAAATAGATGTTTTTCTGGAACTCTCTTGCTTTTTCCTTGATCCAGCGGATGTTGGCAATTTGATCTCCGGTTCCTCTGCTTTTTCTAAAACCAGCTTGAACATCAGGAAGTTCACGGTTCACATATTGCTGAAGCCTGGCTTGGAGAATTTTGAGCATTACTTTACTAGCGTGGGAGATGAGTGCAGTTGTTCGGTAGTTTGAGCATTCTTTGGCATTGCCTTTCTTTGGGATTGGGATGAAAACTGACCTTTTCCAATCTTGTGGCCACTGCTGAGTTTTCCAAATTTGCTGGCATATTGAGTGCAGCACTTTAACAGCATCATCTTTCAGGACTTGGAATAGCTCCACTGGAATTCCATCACCCCCACTAGCTTTGTTCGTAGTGATGCTTTCTAAGGCCCATTTGACTTCACATTCCAAGATGTCTGGCTCTAGGTCAGTGATCACATCATCATGATTATCTGGGTCTTGAAACTCTTTTTTGTACAGTTCTTCTGTGTATTCCTGCCACCTCTTCTTAATATCTTCTGCTTCTGTTAGGTCCACACCATCTCTGTCCTTTATCGTGCCCATCTTTGCATGAAATGTTCCTTTGGCAAACCACTTCAGTATTCTTGCCTTGAGAACCCCATGAACAGTATGAAAAGACAAAATGATAGGATACTGAAAGAGAAACTCCCCAGGTCAGTAGAGGCCCAATATGCTACTGGAAATCAGTGGAGAAATAGCTCCAGAAAGAATGAAGGGACAGAGCCAAAACAAAAAGAATACTCAGCTGTGGATGTGTCTGGTGATAGAAGCAAAGTCTGATGCTGTAAAGAGCAATACTGCATAGGAACCTGGAATGTCAGGTCCATGAATCAAGGCAAATTGGAAGTGGTCAAACAAGAGATGGCAAGAGTGAATGTTAACATTCTAGGAATTAGCGAACTAAAATGGACTGGAATGGGTGAATTTAACTCAGATGCCCATGTATACCAAATGTTATTGACAGGTCTAGTAATAAAGAGATGGAAAACTTCACATTAAAGTGATTTGATAAGCAATGTCACAGGAAAGCCTAACTACAGTTACTTGGATGGAAATAGGAAGAGAAGGATTAAAATCTGAGATTTCAGTGTACATTTTTTTAAGAGAAGTTGAGAACCAGAGAGAAATGGTATATGAGGAGAAGTTAAGAAATGATGTTTGAAATATGGAAAAGTTGATAGGAGGCTTGTAGGCTGATAGGAGTTGATTTGTAGAGGGGAAGAATCAATATTGTAGGAATAAAAAGGATAATTGCTGGAGTATGATTTTGAACTATGAGAGTGGGTAGAAGACATGGAAAGGCCCAGGTAGCAGCTGGATTTGGTTAACAGCCAATTTAAATTCCTTTAAAATGCTGCCAATTTTGTTATTTAGCTCCAGGGAAACATATACTAAATTACTAGTCACACTTGATTTAAATACATACATACATATGAATTTTTAACTATAAAACATTAATTTTGCAAATGGTACTAATATTATTTTAAATTTTGATAATACATTTATTAAGTGCATCTAATAAACAGATTATATATGTGTGTGCACACACATATATATTTATGCAATATAGGTATATATCTGCATCAATAAAACTGAAAATTACTAAGAAAAAATACAGTGTGATACAAAATATAGGAAAGCACAGCTTATCTTTTCAAATGTCCTCATATTCAGTGAACATGTAATATGATGCAAGATCGCTGTAATATAGAGATCTAAAACCTCATGCATTATATAGGTTAAATAGACTTCTAATTACTAAGTCAATGTCATATTAGAAAAGTTTTTCTGCTGTGACTTTTATCACTTGCAAGATATTGTCACATTATTTACATCTGAGCATTCATCATTTCACTGAGATGTTTTGAAGTTTTAAGAAGGTATAGCACAGGGAACTCTATCCAATACTGTACAATGACCTTTATGGGAAAAGGATATCTTAAAAAAGGGATAGGCTATATAGGTTGCTTCTCTGGTAGCTTAGCTGGTAAAGAATCCACCTGCAGTATGGGTGACCTGGGTTCAATCCCTGGGTTGTGAAGATTCTCTGGAGGAGGATATAGCAACACATTTCAGTATTCTTGCCTGGTGAATTCCATAGACAGAGGAGCCTGGTGAGCTGCAGTCCATGGGGTCGCAAAGAGTTTGATATAACTAAGTGACTAAGCACAGCACAGCATACATATATATGGTAGCATCTCTGATGGCTCACACAGAAAAGGTTCTGCCTGCAATGAGGAAGACCCAAGTTCAATCCCTCAGTCAGGAAGATCCCCTGGAGAAGAGAATGGCTACTCACTCCAGTGTTCTTGCCTAGAGAATTCCATGGACAGAGAAGCCTGGTGAGCTATAGCCCTTGGGGTCGCAAAGAGTTGGACATGACTGAGAAACTACCACTTTTCATATGTGTCTATGTATGTGTGTGTATATATATATGTGTGTGTGTGTATACACATATGTATGTATGTATAAAGTGGAATCACTTCTCTGTAGAGCAGAAACTAATCCAACATTGTAAATCAACTATAGTTCAACAAAATTTTATATTTTTTTATTTTTATTTTTTTTATCAACAAATATTTTTTAACATTTTTTATTGGAGTATAGTTGGTTTACAAAACTGCATCATGTTCAGGTGTACACCAAAGTGAATCAGTTATGCATACACATATATGCACTTTTCCCCCATATATGCCATTATAGAGTGAGTATAGAGTTCCCTGTGCTATACAATAGATCCTTATTAGTTAACCTATTTTTTATTTATATATATATATATATAGTAGTGTCAGCAAACATTTTATTTATTTTTTTAAATTTTATTTTATTTAACTTTACAATATTGGTTTTGCCATATATCAAAATGAATCTGCCACAGGTATACATGTGTTCCCCATCCAGAACCCTCCTCCCTCCTCCCTCCTCATACCATCCCTCTGGGTCATCCCAGTGCACCAGCCCCAAGCATTTAAAAAGTAAGAAGCCATGTTGCAAGAGAGCTTTGGTGACAGTGTTGTGGCAAAGGGCTCTTTTCAGCCTCTTGGAGCTAAGTGGAATTTGATGCACAATATTCCCTAAATAAGACAACATAGGAGAATACAGCCTACCTGACTTGTTGGCCACAATCTACTGAGATCCTGAGGGGAGAACAGGGTTAAGCTGTCTCCAACTGATTCTTGACCCATAATTTTGTATTGTTTTAAGCTGTTACATTCTTTAAAATATGTATGTTTTATAAGGTTTGCTAAACTATGAGAAATAAGTATTTTTATTTTTTTCAGTTTTAAAATTATGCAAAATTGTATGTTCATATCACTTCTGCTGCTGCTGCTGCTGCTAAGTCGCTTCAGTCGTCTCCAAATCTGTGTGACCCCATAGACGGCAGCCTGCCAGACTCCACCATCCCTGGGATTCTCCAGGCAAGAACACCAGAGTGGGTTGCCATTTCCTTCTCCAGTGCATGAAAGTGAAAGGTGAAAGTGAAGTTCCTTAGTCGTGTCCGACCCTTAGCGACCCCATGGACTGCAGCCTACCAGGCTTCTCTGTCCATGGGATTTTCCAAGCAAGAGTACTGGAGTGGGGTGCCATTGCCTTCTCTGTGATATCACTTCTAGATATGTTTTAATTTAATTCACTTGCATTTCACATTTTTAATTCACATGATTTGATCAGAATTGGCTGAAACAGGGAACCAGTGCATCTGAGATGAGCAATCTATTTTTTTTTTTTAATTTTAGTGAGTAGTTTAATGGAAGAAGTATGACATAAATATATGCATAGACAGTTTGACAGGAGACATGGTACAGTATACAGGTAACTTTAATATTCTATGTGGTAGAACCATTTTTTTTTTTTTATTTATAAGAAATGTATTTAACAAAAAACTCGTATTCAGAACAGTTTTAACTTTGCATATTATTCCATAGTATGTATGTGTCATAGTTTATATTTATCCCCCAATTATGATCATTTAGTCTGTTTCTATTAGTTCATTATCTAAATAAGTGTGGTAATGAATATACATCTTTGAGTGTTTTCCTAATGAATTACCCAAACATGGGTTACAGAGTCATAGGATAAAGCAGTTTCAAACCACAAAGCCCAATGGAGATATTTTTCCCCAGATGAGTTTTCTCCCATCTTGCAAATCTCACTCTGAAACTAACAGTACTCCCTTGGCCTAAGCCTTGCTCAATATATTTTTTTCTTTTAAAGACCTTGGAATATATATATATTTTTTTATTTTACTTAACTTTACAATATTGTATTGGTTTTGCCATACATCAAAATGAATCCACCACAGATATACATGTGTTCCCCATAAATTTATTTTCCCTAAAATGTTCTTAATGAATATTTCTCCCACCTATTGTTCAATTCAATATTCAAGTTAGGAATTTAAACACCATACTTAAGTCATTTCCTTCTGCTTAGAATTCTTAACAGGATTGATTGTTAAATTTTTCAGATGTTTTCAGTTATATTTATATAATCTTATTTTTTTCCTTCAGTAATTGATGTACAGTGTAAACAAAAAGAGCAAAGAGTATTGCTCAGCATTAAGTTATACAGGGATCAAGTTGTGTGCCACTGCAATCACTGATACATAGAGAATGCTGAGAAGAAATTAAAATCATAGCAAGATGAGTCCTTTGGACAACAGACCCCTTATCCAGTTAGATATACACACTCAGGAAGAATTTTAATAAACCCAGATTTGTGCATCTTCTCATACATGGAAAAGAACTAAAATTATCAACTTGATATATGCTTTTTTGTGACTAATAGTAGTCTTTTATGCTTCCCTGGTGGCTCAGAGATTAAAGCATCTGCCTCCAATGTGGGAGACCTGGGTTCAATCCCTGGGTCGGGAAGATCCCCTGGAGAAGGAAATGGTAACCCACTCCAGTATTCTTGCCTGGAGAATCCCACGGACAGAGAAGCCTGGTAGGCTACAGTCGACGGGGTCGCAAAGAGTTGGACACGACTTAGTGACTTCACTCACTCACTCACCAACACGGATAGTTGAAGTTGACTGCATGTAATTCCTAGCCAAAAATCATATACACTTGCTTCTCTCCCAGTTCTTCAGAGCAGTTCCCTCAGAGCTAGTGAAGACTGTCTCTCAAGCGGTAGTACTGAGTAACTTCCCTGAATAAAACTTAAACTCAACTCTTAACATTGTGCAATTTTAATCCAGTCAACAAATGAAGTGGTTGATAGATTTCCTTATTATGTTCTTAATCTTTGGATTTCAAAAATAATCTTTATTACTTATTCTTTCAACATAATTTTGGAGTTCATATGCTATTTTATTTGGATATTTGCTTCTGTAGTCAAATATATAAATGATCTGGAATTTGTGTGTCCATGCAGGTATTGTTAGGTTGTACAGTCTTTGTAAAATAAACTAAGCTTTGCATATTTTTCGGTAAACAAGCATAGCAAAGATCTATTTTTTGAAAGATACTTCATCTGTTAAGTTAATATCTAGAGAAACCCAAGAATACTAGAGTGGGTAGCCTATCCCTTCTCCAGTGGGTCTTCCTGACCCAGGAATGAAATTGAGGTCTCCTGCACTGCAGGTAGATTCTTTACCAACTGAGTTACCAGGGAATCCCAATAGATACTTAATAACCATTAATTATCTTACATATCAGCCTATTTGGGTTGTCTTTAATGAACAATCTTAAATAATGAGGGAAGACCTCCATCAGATATTGGCCTTAACAATGTTTGTGAGTTTGAAACTCAGGGAAAGAAAATAATTCAGAATTTAAACCACAGAAGAAAAATATTCTGTTGAAATAAAGGCTTTAATCTGATAATTTAAATTAAATTTGAGTTGCTTCAGACAATTATATAAAAAGAGGTTGGATGGCAGTAATCTAAATATAAATCTGCTAGCATACTTCTATGTGGCCTGACTTGAGTATGCTCCAAAAAAAATATTATTAATGTGGATTTATCAACTGAACTGTGATTGCCTAAAAGCAGTCAGTAAAGTGGTCCAAAGTAAACTCTATAAGTTAAGAAAAAATATACAATCAACTTGATTTACCTACCATGTTAGAGGTTGCAATTTCCCTTGAATGTTCCCACTTTTTATTTTTGTGCATGTGTGTGTGTGTTTAGAAGTAACATAAAAACAGAACAGTATGGAGGCTCCACCAGACATGTGTAAATATTACAAGATAATAAGTTCATTGAGAAGGCTTAACTACTAATTGTCCTGGTGTTGAAATCAACATATGAAATCAACATTCTAGTAGGAGCATAATTTGAATTAAAGGTTTAATGAGAGTCTTATTGGCAGTAAAAGGAATGGTAGAGGTCTATGGGAGCAAGGTTGAATTTTGACTTGGAAAATAATTTGTGAGTAGGTTATGAAGCTAAATAAACAAGTTGTGTTAATTCTAAGCAAAATATATTATACAAGATGACTTGACAAGGCTACTTAGATAAGACCATCTGAGAACAAGAAGAGAAGGCAAGTGTTGGAGTTGGTATGTAGGGGTGAAATCTGATTGATGAGAAGGAGAAAGGAAAAAAAAAGTGGAATTAGGGCTAGGGGAAAAAAAAAAAAAATCTGAACTGTGATGCAACTTGCAGGGAATAGCCAGCAATTTAAATTCCATCTGTAAACCAAGTCTTCTCTGGAGTCTTTTATTTTCTTCTTCTTTTTTTTTTTTTTTTAAGTATCAAGAATCTCTTTTATTGATTATCAGAAACATTACAAACATCTAATATGAACAAATTGTAACATGACAGTGATTAGTTTGAACAATTAATACATTTCAGATATATTATTATACATATTTCAATGCTATTCTCCCCAATCATCCCACCCTCTCCCGTTCCCAGAGTCCAAAAGTCTGTTCTATACATCAGTGTCTCTTTTGCTGTCTCGTAAATAGGGTTATTTTTACCATCTTTCTAAATTCCATATATATGCGTTAGTATACTGTATTTGTGTTTTTGTTTCTGGCTTACTTCACTCTGTATAATAGGCTCCAGTTCCATCCACCTCCTTAGAACTGATTCAAATGTATTCTTTTTAATGGCTGAGTAATACTCCATTGTGTATATGTACCACTGCTTGCTTATCCATTCATCTGTGGATGGACATCTAGGTTGCTTCCACGTTCTGGCTATTGCAAACAGTGCTGCTATGAACACTGGGGTACACGTGTCTCTTTCAATTCTGGATTTCTCAGTGTATATACCCAGCAGTGGGATTGCTGGATCATAAGGCAGTTCTATTCCCAGTTTTTTGAGGAATCTCCATACTGTTCTCCATAGTGGCAGTACCAGTTTGCATTCCCACCAACAGTGCAAGAGGGTTCCTTTCTCTCCGCACCCTCTCCAGCATTTATTGCTTGTGGACTTTTGGATAGCAGCCTTTTTTTTTTTTTTTTTTTTTATTTAAAATTTTCTTTCTTTTTTTTGTATGGGGGGGAGGGTATATTATTTTTGTTGGTTTTTTAGTTTTTTGTACCCATCCTTTTTGTTTTTGTTATTTTTTTTTTTTTTTTTTTTTTTTTTTTTTTTTTTTTTTTTAGAAAAATAAAATTATATTTAAATTTTTTGACTACAAAACAAATAAAAAATCAGGGCTAGTTTTTTTTATTTTATTTTTTTTTTTGTTTTTTTTTTTTTTATTTTAAAATTTGTTTTTTTTACAGATAAAGGGAAACAAAGAAAAAAGGATGCAGGGAAAAGAAAACACAGCCCGCGGCTTTAAAAACTCGGATCACTTTGTAATATTTTTTTATTAAAAAAAAAGAAAAAAAAAAAACATGCTGCCTAAATTTAAAAAAACCCCAAACTTAATTATAAATTTATAAACAAGAATCTGATTGCTTTCCAAGTATGTTGGAAACATTTAATAGTTAAGATGTTTAAAACCAGGAATTATAGAACCCCAAACTAAGTGAGGATTTCCCTAGTGGTTTAGCAGTAAAATAATCTTCCTTCGAAGCAGGAAACACAGGTTCAATTCCTGGGATGAGTAAACACCCTGCAAAAGGAAATGGCAGCCCACTCCAGTATTCTTACCTGGGAAATCCCATGGACAGAGAAGCCTGGCAGGTTACAGTCCATGGCGTAGCAAAAATAATCAGATATATTTAGCAGCTAAACAACAATAACAAATTAAGTGAATATCATATAACATAATATTGTATACTTCCTTAGTAAAAAGAATATTTAGTCAGTTCAGTCTCTCAGTTGTGTCCTACTCTTTGTGACCACATGAACTGCAGCATGCCAGGCCTCCCTCTTCATCATCAACTCCCGGAGTTTACCAAGACATGTTCATTGAGTCAGTGATGCCATCCAACCATCTCATCCTGTCGTCCCCTTCTCCTCCTGCCCTCAATCTTTCCCAGCATCAGCGTCTTTTCAAATGAGTCAGCTCTCAGCATCAGATGGCTCAAGTATTGGAGTTTCAGCTTCAGCATCAGTCCTTCCAATGAACACCCAGGACTGATCCTCTACGATGAACTGGTTGGATCTCCTTGCAATCCAAGGGACTCTCAAGAGTCTTCTCCAACGGCACAGTTCAAAAGAATCAATACTTCAGTGCTCAGCTTTCTTTATAGTCCATATTACACATCCATACATGATTACTGGATAAACCATAACCTTGACTGGACAGACTTTGTTGACAAAGTAACGTCTCTGCATTTTAATATGCTGTCTGTCAGGGGTGGTGGCTGAGAGGAGTTACACCATGTCCAAGGTTAGGAGCGGCAGCCGAGAGGAGAAACACCACATCTAAGGAGCAATGGCTGCGCTGGCACAGGAAGATCAAGAGGAGATACTCAACGTTCAAGGTCAGGAGGGGCGGCAGTGAGGAGTTATACCTCATCCAAGGTAAGGAGCAGCGGCTGCACTTTGCTAGAGCAGCCGTGAAGAGATACCCCACGTCCAAGGTAAGAGAACCCCAAGGAAGATGGTAGGTGTTGAGAGAGAGCATCAGAGGGCAGACACACTGAAACCATAATCACAGAAAACTAGCCAGTCTGATCACATGGACCACAGCCTCGTCTAATTCAATGAAACTAAGCCATGCCATGTGGGGCTTAGTTTAGCCATGCCATGGAGAAATCTGACAGAATATGGTCCACTGGAGAAGGGAATGGCAAACCACTTCAGGATTCTTGCCTTGAGAACACCATGAACAGTATGAAAGGCAAAATGATAGGATACTGAAAGAGGAACTCCCCAGGTCGGTAAGTGCCCAATATGCTACTGGATATCAATGGCTAAATAACTCCAGAAAGAATTAAGGGATGGAGCCAAAGCAAAAAGAATACCCAGTTGTGGATGTGTCTGGTGATAGAAGCAAGGTCCAATGCTGTAAAGAGCAATATTGCATCTGAACCTGGAATGTTAGGTCCATGAATCAAGGCAAATTTGAAGTGGTCAAATAGGAGACGGCAAGAATGAACATTGACATTCCAGGAATCAATGAATTAAAATGGACTGGAATGGGTGAATTTAACTCAGATGACTGTTATATCTACTACTGTGGGCAGGAATCCCTTAGAAGAAATGGAGTAGCAATCATGGTCAACAAAAGAGTCCGAAATGCAGTACTTGGATACAGTCTCAAAACGACAGAATCTCTGTTCTATCCAAGGCAAACCATTCAACACCATGGTAATCCAAGCCTATGCCCCAACCAGCAATGCTGAGGAAGGTGAAGTTGAACAGTTCTATGAAAACCTACAAGATCCTTTAGAACTAACACCCCAAAAAGATGTCCTTTTCACTATAGGGGACTGGAATGCAAAAGTAGGAAGTCAAGAAACACCAGAGTAACAGGCAAATTTGGCCTTGGTGAATGGAATGAAGCAGGGCAAAGGCTAATAGAGTCTTACCAATAGAACGCACTGGTCATAGCAAACACCTTCATCCAGCAACACAAGAGAAGACTCTACACATGGACATCACCAGATGGTCAACACCGAAATCAGATTGATTATATTCTTTGCAGCCAAAGATGGAGAAGCTCTATACAGTCAGCAAAAGCAAGACTGGGAGATGACTGTGGATCAGATCATGAACACCTTATTGCCAAATTCGGACTTAAATTGAACAAAGTAGGGAAAATCACCAGACCATTCAGGTACGACCTAAATCAAATCCCTTATGATTATACAGTGGAAGTGAGAAATAGATTTAAGGGACTAGATTTGATAGAGAGTGTCTGATGAACTCTAGACGGAGGTTCATGACATTGTACAGGAGACAGCGATCAAGACCATCTCCACAGAAAAGAAATGTAAAAAAGCAAAATGGCTGTCTGGGGAGGCCTTTCAAATAGCTGTGAAAAGAAGAGAAGTGAATAGCAAAGTAGAAAAGGAAAGATATAAGCATATGAACGCAGGTTTCCAAAGAATAGCAAAGAGATAAAAAAGCTTTCCTCAGCGATCAATGCAAAGAAACAGAAGAAAACAACAAAATGGGAAAGACTAGGGATCTCTTCAAGAAAATCAGAGATACCAAAGGAACATTTCATGCAAAGATGGGCTCGATAAAGGACAGAAATGGTATGGACCTAACAGAAACAGAAGATATTAAGAGGTGGCAAGAATACACAGAAGAACTATACAAACAAGATCTTCGTGACCAAGATAATCATGATGATGTGATCACTTACCTAGAGCTGAACATCCTGGAACGTGAAGTCAAGTGGGCCTTAGAAAGCATCACTACGAACAAAGCTAGTGGAGGTGATGGAATTCCAGTGGAGCTGTTTAAAATCCTGAACGATGATGCTATAAAAGTGCTGCACTCAATATGCCAGCAAATTTGGAAAGCTCAGCAATGCCACAGGACTGGAAAAGGTCAGTTTTCATTTCAATCCCAAAGAAAGGCAATGCCAAAGAATGCTCAAACTACCATACAATTGCACTCATCTCACATGCTAGTAAAGTAATGCTCAAAATTCTCCAAGCCAGGCTTCAGCAATATTTGAACTGTGAACTTCCAAATGTTCAAGTTCGTTTTAGAAAAGGCAGAGGAACCAGAATCAAATTGCCAACATCTGCTGGATCATTGAAAAAGCAAGAGAATTCCAGGAAAACATCTATTTCTGCTTTCTTGATTATACCAAAGCCTTTGACTGTGTGGATCACAATAATCTGTGGAAAATGCTGAAAGAGTTGGGGATACTAGACCACCTGACCTGCCTCTTTAGAAACCTATATGCAGGTCAAGATACAACAGTTAGGACTGTACAAGGAACAACAGACTGGTTCCAAATAGGTAAAGGAGTACGTCAACGCTGTATAATGTCACACTGCTTATTTAACTTATTTGCAGAGTACATCATGAGAAACACTAGCTGGAGGAAGCAAAAGCTGAAATCAAGATTACCAGGAGAAATATCAATAACCTCAGATATGCAGATGACACCACCCTCATGGCAGAAAGTGAAGAGGAACTAAGAAACCTCTTGATGAAAGTGAAAGAGGAGAGTGAAAAAGTTGGCTTAAAGCTCAACATTCAGAAAATGAAGGTCATGGCATCTGGTCCCATCACTTCATGGGAAATAGATGGGGAAACAGTGCAAACAGTGTCAGACTTTATTTTTCTGAGCCCCAAAATCACTGCAGATGGTGATTTCAGCTATGAAATTAAAAGAAACTTACTCCTTGGAAAGAAAGTTATGATCAAACTAGACAGCATATAAAAAAGCAGAGACATTACTTTGCCAACAAAGGTCTGTCTAGTCAAGGCTCTGGTTTTTGCAGTGGTCATGTATGGATGTGAAGAAAGCTGAGTGCCGAAGAATTGATGCTTCTAAACTGTGGTGTTGGAGAAGACTCTTGAGAGTACCTTGGACTGCAAGGAGATCCAACCAGTTCATCCTAAAGGACATCAGTCCTGGGTGTTCATTGGAAGGACTCATGCTGAAGTTGAAACTCCAATACATTGGCCACCTCATGCGAAGAGTTGACTCATTGAAAAATACCCTGATGCTTGGAGGGATTGGGGTAGGAGGAGAAGGGGATGACAGAGGATGAGATGGCTGGATGGCATCACTGAGTTAATGGACATGAGTCTGGGTGAACTCCGGGAGTTGGTGATGGACAGGGAAGCCTGGTGTGCTGCGATTCATGAGGTCACAAAGAGTCAGACACGACTGAGCGACTGAACTGAACTGATCAGAACGGAACTAGTTTGCTCATAACTTTCTTTCCAAGGAGTACGCGTCTTTAAATTTCATGTCTGCAATCACCATCTGCAGTGATTTTGGAGTCCCCAAAAATAAAGTCAGCCACTGTTTCCACTGTTTTCCTGTCTATTTGCCATGAAGTGACTGGACCGGCTGCCATGATCTTTGTTTTCTGAATGTTGAGCTTTAAGCAAACTTTTCCACTCTCCTCTTTCACTTTCATCAAGAGGCTTTTTAGTTCCTCTTCACTTTCTGCCATAAGGGTGGTGTCATCTACATATCTGTGGTTATTGATATTTCCCCTGCAACTTGATTTCAGCTTGTGCTTCTTCCACCCCAGCATTTCTCATGATGTACTCTGCATATAAGTTAAATAAGTGACAATATACAGCCTTGACGTACTCCTTTTCCTATTTGGAACCAGTCTGTTGTTCTATTAAGAATGTGTAAAACGAATGACCATGGTTTCTTTATTCTCCTTGGTCAGTCAACTGGTTTGATTTTATACACTTGAATGATGCATATCATAAACAGTTATGACCAATGGACAGTAGTAAAGCTAAAAATAGTATATTTGTCAATCCAACATATGTTTCAACATACAATGTTTATATTCCAAATCTAATAGCCCATTTTGTATTCATTGATATACAAAAGTGAAAGTCATGTCTGACTATTTATGACCCCATGGACTGTAGCCCAGCAGGTTTCTCTGTCAATTGCATTCTTAAGGCAAGAATATTGGAATGGGTTGCCCTTTTCTTCTCCAAGATATCTTTCTGACCTAGGGATCCAATACAGGTCTCTCATATTGCAGCATATTCTTTACTGTCTGAGCCACCAGGGGAGCTATATAAACCAAAACTAATGGATGGGTTTTATTCATAACAGAGCTAGAGTCACATTTCCTTCTTTTTATTCAATGTGACTCTAGCCTAATATTCATCCATACTCAGAGTTTCAGGTGAATACATTCTGGCTGAGTATTTTATTATGAGCCATAATCTTAGTTCCACAGAAAAATATTATGTTCTGTATTTTTAGACAGAAAAATTTAATTTCAGCATTAAGCAAAATTAATGATGAAAAATGTATTTTCACCAAATGAAGCTAAACCAAGTAAGGTGAAGTATTTATACTTTCCTTCTACTATCCAACTTTATATCCTATTCTGGCATCCTCAGCTTGCATCAAGATACTGAGATTGGTAGGCAAATGGAATGTGAGTATTTGATCATTGATTATCATTGGGTCATAATTTGTTCCTACATTCTGTCTTCTAAGAAATGTCAACATAAATTTGAAATTTTCAGTTCATGTTCTCTTTAGCAAATTTTCTACTCCAGAGGATGAATATCCAATTTACCTAAGTTTAGGATTGCTATATGTAATACTCCTTATTAAATACAAACATAAGACCTTATTAAACATGAACATAAGTAAACAATGGATAAAGATTGGGATTTTAAGAGCAAAGCATATCTGTATTAATTGTGTGGTTTTAAGAACTACCTACTGTGTTATTTTATAGAATAAATTTCTTCTGCAATATTCCTTAAGATTGGAATTTTTAAATTTAAAATTTTTCCATGTCATCTCCCATGTAATTCCGTTTACTCTTCCTTATTCTATAATATCTACTCTACTAATCTACTAACAAAAGTATTTCAGTATTTGCCTTTAGACTTATTAGTAAAATAATCAAGATAATAGATTGTTGCAAACTTCATATAGTGTTTCAGTATACCAAAAAAGAGAACCTCCAGTTGGTCAAGATGGATTAAGAAAAGCCAGCAGAACCAGAGAGCAAATTGCCAACATCTGTTGGATCATAGAAAAAGCAAAGGAATTCCAGAAAAAGTTCTACTTCTGATTCATCGATTATGCTAAATTCTTTGACTGAGTGAATCACATGAAATTGTGGAAAATTCTTCAAGAGATGTGAATACAGGACCAGTTTACCTACCTTCTGAGAAATCTGTATGCAGGTCAAGAAGCAACAGTTAGAACTAGACATGGAACAATAGACTGATTCCAAATAGGGAAAGGGATGCATCAAGGCTGTATATTGCCACCCTGCTTATTTAACTTATACATAAATTACATCATGCGAAATGCTGGGCTGGATGAAGCACAAGCTGGATTTAAGATCTCTGAATGAAATATCAATAATTTCAGATATGCAGATGACACCACCCTTATGATAGAAAGTGAAGAAGAACTAAAGAGTCTATTGATGAAAGTGAAATAGGAGATTGAAAAAGTTGGCTTAGAACTCAGCATTAAGAAAACTAAGATCATGGCATCTGGTCCCATCACTTTACAGAATATAGATGGGGGAAAAATGGAAACAGTGACAGATTTTATTTTCTTGGGCTTCAAAATCACTGAAGATGGTGACTGCAGCCATGAAATTAAAAGACGCTTGCTCATTGGAAGAAAAAACTATGGCCAACCTAGACAGTGTATTAAAAAGCAGAGACATTATTTTGCCAACAAAAGTCCATCTAGTCAAAGCTATGGTTTTTCCAGTAGTCATGTACGATGTGAGAACTGGACTATAAAGAAAGCTGAGCACTGAAGAATTGACGCTTTTGAACTGTGGTGTTGGAGAAGACTCTTGAGGGCCCCTTGGACTGCAAGATCTAACCAGTCAATCCTAAAAGAAATCAGTTCTGAATGTTCATTGGAAAGACTGATGCTGAAGTTGAAACTCCAGTATTTTGGCCACCTGATGCAAAGAACTGACTCATTGGAAAAGACCTTGATGCTGGGAAACATTGAAGGTGAGAAGAGAAGAGGATGACAGAGAATGAGATGGTTGGATGGCATCACCAACTCGATGGACTTAAGTTTGAGTAAGTTCCAGGAGTTGGTGATGGACAGGGAAGCCTGGTGTGCTGCAATCTGTGGGGTCATAAAGAGTCTGACACGACTGAGCGACTGAATTGAACTGATTACCTTCTCTCAAGTTATATTTGACCTTCCCTTGTAAGGTATTTGGTAAAGTTTCTGACTGCAATGCAGGAGACCTGGTTTCTATATCTGAGTCATGAAGATCCCCTGGAGAAAGAAATGGCAACCCACACCAGTATTCTTGCCTGGAGAATCCCATAGACAGAGGAGCCTGGCAGGCTACAGGTTGCAAACGTCACACATGACTATGCACAGAGCACAAGTAATATCAGCATGACATCATCTATGGGTGGTGGTTTAGTTGTTAAGTGTGTTCCACTCTGCAACCCCAAGGACTGTAGCCCATCAGGCTCTCTATCCATGGGACATCCAGGAAAACAATATTGGAGTGGGTTGTCATTTCCTTCTGCAAGAGTTGTTCCCGACCCAGGGGTCAAACCCACCTCTCCTGCTTGGCAGGCAAGTTCTTTACCACTGAGCTATTTGGGAACCCATGATGCTGTCAATAGTAGAAACCAATGTGATACACAGAATATAAAAATCTCTTTGTACTACTTGGGAAAGAGAAACAAATAACTACCTCTGGAAAAGGGAAACTTAAAGGGCACTTCTCTCTTTGCCTAGTGACAATAGTCCTCTCTAAAGCTTCTCTGCTGTTGATAAGAGCCAGAGATTGACACACTCTTTCTGAAAAGCACCACAAGAGTAGGAATTTTAAACTTTGAAAAGAATGAAGACTTGCAGATATCCCAGTCTACAATTCCAAAGCAAGAGCCGCCATAAACAATACATAATTAATGTTGCTGTGTTCCAATAAAGCTTTGTTTTTAAGTACAGATAGCAGGTAATATTACCCCACAGCTATAGTCTGTAGACATTTCCTATAGAGAAATATACATTTACCAGATTAATCATATTATTTCAAGTGCTATACTAGTTTGCTCTGGTAAAGAAAACGTGTTCATAAGTTCATCTCCAATGAAGGACATAATTTGATTAGGTTAAAAACTGCAGGATCTATCTCATGCCCTGTGATTTAAATTTTTTATTTTAGTTATTCATTTGGCCAAAAAGAAGAATTAAATGCGGTGTCAGTTCAGTTCAGTTCAGTTCAATCACTCAGTCATGTCCGACTCTTCGCGACCCCATGAATCGCAGCACGTCAGGCCTCCCTGTCCATCACCAACTCCCGGAGGTCACTCAGATTCACATCCATCGAGTCAGTGATGCCATCCAGCCATCTCATCCTCTGTCGTCCCCTTCTCCTCCTGCCCCCAATCCCTCCAAGCATCAGAGTCTTCTCCAATGAGTCAACTCTTCGCATGAGGTGACCAAAATACTGGAGTTTCAGCTTTAGCATCATTCCTTCCAAAGAAATCCCAGGGCTGATCTCCTTCAAAATGGACTGGTTGGATCTCCTTGCAGTCCAAGGGACTCTTAAGAGTCTTCTCCAACACCACAGTGCATAGAATCAAAAGACCTGCATTATGCACATTCTTTATTGTGGCCAGAATAATACTTAGTATATTCAATAACAGCTTAAACATTGGCACTAAATTGTCAAATTAATGCTGACAAATAAGAATGGATAGAGACAACAAAAACACTGCACAAGCTTTTGAAATGAATATCAACTCTTCTGGTGACACTGTATTGAAAAAGATGTGGATGTTTGTTGCAGGTTTTACACATGAGTAGAGGTGTTCAGACATTTCTACTATAAGGTTTTTTTGCTGCAGATTTAATGTTGTCAATTGGTGTATTCTGTGGGTGCTGAATATATACATTCCAGCTATTTTCAGAAGACTGTCCCAACTCCTGTACTACAATACCCTGGCTTGTTGTGACTGGGTAGTTGTGTCCTTGATATATATTCCCTTAGCCCATGGAGTAGCAGGGTCTTTGGAAGCTGGGAACTTCCAGATTCTTACCAATAGCTAAAACAATCTTTATATATTTCATCCTTAAGTGTCATACCAGTCTTTTCATTTTCTTTGGATATCATAATGTGAAAAAAACATGATGTTCAACTGCTCTTGGGAATGAATAAAAATACGTAGGTCCATTTAGGACACCCTGGCTTATAATGAGGGGATCTTCAGTGATAGCTCCATTTATTACCAGCATTCATTCTAGTAGACTTAATGTCATATGCTGGAATTGGGATTAATTTGGAGTCAGTCACTTGGTTAGACAGTACCAGCTCCCTTTGGGAAAGGATCAGATCAATGTTTCCCATCAACATCTACAATGCAAGAACAAAATTCCTTAGGAGACTTGCTGAACATTTTATTCAAAGTGCTTGAATTTTTTTATGTAGGTTTGGAAATAGGACAAGATCATGATTTTTAGAGTATTGTGGTTCATGTGGTGACCAGATGTTTTCAATTTTGAAATCTTCGTTCTATTAGTTATTTGGTTACCCATTGTTTAGTGACTTAGCTGACTGTTGATTTCATCCTTCAGACCACTGTCTGGGTTTTGAATGGTCCATCTGCTCTTCTGCCTTTCATAATGACCATGGATGGTATTGTGACTTCTGTAGTTCTTATTACCAACTGTTCATGCTAACTGTGTTTCCCCCATGTTGTTAGGAACATGTACTCAATTTTAATTTTATTTTTTACCTCTAACATTCCAAATCTAAGAAGTAAAACTATGTTTTTTTAACCAGTTAAGTACTTCCCTCAGCAACTTCTCACTGGCATTGGAAAGTGTAAGTAGACAAAATAATGCCTTCTTAAATATGTCCACATCCTAAACTCTAGAAGCTGTGAATCAGATCAGATCAGATCAGATCAGTCACTCAGTCGTGTCCGACTCTTCGTGACCCCACGAATTTGCAGCATGCCAGGCCTCCCTGTCCATCACCAACTCCCAGAGGTCACTCAGACTCACATCCATCGAGTCAGTGATGCCATCCAGCCATCTCATCCTCTGTCGTCCCCTTCGCCTCCTGCCCCCAATCCCTCCCAGCATCAGGGTCTTTTCCAATGAGTCAACTCTTCGCATGAGGTGGCCAAAATACTGGACTTTCAGCTTTAGCATCATTCCTTCCAAAGAAATTTCAGGGCTGATCTCCTTCAGAATGGACTGGTTGGATCTCCTTGCAGTCCACGGGACTCTCAAGAGTCTTCTCCAACACCGCGGTTCAAAAGCATCAATTCTTCGGCACTCAGGCTTCTTCACAGTCCAGCTCTCACATCCATACATGACCACAGGAAAGACCATAGCCTTGACTAGGCGAAACTTTGTTGGTAAAGTAATGTCTCTGCTTTCGAATATAGTATCTAGGTGGGTCATAACTTTCCTTCCAAGGGGTAAGCGTCTTTTAATTTCATGGCTGCAGTCACCATCTGTAGTGATTTTGGAGCCCAGAAAAATAAAGTCTGACACTGTTTCTACTGTTTCCTCATCTATTTCCCATGTAGTGATGGGACCAGATGCCATGATCTTCGTTTTCTGAATGTTGAGCTTTAAGCCAACCTTTTCACTCTCCACTTTCACTTTCGCCAAGAGGCTTTTTAGTTCCTCTTCACTTTCTGCCATAAGGGTGGTGTCATCTGCATATCTGAGGTTATTGATATTTCTCCCAGCAATCTTGATTCCAACTTGTGTTTCTCCCAGTCCAGCATTTCTCATGATGTACTCTGCATATAAGTTAAATAAAAAGGGTGACAATATGCAGCCTTGACGTACTCCTTTTCCTATTTGGAACCAGTCTGTTGTTCCATGTCCAGTTCTAACTGTTGTTTCCTGACCTGCATACAAATTTCTCAAGAGGCAGATCAGGTGGTCTGGTATTCCCATCTCTTTCAGAATTTTCCACGGTTTATTGTGATCTACACTGTCAAAGGCTTTGGCATAGTCAATAAAGCAGAAATAGATATTTTTCTGGAACTCTCTTGCTTTTTCGATGATCCAGCAGATGTTGGCAATTTGATCTCTGGTTCCTCTGCCTTTTCTAAAACCAGCTTGAACATCTGGAAGTTCACGGTTTACATATTGCTGAAGCCTGGCTTGGAGAATTTTGAGCATTACTTTACTAGCGTGTGAGATGAGTGCAATTGTTCGGTAGTTTGAGCATTCTTTGGCATTGCCTTTCTTTGGGATTGGGATGAAAACTGACCTTTTCCAATCCTGTGGTCACTGCTGAGTTTTCCAAATTTGCTGGCATATTGAATGCAGCACATTCACAGCATCATCTTTCAGGAGAATATATGATCTTATATATCAAATGGGATTTCACAAGTATTATTACATCAAGCATCTTGAGATAGGAATGTTATCCTGTTTTATCCTTATCTGGGTGATCTGAATTTAATCACAGTGGTTGTAAAGGCAGAGGTATGTTTTAAACTGTGGTAAGTGGGAAATGTAATGGCAGAAGCATTTCCAAAGAGATGCTCATTGTGACTTTGAAAGTGAAAAATGAGAGCCGTGAGCCACTGAATGAGCTTCCCTAGTACCTCAGCTGGTAAAGAATCTGCCTGCGATGCAGGAGACCCTGGTTCAATATCTAGGTTGGAAGAGCCTCTGGAGAAGTTATAGGCTGTCCACTCCAGTATTCTTGAGCCACTGAATGGGGAAAGTCTCTAGAACCTGGAAATGTCAGGGAGATGGATTCTCCCTGAAAGCATGTTCAAGAAGACATCCATCTAAATTCTATCTTATAGAACAATAAGATAATAAATTTGTATGGTTTAACGATATAAATTTGTGCTGATTTGCTATATCAAGAGAAAACTGGAAGTCCAAAAGGGATGTGTGTGTGTGTGTGTGTGTGTGTGTGTGCATGGTCAACAATTTTTGCATGACAGTTTACTACTTACATAGACAATGAAAAGAAGAATAAACCTAAAGTGCCAACTCCCCATGATTCCTGTCCCACACACTAAAAGGGAGGAAACACAAACAACAGGAGTTGAAAAACGGCAACATCAGATTTTGGATCCCCTGTTGCTGAGAATCCTATTCTAGAGTGAAGATAAGTGGTTTTATGTTCTGCAGTTGTATTCTGAAGTATGCAGGACAGAGAGCCACACAGCTCATCAGAACCTGAGAGGTGATGAGAAACTGCCTCATGACATCCTCACAGATGATGCACAAAGTCAAGTGCAAGTTGACCTTTGAGGAGCTCCTCATAGACCATCCATCTTCTCCTGTTTTGGGAAAATCACAAGGCCTGTTACCAAGACTCCAACTGTCGTTCATCCTTTGTATGTGTGGTGTATCTAAGCAGGGCACCCAGAGTGGGCAGAGCTATTGCTCTACATATTTCTTTGAGATTGCTAACTCTTAGAAGTGATCATTTAAGCCTAGAAATGCTGTCAGTAAGAGAAAGATTTCTGTAGAGTAAAACTAACAAAATAAATTTAAGAAGGCCAAGAAACAGAGAAACAAGTCTAGATAATAAACTTATAAAATTACTCATACTAATGGTAATATAAGCCTATTTCTTCCAGGAGGCAAAGCCATTTATCCTTTATATATAGCTAGTTTTAGTCATATGCCTTCCTTTTAGATCTAAAAGTGATCATATTAACATGTAAAACTAACATATAAAGTGATTTTATCCTCATTGATTACAAAAGAGTTCAAACTACATTCAAAGGTGCATTAATTGCTAATAACTTTGAAGTATGTAATTTCTATAGATAATACTTTTAATTAGTGATATTGATCTAGTTAGCAATTAAGAGCCATATTTGAATTATCTTTTGAAGTTATAGCCTGAGAATTTAGATAAATGGTGTAGTACTCAGCTGTATCTTAGAGTAAATCTGTTCCCTTGAAATGAGTCAAAATTGTCTTTAACCACACTTTATTTAACTTATATGCAGAGTACATCATGAGAAATGCTGGGCTGGAAGAAGCACAAGCTGGAATCAAGATTACCAGGAGAAATATCAATAACCTCAGATATGTAGATGACACCACCCTTATGGCAGAAAGTGAAGAGGAACTAAAAAGCCTTTTGATGAAAGTGAAAGATGAGAGTGGAAAAGTTCGCTTAAAGCTCAACATTCAGAAAACAAAGATCATGGCATCCGGTCCCATCACTTCATGGGAAATAGATGGGGAAACAGTGGAAACAGTGGCAAACTTTATTTTTGGGGGCTCCAAAATCACTGCAGATGGTGATTGCAGCCATGAAATTAAAAGACACTTACTACTTGGAAGGAAAGTTATGACCAACCTAGATAGCATATTCAAAAGCAGAGACATTACTTTGCCAACAAAGGTCCATCTAGTCAAAGTCATGGTTTTTCCAGTAGGCATGTATGGATGTGAGAGTTGGACTATGAAGAAAGCCGAGCACCGAAGAATTGATGCTTTTGAACTGTGGTGTTGGAGAAGACTCTTGAGAGTCCATTGGACTGCAAGGAGATTCAACCAGTCCATTCTAAAGGAGATCAGTCCTGGGTGTTCTTTTGAAGGAATGGTGCTAAAGCTGAAACTCCAGTACTTTGGCCACCTCATGGGAAGAGTTGACTCATTGGAAAAGACTCTGACGCTGGGAGGGACTTGGGGCAGGAGGAAAAGGGGATGATAGAGGATGAGATGCCTGGCTGGCGTCACCAGCTCGATGGACATGGATTTGGGTGAACTCTGGATGTTTCTGATGGACATGGAGGCCTGGCGTGCTGCAATTCATGGAGTCACAAAGAGTCAGACATGACTGAGCAACTGAACTGAACTGAACTGAACATTATTAAAAGAATGATGTTATTGAGAGCAAGTTCAAAACAGTATTTGGTGTGGTGCTCTTTGAAATACCACTTAAAATAAGACAGTGATTGTGTAAACTGCATGTACAATCAGACATGAAGTTTACATATGTAGAGGATATCTTAAGTGCTTATACAAACAATACATAGAATTTCCAACTTTCAGTCGACTGCACACTTGGAAATGGTGATTTAAATTATTTCGATAATCAATTATGAGACTGACCCAGATTGATTGTGCTTAAGAAAATCCTTTGCAAGATTATATGTTGGTAGATAAAATACCATTGATTTAGTTCTTATTTCCATAGTTGCATAAAAGCTGAAAATCACTGTAGAAGCTTAAACATATTTTAATGATAACTATTTAAAAGTATAGAGAGTTTTAAAGTTTGTGATATATGATTACTTGTCACTAAGAATCTTCTTAAGGAAGTTTTAAAATTATTCTCTATTGCTTTATTATACTAGTATTCTATTGATAGTTTTGCCTCTCTGCTTAATTTTGCATATTTTCCCTTTTCTTGCTCACTAAAGAACATTTTGAAATTTTAGTTACAGTATTGGCTTCTTGCACCTGGCTGGGCATTCAAATGTTAGCACTTGGCTTTTGGTGTCTACAGTGAACTGAAGTCGCTCAGTCATGTCTGACTCTTTGCGACCCCCATGGACTGTAGCCTACCACGCTCTTCTGCCCATGGGAATTTCCAGGCAAGAGTACTGGAGTGGGTTGCCATTTCCTTCTCCAGAGGATCTTCACGACCCAGGAATAGAACCTGAGTCTCCTGCATTGTAGGCAGATGCTTTATAGTCCGAGCCACCAGGGAAGTCTTGGAGTCTATATTCAGTTTCAAATTTTGTTTCAGTCATAACATCAATCCCAATTTTCCCAATGTATATTTGGTGACTGTGTTGTGTTTTTTTTTTTTTTTTTAATTATTTTTCTCCAAGGATTGTATATTTTTAAGGATATGATTTAATCAGACTGTGTTTGTAGTAAGAGTATTGCTCATCCTCATCATCTCATTCTTTCATTTACAAGAAGTAAATTACCAAATTCTATGCATGCTTTCTTCAGTGATCAATGCAAAGAAATAGAGGAAAACAACAGAATGGGAAAGACTAGGGATCTCTTCAAGAAAATCAGAGATACCAAAGGAACATTTCATGCAAAGATGGGCTCAATAAAGGACAGAAAAGGTATGGACCTAAAAGAAGCAGAAGATATTAAGAAGAGGTGGCAAGGTTACACAGAAGAACTGTACAAAAAAGATCTTCACGACACAGATAATCATGATGGTGTGATCACTGACCTAGAGTCAGACATCCTGGAATATGAAGTCAAGTGGGCCTTAGAAAGCATCACTACGAACAAAGCTAGTGAAGGTGATGGAATTCCAGTGGAGCTACTCCAAATCCTGAAAGATGATGCAGCAAATTTGGAAAACTCAGCAGTGGCCACAGGACTGGAAAAGGTCAGTTTTCATCCCAATCCCAAAGAAAGGCAATACCAAAGAATGCTTAAACTACCGCACTGCTAAGTCACTTCAGTCGTGTCCGACTCTGTGTGACCCCATAGACGGAAGCTCACCAGGCTCCCCTGTCCCTGGGATTCTCTAGGCAAGAACACTGGAGTGGGTTGCCATTTCCTTCTCCAATTCATGAAAGTGAAAAGTCAAAGTGAAGTCGCTCAGTCGTGTCCGACTCTTAGCGACCCCATGGACTGGAGCCTACCAGGCTCCTCCGTCCACGGGATTTTCCAGGCAAAAGTACTGGGGTGGGGTGCCATTGCCTTCCCCGAAACTACCGCACAATTGCACTCATCTCACATGCTAGTAAAGTAATGCTCAAAATTCTCCAAGCCAGGCTTCAGCAATATGTAAACCGTGAACTTCCTGATGTTCAAGCTGGTTTTAGAAAAGGCAGAGGAACCAGAGATCAAATTGTCAACATCCGCTGGATCATGGAAAAAGCAAGAGAGTTCCAGAAAAACATCTATTTCTGCTTTATTGACTATGCCAAAGCCTTTGACTGTGTAGATCACAATGAACTGTGGAAAATTCTGAAAGAGATGGGAATACCAGACCACCTGATCTGCTTCTTGAGAAATTTGTATGCAGGTCAGGAAGCAACTGGACATGGAATGACAGACTGGTTCCAAATAGGAAACGGAGTACGTCAAGACTGTATATTGTCACCATGTTTATTTAACTTATGTGCAGAGTACATCATGAGAAATGCTGGACTGGAAGAAACACAAGTTGGATTCAAGATTGCTGGGAGAAATATCAATAACCTCAGATATGCAGATGACACCACCTTTATGGCAGAAAGTGAAGAGGGGCTAAAAAACCTCTTGATGAAAGTGAAAGTGGAGAGTGAAAAAGTTGGCTTAAAGCTCAACATTCAGAAAACGAAGATCATGGCATCCAGTCCCATCACTTCATGGGAAATAGATGGAGAAACAGTGGAAACAGTGTCAGACTTTATTTTTCTGGGCTCCAAAATCACTGCAGATGGTGACTGCAGCCATCAAATTAAAAGACGCTTACTCCTTGGATGGAAAATTATGACCAACCTAGATAGCATATTCAAAAGCAGAGACATTACTTTGACAACAAAGGTTCGCCTAGTCAAGGCTATGGTCTTTCCTGTGGTCATGTATGGATGTGAGAGCTGGACTGTGAAGAAGGCTGAGTGCCGAAGAATTGATGCTTTTGAACTGTGGTGTTGGAGAAGACTCTTGAGAGTCCCTTGGACTGCAAGGAGATCCAACCAGTCCATTCTGAAGGAGATCAGCCCTGAGATTTCTTTGGAGGGAATGATGCTAAAGCTGAAACTCCAGTATTTTGGCCACCTCATGCGAAGAGTTGACTCATTGGAGAAGACTCTGATGCTGGGAGGGGTTAGGGGCAGGAGGAGAAGGGGACGACAAAGGATGAGATGGCTGGATGGCATCACTGACTCGATGGACGTGAGTCTGAGTGACCTCCGGGAGTTGGTGATGGACAGGGAGGCCTGGCGTGCTGCGGTTCATGGGGTCGCAAAGAGTCAGACACGACTGAGTGACTGATCTGATCTGATCTGATCTGATACAGAAGCTCTTGAGTGATCTAGGCTGGTCCCTGGTCCCAAAGCTAAATCTTCTTCTTTGGAGATCATGTATCCAATACAGTTCACCCTAAGCTATCAGTTTAAGAATTCCCCATTATAATTGACAGGACCAGGGCTCTGAAATTAAATAATATCAAAGTAATTTAGTAGTATGTAGGATTGCATCTTCAAAGTGTCACTATGCAACAATAATTTGTGTTGAGAACTGATAAATTCAGTTGTTCACAAAGAAATAAAATGTTACTACATGTCTGAGTTTTTCTCTATGACTCTGAAGAAAACAGGTAACTATCCCAATCACTTTTCATCTGCTCTGTGTGTGTTCAGTCACTTGTGTTGATTCTTTGTGACCTCATGGACTGTTGACTTTGACTGGAAAACATGACCTTTCCCCATTTGCGAAGGTGGAATAGATTGAACTTCTGGATACCTGAGTATAATACTAGCTGTTGTTTTTAAGCTGCTGCTGCTGCTGCTCCTAAGTCGCTTCAGTCGTTTCCGACTCTGTGCGACCCCATAGATGGTAGCCCACCAGGCTCCCCTGTCCCTGGGATTCTCCAGGCAAGAACACTGGAGTGGGTTGCCATTTCCTTCTCCAAGGCATGGAAGTTAAAAGTGAAAGTGAAATCGCTCAGTTTTTGAGCTACTTGTATGTAATTATTTCATAGCAATTCAAACCACTGCTGTTATATATTCACTCAGTTCTTATGAGAGTTTCCAAGTTCTTTAAACTACAGAATGTGCAAATTGTATTCAAAAGAATCTGAAAATGGTGTCAAGTTGGAATTATCAGAAATATAGTACACCAGCCAAAGATGAAACACCAAAGACTTTAATAGAGTTAATTATATGTCTATATTTATGCTTCTTTAACAGCTTAACCTTTTTTAAAAAATTGGTAATGATGACAGTATGTATATTTTCACACTGAGAATATTTCTGCTAAGAACAACTATAAAAAATTATAACATAAAAACAAGTATTTCTGTTTTTGTTTCTGGCTTACTTCACTCTGTATAATAGGCTCCAGTTCAATCCACCTCCTTAGAACTGATTCAAATGTATTCTTTTTAATGGCTGAGTAATACTCCATTGTGTATATGTACCACAGCTTGCTTATCCATTCATCTGTGGATGGACATCTAGGTTGCTTCCATGTCCTGGCTATTGCAAACAGTGCTGCTATGAACATTGGGGTACAGGTGTCTCTTTCAATTCTGGTTTTCTCAGTGTATATGCCCAGCAGTGGGATTGCTGGATCTTAAGGCAGTTCTATTCGCAGTTTTTTGAGGAATCTCCATACTGTTCTCCAAAGTGGCTGTACTAGTTTACAGTATACTAACGCATATATATGGAATTTAGAAAGATGGTAAAAAATAACCCTATTTACGAGACAACAAAAGAGACACTGATGTATAGACCAGACTTTTGGACTCTGGGACCGGGAGAGGGTGAGATGACTGGGGAGAATAGCATTGAAATATGTATAATATTATATCTGAAATGTATTAATTGTTCAAACTAAACACTATCATGTTACAATTTGTTCATACTAGATGTTTGTAATGTTTCTGATAATCAATAAAAGAGATTCTTGATCAAAAAAATAAAAAATAAAAACAAAACAAAACAAAAAAACAAACAAACAAACAAACAAGTATTTCCTTCTAGCTTGTAGACCAGATGCAGATATATAAGAGGGAAAAAGAAAACTCTAAATATAATGATAAATTATATTTGAAGCATTAGTAAAACATGACTGGTGTACCTCAACTAGAGTTTATTCTATTACAAAATTATGTAGTTTAAATTTTATAGCATAATTGTCCTTCCAATATTATTTTATTTTTATTCCTCAATAAGTGGATCAGATCAGATCAGATCAGTCGCTCAGTCGTGTCCGACTCTTTGCGACCCCATGAACCGCAGCACGCCAGGCCTCCCTGTCCATCACCAGCTCCCGGAGGTCACTCAGACTCGCATCCATCGAGTCAGTGATGCCATCCAGCCATCTCATCCTCTGTCGTCCCCTTCTCCTCCTGCCCTCAACCCCTCCCAGCATCAGAGTCTTCTCCAATGTGTCAACTCTTCGCATGAGGTGGCCAAAATACTGGAGTTTCAGCTTTAGCATCATTCCTTCCAAAGAAATTCCAGGATTGATCTCCTTCAGAATGGACTGGTTGGATCTTCTTGCAGTCCAAGGGACTCTCAAGAGTCTTCTCCAACGCCACAGTTCAAACGCATCAATTCTTCGGCGCTCAGCCTTCTTCACAGTCCAGCTCTCACATCCATACATGACCACAGGAAAGACCATAGCCTTGACTAGGCGAACCTTTGTTGGCAAAGTAATGTCTCTGCTTTTCAATATGCTATGTAGGTTGGTCATAACTTTCCTTCCAAGGAGCAAGCGTCTTTTAATTTCATGGCTGCAGTCACCATCTGCAGTGATTTTGGAGCCCAGAAAAACAAAGTCTGACACTGTTTCCACTGTTTCCCCATCTATTTCCCATGCAGTGATGGGACCAGATGCATGATCTTCGTTTTCTGAATGTTGAGCTTTAAGCCAACCTTTTCACTCTCCACTTTCACTTTCATCAGGAGGCTTTTTAGCCCCTCTTCACTTTCTGCCGTAAGAGTGGTGTCATCTGCATATCTGAGGTTATTGATATTTCTCCCAGCATTCTTGATTCCAACTTGTGTTTCTTCCAGTCCAGCATTTCTCATGATGTACTCTGCATATAAGTTAAATAAACATGGTGACAATATGCAGCCTTGACGTACTCCTTTTCCTATTTGGAACCAGTCTGTTGTTCCATGACCAGTTCTAACTGTTGCTTCCTGACCTGCATACAGATTTCTCAAGAGGCAGATCAGGTGGTCTGGTATTCCCATCTCTCTCAGAATTTTCCATAGTTTATTGTGATCCACACAGTCAAAGGCTTTGGCATAATCAATAAAGCAGAAATAGATGTTTTTCTGGAACTCTCTTGCTTTTTCCATGATCCAGCGGATGTTGGCAATTTGATCTCTGGTTCTTCTGCCTTTTCTAAAACCAGCTTGAACATCAGGAAGTTCACGGTTCACATATTGCTGAAGCCTGGCTTGGAGAATTTTGAGCATTACTTTACTAGCGTGTGAGATGAGTGGATAGTTGAATTAAAAGAAAAAATCAAGATGAAAATCAGTTCAGTTCAGTTCAGTTCAGTTTTTCAGTTATGTCCTACTCTTTGTGACCTCATGGAACGCAACACACAAGGCTTCCCTGTCCATCATCAAGTCCTGGAGTTTACTCTAAGTCATGTCCATTGAGTCGGTGATGCCATCTAACCTTCACATCCTCTGGAGTCCCCTTCTCTTCCTGCCTTCAATCTTTCCCAGCATCAGGGTATTTTCAAAAGTGTCAGTTCTTCACATTAGGTGGCCAAAGTGTTGGAGCTTCAGCTTCAGCATCAGTCCTTCCAGTGAATATTCAAGACAGATTTCCTTTAGGATGGACTGGTTGGAATTCCTTGCAGTACAAGGGACTCTCAAGAGTTTTCTCCAACACCACAGTTCAAGGCATCAAATCTTCAGTGCTCAGTTTTCTGTACAGTCCAACTCTCACATCCATACATGTGACTGGAAAAAACATAACATTGACTAAATGGAATTTTGTTGGCAAAGAAATATCTCTGCTTTTAATATGCTGTTTTGGTTGGTCATAACTTTTCTCCCAAGGAGTAAGTATCTTTTAATTTCATGGCTGCAATCACCATCTGCAGTGATTTTGGAGCCAAAAAATAAAGTTTGTCACTGTTTCCACTGTTTTTCCATCTATTTGCCATGAAGTGATGGGACCTGATGCTATGATTTTAGTTTTCTGAATGTTGAGCTTTAAGCCAAATTTTCACTCTCCTCTTTCACTTTCATCAAGAGGCTCTTTAGTTCTTCTTCAATTTCTGCCATAAGGGTGGTGTCATCTGCTTATCTGAGGTTATTGATATTTCATCCAGTGATCTTGATTCAAGTTTGTGCTTCATCCAGCCCAGCATTTCTCATGATGTATTCTGCATATAAGTTAAATAAGCAGGGTGACAATATACAGCCTGACATACTCCTTTCCTGATTTGGAACCAGTCTGTTGTTCCATGTTTAGTTCTAGTTGTTGCTTCTTGACCTGCAAACAGGTTTCTCAAGAGGCAGGTCAGGTGGTCTGGTATGCCCATCTCTTTCAGAATTTTCCACAGTTTATTATGATCCACACAGTCAAAGGCTTTGGTATAGTCAATGAATCAGAAGTAGATGCTTTTCTGGAATTCTCTTGCTGTTTCAATGATCCAAACGATGTTGAAAATTTGATCTCTGGCTCCTTTGGCTTTCCTAAAACCAGCTTGAACATCTGGAATTTCATGGTTCACCTACTGTTGAAGCCCAGCTTGAAGAATTTTAAGCCTTACTTTACTAGCATGTGAGATGAGTGCAATTATGCAGTAGGTTAAATATTCTTTGGGATTGGAACGTCTTTCTTTGGGATTGGAATGAAAACTGACCTTTCCCATTTCTGTGGCCACTGCTGAGTTTTCCAAAATATGCTGGCATGCTGCATGCAGCACTTTCATAGCATCACCTTTTAGGATTTGAAATAGTTCAACTGGAATCCCATCATCTCCACAAGCGTTGTTCATAGTGATGTTTCCCAAGGCCCACTTGACTTCACATTCCAGGATATCTGGCTCTGGGTGAGTGATCATACCATTGTAATTCTGGGTCATGAAGACCTTTTTGGTATAGGTTTTCTGTGTATTCTTGCCACGTTTTCTTAATATCTTCGGCTCTGTTGGGTCCATACCATTTCTGGCCTTTATTGAGCCCATCTTTGCATGAAATGTTCCCTTGGTATCTCTAATTTTCTTGAAGTGATCTCTAGTCTCTTTCCCATTCTATTTTTTCCCTCTATTTCTTTGCACTGATCACTGAGGAAGGCTTACTTATATCTCCTTCCCATTCCTTTGAAATCTGTGTTCAAATGAGTGTATTTTTCCTTTTGTCCTTTGCTTTTCACTTCTCTTCTTTACACAGCTATTTCTAAGTCCTTCTCAAACCTCCATTTTGCTTTTGTGCTTTTCCTTTTTGGTGGGATGATCTTGCTCCCTGTCTCCTCTACAATGTCACAAACCTCTGTCCATAGTTCATCAGGCACTCTCTCTATTAGATCGAGCCCCTTAAATCTATTTATCACTTCCACTGTATAATCATAAGGGATTTGATTTAGTTCATACCTGAATGGTCTAGTGGTTTTTACCTACTTTCTTTAAGTCTGAATTTGGTAATGAGTTCATGATCTAAGCCACAGTAAGTCCCTAGTCTTGTTTTTGCTGACTGTATAGAGCTTCTTCATCTTTGGCTGCAATGAACATACTCAATCTGTTTTCCTTGTTGACCATTTTGTAGCACTTGGATGCAATCTTAAAAATGAGAGGATAATCTCTTTTCATTTCCAAGACAAACCATTCAATATCACAGTAATCCAAGTCTGTGCCCTGACCAGTAATGCTGAAGAAGCTGAAGTTGAATGGTTCAAAGAAGACATACAAGACCTTGTAAAACTAACACCCCCAAAAAATGTCCTTTTCATAACAGGGGACTGGAATGCAAAATTAGAAAGTCAAGAAACACCTGGAGTAACATTCAAACTTAGCCTTGGAATACAGAATAAAGCAGGACAAAGGCTAATAAGATTCTTCCAAGAGAATGCACTGGCCATAGCAAACACCCTCTTCCAACAACACAAGAGAAGACTCTACACATGGACATTACCAGATGGTCAAGATAGGAATAGCAAAATACATATTCTAAGTACCAAACATGGAGAAGGAAATGGCAAAGCACTCCAATATTCTTGCCTGGAGAATCCTTTAGATGGAGGAACATGGCAGGCTACATACAGTCCATGGGGTTGCAAGAGTCAGGCAGGACTGAGCGATTAATACACACAAGTGCCAAACAAAAAGTATTATGTTGGACAAAATTTATATGAAAAATAATTAATTAAATATGCCTTCTATTTAGGACTAATTAGTGTGATTATTAAAACACTTCATCCTTTAAATGTTTTATGCAATATTACTTTAAAAAGTAAAGTTATGTAAAATTGGGGAAATGTATTAAGCACTAATTTCCAAAATAGAATTAAATTCACATGCTTTCTGAATTTCTATCATTTATTTCTAAATTTAACTAGTTCCACAGTCCTTATTATATAATTAAAGGGATGTGTTCTCACAGCATCACATTTTGTGACTGATGACATTTCATTTGTGTTCACTAAAATTTTTGTTGTTCCTTTCTAAGTTCCCTAAAAAGGAATGATTCTTGTATTTGTGCTGTATATAAAATTATTTTCTTAAAATCACTGAATGGATAGGTTGTCATTTCATTTCACAAGGAGTATGTAAGGTTCATCTATGGCAAGGTAAAACATAAAAGAGACAATATAGTGTTTCTGTGGTAAATAACATAAAGTGTATCAAAGTAGAAAAATCCTATTTAAAAAACACAGGAAAACAGTGATATTTTAGGACAACATAAGATGAGAGGAACATTACTGCCCCCAAGTGCCTGACTGGAGATTATTGATGATAATGCCTCCTGGGGATAAGAAGTCACTGTGCAGCTCCACCTTGTTTACACTCATGCAGAATTATTTCATTATGCCATTTCTTACCATTGTCAGGATTTGGCGAATTAGTAAGTCTCATTGTATAATATCGAAACCTCGAACATGGATTTTTTAAAATTGTTATCTAGTTTTTACTATGAGAACATTAAAGATAAAAATCAGCAGCTTTTCATTCTGAATTCACCAGTGTCCTATTTGCCCACATCTGTTGTTCTAAGAAAAAAATCTGCAAAATAAATATTGAGATCCAATCTCAGCTTCATTATTGAAAGCTTGACCCTCTGAAGGTTATGTAAATAGAACAGACTCATTTTAAAATTATATTTAATTCTATATCAGAATTATATGATGAATATAATATGATTATCATTTGGTTGTTTAGAGCAATCATTCTTAGCCAACAGGTCACCATTAATGGAAGTTTTCTACCTCCTAATCTCCAACATGAATGTATGACATGAGTGTTGGACATATGGTCTAATTATATGGCTGTCTACTCCCATTGATGTCTTGTTTAACATAATTTAGTAACTTTAGGAGTACAAGTTTTTATAGTACTTGTAGAAGAGACTAATGGAGAAGGCAATGGCAACGCATTCCAGTACTCTTGCCTGGAAAATCCCATGGATGGAGGAGCCTGATAGGCTGCAGTCCATGGGGTCACAAAGAGTCAGACAGGACTGAGCGACTTCACTTTCACTCTTCATTTTCATGCATTGGAGAAGGAAATGGCAACCCACTCCAGTGTTCTTGCCTGGAGAATCCCAGAGACGGCGGAGCCTAATGGGCTGCCATCTATGGGGTCTCACAGAGTCGGACATGACTGAAGCGCCTTAGCAGCAGAAGCAGCAGAAGAGACTAAAGGTAAAATATTAGCAGTTCAATACTTTAATGTACTTATCTAACTACTAACAGTGAGTTGGTACCTGTTTCCCATATCGGATTATTTTACTTGGAATAAGAGAAATTTCATTTTTAAAAGTTAATCATAATAAGCACTATAAAATTAAAAACAATCTAGTTTTTAGTTCAGAACTTACTATTTACTATATGAAACAGTAATCACCACTTGACTAATTTGAATTTTGATTATACTGAAGATGCCATTTCTGACTTGTTAATTTGCAAGTATTGAATTTTGTTGCACTAAGTCATGTCTGACTCTTTCATGACCCCATGGACTGCAGCCCATCAACTTCCTCTGTCCATGGAATTTCCCAGGCAAAAATACTGGAGTTGGTTGCCATTTCTTACTCTAGGGGGTCTTCCCAAGCCAAGGATCAAACACACATCCCCTGCACTGGCAGGTGGATTTTTTGCCACTGAGCCACCTGGGAAGACCAAACATTGAACACTGTAGCACATTACGTTGATAAAACTATGAGGAAAAGGAATTCATTGTCAGAGTCCAAAATAGTATAAATCCTATGGGGGAAAAATTGGAAACATCTGAAAAAATTCCATATGCATTTATTCTCTGAACCAAGCTGTAGAACAGTATCCCCACAAGTAGGAAACAATGTGTGTGCAAAGCTGTTTATTAAAACATTATTCATAGCATTATCCAATGCCTAACTGTAGCATGATTGGATAAGCACAGGTGAGAGTTTAATGAGAATACTAAAACTCATCTAAATATTTAATTTGTATATAATTTTACATAGATGTCACATAATCAAATATAAAATTTCACTAAAAGGGAAAAATTAGGCTGAATTGAATAGGATTAAATAAAAAGAGGAGAAGGCAATGGCACCCCAACTCCAGAACTCTTGCCTGGAAAATCCCATGGACGGAGGAGCCTGGTGGGCTGCAGTCCATAGGATTGCTATGAGTCAGACACGACTGAGCGACTTCACTTTCACTCTTCATTTTCATGCATTGGAGAAGGAAATGGCAACCCACTCCAGTGTTCTTGCCTGGAGAATCCCAGGGACGGGGGAGCCTGGTGGGCTGCTGTCTATGGGGTCGCACAGAATTGGACACGACTGAAGTGACTTAGCAGCAGCAGTAGCAAATAAAAAGAAGCCAAATAAACTGAAATGTGTGTCAAAATAAAGCATATAACCAGTTAGATAAAAACATTATTTTAAGTAACTTGGAACATAGGGTTCTGACTATGCATCTTTTATATACATATCCTAAATACAAAAATTTCTATTACTTAACAGCTTTACTATAGTTGTAGTAATCACATTGCAATTTTGAAACTAATATATATAATATACAAATGTATATGTATTGCAATATATAATTGATACTATGTAATTGTATATAATATATGTAATCCATTGCAGTAAATAAGAATCAACATTATCATTGTTCTTACAGTGAATAGACAAGCACAAAATACAATTAAATAATTAGAAAGTCCTGTGATTTGAATTATGTGTTAACATAAACACATATTCCCAGCTTTGTACATTGAAAAGACTTAACGTCAATGATACTCCACTAATACTTGAAGGGTTAGCATCGAGGTCTTTTTGTTTCAATACTGTTGCCTTTAAATACCATCCAGTTTAACACTTTGTATTTAATCATCATTACCTATTATAACCTTCCCTAGTGCCTCAGATGGTAAAGTGTCTGCCTGCAATGTGGGAGACCAGGGTCCTGGGTTAGGAAGATCCCCTGGCGAAGGAAATGGCAACCCGGTACTCCAGTACTCTTGCCTGGAAAATTCTATGGACTGATGAGCCTGGTAGGCTACAGTCCCGGGGGTCACAAAGAGTCAGACACGACTGAGTGACTTCACTTTCACCTATTATAAAGACTCACATATCTCTGGAGAAATCCTAACTCTGAGGGAAAAGTATACAAAACAAATCTAGATCTCATGTCCTTCCAGAATGAAAACAAACAAAAGCAAACCAAAAGAAAGAAAAATAATAGACTAAAATACCAAAAAGGCACAAGGAGTAGAGTTAAAAAGGTTTAACTTAAAGGAGAGTAAACAATATAATTGGCATTGTCAGTGAAATAAAACATTGAGCCCACAGTGATATGACTTGGAGAAGGCAATGGCAACTCCAGTACTCTTGCTTGGAGGATCCCATGGACGGAGGAGCCTGGTGGGCTGCAGTCCATGGGGTCGCAAAGAGTCGGACAAGACTGAGCGACTTCACTTTCACTTTTCACTTTCATGCACTGAAGAAGAAAATGGCAACCCACTCCAGTGTTCTTGCCTGGAGAATCCCAGGAGCAGCGCAGCCTGGTGGGCTGCCATCTATGGGGTCACACAGAGTTGGACAGGACTAAAGCAATTTAGCAGCGGCAGCAGCAGCAACTATATGACTTACTGTGTATTGTGTTAACACACATAAATGGAAGAAAAGACCTCTACATGTTATGAAAAATCATCTCTAAGTTTAAGACAAGCTGTCATTTTGTGCCTTCAGATATAACATGGTATGAAGTAGAAATTCTTACTTATGAAGACTTCTTGCTAGCAATTTATCCTGAAATGTAAACAGGTTCCTAGAGCTAATTTCAGAGAAAGCCATGGCACCCCACTCCAGTACTCTTGCCTGGAAAACCCCATGGATGGAGGAGCCTTGTAGGCTGCAGTCCATGGGGTTGCTAATTGGGACACGACTGAGCAAATTCACTTTCACTTTTCACTTCCATGCATTGGAGAAGGAAATGGCAACCCACTTCAGTGTTCTTGCCTGGAGAATCCCAGGGACAGGGGAGCCTGGTGCGCTGCCGTCTATGGGGTCGCACAGAGTTGGACACGACTGAAGCGACTTAGCAGCAGCAGCAGCAGAGCTAATTTAGATTTTGCAGAAAGTAGAAGAACATGTTAAATGATACCATGAGAAGACAATTAAACAAATCAATAATCTATTATCGATTCCACATGAAAACTGACTTGATTCCTTCACAAAATTAATGTTGTTTTTTGGGAAAAATATTGGGTTCATTGTTCAATGTTCAGAATGACTTAAAAAGCATAGCAAAAATATGTAACAAGGAAAGCTTGATTGAATCTCAATTTGAAGAAGAAAGTAGCTATGACCTATTTCGGAGACATCTGATTATAAACTATGCATTTTTGGATTGTTGTCTTTAATCTTAGAAAATATAATGGTATTGTTCTTGTGTAAGACAAAGTTTTAGAGAGAGAGAGCAGGAGGTAAACATGACAAAATATTATCAAATTTCTGTATGTTTAAGCATTTTAAAATGCAAAAAATTAAAAATAACTTTTACTATTTCAGATATTTGACTTGGAATTTATGGCTTTAGTTTTTCTGTGGAAATGAAATTCAAAGGTATCATTTAGGCTTGCACGATCAAAATCCATCTAAATAGACCTGTGAAGATAGGTTCACAATGCAAAGGATGATAAGTTTTTTCTCATATTTTATGTGAATGAAAGTGAAATGCATGCAAGTAATCAGAATATGAGGTTAATAAATTAATACATTCTGCATTGACACAACAATTGATTAATAATATTTTCAACAACTCAGATTTTCAAAATCAAATACAGAATTATTCTTAAAAACTTCTTAATCTTGTCACAGTTAGTTATTTATAAGCACTGTACATGTACTAAAATATATTACAATGCTATTTTGAAAGGCATATGATAATAAAAAATGTAATATGTTTCACTTATGTGGAATAACCAAGGAAAACATATATTAATCATGACATTACTATGTCTAGTATTAGATTGTGAGGGCAAATTAATTTGAGACAATGAGTATATTTTTGTTATACAAGTATAATATTCCACCAACAAAGTACATCAGAGAATGATTTGTCAGGTTAATTCTGAACTGTTCCTTTTATATAATTTAATCTTTAAAAGTCATAAGGATAAGGGCACCTTTAATATGTGTAAAGCCCAGCTAGATTTTTTTTGCTTCTGTGGCTTAGAATTCTGTTTCTCAATTCACGTTCAAATCAGTTCTGACAGGGAATGTCATCCATTCTGTCTTATCGCCCCTATAGTAAATCAATGTCAAAGGAAAATTTTTTTCAATACCCCACATTGATCAAATATAGTGTATAGATTTCGTAGTTTCTTTTTCTCCAGATGTTTTGTCTCTTTTGCATACAAATCGTTTCTTTTTCGGACAATATGTGGCTTCAGTAACTGAGTGAATTTAGCTTACTAGTATAGAATACAGTATTAGCTGGCAGGCATGAAAAAAATCCATTTATAAAAGCTAAAATGGTTTTAACAAGTATAATATATTGTTATCCTCTGCCATTTCAGATTAGAATCCATTTTTAGAGTATAAATCATTCAACTTTGACTTGTCTCTAAGTATGGTCATTTAAGGGAGTTTGAAAGCTCCTGCTGCCTTCTACATTTTTCTCCTGCTTAATGGTTTCTCCCAAGATGGGAAAAGTAATCTGACTGGGTGAGATTCTAAAAAATATATTTTTTTTATTAGAAAGTGGTGCATAATAGGGCTTCCTTGGTGGCTCAGCTATTAAAGAATCTGCCTGCAATGCAGGATATCTGGGTTAGGAAGATCCCTTGGAGAAGGGGCCAGCTACCCACTTCAGTATTCTGAAGTCCATGGACTTCCGTCCAGTCCATGGATTGGAGAAGTCCATGGACTATGTAGTCCAAAGGATCACAAAGTGTTGCCCAAGACTGAGTGATTGCATAAGAAGTGGCATACAAGTGTGTGATAAAAGTTAACCATAAGATATTAATAATTATCAATATATTGAATACAATGGAGAAATTTTCTACTTTCAACAGTTTCAACAGTGACAGAATCTCTTACATCAGAACAATATGCCCATTTCTCAGTAAAATAATTAAAATGTATATAATATTTATTTTAAAGTGCATATTATAATTATAAAAGGCATTGTGTATATGTTAGTTGCTCAGTCATGTTTGACTCTTTGTGACCCCATGGATTGTAGCCTACCATGCTCTTCTGTCCATGGGATTCCCTAAGCAAAAAATTGGAGTGGGTTGCCATTTCCTACTCCAGGGTCTTCCAAAGCCACTAATTGAACTCAGTTCTCCTGCATTGCAGACCAATGTCTTACCATCTGAGCCACCAGGTAAGCCCAGATCCCCCTGCAGGAGATGCAAGAAACGTGGGTTTGATCCCTGGGTTGGGAAGATCCCCTGGAGTAGGAAATGGCAACCCACTCCCCTATCCTTGCCTGGGAAATCCTACGGACAGAGGAGCCTGGTGGCTACAGTCTACTGGATCACAAAGAGTCTTACATGAATAACTGACTAATACTAAACAGCAAAATTGTGCCAGGTGGGAAGTCTGTTCATTGTAAACTTAGGAACCAAGCCTGACAGTACTGCCATCAGCTACAATGATCATTTCTGTTCACTGAGATAAAAACATGGAGGTCTCAAGTCACCAGTGAAATATGCTGGCCCAGAAAAGATCCATGGTATTTCTGTTCACAGTTTACTGGCCTGAATTGTTATATTTATCCTCCCTGTACTCAGTTCTATCCTTTGCCTAGTTTAGAACCACAGACATCTGACTAATGCCAGTGATTATCTTGAGGAAACAGTTTAAGGATTTATAGTAACTGCTGTAGAGAAAAAAAAAAAAAGAGCTGACAAGGGAAGTACAGTATTAGAGCAGACAATCTCCACTTCCTAACATTAATCTACAAGGTTATCACTTCTTGGAAGCTTGGTGAAAGAATAGAAAAAGGATTCATTTAGAAGTATCTAGAGGAAGGATTGGAAATGAATGCAGATGGCATATGTTTGTTTTTTTTCCACTCCCCACCCCCCTGCCACCCCCTCCGCCAGAGGTCTTGCAAAGAAAAGATTATAGTGGAAAGAAGTTCACTATATTTTAATGGAGGCACTAGAAGTGTTAAATTATGTTTGGTAGAACATGGATGAAAGGGAACATGAAGCCAGGCTTCAACAGTGTGTGAACCATGAACTTCCAGATGTTCAAGTTGGATTTAGAAAAGGCAGAATAACCAGAGATCAAATTGCCAATAACTATTGGATCATCAAAAAAGTAAGAGAGTTCCAGAAAAATATCTACTTCTGCTTTATTGACTATGCCAAAGTCTTTGACTCTGTAGACCACAACAAACTCTGAAAAATTCTTAAAGAGATGGGAATACCAGATCACCTGACATGCCTCTTGAGAAATCTGTATGCAGGTCAGGAAGCAACAGTTAGAACTGGATACAAAACAACAGACTGATTCCAAATAGGAAAAGGAGTACATCAAGGCTGTATATTGTCACCCTGCTTATTTAACTTATATGCAGAGTACATCATGAGAAACACTGGGCTGGATGAAGCACAAACTGGAATCAAGATTGCTGCGAGAAATATAAATAACCTCACATATGCAGATGATACCATCCTTATGACAGAAAGGGATTAAGAACTAAAGAGCCTCTTGATGAAAGTGAAAGTGGAGATTGAAAAAGTTAGCTTAAAGCTCAAAACTAAGATCATGGCGTCTGGTCCCATCACTTCATGGCAAATACATGGGGAATCAATGGAAACAGTAACAGACTCTATTTGGGGGGGCTCCAAAATCACTGCAGATGGTGACTGCAGCCATGAAATTAAAAGATGCTTACTCCTTGGAGGAAAATTTATGACCAACCTAGACAACATATTAAAAAGCAGAGACATTACTTTGCCAACAAACATCCATCTAGTTAAAGCTATGGTTTTTCCAGTCAAATGTATGGATGTGAGAGTTGGACTATAAAGAAAACTGAGCACCAAAGAATTGATGCTTTTAAACTGTGGTGTTGGAGAAGACTCTTGAAAGTCCCTTGGACTGCAAGGAGGTGCAACCAGTCCATCCTAAAGGAGATCAGTCCTGGCTGTTCATTGGAAGGACTGATGCTAAAGCTGAAACTCCAATACTTTGGCCACCTGACATGAAAAGCTGACTCATTTAAAAAGACCCTCATGCTGGAAAAGATTGAAGGCAGGAGGAAAAGGGGACAACAGAAGATAAGACATTTGGATGGCATCACCAACTCAATGGACATGAGTTTGAATAAACTCCAGGTGTTGGTGATGGACAAGGAGGCCTGGCATGCTGAAATCCATGAGGTCTCAAAGAGTTGGACATGACTGAATGACTGAACTTAATTGAATTTTGATTAGAGCAATTAGAAAGTTTTAGGGATAAGGAGGTTATCTGAGTATTTCTAAAATTTCCCAAATAGGCCATAATCTGTATGATAAATTATTCCTCACTTCCTAAGAAATAAGTGACTCGGAGTAGAAGTTAACCAAGTTAGCTGAGAATTCTAATAAATTTTATTTATTTTTTTTCTAATAAATTTTAATGTTAGGTTATTCAAACCTAATTGTAAACAGTTGCTAGAACTCGGTGATTCCCTTACATGGTCCTGTCAATGTAAACCAAATCTGTAGCCTGAAGCCTTTCATTAACTCAGTCACGGGATACTCCTACAAGATTCTTTGCAGTTTTAAAAATTATTTTTGTTTGACTATTCTATTTTTAATATTTTATATTCTTTTTGTTATTGGAATATAATTGCTTTCCAATGTTGTATTAGTTTCTGCTGTACAATGAAGTGACCAGACATGAAAATTGAAAGTGAAGCCACTCAGTTGTGTCCAACTCTTGGTGACCCCATGGCCTCTAGCCTGCCAGGCTCCTCCATCATTGGATTTTCCAGGCAAGACTCTGGAGTTGCCCTTTCTTTCGCCAGGGGATCTTTCTGACCCAGGGATAGAACTTGGGTTTCCCGCATTGCAGGCAGACTCTTTAATGTTTGAGCACAATGTTGTATTTGTTTCTGCTGTACAATGAGGAATGTACGTATGTGTATGTATATTCCTTCCCTCTTGGACCTCCTGTATTATTATTTTGCCAGTTGTTCTTCCTAAAACAGTAGCCTCAAGTGTTGATCAGTAACGGGGGTTTTGAACATACTGGTGATATTAGATTTTGGTTCCAGAGAATTCAATTGTCTTACTTATTTCCACAGGGCTTCCCAGGTGGTGCTAGTGGTAAAGAATCTGCCTGCCAATGCAGGAGACTAAAAGAGATGGGTTCAATCCCTGGGTCAGGAAGATCCCCTGGAGCAGGGCATGGCAACTCACTCCAGTATTCTTGCCTGGAGAATCCCATGGACAGAGGGGCCTGATGGGCTACAGTCCATAGGCTCACAAGAGAAGGACACAGGTGAAGTGACTTAGCAGGCACACACATATTTACATTTCCTAGTACAGTGTCTATGGCTAGTTTGCCTCCTGTATTTCCCACCTGAATAGTCTAAGGCTTTTTTCCATGACTTCAAATCATGTCCCTGGTTCTGAATAGGTTTCTGAATTACACTTTAGGTTTAGATCTAACTTGCTATTTGATTTGCTGCCTCCTATGGTCAGCCTCTCAAACTGCTCCTTTCCCTTCATTCCCTGTCAAACTCAATCCCTGTTCTTTGTTACACCACACTGACTTTTATCACACTTAAACGTTTATCTCACAAAGCAGTCATTCAACACATATATGTTTCAAAAACTATGTTTTAAACCTCAAAGTAAATTCTCAACTATAACTAAAAGAGATATCCTTAATATAGTTTCATTATTAAAGGAAAGGAAAGCTTATACAAATTTAATGTGCAACAGTGACTAATGACAATTGAATAAGAAAAAAAAATAAACATTGTATCATATATTTGTTTAAATACTGTTTTGTTTTTCTCTAAAATAGTACTTTCAATATATTTCCAGAATACTGTGTCTTAAATTAATGTCTCAAATATAAAATATGGCAGTTACTTTTGTTTGGTTTTATATTTTTGACTTTAACTTTATTTTCTATATTTTCTTAGATTTCTCTCTGTGTGTTTTTAAAAATAGCACTAACACACCGCTACATATATGTTTACATAGGACTTATCGGTTACTAAATTTTTTAATTTATTATAACACTTATTTGGGAGTTAAAAAAATGTACTCACATTGGTTTTTTATATAATTTAATGCTTCAAAAATATTGTAGTTCACAAATATTGTGATGATTACAGTAAACATGATAATATTTTAAAATTAGACACTCCCATGTGCATATAGTTTAAATACCATTTATTTTGTGCATTAGTTTTTATTGTTGCATTTTTTATGTTTTTTTAATTTGAGTAATTGCATTTCAAAGTTGCCATAAGCACAGAAAAATATAACATTCGTATATTCTGATTTCTTCTTCTAAGTCACATAGTTCACACAAATTTCAGTTTGGGGCTTTATAAAAGAAGACACTATTTGTGAGATTATCAAATGATTGTTATACAAAAACCAGTAATGCTTTCTAAACTATAGATAAGTAAAGGAAAATAAACCTATATAAACTTATTGTTTACAGTATTCTAAATCATCTGTTCTTCAACTAATTATATATAATGACAAAAATTCACAAATAATTTGTTGGCATTGTTTATATTTAGTATTACTGAGCACAGTGGTGTTGTGTGGAAAAGCTCTATATTAGTAATTTATTTCAAATAACACCGCAGTAAATATATATCTAGAGAAAATCTCCTTTCTCCAGATTGAAGTACGGGTTTGATTTCTGAGTATATCTAAGTATTTTCTGCTACTTGTTTTTTAAAAATAACTTTGTTACTATTTATAAATTGGATTTATAGGTGCCACATAATTCTCTTATGAAAATACCTGCCTATATTCAGGAGATAAAAGCACTAATGTGAATCCAAATGAACTAATAAAAAACTTCAAGATCTATTGTTACTTTTAGAAAAATACCAAGATATCAATAGATTTTATTCAGAAAAATTATTAATAGAGTAGTTGAGAGGAGGAACACAATAACATATCTCTATTCATAAATTTATGATTTTAGTATTTTATACATAGAAGAATTGAAAGTTGCCCAACTAAATGATAACAGTGATTTTCTTGAAATGAGGAAACAGAATAGGCAGGAGGTAAGTTTTTTTAATTTTATTATCAGTATTTTTATATTATGAATAAATTGTTGGAGTTACTTAAATATAGCTTTTGAAAATTTTGTAGAAATTTCTTCTCATTAATAGTTATTTAGGGACATAAAATACAATTTCAAAATTTTCTTATTAGATAACATAACCTATATTGGTAATTTCTTGGAAAAATAGAAAGATTTATTTATTTAGGATCATATTTAGCAAAGAATAAAATTTCTTACATGATCTTCTTTTTAAAAATATATTTAATGAGAAATATTCTTTTCAAAAATACTGTGATAGAAGGCAATCAATATCTCTAGGAACCCTAGCATACTACTTTGTCAATTATTCTTCCATTTGATCCTCTTGAAAAGATATTTTTTTCTTCAATAATCCTGCATGAAGGTACCTTCAGTATTCCCCTTTAAAAAATAACCTCTTTAATACCTCTTTTTTTCTTAACTACAGAGTATGTCAGGAAAAACTGAACATACCGAAAATATAATTCATGTCAGAGGGTTTTTTAGTTCAACACAGATAAGACATGGTTAAGTAGTATTAAATGATTTCTCTCTACCAAGAAACATTTTCTACTTTTTATTGCTTCACAGTGTGTAAGTTTTTTAATCAATAATTATTAAGCTTTGTTGGCTTTAGGTCTTTAAGTTAGCTTTGTTTTAATTACAAATAAATGTTATACTGTATACTTTACAAAATAAATATTTAAGTAGAAGAACTTGTGAAAGCATCTCAGACTACATTTGCACACAATTTCTCAGTATACAACTAACTGTGCTCTTCTTGTATAATCATCTGATTATTGAAATATGTGCAAACAAATTTAAAAAATTGATACATTATATTTAGCAACATGTTTGATGCAGAGGCTAAATGCTCTTATTTTCAAAAAATGTGTTTGAATTGATTGAACAAGTTAATGTTTGAATTTAGGATTTCACATTAAACAAGATACCAAAAGGTGCATTTCCTAATTTTTATTACTCTAATGAAAGGTTAGTTTCTAAGACATAAAAATGACTGAAATAACTCAAATACTTAAAAGCCACCTAAAGCGTCCACATCAAAATATATATCATAGTAACAGAATGAGTGAGCTATTATTTGCAGCTTGAGGAAATGAGAACATTTAACATTTGAATCCATAATTTTAAGTCTATCAAGATTTCGTGCAAAATTTAGTTCTCCTCTTTACAACATCTAATTATTTTGTTAGTGTTGATAATTGTATTGATAACAAGGAAACATTTACAGCTCTATCAGGTAAATACAGTGTGTGAAAAGACCTATGAGAAACATTTTTAAAAATTGGGAAAAAAGAGAAGTATTTTAAGAACTGCTACCCAAATCAAATGTATCTTCTACTATACTTAAATACATTTCTTTTACATACATCTATCAGGTATAATCCTGGAATAGGGCATGGCAATCCACTCCAGTGTTCTTGCCTGAAGAATCCCATGGACAGAGGAGCCCAGCTGGCTACAGTCCATACGGTTGCCCAGAATCAGACATAACTGAAGCGACTTGCAAGCAAGCAAGCATCAGGTATAATATCAGTTAAAGCCTTGTAGGCTGCAGTCCATGGGGTGGCTAAGGGTCGGACAAGACTGAGCGACTTCACTTTCTCTTTTCACTTTCATGCATTGGAGAAGGAAATGGCAACCCACTCCAGTGTTCTTGCCTGGAGAATCCCAGGGATGAGGAAGCCTGGTGGGCTGACATCTATGGGCTCACACAGAGTCGGACACAACTGAAGTGACTTAGCATAGCATAGCATGATAGCTACAACTCCTCCTTCAGAGTTTCAGAGACACTATAAAATTTTCTTTTAGTGCCCCCAATATATGTTTCCTTTCCCTGATGATTGTTTATTTCCAGAAATCTCGTGAATCAAGAGATCTTCAAAGATGTATATCTTTAAGATGCGTATCTTTTTGAAATTAGAAAATCTTTAACAAATTACATAAATTCTATTACCTTATGAAATCAGCATTCAATGACTATAGACCCTGAGAGAAGGAATATAATATCTCCATGAGGACAGTCTCTAGCCTGCTTGTTCAGTGATGGACCTCAGTAGTAAGACTGAATGACATGTAGTAAATTATCAATGAATATTTTTAATGATATATGTAATGAAATAAGAAGAAATATTGGAGAAGCAAAAATATTATAAAAGGTGTTTAATTTATCATGAGAAATATCTCTATGAGAATAAAATTTTACTATCTAAATAAAAATTGGTTCAATTAACAAATTTAACAAAAGTTAAATATTGAAGTAAATTGGAAAAGAGAAATATAATTTAATATACATAAGTTAATATCATTGTTTTATGTTGAAGAGAACTGGAGATAATATGTAAATTGCAACTTATAATTAGTGGCATAAAAATAAAAAACAGTAAGAATAAAAAATAAAGCCATTTTTATTTTCAAAACATTTTAGTTGGAAAAAACTGTGAATTTTAAGTTATTATTGAAGAGCTATTTACATAACATTTTTATACTGAACTTTAATATTCACTTTTATTCCAAGTCTTGCATATCTTATATACAGATATTCATAATATGTAACTATATGTGGAGAAATATGTTTCATTCAACAGTCAAAAATAGTCTGTTGTTTACTAGCAATACCTTAGCAAAGTAGTAATACAATTCTGCCTCCACTGACACCCTCCAGCCATAGATGTTTACCTTGCTGTCAAATTGATCTCTATGGTGGCCTTGAGAAGGTGATAATTTGTGTGTTTTAAATATAGCACGGAAGCATGATTTAAAGTTTCTAGAAATATTTAATCTCATACAAACAAGGGAATGCATTTCACATGATGACTCTTCACATATAACTAAATGATGGGTACATTATGATAGACCAGCTTATTAATTTCTTTAAAGTAAACCATGTAGGTGATCATATCCTCAATCTTGTTTTTCTTTTTTTTAATTGTATTTTTAGAACACTTATGCTAAGTCACTTCAGTCGTGTCCGACTCTTCATGACCCTATGGACTGCAGCCCACCAGTCTCCTCCGTCCATGGTATTCTCCCGGCAAGAGTACTGGAGTGGGGTGCCATAAGGGTGCAGAGATTTTCTGTACATGCCTTGTCCTTACACACTCCTGTATCCTCCATTTTCAACATAACTCTCCACAGTGGTACCTTTGTTATAATTGATGAACCTATATTGACATATCCAAAATCTCCAGTGATAAGCATCCATCATTATAGTATCATAGAGATTATTTTCAGTGCCTTATTATTTCAGGTTCACAGGTGTAAAGAAAGATTATATGTTTACATTTTTACAAAAATGATAGGTATTCACTTATATGAACTTTTAAAATATATTGATGCTCCCTTAACTAGATTTTTTAACAAGCTATTCAGTTGTTTAGAAAAATAAACATGCAGGAGAGCTTCAACATGTGGCAGCTCCAGTTCCAAAATATTTTGACAGAAATGCTCAGATCTTAATTATAGTTTGTTTTAGATATCATTAACCTCAACCATTTGTTTTAACTACACTTTCTCATTTGTGGAGAAAGACATTTACTGACAAAGTTTCTTTCAATTATTGAGAAGTAAATTTTCCAAATCTTCAAGTGTTAATTCTCTTCTTATAGTCTAGTGAATTTTGATCCAGTTTATGGTAATGACCTTTGCTCATACTATGTAAGATATTTTATGCCCATTAATTTTTGATCATACAAGGAAATTCCATAATCTCATAATACTATGTTCCCACATATATAAATGTTATAATTTATATTATTTTCTATCACATAATTTATATCTTTTCCATTTAAATTTGCATTACCAAATAATAATACAAGTTCTAATTTTATTTTTAACACATAATCTATCTAGTTTGTGTGTGTGTGTGATATCTCTCGGTAAGGTTACCATAAGTGTTTGACTATCTCCCTGTTTGTCTTAGATATCTTGTCAGCATTATTCTGTTGTTTTATTGATTCCCTTTTTAAGCTTCTCTCTTGAATTATATGGTACCTAAGTATATATTCTGAGCCCCTTTTTGATATCTACTGCACAATATGTTGGCCTCTCTTGCTTGTGCTGGTGTATATCTAGGGTAATCATCATGACAACTGAAAGGTCACATTCTAAATGCAGTATCTCACAACAGTTTTCTTAAATTCTTACTATTGCTCCTTCTTTACCAACGTTTTTAGGAGCAGACTGTCTGCAAAAGATGGCTAACATGGTGAAACTTCATGGATATGTGTCAGATATTTAAAATCTGGCATTTATTTAATTTTTTTTTTAATATTGTAAAAAGTCTATCCTTACATGCCTCTGACATATTTAATGAACCTGTCAACTATAAGGCATTTTTTTATAACATATGTATAATTGACAGGTATAAGAGGCTATAGTAGCACATGTAAAACATATTATTTATAAAAAGGTTAATTATTTATATAGACAATTATAAAACCAATGTTCATTTTAGACTTGCAATATGAGTTTTTTAAGTAAAGGCAAATATAAAATGGGTGATGGTCTCTGTCTCTCTCTCCCTCTCTCTCTCTCTCTCTCTCTCTCTCTCTCTCTATATATATATATATACATACACACACACATACACATACATACATACAGGAAGAAATCACTACCATTCAAAAGAAAGAAAGAAACAAAACAAAAACAAGCAAAACCAGAAACTCAGGTATTTTATGTTGGTAGAATTGCTTGAATTTGTAACAGAAAAATGAGTCGATCAGTCAAAATCGTGCTATCAATATATACACAGCTTTTGAGTTTGTAATTTAATTTTAGATTAAATGTCTACATACTTTGCTGTGTTGTGCGTAGCCACTTAGTCGTGTTCTGCTCTTTGCAACCCCATAGACTGTAGCTGTTAGGCTCCTCTGTCCTGGGGATTCTCCAGGCAAGAACACTGGAGTGGGTTGCCATTTCCTTCTCCAGGGGATCTTCCCCACCCAGGGATAGAACCCAGATCTCCTGCATTACAGGCAGATTCTTTACTGTCTAGGCCACCAGAGAAACCCAAGAATATTGGAATGGATAGTCTATCCCTTCTCCAGGGGATCTTACCAACCCAGGAATCAAACTGGGGTCTCCTGCATGGTAGGCAGAATTTTACCAGCTGAGATACCAGGGGAGTCCCTATATCCTTTACAACGAGCCAAAGCAGTACATAAAATTTCACAATTCTAGTTATGCCTTATTAATAAAGCTTTACTATTGATGACCTCAACTCTAATACCAGAAAACATGGGCCTCCAACTTAGTCTTAATACATTTTTGAAAGATAAATTTTTGAAAGAGATACATATATATACATATCTGGGAGAAAAAGAAAGATCCCACATGAAGAACAGTGACCAAATTTTTGTTTCTGTCTGTTGGCTTTTTGAAGGGCACAAATCTTGAATCTTGAAGTGTGCATTGAAGCAAGGAGTTGCAGAGATAATCACATTCTTAGTCTTTCAAATAAGTGGGTTTCTCTTTGTCAAATATCTGTGAAGTAATAGCTTCCAACTATTTTTGCCTTTCATTTATGTAAACCTGAAAGTTAGTGGAGAATCTTCCAAAATTTGGAAAAGTTAGTAGTGTGCCATGATTTTTGCTGTCCAGTGTATCTGGGATATGTATTATTTTTTGGATGTTCTTGGTTGATTTTCTCAGTTGAGTCATTAAGTGTTCTTTCAATTTGTAGAATCAAGCCTCTTGGTGTGGTCTCTCTCTGTGTCTTTCTATCTCTGTTTGGTTCCTCTCTCTTTCTCTATTTTCTTTTTCTTTCTCTCTCCCACTCCTTCAGTTGTTTTTTTTTTTTTTTGGTTTGGGGGAGATTGGCTGTTTGCTTCAGGATCCAATCCAGTATTGTACATTAAATTGTGTTGCCATGCCTCTAATTTTTATTCTGAAAGAGTTCTATACCACTCTTTTCATTTCATAAAATTATTTTTTTTAATTTTAAAATTGATTTATTAAAATGTAACTTTCAACATTTTTTGTTCTATAAATTTTATATAATATTTTTGTCTTCATTTTTATATTTTTACTTTCATCTTCTATTTTCTTGTTGCAATTAATTCTTTAATTTTTGCCTCTTATTTAGTCAAGGATTTTATTAACACATTTTAATTATTTTTAGTTTTGCCACCTCTGTAGATCTTCCTATTCTTCAATCATCTCATACTAATTATTGCTTTTTCATAGACTCTTTCTTTTTTAAATTTCCTTTTTAGTTATAAATTATTGGTTTGAGCTTCAGGTTTTTTACATATCTCTCTATTCATTCTTTGTTATTGTTCATTTCTTTGAATTCTTAATCTAATTTTTCAGTATTAATTATTCACTTATTTCATAGTACTTTCTGCTCCTTTCAAGTTTGTATCACATGATTTTCTTATGGGAGGTGATCAGAATAAGTTTCTTTTCTTTCATAATCCCAGAGCACCCTCTTCTGTTTTGTCTGTGAAGTTTTTACAAAATATGGCATTTTATCTTAGATCAGCTACCTCTGTCTTTTCCCACACTTTTAGCTGCACATATGTCTCTTCCTCCACTATTTCCATCCTGGCATAATTTCAATTCTATTTTCAGCAGTTTCTACTCAGTACAGGGATCTTTGTCCAGGCTAGCCAGATTTTATGAATATTACAGGTTCATGGGGCCCATACTACTTCATCCCTTGCAACCTCCTCACACCTCCTTTACCCTAATGTTAGTGCTGGTAGCATCTCTCATGATTTCATCTTCTCACCTCCAATGGGCCCATCATCTTTCCTGTTGGGAGCATTTGACAGTTCTGTAGTTCTTTGGTTTCCATGCCTCCCACACAGTTTCCTTTTTATACTGGTATTGTGGCTATCGTTGGTTTACTACTACTCTTTCATGTTTGAAGTTGGTCGAGAAACTTTTTCATCTAGATGTTGTGAGTGGGTGTTTGGTTTTCCTATTCTGATTGTTTAGTCTCATTTTATCTGAGAATTTAGGGAGATATAAAAGGAGAAAGATAAATTATATTGTGCCCATTAAATTCTTCTTAAAATCTCCTGTTCTATTTTTTAAGGCATTTATTGTATTTTTTAGGCCATGATGCATGGCATGTGGGATCTTGGTTCCCTGACCAGGGATCACATCTGTGTCCCCTAAATTGGAAGGGTAGGGTCTTAACCACCTGACTGTCAGGGAAGTCCCCTGTTCTATTTGAAAACCATCTTCTATTTTATTCCTCCAAGCTACTAAATCTGCTTTATACTTTTGTCAGGATATCCAATGACATGCCTGTATTATAAACTTTGGTTCAATCTTATACAATACATTCTTTAAGCACTCTTATATGTCTACTCTGCATATATTCTGTATTTTCCAAGAAATAAAATAAATTAAAAAAATAATTTATTAATGAGGAACCATCAATAAAAAATGTTCAAAGAATACTTGAAAAATTGAATATTTATAGACATCAAGGACTGTTGGCATAAAATCACATGGTTAGATACATACCTTTAATATCTATCTCTCAGGCAATAATAAACCTAAATATACAGGGTTCTTTTTTTAATATATACATAGAAATCTTGAATCTCAAATTAATAGAAAGCTCCATTTTAACATGTACATTGAGAGAGTAAATAGCACATAGAATATTCTTTGAAAGTCAAGTCATCCTTGGATTTACTTGATAGACAAGGCTCCAGTGTGACATCAGAAGGTCACTCAGCCATCATTTTGCTTCATCTTCAAGTTACTGAAGTATTTCTTAATAATATTACTATGTTATGCACATTTTATTATTAAAGAAACTGAGACAGAGAGAGACTGAATAACCTTTACCCAAGATTACATATCTTGAAAGGGTCAGAGCCAAGGTTGAAAAATCATACAGTGTGACTCTAGAGAAATTTTTACATTAAAATATCTACACTGTGCTGCTATAATATTACAGCAAGAAACAAGGCAGCATTACTGAAAAAGGGAAGTCAGAATAAGCTAAAGGAACAACAGAATCTATAACATGTAATGGTTTAAAGAACAAGTTTGTTTCCCTTGTAACCGTTTAATGCAGGTGCTGGCGGGCTGCCGTCTGTGGGGTCGCACAGAGTCAGACACGACTGAAGCGGCTTAGCAGTAGCAGTGCATAGATACGGGAGAAGGCAATGGCACCCCACTCCAGTACTCTTGCCTGGAAAATCCCTTGGACGGTGGAGCCTGGTGGGCTGCTGTCCATGGGGTCGCTGAGAGTCGGACAGGACTGAGCGACTTCACTTTCACTTTTCACTTTCATGAATTGGAGGAGGAAATGGCAACCCACTCCAGTGTGTTCTTGCCTGGAGAATCCCAGGGACAGCGGGGCCTGGTGGGCTGCCATCTATGGGGTTGCACAGAGTCGGCCACGATTGAAGCAACTTAGCAGCAGATGTTGATTTTAAAGTCAGTCAAATCACTGTCTCTCCAGTTTCCTGGAAGGAGAGAAGACCATGAAGGAGTCCGTCTGTGTATATGGAAATTTTTATGCATCAGTCAAAGCACATCTAAATGAAACTATTTTATTAGTGATATGGTCTTATTAACTGAAGATTCCAAAGATGTATAATTGTGTGCATGAATTGGAACATGATGGACACTTTTTAAGAGCTCACAGTCTCAATAACATTTGCATATGTTGACTTAAACACATTAGTGAACTTAAAATATTATTAAAGTCTTTCCATGTTGATAAATAATATGCTTATCTTCTTTTAATGTTTTTATAGTATTTTATCATTTCAAAAAGGTCTAAATATTTTTATATTTCTAATTTTGAGAATTTCTGGTCCTTCTGGATTCTGTTATTACAAAAATGCTGCAAAGAGTATGCCTATAGTTAAGGCTATAAAGCAAATTTTGAGGTTTCACACACATGCACACAGACACACAGGGCACACACAAACATATGTGTATGTGTATTTTATATTGCATGTATCCCAGGTGGTGCTCGTGGTTAAGAATCTTCTTGCCAATGCAGAAGATATAGGAGACACAGTTCCATCCCTGTGATGGGAAGATCTCCTGAAGATGGGTATGCAGCCCACTCTAACATTCTTACCTGGAGAATTCCATGGACAGAAGAGCTTTGGGCTACAGTCTGTAGGGTCACAAAGAATTGGACATGACTTAAGCGACTTAGCGCGTGCAAACACATACACACACACATATCTATATATGTCCTCATTTTATATATATATATATGTATATATACATATATATGTGTCCTCATATACATATATGTACATATACATGTATATATGTCCTCATTGAAACTGTTAGATGATTTTAAATGTTCTTTGTATAATAACAAATAATATTAATTATTGATCTTAAAAGCTGAAATTGCTTATACTCTCATTTTATTTTATGAGTAATTTAATAATGTGTTAACCCAAGTGGTCTGAAATACAAAAAATACAATGCACAAAAAATAGAAAGTGGATAAGAATATTATATAATATTATTTATAACTTAATTACAAACTACTAAATTTTTTATAAATTTCCGTTTAAATTTCTCTTGTGAATTATCTTAATGGTTATATTTCTTTATCTCTTCCTATACTTGATTTTTACCATGTACATTTACTCTATGTATGTGAAAAATTTTACTTTTCAAAGATGCCCATCTACAATATCTCCCATCTTCCATGTCTTAGCACAATGTGAGTTGCCACTTCCCAACAAAATATAAAATCTAATTCTGCTCCAAGTGAATCAGATCTAGCTTTATGACTTACTTGTAATCAATACAGTGTGGTGTCATATTCATGGCACCACTTCTGGGTCTCAATCATGAAAAGTTCGTGTAGCTTCTACTTGTCTCGCTTTGGATTCTTTATCTGAAGAAATCACCATGTAAACTCTAACTATTCTGGAACCATCATGTATGAGTGGTTGTATTTACCCATTAAGGTTAACAGTGCTCTCTGGGAACAAAATTGCAGGCATTTCAGCCCTAATCCAAGACTGGTTAATGAAGTCAACTTGGATCCTCTGGTTCAGCCTATCCACTACCTGAGAACTAATCAGTGACAAAAGTCAATGTCATTTCAAGTAAGAGAATCATCCAGCCAACCTAACCTATACTCTAGCTATTCAGAATCTGTGATGTACAAATACAATGCTTGTTGTGCTAAGCCCTTACAATTTGGGTTATTTTTATACAGCAGCACTAATTGGACCACAACACTGTCTCAGTTTGATTCCATTTGCCTTCTTTGATTACAATGTTGTCAGAGGGAAGATGTTTGACAATTGCATACAATTCCTGTTGTTTCTGGTTCTCCTGTCATCACTGTTAGAAGGATATGACTGGGCTAGCAGACTGTTTTTATCAGCATAATAAGGAACACAGACAGCAGTGTTGATTGAATGAAGCTTCACTTGGTAAGCCCAGCCTAGAGAACAAACCCAGGATACTAGCACACAAGTGAATCCAGCATCTCATAGACCCCTCAGCAAGCCATGCCAGAATCAGCAGAGGCAAATAAGATCATCTGAATTCCAGTCAATGCACAGAAGTATGTGTTTTTTAATCCAGAAATACCTGATACACAATGCTCCAACATTATGGACTGTAGGCCACAAGGCTCTTCTGTCCATGGAATTTTCCAGGCAAGAATACTGGAGTGGGTTGTCATTCCCTTCTCGAGGGGGTCTTCCAAATCTAGGGATTGAATCCCAGTGTCCTGCATTGTAGGCAGATTCTTTACCACTAAGTCACCAGGGAAGTCCTTAAATATAATACAACCCACTAAAATATGTATAACTATATTTGCAGTGTCTTTTCTTATTAAATATTCAATTTTAAACATGTATATATTTTCTCCAGTTTTAACAGTAAATAAATGTATATAAGAAGTAATGCACTCAATTTCATTCAAACAACAGCAACACATGTTTACTGATATAGTTAAATGGTATGTAGGATATATACACAACATAAGCTAATTATTCTTGATAATGCAGAGCAACAGAAGTCAGCAAAAACTGCAATCCAATCAGTGTACTATGTAATGAAGTGCTAAGATTCACTGAAATTTGCAAAAGATTGTCCTGATAAATAGAACCTAAATACTTACAGCTTATGTGTAACATAAATATTCTATTTACAGGGAAAAATAGGGCTAAAAGATTTTTGTTTAATTTTCACTATAGACAAAATCAGGGTAATTTTGGCAAGTTTTATAGTATATATATTTATCTTTATTTTCTTATTTCCATCTAAGACCTACGTTTTTTTTTCCCCTCTAATACAAATACTTTTGAGAGTGTGTGATGAAGTTCAGTTCGGTTAAGTTCAGTCATGCAGTCATGTCTGACTCTTTGCGACCCCATTGACTGTAACACGGGAGACTTCCCTGTCACCAACTCTTGGGCCTTACTCAAACTCATGTCCATTAAGTCGGTGATGCCATCCAACCATCTCATCTTCTGTCATACCTTCTCCTCCCAACTTCAATCTTTCCCAGCATCAGGGTCTTTTCAAATGAGTCTGTTCTTCCTATCAGGTCCCAAAGTATTGGAGTTTCATCTTAAGCATCAGTCCTTCCAATGAATATTCTGGACTGATTTACTTTAGGATGAACTGCTTGAATCTCCTTGCAGTCCAAGGGACTCTCAAGAGTCTTCTCCAACACCACAGTTCAAAAGCATCAATTCAATGTTCAGCTTTATTTATGGTCCAACTTTCACATCCCTACATGACTACTGGAAAAGCCATACCGTTGACTAGATGGACTTTTCTTGGCAATGTAATGTCTCTGCTTTTTAATATACTGTCTAGATTTGTCATAGCTTTTCTTCCAAGGAGCAAGCATCTTTTAATTTCATGGCTGAAGTCACCATCTGCAATGATTTTGGAGCACCCCAAAATTGTCTGTCATTGTTTCCATTGTTTCCCCATTTTTTGCCATGAACTGATGGAACCAGATGCCAAGATCTTAGTTTTCAGAATGTTGAGTTTTAAACCAACTTTTGTGCAGTTTGTTTCACTTTCATCAGTTCAGTTCAGTTCAGTTGCTCAGTCATGTCCAACTCTTTGTGACACCATGGACTGCATCCTGCCAGGTGCCCCTGTCCATTGATAACTCCTGGAATTTATTCAAATTCATGTCCACTGAGTCAGTGATGCCACCAAACCATCTCATCCTCTATTGTCCCCTTATCCTCATGCCTTCAATCTTTCCCAGCATCAGGGTTAGGGTTAGGGTTGATTTTCTTTCAGACAGACATTCATCAAAAGGCTCTTTAGTTCTTTGTTTTCTTCCCTAAGGGTGGTATCATCTGCATATCTGAGGTTACTGAATTTTCCCCTTGCAATCTTGATTCCAGATAGTTCTTAATACAGTCTGGCATTTTGCATAATGTACTCTGCATAAAAGTTTACTAAGCAGGCTGACAATATACAGCCTTGACATACACCTTTCCCAATTTGGAAACAGTCTGTTGTTCCATGTGTTGAGTGCAGCACTTTCACAGCATCATTTTTTAGGATTTGAAATATCTCAACTGGAATTCCATCACCTTCACTAACTTTGTTCATAGAGATGCTTCCTTAGGCCCACTTGACTTTGCACTCCAGGATGTCTGGCTCTAGGTGAGTGATCACACCATTGTGATTATCTGGGTTGTGCATCTCTTTTTTGTACAGTCCTTCTGTGTATTCTTGCTACCTCTTCTTAATAGCTTCTGCTTTTGTTAGGCCCATACCATTTCTGTCCTTTATCATGCCCATCTTTGGATGAAATCTTCCCTTGGTATCTCTAATTTTCTGAAGAGATCTCTAGCCTTCCCCATTCTATTTTTTTTTTTTTTTTTCTCTCTCTATTTCTTTGCACTGATCACTTAAGAGTGCTTTCTTATCTCTTCTTGCTATTCTTTGGAACTCTGCATTCAAATAGATATATCTTTCCTTTTATCCTTTGCCTTTAGCTTCTCTTCTTTCATCAGCTATTTGTAAGGCTTCTTCAGACAACTATTTTGCCTTTTTGAATTTCTTTTTCTTGGAGATGGTCTTGATCTCTGCCTCCGGTACAATGTCACGAACCTCTGTCCATACTTCTTCAGGCATTCTGTCTATCAGATCTAATCCCTTGATTCTATTTGTCATTTCCACTGTGTAGAATGATGTGCACTAATTTTCTCCTGAGAAAACTCCAAAATTACAACTCACTGCTGAACAGCTGTCGATAGGAGAATATTTGATCCCACCAAAAAAAGATACCCCACATCCAAGGGCAAATGAGAACCCCCAGCAAGATGGTAGGAGGGGTGAAATTCTGTTCAGAACCTAATCCTATACCCATCAGAGATGCTCAGGGGGCTCAAGCAAAACCTTGTCAGCACCAGGAGACCCCACAGAGACTGAACCAGACCTATCTGTGAGTGTCTGAGTGTCTCCTGTGGGGGTATGGGTCAGCAGTGGCCTGCCATAGGGGCAGGAGCTCTGGGTGCAGCAGAACTGGGTATGGCCTAAGGCCTCTTGGAGAATGTCACCATTTGCTCCACAATAGAGCCTCCAGAACTTACACAGGACTGGAGAAACAGACTCTTGGAAGGCACAAAGAAAACCTTGTGAACACAAGGACTTGGGAGACAGGAGCAGTGACCCTACAAGAAACTAATGCGGACTTGCCTGTGGGTCTCCATAAGTGTCCAGCAGAGGTGTGGGTCAGTGGTGGCCTGCTGCAGGTTTGGGAGCACTGACTGCAGAGGTGCCCGCATGGGACCTTTTGAAGAAGATCACCATTATCTTCATTACCTCCACCAAAGTTTGGCCTCAGGTCAAAAACAGGGAGGGAACACAGCTCTGCCCATCAGCAGAAAACTGGTTTAAAGATTTACTGAGCATGGTCCTGCCAGAACAAGACCCAGTTTCCCGAACAGTCAGTCTCTCCCATCAGGAAGCTTCCATAAGCCTCTTATTCTTATCCATCAGAGGGAAATAGTCTGAAAACAACAGTCACAGAAAACTAATCAGATTGATCACATGGACTACAACCTTGTCAAACTCAGTTAAATTATGAGTCATGCCATGTAGGACCACCCAAGATGGATGCGTTTTGGTGGGGAGTTCTGATAAAACGTGGTCCTCTGGAGAAGAGAATGGCAAACCACTTCAGTATTCTTTCATTGAGAACCCTATGAACAGTATGAAAGGGCAGAAAGATAGTATACTGAAAGATGAAGGTACCTGATAGTCTACTGAAGAAGAGTGAAGAAAATAACTCAAGAAAGAATTAAGAGATGGAGCCAAAGCAAAAACAACACTCAGTTGTGGATGTGACTGGTGATGGAAGTAAAGTCTAGTGCTGTAAAGAGCAATACTGCATAGGAACCTGGAATGTTAGGTCCATGAATCAAAGTAAATTGGAAGTGGTTACACAGGAGATGGCAAAAGTAAACACCGGCATTTTAGGAATCAGTGAACTAAAATGGACTGGAATGGGTGAATTTAACTCAGATGACCATTATATCTACCACTATGGGCAAGAATCCCTTAGAAGAAATGGGTTACCCCTCATAGTCAATAAAAGAGTCTGAAATGCAGTACTTGGATGCAATCTCAAAAATGACAGAATAATCTTTGTTTGTTTCCAAAGCAAACCATTCAATATCACAGAAATACAAGTCTATGCCCCTACCAGTAATGCTGAACAAGCTGAGGTTAAACAGCTTTATGAAGACTTACAAGACTTTCTAGAGTTAATACCCACAAAAGTTGTCCTTTTCATTATAGGGGACTGGAGTGCAAAATTAAGAAGTCAAGAGATACCTGGAGTAACAGGCAAATTTGACCTCTGAGTACAAAATGAAGCAGGGCAAAGGTTAATAGAGTTTTGCCAATAGAATGAACTGGTCATAGCAAATACCCTCTTCCAATGCACAAGAGAAGACTCTACACATGGATATCACCAGATGGTCAATACCAAAATCAGACTGATTATATTCTTTTCTGGCAAAGATGGAGAAGTTCTATACAGTCAGCAAAAATAAGACTGGAAGCTGACTTTGGCTCAGATCATGAACTCCTTATTGCCAAATTCAGACTTAAGTTGAAGAAAGTAGGGAAAACCACTAGATTATCCAGATATAACATAAATCAAATCCCTATGATTATGCAGTGAAAGTGGTAAAGTTAGGTTAGTAAAAACAGTAAAGCAAGGGCAATTTCTCATATCAGGTAAACATAAAACATATGTGATTAAGGAAAATGGCAATTTGATCAAGAAGCTAGATCTCTTCAGTGATAAAGTTCTCGCATGTGATTTCTTTTTCAAGCTTGTTACTTTATCATTTATTTTAAAAAGAGGGAAAAAATCTTTTATATTGACACCCTAGAATTATAGAAGAAATCTTGACACAAATGAGAGCTAGCGATTGAAGCCACTTTTATTAATATATTAAATGATGTAAACTAAATGATCTATCTCCTCCATTTTGTGTGTGTGTGTGTGTGTGTGTGTGTGGCTTCACTCAGCATCAGCCATAGCATCTTAAAAGCTGCATGAATGGATTTGTTTTTTGGTGTTTTTTTTAAACATATATCTTGTGAAGACACTCAAAATTAGTAGTGTAGCATCTTCAGATTTTAGCAGAATGAATTTATATTCCACTAAGGCTGTGTTCTTTTTGACCTAATTCTTCAAATTTTAAATGCTCAACAAGATTGATGAAGATATTTAGTTACAAACCAAGTAGCAAGAATCAGCATTTACACATATATTTCAATCTAAAACCACATTTTCTAATCAGACTTTAGATCACAGGACAGTATAAATATATACTGTGAAAGAGACTAGATTAGAAATGATTGTATGTGATTAAATTTTTAAAAGCAAAGGCTCAGTAGTTTCTTCTTTGCCATGATTCCAACCAATTTTTGTCAGTGACCAAAATAATCTCTTTGGGCATCCCTGGTAGTTCAGTAGTAAAGAATTCACCTGCCAAGTAAGGGATGTGTGTTTCATCCCTGGGCCAGGAAGATCACTTGGAGAAGGAAATGTCTTCTCACTCCAGTATTCTTGCCTGGGATTCCATGGACAGAGGCGACTGGCAGGACACAGACCATGGGGTGTAAAAAAGTCAGATATGCCCTAGCAACTAAACAGCAAATAATCCATTTGGAGTAACTCAAATCAAATTTAGAGATTGTAGTAGTGTATTTAGGCTGCTATAACAAAATTCTATGTACTGGATGACTTATAAACACAATGATTTCTCACTGCTATGAGGCTGGTAAGTCCAAGATCAAAGTGTCTGATGAAGAACTAGTTCCTGGATAATAAAGGGTACTTTCTTACTCTATCCTTACATGTAGGAATGAAGGATCTCTCTGGGGCCTCTCTTACAAAGACACTAAACCCATTCATGAGAGATTTGTCCTCATGACCTGATCACCACCTAGAGGCTCCACTTTCTTTTGTGAACAGAGCACATACCAATTTAACAGAAACTATCCACACTAAGTTAATTTTCTTGCAGTCCTTGATTTCCATCCTTCCATTCTAATTTATAAGCCATTAACCTAATCATAAAGTCTTTCTTAGAGCTTTTCTGACATAAATATCACAAGGGGAAATTCTGTAGTCTGCTATTCTAAATTTATTTTATTAGTAAGTTCTGGTTCCCTGGAGAAACCTCCTTAATGTATTATGCATTTCAACTCCATTCTCCAAAGTTGTTTGCTCAGTTTATTAACATTCAGTATATTATTATTGATATTAATTTTATAATCAATATAAGTATATATTAATATTTAGCAATACATTTTATATAGTTCTTGCTGCTGCTGCTACTGCTGCTAAGTCACTTCAGTCGTGTCCAACTCTGTGTGACCCCATAGACGGCAGCCCACCAGGCTCACCCATCCCTGGGATTCTCCAGGCAAGAACACTGGAGTGGGTTGCCATTTCCTTCTCCAATGCATGAAAGTGAAAAGTGAAAGTGAAGTCACTCAGTCATGTCTGACCCTCAGCGACCCCATGGACTGCAGCCTTCCAGGCTCCTCCACCCATGGGATTTTCCAGGCAGAAGTAATGGAGTGGGGTGCCATTGCCTTCTCCTAAGTTAAACTAAATAACCACTTTTGGGGAAACAATGCTTTAGAGCCATCTGATAATGAGGCTATCCATTATTTAAAAATAAACAAAGCAAAATAAACACAAATAAACAAACAAAAAAATCTGCCCAAGTTTTTCAGATATATAGCTGTTATAAATATTCAGAATTCTATTCTATTTCTCCTTAACTGATTCTTGCTACAGTGTTTGTAGCTAATGCTTCTCAGAAAAGAGAATGTAGATGGAGAAACAGAGAAATTCAATAAGAAAGAAAAATAAATGAAAGGTAAGGCTTAGATTCTTTATTATGACACACTTACCTATATTTACCTATTTCCTTTCCTCTTGTATTATATAAGTATTAACTATGTGTTGGTTTTGATTCCTTTGCAGTGCAATCTTTATTCCAATAGCATGACTTTGAAGATTAGCGTGACTTTTCTCTCTTCATCAACCTACAATATATTATAGTGCTAATGGTTATCCTAAATATAGTATCCTATGGCTTAACCCAGTAGCTCAGGACTAAAGAATCCATCTGCAATGCAGGTAATGTGAGAGAAGCAGGCTTAATCCCCTGGGTCTGGAAGATCTCCTGGAGAAAGAAATGGCAACCCACTCCAGTATTCTTGCCAGGAAAATCCCATGGACAGAGGAGCCTGGCAGGCTGTTTTTCAAAGCATTGCAAACAGTTGGACATAACTGAGTGACTGAACACTCACACACACACACACACCCCTATTGTTTTTGATTTCTAGATTTGTTGCAATTTCAAATCAACTTAATGTTCTTCCATCATTTGACCATTGTGTAATTTACACTGAATTATTTATTTTGAGCTTAGAGAATAATTCTCTTCCTATATTATTTCCTCCTTCAGAAATTTGGACTTGACTTGTTTGTTTTGCAATGGATAAGTCTGTATACATAGAACTATGAAACTTGTCATCTGTTGCCCAGAGTGCAGCTAAAGGACACAGCTATTTTTCAAGAAAATATATAGAATGATGATTGCATGAATTTTAGTGATATTTTTATCTATTATTAGAAGAAAAACATCCATTATAGAATTTTTACTCTTACTTTTCTGTAACTAAATTGTAAATAAATAATTTAATAATCCATAAATATTCCATATATTATAATAGTCCATCTAAAAACTGAGTAGGTATATCTGTAGGTGAAAATAATTTGACTATTTTTAACATATGCTTTGATTCACTACCCTGCATTGGAAATTGTATAATTGTGGGAACATCTGCATTTGGAAAATTTATTATTTTTCCACAAGTCAACAGTATTCAAATCAAAAATATTTTGCATATTGTATATTTAACTTAGCAAGCTATCATACTGTGCTTCCTTGACACTCATCACAAAATGAAGTCATTTTGTTTTCTTAAAATCAAACAATTGTTGTAATTGCTGACTAGTTTATGACTATTTTCATCAAAACTATAAGTGTATTAATTGTTGAGCACATAAGCAACTTTCCACAAAGTGATTACATTGTTTAAAATATAATGAGCAGAAATGGCATTTCAACAGATAATAACCTTGTTTTATTCCCCTCAAAACAAAAATAATGCGTTCTGATTCTCATTATAGATATGGAACTGTCTGTACAAAAGAAGTAGAGATCCTTTCTTTCTTTTCAAGCATACTTATCATTTTAGTTCCATAAACTTTTGAGTGCATTCTTAAGACTATTAGTATTTGCATACCTCTTGAATCTTAAACTTTACAGTTGCATGCTTATTATATAAACATTCAAAAAATTGGTCAATTACTTAAGCCTAGTTTACATTGAGTTTTTATCTAAAATAATAACTATATGAGCTGTTATAAATCCCCAACTCCTATATGTGAATATATTTATAGAGCATAGCATTTCTACAATCCTATATTAGATATGAAAAAAAATTAATTTTCAGGAAGTCAACTAGTAAATGTGAGATCCAGACTTTGAATAGACCGGCTGTAAAACAGTCTGATGTTTGTTCCACTAGACTACACTGCGTTCACCAGCTCTATCAGTGAAGGTCATGGAATGAACTTATATAATATTAATAGAATTGCAGGTATAGCAACAACTATAACAACTACACTCATTTATTCATCTGCTTTTCATGTGAGGGACCTTAACTCAGCAAATTGCATTTTAATACTACAACTATGAAAATGGAAAAAAAAATAGCAAAAGTTAAGTAAACCTGCCCAGGGCATTTTTAAAGTAAACCAATATTGGGTTCTATTATCCACAGAATTCAAATTAATTCTCCATACAGTAAATTTAATTACCTAGAATGCTATAGGGGGTATGAGAAATCTCGGTTAATTATTATATTTTCTAGAGAATATGATGATTAGCTATTTTAAGTCTTGGAGCCTAATAGAATTAGCCCAGTGCTAAACATATTATTATCCTTTTGAAGAGTCAGAAACTACACTGATGTAGTTTCTTACAGCACCTCAGTTATTATTGTGAACATGAATTTTCACTATTTAGAATGTATGGGTTTGAACAGACAGAAAATTGAGGGAGGTAGAATTCTAAATGAACTGACTTTTCTGAAGACAGTTGAGAGTTAATCACTGGGCCTCCAGGGTACTCTTTAACCCGTTTCTCTTATAATGTTAAAGAAGACTTCAGCAAGCCATTAAGACAGTTTAGTTTTCTAAACTGGAGAAGGAAATGGCAACCTACTCCGGTATTCTTGCTTGGAGAATCCCAGGGACAGAGGAGCCTGGTGCGCTGCCCTCTGTGGAGTTGCACAAAGTTGGACATGACTGAAGGGACTTAGCAGCAGCAGCAGTTTTTTTCTAAGCATAGAAATTACTACCAAGGTAAACTTAGAAACTGAAAAAAATAGGATAGTTATTACTACTATATCTATACGCATTTGGTTAGGATAACTATGTACAAATATTACTCACTATTGATATAAACATTCATAAAATCATACACTAAAAGAATATAGGTCCATACATCTCACACCATCAAAGCTTATAATACTTAGGATATATCACTACATCTATCCATGCATATCTCTATATCAGTCTATATCTAGAACAGTGTACAGATAAATATAGATATAGATAATCTACTATCTACATTCAGATATATAAATATACGGAGATTGATGTAGACATAGGTATAGATATATACAGATAATTTCCTTTGTGAATATAGTCATCACTTAGAAAATCATCATTTCAATTAAATGACATACTGCATTTTGTCAACGCTGGAAATTAAAAGCTCAACTTTTTAGTCTGTTGGGTACACATCTAAAGCTTTTTATTATATAAATACATCATTTATATTATATGTAAGATAATTTTTCAATTTTCTAATTAAAGAATCAATTTATAATATATTTCAAAAATCAAAATATGAAATGAAGAAAGAAAATAGTGACTGATTGTTTTTGCTATTTTCAAAATTTACTTTATATACATTAAACTAATTTAAATTTTATAACACACTTTCAGGTAGGCAAAATAACTTCCAACGTATTTTCCTCGTGAAGGCCACTGAAACAGTTTCAGTAACTCTCCTATGGGTGCATCTTTCAAATGAGTGGCAGGGGTCGGGGGGCGAATTGTTAAAGAAAGAGTCACACATTAATGGAAGTCAGAACTATCTCCCCATTTATATGTATCTGTTCTCCTCCAAACTCCCCTCCCATCCAGGCCAGTACATGTGTTCTCTGTACTATACAGTTAGTGATCCATTTTAAGTATATCAGTGTATACTTGCTGGTCTCAAACTCCCTAGAGATTGTCATACTAAGTGAAGTCAGACAGAGCAAAATATCGTATGATATCCTTATATCAGGAATCTAAAAAAAAAAAAAAAATGACACAAATGAACTTATCTAGGGCTTTTTTGGGCTTCCCTGGTGGCTCAGTTGGTAAAGAATCTGCCTGCAATGTGGGAGACCTGGGTTCAATCCCTGGGTTGGGAAGATCCCCTGGAGGAGGGAGTGACAACCCACTCCAGTATTCTTGCCTGGAGAATCCCCATGGACAGAGGAGCCTGGTGGGCTGCAGTCCATGTGGTCACAAAGAGTCAGACACGACTGAGAAACTAAACAAAGGGCTCTTTTATTCCCCTGTTGGCTAGTTCTGGTTACTCTCCAGTTCTGATACAGCAAAGCTTACCAGAACCTGAGCTTGCAGATTCTGGAATCTTTTATTGCTTTGGTATTCACTTGAAAAGGGAAAAAAATGCCCTTGTCATGGAGTTGATGGGAAGAAAAGTATACTGGAATCACCCAGATAAACACTGTGAGCTATGATCTTGTAGTATTAGGCAGACTAATTTTCACTTCTGTATTATTAGCTGTAATACTTAAAATTCTCATCCTTTTTACCCCCCTACTTTTTTCTGTCTTGAGAAAACATCACAAAGGCAAGTTACCTTAATTTTAATTCTACTCTTTAATAGTCTGCTACTAGTTTATTTTATGGAGAAGGCAAAGGCATCCCACTCCAGTACTCTTGCCTGGAAAATCCCACTGATGGAGGGGCCTGGTAGGCTGCAATCCATGGGGTCGCTGGGAGTCGGACACAACTGAGAGACTTCACTTTCACTTTTCACTTCCTTGCATTGAAGAAGGAAATGGCAGCCCACTCCAGTGTTCTTGCCTGGAGAATCCCTGGAACGGGGGAGCCTGGTGGGCTACCGTCTATGGGGTCGCACAGAGTTGGACACAACTGAAACGACTTAGCAGCAGCAGCAGTTTATTTTAAATCTTGTTTAATCTTACTCATCTTCCTCTTCACTTGATCTCTTTTATAAAAATAGTTTAGTCATTTATCTCCTTTGATTTTTTAGCTCCTGTTTTATAGATACATCATCTGATCTGTTGATAATACTAAAAATAATGGCTAATGTTTATTTAGAAATTATCATTTGCCAGACATTATGCTGAACAAGAGCTCATTTAATCTGTGCAACCATATGATGTGTGTATTTATTTCATAGATGGTGCCAGGAGATTAAGTAAATTGTCTGAGGTCATAATACTCTGAAATCGTAGAGTTGACTCAGACTAGACCATCTGAGTAGGGCCTGTGTTTTTAACCACTATGCACAATGATTGCTTTAAAATTCATTGCTTCTTATAGTAATTCATTTCCAAATGTCTGCATCCCTGTGATGAATTCTTTTTCTATAATTTTGTTTATCAGATTTTGTTGATCGTGTTTTGTGTTTAACCTCTGAATACAGATATGTTTTATCAGAACTATTTATGCTTCCCATTATCATAAAAGCCATCCTTCTTTGTTATTTTAAAGTTCTTTCAATATAGCACTCAATGTATTTCTGAGCTGTCATGGATATTTTCTTGCATTTGGTGATTGATTCAATTTAAAGCTGAAGAATTAAACTGGCTCTTAAGCAATGTTACTAGAAATATTTTTATTTCAACTCAAACCAATGCATATAGAAAGCAGTGCGGTTCTGCTATATATGAGAATGAAACTAATTTATGTATCTGAGTGAATATATCTGTATTTTAGTACACAAAATAACTAAGGACCAATGTTTGTTAAAAAGAAGTTTCTAGCATTCATGTAAGATATCTCCATCCTTACCATATGCCACACTGTATTCTGTGAATATTTGTACATAAAATTGTTGAATTAATTCTGCCAGTGTTATATTCCTTAAGAAAATTTTACTTATTACCTAAAGAGATTCAAAACTTGTATATAACTTGATATTTTAAAAAGTTTGTGTTAGTCTCTCCGTCATGTCTGATTCTAAAACCCCATAGACTCCAGCCCATTAGGCTCTTCTGTCCTTGGAATACCCGAGGCAAGAATACTGGGGTGGTTAGCCATTATCTTCTCCAGGAGATAGGGATTGAACCGGGATCTCCACCACTGCAGGGAGACTCTTTATCATTCAACATCAATAAGTATCTGTTGAATTAATATTGGCTTTAGACATTTTCAATTTAAAATAATTTTGACTTATTACTCTTCATCATTTTATGTCATTTAATGACCATTATTTATTTTGTTTGTTTGATTTGGAAAGAAAAGTTTACTCTTTTCAGAAAACAATATACACATTTTATTTTGCAAAATGTGTTTTTAAATTTTTAAAGGACAGTATGATACAAAATACCAGTAATCAAGATGGTCTGATTTTAAATGATTTCATCTTTCTATGGAGTAAGTAAGCTTATTTTCAAAAAATCTACCACAGTTGTTGTTAACTAGATGTGTTTGAAGAGAAAATACATAGTATTCATAATCAGAAAGTTGATTTACACATTTCTTCAGTTAATAATTTTAAATATGAATATTCAAAATACTAACCAGGATTTGTCTCCAGATAGGAAATGATATATTTAAATAACTATAATTGAAATATATATATGTATATATTATATCATGCTATTATAACATAGTTTATTGTGATCTACACAGTCAAAGGCTTTGGCATAGTCAATAAAGCAGAAATAGATGTTTTTCTGAAACTCTCTGGCTTTTTCGATGGTCCAGCGGATGTTGGCAATTTGATCTCTGGTTCCTCCGCCTTTTCTAAAACCAGCTTGAACATCAGGAAGTTCACGGTTCACATATTGCTGAAGCCTGGCTTGGAGAATTTTGAGCATTACTTTACTAGTGTGTGAGATGAGTGCAATTGTGTGGTAGTTTGAGCACTCTTTGGCATTGCCTTTCTTTGGGATTGGGGTGAAAACTGACCTTTTCCAATCTTGTGGCCACTGCTGAGTTTTCCAAATTTGCTGGCATATTGAGTGCAGCACTTTCACAGCATCATCTTTCAGGACTTGGAATAGCTCCCCTGGAATTCCATCACCTCCACTAGCTTTGTTCGTAGTGATGCTTTCTAAGGCCCATTTGACTTCACATTCCAAGATCTGGCTCTAGGTCATGATCACATCATCATGATTATCTGGGTCTTGAAGCTCTTTTTTGTACAGTTCTTCTGTGTATTCCTGCCACCTCTTCTTAATATCTTCTGCTTCTGTTAGGTCCACAGCATCTCTGTCCTTTATCGAGCCTATCTTTGCATGAAATGTTCCTTTGGTATCTCTGATTTTCTTGAAGAGATCCCTAGTCTTTCCCATTCTGTTGTTTTCCTCTATTTCTTTGCATTGATCACTGAAGAAGGCTTTCTTATCTCTTCTTGCTATTCTTTGGAACTCTGCATTTAGATGTTTATATCTTTCCTTTTCTCCTTTGCTTTTCGCTTCTCTTCTTTTCACAGCTATTTGTAAGGCCTCCCCAGACAGCCATTTTGCTTGTTTGCATTTCTTTTCCATGGAGATGGTCTTGATCCCTGTCTCCTGTACAATGTCACGAACCTCATTCCATAGTTCATCAGGCACTCTATTTATCAGATCTGGAAAATTCTGAAAGAGATGGGAATACCAGACCACCTGATCTGCCTCTTAAGAAATCTGTATGCAGGTCAGGAAGCAACAGTTAGAACTGGTCATGGAACAACAGACTGGTTCCAAATAGGAAAAGGAGTACGTCAAGGCTGCATATTGTCACCATGTTTATTTAACTTATATGCAGAGTACATCATGAGAAATGCTGGACTGGAAGAAACACAAGTTGGAATCAAGAATGCTGGGAGAAATATCAATAACCTCAGATATGCAGATGACACGACTCTTATGGCAGAAAGGGAAGAGGGGGCTAAAAAGCCTCTTGATGAAAGTGAAAGTGGAGAGTGAAAAGGTTGGCTTAAAGCTCAACATTCAGAAAACGAAGATCATGGCATCTGGTCCCATCACTACATGGGAAATAGATGGGGAAACAGTGGAAACAGTGTCAGACTTTGTTTTTCTGGGCTCCAAAATCACTGCAGATGGTGACTGCAGCCATGAAATTAAAAGACGCTTACTCCTTGGAAGGAAAGTTATGACCAACCTAGATAGCATATTCAAAAGCAGAGACATTACTTTACCAACAAAGGTTCACCTAGTCAAGGCTATGGTCTTTCCTGTGGTCATGTATGGATGTGAGAGCTGGACTGTGAAGAAGGCTGAGCGCCAAAGAATTGATGCTTTTGAACTGTGGTGTTGGAGAGGACTCTTGAGAGTCCCTTGGACTGCAAGAAGATCCAACCAGTCCATTCTGAAGGAGATCAATCCTGGAATTTCTTTAGAAGGAATGATGCTGAAGCTGAAACTCCAGTATTTTGGCTACCTCATGCGAAGAGTTGACTCATTGGAGAAGACTCTGATGCTGGGAGGGATTGAGGGCAGGAGGAGAAGGGGACGACAGAGGATGAGATGGCTGGATGGCATCACTGACTCGATGGGTATGAGTCTGGGTGACCTCCGGGAGCTGGTGATGGACAGGGAGGCCTGGCGTGCTGCGGTTCATGGGGTTGCAAAGAGTCGGACACGACTGAGTGACTGATCTGATCTGATTATAACATAAACTCAACGTTCAAAAAACAAAAATTATGGCATCTTGTCCCATTACTTCATGGCAAAGAAAAGGGGGAATGTGGAAGCAGTGACACACTTTATTTCTTTGGGCTCCAAAATCACTGCAGATGGTGACTGCAGCCACAAAATTAAAAGACAGCTGCTCCTTGGAAGAAAAGCTATGACAAACCTAGACAGTGTATTAAGAAGCAGAGATGTAACTTTGCCAACGAAGGTTCATATAAACAAAGCTTTATTTTTTTCAATAGTCATGTACAGATGTGAGAATTAGATCACAAAGAAGTCTGAGAGCTGAAGTATTGGCACTTTTGAACTGTGGTATTGGAGAAGACTCTTGAGAGTCCTTTGAACATCAAGGATATCAAACCAATCAATCCTAAATGAAATTAGTCCTGAATATTCATTGGAAGGACTGATGCTGAACCTGAAGCCGCAGTGATTTGTCCACCTGATGGGAAGAGCCAACTCATCAAAAAAGATCATGATGTCAGGGAAAACTGAAGGCAAAGAAGAAGGTAGCAGAGGATGAGATGGTTAGAGAGCATCACTGACAATGTACATGAATTTGAGCAAACTCCAGGAGATAGTGAAGGACAGATAAGCCTGGTGAGCTGAGTGCAAGGGGTTACAGAGTCAGAAATGACTTAGGGACTGAACCACCACAACAAATTATGGTATAATTACATATGTAAAAGTTCAAGTATTCATAAAAACATTGCATTATTTTGTGTTGTTTACAAAGTGAATGCTGTACGTTTCTAAGTAATCCCTGGCAACCTATACTTTATTGAAAAAATGGCATTATTATGAAAAGAGGTTTTAAAATTAATTATTATAATATTTGAGCTTATTTAAGGAAATTTAAAGTTAGAACTGGACATGGAATGCCAGACTGGTTCCAAACAGGAAAAGAAGTACGTCAAGGCTGTATATTGCCACCATGCTTATTTAACTTATATGCAGAGAAATGCTGGGCTGGAAGAAGCACAAGCTGGAATCAAGATTGCTGGGAGAAATATCAAGAAACTAAGATATGCAGATGACACCACCTTATGGAAGGAAGTGAAGAGGAACTAAAAAGCCTCTTGATGAAAGTGAAACAGGAGAGTAAAAAAGTTGGCTTAAAGCTCAACATTCAGAAAACTAAGATCATGGCATTTTGTCCCATCACTTCATGGGAAATAGATGGGGAAACAGGGGAAACAGTGTCAGACTTTATTTTTGGGGGCTCCAAAGTCATTGCAGATGATTGCAGCCATGAAATTAAAAGACGCTTACTCCTTAGAAGGGAAGTTATGACCAACCTAGATAGCATATTGAAAAGCAGAGACATTACATTGCCAACGAAGGTCTGTCTAGTCAAGGCTATAGTTTTTCCAGTGGTCATATATGGATGTGAAATTTGAAATGTGAAGAAAGCCGAGCGCTGAAGAATTGATGTTTTTGAACTGTGGTGTTGGAGAAGACTCTTGAGAGTCCCTTGGACTGCTGCTACTGTTGCTGCTGCTGCTGCTGTTAAGTCACGTCAGTCGTGTCCAACTCTGTGCGACCCCATAGACAGCAGCCCAACAGGCTTCTCTGTCCCTGGGATTCTCCAGACAAGAATACTGGAGTGGGTTGCCATTTCCTTCTCCAATGCATGAAAGTGAAAAGTGAAAGTGAAGTCACTCAGTCATGTCCGACTCTTAGCCACCCCATGGACTGCAGCCTACCAGGCTCCTCCATACATGGGATTTTCCAGGGGAGAGTACTGGAGTGGGTTGCCATTGCCTTTTCCACCTCAGACTGCAAGGAGATCCAGCCAGTCCGTTCTAAAGGAGATCAGTCCTGGGTGTTCTTTGGAAGGACTAATGCTAAAGCTGAAACTCCAATACTTTGGCCACCTCACACGAATAGTTGACTCATTGGAAAAGACTCCGATGCTGGGAGGGATTGAGGGCAGGAGGAGAAGGAGACAACAGAGGATGAGATGGCTGGATGGCATCACTGACTCGATGGACAAGAGTTTGGGTGAACTCCAGAAGTTGGAGATAGACAGGGAGACTTGGCATGCTGCAATTCATTGGGTCACGAAGAGTCGGACATAACTGAGTGATTGAACTGAACTGAAAGTTATATAATTAAATAAACTTCATTATTTTATAATTATTACAGCTTTATTCTAAAACTTTTTAAAAGGAAGAGCACATTTGTGATCACTAACAATTTTTAGGTTAACAATTTATATTCAGATTTGTTTATACAAGTTAAACAGACATCCATAGAGTAGGGACTTGTGTTTCTATGTATTCACTGCTGCTGCTGCTAAGTCACATCAGTTGTGTCAGACTCTGTGCGACCCCATAGACGGCAGCCTACCAGGCTCCGCCATCCCTGGGATTCTCTAAGCAAGAACACTGGAGTGGTTTGCCATTTCCTTCTCCCATGCATGAAAGTGAAAAGTGAAAGTGAAGTCACTCAGTCATGTCCGACTCAGCTACCCCATGGACTGAAGCCTACCAAGCTCCTCCATCCATGGGATTTTCCAGGCAAGAGTACTGGAGTGGGGTGCCATTGCCTTCTCTGATGTATTCACTAAAAAACAATAAAGATTTTGTGTAAGGTTTTAAAATTTTTAGAGTTTAAGTTACAATAGAAAGTTTTATATTTTTTGGAAACAACATGAGTTTGACATTTAACTGAAACTTGAATTTCTTTCTAACAAATACATAGATTTCTTTTTTGCTAACCATAGGACACCATTCTTTTAGTCACTTTAAACAGCCTAATGTTCCTTTATACGATTATACATAAATCACATACCTACGTGTACACATTGCATAGATAGAAACAAATATGTATGCATATTTTATTAAGCTCATAATAAAACTGTCATTAAATGTGGTTTTTAAAAGGCCTATAACATACATTTGTTTGCTTTTAGAGATAATTTTTACATCAAGACATGGATATGCGTATGTGTATGTACATCACTTATTTCTTAATAAACAAATGCTATGGTTAAATCAAAAAGTTAAAATTGTATGTTGAAAAACAGAATCAAACAGATGTTCCAAAATATCCAGATGCTTGGTGTAATTAAAATGAAACATCTGGATTATTAGCAGATTGAATTTTTTTTTAATTGAAATGGCTGGAGGCTTTGAAATAATGACATTACATTTTAAAATGACATGATTTGTTTTTAACAAAATGAAAGCCTAAGACTTTTGTCCAGTTACAAGTTAATATGTGTTACAACAGAAGTGATATTCTGTGTACCTGGTACTCCCATATTCACTGTCATTGTGCTAGATATCTGACTGCTTTCTTTTCACTTTGTTTCTTTAAAATACCTCAGTTTAGTCCTTAGATGTAATTAAATTTAAGAATTTGTATTTTTTTTGAACTAACTATGCCAGTTACGCTGGGCTTCTCTGGTAGTTCAGCTGGTAAAGAATCCACCTGCATTGCAGGAGATCCCGATTTGATTCCTGAGTTGGGAATATCCCTTGGCGATGGGATAGACTACCCACTCCAGTATTCTTGGGCTTTCCTGGTGGCTCAGGTGGTAGAGAATGTGCCTGCAATGCAGGAGACCTGGGTTTGAACCCTAGGTTGGGAAGATCCCCTGGAGGAGGGCATGGCAACCCACTCCAGTATTCTTGCCTGGAGAATCCCCATGGACAGAGGAGCCTGGTGGGCTACAGTCCATGGGGTCACAGAGTCAGACACGACTGAGCAACAAAGCACAACACAGCACATGTCAGTTAAGCTACTTTAAATAAAACTATTTCTTTTAATCATGTATGAATATAAATCATTGATTATTACTGAATAAAAAACTAAAGTAGATACAATTCATTCCAATACTTTAGAAAATTGATTTATTTTGACTTCTTGATTAAAACAGACAATTATATTAATGTATGTTTTGGGGTTATAATTTTAATGACTGACTCAGTAAAATTTTGACATTTGAAAAATAATGGTTGTGTATAAATATGAGCGTAAAATGCATAAAATGCCTTCAAAAATGTACTTCTAATTACTTTTTGAATAACATTTGCATTCAACTTTATTAACTCTAAACTTCATGTTTTTAGATTTGAGTGCCTACCTATGGTGATTAATGAAATGCCTAAATTTACTGAGGAGAATAGTTAAAATCCAGAAGAGTAGACTCCTAATGTAGAAAATTACAAAGTTCATGGTCTTTCTTTTAAAGGACTCATATTTATTTTCAATGTGTTATGTGATTGTTATAATTTAGGCATCTCCAATACTCTCAATGTATATACATGTAAATATTTCAGAAAACAAAATTTCATGTATTGTGTCCTCAGACAGTATATACTTAAATCCAATGAATAGAATTTAGAATAAATTCTGAGATAGATTGAATTACTCCTGATCTTCATTCACTCCCACCTCCTGTCTCCTTAAGAAAACATTTAACTTCAGTTTAGCTGTGCTTTGGCTAAACTTGGATTGATTATTTATCCTCCCAGCTTGCCTATGGGCTCAGCCATATGACTTACCGTGACAAATGAGATATTTGTTTGTTATATGCAGCTGTTTCTGTTGTGCCTCTACCATCATGGAGAACTGATTTCCCTGAGTAAGGATAACTGCTCCTTGATCTGGGTCCAGAGTGAACACTGTTGCAATACACTAATAATATCCTGCAGTGAAGAGTCAGACAGGGTCCCTGGCTAGAAGCAGAGTCTCTAAATTGGGCTTCATTTAGATTAGCTAATCTAAAGTAGATCTATAGACTCATTAACGTGAGTTGTTATTATTGAATACCATTTAGTTTGGGAGATCAGTGGTCCATTATCTTTTCTCCAGTAATTAATTGATACAGGATGACTTAATTACTTTGTGTATCTATAGATATCCATGATCCTGATGTTATTGCTGAATAGTTTTAGGTATGTGAATTAATGACAAGTTAAGTGTGTGTGTGCTCAGTGATGTCTGACTCTTTGTGACCCCTTGGACTGTAGCCTAGCAAGCTCCTCTGTCCATGGAGTTTTTCAGACAAGAACACTGAACTAGGTTGCCATTTCCTCCTCCAGGAGAACTTTCCAACCCAAAGATCAAACCCACATCTCCTGTGTATGCTGCATTGGCAGGCGGATTTTTTACCATTGAGCCACCTAGGAAGCCCCAATGACAAGTTAGTTTCAGCTATTAATATGAACTTTGTATTTACCTCCATATGGCCTGTCTTCTAAATCAATGTGAAACACGTTTAATAATGCATGAGGGAGAAGAGGAAGGATTTTATCAGCTATTTGTCCAGATGTCCATAAAAAATAGAGACCATGAAATCTTTGGCGCAAAACTTGAAAATTGTAAAGCCCTGTAGAACTTTTTTGAAAATCTTTCATTTAATTCGAGGTTTCCCTGGTGGCTCAGATGGTAAAGCATCTGCCTTCAGTGTGGGAGACCCAGGTTTGATCCCTGGGTGGGGAAGATCCTCTGGAGAAGAAAATGGCAACCCAGTCCAGTACTCTTGCCTGGAAAATTCCATGGACAGAGGAGCCTTGTAGGCTATAGTCTATGGGGTCACAAAGAATTGGACATGACTGAGTGACTTCACTTCTTCATTTAATTATATAAAAGAGATCATGATGACCATTCTACATGTCAACATTTGCTTTATAGTCTTATTAATAAAATATATAATTTATGAAAATCAAGCCACATCTTCCACTTATTCTTTAGACTTTGGCTAAGTCTTTAGCACTTATTCTTTAAATTTTGACTAAGTCTTTACCACTTTTTCTTTAAACTTTGGCTAAGTTTCAAATGGGAGAAGAATCTTGTCTGATGATTCAACAAATGTATGTTAAGGACCTAACATGATAATCAAAGAGCCACATGATAGGCAGGAACTATGAAGAGTAAACTGGCTAATTGTGATTTGAAAACTTCTGGTCAATTCTTCAATAGAACATATTAGCTGATAATTAGTTGTGTAGCATCTTGTGGACTCTGTCTATGCAGAGATTGTAATAGAACAAATTGCTATGGAACGAGTTTATTGACCATAGGAGATGAAGTTTGAAAACCTGCATCTCTATTCTCAAATAACTAAATAACTAAAGGTCTTCCTAAAAAACAATACCCCAAAGAATGCAAAAAGCTATCTCTATAAGCTAATTAGAAGACATAGAGAAGTGGACAGTGAATTAGAGGAGGAAAATGGAATTGCTTAAACATGAAGTATACATCAAACTTCTAATCTCTTCTGATTTATCCTGAAGAGTTGCCCTGGAGCCCTGTTGATATACTTATTGTTTGAAAATATAACTATGAATAGCAAACAAAGCATTCTTTCAATTTACCAGCAACATAGAAAAAGTAGAAGTAGAGTGGTGATGAGAAAAAGGATCAGGTATATGGGCAGTTTTAAATATGAAAGAAAAAGAAGCTATTTTATTTTAGCATATATGTAAATGTTAAGGGCTTCACTCATGGCTCAGTTAAATCATTCAAAAATGAACATCAGACAGCTTTCCAATGATTGGTGCTAGATTGCTCCTCACATAATGTGTTTAACACACAGATAGCCTGCAACTGAAAACAAGATAGAGGAATCAGAAGGTACTCTTCTAAAAAATGAATTAGTATTGTGTGGGAAAACATCATTCTTCTAAGAGTGTGTCTGTGTGTGAGTGTGCATTTATGGAATTTGTCATGATTCCAGTACAGGTGGCTAAGTCTTTTATACATGGAGATATTGTCTGCTTCAAAATTAGATCCTAGATATTTTAGGTTGTGGGGTCAGTATTTCTAAATAGGCCCCAGGATAGGAGCACAGGGCCTAGAAATAAACTCTTCTGTAATCAACCTACCCATATTTAGATGTGAGCATGCTTTTATAAGAAGAGGAAGCATTTTCAAATGGGAATATGTGTCCTGCTCTCCCATCTGCATTTCAATATCACCTTTACATGGGATAAAAATTTTAGTTTCAGGACTTTATTACCAAGTGTGAAAGTTCAAAGGTCTGTGTTTCTGTAATGGTTGTTTTTATATATAGAGAGAAGCACCATACTGAATTATACTAAAGAAAAAAGGCAGAGGTGAACAAACTGGACCAATGCTTTTTATAAAAAAAATAAAATAAAGGACATTTCTGTTATATATATGTCAATTTGAGCATATTATTTTATATTTAGATCAAAATAGCCCTTCCAGCATATGAATAGAGGATTTACTTTCTCTGAGAAGCACTGCTATTCTTAAGAGTATTGTGTATATGCTTTTTTGTGTTTAAACAGGCAAATGTATATGAACCTTGCATTTATGTATGTCTATGTTTAATTTTAAAATAGCTGCTGAATGACAGCAAAGGTTAAGAACTTTAGTCTTTATCTCACAATGCACACTAAAAGTCAGATGCCAGACTATGGGCTGTCAAAGCCCTATTTTTGATGCACTCTAAAGGTTTCTGGGTTATTGTATGAGCCTCCTTTCTATTACCTTGGCTCTGTCAGTTCTTAGTTTAGTTGGTCTGTCCTGTTGTGAGCAGCCCAACAGTGCTGTGCTTTCTTTTCTTGATTCCCTATTCCAGCCCACACCACTGTATGGAGATGATTCATTAAGCTTTTCTCAAATTTCCCAATTCAAACACAGAGCCTGAATGAGAAACCTTGGCATTTCCATCTGGGTTAAGATCAACTAACAAGATTTTGCTTCTTTTGTTAGTAAAACTCAGAGCCTGATTATAACCAAAGTAAAAATAAAAGAGCATTTGGCAGTATAGATCCCTCAAAAGTATTAAAAGGCTAAATTTTAACTAAGGACAATGCTGTTTCTAAATTAGTCATATATATCTTGTTCAGTCATTCAGTCATGTGTGACTCTTCCCTACTCCATGGGATGCAGCATGCCAGGCTTCCGTCTGTTTCACCATCTCCCATATCTTGCTCAAACTCATGTCCATTGAGTTGGTGATGCCAACCAATCATCTTGTCCTCTGTCATTCCCTTCTCCTCTTGCCTTTGATCTTTCCCAGCATCAGTGTCTTCTCTAATGAGTCAGCTCTTTGCATCAGGTGGCCAAAGTATTGGAGTTTCTACTTCAACATCAGTCCGTCCAAAATATATTCAGGGTTGATTTCCTTTAGGATTGACTGATTTGATCTCCTTGCTGTCCAAGAGACTCTCAAGAGTCTTCTCCAACACCACAGCTTAAAAGCATTAATTCTTCAGCTCTCAGCTTTCTTTACAGTCCAACTCTCACATCCATACATAACTACTGGAAAAACCATATCTTTGACTAGAAAGATCTTTGTCAGCAAAGTAATGTCTCTGCTTTTTGGTGTGCTAAGTTTGTCATAGTTTTTCTTCCAAGGAGTGAGTATCTTTTAATTTCAAGGCTGCAGTCAGGTAATATATATATATGTATGTATATATATATATATATATAAAGTTATATATAATTCACTGCTTTCTTTTATTTTTAAGTTGAAGTTAAATTGACATATGATATTATATGCTTCAAGTGTACAACATTTTAATTCAACATCTGTTTACACTACAAAATGATCACCAAAAATAGTCTAATTATGTTCCACTACAGGGAGGCCTGATGTGCTGCGATTCATGGGATCGCAAAGAGTCGGACACGACTGAGGGACTGATCTCATCTGATCTGATCTGATCTGACTGTACAGATTGGAGCAGGAAATGGCAACCCACTCCAGTGTTCTGCCTGGAGGATCCCATGGACAAGGGAGCCTGGTAGGCTATAGTCCCTGGGGTTGCCAAGAGTCAGACACAACTGAGTGGCTAACAACAACAGCCGTATAATTGGTGCTTCCCTGGTAGCTCACTCAGTAGAGAATCCACCTGCAGTGTGGGAAACCTAGGTTCATCCCTAGGTTGGGAATACCCCTCTGGATGAGAGCCTAGAAACCCACTCTGGTATTCTTGCCTGAAGGATCCTCATGGAGAGAGGAGCCTGGCAGGCTACAATCCATGGGGTCACAAAGAATCAGAAACTAAACACAGCACAGCACAGCACAGCACCATATGATTGATCCCCTTCACCCTTTTATTCTTTCTTAATATTTGACAATCTATCCAGTGTAGTTTTTCAAATAGTTGAATAAACCATTTTATTGATTGGAATAAAAAAAATTTTCCCCAAATCCTCCCATTTCTCACTTTGTAAAAGAAACACATTTATAAAAATTGTCAGTATTTTGGATACTATTATGAAAATGCAGTGTGAATAACTTATTTCTGGAGATAATGTACATGTAAGGTAACAGATGAAATATGAAAATCTATTGGGTACTACTACTTACCTGCTTCCAGCTCTTTTACCTCCTATTTCTCTTCATTCCACTTTTCTCTTTATCTTGACCCCTAAATATTTTGAGAGAGAGGACTTCAGGTTTCAGTCACAATTACTCAACTGTGCTGTTGATAGCCCAGGAAAAGCAATATTTAAATACATGTGAGTGGGTATGTTTTAATAAGCAATATTTCATCAACCCTGATATATGAAATTCAAATAATTTCCATATACCATTTAAAAGGAGGTATCCCCTCTTTGCTGAAATATCTTTCTTATCTTGCAGACCATGCAAATACTGGCAGTGAGCAAGATTCAGCCTTCTCCTAATAGTTTGTTGATCTTCAACCCGGAAAAACAGAAAAAAAAAAAAAAAAAAACTCACTATGTATACAGAAACTTTCCCACATATGTAGGCTTAGTCGTTCAGTCCTTTCCGACTATTCTGACCCAGGGAATGTAGTCCGCCAGGATACTCTCTTCATGGGATTCTCTGGGCAAGAATATATAGACACTTTCCTACATCCTCCAATAATTGTTTCTTGTGGAGTACCTTGGAATCTAGACAGTGCTTTCCTACAGAATTTTTGATGATGGGAATGTTTTATATCTGTTCTTATGATATGGTAGCCAATAGACATGTAAGTTAGTGAAGGTGATGGAATTCCAGTTGAGCAATTTCAAAACCTAAAAGATGATGTGAAAGTGCCGCACTCAGTATGCCAGCAAATTTGGAAAACTCAGCAGTGGCCACAGGACTGGAAAAGGTCAGTTTTCATCCCAATCCCTAAGAAAGGCAATGCCAAAGAGTGCTCAAACTACTGCACAATTGCACTCATCTCTCACACTAGCAAAGTCATGCTCAAAATTCTCCAAGCAAGGCTTCAACAGTACCTGAACCATGAACTTACAGAGATTCAAGCTTATTTTAGAAAAGGCAGAGGAACCAGAGATAAAATTGCCAACATCTGTTGGATCATTGAAAAAGCAAGAGAGTTCCAAAAAAAACATCTATTTCTGCTTTCTTGACTATGCCAAAGCCTTTGACTGTGTGGATCACAGCAAATTGTGAAAAATTCTGAAAGAGATGGGAATACCAGACCACCTGATCTGCCTCTTGAGAAATCTGTAGGCAAGTCAGGAAGCAACAGTGAGAACTGAATATGGAACAGCAGACTGGTTCCAAATAGGAAAAGGAGTCTGTCAAGGCTGTATATTGTCACCATGATTATTTAACTTATATGCAGAGTACATCATGAGAAATGCTAGGCTTGGTGAAGCACAAGCTGGAATCAATATTACCGGGAGAAATATCAATAGCCTCAGATATGCAGATGACACCATACTAATGGCCGAAAGTGAAGGAGAACTAAAGAGACTCTTGATGAAAGTGAAAGAGGAGAGTCAAAAAGTTGGCTTAAAGTTCAACATTCAGAAAACGAAGATCATGCCATCCAGTCTGATCACTTCATGGCAAATGGATGGAGAAACAGTGGAAACAGTGGAAGACTTTATTTTTGGGGGCTCCAAAATCACTACAGATGGTGACTGCAGCATGAAATTGCTGCTGCTGCTGCTACCACTGCTAAGTCACTTCGGTCATGCCCAAGTCTGTGTGACCCCATAGACAAAATCCCACCAGGCTCCCCCGTCCCTGGGATTCTCCAGGCAAGAACACTGGAGTGGGTTGCCATTTCCTTCTCCAGTGCATGAAAGTGAAAAGTGAAAGAGAAGTCGCTCAGTCATGTCTGACTCTTCGAGACCCCATGGACTGCAGCCTATCAGGCTCCTCTGCCCATGGGATTTTCCAGGCAAGAGTACTGGAGTGGGTTGCCATTGCCTTCTCTGAGCATGAAATTAAAAGATGGTTACTCCTTAAAAGGAAAGTTATGACCAGACTACACAGCATATTAAAAAGCAGAGACATTACTTTGCCAACAAAGATCCATCTACTCAAGGTCATGGTTTTCCCAGAAGTCATGTATGGATGTGAGAGTTGGACTATAAAGAAACCTGAGCACCAAAGAAATGATGCTTTTGAATTGTGGTGTTGGCGAAGACTCTTGAGGGTCCCTTGCACTTCACTCAAGGAGATGCAACCATTCCATTCTAAAGGAAATCAGTCCTGAGTATTCATTGGAAGGACTGATGTTGAAGCTGAAACTCTAATACTTTGGTTACCTATTGTGAACAACTGACTCATTTGAAAAGACCCTGATGCTGGGAAAGATTTAGGGTGGGAGGAGAAGGGGAGGACAGAGGATGAGATGTTTGGATTGCATCACCGACTTGATGGAGATGAGTTTGAGTAAACTTGGGAGATCGTGATGGACAGGGAGGCCTGGTATGCTACAGTCCATTGGGTCACAAGGAGTCAGACATGACTGAGCAACTGAACTGAACTGAGACTTGTAAGGCTATTTAGAAGGTAGGATGTGGTTAGTATGACTTAGGAAACTTAAATCTAAAATTAATTAACAAATATAAATTTTAAAAAAAAAGAGAGATGTGAGGGGGAACTTGTGGCTAGTGATTTCTTTTTCAAACAGCACAGTTCTAACATCTTTCTGATTTTCAGTTGTTTTGATCATGAATACCTTAAAAGGTCTACACTTTCTAATAGTTGATGCTATTGCAGCTCTGTTATAGGTGAATATTTTTATATTACTAATAGAATAATAACATCTCATAACCTATTAAAAATCAACATAGAAAATTATACTGAGTATTAAATATATGCATAAATGCTGAACATTTACATATATTATATAATTTTCATCAGAGTATATACACAAATAGCTTTAAGTATTTTATGAATTAAGATATATGTGACATGTTAGCTTTAGGTACACAAAATGATGGAAAATACATATATATTACAAAATAATCACTTTTGTATATTTTTGTATTCTATCTTGCAATTATTTAATATAATTACACAAAATGATGTATATATTTGTAAAAATATACAAAAATAAATATGCAAAAGGATTACCCTTTCAAGAGCTGCACTTTAGATTAGATCAGTCGCTCAGTCGTGTCCGACTCTTTGCGACCCCATGAACTGCAGCACGCCAGGCCTCCCTGTCCATCACCAGCTCCCGGAGGTCACCCAGACTCGCATCCATCGAGTCAGTGATGCCATCCAGCCATCTCATCCTCTGTCGTCCCCTTCTCCTCCTGCCCTCAATCCCTCTCAACATCAGAGTCTTCTCCAATGAGTCAACTCTTCGCATGAGGTGGCCAAAATACTGGAGTTTCAGCTTTAGCATCATTGCGTCTAAAGAAATTCCAGGATTGATCTCCTTCAGAATGGACTGGTTGGATCTCCTTGCAGTCCAAGGGACTCTCAAGAGTCTTCTCCAACACCACAGTTCAAAAGCATCAATTCTTCAGCGCTCAGCCTTCTTCACAGTCCAGCTCTCACATCCATACATGACCACAGGAAAGACCATAGCCTTGACTAGGCGAACCTTTGCTGGTAAAGTAATGTCTCTGCTTTTGAATATGCTATCTAGGTTGGTCATAACTTTCCTTCCACGGAGTAAGCGTCTTTTAATTTCATGGCTGCAGTCACCATCTGCAGTGATTTTGGAGCCCAGAAAAACAAAGTCTGACACTGTTTCCACTGTTTCCCCATCTATTTCCCATGTAGTGATGGGACCAGATGCCATGATCTTCGTTTTCTGAATGTTGAGCTTTAAGCCAACCTTTTCACTCTCCACTTTCACTTTCATCAAGAGGCTTTTTAGCCCCTCTTCACTTTCTGCCATAAGAGTGATGTCATCTGCATATCTGAGGTTATTGATATTTCTCCCAGCAATCTTGATTCCAACTTCTGTTTCTTCCAGTCCAGCATTTCTCATGATGTACTCTGCATATAAGTTAAATAAACATGGTGACAATATGCAGCCTTGACGTACTCCTTTTCCTATTTGGAACCAGTCTGTTGTTCCATGTTCAGTTCTAACTGTTGCTTCCTGACCTGCATACAGATTTCTTAAGAGGCAGATCAGGTGGTCTGGTATTCCCATCTCTTTCAGAATTTTCCACAGTTGATTGTGATCCACACAGTCAAAGGCTTTGGCATAGTCACTAAAGCAGAAATAGATGTTTTTCTGGAACTCTCTTGCTTTTTCCATGATCCAGCGGATGTTGGCAATTTGATCTCTGGTTCCTCTGCCTTTTCTAAAACCAGCTTGAACATCAGGAAGTTCATGGTTCACATATTGCTGAAGCCTAGCTTGGAGAATTTTGAGCATTACTTTACTAGCGTGTGAAATGAGTGCAATTGTTCGGTAGTTTGAGCACTCCTTGGCATTGCCTTTCTTTGGGATTGGGATGAAAACTGACCTTTTCCAATCTTGTGGCCACTGCTGAGTCTTCCAAATTTGCTGGCATATTGAGTGTAGCACTTTCACAGCATCATCATTCAGGATTTGGAATAGCTCCACTGGAATTCCATCACCTCCACTAGCTTTATTCGTAGTGATGCTTTCTAAGGCCCATTTGACTTCACATTCCAAGATGTCTGGCTCTAGGTCAGTGATCACACCATCATGATTATCTGGGTATTGAAGCTCTTTTTTGTACAGTTCTTCTGTGTATTCTTGCCACCTCTTCTTAATATCTTCTGCTTCTGTTAGATCCACACCATCTCTGTCCTTTATTGTGCCCATCTTTGCATGAAATGTTCCTTTGGTATCTCTGATTTTCTTGAAGAGATCCCTAGTCTTTCCCATTCTGTTGTTTTCCTCTATTTCTTTGCATTGATCACTGAAGAAGGCTTTCTTATCTCTTCTTGCTATTCTTTGGAACTCCGCATTTAGATGTTTATATCTTTCCTTTTCTCCTTTGCTTTTCGCTTCTCTTCTTTTCACAGCTATTTGTAAGGCCTCCCCAGACAGCCATTTTGCTTTTTTGCGTTTCTTTTCCATGGGGATGGTCTTGATCCCTGTCTCCTGTACAATGTCACGAACCTCATTCCATAGTTCATCAGGCACTCTATCTATCAGATCTAGGCCCTTAAATCTATTTCTCACTTCCACTGTATAATCATAAGGGATTTGATTTAGGTCATACCTGAATGGTCCAGTAGTTTTCTCTACTCTCTTCAATTTCAGTCTGAATTTGGCAATAAGGAGTTCATGGTCCGAGCCACAGTCAGCTCCTGGTCTTGTTTTTGCTGATTGTATAGAGCTTCTCCATCTTTGGCTGCAAAGAATATAATCGATCTGATTTCGGTGTTGACCATCTGGTGATGTCCATGTATAGAGTCTTCTCTTGTGTTGTTGGAAGAGGGTATTTGCTATGACCAGTGCATTTTCTTGGCAAAACTCTATTAGTCTTTGCCCTGCTTCATTCCGTATTCCAAGGCCAAATTTGCCTGTTACTCCAGGTGTTTCTTGACTTCCTACTTTTGCATTCCAGTCCCCTATAATGAAAAGGACATCTTTTTTGGGTGTTAGTTCTAAAAGGTCTTGTAGGTCTTCATAGAACCTTTCAACTTCAGCTTCTTCAGTGTTACTGGTTGGGGCATAGACTTGGATTACTGTGACATTGAATGGTTTGCCTTGGAAACGAACAGAGATCATTCTATCGTTTTTGAGATTGCATCCAAGTACTGCATTTCGGACTCTTTTGTTGACCATGATGGCCACTCCATTTCTTCTGAGGGATTCCTGCCCACAGTAGTAGATATAATGGTCATCCTAGTTAAATTCACCCATTCCAGTCCATTTTAGTTCACTAATTCCTAGAATGTCAACATTCAGTCTTGCCATCTCTTGTTTGACCACTTCCAATTTGCCTTGATTCATGGACCTGACATTCCAGGTTCCTATGCAATATTGCTCTTTACAGCATCGGACTTTGCTTCTATCACCAGACACATCTACAGCTGGGTATTCTTTTTGTTTTGGCTCCATCCTTTCATTCTTTCTGGAGTTATTTCTCCACTGATCTCCAGTAGCATATTGGGCCCCTACTGACCTGGGGAGTTTCTCTTTCAGTGTCCTATCATTTTGTCTTTTCATACTGTTCATGGGGTTCTCAAGGCAAGAATACTGAAGTGGTTTGCCATTCCCTTCTCCAGTGGACCACACCCTGTCATATCTCTCCACCATGACCCGCCCATCCCAAGTTGCCCCTCGGGCATGGCTTAATCTCATTGAGTTAGACAAGGGTGTGGTCCTTGTGTGATTAGACTGACTAGTTATCTGTGAGAATGGTTTTAGTGTATTTGCCCTCTGATGCCAATGGCACCCCACCCCAGTACTTTTGCCTGGAAAATCCCATGGACAGAGGAGCCTGGTAGGCTCCAGTCCATGGGGTCGCTAAGAGTCGGACACGACTGAGCGACTTCACTTTGACTTTTCACTTTCATGTATTGGAGAAGGAAATGGCAACCCACTCCAGTGTTCTTGCCTGGAGAATCCCAGGGACAGGGGAGGCTGGTGAGCTTCCGTCTATGGGGTGGCACAGAGTCGGACACGACTGAAGCGACTTAGCAGCAGCCCTCTTTCAAGACCTACTGTCTTACTCGGGTTTCTCTTACCTTGGGCGTGGGGTATCTCATCCCGGCTGCTCCTGGCTGCTCCTGGGCGCCGGTCGCGGGCAGGCGAGGTCGCTCTTAAATGGCGCGCCGGTCGCGGGCAGGCGAGGTCGCTCAGCTGCACTTTAAGCAACTTTCAAATATACAATGCAATATTCTCAACTGTCTAGTCACCATACTGTATGCATCATTCCCCCAGGACTTGTTTATAACTGCAAATTTATATCTTTTGACAATTTCACATATTTCTTTGAAAATTAAAAATATAGAAAATATCAGTTACTAGTAAATTATTAAGTATTCATTCATAAATATATACAATATATATCATAGAATTTTAGTATATGTGAAATGATGCAGAATTTCACTACACTTTAATAATAAATGCAGTAAATGAAAATAAAGCTACTATGTTTAATGAATATTATGCTTAGAAAATTCCAAAAAGGAATTATTCAATTCATGCATTTATTCACAATTTATTCATTCCTTGATTCATCTAACTTATATCTATGTAGTGTCTACTATTTTTAAGAATGTTGTTAGAAATTGGCAATGTGGGGAAAAAGACAGTCCTCACTTTAGTTCTTAAATAATTGCAAGATAGAATACAGAAATATACAAATATAAATGTGTATAAATATATAATTTAACAATATTATGGAGATTTTATAGTACAAGTTATTCACAGAAGGTAATAAAGATATGGTCAGACTATGATAGAATATTTTTGTTGTTGTTTTTATTGTTTATTTTTATTCAAATATTTTCTCCTTCCTGAATTGCAGTGAGCAAAACAGCTTTCCAACTTAATTGGCCTTTTGACTATAACATGACAACCTGTGCTAAATCAATAAATGTATGTCTTGCTTAAGCCACTACTGTTATTTTTTGATACATTTATTAGGGAAACCTTAGCATATATTCTGTGTAATAATCCATACAGTAAAGATACACATAGAAAAAGAATAGGAAATGAGGTTAAAGACAGTTAAAAGATTTTAGGGAAAAAAGTAAACATGAGATAATATTTTAATAAGTCCACATAAAAAATGCAGTATCATCATGTGTGTTAGAAATCTAGGGTTATTAAAAATGCACACACAGGTAGTTATCCCTGATTATGCTATTTGAATTAAAGATTTTCATCAAGTCAGTGTTTTAACAAGATTTATGCTAAGACTACAGCTATAAATATTTGAACTTCTATGTAAGAGTTTGAAGTTAAGAAAGTCAAGGAACTGAATAAAATTAATGGTTCAAAACTAATACATAGGGACATTAAATCTTGTCAAGTGACGAACAACCAAGGATGGGGAGTTGGGCACTGAACGACATACCAGTTCTTGGGATGTCAGAAAAAATTTATGTGACAGAAGAAAATTATTATTTGTAAAAGCTTATTCCTTCTTCAAAATGTATTGTCTACCATTTTAATCAAATGGTTCATGAATTGTTTCATAAAAAATTTCTCTGCTGAGGATGGTCTCAGAGGAAGCAGAGTCCTCCAAGGAACTTTATGTAGTACTCATGATAATTATAAGGGGCTTCCCAGGTGGCGCTAGTGGCAAAAAATCTGCTTGCCATCAGATCAGATCAGATCAGTCGCTCAGTTGTGTCTGACTTTTTGTGACCCCATGAATCGCAGCACACCAGGCCTCCCTGTCCATGACCAACTCCCGGAGTTCACTCAAACTCACGTCCATCGAGTCAGTGATGTCGTCCAGCCATCTCATCCTCTGTCGTCCCCTTCTCCTCCTGCCCCCAATCTCTCCCAGCATCAGAGTCTTCTCTAATGAGTCAACTCTTCGCATGAGGTGGCCAAATTACTGGAGTTTCAGCTTTAGCACCATTCCTTCTAAAGAAATCTCAGGGTTGATCTCCTTCAGAATGGACTGGTTGGATCTCCTTGCAGTCCAAGGGACTCTCAAGAGTCTTCTCCAACACCACAGTTCAAAAGCATCGATTTTTCAGTGCTCAGCCTTCTTCACAGTCCAGCTCTCACATCCATACATCACCACAGGAAAAAAACAAAGCCTTGACTAGATGAACCTTTGTTGGCAAAGTAATGTCTCTGCTTTTGAATATGCTATCTAGGTTGGTCGTAACTTTCCTTCCAAGGAGTAAGTGTCTTTTAATTTCATGGCTGCAGTCACCATCTGCAGTGATTTTGCAGCCCAGAAAAAGAAAGTCTGACACTGTTTCCACTGTTTCCCCATCTATTTGCCATGAAGTGATGGGACTGGATGCCATGATCTTCGTTTTCTGAATGTTGAGCTTTAAGCCAACTTTTTCATTCTCCACTTTCACTTTCATCAAGAGGCTTTTTAGTTCCTCTTCACTTTCTGCCATAAGGGTGGTGTCATCTGCACATCTGAGGTTATTGCTATTTCTCCTGGCAATCTTGATTCCAGCTTGTGTTTCTTCCAGTCCAGCATTTGTCATGATGTACTCTGCATATAAGTTAAATAAACAGGGTGACAATATACAGCCTTGACGAACTAAGAGATGATGATGTGATCCCTACATGAGGAAGATCCCCTGAAGTATGAAATGGCAATCCACTCCTGCCTTCTTGCCTAGATAACTCAAGTTTTTCCCTTGGAAAGAGTGGATGGCACTATTTACAGAGAGAAAAGATAAATGGTAGAAATAGAATTGGAGTCACTGTGTATCATAGTTTTTTTCATTCATTAGCCATACTGGTTTTGAGATACTTTGGGAGTATTTAAATAAATGAGTCAATCATACAGCTAAACATATCATTTTAAGAAAAAAACCAGGAAGCATGCAACTATAGGCAGAATGTGAGAAATTTTCCAAAAAAGAAAACAGAATAAATGGTTATATGTTAGATGAAATTTAGCTACATGAACCAAATATAAGGCATGAGTTTTCTGGAATTTATTTGTATCTTGATTCAAATAACTCAATTTTTGTAAAAGCAATTTCAATATATTTTGCAAAGTTGATAATCAAATGGGTATTTGATAACATTAAAGGTTTATTATCTATTTTGTTGATAATTTATTGTGTTTACATTTTTTAAATGTATGCTAGGAACACATATGGAGAAGGCAATGGCACCCCACTCCAGTACTTCTGCCTGGAAAACCCCATGGATGGAGGAGCCTGGTGGGGTACAGTCCATAAGGTTACAAAGAGTCTGGACACAACTGAAGCTACTTAGCATACACTCACACACATAGTGACTCAGCACTCACACACACAAAATGTTTATAATGAAGTTAGAAATCTGTTAAATGTGTGAACAAAGTTTTGAACAAATATTTTTAATATTATCTCTATTTCTATTTCTGCAAAGTCTATTTCTATTTTCTCATAAAATTACGTACCTCACTGACATATGAAATACTTAAAACTATTTAAACATGATATTTATCTCTATTTAAACAATTTCTGTCACTATTGTTACTCCAGTAGGAATCTAACTACTAAAATTATTTTTCTGAATTTTTTGATTTTATAAGTACAGGCATACTTCATTTTACTGCTCTTTTCTTTATTGCATTTTTCAAAGATTATTATTATTATTTTTTTTTAAAAATTGAAGATTCATGCCAATCTTGCATCAAACAAGTCTACTGCTGTCATTTTTTTTGTTATATTTATTATGGTAATATGTGATCTTTGATGTTACTTCTATGGCTCATTAAAGACTGAGATGATAGTTGGCACTTTTTAGCAATAAAGCATTTATTAATTAAAGTATGTACATTATTTAGACAATATTATTGCACACAGTAGATTGCAGTTGTGTAAACATTATTTTTATATACACTAGGAAATAAAAATATTTGTGGGATTTGTTTTATTTTGATATTTGCTTTATTGCAATGTCTGGAATCAGACCTACAATGTCTCAGAGATATATCTGTATATAATTGATTAGAACAATATAGGAATACTTCAAACTTAGATAAATAGCCTTTGACCCTAGAGAGGCTTTTAAAATTAATTTCTTAATGATCTCAGATTGATTGTACTTTTCTCACTGTGGGTGGGATTGTATGGGTGGCTTGTCAAGGTTTCCTGGTTAAAGAAGCCTGTGTCTGTGTTCTGGTGCATGGAGCTGGATTTCTTCTCTCTGGAGTGCAATGAAGTGTCCAGTAATGAGTTATGAGATGTCAATGGGTTTGGAATGACTTTGAGCAGCCTGTATATTGAAGCTCAAGGCTGTGTTCCTGTGTTGCTGGAGAATTTGTGTGGTATGTCTTGCTCTGGGTGTAGCTTGGTTTCTGTGTAGGTATGGAGGCATTTGATGAGCTCCTGTTGATTAATGTTCCCTGGAGTCAGGAGTTCTCTGGTGTTCTCAGGATTTGGACTTCAGCCTTCTGCTTCTGGTTTTCAGTCTTATTTTTACAGTAGCCTCAAGATTTCTCCATCTATACAGTACCATTGATAAAACATCCAGGTTAAAGATGAAAAGTTTCTCCACAGTGAGGGACACCCAGAGAGGTTCACAGAGTTATATGGAGAAGAGAAGAGGGAGGAGGGAGATAGAGGTGACCCAAATGAGATGATGTGGAATCAAAGGAAGAGAGAGCAAGCTAGCCAGTAATCACTTCCTTATGTGCTCTCCACAGTCTGGACCGGTCAGAGATGTTCACAGAGTTATACAGAGAAGAGAAGAGGGAGGAAGGAGACAGAGGTGGCCAGAAGGATAAAGAGGGGAATCAAAAGGAGATCCAACCAGTCCAGTAATCAATTCCCTAAGTGTTCTCCACCATCTGGAACACACAAAGAGATTCACAGAGTTGGGTAGAGAAGAGAAGGGGGAGGGAGGAGATAGACGCGACCTGGTAGAGAAAGAGGAGAGTCCAAAGTGGGAGAGAGCAGTCAAGCCAATAATCTCACTCCCAAGTAAAAATGGGTACTGAAGATTGGGTTCTTAAAGGTACAAAATTGATAACAAATACCAAAAAATAAAGATTAAAAATCTAGAGTAGAGTTTGGATTTTCAAAAATACAATATTAAAGGGAAAAAAAGTCACAAAATTATAAAATATATATATGTGAAGTTTGCTTTAAAAAATACAGTTTCTCTTTTTTACTTTGCAAAGTAATAGTAGGTTATAAAAATGAAAATTAAAGGAGTAATAGAGGACTTAAAATTAAAAAAAAAAATAAAGAATGATAGTAAAAATATATCTAGGACTTTCTCTGGTGTTGTTGTGGGCAGTGTGGGGTCAATTCATTTTTGGGTAGTTCCTTGATTCCGCTTATATTTCTCAGGATCTATAGGTCCCTTCCTATGTAGTCGGTCCTAACTACAGGGTTTTAATCTGTTAAACCTGTCACTTCCAAGGACATTCCCTCTGTTTTAGCTTCTTCTGTTTGCTGGTCTCTTCAGTGTCTAATTTCTGCCCTTGCTCAAGGGGGCGGTGGTGGACACTTTTTAGGTTCACTTGTTCAGTCGTACTGTGGGGAGGGAGGGATGCTGCAAACAAATAACACTGGCGTGTGCTCACAGTGTCTCGGCCACATTGGTTTTGCCCCCGGCGTGTGTGCTTTCCCTGTCAACACAGCTTAGGCTCTAGGTGGCTCTGCCGGGAACTGTCTGAGGTCAACCCTAGGTTGTATGCACTTCCCAGGTCTAAGCCACTCAGGTTCAGGTACTCAGGTAGTCCTCAGAGGTACAGATTCGATTGGGCCTGCATTTTGTGCCCTTCCCAGGTCTGATACTTCCCTGGTGGCTCAGATGGTAAAGCATCTGCCTACAATGCAGGAGATCTGGGTTCATTCCCCGGGTTGGGAAGATCTCCTGGAGAGGGAAATGGCAACCCACTCAAGTATTCTTGACTGGAAAATCCCATGGACAGAGAAACCTGGTAGGCAACAGTCCATGGGGTCACAAAGAGTCAGACACGACTGAGCGACTTCACTTTCACAGGTCCGAGCAGCTCAAGTGACCAGGTGTTTGGCAAGTGCGGTCCCTGTGACTTATCACCTCCCCAGTCACTGCTGCTCGGTTTTCTGGTTGTATAACTGGCGCACCTTCTCAGGCGGATGTTGACCGTCCAGAATCCCAAGAAGTCTTGGTTACCAATGAAGCCTGCTTGCAGTTTGGTAAATGATGCCACTCTGGGGTCCCTTCCGGCTCTGGCTGCCCTCGTGTGCCTGTCACCGGGGGGGGGGGGGGGGGGGGGCGGGAATGGGCCTGATGGGGTCTTCAGTGCAGTTCAGTCCCTCAGTCATGTCCGACTCTTTGCCACCCCATGAATTGGCAGCACGCCAGGCCTTCCTGTTCATCCTCAACTCCTAGAGTTCACCCAAACCCCTGTCCATCGAGTCAGGGATGCCATCCAGCCATGTCATCTTCTGTCATTCCCTTATCCTCCTGCCCTGAATCCCTACCAGCATCAGAGTCTTTTCCAATGAGTCAACTCTTTGCATTAGGTGGCCAAAGTACTGGAGTTTCAACATTAGCATCATTCCTTCCAAAGAACTCCCAGGACTGATCTCCTTTAGAATGGACTGGTTGGATCTCCTTGCAGTCCAAGGGACTCTCAAGAGTCTTCTCCAACACCACAGTTCAAAAGCATCAATTCTTCAGTGCTCAGCCTTCTTCACAGTCCAACTCTCACATCCATACATGACCACTGGAAAAACCATAGCCTTGACTAGATGGACCTTTGTTGGCAAAAAAAAATATCTCTGCTTTTGAATATGCTATCTAGGTTGGTCATAACTTTCCTTCCAAGGAGTAAGCGTCTTTTAATTTCATGGCTGCAGTCACCATCTGCAGTGACTTTGGAGCCACCAAAAATAAAGTCTGACACTGTTTCCACTGTATCCCCATCTACTTCCCATGAAGTGATGGGACCGGATGCCATGATTTTCATTTTCTGAAAGTTGAGCTTTAAGCCAACTTTTTCACTCTACACTTTCACTTTCATCAAGAGGCTTTTGAGTTCCTCTTCACTTTCTGCCGTAAGAGTGGTGTCATCTGCATATCTGAGGTTATTGATATTTCTCCCAGCAATCTTGATTCCAGCTTGTGCTTCTTTCAGTTCAGCGTTTCTCATGATGTACTCTGCATAAAAGTTAAATAAATATGGTGACAATATACAACCTTGACATACTCCTTTTCCTATTTGGAACCAGTCTGTTGTTCCATGTCCAGTTCTAACTGTTGCTTCCTGACCTGCATATAGGTTTCTCAAGAGGCAGGTCAGGTGATCTGGTATTCCGATATCTTTCAGAATTTTCCACAGTTTATTGTGATCCACACAGTCAAAGGCTTTGGCATAGTCAATAAAGCAGAAATAGATGTTTTTCTGGAATTCTCTTGCTTTTTCGATGATCCAGCTGATGTTGGCAATTTGATCTCTGGTTCCTCTGCCTTTTCTAAAACCAGCTTAAACATCAGGAAGCTCACGGTTCACGTACTGCTGAAACCTGGCTTGGAGAATTTTGAGCAAGACTTTACTAGCATGTGAGATGAGTGGAGTTGTGCAGTAGTTTGAGCAATCTTTGGCATTGCTTTTCTTTGGGATTAGAATAAAAAGTGACCTTTTCCAATCCTGTGGCCACTGCTAAGTTTTCCAAATTTGCTGGTATATTGAGTGCAGCACTTTCATAGCATCATCTTTCCGGATTTGAAATAGCTCAACTGGAATTCCATCACCTCCATTAGCTTTGTTCATAGTGATGCTTTCCAAGGCCCACTTGACTTCACATTCCAGGATGTCTGGCTCTAGGTGAATGATCACACCATCGTGATTATCTGGGTCGTGAAGATCTTTTTTGTACAGTTCTTCTGTGTATTCTTGCCACCTCTTCCTGATATCTTCTGCTTCTGTTAGGTCCATACCATTTCTGTCCTTTATGGAGCCCATCTTTGCATGAAATGTTCCCTTGGTATCTCTAATTTTCTTAAAGAGGTCTCTAGTCTTTCTCATTCTGTTGTTTTCCTCTATTTCTTTGCATTGATCACTGAGGAAGGCTTTCTTATATCTTCCTGCTATTCTTTGGAAGTCTGCATTCAGATGTTTATATCTTTCCTTTTCTACTTTGCTTTTCACTTCTCTTCTTTTCACAGCTATTTTTAAGGCCTCCACAGACAGCCATTTTGCTTTTTTGCATTTCTTTTCCATCCGGATGGCCTTGATCCCTATCTCCTGTACCATGTCACGAACCTCCGGAATCACAGAGGGCAACATAACTGGAGGAAAAATAAATAAATAATTAAAACCCATAGATTATGTGCCCAAATGTAACTCCCCCAGCGGAGAAGCAGCACAGACTTCTGAATCCGCCACTAGCAGCAGGGGCTGGGTAGGGAGGCGCGGGATGCATTGCTTAGAGTAAGGACCAGGCCTGAATGCCTTGAGGGCAATCTGAAGGAACTAACTTGGGCTAGCAAACAAGATTGTGGATAGCTACCAAGCAAAAAGCCCTAACCTAAGACACCATCTTATGTAAAGATGGGATCATGTGAAGAATATGTGAAGTTGCTCAGTCATGTCCGATTCTTTGCAAGTCCATGGACTGTCGCCTAGCAGGCTCCTCAGGCAACAATCCATGGAGATTTTCAGGCAAGAGTACTGGAGTGGATTTCCATTTCCTTCTCCAGGGGATCTTCCCGACCCAGGGATCGAACCTGTGTCTCCCACATTGCAGGTAGACTTTACCATCTGAGCCACAGGGAAACCTCAGATATGCAGATGACACCACCCTTATGGCAGAAAGTGAAGAGGAACTAAAAAGCCTCTTGATGAAGGTGAAAGTGGAGAGTGAAAAAGTTGACTTAAACCTCAACATTCAGAAAACGAAGATCATGACATCCAGTCCCATCACTTCATGGGAAATAGATGAGGAAACAGTGGAAACAGTGTCAGACTTTCTTTTTCTGGGCTCCAAAATCACTGCAGATGGTGACTGCAGCCATGAAATTAAAAGACGCTTACTCCGTGGAAGGGAAGTTATGACCAACCTAGATAGCATATTGAAAAGCAGAGACTAACTTTGCCAAGAAAGGTCCATCTAATCAAGGCTATGGTTTTTCCAGTGTTCATGTATGGATGTGAGAGTTGGACTGTGAAGAAGGCTGAGCACTGAATAATTGATGCTTTTGAACTGTGGTGTTGGAGAAGACTCTTGAGAGTCCCTTGGACTGCAAGGAGATCCAACCAGTCCATTCTGAAGGAGATTAGCCCTGGGATTTCTTTGGAAGGACTGATGCTAAAGCTGAAATTCCAATACTTTGGCCACCTCATGCGAAGAGTTGACTCATTGGAAAAGACTCTGATGCTGTGAGGGATTCAGGGCAGGAGGAGAAGGGGATGACACAGGATGAGATGGCTGGATGGCATCACTGACTCTATGGACGTGAGTCTGAGTGAACTCCGGGAGTTGGTGATGGACAGGGAGGCCTGGCGTGCTGCAATTCATGGGGTCTCAAAGAGTCAGACACGACTGAGCAACTGAACTGAACTGAACTGTGGTTCCAAGACTTGCCACAGTGAGCAGTGTCACACTGTCAGCAGTGAGAGTGTTTCCTAGTGTTTGGAAAGTTCTCTCTTTTTAAGACTCCCTTCCTGGGAGTGCTGTCCCTACCTCTTTTGTCTTTCTTTTTTTCTTTTATATTTTTTTCTACCTTCTTTCAAAGACAATCGACTGCTTTTCTGGGTGCCAGATGTCCTCTGTCAGTATTCATAAGTTGTTTTGTGGAATTTACTCAGCATTCAGATGTTCTTTTGATGAATTTCTTGGGGAGAAAGTGATCTCCCCGTCCTATTCTGCCTCCTGATTGTACTTTTCATAATTAATGTACTTTTATTTGAATAAATTCCACGCATTGCTCTAAGACAGTATTTATCATCAATTCTAAGTCACTATTCTGTTTCTATAGATAAAAGCTTAACAATTTTCTTCATATAAATAAGGACATGCAGAATACCTATTAGACATTTGAATTCCTTGTGAGTTTTAAGCAAAAAAAAAATATAGTGTTCTTTTATGGTAAAGAATCTACCTGCAATCGAGAGATGTGGGTTGGATCCCTGGGTTGGAAAGAACCCTGAGAAGGGAGCAGCTACTCACTACAGTATTCTGGCCTGGAGGATTCCATGGAATGTATAGTCCATGGGGTAGCAAAGAGTTGGACACGACTGAGTGACTCACTTTCATCCTCTAATCATCATCACTTTACTACAACCTTTATTTTTTTCCTTGTCAGCAGAAAAAGTTTATTCCTTTTAAGGACAATGAAACTACATCCAAGGCCTGAATCCAAAATGAATTATAATGATCTCTTTGTTGGCAATTGCTTTGATTCCCTATTTAAATACATAGAAAATAAAGAGTTGAAATTTGACTTAGAAGTGCAATTGCTATGAAGTCCTTATAACTATTTAACATTATATTAATATCAGCAAGATTCTCAGTTAGAGCTGTTTATATTTTCTCACACTTCACCTGTGTCATGGGCTATGTTAAGCTCTCCTTTCTGCCTATTTTAGCTTTCAAACAATTTCTCACTTTTCTGTTAAACAGTCTAACACTTTATATTTTATAACAGCTATTTACATCAACCTTCAGTTCATTGCCTTACTTCATGGTTTTATCTTAGCACGTGGCATATGTCAGGAAAATTGCCTCTGGAGTGAAAGTACTGGCTAGATTTTGCAAAACCAGAAGCAATGCCATAGACTTTTCTTACAGGCAGCAGAGGTATTGGCACATTCAAATCCAACCTCCAACATGCTTTCTTTGCTGAAATTGTAAGCCAGTCTCTGGACTTGCCTCTCTGGCTTAAAAATGGAATTAGTTACCAGTCATGCAACTTTCAGACTTCCCAGGGAGCACTAGTGGTAAAGAATTCACCTGCCATTGCAGGAGATGTGAGACATGTGGCTTCTATTGCTTAGTCCAGATTGTTTCCTGGAGGAGGGCATGGCAACCCACTCTAGTACTCTTGCCTGGGGAATCCCATGGACAGAGGAGCCTGGCGGGTTACATTCCATAGTGTCAAAAAAAGCTGGACACGATTGAAGCAACTTAGCATGCATGCTACTTCCACAAATCAAGATCCACAGATGGCTTCCTGAACCTGATCAAGCTGACCTTGGCCTCCATATTGCTAGCAGTGGTCTTCTTGCTGGGCTACAAATAAGATCCAGCTCTTAATTCAAAACACTGTTTATCCAAATATGTCTCAAGTCAATTTTGACTTTAGTTGTCTCAAAATTTTGATTTATCTTCTTCGTGTCTCTGTGTGTGTGTTAATCACTCAGTCATGTCCAACTCTTCGTGACCTCATGGACTGTAGCCTGCCAGGCTCCTCTGTCCATGGGATTCTCCAGGCATGAATAACAGAATGGATTGCCATTCCCTTCTCCAGGGGATCTTACTCACCCATGGATCGAGCCTGGGTGTTGTGGATTGCAAGCAGATTCTTTACCATCTGAGCCACCAGGGAAGCCCTTCTCCTTTTAATGTTCTTTCAAATATTTATAATCTGGTGTTAGTTACAAACCCTTAGTTATGAAAGTTCTCTCATGTTTTGCTGTCTAGAATCCCTCCACAACTGAAAAGCTCACATAAAATACTAGTCTTTTATTTCATAGATTTACCTACATCTGTCTGAGCTATTTTTCTGGGCTCCAAAATCACTGCAGATGGTGATTGCAGCCATGAAATTGAAAGACACTTACTCCTTGGAAGGAAAGTTATGACCAACGGAAACAGCATATTAAAAAGCAGAGAATTTTGAACATGGGACCCCATGGACTGTAGACAGCCAGTCTTTTCTGTCCATGGCATTTATTTGGAATTATCTTGTTTATTTGTTTACTTTTTGTTGTCTATCGCCTCTATTAGAATATAAGCTCTATTATAGTTGGGATTACATTATTGATTTATTTGCTTTTTATTGTCAGTACCTAGAATAGTACCTTTATTAGTATAGGTGTTCAGTAAACATTTGAAGAATGCATGAATGAATAAATAAATTATTTATCTAAAAAAAATATAAAGCAGAGACATTACTTTGCCAACAAAGGTCCATCTAGTCAAGACTATGATTTTTCCAGTGGTCATGTAAGGATGTGAGAGTCAGACTGTGAAGAAAGCTGAGTGCAGAAGAATTGATGCTTTTGAACTGTGGTATTGGAGAAGACTCTTGAGAGTCCCTTGGACTGCAAGGAGATCCAACCAGTCCATTCTAAAGGAGATGAGTCCTGGGTGTTCTTTGTGAGGAATGATGCTAAAGCTGAAACTCCAGTACTTTGACCACCTCATGGGAACAGCTGACTTATTGGAAAAGACTCTAATACTGGAAGGGATTGGGGGCAGGAGAAGAAGAGGATGACAGAGCATGAGATGGTTGGATGGTATTCCTGACACGATGGGCATGGGTTTGTGTGAACTCTTGGGGTTGGTGATGGACAGGGAGGCCTGGCATGTGGTTCATGGGGTCTCAAAGTGTTGGACATGACTGAGTGACTGAACTGAGTGAACTGAACTGAGCTATTAATAATGATGATAGATAGATATAACAACAAAATTTCTAGTTCTTGGAAATGTAAATAAATATTGCACCTAAAGAAGACTGAAGTCCATTTGGAATGTCCTAAAATTAAGATGTTATTTCTATTATGGCTTCCCTACTATGGCTCAGAGGGTAAAGCATCTGCTTGCAATGTGGGAGACAGAGGTTTGATCCCTGGGTCAGGAAGCTCCCCTGGAGAAGGAAATGGTAACTCACTCCAATATTCTTGCCTGGAGAATTCCATGGACAGAGGAGCCTCATAGGCTACAGTCCACTGGGTCGCAAAGAGTTGGACACGACTGAGTGACTTCACTTTTTTTTTTTTTTTCAATTATGATAGATTCTACTTACGATACTGGGAAAATATGAAAACATATAGCAAAGGAGTTTTACCTAGTTAAGGAATAAAGTAGTACTAAACTCAATGTATAAATTTTGATCCAAAACATGAGTGACCAAAAGATCAGAGGATGAAAACAGTTGTTACTAGGTAAAGAACAATATTATAAAGACTTTCTCAGTTGACTCAAAGTTGACAGCTTGGTTGTTCAGCAACCCATAAAGAATTCTGTATCTTGGGAAAACTAGTGGGAGAAATTTGTTTGAGAGATTTGTTTGGGAGATATTAAGTAGCTGCCATATATATATAGTATAAATTTATTTCATAGTGTTCTTAAGAAAAAAATCAGTTGAAGTAGATAACAGAGCCATGGTAAAATAATCATTCCTTCCCATGCTTTAATATACAATCAATTTCATATATATTATTTTTTCCAGAGGAGAAAAATAACCTATCACATGGAAATCATAGCTCATAATAGGATAATTAGATAAAATAAGTTGGGAGCCATTCATATTCTCCTATTGGGAGTTTTATTTTAATCATTAGCAATTTAGCATTCTTAAAAGATGACATTTTATCTCAAAGTTAAAGACATAGGAGTCTAGAGGGGTGTCTGTAAATAAAAAACTATGCAACATCAACACACTAATAAATAATTTTAAGTATAAACTCTATTGACTACAATATTAAAATCATTTGACAATTATTTTTAAGAATCTTAGCTTCAACTTGAAGATGAACAAGTAAGCATAATGTTGTAAAGATAAATTACAAAGTTTGAAAATTACTACAACTCTAACTCTAGAATAGAAAAGCAGAAAATGCATTTAGTGAAGAAAAAATTAAACAAAAGAATCTTATCTTTCAAAACATAGGCAAAATTCAAATGCACAAGTGCAATGAAATAGTCCTGAGTTATCAGAAACAAGATGAATAGAGAGGAAAAAGTTCCATCAAAACACATTTTGAAGTGATATTCCTTTTTTTGTAAGAAATTCTACAAAAGTGGCAATTAGCAACTCTTGTTTATTGTGCAACTGCAATTCTATTTTAGTCTTGTTTGGAAGAAAGCCCAAAAGTAGAATTGCATAGTTAAGATCCTTTAAAAGAAGAGTAAGATATTTTGATAACCCTGAAAAAGCATATGTTATGCTTCAGATGACTGGATTAAATGGCTTTTTATTTAAAGCATTTATGGAAACAAAAATAAATGTTCCACAAAGTAACAAATAGCCAAAGGGCAGATGGAGGACGTCAGCATCTAGAGAAAGGACAGTCAGAATTTACGGGCTGCATTGGCATGGAACATTACCTTAATTTTTCAGATATAAACTCAATGTTTGCAAATGACTGTAAGCACATATTTTAATGAATAACAAGTAAATTAATGTATTTAAATGGCCTAAATGTATTTTTATCTTCCAGTGCCTTTCAACGTTTTCCTGCGTTGAAAATCTACTAAGGTTATAAAATAAGTTAATATTAAATGTATGTATTTTAAAGTTTTGACTTGGGGAAAATTTTTTGTAGCTTTTATACAGTCAGATAACTAGTCATATTTGTTCTCTAAACCCATGTTATTTATACTGTGTTTAAATTTCTTATGTGTATTCAACAATAACAACAACAAAATAATCTGAAGCCATAGAATGTTTATGTGACATTTTCTGATAATTTTTAGTTCTGTCCCAGATTCAATTTACCAGTTATCTCATACTTCAGTTAAAAACCATAGGTTTTTTCCTGATGACAATATTATAAATATATAAATATACATTTTGATATCTCCCAAATATCTGCCTGCAATGTGGGAGACCTATATATATATATATATTAGGCTTCACTTTGCTTATACCCAAGAGCAAGAGGAAATCATTTTTAAAGCAACTGCACACATAAATGTTTATCTAATATTGTTTTGGGTTATGTCCAGCTTTATTTCACATGTGGGGATATGTACTTGTCAAGATGAGGTCATAAAAGTAGTGAATGTCCCTTTACTTTACAATATCTATGTCATTCTTCTTTCCCTCCTCCACCAATTTTAATTTCTAACTTTGTAGTTTTTTTTAGTATAGTATTTTAGTTTCAGATTAATAGTAATTCATTCTCTTAAACTTTTGAAAAATCCCACAGCCTATAAAAAGGAGGAAAAAACAAACAAACAACTAAAAGGAATCCTTTTATCTCTCATTAGAAGAAAATAAATACTGTTAATTTTGGTAGATTATTTTTTTTCGATTTAGAAATACTTTGAACAATTGTTAAATGAATAACTCCATGGTATTGTTCCAAGAGGAACTTGCCTCTAACATCATATCTTCATCAAGTCATACAGCATTACCAACATCACATCCTTCCTTGAGCCCCATTCTGATCATTATCACATCTGAGAATAACCAATATTCTGACTTCTAAACTTAAATTTTTCTGTTTACTAACTTTATTTAAATGGGATTGTATTCCATGTTCATTTCTGTACCTGATGTCTGGTCTATTTCATGATTGCCCGTTTTTTTTTAGGTTCACCTAGCTATTGTTTGCTGTTTCAGGGTTCAGGTTTTTATTTGATTCCATAATATGAATTCATTGCAATGAATAAATATTTAAGTTGATTTTATATTCTCCCCTTATGAATGATGTTTCCATTAACACACTTGCACATGTTTTTAGTAAAACATGCACATATATTGTATAAATAAGGAGATAATCATGAGGTATATGTATATTAAGATTTTTTTTTAATACTATCAAGTACAAGACATTTCCAAAATAGTTGTCCCAACTTACACCCTCACCAGCCATGTAAGAAGATTCCAGTTGTTTTATACCTCTACCAATATTGAGTATTAAGTGTGTCTTTCAATTAGGAAATTTTGGTATATCTGAGTAGTGTCTATTTATATTTTAAGTCTGTTTCCTGTTCTTTTTGAGGACATGTTGTAGAACTGTGATTTATATAGTTATTTGTCCAGCACTGTTTATTAAAAATGTCTTCCTTTACTCACTAACCTATAAATTCATTTTGTCAAATCAAGTGTCCTTAAATATTTAGGTCTGTTATAAGCTTCACATATCATTCCTGTGGTCTGCAATCTTCTCTTCTAGCAATATTACATCTTAATTATTGAGCTTTATAGAAGCTATCCAACCAATGCTTTTGAAATGCAATATAGTTGGTCAATGTACAAAAATTACTGGTGAAAATTATCAAATTTAAGATTAGTAATTTAGATAAAATAATAAAGTCATATCTATATTTTAATAATTACTAATTAGTAAATAAACCAACAGAATAGTCAATTTTTGTCAGAGCAATTCACTGGAAAATGAGCAGATATTAAAATGTATCAGATTAAGGATTATTTATGGTAGCAGACAAAACAAATTTACGAGGTGATTTCCTCATAGAACTTTCCCCTTGGGTCTGCTCATCAATTAGTATAAAGAAATATTATTAATCAAGTTTTTCAAACTCATTTCTTCAGGTTTATATAGATTTAATATCTATGTTCCTCATTTTATAAATTTATTTTTTAAAGATTTTTTGACAAAGACCATTTTAAAAGGAGGCTTCCCTGGTGGTTCAAACTGTAAAGAATCTGCATGCAATGCAGGAAACCTCAGCTTGATCCCTGGGTCGGGAATCTCCCTTGTAGAAGGGAATGATCAAGTGGCTCAGATAGTAAAGAATCTGACTATAACGCAGGAGACAGGTTGGATCCCTGGGTCAGGAAGATCCCCTGGAGAAGGACATGACAACCATTCCACTACTCATTCCTGGAGAATCCCAATTCCTAGAGAATCCCAAGACAGAGGGGTCTGACAGGCTACAGGCCACAGAGTTGGACACAACTGAAGCGACTTAGCACAACACATGTGTTTTTAATGTATTTATTAAATTTGTTATAATATTGTTTCTATTGTTTATGTTCTAGTTTTTTTGGCAGTGAAGCATGTGATATCTTAGCTCCTAGACCAGGGATTGAGCCTACATCCCCTGTATTGAAGGCAAAGTCTTAACCACTACTCCATCATTTATTTTCAAATACCTTCCTTTCATTTCCCATTTCTTCTCTCTTACTTCTATAGTCCATGTCATGTTAGGCTATTATACATGAAGAAGAGGAAACTCAAACAGTTATCCAAAGTCATACAGTGTCATTGTTGTTCAGTTGACCAGTTGTTTCCAACTCTTTGCCATCCCATGGAGGGCAGCACTGCAGGCCTCAGTGCCTCCCAAATTTTGCCCAAGTTTATGTCCATTGCATCGGTGATGCCATCCAGCCATCTCATCCTCTGATGCCCTCTTCTCCTTCTGCCCTCAGTCTTTCCCAGAATCAGGGACTTTTCCAATGAGTCAGCTGTTCCTGTCAGATAACCAAAATACCAGAGTTTAAACTTCAGCATCAATCCTTACAATGAGTATTCAGGGTTGATTTCCCTTAAGATTGACTGGTTTGATCTCCTTGCTGTTCAAGCAACTCTCAGGAGCCTTCTCTAGCACCACAGTTCAAAGGCATCAAATTCTTCAGTGCTCAGCCTTCTTTATGGTCCAACTCTCACAACTGTACGTGACCACTGGAAAAATAGAGTATATTGTGTGCCAAAAATAAAATGTAAATTTAAGCACGATTAACAATAAAAGACGGAGAAGGCAATGGCACCCCACTCCAGTACTCTTGCCTGGAAAATCCCATGGATGGAGGAGCCTGGTAGGCTGCAGTCCATGGGGTCAGTAAGAGTTGGACACGACTGAGCGACTTCACTTTCACTTTTCACTTTCATGCATTGGAGAAGGAAATGGCAACCCACTACAATGTTCTTGCCTTGAGAATCCCAGGAATGGGGGAGCCTGATGGGCTGCTGTCTATGGGGTCGCCCAGATTCAGACACGACTGAAGCGACTTACCAGCAGAAGCAGCAACAATGAAAGAAGCAATCTACCTTATATTTCAGAAAGGCCTGATTATGCTTATTACTTACTTATTAAATAAATAATAACACTATCTTTTAAGGCTTCCCAAGTGACTCAGTGGTAAAGAATATGCCTGCCAATGCAGGAGATGTGGGTTTGATCCCTGGATCATTAAGATCCCTTGGAGAAGGAAATGGCTACCCACTCCAGTGTTCTTTCCTGGGAAATTGCACGCAGAGAGGAGCCTGTCAGGCTACAGTCATAGGATGGGAAAGAGTCAGACATGACTGAGTGACTTAGTACAATGAATAAATGAACATTGCATGTAGAACCAAAAATGCATACATTTAATATCTTTAATTCTCATTTTCAGAAGAGATTATGTCACATTTCATTTAACATGTTAGAATCATTGACGTTAAATTCCTTTTACAGAAATCTAAAATTTTACCGCACCTGAAATATAAATGATACTTGCTAATAACATTGTACAAATCATTATATTTATTCATTAAGTAATTCTAAATTGCTTTTCCTTTTATTCTTATAAAACCAATTTGCAAATTCATTTTATAAAAAGTTTCATAACTATAAAATATTTTACCCATATAATAAAGCTTAGTCATTGAAACATTATTTTACAATAAAGAAATTGAAATTCAGAACCCTTGGTAGCTGTGTTCATCACTCTGTCATGTCCAGCTCTTTATGACTGCATGGACTATATCCCACCAGGTTCTTCTGTCAATGGGATTCACCAGGCAAGCATACTGGAGTGAGTTGTCATTTCCTTTTTCAGCAATTGAACCCGGGTCTCTCACATTGCAGGCAGATTCTTTACCATCTGGGCCACCAGGAAAACCCTCAGAGCTCTTAAGTTTCCATTTTGAATAACTGTTTGTTTCACCACTAGAATTCCAATCATTAGATGTCCGTTCAGCTTTCTTACCATCTGTATTTTTCCAGTAAATCCCTGCTATAGCTTATAGCAATCAGAACTTAAAAGACTACCCAGGGAAAAGGAGAGAAACATTTCCTCTACCTCTCAGAACTTATGAGTCAATATATTATTTCATAGTTTCATTGATTCATACTTTCCTTTTAACTTCTAAAATGATCCAGGGGCAGTATTGTAGATATATTTTGAAATTTTTCACAAACCAAGGGCTTTTTCTTCTTTCTATTTTCAGTTTTTTGATGATTTATATGGTTGCTTTGTTTTTATACTATTAAAAATAAATAAATAAAAGACACCATAGTTATTATATGAAGAGCTGTGAAAGTGAAAGAGGAAAATTGCATTATATCTTCAGGTAAATGAATGCATTTCCTTGAAGTGTTTCTGGTTTTAAGTCAAGCAGGACAGGTCTCTTTTCCACTCTACTAATACTTTTTACCATTAGATTCTGTGGGGCATGAGTCATTACCCTAATCTCCACTTCCTTAAAAATCAAAAGCATAAGCAAACCTCAAGGGAAGATGCATTCTTAGACATCTAAAAATAATAATAATAAAGCATTTCTAGGATGTTTAACCTACCAGAAGGACGGTGATATACCTGTCTAGTTAACGCAATTCTTCTCCATATCTTTAGTTAGCATTTTCAAACTGTTGCTAAGTTTACATTTTGCACCTGGATGTAAATCACACTGTTTTTCACCTGAACAGCTTCTTTTGGATGGCTTCCCAGATTGGAGCCATTTATACACAAAATTGCCTTTTTGGCAGGAGAAGTTCTAAGTGAAGCAAATAGTCTTGATTGGTTGGTACATAAAACCCACAAATGTACAGTTAGGAAAAGAAGAGTCGGTACTGTAATTGTCCAAAAAGCAGTTTTTGGCATTTGCAGAATGAAGTATTTTTATTTGATTTTTCTATACTAAGAAGAAGATAAGATTGTAGTTTTTATTTGGTAAATGGAATAAATCCAACCCTTGTAATTTTCCATTCACTTTGAGATTTTTGTTGCCAAGTGCTGAGAGAGTGATACTCCAAATTGATTTGTATTCTTGCAGCTGAGCCTCACCAGGCTTTAGGAGCAAAACAAGTGCTTGCTGCCTCTATTTTGAATTTATGGATTTTTGAATATGCTGTAGGTTCTGTTTATTTGAATAAGTGAAAAAGATTGTGCAAATGATTAGGCTACCAGTGAAGAGTGTTCACATATATTAAAGATTTTCATTAAGAGTAAAGTCTTTAAATTGCCTGCATTCAAATACTTGCTTGAAAGGTAGAGTCATGTACTCAAGAGCAGTTTGTGTGATCTCAACAGAACTCAGTTTCTTCATCCTTTATAGCAAGCCAAAATATAGAACATGCCTAATACGAAATGTATGAGGGACAAATGAGGCGATACATAGAAAGGATGAATACATTATCAAAAATGTTTTTTCTGTTGGTGATCATAATAGTATTTGCTTGTGAAGATTAGAATTTTTATATCCACATAAATCTCTTGAAGTTAACATTATAAACATTTTATAGGTTTTGTGTTATTTTAAAGACAACAAAAAATAGAATTCAGGAATATTTAGTGACTTCTTCCTTGTCAAGTAGAGGAATGAAACCCCAAATTATAAGTCCTTTTGTCTCCATATGTGATTAAGTATAAGGATAAGCATTCAGAATTTCAGTGCTTGCTTATTTTTTTTAAAAGGCATTGTTTTAACATCTTGCCATACCTTAGTTTATCATTGTGAATAGCATCTATCATGTTTTTGTCTTATTATAGGACTGAACATTGTATGTACTTGATACTTTGTATGTTGTACAAGTTTTATGCCATATATTAGAATATGTATTGAATATAAGAGATTATATTAATTATTCACTTTTTTGCACAGGACAAAGTAAAAAATTCACTTCCAAATCAACAAATTTGTTGTTCTTATTTGAACTTATTAGAATAATAGAAAAAAGTGAGAAATTCTGGACAAATTTAAACTTATTGGTGCATTGTTAGTATGTGATATTGTAAAGAAAGGAAACCCTCATACAGGAGAACATAAATAATAAGAATACATAATAAATAATAATAATAACAAAATTAACTTTTATCTATAAGCATATTTGTTACTTTTAATCTTAGAAGCAATTTAATAAGCAGCCTGAAAAGGGAACCATATTATCAGTGGGAAATGTATTTGAATCCATTTGAAAGATACTTTCTAGATACTATTTGTCCCATTAAAAATTTTGCTTGCTGAAAATGAGCTCCTTATTAATGCTTTCTCGAATTCAATATGTGTCACTGATGACTCAGTTTGCTCTACTTATTTACTTATTTGAGACATATTCAAGTATAGTCTCTATAAATGTCCCAATAAACATAATCCTAGCCAAAATGGACTTGTAGTTTACTTGAGAAGACATCTATCTTGATGGTTAATTTGGTGTGCTAATTTGACTAAGCTGAGGGACGCCCAAGTGACTAGTAAAAAATTATTTGAGTGTGTTAATATGAGTGTTTCAGAGAGAAATTAGCATTTGAAACAGTAGACTGACTTAATGCCAGTGGGCATCATCCAGTCCTTTGAGAGGCTGAATAGAATGCAGAAGACAAAATTCTCTTCTTTAATTTAATAAAAAAATGATAATCCATACATTCGAGAGGCTCAACAAACTCTAAGTACAATGTATTCAAAGACATCCATTACTAGTCACATCATATTCAAACTGTTGAGAGACTTTCTTGAACACATAAAGAGAAAAATGACTCTTCAGTTTTGGAAGAGAAGCAATAAGATTAATAGCAGTCCTCAGAAACTCTGAATTATTAAAATTCTTATCCTTCTTGTCATCTGGTCTACATTAGATCTACACTTACATTGATGTATATCTCTATGTCTATATCTATATCTATGTATATGCTGAGGATGTGTTATTTGTTCATAGTATTCATTCCTGGAGAATCCCCATGGACAGAGGAGCCTGACAGACAACAGTCTATGGGGTAATGAAGAGTCAGATATGAATGAGCAACTAAGCACAGAACAAAGCATATGGACCATAATACACTGTTACTTAAGGAATTTAAGTCTTGATTTTTTAAAAATATCTCTTGATTTAAAATCTGTGTGCTGTGTGAGAATATAGCTAAACCATCCATTGCTGAATTTTTACATGCTATATCATTTTCATATTATCTATTCACCTTGTGTCTTATTTATTTATTTGTATATTTATATTTTAGTGTGTGCCCTATAAACAGCATCGAGTTGGGCCTTTTATTTTATCCAGTTTTTAATCTTTGTCTATTAACTGTGTGCTGTGCTCAGTCACTCAGTCCTTTCTAGGTCTTTGAGACCCTTTGAACTGCAACTTGCCAGGCTCCTGTATCCATAGGATATTCCAGGCAAGAACATTGGAATCAATTGCCATTTCCTTTTTAAGGGGATCTTCCCAAATCAGGGATCAACTGGCCTCTCCTGAGTTTCCTGCATTGTAGGCAGATTCTTTCCCGCCTAAACCATCAGTGAAGCCCTGTCTATTAACTGTAGTCTGTGTTAATTTTGATGCAATTTTCATTATAATTCAGTCAGTTCAGTTTAGTCGCTTATGTCCAATTCTTTGCAGTGTCATGGACTACAGCATGCCAAGCTTCCCTGTTCATCACAAACTCCTGGAGCTTGCTCAAACTCATGACCACAGAGTCCATGATGCCATCCACCCATCCTCTGTCATCCCCTTCTCCTCCTGCATTTAATTTTTCCCATCATCAGGGTCTTTTCCACTGTCAGTTCTTCACATCAGCTGGCCAAAGTGCTGGAGTTTCAGCTTCAACACCAGTCCTTCCAATGAATATTTAGGATTGATTTCCTCTAGGATCTGCTTCTTGAGAAATTTGTATGCAGGTCACGAAGCAACAGTTAGAACTGGACATGGACCAACAGACTGGTTCCAAATAGGAAAAGGAGTACGTCAAGGCTGTGTATTGTCACCGTGTTTATTTGACTTATATGCAGAGTACATCATGAGAAACGCTGGACTGGAAGAAACACAAGTTGGATTCAAGATTGCTGGGAGAAATATCAATAACCTCAGATATGCAGATGACACCACCCTTATGGCAGAAAGTGAAGAGGAACTGAAGAGCCTCTTGATGAAAGTAAAAGTGGAGAGTGAAAAAGTTGGCTTAAAGCTCAACATTCAGAAAACGAAGATCATGGCATCTGGTCCCATCACTACATGGGAAATAGATGGGGAAAAAGTGGAAACAGTGTCAGACTTTATTTTTGGTGGCTCCAAAATCACTGCAGATGGTGACTGCAGCCATGAGATTAAAAGACGCTTACTCCTTGGAAGGAAAGTTATGACCAACGTAGACAGCATATTCAAAAGCAGAAACATTACTTTGCCAACAAAGGTTTGCCTAGTCAAGGCTATGGTTTTTCTTGTGGTCATGTATGGATGTGAGAGTTGGACTGTGAAGAAGGCTGAGCGTCAAAGAATTGATGCTTTTGAACTATGGTGTTGGAGAAGACTCTTGAGAGTCCCTTGGACTGCAAGGAGATCCACTCAGTCCATTCTGAAGATCAGCCATGGGATTTCTTTGGAAGGAATGATACTAAAGCTGAAACTCCAGTACTTTGGCCACCTCATGCGAAGAGTTAACTCATTGGAAAAGACCCTGATGGTGGGAGGGATTGGGGGAAAGAGGAGAAGGGGACGACAGAGGATGAGATGGCTGGGTGGCATCACTGACTCGATGGATGTGAGTCTGAGTGAACTCCGGGAGTTGGTGATGGACAAGGAGGCCTGGCATGCTGCGATTCATGGGGTTGCAAAGATTCGGACACGACTGAGCGATTGAACTGAACTGAACTGATAGCACACAGTGATATTCAGTATCACTTTCTACAAGTTTAATAATTAGCGATGAGATATAATCTACTTTTCCATACTACTTGAATTGCTTTATCTCTTTATATGGGAGCCAAATAAGTGATTAAATAGATCAAATAATGAAGATAAAAATAATAAAAATTATGACTCATAAGAAAGCCATTTGCAATGATAAGTACATAATAAGTGCACAAAGATTTTGACACTTGGCACTTTATATGTTTAAACTGAACTTCACAACTAAGTTCTAATTCTAAATATAACATTGTATTTTAACATTGATATGTATTTTATTAATGTTCTAGTTAAATTCATAACTTTTATAGAAATTTATGGTCATCAAGGGAGATTTTTTTCTTCCCCAGGATACATTCATACAAAACTGGGCCTAGATTTATAGTTGTCTATTGGCCTAAAATACACAACCCATTGTTGTTGTTTAGTTGCTAATTCACATCAGACTCTCTTGGTACCCAATAGTCTGTAGCCTGTTAGGCTCCTCTACCAGTTTTCTAGAGGTATAAATCATTTATTGCTATAAAAACTTTGTATTTTCTTGTACACGCAATCTCAGACTCAGAAAAAAAATGGCTTTTTTTCCCAATTCTATTAAGTTTTGGAAATAGATTTCTGGAAAGGCAAAAATTTTTAAATTTTGTTTCATAATTCTTCTTTTGATAAGGCAATTATTGTACATCATTTTTGTCTCTTTTAACTGTATACAAAAATTAGAATGCATACTAATTTTAAAAGTGTGATAAAACAGTACAGTGAAAAAAAAGTATGATGATCTGTTCCTCAGTTTTAATTATTAATACAGAATTTGAAGTTTAAGTTCAGATTACTTCTTAGAATGTATGGGAAATAAGGTACATCACATCTCTAATAAAAAAAAAATTATGAGATTCTTTCTCATTTTTTTTTGTTTTATTTTATTTTTTTATTTTTTAACTTTACAATATTGTATTGGCTTTGCCATATATCAACATGAATCCGCCACAGTTATACACATGTTCCCCATCCTGAACCCTCCTCCCTCTCTATACCATCCCTTTGGATCATCCCAGGGCACCATCCCCAAGCATCCAGTATTGTGCATCGAACCTGGACTGGTGACTCATTTCATATATGATATTATACATGTTTCAATGCCATTCTCCCAAATTATCCCACCCTCGCCCTTTCCCACAGAGTCCAAAAGACTGTTCTATATACATCAGTGTCTCTTTTGCTGTCTCGTATACAGGGTTATTGTTACCATCTTTCTAAATTCCATATATATGCGTTAGTATAGTGTATTGGTGTTTTTCTTTCTGGCTTACTTCACTCTGTATAATAGGCTCCAGTTTCATCCACCTCATTAGAACTGATTCAAATGTATTCTTTTTAGTGGCTGAGTAATACTCCATTGTGTATATGTACCACTGCTTTCTTATCTATTCATCTGCTGATGGACATCTAGGTTGCTTCCATGTCCTGGCTATTATAAATAGTGCTGCGATGAACGTTGGGGTACACGTGCCTCTTTCAATTCTGGTTTCCTCAGTGTGTATGCCCAGCAGTAGGGTTTCTCTTTCTCATTTTTGAAACTTAGACTTACATTAAGTAAAATTGAAATACACTCTTCCAGGGATTCCATGGAGGAGGGCATTTTAATTTTACATAATGTGGGCTTCCCTGATATCTCAGCTGGTAAATATCCACCTGCAATGCAGGAGATCCCAGTTCGATACCTGATTTGGTAGGATCCCCTGGAGGAAAGCATGTATTCTTGCCTAGAGAATCCCCATGGACAGAGGACCTTGGCAGGCTACAGTCCATGGGGTCACAAAGAGTCAGACACTACTGAACAACAAAGGACAACACAGCACAGCAAAACTGAAATGCATATTTGAGATAATATTGCAGAAAATTCTATATACAATATCAAAATTTTAGTTTTGTGATGAATATAATACTAAAATCAATTCACATGGTAGAAACTAGGCAAGAAAATTCACTGTTATTTTCACTGCTTTAGTGATTATTACTTGACCAATCAATATCAATTAATTCTGCTGCTATGTCATCCTGAAATCTAGACATATCCATTCATAGTCATTCAACCTTTTATTATTACATATTATGATACCATTTATACACTTTGATTATATTCTTCTTTCCTCTTTAGGAAAATAATTGCATAGCATCAGTACACAATTCCCTAAATGATTGTTTCTAAGTTGAAATATCTTTATTATATTTATGAAAAATTTTACCTTGTGAATTTAAAAATGTCCATGATATAACTATACACAGCCAAATATATACTTCCAAAATTTAGAAAAACTTTTTAATTTGATTATTAGATGTTGAATGAACAAATATGTAGTCCTCAATAGCAAAAATTAAAAATGTCATTTATAAGTCTTTACTAGTTAAATCTGTCAAAAATAAAATAAAGATTCCAGGAAATAATAAAATGTCTATACTTATTTTATTTATTTTGCTTCTCTCCTCTCATTGAAAGTTGACTAGTTTATTCCTCATCTCTAAGTATACCTGTATATTCTTTCCACTAATGATATTAAGCTAAATTTATGATGTCCCTTTTTCAAATTAATGGAGACTAGATCTAAGTTTAATGCAATTACTAAGTTTGTTTTGCTTCTACATACTTTCCAATTGCAAACTGTTAGATATGGACATAGGCATAAATACAGATGTAAACGTAGAGATACATGGCAGTGTAGTCTTCAGAAAAGATGCATGTTAGGTAGGAATTTAGTAGTAGAAAAAAATTAAAAATACAAATGAAATTTGTTGAGCATTTATTTACAGTATCCATGAACTTTCTAAGAACTTTATCTGCTTTTATTCACTTAATTCTCAAAATATTTCTGAGCGGTGGCTATTATTATTCTTATTTTTCATAAGTGGTCTATGAGACTCTGAAGGTTTAAAATGCCCAAGTTGTTTAGCTAGAAAGTGTTGGATCCAGGATTCAAACATAATCCTGTTTTCATCATAGTTCTAGAACCCAAATAAAGTTTAAAATTTACCTGAGCCCTGAATCACTGAAAAATTACCACAAAGCTCTCAGGATAAAAATATTAATATATAGAATTTTCTCTATTGTTACCATCTTAAATGCTTATTGAATAGATATTGCTTTATTTTTGAGAAGGAAATTCAACCCACTCCAGTATTCTTGCCTGAAGAATTCCATGGACAGAGGAGCCTGATGGGCTAGAGTCATGGGGTCACAGGGAGTCAGATGTGGCTATGACTAACACCACCACCACATCATTGCTTTATTTTAAAGACAACATAAAAAAAAAAAAAAAAAAAAAAAAACTTTCTTATATGATTTTTCATACCTCAGAATGTCAGAAGCAGCCAGTTAGGATACAAAATTTATTAATTAAGTCCAAATACACTGAAAATAGAAGTGACTACTGATAACCTATCAGTGTGGGAATTTAAGAAAACTTCTCTAGTGTAGTCTTGTATAAGAATTCATATTCATTCATGTGAGATGACTTATCATGGGAGAATTATATTACATTGAGTATGTGTGTGTGTGTGTGTGTGCGCGCTCATTTGTGGCCGACACTTTGCAACCCCAGGGATCATAGCCTGCCAAGCTCCTCTGTTCATGGAATTTTCCAGACAAGGATAGTGGGGTGGGTTGCTGTTTCCTACTCCAGGGCATCTCCCTGACCCAGGTATCAAACCTGCATCTCCTGTGTCTCCTGCATTAGTAAGGGGATTCTTCACTGGTGTGCCACCTGGGAAGCCCATATTGAGTATACCTTGCATATAAATGAAGTAGATAATATGTTGTAGACTCATTAGAAATAAAGCTTGCATTAGGAAAATGAACATGGAAGTTGCTCAGTCGTGTCCAACTCTTTGTAACCCCATGGACTGTAGCCTATCAGGCTCCTCCATCCATGGGATTCTCCAGGCAGGAATACTGGAGTGGGTTGCCATTTCCTTCTCCAGGAGATCTTCCCAACCCAGGGACTGCAGACACTTTACCATCGGAGCCACCAGGGAATTCCACAAAAAGAGGTAAGATTCAATTAAGAGCAGAAAAATAACTTATGAAGAAACACCATATCCTTAACAAATGGTATCAAGCCAATGTGGAATTATTTTGTGTGCATGTGTTGTGCACAGAACATGTGTTTAACAGGGGTTGTGCAGGAATTTAAACATTTAGACCTGATTAATATGAATTTTTGTATTCTTAATATGTAAGGCAATGGAAACCCACTCCAGGATTCCCTGGAGAATCCCAGGGATGGCAGAGCCTGGTGGGCTGCCATCTATGGGGTCACACAGAGTCAAACATGGCTGAAGTGACTTAGCCACAGCAGCAATACATATATATATGCAAATATATATATTAAGGGGGCTTCCCTGGTGGCTCAGCTGGTAAAGAATCTGCCTGCAATGTGGGAGACCTGGGTTCAATCCCTGGGTTGGGAAGATCCCCTGGAGAAGGGAATGGCTACTCACTCCAGTATTCTAGCCTGGAAAATTTCATGGACTGTATAGTCCATGGGGTCACAAAGAGTCACATACGACTGAGTTTCCCTCACTCACTCACTCACTCACTCATATATTAAGGGCTTCCCTGGTGGTACTAGTGGTAAAAGAAAAAAAAAAAAAAACACCTGACAATGCAGGAGACATAAGAGACAGATTCAATCCCTGGTTCAACAAGATTCCCTGGAGGAGGACATGGCAACCTCTTCCAGTATTCTTGCCTGGAGAGTCCCCATGGACTGAGGAACCTGGTGGCTACAGTCTACACAGTTGTTTGCAAAAAGTTGGACCCAACTGAAGTGACTTAGCATGCACTCACATATATTAAACCTGAAAACTCAACACCATGAAGAATGAAAGGGTAAATATTCTTATCTTGTAGTATTTGAAGAGTTTTATGAGAAAGTCATATATATTCTTATAAGTTGTAGCTTCAGAAGCAAAATTTGGGCTAAGAAGTAGTGTAAATAGAATCATATAAGCAGATATTTTTCTAAAATCAAGCTATACATCGAAATGAAATAAGGTGTCTCACAAATGAAGAAGCCTTCAAAAGTAGAATTCAAACATAAATTAAATAGACCATTATTAGTGATATTGTACAGAAATGTTAGGTGATCTCCAAAATGTTTATGTAAAGAACTGAATGATCTCTAAAAATGATTCTAGTTGTTTAACTTGTAATATTTTATAATTTCTGTTCAGTCTCTTTACTGAGAAAAGAAAAGAAAACCTTTTATCTTCCTCTAATAACATCTTCTTTATTGCAAATACTGTTGCATACTCTAGCTGTGCCTGTACAGACTGTGTATGTACTTGCAGTTTTTTGCCAAATTCTCTAGAGATATTGTAAGGACATTCAACCAAATAATAGAAAACTTTTAAACTCTGCTTCCTTGATTTTATCAATTCTTTAATATTCTCATCACTCTGATCATCAAAAATACTTGTGTCTACTTTCTGTAGCAACAATTAATGTGATACACACACACACACACACACACACGCACAGATGGAGCTACATAACCTGCCTTGTTCTGATGAATGACATATCAATAGTTCAGATTTGACTTTGAGAGAATTACATAAAAGAATTACCTGCTACTTACTGCAGAACATTTTTATCATTTCATTTCAAGATTAAACTGAAAACTACTTCACTTTAGGAACAATCTTATATCATGCTTTGGCACATTCCTCTAGGAATATCTTACTATGAAGGAGGCAGAGAACTGATTGGTTTGATCCTCCTTTGGTTTCAGGTAAATACTCACATGAATCATTAGAGTTTTCTTGCCATGAAACTCGTTTTTCTAATTCCCTATTAAATATAATAATCTAATTGCTGCACTCACGTTCAGCTGCTCACCTTTTGAAAGCCAGTACTCAACAGACAAGTGTTGGTTAGAAAAGAAAGGCTGCTATATTCAGGAGATAAAAACCTGGGAGAAGGCAAACTTGTGTCCAAGAAAACCAATTCCAAAGTTTCTGATAAACAATAAAAGTGTTTTTTGTTTTGTTTTGTTTTATAAAGTGTAGTTGGTGCCTCAGATGGTAAAGAATCTGCCTACAATGTGGGAGACTCGGGTTTGATTTCTGTGTTGGAAAGATCCTCTGGAGAGGAGAATGGCAGCCCATTCCAGTATTTTTGCCTGGAGAATTTCATGAACAGAGGAGCCTGGCGGACTACAGTCCATGGGTTTGCAAAGAGTCAAACATGACTGAGAGACTAACCCTTTCACTTTTCACATTCTTAGTTGCTTTACAATGTTGTGTTAGTTTCAGGTGTTTAGCAAAGTGATTTAGTCTATGCATTTATGTGTATATGGGGCTTCTCTGGTGACTTAGTGGGTAAAAAATTCTCCTGTGATGCAGGAGATGTTGGTTCAATTCCTGGGTCTAGAAGATACCCTGGAGGAGGGCATGGCAACCCACTCCAATATTCTTGCCTAGAGAATTCTGTGGACAGAAGGGCCTGGCTGGCGACAGTCCATAGCATTACAAAGAGCTGGGTAAATTTGAATGACTATCATATATATATATATATACACACACACATATATGTATATATATGTTTATATGTATGTGTGTGTATATATCTATATCTATATCGATATAGATATATGTTTCTGTAAAATCATGAACCTCTGTAAAGGGAGAAAGGTGAGGTTCATCACAGTTAGTCATTTGGGAAGGAATCAGAATCTTCATTACCTTTCACTGTGTGAAGACTTTCTTGGGATTGGTTGGTGGTGAGGTAACAGGATGGAAACAGTGAACATGTTGAAAACAGTGAGTGCTGGGGACCAGCCCCAGCTGATCCAGGGACTTCGAAGCGAGGACGGCGTCGGTGGGGGTCAGGACACGATAGATAGTTATAATTAGAGATATAAAGAATACTAGAACGAGGATAGCTCAGTAGGAAATTTCAGTGGAGAAAAGAGGCTGAGTAGCTTGGTTTATGCGGGGGACCAATCAAACTTCAAGACAAGAAGTTTGCACCACTTATGTAGGCCGCAGGCGTCTTTCCGTTCTCCCGAAGGAGAGGAGACACTGAGGCCTCCCCGGTCTGATCTTAGAAGCCCAGGCATAATTAGTAAGCATGGTGGGTCCCACGCCCCAGATGGAGACTCAGCCAGAATTTGAGAGAGAGAGAGCGACATGGGGAGATCAGTCTTTCCAGGAACTGATCCCAATTCTTTATTTTCCATGGTCTACTTTTATACACTGAGATGTTATACAAAAGTCACGTGGGGTCAGCAGCCTTGACTTTTATCAAAGTCAGGTGCTTCTTACAAATGTATACAGAGGTCTTAGGGGTGTTACATCATCTTCTGGCCAGGGTGCCTGTTGACAATTTATGACCTTCTCCTTGTGATAGTGGTCAGTCACTTATTTCTCCAGGGCGATTATTCTTAAAACAGACTCCACTAAATAAGTTTACATTCCTATAGGGTGAGGGTGTAGTGGGTTTTAGTCAGGGAAAGAATTTACTTAGCCTAAAGTCTAATGTGATTAATATCAAAGGTTAATACTTATCTCTTCTATTCATTAATGTGTATAAGGGCAGGGGAAGTGGAGACTTAGCAGCAAACATTGGCTCAACAAATGAAAAACCCTTCACCAATACAATTTCTAATCAGCCCATTATACTTATGCTAATAGTTTTCTAACTTCTTTAAAGAACCTGTTTTTAGAAGCACATGTGGCCGGACAAGCCTGTCAGGTGGGCTAGAGAACCTTCAGAGGAGTTTGTAGGTCAAGACACTCCTGTCACACCCAGGAATTTATTAACTGAAGCTTTAAGTTAACTCTTTTTTCAGAGAGAGGTAGTGGGGGACAGCCCCCCGTAAAGTCAGAGGTGTAGGTGAGAGCACAAGTAGTAAAGTAGGCAGGCTCTGGTTTTGGGGGTAGATGCTCGAGAACCTCCAAGGGGCTCCTGAGGCTAGACCCCACCTTTGTGTACGTTAAGCCTCCTTCCTCATGACCTTTGCCATGGACGGAGCACTAATTCAAACCGGCTCCCAACAAGTGAGAGACTTTATTTTCTTGGGCTCCAAAATCATTGCAGGTGATGACTGCAGGCAAGAAATTAAAAGGCACTTGCTCCTTGGAAGAAAAACTATGATGAACCTAGAGAGCATATTCAAAAGCAGACATATTACTTTGCCAACAAAGATCTGTCTAGTTAAAGCTATGGTTTTTCTAGTAGTCATGTGTGCATGTGCAAGTTGGACTATAAAGAAAGCTGAGCACTGAAGAATGGATGCTTTTGAACTGTGGTGTTGGAGAAGACTCTTGAGAGTCCCTTGGACTGCAAGGAGATCAAACTAGTCAATCCTTAAGGAAATCAGTCCTGAATATTTATTGGAAGGGCTGATGCTGAAGCCCAAACTCCAGTGCTTTGGCCATCTGATGCAAGGAACTGATTCACTGGAAAAGACCCTGATGCTGGGAAAGATTTTGAAGTCAGGAGGAGAAGGGGGTGACAGAAGACAGAGATGATAAGATGGCATCACTGACTCAATGGTCATGAGTTTGAGCAGGTTCCAGGAGTTGGTGATGGACAGGGAAGCCTGGCGTGATGCAGTCCATGGGGTCACAAAGAGTCAGACGTGACTGAAAGACTGAAGTGAATTGAACTGAGGTAACAGGATGATGCTCCACAACTCCTGTACTCAACTTAGAGTTCCCATCCTTTAGCTCTGTTGTAGCCCTAATTTCTTCAGGACAACTCAAGATATTGTTCTGTATATCCTTTATGGTTGAACCAGAACCTGGGTTTCTTGTTCTGCACTATTCTTTCTTAATAGTTCCTCCTCTGTTTTGGCATTTAGTCACTTTTCTGATTAGCAACTGTTTGAATCTTCCTTTTGGTACTCAGGGGATGTCAAGAAGGCTTCAGCCTCTTTCCTACAAACAAGAAACAGGAAGCTTATAAGGAATCCAGTAATCATCCTCTTGAAGATATGGTGAACCTTCTATTTGATCTATGGTACATAAATCTATTGGGAATTTACCTGGTATCAGTGAACTCTGCTTTTTTTCTAGGCATATTTGAGAGCAATTACAGAGATGGAATTGATGCTTTTGAACTGTGGTGTTGGAGAAGACTCTTGAGGGTTCCTTGGACTGTAAGGAGATCCAACCAGTCCATCCTAAAGGAGATCAGTCTCAAGTGTTCTTTGGAAGGACTGATGCTAAAGCGGAAACTCCAATACTTTGGCCACTTCTCTTTGGAAAAGACCCCTGAAGCTGGGAGGGATTGGGGACAGGAGGAGAAGGGGACGACAGAGCATGAGATGGCTGGGTGGCAGCACCAATTCGATAAATGTGAGTCTGAGTGAACTCCGGGAGTTGGTGATGGACAGGGAGGCCTGGCATGCTGCGATTCATGGGGTCACAAAGAGTTGGACATGACTGAGCGACTGAACTGAACTGAACAGAGGGAACACGGGGTTTCTATTTGACTAGAATTTATTTGAAATAGATGTTAGTATTTTTAGTTTTTAAAAATGGTTTATCTAGATGAAACCAGTTAAGTAGCACTCCCTGCCAACACCCAGTACCATTAATGCCGACCCCCATTTGGGTCCTTGTGTGGTCAGAGGAGAAAACAATTTACTTTAACGTATTTCTTAGAGACACTCCAGAAATGTACTTTGAACTCTTATCAAGTTGTACCATGTCCAGTCTGAGGCTCTTCTGACTAATAATAGCCTTACTCTCAATTCTTCTTATCCAGGAAGATTCATATATTATGAGCAGAGGCTGTCTTATAAATGAAGATGTTTATTAAGTTTCTCACAGCTGTGCTTTTGCCTCTATCTTCCAATTAAAGTAGTGATTCCAAGAAAGGAAAATTGATTGCTAATATGTGAAGGAGTAGGTTTCAGATGCAGCATCAGGTAAAGTGTAGATATTATTTCTAGAGAAATATCCAAGCTGTAATAAATCACACACATGTAAATACGCAGGCCCCAAGGACTAGCTGCACTATAGGTAAAATATTCCCCCTCTTTTCCCCTTGGTGACTGATATCTGGAAAGTGAACTTTCCAAAAAGTGAAAGTGGTTAGCTTACAAGGAGGCTTCAAGAAAATCATGTCATGAAACTTATTTAAGGTATAGTCCCACAAAGGTTAGCACAGTGTAAGTTGAGAGAGATTTACAGGAAAAAAAAAAAAAACAAAACAAAAAAACACTCATTTCTATTAACTGCCTGTATTATCTAGGAATATTGATAACATTTGAAAAATAAAAAGTCATCATGTAACATAACATGAACTCTGATCTGCTAAGGAAATACACAGATGTGAATTTTCATATGGATTGTTACAATCATTTTTTAATGCAATACATTTCGGGCTTTGATCCAGGAATAACCTAGTCCCACACGTGGAATTTGGCAATAATTAATATGTAAGCAGCTGTAAAATTATCTGTTTTCAAAAATTAATTTCTAGGCCCTGTAAATGAAAAGGTCTTTTGAAGCAGAAAATAGGGAAAGATTATAAGTGTGTGTCTATATGTGTGTGTGTATGTGTGTGTGTGTACATCTCTGTTTAGAAAGGCTAGAAATAAATATATGTAATCATTTAGATACTAATTTATTCTCTAAACAGCTAATACAAGAGGATCTTGAAGTAGAGAGTGGCCTTTATTGAAAAAATATTTTAAAGGCTCCAAGCTATAGAACTTAAGTTAGCTCAAAGGAAGTAAGAAGAAACTTTGAGTAACAAGGGAAAGATAAATGTCACGTTTTTGGAGAATGAGCAGGAAGTTTGCTGAGATGCTCATGTCAGAGGTAATTAAGACATCTATTGCTTCATATGAGTTTTACTGGTGGCTCAGACAGTAACAAATGTTCAATATAATTTTAAAATCATGATCTAGGAGCATGTAATTCAAACTTATTTTGTTGAATTCAAGTCTTCAAAATCATATCATAAATTTGGCATTGCTAACTAACATTGCCATATTGTTTCCATATAAATGATATAAGATTCAGATTTCTATACATAGATGGAGCTTGTATAAAGAGGAAGCATATTTGGCCAAAGGAAGTAGGGCTTGATAAGACTGGTCATTTTGTTTTTACATACAAATTTATAAAATTCTCTAGTTAATGTTTGACTCTAGTACTTGTAAGCTCGGGTATAATTGTTGTATGCTGCTATGTGCTATATTTGCCCAAACTATCTTCCCTGTCTATAAAATTCTGAAGTGTAGTCTTGTAACCTTTCCACCTACGGGTGGGTGCTGTTCATTTGAATATAATTAGTAGTTCCTCTTCCTGTCCAATTCTCTTTACCATACACAGAATTCTATCAATAACTTTAAGTGATGAAAAAAATTTTTTTATTTCAAATCCCTTAAACAAAAACATGAAGATTAAATTCATTATATGTCTAATTTAATTAATATATCTTGAAGATAGCTACTAACAAGAAAACAAATATCAACTTGTTATATTTATAAATAACTATTACACATGATATTGCTTACTGTACACAGTGACTACCGTGCTAATTCATAAAATTTGCTTTAAGTTGACAGGATAAAATGTCAGCTGAAAAAATTGTGTAGTTGTCATAATGTGAATATTTTTTAAAAAGTGCACACATATTTATAACAGAAGATCTAATCTATAACAGAAGCTCAATCAATTATGATAACCTCCTTCTCTAAAAATTATGAATATCAAGTCACAATCAGATTACCATATTTAAGTGAAACTTAGAGATTTAAAAACATTGTTATAGCTTATATACTTACATCCTTTCTATTTTCAGCTTTATTTATTTAGATTCCTAATAATGACCTGAAAAGAAATCAAATTTGGTTAGCAAGTGACTACTTTTTCACTAATTACAGTCTTATTGCTATAATTTCACATTTTTTCTTTTTGTCCAGAAGATGCTGCTGCTGCTGCATAGATGCTGATACAACTTTGACTAATGCTGCTCTGTAGTCTCACTGTCACATTCTTTTTGACTAAAAAAGAGATTGCTGTATTTTTTTTCTTACTGATTTTGCTGTTCATTCCACCTTTTGATTATTGCAATCTTGGGAAACAAGGTATCATAAAATGTAAAGGGTGTTCTAAGAAATCCATTTATGTTATCTGATCCAGGAGAGAAGCAAAAACGAAGATTGGATTAAGATGGGATCAAGCAGTGAAGATTTAGGAGTGGAAGGGTAAAGGTGATAACTGTACATTTACAAACACTACCAAGACCCAAAGAAATTATTTTAACTGAAAAGCTAGCACTCTACAGGAGAAAACACTGCAATAAAAGAGAATGGCATGTTCTAAGAAGGGGAAAAAAGAAAAGAAAAATAACGATTAGATTAGGAATAAATGAAATCAGATAACCATTTTTCCTATTTTTGTTTATTTATCCTAAGGTATGAAAATTAAAATATATATCTTTTAAAAAATCCACATTTTAGCTCAAGGAGCTACTGTGTATGATGCTGCTCGTGTATATGTTCCGTCCTCCATCTTACAGTAACAAAATTAATTAACAAAAAAAAACTGGAGTGGAATTCTGAGAGAGTATAGCTCTGCTTTTGCTCTGTGAAGATGAAGGCATCTTTACAGTAATGCACTAGTCCATCTCCTGATCTCCTTGTTTATATAATTGCTGACTAATCACAGCTCTGTTTCCTCCACAGACACACAGAAGACTGCACACTGATACACATACAAGTGAGGCTAGAATAGTATTTAATACTACATAGGTCAGGTTTTCAGGCTTTTTCTTATTTTTTAATTTTTTTTATTTGGACCACTTTTTTTAAGTCCTCATTGAATTTTTTATAATATTGCTTCCATTGTTTATGTTCTGGCTTTTTTAGGGGGAGGGGGAGGAGGGCAGTGAGGCATGTGGAAAGACTGAAGGCAGGAGGAGAAGGGGAAACAGGGGATGCGATGGTTGGATGACATCACTGACTCGATGGACATGAATTTGAGCAAGCTCTGGGAGTTGGTGATGGTGACAGGGTAGCCTGGCGTGCTGCAGTCCACGGGGTCACAAAGAGTTGAACACAACTGAGTAACTGAACTAAGCTGAACTGAATGAGGCATGCGAGATCTTAGCTCCCCAACCGGGGATCAAACCCACATCCTCTGCACTGGAAGGTGAATTCTTAACCAATAGACTACCAGGGAAGTCTGGCCATTCAGTTTTAATGCTGTTTTCCAGTAATGCAACTTTGTGGACCATCACAAAATTTAAGTCAGATATTTAAGCTGTTTTGAAGTAGAAATGTTAATGTGTACATTTTAGAGGTGAAATATTAGTAGTCATTTGTATGTAGACAGAATGATAACAAGATTAATGATATAGGCAAGAGACATCTTCAGAACTACAGGTAACTTTGGATTCTAGACTATAAGAGATTAATTCTTGGCAAAATAATTAAAATTCCTCCTAGAACAAAATAGTTGAAGATCAATGGGTGGTTAGCAGTTAGAATTTCATATGGAGAGCTGAGAATATGAATTAAATACACTCAAATGGATAACATTTTTTAATTTTTTTAATTTAATTTAATTTAATTTTTTAACTTTACAATATTGTATTGGTTTTGCCATATATCAACATGACAAATTATGAGACAGGATGTTGATTCACAACCATGAGAGTTCCAGGGTGAGGTTTGAATCTGATTCTGGTAAATGGAGGGCAAGGAGAAATCAAAGAAAGAAACAGGCTGCTCCTGATTGACAGGCAGCAGTTTTAATAAACAAGGGAACTTACATGAGAGACTTATCTTGGGCTGCTGCAGAATGAGTTGCTCGCCACAAATGCCCGCCAGAATCTTAAGAATTCATATAAAGGCCTTAACTCAGTTCAGTCACATATAAATGACCTCAAAAATACTTGGCTCTCAAGGCTGCATCCTTGAAGTATGGAAACAATGGGCAGAATGTACATTTCAAGGACTAGGGTAATAAAGCTCCCATTCCCCAGATCCATTTTGTACTCTCCAACACAAGTTCATCTACTATATGTGGAGAATGAAGGGAGAAGACCATGTGTGGGAATTGAGGAAAAAGGCAGAGATAAAATAATCATTGCAAGATTTGACATATCAAGTAACAGAAGCGGTAAGCAATACTTAATGTTGACCTGTGGATTTTGGTCATGGATTTTAAATGAACTTAACATAAAAATATGATTGTTTTAAAAATGTATGAATGGGAGTATCTTTCATATCTTTATCTAAATTTTTTTCTATATCATTACCAATACTTTTTAAAAAGCACACCAATATCTTAAGTTATGATAATTTTCTATGGAGATATTTGCTTCTTATAAGTTGAGAAATTATTTTCTTTATCATTTTTAAAGGATTGAACTTATTGAACAAACTGTGAAGGCCTGTTTCAGTGCTTATCATGCAAATCTATATTATTTTTTGCATACAACCACATGACAAATGGGCTTCCCTGGTAGCTCAGATGCTAAAGAATCTGCCTGCAAAGCAGGAGACCGGGGTTCAATCCCTGTGTTGGCAAGATCCTCTGGAGAAGGAAATGGCTACCCACTCTAGCATCCTTGCCTGGAGATATCCATGGATAGGGGTGCCTGGGGACCTATAGTCCATGGAGTCGCAAAGAGTTAGACATGACTGAGCCACTAACACTTTCACTTTCAGATGCCAAATATTCTTCAAATTCATTAGACATTTTACAAATTGAGGGTAGTTTAAGAATTGGTATTGATTGAAGAATTCTGATACAGTAGCTTAAGTGAAGACACATGATACTGTAAAACAAGCAATGTCTTGGAATAGATAGAAAAGAAAAAAAAGGTAACCATGGAGAATATGAAGGCGGCAACTTAAAAATGAAAATAACACTTGTTGAAGAAAAGAAAATAGAAAGCGAAATTAATCTGAATAGGTAGATAATGCTATGAGCATGAGGAAGCAAAGTTTCATTTATGCAATGTTGAATTTAAAGAAAGAAGAAAAATGTTTATCTGAAAATGCAAGTACTTGTGCTACATATATAGTGAAATATACCAGTAAAAAAATTACTGGGAAATTTTTCTACAAATACTGCTTTCTTCCTGATATGCTTATTCTTGATATTATATTCATAGCAGGAATTGGTATTTATAGACCTTCCAACTCTATACTATTTCTATTATGATAGATAAATTATGTCCAATAAAAATGCATAAACATAAAAAGTGTATGCTAAGAAATCATATAATATAGACAGTGAAATATAATGTGCCTTTAGAATTAAACGCATTTACATACATACAATATAAAGTCAATAGAGTATGTTTCTAATATTAATGTGAATACTATTTCTCTACAAAATGAATAATAGACTTAGTTATTAGTAATATTTTATTTTTCTGATAGTAGTTTCCTTTTTGATTTCATCATTTTACCATGAATATCCTTCCCAAATCAGTGGGCATTTGAGTGTCATTTTCTTAGAATCAGGGCTTTCATTGACTACTTAAATAGTTCAATTTATTTTAGTCAGTAATTTCCTGAAACCTAAACTTTAAATATCATAAATGAATATGTCAGTGTAAAACTATTTCTTCAGTTACTTTCCACACAATGGCAGTGTGTCTTAGCTTAGTGTGGTTAAGCTAACAAGGAGCTGAAACTAAACTTGAACAAATACAGCTGTATAGCCTTACATAAGTTACTCTTCCATACATAAGATATCATATTTTTAGATATATGCTTCAGAAATATTTAAAGTTGGAGAAAATGTTCATCAATAAAATATAGCTCTACTCAATTTTACCCTCTGCAAATAAATTAATTAATTAATTAAAAAGGAAATACTGAATGTATATCACTTTAATTCTGGTGGAAAGATTTAATGAGTTAATATATGTAAAGGGCTTAGAATATTGCCTAGCATCTTAGAATATTGCCTAGCATATAATAAGTGATTAACAATTAATAGTTATTTTATTATCATTGTGAGATGTTTTCTCTTTACTTGTGCCGCACTCTAGCACTAAGTTTTAGTCTTCTGTCTCACTTCTGCTGTAGCTTTATCTTACAAAAAACACTTTAGAGACAGGATGGGAAGATTCCTTGTACTGTAATTAGAAGGTCCTAGGAAGTGACATTAACAGCATTTAAGATGAATCCAAGTTGAAAAGGAGTAGATACAATTTCCTAGAAATACAGATTTTGTTGATTTCATTAAACATATACTCCTCCTGTTTAAGAGTTTTTACTGGTTGCTTCATAGTTTTCATTTGATTTATAAAGCAACATACTTATAAAAATTATTTAAAAGATATACTGCTTGAGAATTTTCCTAGAAATTCAATTTTGTTCAAATATTTTATTATGGTTCTACCGGATACAAAATACAGTTTTATTAATAACTGTATATTTTAAATTAGGGAAATTATTAACACAAAATAAATTTTCTCAGTTTTGATGATTTAGGGTAGGAAACTGTATTTTTTTTAACTTAAAAATCTGATTTTAACTTAAAAAATCAAGGTTAGATTCTATTATTGCTTATTATCACTACGAATTCAGAAATGTAAAATAATATATAGACATACTTTTAAATGTGTTTAAATTATATTATCAAATTATTTTGAATTTATAAAGTATCAGATCAGATCAGATCAGATCAGTCGCTCAGTCGTGTCCGATTCTTTGCGACCCCATGAACTGCAGCATGCCAGGCCTCCCTATCCATCACCAGCTCTCAGAGGTCACTCAGACTCATATCCATCGAGTCGGTGATGCCATCCAGCCATCTCATCCTCTGTCGTCCCCTTCTCCTCCTGCCCTCAATCCCTCCCAGCATCAGAGTCTTCTCCAGTGAGTCAACTCTTCGCATGAGGTGGCCAAAATACTGGAGTTTCAGCTTGAGCATCATTCCTTCCAAAGAAATCCCAGGGCTGATCTCCTTCAGAATGGACCGGTTGGATCTCCTTGCAGTCCAGGGGACTCTCAAGAGTCTTCTCCAACACCACAGTTCAAAAGCATCAATTCTTCAGCGCTCAGCCTTCTTCACAGTCCAGCTCTCACATCCATATATGACCACAGGAAAGACCATAGCCTTGACTAGGCGAACCTTTGTTGGCAAAGTGATGTCTCTGCTTTTGAATATGCTATCTAGGTTGGTCATAACTTTCCTTCCAAGGAGTAAGCGTCTTTTAATTTCATGGCTACAGTCACCATCTGCAGTGATTTTGGAGCCCAGAAAAACAAAGTCTGACACTGTTTCCACTGTTTCTCCATCTATTTCCCATGTAGTGATGGGACCAGATGCCATGATCTTCGTTTTCTGAATGTTGAGCTTTAAGCCAACCTTTTCACTCTCCACTTTCACTTTCATCAAGAGGCTTTTTAGTTCCTCTTCACTTTCTGCCATAAGGGTGGTATCATCTGCATATCTGAGGTTATTGATATTTCTCCAGGCAATCTTGATTCCAGCTTGTGTTTCTTCCAGTCCAGCATTTCTCATGATATACTCTGCATATAAGTTAAATAAACATGGTGACAATATACAGCCTTGACGTACTCCTTTTCCTATTTGGAACCATAATCCAGTCTTAATTAATTATTCACTTAAAATATTTAAGCCTTTTTTATTGGTATTGTTAATTTAATAATGTGCATATGTATATATGAATATTATGCAATTCAGTATTTTAAAGACCACATTTCAGATTCAACAATGTGCAATATGAATCAGTGCATTTAACATTAATTAACATTAAACCATGTTCTTAAAAATGCTGTAGGCCTAACTAAATAAAGGAAGGATTTTTGACTATTTATAAACTACCTATCACAGTTGCCTAACTACAATCTACTGTTCAGTTGAATAGTGAAATAATATGATTTAGTATCACTTTTTAAGGGAAGTGAGTATTACATGTAGTGCTAGTGGTAAAGAACCTGCCTGCCAATGCAGGAGATGTAAGAGACATGGTTGAATTCCTCGATTGGGAAAATACCCTGGAGGAGGGTAAGGCAATCCACTCCAGTGTTCTTGCTTGAAGAATCCCATGGATAGAAGAGCCTGGCAGGCTGCAGTCCATAGCGTTGCAAAGAGTTGGACACAAGTGACGTGACTTAGCACCACACATTAAGGTGTTGGGTTTTGCTGGTGGCTGAGCCATAAAGAATCCACGTGCAATGTAGCAGACATAGGAGGCATGGGTTTAATCCCTGGATAGGGAAAATTTTCTGGAGAGCTTGGCAACCCATTCCAGTATTCTTGCCTGTAAAATTGTATGGACAGAGGAGCCTGGCAGTCTATATAGTCCATAGGTTCGCAAAGAGTTGAACACGACTGAACATATTTACATTAAGGTGAATATTAGGAATCAAAACAAGACTGTAATTCACGTTTAGATTCTGCTAGTCATAAAAAAGGTCAAATACGAGTCTGTATTAGAAAGAAAATGAAAATATCCCATATTTGATTGTATAAAGGTTAAATTAACTGAAATAAATGAGTTCTTATATCAGATTTAAAGAAATATTTAGAATTTGGTTAAACTGAATGCTAAATAATTAGCACATATTTTTTAAAAATATAACAAAGTGGAAACCAAAAATCAAACTTAAAAAAATAAAACAGCACACATGCAAATTCTGTTAAATGGTGCTAATTTTCATGTATGTAGAATTTTTTAAAATGTTTGAAACACTACCTGAAATTTAGGTGCATTTTGGTTTTCGTATTTTTCCTATGGGAAATAATTTTAATGTGAGTTGGCATTACATTTAAAACTCATACCCATGAAATGTAGCTGATTCTTTGGAAAGCTGTTCCCTGTATTTTAAGTTTCTACTAAATAGTAGATTAACATAATCAACTTCTGATTGTAATGGTAAGTGCATAACAAATGTAAGACAAACCAAAATCAATCTACAGCAACCCAAACAAAAGCACCATTTATCCTTACCATGTTTCATAAAGGAAGGATATTTTGGAACCTAAGTTTAAAAAATTATATTATCTCACAGTAAAGTACTGACTTTTCCCCAAAAATGATATTGCCAACTTTGGAAGATCTACAGTATAAATATATGTTAAAAACAACAAGGCATAAACAAAATTTATTTCAATATAGTGTATTATGTTGGATTCACTGATACATTTTTGTTAATTTTGTAGCTAAATAATATAGTACAATATAATTGAATTTCATATTAATTTTTAAAAACCCTAATCCAAGTTTGATGTCATATAGGGTTATTGGCAAAAATGGAAGCAGATTCAACATGTAAAAATTTAATCATTTTGTGAATCAAAAATTTCTAAAACCTAATATCTTCCTAGACTCTACTATTATCCTTTGCATTGGGTGTTTTGCAGGGAAGCATATCAACTTTAAAATTTAATTCACCAACCAACCCCACAGAAAGTATATCATGTCTTTAAAAAAAAAAAATGACATTTTTAAAAATTTAACTGGGTTACTCTGAATGTGTGAAATTTGGCAGTCTTGTTATATTTCATGAATTATCAATATATAAACTGATGTAAAATACATTGAAAGTTGTTTCAAAAATGTACACTATATAGAAAATATTTTGATAAAAGTAATCAGAGTGTATGTCTAATATCTAGGATAAGAATGCAAATCTGAAAAGAATAGCATACCTATATTTATCTCTATGTTGCATTTTAAATAAATTTACTTAAATAACTTTTAATTTCATAATATCAGATGTAAAATATTTTATGAACTTTTATTTACTTTATTGATAATATATTCTTATAGGAAAGAGTATTTACCATCTGGATAAATAGATACTTAATGTCTATTTGATTAGAGAGTTACTGTCTGGATTGTAAAAATATATTCTCTCTCTGAATAAGCAAATTCACAGCATTGAAAATAGAAGAATAACATTCCATTGTAAATTTTATCTTGCTCTTTGTCTTTTTCTACCTCTCTGTACCGGAAATAATTTACAAATCTTTACTTACTTTTCTTGTAGTTTAAATGAGTGATTTCAAAGTATATTATTTGAAACATTTTTATTTAGTATGTTAAATAATTTTATTTGAACAGTCCTCTTATGTTCATTAATTTTATTTTTTGTTGAGTTATAATTAGCATACAATATTACGTTAGTTTCAGGTATACAGCATAATGATTTGATGTTTCTATACAGTGTATTTTACATTTTGAATGTTTTGAAATAATCACTGCAATAAGACCAATTGACCATATAAGTTGTTACAACATTATTAACTATACTCCCTAAGTGTATATTACATGCCTGTGGCTTACTTATCTTATAGTTGGAAGTCTGTACCTCTTAATCCCCTTCACCTATTTTGTAAGGGTCCCATTCTCTCTTCTTTGACAAGCACCAGTTTGTTTTCTATATTTATGGATGTATTTTAGTTTAGTTTTGTTTGTTTAGTTATTTTAGATAGCACATACAAACACAATTATATGGTATTTGTTTTTTTTCTGACATTTCATTTGGCATAATACCCTACAGTATAGTAAGGCCCCTAGGTAATGCCTTGAACTATAATTTGAATAGCAAAACTGTACAGCAAGTAGCATAAAGAATACTTAAGGTAGTGCAATATAGGCTACAAAGTAGATCAATACGTGTCAGTAACTCATTCTAAACTTTAGTACACTTAGGTTTTTTAATAGTTTCTTTTTATATTAAAAATAAAATGTGTGTAGATTTATAGCCATAAAGAAATGGAGAAAAATAATAAAATGTCAGTAGTACCCCAATTTGGAGCAGGAAATGGGAACCCACTCCAGTGTTCTTGCCTGGAGAATCCTATGAACGGAGGAACGTGGTGGGCTACTTTTCATGGGGTCACAAAGAGTCGACACGACTGAGTGACTAAGCAATGCCCCAATTATAACAACTACTAATAGATTTTCTCTTATTACTACATTGATGATTCACTCTTTCACTGGTTTATATTGTACTTAATTTATAAATTATAGTGTTTCTAAGAATAAGGGGAGTATTATATCAAATGAGAAAACAGGAATTATAATAAGGAAGGGAAAGTTAGTTCATGAAAATATATGTTATTAGGTTATGTATAATTAGTTGATTTATTCTATGAAATCAACTATATAATTCTGCTAGGCAAAAAATAATTTAAAAAGCAGAGTCAGTAACAATCACAGTATGGATTTGATAAAAAATAAATCTGGAAAAGTCCATCTTCTCATGGCATTGGGAGTAGGGAATAAAATTCTCTTATAAAATCCAATAAAAATATAGAGAAGACAGTGATATCAACCTGATCTCCAAAAATGGGTACCATATTAAATGATACATAATTTATTTTTATAATTCTCAATATGACCTTATAGTCCAATAAATATGAATATATAAAATATTTGATAGATAGCACAATGTACTTTTCTTCTTATATAATATTTCATAATTTTTCTGGTTCAGTCCAATAATATTATTTTACCAGTTTGTGTCAAAAATAGATAAAAATACCAAGTTGTATTTTTAAGTCTCATTATTTTGACTATATCATACTAATTTCTGCTAATATTCAAGGTATTTAACCTTACTGTAGATATCAAGCATGTTAAACATTTCCAAAGTACTTAAAAAAAATCAGGAGAATTTTACCATTATAACTGTTTTTAATTCACACAATGATTCTGTTTGTAGCCATACAATGATCTAATCCTTCCATGGGACAAAAACAAATATACAAAAAACCATACCCCTGAATTTTTTTATTTTATTTTACTCTAAGCTATGACATAGAGAACCTAACAGAGCATTGTAACATATTTTACAACATAAAATTTTAATTATCTCTGTGTTCAGCTGCATAAGGAACACAAAGACAATAAGCTGGAAAGTGCCCTTCAAATATATTTCATTGTAATTTTTAATTTTCTGATATCCTGTAGTTTTTAACTCAGAATGTTTTGTATTAATAGTAAGAAACAATGGCTATCACTTTTATGTGATATCAAGTAAAAATTGATATTAATTTGGCATCAAGAGTAGAAGAATCATGGCTACAGGAGCAGTGACATCTTGTATGGAGATCTGTAGTCTACTGAAGACTTTTACACCAGATCTTGATCAAATGTTGGCATTTTCAAAGGTCATCCAGCTCCTCACTACTAGTCAATTACTGAATAACGGGTACTACTGGCAGTTAAACACAACTGCAAAATTAGCTAAGGCCCTAAAGAGACACTAAGCACTTGTGACAGAAATATTCTGCATGTATTTCAGAAAAAAAAATTCCTGGTACCCCCAGATTAGCTATACATACCATTTTGGTCTCCGTAAAATTTTCTGCTATAGGTTGTAGGATCAGTCATTATTTCTAGTTTGAGGAACTGACTTGAAATTTGTCCTTTAATGCTTTCTACAATAACATTTTTAAAAAATCTCTTTACAAATGAACTGAGTCCTGTGATAATAGTATCAGATAGGGAAACATACTGATTCTTTGGAGAAGGAAATGGCAACCCACTCCAGTATTGCCTGGAAAATCCCATGGACAGAGGAGCTTGGCAGGCTACAGCTCAAAGGGTTGCAAAGAATCGGACACAGCTGAGCATAGCACAGTACTCTACTACGTGGTATACGAGGGCAGAAATCTTTGTTTAATTCAGTGCAGTATACACAGTGCCTAGAACAACACCTCACTTAGAGGAGGAACTCACTAAGTATCAAGTAAACAAAAAAATGGAAAATGAAAAGAGAAATGTGGTATTGGTTAATTTTTCAATAATAAAGTTACTGAGGAACCATAATAAATTTAGAAACAAATGTGGTTTGAAATAACATAAAGAAAAAAAATACAAACTATGGAGTTGGAAACACAGTTTCACATGCTTGTCTGTGACATCCAGCTGGAACATTGTATAAAGATTCCACTTGATTAAGATTTTGATCACTGGAGTGAAACTGTCTTGATCAGGATCCCAATTCCACCTCCTACTTGCTGAACAGTTATGTATAAGGTATTCTATTTCCAGGCAATAGGATTTTCAAATGAAAGATAAAAATAGAAGTAACACTAATACTTAGCTCCTTGGGTTAATTTAGAAATTCCATGACATAATAGATTGAAAAAAAAATTGGCATCTGTAGTGAGTTGAACCATATTTGTCAAAAAATATGTTGAAGATCTAACTCTGAGTACCTTGTGAACATGACCTTGTTTGATCTTTGCAAAGGGGTCGAGTTGAATGCATACTAGTCAGGGCGGGTATGGTCCTGCTTATTGTTGGTTATGGATTTCTGTTCTCCATAATTTTGAGAAGGGAAATTTTTGTCATTTTAAGCCACTTAGTTTATGGTGACTTATTCAGTTCAGTTCAGTTCAGTTCAGATGCTCAGTCGTGTCTGACTCTTTATAACCCCATGAACTGCAGCACTCCAGGCCTCCCTGTCCATCACCAACTCCTGGAGTCCACCCAAACCCATGTCCATTGTGTCGGTGATGCGATCCAACCATCTCATCCTCTATCCTCCCCTTCTTCTCCTGCTCTCAATCTTTCCCAGCATCAGGGTTTTTAAAATGAGTCAGCTCTCCACATCAGGTGATTGGAGTTTCAGCTTCAACATCAGTCCCTCCAATGAACACCCAGGACTGATCTCCTTTAGGATGGACTGGTTGGATCTCCTTGCAGTCCAAAGGGACTCTCAAGAGTCTTCTCCAACATCACAGTTCAAAAGCATCAATTCTTCTGCACTCAGCTTTCTTTATAGTCCAACACTCACATCCATACATGACCACTGGAAAAACCATAGCCTTGACTAGATGGACTTTGTTGGCAAAGTAATGTCTTTGCTCTTTAATATGCTGTCTAGGTTGGTCATAACTTTCCTTCCAAGGAGCAAACATCTTTTAATTTCATGGCTGCAATCACCATCCGCAGTGATTTTGGAGCCCAGAAAAATAAAGTCAGCCACTGTTTCCACTGTTTCCCCATCTATTTACCATGAAGTGATGGGATCAGATGCCATGATCTTAGTTTTCTGAATGTTGAGCTTAAAGCCAACTTTTTCACTCTCCTCTTTTGCTTTCATCAAGAGGTTTCTTAGTTCCTCTTCACTTTCTGCCATGACGGTGGTGTCATCTGCATATCTGAGGTTATTGATATTTCTCCCAGCAATCTTGATTCCAACTTGTGCTTCCTCCAGCCCAGCATTTCTCATGATGTGCTCTGCATATAAGTTAAATAAGCAGGGTGATAATATACAGGCTTGACGTACTCCTTTTCCTATTTGGAACCAGTCTGTTCCATATCCAGCTCTAACTGTTGCTTCCTGACCTGTATACAGGTTTCTCAAGAGGCAGGTCAGGTGGTCTGGTATTCCCATATCTTTCAGAATTTTCCACAGTTTATTGGTAACTTATTATGTTAGATTTAATATTTTAATCACTCCATATCTTGATTTATTCATGGACAAAAAAAAATGGGGCATAATAATACCCAGCTTGCTAATATTTCTATCAGATTTTTTTTCAAAAGCACTTTAAATAATATATAGAATCTGCCTGCAATACAGAAGACCGAGGTTCAATTCCTCGGTTGTGAAGATTCCCCTGGAGAAGGGATAAGGTACCCATTCTAGTATTCTTGAGTTTCCCTGGTGGCTCAGATATGCCTGCAATGTGGGAAACCTGGGATCAATCTCTGGGTTGAGAAGATTCCCTGGAGGAGGGCATGGCAGCACCCTCCAGTATTCTTGTCTGGAGAATCCCCAAAGACAGAGGAGCCTGGCATGCTAAAGCCCACGGGGTCGCACAGAGTGAGATATGACTGAGCAACCAACCACAGTACAGCCCAGAAAATAGATGGTCAAATGTCCCTTCAAATTATTCCTGATAAATCATAAAAATATCTTCTAGAAATAGAGTTTTGGGGAGTATTTATTCAGGTAAAGTAAAGATATCTGGCTAGTTATAGGCATAACATTGTGTTTTAATCAATGCTTTAGAATGTGCACTGTTTATTCACAACTTCCTTAATAAGCATTACCTAATATTTCTCAGATATCACTGGTACTGGCACACCTGCACAGAATATTTCTCTTAACCTTGATATTTTTCAGACTAATATTAAAATGGGAAATATTTCAGAGGGAAAACAATTTAAAGCAAATCAAAATATTCAAAATTATGCATAGCACCCAAACTTTAAAGCATGTAATTTAATTTATTTTCTTCCTTAGGATTGATATCTAACAGAAAATAAGCCCTCTGAATTAGAGAAGGTAATCCAGATAGATGGATGTCCTGTTGGCCTCAGACAGCTCTGACATAAAACTCATCCCTGTTGCTGGCTTCAGGGAGGCATCTAATCATACCAGCATAATTTGTTTTCTGTAATTTTCTTCAGGATGCATGGGGTTGCGGGCAGGGTCACATTACACAGTACACTAAATATGGCATTTCACTTGAAAAATCCCCTCTGTACTTATTTCTTCTCTAAGTTTGCTTATGCTGTTCTTCCTTCCTTCATATAATACTCAGATCTCTGGCTTTTCTTTCTTCTAGAAAGCTTCCACCTAGTTTTTAATTTCTATTCAATCTCTCTTTGATTAACTAGGCCAATTTAGTCTCTGTTATTCTGTTGTCTCCACAAATGAATATTCACATTTAGCAAGAAAAATGTCTTTTTATATATTTGGTGAATTCTTTTTTAGAAATCTCTTTCTTTCTCCTCTCTCTCCAGTCTCTATAGTCTCCTCTCTGCTTTACCCTCTCATCCAGAAAATTTAGAATAAGAATGTCTTAACTTCTATGTTTAACCTTCACCTTTCTACATCTATTTAAATCTAAAAGAGAAGTATTTTTACATTCTCTGTGTTCTAAATAAGGTATATTGGAAATGGCAACAGGCTTAGATGATAATTTCTTACCACCTCTTTGAAATCAAAGATATATGATGTGTATTATCAGTCCCTTTCTCTGATTCCACATATGTCTACTTGTCCGAGAAATTAATAATTGTCAAGCATACTATACTAAAAAATGTTAATATGTCTGATTTCTATCTTGATATATGAATTTCCTACTACCTTAAAATAATTAGAGTTAAAATTAAGCGCACATCTATAAAAGATCTGCTGTAATGTGTGTTATAGTAAGAATCTGGAGATAAGAGGATAAGAGCCATCGGTGACCTCACAAACTGTGACAGAACAGACACATATGTAACTGAGCATCATACAAATGATAAATGTGCATTTGAATATATATTATTTTACATTTTGATAAGGTTTTATATGTGTCAAGAGGAACAGTGAAGAGTCATCAAGAGAACTCAAGACAAAATGCAATGTATTAAAACATTGTTCTTCTACCCACTATTTGGCACTGAGTGGTTTTCTTAACATCTTTGTGCCTCACTTTATTTATTTATAAAAATGGAGTCCTGAATAGTTTTCATTTGATGGGAGGTTGTGAATGGTAAATATTACCTGTAAAACACTTTGATCTCTATGGTATATTATAGGTATTAAAAAAATGTGTGTTTGCTTCAGTTGATGCTGTTATTGTGGTGATGATGATCATACTGATTATAATGAATGAAAAAAATATTGAAATTTTAACCCTTTTCAGGTCTTCTAAAGTCTTTGTTTTCTTCTTCTCCTTTTTTTTTTTTTTTTTACTCTTCATGGAGTCCCTTTCCTCTTATGAGACTATCAAAGAAAGAAGATGCCAACATTCATTAGGAGTCTACCATGAAACAGAAACTGTATTTTTATAGGTTTTATAGTGTGTGTGTGTGTGTGTGTGTGTGTGTGTGTGTGTGTGAATGCATTATTTATATGTATTATACATATCTGTGCTTCCTGTGGTAGCTCAGATGGTAAAGAATTTGCCTGCGATGCAGGAGATCCCAGTTCAATTCCTGGGTTGGGAAGTTCCCCTGGAGAAGGGATAGGCTACCCATTTCAGTAATCTTGGGCTTCCCTGGTGGCTTAGATGGTAAAGATCCTGCCTGCAATGAGGGAGACCTGAGTTCAATCCCTGGGTTGGGAAGATTCCCTGGAGGAAGGCATGGCAACCCACTCCAGTACTCTTACCTGGAGAATCCCCATGGACAGAGGGGACTGGCTGTACAATCCATGGAGTCGCAAAGAGCTGGATATGACTGAGCGACTAAGCACATGTGTATGTGTATGTATAAATATATTTTTATGTACTGGTTCTCTTTTACTCAAAAGATATATGTATACTTATTTGCAGTTAGAGAAAAAGATTTATTATGAGCAATTACTATGAAGAAGAGTGGGCTCAGGTAATATGCAATCAAAGAAGTTTCATAATCTGCCATCTGTAAACTGGAGACTCAGGAAAGCTTGTGGTGTAATTCAGTCTGAGTTCAAATACCTTAGAACTGGGGACCTGCTAGTGTAAATTCCAGTCTGAGGGCTGAAAAGGGAGAAGTGTTTTGTTTTAAGTCATGTAGTGAGACAGGAAGCAGAAAGGAGTGAATTCTTCCTCCTCCTTTTGTTCTATTCAGGCCTTTAGCAGACTGAATGATGTTCACCCACAGTGGGGAAGGTAGATGTACTTTTCTGGGTCTAGAGATTCAAAAGTTAATCTCATCCAGAAACAGGCACAAGCAGAAATAATATTTAATCTGGGCACACCATGACTAGTCAAGCATACACAAAATTAACATTAAAGAGCAGTTTTAATTTCTCAAAGCAATCTAATATTAAAGACAGTAATGATGAAGAAATAAACTGACCTACCTGAGTTACACTTCAGCCATATTCTCTCCCTTCCCTCTTCTTATAAATGAAAAGCACACATTTTCTTATTTAAAAGCAGATTCTGACTCTTACTATGTTAACTATTGTCCATGTACATTTCTTCAGCCCAATGACCTCAGATCATTTGAAGCAGAATCTCTAATATTTCAAGTATCATGTGCTTGTGAATTGTCCAGAAACATGTTAAAATGAATTAGATTCTGATTCAGTATGTCAGAGATGGTGTCCTTGTTTTAAGTCCCTAAGTCAGGTCTGACCCTTTTCAACCCAAAGAACTGCAGCACACCAGGCTTCTCTGTCCTTCACCATCATCTGGAGTTACTTGAACTCATTTCCATTGAGTCACTGATGTCATCCAACCATCTCATCCTCCGCTGTCCCCTTCTCCTCCTGCATTCAGTCTTTTCCATCATCAGGGTATTTTTCAGTGAGTCAGCTCTTTGCATCAGGTGGCCAAAGGATTGGAACTTCAGCTTCAGCATCAGTCCTTCCAATGAATATTCAGGGTTGATTTTCTTTAGAATAGACTGGTTTGATCTCCTTGAAGTCCAAGGGACTCTCAAGAGTCTTCTCTAACACCACAGTTCAAAGGTATCAATTCTTGGGCACTCAGCCTTCTTTATGGTTCAGCTTTCACATCCATACATGACTACTGGAAAAATCATGGCTTTGCCTATATGGATCTTTGTTGGCAAAATAATGTCTCTGCTTTTTAATTACATTAAATAAATGTTTCTGCCTGGTCCATCAAAGAGTATGTGATTTCAAAGCATCTGGAGTAAGTTTAATGACATCAATATTAACATTTATGTAAGGAATTTAATCACTGAGCAGTAATGTGAGTATCCATAAAGATAGGTTTTAAGCAATAAATCTAGGTAAGGTGAAGTTATAGCTAGAATAACTATATAGTAGATATTAAGTGATGATTATAGTTATCAGCCTAATCTGTGAGAACAAATAATAGCATAACATTTGGTTTATTAGAAATTATAGTTGATAATTGACCAGATCCTGAGCTAGTAATTGCTTAAGTATATGTAATTAAACCATCATCTTTATTATTAACTTTGTGGCCAGAAATAAGACTGCCTTTTGATGATATTACTCACTTCTCTAGATGGTTGTCTTCCTAGATGTTCCTAGGACCATTCTCTATGTGGTCTGTTCAAGGTTAACCAAATCCTGAAATATACACATTGAATTATAATGAACCCGAGTTTAGTTTGAAGGCTTTAGGCTTTCTTCTTAGTGGTGTTCTAGTTAGTGACTTTCAAACAAGAATGAGGTGATGAAATAAAACAGCAATTTGTATATATAAGAGGAAATAATGAAAGTGTAATAATTTCTCACTTTCTTCCAAGGAAATTTGATCTCAATAATTAGATGAAATTTGGTTTGTTAAGTCCAAATAAAGTCTTCATCTTTAACATAATTAGTTTAGTGTACTTAAAAGCATTAGTAAATGAGTGCTAGGACACCCAAGCTTCAAACTAAACATCAGATATTTCTGATTAACTTTGTCTAAATAAGTAAATATGATTGCTCATTATATGGCATCTATTTGATGTTATAGGTACATGGGGTAGATTCAGAAATAAAGCAAAGTAAAAAATTTCCTAGGTTCTATGATGTTTTTTCAGCTACATTTTTAAAAAATGCTGTTATCTGGATAAGCATCTTGTATAAGATTATATCTGAGAAAAGAACTCTATCATGATCACCTCAAAATTAGTCTTACTCTAGACATTTAAGTGTGACTGACACTTTCAAGTGATGTCCCTTTCCAGTGAGTGATTCAGTATGGTTAGCAGACAAATTGCAAGGAATCTGAGTTTACAGTATAACTATTCTTCCATGTACCTTTCAAGTCTAATATTTCCTTGTACTAACAATAATTACTTGCATACTACTTTCCTCAAAACAGAGAGAAGGGGTAATTCATCACTAGACGTGACTTAAGATGAGCTGGATATAAACCTGTAATCCTTCTTAATTTGTGAAATGACCATAATCAATTATCTCTGTTGTTGATATATCCCCAGTGATCCTTTATTTTAGATTCATAAGACAAGAGCAAGAGGGGAGTATTTGTTTATGAGACTCTTAATGCTCAGGTGCTTCATATAAACTGTAGTACTCTTCCTCTCACTCATTCTTCAAATGATAAGAAAAATATGCCACATATGTTTCTCTTAAAAAATTGTGAGAGGTTGAAAATATCTTAACACCCACTGCTTTGTGATGAAGATTGGTAGTATGGAATATTTAAATGGAAGGCAGAGATACTACCACCAACAATAAGCTTTTCTTATCAGGATAAAAAAATTTGAGGATTGAACACTTTTCTAGGGTAACATATTGGCTTTCAATATAGAAAATAAATCTCTCTGCTTAAAACTGAATGTAAAATGGGGAGGATGCTCGTGAAGGTCCAGGAGTTGGGTGTAAAAATGGATTATTAAATCAGTGAAAAATGAAGGACTGCCATCTGGAAATTCAGCTAGGATGATGAGACTGAAAAATGATGAATACAATTTGCAATTTATGAATACAAGTTATAAATACAATAACCTACGGGATATTTAATATACCTCCAAATAATATATCTCAATACTAGGAGTAGATTTTCTAAAAGTGGTGATTATACAAACATCCATTAACTCTGGGACTAATCTCGGGCCAGTCCTCACCCTGAACACACATCTGTCTCCCTTAAAGTTTTCCTTCTTTTTGATGATTATGTAACTGGAGATAAAAACTATAATGACCCACTCCTCCAATGAGACTGGACTCAGAGTTTGCTTTCCTATCACAAGTAAGTTTTATACTTTCTGAATTACACTGGTTCTTGATATAATGGAGTCCCTGAAGACTGGATCAAAGGTTCTTCATGCGTGATTAGAAAGTTCACTCATCCAGACCTTGTGAAGACTAATTTCACTCCTAAGAGAACATTTTATTAGATTCTAAAAAAGGTATTCTCATCCCTAAACAACTTCAAAAATCTTGAGGAATCTCCCCCAGCAACAAAAATGAAGAGTGAAAGTATTTGTCACTCGGTCGTGTCTAACTCTTTGTGTCCCCAAGGACTGTAGCCCACCAGGCTCCTCTGTCCAAAGAACTCTCCGGGCAAGAATACTGGAGTGGGTAGCCATTTCCTTTCCCAGGGGATTCTCCTGACTCAGGAATCGAACCCAGGTCTCCTGCACTGCAGGCAGATTCATTATCATCTGAACCATCAGGGAAAGATCTTTCCCAGCAGCAAAGCCAGAATAAAATTTGGGGAATCCTATGTGTAACAGTCGATTAATACAAGACCCCAGCACTCACACTTATTTTGGATGGGATCAAAAAATGAGACAAATTCATGGCTCATGAATCCCATGTTGTGGGATGCCTTTGATCCTTCAGTTCAGATTCTATAATAGAATTTGCACTAAAATTATATACATTATATATTTTTTCAAAAGTAGCTAACTTTGTTCATTCCTGTGATGCCAGATTTCAGGAAGAGGCCCAGTGAACTTTACCTCCTGGTATTCACATACTATACAGCCCTCTCTGAGCTGGATAATCAACACAATATGGAATGACAGCATAAGGTGTTCAAAGCCAGGTTATAATAAACATTGTGATTCCACTTCTTTTTCCTTTAATATCTTGTACCAGATGCCTACTGCCTTGTGAGGACACTCAAGTAGCTAGAGAGGTTCATATGGTCAGGAACTTTGGCTTCTGTCAAGAGCCAGGACCAACCGATTAGACGTGAATGAGGAACCATCCTGGAAATAGGTCCTCCAATCAGAGTTTGGCTTTTTGATGACTGAATGGCAGTTTGAACCAACTTTTTAACTACAACTTCATGAAAGGTCCGAACCAGGACAATCCAGCTCCTATGCACTGGGTTTTCTGATCCACAGAATCTATGTGAGATCAAATAACTGTCAGATAAAGTAAATGGATTGTGTTAAGCCAGCATACTCTGAAGTGATTTATTATGCAACAAGAGATTACTAAGATACCTCTTTTCTTATGTTTCTTTTTTTTCTAATTTTTACTTTACTTTTTTATTTGAATCTTAATCTTCCAGAATAAAATATGTTCTTATCGTTATTGATCTGGGTCATGACACTCATATCACATAATCCTTATATTTAAATGTGACATACTTAGTGAAATATCCATATTTCAGTCTCCATTAGGAATTTTTTCTTTTGTAGTTACAGTAGGGTTTCAACAAAAAAAAAAAAAAAAAAAACACTTGAATATTGGATCCTGAGATTAATAGATGTTAGCCGAACAAATTATCTTTTTGGTTCAGTTAAGTGCTATCCTTTCTATTTTCTGTTTGAGGCTATGACTCAATAATTTGCTTTTCTGCTTATAGTATCAAAACTGTTTGTTTTACAATAACAGCTATAAAGTATCAAGTACTTAATTTTACAAATACCTATTGACTTTTTTCTTTGACTTTTATATTAAGCACTGACATTTCAATTTTGACAGTTTATTTACCACATAATTAGAATGAGTAAATTTCTCATTAGGACAAAGTGAAAAGAAAAATGTTGCCAGAAATTTCTCATGGAAAAAGGAAAGTCATATAAGATAAACATGTATGTAACATAAAATATACTACATTAAAAATTATTCACATCTGATGTGAAATGTTGAGATCTTTTAAAAAATGTGTTCACACTGCTCAGTAAAACTCAGTGTTAATTATTCTAAATCTGTGGTCCGTTTCTTCCTTAACTCTCAGCTCTGTTCTAAATTCCAGATTGACATCATGATATTAATTTTCTTAATAAATATTTTTATAAGCTTAGTTTTATTGCATGTCTATGTTTTCAGTTCATGCTTGGCATTGTTTTCTTAACATTATTACTATTTTATTATTAATTGTGCTCTGTCTTCCTCAGTTGCTTGGCTGCTCACACTTTATAAGAAAGGAATTATCTCTACACCTGGTGCATTTCCATTTCTCTTCCTATAGTGGAACAAAATTTCAACAAATTGAATCAAAAATTAAATTATAAAACTGTTTTTTTAATTTTAAGTGTTCCTAAATTTTAATTACTTGTTTATATTTTCTTTTTTCTGTTGAAAAACCTTTTGCGGACTTTTTTTAATAGACTCTAAAGAAATAATTCAGAGAAGGCAATGGCAAGCCACTCCAGTACTCTTGCCTAGAAAATCCCATGGATGAAGGAGCCTGGTAGGCTACAGTTCATGGGGTCGCTATGAGTCGGACGCGACTGAGTGACTTCACTTTCACTTTTCACTTTCACGCAATGGCAACCCACTCCAGTGTTCTTGCCTGGAGAATCCCAGGGATGGCCGAGCCTGGTGGGCTGCTGTCTATGGGGTCGCATAGAGTCGGACACGACTGAAGCGACTTAGCAGCAGCAGCAGCGAAGAAATAATTAAGGGTGTGGAAGTGATGGAATTCCAGTGGAGCTATTCCAAATCCTGAAACATGATGCAGTGAAAGTGCTAAACTCAATATGCCAGCAAATTTGGAAAACTCAGCAGTGGCCACAAGATTGGAAAAGGTCAGTTTTCATCCCAATCCCAAAGAAAGGCAATGCCAAAGAGTGCTCAAACTACCGCACAATTGCACTCATCTCACACGCTAGTAAAGTAATGCTCAAAATTCTCCAAGCCAGGCTTCAGCAATATGTGAACTGTGAACTTCCTGATGTCCAAGCTGGTTTTAGAAAAGGCAGAGGAACCAGAGATCAAATTGCCAACATCCGCTGGATCATGGAAAAAGCAAGAGAGTTCCAGAAAAACATCTATTTCTGCTTTATTGACTATGCCAAAGCCTTTGACTGTGTAAATCACAATAAACTGTGGAAAATTCTGAGAGATATGGGAATACCAGACCACCTGATGTGCCTCTTGAGAAATCTGTATGCAGGTCAGGAAGCAACAGTTAGAACTGCTCATGGAACAACAGACTGCTTCCAAATAGAAAAAGGAGTACATCAAGGCTGTATATTGTCACCCTGTTTATTTAACTTATATGCAGAGTACATCATGAGAAATGCTGGACTGGAAGAAACACAAGCTGGAATCAAGATTGCCGGGAGAAATATCAATAACCTCAGATATGAAGATGATACCACCCTTATGGCAGAAAGTGAAGAGGAACTCAAAAGCCTCTTGATGAAAGTGAAAGTGGAGAGTGAAAATGTTGGCTTAAAACTCAACATTCAGAAAACGAAGATCATGGCATCTGGTCCCATCACTACATGGGAAATAGATGGAGAAACAGTGGAAACAGTGTCAGACTTTGTTGTTCTGGGCTCCAAAATCACTGCAGATGGTGACTGCAGCCATGAAATTAAAAGACGCTTACTCCTTGGAAGGAAAGTTATGACCAACCTAGACAGCATATTCAAAAGCAGAGACATCACTTTGCCAACAAAGATTCGCCTAGTCAAGGCTATGGTCTTTCCTGTGGTCATGTATGGATGTGAGAGCTGGACTGTGAAGAAGGCTGAGCGCCGAAGAATTGATGCTTTTGAACTGTGGTGTTGGAGAAGACTCTTGAGAGTCCCTTGGACTGCAAGGAGATCCAACCAGTCCATTCTGAAGGAGATCAGCCCTGGGATTTCTTTGGAAGGAATGATGCTAAAGCTGAAACTCCAGTATTTTGGCCACCTCATGCGAAGTGTTGACTCATTGGAGAAGACTCTGATGCTGGCAGAGATTGGGGGCAGGAGGAGAAGGGGACAACAGAGGATGAGATGGCTGGATGGCATCACTGACTCGATGGATGTGAGTCTGAGTGACCTCTGAGAGCTGGTGATGGATAGGGAGGCCTGGCGTGCTGCAGTTCATGGGATCGCAAAGAGTCGGACACGACTGAGCGACTGATATGATCTGATCTGATGATGCTAAATCTGAAACTCCAGTATTTTGGCCACCTCATGCGAGAGTTGACTCATTGGAGAAGACTCTGATGCTGGGAGGGATTGGGGGCAGAAGGAGAAGGGGACGACAGAGGATGAGATGGCTGGATGTCATCACTGACTCGATGGATGTGAGTCTGAGTGACCTCCGGGAGTTGGTGATAGAAAGCAGGCCTGCCGTGCTGCAGTTCATGGGGTTGCAAAGAGTCGGACACGACTTAGCAACTGATCTGATCTGATCTGATGTTTATTGCAAAACTTCTATGGATATAAATATTATATTTTTATTCCTTAAAATATATATTTTAATATCTTATCTGATTATAGGATTTTATCACTATATGTGTAGGGTTTTGTTTAACATGTTTGACATTTACGTCATTTGCTGAGTGGTCATATGTTTTGCCAAGGAAAATTTTGTCGGAAATGAAGCTTGAGAATTTAGATATTTTTTCTGTATTTTGTATCTGGCAAACATATTCATTTCTTGTCGGATTTAAAGAAATGATGCTGGAGAAAGAAAATGATAAAATCTACTTTAAATACCGAAATATTTAAAAGGCAAGAAAGTCCTGGAAGGTAGCTCTTATTTACTTTCCTATAAGTACCTTTTTTAGTAACATTGAAAGCTTAAAAATAAAGAAAATCAAGCTCAGGTGTATCTAAATGATTTAATTGCAAGAAATTTTGCTTAAAATGAAAACAATTGAATTTAATTTGCATTTATGAATAATTAATAAGGATGTCAGAATCACTAACAATAGTTAAAAGCAGTCCATGGTTCCTGAATAATAATCACTGATAAGATGTTATTGTACTATAAATTTAAAATTAAAATAAATTGTTAGTCTCTCAGTTGAGTCAGACTCTGTGATCCCATGGACTGTAGCCCACCAGGCCCCTCTGTCCATGGGAATTTCCGGGCAAGAATACTGGAGTGGGTTGTTATTTTTGTCACTTCCTTCTCCAGGGTATCTTCCCAAACCAGGGATCAAACCAAGGTCTCCTGCATTGCAGGCATATTCTTTATAGATGAGACTGGGGCTTCCCAGTGGTAAAGAATCCGCCTGCCGGTGCAGGAGATGCAGGTCCAGTCCCTGTATTCAGAAGGTCCCCTGGAGGAGGAAATGGCAACCCACTCCAGTACTCTTGTCTGGGAAATCCCATGGACAGGAGAGCTTGGTGGGCTACAGTCATTAGGGTCACAAAGAGTCAGATACGACTGAGTGTGCAGAGGCAGATGAGATTAATGGTACTGAGATGAGATTTTCCTGGATTTTCCAGGTGAGTACATTATAATCACAAGGCTCCTTATAAAAGGGAAGCAGGAATGTTAGAGTCAGAAAAGCAAATGTGACTAGGGAAGCCAAGAGAGTTTTGAAGGTGGGATACTACTGGCTTTGAGAAGGAAGAAGAGTGACTTAAGGCATCAAAGTATCCTGTAGAAGCTAGGAAAAATGGAAATGATAATCCGTTCTTTATCCCATTCATGTCCATTGATTCAATGGACATGAGTTTGAGCAAACTAAGGGAGTTGGTGATGGAAAGGGGACAATCCATTTCCTTATCCCCTAGAGACTAGAAAGAACCAGATCTTCTGACAACATGCTTTGCCCCTATGCTACTGATTATGTATTTCTGACAGTCAAAATTGTAAGATAATATCTTTGTGTTGTTTTAAACTATTAAATGTGTGGTGATTTGTAATATATATAATATAATAATATATATAACATTATGTATTATATAACATATTATATGTTATATGTTTTATGAATAATATAACATGTATAATGTTATATATTCTTGAAGCTTATTTTTTCTTGTTTATTTTAGACAGTTACTTTTTTTTTCTTATCACTATTTTCTCTTTTTATCACTTGATTAAAAATATATATTCAATTCAGTTCAGTTCAGTCACTCAGTCATGTCCGACTCTTGCAATTCCATGAATCGCAGCACACCAGGCCTCCTTGTCCATCACCAACTCCTGGAATTTACTCAAACTCATGTTATCAATTATTACTTTGTGCAAAGAATTGTGCTAATATTTCCTGCACTTCATCACAGTATTATCTTTTCAATCATGAGATTTAAATGTGAATGTGAATTTCCTCTTTTTTCTTTCTCTTATTATAACCAGTAAAAGTTTCTAACAATAGTTGCTATCTTTTAATCATTTATTAAATGTGGAAAATTCTGTGGAAAATTCTGAAAGAGATGGTAATACCAGACCACCTGACCTGCCTCTTGAGAAATCTGTATGCAGGTTAGGAAGCAACAGTTAGAAATGTACATGGAACAACAGACTGGTTCCAAATAGGAAAAGGAGTATGTCAAGGCTATATATTGTCACTCTGCTTATTTAACTTATATGCAGAGTACATCATGAGAAACACAGGACTGGAAGAAACACAAGCTGGAATCAAGATTGCCGGGAGAAATAGCAAAAACCTCAGATATGCAGATGACACCACCCTTATGGCAGAAAGTGAAGAGGAACTAAAGAGCCTCTTGATGAAAGTGAAAGAGGAGAGTGAAAAAGTTGGCTTAAAGCTCAACATTCAGAAAATTAAGATCATGGCATCCAGTCCCATCACTTCATGGCAAATAGATGGGGAAACAGAGGAAACAGTATCAGACTTTATTTTTCTGGGCTCCAAATCACTGCAGATGGTGACTGCAGCCTTGAAATGAAAAAGTGCTTACTCCTTGGAAGGAAAGTTATGACCAACCTAGATAGCATATTCAAAAGTAGAGATATTACATTGCCAACAAAGGTCTGGCTAGTCAAGGCTATGGTCTTTCCTGTGGTCATGTATGGATGTGAGAGCTGGACTGTGAAGAAGGCTGAGTGCTGAAGAAGTGATGCTTTTAAACTGTGGTGATGGAGAAGACTCTTGAGAGTCCCTTGGACTGCAAGGCGATCCAACCAGTCCAGTTTGAAAGAAATCAGCCCTGAGATTTCTTAGGAAGGAATGATGCTAAACTGAAAGTCCAGTACTTTGGCCACCTCATGCGAAGAGTTGACTCACTGGAAAAGACTTTGATGCTGGGAGGGATTGGGGGCAGGAGAAGAAGGGAACGACAGAGGATGAGATGGCTGGATGGCATCACTGACTCGATGGACATGAGTTTGAGTGAACTCCAGGAGCTGATGATGAGCCAGAAGGCCTGGCGTGCTGCGATTCATGGGGTTGCAAAAAGTCGGACACGACTGAGCAACTGAACTGTACTGAATCATTTATTAATTAGAAAGAAGCATGCTCACTTTAACCTTAATATTCAACATAGTTTTGGAAGTTTTGGACGTAGCAAGCAGAGCACAAAAAGAAATAAAAGGAATCCCAATTGGAAAAGAAGAAGTAAAACTCTCACTGCTTGCAGATGACATGTCAGAGTTTTTTATGAGATCCTCTACATCAGATCAGATCAGATCAGATCAGTCACTCAGTCGTGTCCGACTCTTTGCGACCCCATGAACCGCAGCACGCCAGGCCTCCCTGTCTATCACTAGCTCCCGGAGGTCACTCAGACTCACACCCATCACGTCAGGGATGCCATCCAGCCATCTCATCCTCTGTCATCCCCTTCTCCTCCTGCCCTCAATCCCTCCCAGCATCAGAGTCTTCTCCAATGAGTCAACTCTTCGCATGAGGTGGCCAAAATACTGGAGTTTCAGCTTTAGCATCATTCCTTCCAAAGAAATTCCAGGATTGATCTCCTTCAGAATGGACTGGTTGGATCTTCTTGCAGTCCAAGGGACTCTCAAGAGTCTTCTCCAACACCACAGTTCAAAAGCATCAATTCTTCGGTGCTCAGCCTTCTTCACAGTCCAGCTCTCACATCCATACATGACCACAGGAAAGACCATAGCCTTGACTAGGCGAACCTTTGTTGGCAAAGTGTTGTCTCTGCTTTTTAATATGCTATCTAGGTTGGTCATAACTTTCCTTCCAAGGAGTAAGCGTCTTTTAATTTCATGGCTACAGTCACCATCTGCAGAGCCCAGAAAAATAAAGTCTGACACTGTTTCCACTGTTTCTCCATCTATTACCCATGTAGTGATGGGACCAGATGCCATGATCTTCGTTTTCTGAATGTTGAGCTTTAAGCCAGACTTTTCACTCTCCACTTTCACTTTCATCAAGAGGCTTTTTAGCCCCTCTTCACTTTCTGCCATAAGGGTGGTGTCATCTGCATATCTGAGGTTATTGATATTTCTCCCGGCAATCTTGATTACAACTTGTGTTTCTTCCAGTCCAGCATTTCTCATGATGTACTCTGCATATAAGTTAAATAAACATGGTGACAATATACAACCTTGACGTACTCCTTTTCCTATTTGGAACCAGTCTGTTGTTCCATGAGCAGTTCTAACTGTTGCTTCCTGACCTGCATACAGATTTCTCAAGAGGCAGATCAGGTGGTCTGGTATTCCCATCTCTTTCAGAATTTTCCATAGAAAACCCTAAAGACTCCATCAGAAAATTACAAGAACTAATCAATGAATATAGTAAAGTTGCAGGATATAAAATCAACACACAGAAATCCCTTGCATTCCTATACACTAATAATGAGAAAATAGAAAGAGAAATTAAGGAAACAATTCCATTCACCATTGCAACCAAAAGAATAAAATACTTAGGAATGTATCTACCTAAGGAAACTAAAGACCTATATATAGAAAACTATAAAACATTGGTGAAAGAAATCAAAGAGAACACTAATAGATGGAGAAATATACCACGTTCATGGATTGGAAGAATCAATATAGTGAAAATGAGTATACTACCCAAAGCAATTTATAGATTCAATGCAATCCCTATCAAGCTACCAACAGTAGTTTTCAGAGAATTAGATCAAATAATTTCACAATTTGTATGGAAATACAAAAAAACTCAAATAGTCAAAGCCATCTTGAGAAAGAAGAATGGAACTGGAGGAATCAACCTGCCTGACTTCAGGCTCTACTACAAAGCCACAGTCATCAAGCCAGTATGGTACCGGCATAAAGACAGAAATATAGATCAATGGAACAAAATAGAAAGCCCAGAGATAAACCCAGGCACCTATGGACACTTTATCTTTGACAAAAGAGTCAAGAATATACAATGGAGAAAAGACAATCTCTTTACCAAGTGGTGATGGGAAAACTGGTCAACCAATTGTAAAAGAATGAAACTAGAACACTTTCTAACACCATATACAAAAATAAACTCAAACTGGATTAAAGATCTAAACGTAAAACCAGAAACTATAAAACTCCTAGAGGAGAACATAGGCAAAACAATCTCCGACCTACATCACAGCAGGATCCTCTATGACCCACCTCCAAGAATATTGGAAATAAAAGCAAAAATAAACAAATGGGACCTAATTAAACTTAAAAACTTCTGCACAACAAAGGATACTATAAGCAAGGTGAAAAGACAGCCTTCAGAATGGGAGAAAATAATAGCCAATGAAGCAACTGACAAAAAACTAATTTCAAAAATATACAAGCAACTCCTACAGCTCAATTCCAGAACAATAAATGGCCCAGTCAAAAAATGGGCCAAAAAACTAGACATTTCTCCAAAGAAGACATACAGATGGCTAACAAACACATGAAAAGATGCTCAACATCACTCATTATCAGAGAAATGTAAATCAAAACCACTATGAGGTACCATTTCATGCCAGTCAGCATGGCTGCTATCCAAAAGTCTACAAGCAATAAATGCTGGAGAGGGTGTGGAGAAGAGGGAACCCTCTTACACTGTTGGTGGGAATGCAAACTAGTACAGCCACTATGGAGAATAGTGTGGAGATTCCTTAAAAACTGGAAATAGAACTGCCTTATGACCCAGCAATCCCACTGCTGGGCATACACACTGAGGTAACCAGAATTGAAAAAGACACGTGTACCCCAATGTTCATTGCAGCACTGTTTATACTAGCCAGGACATGGAAGCAACCTAGATGTCCATCAGCAGATGAATGGATAAGAAAGCTGTGTTACGTATACACAATGAAGTATTATGCAGTCATTAAAAAGATACATTTGAATCAGTTCTAATGAGGTGGATGAAACTGGAGCCTATTATACAGAGTGAAGTAAGCCAGAAATAAAAACACCAATACAGTATACTAACACGTATATATGGAATCTAGAAAGATGGTAACAATAACCCTGTATACGAGAAAGCAAAAGAGACACTGATGTATAGAACCGTCTTTTGGACTCTGTGGGAGAGGGTGAGGGTGGGATGATTTGGGAGAATGGCATTGAAACATGTATAATATCATACATGAAACGAGTAGCCAGTGCAGGTTCGATGCACAATACTGGGTGCTTGGGGCTGGTGCACTGGGATGACCCAGTGGGATGGTACGGGGAGGGAGGAGGGTTCAGGATGGGGAACACGTGTATACCTGTGGTGGATTCATGTTGATATATGGCAAAACCAATACAATATTATAAAGGTAAAAAATTAAATTAAAAAAATTAAAAAAAAGAAAAAAGTATGCATATGTACATGCACTGATATATACTGATGGTTTCAACCAGAATCACCTTATAGTTAGCAAGATTTATCTGTGAAAATTGAGCATAATTATATTTTCTTGGCTCAAATATAATTCCCGGTCTCCTTTTTTCTTTCCCATCATGTTCTAGCTTTTTGACCTAACCTATCACAGGCATAGGGAATATTGCTTAGAGACCAAAATCATGTTGTGCCTTAGATTAACAGATCTGAATTTAAATCAGGTTCTAACACCAATTGAAACAGTTGCTCATTGCATCTGATCATCAACCTTCCTTTCTGTCTAAACATAGATATATCTATCTGCTGGTAGACAGACATATGAAATGAATAATTTTCACTCCAATAATATAATTATATTTTAGGTTGTTCATTATACATAAAGCATTTACAATATTATCTATTTATCAATAAATCGATTGTTATTTTGTGTATGCAAAATAATGAAAAATAGTAGCGTAGCACCTAATGAAAACTGAAAACAAAATGATAGCCAGTAGCAATACTTTCAGGAATTTTTACTAAAGTGCTATTAAAAATAACATAAGTTCATGGATTACTATTAGCATTCCTTTTAATATTATCTAATAGAATGGTGATGAGAATCAGCAGTTGCATTCTCTCTTAAACTGTCTTCATTCTAGTAAGAAAACCCTTTTACACTCAAATTTGGATCTCCTGCCTGATATATTTTAAAATGGAAGATGATTCCTGAGTCTTGAAGGTTGACTGGAATCCCTCTCAAGGAAAAAGAAGGTCAAGTGTTTTGAGGAGTCCACACTCTAGCTTGGACTGCAAGGAGATCAAATCAGTCAATCTTAAAGGAAATCCTAAAGGAATATGTCATATTCCCTGACGATGAATATTCAGGATTGATGCTGAAGCTGAAACTCCAATATTTTGGTCACCTGATACAAAGAACTGACTCACTAGAAAAGACCCTGATGATGGGAAAGATTGAAGGCTGGAGGAGAAGGGGACAACAGAGGATGAGATTGTTGGATGGCATCACAGACTTAATGGACATGAGATTAAGCTCCAGGAGTTGGTGGATGGATAGGGAAGCCTGATGTGCTTCAGTCCATGGGGTCTCAAAGAGTCAGACATGACTGAGCTATTGAACTAACTAACTGACACGCCAGCATTTTCCCAAAGGTATTCATTACGCAAGGCAGTGTCGATAATTCCAAACCATCTTGAAGATGTGTGTGTGAATGCTAAGTTGCTTCAATCATGTCCAACACTTTGTGATTCTGTGGATTGTAGTCCACCAGGATACTCTGTCTGTGGCATTCTCCAGGCAAGAATAATAAAGTGGGTTGCCATGCTCTCCTCCAGGGGATCTTCCTGACCCAGGGGTCAAACCCTCAATTGTACATCTCCTGCATTAGTAGATAAGTTCTTTACCTTAAGCACACACCTGGGAAGCCACAGTCTTAAAGATAAATTTCTTCCAATGACTGATAAGTGTTTCTATATTAACTTAGTAATGTTTGGCAGTCGTACTTTCATGTGCTAAAGTCTTCAATAATTTCATGGTTTGCTTTTTTTAAATTAATTAATCAATTTATTATTTTTTTTTTACTTTACAATATTGTATTGATTTTGCTATACATCAACTACACCCCATGGCGGATGCATGTTGATGTATGGCATGGTTTGCTTTTATATTTTGTTTGTTTGCTTTTTTCAAGTTCTAGCCAGGGAAGGCTTTTTTCCTTCAGTTTTAGGTTATGGTTGAAATAGCTGGCTAGCCATATTGTAGTGAGTCACTTGGTTCTCATGATTTGTCCTAAACATAGTAGGATTGTCTTAAAAAATTGAGAAAGAAATGCTAAACTCAAATTTATAGTGTAATGAAGCTGTGACGCTGTGAATATCATTCTTTAGAAATCTTGGAAGGTTGCTTAAGAAGTCAATTCCAATTGGGAAATACATCAACATTAAGATGAATATGCCACTTATTTTTGGTTTCACAGAATTACTAAGAGGAAGTTTTAGCTTATTTTTCTAGTTGTGGCAAAAATATACCATATATCTGTGCATATAAACTGCATAGTCATAAACAGTCACAGAATTTTACAATGATAGAAAGCAGATACTAGCAAAAAAGAGATTTTAAAGGTTATTTTAGATAACTACCATACACTATTCAAGGTATAAGATAAAGTTATAAAAATGAATAAAGTGTATTGCCATCAAAATCAGATTTATCTTTGTATCTGAATCTTTAGCATGCCTTTCTATAATTTGTTTGTGTAGAAAGTTATTCTTAGCATTCATGTAAAACTCAACCTTAAATAACTGAACAATTATATATGATCTCTTAAATATTAACTCAAATAATGTGGGAAGGTTTTGTAAATGCACAACCCCAAATCATCATGATAACTGATAATTTCAAGACTTTTACCTGCTAAGGTGGTTTTAGGCTGAAATGATAGAATATTTCACTATAAGTTTCTGAAAAGTAAATCTTATTCATGTGTTATTTATCTACTTACATAATACCAAGAAATCAAGGGGTAATGGATTGCAAGAATATCAGTCAATAATGTTGGGATTTTTGTCAGCTTCTCTGTTATTTTTTGGCCTTTCCTTTAGATGATGAGCATGGCTTTTAATCTTTAGTACTCCAAAACTATGTCCACTAGGAGGAAGGCCAAGTCTGGTCACTCCTTTTTTCATCTTTTAGTCTATCAGAGTTTTCAGAAGCTCTCAGCCTATTTCACCTTGTATTTAGTCAGCTGGAAGTAGGCCTGGTCTTGTTTTTGCAGATTGTATAGAGCTTCTCCATCTTTGGCTGCAAAGAATATAATCGATCTGATTTCGGTGTTGACCATCTGGTGATGTCCATGTATAGAGTCTTCTCTTGTGTTATTGGAAGAGGGTATTTGCTATGACCAGTGCATTTTCTTGGCAAAACTCTGTTAGTCTTTGCCCTGCTTTATTAAACAAGACCAGGAGCTGACTGTGGCTCAGACCATGAACTCCTTATTGCCAAATTCAGACTGAAATTGAAGAAAGTAGGGAAAACTACTAGACAATTCAGGTATGACCTAAATCATATCCCTTATGATTATACAGTGGAAGTGAAAAATAGATTTAAGGGCCTAGATCTGATAGATAGAGTGCCTGATGAACTATGGAATGAGGTTTGTGACATTGTACAGGAGACAGGGATCAAGACCATCCCCATGGAAAAGAAATGCAAAAAAGCAAAATGGCTGTCTGGGGAGGCCTTACAAATAGCTGTGAAAAGAAGAGAAGCGAAAAGCAAAGGAGAAAAGGAAAGATATAAACATCTAAATGCAGAGTTCCAAAGAATAGCAAGAAGAGATAAGAAAGCCTTCTTCAGTGATCAATGCAAAGAAATAGAAGAAAACAACTGAATGGGAAAGACTAGGGATCTCTTCAAGAAAATCAGAGATACCAAAGGAACATTTCATGCAAAGATGGGCACGATAAAGGACAGAGATGGTGTGGAACTAACAGAAGCAGAAGATGTTAAGAAGAGGTGGCAAGAATACACAGAAGACCTGTACAAAAAAGAGCTTAAAGACCTAGATAAACATGATGATGTGATCAGTGATCTAGAGCCAGACATCTTGGAATGTGAAGTCAAATGGGTCTTAGAAAGCATCACTACGAACAAAGCTAGTGGAGGTGATGGAATTCCAGTGGAGCTATTCCAAGTCCTGAAAGATGATGCTGTGAAAGCGCTGCACTCAATATGCCAGCAAATTTGGAAAACTCAGCAGTGGCCACAAGATTGGAAAAGGTCAGTTTTCATCCCAAACCCAAAGAAAAGCAATGCCAAGGAGTGCTCAAACTACCGAACAATTGCACTCATCTCACACGCTAGTAAAGTAATGCTCAAAATTCTCCAAGCCAGGCTTCAGCAATATGTGAACCGTGAACTTCCTGATGTTCAAGCTGGTTTTAGAAAAGGCAGAGGAACCAGAGATCAAATTGCCAACATCTGCTGGATCATGGATAAAGCAAGAGAGTTCCAGAAAAACATCTATTTCTGCTTTATTGACTATGCCAAAGCCTTTGACTGTGTGGACCACAATAAACTATGGAAAATTCTGAAAGAGATGGGAATACCAGACCACCTGATCTGCCTCTTAAGAAATCTGTATGCAGGTCAGGAAGCAACAGTTAGAACTGGTGATGGAACAACAGACTGGTTCCAAATAGAAAAAGGAGTAGGTCAAGGCTGCATATTGTCACCATGTTTATTTAACTTATATGCAGAGTACATCATGAGAAATGCTGGACTGGAAGAAACACAAGTTTAATCAAGATTGCCGGGAGAAATATCAATAACCTCCGACATGCAGATGACACCACTCTTATGGCAGAAAGTGAAGAGGGGCTAAAAAGCCTCTTGATGAAAGTGAAAGTGGAGAGTGAAAAGGTTGGCTTAAAGCTCAACATTCAGAAAACGAAGATCATGGCATCTGGTCCCATCACTGCATGGGAAATAGATGGAGAAACAGTGGAAACAGTGTCAGACTTTGTTTTTCTGGGCTGCAAAATCACTGCAGATGGTGACTGTAGCCATGAAATTAAAAGACGCTTACTCCTTGGAAGGAAAGTTATGACCAACCTAGATAGCATATTCAAAAGCAGAGACATTACTTTACCAACAAAGGTTCGCCTAGTCAAGGCTATGGTGTTTCCTGTGGTCATGTATGAATGTGAGAGCTGGACTGTGAAGAAGGCTGAGCGCCGAAGAATTGATGCTTTTGAACTGTGGTGTTGGAGAAGACTCTTGAGAGTCCCTTGGACTGCAAGAAGATCCAACCAGTCCATTCTGAAGGAGATCAATCCTGGGATTTCTTTGGAAGGAATGATGCTAAAGCTGAAACTCCAGTATTTTGGCCACCTCATGCGAAGAGCTGACTCATTGGAGAAGACTCTGATGCTGGGAGGGATTGAGGGCAGGAGGAGAAGGGGACGACAGAGGATGAGATGGCTGGATGGCATCACTGACTTGATGGGTGTGAGTCTGGGTGACCTCCGGGAGCTGGTGATGGACAGGGAGGCCTGGCGTGCTGCGGTTCATGGGGTCGCAAAGAGTCGGACACGACTGAGCGACTGTTCTGATCTGATCTGATCTGGAAGTTGGCCTCCTGTCCGATTACTAGCTACAAGAGAAGAAGAATTTCGCCAGTAACTTGCATTTTCAACCTGCAGAGGGATGGGCTAGACACTGGTACAAGGAAGATTCAGGTGGGAAATGTTGATGCTTAGGTAGCCAAGGAAGTCTCTTATATGTTTGACTATGGAGGCCCCAATAGAAAGACAAATCAGCTCAACGTCTCAGATGCACACTTACAGAGGCTTATCTGAGGATTTGGCTGGTACTAGTATTTGAGATTTGATTTTAGAGAGTGAATATATGTATAAATACATTCATATATATTTATAACTATATTATATAGATGGAATCAATTATACATATATAAAAGGACATAAAAGAATAATTCTGCAAAAAATGTAAGAAAAATAGTATTGGCAATTTCATGACCATTTCTCAGTAACTTTCAATAGGAAAGTGTTAGAAAAGAATATACTTTAAAATATAGGTATTTGTGAATCCACTCAGTTTTAACTATGCTATCTATTAGCTGTTTGATGTCAAACAAAAATGTCATTCTTTTGAATTCTAATCTCTTCACATGTGATGAAGTTAATGATACTGTTATTGGAAGATTAAAATGAAATAAGATAATTGAACACATAGTACAGTTACTTTCCCTTAGAAAATCTTCCGGGTATTTTGTTACTCCATCCATCATCCAGCCAGCTTAATTCTTAAAAATTCTTTATTAACAAGAACTCAGTAATCTGTACCTCATAATAATCTAGTTGATGACTTAAAGTTTAGTTTGTTATATGAAAAAGTGCTTGTTTAACATAAAGGTAAAGTTTGAGGGAAAATATTTGAAGTATAAGATTATCTGTCATGTAGATCAAATGAATTAATCATTTCCTGAAACACGTTATTTTCCCTCAAAGCATATCTGTCAATATACAGTAAACAATATTCAGAAAATCTTACTTTTTTGTGAAAAAGGGCAAACAATAAAAAAAAAATATAGTTACACCTTGGAAGGTTTATACTAACATACTAAGACTATTGACCTACTATTTTTTAACTCAAGTTTGAGTTTTCTTTGGGGTATATAGTCCTACTTACTGTGTTTATTGGTTTAAATATTGGAAACCATTTAAAGTTTCAAGTGGTTAATTAGCATGAAGTTATTAACCAGAAAAATGACATTTGTGGCAAACTGTAAACACAGGAAATAAGCACAAAGGAAAGCAAACAAAAGAATGCTAAATTTTTATTTTATGGAATTATAAAAACCTGGGCAGTGCCACAAAGTGGGCATGACTCTTGTTGTGTACTTTACGCTTGTCAATGTCATTACTTTTCATTCACTTTGAATAATGATGAATACTTGCTGTCAGTTTCCCCTAACCCTCAGGATGTGATGTATGTAATGTAGGTGACATATGGGCTAGGGTCAAATTCTATTTCATAAATCAAGAGAGTGTGCCTTTTAATTTATTCAAAATACATAATATTTGTTTTTCTGTAACTCTTTTGTTCTAGTATGTAGAATATATATTTATAACTATCTGCCTACTTATCTACATATATATATATATATACACACACACACACACACACACATAGATAGAAAATGGATAAAAATATATTCCCACAGTAATAAAAATCTTTATTTTATTCCATAGTATTTAATCTCCGAAGTAAAATTTTAAGCAAAGTGTAAAATACTTAATTATATTAGGCATCTACATAAGACCTGAACTGAAATATGAAATATTTATACTCTTCATTTATCCCTTTTAATGAATATTCATGTTTCATTGCATATCTATGTTTGGTTAGGGGATAATCAATATAGAGTATATACATCAAATTAGATTTTTGAAATCCCAAATTTCTTAATTTGAAACACATTTGGCATCATGAGTTCCTGGTTGTGTACTGTGGATTAGAACCACCTAATATTCATAACACTTATTTTATTTTAAAATATAATTATTACTTTTGAATTTCTTGTGATTGATTATCTCATCTGTAGAGGTCAGGGTAATAGGTTAATATCTCATTTTGCAAAGAAATTACCCACATCTTACAAATAGAATGAGTGCAAGTATTAACCCTTCTTAGTAAATAAGAGGCTAAGAAATTAAAAGATAAAATAACCCGCCTGATGTTATATCACTAGGTCACTCCTGAATCAGTGCAGTACCTTCCCAGTGATCATACTATTACCTTCTTCCCTGTTATCTCTCTTCCCTGTAGTATTCTGTTTAGACACAAATTCTTAATCTAAGGAATTAATTCATGCTGAGATGTTTGCAGGTGACAATGGCTTTTGAAAAAAAAATTTCTCTTTATAAGCTATTAGTTGTGTATAATATAGCAACATGACAAGTCTCATTGACCATATTTTTAAAATGTGGCTCCTTTCTTAGCACTTACCAACATTAGCCCCAAATCCTATTTCTACACCTAGTGCAAATCTATATTTCAGGATGCGACAATTTCCATTTAAAACAATAATTTGCAGATTAATTTATCAATTACTAATGAGTAATCTTATCTTTTTATATTTGTGTTAGTTTATTCAGTAATATTTCTAAACAGAAATGTTTTCAACAAATTGAAGATCAATTAAGTTAAAAAAAGTGGTGCAGCCATTGCAATCAGTGGTAAAAATAATTCATGGGAAAGATGATTATCACATTATTCATACAAATTTAAGAATCAAAGGGATTTTCTTGTTTACAATATCACCTACACATTTAACTATGTTTCCTTTAAGTAATAAAAATGGTACCATATTTAAGTGACCTGTCAAATATGCATGTATCATATACACTGCTATCTCATAATTGATTAAAACTTTCTAACCTAAAAGCAAATTACATAAATACTTCTATGCTGCTGCTGCTGCTAAGTCGCTTCAGTTATGGCTGACTCTGTGCGACCCCAGAGACGGCAGCCCACCAGGCTCTGCTGTCCCTGGGATTCTCCAGGCAAGAACACTGGAGTGGGTTGCCATTTCCTTCTCCAATGCATGAAAGTGAACTGTGAAAGGGAAGTTGCTAGTCGTGTCCGACTCTAAGCGACCCCATGGACTGCAGCCCAGACTTCTCCATCCATGGGATTTTCCAGGCAAGAGTACTGGAGTGGGGTGCCACTGCCTATGGTTTATTGTGATGTTCTACATTAATAAATTTTTGGATTGCAGTTTAGTCTTCTCTATGTTACAAACATAACTAGTGTTATTTTTTAATTTCAAATATAACTAAATATAGTTATACTAAATAATTTTAAATGGGTCTTTAAAAGCACATTTAAATGTTTTCACCATTACACCAAAAGATATTAAAACTTCAAACTTACAGAAGCCCACAGAGCAAACTAAGAATTAAATGGAAACAGGACTCACAGGGTTTCCCTGGTGGTTCAGATGGTGAAGAATCTGTCGGCCATGCAGGAGACCAGGGCTATATCCTTGGGTAGGGAAGATCCCCTGGAGAAGGGAATGGCTAACCACTCTAGTATTCTTGCCTGGACAATCCCATGGACAGAGGAGACTGGAGGTCTACAGTCCATGGGGACCCAAGCAGTCTGACATGACTGACTATTCTGAATATTGAATTAATTCAGAATTGAATTCTGAATGTTGAATTAATTCAGAACTTAGAACTTTCTGGATCCCACAGAGCAAATTCTGAGCTAAATGTAACTAGAACTCACCAGGAGGATCCAGGCTCACAGAAGCTCCAAGAGTCTACTACGCATCCTTTCCCATCAAGCCTGGTGCTTGCAACTGGTCCCCGTTGTTACACTGGGCTGTCCTTGCTGGTCCTCATAGCCTGGCTGTTCTGACCCCTTCTGAAGCACGGAGGCTGCTGACTATACACTGTTTTGTGTTACTGCCTCCCAGCGTAGTGGGAAAGTGAAAGTGAAAGTCGCACAGTCGTCTGCGACTTTGCGCCCCCGTAAACTGTAAAGCCTGCCCGGTTCCTCTGTCCAAGGGATTCTCCAGGCGAAAATACTGGAGTGCGTTGCCATTTCTTTCTGCAGGGGATCTTCCAGACCTGGATATCGAACCCAGGTCTCCTATATTGTAAGCAGATTCTTTACTGACTGAGCCACTTAGAAATGAGTGTGGTGGGAGCAGGAGCCAAATCCTCCTCCTCATCTTTGACCATGAGCTGGCTCAATGGCATTATGGAAGTGTCAACCCTTTGGCACCAGATTGTTAGAGAATCTGCGTTTGATAAGGTTTCTCAATTATCTATAGCTACATAACAAATCACTTCAAAACATAGATGCTAAAAAAAGTAAACATTTATGATCTCACATCATTTCTGAGGGTCAGGAAGCAGCCTCTCTGGGTGGCTTAGCTCAGTCCTTCCTAAGACTGCAGTAGGATTTGGCCAAAACTTGCCTGGGTCTGAAGGACCCACTCATAGCCTGGCCAAGTAATACTGCCATGGCCAGAGGTGTCAGATCTTCATCATGGGGCCTCTTCACCCTATGGGATACCTCGAGTGTCCTTTCAACATGGCAGTTGGGGATCCACAGCAAATGATCCAAGAGAACCAGGAGAAAGCCCCAATGCTCCAGAGTCATCTGTGTCATTATACAGGCTGGCCTCGCTAGGCCTGGGAGGGACAACCTGGGCCATGAATACCATGGGACAGGCTCACTAGTGTCAATGTGAGGCATTGACCATGCCCATTACAATTGGGGAACCAGCAGTTTCTCCACAAGCTCACACACACTTCCAATGTGTGGAGACTAGGAAGATTTCTGAGATGTTGTTGGAGTTGGGGGCATGGAACCTCCTTTAGGGCAATGGGCTATTTGCACCAACCAGTCCTGCAAAGGCCTCACTCATTCCCAACAGCAGATGCTCATATCATGACCCACAACCTGCTGACATGCAGGGCTATTTGAACAGCATGGTGGTTGGTGAGCACCACTGTCCTCCCAAGGAGTTGAGGAAACTTGCTCTCCCATAGGCATCTCTCCCTTCACTTCCCTTCAGCCCTATTTCTACTTTATTTTTTTTTTTTTTTTTTTTTTACTGCTTTGGTGGGTGTGAAATGGATTTCCTAATTTTAATATGAATTTTCAAGGTTACTAATAAGACTTACTAGACATTTAGATTTCCTTTCTGTAAAATACCTATTTTCCTACTGCACTATTTCTTTCTTGACCATTGTCATCCTTTATGTATTCTGGGTATCAATAATTTGCAGTTACATATGTTACAAATTAAAAAAAAAAAAAAAAAAAGCATGCTGAGTAAAACTATCAAATGCTGGGGAAGATGCAACTGGTAATAAACTCTTCCACCATGAGCATTCAAACCCTGAAATATGATTACTTGGTCTCACTCAATAGCCAGATTTTTCTCTGCAAAAATTTAGTATCGGAATGAGGTGAGACTCCTACTGCATAGCCAAGAAAAGTCCCTTGGAGGATATTGCTTTATTGTAGACAAAGATTTAAAACACCCTCTAAATTATGAAGATGTAAGGCAAATAGGCAGTCCTTGCCAGTGAAGATTCGTATGTAGGTATAGGTATGTAAGATATGTGTTTATTATTTAACAATATTTGCCTTTCTGCTTTGTGCTGAGATGGTCCCATGGAAGAGGAGCAAACCAGGCTCCATGGGGAAGACTAATTCCAGCACCTCAGGAGAGTGGGATTGAGTTCTCCACCATGGCCCACCTGGACTGAGCTAAACCTCGGTGCGGGGCGGGGGATCTCAGTAGGTGAGTGTGATCAAAAAGAGTGGTGTCCTTAGATTTCAGGGGGATGCTGCTGGGGTGATGGAAAGAAAATAGTTGAATTAATGAAGTATTGTAGAAATTATGAACAAATTTCCTGCCATAAAAATGTGCCGGACCACCTGTAAATCCATGTGGCAGAGACACAAGCTAAGGCATTAATGGATTGGTCATGCCTCTGGGTTTCTCTCTCTCCCTGACTTCTTGAAGGTGGACCAATCTTCTTTGATCTAAATTTCTAGTGTTCTTGCCCAAGTAGAGTGGTTCAGATCAGATCAGATCAGATCAGTCGCTCAGTCGTGTCCGACTCTTTGCGACCCCATGAACCGCAGCACGCCAGGCCTCCCTGTCCATCACCAGCTCCCGGAGGTCATTCAGACTCGCATCCATCGAGTCAGTGATGCCATCCAGCCATCTCATCCTCTGTCGTCCCCTTCTCCTCCTGCCCTCAATCCCTCCCAGCATCAGAGTCTTCTCCAATGAGTCAACTCTTTGCATGAGGTGGCCAAAATACTGGAGTTTCAGCTTTAGCATCATTCCTTCTAAAGAAATTCCAGGATTGATCTCCTTCAGAATGGACTGGTTGGATCTTCTTGCAGTCCAAGGAACTCTCAAGAGTCTTCTCCAATACCACACTTCAAAAGCATCAATTCTTCGGTGCTCAGCCTTCTTCACAGTCCAGCTCTCACATCATACATGACCACAGGAAAGACCATAGCCTTGACTAGGCAAACCCTTGTTGGCAAAGTAGAGTGGTTAAGGAAGGCTTTTTTAAAGTAAAGGGATTTCCTGTCACTGAGGGCAGGTGAGTGCTCAGGCAAGAAAATGAATAAATAGAAGTGAGGTAATTGTGTTTGTATTCCAAGCTAGTAACATGGATCATTCCAGATACACTATTGACAAGGATTTTTCTACCAACTGGGTCATTTCCCTTATAGTCTTTCTCTAAATTTCTTAAATGTATTCCCACAACACCTGCAGTTAAGCCCAATGTTTCTAGGGATATAAGAACAAAGCACACAACCTGTCTCTGAGGAAAATGGATCCAGTGAGCAATAATGAGAGCTTTGAGAATGAGAAATCTGAAGAAAAAAAAAAAAAGAGGAAACATAGAAACATGTGGCATCATAGATTCATATATTTCAGCAGGAAATCAATGTTCAGTGACTAAACAAATTTCAGAGTTAAATTATATTTTCTATCCTTAAGGACTATCCATAATAGTTATATAATTGTAAATATATACGTGTAAACATCATTGAGAAAATTCTGACATTGGTTACACCTGTCCTTTTTTCTACTAAAATTATTTTCCGATTGCATCATTAATGTATTTCTTATGCATTTCCATCATCTTTGTCATAGTTACTCCTCACTGTTTCAGAAAAAAATAAAACTTCATGTTTACAAATTGATATTTCTTGATAAGAGATAAAAGTATTTGTTTAAAAGAATTCTTTAAAATTTTTCTTAGGCTGCTTCAATTTATAAAATGACTAAATTTTTAAATAACTTCAAGTTACCTGGAATAGAAAGCATCATTAAAGAGCATACTTTAAAAATTGCTTATTGATGCTAATAATACATTTGCTTTTGTTGTTGTTTGTTTGTTTACTTTTTTAACACAAAATGATGTGACAGGATCCTGTATATTAAGTGTTAAAAAAACACACAGTATTTCCCTGGAGACTGGTTTGGAGACTTCACAGTTTTTCCAGTTTCCGAGTGAAGAGGATGTTATAAGTGATTCCCCAAATAAATGATCTAGTGAAGTTGTCATCAGGCAACCCTTCCAAATCAATCCCTTACAAATGCCCTCCTGTAGGTGTGCCAATAGAACAAGACTGAGATTGGTTCAGAAGCAAAGTAAAGTTTCAGTTTTTAATCAGAGGATGAAGAAGTGTGACTTCATGCTCCAAGTCCTAACTACCCCCAACAAGCTATAGGGTGGACCCTTTCTAGGGCTTAGTCAGTGAGAAGGGAAGTGTGCAGAATTATAGTGGGGCTGGTGCAGCTGTGTTGTTCAGCTCTGGAGTGAGTGCAGTGCCAGGTACAGCGTATCTGCATATGGCCCACTGCCATCTTGAATTGAGTGTCCCAGAGCCGAGGTGATGGGCACAGCTATTTGGCACTAGGAACTCTGGCCTGAAGTGCCAGGAAAAGACCTCTGTAACCGGCACCGCATGAGCAAGTGAGAATGCAAGCACAAAGGAAAATAAAAAACTTATCCTTTATTTTATTATCCAGATTCTATTTTTAGCTCCTAATAATTGTTAAAGGGTTTGCTTGGGATGCTGTTCCAGAGGGAGTGTTTCCTCAAAAAGGTTGGATTGCTGAAGAAGTTGGGTTGGTGATAGTAAAAATGAATTTGGTCCACAAAAATACATACCAAGTAGCCTTTGCCCATTATAGTAACATTCTGAACAGAGGAATCACATTTCCTGGAGGAGAGAAGATGTTCATCTCCATTGACTGAATGGTCTCAGTTGCCATTTAGTGACATTTGCTTTATCTTGAACAAACATACCTCAGGTTTCTCTCCTGTCTGCAAGTTACTGAATTTTAACTCCTCCCAAATTTAAGAGCTGAAAGCTCATCTGGGGAACTGAGTGACTGCACAGAGAGTGGAGCCTTCAGGCTCCACTGATCATTTCCCCTTGCTTTCACAACTTTCTGCTCTAAGATTTTACTGATTTTTGTTGCCCCTTTGGTAAAGAATCTGCCTACAATGCAGGAGACCCCAGTTCAATTCCTGGGTTGGGAAGATACCCTGGAGAAGGAATAGGCTACCCACTCCAGTATTCTTAGACTTCCCTTGTGGCTCAGCTGGTAAAGAATCCACCTGCAATGTGGGAGACCTGGGTTTGATCCCTGGGTTGGAAGATACCCTGGAAAAAGGAAAGGCTATCCACTCCAGTATTTCAGCCTGGAGAATTCCATGGACTGTATAGTCCATGGGGTCTATACAAAGAGTCAGATATGACTGAGTGACTTTCACTTTCACTTTTCCTTACCACATAAAAGTTCTTTTTTCATTTGATTTTGAGATGCTTGTATATTTCTGAGATCCAGGAATTCTCCCTTTGTAGTAGTTTTTCTGAGAAAAGTATTTCCATATTTCTGTTCAAATTTACATGTTTTTGACATTACACTGTAACTTGAATTAGAAAGCAAAAAGGGGCAGAATCAGTTCAGTTCAGTCGCTCAGTCATGTCCAACTCTTTGTAACCCCATGAATCACAGCACACCAGGCCTCCCTGTCTATCACCAACTCCCAGAGTTCACTCAAACTCACGTCCATCAAGTTGGTGATGCCATCCACCCGTCTCATCCTCTGTTGTCCTTTTCTCCTCCTGCCCCCAATCCCTCCTAGCATCAGGGCCTTTTCCAATGAGTCGACAATAGAAACAAATGTTTATTCTGAGAAAAAATCCAAGCTCATTTCCACAGACATTTCCCTGTCCCTTATTTATGATACATCCTGCCCTGGGCCTAGAGTGCTGGGCCAGGTGAGAACTGCTTGGATTCCTCTCCACATTAGCAATTGAGTTAGGAACCATTTAACACTGAAAAGCTGTGGATAAGTCTTGGCCAAAAATTCAATTTCTTTCTTTTTTTTTTTTCTTTATTTTTACTGTGGTCTCCACTGTCTTGGATAAAAAGATAAAAAAGCTATTTCCATCTAACTATTGATCTTCATAAACAGAGGCATTGAAGAGGAACAAAAACAACTACTACAACAGAATAGTTTGTATCACATCTGAATCTATTTATTTGTGAGGAAAGGGAGATTCATATCACTCTTGGGAGAGTTCAGCAATTCCCTCTGCATCATGTAGGTGCTTTATTTATGCAAAACAAACATTTACTTGCAAACATGATAGGATTACCAAAACATTTTTTGATTGGTTACTAAAATAAACCTAAAAATTTCTCTTTTGACTGATCATTTTTCATCATGACATTATTTGGGTGGGTATTAAACTGGTGGGTATTAAATAAGGGCTCCCCCTGTGGCTCAGCTGGTAAAGAATCCACCTGAAACTTGGGAGACCTGGCTTCGATCCCTGGGTTGGGAAGATCCTCTTGTGAAGGGAAAGGCTGCCCATTTCAGTATTCTAGCCTGGAGAATTCAATGGACTCTATCGTCTATGGGGTTCCAAAGAGTTGAACACAACTGAGCAACTTTTACACAAACTGGGGATCAATTCTTAACAAGCTATAGAATGGCTGAAAAGTCATGCAGGCATATAGACATGTAAAGATTTAAGTAGGGGACTCCTTTATAGAAGTCAACAATATGTTTCTTAGATATTAATCTCTAATGCAGGAGGTGAAAAATGATGGTATTAAATCTCCATCTCATAATTGTAAAATGTATGTTAGGAAAGTGTTATATTATTAAAGCCCAGGAAACATTCCATTTCCAATGAATAGAAGTCAAACAGACTTGGATTAAGGTATTTAAGTTTTACCAGGCCTTAAACTCAAACTCTCATCTTAATATTTAATTAGTTTGCTAAAGCTTCTATAACAAAGTACCACTAACTGGGTTGTTGTTCAGTAGCTAAGTCATGTCCTACTTTTTGTGACCTCATGGACTGCAGCTCACCAGGCTTCCCTGTCCTTCACTATCTCCTGGAGCTTGCTCAAACTCATGTCCATTGAGTCAGTGATGCCATTCAATCATCTCATTCTCTGTTGCCACTTTCTCTTCCTGAACTCAATCTTTCCCAGCATCAGGATATTTTCCAATGAATCGTCTCTTTACATCAGGTGGCCAAAGTATTGGAGCTTCAGCTTCAGCCCGTCTAATGATTATTGAGCTGATTTCCTTCAGGATTGACTGTTTTGATATCCTTGTAGTCCAAGGAACTATCAAGAGTCTTTTCCAAAACCACAATTTGAAAGCACCAGTTCTCCAGGGCTTAGCCTTCTTTATGGTCCAGCTCTCACATCCGTAAATGACTACTGGTAAACCACAGCTTTGACTATATGTACCTTTGTTAGGATAGCAATGTCTCTGCTTTTTTAATACATCGTCTACGTTTGTCATAGCTTTTCTTTCAAGGAGCAAGTGTCCTTTAGTCCTGTATCTGTAGTAACTGTCCACGATGATTTGGGAGACCAAGAAAATAAAATCTGCCACTGTGTCTACTTTTACCCCGTCTATTTGCCATGAAGTGATGAGACCGGGTATCATGATCTTAGGTTTTTTAATATTCAGTTTTAAGCCAGCTCTTTCACTCTTCTCTTTCACTCACCCTCATCAAGAGGCTCTTAAGTTCCTGTTTCCTTTCTTCGATTAGTGTGGTATCATCTGAATATCCGACGTTGTTGATATGTCTCCCTGCAAATAACTGGATGGATTAAGAAACAGATATTTACTGTTTCCAATTTGTAGAAGTTAGAATACAAAATCAAAGTGTCGATTTTCCTTTTTCCACATTCATTTCCTTCTGAGGAATATGGAATACTGGGGGAAATATAATTAAAAGCAAAATCCTACCCCCTCAAAAAATATAGGTTATTAGACAAAGAAAATATTTGTATTATTTATTTATTTTTGGCTGTGCTTGGGTCGTCCTCCCTCCCTGGGTTTTCTCTAGTTGTACTGAGCAGGGTCTACCCTTTGTTTTACTGTGCATGCAGACTTGTCACTGTGGTGGCTTCTCTTCTTATTGAGCACAGGCTCTAGAGTGCCAGTAGTTGTGGCACAGGGGCTTAGTTGCTCCGTCTCATGTGGCATCTTCCCAGAACACAGATAGAGGCCATGTCCCCTGTTGGCAGATGGTTACTATCCACTGCACCACCAGGGAAGGTTCTACTTTTACTATTGAATAAGCACTCTAATACTTTGGCCACCTGATGTGAAGAGCTGACTCATTTGAAAAGACCCTGATGCTGGGAAAGATTGAGGGCAGGAAGAGAAGGGGATGACAGAGGATGAGATGGTTCGATGGCATCACCAACTCAATGGACATGAAATTCAGTGAACTCCAGGAGCTGGTGATGGAGAGCGAGGCCTGGTGTGCTGCGATTCATGGGATGGCAAAGAGTCAGACACGACTGAGCAACTAAACTTATACTTATAATGAAGCATTAAAGCACAATATGATGCTCTAACAGGTAATCTCTTCAGATGTTGCAAAGACAGAATTTTTAAAAAAAATCATTTGATGTAATCAAGCAGAAATAACCCATTACATACATGTTCTCAAGGTGAAAAATAATTAGTCCTGAAGTAAGAGTATTGACAGCACCATTTTTCACACATAGTTTATTCCAGGCTCATCTGGTAAGATCAAGTGTTATCTAACTGGCGTTATGAAGACGAAAAACAAATTGCTCATGTTGTTGTAACATGAGACAGCTTTGCAATTTAGAAAAAAGTATCTGTAGAGGTTAAACTCTTACCTTACCAAAAAATCTGGGATGTTGCAGTACTATCTCTTTAGACGTATAGATTTCAGAGAGATGGCTCCCAGGTTCTAAAAAAGATATTTCTGGGTCATACAGCTGACAAAATGCTCATTTAGTTTCTAAAAATATTTACAACATTTCAAAGAGACAATGAAACAACTTATACTTGCAGGTTTTCTAAAGTAAGTGATCTAAAAAGAGGACAGTGGAGGAAAAGTCTCCATCCTTGTTTATAAAGCAGAATTAAACTCTTATTTTTAATTTCTATTTGTTCTTTCAGAGAGCATTTTGCTCAAAGGTTCTGCCTGCTTTGCAGATGACCATCATTGTTCTGTGTTCCTTCATCCTTTTCTGTTTCTGTTTCCAAATTCCTGTTTTTTTATAAGGACAGCAGTTGTGTTGAATTAGAACTCAAACTAATAACCCTTTTTAATTTGATTACTTTTGTAAAGTTTCCATCTTTAAATAAGGCCACACATGTAGTTTCTAAAGTTTAGGATATATCTGCATACATATATACATACACAAATGTGGTTGCTCTTTAGTCATGAAATTATGTCCGACTCTTTTGTGACCCCATGAACTGTAGCCCACCAGCCCTAAATATATATTATATATATATAAATTTAAATATACATATATATTTAGGGAGGGGCAGAGTTAAATCCATAACAGCATCATACAACCACCTGCAAAGATAAGAGACTGAAGAAATTAGCATTACACAAAGAGAAAGAAGAAACTGGTTGCTGGCTGGAAGTTCTGATCCAGCAGTAAAAGGAAAATTTTGTAGCCTATTTCCTCAGCTATAAGAAGTACAGAAAGGTGAAAAGAGAGAGAAGGAAACAATTCCAGTGCTATTTATAAAAGAACTGTCACTTTTCACATTCCTGCTACAAGAAAAGTGGAAGAAAAGAAGGGTTCTTGCTCTTTCAGCTCAATTTTTTCAATTTGTAAAAGTAGCTTAAATGGAGATAAACTTTAGAATTTGCACCTAAAGCCTGTAAAGATCTGAAGTTCTTTCTGTAGATTGTCTCAAAATTGCAGGCAAAAACTTAATTGATGAAATGTAATTAAGAATCAATGCTCTTACCCCAGAGTCCTGTGAAAATGATTCTGCCCTGAGCTAAGTGACCACTTGTTAGGGACAAGTATATTATAATCTTCTAAGGAGAGGATTTTTACTCATTACAAGATTGTAAGTCTCCTTGTTTGATAAAACATAAATAAGGAAATTTGCCAACTTTTTATTAACCACAAACCAAGAGTTCTGTGTTTTCATATTGATATGTTATGGAGATACAATATGATGTGAAGAAATGTGAGGAACATCAATTAAATTTGCTATCTTATCTGCCAGTTCCTGGTGATTAAAAGATTTATCAGAATGGAATATTTTAAATCTGCTGGAAGTACAGTTATATCACCTGAATTTTGAGTTAAGCCACAAATCATAGACCATTTGAATTAGATGCAGGGAGTGAGAATGGCGAACGGCCAAGTCTCCATTTCTTACAGCCAATTCTTGCAAGAACCATGACAAATTGTCACGTTAATTCCCTGCATATGAAATCTGGAGTTTTCAATAGCCAATGCTTTTATGTTGCTCCAAAACCTTGAGTAGAATAATTCTCACTCAGGTTCTTATGGGAATGTCAAAATTGTGGATCAAATAAAGCTATGAATGCAAGGGAAAGACAAAGTAAACATAAGTAAGAATGAGGGTCAGGAAAACAGATAAATTAGAGGAGAAAGAAGAATATGCAAGCACTAAAAGTATTGAGATATGAAAACCATGCATTAAGAGCAAAAAAAGCAGACAAAGAGCAAACCAAAACCATTCACAATATTTCCTAAAAGAAGTTATTTCAATCAAAGTTCAAATGGAAAGAAATGCATGTGCTTGAGATATGTATTTATTTATAAAAAAACAATATTTCCCAATTACATTTTATGGACTAAATTTAAATAATCTGGAGTAGAACACTAAATAACATTTTATTTTGGATTAAATTAAGTCCATTAACATTATATACTAATTTTATCATTGAAAAATACTTTTGAATGTAAATTAACTATAAGGTCTCAGATATCTCACAAAAAGAATAGAATTAATAACATTAATATATACAGCAAACAGTTTGATATGCTATTGCATAGAATGTAACTATTATACTAAAACAAACTGCCTCCTCTGTTTCAGATTCTTTATTCTGGTATGTACTCCAAATATAAAATGTTATAATATATGAGAAAGACATAAATTCAGAACAAAACAATTGACATCAAAGCATGACACATGTATGTGTCATTGTATGTTAAAATTAATCATTGTATGATTAATTTTAACAAAATGATGGATCAGCAGAACTCAACAATCTGGTACATACAGCGTATAAAAAATACATATAGTATACAAAAGCATGTTGAATAATAGGTTACCTAATTATAGTGTTTCTAAGCATATAATTAAAACATAAACTCCACATAAAGAATAATTAGCTATTTAAAAGAGTAAATTAGTTCTTCATTAATTTATTTGAATAGGTATCTGTGATTCATTATTACCTAGAGGAAGTGTGTCAGAGTGCAATTTTATTAAACAATACATGCTCTGGCTTTGTAATATGTGTATGTAGATAAACACAAAGATACATGTATGGACCCACATACATAAGAATGTGTAATTTATACCCGGCTTGCTACATAAACTTAACTTTTCAAATTAAAAAACGTATTTACTTTCTAAATAAATTAATATGTAGGAAAAGGCAACATGTTCAAGCTTTAAATAGATGAGATGGTGATTTTTGTTAGCCTTCACTTCCCTGCAGAGAACTTTTTTTTAATGGTTTCTGAGGAAAGATAATGATGCAGTATCCCTAAGTGAGTATCTCATCTTGAGAGAGCACAAGATTATAGTTTTTAAATGATAATGTGCTTGAATTAAATTTTGGCACAGTAATGAGTTTACACCATTCCACTCTTTGGCCTTGCTTCATTCTCTGTTTTGTAAAGGAGGTATAAGGCTGTTAACAGCTAATATTGTCAGAGCAAATAATGGTAATAGAGACATCTTTTCTGAGGGATTTTGACAGAATCTGTACCATGGAAACAATCTCTCAGCAACAAAATCTAAATTGGGAAATAATCCCCAGGTCTACTTACCCTTTTTGCTTCTACTTTTGTGATTTTCTTTAAGCTCTTCTAATTCCCCCCATTAAAGAAACTCCAGGGATAAAAATCTATGACTACATTAATGCGGTATTCTGTTTGAATTAGAAAATCAAACTGCAGAATCAGGGCTTTGAATGTTCCCTTAGAAATAATCAAGAGTAGCACATTCATCCAAGATATGAGGAAACAAGTTCTAAGATGCCAGTGTGCATTGCCCAAGGCCAAGTAGCTAGTGAGTGGCAGAGCTTCCAGGGAAATGCAATTGTCCCTGTTCCTTTGCAAAGACCATTGTACTTAAGCTGTAACAAAAACAGAATAAAAAATGAAGGAGTTATCCATACAATTAAGGATGAAGTATATTTTACAAAAATTGTATTAATTTTTAGGAAGCTTGATTCCTTAAAATATTTGCTTTAGGAAACTTTTCCATTAATACTATTTAAAATTCATGTGGTTAGAAATGTGATAATTAATTTAATAAACTTTAATGTGTAGTAAATTGGGGTTTTCAATATTACATATGTTATTTCTTGTAAAACACAGTAGAATTCCTTATATATAAGGAAATAATTATATTGTTCTCTATTGTAAAAGGAACTTGCTTCGAATTAGACCAAGACAATTTGAAAATTGAGCAATGATTTATGAGCAATCATTGGAATAAGTGTTTCCTCTATAGATAGATATGCCATTAACCTAAATATATTTTGTTATTTGATTTTAATTTGCTTTATTTATTTATTTTTATATAACATCTATTTTCTTATATGAACAGCTGCCATCTGTTCAAACAAACAAAAAGTTTGCAGAATCCTCTTTTAGCTTGTGCAGTTCTGCGCAATTGATTTCAGAATTGCTTCTGGCACCTTGCTTCTGTAGAGAAAAAGGAAGGAAAAAAAAAAGCATGTTTTTGTTAGTCTAAAACCGGACTGTTTCTAATAAGTCTATAATGACTCTGTCTTTGGGAAGTTATTATATATTCTATGAAGCATTATTTGCTCTACATAAGTGTATCTGTGTACTTTTATTTAGCTATCCTCTCAGCCTTATTTAATGGATATTCTATGAGCTCGTTTTGAAGTGGACTCTACTAAAATAGGTTCTTCTCTGGTAGCTCAGATGGTAAAAGTCTCTGCCTACAATGTGGGAGACCCGCGTTTGGTCCCTTGGTTGGGAAGATCCCCTGGAGAAGGAAATGGCAACCCACTCCAGTGTTCTTGCCTGGAAAATCCCATGGACGGAGGAGCCTGGTAGGCTACAGTCCAAGGAGTCGCAAAGAGTTGGACACGCCTGAACGACTTCACTCATTTACACTACTAAAATAATTGTGAACAAAATACACAGGGTCTGCTGAAACTTGTGGAGTCCATGTCTAATGAGATACCCAGTAATCAAGCAGATATTCACAAAATACGCAAATATATGTAAAATACCATAGCTCTGGTGAAACAGTACAGGTAACACTGAATCCACATGAAATAAATAAATAATGGACTTTGAATGTAGCACTAGTAATAAAAAGCCCGACTGCCAGCACAGGAGATGTAGGGGACGTGGGTTCGATCCCTGGATCGGGAAGATTTCCTAGAGAAGGGCATGACAACTGACTCCGGTATTCTTGCCTGGAGAATCCCAAGGACAAAGGAGCCTTGTGGGCAATAGTCCATACATAACAAAGAGTCAAACGCACATGCAACTTTGAAATGGTGCAAAAGGAGCAGTTTTTTCAGAGAGATCAAGAAAACCTTCTCTGGAGATGTGAGTTTTATGTTAAATTGGAAGGAAAAATATAATTTTACAAAGTGGAATAATGTGTGAGGCAAAGTTATCAGTGTCCCAGGTGATGGAGACAACTAAATGCCTTTGAACGGAAGCACATCATATTTGCAAAAATATAACAAGGACAAAATGGCTAATATTCAGAGAGAATGGGGAGTGTATCTGAGTCAAAACTGGAAAAGCATATAAGAGCTGGACCTTCTGTGTCATGTTAAATAATTTGAGAACAATGGGAATGCACTGATCTTTATTTTTAATTTAATTTTTGGGGATATGAAATAACATAAATAAGATTTAAACTTTGTGTAACTATCCCTTAATACAGAATAAATAAAATGGTTTGAAAGGCCAAGATACTTGGAGGCAAATTAAATGGCTGTTGTAGAAATCCAAGCAAGATTTGGCAGTATTTTGGAAAAACAATGTAGTTTTGCATTTGGCAAAAAAAAAAAAAAAAAAGAGAGAGAGACACACATTTAAACAGTGTTTAGCAGAAACCAAAATTGACAGAAATGTGGTGATGGATTAATTAAGGAAGAATGCAGGAAAATATGATATTGTGGCTTCTGGCTTGTATCATTGTTGGATTCAGTTGTCATTTACTGAGACAGGGAATGCTGGAAGATAATCATTTTTGATTGTAGAAAGATCGTGACTTATTTTGGTCTTGTTCAGTTTAATTTGTCTTTGAGTCAGCCAGGAAGTGATTCAAGCAGGCGTGTGGATTGTAGGTCTATGGCTAAGAGTATTTTATGAAAAAGAGTTTTATATATGGAAGCAGATTTGGCTAGAAGTAATTTTTAAAGTAATTTTGGCTGACAATATAGAACAGTTATTAAAACTGTGTTCGTCCCAACCAAATTTAATTCAGTCACACTCTAAAATCCACTTTCAAATATGACTCTTATGAGAATGAGTAATATGTCCTCTATTCTGAAATTAGTGCTGATCTTTAAACTATTTAGGAACATATTTAAATTTTAAGTGAAAATTCCAATCTATTTGGGCACAAAACACAAAGTATCTGAATGGAATACTCCTATATACTTATATATTCAAGTATAGGCCAAAATAAAGTCCCTACCTCAAGAGAAGAATGTTGTTTGATTTGCCTATTAGTGAAGATTTAGGCTTGGGAAGCATTAAAGACATTTAAGTACTTCAAGTGGATTTTTTAAGACACTTCTGCTGAAACCCTAGATATCTGCAACTGTGTAAATAGTGCAATTTGGAATATTTCTTAGACATCATGCTGTGGGAACTGTCTGATATTTAAACTTATGATGAAGGCTTCAAATTGTATTTCTTAATACTTCAACATTGTATGAAATATCATTTGTCCCTTTAATGAAATATATAATAAGAAAATATTATATGCAAAGCACTGGGCATACCATGAACTGTAAAACCAGTGTTATAACCTTTGAATCATTTAGTCTATCAGAATGAGACCAAGATAAAACTAATGTGCCAGAGAGTGTTACAGGAGGAGAACAAAATTCAGAGTCAAGTAACCCAAAAGAAATGTAACCAAAAACAAAGAGTGGTAAATTCTACCTGCGGTCAATTCTACTCTATCAGGGCTTAGAGTCTTAAAAGGGTAAAAGGGAGCACGTGCAAGAGTGCATGTCTGCATGCTAAGTTGCTTCAGTCTCGTCCAACTCTTTGTGACCCTATGGACCATAGCCCGCCAGGCTCCTCTGTCCCTGGGATTCTCCAGGTAAAAATAATGGAGTGGGTTGCTTTGCCCTCCTCCAGGGGAACTTTCTGGAGGGAATCCTCCTCCAGGGATCGAACCTAGGTCTCTTACTTGTCTTACATTGACAAGCAGGTTCTTTACTACTAGTACCAGCTGGACATCCCCAAAAGAGAGTATGCTAAGTCACTTCAGTCGTGTCCGACTCTGTGTGACCCCACAGACGGCAGCCCACCAGGCCTCCCCGTCCCTGGGATTCTCCAGGCAAGAACACTGGAGTGGATTGCCATTTCCTTCTCCAATGCATGAAAGTGAAAAGAGAAAGTGAAGTCGCTCAGTCGTGTCCGACTCTTAGCGATCCCATGGACTGTAGCCTACCAGCCTCCTCTGTCCATGGGATTTTCCAGGCAGAGTACTGGAGTGGGGTGCCATTGCCTTCTCCCCAAAAGAGAGTAAGTGGTCTTATTTTGGAAAAAATTAAGTACAGTTAGTCAATTTCAGAGATGCACTCTTAGATACCTATGTCACACCTTCTCTTCTATCCTTTATTATTTAAGACTTTTGTTTCCTTGTTTCAACATAACTTTAGCTCTCTTCCACTGGGAAAAAAAAAAAAAAAAATGGAACCACTGAGAAGAAAATTTCTATCTGCATTTACCACCAAAACTATCAAATCTATCTGAATCTGTTCTTTGTCTTCCTTCTTATTACAATGGATCACTATTTTCAGTCCTTCTTAAGACAAAAATATCCACTTGTGGTTTGTATCCCTTCCCTTCTTTATCATCACTTCAGAATTTATATCTGCATTCTGTTTCCTCTATTAGCATGCTTTTGTTCTTCTGAATCATTTTCATCAACAAATACCTGGCTTTAATATCTCCCAACTTCAAGACTCTCCTTTGACTCTGAACACCTTCCAATTAACATAAATTTTGTTGACTTGTCACTTAGAGAAAATGATTTAAATTTGATTTTTTTTTAAATTTTCTGGTTTAGTTTTCCCTTTTTCTTGCAAAAACCATTCATTTATGCTTCATTCCCCCATGATTCCACTGACATGCTCTTGAAATCATGAATAGCATGATTCCTGGACACCAAATTCAATGGACAGTTTGAAAACTTTATCTTTCTCAACCATCAGCAGTGTTTGACAAACTGATCTTTATTTAGATACCATATTCAGTCTCTACAATTTTTAAATGTTCTATACACTGATGAACTGCAAAGTCATATCTCCAGCCTAAAGTTTACTCATTAACTCCATGAAAGTATGTCCTTATATGTAAGGACTTGTAGTTAGATGCCTAAAAAACATTTCAAGCTTAATGTGCAAAAAATGTAACTTTTCATCATCTCTCAATAAATTGATACCTTCTATAGAAAGTTATGACCAACCTAGATAGCATATTCAAAAGCAGAGACATTACTTTGCCAACAAAGGTTCGCCTAGTCAAGGCTATGGTCTTTCCTGTGGTCATGTATGGATGTGAGAGCTGGACTGTGAAGAAGGCTGAGCACCGAAGAATTGATGCTTTTGAACTGTGATGTTGGAGAAGACTCTTGAGAGTCCCTTGGACTGCAAGGAGATCCAACCAGTCCATTCTGAAAGAAATCAGCCCTGGGATTTCTTTGGAAGGAATGATGCTAAAGCTGAAACTCCAGTATTTTGGCCACCTCATGCGAAGAGTTGACTCATTGGAGAAGACTCTGATGCTGGGAGGGATTGAGGGCAGGAGGAGAAGGGGACCACAGAGGATGAGATGGCTGGATGGCATCACTGACTCGATGGATGTGAGTCTGAGTGATCTCTGGGAGTTGGTGATAGACAGGGAGGCCTGGCGTGCTGCGATTCATGGGGTCGCAAAGAGTCGGACACAACTGAGCAACTGATCTGATCTGATCTGATAGTATTCCAATTTCATGAAAATGACATTTCTACTTACCCAGATCAAATCTGGCGAATCATCCTCAAGCCATCTCCATCATATTTCATACCAATACCTCAATGACATTGATGTCCATTGAAATGTACACCTTGTCTGACCACTTCTTCCCACCTTCACTGCCGCCATCCTTGTCTTTAACACCAAGCTTGATTCTTTGAAAATAAATTGCACAATATTGCTCAAAAATTTCCAGGGTTTCCTAATTGCTACTCTGACTAAAATCTAAATTCCATGTGGCACTCTTTCAGCATGTATGGATCTGAGCCACGGCTATGCTTATAACCTTATCTCTTAACTCTTCCTCTTTCTCACTTTCATTCTGACCCACTGGATTTCTTGTTGTTCCAGAGATCATGCCATACAAATTCCTGTCTTGGTGACTTTGCATTGGTTTTTCTCTCTACCTGGGAAACATTCCCTGGGATTTTCAAGCATTTTTTTGTCCCTGTTATTTTTTTGTCTAGTGTCTGTCTGCTCTAATATTACCACATCAGAGGGACTTTTACTAATATACTTATATAAAATAATACACATTTACAAAAAAATTCTTTTCTTGCTTAATTTGATTTATTTTCTTCATAGAACTTAATCAATCTTCCATTATACTCTTCAATATCTATGTATTTGTTTTTTATCTCTTGATTAGAATAGAAGCTGTTTCCATTAGAATATGACTATGGTAAAGTAGTCCGTTTTTATTCATAGCTGTATTAATGATGCATAAATTTGAGTGTAGCACATATTAATCCCACACTATTTTCTAAATAAACAATTGCCTGAAAAAACAAATGGATGAATAATAAATGAAAAGAACAATGTGATACATTTCAGAGGTTATAGGAAACCCAAGTATGTCTAGAAATATGCAAACATTAAAATACGATTTCAGAATATAATTAAAATGTGTTTGCACAGGAACAAATTAGCATGGATAATCATTGTTTTTCCAGAAAAGCAATAAATTACTGTTTTTCTACGTTCATTTAGAAAACCTTAAAACTCAATTTTATTCAAGGTTTCTTGATATAAATGAGTAGTTCTGAGTGTCTGTCAGATGTTTGGCATCACATTAAGTAATTGGTATACAAAATCAATGAAGGCTGGATATCGTTGACTAGGGAAAACAACCATAATATAAGTTTCTATATAGGAAAATAAGTCCTATGATTGGAGAGAGTAGCTTTAAAGTACACTTAATAATCATTTCACATGGTCTTTATTGTAGGCTTTGAAGACTTAGCCATTCAGTTCAGTTCAGTTCAGTCACTCAGTGGCGTCCGACTCTTTGCGACCCCATGAATCGCAGCACGCCAGGCCTCCCTGTCCATCACCAACTCCCAGAGTTCACTCAGACTTACGTCCATCGAGTCAGTGATGCCATCCAGCCATCTCATCCTCTGTTTTCCCCTTCTCCTCTTGCCCCCAATCCCTCCCAGCATCAGAGTCTTTTCCAATCAGTCAACTCTTCACATGAGGTGGCCAAAGTACTGGAGTTTCAGCTTTAGCATCATTCCTTCCAAAGAAATCCTAGGGCTGATCTCCTTCAGAATGCACTGGTTGGATCTCCTTGCAGTCCAAGGGACTCTCAAGTCTTCTCCAACACCACAGTTCAGACTTAGCCATTGGATAAACTATTTACTTAAATCATTTAAAAAAAAAAGCATTAAAAATTTTGATACCTAAAAGGGCCCCCAAGTAGTTCTAACACTGCCTCAATGGTCTTGTGTCTTCAAGTGGTGTAGATTGGAAAAGTCTTTAGCTACAATTTTCAAATCATAAGCCTATGTATTTAATCTTATTAATAAAAACTCAGTATAAGAGTCTTTTGTTTAATGCCTGTGACTAAATATATCTAAAAACTGTGCACTACTGAATGCTGAGACATCTGCTAATGCAAATCTTAGATTATGCTGGACCATTTAAATCTTCATGGGGTGAATCATATAAAGTGAAAGGTGGAAGTGTTCTTATTGCATTTTCCTCCTTCCCTAAATCTAAACATGTCTTTGATCTTGCTCAGGGGCTATAATTGGAACACTTTAGAATTAGTTGACCAGGAGTTTCATTGACAGGGGAGTAATTTTGTTTCTTGAAAGTCTGATCATCCTTTTGTTATTTTGCAAAGCATCATTCTTTTGATCCAAATATAATGAATGGAGTCCTAAGGAAAATGCATAGTGTTCCTACTGTATAAAAAGGGGCAAAATAACCATACTTCAAAATAAAGTTACAAAGGGATCACAGTACACTTGAGAATATCTATTATTCATTGGTATTATTACATGAAATAAGATGAAGATATAAAAACAAAAGTTCACAATAAATGACAGAAGCAAAATCTTCAAAAAGCAAAAAGAAAGCATGAAAAAGAAAGAGCAAGAACAAACAGTGTTTATAAATTTTCTTAGTAAGTGAAATGAAAGTTTAATGAAACTAATCAGTTTTACACACTGAATCATTTCAGAGAAATCTTTTGCTTACAAAGTATAGAGAAATAGGCAGAAGTCAGACAAGGAAAGGAATACAATTTGAATGAAGATGGCTCAGAAAGAAGAAAGAAACTTATTGAAATTACTCGAAGCATCTTTTCTGACCACAATGCAGTAAGAATAGATGTCAATTACAGGAGAAAAACTATTGAAAATCCCAGCATATGGAGGCTGAACAACACGCTGCTGAATAACCAACAAATCACAGAAGAAATAAAAAAAGAAATTAAAATATGCATAGAAACAAATGAAAATGAAAACACAACAACCCAAAACCTATGGGACACTGTAAAAGCAGTACTAAGGGGAAGGTTCATAGCAATACAGGCTTACCTCAAGAAACAAGAAAAAAGTCAAATAAATAACCTAACTCTATACCTAAAGCAACTTGAAAAGGAAGAAATTATTAACCCCAGGGTTAGTAGAAGGAAAAAAATTCTTAAAAATTAAGGCAGAAATAAATGCAAAATAAACAAAAGAGACCATAGCAAAAATCAACAAAACCAAAAGCTGGTTCTTTGAGGAGATAAATCAAATTGACAAACCATTAGCCAGACTCATCAAGAAACAAAGGGAGACAAATCAAGTCTACAAAATTAGAAATAAAAATGGAGAGATCACAACAGAAATGCAAACAGATCATAACACAGAATACAAAGGATTATAAGAGACTACTATCAGCAATTATATGCCAATAAAATGGACAACTTGGAAGCAATGAACAAATTCTTTAAAAAGTACAACTTTTAAAAATTGAACCAGGAAGAAATAGAAAATCTTAACAGACCCATCACAGGCACCAAAATTGAAACTGTAATCAGAAATCTTCCAACAACCAAAGCCCAGGACCAGACGGCTTCACAGCTGAATTCTACCAAAAATTTAGAGATGAACTAGCACCTATCCTATTCAAACTCTTCCAGAAAATTGCAGAGGAAGGTGAACTTCCAAACTCATTCTATGAGGCCACCATCACCTTAATACCAATACCTGACAAAGATGCCACACAAAAAGAAAACTATAGGCCAATATCACTAATGAACATAGATGCAAAAATCCTTAACAAAATTATAGCAAACATAATCCAACAACATATTAAAAAGATCATACATCATGAACAAGTGGGCTTTATCCCAGGGATGCAAGGTTTCTTCAATATCTGCAAATCAATCAATACAATACAGTACATTAACAAATAGAAAAATAAAAAAACATATGATTATCTCAATAGATGCAGAGAAAGCAGTTGACAAAATTCAACATCCATTTATGATAAAAACTATCCATAGAGCAGGAATAGAAGGAACATACCTCAACATAATAAAAGCTATATATGACAAATCCTCAGCAAACATTATTCTCAATGTGAAAAATTGAAAGCATTTCCCCTAAAGTCAGGAACAACACAAGGGTGCCCACTTTAACCACTACTATTCAACATAGTTTTGGAAGTTTTGGCCACAGCAATCAGAGCAGAAAAAGAAAATAAAGGAGTCCAGGTTAGAAAAGAAGAAGTAAAACTCTCACTGCTTGCATATGACATGATCCTCTACATAGAAAACCCTAAAGACTCCACCAAAAAATTACTAGAACTAATCAATGAATATAGTATAGTTGCAGGATATAAAATCAACACAGAGAAATCCCTTGCATTCCTATACACTGACAATGAGAAAACAGAAAGAGAAATTAAGGAAAAAATTCCATTCACCATCGAAATGAAAATAATAAAATACTTAGGAATATATCTACCTAAAGAAACAAAAGACCTATATATAGAAAACTATAAAATACTCATGAAAGAAATCAAAGAGGACACTAATAGATGGAGAAATATACTGTGTTTGTGGATCAGAAGAATCAATATAGTGAAAATGAATATAATACCCAAAGCAATTTATAGATTCAATGCAATCCCTATCAAGCTACCAATGGTAGTTTTCAGAGAACTAGATCAAATAATTTCACAATTTGTATGGAAATACAAAAAAACTCAAATAGCCAAAGCAGTCTTGGGAAAGAAGAATGGAACTAGAGGAATCAACCTGCCTGACTTCAGGCTCTACTACAAAGCCACAGTCATCAAGACAGTATGGTACTGGCACAAAGACAGAATTATAGATCAATGGAACAAAATAGAAAGCCCAGAGATAAACCCAGGCACCTATGGACACCTTATCTTTGACAAAGGAGGAAAGAACATACAATGGAGAAAAGACAATCTCTTTAACAAGTGGTGCTGGGAAAACTGGTCAACCACTTGTAAAAGAATGAAACTAGAACACTTTCTAACACCATACACAAAAATAAACTCAAACTGGATTAAAGATCTAAACATAAGACCAGGAACTATAAAACTCCTAGAGGAGAACATAGGCAAATCACTCTCTGACATACATCACAGCAGGATCCTCTGTGACCCACCTCCCAGAATATTGGAAATAAAAATAAACAAATGGGACCTAATTAAACTTAGCAGAGCAAATTCAGAATTGAATTGAAGAAAGTAGGGAAAACCACTAGGCCATTCAGGTATGACCTAAATCAAATCCTTAATGATTATACAGTGGAAGTGAGAAATAGATCTAATGGACTAAATTTGATAGAGTGCTTGATGAACTATGGTCAGAGGTTCATGACATTGTACAGGAGACAGGAAGAAAGACCATAAAGAAAAAGAAATGCAAAAAAAAAAGCAAAAATATGCTCAGAACTATTCATTTCACAGTCTTACAAATAGCTGTGAAAAGAAGAGAAGGAAAAAGAAATGAAAAGTAAAGATATACCCATTTGAATGCAGAGTTTCAAAGAAAAGCAAGGAGAGATAAGAAACCCTTCCTCAGTGATCAGTGAAGAGAAATAGAGTAAAATAATGGAATGGGAAAGACTAGAGATTTCTTCAAGAAAATCAGGAATACCAAGGGAACATTTCATGACAAGATGAGCTTGATAAAGGACACAAATGGTACAGACCTAAGAGAAGCAGAAGATATTAAGATGAAGTGTCAAAAATACACAGAAGAACTGTACAAAAAAGATCCTCATGACCCAGATAATGACAGCAGTGTGATCACTACTCATTTAGAGCCAGACATCCTGGAATGCAAAGTTGAGTGTGCTTTAGTAAGCATCACCAGGAACAAAATTAATGGAGGTGATGGAATTCCAGTTGAGCTCTCTCAAATCCTAAAAGCTGCTGTGAGAGTGTGCACTCAACATGCCAGTAAATTTAGAAAAGTCAGCAGTGGTCATGGGGTTGGTAAAGGTCAGTTTTCATCCCAAACCCAAAGAAAGGCAATGCCAAAGAATGCTCAAACTACTGCACAATTGCACTCATCTCACACGCTAGTAAAGTAATGCTCAAAATTCTCCAAGCCAGGCTTCAGCAATATGTGAACCCTGAGCTTCCTGATGTTCAAGCTGGTTTTAGAAAAGGCAGAGGAACCAGAGATCAAATTGCCAACATCTGCTGGATCATGGAAAAAGCAAGAGAGTTCCAGAAAAACATATATTTCTGCTTTATTGACTATGCCAAAGCCTTTGACTGTGTGGATCAAAATAAACTATGGAAAATAGTGAAAGAGATGGGAATACCAGGCCACCTGACCTGCCTCTTGAGAAATTTGTATGCAGGTCAGGAAGCAACAGTTAGAACTGGACATGGAACAACAGACTGGTTCCAAATAGGAAGAGGAGTATGTCAAGGCTGTATATTGTCACCCTGTTTATTTAACTTATATGCAGAGTACATCATGAGAAACACTGGGATGGAAGAAACACAAGCTGGAATCAAGATTGCTGGGAGAAATAGCAATAACCTCAGATATGTCACCTCAGATGACACCACCCTTATGGCAGAAAGTGAAGAAGAACTCAAAAGCCTCTTGATGAAAGTGAAAGTGAAGAGTGAAAAAGTTGGCTTAAAGCTCAACATTCAGAAAACGAAGATCACGGCATCCGGTCCCATCACTTCATGGGAAATAGATGGGGAAACAGTGGAAACAGTGTCAGACTTTATTTTTCTGGGCTTCAAAACAGTGCAGATGGTGACTGCAGCCATGCAATTAAAAGACCCTTACTCCTTGGAAGGAAAGTTATGACGAACCTTGATAGCATATTCAAAAGCAGAGACATTACTTTGCCAACAAAGCTTCGTCTAGTCAAGGCTATGGTTTTTCCTGTGGTCATGTATGGATGCAAGAGTTGGACTATGAAGAAGGCTGAGTGCTGAAGAATTGATGCTTTTGAACTGTGGTGTTGGAGAAGACTCTTGAGAGTCCCTTGGACTGCAAGGAGATCCAGCCAGTCCATTCTGAAGGAGATCAGCCCTGGGATTTCTTTGGAAGGAATGATGCTAAAGCTGAAACTCCAGTACTTTGGCCACCTCATGCAAAGAGTTGACTCATTGGAAAAGACTCTGATGCTGGGAGGGATTGGGGGCAAGAGGAGAATGGGACAACAAAGGATGAGATGGCTGGATGGTATCACTGACTCGATGGTTGTGAATCTGAGTGAACTCCGGGATTTGGTGATGGACAGGGAGGCCTGGCGTGCTGCGATTCATGGGATCGCAAAGAATGGGACACGACTGAGAGACTGATCTGATATGATATGATCTGATATGAATGCATGGATGTGAGAGTTGGACTATAAAGAAAGCTGATTGTCAAAGAATTGATGCTTTTGGACTGTGGTGCTGGAGAAGACTCCTGATAGTCCCTTGGACTGCAAGGAGATCCAACCAATCCATCCTAAAGTAAATCAGCCCTGAATATTCATTGGAAGGACTGATGTTGAAGCTGAAACTCCCAATATTTTGGCCATCTGTTGCCAAGAGCTTACTCATTTAAAAAGATCTTGATGCTGGGAAAAATTAAAGGTAGGAGGAGAAGGGCATGACAGTGGATGAGATGATTGGATGGCATCACTGACTCAATGGGCATGAATTTGAGTAAACTCTGGAAGTTAGTGATGGACAAGGAGTCCTGGTGTGCTGCAGTCCATGGGCTCACAAAGAGTCAGACATGACTGAGTGACTGAGCTGATCTGAACTGTACTGAATTGTCTATAGTTGTAATGGAATAAACCCTTTATGATGAATAATAACTTAATTTCATTTTGGAGAATTTCTCAGGCCTGGAATTGTTGATTAACTAAATCAATATTCATTTTCCTATTTTTTCTATAAATTTTGAGTTAGTTATTTTAAATAATTATTTCATGTGCACAGATTGTCAGAGAGCCATCTCAAAAGGTGAAAGTGGAATTTTGTTGTCAGTTTAATGCAAGTGTTTTACTATGAACCTGACTCACATTTATAGTGTTAGTTGATATATCATATAGTTCTAAGAATTCAGAACAAGACAATCAGAATTTCATGTGACAATATCAAGAGAAATATTACAGAGCCCCACATTTACTTCTGAGGCAGGTATTTGTGTTAAATGATAATGATATTATGACAAATGTTTATGGGTTAATGAAAAAAGTCTGATTTTACATGAGATAGGAAATTATTCTATTAAGCTGATGTATGCAGTAACTTCTGCATACTTTGGGGAAAACTTTTCTTTCAACTGAACTTGAAGAATTCTTTGTCTTCTTAAATAAATACATTGGAACCCTTCCTTCAATAAATAGCAATAAAATCCCGTGAACTTCAAAGGATTATACTTTTGGCCCTCACTCTTTCACTCTGAAGTATAATGGGCCAATCATTTTGCCCTGGACTTCTGATAAATTCACCACATGGGAAAAGAGTAAATTTATTTGAATCAAATCTAGGAAAAATATGACTATGGCTTTTAGTGTTCAGAGGTAAGTACATATCTCTTAGGTGTTGGAAAACAGTCTTGCCCTTACCATAACCCCTATATATTTTTTTCTTCCTGCAGTATTATCTGACAGCAAAACTGGAATTGATTCAGTCCACAATCATATGCATATCTTTTCAGTTTGATCACTTAAAATCATTGTGTTGGATGGTATATATCTAAAGAGAGAACAAATTGAATGGACATTGTCTGCTTTTTTCTTTATTACTTTAAGAATGTTGTAATAATTACTAGCTCTTGAGAAAATGTATTAGGACTATTCTCTCATGTGGCTTATATTGAATTAATAAATTCGACATTATTTAAATAAATATAGTCAAAGAAAGCTATAGTTTTTTAATGAGTAGATTAAATGTTGAGTGACATGTCCATTCTCAGCACTGAAATCTGGACCCTATAATATGCTGGCATAGTGTGCGTATCTTCATTGAATATGCAGGTAATTCTTCCTACACTGACCACAGATTATTTGTAGTGGGTCTATAAATAGATATTTTACGAAATATACTTTGAGATGTTATGGAATCAGCTGTTTCAAAGTTTCATAATTTTCTCCAAAATTTCCATTTCAGCACTTCCCATGTAATACTCAGTAGAAAACATAAGCCTATAACTAGACACTCATTCAAGTTCTTTTGAGAAATCTAGTAGGATTGCTGAATTTTCATGAATTAGTTTCATTTTCTCCTACCTTAAGAAACACTTGCAGATATGCTTGGAGCTCCATTGTATCTCATCTTCTCAAAATTTGCTCCCATCTCAGTTCTTTCCTGTGCTTTAACTCTCAAATCTTACTCACTTTTATTCTTGTTCTCTAAGAGTTTACTCTTCTCTAAGATGTAAAACCGGAAATCCTAACAGAGGCATGGTGATATGAATAATGGTGTGATATCAACCTCAAGCACAAATTGATAAATTGTCAGAATTGTTGCCCTAAAGAGTCCAACATCAGTCTGGATTCCCTTGAATAGAAACCTCATACCAAAACTTATGCAATGAACTTGCAAAGAAAAATTAATAGCAATGATTTTTCTGGAGACAAATTGTTGTGCTTTATCCGAAATTTCAGTATGAAAAGGCAAAAAGATAGGACATTGAAAGACAAACTCCTCAGGTTGGTAGGTGCACGGCATGCTACTGGAGAACAGTGGCCCATGAAAAAGAAATGCAAAAAGGCAAAATGGTTGTCTGAGGAGGCCTTACAAATAACTGAGAAAAGAAAAGAAACTAAAGGCAAAAGAGCAAAGGAAAGATATACCCATTTGAATGCAGAGTTCCAAAGAATAGCAAAGAGAGATTAAAAAAGACTTCCTCAGGAATCAATGCAAAGAAATAGAGGAAAATGATAGAACGGGAAAGACTAGAGATCTCTTCAAGAAAATTAGGGATACCAAGGGAATATTTCACGCAAAGATGGGCTCAATAAAGGACACAAATGGTATGGAGCTAACGGAAGCAGAAGATATTAAAAAGAGGCAGTGAGGATGCACAGAAGAACTATACAAAAAAGATCTTCATGACCCAGATAATCATGATGGTGTGATCACTCACCTAGAGCCAGACATACTGGAATGTAAAGTCAAGTGGGCCTTAGGAAACATCTCTATGAACAAAGCTAGTGGAGGTGATGGAATTCCAATTGTGCTATTTCAAATCCTAAAGATAATGCTGTGAAAGTGCTGGACTCAATATACTATTAAATTTGGAAAACTCAGCAGTGAACACAGGACTGGAAAAGGTTAATTTTCATTCCAATTCCAAAGAAGGCAAAACCAAAGAATGTTCAAAACCCACACAATTGCACTCATCTCACACGCTAGTAAAGTAATGCTCAAAATTCTCCAAGTCAGGGTTCAACAGTATGTGAAGTGTGAAATTCCAGATGTTCAACCTGGACTTAGAAAAGGCAGAGGACCCAGAGAACAAGTTACCACATCTGTTGGCTCATGGAAAAAGCAAGAGATTACAGAAAAAATATCTACTTCTGCTTTATTGACTACGCCAAAGCCTTTCAATGTGTAAATTACAAGAAACTATGGAAAATTCTACAAGAGATCAGAATATCAGACCACCTTACCTGTCTCCTGAGAAATTTGTATTCAGGTTAAGAAACAACATTTAGAACTAAACACACAACAGCAGACTGGTTCCAAGTCAGGAAAAAAGTACATCAAGGCTGTATATTGTCACCATGCTTATTTAACTTATATGCAGAGTACATCATATGAGATGCGGGGATGGATGAAGCACAAGCTGGAATCAAGATTGCCAGGGAGAAATATCAATGACCTCAGATATGCAAATGATACCACCCTTATGGCAGAAAGTGAAGAAGAACTAAGAAGCCTCTTGATGAAAGTGAAAGAGGAGAGTGAAAAAGCTGGTTTAAAACTCAACATTCATTTTTTTTTATTAAATTTTATTTTGCTTAACTTTACAATATTGTATTTCTTTTGCCATACATCAAAATAAATCCGCCACAAGTATATATGTGTTCCCCATCCTGAACCCTTCTCCCTCCTTCCTCAACATTCAGAAAACTAAGGTCATAGCACGTGGTCCCATCACTTCATGGCAAATACATGGGGAACCAATCAAAACAGTGACAGAATATTATTGGGGGCTCTAAAAGCACTGCAGATGGTGTCTGCAACCATGAAATTAAAAGACACTTGTTCATTAGAAGAAAAGCTATGATCAACCTAAACATATTAAAACATATTAACCTAAGCATGTTAAAAAGTAGAGACATCATTTTGCCAACAAAGCTCTGTTTAGTCAAAGCTATGGTTTTTCCAGCAGTTATGTATGGATATGAGAGTTGGACTATAAAGAAAGCTGAGTGCCAAGGAATTGATGCTTTTGAACTGTGGTGTTGGAGAAGACTCTTGATAGTCCCTTGGACTGCAAGGCGTTCCAACCTGTCAATCCTAAAGGAAATTAGTACTGAGTATTCATTGGATAGAGTGATGTTGAAGCTGAAACTCCAATACTTTGGCCACATGATGCAAAGAGGTGACTCATTGGAAAAGACCCTGATGCTAGTTAAGATTGAAGGCAGGAGGAGAAGGGGACAACAGAGGGTGAGGTGGTTGGATGGCATCACCTACTCATTGGACATGCATTTGAGTAAACTCCAGGAGTTGGTGATGGACAGGGAGGCCTGGCGTGCTGCAGTCCATGAGGTCACAAAGAGTCGGACACAGCTGAGCGACTAAGCTGAACTGATCCAAAATTTCATCAAAAATATTTAGAAAAGAAGCAGGATGGAAAAGTCTCTTTTATAATGTAGGTCTAGATCAAAGGACTAAGTGAGACCTGTAGAAGAAACCGGGTGGTATCAATGAAATTTCTTAGACACCATGGTCTGAACTTGGTTCAGAGAATAGCCATTATTTTGGCTACTGACTCACTAAAATCATTTATCTTTCTCCCTAAAATCATATCTAGATGACAGTTGCCAACTTCCTTTACACGTGGCTGTTTGTTTACATTCTGGGCACTGCAATGTGAATGGGAGTTAGATAAAATACTTTCACAAGTTTCCCCAAAAGTACCTCCTCTCTCTTTCTTTGTCTGTCTCTGCTTCCTGGCCAAGCGCAAAGGTTGCTATAACTGTAAAATAAAATGGCCTGATTTATTTCGTTTAATGGCTGTATGGAAAATCACCTTCAGTATAACTACTTTGAACTGATGAGCATTACATGAACTTCACTTGTTAAGCCATTGGGATATGAAGGCTCTTTCTTCCTTATTTATTAACAGAAGTAATTTTTACCTAAGAAATTTGGAGGGCATAAGATTTATACTGATGAGATACTTTGAAAAAGCTGTATTGGGGAAGCCTCCTGCTACATCTGGAAAACAAATATTTGTGGGCAAAGTTCCAAGTGTACGTGTGTTTGTTTACATGTATCAGATGTGAACCACACAGAGAAAGAGCTTTTTATAATAATATTCTTACCTCCAATTTTCTTAACTTTTTTATGATCCAAACCTGGAAAGGTCAGGACTACTAGCTACCCACTGAGGAAGGAAATGAGAGATATGATGGGACTAAACTCTATAACAAATGATCAATCCACAACATTCTGCCTTGACCAGTTGAGAGTATTTGGTGTTAAAATGAGTTCATAGTTTCAATAATTGTGAGGAATAGAACATTCCAAATACCTATATCTGAATTGTCATTGTTGTTTACCCATTAAGATATGTACAACTCTTTTGAGACCCCATGGACTATAGCCTGCAAGGCTCCTCTGTCCATGGGATTTCACAAGCAAGGATAATGGAGTAGGTTGCTATGCCCTTCTCCAGGGGATCTTCCCAACCTAGGGACTGAACACGTATCTCCCACATTGGCAAGTTAATTCTTTACCACTGAGCCATCAGGGAATTGTCACCATATTTGCAATGTTTATTCAGTTCAATTCAGTTCAGTCACTCAGTGATGTCCAACTATTTGTGACCCCATGAATCACAGCATGCCAGGCCTCCCTGTCCATCACCATCTCCGAGAGTTCACTCAAACTCACATCCATCGAGTCAGTGATGCCATCCAGCCATCTCTTCCTGTCATCCCCTTTTCCTCCTGGCCACAATCCCTCCCAGCATCAGAGAGTTTTCCAATGAGTCAACTCTTGGCATGAGGTGGCCAAAATACTGGAGTTTCAGCTTTACTGTCATTCCTTCCAAAGAACACCCAGGGCTGATCTCCTTCAGAATGGACTGGTTAGATCTCCTTGCAGTCCCAGGGACTCTCAAGAGTCTTCTCCAACACCACAGTTCAAAAGCATCAATTATTCAGTGCTCAGTTATTTTTACAGTTCAACTCTCACATCCACACATGACCACTGGAAAAACCGTAGCCTTGACTAGACGGACCTTTGTTGACAAAGTAATGTTTCTGCTTTTCAATATGCTATCTAGGTTGGTCATAGCTCTTCTTCCAAGGAGTAAGGGTCTTTTAATTTCATGGCTGCAGTCACCATCTGCAGTGATTTTGGAGCCCAGAAAAATAAAATCTGACACTGTTTTCACTGTTTCCCCATCTATTTCCCATGAAGTGATGGGACAAGATGCCATGATCTTAGTTTTCTGAATGTTGAGCTTTAAGCCAACATTTTCACTCTCCTCTTTCACTTTCATCAAGAGGCTTTTTAGTTCTTATTATCTAGTGGCAAATTTTTACAAGGTAGAAATCAATCTCTTTATCATATAAAGTCTGAACTAGTATATTGCTTTGTAATTTACACTTAAATATACATTTCTAGTTTTCCTGCATTAAATCCAGTGGAAAAAGCAGAGTATCATTCCAGAGGCTAACCACAGGAATCCTGCTCACATTCGAATGGTTGGTGTCAGTAATATGGCCACACTTACCTGCAAGGGACACTGAAGTGATAGTCATTCTTCATTACCATTTGCCAAGCAAAGGATTACTACATTGGAGGAAGACAGTAATAGATAGTAGACAAAACCAGTAGTTACAACCATACTTTACTACATTAATTTTAAAAAAGCAATTGCATTTTTATTTTATACCATGGGTCACCTTTCTTTAATATACCAACTAAATAAATAGAATAAAAGATCCATTGTTTATCAATTCCCAAATTTTTATATGGAATATTCTGTCTTCCTCTTTATCTTTCAGATTTTGAATCATAGTAACATGGTTCTACTGATACTAGTTCACTGATTTGTTGTTGTTGTTCAGTCACTAATTCAAGTTCTACTCTTTGTGACCTCATGGACTACCATATGCCAGACTTCCCTGTCTTTTGCTATCTCCCTGAGATTGCTCAAATTTGAGGCATAACCGACTCGAAGGACGTGAGTTTGAGTGAACTCTGGGAGTTGGTGATGGACAGGGAGGCCTGGCATGCTGCAATTCATGGGGTCGCAAAGAGTTGGACACAAATGAGTGACTGAACTGAACTGAACTGAACTGAGTCAGTGATACCATCCAACCATCTCGTCCTTTGTTGCTCTCTTCTCCTCCTGTCTTCAATCTTTCCCAACATCAGGGTCTTTTCCAATGAGTCAGTTCTTCACATAAGGTGGCCAAAGTATTGGAGCTTCATCTTCAGCATCAGTCCTTCCAATGAATAATCAATGTTGATTTCTTTTAGGATTGACTGATTTGATCTCTTTGCTCTTCAAGAGACTCTCAAGGGTCTTCTCCAGCACCACAGTTTGAAAACATAAATTCTTCAGTGCTCAGACATTTTTATGGTCCTACTCTCACATTTGTACATGACTTTGACTATGCGGACCTCTCTCAGCAAAGTGATATTTCTGCTTTTTAATACACTGTCTAAGTTTGTCAGAACTTTTATTCACACTCATAATAACAAAACAAAATCTCCTGTTTCCAGCTCTTGTTCCTTATAATATTCCTGTGTTATAGCTATACTGAGTACAGTTGTCAAGGTGACAAACAGAAAATGAATATAAGCTAGGAATTTGTTCATTGGTTAGGTGTGTGTGTGTGTGTGTGTGTGTGTGTGTGTCTGCATGTGTGCACGTAAGTGAGAGTGTGTGATGAGTAGGATACTAAAGCTGGATTTCCAAAAAGAACTTACAAGTATGTGACATTTCATATAAATTGTATGAGGATTGCAGTGTCACTGAGAATAAAATTTAGTAAATATCTGAAAGTTAAAATTGCTCCTAGTCTATAGTTGGAGCATAATAAATAGATACTGTTAATTATATCCTTTTCTATAAATTGCAAAGAATTGAACTAAATTTTTTAATAGTTCTATTTCTTGGTCATAGTGAAGTGAAGCTGTAACAGAGAGATACAACAATAATTTAGTTACTTAAAATGTAGCAATTTCTTTCTCTTTCATACTATAAATCAAGGTCAGTATTACAGTCAATTGATAGTGCTGCCCCACAAAGGCATGACACTTATTCTTTATGATCTCCAGCTCCATGAATTCTGGCTTATACATGAGGCTAGAATATCTTCATAATATAAATGATAATATTTAACTTATTCAAGAATGGTTTCTATCTTTAGATTCCATTATTTTAGTTAGTCTTAATGAAGCAGGTTTTGGGGTTGACCATAGCAAGCAGTTTAGAAACTATGATAGCTAGCTGGGAAGTTATCCCTGGGTTATTTTACAGTGGCTAAATCTGCAAAATTTAGGGACAAACTTACTGGAGAATAATTTCAACTTATTTATTAACTGTGAGAACCAAAGCAAATTATCTAATTTGTGTCTGCTTACTTATACCAGAAATGCATGTCCTAGCTCAATGATAGATTGAATCAATTAATAGATTTAAAAAGCTGAGAAGAGTAGCAAAGCCATAGTCAATACTCAATAAGTATTATTGACTATATTGTCCGCTAAAATAATAAGCACCTTGAGGTAGGGTAGCAAAGCCATAGTCAATACTCAATAAGTATTATTGACTATATTGTCCGCTAAAATAATAAGCACCTTGAGGTAATAAGATAAGGTGTCATCTTTTTTGTTTACTGTTCTATCTCCAATGCCCAAAGTACCTGGTATGGAGTAAGCATTAAGATATTTCTTGAGTTAGTAAGTTTTCAGGTATTCCACTAAAATATCTTTCAACACTTACATATTTGTGAACACAACAAATTCAAAACTTAAAATATGATTTAATCTAATTGTTATAGCAAAAAATTTATAAGCTAATATGGTAGGATGAATTTAATTTAAATGTTGTATCTGCCATTCTCTTATAGTTTTATAATGTGTGAGTCTCATTTATCTTACTAAGAAAATAGGATTTATATAAGCACATCTCTCAAATATTATCTGTAGGATCATATAAAATGATATACCTAAAGTGTTTAAGATGATGCTTCAAAAATGATATAAACATTACTAGCAGTATGGTTACTAGTATCATTATGTACCATTGGGATCATCATTAGATGTGTAGGGGTTCTCTTTATGCTATAGTTGCTATGTTAACATTCACTCGGCCTACCTTATACTTATGTTGTTTTGTCTTTCATTAACTTTTAAAATGCTTGTTTCCTCAGTAGACATGTTTCATACCATTTTATATTCCATCTGCTCTCACTGGTATATGACTGCAATGAATGCCAACTGGTGATTCATCCTAGTGATTTAGAGAAACAATGTTCTTTAGATATAAAATCAAGTAAGTGTTTTGTCTGTGATGAATTACTCATGTCTTACTTCCTTAAAAGTGATATTATTTAACAGGGTTGCCACTCAGTAACCTCTCAGAAATCTGGTCTCCAAATATCCTCTTCATTTAAATGAATTATTTTTTGTCATCATGTCTTAGAATAGCAATACTTCTCTCAGGCTTTTGTTCACTGATCCTGTAAGCACAGTTGCTAGAAGTTTTCAAAGATTATTTTGCAGTTATTGTCTTTTTGTTGATTTTCTTGTTGACAAAGGATAAGTCAGTGAGTTTGACTTTATTATTATTATTTAGTATATCCTTTTAGTGGAGACAATCCTTTGGAAAGCTCTGTGTCTGCCATTTAAGTTTCTATCTACAAAATCACTTTGAATACCCTCTTAATTTTAAGAGGTAAGATTTTTTCTAGTTTGTTCTACTCTTTGAGAACAAGGAACATTCATACCAAACATTTCCATTCAGCTAACCAATAAACGTATGTAAACTAATTCCAGACTGTTGGTATGCACTATGTGCTAAAGATAAGCAAATGAGGATTTTATCTGTGTTCTTCTGTAGCCTCCACAATGGTGTAGTGTATGGCCATAGAAAAATAGAATGTAGCTAGTACATTCAAAGCTTATTTGAAAAGGATCTAATTTATTAAATTTTTAAAACCAAAAGGAAATATATACATCTCATCTGGGATATGAATTCAGTTTAATTTTGAACTTCATGAATGTACCATATTTTTCTGTCTGTATTTTAAGACAGCCTATTTCCAAGAAATACGAGTTGTTTATTTTAGATATATAGGATCATTCTCTCATATTTTCTGCTGAAACGGTGCAATGATGAATAAAGTACTATATAGCACTAAATTATCAAAATATAATATTTTTGAGAATATATTAACTTCAGACTCTAGGAATATAATATCCTTACATTTATTTTACAAGTTTACTAATATCAATATTATTTTTAGTTTTTTAGATGCCTCCAGGCTGTTCTCCATAGTGACTGTATCAACTTATATTTATATTTACATCAATGTATATTCCCAACAGTCCAAAAAGGATCCTTTTCACCACACCTTCTCTAGCATTTATTGTTTGCAGATTTTATAATGATGGCTGTTCTGACAGGTGTGAGGTAATACCTCATTGTAGTTTTTATTTGTGTTTACCTAAAAATGGGCAAAATTCTCCATCCCAAGCTTCAACAGTGCTTGAACTGAGAACTTCCAGATGTTCAAGCTGGAATTAGAAAAGCAGAAGAACCAGAGATCAAATTGCCAACATATATTGGATCATAGAAAAAGCAAGATTATTCCAGGAAAAGCATCTACTTCTGCTTCACTGACTATTATAAAATCTTTGGGTAGATCACAGCAAACTGTGATGGATGGGATGGGAATAATAAACTATCTTACCTTCCTCCTGAGAAACCTGGATGCAGTTCAAGAAGCAACAGTTAGTACTGGGCATGGAACCACAGACAGTTCCAAACTGGGAAAAGACTACTTCAAGGGTGTATATTGCCAACCTGCTTATTTAACTTACATGCAGAGTGCATCATGCAAAATGCTGGGTTGGATGAAGTACAAGCCAGAATCAAGACTGTTGTGAGAAATATCAATGCAAATGACACCCCACCCTTATGACAGAAAGAAAGTGGAACTAAATATCATCTTGATGAAGGTGAAAAGGCGAGCGAAAAAGCTGGTTTAAAACTCAACATTCAAAAAACTAAGATGATGACACCTGGTCCCATCACTTCATGGCAAATAAAAGGGGATACAATGGAAACAGTGACAGACTTTATTTTTTTTTTTGGGGGGGGCCTCCAAAATTACTGCAGATGATGACTGCAGCCATGAAATTAAAGAACACTTGCTCCTTGGAAGAAAACCTATGACTGACCCAGACATCATATTAAAAAGCAGAGGAATTAATTTGCTGAAAATGTTCATATAGTCAAAACTATATTTTTCTAGTAGTCATGTATGGATGTGAGATTTGAACTCTAAAGAAGGTTAAGTGATGAATAATTGATGCTTTTGAACTGTGGTGTTGGAGAAGACTCTTGATAGTCCCTTGGACTGAAAGGAGATCAAATAAGTCAATCATAAAAGGAAATCAATCCTGAATATTCAATTGGAAGGAATGATGCTGAAGCTCCAATACTTTCGTCACCTGATGCAAAGAGCTGACTCATTAGAAAAGATCCTGCTGCTGGCAAAGACTGAAGGTAGCAGGAAAAGAAGATGATAGAGGATGAGATGGTTCGATGGCATCACTGACTCAATGGACATGAGTTTGAGCAAGCTCCTGGAGATGATAAAGGAAAGGTAAGCCTGGCATGCTGCAGTCCATAGGGTCACAAAGAGTTGATCACGACTGAGCAATGAACAACAACAACAATAATGGGCAATATTGAACATCTTTTCCTGTGTTTGTTTGCCATGATATATATATGCACTGTGTAAAATATAGATAGCCAGTAAGAAATCGCTATCTATATATAGCTCTCCACTGTATATGGCATAGGGAGCTCATCTCAGTTACTCTGTGATTACATAAAGGGGTAAGATAGGAGGGTAGAAGCGAGGCTCAAGAAAGTGGGGATATATGTATACATATAGCTGATTCACCTTGTTGTACAACAGAAACTAACACAACTACTGTAAAGCAATATACTCCAATTAAACATGTTATTGCTCTAACACTAAGATCTAATACTTCTAAAATGACTTTTTTTGTGTAAAAATTTTTTTGAGTATAGAATAATTACTTAATCATAGTTGGAACTTAAGAGTGTTTTACAATGATAGGCTTCTATACATGTAGGATATTTTTTTTTTTCTTAGATCTGTTTTATTATTCAGAATGTTATTATAACTGATATGGAAGTTTGTAATGCCATGCCAGACACATGGATATGCTCAGTCGCTCAATCATGTCCAACTTTTTCTGGCCCTATGGACTGTAGCCTTCCATGGCTCCTCTGCCCATGGAATGTTCCAGGCAAGAATACTTGAGTGGGGTGCGATTTTTTTTATTCCAGAGATCTTCCTGACCCAGGGATCAAACCAGCATCTCTTGTCCCTTCTTCATTAGCTGTGGATTCTTTACAACTAATGCCACCTGGGAAGTCCCTTCCCAAACATATAGAATTGAAAATAAATTGTCAACTTTATTAGAAAAACTGAAATCATAAGATTAATATGGATTGACTATTCTGGTAATATGTTTTTTTCCAAAATAATTTGAAATTGTTTTCTCTTCAGATTATTATTTGATTTAAAACTTATATGACAATTTCTTTTAAACTCACTGAAGCAAAGTACAATCCATTAAATAATGTGTTCAGGTTGATAGGAGATAATCTGCCTTGGGTTATGACAATACTCACCATGATTGGATCCTTTGAAACGGGTTGACACATTCAGTATTCATCTTGTGAAGAATCCCTTTAGGAGATTCATGGGAGCCCTGTTTAGACCAATTGACTAAGTGACCTGCTGACTGAACAGCTACTGGGTAGGTATTGAACAAGTTTTAGAGTAAAGCACTGTGTTAGAGTAAAGCTCTGAGTTTTCTGCCAGATGTTAGCGGAGAATTCTTATGGAACCCCCAGATTTAGAATGAGAATAACTATCTCTTCCAAGGACTGAGCATGTTTATCCAGGTAACCCATGGCTGAATCTGCTCAATATTTGTGGGGAAATGAGTATAAAGTGCTTATATTTCTAGATATTTAGGTTCCTTTGAAAACCTCTTTAACTTCTGCTAATTAATTTCAGTGGTGCTCTTCATCTCTAGCTTTCCAAGGCTGTCAGCATTACTTATTTTGCCAGCAATAATAGTGTAAAATCTTTTGAAAGCATTGCAGAGAAGTGAATAAATCATATACTCTGGACCCAGGATGCATTTTGTTTGAATCCTCAATATTATCCCTTTTAGCTCTGTGATTCTGAAAAAATAGCTCTCTGGATTTTGGTTTCCATAACTGAGGAACAGGGATAATAATAATACCAATCTCATAATGTTTTGAAGAGGAATAATTGCATCAGATCAGATCAGTTGCTCAGTCGTGTCCGACTCTTTGCGACCCCATGAACTGCAGCACGCCAGGCCTCCCTATCCATCACCAGCTCTCGGAGGTCACCCAGACTCACATTCATGGAGTCAGTGATGCCATCCAGCGATCTCATCCTCTGTCGTCCCCTTCTCCTCCTGCCCTCAATCCCTCCCAGAATCAGAGTCTTCTCCAATGAGTCAACTCTTCGCATGAGGTGGCCAAAATACTGGAGTTTCAGCTTGAGCATCATTCCTTCCAAAGAAATCCCAGGTCTGATCTCCTTCAGAATGGACCGGTTGGATCTCCTTGCAGTCCAAGGGAGTCTCAAGAGTCTTCTCCAACACCACAGTTCAAAAGCGTCAATTCTTCAGCGCTCAGCCTTCTTCACAGTCCAGCTCTCACATCCATACATGGCCACAGGAAAGACCATAGCCTTGACTAGGCGAACCTTTGTTGGCAAAGTAATGTCTCTGCTTTTGAATATGCTATCTAGGTTGGCCATAACCTTCCTTCCAAGGAGTAAGCGTCTTTTAATTTCATGGCTGCAGTCACCATCTGCAGTGATTTTGGAGCCCAGAAAAAGAAAGTCTGACACTGTTTCCACTGTTTCTCCATCTATTTCCCATGTAGTGATGGGACCAGATGCCATGATCTTCGTTTTCTGAATGTTGAGCTTTAAGCCAACCTTTTCACTCTCCACTTTCACTTTCATCAAGAGGCTTTTTAGTTCCTCTTCATTTTCTGCCATAACGGTGGTATCATCTGCATATCTGAGGTTATTGATATTTCTCCCAGCAATCTTGATTCCAGCTTGTGTTTCCTCCAGTCCAGCATTTCTCATGATGTACTCTGCATATAAGTTAAGTAAACATGGTGACAATATACAGCCTTGACGTACTCCTTTTCCTATTTGGAACCAGTCTGTTGTTCCATGACCAGTTCTAACTGTTGCTTCCTGACCTGCATACAGATTTCTCAAGAGGCAGATCAAGTGGTCTGGTATTCCCATATCTCTCAGAATTTTCCACAGTTTATTGTGATCTACACAGTCAAAGGCTTTGGCATAGTCAATAAAGCAGAAATAGATGTTTTCCTGGAACTCTCTTGCTTTTTCCATGATCCAGCGGATGTTGGCAATTTGATCTCTGGTTCCTCTGCCTTTTCTAAATCCAGCTTGAACATCAGGAAGTTCACGGTTCACATATTGCTGAAGCCTGGCTTGGAGAATTTTGAGCATTACTTTACTAGCGTGTGAGATGAGTGCAATTGTGCGGTAGTTTGAGCATTCTTTGGCATTGCCTTTCTTTGGGATTGGGATGAAAACTGACCTTTTCCAATCTTGTGGCCACTGCTGAGTTTTCCAAATTTGCTGGCATATTGAGTGCAGCACTTTCACAGCATCATCTTTCAGGATTTGGAATAGCTCAACTGGAATTCCGTCACCTCCACTAGCTTTGTTCCTAGTGATGCTTTCTAAGGCCCACTTGACTTCACATTCCAGGATGTCTGGCTCTAGGTCAGTGATCACACCATCATGATTATCTGGGTCGTGAAGCTCTTTTTTGTACAGTTCTTCTGTGTATTCTTGCCACCTCTTCTTAATATCTTCTGCTTCCGTTAGGTCCACACCATTTCTCTCCTTTATCGAGCCCATCTTTCCATGGAATGTTCCTTTGGTGTCTCTGATTTTCTTGAATAGATCCTTAGTCTTTCCCATTCTGTTGTTTTCCTCTGTTTCTTTGCATTGATCGTTGAAGAAGGCTTTCTTATCTCTTCTTGCTATTCTTTGGAACTCTGCATTCAGATGTTTATATCTTTCCTTTTCTCCTTAGCTTTTCGCTTCTCTTCTTTTTGCAGCTATTTGTAAGGCCTCCCCAGACAGCCATTTTGCTTTTTTGCATTTCTTTTTCTTGGGGATGGTCTTGATCCCTGTCTCCTGTACAAGGTCATGAACCTCATTCCATAGTTCATCAGGCACTCTATCTATCAGATCTAGGCCCTTAAATCTATTTCTCACTTCCACTGTATAATCATAAGGGATTTGATTTAGGTCATACCTGAATGGTCTAGTAGTTTTCCCTACTTTCTTCAATTTCAGTCTGAATTTGGCAATAAGGAGTTCATGGTCTGAGCCACAGTCAGCTCCTGGTCTTGTTTTTGCTGATTGGATAGAGCTTCTCCATCTTTGGCTGCAAAGAATATAATTGATCTGATTTCGTTGTTGACCATCTGGTGATGTCCATGTATAAAGTCTTCTCTTGTGTTGTTGGAAGAGGGTATTTGCTATGACCAGTGCATTTTCTTGGCAGAACTCTGTTAGTCTTTGCCCTGCTTCATTCCGTGTTCCAAAACCAAATTTGCCTGTTACTCCTGGTGTTTCTTGACTTCCTACTTTTGCATTCCAGTCCCCTATAATGAAAAGGACATCTTTTTTGGGTGTTAGTTCTAAAAGGTCTTGTAGGTCTTCATAGAACCGTTCAACTTCAGCTTGTTCAGCGTTACTGGTTGGGGCATAGACTTGGATTACTGTGACATTGAATGGTTTGCCTTGGAAACGAACAGAGATCATTCTGTCGTTTTTGAGATTGCATCCAAGTACTGCATTTCGGACTATTTTGTTGACCATGATGGCCACTCCATTTCTTCTGAGGGATTCCTGCCCACAGTAGTAGATATAATGGTCCTCTGAGTTAAATTCACCCATTCCAGTCCATTTTAGTTCGCTAATTCCTAGAATGTCAACATTTACTCTTGCCATCTCTTGTTTGACCACTTCCAATTTGCCTTGATTCATGGACCTGACATTCCAGGTTCCTATGCAATATTGTTCTTTACAGCATCGGACTTTACTTCTATCACCAGACACATCTACAGCTGGGTATTCTTTCTGCTTTGGTTCCATCCCTTCATTCTTTCTGGAGTTATTCCTCCACTGATCTCCAGTAGCATATTGGGCCCTTACTGACCTGGGGAGTTTCTCTTTCAGTATCCTATCATTTTGCCTTTTCATACTGTTCATGGGGTTCTCAAGGCAAGAATACGGAAGTGGTTTGCCATTCCCTTCTCCAGAGGACCACACCACATACTCTGGTTTCTCTTCAGACCGTATAAATCTTTCGCCTTTTACTAAATAATTGCATACATAGACATAAAACAGCCCAATGCCTAGCATATAAGTTTATCCAGGAAACACTGTTTTGTTTTGTTTTAATGTTTTAAAAGGTATTTATTTCTTTGTTTACATTGGGTCTTAGGTGTAGCATGGGGGATCTTTCATTTTGTTGAGGTATAAGGACTTCTTTCTAGTGGTAGCGTATGGGGCTTCACTTTTGTGAAACAGGGGCTCTACAGTGTAGGCTCCATAGTTGTGGTGTATGGGCTTAATTGCCCTGCAACTTGTGAGATTTTAGTTCCCTGACAAGGGATTAAACCTGTGTCCCCTACATTGGAAGGCAGATGCTTAACCATTGGACCACCAGAGAAGTCCCTAGAATTTTATCTTGACCTATAAATAGGGAGGAAAGGAAAAGACAGGATAATGATAAGGCTTTAGCTATTTCTATTACATTTTATTTATTTAAAATACAAAAAGAGAGCTGAAGAAATAAGTTCAAATATTAACTTCTGGTTAATCTTTTTTTTTTTATTACTTTTCTAACTTTTCACTTGTATTGGAATGTAGCCAGTTATTAGTTTATATGTATAGAGTGTCATTTATGTTAGATGGATCTTGCACAAATGTCTCATAATAGAATTTTTTTATTGTCTTTCCAGATAAATTTTCCAAATTTCTCTGATCTGCTGTGTTGACCTGTTCTGTTTTCCAGGATACTAAAATCTAGTAGTGTGTGACTGCATCATTGGCCTCTATGTCTTTTAGTTTTTGCTGAGGGTTTATCTAATGGAAAGCACCTGGAATAGCTAAGAGGGGAGAGATGCCAAAATATTGTTGCCCCTTTCCCCTTGACCGGAGAAGGCAATGGCACCCCACTCCAGTACTCTTGCCTGGAAAATCCCATGGACGGAGGAGCCTGGTAGGCTGTAGTCCATGGGGTCGCTAAGAGTCAGACACGACTGAGCAACTTCACTTTCTCTTTTCACTTTCATGCATTGGAGAAGGAAATGGCAACCCACTCCAGTGTTCTTGCCTGGAGAATCCCAGGGACGGGGAGGCCTGGTGGGCTGCCATCTATGGGGTCACACAGAGTCGGACACGACTGAAGTGACTTAGCATAGCATAGCATTTCCCCTTGACATAGGTGTGGTAATAGACAAATTTCTCTACCCACAGGTACTGACTAGGAATGCTATTCTAAATTCTGTTCCTGTCACATTGTTTTACTCATTCTCTTTTGGAAATGGTAGACGGTCTACTCATTGTCATTGGTCAAAGGGTGCTTCATTCTCTCTTATCAGTTTTCTAATTATGTCCACTCTCACATATAACCACTTTCTTCAGTTAAACATTTAGCATATTGGGTGTGACATCTTTTTTGATAAGTTAGATATAAAAGGAGGACAAAAATGTGTCATTAAATATTAATACCTTTGTGATGCTCACTAAGAGATTCGTAAAATGTCTTTACTCTTCAATCACCAAGCGCATACTCTTGATGTAGCTCTATGTGCTTAAGATTCCAGGGAAGCAGAGGGATGACATGAGATTTCAGAGGTTACAGACGATCTTCTTTATGAAAAATTGATGTTTTAGCTTGCCTCCTCAATGTGCAGGTTAGGGGATAAATTCTCCTTAGTGCCTCTGATATTCTTTTTTCTATATAATAAGCCACTCTAAAACTTAGCACTATAAAACAAAAGCATTTCATTTAGATCACTATTCCATGGGTTGCCAATCTGGCGTAAGTTCAGTGTGTGGGCGTTTTCATATAGGCCTTGATATTGTTTTCCGGACCTGGTCGCAATACTGGGGCATTTGCTGGAATAGCTGGATGCTCTGTTCCTATGAGTGTGACCTCTTACACTCCAGAAGGTGAGCCAGGCTTGTTCAAGCGAGGGAGGTGTAGTTCTCAGTGAGTGAGCAGAGCTCCAAGTTCTCCCTCTTGAGGTATAGGCTTGGAAGTTGTACTAATCCCTTCTTTTACATCTATTAGATTAAGTTAAAAGTCCAGTTTCAAGACATGGGGACACAGAAGACAACTCTGGTTTGAAAAGTTGTAGAGAATCTATGTCCAACTTTTTTTTTTTTTTTTTTTCAGTCTATCATAGTCCTACCTCCCACAGTCAAATGAAGTGTTACTTCAAGAGAATCAAGTAAAATTCACACAAACAGCTTGGAGATATCTTTTAAAAAGACAATCTGGCTTCCTTTGACTCCTTCATCAGATGCTTTCTCACCTTCGGAACAAGAGATTTGCTCTACTGCTCTTGTCATCAAGACAGAATAGAAAAAAATGGGCCAGGAGACTTTTTAGGGAATATCCAACATGTATCTCCTGATTTTGAATGGTGAGCAAAATTCTGGAGGCTCTTTCTACTACTGCTTATATGTTTAAGGCTATGATACTGAAATAGCCCATGATGGTGGGAAAAGAACAAAGTTTAGGATAACTATGCCCGTGGAAAGATGGTGGCTGCCTCTCTTTCTCAATCCCACTGCCTTCCCCACTTTCTCCATGACCTTAACAGGGCAAAGAAGGTTATCTCAGAATTTTTTAAATACCATATGAAGGAGCACAGAAAGCACAGAGAATTTGCCTGAATTGAAATGACTAATATCCCTAGAAAAGGAGATCATTAGATTTGTGAGTATGAAGACAGTGGGTCAAGTCACTAAACAATTCTAACATAATTGCCAGACAAGAAGATGATTTGATGATAAATTTTTTTTTATGTTGTCTTGAGTTTTTTAATTCCTTTAGATGTGATATTAAACTTTTAATATTTAAAATTGTGTCAGCACAAAAATGTGACCATCATTATCTTAGTGGGAATATATTTTGTATTAGACACAAAGTTATGGAGGTTTGAACCCTCTTGTTATGTGCTTGCTTCTAAAACACATGTACATGAAAAAGTCCATGTAAACATCTACATCTTGGTATAGTATGAATTTTAGTTAATGGTCTTAATAATAACTTTTGTAATGCTTATATTTTTAAAGTATTTGTTTTTATTTTCCCTTGAAACTCTGTATGAGATGCTAATGTGAGTATGATAAAATGCATAGTCTGATATATACATATATATCAGATATATACATATATATCAGATATATATACTTATACTTTATCTCTTTGCCATTTGAAATTTTATAGTTGCTCCAAGGAAGTAAATTTCTAAGAAGTTTCCATCAGGATTTTGATTCCAGAATTTATTTTGCAGCCTTATACTTGAAAAAGTTATAATATATACACAAGCATGTTCCTTTTCATTACATACATTTTCAGAGCTGAAGATTTCTCCTTTGGCTATGTATATTACTGAGTAAGCTAATGATGATAGACACTTAACAAATATTAAAAAAAAAAAGACATAGTAAAAAATATAATTTAAATAAAAGAAGCAAGGTAAACCAAGGAAGGAGGCATGTTCTTTCTTATTTACTGTCTCCTTGGCTACTTATTTCTCTTCTGTCAATACACATTGATAGGCTTCATTTTCACAAAGAACATTTGTCTAGAAAGATGAGGAATCCTGTAAGACAACATGAGAACTTTTATATGAGCATCAGTTCAGGTCAGTCTCACAGTCATGTCTGACTCTTTGCGACCCCGTGGTCTGCAGCACGCCAGGCTTCCCTGTCCATCACACACTCTCAGAGCTTGCTCAAATCCATTTCCATTGAGTTGGTGATGCCATCCAACCATCTCAATCTCTGTTGTCCCCTTCTCCTCCTGCTTTCAATCTTTCCCAGCATCAGGGTCTTTTCTAATGAGTCAGTTCTTCGCATCAGGAGACCAAAGTATTGGAGTTTCAGCTTCAGCATGTTATCACCTAAATTGTTGTAATCTTGGTTCTCTGTGGATTCGTACTTATTTTTCCAAAGTTGATTTTATTTTAATTGGGATTTGATTTTAAGTTAAAATATAATGAGGTAATTTCCCTTTCCTCATAATTGAAGCATAAGGATAAGCTTTCTCCCTTTTATCTCAAAATAGTATTCTAGTCTTAAAAAAAAATTCTGAAAATAATTAACATTTGAGGTTAGCCACATATTTTTTAGCTTGGGGCTTTTCTTTTTGATCACTTACATTTACTGCTTTTCTTCTTGGAACCTCATGTGAATCTGCAAAAAGAGCTTTTCCTTCAAAGAGGAGCAGAATTTTATCATAATCTTAAATTCACATCCTTCATCCCAATTCACATAGATGTTTTGCCATATATGCAGAAATATATCAACAATAGATGCCTAAAATTAAGTACACATTTGCTTTTCTTCTGAAATAGTATTTTATTTACAGGCTTCTATTGCCTGATGACGTGTATATTTATTCTTAAAAGGAAGATGAATAGACTATTTAGAGAATAAATAGAACATATTTTTTGTTATGCTGCTGAAAATAGCAAATCACACTAATTAATTAATTTGTCATAAATGAACTCACAGCAAGAAGTTTAGCTCTATTATTTTCAACTGAATTAGAGTCAGTTTTTAAATCAAAAATTTCAGGAATTCAGATCACTCTTCCATATAACATAGATTTGCATTTAAATATCTTTCAACATTGTTTCTAAATTATTTGTTATTCAGTGAGAAAAACTGATGTTTATTGCACTAAAGTTTTAATGAATAAGGTTGAGAATACTTAATATAATTTTGGTGATAATAAGTATGAGTAGATTATTAACAACAAATGCAGAATATGATTTTTCACTATTGCTGGAAGGTTAAAGAATTCATTTTACAGACCATGAAATGGAAATAACTTCCCCAATATTTTATTAACTAATGCTTAGATCTGTATAATCAACTCCATTTTTCAGAGCATGTCTCTTAGTGACACTAGATTGACATTTCCATCTGTTCATTAGGTTAATTCAATAAATAATACCCAGCTATGAACTAGATCATACGAAGATTAGTTCTTGATAAGATGCCTTATTTCATTAAGCAAATACATCAACATCTCTGAAACTGGAACACGTGTGAATCTGTTTGCTTCATTTTTTTATAAGTTAGATAGTTTATTAGCATGATGGCATCGATACAGGAAAACAAGGGGATATTTAGAGAAGTCTAAGCTTCACAAATAGCTGTTCCCCATTGATTAGACAGTTGTATTTTAAAGCATGCTTTTTCCTATGAATATTTAAATCTGAATATACAAACACACTCAGATAATGTATGAGCAGTCCTCTACATTTTCTAAATATTCCATTATATAGATGCCAACAATGACTTGAAATCAATATGTGAGCTTCTGATAATTTAGCACAATATTAGTTTAGCTTTACCCTTGGCAACATTTGGAACTTTGCATCAGTGGAAAGCTGTCTCAGCACTTGAGAAATATTTGGATTTAGACAGATTTAAAGCATGCTGGGAATATGGGTGTAGGGGGTCCAGAAGGGAGGGCCATCAAGGGCTACCCTGGCTTACCTCTGTGATTTAGATGACTACACGTGGCAATAAAATAGATAAATGAAAACATATAATTTATCCAGCAACCAGAGAAAGAGGTATGTACCTAGTGTCAGCATTGTCCATTTCTCTTCTTTCATCCTAGTAGGAGGTGCTTAAGTTTCAGATTGCCCTCTTTAGAATTAGTATGGCTAAAGGCAGAAATGATGTACAACAACCATTCCTGGAATTGGATTTAATTGCTTCTAAGCCCCATATTTGGTTACTCCACAGATTAACTCAGAGTGGTCTTTCAAGTATTTCAAAGCATCATGTCGAAATTTAAAAGGTAAGGGCTCACTCTGACCTCAAATCCCTGTTCTTTCATTGTGTTTTCTCTGCCCAAATCCTGTGCAAGGAAACAGAACAAACTTTCCACTCTTACCTGCCTTCAAGTTCCTTTTAACAGAAGATTCAAAATAAACTATTTTAGCTTTTAAGGAAAAGTAGAACAGATATAAAGCAATTCTATACACATTTCCATATTACTTACTGTCAAAGGCAAAGTAATAACAGAACATACATAATTCTGCATGTTCTGATTGGAATTTCTCCCATCACATGTAATTTTCCCACTTGAGAAATGACCAGCAGAAATACTGTTCACATTTTCGCATCTTAGTTTTGCTCTCTGTGAGTTTTTGTACATTATCCTAGCATTTTGTTACCTTTAAATAATTAATGGAATATGTATTGACTAATTATTTTTATAAAGTAGAGATTATAATATATATTGTTATTTAATAGTAAACTTTCCAATGATGAAAGTTTCAATTGCTCCGTCCGCCTATCCTTGATGTTCATGCCATTAAAGAATGATAATGAAGCACCAAGACTCACTATAATTGCAAAATAAATGTTTGTTGTATGTACTCTACTGAACTGTTTGTTTTATACTATAACAGACTATACATTTTTAATATTTTGCTTTAATATATCACAGTTTTGTTTTACTTTGCTTTTGTCAGATTTAGATGGCTTCAGTTTCAATATTATCATTATCTAGCATTGGAGAAGGAAGTGGCAACCCACTCCAGTGTTCTTGCCTGGAGAATCCCAGGGACAGGGGAGCCTGGTGAGCTTCCGTCTATGGGGTCGCACAGAGTCGGACACGACTGAAGCGACTTAGCAGCAGCAGCAGCAGTAGAACTTCTCTGTGTAATTTTAGACACCTCCCATGTTTCAAAACCTTAACAGACCACTTTGAATACATATATATATATATATATATATATATACATACACACACACATATACACATATTACTCAGAATATTATTCAGACATAAAAATGAATAAAATCTTCCCAACTACAACAAATGGATGGACCTAGAGAGTATTAGGCTAATTGAAATGTTGGAACAAGAAGATAAATACTGTGTAGTTTGACTTTTATGTGGAATCTAAAAAATGTAAAAACAAATGAATAAATATAACAGCACAGAGACATAGATACAGAGAACAAAGAGGTCATTGCCAGAGGGGAGAGGTTTGGCTTGATGAGTAAAAATATAGTTGAGAGAGAATGAAGTACAAGTTTCCAGTTGTAAAATAAATGAATCATCAGTATAAAGTCTACAGTGTAGGAAATATAGTCAATAATTACATAATATTTTTGTTTGGTGAGAAGGCAATGGCACCCCACTCCAGTACTCTTGCCTGGAAAATCCCATGGACAGAGGAGCCTGGTAGGCTGCAGTCCATGGGGTCGCTAAGAGTCGGACATGACTGAGCGACTTCACTTTCTCTTTTCACTTTCATGCATTGGAGAAGGAAATGGCAAACCACTCCAGTGTTCTTGCCTGGAGAATCCCAGGGACGGGGAAGCCTGGTGGGCTACCGTCTATGGGGTCACACAGAGTCGGACACGACTGAAGTGACTTAGCATAGCATAGCAATAGACTTATCAAGGTGATCATTTTTAAATATTGAATCATTATTTTGTGTTATAGAAACTAATATAGTGTTACAAGTCAATTATGCTTCAAAAACAAAAAAGTGAAGAGATCAGATTGTGATTATCAGAGGCAGGAGGTAGGAAATGTGGAATTGGATGGACGAAATGGCAACCCACTCCAGTGTTCTTGCCTGGAGAATCTCAGGGACAGGGCAGCCCGGTGGGCTGCTATCTATGGGGTTGCACAGAGTCGGACACAACTGACATGACTTAGCAGCAGTAGCAGCAGTCAAAAAGTACAAATTTTCAATTATAAGATAAGTGCTCATGATACAATGTACAATATGATAAATATAATTAGCACTGCTGTACATTACATATAAGGGACCTTGTTCATGGCCAGGCCAGTACCAGAGCGAATGGAGAGTGAGGAGCAAGAAAGAAGTGACACCAATTTCTGGGGTTGCAAAGGGTGGGACACGACTGAGTGACTGAACAACAACAACACTACACATAAAAATTAAGGGACTAAATTTTAAGAATTCTCATATCAAAAAAGTTTTTTTTTTCCTATTTCTGTAATTTTGTATCTATATAAGATGACAGATGTTCACTAAAATTATTGTGGTAATAATTTCATAAAGTATGCAAGTCAAATCAGTATTCTGCTCATCTTAAATGTATAAGGTACTGTATGTTAATTAATCTCAATAAAATTGGAAGAAAATATAATGGAACTATAATATAGATATAATTAAGCAATGCCATCAATAGGTAGATATATTGGCCAAATTATTTTAAATGTGCTGAAAAGGAGCAAGGAAAGCAAACTGACATGGCATATTAGAATCAGGACTTAAATGTGAAGAATATATCCTGGAATGACCAGTTTGATCAAGAGAGAGGGTACCTAGATACACTTAGTGTACAGGACAATTAATCCACCCCAATGGAGTGGTTTACTGACAGAAGGAGGAGAAGGCAATGGCACCCCACTCCAGTAATCTTGCCTGGAAAATCCCATGGATGGAGGAGCCTGGAAGGCTGCAGTCCATGGGGTCGCTGAGGGTAGGACACTACTGAGTAACTTCACTTTCACTTTTCACTTTCATGCAGTGGAGAAGGAAATGGCAACCCACTCTAGTATTCTTGCCTGGAGAATCCCAAGGACGGGGAAGCCTGGTGGGCTGCCGTCTATGGGGTCACACAGAGTCGGACATGACTGAAGTGACTTAGCAGTAGCAGTAGCAGTGACAGAAGGAAAGATTTCTTCAAGGACCAAAGTCGGTCCCCTACGTTTTGTGCTTAAACTATTGACACAGAATTTGGAGTTAAACTAGTAAAACAGACACACAGAAAACCAGGAAAAATAGCAAGGAAACTATAAATTATACCATACACCATTTTGAGTATATTGAAATAAATTACAATGAAAACAGTAGCCACATTTTTGTGAAAGGATATTTATAATATATATTATTTAAAACATTGCTATCAAAATTATATATATATATATAGCATGTACTGGCAATTTGTGAAATGAACTGTTAATAAACATTAACTCACATAAACATTAGAGCAAGAATACTTAATTTCACTACTAAATTATTCAAAAAAATGTAGAGGAAATAATTGAACGTATCTTGAATTTTAAATGCTTGCAATAATACGGTGATTTTTATTCATGCTTTCAACCTAAGTTAACTAGCAATATCCAATCAAACAACAGGAACAAAGAGTGCTAATCAGATGTTGGTGCATTGCTATTTTGAAAATACAGATTTAAATAATTTTTGTTTCTATTCCATATGAATTGCCTTCAAGTGGTATTGTATTTGTTCTTCAAAAATATTATTAAGTTTATACATATTTAAGTCAGAGAATGTTTTCTTAGATTTAGTCAGTTACTTTAACCTTCCCTGTACTACTGAGGTGCCAGAAAATAGTCATCTGAGAACAGTATAGTGATTAGGGGATTGCAAAAATAATTAAAACAGAAGAAGAGAAATGTATTTACTCCTTCTTTGTGTTGGCTTCTGTTTTGATTGGCACATTTGGTACTGATGGCCTAATATCTAGTAAAATCTCACCACCAATTTCTTTGAGAAGCAAAGATCATTGCATATAATTTTAGTTCATTGTGAAGCTTTTTAAAAGCAAAAGTGGAAAAATTATTGAAGTTTTAAAAATAATTTTTAAAAGGTCTTTTCAAATAGTGACTGATGATGATCAAATGAAATTCAGTAAACAGTACTTAGATTTAAAACTCTAGGCTACAATCAATATGTTGAAGGCATACACACTGTCATAAATTTGAGTATAATAATTTTTGTTTACATTTGTTTTATTTTAATCTTCTATGCATTTGTATTATTTTATGAAATTAGATATCTCATCTGAATACTGAATCTAACATTTCCCATTTGTAAAATAGTTGCGGCTTTTCAATAAAGTATAAGATACTAATCTAGATACCTGGGATATTTTATTGAATATAATTTATGAAATACCTTTGTTACCCAAAGGTACCAGTCATTGCTGGAGGAGGTTATCAAGAGGATGTGACTGCTGGTTGACCTGCACACTGGACTGGGCAATTGGAGGCTCTACATATATTCTCCACCTTTGGAAAGCACCTTTCACTCACTATCCCACACCAAGATGCTGTCTTAAAAACACAGCTTTGAGAGAGTAAGATATGTTGATACCATCTACATGACTAGACCCAGGCAAGTATTCTATAGAAATGTCTAATATTCTGATCGGAGAGTGAGGAGATCTTCTTATCTTACAACTGCAAAGGGAGATCTCATACATAAGATCCCTTGGTTATTAAAACTGCCACCTATTAATCTGCACTTGCTTGCCTCTTTCTTCAGTCTCTCCTTGTTTTACATGCTATGAACCAAAAGATAATTCTAGTGGAAATGAGCAGACAACAATTAGATGACAAACAAATTGTGTATAATGTTGAATGATAGTATTTGCTGAGAAAATGTTAACTTTAACTTAAGTGTGTAAAGAAGAAATGGGTTAAAAGGACTGCAGTTTTAAATACTAATAGATTGTTTAATAAGGGCTTCCCTCATAGCTCAGTCAGTGAAGAATCTGCCTGTAATGAAGGAGACCCTGGTTTGAGATTGTTTAATATAGTCCTCATCTAGAAAGTGACATCTGACCAATGAAAGGAAGTTACTCTGTTAACTTCATCTATATCTGGGGAAAGATTGTTCTAAAAGAGTGATCAGTCAGTTCAAAGGGAAAGAGTTTAGCATTTTTTCATGCATAACAAGAAGCCCAGAATAACTACAGTGACATGAATTACGGCAATAAAGAAGAATACGATCAAAGAGATAACATGGTTCTCAAATGATATATCATTTGGGACGACTGACTCTCACTTTGAAGAGCAGTTGATAAATTTTGAATCAAGAGATGAGATGCTCATACTTACCTAATTGAAACAAATAAGCAAAAGTAAAACGAAATGCAATCCATTTTGACATTCAAAGTAGATGGCAGGAGCAAATCCACTTAGAAGCGTATTGCAGTAGTCCAGGTAAAACTTTTGTTACTATTGTTCAGCTGTTCAGTGGTGTCTGACTCCTTGTGACCCCATGAACTGCAAGATATCAGTCTTTCTTTTCCTTTACTACTTTCCAGAGTTTGTTCAAACTCATGTCCATTGTGTCTAAAAGATAAGACTTTTATACCAGGATTATATCAGGAAATTTGACAAAGTCATTATATTTTAAGTAAATTTGAAGGTATATTCAACAGGATTTTCTAAAATATTGAATATGAATGAGAGGGATGAAGGATCACTATAAGGTTTTGGCCTGGGAAAGTAGATGGATCAATTGCCATCAACCTACATAAAAGAGGTAGAGAGTAGGACAGATTTAGGAGTGGAAAAAATCTGGATATATCTCACTTAATTAAACACACAAGTGTAAATTTACAATAGCTTTATATATATATATATATATATATTTGGATTATAAAAGAAGAGTTAAAGATAAGTGGAAATTTGGAAATTTTCCATTTATATTTGTAATTGTTGATACATCTATATCAATATAGAGATATGTATTTCATCCATAAATAAGAACATCAACATTTAAATAGAGGGGAAAAAGGTTCAGGCTTGGATTACTCATAAATACAGAGTTAAAGAGAAAAGAGTAAAGTATTAAGAAAAGAAAACCCCAAATAATGAAGAATCTTGGGAGCCAATTGTGATAGTTTATCCATAATAAAGGGCATAATCGACTGGGACCATTTCAACCCTGGCTAAGGTAAGATGCTGTAATTTTTTTTTTTCTTATTTATTAGATTGTTTTTGTTGTTAATGATATTTTCTTTACTAAGCTTGATTTTTAAGCCATTGGATTTTATTTCCTTTGTCAGAAAACAGGATTGAATGGGAAAGCATTCAGATTGTGTTAAATTTCTAACAATGTAGATGGGTTCCCCTCAATGAAAAATATTCAGATATGAATATAGACAGATATTATATTTTTCTGAAAATTATTGAACATTAAAATAAAACAATGATTAAGCTTTATATTTGGAAAATGGTTATTCAAGTGGATTTTAATTTAATTCTACCTCAAGATTAAGCAATTAATTTTTTTTTTTGAAAAGTAAGCACACGTGTTAATTTTCTTCAAATAATACCAATTCCACCACCCAAGAGAATCAAGTAACGGAAACTAATATTATCAAGATTAATGTGTGCATTTAGTGAAATCAAATTAACCAAATTCAATACGGTACATATTATCAAAATTTTCTTATAGAAGTTAGAAAATTTTTTACTTGTCAGTTTGGAAATTATAAAATCTGATCTGATTCTCAAAAGCATTATTTACATTGTAAGAATTTAAAGGATTGCTGGAAAATTATAGTAAGAATTAGTATTAAACAGATCTGGTAATTTCTTTGATTGAATCTGATCCTCTAATTTATAGCAGACACAATCATATGTCTATTTAAAATATGAAGTCTGTAGCTCTGTCCTTATAAAGACTCCAGTAATTTATCAGTGATTTTCAGATCAAGGAAAGGAAGAACCCTAAAACTGAATTCATTATTTAATTGCTAAAAAATGTAGTCAAATTAACATTTATTTGTAATCGAGCTTAAAAATTTAATATGTCTTTTCTATTATCATTATGGTTTTCTCACAGCAATTATAGATCACAACTGAAGCTTGGTTTATTGCGGAGTTCTTAGTATTTATAGCATGTAAAACCAGGCAGCGAATGTCACTGCCTATTCCTCTAGTTCTGATCTCACATAATCTCTTCTCTTTGAAGCAGACATTACTCATACTGTTATTATGGCTCTCCTTAGAATGTGTTTGCTTATTGTCACTTATCCCTCTAGTGATTATAGAATAAAGTGATTATGAGGCATTAATAGATATCAAATTCATTTTTTCTGACTACCTTAAGCCACTTATATAATCCTCCTCAAATATTTGTCTGATTTATGCTGGAAAATCTCTAGCAATAGGGAAAGGAATTATTTTTAAGTGAAAACTAATACTTTCTCAACTAAAAGTTTTCTGTTTTCTGGGCAATTCCAGTGATAAGAAAATTTTCTCATATTTTTTAAAGACCCAGTATATTTTTGTTTTCTTAGCATTAAATTAAATATTTAATATGTGTTGGCTATTGGTGGTAAAGTTATTGAAATAGTCTTTTTCTTTAAATATTTTCCAATACAGTAACATAATACAACACATAAGGGTCTGTTTATAATTTGGTAAATGTTAGCTCTTTTAACGGAGAAGGCAATGGCCACCCACTCCAGTACTCTTGCCTGGAAAATCCCATTGACAGAGGAGCCTGATAGGCTGCTGTCTAAGGGGTCACATAGAATCGGACACGACTGAGCGACTTCCTTTTCACTTTTCATTTTTCATGCACTGGGGAAGGAAATGGCAACCCACTCCAGTGTTCTTGCCTGGAGAATCCCAGGAAGGGCAGAGCCTGTTGGGCTGCCTTCTGTGGAGTCGCACAGAGTTGGACACGACTGAAGTGACTTAGCAACAGCAGCAGCAGCAGCTATTTTAGAAGAGTTGGTAACAGACTAGTCAAAGCCAAACTTTTATATAAATTCCACCTAGGAAACACCCTGTGCATGACATTTGCTCTTCAAAGGAGTAATACAAAAGAAAGAAAAGGGAAATTCATGACACAGAAACTCGATATCATGTAATCTCCTTGTGAAGGTTCTTTTAGTTTAGGTTTTATTCTCCAGCCTAAACTAGGGCAAGTTTTCTGAATTGCAGTCTTTCAAAATTTGTAAACGATTATTACACACAATTTTCCCTCTCTATTTCCCATGTCTTCGAGTGTCCATATTGTTTTCTGGACAATCCCAATTATTAGCAAAATTTTACATTACTTAAGTTTTCTTATCTCCAATCTACATGTCACTCGTTTTTAAGATTTCCTCAAATACAATGGCTTCCAACCTCCTCAACAAAATTATCAGCCAAATAATTTATTAATATACATTTTAAATATTACCCATATAAGTAATATATTCCATGAATTATCGAATCATAAAAAGGAAAGTCAGAACTGTAATTTCTCATTCTGAGAAATATACTATTGTTGAAGGAAGGTTTGGATTTTTTAGCATCAACACATTACGGACACATACTTTACTCTCAGATAAAATTCACTGATGGATCCCATAGGAAAGAATTGTACAAAAATTTAGTTAATTATTCACAGATATATTTATATTTTATATTCCAAATGTCTCACATCCTAATCAATGGATAGACGTCAGTGGCTAAACACTTGTCCATATTTGAGAGCTGGAAGCATAAAATCACAATTTGTACCAAAGTTTTTTATAGTCCCACGATATTCTAGTTCTAAATTACAGCAAAAATTTAGCTGCTTTTTCCCTGAGTAAATCATGTTTTATTTTTAAAGATGTTTAAAAAATGTTAAAAGCAGTATCAGAAATACTAATAGGAATCAAATAAAATGAAATTTATTTTTATAAATACTATTTTATTTCATAAAAATACAAAAATATAAATATACATTTATAAAAATATGAATGAATTAACACAAAGACATTCTTCAACTAAATAAATATGGCAGTAATAGTCATTCCTATTTCTTTAGGGATATATTTTTTATATTAATTTACAAAGCAGTTGCACAATGTTTTATTTAATAGTAAAGGTGACTGCAAGTCAGTTAAGAAAACATTATTTATAAAGTTCTTATATCTAAGAAAAGGCACAAAAAGCCTTTTATGTATATTTTATTGATTATTGATGTGATATACTTTTCTTCAGAGATTGATAGGCAAAGAGGGTGAACTGGTTATTATTACTTTTTAAAATCTATGTCATTCATATTCATTCACAGAAACTTACTGATTTAGCAAACTCTTACTAAGACAACACCTACGTATTGTTTGTAATTTTAACTTTTAAAACATTTCCTCCAAGGAAGAGAATGCAGGCCACTCCATCTAGTAGCAAAGAGAGTACTTCCACTGACATCCATGAGGTCATGCCATAATCAATCTCGGTCACTATCATCACCCCCATACATATCAGCAAGTTTTTTAAAACGAGGTCCCCAGTCGCTGAGGTAATCATAATCTTGGTTGCAATCTGCTGTAAGAGATTCCAAAGAACTGAGGGAATCTGCTATGGAATCATTCCCTTCATAGGCATAAGTTGCCAGTGAATCATAAGGAGGTGCACTTGGATCTGAGTCATTTTCTTTTAGTCTTCGATGAATAAAATCTTGTACGTCAATATTTTCCCACAGAGGTACAGTCCTCCTTATCTGAAAAATTGTTTCAGGCATTACATCCCTTCTAAGTTTACTATCTTCTCTTGCTTCTGGATTCCTTAAAGTGCCGATGTCAAAAGCTTGGGTATCTTCTTCCCCACCGCCTTCATCGTTATAGGTCACGATGTTGTCCCGGACATCGTCTTTTGAAATTATCAGAGGTTCCTTTTTTCTTTGCCTCTTCAATGCAGCAAAAAGCACAACTAAAACTATTAACAAAAAACAACAACAAAAAAACAAATATAACAGAGAGAAAATTGTGAGTTTCCATAAATCAGGCTTAAATACAACACACTTCTATGTTTGTGACCTTGATGTGGTGAAAGAGGTGTTAAGTTCATTTGGATATAAAGACTAACTACCCTGTACAAATACAGCATGATTTAGGCCAAAAACTGGATGTACTATATTGATAAAACAAAACAAAACAAAAAAAGCAGATAATACAGTGCATTTTACTTGCTTTTGAGACTCAGTCTTCTATAGGACTCAGGCATTGAAAAACTTTAATTATGGCTAATGCATTTGGCCAAATGAGTATATAGTATCTGACTTTTCCTCAATGAATATTTATCTCAAAATATTAAAATTCTAAAGCTACAATAATTATTATTACAAGAGAAATTGAGCATAAATTTTATGTTTTCTTAATGACTCAAGGGGATATATGCAAAACATTCAAATGCATGCATATATACACATAAATGCCTTATATGCATATATGTGTCATGTGTATGTATATACATGTAAATATGACACAGGTAAATGTGTGTCATGTGTATTGTATATACATATGTATACACACATTACAGATATGTAAATGGCACCCAACTCCAGTACTCTTGCCTGGAAAATCTCATGGACAGAGGAGCCTGGAAGGCTGCAGTCCATGGGGTCGCTAAGAGTCGGACATGACTGAGCGACTTAACTTTCACTTTTCATTTTCATGCCTTAGAGAAGGAAATGGCAACCCACTCCAGTGTTCTTGCCAGGAGAATCCCAGGGATGGAGGAGCCTAGCGGGCTGCCGTCTATTGGGTCTATAGACAGCAGCCCACCAGGCTCCACCGTCCCTGGGATTCTCCAGGCAAGAACACTGGAGTGGGTTGCCATTTCCTTCTCCAAGGCATGAAAGTGAAAAGTGAAAGTGAAGTCACTCACTCGTTTCCTACTCTTAGCGACCCCATGGACTGCAGCCTACCAGGCTCCTCTGTCCATGGGATTTTCCAGTCAAGAGTACTGGAGTGGGGTGCCATTACACACACATATATCATGGTTTCATCCATTCCCATTATTGACCTGGTTTTGAAAGCCTGCTTAAAATCTGAAATATAATTCTATATGCTACAATATTAAATTCAAACTTAAACTCATCCTTACCTTCTATTCATCTTACAGAAATTATCTTGTTTCTAAGGACTTTCTTGACTTATACAATTGTATTCAAGCTTCGAGGCTGATATGTAAATTGTGGTGCCTCTGCATATACTGTGAACCGTTTCCCCATATGATATGCCTTCTTATTTCTTTTATACTAGTGAAATTTAAACTATTATGCATATATTTGACAACAAACATTTGCAAGATAAATACATTTATAAACTAAAAATTACATTTAAAAATGTAAGAAAGACTATTTGATTTACAACAAAGTATTTTTTCCATTGAATATGGATCAAGTCCATAATTTTATATATAAGAAAAATTAACATTATATCAATAAAAATTTACCAAAGCATACTTATACATTGCTGGGGAGAAATAAAAGAAAATTTTCTCTTACTTTAGGAAAGTTAAAGTATTTTTTTGGTATTACTGATGTTTCACTGAAAAATAAGAAAAGTGTTGGCTTAAATTCTTTCATTTTTTTCAGTCTTTGTTTTGAGATTATAGAAACTGATTTTCATTGAGACTGCACTTCAGCATGGCCCTGATGCCCCTATAACTCACCCTTAAGGCCTGTCCAATGCTATTGTTCTATCGACCAGTGCACTTTCCTCAGCTTCTACTAACTGATAGAAAGAATACAAAAAAATCATTAGAAATATCTTTACTAACCTGCACCAAGCAGGCTTTTGGTGTTGAGCCATATTCAGAGTCATGCTGGACACGTAAAAAACTATCCATTAAAAACAAAATATATCTTTACTCTCTCCTATTAAAGGATGAGCATGTTAATTAAATCCAATATAGGTCTGAAATCCACCAATCTATTGAGCTATGAATTAGAAAAAGAGGATTCTTTCCAAGTTTAATATTGAATGAATTAATTTCCATGTGTGTACTCAGTCACTCCGTTGTAGCCAACTCTTTTCAACCCTATAGACTGAAGCCTACCAAGGTCCTCTGTCTGGGATTCTCCAGGCAAGAATATGGGAGTGGGTTGCCCTGCCCTCCTCCAGGGGATCTTCCTGACCTGGGGATTGAACCCATATCTCTTACATCTCCTGGATTGGTAGATGAGTTCTCTACCACTAGCACAACCTGGGGAGACCAAACTAATTTATAAATTCTCTATATGTGTAGCACAACAACTGTATCGTCAAATTGCTTTGAGGGTTTCTTAGGTAATGTTTATGCATTTTCACAAACGGCCTTTAGAATCTGCTCTGAGTATTTTCTCCTTTGCCAGGTCAAAATTACCTGCTTCTTTTCCCAACTGAGGTTATTAATCTGGGGTATATGAATGCAATTCAGAGAAGCTAGGATAAGGAATAGAAAAAACAAAAAAAACACATCATTATTTTTACTAATTTGTAAACTGAAGGTAGCACCTTGTGTCATAAATATCAGCATAAATTTTAGTGATGGTAAGTACAGTGACTATCAAACTAGTAGAAATCATAGATTATGTTAGGACATATTACAAATAATCATTAGACTTGCACTAAAACAAAGCATATATAGGCACATTTTGCTTTACGTTTTTTTGTTTAATTTGGATAAATGTATTTCCTTTTGTATTACATGTTTTATTTAATAAGTTTAAATTATTATTCTAAAATGGTCCATAAGTTTCATTTTCACTACCAAAGGTGTTCAAGGAACCAAAGGGGTTAAGAAGTCCTGCCTTAGGTTTTAACCCCTGCCTTGTGTCACGGATATAAACGAAGAACTACATTTCTTCAAACTGTGAAAGGATAGGCTTAAAATATCATGGCCCTTGTTATATCACCACCTTGCAGAGCTGACTCCTAACTACAGAAATATAACAACTACGTGCAGCCATTAGTATAAAGGCTTAAAATAATGTCAAGAGTGCTTAAGAAACTTTACAATAAAACCTTATGAATTATAACACATTCTGACTAAAAATAATAGAAAATAATTCCATGTTTAGATAATAATTGAAAGGTAAAATATAAGAAATGTGTGCCCTCCATATTGCTCAGGTCAGAAAGATGGCAAACTTTTCTAATAAAAGAGCCTTCTAGAATATCTGCATAAAGATTTAGTTGAATAGTGTTGTGATATCTAAACCTACTTTGGCAGATGAATATTATTCTCTCATATGCATGTCTTTTTGTGTGTATGTATTAACCAGTCCATTCTGAAGGAGATCAGCCCTGGGATTTCTTTGGAAGGAATGATGCTAAAGCTGAAACTCCAGTATTTTGGCCACCTCATGCGAAGAGTTGACTCATTGGAGAAGACTCTGATGCTGGGAGGGATTGAGGGCAGGAGGAGAAGGGGACGACAGAGGATGAGATGGCTGGATGGCATCACTGACTCGATGAATGTGAGTCTGGGTGACCTCCGAGAGCTGGTGATGGATAGGGAGGCCTGGCGTGCTGCAGTTCATGGGGTCGCAAAGAGTCGGACACGACTGAGCGACTGATCTGATCTGATCTGATCTGATTATATTAATATCAAAATATAAAAAAAAAAAAGCTCAAAATATACATATTTCCATCTTGTTCTAAACTAGAGAAGTAGAACCATTTTAGCAAATCAAACAGCATGGTATCAGTAGCACTTAGCTGAAAGGGTAAGCCAAAATTTAATCTCCATAGGGATACAAAAATATTTTACAGAGGAGTTGAAATTTCTAACAGCACGTGGACATGCAGACTGCTGATGATGATGGTAGTAGTGTGTATGTTCAAAATCACTCTGATAAATTGTTTTTCTAAATAGTTGGACCATCATAACTGGGACAAATGTTTTCCCCTCATTTGAATCAGTTCCCTGCTGAAGTCCTGCAAGAATATCTGGCCAAAGGGATTTCATCCAGATAGGTTGAAGGGATTTGCAGTGAAAAGGAGCCAAAACATATGAGCATTGAAACATAAATTTGGCTTGTGCTCCTGCCCTAAGGATTCATTTTGGATGAGTATTTGATGGAAACAAGTTTGGGGGGAATGTTTTACAGTGGAACAACCGTTTAATTGAATTAAATTGTCCTGTTAGGGCATACTCAAATAAAGCATTTGCAATTGGAAGCATGACTTTATTTAGAAAATATTGCTGAACTAGGTAGGTATGGCCACAATATCATAGTGATATTTCAAAAACTGAACTTAAACATTTTCTTTGGTGGATTGAAACTACATATAACAAATTTTATGAAAAAATGTCTATACTCTTGTGAAAACTTAAAATGTGCTGGTTAATTCCATATGTGAAATACATGGTAATATTAGGAATATTATTTGTAAAATAGTCTTTTGTTTTGAGGACAATGGTTAGAAAGGTGAATTCTAACAAAGAATAACCTGGGTTTGAATGATAGTTAGAACACTTCCTGAATGGGTGACTTTGTGTAAGTTATCTAACCTTCTGTACAAGAATGAAAGTATCTTATAGAGTTGACATAAAAATTTAATCAATTATTAAATGAAATACCCTTTGAAATGTGACAATATTAGTTCACACTAAACTCTATACATATATAAAATGTACTTGAAAATATCTGTATATATCACGTTATTATATCCTTGTTTTTGGTCTCTTGTAAGCTAGACCTATCCTCCATCAAAAATTCATTTTTTTTATTGGAAGAACTATTTTCATAACAAGCTCAAATTTTCCCTCTTTAGCTATAAAGAAGAGTGTTTTTCAGTCCACTGCTGCTGCTGCTGCTGCTAAATCTCTTCAGTCGTGTCCGACTCTGTGCGATCCCATAGACAGCAGCCCACCAGGCTCCTCCGTCCCCAGGATTCTTCAGGCAAGAACACTGGAGTGGGTTGCCATTTCCTTCTCCAATGCATGAAAGTGAAAAGTAAAAGTGAAGTCGCTGAGTCGTGTCTGACTCTTAGCGACCCCATGGACTGGAGCCCACCAGGCTCCTCCATCCATGGGATTTTCCAGGCAAGAGTACTGGGGTGGGGTGCCATTGCCTTCCCCGTTTTCAGTCCACAATCACTGGATAATGAAGAAGAGAATTCCTGGAATTGAATGAGTATGTCTCAGGGGCATATCACTCTAGGGCACACTTACCAAGCAGTATGACGACACAGAGAAGGATAGCAATGAGAGCCCCAGTGCTCAGCCCAGCAGAGAGGACCAAGGCCTCGGCATTGCAGGACTGCATGTTTCCTTGATTATCACAAGCACACACACGAATGGTGAGTGTGCCAGTGCTGCTTTGAATTGGGTAATCATTGTCAAAAATTAAAATTGGCAGCAAATATGTGCTCATTTTGTTGCGGCTATACCCATCTTTTCGAGTCATGATTCCTGCTGTATTATCTGTTTAAAAAAAAAAAAGTCAGATCAGTCTTTTAAATTTTGCCTCTTAATGTTCCATAATATTTGTCTTTAAAAATGCTCTGTACCTTTATTGTCTACAATGGTGAAGTTTGGATTGAGGGAGAATTCTGGCACTGGTTCAAAAAAGAATTTGTGGCCTCGGGGAGGATCATCTTTGTCCATGACACTGACAGTCTGAATCAACTAAAACCGAAGAAAAATCAATTAAATAGAGCACAAAAAGCAACTCTTGTTATTAGAAGACATTTAAAATCAGTGTTTGGGCTTTAAATATATCACTGAAACTAAACAAAAAAAATTCCATTTTGAGAAAAATTTCCAGAGTTTTTTATAGCTCTGTCTAATGCAACTTATTTAATGAGGAATAAAAAATGTCAATCAAGTCTCAGTTTGCAGAGCACCTCTATGAATCATTGTCTGCTTCCTGGCCACTATTGTATCCAAGAAAAGAAATTCAAAATTAGATCAAGTTAATATCTTTTGCCTTTTTACTTGTTAATATATACTACCAGTCCATTTTATTATCAATTGGTTAGCAACATCTTGCCTCCACCAGACAATGATTGTTTCAAAAGCCAAGAACATAACAGATGGATTTTTTTTTTTAAGTTATTATCACAACCACCCTTAGAAATTAAGGAAACTATAAATATAGTGTTGGAAAAATGAGCAATATGCCATATAATACCAGAAAGCAGAAGATTTTAAAGCTTTGGCGTGCCATAATTACAATAAAATTGCATACTTTATTCAAAATGTTTGCTCTTCTTTTTAATGGTAGCTGAAAATTTAGAAGAATATATGAATAAAGCTTTCTAAAGTTTTGTAATACACTGTTGAATTTGAGAAATTATAGCACCTCTCAGCTGTGCTCCCTGTAGGTCAGAGGTGTGCCACAGTGGGAATATGGAACAGCAAATGACAGGTTGGGCAGTGAAATGCTAAGTGAGCATTTTATCGTGGATAAAATACAAAGCCACACATCAGGGTGCCTGTTTTCCAGTCCTGGGTCTGCCATCTGTGTGATTTGTAATCACAGTCATTTAATTACCATTACTTTCAAATCCTCTTCTACAAAAACAAATAGTTTCACCACTTCCAGGTATCACAGTCCAACATTCTGTGATGAAGAATTAGTAGTTCAATGTATCCTTCATTGTGGTTATTGTGTATTCTCTAAGTCCATACCAGGGGGCTGTGATAAAATACTATATTAATGTAAAAAGTGAACATATTCAGGATTTTCCTAAAATTACTTTAGTGATGTCTCAAATATTGCTTTATAAGATGACCTTGTAACTCTTGTACAATCTTTTTTATCTCACTAATATTCAAGCTGAAAAAACAGACAAAATATAACTAATTTCAAACCATAATGACCTGACTGAGAAACTGAAAGTGGCAAATATAATCAGCAAGAAATTATTATGATTTCCTTTATATTAACACAGGTCAATTTTATTTTCTTACTTCATGTTTTATTTAATAATATATTTTCATCCCATTCATGATTATAAATCACTACCAGTATAATTATGAATCCAGGTAGGAACTTTTATATATGTGATATCTATTATGTACTTGGTATATAAATTAAAGCACATAATTTTCCTATTATATCATAGATTTTATAAAATATTTTAAAATTCATATTTTTAAGATTATTGTGAGTTGTTTGGTATGGGAGATAAAGAACTGACAAGGTGAATTGACAATAGTTTTCATGAAAAAAAACAAAGCCCAAGTAAATTAATGTCATTTGCCTTGGTGAAGAGGAAAAAAATTTTTTAAGTTTATAATAACTTACCTGCCCAGGTTTTGCATTTTCACACACAAATGTTTCATAGTACATGGCAAATTCTGGAGCATGGTCATTTATATCTAGAATTCTGATGAAGACAGGAATGTGGCTACTTTGTTTTGAGTTATCTGCAGTGAGAACATGTGTAAGATTTTAGTCTCATTTACAGAGTAGCAGTGGTATTGTTTGCCCCATTTGTAACTTAGCAACACATCATTTCCAGGGTATTCACTTTTTGATTGGATTGCTGATGTATATCTCAGCTTTCTTACATGGTTCAGATGAAAAGCATGATAGAATAAGGAGAATATAATTGAGAGTGAATATTATTGGTAAGATACTCTTTTCTTAGACTGATTATTTTATGATTAGATCGTGTTTTATTCTATAATAAGATATAAAAGAAAGCCAAGTTTAAAATGAATGAATATCTGGTAATCCTTAAAATAAGTTAAAAATCCAAGACACTCTAAGTAATTTCTCTCAAGTTCTAATAATAAAATTATCCCACTCAGGAAAAACTATATTTAATGCTATTATTTTAAGACTTTGGTGAAAAATAATGTGTTCAGATGGATGTATTTCCAACTTACTTATTTCTGTAGCTGTGACGGTTATGTTGTGCCAAGGAGTTGATTCCCTGTCTAGAGGCTTCAGAGTGAAAATAGAGCCATTTTCTGAGTGAATACTGAAAATCCGGTCCATGTCAGTATGCCGATCAACAGAGTACCTAGCAGGAAAGAAACTCATCATTCCAGGCACTGTTTTAAGATTACAGCTCATCTACCATTTCATAAAGTTAGAGGCAATTCACACAATGGTCTGATAAAGGAGACAAGTGAAATACTGATGATTTTCTTGAATTTTTATTTAGTGCCATTTTCATTTAGACAATTTGATACATTTGACTGATTTCATTATTACTGTTCTATGATTATGTGTACTTCAGAGTCATTATTGACATTTTTGAGTCCTTGTGGCAGCTTTTAAGTGAGTTTTTAATAGCCACTTGATTTATTTATCCTATCATGGACCTATTACAGTACTTGAGACATATTAAACAGCCATATTAAATTTGATAGAATCAATTCCATTGGATAAATTGAAATTAAGTTGCAAATAACACATGAAAACGTGTGTCCACAGAGTCCTTATAAGTGGATATGCAAAGGCTGTTGTAAAATACATGGGTCTTGAATGGTTCTCTTCAAGGATTATTTCAGCTGAATCAAATGACCTCCTCCACTCTCTCCCTTTAACTTACTTCAAATAAAAATGAAATGACAAAGGACCGCTGAATTACATGACTCTCTTTCATCAGGTAGGTATGTAAGATGTCAGTCTAAACTTTGTATTATTCAGTGACTGGCAAAACAATGCCCACCCTCCTCCAATGGATGTCTATCTCCTAATCCCTGGAAGCTGTACATGGTTTACTTTACATTGTAAAAGTAACTTTTCAGGTGTGATTAAGGTTAATGACATTGAGATGGGAGATTAAACTTGATTATTTGTGTGTGTTAGTCACTCAGTCTGACTCTTTGTGACCCCATGGATTGTAGCCTACCAGGCTTCTCTGTCCATGGAATTATTCAGGCAAGTATACTGAAGTGAATTGTCACTCCCTTCTCCAGAGGATCTTCATGACCCAGGTATTGAACCCTGGTCTCCCTCATTGCAGGCAGATTTTTTGCTGTCTGAGCTACAAATTAATCCTATGAACCCCTAAAAGTTGAAGAAGAAGGCAGAAAAGTAAAATTCTAGCTTACATGAAAATCCTTTAGTTACATCAAGCCATGTTAGACTGTACCAGTTACCATTTTTGCATATTTTAAATTTCTGCTGTTGAATGTTTAATTGAGCCATGTAAGAACCTAAGTGCATCTCACATGTTAATGGAAATCTTTGTAGAACAGTTTCTGATTCAGTAAATCTAGAGTGCGAACAGTTATTCTGCAATTCTAACAAGCTTAGGTGAATCCAGGTTGTAAGTCCATTGACAAGGTTTTGTATAACAAGTTTATAGACCATGGGATAAACTGGTTATAATAAGGACAGCCAAGAGAAGAACAATGACAGAAAACTAAAAGACAAATCAGCATCAAGTGGCATCCTGATTTTTCTAGGTTTCTAACATCTATTTCTGCTTTATTGACTATGCCAAAGCCTTTGACTGTGTAGATCACAATAAACTATGGAAAATTCTGAAAGAGATGGGAATACCAGGCCACCTGATCTGCCTCTTAAGAAATTTGTATGCAGGTCAGGAAGCAACAGTTAGAACTGGACATGGAACAACAGACTGGTTCCAAATAGGAAAAGGAGTACGTCAAGGCTGCATATTGTCACCATGTTTATTTAACTTATATGCAGAGTACATCATGAGAAATGCTGGACTGGAAGAAACACAAGTTGGAATCAAGATTGCTGGGAGAAATATCAATAACCTCAGATATGCAGATGACACGACTCTTATGGCAGAAAGTGAAGAGGAGCTAAAAAGCCTCTTGATGAAAGTGAAAATGGAGAGTGAAAAAGTTGGCTTAAAGCTCAACATCCAGAAAACGAAGATCATGGCATCTGGTCCCATCACTACATGGGAAATAGATGGGGAAACAGTGGAAACAGTGTCAGACTTTCTTTTTCTGGGCTCCAAAATCACTGCAGATGGTGACTGCAGCCATGAAATTAAAAGACGCTTACTCCTTGGAAGGAAAGTTATGACCAACCTAGATAGCATATTCAAAAGCAGAGACATTACTTTGCCAACAAAGGTTCGCCTAGTCAAGGCTATGGTCTTTCCTGTGGTCATGTATGGATGTGAGAGCTGGACTGTGAAGAAGGCTGAGCGCCGAAGAATTGATGCTTTTGAACTGTGGTGTTGGAGAAGACTCTTGAGAGTCCCTTGGACTGCAAGAAGATCCAACCAGTCCATTCTGGAGGAGATCAATCCTGGAATTTCTTTGGAAGGAATGATGCTAAAGCTGAAACTCCAGTATTTTGGCCACCTCATGCGAAGAGTTGACTCATTGGAGAAGACTCTGATGCTGGGAGGGATTGAGGGCAGGAGGAGAAGGGGACGACAGAGGATGAGATGGCTGGATGGCATCACTGACTCGATGGATGCTAGTCTGAGTGACCTCCGGGAGCTGGTGATGGACAGGGAGGCCTGGCGTGCTGCGGTTCATGGGGTTGCAAAGAGTCGGACACGACTGAGTGACTGATCTGATCTGATCTGATCTGATTTAGGTTTCTAACATTATGAAACATTGGTAATTTTTGACATATTAGATGAAAATGGATTTATGTAAAGCTATGTTTTTATGTTTGGATTATTATAATAAAATATACAAAACAATCTTCTTTTATAAGAAATATGCTTAACTTAAGGTATCCATTAATGAATTCATATTTCAAAAATAATTTTAACTATATAGTATGTGATGATGCTTATGTAATTTATTTTCTGCTAAATTTTGTAAGTTTATTATTTCAAATGCACAAATACATTTCAAAGTGAGTATTTGAGCATGTGGACATATGCATATATATGTATATATATATTGGATTTCAACTTAAGATAGAATAAGTAAAAGCTTTGTGTACTTGTTCTCAGATTTCTTTCTGTACTTCACTTTCCAGATATGAAACCAGGTCAGTCACCTCCTTGTTATCCTTTGGACATGTTGTGCAATGGACAGTAGAGCTATATGGAAATGGTAGTATCCCATTAGTTTTGCAAATGCAGTAGGAAATGGCAACCTCTGCAAGTATTATTGCTTGAAAATTCCATAGACAGAGGAGCTTGGTGGGCTGCAGTATGTGTGGGTCATAGAGTTGAACACGACTGAAATGACTGAGGACATTTTTACAATAATTATGATTGTAATTTTTCTGCATAGTTGTGTATGTATACATGCGCAAACTTCCACACAATTGCAATCATCTCACACGCTAGTAAAGTAATGCTCAAAATTCTCCAAGCCAGGCTTCAGCAATATGTGAACCGTGAACTTCCTGATGTTCAAGCTGGTTTTAGAAAAGGAAGAGGAACTAGAGATCAAATTGCCAACAACCGCTGGATCATGGAAAAAGCAAGAGAGTTCCAGAAAAACATATATTTCTGCTGTATTGACTATGCCAAAGCCTTTGACTGTGTGGATCACAATAAACTGTGGAAAATTCTGAGAGAGATGGGAATACCAGACCACCTGATCTGCCTCTTGAGAAATCTGTATGCAGGTCAGGAAGCAACAGTTAGAACTGGACATGGAACAACAGACTGGTTCCAAATAGAAAAAGGAGTACGTCAAGGCTGTATATTGTCACCATGTTTATTTAACTTATATGCAGAGTACATCATGAGAAACACTGGACTGGAAGAAACAGAAGCTGGAATCAAGATTGCTGGGAGAAATATCAATAACCTCAGATATGCAGATGACACCACCCTTATGGCAGAAAGTGAAGAGGAACTAAAAAGCCTCTTGATGAAAGTGAAAGTGGAGAGTGAAAAAGTTGGCTTATAGCTCAACATCCAGGAAACAAAGATCATGGCATCTGGTCCCATCACTACATGGGAAATAGATGGGGAAACAGTGGAAACAGTGTCAGACTTTATTTTTCTGGGCTCCAAAATCACTGCAGATGGTGACTGCAGCCATGAAATTAAAAGACGCTTACTCCTTAGAAGGAAAGTTATGACCAACCTAGATAGCATATTGAAAAGCAGAGACATTACTTTGCCAACAAAGGTTCGCCTAGTCAAGGCTATGGTCTTTCCTGTGGTCATGTATGGATGTGAGAGCTGGACTATGAAGAAGGCTGAGCGCTGAAGAATTGATGCTTTTGAACTGTGGTGTTGGAGAAGACTCTTGAGAGTCCCTTGGACTGCAAGAAGATCCAACCAGTCCATTCTGAAGGAGATCAGCCCTGGGATTTCTTTGGAAGGAATGATACTAAAGCTGAAACTCCAGTATTTTGGCCACCTCATGCGAAGAGTTGACTCATTGGAGAAGACTCTGATGCTGGGAGGGATTGGGAGCAGGAGGAGAAGGGGATGACAGAGGATGAGAGGGCTGGATGGCATCACTGACTCGATGGATGTGAGTCTCCGTGACCTCCGGGAGTTGGTGATGGACAGGGAGGCCTGGCGTGCTGTGATTCATGGGGTTGCAAAGAGTCAGACACGACTGAGCGACTGATCTGATCTGATCTGATTATATATTTATATTTCTTAGAGACAAAAGTAATGTTGGGTTATAACTAAGAATTCATTTTCAGCAAAGGATCTGAGATAGTCCTTTTTTTTTTTTTTTTTAAATAAACATCAGTGTATTAAAATCAAGACTAAAAGTCATATGAAATTTTTTCTTTTTAATTTTTATTGCTTGGTGGTGGCTGTGGTTTTGTTGCTAAGTCAGGTTCAACTCTTATGATTCCATGGTCTGTAGCCCACCAGGCTTTTCCATCCATGGGATTTCCCAAAGAAAACTACTGTAGTCAGTTGTCATTTTCTCCTTCAGTGGATCTTCCAGAGCTAGGGATCCAACTGGAGTCTCCTGCTTTGCAGGCAGATTCTTTACTGTTGAGCCATCAGGGAAGGTCTTTTATTGCTTGCTGCTAAGTCACTTCAGTCGTGTCCGACTCTGTGTGACCCCATAGACGGCAGCCCACCAGGCTCCCCCATCCCTGGGATTCTCCAGGCAAGAACACTGGAGTGGGTTGCCATTTCCTTCTCCAGTGCATGAAAGTGAAAACTGAAAGTGAAGTCGCTCAGTCGTGTCCGACTCTTAGCGACCCCATGGACTGCAGCCTACCAGGCTCCTCCATCTATGGGATTTTCCAGGCAAAGTACTGGAGTGGAGTGCCATTGCCTACTCCACTTTTATTGCTTAAGTACTGTTAAAATGAAGCAAGGTAGAGTGTTTTCTATCTCTATGTTTCAATTTTTTTTTTAAATTTAGCCTTTAATGTAGCCTGAGAGTTACTGGAATATTAAAAGAAATGTTTTTCCTAAAATACTTGGACCAAATTTTACTTATCAATACAAACAATCCTAAAAGAAACACAAAGAAAGTAAATAAAAGAGCATAACCCAATCACATCTATGTGTTGAATGAAACTCACTTCATAATATTCAGCTTTATATTTTTATCCCCATCATTGCAAAGTTCAGTAGCTAACCATAATCTGCTTATTGCTGAATAGATCTCTGATTTCTTCCTATCATTTGCATCAGAGATCAAGAGGATAATAAAAATTTCTTTGTTCCGGTTGTTACTTGCTCTAGAGATTTGTGAGAGTTCCTGTGATTGTGGAATAATTAATAATTCTTACATTATATAAATCTAGCTTTGACTTGGCACTTGTGTGGCATCAAAATAAGTCCGTGTTTCTGGCTGTCCCACTCTTAGGTTCAACCTTGAAAAGTACCATCTTCAAGTTAAGAATTCATGAAGAAGAATCACTTTGATGATTTATAAATAGTTCACTTTAATATTAACACTGCAAACTTCTGGATGTGTATTTATAAGTTTGCCCCATTGCAGATTATATCTTGCCATTTTTCAAAGCCCGGAGAAAATTTTCATTTATTTAGCAACCAATGTTCTATTTTGAACACAGAATATGATGTTCTGGTTTACCTATTAATAATAAATACACCAGATTACAACAAATGACCAAAAGGAGGCTGATAAACAGTGAGAGACAAAACTGTCTTTATTCCTCAGCAGATGGTTTAATAAAAGAAACTTTCATTGATCTCCTTATATTGAATTTTTAATAATAAGTTTAAAGAGTAATTGGCATCATTTTTTGAATATCTTATGCAGAAATAGGAGCCAATCATCAGATCAGATTAGATCAGTTCAGTCGCTCAGTTGTATCTGACTCTTTGCGACCCCATGAATCACAGCATGCCGGGCCTCCCTGTCCATCACCAACTCCCAGAGGTATAAGCAGCAAAAATAGCAAGGTCAAAAGGTCACAAGAAAGCTGAGACTGTGGAACCTAAGACCTGGTTCTAGCTTGTTTTCTTTGTTGTTATTGTTTATTTGTTTTTCAAGTTCTACAATTAAGGATCAAACACGTACATGTATATGCATGGCTGAATCCCTTTGCTGTTCACCTGAACCTACCACAACATTATTAATCAGCTATATCCCAACATAAAATTAAAATTTTAAAAATAAATAAATAAAACAGAGAACCAATAAAGACCTATTGTTGTCACAGGGAATTCTGTTTATATTCTGTAATGACCTAAATGGGAAAATATGAAAACGAATCAATATGTTTATAGGTAGAATAAAATGTCCTTCCCTGGTGGCTCAGACTATAAAGAATTCTCTTGCAACGCTGGAGACCTGTGTTCACCCCCTGGGTTGGGAAGATCTCCTAGAGGAGGGCATAGCAACCCACTCCAGGATCCTTGTCTGAAGAATCCCCATGGACAGAAGAGTTTGGCAGGTGACAGTCCATGGGGTTACAAAGAGTCAGACAGGGTCGAGTGACTAAGCACATGATCACTCTTCTGTACACCTGAAACTAAGACAACACTGTTAATCAGTTATGCTGCTGCTGCTAAGTTGCTTCAGTTGTGTCCGACTCTGTGCGACCCCATAGACAGCAGCCCACCAGGCTCCCCTGTCCCTAGGATTTCCAGGCAAGAACACTGGAGTGGGTTGCCATTTCCTTCTCCAATGCATGAAAGTGAAAAGTGAAAGTGAAGTCGCTCAGTTGTGTCCAACTCCCAGCGACCCCATTGACTGCCTACCAGGCTCCTCCGCCCATGGGATTTTCCAGGCAAGAGTACTGGAGTGGGGTGCCATTGCCTTCTCCATAATCAGCTATACTCCAATGTTTAAAAAAAAAAAAAAAATTCTTAAAAAGAAGCAAACACATAGAAGATCCTTGTATTTTCACCTACTACAAAAATGTCAGTTACATTACAGATACGACAACAAATCAACAAATCAGTAACATGCAGAAATATGTCAGTGATAGAATTCCTTTCCCTTTTCTGTATCCCAGGTACATCTTCCTTTAAGTCAATATACTTAGGCTGTGAGTTTGTTAATCGTTTTTTCAGCTACTGTTTTCCAGAAATGTGTCTTCCAGCTACAAATTGAAACCTTCCTTGAGAATGTGGCCATACTGCTTGAACAAATAACTCATAACATTGTTTGGAAATACCAGTGACATAATTTTGAAATTATCATTATTTTACTTTCTGTAATGAAATTAAAAATTATGAAAATACTAATATATATGAGGGCACTTAATCCAGTTTATTGTGGAATCATGTACTTTACTGTGATATAAATAAATTTCTCACCAGCAAGTTTGTTTTGTACTTCTCTACATGACTGTTGTATAATTGATTTTTTCTAAAATTTGTTGAATTTTAATATGTTGAGCATAAAACAGGTGTGAAATGAGACAACAGACTTTTCAGAAACTGTCAAGCTATAATCAACCTTAAAACTGGGAAATCCAGAATAACTAATGAGGTGACACAGAGTTGACAACAGCTGCTAATTGTAACCAGAATCTTATGTTGCAAGTGGCAGCTGTATTTCAGAAAATATGTTTCACAGACAGATTTACTGTGGGTGGTAAATTACTTCCCAAACTTTCTCTGGTAAATGTTTCTCCATGATGTTTATCATAGCCTATTCAGGCTCTAGGGATCTGTCATCCTTCTAAAGGATTCAAACAAACAAAAGAGTCAAATATTACAATGTTGTCTTCTGGTTTAATTACTGATCCCTTTTCACACTGTAATTGAATATCTAAAGCTTTTTTTAATGTACATTTTTATGCTAACAAGATGATTTTAATATTATATTTTCAGTTATGGCCCTGTATTTTATCAGCTTTGGCAGCATAATTTTAGAAGCATAATTTCAAGTTCATTTGTTCCTCAAATATTTTTCTTCCCTTTGTGACAATTCTTGAGATTTTACAGGTAAAACTACTGCTCATTGTTTTTCTAAGATGTAAGTACCCTATAACAGTAAATATTTCTGGTAGAGCTATGAATTTAAAAATGTATCAGCCACTTTTATGTATCATAAAAAAGGTTGCAAGTTTTACTATCAGTCTTTGACCAATAATTTTTTCTCCTGAAATTGTATCATGTGGAAATTATCAGATATAATGTGTGAGATATAGACTCACACACTATGAGTCAGACACGACTGAGTGACTTTCACTTCACTGCATATATATGTGTGTATATACACACATATACATATATAGACAATAGAAGTTTATTAAGAGAGGTAATGACATTAGACAATATTTACAATTAGTAAAATATATAAATCCATAAATATTACAGTAGTTCTACTTAATAATAAATAATTAGGAGATTGATAAGTTGTTTGAAAGATGAAATATTTGATGAAAATAGAATAAATAGCACTGGTGTATCTACTAAGGGGATAATTATAGACATCTTATTTGATGTAAAATTATCTGGGCAATACATTTTTCTAAAATGAATGGCTATAATTATATAGTCTTGAAAACTTGAAAGCTTGAAAAGATATGAATGTTCTCACATATAAAATAACAGGGACTATATTTACCATCTGTTTCTACACTAAAAGCCAGATGAAATATACAAAACAATTATTTTTGAAGTATTAGATACCAGGAGACAGAGAGGGTAATTCCTGGGCAAAGAGGAAGAAATGATGCAATCCTCAAAAGTGGCTTTGGCCTGGGAGGGTTTCTACGTAATAATACAGGAAGTGGAAGCCCAGGTGGAACCTGTCAATCCCTTGAGCTCAAGAGATGATTCTGAGGGTCCAAGGAGAATAATGTGGGCTACAATTTTCTGGGTAGAGGATTTCAGGGGATAGAATTTCACAGAGAACCACAGAAATATGAAAAGAATCCCACTCAACTCTTCAGCTGAGTACTGGTCAGAATACACATGAGAACAAGTAAAATCTATGGCTTCCATAGATGTAACCGATTATAAGGTCTGACGGGAGCAAAGTTGAACTGGCATGTGTCTGGAAATAATTCTAGTTCCCACCAGCCAAAGTGGAAAATTCATCACTCATGGGGCTTTGTTGGATTACTCAGAAATGTCTTACCTGATTTATGGGGCAAAACCAGTTATAGACAAAGGGCTGCTGAAGCAAAAGCCAAAAAGTTTAAGCTATTTCAAGTAACTTAGCCATACATCTGAATACCGTTTAAGAGTATTGTAAAAATGTAAAGCTGTCACACACTAAACACAATATAAACACAATATTTTTTGTGCAATCAGAAATCACAGGTAAGTATGGAATGGGAAATGTGACTGCAAACAAAAATCTGTCAACTAAAACTAACCTGGATATTACACAGTTGACAGAATTAGCTGACAATGATATTTTAACAGTTATTTTAAATGCATTCTGAATATTTAACTTGGAGAAGGAAATGGCAACCCATCCCAATATTCTTATCCAGAGAATACTATGACAGAAGAGTCTGGTAGGTAATAGTCTGTACAATCACAAAGAGATGAAAGAATAAGGACACACACACACACACACACACACATCCTTCATAAAGCTTCTAGAAAAGAAACTACAGTCTGTGAGTTGAAAATCATCCTATGATGGAATTAAAGCAGATTGCTGCTAAGTTGCCTCAGTCGTGTCCGACTCCATGTGACCCCATAGAGGGCAGCCCACCAGGCTCCCCTGTCCCTGGGACTCTCCAGGCAAGAACACTGGAGTGGGTTGCCATTTCCTTCTCCAATGCGTAAAAGTGAAAAGTGAAAGTGAAGTCGCTCAGTCGTGTCCGACCCTCAATGACCCCATGGACTGCAGCCTACCAGGGTCCTCCATCCATGGGATTCTCCAGGCAAGAGTACTGCAGTGGGTTGCCATTGCCTTCCCCAAAACAGGTTACGTATTGCAAAAAAAAAAAAAAAAAAGAATTAGTAAACTTTAAAAGAAGAATGAATAGGAAGTATTTAAAATGACTAAGATGAGGGAGATTAAAAAATTAGAGCACCAGTGAGCTGTGTTGCACTTTCAAGAGTCCTAACATAATTAAAATTAAATGATCTGAAAGAGAGGAAGGTAGGACAAAATTATTGAAGAAACAGTGGTTGAAAAGTTTTCCAAGTTTGACAAAAGCCATAAACTCACAGATCCAAGAAGCTTAATAAACTTCAAGTACAAAATATATGAAGCATATTATCGAAAGTCACAACATAATCTGGTTGCTTAAAGCTTTTGACAAAATTTAAATGCATCCTAAGAAACAACTAAGTTATTAAGACAAAGTAAACATAAAGACATTTCAAAATATTTACTTTAGGATCTAGAAAAAAGCAACAACTACCCTCAATCTAAAATTCTATACCCAGCAAGAAAAGAACGATAACATTAAAAAAGGAAATATTGAAGAATTCAAAATAAAGCACAGTATTAATCCACACAAGGCAGAAAATAGGAGTGATGAAACAAAGAAAAGATAGAACAATTAGAAAACAAACAGCAAACAAGCATGAGGTATATAATAACTGAGATTAAAAAATACACTAGAAGGAATCAACAGACTATGTGATACAGAGGAATTGACCAGCAATCTGGAAGACAGAGTAGTGAAAATCATTGAAGGTAAATAGGAAAAAGGGGGAAAAAAGATAAAAACAAAGGAGGAAAACTTGCAAGGCTTCTAGTACAACATCAAGTACCATAAGACTCATATTTTGTGGTCCAGAAAAAAAGAAACAGAGAAACAGGAAGAGAACATATTTGAAGACATGGTAGCAGAAAAATTTCCTAACCTGAGAAAGGAAATAGGCATCTAGGCCAGGAAGCACAGAGTCCAAAACAGGACCAACCCAAAGAGGACCACACCAAGACATATTGTAATGAAATCAGAAAATTAAAGAGAGGATAGCAAAAGCTGGAAGGGAAAAGCAACAAGATATATATAAGGGAATGCCCATAGGCTGCTAACTTTTCAACAGTTACTACACAGGACAGAAGAGAGTGACACAGTATATGTAAGAAACCTAGATGTCCATCTGCAGATGAATGGATAAGAAAGCTGTGGTACATATACACAATGGAGTATTACTCAGCCATTAAAAAGAATACATTTGAATCAGTTCTAATGAGGTGGATGAAACTGGAGCCTATTATACAGAGTGAAGTAAGCCAGAAAGAAAAACACAAATATAGTATGCTGCTGCTGCTAAGTCACTTCAGTCGTGTCTGACTCTGTGCAATCCCCATAGACAGCAGCCCACCAGGCTCCCCCATCCCTGGGATTCTCCAGGCAAGAACACTGGAGTGGGTTGCCATTTCCTTCTCCAATGCATAAAAGTGAAAAGTGAAACTGAAGTCGCTCAGTCGTGTCTGACTCTTAGCGACCCCATGGACATACTAACGCATATATATGGAATTTAGAAAGATGGTAACAATAACCCTTTTTATGAGACAGCAAAAGAGACACTGATGTATAGAACAGTCTTATGGACTCTGGGAGAGGGAGAGGGTGGGATGATTTGGGAGAATAGCATTGAAATACGTATAATATCATTTCTGAATCGAGTCGCCAGTCCAGGTACAATGCCTGATAACAGATGGTGGGGCTGGTGCACTGGGACGACCCAGAGGGATGGTATGGGGAGGGAGGAGGGAGGAGGGTTCAGGATGGGGAACACATGTATACCTGTGGCAGATTCATTTTGATGAATGGTAAAAGCAATAAAATATTGTAAAGTTAAGCAAAATAAAATTAAAAAAAATAAAAAATGCTGAAACAAAACAAAACAAAAATAATAAAGTGATGAGAGGAAAAGCCTACAAGCAATAATATGCTCCATGGCAAGATTTCACTGAGATTTGATGGAGACATCAAAGGTTTTATAGACAAGCAAAAACTAAAAAGTTTAGAACCATAAAACCAACATTAAAAAGAAATTTAAAGGGATTTATCTGAGTAAAAATGAACAGCAGAGCTAGAAATGTATAAAAAAAAATCTCATTTGTAAAGGCATCTATACAGTAGAGATGGTGAATCAATGATATATGACACTAGTAGAAAGGTTGAAAGACCAAAGTAGTAAAATAATGCATATATACAATAAGTAGTTAAGGGACACACAAAACAAAGTGATGTAAAATATGATGTCAAAAACATTAAATGTAGAGGGGATTTGTGGAGCAAAAATGCAGTGCTGGCTATTAAAATCTGTTTGAACTTAAGACATATGCAGCTTGAAATTCATATATATATATATGAATCTATAAAAATTCTATATATATATATATACATATATATGAATTGATATATATATACCTCATGATAACCACAACCTCATGATAACTCCCAACAAACAAAAATTCAGGACCAGATGACTTCATAACCGAATTCTACCAAACATTTGTAGGAATTAAAACCTATCCTTTTTAAACTATTACATAAAATTTTAAAGGAATGGATAACTCTGAACGCATACTAAGAGGACAGCATCATCTTGAACCACTCAAATATCCGTAACAGATACATGCATGCAAAAGAGAAAGTAATCCAAACCAAAGATTGAAGACAACCATAAAATCAGAAAGCAGAAGAGAAAAGGAAGAAGAAAGGAACAAAATAGCATTACAAAACAACCCCAAAACCATTAATAAAGTGACAGTAGGTACACAGCTATCAATAATTTCCTTAAATGCAAATGGACCAAATGAACACAAAAACATAACAATACAAAACCTTTGGGACACAGGAAAAGCAGATCCAGAGGGAAGTTTATAGCAATGCAAGCTTATCTCAGTAAACAAGAAGAATGTCAGAGACAACCTAATTTTACACCTAAAGGAACTAAGAAAAGAAGAAAAAAATAAAATCCAAAGTTAGTAGAAGAAAAGCAGTTATAGGGAGCAGAAATACATGGAATAGACAGTAAAAAACAGGCAAAGAAACAATAGGAAAGATCAACAAAACTAAGAATTAAGTCTTTGTAAAAGTAAACAAAACTGATATACTTTTAGCCAGAGTCATTGAGAAAAAAGAGAGTGGGTCCAAATTAATAAAATTAGAAATGAAAAAAGAGAAGTTATAACCCACAACACAGTCCTCAATAAAACTAGAAGAAAAAAAAATCCTTATTATGGACAGTGGAAAAGACAAGGAAAAACTAAAGCAAATTCTGAGGGACAAAAGCCGTGGGTTGCTTTTTGTACAAGTTCATCCTTGAGGCTCTGCTATGTACTACCAAATTCAGTCATACTCATTTATAAATGTGAAACCTTGTTAATTCTCTCTAAAAATCAGGCCTACAAAGCAGAATATATAGGTTAAAGAATTGACTGCGCATTCAGATCAACAATAGTTTGAATCCTCAGCCTGCCAGTTATTTGTATAGGGTCCTTGGTAAAGCTCCTTAAACTCTTTGCATCTCTATCTCTATTTATTTTTAATAATAGAGATGTACATGTCAATCCTGAACTCCTGATCTATCTCTCCCCCTGTGCTTCCCTTCAAATAACCACAAATTTATTCTCTATTTCTGTGAGCTTCTCTGATGGTTCAGTAAGGAAAGAATCACTTGCAGTGCATGAGACACTGGAGAGGCGAGTTCAATCCCTGGGTTGGATGATCTCCTGGAGAAGGAAATGCCAACCCATTCCAGGATTCTTGGAGAATTCCATGAAAGGAGGAACCTGGTGGGATATAGTCCATGGAGTCTCAGAGAACTGTATGTGACTGAGTGACTAACACACACACACACACACACACACACACACACACAAACACACACACAACTGAATCACTTTGTTGTGCACCTGGAATTAATACAATATTGTTAATCAACTATGCTTTAATATAAAATAGTTTATTTAAAAATATAGGTGATAACGATGTACTTGCCTTATACTATTGTGATGAGATTTAAATAATCTGATATTTTGAATAGTTCCCAGTTCATAGCAAGGGCACAATAAACAACAATTTATAGAGGAAAAGATAGACAAAATATTTGAGTCTCATATCATGAATATGATGCCACCATTTGAGCAGAAAAGCATTTTTTTGCTTATCACTTGATTCAATGAAAAGATTAAAACCTTTGTGTAGAAAGGGGTGTTAAAATGATTAAACGTAGTACAATGCTTGGAGCTTCCCTGGTGGCTCAGAGGTTAAAGCGTCTGCCTGCAATGAGGGAGAGCTGGGTTCGATCCCTGGGTTGGGAAGATTCCCTGGAGAAGGAAATGGCAACCCACTCCAGTATTCTTGCCTGGAGAATCCCATGGATGGAGGAGCCTGGTAGGCTACAGTCCACGGGGTCGCAGACAGTCAGACACAACTGAACGATTTAACTTAATACAATCCTTAACGTTATCTGAATAAATAAACAAATATCCTTGGCAACATGGAAAATCAGCTTGTCTTTCTCAAGTTAATCAACATTCATTGAATTCCTATATGCAAGATATACCAAATGAATGAGAAAAGATTATTAAGAGGCTATCTCCTTTATACTGCAGAATGCTCAGTAGTAGGACAATTCAGTTCAGTTCAGTCGCTCAGTCGTGTCCAACTCTTTGCGACCCCATGTATCGCAGCATGTCAGGCCTCCCTGTCCATCACCAACTCCCGGAGTTCACTCAAACTCAATTTCATCGAGTCGGTGATGCCATCCAGCCATCTCTTCCTCTGTCATCCCCTTCTCCTCCTGCCCCAAATCCCTCCTAGCATCAGAGTCTTTTCCAAGTAGGGCAATAAATTGTTCTTAGTCTAAAATAGTCAATATCCTGTCACTTGTCTAAAACTTTCTAATAGTGGGTATTGCTAACTGACAAAAGGTAAAATCAATGACTTTGTTAAAAACATAAATGTAGAATTTTAAGCATAAGTATTTGGTATCACAAATACTAGGTCTAAATGAAGGCACATCCAACACTGACTACTGTGTTTTTGGAAACTGAAAAATCTATCAAAAATAGATATTTATTGAGCATTTATAGTTATTGGTATCTACAGTCCCTTATGCAATTTTTCCCTTTATGCATTTTTATATATGTGATGAATTATTTCTATTTCAATACTGCAAAGAACACAAAAACACTCTGAACTTCCTTTTGTTACTTAAAAAAATAAATTCACATATAAAAGATGCCAAAGCCATTCAGCCACACTCAATTTCAATAAAAAGTAAATAAACATAATTTTGGATGTAAACCTGCTGGAACATCCGTGTAGACCACTGGAAAACTAGATTACTTATTTCATTTTGAGAGTTTTGTTTTATACAACATGATAATGTAAAATCAATACTCTTTATGCATAATGATATAAAAGTATCAAATAATCTTTCATTCATTAGTATTATGTTTTTAAATTAATGTTGAACAATATACAAATATGTGATTTGAACCTGAACATTTACTTAAAAGAGAAAGTTACATAAATTCTTTTCTAATTAACCTAAAACTAGCCAAATGGTTCAAGCTAAACTCTGAGTACTAAGTATGGATTAAAATTTCATGAATTGTTTCTTTATTTTAAAAATATATTAATTAACCAACAAATTAAACTCAGTGTATATTTAGTGCAAAAAATGTTGCTTTGTAAATTAACATGATAGTTATTACATCCAAATGTAATGCCTATATATTTAGTGTTGTTCTCATTGATTTTCTATGTATGATATATGACATGAATTGTAGGAAATTTGGACATTCTCAATACATATTTAATTATTTAGTTTCCTTAATATTAAAATTTAAAAATTGTATGAATATAGTTCATTTTACAATGTGGTGTTAGTTTCTGGTAAACAGCAAAATAGTTCAGTTTATACTACATGTCAATATATATATTCTTCTTATACATTCCCATCCATTATAGATTATTACAAGATATTGAGTATAGTTTCCTATGCTACATGGTATAAGTACTTGTTGGATAAAAAAATAAATTTTAAGTGAAGTATAATTTTAGGTATTTTATTATCCTATTCACACATTAACAAACAATATAGTATTTGTTCCTTTAGTCTTCTTTGTCTTCATCAGCATACCTACCCATCTTCATCCACCCATCCTATTTATCAATTAATATCACAATTACATTTGTATTCTCCTTAAGTATAACTTGAGCTTCCCTGGTAGCTCAGATGGTCAAGTATCCACCTGCAATGTGGGTTCGATTCCTGAGTTGGGAAGATCCCCTGGCTACCCACACCAGTATACTGGCCTAGAGAATTCCATGGATAGAGGAGCCTGGCAGGCTATACACACCATGGGATTACCAAGAGTCGGACATGACTGAGTGATTTTCACTACACTTAAGCATAATTTATGGCATGTTTGAAAGCTTTGAAATGGTTAATACAATCTTCAGATTTTGAGAAATTATTACACGATTCTGCACAAATAATATTAATTTTAAATAGTTTCACTGTTCTCAAATATCACTACTGTCTTTACCAATCCTGTGTGTTTTTAATAGAATGTAGTTGATGTTTTGTTTTCCAAAAATGTTTATGTAAAATGTGCCTAGGGACGAATTTCATCAATTTTCCAGTTATCTCTTAATAACTTTTCTAGAATAACATTTTTCTAGAAAATTTTATTTAGATCTCTTATTATTTGAACTATGATTTATCTAAGAAGGACAGTGAGATAAGGATTACCTCAATAACTAATGGATTAAAACATGGACACAGGAGCCAGATAGCTTGAACCTCAAACCAGCTTTTACAGTGACTAATTTTTTGGCATGTTATTTAAATGCCAGTACTATCGTCTTATCATCTGCAGAAAGATAAAATAATAGGAGCTGCCTTGTTAAGTGTGATGTGTGTGTTTAGTTGCTCAGTCATGTCCGACTCTCTGCGACCCCATGGACTGTAGACAGCCAGGCTTCTCTCCCTGGAGATTCTCCAGGCAGGAATACTGGAGTGGCTTGCCATGCCTTTCTCCAGGGGATCTTCTCAACTCGGGTCAAACCCAGGTACTCTGCATTGCAGGCAGATTCTTTACCATCTGAGCCACCAGGGAAGCCCAAAGTGTGATGACTCAAAGGAATCAATATATCCAGAGCACTTAAAAGGCAGCACAGTCTTTGTTTTGGAAGCATTTGGTCTTATTACTGTATTTGATCACATATTGTACATTTTTTTCACACGACTTGTAAATAGTGAGTGATTGTTATATATCTTCAAACTTATGTTTCCTCAAAACACTTACTTTATTACGTTGTTCATGGCATCTGGGTCATATGCTGTCACCTGTCCAATGATGCTGCCTTCCTTTACATCTTCATCTACTTCTATCAAATAAAAGACTTTACTGAACACAGGAGGCTCATCTATATCTTCCACAGATATTTTAACCACAGCTGTGTCTTTGAAAGGCCCCAGGTGTAAGAATCGTGGATCAGGGTGAGTGTTGCTTGCATCCACTTTTAAAGTGTACAGCATCTTGTTTTCAAAATCTAAATTCTAAAGTGAAATTAAGTAAGAAAAATTAGTATAACATAGCAGACATAACAAGCAGAGAAAATATCAAAATGTAATAAACACCCCTCCAGTAGTTCCAGTAATTTTGGTTAAATAAGTTTCCCAATTATTGCTTCATGGGTATATCAAATAAGTTAGTACATTTTTAATTTTGCCTTACATGTTTATAAAGAACAGTTGATGTAACAGTATAACATTAATACTTATTTGCACTTATTAATTCATTTTATATTTTGGTGGTCACAGGTAAAAGAAATATCTAATAAATAAATATGCTATTTATTTATTACTATAGTATATATTATTATTTTAAAGTTATAAAAATTTAAAATCAGCAGAAATATAAAGTTGAGATTTAGCAGGCTATTCATATAAGTTGCTTACATTTGGAAATGTACATGAAATAATAGTGTTGTTGCTGTTGTTTAGTCACTAAGTCCTGTGTGACTTTTTGCGACCCCATGAAACGCAACACACCAGGCTTCTCTGTCCTTCACTATCTCCCAGAGTTCACTCAAATTCATGCCCATCGAGTCAGTGATACTATCTAACCATCTCATCCTCTGCTTCCCCCTTCTCATTTTGCCTTCAATCTTCTCCAGCATCAAAGTCTTTTCCAATGAGTCAGCTTTTCATGTGAGGTGGCCAGACTATTGCCATGGCAAAATAATGTCACAGAGAAATATAAAAATGACTTTTGAGATTACTTGATCCTAGTTGTACTTGTTGTTTACTCTAAGCAAGAGCTGTTGAAGTTTTATAGCAATTTTAAGTGTCAGTGATAAAGATGCTTAACTCACTTGAAGAAAAATCACAACTATTCCCATTTATGTGAAGGACAGAAGCATATAAAAGATGGAAGAAATAATCCTAGGCTTTCTTACCTAAAAAGCAAGAATAAACCATAAAATGCTCAATGAAAAAATGAAGACAGCAAGAAGAAACCTGTTTGACAGTTATAATCCCTTCCTGTGTATCCTTGTCAGTGATGACATCGAACATGTCTGCTCCATCGCCTTCGGCAATGCTGTATTCCACCTCAGCATTTTCTCCCACGTCAGGGTCATTGGCTTTTATCCTTCCAAGAGGAGTTCCAAGAGGTACAGACTCAGGAGAATGAAATTGATACGTACCTGAAAATTAAATCAAAGCTGTTTCATCTTTAGATAACAAAAACTTTCATTCCCTCTGCTCTTTTTATTAAATTAATTTTAAGTTAGGAGAATTTTTCATCATATTGAATTGTAAGCTGTCAAAAATTTACAGTAGGGAAAATAATTTATAAAGGCAGAACTCTCTCATTTTGTAAATGAGAAATCTGTTCCAGAAAGAATAAGTGGATATATCAAGGTTATTTAGATAATAGATGGTACTTCTGATATTAGAATCCAGATCTTTTTGACTTAAGAGGGCAGGAAAGCAATTGTTTACTGCTTATTTGAAGTGTTCAGTATTATCATTACACATTATTCATTTGCTAAATTATTTAGAACATACATTTATTCTTATATTCTAACTCAAGGACAGAAAAAAATAAATCCTTTCATACAAGTTCACAAGGAGATCCAACCAGTCTATTCTAAAGGAGATCAGTCCTGGGTGTTCACTGGAAGGACTGATGCTAAAGCTGAAACTCCAATAATTTGGCCACCTCATGCGAAGAGTTGACTCACTGAAAAAGACTCTGATGCTGGGAGGGATTGGGGGCAGGAGAAGAAGGGGACGACAGAGGATGAGATGGCTGGATGGCATCATCGACTCGATGGACATGAGTTTGAATAAACTCCGGGAGTTGGTGATGGACAGAGAGGCCTGGCGTGCTGCAATTCATGGGGTTGCAAAGAGTTGAACATACCTAAGCAACTGAACTGAACTGAAATTATTTAGAACATACATTTACTCTTATATTCTAACTCAAGGATAAAAAAAATAATAAATCCTTTCATGACAAGTTCTTTCTTTATTTCCTTCTTTTCTTTTTTGCTTGTTAATGTCTTTTATTGGGATATGAATGTTTCTGTCTCCTGAAATGTTTACATTGTGCTGTCCCCAAAAGCATTTAAGTTTGTGAGGGTTTATTCAAGAGATAATTGGAAAATATCACAATAAATATTAATGAAAGTTAGAAATGTTTTTAAACATTTAAATATGTGTTGATGTCTGTATAAGGCCAAAGGCCTATATGTTAATTCATTTAATTCTAACATTCATCCTCATAGAATGAAGGCAGGTATATTGTCCTCAGAGATAAGGCTCAAGGAAATCACCCTGTAAAATTGAGAAATGCAGAAGGCAAAACTAAGTCTCTCTAACTTCAAAGTCTGTTCTCTTTCCAATTTGCTTGGCTCTTAAGAAGAGAGACTTCTAAATCCAGCTACCGTGAATTTGAATTCTCATCACTGGGCAAGTTAGTTAAATTCTTTAACCCTTAATTTCCACATCTATAAAATCAAGATGATGATAGCAATTAACTCGTATGTTTGTTAAGTAGATTACATGAAATTATGTCTTTAAGATGCTTAGTTCATTTCTTAGTTCAAGATCATTTCTACTATTACAGTTCCAAACCTTATGCTAAGAATTATAGAGTGGCAAGTCATTTGAGAGTTCATCAGATCATACCCTTTCAGTTTATATTTAAGGAAACTGAATTCAAAGTTTAGATTTATGTTAATTAAGCTTATTATTCATATTCTCAGTGAGGTTTATTTTTTAACATTTATCGTATGTCTATGTCCACCATCCAGAGCTGTATTATTAAGTATTCATATTTGATTAGCATGAAAAAATGCTTCATTGCATTGGAATCAATGTCAGAAATTGAATTGTCAGGGTCCTTAGTAGAGCATTTCAAGAAAGGGGCCCTTATGTTTTTATTTACTGCCAAATGGAAATATTTGCAGCAGATAATCAGTCTATATTTATAGGGTCTCATGGCTTACAAAGAATCTATGGTTTAACATGCATACCTAAAAATGGCTACAACTGAAAGGCTATAGACTGGTGTAATTATTCACAAGTAGGTAACAGATACCAGAAAATGTTTAACATAGCTCAGATGTCATCACAACCAAGGTATTCCATAAGGCTGGGGGTGAATAAAAAGAAAAAATGTGGCCAATTAAACTAACTTGCATTGATTTTAATATAGTATTTGATTTCAGAGATATTAAAACATCAACAAACCTGTTTTATAATTGGATAAAAAAGGAATTATAGTTTTTATGTACAAACAAGAGAACTGAGGCCAGTTACAGACATGGATTTGAAGCCAAGTGATCAGCCTTGAGAGTCCATACACATAACCAGGGAAAAGATAATCAAAAGAACTAGATTATCATAGAAATGTTGGGAAAGCTAGGCTGGAAAATTTTATAACTCTTCAAAAGGCAGGAGAGGATAATTAAAATTGCCTAAAAGAACCTCATTTCCTTGTTCTTGCCATTAACTACTCAATGATAAAAATGATCATAGTCACTTTGAAGTGATGCAGTACTAACAGCTCAGACGTATTTGAATATTTGCATCCTATGGACGGTAAACCACCAAGCTCCTCTGTCTATGGGATTTCCTAGGCAAGGATATTGGAGTGGGTTACCATTTCCTCCTCTCGATTGTCTCCCAACCCAAGGATCAAACCCGCATCCCCTGCATTGCATGTGGATTCTTCACTTTAATATGAGGTAAATTGTGACATTCTGTTGAAGGAGGGTTTGTGGATTCACCTGTATGCATAAATTAGGAGCAAAAACATTTAACTGTTCACAGTGTATTTGAGAAACTTTCCACACAATATCACTGAAACCTCTCTTACTCTGGGGAAATCGAGGAGGATTGTTGTTGACATCTGTCAGAGTGATGTTGACTGTGGTGGTCCCAGAAAGTCCTCCCATCTGGCCTCCCATGTCTTTGGCTTGTATAACCACTTGGTACTGCTCTCTGTTTTCTCTGCTCATATCTGGTAATGCAGTTTTTATTATACCTTTTGGAAAAAGTAGACACATATTTTGCAATTCAATTGAGTTTTAAAATTAAGCCATGCAAGATCCATTTTACAGAAATTAATCAGAACATGCAGATGATAACATGTCAGTGGACCTAGATAAGTCTTTCAATCCATAACCAATTTAACATTAGTCACAGAACAGGCAAAAATTCTTCCATAGGCAATTGTTTAGGAAACAGGTTTTGCTAAATCAATTAATGTTTTGATAAATCAATTTAGTTACCATTTTGATTTAAAAAAACTAACTTGAGCCAAAATCTTTAGATGAGTCAGCTTGTTTAATATTGATGATTGTCACATTTTTTTAGGTTTTGGTAATTTCTAAGACACATAATGTATTCAATCTCTATGAAATTCTATATTTTACATCATAAATTTAAACTCAATTAATATTAGTCTCAAGGGCTAAGGATTCAAATCTTTTTCAATAATAGGAAATCCGCTTCTGTTTTCATCGAGTAAGTATTAGGAATAAATAAAAACGCAATACATAATAGATTGATTTTAAGTATATAAAAATCTAAAAATTAACTGTGAATCCAGATGTATTACATAATGAGAAAAAGGCCAAGTATTAAATGTTATTACCTGATTCTGGGTCCACGGAAAAATATGGCTGTCCTTGCAATATGCTGTAGACCACTTTGGCACTATTTCCATAGTTGGCGTCATCTGCATCTGTTGCAGTCACTTGTATAACAGATGTACCTACATGAATTCGCACCCAAACACAGATACTTAAATACCTGGAAATTAGAAGCTATCTTTATGAAAACATATTACTGGGAATATGGTATCTTACACTATGGTACATTTTTCAAGATATTTGTTTAAATTATGCTGCTAAAATCACTCATCTTTCATTTTTTTAAAATTTTAATATTCCTGAATAATATTGTTATTGGGTTACCTAAACAATCAAAAGCAAAATTTATCATACAGGTGACTATGCACTGATTGGTTGAAAATATTATGACAAAAAATTTTTTTTCACTAAATACAGTGCTCATGCAATTCTCAATTAATACATTTATTGCTGACTGGAAGTGTGGACTCAAAGATAAATCCAACAATGAAAGCACTCTTGCTGCTTTTATTCTAATAAATTAAACATATATGGTAAATTTAATGAAAATAAAGAGGCCCTTTTTTCATGAAGAAAAAAACAAAAGACATAAAATTGCCAACATTTTTGGTATGCAAGATTTATATGTGTATTGTGTCTGTGTTTCTTTTAAAATGTAGTTAACATTGTCATATATAATCATACCTATTGATATGCTTTGTATTATTTTCTACACATATGTAAATCAGTAGATATATACTTCCAGAGTTAAGAAAGTGTACAATTGTCTCATATACAATACTATAATCTACCATTACTCTTGGTTAAATTTTATTTTGTAAAATTTCAATTATTTTCTCTTAATTTCATCATACGTCATTATTTTTAAAAGATAAAAGAACTTTAAGGGAGCTCGTTTCAGGAGCTAAGTATAATGTAATATATTGATGGACTTTTTCTATATATTCTATAACTCTATAAAGATTCAAGGCATGATTCTAAAACTACCATTAAATAAATCATATATTCCTTAAGCAAAATGAGTTTGTAGAGCATTTTCTAGTATATTACACGCAGTTTTTCAGTTGACTCTGATTCTTATATAGATTTTGAAATTCTTTAGAAAAAGTGAGTTCCATGTTGGCTCTGTCACCTACTTTAATATCCCACATACATTACACAGGCAGAGCTTGTATAATGAGTTGTAGTGAATGTTTCTCAAAATTTGTGTGCATATGCAGATTATAGAAACTAATATATTGTACATTAAGATTGTACTAACAACGTTATTTTTCATCAATATATCTGAATGCATGAATTAGGCAATTATTTTTATGTTTTCTCAAAACTAATTAACATGAGAACTTGATCTCTTCCTCTTAAAGGCTCTACTTTCCTCAGCTGCAATGGAATTTGCATATCTTGTGAGAGGACACATTGTAACTTACTCAGTCCTGCTGCTAAGTCCCTTCAGTTGTGTTCAACTCTGTGCGACCCCGTAGACAGAAGCCCACCAGGTTCCCCCGTCCCTGGGATTCTCCAGGCAAGAACACTGGAGTGGGTTGCCATTTCCTTCTCCAATGCATGAAAGTGAAAAGTGAAAGTGAGGTCTCTCAGTCGTGTCCGACTTTTAGTGACCCCATGGACTGCAGCCTACCAGGCTCCGCCGTCCATGGGGTTTTCCAAGCAAGAGTACTGGAGTGGGTTGCCATCGCCTTCTCGGAGTACTCAGTCCTAGGTGTACTCTTTTATCACTTAAAAGGCATCCACTTATATCTGAGTTAGACCAAAGCAGAAATCTTTAAAGTGATTTCCACCCACAAGAACATTCAAAAGTTCAATTAGAGCTGTTTTCTGATTTATGTTTATTTTTTTATAATCTTTTGTGCATATATGTTAGATTATTGTTTTCATACTTAAGGATTATTTGAAATATGAATTATTAAACATAAATAAGATGGTAAATTCAAATTGTTAATTCATTGATTTCATAAATTACTTTTGCTAGTAGATTCATTTTGACTGTGGCTATCATTTCATAAGTTAAAACACACCTCTATACTTTTGTGACACTTTTAGTATTTTTTGTTGTTAAGTTTGGTTCTGATCATTTGTTCTTTATCATGGGTATGTGATCTTTGAATTTACCCAAAACTATTTAACCTAAAAGCATTAAATAAATTAAGGAATGGAAATCAATGTGGTTAAATGCCACAAACACCCATACAAAATATTGTTCCACTTCTTAGAATCATAGTAATAATTAGAATGTTGTTAAACACTAATGAATACTAAGAGCATATCGCTAATATATTACTTGTACTAGAAAAATGAACAAATGAGAAATATATAATGTTCTGAACTTTAGGGAAAGGTCAGCTTTTTTTTGGTTTGTTTGTTTTCTATTTCCATAAATGTAAGAATATTTCACAATTAATATTATTTAGTAATAAAATTAGTTGTTTATCTGCTTTTGTCCTAATTTTATAAATATTAGTTTATAAAGGACTAAAAGGGACTACATGGATTTTTACAGCCCTCTAGATTTTTGCAGCTATATGTTTCATTTATTCTCAAATAATTTAAAATAAATATTTACTTTTTTATTAAACAAATATTAAGTAAAATGTTATGAAACCTGAATGACAAATTCATGTCACTTGTTACTTGTAGGTTTTTTCCTGTATGATGTAAAATATTCTAAGGCAAGGGCTTTTGTCTGCTTTTGTTCAATATTTTATCTCTAAAGCCCAACAGAGTTACTAGTATAAAGTCATAACAAGATCTAACATTTACAAAATGCTTAACGTAGACTAGGCAGAGTTCTCAGTGCTTCATTTATGTTATTATTTTATCCTCATGATAAACATGGGATGTAGACCTTAGGGCATATCGAGGTTCCTCATGATCACATAGCTAGTAGGTGATAGGATGGGATTTGAGCTAGCCAGTCTGAAAAAGCTTCAGTCTAAACACTGTACTTACTAAATGGCCTGTCTTGTCATATAATTGAACACATTATTGAATCTACAGGCAGTGTAGATAGATAAGATAGAGCCCTAGATTAGGAAATGAAGCTGTCATTGATGAGTTAATTGTGTGATCTGTGAAAAGCTACCGATACTTTCTTTGTTGGGGGTGATGGTGTGGGAAGTACACTGGATAAGTTTTTGAGGGACCAGTTGGGGGAAATACCCAGTCATGAGAAGCCTCCAAATTTACACAGTAGGAATTTGCCTTGATGGAGATGAATGCATGCAAATATAGAAAGTTGCTAGATAATCTTTAACCAAAGTATAATGGTCACAAAAAATGGAAAACATAAAATATCGGAATCTGCTACAAATATCTAAATCAAAGTGTATCCCATTTTCCTTCATTATATAGCCTCATGTATTACCCAGATTAGTGTTCTGATCAGAAGATGCTAATGTGTTTCAGATTTCAAGAGTTAATTGATTTGGTGGGCATTTATCCTGTTCCTTTACCTGCTGGGTGATTGGAATCATTTGAATTTAGCTATTAACAAAAAAATTTGTGCAGATATGTTATATTATTAATTGTTTTCATACTTGAGGATTATTTGAAATATGAATTATTAAACATAACCAAGATGCTAAATTCAAATTGTTAATTCACTGATTTCATAAGATTTCTTTTGCTACCAGATTCATTTTATTTTGAGGCACATGAATCTGAGAACAAAAGTGAAATATGGCTTATGATTTTGACAGAAAGAAGAGGCAGAGGGAAAAAGCATGCAGAGGATTTGGTGAGAGAGAAAAAGAAAAGACAAATGTATTAAGAAATAACAAATAATCCAATAGAAGGGAACACTCTAAAAGAGAACATTGGTCTACAACATTGGAAAGAAAGATAAAATGAGAATAAAAAATGTATATACTTTATTATTTCAGGTTTGCTGCTGCTAAGTTGCTTCAGTCTTGTCTGACTCTTTGTGATCCCATAGATGGCAGCCCACCAGGCCCCGCCATCCCTGGAATTCTCCAGGCAAGAACACTAGAGTGGGTTGCCATTTCCTTCTCCAATGCATGAAAATGAAAAGGGAAAGGGAAGTCACTCAGTCACATCGGACTCTTAGTGACCCCATAGACTGCAGCCTACAAGGCTCCTCTGTCCATGGGATTTTCCAGGCTGGGAAATCTGGAGTGGGGTGCCATTGCCTTCTCTGATCTTAGGTTTAAGTTACCATAAAAGTTAATAGCAGATTTTCAATTATTGAGTTTAAATTAAAATCACTAATATAGTGAAAATAAGCTTACAATTAATGTTTATAATTAAATAATTATGAATTACTTCATTTAGAGAGAAGACATTCTTTCTTATGTGATTATATTTATGCTTTAGCTGTTAACATGTGGGCTACACATAACCTGAAAAAGTTTCTAAATATCACCCTTTGTATTTCTCTGTAAATGATAATTTGTATAGGTAAAAGCAGAGAAAATCACATCTATAAGCCTATAATGAATTAATCTTTATTTTCCTTTAAATCAGGTAGAAGAATTGCAAAGGAAAAGCACAAAAAATATATATATACAAGAAATATATATATATACACATATATAGATAAATAGATCTAAATTCTTATTGCAAAATGCAGTTTCCCCTTTCCTTATTTAGATTTAATTTTTTGAGAAATTTGAACTAAAATAATAAGCAAAAAATTCTACTTTCAAAGAGGCAATCTAATAAAATTAGAAGTTTTCCAAAGTACATTTTGCATAATAATCATAACTATTTTATAGTAGAGAAAAATAGTAAGGTATTTAAATTATCCAGCTATCTCTTCATCTTATTAACTTTTTTTTTCCCTTTTAAAGATAGTATAGTAACAATTTGTCTCTGTATTTTTTTGAGGAAGTCAGTTGAATTCTTTTAGACTCATTTTTACTTATTTATTGAGTGGTAATTAAACCAAGTAAGTATCTTCTACATATATATATATATGTGATATTTATAATATGCACATTTCTGTTTAAAAATACATACACATACAAGTCTATGAGTGTGGCAAGGAAGAATCAATTAGTGCAATAATGTCAATATTAGTAATAAAGAATAATAACTATCCTCTATAAAGGGGCAGGTTTCCCCGGTTGGCTCAAATGGTAAAGAATCTGCCTAATGCAGTAAACCTGGGTTCTATCCCTGGGTTGGGAATATCCCCTGGAGAAGGGCATGGCAACCCATTGCAGTATTCTTGTCTGGAGAATTACATAGGCAGAGGAGCCTGACACAGTCCATGGAATCACAAAGAATCCGACACGACTGAATGATTAACGCTCCTTCTCTCTCTATAAATGGGAACAAGATTCACCTATAGTTCTTAATCTGCAACTGGAGCCTACAGTCACCACCTATACACTTCTCTCAGTTTTGTTGTAGTTGTAGACATGCAGGTAATGTTATTGGCAATGACCCAAATTCTCGTATTTAAGGTTTACAGTAATTAGAGATTGTACTGCCCATAATTTAAAGCTTATATAAATGACATACAGATTGCTTTACATGAAGAGCTTTTGGACAAGATAATCTGCAAGCCTTCTCCTATGTATAAACTTATATATTCTATATTTTAATATAGGTTTGAACAAGTGAAAGTTTTGTGAAAAATAAAAAAGAAGCACTTAGTCTAGTTCTGATCTTATCACACACTTGATAAATATTAACAGAATCTAGATGATATTAGCATTTCATCTAATACTGATGAATTAGTATTTCATCTAATTCTAATGAATTTTATCAAATTCAAAGATAGTCTTTGAATTTGAATTTGGTAGACAGATTATAAAAACATATTGAGTAGAAGATAATATCCCATTAAATAATCCAAAATAATATAGGAGAAAATACAGGTTGAGTTTAAATATAAAGAGTTTCTGATAAGTAAATATTCTGTTTTTAAAGATGAAATAATAGTTTGGAAATTTAAAAAGTCTTTTGGTTTTAAGTCAATTATTCAAATTTATTACATTTAATTACCTCTATTGTATTAATTATACTTTTTACTTCTATGAAAGTGAAAGTGTTTGTTGTTCAGTTGTGTCCAACTCTTTGCTACCCCATGGACTAAAGCCGACCAGACTCCTCTGTCCATGGGATTCTCTAAACAAGAATACGGGAGTGGGTTGCCAGGCCCGTCTCCAGATGTTTCTGACCCAGGGATCAAATCTGAGTCTCCTGCATTGCAGACAGATTCTTCACTGTCTGAGCCGCTAGGGAATATACTGCTATTGAAATGGCATTCAGGTTCAGTGTATTTTCGCTTGAAATGAAACGAATAGTGTCAGCAGTTTTATGCGGCTTTGCTTGCAAGATTTTGCATAATCGCATATCCTATAGATGTATAAAATCTTTCTGGAGAAAGACAAGACATGAAAGTTTTTGTACTATTGGGGCTTCCCTGGTGGCTCAGACAGTACAGAATTTGTCTACAATGCAGGAGATCCAAGTTTGGTCTCTTGGTGGGGAAGATCCCCTGGAGAAGGGAATGGCAACCCACTCCAGTATTATTGCCTGGAGAATTCCATGGACAGAGGAGTCTGACAGGCTGCAGTCCATGGGGTTGCAAAGAGTCAGACACAACTGAGAAACTAACAGTTTCACTTTTTGTATTATTATGTGTCAAAACATCTGACAAAATAACATACATACAAAAAAAAAGAGTTTTACAATCGTTGAAGGGTATTAATCGAAAACCGAACTGTAGAACGTACATTGATAGAAAGCTGAAATGGAAAACATCATTTTAGATGTATCTTTACCTCAAATATAAGCCTACAAAGAGACATGCTGTATATATACATTAGCCCACTGGTTGACTTTTATGGACCAACCCAGTACTTTCCATGTAATCGAACCAAGCTAACAGATATTTAAAAATCTTAAAAGAAAATACAACCACTCATATTTCATCCTAGGCTTTCTGATTTCACAGGACTCCTTTCTAATTTGATTAGTGCTTTTCATTTATTGGAATTTATACCTGAAAAGGCAGATTTTTCCCCTCCTCAGGTGAGATTTCATCTCAGTTTAGAAAAAATAAAAACTTTACAAACTTTTGGTTATTCTGGCTAGATGACACACATAATTAAAAAATATTTAACATCAATCACTCAGCAAAGGTGTACATAAGTTTGTTTTTCTTCTTTTATTTAAGACTGACCTAGATATTAATTACAACAATGTCAAAATTATATACGTGATTTTGAAATAATATTCAATTAAATATCAAAGTTTGAAAATCAATCTCATATTTTTCAGTGTATTTATTAGAAATATGATTTGAATCAGCTTTTACTATCTCATTAATAAATCTAATCTTACATATAAATATAGCTAAATGTAGTGACCTTTACAGATAAAAATATTGCATAATAACAAAAGACATTTAAAATTATGAGCAGCCCTAAAGAATAAAATGATTAGTTTCAGTTTTTAGGACTAATCATCCTGTGTGGAATATAGCTAAAATAACATAAAAAAGAATTAGAATATTGTTGATATGCTGCCAGGTTATTTGATCTTAATTCATTTACTTAATCTTTCTGAATCCAAGGTTCCTAATTAAGAGAATGAGGATTTAAAATTCTATTTCTCATGCCTATCACATAAAGTTGTTTCAATGATCAAATAAGACTATCAAAAGAAATTTGTCAAATGCAAGCATTTGTTGTTATTATGCAAAATAATGCAAGCAAAACTTTCTAAAACTGCTGACACTGTTCTTTTCATTTCAGGCAAAAATACACTGAATCTGAGTGCCATTTGAATGGCAGTTGAGTAGAGGTAAAGATTTGGTTGAAATTCAGTGGAATAATTGTTCTCCATAATCATCTAAAATATTAGTTACTAAATAGCAGGAAATGTTAAGAAACACAACTGAAAATCATTAGAAGTGAGTTAGCTAACACTAATTAGTAGTTTCAGTTATAGCTCTTATTTTGAAAGAGATCACATCTCTTAACTGTATGTCTGTAATAACTACCTTAGCAAAAAATAAAAATAACTTACTTTACATGAATTAGCATATACCTACCGACTCCAGACATTTCAGGAACACTGGCAACGTACAAGTCTTTTGTGAATTTTGGTTCATTGTCATTGATATCATGAATTTTAATTATAAATTCAGATTCAGGCTCCACCTGCCGCCCGGTCTTTCTGTCTATAGCCTTGGCACGAAGAACGTAAAGGGACTTTTCTTCTCTGTCTAGTTTCTTTGCCGCATGAATATCTCCCGTGTTTTCATCTATGACGAATAGACTGCCAGCCCCATCTCCTGTTAGTATGTATTTTAAATTTCCATCTCCTTTATCTTGGTCAGTGTGAAGCTTCAAGGAGGTAGAAAGGAAGAGTCTATAAATATATGCATTGTTATTAGAGAAAAAAATAATTTTGGCAAATATCAATTCATCTCTACATAACATCACTAGAACAATGATTGAGGTGGTTATCTTAATTTTCACTGTGGAGAGATTAAACATTTTAATTTTATCATTCTCAAAAGCACACATATATTAATGTGAAATAAAGTAAAATATATTTTCAAAACACAGTGCTCATACAATATTTTATTATTGAATACCACCAAGAAATTAATCTATTAGTCTAGATCTTAAGTGTAAAATATTAATATACTTTTGATTACACTTAAAATCACTGAACTCAAAGAGATAATGTGAGGAATTTCAAATCTTATTATGATAAGGTTAGGCTATATGCCATAATTTTAAATGATTTAACTTCTCTCAGTATAATATTGCTTCCAGATACACAGGCTCTGTCATCAGAGACTGACCAGAGATAGAATATTAATCTTAACCTCACAGATTTTTCTCTGTATGACTTTAGAAGAGTACTCTTTCTACCAGAATGTTCTCATTTTTTGGAAATTGACAAATTTTAACTACATTTGAAATTTCAAGGAATATAAAACTCATAGAGCTTCTCCACTGGCCATCTTAATCTTATGTATCTTCATTCTATTCTTTCCCATCTTAAAAGTAAACTTCTTAATATAGATGGTTTTTCATCGAGTGTTTTGACACATACATGTGTTTGATACATGTTTGATACATGAATCATGTATCAATATTTACAGAAACTTTCAGTTGGAAAAATTCCTAATGGTTTTTTAAAAGTGAAAGAGTTAGTCTCTCAGTCGGGTCCGACTCTGAGAGCCCAAGGACTGTGACCCCAAAGCCTGTCAGGCTCTTCTGTCCATGGAATTCTCCAGGCAAGGATATCAGTGTGGGTAGCCATTCCCTTCACCAGAGAGTCTTCTGGACCCAGTGATCAAACCCAGGTCTCCTGCATTACAGGTGGATTCTTTACCATCTGAGCCACAAGGGAAACAATGGTTTTTCAAACCTAACACTATTCCATACCTTGAGTAATTTCCAGCCTATCCCCTGCTCTATTGTCCTCCGTCTTTAGTTTGCAATTCCCAGTACATTCTGATTCCACCTATCTTTGGTATCTTACTCTATCTTTGAACTATTTGAGCACTTGAATCTATTTTTTATGGTAGCAAAAATTATAGACTTGGGATTCATACTTTACTCCTTCTTTTCTTTTAAGCCCAACATTAAAATAAATATATGCAGACTTTTCTTCTCTGAAATATCTCCCCACCTATTCATCTGTCTCCATCTCTATGGCTACCACCGTGCACTGGTCTTATCTGGACCAATGCAGCAGTCTTCAGATTGATGACTACTTCCCTCTCATTCTACTCCAAACAATTTTCTGTACTAAAGAAGTTGATTTTTCTACATCACAAATGTAGTCATACTACTTTGTAGCAAAAAAAAATCTCCAGCCAGGTACAGTACATAAGAAATATGAATCTAAAATCTTAGAAATCAGGCTTAGTCTAATGTAAATTTCTGTCATATTAGGCAAATTTTGTGTGTGTATGTGTATGTGTGTATTTAGTCTGCAGCTGCTGCTAAGTCACTTCAGTCGTGTCTGATTCTGTGCGACCCCATAGACAGCAGCTCACCAGGCTCCCCCGTCCCTGGGATTCTCCAGGCAAGAACACTGGAGTGGGTTGCCATTTCCTTCTCCAATGAATGAAAGTGAAAAAATAAAGTTGCTCAGTCGTGTCTGACTCCTAGTGACCCCATGAACTGCAGCCCACCAGGCCCCTCCGTCCATGGGATTTTCCAGGCAAGAGTACTGGAGTGGGGTGCCATTGCCTTCTAAGGCACTTCTATTAAAAGGGGATAATATTATTTTTAAATAATCTTTACTTTTACTGTAATTCTATTTGCTTGGACTTTATAGCCTTTTTCATGCATTAATTATAATCTTGTTCTCATCTCCAGATGTTCTTCTGTCACCTTAATCCACTTTGCTATACATTCTATACATATCAATTGCTTTGTTTTTCCTTGTTTTTTTTCCTTCATTTCTCAGAAGGCTTGCTCCAGCTTTTATACCTGATGCTTGCAGATGTTTCTCTCACCCTATAACACCCTTCCTCTTCTCTGCATTTTCCCCTAATTAAATGTTTATCAAATTTCATTTATAATTTTTATTCTTAGGGATGCTTTCCTTAACTCTCTGTTCTAAAGAGTCTAGTCCAGGCAGTTAAGACCCTTTGTGCTTAGTCGCTCAGTTGTGTCCAACTCTTTGTAACTCCATGGATTGTAGCTCATCATTCTTCTGTCCATGGGGATTCTCCAGGCAAGAAACTAGAGTGGGTTGCCATGCCCTCCTCCAGGAGATCATCCCAACCCAGGGGTCGAAACCAGGTCTCCTGAATTGCAGGTAGATTCCTTACTGTCTGAGCCACCAGGGCAGCCAATACACATTTATACACAGCAAAAAACAAACTTGAGGTATTGTTCAATTATCAATATTGTCAAATATATTCTCAGGCTAAAACAAAGGTAACCCAGGGATAATGCTACAATTCACTGAAAATTGTGGAATATTAAATACAGTGGGGTAAATATTGTGCACTATGTCAGGGAACCCATCCCATGTTTATATTATGGAAATTATTAATAAGTAGCCAAAATAAAAAGTAGCAACAAGTTTACAGTGTAAACTTTCAGTAGAAATTTTACTTATGCATATATAAATGAAAATTAATTTTGATTTTTATAAATTCTTCCCACTATTTTCCATACATTTAACATAAATAGAATAATACTATAATAAATATTGTTTTATACCTTTATTTTTTGCATTTAATAAATATTGTGTTATATCTTTATTTTTTGCATTTAACATTCTGTTGTGGTTATTAAAATGTGTAGGAAAATGAACATGTATCTATCACACTGAATTATATATGAATCTACATCTTAGATTCAATCATTTATGGAAACAATTTACTCTTCAAAGATTTTATACTCATTCAAAATATTTTGAAGTCTAAAAAACCATTTACGTTGAATGGAAGCTATATATATATTTTTATATGATATTATATTCAATTTTTAAATTTTCAAGGAAAATTCTGTATTATATTATGCTGTTTGGACTAAGGGTGATGACCAAAGGGAAATTAAAATATTCATGGAAATACAAAACTTTCAGAATAAGTATTTTGTCTGAAAATGTTAAATTTTAGCTACAAAATAAACATTTGCAATAAAACATAATATTATTTTAGTCATTCATATATTGAAACCATTACATTCAATGATGTAATACATCATTGAAATAATTTTATTATTCTATTCCTACGTGTTCTAAACCCTGTTCCAATATTTCATAATATTCCTTATTCTGTTAATTTAAAATTCCACTTTAAAAGAATTATTTTACACAAAATCAAACACATTTTAATGGCTTTAATTCACAATTTCATTTTAAAAATGAAAATTTTCAAAAGTTATTCTCTGGTGAAGTATAACAGAAACAAAAGCCACTAAATTAAATTTTTCTTCATGTACATTATTTTTAATTATATTTTTAGAATTGATATAAATCAATAATGAAATTTATTCTACCATAGCTTAAATATAAATGACAAAAATAAACTTCAAAATTAGCATTTTTAGGATCATGACAAAATATAAAATTTAAAAATATTGTTGGTCTATTATAAAGCAAAGCCAACATAAAATGCCTTAAGAAATGAGTGCCAAATGTAATTATTTTCTCCAGACATCAACAAACCAAGTAGTCCTCACTTCTTCATCATACCTTTCTTGCCTCTTCTAGACTGCAATAAATACACTGAAAGCAAAATAAATTATGGATAAATATCTCAAATGCTAATTTTTTCCAACAGCATTAGTTTTTCTCTGCTACAATATTTTTTACTTTCAAAAATTTGAAAAAATTAAACATGCACATGAAAAATAGGCTAAAATTTTAGACTGATAATTACTTTTATAAATCAATTTAAATATTTGGTTTAACATAATTCTGAATGTATCTATGAGGATACTTCTGGAAGACATTAACAACTCAATCTGTAAATTTACTAAAGTAGATTGTCCTTATTTTTTTTTTTTTTTTTTTTAGATTGTCCTTTCCTAAGTGGTGTCCTCATCTGAGGCTGAATAAGGGACAATTACTCTTTCTGTGTGTTGTCTTCTATTCAGATTGGAAGTTATACCATTGATTCTGATTTTCAAGTATTTGGAATTGGACTTAAACCAGTACATCAACTTTCTAAGTCTCCAGTTTGCCAACTGCAAATCTTAGGACTTTTCAGGCTCTATAATCATGGGAGCCAATTTTTACATATATATGTTTATATGATAATATAATACAAATACATATTTGTCTATAATAATATATATATGTTTATATATATATATATATATATATATATATATATATAATATTTCCAGAGAAAATATTGCTGCTACTGCTAAGTCGCTTCAGTTGTGTCCGGCTCTGTGCGACCCCATAGATGACAGCCCACCAGGCTCCCCAGTCCCTGGGATTCTCCAGGCAAGAATATTGGAGTGGGTTGCTATTTCCTTCTCCAATGCATGAAAGTGAAAAGTGAAAGTGAAGTCACTCTTAGACACCCCATGGACTGCAGCCTACCAGGCTCCTCCATCCATGGAATTTTCCAGGCAATAGTACTCGAGTGGGGTGCCATTGCCTTCTCCATATATATATTATGTATATATAAATTATATTTTATGTAAATAAAATCTGTAGTTGTCTGGGTTTTCCTGAGGAAAATAAAGGGAGAATAGTCTTAAGGGAGATTGGAATGTTAGAGTAGCTTTGTTATTTAACATCTACTCACCCACACTGAAAGGGTACAGAAAACATATCTTTCATCACTATTGTGGGATACAAACCTATGAGGTAGCCCAGTCATCCTTGAAGAGCTTTGTTATCACTATTTTCTGTGATACAATGGACCTGCTATCACTGAACTGGGAAACCTAAGTGCTGTGGGAGTAATTGGACCCCAGAGTGACAGAGACTAAGAGCACTCACCTGGCAAAAGATAGGTGGCAGGATTATCATAGTGGTCAGCTGAGTCAAACAGCAGAATAGTTTGACTCATATAGATCTATGGCATTGGTTAACTGATTACAGTGTTCCTAAAAGTGGATAGGAGGGCTACTAAATTCACACTTAACCTATAAAAGCCAAAAAGTTCAAGGTCAAGAGAGCAAAGCACCAACATGAATCATAAACAGAGTCAATCAGTTCCCAGGCTTGAGCCAACTTACAGACCCAGAAACCCTTGAATAAAAAGGATGCCAAGTCTTCTTGAGGAAGGACCCCAGATTAAACCAAACATCTTATTCTTTCTCCAAGTCTTCCCCAAAAAAAGACCCTATGCCTTTTTTTTAAGAACTGTGCACTAGGGATGGAGAAGGCAATGGCACCCCACTCTAGTACTTTGCCTGGAAAATCCCATGGATGGAGGAGCCTGGTAGGCTGCAGTCCATGGGGTTGCTAAGAGTCTGACAAGACTGAGCGAATTCACTTTCACCTTTCACTTTCATGCATTGGAGAAGGAAATGGAAACCTACTCCAGTGTTCTTGCCTGGAGAATCCCAGGGACGGGGGAGCCTGGTGGCTGCCGTCTATGGGGTCACACAGAGTTGACTTAGCAGCAGCAGTGCACTAGGGAAAAGGAAATAACTGAACAGTTTAGTATTATTAGACATTGAACTGATATCAACTCCAGGAGAAGCAAAGTATCAGTGTGATCTGCCAAACCAAATAGAAGAGTATGAAACTTGGGTGACCAATAGAGTTTTGTCTGCAGTTCATCTCATACTGTACCCCATGTGTCCCCAAACCCATCTTGTGGTAAATAACACATTGTCACTTCTGGCCCATCCTACAACCAAAAAAATAGCACAGTGCATTAGTGGGCCTCTTCAGATTTTGGAGGCAGCATATTCCTCATTTGGGTGTTCTCTCCAAATCTATTTACCAAGTCACCTGAAAAACTGCTGGCTTTGACTGTGATAGGTCTGGGCTGGTGTGCAAGCTACTCCATTACTTTGTCCATATAACCCTATAGATCCAGAAGTTCTTAAAGTAGCAGTGGCAGGTAGAGATTTTGGTTGGAGCCTGTGATAGGTGAATTGCATTACAGACCCTCCTGATTTTGGAACAAGGCTCTGCCATCCTCTGTGGATAACTAGTCTCCTTTTGAGGAAAACCTCTTGGCTTACTAAGGAGGCTTACAAACTAATTTCTTAACCCATGGAGTACCAAGTGACCATGCAGTTTGAGATGCTCTTCACAAATTGTGTGTTACCTGACCTATCGAGCCATAAAGGTGAGTGTGCATGACAGCATTCTATCCTCAAATGGAACTGGTTCATATGTGATCAGGCCTGCACATGCCCCAGAAACTCAAGTTAAGGGACAGAAAGAAGTGACCCAAATGCCCATGATCCTCACTTCTGCTATGCTGACTTCTCTACCCAGCCTGCATTTATAGCCTCATGAGAAGTTCCTTCTTCAGGTGACAGAAGAAGAAAAGTCTTGGGTCTGGTTTAAAAAGTTTTCTTCATGATTTTTAGGAATCACTGAAAGTTGGACTGTAACACTACAATCATTTTCTGAGACATCCTGAGGACAGTGTTGAAAAGAAATACTCTCAGTGGACAGAACTTCAAGCAGTGTGTGTATGTGTGTGTGTCTGTGTGTGTATACACACACATATATAACCTATATAACATGTTATATGTTTTCTGTTTCTCTGAAGAACTCAGAATAATACAACATTTTGAAGCAAAGTTTGCAAAATCAAAGCAAATTCACTTCTAATCACCTTTCCTTTAAAAATTAAAATAAAGCTCTATTAATTGTTTGCTCACTCAATTTTTGTTTAAAGTGCTTCTAAATGCAGAGGTAGGCCATATTGACCAACTCTTATAAATAATCCTTATACATCCTTAAAATTATATTTGGAATTTTCTAACATTCTGCTCAAACTTTAGTGAGGAAAGCCAAAGAGCTCTTCCTGAGAGTTGCTAAAAAATAATCATTGATAACAATTACAATATATCTCAAATATTTTAATAATGTTAAAATACATCTTCAAAAGTAGTACCTTGTGTGTCAGTCTTAACAGTGTCTTTTTGCATATTTCTTTCAGATAAAACAACTTTCTTTAAATTTACTTGTATTAGGTATTGGCTTCATGACTTTATGTTAATATCCAGTCCTATAGTAAATAAAACCTAAATAGAAAGCCACTGATATGCAATATATTTACACCATAAAGATTTCTAGCTTAAGCTAAAATACGTTAGTTGGACTTACATTCTCATAGTAAGGAAGTAAAAATCTGGACAAAATATATGAAGTTTCTGATTATAAGGACTGATGAACAGAGAGGAAGCAACAGAATAAGATATAAATTCACTCTAGCATTTGTTTGGGAAGAGCTTTATTGTAGCGATGTGTAGCCTGTGTACAGAGATTAGCAATACTGCAGAAAAAAATAGATCAGAATCCAGGGCTGCTATGGTGGAATGAATTTCCTGGAGAGGATACAAAGAGGAGAGAAACACAGAAGGGCCTAACCAAGGTAACTTTGTAAGATTCCTGCTAAAATGTATAGTAGAATCTTAATCTGTACATATCCAGGGAGACAGGCCCAGAAAAACACACTTCTGGGAATCTAAGATTTTAACAGATAATGTCAGCCACTGCAAAGAATGGGAAGAGATAGGAGTTTTGACACAACCAGAATGATTCATCTTAAGTGAGTATCTTGGGCATTAACACATGAGAAAACCCATGCCTCAGGAGAAAGGAATGTGTTCCATGAATAAAAAAGTACACCCTAAGAAGAAAAGACTAACACAGACCCATTCAAATAGTTTCTAGAATCAAAACGACAAGATACTGTATCATCTATAATACCCACAATATAGTAATTTAAATTAATTAGTAAAGTAAAAGGAAATTGCATATATGTATGTATATATATATATATATATATATATATATATGTACACACATAATATTACATGGATAGATAGATATAGATAGATAGATAGTAGCTTCCCAATTGGCTCAGCAGTAAAGAATCCACTGCCAAGCAGGAGAGGCAGGTTTGGTCCCTGGGTCAGGAAGGTCCCCAGAAGAAAGAAATGGCAATTCATTCTAATATTCTTATCTGGGAATTCCCGTGGACAGAGGATCCTGGCATGTTATGATCCATGAGGTGGCAAAGAGTTGGACACGACTGAGGAGATGAGCAACAACAAAATCAGGAGTAAAATGTTATATATACATACATATATATATGTGTGTCTGTTTGTATCTCCACCTCAATGGAAGGAAACAACTCAGATATGTAAACTAACAAAAGTATATGTACTTAGAGAACCAATTAATATACATGTAGTTAAAAAGAGAGGAAAACGTATGGCAGAGAATAATTTTTAAAAGATATAATGGTGATCATTCTCCAAGTTAGTGATAGGCATTGGGCCATATATCCAATTTCAGAGAGTTTCAATGTTTTAATTACAAAAAATGTAAATTGGGGCACACCAGGGTTAATCAATGAAAACTAAGTTTTAGAAAATAAATTGATGTTTCTTAATTTTTATGATTTCCTCTTTAGTTATTGAGAAGTGTATTATTAACTTGCAAATATTTTCTTATTACTTTTAATATGATTCTATTGTGAACAAAGAGATCTTTAAAACATCCAAAAAATAAACATATGCTCAAGGAATTAGAATTAGCGAAATGCAAAATTGTTGAGTAAAATAACCATCCAAAATGAAGAAATAATAACATTTCAGAGAAAAATGCTGAGAGAATTCACTATAATAGGACTTTCATTTCAAAAAATATTAAGTGGGTATTGTTAGGCTGTATAAAAATAATACTAGGTTGAATCCTTGACATAAGAAATGAGGAGCCTTGGAAAGGGAAAAACAGTTGGTAAATATGAGACTTTAAAAATATTCCTCAAAAATAATTGATTGTTTAAATCTAGGATAATAGCAATGTATTATGAAGTTTATACAACACAGTAAAAGTAAATCATATAGAAATAATTGCCTAATATGTAAAAAGTAACTGGAATTGCACTTTTACAAAGTTATAATGTTTTGTAATAAAGACATCATATTATATTTGGATATAAATTAAGGATGGACACTTATCTTTATCTTTGTAATTGTTCTGTAATCCTTAGCACAATCACTAAATAATATAAGAAGATAAAACTGAAAATATCAGAATGAAATTTAAACTATAGGGGAGAAAAAAAGGGAAAGAGAGACAGGAACACTGCTTCATAAACAAAGACAAGAAGCAAAGAAAAGTTAAAAAAAGAACAGTAGAACAAATATAATACAAATAGATCAGTACATATTAACAGACTAAAACCTCAAATAATAAAGGGATTATGAGAATCCACTAAAAAATACTTAAGTATCCGTACATTCCAACAGCCATGATTTCAATTTAACAGTACAAATACATTTAAAGTAAAGAAATAAAAATATAATAATTGTAGGGGTAAATGTGGGGCTATATTAATACCAAATAAAATAAACTTTGAGAGATGATAAAGAAGAATATTTTATAATGATAAATGGGAATTATCTTAAAAAGATATAACAATAACTACTGTGAATGGAACTAAAAGAAACTTTAAAACTACAGGAGGGTGAAAGTCTCTCAGTCATGTCTGACCCTTTGTGACCCCATGGACTATAGAGTCCATGGAATTATCCAGGCCAGAATACTGGAGTGGGTGGCCATGCCCTTCTCCAGGGCATCATCTCAACCCAGAGATTGAAACCAGGTCTCCTGCATTGCAGGAGGATTCTTTACCAGCTGAGCCACCATAAAAGTTCAAAATACATGAAGTGCATTTCATAAAACTTAAAGTAGTAGTAGACAAATTGAAATCACAGTTGAATTTTATTAAGGGAATGATCAGGTTTTATTTCGTCTATATATAATTGAAATTATTATATTTTAGAATAGATGAACCCATTGAGTCATTATGCTGTTCACATATAATTAAAACAGCAAATAACAATTTAGGTACAAAGAATAGGTAGGTTCACTTAATGTTGTACCCGCATATTAATACAGAAAGTTCCCTACATATAAACAAGTTCCATTCAGACTGTGTTCTTAAGTCCTTCAAGGAGGTGAAGCGTGAGTCCCACCCTTTAAATGTCGATAGAATATAGTGGCTTTCTCCCAAGAACACACTAAGGAAAGGGAAAAAATAGAGTATCTTTACAGAGGAGACACCATACAAACATTAAGTCAACTAAGTTAAAACTGATAGTTAACAGTAATACATCATTTTGAAAGTAATACCCTTGACATGATGTGATGAAACGGCACTTTACCCCACTTTACCCCTGTGGTGTTTTTCCCCAAACCATAGTCCTAGTATAACCTTGAAAAAGAACATCAAATAAATCCTATTACAGGAACATATTACTAAAGACATAACATGGACTCCTCACATCTTTGCAGGTAATAAAAAACGAAAAGAGTCTGAGAAACAATCACACAACACAGAGAAGCCTAAGGAATATGAGGACTAAAGGCAGTGTGGAAAAGATAAAAGATACTAGGTAAAAAGTTCAGTTTAGTCACTCAGTCGTGTCCAACTCTTTGTGACCCCAGAATCCCAGCATGCCAGGCCTCCCTGTCCATCATCAACTCCCGGAGTTCACTCAAACTCATGTCCATTGAGTCGGTAATGCCATCCAGCCATCTCATCCTCTGTCGTCCCCTTCTCCTTCTGCCCCCAATTCCTCCCAGCATCAGAGTCTTTTCCAATGAGTCAACTCTTTGCATGAGGTCACCTAAGTATTGGAGTTTCAGCTTTAGCATCAGTCCTTCCAAAGAACACCCAGGACTGATCTCCTTTAGAATGGACTGGTTGGATCTCCTTGCAGCCCAAGGGACTCTCAAGAGCCTTCTCCAACACCACAGTTCAAAAGCATCAATTCTTCAGGGCTCTAAATAAAATGTAGACTTTACTCAATAACAATTTGTCAATCTTGGTTCATTAATTGTAGGAACTATGCTATAGGAGTGTAAGAGGTTAGTAAAAGAGAAACTGGATGTAAGGTATTTGGGAACTAACAGCTGCATCTTTGTATCTTTCCTGTAAATTAAAAATATATTCTAACAATATTACTAAAATATATTCTAACAATATATTCTAAAAGTATATTCTAACAATATTAATTCTAACAATATTTTACAATTCCTACAATGTAGGAAGTTCCCTACATATGAACCTTCAGGTTGTGACCTTTCAAAGATGAGAACTATTGATTCTATCCATGTCAAGCATGAGTGAAATTGTAGCTTACCTCCATCTCCTATTTCTGATGATCCTTCAGCTCTACAATCTCTCAAATGCTTTCCCTCCTCCTGTCAGTAACTCTTCTTGGCTGTTCATTCGAAGTCGCTCCTGTTTGCCAGCTGTTGTACTGCACTACTGTACTTTTCAAAGTACTATACTATAGGATTAAATTTTTTTTTAATTTATCTTTGTGTTTCTTGTGTATTACTTATGTGAAAAGTATTATAAACCTGCATTGTACAGTACTATGAAATAAGGGGGCTTCCTGGATGGCTCAGTGGTAAAGTATCCTCTTGCCAATGCAGAAGGCACCAGAGATGCTGGTTCAGTTCCAAAATCCCCTGCAGGAGGAAATGGCAACATGCTCTGGTAGTCTTACCTGGAGAACTCTATAGACAGAGGAGTCTGGCAGGCGATAGTCAATGGGGTCACAAAGAGTTGGACATGACTGAGTGACTGAGCAGTTATGCATGCACTATGAAACTAGCTGCATCTATATACAGTTTATTCTGATATATATATATATATATATATATATATATATATATATACTTGTATACTTGTAGCCATGAAATTAAAAGATGCTTTCTCCTTGGAAGAAAACCTAGGCAACCTAAACAGCATATTAAAAAGCAGAGACATTACTTTACTAACAAAGATCTGTCTAGTCAAAGCTATGGTTTTTCCAGTAGTTATGTAAAGATGTGAGGGCTGAACCGTAAAGAAGGCTGAGTGTCGAAGAATTGATGCTTTTGAATTGTGGTGTGGAGAAGACTCTTGAGAGTCCCTTGGACTGCAATGGACATGAGTTTGAGGAAGCTCTGGGAGTTGGTGATGGACATGGAGGCCTGGCGTGCTGCAGCTCATGGAGTTGTAAAAAAATTGGACATGACTGAGAGATTGAACTATACTTTGATAAATTAAAATACTAATTTTAGTGCTTAAAGAACAAAAAAACAAAACAAATACTAGCAAAGATATAAAACATTTGGACAGTGGTATTTATCAAATCAATAGCAATAATATTTTCCTAGAACAAAATTTAATATGTGCATAATACACATTTTCAAGTGCACATGGGGTATTCATCACATTTTGCTATGTACTACTGTGAAGAGCTGGAATTAACCAACACCCCACAGCCTATTTATGTATAATCTGTATTATATCATTCCTTCCCCTTCTCTGTATAATGTGGGCTTGCAAGGTGGTGCTAGTGGTAAAGAATGCAGGAGACATGAGAGACTAGGGTTCAGTCTCTCGCTTGGGAATTTCCCCTGGAGTAGGAAATAGGCTGCTCCTGCTCCTGCTGCTGCTAAGTTGCTTCAGTCATGTCCGATCCTGTGCGACCCCATAGACGGCAGCCCACCAGGCTCCCCCATCCCTGGGATTCTCAAGGCAAGAACACTGGAGTGGGTTGCCATTTCCTTCTCCAATGCATGAAAGTGAAAGTGAAGTCTCTCAATTGTGTCTGACTCTTAGCAACCCCATGGACTGCAGCCTACCAGGCTCCTCCATCCATGGGATTTTCCAGGCAAGAGTATTGGAGTGAGGTGCTATAGTATTCTTGTCTGGAAAATTGCATGGACAGAGGAGCCTGGCAGGCTACAGTCTATGGGACCAAAAAAAGTTGTAAATATCATATACAGAGTTGATACTATTCATATCAAAATTCCAATAAGTATTTTTAATAACAAATTGACAATTAAATTTAAAATAAACATGAGAAAGCAAAAAACGTAGAGTAGCCTAGACAATTTTGAAAACAAAAGCAAAGAGAACTTATGTTTCTATATTGCAAGATATCCTACATAACTGTGAGAATGAAACGAGTGAGGCATTAGAAAGACTAATAAGAACTATAAACAATATAGAAGTAAACCTACTGATATAGTCATTTGAGTTTAGAAAAAGGTGTCAATGCAATTTCATTGTGAAAGTATTTTCAATACATCTTGCTGTAGGAACTTGGTTATCAGTATTTTAAAAAGCTAAGAAACTCCATCTATAGATCACATCATCCGTAATAATTAATTTGAGATTAAAGACATAAAAGAACTATACAAAAAAGATCTTAATGACCCAGATAACCACAAGGTATGATTACTCACCTAGAGCCAGACATCTTAGAGTGCAAAGTTAAGTGGGCCTTAGGAAGCAACACTACAAACAAAGCTACTGGAGGTGATGGGATTTGGTTGAGCTGTTACTAATTTTAAAAGTGGATGCTGTTAAAGTGCTGTGTTCAATATGCCAACAAATGTGAAAAACTCAGCAGTGTCCACGGGACCAGAAAAGATCATTTTAATTTCAATCTCAAAGAAGAGGGATGCTAAAGATACTCAAACTACTGCACAATTGCACTCATTTCACATGCTGGCAAGGTAATGCTCAGAATATTCCATGCTAGGCCTTCAGTTCAGTTCAGTCAATTCAGTCACTCTGTCATGTCTGACTCGGTGACCCCATGAACTGTAGCATGCCAGGCTTCCCTGTCTTACACAAAATCATGTCCTTTGAGATGGTTATGCCATGTAACCATCTCATCCTCTGACATCCCCTTCTCTTCTTGCCTTCAATCTTTCCAGGCATCAGGGTCCTTTCAAATAAGTCAGTTCTTTGCATTAGGTGACCAGAGTATTACAGTTTCAGCTTCAGCATGAGATCTTCCAGTGAATAGTCAGAACTGTTTTCCTTTAAGATTGACTGGTTCGATGTCTCTGCTATCCAAGAGACTCTCAAGGTTCTCCAACACCACAGTTCAAAGGCATTAATTCTTTGGCACTCAGTTTTCTTTATAGTCCAATTCTCACATCCATACATGACTACCGGAAAAACCATAGCTTTGACCAGACAGACTTTGACTTTGTTGGCAAAGTAATGTCTCTGCTTTTTAATATGCTGTCTAGGTTGGTCACAGCTTTTCTTCCAAGGAGCAAGCATCTTTAAATTTCAGGGCTGCAGTCACCATCAGCAGTGATTTTGGAGCCCAAAAAGTAAAGTCTGCCACTGTTTGCACTGTTTTCCCGTCTATTTGCCATGAAGTGATGGGACCAGATGCCATGATCTTAGTTTTCTGAATGTTGAGTTTTAAACCAACTTTCACTCTCCTCTTTCACTTTCATCAAGAGGCTCTTTAGTTCTTCGCTTTCTGCCATAAGGGTGGTGTCATCTGCATATCTGAACTTATTGATATTCCTCCCAGCAATCTAGATTCCAGCTGGTGCTTCTTCCAGGTCAGCATTTCTCATGATGTACTCTGCATAAGTTCAATAAGCAGAGTGACAGTATACAGCCTTGACATGCTCCTTTCCCGATTTGGAATCAGTCTGTTGTTCCATGTCCAGTTCTAACTGTTGCTTCCTGACCTGCATACAGATTTCTCAAGAGGCAGGTCAGGTGGTCTGGTATTCCCATCTCTTTCATAATTTTCCACAGTTTATTGTGATCCACACAGTCAAAGGCTTTGGCATAGGCAATAAAGCAGAAATAGATGTTTTTCTGGAACTTTCATGCTTTTTTGATAATCCAACAGATATTGGCAATTTGATCTCTGGTTCCTCTGCTTTTTCTAAATCCAGCTTGAACATCTGGAAGTACATTGTTCATGTACTTTTGAAGCCTGACTTGGAGAATTTTGAGCATTACTTTGCTAACGTGTGAGATGAGTGCAATTGTGTGGTAGTTTGAACATTCTTTGGCATTGCCTTTTTGGATTGGAAGGAAAATTGACTTTTTCCAGTCCTGTCACCACTGCTGAGTTTTCCAAATTTGCTGGCATACTGAGTGTAGCACTTTCACAGCATCATCTTTTAGGATTTGAAATAGCTCACCTGGAATCCCATTACCCTTACTAGCTTTGTTCATTGTGATGCTTCCTAAGGCCCACTTAACTCCACATTCCAAGATGTCTGACTCTAGGTGAGTGATCACACCATTGTGATTATTTGGTCATGTAGATCTTTTTCGTATAGTTCTTCTTTGTATTCTTGCCACCTCTTTTTGATATCTTCTGCTTCTGTCAGGTTCATACCATTTCTGTCCTTTATTGTGACCATTTTTGCATGAAATTTCCCCTTGGTAGCTCTAATTTTCTTGAAGAAAAGCTTGGCTTCAACAGTACATGAACTGAGAATCTCCATACGTTCAAGCTGACTGCAGAAAAGGCAGATGAACCAGAGAAAAAATTGCCAACATCCACTGGATCATAGGTGAACCAAGAGGATTCTAGAAAAACACCAACTTCTGCTTCATTGAATATGCTAAAGCCTTCGGCTCTGTGTTTACAACAAACTGCAGAAAATTCTTAACAAGGTGGTAATACCAGACCACCTTATCTGCCTTCTGAAAAATATGTATGGAGGTCAAGAATCAACAGTTAGGACCAGACATAGAATGATGGACTGTTTTCAAATTGGAAAGCAGTACATCAAGGCTGTATATTGTCACCCTGCTTATTTAACTTATATCCAAAGTACCTCATGCCAAATGCTGGGCTGGATAAAGCACAAGCTGGACAAGATTGCCAGGAGAAATATCAGGTATCTCAGTTATGCAGATGACACCATCCTTATGGCAGAAAGTGAAGAGGAACTGAAAAGACTCATGATGAAAATGAAAGAGGTGTGTGAAAACCCTGGCTTAAGACTCAACATTCAGAAAACTAAGATCATGGCATCTCGTCCCATCACTTCATGGCAAATGGATCTGGCAACAAGGGAAACACTGACGGACTTTATTTCCCTGGGCTCCAAAATCACTGCAGATGGTGAGTGCAGCCATGAAATTTAAAGACGCTTGCTTCTTGGAAGAAACACTGTGACAAACCTAGACTGCATTAAAAAAGTAGAGACATTACTTTGCCAACTAAGGTCTGTAGTCAAAGCTGTGGTTTTTCCAGTAGTCATGTATGGCAGTGAAAGTTGGACCATAATTCCAAAGAATTGATGTGGTGTTGAGCTTTGGTGTTGGAGAAGACTCTTGAGTGTTCCTTGGACTACAAGATCAAACCAGTAAATCCTAAAGGAAATCAATCTTGAATATTCATTGGAGGGACTTATGCTGAAGCTGAAGCTCCAATTTTGGCCACCTAATGAGAAGAGTTGGTCATTAGAAAAGACTCTGATGCTGGGAAAGACTGAAGGCAGGAGAAGGAATTGCAGAGGACGAGATGGTTGGATGGCATCACTGACTCAATGGACGTGATGGACATGAGTCTGAGCAGTCTTCAGGAGATGGTGAAGGATAGGGAAGTCTGGCTTGCTGCACTCCATGGGGTTGCAAAAAGTCGGACATGACTGTGCACTGAACAGCAATACAGAAACGAATGTGATAAATGGAACAACAAAAAAAAAAGCATATTGGAAAAAGAAACCATGGCTTTATGACACAAGGTAGGCAAATATTACTTATAAAGAAACAATAGACTTCACCAATAAAGAAAATAAAACAATGGTTTTGATTTAGTAGATGCTAAAATATAGTCATCAAAAGATAATGCATTTTGATATTATATGGTTAAGTGCATACACATTAACTAAGGTTTTGTTTTCTTGGATAACTGTCCTTTTTATCATTAAGTATTGTTCCTATTTATTCCTGATAAGAATATTGATCTGATATTGGCTGTGATTGAAATTGATATAGATAATTCAAAGTTTGATTACTACTAGTTTGGAATATCTGTATCTCTTCACTTTAAACTTTCTGTATATTTATATTTAAAGTGAATTCATTTTAAACAACATCTAGTGATATTTTGTATTTATTAACCATTCTCTATTAGTGATATATTTAAGTCATTCAAACTTAGAAGTTTTATTAATATAGTTTAATATTTACCATATTCACAATTATTTTTATTCATATCCCTGGTTCTTTGTTTCTTTTCTTATATGTTAATCTTTTTCTGCCTCTTCTGGTTACATTGAATATTTTCTATATTTTTTCTCAACTCTGGAGAAATAAATTATAATCCTTTAAAAAAGAAAGATAAAGGAAGCTTAAATTCATATTACTCAGTGAAACAAGCTAGTCTGAAAAGATTACACACTATATGATTTAAATATATTTTACTCTGTGAAAAGGAAAAACTTTAGAAATAAAAATATATCAGAGGTGCTAGGGTCTTGGGAAAGTAAGGGATGAATTGTGGAAGCACCTAGGGTTTTCAAATTCCACTGCTTTGTATGTCAAGGGTCTTCCCAGGTGGCGCTAGCGGTAAAGAACCTGCCTGCCAATGCAGGAGACATAAGAGATATGGGTTCCATATCTGGGTAAGGAAGATCCCCTGGAGGAGGGCATGGCAACCCACTCCAGTATCCTTACCAGGAGAAACCTATAGACAGAGGAACCTGGCAGGCTACAGGCCATGATGTCACAAAGAGTCAGACATGACTGCAGCGACTTAGCAAGCACAACACACACCATGACACAGTAATGGTGGATTCTTGGATCCACCTGTCAAAACCTATAGAACTGTATGGTACAAAGAGTTAACTAATCTAAACGATGGGCTTTAGTTACATACAATGTTACAATATTTGTTACATCAATTTTAACAAATGTGTGACACTACTGCATGATGTTAATAATAAGGTAAGCTATATAGAGTGAATGGAGAGGGAACTCTTTTTGATCCATTTTCAGTAAACACAAAAACTACTTTAAAAAATAAATTATTTTAATTAAAAACAAAACAACAAATACAAAGTCATAAAAAAATCAATGTAAAGAAAATAAAAATCAAGCTATAGACTGGAATAAAATATTTGCAGAATTACATACATTAGGAAAGATCTCATCTTTATAAAATGAAATACTAGAAATCAATAAACAAAAGACAAAGAATCTAACCAATGCAAAATGGATAAAAGAACAACAGGCATTTCATAAAAGTAGTTGCTTGAACAGTCAATTAAACATAAAAATATTCTCAACAATGTTATTCTTTATCAAAATGCTTCAATCTTGAACGCTTAATACTAAAATATTCCAGAACACCTGAAATTGAAAGCTAAATTGACAAAGATAGGCTATGCAAAACATTATACATAATGTTATTTTATCAGTCTGATAAACTCATGTTGCAGCTTTTAATAGAGTCAATTATATAGTCATCCAAAGATAGTATATGCACTCCTTGATATGTACCTGTGTATGATAATGTGTACTTAAACATTTGTTTAAAAGTTTTATATTGTATCCTTCATATTTATTTTATTTTATCAAATTGTTCAAAGATATTTTACTCAACATAATCTGATCATTAATAGGAGAATTTATAACAAATTACATATATCCATAAAATTGAACAACACTCGGCATTTAACTACAGGATGCTGATGCATTCAGAAACATTTATGAATTGCAAATGTAGTACAGTAACTAAAAATTGTCAAATATGCAAATGAAACATACAAATAAACATCCTGTATGAATGCATTTATATAAAATTCAAAATTAGGCAAAACTTATTTATGGTGATAGTAAATCAAAGTACGAGTAGGTTGACTGGAAAGATCAAAGTGGCACTTCTAGAAATGATAAGAACTCTATACTTTGTTCTGAGAAGTGGTCACAAATATATGTGTGTGTGTGTGTGAGAGAGAATACATGTAAACATATATAATATCCCCAAGCTGTTAAGAATAGATAGTTGTTCTTATGTCTAACAGTTTTATTTTCATCATACGTAAATTGTGACTTAAAATCACTATAAAATGGTGTTCTTTAAACAAAACTGATAGAAAACAGAAGCTCAAGAAGGCAACGGAATGCTAGGGCTGTGCTCTAGGTAGATTAATGTGCTGTGTTTAGTCATTCAGTTGTGTCTGACTCTTTGTGATGCCATGGACTGCAGCCCACCAGGCTTCTCTGTCCATGGGGATTTTCTGGGCAAGAATACTGGAGTGGGTTGTTATGACTTCCTCCAGGGGATCTTCCCAATCCAGGGATTGAACCCAGGTTTCCCACATTGCAGGTGAATTCTTTACCAACTGAGCCACCAGGGAAGCCTAGTTAGATTTATAGAGCTAGTTATTTTGATTCACGAAATGAAAGGACATGTCAGGACTCAGTCAATCCCTGATAGGTTGAGAGATAACAAATTCCTGTAGCTCCCTACAAAATGTCTCATATGAGCAGAACTTCATCCAGTATCAACCAAAAAGGAAGTGATTGAATATGGCTGTGGCTGAAGTTTCCAAGAATGAAGACTTATAGCTCATACCACACAACCTCTACTGATAGCCCTAAGGGTTACAAATATGAGTTATGCAGGCCTGACACTAGTTATTATTCCAGTTTTTCTAATCATGTAACAGACATACATCAGAGAATACAAGTCAAGCATTAGAACAGCAATTTTACGTCAATGTGGCCTATATGGGTGTATTTCTTCTCTTCAAGCTACACAATTTTTACACTGTTATTACTATACTGAAAGAGTCAGGGAGACATTTTATGAATCTATCAAAATACATATAACATGCAGAGATTTTCTCTAATAAATAGGCAATAGAAACACTTGTTATTAAAAACAAGTGGCTAAAAAGACTATGGTTTGTCTTAATCATTCAAATGAACATGTCCTAACTTTGAGTATGAGAAGAAGTAGTGCAAGATCCTCACTGAAATTGTTTGTAGAATCTAGTGGTAGGAATTGAAGAGTAGGGACATGTAATTATAAAGCACTCTATCTTTTATTTTTTTAAATTTTATTTTGCTTAACTTTACAATATTATATTGCTTTTGCCATACATCAAGATGGATCTGCCACAAGTATACATGTGTTCCCCATCCTGAACCCTCCTCCCTTCTCCCTGCCCACACCATCCCTCTGGGTCATCCCATTTTTCTTCCATTACTCCTCTAGTGATGTCAGACCCATTTTAAAATGTTGACTATCTAAAGAATGCCTAAGATCTGATTTTGATGTTATTTGAATTTATTGCACATATTTCTAAAGGCATTTTGGGATCAGTCAAAATATCAACTCTTGTGGCCCAATTATGACTACCTATGAATGCAGTTCTATTACCAAGTAGCAGGGCTTGGCCTCTATTCTCTACTTTTCAAATTCTTCATCTGCCTAGAGACAGGGATGAGAGTAACCAAGTGTTAATAAAACTGCTTTTATCACCAGCTCTATAGGTCCATAAGGAAACCTACTAAGCTTAAAAAATCATTCTTAGGTGGAAAGAAAAGTGATAAGTAGAAGCAGAAGACATAATAAATGAAAAGGTTTATCCATTAAAGGACTATAACACTAGACAGTGATTCAAGTATGGAGTATCCAAATGAGCATCTCAGCACAGAGGAGGAATACTCTTAGTTATGCCTCTCCTGTCTAATGATAACCAAAGACAATAAGGGGAGAAACCTCAGGACTTGTTATCCCAACAGAAGAAAGACTAAACTCCTGCTCATTCCTTCATGGTAACAACATATATGGTGACTTGATAAGCACCAGCCCCATTGCTTCAAATATTATGTGGGTATGTTGGGATCTTGTTTGCAGAGTCTCAGTAGGATTGAAATAACAGCCCTAGAACGTTGTCAGGATGATGAAAAAGTCTTTTTTTAACACAAATAAAGGCATTAGAAAAGCTATTTTCCAGGAGACCAGGAATAATTGGAAATTGGCCTTAAGAGAAAACAAAGCTCTAATTATATGGATTAATTTAATAATAACTTTAGCAAAGCTGCCAACAGTGGTGGCCAGAGGGCTTCTTCCTTACAAGCATAGGGGATCAGATACAATCCCTGATGGGTTTAAAGGTCAGTGACTGTGTAGCTTAGAGAACCAAGCAAAGGAAGTTCAATTGTGTGGATGCTATATTAAACTTTAGGGAATAGTGGTTCATCAGAAAGAAGTGTGGTGTTTACCATTGTTTTCTAATAGCCTGAGTATCACAACTAAAATAATTGCAAGATTCAATTCATTGGGTTTGAATAAACAGAGGAGCAAAACTGTGCCATCCCTATTAGGTATGTATAAACTGTGTAAAACACTGACACCTGGACACTAATGTCCAAAACACTTTCCTATTATTGTTGGGGTGCTGTTAAATTCACACACCAAGTGTATCCCAGAATTCACACCACAGTGGTCTTCGGTTACCATCTCATCAGTCAAACAGTATGGTACATGAGGAAATTACTACATTAATCTCCATGGCAAAGCTATACAAAGAACAAATGCTTAAAAAATAGATTTATAGAATTAAAATAGATTTATCATTGTGTAAATGATAATTCTTCAGAATGAGAAAAGATTTTTATGATCTTAATTGAAGCCACCACTTAACAAAGACCTGTGAAAACTTTGTCCAGAAAAGGAAATAAAGTTGACCTTGTAAAAATTAAACATTGAATAAAGGCTTACATCAGCATATATAAAAAACTCAAATGATTGTGGTCACTGAAGGATAAGAGTAATTGCACTGACAAAAAATGTTAACAACTCTGAAGACATATGATGTTTAACAAGTTTTTCGAAGAAAATTCCTATTTATAATATAAGTTTAAAAATCTCATTCATTGTCACGTTAGTAAGATTAATCTTTGTAGAAAATATAACGCAAAATGTAAGACAGAAAACGAAAATGTGTCTATAAACCATACAGTATGGAGATAATGACAGAGGACAGAAGATGACCTACAAATAGTTCACCTATAAAACGTTCTCTTTAATGAAGAAACATTCCTTAGGATGAAAGAACATGATCTAATCTCATTGCAAACATGCTAAGAATAGATATCCTAAAAACAAACTAATGGGGTTTAATAGGAGGAGAATACTTACCTTTAAAATGCTTTACTAGACTAGATCTGGTTTAGGGTTGCCTTTGGTATTAAAGAATCTATGAATAATGAAACATACTCTCTGGAAAATATCATGTAAGCTATATAAGTATAAAATGGAAATGCTTCATAACCTAATTACACCATGTTTTATAAAGCAAGTGACTGTCCTTTTTACCTTGACCTATTCTTGAGAAGTAGGCTTGAGATGCATCTTTTAGGGATCTTGAAATCTTCACTAAGTGCCCTGCACCTTTCCATCTGTATTTTAGCATAGACTGTATCATCCATCAGTGATCTGACAATACCCTATCTTAGCTTAGAAAGAGAAGTTAATCATTTGTCATTTCTTAATCAGTGACATCCCAAGGCTATTCTCACAGATTCCATTTTTATTGATTCAAATGTGCCTACAAAACTTTAATTTTCAATGAATAGATTCAATTAAAAAGAAAGAAAGAAAAGAATTCCCCTTAAGACTAATGTTCAAGGAATTAGCCCCAAATGTGTCCATTTCTTAAGGAATGAACAGATTAAGGAAAGAATAATCAAAGTTGAACAATAAGGCAGTTTTCAAAATAATAAACTAAAATAAATTATATAATTAGGAAGTATGCTATATAATTGATATTCTATGCAGTATCTATACACTGTCTGCAGTAGATTCTTCACATTAACTTCAGTGTAACCTCAGTGTTTATAGAAGCTTTTATAATTCTGCTACACATTTCCTCATTTTTATTCAAAAACATTAAAGTTCATACTCAGTAATATATCAAACATTCTTCCTTAGAAAACCTAATGAGACAGTAATTTGACATATATAGGCATTATATAGTTTTGAGTCTATTATTACAGATTGAATTTTAAAATTTGACTATCATTCTATTACATTTTTTCTCTATTATACTTCAAAAATATTTTTAAAAGAAAACTTAGGCACCAGTGTACTGCAAGTGTGCTCATAAAGGATTTTCTCCTAGACATTGCCATGGATACTACCTGAAAGCATTTTTCATTATAATAAAAGTGTCCATATCCCTGTCTTCTATTTATATTTTCTCTCTAAGTAGTTTACCTATTTGAATGTCTTTACATACCAATTTATGCGAATGGTATCACATGTGATATCTCCATGCTAATTTTTCCACTATCTTTTCAAACCTAGCATTGAAATGACTGCCTTTCATACTCATCAGTGTGACAAATAGGCCATTTCAAACTTTATATGGCCCCATAGGAATTGCCTGTTTCTCTCTGAGTTATTCCCTCCTCATCCCCTCACTTTGCCTATTCCAGTAGACTCCATTGTTGTCAATAGTGCAACGGATCATGACAAAGGTATTTCCTCTCTTTTTATCTTCCCCTTCATTCAATCTGTCTTAGTCCTATGGTGACTTTTTTTTTTTTCTTCTGTTAACATCTTAGTTCTGACCACTGCTGTTAATCATCTGTAGTATTTCAGTGAATCCATAATCAGTCTTTTTGAATCTCTTTCTCCTTTAGAATCCATGTTCTACACAACAACCAGACCAATTCTTTTCAAAATAGAAGCAGTTATGTTAAAATCGCTCAGTTAAAGCACATTCATGTCTTTTCATCTTTTGATTGTGGTAAATTACACACACACACACACACACAAATAAGTCAAAAGGTTACCATGGCTTTCAAGAACCCACGTGACCTTGCTCTATCCTTGCTCACTGTAACCGTACTTTCTTTATTCACCATGGATCTCAATATAATTGAGCACAACCCCTTCAATTTGGAGTGACAGATGAATTACTGTGTCCAAGGTCATGCTAACATTTTACTGTAGAATGTTATTTAAGCCACAATTTATTGACTCTTCATCATTATTCACTCCTCTTAAAAGTATGTAAATTTCAATTAACAACAACACTTTCCATGACTTCCTTCATTTCTGATTAATTAACAATTTTGAACATTAATTCTCACCCTAACTAGACTTAGAGAAATTTAGAACTGAGAAGTTTAGAGCTTTTGTCTTTTTGATAACTACCTAATTTTTCCCATTCTTGGAAAATTAAATTACCACTCTTTGGATCTCAAAAACCCGCCTCCTGAGGTGAAGGTGAATTATTTTAATGTTATAAAGAATAATGAACGATAATTTTTAAATTATAATAACTTAAGCAAAGGTTCATAAAATCAAATGCTGACTCTATTATGTATGTCATTATAAACTTCAAATTAAGTAACAAATTACAATGGGCTGTTAGAACATTACCATAACAAACTGTTAAACAGTTGTTATGGCTTCCCATGTGATGCTAGTGGTAAAGAATCTAACTTTCAATGCAGGAGACACAAGAGATGTGAGTTTGATTCCTGGGTTGGGAGGATCCCCTGGAAAAGGAAATGGCAATGCCCTCCACTATCTGTTCCTGGAGAACCCCATGGACAGAGGTGCCTAGTTTGCTACAGTCCATAGAGTCTTAGAGTCGGACACAACTGAAGGGACTTAGCATGTATGCAAACAGTCATTGTAAACTAAAATCAAACATTCAACTATTCTGTTCTGTTGCATAACCATTTACCATAGTCTTAATGACCTGAAGTAACACAAATTAATTACGTTCCAATTCTTACAGTTCTTTTAGTCAGAAGTCTAAAAGGTCTAGCTAGGTTAAATCAAGATTCCGTCAACGCTGCATTCCTTCCTGGAAGATACAAGGGAGAATCCATTTTCCTGACATTTCTTTTGCTTGCTTGATTCCTTGGCTTACAAGCTTTTCCTTCATCTTCAAAACTAGCAATGGCAAGTCAAATTATTTTCACATGGTATCTCTCTGAACTTTCTTTTGTGATTGCATCTCTCTCTGTCTTTGTCCTTCCCTCTCCCTCTGACTATCAGAAGGATTCAAATTTTCTTTTACCATATACTGTACAAAAATCACAGATTCTCAGTATTAGAATATAGGCAAATTTGGGACCATCATTCTGCTTATCATATATTTTCAGGTACAGTTAATTACACTAATTATTCTACTGTATTATATATATATATAATATTATATACTACTATATAAATATCTACTATATTATATCCTACTATATTAGTAAATATACTATTTATATATCATGCACTAAGCTACAATAAGCATCAGTAGAGTGTAGTGGTTCAAAATATGTTCCTGAGAGGCAGACAGACTGGACCCAAATCCTAGGTCTGCAAATTGGTATTGTGTGACCTTAGTTAGTGACTTAACATCTGCATCTCCATAAAATCATCCTAATACCAGCAATCACTTTTAGAATTGAAGAATAAATTCATTAAAATATAGGAAAAACTTAGAAAAGTTCCTAGACCATGGTTAGCGCTCAATGAAATATTAGACATAATCATAGGCATAATTCAATGAAGTTGGCCTTCCATATCCTTTTTTTAATTTATCTGAATACATTTAACTAACTTTTTATTCTTTATGCAAAGTTTTAATATGTCCTTAAAACATTATAGTGGGATAAAGTGAGTAATTTCTGTACATCTGATTCTTAAATTTCATTAATTTGTCCTTCAAAAATATCCTTTTATTTAATTGAATCTTAATATAACTTTTACATATATTTAGTGAATTTTAATATCAAATATAAAATTTTAAAAGGAATAAACTTCTCTTTTAAATTTGTAATCAGGTTTGTTGTAGGAGTGATACTGAGAACATTTTAAATAGTATTGATGAGAAACTTTTACATATAAATGAGAAGTGGTTCTTTAAATTTTTAATAATTTTTTATTGAAATATTTATAATGTTATGCCCATCTTTGTGGTACAGCAAAGTGAATCAGTTACATACATATAGATTTTTTTCAATATATTTTATACATTTTTATTATGGTTTATCACAGGATATTGACTAGAGTTCCGTGTGTTATCCATCCTGTTTGTATCTGCTAATCCCAAACTCCCAGTCCTTCCCTCTTCCACCTGTCTCCCCATTGGCAACTACAAGCCTGTTCTCTATGTCTGTGAGTCTGTTGCTATTTGAAAAAATGGTCTTAAAAATATGTTGGGAATAATAAAGTCAATTTATTTTTGTTGTCAAATTGATATTCCCATAAATATTTGAATACATTTTTTCTTTGGTGGCAAATTTAATGCACAAATATAGGCATGCTGAAGATTTCATGCTAAACAAATTTATGCTTTCTCTACTTCAAATTAATTAATACATTCTGACACTTCTTATATTTTAAACAAAATACATTATTTTACACGTAGATTCTATTTAAAGATTATCTCAAAGTCACTTGGCTTCCCTAGTGATTCAGTTGGTAAAGAATCTGCCTGAAATGCAGGAGACCTGGGCTCGATCCCTGGGTTAGATCACCTGGAGGAGGAAATGGCAACCCACTCCAGTATTCTTGCCTAGAGAATTCCATGGACAGAGAGGCTGGCAGGCATGGGATGGCAAATAGGACATGACTGAGAGACTATTTTATTTTCACATTTCAAAGTCATTGAGACATTAAGTTTAAAAAGATAGATTACAGAAGCAAATTTAGTTTCTGATTCTTTCTCACAACCCAAATGAAATATGAAAAAAAATACTCAAGTGAATGAATTTAGAGTAATATTGAGAACAAAGATGAATGCATTAGTTAATTCTAGCCAAGTCCTAGAGTAGAGTAAATAAGTGGAATTTACTGACATTCTGTTAAAAAAAGAGAGAGAGAGAGAGACCTAAGCTCAGAAAAACAAAAATAACACTCTAGAGAGGAATGGAGAAGCTTAATTTTTGTTTCATATACATATATATATACACACGCACTAAAACCTGAGATTAACAGAAAAGTGAAAATGAGAAGGTTGAATATTGAAGAACTTAATCAAATAATATTTTAGGCAATGGTATCATTGATTGGTTGATTTTAGTTACCCTTCTTCCCTATGGGAGAAAGAGGCAGTTTACTTTTAGAATGAAACAAGAGATCTAAACAAGAGATTGAAACAAGGCTTTCTAAAAAAATCAAACTATATCTTGCACTAGTCTCCCTTGATTATTTAAGGAAGCAATGATCTCCTTGTTTGCCCTTATGATTCCCACAAGTGCCTCCTGAGAGAAAGCCTGTTATTCTGTAGAGATGTTTCATATGCACAGAGGGAAAGATCATCTACAAATTCAGGAATAGTGGCTATAATAATATACATGGATGTGAACAGACAAAAGTGCTAATGATAGGTTTGAAGAAAACTGGTGACTTAAAAGTAAGCAAATAAAGATTAGAAAACTGTACTCAGGAGATATTGTATCAGTACAGTGAAAACAAATTTACTTTTTAAAAATATAAATTGTATGTTTATTATATTCAAAACTTACATACAGCCTAGTAAAATATTTTACTATGAAAGTAGGACAATTAGAAGACTCTTGAGAGTCCCTTGGACTGCAAGAAGATCCAACCAGTCCATTCTGAAGGAGATCAATCCTGGAATTTCTTTGGAACGAATGATGCTAAAGCTGAAACTCCAGTATTTTGGCCACCTCATGAGGAGAGTTGACTCATTGGAGAAGACTCTGATGCTGGGAGGGATTGAGGGCAGGAGGAGAAGGGGACGACAGAGGATGAGATGGCTGGATGGCATCACTGACTTGATGGGTGTGAGTCTGAGTGACCTCCGGGAGCTGGTGATGGACAGGGAGGCCTGGTGTGCTGCGGTTCATGGGGTCGCAAAGAGTCGGACACGACTGAGCAACTGATCTGATCTGATCTGAGGACAATTAGAAATCCAGAAGTTATCTATTTAATAAGAACCTATGCAAAAATATTAATAAGAGTGACTGGAAAAAAGTAAGGGCAAAATAGCATGGTGCCAAAAATTAACTCAAGCTGATCAATGGCTTGAGTTTAAGAGCTAAAAATATAAAACTCTTAGAAGAAAACGTAGAAGTAAATCTCCATTACCTTGGATTTGGTTGTGGACTCTTATACAGGACACCTTTACAAGCAACAAAAGAAGACTTAGATAAATTGAATGTCATAGGTAAATAAAAATAAACAAACAAAAGCTGATGTGTATCAAAAGACACTATCAAAAAAGTAAAAAAAAAAGGAGCCTACATAATCAGATAAGATCAGATCAGATCAGATCAGTTGCTCAGTCGTGTCCGACTCTTTGCAACCCCATGAATCAAAGCACGCCAGGCCTCCCTGTCCATCACCAACTCCAGGAAGTCACTGAGACTCACACCCATTGAGTCAGTGATGCCATCCAGCCATCTCATCCTCTGTCATCCCCTTCTCCTCTTGCCCTCAATCCCTCCCAGCATCAGAGACTTCTCTAATGAGTCAACTCTTCACATGAGGTGGCGAAAGTACTGGAGTTTCAGCTTTAGCATCATTCCTTCCAAAGAAATCCCAGGGCTGATCTCCTTCAGAATGGACTGGTTGGATCTCCTTGCAGTCCAAGGGACTCTCAAGAGATTTCTCCAACACCACAGTTCAAAAGCATAATAGGAGCTTATATTTTTCAAAACATATATTTGAGAGACATCAAGTATTCAGACTATGTAAAGAATTCTTGTATTTTAACACCAAAAGGCAATACAATTAAAAATTGGGTAAAAGACTTGAATAACTTTTTAAATCAAAGATGATATATGAAAGACCAACAGAATATGTAAAAAGTTTTTGTAACATCCATAAGTTAAAAATATAATTTACCATATGCCCAGAATTTTCACTCCTAATGGTATATCCTCTCAAACTGAAAGCACGTATTGAAACAAATACTTGTACCTAAATGTTCATAGCAGCACTATTTACAACAGCGAAAGGTGGAAACAGGTTCATCACTGGATGGATGGATATACAAGATGGAGTATATTCATATAATGGAATATCACTCAATTATAAAAAGAAATTTAAACTGATCTCATCTACAGTGTGGTTGAACCTCAGAAATATTATTCTAAATTAAAGGAGCCAGAAATAAAAGATGGCTTTGTATAGATTCCATTTATATGAGGTAACCAGAACAGGTTAGTGGTTGACAGGCTGGAGGTGTGGGACTAGGTAGTGACTGCTTTGTGAATATAGGGTTTATATGGAGGGTAATACAATCATTTTGAAACTAAATAGGAGTTATGGCTGCACACTGAAGATGAAATAAACTCAATTGAATTATATACTTCAAAATGATTGATTTTTTATTCACAATATTTCCAAAATGTTTTAAAAGTGATAAAGTAATGAAACATAAGAATTAGGATCTTTTTACTTTTGATTTTCTTTCTCCTTTGTTATCATTAAATTTTATACCACTACATGAAGAAAAGGTATCCTAAATGCTTCCAGTGAGGAGATCACTTGCTCAGGTTTTTTCTCATCAACAACTTTGGACACTAAAAGATAAAGAAGTGATTGATGCTGCTCATGTTCCAGTTGAAGTTATTTTGAAAATAAATTCTATACACAGTAAAGTTATTAGTTAAACAGAGGATAAAATCAAGAAAATTCATTCATGGACACAGGGTTTAGCTTCTGTATGTCATTATAAAACAATTAAAAAGTTTATACATCACATTAGACTATCCAATTGATAATATAGGTATGTGAGGCTTTATGTTGAGAAAGATATTGATGCATCTTTGTCAGTATAAAGAAGACAACCAATTACTTAAAAAAAAAAAAAAGTAAAAGTTTCTGGAGAGTATTAGTAGTTCAATTAGGAAACAGACTGAAACTAAGAGGTAGTATGATTTTAATGACTAGTAGATATTAAGAGAAGTTTTCCTGATAGCTCAGTTGGTAAAGAATATGCCTGCAATGCAGGAGACCCTGGTTCAATTCCTGGGTCAGGAAATTTTAAGAGAAGGATATTCACATGATCTTGAAACTTTAAAGTTTATTCATTTGTTCTTTAGGTGACATACATTTTCAAACATATAGCTCCAGTTTTAAACTGGGTATCAGCTGGTATCGTCTGATCTTTTGAAATTTTAGATAAAAAAAAACCCTCACTGGCCCTTTTTAATGTCTTCTGGAAATGCAAAGTCCACTCCGTTTAACTGAACACTTTTATCAAAGATGCCTATATTCTGTCGCTTTTATTCTTTCCCTCTTGTGTGTCTTCCAGATAATCCCATTTATAATACTTTGAAATAAAACGAAAAAGAGAAAATTAAATAAGAAAAAAATTAATCCACTTAATTTCAACCCAAGCTAATTAATGAGCCAACAAATATAACTGAAACAGAAAACCAAATTCTGTTTGTGGAGCTGAATAAAGAATTGCACAAACTTGCAAACACACAGAGAAAGTTTGTTTTAAAGGATAGAGATACAAAACTCCCAGCATAGACACTGAGAGGGGGTGAAATACCTGCAAAAGCAGTAATAAAAACAATTTATATCTTTATTAGGATTGATCTGTTCGTTTGTCTCAGAGCCCGATGTATGTCATTTCTGACCAAGAGTTAAATATTAAAACGTCCAGTTTGTCATTTTTATGGCTTCTTGGGGTTCCCAGTTTCTCAGTTTCTCCAGACATTGAGTGCCAGCCCTCAACCGTTTCTCAAGACCCCAGACCATTATTTAGGGACCTGCTGCTGCGAAGTCACTTCAGTCGTGTCCGACTCTGTGCGACCCCATAGGCGGCAACCCACCAGGCTCCCCCATCCCTGGGATTCTCCAGGCAAGAACACTGGAGTGGGTTGCCATTTCCTTCTCCAGTGCATGAAAGTGAAAAGTGAAGTTGCTCAGTTGTGTCCAACTCTTCGCGACTGCATGGACTACAGCTCACCAGGCTCCTCCGTCCATGGGATTTTCTAGGCAAGAGTACTGGAGTGGGGTGCCATTGCCTTCTCCATTTAGTGACCAGATGCATATTTAAAAGTTAATGATCCACCTTGAATTTTCCTCCTTGATAAATTGGACAGCAGTTACTGATTGCTTTGTCCTGGATCTGGATGTTTTATGATCCTCAGACCAGCGCAGCATTCCTCTGAATGCCTAGACTGGAGCAACAAGTATAGCATTAGGCGACTGGAGCAAAGCGCTTATGTGAGAAAATGAGATGAAATTAAAAAAAAAAAAAAAAGAACTGAGGCCCCCAAACTTACACTGACTGCCTAATAATTCTACCTCATAACTACTAACAAATCCATACATAATTTTAACTTTGTTGTAGAAGATTATATTTATTGCACGGAAGACCTAGCACAGAGTCACTCTGACCACTATACAGAAATTTATACTATGCGTTCATTATCTTAGAGTTCCTTTTGCTATCAAATGTAAGCTTTTGTTATGAACTTTTATTGACCTTTCATTAAAGCAGTTAGCCTTCTGTCACTGGTAGTCTCCTTACTCTGTGCTCTACTGTTGTACTATTCACCAAAATGAGCAAAAATCTCCCGAACTCTCTTATTTCTAAAGATTTTACTCCATATCTAATCGGTTTAACAATTTTTTCTAAATAAGAATTATTTTCTTAATATAAAGAACCCTCATAAAAACTAAGTGAATATGTTTCTACAAAAAAAATCTGTTCTCTTTAAACAAGTTAATCTGCAGTGATTTCATGAGAGCATAAAAGTAAAAATTTACCAATGTTATTATTTACAAATATAATCACTATGAGATATATATATATATGTAAGTACTGAATAAGAGTTGATAACTCAGTAAATCATATTAGAATTGATCATTTACAACTATCAGTAGTAATATAATCTACAGCATTTTTTACTTCTGTCCTTTTAAAGAAATAATGCTTATTTTGCCTAAAGGAAGACGAGCATACAATAGAACCCAAATAATTTAAATCCCTTTGTAGGATAGCAGCTAACTGAGCTTCTGTCTCCAGTCCCCTTTGGAGTGCTCTCTGTTGGAATACTTTTAAGTCTGTTTTGAAGAAATCACTTATGTCTTAGACTCCCTCAAAATAATATAGAGAAAATAAGTCTAAGTACAAAGGCAGTGAAGTCAGTTCTGTCTTTTCTGGTTTGTGGTGACAGCAATTATTCATTGCTGATATTGGAACCAAAACAGAGCGTGCCTGGAAAATCCCAGGGACGGGGGAGCCTGGTGGGCTGCAGTCCATGGGGTCGCTAAGAGGTGGACACAACTGAGCGACTTCACTTTCACTTTTCACTTTCATGCATTGGAGATGGAAATAGCAACCCACTCCAGTGTTCTTGCCTGGAGAATCCCAGGGACAGGGTATCCTGGTGGGCTGCCGTCTATGGGGTCGCACAGTTGGACACGACTGAAGCAACTTAGCAGCAGCAACAGCAGCATTACTTATAGATTGCTGCAAAGATGTGACATTAACACCAAATCAATCATCACTCAGTCATTCGAACAACAGCAACCATTAGCCTTCTTACAAATGTTTCTGAAATAGAGAAACCGAGGAACTTTTACTTCATTATTGTATATAATATCCTAGAGTGATGGACACAAATGCAAGTTGAACTTTACTATGTATCATTTGATCATACTGCATGTTTGTAATTACTCCTTTTAAAAATGATACAGTATTTCACTGGACACTATGAAGTGATCCCTAGAGATCACTGGAATATATATATATGCATATATATACATTCTAGGTATCTTTTTAAGCATTAGGAACCCAACAATGAAATACATGAAGTAAAATGCCTACTGAAGGGAATTTACATACTAGTAAAGATAAATCATGAAACACTGAATGATACTCAATTATGTATTCTAAACTACACCCAGCCTTTTAAATATCTATATTATTTCTTATACTCTTATTTTTTCACTACATGCAAATTATAGACATTCTGTCTAGTCAAGGCTATGGTTTTTCCAGTGGTCATGTATGGATGTGAGAGTTGGACTCTGAAGAAAGCTGAGCACCAAAGAATTGATGCTTTTAAACTGTGGTGTTGGAGAAAATGCTTGAGAGTCCCTTGGACTGCAAGGAGGTCCAACCAGTTCATCCTAAAGGAGATCAGTCTTGGGTGTTTATTGGAAGGACTGATGCTGAAGCTGAAACCCCAATACTTTGGCCACCTGATGCAAAGAGCTGACTCATTGGAAAACACCCTGATGCTGGGAGGGATTGGGGGCAGGAGGAAGGGGATGACAGAGGATGAGATGGCTGGATGGCATCACCGACTCGATGGACATGAGTTTGAGTGAACTCCAGGAGTTGATGATGGACAGGGAGGTCTGGTGTGCTGCGATTCATGAGGTTCCAAAGAGACGAACACGACTGAGCGACTGAACTGAACTGAACTGTGTGTCAGGAGCTGTGCAATACATTATATATGCAGAGATAAAGACATAAACATTAATTTAATGTATTTACATTTTAGTGTAATGTGAAACATACAAACGAAATATAAAATGATGTTCAAATCAGATCAGTCGCTCAGTCGTGTCCGACTCTTTGCGACCCCATGAACCGCAGCACGCCAGGCCTCCCTGTCCATCACCAGCTCCCGGAGGTCACTCAGACTCGCATCCATCGAGTCAGTGATGCCATCCAGCCATCTCATCCTCTGTCGTCCCCTTCTCCTCCTGCCCTCAATCCCTCCCAGCATCAGAGTCTTCTCCAATGAGTCAACTCTTCGCATGAGGTGGCCAAAATACTGGAGTTTCAGCTTTAGCATCATTCCTTCTAAAGAAATTCCAGGATTGATCTCCTTCAGAATGGACTGGTTGGATCTTCTTGCAGTCCAAGGGACTCTCAAGAGTCTTCTCCAACACCACAGTTCAAAAGCATCAATTCTTCGGCGCTCAGCCTTCTTCACAGTCCAGCTCTCACATCCATACATGACCACAGGAAAGACCATAGCCTTGACTAGGCGAACCTTTGTTGGTAAAGTAATGTCTCTGCTTTTGAATATGCTATCTAGGTTGGTCATAACTTTCCTTCCAAGGAGTAAGCGTCTTTTAATTTCATGGCTGCAGTCACCATCTGCAGTGATCTTGGAGCCCAGAAAAACAAAGTCTGACACTGTTTCCACTGTTTCCCCATCTATTTCCCATGCAGTGATGGGACCAGATGCCATGATCTTCGTTTTCTGAATGTTGAGCTTTAAGCCAACCTTTTCACTCTCCACTTTCACTTTCATCAAGAGGCTTTTTAGCCCCTCTTCACTTTCTGCCATAAGGGTGGTGTCATCTGCATATCTGAGGTTATTGATATTTCTCCCGGCAATCTTGATTCCAACTTGTGTTTCTTCCAGTCCAGCATTTCTCATGATGTACTCTGCATATAAGTTAAATAAACATGGTGACAATATACAGCCTTGACGTACTCCTTTTCCTATTTGGAACCAGTCTGTTGTTCCATGACCAGTTCTAACTGTTGCTTCCTGACCTGCATACAGATTTCTTAAGAGGCAGATCAGGTGGTCTGGTATTCCCATCTCTTTCAGAATTTTCCATAGTTTATTGTGATCCACACAGTCAAAGGCTTTGGCATAGTCAATAAAGCAGAAATAGATGTTTTTCTGGAACTCTCTTGCTTTTTCCATGATCCAGCGGATGTTGGCAATTTGATCTCTGGTTCCTCTGCCTTTTCTAAAACCAGCTTGAACGTCACGAAGTTCACGGTTCACATATTGCTGAAGCCTGGCTTTGAGAATTTTGAGCATTACTTTACTAGCGTGTGAGATGAGTGCAATTGTGCGGTAGTTTGAGCACTCCTTGGCATTGCCTTTCTTTGGGATTGGGATGAAAACTGACCTTTTCCAATCTTGTGGCCACTGCTGAGTTTTCCAAATTTGCTGGCATATTGAGTGTAGCACTTTCACAGCATCATCATTCAGGATTTGGAATAGCTCCACTGGAATTCCATCACCTCCACTAGCTTTGTTTGTAGTGATGCTTTCTAAGGCCCATTTGACTTCACATTCCAAGATGTCTGGCTCTAGGTCAGTGATCACATCATCATGATTATCTGGGTCTTGAAGCTCTTTTTTGTACAGTTCTTCTGTGTATTCTTGCCACCTCTTCTTGATATCTTCTGCTTCTGTTAGATCCACACCATCTCTGTCCTTTATTGTGCCCATCTTTGCATGAAATGTTCCTTTGGTATCTCTGATTTTCTTGAAGAGATCCCTAGTCTTTCCCATTCTGTTGTTTTCCTCTATTTCTTTGCATTGATCACTGAAGAAGGCTTTCTTATCTCTTCTTGCTATTCTTTGGAACTCTGCATTCAGATGTTTATATCTTTCCTTTTCTCCTTTGCTTTTCGCTTCTCTTCTTTTCACAGCTATTTGTAAGGCCTCCCCAGAAAGCCATTTTGCTTTTTTGCATTTCTTTTCCATGGGGATGGTCTTGATCCCTGTCTCCTGTACAATGTCACGAACCTCATTCCATAGTTCATCAGGCACTCTATCTATCAGATCTAGGCCCTTAAATCTATTTCTCACTTCCACTGTATAATCATAAGGGATTTGATTTAGGTCATACCTGAATGGTCTAGTAGTTTTCTCTACTTTCTTCAATTTCAGTCTGAATTTGGCAATAAGGAGTTCATGGTCTGAGCCACAGTCAGCTCCTGGTCTTGTTTTTGCTGATTGTATAGAGCTTCTCCATCTTTGGCTGCAAAGAATATAATCGATCTGATTTCGGTGTTGACCATCTGGTGATGTCCATGTATAGAGTCTTCTCTTGTGTTGTTGGAAGAGGGTATTTGCTACGACCAGTGCATTTTCTTGGCAAAACTCTATTAGTCTTTGCCCTGCTTCATTCCGTATTCCAAGGCCAAATTTGCCTGTTACTCCAGGTGTTTCTTGACTTCCTACTTTTGCATTCCAGTCCCCTATAATGAAAAGGACATCTTTTTTGGGTGTTAGTTCTAAAAGGTCTTGTAGGTCTTCATAGAACCTTTCAACTTCAGCTTCTTCGGCGTTACTGGTTGGGGCATAGACTTGGATTACTGTGACATTGAATGGTTTGCCTTGGAAACGAACAGAGATCATTCTATCGTTTTTGAGATTGCATCCAAGTACTGCATTTCGGACTCTTTTGTTGACCATGATGGCCACTCCATTTCTTCTGAGGGATTCCTGTCCACAGTAGTAGATATAATGGTCATCCGAGTTAAATTCACCCATTCCAGTCCATTTTAGTTCGCTAATTCCTAGAATGTCGACATTCACTCTTGCCATCTCTTGTTTGACCACTTCCAATTTGCCTTGATTCATGGACCTGACATTCCAGGTTCCTATGCAATATTGCTCTTTACAGCATCGGACTTTGCTTCTATCACCAGACACATCCACAGCTGGGTATTCTTTTTGTTTTGGCTCCATCCTTTCATTCTTTCTGGAGTTATTTCTCCACTGATGTTATTGAAGTATATATAGAACTATATTGAGGGAAGAAAGGGAAGATTTGAGGAAATCTTTTCTGGAATTGGTGATGTATGAGGTAATTATGAAATATCAATAGGAGTTATTTATATCCAGTTAATGGCAAACAAAAGAGATAGGAGATTTTTCAGGACACTTAAAAAAGAACCAACCTTTTACAAAAGGCTGGAGGTATAGTTAGTTAAGTCGCTTAGTCATGTCTGACTCTTTGCCTCTCGTGGACTGTAGCCCACCAGGCTCCTCCATTCATGGCATTCTCCAGGCAAGAATACTGGAGTGGGTTGCCATTTCCTTCTCCAGGGGATCTTCCCAAACCAGGGATCAAACCCAAGTCCTCCGCATTGCAGGCAGATGCTTTAACCTCTGAGGCAACAGAGAGGTATAAGAAGCATAATCTGATCTGAAGATAGTAAGGATTTTGGTATGATTAGGCAGTCCAACCTTTGGCAGGGAAAGCACCTAGAATTTAAAAAGAGTGATGGGGTCAAGTCTGGACAGGATCTCACGTCAGAAAAAATTGGATACATGTTAGTACTTTTACTTACTATGAAATGAACATGTGATGATGATAAAGAATTAAGATAACCCGCAAATATAAAAACAAAGTGAATATAAAGATAACATCTGTCCTCACCTTATTGATATAAAATATAGTCTAATATATCAAAGGTATAAATATGTAATATTAACTGGAGCTGTCTGTCCTCCTAAAACTTTATCTCCCATACTTTTCTTTCCTTTTTTTTAATACTAAATAATTTATCTCAGATAGCTTCTCATATAAATTTAAAGTAGTTCCATATACTCATTTTACATTGTGGGGGAATTGTTCATTCTTCTGTAAGCAACGTTCAGTGAATGGATCTTCAGGTTGTTTTTGTTGTCATTGGCTATTATATACAGTGGTATACTAAATGCCCCTGTGCATATATCTTCAAATATTTCTGAGGTTGTATCTAATGGGTACATTTCTGGTGGGAGAATCACAGCATCAACTATTAACTACTATTTTGTCTTTTGCTATTTTTGGATACTGATAGCTGAAATAGACTTCAAATCCCTTGCCAGGTCTCAAATTTTGTAATCTTTACAAGGCTCACTGGAGAACTATATTTAATAGTTGTTTTGATATTATTTTTATTATTGTGATTGAAGTGAATCTATTCTTATATTAATTGAATAGAAAAGATTTTTGGATGATAATCATTTAAAATTTTTGAAATAACAGTGTGACAAATTAGAGCAAGGAAGAAAGCAAAAGCAGAGATTCCAACAATGTTGTGAAAAACATTGAGCTTTTTCCCTTGGGTATATGCTTCTGATATCTATGTCACTGGACTATATGAATTAGGTAAACATTCATTGTAAACCTTAGGTGTCATACAGCATAGTGCTAGAACTAACACATATCAATGTATAATTATAGAGTTTATTATATTGTGTTAATACTTTAAAATTTAAAATTTCCTTTGCCTAATATACATTTTTCTTATTTTAATTCACATTTTCCTGTTTTATTGGCATATTTTAACACATATTTACTGACATCAATAATCTTAGATTTATATTTTTCTTGTCTTCTATTGATGTGTGGGATACAAATGTATATACATATATATGTATGTGAGCACTAAATACATATATATCTTTTTCAAGGTAAGTCATAGTCTCAACTTCCTTCATAACAAAATCCATTTTAAAATTTAAGTATTTCTAATAACATTGAATAACCTCAGATATGCAGATGACACCACTGTTATGGCAGAAAGTGAATAGGAACTAAAAAGCCTCTTGATGAAAGTGAAAGAGGAGAGTGAAAAAGTTGGCTTAAAACTCAACATTCTGAAAACGAAGATGATGGCACCCAGTCCCATACTTCGAAACAGTGGAAACAGTGTCAGACTATTTTTCTTGGCTCCAAATCACTACAGATGGTGACTGCAGCCATGAAATTAAAAGACGCTTAATCTTTGGAAGGAAAGTTATGACCAACCTAGATAGCATATTCAAAAGCAGAGACATTACTTTGCCAACAAAGTTTCGTCTAGTCAAGGCTATGGTTTTTCCTGTGGTCATGTATGGATGTGAGAGTTGGACTCTGAAGAAGGCTGAGTGCCAAAGAATTGATGCTTTTGAACTGTGGTATTGGAGAAGACTCTTGAGAGTCCCTTGGACTGCAAGGAGATCCAACCCGTCCATTCTGAAGGATATCAGCCCTGGGATTTCTTTGGAAGGAATGATGCTAAAGCTGAAACTCCAGTACTTTGGCCACCTCATGTGAAGAGTTGACTCATTGGAGAAGACTCTGATGCTGGGAGGGATTGAGGGCAAGAGGAGAAGGGAACGACAGAGGATGAGATGGCTGGATGGCATCACTGACTCAATGGATGTGAGTCTGAGTGAACTCCGGGAGTTGGTGATGGACAGGGAGGCCTGGTGTGCTGCGATTCATGGGGTCGCAAAGAGTGGGACACGACTGAGAGACTGATCTGATCTGATCTGATCTGGGTGTTCTTTGGAAGGAATGATGCTAAAGCTGAAACTCCAGTACTTGGGCCATCTCATGCGAAGAGTTGACTCATTGGAAAAGCCTCTGATGCTGGGAGGGATTGGGGGCAGGAGGAAAATGGGACAACAGAGGATGAGATGGCTGGATGGTATCACGAACTTGATGGACGTGAGTTTGAGTGAACTCCAGGAGATGTTGATAGACAGAGAGGCGTGGCGTGCTTCAATTCATGGGGTCACAAAGAGTCGGACACGACTGAACGATTGAACTGAACTGAACTGAATAACACTCTGAATTTTAAATTAAAATATAGTTAGTTAATCTTTAATTTTTAATATTTTAAGAAATGTCAGGTTTTTGCTTCAAAAGAAATGTCACAAAATTAAGCAGTCACTGACTTTTTCTTTATATGTATAATTGGAATTGTAGTTACTGACCTTAAATTACTGTTCAAACTTTTTCAAGTAGTTAGATGAGTAAGCAACCATAAGACACAGTATTTCACTGTAAAGAATAAGCATTATAGATTTATTTATAGTTCTTTTTTTAACAAATTACCAAACCTTAGAAATATATGAGAAAAAGCAAACTCACCATACACACACACACACACACACACACACAATATACATGACATATGTGGCTTCACATGCCACGTAAATGATTTTTCCAATATTGTATTGCTTGGATATTTATGACTAAGCTTCATTGTTCAAGTTATACCATATTTACTTGGCTTGTTAGCCTAAAATAAACAGAAAATAGCTAAATCATTGCAACAACTGCAAAGCAGTATGACAGAATAATCGAGTACACTTTGAAGCTTTTTCATTAGTAATCTTCATTTTATGCATTCACTGAATTTTTCCATATATTTACATAGAATAAGCTTATTTACTTCAGAAAAAAACTCAATTTTGCAAATTTGACCTTGTCTTGTATACCTGTATACATATAAATAAGATGATTTTTCTCATAAATGTTGCAAGTCCTACAGTAATTCAAATGTCTACTGTGAATATAATAAGAATGGTCCTGGGCTCTTCACATATAATTCAAATTGTATACCGACATAAACTTTCATTTCCTCTAAATTTTCTGATCCATAGTGAGGAAAAGAATGTTACCAAGTAAAAACCTCAAAAAATGCTTCTGACAATAGAAGAGGCCATTCTTATCACAATTCACACATTTCAGCTACCTTTTATTCTATGAAATTCCTTGTGACATAAATGCAAACTCTGCTTCTTTTCAGATTTACGCAAAGCTAAAAAGAGAGTCTCTATTTCTAGCCTTGACCGGAAAGTCAGAAAAGAGAATGTGTACTCTATGATTCCAGCATTATTCACCATAAAAATGGTCAAGATGAAGCACATAACCAGGAGTGAAATGACATGAGAGAAAATTAGGACTCATTCATCAGTCATATTATATCTCATAGAATACAAGTGAAGGTTATAGCCTTGAACACATCATTTTAAAGAGGCGATTTTTATACTCAGGGGAGTGTTAACTATAGCGATGTATTATCATTCTCACTATTTTATTCCAACTTTAGAGAAATACTTGTTTAGTAGAAACAACTTGAAACAGTATTATCCATTGTGCTCTCAATGCATAAAATTCATTAAAGATAAAAACCCGTGTGTCAAAAAGAAAGTTTAGATTCAATCATTGTCTTATATCATATTATTTGTATATATTGCTAAATTCAACCACACACTTAAAATGCACTAACCACAGAATTCACTTTAGATTATTTGCTTACAAAGTTTAATATCTTTACAAAGAAAGCTGTTCTTATTTCTCTAACACATGTGTGTGTTCATGTGTACATATGCCTGTTCTATACTAGGATCATTGAAATTGAAAAGTAATTATTTTATTAACAGCCTGCACACAAATACATACACACAGAAAAAAATACAATTGTTCCATGATTTTAAAAAATGCTATAAAATATACAATAATATCAAAGGGAGAACAGTAACTTCTACATGGCAGATGGGTAAATCAATCATAAAGAGTGATATCAAATATAGACCTTTTAAATTGAATAAGACGATAAGCAGGGAATAGAATGGAGAGTGTAAATAAATTGTGGAGGGATGGGTATTAAATGGAAAACTAAAGAGTGATTATGCCATGAATAATAGTGAATATTGGGCTCCCTAGTGGCTCAGTGGTAAAGAATTCACGAGCTAATGCAGGAAACAATCCCTGGATTGAGAAGATCCCCTGAAGAAGGAAATGGCAGCCTACTCCAGTGTTCTTGCCTGGGAAATCAAATGGACAGAAGAGCCTGGAGGGCTACAGTCCATGGGATTGCAAAAAAGTCAAAGTTGATTTAGCAACTAAACAACAACACAGTAGTAAATATTCAACTCTTAAGAGCCTTAAAAGAATGATGATCTCAACATGTGAGCATTTTTCCTAAGAACCATTTAAAATGTTTTGGAGAGGATAACATTGATACTCATAATTTAGAAAAAGTACTCTGATTAGGTATAGAAAAGTAAATTGTTAGGAAAAAAAAACAATAGAGGGAGTAATCGGACTTCTTAGGAATTTAATAGTATAAGAAAGCTAACTAGAGACTTTCAAGAGACTGAAGATTGACAGAAGCCACACATATGCCAACACATCTGTGAATTTGGAAGATGAATCAATAGAAACAATTACACACGACGAATAAACAGAGGAGACATCAATGATAAACTCAATGCATTGATGTCCCTTGAATATGTTTTGTATCCCTTTTCTACTGTATGCTTTTCACTGTGAGAAAAAAATGTTAAAAGAATTCTGGCCAGGACTTGCAGCACATGGCCAAACACTTAAAAATGTCTTCCGGCATGGCACTTGTGATGCAGGTTGCAGGAAAAAGGAAAATACTAAGGATTGAGAACACTGAGTCTTATTCTTAGGACTGCTAACTGCAGCAAAGTAATATTAAGTTTTTATATATATATATATATATATATATATATATATATATATATATATATGTATATAATTTTATTTAACTTTGAAATTATGCCTGATCATGAGATGAGGCTTTAAGATTATTTGCTCAATGTGCTCTCTATATTAACATATTTCATGATTTCAGGTAATGGTTTAAGAAATTGGAAAACCTAAGTTACCTGAGTTAATGTGGAAGAATCTTTAGATATCTGATGGAATAAATATATCATTTATTTTGTACTTTAGCTTATAGTCACTTTTATAACATCTATTTTAGTTTTTACTCTTTTACTTAAAAAGTTCCTTGAAGATTAGCAGTGCAATGCATATATATATATACACATATATACATACATACATACATCAGATCAGATCAGATCAGATCAGTTGCTCAGTAATGTCCGACTCTTTGCGACCCCATGAACCGCAGCACGCCAGGCTTCCCTGTCCATCACCAGCTCTCGGAGGTCACTCAGACTCACATCCAACGAGTCAGTGATACCATCCAGCCATCTCATACTCTGTCGTCCCCTTCTCCTCCTGCCCCCAATCCCTCCCAGCATCAGAGTCTTCTCCAATGAGTCAACTCTTCTCATGAGGTGGTCAAAGTACTGCAGTTTCAGCTTTAGCATCATTCCTTCCAAAGAAATCCCAGGGTTGATCTCCTTCAGAATGGACTGGTTGGATCTCCTTGCAGTCCAAGGGACTCTCAAGAGTCTTCTCCAACACCACAGTTCAAAAGCATCAATTCTTCGGCGCTCAGCCTTCTTCACAGTCCAGCTCTCACATCCATACATGACCACAAGAAAGACCATAGCCTTGACTAGGTGAACCTTTGTTGGCAAAGTGATGTCTCTGCTTTTGAATATGCTATCTAGGTTGGTCATAACTTTCCTTCCAAGGAGTAAGCATCTTTTAATTTCATGGCTGCAGTCACCATCTGCAGTGATTTTGGAGCCCAGAAAAACAAAGTCTGACACTGTTTCCACTGTTTCTCCATCTATTTCCCATGTAGTGATAGGACCAGATGCCATGATCTTCGTTTTCTAAATATTGAGCTTTAAGCCAACCTTTTCACTCTCCACTTTCACTTTCATCAAGAGGTTTTTTAGTTCCTCTTCACTTTCTGCCATAAGGGTGGTATCATCTGCATATCTGAGGTTATTGATATTTCTCCCAGCAATCTTGATTCCAGCTTGTGTTTCTTCCAGTCCAGCATTTCTCATACATACATACATATATCCAGAGAAAGCAATGGCGCCCCACTCCAGTACTCTTGCCTGGAAAATCCCGCGGGCGGAGAAGCCTGGTAGGCTGCAGTCCATTGGGATTGCTAAGAGTCAGACATGACTGAGCGACTTCACTTTCACTTTTCACTTTCATGCATTGGAGAAGGAAATGGCAACCCACTCCAGTGTTCTTGCCTAGAGAATCCCAGTGATTGATGGCAGCCTGGTGGGCTGCCATCTATGGGGTTGCACAGAGTTGGACACAACTGAAGCAACTTAGCAGCTATATATATATATATATATATATATATATATATATATATATATATATATATATATATATACCAACTGTATTGATACACAGTTGAGAAAATTTAAACTCATCAAAAGCATATGATTATAGAACAATAACTATCAATTTCAACTTCTTTCATGACCAAAATTTTACAAATGATTGTAACAAGTTTCACTGTTCTGAGTGTCTCTCTACCTAATATACCTTCAATAACATGTTAAAATATTTATTTTGTGAACATTTTTTATTGTGATCTGATTTTCTGTTTTAACGTGTTTAACATGAATAAATTTAAGGTTAAAACAATGTTTATAATGTATCTTTACTTTTTAAATTATGTTGAAAATTAACACAATAACATGTCATGTTTATATTATTTCAGTTCAGTTCAGTTCAGTCATTCAGTTGTGTCTGACTCTTTGCGACCCCATGAATCACAGCTCGCCAGGCCTCCCTGTCCATGACCATCTCCTGCAGTTCACTCAGACTCAGCGCATCGAGTCAGTGATGCCATCCAGCCATCTCATCCTCTGTCGTCCCCTTTTCCTCCTCCCCTCAATCTCTCCCAGCATCAGAGTCTTTTCCAATGAGTCAGCGTGAGGTAGACAAAGTACTGGAGTTTCAGCTTTAGCATCATTCCTTCCAAAGAACACCCAGGACCGATCTCGTTTAGAATGGACTAGTTGGATCTCTTTGCAGTCCAAGGGACTCTCAAGAGTCTTCTCCAACATCACATTTCAAAAGTATCAATTCTTCGGTGCTCAGCTTTCTTCACAGTCCAACTCTCACATCCATACATGACCACAGGAAAAACCATAGCCTTGACTAGACAGACCTTTGTTGGCAAAGTAATGTCTCTGCTTTTGAATATTCTATCTAGGTTGGTCATAACTTTCCTTCCAAGGAGTAAGCGTCTTTTAATTTCATGGCTGCAGTCACCATCTGCAGTGATTTTGGAGCCCAGAAAAATAAAGTCTGACACTGTTTCTCCATCTATTTCCCGTGAAGTGATGGGACCAGATGCTATGATCTTCGTTTTCTGAATGTTGAGCTTTAAGACAACTTTTCACTCTCTCACTTTCATCAAGAGGCTTTTTAGTTCCTCTTCACTTTCTGCCATAAGGGTGGTGTCATCTACATATCTGAGGTTATGGATATTTCTCCCAGCAATCTTGATTCCAGCTTTTGCTTCTTCCAGCCCAGCGTTTCTCATGATATATTTTGCATATAAGTTCAATAAGCAGAGTGACAATATACAGCCTTGACATACTCCTTTTCCTATTTGGAATCAGTCTGTTGTTCCATGTCCAGTTCTAACTGTTGCTTCCTGACCTGCATATAGGTTTCTCAAGAGGCAGGTCAGATTGTCTGTTATTCCCATCTCTTTCAGAATTTTCCACAGTTTATTGTGATCTACACAGTCAAATGCTTTGGCATGGCTCAATTTTAACTATCTTGCATAATACATTTTAAAACTTGATTTTCTCCTCTTTTGCTCTATTTTGTTAAAATCATGTTTGATGTTAAGAAAAGGCCATCTTTAATGAGCTAAATAATGATTTATGTACCTATGAAAAAGAATAAGTAAAAAGGCATGATATGTGATTTTTTTCTTTTGCAAAACTCCATTAATGCCATTCAGTGGGTTTAGAAGCTATTTGCCTGTTCAATTTTAGCTTTATCTTGTGGTTAATCAGTGTAATGATTATAACAGTTGATGATAACTTTACAGTCCAGTGCTAAAAAACCTTCATTACTATCAACATGGAATTGAGTGCTAATATATACCAGATACTGAACTGAGGGTTGGGGGGGGGGATCTATATTTTCAAGGACTAAACCATCCTGAATAGATAAAATGGAACTATTTTTACAAAATGCAGTAAAACAAAATGGTAATATTTATGTTTATTTTACATAACTGTAACATACATAGTAGAAGAGTAAATAGTTTAAAAGATACAGGCTAACTATTGAAACCTGATTTTTGCCCTCATGCTCTCATTGATGTACTGGTATATTGAGTGGAGCTGTTCAAAACTTCCCTGGAAAGAAAGGTCATTTATCACTTTTTTGTGGGCCATTTGATGTGTGAATGGAAAAGCAGAAATGTGACTCTAAAATAGACTTGTTGGTCCAGACAAGACGTGAATAGAAAGCACTTGCAAATGGTCATAGCAAATTTCCTTTTGAAGGTCTGAGTTCTTTTCCAGGAAGAAAACGGTGAGCCATCATGTTTCTTTACATGTCAGAGAACTTTAAAATACCAAGGACTGTATTGTTTAAAGTGACATATCACAGTAAGGAACTGATTCACACTATCACTTATGATGTAAAACATTCTGAGAGTCTTACCTAATATAATCAACCATGAAACAGAAATAATAAGTATACATTTGGGAAAAAGAGTTTACTTTGACTTAGAACATTTGAAACATTTTTAAGTCTTACAATATAATAAATCTTACTGGTTCATGAAACATACATAGTCACATCATGAAGCATTTTCTCAAAATCAATCTTGATATTTGGCATTTTGTCCTCACAGGTAGCTGCACTATACAAATATATCCACTAAGAATAATTATGAATGTATGACCTCAACAAATATACAAACAGACAAAACTGCTTGATGACACAAACCACCAAGCAAAAGAGGTGGTATTGCAAAGCCTATGACTCTGAGTTAAATTTCTGTGGCCTAAACCACCACATTATTACCAGACTTTTCCTCTGAAGGTATTTTCCAGCGATAGAGTTAGGAATATTTAATTAGACCCGAGGAAGGAAGAAGTAATATCACTGGGCTGAGGAGACAGTGGTTGGAGTTTGGATTTGCCAGAGTAGACAGAAACCAGAGAGCACAATCTTAAGGAGGAGATAGTAACAGAAAATGGAACCCTCAAGTCTCTGTTACATCTCTAAGTTGATGTCTAAACTTCACATGAACAATATCTGACTTTAATAAACAGTAGAAAATGTCAGCAAGAAGGCTAAGGAGTTGTAGATTTCATCAGTAGGAAATGGAAGAGTTCAATATTGCCAAGTTATTTTGGGTTTCCAACTACATCAAACCTCCTATAGAGCTCAAGAAGAGACAAATCCTAGAAGTAATGACAAACTGAAATGGTTCAGCCATTCTATAAAGCAAATTGAGTGATAAAACAAATTGGGTGAAATATTGATAACTGGTAAATCTTGCTGAATGATATATAGTTCTTTGTACAATTTGAGTGACCCTCCAAATGTTTGAAATTAATTAAAAATAAAGATAAAAGAAATGCACAGGGGTATTGACTGGGTGATATTTAATTTTTAGATTATTGATTAATCTTATAACCTCTAAGCACATTTTATTTCTCCATTTTGGTCTCCTTTAATATTTCTAGCTTTCATAGTTGAATGTGAATTCATGAGAGTTACACCTTGTTCATATCACTTGGAATTTTCTGTCTTTTTACTCTTGATTGTTCTGGAGCTTAAGTAGTTTAAATCTACATATCCATGATGTTTATTAATTTTGTAGAACAGGACATAAAATATGATTGTTAATTTTTAAATTAAATTAAAATAAAACCACTGGTCTAAGAAAACCAGTTACTCTCAAGCAAGATTAATAAAACAAATATATGTATCAAAGTAAGATACTTGCACAGATAAACTGTTGAGAGTCAATGATACAGACAGAACTTTAAAAGCAACCAGAGAAAAATACTAATTAGATAAATGGCAACAATAATAAGAATAATGACTGACTTCGTATTGAAAGAAATAGGATCCACAATGCAATGCAGCAAAAATTTAAAGTGCTGAAAAACAATAAAACAACCTCTCAGATCAGTTGATATTTCAATATTCACTAAAAACATTTTTTTCAAAAATAAAAGTAAAATAATGATATTTTCAGATTAAAAAGAGCTAAAAAATTTTGCTTCCAGCAAACACACTATAAGTAATGCTTAAGGAAGTTTTTGGTTTTAAGGGAAATGACAACATACAGAAATTAAGGTCTACACATGAAAATAAAAGGCATGGCTAGAAATGGTAATCACTTAATATAACATGATTTTTTAAAAATCTTTTGCTTTTAAACTGGTAATAAAATACCTAAATAATAAATGATAGCAATGTATAAAGCAATTTGCAATATATACAGAAAGAAAATATATAACAAAACTAAAGTCCTACAGGCATGGGAGATTATAACGTTGTAAGATTGCTATTTTAATTATAAACATGTGCTGCTGCTGCGCTTCAGTCGTGTCCAACTTTGTGTGACCCCATAGACGGCAGCCCACCAGGCTTCCCCGTCCCTGGGATTCTCCAGGCAAGAACACTGGAGTGGGTTGCCATTTCCTTCTCCAATGCATGAAAGTGAAAAGTGAAAGTGAAGTCGCTCATCATGTCTGACTCTTAGTGACCCCATGGACTGCAGCCTACCAGGCTCCTCTGTCCATGGGATTTTCCAGGCAAGAGTACTAAAATATATAATATTGATTCCATTTACAGTATAATTTATAAGGTAGTAATTATTTTGGAGTAAAAGTGATTATAAAGTATATTTCTTTGATGTTTTCTCCACTCTTTCTGTGATATATAATGTCAATCTTTCAGGACCCAGATTAATAAACACTCAATGAAAATCTATTGAGATAGCACCTCAATGTTAATTTGAGTAAATATATGATGTCAAATACTTTGAGGAAAAAAAAAAATCTAACACAAATTCAAAGCCCAAGGCTCACATATTGTGTATAGGAAATAAGCTAGTAAACAAAAATAATTAAAATTCTGCCATAAATACAGTTTTGATAGATGACTTCATAACTTTGACAGTAGATTCTAGCTGGGGAGAATGAAGATGGACTTCATGTAGGAGGAAGCACCTGATGTAGGACTTAAAGCAAAAGAGAAAAGATGAGATTATGGGAAAAGATGTTAGATACTTCCTGGAAAAGGACCTATGAAATGATCAGATACAGGTCAAGTATTTTGAAAAGGAAAGTTTTTACTTTGCCCGGAACTTAGGCTACCTAATTATGGGAACACAGAACAAAAGCAGGAATACCCAATGACATTGAACACTGAATTCTACTTAAGTAAATTTAGGTTATTCTTCCATAGACAATCTATCTAAGAGATTGATATAATTCAAGAAACTAGTGGGAGCCTACCTTATAGCACAGGGGGCTCAGCTTGGTGCTCTTTGATGACCTAAATGGATGGGAAGGGGTGAAGGGTTGGGAGGTCCAACAGGGACGGAAGGGATGTATGTGTAAAATAGCTGATTCACTTTGTTATACAGCAGAAGCTAATACAACATTATAAAGCAACTATAATGAAAAAGAAAGAAATAGTGTGCAACATATTTCTGAGAATTAAAAATTAAATTAAGTCAAGTGAAAAGTCTATTTACTGTGATGATAACAGTGGTACAGGGCTGTGGTATTACAGTACTGGTGGTGAGGGGATTGGTAGTAAGAAGGAAATGAAAGCACTCTATTGTAAAAGTAGATTTTTATAGAATTCAGTATGAAATAAGCCTTTGTAGACCCTCCTGAGCACCTCGCCTTAATGCTTAATATTTTTCTCATATGTTCTTAGTTTTAAACAATGAATCTATAAAGAGCATTTTGGGATACAATGTGCCCATAGATCAGATGCAGCTGCTACCTGGACTGCATCATAAGTAATGACATTCTAAAACCTTATTAAAGATTATTTATTTAGATTCATAAAAAACACTATAATGTTCTATAACCATTTATCAAATAGCCTTCAGGAAATTTCAGACTTTATTTCTATCTCTGTACAAATCATACTTCCATATCCTACCTAAAAGCCTAAGAGAAAATTGCCTATCCAAGAACATTATTTTATATTTCCTTGGGGGAAAGATACATATTTAGTGACCACATCAACCTGTAAAAGTGCAAGAGAGTTATTCCACCCCCTGATACTCAATAAATGTAAATCAGATTCCTAACCATTTGACAATCGGTACTTCTGTTTGTTTCATTTTTGTTAAAACCTACATCAATAGTATCCAGCTGTAACCAAGAGTTTCATGAATGTTAAAACTCTTTTCTAGTTTATACTTTTATGATAATATTTTGGATGATTTCAGCTATGAAATAGTACATGTTTTTGAATTAAATATAAATAATTGAGTGCTATTCTGTAAAAAAGATAACTTGAATTTAGATGATGACTATTAATAGGCAGTTCAACAATTTCCCTGAGAAAAGTAAGCATAAATATTACATATCTTTGAATTAAAATATATTTGTCAATTAAGTTGATATATTAAAATTATTTTATGAATACTAAAATTTTGTTCAAAAATAATAATTGTTAATAATTGCTTTATCTGTATATTTATCTCATCATGCAATAAATGTGTTCTAACAGCCAAATATTAAAATAATACAATTAAATTCTGCTCATTAAGTATAGACATATGATCAATTGATTATTAATCCGTAAGTATGGATTTTTCAAGATCTAAACCTAATATATAAAAAATCAATTGTGTATAAAGTTTCTCTACAAGAATAGTAGGAACCTTTGCTATACATTTTCTTAAATTTACTTTAATTATTCTCTTGAGCGATATTAGTACTGCCCAAGTAATTCAGTCACACATCTATTCACATTACTGAGAAATCACATGGCTATTGTTATTACTTTGTAATCTTCAAGAATAAGAAGCAAAGGTTTTCCTCATTGCAGAAAACAGAATCAGTAAACCTCAGCTTGCATTATTGTGAAAACAAAAATGCTTTTAATTTCAACATGTCTGACTTTTGTCTTGTATTACAAAGACCTGAAATGACATAAGAAAATATTCTACAGCATTTTATTATAAAAGTATCCTCACAATGTATCCCTTAGGCCTCCACTACACCCTAACATTGAAAGCAAAATGATCATCCCAGAATTGTGCTCCACTCATAATGAATTTGTACACTAGTTCAACAGGGATTCACATCCCATGATGTATAAGAAAACATCACAGCATGGAATTTTCAGCATTTCATAGTAGTGGTATAATTTCACCCCATTAGACTAGCTTTTATTTAGGGGTGTGTGTGTGTGTGTGTGTTTGTTTCTTGCTGTATGCAATCCCAATCCTTGGATTTATCCACATGAAATTTTAAAAATTTGTATTAGCACTTCCTAGCTATAAACTCACCTCCCTCCCACCACAATCCTAGAAAACAACAGGAATTTGGAGTTAAGAAATCTTAATGACATTTTAATTTAACCTAACAAGAATCTGAAGTTTGGGAAAGTTAGCTGACTTACAACTTTTGCACTGTTACTGAATGGCACAATCAGGACTGAATCTTGTAAGCTTTATGTTTGGTGTGTGTACACTTGTATATTTATTAAATTCCACAGCTGCCATTTTGTTTGTTCTAAGACTAATTCTTTAAATTCACAATTGAACCCTAGATTTTACATCCAAGGATCAGATATATTTCTAACTTTCTATAATTTTATATCAGCTATAAATTCATATATCTTACCATATTCTGTGATACCTAGCTTCTGAAAAATAAGAAGAAAAAAAACTTTGAAAATTTCTTCCCATTAGAAGGTCCTATTCTTTGCCAATCTTGATGCATGGTAAATACAGTAGGTCTTCACTCAGGGTATTGCCACTGCAATGGATTCTTGAAGATTCAGTTTAAGTTTACCCAGAGCAACCAGAGCAAGGTGGTCAAAAAGACAATATGTCTTGTGTTCAAAATATTAATCTGTCATTATAACTCAAGTGCTTGACCAAATTCAAGGGTAAGAGCTGAGCTAGCTGTATATGCAAGTGAGCAGTAATGTTAAATGCTAGGAGAGCAGATTAGGAGAGAATTTGCAGAGCCTTAAGAGTTTAAAAGACACTTACTCTTTGGAAGGAAAGTTATGACCAATCTAGATGGCATATTCAAAAGCAGAGACATTACTTTGCCAACAGAGGTCCGTCTAGTCAAGGCTATGGTTTTCCAGTGGTCATGTATGGATGTGAGAGTTGGACTGTGAAGAAAGCTGAGCACTGAAGAATTGATGTTTTTGAACATCAATTAACCTGGGTGAACTGTGGTGTTGGAGAAGACTCTTGAGAGTCCCTTGGACTGCAAGGAGATCCAATCAGTCCATTCTAAAGGAGATCAGCCCTGGGTGTTCTTTGGAAGGAATGATGCTAAAGCTGAAACTCTAGTACTTTAGCCATGTCACGCGAAGAGTTGACTCATTGGAAAAGACTCTGATGCTGAGAGGGACTGCGGGCAGGAGGAGAAGGGATGACAGAGAATGAGATGGCTAGATGGCATTACTGACTTGATGCATGTGAGTTTGAGTGAACTCCGGGAGTTGGTGATGGACAGGGAGGCCTAGCGTGCTGCAATTCATGGGGTTGCAAAGAGTTGGACACGACTGAGCGACTGAACTGAACTGAGCTGAAGAGTTTAACAGGGCTTCCTAGGTGGCTCAGGTGGTATATAATCTGCCTGCAATGCAGGAGACCTGGGTTCAATCCCTGGGTGGGGACGATCCCCCTGGAGAAGTAGATCGCAACCCACTCCAATATTCTTGCTTGGAAAATATCATGGACATAGGAGCCTGGTTCCCTACAGATTATACGGTCACAAAGAGCTGGACACAACTGAGTGACTGACACAACAGAAAAGCTTGATAAATGCTAAGGAGTAGTTGAAATCACATTTTTATAATGAACTAAATAGGTGGTGACAGCATATCTAAGACAAGGTCTTCTTACAAAAGAGATAAAGTATTTTTTCCAAACAGTGTTTTATTTTGTTGAAGTTTTTCTTTCATATGAGTATTGTTTCCATTGGTAATATAAAAATATTTGACACATAGTTTTGGTTTGAATATCCTCATGTGAAAAATTTTGCTGTTTTAATGTGTTTTCTATTTTGGGTTCATGATTGTTGAAACTTGTCCATAATCAAAGTGAGGCTATTTTCCCAAGACAAGTGATAAAATATTTTATTAAAAGTAACTTAGTAAAAGCAGATCGCACTTCACTATTTTTTGACAGATTATAGAACTAATTAAAATTGAACAAGGAGCAAGAGGATCTAAAGCATAACGTATATTTTTAAATGTCAGTGCAATAATGGTGATCAGTTAATTAATGTGCAATCAATATTTAGAAAGAAGTATTTCTGTTTATGGCTAAAAATAAATGCTTGTAGAGGAGCCTTGATTACCTTAAGATTACTAGTATCTCTTTTTATCCATATCTATTCTTCAGTATCTGTGAATCTCCAAGGATAAATCCCTTTGTGCAAGGCCCCATGAACTGAATGTGTCCTTTACACATTGCCTTAGGAAAAGAATCATAAGGCAATTTCAAGTCCTCAGACACAAACATTTGTCAGTTGAACTTGCAATATCCTGATGTTAGTTATTAAATATATTGTGAAAAGTGATGTTAAATGAGGGATGTTGGAAGGTGCCATGTGACTAACCTAAGGCAAAATAAAAGGGAAAGAAGAGTCAGGAAGTGAAATGCATGGAGCAAAATGAGTATGACTTATGGAATCAGGGGAGAGAGATATCAAAAGAAAAGAAAATAATAGGTTTCTGATAAAAGTTGCATTTGAAAAAATATATACATTGTCACATACAGAGAGTAAAGAATTAACCAAGATTTTGTCTATTTCACCAATATTTCTGATCTAATAGCAATAAGCATAACTTTTGTGATACTGGGTACTTTTCATGTTTTCATTTTTGTCTGATTCTATCTGATTTGCCCAAGTTGCCAGTGAGTCAAACAATATTTATATCATTAGAGTCACTTCTAGTGTCTTGTGCCAAAAATAAAAAATAAATAAATACATGACTAATGGGAAATTTTAGTATTAATAATTATTCATTTTGTTTTCTGCTAAGAATTTGAAACTACCTCAGTTCTGGGCATAAACTGGGGATAATTCACAGTGAAAAAAAGGAATTAGTGTATGTGTGGAATAGAATGAATGTAATTGGTAAGAGGACAATAGATAATTAGAAAATTCTAGATGACAGAAAGAATATGTCACCTATTTTAAGATACAGCAGAAAGAGGAGTGAGGCAATAACTCTATTTCGTCAAAATTGGATACAAGAAGGGTGTTACATATTCTCTGCTGCCATTTGATCATGATTGTTAATGAGCAAGTTTTCACTTGCTGCAGCTGGAATGGAATTGAGTCTGTCTAAGGTTAGTGGTTTTGCCTGGAAAATCCCATGGATGGAGGAGCCTGGTAGGCTGCAGTCCATGGGATCCCTAGAGTCAGACACGACTGAGCGACTTCACTTTCACTTTTCACTTTCATGCATTGGAGAAGGAAATGGCAACCCACTCCAGTGTTCTTGCCTGGAGAATCCCAGGGACGGGAAGCCTGCCGTCTCTGGGGTCGCACAGAGTCGGACACGACTGAAGAGACTTAGCAGCAGCAGCAGCAAGGGTAGTGGCTTTTTTCTAGTTCTTTTTTTTTTTTTTTTTTTTCTTTTCTTCTTCCCTCTGCCTTAAATCCTTTGGTCTGGAGTATAGGCAAGATATAGTTCATTTTGACTGATTAGGAGACAGAAGCATCTAGAAGTATTCAAATTACTTGTTTTTCATATACAACATACTATTCTTAATTACAACAAATTATCCATCAGCAAAGACTAATATATTTTAGTAACAATTGTATATTACAATTTTATTTGCTTTGCCTTATATAATGCATCAAATTATTTTTACTCACGACAATTTTTGAGAAAATTTTTAAAAAATATTTTAGATACATGCACATAAAATTATATCATATCTAGCTGATTAATAGTGAATTAAATCCACAAATAGGTTATTCTTTGAGGCTTACTATGAATACTGACCTAATCTAACTACCTAAATAAATCATATTCCCCACATTATCTTACTGAATGAATTAACAACATGATAGCTCTGCATATTGCCATTAGTCAAATACTTTAAAATAATTATTAGTGATATGGAAAATTGATGTAAAAAATAACTATCACTTTCAACTTCTAGACTTATCATATAAAATCTCTTACCTTGCCTACGTATTGTGTGTCTGTACCTGTATACTCTTCCAACAAGAAGAACTGATTCCACATCCAGCCACGCTTGGTGCGATGTAGCATTTTACCATCATCTTGTGTCAGACTCACTATCCTTTCACTTGGTAAATCACTGTTACCTTTTTCTTGAAATGGGATAGCATCAGTTGTATGATACACATAGGTCCAGATGAATAGTGATAGGCAATGATAAGTCCTCATTATCTGTGGCTTCAGCAGGAAAGCAAATTCAATGTACTGTCTTTTCCCCTGAAAAGTAGTAGGAGAAAAATAGTTTATTAGACTGTGTTTCTTTTTCATATAACCTGTAACCTGCAAAACTTTTCTGAATATTATTTAGATGTTATAAATATTATTGACATATTTTTGGATATACATTAATGGATTATCATTAAAAACTTATATCAATAGTAAAGAAGTATATAGAAAAAATAAACAGAAAACAGCTGAATTACTACTACTGTATTATGACAAGCAAATGTGAATATATTCATATTTTAAAATATTCATTATTTTGAAAAAAAGTAAGCTCTATAGTACACTAAAGATCATATTGAGTTCCTAAAGTCCTCAAGACCAATGAAAGTGGAATACTTATTAATATATAAATATATGTGAATAATATATAAATATATGTGAAAGTAGAATATTTATTAATATATAAATATATGTGAACACTATTTTCTGTCCACAATCTACCAAATTTTATAAGCTGTTTCTCCTCCTCCACCTCTTTCTCTCCTTTCTCTTCTCTTTTTCTTCTGTTACATGTTGAAATGTTGCCTCAAGGCAAATTAAATGATATCAAATATACTTTGGATTGTGTCTTTAATTACTTAGCATTGTAAGGTTTATCCTTTACAATCAATAACTTTTTTCCCAACTATAAGTTGAGTAAGTGAGGAAAATGTGCTCTCCTCCTGTTCATTTATAAAAAAAAAAACAACAACAACACATATTTATTTCAAATAATAATAACCAAAAGGAAAATACAAAATTGGTATTGCAAAATTAGATAGGCAGTTTTGCCTATGAGATAATTTGATTCAGAATTTTGAAATATTTTGGTATTTCAAAATTAATTTTATCTATTAGGACTTTGCTTTAATTTGAAACATATATAATCTAGAACATTTGAGATGTTGTTACTGATTATGATGATTTGATAAGCAAGAAAAACACATCTCAAACTAGTATAGGCAAAAGTAAATAAATAAATAATTCATTAGATTATAAAATCAAATTAAGTGTGGAAAGGAGAGGATGAAAGGAGTAGGGAAGCAACTGGGCACTTCCTGCTCATGAAAACTGAGATTTAGGGCCTTGGGTACTGGAGTTCTTTTTTCCCTTCTCTCTCTCTCTCTCTCTCTCTCACTTTTCTCTGGCTTCAACCTAAGCCTTCTCAACCTGATGAAATCTGCAAATACATGAATTTCAGATTCAACATCTTCCAATTAAGAAAGCAACTGATAGTCTTTTCTATTTTGAGTTTAAAAAATAAAAAAAATAATCCTAGAAATGGACTCTAATTTAACTGGCCTAGGCCAGATGTCCAGTACTAGACTATGTACCTGTGGATTTAGTTGCAGTTATTAAGACTTCCCTAGTGACTCAGATGGTAAAGCGTCTGTCTACAATGCGGGAGACCTGGGTTTGATCCCTAGGTTGGGAAGATCCTCTCCTGGAGAAGAAAATGGCAATCCACTCCAGTACTCTTGCCTGGAAAATCCCATGGGCAGAGGAGCCTGGTAGGCTGCAGTCCATGGAGTCACTAAGAGTTGGACACGACTGAGCAATTTCACTTTCACGTTTCACTTTCATGCATTGGAGAAGGAAATGGCAACCTACTCCAGTGTTCTTGCCTGGAGAATCCCAGGGACAGGGGAGCCTGGTGGGCTGCCGTCTATGGGGTCACACAGAGTTGGACACGATTGAAGTGACTTAGCATAGCATAGAATAGCATACCTATGAGAACACTGAGGTGTGAAGAATTAAGTAATTTGACAAAATTCATACAGATAGTACATATTGGAGCTAGTTTTTAGATTCTCAGCTTTAAACTAATTTTTACATAATACATGTAGTTTATAGTAAATCAGCACAGTGCTAGCATACAATTCCCCAACATGTTAGTGTTTTTGTTATCAATCAATGAGGTTTGCTCCCAATGTATATCAATATAATAAAGAATGGATACTTGCTATGGTACAGACCTTGTCCACCTATATGCACTCTAATTTCCATATCTATTATTAAAAAAAAAAGTTCTTACTTAACAAAATACACACATGCAACCACAAATCTACACACTCAAAATGAGAGAAATCAAAATCATGTTATTATTTTTTACTCTGAAAGCATGGGTGGTAATAAATATTATTGATGGGAGAAATTTTCACTTATTGAGGAATGAGAAAGTCATTCTGGCTTATACCTGATTTAAGTTGAACTTTATGCTAATTAAAAAAGCCTACTTGTGGTCTATTGAACATACATTGCAAATCTCTTTTAACCATTTAAGAAGAGAGTATATTGGAAAACCAAAATGGAGTAATCGGTTTAGTCATGTTCCTGCATCACCGAGAACTTGAACGTCCTGATTTCAGATTCAACACCAGTCATTCTCAAATTAACATCCTTTAGTAGCTGCAACATTATGGTTTCAAGGTCTTCCCTTTTAACTCTGCAACCATTTTGGACACCAACTTATCCTTGCTTAACAAGTATCCTTACTTCTTGCAGCTCCAATCCTAGTTCTTGATTGTGGGGAGCCGTCCCTGGCACAGGGAGCCTCCGCCCGGAGGCATGGCTCTGGGAGCTGCCTTATCTTAAGGGTCTGTGGAAACACAGGCATAGCTCTCTGTCCCGCCACCCCTGATTGCTCCTGAGACCTGGAAAATATCTCCTGCCCAGATATGAGTCCTTGGGCCTGGCAAGTGCTGTCTTAGTGATTGACGAAACCCTTTGCAGCGCCCAAGATGTTGGGCACCACCTACTACTCCCGTGTTTGCTTTTAACTAGTCTTAGGAATGTAGGCTATAAGTCCTTGGAAAATATCACAAGATCGTGACATAATCCACAAAGAATTTTCTTTGTCCCTCTTTCCCTGTTCTGAGGTATAAAGATACCGTGCTCAATAAAGACTTTATCAGTTGCATGAAAACCTGTCTCATGGTTGACTGCTTCTGGTCCTCTCGACCCCATCTTTTCTATCTTCTTTAATTTTCTTAGCCTCGTTGCCCTTCTTCAGGACAGTGTGACTTTGCTGGCTGGTCCCAGCACTTGATGAGAAGTTTATGTAATTTTTAATGCATAAAGGTTTTTGCCTTTATCAGTTGTCACCATTTTGTAGTCCAGCAAAACACAATTCAAGTTTTTGATTCAGTGTCTCTGGAGCTCTTGTGCTCCATTTGGCTCAGAGAAAACCGTTTGTTTTTCCTTACAATAGATTATTTATTACTTCCATCAACTACCTCATTATAGATTGTTCATTGATCATTCCTGTTGACTTTACATAGTAAGTAGTAATCTTGTAAACCTACTGAAAACTGGGAAATTCAACCACAATCCATAAAACTGTGAAATAAATTTCAGAACAGTACAACAGCAAATAATATAGGCAAAACATATAATGAAAAGTACCTAATGGTCAATAGTCTAGAATATGCCCCACATTTTATTTATCAGGGATGAAAGTGAAAGTGAAGTCACTCAGTCATGTCCAACTCTTTGCAACCTCATGGATTGCAGCCCACCAGAATCCTGCATCCATGGGATTTTCCAGGCAGGAACACTGGAGTGGGTTGCCATTTCCTTCTGCAGGAAATCTTCCCAGGGATTGAACCTGGGTCTCCCGCATTGTAGGCAGATGCTTTACTGTCTGAGCCCCCAGTGAAGTCCTTTATCAGGGATGGTGTGGTAGAAAATGAGCAGCCAGAGAATCTCAAGAATAGCTGTTAAACTCACTTTGATAAATAATCACACTTCCTTAGTAGACTACACTGGTTTATTCCCACTGGGAGATTTCCATGAGAAATTGAAGAGAATTCTTCATTTACTGTTGTTTATTCTGTGATATACACTTCAGGTAGCATGTAAGCCTTTAAGCTGAAAAGTTCAGTTGTATTAGATGGAGCCAAAGACTTAGGCAGAGGCCAGCATTCCATAGGTCTCTATAATCTATCATAAGAAATTTGCTTTCATTTCAGTGCAAAATGGAAAGCACTTGGAAGGCTTTAACATGCCATGCTTAGAAAAGACCAATTTGGCTACAGATTGGGAAACAGGTTAGAGGATAGGAAATGATTTGAGGAGACAGTCTATCACTGTAATCCAGAAAGGGATGATGATGGCTCACAGAGAAGTGATTTGAAGTGGACACTGAATCTCTGCTCAGATATCCTTTGATTCTTTAATATGGCTACAGACACACATTCCATGCACTGCAATTTTTGTATGCTTTGCTTCTAATGGCCTGCACCTGCTACTCTCTTTGAAGGACTTCCCTTGGTTACTGGAGACACTTTGCCCACAGGCACAGGGAGCCCAAAGTGCCTGCAAGTTTAGAACTGTCTCTCACGGAATCCCTGAACCACTGTTTAACAGGTGCAGAAATATTAAAAACCAACATGTTATTTGCATCCTGCAGCTCCCCTAAAGAATCATGCTGAGCCTGGACTGACTGAAATAACATCCTCACTTAGATTCTTTTTCTTGTCTTGTTTTCCCACTCTCTCCCACACTTCCTGACCTGGAAGCAATCTGTTAACCAATCACTTGCGCCCAAATCCTTGCCTGTTTCTGGGGAAACTAAGACCAGAGTAAGATGTTCATAGTCAATATTCAAAAGAGAATGTTGATTGCATTGATTTAATTCAGTTTAGTCGTTCAGTCGTGGCAGACTTGTTGTGACCCCACAGGCTGCAGCACACCAGGCTTCCCCATCCATCATCAACTCCCAGAGCCTGCTTAAACTCATGTCCATTGAGTCAATGATGCCATTCAACCATCTCATTCTCTCATTCCCTTCTCTTTCTGACTTCAATCTCTCTCAGCTTTAGGGTCTTTTCCAATGAGTCAATTCTTCATATCAGGTGGCCAAAGTATTAGAGTTTCAGCTTCAGGATCAGTCCTTGTATCAGTTATAAAGTATTAAATAAAGGAGAAATAAATTATAATTCCTAGATTATTAGTTTGTGAACTAGGCAAATGATTGAACAAAATCTTGAGCCACTTGGAGTGTGATTTATATCGGGGGGGGAAGATATATTAGAAAAATTGTTTCATTTTTCTCCTTGTGCTTGGTCAAAATGAAGTCTTTTTTTTTTTTTTTTTTTTTTTTTTACTGCTACTACTAACATTTCAGCATAATAATAGGAAGCAAAGTTATTCACTGGTCTGCTGCTGCTGCTGCTAAGTCACTTCAGTCGTGTCCGACTCTGTGTGACCCCATAGACGGCAGCCCACCAGGCTCACCCGTCCCTGGGATTCTCCAGGCAAGAACACTGGAGTGGGTTGCCATTGCCTTCTCCAAAGCATGAAAGTGAAAAGTGAAAGTGAAGTCGTTCAGTCGTGTCCGACCCTCAGCGACCCCATGGGCTACAGCCTACCAGGCTCCTCTGCCCATGGAGTTTTCCAGGCAGAAGTACTGGAGTGGGGTGCCATTGCCTTCTCCAATTCACTGGTCTACTCACTTTATATAGTTTAATTTATATATTTATGGCAACCTTTTAAACTAAAGTCTTCTATAACTCGTCATAGTTTTCATATTGTAAGGAAATTGAGGCACAGTTTAACTGACTGCACAAGTTCACATAAATAGCAACAGAAAGACTGAAAACTAAAACTAGGCATTCACTTGCAGTTGGGCTCTACTGATCCAGAAATAGACTACTAACATCTGTGATGCTGGCAACTTACATTTATTCCAGCTTGCCTTCTGTGTTGTAGGCACTGTGCTAAGTCTTTTTTCAAACACAGTTTCTATAATTCTCCTCATAACTATATTACAAGGAAAGTATGACCAAACGAGAAAGAGGGGTAAACTGGACTGAAGTAACTTGCTAATATCACGGAAAGTCAGGCATCTGTGGGAAAGTGAAAGGGTTTAGAATTTGAATTCTGTTGGACTGATATCAGTGCTCCTGATATTAATTGTACTGCTGTAAAGTAATATTACTGCTCATGCAACTTACCTGGAGGCCTCCTTTATGATCTTTAAATGCTTGCATAAATCAAGGTTTTTCCTTACTCACATGCTGACTTTGAACAATATTACCTGATTCATCCATAGTCAACTGCTTCTCACTATTTTCAATTTCTATGTCATATTTTGCTTCCTTTGAAAATCTTCCAAAATAAACTTTTCAAAAATAGCTTAGCCAACTTCAATCTCTATTGATTTCCTTCATATCATCCACTTATTTCTTTCATATAATTTACAATGATTTTAATTGTGTATTTGATTTATTAGATTATATGTTTATTGACAGTTTCCTCTAGTTATAATGGATGGTGGTGGGATTTTGTGGCCTGCATGAAACAATTATTGACATACCATAGGTACTTAATATGTATTTGTAAAATTAACTGATTAGTTGATTTGTGCCTAAATTGGATAATCCTCATTTGAGCCTGGGATCAAATATGAGATTGATGATATCTGATTGCATAAGTATCTAATAAAGATATGGTAAGAGATTAACTGGGAGGAAATGTGCTTTTTAAAAGGGTTCTGGGGGAAAAAAGTCTTTAAAAAAAAGAGTTCTAGTGTTTTTTTTTCTAACAAGTAAAACTCAAGCTGCAGTGAAGTAAAACTGATATTCATAAAAGTTTGCATAACATGGGATTAAGTATGAACTTCACAAAGTGATTGGTACAAATTATAGACTGTTTGAACAGTGAAGCCCTTTTATTAAATATCTTCTTTATTTTCCTCATGATTCTAAGCAGAATTCATTCACCTTTAGGAAAAATTAATGTACCCCCTTGTGTGGCCAATTTAACATCTGTACATTCCTCAGCTCTTGAACAATAGTGCACATCATAAAGGGTTCTGTTGTATTTGTTTTTAAATTTAGCAAGCTCTTATCCCATAGGGTGTATTAAAAATTCTTCATAGCCTTTATTTATTCAATAGCAACAAGCTGATTACTAAATTTTCTATGGTTAATTATCTCTATCAACATAAAATGCTCTGCATTTTAATCACATTTTTGTTGATAAATGAAAAACATCAGATGTATTATGAAGTATAATATTTTAAGTTTGGTTTAATCTTGATTTTATAATCAAGGAATTCACTTGAATGTTGTTAAATTTAAAAACTGAAAATTATGGTGCTTGGTTCCTGTCAATTAATGTTCCCTGGAGTCAGGAGTTCCCTAGAGTCAGGGTTTGGACTTAAGCCTCCTGCTTCCAGTTATCAAGCAACTCCTACAGCTCAATTCCAGAAAAATAAATGACCCAATCAAAAAATGGGCCAAAGAACTAAATAGACTTTTCTCCAAAGAAGACATACAGATGGCTAACAAACACATGAAAAGATGCTCAACATCACTCATTATCAGAGAAATGCAAATCAAAACCACAATGAGGTACCATGTCACATCAGTCAGAATGGCTGCCATCCAAAAGTCTACAAGCAATAAATGCTGGAGAAGGTGTGGAGAAAAACGGAACCCTCTTACACTGTTGGTGGGAGTGCATATTACTTCAGCCACTATGGAGAACACTATGGAGATTCCTCAAAAAACTGGAAATGGAACTGCCTTATGATCCAGCAATCCCACTAATGGGCATACACACGGAGGAAACCAGAATTGAAAGAGACACGTGTACCCCAATGTTCATGGCAGCACTGTTTATAATAGCCAGGACATGGAAGCAACCTAGATGTCCATCAGCAGATGAATGGATAGGAAAGCTGTGATACATGTACACAATGGAGTATTACTCAGCCATTAAAAACAATGCGTTGGAGTCAGTTCTAATGAGGTGGATGAAACTGGAGCCTATTATACAGAGTGAAGTAAGCCAGAAAGAAAAACACCAATACAGTATACTAACGCATATATATGGAATTTAGAAAGATGGTAACAATAACCCTGTATACGAGACAGCAGAGGAGACACTGATGTATAGAACAGTCTTTTGGACTCTGTGGGAGAGGGAGAGGGTGGGATGATTTGGGAGAACGGCATTGAAACATGTATAATATCATATATGAAACGAGTCGCCAGTCCAGGTTCGATGCACAATACTGGATGCTTGGGGCTGGTGCACTGGGATGACCCAGAGAGATGGTATGGGGAGGGAGGAGGGAAGAGGGTTCAGGATGGGGAACACATATATACCTGTGGCAGATTCATTTTGATATATGGCAAAAACAATACAATATTGTAAAGTTAAAAATAAAATTATATTAAATTTTAAAAAATAAAAATAAAAACTGAAAATTATTTTATTATCATTTCCTTGTTCTCTTAATTATATTTCAATTTCATTTGAGAAAAATGACTGTTGGCTATTTGTGAACCAAGAAAAAATGCCAATTATTGTAACTAAGTAGGATGTTCATCATATAAAACTACCAGCCTGATTTGAATTATATCCCTATTTCTTATCCTTAATGCAGAAAAAGTATTTTCAAATTTCCAACCATATTTTTTATAATAAAAACTTATTTTTTTATATTTTGTTCTGCTTTTATTTAGTTTTTTATTTTTTAACTTTACAATATTTTACACTTGTAAAAGAATGAAACTAGAACACTTTCTAACACCATACATGAAAATAAACTCAAAATGGATTAAAGATCTAAACATAAGATCAGAAACTATAAAACTCCTAGAGGAGAACAGGCAAAACACCCTCCAACATACGTCACAGCTGGATCCTCTATGACCCACCTCCCAGAATATTGGAAATAAAAGCAAAAATAAACAAATGGGACCTAATTAAACTTAAAAGCTTCTGCACAACAAAGGAAACTATAAGCAAGGTGAAAAGACAGCCTTCAGAATGGGAGAAAATAATAGCAAATGAAGCAACTGACAAACAACTAATCTCAAAAATATACAAGCCACTCCTGCACCTCAATTCCAGAAAAATAAATGATCCAATCAAAAAATGGGCCAAAGAACTAAATAGACATTTCTCCAAAGAAGACATACAGATGGCTAACAAACACATGAAAAGATGCTCAACATCACTCATTTTCAGAGAAATGCAAATCAAAACCACAGTTAGGTACCATTTCACGCCAGTCACAATGGCTTCAATCCAAAAGTCTACAGGCAATAAATGCTGGAGAGGGTGTGGAGAAAAGGGAACCCTCTTACACTGTTGGTGGGAATGCAAACTAGTACAGCCACTATGGAGAATAGTGTGGAGATTCCTTAAAAAACTGGAAATAGAACTGCCTTATGACCCAGCAATCCCACTAATGGGCATACACACTGAGGAAACCAGAATTGAAAGAGACACGTGTACCCCAATGTTCATCGCAGCACTGTTTATAATAGCCAGGACATGACAGCAACCTAGATGTCCATTAGCAGATGAAGGGATAAGAAAGCTGTGGTACATATACACAATGGAGTATTACCCAGCCATTAAAAAGGATACATTTGAATCAGTTCTAATGAGGTGGATGAAACTGGAGCCTATTATACAGAGTGAAGTAAGCCAGAAAGAAAATCTCCAACCATATTTTTCAGGCAAAGTTTCTGAGATAAAATGTACACACAAAACAAGATTGATTTTAGTATCTTAAGATTTGTAGTCAACAACTTACTTCCATTTACATTAACATATTTATCTAAAGAAAAACAAACAAAAGAAACAACAAATAAATCCCTGAGTTATGGTCATATATTCTGAATCTTTTTCCAGATGAGATATATAAGGTTTGGAGAGAGAAATAAAATTATCAATATTTCTGATTACCAGTTACTCTGTGGATTTTGCAAATGGCATACATATGTTGTTTTTTGCTTGGCTAGTGATCTTTCCAACACACTACTTTAGTTTATTATGCTGTTTGGTGAGATAAGTCTAATAGTTTAGCTAGTTAAATGATGCATATACAAAGAATCAATACTATGAATGTGAATAGACACCAAAATTACAAGTCTTGTAAGTCTTGTAATCAAGGATCTATTGAATATGGACATATAGGATTATACAATCTGAAGACATGTAAACAATCTGATGTTAGAATATAAGAGAAATGAAAGAAAATAAGAGAAAATGGAGAGTGAAAATAAGATAAATTGAAGAGTGAGAAAGTTGCCTTAAAGCTCAACATTCAGAAAACGAAGATCATGGCATCTGGTCCCATCACTTCATGGAAAATAGATGGGGAAACAGTGGAAACAGTGTCAGAATTGGGCTCCAGAATCACTGCAGATGGTGATTGCAGGCATGAAATTAAAAGATATTTACTCCTTGGAAGAAAAGTTATGACCAACCTAGATAGCATATTCAAAAGCAGAGACATTACTTTGCCAACAAACGTCCATCTAGTCAAGGCTATGGTTTTTCCAGTGGTCATGTATGGAGGTGAGAGTTGGACTGTAAAGAAAGCTGAGCGCTGAAGAATTGATTTTTGAACTGTGGTGTTGGAAAAGACTCTTGAGAGTCCTTTGGACTGCAAGGAGATGCAACCAGTCCATTCTGAAGGAGATCAGCCCTGGGATTTCTGTGGAAGGAATGATACTAAAGCTGAAACTCCAGTACTTTGGCCACCTCATGTGAAGAGTTGACTCAATGGGAAAGAATCTGATGCTGGGAGGGATTGGGGGCAGGAGGAGAAGGGGACGACAGAGGATGAGACGGCTGGATGGGATAACTGAATGGATGTGAGTCTGAGTGAACTCCTAGAGTTGGTGATGGACAGGGAGGCCTGGAGTGCTGCGATTCATGGAGTCGCAAAGAGTCGGACATGACTGAGTGACTGAACTGAACCGAACTGAAGAGAAATAATATGTCTGTAAGAATAGTGTTCTAGATTAAAAAATAAATGATAGTGGATGACTCTCTATGATTTCTGGAAAACACATCAACTTTCAAACAAAAGGAGATAGGCAAGCATATTTTTCCCCAATATCAGTCCCCTAAATGGGTCCAAAAAGATTGAAACTTACATGTGACCTTCTATTACACAGATGCCCAATTTGTATTTGCCCAAGATACTACTGTATCTGTTCCGTTGAGGTACCCCCCTATAATATAACAAGATAAAGAAAAAAGGACATGTGTAGGGGATGTTACTTTCGACATATTTTAATTGAGGGACCTGCCTTACAAGTGAATCATTTTAGTCAGGGTCAGAGATGGAAAAACTGTTAAGGGACAGTGATGTTCACAACTTGTTTAAGACTGTTGGCTAGTAAGGTATTACTGGAATTTGATATCACAAAGAGGGACAGTTTTGTTTCTGTGTTCTTAAACACTCAAAACTGGACAAAAATACTTTCAAGTCGGTGTGGCAAAATGACACAACATGCAGCATAAAATTGGACTATACTCAAGGCGGTTTTTCCTGTGGTCATGTATGGATGTGAGAGTTGCACCGTGAAGAAGGCTGAGCGCCGAAGAATTGATGCTTTTGAACTGTGGTGTTGGAGAAGACTCTTGAGAGTCCCTTGGACTGCAAGCAGATCCAATCAGTCCATTCTGAAGAAGATCAGCCCTGGGATTCTTTGGAAGGAATGATGCTAAAGCTGAAACTCCAGTCTTTTAGCCACCTCACGCGAAGAGTTGACTCATTGAAAAGACTCTGATGCTGGGAGGGATTGGGGGCAGGAGGAGAAGGGGATGACTGAGGATGAGATGGCTGGGTGGCATCACTGACTCAATGGACATGAGTCTGAATGAACTCCGGGAGTTGGTGATGGACAGGGAGGACTGGCGTGCTGGGATTCATGGGGTCATAAAGAGTCAGACATGACTGAGGGACTGAACTGAACTGAACTGAAGACTAAGGGAAATGCACACCATTTAATTAGCATAAACACATACAACAACACTTTCACCTGAGGGAAGAATAAAAAACAAAGAACAACAGGTGGTCTATGAAAATGCAGTAAATCAGATAAAGAGAATGCTTTCCGTAGGAAAGAATTATTATGCTCGTATAGAAGTTAAAAGTCGCCAAACTCAACGCTTCTCACAACCTGTGAGCCACTTGTTTTTCTCTTCTTGACCTTTAAATTTCTGCTGTTACATTTTTAATTCACAAATAAAGAATTAGAAGCCCTAGGCCCTCACTCTCCACACTAGTAAAAGCAGAACTATGCACAGGCTAGCTAACTTACTCTTGCATTCTCTATCTCTGTATATGTGTGTGTGTATCTCTTTCTCCCTCAACTCCTCCCCCCAGGAAATATGTATGTGCGCTCAGGCATGCCATGTGTTTTCCAGGAGTTGTGAGAATAAACCTCTGGGCTTTTTCTTTTTTGCAAAGCTTTTTGATTTTTGGTGCTGAGAGTGTTTTGCAATCATAAAAAGAACTGTTAAGGGATGATCTAGCCATGACATTGCTTATCAGTAGGCTCAGACTGGCACAAAATGTAGGTGAATGGGTAAACAAATTGGGATATACCTATATAATGTTATTCAGGAGCAAAAAGAGCTATCAAGTCACTCGCACAAAATTGAGAAAACAAATGCCTTGTGATAAGTGAAATGCAGCGTTCAAGTTTGAAAATACTGAATCATTAAAACTGAATGACAATCTGGAAAAGGCAAAACTACAGACACAATAGAAAAACCAGAGGTTGCAGCCGTTTGGGAGGAAGATAATAAGGATGAATTGGTGTACAAAGGGGAACTTTTGAACAGTGAATTCTGTATGATACTACAGCAGTGGCCTATGTGACATTATACATCTGTCAAAACCTATGCAACTTTACTCAAAGAATCAACTTTAATTTATGCGCCTGAAAAAAATCACTTAGGAATTGAAAACTGCAGAGGTTGAATCCAAGAAGGAATGCAAGCTACTACAAGAGAATCTAACATTAAAATTGTATGAAACCACCTGAATGAAGGGTGGGGGAGGGGAGAGAAAGGTGCTGCTCTAAACAACTTTGGGAATGAGTCTCTAAGACTAAATGGAAAGAAACTGAACATATGCATTGCCTTCTAACCAATAAGCTTGTTTCTTCCAAGAGTATAGGTTAAGAATTATGCTGTTCTACATATATACTGAAATTGAGCAATAAGTAATTGGATGGCAGATATTGGAAGTCACATTTCTCACTGCTGTTGTGCGAATTTACAGATAAGCAAGGAAACGGGCCCCTTGGACTTCAAGGAGATCAAACCAGTCAATTCAAAAGGAAATCAACCCTGAATATTCATCAGAAGAACTGATACTGAAGCTCTAATACTTTGGCCATGTGATAGGAAGAATTGACTCATTAGAAAAGACCCTGATGCTGGGAAAGATAGATGGCAAAAGGAGGAGGGGGAGGCAGAAGATGACATAGTTGGATAGCATCACCAGCTCAATGGATGTGAATTTGAGCAAACTCCTAGAGATAGTGAAAGACAGAGGAGTCCTGTGTGCTGTAGTCCATGGGGTCACAAAGAGTCAGACATGACTTAGTGAGGGAACAACAAAGGAAAGGAGGACAGCATAATCCATGTGGTAACAGATTAGAATTGGAAACATCAGTGAAAACTTATGTACTTTAATGTAATCACAGGTGTTTATATATTGAACTATTTATAGATATGGGTTACACATGAAGTACATGTATATGCAGCCCTTACTTTACTTGTTGAGATGGCCTGCCAACACTACTATCCAGTACCAATGAACTCACCTAGTATACTGATCTTAGTTTCTAATATCATTTTCCTAATTAAAGGAACTGGAGCTTCTTGGAGAAATGTCTGATTATAGAACTAGCACAGGAAACATACAAGATAAGCCTTTTGTAGTGCCAGTAAGTGACTGGTAGTGTTAGTTGCTCAGTCCTGTCCTACTTTTTGTGACCCCATGAACTGTAACCCTGCCAGAATCCTCTGTTCATGGTTTTCTCCAAACAAGAATACTGGAGTGGGTAGATATTCCCTTCTCCAGGGGATATTCCCAACCCAGGAACTAAGCCAGAGTCTCCCACATTGCAAATAGATTCTTTACTCTCTGAGCCACCAAGGAAGCCAGAAAGTGAGTCAGTGCTTAAAATAATACACACAGGCATGTGTGTGTATATGCACACGTGCACACACATACACACACACCCCTGAAACATTCAGTTCAGTCAGTTCAGTCGTTCAGTTGTGTCTGACTCTTTGTGACCCCATGGATTGCATGCAGCATGCCAGGCTTCCTGTCCATCACCAACTCAAACTCATGTCTTTTGAGTCAGTGATGCCACCCAACCATTTTATCCTCTGTCTCATCCCCTTCTCTTTCTGCCTTTTCCCAGCATCAGGGTCTTTTCCAATGAGTCAATTATTTGCATCAGGTGGCCAAAGTATTGGAATATCAGCTTCAGCATTAGTCCTTCTGATGAATATTCAGGACTGATTTCCTTTAGGATTGACTGATCTTCTTGCAGTCCAAGGGACTCTCAAGAGTCTTCTCCAACACCACAGTTCAAGCATTACACCATCCCCAATCAATTCCTTTAACCCTACCCATGCCATCTTTTGAGGCTTCCCTCATGGCTTAGTGGTAAAAAATTTGCCTGCTGTGCAGGAGATGGAGGTTCGATCCCTGGGTTGATAATATCCTCCGGAGAAGGATATCGCTACCCATTTCAGTATTCTTGCCTGGGAAATACCTTGGACAGAGGAGCCTGGCAGGCAATAGTCCATGGGGAATCCACAAAACTGGACATGACTTAGAAACTAAACAAAAATAACAAACCTTTTAAGTCCTTCACATTCATTCAGTATGCTGTTTCCTGAAAATATCCTGACAGAAACATTGGGGAAATGGTAAAAATGAACTAATTGTCTAAGACTACAGCTTACATGTAATATGAGATCATACATGAAGTCATCAAAAAATCCACTTAGTAATTCTTTCACCAAATATGTACAAAGTACCTACTCTTTTTCTAGGCATTTTTCTAGGTGAACAGAACTGCAGATTACCTTAAGGAGTTTCAATTCAGTTCAGTTCATTCACTTAGTCATGTTGGAATGTTTGGACCCCATGGACTGCAGCCTGCCAGGCTTCCCTGTCCATCGCCAACTCTCAGAACTTGCTCAAACTCATGTCCATCAAGTTGGTGATGCCATTCAACTATTTCATTTTCTGTTTTCCCCTTCTCCTCCTGCCTTCAATCTTTTCCAGCATCAGGGTCTTTCCCAATGAGTCAGTTCTTCTCATCAGGTGGAGTTTATATTCTAAGGAGTTTATATTCTAAGAATATGTTCTACATATATAACATGAGAAAATGTTCTTATGACACATATCTGAAGAGGTTACTGAGATTACAAGTGATTTACTGAATAATATTTAATCAGGAAAATGAAATAAAATTTTATATTTCAAATTTTTAATCAGTATAGAAAGGTGTAAATGAATTTTCTACTGATGGTTTCATGTTAGCTTCCAGTGTCAAAATGAACATCAAAACCTGACAGATGCAAGTTAATAAGTGTCTCACATGTACCAGCCTACACTAAGTATTTCTCATTTAAGAAAGAGCACAGTGTTAAAAAGTATCCATGTTTAAAACTATATTTGATTTTACACAGCTTTTCTCTCAAAGTAGCTCTAGAAAGCAATAGTTAACACCAAACTGCTGGCCAGCTTATGTCTCAGGGTAGAGCAGGAGATTTCAGGATCAAGTGGGTGGTGGGATATGCTTGGAAGTACAGAGGAGTGGAGGGAAAATTAAAAACAAGTTACAAAACAAATATGCAAGCACTTATACTAATTACCATATACAGATACAGATGAGAAGTTAATAGTTTAATCAAAAATATATATATTATGGATTTTAAGGGCTTTACCAGGTAAAGATTCAGACGGTAAAGAATCTGCCTGCAATGTCAAAGACCTAGGTTCCTGGTTATGGAAGATCAATTGGAGGAGGGCATGGCAACCCACTCCACTATTCTTGCCTGGAGAATTCCCATGGACAGAGGAGCCTGGCAGGCTACAGTCCATGGAGTTTCAAAGATTCAGACATGACTAAAGTGACTTAATACACATACATGGATTTTAAACAGGAAATTTAACTTCTTTGTTTCGTGAATCTATCAATCTGATAACAATATTTTAATGCATGAATTAAGAAATAAGATGTATAGTATTAAAATGGAGATCAATTTTATTAAAATACAACATTCAGAAAACGAAGATCATGGCATCTGGTCCCATCACTTCATGGGGAATAGATGGGGAAACAGTGGAAACAGGGTCAGATTATTTTCTTGGGCTCCAAAATCACTGCAGATGGTGACTGCAGGCATGAAATTAAAAGATGCTTGCTCCTTGGAAGGAAAGTTATGACCAACCTAGATAGCATATTGAAAAGCAGACATTACTTTGCCAACAAAGGTCCGTCTAGTCAAGGCTATGGTTTTTCCAGTGGTCATGTATGGATGTGAGAGTTGGACTGTGAAGAAAGCTGAGCACCAAAGAATTGATGCTTTTGAACTGTAGTGTTGGAGAAGACTCTTGAGAGTTCCTTGGACTGCAAGGAGATCCAACCAGTCCATTCTGAAGAAGATCAGCCCGGGGTGTTATTTGGAAGGAATGATACTAAAGCTGAAACTCCAGTACTTTGGCCACCTCATGCGAAGAGTTGACTCCTTGGAAAAGTCTCTGATGCTGGGAAGGATTGGGGGCAGGAGGAGAAGGGGACGACAGAGAATGAGATGGCTGGATGGCATCACTGACGCGATGGACATGAGTCTGAGTGAATTCTGGGAGTTTGTGATGGACAGGGAGGCCTGGCGTGCTGTGATTCATGGAGTCGCAAGTAGTTGGACACGACTGAGAGACTGAACTGAACTAACTGATGATTGGGCTTCCAAGGTGGCGCTAGTGGTAAAGAACTTGCCTGTTAATGGAGGAGACATAAGAGATGAGGGTTTAATCCTGAGTCAAAAAGATCCCCTGGAGTATGAAATGGCAACCCAGTCAGGTATTCTTGCCTGAAGAATCCCATGGACATTGATCCTGGTGGACTACAGTCCACGGGTCGCAAATAGTTGGACACGACTGAAGTGACTTAGCTTGCACATGTATGCATATGTTTGAAAATAAATTAAAATATTTACTCAAATAATGATTTATTAATAAGACCAACCTGGAATGCCACTTCCCTTCCCTTGCCCAGCCTCTATATTCTTATCCCACTGTATTGCTCTAAGTTTTTTTTTTTTTCAATAGTTCTGAATGCTTTCTATCTACTATATGTTATTCACATTCATTGTGTTTATTGGATAGTGTTTGTCACTTTCTGTATGCTTTTGTTTGTATCGCAAGCACCTGAATCATGCTGTATGCCTGGCAACAGTAGGCACCAGACAATATTTGAAGAATAGGTGAATGGATTACTTCTAACATGCTAAAGGTTCATTCAGACCACTTGTGTAGGTAGTTCCTTAGAATCAGTCTTGGAACTGAGACTTGGATTTGGGTATGGGTGTTAAATTGAAAATGTGCTTCTCAGGAGGAAACTGTAAGGAAGGAACAAAGCAAGAGAGAGAAAGAGAAAGAAGACAACTTCCTAGCTTGATGGTTCTCATCAGTCCAGAAGAATTCTCAGAAGGGAACAGCTGTAGGCAGTTAGTAGCCAGAACTCACAGCAGCTGGCTGGTAAGTAGATTGGCATGGTCGATGAGATCTGCATGGAACACAATAGAATTTACCTCTATAGATTACAGATCAGCACTTATGGTAAACTGTGGATGTGCTTATGCCTGTAAAATAGTTACTGTGATAGTTTACAATGACCCTCTTAAATCTCATATTTTAAGTTTTCTAGACAAATGCATACTGTTTTATTGCACATTCAGTTCAATTCAGTCGCTCAGTTGTGTCTGACTCTTTGCGACCCCATGAGTCGGTGATGCCATCCAGCCATCTCATCCTCTGTCGTCCCCTTCTCCTCCTGCCCGCAATCCTTCCCAGCATCAGAGACTTTTCCAAGGAGTCAACCCTTCACATGAGGTGGTCAAAGTACTGGAGTTTCAACTTTAGCATCATTCCTTCCAAAGAACACCCAGGACTGATCTCCTTCAGAATGGACTGGTTGGATCTCCTTGTAGTCCAAGGGACTCTCAAGAGTCTTCTCCAACACCACAGTTCAAAAGCATCAATTCTTTGGTGCTCAGGTTTCTTTACAGTCCAACTCTCACATCCATACATGACCACTGGAAAAACCATAGCCTTGACTAGACGAACCTTTGTTGGCAAAGTAATGTCTCTGTTTTTGAATATGCTATCTAGGTTGGTCATAACTTTCCTTTCAAGGAGCAAGCGTCTTTTAATTTCATGCCTGCAGTCACCATCTGCAGTGATTTTGGAGCCCCCCAGAATAAAGTCTGACATTGTTTCCCCATCTATTTCCCATGAAGCCCAATCATAGTAATAGCCAAATCAAAGGTCCTATAGAAATTTTTTTGTTGCTCAGTCATTCAGTCATGTCCAGCTTTTTGTGGCCCCTTGGACTACAGCACCCAGGCTTCTATGTCTTTCAGTATCTCCCAGAGTTTGCTCACATTCATGTCCATTTTGTTGATGATGACATCCAACAATCCCATCCTCTGTCACTCCTTTCTCCTCCTGCCCTCAATCTTTCCCAGCATCAGGGTCTTTTCCAATGAGTTGGCAGTAGTGTGCCTGGTTTGTTTCAGCTGTGTCTATATGAGAGAAATAAGGTGGGGGGGGGGGGGAGTATACAAGAAGAGGACAGAGAAACTGAGGGTGGGTGGAGGGAGGTTCTTGTAGCCCAGAGAAGAAAGTATATGAAGGAGAAGGTAATGACATCAAGCTAAGTGATCAAAAATATGGGGACTGGAAACTGTCCATTGAATTGAAATCACAATCTTCACTATACAAATAATATTTTGCAATGCTTTTATTAGTAAATGCAGATTACATTTCACCTGGATTATTTAAATGGTCTCTAAATATGAAAAAAAATTCAAGTGATCTAGCTTTTAATTACTAGAAGGTGTTACAATCTTTCTTACTGATGAAATGTCCTAATACCTGCAATGATTTTATGTTTCCGTAGAGTCAACCCTGAAAACAGTTCAAATGTTAAGACTCAGACTGTAACAGGTCTCATTATTTGAGGACATGACCTCTGAAACACAAATGTCTGGTTTCAAGTTCTAGCTAGGTGATCTGAATGTGTTAGTTAGTCATTAGTTCCCTAGTTGCCTTAGTGTGAAAGTTGTATTATCATTTTTTTAGTGTTTTGTGTTACATTAGTTTATATACATAAATTAAATGGAATAGTGCCTCACTACTAGTTTGAATGGGCTAGTTAATACAATGATAACATAGTAAAATAATAACATGTACCTCACATACACACAGCATTTTATCTTTGGTCAGTTAGTGAAGGTTGTTCTACCTCAACCTTATCAGAATTTCAGGCTGAAGGAGACCTGCTCCAATTTCTGATTCCACTTTTGCCAAGGAAGGAAAAAAGTAACTTTGGCATTAAGTCTCTTAAAATCTCCACCTAATACTGACACACATCAATTCCACTTACTTTTCATTGACCAAATCAGGTTACTTTGTCTAACTTCAAAGGTATTGGTGAAGGGCCTTCCTACAAAACACTCAGAAATATTTGGTAAGTAACAAGGATTATCATTATGATTAAATGATGATACCCTAGCTACCAAATGTAAGGCTGATTCTTCCTCCTTGAGAAAAAATATACAAAAATACAACTTATGGGTCATATACAGACTGGTCAACAAGTTCAAATTGAGGGAGACAGTCTGTACACCCAGTCTGGATGAAGTGTCTCATGACCCAAGACCTATGAACTAAAATAGGATATCTGTTCCCTCATACATTGGTATTTTGCAATACCAATTTTGTATTTGGTGACATAGGGGCCATACAAACATAATAAATGTTTTTATTCTGAAAGCCATGGCAGTTTTCAAATCATGTTTGCATGTCCTACTATCCTGGAAGTGGGAGAATCAGGCCATTAATAGACAGTATTCTTCAAGTCTGATTCCTGAGATCCTATCCCTTGTACACTGTTCTTTGCAGCTCTTTACCTTCCCGAATTCTTTCATATCCATTGACCTCACTGACCACATCTGAAGAAATCTGCATGGACCCTGAAAGTTTAAAAAAGTTCTTAGTGAGCTTATGGACCATCGGGATTGATAGTCCAAAGATCATTTTAACAATGAGATCTGGATTTTTTGGCCTGGGTTGTTGGTTCGGGGGCAGTACAACCCTTAAAAACTAAATGTTTTTTGTCTATTTGGCTCCATTCAATTTCATGTGCCAAGAGACACTCCATAGGGTATTTTCTGTTTATACACAATTAGATTTTCTATACTTATTTTTTTTTATTGTTCCACATTTCTTGTTATTTGTCTACTTGATTTTAGTTTGTTTAATCTGCTTGGACTTTATAGGATAAGCCACAGTCTTAGTGTCTTTAACATGAAAAATTTTGTCCAAGTAAAAGCATTTATTGGGAACCAAACACTTAATTGGGTCCTGAATATTTTGCTATAGAGTCAAGCCACACAAAATGTCTGTTTACTTGCTCTCTGTACATCCTCAGCTAGACCAATGTCTGCTTCACTTACATTGCAGTCACATGACTGACCTTCCTACATATTCCAGGCCCCAGATAATGAATGCTGGTTCTAGCTTTAGATCATAACATCTCCACCATGATAGACTATCACATGAGTGATGAGGGGCATGCCCCTCTTTTGGTTTCGCTGGTAACCAATAAGCCAAACTGCCCTCAACTCCCCCTATAACTGGCAATCTCCCCTTTCCACTCTGGTGTGAAGACTGCCATCATGTCCTAGCCTCCGTCTGCCATATATGGTGAGTTGTGGTGTCAGGACCTTGGTTCAGACATATAAGATCCCTCATCCGTTAAATGACTGATGTCTCTGATGCTGACTCTGGGCTTTCTTTGGTGTTAAAGCTGGGCAAGTACAGGCCTTGTAGGTTTGCAGGGTACAGCCAAACACTTGCTTATATAATTCATTCAGAAGTTTAAAAAATAGATGTATGACCATTCTCTTGATTTGCTTTTGCTATAAAAGTTTTAATCAGCCATTTTCACACAAAATATTATTTCCCTTTAATGAAAGAGCATCAGAAGGTTGCATCTTCTTCTCAACTTGCTGGTACTCCATTCATGCCATCTCCTTTTTCTGCCAGCAAACTGGCATTGAAAAGTGAAAGTTGCTCAGTTGTGTCTGACTCTTTGCAACCCCATTAGTCTATGGAATTTTCTAGGCCAGAATACTGGAGTGAGTAGTCTTCCCCTTCTCCAGGGGTTCTTCCTAACCCAGGGTTCAAACTCAGGTCTCCCGTGTTTCAGGCAGATTCTTTACCAGCTGAGCCACAAGGGAAGCAATAGCTCTCTGAATTTATCTGTTTTTTATAGTACTTGGCTGACACAGCCATAATGACAAGGACATTCTACTGATACTCTGTTTTTCCACATTGCCATTCAGGCTACAAGCTCACTGGGCCAAGAATCTACCTTCCAAGTTATCACAGGTGATAGTTTTGCCAAATATTACACCTATGTATGAAATGAATTTCCACATTTTGAGACTCTGACAAGGCTTTCTTGACTGCTGAATGGCCAGGCTTTAAGTCAGTGTTACAAATTGCATGGGTGGTTGTTGTTGTTGTTTGGACAGCATATGAGTTCTAGCAAATATTTATTAACCAGTCACATTGTTCCATGGTGGCTTGGAGACAAATGCTTATTCTTTCTCAAGAGATACAACACTGTGGTTTTCCTGGGAGGCTGTGATAAACCTTGTCACCAGAAACCCAAAGCAAAGAGCATCCCATCTCCATGATCCAGGATTACCAAGAGAAGGAAGAAGGAAAATAGGGCCTCTCAGGCTGGCCCCTAGGCTGTACACACAGAAGAGGAACACTCAGCTGCACGCATATTTTACTGTGCAAAACAAATTCCATGGTTACGTTTAAATTCAGAGGTTAGGAAGGAGGACAGTCTAACAATATATTTGGGAGAAAGAAATCCAGAAATATTTGGCCAACAGTCTGAATGATTGCTTATGAGAGTGCTCATTACATGTTGCATTGTGTTCACCAAAAAGATATATTCAAGTCCTCACCCCGGTACCTATGGATGTGAATTTTTTTGGAAATCGGGTCTGTGAAGATGTAATCAAATTAAGATGGAGTCATTCTGAATTAGTGTGGGCCTTAATCCATCATGACTGGTTTATATGAGAAAAGATTAATGTAGAGAAAAAAGGACCCTGGAAAGGTAGATATAAATACTGGAATTGTGCTGCCACAGAACAGCCTACCAGAAGCTGGAAGAGATAAAGAAGTATGCTCCACTAGAGTCTATGGAGAGAGTAGAGACCTACAAATACCCTGACCTCAGATAGCTAAGTTTCATAATTGTAAAATAATAAATAATAAATTTCAGGTTTTTTTAAGCTACCCAGTTTATTGTGCTTTGTTACAACAGCCCTAGGAAACTAATACAGTGCTAAGTAAATATTAATATTTATTATCAATTTGTAAGATTTTCTTCACTGTATATGGTAAAGGTAAGAGATTTCTTTCTGTTGCTTCAATATCAATGAGAACATAATATTCAGTGAAGGGAGTTAACATAAAGCATTTTTAGGACCATAAATTGGAATTGTTTCAGAAAGCTATGTTACCTATTAGTTATCAGAGTGTGACTTTAGGTAAGACACTAACTTCTCTCTATGTCTTAGTTTCTTAATTTGTAAAACTTAATAATAATACTCATGAACTTGTTGCTAATTCTCATTTAAAGCTTAGAAAAATGCTCAATTAAGTTTAGCTATCTTTAAATTACATATGACTCTCTTTTTTCAGACTATTATTCAAAACTAGAACAGGCTTTTCCTGTCTTTATATTAAATTAGCATGCACAGAGCAGAGGAGAAGATTAGAAGTATATGTTGAAGGATTATATACTTTAATAGACTTAAAATGTTTAATATTTAGTATATGGAATTACCTAGAGTGTACCTTCGGAGAAGGCAATGGCAACCCATTCCAGTACTCTTGCCTGGAAAATCCCATGAATGGAGGAGCCTGGTGGGCGACAGTCCATGGAGTCACTAAGAGTCGGACACAACTGAGGACTTCACTTTCACTTGTCACTTTCATGCACTGGAGAAGAAAATGGCAACCCACTCCCGTGTTCTTGCCTGGAGAATCCCAGGGATGGCGGAGCCTGGTGGGCTGCCGTCTATGGGGTCTCACAGAGTTGGACACGATTGAAGAACTTAGCAGCAGCAGCAGCAGAGTGTACTTTATTTTCTTTTATATTTCAAACTGAAAACATAGTGTGATATTATGGAAGAAAACTATATGAGGAACTCTGATACCATTAAAATTTCACATCATATATGAAACATAGCAAATTGCATTTAAGCAATTTTTATTAAAATCTATTATTTTAAAAACATATACACATGCTATTTTTTCACCCCATATAAATGAAAATACCAGCAAAAATTTATTTATATTCTTGAAATGTAGTATGAATTAATCTCTATCAGATCAACAATAAAGATTTCTTGGCACTGATGTCAATTTAAATGTTACTATAGCAATCACTATGGTAATGTTTTCAATTAGTGTTCACAGTCACAGCATAACATGAGTCTAATGTACCACTTGGCAGGTTCATAATGGATCTACAGATTATTTAATTTTACCAGTCAATAAAATCTAAACAGGCCAAAAAAAATGAAAAAAGCATCGACAATGTACTATCCCTAATTTTTTAATTTCCAATACTCACGAAACTTTACAAATAATCTAGTGTAAAAATACATTAGCATTGTTCCCTTACAAACCACCTGCTCAAACACAATAAAGTTACAAGAAATTGCTTCATTATGTCGTTAACAGACACTGATATTAAAAATCCAGTGTTTATTTCATCTAGAAAGTTCATCTGAAAATAAACTCACATATGATAGGTAAGTCATTATTATGAAATCTTATGGAGGGAAGAAAAATGAAGATAATAGAGTTATTTATTATTGTTATATCTAGCATTTATGAAACACATCTTATACCCCAGCACTGTTCTAAGTGCCTCACAGTTTTGGTAATGTGTCTGTTCAGTTCACAAACAGTTCATTATCCCAATTCTAGTCCACTGTGCTGCCATCTTGAAGTTCTTTATATCTCTTTAGCCACTGAAGTTTGAGTGGATGTGATCTCTGGTCTTTCTGGAAGAAAATTTATGAACTGCTAAATAATCTGCTACTATGTGTTTCCCTTTGCCATACCAAATAGCAGGACTTCCCACTAGGACCCAAAATGGAAACCACAAGGAGCTCCCTGACATCCCTACTAAGAAAACTGTAAACAGGGGGAGAAAAAATTAAAATTTTTGTTTAAGTTCCCTGAGCACCTTAGTCCTTTAGGACTGATGAATCTATCTTAAATCACATAACAGTCTTAAAATCCGCTTGATGAAGTACTATATTGTTCCTACTTTACACACAAAAAAAATGAAAGTTTAGAGTGTTTAAATAAATTGCCCAAGATAAATATCCATTAGGTGATAAGGGAGAAAATTGAAATCAGCTCTGAGAGCTGACAGCTGGTATCTGCTCTGGCAACTAAGAAAAGGTTGTGGTTCCTTCTGCTGAGCACAAACAATTTAACAGAATGCCATCACCAGATGAGCTCCCTCTATGAATGAACAAGACAAAGTTCTCAGACACTAGGCACCCTCAAAATGACCAAATATCTTCCTCTCTTAGTTACTATGTCTTTATCAAAAACATCTTCAAACTGTTTTCCCAGGTACCATATAGAAAGTAACATACATGTACAGAATTGCCTCAATTTCCTGGTATTACCTAAACTACTGCTGATCCCTGCTTTTATCAACACAGTCCAAATGCCCCAGCATATCCCCAAACTCTATGGTAGGCTTATCTTAACTCCCTCTGCCCCAAATATCTCCAATTTCCCCATGATAGCACTATACCTTGTTGCAGGAAGTTAATATGCCAAATTTTGACTAAAACTGTGTTCCTGGCTGTCCTTTAGGCATTGGACTTTTCAGTCAGAATTGAGTTTTATACCTGGGGAGTCTGGTTCTATGGCCCACCACACAACAACTATGCTGTCATTGAAACACAGCAGTATGAATTTTGAGAATCAATGAGGTTACTTAGATTAGTTCCTTTCTTAATGTAATTCCATGATAGATAGTTTGAATAAATCAAAGGGTAAGATTAAAACAACATCACTGTCAAAGAACTGTTAAAACTGTCAAAGAATAGTGTAGTAAACCTGGCACAAATATGACATTTTGGGATATGTGTGTATGAGTGTATGTGTGTGTATACACACATACGAATTCATAAGGAAGGTTGTTAAAGAACAGACTCAGTTCTTACCTCAGTGCCCAACCTCAAGGGCAGAGGGCTGAATAAATTATACTCTCAGCTCAAGGACTGTAATTATTATCAGATCATACAAGGGCCTTCTCTTGTTTCTTGATTTATTTTTATTTTATTCCCATCTGCCATTCTCACCTCCCCTACTTTTCTTAAGGATTTTTCAATAAATAATATAACCTGGAAATCAAAGTGTTTTATAATAAAATTAATTAACCTCATCATGTGCCCTAAGATTAGTGTAGAATCATGGTCTGATTTGGAGGAAGAATAATGCACTAAGAGTTCAAGTGACTCAATGCACTGAGTCTGTATATTAAGGAAGGGGATGTTAGGGAACAGCTAACTATAATAGACAACTTCAGCATGTTATCTTTAACTCTACACATATTGCACATAATTGGATCTTGTTTTTAAGACACTGTAATATTAAAAAATGCTAAAAATTTAGTTAGAAATACTGCACAGTCAATGAGGTTAATAAAGCTTTGAAATATCTCTTAATCCACTGAATCCCAAGCAGAGAATATTTACTATTTTCAGTTTAAATTATTATTCATGCTACATCGCTTCAGTCTCACTATTAATCTTTATTAGGCTATAATTTTTTTGCTATAAGAGAAACTCCAAGAAGTAAAAACAGGTCAGAAATACCTTCTAAAGTCAGGCCCTATTGAGCTTCTTATTCCTCCAGCTATGGATCCTTCTCTGTAGGAAACTATTTTAAGTAAGATATATGATAAGATCAATTTATTTTTAATTTTTTCTCTATATATTTGCCAAAGGAATATATGCCTGCTGCTTAAATAGCGTCATTAAGTATCAGAGATATGAAATACTAAATATAATATATTTGGTTCAGTTCAGTTACTCAGTCATGTCCAACTCTTTGCAACCCCATGGACTGCAGCATTCCAGGCCTCACTGTCTCATCAACTCCTGGAGTTTACCCAAACTCATGTCCATTAAGTCAGTGATTCCATCCTACCATCTCATCCACTGTTGTCCCCTTCTCCTCCCACCTTCAATCTTTCCCAGCATAAGGGTCTTTTCAAAAGAGTCAGTTCTTCGCATCAGGTGGCCAAAATATTGGAGTTTCAGCTTCAGCATCAGTCCTTCCAATAAATATCCAGGACTGATTTCCTTTAGGATGGACTGGTTGGATCTCCTTGATGTCCAAGGGACTCTCAAGAGTCTTCTCCAATATATTAACTAAAGCCAAGATGTCCTCAAGTGTTTACCTCTTAGGAAGATACTTATTACTAGATATAAATTCTAATATATGCTCTGGTTTCTTGAGCATTAATAGTAATTCCCAGAATTAATGCATGTTTCCATTGCATAATATAACTGCATACTCTGCCAAACACTTAACCCAGCTGTCTTTTTTAACAGGATTCTGCTTATTAAGCATATGAGGATCACCTGTGCCAACACTGCAACTCAGAAAATCCAGTATATTATTATTTCCTAATAATAACTTAGAGAACAACTACTTCTAGTCCATAATTTCATCATATTAATCTAATGAGACATCATCATCATCATCATAACTAATGTAAGTACATAAATAGGAGGGTTGAATAAAGACAAATTCAATGTGCACTAACATATCTTTGTATTAGTGAGATAGTCTCTCTGTTTAATTTCTACGTATTTTACAGGTTTTGAACATTTTATTATTTTCCTTAATGAAACCATCTTTAGATACTGAAACATTTCAATAAATCTATAACAGACAGTACTGGTATTTGATTAGCCACTATTCATAAACTTTATCTTGGATTTTTCCAGAACACTGATGGACTATTAGGTATGGGTTTTGACCATGCACTAGAAAGTCATTTCTGTTAATACAACACAGATCTGAAATCAATAGACTGGTAGATAGAGGAGAGGGATGCAGTTGAGAAGGACTGTTGTTTAATGAAAAAAAAAAATGTACTTATCACAAAATGCTACTGCATGTACACAAGTAGGGGATATGTACACAAAAAAGTTAAACATTGTGCACTTTAGAGTCTACCATCATGTCAGAAAAGGAATTCATTTGGCAAATAGACTTAAAACACATATGATATTTATAAGAATTCTTATCTAAGCTTAGCTATTTGTGAACTTTGAGTTTTTCAATGGTTGTGGTAAAAAATCAGGATTTGATTCTATCTGTTGTAGGAAAAAATTTTAGAATGCTTGGCCACATAATTTTCCCCTGAGTTGTCTTTAGGTCGCTAAGTCTGATGCCGGGAGGTATTGGGGGCAGGAGGAAAAGGGGATGACAGAGGATGAGATGGCTGGATGGCATCACCAAATCGATGGACATGAGTTTGAGTGAACTCCAGGAGTTGGTGGTGGACAGGGAGGCCTGGCGTACTGCAATTCATGGGGTTGCAAAGAGTCGGACGTGACTGAGTGAACTTAACTGAACTGAAGTCATATCCCATTCTTTGAGACCCTATGGACTGCAGCACGCCAGGCCTCCCTGTCCATCACCAACTCCCAGAGTTTGCTGAAACTCATATTCATTGAATCAGTGATACTATCTAACAGTCTCATCCTCTGGCATTCCCTTCTCCTTTTGCCTTCATCATTCACAGCATCACTACAAACAAAGCTAGTGGAGGTGATGGAATTCCAGTTGAGCTATTTCAGATGCTAAAAGATGATGCTGTTAAAGTGCTGCACTCAATATGCCAGCAATTTTGGAAAACTGAGCAGTGGCCACAGGACTAGAGAAGGTCAGTTTTCTTTCCAATCCCAAGCAAGGCAAGGCCAAAGAATGGTCAAACTACTGCACAATCACACTCCTCTCACATGCTAGTAAGTAATGAGCAATGTTGAGCATCTTTCCATGTGTTTGTTACCCATCTGTATATCTTATTTGGATAAATGTCTGATTAGGTATTTTTCCCACTTTTTGATTGGGCTGTTTGCTTTTCTGGTATTGAGTTGTATGAGCTGCTTGTATATTTTGGAAATTCATCGTTTGTCAGTTGTTTCATTTGCTATTATTTTCTTCCATTCTGAGGGTCTTTTCACCTTGCCTATAGTTTCCATTGCTGTGTAAAATCTTTTAAGTTTAAGCAGGTCCCACTTGTTTACTTTTGTTTTTATTTTCATTACTCTATATATAGACTTTCCTGGTGTCTCAGATGGTAAAGCGTCTGTCTACAATGCAGGAGACTCGGGTTTGATCCCTGGGTGGGGAAGATCTCTTGGAGATGGAAATGGCAACCCACTCCACTATTCTTGCCTGGAAAATCCCATGGATGGAGGAGCCTGAAAGGCTACAGTCCATGGGGTCGCAAAGAGTCGGACACGACTGAGTGACTTCACTTACTTAATCTATATATAGGAAGTGGGTCATAGAGGATCTTGCTTTGATTTAGGTCATTGAGTGTTCTGCCTATGTTTTCCTCTAAGAGTTTTATAGTTTCTGGTCTTACATTTAGGTCTTTAATCCATTTTGAGTTTATCTTTGTATATGGTGTTAGGAAGTGTTCTGATTTCATTCTTTTACATGTAGCTTTTCTGTTTTCCCAGCACCGTTTATTGAAGAGGCTGCCTTTGTCCTATTGTATATTCTTGCCTCCTTTGTCAAAAATAAGGTATTCATAGGTGCATGGGTTTATTTCTGGGATTTCTATCTTGTTCCATTGTTCTATATTTCTTGTTTTTGTGCTAGTACTATACTGTCTTGATAACTGTAGCTTGTAGTATAATCTGGAGTAAGGAAGGTTGATTCTTCCAGCTCCATCCTTCTTTCTCAAAACTGCTTTGGCTATTTGGAGTCTTTTTTGTTTCCATATGAATTGTGAAAATTTTTTTCTAGTTCTGTGAAAAATGCCATTGGTGATTTTTAATGATTGCATTGAATCTGTAGATAGTATTTTGTAATAGAGTCATTTTCACAATATTGATTTTTCCTATTCAGGAACATGAAATATCTCTCCATCTGTTCATGGCATCTTTGATTTCTTTCATTAGTGTCTTATAATTTTCTGTGTACAATTCTTTTGTCTCCTCAAGTAAGTTTATTCCTAGATATATAATTCTTTTTGTTGCAATGGTGAATGGGATTGATTCCTTAATTTCTGTTTCTGATTTTCCATTGTTATTATATGGAAATGCAAGTGCTTTATATGTATTGATTTGTATCCTGTACTTTGATAAATTCACTAATTAGCTCTAATAATTTTATGATAATATATTTAGGGTTTTCTACATACAGTATCATGTCATCTGAAACAGTGAGAGCTTTACTTCTTTTCTGATTTGGATTCCTTTTATTTCTTTTTCTTCTCTGATTGCTGTAGGTAGGACTTCTAGACTATATTGAAAAATAGTGGCAAAGTGGACACACTTGTCTTGTTCCTGATCTTAGGGGAAATGATTTCAGTTTTTCACCATTGAGAATGTTTGCTGTAGGCTTATCATATATGGCTTAACATATATCATATGTTGAGGTAGATTCTTTCTATGCCCATTTTTTAAAGAGTTTTAATCATAAATCTGTATTGGATTTTGTCAAAGGCTTTTTATGCATCTATTGAGATTATCATATGGTTTTTAATCTTTCAATTTGTTAATATGGTGTATCATACTGATTGATTTGCATATATTGAAGAATTCTTGCTTCCCTGGAATAAACCCATATTGATCATGATGCATGAGCTTTTTGATGTGTTGCTGGATTCTGTTTGTTTGCCAAAATTTTGTTGAGCATTTTTCACCGATGTTCATCAGTAATACTGGCTTGTAGTTTTCTTTTTTTGTGTGTGTTGTCTTTGTCTGGCTTTGGTATCAGGGTAATGGTGGCCTCATAGGATGGGTTTGGAAGTGTTCCTTCCTCTGCAATTTTTGGAAGGAGTTTTAGAAGGATGGGCATTACCTCTTCTTTAAATGTTTATAGTATTCTCCTGTGAAGTCATCTGGTCCTGGGCTTTTGTTTTTTGGGAGATTTTTTTTTTTTTTTTTATCAGAGCTTCAAATTAAGTGCTTGTAATTGGGTGGTTCATAATTTCTATTTCTTCCTCGTTCAGTCTTGGAAGATTGATCTTTTCTAAAAATCTGTCCATTTCTTCCAGGTTATCTATTTTATTGACCTATAGTTGTTCATAATAGTCTCTTATAATCCTTTTTATTTCTATGTTGTCTGTTATAAACTCTCCTTTTTCATTTCTAATTTTGTTGATTTGATTCTCTCTTTTTTTCTTGATAAGTCTGGCTAATGGTTTGTCCATTTTGTTTATCTTCTCAAAGAACCAGCTTTTAGTTTACTATTGTTTCTTTCATTTCTTTTTCATTTATTTCTGCTCAGATCTTTATGATTTCTTTCCTTCTACCAATTTTGGGGGTTTTGTTCTTCTTTTCCCAGTTGTTTTAGGTATATTTAGGTTGTCTATTTGATGATTGCTACAAAATATTCTCTTCCCACCATGATCTCCTCTCTCGCATCCCCTCAATCCATTTCTCTGCAGTCAGCAGCAACCCTTGCCCTGGTATGGCTCCAAAATCCCTAAACTCCAGCATCCAGCTTCTGCACCTTTCAGGTAGGCATCCAGGGTATGCATGGCTGTGGCAAGGACTGTCTGATTCTCATTCCATTTAGGCTGCCACAGATCAGCTGTTTCACATTCAGGTTTAAATGTTTCTCCTCTGACTCAGACAACTGCCCTCCAGTGAAGATCTGACCCCTGCTTCAATTCCCTGACCTGCAGAGGGCAGGTCCATTCTTACTAACACTCGTTTTTCTCCCTGGTTCCTTTGAATCCTACCGAGTTATGCATGGTTCTATATATTCTTTTCCATTGGTCAGGTACTCCCGTCCACTCTCAGTTGGTGTTCTGCATGCACTTCTGTGTCTGAAGGTGTATTCCTGATGTATCCTTGGAGAGATATCCACATCCACCTACTCCTCCACCATCTTGTTCTCTCTCAGCAAGTATTTTACTCCCCTCTTTCAACCTCATCAAGAGGCTCTTTAGTACCTCTTCACTTTCTGGCATTAGAGTGATATCATGTTGATATTTCTCTTTGCATTCTGAAATCCAATTGTGGAAATCACTCATGAAGTAAAATTCTATTTTTTTTTCAATTAGCTGTTAAAAAATGCTTTTAAGAACCTAAACTTAAGATAGGCTAACTTTTTATTTATGGAGTTTTGGTGAAATTAATAGAAAATTAAGGAAGCAGAAAATTACAAAAATACATCATATCTTAATCCATAGAGAAGAGAGACATATTTTTATTCACTGGAATTAATCCCTGATTGTTTTCTAAAGGGTCGAATGAAGATCATTTGGAGTTTCAGTGCCAAATTGTTATCAAGTTCTGTCATTAATTTCTTCTCTTTGTCTCCTTCAACATGACAAGCTTCAAGCTTAATAAATATAGGAACTCATTATTTATAAACTGTTATTATCTTCGTTCTATTCTTTATTCTTCGATTTCTGACATACATGTGTCAAAGTGCTTTTCTTAAAATATTTTTCTGCCAAATATTACTTTTATCATAATAGACACATTCTTTTTAGGTATATTTCATCAAGACTCATAAAGGAATACATATGAAAAACTATTACGGGTCTCTTATACAGAAATAAATTGGGCCTCAGAAGGATCAAATCACTCCTCTAGGACCGGAGTTAGAGCATGACCGGGTTGGAATATGAAACCATGTGATATCATTTCCAAGCACATTTTTGTAAATAAAGTCTCATTTACTTGTTTAGAGCAGCCTCTGGTGCTGCCACCTAGATCAGGTTCAAACCCTGCTTAATTTTCCAAATTCCATTAGTAGTCCGTGCTACCATTTTAATCTCAGAACCAACTATTTCTAACACATATGTTCTTCCTCTTTTGATGTGTTGTGACAGAGATTATATTATCTTTGATTTTTATAATTAAGGCTGACATTGTTTCTAATAAGGCTGAAAGACAGTGATTTTAATTTTTATTCATTTTTTAAAAGAAAGTTTAAGATTCATTATCTTTCTAAAAATTATTTGAAACAATTATTATGTTACAAATGTCATAAACAAGGATAACCAAAAAACAAACAACAACAACAACAAAAAAATTAGAAAGCTATTCAAAGTGATTTGAGTTCCTGTTTATTTACAAGACAAGATAAAGAAATTTGGTTTTCACATACTATATACAGAATTTTTCTCAAATTTATACCATCTTCACTTAACCACACAATAAGCATAAATGGTTAAGTATTTTTATGTATACCCAAAATTAGGAGGGAAAACAGTATAAAATACTTGTGATCTTTGGATAGTTATTCATGACAAAATATCATTGAGAAAGTTAATAGAATAATTTTTTAGATTATCTAATTTGAAGATGTGATTTGTCCTCATGCACAGAAAGTCTTATAAGTCATGTAGATAAAGGTTAAGTGATGCTCTTGTGATTTTTAATGAGAAACTACAAATGCTCATATGTACTCATTAATAAAGTAATTTTCAGTTTTTTGAGGAATCTCCATACTGTTCTCCATAGTGGCTGTACTAGTTTGCATTCCTACCAACAGTGTAAGAGGGTTCCCTTTTCTCCACACCCTCTCCAGCATTTATTGCTTGTAGACTTTTGGATCGTAGTCATTCTGACTGGCATGAAACGGTACCTCATAGTGGTTTTGATTTGCATTTCTCTGATAATGAGTGATGTTGAGCATCTTTTCATGTGTTTGTTAGCCATCTGTATGTCTTCTTTGGAGAAATGTCTATTTAGTTCTTTGGCCCATTTTTTGATTGGGTCACTTATTTTTCTGGAATTGAGCTGTAGGAGTTGCTTGTATATTTTTGAGATTAGTTGTTTGTCTGTTGCTTCATTTGCTATTATTTTCTCCCATTCTGAAGGCTGTCTTTCCACCTTGCTTATAGTTTCCTTTGTTGTGCAGAAGCTTTTAAGTTTAATTAGGTCCCATTTGTTTATTTTTGCTTTTATTTCCAGTATTCTGGGAGGTGGGTCAGAGAGGATCCTGCTGTGATGTATGTCAGAGAGTGTTTTGCCTATGTTTTCCTCTAGGAGTTTTATGGTTTCTGGGCATACACACTGAGAAAACCAGAATTGAAAGAGACATGTGTACCCCAATGTTCATAGCAGCACTGTTTACAATAGCCAGGACTTGGAAGCAACCTAGATGTCCATCCGCAGATGAATGGTTAAGAAAGCTGTGGTACATATACACAATGGAGTATTACTCAGCCATTGAAAAGAATACATTTGAATCAGTTCTAATGAGGTGGATGAAACTGGAGCCTATTATACAGAGTGAAGTAAGCCAGAAAGAAAAACACAAATACAGTATACTAACGCATATATACGGAATTTAGAAAGATGGTAACAATAACCCTGTTTACGAGATAGCAAAACAGACACTGATGTATAGAACAGTCTTTTGGACTCTGGGAACGGGAGAGGGTGGGATGATTTGGGAGAATAGCATTGAAATATGTATAATATCATATCTGAAACTAGTCGCCAGTCCAGGTATGATGCCTGATAACGGATGCCTGGGGCTGGTGCACTGGGACGACCCAGAGGGATCCTGTGGGCAGGGAGGAAGGAGGAGGGTTCAGGATGGGGAATACATGTATACTTGTGGCGGATTCATTTTGATGAATGGCAAAAGCAATACAATATTGTAAAGTTAAGCAAAATAAAATTTTAAAAAAATGTAATTTTCAAAAATATTGGCATCTCTAAGATAATATTAGAGTAAATTATTTTGTTGTTGTTGTTTAAGTGCTAAGTCATGCCCAACTCTTCTGTGATCCCATGGACTGTAGCCTGGGAGGCGCCTCTGTCCATGGGATTTTCTAGGCAAGAATACTGAAGTGGAATGCAACTTCTGCCTCCAGGACATCTTCCCAACTCAGGGATCAGACCCATGTTTCCTGCATTTCCTGCACTGGCTGGCAGGTTTTTTACCACTGAGTCACCAGGGAAGCCCAAATTATTTCATTAAAAAAAAAGTTTTTATATAGTCTGAGAAGAATTGAGGATTTGCGGCTCACAAAGGACATTTATTGTCAAGGCAATATCTGTTGGTTAGTCATCAGGCTGAGAGCAAAGGAAGAAGAATTCTTAGAGTCAAGTTCTGGGAAATTGCATGGACTATTTTGATTCGTCAGTGAACTGCAGGACTTCCCAGGTGCCTCAACAGTAAAAAGTCAACCTGCAATGCAGATATGAGTTCAGTCCCTGAGTTGGGTAGATCTCCTGCAGAAGGAAAGGTCAACCACACCAGTATTCTTGCCCTGAGAATCCCATGGATAGAGGAGCCTGGCGAGCTATAGTCCATGTGGTCGTAAAAGAGTCTAATACAGCTTAGTGACTAAACAACAGCAGTGAAGTACTCTGTTGTAATTTTTCTTCCCTGATGTCTTTTGTTCCTTAACATAATCTTTGTTCTTCTATCTTTCACTGAATGTGTGAGTGCTCAGTTGCTTCAGTCATAACCGACTCCCTGTAACTCTATGGACTGTAGCCTGCTAGGCTCCTCTGTCCATGGAATTCTACAGGCAAGAATACTGGAGTGGGTTGCCCTGCCCTTCTCCAGGGGATTTTCCCAACCCAGTGATCAAACTCATGGCTCCTGCATTGCAGGTCGATTCTTTACTGCTGAGCCACCTGGGAAGCCCATCCTTCCCTAAAGGGTGTTACATTATCATTAGTGGTATTATTATTAATTACTATTATGTCCTAGAATTAGTAGGGCTGAGAGAAAACAGCAGAGGCCTACTGGGGCTGAACATTGGTCAGCTAAGAAACTTGAAAAGGGATCCTAAGCATGTACTAATAGGTGAAACTCAGAACTTGGAAACACTCCCAGAAATTTTAAGGAAATATTTAGAGAGATGGACTCAGTTTGGTGTAATCATGAAAGCTGGAACTAGCATTAAGTATAGGTTATGAAAGAAAGCCACAAATATGAAGACTGGAAAAATGAGGCTAAGAAATATAGATGAGAATACAGATGAGAATATAGATTTGGAGATACAGGTTTTGATACAGATTAGGAAACACATATAAGTTATATATATGCTCACGTTTTATTTGGAGAAATCATACTTTAAAATCTCAAAAATTAAGTAAATACTATTTTTTAAATGATATGTTGTAAAACTTTGTCGAAATATAGCTTTAACTTTAAAATGAAGTGTTCAGTAAATTAGCATTTAGCTATGTAAAAACAGTCCAGAAATAGATTTTGATTATTTTTGTTATAAAAGTAATTTAGATGTTTAATTTTATGCAGGAACAATGAGATAAGTACTGTTTCAAATACAAAATGACAGTAGAAATGAAAGTATATTAGAGCATTTCCTTGTAATTTGCATATTGTAATCTGGGCCAACCAAAAGAGGGCGCTAAAGTATTGTGCTACCTAGCTTGGTTTTATATATGGATTAATTTCACATGGGAATAGAAAGGATGTATTTAGATGTAAATTTAACTAGATCTGATATTGACAAATTAACATTGATATATTATGCAAACTCTTAAAAACTTGAGTCTTATAAAGAGAGAAATCACATAATCTTCAAGTAACTTGAATCACATGATTTTTGTCTATACTTGGATAAAAGTGAAAGTGAAGTCGCTCACTCGTGCCGGACTCTTTGCGACCCAAAGATGGACAGTAGCCTGAATCAAGCTCCTCCGTCCATGGGATTTTCCAGGCAAGAGTACTGGAGTGGGTTGCCATTTCCTTCTCCAGGGAATCTTCCCGACCCAAGATGGAACCCAGGTCTCCCCCATTGTAGACAGATGCTTTGCTGTCTGAGCCACAAGGGAAGTCCCTATACTTGTATAAATAAGGCCAATAACATTGAGGCTGTTTTAATCTACATGAATACAATTAAAATAACACAAAATATGATGGATTTAAACAAGGATACCAAAAGTATATATTTTACATAACCAGTGATATCACTGGCAAAGAGATCTTATATACTAATAATATGTGAGTTTTATCCAGGACAACTACTACCCGTTTTCCCCACAGACTAGGGCAAGATACCATTACTAATAAAGGTTCATTGCCAAATAAAAATAGAGTCTGTAGTTCCTTATTACAAAATGTTACTTTACAGTGGGAGTAATTTATTTAGTGTATAGTTTAATTTCCTTCTCCAAAACATCATAAAGAAATCTCTAAGTCCAGTAGGAAATCACAAAGAGATGAAATAATTTACTTATAAATAATTAATTTTTATGTAAATAGATTGTGAAAGCAAAATGTTTAATTGACTATCAAATACTTGTAATGTTATGCTTCCTCAAGACATTACATTGAAACAGAGGGTGTTGCTCCTTTGCAATTTGGGAGAACTTATCTTACACATTTATGCTTTTACTACTCTGATAGCACTATAAATAAAACATAGTTAAGGGTAATAAATTCTAGATTTAAATGAGGGATCTAATATCTGAAATGCCTGACATATTTTTTGACATAAACCAATGATATGATGATATCCAAGGACAGAATTATTGAAAGATATCAATATTTAAGTCTACAAGAAATAACTGACCTATATTTCTTTCTTTAAATCTAGTCATTTACAAATTGAGTGTATTTTTAGGAATTCACTCGATATTAGAATTACATATTCTTTAAATGAATCCAATTGTTATCTTTTAAACTGACATACTTTCTTTTTCCCAAAGATTGAGCTGTTATTTTAGCAAACTGTTCCATTTCAAGCAATCTTTGCTACAATACATAAATAATAAAAATAATACACACACACACACACATGTGCTGTGCTGTGCTGTGCTTAGTCACTTAGTTGTGTCCAACTCTTTGGGACCCCATGGACTGTAGCCTGCCCCGCTCTGTTCCTCTGTCCATAGTGAGCTCACCAGGCTTCTCTGTCCATGGGGATTCTCCAGGCAACAATATTGGAGTGGGTTGCCATACCCTCCTCCAGGGGATCTTCACAACCAGAGATTGAACCCAGGTCTCCCAATTGCAGGCAGATTCTTTACCATCTGAGCCACCAAGGAAGCCCGAGGATACTGGAGTAGGCAGCCTATCCCATCTCCAGGGTATCTTCCTGACCCAGGAATCAAACTGGGGTCTGCTGCATTGCAGGCGGATACTTTACCAGCTGAGCTACCAGGGAAGTCCATATATAAAAATACATAAATAGTGTTAAATAATTTTATAACTACAGAAACATACATATAAGTTCAATCAAATGAGTAGATTACACTATTTCAGTTATCTGAACAAAAAACAGATAATTTATTTAGAAAGCTATTATTTCTACATATATAGTGTATACAATAAGCTATGTATAGCTTATTGTATACAATAAGTTTTATACAAATACAATACAATAATTGCAAATATGCTTGAAAAAATACAATAGTTGTGAATGTGCTTGAAAAAACACAGAATGTTTGGTTCTGTAAACATTATAAATTAATACACTTCTGAATATTTGTGACAATGACCCACCTCCCAGAATAATGGAAATAAAAGCAAAAATAAACAAATGGGACCTAATTAAACTTAAAAGCTTCTGCACAACAAAGGAAACTATAAGCAAGGTGAAAAGACAGCCTTCAGAATGGGAGAAAATAATAGCAAATGAAGCAATTGACAAACAACTAATCTCAAAAATATACCAGCAATTCCTACAGCTCAATTCCAGAAAAATAAATGACCCAATCAAAAAATGGGCCAAAGAACTAAAGAGACATTTCTCCAAAGAAGACATACAGATGGCTAACAAACACATGAAAAGATGCTCAACATCACTCATTATCAGAGAAATGCAAATCAAAACCACTATGAGGTACCATTTCATGCCAGTCAGAATGGCTGCGACCCAAAAGTCTATAAGCAATAAATGCTGGAGAGGGTGTGGAGAAAAGGGAACCCTCTTACACTGTTGGTGGGAATGCAAACTAGTACAGCCACTATGGAGAACAGAGTGGAGATTCCTTAAAAAACTGGAAATAGAACTGCCTTATGATCCAGCAATCCCACTGCTGGGCATACACACTGAAGAAACCAGAACTGAAAGAGACACATGTACCCCAATGTTCATCAGAGCACTGTTTATAATAGCCAGGACATGGAAGCAACCTAGATGTCCATCAGCAGATGAATGGATAAGAAAGCTGTGGTACATATACACAATGGAGTATTACTCAGCCATTAAAAAGAATACATTTGAATTAGTTCTAATGAGGTGGATGAAACTGGAGCCTATTATACAGAGTGAAGTAAGCCAGAATGACAAACACCAGTACAGTATACTAACGCATATATATGGAATTTAGAAAAATGGTAACAATAACCTTGTATACGAGATAGCAAAAGAGACACTGATGTATAGAACAGTCTTTTGGACTCTGTGGGAGAGGGAGAGGGTGAGATGATTTGGGAGAATGGCATTGAAACATGTGTAATATCATATATGAAACGAGTCGCAAGTCCAGATTCGATGCACAATACTGGATGCTTGGGGCTGGTGCACTGGGATGACCTAGAGTGATGGTATGGGGAGGGAGGAGGGAAGAGGGTTCAGGATGGGGAACACATGTATACCTGTGGCGGATTCATTTTGATATATGGCAAAACCAATACAATATTTTAAAGTTAAAAAATAAAATAAAATTAAAAAAAATAAAACCATAAAAAATTCAAACTCATATTTTTTAATGCAAAGAAAGTCTGATATCAATGTGAAAAACCTAGGCAATATGGAGAATATCAACTGAACAGAAACTATTACTCTAATACTAGAGTGGACATCAACACAGAGGGATCTACATCTCAGGAAAGGCCTTCAAAAGGACCATATATAAGAGCATAGTACCAGGTTTTGGGTACTTCAAACTGTTTTATTTATATTTTTCTGGTTTTTATTTCCCCACAAGATGGAAGCTTGTTAGAGAAATAATAGAATGTTAAATATTAATATAACTGTTTTCACAAATTTAATTTACTTCAGAACAGAAAAGGCCCTTAGAAGTCTTCTTATCTCCATCAATCATTTTCAAAATGAAGAAATTCCAAAGTGGTAAATGAATACAGAGCCCCTGTCTCCAGTCTTTTTAGCCCCATCTCTTGTTCTTTTGACTAGATTATAATGTAATTCCACCACATAAAATTTTAGAAATAGTTAACCCCACTTTCATTCTTGCAGACAGCAGAGACAATTGGCATAAGGCTATTTTTCCTTCTCTATATGCAGAGTTGATTAGTTTTATCCTACTCGTTCTGTAGAGTTTATAGAGAAAGTCAGGCCCAGCTACAGTGGTGAAATAAACGGCAGTCATTATTTACGTCTGGCTATTCATGCTTATTAATATGCCATATTTTACATGTAAAGGTTAAGAATCAAAACTTATTTTTTTAAAAATATAATGATTTACATTGATCAGTCATTCTTAATCACATAACTTATCCTTGGAGACCTAGATTCTATTCTTAGTTTTCTTGTCTAGGATCAGTTTAAGCAAGTTTTTCAGGGTCTTGGTATCCTTACCTAAATGTCTGTTAGATTCCTTCTTACTGTAATAGTCCCTGGTTACACTGAATCAATCTTTTCTTAATTTAAAATCTTCCTTCCAAGAGAAAGATCACATTTTATAGCATAAACTTTTTTATTTAAAAATTGCATTAAAAATCATTATGACAACTTTGCCCTATTTTATTAATAATGAAAACTGGACAAATGTTTTTCTAAGACCAATATATTTTTCATGCAATTTCAAACATATTTTTCATCCTCTGATAATTGGGAGTTTTTTAGTGCTCTGGGGATTTTCAAAGTGTGATTGCTTACATAATTTTAAACAACATTTCTTCAATGTTTCCAATATGTTCTTATTGTTACTCCTACTCTCTGCTTTCCTGATTGATGATATGGTATTTTTAAAAGCCAGTGAAGATTTCTTTTGAAAAAATATGTTGCCTAATCAAGTAAAACCCTAGCAGGGCAAAAGCATCTTTTCAGTCAATTATTTGAAGGTACAATTATATTTCATTTTCTGCTTTATTTTAAAAGTTTGGACAGGAAAAGTCCTGAAACATGTATAGAATTTTATAAATACATTTTTCCAAATACAAGGGTAAAATTCTCTAAAAACTGTATTAAAACTGACAGTTTGAGTATTTTGTGAATATAACAAGTATAGTTAGCAAAATTAATATTTATTAAATGGCTACTATATAAGCACTTTTGAGGCAGGAGGTAGATGGCGACCCAGGGTAAAACAATGGGACATTTTTCCCCTGTGGACCAATACATCAAGATTAGAAAAGCAGGACAATTGAGAGAGGAGCCTGGGCCCTGCCCAGACAGAAGATAAGAGACCACATATTTCTCATTCTCAGTCAGAAGATCTTCCTGACTACACATGTGCAGAAAGGCTCCTTGGGGTTCAAAAGGGGAGTGATGTCAATTGATGACACTACCCATAGACCTCTTTGGTAGAATCCTTCTTGACTAGGTGATATGTACACACACATGGGAGGATCTTGAGATGTACAAAATATGGACTCTGAACCAAGTAAGTCAGAATTATTGGTCAAGAAAATGTGTAAGAAATGCCTCATAAAAGTAATTCAGGCCACCACAAGGGAATGAGAGCAATTCTCTCTCTGAGCTCCTCTGTGTGTCTGCCCACCCATACATCTATCCACATGTACTGTATTTTTTTTTTCCTTGTAATAAATATTTTACTTTTTTCACTACTTTCCATCTTTGTGGGAATTCTTTTCTGCAAAGCTGAAAGGCCAAGACCCTTATGGGGTACAGTGACTAGGATTTGGTGCTCTCACTGCTGTGACCTGACCTCAGTCTCTGGATGGGAACCCAAGTCCTGCTTCAAGCCACTGCAAGCCAAGGCCACCAGAGATCACTTTGATGTATGCATTATCATAATCCCTCTTGCAATAATCTTAATGATTCAATTGTTCATATTTTCACCTGAGGAAATTTAAATTTAGGAAGATAAAATAAGTTTCCTGAGACCACACTGGAGGCAAGAGATAAAGCTGGTGTTTCTGGCTTAAGAATCTAAGCTCTACAACAGTTAGCACTTAAGTAAATATGATTTGTTCCCTACTCTGCAGTTCAAAAGAATGGCAGGCAGATTTACATTGGGAAAGGGAGAAGCAGGGAATATAGGAAATATAAAGTTAGCATCAAATAAAAAATTATAAATAACACATCTTCCAATATGGCATATGAATCAGTTTCATAATTAAGCAATGTAGAACTTAAGGAAGGAATTATTTAGCAAAGCACAATTCACCCAATATACTTAAACCATTGTATTTCTTTACGGAAAACATTCAATAACTTTTTATGATATAATCTTAAAAGTCTAAACTGGGTATGTTTTCATTTTTGCTTTATAATTGCAAATGAAATTTTAGCCAAAATGAACACAATTTTGCAAGATAAGAAGCATATTTTATACATGTCATTTGGGTTGAGAATCTTGTCATTATAATTGTTTACTTTGCACAAATGGTGTAATCTTATACATGTTCATTGAGTACTGTGCAGACAGGTGCTTTTAAGGAAGGGTGTCCAACCAGTCCCTGATGAGGTCAAAGGTCAATTTCTCCACAAATACATTGTATATCAAGGATCCAGAGGACTATGACTAGGATCAACTATACCAGACCACCTTACCTCCCCCCTGAGAAACCTATATGCAGGTCAGGAAGCAACAGTTGGTACCAGATGTGAAACAATGGACTAGTTCAAAATTGATAAAGCAGTATGTCAAGGCTGTATATTGTCACCCTGCTTATTTAACTTCTATGCAGAGTGCACTATATGAAATGCCAGACTAGATGAAGCACAAGCTGGAATCACTATTGCTGGGAGAAATATCAACTTCAGAAATGCAGATGACACCACCCTTATGGCAGAAAGTGAAGAGAAACTGAAGAGTTTCTTGATGAAGGTGAAAGAGGAGAGTGAAAAATATAGCTTAAAACTCAACATTCAAAAAACGAAGATCATGGCATCTGGTCCCATAACTACAAGGCAAATAGATGGGGAAAAAGTGGAAACAGTGCCAGATTTTATTTTCTTGGGTTTCAAATCACTGTTAATGATGACTATAGCCATGAAATTATAAGATGTTTGCTCCTTGGAAGAAAAGCTATGACACACGTAGACAGCGTACTAAAAAGTAGAGACATCACTTTTCCAACAAAGGTCTGTCTAGTCAAAGCTATGGTTTTTCAAGTAGGCATGTACAGATATGAGAGTTGGACCATAAAGAAGGCTGAGCATCAAAGAATTTAGCTTCGAACTTTGGTACTGGAGAAGACTTCAGAATCCCTTGGACAGCAAGAAGATCAAACCAGTCAATCCTAAAGAAAATCAACCCTGAACATTCATTAGAAGGACTGATGCTGAAGCTGAAGCTCTAATATTTGGCAACTTGATGTGAAGAGCTGACTCACTGGAAAAGACCCTAATGCTAGGAAACATTGAGCGCAGGAGGAGAAGGAGATGACAGAGGATGAGATGGTTGGATGGCATCACCGACTCAATGGCTATGAGTTTGAGCAAACTTCAGGAAATAGTGAAGGACAGGGACGCCTAGTGTGTAGCAATCCATGGGGTTGCAAAGAGTCAGACATGACTGAGTGACTGTACAAAAACAACAACCTAATTTAGTTGATGCTCAAAATACTGAGCACCAACTAAAAGATTGTCTAGGGTCCTGGAACAAATAAATAAGAGAGTAATACAATTATCTCTGAAATTTTAACCACAGATCATCAAAAAATAGGAAATGAGTAACAAAAGAGAAACTGTAAATGTGCCAGAATCTAACGGTAAGCATAATAAAGAGATGAAAGTGGAACATGTAGGACAGCAGATCCTCAGAAGTAGAGAAAAAATTCAATCACATAATTAGACTCTTTTGGAAACTCTAGAGAAGTATGAAAATCACTTGAAAATAATCACACAGATAGGAATGAATCAACATTTGGAGACATTCGAGACACGTCTAGAACAGATCCTGCTGTCCCTAGTGCCTTCAAGAAGGATAGAATTTCCCTCAATATTTAGGAAAAAGGAGGATCAAACCTATTATGGAGTTCATTTTTCCCCTTTGGAGAATTGTAAAACTAACTGTCCCTTATTATAGACACAGAAATATACAGAGATATATACAGATATATATGTCCTCCTTACAATAAGATACACTTTCCTGTCTTAGCTTCAGTGAATCTTCAACTTATAACCAGGAAAAAAAAAGAGAAATACATATTTTGGACACTAAGAATTAATATTTATATATTCTATAGTAGTTGTTTGAAATTCCTACCACTATATAAATAGTAACATTTAATAAAAGTCTAGCTTTGTATACATACAAAGATGACTATTATGTCAGAACCATTTGCTTCATGAAGGAAGAAAAAAATGGGAGAATGCACATTGTTATCAATAGGTGAAAAATGGAAAATGTCCAGTTCACATCTTTATTATGAAGTTTATAAGCATGTAAGTATATATGATATAATAATTTTTATAAATTAAATCAGTTATATCAGAATATTATAAAAAAGAGCAAAATTTATCAACATACCAGAACTTTAGAATTTGCCATTCTTTCTGCCTAAAATGATGTTTTTTTAATGATATTTCCATTCAGAACCAATTTAAATATCACCTCAAAAAAAAGCTCCTGTCTACCTTGATAAGTTCCACCCCATCCCCCTCAGTACCTCTCTGTCCCACTGCCTATTTCCTTAGCATTCATCAGTACCATGTTTATCTTATCTATTATTTATATTACTCCCCAAGAAAGTACAATCTGATGACCAGAAACACTTTGCATCATGTTTACTGCAATAACCTTAGCACTCAGAAAAGTGCTCTCTGCATAGTAAATATTTAATAAATATAACTAGTTTCTTTATTTTATGACTATTATCTCCACTTTACATGGATTAAAATAAACCATCAAATCAGTAATATTCATCACAAAGATAGCTTACAAGTTAATTTTAGTGAATGTCACAAGCTTGCAATCATTATTACCATTTTTATTTGGACTATATTTTTCAAATCATAGTAAAATTGTTATACAAGTAAACCATCTTTATAAAGTCTATGCACTTTAAGGTCAAGAATGTCATTCACTATATAGTTATTAATGTAATTCAAAGAATAAAAGGTAGAAGACCATAAAAATGATAGAAAAGGAAAATTAAATACCTGGCTAACATATGTGATGATATGAGTTAGTATGAAATGTTATTACCATTGATTTAAAAGACTTTCATAACTCATTCACATCGTCAAGATCCATGTGTAATGTACTCATTCTAACTTGAAGCAATAAACTTTATAGTATTCAATCTATGACTCTAAATATTCTATCTTGCTTTAAATATGGTATAAATTTATACCACATAATTTTTCAAAATGTAAAATATTTTCATTGTATGCTATGTCAACTTAAGAAATCACGTGATAAATATGCATATTTATATGAATAATGTTGTATGTGACTTTCAGATTTACCTTATCTAATTTCAAGAACAATGAAAGTAGTCATCAAATTAAGCTAGGTCACACTTATGCTTTTCTACATGGAAAGTTTCAATACACTTTACCTAGATACAATGAACCTGAGCAATAACATTCTTAATAATAATAACAGTGGTTGTTATAGTATCAATAGTGTCTCTTCATAATATACTATCATGTAGGTATTGCTAATATCTTTACTCAGGAAGTTCCAAGAGCCCTGAAGCATTAAAAGTCTTTTTCAACCTCATATATGAAGTATATAGTAAAACTACTTTTATATTTTAAATGTATGACTCCAGGACTTTGCTTGCCCTTATGACCATAAAATATTACCTATCTAAACTTCCTGCCCATTGCATTTTACTATATATGAGAAAATTTGTACCCAGAAAAGAAGATAACTTACCAACAAGACAGAACCTGTAAATGGAGCTGGGAAGAGATTGTATATTTACTTACACCATCAGCCAAGTGCATTTTTGCTATTATTTTGATAAACTTGTATGTTAACTACAAATATTTTAACTTATACACTGTTAAACAGTCCACAGTTTTGTCAGGTCAATATGAAAAGTCTATAAATATCATGAAAGCTTTGGTCTTTCTTCCAGGGAATTCACACCAAATCATAAATATTTTTATAAGGATTCCAGCATAGTTCTGATCATTTGAAATGTATACTTTGGGCCCTTTAAGGCTGTGAACATACTTTTAAGATTCATAATATAGGAGAAAAAATTAAAATATATAAACAAATTGCTGAAGACTCAGATCCAAGGCTCAGAAGTACTGATGTATTTCTAGACATGATGAAGGGTGGGTTAGAGGTAAGGGAGAAGAGGTGACTGAGATATATTCTTAATTTACAAGATTACAGTTTGTGGAATATATCATTAATTAAACATACTAGAGAACAGATCAAGATTGGGATTGACATATGATGTGTATAAGTAGATAACTAATGAGAACCTGGTATGTAGCACAGGGAATTCTTCTTAATGCCCTGAAAAGAAAGAGAGAAAAGAAAAGAAATTGAAAGTCACTCAGTCGTGTCCGACTCCTTGTGACCCCCATAACTATACAGTCCATGCAGTTCTCCAGGTCAGAATACTGGAATGGCTAGCCTTTCCCTTCCCCAGGAATCTTCCCAATCCAGGGATACTTAATGCCCTATGATGACCTAAATATAAAGGAAATTTAAAAAAAGAGGGGTATATGTAAAAGAAAAAAAAATCAAACATACTGTTGAGTAGGTGAGCAATTAAAATTTCTTATCTTATTAGGGCAAAGAGATTTGAAAGTTTTCATAAGAAGACTAGTTGAAGGACAAGACAGTAAAAGATCAATGTAAGATATGACTAGTATTTTATCTCTTAGGATTTTATATTTTGCCTTGTAACACAGAATTACAAATCATAAAGACATTTTTTTCTATGTATGTCTTTTGAAAGCAGTGAAGAAAAATAGAAAAATGATCTTGGATTAACTTGGAAAGCAGCTTATAAAAGGGAGTTATAGTCCTACTTATTGTGTACTCCTATTTCATATTAGGATTATTGATTTCAATTTTGGGATAATATCAAACAAGAGTTCAATTTTCACAGGGCAACTGGAATGGTATAGCAGTCTATAAAATGTTACTTATTTTAAAACTGAAGTAACGAGGCCAGTTCACACTGAAAGGAAAGTATAGGCTGGACAGTGTTTTCTTTGAATGCTTTTCTTTTAATACTATTACATAATAGTGAAATAAAAATTAATACCAAGGAAAACTAAGAAAAAATAAAGAAAGACAACAAAGATAAATGTTGCCACTTATGGCAAGAGGAGATTCTCTAAAAACTGAAGCTGTTTGGAAATGAAAGTGATTTCCATGTGATGGTCTTCCCAGCACATGTCCCACAACAGCACAGAGCCTAAGATGTGAAGCAGATCTTCAGCGATGAATAAATTCAAAGCTAAGAAAATGAAATAATCAGCCAATGGAAAAATTAATTTCTACAACTAATCAGAAGATTGTTTTCTCCTGATAGTGAATGTAAAAGAACATAAAGGATGCATATAAAATTCTGAACAGACTTCTCAATAAACCTGCACATATTTAGAGCACCACATACTGCTACTGATGTTATGAGAAACACTGCTTCTGCCACTACCAGCGAACTGTAAGATGGACTGTAATTTCCACTACATGAAAATGGAACACAATCAGCTTCTTAATATGAAAAGTTCATAGGTATCAGTTTTGGGACCAACCTAGATAGCATATTCAAAAGCAGAGACATTACTTTACCAACAAAGGTTCGCCTAGTCAAGGCTATGGTCTTTCCTGTGATCATGTATGGATGTGAGAGCTGGACTGTGAAGAACGCTGAGCGCCGAAGAATTGATGCTTTTGAACTGTGGTGTTGGAGAAGACTCTTGAGAGTCCCTTGGACTGCAAGAAGATCCAACCAGTCCATTCTGAAGGAGATCAGCCCTGGGATTTCTTTGGAAGGAATGATGCTAAAGCTGAAACTCCAGTATTTTGGCCACCTCATGCGAAGAGTTGACTCATTGGAGAAGACTCTGATGCTGGGAGGGATTGAGGGCAGGAGGAGAAGGGGACGACAGAGGATGAGATGGCTGGATGGCATCACTGACTCGATGGATGCGAGTCTGAGTGACCTCCGGGAGCTGGTGATGGACAGGGAGGCCTGGCGTGCTGCGGTTCATGGGGTCGCAAAGAGTCGGACACGACTGAGCGACTGATCTGATCTGATCTGATCAGTTTTGGGATTCTTGAGGAGTCAGCATGAAAATACTTTTGCTAATTTGTCTCCTCACACATATACCTTATGTATATTAACTATACAAAGAACAGCCTTACCAGTTTCAAGTCCCGATTTTTCTTAATGTTTCTCCAAAACCTTCATGCAGCTGTACGTAAGTCAGGGCTACATTCCTGGACCTGCAGTCAAACCCACTAGTCAATAGTACCATGTCTCTTTGTTCCACTTATCTCTTCTTAATGAATTGTGACCAGTAATATTCAGCTCCCCATAAGACCCATCCCCTGGAGAAGGAACTGGCAAACCACTCCAGTATTTTTGCCTGAAAAATCCCATGGACAGATGAGCCTGGTGGGTTTCATTCCATGGGTTCACAAGAGTCAGACACCGACTTAGCAACTAAACCACCCGCCATAAGTGGAAAAGACCCCATTTCCAGTCAATTACAAGGTAAAGTTGGGAGAAGTGGAATGGTGGAGAAGTGTTTTTATCAATAAAATCGTCCACTGAATATACTGACCAATTTTTATTAGCATCACATCTAAGGAGCTCCTAGAGTTAGAAAAGGTACCTTTCTGTTACAGTTCACTGAATCATCTCCCTGAAAAGCAAGCCAAATTAAGAATGAAAAAGCACTTGTAGTTAAACATATTCTGTCTTGGAACTAGAGAAGGTACAGGGGTAGTAAAAACTGAAGGTGTAGGGGTAGGTGGAAGGAGCAAAGCAGTAAACAGGGAAACAGAAATAGCAGAAAACTGAAGGTAAGAAAACTAAAGTAGTTAAAAGCAGCAAGAGAAACAAATTATCACAGGTCATTGCATCAGAAAAAAAAAATCTGTCTTCTATGAATCACTACAGATTTACATTCAATTTGGTAGAAATCAGTGGGAAACATACAACTCAAATGAAGTCTATTTTAGCCACCAAACAATTCAGAATTCAAGCAGAAGTGAAAGGTTAAAAGAAGATGGATGTGAATTATTTTTTTTTTTCCTCAGAGATAATAGTTACAGTTAAAGGAGAAATATATTTAACATTTTCAGCACAATACATACCACCAAGCATATTAGAAAATTAATGCATTATATATAGTTATATACTTGTTGAGTGGCTAAGTCATGTCCAGCTTTTGTGACCCCGTGGAAGGCAGCATACCAGGTGCCCCTGTCTTTCTCTATCTCCCGTTAGTCCTCTCAAACTTATGTCCATTGAGCAAGCGATGCCATCCAACCATCTCATCCTCTGTCACCCCCTCATTTGATGTATCTTATCAGTGAATTTATTATTGAGAACATTTTAATCACATGTTAAAGACAAAAAGTTCTTTACATAATCTTAACATGTGGTTACTTTCCTATATATTAAATAGGTTAAGAAGCTACTTTTAGTGGGAATTTCCTTGCTGTCCAGTATTGTTGCCTGGGGAATCCCATGAACAAACGAGCCTGGCAGGCTACAGTCCATGGGGTCACAAAGAGTTGGACACGACTAGCAACTGAGAATGTATGCACGGTGAGCAGTGGTTTCACTGTGTGCTTTCACTGCCCAGGGCAAACTGTGTGGCATGACCAAAAAAAAAAAAAAAATATATATATATATGTACTTTTAGTAAATTAACTACTTATACTTAAAATTTTTCTCATCTTGGGGATAAAGATTAATTTCATATGCGTTCCATTGACATAAGTCAAAATACTGGATGAAAAGTAATAAAAATATTAAATTATTACATTTAGAAAAATAATATAAAGCTGTAATTTTAATAAAATGTGCATCACTGATAGTTTATAAAGTTTATAAAACATCTCTTATTTATAGAAAGTCATTGCATTGTAAGACTATGTGTCGAATTCTAGTTACTTATTTTCTAAAATCTCTTTCCAAATCCATATTTTACATAAAAATATTAGCTATAAATACATAAGGATATGTTTGTCAAAACCCATCATCTAAATTAAATTTTCATTCTGGGGTAGAAGTTACTCAACACTCTTTCCATTTGGGTTGTTTACCTACATTTTCTTGTTGTTTTAGAAGAGTGCAATTTAAAATGTGTGTTTGTTGCTCAGTTGTGCCTGACTCTTTTCAATCCCATGGACAGCAGCCTACCAGGCTTATCTATTCATGGGATTTTCTAGGCAAGGATACTGGAGTGGTTTACCATTTCCTTCTCCAGGGGATCTTCCCTACCCAGGGATTGAACCAGGGTCTCCTGCACTGCAGGCAGACTCTTTACCAACTGAGCTACCAGGGAAGCCCATAATATAATAATATGGTCATTGAAGTATAATACGAGACATGCACAATTGACATATTTATAGTGAAGCAAATTTTATTCTTCCATGAAAATGCTTAAAGCTCAATTTCAATGTAAAACTGCAATAAATACAGTTCAGTTTTGAGTGAAATGGAGAGGAATCTCTACACCTGTGTTTAAATAGAGTTACAGTTGACTCCAAAGATAATGTTTCATTTGTCAGCACCAAACCATAAGAAGGTTTGGGGAGACATCAGACACTCATGATAGCATCATTATTAAATTATTTTGTGTCTCTGCCACTGAGTCTGCCATTGAATCTCATTACTTTTTTAGTCTCCATTCTGTCATTTGGTCTCCATCAGTTTCAGTATTCATCTTTGAGTATTTGTAATTATAAACTCAAGTAGTTTCCTGATATATATTTATTCTAAAAATTCTATTAGAACAATTGCCCACTTAATTTTCTGAAATCAATTTTCTAAATTTCCAAAATTGAAACTTTCTTATTTAAATAAAACAATATTCCATATTTACCTACTGAAAGCAAAATATAACATAGGTCTCAAGTCCAAAGTAGTGAGCTTGAGACACATCACACATATATATATTCAGTATATATATATACATACATTGAAATATATAGACATAGATAGCATTGATTTAAAAAATCTTTATTTTAAAGTTAAAATAACTCTATAATATTAAAAATTTTAAGCTTATTATTGTTATTTACTATTTATATTTCAATAGAACTCCCTATTCTAAACTGATCAAAGTTAATTTTAAATATATAAAAATATTTATTCCCTATATGATAATATTCTTCATTGTTAATGACTGTATCAGGAATCTTAATCTAAGTTAAACATATAAGACAGATGATTTTCATATGCATTATTACAATAGTATTAATTATTTAGTCTTTGGAAGAGTTAAGTATTATCAGAAATATAAACCTGAATCTTATTTAATGCTCTTGTACTCAAAAAAGTGTAACTGAATTGAAAATATATATAAAATGTCACATCATCTAGATAAACTGACAAGATTTAGCGGGGAAAGAAAAGTATTGCTTTTATTCTAAAAGTTAAACCTATTTCAACCCTGCTTAGTGTATGCATAGTTAATTTATAATATGCTGTTATAAAATTAACCTTAAAGGACTATAAGTAATACACATATTTATCCTTCACTGATTTATTAAATTATTGTATATGTTATATGACATAAAGCAATGGTATTTAATCTTAGTATCATATTTTTAATATAAATAAAATTTGGATAAGCAAATAATTAATGTACCCAATAATACAAGAAATATAAAATGGCTATTGACACCCTCAACTATGGAAAATGACCAAATAAATCATTGAGTGCTATTGTTATATTTTAAATAAATAGTAAAGATCTTATTTTCCAATAAAAATAACATAAGTTTTAACCAATATGGCTTTAGATAGCATTAAAATTCTTACTTTATTTTCTACCCACCATAAGAGTGAGTAAAGAGATTATAATTTTATGAAGTCTTCAAGAATTTTGTACATTAAATGAAAAGTGATTATTTCCAGTTATGGTCTTAAAAAATGCATGTGTAACTCTCCCTATCTAAAAAAATCAGCCATAATACATGAACTTTGTGTTTAAACTTTTCCAATATTAAAACATAGTTTTAACTCCTATTTTATCATTTGTTCATAATATCCATGATTGCCAAATAAACTATATTTTTACTGTTACCATTCTACTAATTTAAAGGCTATAATAATTTGTACATTGAAATGATCATGTTAGTCCTTTCTATTTTTTCCATTATATATTTTTGGGTATACAAAAGCACATGCACACAAATCTACCTATATATACAGAAAAAGAAATACATACAGATGGAGATGTATAGATAAATATATAAAGATATAGATAGATAGCCCTGGAGGAGGGCATGGCAACGCACTCCAGTATTCTTGCATAGAGAATCCTCATGGACGGAGGAGCCTAGAGGGTTAGAGTCCATGAGGTAACAGAAAGTCAGACATGACTGAGCAATTAAGCACAGTACACAACATAGATAGATATTACTTTGTAATTTGACCTGTAAATGTTCTCCAGTGTTTCATCCATGGCTTAATTACCATTACAGTGAAAAGAGATTTGAATTGTGAAGTGTTTATAACACAGAGATGTTAATATTTTGAAAAATATTTCAAGCAATTATATTAAATCATTTCAATAACCTGTTTTGCTAGAAAAAAATAGATGATGAAGAAATTATTTGTCTGAAGGAAAACACCCTTTGAAAACTTACAGTATTGAGGGCCTAGTTCATAAAAGCACTATATTTCACATGATATCTTTTATCACAGGAAGTGAATTACTGGTGTTTATTTGCTTAGATTACACATTGATATTCATTGTTGTCATCCTTATTACACTTCCTTCCTGTAAATATTGTTTCTTGCTTTTTTATGACTTTCCTAAGATCTTGTTTCAGTAAATATAAAGAAAATGTCCACTATTCATTGGATACTCTATTAATAATACATAAAGTGTAGTGATTTTAACATATTCCAATATAAATTCTATCAGGTGTATCTATTTCTTACATGTTCACCTTTAAACTCAAGAATCAAATAACAACTACTAGCCACTACTATCTCCATTCTTTCCAAACTGTTAATCTCAGACAGAGATATAAGGAGTAGGTTTTTTAATTAATGCTTACAAAACAACCATAGGCTCTGGTGCTTCATTGATTAATCAGAAAGACTGATAATTATCTTGCTTATGAATAGAAATATAGACTATGAGTACAACCATTCCTCCTGAAATTGATTTATAATTTAACAAAGTGATTGAATAGGGAAAAAAAGGAAAACCTTGAATAACACTTCAAGAAAATATTCAAGTCTTCCCCCTTCTTCTTGTCCCCACCTTTTCTCTTAAAAATAAATTGTTGTTCAGTCCTTAAGGTGTGTCCAACTCTTTGTGACCCCATGCGCTATAGTATAAAGACATACGTATTATATACACACAAAGATACCACAGCAACAATAACCTCATAAGATTTCCATTTGCTCTTCCTAAGTAGTAAGATCCATTATTATGACTTTTATGCTTTGGGAGGTGTTTCTTGATAGTGTTAATAGAAAATGTCTTGGTTAGGCTCCAGAGATCCTTCTTTTATTCAGGCACTTTGCATTCTTAATGTGGCTATAAGACCATCTCTTAGTAGTGCTAAATTTAGGGGTAAGTACATTAACATATTAGGACTGCTATGAAAATGTATAAGAGTGTGATAAAAATACTCTCCTCACTGTGCATTCCTTACCTTATTTTATTGATGAGGCTAATGGTAGTTCCAGGCAGAGGAATTTGAAATGACTCATTAAAAAAAAAAAAAAAACTTTTGCAGGATGTTTAAAACAATCTAGTATTTTCAGATAGTCACTCTGTGTGTGTGTGTGTGTATCTGTGTGTGTATCCCTGATATGATTCTCATGACTCAACTTTAGCATAATGTTCCCATGTAATATTTTCACAAAATGTTGACAATTTTCATATATAATTCGATATCCTTGGTTATATAATCTGATTTTTCTAAACCTTAGTTTTCCTATGCAACATCAGAGTTGGAGGTGGTTAAAACCCCTTTTTTAAAGTTCTAGGATTTTATATTAACACCTGAATAAGATGATAAGATGTTACAGACATTAAGAGGTTTGAGGTGGGTATATTTTAAGACACAGCTCATTTTGAAAACAGATATACAAGCTATAAAGGAAATATTTATTTACCTTTAGAAGTGTCTTATTTTACAATAAAAATAATTTATTCATAAATTTACATTAGTTAAAAACAAAGCTAACTAAGACCAATGCCCTTTGGTACCATTTAGAATGTTTTCTTCTTTCTTAAGAAAACTTAAGTAGATAAATTAGCCAGTAAAATGCCTAAGAACCTAACTAGAGCTTTTATAATAGAAGAGGATAATATAATATATTATGTATGTATATATATTATAAGATATATATATATATATATATATATGTGTGTGTATGTGTGTCCTTGAAGTCAGAGGTGCAAATATTTAAAATATCACATTTAACATTTTTAGAGTATCATACTCTGTTTTTTAAAAATATTGGATTTATTTATACTTTATATTTAAAATGTCTTTGAGGGGACAAAATTAGTCTTAAAGAGTATAACAAGCTAATGATCTAGTTTATTGAAGCATTTGTATTAACACTAAATAATTATCCATCTAGTCTGTTCACTTTCATAGAGAACAAGTTACAGCCAATGTTTATTCATGACATACATGTATATTTTTTTAATTAACAGAGTTTAATTTATATTTTCTTGCATACAATATATTTCCGTATTACTCACATATTTTAAGTTATATAATTTTAAGCATTGTCCAACGCATTCTGATTACCTGCACCTCCAGACTGTGCAAAGATTATAGGGAATGCCTGTCTGCCTTAGATCACTACTGATGTCTCTAAAGAGGTAACTCAGTAGAAAAAAAAAAAAAATCAGATGAAGTTTTTTTTTTATTCACATTTGGGGCATGTACCAAAGAAGGGACCTTAAACTGACTAAACTTTGTGTGTAAAATACCAAATACCCAGTGAAATCTTTTTATGCAAGGTGACATTCAGAAGAGCTTCTGATCTAACATGTAATTTATCAAGTAGAGCAACATAACATTTAAAGACATAATTTCAAAGCTAACTTTGATACCATAATCTTTTATATATAGGCAGTGGTACAAGATATTTTTATTTCAATTATACAATGAGTACAATAATGGTGGTGTAATTATGTGAAGCATTTCAAAATTGTTCTTAAACTATAAATAACATAATAAGGGGAAAATCATTTTTCTATCCTAGAAAGTAATATGATCTTACATGATTTGCTTTTTCAGTCTTAACAAACCTTTCTAACTAAAAGTTAGTGAATTCTTTCTAAATTGATACTACTATTCTGCTTCCTCTGAAGCATTCTTTATATTCATTATTTCCAGATTAGATTTGCTCATATCATGAGCTTTATCTTACATTTTCTCATTTCAAAACAAATACAGAGATGACAGTATTTCAACACCTCAGCATATATCTATTAAGTGCATACAATTATTTCGTTCTCTTCATTTTAGAAAACTTCAGTTGAATCCATAATATGTTTGACGACAAGACCACAAATACATGCTGCTTGTGTTGAGTCCCATTTCTCTGCTGCTATGGGCTGGAATAGCATGTTATTTCATTTTCTTTATTTTTCAAAAAAAATTTACCATTCAATCCTGTATTAACAAGTTTTGTAGTTACACAAATTATGTCTACCCTTGACATAGCACTACCTAGGTAATGAAGCAGTGTCTCAGTCTGAAAATAGGATCCATCCTCTATTGAATGCTAGAGGTTTTTAAATTGTACTTTTTTGCCAAGTTAAGAACATTGAATGATCAAGTTCATTCTTAGTTAATGGCTGAAGATGGGCAACATTCTAATTCCACAGAGTAGAGAGCCACATGAATATTTCCTCCTGTCATGCAAAAGTTACCACCTTTGTCAGTTACAAAAAGCACTCATTTTTTATGCTACAGATTTCAAAGATCTTGTTAAAAAATCTTGATTATTAATCTCATAGATATATAACACAATATTATATTACAAGTCTCCCATAAAAGACTTCCAAAAGTTGATAATACAAATAAATGTGAACTTTACTACAGGTGATCACTGTTCCTTTGTGCACTTTTGTTATTTAAAATAGATTCTGAGAACATACACTGTTAACAATATTTAACTGTAAGTGCTACAGAATATTGATAACCTTTTAATTAAAATTCATCATGGTTTTTTAGAGATTAGCATGCTTGAAAATATAATTGATGTGCATGGTTATATTGAGTATGCAAGGTAAAAAAAAATGCTCCATTAAGTCATTGCATTTTCCATATCACTTCAAATAAAACACATCAATTTTGCCTTTGAAACTCCCTCCTGGGGTTTCCATCCAGTCTTTATTACATTAAGATACATTTGCCCGGAATAATGGAGAACAATTATAGCCAACAGATGTACACACTCAGAATGTTGACCTGAGTGAGAACCACAAATATGTGAAGAAACCTCCTTCACCAGGTAAAGTGATCACTATTATTCTGGCATCCTATGTTTATCTATATATGTGGTATTTTTATTATTTCTATGTCATTTCATTTTAATATTAAAAATAAATCACTTTTAAGACATGATCAAGATGGCTTTGACAGTTCTGACTCAAATTATGTAAGCAAAAGTTATGAGAAAAACAGGAGTCTATTTCAAATTAATATAATAATAGTGCACACAAACAAAATTAATATGTGTTTCAAAGCCACCCAAATCAACATGATGTGAAGTTTAGCTTTATTTTTTTAATAAAGCTCCATATGCAAATTTGAGCACTATAAAAAGAGCTTTGGTGGTATCAGTTTTGTAAAAGTAAAATAAGAAGCAAACATTGCAAGTTTTTTCCATGAGCATTTTAATATCTTATCCAAATACTAAAAAATGTACTCTTACCTGCTTTCAAATGTTGAGAGAGAGAATGAAAGAGCAAAATATAGCAACTAAGAGAAAAGCACTATTTGTATTACTACATTACAAGAAAGCAAAAATTAAAGAGCTTATAATGTCAAGCAAAGTAAATGACATTTACCTTGTTCCGTAATGAAATTGAGTTTAGCCCTGCTCAGCTCTGACAATTCCGGTGTTGCTTCTCTCTCATTCCTTCTCTTCTCTTTTTATAGTATCTTCTCTTCCTGAATCTCAGTGTGCCTTCCTCTTACAGCGAGCATCACTTTTAACTCAGACAGGCAGGAAGCTGAAGCCAAAGGAACTCTCTATCTGATTGGTTTCCATTCAGCGTTTCTGATTAATAAGAGACGTCCCTCACATAGGAAGATATTGCCGCTGATGGCGCTGCAGGGCTCCAGGTTTGGGTTGGGGACTAAAGACTCTTTAGGCACGGCGATTTGCAGGCGAATAAAGTGGGAGGGCTCAAAGAGGGCTTTGTCAAAGACTCCCATTAGAGAAAACAGCCCAGTGTTTCCGTCTCCGTTAATCAGCTCTGCCTAATATGTTTGCAGTTGGGAAAGAAAGGTCAAAGCATGTCTGTAACCTGTAAATCATCTGTAGCAAATATATATCACATGGACAGTGCTGATACCCAAAAGGAATTTTGTGTATAGTCCCCACAGAATTCATGACTATCTGTTTCAATTTCAAAATTTCAAGTTTAAGAAAAGAGAAAGAATCTAAATTCTATTTATCAGTGATCATAAATTTTTATCTGTGTCTCTGAGTTTATAGACTAAAATAATCTTTCATTAACAATAATTTAAGACATCTAATGCGTTAACATGATTTTTTCAGTAAAGAGAATGATTTTAAATATGACTTCAGATTTCTATAACATTTTGCTTATCATTTGATAATGCAATTGATGTATTTTCACCTTTCTTGGAAATGTCCACATATAATTGTGACCATAGCAACATGATAAAAACTATATATTCCACCTGTTAGATTTCCTGCTATACATTGTACAACTATTAGAGAGAGTAAACTATAACAGAATCAAATCCTGTTTCAGAAGAGAAGTTTCTTTAGTACTTCTGGAAATGGTACAATAAGAGAAATATTGATTTGTAGATAAATCCTTCTGAAAAGAAGTTCTAGTAATAGTTGTATGAAATTCATAGTGGGAATATGGCTCACTTTATAACGGCTCGTTAAATCACAGTAAGTAAATAACATAAGTGCCAAAAATATCAATATTCTATTTGATGCTTCAAAGGAAAACTGACAATAGAAAATAAAAATAAAATTGCCACTTCTGCCCCCCAGTGGTGAAGCTTATCCATGAAGTGCAGATAATAGAGCTGCCTATCTGAGCCATTGTTATTTACGTGCATTATAGAAATTCCTTTCTTAAAATGGAAAACAAATCCTTAGAAAATACAGTTTCACTTGTCTCAAAATAAAATGTGACATAGCTAATGCATGATAATTTAAGCAGTACACAGTTTTTAAATACTTGTGAATTTAAAGTGTAGGAAATGGACACCCCCCAGCCCCCCACCAAGAGATGGTTAGATAGCATCCTATTCAGTGGACATGAATTTGAGCAAACTTGCCTGGAGATAATGGAGGACAGAGGGGCCTGGAGTGCTACAGTCCATGGGGTTGCAAGGAGTCTGATGTGACTTAGCAACTGATGGACAACAACAAAAAGGGACTTAACTTTGTTCATCTACAAATGAAGGAAGTGAAAGAAGAAATAAAGTATATTGTCCAGGACTGGATAGATCCAAGTGGTTAAGAACAGATTAGTGAATTTTTCATGGAGGCTAAGAGAGTTTTCTTGAGGCAAAGACACTTAATATAAAATTCACATTCTCCTTTATATTCATTTCTTCCAGGTCTACTTGTTCCTTTAAATAAACATATTATAGAACCGACTTAGCAGCAGCAGCAGCAGAAGTCTCTCTGTTAATGCTGATAAAGTAATGCTTGTAAACTGGGAAAAAGGAACCAAACAAAATATTTTATCATAGCTTAAGGTGAATGTTCACAAATAAAAGCTTTAAATCCCTCAAGTTGCATGCATTTCATTTCCCACTGAAACCCAACTGTAGGGAAAGGCTGTTTTGTGTGAATTCACAATTCAACAAAACATTCTACTGCCTGATTTGAAGTTATTTTTACTACTTCTAGAGGTGGGAGAGGGGAACTTGCCAACTAAAAAAAATGATTATTATCTTACTATCTCAGAAATCCTCTACCTTTCACTCCTTTGTCACAGTGATTTGGAGCATTTGAAAACAAGGGGCCTAAACCTTGGGATTATTGAAAATTACTTTATGTGTATGCTGCTGCTGCTGCTAAGTCACTTCAGTCGTGTCCGTCACAGTGTGACCCCATTGATGATACCCCACCAGTCTCCCCCATCCCTGGGATTCTCCAGGCAAGAATACTGGAGTGGCTTGCCATTTCCTTCTCCAATGAATGAAAGTGAAAAGTCAAAGTGAAGTCGTTCAATCAAGTCTGACTCTTAGCGACCTCATAGACTGCAGACTACCAGGCTCCTCCATCCATGGGATTTTCCAGGCAAGAATATTGGAGTGGGGTGCCATTGCCTTCTCCTTATTATGTGTATATCTTTAAGTTATCAAATATAAGTAGCATTCTGCATCATATAAAATAGCTTTTGAAACTTAGTATAATGTTTATAAATATTTAGCAAAAAGGTTTGCACAAAACTATTCATCATCATCATTATTAACAGTAGTAGGAGTATATTTCCTTTTCTAGTAAATGTAAAATGTTACTTGAATTATTATTTTCAATATTACTTTAGCTCCAGTTAGCTTTTTTTAATTGTTTAGTACTTTAAAAGTACTACCTTATGCAAAAAAAATAAAATCCTGTTGTTTTTATTTTCATTTCCTTAGTCTTTGAATATTCTGTGTCTTCATACCTGGAGACTCATCTATATAAGACAATTCAAAACAGTTGACTTACTCCTGTATGATATTGTGGTATATAAGAAATATATATGTATATATTCCCTGGTGGCTCAGAGGTTAAAGCGTCTGCCTGCAATGCAGAAGACCTGGGTTCGATCCCTGGGTCGGGAAGATCCCCTGGAGAAGGAAATGGCAACCCACTCCAGTATATCTTGCCTGGAGAATCCCGTGGGCGGAGGAGCCTGGTGGGCTACGGTCCACGGTGTCGCAAAGAGTCGGACACGACTGAGCGACTTCACTTTCACTTTATGTATATATTGACTCTTCATCCTGGTTTCTGGCACAGAGCTCCTTAAAATCATTGGAATTGCCTTAGAAGTAAGATCCAAAAGGTACCTCTTCCTAGGTTAGTGAGGTGACTACTAAACTGCACCTAAGGATGGGGGCTGGATGACAGGAGAACTGATGCCAAAAATCTCAGTCTCTGTTCACCAGTGCCAAACTGAATTTCAGAAACAGAGTTTTGAGTGAAGTAGAAAAGAATAGCTTTATTGGTTTGCCAGGCAAAGAGGGGCACAGTGGGCTTCTGGCCTCACAAAGTCCCAAGCCAGGGGGATTTGGTGAGAACTTTCATGACAATGCTTTACGTAGAGGGATGCTGAAAAGATTGGCACTTCCCAGGTGGCTCAGTGGTAGAAAATCCGCCCTCTAGTGCAAGAGCTGCAGGAGACAAGGGTTTGACCCCTGGGTCAGAAAGATCCCCTAAAGGAAGAAATGGCAACCTACTTCAGTATTCTTGCTGGGATAGTCCCATAAACAGAGGAGTCTGGTGGGCTACAGTTTATGGAGTTGCAAAGAATTAGACATGGTTGAAGTGACCGAGCATGCACAATCTTCTCAATTAGCTTTTCTGATTACTTTAAGGCAACGTGAGTGGAGGGACATCTTTCTCTGGTATGAAGAATGTTAACCTCTTTGTTGTTCAGTGGCTCTGTGCGACCCCATGGACCTCAGCACACCAGGCTTTCTGTCCTTCAGCATCTCCTAGAGTTTGCTTAAATTCATGTCCATTAAGTCGGTGATAACATCCAGCCACCTCATTCTCTGTTGTTCCTTTCTCCTTCTGCCCTCAATTTTTCCCAGCATCAGGGTCTTCTCCAATGAGTTGACTCTTCATAACAGGTGGGCAAGTTATTGAACCTTTGGCTTCAGCATCAGAAGCATCACATTCCAAAGAAAATACAGGGTTGATTTCCTTTAGAATTGATGGGTTTGATCTGCTTATTGTCCAAAAGACTCTCAGGAGTCTTCTCCAGCATCACAGAATGAAAGCATCAATTCTTCAGTGCTCAATCTTTTTTATGGTCCAACTCTCAAAGAGGTTAACCACTTAAAAGAGCTTAATTATGTTGTTATGTGTATCCTTCAAGGTCATGCCAGGACCCTACCTCAAGACAGCACTCTTTATTCCCTGGCTTGTTCTTCTATAGTTTTTGCCTCACTCTCCCTTCCTAAATTAGCAGCTACTTGATTCTACCCTTTGGAACTCGAAAAAGGTCATTAAGGCTAGAGTCAAGAAACAGGGGACAGAAAGATTTCCATGCTTAGGAATCCCACAGGGCCCTGCTTGAGTTCAGAACATGTGATTATAAGAGCTGGAGATTTTAGTCCCACTCCCCTGATACAGGAAGGGGAGAAAAGTTGGAGATTGACTCAGTGGCCAGTGTCTGATGATTTAATCAATTATACCTATGTAATGAAGCCTCCAAATAATGGATGCTTTTGAACTGTGGTGTTGGAGAAGACTCTCGAGATTCCCTTGGATGCAAGGCGATCCAACAGTCCATCCTAAAGGAGATCAGTCCTGAATGTTCATTGGAAGGACTGATGTTGAAGCTGAAAACTCCAATACTTTGGCCGCCAGATGCGAAGAGCTGACTCATTTGAAAAGACCCTGATGCTGGGAAAGATTGAAGGTGGGAGGAGAAGGGGATGGATGACAGAGGATGAGATGGTTGGATGGCATCTCTGACTCAATGGACATGAGTTTGTTTAAAATCTGGGAGTTGGTAATAGACAAGGAGGCCTGGTATGTTGCAATACATGGGGTTGTAAAGAGTCAGGCATGACTGAGCAACTGAATTGATCTGACTTATTTCACTAAGTATAGTTTTGTCTGAATCTATCGACATTGGTGCAAATGGCAAAATTTCAGTCTCATCTATTTGCTATTTTTAGGCTTCTTGATGACAGCCATTCTGACAGCTGTGAGGTAACATCTTGTTGTTTTGATTTGCATCGTTCTAATAATTAGTGATATTGAATATCTTTTCATGTGCCTGCTAGCAATCTTCATTTCTTATTTGGAAAAAAAAATGTGTATTCAGATGCTCAGATTTTTTTTTTAATATTGAGTTGTATGAATTGTTTCTGTATTTGGAAATTAACTTATTCTCTGTCATAAAATTCAAAAAAAAAATTCCCCCATTTTGAAAATATTTTCTCCCATTTCATAAGTCATCTTTTGGGTTTTGCTATGCAAAAGCTTTAAGTTTAATTAGGTCTCATTTATTTATTTTTGCTGTTAAATTTTGTTTTATGAAATAGGTCAAAAATATTTGTATAACATGTTAATGAGTGTTCTGCCTATGTTTTCTTCTAAGAGTTTTATGGTTTCAGGTCTTACTTTTATGTCTTTAATCCACGTGGGGCTTATTTTTGTGTATGATGTGAGAAATACTCTAATCTCATTGTTTCACAGAACTAGAACAAATAATCTTAAAATTCATATGAAACCACAAAAGATCCTGAATTGCCAAATCAATCTTGAGAAAAAGAGCAAAGTGGAAGTATTATCTTCACAGACTTCAAACTATACTACAAAGTTGCAGTAATCAAAACAGCATGATATTGGCACAAAAAAGGACACATGGATCCATAGAACAGAAAAGAGAGTCTGGCGATAAATCCATGCATGTATGGGCAATTAATCCATGACAAAGTTGGAAAGAATATACAATGGTGAAAAGACACTCTATTCAACAATTGCCATCATTTTTAATAAATTCAGCAATCACTTAGATTATCAACACAGCACACTGACTCTTCCTTGCTTTGATTTTCCTATTTTGATTCCTCCTTGAATCTTATGACCACCATTCTAATTCTCCTTGTGATCTCTCCCCCATTAACCTCAAATCTTCTTTCAATATTTCTCACCCTTTGTGATTCTTACTTCTCAGCTCACACAGGTTTGATCCCAGGGCCCATTATCAAAATTATTTCTTTGCATATGCTCTTGTTCTACTTGTGATTCATAACTGCATGTACTCTGCCCCCTCTAGTGAGCAATAAGCAATACTTTTCTAAAGTATTGAAAAAATATATATAAAAAAGAGGGGATTTACTATCATGTTTGTGGTAATGAAACATGAACCATGGACAGACTCTGGAATCTTGGATTGATGCATGTACCAAATAATGCAGCAGAATTAGAATTCTGGATTCATTATTCATGTTGATCTTTGTTTTTCATCATAGTTTGAAGAACTTCAACATTTTCCAGTCTTTATGTAGATGATGAAAATTTAGGAAGTTCTCCAAATCCTTGAAGTCTTTCCTTGGATATTCATAAACCATGCAGACCATGGATGAGTCGTTTATTATTGTTTTTAATTCTGCTTATATTTATAATTGTCATCTGATTGTCACTGTTATTATTATTGCAACTGCTACTGCTATCACTCATAATGATACAACTGATTATCATAATATTAATGACTGACTTATTCCATATTTGTATTAATAGATACAAGTATTTTACAAATATATCAAATTTAGAAGATGAATGTTGATTTAACTTGATATAAGGATACTGACAGTCAATGAAATTGTCAAAATTTCCTTAGCTAGGCAGTTGATAGAATCAGGAGTAGAAACCAGTTCTACTTAAATTTAATGCCCATTCTGTTAAGCACTATACAGTCTCCTTCAACTGCTCATTGGCAACAAAACACATTATGACTCTAGGCACAATGGCCAAATGTAGCTGTAATATTGTGTAACCTTTGGAAAGATTTTTCATCCACCAAATTTCTATATAGCATAGAATTATACCTAAAATGTAAATTCTTACTATATATATTTTATGATATATAACTTAGGAAATGTGTATCTACATTTAGAATAAGTTTTAGTAAGGTATTAGGTTAAAAGAACACACCAATTTATAAATGATTTATAAGTATTAAGCATATTTTAAGCCTTTTTTTTTTTTCTTTTTTCTGGTTCATGAGTAAATCTTTGGAAATACTTAGAAATGCTCATCCAGATTATGTTAGTCAGATAAGTATTCTGAAAATAATGTGTTATAACAAAAATTCCCTTAACACCTACATTAGAGAAAGATATATTTTAAAAATCCCTAGATTTCTACTCATCTTTGTATCTCTTTAGCACATGAAATAAAACTAGTTAGCCAGTAAATGCACTTTATAGGTTTCAAACAAAATGAAAATTTAGTAAAAAGTATTGTTATTTATTTTCTTTTTTACTTAAAATAGTGTTGGTATAAGTGGGTATATAACATTGTATGCTTATCCTAAAAGTCAAACAGAGAGCACTCAGTAACACTCAAATAAAAGAAAATTTCTAGTGCTATATTTTAGTATGTAACTTAAGCCACCAACACATTTAATTTTAAATAAATGAGATTATATCCTGTATATTATTTTTATCATGGAAACTTTAAATTTTTTTATACTCCATCTTTTCTCCTTATTTTTCTTCCTCTCTGCCCTTCTTTTCTTTTCAAACGCCTTCTTTCAATGTAGGTACTAACATTAACAGCCTCTTATACAATTTTCTGTACCTTCTCTGATCAAATTTAAAAATCTATCTATTCATATTTTAATCTGTATATCTTTGTATCTATGTTTCTATCACCTATTTATATCTATCAATCACTCTATCTATTAGTGTTTAATTAAAAATAGACCATATATTTTCTTACCTTCTCAGAAACCTGTTTTACCACTTAATATATTATGGAATATCTCTAGAAGCCAATTGATGAGCCGTGCCATGTAGGGCCACCCAAGATGGATGGGTCATGATGGACAGTTCTGAAAAAATGTGGTCCACTGGAGAAGGGAATGCAAAACACTTAAATATTCTTGCCTTGAGAACCCCATGAACAATGTGAAAAGGTAAAAAGATTGGACACTGAAAGATGAACTCCCCAGGTCGGTAAGAGCCCAATATGCTACTAGAGAGCAGTAAAGAAATAACTCCAGAAAGAATGAAGAGACGGAGCCAAAGCAACAACACCACCCAGGTGTAAATGTGACTAGTGATGAATGTAAACTCCAATGCTGTAAAAGTCCAATGAATGTAAAGTCCAAAGAGCAATATTGCATAGGAACCTGGAATGTTAGGTCCATGAATCAAGGCAAATTGGAAGTGGTCAAAGAGGAGATGGCAAGAGTAAACGTTGACATTTTAGGAATCAGCGAACTAAAATGGACTGGAATGGGTGACATTATACATTAACTGACATTAACTGAGTTAATGTCACTTACATTAACTGAGTTAATATCACTGACATTCACTCAGGTGACATTATATCTACTATTGTGTGCAAGAATCCTTAAGAAGAAACAGAGTAGCCATCATAGTCAACAAAAGAGTCCGTAATACAGTACTTGGATGCAATCTCAAAAATGACAGAATGATCTCTGTTCATTTCCAAAGCAAATCATTTAATATCACAGTAATTCAAGTCTATGCCCCAACCACTAATGCTGAAGAAGCTGAAGTTCAACGGTTCTATGAAGACCGACACGGCTTCCAAAACTAAATGCCAATAAAAGATGTATTTTCATTATAGGGGACTGAAATGCAAAAGTAGGAAGTCAAGAAATACATGAGTAACAGGCAAATTTGGCCTTGGAGTACAGAATTAAGCAGGGCAAAGGCTAGTAGTTTTGCCAAGAGAAGACACTGGTCATAGCAAACATCTTCTTCCAACAACACAAGAGAAGATTCTACACATAGACATCATCAGATGGTCAACACCAAAATCATATTCTTGATCATATTCTTTGCAGCCAAAGACGGAAAAGCTTTAGATAGTCAGCAAAAACAAGACTGCAAGCTGACTGTGGCTTCAGATCATGAACTCCTTATTGCCAAATTCAGACTTAAATTGAAGAAACTAGGGAAAACTACTAGACCATTCAGGTATGACCTAAATCAAATCCCTTTCAATTATACAGTGGAAGTGAGAAATAGATACAAGGGATTAGATCTGATAGACAGAGTGCCTGAAGAACCATGGACAGAAGTTTGTGACACTGTAAAGGAGGCAGTGACCAAGACAATCCCCAAGAAAAAGAAATGCAAAAAGGCAAAATGGTTGTCTGAGGATGCCTTACAAATAGCTGTGAAAAGAAAAGAAGTGAAAGGCTAAAGAGAAAAGAAAATATATACCTGGATGCAGAGTTCCAAAGAATAGCAAGGAGAGATAAGAAAGCCTTCCTCATGAACAGTGTAAAGAAATAGAGGAAAACAATATAATGGGAAAGACTAGAGATCTTTTCAAGAAAACTACAGATACGAAGGGGACATTTCATGCAAAGATGGGCACAATAAGGACAGAAATTGTATGGATCTAACAGAACAAGACACTATTAAGAAGAGGTGGCAAGAATACACAGAAGAACTATACAAAACAGGTGTTCATGACCCGGATATTCAGGATAGTGTGATCACTCACCTAGAGCCAGACTTCCTGGAATGCAAAGTCTAGTGCGCCTTATGAAGCATCACTATGAACAAAGCTAGTGGAATTCCAGTTGAGCTATTTTAAATCCTAAAAATTGATGCTGTTAAAGTGTTGCACTCAGTATGCCAGCAAATTTGAAAAACTCAGCCTTGGCCACAAGACCAGAAAAGGTCAATTCTCATTCCAATCCCCAAGAAGGGCAATGCCAAATAATACTCAAACTACCATTTGATTGCAATCATTTCACACACTAGCAAAGTAATGCTCAAAATTCTCTAAGCCAGGCTTCAACATTATGTGAATGGTGAACTTCCATATGTTCAAGCTGAATTTAGAAAAGCCAGAGAAACCAGAGATCAAATTGGCAACATCTGTTGGATCATCAGAAAGGCAAGAGAGTTTCAGAAAAAAAATCTACTTCTGCTTTATTGACTATGCCAAAGCCTTTGACTCTGTGGATCACAACAAAGTGGAAAATTCTGAAAGAGATGGGAATACCAGACCACCTGATCTGCCTCCTGATAAATCTGTTTGGAGGTCATAAAAGCAACAGTTACATCTGGACAAGAAACAACAGACTGGTTCCAAATGGGGAAAGGAGTACACCAAGGCTGTATATTGTCACCCTGCTTATTTAACTTATATGCAGAGTACATTATGAGAAATGCTGGGCTGGATGAAGCACAAACTGAAATAAAAATTGCTGGGAGAAATATCAGTAATCTCAGATATGTAAATGACACCATCCTTATGGCAGAAAGTGAAGACAACTAAAGAGCCACTTGATGAAAGTGAAAGAGGACAGGTGAAAAGTTGGCTTAAAACTCAACATTAAGAAAACTAAAATCATGGCATCCAGTCCAATCAGTTCATGGCAAATAGATGGGGAAACAATGGAAACAGTGATAGACTTTCTTTTCTTGAGCTCCAAAATCACTGCAGATGGTGACAGTTGCCAAGAAATTTAAAGACACTTGCTACTTGGAAGAACAGCTATGATCAACCCAGACAGCATATTATAAAGCAGAGACATTACTTTGCCAAAAAAGTTATGGCTCTTCCAGTGGTCATCTATGGATATGAGTGTAGGACTGTAAAGAAAGCTGAGCAATGAAGAATTGATGCTTTTCAACTGTGATGTTGGAAAAGACTCTTGAGAGTCCCTTGGACTGCAAGAAGATCCAACCAATCCATCCTAAAGGAAATCAGTCCTGAATATTCATTGGAATGACTGATGCTAAAGCTGAAACTCCAATAGTTTGGCCTCCTGATGTGAAGACATGACCTATTGGAAAAGACCCTGATGCTGGGAAAGATTGAAGGCAGGAGGAGAAGGGGACAACTGAGAATGAGATTGTTGGATGACATCACTGACTCAGTGGATGTGAGTCCGAGTGAAACCCAGGAGTTGGTGATGGACAGGGAGGCCTGGCATGCTGCAGTCCATGGGATCACAAAGAGTTGGACTCAACTGAGTGAATGAACTAAGCTGAACTGAACTGATTGCTTCAAAGGGTGCTAAATATTTTATGTAATATTTATGAATTTTTAAAAGTTTACATTTATATTAAATTTTTCAAATGCAGTTTTTGAATTTGCCTTGCTTAGTGAAACAGTATAGCCACTTGTTTTCAAGTTTCTTTTATTTGTTTATTTTGCCTATGCTGAGATCTTAGTTCCCAGGCTAATGATTAAAGTCATTCCTCAGAGTCCAACATTTGAACTGCTATGAAATTCCTGTCTTTAAATTTCTGAATTTTAGTGACTACACTTTTCTTTTCTGCTATTTTCTTCATTGGGATATGTTTCATTTGGATATCAGGAAGGAAGCTTATATATGTGTTCACTTCTCAGAGAAATGCAGGCTCTATGTTTAGGTTTGAGTTTATTGATTTATAAAAGAACAAAATATAATGGCATTTGCTCTACAAAACTTGAAAAGAAAAATATGAATTGAGAAAGTTTGATATTGAAAAGCCTGGTAGTAACAGTTTAGTTACTAAAAGCAGGGATTCTTAAATCAAAGAAATTTGTTATAAACAGTATCTCAAAGCTTCAAAAGAGAAGGCTGCTCATACAAATAACAGAAGCTATAGAGAATTGAAAGAAGAAAAATGTTCCCTCAACAATGAATCTAATGGCTATTCTGTGTGTGTCTCATGTTTTGATTTCTTTAATAGCAATTTCTAATTGGTGGTTCATAAGGATGCTACCTCTTTTAGCTGCTAATATCCTTTATAATTTTTTCCCAAGTCTTTTAAAGATAAATGTAACTTGTATTATCATTCTCTTATATTTTTAGTTTTTTTTAAGTTTTATATTTTTAAATTTATTTAACATTTGCAAAATTTTATATTATGTATTTTATAAAGTTTATGATATATTAACATATTTTGAAACATTTTACAATCATAGTAAACATATTATATATTGTACAAAAATTATAGTTAACGTATTATAAGATGTTATACATATATCTTAAATGCACATCCATAAAAGGATTGAAAGGTCAGAGTTGAACAGTGACTTTAAAATCATCTTCATAAATAAGCAAACCTTTAAAGAATATCTTCACACACAGTACTTTGCTAGAAGCACAAAACACCAGAGTGGAAATTTTGAGTTTCTTAAGACATGATAGGGATAATTTATACCCCACAAAGTGAAGGTGACCTTGAGTTTTCTTTTAAATCAATAAAAAGGAAAGACTTTTGACTCTTATCTCCTGCCTCTTAGCATCTAAAACTGGTTGGAGTTACTAGATCAGTGGTGCTTGACCCTGTTCATGCATGAAAATCACCTGAGGATAAGTTTCTCATCCAGAGATTCTGACTTAGTTGTTCTAGGCTGAATACAGCCCAGATCCTGGAAGTTCCCTTGGCTTCCCTGGTGATTCCAGCTTCCCAACCACAGGCTTGGGAGCTGATCTGAGAAAGAGCTTGAAGATTCACTCCTTGGTTAAGTTCAGGAGAGGATCTAAGCATTTGATGTCTTGACAGCTACAAAGACTCTAGGTTCCACTGCTTCCAGGATGATATGCAGTGCTCATGGTAGATGTAATTTTTCCTTAATGAACTCCTTATTGTTCATTTGTTTTAAATACTTTGCATATACCATTCCTTCTGCAAGGGAACTCTTACTGCTCTCAGCATTTTTTTTTTTTTTTAATCTTTCAAAAGAGTTTAAATGTCATGTCCTCTGTGAGGGTAAAAATAATGATTAACCACTCCTCTTTAGATATTACTAATGGGGAAATGTTTCTTTCTGTCTCTCAGGGAGAAATAGACCCTGCTACCACTATTAGAGAGTAAGTTCTTTGGAGGCTAAAATCTAGTCTTATTTACACATTGTGGCATTACCACTACATACATTACATGCCTGCCACATAGGTAAGCTCATAAAAAATGATTGTCACTCATTTGTGTCCAACTCTTTGTGATCCCATGGGGTGCTGTCCACCAGGCTCCTTTGTCCATGGGATTTCTTGAACAAGAATACTGGAATGGGTAGTCATTCCCTTCTCCAAGGGATCTTTCCAACCCAGGGATCAAACCCAGGTCTCCTGCATGCAGGCAGATTCCTTACCATCTGAGCCACAAAGCTAATAAAAGGGGCCCTCTAATTTTTAAATTGGCCAATTGATTAATATATAAGACCTCAATTTTTTTTTACTAAAAGAAAGATCTATCTTCAATCATTGGATTATCTGTAAAATATAGCTAACTTATCTATGCAGCATAATTTAACAGATAAAGCTAAAATAATATAGACATGTATTTATTAAAAATACACATCTAAAGGTAATGTAACATTAGTCAAGCTTTGGTTTTATATTTTCAACTACTGTGTATGAAGATTAGCATCTTAGTAATTATATATTAACTTTTGGTCTTTAAATGAAAAATACACACAGGAATTAAAAAAAAAAAACCATTATACTTACACTTTGTTTTGCTTTAAGTATAATTGATGTTATTCTTTAATGACAGTTTGAAAACTAACTGTTGGTTACTGCACTAGATACCTTCTAAATTTACCTCATCTGATCTTCTTTTCTTGTGTGTGTGTGCTAAGTCACTTCAGTCATGTCTGACTCTTTGGAACCCTATGGATTGCAGCCCGCCAGGCTCCTCTGTCCATGGGATTCTCTAGGCAAGAACACTGGACTGGGTGGCCATTTCCCTCTCCAGCAGATCATCCTGACCCAGGGATGGAAACCATGGTTCTTACATCCCCTGCATTGGCAGGTGGATTCTTTAGCACTAGCACCAACTGGGAAGCGCCACCTGAATTTTAGAAATGGTCAAATGTAAAAACCAAATCACACAGCTCCTAGGTAGCTCAGCTGTGCTTGAACCCAGATCTGTTTTACTCTGATACTTTTGTTATTTTTAGTGCACTGGATGCAAGAACATCAAATGACATATTCGGAGTGCACCTATCTGGCTTCACCCTTTGAGAGAATGGGTTTGATAATTTAGATAATAATTCTATGTTTTCTTGTGTGAATCTGAGAGAGTTACCCAACCTCTTACAGCCTCATTTTTCATACAACAAAGGAAGAAATAATCATAGGAGCTCTGTGAAGGCCCCATGAGGCAATAGCATTGCTATCAGTTCAGTTCAGTCTCTCAGTCCTGTCCGACTCTTTGCGACCCCATGAACTGCAGCATGCCAGGCCTTCCTGTCCATCACCAACTCCCAGAGTTCACACAAACTCTTGTCCATCAAGTCGGTGATGCCATCCAGCCATCTTATCCTCTGTCGTCTCCTTCTCCTCCTGCCCCCAAACCCTCCCAGCATCAGAGTCTTTTCCAATGAGTCAACTCTTTGCATGAGTGGACAAAGTATTGGAGTTTCAGCTTTAGCATCAGTCCTTCCAAAGAACACCCAAGGCTGATCTCCTTTAGAATGGACTGGTTGGATCTCCTTGCAGTCCAAGGGACTCTCAAGAGTCTTTTCCAACACCACACTTCAAAAGCATCAATTCTTAGGCATTCAACTTTCTTCAGTCCAACTCTCACATCCATACATGACCACCGGAAAAACCACAGCCTTCAGTAGATGGACCTTTGTTGGCAAAGTAATGTCAGCTTTTCAATATGCTATCTCCGTTGGTCATAATTTTCCTTCCAAGAAGTAAGCATCTTTTAATTTCATGGCTGCAATCACCATCTGCAGTTATTTTGGAGCCCTAAAAAATAAAGTCTGACACTGTTTCCACTGTTTCCCCATCTATTTCCCATGAAGTGATAGGACCAGATGCCATGATCTTCATTTTCTGAATGTTGAGCTTTAAGCCAACTTTTCCACTCTCCTCTCACTTTCTTCAAGAAACTTTTTAGATAACTGCCTTAAGTGACTGATGTCAAATTTGTAATTTTGACTTTTAGGACAGACAGAAGTACACCTACAGGGACATGGCCCTGGTCTAGTTCAAGCATTCTTCTGGTCCCAGTGACTGACTTATATCATCCTATTTGACACTGGCTATTTCTCTACTTTGGCTACCGGGTTAAGACTAAACATCTGGTTTTGCATCATTTCACTGACAGCTGAAGTCTCAGGTGCTTGGTGTTTTTTACTTTGGGATTCCAGAATAACATTGAGAGCTAACATTGACTAAGCCTATGCATGGAATATTAACTCAGTTATACCAAGTGTGGAAAAGACAAGATGATGGGGAAAAATTCACTCCTGCATGTAGAGGAGACTACAACACTGTTAAATATAAAAGCTAAAGGAGAAATTGGAAATGATATTTTACTGAACCTTTGCAAAATGCAACATGAGAACACATCTCCTAACCAGTAGCAAAGCACAGAAATAAAAAATGGGGTAATGATGACACTAGTATTAGATGTGTGCTTTATGTAACACACATTGTTAGAGTAGGGCATGATTCTGCTGGGTGTGTTAGTCTCATATATAATTAATTATATTTAATGTATGTATGTGTTTAAAACAATTTGAGTTATCTTTTTACAAATCCTGTGTAGCAATCTTCGTGTTTTAAAGTAAATGTTTAGGGACTTCCCTGGGGGCTCAGTGTTTAAGAATCCATTTTACAATGCAGGGGCACAGGTTTGATCCCTGGTCAAGGAACTGTCCCACATGCAACGGAGCAGCTAATCCCATTTGTGCTTCAACTACTGAAGTCCAGGGTCTCTGGAGTCCAAGCAGCACAACTGCTGAGCCTGCGAGTCACAACTAGAGAGCCCTAAGCTCAGTAAAGAAACATCTTGCATGACGCAACAAAGATCCCACATGCTGCAAGTAAGACCTGATGCAGCCAAATCAGTAAAGTGAATGTTTAGATAATTCATGTATAGCTAATACAGTTGAGTTCAAATCTACCATATTGCTCTTTGTTTTCTGCTTGCCATTTTATCCTTATTCTACTTTTCCTGCCATTCTTTATATTGTGCTGTCTATAGCTTTCCAAGATGTACAGTGGTAAGGAGTCTACCTGTCAATGTAGGAGATGCAGTTTTGCTCTCTGGGTCAGGAAGATCCCCTCGAGGACAAAAAGGCAACCCATTCCAATATTCATGCCTGGAAAATTCCATGAACACAGGAGTCCAGCTGGCTACAGTCCATGGGGTTGCAAAGCCATTCTTTATATTAGTTACTTGAAAAACTTTTCATTTATTTCATGTTCCATTTTCTACTAGCTCTTTCATTATGCTGTTTGTTATGATCTCCCACTGGTTATCTTAGAAATTGACAATGCAGTTTTAACATATTAGAGACAACAATATATATTGTTTATTTTCAGATACAGCAAATTAGTATTTTTAAAACATATAAAACAATAGAAAATATAATTAAATAGAATAACCTCATGCACTGTGCCTGCATTTTGTGCAATTTTTACCTATTCTACTTTTTTTATAAAGCACAAGTATTTAGTATTACTTCACACAGTGAATAGAATTTATGTAGTCATGTATTTACCATTTCTAACATTGCTTATTCCTTTGATTTATCTGCTTCCATCTGAGATATAGCATTTCCCATAGTGGAGTATACTTGAAAATAAATCTCAGCTTTTGTTTTTCTGAGACTATTTTTATTTCATCTTTATTTTTGAAGGATATTTTTGCTTTTTATAGAATTTTTTTTAACTGTTCTATCTTATTTCATTACTTTTCTTTGTCTCCTGCTGAGACAAAGTTTCTGTTGAGAAGTTGGTTTTCTTTCTTATTATTAATCATGAAAGATATTTCTTTATCTCTGGGTGATTTTAAAATTTATTCTTTCCATTTCATTCTCTGAGATTTGGTTATGTTTGTCTTAGGTGTCATTTTTTCTGTTTTGTTTGTATGGTTTATTTATTCACTCTCTTAAATACATGGTTTGATATCCATTTTTATATTTGAAGAATTATATTTTATTATTTCTTTTAAAAATTGCTTCTATCCCATTCTTCCACTTTCTACTTGTTCTAGGACCTCAATCACATACATGTTAATTTTGGTATCATATGCTGCATTTCTCTTATATGTACTCTCTTTTTCAATTTTTTCTCTGTGTTTCAGAAAAGACATTTTCCCTTGAATAGTCTTCTAGTTTCCAATCCTATTTTTTTGTTTGCTAATACCAGCCTGGTGTTAACTTATTAAACCATTTTGTCAAATATTTTCTCTATTTAAAAAGCTAATCCTCACTATTTTGATGCTTGAGCTTGTTTCAACATCCGCATTATTTTCAAGTATAGTTCTGTTGACAGTTTCACCTCCTGAATATCACTTGACTGTTTTATCTCCTAACATGTCTAGTTATTTTTATTGCATACTGAACATTGTGGATAATATGTCCTGAGAATTGGGATTATACTGTCTTCTTCTGAAGGATATTGATATTTGTTCTGATAAGCAGTCTTATCCCCATGGAGCTTCTTGATCATGTTGAAACTTAATTTTAGGCCCATGAGAGCAAATTTATTTCTGTTGGGTCTTGTTCCTACTGCATTTCAGAGCTTCAGCTGAATACTCAAAATCTTCACTGTTATGTCCATTCTGACTAGGTTCATATACAAATATACTTCGGCACTATGAACTTTCTGAGTTTTCCATTTGACTCTTGCCAGCATTTGCTCTGTCCTAGGTAGCCAAAGTTTTCCAATGACTATCTATAGTCATGAGTATCAGCAGAATTTTTATATACATTTTGAAGAAAACTTGTATGCAGTTTTTGTCTGTCTTGGGTTCTTTCTTCAAAACTTTGTTGCCATGTCTACCTTAGTGCCCAATCTCTGTTTCATCTGGGTAGCAATATAGCTACTTTCTTTGCACACTCCATTTTCCTGAGCACCTTTGGAAAACACGCCCAGGAAAAAAGCTAAGATAAATGTGAAGCTCACTTTTAATGCTTTCCTTATCTCAAGTATCATAGCCCTGAATTGGCTATTGTCCTAGAGAAAAATTGGTGTCTCAATTAAATTAACCTCAAGTAGGGAAGAGGTAATTCACAGATCTGTGACTGTTATCTTTTTTTTTTTTTTTTTTCCACAGATGCCTTATGTGAATCTTTATGGTATAAAAGTCTCATCTCTTGCACACATGGCTGAATCTAAGCCACACGCTTTTATTTTCAGGTAGCTGAATATGGCAGTTTATTTTTTACTTCCTTATGTTGGTTGGTTTCTCTGTCTAGAAAGCTTCCAATTCAATTTAGTCTCTCTCTCCCTGCCCATGCTACCTTCAGACTCAATCTACTTAAAGAAAACATACTCAAATCTTGAGACATAGTTCAAATATCACGTTTTCTTTGAACTCTTCCCCTCCATGTTCAAGCAGAATTAAAAGCTTCTTGCTATATTTTTCAAAAGTCAGTGAACATAATATATTTAATATATCACATACTGGGCTATATGCTTTTGAAGCAGATCATATTTTTCCCAGCTGTTTGTTCTCTCTCTTCAACTGTAACATGTGCATGGAAATGAAGGTAATTAATACTTGTTAGGTAAAGAAGAAATGGCCATGTTAATAAAATGTGTAATAATACATTTGATTTCATAAGCAATATTGATATGATATGCTTAGTGCATTAGGTAAAATATCTCTGATTATTCTAACCACATTCCAAGTAAGATTAAAACAAATGACTGAGGAAGAAGAAGTTTCCATAATAGGAAGTCATGAGTTTAGTAACCAGTAGTCTGTTTTTCTGAATCTAGACCCCATATTCTTTCCAGTAATTAAAGCTATTAATTCTTCATTTGAACGAAGATTTCTGCAAAATTATTATTGTAAAATACACAGATGATATATGGCAGTAAGAAATAAGATAAAAAATTATAATTCTGTGTTGTAATCCAGATTAATAGGATAGAATCATTAAAATAGATGTAATCTCTCAATTCACATATGCTGCTGCTGCTGCTAAGTTGCTTCAGTCGTGTCCGACTCTGTGCAGTCCCATAGACCGGCAGCCCAACAGGCTCCACCGTCCCTAGGATTCTCCAGGCAAGAATGCTGGAGTGGGTTGCCATTTCCTTCTCCAATGTATGAAAGTGAAAAGTGAAAGTGAAGTCATTCAGTCTTGTCTGACTCTTAGTGACCCCATGGACTGCAGCCTACCAGGTTCCTCCATCTATGGGATTTTCCAGGCAGGAGTACTGGAGTGGGGTGCCATTGCCTTTTCCATCACATATGCAGACATATACATACATTTATACATTTTTAGAAAATATGCATTACTAATTTCTTAAGATATCATCAAAATCTCAAGAAAGAAACATAATACTTTAAAAAAATGCAATATATTCAGAATTTTCCACATTGGGAAGCACATATGTAAAATATGTTTGTATAATTTGAAGTAGTAAATTTGTGACTACTTTACCATTAAAAATTTATAGAACTGTAAACTATACAACCAAGTGACGTCTTATAAATCTTTATTAATATTTACACATAATTTGAACCAAAATTTTCTCTGAAAGCTAAGTATGGATGATTTATATATACAAATATAAAGTAATTATTTCATTTGAATAGCAATTTATACCATCTAGGTAAAATCATTCTTTTGTTAATCACTAATTTAGAAATAGAAAAGATTAAAGAAAGATTAAAGATTTAGAAATAGAAATTTAGAAATAGAAAAGATTAAATACATTGTGACAATGTATTTAATCATTGCAACAGTGAGACAAATTTAGGCAGAATTATACATCTCTATTTTTCTATTACTGTGAAAGTGGAATTGGGCTCCTCACTGATATTACATTAGATGATAGACTTACGTGTTTTGTTTCAAACAGATTTTATCAATTATAATTAATAAATCAAACAGTTTCCAGTTTCAGAACCCTGAGAGTTTTCTCTTGTCATTGTATAATACTTCTTATTAAACTGAAAATGCAGAAATACATTATATAAGTGATTGTCTAAATTAAAATACCAAACACACTGAGACTACATTTTCTATTACATCTATTTTTTGAGTAGTTGAACACAGTTTCTAAATTCTTTGTGCAGAAGTGTCACTGTGTTTCTCTCTCTTTTACTTCTTTCTATTGTTTACCTTCTTCTTCACTCAGGTTGATTTCTACTTTGGGACACATTATTGGCAAATAGCAACTAATCATGAAATCATTGCAACTATGGTGGCAGTTTAATTTCTATGTGCAAATAGAAAAGTTTTTCCAATTCCTTATGTATACCAATTTTTGTACTAAGGTACAGAATGTCACAAAATTATGTTATTCCAATGCTTTGGCCACATGATATGAAGAACTGACTCATTGGAAAAGACCCTGATGCTGGGAAAGATTGAAGGCAGGAGGAGAAGAGAGCAACAGAGGATGAGATGGTTGGATGGCATTGCTGACTCAGTGGACATGAGTTTGAGCAAGCTCTGGGAGTTGGTGATGGACAGGGAAGCCTGGCATGCTTGGGGGTCACAAAGAGTCAGATATGACTGAATGTCTGAACTGAACTGAATCAACTATTTGGAAACTAGGAATCTAAAAAACTAGAAAAATATATTTTTTAATCTTATATTCTCTATAATCTTACTGAAAGGCCACAATCTATGTAGATTTCTATAGAAACAGATTTTAGGATATAGATAAAGAATGAAACTACAATAAAAATTAGTACACATGAAAAGATGAGGTTGTATTAGCCTTATTTAGTTCTTGAAATAGCAAAATACCAAAGGGAAATATCTGCATATCTGCCTAGCTGCAGGCTGTCTTGCCCCCAAGCAAACAGGAATGCCTTTTCTTCTATATTGTATATTTCTTTCCAAATTGTATGAGACTGACCATTAAATCAGATCAATTTATATATAACTATTCCTTTCCGTTGTCTTGAAACAGCAGTAAACAGTGGTCTACCAAAAAATTTGTTAGTTTGAGGTTCTTTGTAGCAGAAATGAATAATGTGCATCAGGATGCTAAAAGCCTGTCAGCAATCATTATACACTTAACTTTGTCATGACTATTATAATTCAATTGAAAAACAGTTAAAATTTAATGTTCTAATGCTGTAAATTAAAAGTAAATTAGAGAACCTAGGAAATGTTTATTTTATTCTAGATCAGGTAAATTCTCAAAGTGGAATTTAAATGTGAATTTAGTTTTGAGTGTGAGCTTCTACATTTATTGAAATATATAACTTTCCAAAGATTTTTTAAAACAATTATATTGAATTATCTGGTAGTCTTTTAAATACTAAAGGGAAAAAAGATGTTTTTTTTTTTTTAATTTATGGTTAAAATAAATTTTATAAAATATATGTAATTATTGTCTACCAAGAAATTTAGAAGGAAAACATTTCCAAAAATCTTTATATTTTATTAAATTGAATAATAAACTCACTCTATCTGTTCTTTCCTTTGATATTTTTTGCAATTTTCTCTCTTCTCACTTCACATGTGGATAATAAAAAGGATCCCCCCAAAAAAAGACTGATGGATTTTCAGAGGTTGAACATGTTAAATGTTGACTATGTTTATCGAGTGTGAAAGGAAGAAGTTTGTTTGCTCCCCTTGATCAAATTCTATATTTAAATAGAGGTTCTAAGATCCATATAGTCAAAGGCATAGTTTTTCTGGTAATCATGTGTGAGTGTGAGAGTTGGACCATAAGAAGGCTGAGTGCCAAAGAATTGCTGCTTTTGAACTGTGGTGCTGGAGAAGACTCTTCAGAGTCTTTTGGACTGCAGGGAGATCAAACCAGTCAATCCTAAAGGAAATCAGTCCTGAATATTCGTTGGAAGGACTGATGTTGAAGCTCCAATACTTTGGCACCTGATATGAAGAGCCGACTCATTAGGAAAGACCCTTATGCTGGGAAAGATTGGATGCAAGAAGAGAAGGGGATGACAGAGGATAAGATGGTTGGATGGCATCATGAACTCAATGGATATGAGTTTGAGCAAGCTCTGGGAGTTGGTTATGGACAGGGTAGCCTAGCATCTTGCAGTCCACAGGGTTTCAAAGAGTTGGACATTCAGTTCAGTTCAGTCACTCAGTCGTGTCCGACTCTTTGTGACCCCGTGAACTGCAGCATGCCGGGCCTCCCTGTCCATCACCAACTCCTGGAGTTCACTCACACTCATGTCCATTGAGTCAGTGATGCCATCCAGCCAACTCATCCTCCATCATCCCCCTCTCCTCCTTCCCCCAATCCCTCCCAGCATCAGTCTTTTCCAATGAGTCAATTCTTCACATGAGGTGGCCAAAGTATTGGAGTTTCAGCTTTAGCATCAGTCCTTCCAAAGAACACCGAGGACTGATCTCCTTTAGAATGGACTGGGTGGATCTCCTTGAAGTCCAAGGGACTCTCAAGAGTCTTCTCCAACACCACAGTTCAAAAGCATCAATTCTTCAGCACTCAGCTTTCTTCACAGTCCAAATCTCACATCCATACATGACCACTGGAAAAACCATAGCCTTGCCTAGACGGACCTTTGTTGGCAAAGTAATGTCTCTGCTTTTGAATATGCTATCTAGATTGGTCATAACTTTCCTTCCAAGGAGTAAGCATCTTTTAATTTCATGGCTGCAGTCACCATCTGCAGTGATTTTGGAGCCCAGAAAAAGAAAGTCTGACACTGTTTCCACTGTTTCCCCATTTATTTGCCATAAAGTGATGGGACCAGATGCCATGATCTTAGTTTTCTGAATGTTGAGCTTTAAGCCAACTTTTTCACTGAGAAATTAAACTGAACTGAAATACATTTATTAAGAATTCCATGCATACATTTTATTCATACTCCTGTTTTGCTTATATGTTTTAAGATTTTTTTAAATATCATTTAATTATTTGGCTGTTTTGGGTCTTAGTTGCAACACACAGGATCTTGGTTGAGGCACACAGCTTGTTTCATTACTTTGTGTGGGCGTCTATTTGTTTCATGTAGGCTCCAGAGCTTGTGAGCTTAATTGCCTCATGGTATGTAGTATCTTAGTACTTCTCTGATTAGGGATGAAATAGGTGTCCCCTGCATTGGAAGGCAATTCTTACCCACTGTTGCACCAGTAAAATCCCTAGAGTTTTCTTAAGTATGATTATGGCATTGATTTTTTAACAGACTTCTGTCAGCCTTTCCTTATCTTGGCTCCTGAAAGCACCAGTTTGAGTACTTTGGTAGCTATCTCTCACTCTCTCTCTCTTTTTTTTTCCCCTTGATATTTTTCAGTTGTCTCTCCTTACCTGTCTTTCTTCCCCTCTTCCTCACTCCTCTGGTTCCTTCCCTCTCTTCTCTTGTATGTAATTGTACAACAAGCTTTTGTATTTAGCTGTGATGGCTGGACATGGATGTGTAGAATTATAATTCCATTGAATAGATATAGAAAAAAATCAACTATTTCTCACTGATGAACATCTAATTTCTATCTCCTATTCTACCACTACGGTTTATCAAGGTTTATACCTACTGTTATCATGTATTGGAATTCTAAAAGCGGATTTCATGTGCAAAGATTCTTTATACTGCCAGATATTTTTTCAAAAGTTTGTCACAATTTACATTCCCACCATGCATGACTGAATTGCTTTCCATCACTATTGCTGGTACTAGAAATTACCACATGTGAGTAGGTGTGTGTATGTGTATGTGGGTGGGTGCATATCTGATCAGTCATTCTGCTCTGCCTCCTAATATTAGTATGCAAACTTCATGCATGATTAAGCAAATTTAAAACAGAAAAGTTAGAAGTTTTGACCTTAAAATTGGACACACCTCACTTGCCATAACCCTAAGCAGTATTTAGACTGTAGTTACTGTATTCAAAGGGCTGTTTTTAATTTATCTATAGCTAATAGAAAGACAGCTCCCATTTGGCACAGTGGTAAATAATCCACCTGCCAATACAGGAGATGCACGAGACATAGGTTCAATCCCTGGGTCAGGAAGATCCTCTGGAGGAGGAAATGGCACCCTAATCCAATATTCTTGCAGCATGATCCTGTGGACAGAGGAGTTTAGCGAGCTACAGCCCATAGAGTCTCAAATAGACAAATGTGACTGAGCAAACAATAGAAAGAAACCAAATGAATCCTTAATTATGCATTTCATGTTAATAGAAAAACAGTGGATTCCCTTTTTTCATAACTTTAGGTTTGCTTCTTTATTTATCTCCTCAATTTATTGCTTATAATTAGTAAACTGATTTTCCTATGACATGTGTTATCAAGATATTAAGCTAATTTAGTTAAAAATCGGTTTTTCCCAGAGTTTTGACTATTATATGTATACTTTGACTACTATATGTATACTTTATCATATGACTGTCAGCTGGCCCTCTGGATTGATGGGGTCCAATCTGCAGATACAGATACAGATTCAGAGCACCAACTTTACCAAGTCATTATATGTTAGACACAGATTTTATATAACATCCACAGATTTTTGTGTTGGGGATGGTGTTTTGGAACCAATATGTCAATACCAAGGGATAACTGTATACTGAAAATGTGTTATCATCAGTCAAGTGCCACTATAAAGTACTTAGAACCTAATCCCACTGGGGAAGTTGAAGATACAATAAAACACCTACAGAGGCATTATCTTGCTGAAAGGGAATGAGCTACAGTATACTGCTTCTGTCTGTGTAGCCAAGTGTTCTCAGAGAAAGCATTCAGACCAGCAGTAGAAAGTTTGATAGGTGTTCAAGGAAATGTGGCAGTAGTGATTAGACCTGGTGACTGAGAATTAGTAAATACCTTATATGCCTTATTTAGAAGCAACTGTGAAAAAGAGTAAGAAATATGACCCATAAAATCAAAAGCTAGTACACTTTCTATGCTTCTAGTGGTCTAGGTTGAGTTTCAGACTCTGTCTAGCTTTTTAAATTTAATTTTCAGTACTAAATGATAACTCCCTATTTGTCACTTAAAAAACTGGCCTCACTATCCAAGCAAATAAACTCAGCAAGAATCATTAGACATTTCCACTCTATTAAATTAGTATTTCATTTCTTTATTCAAAAAGTATAATGAACTTGTTTTATGCTGGGAACTGAGCTAAAATCTGAAGATACAAAAATGAATAAGACCTTGCTTGTCCTCAAGAAGATCATACTCTAATATATAAACCAGTGAGAAAACAAAACTAGCATATGTGCTTTGTACAAGATCAATGATAACTAAAGAAAATTATCATATGAAATAAATGACCTGTCACTGAATTCATGAACCAAATAATAAATTACCCATTGACTAGAGAATCAAATCAGATAATTCATCTGGCTAAAATAATTCTTTGCCTATTCCTGGCATATAGAATAAAATTAAAATCTCCAGCTAAGCCTGCAAGAAAACATGTAATCTGCTTCCTTCCCCTATTTATAATTTTTATCTAGTATTTTTAACCTTCCTAGAAGGCAATGGCAAGCCACTCCAGTACTCTTGCCTGGAAAATCTCATGGACAGAGGAGCCTGGTGGGCTGCAGTCCATGGGGTCGCTAAAGAGTCGGCCGCGACTGAGCGACTTCACTTTCACTTTTCACTTTCACGCAATGGAGAAGGAAATGGCAACCCACTCCAGTGTTCTTGCCTGGAGAATCCCAGGGATGGCAGAGCCTGATGGGCTGCTGTATATAGGGTCGCACAGAGTCGGACACGACTGAAGCGACTTAGCAGCAGCAGCATGTATAAGGAACTCACTTCCCAGTGAAGGAGACATAAGATTCAGAGGTTCAATCCTGGGTCAGAAAGATACCCGGGAAGAGGAAATGGCAACCTATGCCAGTATTCTTGCCTGGAGAATCCATTGACAGAGGAGCCTGGCGGGATGTAGCCCATAGGGCCACAAAGAGTCAGACACGACTGAAGCCACTTAGTGTGCATGCACATCCCTAACTTACACTAGTCTCTTCTCAGTTTCTAGACCCAAGCAAACTAGCTTTCCATTTTCTCTTTATATGGTCAGAATTTTCTTTTCCTATAGCTAAGGGGAAAAATAACCAAAAAGTTCATTTGATTTTTTCATAGATCTTATGGAAAACCCTGAAACAACTTTTTGGCCCACCTAATAGCTATGAGAAATTTGTATGCAGGTCAGGAAGCAACCGTTAGAACTGGACATGGAACAGACTGATTCCAAATAGGAAAAGGAGTACATCAAGCCTGTATATTGTCACCCTGCTTATTTAACTTATATGCAGAGTACATCATGAGAAACGCTGGACTGGAAGAAACACAAGCTGGAATCAAGATTGCCGGGAGAAATATGCATAACCTCAGATATGCAGATGACACCACCCTTATGGCAGAAAGTGAAGAGGAACTAAAAAGCCTCTTGATGAAAGTGAAAGTGGAGAGTGAAAAAGTTGGCTTAAAGCTCAACATTCAGAAAACGAAGATCATGGCATCCAGTCCCATCACTTCATGGGAAATAGGGAAACAGTGGAAACAGTGTCAGACTGTATTTGGGGGGCTCCAAAATCACTGCAGATGGTGACTGCAGCCATGAAATTAAAAGACGCTTACTCCTTGGAAGGAAAGTTATGACCAACCTAGATAGCATATTCAAAAGCAGAGACATCACTTTGCCAACAAAGGTTCGTCTAGTCAAGGCTATGGTTTTTCCTGTGGTCATGTATGGATGTGAGATTTTGACTGTGAAGAAGGCTGAGTGCCGAAGAATTGATGCTTTTGAACTGTGGTGTTGGAGAAGACTCTTGAGAGTCCCTTGGACTGCAAGGAGATCCAACCAGTCCATTGTGAAGATCAGCCCTGGGATTTCTTTGGAAGGAATGATGCTAAAGCTGAAACTCCAGTACTTTTGCCACCTCATGTGAAGAGTTGACTCATTGGAAAAGACTCGGATGCTGGGAGGGATTGGGGGCAGGAGGAGAAGGGGACGACAGAGGATGAGATGGCTGGATGGCATCACTGACTCTATAGACGTCAGTCTGAGTGACCTCCGGGAGTTGGTGATAGACAGGGAGGCCTGGTGTGCTGCAATTCATGGGGTTGCAAAGAGTCAGACATGACTGAACAACTGATCTGATCTGAATAGCTATGCTTGATTTATCTACATAATTTAATCCTCAAATTAAATTTCATTATCAAAGAACTTATTTTTTAACCACTCAACTCAATAATACCTATAAAAATATTGGTGTTGTCTGGTTATTACTATGGTACATCAGTTGACACTATTCAGGGGAACACTAGAAATTGAAGGTGGTAAACAAAGAGTTTCAATGTTTTTTGAAAGAGAGTGGAGGACAATTTTGCAGATTAATTCTAGTAGGCTCTTATATTTTGTAGGAAGAGGACACCACTGATGGCATTATCAGAATTTGACGGTTATAATTTCAGACTTTCAAAGATTGATTTGTCAGCCCAGACAAGCCTGTTATGCTAAAGTCAGAGCCTTGATAGAGAAAACATGAGACACTTAAATATGAGTTGGAAACATCTGGATGGATCTCAATAAAACTATGACTCTCATGATTCCTCTGAACCATTAGATTCTGAAGAAGAAAAGCATCTTTTGCTAATAAGAAGTAGCACTGCCAAGGGGGATCTCCTGTGCACAAGACAAGAGCCACTTTCACCCTCCTTCCTATCTTTCAGGCTGATAACAAATATTGAGGCAAAGATGTGCAAGCTGGAAATATTCTGGGACTAATGAGGGAAACAAAGAGTTTACATATCAAACTAGCAAGTGGATAGCACCAGTTGGATTGAATTTTGAGAATGTTTGATTGATGGATTTAGTACTTAAAACTAAATTTGCAGGAGTTCATTGATTTGAGAACACTCTTTTGATATAGAAGATTTAACTCCCTAGCAGTGAAAGTTTTAGTCACTCTGTCATGTCTGACTCTTTATAACCCCATGGGCTTTAGCCTGCCAGATTCCTCTGTCCATGGAATTCTACAGGCAAGAATACTGAAGTGGGTAGACATTCCCTTCTCCAGGGGATCTTTCTGACCCAGGTATTGAACCCAGGTCTCCTGCATTGCAGGCAGATTCTTTACTATCTGAGCCACCAGGTAAGCCAACTTCCTAGCAGAGACCCCAGCAAGTAAGGTAAACTCACTACTAGAGAAGCTTTGAGAAGTCTGGAGAAGTCTGGAGTCTTCTTTCATTTCAACTGAAAGAAGTTGAAATGCTTGAGTTCTCATCTCAGATGAAGGCAAACATGACCCAGGGATATAAGCATGCAAGAATGGACACGTTACCTAGGGTCAGAGGAAACACCAGAAGATTTTGTTTCAAAGGAAGGCTCAGAGAAATGACCATTTACTAAGGCCACCAGGATTATGCTGGCAAGAGGATACCAGCTTCACTAAGAAGTCTGGTGTTGGGTCTCTGCTGCTGGCCAGGGAGTTTAGGAGATACAGTTTAAGTTTAGGAGATACAGTTTCTTGGCTCATTAATAGCAAAGGGGTTTTTAAGTTCTAAAGCAACTGAAGCCAGACTGTAGGCTGCCAGGAGTCAGAGGGCTTTGGTTACTTTAACAGCCTTGGAGGAACAACCAAATAGCTTAAGGAATTCAGCTTCAGATCATAATTCTCTATGTGATCAATCAGCCTAACTATAGACAACTGAAAAGGCTTTACCTTGTAAGTCTTGTGGGGAAGATGCCCTTCCCATAGCGGATTTGGTGCACAGCTAATGCACTGCACACATTTTTCATCAATGTCTCTGGCAGCCCAGACACCTCTTCCTCATTCTGCTTTGTAAACCCAATATTGAAGTAACTGAGCAAAGTGATATTCTTTGGGAAGTCAAGACAAGCCAAACTCTAAAGAGTCACGGGCCCTTCCCCAGAATGTCACAGATTAGCACCAATATTAGTCTAAAGAAGACAAGGCTGATGATCTCCATCATATCTGCATTTAACCCACCAGACTGATTACAATGGCAAACAGATGAATCCTGGAGAATGACTGTAGACTAGAACAAGCTAAAAGAGTTTGCAGTCCTGATCTCAGATCCATGCTGAATTAAATATCATTGCTAATGTCATCTAAAAGGGCTTAAAGTCTATGACATATTCTATTGATTTGGCAAATATTTTCTTTCTATTCCAACCGTGAAAAGGATCAAAAATAGCTTGCATTCATGGAGGAGTCAACAATATTCCTTTACTATTTTGCTCTATAGGTATGAAACTCTCCGGTTTTCCTTTCAAAATGATCTGGCTTGTCTGGACCTCCCAAAGAGGTCCACTTTGCTCAATTACTTCAATAATATTAGGCTTACAAAGAAGAATGAACAAGAAGTGTCTGGGCTGCCAGAAGCATTGATGAAAAATGTGTGCTTCAGAGATGAGAGACAAATCTGAGAAAGTTTCACAAGCATTCACTTCTATAAAAGTAAGAGAGAAATTTTTACTTCAAAGTAAAAGAGAAACAGTGCCTGGCATCTTGCATCCTCTAATACAAAAAAGGTAGTGTGACATTTATAGGTTCTCTTGGTTTGTAAAACCAGTACATTTCATAGCTAGTAATTCTGCTCTGATTCACAATCTAGGTGGCATGAAAGATCTGAGAAAGACCAAATGACAGTAGGTTCAGGCTATGATCCCATCGGCCCTGTTGTTTTTAACATGCAACCTGACTGAGCTTAATGGGATTGTCAGTAACAAGAAATATTGCAATGTGGAGTTTATGAAAAAACTCTGGGAGAATTATTAACATAGGTTCTTGAAAATCTGAAGCAAGGCCTTGGTACCTGCATCAGAGGACCATATGTTTCTTCAGAAAGTTCCTGGATACTACTGTAGGTAGCACAGATCTCTGCTTACCAAAACTGAGCTGGCTATTGCCACAGTGATGTGACAAATTTACCAGCAAAATAGACTAATGCCAGGCTCCAAGTTGGGCCAGGGACCCAATCTGACAAAAAAAGGTAAATATTCCAGGTGTGGATGTAGCCTTATGTCATGAAGAACCTCAGACAGCACCGATCTAGGGGCATATAGGATATCTGAGCCATAGACATGGAATTCCACAAAATATATCACTTAAAAAGCAGACATATTTCACAACAAAGGAAATGCTACACAATCCAGAAGTAGATGGCTTCAGAATAGTGTACTCTAGGAGCTGCAGTCCATGGGGTCACTAGAGTCAGACACGACTGAGTGACTTCACTTTCACTTTTCACTTTCATGCATTGGAGAAGGAAATGGCAACCCACTACAGCGTTCTTCGCTGGAGAATCCCAGGGACGGGGAAGCCTGGTGGGCTGCCGTCTATGGGGTCGCACAGAGTTGGACACGACTGAAGCGACTTAGCAGCAGCAGTAGCAGCAGCAGGAGATGATGAGGCACCAGCTTGGAGGCAGTACTTTGTGAGGTTGGGATGTCATTCTCTAGGATGTAGCATATTCACAGCATCAGAAGCATTTGAATGGAGCAGTGTTCCCAATTGGAAAGAATGGATGGGAGCATACCTAGGTCTACATCCTCCACAGGTAATGCCCTGGCAACTGAATCTGTTGGGAGTACTGATTTCTGAACATGTCTGCCCAAAATAGCACTCCTCTGATGGAACATCTTTGCTTTTGAATTTTCCATCATGCTGACTCAGACATTCTCAGAGCTTTATTGCAACCAGAGTTCTTTCAATATTTCAATAGTCATCAGCCATATTTCAATAGTCAAAATTGATCGACTAATGTGCATACATGTTAAGTCACTTCAGTCGTGTCTGACTGTTCGACCCCATGGACAGCAGCCCACCAGGCTCCTCTGTCCACGTGATTCTCTAGGCAAGAATACTGGAGTGGGTTGCCATTTCCTTCTCCAGAACACCTACTGTACTAGAGCAGAAGGTTCTATAGGAACTGTGCTGATATAGAAGTGTTGAAATAATCAGTAATGATCAATCAATATAGAAAGAACCTTTCAAAGAACATACTCAAAATACTAAAATTTATGAAAATTTTATATAGCAGATAAAGTTATATTAACTAAATCAAAGAAAATCACAATGAATTCAGATTGTTCAATCAAAACATATTTAAATGAAAATAAAAATTCCCTATATTCTTAACAATTTAGTATCATCAATATTTAACATCATCAGTATTTGATAACATCGCTCAGTTAGCATATGCAATACCTCGTGTCTTTTCATCTACTCTTTTAATTGTGTATTTTCTCTCTCTCACTGATATTCCTTTCTACTTTTTCTACATAAATACCTGTGACTTATTTTACAGCCTTTACAATTCCATCTATCCCTTCTCCAGCTGATCTTCCCAATACAAGAATTGAACCAGGGTCTCATGCATTGCAGGTGGATTCTTTAGCAGCTGAGCTACAGGGAAGCCTACAATCCCATCAGCAATGTAATTTTGAGTAAGATAATAAAGACTTCTAAGCTTCAGTTCTTATGTTGATAAAGTGTAGGTAATATTAACCCTTGTGATATTTTGAGGATCTAAGTTAAATTATAATCATTTTTCACTGGATACATTTTTTATGAAGAACTAAAGTGTAGACTCCCATGAAATATTTCAATGCAGAGTATACAGAAAGCTACGTTTTTGAGGCAACTAAAGTTGATTTTTGGATTTGTCTTAAATAGGAAAACTTAACCTTTCTAGTGTTACTTATTGGGGGATAGTGATGCCAAGAGAAAGGAAAATTATGATGACAATTTTTAAGCCCTGAACTCTGAGGCAAAAGCAGCACATGCCAATAGAAATGTCTATAAATTGGTTGAGAGATAGGAAATAAAGCCTCATGTATAATAAGGTCAATTATTATAAGAAGGCAATGACACCCCACTCCAGTACTCCTCCCTGAAAAATCCCATGGACACAGCAGCCTGGAAGGCTGCAGTCCATGGGGTCGCTGAGGATCGGACACGACTGAGTGACTTCAATTTCACTTTTCACTTTCATGCATTGGAGAAGGAAATGGCAACCCACTCCAGTGTTCTTGCCTGGAGAATCCCAGGGATAGGGGAGCCTGGTGGGCTGCCGTCTATGGGGTCAAACAGAGTCGGACACAACTGAAGTGACTTAACATAATAAGGTCAGGGCCAGTTGGATGGAGGCCATAGTAGTGAATATTGGGCAGTAATAATTTGGGGTTGTGAATCAGTAAGAAACTTTGTGTTAAAGCATAATTAAAATTAATGCACTACATCAAATTTTTGTGTTTTTTGTCTTGAACAGTTCTGGCTCTTGTTCATCAGTAATATAAAGTATAAATAAAGTCTTTATTTACCATGGATATAAATATGCTACTATGGAAACAAATTCAGAAAACACAATGGTTAATATTAGATGGGAAAAATTAGCTCACTGTACTTGAGGAATTTACTTAAAATAGTGGATTGCTATTGATATTAATGAAATCCACTAAGATATTTGCTTGGATATTCAATGGGCATTGAATATTCAATGGCCATTGCAGAGAATTTGGCCCGATAATATTTATCATCAATCAGTTGTATTGCTTTCTCATGAACAAAAATGACACCAATAAATATGGTAATTTTATAATACACAAAGAGGATATTATATTAATTTTTTTTATATTCTTGGGGTTCTTTTAAGCTCCATGATTATTCTAACATTTAATAATATAAGGATTAAATATTTGATTGTGTAAATTTTTAGAGTGAAACTTGGTATGCTAAGAAAAAATTCCAATTCCTACCTGAGACATAATTTATTAAAATTAATTTCAATAAAAGTAAAACTCCCACATCATTTTTATAAACTGGTCTTTCTCATATATATATCTATTATAATAAATAAATAAATATAATTATAGTCCATAAATATAAAATTTCCTGAGCAAAAACAAAACTCTTCTAGGTCATTTCCTATTTCTTATTTTCTATACCAGTATGCCTCTTGGATCCCAAAGGAACAAAATCCCTCTTTCAGTTACATTCTCAATGTGCTATAGAACACTTTTTTCCCATGTGATTTGTTAATGGGATGTTAACAGTGAATAATAACAAAGGTTTGCATATTCTGATTAGAATAAAGAATATCAGCAGGCTAGAATGAAATGTGAATATTAATACTACAATTGACTACTAAAATAGCCTCTAATTTACACAAATAAATGTGCTTCTAAATAATTTTATGCAGACCTTTTGAAATGCTAAATTAAAATATGAAATAAACTGAATTTTCTGAAGAAACTTCTAACTTACACAGTAAAATTTATTGAAAATGTCACCAATGTACCTCATGTTTGGCTGAGAGTATCCACTTCAGAGGCATGAAAAACTTGTTTATTTAATATGTATCTTAACTACATACATTTTTCCATTACAAATCTTACACAGAGTTATCAATATTAAACATAAAAATTAGGGTTACCTGATGGAAATAGTCTGCTTCCCAGGTGGCTCAGTGTTACAGAAGCCTGCTGCCAAGCAGGACACCCAGGTTCCATACCTGAGTTGGAAGATCCCCTGGAGAATGAAATGGCAACTCACTCCAGTAGTCTTGCCTGGGAAATCCCATGGACAAAGGAGATTGGTGGGCTATGGTCCATGGAGCTGCAAAGAGTCAGACATGACTTAGCAAGTAAACCATAATCACAATGGGAATAGTTTCAATTTTTTTCCTTCTTATGTTATAGACTCATCGAATTGTACAAATTATTATCAATAAATTTAGTATGCATCATTCATAGTGTGACATGCAATAGTATTCTCACTGAAGGATGTACATTAATCATTAATTTCATAGAACCAGAATCCTTTTAAGGAAGTTTACACTTTCCTAGCAACAGGATCTACAGTACTAAATTATCATTTCTCTAAACTAAAATATTAATAAATGTTTCCAATGAAAAAAAAATATTGCATTTATCTCTTCACCATACACTTATTAAGTCCATCAGATCACATCAGATCAGTCGCTCAGTCGTGTCCGACTCTTTGCGACCCCATGAACCGCAGCACGCCAGGCCTCCCTGTCCATCACCAGCTCCCGGAGGTCACTCAGACTCACATCCATCGAGTCAGTGATGCCATCCAGCCATCTCATCTTCTGTCGTCCCCTTCTCCTCCTGCCCTCAATCCCTCCCAGCATCAGAGTCTTCTCCAATGAGTCAACTCTTCTCAGGAGGTGGCCAAAATACTGGAGTTTTAGCTTTAGCATCATTCCTTCTAAAGAAATTCCAGGATTGATCTCCTTCAGAATGGACTGGTTGGATCTTCTTGCAGTCCAAGGGACTCTCAAGAGTCTTCTCCAACACCACAGTTCAAAAGCATCAATTCTTCGGTGCTCAGCCTTCTTCACAGTCCAGCTCTCACATCCATACATGACCACAGGAAAGACCATAGCCTTGACTAGGCGAAACTTTGTTGGCAAAGTAATGTCTCTGCTTTTGAATATGCTATCTAGGTTGGTCATAACTTTCCTTCCAAGGAGTAAGCGTCTTTTAATTTCATGGCTGCAGTCACCATCTGCAGTGATTTTGGAGCCCAGAAAAACAAAGTCTGACACTGTTTCCACTGTTTCCCCATCTATTTCCCATGTAGTGATGGGACCAGATGCCATGATCTTCGTTTTCTGAATGTTGAGCTTTAAGCCAACCTTTTCACTCTCCACTTTCACTTTCTTCAAGAGGCTTTTTAGCCCCTCTTCACTTTCTGCCATAAGGGTGGTATCATCTGCATATCTGAGGTTATTGATATTTCTCCCGGCAATCTTGATTCCAACTTGTGTTTCTTCCAGTCCAGCATTTCTCATGATGTACTCTGCATATAAGTTAAATAAACATGGTGACAATATGCAACCTTGACGTACTTCTTTTCCTATTTGGAACCAGTCTGTTGTTCCATGACCAGTTCTAACTGTTGCTTCCTGACCTGCATACAAATTTCTCAAGAGGCAGATCAGGTGGTCTGGTATTCCCATCTCTTTCAGAATTTTCCATAGTTTATTGTGATCCACACAGTCAAAGGCTTTGGCATAGTCAAGAAAGCAGAAATAGATGTTTTTCTGGAACTCTCTTGCTTTTTCCATGATCCAGCGGATGTTGGCAATTTGATCTCTGGTTCCTCTGCCTTTTCTAAAACCAGCTTGAACAGCAGGAAGTTCACGGTTCACATATTGCTGAAGCCTGGCTTGGAGAATTTTGAGCATTACTTTACTAGCGTGTGAGATGAGTGCAATTGTGCGGTAGTTTGAGCACTCCTTGGCATTGCCTTTCTTTGGGATTGGGATGAAAACTGACCTTTTCCAATCTTGTGGCCACTGCTGAGTTTTCCAAATTTGCTGGCATATTGAGTGCAGCACTTTCACAGCATCATCATTCAGGACTTGGAATAGCTCCACTGGAATTCCATCACGTCCACTAGCTTTGTTCGTAGTAATGCTTTCTAAGGCCCATTTGACTTCACATTCCAAGATGTCTGGCTCTAGGTCAGTGATCACATCATCATGATTATCTAGGTCTTGAAGCTCTTTTTTGTACAGTTCTTCTGTGTATTCTTGCCACCTCTTCTTAATATCCTCTGCTTCTGTTAGGTCCACACCATCTCTGTCCTTTATCGTGCCCATCTTTGCATGAAATGTTCCTTTGGTATCTCTGATTTTCTTGAGGAGATCCCTAGTCTTTCCCATTCTGTTGTTTTCCTCTATTTCTTTGCATTGATCACTGAAGAAGGCTTTCTTATCTCTTCTTGCTATTCTTTGGAACTCTGCATTTAAATGTTTATATCTTTCCTTTTCTCCTTTGCTTTTCGCTTCTCTTCTTTTCACAGCTATTTGTAAGGCCTCCCCAGACAGCCATTTTGCTTTTTTGCATTTCTTTTCCATGGGGATGGTCTTGATCCCTGTCTCCTGTACAATGTCACGAACCTCATTCCATAGTTCATCAGGCACTCTATCTATCAGATCTAGGCCCTTAAATCTATTTCTCACTTCCACTGTATAATCATAAGGGATTTGATTTAGGTCATACCTGAATGGTCTAGTAGTTTTCCCTACTTTCTTCAATTAAGTCTATAGTATGTGCCAAGAACTTTGTTTGGTACCAGTTACAAGGTAGTAAACAAATTAGATGTTGTCTCTTTCCTACAGATGTTATTACTGGTGAGGAAGCCATCCTCTAAAACAATTATTAAACTAACTGTGGTCTTTTGGCAACCCACTCCAGTATTCTTGCCTGGAGAATCCCAGGGACAGGGAAGCCTGGTGGGCTTCCGACTACGGGGTCGCACAGAGTCGGACACGACTGAAGTGACTTAGCAGTAGCAGTGGTCCTTGGATCAATCTGGCCTAGCCCCTGGTTCTTCCATAAAAATATATTTTAAAACATCCAATCTATAATTCATTTGTATTTTACCTAAGGCTGTTTCACTTGAAAAAGCAGAGTTGAATAGTTGAAACAAACAGCATATTGTTCACAAGCCCATAATATATACTAACTCTTTAGTAAAAGAACTTTGCAAATGTTACTCAGGAATATAAAATATATCTGAAAATATATTTTATTGAATTAAAAAACTCTTTCCCAATATAATATAAAAAAGAAAAAAGTCAAAGACTTGACACTACCCAACTTTAAAACTTATATAAAGCTAAATAGTCAACATAGTGCGGTATTGGCAAAAGAATAGGAAAATAGATCAATGGAACACAACAGAGAGCCCAGAAATAGACCCACATAAATACAGTCAGCTGATCTTTGATAAAAAGAAAATGCAATACAATGGAAAAAAGTCTTTTCAACAAATGGTGCTGGGACAACTGGGCATTCACATGCACAAAAGTGAATCTAGACACAGACATTACATCCTTCACAAATATTAACTCAAAATGGATCACAGACCTAAATGTGAAATGAAAAAAATATAATACTATTAAAAGATAGCATAGGCTAAATCCTAGGTAACCTTGGAAATGATGATCAAAGGCATATACCAAAAGAAAAAAATTAACAAGCTCAACTTCTTTAAAATTCATTTTTTTACTCTGTAATAGCCATTGTCAAAAGAATGACAACAAGCCATAGACTAGAAAAAACATTAGCAAAAGACATACCTAATGAAGGGGACTGAAAGTCAAAATATTCAAAGAACCCATAAAAGTCAACAATAGGAAAAGGAACAATCCAATCAAAATATGGATAAAAGACTCAAACAGATACCATTTAAATGAGATATGCAAAGGGAAAATAAGCATATGAAAAGATACTCAAGATCATAAGTCATTTAGGAATTGATATTGAAACATACCTATAAAGATGACAAAAATCCAAAACACTGGGCAGTTTCAAATTCTGGAAAGGGTATGGAGTTACAAAAACTCTCTCATTTATTTTTGGTAAAAATACAAAATGGTATAGCCATTTAGGAAGATAGTCTGGTAGTTTCTTAGTTAAATATGTTCTTATCTGTACTGCACGCATGTGTGCTATGACACTTCAGTTATGTCCAACTCTTTGTGACCTGTATGATCCATCAATTGTACTTCTTGTTATTTATACATAAGAGCTAAAAACTCATGTCTCTTCAAAAATTTCCACATGTATGCTTACACAGCTTTACCTATAATTCCCAAAACTTGGAAGCAAACACGATGTCCTAAAATAGATGAATACATAAATAAACTTTGGTAGATGCAGATAATGAAATATTCAGATCAGATCAGATCAGATCAGTCACTCAGTCATGTCCGAATCTTTGCGATCCCATGAACTGCAGCACGCCAGGCCTCCCTGTACATCACCAACACCCGGAGGTCACTCAGACTCACATCCATCAAGTCAGTGATGCCATCCAGCCATCTCATCCTCTGTTGTCCCCTTCTCCTCCTGCCCTCAATCCCTCCCAGCATCAGAATATTCTCCAATGAGTCAACTCTTCGCATGAGGTGGCCAAAATACTGGAGTTTCAGCTTTAGCATCATTCCTTCCAAAGAAATCCCAGGGCTGATCTCCTTCACAATGGACTGGTTGGATCTCCTTGTAGTCCAAGGGACTCTAAAGATTCTTCTCCAACACCACAGTTCAAAGGCATCAATTCTTTGGCACTCAACCTTCTTCACAGTCCAGCTCTCACATCCATACATGACCACAGGAAAGACCATAGCCTTGACTAGGCGAACCTTTGTTGGCAAAGTAATGTCTCTGCTTTTGAATATGCTATCTAGGTTGGTCATAACTTTCCTTCCAAGGAGTAAGCGTCTTTTAATTTCATGGCTGCAGTCACCATCTGCAGTGATTTTGGAGCCCCCAAATAAAGTCTGACACTGTTTCTTTCCACTGTTCCTCCATCTATTTCCCATGTAGTGATGGGACCAGATGCCATGATCTTCGTTTTCTGAATGTTGAGCTTTAAGCCAACCTTTTCACTCTCCAGTTTGACCTTCATCAAGAGGCTTTTTAGTTCCTCTTCACTTTCTGCCATAAGGGTGGTGTTATCTGCATATCTGAGATTATTGATATTTCTCCCAGCAATCTTGGTTCCAACTTGTGTTTCTTCCAGTCCAGCATTTCTCATGATGTACTATGCATATAAGTTAAATAAACATGGTGACAATATACAGCCTTGACAGACTCCTTTTCCTATTTGGAACCAGTCTGTTGTTCCATGACCAGTTCTAACTGTTCCTTCCTGACCTGCATACAGATTTCTCAAGAGGCAGATCAGGTGGTCTGTTATTCCCATCTCTTTCAGAATTTTCCACAGTTTCTTGTGATCTACACAGTCAAAGGCTTTGGCATAGTCAATAAAGCAGAAACAGATGTTTTTCTGGAACTCTCTTGCCTTTTCCATGATCCAGCGGATGTTGGCAATTTGATCTCTGGTTCCTCTGCCTTTTCTAAAACCAGCTTGAACATCAGGAAGTTCACGGTTCACATATTGCTGAAGCCTGGCTTGGAGAATTTTGAGCATTACTTTACTAGTGTGTGAGATGAGTGCAATTGTGCGGTAGTTTGAGCACTCTTTGGCATTGCCTTTCTTTGGGATTGGGATGAAAACTGAACTTTTCCAATCTTGTGGCCACTGCTGAGTTTTCCAAATTTGCTGGCATATTGAGTGCAGCGCTTTCACAGCATCATCTTTCAGGACTTGGAATAGCTCCACTGGAATACTATCACCTCCACTAGCTTTGTTCGTAGTGATGCTTTCTAAGGCCCACTTGACTTCAAATCCCAGGATGTCTGGCTCTAGGTCAGTGATCACACCATCATGATTATCTGGGTCGTGAAGCTCTTTTTTGTACAGTTCTTCTGTGTATTCTTGCCACCTCTTCTTAATATCTTCTGCTTCTGTTAGGTCCATACCATTTCTGTCCTTTATCGAGCCCATCTTTGCATGAAATGTTCCTTTGGTATTACTTTGTACTAAATATGATACCAAGAAATGAAAAGACATGGAAAAAACTTAAATGAGTATTACTAAGTGAAATAAGTCAATTTGAAAAGGCTACATAATGTACAATTTCAACTATATGACAGTCTGGGTAAAGCAAACCAATGGGAATAATAAAAAAGATTAAAGATTGCCAGGAGGTGTCAGGAAGGAATGAATAGGCATTGTGTAAAGTAAACTGTATGGGGTTCCATGGTGGCTCAGGCTTCCCTCCTGGCTCAGCTCCTAAAGAATCTGCCTGCAATGCGGGAGACCTGGGTTCGATCCCTGGGTTGGGAAGATCACCTGGAGAAGGGAAAGGCTACCCACTTCAGTATTCCAGTCTGGAGAATTCCATGAATTGTGTAGTCCATGGAGGTGCAAAGAGTTGGACATGACTGAATGCCTTTTTCTATTTCTCTTTCCCTAGTGGCTCAGATGGTAAAGAATCTGCCTGGAGTACAGGAGACCTTGGTTCAATCTCTAGGTTGATAAGATTCCTTGGAGTAGGGCATGGCAACCCACTCTAGTATTCTTTCCTGGAGAATCCTCATGGACAGAGGAACCTGGAGGGCTGCAGTTTATGGGGTTGAAAGTGTCAGACATAGCTGAGCAACTGAGCACAGCACAGCACAGCACATGATACTCTAGTGGTGGCTACACATCATTACACATTTGTCAAAACCGACAGAATGTGCAATACCAAGAGTGAATTCTGATGTAAATTAAGGGATTTGAGTAATATTTTTTTTTTAATTGGAGAAAAAAAGTAGACCCAGGTAACAAGAATTACTTTGTATAAAAAAATAATTTCTTTAATTTTTGTTGAATTATTAATAGTATACTACCAATACACTTGTAAAAATAAAAGTGTTTATTTCTGTTCATTAACAACTGACAGATATCATTTTAAGCAAAAGCTATCTATCACAATGTATATAAGACTTCCGAAAAATTATATATGCATCAGATCAGATCAGTCGCTCAGTCGTGTCCGACTCTTAGCGACCCCATGAACCGCAGCACGCCAGGCCTCCCTATCCATCACCAGCTCTCGGAGGTCACTCAGACTCACATTCATCGAGTCAGTGATGCCATCCAGCCATCTCATCCTCTGTCGTCCCCTTCTCCTCCTGCCCCCAATCCCTCCCAGCATCAGAGTCTTCTCCAATGAATCAACTCTTCGCATGAGGTGGCCAAAATACTGGAGTTTCAGCTTTAGCATCATTCCCTCCAAAGAAATTCCAGGGCTGATCTCCTTCAGAATGGACCGGTTGGATCTCCTTGCAGTCCAAGGGACTCTCAAGAGTCTTCTCCAACACCACAGTTCAAAAGCATCAATTCTTTGGCGCTCAGCCTTTTTCACAGTCCAGCTCTCACATCCATACATGACCACAGGAAAGACCATAGCCTTGACTAGGCGAACCTTTGTTGGCAAAGTGATGTCTCTGCTTTTGAATATGCTATCTAGGTTGGTCATAACCTTCCTTCCAAGGAGTAAGCATCTTTTAATTTCATGGCTGCAGTCACCACCTGCAGTGATTTTGGAGCCCAGAAAAATAAAGTCTGACACTGTTTCCACTGTTTCTCCATCTATTTCCCATGTAGTGATGGGACCCCAAACAAAAACAAAACAGACAAAAAAATCAGTATCAAAGAACACTTTTCAATATAAACTATTAACATACTTATCTTCATTTTGAAAATATGAAGTATTTCCCTTTTCTATGCATTTACCTTTTATTGGGCTGATATTCACATGATTTATAATAATTCTCATTTACCGACAGTTCATTATCAACATCTATTTTGATTTGACCATGCCTAGTATCTTACCAGTCACAAAACTTTTAGTATAACCCTATTTCATGGTGACTTATTAGTTATTAGTTAAGTTATTGTAAAAACTTATTTAAAATTGAAAGCAAAAATATCTTCTCCATTTGAAGAAAGGAACAGAAGTGGGTAAAAAGCAAACACTTCCCTGATAGGTCTTCATGACTGAATAAGGAAGTTATTTCTCTGGACTAGTCAATTATAGCCTGGTGGGCTGCCATCTATGGGGTCGGACAGAGTCGGACACAACTGAAGTGACTTAGCAACAGCAGTCAAATATAATCTCATTAAATCTTAAAAATTATCTCATATAGTCATCATAACAATTACACTATATCTTTATGATAGAAGGAAATGGCAACCCACTCCAGTATTCTAGCTTGGAGAATCCAATGGACAGAGGAACCTGGTGGACTACCGTCCATGGGGTCACAAGAGTCAGACAGGACTTAGTGACTAGGCACCACCGGTATTATTTTACTTTTAGTGATCAAGAAATAAAATAGAGAGACTAGATTACTTGAAAAAAAGTGATTTGCTAGTGCTTGTAGTTAGAACTAAATATGTTACTCTGAGTCTCAATAGTTCAAAAATCTCTATGCTCTTGACAACACTATTAACACTTTTATACTAGATGGAAATTATCCTAATGATCCAATCGTTGGAAAGCTACTCTTCACACTAGAATTTTTTTGTGATATATATATATATAACAAATTTCTAAGAATATACTATTATATTTCCCTCATTTAGATACTGCCTGAGAATTAAAATATCCATCTACTAGAGATCTCAAATAGATGCATAATTTTCAGATAGATGCTGTATTCTGGGGACTTCCCTGGTAGCTCAGAGGTTAAAGCGTCTGCCTGCAATGCGGGAGACAGGGGTCGATCCCTGAGTTGGGAAGATCCCCTGGAGAAGGATATATTCTGGAATATGTGAATATTCCAGAAGGACTATGATTAATTTCTTATTTCCTTAAATTTAAATTCTTGTATTATATCTTGGAGTAATAGGAATAGAGGTAGTTATATAAGACTATATCTAAAAATCTAACAATTCAGAAAACACATAATCATATATAATGTGCTCATTGACGAAGTCTTCTTAGCTTATATGTGACAGATTTCTTTCCTTAAAGTCTTTTGAACTATCATATAAATTCCCTAAATCTTTGAATCAACTTTTGTCTAAAAGTAGCAAAATGAGGATGATAATAATGTGACCTCCAGAGAGCTGTCATCATCACTACACTCTACTGATTGTACTTTTCACTGAACTACGGAATAAATTCAATTTTCCAATTTTCAGAATGGCAAGCTATATTCTCTTTTAAAAAGATGATGAGTTTATACAATAGAAAGTCATTTTCTTGTTTTTTTCTAAAGGAACTTCTTTAGAGACCCTTCAAGAATATTAATATACAGAAAAATGACTAGTATCACCATTTATATGTCACCACTGCTTCACATTCCTAGCTCTGATGATATTAACACTGACCCTCCACTTCAGCAACCTGGGGATTGGGTTCCCTATGTTTATTCAACAGAGAATATTCTGAAACCAATGTGCAATTTTTCACTGAAAATGTGAATCCAAACAAATAAAATGAATAAAAATGGCTATCAGAAAGATTTCTACCCTAGAAAATTCCTTTCACACAAATCCAAATAGAAACTCTGTTCATAATTTCTAAAAGAGTGAAATTTAAAACATATACTACTCTAGCAAAATAATCTCTTCATGTTTTATATATTCATGTACAACTTGCATGGAAACTATGCCCTTACCCTGTGTTTGATGTTATTAGTTTCTGAAACATTACATGATGCCTATCTATATTTTTATTGCTATTATTTCTAAAAGACAATAGTAGATTATTTCATTTCATTGACACAAGAAAGCTATCCAGAATTATTTCTTTTGATAATTTTATTAAATAAATGAATAAAAGGTTATTATCAAAATGTTTTAGAACTAAATCCATCAAGTTACTTAATTTTTAAAGGATTTAAAAAAATTTTTAAAGCAAATACTGTTGCTTGATTTATAAAACACTAAATCAGAGATACCAAAGGAGCATTTCATGCAAAGATGGGCTCGATAAAGGACAGAAATGTATGGACCTAACGGAAGCAGAAGATATTAAGAAGAGGTAGCAAGAATACACAGAAGAACTGTACAAAAAAGAGCTTCATGACCCAGATAATCATGATGGTGTGATCACTGACCTAGAGCCAGACATCCTGGAATGTGAAGTCAAGTGGGCCTTAGAAAGCATCACTACGAACAAAGCTAGTGAAGGTGATAGTATTCCAGTGGAGCTATTCCATTCCTGAAAGATGATGCTGTGAAAGCGCTGCACTCAATATGCCAGCAAATCTGGAAAACTCAGCAGTGGCCACAAGATTGAAAAAGGTCAGTTTTCATCCCAATCCCAAAGAAAGGCAATGCCAAAGAATGCTCAAACTACTGCACAATTGCACTCATCTCACACTCTAGGAAAGTAATGCTCAAAATTCTCCAAGCCAGGCTTCAGCAATATGTGAACCGTGAACTTCCTGATGTTCAAGCTGGTTTTAGAAAAGGCAGAGGAACCAGAGATCAAATTGCCAACATCCGCTGGATCATGGAAAAAGCAAGAGAGTTCCAGAAAAACATCCATTTCTGCTATATTGACTATGCCAAAGCCTTTGACTGTGTAGATCACAAGAAACTGTGGAAAATTCTGAAAGAGATGGGAATATTAGACCACCTGATCTGCCTCTTGAGAAATTTGTATGCAGGTCAGGACGCAACAGTTAGAACTGGTCATGGAACAACAGACTGGCTCCAAATAGGAAAAGGAGTACGTTCCATCTGCATATTGTCACCATGTTTATTTAACTTATATGCAGAGTACATCATGGGAAACGCTGGACTGGAAGAAACACAAGTTGGAGTCAAGATTGCTGGGAGAAATATCAATAACCTCAGATATGCAGATGACACCACCCTTATGGCAGAAAGTGAAAAGGATCTAAAAAGCCTCTTGATGAAAGTGAAAGTGGAGAGTGAAAAAGTTGGCTTAAAGCTCAACATTCAGAAAACGAAGATCATGGCATCCGGTCCCATCACTTCATTGGAAATAGATGGGGAAACAGTGGAAACAGTGTCAGACTTTATTTTTCTGGGCTCCAAAATCACTGCAGATGGTGACTGCAGCCATGAAATTAAAAGACGCTTACTCCTTGGAAGGAAAGTTATGACCAACCTAGATAGCATATTCAAAAGCAGAGACATTACTTTGCCAACAAAGGTTCGCCTTGTCAAGGCTATGGTCTTTCCTGTGGTCATGTATGGATGTGAGAGCTGGACTGTGAAGAAGGCTGAGCGCCGAAGAATTGATGCTTTTGAACTGTGGTGTTGGAGAAGACTCTTGAGAGTCCCTTGGACTGCAAGGAGATCCAACCGGTCCATTCTGAAGGAGATCAGCCCTGGGATTTCTTTGGAAATGATGCTAAAGCTGAAACTCCAGTATTTTGGCCACCTCATGCGAAGAGTTGAGTCATTGGAGAAGACTAGGATGCTGGGAGGGATTGGGGGCAGGAGGAGAAGGGGTCGACAGAGGATGAGATGGCTGGATGGCATCACTGACTTGATGGATGTAAGTCTCAGTGACCTCTGGGAGTTGGTGATGGACAGGGAGGCCTGGTGTGCTGCGATTCATGGGGTCGCAAAGAATCGGACATGACTGAGCTACTGATCTGATCTGATGTTGAGTCACTCAAATATTAGGAAGTAGTAGGAACACTTAATTTAGCTACAGATTTCCTTAAATGAGATAAGAAGGATCCCTGTACTCTTACTCTCTTACAGATTTATATAGACACATTATGATCACATCAGCTGTATTACATAGGAACTGTTATTGGCTTCTATTTCTAGTTGATAATTTTTTACACAGAAGTTAGCATCTTTTCAAGATCATACAGCTTATAAGTGGCAGAAAGGGATTTGAACCCAGGGAGTCTATCCCCATAATAAACCTTTTCCACCACTATATATTACTGCCTTGCTCCAAATACCACAAAAACCATTGCTGAAGAGGTGTACCATGCATTTCCCAACCAGAAGTTTAAAGTGCATTTCTCAAGCCAGTCGGGCTGGGGGGAACAAAACTATTCAATGTCTTATTATCAAACATGTATTGAGCAATTATGGTAAGAATGTGCCAAGGACATAGCAGTGAACCAGGTGATGCTTCAGTCCTCAGAGATCCTAGGTTTGAGAGATGCATTCTCTATCTTCATGTTTATCCAAACCACAATCCAAAGCGAACTATTCCATCTGTCATCACCAGATCAGGAAAAAAAAAAAAAACTGACACAGTGATATTTTTTAAAAAATCACCATCTACAATGACAGAATCACAGCCATGACAAAATTTACAAACTAATAAATAATCATCTCTTGAATATAAAAGATACAAAACAATTCAAGGTTGCAATGAATTTCAAATATGTTTAGCATTCTTTGTATATATGGAAATATTTTCTCTTTTTCAATTATATTTGCTCTATCAAATACAGAGCAAAATAATTCAAGAAGAAACTGAACATCAGGGATAATATGCTGCTATGTCACTTCAGTCGTGTCCGACTCTGTGTGACTCCATAGACGGCAGCCCACCAGGCTCCCCTGTCCCTGGGATTCTCCAGGCAAGAACGCTGGAGTGGGTTGCCATTTCCCTCTCCAGTGCATGAAAGTGAAAAGTGAAAGTGAAGTCACTCAGTCATGTCTGACTCTTAGCGACCCCATGGACTGCAGCCTACCAGGCTCCTCCATCCATGGGATTTTCTAGGCAAGAATACTGGAGTGGGGTGCCATTGCCTTCTCCATCAAGGATAATACATCTCTGCTTAAACTGAACATTTTTCTCTTGTGAGGAAATCTTTAAAAATTAAAAAAAAGCTTCTTTTATTCATGATATTTTTACTTACTTTTTAAGTTCCTACAGCCTTCTTTCTTTATAAATATAAGTAAAACAGTGGCTATATTGTTGTTATTATTGTTCAGTCTCTAAGGCATATCTGACTCTTCATGGCCCCGTGAACTGCCGCACATTAGGCTTCCTTCACTGTCCACTAAATCCTGGAGTTTGCTCAAATTCATGACCGTTTAGTCACTGATGCTACCTAATCATCTTATCCTTTGCCACCCTCTTCTCCTTTAGCCTTCAGTATTTCCCAGCATCAGGGTCTTTTCCTATGAGTCAGATCTCCACATCAGGTGGCCAAGGTGTTGGAACTTCAACATCAGTCCTTCCAATGAATATACAGGGTTGATTTCCTTTAGGACTGACTGGTTTTATCTTCTTGCAGTCCAAAGCCTCTCCAGAGTCTTCTTCAGTACCACAGTTGGAAAACATCAGTTATTCAATGCTCAGCTTTCTTTGTGGACCAACACTCATATCTATGCATGACCACTCGAAAAATCATAGCTTTGACTATACAAACCTTTGTCAGCAAAGTGATGTCTCTGCTTTTTAATATACTATCTAGGTTTGCCAAAGCTTTCCTTCCAAGTTGCAAGCATCTTAATTTTATGGCTGCAGTCATTGTCTTCAGTGATTATGGAGTCCAAGAAAATAAAGTCTGCCACATCTTCCACTTTTCCCCTTAATATCTGCCATGAAGTGAAGGGAACAGATGCCAAGGTTTTAGTTTTCTGAATGTTGAGCTTCAAGTCAACATTTTCACTCTCCTCTTTCACCCTCACCAAGTTCTTTAATTCCTCTTCACTTTCTGCTATTTGAGTGGTATCATCTGCATATTTGAAGTTGTTTATATTTCTCCCAGCAATCTTGATTTCAGTGTGTGATTCATCCAACCTGGCATTTCACATGATGTACTCTGCATATAAGTTCAATAAGCAAGGTGACAATACACAGCTTTGACGTACTCCTTTCCAAATTTTGAACCAGTCAGTTTTCCATGTCCAGTTTTAGCTGTTGCTTTTTGACCCATGTACAGGTTTCTCAGGAGACAGGTATGGTGATCTAGTACTCCCATCTGTTTAAGAATTTTCCACAGTTTCTTGTTTCTATACAGTCAAAGGCTTTAGCATAGTCAATGAAGCAGAAGTGGCAGTTTTCCTGGAATTTCCTTGCTTTTTTCACAACCCAATTTATGTTAGCATTTTGATATCTGGTTCCTCTGTCTCTTCAAAATCTAGCTTGGACATCTCAAAGTTTTCAGTTCATGTTTTGTTGAAGCCTAACTTGAAGGACTGTGTTAGATATGGGTGAAGATTTATATTTTTATCACACTGATATATAGTTCAGTTAAGAATCTGTCCCCAACAGAATTACATAGACAACTTTAGAGATTTTGTATGTGAATTTGTTGTGGGTCCTCTGTTTTGTTCTATCTATTCTATTTTTATTTCTGCCTTTATGGTAGAATGTGATGCCTCATTCTCTTAATTATTGTGGCTTTACAGTAAATCTTGAAATCAGTTGGATTAGGTCCTCCCCCTTTGTTCTTAATTTTACATTTTTTTTCTAGAATCTTAAACTTAACCTTAAATATGTTATCTTTTAATTGTTGTAATATGTTGATTTTATATCCTGTGACCTTGATAATTAGATTTTTTTCTAATAAGTTCTTGGAGACTTCTTAGGCTACTCACATAAATATTTAATATTATTTGTGTGTGTGTATGTGTGTGTTATATATATATATATATATATATATATATATATTCTGAAAGAGATGGGAATACCAGACCACCTGACCTGCCTCTTGAGAATCCTGTATGCGGGTCAGGAAGCAACAGTTAGAACTGGACATGGAACAACAGACTGGTTCCAGATAGGAAAAGGAGTACATCAAGCCTATATATTGTCATCCTACTTATTTAACTTATATGCAGAGTACATTATGAGAAACGCTGGGCTGGAAGAAGCACAAGGTGGAATCAAGATTGCTGAGAGAAATATCAATAATCTCAGATAAGCAGATGACACCATGCTTATGGCAGAAAGCAAAGAAGAACTAAAGAGCCTCTTGATGAAAGTGAAAGAGGAAAGTGAAAAAGTTGGCTTAAAGCTCAACATTCAGAAAACAAAGATCATGGCATCCAGTCGCATCACTTCATGGGAAATAGATGGGGAAACAGTGGCTGACTTTATTTTTCTGAACTCCAAAGTCACTGCAGATGTTGATTGCAGCCATAAAATTGAAAGATGCTTGCTCCTTGGAAGAAAAGTTATGACCAACCTAGACAGCATATTAAAAAGCAGAGACATCACTTTGCCAACAAAGGTCTGTCTAGTCAAGGCTGTGGTTTTTCCAGTAGTCATGTATGGATGTGAGAGTTGGGCTATAAAGAAAGCTGAGCCCCGAAGAATTGATGCTTTTGACCTGTGGTGTTGGAAAAGATTCTTGAGAGTCCCTTGGACTGCAAGGAGATCTGACCAGTCCATTCTAAATGAGATCAGTCCTGGGTGTTCATTGGAGGGCCTGATGTTGAAGCTGAAACTCCAATACTTTGGCCACCTGATAAGAAGAGCTGACTCATTTGAAAAGATCCTGATGCTGGGAAAGATTGAGGGCAGGAGGAAAAGGGGATGACAGAGGATGAGATGGTTAGATGGCATCACCAACACAATGGACATGGGTTTGCATAGACTCCAGGAGTTGGTTTTGGATAGGGAGGCCTGGCATGCTTCGGTTCATGAGGTCACAAAGAGTCGGACATGACTGAGCGACTGAACTGAACTGATAACATATGATTAAGTTATTTTATTATTCAGGAGATCTTATGTCTCATACTCTGCATCTTTATCCATGGACATATTCCTTTTCTTGAAGTCCACCTTTTTCTGGTATTGTTGTAGCCTTTCTGGTATTCTTATAGTCAGTGCTAACATGGTATACCTTTATTTTCCTAATATTTGTGTCCAATGTATCTATATTTATAAGCAGCAAACTGATATTTTTTCTTTTTTTCTCAGGTATAATGACCCCAGCCTTTTAGTCGTATCATAGAGTAACAAATATAGATACATTATGGATAGAAAATAGAAACTCAAGGAAAGGCATTTCTGTTAAACATACAAAATTCACTGTTCTCTACGTGGTTGTATTTCAAGATGTACTATATGGCCTTTTGGGCTTCTCTTGTGGCTCATCTGGTAAAGAATCCACCTTCAATGTGAGAGACTTGTGTTCGATACCTGGGTTGGAAAGATCTCCTTCGGAAAGGAAAGGCTATCCACTCCAGTATTCTGGCCTGGAGAAGTCCATGGACTGTATAGTCCATGGGGTTGCAAAGAGTCAGCCTCGACTGAGCAAATTTCACTTTCACTTTCATATGGCCTTTTATTGTCAACCAAGTGGTAAATTTAATATGTCAGGTGAAAATGCTTATAAAATGTAGTACGCTATTAAAATAATTGAGGTGCAGTATTTTTTTTTTTTTGACATGACCAAAGCTGTACTTTATAGAATCAAACCAATTATGGCAGGAAAATGTGATTACAGAAAAAAAAAAAAAAAAAAAACTGGCAACAAAAACAAGGAAAATATACTGTAATTGCCCACTGTGATAATAAGAGAAGGACCATCAACAACAAACAAGTAGAGGATTCTACTCAAAACAAGGTACTCTGATAGGTGATTAAAATTAGTTACTCTTCAGCTCTGTGATGACCTAGGGGCATGGAATAGGAGTGGAAAGAGGGAGGCTTAAGAGGAAGTGGGTATAAATATATAAATATAATAGCTGATTCACATTGTTGTAGAGCAGTTATGTAAAGCAATTATACTCCAATTAAAAATAAAATAATAGTAATAATAAAAAGATGAATTACTCTTGTGAACATATAGTTTAATTTCATATCAGGATCCAGATGGAGAGTATGCAGCAGGAACTGGAGAAGCAAGTCTAGGATCCTAGCAGTGAGGATGCAGATTTAGGGATGACCCATGTGGGCTCCCCAGGTGGTTCAGACTATAAAGAATCCTGCTGCAATGCAGGAGACCGAGGTTAGATCCCTGAGTCAGGAATATTCCCAGGAGAAGGAAACAGCAACCCACTCTAGTATTGTTGCCTTGAGAATTCCACGGACAAAGGAGCCTGGTGGGCTATGTCCATAGGGTCACAAACAGTCTAACAACTTAAACTTCCTACTTCCATGTAGGGAAGGGAGCCAAGTTGAGAGTTTGTTCCATGTGTACCCATCCTGACAGAAGCCTGCAGGATATTAAATTGAGTCATTCAGGCTTGAGTCAGAAATCCTCATAACTCTGGATCATTTTGTGATTCATCATGAAGAAATGAGCACTCTCAGGTGACAAACTAATACTAAAGCATGATCAAGTGAAGTGAAGTTGCTCAGTTGTGTCCAACTATTTGCAACCCCATAGACTATAGCCAACCAGGCTCCTGCATTCATGGAATTTTCCAGGCAAGCATACTGGAGTGGGTTACCATTTCCTTCTCCAGGGGATCTTCCTGACCCAGGAATCAAACCTGGGTCTTCTGCATTGCAGCCAGATGCATTACTGTCTGAGCCACCAGGGAAGCCAAAACATGATTAAGGGGTTGGATTACTTATGGGGAAAAAGGGGCCGGAGACAATACAACCAGTTTCAATTACCTAAACACAACTTACAAGCTGATTCATCAAGAGTAACTGCAGAGCTCATGTTCCAAATCAGACACACAAAGTCCTCTAAAGGAAAATGGTCATAAAATGTACTAAAATAGTAAAATAATTGAGGTACAATAACAGTTGAAGAATTTTTGCTGTCCAAAATTGTTTTTCATTTAGTTTTTTTTTTTAATAAAAAGAGTTGTAGAAAAAATTACAGACTAAAGATGTCAACTTCAAATAGTTCATCTTTATAAAAACAGCATTTCTTAATTACCATAATTAAATGTTCTTACTATTTACTAAAACTCTATTAAACTCATTCCTAAAATATAAATACAGGTTTGGTTTAGTCAGTTCAGTCACTCAGTCATGTCCACTCTTTGTGACCCCATGGACTGCAGCATCCCAGGCTTCCCTGTCCATAATCAACTCCCAGCTTAAACCCATCACCATCTCCCAGCTTGCTCAGACTCAAATCCATTGAGTCAGTGATGCCATCCAACCATCTTATCCTCTCTCATTCCCTTCTCCTCTTGCCTTCTATCTTGCCCAGCATCAGAGTCTTTTCCAATGAATAAGTTCTTTGCATCAGGTGACCAAAGCTTCAGCTTCAGTCCTTCAAATAAATATCCAGGACTGATTTCCTTTAGAATGGACTGGTTTGATCTCCTGGCAGTCCAAGGGACTTTCAAGAGTCTTCTCCAACACCACAGTTCAAAAACATTAATTCTTAGGTGCTCAGCTTTCATTATGTTCCAACTCTCACATCCATACATTACTACTGGAAAAACCATAGCTTTGACTAGATGGACCATTGTCGGCAAAGCAATATTTCTGCTTTTTAATGTGCTGTCTAGGTTGGTCATAGCTTTTCTCCCAAAGAGCAAGTGTCTTTTAATTTCATGGCTGCAGTTACCATTCACTGTGATTTCGGAGCCCAAGGAAATAAAGTCTGTCACTGTTTCCATTCTTTCCCCATCTATTTGCCATGAAATGATAGGACCAGACGCCATGTTCTTTGTTTTTTGAATGTTGAGTTTTAAGCCAGATTTTTCACTCTCTTCTTTTCACTTTCATCAAGATGCTCTTCAGTTCCTCTTCACTTTCTGCCATAAGGGTGGTGTCATCTGGATATCGGAGATTATTGATATTTCTCCAGGCAATCTTGCTTCCAGGTTTTGCTTCATCCAGCCCAGCATTTCACAGTTTTGGTTATATAGCATACTATTTTATAATTTGTTAATTATTTACAAACTATTATTTCCAGTTGTCTTAAACTATTTGAATATCATAAGTAGAAAAGTTAATTAAAATATAAGCATTTGTTTCTAGGGTACAGAAAAGATATAAATTATTTTTTTAAGTGTAGTATTATTTGAATTCAATGCACTTCTAAGTGGAGAAGGCAATGGAAACCCACTCCAGTACTCTTGCCTGGAAAATCCCATGGATGGAAGAGCCTGGTAGGCTACACTCCATGGGGTTGCTAAGAGTCAAATATGACTGAGCGACTTCACTTTGACTTTTCGCTTTCATGCATTGGAGAAGGAAATGGCAACCCACTCCAATGTTCTTGCCTGGAGAATCCCAGGGACGGGGGAGCCTGGTGGGCTGCCATCTATGAGGTCACACAGAGTCAGACACGACTGAAGCGACTTAGCAGCAGCAGCAGCAGCATCAGCTCTAGGAAGACATTAGTAATGTTGCTTTTGAATAATTTATATAAACTAATAAAATTTTTGAGCCACACTAATTTTCACAATTCTTTGTTTTTGGATTTATAAATGAAACAATAATTTGTAAATAACTGTAACGTATAAAGAATCTTAATGTATGCAATGATAATTTACAATAATTATTAATAAAATGATAATGCTTATGTTTTCCTTATCAACTGGAGGCTTTATGAAATAAGTTTATTTGAGCAAAAATGTACTGTTGTAGATTTCAGTCACTTTCATTATGTAGATAGCCAGCACCTTGGAAATAAGGAAATAAGCCAGCACCTTGGAAATAAGGAATACATATATTCTTTCTTAAAATCTTTCTTATTAACAATAGAGCTTTTTCTAAAACTTTTAAAATATGGGGTACACATTTAGCTATTTAAGTGGTTTTATTATATCCCTTAGTCATTATAAATAAGCATGCATTCTTATATGGGAAGTCCTTCATATATATTTTTTAATTAATGTTAAAATTAATATAATATATTCATATGATTTTATTCACAATATCTTTTAATTTTATAATTTCACTTTAATTACAAACACCTAAAAAGTAGCAAGCAAACCTCTCAGATAGGAAAACTTGAAATAGTATTCAGAGATAGAATTGCAGAAATTTGAGAATTTGGGACTATCTATACTATATACAATAAATTGTCTGGAAAGTCGACACCAAATTCCCCTGTGGTTAAGACTGTTAGCAATTACTGGGTTGAATTCCTCATGTTTCTTATATTCATATTCAGAGTCAAATAAATATTATAATATAGAATAAGAAACAAGGCAAAGTTAAATAAAAACACCTGTCTTTTTCAAAATACAGAAATACCAATGTCTATTTTCAAATAGAAACTTATTCACAAATACCTACTAGCAATATGAAAGACTTATAAAGGTCTGAAGAAAAAAAATTGAGTATTCATTAGCTAGAATATTTTATATTGCAAGAAGTATTTTTACTAAGCATAAGGGAAAGTAATCCTAGTTTCATGACATGCATTTGCATCTAAACTAAAATTATTTCTTCATTGTGCAGAAAGCTTTGATAAGAAACTTTATTTTGCTTTGAAATATGTAAATTAGTAAAAATTTAAGACCCAGAGTTTGAAAAATATTTCTGAATCTGGCCCTTAAAATGTTAGGTAATCAGCAATTATTTTTAAAAAAAGAAAAATTCTAACTCATCGCCTTGTACTGAAACCTTCTAAAGACTGCTTTATGAGTGAATAAAAGGTTTCTATTAATATTTGTCTTTGATTTTAACTTTGTCATTACTTATGATCAAAACACCCTTATGGGCTGGGCCAACCAAGTGCTATTATCCACACTTACAGATGAAAGAGAGACCCAGAAAGGGTTACTTTTTTTATTGAAGATCATATTGTAAAGGGCAAATCTGGACAATCTTCTGCATAATACTGAAAATGGCCAAACCAGAATGTTAGTGTTTGCAAATGGTGGAATTTCTCTTCAATCATGCTGAAAATGCAGAAGAGAAGATTAAAACTAAAAGATAGTTAATATAAAGACTATAAATATAAATAGAGGGAGGAGTGTTATAAGGTGAAGTGATGTATGAAACTTTTTAGGACTCATCTTTATAAGATAAGGAAATTAAATTGTGTTAAGGGAGTTTAATTATTGCAAGTACTTTCTAAAGAGACAATAACAAACCTTGTAATCACCAATTATTGCTAACTAGAAAATGTGCTTATTTGAAATATATTTTGAAATATTTGAAAAGTTGATCCAATATAAATTAAACTCCTAATTCAAATGTACCTTGAATGAATTTAGAGTGAAGTTCAGGATCAAGTACAAAAAAAGAAGAAAAAAAAAAAAAGATCACCAGCAAGGACTGTGATATTTGGAATATTTGTCATTTTCTTCTGATAATGTCTTAAGAACCAACTTGGTGCCATAACATTTCCCCAATTCAAGTATTTCTTTGTAGGATCTAGTTATAGTCATGGACACACAAAAAAACACACAAGTAGCCAATCTGTTCTCCACATCTATCTGGTGGGAGTGTATCCTCTCTGTAATCAAAACTAGGTTTTTAGTCCAGGCAAGTGGTTGATTTTGCTAGAAGTATTTCATTCTGGGTTTACTAAATCCCAAACAGATTGCACTCTACCTAATTACCTGTCTACTGGTAATGGTATTAGATACATAAGTTTCTGTACCTAGGAATCTTAACAATGAAACAGTGACATGGTTTCTCTAATATTCTTTTTAAAAGCCTGTGTCCAAGCATCTTTATGAATATAAGACAGAAATTCTGACTGCTAGATAAATTATCCCAAGTTTTAATTATCAGTACATTTTTAAATATTGAACAAGCCAAACAAAACACTTGTTAGACATATGGAACTTCTTTCCACCCGCTTGTACCTGAATTAATTCTTAGGTACTCTGAGCTAGTTAACGAAGCCATCTAGAACAATGAGTCAAGTTGACTCAATTAAAAACAAAATAAAAATAAATTTCCATGGAAATAGAGAGCTGCATTCACACAAATGCCAAAATAATGTCTTATGAATAACATTATTACAGTGAATACAAATGAAATCATGATTTGCCATTTGCTTAATTCGTGCTATTAAATGCTTGAGAAGAATGTCAGAAGTGTTTTTAAAAATGCTCATTAAAGTGATTTATTATAATCATGAGGTAGAATTAATATTAAAGGATTAATATGAATTAGGCATGTAATAGGGAAGGATTGCATGGAAAATTATGAGATAATATGACCCCAAAATATAGATTATAAATACTTTTATGAGAATGTCATTTAAGAGACTATGGTTATTGATAAAATTGAAACATATTCTTTCTTATAAATATGTATGCAAACCTAAGGAATAAATATCAATAAATAGTTTCATATTTTTAATATTTGAAGTTTAGATTATAGCAATGTATCATAGAAATGCATATTGTTACATAAGCATTTATATCATGTTTTGTTTTCAAAGAAACTTTATCATTAGCTATTTATAATTTATGCTTTAACAGTGTAAGGACACTTATCTTTGCAGTATTTTTAAGAAGTATTTTATATTGAAGGCATAATAAACACTTACATATACACATATTTTTAGTTTGTGATATTCAATGTCCATTGCCCTTGAATTTTATGAGAAATTTTTAGTCTAAAATATTCTATTCTCTATAATTTAAGAGTTTTATTTCCAGGAGGCATCTTCACAAAGAAAGTTAAAGGGAGAAGTGAAAAATTATCTACTGAATTTGGCTCTTGTGTTTTGAAAAGCATCTTATGCAAGCCAACTCAAAATTCTTCTATCATCTGCTAGAATAACAAGCATGTTTTCACACATTGAATGTTTTAATCCTATTTGTCAGGTTGTTAGCCTGTGTTTCCAAATCCCTGATTTAAACTGGCCCACAGAATCTCTGGTTAACTAAAGTCTAGCAAAAGGAAATGAGTCTCTGTCACCAGCCTGTTAAAAGGTCAACAAGAGTGACAGCTTCACCATCTCAATTGCAGATTTGCAGCTAAAAGCCAACTGATGTCAAGATTAAGTCAAAGCTGAGACCTCATCATAATAAACAGATTGTCAAAACAGCAAAGCACTGCATAGCTTAAAATTGGAAGCATAGGAGCCTGGGTTTGTATCAATTTGAGGACATGACAAAAAATGGGAGGGCTATCAAAAACCCAGTCTACTGCTGTGTCGTTCTAACACTGCTCTTAATCTTGAAGGTTTGCTGGTCTTCCATACATAATTCCAAAGAGAAACATTGAGAGAGGAAAGACTGTGTGTTCATAAGTCCTTTATTTTCAATTATCTTGTTAATTTTCATCTAAGTGTTAATAAAAGGAGTAGAAACATGCAGTAGATATTTGGCAATAGTGAAGTGAAGTCACTCAGTCGTGTCCGACCCTTAGCGACCCCATGGACTGCAGCCTTCCAGGCTCCTCCATCCATGGGATTTTCCAGGCAAGAGTACTGGAGTGGGGTGCCATTGCCTTTTCTGTTTCAAACAACTACTTAGGTCAAATTGTATGCCACACCTAAGATGCTGGCTTATTTTCTAGTTTGCCTTCCTTTGCAAAATTTAGTTTGTTTTCTATAGTCAGCATGTTTGGGCTATATTAGACACTTAATTAACAACTTTAGAATTTTTCACTTTTACATAAAAAGCTTTATGAGGTGGTTCTCACTTTAGAAAACCTTTAAGAATATCACTTGTGGTAATGTTTCCACAGTTACAAAATGAGGGTTATTGCTGATGATGGGTCTTTCTCTAAAGAACTTCTCATTGTGGTGTACTCTACATGTACACCTAAGAAAACTTCCAATATGTCTTCTGGATAATAATTACGGTAAACTGGAAAACCTATAAGGGAGGCTTTTCTACATGTGTGAGTACAATATTTCCAAGAAGCCCCTTCATATAAATATATGGAGAATCATAAATTGACATATTTGGCAATAGATAATAGCAGAATCAGCAAATGGAAAATAAAATGGTAGTGGACATGAACACTTAGAATGAAATAATTTTATTTGAAAGTGAAAGTCACTCAGTCATGTCCGACTATTTGTGACCCCATGGACTATACAATCCATGGAGTTCTCCAGGCCAGAACACTGGAGCGGATAACCTATCCCTTCTCCAGGGAATCTGCCCAACCCAGGAATCAAACCAGGGTCTCCTGCATTGCAGGAGGATTCTTTACCAGCTGAGCCACAGTTTTATTTGTAGTTATTCTTAATTAAAGCTGTGCTTTGGAAGTTAGATCTCCAGGACAGAGACATAATTTTAGAAAGAAAAATTTTAAAAATTTTTGAATGAATGATAGATATTGGGAATGGGCTTGTGGATCAATTTGCAGTTATAAAAGGATGGCATCATTGACACAATGGACATATGTTTGAGCAAACTTCAGGAGATAGTGAAGGACAGGGAAGTGTGGCATTATGTAGTCCTTGGGGTTGCAAGGAATCAGACATGACTTAGTGACTGAACAAGAATAAATAACTTAAAATTATACAATTACAAATGGAAACTTGAGGTTATATTCTATAAACCTGAGGATACTGTGCAAAGAGAAACCTTGTAATATCATATATGTATATACATATATACATATATACACATATACATATATGATATTACAAGGTTTTCTTCTAGGCTTTTGAAATAAGAGCATAAAAAAATTCCCATCTTTATGATATTTATATTCTCATATTTAGCTCAGAAGTGGTAAGAGTTCTAAAATATATAGATGACATAATAGGAACTTGGATTATTTATGGGAAGATGGGGCTTGGGAAAACTGCAATTTTAAATTGAATAGAGTATTCAAGGCAGGGTTGATTGAGAAAATATTTTTGCAAAGACTGACACAACTATCATAAAAATCTTAACTAATAATTTTAAAACAATCACAAGATTACCTTTAAATGCATAAAAAAGTATAGATGGAAAAGAGCTGGATTAATCATAAGATATATGTTAAATTAAAAACAGAAACTCTATACAATCAGCAAAAACAAGACCAGGAGCAGACTGTGGCTCAGACCCTGAACTCCTTATTGCCAAATTCAGACTTAAATTGAAGAAAGTAGGGAAAACCACTAGACCATTCAGGTATGACCTAAATCAAATCCCTTATGATTATACAGTGGAAGGGAGAAATAGATTTAAGGGCCTAGATCTGATAGAGTGCCTGATGAACTATGGAATGAGGTTTGTGCCATTGTACAGGAGACAGAGATAAAGACCATCCCCATGGAAAAGAAATGCAAAATAGCAAAATGGCTGTCTGGGGAGGCCTTACAAATAGCTGTGAAAAGAAGAGAAGCAAAAAGAAAAGGAGAAAAGGAAAGATATAAGCATCTGAATGCAGAGTTCCAAAGAATAGCAAGAAGAGATAAGAAAGCTTTCTTCAGCAATCAGTGCAAAGAAATAGAGGAAAACAACAGAATGGGAAAGACTAGGGATGTCTTCAAGAAAATTAGAGATATCAAGGGAATATTTCATGTAAATATGGGCTCAATAAAGGACAGAAATGGTATGGACCTAACAGAAGCAGAAGATATTAAGAAGAGATGGCAAGAATACACAGAAGAACTCTACAAAAAAGATCTTCATGACCCAGATAATCATGATGGTGTGATCACTGACCTAGAGCCAGATATCCTGGAATGTGAAGTCAAGTGGGCCTTAGAAAGCATCACTACGAACAAAGCTAGTGGAGGTGATAGTATTCCAGTGGAGCTATTCCAAGTCCTGAAAGATGATGGTGTGAAAGTGCTGCACTCAATATGCCAGCAAATTTGGAAAACTCAGCAGTGGCCACAAGATTGGAAAAGTTCAGTTTTCATCCCAATCCCAAAGAAAGGCAATGCCAAAGAGTGCTCAAACTACCGCACAATTGCACTCATCTCACACACTAGTAAAGTAATGCTCAAAATTCTCCAAGCCAGGCTTCAGCAATATGTGAACCGTGAACTTCCTGATGTTCAAGCTGGTGTTAGAAAAGGCAGAGGAACTAGAGATCAAATTTCCAACATCGTCTGGATCATGGAAAAAGCAAGAGAGTTTCAGAAAAACATCTATTTCTGCTTTATTGACTATGCCAAAGCCTCTGACTGTGTGGATCACAGTAAACTGTGGAAAATTCTGAAAGAGATGGGAATACCAGACCACCTGATCTGCCTCTTGAGAAATTTGTATGCAGGTCAGGAAGCAACCGTTAGAACTGGACATGGAACAACAGACTGGTTTCAAATAGGAAAAGGAGTACGTCAAGCCGGTATATTGTCACCCTGTTTATTTAACTTATATGCAGAATACGTAATGAGAAACGCTGGGCTGGAAGAAACACAAGCTGGAATCAAGATTGCCATGAGAAATATCCATAACCTCAGATATGCAGATGACACCACCCTTATGGCAGAAAGTGAAGAGGAACTCAAAAGCCTCTTGATGAAAGTGAAAGTGGAGAGTGAAAAGTTTGGCTTAAAGCTCAACATCCAGAAAACGAAGATCATGGCATCTGGTCCCATCACTTCATGGGAAATAGTGTCAGACTTTATTTTGGGGGCTCCAAAATCACTACAGATGGTGACTGCAGCCATGAAATTAAAAGACGCTTACTCCTTGGAAGAAAAGTTATGACCAACCTAGACAGCATATTCAAAAGCAGAGACATTACTTTGCCAACAAAGGTTCGTCTAGTCAAAGCTATGGTTTTTCCTGTGGTCATGTATGGATGTGAGAGCTGGACTGTGAAGAAGGCTGAGCGCTGAAGAATTGATGCTTTAGAACTGTGGTGTTGGAGAAGACTCTTGAGAGTCCCTTGGACTGCAAGGAGATCCAACCAGTCCATTCTGAAGGAGATCAGCCCTGGGATTTCTTTGGAAGGAATGATGTTAAAGCTGAAACTCCAGTACTTTGGCCACCTCATGCAAAGAGTTGATTCATTGGAGAAGACTCTGATGCTGGGAGGGATTGGGGGCAAGAGGAGAAGGGAACGATAGAGAATGAGATGGCTGGATGGCATCACTGACTCAATGGACGTGTGTCTGAGTGAATTCCGGGAGTTGGTGATGGACAGGGAGGCCTGCCGTGCTGCGATTCATGGGGTTGCAAAGATTCGGACACAACTGAGCGACTGTTCTGAACTGAAGATATTAAAGTATAATATTAACGGTAGTTGTGGGTTTTCATTGTAAATTTCTTTCACTGTAAATTTCAGAATGTTTGAAAGTCTTCAAATATAAGAAAAATTATAGAAGAATTTTCTCTGTACACATATATTCTATTTAAAACCTTTGTTCCTTTCTGTTTTACTGCCCTTAGGCCTATAACTCTAAAAATTGCATCTGAGAAAAGGTACTTTAAGCTTTATTTTGTGTTCTGTTTTGACAACTATTAAGTTACAGAAGTCCTGTTTAGTTTTCTCATGTGATTTTGTACTCAGAAATTCATTTCTAAACATTAACATTTTATGTAACTTTTTTTTTGCTTAATTTTAGAACATGGATTAGCCAGAGGGGAAACCTCAGATAAAGTCATACTGGAAGTTATATTAGAATTAAATTTGTATAGCAAAAAGACAAAACCATGAACTCTAGAAATGCACAATTACTTTTTTAAAGATATACAATAATATCTTCCTAACCACTATCAAATATTAGATAATTCTTTGAAATAGAGTGACTTCAATAAGTCAAAGATACATTTTTCACTTTCTAAACCCATAATTGCTTCTTCCAGCTTATTGAATAATATCCCTAAGGTTACATGCCTATATATTGTTATCAATCATTATGTAAGTTTAAATAAAAAGAAAAAAATTATTATTATACCAATGAAGTTCTTAATGTTAAAGAGACTCTAATTAAATACAGAAATTCCTAATTTCTAAAAGTTGATTGCATTTAGTGCAAGACAATTTGTATGTTTGTCCCTAGTGCATAATAGGTGCTCACTTTTGTTGAACTACTTAACTAAGTAATTACAGGTCAAAATATGGGGTATCAGATCAGATCAGTCATGCAGTCGTGTCCGACTCTTTGCGACCCCATGAATCGTAGCACGCCAGGCCTCCCTGTCCATCACCAACTCCCGGAGGTCACTCAGACTCACGTCCATCGAGTCAGTGATGCCATCCAGCCATCTCATCCTCTGTCGTCCCTTCTCCTCTTGCCCTCAATCCGTCCCGGCATCAGAGTCTTTTCCAATGAGTCAACTCTTCGCATGAGGTGGCCAAAGTACTGGAGTTTCAGCTTTAGCTTCATTCCTTCCAAAGAAATCCCAGGGCTGATCTCCTTCAGAATGGACTGGTTGGATCTCCTTGCAGCCCAAGCGACTCTCAAGAGTCTTCTCCAACACCACAGTTCAAAAGCATCAATTCTTCGGTGCTCAGCCTTCTTCACAGTCCAGCTCTCACATCCATACATGACCACAGGAAAAACCATAGCCTTGACTAGACGAACCTTTGTTGGCAAAGTAATGTCTCTGCTTTTGAATATGCTATCTATGTTGGTCATAACTTATATAGATCCATAATTGTGTGTTTCCCTCATTACCATATGTATATATACATATATATATATATATATATATATATATATATATATATATTACACTATTAGTGTGCAAAGGCCGTGACTTCTTGTTATTTTTTCTTCTTTCTGTGATTTTCCTTTTTTCTTTCCACCCATTTCTCCTGTTAGCACAATGGATTTCATTGTTTTTAAATGGAAGCTTCTCAAGAGAATATGGGGCATGATCATATTCTCATATTTTTAACTAAATGTCACATTTCTTTATCCTCCTTATATCTCAATTTACGTATCATAGAAATTGGATATTATATTGATCTTGTGAAAGATTGGTAATAAGATATAATACAAGGATCCCTTATTGGAATTCTCAAGTTTGGTTAATTTTACTCAATTCTATTATCAATATCATATGAGGCATAGAAAAAATTAAAAATAGCATTTTCATTTTTAAAATGGGTGAAAAACTTCTGATCTCTTCCAATATTTAAGCAAATATTATACATTAAATATACATTAATATTATCATTAGATAATAAACTAAAGCTTTGAATATGCCTAAATTCATTTAAGGTAGTGTTGGTAAGGGCTACCCTGGTGTCTCAGATGGTAAAAAATCTGCCTGAAGTGTGCGAAACCTGGGTCTGATCCTTGGATTGGGAAGATCCCTTGGAGAAGGAAATGGCTACTCACTCCAGTATTCTTGCCTGGAAAATTACTTGGACAGAAGAGCCTGGTGGGCTACAGCCCCTGGAGTAGCAAAGAATTGGAAATGACTGAAGTGTTGGTAAATCGGAACTTGACAGGGTAGCGAAAGATGAGAGCTTCCCTGGAAGTTCCTCTTTGAGAAAGAAACTTTGCCCAAGGCAAAGTTTTAGTCTCAGTTCAGTTCAGTCTCTCAGTCGTATCCAACTTTTTGCGACACTTTGTGCTTGAATCACAGCACGCCAGGCCTCCCTGTCCATCACCAACTTCCAGAGTTTACCCAAACTCATGTCCATTGAGTCAGTGATGCCATCCAGCCATCTCATCCTCTGTCATCCCCTTCTCCTACTGCCCCAATCCCTCCAAGCATTAGGGTCTTTTCCAATGAGTCAACTCTTCACATGAGGTGGCCAAAGTATTGGGGTTTCAGCTTGAGCATCAGTCCTTCCAAAGAACACCCAGGACTGATCTCCTTTAGGATGAACTGGTTGGATCTCCTTGCAGTCCAAGAGACTCTCAAGAGTCTTTTCCAACATCACACTTCAAAAGCATCAATTCTTCAGCGCTCAGCTTTCTTCACAGTCCAACTCTCACATCCATACATGACCACTGGAAAAACCATAGCCTTGACTAGACGGATCTTTGTTGGCAGAGTAATGTCTCAGCTTTTGAATATGCTATCTAGGTTAGTCATAACTTTCCTTCCAAGGAGTAAGCAGCTTTTAATTTCATGGTTGCAATCCCTATCTGCAGTGATTTTGCAGCCCCCCCAAAAATAAAGTCTGACACCGTTTCCACTGTTTCACCATCTATTTGCCATGAAGTGATGAGACCAGATGCCATGATCTGTTTTCTGAATGTTGAGCTTTAAGCCAACTTTTTCAGTCTCTTCTCTCACTTTCATTGAGAGGCTTTTAAGTTCCTCTTCACTTTCTGTCTTATTCTCAGAGAATTCCATATCTAGTGACTAATTCTGCTGGGGTTTTAGGTCCTGACCTCCTTGGTTTGGGATTGACATCTACACACTGATATGTTTAAAACAGATAACCAACAAAGACCTACTTATACTACAGGATGCTTCTAAGTCTCTTCAGTCATGTATGACTCTTTGCAACCCTATGTACTGTAGCCCACCAAGCTCCCCTGTTCGTAGATTCTCCAGGCAAGAATACTAGAGTGAGTTGCCATGCCCTCCTCCATGGAAATCTTCTGGACCCAGGTATTGAAGCCCACATCTTTTTCATCTCCTACATTGGTACTTGGGCTCTTTACCACTAGTGCCACCTAGGACTTGGGACCTGGGAATCCCATACAACTCTGCTCAATATGCTACAATAATTTAAATGGGAAAAGAATTTGAAAAAGAATAGACATGTATATGTAGACACATGTATATGTATAGATGTGAGAATTGGTCATAAAGAAGGCTCAGCACAAAAGAATTGATGCTTTCCAGTTGTGGTGCTAGCAAAGAATCTTGAGAGTCCCTTGGACTGCAAGGAGATCCAACCAGCCAATCCTAAAGTAAATCAATCCTGAATATTCATTAGGAAGACTGATGCTGAAGCTAAACCTTCAATACTTTGGCCATCTGATGAGAAGAGCTGACTCACTGGAAAAGACCCTGATGCTGGGAAAGATTGAGAGCAGGAGGAAAAGGGGATGACAGAAGCTAAGATGCCTGGATAGCATTACTGATTCAATGGACATGAATATGAGCAGACAATGGGAGATACTGAAGGACAGTGGAGCCTGGTATGCTGCAGTCCATCGAGTCAGAAAGAGTCAGAGATGATTTAGTGACTAAACAACAAATATGTATAACAATAATTTAACTGTACACATGTAACTAACACAACATTGTTAATCAATTATACTTTAATATAAAATATTTTAATTGAAAAGAAAAAAAAGATTAATAACAAAGTCCTATATATATATATAAAAAACACTCTGCTGTACAGTGTTAATTAACACAACATTGTGAATCAGCTATACTTCAACAACAACAACAGAAATATCCATTCTAGCTCCCAAGTGGAATTTTGGACCAACAGAGTCTTCTATTGCTACAATATTCAAATCCCAGCCTCCACCTTGTTCCATCCTACTTCCCCTCAATACAGGCTCTTTCTGAAAACAGGTCTCAGAAGATTACCTTCCCACTGACCTCAGATCCTTAGATCTTATTTTCGGAGAACTCAAGATGAAATATTCTGAACAAAACCAAAAATGTGATATTTCTAAGGATTTTTGAAAATTACCATTATGCTTTATATAATGATTGATAACTACAGTGAATTTCTATTTTATCCACAATATTGAGAGTGATGTTTGGCTGTAATTTTAACTCAGCTAGTACCAGGAGTGTGGCCTTCTGTGTTACTATAACTTCTCTAATTTCCTTATATGCATAATGTATTATTCATAAAACAAACTCATGATATAATGAACTAAATAATGTGAGAAAGAATACTTAATGACTTTTCTAACTTAGGTTAAACATTCTGAGTTAGGACATACTTTAGTAGACAAACATAGGATACATGCTCATCTTTTAATGACAGCTAGTATTCACAGATGGAATTCTACAAATTGTTTGCATTTGAAAATCAATCTCAGTTTCAAGTCCAAGACAAGATACAGAGAAAAAAAAAAATGAGCTCCATATTTATACTCCTCAAATCAACTGAAAAAACTCTGTAACCAGTAGGTGGCTTAAGAAAAACCAATGATGTTTACTTTTGACATGCCAGAACTTAAGGTGCATTTATGAATTCCTATTCTTAATACTTGCAAGAATAACCTTCGTAAGAAAACCTCATTGTTATGCTGTCAACATTCAATTGTAAGCTGTAATGTCAAAGACCACATAGTTTTTACAGTACTAGGAAATGCAGCACAAAACTAATAAGCAAAGGGAACATCAAAAGCATGTAATAAATACTACAATCTGATTGTTTGCAAAACCCAATTTTTCTCAGAAGAAACAAAAATTACAGGTGAGCTATTACAGTATTAACTTCTTAACAAAAACCTTGCTAAATAATAGCTTCTGGAAAACTTTTGATTTTACATTTTTCTTTTCACACTGTGTGATTCTGTACTCTATTTCACAGAACAATGCTCCACTGAATGCTGTCACTCTTGCAAATGGTATGGTAGCTGTCAGTGATTTTTCAAAGAAAGCTGAAAAATATGTACATATCTTATTTTAATATGTTCAAAACACATGGACCTTTTTGGTGTTAGGGAAGAGTAAAGAATGTGACCATAAGGTGAAGCATGTCTCATGCTGTGGCGCCAAGCAGCATGAAACCTCATGCTTCATTAATGATTCTTCTTGTAGCAGCTGGCCAATGGATCATGAAAATGAATCAAATATTAGGGATTTTTTTCTTATTCTCATTGTCTGCATTCACAAACAATTATGAGCAGTTGGAGTCCAACTTTCAGTGGATAGTATTTCAGTTCTCTGCTTTTTAATTCTATAGTTTTTACTCTAAAATCATATGCCCTAACACATGCATTTGTTACAGATAATAAACCTATTTGAAGATCTTTATGTGGTAAAAAATGAATGTTAAGAAATATGCTTTTCTTTTAAGTGGAAAAGTCCCTCAATTGTTTTGAAGCACTATAAATCAAACTACTATTATTAAAAGCAAAATGAGCACAGGCATCGTGTATCTTTTACAAAAGAACAAATCAAGACCGTAAGTCACAGTGGGGCTTCCCTGTTTGTTCGGATGGTAAAGACTCTGCTGGCAATGCCAGAGGCCTGGATTCTATCCCTGGGTCACGAAGATCCCTTGGAGAAGGGAATGGCTACCCACTCCAGTGTTCTCGGAGCCAATGTGTGTGTGTGCTCAGTCATTTCAGGTATGTCCAACTGTTTGTAACCCTGTGGGCTATACCTTGCCAGGCTCCTCTGTCCATGGGATTCCACAGGACAAGAATACTGGAGTGGGTTTCCATGCTCTCCACCAGGTAATCTTCCTGATCGAGAGATGGAACCAGCATCTCCCGCATTGCAAGGTAGATTCTTTACTGCTGAGCCACTGGGGAAGCCCCGGTAATACAATATTTAACTTTATTTTTGAGAATTAAACTGCAGTCATCTTCCCAGACCCTATAGGACCAAAAAGAACAGGAATTCAAATTTATTAATTTGATATTCCTAAGTATCTTTTATATCATATGATCCATTAGTAAGAATTCTGGGGTTGGATATATGTATTCAATAGCATCTGAATGCTATGCTATGCTATGCTATGTCACTTCAGTCGTGTTCGACTCTGTGCGACCCCATAGACGGCAGCCTACCAGGCTCCCCCGTCCCTGGGATTCTCCAGGCAAGAACTGAGTGTACCTTTAACATTTTACGCTCCTAATAAAGAGTGTCCATCATGAAGTGGAGAGGAGAAGCCCATTGCATCAAAAATATAAATTACTCTCATTAAAATGAGCCCTTACAATTAGTCACAGTTCCATTTCAAGGTAATCTTGAATCACTACCAACTGCCATTTTCTTTGGTTGGGTAGTGGTTCAATATTACCTACTCTAGTCAACAATGTTAACCAAATAAATTACTTAACACTGAATTTAATTGCAGATTAAAGTTCTAGTCTTATTTGTTCTTTTAGGGTACCATTTACACTTTCTGAATACAGTTGATGTAATTTGTATTCTCAAATCACCATAATAGTTTTAACAATCAAAATAAAACTATCTTAAAAACAGAAAATAGAACTATTTGGTCAAATAAATAACTGATGGGCAGAGCTTTTACTGCAAGGAAAGTAACTTATTTAAAGAATACTTGGGATATTTTGAAAAATAATAGTTTTCCTGCAGTCTATTTTATTTATAGAGTGCCTTAATCCTTGGAAATGCCTGTCTAAACATTGATATACTCAAGAAAAAATAAATAAATTTAAAAGAAATATATTGTTTAAATGGATTGAAAAATAAAACAGAAATGAAGGAAAGTTGTTACCTATTATTCTAAAGTACTGGATAATTTTATATATCACGTAATCAACCATGTGATATTCTCACTAACCAGCAGACTCACTTCATACATCATTTTCTGAGGTAATCATTTTACACAGTGAAGCAGGACTACTTATTTCACTTGAATAGTTATGATTTAACTTTCATTTCTGTCAGCGTTAACCTTTTTGCCTAGATGAATCTCTCAGGTTAATTATATAGGGCAGGATTTTCCTTATTGAAAATGCCATTGAAATTTCTCAAATAATGAAAGTTAGTACAAGCCAGATAAAATCTATTAACAATCTTTCTCAAACTTCTTTCCTTCCGATTGTTTTAGTTCTTTCCTTTTTTTTTTTTTTTTAACTAGCATCATGTATAATTTCAAATAATATTCCTCTGTCCTGTATTACAAAACTGTTCTTGTCAAGGTTGTCAGTGATTTGCAATATGAAAAATCTGCAGACATAAAACTGTTTTTTTTTTTTTTTAATCTTACATTACCTACCTATGGCACTTAATGGGATGATCACAGTTTCCCTCTTGAAATACACATACTTCCTATCTTCTGACATCATAACATTGTCAATTTCTTACGACTAACAGGATTTTTCTTTTTGCTGCCTTCTATTCATTGTGCTAGAGATACTCAGAGCTTCATTTTATATCTTGAGTATCACTACAGTGTACCTTCTTAAGCCACAAAATAATATCTATATGCAGATGCCTTCACACTGTACCCCCTAACCCAGAAGAGTGTTCTTAGCTTCAGATTCATGTATACAATGTCCTACCGGACACCTCCTTCTTGTTGTCCCATACATTTCTTAAGTATGCCATGTCCAAGTTTGAATTCCTAATTCTTACTCTACCAGAGCTCAGTTCCTTAAAGATACCACAACCTGCACAGTTGCTCAAGTCTAAAAGTTAGGATTCACTCAATTAGTCTTGTCTCTCAAGTCTCATATTGTCTTTATTTTAAAGTTTTGTTAGGTCTAGCTTCAAGCATAAATATAGGTATCCAATAATAGCCCTTTTAAAACTGTTGGCACATTAGTCAAAGCATTGTTTATTATTGTCTTAACTGAAGCAATGATCAGTGCATTCTCTTAACAAACTATATTAGCATTTTCCGTGCTTCATTCTGTACTCCAAGGACAAATTTGCATGTTACTCCAGGCATTCCTTGACTTCCTACTTTTGCATTTCCATCCTCTATAATGAAGAGGACATCTTTTTAGGGGGTTAGTTCTAGAAGGTCTTGTAGGTCTTCAAAGAACAGTTCAGCTTCAGTTTCTTTAGCAATACTGGTCAGGGCATAGACTTGGATTAGTGTGATATTACTTTGATTATCGTGATAGCAAACACCATCTTCCAACAACACAAGAGAAGACTCTACACATAGACATCACCAGATGGTCAACACCGAAATTAGATTGATTATATTCTTTGCAGCCAAAGATGGAGAAGCTCTATACAGTCAACAAAAACAAGCCCGGGAGCTGACTGTGGCTTCAGATAATGAACTCCTTATTACCAAATTCAAACTTAAATTGAAGAAAGTAGGGAAAACCAGTAGACCATTCAGGTATGACCTAATTCAAATCCCTTACAATTATACAGTGAAAGTGAGAAATAGATTCAAAGGATCAGATTTGATAGGCAGAGTGCCTGAAGAACTATGGGCAGAAGTTTGTGATATTGTACAGGAGGCAGTGATTAAGAACATCCCCAAGAAAAAGAAAAGCAAAAAGAAAAAAATGGTTGTCTGAGGAGGCCTTACAAATAGCTATGAAAAGAAGAGAAGGAAAGACAAAGTAGGAAAGGAAAAATATATCAATTTGAATGCAGACTTCCAAGTGCCATTCCATGGAATGCCATTCCAAAGAATGGCAAGGAGAATAAGAAAGACTTTCTCAGTGATCAATGCAAAGAAATAGAGGAAAACAATAGAATGGGAAAGAGTAGAGATCTCTTCAAGAAAACTAGAGATACCAAGGGAATATTTCTTGCAAAGATGGGCTTAATAAAGGACAGAAATGGTATGGACCTAACAGAAACAGAAGATATTAAGAAGAGATGGCAAGAATACACAAAAGAACTATACAACAAAGATTTTCACTAGCAAGATAACCACGAAGGTGTGATCACTTACCTAGAGACAGACATCCTGGTACGTGAAGTCAAGTGGGCCTTAGGAAGCATCACTAGGAACAAAGCTAGTGAAAGTGATGAAATTCCAGTTGAGCTATTTCAAATCCCAAAAGATGATGCTATGAAAGTGCTGCACTCAATGTGCCAGCAAATTTGGAAAACTCAGCAGGGGTCACAGGACTGAAAAGAGCAGTTTTCACTCCAATCACAAAGAAAGGCAATACCAAGCAATGCTAAAACTACCACAAAGTTGCACTCATCTCACCCGCTAGCAAAGTAATGCTCAAAATTCTCCAAGCCAGACTTCAACATTATGTGAACCACAAAATTCCATATGCTCAAGCTGGATTTAGAAAATTCAGAGGAACCAGAGATCAAATTGCCAGCATCCATTAGATCATCAAAAAAGCAAGAGACTTCCATAAAAAGACATCTACTTCAGCTTTATTGACTACACCAAAGCCTTTGACTGTGTGGATCACAACAAACTGTAGAAAATTCCTAAAGAGATGGGAATACCAGACCATCTGACCTGCCTCCTTAGAAATCTGTATGCAGGTCAAGAAGCAACATTTACAGCTGGGAATGGGACAAAAGACTGGTTCCAAATCAGAAAAGAAGTACGTCAAGGCTGTATATTGTCACCCTTCTTATTCGACTTATATGCAGAGTACATCATGAGAAACGATGGGCACAAGCTGGAATCACAGTTGCTACGAGTAATATCAATGACCTCAGATATGCAGATGACACCACATTTATGGCAGAAAGAGAAGAACTAAAGAGCCTCTTGATGAAAGTGAAAGAGGAGAGTGAAAAAGTTAGCTTAACACTCAACATTCAGAAAACTAAGAGCATGACATCCAGTCTCATCTCTTCATGACAAATAGATGGGGAAACAGTGGAAATAGTGACAGACAGTTTCTCTTGCCATTCTTTACTTTTTTGTGCTCCAAAATCACTGCAGATGTTGACTGTAGCCATGAAATTAAAAGACACTTGCTCCTTGGAAGAAAAGTTATTACTAACCTAGACAGTATATTAAAAAAGAGAGACACTACTTTGCCAACATAGGTCCATCTAGTCAAGGCTATGGTTTTTCCAGTAGTCATGTACACATGTGAGAGTTGGACTATAAAGAAAGCTGAGTGCCAAAAAATTGATTCTTTTGAACTATGGTGTTGGAGAAGACTCTTGAGAGACTCTTCAACTGCAAGGATTTCCAACTAGTCCATCCTAAAGGAAATCAGTCCTGAATATTCATTGGATGCTGAAGCTGAAACTCCAATACTTTGGCCACCTGATGTGAAGTACTGACTCATTTGAAAAGACCCTGATGCTGGGAGAGATTGAAGGTGGGAGGAGAAGGGGACAACAGAGGATGAGGTTGTTAGATGGCATCACCAACTCAATGGACATGAGTTTGAGTAAACTCCAGGAATTAGTGATGGACAGGGAGGCCTGGCATGCTGCAGTCCATGTGGTTGCAAAGAGTTGGACACGATTGAGCGACTGAAATGAACTGAACTGATTAGAGCTGCAGTTCATGGGGTCGCAAAGAGTCGGACACGACTGAGCGACTGATCTGATCTGATCTGATCTGATTAGAACTAAAGCAATTGCCTTTTAAGTGTTTTCTCTGATTCCACTATTGCCCCTCTATATACCAATTTATTCACAGCAGCATGGTCTCAGAGCTGCTTTGATTAAGATATGCCAGTTGCTTTTTTATATCTGGAGTACCTCAAATTCATTCTTTCTTTTTAAATTTGAGAGTGTTAGTCTTCACTGCCTGAAATGTTCAATTTATTTCTTCATGTAGCAGACACCTTGTCAAATCATACAGATACCAAGCAAGGTGCTTGGCCTTCCCCAATCAATAGAAATTGACCATAGGACAGACTAGAAATCAGACAAGTCTTCATTGCAGCCCCTGTCACAGCAGTGGGGAACAAAACCAAATAATAAATCCACGGCTTGCTCCCTGAAGTGGGTACCGAGCTGCTTCCTTATGTGAGGTGAGGGCAGAGATGTGTTCTGGGTCAGGCTGGTGAGGTGGTTTAGGTGTCTTGCCCACACTTTTGATGGTATTGAGTGCAGGTTGCATGCACAGTTCCCTGCTTTTACTCCTGTGACCCTGTTTTTGCTCCCGATACTTCAGAAGTAACACTTGTTTGTCTGTGTCTTTTTGTATCTTGTGATTCAAATTGCAAGCATCCTCCAACTGTACATGCATGCAGTTTCGTCCCTTGTACATTTGTTTGCATTTCATTGCTGGAAAAGACATCTGTTCAGGTCAAGCACTGCAGGAAAGGGCATCAGGTCCCAGCCTATCTCAGTATCACCTACACTCATTTTATTCTGTGTATTATCATTTGAGGTTATTATTTTACATCCACTATTTTTATTACCTACTTCTCCTATTAGAATCTAAACTATATCCCAACAGGTAACATATTTTGCTCTCAACACAATCCTCAGTCCTTCAAAAGTATCTGATTAATGCAATGTATCCAATAGTCATTTTTCAACAAGACAAAAGAAGTATTTCATTATGTTTTCTTTATATAAACTAAAAATCACCAAGCAAGAGCTAGTAGTCCTACATGTTAATCCCTGTTCTAATAATGATTGATTTTTCTCTTATAAATCTGTAGAAATCTCTTCACTTCTCTGTGCCTCAATTTTCCTGAGGGCTTTGGTGAAATATTACTTAAACTCTTTTCCAATATCTCTATCTCAATGACTAAATGAGTCAATAAACTATAATATTTATTTTATATCTTATTTCATTTCTGCTCCCTTATATTTGAAGCACCACAAGAAATTTCATCACAGGAATATATGAAAAAGTATACACTTAGTTGAAATAGAAATACAGTGTTCATGTTTTTATTCTCTGTTTATCCTTATAGTGCAGCTCTTTCATTTTCCACAATTTTCTAGACATGCTGATGCTTAATGTCATCCCTGTTATTATAATGTGAAGTTATTTTTATCTTTCTATTCTCTAAGACTTTATTAATAGAGAAAGTCTGCCAATTCCCACACAGGCCTCTTTCTCAATCATTTCAAACAACCTTTCAATGATTTTTCTCAAAAATGTAAATGGAATTGTACCTTAATTGTACACAAGAAAAAGAAACTTAGGTGATGAGATGATTAAAGTGTGTAGTATGTGAGAGCCTTTCTGTTGAGGGCTTTGTCCTTAGAGAATGAATTCATTCTTTTGTAAAGCTGGATACTTTCCTACCTGTGTCATTTATCTTTTAATCCATATATTTGTTAAAGGGGGAAAAAAGCTTATAAAAGAAGAAGCACTTTTTCTATTCAAGCCTATGCACTTTTTCCATTAGGTTCAGTCTTATGAGTATATGACTAAGTGGGTTCAGCCTTGGGAAAGGACAATCAAGAATGTTTGTCATGCTGCTGTAGTTCAAATTTCTGATTTGCCAGAGCTGTTTTACAGCTATTTCTTATTAAAAGAGAATCAAGAAGTTCTTTTTCTGTTTCAAAATATTCGTCAGACTAACTATGATTCACTAGCAATAAGCATTTCGCATGATGCTGCAATCATTATCAAAAGATTTTATTTGAACTCACGGTTGGAAGCTTCTTTTGGTTTCTCAGTTGCCAATTCTGTCATCTCCACTACCAGATGTTAATCACTGTCACAGAGCATCAGATTAAAAAGTGGATGAAAGAGGAATATGTGTGTGTGTGTGTGTGTGTGTGTGTGTATTCTCCATTACCCCACCATAGAGCAACCAGAACTTACACAGGACTTGGGAAACAAACTCTTGGAGGGCACAAAAAAACCTTGTGTACACCAGGACCCAGGAGAAAGGAGCATTGACTCCACAAGAGACTTGCTCATGAGTGTCACATAGTCTCCAGCAGAGGTGTGGATTAGTGGCCTGCTACCCCAGTACTTTTGCCTGGAAAATCCCATGGACGGAGGAGCCTGGTAGGCTCCAGTCCATGGGGTCGCTGAGAGTCGGACACGACTGAGCAACTTCACTTTCACTTTTCACTTTTATGCATTGGAGAAGGAAATGGCAACCCACTCCAGTGTTCTTGCCTGGAGAATCCCAGGGACAGGGGAGCCTGGTGAGCTTCCGTCTGTGGGGTCGCACAGAGTCGGACACGACTGAAGCGACTTAGCAGCACAGGGTTCCAGCATAGGATCTTTTGAAGGAGATCATTACCTCCATCATAGTTTGGCCTCAGGACAAACAATAGGGAGGAACACAGCCCCACCCATCAACATAAAATTGGATTAAAAATTTACTGGGCATGGCCCCACCCATCAAAACCAGACTTCCATACCCTCTTATCCTTATCCATCAGAGGACAAACAGAATGAAAACCACAATCACAAAAAACTAACCAAACTGATCACATGAAACACAGCCTTGTCTAACTCAATAAAACTCTGAAGCATGCCATGTAGGGCCACACAAGACGGGTCATGGTGCAGAGTTCTGACAGAACATGGTCTACTGGAAAAGGCAATGGCAAACCACTTCAATATTCTTGTCTTGAGAACCCTATGAACAGTATGAAAAGGCAAAAAGATAGGAAAATGAAAGATGAAGTCACCAGGTAGGTAGAAGCCCAATGTGCTACTGGAGATCGGTGGAGGAAAAACACCAGAAAGAATGAAGAGAAAGAACTGACACAAAAACAACATCCAGTTGTGGATGTGACTGGTGATGGAAGAAAACATCGATTAAGTAAAGAGCAATATTGCGTAGGAACCTGGATTGTTAGGTCCATGAATCAAGGCAAATTCGAAGTGGTCATACAGGAGATGGCAAGCGTGAACATTGACATTTTAGGAATCAGTGAACTAAATGGACTGGAATGGGTTTATTTAACTCAGATGACCATTATATCTACTACTGTGTGCAAGATTCCCTTAGAATAAATGGAGCAGCCATTAGAGTCAGCAAAAGAGTCCAAAACGCAGTGCTTGGATGCAATCTCAAAAAAAAACCAGAATGATCTCTGTGTGTTCCCGAGGCAAACCATTCAATATCACAGTAATCCAAGTCTATGCCCAGACTAGTAATGCTGAAGAAGCTAAAGTATAATGGTTCTATGAAGACCTACAAGGCCTTCTAGAACTAACGCCCCAAAATATGTCCTTTTCATTATAAGGGACTACAATGCAAAAGTAGGAAGTCAAGAGATACCTGGAGTAACAGGCACATTTGGCCTTGGAGTACAAAATGAAGCAGGTCAAACACTAACAGAGTTTTGCCAAGAGTACTCACTGGTCATAGCAAACACCCTCTTCCAACAGCACAAGAGAAGACTACACATGGACATCACCAGATGGTCAACACCAAAATCAGATTGATCATATTCTTTGCAGCCAAAGATGGAGAAGCTCTATACAGTGAGCAAAAACAAGACTGGGAGCTGATTGTGGCTCAGATCATGAGCTCCTTATTGCCAAATTCAAACTTAAATGGAAGAAAGTAGGGAAAACCACTAGACCAATCAGGTATGATGTAAATCAAATCCCTTACAATTATACAGTGGAAGCGATAAATAGATTCAAGGGATTAGATCTGATAGGCAGAGTGCTTAAAGAACTATGGAAGGAGGTTCATGACATTGTACAGGAAGCGGTGATTAAGAACATCCCTAAGTAAAAAGAATTGAAAAAAGGCAGAATGGTTGTCTGAGGAAGCCTTACAATTAGCTGTGAAAAGAAAAGAAGTGAAAAGGCAAAGGAGAAAAGCAAAGGTATATCCATTTGAATGCAGAGTTCCAAAGAATAGCAAGGAGAGGGAAGAAAGGCTTCCTCAGGGCTCAATGCAGATAAATAGAGGAAAACAATAGAATGGGAAAGATTAGAGATCTCTTCAAGAAAATAAGAGATACTGAGGGAACATCTCAGGAAAAGATGGGTACAACAAAGGACAGAAATGGTATGGACCTAACAGAAGCCAAAGATATTAAGAGGTGTCAACAATACAAAGAAGAACTATACAAACCATGATGGTATGATCACTCACCTAGAGCCGGACATCCTGGAATGTGATGTCGACCCGGCTTTAGAAAGCATCACTATGAACAAAGCTAGTGGAGGTAATGGAATTCCAGTTGAGCTCTTTCAAATCCTGAAAGATGATGCTATGAAAGTGCTGCATTCAATATGCCAGCAAATTTGGAAAACTCAGCAGTGTCTAGTCAAAGCTACATTTTTTCCCAGTTATTCATGTGTGGATATGAGAGTTGGACTATAATGAAAGCTGAGCACTGAAGAACTGATGCTTTTGAACTGTGGTGTTGGAGAAGACTCTTGAGAGTCCCTTAGACTGCAAGGAGATTCAACCAGTCAATCCTAAAGGAAATCAGTACTGAATATTCATGGGGAGGACTGATGCTGAACTGAAACTCCAATTTTTTGGCCACCTGATGTGAATAATTGACTCATCTGAAAAGATTCTGATTCAGGAAAAGATTGAAGGTGGGAGGAGAAAGGGATAGAAAGGATTAGATGGTTGGGTGGTATCACTGATGAGATGGACATGAGTTTGAGATAGTTTTGGGAGTTGGTGATGGTCAGGGAAGCATAGATAGCATATTAAAAAACAAAGACATTACTCAGCCAACAAAGGTCCGTCTAGTCAAGGCTATGGTTTTTCCAGTGGTCATGTATGGATGTGAGAGTTGGACTGTGAAGAAAGCTGAGCACCAAAGAATTGATGCTTTTGAACTGTGGTGTTGGAGAAGATTCTTGAGAGTCCCTTGGACTGCAAGGAGATCCAACTAGTCCATTCTAAAGGAAATCAGTCCTGGGTGTTCATGAGAAGGACTGATGCTAAAGCTGAAACTCCAATATTTAAGCCACCTCATGTGAAGAGTTGACTCATTGGAAAAGACTGATGCTGGGAGGGATTGGGGGCAGGAGGAGAAGGGGATGACAGAGGATGAGATGGCTGGATGGTATCACTGACTCAATGGAAATGGGCTTGGGTGAACTCTGGGGGTTAGTGATGCACAGGGAGGCCTGGCATGCTGTGATTCATGGGGTTGCAAGGAGTCGGACACAACTGAGTGACTGAACTGAACTGAATGGAAGGGAAGCCTGATGTGCTGCATTCCATGAGGTCACAAAGAGTTGGACACAACTGAGCAACTGAACTGAACAGAGGATAGCCTACATTAGGAGGTATATACATATATTCTATAGTCATAAAGAAGCTTCCCTGGTGGCTCAGAGGTTAAAGCATCTGCCTGCAATGCGGGAGACCTGGGTTTGATCCCTGGTTCAGAAAGATCCCCTGGAGAAGGAAATGGCAACCCACTCCAGTGTTCTTGCCTGGAGAATCCCATGAATGGAGGAGCATGGTGGGCTACAGTCCACAGGGTCACAAAGAGTCGGACACGACTGAGTGACTTCGCTTCACTTCATAGTGATAAAAACTGCTTTATATGTTGTTTTTTATTGTTCTTTAGTTGCTCAGTGGTTTCTCACCCTTCTGTGACCTCATGGACCCTTGCTTGCCAGGCTAGTCTGTCCATGGGATTTTTCTGGGCAAGAACACTGAAGTGGGTTGCCATTTCCTCATCCAGAGGATTTTCCTGACCCAGAGACTGAACAGAAGTTTCTACCTCTCCTATAATGCAGTCAGACTGTTTACTGCTAAGCCACAGGGGAAGATAAAAATTTTCATACTCTTAATAATGTAATAGGAGACAAATTTTTCTGTAATGTATAGCCTTTTGTTTCTAAATAACATGAATTTTCTCTAAAAGTATACGACTGATGTTCTCTTCAAAAGTCTATCACAATCATATGATATGATTACTTAGTATGCTAATTGACTTTTTAAATATTATCACACAGATAGTAGAGGTTAACGGCAACAAAGAAATGATAATATACAGAAACATGTATATTAATTCCTTCTTACAATGCAAATTGCTTAGGTTTCTATTTAATATGTGTATGCTTTACACTTTTCTCCATATTCATAAGTACACATAGACTCATACAAATTCACACAGTTTATTTGTTTTTTAATGACATGTTTAGATACATACATTTGTATGTAGTCACCAAGTTACGCCTGACTCTTTGCCACTCTGTGGACTATAGCACACAGAGTTCCTCTGACCATGGGATTTTTACAGGTAATACTGGAGTGGGTCACCATTTTCTCCCCCAGAGGATCTTCCTGACCCAAGAATCAAATCCACAACTTATTTTTTAAATTAATTCCTTTATTGATGGATAGTTAAGTTACTTCCACATACTGACTCTTGTAAATAATGCTACAGTGAATATCGAGGTGCATGCCTCTTTTCAGAGCATGACTTTCTCTGGATAAATGCTCAGAAACAGGATTGCTGGGTCATATCCATTTATAGATATACTTTCAATGTTTCTGTGGAGGGAGGTGAACTCGGCTAAAATAGAAATTTTATATTTTTTATAGATTTTTTAAATTACAAAAATATGGTAACACATTTATAGGAGACTCGAAAAATACAGAATAAGGTTATATATAATTTTACTATATATTGCAATTATTATAAAGTAGATAAATTAAGATTTTTAATTGGAGTTTCAGTATCAAATTCCAAAATTTAATAGAATGAATATACAGAGAAATAGAAAGATACAGTAGACCTGAAAAACACTATGAAACAATTCAACATAATTAAGATTTATACAATTTTTACACAACAGTAGGATACAAATTCTATTCAAGTTCCCTTAGACTACAAACTAGGAGACACTGGAATATATTCAGAGACATAAAACCAGATATAAAAATTTGATAGTCTAAAGATCTTGAAATCATACAGAGTCTGTTTTCTTATCATTCTGGAATTATGTTAGAGATCAATATAAAAAATATTTGAAAATAATCCACATATTTTCAAGTTCAATGTGAAATTTGCCAAGAGAGATCTTTGACTTAGCCACTGAAAGCTTCAATAAAGTTAGAAGACAAAAAACACAGAGGGTGATTAAAGAGAAGAAAGTATTTATTTCAATAAGAAATTAATATCAAAGAACTTAAAAAAACCCATGTATTTGTACATTAAATATCCACTTTTAAATGATGAGTATAATTACTAAGCCATAACAAGGAAATATAAAATATTTGTAATAGAATAAAATGAAGAGAGATTTTATTAGAATTTTTTTGCCTGCAGCTGAAGCTGCTCAATGCAATTAAATACAATGTGGAGTCTTAAATAAGGTATGAAAACAAATAATGGGCTGCTGCTGCTGCTAAGTTGCTTCAGTCGTGTCTGACTCTGTGCAACACCATAGACAGCAGCCCACCAGGCTCCCCTGTCCCTGGGAGTCTCCAGGCAAGAACACTGGAGTGGGTTGCCGTTTCCTTCTCCAATGCATAAAAGTGAAAAGTGAAAGTGAAGTCGCTCAGTCATGCCCGACTCTTAGAGACCCCATGGACTGCAGTCTACCAAGCTCCTCCGTCCATGGGATTTTCCAGGCAAGAGTACTGGAGTGGGATGCCATTGCCTTCTCCAAAATAATGGGCACTAGCATAAAATTTTGTGAAATTTAAACAAAATATGTACTTTAATTAATGATACTGTGCTGTGCTTAGTCGCTCAGTCATGTCTGACTCTTTGCAACCCTATGGACTGTATTCCGCCAGGCTTCTCTGTCCGTGCAGATTCTCCAGGTAAGAATAATAAAGTTGATTGCTATGCCCTCCTCCATGGGATCTTCCCAACCCAATGATCAAACCCAGGTCTCCTACATTGCAGGCGTATTCTTCCATCTGAGCCACCAGGGATGCCCAATAATATTGTATCATAGACTAATTTCCTGTTTGTTTTTTTTTCTTAAACATGTATTTCTTTATATTCTCAGAATTGAATTAGAAGTTTCAAGCCTCATAAGCTTCATTCAAAAAAAAATTTTGTTTTAATAAATAAGATAAACTTTCTAGACTTTTAGCCGTTAACACTAGATGTCAAAATACATGGAACTGTATCAAAGTTTTGAAAGAATATAAATTATAAATATAGCATTCTATTCATAGTAAGCCAAACAAGTGGAATTAAAATGTCACAAATATTTTAACTAGGCAAAAATTAATGTTTAAAGGCTTGAGAAAGAACATCAAAATGAAGAAAGGCTTCCCTAATGGCTCAGTGGAAAGAATTCTCCTGCCAGTGCAGGATTCATGGGTTCAATTCCTGAGCCAGGAAATTCCCACAGGCCTTGGACAAACTAACCATGATCCACAATTATTGAGCCTGCACTCTAGAGCCTGGGAGCCACAACTCCTGAGGCTCATTTGCCTTAGAGCCCATGTTCCACAAGAAAAGCCACCAGAATGAGAAACCCATGCACTGATATCTTTCTTTTTTCCATGAAGCTCATAAAATTTTCTAAGTTTTGTAGTTTTTAAGTGAGTCACCTTGGTTTTCATGGTATTTATTTTCATTGATGTTAGTTATTCCTAATACTTTTAATGAATCAGTTAGACATGTCATGTGATTTTAAAATATCAACATGACATAAATATGAAAAAAAAATTTAATGAACAGAAATTCAGTGAACTTATTGCCTTCAATAATTATAGCATGGAATTTCTTTCTCAACTATGGTACATATGTATTTTATGTTTTTTTCTCAAATAAATGTGACAGATACATATAGAAAGCTCTAGAAACAAAAAAACTGCAACTAGATTAATCTAGAATACTGTCATAGAATGCTATTAAAGGAAGATTAGGAGCTTTTCCATGTAAAATATAAAATAAAATTAAAATATTCACTTGCTCTGCCCATTTTAAAATCATTTTTTGGTTTTGAGCTATATGAACTGTTTATGTATGCTGACTATTAGCTCCTTATTGGTCATATATATAATATTTTCTCCCATTCATTAGGTTGTATTTTTATTTTGACAATGATTTTCTCTAATGTGTAAAAGCTTTTAAATTTAACTAGGTCCCATTCATTTATTTTTGCTTTCATTTCCTTTCCTTTAGGAGACAGTTCCCCCCAAAATATTGCTGTGATTCATGTCCAAGAGTGTTCTGCTTATGTTTTCTTCTGGCAGTTTTATAGTATCTGGTTTTGCATTTAGGACTTTAAGCCATTTTGAGTTTAGTTTTGTGTGCAATGTTATGAAATGCTCCATTGATCTATGTATCTGGTTTTTGTGCCAGCACCTGTTTTGGTTACTGTAGCTTTGTAGTACAGTCTGAAGTCAGGAAGCATGATTTTTCCAGCTCTCTTAAATGCAGATGACCAACAGGTACATGAAAAGATGCTTAACATTAGTAGTCATCAAGGAAATGCAATTCAAAATCACAATTAGATTCACTTCATGCCTGTCACAATGGCTATCATCAAAAAGAACACAAATAACAAATACTGGTAAAGATGTAGAGAAAAAGGAACACTTGTACACTGTTAGTGGAAATGTAAATTGGTGTAGCCACTGTGGAAAACATTTTGGAGATTTCTCAAAAAACTAAAAAGTGACCTCCCATATGACCCAGTAATTCTACTCCTGGTATATATAAATGAGAAAAGCACTGATTTTAAAAGATACATGCATGCCTATGTTCCTAGCAGCAGTGTTTACAGTTGTTAAGATATGAAAGTAAACCAAGTTTCCATCAGCAGATAAATGGGTAAAAAGTATGCAGTACATACATACACACACACACACACACAATGGAATACTACTCAATTATAAAAAACTAACAAACTTTTGAAATTTGCAGCAACACAGATAGACTTGGAGGGCATTTTGCTAGGTAAAATAAGTTCTTCTCTAAAGATAAATACTGTATGATATCACTTTATATGTAGAATCTAAAAAATACAAAAAAAAATAGGGACTATATAGAAATAAAGCAGATTCAGAGATATAGAGAACAAACTAGTGGTTACCAGTGGGAAGAGGAGGGTAGGGGCACTGCAGCATTGGTGGGAGGTTGGAGGTGTAATCTATCGGGTATAAAATGGGCTAGTGGATGTATGGTACAGCACAGATATAGACAAAATATAGATAATATTTGTGATAACTATTAATGGACTATAACCTTTAAGATTCATATTAAAATTTTAAATAATAAATGATATAGGAAATTCTGAGCAATTATGGGTGGAGGGGACAATCAAGCAGTCATACAAATACTGAATATGAATGAAATATTGTTGAAATACCTCAGTTTCAGTTCAGTTCAGTTCAGTCGCTCAGTCATGTCCGACTCTTTGTGATCCCATGAACTGCAGCACACCAGGCCTCCCTGTCCATCACCAACTCCCGGAGTCCAACCAAACCCATGTCCATTGAGTCAGTGATGCCATCCAACCATCTCATCCTCTGTTGTCCTGTTCTCCTCCTGCCCTCAATCTTTCCCAGCATTAGGGTCTTTTCAAATGAGTCAGCTCTTCTCATCAGGTCGCCAAAGTATTGGAGTTTCAGCTTCAACAACTGGAAGGAGCTTCAGTCCTTCCAATGAACACCCCGGACTGATCTCCTTTAGGATGGACTGGTTGGATCTCCTTGCAGTCCAAGGGACTCTCAAGAGTCTTTTCCAACATCACAGTTCAAAAGCATCAAATCATAGCATCAATAGCTCAGGAAAATAAGCATCAATAATAGCATCAATAGCTCAGGAAAATAAGAACTCAAGATTTTACTGAGAGGTTCATAAGTGCAACTGAATTGCATTTTTATTCTGAGCCATGCTTTTGTTTAAAAATGCACATTAACATCTTTAAATATATTATTTAAAATTTTGTCTTAATCTAAAATGATTTTAATGAAATAAAAATTACATATCATTTGAACTTTCTCCAGGATATTATTCGGTCTGTAAAACAATTTTTCATGTTGAATTTGAAAGGAAGATTTTCATTAAACTTGAGTATTTAGCATCCTTTTTTTTTTTTTTTTTCATTTAATGTCCCCTCCCCTCCCCCCACTGGAGTATATTTGCTTTACAATATTGTTTTAGTTTCTGCTGTACAGCTAAGTGAATCAGCTATATGTATATACATATACTCTCCCTGTTGGACCTTAGTCCATTGCCAGCCCCATCCCACCCAACCCTCTATGTCATAACAGAGCACTGAGATTAGCTCCCTGTGCTTTACAGCAGGTTCCCATTAGCTATCTATTTTACACATGGTAGTGTGTGTACGTTAATTCTGATCTTCCAATTCTCCCCTTAAGTAGGTGCATTTAATGTATTTTCACTTAAATTCTGTTTTTACCAATGTCAATATGAAAGTTTTGCTGGCTTCTTGTATGGTGTGCTGGCCATTTTTCTATTTGCTTAAACAGACTCCCTTCTAACACGTTTCCATGAGGAGGCAGTGACAGGGCCAGCTTCAAGAGTCTATGAACTAGGCAGTAGCACAGGACTCTCTTAGAAGGCCCTTGAACTAAATTTAATGCTCCACTGTTGAAATTATTAATTAAACATTATTTTTTATCGGAAAATGGTGAGATATTTTCTGTATCCTTTATGTGTGTGCTCAGCCATGCCCAATTTTTTGCAAACCAATGGACTGCAGCCTGCCAGTCTCCTCTGCCCATGGAATTTTCCAGGCAAGAAGACTAGAGTGGGTTGTTATTTCCTCCTTCAGGGGATATTCCTGACTAAGGGATCAAACCGAAGTCACCTGCATTGCAGATGAATTCTTTACAGCTGGGAGATAAGATAATTCTGTATTATACTTAGTTGTCTCCCCAACCACTTGCTGTCATCCATCCTGCTCTCTCATATTTTAAGATATATACTGACATGAAATGATCTTGTATGATGATATTTTTATTCATTTATTGTATGCCTCCACTGACCTCATCAAACCCTGTGGGAGAAGAGCCTGGCTTATTCTTTCTATTGATGAATCCCTGGTGCTTAGAATTCTGCTTGACTAATTGAAGATGTTTAAGATCTTATTCAATTAATGAATTAAATATTGCTGGTGTCAGTATCCACTTTCTGTCTATAGGAGCAAAGTTTCTACAAGTTAAGAAGTTGTGTTTTTTTTATATTTTTTAATTCTGCTCTTTTTAATTTGACATTTCATAAAGCTTGACATGTCTGTATTTGTTATCTTGAATGTGTATTCTGTATGTCTTCTCCTCCTCTTTTCTGTGGTTTCCATTATTTTTTTTTAAAAAGTGTATGCTTCATTTAGTGAAATATTTCTCAAGATAGCAGTTCAATATCCAGTAAAGATGATTCTTTCCTCAATAACTCTATTAATATTTTTAAAATTTGATATAGGAATATGTAACTTTTGTTGGGTTTGAAATCATACAATTCAGTACATTCTTCAAGAAAAAGAATTATAATCAGAAGCACATATGAATTTTGTATTATAAATTTCAAGAGATTATTACCTATTTTAAAATATCTTGGATATTATCATAACATTTAGGATATGGATAAGAATATTATTATTTTAAGACACACATGTTGAAGTGGTCAAGGATAAGGTTTCATGTCATGCTAAGTGCAATGTATTTTCAAGTGATTCAGAAAATAAAAAAAAAGAAAGAAATGAAAAAGAAAGAAAGGTAGATGAAACAAGTATGGCAATATGTCACAAAATAATGAATTTTAGTGAAGATTATGAAAGAAAATATCTTTCAAAATATATTTAAGGTTAAATCTTTCACAGTACTCAGTTGGAAAATAGATGGTATTTCTGGCTTGATGTTTCCACAAAATTAGGTAATATTGTAGTGTAAATGGAAACATTAACTTTAGCATGAAACATCACTTCAGTCCTTTAATTTATATTTATTTATTATGCAAATATTCCTGGGCACTATGCTAGATCCATAGGATAGTAACGATGAAAAAAATCAGAAATGTTCCTTTTCCTCATAAAATAATTTGTACACAAACTAGGGAAAACATTGAATAATCACACAAGTAAGTATTCAATTAAAAATAAAAAATGTTACAAAAAAGAAACTTTTTTTTGTGCAACAAAGGAAAATGGAGGCTGTATTAATCTAAAGCTCAGCAAATGCTATTTTAAGGAAATAAAATTTGAACTTAAAGAAGGAAGAATTGATGTAGACAAGGAATAAGTAAGTTTCTAGTTGTAAACTCTTTTCCAGGCTGGAGGACAGCAATGCAAAATCCCCATAGCACAAATTAGTGGAGTTCATTTGAGAACAAAGAAATCTAGAGTACCTGAACTATCAAAAGCAAATAAGGAAAAAAGTGTTATAGAATGAAAGGAAATTTGGCATGCTGGACTTGAAATCATTTGAAGGCATTGTGAGGAAATGATTGAAGAGAGAGAAGATGATGTCTACGGAGAGCTGTTAAAAGGCCACTGCAGCATCCATGAAAGAAAGGAGGAAAGAGTTTTGTAGTAATCAGTGATGCCAACAGTAATAAACAAATAGGAATAGATATAAGAAATTTCTTTCAGTCAAAGATGACAGGACACAGTGATTGGCTGTAGTAAGCACAAAAAAAGTTGTTGAGATATGAAAGTTAGATTTCAGGCTTAAGAAATTGGTTGCATGGTGGCATTATTCATTGATATAAGTAAAAATTGAAGGCTGACTTTTAGTAATTTAGGATAAAAATGTGTTTGCACCATTCAAATTGATGTGTTTAACAGCCACATTTGGGTAAGTGGGCATGATCCTTAGGACATAAGTCTGGGCTAGGGATAATCCTTTGGGATACGTGAGCATCGAGGCTTGGATGCAAATTGCGTTCAAATTCCAATTTGAATTCTGATTTTGAGACTTAGTGACTGTGTGAAGTTAGAAGATTCAATTATCCCGTTTGATCCAAAGATTATTCATCTTTACAACAGACTTACAACTATATATGAGCTAAACCTGCTCTATTTTAACCATTTCTACATGAGACAAAGCATAAATTTTTACAAAGCAAGCAGAATAACACTTAGGGTTTTGGACTTTTTGTTTTGTTTGGCTTGGGTTTTGGATACAATGCAATCAATGATCAGAAAAGAGTGAATGATTACAATCTCATTTCTGTGTGGCTGTCAGTTCTGTCTGAAGTATAGGTGGCAGTCTCTCTCCCGAGCCAATACCAAGGGAAACAGTGATAGAAACAAGAGCAAACATGAACTTCAACACTGTTTTGCTTTCTAGGCCAAGCAGAGGAACAAACAAAGCAAACAGAGAGAAAAATTCATTTAAATATTTTGTGTATAGTTCATGAAATTTATCAATTGTCTCCTTAAATATTAATTCATGGTTTATTTATACTTGATTAAATATAATTCTGGGGCATCCCTGGTGGCTCAGATGGTAAAAAAATCAGCATGCAATGCAGGAGACCCAGGTTCAATCCCTGGGTTGGGAAGGTCCCCTGGAGAAGGGAATGGCTACCCACTCCAGTGTTCTTGCCTGGAAAATTCCATGGACAGAGGAGCCTGGCAGGCTACAAGTCAATGGGATCATGAAGAGTCATACACAATTTATAACACAAATATAATTCTATATACTTGTTTCCCAACTGTTTACATAAATTTAAAAAAGTGTAATTGCTACATTTACAGAAATAAAAGGATATGAGACACTTGGAAAGCACTACTATGTGTTGAATATTTGACAGAAGAAACAGAGAAAAACATACTCTAGGAAATTATCTGTCTCTCTCTATATATATATTGGTTTGGGGCCAGCAGGTGAAAGGGTAAGTGTCATAAATGACTTATTGTGCTTAGATTATCACCCTATAAAACAGCCCTAAAACATAGTTGAACCAGGAACACAACCTACTTTTATGAAGAGAGTAAAAAAAATGAGTATTTCCAAGGGAAAAAATGTGTATTTTATTTCCTGTTTTCATTCTTATCAAGCACTACATTTCCTTTCACATTTTACACTTAGGAAAACCAATGTAATTAACATCACATATTTATTCTTACTTCATTAGTGACATTTACACCTGCACTATTAAAAAATGTGCTAATGTTTTATTTATGATTTTTTATAGTCTTACTTATTGTCATTCACATTTAACAAAGACAGGAACTAATAAAAGCTAGGTATTAGGTATTATTTATCCTTGTCCCTGGCATGATAACAGCTTTAATGAAAAAAGGAATAAAAACTTAGATGTTGGTAATTACTCCAATCACAATTACTTCACAATGCAGATGGAGTATAATGCAGTCAGTTTTTATGCTGTGTCCTTCACGTATTCACATCACAGTGAAAAATACACAGAGCTGTCACTAAGCATAAGTCAAGCTGAACAAATGGATTTTTAATTTGCACTAGAAAATACAGTCAACCCACTGTACCTGATCTTACACGGAAGGACATTGCAAAGACATATGAGAGGTTAAAGCATTTAAAATAGTGGATTCAAGGATATGTGGTGGGGGAAAATAGGTACTTAATGTGAAGCAATATAACAACACACCCACACATCAATCAACAAGAATATTTTGCTGTGAAAATTCATGCTAGAAAAGGGGCATGACAAAAGAGGTGCAGATTGTATGCAGATCAATATGCTTAAAAGGAGGCAATAATAAGTCCTAAAGAGATTAATGATTTAGATTAAGGAACCAATCTGAGAGAGTAGAATAGTTAAGACCATGCACTTGAAAATCAGGATGGCTGATTATTGCAATCATTAATCTGTTGAATCTGATTGAGGGCAGTCACAAAAAAAAAAAAAAAAAAATGGCAAGTTCTTTTAACAAATGGGCCTATGCTGTTTGTGACAAATGTCTATAAATCAATGATTTATAGACATGAAAAAAAAGGGCCTACACAGAACTAACTAGAACTAAATATGATAGCATATTTAAAAAAAAATGCTATCATAATTTTAGAACACATTTAGTATATTATGCTTAAATATGTTTATAGACATGAAAAATTGGGCCTATAACATGAAAAAATGTTATAGACATGAAAATATTTATAGACATGAAAAAAAGGGCCTACACAGAACTAACTAGAACTAAATGTGATAGCATATTTAAAAAAAATGCTATCATAATTTTAAAACACATTTAATATATTATGCTTAAATATGTTCTTTATCAAAAGTGTGTTGCTTTTACAAAGGCAAAGTGAAGATACATTATTTAAATTTCAGCGCTTTTTTATCAAAATATTTCCTTAATCTTAGGATTTACGGAAAAGTATAGTAGCATTGATACAAAATGCATATTATATAAATGTGTTACTAATATAGATAAGGCAATATGGTAGGTATTCTATATATCTTGCTAAGTCACTTCAGTCTTGTCTAACTCTGTGCGACCCCATAGACAGCAGCCCACCAGGCTCCCATCCCTGGGATTCTCCAGGCAAGAACACTGGAGTGGGTTGCCATTTCCTTCTCCAACGCATGAAAGTGAAAAGTCAAAGTGAAGTCGCTCAGTCGTATCCAACTCTTAGTGACCCCATGGACTGCAGCCTACCATGCTCCTCCATCCATGGGATGTTCCAGGCAAGAGTACTGGAGTGGGGTGCCATTGCCTTCTCTATATATCTTATCATATAACAATTATCTTGACATGGGTATTAGTTTCATATGCAGGTGACAAACTGGGGTTCAGAGATTTTGATTTGCTTATTAAATGCCATGAATCTATGTTAATCCAGATTTTCGGACTTCAAGTTTAATGCTCTTTGATTTAACCCACAATTACCTTTTGAATGTGCTGAATTATGTACTGAATTGTGCCCCTCCAAATTCATACATTGGAGTCTTAAACCCCAACACCTCAGAATGTGACAGTACTTGTAGATAAGGGCTTAAAGAGATACTTAAGTTAACATGAAGTTGTTAAGATAGGACTTAATCTACTGACTGGTATTCTTCTAAGAGTAAATTTGTACACAAAGAGACATTAGGGATGCTCGCATACTGAGGAAAGATCATGTGAGGACACAGTGCAAAGGGGATATATCTCCAAGCCAGGAAGAAAGGCCAAAGAATGAAACACAACCCACTTGCTGACACCTTGATCTTGGACTTGTAGCATCCAGAATTATGGGAAAAGAAATTTCTCTGTTTAAGCCACACAGTCTATGTGTAAGCCACACAACCAACTCATTGGAAAAGATCCTGATCCTGGGAAAGATTGAAGGCAGAAAGAAAAGAGAGTGACAGAGGATGAGATGAGTGCATGGCATCACCAAATCAAATAACATGAACTTGGACAAACTCTAGGAGATGGTGAGGAACAGGGAGGCCTGGTATGCTGCAGTCCATGGGGTCACAAAGAGTCAGACACGACTTGGCAACTGAACAACTATAGTATTTTTTTATAGCGGCTCTAGCAAACTGACACCTTCAGATCAAGAAAATAGATAAAACATTCTTAAATGTTATACCTTTTTACAGTCAGATAATTTTCATTTTTAGTGACAGTAGAAACAAAACTAATTTTGAAATCCCATAGATTGAGATTGACTCTCAGCTCTCTAAAGTCTTAATATCTTGGGCTACTGAACTGAACTGAACTGAACTGAACCCTTGTTAAAGAATTCACCTTTAAATTTAAAGAATTCAGTTCAGTTCGTTCACTCAGTCATGTCCGATTCTTTGTGACCCCATGAACTGCAGCATGCCAGGCTTCCCTGTCCATCCCCAACTCCTGGAGCCTACTCAAACTGATGTCCATAGAGTCGGTGATGCCGTCCAACCATCTCATCCTCTGCCGTCCCCTTCTACTCCTGCCTTCAGTCTTTCCCAGCATTGGAATCTTTCCTAACGAGTCAGTTCTTTGCACCAGGTGGCCAGTTGGATTTCAGCTTCAGCATCAGTCCTTCCATTGAATATTCAGGACTGATTTCCTTTAGGATGCACTGGCTTGATCTCCTTGCAGTCCAAGGGATTCTCAAAAGTCTTCTCCAACACCACAGTTCAAAAGCACCAATTCTTTGGCACTCAGATTTCTTTGTAGTCCAACTCTCACATCCATACATGACTACCGGAAAAACCATAGCTTTGACTAGACGGACCTTTGTTGGTAAAGTAATGTCTCTGCTTTCTAATATATTATCTAGGTTGGTCATAGCTTTTCTTCCAAGGACCAAGCATCTTTTAATATCATGGCTGCAGTCACCATCTCAAGTGATTTTGGAGCCCCCAAATCTTACACTCCAAAAGCGTATTGCCTTTTCCTTACTCATTTATCCCACTTCATGGATTCTGGTTCTAGTGAGCTGGAGCCTAGCCTTTAGCCTAAAAGAGCATATCAGTAAGTGAAGCTGGCAAATTAATTTTTTTCTAGAAATTACCCTTGCCCAATCCAGGTCCTCATCCCAATGATATTTATGCACTTGCTCTCCTGTATCATATTACTTTAAGACTATGAAGGAGAGTTTTCTATGTCATACTGTATAAGAATATTAAAAGATATTTCTGAGATGTTTATTGCCTGTTCATCTGTTAGGATCATTTTATTTCTTGTAGCATTAGATTAGATTTTTGCAATGTAAATAACCTGGAATTTCAATCATTGAAATGCCAATGATTTTTCTCTTCTTTTGAAGATTGTGTGGGTAATGTGGGAGGGAGAGAGAAACTACAACAGCCTTTACAAAAGCCTTCTTTGAAAATAATCTCCCAGATGAAAAAAGAAATTAGAAAATAAAATGAAATAGAAGATGCCCAATAATGAATTTAGAAAAGGAATCATCTGTCTCAGTTTATTCCCGCCATGCCCCTGCCACAAAAGAAAATGCAGAATTAACACAGATGAACTTCCTGAAATAACACAATTATTTGATCCACTTCAAGTTGATTGGAAATAGCACAAAGCTATAGTTCACAAAGTAGAAAGTACACAATGACTTATGAACACTAAAATTCATAAAAAAAGACATAGGAAACCAGAATACAGTTTTAAACACTAGCTACTCAGGATAAGTATATTAGTAGTTTTCATGCAAATTTTGAGATTCTAACCTGTATTGTATTCCTTTAGAAACTTTAAATTTAAAATGTATTTACAGTCTTTGGAATTCAGAAGTAACTGTCAGTTATGTTATTAATCAAAATCATACAGCTATTTCTGTGGAAATTCAGGTGGCATTTAGTAACTGAATATTATTCATACCTATACATTTTTTAAAATAAAGAACTAAATTCAAAGAAAAAGAATGATGATTGTCCTTGTAATAAAACTCCTGGAAAAGTTAAAGCTTATAAGTTCCTAAATATGTACCACAAGAGGGAAAGTATGTAAAACATTATTGAAGCTACCTTGAATAAAACTAAAGACTATAGGAGTTAATTTTTACACACCAATTATTGTAAATATAGAAAAGGCATAAGTATATATTTGTAAATCATTCTGTTCTTCCAGGGGATCTTCCCAACCCAGGGATCAAACCCAGGTCTCCCACACTGCAGGCTGATTCTTACTGTCTGAGTCACCATGGAACCCCAATACAAAATAAGACTCTTCCTTAATTATAAGAAAAATAAATGCTACAAAGGATGAAATATCTCTAGAATATCTTATTAAAACCAGATAACTAACCAAGTGAAAGCATGATTTTAGAGATTTATAGAAATGCCAAGATTATTGAGAACCATTTCATAATTTAATTTTATGATAGAGTAAAATGAGCTCAAGCTATGCTTTTATGTAAACTCTTAAAGTTGGGTATATTTATGTGTTGGTATAAAAAAGCTTTCCAGTTACATATGTTACATTAGTTGCTCAGTTGTGTCCAACTCTTTGCAGACCCCATGGACTGTAGCCTGCCAAGCTTCTCTGTCTGTGGGATTCTCCAAGCGAGAATACTGGAGCGGATTGCTGTTCCCTTCTCCAGAGGATCTTTCCCACCCAGGGATTGAATCCTGGTCTCCTGCACTGCAGGCAGATTCTTTGCTATCTGAGCTACAGGGAAGTCCGGTTACATATCACCATCTTAATAATTGAGAACACTATGCTACGAAACATACAACACCATCACAGTTTTTAATAAGCAAAATTTGGAGAAAAACATTGTTTAAGATTTAATAATTCTGAAAATTAAAATAAAGTTAGAGTATATAAAATAAGTTGATACCATGAAAAAGCAACATATACTTCTTATAATATATTCCTCACTTGAACTGAAAATGAGGCATTGCCAATAAGATATTGCATTTATGCAAGAAGAATATATCTTTATAAGGAATATGTGGCCCTTATATATGTTTGACTACATTAATGCTTAATATTCTAAGAGCATTGAACTATATAATATACATAAGATTACATTTTATAAATACTAAAAACTAAAACTTTATTTTGATTTATTATTATATAGCTTTTATATATAACTGTTTTGTTATAATTGTTTCTTTCAAGTTTTTCTATTTTGAAAGAAAAAAACAAAACTCTCCTCCCTTATATACTGTGTATATAATTAGATTTTGTCCTTTGCCTGAAAAAAATAGTTATTATAAATTTTAATTATCTCAATAGATATTACAGTATTTCATTGTGGATTGCATGATAAGATTTTACTTTTTAGAATGTAGTTTATTGTTCCCTACATATCCTTATCTTGTATTTGGAGGGAGACAGAGTTTCAGGTCACTTGCTTTTCACTTGTATTTTTGCAGAAATCTTTAAATGGTTTTTTGTGTTTTTTTACAGCATTCCACATCCAAACTCTTATATTTTACTCACAGAACTATTTCTCTTACATTTTACTGAAAAAGCTATTTAATGAACCATGTCATTTTTCTGCTCACAAATCTCCAATGATTCCTTGATGCCTGCATCAGAATCCAAACTCTGATCTATGGCTGTAATCGGACTCAGCACATCATTTAGGCTCTGGTTTTGTCCTTCTATCTCACCCATGACTTCCTATTCTATCCAAAATAAGGTCAAACATAGTTGAATGATATTTAAAGCCTTGCTTTGCAAGCACTCATGTGCGCGCGCACACACACCAGTAAGATGACCACAATCTAACCTTCTTTATTTCTCATGATACATTCTTTTCCTTTTCTTTTAAGACCACAGTGAATTTCCAACCAATATCCAAATCTGCCCAAAACATGTTTTATCTGTCTCTATGTATTTCACATTTTTATCCTTGTATCCTTACTTATCCAACTCTGGGATTCAAAATCCAACACATACTTCAAAACGAGGCTTATGTGCAATCCTTCTGTGACATTTGTTCTAATTATTACTGCCAGAGTTGTGCTTCCATGAGACTTTGTATTTTTTAAACTAATTATTATAGCTACCACTAATTATTTTGATATCTTAGTGATAAATTCGGAGAAGGCAATGGCACCCCATTTCAGTACTCTTGCCTGGAAAATCCCATGGACGGAGGACCTGGTGGACTGTAGTCATGGGGTTGCTAAGAGTCAGACACAACTGAGCGACTTCAATTTCACTTTTCACTTTCCTGCATTGGAGAAGGAAATGGCAACCCACTCCAGTGTTCTTGCCTGGAGACTCCCAGGGATGGGGAAGCCTGGTGGGCTGCTGTCTATGGGATCGCACAGAGTTGGACACAACTGAAGTGACTTAGCAGTAGCAGTGATAATTTCAGTTGTCTCCACAACAGATTATAATCATTGTGAAAGCAGAAATTATTCCACGCATTTTATGCTTCTACAATGTAATAATTCAAGTGTTGAATGAATGAAAAGGAAGTACATATATTATTTATCTCAAACAATTCCAGAATCCATATAATTTTAAACAATCTATTTCAAATACCTTTTGGAAATAAAATTGAAAACAATTATAGAAACTATATGTATTTCAAAAGAACTTCTTATATTTTATTTAGAGATGAAATGATGTTGACATCAAGATGATTTATTATGAATTCACTAGAGGACTGAAGAATGTACCAAAACTCTAGTCTTGGTTCTCATGAATTCACATAAATTCTCTCACTACTGGTTGTTACCTAGCACTCAAGATCTAGAGACACTGGGAAGGCAACGTGTTAAGTACCTCAAATCCAGACCAAATGTTCTGAAAAACTGCTTTGCACCTCCATCCCTTAAATCAACTCTCATAACTCTTCTCCTCCTAAATCATACAGCTCCACTGAAGGCCTGGCTTTCACATCTCTGATAAGCCATTCCATATGTCTCCAAATTTATCACTCAGTACTTCCCTAAGTGAATTCTTTACTTTAGAAAATTGATTTACTTTTCCCCATAAAATAGGCTGCAAATCCCTGGACTGACTCCATTGTTTACTTCATTCCTGCCACCTGGAATGTCCTTGCCTTTTCTCTCCTCTCATTAAAGTTGAACTCTCCATGGAAATTTCGCTTAACTGGAGTAATCCACTGTGATATTTCTCTTCCCTGAACTCATAGAATTTATTACTTGAACTACTAATTAGTCAAACAAACTATGAATACTGCATTGTAATTCAACCCTTTTCCCATAGAAATGCTTTTTCTGCTCAAATTAATTTTAGCAGTAATTTTTAATCTTTTCTATTTACAACCTTTTCAATATGATACTTAACATATACCTTTAAGTATATATTTGGATAAATGTAAGCATTTTCTCTAAAACATCTGATAATAAGATTATTTCTCTTTATACATGCAATTTTTCAGATGTAGCTACTGAAAATAAGACATGGACTCTGTAAAACAAGAGTTCATTGTCTAACAGTAAGAACAAATAAATTGAAATCAAATAATGAAAGTCATAATAGTTGTGCACACAAGCTATACTAAGGTTAACTTGAATAAATTTCATAAGTTTGGAGGGAGGAAATGCTTGTGAAAATTTTAAATGAGTCTTACAAACATCATTTATCAGACAAGTAAGATGAGAAAAATAATTTGATAAGAAGTAACAAAAGTAAAACAAGAAAGGGACAAGAATAATCAAAATCAGATGGTTGGTTTGTTCAAAGACATATGTACCTCCTCACATTATGGCACATTAAGGCACATATGTGCCTCACATTGTCTGGCACATAGGTAGTCAATAACTGATAATTGAATGAATAAAAGCATAGATTACAGGAAGTCTTTGCAGGGTATATATAAAATAAACTCATTAAACAACTTGTTCCAGACTCTTAAACTATATTATGTTGTTTATAACTCATCACATTCTTGTCAGATATGTATCTCCATTTTACAGTTGGAAGACTGAAGCCCAGAGAAATGACCTTGCTCAAGTTATAGGTAAGATGCAGAGTCAGGATTTATATTCAGGTTTATCTAGACCTTGATGGTTGGATGGCATCACTGAATCAATGGACATGGGTTTGGGTGAACTCCGGGAGCTGGTGATGGACAGGGAGGCCTGGTGTGCTGCTGTTCATGGGTTCCCAAAGAGTCAGACATGACTGACTGAACTGGAACTGGAATGTATCTTTACTATATATCATCTGCCTTCTCAATTTGACATGGAATTGTAAAAGAGGATCACTTATACAGATAAATACAAACAATTAAATCACTGTTTGATTATATCAAGAACAAAGCCCAGAGGTAAAAGCAGATAGAAAAAAAAATCTGCTCTTTTTCTATAGAAAATATCACATTGTGAAGGGCTGTGACTACCAAGACACGAACTTTATTATTTAGACTGTGTTACCAAAATGAAAAATTTGAAGGAAATTTATGTATTTTAAATCTCACTATTCAAGTTGTGTGAAAAGGACTAGTGAGGAAAGTGATTGGGATGATTGCTGCTGCTGCTGCTGCTGCTGCTGCTGCTACTAAGTTGCTTCAGTCGTGTCCGACTCTGTGTGACCCCATACATGGCAGCCCACTAGGCTCCTCTGTCCCTGGGATTCTCCAGGCAAGAATACTGGAGTGGGTTGCCATTTCCTTCTCCAATTCATGAAAGTGAAGTTGTTCAGTCATGCCTGACTCTTGGTGACCCCATGGACTGCAGCCTACCAGGCTTCTCCATCCATACGACTTTCCAAGGAAGAGTACTGGAGTGGGTTGCCATTGCCTTCTCCGGTGGGATGATTGGGGAGAGTAAAAAAAGTTCAGAACATACAAAAAATGTAAATAGTTCTGGGAAGAAAATAAGTGTCTAATTAAAGTTTGGACTTCCTTGATAGCTCAGTAGTAAAGAATATGTCTAGAGTGCAGGAGACTCGGGTTTGATGCCTGGATTAGGAAGATTTCCTAAAGAAGGAAGTGGCAAACCCTTTGCATATTGTTGCCTGGAAAATCCCATGGACAGAGGAGCCTAGCAGGCTACAGTCCATGGGACCACAGGAGTTGGTCATGATTTAGCAACTAAACCAGACCACCAAATAAAAGTTAAGCAAGTAGAAAGAAAAAAATAGTCATGCTACTTAAGCAGCAGAGTGCATAGAATTGTGAGACAGGTTGGCTGTGACAACCCAGCACATGAATTTTCGGACAATGGCCAAATTTTAATCTATCTTTGTAGCAGTAATGTCTTTAAATTAGAAAAGGACTATAGGTGGAGAGAGGTAGATTTTAGTGTTTTAAGATGTGTTAACTTATAGGGGATGACAGGATAATAAAGGACACTTCTAGGTACACTGGGGAAATGCAGTCCTGTATCAAAGGAGAATAGAAATAAAAAGATCCAATGGGAGAATCAGGAGTATATAGAGAAAAAGTGCTTCATGATCATCTAGATTTTAGTTCTTGAATAAATTGCTAAGATGCAGTCAAGGTAACAGGTAGAAATAGAGAGGTAATATGTTTCAAGGTTGAATTCCTAAATAGTAATTATTTAGGAATAAGTAAAGTAGTAGTAGAGTAAGTAGTAGTAATTTTGATAGAAGATGGAATGAAATTTAAAATAGAGAAGTTTTAAAGGGCATTTAACGATTGCAGGGAAATTGTAGTAACAAAAAATCGAATGGCAAGGGTGGAGTCTATCTATAGGTAGAATGTTCTTTGAAGCAAATTGCATATAGAGAGTAAACAGGGATTTGTCCAGACTGGCATTAGAAAAATGCAGAAAGAATGGAAATATAACCTCATAAGTACCGATCAGACTATAGCATGTCATCCAAAAAGAGTACATGTATAACAAATCTGATGTCTCATTTTCAAAAGTATGACTGTTGCTTTTCAGTTTATCAACAACTGAATTTCTACAATGGATAAAATAACTATGTTGACAATATCTTTACATCACGTATTCTATTAATATATTATATATGCTATGTGTGCTATTGCTGTGATGTTTATATTCTTTTTGGCTTCTCAGAATCTGAACCTCCTTGCTATATGTGGAGATTTCCTCATCTCAGTTGAAGGCAGAGTCTCTAAAGACTAGGTTATAACCATTAGATCAAGATTCACTTCTTTGCTTGAGCAGGCCATGAGGTTTCACTCAGAATCTAGTGACACAAAAAAAGAAGGCACTGAAGAAATACATATTTGTCAGTGGTGGCTATGGTAACAAGTTCAAGTTTCCAGAGATAGCATTAGAATTGATGTATGTTACGCGTTCATTGTTGGATAGCAACTATGCTGGCAGCAGAATGAAGAGTATCTGTACCTGTGGATGCTGTAATAATTCTCTAATTTCCAGTATTAATTTAAGTTGTTTCTGAAATCCCTATTTTATTTCTGTTAAAGTAGCTAAACATGAACCTAAGAAGTTTAACTAACCCATTTTTTTTTCTTTAAAGGTAATAGACTAATACTTGAGCAGTTTTAGGTTTATGAGAACATTGAACAGAAAGTATAGAGTCTGTATGTCCTCCTCACACCACCAAATTTCCCGCAAGGCTGGTACAAGCCATTTACAGAATTCCTAAGTGTTATTATATATTACATAAATTAATTTCCATTACTAAATTCAACTACGTCATTGAATTATCCTAATAAATTTGATGAGGAAACTATGACTCAAATATATTAACTTTCTGAAAATCAGATGGCTAAATAATTAAATCAAGCTTGTTACTTTGTTCTATTTTTCCATACACTGTATTACTTCTGAAGCATATATACTTAAGCTTTTGAAATTGCATTGAATTGGAATTCTTTAACTAGAACCATTCAGAGTTCACATCTGTCAAACTCATTTTGTAAGTCTTGAAGAGAATTGGAAGATCAGGTCATCATATGTGGTTCATTACTGGAACAATGTCTACAAATTAAATCTGAAGCGTGTCTTCTTAACCTGAACTATATATTCTGAATTTTAAATTAAGGAATCTCAGACTCAACATGGGTAATTATAGAGCTAAAAAAATTAGATATCAAAAATTTCTAAAAAATTATGTTGTACTTGTCATTGTTCTAATTACAGAACCCAAATGTTTTAAAAATGTGAAATAAAATTTCTTTCTAAATAATATGTTAATATTTAACATATTTGATTTAAAATGTGTATGTGTATTTTAAAAGAATTTGATGGAAGATTTAACTGAAAACCCTAACTTTTCTGAGTGTCTAATATTTAAAGATGCTACTATTATTCTTAAAATGACAACCTCTTCAGTCACATTAGCACTTAAAATATGATTTCTTCTTTCATGATTTGCTTCAGATCTTATGCTTCCAGAGAGATTAATCCTATAAAGGGTAGAGATATTCTAAACCTTTGACAGTTCTGCTGAACTTGTTGTTTCTCCCACTAGAGTTTTATAATAATACACTCAATGAGTTTCTTTGTCCCAGATTTCATGGAATAATTGCTAGAACTTTATCTAGTACTTATGAGTCAGAAATGTTTATTCTTCAGAGAATGTTTTCTGAACACTTTTGTACTTTCTATGCAAAGTAAAATAAATTGATATCAAAGCACACTTTTTTTTTTACTAGTTCCCACTTTTAAATCATTGCTCCACATTTAAGTATATAAAATACATAAGATTTTCTTATAATTATGCTGAATTCATATCCTATTAGCACAATTTTACTAGCAATTTTCTCCATTATCTTGACTAATACACATTGTTCACAATCACTTGATTTTGAAGGCTGATTTTATTATTTTCAGAGACAGTTTTATTAATAAATATTATTCACATTCATTTGCAACACCAAGTACCTTATGAATTGAATTTCAGTTAAAAAAAAAAAAAAAAAGAGGTCTTGATGAGACACTTCAATGGATATATACATACATTAACATCTAATCCTATTTGCATTTGTCATTCTAGGGAAAAAAATAGCGGCTACTTGATGTTAATAACCCTCTATAAATAAATATTGATTTTCAAAGCCTCAGTAAACATTCTACTCCCTTAGTAAGCGGGATGCCAATTTTATAAGTCATAAAGTTTAATAGGAGTTTTACTTATTAATAAATGAAAAGAGTTGAGGGACCAAAATATGCCTAAATGAGGAGAAAAAAATATGATCCTATACAAAGGCAGACTTGTCATTTATAAAAATAGTCTTATTAAAACTTTTTTTTTCCATTTCAAAGAGCTAGACAAAAGAGCTACAAGAATATAAAAACTTATCTCTTTCATTGGTGGAAAAAATTATACTAACTTGTAAAGGAAGGATATTTTAAACTTTTATAATTAACATCCATTTTTAATTAGTATCACTGTTGCTGTTAGGAAAAATGAAGACCTAGAGAGAGTTCAGAAAGAGATGAACTATCCCAGTGTAATTACCACAACTCCCAGCAGGGTCTTCTCTCATCTGATTAACACCACAGCAGGAGAGTCATTCCAGCACACAGCTAACTGCCATAATCATGAGGAACATAACACGGGTGAGAAGACTCAAAAAAGAATTTCCCTGACATGTAAAATTAAGACTCCAAGCTTCTTTAAGTTGCTGTGCATGAACTCATAATTCCAAACATTTGTAGAAAATCCAAACCAACTGTAAAATCAACCAATACTAAATACATTTAAAAGACCTAAAGCTGATACTTGCAATAAAACAAAATAGGCTATGTAAAAATGTTTCATTCTTCTCATATCAAAAAGCTATTTTAACTACTAGTTAATGTTCTGCTGTGGTTCATTGGCATCTCGAATCAAGATACTGATTGAAATAATTTTTTTCAATATTTGATAATCATGGATGTTACAATCAGCTTTATAGAAGATTTGAGTATTTTTCTGCTGGTGTATATTTGGAAGATTTCACATATATTTAAATATATATTTAAAAAATATGAGTGGCATTTCCATTAGTTATCATCACACTGCAGTTAATGTTTTTCTCCAGGTTAGTCTGGTGTTATTTAAGTCTGATCCAGAAGGTTGTTTTTTTTTAAGTTATTCATTTTCATTTTTGTTTTAGTAAATTATTTTTCTTGAATATTTTTGATTATTTAACTATCAGTATTGTTCTTTAATTTTCAAGGTGACAGCTTTAATGATGTGTTGTAGGAGTGCTAGCCAAAACATTTAATGACAAGTGTGAAATGTGCATTGGCCAGTTAGAAAAGATCCTCAACAAAATATAATGGGCAGTGCCTAGTCCACTGTATTGCTATGTATAAGTTGAGTTTTCAATATATATGCTTAGGGAGGTAAAGCTTCCTAGGCTATGATACTAAGGTATTTTTATGATATTCCGCAAACAAAAGCAGAAAACAAAATAAGATAAGGTGCAATAAAGATGTATTTGCTGATATTGGGGGAGAGGGAAATCTATAGCCCCCAAACTTAGAGCAAGTTGTGACCCAAACTAGATGAAATGTTATCATTAATTTCTGTTTTATTGGGCACTCATAACAAAGTACCACACACTGTGAAGCTTAAAATAAAAATCTATCCTCTCATAGTTCTGGAGGTTAAAAGTCCAAAATAAAGTTGTTGAGCAGATAGTGTTCCCTCTGAAATTTCAAGTGAATATTCTGTCATTTGCTCTTAGTCTCTGGTGTGGGGCAATCCTTGGCATTGCTTGGCTTGAGCTTGCAGATTAACTCCAATTTTGACCTCAATATTACATGGCATTTTTCCTGTGTGTCTATCTCTTCCCTTCTCCTTCTCTTCTCAGTCATATTGGATTGAGACACAACTGAATTCAGAATGATGTCATCTTAGCTAATCATGTCTGAAAGTACCTAGTTCCACATAAGATCACTTCCTGAGGTGGGGAGTACGAGTTCATTATATCATTTGAGAGACACAATTAAAGTCATAACAACTGGCTTACTAATACAACCTTGCAAAATTTATAGCTTTTAGCTATCATAGACATCTTCAGAAGATTAACAATTCTACATGTGGATATCTAATTTAATATATCACAAAGAAGACAATGAATTAATAATGATATGAAATTGCATAATGGATAGCACAAGACATGAATTACTCTTAAGAATATTTCTTTTTTAAATCACACTATAAAGTACCCTGTACAGGTCTTCAATCTTTCCATGACCACCCAGACTTACCTGAGTACTCCTATTCCACAACATTATGACTAACTTTTTGAATTGCTTATCAACATAGAAGTCTCATGGTAGGCCTTGTATATTTCATGTTTATGAATGAATTGAAGAGAAAATCTTTCCTAAAAGTGCAACTACATCCTATGTGGAATGAGACAGTAAGTGAAAAATAATATTATTCTGAGTCACTATAGGGAAGACTCTCCAAAAATGAAAATATTATCAAAAAGGAGAATTCCCATGAGAAAGAAAATAAGTGATATGGACAGATTTTAAGATCATAAGCTGTAAAAAGTATTGCTCCAGGGGAAATATACATATTTCCCTGCATGTGTGTGTGTGCGTGTGTGTGTGTGTGTGCGCGTGCACACGTGTATTTTTTTAAGAATCAGAAGTTATGGAGGATGCTGAATCCAAATAAGTAAAAATAGAGGAACAGAGAAGAATCATTAAGGGAGTAAAAAAGCTAAAATTTTATATGAAAATGAACTTGAAGACAGGTGGAAAAGAACATTCTTTTAAGAAAAGGAGATCTTCATTTTAAAGATGCTAAATTTTACCTAATTACTTTCTAAGAAAGACTAGATGCCATACTTGTTCCAAGCTATGTGACTAAGTTTTGTGATTATATGGTACACATCAAATGCAATCAGCCATGAAAACACTAATGAGAACCCTAGCTTAGAAACAAGTAGTTTTTCAGAGGATGATGCAAATTCAAATGGAAGAAGTGCAAACTATACAGAGCAATCATTTTAGAAACGAAGAATTTTGCAAAACATCAACAGGTGCAAATCATGCATGATGATATGGAATCACACTGAAAAAATAAGCAGTCTTCTGGAGAAGAAAAATAACGATTTCTATAATGATAAATTTTTCATATATTTTGTTTTGAAACAGATTTTCACTGAAACATTTTCATAATTATGTACAGATTTCATTTCACTAAAGGAAGGCTTTAGCCATAGCTATGAACTGGGAGAACCTTTTAAAAATAACAATTTCTAGGCTTTGCTTGATGTAATAGGCAGAGTTAATCAATTTTGAAGTTTGATCTTTATTCTATAATTTAATGTTTATATATATTATTTCACAAATCACAACATATTTCTTATTTTTTAATAAGAATAATTGTATCAGACAGAAAATAAATTCAGTTATGCTGTCATGGGAATCACAAAATTTCCAGTAGTATGGTAAAACAAAGTTTATTTCTTGCTTCTTCAAATTTCAAAGTTTCTAAATAAATTTCTCTTTCATTTTCTTTCATGTAGTGCCTTGGTATTTTAAGATGTATTGATATATTTGCACTTATTTCTTAATAAGGGGTTCCCAGATGACTCAGTGGGTAAAGAATCTGCCTGAAATTCTGGAGACATGGGTTCAATCTTTGGGTGAGGATGATCACCTGGAGGAGGAAAGGGCAATCCTCTCCAGTATCCTTGCCTGGAGAACCCCGTGAAGAGAGAATTCTGGCTGCTATGGCTCATACAGTAGTTGCAAAGTGTCAGACATAACTGAAGCAACTGAGCACTCATGCACATATCATAATATGGAGTTTAAAGACCATTGGGGCAGGGAAAAATGTCATGGAAAATTATAAAATTATTAAGTTATTTGTTCCCAGAGTCTCCCAGATACTCCCATGCACAGTCCATTGTTTAGAAGAAGTAGCATGGTGCTACCCAAATATAACAAGATAGACTGTATACACCAAGTCTACTTTTACTTTTAGAAATATATTAGTTCTGGTCCATTATTTTGAGTTTTTATTCAGTAAAACCAATATTACAAATATTCACCCTTTCTTTGCTTGTCTTCCATCTCAAACACTTTGCTCTGGTCCTTTATATGTGTTTTTATAAATCTCAAGTTTACTATCTTGACTTATTTCTTGTTTCGATTCAGTATTCTTTATTAAGGATTCATTCAGATTTATTCTGTCTTGAGTACTCAGTAATTTTGTCTTAATTTTTTATATAATTTTGTCTTTTACATATGTGTCTTTCCTGATTTAAATCAACTTTCATTTTCTTTAACCTATGTGTGTGTGTGTGTGTGTGTGTGTATAAATATATATATACTAAATATATTGAAATATATATTTCAATATATATTGAAATAAAATGAAATAAAAGTTGATTCAGATCAGGAAAGAAGTACACACAGACACACATACAACACTTAGGCTTTGTATATCTTATTCAAGCTAAAAGTTCATATTTCTAATGTATTCTGGGAGGATATTTAGTTTAACTTCAAATGTCCTCTGAGTTTTCTTCAGCTTTATGGTTCACTTATTGTTGAGATTTTCTACCAATACAAAATCTGTATTTTACAGCATCTGAATTTCTGTAGTATTTTTATACTGAAGTTTTGTATTTTATTCTTATTCAGAAAAAAATAAACTAGGAACTAACAAAGATAATTGCTCCTTGGAGAAATAGCTGTGACAAACCTAGACAGTGTATTAAAAAAAAACAGAGACATCGTTTTGCCAAAAAAGGTCTGGATAGTAAAAGCTATAGTTTTCCCAGTAGTCATGTATGGATGTGAGAGTTGGACCATAAAGAAGGCTGAGCATCAAAGAATTGATTCTTTCTAACTGTGGTTCTGAAAAGACTCTTGAGAGTCCCTAGGACTGACTGCAAGGAGACCAAACCAGTCAATCCTAAAGAAAATCAATCCTGAATATTCATTGGAAGAAGTGATGTTGAATCTGAAGCTCCACTATTTTGGCCATCTGATGCGAAGAGCTGACTCATTGGAAAAGACCCTGATTTTGGGAAAGATTGAGGCAAAGAGGAGATGGGGGCAACAGAGAATGAGATGATTGGATGGCATCACCGACTCAATGGACATGGGTTTGGGTAGACTCCAGCAGTTGGTGATGGACAGGGAGGCCTGGCATGCTGTGGTTCATGGGGTCACAAAGAGTCAGACATGAATGAGTGACTGAACTGAACTGAATTGAACTGAATATGAACTGACAGTTCCCAGTCTATGTTCAGTATGTTTATATTTATTATTTTACTTTTTCTGAGAACGATTTTGTGTGTTTCCTGTCAGTCCTCTGCTCCTCTCTGTTCTTTGTCTTGGAGTCCTTCCAGCCTCCCCTTTCTTGCTTCCTGTACCCACAGGCTGAGAACAGACATGGAAAGGTGGTTGACGTTCAGATGGGATTTTTTTCCCCCATTTCTTTGACTTAGAAATTACCTAGGGTTGTGGTGTTTTCTGTCTGCTAGCAATGTTGAAAGCATGTTGATTTTATCATTGTTTCAGAAGAATAAGAAAGAGATTCTGAATTAGACTGTTGCTCTTGCTCTCTAAGTCCAGATATCTTTACTAAGAAAATATCATCTTAATGGATGATTGAAACTGGAAGAAATTATAATATTAAGATGTAGCCATTAGGATCACACATGGTTATTAATGCTTAGCAGCAGATTTGTTCCTGAGTTTCTTGCAACTGGAAATTTAATCAATTAAATTATTTTTATTGTTTGTCAAGAAAATAGTATATTTTATACCTCAGGAAAAAAAAATCAGCTTTGTCAGTACCTAAATCTGAAAGAAACTTCTCACAAAATATTTGTGTATGTTGAGTAATCAAGTGACTAAAAACATCTGAAAGTGAAATTGTTTGTTACTCAAGGTATGTTCAACTCTCTGTGACCCCATGGACTGTAGCACACCAGGCTTCTCTGTACATAGAATTTTCCAGGTAAGAATACTGGAGTGAGTAGCCATTTCCTTAATCCAGGGGATCTTCTGGATTCAAGGATTGAACCTGAGTGTTCTGAGTTGCTGGCAGATTCTTTACTGTCTGAATCACTAAGGAAGCCCAAAGATGTCTAGATCTACTCTTTTCATATTATTTATAACATAGGACTTAACTACAGGACCCAATTGAGTTAATATTTTTAAATTATATAGCAGATATCTAATACATTGAGACACAATAATTATCTATCCTTCACTTTAAGAATACTTTGCTCTCTCATATCCCCTGCCACCTATAGATTTGTAATGGATTATGTCAAGATCTTCAAAATAAGTCTGCTTATAACAGCCCATCTGCATATTTCTAGCTGCATTACCACAGTGATGTGTTCCTCGTTAAGTCAGTAAATCAAGTGAGCACGTGATGACCTGTAGTTTCTTCAAATTTTAGGTGGGAGGTTTTTTTTCTTTTAAACTTGGATGATTTAACTCGTGGCCCTGAATTGTAAACAATCATTGTGCAACCACAAAGATTCAATTTGAAACTGAAGCCAAGGGAGAAAGAAGTGAAGATAACAAATATTTAATGTTAATACCACCACAAAATGGCTATAGATTCCTCTCTAAAATGCTAGTTTACTCCATAAATTCTCATATTGATTATGCCATTTTCAGTCTGGTTTTGTTTTTAGTTGCATTTAAAATCATCCTGAATGAAACAATAAGAACTGTATTATATTTAGATATAATATTTTATAAATATAAATATTACAGGCTTAACAAAGCATAGCTAATGTAAAACAATTATTTTAAGGGACAAATAAATAAACTTCAATATTTATATTTTTATGACAATCAAAATTCAAAATTATAGCCCAAAGAGTATTTCTGAGTATAGTATTTTCTATAATGTTGACTAATTTTAAACAAACTCACATATGCAGACACATATAATACATGAAGCATACAAAGAAAAAAGAAAACACACAAAGAAGAAAGTAAAAAAATACTCACAAGCCAGTACATAAATCAGGAGATATAATGTAGTGCATAAGCTCTGGAGATTTCGTCTCTTAAAGAAAGATATTTACCAATGAAGACAGATATCTAATTTTACTTATGTTGTTTTGCCAAATATAAATTTCCAAACCACCTGTTTCCTAATAAATAGATTCTTTACTAATTTGTAAGAATGCATCCAAATGGAATGTTAAAAATCACAGATTTTTAACTGAACAACTAGAGGCCTAGTTGTTCAGTTGCTGAGTCATGTCTGACTTCTTGCAACCCTATGGCTGCAGCTCACCAGGCTCCTCAACCATGGAATTTTCCAGGCAAAAATACTGGAACAGGATGCCATTTCCTTCTCCAGGGGATCCTTCTGACCCACGGATTGAATCTATGTCTCTTGGATTGAAGACAGATTCTTTACCACTGACCCACTGGGGAAGCCAGAGGCCTAGAGTTGAGAGCTATCATTTCTGTTACTTTTGATGCTAAGACTGGATCCGGCAGCAACTTGGAGTCCATTCAGTTACTGAATGAGTAAGATATACCAGAGAGAGAAATTATTCTGAAAAATAGATAAAAGTAGTGATCAAACACTTATATACTTTGATGCTAAGAAGACAGAAGGATGACATGAAGAACTGAAGGGCAAGAATAAATCAAATATCTTTTTTCTTCTCTTCATTTAAGAAATATATGTGACACATGATATTTCATTTCAGATCAGTTCAGTCACTCAATCGTGTCTGATTTTTTGCGACCCCGTGAATCGCAGCATGCCAGGCCTCCCTCTCCATCATCAATTCCCGGAGTTCACCCAGACTCACATCCATCGAGTCAGTGATGCCATCCAGCCATCTCATCCTCTATCGTCCCCTTCTCCTCCTGCCCCCAATCCCTCCCAGCATCAGAGTCTTTTCCAATGAGTAAACCCTTCGCATGAGGTGGCCAAAATACTGGAGTTTCAGCTTTAGCATCATTCTTTCCAAGGAAATCCCAGGGTTGATCTCCTTCAGAATGGACTAGTTGGATCTCCTTGCAGTCCAAGGGACTCTCAAGAGTCTTCTCCAAAACCACAGTTCAAAAGCATCAATTCTTCGTTGCTCAGCTTTCTTCATACATCCTAAACTCTGAAAAATACTGCTTTTTATCCAATAAAAATATTTCAGTATAAGAAAAGATTTTTTATAATAGGCTTATTTTTGCATTGATATACTAATAAGTACAAAATTATACTGGAAAAGGTCAGTTTTCATTCCAATACCAAAGAAAGGCAATGCCAAAGAATGCTCAAACTACCGCACAATTGTACTCATCTCACACGCTAGTAAAGTAAGGCTCAAAATTCTCGAAGCCAGGCTTCAGCAATATGTGAACTGTGAACTTCCTGATGTTCAAGCTAGTTTTAGAAAAGGCAGAGGAACCAGAGATCGAATTGCCAACAATCCGCTGAATCATGGAAAAAGCAAGAGAGTTCCAGAGAAACATCTATTTCTGCTTTATTGACTATGCCAAAGCCTTTGACTGTGTGGACCACAATCAACTGGGGAAAATTCTGAAAGAGATGGGAATATCAGACCACCTGATCTGCCTCTTGATAAATTTGTATGCAGGTCAGGAAGCAACAATTAGAACTGGACATGGAACAACAGACTGGTTCCAAATAGGAAAAGGAGTACGTCAAGGCTGTATATTGTCACCCTGTTTATTTAACTTATATGCAGAATACGTTATGAGAAACGCTGGACTGAAAGAAACACAAGTTGCAATCGAGATTGCTGGGAGAATATCAATAACCTCAGATATGCAGATGACATCATCCTTATGGCAGAAAGTGAAGAGGAACTCAAAAGCCTGTTAATGAAAGTGAAAGTGGAGAGTGAAAAAGTTGACTTAAAGCTCAACATTCAGAAAACGAAGATCATGGCATCTGGTCCCATCACTTCATGGGAAATAGATGGGGAAAAGTGGAAACAGTGTCAGACTTTATTTTTCTGGGCTCCAAAATCAGTACAGATAGTGACTGCAGCCATGAAATTAAAAGACGCTTACTCGTTGGAAGGAAAGTTATGACCAACCTAGACAGCATATTCAAAAGCAGAGACATTACTTTGCCAACAAAGGTTCGTCTAGTCAAGGCTCTGGTTTTTCCTGTGGTCATGTATGGATGTGAGAGCTGGACTGTGAAGAAGGCTGAGGACTGAAGAATTGATGCTTTTAAACTGTGGTGTTGGATAAGACTCTTGAGAGTCCCTTGGACTGCAAGGAGATCCAACCAGTCCATTCTGAAGGAGATCAGCCCTGGGATTTCTTTGGAAGGAATGATGCTAAAGCTGAAACTCCAGTATTTTGGCCACCTCATGCGAGGAGTTGACTCATTGGAAAAGACTCTGATGCTGGGAGGGATTGGGGGCAGGGGGCAGAGGATGAGATGGCTGGATGGCATCACTGACTTGATGGACATGAGTCTGAGTGAACTCCAGGAGTTGGTGATGGACAGGGAGGCCTGGCGTGCTTTGATTCATGGGGTCGCAAAGAGTTGGACACAACTGAGTGACTGATCTGATCTGATCTGATAGCAGTTTTAAATTAAGATCCATTCTTTCACAGCACATTTGCTGTGCAACTTATTTCAATAAATGATTGAAAAAAAAAAAAAATATATATATATACTTTACATTCACAGAATACTTTACCTTAAGTTAAAATATACTAAAATAATTCAGTGATTTTAGTAGTCTAAAATTTTTGGAAGCCTATTTTCAAATAGGGATTTATTATAAGAAAGTATATTTTGAGGATGTTAAAAGTAATCATATGAATATTTACTATGTGTAGCCACATCTATTTTTTCATTTAAATTTTTGAAAGTATTTTTTGAACTTAAAAAGATCTTATTTATATAGTAAGACTTCACATTTGAGTCACTATATGTATGAGAAACAAAGAAACAAATATTAGCCAAAGTTTTCATTCTGTTTTCTAACAATCATTCAAGCTCATTGATACCTATGGTTTTATTTTTGTCTCAGTCATATCATACTGGATTAAGGGGATTCATGTTAAAACACTGGTTTGTGTATTTAGTTATATATTTTTAAATTTGTTGTCTAAACTTATTTAGATAGAAACAGCTTCCATGGTAGCTCAACTGGTAAAGAATCCACCTGCAATGCAGGAGACCCTGGTTCAATTCTTGGGATGGGAACATTCCCTGGAGAGGGTGTGGCAACCCACTCCAGTATTTTTGCCTGGGGAATCCCCTACCCCCATGAAGAGAAGTCTGGCAGGTTACATTCCACGGGGTCACAAAGAGTGGGACACAGCTGAGCCACAGTGAGGATCAAATTATTCCAGAATCCAACTATGCACAAAAAGAGTGCTCAGTGCTGGGAGCAATTAAAAAGAACTGCTCTTTTCTTCTGTCATCCCACACATTGAAGAACCTTTGAAATAAAATAATAAAACTCCTCACATAATCAGCCAGTACAAACTGATGAAAGAATTAAATAAGATGTGTTCTGCTTTAAGACATGATCATCAATCTGCAACATACTCCATCACTACTCATTTGTAAATGTAATGGTTTAGTCAGATCATCCCATCCTCCCACACCACTCTTAAGGGGTAAAAATGAGAGTCTTAATCTTTAAATATAGTTACTTCAGCTTAATTTGTTCAGTCACAGAAAAAAATACAAAGGACTAAAAAGGATTTATAAGGCTTCAATAGAATTTGCTAAAAATACCTAACTTTTTAAAGAAATTGCATATTTAGTGACTTTCTAGAACAAAATTTTAATGTCTGAAGAAAGTCAGTAAATTAATGAACAAAAGTTCAATAATTTATCATTGATTGAAGTTGAATGGAAGCAATAATTTTTAATATGGAAGGGATTTTGACTATTGGTTAGTTGACAAATGTTCAGTATATTCTTAACATTCACAATCCAATCAAGGGAAATTTTTTCTTTAGAGTGTCAACCAAAGCTGTTAATTGTCGTAGGCATTGTTCTTTTGATGTGACTTTAAGAAACGAGCAATGCTAATGTATTATATATACCCTCATCCTTTCTCTTTATATGTAAATCATGTATTTATATGCATTGATTTTGTAAATATGTGAATGTGTATCTAGACCTATAGATCTCTGTATCTATTTCTATTTATCTACTGTATCTATCTTCCTATCTAATAGAGATTTAGCTTATACCATTTGTCATAAGAAATGATATGCAGCAAACCACCAAAAAGCTAGGTACTTAAAAAAAGTAATTTTGTTGATATGAGCGTGTAGATTGTCTGACTGTTGACTGTTAACCTGGACTGGAAGGTCTACTGATCAGAAGTACACTTACCATATTGAGATTAGGTATGATTCTGTCTAATGTGTCTCTCATCTACCTTTTGGGTCAAGTAGACTAGCTTTAACACTTTTTATACAAACAGTTGCAACATAAGAGAGAAAGTGGTAAAAGGTAAGGCAAAGAGTCAGAAGGGATTTTCATAATTTCTGCCTTATTCTATTGAACAAATGAGGTCACATTGCTGAACCCAAAGTCAAGGTGAAGGGCAACTCACTTCATCACCGGATCACACATCGTAAGGTGTGGTACTGTGAGGTCAAAGGCGTAGTAGTTTCAAGTGGATTAGACAACTGATATATAATGCACTCTGATTGATTTCACATAACTGGTTCCCAGTGCTCTGATAAATAGATACAAAAATCCAAGTTGCTTTTATTATTTGCTTCCTCAGTTTTTATAGTGTTCATTAAGAAATCAGTTTGTGTTCAATTGTAATTTACTCAAAATTCATAACAGAGATTAAAATTTAATTCTATTTTTAAGGTTCAGAGAGTGAAATGCACTTGCTTGGGAGAAAATCGACACAGGCATATTAACATTCCCACAATAATAATTGTTAATAGTGAACACTCTAGTACCAAGAGAACCTACAAGTGCATTATCTTACGTAATTCATCAAATATAGATATTATTACTCCATTATCCTACCCTATTATTTCCCTTAGTAGGAAATAATTTCAGAGAAGAGGCTAAACAATGTTGACTGGGTTCATATTAAGAGTTAAGACTCATAAGACTTATTTCAAAACCAAGAACTCTGACATCAAAGCCCATATTTTAACTACTAGAAGGCACTAACTCCCATAAACAAAGAAACGAGCATCACCAGATGAACACCTTCAGTGAACTTTAATGCATAATACATGGGTTTAAAGTCAGGCCATGACTTTCATTAAAGGCAATGAAATCAATTAATTAATATTACTACTGTTACCTGACTACTGTTGCTATTATCTGACTACAACAAAGCCTTTGACTGTGTAGATCACAACAAATTGTGGGAAATTCTTCAAGATATTGGAATACTAGACCACCTAACCTGCCTCCTGAGAAATATGTATGAAGTTCAAGAAGCAACAGTTAGAACTGAACATGGAATAAGACTGGTTCCAAATCAGGAAAGGAGTACGTCAAGCCTGTATATTGTGACCCTGTTTATTTAACTTATATGCAGAGTACATCATGCAAAATGCTGGGCTGGATAAAGAATAAGCTGGAATGAAGAAACCGGGAGAAATGTCAATAAACTCATTTATGCAGATGACACCACTCTTATGGCAGAAAGCAAAGAAGAACGAAAGAGCCTCTTGATGAAAGTGAAAGAGGAGAGTGAAAAAGTTGGCCTAAAACTCAACATTCAGAAAACTAAGATCATGGCATCCGGTCCCGTCACTTCATGACAAATAGATGGAGAAACATGGAAACAGTGACAGATTTTATTTTGGGGGCTCCAAAATCACTGCAGATGGTGACTACAGCCATGAAATTAAAAGACAATTGCTTCTTGGAAGAAAGGCTATGATCAAACTAGACAGCATATTAAAAAGCAGAGACATTACTTTGCTGACACAGTCAGTCTAGTCAAAGCTACAGTTTTCCCAATAATTATGTATAGATGTGAGATTTGGATTACAAAGAAAGCTGAGTGCCAAAGAATTGATGCTTTTGACCTGTGGTATTGTAGAAGACTGTTGAAAGTCCCTTGGACTGCAAGGAGATCAAACCAGTCCGTCCTAAAGAAAATCAGTCCTGAATACTCATTGGATGAACTGATGCTTAAGCCAAAACTCCAATACTTTGGCCGCCTGATGTGAAGAACCAACTCATTTGAAAAGACCCTGATGCTGGAAAAGACTGAAGGTGGGAGGAGAAGGGGACGACAAAGATCTCACAAGATGGTTGGATGGCATCACTGACACTACAGACATGAGTTTGAGTAAACTCCAGGAGGTGGTGATGGACAGGGAAGCCTGGCTTGCTGCAGTCCATGGGGTGGCAAAGAGTCCAACATGACTGAGGGACTGAACTGAACTGAACTGAATCAGTATTATCCTAGATTTCAGGAAGCATATTTCAAATCTATCTAAACAATTTAATGAGAAAAGCTAAGAAAATTTGCTATTGTATGATGGTTATTTATCCTTTTCTCTCAGGGAAAGTGATAATCACTTTGGATACTAGAATCTAGTCTTTCATTGTGCCCACCTGTACTTCTATCCTTTCCATTAAAAAAAAAAAATGAAATAATAAATCTATCTTTAAAAAAGATAGAATTGGGTTTCAATTCCTTGAAGACGACTAGTTCTAACTCAAATATAGGTCACTGCTTGTATCTAGAGCCTAAGGAATTTGTACATTTAAAATGTGGGAAGACAATGAGGACCCAGCAAAAGAGACTGAAAAATATCAACAAGAGCATTGGAGTGAAAACCAAATTAGGATATATCTAGAAGTTATGTAAGCAAGAAGAGGAGGGTAATAACATTAGTTAACTTATTTATAACACAGAAACAGACTCACAGATTCCGAAGAAAAACTTCTGGTTACCAAAAGGGAAGTGCTGTGGGAAGGAATAAATTGGAAATTTAGGACTGACATACACACTGCTATAAATATAACATATATATATATATATATATATATATAATGTTATCTGTTATTTATAACAGATAACAAAGAAGGACCTACTGTAAAGCACAGGAAACTCAATATTCTGTAATAGCTTATATGGGAAAAGAATCTGAAAAAGAATAAAAATATATATATATGGATATATATATAGATATATATATATGGATATATATAGATATATATATGGATATATATATATATATATATATATCCTTCCTTGAATATTCATTGGAAGGACTGATGGTGAAGCTGAACCTCCAATACTCTGCCCACCTGATGTGACGAGCCGACTCATTGGAAAAATCCCTGATGCTGAGAAAGATTGAGTGCAAGAGGAGAAGGGGACGACAGAGGATGAGATGGTTGGATGGCATCATCGACTCAGTGGACATGAGTGGACAGGGAAGCTGGTGTGCTGCAGTCCATGGGGTCACAAAGAGTCTGACGTGACTGAACAAGAGAAAAATGCAATGTATATGTACAACTAAATCACTCTTCTGTATACCTGAAAGTATCACAACCTGGTAAATAAAATATACTCTGATAAATTATAAACAAAAAAAATAGAAGAGGAAAGTGATGAACCATGTTAACTACAGTTGATAGAGCAGGTAAGAGATAGAATAAGAACGGATCACTAAATTTATCATCATGGCAGTTTCAGTGACCTGGACATATCTTATCTTTTATTGTATAACAATATTAACCTAGAATAAGCAGCTTAAACAACACACATTGAGATTGTTACATATTCACTTGAAAATGGTGTTTATGATCTATCACCTTTTGCATATTGTAATGGTTAAAAGACAGCCACATTTCTCCCCAATAGACTGGACAAGGATTACACAAGGACATGATATAAAAAGGCAATGATTAGAGGATTTCTTTTCATTCTATCCACTAGAATGAGAGTAATTGTAATGTAGTAGTAGGAAAAAAGGAGAAGGCAATGGCACCCCACTCCAGTACTCTTGCCTGGAAAATCCCATGGATGGAGGAGTCCATGGGGTTGCTAAAAGTCAGACACGACTGAGTGACTTCACTTTCCCTTTTAACTTTCATGCATAGAAGGAAATGGCAACCCATTCCAGTGTTCTTGCCTGGGGAATCCCAGGCATGGGGGAGCCTGGTGGGCTGCCGTCTATGGGGTCGCACAGAGTCGGACACGACTGAAGTGACTTAGCAGCAGTAGGTAAAAAAGTCTGATTTGAGCAAATTTAAAAGGAAATGGGAGAGGAACTGGCAACAATGGGAACTGTCAATAATTTCAAGGAATTTTACTGCAAATGCAGGCAAAGAAGTAATGCTGCATCTAATAAGGAGAGTGAGATAAAATATTATCTTTTGATGAAAAACTGTGGCAATGAAAATATTTCATAGATGGAGGATTGTATTATGTAGAAAGGAGAAAGGAAGATTGCTGAAGTAACTTTCTTAGAGATGAGAGGAGGGAAGTGAAGGGATTTATTTTAGATATATGCAAAGATATTCCATCTATGAGATTCAATAATAATCCGATATGTTTACACAGATATAGTTGGTAACTGTATTTTACAGAAAGATCTTGTATAAGGCATTTTCTTATATTTTCTGATGATTCTAATATTCTTAGAGTAATAGGATATGACGTCATCATCTCATGGAAGTATTGTTCAGGCTGACACTGGAGCATGTGTTACTGGTGGTGAGAAGAGAGGAGGTACTGTGGATGGGAGAATAAGGAAGTGAATATCTTAGCATCTGTATTAGTTTGCTAGGGTCACCATAACAAAGTACTATAGGCTGGGAGGCTTATACAACAGAAATTTATTGTCTCATTGTTCTGGATGCTAGAAGTCCAAAGTCAGAGTGTCAGCCTCCTTGATTTCTTATGGGGCTGTGAGTGAAGTATCTGTTTCATGCCTCTCTAGTTGATTTATAGAATGGCTGTCTTTTCCTTGTGTGTTATCATATGGCATCTTCCCTTTGTCTGTATCCCTGTGTTCAAATATTCCCTCTTGACAAGGACACCAATCATATTGGATTAGGGTCCACTCTAACGTCCTCACTTGAACTAATTGTTTATGTAAAAACCTTATCTCCAAATAATATCACATTCTTAGATACTAGGGTTTATTGCTTCAACATTATGAATTTGGGAGACATTAATTCAACTCATAAGAGAGCCCTATTGTTTTATTTTTGGTGTTATAACTCATGTACCTGATATTTATGGCCACCCATTTGGCGACCATTGTGGTCAGTTAGTGAATTGGTGCATCATTTTTCCCTCAAGCCATACGCATCTGTGTGGGTAGAGATGAGAACAACCTTAGACAATTGGAATTAGCTCAGGCTACAGTTTTGCAAAGTACATTTGACTACTGAGTAAGGATAAAAGTCTATCAGGCTGCTTCTTGTGGTCCTCATATCTATATATCTTATACTTTCAGTTTTGGCCACATTATTATTTGGACAAATACAATTTTATTGGAAGTGACATAGTCAACATAACAGTAGGACGTTTTTAAGGTTATTGCCTCAGTGTGATATATTTCCTCTCTCTCCATCTTGGTGTACAAGTCCAGGATATAGACCAAACTTGGCTGGCTAGAGGAGAAAATAAGACAATAATTTACACATAATATAAGTAATATTTAAAGCCTTGTTTTGGGGAATTGCTAATATTTGGGCATCATCTGTTACTACAGGATAATTTAGCCCAAACTGATACACTCGTTTGTAAGCAAGGGGATAATTACAATTTAAGATAAGCAAAAGAATACCCCGCTGTGGGTGTGATTGCTGACAGAAGCAAGGTCTGATGCTGTAAAGAGCAATATTGCATAGGAACCTGGAATGTCAGGTCCATGAATCAAGGCAAATTGGAAGTAGTCAAACAAGAGATGGCAAGAGTGAATGTCGACATTCTAGGAATCAGTGAACTCAGATGGACTGGAATGGGTGAATTTAACTCAGATGACCATTATATCTACTACTGTGGGCAGGAATTCCTCAGAAGAAATGGAGTAGCCATCAGGGTCAACAAAAGAGTCCAAAATGCAGTACTTGGATGCAATCTCAAGAACGACAGAATGATGTCTGTTTGTTTCCAAGGCAAATCATTCAATATCACGGTAATCCAAGTCTATTCCCCAACCAGTAACACTGAAGAAGCTGAGGTTGAATGGATCTATGAATACCTATAAGACCTTTAGAACTAACACCTAAAAAGATGTCCTTTTCATTATAGGGGACTGGAATGCAAAAGTAGGAAGTCAAGAAACATCTGGAGTAACAGGAAAAATTGGGCATGGAATAAGGAATGAAGCAGATCAGATCAGATCAGTCGCTCAGTCGTGTCCGACTCTTCGCGACCCCATGAATTGCAGCACGCCAGGCCTCCCTGTCCATCACCAACTCCAGGAGGTCACTCAGACTCACATCCATCGAGTCAGTGATGCCATCCAGCCATTTCATCCTCTGTTGTCCCCTTCTCCTCTTGCCCTCAATCCCTCCCAGCATCAGAGTCTTCTCCAATGAGTCAACTCTTCGCATGAGGTGGCCAAAGTACTGGAGTTTCAACTTTAGCATCATTCCTTCCAAAGAAATCCCAGGGCTGATCTCCTTCAGAATGGACTGGTTGGATCTCCTTGCAGTCCAAGGGACTCCCAAAGAAAGGCAATGCCAAAGAATGCTCAAACTACCGCACAATTGCACTCATCTCGCACGCTAGTAAAGTAATGCTCAAAATTCTCCAAGCCAGGCTTTAGCAATATGTGAACCGTGAACTTCCTGATGTTCAAGCTGGTTTTAGAAAAGGCAGAGGAACCAGAGATCAAATTGCCAACATCTGCTGGATCATGGAAAAGGCAAGGGAGTTCCAGAAAAGCATTTATTTCTGCTTTATTGACTATGCCAAAGTCTTTGACTGTGTGGATCACAATAACTGTGGAAAATTCTGAAAAAGATGAGAATACCAGACCACCTGATCTGACTCTTGAGAAATTTATATGCAGGTCAAGAAGCAACAATTAGAACTGAACATGGAACAACAGACTGGTTCCAAATAGGAAAAGGAGTACGTCAAGGCTGTATATTGTCACCCTGTTTATTTAACTTATATGCAGAGTACATCATGAGAAAGGCTGGACTGGAAGACACACAAGTTGGAATCAAGATTGCTGGGAATGAAGCAGGGCAAAGACTAATAGAGTTTTGCCAAGAAAATGCACTGGTCATAGCAAACACCCTCTTCCAACAATGCAAAAGAAGACTCTACACATGGACATCACCAGATGGTCAAAATCGGAATCAGATTGATTATATTCTTTGCAGCCAAAGATGGACAAGCTCTATACAGTCAGCAAAAACAAGACCAGGAGCTGACAGTGGCTCACACCACAAACTCCTTAATGCCAAATTCAGACTTAAATTGAAAGTGGGGGAAACCACTAGACCATTCAGGTATGACCTAAATTAAATCCTTTATGATTCTACAGTGAAAGTGAGAAATAGATTTAAGGGCCTAGATCTGATAGATAGAGTGCCTTGATGAACAATGGAATGAGGTTTGTGACATTGTAAGGAGACAGGGAGCAAGACCATCCTCATGGAAAAGAAATGCAAAAAAGCAAAATGGCTGTCTGGGGAGGCCTTACAAAGAGCTGTGAAAAGAAGAGAAGTGAAAAGCAAGGAGAAAAGGAAAGATATAAGCATCTGAATGCAGAGTTCCAAAGAATAGCAAAAAGAGATAAGAAAACCTTCTTCAGCCATCAATGCAAAGAAATAGAGGAAAACAACAGAATGGATAAGACCAGAGATCTCTTCAAGAAAATCAGAGATACCAAAGGAACATTTCATGCAAAGATGGGCTCCATAAAGGACAGAAATGGTATGGACCTAACAGAAGCAGAAGATATTAAGAAGAAGTGTCAAGAATACACAGAAGAACTGTACAGAAAAGATCTTCACAACCCAGATAATCACGATGGTGTGATCACTGACCCAGAGTCAGACATTCTGAAATTTGAAGTCAAGTGGGCCTTAGAAAGCATCACTATGAACAAAGCTAGTGGAGGTGATGGAATTCCAGCTGAGCTATTCCAAATCCTGAAAGATGATGCTGTGAAAGTGCTGCACTCAATATGCCAGCAAATTTAGAAAACTCAGCAGTGGCCTCAGGACTGGCAAAGGTCAGTTTTCATTCCAATCCCAAAGAAAGGCAATGCCAAAGAATGCTCAAACTACCACACAATTGCACTCATCTCACACACTAGGAAAGTAATGCTCAAAATTCTCCAAGCCAGGCTTCAGCAATATGTAAACCGTGAACTTTCTGATGTCCAAGCTGGTTTTAGAAAAGGCAGAGGAACCAGAGATCAAATTGCCAACATCCGCTGGATCATGGAAAAAGCAAGAGAATTCCAGAAAAACATCTATTTCTGCTTTATTGACTATGCCAAAGCCTTTGACTGTGTGGATCACAATAAACTGTGGAAAATTCTGAAAGAGATGGGAATATCAGACCACCTGATCAGCCTCTTGAGAAATTTGTATACAGGTCAGGAAGCAACAGTTAGAACTGGACATGGAACAACAGACTGGTTCCAAATAGGAAAAGGAGTACGTCAAGGCTGTATATTGTCACCATGTTTATTTAACTTATATGCAGAGTACATCATGAGAAATGCTGGACTGAAAGAAACACAAGTTGGAATCAAGATTGCTGGGAGAAATATCAATAACCTCAGATATGCAGATGACACCACCCTTATGGCAGAAAGTGAAGAGGAACTCAAAAGCCTCTTGATGAAAGTGAAAGTGGAGAGTGAAAAGGTTGGCTTAAAGCTCAACATTCAGAAAACGAAGATCATGGCATCTGGTCCCATCACTTCATGGGAAATAGATGGGGAAACAGTGGAAACAGTGTCAGACTTTATTTTGGGAGGCTTGAAAATCACTGCAGATTGTGACTTCAGCCATGAAATTAAAAGATGCTTACTCCTTGGAAGGAAAGTTATGACCAACCTAGATAGCATATTCAAAAGCAGAGACATTACTTTGCCAACAAAGTTTCGTCTAGTCAAGGCTATGGTCTTTCCTGTGGTCATGTATGGATGTGAGAGTTGGACTGTGAAGGCTGAGAACCGAAAAATTGATGCTTTTGAACTGTGATGTTGGAGAAGACTCTTGAGAGTCCCTTGGACTGCCAGGAAATCCAACCAGTCCATTCTGAAGATCAGCCCTGGGATTTCTTTGGAAGGAATGATGCTAAAGCTGAAACTCCAGTACTTTGTCCACCTCATGCGAAGAGTTGACTCATTGGAAAAGACTTTGATGCTGGGAGGGATTGGGGGCAGGAGGAGAAGGGGACGACAGAGGATGTGATGGCTGGATGGCATCACTGACTTGATGGACATGAATCTGGGTGAACTCGGGGAGTTGGTGATGAACAGGGAGGCCTGGCTTGCTTTGATTCATGGGGTCGCAAAGAGTCGGACATGACTGAGCAACTAAAACTGAACAAAGATTTATAAAAACAGAGGTTTTTTCATCTTTATTCACTAATACATACACAGCACTAAAACCATGCCTAGCTCTTAGTGGATATCTGTTGAATTCATTAATGTGCACGGAATTAAAGCTGAGAAATGAAAAATATAGGACATCAAGTGAAAGGGGTGCAACTAAAAGCTAGTATCAATGAAATGGACTTGAAGCTTTGCTTATGGAATGGTGTTGGGTGAATTAGAAAGAAGAAATGGTGATCAAATTATAGAATACAAGAAACTCACATCATAGAGATGCTGCATTCATTGGTAATCACAAGATTTATACTATGAATAAATGAATGAAAGTTTTTCATTGAGATAAAGACAAGAATTTGTAGAAATGAAGTTCAAGGAACAGAAGTGTTAGGCTTGAATGCACCATCAGAGAATGGAAGTAAGGGTAATATTGGAACCGGTGTTAAAATTTTGAGCTGTGAGGGGAAATAAAGGAAATAAACCAGGAAGCTGAAGATGTCAGCAACAGTGGGGGTTAGTGAGTTTCAGAATCTGATAATATTGTGAGAATCACAGCCAGAAGTCTTTAAAGGGGAAGAGAGGAAGAATGGTATGGAGTTTGGAATAAATTCTAAAGAAAATATTCAGGCTTACACATGAGGACTTCAGGAGCAAAACCAGTAACCATTGAGAAGTCAGTAGTGAAATTTATGTTCTCAGAGGAGATTCATGTTTCATCAGAAAAAAATAATCTGAAAGGATTGATCAAATAAGAATTTTATCTCAGAATATAAATATTTTCACACATATTATAAGGGTGTCAGGAACTCAAATGATATAATAAGGGGGGCGAAGGAAGGGAATTACAGAACTTTAAAGGAGATTGGATTTGGGGAGAGGAGGAATGACTGAGTAAGATTTCTTACGGTTACTACAAACAAAAATGCAAGTTATAATTGGATGGATCCTAATGAATTGAGGATAGAGTGCGTTGGGAAGAGTCTGGGTTTGGAATGATTGTTTAAGGACCTCCTCTCTCCCTCCCTCCCCTGCCCTGCCAGCCAACTCACCAGGGTAGGAACATTACTGCTAACCTAGCTTGACCTTATTCTCAGTGACCTCTTTCACTCCTGGACTCTGTTAGGAAGGTGCTGTGTTACACTGAGTCACTCTTCATGCTGATGATCAGAGTAGACCGCATTGAGTTTGGCATGAAAGAATGAGTATGCTTTATTCCCTTGCACAGACCCTTTCTCAGCTTTGCTATTTCCTCAGCAGGAAAAGTTAATCTGGTAGAAAACAAAGTTGAAGTTTTCTTTTTCCCCCTTGGTTTCTTTGTTTTATTTGGGAAGAAAGGATCTATCTTAAAACTAGCCTTAGAGGTATGTGTAAATAAATGAAGTTGGTGTAGTGTAATGTGTTCCCTCAATACTTGTCACCACAAATATTAAAAAACCTGGCAGAAGATGCATTGTATGTCTTGTCCAACTATTTGGCGTCACATGCTGTCATATTGGTTATTTTCCACCACCTATAACTGAGCACATTGGAGCAATAAATAGCCTCCATCCCTAAGCAACAGATTGTAAAAATTGGGCAGAATATTCTCTTTTCTATGAGGATGATTGGATTGGAGGAAAATTAATGTAGAAATAAGGTACAATACCATTAGATATTGATAAATTGTCACAAAAAATGCATTACTTAGAGACTAACATAAGAAGGAATAAAGAAGTATTATGTATATAATATTATATATGATATTATTATAAAATAGATTTATCCATATTTAATTATTATAAAATGTTATACTACATATACATATATTCATTAGACTTCAAATATGAAATGTGTATTTGTGTTATGTTTTGGCTCCTGAATCTTTACAGAGATGAGTTTGTGTGAAAATAGGATACAGGATTCACATCAACAAATGCCTTTTTTCCAAATGCTGCATAAACCTTAAGGGAGATTTCACTAGCTTTTCTCAGACTCATTGTAAGGAATATACATCCACTCATGCTGAACATAAAAACCTGACCCAGAAGAAGCAGTTCAGCTGTTTTATCTTGACATCTATTCATCTATAATTAAAACTGTTAAATATTTAATCTATGATATTCTTATTGTTATGATGTCTATTTATATCTTTGTTGCATCATACATACATACAACCACTAAAGTGCATTCACATGTGGACACATACATACACATATTACTACAGTAATCCCTAACGAGAAAGTATTCGAACTGTCTCTGGTCCTGTTCATTTATTACTTAAGTGCTCATAGTTGTAATGCACAAAGTAGGAAACAATAAACATGGACAACTTAAATCTCTGCCCCTGAATTTCTCACTATGAATAAGAAGTTGTCACTTTACCCAGGTTAAATGCAAACCATATTGTGTGGCCAATCCTCTTTGGAACAACATTTTAAAATTCAGTTTTATCTGTGTGCAAATTAATAGGCTTTATTTTTAAAAACATTTTTAAGTTTACAGAAAATTGAGTCAATAATAAAGAGTTCTTATATATCCTTACCCCACCCCAAAACATAGTTTCCCTGGCTAGTAACATCTTATATTAATGTGATCCATTTGTTACAGTTAATAACTCAATATTAATTTAAATATTAACCAAAGTACATATTTTACATCAAGGCTCACTCTTTGTGTTGTACTTATTTATGAAATTTGACAAACACATAATTCCATGTATCCACCATGAGGTTATAATTCAAAATAGCTTCACTAACCCTAAAATCCCTGTGCTTCACTTATCTATTCTTCTGCCTTCCTTTCCTGACCCTCTTTGCAATGACTGATCATGTTACTCTCTTTATATTTTTCCAGAGTTATATAGTCAACATAAAATTTGCAGATTTTTCACACTGATTTCTTTTACTTAGCAATATGCACTTCAGTTTTTTCCATATCTTTTGACAGCTTGATAGCTCTTTTTTTTTTTTTTTGGTAAATCACAGAATGACATTCCACTATATGGATTATATGGATTCACCACCCTTTGTTTATCCATTCAGCTACTGCATCTCTTGGTTGGTTCTTGCTATATATATATATATATATATATAAAATTATAAATAAAGCTGCTATGAACATTTATATGAGGTTATTGTGTGAAACTTTAAGGAACTAATACTGTCACATAGGCCTTAGCTTCTGATTTTTCTGTCTTTTTTCTAACTATGTATTTTTCTGTTAATAATTTCCTCTAACAAAATAATTCTATAAGTCCCAAGACTACATAGGCACTTCTGTCTGTAAAATTATATATCTGATTGTCCTTATGCATTTATTTGGCTTTTTAAATATTGACTGCTTCTTGAAAGCCATGCCCAGCAAGATTCACTAGACTCCCCAAGTTGATGAAATTCGATTAGTTTCGAGATATAGTTTTCCTTCAATCACAGTAAGTATAAGTAAAGCTATCATCCTTCCTTTAATATACGCTTTTAATACAATATCCTAAAATAGTCAGCTCTATGGGCAAATACACATATTCAAGGAGCTCTATTATTTTATTTTTCCTTAGTAATAGAAATCACCATAGATATGCGTTCTAGGCTCTCAGCTAATATCAAAGTAGCACTAGCTTCATCTGTCATCTTCAGTGTCTTCTGCTGACTGTGTCCAATATTTCTGTTCTGAATGAATTGTATCAAAAGAAATGAGACTCATTGGTTGATAAATCTCAGACAGAGATGAACTGGTGTAAAAATAGCATATACAAAACTCAACATGCATTTAATGCCACAATCCAGAAAGCTCCAGTGACAATACTCAGTAATAAAACCCGAGAATTAATGCATTGAATTCATTTGTTAATTTGAAGGAATTACTATAATTATGTGTCTGTGCTACCACAATAACCTAAAAACTGGTTTCCTTCAAGTGATTGTATTCTTCTTCAAATAATTGTCCTTCTATAGAAGGAGTGATCTTTCCAAAAATATATATCTTATCATGTTACACCAGCTACTAAATAAAATTCAAAGTTTTCTTATTGCACTTAAAAAAACATAAGGATTCTTAACATGGCCTATAAAATGTAAGTGTTTTTTTTTTTTTTTTTTTTTTTTTTTAACAGTCAACAGTGTTTCCTAATATGCACCTTTATTTTTAAGGTACACTGGGGTCTAAGTTGATTCAATGAAACATTTTAACCAATTTGTTGGTTTCAGTTTTGTCACTTGTTTTCTGACCATGCATATCTTAAAATGTCTTTATTTTGCTTTTATTGTTTTTACTTTTTATTGAGATGATGCTTTTGAACTGTGGTATTGAAGATTCTTGACAGTCCCTTGGACTACCAGGAGATCAAATCTGTTAATCCTAAAGGAAATCAGTCCTGAATATTCATTGGAAGGACTGTTGCTGAAGCTGAAACGCCAATATTTTGGCCACCTGGTGCAAAGAATTGACTCATTGGAAAAGACCCTGATTCTAGGAAAGATTGAAAGCAGGAGAAGGGGATAACAGAGGATGAGATGCTTGGATGGCATCACCGATTCTATGGGCATGAGTTTGAGCAAGCTCCGGGAATTGATGATGGACAGGGAGGCCTGGCATCCTGCAGTCCATGGGGTCACAAAGAGTCAGACATGGACTGAACGACTGAACTGATACAGAGTATTATATAAGTTGCAGGTATACAACATAGTGATTCAGAATTTTTACAGTGAATCCACTAATAGCTATAAAACATTGACTATACTATTTGTGCTGTAAAGTATAAACTTAGTAGCTTATTTATTTTGTACATAGTAGTTGGTAGGTCTTAATCCCTTGCCCCTAATTTGTTCTTTCCCTTCTGCTCTTCCCTCTGTTAACCCCTAGTTTGTTCTCTACATCTGTGAGTTTGTTTCTGTCTTGGATATATTCTTTTTTTTTAGATTCCATATATAAAAAAAGAATATTTGGTTTTAATATAAATTTTTACATTAAATAGAGCCAGTCCACAATTCTTCCTGTTCTTCATTTTCTCTAAAAGTTTGCCTCCATCTCATCTTCCTTCTTTAATTCTTTCCTTTCATGGTTTCAATATTTCATTAGATATTTTTACTTCTTTACTTTTTCATGTAAATGTTCAGATCAGATCAGATCAGATCAGTCGCTCAGTCATGTCCGACTCTTTGTGACCCCAGGAATTGCAGCACGCCAGGCCTCCCTGTCCATCACCAACTCCCGGAGGTCACTGAGACTCACATCCATGAGTCAGTGATGCCATCCAGCCATCTCATCCTCTGTCGTCCCCTTCTCCTCTTGCCCTCAATCCCTCCCAGCATCAGAGTCTTCTCCAATGAGTCAACACTTTGCATGAGGTGGCCAAAGTACTGGAGTTTCAGCTTTAGCATCATTGCTTCCAAAGAAAGCCCAGGGCTGATCTCCTTCAGAATGGACTGGTTGGATCTCCTTGCAGTCCAAGGGACTCTCAAGAGTCTTCTCCAACACCACAGTTCAAAAGCATCAATTCTTCGGCGCTCAGCCTTCTTCACAGTCCAGCTCTCACATCCATACATGACCACAGGAAAGACCATAGCCTTGACTAGACAAACCTTTGTTGGCAAAGTAATGCCTCTGCTTTTGAATATGTGATCTAGGTTGGTCATAACTTTCCTTCCAAGGAGTAAGCGTCTTTTAATTCCATGGCTGCAGTCACCATCTGTAGTGATTATGGAGCCCAGAAAAATAAAGTCTGACACTGTTTCCACTGTTTCCCCATCTATTTCCCATGCAGTGATGGGACCAGATGCCATGATCTTCGTTTTCTGAATGTTGAGCTTTAAGCCAACTCTGTCACTCTCCACTTTCACTTTTATCAAGAGGCTTTTGAGTTCCTCTTCACTTTATGCCATAAGGGGGGTGTCGTCTGCATATCTGAGGTTAATGATATTTCTCCCAGAAATCTTGATTCCAACTTGTATTTCTTCCAGTCCAGCGTTTCTCATGATGTACTCTACATATAAGTTAAACAAACAGGGTGATAATATACAGCCTTGACGAACTCCTTTTCCTTTTTGGAACCAGTCTGTTGTTCCATGACCAGTTCTAACTGTTGCTTCCTGATCTGCATACAAATTTCTCAAGAGGCTGATCAGGTGGTCTGATATTCCCATCTCTTTCAGAATTTTCCACAGTTTATTGTGATCCACACAGTCAAAGGCTTTGGCATAGTCAATAAAGCAGAAATAGATGTTTTTCTGGAACTCTCTTGCTTTTTCGATGATCCAGCGGATGTTGGCAATTTGATCTCTGGTTCCTCTGCCTTTTCTAAAACCAGCTTGAACATCAGGAAGTTCACGGTTCACATATTGCTGAAGCCTGGCTTGGAGAATTTTGAGCATTACTTTCCTAGCGTGTGAGATGAGTGCAATTGTGTGGTAGTTTGAGGATTCTTTGGCATGTAAATGTTAGAGCCATCTTAAAAATCCCTAATAAGGATTTTAATAAAATTTCTTTGGATTCATGGATTCATTTGAGATGAATTAATATCCTAATATGATTAAACTTTCCTAAATATGTATATGTGTGTGTATATATATATATATGCAGAATATATTTTCAGGTTTGTTATCATTATTGTATTTTTAATTAAAAGTTTTACATATAAAATCTGTTAAATATATACTAATATTCTACTATATGTCAAAATATTAATATTACCCCCTTTTTAAAATTTGTACCTGTGGCACATTCATTTTGATACATGGCAAAACCAATACAATATTGTAAAGTTAAATAAAATAAAAATAAAATTTAAAATATAAAATAAAATAAAATACTCCTCAAAGTTCTCAAAAATAAATAAATAAATAAAAACCTGGAAAAAAAAATTGAAAAAATCCTGACATATGTGAAGTGCCAAATTTTTGTTATCTCATTTGAGGAATTTTGTCTATATATAAATACTTTATAAGTATCAGTAATGTTAATTTACATTCTTTTTCTTCTAAATTGTAATATGAAAATGCACCTATGAATGAAAAATTTTGTGAAATAACTTTTTATCAAGCCACAAAACTTATGGTCATAAAAGTATATTTTTTCAGGAGGATACAGAAAATAATTTACTAAAGTTTTAAAAATTTAGAATGCTACTTTGTAATCTATATCAAAGAATAAGATTATTAAAGTAAACTATAATAAAATGAGAAAAATATGAACTCATCCACTAGGAAGCATAAAAAAAAGAAAACTAAATGGAATGTGTCAAACTGAAATATGGAAAATAACTAATATTATTTCAAATTTTCTGATTGAAATGATATCCAGAAGTCCTTATCAATGTCAAATGACTAAATTAGTGATAAATTTTTAAACAAATTTATACAAGTTTATACAAACAAATACAACTAATTTAGCCAACATTGATAAACTTTGCATTGTAAAATTGAAAATAATGTAAAATTTTCCTCTTGTGAGGAAGTCAAGTGTACATAATCTCTTTGAACCTCACTTTCCATATCTCGTGCAATGAATAAAAAATTACACATGCCCATAAACACAAGGCCCATGTAGCCTTTCAAGAAGTTTATTTATATTTTTGTATTAAATTCTTAGTAATAGTTTTCCAAATGCCTGAGAGTATACCATAAAGAAAATATTTTTTCTCCTTGAGCACTCAGACACTTTATATATTTTTAGTAAAATCTAGAACTAGATTTTCAAACTAATAAATAAAAGAAAAAAATGAACAGTAATTAATGTTCATAGATTCTAACTGTGAACTCAAATATGAAAATCTTTGTTTTCAACAATGCTAGAGATTTTATGAACTATTACCTGAGATCATGTGTCTTTACATCATTATTTGATTCATATGCTAAACTGATAATATTATTTGTCTTTTTGTAGTCGTGTTCATAATTGAGCTTGATCTGTAGGGTTCATCTTTGTTTATAGTGATAGCGATAGTGAAGTCGCTCAGTCGTGTCCGACTCTTTGCGACGCCATGGACAGTAGCCAACCAGCCTCCTCCATCCATGGGATTTTCCAGACAAGAATACTGGAGTGGGTTGCCATTTCCTTCTCCAGAGGATCTTCCTGACCCAGGGATCGAACCTGGGTCTCCTGCATTGTAGGCAGACGCTTTACCCTAACTACTTCTAAAACTTGCAGTATTGTTATATAAAGAATCGTCATGCCTTTTCTTAATCTTCTTTTCCCTTGTGGAGAGATTTTTGTCTGTAAGGTTTCCCAATAATTTAGAAGAATTGTCCAAAAATGTCAATGTCCAAAAACGTTTGCATTTTCAGAATATTAAAATTTTATCCATGCTTTCATATTTGATAGAATTACAAGGACATGGATTTTACCCCTCATGCAAGCTAACAAGTAAGCATGCCTCAATTCTATGGAAACTGACAAGAAACATGAATCTTCTGGATCTGAGACAAATAATTATATCATTCACAGCACAGCCAATACTAGGAATGCTGAAGCATGCAAATGTCCTTTGCCCCCAAGTCTCAGGAGGTTACATATAGGGTCAGTTAAGCCTGCACAGGTACTATCTTGCAACTAAGGGACTTTTCCACACAGAGGGATATCTTGAGCTTAAGGAATCCTTCATTTCTATGGTAAACAACTTTACTTTTCGTCAAGAGAGACTTTTCTCAGTTTCAAGATTTCTAGTTGCACAAACATCCAGAGGAATACAAATGACCTGGATAAAATACTTTCAGAGCTTTCTAATCTCAGTACACTCAGATATGTAGTGCAAGAAGCCCTTGCCAATTGCCTCCCAACAATAGTTTATTAAATCAATATAAATACACATATATTAAAAAATGCAGTTGTGTAGTTTTACCACTTCCGAATCTTCTATATTTTTCATAATCCAATTTTTGAATTAGTGTCCCTGTTTAATAATCTTTGCAAGAGAGTAATTTGTGGTTTCAATTATTAAAACTAATATTTTGTTTACTGTGATTATTATTATGACTTTCATTTTGTTTCTTTATCTTAATAATTCTGCCTCTATCCTACTTAAAATCTTTCTTATTGCCTTTATTGCAAAGTTCACTTCAGTTGCTATGACAAATTATTCTTCTAGAACTTTTCACTTATTATCTCTCATTCTATTATCTCTTATTCATCTCTTTCTTTTCCAACTGTCTTGTAAATTCTGTCAAATATGAATTACTTGCAGTCCCCGAAAGTGTCATTTTCTAATTTCATTTTTCCCAAGTATACTCTACTTCTTGAAAGTGTCAATACTTGCTTACAACCTTTTTTTTTTTTTTTTTTTACATAGATCATCTTACGGTTTCCCCTAAGTTCAGTGTCATGCTGTCTTTCACTTGACTGCACCCATAGGTACTTTATAGTCATTGGAAGGACTGATGCTGAAGCTGAAGCTTCAGTACTTTTCCCACCTGATGTGAAGAGATGACTCTGAAAAAGACCAAGATGCTGGTAAAGAGTGAAGGCAAAAGGAGAAGGGGGCAGCAGAGAATGAGATGGTTAGACAGCATCATCAACTCAATGGGCATGAATCTGAATAAATTTCAGAAGATAGTGAAGGACAGGGTAGCCTGGTATGCTGCAATCCATGGGGTCTCAAAGAGTCAGACACTACTTAGTGACTGAGCAACAACAACAGCAACACAGGTTCTTTAAGAATTTTGTAATTTCTGGTCTTGGTCCTGGATATTATGTCCCCAAACATGGTAAATCTATTCTTTTATTTTTTTTTAAAGAAATTGGTACTAGCCATTTTATAATTACATTCTTTTTTCACTCCAGCTTCATTAAAGTATATTTGACATTGAAATCATATATATTTAAGGTGTACAACAATTCTCTAGTGACTCAGCAGTAAAGAATCTGCCTGCAATGCAGGAGACATAGTTCAATCTGTGGCTGTGGGAGACCCCCTAGAGAAGGAAATGGCAGCCCCCTCCAGTATTCTTGCCTGGGAAATAACATGGACAGCAGAGACTGGAGGGCTATAGTCCATGGGGTCACAAAAGAGTTGGACAAGACTGAGTGACTAAACAACAACAAGGTATACAACATACACTTTGGACATAATGTATACATACATCCGGAGAAGGCGATGGCACCCCACTCCAGTACTCTTGCCAGGAAAATCCCATGGACAGAGGAGCCTGGTAGGCTGCAGTCCATGCAGTCACGAAGAGCCGGACACGACTGAGCGACTTCACTTTCACTTTTCACTTTCATCCATTGAAGAAGGAAATGGCAACCCACTCCAGCGTTCTTGCCTGGAGAATCCCAGGGATGGGAAGCCTGGTGGGGTCGCTGAAAGTCGGACACGACTGAGCGACTTCACTTTCACTTTTCACTTTCATGCATTGGAGAAGGAAATGGCAACCCACTCCAGTGTTCTTGCCTGGAGAATCCCAGGGACGGGGGAGCCTGGTGGGCTGCCGCCTATGGGGTCACATAGAGTCGGACACAACTGAAGCGACTTAGCAGCAGCAGCAGCATACATACATCATTAAATAATTGCCACATTCAAGCTGAATAAAAACAGAAATATGGATCAAAGACCAGAATAGAGAGACCAGAAACAAATTCATATATTTATAGTCAATTGATTTCCAAAACTTCCCTGAAGGTCCAGCGTTTAACACAATTCCAATGAAGGCTTTGATCCCTGGTGGGTAAAATAATGTCCCATATGGTGCAGGATATGATCAAAAAATAAATAAGGAAAGACAATATAGTCAATTGATTTTCAACAACATCCTTGAAAGGATAGTCTGCTGAATAAATAATGTTTGAAAAACTGAATATACACATGCAGAAAAATGAAATTGCATCAAATTATAAAGCAATGCATTGCAAAATAAGTAAATCTAACTTTTTGACCATCAATGTACATCCAATGCATACTTCAATAGCTGAGAAAAAAAAAAAAGTCCAAAAAGAAATCACTGAAATAATTAAATACTTTTACTTACACTCTGAAGATGTTAAAAAGAAATACAGTTGACTAAAATTACATTGCCAGTATGAATTTGAAAACACTTTAGGGTTCAAGTGTATTCCTATTCATATTTCCATTTATATTCACCTTTTTCTGATTTTACATATATATGATTATTTAAGATAATATTAACATATTATCTTACTGGTAGAATCCTAAAAGATGCACCAGAATAAGGAAGATAAAAATGAACAAGATGAATGATAAAATATTATAGGAAATAAATATATTATATAATATGTAAAATATTATTATAGGAAAAATAAATATTTCTCTACATATGGCTCTAGCAGTCTTTTTGGCTTCTAATTTCTGAGTTTTACTCATTGTTTTTAATTTACTGAAAATTAAGACAATATTTACTTGTGGTACTATACTGGTTCAACATATAGTCCTACTCCTTTTCTGTATCAATTTACCAATTTATATATATCAACACAAAAGGGTAAAATAAAGAGAGGAATGCAGCCAAATATCTACTGAGAGAGAATCAGTATCTTAAGTGTATTAATTTGAGAAAGATATAAAGAAACAGAAAGAAATAACTAAATATATGACTGAAAAAAAATGAAAAAATAAACAATTAAGATTTTTAAATAGGAGAGAGAAAACATTACTATAACCAAAATAATTAGACTCACAAATAATTAGTCTAAAAATTAGACTAACAAAAAGAAAATTTTCACGTATTCTATTTCACTTATGCAAAAATAAATTCTAATTCTGATATTCAAATTTAAAGGTCCAAACTAGTCACATGACATGAAGACAAGCTTCAGGAGAACTGGCATAAGACTTTTAACTATGTAGACAATGTTTACTATATATCTTCTCTAATAAACTAGGGAAAGTGGATGGTATAATACAGAAAGGAGGGGAATTCGAATCTCAATTGAAGGACATAAATACCACTAAGCAAAGAAACTGCAAAATGCATACAGTTAGACTTACATGGCTAAGGGAATGAAATTTGAAGGTAGTCAGATTGGGTGTAAATCCTCCTTCTACTACCTAATAGATGTTGGGTATTTAGTGAAAAATTCAACTTAATTGTAAAATGCCAATAGAACAACAAATTCTATTATCATGAAGATGAAAAAAAGCTAATAACTTTAAGGCAATTAGAATAGTACTTGGACTATAGAAAGTGCTGTATAGGTGTTTATACAAAAATGCATCAATTCAGTTCAGTCGCTCAGTCATGTGCAACTCGATGCGAACCCACGGACTGTACCACACAAGGTCTCCCTGTCCATCAGCAACTCCTGGAGTTTACTCAAACTCATGTCCATTGAGTCAGTGACACCACCCAACTATCTCATCCTCTGTCAGCCCCTTCTCCTGTCACCTTCAATCTTTCCCAGCCTCAGGGTCTTTCCAAATGAGTCAGCTCTTCCCATCAGGTAGCCAAAGTATGAGAGTTTCACCTTCAACATCAGTCCTTCCAATGAACATTGAGGATTGATTTCCTTTAGGATGGACTGGTTTGATCCCTTGCAGTCCAAGGGACTCTCAAGAATCTTCTCCAACACCACAGTTCAAAGGCATACATTCTTCAGCACTCAGCTTTCTTTAGAGTCCAACTCTCATATCCATACATGTTAACTGGAAAAAACATAGCCTTGACTAGATGGACCTTTGTTGGCAAAGTAATGTCTCAGCTTTTTAATACGCTGTCTAGGTCAGTCATAGATTTTCTTCCAAGCAGTAAGCATCTTTTAATTTCATGGCCGAGGTCACCATCTGCACTGATTTTGAAGCAAAAAGAATAAAGTCTGCCACTGTTTCCTCTATTTTCTCCATCCATTTTCCATGAAGTGATGGGACCAGATGCCATGATCTTTGTTTTCTGAATGTTGAGCTTTAAAGCCAACTTTTTCACTCTCCTCTTTCACTTTCATCAAGAGGCTCCTTAGTTCTTCTTTGCTTTCTGACATAAGGGTGGTGTCATCTGCATATCTAAGGTTATTGATATTTCTTCCAGTAAACTTGATTCCTGCTTGTGCTTCATCCAGCCCAGCATTTCTCATGATGTACTCTGCATATAAGTTAACTAAGCAGGGTGACAATATACAGCCTCGACGTACTCCTTTTTCTATTTGGAACCAGTCTTTTGTTCCATGTCCAGTTCTAACTGTTGCTTCCTGACCTGCATCCAGATTTCTCAAGAGGCATGTCAGGTGGTCTGGTTTGCCCCTCTCTTTCAGAATTTTCCACAGTTTTTTGTGATCCACACAGTCAAAGGCTTTGTTATAGTCAAAGATGTTTTTCTGGAACTCTCTTGCCTTTTTAATGATCCAGCGGATGTTGGCAATTTTATCCCTGTTCCTCTGCCTTTTCTAAAACCAGCTTGAACATCTGGAAGTTCACAGTTCACGTATTGTCAAAGCCTGGCTTGGAGAATTCTGAGCATTACTTTACTAGTGTGTGAAATGAGTACAATTGTGCAGTAGTTTTAGCATTCTTTGGTATTGCCTTTCTTAGGGATTAGAGTGAAAAATGAGCGTTTCTGTTCCTGTAGCCACTGCTGAGTTTTGCAAATTTGCTGACGTATTGAGTGCAGCACTTTGACAACATCATCTTTTAGGATTCGAAAGAGCTCAACTGGAATTCCATCATCTCCACTAGCTTTGATCACAGTGATGCTTCTTAAGGCCCACTTGACTTCACATTCCAGGATGTCTCGCTCTAGGTGAGTGATCACACCATCGTGATTAACTAGGTCATGAAGATCTTTTTTGTACAGTTCTTCTGTGTATTCTTGCCACCTCTTCTTAATATCTTCTGCTTCTGTTAGGTCCATACCATTTCTGTCATTTATCGGGCCCATCTTTGCATGAAATGTTCCCTTGGTATCTCTAATTTTCTTAAAGAAATCTCTACTCTTTCCCATTCTATTTTTTCCTCTATTTCTTTGCACTGATCACTGAGAAAGGCTTTCTTATCTCTCCTTGCTATTAACTGTAACTCTTCATACAAAAGGGTATATCTTGCCTTTTCTCCTCTGCTTTTGGCTTCTCTTCTTTCACAGCTATTTGTAAGGCCTCCTCATAGAGCCATTTTGCTTTTTTGCATTTCTTTTTCTTGGGAATGGTCTTGCTCCCTGTCTCCTGTATGATGTCACAAATCTCCATCCATAGTTCATCAAGCACTCTGTCTATCAGATATAGTCTCTTAAATATATTTCTCACTTCCACTGTGTATTCATTAGAGATTTGATTTAGGTCATGCCTGCATGGTCTAGTGATTTTCCTTACTTTCTTCAATTTGGCAATACGGAGTTCATGATCAGAAGCCAAAGTCAGCTCCTGGTCTTGTTTTTTCTGACCGTATAGAACGTCTACATCTGTGACTGCAAAGAATATAATCAATCTGATTCTGGTGTCGGCCATCTGCTGATGTCCATATGTAGAATCTTCTCTTGTGCTGTTGGAAGAAGGTGTTTGCTATGACCAATGTGTTCTCTTGACAGAACTCTATTAGCCTTTGCCCTGCTTCATTCTGTACTCCAAGGCCAAATTTGCCTGTTACTCCAGGTGTTTCTTGACTTCATATTTTTGTATTCCAGTCCCCTATAATGAAAAGGGCATCTTTTTTCATTTTTAATCCTAGAAGGTGCTGTAGGTCTTCATAGAACCATTCCACTTCAGCTTCTTCAGCATTACTGGTAGGGTCATAGACTTGGATTACTGTGATATTGAATGGTTTGCCTTGGAAATGAACAGAGATCATTCTGTCATTTTTGAGACTGCATTGAAGTACCACATTTCAGACTCTTGTTGACTATGATGGCTACTCCATTTCTTCTAAAGGCATCTTGCCTGCAATAGATATAATGGTCATCTGAGTTAAATTCACCCATCCCAGTCCATTTTAGTTTGCTGATTCCTAAAATGCATATTGCTATACTAATAAAATATACCTTAATGCTTAAATTTATAATAATCAGGATCCAAAATCTCTAAATATTCTCTAATGGAACTTGGAAAGATAGATGGAGAAACAAAATGTAGTAAAGACTGACAAAATTCTTATATTTTTAAAAGAAGAGAGAACTTTTCATTATAGGTTTTTGAAGAAAATGTCTAAAGTATGCTTAAACATTAAAACGTAAAGGTAAAATGCTAAAATACAAATGACATATTGAGGTTAGCAAACTTTGGCCAGTAAGCTAATAATATTTTTTTTACATAATTTTAAAGTTGTATAAAGGAAAAACATATTACCCAGGCTAAATCTCATCCAAAAAGTCTAAAATATTTACTATGTGGCCATTTAAGTAAAAACTTTATCATTCTTATATAAGAGAAGTAAAGAAAAAGCAAAAATATGAAAAGAAGAAAACAACCCAATTAAGACAGAAACTTTATAGGAAGGAGATTATAGTGAACAAAAGAATACTATGCATATATTCAGATATATCATTCAGTTCATTTCAGTCGCTCAGTTGTGTCTGACTCCTTGTCACCCCATGGATTGCAGTAAGCCAACCCTCCCTGTCCATCACTAACTCCCAGAGCTTTCTCAAACTCATGTCCATCTCATAGGTGATTCTCCAACCACCTCACCCTCTGTTATCCCCTTCTCCTCATGCCTGCAATCTTTCCCAGCATGAGGATCTTTTCCAATGAGTCAGTTCTTCACATCAGGTGGCCAAAGTATTGGAGTTTCAGCTTCATCATCAGTTCTTCCAATGAATATTCAGGACTGATTTCCTTTAGGATTAACATATTTGATCTCCTGGCAGTCCAAGGGTCTCTCAAGAGTCTTCTCCAACACCACAGTTTAAAAGCATCAATTCTTTGATCTCAGCTTTCTTTATAGTCCAACTTTCACATACATGCATGACTACTGGAAAAAAATATAGCTTTGACTAGATGAACATTTGTTGGCAACGTAATGTCTCTACTTCTTAATATGCTGTCTAGGTTGGCCATAGCTTTTCTTCCAAGGAGTAAGCATTTTTAATTTCATAGCTGCAGTCACCATCTGCATAGATTTTGGAGTCCCCCAAAATAAAGTCTCTCACCGTTTCCATTGTTTCCCCATCTATTTTCCATGAAGTTCTGGGACCAGATGCCATGATCTTAGTTTTCTGAATGTTGAGTTTTAAGCCAACTTTTTCACTCTCTTCTTTCATCTTCATCCAGAGACTCATTAGTTCTTTTTTGATTTCTGCATATCTGAGGTTATTGATATTTCTCCCAGCAATTTTGTTTCCAGTTTCTGCTTCTTCCTTATTGTGAAGGAGTTAAACTTCCTGATTAAAAAGCAGATAATTCCAGAAGTAAAATTACATTAAAATTGATAAGCAAAAACTATAAAGAAATGCTGTACCTTACATATTCTAAATTACAAACATAATACAAATTGAAAGCCATTTAATACAACTTGGAAATAGCAAAAAAATATAGTTATCTAGTGTTCTTTTCATTTAGAGGATAAAAATGTAATTTGAAAAGCTCACCTGCTAGATATTTATAAATTAGTCAGACATAAAATAGCAGATCTGTATATCAAAACTCATGGGGGTACAGTAAACTCATTTTAGGCACAGGTTTCTTTTGTTTTTCAATCAGTCACGTCTGACTCTTTGCAACCCCACGGACTGTAGCACACCAGTACTTCCAATGTCTCTTGGAGTTTGCTCAAATTCAAGTCCATTACTCAAATTCATGTCCACTCGGTTACATAGATTGAAATTTTATTAAAATAAAACTTGAATTTTAAAAATATGGGTAATAAAGAGAATATAAAAACAACTCCAAAACATAAAAACCACACAAAGATAAAACAAAATGTTGTCTATAGAGAAGTCGGTTTCTAGTTTTACACAATAAACATATGAAAGCTGTTCAAAATTAGTCAAACATCAAGTTAAAAAAGGAAACAAAAGGACAGGAAACATGACTATACACCAGAATTTTTTTTTAATTCTATATAATGATAAGTTTTAAGCATTTGAGAGATTTTAATGTCATTGTATGATTATATTCAAACTTATAGATATAGAGAACCTAAAAAATGAGTGCTTACCAGTGGGAAGAGAGGAGAGAGAGGGTGTATGGGGTGGGGAGTAAGAGGTACAAACTATTATGTATAAAGTAGGTTACAAGTTTATATTGTACAACACAGGGAATATAGCCAATATTTTAGAATAACTATAAATGTAGTATAACCTTTAAAATTGTGAATCACTGTACTATGCACCTGTAATGTTCTGTATCAACTATCTATCTATATATATATATAACCATAAAAATAGAAAACCATAATGATTGGGCTCTAAGGAAAGTATGAATGACAAACTTTATTTAAGACCAAGTACAAAACATTATATTTAAACTGTAATGAGGAAAAAAATATATCTCAGGTTGATCAAAGTTCCACCACACACTTAAGAAAGAGATTATATTCTTTATATATTTCTAACTAATATAGTAACTGAAATATTGTCAATTAATTCAACTAGATAAGTATAATCCTGATAACAAATCTTATCAAGGAAACCAGTTACACCGAAGTTAACCAATAAAAAAAAACTCAGCTCTTCATGTTTTTATAAAAGCTTATTTTAATTAAATATTGAGACAAAGAAAATTTAACAGAATATTAATCAAATGACCAAACAAATTATATCTTACAATTTTGTGAAAGTTCAACATTATGAGGTTTACTGAAGTATTACTGTTACATCATGGTTTTCCAGATGGCTTAGTGGTAAAGCATCCACCTGCCATTGCAGGAGATGCAGGAGACAGGTTTGACTTCTGCATTGGGAAGATGCCCTGGAAGAGGAAATGGCACCCCGTTTCAGTATTCTTGCCTGGAAAACCCAATGGACAGAGGAGCCTGTTGGGCGATAGTCCCTGGAGTCACAAAGAGCCGGACACAACTAAGCAATTAAGTGTGCACTCTCTCTCTCTCTCTCTCACACACACACACACACACACATTACATTAATGAATTAAAGTAGAAGAGACAAATAAGTGGTACCATAAATTAACAAATCTAAAATAAACACACCTTAGAAAGCTACTAAAGATGATTGTATTTTGCCATTATCTACTAAAAATAGCACATTGAATTTTGCCTTAGAACTGATTATACACATAACTATTTCTCTTTCTCTAGTTTTTTTATATAGCATGTGCATGAACATGGATGCACTTGCTCACCAAATGTCAATTACATAAATGTTCAATCATTACCTTGAGCCCTGGAACAATACAAAACTGAAAACTCTAGTATCTAATTCTACTGGGAAATTTAGCAACAAAAGCAAAGAAAAAAAGTCATTTTATTTTGCTCCAAACAGATCTTCTTCTCCCCTCTGTGTACAAGTGAAGACAGTAACTCCTGAGTTTTCCTGAATTATGCCCCTAGATTATTAAGAGTTCTAACATCTTTCTTCTAGATAATCATAGTAACATATGTAATTTATAGTATTAATTTATAGTATGCTTTGGTATTCTATGATGAAATTCTGGGAAAGTGTCATATATGAAGTTGTTTATTTTATTATTATTTAGGGGAAATAGTGTGCATTAATCACTACTGCAGTTTAGTTATTGAATTCTGATAGCACTCAGATAAAACAGCTTAATAAACTATTGAAATGTGGCTAAGTAATTAAGGAATAATTAAGAAACAATTAACATATTAAACATGTTGACTAAATCACATATGGTATCTGTGATAGAAATGAGACCTGGAAATCAGGTTTTATGATTCTTTTTTACTGATTTTAAATCATGCATTATACAAGAGTAAGAATTTTTGCATGGATAATCTCATTTAATTGTTACAACAATTTTTGAGACTGCATTGAAGTATCACATTTCATTTTCACTCAAAAAAAGACTTTTTTATTATTTTTATTTTATAGAATGGGATACTGAAACTTTGGTTACTTCAGTTTTTTCTCACAATTTTACCTACTGGTTATTAGGGACAGACTTGACATCAAGCAATTGAACCACATTTTTCTATCATCAGCTGTTATTACTTTGGGCTAATTCGTTCCATCAATGGGTTTTAGTAAATTCTTCGTGAGTCCATTCTTTCAGTCTGACAATTTGTAAAAACAACTGTGCACATATTCTAATATTTCTGATAAAGTTTCTACATAGAACTTTCTTAAATATTTCAAGGCAACTCCAAAGCACAATAAATAAAACACTGTGTGTGTAGGAACACAAGCATTGGGAGGAGTGGTTGCAGAACCTTATTTCCTGCCATCCATCTTTGGGATGAACCTAAGATCTCTTAAAGTCATTCTGAGAATCAATCGGAAGCAATTCTAGAAATGTCACCAAAAACAGAACTTGTCTGTTTCTTCAGTCGAAACCCCAATCTTGCTGCATGTAATGTGACTAAAATAATAGGATGACATTTCCAGGAGTATCAATTTGACTCTATGAACTTCTGTAAGCATAGAGAGGAAACACATTCAGAGCAAGGGCTAATGGGTGAATTCTCTAGTTCTCTTTGAAGCTGACAGCCATTCTTACCTCATCCTGCCCTGCAATGTTATCTTTTTGTTTGTTTTACAGTCAGATATTGTTCAGGATGCATTAAGTGAAAAACAAAAAAATATGAAACAGCAAACTAATGCAAGACTAGGCAGATTTCCATATATAAGTGTGAAACAGCAAAAAGGAAATATAACATTGCTATCAAATGAAGTCAAGCTGCTCAAAAAACACATATTTACAAATAAGACTGTTAAAGAAGATGCTATTACGTAAGACAGAACACTCTTTGCCAGCACAGGGAGCACTCAAATCCTCTCTCTCATACTCTATTTATTGAGATGTTAATTAAAATATTTATTTATTAAGACCATTTTTTTCATTATTTTTTCCATTTATGTAGACTTTTTGAGTGTATTGGAGAGTCATAAACCTACATTTTAGGCACATCACTGATTCAGACTGATCTTTTTTTTTTCTAACTAATGCAAGTAAGTGGGGTATATTTTACAAATTATCTGTTATATGCTCACTTCTTAATATATGTACACTTTTAAAAAGAAAATATTCTGGATAGAGAGTTAGTTTCCTTAAGCTTCTGGCAAGCAAGTATTTCCCATGTCATTTTCCATTTCACAGTGAAAAATAATGCACATTATGGAATTTAATATACATGCTTTTATTGATTTAGGAGGGGGGAAAAGCTCTTATAGAAAATAAAACCCTAAAGTATCTTATTAATATTTAATTTTTAAGTAATAAATATTCAGGGTTTCAATATCAAGTACAATATCTACTTTAAAGGATCAATATATATTTCTGAAATTAGCACATTTTTTATTGTTTCTGATATTAAAGTAATGAATTACTAATATTAATACTAAATACCTACACTGCTTCCTCTGAAGAAAGAGATTTTATCATGAGTACTTGGTTCTGAGAAATATTCAGATGTGTGGTCCCTAAAGTAATTCAATGTATGAATTCTTTACAAAGAATAAATGCGTGTTTTCTCCAGACTATTTATAAAGATATCTGTGGCACCTGCTTGTAACAGGTATATGGCAGATATTAAATGATACTTGATGATCACATAAAGGAAATAGGAGAAAAGATTTATTACTGGGAGCTGTAATATTTATTCTACAGAAGATTATGGTCATGTGAATGGTTTAATGAAGGACTGCTGGAGGGACTGTCCAAGTTACACTGAGGCACTTGCATTATGTCCCAGAAAAAAATTAAAATGTAACTGCATTCTAATGAGACAATCCTACATTTGCCTTGGTTATGAAAAGAAATGCTATAAATTTCTATCCTAGTCATATTGGTGATATACATGAAAAGAAAATGAAAGTGAAGTCACTCAGTTGCGTCCAACTCTTTGCAACTCCATGGACTGTAGCCCACCAGGGTCCTCCATCCATGGAATTTTCCAGGCAAGAGTACTGTTTATCTGAATCTCAGGTAGTTTGTGTGAAAAGGTTTTTTTTTTTTTTTTTTAATGGCCATAATTTGAGTGAATTATAGCAAAGAGTCTGGGACACATGTAAAAAGTCAGCTTTTGATCGTATAGTCATATATATATAATGAATAATTTTTGGAGACAGTAAACAGTTCTCCAATCCTAGATTTGTCTCTTGACAGCTGTGCATGTTATCTGGGCACTTAGGACCTCAGAGCCTCACTTTATATATCACAATATTCATGGATTTTTTTTTTTTTTTATATTTGCAGTGGAATGATGCATCAGAAACTATGTGAAAATCATCTATTGTAACTAACATATTGATAATTACCTTACACAGATATTGTATGCTATTTTTTTTTTAACCACATAGATGCCAGATCTTAGTTTCCCAAACAGGGATCCAACTGATGCCCACTGCTGTGGAAACATGGAATCTTAACCACTAGAACACAAGGGAAGTCCCTGTATGTTATTCTGGTTGCGTTCATTTCCCTCACTGTCATTCCTGCTTTATTAAGAAAGAGCAGAGAATGCATCATATGTATTGAGCAAGCCCAGCTATTTTTAAATCATGGTATGATATTAATGAATCATCAAGAAGAACTATATCAACACTGCCACTAACCCTTTGATATATGAAAAATACAATAAGTTTAAGTGAGTATGAGTTTAGGAAGATCAACTATATCATATGTTGCAGGTGATATGTTGAGGACAAGTTAAGAAAATAGCATTGACATATTTATGCTGTGCTGTACTGTGTTCAGTCGCTCAGTCTTGTCTGACACCTTGTGACCGAATGGACTGTAGCCTGCCAGGCTCCTAAGTCCATGGGATTCTCCAGGCAAGAATACTGGAGTGGTTTCCCAACCCAAGGATCAAACCAGGTCTCCCTCATTGCAGATGCATTCTTTACCCTCCGAACCTCCAGGAAGCCCAAGAATACCAGTGTGCGTAACCTGTCTCTTCTCCAGGGAATCTTCCTGACCCAGGAATTGAACTAATTGGACTCTCCCACATTGAAGGTGGATTCTTTACCAGTTGAGTTACCAGGGAAGCCCCCATATATATCTTATCATGTGTAAAATATATAGCTAGTAAGAAGCAGCTAGATAACAGGAGCCCAGCCTGGTACGATGTGTAACCTAGAGTGTAGGGGAGAGAGGCTGAAGACGGATTATATATTATTTTGACATATATATATATATATATATATTATATATATTATATATAAAGTATATATACTTTATATGGGGAAGGCAATGGCACCCCACCCCAGTACTTTTGCCTGGAAAATCCCATGGACGGAGGATCCTGGTAGGCTCCAGTCCATGGAGTCGCTAAGAGTCGGACACGACTGAGCGACTTCACTTTCACTTTTCACTTTCATGCATTGGAGAAGGAAATGGCAACCCACTCCAGTGTTCTTGCCTGGAGAATCCCAGGGACAAGGGAGCCTGGTGGGCTGCCGTCCATGGGGTCACACAGAGTCGGACACGACTGAAGTGACTTAGCAGCATATATACTTTATATATATATAATTATGGCTGATTTGCATATTGTGTGGCTGAAAGAAGCACACCATTACAAAGCAATTATCCCCCAATTTAAAAATAATAAATTAAAAAAGAGTAATTCCAAAAGTAAGTCAGTTCAGTTCAGTCGCTTAGTCGTGTCCGACTCGTTGAGACCCTATGAATCATAGCACTCCAGGACTCCCTGTCCATCACCAACTCCTGGAGTTCACTCAGACTCACGTCCATCGAGTAAGTGAGTCCATCCAGACATCTCATCCTCTGTCGTCCCCTCCTCTTCCTGCCCCCAATCCCTCCCAGCATCAGAGTCTTTTCCAGTGAGTCAACTCTTCGCATGAGGTGGCCAAAGTACTGGAGTTTCAGCTTTAGCATCATTCCTTCCAAAGAAATCCCAGGGCTGATCTCCTTCAGAATGGACTGGTTGGATCTCCTTGCAGTCCAAGGGACTCTCAAGAGTCTTCTCCAACACCACAGTTAAAAAGCATCAATTCTTTGGTGCTCAGCCTTCTTCACAGTCCAACTCTCACATAATTTCAAAAGTTAAAATAAATAATAACAATCTGAAGACTGGGCAATTAGGCTTCTCAAAAGCTGCACTAAACTATAGCAGATCCTAGCAAAAGACCTTTAACTCTTTTTTTCTCTGTTTGTTTTTTATTTGTTTGTTTGTTTGTTTTATTCTTACCCTATATAATGGGTACAAGTTTACAAATTCTGTGAAAGAAGGATATTTTGAAAAAAAATAAAGCATCAGCAGTTTAGGCTGAAGAGTAAACTTCTTGAAAATAAGTACAAATCTTTGCCCCATTAATTCACATATCAGATCAGAACAGTCGCTCAGTCGTGTCCGACTCTTTGCGACCACATGAACTGCAGCACGCCAGGCCTCCCTGTCCATCACCAACTCCCAGAGTTCACCCAGACTCAGGTCCATCGAGTCGGTGATGCCATCCAGCCATCTCATCCTCTGTCATCCCCTTCTCCTCTTGCCCCCAATCCCTCCCAGCATCAGAGTCTTTTCCAATGAGTCAACACTTGGCATGAGGTGGCCAAAGTACTGGAGTTTCAGCTTCAGCATCATTCCTTCCAAAGAAATCCCAGGGCTGATCTCCTTCAGAATGGACTGGTTGGATCTCCTTGCAGTCCAAGGGAATCTCAAGAGTCTTCTCCAACATCACATTTCAAAAGCATCAATTCTTCAGTGCTCAGCCTTCTTCACAGTCCAATTCTCACATCCATACATGACCACAGGAAAAAACATAGCCTTGACTAGATGGACCTTTGTTGGCAAAGTAATGTCTCTGCTTTTGAATATGCTATCTAGATTGGTCATAACTTTCCTTCCAAGGAATAAGCATCTTTTAATTCCATGGCTGCAGTCACCATCTGCAGTGACTTTGGAGCCCAGAAAAATAAAGTCTGACACTGTTTCCACTGTTTCCCCATCTATTTCCCATGAAGTGATGGGACCGGACGCCATGAGCTTCGTTTTCTGAATGTTGAGCTTTAAGCCAACCTTTTCACTCCACTTTCACCTTCATAGAGGCTTTTTAGTTCCTTTTCACTTTCTGCCATAAGGGTGGTGTCATCTGCATGTCTGAGGTTATTGATATTTCTCCCAGCAATCTTGATTCCAGCTTGTGTTTCTTCCAGTCCAGCATTTCTCATGATGTATTCTGCATATAAGTTAAATAAACAGGGTGATAATATACAGCCTTGACGGACTCCTTTTCCTATTTGGAACCAGTCTGTTGTTCCATGTCCAGTTCTAACTGTTGTTTCCTGACCTGCATACAAATTTCTCAAGAGGCAGATCAGGTGGTCTGGTATTCCCATCTCTTTCAGAATTTTCCATAGTTTATTGTCATCCACACAGTCAAAGGCTTTTGCATATTCAATAAAGCAGAAATAGATGCTTTTCTGGAACTCGCCTTTTCCATGATCCAGCGGATGTTGGCAATTGGATCTCTAGTTCCTCTGCCTTTTCTAAAACCAGCTTGCAAATCAGGAAGTTCAGGGTTCACATATTGCTGAAGCCTGGCTTGGAGAATTTTGAGCATTACTTTACTAGCGTGTGAGATGAGTGCAATTGTGCAGTAGTTTGAGTATTCTTTGGCATTGCCTTTCTTTGGGATTAGAATGAAAAGTGACCTTTTCCAGTCCTGTGGCCACTGCTGAGTTTTCACAATTTGCTGGCATATTGAGTGCAGCACTTTCACAGCATCACCTTTCAGAATTTGGAATAGCTCAACTGGAATTCTATCACTTCCACTACCTTTGTTCGTAGTAATGCTTTTTTTTTTTTTTTTTAACTTAACAATATTGTATTGGTTTTTCCATATATCAAAATGAATCTGCCAAAGGTATACATGTGCTACCCATCCTGAACCCTCCTCCCTCCTCCCTCCCCATACCATCCCTCTGGGTCGTCCCAGTGCACCAGCCTCAAACATCCAGTACCGTGAAAATTGAACCTGGACTGGCAATTCGTTTCATATATGATATTATACATATTTCAATGCCATTCTCCCAAATCATCCCACCCTCTCCCTCTCCCAGAGTCCAAAAGACTGTTCTATACATCAGTGTCTCTTTTGCTGTCTCGTATACAGGGTTATTGTTACCATCTTTCTAAATTCCATATATATGCGTTAGTATACTGTATTGGTGTCATAGTGATGCTTTCTAAGGCCCACTTGACTTCACATTCCAGGATGTCTGGCTCTAGGTCACTTATCACACCATCGTGATTATCTGGGTCATGAAGATCTTTTTTGTACAGTTCTTCTGTGTATTCTAGCCATCTCTTCTTAATATCTTCTGCTTCTTTTAGGACCATACCATTTCTGTCCTTTATTGCACCCATCTTTGCATGAAATGTTCCTTTGGTATCTCTGATTTTCATGAAGAGATCTCTAGTCTTTGCCATTCTGTTGTTTTCCTCTACTTCTTTGCACTGATCGCTGAAGAAGGCTTTCTTATCTGTTCTTGCTATTCTTTGAAACTCTGCATTCAGATGTTTATATCTTTCCTTTTCTCCTTTGCTTTTCACTTCTCTTCTTTTCACAGCTCTTTGTAAGGCCTCCCCAGACAGCCATTTTGCTTTTTTGCATTTATTTTCCATTGGGATGGTCTTGATCCCTGTCTCCTGTACAATGTCACGAACCTCATTCCATAGTTCATCAGGCACTCTATCATATCTTGGCCCTTAAATCTATTTCTCACTTCCACTGTATAATCATAAGGGATTTGATTTAGGTCATACCTGAATGGTCTAGTAGTTTTCCCTACTTTCTTCAATTTAAGTCTGAATTTGGCAATAAGGAGTTCATGGTCTGAGCCACAGTCAGCTCCTGGTCTTGTTTTTGCTGACTGTATAGAACTTCTCCATCTTCGGCTGCAAAGAATATAATCAATCTGATTTCAGTATTGACCATCTGACAGAATGTGGTCCACTGGAGAAGGGAATGGCAAACCACTTCAGTATTCTTGCCTTGAGAACCCCATGAGCAGTATGAAAAGGCAAAATGATAGGATACTTAAAGAGAAACTCCCCAGGTCAGTAGGGGCCCAATATGCTACTGGAGATCAGTGGAGAAATAACTCCAGAAAGAATGAAGGGATGGAGCCAAAGCAAAAAGAATACCCAGCTGTGGATACGACTGGTGATAGAAGCAAGGTCTGATGCTGTAAAGAGCAATATTGCATAGGAACCTGGAATGTCAGGTCCATGAATCAAGGCAAATTGGAAGTGGTCAAACAAGAGATGGCAAGAGTGAATGTTGACATTCTAGGAATCAGTGAACTCAAATGGACTGGAATGGGTGAATTTAACTCAGATGACCATTATATCTACTACTGTGGGCAGGAATCCCTCAGAAGAAATAGAGTGGCCATCATGGTCAACAAAAGAGTCCGAAATGCAGTACTTGGATGCAATCTCAAAAACGACAGAATGATCTGTTCATTTCCAAGGCAAACCATTCAATGTCACAGTAATCCAAGTCTATGCCCCAACCAGTAACGCTGAAGAAGCTGAAATTGAACGGTTCTATGAAGACCTACAAGACCTTTTAGAACTAACACCCAAAAAAGATGTCCTTTTCATTACAGGGGACTGGAATGCAAAAGTAGGAAGTCAAGAAACATCTGGAGTAACAGGCAAATTTGGCCTTGGAATACGGAATGAAGCAGGGCAAAGACTAATAGAGTTTTGCCAAGAAAATGCACTAGTCATAACAAACACCCTCTTCCAACAACACAAGAGAATTCACATTAAACTCAATGCAAATATGCTGGAAAATGACTTCAACTGATTAACCTAATCAGAAAATGTGAAGTTGTAAGGACAAAGAAATTCTTAAATCCAAATTCTGCCCCAAGCTATAAATGTTTATTGTACATAAACAGGCAGAGAGACAATCACACAAACTCTTCTGTTGTTCTGAGAAGCCTCATTCTCTGGCCTGACAATCTCAGCTCATCATGCCTGGTATACACAAGTATAGCTGTGTTTTTATACTTTAGAAAAATAGAGTCCTTTCTAAAATGATATGTAGCATAACTCACGATGCTCACAATCTTGATTGATATCCCAGTTTTACTAAATATTGAGTTTATCTGCTGTTATCTGTCTTATTCATTGACAAATAGCAAGACCTGAACAGTCTTATTAAATAACCTTCTACTTTGAGCCCCACTCATTTCACCAGTGACAAGATAGCTGTAAAGTCAGTTATGTGAATTAACAAACACTTTCATGTAGATCATTTCTAATAGAATTTCAAATATTAAGCAATCACCTTCTAGAACGTTCAGATATTATAATGGTACTTCAAATGCTGAATTAACTCAACACAACAGACATAGAAATATTATCCTATTTGTATTAATTTTAATTTTTAAAAAACTTTACCTTTTTAAATAGTAAATTGTGCCATCATTTGAATGGAGAAGTGTCGGGAGCCGGCTTGGATCAGCACTCCGCCCATGACAAAGGTCATGAGGAAGGAGGCTTGGCACACGCAAGAGCGGGATCAAGCCTCAGGAGCCCCCTGGAATTCTCGAGCATCTACCCCTAAAAACCAGAGTCTGCCTACTTTCTGCTTTGTGTTCTCACCTACACCTCTGACTTTACAGGGGGCTGTCCCCCACTACCTTTCTCTGAAAAAAGAGCTAACTTACAGCTTCAGTTAATAATTCCTGGGTGTGACAGTGTTTCAGCCTACAAACTCCTTTTGGAAATCCTCTAGCCTTCCTGAATAGGTTTTTCCGGCCACATGTGATTATTTAGAGCCTCCCAACTGTGAGAGGCATGAGATGTTCTAAACTGTCTAAATACAGATTCCTTTGAGCAGTTAAAAGATTGATTAGAAATTGTATTGGTGAAGGGTTTTTCACTTGTTGGGCCAATGTTTGCTGCTAAGTCTCCATATCCCTTACCTACTGTGTCCTTGGCAGTGCATTGATTGATATAATTGGTTTATAGAAATGTAAATAGTAGCTTTAATGTTTGTAACCTTGGACCCTTGAGTTAATTCTTTCTCTTGTTATAACCCACCACACCTTTGCCATATAGAAATGCAACTCCAATGCCTTTGGAGGGTGGTGCCTGACTTTAGAATAACCATCTTTAGAGAAAATAAGTTCCTTAAAATGTTAATAGGCCTCCGGGCCAGAAGATGATGTAACTGCTGTCCCTGCATGACTCCACCCCTTCCCCCATTATCCTCTATGCATAACTTAAGGTATAAAAACTACTTTGAAAAATAAAGTGCGGGGCCTTGTTCACTGAAACTTGGTTTCCCCATGTCGTTCTTTCTCTTACCTTCTGGCTGAATTATTCAGCCTTCTCTCTCCACAAAATGTTATCACTGAGCTATCCTTATTTCATCCGCTTGTCTTCACTGAATTTCCTCACTGAGCTATCTTCATTTTCATCACTCTTTACATCTTTAATTAATATTTTAATAGGCTGTTGTTTCCTGATCACCTATGCCATCTCCCCTTCGAAATCCCTGGATGCACTGGGGCTGGATCCTGGCAGAGAAGGCAATGGCAACCCACTCCAGTACTCTTGCCTGGAAAATCCCATGGACGGAGGAGCCTGGTAGGCTGCAGTCCATGGGGTCGTGAAGAGTTGGACACAACTGAGTGACTTCACTTTCACTTTTCACTTTCATGCATTGGAAAAGGAAATGGCAACCCACTCGAGTGTTCTTTCCTGGAGAATCCCAGGAACGGGAAAGCCTGTTGAGCTGCCGTTTATGGGGTTGCACAGAGTTGGACATGATTGAAGCGACTTATCAGCAGTAGCAGCATAGTCTATGTTCACTTACTTGCTTTGTTTTCTCCATTCTACCTTAATGGCCTATAAAGCAGATGCTTTCTCATGACGTCTCTAATCCCTTAGGAAAACTGCAAAAACCATTCCCTTTTTACTATTAACTTGTTAAGTTCACTTAACTCCAAGACCTTAAGTGAAAGCTGCTCAGTCATGTCCGACTCTGTGTGATCCCATGGACTACACAGTCCATGGAATTCTCTAGGCCAAAATACCACAGTAGTAGCCATTCCCTTCTCTAGTAGATCTTCCCAACCTGGGGATCGAACCCAGGTCTCCTGCATTGCACGCAGATTCTTTACCAGCTGAGCTACTAGGGAAGCCCAACTCCTCCAAGACATTCAGTTCAGTTCAGTCCCTCAGTCATGTCCGACTCTCTGTGACCTCATGGACTGCAGCACGCCAGGCCTCCCTGACCATCACCAACTCCTGGAGCCTTCTCAAACTCACGCCCATCGCATTAGTGATGCCATCCAACCATCTCATCATCTGTCATCCACTTCTCCTCCCACCTTCAATCATTTCCAGCATCAGGGTCTTTTCAAATGTGTCGGTTCTTCGCATCAGGTGGCAAAAGTATTAGAGTTTCAGTTTCAGTATCAGTCCTTCCAATGAATATTCATGACTGGTTTCCTGTAGGATTGACTGGTTGGATCTCCAAGCAGTCTCAGGGACTCTCAAGATATTAAAGAACAATAAACAAAGTCGAAACTAACATGCAGAAGACCATACAGTTTTTAATAGGTTTAGAGTATATCAAGGTCCTTTTTCTGGAATATCTGACTTCCTATTGAAATGATTCCTGAAAGATTCATTGGTATTTGCCCTTGTTGATATCTGAGGAGGAGGCTTGCCTGTGCCTTCCAGAAATCAGCTCTTTCCCTTCTTCTTAAGGAAGGTCATGCCTCTGCTTTTGCCACCTACTTCCCCAAATGTACAATGTCACGAACCTCATTCCATAGTTCATCAGGCACTCTTATCTATCAGATCTAGGCCCTTAAAATTCTGAAGGAGATCAGCTTTGGGATTTCTTTGGAAGCAATGATGCTGAAGCTGAAACTCCAGTATTTTGGCCACCTCATGCGAAGAGTTGACTCATTGGAGAAGACTCTGATGCTGGGAGGGATTGGGGGCAGGAGGAGAAGGGGACGACAGAGGATGAGATGGCTGGATGGCATCACTGACTCGATGGATGTGAATCTGAGTGACCTCCGGGAGTTGGTGATGGACAGGGAGGCCTGGCCTGCTGCGATTCATGGGGTCACAAAGAGTCGGACACGACTGAGCAACTGATCTGATCTGATCTGATCCCCAAATGTATTAAATAGAAGTATCATCCTGGGAACTGTCATGGATACCTCTATCTCTAATTCTTATGATACCAGTTTTAATGGTCTTTTGTCTGGCTTAGTAAGGAATGTCTCTGAAGCATTTTAAAATACTAATCTGAAGAATGGATGAGTTTTATATATAGATATATTTTTCCTTCTTTTTCTTTCATTGGCAAAATGGAGCTTGAGAAGATAGTGAAAATTCATTTACCTAACATTATGTACCAAATGAACACAAATTTTTAAAAATAAATTTTACTACCTATATGAAAATCAAGATCATTTGTCATCCTTTATACTTAGTTACTGATAAATACCTAGATCAAAATTGACATATGTTAGTCTAACCTTTTAAGTCAAATTATGAATTCCATTTTCTAATAGAGAATATTGATAAAGAAACAGTAAGTTAGTTTGAAGTGGATACTGTATTTAACAGGTTACACTGATTATACTGTGATGGATTATAAAACCTCTACACTAAGTATGACAAAAGGAAGACAAACTGCTTTAGGTTTATAATTTATCCTTTACTGACTTTATCCCGACACAATGAAACATATCATCACTTAAGATTTTCTCCATACTATCAATCAATCAATCAATAAGTGAGCCAAGGTATGACTGAAATCAGATCATTTTAAGACTGGTTTCAAAACCCATGATTTTACATTACTCTAACACATTTTACAATGATGACAGCAGATGATTACATAAAAGTCTATCAGTAGAACCATAGGTATTTTTAATTAGTCATTAAAATTTGAACTTGTTTTCCTAAAGAATTTAATGAAATTTCAAACTTATATTCAAATATAAGATAAAAGTGGGCTTCCCTGGTAGCTCAACTTGTAAAGAATTCACCTGCAATACAGGAGACCCCGGTTCGATTCCTGGGTCAGGAAGATCCCCTAGAAAATAGACAGGCTACTACTCACTTCAGTATTCTTGGGATTCCCTGGTGGTTCAGACACTAAAGATTCTGCCTGCAATGTGGGAGAGCTGGGCTGGGAAGAACCCCTAGAGGAGGACATGGCAACCCACTGCATGGGGAATCCTTGCGTAGAATCCCCATTAACAGAGCAGCCTGGTGAACCACAGTCCATGGGGTCACAAAGAGTTGGACATGACTGACTAAGGTAATACAAATTATAATATGTGTGCTAGGTCACTCAGTTGTGACTGACTCATTTGCAACCCCTTGGACAGGTGCCCACCAGGATCCTGTTTGCATGGAATTTTCCCAGCCAGAAGACTGGAATGGGTTGCCATTTCCTTCTCCAGGGATCTTCCCAATCCAAGGATCAAACCTGAGTCTCCTGTGTCTCCGGCATTGCAGGCAGAGTCTTACTATTGTGCCATCTGGGAAGCCATTATAATTATGTACTTAGACTAAATAAACATGTGATTCACATTTAGTAAGAAAATAATAAATTTAAAGTTAATGTTATATCATTTGAAATATTTTACTATTATTTACGTTATTCATTTCCAATTTTACCAAATAAACTTTTGTACACTTTTGTAAAATGATATTTTGCAGATATTTTTACATCATGTTTTTATTACAGTTTTCTAATACCATCACAAGAAGCTTAGTTACTTGGTACCAGAATGGGACCTTTTCATGTTTACCAGCTATTAGTGATTTACATGTACCAAATTATCTGTAAATAAAGTGTTTATGGCATCATCAAAGGAATATCTTTACAGCAAATTTTATAGTTTTTTAGATTCTGAAACTATAACCTTAATATTTTTAGTAAACTCCCAAAGTATGCAACACAAATATAGATCAGAGCAAAAAACATAAATAAATAGCTCAAAAATATTTCAGAAAGTAAAAAAAAATCCATGCTACCAATAGTCAAATCAGTAAATAATAATTATTCTTATTATGTCAACTTTATTTAAATTTAATTTTTTTAATTTGATTTATTAGTAAACAAGATCACAAAATTCTCATTGGTAGATTTTTTTTTTTTAAATTGAAGTAAAAAAAATACCTTTAATTATCAGGAATTCAACTCTTGCCATCTGTTTCCTAAGCAAAGTTCAAGCTAAGTACCTTGAAAATAATTTGGAAAAAGTAAAAAGGATTTGGAGATAGAAGATTCATTTACTTATGAGTTAAGTAAGGTAGCCAAGCCAATTAGCCCCATTGAGTTTTGATTTTTTAATTTAATGATGATTAAATGAGACATTCCCTTTGCATATAATTTATAAACTGCTTAATGATATAAAACAGCTCCATTTAATAGAAATATATTGAGTGTGATGTATATAATTTTAACTTTCTGGGGGACAATTAAAAATTTAAAAGAAACAAGGTGAAATTAATTTTTTTTTTTTTTTACCCTGAAATATCTCAAATTCTTCTTCCACACATCACCAATATAAAAAAATATTCTTGAGATGTTTTATAATTTTTTTTTTTTTTTTGGTATTTAATATTTGCTATCCATGTGTGGGCTTCCCTGGTGGCCCAGTGGTTTAAAAAAAAAAAAAAAAAATCAAAAATCTGCCTGCTAATGCAGGAAATGCAAGAGATAGGGGTTTGATTTCTGGCTTGGTAAGATTCCCTGGAGGAGGAACTAGTAACCCGTTCCAGGATTCTTGCCTTGAAAATCCCGTAAACAGAGGAGCCTGGCTTACAGTCAATGGGGTTGCAAAAGAATCTGAAATGACTGACTAAACAACAAGAATAACAACAATTCAGTGAGTATTTTACACTTCCAGTGCATTGCAATTATGACTAGTCACATTTTAAGTATTCAACAGCCACATGGAGCCTGTGGCTATGATGATGAACAGGTACAAACATTGAGTTTTACTGAGAGTGTCTTGATTATTATTTTCTGTTTATAACAATGGAAGATAGGCAGTATAATCTAGAACAGGACAAGATCACACAACAGATAAACAATTTCAAGTGAGGTAAATTTAAATCTATTAACACATAACATAAATATACATTGAATATACAAAATAAACATACAATGAATACATATAAAATAAGAAAAATTTCTTGATTGCACATATAAATTGAAATGTGTTATGCTATGTTCTGTTTTCTGGTTTGTACCTAGTAAGCAAAGAAAAGTCATACATTTACCACTTCTTACCACTGGGTGAGATAGATCTTACCACTGGATAAGATAATGCCCAACACTTGAAGGAGAAAGAACTCAGATTCCCTCCTACAGATACCTTATCTAATAAATCTGCTAGTGGATTAGAAGGTCTATGTAGTACCTCTAGCTATGCAAAATATTAGAATGATTCAAGCAATATTCACAAAGCAAGGGAAGATTATATAAGGTAGATATTGTTCTAGAGCATTTTCTTCCTACTCTACAAGTCCCTCGAGGTTTGTACTTATAATTTTTTTCCCCCAATCCCTGAATATGGATCATGTTTTTCTATATTGTAGATTTGATAATTTGTCTGAGATCTAGTTATGTTAGTCTAAATAATTCAATTGTTTTGTTCACGTAAGTGTAGTCTGTAAGATACATTATCTGTAAGAAAAAAAGGTTAGATCTTTTCTGCTTTCACAAATGATAAACACCAGTAGCAATTTGTTTTGGATAAAGAAAGGTGTTTATAAATAGGAGGGGGAAACCAGATTTGAAATATTTGAATAAGTGCCTGATAACTATTTAAATTGATTCATTTCAGGGAAATAATAATCCCATTGGTAGTTTACAGAAAAGAAAAATCACAATGACTTTATTAGGAATCATATCAGACTGCATAAATTACAACTGACTCTGAATAAATATTTTTTACATCAGTATATTTCAAGGCTACATATTCTTCCTACTTGTTATACACATTTTTGTAGCTATAGATAAGACAGTATTTATACAAATGAATCTAAAATAAATATTTGGTAAAGGAAACATAATCTTTGGCAGTAAATAAACACATTTTTTGAATGTAAATGCATAACATCCCTTTAAGGAAAATACACCTCATTTCTTTCAATACAATTGTTATGAAAAAGCAAAACTTATTGGCTTTTTATTTACTACTATCTGCAGCATTTTTATTCCATTAATAAAGAGATCTTGTTATTTACAATTTTAATGTTAATATTCTAGGTCAGAGATATGAATCTAATTACTAAGTACTTTGAATAACATCAAACACATATGCATGTTTCTATGAATATTAGTTTATTAGAGATGTATTTACAAAATTACTTTAAATTAGTGTTACCAAATATGGTAATCCATTGAATACAGAAAAAAAGAAAGATTACTAAACAGATGCATTTTTCATTTACACATTGACTTTCTTCTGACCAACAAAATTGGCTTTTTCCAAAACTGAGTAAACACAAGAATGAGAATGAAATTGTCCTCTAGGTTTGGGGGATTATATAAAAGTAATCAGTAGCATATAGGATTAAATAAAAATATCTTTGAATACAAAAGTATAAGAAAAGAAATTGTTGCTAGTGTTTTTCTTTTTAAGATTTTCCATGAGTAGTTTTAAGGAAAAAGCATGGAGCTTTTAAATTTGTGGATTTGAAATGACACTCATTTACTTGAGAATAAAGAAAAGTGATGGAAATTAAAAAAACAAAAATGAGATTTGATTAATGTTAAGAGAAGTAGATCAGCCCTGGGATTTCTTTGGAAGGAATGATGCTAAAGCTGAAACTCCAGTATTTTGGCCACCTTATGCGAGAGTTGACTCATTGGAAAAGACTCTGATGCTGGGAGGGATTGAGGGCAGGAGGAGAAGGGGACGACAGAGGATGAGATGGCCGGATGGCATCACCGACGCGATGGATGTGGGTCTGAGTGACCTCTGAGAGCTGATGATGGACAGGGAGGCCTGGCGTGCTGCAGTTCATGGGGTCGCAAAGAGTCAGACACGATTGAGCGACTGATCTGATCTAATCTGATCTGAAGAGAAGTAATAAAATAGCTTTTATTTTTAAGCTTTTTATTTTATATTCGAGTATGTACGTGCATGCTTAGTTGCTCAGCTGTGTCCAATTCTTTGCAGCCTCATGGACTATAACCTGCCAGGCTCCTCTGTCCATGGGAATTTCCAGGCAAGAATACTGGAGTGAGTTGCCATTTCCTAGTCCAGGGGATCTTCCCAACCCAGGGAATGAACCTCATGTTTCCTGCACCTCAATTCTTTACCTCTGCACCACCTGAGTATGGCCAACGAACAAATACTGTCGTGATAGCTTCACATGAACAGCAAAGGGATTCAGCCATATGTATACATGTATACATTCTCCCCCAAGGGCTTTCCAGGTGACACTGAATCCACCTGGGAAATGATAATGGTAAAGAATCCACCTGCCAAAGCAGGAGATGCAAGTTTGATCCCTGGGTCAGAAAGATCCTCTGGAGGAGGAAAATGACTACCCACTCCAGTAATCTTGCCTGAAAATTTTCATAGACAAGAGGAGCCTGGTGGGCTACAGTCCATGGGGTTGTAAAGAGTTGGACATGACTGAGTACACACACACATTCTCCCCTAAATTTCCTTCCCGCACAGGCTGCCACCTAAACTCAGACTAGCTTTAAAGCATGTGGTCTGTGGATTACCTATTGTGGAGTTTGCAATAAGATGAGGAGTTTGTGGAATTAGATAAATCATCTGTGCTATGCCCTTAAGTGAACTGTATATATAAAGAGTCCAAAAGTCAGAACACAGTATCACAGGGCTGATACAGAGAAACAGGTGCCAGTTGAGCCTCACTCCTTTTGAAGATTCTAGGGGAGAATCCATACCTTGTTTCTTTCAGCTTCAGGTGTCTGTGAGAATTCTTTAGTTTGTGCCTGCAACACCTCTATTTCTGCCTCCCTGATCATATTGCCTTCTACTCTTCTATATGACATATTATTTAACCTTCTTGTTATAAGGTGAAATAATTATTATTTGGAGTGCACCAAATAATATCCAGCATAATCTCTTCATATCAAGATTCTTAACATCTGCTAAATCTTTGCCAAATAATGGAGCATTCACTGCTTCTATAGATTAGGATGTGGATGTTTTATACACAGCTGTTACTCAGACTTCCATAACAACTGATCAACAGTTTAATGGTAAAGAAGTAAAAAACAAAATATTTATTTGTCATTCATTAACTTGAAAAAAAATTTGAAGAATATGGTGGTAGAACACTTTTTGTATTTTTAGTGCATTTTGACCCTTAGTAGTATGCAGTGTTTTTTAAAAAATTAAATTTTGATAATAAATTTTATGAGAAATTCTCATTGTTGAGTTGAACTCTTTAACTGCTGCTGCTATTGCTAAGTCACTTCAGTTGTGTCCGACTCTGTGCGACCTCATAGATGGCCTCCTACCAGACTCCTCTGTCTCTGGGATTCTCCAGGCAAGAACACTGGAGCGGGTCGTCATTTCCTTATTTTTTGCATTAATGTAACAATGCAAGATCATTAATTTTATACACACATGCATATATGGTATAAAATTCATTATGCTTTAAAATGTATTCTGGCATTTTGAGAAAACATGAGGCATGACTGTGTTAAACTAAATTTAAGAGAGTATATTTAAAGAACTAATGGACTTTAATAGACAATTCATGAGTTAGTCAGCATCACATCTAGTAACTGAAGGGTTCTCTAAATGGTTATACAAAACAGGAGGTTTTAATAAGCAGAAGTATAAAGTGAGAAAGCTATTAGCAAAAGGAAAAGAAAAGATTATTTTTAGGACAGAAAATCTTCTTTTGCAGGAGAATAGAATAGCAGAACAGCATGAGTTTTATCATGCAGATAGCATCTTTTTTTCTCTGGAGTGGTATAGAAAGGGCGCGTATGACACATAAACTCTTTGGTACTGACCAGAAAATTCCACATGGTTGAGTAAGATTATGCTTCTGGAGAAGATCAAAACTGCAGTTACATTCAATATTAAGTCTAGGTTTGGTGGGCCTGTGATTTTCTTAACAATTCCCCTCCTTTTGATCAAAATTTTTGGCCTGAGTGATATAATCAAAATTTAAGGTCTTATCTTCACTCTCAGTTACAGCTCTGCTGCTGCTGCTGCTAAGTCGCTTCAGTCGTGTCCGACTCTGCGTGACCCCATAGACAACAGCCCACAGCCTCCTCTGTCCTTGGGATTTTCCAGGCAAGAATCCTGGAGTGGATTGCCATTTCCTTCTTCAACGCATGCGTGCATGCTAAGTCGCTTCAGTCACATCCGACTAGTTACAGTTCTACAGCTTGCTAATCCTTAGGGTGACATGATATTTTTGTTTAATCCCTATGACATTCAAAAGTCATGGTTCCAGGTTCAAAACCCATAAATCTGTGATTCTATTTGCTTCTTTTCTGATGTTCCTGTCTTAGGGAGATTTTTTGTCTGGGGTGAGCCACTGCAAACATCTATTTAAAATTTCTGAGATGATACAATGTGCCAAGGGAATTATTATGATTGTAGTAAACAGAGTAATTCCCAATATTTGGAGTACACTTTGAAGTTATGGTCCCCAAGACCCAAGCCAATCAAAGAAAGACCCTGTTGAAGGAGTCATCTTTTTAAGCCAAATGGCTGGCTTGCTTAATGATTTTACTTAACCAAGTTTCAACTTCCCCACAAATGTCAATCTAAGCACAGCAGCTTGTGTAGGCCACAGAACAAATACCTTCTTATTCAAGTAAAAGATAATCCAGGACGCTCCTATATTCAAGAAAAAATTTGGCCAGGAAGTTTAAGGATCTTTGCTGGGAAGCTAATGTTTTAGCAATTTGTACCCACTCCTAACAAAGGAATAGATTTATTCACAGGTATTACTGTGTCTACCCCTTCAATCAAGGAGTTAAACAGATCTTTAGCACATATGGGAAGAGAATCTCCTACCTGAAATAAAGTGTCATCCTAAATGCTTTGCAAAGATGGATGCTGTTCGTAAGATTTCTTAGAGAGTGAGGGCAAACGTGATGTAGATAATTATAGATAGGTCTGAACTTATGACAAGTACAGCAATCTGAAAAGGTAGCCCGCTTTGCAACAGTCTGAGAGATACAGATGATGGTGGTGTCTTTCTAGATTTCTAGATCAATGAGAGGACAGAAAAAAAAAAAAAAAAAAGGAGGGATATGTGTTTAGCTAAGGTAGTAAGTCTTGACCCAGCATCTTGGGCAGAAGCAGTTTACCTGTATGTCAGTTACTTCTCTTGCTTGTCAGTTTGAGGTCTCCACATTTGTACAGAACCAGGTATCATGTGGATTCCTCCTTAGCTGTGAGTTGTATATCCAAGGCTCAATACCTTCTAGCATCGCAACAGTGTCAGCCATCAGTAGCACTTGGTAAGATCCCTTTACAGTAGCACTTGGAAGGCTGTCTTCATTCTTAGTGATTCCCAAATCAGAAGGGTAGGGGAAAATTGGAAATAATAGTTAGGTGAGGCGTTTGAGGAAACTGGAAAAATTAATGATCCAGTTCCAGTTTGCAAGTATATAACAAAACCTCAAAGACAATTAACAGGACTAGAATCTGAAGAGGTAAAATGAATCTACAGAGAATCTACAGAGGTAAAAATGTAATTTTTCTCTTTACAATTACCCCCCATGTTTTACTAAAGATAATCACAGTAAAACTAATATGTTTATATTAAACTTGACCTGAATATTTATATTTTTACATGCACCAAGAATAGTAATTGAGTGTCAGATCAGATCAGATCAGTTCAGTCACTCAGTCATGTCCGACTCTTTGCGACCCCATGAACTGCAGCACACCAGGCCTCCCTGTCCATCACCAGCTCCCGGAGGTCACTCAGACTCGCATCCATCGAGTCAGTGATGCCATCCGGCCATCTCATCCTCTGTCGTCCCCTTCTCCTCCTGCCCTCAATCCCTCCCAGCATCAGAGTCTTCTCCAATGAGTCAACTCTTCGCATGAGGTGGCCAAAATACTGGAGTTTCAGCTTTAGCATCATTCCTTCTAAAGAAATTGAGTATAACTTTTTTTTTAAACATTGTTTTGCCAGAACCTTGTAGGCAAGTTCCCAGGTTTATTTTTTCCAAGTAGTTCCTTAAAGCTGCCTGATCATATCTCAGCCCATGCGCATCTCTTTCAGATATGACATCTGTTCAAAACCTTGGTAGTATAGCCAATTCTATTTATGTCCTGTTACAATGAGAACAGATTCTCACTGAGCTTATGCAGATAAATATATTGTCATGAAAATAAGAATATTGAGAGTTTCTGAATTCTGAAAGAATCAAGTGTGGATAAAAAATAGTCTACCTTTGTTCACAAAGGTGTACTTTACCAAATTACTGTAAGTCATAGATAGCTTAAGTGAAAAATTCTCCTTTAAGTCTAGGGGAAAAAAAGAACATCCTTCTCAGTTCATATAGTCCCATGTAACTGATACTTGTTCTGTTTGAATCCATTTTTTTCCATTGGTTGTCTCAACTTTGCCTGAGCTTGAGGGTTAAAGGAGCAGTGGTAATTCCAAGAAGTTTGTAAGATTTTCACAAAGACTCGTATGAGTAGCCCAGTGAAGTGGGTGTCTCAGTCACTGGAGATTGTTGATGGTATTCCTGAAGTGGGAAACACATCTTCTAAATGTCTTTGCCACTGTAAGAGCATCAAAACTGTGGAAAGGAAAGACTTCTACCCTTCCAGGAAAAAAAAAAAAAACACATAGATACAATAAGATGTCCACACTAAAAGGAAGTTGAATAATTTCCAACTGCAGATGTTCAAAGAGTCCAGAGAAAGGAGATCTAAGGCCTAAGGCTTCTAGAAAGAAAGGTAGTTTTTGTTTGCCTTTGTTCTTAATGCACTATGGCCAGTGAAGAAATGCAAAAAAAAAAAAAGAAAACAAACTGAAAACAGTTGTCTTGGATGTCTCAAAGCCCCAGTTGTTCATTTAATGTATGGCTATTGATTACCAACATCAAATTATTTGATTCAGAATCAGACTTTCTCAATGTTGTAAGGGTATCAAGATGGCAAACATCTGGCAGTAAGAGGGTCTTTTTTTTTTTTTTTGGCAGAAGTAGAATTAATGTCATGTTCATGTGCCACAGTTCTTCTCAATTCTGTTGTTACTGCTTTTGCATGAAAGTCAGCCAGGGTGCTTCCCTGATACTCGAGTTTAGTCCTTTTAGTATGAGCCTCAGTTTTGATGGCTGCAACTTCAGAAGGAAAGAGAATAAAGTCAGAAGATCATTTAATTTTTTGTCCATTTCTAATTGGGGTCCCAGAGGACGATATAAACATTTAAAAATAATAACTAGAATTACAGATGATAACATTGTACTAAAATATATCATATTTCTAGGAATTTCACACAATTTTTAGAATATTTATATATTGATACAAATGCACAATAAATAAGGCTTAGTATTATCCTACTTTGTCTTATTTGACAATGCTTTCTGTGTAAACTAACATCTTATATAACCCTAATTAATTTAACAAATAAAATCTTATCTTTGAAAGAAAACCTCAGAGGTATCCTACAGATTATCATGCATCCCCCTTGAGGAGGAACTAGGTCTCTGTTTTATTGCTGAACTATTATCATTGTCTTTCTTGTTTAACTGCTTTTCCTTTGTTTCTGCACTGTTTCACTTCTCAAATCAGTATCTGACTGTGCCTGCTCTTTGGGACTCAGGGAAGGCCTGGGAGACTAAACCTTTTTCTATAAACAAGAAACAGGGGACTTGAAGGGGCTTTTGTACCTAGAAGGGTCCCTCAGGATCCACCAGCTTGGTTTCAGTATCAGGTATACATGAGAGAGACCCAGGAAAACTGAATAACTTTCCAAAAAGGATAAAAACCTTACTTGCAATGTCATCTTCAGCTAAAGAAAAAGAGGATATTGGGGATAACGTTTTTGTGTCTTCAAAGGGGAGAAAGGTAATTCGCATGGATATGAAATGTTTGATGAATGTTTGTTGGACTAGGCAGAGACAATTGGACACAGAAAGGGATTTTAGCAGATTTTGCTAGATTCCTCCCTGTCTTCCGCATCTAGTTCATATTTTGGTTATCTATGGTGACAGCACCCTTCCTGAAACAGGTCTTCTAATCTACCTTCTTTAGGGTACCTAAGGAGAAAGGTCTAAGATTTTTCTTGAGTCCTTAATGCCTGAAAAATAATCAGCTTAAATTAATCTGCAAATGTAATGGAATATCCGTTTGAGACTCAAATAGTTAAGTCTCATACATAATTACCCAGCTAAGATATCTCAGAGTTGAAATTGAAATCCAGGTCTGACTGTCACAAAGGACCGTATTTCTGATTTAAAATCATCCATTAAGATTCACTCACAGGCAATTTATCTCTGTTTTAATTCGAAGACAGCTTAACTAGCAATGTGTTTCAGTTTCCATATATTCTTTGGCTATATTTTCTCCTCTTCAGGAACAATTTACTAAAGAGAGAGGAAAGTTAAATATATATTCATTTAATCTAACAGGTAATAAAATAAAAAGTATGGTAAATTCATTTTTTAATTCCAGACCTAGGTTGTAGATTTTTCTTATAATAGTTTAATAGAATAATCTGATCTTAGTTTTCATTTTAGATATTCTATGTTATTAATCTCAGAAGCAAACCTGGGATACGATTCCTAATGTAAGACAATAAACATTTTCAAAATGTCGCAATCTGGGCCAGACATCATAACTGTTATTTTACCTCTTGTAGGCAATCTGTTATAATGCTTTAGTTTAAAAAAACACATTATTACCTTTATCAAGTCCCGTTAAGTATTGTCAATGACTTCTGCTATTATGACTTTTAACTCATGAATGAAATTCATCTTTTAGGATTTTGTCCCTAAATTTCAAAATTAAATACATACTTCAGTAGTCTCTAACAGCTTAAAAGTGCTAAAGATTGTGTAATGTAAATGTACTTTTTAATGTAGATAGAGAATAATAATCTTTCTTAAAAATGTATAATATTAATAGTCTTTGTCAAAGATTTCTTTCTTTATTCTCCCCTTAATAAGTATAAGAAATCAAAGCTTATGGTTCCTTATATCCATGTAGGGATAAAAAATAACTTAAGCCCTTAAAGAAATTATACCCTCCAAAAAGCATTTTGAACAGCTTATTAAAGGCAGAAAAAGGAGAAATAAAGTAGCAAATAAAATCTCTACCATTACAGAGTAAAGGAGATTTTATTGGCAAGAGGAGTATGACTGGTTCTGGTTCTAAATATTCTTATCTAAAAAGAAATTTCTTTCAGCTCCAAGGAAAAAAATGAATCAGAAATACACAATGATACATGTTGAAATGATGAATAAATGAAGTATAAAGACCAAAAAAATAGGAACACCTTTTAATACAAAATGCATTTGGACTTGATGAAAGAAAAAAAAAATATGGATATTAAAGTACACCAATTTCTGCACCCAAACTTATAGCCCTTTGATTTAGCAAACTATGTTTTATTACCTGCATTCTTTTATAAAGTTGATAAGATGTTTTCTCCTTCCAGAAACTCTATTTTCCAGGCAGGCCTAAATTTGAGAGCTTTACCTGAAGATGTATTACTCATCTGTCATTAAACTGCCGTCACCACAATGATGTATAGTTCCAATACATCATCAGATTGCCATCACCCCTGTGATGTATTACTTACACTGAAATAGCTGTCAGGAACAGGTGGTGGAAACTCAGCAACTTTTAATATATTCTTTTGAAAAAGATTATAAACATTTCTTTCCATGAAAAACTTCATGGTGAAAAATGTTTGATTCAAAATAGAGTTTTATCTATATACTATAGAGCATAATGCATCTCTTCTTAATTTTGGATATCCATAATTAGAACTTAAAATTGATAATACTAAAGTTTGTGAGGCTACATATAAAAAAAAATCTTTAAACCAATAAGTTTTGTTTCATTTAAAAAGCATTGCAAAATATGAGAATGTGCTATTCTCACTTTGAGAGAAATTTGTAGCTATTTAATAGTAAAGCCATTTCCCAAAATGTGGTGCAACTGCTCTTTCTGCTTAGAAATTTTAAAAAGAATTGTCAAAATACTTTATAATCTAACTAACTTTCAAAATATTGTACCTGGGAGTATAAGAGATCCCTTTATTTATAACTTCATAGATTATTTGGACCATAAACATTTTAATTACTGAATTTTTCATCAGTAGACTTGCTTCGTATTATCTGCAATTGTTTTCAGGAGACAAAATATTTTTTGTTGTATTCAATAAGCTTGTAATTTCAAGTAAAACATAAACTGGCTCAAGTCAAGAGAGAGTTTCTAGAATTGGAATATCAGTATCATATCCTGCTGCAGCTGCTGCTGGTAAGTTGCTTCAGTCATGTCCCACTCTGTGAGAGTCCATAGACGGCAGACCACGAGGCTTTGCCATCCCTGGGATTCTCCAGGCAAGAACACTGGAGTGGGTTTCCATTTCTTTCTCCAAATCATATCCTCAGGTCAGATGAGATCAGTCCCTCAGTCGTGTCCGACTCTTTGCAACCCCATGAATCACAGCACGCCAGGCCTCCCCATCCTCACCAACTCCCGGAATTCACCCAGACTCACATCCATCGAGTCAGTAATGCCATCCAGCCATCTCATCCTCTGTCATCCCCTTCTCCTCCTGCCCCCAATCCCTCCCAGCATCAGAGTCTTTTCCAATGAGCCAACTCTTTGCATGAGGTGGCCAAAGTACTGGAGTTTCAGCTTTAGCATCATTCCTTCCAAAGAAGTCCCAGGGCTGATCTCCTTCAGAATGGACTGGTTGGATCTCCTTGCAGTCCAAGGGACTCTCAAGAGTCTTCTCCAAAACCACAGTTCAAAAGCATCAATTCTTCAGTGCTCAGCCTTCTTCACAGTCCAGCTCTCACATCCGTACATGACCACAGGGAAAACCATAGCCTTGACTAGAGGAACCTTTGTTGGCAAAGTAATGCCTCTGCTTTTCAATATGCTATCTAGGTTGGTATCCTAGGATTTCCTAATTCCCTAGGAAGTTACTTCTTGTCTCATGTGCATCTGTATATTCCCTTCTTCACTTGGTAAGAAAGATCAATTGTCCTCTATTACTCCCCTAAGTAATATCATCTCTGATGTTATGTACCTTTAAACTTATAATTCAGGTGATCATTATTTTCTATTTCTCAGCAGTTTCTTGAGTCAGAATTCCAGGGAAAGAAGCTTTGATTTATTTACTTCGGTTGAGCGTCCAGCCTAATAAAATCAAATTCAAGTGTGCCGAGATATTCATTGATAAGTAGGTGGTGTGAATGAGAAAGGATGTTCACTAAAACGAAAAGCCTACTATAAATCTAAATATCCACATAAACTGAGATTTTTTTTTCTAAATTTTCAGAATATCCAGAATAAAGTATCACAGCTCTGAAGACATTTCCAGAAAATACTTTCCAAAATTATTTTAAGTGTTACAACTTTATTCAGATAAATAAAAGGCCTCTGAAGATTTATAATTAGTTACAGTAAGGATTCACCAATTTCTGGGATACATTTTTGAAAAATAACATTTTTCCCCAAATCTATAGATTATGCCAGAAAGAACCTTTGTTCATCCATGCATCCCTAACACAGTACCTGTCATAGGCTGAGTATTGAATACACATCTAATAAATGGAGGAGCAAATGGTGGAACGACATCTGTTTAAAATTGATATCACTGCATGATAAAATTAGCATTGCATTCTAAATGTAGGAACTGATATTGGCATAGCAACAACCTTTTTGAAAATTCACTCAACAGCTGCCTTAATTGAATAAGACAATGAACATCTGAATTTAACATTCACCATATAAAATGTCACATTCTAAAGAAGACACACACACAGACACACACACATACACACACACATAATTTATGTCAAACAATAGTACAGTGAGATCTGACTTTTGGGATTAGGAAAAATATACTCATTTTTTTCACTCAAATGTAAGTAACATTTCTCCAGCAGAAAGATTTAACCTTAAACAAATGTTCCTTTGATTTGTGACAGCTAGTTTCACCTAAGATAATCATGTAGTAGGTAAAGGAAGTTAAATTTAATATTGAATAATGTACATTTTAACTTCTACAGCAAAGCTAACTTTGGCATATTTGGGAAAACTAAAGTCAACAAAGGTTTTATACTTAGGATAAATTACATTTTAATGTAAGGCTTGAAGACGAATTATATTTATCATAGCTGACCACTAGAAATCATATGAAAGGATATAGTTAGGTAATGGTTTGGGCACAGATACTGAAATTGTTACAAGAATTTAAAGCTAGGCCATGTTATTTCAACACATACTTTTATTCCTGCTTTTTATAACTGGACAAATATAAAAATGCTAAAAAGTTGTAATTTGAACATGATTTTACTTCTGTTCATTTTTACACATTTCTTAGTGAATATGGACATGACAGAAAGTATCTTTAAACTCATTTCATGTCTGAATTAGAAACATCAAAATGTTGATACTTTAAATTTGTAAAATAATGCCATAAGTAAGTAATAATGATATTTCTATATTTACCAATCAGAAATAGCTAAATGTGCACAGTTCAAAGGAGGTTTTGATAAGGCATTCTATTCAGATTTTCAAGAAATCATATGAAATGTATTCGTGTTATATTGAAATAGGTTATGTTGCTTAGATACAAGAACATCTATGTGGATTAGAAACAAATTCACCAACTGAACCAAACTATTAAACATTTGGATAGCTTTTACTTCAACTTTTTGAACATTTTAATACATATTTCCAGACCAGCAGGAATAGCATCAGATGAGGCCTTCTTAGACACATGAATTCTTGGGCCCATACTGAATTTGAAACTCTGGGGGCGGGTACAATAATCTAGAAGCTTTTGATGGGATTCTGATTCTAGAGTTTTGGTATCACAGGTTTACAGAATTCAGATTCAGTGAGGCCTTAGGTTAGTTGAATGACACATTGAGAAACAAGTGTAGGTCTTACATTTAGTAACAAAAATGGCACCAACAATTTAAAAAATGTGTATTTGTAGAATTATGCCAATGAGACTTAGAAGTAAATATGGAAAACAATGCTCAGGTAATACTAAGGAGTTTAAGATCATTGTTTGTATAACAATTGAAATAACAGTTGTGATAAAGACTTATGATGAAGGACCTAAGGCTTTTCATTTGAATGGAGTGATAAACTACCAAACTCAGAACAAAATGCTCTCCTGATAAGGCTGGGAATTTTTAAATTATTTTTTACTGAAATATTTTATATAAGTTAGTCTTTTTGCTGACCAGACTATAAATATTCTACTGATGAATATAAAGTTTCTGGAAAAAATCTATTACTGATGTTTTAATGGCTTATATTCATAGTATAGATAACTTCTAAATTTATCTGTGAACTGATAATGTTCAAGTGACCATGAATAGAAGCAATTTAGTAAGATATTCTTGCATCAAAATACAGAAATGCTAATATCAATAGATATTCCAATAGCTAGAAAAAACTTTTTGATAGTCTAGTTTTTGATTCATAAATATAAAGCAGAGAGCTGATTTCTTCCACTTGGAAAGTTTCTCTGTATATTTTTTATATTAACTAACCACATATCAATGGAGGTTAGTTCATATTTATGCTGCCTATAATATATAATAAAATGATTGGATTTCCTCATTTTTTTGGATTCAAGTATTTATTCCTTTCCATAATGGAGTAAATAGAATACTGTGTTTCAGAAACTGATATGAAACACAATGCATTTTAACTGTAAAGTAGGACATAGGTAGCTCATACAATATTCTGATATACTTCTGATGAGTTATGTGTGGCAAGCTATAATTATGTTAATGTATTTCTTCCTAAAGATAAAAATTTGCCAATGGCATTATAGTCATTTGTACAAAGCATTTGTATGCACTTTTTTTTTTTTTTTAACCTATCTAGAAGTTGAAGAATAACTGTCTCAGAAAGCAGGTGCTAACTATATCAATTGAACATCTCTTAGAAAGCATTAATACAAAAGATAAACCTTTTCTCATGGATTAACTTTTTTCTTGTGTTCATTATTTAAAAAATAAAGAGTCCTGTGAGCATGTGTATTTGACTAGGACTTTGATTAATCTTTGAGCATATCCATATTGCTAAAAGTAATAATTATAACATCGTCAATGTACATTTCATTGGGAGTTCCCTCAACATTACAGTTTCTTTTTACACTGTATTAATACTTTGAAGAAAAGCCAAATCACCTGAAACCTCTCGGATACAGTAAAATCCATTACCATCATGGTATTTTAGATTTCTAGTTTTGTCGTTATTCGGACACTAAGTCCCATCCAACTCTTTGCGACCACATGGACTGTTGCCCGCCAGGCTCTTCTGTCCATAGGGATTTCCAGCAAGAATCCTGGAGTGGGGTGTCATTTCCTTCTCCAGGAGATCTTCCTGGATCAGGGATCACATCTGTGTCTCTGGCAATGGCAGGCAGATTCTTTACCACTTAGCCACCAGGGTAGCCTAATTTTCTTCTTTTAGACAATATGATATATATGGCTTTAAAGATTGAAATGCTATTTGGCATAGCTCTGGCTTCCTTCATGCAAATATACTTTCTTAGGTATTTTATTGTGCTACTTGAGTTCATGAAGACTGCTGTGAAGAAAGAGGGATCTGATCATTTCAGTTAGTGCCAGATTATTAAGTCTCATGGAAATGAGGAAATACAGGAAGCTTGAGGCTGTAGGGTTCAAAGTCAAGGAGCCTAGGTCCCCAGTTGATATACAACACCCTTTCCTGTTAACTTGTCTCTTGCCAGTAGATATACCTTGTTCTTTACTGTAGCTCTGCCTTCATGACATTCAATTATTCTCTTTTTGCATATACACCTCATGTATGCTCATGTGAAGTCTTTTTAAACTGAGTAATTTCATCTACATGTAATGTGGTTACTATTTGCTCAAGACTGCTTTGCCTCATGACTGCTGCTTCTACTGCTTATTGTTTTCTCTTGATACTTCTTTGTGTGTTTGTACAGTTTTGTGTACTCTGATCTCTGTGTTACTTTTTGTATGTCACATACTCAGACTCCTGAAGAGACACTGATTGTGAATGCTTAAAATCCAGTGTGGAGCTGACCTTTTATTCAGAGTTTCATGCCAGTGTATCTCAAGCTATGGCCATAAGAAATTAATTACAGATGTATTGGAGAACTTAAAGATTGCCAGTGAACTACATATTTTATATATGTTGCAGTTTCCACATTACAAAGGAGAGTTTTAATACATAATTAAAAAATAAGCATACTACACACAAAATAAAATGTAGGGGATAAGCAATATTAAGGAGGAGATGATCTTGATTAAAAATCAACAACATTTTTCTGACCCTTACTCTAGCATACTCCTAAAGTTAATGTCTCATTCACAAAACAAAGTCTCTATTATGATCTCTAAAGAAGACTTTAATATTAAATAGATACATGAGGGAAGTTAGCATTAAAGACACCCTCCCTGGTTTTAGTCATATTCAAACATATAAGCATACACAGACACAGCACTCAGGATAATATTTTTAACTTGAGCTTTTATTTTCAAAATCCAATAAAATTGACAATCACCTAAAGGACTGAGCAAGACAGAGTTTAACAATTTTTCATTTTCACCAGGGTAAAACAAAACAAAAAAAAAATGTTTTGGTAGTGCTTGTGGGATATTCTGGATGATTTCAAGACTTAAATGAGCCATGAGTCCCCACTGCATCCACCCCTCCTCTATAAAATCATGATTAGTGTGTGTCAAGATATATTTATTTCTATGTCTACTAAGAGCATCTAACTGTAAAAACTGTCATGTAGCAAAAAGAGCATGCATTTTGGATTTGAAATGAGCTGGATTTGAATCCTTACACTAACAGGCTGTTCAGTCTTCTCTTTCAAGTAAACCCCTTCAGTTGTTGGTTGCCAGATCTTATCAGATATTATTCCTAGCATGCCATTCATTGTCATTTAAGAAGAAGGCTTAAACCATGATTGCATCATTTCTTCTGCCTATTCTACATGAGCTTTCAGTGCCTCAATCTCTCCAACCACTACTTCAGAATTCACTTGTGATTAATACTGCCTACCTTGTCTACCTCCGAGGATTGTAGAGAGAAACAAATGAGACTAGCTGGAGAAGAGTGACTGCCTCCAGGAAACATAATAGCAATTCAAACACTCAGTCCATAGGCTTGGGAGAGGATCAGCCACACAGAACCTAGACAGAAAAGCAATAATAAAAAGAACAGGCCAAAAAGACTTGAAGATTGTGAATATGATATGACCTGAATTTTCTGCTCCCTATTATTAGTCAAAATTATGAAGAGTTTGTCTCAGTTATAAATGAAAACACTGAAGAAGGACAAAAGTAGAAAAAAGTTAAGAAGGTATTCAAGATAGAAAAACAGAGAAGAGCAGCTGTCAAAAAGTTGTACACTTAATTATTTTAAATGAACCTTAAGGAATACATGGATATAGTCATTCAGTAACCAGACAGTAAGGAATACAGTGTGGAGCTGAGGAGCATAGAGGGAAAACTGACAGAATGAATCAAGAGCAAAGAATTTCTGGAATGCTTTAAACCTGTATGTAAGTCAAAAAATGAGTGTACAAAGAATGAAAAAGTAACATTTCATTTAAAATATGTATTGTTATATATTTATAATTTACATGTAAAGCCTATTGAATTTTGGATTTATATGGGAAGATGAGCAATATTATAACCATGACTATTACACATAATTTGATTAAAAAATGATAGTTGAGCTTTGAAAGATATGCAAAATTTGTATTTTATTTAGTCTTTATTAAACATTACAAATAGATCTGAATAAAACATAATATTTGCCATGTTAGAAAAAGAAATAAAATGTAGTCAGTTATGCTGCCAATGTTGTAACTTATTCAGTTCAAGTGCATATATAAAATGATAGGCTCCAAAAGAAAAAACTGATAGTGATAAGTATTTCTGAGTCCAAATATAATTTAACTGTAGTAGTCAGTCCACAGTGGAAAGCAAAATAGGTTGTGGGTAACATTGATAAGAATATAAATAGAATTTTTCTTTATATGGATGAATCAGATAGTTGACTATAGTTAACATTAGGTTAGAGTAGATGTATTCTGGATTTTCTGCACAAGTAATCACTCTTCTTCTAATTTCTGGATTATTTTATGTCTCTTCATTAAGTTCATTTAGAAGTTGTGTTTTGTGTGTTTCAAATCCCATGACCCATACTTGATTGGAACAAGAATGTTAGCAGTTATAATATGGACTAGTGAGTTCTGTCTAAGGTTTTTGATATTGGGGCTAAAGAAACCTGTAGCTAATTTGACACATGTGAATTTATGCACATGATACTAATGGTAGGGTAGAGAGCAAATAATCACTAGCAGAACACAACAGTGCCAAGAGAAAATTCTCAGATCTATCTCTGAATTCAGTAAAGAGCTATTGCAGGTTTTGAGAAGTGTAGCATCAGATTTCATATATACTTCAATAGGACCACCTTGTACTATGTTTTGGGCCAACTGCAGAGAATCACTGAACTGGTAGTAGGTGAAGTAGTGGTGGAGGAAGTGGGAGAATGGGTGGATTCCTGCAGTATTTTAAAGGAAAGCAAGATTTATTGATGCAATGTCTGTGTTTATAAGGAAAAGAAGGGAAGTGACAATAAACAATCTTATTGATTGGAGTAATAGGAGAGATGAAGCATGAAGATGAAGAGGTGGAGATAGAGAAGGTTTTAATATGTAATCAGGATTTCCATATTGGCAATGTCAAGCATGAGCATATTCATCTCACTAGGGCTAACCTGGCTTCACCAACAATGCCCTCATTTCTTTAGAATTTTCAGCCTGCGTAGAATCTTTGTGCCTGAAAGAAACTGATTCTTTCAGATATCTGTACTTTCTTCAGGCTTTTACCTGATTGTCATTTACTCCACTTATTCAGTAATGTCTTCTCTGCCTTGAATGCATATTGCTGTTCAGTTTCTAAGTCGTGTTCCACTCTTTGTGACTGCAAACAGTGATTGATTGCAGCACACCAGGCTTCGCTGTGCTTCACCATCTCCTGGAGCTTGCTCAAACTCATGTTCATTAGGTCGGTGATGCCATCCAACCATCTGGTCCTCTGCCGTCCCCTTCTCCTCTTTCCTTCAGTCTTTTCCAGTATCAGAGTCTTTTATAATAGTCAGCTTTTTGCATCAGGTGGCCAAATTATTGGAGCTACAACTTCACTATCAGTCCATCCAGCGAATATTCAGAACTAATTTCCTTTAGGATTGACTAGTTTGATCTCCTTGCAGTCCAAAGGACTCTCAAGAGTCTTCTCCAACACCACAGTTCAAAACCATCAATTCTTTGGTGCTCAGGCTTCTTAATGGTCCAACTTTCACATCTATACATGACTACTGGAGAAACCATAGCTTAGATTAGATGGACCTTTGTCAGCAAAGTCATGTCTCTGCTTTTTAATATGTGTCTGTTAAACAGGCTTGTCATAGCTTTTCTTACAAGGAGTAAGCATCTTTTAATTTTATGGCTGCAGTCACCATTTGCAGTGATTTTGGAGCACAGGAAAATAAGTCTGTCACTTTTTCCATTGTTTTCCAAACTATTTGCCATGAAGTGATGGGACCAGAAGCCATGATCTTAGTTTTTTTTAGTGTTCAGTTTTAAGCCACTTTTTTGACTCTCCTCTTTCACTTTCATCAAGAGGTTCTTTAGTTTCACTTTGCTTTCTGCCATAAGGGTTGTTTTCATCTGCATGTTTGAGGTTATTGATATTTTGCCCAGAAATCTTGATTCCAGCTTGTGCTTCATCCAGTACAGAATTCCATAGCCTTTCCATTCTCCAGGGCATCTTCCCAACCCAGGGACGAAACCTAGGTCTCACGCATTGCAGGTGGATTCTTTACCAACTGTACTATCAGGAAAGCCCAAGGTACTCTGCATATAAGTTAAATAAGCAGGGTAACAATATATAGCCTTTACATAGGTTTTTCCCAACTTGGAAGAAGTTTGTTGTTTCATGTTCAGTTCTAACTGTTGCTTCTTGGGCTGCATACAGTTTTTTTAGGAGGCAGGTCAGGTAGTCTGGTATTCCCATCTCTTGAAGAATTTTCCACAGTTTGTTGTGATCCACACAGTCAAAGGATTTAGTGTAATCAATGAAGTAGAAATAGATGTTTTTCTGGAACTCTCTTCCTTTTTCTATGATACAACAGATGTTGACAATTTGATCTCTCGTTCCTCTGTCTTTTCTAAATCCAGCTTGTCCATTTGGAAGTTCTCAGTTCACATACTGTTGAAGCCTGGCATAGAGAATTTTGAGCATTTCTCTGCTAGCATGTGAGATGAGTGAAATTGTGCAGTAGTTTAGACATTCTTTAGCATTTTCCTTATTTGAGATTGGAATGAAAACTAACCTTTTCCAGTCCTGCAGCCACTGATGAGTTTTCCAGATTTGCTGGCATATTGAGTGCAACACTTTTACAGCATAATCTTTTAGGACTGAAATAGCTCAACTGGAATTTCATCACCTCCACTAGCTTTGTTTTTAGTAAGACCCACTTGACCTCACACTACAAAATGTCTGGCTTTTGGTGAATGATCACACCATCGTGGTTATCTGGGTCATTAAGATCTTTTTTGTATAGCTCTTTTGTGTATTCTTGCACCTTTTCTTAATATCTTCTGCTTCTGTTAGGTCCATGTCTTTTCTGTCCTTTATTATACCTCTTTGTATGAAATGTTCCCTTTGTATCTCTAATTTTCTTGAAGAGATCTCTAGTCTTTCCCATTCTATTGTTTTCCTCTATTTTTTTGCACTGATCTCTGAGATAGGCTTTCTTTTATCCCCTTGCTATTCTTTGGAACTCTACAATCAGATAGATATAACTTCCTTTTTTGTCCTTGCCTTTTGCTTCTCTTCTTTTCTCAGCTATTTGTAAGGCCTTCTCAGACAACCATTTTGCCGTTTTTGCAATTATTTTTCTTGGGGATGGATTTGGGGATAGATTTTCATGGCTTCATGTACAATGTTATGAACCTTTGTCCATATTTGTTCAGGCACTCTGTCTATAAGGTCTAATCCCTTGAATCTATTTGTCACTTCCACTGATTAATCATAAGGAATTTGATTCAGGTCATATCTGAATGGTCTAGTGGTTTTCCCTACTTTCTTCAATGTAAGTCTGAATTTTGCAATTCAGATCAGATCAGATTAGGCGCTCAGTCATGTCCGACTCTTTGCGACCCCATGAATCATAGCACACCAGGCCTCCCTGTCCATCACCAACTCCCGGAGTTCACTTAGACTCACGTCCATCGAGTCAGTGATGCCATCCAGCCATCTCATCCTCTGTCGTCCCCTTCTCCTCTTGCCCTCAATCCCACCCAGCATCAGAGTCTTCTCCAATGAGTCAACTCTTCCCATCAGGTGGCCAAAGTACTGGAGTTTCAGTTTTAGCAATATTCCTTCCAAAGAAATCGCAGAGCTGATCTCCTTCAGAATGGTCTGGTTGGATCTCCTTGCAGTCCAAGGGACTCTCAAGAGTCTTCTCCAACATCACAGTTCAAAAGCATCAATTCTTTGGCGCTCAGCCTTCTTCACAGTCCAGCTCTCACATCCATACATGACCACAGGAAAGACCATAGCCTTGACTAGGCAAACCTTTGTTGGCAAAGTAATGTCTCTGCTTTTGAATATGCTATCTAGGTTGATTATAACTTTCCTTCCAAGGAGTAAGTGTCTTTTAATTTCATGGCTGCAGTCACCATCTGTAGTGATTTTGGAGCCCAGAAAAATAAAGTCTGACACTGTTTCCACTGTTTCCCCATCTATTTCCCATGAAGTGATGGGACCGGATGCCATGATCTTCGTTTTCTGAATGTTGAGCTTTAAGCCAACTTTTTCACTCTCCACTTTCACCTTCATCAAGAGGCTTTTGAGTTCCTCTTCACTTTCTGCCATAAGGGTGGTGTCATCTGCATATCTGAGGTTACCGATGTTTCTCCCAGCAATCTTTATTCCAATTTGTGTTTCTTCCAGTCCAGCGTTTCTCATGATGTACTCTGCATGGAGTTCATTATCTGACCCACAGTCAGCTCCTGGACTTTTTTCTGCTGTCTGCATACAGCTTTTTCATCTTTGGCTGCACGGAATATAATCAATATGATTTCTGTTATTGGCCATCCAGTGATATCAATGTGTGGAGTTGTCTCTTGTGTTGTTGGAAGAGGGTGTTTGCTATAACCAATGAGTATTCTTGGCAAAATTCTGTTATCCTTTTTGCCATGCCTCATTTTGTACTTCAAGGCCAAGCTTGCCTGTTACTTGAGGTATCTCTTGACTTCCTACTTTGCATTCCATTTCCCTATGATCAAAAAAACATATATAGGTGTTAGTTCCAGAAGGTCTTATAGGTCTTCACAGAACCATTCAACTTCAGCTTCTTTGGCTTTAGTGGTTAGGACATAGACTTGGATTACTTTGATATTGAATAATTTGCCTTGGAAGTGAACAGATATCCTTCTGTCACTTTTAAGATTGCACCCAAGTACTGCACTTTGGACTCTTCTCGACTAAGGTGGCTTCTCCATTTCTTCTAAGGGATTCTTGTCCACAGTAGTAGATATTATGGCCAACTAAATTAAATTCACCCATTCGAGTCCATTTTAGTTCACTGATTCCTAAAATGTCTATGTTTACTCGTGCCATCTCTTGTTTGACCACTTCCAATTTACCTTGATTCATGGACCTAACATTCCAGGTTCCTGTGAAATATTGTTCGTTATAGCATTGGACTTTGCTTTCACCACCAGACACATCCATAACTGGATGCTGTTTGCTCTTTGGCTCAGCCTCTTCATGCTTTCTGGAGCTCTTTCTCTGCTCTTCTCCAGTAGCATATTGGGCATCTATCAACCTGGGGAGTTCATCTCTCAGTGTCGTATCTTTTTGCCTGTTCATACTGTTCGTGGGGTTCTCAATGCAAGAATCCTGACGTGGTTTGCCATTCCCTTCTCCAGTGGTCCACATTTTGTCTAAACTCTCCACCAAGCCCCATCTATCTTGGGTGGCTCTACATGGCATGGCTCATAATTTCATTCAGTTAAACAAGGCTGTGATACATGTTTTCAGTTCTGTTAGTTTCCTGTGATTGTGGTTTTCATTCCGTCTACCCTCTGATGGATCAGAGTGAGAGACTTGTGGAAACTTCCTCATGGGAGGAACTGACTGTGAGTAAAACTAGGTCTTGCTCTGGTGGGCAAGGCCACGGTCAGTACGTCTTTAATCCAGTGTTCTGCTCATGGGTGGAGCTGTGTCCCCTCGCTGTAGTTTGGCCTGAGGTCAAACTATGGTAGGAGTAATGGAGGTAACTGCAGCCTCCTTCAAATGATTTATGCCACCACATCATGACATTCAGGACTGTTTTAGTCAGTGACAGGCCTAACCCCACTACAGGCCACTGTTGACCCACACTTCTGCTGGAGACTCCTGGCACTCACCCGCAAGTCTGGCTCAATCTTTTGTGGAGTCAAGGCTCCTTTCTCTTGGGTCCTGTTGTGCACAAGATTTTGTTTGTACCCTCCAAGAGTCTGTTTCCCATGGTGTTTTCAGTCCTTTTGCTCGATCCTAGGTTTGTACTTAATCCCCTACATTAAACACCCCTTAAACACCTATATTTATTATCTTACTTTTGTAATAATGTGGTTTTTTTTCCTCATCTAACATTGATCTTCAAAAGTCTGCTACAGTGTTTTTTAATGGTTTATATTTATAATAGGAAAATAAATCATATTTGTTTAAATTGCCTTGTGTGAAATCCAGCCTCTACTACTTACAAGGTGTGCCTCCCAGAGCAAGTTACCAAGTTACTCTGTACTTCAGGTTTCATACCTCTAAAGTCAGGATAGTAATAATAACTAATGACAGGGTTGCTGCTAAAATTTCTTGAGTATTCATTTATGTTAGGCTACACTAGCAAATTGGAAAAGACTCTGATACTGGGAGGGATTGGGGGCAGGAAGAGAAGGGGACAACAGAGGATGAGATGGCTGCATGGCATCACTGACTCGATGGATGTGAGTCTGAGTGAATGCCAGGAGTTGGTGCTGGACAGGGAGGCCTGGCGTGCTGCGACTCATGGGGTAGTAAAAAGTCAGACACAACTGAGCGACTGAACTAAATTGAACTGAACTGAGCACTAGCAAAAATGGCTGATAGAAGACATGAAATAAAATTCAAATAAGCAGCTTAGTTTGGAGAGTTAGGTGAAAAAAAGATAATTCTAATAAAATTTTTTGATAAGTATGAGGGAGTAGAAAAGACTCTCTCATAGAGAAGAGGTAACTTTTCCATTCCCATAGTAACAGGAAGAGAGGTAGAAGCATTGGCATTATACAGAGGAAAAGACTGTTTATCAAAGACGTCAAAAATAATTTATGTCTAATATAATGCAGATTAAGTATTTAAAGTAGGTCTGCCAATCAGACTAGGTAGACTACACTTCATATGACATTTCATTAAGTGAAATTGACTTGCACAAAAAACACTTTTACAACATCCTACTTATTGATGCTGGAACAATATAAAGCATAAACAAATCTCTGTTAGTATGTTCAGAAATAGAGGGTACAGAAGTATAAGGACTTGAAAACAAAATGAAATTGAGGATATTTAAATATTTGTCCCTTATTTTGACCATCATGAAAACACTATATTAAATATCACTTTGTACAATTTGTAAACAGACAACTCAAGCAAATTGAGTTGGAAGACCAGAAGGGCAAGCCCTCACACGCTGAGACAAAAACAGCACAATAGGAAGATTCCCCTTCTTTTCTGGTTAAACTCATCCAGTGAAAAGCCATAGACTCTCTATTTGCTATAGCCCTCCAAACTGCATTTCCCCTCTACAAATGTGTCCTTCACTTGGCATGTGAGAACTTGCACATGGCTTCTCATGTTTGCAGACCCCAAGCTGCAATTCTCTGCTGATCCCCAATAAATTATCTTTGCTGGAGAAATATCTTATAGTCTATTTGTTTGAGGTCAGCATATGGTGGCCTGTACAGAGAAACAGAGAATGCTCATTAAGTTTTCAGAGTTGATGAGTAAGGGTCTGATGCTCATAACAGACCCCAATGTCATTCACTAATTTTTTGTCAATCTTGGGGGTTAAAGGTTCTTCTTTCTCCTGGATCTGAGCTCATAGACTTTTTGCATTTGAACCTCTCCAGGCTTTATTTCCCTGGTGGCTGAGATGAGAAAGAATCTGCCTGCAATGTGGAAGACCCATGTTCAATCCCTGGACTGGAGGGATCCCCTGGAGAAGGGAATGGCTACCCAATCCAATATTTTTACCTGGAGAATCCCACAGACAGAAGAGCCCGGCCATCTACAATCCCTGGGATCACAAAAGTTGGAAGACAGAACGCATGCAGGCTTTCTTTGGGATCTGTTTAAAACTTTTATCTTTCTGGTTAAGGCCTTATTTTGTATATAAGTTATCATTTGGTGATTTGGTCCAATCTTGAGGTCAAACTGTTTCAACTGAAGCTGCCTGGAAATGCCTTTGGTCCAATAACTCTTGAAGGGACTGCTTTAAATGAAACTGTGTTGTTTCAGACTTTGACCTAATCCTTTGAAGGGTGCATTCTCAGGAAAATGGGTGAAAATACCTTCAACCTTTCTCCTCTAGGACCAAGCTGTTTTTTGTTTTGTTTTGTTTTAATCTTCTGATACTCAGATTTGCAACCTGTTTGAACAGAGCTGTTTGTGCTGAAAATTGTTTCATGTATTAGAAAATGGTGCTTTCCTCTAGAGAAAAACCTTTGAGAAATGAGATTCTAATATTCTAAATATATTTAGTATGTCCCTCTACAGAGTGTCTGATCAGTTTTATGTTTAAAAACCACCATCCTTCCTCATGCTATGCTAAATCGCTTCAGTCGTGTCCGACTCTGTGTGACCCCATAGACGGCAGCCCACCAGGCTCCCCCGTCCCTGGGATTCTCCAGGCAAGAACACGGGAGTGGGGTGCCATTGCCTTCTCCATCCTTCCTCAAAGGTATTTGTAACTAACCAATCTGACCAAAAGCAATTTAGACTATCAATGGCCATCATGAGGAACTTTTGAAATCCCCAAATTTAATTTCCTTTTCAACTGAACTACAATAGCTCAAAAATTTTCCAGAACTGAGTGAAGTGTTTATTTCAATTGATATTTTGAGGAGTCTAAGATTATCTTTCTGTAAAATAAAATTTTAAAATTCACTGAGACAAACAAGCAAAGAACAACAAAGTCTTGGTACGCACCGCACCATTATAAAACAGCCCCTGCCTCAAAGTACTGAAATAGTCAAAGTAGTGAGGATCTCTAATGAACTAAAGAGGTTTCTCAGAAACAATACTCTTTTATTTACGCCCTTTGAGATATACACACTCTTTGCTCCTTAATTCCTCTGCCCCTAACCACTTAATTTGCTACGACTTCTTATAGCAGTGTTATGATAGAAATACTCCCAAATAAGGAAAAAAAGTTCTGGAATTTGATGGTAGTCATCCAAGTCACCCACCAGATGAATTAAATGACTTTTGATGCCCTTTATTTGTTCCATCAATGACAGTACTAAAGCTGATCCTGAAAACACTAATTCTTTGTCCATATTGAGTCAGCTATCACCTTTCTCATGGGCAAAATCTCCAAAAGATATTGGCAAAATTCACAGTGCAACTCCCTTCAAGATTCAAATAGGCCCACTAAGACCTCACCCTAGAATGAACTGATATCCTCTAAGTATTACGTTTTGAATATCCTTCAAAGTATAAATCTCTTAATAAAATATTACAAGGCTCAAGGCTTCATTTTCCCTTACACTAACCCCCATAATACTATCCTTTAGCCAGGAGAAAACCAGAGTCAAAGGAGGAGGTTTGTCCAGGATTTCCAAGCAATAAATGACAATATCTCTCTTGTCATTCTGTGGTTACTAATCCTACATTAGTTACTAACATCTATGTTATAATGGATGTTCTAACATCTATTCCCACTAAAGTAAGTTCTCCAAGTGTAATTGATTTATGCATTGCATTCTTTAGTAATCCAGTTGATGAAGCTAGCCAGTGCCTTTTGTCTTCACTTAGATAGCATTGCTTTACGGTTTTGCTGCAAGTCCTTATTTCTAACAAATCTTGAAACCTGATATGAATGATATAAATTTCCCCAGAGGCCCTGTGTTGTTGCAATAGGTGGATCATCTGCTTTGTTCTCCTCAAACCTCTTCATGAGAAAATAGTTGTAAAGGGACATAAAGTCATCAGGGAAAAACTGCAGCTTGCCCAAACTCAGGTTCAACCTTTAGGGCATCTAATATCAGGATAAGAGCTACACCTAGATTCAGAACACTCACATAAATGCCACTGTCAAGTACTCTCAGGCTAGTTTGTTACTGCCAAAATTGGATTTAACATTTCTCACTTATTGTTAGATCTCCATATCTTAAACTAAACAATAGCAACTCCAGTCCAATTTTACAAAGATCTGGATGATATAAACTTCAAGGTCTGAAAGGAAAGCCTGAAGTATTCACTCCCTTTGGACATCCCAGTTACGGATTCCCTTTTTCCTTTTTGAATATGAAAAGGAATTAAATGCCCCTGAAGTAGCTCCCTAAATAACCTGAGGCCACTGTGGACTCATAGGGTGTTAGAGCTAGGAACTAGATCCTGTGACACAGGAATATACCCTCCTTGCTTAGAGTTATTATGGACACTTATTTTGGTTAAGGTTATTAAGAAAATTATTGTGAGATATCTTTTAATCATTTTTTTATCTCATACAATAGAAGATTTCCTGAAGTTTCACCACGCTCAACATTTCTTTTCAGCTTTCTCACCACCTGTGTTACCTTTTGTTACTGTTTTCTTCTCACATTTTATGCTGCAATAACCTTAATTCCTAAAGGAGATCAGTCCTAGGTGTTCACTGGAAGGACTGATGCTGAAGCTGAAACTCCAATGCTTTGGCCACCTCATGCGAAGAGTTGACTCATTGGAAAAGACTCTGATGCTGGGAGGGATTGGGGGGCAAAGGAGAAGGGCACCACAGAGGATGAGATGACTGGATGGCATCACTGACTTGATGGACGTGAGTCTGAGTGAACTCCGGGAGTTGGTGATGGACAGGGCGCCTGGCGTGCTGCAGTTCATGGGGTCATAAAGATTCTGACATGACTGAGCAACTGAACTGAACTGAACCTTAACTCAACAATTGTTCTCTCCTCTGTCATGGACAAAGCACCTCACAACTATTTAATACTGACTGATTACTTCCTGACTCTGCTATATATTCTACAGGAAATTCCATTGAGTAATGTCAGTAAATTTGGAAAATTCAGCAGTGGCCACAGGGCTGGAAAAGGTTTTCATTCCAGTGCCAAAGAAAGGCAATACCAAAGAATGTTCAAACTACAATGCAACTGTATTCATTTCACATGCTATCAAGGTAAAGCTAAAAATCCTTCCAGATATGCTTCAGTACCATGTGAACTGAGAACTTTCAGAGGTACAAGTTGGGTTTAGAAAAAGCAGGGGAAAAAGAGATCAAATTGCCAACATTGATTAGATTACACGAAAAAAAAAAAAAAAAAAAGAGAGAGAGAGAATTCCAGGGGGTGCTGGTAGAAGAAGCTGGCTTAAAACTCAACATTCAAAAAACAAACAAAGATAGCATCTGGTCCCATCATTTCATGGCAGATAGATGGGAAAAGTAGAAACTGTGACAGATTTTCTTTTCTGAGGCTCTAAAATCACTATAGATGGTGAGTGCTGCCATGAAATTAAAAATTCTTGCTCCTTGGAAGAAAAGCTATGTCAAACCTAGACAGCACTTTAAAAAGCAAAGACCTTTTCCAGCAAAGGTCCATATAGTCAAAACTATGGTTTTTCCAGTAGTCATGTATGGATGTGAGAGTTGGACCCTAAAGAAGGCTGAGTGCAGAAGAACTGATGTTTTGCAGTTTTGGTGCTAGAGAAGACTTTTGAAAATTTCTTGGTGATCAAACTACTCAATCTTAAAGGAAATTAACCCAAAATATTTATTGTAAGGACTCATGCTGAAGCTGAAGTCCAATACTTTGGCCACATGATGCAAAGAGATGACTCATTAGAAAAGAATCTGATGCTAAGAAGGATTGAAGGCAAAAGGAGAAGTGGTGGCAGAGGATAAGATGATTAGATAGCATCACTGACTCAGTGGACACAAATCTGAGCAAACTCCAGGAGATAGTGAAGGACAGGGAAGCCTGGCATGCCACAGTTCATGGGGTCACTGGGTTGGACATGACAGCAATTGAATAGCAGCAGCAATGCTGACTTCTCATAGTTTATGATTGCTGCTGCTGCTGCCAAGTTGCTTCAGTCATGTCCAACTCTGTGAAACCCCGTAGATGGCAGCCCACGAGGCTCTCAGTCATGTCTGACTCTTAGTGATCCCATGGACTGCAGCCTACCAGGCTCCTCTGTCCATTTATATTTAAAAGGTGATGGCAACAAATATTGTGTTGAGTGTTCTATTACAATTTCATTTGGTGTTGTTGAGGCAGCATCTTTGCCTATAACTATTTTGTTTCAACAGGTTGAATTATGTACTCTTATATAAGTTTGTACTTTAGCCAAGGGAAAAACTGTCAATATTTACACTGATATTAGATATGCTTTCAGAATAGTGCATGATTTTTGAATGTTGTAAAATCTTTGGTTCCAGGAAATCTTTTGAAACAGCTTTCCCAAGATATCCAGACCAAACCTGTTGGAAATTTATTGCCAAATTTGATGATGATATGGAAATTCAGATGACCTCCAATGCCAGTGGTGTAGATAACATATAGATTTCAGATAAAAAATGCTTAAATATTCTCTCTCCTACTTCTCCCTATTACTTTAATGTGATATTAATAAGTTTCCAATCTGTGCACTTTCTTTCCAGCATGAGACACTACACTCAGGAAACATTCTTCCTGGCACTGAGGAATGAAAATCCTCTGAAAGTAGAAAACCAGACTCTTTTTTTTTTTTTTTTTAATTTTTTAGTTGAAGGATAACTGCTTAATAGAATTATGTTGATTTCTGCCAAACATCAAATGAATCAGCCATAGGTATACATATGTCTCTTCCCATTTCCTTCTCCATCCCACACCTCTAAGTTGTCAGAGAGCCCCTATCGGTGATGTTTTCAGATAAACATCTTGATTCAAGGGGAGAAATGTAAAATAAACAGAAACATCAATTAAATAGAATTGGTCAGACCCAAAGTGGGAGGTCCTCACTCTGCAGCAATAGTAGAATCCAACAGAAAGAAAAGAGACTCCTCTTCCTTCCTGGCAAGGAATCATCCAATGAAAAACCATGGACTCTTCTGTTACTATGGCGCTCTTGACTTCCTTTATTTTTATATAAAATTTCTTCTATTTTGTTGGGAACTTGTATGTGGCTCACCATGTTGCAGAATTTGAATTGCAATTCTCGGCTGATTTAAACTAAACCCATTTTTGCAGGAGAAGTATTGACAGCGCTCTTGTTTTTGGTCAATATTATAGAATTTTATGAAGCACAGGAGAGTTTGTAATTAAAATAGAGTTCACAAAATAACTATGAAATTATTAAATGATAAATCCTCCGAGTTTTTTTTTTTATTTTTTGAGTCACTGAGAGACACAAAAAGTACTTGACATTTAAAATTTGGAAGCTATGGGCTATACTTTAATGTTAGTTAATAATTGTATTCTAAATATTGCTGACATTAAATATGTTAAGAATTTAATCCCAAAATTAAATGCAATTGGCTATTATCCTGAGGGACAATTTACTTAGACTTTAATCAATTTCATCATTATCCTGTCACTTGCTGTGTTTTTGAATAATGACAGGATAGAAAAAAAAAAAAAAGCACAAATTTTTATGCAAAGGTCAGAAACTAATTGGTATCAGTCTTTATTTGAAGTAGGTTTGGAAAGAATCTGTACTTTCTCTCTAACCATATACCATATAGGGTGAGTGTTATGTCTATGAAAGTGATGATGACAAAAAGTGGATATTTTAAAACTTTCATCAGGAAAAAGCTAGTACTCAGTTTGCCACCCTATCAGATAATGGAGATTTGACAGCATTCTGCATTCACATTTAAAAAAAAAATTCTATTATAAGATTTAAATGAGAGCATATTTTCATGCTTTGTTTACTTAATTGTATTTTTACCTTAATCTGTTTCTTCTTCTTTCTTAAATTTAGTTCACTATACTTATTTTAATATTTGAAGGAAAGTTTTTATAATTTATTTTCTCTTTACTAAATACATTTTCTTTAAGAATATAGATATCTAAAATATACCCTGAGCATGTGAATGAAGAAGTATCTCTGAAAATCCTCTCCTTGATAAAACCAAAAAAAATCCAAGAAAAGATTGTCTAACAACTTTTTCAGAATTCTGGAAGTTAACCAAAACTTGCATCAATCCAGGGAGATTTATTCAACAAAGCTGAATCACGTAATATGTAAATAGTGAGTTGTGCGGTCTTTTACCTTACCCAATTCCTATCGCCTCCTACTCAGCTCCACAGCAGCGTTGAAAACCAAGGGCCATAATTACAGTGAAATCCAGAAATTTAGTAGATATTGGAGGGGCAGTTGTTCAGTTGCTCAGTCATTTCTAACTCTTTTGGGACCACATAGACTTTAGCCCACCGGGCTTCTCTGTCCATGGGGATTTTCAGGCAAGAATATTGGAGTGGGTTGCCATTTCCTTCTCCAGGGGATCATTCTAAACCAGGGATCAAACTCATGTCTCTTACATTGGCAGGTGGATTCTTTACCACTGAGCCACAAGAGGAAGTTCAGTTCAGTTCAGTCGCTCAGTTGTGTCCAACTCTGTGACTCCATGGACTGCAGCAACCCAGGCTTCCTTGTCCATCGTCAACTCCCAGAGCTTACTCAAATGCACGTCCATAGAGTTTGTGATGCCCACGACCACCTCAACCTCTGTCGTCCCCTTCTCCTCCTGCCTTCAATCCTTCCCAACATCAGGGTCTTTTCAAATGAGTCAGTTCTTTGCATCAGGTGGCCAAAGTATTGGAATTTCAGCTTCAGCATTAGTCCTTCAAATGAATATTCAGAGCTCGTTTCTTTTAGGATGGACTGGTTGGACATCCTTTCAGTCCAAGGGACTCTCAAGAGTCTTCTCCAATACCACAGTTCAAAAGCATCAATTCTTCAGTGCTCAGCTTTCTTTACAGTCCAACTCTCACATCCATATATGACTGCTGGAAAAACCATAGCTTTGACTAGATAGACCTTTGTTGGCAAAGTAATGCCCCTGCTTTTTAATATGCTGTCTAGGTGAGTCATAGCTTTTCTTCCAAGGAACAAGTGTCTTTTAACTTCATGGCTGTAGTCACCATATGCACCAGGGGGAGGGAGTCTTTGAAATCCCAGTTCCCAGACAACTGGCATTATTTAATCTGTTTGGAAGTCCCTTGAAAATAAAGACTGGCAAGTTTTCTCTTTATTTGACCAAAGTTAAAGCTTGTCCAGTCTAGACAACATTTTCCCTTGCCATTGTTAAAAGTAGCCAACAGCAATTATTTGACATAACAGAGGCCTGAGACAGTAACAGCTGGGTCAAGCAACAAACTGATCACAAAGTTCAGTTTAAACCTTAGGAATGTTTTCTCCATAGGAAGCTTTGAAAACCTTTGCGTTATTGCTGCTTGAAAATCTTTGAAAAAATTCTGAATCGCCCACATATAAGCCTATGGCTGGTGAGCAGAACTGTGGGAATGTCCAGGAAATACCAAAAGAAAAAAACCTAAACTTTCAATTCTGGATGACATTAATACTCAGTCTAAGCAAGAAGCTAAGACTAAATCAACACTATAAGATGCCTAGGCTTTGAAGATGTGTCCCAACATGCCCATGGACGTGTTCTCAAAGATAAGGAGATATTGGTTCCACAGATTTGAGGAGATATCTGTCAATCATAAGGTAATGCAGCTTTGAAAGCATTTTGAATTTACATTAAATAAATTACCACTAAGTAAACTGAACAGAGACTTCAGTTGCCATGTACAATAAAATACAGAATTAGATCAGAAAAATCACTAAATATACATTATCAACAATGGAAATAAATAACAATAAACAATTGGAAGCAGTAGATTCTGAATTTCAAAATTATCACATGATACTATTTAAAATGTGCAATTTTCAATGAAATATTATAAAACATGCAAGGAAATAAGAAATGATGATCCATGAACAGGGAAAAAAATAAAAGCAATCAGCCAGAAACATTCATAAAGAAAGCCAAACATTTAACTCACTATCAGAGATAATTAAGTTAGATCTTTTAAATATGTTCAGAAAGCTAAAAGAAACTATGTCTAAAGAACTGAAGGAAATTAGGAGAATGATATCTCTCCAAATAGAGAATATCAATAAATATTTAGAAATTATAAAAAAGAACAAAATATAAATTCTGGAGATAAAAACATAATCATTAAAATTGTTAAAACAAAAAAAAAGGACTTAACAGCAGATTTGAGCTGGTGGAAGCAAGAATTATCAAACTTAAGGATGGGTCAATTGAGATTGCTCAGTATGAGAGATAAAAAGAAACAAGAAAAAGAAAAGTCTGCAGAGTGTCAGAGGTCTGTGAAAGACTTTCAGAGACAACACATACATGTTGAATATCTCGAGTAAGGAAAACTGACAGAAAGAATATATGAAGAAATAATGGCTGAGGGATCCTCAATATGATTATTAACTGCTTCTAATTAGCAACTAAAGAGTCTAGAAGAGTACAGAATGCATATTGTAAGTGTTGAAAAAACAATAATTCTATATCTCACAAAATAATTATTCCAAAGTAAAAAAGAAATTTTCCTCAGATAAGCAACCAAGAGAATTCTTCATTAGCAGATCTGTCTTTTGAGAAATAATAAAGGGAGTTATTCAGGCTAAAATGAAAAGAAAATAGATGTAAATCAAATCCACATGAAAGTTAAACAATACTGATAAAGATAACTATGTAGTTATATATAAAGTCAGTATACAGGGATTTTGTTTGAAACACTTCTTTCTCCTATATTACTTAAAAGACAACTACATGAAGTAGTAATTACACATCTGTGTTGATGTGCATGCAAGACAAAGTTACAATTTGTACAAAATACTGGGATGGAATGAGCTATATAGTAGCAAAGTTTTTATAAAATATACAAAATAAGTTGACATCAACCTGAACTAAATCCTTGTAAATTAATATGGTAATTGCCCACGGAGGAGGCAAGGGTGGGAGGGATGGTTTGGGAATTTAAGATTAGCAGATATAAACTATTATTTATAGAATGAATAAACAACAAAGTCTTACTGTATAGAACAGGAAACTATATTCAATATCCTGCAATAAACCATAATGAAAATACTATGAAGAAGAATACACACATACATATATGTGTGTATTCAACATGTATGTATAGCTGAATCTCTTTGTGGCATGGTAGAAATTAACACAACATAGTAAATCAAGTATACAATACAATAGATTTTTAAAAACATGTTAATTGTAAACCCCAAGGAAGTCACTGATTGTTTATAAAAAATATTTCTTATTTTAAAATATATAAACATATGGGTTTCTGTGATAGCTCAGTTGATAAAGAATCCACCTGTAATTGGGGAGACCCTGGTTCAGTTCCTGGGTCCGGAAGATGGCTCAGCTGGTAAAGTATCCGCCTACAATGAGGGAGATCTGGGTTGGTATCCCTGGGTTGGGGAGTTCCCCTGGAGAAGGGAAAGGCTACCGACCAGTATTCTGGCCTGGAGAATTCCATGGACTGTGTAGTCCATGGGGTCGCAAAAAGTCGGACAGGGCTGAGCCACTTTCACTTTCATGTTATTTTTGTTCACAACCCAAGTTGTGTACAAAACATACTATTGAACATAAAAGGTGAAAATAATGAAGGAAGAAAAGAATGAAAATATATGTCAGAAAAAAGCAAAATGGCCAATATAAATCCTACCTCATTAGTGATTAAATGTCAACATACTGGACACTCCAATTAGATGACAAATATTGCAAGGATGAATTTAAGTTTTAAATTTAGACATACACTAGATACAACAGACAAATGTTTGATTTGAACTTGAATTACAAACATAGGCTGAAAATAGAAAAATTAAACCAAAAAATATAGGAAGGATATAAAATTACACCATGAAAATAGTAAAGAAAGAATACTGGAAAGATTAAACTAACATTAGACAGGACACAGTTTCAGACAAAATTTTTACTAGAGACAAAACAGACATATTATAAACATATATGTACCTAACAAGAAGTACAAATTGATAAGAGAAATAGATAACTTCACAATAATAATTGAAGACTTTAGTATCCTACACAAAGAATAGCAAGGAGAGATAAGAAAGCCTTCCTCAGTGATCAATGCAAAGAAATAGAGGAAAGCAACAGAATGGGAAAGACTAGAGATCTCTTCAAGAAAATTAGAGATACCAAGGGCTCGATAAAAGACAGAAATGGTATGGACCTAACAGAAGCAGAAGATATTAAGAACAGGTGGCAAGAATACACAGAAGAACTGTACAAAAAAGATCTTCATGACCCAGATAATCACGATGGTGTGATCACTCACCTAGAGCCAGACATCCTGAAATGTGAAGTCAAGTGGGCCTTAGAAAACACCACTACGAACAAAGCTAGAGGAGGTGATGGAATTCCAGTTGAGCTATTCCAAATCCTGAAAGATGATGCTGTGAAAGTGCTGCACTCAATATGCCAGCAAATTTGGAAAACTCAGCAGTGGCCACAGGACTGGAAAAGGTCAGTTTTCACTCCAATCCCAAAGAAAGGCAATGCCAAAGAATTCTCAAACTACTGCACAATTGCACTCATCTCATATGCTAGTAAAGTAATGCTCAAAATTCTCCAAGCCAGGCTTCAGCAATATGTGAACCGTGAACTTCCAGATGTTCAAGCTGGTTTTAGAAAAGGCAGAGGAACCAGAGATCAAATTGCAAACATCTCCTGGATTATTGAAAAAGCAAGAGAGTTCCAGAAAAATATCTACTTCTGTTTTATTTTATTGACTATGCCAACAACTTTAACTGTGTGCATCACAATAAACTGTGGAAAATTCTGAAAGAGAAGGGCATACCAGACTAAATGACCTGCTTTTTGAGAAACCTATATGCAGATCAGGAAGCAACAGTTAGAAGTAAACATGGAACAACAGACTGGTTCCAAATAGGAAAAGGAGTATGTCAAGGCTGTATATCGTCACCCTGCTTATTGAACTTCTATGCAGAATACATCATGAGGAACACTGGGCTGCAAGAAGTACAAGCTGGAATCAAGATTTCAGGGAGAAATATCAATAATCTCAGATATGCAGATGACCACCCTTATGGCAGAAAGTGAAGAGGAACTCAAAATCCTCTTGATGAAAGTGAAAGAGGAGAGTGAAAAAGTTGGCTTAAAGCTCAACATTCAGAAAACTAAGATCATGGCATCTGGTCCCATCACTTCATGGGAAAGAGATGGGGAAACAGTGGAAACAGTGTCAGACTTTGTTTTTGGGGATTCCAAAATCACTGCAGATGGTGACTGCAGCCATGAAATTAAAAGATGCTTACTCCTTGGAAGGAAAGTTATGACCAACCTAGATAGCATATTCAAAAGCAGAGACATTACTTTGCCAACAAAGTTTCGTCTAATCAAGGCTATGGTTTTTCCTGTGGTCTGTATGGATGTGAGATTTGGACTGTGAAGAAAGCTGAGCACCGAAGAATTGATGTTTTTGAACTGTGGTGTTGGAGAAGACTCTTGAGAATCCCTTGGACTGCAAGAAGATCCAACCAGTCCATTCTGAAGGAGATCAGCCCTGGGATTTCTTTGGAGGGAATGATGCTGAAGCTGAAACTCCACTACTTTGGCCACCTCATGAGAGGAGTTGACTCATTGGAAAAGACCCTGATGCTGGGAGGGATTGGGGGCAGGAGGAGAAGGGGACAACAGAGGATAGATGGGTGAATGGCATCACTGACTCGATGAACATGAGTTTGAGTGCACTCTGGGAGTTGGTGATGGACGGTGAGGCCTGGTGTGCTACGATTCATGGGGTCGCAAAGAGTCGGACAGGACTGAGTGCCTGAACTGAACTGAACTGCATAGTAAATAGACTAGGCAAATATCTACGTGGAAACAAAACAATTGAACAATTCCTTAAGCTATAAAATTAGTATGAACATGAACATGAAGTCACTCAGTCATGTCCGACTCTTTGCGACCCCATGGACTGTAGCCTACCAGGCTCCTCTGTCCATGGCATTTTCCAGGCAAAAGTACTGAAGTGGATTGCCATTCCCTTCTCCAAGGGATCTTCCCAGCCCAGGGATCAAACCTGGGTCTCCCGCATAGTAGACAGACGCTTTACTATCTGAGCCACCAGGGAAGTCCTAAAATTAGTATATAACCCATCTATTTCTCTACCTGATGCATTCCACAACATAGATGAAACTTGGAAGCGTGATGCCAAGTGAAAGAAACCAGAAGCAATGGTTACGTATTTGTATTAAATGTACCCAGCAGTAATATCCATAGAGACAAAGTTTATTGGTGGTTTCCAGGGCCTGAGTGGACCAAAATGAGAAGGTGGTTTCTTTGGAGGTGGTGAAATATTCTGGAAATAGATAGCTGTGATAGTTTCATAACTTTGTGAATACACTAAAACTCACAAGCTGTATAAATGATGAATTTTTGATATATGAATTATTTTTTATTGTTCAGTTTCTTAGTTATGTCTGATTCTTTGTGACCTCATGGACTACATCACACCAGGCTTCCTGTCCTTCATCATCTCCCAGAGTTTGCTTAAACTCATATCCATTGAGTCAGTGATGACATCCAACCATCTTGTCCCCTGTCCTCTGCCTCTCTCCTGAATTCAATCTTTTCCAGCATTTAACTTGGATGGGAATTGAATATATGAAGTATTTTACTTTGCCTTCATTTAAAGATATCATTTTCTTTTATTTAAAAAATATTAAATAGTTGTTTTAGTTTTTAAAATATTAAATAATAGTTTTCATTTTCCAGTGCTAATTTAATACAGAGCCACAAATGCAACTAGCTGAAAACAGAACACATTTATTTTCTCAAAATCCTCTAAGTCAGAAGTTTAAGTCCTCTGCTTAGAGTTTCACAAAGCTGGGAAGGAGCTGTCAGCAAGGTTGAGTTTCTTTAAGTTTGCTAGGAGAATCTGTATTAGAGTTTATTAAAGCTGTAGGTTGTATGAAGTTGCTTGTAGTTGCAATACTGAATTTCTTGTTTCCTTACAGATGGTCAGCAGAAGCCTCTTAGCTTCCTAAGGTCACCTAAATTCCTTGTCACATTACCCCTTTATCTTCAAACCCAGCAAAGCTGGGTGGAGTTCTTCTCAAGCTTTGAAGCCCCCCTTGATTCCCACTTCTCTTGAATCTCTTATGTCTCCAGGTGAAGAATGTACTCTGCTTCTAAGGGATGATATAATTAGATTGACTTACCCAGATAAACCAGATAATCTCCCTGTTTTAAAGTACTAATCTTAGTGTAATCTAGAAAATCCCTTTGGGTAACATAATCACAGGTATTGAGGATTAGGGCATGGGTATCTTTGAATCCAAGGTTATTCTTCAGCATACCTTCAAGAGTTATAAATAATTTGTACAGAAATGGAAAACTTTGCTGTTAGTTATCAGTTTCAATTGCATCAGGAAATTACATAACAATGAATACATATTTATTATATCTGAGCATATTAATCAAATTATTTAAGTCATTTTTATTTTTAAGACAAGATTATTTCTAAGAAATTAATGTTAAAGGAATCCACTATCAGGATTACAAAGTTTTATACTATACCGTTTGAAGTTTATAAGAATGAAAATTTACACAGTTACACATTATTTTATATATTTGAGCCACATAAAATTTTCCCTTTTTCTGTTTTCACTGTTATATTTAAACTACTCTCATTATTAAACGTGTTTCTTTTTGTTAGATGTTACTCATATATCTTTCTCATTACTTAATTTTCTATTTTTAGCTATTTTTTTAAAATTATCTGTAGCATAACCATTGAAAAGCATGAATTCTGAAGATAAAAATACAAAGACTTGAATTTCAGCTTCACTAATTAGTAAAGTGGCTTGGTCAAATGACTTTCTGTATATCACTTTTTTCATCTTTAAAGTATGGATCATATATCACCTATCTCAGAGGGTAATATAGTTAAATAAGTTTAGTACAGATGTGTTTTATATGATCATATTGTTTTAGATGTTTGCCATATGCACACTCAAAACATAGAATTACTAAAGTTGTATTTACTTTTTCAATTTTTAGAATAAATTAGAATTTAGAATAAATTTAGAATTTTTAGAATTCAGTTTTATTTTTTCAGTGTTTAGAATAAATCTGAGTCCCTTTTTAATGATGGGTTTAACTTACTCACAATGATTATATTTACTGAATTCTCTCTCTTATCAAGGATGTAAAACTGCTGACTCTATTTTTTTCCCTCATTTTATGGGGTAAGTAAAACTGCTTTGTTCTAATGCTATTTCTTTACTTGTTTACAAATTTTACATTATTTATGTTATTTCAGTAAACAGGTACTGTTTATTGCATCAAAAATCATTTACATAAATATTTTTAGTAACATATATATAGCCAGGTATTTATTTTTAGTTTTGGTAGGTTAATAAAATTCAAGTCATTCAATTAGCAAAAGACTTTCTGATCCACCTTCCTCAAAAGCACCAGACCATCTGACAATAGTTAAGCAGGCAGTTTCCATGCAAGTCAATTTCACCATGATCTCAATAGGAGAATTTTCTATTCATAGGTTGAGACAAAGTTTATCTGATCTTTTGAAGTGCAGATCCCTATGAAGGGAAATCCTTGTCAGCATGATGTTAAAAAAAGAAATGTTTTTTTTTTTTCATTAAACTGGCAGAAATATTAGTAGTTTAATGTTAATTTCTCAAATACAATAACTAAAAGGTAGTTTTACTTGATTATCTTGATCGATAACATGTGAATTTTATATTTCAAGTTGAATGCCTGCTTAAAATGATGAAGGGATTGCCACTTAGAAGGCAGTTAAAAAGAAGATGATATATTTCAAACACTAAAATTGTATTTCTATGTACCATAAATGCAAAATGACTTGCAAAGTGACCTCTTTGGTACTTCTTCAGAATTCAATATTTTAAATTTATAGCAATCTGTGCTGAACAGAAAAATGAACATATTTCCTTGGCAACTATATTTACTTTTATTTGATTGCAGTATATTTTCTATTTTTATGAATATGTATTTATATTTTTCAGATTAAAGTATACTTGTAGGTCAATTTTCTCACTACTTTTATAAGAAAGTGATTTAAAAATTCAACATGAGTTTCTGTAATACATAATGTTGCATAAAACAGCTTTAACGATGAATAGAATTTTGGGTTATTCTGCCTTATTTTCGTACTATGGAGGAGTCTGTAGCTCAGATTGGAACTTAAGCAAAAAAATAAGAAGGTGGTAACTTCATATACTATGTTTCCCAACCTTCATATTTGATCCTGAATTATCTAAGGTCTCTTATGATAAGTGTATAAAAAACATACTTTCTCACAACTGATTTCTCAACTGAGTGTCTTATAGTTCTTGTTCCTACCTCATCAAAACAACTATTCTCATGCCACTGTTTCTAAATCAAAATTAATATATAGATTCATCTTATAAGAAAATAATTTTATTGGCCCTGAAACTGGCTTAAATTATTTTCATTTCAATAATATTGAATCTATACAAATTTAAAACTAAATATAAACTATGGTGATATTCCTACAAACTTTTAAAACATCTTAGGTTATATTGCACTATTGTTGATTAACAATACTGTAATGATTTCAAATGTACAGGAAAGTAATTCAGTTATACTTGTATCTATTCTTTTTCTAATTGTTTTCCCATTTAAATTGCTATATAATATTAAGCAGAGTTCCCTGTGTTATACTGTAGGTCCTTTTTGGTTATCAATTTTAAATGCAGCAGTGTGTGAATGTCAGTCCCAAACTCCCTAAATATCCCTACCCCCCTCCCCCGACCCATCCCTCATGCTAATTTTAAGTTCATTTTCTAAGTCTGTGAGTCTGTTTCTGTCATGTAAGTAACTCATCTGTATTGTTTCTCTTTGGATTTCAATTATAAGTGATGTGATATTTCTCTTTGTCTGACTTATTTCATTCAGTATGACAATCTCTCAGTCTGTCTATTTTACTGCAAATGGCATTATTTCATTCTTTTTAATGGGTTACGAATATTCCATTGTTTATATGTGCCACATTTTCATAATCCATTCCTCTGTTGATGGGCATTTTGGTTGCTTCCATGTCTGGCTATTGTAAACAATGCTGCAATGAATACTGGGGTGCATGTAACCTTTCAGATCATGATTTTCTCCAGATATATGCCTGAGTGTTATTCCAGGTTCATGCTAAGATGCTAAGTAACTTCAGTCGTGTCCGACTCTGTGCGACCCCGTAGACGGCAGCCCACCAGGCTCCTCTGTCCCTGGGATTCTTCAGACAAAAACACTGAAGTGGGTTGCCATTTCCTTCTCCAATGCATGAAAGTGGAAAGTGAAAAGTGAAAGTGAAGTCGCTCAGTCGTGTCCGACTCTCCGCGACCCCATAGACGGCAGCCCACCAGGCTCCCCTGTCCCTGGGATTCTCCAGGCAAGAATACTGGAGTGGGTTGCCATTTCCTTCTCCAATGCATGAAAGTGAAAAGTGAAAGTGAAGCCGCTCAGTCGTGTCCGACTCTCCGCGACCCCATAGACTGCAGCCCACCAGGCTCCTCCATCCATGGGATTTTCCAGACAAGAGTACTGGAGTTGGGTGCCATTGCCTTCTCCGATTCCAGGTTCATGTGGTAGCTCTGTTTTTAGATTCTAAGGAACCTTCATACTGTTCTACATGGTGGCTGTACCAATTTGCATTCTCATCAACAGTATAGGTAGATTTCCTGCTCTTCACACCCTCTCTGGCATTTATTGTCTGTGGATTTTTTTTAAATTAAATTTTATTTTGCTTAACTTTACAATATTGTATTGTTTTTGCCATACATCAAGATGGATCCGCCACAAGTATACATGTGTTCCCCATTCTGAACCCTCCTCCCTCCTCCCTCCCCATACCATCCCCCTGGGTCGTCCCAGTGCACCAGTCCCAGGCATCCGTTATCAGGCATCGTACCTGGACTGGTGACTCGTTTCAGATATGATATTATACATATTTCAATGCTATTCTCCCAAATCATCCCACCCTCTCCCTTTCCCAGAGTCCAAAAGTCTGTGGATTTTTGAATGATAACTCTTTTGACTGGTAAGAGGTGCTATCATATTATAGTTTCAATTCATATTTCTCTAATAATTAATGATTTTGAACATCTTTTCAGGTGCCTCTTGGCCATCCGTATGTTTTCTCTGGAGAAATGTCTATTTAGGTAATCTGCCCATTTTTTCACTGAGTTGTTTGTTTTGATGATATTAGGACATATTAGCTATTTATTCTTCAATTCATTGATGTGGTGTATCACATTGACTGATTTACATATATTGAAGAATCCTTGCATCCCTAGGATAAACCCCACTTGATCATGGCATATGATCTTTTTAATGTATTGTTAGATTTCAATGCCTAGTACTTTGTTGAGGATTTTTGTGTACATTCACCAGTGAAATTAGCCTGTGATTGTCTTTTTTTGTGGTATCTTTGTGTGGTTTGAGAACCAGGGTGATGGTGCCCTCAAAGAATGAGTTTGGGAGTTTTTCTTACTCAGCAATTTTTTGGAACAGCTTCAGAAAGATAAAATGCTTGACAAAATTCACCCATAAAGCCATAAAATCCTGGACTTTGTTTGCTGGGAGTTTTTAAATCACACTCTCAATTACAATGCTTGTGATCCATCTGTTCATATTTTCTATTTCTTCTTGGTTCAGTCTTGGGAGATTGCACCAACAAAATATTTTAAAACACATTTAATTGCAAAGAAATTGCAAACCAATATAATTTCAATTAATATTGGTTTAATGTATAGAAATTATTTCTGAAATTTTCTGAGATTAATTTTTTTTTTTAATATTAATGCACTGCTGATTTATGCAGAAAGTTCACTGAGTCTGGCATTCATATACAGACTATATCAATGACACATTCCCAAAATGTTTAGTTATATTTATTATAATTTATTTATTAAGAATATTCTGGTTTTCTTTTCCCATTAACTCATGTAATGTAGTACAACTTAGTATAAAATACCTATATAATTGGTTACAACAGGTTGTAACCTGTTGTTAGAGGTTACAGGTTGTGATACAGATAAGCTAGAATAATTCTATTGCTTTTGGATTGCACTGAAATGAAAATAATTGAAAAAATTCACTTGACTCATAGATATCTCCATCTAAAGTGTTGTCTTCTGCCAACTGGTCGTGAGTGGCTTAATTTGAGACACACTGAACTATCCAAAACACCAATCAAAACTTGATATGGATTCTACTCTGCCATTTCCTCCTCTGCTATAGCATATGAGTTTCTCACCATTATATAAATATATATTTAACATTATAATATATAACATTATATATATATATATATATACACATATATAAAACTAAAAAGTCAATGTAAACCTGAAAAGATTTAATCCCAAAGAAAATTGAATATAAACACACACAGACAATTATATCTAGTGGGCATGTGTATGTGTCTAGTCTGTGGCACAATGTATATCAATTCTGGCACAGAGCAAGAATTTGACAAATGGTAGAAACTTTTATTTCTATTACCACATAAAAATGAATAGCAATGTTGTTGATTAGATAAGTATTCTTCCAACAATAATAACTTGCAAAAGATTATCTCTTCCTGAGAACAAAATACTGCAATAGAATTTAATTATGAGAATCTTTAAGAAGGGTAATTGTAAGACCTTCAAATAATCCTACAAGGGAGGTATGTTATTTAGGTTTGTATTAAATTCTATTTACATTACAATAGAGCAATTGTGTCTATTTTACATCTAGTTAGTTGTGTAGTTCTATTAAATATAAGCATTTGAGTGTGGATGTTGTTTTTTTAATGATGTAGATTTTTGCATATCAATGAATGTTCAATTTTCACTGTGGCAATAGGCAGCTATACTAAAGAGTGAAATTTCTTTCTGATTCTTGGTATTTTAAACTGATCATTACTCATCTAACATGAATTGACATTTTGCTGTACATGAAAAAACTGTTAAGGCTTTATTTGCAAGACTACTATCGCTATTTCACTTTACATAATTTCTGTTTACATATGCGCATGGTGTATAGTACATTTCCAAAAAATGATCCTCAGTTTTACTGAGAATTGTATTTTAATGTTTATATCTCAACATAATCTGACACAGTGAACTGCTATGAAATATGCATCTAAAATGAACATATCTATGGAAAGTTAAGGTGTAAATCAAACAGATATAAGCTGGTAACTTTTTATACCTAGCACTCATATATTTCAAAGACTAAAAAGAAATTTGGAAGTTAATCCTAGGCTTCAAGAAAATATGTACTCATGTTGAAGCTATCAAACAATTAAAACTCTTTAAGACATTTTGTCTTTTGTATTGTGGACCATTTGGTCAAACCAAGCTTCCTCCAGAAAACCTAGACAATGCAGAGGAAAAAAAAAAATTATATATATATATATATATATATATTAATCTGCTTAAAAACATCAGAAGGTTTGAAAGGCTAAAATACCAGAGAAAAGGAAAGTCTAGAAATGGCAGGCCAACATTTGGTGCCTACATTCTCCTTAACAAAATCACCATATCTAAACTTGGAGGAGAATTTGAGAAATTAAGTTTTTCTGAGCTAAGTACAAAAATTGAATTTCTGGGCTGCAAAAATAAAGGGACCCTGGTAAAAACAAATTTAGTTGATTTTGAGAGCCAGTTACACAGGTACACAAAAAGTTAGCAACAAGACTCAAATAAGTTCATGCTATCTTTGCATTAATATGACCTGCTCTACATTCTCTTGTGAAGCAGAGGATTTTTTTCCGAGGGCTAGATCCAAGATGATAATAAAAGAATAGCCTGAATTTGCTGCCTCCTGGGAACACGGGAAATCTATCTTTTAAATAAACAATTTCTCCTGAGGGAGAACTTAGGATTGATTGAACTGCTTCTGCACAACAAATGATGGCAGAACCAGAGAGATGAATAGGAGAGACAGAGACCATCTCAGGACCTGCAGTAGGGGAGAATATCACTGAGCGGCTTGTACACAGACTCACCTGCCATAGGTACAGTAAAAAACAAACAAACAAAAAAAACAGCAATTTAAACGGCATCTACACTATATGTGAAGAAATCTACTTATTAAGCCTAAAAATGTCTGCTAAATGAGCAGGAAACTGCTGGGACTCACTCCAGAGTTGGAGACATGGGAGAGTACCATTTTTTTGCCTGCCCCCTACCTTGATAGAATGGACAGGAAAAAAAAAAAAAAAAATCTAGGCAGTCTTATGTCTACCAGGACTATTCTAGTACACCCCAGGTCCCTGGCTCATATCAGCTCCAGCCATTCTGCCACTGTGGGCCAGGGACAGAGCTGAGGGACTCCTGGTCCATTACTTCCCTAGCTTCAGTCAGGCCACAGGCAACTGACACATGAGTCTACATCAAGGACAGTCCTCCATAAGGCTATGCCTTCAAGACCAGGAGTAGTAGTTTTGCCTAATTCATAGTAACACACACAGAAAATTTTTAAAAATGAGGAAAAAGAGGAATATGCTCCAAATGAATGAATAAAACTCCAAGAAAAAAACCTTAATGAAATGAAGATAAATGCCATGATTTCAAACTATAATACAAAGCTATAGTGATCAAAATAGTGTGGCATTATTAAAAATCAGTCACACATAAATGAAAGGGAATGGACAGTCCAGAAAAAAATGTATATACGGAAATCAATCTATTACAAGGAAGCAAGAGTATACAATGAGGAAAAACAGAATCTTCAATAAATGGTGTTGGGGAAACTGGATAGCTATGTGCAATATAATCAAACTGGACCACTTTCTTACACCATAAACAAAATAAATTCATAATGTATTAAAGACTTTAAACATGAGACTTTATTCAGATATCTCTTAGAAGAAAACATGGGAAACATACTCCTTGACATTATTCTTAGCAATATCTCTTTGTATCTGCCTTCTCAGGTAAGGGGAAAAAACTAAAAAAACAGATGAGTTTACATCAAACTCAAAGGCTTTTGCACAGCAAAGGAATCCAGCAGTAAACAAGAAAGGCAACCTACTGAATGGGAGAAGTTATTTGCAAATTATATGTCTGATAATGGCTTAATATCCAAAATATATAAACATCACATATAACTCAATATCAGAAAACAAACAACAACAAAATCTAATTAAAAATTTGGTAGAAGACCTGAATGGCCAACTGGCACATGAAAGATGCTCAACATAATTAATGATTAAGGAAATTCAAATAAAAATCACAATGAGATGACACCTCATACCTGTTCAGACTATCTATCATCAAAAAGAACACAAATAACAAGTGTCAGCAAAATGTAGAGATAAGAGAACACTTGTACACTGTTGGTGGGAACTTAAATTGATGAAGCCACTATGGAAAACAAAATGGGGGTTTCATAACCATTAAAAATAGAGCTACCATATAGTCAAGCAATTCCCCTTCTGAGTATTTACCTAAAGAGAACAAAAACACTAAGTTGAAAAGACATATGCACCTTATATTAATTGTAGCATTGTTTAAATAGCAATATATGGAAGCAACTTGAATCCACTGATAGATAAAAGGATAAAGAAAATATTTTAAATCTATAATGGACTATTGCTCAGCCATAAAAAAAAAGAATGAAATCTTGTCATTTTCAATAACATGGATGCCTAGAGGATATTATGCTACATGAAATAAGTCAAACAGAAAGGTAAATGTCATATGATTTCACTTATATAAGAAATCTGAAAAACAAAGCAAATGAACAAAGGAAACAAAACAGAAGCAGCCTGGTAAAAACAGATTATGAGCTGGGAATTAACAGATGAAAGGGGCATGGGAGGATAGTCAAAATATTCTAAGGAGATGAAAAGGTAAAAATTTCTAATTATAAAATAAATAAGTCAAAGGAATGTAATGTACAGCATAGGAAATATAGTCAAAATATTGTAATAACTTAGGTGAAAGATGGTAATTAGACACTGTATTGTTTTGGTGATCATTTTTATATATAAAAAAATTGAATAATTATTTGGTATACCTGAAACTCATATACTATTGCAAATAGTTCTTTGTCAATAAAAATAAAATCAAGCTTTAAGAATTGTCATTATAATTTGTCACCCAAGATGATAAAAATTTGATAAAGTTTTTAAATATGTGACCTATAACTTGGAGAAAATTAGATTATAGCTTATGACAAGTACGTGTGATTGTTAAATCCAAAAAATGTTTGATGTATAAAATATGAGTAAAAGACTAGAAAAATAAACAATGGTAATTTTGGAAATAAAGATTAAAATTATTAATTAAAATTAAAATTCAGAATTGAGACTTCCCTGACAGTCTAGTTGTTAAGACTCCACACTTCCACAGCAGAGGGCACAGGTTCTATCCCTGATCAGGGAACTTAAATTCTCACATGCTGCAGACTATGACCAAAAAAATCCCCACCTCCCCAGATCTTAACATTTATTTAAGCACATCTAAATAGCTACTGCATATCACAGTTTTAAAAATATTTGGGAAGGAAAATTTTTAAGATTTGTATATTAAATACTAAATTATTTTGTATTAATGGAATTAGGTATATATACATTTTTCTCCAATAAATATTCCATTCCTATAGTTTAGATATTTTCTAATGCAAACATTCCATTAAACAAAATGATTAAAAAAAAACCCTGCATTAATCACATGCTTATGTGGTTTTAAGCTCTTTACACTCTCTCTCTTCCCTTTTTCTCTATTACACACAAGCAGAAACATACTAATATAACTGTCTGCAAAACATACTCATATATTTTAATACTTAAATTTGAGACAGTCCATTGTGAATCCATTCCTTATCACATCATTTTAATAACTGCTACTGCTAAGTCGCTTCAGTCGTGTCCGACTCTGTGCGACCCCACAGACGGAAGCTCACCAGACTCCCCCATCCCTGGCATTCTCCAGGCAAGTATACTGGAGTGGGTTGCCATTTCCTTCTCCAATGCATGAAAGTGAAAAGTGAAGGTGAAGTTGCTCAGTCGTGTCCGACTCTTAGCGACCCCATGGACTGGAGCCTACCAGGATCCTCTGTCCATGGGATTTTCCAGGCAAAAGTACTGGGGTGGGGTGCCATTGCCTTCCCCAATTATCATCTAGTTATTTTAATAAATCCATTTCAGTTCTACAACATTATTGGGTAAATAAAGATGGATCAAATGTGGAAATTATGTGGATTTAATAAAGTAATTTTAAAGTGAAGTGAGATAATAATATTCATTCGAGTAATCCCTTATATAACTGTAAGACATATAAAGCTTTTCCATTGAACATGCAAAAATTGGAACCCAGGATACTGGCTAAGATCTTCTGAAGTTAATAAAAACAACAAAACTAAGAAAATCTTTTGATTCAGGAAATTTCACCTGTTATTAATGATAAGCTTCAGTTCTACTGGCCCATTATGTCTATATTTGCATGTAGGAGTTTGAAGTAAAAGATGGTTTATATGTTTGTGGATATAATTTGCTTACAGTCCTTTACTCAAAGCATTTTTATAGCCAGTTATGCTATATTTATAGGCATCTAGTTACCCACTTTATTTTTGAAAATATTAAAATGAACAGTGAGTTCCTTTGCTGAAACAAGAATAATAGGCCCAATTGAACAATCTATCTGTGTCCTTGAATAAGTAACTTAATAGATATGAACCAATTTTTTTTTATCTGTAATATGAGAGACTTCTGTCTAGCTATAAAATTTTATCACCACGAGGCAAATCATGTCATGCTTTCTGCCTCCTCAGCAACTTGCTTGATATTGTATTTTATATTCACTTATAATTCAGATGTTTACTGTGATGAAATTGAACATTTAATGCTTCAATTCAACTTTGCAAAATATGTTATAAAACAAAATGAGCCACTTACTATAAAAAAGAAGAAAAATAAATTATCCTTTTGATGACTATTTGTATCATCTATAATTAGTTACATAAGTGATAGTGTAATATCCATATAGTGTATTAACTTTGGATAAACTAAGTTTACCAAACTCAAAATTTTGTTTTGTATTCTGACAACTGCTACTGTGCTGAGATGTTGCCTGGGGACAAATTACAGCATTTGGAGTTTCATATTGTCTATAATATTGTCTAAAATGAAGGAATATTACATACCAAGCTTATCATTGCCATGATGACTTCCTGCTTTCTGAATTAAATTAGGATTATAGCTGGTACTGAAAGTAATAAAAGAGAAACCTCAATGCTTCCATAAAATAACTACTAATGTATACTCAACAGTAATGAAAAAAAAAAACTAGTAAGATTTGTAAGATATAAACTATCAATCAAAAAACCCAATAACTCCTGAAAGTTCCTACCTCTGAAAAAGGAAAGGAAAAAGGAAAGCTAGAAGTCATTCATCTGTCAACTACTGTGACTTTGGATATCAAGCTCTGAACAACACTGTTGCTTTTAACCACTATGTTGGACTAGTTTTAGTCCAAAATTCTAAACTAGTTTTTAATTTAAGAACAGCATTTATTTTGATCTGATGCCTCAAGATGAAATATCCACTTCTACTTTGATAAACTGGAGACTATTTAAAAGAGAATATCTATTATGTATTGATTATTCTGAAACAGGACAGCTTTAGATGAAATTTAAGACTGAGAGGGAAGGAGAAAGATAAACAAACAACTGCAACAACAAGAATATTATAGCAATTTCAGAGCATTATAGATATTTTTGACTTTCCAATTTATAGACTTCTGTTTTAAATATTAGATGTGTGTCTTCTTGAAAGTTTGCTACTTGTTTGTTTTCTCTGCTTACTCTTATCAGTGCTAGTTTGATACAGGTCAAGAATGATTTCTAAAAGATTTAAGTCACAATGTTGATAGACTCTCCAAAAATAAGACAAGAAAAGGTGAAAATTTTGATATATGAAACTACACATAAAAGAACTGATCACTAAAACTATTGATCAATAATGAGTTTGTTTTTTACACAGTAATCTATAAATAAACAATATTAACAAGGGCTTAAAGGTAGAATGATAAGACTTAAAGTATTCTTGAGAGAGATCCACGTGCATTTTATAATTCTGTGACAGATGCTTATTAACTACTTTAACAAACTGTGTGAATACCTGGGATGGACACATAACTTGTAAACATTTGACTGTTAGATTAAATTGTCTAAAATGGTTAATGAGTCAGTTAGTTGGGAAATTATATATTTATTGCAGTCAGATCAGTCGCTCAGTCGTGTCCGACTCTTTGCGACCCCATGAACCGCAGCACGCCAGGCCTCCCTGTCCATCACCAACTCCCGGAGGTCACTCAGACTCATATCCATTGAGTCAGTGATGCCATCCAGCCATCTCATCCTCTGTTGAACCCTTCTCCTCCTGCCCCCAATCCCTCCCAGCATCAGAGTCTTCTCCAATGAGTCAACTCTTCACATGAGGAGGCCAAAATACTGGAGTTTCAGCTTTAGCATCATTCCTTCCAAAGAAATCCCAGGGCTGATCTCCTTCAGAAGGGACTGGTTGGATCTCCTTGCAGTCCAAGGGACTCTCAAGAATCTTCTCCAACACCACAGTTCAAAAGCATCAATTCTTCGGCGCTCAGCCTTCTTCACAGTCCAGCTCTCACATCCATACATGACCACAGGAAAGACCATAGCCTTGACTAGGCGAACCTTTGTTGGCAAAGTGATGTCTCTGCTTTTGAATATGCTATCTAGGTTGGTCATAACTTTCCTTCCAAGGAGTAAGCGTCTTTTAATTTCATGGCTGCAGTCACCATCTGCAGTGATTTTGGAGCCCAGAAAAATAAAGTCTGACACTGTTTCCACTGTTTCCCCATTTATTTCCCATGCAGTGATGGGACCAGATGCCATGATCTTCGTGTTTTGAATGTTGAGCTTTAAGCCAACCTTTTCACTCTCCACTTTCACCTTCATCAAGAGGCTTTTGAGTTCCTCTCCACTTTCTGCCATAAGGGTGGTGTCATCTGCATATGTGAGGTTATTGATATTTCTCCCAGCAATCTTGATTTCAACTTGTGTTTCTTCCAGCCCAGCGTTTCTCATGATGTACTCTGCATATAAGTTAAATAAACAGGGTGACAATATACTTCATTCATTGACACACTTTACTGGTAACCAGTAGAGTTTCTTTCTCAGCTGCTCCCTCCTTCTCCTGGTCTTCCTGAAAGCAAACTTTGTTGTTCAGTGCTACATTGTGTCCAACTCTTTGCTATCCCCCTGGACTGCAGCATGCCAGGTTTCCCTGTCCTTCACCTGGAGTTTGGTCAAATTCACCTCTGTTGATTTGGTGATGCCATCCAACCGTGTCATTCTTGGTCCCCACCTTCTCCTCCTGCCCTCAGTCTTTCCCAGCATCAGGATCCTTTCCAATGAATTGGCTCTTTGCATCAGGTAGCCAAAATATTGGAACTTCAACTTCAGCATCAGTCCTTCCAAAGAATATTCAGGGTTGGTTTCCTAAACAAACTACCTGCACACAAATCTTTGTCTTATGATTGCTTTTGGGAGAATCTAAATTAAAGAAGTAGCGTTTATATACTAAAGGTGAAGTTGTGTGGGTGTGCTTCAGCTACACTATGTACCAAATTTTTATCTAAACTAGAAATCTTAAGAAATATTGTATAGGTATTTTTTTTTTTTTTTTTGCCCTAACTTGCTATGCAATTTTTTCCAAGCCATTTAAAGGTTTAGGTAATATACATCTTGAGCTTAAAAAAAATATAGTTCAGAAGTGAGGACAGTAGGAATATATGATCTCTAAAATTGTCTGCAAGTCAAAAGAATTACACACTAGAAAACCTCTTATCTGATGCCATTAGGACATGTAGTGCAGAAGTTAATTGAAAAGTTTGGTTAAAATGATGTATAAAATGATACATTCACAACTTATATGGTTTGTTTTAAACTAAATGCATGTATTTTACTTCAAAATTCTTGTGTGTTTCAAAGAACTTTTGAGTGTGGGCTGCCTTATATTCTTTATTTTATAAACCACACCCACACTTTTGGAATTAAAGTTAAAAGACAATTTAAAGACCCTGTTGATAGAGGTGCTAATTATTGCTATATGGCAATCATATTTTAATACATAATTTTATCATATAAGCATGCTGTATACCTTTAAAAAATGAAGACACTGATGAAGTAATTTCACTGAAGAATCTTTTCTGATTTTATATTTCCTCTAATATTTATCAAATGTATTTCCAATAATTAATTGAAAAGCATTTTGTGGCTTCTTGCTTATATCAGTCCTGTTAACAGAGCTAATAATATAAAACAATTTATTTTTTGTATATTTCATTATTTTATATACTCAGATAATATAATTAATTTAACTAAGTAACAGATACAACAAGAAAATACATCCATGCCTCTCTCTACTAACTCTTGATGAAAAAGCAGGGGGTTTGCAGGTAGTTTCAAGAGTTACAACCTAGATGTATAATTCAATATATTATATTCTTTACTCTAAATAATTTAATCCAAAAAACTTTGCATTATTAGTGTTAGCTAAAGAGTTGTGCTCTCTTAAGCTTCCAAAACTTCAGATGAATTTCAAAGCAAAAGTTAGCATGACTTTAGCAATTTTATTTTATTTTTTAATTACTTTATTATTTTTATTTATTTATTTATTTATTTTTACTTTACAATATTGTATTGGTTTTGCCATACATCAACATGCATCTGCCATGGATGTACACATGTTACCCATCCTTATCCCTCCCTCCCACCACCCTCCCTCCCCATACCATCCCTCTGGGTCATCCCAGTGCACCAGCCTCAAGCTTCCTGTATCTTGCATCAAACCTGGACTGGCGATTCATTTCTTATATGATATTATACATGTTTTAATGCTATTCTCCCAAATCATCCCCTGCTTCCTTCTCCCACAGAGTCCAAAAGACTGTTCTATACATCTGTGTCTCTTTTGCTGTCTTGCATACAGGGTTGCTGTTACCATCTTTCTAAATTCCATATATATGCATTAGTATACTGTATTGGTGTTTTTCTTTCTGGTTTACTTCAGTCTGTATAATAGACTCCAGTTTCATCCACCTCATTAGAACAGATGCAAATATATTCTTTTTAATGGCTGAGTAATACTCCATTGTGTATATATACCGCCGCTTTCTTATCCATTTGATGGACATCTAGGTTGCTTCCATATCCTGGCTATTATAAACAGTGCTGTGATGAACACTGGGGTACATGTGTCTCTTTCAATTCTGGTTTCCTCTGTGTGTATGCCCAGCAGTTGGATTGCTGGGTCATATGGCAGTTCTATTTCCAGTTTTTTAAGGAGTCTCCACAATTTTATAATTCAGGAAAATGTACAAAGCATCCACATGAGGGGCCCTTGGTTGTATTTCTGCTGATATAAATCCAAATATTCAACCAATATCTAACCTTAAAATGATATCACCAATAAATGTTTTTAAATTTTATAATAAATCACCAACTTTGGAAAATATCTGGTCACCCAAAATTCTAGGCATATCACTAATGAATATTGAAACCCAGGTTTATACTTGAACAAGAAGATACTGAATAAACAGTGCTCTGTGTTCTCTCTTATTTGCTCTGCTCAGTGACTCCAAAATGGTAAGTGCAGTTCTTAGCTGTTGTATCAACTGACTTTGGAGATTACAGTTTTGCATTACAGTCCATAAGAATAAGAATTTATAAGCATAGTACTGAATGGTCAGATCAGATCAGATCAGTCGCTCAGTCGTGTCCGACTCTTTGCGACCCCATGAACCGCAGCACGCCAGGCCTCCCTGTCCATCACCAGCTCCCGGAGGTCACTCAGACTCGCATCCATCGAGTCAGTGATGCCATCCAGCCATCTCATCCTCTGTCGTCCCCTTCTCCTCCTACCCTCAATCCCTCCCAGCATCAGAGTCTTCTCCAATGAGTCAACTCTAGATCTGATAGATAGAGTGCCTGATGAACTATGGAATGAGGTTCGTGACATTGTACAGGAGACAGGGATCAAGACCATCCCCATGGAAAAGAAATGCAAAAAAGCAAAATGGCTGTCTGGGGAGGCCTTACAAATAGCTGTGAAAAGAAGAGAAGCGAAAAGCAAAGGAGAAAAGGAAAGATATAGACACCTAAATGCAGAGTTCCAAAGAATAGCAAGAAGAGATAAGAAAGCCTTCTTCAGTGATCAATGCAAAGAAATAGAGGAAAACAACAGAATGGGAAAGACTAAGGATCTCTTCAAGAAAATCAGAGATACCAAAGGAGCATTTCATGCAAAGATGGGCACGATAAAGGACAGAGATGGTGTGGACCTAACAGAAGCAGAAGATATTAAGAAGAGGTGGCAAGAATACACAGAAGAACTGTACAAAAAAGAGCTTCAAGACCTAGACAATCATGATGATGTGATCACTGACCTAGAGCCAGACATCTTGGAATGTGAAGTCAAATGGGCCTTAGAAAGCATCACTGAATGGTATATAGCCATAAAATATAATACATATGTAACTAATATAGCATGTCAAAACCCGATACATGCTTTTGAAAATATTGAGCAGAGTAATGAAAAGTCACAAGTAGAGAGGTCTATATGTTTGTGTAGGTTGCAATTTTTGACATGGAGTCAGGATGAATGTCACTGAGAAAATGCATTTATCAAAGACTTGAAATTGCTGAAAAGGTATATTAGTAAAAATAGGTTAGACTATTCTTCAGTAACAATAAGGAGCCAAATCTCACAGGTTTAAACCAGAAAGTTTAAGGTCTCATTTGATACCTTTTGCAGAATGACCTGCAGCTCTTTTTTGCCTCAGTCTCATCAGAACACAGCCTGAAAACCTCTATAATCTGGAACATAAAAATATGGAAACATGGCAAATTGTGCACTGACTTGTAAACTCTTCCAACAAAAGATGACATGTGGTAATCTTGTTCCCATTTTATTGGCTGAAGCAAGTCATGTGGACAAGATAAACCGCAATGAAGCAGAAACATACAACCCTCCCACATGTTCTCAAGTGGGAAAAAAATCCATCTGTGCCCTGATGGCCATCATTGAGAATGAGCAGTCCAGCCTCACACTCAGGGCCAGGACTCAGGTGAGGAGAGTAAGACAATCACCTCAAATGCAAAATGTGGGGAGGCACTGAAAATTCACTAATAATATTTTTTAAAAATAATATTTTAAAAAACCTCAAAATTAATGCAAAAATCCATGATGAGCAAATACACACTTTTTAAATAAAGATGGGATAAGTATGCCATTCTATGTAGAGCCATATTAGAGCCTGAGGCAAAAGAAGAGATAAACAATAGTTTCTATTTAAAATAGTGATAATTCATTCATCATGGAAATTTTGTATTGATATCATTTATTTACAATAATGAGTTAAATATTTTTAATTTTCATAATGGAAATTTGTGACACCACTGTAAATTTTGGAAAAAATAGATAACAAATATGCTTTTAAAGACCCATATTCTAATAAAGGGCTTCCCAGGTGGCTCAGTGGAAAAGAACCCTCCTGTCAATGCAAGAAATGAAAGAGATACAGGTTTGATCCCAGGGTTGGTAAGATTCAGGGCATGGCAACCCACTCCAATATTCTTGCCTGGAGAATCCCATGGCCAGAGAAGCCCAGAGGGCTACAGGCCATGGGGTCACAAAGGGTCAGACACGACTGAGTGACTAAATAACAATAACTATATATTTTAGTCCTGAGACATGTATTTTACTCACCTCATTCTAGACTTAGAGTGCATATTCCACAATAGGAAGGAATTATTATCAAGGAAATTCTAACAGATTATCAAGGAAATTCTAAGTATAGTGCTTTAAAATATGTATTCAGGCCTCATATTTTCTAAACTTGAATCTTATTTTCATTTTTAAGGAGATTTTAAACAGTTGCTTAACTTCCTACTCTAGTTCAGCCTCACCTTATTTGTAAAACAAGGTTGCACATATTCATAAGGTCACTAAGAAGACATATTGAAAAATATGCTTAGAACAGTTTTAATAAATGGCTCCTACTGTGTAAGTATCCAATAAATGCTATATGTTATTGATAGTTAAAACCAGAAAAAAAGTATACTTTTAAAATAAAGATAAAGTGTACTAAAAGAAACTTTGCAGGAGAGGAAACAAAACTGGATAGCATGAACATATATTTAATGAAATGTTTGTACTGCTATTTCTAAGATATTTGCATTTGTATTTTAATGTATCTTCAGAGTACTCAAACGTGTAATTATATAAAATCCAGGCAAAAATAAGAATGCGAATTAGTCACTAGCTTCAATCAAAGCAAAATATGGAGAAGTCATTCAGCCTGTTTAAATAGACTTACTAATATTGAGAGAGTAATTGAGCATAATTGGCATCACAGAATTCAAGGTAATAGGGCAAGTACAGAAAGTATAATGATAGAAGATTGTACCTTAATAATAATGCCAAAATATGAATGTCCAATAATAGGGATCTTCAAAATAAAGAAGCACTAGATGCATTTTAGCTATGTGATTTGGGTAGGAAGAATTATAGTACTAAAGGAAAACCAGGTCACTGAGAAAATATTAGAACTATTGGTACAGGAAAAGGATCATATACAGTACTAATACAGCTCAGACTTAACAGTTCCATATTTCTCAAAGGAAATGCCTTTGGCACAGCAGTACGGAATAGTGAATGCCTTATGCTTTATACTCAATTTTTCTATCAATAGTGAATTATTTGGCTAAGAATCTTTTCAAAGAGTTCTATACACTATCCTACCATAGTCACACATGTTTAAACCAAAAGGCCTTTCTATGCCACTTTGAAAACGAATTCCTGTCAGAAAGTCAATAGGCCAGGCAGAAAGAGGATCAAGTAAAATGAGGTGAGGAATGAAATGATAGTTTTCGTTGGCAAAAAAAAAAAGCCCATCAAAATTCAATGAGGCTTAAGAGTCATTGTAAATGATTTGAAGGAAAGCTAACACATCTGTTTCATTCAAAGTTGTTAATATAAAAGAAGGTCAGTTGAGTTTCCATTAAGTGGCTACTTTGTGGATTACTTTATCCTTGAGAAAAATAAAAGGAAGAAAGGATCAGGTAGGAATGACCGGAGACTTGTCATGTCCGATAACTGAGAAAGTAAATTAGAAAAATATTTGAACCTAGTATGTAATTCTTTAGTTAAAGTAACATTCAAATTATTTTAATTTACAACTTTGCTGGATACCTAGCATAATATGGCCTAGACTCCAGGGAATTGACTATGTTTTCATTATTATTATTATTAATGATCATGTATGGAATACGTGGACTTCCTTGTTAGCTCAGATGGTGAAAAACCTGCTTACAATTCAGGAGACCCAGGTTTTATCCCTGGGTCAGGAATATCCCCTGAAAAAGAGAATGGCTACAAACTTCAGTATTCTTGCCTAAAGAATTTCATGGGCAGAACATGGAGTCAGAAAGAGTCGGACAAACTAAGCAAGTAACACTTTCACTTTCATAGAATACTTAAAATTAGCAAGGGGTGCTAAATAATAAATAAAGATTCATTTATTTGATGCTCAAAATTAGGAGGAAATTTATGGCTTTCATCTTGCATGTATAGAAATGTTAGCTTGAAGTATTGATAGGACTTTCATAAAGTTACACATTTAGTAAGTGTAGAAGCACTGTTCTTAATCACAGCTCTGAAGGGCAAGTGTTATTTAAGTGATGTTACACATAACTTTTCTGGAAAATACATCTATATTTCCATTATGTCTTATGTATAATATGTGTATATGTAAATATATCAGTTCAGTTCAGTCGCTCAGTTGTGTCCCACTCTTTGCGACCCCATGAATCAAAGCACGCCAGGCCTCCCTGTCTTTCACCAACTCCCATAGTTCACTCAGACTCACATCCATCGAGTCAGTGATGCCATCCAGTCATCTCATCCTCTGTCATCCCCTTCTCCTCCTGCCCCCAATCCCTCCCAGCATCAGGGTCTTTTCCAATGACTCAGCTCTTCGCATGAGGTGGCCAAAGTACTGGAGTCTCAGCTTTAGCATCATTCTTTCCAAAGAAATCCCAGGGCTGATCTCCTTCAGAATGGACTGGTTGGATCTCCTTGCAGTCCAAGGGACTCTCAAGAGTCTTCTCCAACACCACAGTTCAAAAGCATCAACTCTTCAGCGCTCAGCCTTCTTCACATTTCAGCTCTCACATCCATACATGACCACAGGAAAAAGCATAGCCTTGACTAGATGAACCTTTGTTGGCAAAGTAATGTCTCTGCTTTTGAATATGCTATCTAGGTTGGTCATAACTTTCCTTCCAAGGAGTAAGCGTCTTTTAATTTCATGGCTGCAGTCACCATCTGCAGTGATTTTGGAGCCCCCCAAAAATAAAGTCTGACACTGATTCCAATGTTTCCCCATCTATGTGCTATGAAGTGATGGGACCAGATGCCATGATCTTCGTTTTCTGAATGTTGAGCTTTAAGCCAACTTTTTCACTCTCCACTTTCACTTTCATCAAGAGGCTTTTTAGTTCCTCTTCATTTTCTGCCATAAGGGTGATGTCATCTGCATATCTGAGGTTATTGATATTTCTCCTGGAAACCTTGACTCCAGCTTGTGCTTCTTCATTCCAGCGTTTCTCATGATGTACTCTACATATAAGCTAAAGAAGCAGAGTGACAATATACAGCCTTGACATACTCCTTTTCCTATTTTGAACCAGTCTGTTGTTCCATGACCAGTTCTAACTGTTGCTTCCTGACCTGCATATAGATTTCTCAAGAGGCAGTTCAGGTGGTCTGGTATTCCCATCTCTTTCAGAATTTTCCACAGTTTATTGTAATCTACACAGTCAAAGGCTTTGGCATAGTCAATAAAGCAGAAATAGATGTTTTTCTGGAACTCTCTTGCTTTTTCCATGATCCAGCAGATGTTGGCAATTTGATTTCTGGTTCCTCTGCCTTTTCTAAAATCAGCTTGAACATCAGGAAGTTCACAGTTTACATATTGCTGAAGCCTGGCTTGGAGAATTTTGAGCATTACTTTACTAGTGTGTGAGATGAGTGAAATTGTGCAGTAGTTTGAGCATTCTTTGGCATTGCCTTTCTTTGGGATTAGAATGAAAACTGACCTTTTCCAGTCCTGTGGGCACTGCTGAGTTTTTCAAATTTTCTGGCATATTGAGTGTAGCACTTTCACAGCATCATCTTTCAGGATTTGAAATAGCTTAACTGGAATTCTATCATCTCTACTAGCTTTGTTTGTAGTGATGCTCTTTAAGGCCCACTTGACTTCACATTCCAGGATGTCTGGCTCTAGGTCAGTGATCACATCATCGTGATTATCTGGGTGGTGAAGATCTTTTTTGTACAGTTCTTCTGTGTATTCTTGCCACCTCTTCTTAATATCTTCTGCTTCTGTTGGGTCCATACCATTTCTGTCCTTTATGGAGCCCATCTTTGCATGAAATGTTCCTTTGGTATCTCTGATTTTCTTGAAGAGATCCCCTAGTCTTTCCCATTCTGTTGTTTTCCTCTACTTCTTTGCATTGATCGCTGAGGAAGGCTTTCTTATCTCTCCTTGCTATTCTTTGGAAGTCTGCATTCAGATGCTTATATCTTTCCTTTTCTCCTTTGCTTTTTGCTTCTCTTCTTTTCACAGCTATTTGTAAGACCTCCCCAGACAGCCATTTTGCTTTTTTGCATTTCTTTTCCATGGGGATGGTCTTGATCCCTGTCTCCTGTACAATGTCACGAACCTCATTCCATAGTTCATCAGGCACTCTATCTAGCAGATCTAGGCCCTTAAATCTATTTCTCACTTCCACTGTATAGTCATAAGGGATTTGATTTAGGTCATACCTGAATAGTCTAGTGGTTTTCCCTACTTTCTTCAATTTCAGTCTGAATTTGTCAATAAGGAGTTCATGGTCCGAGCCACAGTCAGCTCCTGGTCTTGTTTTTGCTGATTGTATAGAGCTTCTCCATCTTTGGCTGCAAAGAATATAATCAGTCTGATTTTGGTGTTGACCATCTGGTGATGTCCATGTATAGAGTCTTTTCTTGTGTTGTTGGAAGAGAGTGTTTGCTATGACCAGTGCATTTTCTTGGCAAAACTCTATTAGTCTTCATTCAGTATTCCAAGGCCAACTTTGCCTGTTACTCCAGGTGTTTCTTGACTTCCTACTTTTGCATTCCAGTCCCCTATAATGAAAAGGACATCTCTTTGGGGTGTTAGTTCTAAAAGGTCTTGTAGGTCTTCATAGAACTATTCAACTTCAGCTTCTTCAGCATTACTGGTTGGGGCATAGACTTGGATTACTCTGATATTGAATGGTTTGCTTTGGAAATGAACAGAGATCATTCTGTCATTTTTGAGATTGCATCCAAGTACTGAATTTCAGACTCTTTTGTTGACCATGATGTCTACTCCATGTCTTCTTAGGGATTCCTGCTCACAGTAGTAGATACAATGGTCATCTGAGTTTAATTCACCCATTCCAGTCCATTTGAGTTTGCTGATTCCTAGAATGTCGACATTCACTCTTGCCATCTCTTGTTTGACCACTTCCAGTTTGACTTGATTCATGTGAATATATATATATGTATTAATGATGTATGTTTATATAATCTATATGTGTGCTCAGTTGCTCAGCTGTATCCAACTCTCTGTGATCCCATGAACCATAGCCTGCCGGGCTACTCTGTCCATGGAATTTCCCAGGCAGGAATACTGGAGGGGTTGCCATTCTCTTCTCCTGGGCATCGCCCCAAGTCAGGGATTGAATCTGGGTCTCCTGTTTACTTTTGTTATTGTTGATGCTAGTGATGTCTAGTTAGGTTTTGTTTTGTTTTATGTGTGTGTGTATTTATTTAGTTTATAATTTTAGCTTTTTCATATTTCTCAATTTTAGTTTTTGTTTTTGTAATTTCCCTAGCAAGTCTTGGTACACATATATTTCTGACTTATATGGATCATATGAGTGTAATGTGTGTGTTTATGAAAAATCAGATTAACAGAACCTTTGGAATAAGTGTCTCAGGTAATAAAAGTGTCTGCTTGCAATGCAGGAGACACAGTTTCGATCTCTGTGTCGGGAAGAGTCCCCTGGAGAAGGAAATGGCAGCCCACTCCAGTTCTCGTGCGTGGAAAATTCCATGGATGGAGGAATCTCGTAGGCTACAGTCCATGTGGTCACGAAGAGTCGGACACAACTGAGCCACTTCACTTTCATTTCATTTTCATTGGAATAAGCTGATTTAACTAGCTGTATCTAGTGTAAATTTTAATATCAGTCTGATATACCCTTGAAACCTACTCTATTGGATTCTTAAAAATAAAACAATATTTTATGAATTGAAATCTCTGTATCATGTGCCATTGCATATTAATTATATGTCTGTACTCACCACTGGACTATGTGCACCCCAAAGTTGGAGATTAAGTGATTAGTTATAAATAAATATCAGTCTGACCTATAATATATTATTATATAGTGTAATATATTATATATTTATTATAAGTATATAAAGTTATGGTTATAAATATTTATTAATTAATGGAATAATTATAAAATTATATCTATAAATACAAAGGTAGTATATATAATTCATTACCAGAGAGATTGCATTGATTGCAACTTTGTTTTATAGAAAATGAGTAAGAGCATTAGATATTTATGGATAAACCATTCAGCATTTTATTAATTATTAACTATTTATTAACTATTAACACATAAACACAGAAAAAGGCAGAAATAATAATTATAGATACTTGACAATTATGTATGCTCATTTTCTTATAAATTAGACATAAGATACTATGTTTGGAAACTATCCTGAATTTATGATTATGCTTACCTAAATTTTTTGTTATATAGATTGTTCAAGTGGGCCTTTTGATGTGGAGGGAGAAGGATATATATTAAATACTATGCATTTTAAGACATGTAGTATCTGACAGAAAATTTGGGTTATAGGAGATATAAACAAAGCACTGGTCTTATCATATGGTGGAGATCTTGAACCCATGCCGCCTTTTTGAATTTCTGAAGCATCCAACACCTGTCAACACATGGATGTTTATCAAGAGTGGCTTTGAATGGAAAAGCCATCATTCACCCTTTCATAAAATATGAAATCTATTCATACTTACTCTTCCTAAATTCAGTCACTTGCTTGCCAAGTAAAATGTTCACATCAAAAATGATAGAAAATGATTACATTTATCAATATAAAAATAAAAAATAAAATGAAAATGAAAATAAAGCTAAAAATTAGAAGGAATAAAATTCTGGAAATTAAATTGTGTAAAAAAAAGAGAAAACTATATAAGACCAATAGGAATGAGTTAAAAACAAAATAATCTTTTTCAGGAAGATGATTTTTTAAAAAGCAGAGATTAATATTAGATATGATCTCTCAGACAGTACTCCATGGCAAAAGGAAAGCTGGGCTCTAGAAACAGATGAAATGGATCTGAAGATTCTGAACTACCAATTTTTAACTCTTCTTACTAGAAAAGTCAGCTTTAATTTGATGAAGTTTTCTTCTCCATTTTTAGTAATGAATTTCTGGTAAGTTGAAGATGATAAGCACTACAGTTTTATAGCAGGTATCAGTTAAGAAGATTTTTGCATTTATTTGCCTTGCAAAACCTCTTGAATTTTTCATCAGCAAAGAATGATAAATAAATAACTAATTGAACACTAATTTACTTGTTCCATTCCAGTTCTAATTTGTAGACAGCAAAATAAAAACCAGTTTGTTGATACAAGAAAACTGTATTTACATGTTCTTGTTGTTGTCATAATAATTACTGTTGTTTTTAACTTACCCTGACAAGGAGTTGAAACTATAAAGAGAATGATGAGTAATTTGCAATGAATCAAAAACATGGATGTTGAGTATTTTGTGGACAATTTTTAGTTTAAAAAACTAGCATAATTTGCCATCACATCATTGTATTTATAATAGAACTATTATCTAAGAAGTAGTTACATCTATTATATGTAATTATTTCCTTTGAAAATCGATTTTACTAACTCTCCAAGGTAGCTGACATTTTGATTACTTCTTTTGTAGTATTTTGTCATGTTTTTCATTTTGGTCAGCTATGATTATACCATGGGAAACAGAGTATACCTGAAACTAACATCTCTGATTTTCAAGCAAAGCATACGCTAATACATTTTTTAAATACATAAAATATAATTTTTGTTTGAAATGAATAGTACTTTAACCCTCAATGAATCTGCCCAAAATTGATCCACCATAAACATTATTTAAAATTTTAAAATCACTTTAAAATTTTGAAGCTCTATAATTATCAGTGAAATGGAATAATTGGACTTTAACATTTCCAAGGAAAACCTCCTTCCTCATGCTTACAAATTTAATTGAATTGAATCCCCTTCTATATTTTTCTTTTTCCAAAAAAATTCAGTTTAGGTTCTGCTTCTTAAATTGGAGATAAGGTGCTGTTGTCTTGTGAACATACAGAAACAAAGGATAAGTAGAAGTTAAAAATATGAAAGAAAGCTTTAGGTTGCTATCAAGCCAATTATGATTTATGATGTTTAAAAATCTAGAAAAGAAGGTCAGAGAGGTGAACCTGATATGAGTATCATACTGAAAGCAGTGTTAAGGAATCAGAAAAGCTGCACAAAGCGGAACAGGATCACAGGGCTAAAGGTTGAAGTTTTTCAGTCACTAAGTTGTGACAATAATTCCAGATCAAAGGTTCCCTAAAACTATATAGTACTCTTTTAAAGATCACTAATATTTATAACCAGCTTTTAGAAAATATTATGATTAATTTCCAGGAAGCATTTAATTTTCAGAATTCACAATGTTTATCATATGTAGTTTTAATTTATAACAAATATAATTTTCATACTTTTAATTTCACTTGTATTTTAAAAGTTTGATAAGTACTTTAGCTATAGTTTTATTGTCTTTGCTTTTCTCTGAAATAGTATCACATGCACCAACTGTTTCACTTTTAATATTATTAAATAGAATATAGGTTATATATGTGTGAAATAAAAAGTATGGGATGACCCAGAGGGATGGTATGGGGAACGAGGTGGGAGGGGTTTCAAGATGGGGAACACGTGTACACCTGTGGTGGATGCATGTTGATGTATGGCAAAACCAATACAACATTGTAAAGTAAAAATAAATAAATAAATAAAAATACATTTAAGAAAAAAATAAAAAGTATGAACATATTAGAATATTTTATACCTAATCAAAAATAGTTTAAATTTACTAAAGTAATTGGGTTTAGGTAAACTATCAAGCCATTTATTTTCTTATCACCTCTTTTTTTTTGTTTTATTTTTTTCCTTTTCAATCATTTTTGGAAAACTCATAAAATAGATTTAATATTTTGTTTTCTCTATTGCTCAAATCTCAGATGCCACAGCAATTGCTACAGATGCACTGAAATGCCTAGATCTTCCAAAAGAACAGAGGAAAACAATAGAATGAAAAAGGCTGGAGACCACTTCTAGAAAATTAGAGATCTCAAGGGAATATTTTATGCAAAGATGGGCACAATAAACAACAGGAAAGATATGGACCCAACAGAAGCAGAAGATATTAAGAAAAGATGGCAAGCATACATAGAAGGAAAAAAGATCTTAATGAGCCAGATAAGCACTATGCTGTGATCACTCACTGAGAGCCAGACAGCCTGCAATGTGAATTCAAATGGGCCTTTGAAAGCATCACTACGAACAAAACTAGTGGAGGTGATGGAATTCCAGTTGAGCTATTTCAAATCCTAACAGATTATGCTACGAAAGTGATGCACTCAATATGCCAGCAAATTTGGAAAACTTAGCAGTGGCCAAAGGACTGGAAAAGATCAGTTTTCATTCCAGTCACAAAGGAAGGCAATGCCAAAGAATGTTCAAACTACCACACAATTGTACTCATCTTGCATGCCAGCAAAGCAATGCTCAAAATTCTCCAAGCAAGGCTTCAATAGTATGCGAACCATGAATTTCCAGAAGTTTAAGCTGGATTTAGAAAAGGCAGAGGAACCAGAGATCAAATTGCCAACATCCATTGCATCATCAAAAGGCAAAACAGTTCCAGAAAAAACATATATTTCTGCTCTATTGACCATGCCAAAGCCTTTGACTCTGTGATCACTATAAACTGTGGAAAATTCTTAAAGAGATGGGAATACCAGATCACCTGACCTACCTCCTGAGAATTCTGTTTGCAGCTCAAGAAGCAACAGGTAGAACTGGACATAAAAGTGGTTCCAAATTGGAAAAGGAGTACATCAAGGTTGTATATTGTCACTGTGCTTATTTAACTTACATGCCAAGTACATCATGTGAAATGTTGGGTTCAATGAAGCACAAACTAAAATCAAGACTACTGGGGAAAATATCAAAAACCTCAGATACGCAGATGCTACCACCCTTATGGCAGAAAGTGAAAAGAAACAAAGAGCCTCTTGATGAAAGTGAAAGGGGAGAGTGAAAAAGCTGACTTAAAACTCGACACTCAAAAATGAAGATCATGGCATCTGGTCCCATCACTTCATGGCAATTGTGAAAACAATAGAAACATTACAGACTTTATTTTCTTGGACTCTAGAATCACTATAGAAGGTGACTGCAGCCATAAAATTAAAAGATGCTAGTTCCTTGGAAGAAAAGTTATGACTAACCAAGACAGCATATTAAAAAGAAGAGGCATTACTTTGCTGACAAATGTCAGTCTGATCAAAGCTATGGTTTTTCCAGTAGTCATGTATGGATGTAAGAGTTGAACCATAAAGAAAGCTGAGCGCTGAAGAACTGATGCCTTTGAACTGTGGTGTTGGAGAAGACTCTTGAGAGTCCCTTGGACTTCAAGGAGATCAAACCAGTCCATCCTACAGGAAATTAATCTTGAATATTCACTGGAGGGACTGATGCTGAAGCTCCAATACTTTGGCCTCCTGATGAGATGAACTGACTCATTAGAAAAGACCCTGATGCTGGGAAAGACTGAAGGCAGGAGTGGAAGGGGACAAAAGAGGATGAGATTGTTGGATGGCATCACTGACTCAATGAACATGAGTTTGAGCAAGCTCCAGGTGCTGGTGATGGACAGCGAAGCCTGGCATGCTGCCACCCATGGGGTCACCAAGAGTCAGACATGACTGAGTGACTGAACTGAACTGAACTTCCTCTGTTGCATATTGACAGCTATATGATTTGCTATTTAATGATAATTCATGGGAAATAGATGGGGAAACAGTGGAAACAGTGTCAGACTTTGTTTTTCTGGGCTCCAAAATCACTGCAGATGGTGACTGTAGCCATGAAATTAAAAGACGCTTACTCCTTGAAAGGAAAGTTATGACCAACCTAGATAGCATATTCAAAAGCAGAGACATTACTTTGCCAACAAAGGTTCGTCTAGTCAAGGCTATGGTCTTTCCTGTGGTCATGTATGGATGTGAGAGGTGGACTGTGAGGAAGGCTGAACGCCGAAGAATTGATGCTTTTGAACTGTGGTGTTGGAGAAGACTCTTGAGAGTCCCTTGGACTGCAAGAAGATCCAACCAGTCCATTCTGAAGGAGATCAATCCTGGAATTTCTTTGGAAGGAATGATGCTAAAGCTGAAACTCCAGTATTTTGGCCACCTCATGCGAAGAGCTGACTCATTGGAGAAGACTCTGATGCTGGGAGGGATTGAGGGCAGGAGGAGAAGGGGATGACAGAGGATGAGATGGCTGGATGGCATCACTGACTCGATGGATGCGAGTCTGAGTGACCTCCGGGAGTTGGTGATGGACAGGGAGGCCTGGCGTGCTGCGGTTCATGGGGTCGCAAAGAGTCGGACACGACTGAGCGACTGATCTGATCTGGTGGTTATATGTGTGCCATAAATTCCAGTTGAGCAATTTCAAATCCTGAAAGATGATACTATGAAAGTGCTTCACTCAATATGCCAGCAAATTTGGAAAACTCAGCAGTGCCCACAGGACTGGAAAAGGTCAGTATTTATTCCGATCCCAAAGAAGGGCAATGCCAAAGAATGCTCAAACTACTGCACAATTGCAATCATCTCACACGCTAGTAAAGTAATGCTCAAAATTCTCCAAGCCAGGCTTCAGCAATATGTGAACTGTGAACTTCCTGATGTTCAAGCTGGTTTTAGAAAAGGCAGAGGAACCAGAGATCAAGTTGTGAACATCCGCTGGATCATGGAAAAGGCAAGAGAGTTTCAGAAAAACATCTATTTCTGCTTTATTGACTATGCCAAAGCCTTTGACTGTGTGGATCACAATAAACTGTGGAAAATTCTGAAAGAGATGGGAATACCAGACCATCTGACCTGCCTCTTGAGAAATCTGTATGCAGGTCAGGAAGCAACAGTTAGAACTGGTCATGGAACAACAGACTGCTTTCACATAGGAAAAGGAGTATGTTAAGGCTATATATTGTCACCCTGCTTATTTAACTTCACTGCAGAGTACATCATGAGAAATGCTGGACTGGAAGAAACACAAGCTGGAAGCAAGATTGCCGGGAGAAATATCAATAACCTCAGATATGCAGATGACACCACCCTTATGGCAGGAAGTGAAGAGGAACTAAAAAGCCTCTTGATGAAAGTGAAAGTTGAGAGTGACAAAGTTGGCTTAAAGCTCAACATTCAGAAAACGAAGATCATGGCATCTGGCCCCATCACTACATGGGAAATAGATGAGGAAACAGTGGAAACAGTGTCAGATTATGTTTTGGGGGGCTCCAAAATCACTGTAGATTGTGACTTCAGCTATGAAATTAAAAGACTCTTACTCCTTGGAAGGAAAGTTATGACCAAACTAGATAGCATATAAAGCAGAGACATTACTTTGCCAACAAGTTCCGTCTAGTCAAGGCTATGGTTTCTCCTGTGGTCATGTATGGATGTGAGAGTTGGACTGTGAAGAAGGCTGAGCACTGAAGAATTGATGCTTTTGAACTGTGGTGTTGGAGAAGACTCTGGAGAGTCCCTTGGACTGCAAGGAGATACAACCAGTCCATTGTGAAGGAAATCACCCCTGGGATTTCTTTGGAAGGAATGATGTTAAAGCTGAAACTCCAGTATTTTGGCCACCTCATGCGAAGAGTTGACTCATTGGAAAAGACTCTGATTCTGGGAGAGATTGGGGGCAGGAGGAGAAGGGGATGACAGAGGATGAGATGGCTGGTTGGCATCACTGACTGGATGGACGTGAGTCTGAGTTTACTCTGGGAGTTGGTGATGGACAGGGGGCCTGGTGTGCTTTGATTCATGGGGTCGCAAAGATTCGGACACAACTGAGCAACTGAACTGAATTGAACTGAATGTTATTGTAGTCTACTTAGGTGGATATTGTTCCACTTTATATAAAACGTTATAATTTACAACAGTATAATTATCTTTCCATATCTTATAGTATTTAAGTATTATAATATTTCTATTATATGTTACTTCTACATAGTTATAGCTACATTTTAATTTTTGCTTACAGAGTCATGTTGAAGGAAATTGGGAGAAAACACAAAAATAGTCTTTTATACTAATCCATATTTATCTCTTCTATTATACTGGCTCTCCCTTACGTAGATCTAAGCTTTTATCTGGTATCTTCAACCTGAAGAACCTCCTAAAGAAGCTTTTCTATAGTGCAGGCAGATCTGCTGGCAATATATTTTCTCAGCCAACCAACTGTTTTTGGTTAATTTTAATACATTTCCTTATTTTAAATAGCATGGCCTTGAGCATGTATCATCTCTATTTTTGGTTATGACTCTTTACCTATGAATTGCCCAGGTATGTGTCTGTGTGCTTAGATTTGTATGCCAGAGATTCCTAGGCTTGAGCTTATGAAATTAGGGAAATTTCAAAATGAGTATCTTCAAATATATTTTCTGTTAATTCCAACTACATAACTATGTAAGTCGTCTTGTTGGGCCCTGCACAGGTTTGAGGCACTCATTTTTTCTGATCATGATAGCCCATGGTGCCTTTTTAATCGTGTGCTGCAATTTGGGGTTTTAAGCTCATTTTTCTGTGTAAGGATTTCTCTGGGGAAAACCCTGAGTTTTTAGTTAAGGTTTTAGTTGCTTTAGAAGGTATTTCTGTTTGTACCTTCCTGGTGCCACAAGACCTGACCATTCAGGGACATTTTTTTTTTTAAATAATAATTGAGTGAGCCATTAAAAAATAATACATTTGAATCAGTTCTAATGAGGTGGATCAAACTGGAGCCTATTATACAGAGTGAAGTAAGCCAGAAAGAAAAACACCAATACAGTATACTAACTCATATATATAGAATTTAGAAGGATGGTAAGGATAACCCTGTGGAGAAGGCAATGGCACCCCACTCCAGTACTCTTGCCTGGAGAATCCCATGGATGAAGGAGCCTGGTAGGCTGCAGTCCATGGGGTTGCGAAGAGGTGGACACGACTGAGCAACTTCACTTTCACTTTTCACTTTCATGCACTGGAGAAGGAAATGGCAACCCACTCCAGTGTTCTTGCCTGGAGAATCCCAGGGACGGGGGAGCCTGATGGGCTGCCATCTACGGGGTCGCACAGAGTCGAACACGACTGAAGTGACTTAGCAGCAGCAACGATAACCCTGTATGTGAGACAGCAAAAGAGACACAGATGTATAGAACAGTCTTTTGGACTCTGTGAGAGAGGGAGTGTGTCAGATGATTTGGGAGAATGGCATTGAAGCATGTATAATATCATATGTGAAACGAATCACCAGTCCAGGTTCGATACATGATACAGGATGCTCGGGGCTAATGCACTGGTATGACACAGAGGGATGGAATGGGGAGGGAGGTGGGATGGGGGTTCAGGATGGGGAACATGTGAACACCCGTGGTGGATTCATGTTGATGTAAAATAATAATAATAATAATTGAATGGCTTAACATTTACTAGACCCATCCAACAAAGAAAATTTGCATTCCCTTTTCCATCTGAAGGCAGGCCACAGATTAGTAATTATTCATGGAGACTACTTGGCTGATTTCCCCAATTGTCTGGCCTTAGGAGACAGTTTTCTACATTTTTTCTAGTCCATACCTTTACTGATGGTTTATTGCTTTGAGAATTCCATCTTCATGCCAATTTCAGAAGTCCAGCATTCTAACTGGCATTATTTCCCTGCATGTCAGTTAAAACCCCTGTCCTCACCAGTATCCAGTTTGACCAACTTTCCAAAAGCATACCATACCATTTAAAAAATATTATTATGGTGCCTAGTGATTTTACCTATGATTTTGCAGGTTCAGCAGTGCAGTTAAAATGATATTCATACATGTCACACTTCACATGCAAGTCCTCTTTAGCAAGTGTTTTCTACTTTTGTCTGCCATATTCCCTCAAAAGAAGGCCCTCCCTATCACACAACACAATGTTATAACTTGTAGTGGAGTTATTAGAGTAATTTGAGATTCAGTTATATGAAAGCAGGCAAATAAATGCAGGAAATGGTATTATGAGTTTAGGACTCTCTCAGTTTCTGTCTGAATAAAATGTATTATTTATCAATTATTGTGTTAACTCTGTAGTTGTTTTTTTTAATATAATTCATGTTTAAAGCAAATAAATTCTAGAGCATGAGAAGTTACTATGAATCATAGCATAAGTACACAGATATAATATACAACCCAAAATAGATATACAACACTAAGTTATAAAACAAAAAGGAATGTTCATTCACACACACAGTAGGAATTTGCAAGGGTTTACTTTTGCTAAGATCTTTTTCTTTATTTTTCATATCAGTCTATAAACATCTAGATAACCTTTTATTTTTGTTTTTCCTTTATATTTGTTAAATTTCCCATTGGATTAAATTTTGACACCAACTGCAAAAAAAAAATTTTATTTTAAAGTAACAATACAAAGTAAGTGTGACATTTGTCTGTTTACTCATTATCCTTACTTATTACCTTCTGTGTACAAACATGGTGACAGTCAAACTTAGACTCATATCAATAAACTTAAAACATGCAGAAAATAATAAATTTAGCAACACATTTAATAAACATTTTAATATTATGACATATATGCTTAGTCGTTCAGTTGTGTCCAACTCATTGTAGCTAGACAGGCTCCTCTGTCCATGGGGATTCTCCAGGCAAGAATGCTGGAGTGGGTTGCTATGCTCTCCTTCAGGGGATTTTCCCAACCCTGGGATTAAACCCAGGTCTCCCACATTGCTGGGAATTGAATCATTGATTAAAGATGGGAAATTTTATGAAATATACTTATAATTTTAATGCAGTTTTATGAAAATCATTATTCATATATGTTTTTTCACACCTACTTAAAAAATGCAGAAATGCATTACTGAGTGGAATGATAAAATAGAAAACACACATGGTGCTTTTCCAAGAAGGCAGTATATGCAGCCCAAAGTAGCATTGTATGTAACATTGCAGACTTTTCATGAGTTTGCTGCTCATTATCACCTCCAGAATCACTATGTTCCAGATTTTTTTCTATTAAATGACCACTTTTCATAGATGCATCACTTTGCATTTTTCCAGACTGAAATTCTTTATACTGCATTTTTAAACTTTCAATCTCTATAGTTTTAGAAGTAACAGCTCTATTTACCTACCTCACAATTTAACATGGTCTAAAAATGATTTTGAACATGCTGTTTTCCTACCCCTCAGTATTGTTCACAGGGCTTCTCACTCAGAACAGACATGACTTACACTTCAGCATTTTTTTTTAAAACTTATCATCTCAGAGTATAGTTGATTAACAGTGTTGTGTTAGTTTCAAATGTACAGCAAAGCTTATATACATTGCAGCATGTTATTTGACTGTAAGGCAAGTGTGATCTATAAGTATGCTATCTTAATTTACTCCATGTAAAACCACAGGATATCCTCATTTTTTAAGTTATATAAATGGCAATTATACAATATTTGGAAGTAAGTGTATTTCCTTTGTTTATTCTTCTTTCTCCCTCTCCTCACTTAAACAATGTTAGGTGAAGCTTGAACCTTCTCTATAGTCTGAATATAGATGATTGCATTCTTTTTATTGTCTACACAGTTTATTTTTTATGAAGAAATCTATGTAATGCCTGGACATGATATTACTTCTGGAAGCCTATTTTTTTTATTTAAAATTAATTTAATGTATATCAATTAGGATTTGAGCATTTCTATTATTTATATACAAAGACAAATAATCCCCCAAACAAGAGTAATCTGTATTAACATGTACCCTGAAGATTACAGACATTTTTATTTAATAGCATCTCCTAAATATATAATATTGTTCTGTAGAAACTGTGGCATGTTCACATTTTACAAGAGAGTTATAACCACTAAATTTTATTTTCAGATGTGAATTACATGCAAACAATCAATTTGCCCTTTTAAATTAGAAACAGTTTGAAACCAGATGGCAATATTATTAGAACTGGGAAGTTTGGAAACCAGATTGCAATATTACTGTAACTTGGAAAGTAACAGTTTTGTGGTTGTTGATTACTCAATAAATCCCTGTTAGATGCCTAATGAGAGGGCAAAAATACTATTACCAAACCTAACTTAAGTCCAGTTGCCCATTCCCATTAAAGCCAGTCCACTGACCCTGGGTTGTGATGAAGGAAAGTACTACAGTTATTGCAAGCACCAAGTAAGGAGTCCAGAGTAGCTAGTGCATAAAAGACCAGGACTCCCTGAAGGTTTTCAAGGACAGGTTTATAAAGATAGAATGAGCAGAGGTGGGGGTGGTTGTGGGATATATGATCAGTTTATGGGCATTCTTTCAATTGGTTGGGGTGAGGTAATTGGGATTAAGCAACCTCAGGCTTCCAGTTTCAACTGGTCTATGGGCTATGTGCTTGTGGGGAGCATATAGTTAACTTCTTCCACCTGGTGGGGTTTCAGTGTCTGAAAAACTGTTCAAAGGACATGGCTCAGAATATAAGAAGAACAAAAGGTCTTTGCCATTGTTTAATGGCTAAAGTATTATTTTGTCTTGCTTAACTATTTTACTTCTGCATTTTATCACTTCTCAGATTAAATTTATTCTTTGACTAAAGTTTTTCCACAGACTAAAGTCAGGCAGAGGACATGAGTGGGGATCTATTTTAGGAAGGCCTCGTAGGGTTTTGCTCAGTTACAGGAGAACATTATATCAAATAATTTGTACCAGTATAAGAACTATGGGTGCAGTATAAATACACAGTATCTAAAGAGTGAGTTGTAGAGGAGAGGTTAACAAATTATTAAGGTTATTAAAGGAGTATTTCATGCAAAGATAAATAAATAAACCTTTGTTCATGGTGTATAAAAACTATGTGTGGAACAAACCGTGAAGAAGTAGTTATGACCCTTGATACTCCAACACTTTCTGACTTGATGTTAAGTACTTATTAAACCTGACCATAATTTGGAGTCCCTGTATTCTGTCAATAGCAACTTTTACAGCTTCACCCTGCAATCTACAGGTAGAGGATAATAATTTTGTAAATCAAATATATATATTGAGAATAAGAATTTGTTGTATACATGCCAAATTCGAGGCTTATAGGAACTACACTGAAAAAGCTCTACCATCCTATGTAACTATGACCTTTGATTTTGCACAGCTGGTACAATTCAGGAAACTGCATCCCTTGTACCAGGCTTCTAAATATTTCCACTGAACAGGTTTTCTCTAAAATCTAATGAGATAGGTGACCCAGTTCCGAAAATCCTGTAGCCAGAATTTCTAAATCTGTCTAGAGTACTTAGACTTGAAAAAGAAGATCTAGTAGAGACCATTGTAGGCATAGCCATTATCTTATTTCTATCTGAGACTCAGCACACGTAGATCATTTATTCATATCTGTGTACCAACAGATAAATTTTTTATCTCTGAAACCAGAGGATCAGATAACGAAGTAGGTGAGACAGTCTTCTTAAAATAATTAAACCCACACTCTTAATCTCTTTAGATTTATTTATAATTTGAAGAAAAAAGTAAGCTGTTGGACACATACACAAAATAACTCCAGTCTAATGTTAACCCATCTAGAGGCAGTTTTGACCTGTGTAAAATGCTGAAATTTTATGATGGATAACTCAGCACAATATAAACACACAGTATATAAAGAATGAATTGTGCAGAAGAGGTTAATAAATTCTGATTAAGATTATTCAAGGAGTATTTCATGCAAAAATAAATAAATAAATAAACCTTTATCTGGGCCATGGTGTATACAAACTATTTGTGGAACAGAGCATGAGAGAAGTAGTCATGACCCTTGATACTCTAACACTTTCGACTTGATGTTAAGTACTTATGAAACCTGACCATAATTTGGAGTCCCTGCACTCTGTCAATAGCAACTTTAAACACAAAATACATTTGTATTCACTGTTGTTGTGAAAATACACTTGTGTTCACTGTTGTTGTTGAGTCTCTTAAGTCCTATCCAACTCTCTGCGACCCCATGGACTGCAGCACACCAAGCTTCCCTCTTCCTCACTATCTCCCAGAGTTTGCTCAAATTCATATCCATTGTGCTGATGATGACATTCAACCACACTCTCTTGTCTCCCCCTGCACTCAGTCTTTCCCATCATCACCGTCTTTTCCAGGAAATTGACTTTTTGCATCAGGTGGCCAAAGCATTGGAGCTTCACTTTCAGCATCAGTCCTTCCAATGAATAGTCAGGGTTGATTTCATCTAGGATTGACTAATTTGATCTCCTTGCTGTCCGAGGGCTCTCAAGAGTCTTATCCAGCATCACAATTCAAAAGCAGCAATTCTTCAGTGCTCAGCCTTCTTTATAGTCCAACTCATGTCCGTACATGACTAAAGCATTCTAAATAATCTGTTGTGAATCATTAAAACATTAAAGATATTTTCATTGGCTTTTGGTGGCTTTCTAGTCAACATGCCATCACCTAGGAAACCAGAGGTCAAGGCAGGTTCTTGTATTTTGCACCATTTACCATCAGTTGTGTCATACAATAATAGTTAAATTTAAAATTATTTATTCAGTATCTTACTATTTGTAAAATATACACTGGTGAATAAACATTTCTAAATAATATAAAAATTAACTTTATATGCCATTAATTTTTCCAATTTTCTCCTCCTCTTAAAAACACTGTCTATCCACTTACAATATTCACATTTACTTACAATTCACTGTATATCTTCAATAAATAATTCCTTTAATAATAACTTTGCATTTCCTCTCCAATATATTTCTGAAGGCAATCAAATAATTTGTATGTTGTTGTTATTAGTCACCTAGTCATGTCCAACTCTCCTATTAGCAGTTAATTAGTCCCAAGCAGGGGTCTAAGATGTTTATTAAAATTTGCAAGATGCAATACCTGTGTTTCTAAGCACAAGAAGTAAGCTGAACAGAACTATACCTGAAATAAATGTATCCTGTTAGTCATCATGATCTGGCTCTTTTCTGGATGTGCCAGATACAGACATGCTAGAATCTGAAAGGTGATTACATTTGACATTTGACTTTTGTGGGTTGGACACTAGCATACTCTACCTACCTATATTTCCCCACTCTTACATAAGTCTTTCTACCTGGGAAACAATAAGACTATCCTAGGCAAACTTGAATGAATAAGCATCTATCATCAAAGTGGTCTTCTTCAGAAGATATTTCCTCTTAAACAGATAACCCTCTTCTGCTTTGAGCTGAAGGTCTGTCTGTGTCCGTGCTCAGTTGTGTCTGATTATTTGCAAACTCATGACTGTAGCCCACCAGCTTCCTTGGCCCATGGGATTTTCCAAGGAAGAACACTGGAGTGGGTTGTCATTTCCTACTCCAGGGAATTTTCCCAACCCAGGGATTGAAACTGTGTCTCTTGTGTCTCCTGCAATGGCAGGCTGGTTCCTTTACCACTGTTCCACCTAGGAAGTCTAAAAGAAGATAAGGAGAGCTAAATTGCTCTGAATAATACTGATGGGGGAAAGTTAGAGCTCCTTTGGCTAACTACTAAAATCTCCTAAATGTACAAATTCTTTCTTTGAATGATTTTTATTTTTTGTTGAAATTGGAAATGGAGCTGAGATTTAAAGTTCAGGTCAATGACATGTATAATAGTGGATGGAGCCAGCAACTCAGGAGAACCAGGAGGCAATGAAAATATCAGCTCATATACTGGACATGTTTGCATAAGTCCAGGTTTGCACTCCCAAAGTAGCTTAAAGAACTCTTCAGGTCAGTGAAGCTTAAGTAGATATCAAGAGGCAGGAATGCCTTCATTAAATTCTGGATCGTAATAAGCTGTAACAGTGCTTGGTCAAATTTCTGAACCTGTGAATTCTACCATTCACAGTACAATTGCATAAACACATTTTGTAAAAAAGATGTACTTCTGTATGCTTCTATCTTCTGCCTGCAAAAGGCAAGGATGCAGACCTCATGCCAAATGGAAGTCAGGGTCTGTGTAGAAGTGATGTCTGGTATAATTTTGTAATTCAAAAATCAGCAAGAGCTACCATCTGTTTTTCTGCAACATTCCCTAGCTTTGTACCTTTCTACTTCTTTTTTATTTAAACTTTCCATACATCTTTTTCAATTACTTGGTCAACAGTATTCTTCAGATGGATGACAAAATTATCTTTTTTGTTTGTGTTTCTTGTTGCTTGATTTTATTTCACTCTGTTCCTATATTTGCAAGAACAGTTGACACCTAATCTCTGGGTACAATATCGATTTTAAGATTGTTGATTTTCCTTCTAAACTACAATTTATTGTGCTATAGTCTAGCTTATCTAAAATCTAGGAACTCACACTACTTAAATGTTAGTCTTGGCTAAAATTTGAAAATTAAAAACGTATCCCTAAAGGTGGATGCATGCCTACAAAATATATTTTAAATTTATTTCCTACTTTTCACTATGAAAATTGAGTACTATGTCATCACTTTAAAAGTCAGAATTATTTTGTACCCTTTAGCAGGCATTACCTGTAATCTATCGCTTAAAAATTGCTTTAATAAAATGTCCTATTAAAATTTAGATTTTTTTAGTGTATATTAAATTAATCACCAATTCAACAGTTGCATTTTAATGAGAATTGTTTTGCACTCTAGTTTAATCACTTTCTAATTGTGTGATCTTTTGCTGCTCATTAACCCTTTGAGTTATATAAAGATCTTTCATCTGCAAAATGTTCATGAAATAATGACATTAAGATACAGTATTCTGAAGACGAAGTGAGATAATAGTAACGGTGCAGGGCAAGAGATTGTTACAAAATATGCTCAATATCACAAGTATGCACAGTGTGGCTTATTTTCCTGAAGACTAGATGAAGATTTATTACTAAATATTATGTGTTATATGGGCTTGCCAGGTGGTGCTAGTGATAAAGTATCTGCAGGCCAATGCAGGAGATGCAGGAGACAACAGAGATGTAGGTTTGATCCCTGGATCGGGAAGATCCCCTGGAGCAGCAAATGGCAACCCACTCCAGTATTCTTGCTTGGAAAATTCCACAGACAGAGGAGCCTAGTGGGCTACAGTACATGGGTCGCAAAGAGTCGGACACAACTGAGCAACTGAGTATAGCACATTATATGTTAAATAAAACACTTGATGAATTTTTCAGCATCATTTTTATTGTTAAAAAATTATTAGAAATGACATATCACTTTAAATTATAAATAGTAACAAAAATACCCTTGGCTTTAAGATATAGATAAGTGTTCTTCAAGCATCATTGAGACATTTCTCTTTATATAACCTAAAGTGATCATTTTATGCTTGCTCTTCAACCCACAGCTGAGCGGCAGGTGCTGTTTGTGCATCATTGCTTTGACTACTTCCATACCCTGAAGTCAAAAGCCTATGTCAGTTATCTACACTCCTACACTGAAAATCTATATTATTATAGAAGTTCTATTGGATTCACTCTGTTTCACATCATGTCTTTGCCATATCCTATAGTATTCTCCTGACATTGATTCCTTTGCTCCCTGATTCCCTGGCCAAGTTACAGCCTAACTTTTCAAATTTAAATGAAAATAAAAAATAGGTCATAAAAACATTAAAAATATGAGGAATGCTCAATGAATAACTACACAGAGCAAGAGAGAGAGAGAAGTAGAAAGAGAAGGATTCAATTACTTTGAAATAATATATGTACATGTGTAATTTTATGATATTTCTTGTAAGCACAGGTTAAGAAAGGGACAGTTGGAATCCAGTATTCTGAAATATTGTGAGTTATGTGGCACTAGCAGAATAACTCTAAGTCTGAGGTTGTGAGAAGTTTTTTTAATTTTGATGCTGTATAAATTGCTGGCTGATGCTTTATGCACAATTTTTTTACCGTGTTTTCTATTTTCTCTTAAGCATAATTAATACCTCTATATTTCAAGTTTAAATATGCTTAGATTTCACATAGACACATACTTGTAAGCCTCTTGAATTTAGATATTTAAGGCCATAGTCTCAAACACTTATCTTGATTGGGAAAGGGTTCTAATGTTTTCTTTAATAAAGAAATGATCCATTTTCAATAAATCAAGAGAATCCTACATTTGTGCTGAATTCATAGGAAGTGTTTTTAGTTTGACATTTTAAAATTTTCTTAATGTGATACTCAGAGGAAGGCCAGAGAATCAGATAAATTCCGACAACTACTTTCTTCAATTTTTAAAAACATTTTTATACTCAATATCACTTCTTCAAAAATCAAAGAGAGAGAGAGAAGAAATATATATAATGAAGCACAAAAAACAGTTTGCACCAAGTTGGAATTGAATATTTAGGCTTCAAAACTCATCTAAAATCTGCAGTATCAATGGTTTTCTTGAAAGAAGAGAGGCAGTAAGGTAGATAAGCAGGTAGGAAGGACAAAACAAGGAAATGAGAGTGAAGGAAGAAAGAAGCATCGGTTTCTTCCTTTACTCTTTCCTACATAAAACAAAGTTAAAAATCATAAAAGTTTAGGACAGATTTTTGTTGTTGTGTGTCCCAGCCGCAACATACACAAGCTTTTTATTGTGCTTGCTTCTGATACAAATTCAGATATTTTCAGTTCAGTTCAGTTCAGTCACTCAGTCGTGTCCAACTCTTTGTGACCCCGTGAATTGCAGCACACCAGATACTTTATGTATGTGCAAATATTAGGAATGGAAATTGAATTTCATTTCAATATGATATCTTTTCTTATGTTTATTCTGTAAACTTAGAAAACAAAGTCTACATGAAACCTTTTGACAATTTCAATGTGAAATATCATTTTTGAGAAAATTTCACTCATTGATTTTTGGTCCATTGCTGGTCCATTGTTCCTTGCTGCTGCTGCTGCTAAGTCGCTTCAGTTGTGTCTGACTCTGTGTCCTTAGGACCAAGTAAAGAATTAAATTAACTTTTCCTTGAAGGAAAGCTTAAGAATCAAAGTGTTCAAGTGCTTTTCAATTATCTAGGTGTACAGTTACATGTCAACAATGTGCAAAAAAAGAAACATATAGCAATTCGAAATTTCAAAATTCAGCAAGTGACTTCAACTTGTGTACAAAATACTTTATAAGCATATTTATAACATATTTGAGGCTATACTTTCTTTACAGATGGTATATGTGATGATATGAGGATAGTTTTACAAATAAAAAGATAAATTCTAGATTGCAAATGAATTAGTCATTTTGAAAGTATGTACCCTTTACATCATGTGATGAGAATGGCACAGTACTTCAGCGGTCCCATATCCAAAACATATAACCCCAGTGTATATATGATAAAAATGCTAGATAATCCTAATTGAAGGGCATTCTACAAAATACCTGACCAATCTTCCTCACAACTGTCAAGGTCACCAAAATCAAGTCTGAGGAACTGTCACAACCAAGAAGAGCCTGCATTAAATACAATATGGCATCCTATGTAAGATCTGGGAATAAAAAAAGATTATTAGGTGAAAAATAAGGAAATAAGGAAATCCAAATAATATATGGACTTCAGTTAATACCAATGTTTCAATATTGGTTCACTAATTTTGACAAATGTAACACACTAAATGTAACATGTAAATAATTGGGACAAATGATCCCAATTTAGGATCCCAATTTGGGATCTCCCGACTATCTTCACAAATTTGCTGTAAATCTAACATTATTACAAATCAAAACATTTTTTAAGTGGATGAAAGGAGACAAAATTTGAAAAACAAAACAAGACAGGAGACTTTCAAGAGACTGTTGACATAATCCAGGAAACACATGAAAGTATATGGGCTACAGTTACATCAAAATACACAGAAAGACGGAGGGAGAACACAATCACATTTTGGAGATAAAATGAACTTGATGTGTGGGGTGGTGAAAATCATTTGAATGTTTTCAATGTGAATAACTAAAATGCTGCTGATATAATTTACTCTGATTTAGCAAATACGTTAGAAAAGAAGATTTGAGAAAATACTTGGCAGTTCTGTTTTGAACACATTACTATATTGCAGGTCACATATATAGATATTCTATAAGTAATTTTCAAGAGCAAAAAAAATGAGTTGTATATATAATTTTTGTGACATAAGAATGCATTTGAGTCATTTTTAACAAGGTGGATGAACCTGAAACCTATTATACAGTGTGAAGAAAGTCAGAAAGAGAAGAACAAATATAGTATCAGATCAGATCAGTCGCTCAGTCGTGTCTGACTCTTTGCGACCCCATGAACCACAGCACGCCAGGCCTCCCTGTCCATCACCAACTCCCGGAGGTCACTCAGACTCACATCCATCGAGTCAGTGATGCCATCCAGCCATCTCATCCTTTGTCATCCCCTTCTCCTCCTGCCCCCAATCCCTCCCAGCATCAGAGTCTTCTCCACTGAGTCAACTCTACGCATGAGGATTCCTTCCAAAGAAATCCCAGGGCTGATCTCCTTCAAAATGGACTGGTTGGATCTCCTTGCAGTCCAAGGGACTCTCAAGAGTCTTCTCCAACACCACGGTTCAAAAGCATCAATTCTTCAGGGCTCAGCCTTCTTTTAACACATAATATATGGAATCTGGAAAGATGGTACTGATGAACCTATTTGCAGGACAGGAATGGAGACTCAGACAGAGATAACAGACTTGTGGACACAGTAGGGGAACGAGCTGTCGCTGTTGTTGTTCAGTTACTAAGTCGTGTCTGACTCTGTGATCCCATGGACTGCAGTACACCAGGCTTTGCTGTCCTTCACTATCTCCCAGGGGAAGGAGACAGTGGATCAAATTGAGAGAGCAGCTTGGAAACATATATAATACCATATGTAAGATAGATAGCCAGTATGGATTTGTTCCATGACAACCTAAAGGGGTGAGATGGAGAAGGAGGTGAGAGGAAGGTTTAAGAGGGAGGGGACACATATACCTATGATTGACTCATGTTGTTGTATGGCAGAATCCAACACAATCATGTAAAGCAATTATCCTCCAACTAAAAATAAGTAATTTTAAGTGAAAAATATGTTATTTAAATCATGTTATTTAATCATATCATTTAAGGAAATCATGTAGAGACAGAAAAGCAGAAAATCCACAATGAATGTCTTTGGAAACAATGCATTAGTTAGTTACTTGGGGAAGGGAAAGGAAACCAAAAAGAAAAACAAAAGGAATAACTGAGCATGTTGAAATCTTGCAAAAAAAGAAGTATCACAGAAGCTAAGTAGAAGACACACTGAATCCAGTTGTCTGTTATTGGGAAATTAAACTGTGCAATTGTTTTTTTAGGGTGGCTCAGATGGTGAATAATCTGCCTGCAGTGCAATAGATGTGGATTTGATTTCTGGGTCAGAAAATCCCCTGGAGAAGGGAATGGCTACCAACTCCAGAATTCTTGCCTGGAGAATTCCATGGACAGTCTGGCAAGTTATAGTCCACGGGATTGCAAAGAGTTGAACACGAGTAAGTGACTTTCACTTTTCACTTGGAAGAAGAGGGTCATCACTTCGTATTTCAAATTATATTAATTTTAATTTTTACTGAAGTATTTATTTGTGCAATATTGTGCTAGTTTCAGGTATATGGCAAAGTGAGTCAGTTATACACACACATATATCCTCTCTTTTTTTAAGATTCTTTCCCCATGTAGGTCATACAGACTACTGAGTAGAGTTCCCTGTGCCATACAATAAGTCTTTATTAGTTATATATTTTACATACAGTAGTATGTAAATGTCAATCCTAATTTCCCAATTTACTTCCCACCATGTCCTCCTTTGATAACCATAAGTTTGTTTATTACATCTGTAACTCTGTTTTGCAAATAAGTTCATTTTTTCCATTTTTTAGATTCCACATATAAGCTACATCATATGATATTTATCTTTCTCTGTCTGACTTACTTCATTCAATATGACAATCTCTAGGTCCAACCATGTTGCTGCAAATGGCATTGTTTTGTTCTTTTTTATGGCTGAGTAATATTCTGTTGTATATATGTACCATATTCTTCTTTATTCATTCCTCTGTCAATTGTCATTTAGGTTGCTTCCACATCCTGGCTATTATAAATAACATTAGGGTGCAGGCATACCTTTTAATTGTAGTTTTCTCCAGATTTATGTCCAGGAGTGGGATTGCTGGCTCTATTTTTATTTTTTGCATTGCTATCCATATTGTTCTCCATAATGGTTGTACCAGTTTACCTTCCCACCAACAGTATAAGAAGGCTCCACTTTCTCCACACCTTTTCCAACATTTATTGTTTATAGATTTTTTACTAATGGCCATTTTAGCCAGTGAGAGGTGAAACCTCATTGTAGTTTTGATTTGCATTTCTCTAATGATTAGTGATTTTGAGCATATTTTCATGTGCCTGTTGGCCATCTGTACGTCTTATTCAGAGATAAGGAGATAAAATTATTTTTAAATACATTAATACTGATATTCGGCTTCCCAGGTGGTGCTAGTGGTAAAGAACCCACCTGCCAATGCAGGAGATGCAGGACACGTGGGTTTGATCCCTGTGCTGGGAAGACCGACTTTAGATTGTGAACACAAATCCATGCATAATCCTACAACAGCTTCTGACTCGATCATTTGGGGTGATACTCCTAGGGTAGAAACAAGATTCATAATATTTGTGGAATGTAAATAGAAAAGTGCAGTTAGCATAGTAAAACTATAGGTAAGCTCTTTTGTTTCATTAATAGGTAATGAGGCTAACAAAATAAAAATTGTTGAGTCTGAGGTTGTTTTGGAAATTTGTATATAAGAAAATTTCAATTACAAGGTGGCCAAGAATACTTGGTAAAAAGTAGAAACTAATGTCTAGACAAAAATGCATAGATTAATGAATGGTCAAAAAAAGGACAAGTGAGAGGATGAAGAAAGAACCATAAACATAAATATATGTATATATATTATATATATATACATATATATCTGATAGTAGAGCCTGGTGGTAAGAAAAAGTTAAACGTGGAATCCTTAGTAAGCACTAATATTAAAGAATAGTTTTTGATTTTTTGTTAGCTTTTTAAATTAACAATGCAGTCTAGAAAATAATGAGAATTTAAAAAATTCTCAACTTTATATCCATACAATTTCAACATTTGAATATGAGTACTTAAATATATACATATACATATTTATATGTGTGCAAGTTTGCAGAAAGATGCAATTCATTAAAGTTTAAAAATAAAACCTACATACACTTCAAAAATTACATAATACTTGGCATGATATTTTTGGATAAAAAATTAAAACCTCATATAATATAACATATTTGATGGCATAAGTTTCATTTTATATTTTAAGTTTTACAATGTGTTAAATACTCTCCCTAAATAGGTGAGAAGTATGTAAGCCAGGGGTGGTAGTATAAATTTGGATTAACAAATTAACAGTATTACTTGGAATTCTAAATATATTTTATATATTTTATGAATTGAAATCAAATAATTTTATAATCAAAATTTAATATTTGGGTATACATTTTTATTTTTCTTATTATAATTTGCATAATAATAACAAACACTTCATGTCAATATGTATTCTAAACACTTTCCATGTATTTCGATATTTAATTCTCAGCACACCCTATAAGGTAAACACTATTTCAGCTTCATTGAAAAGAAGACAGAGAAGTTTAGTAAGGGGCTTCCCACGTGGCACAGTGGTAAAGAATCCACCTGCCAATGCAGGAGATGCAGGAAATGTGGGCTCGATCCCTGGGTCACGAAGATCTCCTGGAGTAGGAAACGGCAACCCACTGCAGTACTCTTGACTGAAAAATTCCATGGACAAACAGAGGTTGCGAAATGTCTGACACAACTGAATGACTGAGCACACACACTCAGTCACTAAATGCACAAAGTTTAGTAACTTGCCCAAGTTCACAAAGATAGCAATTGATGAAGCCAAATTCAAATCTAAATGGGAGAATTTGTTGTTCAACCACTAATCCATATATGTCAATCATCAGATATGTTTGGACCTATAGTTTGCCAGTTCTATCCACTATTTTTAGTGAAAGGTAAATGTAAGTTATTTAGAAATCCATTTTTACATACATATTTATTTTGGTCACTTTGCATGTGTTATGGTGACAGCTTTCTAATAAATGAATATTAATTCAGCTGATCTGCAATGGTTATTTCCTACAATTTATACATGAACACATTTTAAATGTCTTTACAGATTTCTAGAGAAGTTATCAAAACTAAAATAAAATTGACATGCAATCTTCGTGCAACATTGTTTGAGAAAGACATTAAATGCTTTTGACAAATTTGGCATATAGCAAAGTTTCAGATTTCTCTTGAGTAATGGTAGCCACAAAGAAAGTGTTTGAACCATTTAAAAGTGTGCTAGTCACGCAGTCATGCCCAGTTCTTTGTGACCCCATGGACTGTAGCCCACCAGGCTCCTCTGTCCATGGAATTCTCCAGGCAAGAATACTGGAGTGGGTAGCCATTCTCTTTTCCAGGAGATCTTCCTTACCCAGGGATAGAACCTGGGTTCTCACACACTGCAGGCAGATTCTTACCTCTGAGCCACCAGTGAAGCCCAATTTATGCTTATTAAGTGAAGAGTTATTAAAAGGTAGAATTATTTGCATTTCTTTTGCCCTTGCTTTTACTTAGGCTTGCTTGCTCATTGATTGTCCAACCACCCCCACCACCTCACCTTTCTCTTCTCGTTTTGATTTGTTTTATAATGTTGATCTTAACTCCAGGTATAAATAGAAATGAAAAGAACTGAAATATCATAAAACATACACACTCACGAAGGTATAACTGAATTAATGGTCATAATATTCTATATTTATTTACAAAAGGCATTTATGATGCACATTAAAAATAACTGCTTGGTTGTTAGTCTCTAAGTCATGTCCAGTCTTGCAACCCTGTTGACTATAGCTTTTCTGGCTCTTCTGTCCATGAGGATTCTGCAGGCTAGAATACTGGATTGGGTTGCCATATCCTTCTCCAAGTGATCTTCCTGACCCAGGGATAGAACTCAGGTCTTCTGCATTGCAGGCAAATTCTTTACCAACTAAGGTTTGAGGGAAGTACAATAACTGCCTCAGACTTTGTAAATAATGCTGTTAAATATGACATTACACTTCTTGATCCTCGTGAAGAACATTCATCTTACTTTCCATAGGACTGTGATAAAAAAATAAATAAATAAACAAGATACTTCAGGTAAAAGGTTTAGCCCATTGTCTAGATTTAGTAATCTCTTTGAAAAGTTAGTACAGGTACTCTTATTAACCAAAAAATAGTAGCTTAAGTTGTTATTTAAAGTATGGAAATAATTTAGCCCTATTACAAGAGCCCTATTACACATGCTGATATTACTCAATTAAGTAAAACCAAAGTGTTTCAATGTCTTTTATGTTTCATATATGCTTATATAGAACTCAAATGATGTCCCTTTAAAATAATTCCTTAAGGTGGACTAATATGACCAGGTTACTATAAATAGGGATTGTTGACTCTGTTTTCAGATGGAGTTTCTTAGAGATTTCTTTGCAAACACCTCCAGGAAAGCAATCATTGTCAGGAAAGTAGCCTGAAGGAGAACAAACAGGTAGAAATATTTGGGATTACTTTAGAAAATAGCGTGAGTAGAAGACAGTTAATTGCTTAATTGAAGTGAAGTCACTCAGTACTGTCCGAATCTTCGCAAAGATTCCCATGGGCCGAAGCCTACCAGGCTCCTCCATCCATGGGATTTTCCAGGCAAGAATATCTACATAAAGCTATCTTTGGACTTTCCGTTCCATATCAGAATCAGTATATCTGAAAGTATTTAATTTAATTTAAAGAAAACTAGCTCTAACCTGAAACAATGATTAAGGGTAATTTTATGTTTTTACATTAAAAGTAAAATAATTAAATGATAAATGCCACATGATTAGCAATTTATTGAACTATGTTTTAAATCCATTATCTGCATCTTTCTTAGACTGTAAAATAAAATGAGGTTAGATCAGCATAATCCTGCTTTGGAAAACTTTCAAGTATGAGACATTCAGTATTAGTATGTGGTTAGTAACATTAATTAACAACATACATAATTAGTAATGAAGTTTAGAAGAATTTCTTATTTTGAACTGAACTATTGAAACCGTTAGGAAATATACCTTATTTATTTACTCAGAATAATGCATTCATGTCTTTGTACATTAAATGGAACTGAATTTTAAAATACAAAAAATAAGTTGTGACCTATATACTAAATAATCTGTATACTGTACAATCATATAAATATAATGTTATATGCTGTTAATTTTTTACTTTATCAAATTTAAAAACACACAGAAACTCTTAATGTATTTTATCACCTACTTTTATTTTCAGATGGCACTAGACATTTTCCAGTTTTTAACTGGAAAATTTCCTTTCTATGAAATGCTATATGAATTTGCTTGTGAACGTATACATATTATATATATATGTATATAATGGAACACAGTTTGCAAAAATCAAATAATACTCAGCATCAGATCAGATCAGATCAGATCAGTTGCTCAGTCGTGTCCGACTCTTTGCGACCCCATGAACTGCAGCACGCCAGGCCTCCCTGTCCATCACCAGCTCCCGGAGGTCACCCAGACTCACACCCATCAAGTCAGTGATGCCATCCAGCCATCTCATCCTCTGTCATCCCCGTCTCCTCCTGCCCTCAATCCCTCCCAACATCAGAGTCTTCTCCAATGAGTCAACTCCTCGCATGAGGTGGCCAAAATACTGGAGTTTCAGCTTTAGCATCATTCCTTCTAAAGAAATTCCAGGATTGATCTCCTTCAGAATGGACTGGTTGGATCTTCTTGCAGTCCAAGGGACTCTTAAGAGTCTTCTCCAACACCACAGTTCAAAAGCATCAATTCTTCGGCGCTCAGCCTTCCTCACAGTCCAGCTCTCACATCCATACATGACCACAGGAAAGACCATAGCCTTGACTAGGCGAACCTTTGTTGGCAAAAGTAATGTCTCTGCTTTTGAATATGCTATCTAGGTTGGTCATAACTTTCCTTCCAAGGAGTAAGCGTCTTTTAATTTCATGGCTGCAGTCACCATCTGCAGTGATTTTGGAGCTGAGAAAAAGAAAGTCTGACACTGTTTCCACTGTTTCCCCATCTATTTCCCATGCAGTGATGGGACCAGATGCCATGATCTTCATTTTCTGAATGTTGAGCTTTAAGCCAACCTTTTCATTCTCCACTTTCACTTTCATCAAGAGGCTTTTTAGCCCCTCTTCACTTTCTGCCATAAGAGTGGTGTCATCTGCATATCTGAGGTTATTGATATTTCTCCCGGCAATCTTGATTCCAACTTGTGTTTCTTCCAGTCCAGCATTTCTCATGATGTACTCTGCATATAAGTTAAATAAACATGGTGACAATATGCAGCCTTGACGTACTCCTTTTCCTATTTGGAACCAGTCTGTTGTTCCATGACCAGTTCTAACTGTTGCTTCCTGACCTGCATACAGATTTCTCAAGAGGCAGATCAGGTGGTCTGGTATTCCCATCTCTTTCAGAATTTTCCACAGTTTATTGTGATCCACACAGTCAAAGGCTTTGGCATAGTCAATAAAGCAGAAATAGATGTTTTTCTGGAACTCTCTTGCTTTTTCGATGATCCAGCGGATGTTGGCAATTTGATCTCTGGTTCCTCTGCCTTTTCTAAAACCAGCTTGGACATCAGGAAGTTCACGGTTCACATATTGCTGAAGCCTGGCTTTGAGAATTTTGAGCATTACTTTACTAGTGTGTGAGATGAGTGCAATTGTTTGGTAGTTTGAGCACTCTTTGGCATTGCCTTTCTTTGGGATTGGGATGAACACTGACCTTTTCCAATCTTGTGGCCACTGCTGAGTTTTCCAAATTTGCTGGCATATTGAGTGCATCACTTTCACAGCATCATCATTCAGAACTTGGAATAGCTCCACTGGAATTCCATCACCTCCACTAGCTTTGTTCGTAGTGATGCTTTCTAAGGCCCATTTGACTTCACATTCCAAGATGTCTGGCTCTAGGTCAGTGATCACATCATCATGATTATCTAGGTCTTGAAGCTCTTTTTTGTACAGTTCTTCTGTGTATTCTGCCACCTCTTCTTAATATCTTCTGCTTCTGTTAGGTCCACACCATCTCTGTCCTTTATTGTGCCCATCTTTGCATGAATGTTCCTTTGGTATCTCTGATTTTCTTGAAGAGATCCCTAGTCTTTCCCATTCTGTTGTTTTCCTCTATTTCTTTGCATTGATCACTGAAGAAGGCTTTCTTATCTCCTCTTGCTATTCTTTGGAACTCTGCATTTAGATGTTTATATCTTTCCTTTTCTCCTTTGCTTTTCGCTTCTCTTCTTTTCACAGCTATTTGTAAGGCCTCCCCAGACAGCCATTTTGCTTTTTTGCATTTCTTTTCCATGGGGATGGTCTTGATCCCTGTCTCCTGTACAATGTCACGAACCTCATTCCTTAGTTCATCAGGCACTCTATCTATCAGATCTAGGCCCTTAAATCTATTTCTCACTTCCACTGTATAATCATAAGGGATTTGATTTAGGTCATACCTGAATGGTCTAGTGGTTTTCCCTACTTTCTTCAATTTCAGTCTGAATTTGGCAATAAAGAGTTCATGGTCCGAGCCACAGTCAGCTCCTGGTCTTGTTTTTGGTGATTGTATAGAGCTTCTCCATCTTTGGCTGCAAAGAATATAATCGATCTGATTTCGGTGTTGACCATCTGGTGATGTCCATGTATAGAGTCTTCTCTTGGGTTGTTGGAAGAGGGTATTTGCTATGACCAGTGCATTTCCTTGGCAAAACTCTATTAGTCTTTGCCCTGCTTCATTCCGTATTCCAAGGCCAAATTTGCCTGTTACTCCAGGTGTTTCTTGACTTCCTACTTTTGCATTCCAGTCCCCTATAATGAAAAGGACATCTTTTTTGGGTGTTAGTTCTAAAAGGTCCTGTAGGTCTTCATAGAACCTTTCAACTTCAGCTTCTTCGGCGTTACTGTTTGGGGCATAGACTTGGATTACTGTGACATTGAATGGTTTGCCTTGGAAACGAACAGAGATCATTCGGTCATTTTTGAGATTGCATCCAAGTACGGCATTTCGGACTCTTCTGTTGACCATGATGGCCACTCCATTTCTTCTGAGGGATTCCTGCCCACAGTAGTAGATATAATGGTCATCCGAGTTAAATTCACCCATTCTAGTCCATTTTAGTTCGCTAATTCCTAGAATGTCGACATTCACTCTTGCCATCTCTTGTTTGACCACTTCCAATTTGCCTTGATTCATGGACCTGACATTCCAGGTTACTATGCAATATTGCTCTTTACAGCATCGGACTTTGCTTCTATCACCAGACACATCCACAGCTGGGTATTCTTTTTGTTTTGGCTCCATCCCTTCATTCTTTCTGGAGTTATTTCTCCACTGATCTCCAGTAGCATATTGGGCCCCTACTGACCTGGGGAGTTTCTCTTTCAGTATCCTATCATTTTGTCTTTTCATACTGTTCATGGGGTTGTCAAGGCAAGAATACTGAAGTGGTTTGCCATTCCCTTCTCCAGCGGACCACACCCTGTCATATCTCTCCACCATGACCCGCCCATCCCAGGTTGCCCCTCCGGCATGGCTTAATTTCATTGAGTTAGACAAGGGTGTGGTCCTTGTGTGATTAGATTGACTAGTTTTCTGTGAGAATGGTTTTAGTGCATTTGCCCTCTGATGCCCTCTTTCAAGACCTACTGTCTTACTTGGGTTTCTCTTACCTTGGGCGTGGGGTATCTCATCCCCGCTGCTCCTGGCTGCTCCCGGCCAGCGAAGCACAGCCATCGCACCTTACCTTGGACGAGGGGTCTCTCCTCACCGCCGCCCTTCCTGACCTCGGTCGTGGGGTAGCTCTTCTCGGCCGTGCTTAGTGCACTGGCCCTCACCGCCGTCCTTCCTCGGTCGTGGTGTAGCTCCTCTGGGCCGCGCTCTTAGTGCGCAACGCAGCCGGCGGGGCACTCTTAGTGCGCGACGCAGCCGGCGGGGCTCTTAAATTGTGCGCTGGTCGTGGGAAGGCGAGGTCGCTCTTAAATTGAATACTCAGCATAGTTACTATAAAATGGATAAAATCATTACAAAAGCTTAATACTGTTATAAAGGATTCTCTTCTTAAATAAATAGTAATATTTTTGTCTTTTTAATCTGGAAACTATTGAAATTTTGCAAATCTTATGAAAAATTTTGTATTATAATGTAAATGTCCTAAAAGCAAGAAACTGTATTTAGAAATTCCATTAACTAAGACATGTGAACACCCATGAGGAATTAATAGAAAATCAGCCATGAAGCAGTTGAAAATAGGGTTCCCATCTTCCCCATATATAATAAATGAGATATCTAAAGCATTATATGTGACCGTGTGGATGAGACAGTGTGTTAGATTAGTGTAGCGATAATTTCATGCAACTTATGGTACTACTCTGTGGAAGTTTTCTGATCTACTCTGAAACATGGGCTCCTGTTTTATTCATGAACATATGCATAAATTTTTTGTCCTCCTGTGGGATTTAAGATATTTGAAATTTCTATAGTTAATTAAAGGATATCTAGTTTCTGGTTTGATTGTTGATATTCACTTGTTAAAAAAAAAATAATGAGACTCTGAATGAATCACAGTTGTATGGGTGTACACTCTATTTCTTATACCAAACATCTTTTTAGGTGATTGACAAAAATTTTCTCCAGAGAGGAATTTGTTTCTTATTTTTCTTTATTTAGTTGAGATGGACATAGTTCTACTCCATTCTTTTGGGATCAAAGTTGAAATTACAAGCCCTTATATTTAAAAGAAAATATTAATTCTACTGCTAAGTCACTTCAGTCATGTCTGACTATGTGTGACCCCATAGATGGCAGCCCACCAGGCTCCCCCATCCCTGGGATTCTCCAGGCAAGAACACTGGAGTGGATTGCCATTTCCTTCTCCAATTCATGAAAGTGAAAAGTGAAAGTGAAATCGCTCAGTCATGTCCGACTCTTAGTGACCTCATTGACTGCAGCCTACCAGGCTCCTTCGTCCATGGGATTTTTCCAGGCAGGATTACTGGAGTGGGGTGCCATTGCCTTCTCTGATTATTCATTCCAATGCATAAATATTTGAGGCATGGTAAGAGCTCAGCTATTAATATATGAATATACTCTTACCAGACCTAAGACTTTCCTCCATGGGTAAAGACTGTTCAATGTGTGATGTTACTGTGTCTGTACATGTATGTAACAGATAGTGAGAAGTTTTTCTTCAAGGGAAATAAAGTTATTGTGCCATATGTGATTTCCAACAAAAGTAAAATTGATAATTTAAGTGTAAGGTAGACAACATTTTTACATACGGGTCAGAATAGAATAGAAAGGGTAATAAAGGAGAACAATCCATTCAGTCCTAAAGAAAATCAGCCTTGACTGTACATTGGAATGACTGATGCTGAAGCTGAAGCTCCAATATTTTGGCCACCTGATGCAAAGAGCTGACCCATTGGAAAAGATCCTGATGCTGCGTAAGTTTGAGGACAGGAGGTTGAAGGGGCAACAGAGGATGAGATGGTTGGATGGCATCACCGATTAGATGGACATGAGTTTAAATAAAGTCCAAGAGATACTGAAGGACAAGGAAGTCTGGCATGCTGCAGTCCATGGGGTCACAAAGAGTAAGATGCAACTTATCTATTGAACAACAACAACAACACAATAGGTAAGAGCTTGAATGACACACTATTTAATTGTGATAATTTATGTACATGGAGTCTCAGGAGTTCGTCAAGGCTGTATATTGTCACCCTGCTTATTTAACTTATATGCAGAGTACATCATGAGAAACGCTGGACTGGAAGAAACACAGGATGGAATCAAGATTGCTGGGAGAAATATCAATAACCTCAGATATGCAGATGACACTGCCCTTATGGCAGAAAGTGAAGAGGAACTAAAAAGCCTCTTGATGAAAGTGAAAATGGAGAGTGAAAAAGTTGGCTTAAGGCTCAACATTCAGAAAACGAAGATCATGGCATCTGGTCCCATCACTTCATGGGAAATAGATGGGGAAACAGTGTCAGAGTTTCTTTTTCTGGCCTCCAAAATCACTGCAGATGGTGACTGCAGCCATGAAATTAAAAGATGCTTACTCCTTGGAAGGAAAGTTATGACCAACCTAGATAGCATATTCAAAAGCAAAGACATCACTTTGCCAACAAAGTTTCGCCTAGTCAAGACTATGGTCTTTCCTGTGGTCATGTATGGATGTGAGAGCTGGACTGTGAAGAAGGCTGAGCGCCGAAGAATTGATGCTTTTGAACTGTGATGTTGGAGAAGACTCTTGAGAGTCCCTTGGACTGCAAGGAGAGGATGCAACCAGACCATTCTGAAGGAGATCAGCCCTGGGATTTCTTTGGAAAGAATGATGCTAAAGCTGAGACTCCAGTACTTTGGCCACCTCATGCGAGGAGTTGACTCATTGGAGAAGACTCTGATGCTGGGAGGGATTGGGGGCAAGAGGAGAAGGGGACGGCAGAGGATGAGATGGCTGGATGGCATCACTGACTCGATGGATGTGGGTCTCAGTGACCTCCGGGAGTTGATGATGGACAGGGAGGCCTGGTGTGCTGCGATTCATGGGGTCGCAGAGTCAGACATGACTGAACGACTGATCTGATCTGATTTTCTCCCTACACAGTATGATTTAGAATGCTGATGCCTAAAATCTGAGTGAAAGGAGTAAATAATCCATTTGCTATTACTTCATTTCTATGTCTTTGAAGAATGAATTTCCATTGCAAAATCTGCAATTTTATTTAAACATATCATATGTTTATTTGCTTGTTAGGTAATGTAGTAATTTCTAGTATTATAAACATTTATATTCTTATTTGTATAACAAAAAAATTCCTTTAGACCAAATATCATTAGTAAGTTCATTTTTGAAAAAGTATTATCTGTAAACTTCTATTAACATACTAATTAAATCTCATCAACAACATCCTCTAGATTTCTAGTTTCAATCACCATGTTCATTTACAATTTTTATAAAACCATGGTATGAGTAATAAGTCATATTAAATACATGTTCTTGCTTTCTTATTATTTAGGCAGACTATTTAATTTAATATATATTTGCATATAGAAATAACTTTAAAACATTGATTCATGATTTGCGACCCCATGGACTGGGGCCTACCAGGCTCCTCTGACCATAGGATTTTCCAGGCAATAGTACTGGAGTGGATTGCCATTTCCTTCTCCAGGGAATCTTCCCAACCCAGAGATTGAACCCAGGTTTCCCACATTGTAGACAGACGCTTTACCATCCGAAGCGTCCTATTAAATACCAGGGAAGTCCTATTAAATACATGTTCTTGCTTTCTTATTATTTAGGCAGACTATTTATTTAATATATATTTGCATATAGAAATAACTTTAAAACACCGATTCATGATAGGTTTATAGCTCTATAATTTTCTGATGCTGGGAGGGATTGGGGGCAGGAGGAGAAGGGGATGACAGAGGATGAGATGGCTGGATGGCATCACTGACTCGATGAATGTGAGTCTGAGTGAACTCCAGGAGTTGGTGATGAACAGGGAGGCCTGGTGTGCTGCATTTCATGGGGTCGCAAAGAGTTGGACATGACTGAGCGACTGAACTGAACTGAACTGAATTTTCTCAGTTTTCACGTATCCCTCAGTTTTATATTATAATATATGAAAACTTTTATTATTCCTCTAACTGGACAAAAGCACATATATACTTAAGGAAAATGAAAAAGACTCTTGGCTTCAATTTTTGAATCATTCAGTCATTTAGCTGATAAAGTAATTATGCAGTCAGCAAATACATGGAGAATATGAATTGTGCTTTATTTTTCCAATGGAGAATTAAAGTAAATTTCTTGTTAACTTATAGTTCTGACAAACTACCACTCCAGCTGAATATTTTAGGAAGCTACAGTTTGGCTTGTTAGGAGCCTCAAAGGAAAAATAAAATCAATACTTGTCACAGCAGGAGATACTTTACTGTCAGTAGAATGTTGTAATATAGCACTAAGGATGAAAAAATATACCAACACGTCTCAGCTTGGCCTTATGTAATGAGCAGGCTTCCATGAAGAAAGCTAAATCACTCTTCCTGAGAATTTAATGCCCAGATCAAAAGGCTTAAGTGTTGCTTTGTAGTTCTATTTTCATGTTTCATCTATTAAAGAAAAAAAAAAAAACGGATATATAAAATATGCCAAACATTTTGATGTGCATGTGACATAATGCCTACATTATACTGTTCAGACAATTTTTAGTGGTAGGAAAGAAATTCAGCAACCCTAAAATATCTTAAGCATCAGTGCATTCATTCTCTGAAAGCATAACATATTTGATGGTCTTTTTTTTCTCTTTCTGGCTTTCTTTCTATCCTTCTTTCCTTGCTTTAAAGATAATTTTCCTAATTTCCCCACTTTTATTAAATGCCTAAATAAAGTTTTGAATTCTAGCAAATATATGTATAAATATTTGAAGACAAATTATCTTAAATAAGATGTTCTTTCCCATCTACATACATTTTAATTTTATGTAAAGATAGCAACAATAATTAAAGCTTATGTCACATTCTTAGGTAAGTGATCAATCAGAAGTAGACACTGAAGGTGAAGGGACTCTAAGGATGAATGATGGTAGAGGTGATGAATGTCAATATAAGGCCCTAGGAACACCTACAGAAGCTAGCATCTTCAGTTATGCTGCTAACTCTCACTTCTTAAGTTTTCTTAAGGAAAAGAGGCCTAGTGGAATCTTGGAGGAGCTGGTCCCAAATATAGGAAATGAATCTTGTTGTTGTTGTTCATTGCTAAGTTGTCTCACTCCTTGTGAGCTCATGAACTGCAGCATGCCTGGCTTCCCTGTCCTCCACTATCTCCTGGAGTGTGCTCTAATTCACGTCCACTGAGTTGACGATGTCATATAACCATCTCATCCTTTGCCACCTTCTTCTCCTTTTGCCTTCAATCTTCCCCAGCATCAGGGTCTTTTCCAGTGAGTCAGCTCTTCACATCGGGTGCCAAAATATTGGAGTTTCAGCTCCAGCATCGGTCCTTGCTGATGGATTAGTCTGATGAGCAATGAAGGTTCATTTCCTTTATGACTTGTTTGATTTCCCTGCAGAGTTGTACCATCCAGTTAACTCTACAAGAAAGAAACACTTTCCCAGTGTTTTGAGTGTGGTCAAGCAGACTGCCATTCACTCTTTTGGCACTTGTGTCAGCTGCAAATAACTACTTTGTCAAGAGAACATCCGTCACCGTGTTGGGTCACCATAGGAAAACTCTGAGGGACCATGTGTGCTGCAGAGATCTGGGTGGGCTAGACAAGACTTTTTGTGCTCACTGCACAGTGTGACTTCTCTTCTTGCCTAATCTCTCTCTGTTCCCCCTCCGCCACATATGTTGATCCCAACAGTGCCCAACACATGAGAATTCTTAACATGTGCTCCCACTCAGCTGTTTCCCCTATCAGAGGGACAAAATGTTTTTCACTTGGTTTTAAACCGAGCAGGTTTTATTCTCCAGCCAACCCACAAAATTACTCAGACAAGTCATCACATCCTTCTGCAGGGATTAGGGCCCGATTTACACACTTGTTACCATAAAGCTTGCCTTTCACAGCTCCTGCTTGTTCTCTCTATTCCCAAATGAAACCTCTGAGTACCCCTGTAAGAAGCAGTGTCCTTTTCCCCCCCAGGCTGTGAATACATGTGGCTAGTTAACTGTTGGTGATCTCATCTGCCTGGTATTGATGAGGGGGAAAAAAAAAAAAAAAAAAAATATATATATATATATATATATATATATATATATATATATATTCATTCTAATTATCTCCTAGTCACTGCATTTGTGTATTTATAATTTTATAATAATAGCTATTTTTATAATTAGTTGTCAGAAACAGACTTTAAGATGGTGGAAAACTTACTAAGCTGAACAATAATATATATTGAAATTGAAGAGGAGCTCTTGAGGGTGAAAGAGGAGAGTGAAAAAGCTGCCTTAAAATTCAACATTCAAAAAACTAAGATCATAGCATCTGGTCCAATCTCTTCATGGCAAATAGACACGGAAACAATGGAAAAAGTGACAGACTTTATTTTCTCAGGCTCTAAAATCACTGCAGATGGTGACTACAGCCATAAAATTAAAAGATGCTTCCTCGTTGGAAGAAAAGCTATGACAAACCTAGACAACATATTAAAAAGCAGAGGCATTAGTTTGCTGAAAAAGGTCATATGGTCAATGCTATGGTTTTTCCAATAGTCATGTACTGATGTGAGAGCTGGACCATAAGGAAAGCTGAGCACCAAAGAACTGATGCTTTTGAACTAAAGTGTTGTAGAAGACTCTTGAGTCCCTTGGACTGCAAATAGATCAAACCAGTCAATCCTAAAGAAATCAACTTCAAATATTCATTAGAAGAACCGATGCTAAAGCTGAAACTCCAATACTTTGCCACCTCATGCAAATAATTTACTCATTAGAAAAGATCCTGATGCTGGGAAAGATTGAAGGCAGGAGGAGAAGGGGATGACAAAGCATAAGTTAGTTGGATGGCATCACTGACTCGATGGACATGAGTTTGAGCAAGCTCCTGGTGTTGGTGAAGGACAGGGAAGTGTGGCATGCTGCAGTCCATGGGGTCACAAACAGTTGGACATAACTAAGCAATTGAACAACAATATACTCTTAGGGCCTGAAGGGATTTCAATACTAGAGTCTGGCTCTAAAGACCTAGCTCATAAACATGGCACTATTACTTGCACAATTAAAATAAATTGTTATGCATAACTAATGTGATTTAATTTATATCAGAAAATATAGTTAGCCATAAAGGAAAAGCCAAGCTTCAGGTTTGGTTTTAACATTCAGATCAGATCAGTCGCGCAGTCGTGTCCGACTCTTTGCGACCCCATGAACCGCAGCACGCCAGGCCTCCCTGTCCATCACCAACTCCCGGAATTCACTCAGACTCACATCCATTGAGTCAGTGATGCATTCCAGCCATCTCATGCTCTGTTATCCCCTTCTCCTCCTGCCCTCAATCCCTCCCAGCATCAGAGTCTTCTCCAATGAGTCAACTCTTCTCATGAGGTGGCCAAAATACTGGAGTTTCAGCTTTAACATCATTCCTTCCCAAGAAATCCCGGGGCTGATCTCCTTCAGAATGGACTGGTTGGATCTCCTTGCAGTGCAAGGGACTCTCAAGAGTCTTCTCCAACACCACAGTTCAAAAGCATCAATTCTTCGGCGCTCAGCCTTCTTCACAGTCCAGCTCTCACATGCATACATGACCACAGGAAAGACCATAGCCTTGACTAGGCGAACCTTTGTTGGCAAAGTAATGTCTCTGCTTTTGAATATGCTATCTAGGTTGGTCATAACTTTCCTTCCAGGGAGTAAGCGTCTTTTAATTTCATGGGTGCAGTCACCATCTGCAGTGATTTTGGAGCCCAGAAAAACAAAGTCTGACACTGTTTCCACTGTTTCTCCATCTATTTCCCATGTAGTGATGGGACCAGATGCCATGATCTTCGTTTTCTGAATGTTGAGCTTTAAGCCAACCTTTTCACTCTCCACTTTGACTTTCATCAAGAGGCTTTTGAGTTCCTCTTCATTTTCTGCCATAAGGGTGGTGTCATCTGCATATCTGAGGTTATTGATATTTCTCCCAGCAATCTTGATTCCAACTTGTGTTTCTTCCAGTCCAGCATTTCTCATGATGTACTCTGCATATAAGTTAAATAAACATGGTGACAATATACAGCCTTGATGTACTCCTTTTCCTATTTGGAACCAGTCTGTTGTTCCATGACCAGTTCTAACTGTTGCTTCCTGACCTGCATACAGATTTCTCAAAAGGCAGATCAGGTGGTCTGGTATTCCCATCTCTTTCAGAATTTTCCACAGTTTATTGTGATCTACACAGTCAAAGGCTTTGGCATAGTCAATAAAGCAGAAATAGATGTTTTTCTGGAACTCTCTTGCTTTTTCGATGATCCAGCGGATGTTGGCAATTTGATCTCTGGTTCCTCTGCCTTTTCTAAAACCAGCTTGAACATCAGGAAGTTTCCGGTTCCCATATTGCTGAAGCCTGGCTTGGAGAATTTTGAGCATTACTTTACTAGCGTGTGAGATGAGTGCAATTGTTTGGTAGTTTGCGCATTCTTTGGCATTGCCTTTCTTTGGGATTGGTATGAAAACTGACCTTTTCCAATCTTGTGGCCACTGCTGAGTTTTCCAAATTTGCTGGCATATTGAGTGTAGCGCTTTCACAGCATCATCTTTCAGGATTTGGAATAGCTCCACTGGAATTCCATCACCTCCACTAGCTTTGTTCCTAGTGATGCTTTCTAAGGCCCACTTGACTTCACATTCCAGGATGTCTGGCTCTAGGTCAGTGATCACACCATCATGATTATCTGGGTCGTGAAGCTCTTTTTTATACAGTTCTTCTGTGTATTCTTGCCACCTCTTCTTAACATTAAAGAACACCTAAGATTTTATATTGTAAAAATGTGTGGACACAAATTAGCAGTGGTTACTCTGCTCTTCCTATTCTTGACTGCCAAGTTTCTTGTATGGTATATTTCCTGGGAGCTGAACACTTGTGTTTCATAGTTATGCATTAATAGATCTGTCTACTTATGAATGCTTTAAAAGGCAATATTGAAAAATAAAATATTGCACAAAATTTTCTCACACTAAGAATAAAAGGATGGTAAGAAGTTTTGATGTGAAGAAACAAGAATGTAAATAGCAGATGTTTTCTAAGAAAATTAAAAAGAAAGCCTTTGCATTTTGTTAGTTAAAATGTGAAAAAAGAAACACAGAAAAACAGAGAGAAAGAAAGAAAGGGAGGAAGAAAGGAAGGACAGGAGGAAGAAAGGAAGGACAGGAGGAAAGGAAGAAAAGAGCATGGGGAATAGAGAAAAAGAGGGCAGAAAGAAAGCAAAAAAGGAAGAAAGAACAGAAAGAAAAGAAACAGACATACAAATGAATGGACTGCTGTTGAACTGTAGTAATTCTAAATACATATCATACACATATTTGGAACAATTTTTAAGGCTTTAAGCAAAAAGTGTGTGAGGAACAAGCTAGAAGCTGTGAACCCAGAACAGGGGTGAAATGCCATATGTCTCCAGTTAGCCAATATGCCAAATGAGGCCTTGGAATTCAGCATGAGGTTCACAGAGTTTTCTACATCAACCCACTGGAAACTGAAGAGATGAAATTTGAAACTTAGACAAAGGTTTTCACAGTTGCAGAATGACAGCAAATGTAAGGCAGTAAGGATTGGACCGTGGGTGATTTCACCCTTTAAACTAGTCCAAGGATTTCAAATGAGAGAGGATCGAGAGATGATGGAGAGTAAGAATTCAAAAATACTCATTTTATAAAAAAAAAAATTACATGGTCTAGCTCTGAGATAAAAATGTGACAGCCATAAGTCAGGGTAGGAAATTCATCTTCTTAGGTTTTTGAAACATTGTATTCCTGTTCCCTAGAGATTCTTGCCACCTAAGTCAAGACTTAAGTTTTATTTTTTAAAAAATGATATTTTAAAGAAAAATATATGAATAAATTATCAGGAAGACAAACATAGATAAAGGAGAAAATATGTGTCACCCTAAAGTGCAATTACTACCTTAATTTCTCATGATTCACTCCTTCAGAACTTGCAGTTAATACAATAATTTTTTTCAGTGGAACAATTGTAATTTTGAATCATCAACCATGGGCTAGTCTCTCAAATCATCTATTTTGTCATGTATTTATAGAGATATAATTTTGAATACTCAGCTCAAAAATGTTAAAATTCTCACTGTGGATGAGGGGTTGAAATACATGATTTTCAATTACCTTTTAAACACTCCAGTGTAGCCCTTTTTATAAAGCATTCCTGGAAGAATGCAGTAGATTATGCATATAGCTAAGACAGGTCTTACTGTTTTTGTAGAGCTAAAGGAAGATTAATGCAGTAGATTATGCATATAGCTAAGATAGGTCTTACTGTTTTTGTAGAGCTAAAGGAAGATTATGCCAAAGCCTTTGACTGTGTGGATCACAATAAACTATGGAAAATTCTGAAAGAGATGGGAATACCAGACCACCTGATCTGCCTCTTAAGAAATCTGTATGCAGGTCAGGAAGCAACAGTTAGAACTGGTCATGGAACAACAGACTGGTTCCAAATAGAAAAAGGAGTACGTCAAGGCTGCATATTGTCACCATGTTTATTTAACTTATATGCAGAGTACATCATGAGAAATGCTGGACTGGAAGAAACACAAGTTGGAATCAAGATTGCTGGGAGAAATATCAATAACCTCAGATATGCAGATGACACCACTCTTATGGCAGAAAGTGAAGAGGGGCTAAAAAGCCTCTTGATGAAAGTGAAAGTGGAGAGTGAAAAGGTTGGCTTAAAGCTCAACATTCAGAAAACGAAGATCATGGCATCTGGTCCCATCACTGCATGGGAAATAGATGGGGAAACAGTGGAAACAGTGTCAGACTTTGTTTTTCTGGGCTCCAAAATCACTGCAGATGGTGACTGCAGCCATGAAATTAAAAGACGCTTGCTCCTTGGAAGGAAAGTTATGACCAACCTAGATAGCATATTCAAAAGCAGAGACATTACTTTGCCAACAAAGGTTCGCCTAGTCAAGGCTATGGTCTTTCCTGTGGTCATGTATGCATGTGAGAGCTGGACTGTGAAGAAGGCTGAGCGCCGAAGAATTGATGCTTTTGAAGTGTGGTGTTGGAGAAGACTCTTGAGAGTCCCTTGGACTGCAAGAAGATCCAACCAGTCCATTCTGAAGGAGATCAATCCTGGAATTTCTTTGGAAGGAATGATGCTAAAGCTGAAACTCCAGTATTTTGGCCACCTCATGCGAAGAGTTGACTCATTGGAGAAGACTCTGATGCTGGGAGGGATTGAGGGCAGGAGGAGAAGGGGACGACAGAGGATGAGATGGCTGGATGGCATCACTGACTCGATGGATGCGAGTCTGAGTGACCTCCGGGAGCTGGTGATGGACAGGGAGGCCTGGCGTGCTGCGGTTCATGGGGTCGCAAAGAGTCGGACACGACTGAGCGACTGATCTGATCTGATCTGAAAGGAAGATTAGATAGTACTTTCTTCAAATCTCATGATTTGTAGATGAGGAAAGTGAAGCCCATGGTCAGTACAAATTAATGTCACATTCTAGACTATTTCAGTTTAACTGTGCTATCATTTTGTTGTTGTTATTGTTCAGTTGCTCAGTCATGCCTGACTCTCTGCACCCCGATGGACTGCATATATTGACTCCTTGAAACCCTTCTCGGCTCAGGCTTCTCTGTTTTTCACTATCTTCCCGAGTTTGCTCAAAGTCAAGTCCTTTGAGTCAGTGATACAATGTAACCATCTCAACCCACTGTCTTCCCCTTCTCCTCCTGCCTTCAGTCTTTCCCAGCATCAGAGTGTTTTCCGATGAGTCAGCGCTTCACATCAAGTAGCCAAAGTATTGTAGTTTCAGTTTCAACATCAGTCCTTCCAGTGAATGGTCAGTGTTGATTTCCTTTAGGCTACATTTAAATATATATTTTAAAATTATAGAGACCTATTTTTTAAGAAAAAAATATAGGACAAATTTAGAGATAACGTATTTTTTAGGATTGCCTGATTTTTTTTTTTTTTTTTTTTTGGTAACTGAAAAAATTGAAACAGACCCTTTATATGTAAAAATAAAACCATACAAGTTCTATGGTCATATCACAAAGCTGTCTAACGGGAGCATGATATATTCAAATAGACATAGTACACTATTTTAGCTCTTTTACATTTTATAGTCCAATTAATTGGAGAAGGCAATGGCACCCAACTCCAGTACTCTTGCCTGGAAAATCCCATGGATGGAGGAGCCTGGTGGACTACAGTCCATGGGGTCGATAAGAGTCAGACACAACTGAGAGAGAGACTTCACTTTCACGCATTGAAGAAGGAAATGGCAACCCACTCCAGTGTTCTTGCTTGGAGAATCCCAGGGACGGTGGAGCCTGGTGGGCTGCTGTCTACAGGATCGCACAGAGTTGGACACGACTAAAGTGACTTAGCAGTAGCAGTAGCAGTAACAGTCCAATTAATTAGTTCAAGTAATCAAGGTCACAATCTCTGTTAGCCCTTGTTGGCACAGAGATTAACCTGAGACACTTACTTTCCTTCCAACTTTATTGAGACATAATTAACATACAGAATTATCTAACATAAAATGATTTGACTTATCACAAGTTTAGTGAACATCCATCATTCCATATAGATACAAAATCTAAAAAATAGGAAAAAAAAAAACACTATTTTTCTCCTTATGAGAACTTTTAGGATTTACTCTTAACTTTTATATATAACACACAATAGTGTTAATTATATTTGTCATGTTGTTCATTATATCTCTGTTGCTAAGTCACTTCAGTCGTGTCTGACTCTGTGCAACCACATAGATGGCAGCCCACCAGGCTCCCCTGTCCCTGGAATTCTCCAGGCAAGAATACTGGAGTGGGTTGCTATTTCCTTCTCCAATGCATGAAAGTGAAAAGTGAAGAGAAGTCGCTCAGTCGTGTCCAACCCTCAGCGACCCCATGGACTGCAGCCTTCCAGGCTCCTCCATCCATGGGATTTTCCAGGCAAGAGTACTGGAGTGGGGTGCCATTGCCTTCTCCAATATCTCTAGTACTTAATTATCTTATAACTGGGAGTTTGTACCTTTTGGCTGCCTTCATTCAATTTCCTCTCACTCCCACCCTCTACCTCTTCTGGTACGAAAAATATTATATTTTTTTCTATAGGATTGTTTATTTTTGACCTATAATACTATGTTAGTTCCTGGTACATAACATAATGATTCAATATTTCTATGCATTTCAAAATGATTACCATGATAAATTTAGCTACCGTCTGTCACCATTCGAAGATATTATAAAATTACTGACTATATTACCCATACTATACATTTCATACCAGTAATTCATTTACTCTGCAATTGGAAGTTTGTCATCTTAACTCCTTCACTTATTTCTCTCCACTATCCCCCCACACCATTTTATTCTCTTTAAAGTCTACTAAGAAGTATTGAAATATTTTCTTTCTGTCACAGGCATGCTTGCTACTATGCAAGTGTTTCTCTACTTCAAGCATTTCAACCATATTCTTAACATCATTTTACAATTATTCCCTGAGCCTGGACACTCTCTGTTCAATTCTCCATATATTGACTCCTTGAAATCCTTCTGGGCTCAGCTTCAAGGTCATGTCCTTGGAAAAGCCTATCCAACTCTCAGTCACAGTATCCCCTCTAATGGTCACTCATATCATTTGACCGTCTAACTGAGCATCACTATCTCAGATTATCATTTTCATTTATTTGGTAATTGGATCTTCTCAAAAGGAACTTGTGAGGATTCTACTGAGGAAGAGGAGATGCTTGTGCTATTCATGTACATCTCCTATTGAACAGATGTTCTGGTATAAAATATGCCTTTAATAAATATTAGTGAATGAAATAGAAGAAGATATGTAGGAAGTCTGGAAGAAAAATAACTGAATGGATAAATATAAGAGCTAACATCAATTAAACATTTTACATATTTAGAAAGTTTATGATGTATCAGATACAGTGCTAAGAATCAAAGGGTACAGATGTATGAAATGGATAGATGACTACAGAGCCATCTCTCAACATAGAATTTACTGATAAAAACAAGTATGCACATAACTGTTATATGAATACACAGGTGTGTAATGCTGAAAAATTGAAATTATAATGGAGTAATCACAGTCCAGGCTTCCCAGAAGGCTGAACTTCCTTTTTTTTTTCTCACTTCAAATTTAATAAAACTACAGAAGATAAAATGATATCCCCTTACAGTATACATCAGTTGGCCTGGCTCAGGTCATTCCGTCCAGAGGAAGAAAGGCTGGCGTCCTCAACCCCTGCAGGAAAGTCCCGTCCTGTCCCACACCACATCCTGGCGGAGTGTAAGATCATGGTTTTAAGCACGACAGTAAGACAAAGAGGTTTTGTTTTCAAGGCTGCCTACTGCAGCCTGGCCCTAAAATGGCCGAGCACTCACTTCTGCTTAGAGAAATATTCTTTGCTCTTTTGGATATCAGGCTTGATGGTATCACTGCCAGGCTTCCAGCCAGCTGGGCACACTTCCCCATATTTGTCAGTAAACTGGAAGTCCTGAACTAGTCTCAGTGTCTCATCCACAGAGCGGCCAACAGGAAGGTCGTTTGTGGTGATCTGTTGAAGGATACCTTTATCATCAATAATAAAAAGGCCCCTGAATGAGATGCCTTCATTGGCCTTTAAGACCCCACAGTCCTGAGCAATGGTGCACTTGGGGTCTGAATTCGCCTGCCAGTGCAGGAGGTACCTGAGAGGCGGGTTCGATCCCTGGGTCAGGAAAATTCCCTGGAGGAGAAAATGACAACCCACTACAATATTCTTGCCTGGAAAACTCCATGGACAGAAGAGCCTAGCAGGTTACAGTGTATGAGGTCACAAAAGAGTTGAGAACGACTGAGTACATGCAGAATCACAGTTAAGGCAGAAAAGAAAAAATAAAAAAGGAATCAGGTGGGCCATTGACGATCTTGTTTAAAATATGTTTCTGCAACACTGAAACCTTGAATTTTCATTGATTGTATCATACTTAAGGACATCACCAGAGGTATTCAGTACAACACTTGCAGCTGGAAACTTACAGTATCAAAGTCTCCCCTTGTATCTATGCAATCATTTCAAACACTTCCCAATCCTTATTTAATAACTATCCTTCTTGCTGGTCAGTCTTTCAGCTGTGTCTGACTCTTTGCATCCCCATGGATTGCAGAACACTAGGCCTCCCTGTCTTTCTCTACCTCTGGGAGTTTGCTTAAACTCATGTCTATTGAATCAGGAATTCAACAGTTCTCTGTTGTTGCTTCTCCTCCTGCCTTCAATCTTTCCCAGCATCAGGGTCTTTTCCAATGAATTGGCTCTTTGCAACAGGTGGCCAAAGTATTGGAGCTTCAGCTTCAGCATCAGTCCTTGAAATAAATATTGAGAGTTGATCTCCTTTAGGATTGATTGGTTTGCTCAGTTCAGTCTCTCAGTCATGTCCAACTCTTTGTGACCCCATGGACTTCAGCACCAGGCCTCCCTGTCCATCACCAATTCCCAGAGTTTACTCAGACTCATGCACATTGAGTCAGTGATGCCATCCAACCATCTCCTCCTCTGTCATCCCCTTCTCCTCCCACCTTCAACCTTTCCCAAAATCAGGTTCTTTTCAAATGAGTCAGTTTTTCGCATCAAGTGGCCAAAGTATTGGAGTTTCAGCTTCAGCATCAGTCCTTCCAATGAACACTCAGGACTGATCTCCTTTAGGATGGACTGCTTGGATCTCCTTGCAGTCCAAGGGACTCTCAAGAGTCTTCTCCAACACCACAGATCAAAAGCATCAATTCTTCGACACTCAGCTTTCTTTATAGTCCAATTCTCACTAGACAGACAATTGTTGGCAAAAAAATGTCTCAATTATTCAGCGTCCAGCATTTTTTTCTGGCCCAACTCTCCATACATAACTACCATCAGATCAGATCAGATCAGATCAGTCGCTCAGTCGTGTCCGACTCTTTGCGACCCCATGAACTGCAGCACGCCAGTCCTCCCCGTCCATCACCAACTCCCGGAGGTCACTCAGACTCACATCCATCGAGTCAGTGATGTCATCCAGCCATCTCATCCTCTGTCATCCCCTTTGACTACCATAGCTTTGACCATATGGACATTTATTGGCAAAGTGATGTCCCTGCTTTTTAATACACTGACTAGTTTTGTCATAGCTTTTCTTCCAATGAGCAAATGCCTCTAATTTCACCCTTACTTCTTTTAATAACTAACTTTAGCCTTTTAATTACCACCCTTACTTTTTGCCAACTCCAAATACAATTCTTGGTAAACATGATGTAACCAACTGTAACCTTACATTTTTTAACTTTATTATCTCCCCCGTACATTCTGTAATGCTTCTTGAGTCTTTGTCTCCCGGGCACCTAGCAAAACAAAATAAGCATCTTTCAATCATCTTGCTAAAATTTAAGTTAATGGTTATATAGGAATACTGATTCCTCAGAATGGAAAGATCAAATATTGACAGTTGAATTGGACCACAGGAAAATGAATAATATTTTGGCAGGAGAATAGAGTGATAAAGAACAATGTAAGGAATGAGAGAAGATGCTGTATTAGTTTTCTATTGCTACCTTGACAAGTTGCCATATGCTGCTAAGTCATTTCAGTCATGTCCGACTCTGTGTGACCCCATAGACGGCAGCCCACCAGGCTCCCTTGTCCCTGGGATTCTCCAGGCAAGAACACTGGAATGGGTTGCCATTTCCTTCTCCAATGCATGAAAGTGAAAAGTGAAAGTGAAGTCGCTCAGTCGTATCCGACTCTTAGCGACCCCATGGACTGCAGCCTACCACGCTCCTCAATCCATGGGGTTTGCCAGGCAAGAGTACTGGAGTGGGGTGCCATTGCCTTCTCCGAGTTGCCATATACTTAGCACTTTATTTTTAAAACAAAACTAATTAATTATTTCACAGAGGCTTCTGTAGATCAAATGTCTGGGTGACCTCAACTGGTTCTTTGCTTAAGGTCTCAAAAAGCTGAAATCAAAGTGTCAGAAGGTTTTTGTTCCCTGTGGAAACCCTGGGGAAAAGTCTGCTCCCAAATTCATGCAGATTATTGGCCAAGTTTAGATCCTCCTGGGTATAGAACTATTTCTTCCTGCTTTTCAGTCAGGGGGCCAGTGTTTGCTACTAGACACTGACCTCATTCCTTCTCAAGCTTTCCCTGGGGCTGCCCTAAAGCAATGTCAGGTTAAGTGCCTCTTAAACTTGGAATCTCTTTGACTTCCTCTTTTGTTACCTGCCAGAAAAAGCTGTTTTCAATACCTCAAGTGATTACACTGTGTTATGTAGTGGTTTGATAAGATTTCAAACACACTTGTCAGTGACAAAAAATTAAGTTGTTTTTAGGAGTGAAGTTGTTTTGATCTAAGAATGAAGTTGTTGTTTTGATATAAAAGTGTAATTGTGTCAGGATGTCATCCGGTTGCTGATAAGCTGCTAAGGGGCCACTGTTGGGGGTTTAACAATAAGAAATGATGAAGAAGCAACTATGGCCGAATGACACTTATACACAGAGTCTGCGAGGATTATCAGTGCTTGGTCTCAGCAAGGCTACACTTTGCTGATCTAAACAGCTCTCCAATGAACTTGGAACCTTAGTTTCAGCAGTTGACAAGGTGACTCTTAGCAGCAGTGGTGAAAGACTTGCAGCCCCCTGGAAAGAGATGATCTTGTCCTCCAATACCAGTATCTTGGTTCCCTAGCAACCTGGTCTAGCAACAAGGAGGTTTTCTTTCTCTGGCAGCTGGAAGTCAGCTCATGATTGGTTAAATGGTCTCTTCTGAGAACCTACTTGTAGAAAGGTACACCTCAAATAAATTTGAACTTAATTCTTTTTATCTCCCTCTACCTGGAACAATACTGTAATTAATCTATCATTGGAGTATGTGATTTCTTTATTGGCTTATTAAGAAACATTACCCTATAATGCTATAGGCTTATGAAGTTATTATAATTCCCACAGTTAAACCTGTTAAATAAAATATTGGACAAAGGCAGTCTCAGTCTCTAAGTATAATTTTCTGTCAAATAAAACACATTAGGTGTACCTAGATAATCCAGGATAATTTTTATACTTTTAGGTGAATGGTTGAGAAACTTCAATTACATCTGCAGTATTCCTTTTGCCAGGGGGCATCTTCATGAACAAATTCATGAACACAATACCAAGGACTGAAAATCACAAAAGGCAAAATTCTGGCTATGAGAACTGTGTTCCTAAAAACTCTAGAAAAATCTAAATTACTGGTCATTTGCCATGTAATTGCCCTGCCTTCCTAGTGATATATTTGCTATATAAATAGTAGGAGACTAATGTACCACATACTTCGGACCATTTTATTCCTCAGAAACTTTACATAACTTCTAAAGTAAAACACAAAATTAAAATGTGAGATTTTAAAAGAACAACTTGACATTTGAAATCCATATATTCCAATGTAGCAAATTATAATTTTCTTTTTCCAGTGGCCATGTATGTATGTGAGAGTTGGACTGTGAACAAAGCTGAGCTTTGAAAAATTGGTGCTTTTGAACTGTCGTGTTGGAGAAGACTCTTGAGAGTCCCTTGGACTGCAAGGAGATCCAACCAGTCCATCCAAAAGGAGATCAGTCCTGAATGTTCAATGGAGGGACTGATGCTGAAGCTGAAACTCCAATACTTTGGCCACCTGATGCAAAGAGTTGACTCATTGGAAAAGACTCTGATGCTAGGAGGGATTATAGGCAGGAGGAGAAGGGGATGACAGAGGATGAGATGGCTGGATGGCATCACTGACTCGATGGACATGAGTTTGAGTGAACTCCAGGAGTTGGTGATGGACAGGGAGGCCTGGGTTCGCATGGGGTCGCAAAGAGTCGGACACAACTGAGCAACAGAGCTGATTATTAGAGATCATCTATTTCTCAGGGTCCAATCAAGAAGAAAAAGTTGTAACTGAAAGTCTTCCTTATCAAACATTTTAAAATGAGAGGCAAAGCCACTACATAAGCTCAAAGGAGTTCCTAACTTATTTTGATTCATCTTGCCTAAGAAATTGTGAATCAACAGGACAAGTCTGCATTTCAAACTTTTGAAAAAAGTCAAGGAAGGAGGTGAGACTCAGATGACAAAATACGGTATTCTTAATATTAATTTGAGAATAAAATAAAGGAAAATCTGTTGTAAACAATTTGGCAATATAGGCCTCCTGGATTTATGAAAGTGTTAGTTGCTCAGTCATGAATGACTCCATGGACTATAGCCTGTCAGACTCCTCTGTACATGGAATTCTCCAGGCAAGAATATTGGGGTGGGTAGCCATTCTCTTCTTCAGGGGAATCTTCCCCACCCGGGGATGGAATCAGAGTGTCCTGTATTGCAGACAGATTCTTAACCCTTCTGAGCCATCATGAATAGAATGCAATGACTTCTTAAAAAAGAAGAAAAAACAAGCAAATGAATGGTGTGTCACTTATATTTGTCCAAGAAAGCCTCTAAAAAAGAAATTTGAATTAGTGGCTATAAATCAAAGATTTGGATCATTGTAATTATAGGTAGCATTAAGAAGTTGACAGACATGATGAGACCAGAAAAGTACAGTGAGTTACAAAGAAACTGTGTTAAGACAACGGTAAAGAGTTTAAATTCAATCTGTAATAAACAGAATCCATCCAAGAAATTCAAGTAGTGATGATATGATCACATTTATACTGGAGGAGAAGGGAATGGTGTAGGAGAAGGAGAGAAAGAGACAATTCTTCCACTAATGTTATGTTTAGTTGAAGAAAGCAGTAACAGGGAGAGAAGTGCACAAATTACATTGTTAGTCTAGATAAGAAATGTTGAAATCCACTGTAAAATTCACTTAAAAGGAAAAATTTAACCAGAGGTTGCAACTGATTGTGACTGAGAATGAACCATTAGTTAAATAAGGAATATAGGAAAATTTTGGAGTGAGTTGGTGAGTAATGCCATTTAAAAGAGACGAACCCTGTGTGGAAATTGATGGAAGGTAAAATAGTAAGTTTATTTTGGAAATGCCATGATTGAAGAGTTCAGTTCAGTTCAGTTACTCATTCGTGTCCGACTCTTTGCAACCCCATGAATTGCAGCACGCCAGGCCTCCCTGTCGATCACCAACTCCCAGAGTTCATTCAAACTCACATCCATCAAGCCGGTGATGCCATCCAGCCATTTCATCCCCTTCTACTCCTGCCCCCAATCCCTCCCAGCATCAGAATCTTTTCCAATGAGTCAACTCTTCGCATCAGGTGGCCAAAGTACTGGAGTTTCAGCTTTAGCATCATTCCTTCCAAAGAACACCCAGGACTGATCTCCTTTAGAATGGACTGGTTGAATTTCCTTGCAGTACAAGGGACTCACAAAAGTCTTCTCCAACACCAAGTTCAAAAGCATCAATTCTTCAACACTCAGCTTTCTTCACAGTCCAACTCTCACATCCATACATGACCACTGGAAAAACCATAGCCTTGACTAGATGAACCTTTGTTGGCAAAGTAATGTCTCTGCTATTCAGTATGCTATCTAGGTTGGTCATAAATGTCCTTCCAAGGAGTAAGCGTCTTTAAATTTGATGGCTGCAGTCACCATCTGCAGTGATTTTGGAGCCCCCAAAATAAAGTCTTACGCTGTTTCCACTGTTTTCCCATCTATTTCCCATGAAGTGATGGGATCAGATGCCATGATCTTCGTTTTCTGAATGTTGAGCTTTAAGCCAACTTTTTCACTGTCCTCTTTCACTTTCATCAAGAGGCTTTTGAGTTCCTCTTCACTTTCTGCCATAAGAGTGATATCATCTGCATATCTGAGGTTATCGATATTTCTCCTGGTGATCTTGATCCCAGCTTGTGCTTCTTCCAGCCCAGCGTTTCTCATGATGTACTCTGCATATAAGTTAAATAAACAGGGTGACAATATACAGCCTTGACGTACTCCTTTTCCTATTTGGAACCAGTCTGTTGTTGTAGGTGAAATAAAAGAATAACATTAGTTCTGTAGACTGTTGTAAATTTTCATCAAGTTTTAAGGGATGAAGTCAGATTAGATATTTTTTACAGTTTTAAAAGTGATATCAAAATAATAGATAAGTTGACACTGCAATTTATATTTTTTAACTGATTATAAGATCTCCATTCCAAACTATGGAAATCTAACTTTCATCTTTAGATGAATATCAGTAGGAGTAAGGCCCAACAGAGTTATTTGGTTTCTAAGGACGTTTGCTGTCAAAAATGAAAACCAACTGGAAAAAATGTAAGCTCAACAGGCAAAAGAAGAACAAAACAAAAGATCTAATTTCTTGTGATTGTATTTGGGGTAGTTGAGGTAGATATAATTGCCTGCTTAAGTTCTGAGGAGGGAAGACAAAAGTGCATTTTTTATCAGAGCAATAAAAATGGAAATTACATTTAGTGGAAAGGCACAGGGAGAAACTTGATCTCTAAAAGAATCTTATATTTACAAAAAATAGATTTCCTGCCTTAATATCCAAAGTCAAATGGAAATTAGGATTATGTGTATTTTATTTTTAATTGCCAGTTCAGGAAAGTGAAGCTAATTCAGGTCTGACTTTCAACAACACACTGTTAAAGTCTTCTCCAGAATCAAAAAAGAAAGTGCGACAAAACCCAATTTTGTGCACAGTGGAAAAGGCAGCTTTTAAAAAGTGGCAGGTTGGCAAATTATGAGTCAATATGAAGTCACTGGGCAAAATTTTAATTAAAAAATATAGTCTCTGCTTTGTTTCTTCCCCATACTTTTTCTAAAGACCAGTGCATGCTAACATGAGAAAGAGTGACTTAGTACATCTCTCAGAAGAGTTCTCTATGAGAGCTAGAGAAAAGCAAAAAGAAAAATTTAAATCCATGGTAACCAAATAAGCTATGTTTGCCTAAGAAATTAAGAGAATGTTATAGTAAAATTATAGGAAAAGTAATGATTCCTTCTATCCCAATATATTTCTCTTAAAAATGCCCTCAGGCAATGTCAGCTGGGCTATCATTTACCATATCTAAAGACCAAGTTAATAAATTATTGAATTGTTTCACAGAGACTTCAGTTTCCAATGCATTCTTAGATCAAGCTGCCAAATTCTCTGGGTAGTCATCATACTAAAAATATATTCCGCTATTGGGGCAATTTTACAGATTGTTATTATTTATTGGTGCAGTTTTGTTTTTGGCTAAATGAGCCATTATAAATTCTGAAAAAAAAATGAGAATACATTTGTAGGGTTTTGGTTATTTTAAGGCAATGTAATCTATATTTCAATAACAGTTATTGGTTTATTTTTTACATATAACTTCTGTTTTTTTAGTCTGTCTGAAAGTATATATCAGGTATCTGCCCATCACACAAATCTAGCCATGTGTCATGGTTGGTACCAAAAACTTTTTAGCAATTTCTGAGAAACTGGACTAAGCTAAAAGATGCTAGAACAGAGCTTCTTTATAACGAAAACTAAGAAAAGCTGGACTGAACTTTGTGCAGGCCTAATTGAACTGAACGTTTGATGATGAACCTTGGTGGTGTTTCAGATTCATTATTACAGTTTTGGAAAATTTTCTGATATTAAAGTGTAGTAGAACCGTATTATTGGTACCATAAAGATCATAATTTGGGGCAGCATGTTCTGTCCCCTTCACTGGTAACAAACGGTGTTGAGCTGCCTCTGCTCTTTTAAATGCAAGTGAGATTTAAAAGCGAAGTCGAGAAGCTGCAAAATTTTATAAGTTCTATGGTGAATTACTTTTTATTGAACTTTGTTCCCTATCACTTTGTTCTTTATCATCTAGCCTAATCTTAATTTTGGAAAGAAATATCCCACAATTTGCTGTTTCTGAACCCAATTAAAAGATGCTTGCTCCTTGGAAAGAAAGCTATGATTAACCTAGACAGCATATTAAAAAGCAGAGACATCATTTCGCCAACAAAGGTCCATTTGGTCAACGCTGTGGTTTTTCTAGTAGTCATGTATGGATGTAAGAGTTGGACTATAAAGAAGCTGAGAGCCAAAGAATGGATGCTTTTGAATTGTGGTATTGAAGAAGACTCTTGAGTGTCCCTTGGACAAGGAGACCAACCAGTCTATCCCAAATGAAATCAGTCCTGAATATTCTTTGGAAGGACTGATGCTGAAGCTGAAACTCTGATAGTTTGGCCACCTGATGCAAATAAGTGACTCACTAGAAAAGACCCTGATGCTGGGAAAGATTGAAGGCAGGAGGAGACGGGGCTGACAGAGGATAAGATGGTTGGATGGCATCACTGACTCTATGGACATGACTTTGAGTAAGGTCCAGGAGTTTGTGATGGACAGGGAAGCCTGGCGTGCTGCAGTCCATAGGTTCACAAAGAGTTGGACACAACTGAGTGACTAAACTGAATTCAACTGTATCCAATTCCACCTTGTAGATGTAGATGTAGGTGTTTTCCTCACAGAACAAAGCAATCAGCAGTTGGATGTCCTACAATTTCATTCAGTTCTGACACCATCTACCTGCAGACAGCATCAGATTCCACAGGTTGAGGGTTTGAGGGGTCAGTCCCACAAGACTGCTCCCCTTACCTTGTAGACTTCAAATGTCAGTTGCAAATCCAAGTTGTTATCTGAGCTTCTGACCAACTGACTATAAATCAGAGATTCTCATAGCCCTTTCCTTGGGTTCATTTAATTTTCTAGAGAGGCTCACAAAACACAGGGAAACTATTTACTCATTAGACCCTTGGTTTATTTTAAAAGGATATCACTGATATATCCTATGAGATGCAAAGGGTAAGGTGTGGAGAAGGGACAGGGAGCTTCCATGTCCCTCCAGGCATGCTGCTATTCCCAAATCTTCATATGTTCACAAACCTGGAAGCTCTCTAAACCTCATCCTTCTAGGGTTTTAGGGAATCCTTGTTATACAGACATAATGGATTAAATATTTGACCATTGGCAATTGACCCAACCTCCAGCCCTCTTTTCTCCAGTGGTCAACAGGGCATGGGAAAAGTTCCAACCCTCCAATCAGTAGTTGGATCTTCAGGCAACAGACATCATCCTTAGGCAAGGTCCAAAAGTCACCTCATTAACACAACATTGTTAACATAACAGAAGCTTTTATTGCTCTGTCACTTGGGAAATTCCAAGGGTTTCAGGAGTTCTGTGCCAGAAAAGGGGACACACATAAAGACTACAGATATTTTTCTCATTATAAATTGAATGATCATATCACATTTTATAACACACTGACAAACAAAGATCAGTGTCTTCTTTCTCATAGGCATTTTGTGGGGTTGTCCTAAAGCATTAGTTTTAATGACATAAGAGGCCACAGGCTTGTGGCATGAATAGAAGGCTCTCGTATATTACAATAAACATAGAAGATATGTTGCTATTAATAGCAAAGAAATAGCTGAGGATGTGTGGGTCTAAATTTGTAACAATAAAGCCAGTCAAGACTCAATATTTTCAAATATAAATTAAGATCACACACTGGTCTGCTTATATATTATTTATTATTATTTAACAAAAATATATTTAAATAATACAGCAAGTTTCACTCCACTTGCTCGATTTAACATAGTCTTTATTTGGAGCAATATTGCAAGCTGATAAAAACATTGTAAATTATTTTTCTAGGTTTTATGTTTTCCCATTAGCATTTTAATAAGCTTAATCTATGTAAGATGAAGGTTTCTTAAATTGATATCCTTTGTATAACTTATTCTCTATAGATTTTTATTTAAAAGCTCAACCTTTAATCCTAAGGAGACATTTATTTAACTTCCACACATTAAAGCTTATAAGTTATAAATTTAAAATGCTTAGAACCTAATTTCTCCTGTCACTTTTTTTTTCTTATTTTTGCAACTGGGTAAATATTATATGGGCTTCACAGGTGGTTCAGTGGTAAAGAATCTGCCTGTCAATGCAGGAGACATGGATTTGATCCATGGATTTGATCCCAGCATCAGAAAGATCCCCTGAAAAACGAAAGGCCACTCCAGTATTTCTGCCTGGCAAGATCCATTGACACAGGAGCCTGGCGCGGCTACAGTCCACTAGGTCACAAACGTGTTGTACACAACTCAGCAACTTAATGACAGGAATAATGAATACTTTATAAGTACAAAATATGCAGCTGCTTATCTGAATGGTCTCCTTCTCTTAAAACATAACTTTCAGTTTAACTTAGAGTGTGAAAACAAATCATATTAATTATCAAGACAAATAGAAAGTTTGCTCAATTATTTGGTAGGTTAGAAGGCTAATGTCACAATGGAGTAAAATTTGTCACCCCCAAATGTGTCAGGCATGTAGGGTATTTCAAACTGAAAACAATCAAGGCCTAAAAGACTCAGTGAGAACCTTTGACCTTCCCCCAACTGCCTAAAAGAATTTAAACAAAGGACCTCCTCCAGAAAGAAAGCTATCACATTAAATAACTATTATATATTGATAATATGAACTTAGTATGTAGACAGGGAGGAGCCTAGCAAAGTGTGTTTGCTAAAATTTCCCTCTCTGTCCATTGTAACAAATGACCCTACAAATATTTGTCACCCAAAGTTTTGTCCTTTTTTAAAATTTTCCCGTGAATTGCCTTTCTTCCCTCTGAAGTCCTAAGCCCAAACCAGTCTCCTCTCAGATGACATATAAGCTGCAATTAACTAATTTCGTGGTGGGGTCTCCTATTCTCTGGAGCCCCAGTATGTATGCAAATAAATTGTATTTTTTCCCATTAATCTGTCTCATGTCAGTTTAACTCTTAAGACCAGCCAGGTAGAAAAGTTTTTTCCCTCCCCTACAGTAGCCACAGGAATGAGTACTAATGGTTAAAAAGCAATTTTTTCCTGTTCTAGAGAGGAATCCTGGCTGCACAATAAGAACTCCATTTTCAGATATAACCTCAATAAGGAAGTGCTTCTCTGTCAGAGGTAATGCAATTTAGTCTTTCTCTTGACTACAGTGTGACAGAGAAATATCACTACATAACACGGAGACACACAGAGAACACTCAAGTTGGAGAGATACACTTTTCTAAGGTTAAATATAAAAACATCCAGTCAGCATTTAGCAAAGCATACAGAATGAAAGCCAGCTCACCACAAAAATGAATTTATATAGCAAGACATAAAGCAAACATAGAACTGTTTCATTATCAAAGACAGAGGACAGGGTAGATGCTTGACTTTCACAAACCTCAAATTCAGATTGCAAACATGTAACATTATTTCCAGATAACTGGACTTAATTTGTACCACAAGCCCTCATTTCTACATGATAATAGAAACTTTAATTTCATCATTTCCATGTAGACTCTGTCAAATTCAATTAGTCTAAAGTATTAAACACAGCACATTTGAGGATATTGTATTTTCTCTTTATCTCTCACACTTTCTCAAATTGATCCCTATTCTAGGATGTTTAATTAATTCAGCCTGAGCTTTGATATGCTGGTAGAAGAGATGTCTGTCAAGTGGGCATATTGGGTGCTATGCTCATTTCATTGAAATTCACAATTCTGTGTATCCACACCAGTGGTTTCCTTCAACCCTACAATTCACTGAGTTCTGGCCCACACTGCTATCTTGGGGTTCAGCATTTCATGTTGTGCCTCATTTTGCTATATGTTCCCTCAGCAAAATTTGGCAGTATTTGTGTCTAGTAGTTGTAACCTGTGAAATCACTATTTCACAACCCCCATCAATGAATTCAGATATTTTATCCCTCATAGTACCAGAACCTTATTCTAACTCAGCCAATAAAATTATCTCCTATTTGGCAAGGTCAGAGATGTCTCCTGGGTTGGCTGTTTTATAAAACATCTCAGTATGAAGTGCCCTCAACACCAAATTCACATTTTTCTTTGGATTCTGTCAGCTTGTCTCTCCTCTATGAAGGTGTCCTGTGGTAGATACAGGATTTCCGTTTCTGTTGGAATTATGTCTTCTCTTTTTTCCTTTCAATCCAAAGGATCTTATTTAATATGGGATTGAAGAAGTAGCACACAAAAACAAAATGACTTTCTCAACAGTAAACTGTTGCCAAATCTTTTTCTATTTCTTCTAGAATGAGTCTTTTTACCTAAAAACTCAGAATTATACACACACACACATATATATATATATATATATATATATATATATATATATATATATATAAAACTTATATGCAGAGTACATCATGAGAAACGCTGGACGGGAAGAAACATAAGCCGGAATCAAGATTACCGGGAGAAATACAAAAACATCAGATATGCAGATGACACCACCCTTATGGCAGAAAGTGAAAAGGAACTAAAAAGCCTCTTGATGAAAGTGAAAGAGGAGAGTGAAAAAGTTGGCTTAAGGCTCAACATTCAGAAAACGAAGGTCATGGCATCCGGTTCCATCACTTCATGGGAAATAGATGGGGAAACAGTGGAAACAGTGTCAGACTTTATTTTTCTGGGCTCCAAAATCACTGCAGATGGTGATTGCAGCCATGAAATTAAAAGACGCTTACTCCTTGGAAGGACAGTTATGACCAACCTAGATAGCATATTCAAAAGCAGAGACATTACTTTGCCAACAAAGGTTCGTCTAGTCAAGGCTATGGTTTTTCCTGTGGTCATGTATGGATGTGAGAGCTGGACTGTGAAGAAGGCTGAGCGCTGAAGAATTGATGCTTTTGAACTGTGGTGTTGGAGAAGACTCTTGAGAGTCCCTTGGACTGCAAGGAGATCCCACCAGTCCATTCTGAAGGAGATCAGCCCTGGGATTTCTTTGGAAGGAATGATGCTAAAGCTGAAACTCCAGTACTTTGGCCACCTCATGCTAAGAGTTGACTCATTGGAGAAGACTCTGATGCTGGGAGGGATTGGGGGCAAGAGGAGAAGGGGACGACAGGGGATGAAATGGCTGGATGGCATCACCGATTCAATGGACGTTGAGTCTGAGTGAACTCCGGGAGTTGGTGATAGACAGGGAGGCCTGGCGTTCTGCAATTCATGGGGTCTCAAAGAGTCGGACACGACTGAGTGACTGATCTTATCTGATCTGATATAATTTGTATATAATATATGTTTGTATATTATTAAGGAGCAACCTCTTGCTCACTCTGCAACCCCAGGGACCTCTGTCCATGGAATTTTCCAGGCAAGAATACTGGAATGTGTAACCATTTCCTGTTCCATGAGATCGTCCCAACCCAGGATGTGAACCCTGATATCCTGTGTTGCAGGCAGATTCTTTACCATCTGAACCACAAGGGAAGCCCATAATATATATATTTGTATATTACATATTTATATTATGGAATTCCCTGGTGGCTAAGCTGGTAAAGAATCCTCCTTCAATGCACAAGACCCAGGTTCTATCCCTGGATTAGGAAGATCCCCTGGAGAAGGGAATGGCTAACCACTCTAGTATTCTGGCTTGGAGAATTCCATGCACTATATAGTCTATTGGTCCACAAAAACTCAGTCACTACTGAGCAACTTTCACTTTCATTTTATGTTTATTATATCATATATATATGTATATTATGTTATATATATTTGTATAGTATATATAACTTTATGTTTGTATATATATATTTTTTTCTTTTATGTTTATTTTCTCCTTCCTTTTGTATTGCCGTAATTCCCTCTGAAAGAGTGAGGAAAGGGAATCTGATAGTAACAAAGAAATTACAAAGGAATTATTGAGGATAATAGCAAAAGGCACAAAACTGTTTACACACAAAATGTTTAGCTTCTCCTGCATGATAGTAACAATATAATAATCACATATATTTCTCTGTTTTGTCTGCTGAGAGGGCCTAGAAACATTGCATTCCAACAGCAGGAAGCATAACCAGTGCCCAGAGCTTGATATCTAATACTGTGTGTTTGCCTATGTTCTCAGTCATTCCTGATTCTTTGTGACCCCAAGGACTGTGGCCCATCAGGCTCCTCTGTCTATGAGATTCTGCAGGCAAGAATATTGGAGTGGGTTGCCATTTTCTTCTGGTTTCTGGAGAAATGACTGACTCTATGAATGAAGCAGAAAATATACAAGATGAGGCTGCAATCTGTTGAAGTGTCACACATTAAGACAATTCAAAATAAAACAGAAAAATTGTTTATGTACATGAAAGAGTCACGGAAGTCACCAACTGAAAGAGTTCTCAGTGGCAAAAGAGGAAACAAACTGAACCAAGTGAAGAAACTAGTATTTAAATATGACTTTAAGTAAATATCCATGAGCTTATACTGATATAAATAATTGAATGAAGCCATACATGGGAAAGAATAGAAAAATTTTTCATGCATAAGAATTCCAATTAAATTGTGTAGGTACCCTCACCTCTAGGAGATGGTGCCTAACTCCCCAGTCCTTAACTGTGGACTGTGCATAGTGATTTCCTTCCGAAGAGTATAGTGAGAAAGGAGAAATAGAAGTAACCACCATGGAGAAAGCTGATAAACACTACTTTAGTCAGATAACTAATGTTATCAGTGATGTAACGTTGACACTTGTATCTCTCACATGGGCTTCCCAGGTGACTCAGTGGTAAAGAATATGCCTGCTAAGGAGGAGACTCAGGTTCAATTTCTGGGTTAGGAAGATCCTCTAGAGAAGGAAATGGCAACCCTCTCCAGTATTCTTGCCTGGGAATTTCCATGGACAGAGGATCCTGGAAGGCTCCAGTCCATGGGGACACAAAAAGCTGGATATGACATAATGACTAAACAGTTAAAAACAATGACAATGTTTCTCAAATGATGGGACACAATGGCATTTTACTTCTGTGATTTTCCTTCAAAACCTATATATCTCTATCTCATCATGAAAACACACACATACACACACAAGTTCCAGTAGAGGAACTTCTTATCTACCCAGTACTCCTCACAAGTGTCTAGGTCATCAAAAACAATGAAAGTCTGAAAAACTCTCACAGCCAAGAGTTTAAGTAGGCATGGTAAATAAATGTGATGTGACATTCCAGATGGGAACCTGGAATAGAAAAAGAGCATCTGGTTGCAAACAAAGAAACTCTTAAAAAATAATAAACTATAGCTTTAGTTAATAATAATAATTCAGTACTGTTTAATTTGGAGAAGGCAATGGCACCCCACTCCAGTACTCTTGCCTGGAAACTCCCATGGGCGGAGGAGCCTGGTAGGCTGCAGTCCTACCATGGGGTCTCTAAAGTCGGACACGACTGAGCGACTTCACTTTCACTTTTCACTTTCCTGCATTGGAGAAGGAAATGGTAACCCACTCCAGTGTTCTTGCTTGGAGATTCCCAGGGACAGGGGAGCCTGGTGGGCTGCCGTCTGTGGGGTCGCACAGACTCAGACACGACTGAAGTGACTTAGCAGCAGCAGCAGCAACTGTTTAATTAATCATACAAAATATACCATAATGTAGGACATTAGTAGAGGAAACTGTATATGGGGCATATAGTAGTTCTCAATACAATTTTCGTAAAATTTTGGTAAGCTGAAAGTTGTTCTATAGTGAAATTTGTTTTAAAAAAGAAAGTAAAAGAAATAAGGGAGGAAGGCAGGAAGACAGAGAGGAAGCAAAGAAATTGATTGATTTTAAACCAAATTTATTTGTTTGCTAACACTGTAGATGACATTTGTAGTTGGGGATTTGTCACAATCTGATCACATTATGGGCCCTAAGGAATTTCTTGTTGCTCAGCTTTGCTGATCACATTATCCGTGGACATCCTCTGTCTGCTTTTGTGTGGTTCTGTGCTTGTGTGGTTCTGTGCTGCTGCTTTCTCTGTCTTTCCAGAATCGATAGTATTCTTTTAATTATTCTTTGGAACATACAGTGCATGCTCATTCACAGAGTCATTTCCGACTCTTTGAGGCCCCATGGCCCAGAGCCCACCCAGCTCCTCTGTCCATGGGATTATCTCGGCAAGAACACTGGAGTGGATTGCCATTTTCTCTTCCAGGGGATCTTGCAGACCCAGGGACGGAACCAGCATCCTGAGGTTCCTGCATTGACAGGCGGTTCTTTACCACTGAGCTACCTGGGAAGTCTGAAACATACAGTAGCTACATTTTATTAAAACAGTTTCTAAAGCTATAGTGTGTTGTGGCTTTACTCTGTACCTGGTTTTTATCAAATATCATAGACAATTATTCTCATGATATTAAAAGTCAGATTGTTTTATATTTTCATATACTACCACATCTCCTTGCTCATCACAAAAAATTTTTGCAACCTGATGAAATAAAATAATACATTACATTTCAGTAACAATATTCTAAAATGTTCCAACTGTTCACATATTATATTTTTAATTACTGTATAAAACTTAAAACATGTTCATCACAATTGAACACTGTCTTGTAACCTTCTGTGTTTTTAATTTGATAAATTGTTCCATTAATACAGTTAACAAATCCTTGATATGGAGATTTCCTGATACTCAGTAAAATGGAAAATCTAATCCAAATGTTATCATGACAGATGAAAATATGAGACTTGAAAGAGAAGCTGCGGAGGTTTTGGACGTTAGCTTTTACTTTGTTATGCTTGAGTTTGCTTGAGATACAGCCTTCCTATGTTTGCTCTAGACTAGTATGGTACTTGATGGCTACAAGTTGTTGATAGAAAAAGAGTCCTATTGCACTTCGTAGTTCACTATATCTAAGTAAGCATAGGACACATTTTAGACTATATGCTTGAGAAAAGCCAGAACACCAAAACCACACTAATCTTTATGAATATTTTAGCATTCATGCAAGATAAAATGCATATTTTATTGGACATATCTTATGTCCATTGAACTCCATGGCAATTGCCATGACTAGAAAATGAATAAAAAATAATTGCATTTTAAAATCTAAAACACCTTAGACATGTATTAGAACTTTATACTGTGTGTTTAAATTAATTGGGGGAATTTCAGAGCAGGCAGAGCTTCTTTCTGCTATGAACAATAGAAATAGATTCTCAAAAAACAATTTAGCCCTAAATGTCCCCTCATCTTGCAGTGTGCCACATGAACTCTGTCTCTTTGTTTCAGCTGTGATGGGAACAGCACCACTCCAAACTGCACAAGATAACTCTCCCATCACATAGGAGAGTCAGCCTTACAGATATATGTCATTGTGCCCAAAGAGAGCTTGTGAAATAAAAATACTAGAATACACATGGATGAAAAGTGCACTAAAATTAGTGGCCCTTTACCACTCTGAATCAAATTTGTAAGACTGATGAGACATAAGAATGTTCATAAGAAATGTGATGTAATTGTAGATTTCAATAAAGCCAATGTCAGTGAAGTGTGTAAAGGAAATGAAATCATCATGTTTCTTCACCAAAAAATTTCTGCAAGTGAAGTAAGGCTGTTCTCTAAATAAATAAGTCATCTGTCATAGAATTAACAAGTTTCAAGTTTCTCATTACGTTTTCTTGAAAATGAAATTTGAGAATCTAAATAGATTACTCTTTCCCTTCACATCCTTCAGGATGACAATCAGGGATATATAGATATTTATAGTTTTCCTCATATAAACAGGACATGTATCAAATATTCACTGAATAGGTCTTTCCTTTTCTTTCTTCCATCTAGAATGACACCCATGCAGTCAGAATTACATTTCTTACAGCACCATATCTTATTCTACCAGTCTTCTGAATTATTTTTGAGAAATACTTACATTTATTTCCCTTCAGCTGTGAGCCTAAAAGCTAAAAATATCTGGATGTTGCTGGGCAGGTGATCATAGCCAAGTCCTTGAGTAATTAGGGGCCGGCATGCCTTTATTGCCTGAACTACGTCCAGGTTCAAAATACTAACCAGAGAGCAGTACAAAAAGGCAAATTGAGCAGCCACATCCCAACTGAAGGTCCCCCAGGCATACTTTAAATACTCTGGTGTACCCTCACCCATCCTTGACTGTTGATAGCTTCATCATATGGGGTTATCGGTACACTGAAACAATGACGTGCTACCAGGGGATGGGAGCTATACAAATTCTGAAGCCACAACACCATCACCTTTGCAAAACACACAGGGGAAAAAAAAACATATTTTGAGCCTTTTCCATTTTCCCACTAAATTGGATTATCTTTTAATATTAAGGCTTAGCAACACTTTTGATCATTAATGTTAACAGTTTTCTTCTCAAAATCATTTATTTAACAGAGAGTTTTTGGCAGAATTTTTAGTAAGCATGAACAGCATTTTTAAACCTAGAAAACTGACAGATTGTACATAATTTCTTCGCCACCCACAGCCACTCGAAGCAAAGCCAGTTTCAGTGCTCTGTTATTATATACACAATATTATCTGAACCGCACAAGTAGCAGTGTCAGTAGCGTTCAAGGACTTCAAGATGGACTCTGAAAAGTGAGCAGAGAGGCCCTGTTTGGCACCAGAAGAGTAGCTGGGCTTTCAATTAACCTTACTTAACAAAAGGTAAATGAGATTCTTTAAGAAGGCATGGAGGAAATAAATGCTTCAAGGGCCAATACACTGCAATATTATGAGTGACTTTCTACTGCTACAAAGAATAATTGAAGTATGTAAAGCAATGTTTCTTACTAAAATAAATATGTATGTACAATTCATGTATATGGTCATATATTTCAGTCAGTTCAGTCCAGTTGCTCAATCGTGTCTGACTCTTTGTGACCCCGTGGACTGCAGCACACCAGGCCTCCTTGTCCATCGCCAACTCCTAGAGTTTACTCAAACTCATGTCCATTGAGTCGATGATGCCATCCAACCATCTTGTCTTCTGTTGTTCCCTTCTCCTCCCGCCTTCAGTTTTTCCCAGCATCAGGGTCTTTTGAAATGAGTCAGTTCTTCACATCATGTGGTCAAAGTATTAGAGTTTCAGCTTCAGCATCAGTCCTTCCAATGAACACCCAGGACTGGTCTACTTTAGGATGGACTGGTTGGATCTCCTTGCAGTCCAAGGGACTCTCAAGAGTCTTCTCCAAAACCACAGTTCAAAAGTATCAAGTCTTCGGTGTTCAGCTTTTTTTATAGTCCAACTCTCACATCCATAGATGACTACTGGAAAAAACATAGCTTTGACTAGACAGATATTTGTTCGTAAAGTAATATCTCTGCTTTTTAATATGCTGTCTAGGTTGGTCATAACTTTGCTTCCAAGAATCAAGTGTCTTTTAATTTCATGGCTGCAGTCACCATCTGCAGTGATTTTGGACCTTGTGTCCTTACGGACTGTAGCCCATCAGGCTCCTCTGTCCAGAGGATTCTCCAGGCAAGAATACTGGAGTGGGTTGTCATGCCCTCCTCCAGGGGATCTTTCTGACCCAAGGATCGAATCCATGTCTCTTTTCATCTCCTGCATTGGTAGGCCGGTTCTTTACCACTAGTGCCACGTGGGAAGCCCCATACATATATTCATAGATATATAAATAGTGATTATTTGTGTCTTGCATGTCAGCAGCAAAATCATTTGATGACTTTTTCATTCACATGCTTGTATCACCTAGATATAATTTACTAATTTGAAGGAAATGGCAACCCACTCCAGAAACCTTGCCTGGGCTATCCTAAGGACAGAGGAGCCTGGTTGGCTACAGTCCATAGGGTCTCAAGAGTCTGACATGACTTAACAACTAAACCACAGCAAAACAACTTTACTTCTCAAATATATTTAAAAAACTTACATGAGTTTAAAAGATAAAATTTAACCTTAACACCAACAATGGCTTCATACCTATAAATGGATATGTTTTATTGTCCTTACACTGCTTACTTGATATTTAAGCATTTTCTCCCTTTAAACATCATTAGAGTAGTTTGTAACAGTGGCACAAATAAGATCAAACCTGTGAGTCTCTGTACAATTCTCACTACCCTGATCTGTCCACGAGTCTTTCCTTAGCATTATGCTCCAAACCAATGATTTATAAGATTTACTACAGTCTAGGTAAATAGATAATTCATTTATTTTTGGAACAAGTGATGATGGTATTGTTTTATGGGGTTTTGTTTTGTTGCCATGAAATTAAAAGATGCTTACTCCTTGCAAGGAAAGTTATGACCAACCTAGATAGCATATTCAAAAGCAGAGACATTACTTTGCCAACAAAGGTCCATCCAGTCAAGGCTATGGTTTTTCCTGTGGTCATGTATGGATGTGAGAGTTGGACTGTGAAGAAGGCTGAGCACCGAAGAATTGATGCTTTTGAACTGTGGTGTTGGAGAAGACTCTTGAGAGTCCCTTGGACTGCAAGGAGATCCAACCAGTCCATTCTGAAGGAGATCAGCCCTGGGATTTCTTTGGAAGGAATGATGCTAAAGCTGAAACTCCAGTACTTTGGCCACCTCATGTGAAGAGTTGACTTATTGGAAAAGACTCTGATGCTGAGAGGGATTGGGGGCAAGAGGAGAAGGGGACGACAGAGGATGAGATGGCTAGATGGCATCACTGACTCGAACGTGAGTCTGAGTGACCTCCAGGAGTTGGTGATGGACAGGGAGGCCTGGCGTGTTGCAGTTCATGGGGTCACAAAGAGTCGGACACCACTGAGCGACTGATCTGATCTGTTTTGTTTTTTTCAAGGCAATTTAGCATGATATTAAAATGTTTAACCTGATAAATATTTGAATTCTAGTTCTTATGCTGTCTCAAAAAAAAAAAAAAAGATACTTGCAAATAAGCACCGAAAGTAAAGATAAGTCTCTCCAGCACAATCTTGGTATTAGTAGAAACTCTAAACCACCATCCAGAGAATTGTGGTTAAATAAACATGGAAGCTTCATTCTGTTAAGTACCTGTTAATAATAGGTAAGATAGCTCTATGAATATTGGTCAGGAAAGTGCTGTAATATATTAGTAGATACTGCAAAGTAAAATAATTGCATAATGCTGAATTTCAAGCCGTTCACCTCCAAGTATTGCATAGTTTAATTTATGTAAGAATTTCCCCATGCAAAACCACCTTTGAACAGTAGCTAAGGTTGGGATGTGAGTGATTTGTGAATAAGGTGGTTAAAGATGTTTTTCAGTTTTACTGCATATCCTGTATATAATGTTTTAACAAGAAAGTTTTTAAAAATCAGAATTCATGTGGTATTATTCATTATGTTACCATGGATAATGATGTTAAGTACATTTAAACTTGTCCTCTTCGCCATATTGTCATTGGATATTATGGAAGCCAACATTTTTTTAATTAAATAAAGGAAACATAATCTCTAGGCACATATATATTTTGTAAGTATCATATTCCTTCTATCTGAAAAAAATAACATTTATGTATTGTGGGTCTTTTGGGGTTAACTGTTTTCATTTTTAATTTTCTGAGATGGTTTTAATGGTTTTTTTTTTTTTTTCACTTTTTAGTGTTATTTTCACTGGGTATAGATATTTTGTCCTGAAATAGTGTTTTTTAATTCTTTCATCAGTTTAATATATTATTCCATTGTCTAATGTATTACATGATAATATATCTTATATTGTTTCTGATGAAACTCTTATGTGATTATTTTATTTGTTTGCATGTATGTACATATATAATGTTTATTTTTCCCTCTGGCTGTCTTCAAATTAAAAAAAAAGCATTTTGTTTTCAGCACTTTCAATATGATATATGTATGTGCATGTGTATACATATGTGTATTTTTTTCTGTGGTCCTCTGATTGAGGATAATGTATGTCATTAATTTTGGATAATCTTTATTCTTTTAAGTATTGATTTTATTCTCACTCTTCTTCTGGGATTCCAAGTATATGCATATTGTTAGAAATAATACATAAATATATAGTAAATCATTTTGCTATTCATGCCATAACCTCTACCCACTGCTAAGCCCATGGGTGCTTTGCTTTATTTTTTTAACATTGAAAAAAATTCCTTCAGATGGAGTACTTTTTATTACTTTATTTTAAAGTTTGCTCATTGTATAATAAATGGATGCAATGAGCAAACTTTAAAATAGAGTAATAGAAAGTACTTCATCTAAAGGAATTTTATTTTCTTGGGCTCCAAATCACTGCAGATGGTGATTGTAGTCATGATATTAAAAACACTTGCTTCTTGGAAGAAAAGCTATGACAGATCTAGACACCATATTAAAAAGCAGAGACAAAACTGCTGACAAAGGTTCGGATAGTCAAAGCTATAGATTTTTCCAGTAAGAGTTGGACTGTAAAGAAGGCTGAGTGGTAAAGAACTAATGCCTTTGAATTGTGGCACTGAAGAAGACTCTTGAGAGTCCCTTGAATAGTAAGGAGATCAAACCAGGCAACCCTAAAGGAAATTAACACTGAATATTCATTGGGGGACTTATACTGAAGCTGAAGTCCAATACTTTGGCCACCTAATACAAAGAGCTGACTCATTGGTAAAGACCCTGATGCTCAGGGAGATTGAGAGCAGGAGGGGTGAGGTGCGACAGAGAATGAGATGGTTGGATAGTATCACCGACTCAATGGACATGAGTTTGGGAAACTCCAGGAGACAGTGAAGGACAGGGAAACCTGGCATGCTGCAGTCCACAAAGAGGCCCAAAGAGCTGTAAACAACTTAGAGACTTAGCTTACTGCTGCTGCTACTGCTGCTGCTGCTAAGTCTCTTCAGTCATGTCCGACTCTGTGCAACCCCATAGACAGCAGCCCACCAGGCTTCACCGTCCCTGGGATTCTCCAGGCAAGAACACTAGAGTGGGTTTCCATTTCCATCTCCAATGTGTGAAAGTGAAAAGTGAAAGTGAAGTCACTCAGTTGTGTCTGACTCTTTGCAACCCCATGGACTGAAGCCTACCAGGTTTCTCCGTCCATGGGATTTTCCAGGCAAGAGTACGAGAGCGGGTTGCCATTGCCTTCTCTGGGACACAGCCTAGCGAAGAACAAAATTGTATCCTCCCCTAACCATTAAAGGCATTCTTCATTTTGACCTCTCTTTATAGAATAATTTTTATAACATTTCTTAGTCTATTTATGTTGATTACTTTGCCTCTTAGTAATGCTTTTCTCTTTTACTCTGTTTTTTTTTTTTTTTTTTGCCTCTCAATCTGACATCTTTTCAAAGATGGTAGATAGATCTCTACCTGAAATTGGTAAGAGGTAAGTAGATCTCATTCCTGAAACTGTGCACATCTTTCCACTTGCTAAGTTTTGAATGTAGAGTTCACAGTCAATGTGTTCAGTGGTTGAATTTGTTTGGGGTCTGCTGTTGCTATGCTTACCCTTAGTGTACTGCAGATTTCAAATTCCCAATCTTGTTTCTAAGATGGGGTTTCCTTACCAGAGTGGATTTATGAATGTCTGATCCACCTTCTGTTTTGGGTCTTTTTTTGCACTAAAACCTAAGAGGATTTCTCTCAGTGGTGTTCTAATTGTCTCCGCAGTATTTTGCTAGTGCTTGACCTTGAAGATTATTAGCCTGGTGATGAGGGAGCAATGCTATTTTCCTATGTTTATACACCAAGTTGAAACTTGAAATGGCAGCAGTTTATTTTAAACTGGTTTCATTTATTGTACTGATTCTACTATAAATCAAGTTTTGTCTTCTTCTAGAAAATGCTTAGTCCCTAAATGTGGATTGAGGCAGAGGGAGTTTTGCAAAAGAGGTAAACAATATGAAAGTACCTGGAGCAGTTATTCATGACTTTTCCATGTCTTCTGGACCTACTTGCACCTACCCTGAATGTAATACTTCCATTACAAAATGGTTAGTGCTGCATAAGCCTCACCATTTGACTTGGGGAGCTCAAATGTCACATAGTGACATGAGGAGCATTCACAAATATCTGTCTTTACCAGGTCTCAATAACAAGCCTGTATTTTTTTTTTTTTTTTTTCCTCTTTCCTCACACAGAGTAAATTTCTCTTATACCAGTGTCATGGTTTTGAATCAGAACTCTAGGAGGTCTTTGCTCCAATTTGGCTTATTAGAGACTCCACACACATTTTTATTGGTCACTTACCTCTACCCCATCTTATCCAGTGGGTCATATGACCCCGTGGCAGAGAGTATCCACTTCAGGCTTCCCCTGATGCAGAGCACTTACACACTGTGAGGTATACAAAGCTGTCAGCCTATCAGGATATATGCTATTTAGTAGTGACGTCATTTTCCTAAGTGCTCTATGATCTGCTTCTAAAATTCATGTAGCACAAAGGAACATGTTAACGCTTTTTACAAGTGGAAGAAGTCTGACATTCACCAGTATGCCCTTGACCTAACAATGAGATGCTCCCAGTTTGCTTCAGATCAGTGGACCTTTAAAATTTTCACTTATATAACAGAACCCAAAAGCTTCATAGAGGCTATCTGTCACCCTCTGGTATGCATTTGCTTTATGAAGACATTTACCTCACTTGCCATAGACTGATTATTAGGTCTAATCCGCATGTGTCAAGGTACTATCCTACCCTGTGAACTCATGACAGAACCCAGGAAAATTTACCAAGAGATCAGGCAAAACAGAAAATATATTTAACTATGACTGACTTTCTCACAGAAAGAAGATATGCTTTTCATCTTCCCTACTGATAAAGGTTGAGAAGAGAGTGTGTTATCCTTGATATGTGTCAAGTACCAAAGACCGGGTTAATCTAATCCTAGAAAGATTATATGGAGAACAGTGGCTGAAATTGGGGCAAAGATATGGTTAATATATATCAGTGCACTTTTATTTGCCATCAGTCATGTCCCTTCCGGTTTCTGCAGAGGACTGACATGGTGAGTTGAAAGCATATGAAGTAAGACCGTCTCCACTGTGTTCTTCAATGTTTAATAGTGGTGCTCATCTCTGCGTTCCTCATATTTGAACTAGTGCTTCTGATTCTGATTTCCTTTCTTGACTAGAAGTGAGGAAGAAGCTTCAAGGGCTCCCACTTAACCTTCTCTATCACAATAGTCATACTCTAGGTTTTCTAGAAACCACCATGAGGCTTCTGTCTGATTCTAAGTACGTGTAATCCATCCAAAATTGCCATAGAGACATGATTTTATTTGAAAAAAAAAAAAAAAAACAAACCCAGGACCCTCTATTCATAGCTTTATGGATCCACTAAATGTTAAATCTGTTAGAGACATTTTGATATCCATTGGAAAACCTCACACATGATGACCAAGTTATTACTCATACTGAAGCCTGAATGAGTCAGAAAAAAAAAAATTCCTTTGTTCTAAGTCCTGCTAAAAACTTAAAGTCTGATAAAAGGATCAGAGCAGCACAGCCACATCTGTTATGTCTTCCTGAATATCTGGTGATGCTCATGGAACATTTCGCATTTTTCTTACAAGGAGTGATGGCAAGGTATCACAGTATGGCCTTTATTTTGCAGAGGGTATACTGATATATCTCAAAACTTATGCCTAACCAGAAACTTCTTAAGGAATACAGTGCTTGTTTTTGTGAAGACTTTATCTCTCATCCCAAGGTACAGATATCTGTCACCAGATCATGTGGGTTGATTGCTACTTCCTGATCTCTAGTACTCATCAGCTTATTGATATCAACACGCCAGAGCAGTGTGATGTTCTGTAGGATGGTAAGAGAGCTAGGCTCGTTGCAGACTAATTTGTAGCATAGAACCGGAGAGGACAATGAGCCTTGCACAAGACTCCTTTTCATTTTAGGTACACAATTTTTATTAGACAAAGAAAAGAAATATTTAGCAAATCAATGACTACACAAAAGGGTAGGAGATCTCTGTTTGCTAGAGGAAAGAGACCATGTATACAGTGGCACCGATTAAAATAATTGACTGTAATTCTTTAAGATCATTTTATCTTTACAAGCAGGTTAGTTAAACATATACTCCATAGGATTCCCCATAACATTCTTTCAAATCATTGAGGATGGCACTGATCTCTGTCATTCTCCTTGATGACACAATTTCCTTTTTATTAATATTTTTAGAGTGCTATTTGGCTCCAGAGTATGTTTGCTTTCCTATCATGAGAGTGTTTAAAAAAAAAATTATGAGGGTATAATGCTAGGATTTTTTGTGTGTGCATGAATATCTGTTAAAACTATATATTGGGCCTAAATTAAGTAGACTGGAAGCAATAATCTCATAGATCATTCAAACACCACAAGTTTCCCCTCTGTCCAGAGGGCCATGGTGATACTTTCCCTCAGGTATTAACTTCAGTTCAAGGTCAGTGTATGCTAATTCCCCTCAATGCATAGGATATTGGTACTTTTTATTATTTATTTAGGTTTATTTATTATTTAGGTTCCATGCTAAACATCAGTATGGTGCTCAAAGTGCTCAAATATAGATTGACTAAAATTTTAGGTGTAGAACTACTACTTCCTGTTATCCAGCTGAATCTGGCATCTACTTAATTTTTGCTTTTGATAATGCTATTACACATGAGAAGTAGAGCTTCAATCAGTTGTCTATATATATTTATTCTATAGATCTACATGGCTAACCCCAGCCAGTCTTTATTTCAAGCCAAGTTGATACTTCTATTGCTATACTGCCTATGGGGAAACCATACCTATAGAGCCACCTAGAATTTATAGTGCTACATGGCCTCTGCTGGGGAGTAGTCTGACCCATTCATTCTATAGTAAAAACGGATTTGCTCTTGGGCTGGACACTTGGAATGGAGTGACAGTCCAAAAGAAATTTAGCTGGTTTTAATTTTCCTTCAGGTTGAATGCATCAATATGCCTTTGGCTAGTTAAAAAAATAAAACAAAGAAAGAATGAATAGATAATCATGTGGTATGCTGTTGTTCAGTCGCTAAAATCATGTCCGGCTCTGTGACCCCATGGACTGTAGCCTGCCAGACTCCTATATTCTTCACTATCTCCTGAAGTTGGCTCAAGTTCATGTCCATTGAGTCAGTGATGCTATCTAACCATCTCTCCTCTGCCACTCTCTTCTCCTTTTGCCTTCAATCTTTCCCAGCCTCAAGGTCTTTTCCAATGAGTTGGCTCTTCCCATCAGGTGGCCAAAGCATTGGAGATTCAGCTTCAACATCAGTCCTCCCAATGAATATTCAGGGTTGATTTCTTTTAGTATTGACTGGTTTGATCTCCTTGCTTGGAGTTCAAGGGACTCTCAAGAGTCTTCTCTAGCACCACAATACAAAGATATCAATTCTTCGTTGCTCAGCCTTCTTTATGATCCAACTCTCACATCCATACATGACTACTGGAAAAACCATAGCTTTGACTGTGACTACATATCATGTGCTATAAGCACTAGGTTTTGCATATGAAAGTGAATAGTTGATGAACATACGTTTGTCAACTCTTTATTATGATTGTTCTTTAATTCAGTTAAATTTCTGAGTATTGTTTAAGAATGCAGGATAATTAATGATTTCTAATTCTCAAATATACACAGTTTCCCTTTTCTTTCAGGTACTTGAGAGTCCATATACAAGCCTTTGAGTTGGGAGACGATTCTAGGTTTGGTGATTGAGCTCTGAGTGACACACATTTCCTGAAGCACTTTGTTATAGGAGAATTCTTGCTCTACTGGGACAGCCCTTGAAACTTCATGTTAAGTGGTGGCATTTTAATAAAGTAGAATTTCCCTCCAGTTAGGTTTCTCTGTCATGAGCAGAAGTATCCACTGACTTGGACGTGAAATATGAGCCAGCAATCAATTTCCTGACATTCTCGAATTCATTTTGTGCTTCACTGGTAGCTCAGATGGTAAAGAATGCACCTGCAATGCAGGAGACCTGGGTTTGATCTCTTGGTTGGGCAGATCCCCTGGAGGAAGGCGTGGCAACCCACTCCAGCATTCTTGCCTGGAGAATCCCCATGGACAGAGGAGCCTAACGGGACACTCCATGGGGTCACAAAGGGTCAGACATGATGAGTGTCTAAGCACAGCACAGCACCGTACATTTTATCACCGTGTAGCTTAGACCACCCTAGTTAGTTGAGCTTAACTGGCAAACATCTATAGAAAATCATGCTAGCTAAATTAAGTAAAATCAAATTTATAGAAAGAATGTTAGGGGTTAAATGGTTTGTTAGGAGACTGGAAAACACACCTGCAAATGAGTTTGAGGAGATTCTAGGGGGTCCAGTGTGAAGATGAAAGACCCTATGATAACAATAGCAATCTGGGTGTATGTTATAAGAAAGAGACAATTATTTACTTCTTGAATTTCACAATACTACTTTTCCAAGATCTTGGATGAAATATCATGTTACATGTTTTTCCTTGGCTTATTGAAGGTATTGGGATTTACTTTCCCAACAAGATAAAAACTTAGGATGAGGTAGTGATTCTTCAATGGGAAATAAGATGTCATTAAGAAGAAAATGCTGACAGATGCTTGGAAAAGGGTTAAATCTAACAGAAATACACAACATACAGTTTTTATTTGAAAACTGGACATAGATGACTCTAGAGCCATCAGAACAGGATGGTATGCATATGGCATTAAACATGAACTTGTTAAATGCAATGTAAAGAGCCTTTCTTGTATATTTTTTTTCCCGTTCAGTGGAAAACATTGTTAAAATGTTTATGGCACTTATTAAATGTTAATTATTAGATTAGGAGAAAAAAGTCATTTTAAGGTGATTTGTTTTTAAAAAAGATTCTGTTTTTGCATTTGCTTTTTATCCCCAAGAATTCTTATGGTTGTAAGCATTTGTATTCTTTATTAGTGGGGAACAATATAATTTAAATATTTCTTTCAGAATTTATTAGCCCAAGAATATCACAGTGATATATTTTGGTAATCCTCAGGTATTGAATGCGAAATTATTAAATTCTTAGTTGCTTTCATCATATTATGTTCCATAGGGACAAAACCCCTGTGTGAGCATCAGCTAATGAGGTTATTGATCATTTACCTATGTGTTTCTTATTATTTTATATGCTTTGATTTTAACAAAGACTTAAATTAGAAAAAACTGAAACACTGAAAATGTATGTAATTAATTTCTAAAAAATCTACTTCATATTGGGTTTGCAATTTGTAATGTAAAAATATAATACAAAACTACTTCATAAAACTTTGACTACATTACATGAGAAAAATAACAATTTAGTTGAGTGCATTAAAACTGATTTAAAGTTATCTGAATGGACAAGTATTTTTTTTTTTTTTTTATAGTGTATGTAGATTTTCATTTTGTACCCTGGAGTAAGTGAACTTATCATTACCTTCATTCTTATATAATTTCTAAAATAGTTTGGTCCCGACCAAAATTTACATAAATAGAAAATTTACAGATAAATCCTAATATTTTTTTAATTTTCTTTTTATGATTTAGTATTAAAAGTATCATTCCTTTATAGTGAATATGATTAACATAGACCATTGTGCAGAAAGATGGCAAATAATTAGAAAAATTATAGATCATTATAGATCAATTTTGAGAGAAGGCAATAGCACCCCACTCCAGTACTCTTGCCTGGAAAGACCGATGGATGGAGGACTGGTGGGCTGCAGTCTATGGGATCACTAGACTCGGACACAACTGAGTGACTTCACTTTCACTTTTCACTTTCATGCATTGGAGGAGGAAATGGCAACCCACTCCAGTGTTCTTGCCTGGAGAATCCCAGGGACGGGGGAGCCTGGTGGGCTGCCGTCTATGGGGTCATACAGAGTCGGACACAACTGAGGCGACTTAGTAGCAGCAGCAGCAGCAGCATAGATCAATTTTAAAGGTAGTCAATAAATAAGATGTAAACAAAAATAAAAAGTCAGATTGAATTAATGAATCTTTGAACTTATGGAGGAAAATGCATCTCATGTACCTTTTCAATTTTCTTGCCACATGTTGTTCTGGTGTGTAGAACTCACCACCCAAAAGCACACTACTAAGAATCTAATCAAAACTAGTGATACTTGAAAGGAAATTTAAATGAAAAATCCTTGGAAATACATGATACTGCAGAGGAGTGCATCTCATCTTAGACTTACAACATTCATTAAGCAAATTATGTGTAAAATCCTCTTTTACCAAAGCATTTATTATCACCTTCCTTTATTTATGGTAGACAAATATACAGTACACCAATTCTATAAGGGTGTGTTTATTTCTAAAACCATCATTTAGTTTTATTGTGCATTATATTAAGCATATTTCTTAAAAATATAAAATTTTGTACCATTGTTATTTTTTTAGTTATAACTTTGTTCCAATTGTTCCTATTATGGCCTTAGCCGTAATACTACAATGAGAATAATTTGTAACTAATACTCATTTTCCCGTATAGTAAGTTACCAAGCTCAAAGTGCTATTTTCATATCTATTAGAAATCTTCAGGATTATGTTTATTAAAGGTATATAGTGTGCTGTTACCCTAGCCATTAGCTAATTTTAACAGCATCACTCCCTTAAAACTTAACTTTTACATGTTTTTGATGAGGTTGAAATTACACCTCTAATATATTCTTGGAAGTGTTAAATACTTTCATCTCATGAAATCTTTCCATTTTTTATTTTCCAAATCTGTTATTTGCCATTCTTCATATACAAATTTTATTTCTGTAGTTACCCACAAGTATGCATATGTATATGTCAACACACATTCAGACACACTAAACACACATATACACTAACATGATGTAAATTCCTATATTTCCTACATAAATATTCATTCTCTAAAGTTGAACATTCAGGTCCTTTGAACTAAATTATTTTTTCCCAAATATACTAAGCAACACTGGGTAATAGCCAGTGACTGATTGAAATGGTTTTCTAAACGAGTCTAAGTAAATTTTAAGAAAACATATAACATCTTTTAAACAAAAGTACTCAAATTATATTGCATTTTACACTTTGCGAAAGATTATCACTAACCATCTTCAATGTGATTTATTTTCTTTTTGTTGGATGTAGTAATAAGGTAATATGGTTTTTAAGAAATTTCCTTTATAATTTTACTATTCTTACATTAAAGTTTTACTTATTCCTCAAATACATCTATACGTATTCCCACTACTATGACCACTTAGTTTCACATCCTATCTGTTGAAATAATGCAACAAATATTGATTGAATGGATACTCTCAGAGAGGTGCTGTTCTAGATGTAGTAAGATGAACAGATAATTATACATACAAGCAAATACTGAAAAGAAACATGTGCTGTGAAAATACTAGAGAAGATTAGGGGCATTAAAAAATCAGCATCTGAGGAATGCAGACTTAATTGAGATGGTTGGTGTTGGACTTACTGAAAAGGCAAAATCTGAGCAACAATTTAAAGTGAGAGAGTAAGTCTTGAAGATGCATGGAGTCTTGTAGGCAGAGGAAAGAGAAACTATAAAGATTTTGAGATAGTCCTAAGCAGGTTTCAGTTCAGTTCAGTCGCTCAGTGGTGTCTAACTCTTTGCAATCCCACTACAACACCAGGCCCCCTGTCCACCACCAGCTCCCGGAGTTTACCCAAACTCATGTCCATTGAGTCGGTGTTGCCATCCAAGCATCTCATCCTCTGTCATCCTCTTCTCCTCCTGCCTTCAATCTTTCCCAGGATCAGGGTTTTTTCAAATGAGTCAGCCTTTCACATCAGGTGGCCAAAGTATTAGAGTTTCAACTTCAACATAAGTCCTTCCAATGAACACTCAGGACTGATTTCCTTTAGCATGGATTGATTGGATATCCTTGCAGTCCAAGGGACTCTCAAGAGTCTTCTCCATCACCACAGTTCAAAAGCATCAATTCTTCAGTGCTCAGCTTTCTTTACAGTCCAATTTTCACATCCACACATGACCACTGGAAAAACCATAGCCTTTACTAGACAGACATTTGTTGGCAAAGCAATGTCTCTGCTTTTTAATATGCTGTCTAGTTTGGTCATAACTGTCCTTCCAAGGAGTAAGTGTCTTTTAATTTCATGGCTGCAGTCACCATCTGCAGTGATTTTGCAGCCCAAAAAAATAAAGTCTGACACTGTTTCCACTGTTTCCCCATCTATTTCCCATGAAGTGATGGGACCAGATGCCATGATCTTAGTTTACTGAATGTTGAGCTTTAAGCCAATCCTTTCACTCTCCTCTTTCACTTTCCTCAAGAGGCTCTTAAGTTCTTCACTTTCTGCCACAAGGGTGATGTCATCTGCATATCTGAGGTTATTGATATATCTCCCAGCAATCTTGATTCCAGCTTGTGTTTCTTCCAGTCCAGCATTTCTCATGATGTACTCTGCATATAAATTATATAAGCAGGGTGACAATATACAGCCTTAACATACTCCTTTTCCTATTTGGAACCAGTCTGTTGTTCCATGTCCAGTTCTAACTATGGTTTCCTGACCTTCATCCAGATTTCTCAAGAGGCAGGTCAAGTGGTGTGATATTCCCATCTGTTTCAGAATTTTCCACAGTTTATTGTGATCCACACAGTCAAAGGCTTTGGCATAGTCAGTAAAGCAGAAATAGATGTTTTTCTGGAATGCTCTTGCTTTTTTGATGATCCAGCAGATGTTGGCAATTTGATCTCTGGTTCCTCTGCCTTTTCTAAAACATCTGGAAGTTCACAGTTCATGTATTGTTGAAGCCTGGCTTGGAGAATTTTGAGCATTACTTTACTAGCATGTGAGATGAGTGCAATTGTGCGGTAGTTTGAGAATTCTTTGGCATTGCCTTTCTTTGAGGAAGATCAAAGAACTCAGTGTGGCTAGAAAAGGATAAGTGACAGGCAGAGTAGCTGAAAAGTGAACGTGTAAGTTGCTCAGTCATGTCCACTCTTTGTGACCCCATGGACTGTAGCCCGCCAGGCTTCTCTGTCCATGGAATTCTGCCGGCAAGAATACTAGAGTGCTTAGCCATTCCCTTCCCCAGAGGATATTCCAGACACAGGGATCAAACCCAGGTCTCTTGATTGTAAGCAGATTCTTTACTGTCTGAGCCATCAGTGAAACCCAGAGTGGTTGATGATGACATCAAAAATGTCATTAAAGGTCCTTTGATTTTTTCTGAAAGTAGAGGGTAAGATGTTACTAAGAGGTTTTGAATAGTTGACCATCTTGAGGCAATTCATATTTTAAAAATGTAAGCCTAGCTTTCCTTTAGGAAGCAAATGATAAAGGGCAGTACCCCAACTATCTCTTGACTTTTCATTTTTCCACTCTGATCAGCATTGTTGTTAAATTTCTTATCAACATTCTCAAGGATTACTTCAACAATTTACTACACTGTCTCCTGCTCTTGTCCTTTAAAATTCATTCTGCAAATCATGACTAAAGTAATGTGTTTTTTGTTACAAATGTGGTGATATTATTTACCTTCATTCCACAAACCTTTCATGATAAATTTCAAATTGTTTGACTGGCATGGAAATCTTTCATGACAAGACTTGTGTATATATAAAACACATTTTTTGCCATTTTCTGTACACATCACTATTGACTGTTACCTAGATATCAAATGCTATTGTAAACTTCTGTACCTGGCCACATGTTTTCCCATTTATCAGAAACATTATTTACTCAATAATTTTATATTGGGAGATTTTTGCTATATATCCATAAATTTTATCAGATCATTGTCAAATCATTCCACATCCAGCAGTTTATGTTTGCTTATGAACTCTCATATGAATCTATTCAAGTCTCCATCATAGCATGTATTACATGTCATAATAATTAAAATATTTTATTTTTATCATTTCTCTCCCTCACTGAACTGTGAAGCAGTTCATCTCAATATTCTAAATATCTTCTCATATCTTTCACATTTAAGCCCAATTAAGTCCTTTTGAAGGCAGGAGGAGAAGGGGATAAAAGAGGATGAGATGGTTGGATGGCATCACTGACTCTATGGACATGAGTTTGAGAAAGCTCCAGGAATTGGTGATGGGTAGGGAAGCCTGGCGTACTGCAGTCTATGGAGTTGCAAAGAGTCAGACATGACTGAGAGACTGAATTTAAGTCCCTTTGTTTGTTTTCCATATCTAAAAGTTTTAATGCTTCCAACAAGAGATATTTTATCTCCTTCATGTGGTTTGCCAATTACCCTGGACATAGTACATGATACCACACTTCTAGTGGAGTCACTATGGCTCCAAGCTTTTTGCCCTATACTCACATACTGTTAAATCATTTTAATTTTTATTGATCATTATAAAAATGTCATTTCCACTCCAGTATTTTGAATCACTCATTTGAGTTAATCCACGTGGTCAAAATTCTTGCCCTTTGTGAAATTATGCATGCCAACTTGATAATCCACATTCAGATTATCATTCCTGTTGGATGTTCTATATACTACTTTTCTCCACTCTCCTTTCTTCGAATGTTTGCCTTTTGAATTATCTCTACTATATGACAAAAAAATTCACTACATTTTTTCCAGAAATCTTTTTTCATGTCTTCTTGAAAGATTTTATTCTCCATAAGAAAGCTAAAGCAGTAGTAGATATATTTTCAGCAAATTCATTTTCTCATTTTGTAGAAACTTTACTTTTCATCATCAGGATATACAATTTGCTTATATCAGTAAATAGTTCATTTAGTGTACAAACTTCTAGAGTCACCAGCTAAATCTGATGTGTTTCTCACAGTAATTCTAGTTATAAGCACAGTCCATGTTTTTATTTTTGTTTTTATTAATTCTTCTAAAAATTATTGATTTTAATAAGTACTTCAGTTCAGTTCAGTTCAGTTGCTTAGTCGTGTCCAACTCTTTGTGATCCCATGAACCGCAGCATGCCAAGCCTCCCTGTCCGTTACCAACTGCCAGAGTCTACCCAAAGCCATGTCCATTGAGTCGGTGATGCTATCCAACCATTTTGTCCTCTGTCATCCCCTTCTCCTCTTGCCCTCAATATTTCCCAGCATCAGGGTCTTTTCAAATGAGTCAACTCTTTGCATGAGGTGGCCAAAGTATTGGAGTTTCCGCTTTAGCATCAGTCCTTCCAAAGAACACTCAGGACTGATTTCCTTTAGAATGGACTGGTTGGATCTCCTTGCAGTCCAAGGGACTCTCAAGAGTCTTCTCCAACACCACAGTTCAAAAGCATCATTCTTCCGTGCTCAGCTTTCTTTATAGTCCAACTCCCACATCCATAAATGACCACTGGAAAAACCATAGCCTTGACTAGACGGACCTTTGTTGGCAAAGTAATGTCTCTGCTTTTTAATATGCTGTGTTGGTCATAACTGTCCTTCCAAGGAGTAAGCATTTTTTAATTTCATGACTGTAATCACCATCTGCAGTGATTTTTGAGCCCTCCAAAATAAAGTCAGCCACTGTTTCCACTGTTTCCCAATCTATTTGCCACGAAGTACTTAGATGTGAGTTTTGCCTGCAATGTGGGATAGCCTAGTTCAAACCCTGGGTCCAGGAAGAGCCCCTAGAGAAGGAATCATTACCCACTCCAATATTCTTGCTTGGAGAATTCCATGGACAGAGGAGCCTGGTGGGTTACAGTCCATGGGTCGCAAGAGTCAGACATGACTGAGCGACTAACATTTTCACTTTTTAACACTTAGATTTGAGTTTACTCTGTTATTGTACCTTCCTTCTCTAGTGCATTTAACACACAAAAGGTATTTAGAAGAATCATTGCTCATTAACATTCAAATTATTTCCTAAAGCTAAACTACATGCTTAATCCTCTTCTGGCTTTCCTACTTCTTTCCTGTCAAAATATCAGTTTTTACTTTGGTTATAGCTATAGTCAAAATTCACAGACTATCCCTGGATGACACTTTAATATGTGGAGTTGTAATAATTAAACTACTTTCATAATTAACATAGAAAAGTGATACTGGACTGCTTTCTTTGTTCTTTTTGTAAAAGCCCATTTTGAAGAGAGTTATAGTTTTATACTGGAAGTAAATTTATTTTCATAGATGCAAGAGTTCTGCTGCTGCATTTGACAGTAAATACAGATGACTCTCATCTAACATACTAAGCAAATGCAAGCTTGCTTATGTGTCATAAATGACATTACTGTTCAAAGGCAAAAGCCAAATTGATGGTTGGGAACTAAGTAACGAGGTGCAGAATCCACTTACCAAGAAAGATATTTAAATTTGAAAACATTAAATGGATTTTACTTCAAAAGCCATCCATTGGACATATATTAATTCCATTTTCAGGAACATTACTTTTGAAACTAACAGTTATTTTTTCAAAATGTTAGGTAGTTAGAATAGGAAAAAGGAGTCCAGAATGGTGGTGGCTAAAAGACAAAGAAGGGAAAACCCCACAAAAATAGAAAAAAAGGAAGGTCGGAGGACCTGAGGGAGGACCTCAGATAAAACCAATAGCCCTCCTGGCTAGCCCAATTTACATAGGCTCTGGGGGAGGAGAAAAAGAAAAAAAAAAAAAAAAAAACATATAAAAAGAGGAGCCAAAATTGAGCTGGGGGGGTCTCTCTTATCTTCACGTCTTTTGGGTCTACCCACCCTCACACCTCCAGGATGTATTTTCCTTTGCTTGCCAAATAAAAGTGAGCTGTAACACTGTTCCATCCATCACTTCAGAATTTTGCTGCTGCAAGTCAAAACCAAGGAAATTACACAATCCCCCAACAAAAACAATAAGCTTCAACACATTATTTAAACAGTCAAAAGTGGGTTATTAAAGTTTCATGAAGAGTTTTTAAAACTGGAAAAAAAAAGAATAATTATAATTTCATATAAAGGTATTACAAATAGCCTTAGCTTTTAAATGTATAATCAATACAAAAATCAATTACTTTACTATACTACAATATCAGTATAAAGTGCTACTTTATTTATCTGTTAAGGTTTGTAGAATATCTGTGTGTTCCATGTACATGTGTGCTAAAGTTGCTTCAGTCATGTCCTACTCTTTTTGAACTTATTGGACTATAGCCAACTAGGCTCCTCTGTCCATGGTTTTCTCCAGACAAGAATACTGGAGTGGGTTGCCATGCCCTCCACCAGGGGTTGATCTCACATCTCTTATGACCCCTGCATTGGCAGGCAGATTCTTTACCTAGTGCCATTTGGTAAACCCAGAATATTTCTACCCAAATAATTGTGACAGTCCAGCTGATATCAGCAAGTTAGTTGGTGGGCTGGGCTAAGCTGATTTTGTTTGCAAAGGCCAAATCTTGACTATATTACAAGTAGGCTCTGAAATTTAGCAGGCTAGCTGAGACCTGTCTTTGTAGTAAAAGGCATAGGGAGAAAAGAAATGGTCTTGTTATTATAAGCGTAAAAATGCTGATGTGTCTGACAAAACATGATTGTTCAAATTTTGGATTTATTTTATTGCAAAGCATATAGGATTTATTCATGATGTGAACTGAGATGTGTGGGAAAGGAAATCAAAGTTGAATCCTAACTTTTGACTTGAACAAGTAGGTAATTTTGTCATTTACCAACTTGTGGAAGAGTGGGAGAGGAGTAGGTTCAGTGATGAAGGGGGACAGAATTCACCACCCCCAAATATGTCTCTTTGACATAAGGATTGTCTTCCACTAGCTATTTTTAGGAAACAGAGACACGAGGGAAGCTTTGAAATCTGAGCAGAAGTTACCCATTTGTAAGAGACATTTATATTTATAAGGGAAATCTCCATTTGTAAGAATACATTACTCTGTGCCAGGAAGAGGAGCATGACTAAGTCTCTAGAAATTCTTATCAAGGGAGAAGGTATTGACTTAAATCTGCATCATAATTTTGCCCTTTTTATTGTTCTTTTCCTGGTCACCTCCCAAAACTGGTCTCCCTCCCTCAACAATATCATTTGTCTTTAGATGCAGATGGTACTTAAGGTGATGGGCTGGCCTAATTCAAAGAGTTGCTAAGTTTTCCTTGGTATCTCCTTGTATATAAGAAGTATATATGTTATTAAAATTCTATTTTTTACTCCTGTGATTGTCTTTTCTCACAAGGGAGTCTGTCAAAAATTTTGAAAGCTAAAGGGAAAATTATTTTTACTTCCCTAGGATGATAAGGTTGTAAACAGTGTTGCCCGTCTTCCTAGTCCTACAAGGGTAAAGCCATTAGCCACACAAACCAACAGTACAACTGAAGGAGCTAAGGATACAGAATTCTATGTTTGGATATATGAGCCTCTAGATAGTTAATATGCATATCCAAGGAAGGAGATCAATGAGCTCAGATTGTTGCAATTTCCTATATATAAATGAGCTCTAAAATCATTATCTTGAGATATCCAGGTAGGTGTGTGTGTGTGTGTGTGTGTGTGTGTGTGTATGACTAGCAACAATCTTTTAAAAAGATAAGCCTTTTGACTACATGTATTTCCTAGTTAAAAAAAAAAATTGTATATATATACAGACAATCCCCAACTTCTTCAGAGTAGTTGCTCAAAGCTACCTGAGAGGTTGGTGTCTGCACTTTAGTCCTCAGTAAGACACTGAATAAAATTCAACTCATAGCTCTTACACTGAACTTTTTTTTTCAGAGTTAACAAGGTGGTAATGGCAAAATTGTTCTATTTTTACACATGTTTAGTAGAAAATGCATTGTAGACACATCAATATCAATTAGCCAGTTCATTAAGAATCGGAAATAAGACAAGGTCACACATGGATAATTTATTTGGAAATTATTAGTGCCTATTTAAATTAAATAGAAACTAACCTGATGTGAAAAGCTGACTGATTGGAAAAGACTCTGATGCTGGCAAAGGTTGAAGACAAAAGACAGAGAATACAATGTTGGATGACATCACTGATTCAATGGACATAAATTTGAGCAAACTCTGGGAGATACTGGAGGACGGAGAAGCCTGGTATGCTATAGTCCATAGGGTTGCAGAGAGTCAGACAGGGCTTAGCAACTGAGCAACAACAACAAAAAAGTAAAGAGGAAATTCAATATTTTGATAAATTACTTTGGATTTGAAAAATGAGAAATTTACAAAAACCCAATAGATAAAAGAGTCAGATGTCATTAAACCCTAATCAATGAAAATATTTGGGGAACAAATGTAATTACAGTAACCTTCAGATTAGAAGATGAGTAGCAAATAACTATACAGCTCTATGTTAAATTAACACAAATGTCATTTTCTGATTGAATTATATTGGATTTATACAATGTTAACATAGAGAGTTTATATTTACTGAAACTTTGGAACATACAGAATCTTACCAAAAAACAATTCTTGGTTTTAAAGACAGCCTAAGTGTAAAGCTAGCCCAAAACTAATAGAATCACTACAAATAATACAAAGTTCAAAATACTTAATGCATAATAACATTAAATGATATCCGTAGACTACTTTAGAAAAGATTCTGGAACATATTACCTTTTGCCAGCAAATAAATAACATGTCATAGAGGTGTGTGTGCGCATGCTAAGTCACTTCAGTCATGTCTGACTCTTTGCAACCCTATGGAATGTAGCCTGCCAGGTTCCTCTATCTGTGAGGATTCTCCAGGCAAGAATACTGGAGTAGGTTGCCATGCCCTCCTCCAGAGGATCGTCCCAATCTGGGGATCCTGATGTACTAGGAAAATTATGGAACGAAGATAAGTGAATGTATTTTCTAACTCAGACACAGCAATCTTGAACATATTACTGAAACTTTTTATTTAAAAAAATCAACAAAGAGACCTCAATTAAGTAGAGTCTGGAGGCCAGTAGTGGGAGAGATGATGATAATAGAACCCAAAAGCTTGCAGGAGAAAGACTTCTCTTCTTTCCTGGCAAGGACTCAGTCAATGAAAAGCCTGGACTCTTTCTTTACTGTAGCCCCGCAGCTTCTTTTCCCCTCTATGAAAGTGCTCTCCTTCCCTTGCTGTGTAGGGACTCACACGTGGCTCACCATGATTGTAGTCCATATTGCAATTCCCAGCTGATCCCCCCACCCCCACAGACACACACACACAAAATCTTTCCTGTAGAATAGTCTGACAGTCTAATTATTTTCAGTCAACATATTGGTGGCCTATACAAAGACCCTGGTGGCTCAAAAGGTAAAGCATCTGTCCATAATGCGGGAGACCGGGGTTCGATCCCTGGGTTGGGAAGATCCCCTGGAGAAGGAAATGGCAATCCACTCCAGGACTATTGCCTGGAAAATCCCATGGACAGAGGAGCCTGGTAGGCTACAGTCCATGGGGTCGCAAAGAGCTGGACACGACTGAGCGACTTTACTTTCATTTTCACTTTACAAAGACCCTGATGCTGGGAAAGATTAAAGGCAGGAGGAGAAGGGGATGACAGAAGATAAGATGGTTGGATGGCATCACCAACTTGATGGACATGAGTTTGAGCAAGCTCTGGGAGTTGGTCTTGGACAGGGAAGCCTAGAGTGCTGCAGTCCGTGGGGTTGCAGAGTCAGACACGACTGAGTGACTGAACTAAACTGAACTAAACAGTGACCAGCGAAGACCCCCAACAGCTCCAGAGCTGGTAAGCAAACAGGAGAAGGACCCACAGTTGAGCCCATTATTACTCTATGGCCTTTCTCTCCAACTCTAGTGTTTGAAGAGTAGTCTTTCTCCTGGATTTGAATGTATGCCCTACTTGTTTTTGGAGTGATCTGGGCTTTATTTAGCATCTATTTTAAGGTTTATCTTTCTGTTTAAAGCCTTGTTCTATATGTGACTACTTGTTTGTCTGATTTTGAGATCAGACTTTTACAAATGAAACTTTCTGAAAATGCCTTCAGCCCAGTTCCTCTGGGAATAGGACTACTTCTCTGAAATTCTGCAGGTTTTTCAGACTTTGGCCTATTTGTTGGGAAGGGGTGTTCTCTGAAACCTGGCTGAAAAAGCCTTCATCCTGGCTCTTCTGCAACCAAGCTGTCTCCTTAGAACTGTCTGGTGTAAAGCCTGCAGGCTGTTTGAATGAGCTGTTTGAGCTGTAAGCTGTTTGAGCAGTTTAAAAATTGTTCTTTTACTCTAGAGAAAAACTTCTGAAACATGAGATCTCAATTATCTAAATATTTTGAGGGCACCACCCCTACAGAAAATCCAGCCTATTTTGTGTTTTAAAACTACATTTCTTTCTTATTTCCATTTCTAGCTAAACAGGCTGACTTAACCAAAGGCGATTTAGAATATCAATGAGGAACTTTTGAAATTCCCAAATATAACTGCCTTAAAACTGAATTGGACTATCATAACTCAAAAATTTCCAAAACTGAGTGGAATGCTTATTTTGATTGCTATTCCAGCATGATCAGTAGTTGAAAATTGCCTCCCTGCAAAATAAGATTTTTAAGATTCGCTGAGGCAAACAATTATAAAAAAAGATTAAATGGCTCCTTAAGCCCCAAGCTCTTCTTTGTCTTCTTTGTCTCAGGCTTTCCATGTGGTCCCATTTTTTTCTCCTTCCCTTATATGCCCCCTATGCCTTGTCTATACCGCAGTTCTCACATATTAATTTTCTCCAAACTTCCCCTTTTCCTGAAACTTTCACTACTCCCTTTTCTTCAGAACCTGTTCTTTTTTAAAATTAGGCCTTCTGAGGATCCAGAAGCTAAACTCTCAATTTCTTATACTCCCTGGACTAAACTTGAACTGAGAGTTATAGCCAAAGATTTCCCCATAGTAATCAAAAATTCTCCCCTATCTGCTGAGGAATTTAATATAGCCATTCAAACATATCAACCTGGTTTCTCTGACTTATATCAGCCAGTTCATATGCTTGTTGGCAAAGGTCATGCTGAGTGTTAGATGTAAAAACTACTGGGAAAATCCTGAAGGATCTCTATAATTAGAACCAGGAGACTGGCCTGCAGACTTATGATATGATCAGGCTTAATCACTAAGTGACTTCACTGAGTAATTCCTAGGGCTTTTTGAGCCTATTTATTGAAACAAAATTCAAACTTGTGCACGGAAATCTGATGCATCTGTTCATGATTATTATGAGCAACTTTTGATTGTTTTTAAAGAAAATTCTAGTTTTCCCTCAGATGTTGATATCACCCAGGTAACTCTTAACTGTATGTTTATCAATGGACTCAAAGAGGATCTTTTCCTCTATTGAAAAGGACCAGGATGAAATGGGAAAAAATGTACACTCTTTGTTACTTGAATAAGACCTCAGTATTTTTTTCAATCTGTGCACTTTTCCCACATCTTGATCAAAGGGAGAAATGTAAAAACTAAACAGAAATAAGTTGGAAGACCAGAAGGGTCTTCTCACAGTCTGCAATGACAGCAGAGTCCAATAGGAAGAAAAATACTCTTCTTTCCTCTCGAGGACTCACCCACGGAAAGCTATGAACTCTGTTTAGGCCTTCCAACTTCTGTGTTCTCTCTGTAAAAGCATTCTCTTTCCCTCTGTGTGGGAACTTGCACATGGCTTGCCATGGTTGCAGACTCTAAGTTTCAATTTTCTTGTGATCTCAAATAAACCCAAATTTCTCTTTTCTGGAGAAATATCTTGTCACTATTTGTTTTAAGTCAAGACTGAGCTTCAATTTATATATGCACATTTTTTAATATTAGGAAAAGCAATAGCTATGAAACCAACTAGTTCTTTTTAAATAAACAAGTTATATCATTCCTCTAAATGTTAACACAAAAACACTCCGTGGGGGAATATCTAGAAAACACAAATTTGTGTCCAGCTAGAATTAGAATGTAGCAATATCTTGGAGACAACCAGAAAGACAACACCTTGTCCAGGTGTTTGGCTAATTCAATGGCAAAAAGATGTTCATGTGGTCTTGATGCGGTCTACCTCTTGAAGTTTGACTCTGTGCATGGTTGTTTTGCAAGATGAGGGAGAATACTAGCTAGAATAAACACTATGGGAAAGAAAACAAAACTTTAAAAAATATTTTGCAATTTTATCCAAAAAGATATAGTGACCTGGCTCACAAGATTTATGAAGGTGACACTAAAGCAATGAAAGCCAAAATCAAGAAAATACTGCCAGGTTATTGAGCTAGAAAGAAATATTTTCTGTCATATTTATATAAGTAAATATAATTATCATCAGTGGGAAGTCAAAAACAATTTGAGGGAGGAGATGAACAGAATTAAAGAAACACATGGGCATATTTTTTACTGATTTATTGCCATCATGCAGATGGTCCAGGATGAATAACAACAAAACATTTGTAGTGTACCCTTGAAGCCATAGAGGGTTTCCCCTCATACTTTGATAATTAATTGTTCATTTCCTTCATGGAAAATAAATTAATATGAATATTCAAATGATAGTTCCACTGACAAGATTATAAATATATGTATAGTTTTCCACCTAACTTGACGTGAACTGAGAATAATGTATTAGGGTTTGGGAGAGGGGTTTTTTGTGTTTTTGGTATAATAATGCAGATACTATAATTGAGATTTTCTTCCCAAGAAAAGAAAATCTAGAAATAATGTAAAATCCCAAGCAAGAGAGAAGCTTTACTCTTTATTATTAAATGTTTCCTTCTAAAATCACTTAAGAAAAATGTTACTGTGTTTTCTCTAAAACATAGAGTATATCAAGTGTAACAGGCTGCTTGTATAAATAAATTAGTATTTATGTGTAAAGAGATACTCTGTGGCAATAGTATGGCAGGAGTACATAGATTTGCATTTCAGTGATTCTTTTGCAGAGTGATGACTCAATTCTGATGGCATTCTCATATTTCTGGGAGAGAAAAAAAAAACTGGATATAATTTAAAATATTTTCCTGAATGCTTTCTGCTTCATATTGCTTTGTATGATTCTGTCATAGTTTGAGCTCTAGAATATTTTCTGAGTAACTTATTTCTCTTTTCTTGTACTGCATTGTAATCCTACATCTGTGACAGATGATGACATAGTGGTCACTACCACAATTCTAGTTACCATCCATCACCACACAGCTGACTTCTTTCAATCATTTCAGCCACACCTCCAACCCACTTTTCACCTGGTAACCACCAACCTGGTCTCTTTATCTATAAATTTGCTTTTGTTTATTTCATATTTTGTTTTTACATCTTATATATGAGTCAAGTAATTTGTCTTTTTCTGTTTGACTTATTTCATATAACATAATACTTCAAGATCTATCCATATTGTTGTAAATGGCAGAATTTCATTCTTCTCTCTGAAAAAAAAATCAAGGAAGGCAATGAAGATTGTACTAGTGCAGAAATACCTAACTAACCACTCTATTTTTCATCCAGCCACAATAAGGAACACCACAAATCAGGGAACCAGAAAAAGTAAAAAATGCCTAAGCTTAATCTAATGAAGCACGCAATTAAGCCTTTATCACTAAGAGGAGGTTAAACTTATTGGTTACACACTTAACATATATGCATTGGAGGGGGGATGGAATTTTTAAGTTAATTAATGATAACACTTTAGAATATTCTTTAGAATTTTATATAACTATAAAAACTACTCATTATCAATTTTTCTTGCAGTTTATAACTTTTCCCTCTGTATATGTGTTTTCTTATTTACATAACACAATATAGCATCAATGCTGAATAGCATGATTATGTGCAATACATAAATATGAACTTTTTGTACACATGTGCAGATCTAACTCAGAAATAAGGTATGTAAAATTGAAAGCAAAACTGAGTGCTTTAAAAATAGAAGTAAAAAAAAAAATGAGATGGAACCAGCAACAAATCAGAAATTGTGCCTCGTGTACATGTTTAACTATTTACAGATAAAAACAGGCATTACTGCAACAGTAATCTATTTGTTGTTTAGTCACCAAGCCATGTCCAACTCTTTGGTAACCCCATGGACTATAGCCCACTAGTCTCCTCTGTCCGTGAAATTTCCTGGGCAAGGATGCTGGAGTGGGATCCTTCTCCAGGGATCTTCCTGACCCAGGGATCAAACCTGTGTCTCCTCCATTGGCAGGCAGATTCTTTACCACTGAGCCCCCAGGGAAGCTCTAATCTATTTGCATATAAAAAAACACAAGTTTTGTACATCACAAAAAAAACCTTTCATTATAACACAGAAGTGACATTACCAGACAAACATCAGTGAAGAATACTGTCTCTTCTAGTTGTTACTGTACAATGCTGTAGATAATGTGGCCCATGCAATACCTCTAAGAATGCTAGAATTCTGCACCAAGTTCAAATTCAGTATTGTTACTATATATAGTGAACCTGTGTGCACGCATTCCTACGCACATATAAGCATCTGTTGTCTACCTGCATCTCTCTTCTAATTTCTCATATTCAATTCACCATGATACGTTCAAACAGACTTTGTTATCCATACTGCTTGTCTTTCATATGTTTTCTTTGTCTTGGAGTAGGGCATCAACACCTAGTCAGTTCTCGGAATCATCATGCTTGAAGTGTTCTGAGCTTCATACATGTCATGAAATTCATGACAAATTCATACTTTGTAATATCCTCCAAAATTCATATGTTGAAACTCTAACCTCTGGATCTCCAGACTGTGACTGTATGGAAGATGAGACCTTTTAAGAGGTGATGATGGACAGGGGGGCCTGGTGTGCTGCACTCTGTGGGGTCACAAAGAATTGGACACGACTGAGCAACTGAACTGAACTGAACATTAAGATGAGGACCTTTGTTTGGGCTTTAATCTAATTTCACTAGTGTCCTTATAAGAGAGGAACTTTGCACTCACAAGGATACACTGGACTTGCACACCTAAAGCCCATGTGAAAACACCATAAAAAGATGGCCACTTACAAGCCACAGAAAGGGGCCTCAGGAGAAACTCAACTTGCTGACACCTTGATCTTGGACTCTAACCTCCAGGACTACTTTTTGTTAAGTCACACAATCTGTGGTATTTTGTTTTGCCAGCCTGTGCAAACTAAACAGATTACTCTCATCTCTGACATTTAGTCAGCAAGTGGGTTACGACTACTTCTGCTTATCTTTTACAATCATCCTCTCCTTTCTAAGTGCCCCACAGTCATGTCTTCCTCACTGGACATCTGAGTCACAAACATCACGTATTGTCCTTCTTGCCTTGACCACCAGTTATCGCATGCTGTCAGAGTTTTCTTTCTATGGTACACGGCTTCTCATTCATTCATAATAGAAATATTCAATCATTCCTCATCTGCTGTGAAAACTAAGTGTCTTAACACAAAATGAGGACTCCCACTACTTATTATTATCAGCCATGTGGTACCTCTAGTCTTGAACTTCAGTTTCAAATGTAATCATCAGAGAATACACATCATTTGAGACACTTATTAAAAACATAATTCCCATGCCCCTTCTCTGGAGAATCTGCTTCATTAAGTCTGGATTGTGTCTTGGGAACCTGTATTATTAACAAAGCTCCCAGGTGATTCTTATTAGCAGCCAAGTTTATAAGCCATAAAGTATAATATATTCTTGAAGTCCTTTCCCAAGACATGTACTTCACTGAGACTTACGGTACTTTACATTTCCTAAATTTAATTGGTCCTTATTGAGGAGTAAAGTAGTTTCTTATTTCAAAGCAAAGAGAGCTTGATACAGTTACTTAGATGTTACAGGGCCATCCTTATTATGGTAGTAGCAAAACTTCATTAAAATTGCTAAACATTATAATTGCTGTGCATAGGTCCTCATAATTTGATTTGGAGGTATGTGGTCAGCAAAGAAGATCAGTTAGCAAGGACACTGCATAGAGATAAGAGGAGGGAAAAAAAAGAATGGAAAGAATCTTATTACAATAGCAAAATATTCCCAACAATTCAAATACTTACCCCAAACTTTTAAGTATGAATAATCCTTTCTCCAGTTAAAATTAGCCATAAAACATATGGCCACAGGGAACATATGTTTGTGTGTATATGTATGTGTGTGTGTGTACACACATACACACACATGTGTAAATGCTCACCTGTATACCAGCATGTGCCCTACATAAACTTGGAGTTTAGATGTTTCTCTCAAATCTGTAATTCAACAGAATTGTGTAAAATCAAATTATTATATTTTAATTAGACATCTCTAATGGTTATTATTTTGTGAAACTTTAAATCTATTAGTAAATAGCAAACTGTTATTTATGAGAGTGTTTGTTACTTTAGGTTAATTTTAAAAACTTCAAAGTAAAGAGCACAGTGGAGACAAGATTTCTCTCCTAAACATTATCTTCCTATCAGATCAGATCAGATCAGATCAGTCGCTCAGTCATGTCTGACTCTTTGCAACGCCATGAATCGGAGCATGCCAGGCCTCCTTGTCCATCACCAACTCCGGGAGGTCACTAAGACTCACGTCCATCGAGTCAGTGATGCCATCCAGCCATCTCATCCTGTCATCCCCTTCTCCTCTTGCCCTCAATCCCTCCCAGCATCAGAGTCTTCTCCAATGAGTCAACTCTTCGCATGAGGTGGCCAAAGTACTGGAGTTTCAACTTTAGCATCATTCCTTCCAAAGAAATCCCAGGGCTGATCTCCTTTAGAATGGACTGGTTGGATCTCCTTGCAGTCCAAGGGACTCTCAAGAGTCTTCTCCAACACCACACTTCAAAAGCATCAATTCTTCGGCACTCAGCTTTCTTCACAGTCCAACTCTCACATCCATACATGACCACTGGAAAAACCATAGCCTTGACTAGACAGATCTTTGTTGGCAAAGTGATGTCTCTGCTTTTGAATATGCCATCTAGGTTGGTCATAACTTTCCTTCCAAGGAGTAAGCGTCTTTTAATTTCATGGCTGCAGTCACCATCTGTAGTGATTTTGGAACCCAGAAAAATAAAGTCTGCCACTGTTTCCCCATCTATTTGCTATGAAGTGATGGGACCAGATGCCATGATCTTCGTTTTCAGGAAAAAAAAAAAATCTGCTCCATCTTGCCTCTAAATATTAAATCTTGAAAACTGATTACCCAAACTAAAAATGGTAGAAAATTATAAGAAAAGGCAAAAATCACATCTACTTCTAAAAAAGAAATCCAAATTTATTATTCAAACAAGTTAAACTGGAATATAGATTGCTACCACCAGGTGGCGCTAGTGGTAAAGAGCCCGCCCAGTGATACAGGAGACACACAGGTTGGATTCTTGAGAGGGGAAGATACCCTGGAGGAGGAAATGTCAACCTACTCCAATATTCTTGCCTGGAGAATCCCATGGACAGAGGAGCCTGGTGCGTGGGTTACGGTCCATAAGGCTGCAGAGTCGGATGTGACTAAAGTGACTTAGCATGCAGGAAATAACAAGAGAACTATGAAGTTATGTTGGCAGTGCTGCACTTGATGAATTATATTCTAATGACTTACCATGAGAACATTTCTCAGCCCCAGTCTCAAATTAAGACATGTGGAGGTGATTTTGCAGTCGTTGTGCTCCCTGCAGCTGCTGCTGGTCCAATAAGTAAATAGCAAGTCAGTCTGTAGCCTGGAACCTAGAGGCTGAAAGCCCAGAGGTTAGAGGCTGGACACTGGCCTATCTGCTGGCTATAGAGTGATTAATATCACTCGCCTTGATTTAAGTCACTGAATCTAGGGCTGTAAATTTTGCCACAGCTCTTACTGTGGAAATAACTCACTAATTCTCTTGTTCTCTCTCTCTCTCTTGCTGTTTTTACCTAATGTTTAGTTTAGTTTCTTTAGACTTGACTCCGTGTCATTTTTTCCTCTGAGGGTGTAAATACCTGTGCTGCTGGAAAGATTATTTACAAACCATGTACAGCTGAATTTAGGAAGATTTTCTGGGGGAAAAAGATAATCTAGAGAATGTTCCTGGTTTAGTCGTTCTGTCGTGTGCATAGCATTCCCCAGGAGGCAAGAACACTGGAGTGGGTTGCCATTTCTTTCTCCAGGGGATCTTCTTGACCCTGAAATCGAATCCAGATCTCCTGCATTGCGGTCAGTTTCTTTACCAACTGAGCTACAAAGGAAGCCCCAAGGGAAGTGAATGTTGGGAAGTGCATATTGCAAATACACACATATGTGTTTGTGTTTATATGTCTGGGATTATATATAAGACATATAAACATACTTTAAAATGCACACAAAATATATTGGAGTTAATTTTTATATTTCTTTGGGGAAAAGGAAATGTTAAACCCACATTTAAGTTTGTTTCAATGTATAATAGTTAAAAAAACAAATTAGAGGTTTTGTATCTGTTTGCTGTTTGATTTTGTTTGGGCAGATATTAACATATAGCTAAAAACGGTATGATGTGTAGACTTACCATTTTGTCTTTAATGAGAAAGCCAGTCATGCCAGTAATAACCAAATTCTACAGTTTCTGAGTCTTATGAAAATGCAAAAATTCATTTTTACATTATCAAATAGCGAGAAGCATATTTTCCTTTAAATGGGCTTGCCCACTAGAAAAAAATAAAGTTTCACTGCTCTGGTGCATATCAAGCTTACTGATATAATATCCATGCCTCTGATATCCTTAATTAAACAGTAATGCACTGCAGTCAAATATGATCATTTGTATCACCTCTGTTGTAGGCCCTGTACTTCCCAAGAGAAAACTCATGAATCTTTAAATATTCTGTTTTGATCCTGAGTTGCAGAGACTATGGAGAATTAGGGCTGATTTGGGGCTAGTTTACTGTCTTTTTTTCCTTCTTGGCCTATTTTATATAACAAATAGGCCTGGTGTTAAAGGGAATTGAGTAACAGAGGACATTTGTACCCTGCACAGGAGACAAACTAAGTTGATGGTGGTGGATATGGTCCACCATTTAGTAGAGGTAAAAGGTAAAAGAGTAAATCCTGCCAGTAGAGGTGGTGCTGGTTGAACTCAGGACAGGCATGGCCCTTCACCTGTCGGTGGATAGAGTGGAGGAGATCCTGGAATTTATGAGCAATGAGTCCGTGACCCTGGGTTTGAGGATGGAATTTTGTTCCAAGATCCTTGGAAATTTATTCCTATTTTTGTAGCCTGTCTTAGGTCTGCTAAGGATTTGGCTATATCATGCCGATTACCTTAGCTAACACAGTAGATGTCTGCAAGCTAAAGCAACTATTTAAACATTTCATTGTACCTGATTTTCTCAGAAAAGTTTTATCTGTTTGTTTTTCACTTTTTACCCAGCTGTATTGAAGCATGAGTGACAAATAAAAATTACATATACATATGCATATATTTAGCTTGGACAACATGATTTTTTAAGGTGTATAATGTGATGATTAATATATGTATACATTGTGAAATGATGACCACTCCTTACATTAATTAACATATTCATCTCCTTACATAGTTGTCTTTTGTATATGTGTGTGTGTGTGTATACACTTAAAACCTAAGAGTCAGACATGACTGAGCGACTTCACTTTCTCTTTTCATTTTCATGCATTGGAGAAGGAAATGGCAGCCCACTCCAGTGTTCTTGCCTGGAGAATCCCAGGGACTGGGAAGCCTGATGAGCTGCCGTCTATGGGGTCACACAGAGTTGGACATGACTGAAGTGACTTAGCATAGCATAGCATAGCATAGCATAACTAAAATCATCATGTTGAACATTAGGTCCTCAAAACTTATTCATCTCAAAACTGGATGGTATCATCCTTTGACCTGCGTCTCCCCATTTCTCCCACCTACCAGATCCTGGCAACTATCTGCATTTAATAATTTGTTGATGCATGTATGTGAAAGTAAAAGATAAAATGTAAATTTTCTCTATGTACACTTAAAAATGTCATTTTATTTCTCAAATATTTTATACATTTCCCTTATATATTAAGAAATCCATAATTAGGTGGAAAATCACATATACAGGTATATAATGGATATTCTTCTATCAAAACTGGATCTGGAAAAATGTAAAGTAATAAATATAGTATCTACATATAAGCATACACACATCCATTTGTACAGTTGGAACTCTCCAAGCACCATCACCTGACTGATGCTGTAAAGTGCAATTAAAACAAATTATTTTGAAGTTTTCTAGCCATTCTTAGAAAATAATGCTTCATTTTATTCATTTTATGGTGAATCTGATAACATTTAGCCAATAAATTATAAAGTAATATAAATCACTTTTTACCAGAGGTTGATGAAAAGGTAGTGCCTTTTTATAGTTTGTAGAATTTCTATACTCTTTGAGCCAAAAAAAAAGAGAATAAGAATTTGGTTATGTGAGTAGTCTTTTATCAAAAAAAAAAAAAAAATCTTTTCATTTTATATTCTGTCTGGATAGATGCTGAAACAGATTTTCCTCCCTTGTTTTGCACTAAGTTTTGTAGATATGAATGCTATAAACTATGAGACAGTAGTAGAGACACCCAAGGCTTCATAACTCATTGCATTATTTTAAAAATGGTGTACAACATGACCTCTAAGACACTTTCCAATCTCAAAATTTACTAAGAATTTGACAAATAGAAATTTGTATACCTTCATCAAAATTACAAATCTGGAAGAATAATTCTTGGAAGCTACTTCAAAAGAGATGCATTAAAATAACTTTTATTCATTTGATTTACATTAGGAACTAAAATATGTAAGCTTTTTCAAATCCCATTACTAAACATTTGCACACAGTTTTAACAAATAGCCATCTTGATTGTTATGCCGGATTTGACAATATTTAGCACTGTTTTCTGTTTACCAAAGATTTTGTCAAGTATGTACAACATGGAGAGAAAGACATGTGCTTTGGTGAATAAGATTCTATTTTAGGAGACAAGGTAATAAAAAATAATATTCATTGACCAAATGGATGAATATATTAATACTATTTTCTGTTTCTAAATATCACGGATTTGGAGAATTATTTATTCTTTTTATTAGCTGACTATATATTAGCTAGTATAATTTTTTTCCAGCAAGTTTGCCTTCATCACTCAAAATACTATGCATAAAGTTCCTGAATTCATTTTCTCTTGCTCTGCTTGATATATTATTTTGTTTCTTGGACTGTTTCTAACACCTAAAAAATGAAAGCAACCAATCACATAAAGACAACCTTCATCAAAATGTCACATTTACAGACTCTGCTGAGTAATGATACTGGGAAAGCAAATCAGGATTGCTCATGAATGCAAAACTGTCATTACTTTCAGTCCTAATACTTTCTACTCTTAATTTATTTCCTTATTTAATGTTAACATTGGTTTGTGTGATTCTTTTCACTATATATGCCGATATATAATCCTGCCATGGTGGTGTGTGATTGTATTCATAACTTATATAGAACCAGGTTAAATGTATTATGAACTCAGTGGTCTAATAGTATCCCTACAATATTTGACGTGGCTGCATTTTCCCTGCTTACAGGATATTGACATAGTCTTGCTTGCAGAAATACTAGAATGAATGAACATTCTAAGGGGAAAAAAGTGTAATTTAGGAAAAATATGACGGTGTCAATCTCCATGTGCTTCAAGCAATAGGAAGAGCTTTGGAAGATTAAAACATGAAAGAACAAAGTAAATTTTTTGGTAATAGTATAAATAAAGCACTTGAACATAAGGATGTGATGAAGTATGTGTAGAAAACAATGTTCATTTTGTCTCTACTTCCTCTGCCTATGTTTATTTCCTCTTTTCTGGCTATTCAATTGCTTGCTATAATCAAGATTTAATAATTTATCATTTGGATCATAAATAAAGTAATTCAAAATTAAATATTTTTTTTTACAATCTTACAAACATACTGATCATAATTAATGTACCTGTCTCAACCACTTTGAGACAATAATGGCTTCCTTTAAATATCTGATATTTAAGTAAATTTTGATAGATATTGCTAGACACTGATATCTGAATTTTGAATAGGAATATCTCCAAATTTGTTTATATTGATTATTCAAAAATATATAATATATAAATACATTCAGTTTATGTCTTTTTTTCCAAATTTTATTTACCAATTAGATTATGAAAAGTTACATTTATATCAATTTTAGTTTAAATAGTTTTCATTTGGGATTTAGTGTTAGCTCGTGTCTTTTAAGGGGCTTTCCAGGTGGCACTAGTGGTAAAGAACCTGTCTGCAAATGCAGGAGACATAAGAGAGCCAGATTCAATCCCTGGGTCAGGAAGATTCCCTGGAGGAGGGCACCACAACCCACTGCAGTATTCTTGCCTGGGGAATCCCATAGACAGAGGAGCCTGCTGGGCTACAGTTCAGATCAGATCAGATCAGATCAGTCGCTCAGTCGTGTCCGACTCTTTGCAACTCCAAGAATCACAGCATGCAAGGCCTCCCTGTCCATCACTAACTCTCGGAAGTCACTCAGACTCACATCCATCGAGTCAGTGATGCCATCCAGCCATCTCATCCTCTGTCATCCCCTTCTCCTCCTGCCCCCAATCCCTCACAGCATCAGAGTCATTTCCAATGAGTCAACTCTTCGCATGAGGTGGCCAAAATACTGGAGTTTCAGCTTTAGCATCATTCCTTCCAAAGAAATCCCAGGGCTGATCTCTTTCAGAATGGACTGGTTGGATCTCCTTGCAGTCCAAGGGAGTCTCAAGAGTCTTCTCCAACACCACAGTTCAAAAGCATCAATTCTTCGGCTCTCAGCCTTCTTCACAGTCCAGATCTCACATCCATACATGACCACAGGAAAGACCATAGCCTTGACTAGGCGAACCTTTGTTGGCAAAGTGATGTCTCTGCTTTTGAATATGCTATCTAGGTTGGTCATAACTTTCCTTCCAAGGAGTAAGCGTCTTTTAATTTCATGGCTGCAGTCACCATCTGCAGTGATTTGGGAGCCCAGAAAAATAAAGTCTGACACTGTTTCCCCATCTATTTCCCATGAAGTGATGGGACCAGATGCCATGATCTTCATTTTCTGAATGTTGAGCTTTAAGCCAACCTTTTCACTCTCCTCTTTCACTTTCATCAAGAGGCTTTTTAGTTCCTCTTCACTTTCTGCCATAAGAGTGGTGTCATCTGCATATCTGAGGTTATTGATATTTCTCCCGGCAATCTTGATTCCAGCTTGTGTTTCTTTCAGTCCAGCGTTTCTCATGATGTACTCTGCATATAAATTAAATAAACAGGGTGACAATATACAGCCTTGACGCACTCCTTTTCTTATTTGGAACCAGTCTGTTGTTCCATGTCCAGTTCTAACGGTTGCTTCCTGACCTGCATACAGATTTCTCAAGAGGCAGATCAGGTGGTCTGGTACTCCCATCTCTTTCAGAATTTTCCACAGTTTATTGTGATCTACACAGTCAAAGGCTTTGGCATAGTCAATAAAGCAGAAATAGATGTTTTTCTGGAACTCTCTTGCTTTTTCCATGATCCAGCGGATGTTGGCAATTTGATCTCTGGTTCCTCTGCCTTTTCTAAAACCAGCTTGAACATCAGGAAGTTCATGGTTCACACATTGCTGAAGCCTGGCTTGGAGAATTTTGAGCATTACTTTACTAGCATGTGAGATGAGTGCAATTGTGTGGTAGTTTGAGCATTTTTTCGCATTGCCTTTCTTTGGATTGGAATGAAAACTGACCTTTTCCAATCTTGTGGCCACTGCTGAGTTTTCCAAATTTGCTGGCATATTGAGTGCAGCACTTTCACAGCATCATTTTTCAGGATCTGGAATAGCCCAACTGGAATTCCATCACCTCCACTAGCTTTGTTCATAGTGATGCTTTCTAAGGCCCACTTGACTTCACATTCCAGGATGTCTGGCTCTAGGTCAGTGATCACACCATCATGATTATCTGGGTCGTGAAGCTCTTTTTTGTACAGTTCTTCTGTGTATTCTTGCCATCTCTTCTTAATATCTTCTGCTTCTGTTAAGTGCATACCATTTCTGTCCTTTATCAAGCCCATCTTTGCATGAAATGTTCCTTTGGTATCTCTGATTTTCTTGAAGAGATCCCTAGTCTTTCCCATTCTGTTGTTTTCCTCTATTTCTTTGCATTGATCGCTGAAGAAGGCTTTCTTATCTCTTCTTGCTATTCTTTGGAACTCTGCATTCATATGTTTATATCTTTCCTTTTCTCCTTTGCTTTTCACTTCTCTTCTTTTCATAGCTATTTGTAAGGCCTTCCCAGACAGCCATTTTGCTTTTTTGCATTTCTTTTCCATGGGGATGGTCTTGATCCCTGTCTCCTGTACAATGTCACGAACTTCATTCCATAGTTCATCAGGCACTCTATCTATCAGATCTAGGCCCTTAAATCTATTTCTCATTTTCACTGTATAATCATAAGGGATTTGATTTAGGTCATACCTGAATGGTCTAGTGGTTTTCCCTACTTTCTTCAATTTCAGTCTGAATTTGGCAATAAGGAGTTCATGATCTGAGCCACAGTCAGCTCATGGTCTTGTTTTTGCTGATTGTATAGAGCTTCTCCATCTTTGGCTGCAAAGAGTATAATCGATCTGATTTCGGTGTTGACCATCTGGTGATGTCCATGTATAGAGTCTTCTCTTGTGTTGTTGGAAGAGGGTATTTGCTATGACCAGTGCATTTTCTTGGCAAAACTCTATTAGTCTTTGCCTTACTTCATTCCGTATTCCAAGGCCAAATTTGCCTGTTACTCCAGGTGTTTCTTGACTTCCTACTTTTGCATTCCAGTCCCCTATAATGAAAAGGACATCTTTTTTGACTACAGTTCACAGAGTCACTAAGAGTCAGAACAACTGAAGTGACTTAGCATGTATGCATTATTTTGAATGGAACAGAATTTGCCATACCCAAACATACTTCTTTGGTATAAGGATTTACCTTGAGTTGGTTATATTTAAAATAACAGATGCAGAAGAAGCTCTAAAATCAAAGTAAAAGTTACTCTTTTAAAAAGGACTTTCACTTTTATAAGGGACATGGCAGTTTGGAAAGGTGACTCCCTGTCTGTACCAGCTAGAGGAGAGTAGTTAACTCTATAGAAAGTTAACAATGGAGAAGAACTTGAATCTGTGTAATAGCCTTACCCTTTTTACTGTGTTTTCCCCCTTAACTGGCCTTCACTATCCTGTAACCCCCAACCTCTCTAGTCTTCAGATGGAGATGATATTTAAGTGATGATTTGTGTCATTCTGAAGTTACTCAGTTTTCCTGGGTATCTTTCTTGTATATAGAGGTATGCTGCTGAGTCACGTCAGTCATGTCCAACTCTGTGCGACCCCAGAGACGGCGGCCCATCAGATTCCCCCGTCCCTGGGATTCTCCAGGCAGGAACCTTGGAGTGGGTTGCCATTTCCTTCTCCAATGTATGAAAGTGAAAAGTGAAAGTGAAGTTGCTCAGTCGTGTCCGACTCTTCGCAACCCCATGGACTGCAGCCCACCAGGCTCCTCCGTCCATGGGACTCTCCAGGCAAGAGTACTGGAGTGGGGTGCCATTGCCTTCTCCGCATATAGAGGTATAGATGCTGTTAAACTTACATTTGCTTTACCCTGTTAATCTGTCTTTTATTACCAGGGGTTCTTAGTGAGGAACCTAGAATGGTAGAAGGAACATTATACCTCCTCCCACCATTATATTTTCAGTTGTCAGTTTATTAGTTTTAACAGAAATGTGAGCACTTCACCTTATATTTTGAGGAGAGCAAAAGGAGTGCTATGAAAAAGAAATGTTGAAGAAAAACAATAGTATATTATCAACAAAGTAGGATCTAGAGTGAAAAGACCTAGACTGTTGGCTGAATGGCCACTTGATAATGCTGTGGTTTTATCTCTTTGAACCAAAAGTTTTTTATTGGCAAAATGTGAACAGTTATAAAAATCTTCCCTGACTATACATATATATCAAATATATAGTATGTTAAGTCTATTCTGTTGACTAAATCTTTCAAAGGTAATATGTCTCAAGGATAAATATTCTGAAGTGATTTTAAAATATTATCTTGGTAATTTTTATTTCATTTATGTGTATTTCATTATACAGTCTCTGAACATATTCATGTCTTATTAAATTTCAAATAAGATCTTCATCTCTAATTCCATTTTACAAGAAAGGATGTAAAATTTCTATTCAATTAATTATGTCAACTTAATCTCAATAAGCCTTTATTCAGCTCAAGGAGCCAAACTGTGTCTGAAGTCTTTTTCTTACAAATGAGCACATTTACTATTTCCTCTTTTCCCCCTGCTGTTTCTTTTCAATAAAGTTAAATGTCCCCAGTCAATCACAGTTAAATAATTTCCTCCTAAAGTAGTCAGTATCAATCAATTATGATAAATTAAGACTGACAAGGGATAAACCAAGGATTGATATATGGGCAAATTGAAACAAAAGAAGGCTTCAGTGGAAAGGAAGTAGTTCCAAAGACTGGAAAGTTACCCTTTATAAATTAAAAAAATATATATATTTTATTATAAAAATCATTGTAATTATACATGCACACATATGCAAATAGTTATTTTTCAATCTTCAAAATATTTCCAGCCTGCTACACTGGTATAAATTGAAAATCAATAAGATATAAGCTACTGCTGCTAAGTCGCTTCAGTCGTGTCCAACTCTATGCGAACCCATAGATGGAAGCCCACCAGGCTCCCTGTCCCTGGGATTCTCCAGGCAAGAACACTGGAGTGGGTTGCCATTTCCTTCTCCAATGCATGAAAGTGAAAAGTGAAAGTGAAGTCATTCAGTCATGTCTGACTCTTAGCAACCCCATGGACTGCAGCCTACCAGGCTCTGCCATCCATGGGATTTTCCAGGCAAGAGTACTGGAGTGGGGTTCCATTGCCTTCTCCAAATAAGATATAAGCTTCGCTTTTTTTTTTTTCATTTCCTCTAAAATATATCCACTTACTGCAATTACTTTCACCTGTTATTTTGTAGATGAAAAATAATCAGCTACTCTAAGAAAGAAGTGGATAATTTTATTTGAGCCAAATTGTGGATTATAACCTAGGAACAGCATGAGAACTGTTATAGCCATTAGAAGTTGAAACATAGCTATACAAGTTTTTAAGGGGGCTGTACATTAAATGACATTTTATTGGCAGGGCTTTATTATTATTATTATTATTATTATTTTTTACTTTACAATATTGTATTGGTTTTGCCATACATCAACATGCATCCACCACGGGTGTACACGTGTTCCCCATCCTGAATCTGGCATGCTGCAGTCCATGGGCCTGCAGAGTTGGACACAACTTAGCAACTGAACAACAACAACACAATCCAGATCTAAGCCTACAAAGCCAGTAGTGGGCCATGGGTCATCATGGCCCCTTAAGATTAAGAAGGAACATTATCTTCAAGATATGGTCTTGTTGGTGTTGAAGAAAGGTTGAACAGGCATTTCTATCTATGAGAAAGTCTGGTTAATGCAAAATGCAGATACACAATGCACAGTAAAGTCTGGATAGAAAGCAAAAGGGAAGGGGATTTTTTTTTATGTTTAAATTTTTCTTGTCTTGCCATTAAAATTAGAATTTTATTTCACACTCTGGTCATTTTCTTACATACTTGACAAATAACCTTACTACTTGGACTAATTTCTTGTCTTTTTTCATATGGTTTCTTCTCAATAAGAAATCAATTTTCAAAAGATATTGTAGTTTTATGTAAAGAATCCTAACTTCAGCAGTCAAATAAAAGCTATCACCTTTTCTTTCTCCAATATGAGAGAAAAATTATCAAATGAGGTCAAAATTAGTTGCATATATGGTATGTTTTCAAAGATGCATTTTATGAATTATGTTACTTCCTTGTACAAATAATGAAGAAATTTCATTGAATTATATAAAAGTAGAATATAATCATAACATGGATTTTACATTATGAATAGTGATAAAGCATGAATGTTAGTATTGCGGTGTGGTTTCTAAAAGTTAGTACTTTGTCTTAAATTTGGTCCAACAATTGTATAAGTTTATCAGAGTTACAGAATAGATACTTACAATCTACATCTGTACATAGGTAATATGTAACAGATGATAGTGATACCAAACATTACTGCTAAGGAAATAAAGAAAATGACTTGTTTTAAAAAGAAATAACTTCGTAAGTAGAAAATGTATTAGCTGTGATTTAGCAATGGGCTTAGAAAGGCTGAAGGGTTTTAGTATACACTGATAAATATGAGTTATCAAAGGACTGTGAGTACATAAATATGATTTCTATTCCTTTTAGTATTAGCCAAAACGTATTTTAATAATGGTAATAGTTTATATGTTAATGTTTATATTTTCAAAAGCCTGAATTTTATGTGTAGTTTCTGAAAGTCTTCCTCAAAATGCTGTGAAAAATCAGTAACATCCTTTTAAAAATGAGTGAACTACATCTCCAAAAATTTATGCACCTTCCTCTTGATCTTACTGATAATAATCTTTTCCCCTCTGTGCAATTTATGTCATACACAAAGACAGAGTGGGCTTGCCAAGTTGGCTCAGTGGTATAGAATCCATTTGCAATGCAGAAGACATAGGAGACATGAGTTGATCCATGGGTCAAGAAGATCCCCTGGAGGAGGGCATGGCAGCCCACTTTAGTATTCTCACCTGGAGAATCTCATGGACAGAGGAGCATGGCAGGCTACAGTCCATAGGGTCACAAAGAGTTGGACACAACTGAGCATGCACGCATGCACAATGACACATAGCTGCATTTAATTCTTCATGCCATGATTTAGAAGGGTCACAGAGAATTGGAAGGCATTCAGAGCAGTGTGACTGCGGTGATCGGGAAGGTGAGAATACAGTCATCTCTCAGTATCCGTGAGTGGTTGGTTCCAGAGTCGCCATGAATACCAAAATCTGCAGATGTTCAGTTTTCTCATGTAAAATTGCATAGTATAGTCTGTCACCCTTATCTGCAGATTCAAACAACTGTGCATCTTCTAGTTAGTTGAAACTGTGAGTGCAAAACTCAGCTCCAGAAGGCTGTTTTATTTTTCAAGTAGAAAAGAGTATGCTGGGCATGGAGTCGGCTTTAAAAAAATGTTTACTTAACTACCTACTTGCATTTTCTGCCTCCTTTATTATTTTTTCATGGATTTTGTTGTTGTTTTTGTTCAGTTGCTCAATCCTGTCCTACTCTTTGCAACCCCATGGGCCGCAGCACGCCAGGCTTCCTTGTCCTTCACCATCTACCAGAGTTTGCTCAAACTCATGTCCATTGAGTCGATAATGCCATCCAACTGTCTTATTCTCTGTTGCCCACTTCTGTGCTTTGTGGCACATGGGATTCCAGTTCCCCAACCAGGGATACCACCTGTTCCCCCTGCATTGGGAGTGTGGTGTCCCAACCACTGGTCCACTGGGAAAGTCCCATGGGAGTTCTATTTTTTTTTTTTTTTTTTAATTTATTTGTTAATTGGAGGGAAATTGCATTACAATGCTGTGCTGGCTTCTGCTGCACCCTATGGGAGTTCTAAACTTACATGCCACTTACTTGCTTCCATGCTGCACTGCAACTTCATTGTTTACTCTCTCTCTCACTTAATTCCTATTTTTGTCCTGGCTTATCAAATTCTCCTCACTCTGCCAATGTCTTTCTGGACTTTTTCCTTTTTCCCCTTAAGTCTTCATGTTCTGCTGCACATATGGATGGGTCCCTATGGTAAGATTATAATGAGTCCTAAACCTTAGACCTGAAATTCTCTAAAGCCTTCTTCATCAATAGAGCAGTCTTTCCTCTTGTATGAGCACATTGATCTTTTTCCTAAAGAATCTGTAATAGTCTCTGCCTTGCAAAGAATTGCTGACACTTCTGAGAACCTAGTCCTTACACCTCTTATTGTTTCTAGACCCTGTAACTGGATTCTACATATATAGGGAATAACTGCAAGATTTTGCCAACTTACATTGACCGAAATCTGGAGAAAACACATACAATAATAGGGTCTAAAGGTTCTGAATCAGAATGCTGTGTTTAGTTGCTCAGTAGTGTCCAACTGTTTGCAACCCCATGGATGATAGCCTGCCAGGCTCCTCTGTCCATGGGGGTTCCCCAGGGAAGAATACTGGAGTGGGTTGCTATACCCTCCTCCAAAGAATCTCCTCAGTCCAGGAATTGAACCAGGGTCTCCTGCATGGCAGGAAGATTCTTTACTAGTTAATCTGAATGGAAGAACACAATATTGTTTCAGACAACTTTATTGATAGGGATTCACTAATCAGATTCTAGGATCAATGTCTTAACTCAAAAGACTTTAGAGTAATTGATTAATTGAAAGTTGGATCCAAACAGTAACTTAAGCTAAACAAAGTTGAAGTGTCAGAACTTCCTTGATATATCCTAGAGAAAATATTCTTTGGCCCTTTCTGTGCAAGGGGATCATCTCCTTGGCTGTATGACAAAGCAGATGAGATTGATGCTTGAAATGTCTATGGCAAATAAGGATGTTTATGGAGATTTTGACAGGTCCCTGTTGAAGAATCACAGTTAAACATTTAGAATTTTAGAGCAATTACTCTTTGAAACTCAGGTTTCAATGGAGACTGAATGCTTGAGCATATTCCTATAAGTTATTATGTGACCAAAGTACCTAAGATTTGGGGCTTCCCTGGTGGCTCAGATGGTAAAGAATCTGCCTGCAATGCAGGAGACCTGGGTTTGATCCCTGGATTGGGAAGATTCCCTGGAGGAGGAAATGGTAACCCATTCCAGTATTCTTGTCTAGGGAATCCCCATGGACAGAGGAGCCTGGAGGGCTACAGTCCATGGGATTGCAAAGAGTCAGACACGACTGAGTGAGTAAGCACACAACACACCTAAGATTTAGCAGCTTTGGCCTCATGGAGAATTTACTAGTTAACTGAAGCAATGTCCTGAGGAATGAAAAGTGTTTTCAATGGTATTGAGACAATTAGATAGCCATGAACAAAAAATTAATTTAGACTCATATTTCACACCATATGAAAGTGTTAGTCACTCAGTCATGTCTGACTCTTTGTGACCCCATAGACTGCAGCCCACCAGGTTCCTCTGTCCATGGGATTCTCCAGGCAAGAAAAGTGGAGTGGGTTGCCATTCCCTTCTCCAGGGGATCTTCCCAACCCAGGAACTGAACCAGGGTCTCCTGCATTGCAGGAAGATTCTTTACTGTCTGAGACACTAGGGAAGCTGTATTTCACACCATTATTTCAAAATGCATCATATAAATAAAAACATAAAACCTTTAAAAGAAAAATTTAGATATTCCTGACCTTGGATTAAGACTTTTTAGATACAACATCAAATGCATAATGCATAAAGGAAAAAAATAATACATTAGATTTGATCAAAAGTAAAAACTTGTTTTGTTCAAAGGACACCAATAAGAACCTAAAAAGTAAGCCACACCCTGGGAAGAACTATTTGTAAAGTCTTTACTTAGATTGGGCTGGTGTAACAGAATACCATAGAGTGTGTGGTTTATAATCAACAGAAATTTATTTCTAGCCTTCTGAAGGCTAGAAATCTAGACATAAGCAGATTTGGTATACAGTGAGCGACAACTAACTGATTGCTATCTCAAAATATACGATCAATAATTAGCACAGATGCAAGGTTTTTTTTTTTTTTTTTCTTCTTCTTCTTCATGCAGCCTTACATTATCACGTGACGTTTTCACATATATGATCTATCCACTACATAAGAAAGGAAATATACATATACATGTATTTGGTGTACAGTGAGAACCTTCCTGGGTAATAGGTTGCTTTCTTTCCACTGTGTCTTAACTTATTGGAAAGGGTAAAAATGCTCTCTGATTTCTCTTTTATAAGGATACTAAATTCACTCATGAAGCCCCATCCTCATAGCCTAAACACCCTTTAAAGGCCCCACTTCCAAATATCATCAGATTGGGCACTAGCATTTAGCATATGAATTTCAGAGATTGACATAAATATTTAGTCTACAGCAGAGGTATCCTAGGTTCCTGGAGTCTTTCCGTTCATAAAGGTTGCCAGCAGAATGTCACAAGGAATAGAATATTAGCAACATCTTCCACAATCATGACAGCAGATACTTAAGAAACACAAGTCAGATTATTTTTTTGAAATAGCAGAACTTCCCAAATAACTCCCAAGTTCATGTGCAAAGGAAATAACTTTTTGTTTTTTTCTTATAGGATCCAGATGCAATCTCAATCTGAAATAAATATCAATAAAATTTGTTCACACTTTTATGGGCTTATTAAAAACTCAATGACTACTTCATAAAATACACACAATAAATAAGCCTTTGTCAGACAAAATCTGGAATTAACTTGGTATGATGTATCAATAACTAAGCTGATTAAGTGAATACTGATTATAATCTCAGAATATAAAATCAATAATTAACATAGATACAAGTTTTTATTTTTTTTAAATCATGCAGCCTGACATTATTACGTGGCATTTTCACATATATGATCTATCCACTACATAATATGAGAAAGGTGAAACATTGTAATGGTTCAAGAGAGACCTTCTAATTAATAATATTTTAAGGTAATCTTTTATCTTTTTTTCTTGGTAAACTAATCTCAAAGATTTCAGATATTTCCATTGTGGCTATTTGCTCCAACTAACAAAAAACATGCTATTTCTTTTGACCCTTTCCACCTTTTCAAGGTGAAAAGCTTAGTGGACATTGAACTCATTTCAGGCTCAGTATCTGTTTTAGAAGTGAGACAATTTAACGATCGCTCCTGATTGGCTTCTCTGTGACAGACTTAGAGTGAAATCAATGCTGAATGACCAGAGAACTTAAACCCAAGCTGGCAGCAGCAATCTAGTGGGCTGAGATGAGGACAGCATGTGTTCTTTCAGACCTTCCTTGCCAGCTGTGTGGAAGCATACTTCCTGTGGTTCGCTGTTATCCCCAAAGCCTTTTAGAAGTGTGAATATAGGACTACAATGAGTTGAAACCTTCTATTTGAACTGATGTCTTGGAAACTTGTCTATACCAAATTTAGGTCATATTTTTTTCCAGCTTTCAGAAGGTGCAAATTAGCTGAAGATATTTTATTTTATTTATATTGTTAATGCTTAAAGAGGTTTGAATTCTCTATATTGATCATGTTTAAGCATTGTGCGCTATATGCTTAGTGAATCACTTTTATTGAAGATAAACCATGTTGGGAATATTAAGAGAATCTCATCTCATGATCCACTTACTTGAAACTCGAAAATATCTCCTCCATGACTCATGCCCAACAGAGGTTTATAACAGCAAAATGAAAAAGGAAACAGAACTGCTACTCTGATGAATTGCTATGCTTTATAGCTTCATTTGCCTATCAGAGTAAAGAAATATGCCCTAATTGACATATGATATTCCTGGACCATATATAGCATACACGTGCTGCAATTCATGGGGTTGCAAAGAGTCAGACACGACTGAGCGACTGAACTGAACTGATATAGCATACATTATAAAACTTATTATAAGAAAAAGACTTAAAGTGAATTATAGAAAGGACATAATTTGAATAATACATATTTTGTGTATTAGGACTATCCTAATATGTTTATAAATAATTGCATACAGCTATCATTAATAAATGCACTTCTTTGCACATCTTTCAATGGGCAAATAAAGTTAGAAAATCAATGCAAGCATGATTTGCCTTAAGGAATGTTTGCAAAAATGAAAATCCTTTTAGAATACATATATTGATTACAATAATTTTCATAATCAAGTGATGTTTCTAGTAAAAGACTTAGCATTTGAATGATGTAGTTTAGTTTTATGGGAATGATACTGAGGTAAAGATTTAGATACACATTATTGTCAAAAACAAAACAAAAAAATAAATAAATAAAACAGAGAGTAAAATAGCTATGTAGTTATCCATAAAACAAATTTATTACTTGCTTTTCTGGGAAATCTGAATTATACCATTGTTGTAACAGAGTTATAAAGATGAGAATGTCACAAAATCCTTCTCAAAAATGGTTTGTTCACATGTTTGTTCTCTGCATCTGTGTCTATTTGTGCTTTGCAAATAGAGTCATCTGTACCATTTTTAGAGATCTGACAATTATGCATTAATATACAATATTTGCTTTTATCTTTCTGACAAATGGACACCAAAGGGGATGAAGGGGTGGGATGAATTGGGAGATTAGGATTGACATATATACTGTACTGTGATTAGTCGCTTAGTCACGTCCAACTCTTTGTGACCCCATGGACTGTAGCCCACCAGGCTCCTGTGTCCATGGAATTCTCCAGGCAAGAGTACTGGAGTTGGTTGTCATGCCCTCCTTCAGGGGATCCTCCCAACCAGGGATCAAACCCAGGTCTTCTGCACTGCAGGTGGATTCTTTACTGTCTGAACCACCAAGCAAGCCCATATATATACTACTATGTATAAAGTAGACAGTGAATGAGAAGCTACTCTGCAGCACAGCACAGGGAAATTCTACTCAGTGCTTTATGGTAACCTAAATTGGAGGGAAATTTTAAAAAGAGAGGATCTATACATACATAGCTGATTCACTTTGCTATATAGCAGACACCAACACAACATTGTAAAGGAGCTATACTCCTATAAAAATATTATAAAAATTGCTTTAGGTTTTAATTTTTAAAATATTGCAGCTATTGATCTCTTAGCGTTCTACCTAAGGGATAACTTGATGACAGTTAACGGAATTTCAATTTTCTTTGTAACTCCTCTTTCCCCATGAAACCAACAAAAGTGGTTGTGTATGGTTTCACCTAAATAGAGTGAAAAAGATAGGATGTAGGGGTCACAAAGAGTCAGACACAACTGAGCAACTAAGCACAGCACAGCACACAGGGAGCTAAGGAGAGCAGCAGCATGACCCCTCTTTAGGATATTCTGATACTGACTCAGAGGAAATGCCTAGTCCCTTCATGCTTCTGCCACACTGTATCCTGCCCACTCACATCACAAGGGCCATGACAGTTGATACCATTTCCTGAAGGAAATCATGACTGACAATACACTTTTCAAGAATAATTCAAGAAAAAACATCAACATGTTGTAAAGTGAAAAGCTGTCAACAATCTTGTTTACTGTTCTATGGTCATAGAATAATAATAAATAAATAAAAATAATTGCATAAAGAATTATAAGGAAATGATTTGTATGTATTAATTACATTTAATATATATTCACTGAGTAACATTTTATACATATATGCATGTGTGTGTGTTAAAAAGTAAAATGGAACTGAGTAAATCTGAAGATCTAACAAGTTTACTAAAGGATTCATGAATTTGGCAGGAGCCTCTGTCCATGGAATTTTCCATTCATGAATAGTGCAGTGGGTTGCCATTTCCTGTTCCAGGAAATCTTCCCAATCCGGGGGATCAGACCCAGGTCTCCTGTATTGCAGGCAGGCAGATTTTTTTTTTTATCCTCTGAGCCACAGGGAAGCCCGTGGTAAATAGAAAAGAGCTCCAAAGAACTATAGGGAAGGAAAGGATTTTAAGGACAGAGACATGCTGGGACAAGGAAGTCATAAATGAAAAGAGGATTATTTCAGTCTAGGTCACCTTCCTTTGGAGTACAAAGGCCAGTTATTCCTCTAGTGCTGACCAGGAAATTTCAAATTGACTTGCTAAGAGTACATTCTTGGGGAAGATTGAAACTGCAATTAGGTAGGTATTAAGTCTCTGTTTGGTAATGTGTATTTAGCTCAGTCACTTCAGTCATGTCTGACTCTTTTGTGACCCCATAGACTATAGCCCAGCAGGCTACTTTGTCCATGAAATTTTTCAGGCAAAATACTGGGAGTGGGCTCCCATGCCCTCCTCCAGGGGATCTTCCTGATCCAGGGATTGAACCCTTGTCTCTATGTCTCCTGCATTTGCAGGTAAGTTCTTTATTCCTAGCACCACCTGGGAAGCCTACATTTAGCACAAATGACTCTATTTGGGCCTGCTGTTTCCTTTTTTTTTTTTTTTAACAATCCTCTGCTTTTTATCAAACTCTTGGCTTTGCTGAGAGATGTGGTCAACATGTAAAGCATTAGTACCGCTCTCAGCTACCAGTTGAAGATTTTCTGGGGGGAGGGAGGATCCTTTATGTTGTATCCATTGGTCAAGATATTTTTGCTTGATCCCTGAGGCATTCTGACATTCCACTCTTAGGGAGATCAACAGCTTAGTAGTTAGTAGATGTGAATGCACACGCATTTAAGGCTTTTAAGAGATAAACACACCAGGGATATTATTGTGATTATATTAAAAATAAGCAGGATAGTTCTCAGTTTGGCATGACATTCCCTAAGACACAAACCAATCAAAATCAAGTGGGTCAAAGCAAAACTTCATTCAAGGAGTTACTCTTTTAAGTTAAGTGGCTTGCTTGATGATTTTATATAGAGTTTCAATACATCTGGAAGGATTACTCTAGATACAACAGGCAATGTTTGCTTATAGCCTGGACACCTCAATGCTTAGCTTACATATAAGCAAGGTACATCTTATTATTATGAACAACTTTGCCAGAGTTTAAGGATTTTTATCTTAGAAGAAGATTCTGAAATATCAAGAGTTGAAGAAAGATCTCTTATTATATTTTCATTTACATTTACTTCTAGCCAGCCTAACCAGTACGACAAAGGAAGCAAATCTTGTGTCATGAGGATCTCCTGGTAGGTCCTTTCTAACTCAACAACCTAAATCAAGGGTGTCTTAGTTCACCCTTGATTATGTCTTAGTCATTATATCATGTCTTAGTCCACATGCAATTGATGACTATTGCATGTGGAGGGCTTCCCTGATGGTTCAGTGATAATGAATCTGCCAAGCAACCAGGAGTGCAGCTAAGTTGCTTCAGTTTCATCTGACTCTGTGTGATCCAATGGACTGTAGCCTCCAGGCTCCTCTGGCCATGGAACTCTTCAGGCAAGAATACTGGAATGGATTGCCATGCCCTCCTTCAGGGGATCTTCCCGACCTAGGAATAGAACCAGCCTCTTTTATGTCTCCCTGCATAGGCAGGCAGGTTCTTTAGATGCAGGTTCTATCCCTATGTTTGAAAGCTCCTCTGGAGAAGGAAAGAACAACCCACTCCAGTATTCTTGCCTGGGAAATCCCATGGACAGAGGAGTCAGGTGAGTTAGTCCAGAGTGTCACAAACAGTTGGACATGACTGAGCAACTAAGCATGAGCTGAAACAAGATGATTTCATGTGGAGTGAACTTATGTTTCCCAAAGAGGGTACTTTAAATAGTCAGCAAGGCTAGAAGCAATTCCTTAGGCCAAGAGAGTCCAGTAGTCTCAACAAGTTTAGAGATTTTAAGTTTTGGGATCCCATTAGTCCTCTTGACCTTGCTTGATGATTGAGGGTGATAGGATAATGGCAATTGCAAGAATTTTGCAAATTTGCCCAGTTAAGTGGTTGCCTTGCTCAGTGGAGACTGTGGAAGGAATATCAAAGTGAGAAGCATGTTTTCTAACAGTTTCTATGGCATTGGCCTAAAGCCAGGGAAGGCTTCACTCCATGCTGAAAATATACACACAGTAACAAGAACATATTGATAATCCATCCTAAGTGCTTAGCTGAATGAGGCCAACTGCAGTGTGCAAAGGGTGTGCAAAGGGTCCAATAGGGAGAGGTTTGAGACCTCTGGGAATAGCTTTTCTAGGATTATGAACCTTGGTAGGTCAGACTTTAGTGGTGAACTGTTTTTGTAGTTTTACAGGTCGTCCCACGATTATTTATTAATAATTTGAATAGTCAACTTAAATGTACCATGGTGAGTGAAGGAAGGCAAAACCTAACAATGGGATTTGCTAGGGAGCCAGAAAGAATCAAACAACCATCATGGCTTCCTAATTATTTAATTTATGACTATTGTTTGTTCCCATCACTTCATGGGAAATAGATGGGGAAACAGTGGAAACAGTGTCAGACTTTATTTTTCTGGGCTCCAAAATCACTGCAGATGGTGACTGCAGCCATGAAATTAAAAGATGCTTACTCCTTGGAAGGAAAGTTATGACCAACCTAGATAGCATATTCAAAAGCAGAGACATTACTTTGCCAACAAAGGTTCGTCTAGTCAAGGCTATGGTTTTTCCTGTGGTCATGTATGGATGTGAGAGTTGGACTGTGAAGAAGACTGAGCGCAGAAGAACTGATGCCTTTGAACTGTGGTGTTGGAGAAGACTCTTGAGAGTCCCTTGGACTGCAAGGAGATCCAACCGGTCCATTCTGAAGATCAGCCCTAGGATTTCTTTGGAAGGAATGATGCTAAAGCTGAAACTCCAGTATTTTGGCCACCTCATGCGAAGAGTTGACTCATTGGAGAAGACTCTAATGCTGGGGGGGTTGGGAGCAGGAGGAGAAGGGGACGACAGAGGATGAGATGGCTGGATGGCATCACTGACTCAATGGACGTGAGTCTGAGTGAACTCTGGGAGTTGGTGATGGACAGGGAGGCCTGGTGTGCTGCGATTCATGGGGTCACAAAGAGTCGGACATGACTGAGTGATTGATCTGATCTGATCTGATTGTTTGTTCATGTAAATTCATGTAAATTCTGATTCAGAAGCAGACTGCTGGCATGTTGCAAGGACATCAGGATGGCAACAGTCTGGCAATAAGGGGTCATTCTTTCGTAGAAGCAGAAGGAACTTCATCCACACCTGCCACCTTTTGTATAGATCCTGTTTCAGCTACCTATAGATGAAAGTCAGTCAAGGTATTTCCCTGGTTCTCACATTCACTCTTTTAAAGCAAGCCTCAATGTTGATGACAGCAATTTCAGAAGGTGAGAAAATAGCAATAAGAAGATTATTTACCTGTCTATTTATGGTTGAGCCCCCAGAGGATGTAAGAAAACCCTTTTATTTCCATAACATTCCCATATCATTCACAACCTCAAAGGCATATAGAGTATTGGTTTCTATATTACTAGTCTGTCCTGAAACTGGGCTTCCCACGTGGCTCAATGGTAAATAATTCACCTGCAATGCAGGGGATGCAGCCTGTGTCCTTGAGTTGGGAAGATCCCCTGGAGTAGGACATGGCAACCACTCCAGTATTGTCTGGAAAATTCCATGGACAGAAGAGATTGTTGGGCTACAGTCCATGAGTCATGAAGAGTCAGACATGACTGAGCACCTGACAACTAGTATTCTCTCGTAAGGGCATGGAGACCTACTTGTTGGGCTGATTTAGCTTGTGGGAAGTTTCCTGTTTCAAGTAGTTTATATTGGGTAGTAACAGCAAAACATCATACTATTCATGGGGTTCTCAAGGCAAGAATACTGAAGTGATTTGTCATTCCCTTCTTTTAGACAGCATATTAAAAAGCAGAGACATCACTTTGCAGACAAAGAACCATAGAGTATTTAAAGTTATGGTTTTTCCAGTAGTCATGTATAGATGTGAGAGTTGGACCATAAAGAAGGCTGAGCGCCCAAGAAGTGATGCGTCACACTGTTCTAAATGAAATCAACCCTAAATGTTCATTGGTAGAACTGATGCTGAGGCTGAAGCTCCAATACTTTGATCACCTGATGCAAAGAGCTGACTCATTGGAAAATACTCTGATGCTGGGAAAAATTGAAGGCAGGTAGAGAAGGGAGTGACAGAGGATAAGATGGTTGGATGGCATCACTGACACAATGCACAAACTGAGTCAAACTCTGGTAGATTGTGAAGGACAGGGAAACCTGGCACGCTACAATCCATGGAGTCGTAATGACTTAGCAACTAAACAGCAACAGCATCACCATCTTGGAATTTCCCATTTTCATTTCTATGGTATGAACCAACAATGTACAACATTAGATAAGAATTAAAGGGGTATCTTGTAAACCAGAACTGTGTCTCACAAAATGGGACATTATTACCTCAAAGTCATGGGGCTCACCTTCATCAGGGAGAGGTAGTAAGAGCAGGATTAAGAACATTGTCACTTTAAGATGTAAATTAGATGGTCAAGGAAGAAGGATCTCACAGAAGGTTAGCTTGCTTGCAGAGAAATGTAAGAGAGTTAAGAAAACTTTGAACAGCATTTGTAATTTGCCAATAAATACTATTTCCTACAGTTGAACCTACTGAAGCTTCTACAAACTTTGCAGTTACAGTGGCTGTAATCTTAAGACTGCTATGATAAGCCTGAACAACTGAATTCATTTGTTTGCTGTGATAGGCAATAGGCCTGAGTTTATTACCATGTAATTGTGAGAACATTCTCAGAATTTGGTTATCTGTTTCATGCACAAATAAGGTGAATGGTTATGAATAGTTAGGTAGCCCTTGGGCAGGTGCTTCTTATAGTTCTTGTTTTAATTTCAGATTTCTCTTTAAATTTTTACTGAAGTATATTTGGGTTACAACGTTATATTAATTTCTGGCATACAACTAAGGGATTCAGTTAAACATACACATATATTCATATTCTTTTTCAGATTCTTTTCCATTTAAGTTATTACAAGATACCAAATATAGTTCCCTGTGCTATGCAGTAAGACTTTGCTGCTTATCTATTTTATATATAGTGTTGTGTATCTGTTAATCCCAAACTACTAATTTATCCCTCTCCCCTGCATTCCCCTGTGGTAATCATGAGTTTGTTTTCTATGTGAGTTGTTTCTGTTCTGTAAATAAGTTCATTTGTATCATTTTTTTTAACTTCTATGCATAAGTAATATGAAATTTGTCTTTGTCTGACTTACTTCACTTAGTATGATAATTTCTAGGTCCATCCATGTGGCTTCAGAACACATTACTTCATTCTTTTTTATGGCTGAACAATATTCCAGTATGTGTATATATATATATTTATGTCACATCTTCTTTATCCACTCATCCATCAGTGGACATTTAGGTTGCTTCCATGTTTTGTCTACCATAAATAGTGCTACTATAAGCATTGGCATGAGTGAATTTTTTTCAAACTATAGAGTTTTATTTGGATATATCTCCAGGAGTGAGATTACTGGATCATATAGTGACTCTATTTTTAGTTTTTAAGGAAATTTCATCCTGTTTTCCATAGTGAGTGACTAGATCAATTTACATTCCCACCAACAATTGAGGCTGCTACTGCTAAGTCACTTCAGTCCTGTCCAACTCTGTGCGACCCCATAGACGGCAGCCCAGCAGGCTCCCCAGTCCCTGGGATTCTCCAGGCAAGAACACTGGAGTGGGTTGCCATTTCCTTCTCCAATAACAGTTGAGGAGGATTTCCTTAATCCAAACCCTCTCTGGAATTTGTTATTTGTAAACTTTTTGGTGATGGTCACTCTAATTGGTATGAGCTGATAGCTTGTTGTAGTTTTGATTTGCAATTCTCCAATAATTAGGTCAAGTCTTCTCATGAAGTGGCCAAAGTACTGGAGTTTCAGCTTTAGCAACATTCCTTCCAAAGAACACCCAGAGCTGATCTCCTTTAGAATGGACTGTTGGATCGCCTTGCAGTCCAAGGGACTCTCTAGAGTCTTCTCCAATACCACAGTTCAAAACCATTAATTCTTCAGCGCTCAGCTTTCTTCACAGTCCAACTCTCACATCCATACATGACCACTGGAAAAATCATAGCCTTGACTAGACGGACCTTTGTTGGCAAAGTAATGTCTCTGCTTTGCAATATACTATCTAGGTTGGTCATTAGAAAAGACTCTGATGTGGGGAGGGATTGGGGGCAGGAGGAAAAGGGACGACAGAGGAGAGATGGCTAGATTGCATCACAGACTAGACGGACGTGAGTTTGAGTGAACTCTGGGAGTTGGTGATGGACAAGAAGGCCTGGTGTGCTGTAATTCATGGGGTCTCAAGGAGTCAGACACGACTGAGCGACTGAACTGAACTGAATAATTAGGTATGTTAAGCACCTTTTCACGTGCCTGTTGGCAATCTTCACGTCTTCTTTGAAGAAATGTCTATTTAGGTCTTCTGCTTTTTCATCATTAGTTTTTTTTTTTTTTTTTTTTTTAATATTAAGTTGTATGAGCTGTTTGTATATTTTGGAAATTAATACCTGTTGGTCACACTGTTTGAAAATATTTTCTCCCATTCTGTAGGTTATCTTTTTGTTTAACGTTTCCTTTGAGTGCAAAGGCTTATACATTTTATTAGGTCACACTTGTTTATTTTTACTTTCATTTCCTTTGCCTTAGGAGACTTATTTTAGATTTTTAAAGGCCTGTTCAGGTTTATCTACACAAGGAAGGAGTTCAGGGGTGAAATTTTGGTAAGTTCATAGAATGAGGAACACAATAGACATAAAATGAAAATCCTTAGTCTGTAGTAATCAGTTAGCCCAGAAATCCATGAAGCTGTAGGCCTAGGAAATTCTTGAATTAGCTTAATTTATTTTGAGATGGGCTTCCCTTGTTGCTCAGCTGGTAAAAAATCTTCCCACAAAGCGGGAGACCTGGGTTCATTCCCTGAGTTTGGAAGATCCCCTGGAGAAGGAAAAGGCTACCTACACTAGTATTCTGGCCTGGAGAATTCCATGGACTGGAATTCCTTAATTCTATATAGTCCATGGAGTCACAAAGAGTCAGACACAACTGAGTGCCTTTCACTCTATTTTTGATATAGCTGGATTCCTTTGGCAATTAGATTATGACCTAGTTAATGAACAGTACTTAGAGATAATTGTAATTTTTCTTTAAAGATTTTATGCCTCTTTTTAGGTAAATGCTTCAACAAATAAATGGAATTTTTATGGACACCTGTTTGGTAACTGAGCACAAGAGGTTGTCTACATATTTCAAATGGGTTAAATTCCCCCAAAGAATTGGAGGGCACTTAAATCTTGGTGGAAAACTTGGATCAGACAAGATGGAGCCTCAGAAACTCTTAAAGAATGATTGTTCAGGCCTAGTGTTGATTGTTCTTAATAAAGGCAAATAGATATTAGCTTTTAGGATCTATAGAGATGCTGTAAAAGCCTGAACAAAAGTCCACAACAGTGAACCATTTTGAATATCTTGTAATAAAAGGGCGTAATGGTTTAGAAAAAAACTGAGAAGTAAAGAATAACTATCCTGTTAACTGTGGTCAAGTCTTGGACAAATTGTCATCCCCTCTCAGTAAGTTTCCAGCCTGACAAAAATCAATCTGTTCTAGGGATTGGTATAGGGAGTGATCACCCCTGCACTAATGGGGCTTCCCTCGTTGCTCAGACAGTAAAGAATTCACCTGCAACATGGGAGACCTGGATTCAGTCCCTGGGTTGGGAAGACCCCCAGGAGAAGGGTATGGCAAACCACTCCAATATTCTAGCCTGGAAAATCCCATGGACAGAGGAGCCTGGTGGGCTATAGTCCATGGAGTTACAAAGAGTCAGACACAACTGTGTGACAAGTATGCACACACAGGCACTCCTGCATTATTAGATCTTCCACTTTTGGTGACTATGGAGAGCGTATGGCCTCAGGCTTCAGTGCATATTGAGGCAATTTAGAAAGAGGTTTGTACAGGTTCAATATTTTCTATCCTCCCAATATCAGTGTTAGCCCACAGATTTTTGAGCAGTATGATTAGTTAGAGGTTGCCTGTTGAAATTTTCCTCTTCTATATGGAGGCTAAATTACAGAGACCATAAAAGATCTGGTTCAAGTTGATCAGATGATTTGAAACCAAGGTCTCCGTTCGAAGTAAAGTTATTAGCCCTTTTAAATTAGAACAGAGACCTCTACCTAATAGACTGGGACCATATCCCATAACAAAAACAAATGGTTTTCAGTGAAAGGTCCCAGAGTCATTTGAACTGTTTAAGAGAGGAGTTCTATTTTAACTTTATTAAATACCCCTACTACAGAAATCTTTTTTCACTCCAAGGGATTATTGCCGTACAAGAATAGTTTTAAAATAAAAAGTGTTAACTCCAGTATCAACCAGAATTTGGCAAGGTTTCCCATTAATTTTAACTTTAGTTTCTGCTTGACTCTTTAAGGGAATTATGGTAACAGTTTACTAAAGAACACCTCTGAATCCTATATGGAAGTCCTCAACTTGAAGAATTTACTTAGGATCTTTGAAGACCTTCTTTCTAGGTTCCCGGTTGATTACAGATGAATCAGTCTTTGGACCATGATTTTGATGAGTGACTTCTAGAAGGATGCCATGGGGCAGAGGCTCTAGGTGTTATTTCGGGCTCTGGTCTTGGAGCCAGTGTAGCTGTAAGGCCAACAGCTTGGCAGATTTTTGCCTGCAGTCTATTTCCAAAGTCTTTTCAAAGTACTCAGCTATTGTCATAAATTCAGACTGGTGACTTCTTATTCAATTTTCTGCCTTTTTATCAATCCACTAATCTCAGGAGATAATCCATTTACAAACAGGGCAGCTAGAGGAGATTAGGGCTCCCCTTTCCAGGTGGCACTAATAGTTAAGAACCAGCTTGCCAGTGCAGGAGCCCTAAGAGACATAGGTTCAATTCCTAGGTAGGGAAGATCCCTTGGAGAAGGGCAAGGCAACCCACTCCAATATTCTTGCCTGGAGAATCCCATGGACAGAGGAGCCTGGCAGGCTACAGTCCACAGGGGTCACAAAGAGTGTGGCACAAATGGAGCAACTTAGCATGTATGTAGAGGAGATTAGGGTTCCCCTTGACTCAGCAGTAAAGAATCTGCCTGCAAAGCATGAGACACAGGAGATGTGGGTTCGATCCTTAGGTCAGAAAAATACCCTGGAGGTGAACATGGCAACCCACTTCAGTATTCTTGCTTGGAGAATCCCATGGACAGAGGAGCCTGGTGGGCTATAGTCTATATGATTGCAAAGAGTTGGACACCACTGAACACAAGCATGTAACAGCGCAGATTAATTGACCTGATTTATTGTATGAAACCTTGAATGCTGTAAGAAGTGTGTTGTGAGCAATCTTTAGAATCTACCACAGATTCATCTTTTTTGGTTTTCATGTTTGAATAATTGACCTATCATTATAGGCAGGGAAAACCCTAAGAATGACTTATAAAAGTTCAGTTGCTATTTTGCAGTATTTTTTTTGTCCATTAGGGAACATATTGGGAGAAGGCAATGACAACCCACTCCAGTACTCTTGCCTGGAAAATCCCATGGACAGAGGAGCCTGGTAGGCTGCAGTCCATGGGGTCGCTAAGAGTCCGACAGGACTGAATGATTTCACTTTCACATTTCACTTTCATATATTGGAGAAGGAAGTGGCAACCCAGTCCAGTGTTCTTGCCTGGAGAATCCCAGGGATGGGGGAGCCTGGTGGGCTGCCGTCTTTGGGGTCTCAGAGAGTCAGACACGACTGAAGTAACTGAGCAGCAGCAGCAGCAGCAGCAGCAGCAGCAAAGGAACATATTGAAGATTTAAAATTTCCAATATCATCCTAGATTTTTTCCTGTTTCCTGTTTCCATTTTTGGGTTTCATTGGGTGCATAAACTGGTAAAGATCTGGAAACCTTGGGTCATATAGTCCTTGACAGTAACTCTAAATTCTTCAAAAACCTTTGGGTTTCCTCCTTAGGTTTAGAAAATCATTAAACTATGGCCCATAGTTTGATCTTTGATCAAGAAGTAAAAGATATCCGTGGAGGTCCCTCTACCATTTAGGAGTTTCATTAAAAAAAAAAAAAATTATAGTGTCTTCAAAGTGAAAAGACAGTTCAGACAAAGAATTAATAAAATGTGAGTCTGCAAGTAAAGAGGGAAAGAGAGAAACAATAGGAGTCAGATTAGTCCTATTGTCTTCTGTATTAAGTACTTCTTGTGTCTTTAATTTTCATTAGCCTTCTATACTAAATCTTTTAATGAGATTTTTTGGACCCCTGAAGTCTTTTGGAAGCTTCTGCATGCCAATTAAAATAGGTATCCCATTGTTTGTTTAATTTGGAAACCATTACTATCAAGTGAATTTCTTACATGAATAATCTTGTCTAAATGGAACATTTCCCATAATGCAGTTCTAGTTTGTTTTTAGTAAGATTTTGCCGTTTTGTAGATATCTACAGCTTCTGTGCTATATTCCTTGGCCACAGAATAAGCAGGTGTGCCAAGAGGTGAAACGCCTGACTAGAATTTAAAGATTTAATTTTACTATTATTTATTTTAGCTAAACCTTTTTGTTGTTGTTGTTTTTTCAGAGCAAAACTAAGACCTGATGTGGGAGATGGTGTAGTGTTTTATCTATACCTCTTGCATGGAAATATTCTTGAGATTGTGTTGACCTAGTGTAATCTAATCTGTTCCATGACCATTTTCTCCTAGCACAGGAGTCTTTGAGTTAGGTGGTAAAAGCTCTATTAGCTCTTAAATGTTCAACCAAACCCACCACTTTTCATGGCTTCTTTGACTTCCAAGAGTCCCACTAACCTTTATTCTTCTAACAGTTTCTGTCTCTAGAAAACAAGACAAATAAACATGAGCATTTTAATATATTGGTTATCACCAAGATATATTATGGCATCCTGGCCAAGAAAAGGCTCTGCTCACCACCACCAATTTCCCACCAAAGGACTTTGGACTGAAATGGGATTGAACCAGCAGATCTCAACTAATGGGAACTGTGGCCTGGGGATTCCACACAGTCACTAACAGGTCCCATTGGGATTTGAGGACAGAATTACAGGGTACAGGCTTCCATTAAAAAATCCAAGAAGTGCAGTCCAAAATAAAGGCTAAGAAATTGGCCTCTGGGTGGAACCATTTACCAGCTCAAGCTAACTGTCTCATAAAGAAAATCCAGTTAGATTGGGAGTTTGACATAAAGAGAGTGGAGTTCAAAATTAAGAACATATCCACAGCCCACAGAAATGGCAAGAATAATGACAGTGAATACAAAAAGGGGTTTAAATTAAAAGCGACATTAAAATATCAAATATAGGAGAGGGAGCTCTCTTTCCATTCTAGGGCTCTCATAACAAATATTCACAACCATGGCTTAAAACAGCATAAATTTATTTTCAAACATTCTGAAGTTCAGAGGTTGGCAATCAAGGGGTTGGTTGTGTTGGTTCTTTCCAGAAGCTCTTAGGAAGAATCTGTGCCATGCCTCCCTCCTAGTTTCTGGTGGCTTATAGACACATGACTTCAATCTCTGCCTCTGTCTTCACATCATTTTCCTCTGTGTGTTCCATGTATCTTCCTTTCTGTCTCTTACAAGGACATTGCCATTGGATTTAGGATCTAGCGATACCTAATTAGTGAACATCATATCTTCAAGTAAGGTTCCATATATATTCCATAAAGGTACCAAGAATTAGAACTTGGAAATATAATTTTGGGGCCACTTTCCAATCCACTGTAGCAGTATATAGGGCAAAAGTAGTTTTTATAACAAAAAGAAAGAAAGAAATTGCTAGGATGGAGTCACAACGCTGGATGTTCATATCCAAATTCCTTATTCCCAGAAAAAATGCCTGCATAATTTTAGAAATGTAGCAAAGCAGGGTTTTAGTTTTTTATGATCCTGAATTCATTTCCAGAATTTCATATGATTTATTTCATTAACAATATTCCTGTTGTTTCTCTTATTGTTCATTATTGCTTTGTCATTAGACAAAACTGTAATATGAAATCAGTATTCATATAGTGTCTATTACATGCCTGGAACCATGCTAAATGAAATAATCCTATAAAGTGGATATTATTTTAAATGCCTTTGTTCCAGACATTAGTGTTTAAGAAGAGACAGGAACAGTGACTTGTTCAAGGCTGGGCAGTTATTATCCATGAACCAGGATTTAATTCAAGGTCTGATCTGAGTCTGAATGTAATCACTATGCCATATTAGGAGCACTTGGTGTTCATCATTTCAGTGGCATTAATCTTGTTTCATCTAGATTCCATGCTCTGGGAGAACAAGAAATACATTAAATATATTTTTAAAATATTTCATTCTGTCCCTAAGGGAGAAAAGTATTAGGTGTGATTAAGACCATCAAATAAGACTGCTTATTTTCATAAAGCAATCTACCTGAATAATCTTCTTTAGTTCTCAAAACCATTATGGATGCCAGTGGCAAACAATGTCTAGAGAGAAATTTATTATATAATGTGTCGAGGAACTGTTGTGGCTATGCCTATATAAATGTTAGGGTTAGGGGAAAGAACAAATATAATAGACAAAATTCTGGTCTTGGATCTGATCCTTACTGCCATAACTTCTCTAAGACCTTTGGGATTCACTGAATTCACAGGAAGTTTGCTGCTCTGCATTCACTGCTATTGTCTGCTTTGTTAAGTGGGAGTTGGAAAAGATAATATAGCCATAGTTCTTTTCTTTTTTCTTTTTATTTCTTTTTTATTTTATTTTTTAACTTTACAATATTGTATTGGTTTTGCCATATATCCACATGAATCCGCCACAGGTATACATGTGTTCCCCATCCTGAACCCTCCTCCCTCCTCCCTCCCCATACCATCATCCCTCTGGGTCGTCCCAGTGCACTAGCCCCAAACATCCAGTATTGTGCATCGAACCTGGACTGGTGACTCGTTTCATATATGATATTATACATGTTTCAATGCCATTCTCCCAAATCATTCTACCCTCTCCCTCTCCCACAGAGTCCAAAAGACTGTTCTATACATCAGTGTCTCTTTTGCTGTCTCATATACAGGGTTATTGTTACCATCTTTCTAAATTCCATATATGTGCGTTAGTATACTGTATTGGTGTTTTACTTTCTGGCTTACTTCACTCTGTATAATAGGCACCAGTTTCATCCACAGTTCTTTTCATCTAAATATATTATTTTGATATTTTATGATTAATGAGCAAATCTGAAATGTATCAGTTACTAAAGAGAGAATTATAATATTTACTGTAAGAATGCTGCTATATACATCATTCACTGTATTTCATTGCATCTCATTTTGGCAGAACTAAAAGAAAAAAAAACTTAGTCTTATTATCCCCTTGTTCTGTTATCCCCCCAAAAAATGTTTATATCCATTGAACAATAAATAATGTATGTCATATGTCATATATTTTCTTGCCTTCATAGAACTTTAATTGCAAATTTCTAAGATTTTCACTAATGTTACCATTGGCTTAATTTCTACCTTTATGTGTGTGTTTATGCTACTTATACTGATTTTTTCAGACATGTTTTTTTTTTCTTTGCATTATTTTCAGTATCAGCCTAAACCCAGCAGGAGAGGCATGTGCCCTGGGTCCTGCACTTCAAAGGGCCCTATTCTCCATCCTCCCTTTTCATGGGTGAGATCTTCAGAGTAAAGGGGTATGAACATGCATGACTCACATTTCCCTTTTAATCCACATTCCATGTACCTGTAAGTATGGGATTTCCTTCCCAAATGATCTCAAGTCCATTCCCAGGGCCTATGAAGAAGAATTCTTCCCTGAGCCCATCATATGGAAAGCACAATCTAAATCTAAATCAGTGTGTTCGTCATTAGCCCCAAGGGGCTGATGAGAAGTAGTTTCTTGCAGAGAGTTGGACAAAGACTGATATTAGGCTTTGTGTGTTCATCCATGTTGTGTGAGGCTCCTAATGGTTCAGGATAAAGCCAGGAGTGTTGGCCAAGGGCCTCTTATCTGGCTCTCTTTGTGCAGCCATATTTAAGGGTGGAACATTTAGCAGCCCAAGTGTGCCAACTGAATGTGTTCTTTGTTTAATTTCTAACTTTTAAATATATATAAACTCCCATTTGTTCTTCTGTCCTAGTTTCCACAAATAATAAGGATAAGTATGCTTATAGTTGTGAGCATATTTTTGTAAATTTCTTTACTCCTCTATAGCATATGTAAATTTATAAAGAACCAAGATCACACTTAGGAATGGTTTTCTCTCTTCTAGGAATAAAGGCTTGTAATGGATTTCTTATCATTGATATTTCATAAGCCAATTTTATTTTTCAATCATTCATTTCTCAATGATAACCTAGGTGGCATTAGTGGTAAAGAACCCACTTGCCAATGCAGGAGACATAAGAAATGCAGGTTCCATCCCTGGGTTGGGAAGATCTCCTGGAGGAAGAATGACAACCCACTCTAGTACTCTTGCTTGGTGAATCCCTTGGACAGAGGAGCCTGGCAGGCTATATAGTCCATAGGGTCACAAAGAGTCAGACAGAACTGAAGTGACTTAGCACTAGCACTAGCATCTTCAAGAACAAAATGTTGTAAGTCTATTTATGGGTGTATTTTTGCATCTTTCTAATTATGAATTTATCATATTTTATCACAAATTTATCAATACATTCATTAGTGAATGACAACAAAATATCTTATTTATCCTCCTTATCTTTGTATAAGTTTAAGTGTTGTTTCATTAATATTTTCCTTTATAAAAGTATGAGCCACACTTTTTTAACTCAATACAATGAAGAGGGGCTCCTCTCTTCACTGGGTCAGTGGTAAAATATCTGCCTGCCAATGCAGGAGACGCAGGCTCAGTTCCTGGTCTGGGAGGATCCTACATGCTGCAGAGCAACTAAGCCCATGCAATGCAACTATTAGCCTGTGTCCTAGAGCCTATCTATGTTCCACCACAAGAGAAGCCTGTGCATTGCAACTAGAAAGTAGCCCTCATTGGCCACAACTAGAGAAAAAAGCCCACACAGCAAAGATAAAACCCAGCACTGCCAAAAAATAAATAAAAACAAATATGATAAAGAACTTAACAAGTAAAATTAGTAGGACTTGGTGGTGCTGAGATCCACCTGCTCCTTTTCCCTGGAGCAGTGCTCTGAAATGCTCAGATGTTAGGACAAATTCCCTTTATTTTCTTGCCTCTGGAAGGAAATGTGTTAAGATTGTGCATCTTCTCCCAATCCCAGATAGGGTTGCACCATTAGTTGAGATCCACATTTTATTTTAAAGAAAGACATTGATGGTTAATTCTAAACCTGTCTCTTAATAAGAAACAGAGTGGCCAAACCTGAAATTTAGTAGGAAAATGACCTCTTGCTATTACCAAAGGGTGACACTTCGAGAGTGGGTGTTCCTGCAGTTTTAATATTGAAATCATTGGGAATTTCATACTACAAGGTCACTGTTTTCTCTACTTCCAATTGGATTTCTAATCTTGTAGAGGAAACATTTTCTGAGCTGTTGTTTATTTCAAACCTGAAAACAGGATTTATATCATAAAAGTTATTGACTCTGACATGTTACTTCCTCATGTTTATATCTAAATGATTAACCTGAACTAAATCAGATCAGATCAGATCAGATCAGTCGCTCAGTCGTGTCCGACTCTTTGCGACCCCATGAACCGCAGCACGCCAGGCCTCCCTGTCCATCACCAGCTCTCGGAGGTCACTCAGACTCACATTCATCGAGTCAGTGATGCCATCCAGCCATCTCATCCTCTGTCGTCCCCTTCTCCTCCTGCCCCCAATCCCTCCCAGCATCAGAGTCTTCTCCAATGAGTCAACTCTTCGCATGAGGTGGCCAAAATACTGGAGTTTCAACCTGAGCATCATTCCCTCCAAAGAAATCCCAGGTCTGACCTCCTTCAGAATGGACTGGTTGGATCTCCTTGCAGTCCAAGGGACTCTCAAGAGTCTTCTCCAACACCACAGTTCAAAAGCATCTATTCTTCGGTGCTCAGCCTTCTTCACAGTCCAGCTCTCACATCCATACATGACCACAGGAAAGACCATAGCCTTGACTAGGCGAACCTTTGTTGGCAAAGTGATGTCTCTGCTTTTGAATATGCTATCTAGGTTGGTCTAACCTTCCTTCCAAGGAGTAAGCGTCTTTTAATTTCATGGCTGCAGTCACCATCTGCAGTGATTTTGGAGCCCAGATAGTTTCATAAAATACTTTTATAGTATTTCCAAATTGATATCTGAAATATATTTTATAGACCAGACATTGTCTTGACCATTCTTGTTTTTGCTTGACATTTAATAATCTACCTGAAAAAAAGGAGTTTTCAAGACCAGACATGGTATGAAAAAACTGATAATCCTGGATTAGTGAAAGACTTTAAACTTTTATTTGGAAAAGGACACTAGTTTAAAATTTTTATTCTCCAAGAGTTCTTTGCAAACAAAGAATAGAGCAAAATTTACATAGACTATGCCTTATTCCATCATTAATTCTTAAATCATGCCAGAAAATGTACAGTGTATAATCATGTATTAAAAATCAAGTATAAAATGAATTATGAATATAATATATAAATCAAAAAAGTCACTAATGATTTTCTAATATACTAAATTATTAGTCTTCATTTCTCTGCTATAAGGTTGCAAGTCTATACTATGCCAGACCAGATAAATCTTACTGATTTAAGCACTAATAAATTTAAATTAAACGTCATCTAATATAAGATTTTATAGTACAAGTTAAGAAGGAAACTGGTGTGTTACTCTTAAAAGAATGCATATTTTAAATAATTTGGAAGTTATATATGCTTAGTCATTTACTCATGTCTGACTCTTTGCAACCCCATGGACTGCAGCTCGTTATGCTCCTCTCTCCAGAGGGATTCTCCAGGCAAGAATACTGGAGTGGGTTGCCATGCCCTCTTCATAAATACACACACACACACACACACACACATTTACTATTTTGTAAAGTAATTGGATCTCACTGTTGTAAAAAAAAAAAATGTGAAAGTAAGGTAATGTTATTTGTCATTTAGTATCTTAATGCAATTCTCATGAGTTCTGGTCATTTTTCAGATATTTTATATCATATCAGTTATATTATCTATTTATGCATATATAAGATATGTATACTGGAAAAGGAAATGGCAGCCCACTCCGGTATTCTTGCCTGGGAAATCCCATGGACAGAGGAGCCTAGCAGGCTATAGTCCATGGGGTCACAAACAGAGGACACGACTGGGCACACACACAAAATATATGTATATATATTGTTGGTATATGTATTAAATTTTAAAAATATATTTGAAGTCACATATAAATACAGCTGACAAGGATGTGGATAATGCTTAGATAGGAGTTGTAAGGAAATGTGGCAAAATTCTTAGATAAAACTCAATTTTAGAGGTGATTAAAATTTCCTTGTTGAATATTATCGCTTGTATTTTTGTAATGTTCAACTATCACATTTACTAAACTGACCAACTCATAATAGCTTACATAAATTTTTTTTTCTCTTAACTAAAGTAATAAGGGAATATAAGATCTATTATGTAATGAGTTATGCCTCAGTGAATTTCAAACTGGGCTTCCCTGGCGGCTCTGTGGTGAAGAATCCAACAGCTAATGCAGGAGATGCAGGAGACACGGGCTCAATCCCTGGGTTGAGAAGATCCCTTGGAGAAGGGAATGGCAACTCACTTCAGCGTTCTTGACTGGGAAATCCAATGGACAGAGAAGTCTAGTGCGCTACATACAGTCCATGGGGTTGCAATAGAATCAGATATGACTTAGTGATTAAGCAACTTCAAAATAGAATTATTGTCAAACAGTGGTAACATTTTAGGATAGGTTTATAGATATAGATATAATTAAATGTTGCATTTAATTATAAAAATAAATTTCTTTAGAGTAGTGTCCATTGTCTTATGGGAACATTTTTGGTTAAAATTTCTGTTTATCTGAGATAATATATCTCAGATTATTGGATCCTGAAAAGAAAAATCAAATGTGCTTTGAAACAAGGACTTTCCAGTATTATGAATCACTCTTCTGCTAAGATTTAGTTTTGATTCAATAAAATATTTTAAGATGCAAATATTGAACAAAATTTCATACAAATATTAATTGCACAATTGATTGCATTAAGAAAATAAATCTAGAGATTTAAATTTACCAGCTAAAACTGGGAAATATCATTTGTTATAATATTACTTTGTCGACTTGTTTTATGAACTTGTTTACGCCCACTCTTTACCCAAAAATAATTTAAAACACCGTTGGGTGATACATAATATATATTTGAAGAAGTTGGGGGAAAAAAATAGTAAAATATGGAAGCATGTTAAATCATTTGAAGAATAAAATAATGTAATAAAATGCATATGTAGGGAGATTACACACTTGCCAAGGATGTGCTTTGATGTAATTCTTAGCATTCTAGCAGCAAAGCAGAGATGAGAAGCCTTTTCTGTGTAACAATATGCAGAGTCCAAAAGATCAAAGCAAATCTACTTGCTCAGGAGAAATACAAGCAATCCTAAAAGCAAACAAAAAACAAAATAAGAAAGAAGGCTCATCAAAGGAAACATTCCCTATTGTGTCCTAACTATAAATAACATGACTCTTTATTTCTCTTAAAGGCAATAGATTTATACAAGTGCATAATTCAACAGCAGTGATTATTGGAGAAAGAATCAGAAAAATATAATATGATGGAATTACTGAGTTTTGTGACTGCCTGAACTATTGCAGTAGATTTCAGATTATGTGGAAGAACTGATAAATAGAACAGCCTTGAAGAAGTGCTCCACAAATAGACTTCTCTCAGAAGGGCCTTTGATAGATAGATATTGGGCAGGAGGGAATTTGAGATTGTATTCCCCGGCAAGAAATTGGAATAAAGCAATTCTATGCTGCCAGATAAATATTGACCTATATGCGCTAACAGACGGTCAACCTCGGAATAGAGTTGACCTTCTCTTGTGGAAATTGAATAGTCTAGCCAGGATGTGTGCCTGAATGAAAGGCTATCTGACATTGGCTCAGTGGGCACTTAAATGAGTGCCTGAAGGCAGGGTAGAGATCTTTTGAACATAGGTTCTAATTCACCACAATGTACAGATGAATAGGGGATTGAGTATTCAAAACTTTTTTACATATAGCATACTCAAAATTCTTTTAACTTAAAATGTTTTAAGGCAACTGTAATTGTATAGCTACCTCAGACACTGATAATAAAACAGTGTCCACAGAGCTCGGAGCAATGAAAAATCATTCTTCTTATAACAAAACTGTTTTATCTAACATAAAAAAATTATACATGTTTTATCAAGGAATAGGTATAAATGTAATTGCCAAATGGAACAATTATATGAAAATAGTTTAACACTGGTAGCAATCTAAAAAGTTCAGTAGAAACTTCATATTTATAGCAGTTTATCTGATGTCCTACTGAAGAGTAATGATAAAATAAGTATACTAGATGTCTGCTGAATCTAATTCTTGGACCATTAAAATATAACATATGAATATCAGATTTTTATATGTTTTCTCTATAGTTTTAATGCACACAGACAATATATGTTAAAAGTAATGTTATTAAATCACTTAAGATTTCTTTTTTAAAGTTGAGATTAGAAGAGATCCTTCTGTTACCCCACAGAGTACATACACTATTCTTGTCAAAAGCAGATTCAACTGATTAAACTGTTCCCACAGTGATAGGACAAAGAGTTGGAATAAGAATCAATTGAAAAAAAAATGCAATCCTTGATGGAGCCACTGTTGAAATTTTCCCAAGTATTTAAAGAATTATACAAATCTTACGCAAATACTTCCACTAAAAAATAGGGCAATTTTCCCAACTTATATGTGAGTCCAACATAACGTTATCAAAAATTATAGAGCATATTCCATGAAACTAAAATTTGAAACAAAGTACTCATAAAAAATATCAGAAATTCAAATAATACATAAAAACCATAATACTGAAAGACTACATTTGTTTCTGAAAATCAGTGAGGGTTTAAGTTTTAAAATTACTACATTAACAACCATCAAAGCAGGAGTGAGAGAGTACAAGACAATCATATCAACCAGTGAAGAAAAATCATCTGATACAGCGGCAACAACAATATATCCATGATTTGAACAGAACCTGTAGTAAATAAATAATATAGGAGCAGTGTCCTGATCAGGTGGTGCTGGTGATAAAGAACCTGCCTGCCAATGCAAGAATGTAAGAGAAGCAGGTTTGATTCCCTGGGTCAGGAAGATACCCTGGATGAGGACATGGCAACCCATTCCAATATTCTTGGCTGAAAAAATCCCATGGACTGAGAAGAGTCAGATATGACTTAAGCAATGTAGCATGCATGCAGGATCGTCCTGATCAAATAAAGGATTGTCTAACAAGTAGCATCAGAGAAGGCAATGGCACCCCACTCCAGTACTTTTGCCTGGAAAATCCCATGGATGGAGGAGCCTGGTAGGCTGCAGTCCATGGGGTCATTAAGAGTCAGACACGACTAAGCAACTTTTACTTTTCACTTTCATGCATTGGAGAAGGAAATGGCAATCCACTCCAGTGTTCTTGCCTAGAGAACCCCAGGGACACAGGAGCCTGGTGGGCTGCGGTCTATGGGTTCGCACAGAGTCATACACAATTGAAGTGACTTAGCAGCAGCAGCAGCAAGTAGCATATAGTGAACATAATAAGTAATGATAAAATGTTGAAGCCTTTCTTCAGAAAGGGTCCAGACAGAAAAGCAGTGAGAAAATGGGCGAGGAAGCTCTGAATGTCAGGAGAAGCTCAGAGAATGGTGGAATTAGACAGGGTCCGGTGACTGTAGCCCCCGGTCTCCTTCTTAGTAGAAATCCCGTCTCTAGATCTTGGGAGTTCTGCAGGGCCTAAAAGGGTGTCAAGATGAGGAGATACCTGGCTCCCCAGCATGCCCGAGGTCCCTTTTCCTCAGGAGTCTGGGACACTTCTTCTAATAGTCAAACCACCTGCTACTTGCCCCACCTCCCACACAGCCCCCAACCAATGTAAGTTAATTCCAGGAAATTGAGGTAGGTTTGCAGCTTTTAAATCAACATATTAACAATGATAACAACAACACAGAGTGCTGAGAAGTTAATTGAACTTGACTATCTAAAGGAAGCAATAAATCTGTCTGTGTTGTATGTTTTTCTTAAATCATAGAAAATTCACTTGTATACAATTTTTTTTCCACTTTGAGGACACTTAAATATCAAATAGCTGGGTAACAAGACAGAAACTACATCTCCCTTTAAGTAGGGACAAATTTAAGTTATTACATTTATTTTTTAATGTTGAAATAATGTGTAATAGGTCGCTGACTTTTTTCATAATTAGACTCCAGGAATAACATCTCTTATAACCCTAAATTCTCTGTAAGGATGTGTTTCATTGCTTAAATCAACCATACGTTTTACAGATGGTTAACTTAAAGTTTTAATACAGAGTCAATTTCTTTTTACCTACCACAGGTTTTTGGAGTACTGTAAGTGCTGATTGATTAAGCTTTCTTTTTACAACAGCAGATGTATAAAAAGTATGGAATAAATTGCAGGATAAGTTAAATATTAAGTCATATGGCATAACAATAACATCCTACTTTTCTTCCTAACAGGTAAATTTGAAAGTTCATCCTAATCTTATGCATTTATAAAAGGGTGAAGATTAAGGGACCCAGTGATTCTGCACAACCATCCTCAAACCTGCGTTCTCACTCCAGAATGAGAAATGTGTACATTCTATTATTGTATAACATTGTCTCTTCACAGTTATACTGGAGAACTTAGTCAAGGTAATAAAGACATAATAAGAAATATACATTGTAGGAAAAGGAATAAAGAAATAAAATTGTCATTATTTGCAGAGAAGATGAATAGAAAACCCAGTAATCTTCAGATAAACTCTTACCACTGACGAAGGAACTCAGCATCGTGCAAAGTCAACATACAGACATCAACTGTCCACATGAAAGCAAAATCATTCAGAAAATAAAAATGTTTTTAAATGATACCATTTACAATATTATGTGTGTTGGTTGCTCAGTCATGTCTGACTCCTTGCAATCCCGTGAACAGTAGCTTTCCAGGCTTCTCTGTCCATGGTATTTCCCAGACAAGAATACAAGAATGAGTTGCCATTTCCTAGTCCATGGGATTTTCCCAACCCAAGGATCAAACCCGTGTCTCTCACATTGCAGGCAGATTTTTTTTTTTACCATCTGAGACACCAGAAAAGCCCTTACAATACTATACACAAAAGCAAATACATGTAACATTCTATCTACATGCATACACATACACAAAATTGTTGGGAGAAATTTCAGAGCTATATAAATATAGAAATACACTGTGCACATATAATAGAAAACTCATTCATCTAAACATGCTAATTATTGCTATATTTATGCTAGGTAGAAATTAAACACAACCACCCCTATAGCAAATTTGTGTATGTGTATGTTTAATTGGTAACTTGATTTTAAAGTCTTATGTGTAAAAGAAATAAAACTATTCAAGGATGAGCAAATTTGAAAGAATAGCACAACATGATATCAAGAAGTATTATGAAACTAATACTTGACAAAGTCATATATGAACAAGGATAAAACCAATGAAACAGAACGTATAGATCATAAATCTCATATGTTCACTTAATTTATGACAGGTAACATCATAACATATTCAGGGAAGAATAGCTTTTTCAATAAATGGTGTGAGATCAAGTGAATACATAAATTGGAAAAAAATGAAACTTGACCTCTACTTCAAATGACATGCAAAAATGAAATCAGTGTATACTGTATATCTGAATGTGAAAAGTGAAACACTAAAGCTTTCAGCAGTTAATATAGAAAAATACTGTTATAATTTTGGTGTAAGTCAACATTTTGTAAAGCATTACACAAAATTCCCTTAATCATAATGTAAAAGACTGCCAGATTGTATTACATTAAATTAATAACATTTGTTAATCTAAAGGAATCAGATCAGTGTTGGAGAAGATTTTTGATGTACATACAATTAACAAGGTTCTAATAGACTGAATACATATAGGGCTTCTTCAAATCACAACAAAAAACAAGTCAGTGGGAAAAATGTGAGGAAAAAAAAAACAGCAGGAAAGATCTGAACACTTCACAATGTTATTCAAATAATCAATAAGGAAATGACAAATTACTCACCTTAAATACAGAGTACAACAAATTAAAGTCAATTGAAATGCTCACAACAGAGTGTTTAAAATTTTTAAAAAGGACAGTCACAATTGTTGCTGAAAAAGTAGAAATACAAGTATTCCACTCAGGAGATGAGAGCCTATATTGGTAAAAATACTTTCAGAAAACTCAGGCAATATATACTAAAGTTGAGCACATAACACTCCAATACCTAGCATGCTCACTTTTAGAAATATTCTCAACAACAAAAAAATGTTTTATATGCATTTAAAAACATGCATGTTAATACCCCTGGCATCATTTTTAATAAGATTGCTGATGCATGGATAAATTGTGTAGCCAAATAATTGATCAGGAATAAAAATGGGCAAATGCAAAAGAATTTCACATCATTAAATTGTGTTAAAACTGCTAGGTATGTAAAAGCATATACTGTGTAACAATATTTATATAAAGTAAAAATGGCAAAAGTAATTTTTGATAATAGAAACCAGAAGAGTTCTTATTTTAGGGAGTTTAAGTAATATATCCGAGAAGGCAATGGCACCCCACTCCAGTACTCTTGCCTGGAAAATTCCATGGATGGAGGAGCCTGGTAGGCTGCAGTCCATGGGGTCGCTACGAGTCGGACGCGACTAAGCGACTTCACTTTCACTTCACTTTAGGTAGTAAGGTAAGGTAAGTCACTTCAGTCATGTCCGACTCTGTGCGACCCCATAGACGGCAGCCCAACAGGCTCCCCCGTCCCTGGGACTCTCCAGGCAAGAACACTGAAGTGGGGTGCCATTTCCTTCTCCAATGCATGAAAGTGAAAAGTGAAAGTGAAATCGCTCAGGCGTGTCTGACTCTTAGCAACCCCATGGAATGCAGCCTACCAGGCTCCTCCGTCCATGGGATTTTCCAGGCAAGAGTACTGGAGTGGGGTGCCATCGCCTTCTCCAACTTTAGGTAGTATATAGAAATATTTTTTTGGGAGGTGGGTTTGGTAATATTCTGATTTTTTAAATCTAAGTATTAGTAGTACAGGTGTGTACATTTTGTGAAAACTCACTAACCTCTACATATAATATTTATATACTTCTTAATGCATATTTTAGCTTAATTAAAAGTTTAATACAAATAAAATGAGGAAACATAATTGAATACAACATATTTCCTACAAAACTAATTCTTGCTGTTCTGTGCTTTAGTCACTCAGTACTGTCAGTCTCTGCGACTCTATGGATATTATCCTGCCAGGTTCCTCTGTCCATGGGATTTTTCAGGCAAGAATACTGGAGTGGGTGGCCATTTCCTCCTCCAGCAGATCTTTCTGACCCAGGTATCAAACCTGTTTCTCCCACGTCTCCTGCATTAGCATACAGATTTTTTTACCACTGAGCCACCTGCTAAGCCCTGGTGGCAGGTGGCAAGTATTCCCCTTCCATGGCTCACTGGCTAACCCAGAAGGGCTGCAATCACTGACCATTTCTCAGGTATCATTGGAATGCTGTCTGTGACTCCTCTATAATACCTAAAATAGTTGGAAAATACAAAAAAATATCATAATTAAATTGAACAATAATAGCAATTTTAAATTGTCCCAATCTGTGATATGCCCATTACATAATAAAAATTGAAATATTAGAATAAAAGTTCAGTAAAATTAGGCACATATATTTCCAGTGTATGGTTAATCATGTCATATGGGTATACGAAAAGACAGGTACATATAGTTTATTCAATTTCACCTTTAAATTAAAACTGATGTTAATGAAGTGAAACAACTCTTATTAAAATGCCTTTAGAATTGTCAGAAATATATATTACTTTATCCTCAACTGCAGGTGTACTCATAGTCTCATAAATGAAATCATCCTTCTTTAAGCAAACCAAAATTATCTTTGCTTTAATTATTGTATATGTAACCAAACTTTGTGGATCTCTCTTTGTTCATGTTGACAGGAATGGACATTTTATAGATAAGTAAATTTCTTGGACAATTGAATATATTTTGAAATGGAAATTTTCAGTCATCCATGAAATTAAACAGTGCTTTACAAAGAAAAGAAAAGCTTTTCAGTGATGAATTCTGCCCTCCTATCTTAGATTCTCTGTTTAAATTTCCATGTCAAAGTAAATAGTGTCTTATTCCAAAACAAATTCCTAGGAAGTTTTTATCTCATGCAAATTTCCTTTTTACTCTTAACAGTCTCTACATGCAGTGCTTGTGGTTTGACTTTTCTGGTGGGACTTCCATGCTGTGAAATTCTGCTTGTTTGCTGGTTCTTACCATATCTTGTGATCTTGTTGACCTTCTAACACTTCCTTCTATTTTATAGTTCAGTTTTGTTTTGCTAATTCAACATTTAGCAGGTGTTTAACTTTGTGGAAGTAAGGAAGAGAGGAAGAAAGGGAAGGAGGGAGGGAGGAATTAAGAGGATCACTTTTGTCTTTGTCAGGAGTGATATGTAATGATATTTAGCCAACTTCTTGTCCTACAAGTTGCCCCTCAGATAAATATACTGTTCATTTGCCATTTTCTGAGGTTTAGATTTTGTTGCTGGTGTTATCGGAGAAGGCAATGGCACCCCACTCCAGTACTCTTGCCTGGAAAATCCCATGGAGGGAGGAGCCTGGTGGGCTGCAGTCCATGGGGTCACTAAGAGTCGGACATGACTGAACGACTTCACTTTCACTTTTCACTTTAATGCATTGGAGAAGGAAATGGCAACCCACTCCAGTGTTCTTGCCTGGAGAGTCCCAGGGACGGGGGAGCCTGATGGGCTGCCATCTATGGGGTCGCACAGAGTCGGACACGACTGAAACGACTTAGCAGCAGCAGCAGCAGCTGGTGTTATTGTTTACGTTTTTTTTAAATTTAAATATTTCTTTAATATTATGGAGGAATCAGGGGGGCTAAAATAAACAGGGTGGAAAATCTGGATAGAACTAGTTTGCAAGTTTCAGTGAAAAAAACTCTGATTGTAACAGAATAAAAATGGAACTAGGTCTAATCCTCCCTAGCTACTCATTATATTTCTTTCAATCTTGTCTAGTAAGGATAAATCCACCCAATTCTTTCATTCATCTTTTAAGCCTGTGTCTTGTGCTCCAAGATCCCGCAAGAATTTTCTTGTGCTGTAGAACATATTAGGAAAGTTGTAAGTACAGATAATGTTGCTTTAGTAATATAAAGTAGTCAGATAAAAAATATATATCTTAGAAAGTTTTACATGGTCTGATCTCAATCCTAATATATGGTTCTTTAACTGGAAAAATGTGTCTAATGTATTTGCCTGTCAGGGTAGGACATAAATTTCTGAAATTTTCTTTAAATTAGAACTTTAAGTATTCAAAGCATTAATGTCCTATCTGTAAACACTCTTCTATAACCTATTTGTGAAATAAAATTTATTGTGCATTTCAGATAAATCAAATGGATATGTTGTTTTCAATCCAAAATGTTCAGAGTTATAAATTAAGATAATGCTTCAATATGATCAAATTCAAGGAATGCAACACTGAAATTAAGGATTGCATTCCCAGGATCAAGATTAAGATCTCCTATCAGATGTAAGACAAAATTAGAAGAATTAGTAGTTTTTAATGTCCCCAAACATAAAGATATAAGAGAAAATAGAATTATGAGTACTCTGCCAGTGATAATTTGATCTAAGTTAAGATTAAAAAAATATAGATGTGTAATTATTTAGTAGATAAAGTGAAGAGCATATACAGAGAGCATGAGGTGAGAGAGGACATCACACATTGGGGATCCCTTCAGTTCTTCATGTGACTGAAATGTAGAGTCAGAGAAGAGAGACAGATAAAAGCTTCAAGGAAGAGGTAAATGAGCGTTAATTAGGGGATTTACATTTTGTTCATAATAGTTTCGGAAGTACTGGAATGAACTTATTTCATGTGTTTTCTTGTCTAATACGGGGAAGGCAATGGCACCCCACCCCAGTACTTTTGCCTGGAAAATCCCATGGACGGAGGATCCTGGTAGGCTCCAGTCCATGGGGTCGCTAAGAGTCGGACACGACTGAGCGACTTCACTTTCACTTTTCACTTTCATTCATTGGAGAAGGAAATGGCAACCCACTCCAGTGTTCTTGCCTGGAGAATCCCAGGGACGGGGAAGCCTGGCGAGCTTCTGTCTATGGGGTCGCACAGAGTCGGACACGACTGAAGCGACTTAGCAGCAGCAGCAGCAGCAGCAGCAGCTTGTCTAATAAATATATGAGAGGACAGACTCAAATTTAAGAAATCATTTAGCTAGGAAATATTTTACTTTAGAATTTGAAGCTACATCTTAATATGTTTTGTTTGGTTTGCTTTACAAAATCAAATATAGCAAGGAAGCTCTGTTCTAAATTGATGTTGCTTAGTAACTAGAATAGTTCCAGAAATAATAATTAAAACTTTTGTTAAAGATTAACATACAGACCAGATTTTGTGCTTTGTTCAAGATACATTTATTTTAAAAATTCTGTAATTGATAGAATTAGAGTTTTATGATACAAAAGGATAAAGTTTCTGGAAAAAATCTTTTTAAATTATGGAGCATTGTTTCATTTAGCGATTTTTATTTTTATCATTACTGTCATGGTGTATTTTTATCATTACTGTCGTGGTGTAATGAATTGGATATTCCTCTAATGTACTAATATATTTATACTGCTATAATAAAATCACATAAACAAAGGAGAAAAATTCTCCATTATAATGCAAATATACAATATTGTTTTCTACCACTTTGTGTTTCCAGGGTGAATGGACCTATAATCATGTACTGTTTCTTTCATTCATATACTTTTTTCTGTTATTACAAATTTGATTATGTACTTAAATTTTGGTGGTGAACAAAATGTCTCATTTTGGTTACACATACACGCACACCCACAGATGCACACACCATGATGAAGATAAAAATTGAAAAATGTTGTCTCAATAATTTATCAAAAATGCATCAAGATATGGTAGTTTGGAACACATTATAAAGAGGAAATTGACCCCATTAAAACAATGGTGTAGGTTTTTATTTAATTGTCAAAAAAGATATGTGATTTTAAATAAGGAAATATTAATATTCACTTATCCAGAAATATACTAAAGTCAAAGTACAAAAGTTTTAAACCAAATCTTTTTTCCACTTACACTAATACAATTGCATCCTGCAATATTAGCCAGTTACACATTATTTTAATGAGCTATGCACATTAGGAGAAATTATGAACATGAGGCCACATATTACAATTTACCATGTCTTTCATTGACCGTCATCGACATTTCTTCTGTGTCATGAATACTTAATGGTCTTAGAAAGCACCTAAATGCCATCAGTGGTTCCTGTATGTGATTTTAAGTATTCAGAATGAATGCTATTTTGTTAGTCTCCTATTGCTGCTGTAAAAATCTACAACTAACCTCATGGCTTAAAACAGCATATATTGATTATCTTAAAGTTCTGGAGGTCAGAACCCTGAGATAAGTCTAACGGGGGTAAATTCTAAGTTTAGAGAGGGCTGTACTCCCTCTGAAGGCTGTAGGGGGAAATCCCTTTTATTCATTTTTCCAGATATATAAGGGGCCAAGGGCACTTAGTGGTTTGTGGTCCCATTACTCTCTTCAAAGCCAAGGAAGTCAGACTAAATCCTCATGCTGCTATCTCTCTGACTCTTTTTTTCTTCCCTTGTTCTTGCATAAGGATATATGTCATTACATTAGAACTACTTGGATAATCCCAGATAACCTCACTGTTTTAATTCACCTAATTAGCAACCTTAATCCCCTTTGCAGTCTTTATTCTCCTTGTCAGGTAACCTAACACAGTCATTGGTTCCAGAGATTAAGCTGTGGATACCTGATGCTAGTGGTAAAGAATCTGCCTGCCAATGCAGGAGTGAAGATTTAAGGAATGAAGATCCCCTGGAAAAGGGCAGGGCAGTCCACTTCAGTACTCTTGCCTGGGGAATCTCCTGGTCAAAGGAGCATGACAGGTTATAGTCCATAGGGTTGCACAGAGTTGGACACGACTGAAGCAACCTGGCTTCTCACATCACTAACGAAGGGAAGGGGAAGTATTTTGCTTAATAAGCCTAGCTGTGTGTGGAGAATCATTGGTAGAAGAGTAAGTGTGAATAACTAAGCATCCATCAAATAGTTATAGTGACAGTAAAACTGAAATGCTCACAATATAAAACTTAATGGAGTACCAAAATAATAAACTTTATTATACTCTGTAATATACTACTTACTATAAATTTATGATAAATGAAACGAGTTGCTATTGGATTGATGATAAATTTCAGAGTTGCAATGTCCAAGCCTGAAATGACAATTTTTAAGTCACATTACTTGTGTGATTTATCAATGTTTCAATTTACTTACTGATTGAAATAATTCTAATTATTTTTGATTATCCTGTCACAAAGTAAACTTTTAAAAATTATCTGGATTCACTATACTCTATCCATCTACATGCATATGCATACATCTCTTAAAATTCTTACCATCTCTGTATTAACCACACATTTTCTCATAAGCTTGGCAAATTACCAAGAGTTCTGACATAAAGTGAAAGAAAATGAGAATGTTTATATACACGTTCTCTGTGAGAGTGCACAATGGTATAAATTAGAGAAAACATTTTAGAAGTATTTTGAAGCATTGAAAATGTATATAATTTCCCATTTACTTATTAAATTACATTTTTAGAAATTTATAACAGTGAAAGTGTTAATAATAGTCATCACTTATTATTGAGTATTTACTTTGGGCCAAAACTAATCTAAAGGCCTTTACTTGTACAAATTGTTTAATTCTCAAAATGATACCATGAAATAATTTATATCACTGTCTCATTTTATGAATGAGGAAGCAGGAGCACAGAGAGGTTAGGGCAGTTTACTTAGGTACAAAGAGCTAATCAGTAGCACATATTTTTGATTCCAGACTCTGGATTCCAGAATCCTTATCACAACTGTCCCTTTTAATGTAAGAAAGAGACATGCCCAGGATGACACACATGCAAAGATTGCCTTTTCATATCTTTTCATGAAAAATTGCAAAAATTTTGTCAATTAATGTGAAAAGAGTTAATTATTATTCATTATAACTGCAGAAGACAATGGAATTATTTTATAAGTAGATGAAAGGAAACAGAAAACTCTACACATGACATCATCAGATGGTTAATACTGAAATCAGACTGATTATATTCTTTGTAGGCAACGATGGAGAAGCTCTATACAGTCAGCAAAAACAAGACGAGGAGCTGAATGTGGCTCTGGTCATGAACTCCTTGTTGCCAAATTGAGATTAAATTGAAGAAAGTAGGGAAAACACTAGACCATTAAGGTATGACCTAAATCAAGTCCCTTATGATTATACAGTGGAAGGGACAAATAGATTCAAGGGATTAGATCTGACAGAGTGCTTGAAGAACTATGGATGGAGGTTTGTGACACTGTACAGGAGGCAGTGATCAAGACCATCCCCAATAAAAAGGATGCAAAATGGTTGTCTGAAGAAGCCTTACAAATAGCTGAGAAAAGAAGAGAAGCTAAAGGCAAAGGAGAAAAGGAAAGATATACCCATTTGAATGTAGAGTTCCAAAGAATAGCAAGGAGAGATAAGAAAGCCTTCCTCAGTGATCAATGCAAAGAAATAGAGGAAAACAATAAAATGGTAAAGACTAGTGATCTCTTCAAGAAAATTAGAGATACCAAGGGAACATTTCATGTAAACAATGAATAAACAATAAGGGACAGAAATGGTATGGACCTAACAAAAGCAGAAGATATGACGAAGAGGTGGCAAGAATACACAGAAAAACTATACAAAAAAGATCTTCATGACCTATATAACCACGGTGGTGTGATCACTCACCTAGAGGCAGACATCCTGGAATGTGAAGTCAAGTGTGCCTTAGGAAGCATCGCTATGAACAAAGTTAGTGGAGGTGATGGAATTCCAGTAGAGCTATTTCAAATCCTAAAAGATGATGCTGTGAAAGTGCTGCACTCAATATGCCAGCAAATTTGGAAAACTCAGCAGTGGCCATAGTGACTGGAAAAGGTCAGGTTCTTTTTTTCCAATCCCAAAGACAAGTAATGCCAAAGAATGTTCAAACTACCACACGATTTCATTCATATCAGAGACGCTTGCAAAGTAATGCTCAAAATCCTCCAAGCCAGGCTTCAATAGTTTGTGAACTGCAAACTTCCAGATGTTCAAGCTAGATCTGGAAAAGGCAGAGGAATCAGAGATCAAATTGCCAACATCTGTTGGACTATAGAAAAAGCAAAGGAATTCCAGAAAAAGATCTATTTCTGCTTAATTGACTATGCCAAAGCCTTTGACTGTGTGGATCACAACAAACTCTGTAAAATTCTTAAAGAGATGTGAATAGCAGACCACCTAACCTGCCTCTTGAGAAATCTGTATGCAGGTCAAGAAGCAACAGTTAGAACTGGGCATGGAACAACAGACTGGTTCCAAATTGGGAAAGGATTACTTCAAGGCTGTATATTATCACCCTGCTTATTTAACTTATGTGCAGAGTAAATCATGCAAAATGCCAGCCTGGATGAAGCACAAGCTGGAATCAAGATTGTTGGAAGGAATATGAATAATCTCAGATATGCAGGTGACACCTCCCATATGGCACAAAGTGACGAGGAACTAAAGAGCCTCTTGATGAAAATGAAAGTGGAGAGTGAAAAAGTTGGCTTAAAGCTCAACATTCAGAAAACTAAGATCATGGCATTCTGCCCCCATCACTTCATGGCAAATAGATGGGGAAATAATGGAAACATTGAGAAACTTTATTTTTGAGGGGCTCCAAAATCACTATAGATGGTGACTGCAGCCATGAAATTAAAAGATGTTTGCTCCTTGAATGAAAAACTACAACCAATCTAGATAGCATATTAAAAAGCAGAGACATTACTTTGCCAACACAGGTCCGTCTAGTCAAAGCTATACTTTTTCAGTAGTCATGTATGAATGTAAGAGTTGGACTATAGAGAAAGCTGGGTGCTGAGGAATTGATGCTTTTGAACTATGGTGTTGGAGAAGACTCTTGAGAGTCCCTTGGACTGCAAGAAAATCCAACCAGTCCATCTTAAAGGAGATCAGTCCTGGGTTTTCATTGGAAGGATTGATGTTGAAGCTAAAACTTCAATACTTTGGCCACATGATGGGAAGAGCTGACTCATTTGAAAAGATCCTGATGCTAGAAAAGATTGAAGGCAAGAAGAGAATGGTACAACAGAGGATGAGATGGCTGGATGGCATCACTGACTTGACAGACATGAGTTTGAGTAAACTCCAGGAGTTGGTGATGGACAGGGAGGCCTGGTGTGCTTTGGTCCATGGGGTTGCAAAGAGTTGGACACAACTGAGTGACTGAAGTGAACTAAACTGAAGGCTAGACACTGGTTGCTAGGTGACCCAAAGGCTTGTTTAGAGGGTTGGAGTCTCCCCATCCCCCACCCCTAGGCTCTAGGGAACAGAGAGGGGCTGGAAGTTAAGTTAATCACAAATGGCCATTGATTTGATCAATTATGACTAGTATTAAACCCTAGAAGGATAAGGTACAAGTTGGTAAACACATGGAGCATTTGGAAGAAACCAGTGTCTGGAAAGTGCATGGAAGACCAACACCTCTTACCATATATTTTGCCCTATGCATTTCTTCCAACTGACTGATGTGCAGTTACAGGCTTTTTATAACAAACCAGTGATCTAGTAATTAAAATGTTTCTCTTGAGTTCTGTGAGCCATTCTAGCAAATGAATGAAATCCAAGAAGGTTTGTTGGAATCCCTGATCTATAGCCAGTTCATAAGACGTGGCTAACAACCTGGATCTGATATTGGTATCCTGCTTTGGAGGAGTTATTGGAACTTCCAAATTGTAACCAGTCTGTCAAAACGACAGTGAGCAACCTGAACTTGTAACTGAACACTAAAGTTGTAGAGACACAATCCCTTGGTACTCAATCCTTAATCTGTTGAATCTAATACAGTTTCTAAGTAGAAAATGCCAGAACTGAGTTGAATTATCAGACATAAGCAGGGTGTTCAAGAATTGCTTGGTGGTGTGGTGAAACCCTCCAGATCCATACAAACATCTTGGAATTGGGTCTAGAAACCCCAAAGAGTATCATAGCACAAATACTAAAAATACAGACAGAAACACATCTGAACAAAGAAAAGGAAGTCAGAAAACATTAAAAGCAATTTTCTTTAGGGAAAAATTTCATGTTTTGCTCATTATAATTCTGTACTTTAATGAAAAACTAACCGGGATATAGGATTATAGTGTTTTTAGTTATAAGGTTAACTAACCACTAGAAGATACTGAAATACAAACTGTTAAATACAATGAAAATATGAAGTAGGACTAATATATGTGAAGGGAAAAGAGTAATGGGGGTGGTCTGATGGCTACTTTTCAGTTTATAATTATATTATTTTGTTTTAAGCAATCATGTGCTCTGTATCTTATACTACTAAAAATAATACTTGCATAGCAGTGTGAATGTACTTAATGCAACTAAACTATGCACAAAAAATAATTAAAATGATATGTTACATGTTATGCATATATTACAACAATAAAAAAGGCAGATATTAACAAAATAGGAAACACAGGAAAATTTACCATAAAGAAAGCTAGCTTAGATAAAAGCAAAAACAAATAAAATGAACTTTGATGAAATCTAATGAAGAAAATAGCCCATGAAGTTTGTAGATGCTAAAGTGAATGTGTTTTTATAATTTGCAATGTTTATATCTGTTGTTCAACCTTTCCTCATTTCTAATCTGTAGAGCACCTGTGAAAAATCTCAAAAGAACTAGATTATACATATATAGAAGATTATACATATACTTGAAGAAACGTTTTATATATGTATATATATATATACACACACACATATGAAGAAATGTTATATATATATGTGTGTGTGTGTTTATATGAAAGTGAAAATGAAGTCATTCAGTTGTGTCCAACTCTTTGGGACCCCATGGACTGTAGCCCACCAGGCTCCTCCCTCCACAGGATTTTCTGGACAAGAATACTGGACTGGGTTGCCATTTCCTTCTCCAGAAGATCTTCCCTACTCAGGGTTTGAACCCAGGTCTACCGCATTGTAGGCAGATACTTTACCATCTGAGCCACCAGGGAAGTCCATATGGGTTCTTTACCACTGCTGCTGCTGCTGCTAAGTCACTTCAGTTGTGTCCGACTCTGTGTGACCCCATAGACGGCAGCCCAACAGGCTCCCCCGTCCCTGGGATTCTCTAGGCAAGAACACAGGAGTGGGTTGCCATTTTCTTCTCCAATGCATGAAAGTGAAAAGTAAAAGTGAACTCACTCAGTCGTGTCCGACTCTTAGCGACCCCATGGACTGCAGCCTACCAGGCTCTTCTGTCCATGGGATTTTCCAGGCAAGAGTACTGGAGTGGGGTGCCATCCCAGGTGGTGCTAGTGGTAAAAAACCCTGCCAGTGCAGGAGATTTAAAGAGAACCCAGGGATCAATTCCTGGGTTTGGAAGATCTGGAAGAGAGCATGGCAACCCACTCCAGTATTCTTGACCAGAAAATCCAATGGTCAGAGGAGCCTGGTGGGCTACCATCCATAGGGTAGCGTAGATTTGGACTTGACTAAAGTGACTAAGCACATGTGCACACATAAATATCACATCATATCCACTAGAAAGGCTACTATAAAAAAGGATGTGGAGAAATCAGAATCCCATCACACTGTTGGTGAGAATGTAAAATGGTGCAGCTACTAGGGAAAATAACACACTGGTTTCCTATAAAATTAAAAATTGAATCACCATATGTTCCAGAAGCTCTACTTCTTTGTGTGTACCCAAAAGAACTGAAAGTAGGGTCTTCAAAAACTATGTGTACACTCTTATTCACAACAGGATTATTTACAATAGTCAAAAGCAACCCAAGTGTTCATCTAGAGAGAAACAAATAAAAACAATCTGCATTCATTGCTCAGTTGTGTCCAACACTTTACAACTCCATGGACTGTAGCCAGCCAGGCACCTTGGTCCTTGAAATTGGTGTTTAGTACACCTTGAAAAGGAAGGAAATTCTTATGCATGTGATGACATGTATGAAACTTGAAGAGATTATGTCAAATTAAATAAAATAGTCATGAAAGAACAAATGCTGTATGCTTCCACTTATATGAGATTCCCTAAAGTAGTCAAATTCATAGAAACAGAAGGCAAAATAGTGGTTTCCAGAAGTTGGGAGGAGGGACAGTGGGGAGCTATTGTTTAATGTATATACGTTTCAATGTATATACCTTCAGTTTTCCAAAATGAAGAGATATGCAGAGTACATCATGAGAAACGCTGGACTGGAAGAAACACAAGTTGGAATCAAGATTGCTGGGAGAAATATCAGTAACCTCAGATATGCAGATGACACCACCCTTATGGCAGAAAGTGAAGAGGAACTCAAAAGCCTCTTGATGAAAGTGAAAGTGGAGAGTGAAAAAGTTGGCTTAAAGCTCAACATTCAAAAAATGAAGATCGTGGCATCCGGTCTCATCACTACATGGGAAATAGATGGGGAAACAGTGGAAACAGTGTCAGACTTTATTTTTCTGGGCTCCAAAATCACTGAAGATGGTGACTGCAGCCATGAAATTAAAAGACGCTTACTCCTTGGGAGGAAAGTTATGACCAACCTAGATAGCATATTCAAAAGCAGAGACATTACTTTACCAACAAAGGTTCGCCTAGTCAAGGCTATGGTCTTTCCTGTGGTCATGCATGGATGTGAGAGCTGGACTGTGAAGAAGGCTGAGCGCCGAAGAATTGATGCTTTTGAACTGTGGTGTTGGACAAGACTCTTGAAAGTCCCTTGTACTGCAAGGAGATTCAACCAGTCCATTCTGAAGGAGATCAGCCCTGGGATTTCTTTGGAAGGAATGATACTAAAGCTAAAACTCCAGTATTTTGGCCACCTCATGCAAAGAGTTAACTCATTGGAGAAGACTCTGATGCTGGGAGGGATTGGGGGCAGGAGGAGAAGGGGATGACAGAGGATGAGATGGCTGGATGGCATCACTGACTCAATGGATGTGAGTCTCAGTGACCTCTGGGAGTTGGTGATTGACAGGGAGGCCTGGCCTGCTGCGATTCATGGGGTCGCAAAGAGTCCGACACGACTGAGCGACTGATCTGATCTGATCTGATCTGAGATGATGTTGCTAATGTGAACATGTGAATGTATTTGATCTCACTTAACCATACAATTCTCCAAGTCAGGCTTCAGCAATATGTGAACGGTAAACTTCCTGATGTTCAAGCTGGTTTTAGAAAAGGTAGAGGAACCAGAGATCAAATTACCAACATCTGCTGGATCATCTAAAAAGCAGGAGAGTTCCAGAAAAACATCTATTTCTGCTTTAATGACTCTGGCAAAGCCTTTGACTGTGTGGATCACAATAAACTGTGGAAAATTCTGAAAGAGATGGGAAAGCCAGACCACCTGACCTGCCTCTCGAGAAACCTATATGCAGGTCAGGAAGCAACAGTTAGAACTTGACATGGAACAACAGACTGGTTCCAAATAGGAAAAAGAGTTCTTCAAGGCTGTATATTGTCACCCTGCTTATTTAACTTCTATGCAGAGTACATCATGAGAAACATTGGGCTGGAAGAAGCACAAGCTGGAATCAAGATTGCTGGGAGAAATATCAATAACCTCAGATATGCAGATGACACCACCCTTATGGCAGAAAGTGAAGAAGAACTAAAAAGCCTCCTTGATGAAAGTGAAAGTGGAGAGTGAAAAAGTTGACTTAAAGCTCAACATTCAGAAAACAAAGATCATGGCATCTGGTCCCATCACTTCATGGCAAATAGATGGGGAAACAGTGGAAACAGTGTCAGACTTTATTTTTGGGGGGCTCCAAAATCACTGCAGATGGTAACTGCAGCCATGAAATTAAAAGACACTTACTCCTTGGAAGGAAAGTTATGACCAACTTAGACAGTATATTGAAAAGCAGAGACATTACTTTGCCAACAAAGGTCCATCTAGTCAAGGCTATGGTTTTTCCATTGGTCATATATGGATGTGAGAGTTGGACTGTGAAGAAGGCTGAGCGCTGAAGAATTGATGCTTTTGAACTGTGGTGTTGGAGAAGACTCTTGAGAGTCCCTTGGACTGCAGGGAGATCCAACCAGTCCATTCTGAAGGAGATCAGTCCTGGGTGTTCTTTGGAAGGAATGATGCTAAAGCTGAAACTCCAGTACTTTGGCCACCTCATGCAAAGAGTTGACTCATTGGAAAAGACTCTGATGCCAAGAGGGATTGGGGGCAGGAAGAGAAGGGGACGACAGAGGATGAGATAGCTGGATGGCATCACTGACTCAATGGACGTGAGTCTGAGTGACCTCCGGGAGCTGGTGATGGACAGGGAGGTCTGGCCTGCTGCGATTCATGGGGTCGCAAAGAATTGGACACGACTGAGAGACTGAACTGAACTGAACCATACACTTAAAATTTAACGGTCAATTTTATATTATGTATATTTTATTACAATTAAAAAAATAAAAGCAATTTTAAAAATGGAAAACATAAGCTTTTTTCAATAAGATTATTTGTCTGCATCCACCCACCTATCCATCTAGCCAAGTACATGTATCAAAAGCAGCCTAGAAAATGTAATCTAATATTACGAGCTCAAAATAGACAATATGAGTTTAGATATTACTTTCATATTTTGTTTAGTTGTGCTTTTCCTTCATCCTGATAAGAAAATGTAATTAAAAAGTAAACTATACAAGCATTTAAACAGAGCAGCAAGTTATCCCAATAGGTAATGTTGAAGACACGCATTCTGGGAAACAAACTCACTCAGAAGGACAATGCAGTCAGTGGAGTGCTGTTTATTACACTGGCGGGCCCAAGGCAGAGTCTCCTCTTAGCCAAGGACCCTGATCAATTTTTCTGATAATTTTATATACCCTAAGTATATGTGCCCAAACCCACCTCCCCAAATTCCCTGAAACTAATCTGAACAAAGGAAAAGAAAAATACAATCAAAGTTAACCCATGATTTGTATGCCTTAAGCCTAGGTAGTTAACAGTGGACAGTTATCAAGAGGCCTGTGGTCATACCCCAATAAGCATAATATAATTTATGATTCTATTTGGTTACACAGATCATTAGGGTGTTCTTTTAGGCAACAGAGAGTCTAGGTACGAGCCCTGGGGCTCTTCCATCCAGGGGGCCTGGTTTTCCAGTTGGTTTGTCGTTTCCATAGACACTGGGCATATAGCTCAAAGTCCATAGTCCGGCCCAAAATGGAGTCCTGCTTTCAAGACAGAGCCTGTTCAGTCTGTTCTCTCCTTCATTAATATAAAAACAGATCAATAACCATATATGGAAATTAAAGAATGCTCAAGAAAATAATACTGGAGACATATTTTATTGCTTTTATTGTTGTTATTCATCTGAACATTATTTCTAAACCTGTGATGGGTTTTTTGTTTTTTTTCCTCTGCCCAAGATAACTGAAGATGAAAAATGCCAAATTCCTGAAGCCTCGGATGTAGGAGTAAAATGTTCAAAAATATTTTCAATTTACTTCTTGAATCCATTAAATTGCATCAAATGTTTTGTATACTTTCATCTTATAGTATTTTGTTTTGTTATTTTTCCTCTTTATTTTTTGATCCAGGATAGGTATTTATTGTTTCTTTCCTAGTTCAACCAGTATCTTAGTATCTTCCATTAGAGAAAAAAATAAAAGTCTCTGATGAAACTTAATGGCACTTCATTATCTCCAGTATCAAATCTAAAGTGTTCTTCTTTATCATAAAGACCCAATATAATTTTTTGATTCATCTCAAAATGTCCATTTAACTCCAGGTGATATCGTTTGTAAACAATGCTTCAGACATAATGCTAATTTACTCTTCTTTGTCCCCAAGCTACAATTTACCTCTCTCCCACCTTCCATTCTTCCTGTTGTGAACTTGAATGCTAGACTCAAGATTGAATTTAAATAAGAACTTCTCTGTCTACTGTGAAAAGAAGTTCTTCCAACTTTATTTGTTCTCTGATTATTATTATTATTTTTTTAACCAGGGTAGTATTTAAAACAAGGTCTGCTTAATATTTATCTTCTATTTACTATTCTGTTTTTAATTTTGACTCTCTCAATAGATTTCAAACTAATTGAAAGCAATCATTCTGAGGCAGTCATCATTTTTTTATAATAGTGCAATTTTAACACAAAACAGGAATTTATTATTTGATAAACTAATTTGGAAATACTTTTATTTTTAAAGGCAAATGATTTTCTCTAATTTACTTTTGTTATAAATCAGTTCTATCTCAGGAGCCAAATACAAGTGAGCTTTTACCATTAAAATATGTGTGGCACTTTGTCTTGGAGGTATTGAAGGAAGAAACAGGCAGAACAGGCTCCATCTTGAAAGCAGGACTCCATCTTGTGCCGCCATGTGGACTTTGAGCTATATGCCCAGTATCTATGGAAACAACATATCAACTGGAAAACCCGGCCCCCTGGATGGAAGAACCCCAGGGCTCATACCTAGACTCTCTGTTGCCTAAAAAAATACCCTAATTATCTGTGTAACCCAATAGAATCATAAATTCTATTATGCTTATTGGGGTATGACCACAGGCCTCTTGATAACTGTCCACTCTTAACTACCTAGGCTTAAGGCATACAAATCATGGGTTAACTTTGTATCTTTCTCTTCCTTTGTTCAGACTAGTTTCAGGGAATTTGGGGAGGTGGGTTTGGGCACGTACACTTAGGTTATATAAGGTTTTCAGAAAAACTGGTCAGGGTCCTTGGCTAAGAGAAGACTCTGCCTTAGGCCCACCAGTGTAATAAACTGCTCTTCACTATCTGCATCATCCTTCTGAGTGAGTTTGTTTCCCAGAACGTGTGGCTACAACAGTGTTACTAAAAAAAATATGTATATATATATATATATCTAGTTCCAGACAATATTTTTTATTTTAAATGAAAAAAATTAAGTGCTATTAAATCAAATAGGCAAGTTGATCATTATTCAGGATAGGAGAGTAAAGGAGACCATTATCTTTTAATATTATTCAACAAATATCCATTGAATATCTTCCATGTGTTAGGAAATCTATTAGGTGCTACAGATGTCAGGTAGAGATAGGTCTGGTGACTGATTCACCATATAGAGCTTCCTATGAAACAGAAGGGTCTACAGACAATTGCAATGAAGTGTAATTAACAATACAACAAGTACTTCCCGGACAAAGTATAGTCTAAGTGGATAGCTCTGTGTCTAAGTAGATAGAAATGTAGAAAGTGAAGAGAGAACACATTTTAGAACTGAAACAAAATAATACATTACTGAAGTATAAGCTATTGGTTCAAGAATGAGGAGATGATAAGGGATCAGGCTGTCCTCTCAAAAATAGGTATTAAATATATCTGCTATTACTACAGTCCGTGATACATCAGCTCTTGCTTTAAATACTGTAGTAGCTTCCCACCCAGCCTCCTATCTTCCCCTCTTACTCCCATTCAGAGGAAGGTATGAGCTTTTAAAAAACACACACTGTATATAAAATACTTGGTAATAGTTATCTTTTTAAAGCCAATATTTTTATCAAGGACTTTGCTGATGGCTCAGCAGGTAAGGAATCTGCCTGCAATGTGGGAGACAGAGGAGGCATGGGCTCAACCCCTGGGTGGAGAATATCCCCTGGAGAAGGAAATGGCAACCCACTCCAGTATCCTTGCCTGGAAAATCCCATCAACAGAGGAGCGTGGTGGGTTACAGTCCATGGAATCACAGAGTCAGATGTGAGTGAGCACAAGGCAAGTGACATGACTTTTATCAATATGAAAGGCAATTTGGATCTTGTCTCCCAAGCAAGTGACATCTCTTTCCACTACTCATTGAATTTCAACAACAGTGATCTTTCAATTTTTCAAAATCAGAAAGCTCTTTCTTGTGTAAACAAGTTCAAATTTACTTTTCTTGTAACCTGAATCCTCCCTTTTATTGCAAGTATTTGTTTGCTTGCTGACATATATTTATTTATCTTTTAATTATGTTTCAATATTTTAATTTCAACAAGTTCTTTCCTGAAAGCCCAGTGTAACTTATCATCTTTATTTAGCTCAATACCACTTGATCAGCATATAGGATTATGACTGACACATAGTAGGAGCTCAATAAATATTTGTTGAAGTGAATGAGTGGAGGAAGGACAAACAATGACTAAATAAATAATGCAGAGTTGCAAGCTTACCTGAGTGCCTTATGTAAATGGATTGGAGACTGCTTGTTTGAAAACAAACAAATATGTAATTAGGAGACATCAGATCAGATCAGATCAGTCACTCAGTCGTGTCCGACTCTTTGCGACCCCATGAACTGCAGCACGCCAGGCCTCCCTATCCATCACCAGCTCTCGGAGGTCACTCAGACTCACATTCATCGAGTCAATGATGCCATCCAGCCATCTCATCCTCTGTCGGCCCCTTCTCCTCCTGCCCTCAATCCCTCCCAGCATCAGAGTCTTCTCCAATGAGTCAACTCTTAGCATGAGGTGGCCAAAATACTGGAGTTTCAGCTTATAGTATCCCATTATTCCATGTATTGAGGAAGAGATAATGGTGGAAAAGTCTAGGAAAATAAACCATGATGGGAAAATACATGATTTGAAAGGTGTTAAGTTGTGCTAGGCTTAGTCCCTCAGTCATGTCTGACTCTTTGTGACCCCATGGACTGTACAGCCTGCCAAGTTCCTCTGTCTATGGGGATTCTCTAAGTAAGAATACTAGAGTGGGTTGCCATGCTCTCCTTCAGAGGATCTTCCCAATCCAGGGATCAAACCCAGGTCTCTCACATTGCAGGTGGATTCTTTACCATCTGAGCCTCCAGGCAAACACATGAATACTGGAATGGGTAGCTATCTCCTCCAGGGGATCTTCCAACCCAAGAATGGAACCGGAATCTCCTACATTGTAGGTGGATTCTTTACCAGCTGAGCTACCAGGGAAGCCTGAAGAGGTGTTATAGACATGTATTTAATAGCACTTTTTAACTGATTGGATGTGGTTAATAAGTGAGACATAGATAACAGAATCATGGAAGATATCTGATTTTCTCCCTTAAAAACAGAGTGAATTGTGTCATTTTATTTTTCATTTGAGAAAAGAAACAAACAAACCTGATTCTTTGTGACCACCTGGACTGCAGTATACCAGGCTTCTCTGTCCTTCACTGTCTCAAGGAGTTTGCTCAAATTCAGGTCCTTTAAGTCAGTGATGCCATCCAACCATCTCCTGCTTTGTTGCCCCATTCTCATGCCCTTAATGTTTCCCACCATCAGGGTCTTTCCAATTAGTTGGCTCTTTGCATCAGGTGACCAAAGTATTGCAGCTTCAGCTTCGGCATCAATCCTTTTGATGAATATTCAAGGTTAATTTCTTTTAGGATTGACTGGTTTGATCTCCTTGCTGTCCAAGAGACTCTCAAGAGTCTTCTCTAGCATGACAGTTCAAAAGCATCAATTCTTCGGTGCTCAGCCTTCTTAATGGTTCAATTCTCACATCTGTAAATGACTACTGAAAAACCATAACTTTAACTATACGGATCTGTATCAGCAAAATGATGTCTCTGCTTTTTAATATGCTGTCTAGGTTTATTATAACTTTCCTTCCAAGGAGCAAGTGTCTTTTAATTTCATGACTGAAGTCACCATCCACAGTGATTTTAGAGCCCAAGAAAATAAAATCTGTCACTGCTTCTACTTTTTCAACTTCCATTTGCCATGGACTTTTGGGACTGGATGCCATGATCTTAGTTTTTTGACTGTTGAGTTTTAAGCCACCTTTTTCACTCTCATCAACAGGCTCTTTAGTTCCTCTTTGTTTTTCTGCCTTTAGGTTGATCTCAGAAGATCAACCTAAATAGGAGATGTGATGCTGCAGTCTTTTCTGTTACATCGGATAACTGGAAGCATGCTATTAGAATGAGCTACTTGGACAAAGTGTTGGGTAGAAAGAAAATAAGATTTTTAAGACATTCATGTTTTAAAAGAAGAATAAGAAAAGAAGCAGAGACTGAAAAGAAAACCAGAAGAAATGACTTTGGACAAAACTAGGGGAATTTGATATCATAAATGCAAAGGATGAAAATGCTTGATGTATGAGGATATGATCAACAGACTCAATTCAAAGTACCCTTCAGGTGAACAGTTCATTGCATTGGCAATAGAAATTTTTAAATTAATTTTTATTGGAATATAGTTGCTTTACAATATTGTGTTAGTTTCTACTACATAGCAAAATGAATCAGCCACACACATACACACACACACACACACGTACATATATATCCCATCCATTTTGAAATTCCTTCCCATTCAGGTTACCACAGAAAATTAAGTAGAGATCCCTGTGCTATACACTAGGTTCTCATTAGTTATATCTTAATACATAATATCAATAGTGTTTATTTGTAAATTCCAGTTTCCCAATTCCTCCCACCCTGAACTATCCCTCCTTGGTATCCATACATACATTTGTCTGCTTTGCTTTGCAAATAAGATCATCTATACCATTTTGACAGCTTTATTTCATTCTAGATCAGTTCAGTTCATTCTCTCAGTAATGTCTGACTCTTTGCGACCCCATAAACCACAGCAATGGCACCCCACCCCAGTACTCTTGCCTGGAAAATCCCATGGAAGGAGGAGTCTGGTAGGCTCCGGTCCATGGGGTCGCTAAGAGTTGGACATGACTGAGCGACTTCACTTTCACTTTTCACTTTCATGCATTGGAGAAGGAAATGGCAACCCACTCCAGTGTTCTTGCCTGGAGAATCCCTGGGATGGAGGAGCCTGTTGGGCTGACGTCTATGGGATCACATAGAGTTGGACACGACTGAAGTGACTTAGCAGCAGCAGCAGCAGCAAACCACAGCAAGCCAGGCTTCTCTGTCCATCACCAACTCCCGGAGTTTACCCAAACTCATGTCCGTTGAGTCCGTGATGTCATCCAATCATCTCATCCTCTGTCATCCCCTTCTCCTTCTGCCTTAATTCTAGAGAAGTGGCTAAAACGTAGAGTTTAAGAATGAATGGGATTAAAAAAAATAGCATGAAAACAATTTTTTTCAATAACTGTACCTATGAAAGAGAAGAGAACAACAATACTAGAGAGAGAGGGTACAAAGTATTTTTTGACGCTGAAGAGACAAGTGCATCATTAACTCTCTCTGGGAAGGATTTAAGGATTTAATTTGGAAGGAGTAGCAGCAGAAAGTCGATAATTAAAAAAGGGACATCCCACTCCTGAGAAGGCAAGAATATTTGAGAATCTTATTATTATTAGGATTAATAATGGATTAATTAGTTCAGGAAGTAGGACAGACAGTAGGGATTGATGAAAATGTGAAAGTTTAGTGGCAAGAAAATAGTTCCATTCCTATCTAGAGTCTTCAATTTTCTGTGAAAAGTGCAATTAATGTCACTTAGAGAGACAAAGTGCTCATCAATGGTAAAAGAAGACTAAAGTTTTGAAATAGCTACATGACACTGCACTAGATGATGAAAATTATTAGACTGATGTTCTTTATCTGCTATGTATTTAACAAATTCTACTTTATATTTCCACCAATTTCAAAATATTTAAAATGCTTCTATTGTGTAAATTTGCATGAACTAGAATACTTGAATATTGCAGAATAAAGAGATAATACTATCACACACATATCTTATTCTTTCCTCCATATCCATTTGAAAAATCTAGTGGTACTGCCTAAAACTGCATTCCTCAAATGGGAGGGAATCATAGGAAAGGGCAAGTTATGATGAGTTTTAAAGAAGCAAACGTTTGCTTTGGGATGACGCTGACCTGTACACTTGAATAAACATGTTCAGCTGAAACTGATAGGCCTTCTTTCTCCTAATGCAACTAATTATTTAATGTCAAGTCAAGTATTAAAATTGTCATATTAAATTGTTGTCTACTGCACTGATCCTCTAGTTTTATTTTTACAACAGCCTTAAAAGAGAAGTTAATATGTCTAATTTTGAAACACACTAAAGCACTTTGAAAACATTTTCAACTTTATAATGCTGCCTGAAATGACAACCCACTCCAGTATTCTTGCCTGGTTAACCCCATGGACAAAGGAGTCTGGTAGGGGGTGGGGGCAGGCTGCAGTCTAGGGGGTCATAAAGGGTCACATAGGAGTTAGCTAAGTAACAATAAATAAAGAGATAGCTTAGGCCCTGTTATGCCAAGATAGCCAGAGATCTATTAATATTAGAGTTTTATTCATGTATCTAAATGTATAAATGAGTGCTGTTTGTGTTCAAGAAAGTAACTGCATTATAGTATACAAAAATAAGTAAATAAAGCCCAATTCTTACATATCAACTTTTTTATAGTGAGTGCAAGAAATTCTAATGAGAAAAAATACATCAAAATATGTTGTATTGCTTTTGTTATTATGTTTCTATATGAATCTCTTGAGAAAGTATTATTATTAATAGTAGTTATTGCTCTTGAAACTGTATTGCCTTTCCAATAAAATATAATCCACAAGTCTTGAACTTTATAAAAGTAGACTGGAAACACATGCAATAATAGCAAAGGTATCTCTGGTTTTCCTCTCCTAAAATCACAAAAGTAATTACAAGAGTTGCTACCTGTGTAAAATCCCCCTGATAATTTTAGTAAATATTTTTTTCTTTCTTAAACTATTGAGTGATTTTACTTTTGGTCATTTAAGGAGTTGTGAACTAGCTTTTGGTTTTAATAGAACAGGAACAATTTTCGGAAACATTTTAAGAGTGGCAGTCTCTGTATGCATAGATAGTTGCTTGTAGTGTATATTTTCGTGATTATTTAAAAAATGCATATTTTCATCGTTATTTTAAAATATGCACTCCAGATTTTGTGTTATTTAGTTATGCTCAAATGACATTGAAAAGCAGACAAAGCATTTTATTCAACTATATGAGTTAGTGACATGCAGCTTAAATAAATATATATTAGCTTCATGAAGCAAGACTTTTGTAAAGTTGATGATTTTTCATTTCTTGACTAGATTGTCTACTGTAATAATCATTTAAGATCTATTTAGCATTGGAATTAGGCATCTTTGGAGTATTGGAAAAAATGTAGGTGTTTGAAATCACTTAGTGATATAAGAAATATTTACATTTTTATACATTTATACAAAAGATAGATAATATATGGTAAAACTACTTTTAAATATTTATGTTTTCTATATAGAGAAAATAGTCGAACAGTCAAACAATGTATTGTACACAGTTTTTATTTTAGCCCATGATGGATTCCATTATTTCTTTAAAATGAATTTGACCATCTATTTTGTTGTCATAGACCATCCTGCACTCCACTGTATTGTGTACAGAGGTAGCTACACCCTTGAATCATAAAGTATGCTATTCCTTTTAGAATACCCAAGTCACCACTGAAAATTATCCCAGTAAAGTCTTATCAGTGGCTTCTGTGGTGGTAGGTAGACCTCTTTTCTATATGCTCTAGCATAGCAGGCTACAGTCCATGGGGTCACAAAAATCTGACACAACTAATTGACTAACATTTTCACTTTACTTTTGTGTATAAAAAATAAAAATTATACAAAGAAAGAAAACAAACAAACAAAAAAACTTGGTCTTCTTGAATACCAGGCCTTTGTAGTTATGTATAATTCTTCTAGGGCAAGTTATTTAAAGCTTTCTGAAGGAAATGATACAAAATCTGAAATCTGAAGGATGAACAGAGAAATAACAAGGGAGAAATTAGCTGTTAGGCATTTATTCTTTCAAATAATGAATACAAGTACCCAGTATGTGGCAGGAATTGTGGTATATTGGTTTGGAAATATACTTAGTTTCTGCTCTAACGGAGCTCATAGTCCACCAAGGGAAAAGTATATACCAGACTTACGACTTGGACAAGCATGAAATATGGACTTTGAATAAGTTCACTATGGCTGAAGGTAGAGCCTGAGGTTGAAAATGCTGATACATTACTTTGAAGAGAAAAACAGGCTCTATATTGAAGACCTTATGAGTCATGTTAAGAAAATCTGACTTTATTCTAAAGACAGATAATGAGAAGGCAAGGCAAAATTTTAGGGAACTAACACAATTGTTTGTGTTTGTGTGTGTGTGTGTGTTACACTTGATAAGGGTGTCATTAACTGCCGATTGGAGAGTTATTCAAAAAGGTGGACCATGGAAGAATATAGTCTGGTTAATTCACTGTATCAGTAACATAGTTGGAGTAATTGTGGTTTGGGTTGAAGCAGTTCAGATGTAGATGATCAGGAATGAATTGAATAAAGAGCTACATGATTCAGAACAAGAATGAATGTAGAGATATTCACCCCACTTTTCTCAGTAGCTAAGACTCTTCGTGGTACATAGGAGACATCAGAAATGTTGTTATAAATTATTTTGTTATACACTGTGTTATTTGTTATAAATGTGATAGAGGAGGAAAGGTATTGAAATGGTGATGAGCATAAACTCTGGATTCAGACCATTTGAATTCAAAATTCAGACTCTGTTGTTTATTTGAAGACTTTGCCTTCCATTAAATGTGTGACATGAGGCACATTGCTTAACTTTATTGTGCGTCAGTTTCCTCAATTGTAAAATGGGGCTTATATTGCTGCAAGGATTCAGTGTGATGCTGCATGCAAATGACTTAGCGCAGTGCTAACCAAACACAGAGAGATCAAAAGTCCTGGATCTGTCTTAATCAGCAAGAAGGGCCATTGTTCTTCTTTAACCTTTGATTCAAGTGAGTACAGCCTAAGAGAAATTCCAGACACCAAAAAGTAGCTGGATGTGAAAATACAAAGAGGGACAGTAAAAGCACAATAGAACATGGGAGGTGTAGTTACTATGAGCAAGTCTTGCAGTTCTAAGCCTCTTAGAAACAGAAAAAAGATGATTAAATACATCAGCTAAACTGCAGTATCTCATGAATTGTGATGTTCAGAGTAAAAGAGAAACGTAGTAAGACTAGAAAGTAGGATTATTTTAAATTACAGTTGCAATTATTTTAAATTACTTTAAAGCACAATTACAAAGGAGAAAAACTACACAAGAGGAGAAATAAGAAAAGAGTACTCACATTGATTTGTTCATTCCCTGATAGCTCAGTTGGTAAAGAATCTGTCTTCATACAGGAGATCCCAGTTCAATTCCTGGGTCTGGAAGACCCTCTGGAGAAGGGATAGGCTACCCACTCCAGTATTCTTGCTGTTCCCTTGTGGCTCAGCTGGTAAAAATCTGCCTGCAATGCTCGAGACCTGGGTTTGATCCCTGAGTTGAGAAGATCCCCTAGAGAAGCGAAAGGCTACTCACTCCAATATTCTGGCCTGGAAAATTCCATGGACTGTATAGTCCATGGGGTGGCAAAGAGTTGAACACCATTGAGCAACCTTCACTTCACTCACTTAGATTCAAAAGATCATTCAGCTGACAAGCCAGTGAACTAAAATGCAACTCATTTTGTTTGTAGTTAATCATTGGTCTAGATAGATGAGGCCTTATGTAATAATGAGTGAAATTTATTGAGATGTAGCACAGTAACTGATGATGATGGTAAAGGAGCCTCCAGTAAGATCAAAAAGAAACAATTAAAAAATTGGTGGTGTTGTTGCTCAATCACTAAATCACATTCAACTCTTTGCCACTGCATGGATTATAGCATACCAGGCTTCTCTGTTCTCTACTATTTCTTGGTATTTGCTCAAATTTATGTCCATTGAGTTCATAACGTTATATAGCCATCTCATCCTTTGTTGACGCCTTCTCCTCTGGCCCTCAGTCTTTCCCAGCATCAGTGTGTGTGTTAGTCACACTCAGTCATGTCCAACTCTTTGTTACCCCACACACTGTGGCCCACCAGGGTTCTCTGTCCATGGGATTCTCCAGGCAAGAATACTGGAGTGGATTTCCATTCCCTTCTCCAGAGGATCTTTGAACCCTGGTCTCCTGCATTGCAGGCAGATTCTTTACTGTTTGAGTTACAGGGAAGTAACATCAGGGTCTTTTCCAATGAGTCAACTCTTCACATCAAGTGACCAAAGTACTTACTGGAGGTTCAGCTTCAGCATATAAGTGGCAAAAATATTTCTCAGTGGAAAAAAAATTTAATTTTTTAGATGAAGAATTCTTCTAAAGTAAGACTTTATCTTGACTAATGACAGTTCCTCCTTCCCCCAAGGCAGAACTTGAATCAGAGACCTACAAATAGTTAGCTTATTTCCAAAGCAGTGTTAAGGAGTGAGTATATAGAGAAGAAAAATAAAAAGACCAATTCAAGAATTAGTTAAGGAGGATGGTTTATGAAGTTGGTTGACCGATTTGACAACTGATGTTTAATCCTGTGCGACATTCTGTGGAGTCTTTGTAAAAGAATGTTGCAACTGTGTACAGGGATTGGGTTATTAAAGAGGAACTCTTGTCCACTGTCCAGCATCCATCATTGGTCAAGCATGGGTTCACCTGTGAATGGCAGCTGCCTCACTTGGAAAGTTCTAAGACTGGATGCAAGAGGCACTGTGACCATGTGCTGGTAGGGCGAATCTGTGAGGTAGGCAAAAATCTGCTCTGAATCAATCAATTTGACATTGGCAGTTGGGCCTAGAAGGATTTAAGTAATCTACGTGCATGCCTGGTAAGTTGCTTCAGTCATATCCGACTCTTTGAGACCTCACGTACTGTGTAGCCTGCCAGTCTCATCTGTCCATGGGATTCTCCAGGCAAGAATACTGGAGTGAGTTGCTTGCTCTCTTCTAGGGAATTTTCCTGACCCAAGGATTGAACCCACGTCTCTATGTCTCCTGCACTGGCAGGCAGGTTTTACAGAAGGAGGCTAATACAATTCCTATCATTATTAGGGGAAACTGTTGAACTATAAGAATGAGGACTATATCCTATAAGTCTTCAGTGAAGGAGGAGATTTTCTTCAGTCAATTCAAAATTCATTTCCCTCAGATTCTTAAATGTTATAAATAGTACAAGAATGGGAAGAGTTTTATTTTGCTTTATTTGTCAACCATTATTACCCAGCAATTTTATTCTCAGCAAATGAGTAAAGACTGTTTTTGTTATAGTTGATATTTTTGTTGTTGTTCTTAAAATGATGATAGAAAGACGTACTTATACATGAAAGGGCTCAGGTATCATTAGAGTTCGATACTCCTGGAACAAGTAATTATCTAAAGTTACTTTCCAGGCAAGAAGGGTAGAATACAAAATGGCTCTAAAACAATGTTGAAGAGAAGATATGAGAGAACAGGAAGTAAACACTAAGAGGAGACAGCAAATGCTATATAGTCTCACTACTCATTTTATCCACATAGAGTACTACATTCCCTCTCTTTATTTTCTATCATAGACAAACCATTCATTTCTTTCCTAAAGCTTACTATTTTAAAATGTTTATGTGTATAATAGATGCATTCTTCTTAGTCTCCACTAAACCGCCAGGGCCAGAGCACCAAAAATATATCTTTCTTCCCATTCTACAGTCAAGAGCATGTTCATTGTGTAAAATTGGACACTTTTACTGAATTAATTAATGTATTAATTTCCAGTTAATGTCAGGGGAGAGTGAAACTGTCCTCCCAAAGAGCATAAATAAATGTTCCATAAGCTTAAAGAGTCTTTGAAGTTGCTTGATTTGTTTTAGAATTTCAAGCACATTTTGAATTTTATTACTCACTCTATTCATGTTTCTACTGATTAATCAAAATAATGGTTTAATTTGCTTATCTGGAATAACATTCTTGCTTTAGTGAGATTGAGAATGTTTACTAATTAACAGTTCAGTCCCTTCAGTGCTGCATTTCTTTTTAGAAAAAAATAATAAAAATCTAGTGTAATATAAAATTAATATTTTACTAGATAAATTCACACTTTTGAATAACAGACATGTTTTTAGCTTTTGAACAACTTTTTGAAATTTGATAAATCAGGATTTAAAGGTTCCTCTTCTCTTTTCCTACAAAGTGTGATAAGGTCTGCACTCTCATACTTGAGAATCATGAACTCCTAATCACTTGCTTGCATAAAGCAGTTTAAAATATATGTTTCAGGTATTGTCAATATGTAAAAGAGCCTTGCCATTTTACAGTTTTATATTTGTGACATGGAGGGCAAGAGTCACTTAGCTTCTGGCTGGAGAGCATTTTTCTCATTCTTTCCTGGGCATCATAAGTGAGTAGCCTTAGTAAAATCTGATTTAAATTCTGAATCTTAGCATACTTTCACATTCGGCTCTTCAAAGTGTGCAGCAATTAAAACACACACACACACACTTATGAAATACTCAATTATCCAAATTATAGATTAATAATTATAGTGAAGAGAACCGAACAGCTTTAACTATAGGTGTACCTTGCCATTCTTATTTAACATAATCTCCCTTCCTAACACACATATGTGATGATAAAGAAATTTAAGCAAAGCAACTCTTTCTCACTTGATACCCTCCATGATAACAAGAGCTTAGTCATATTAATCCACTTTTCTAATTTATCTCCTTACTCCCCTAAAAAGGAGGGATTCTTATTATCTTGGATTCTGTTCTCAGTGGTTCTAAGTTTAAGACCTTACCGTCAAATCCAAAGGGGAAAAGTCACTTAAATAGTTCTCTTATTTAAGTGAATTTTCATAATAATATTTTGACAAAATGAAAACAAACCCCCAGGGAATTCTTTCTACTTTTCCTTCATTAAGAAGGTCAATTTATCAGGACTTGCTTTGCATTGATTTATTTCAATTTTATGAAATTTTAAATGACATACTAATCTAATATTTAAACCAACACCATCACCTTTGTCAAGAAGAAAATGATATATTACATTATTATGATAATTAACATGCTTTATTATATCTAGCTGAATAATAAAATTTTATTGTAATTCAGTTATTAAAATAATATAATTTAAGAAAATTATATTTCACTTTCATTATTTCACTCTAAAATATTAAAGAGTAGTATCATTTGTACATATAGTATTATGCATTTTATGTAATAATATGTTTTTCTTGGTATAATCAGTTTATCATAATTTGCAATTTTATTTTTCTCTCTACTTTTCTACAACCAACCTGTGTGACATGATTTTAACATCAATAAATTAGCAATTTCAAAACATAAAATTATAAGTTTCCTTAAAAGTTAAATACAGTCACTAAATATTTCTAAGTGTTCTATGTGTGTGTGTTTCTTCCCATCTCTGTGAAAATAATCGTTTTTTTTTTTTCAGAAATATCCTCAGATACTAAACAAATATATAGATAATTCCTTGATAACTGATAATCGAAAGTCTACTAGAAAAATACTTACAGGGTATTTAGAATCTTTTAAAGTAGTTTTGTCTTGTAATTCAATTTGTAATGTTTCTCCATATGCATATGGTAAGTGGTATCTTATGAGAAGATCTTGTCTTGAATCTATTATTCTAATTTATGTATTCTGTGTCTTAAAGTAATTTATATAGAGAAAAAAACTGGTTCTCTCCAAACCAATTACAAACTAATCACCATGCAAACAAAACTCTAAATCCAGTGGTTTAAACGGTCCTAAATTATCATGGCAACCAACTCCAGTGTTCTTGCCTGGAGAATCCCAGGGGACGGGGCAGCCTGGTGGGCTGTCATCTCTGGGGTCGCACAGAGTCGGACATGACTGAAGCGACTTAGCAGCAGCCACAGCAGCAGATAGTGTTCACATAAATGGGCCTTCATTTTAGTTATCTGAAAGCAAATATTAACCTTTTACAATTTAAATATTGGAATTCAATGACAGGATAAAATATTATTTAAAGATAGATACATATTGTTCCAGCAGACCATTGTGTAATGATTATTAACTTTAGGTAAGCTAAGTACAGACAGGACTGAGCCACTGAACTGAACTGAACCTAAGTACAAATAGGTGTAAAAAGACCCAGTAACTGATCTACCTGCACAGGTGTAGTCAGTGACAAAACAGAACCGGTATACCTGTAGTTCTGACTCCATAGCCCGTTTCTCTACTTAGACATGATGAGTGTTTCAGCAACTCAGTGTTTCAGTATGACATCATCAGTTGTCTAAATTAGTACTAGGTCAGCTACTATTCAAAATGGTTGACAGTTATACATTTTCAATACTAGCTTCCAAAATGAGAAAAAATACAAATGTGGATTTAGTAAAATTAGAGCAATAACTGGAGAAGGCAATGGCACCCCACTCCAGTACTCTTGCCTGGAAAATCCCATGGGCGGAGGAACCTGGTGGGCTGCAGTCCATGGGGTCACTAAGAGTCGGACTCGACTGAGCGACTTCACTTTCACTTTTCACTTTCATGCATTGGAGAAGTAAATGGCAACTCACTCCAGTGTTCTTGCCTGGAGAATCCCAGGGATGGGGGAGCCTGGTGGGCTGCTGTCTATGGGGTCGCACAGAGTCGGACACGACTGAAGCAACTTAGCAGCAGCAGCAGCGGCAGCAGCAGCAGAGCAATAACTTTAAATACTCAAAAAATATACATTTGAAGGGAAAGTAACATATCTTATGGGGAGATAATTTTTTGTATGTAATAAAGAATAGATTGAGGCATTTAATGTCTGGATTTTCAGTTCTACCACCAGTACAATGGTAAAGGCAACAAATCAACAATATAGAAAGTAATTTACTGAAGGTGGTAACCCCACTTTGAAAATGTGGAAAATCATTTTTTAATTTGTTATTTAATTAATTTCTACACTGTAGGAGGTCCAGGAGAACCTCATTAATTATCACTCCTCACTAACAAATTCTAATTAATTAGAGTTTCATTTATATTCATATTCTTCAAATGGGAATGAAAATATCATCTTTTTTTTCTTTTATTTTTTTTGCTATTGCTACACTGGAGAACTTGTTTCCTAAGTAAGGATGAAAACTACATTTAAAAAATTCCATAATGAAATAAAATAATCCCTTCTCTCACCTCCATCTCTTATATGAATATTTGGAGAATACACCCCAGTGGTGTGTGGATACCTGGTGGGAATGAGGAAACAAAGAATAGAGAATTCCTGCTTCATAACCTTATGTATCAGAAAAATGAATGGCTTTTATCCACCCAGATGTTCTCTATAAACTTGGTAGCAATAACTAGAGCTGTACACTTTCAAAATGCATGTTATCAGATCTCATGAAATAGGTGCCTCAGAGGAGAACTGTTTCAAATGGTGAGCTGAGGGGCCTGAGCTAGGAAATGTGTCCAATGTAATCAAATTTGTTGCTGAAAATTCTGTAAACATCAAATGAATTCACAGAATAACCTAAAGAACAGATTTTTAGGTTTGATTGGTCATAGAATAAGGAAATTCAATTTTATCAATCATTTTCTTTTTTTACTTAATAGAAAATACAGCAAATACTTGACTGCTACTAAGCAAAGGATAGAATTTATACCAGCTTATAAGCTAGGTTTTACTAGGCTCATCTGTTCTTGATCGGAAACCAAAACTTTGGAGCCATTAAATTACCTGTTCAAATTCTTTAGAGTAATTTACATAAATGAAGCTTTTATTATACCAAGCCTACTAAATTTAAGAATCATGATTTTTATCATCATGTAATATCATTCTTGAATTTGCAATCATACTTAAATACCTTGAGAGTTTTCTTCAAATGCATTATTCAAAATATAAGGTAGAGTTTCATACATACTCAATTTCATGCTAAAAATCTAAAGGATATAGCATTACAATTTCTTTAAGTCCTGAACTAAGTGTCAGCAGAACATCCCATAAGACTAAGTTGCTTAAATTATTAACACTTCAGAGGATCATTTCATTAAAATGTGATACTCAAAATAGAGTATCATTATGTTTTTCACCTGCTGTTAGGAGCTATAGAGTTCCTTGCCTGCGGATTTGTATCACACTACCATTAGTTTTACTAAAGTCAGAAAGAAAATTTAAGTCTTATTTTAATTTTAATATCTAACTCTTTATCACATGACTATAACATAGCACTAGTAAGAGTTTGTAGAAGTAATATATGCTTCCAGGAATGAATGAATTATAATTATAATATTATTAATCATAATTATGAGTAACCAATTTAGAAATCAGTCATTTTAAGAAACATTATGAATATAGATGATCATATTTTGAAACATTATATGAACATATTTTGCATGCAATTCCAAAATGACCAATTAGATTTTAACAGACAATTATGAAACAGAACTTGAGTAGCCACAATGGTCAGTTTTTAAAAAAATACACAAAAGGATATATATAAATATGGTTAGTATATTACAAGCTGAGTTATAGCATTTTATATTCCCACATTATGAATTCTTTCATATGTCTTATTATACTATAAGTGAAAAATGAAGTGGAAATTTTAATCATTCAGTCATGCCCACCTCTTTGTGTCCCATGGACTGTAACCCACCAGGCTCCTCTGTCTGTTGAATTCTCCGGGCCAGAATACTGGAGTGGGTAGTCATTCCCTTCTCCAGGGGATCTTTCTGACTCAGGGATCAAACCTGGGCCTCTTGCATTACAGGCAGATTTTTTACCATCTGAGCCACCAGGAAAGCCCAAGGACTGGCATAATTATTAATTTTGTCCATTTATTCACTAAAGCATTAAAGAAACTTCTTAAAAAAGAGTTTATTCCAATGCTACTTAACCTACTACGGAGCACAGAAAATAAAGGAAAACTTTCAAATTAGTTTTATAATGAAATCATAACATCCTTTAAGAAAATTATCAAGAACTACAGCAAAAAGAAAGCCATATACCATGCTTATTTATGAATATAAATTCAGAAATATTAAATGAAAAATAGCAAACAGAATTCAATAGAATATTGAAAAAGTAAAAAAAAATTAATCCATGACTAAATGGAGTTTTCACTACCCCAGAAATCCAAGTATCTCACTAGTACCAACTGTTTTAATATGATCAATCATAATAATATAATTAATATAATAATAATAATAATATAATATAATAATTTTATAAATTATAAAATGAAAAATCCTATTTATGGTAAAGAACACTAAATCAAATAATAATTGATAGGATGATATGCATTCACCCACAGATCTTTATCTAAGATCTGATAAAGAAATATGAAAACCTTTCCTGCTAAAATTAAGCACATTCGGTTTCCTGTTTCACTACTATTTAAAATAATGTAAGAAACATTTGGACAATGCAATCAGAGAAGACAAAAAATTGAATTTTAGAGAAAAAAATTAAACATACACATGGTATGATAGCTTAAATAAGCCACTGAAAAACAGAAAAACTTACAAAAGTAATAGGAAATGTACATAAAACCAATAGTTAACAAATAGGCAAATAATGCCTATCATAAAAGATAAAAATATAGGTAAAACCCTCATTTACAGTAAAAATAACAGCAATTTAAAAAGCTGACTGGAAGTAAAATTAGAAATAAATCAATTTAAAGTAGATGCTAACATTTATAAAATTTCCCTGAACCAAAAAAACGATTTGAAAAAAATGAAAAAAAAATTCTGTTTGAATACGAGAGATCAATGTAATAGGTTTTATATTTTTATAGGTTAATTTGCAAATTTAATACAATTTCAAATAAACTGCTGCCATTTCCATTTTTATAATTATTAACATCAATTACAAACTTTATTTAGATCAACAAATATGTCTGATGAGCAATGAGAGGGAATTACTTCTTTAAGATATCAAAGGTACTATTTAGCCTCTATAATTTTTTTTCATTTTGACAATATTTATTACAAATCAGATTTTATAAACACTACATAAATTACATACAAAAGCTAGATATAAATATATAGAAATCCCAGAAAGAACAAGATTATTTTATATAATAGTTTATAAGTATGTATCAGTTCATAAATAATGTAAAGTGAAACAACTGTGGTTTCCATTCTAACATATGAAGACCCTCATAACGAGAAAAAAATTTTTCTAAATCTCTGAAAAACTAAAAAATCAGCAACTCAGATCCGTCAGAGAATTGAGGTCACAAAGCAAACTGTCACTCAGGAAACGAGGGAAAAAGGCAAATACAGAGAATCATGATTTACCAGGAGCAGAAGCTACTGAAGACAGTGACTGGCAGAAACCCTAACAGTTGCTGATGAACTGCTGTAGACCAAGTGTGGAACAGACTGAAAGTTAAATTCCTATAGGCCCAGTATAAGGGCAGCCCCCACAGTTTCGTTAGCTTTACTATTGGGAACAATACCAGTTTCTCACTGCAAAGATTAGAACATCCCCTTTCCTCAACACTTATTCCTCAAATATTCAAGCAAATAAAGGAGAAAAACAATCATTTTGAAAATTCTCAGGGAAAAGTAATTATTTTGAAATTGATCATACCTAACTATACAAAGGACACTTAAAAATAAGCAAAAAAAAAACCATGTGAAAGGACAAAATATCTGAACAGAAAAACCACTAAAGAACACATACAGATGGCAAGTACTCTTATGAAGGGATGGTAAACATTTGTAATTAAGAAAGTGCACATTGGAACCGCCAATTTCCAGTCCTGCATGTTGCAGGCTTTAAAGTCTGTCCTAATAACAAATAAAAGGCTGAACAAGGTGAAAAATCAACTCTTCTTAGATGTCAGAAAAGTGAGATCACAGAACACACTGCTTCCCTAGAAGATGGAGAGGCAAACAGGTAGATATAGAGAATCATAGCTTTCCAGAGTGGAAATCAAATTCTTGATTCTGCAAGAATCAATATTAGGGTGGGAAAGTGTGAACTGTGGGGATCAGTGAGACCAAGTCTGTGAGTTTAAAACTTCAACAGGACCCCCACAGTTTAGTGAACTTTATTTCCTGGAGCTCTGCCAGATTCCTATGGTGAATATCAGAGAAATATTCTCTTTGGCTTCCTACAGGAAGAGAAGGAAAATGCTATGCTAAGTCACTTCAGTCGTGTCCGACTCTGTGCGACCCCATAGACGGCAGCCCACCAGGCTCCCCCATCCCTGGGATTCTCCAGGCAAGAACACTGGAGTGGGTTGCCATTTCCTTCTCCATTGCATGAAAGTGAAAAGAGAAAGTGAAGTCGCTCAGTCATGTCCGACTCTTAGCGACCCCATGGACTGCAGCCTACCAGGCTCCTCCGTCCGTGGGATTTTCCAGGCAAGAGTACTGGAGTAGGGTGCCATTGCCTTCTCCGGAGAAGGAAAATAACAGCTATGAGATATGTTGGAGCATTCCATTCTTAGCAAGGCCTGCCCTCAGAAGGAACTATTTCACCACAGCCTGTTGAGATTTAGTCAGAGCCTCACTGACCAAGGCAGAGGAAACATCCAAACCAGCACTTCCTGTCCAACTTTCAGTAAAATATTGCAAAGCATAATAAAGGACAAAACAGTTTGAAGATTCAAAACAAGAATGAGGACTAGACTCAGGCATAGCAGGAATATTGAAATTATAAGACTGTGAATTTAAAACAATTTTGGTTAAAATGTTAAGGGCTCTAATAAAAAAGAAAGAAAGAAAGAAAATATGCTAGAATATGAGGATAATCTAAACAGGAGATGGAGAGAATAAGAAAGAAATTCAGTTCAGATCAGTCACTCAGTCATATCCAACTCTTTGCGACCCCATGAATCACAGCATGCCAGGCCTCACTGTCCATCACCATCTCCTGGAGTTCACTCAAATTCACATCCATCCAGTCAGTGATGCCATCCACCCATCTCATCCTCTGTCATCCCCTTTTCGTCCTGCCACCAATCCCTCCCAGCATCAGAGTCTTCTCCAATGAGTCAACTCTTCGTATGAGGTGGCCAAAGTACTGGAGTTTCAGCTTTAGCATCACTCCTTCCAAAGAACACCTAGGGCTGACCTCCTTTAGAATGGACTGGTTGAATCTCCTTGTAGTCCAAGGGACTCTCAAGAGTCTTCTCCAACACCACAGTTCAAAAGCATCAATTCTTCGGCGCTCAGCCTTCTTCACAGTCCAGATCTCACATCCATACATGACCACAGGAAAGACCATAGCCTTGACTAGGCGAACTTTTGTTGGCAAAGTAATGTCTCTGCTCTTCAATATGCTATCTAGGTTGGTCATAACTTTCCTTCCAAGGAGTAAGCATCTTTTATTTTCATGGCTGCAGTCACCATCTGTAGTGATTTTGGAGCCCAGAAAAATAAAGCATGACACTGTTTCCACTGTTTCCCCATCTATTTCCCACGAAGTGGTGGGACTGGATGTCATGATCTTCATTTTCTGAATGTGGAACTTTAAGCCAACTTTTTCACTCTCCTCTTTCACTTTCATCAAGAGGCTTTTTAGTTCCTCTTCACTTTCTGCCATAAGGGTGTTGTCATCTGCATATCTGAGGTTATTGATATTTCTCCTGTCAATCTTGATTCCAGCTTGTGCTTCTTCCAGCCCATCTTTTCTCATGATGTACTCTGCATATAAGTTTAATAAACAGGGTGACAATATACAGCCTTGAAGTACTCCTTTTCCTATTTGCTTCCGGACCTGCATATAGGTTTCTCAAGATGCAGGTCAGGTGGTCTGTATTCCCATCTTTTTCATAATTTTCCACAGTTTATTGTGATCCACCCAGTCAAAGGCTTTGGCATAGTCAATAAAGTAGAAGTAGATGTTTTTCTGGAACTCTATTGCTCTTTCCATGATCCAGCGGATGTTGACAATTTGATCTCTGGTTCCTCTGCCTTTTCTAAAACAAGCTTGAACATCTGGAAGTTCACGGTTCACGTATTGCTGAAGCCTGGCTTGGAGGATTTTGAGCATTACTTTACTAGTGTGTGGGATGAGTGCAATTGTGTGGTAGTTTGAGCATTCTTTGGCATTGCCTTTCTTTTGTATTGGAATGAAAACTGACCTTTTCCAGTCCTGTGGCCACTGCTGAGTTTTCCAAATTTGCCGGCATATTGAATGTAGCACTTTCACAGTATCATCTTCCAGGATTTGAAAGACTTCAACTGGATTCCATTACCTCCACTAGCTTTGTTCATAGTGATGCTTTCTAAGGCCCATTTGACTTCACATTCCAGGATGTCTGGCTCTAGGTCAGTGATCACACCATCATGATTATCTTGGTCATGAAAATCTTTTTTGTACAGTTCTGTGTATTCTTGCCACCTTTTCTTAATATCTCCTGCTTCTGTTATATCCATACAATTTCTGTCCTTTATCGAGCCCTTCTTTCCATGAAATATTCCCTTGGTATCTCTAATTTTCTTGAAGAGATCTCTAGTCTTTCCCATTCTGTTGTTTCCCCCTATTTCTTTGCATTGATTGCTGAGGAAGGTTTTCTTATCTCTCCCTGCTATTCTTTGGAACACTGCATTCAGATTCTTATATCTTTCCTTTTCTCCTTTGCTTTTCACTTCTCTTCTTTTCACAGCTATTTGTAAGGCCTCCCTAGACAGCCATTTGGCTTTCTTGCATTTCTTTTCCGTGGGGATGGTCTTGATCCCTGTCTCCTGTACAATGTCACGAACATCCGTCCATAGTTCATTGGTAGAAATCAAAAACACTAAACAATCTTGTCTTGTTGCTGATCTAAGAAAATATACATTCAGATTTTCCCTATTGAAAATAATGCTTGCTGTGGGTTTAATGTATGTAATCTTTATTATGTTGAGGTAGTTTCTTTCTATGCCCATTTTCTGGAGTTTTTTTTTTTTTTGGGTGTTGAATTTTATTGAAAGCTTATCACCACAGATGGTGACTGCAGCCATGAAATTAAAAGACGCTTACTCCTTGGAAGGAAAGTTATGACCAACCTAGATAGCATATTCAAAAGCAGAGATATTACTTTGTCAACAAAGGTTCGCCTAGTCAAGGCTATGGTCTTTCCTGTGGTCATGTATGGATGTGAGAGCTGGACTGTGAAGAAGGCTGAGTGCTGAAGAATTGATGCTTTTGAACTGTGGTGTTGGAGAAGACTCTTGAGAGTCCCTTGGACTGCAAGGAGATCCAAACAGTCCATTCTGAAGGAGACCAGCCCTGGGATTTCTTTGGAAGGAATGATGCTAAAGCTGAAACTCCAGTACTTTGGCCACCTCATGCGAAGAGTTGACTCATTGGAGAAGACTCTGATGCTGGGAGGGATTGAGGGCAAGAGGAGAAGGGGACGACAGAGGATGAGATGGCTGGATGGCATCACTGACTCGATGGATGTGAGTCTGAGTGACCTCCGGGAGTTGGTGATGGACAGGGAGGCCTGGCGTGCTGCGATTCATGGGGTTGCAAAGAGTCGGACACGACTGAGTGACTAATCTGATCTGAAAAGATAAATAATTTAAAAAATATTAACAGAAATGGGAAATGCCTGTGATGCACTTACTAGTAGATTGGGCACAGTTGAGGAAAGAATCTCTGAGCCTGAAGATTCATTAAGAGAAACTTCTGAAACTGACAGTGAAGAGAAGAGAGAGAACAAAAAATGGAGTAAAATATCTAAGAAATGTGGAGTAACAATAAAAACTGTAACATAACATATAATGTAACATAATATAATGTAGATATCAGACAGGAAAGGAAGAGAGAAAGGAACACAAGCAATATTTGAAGCAATAATGATGGAGAGCTTCCCTAAATTAATATCAGACACCAAACCACAGATTCATGAAGCTCAAGAACATCAGGCAAAGATAAAAGCCAAGACAAAACAAATTGAAACAACTCCAAAATATAACAAAAACAACTCACCTAAACATATCATATTCAAACTGCAAAAAATCAGAGAAAAAGTCTTGAGAGACACTGAAAATTCAACAACAATTTGTTTCTGCTACCTATTAAAATCCAAAAAACCCTGACAATACCAGATTCTAGCAAGAATGTAAAAACAACAGGAACTTTCATTAACTGCTAGAAGGAATGCTAAGTAAAGCAGCCACTTTGCAAGACTTTTTTCAAATTTTATTATAAAGCTAAACACAGGCCAAGTATGATTTAGTTAAGCTCCCCAGTATTTACTGAAGTGAATTGAAAACTAATATTCGCACAAAAATCCTCATGTGAATATTGACAATAGTTTTACACCTAGTTGCCAAAATAATAGCAGTCAACAAGTCTCTCAATTGATGAATGGATAAACAAAATGCTGTGTTTATATCCATACAATGGAATATTATTCAGTAATAAAAAGAAATGAACTAGCCAGCCATGACAAGATATGAAGTACATATCTAAGTGAAAGAAGCTATTATACTTTGCTAAGTGAAAGAAGCAATTTTAAAATGGTCACTTACTGTATACTTTTAACCATGCCACATATATGAGAAGATAAAACTATGAAGATGATAAAAATATCATGATTTCCAGGGTTTGAGTAAGTGGAAGTGCTAAGTGCAGCACAAAGAAATTTTAGAACAGTGAAACTGTTCTGTATTTAGAGAAATCAGAAATGTGGTTTGTGATTGCTTCTGTGGGAGGGGGGAATTGCCCCCTAAAAGGTACATAAAGAAATGCTTTTAGCTACTGCTGAAGTGTTAATCATATTGCACTATAGAAATATATTAAATCAACATATTATACAACTTAAGCTTACACAATTTTATGTGTCAATTATATCTAAATTCAGTTCAGTCACTCAGTTGTTGTGTCTGACTCTTTGAGACCCTGTGGACTACAGCACACCAGGTTTACCTGTCCAAAACAAACAAGCAAAAAATTACTTAAAACCATCTAATATACTATTGAAAATAAAAAGAAATTCTCTGAAATAAATAAAATCTTGTAAGTTTTAGTTGATAGATAAGCAAACTTAGAAATTATATATATGTAAAACTCTTCAAATATACACATAAGATCTGTGAGATTTACTACATGTAAATTATATTACAAATTTTAAAAAAATGAGAAAGAAAAAGAAAAAAGTGACATGAGGATCATATCATCCAATTATATGCACTGCTGCTGCTAAGTCGCTTCAGTTGTGTCCGACTCTGAGCGACCCCATAGACGGCAGCCTACCAGGCTCCCCGTCCCTGGGGTTCTCCAGGCAAGAACACTGGAGTGGGTTGCCATTTCCTTCTCCAATGCATGAAAGTGAAAAGTGAAAGTGAAGTCGCTGAGTCGTGTCTGACTCCTAGTGACCCCATGAACTGCAGCCTACCAGGTTCCTCCATCCATGGGATTTTCCAGGCAAAAGTACTGGAGTGCGTTGCCACACAGGTATCACTTAATTTTGCCCTCAAATTGATAAAAAAGAAATTAAAAACAGATTTATAATGTGTATTGTGAACAAAGTCTCTATATTTTCCGAAATTTAAAAGGTTTTTTTTTTGATGTGGTAATTTTATTGAGGGTATATTTCATGTTTTTTAAAGAAACTGTTTTATAGAATATATGCTGGTATATTTAAACTAAAATGATTCTCTAATTTGTATCTGTTTCACATTAATTTACACTATGTAGAGAAAGGAAATTGGGTGGGGATAGGTGTAAAAGTAGGCTGATCATGCACTGAAAATTGTTGATAGACGATTATAATATCCTTTCTACACTGTATTTACGTAAAGCTTTATCTCAAAAATTAAAAATGTTTTCCAGTTTAGAATATTAATTATATTGTAAATATAAATTTAATACTTTATATTAAACCATCCTACATTCAACAAGTGTTAATAGTTGAGAAAATATAACTCACTACTTGTATCCTGTGTTTTGAATACTTCTGATCACTACAGTTAGACTTATGACCCTTGATACTCCCACTCCTGTTGAATCGAAAGCCAGTACTAGCCTTACTGAAGCACAACAAATCCTTATCCTCATAGATATTTTGCAAGGTAAATATGGACATTACTATTTACCAGTGAAGGAACTGCAGGTTAAAGGCCTCCCAAGTTTCTGCAGTTATCAATTTGTATTGGATATTTAATTAAAATATGCAGACAATTGACTACAAAGGCAGTTCAACTTCAAAATAACATTGTGGCTCTTTGTATTGTGGCCTCTTATATTTTAACTGCATTCCTTCAATTCTCCAGTAACTAATGCACACATGCTGAGTTGCATCTGACTCTTTGCAACCCCATGGATTGTAGCCCGCCAGGTTCCTCTGTCCCTGGGATTTCCCAGGCAAGAATATGGGAGTGGGTTGCCATTTGCTTCTCCAGGGGATCTTCTTAGCCCTGGGATGAACCCACATCTCCTGCTTGGCAGCTGGATTCTTTATCACTGAACCACCAGACAGCAGGGACTTCCTTTATTACTTAAGAGCGAAACAATAATAAATGTATTACTTAATATCTTAGACTTTGTCCTTACATAGTAACTTACTTTACTTTGTTGTTCAACTAATCTTCCTTTAACTTGTGCTTAGCTGGGTTTTTCCTCAATAGTACTTTTTAGGGATCTTCTTTCTCAATCTTACACCAACTTGGAATTCCATACAAGTTGGAATCTACATGGAATTCAGTAGGCTATGACTTTCTTTTCATGTTTGAATTTTTAACAGCTGTTTGACTCTGTTTTTTTCCCATTTAGTATTTTTCTGGGTGATCTATTTTGAAATCTATAAATCTATGATTCCAACAAGTGGGTGCTTAATAAAGGACTATTAATAATTACACACAAATACTACTGTGAGTATCTTAACAGATGTTGTTTACATCCACCATTTTATTTTTAGGAAAACCAAGAAATCATCATTTTAATTGTAATGCTAAAATAAATGCAAACCACATATCTTTTGGGAAATATAAATGCAACTGCTTTGCTTTAATTAGATATGGCAAAAGAACTTTAGTATGAAGTATCTATATTTAGAAGGTTAATTATCAATTTATAAAATGACCTTGAAAAAGATGTGCCTGACTCTAGACTACAGACAGATGGACTTTTATGGATTTTAAAGAGCAGCTTAATTGTGCTAATAAAATCTAATATGAAACACAATGGGTTAGGTGAAATTCTTTAGTATCACTAATTATGCATATGCTAGAGATATTAAAATTGCCATCAGACCAAGACAATTTCATTCATTTTCTCAAATTTCTGATAATGCTTATATGCTATTTTACACCACTGCTTCCATTTAGAATTAGCTACAATACTTATAATCTATTAATGTCAAATTCAAAGATACATACTGAACTTCAGGAGGCAATAGATAAGACTCATTAACAGCTGAAAGTTTGGAGTAAGGGAAATTAGATTGATGGTTCTCAGTCCAGTTCAGTTCAGTTGCTCAGTAGTGTCCGACTCTTTGCAACTCCATGAACTGCAACATGCCAGGCCTCCCTACCCATCACCAACTCTCAGAGTCTCAAAATGGGGCAAATATTTTCCCCTGGGGGGCTTTTGCAATATCTGGAGTTATTTTTGGTTGTCACAATTGAGTGGGATGGTAGTTGCTACTGGCATCTAATAAGTAGTGCTCAGGGATCCTGTAATGCATAACACAATTCCCTCCAGGAATTGTCTCGCCCTCTTGGTGTCTCCAATGGTAAAGAATCTGCCTGCAATGCGGGAGACCCAGGTTTGATTCCTAGGTTGGGAAGAAACCCTAGGGAAGGGAATGGCTGCCCACTCCAGTATTCTTGCCTGAAGAATTTCATGGACAGAGGAGCCTGGTGAGTTACAGTTCATGGGATCACAAAGATTAGGTCATGACTGAGTGACTAACACTTTCACTTTCAAAACATCATTACTGTCAAGGATTACAAATCTTGGCAAGTGTTAGTGTGTGTTCTCTATTCTGCCATGTAGTATCATAGCTACTCAATTCCTTTAAAACTGAATTTTCCAATCTGTGAAATGTGATCAAAGTAATAAATACTTAGGTCTTTCCTGGTGACTCAGTGGTAAAGAATCCACCTAACAATGCAGAAGACAGGAAGACAGGGGTTTAATCCCCCATCCACAAAGATTCCCAAATGCTATGAAGCAACTAAGTCTGTGCATCACAACTATTGAGCTTGCACCCTAGAGTCTGGAAGCAGCAACTACTGAGTCTATGTGCCACAGCTATTGAAGCCCATGCACCCCAGAGTCTGTGCTTTGCAGTAAGAGAAGCCACTGCAATGAGAAGCCTGGGTGTAACAACTAGAAAGTGGCCCCTGCTTGCCACAACTAGACAAAGACCCAGCACAGCCAAAAATAAATAAATAAAAATTTAAAGAATAAAGTGTAATTGCAAAGATTAAAGACTACCTCTGAAAAACAGCAGCTTAATTCATATACACAAAAAAAGAGCTCAAACAATGTCTACTTTTTGTCTTCTTCCCCAAATTTTTTACTTCACTTGTATAACTTGCTATAAGTAAGACTTTCACACTCTCCACAGTCACACAAAGAAAAAAAAAGTATTATTTTATCATTTACTTAAGTACCTCATAAATAAATGTCATTAAGTTAATTCTCTTCTGCTTTATGAATCCACCATTTCTTTTCATCTATATTCCCACTTTACTCATTAAGAGTCTGAACTTTTTCTTATCCAGGATCATTGCAAATTTACCTATTTCTAGTCCATTGTATCTAAATAGCAATGTCTTACTAGTCTTGCAAGGAGTCTGGGAAAAGCTCAGCTCAAATAAGATACATGTTAGGTGGAGATTTTTACCATTCCACTAAACCATACGGAGGGAAACTAATCTGAATTTTGGAAACAAGTGCCTTCAATGCTAAAAAATCTTCAAAATCTAGCTAAATGACTATGTGACTTTTGACTTCAGTGTAGAACGATAAAAAGCTTGAAACAACATTATTCTTATTCTTAATAACAACAAAAGCAAACCAACACACAAAATAACATTAGACAATCAGCAAATTAATTTCCTCCTCCAGGGGCTCTTCCGAAGCCAGGAATTGAACTCATGTAAAAGCCTCTTGATGAAAGTGAAAGTGGAGAGTGAAAAGGTTGGCTTAAAGCTCAACATTCAGAAAACGAAGATCATGGCATCTGGTCCCATCACTACATGGGAAATAGATGGAGAAACAGTGGAAATAGTGTCAGACTTTATTTTTCTGGGCTCCAAAATCACTGCAGATGGTGACTGCAGCCATGAAATTAAAAGACGCTTACTCCTTGGAAGGAAAGTTATGACCAACCTAGATAACATATTCAAAAGTAGAGACATCACTTTGCCAACAAAGGTTCGCCTAGTCAAGGCTATGGTCTTTCCTGTGGTCATGTATGGATGTGAGAGCTGGACTGTGAAGAAGGCTGAGCACCGAAGAATTGATGCTTTTGAACTGTGGTGTTGGAGAAGACTCTTGAGAGTCCCTTGGACTGCAAGGAGATCCAACCAGTCCATTCTGAAGGAGATCAGCCCTGGGATTTCTTTGGAAGGAATGATGTTAAAGCTGAAACTCCAGTATTTTGGCCACCTCATGCGAAGAGTTGACTCATTGGAGAAGACTCTGATGCTGGGAGGGATTGGGGGCAGGAGGAGAAGGGGACGACAGAGGATGAGATGGCTGGATGGCATCACTGACTCGATGGATGTGAGTCTGAGTGACCTCCGGGAGCTGGTGATGGACAGGGAGGCCTGGCGTGCTGCAGTTCATGGGGTCTCAAGGAGTCGGACACGACAGAGCAACTGATCTGATCTGATCCTGTGTCTCCTGCATTGCAGGCAGATTCTTTACCACTGATTCTTTACCACTGCTACCGCTGCTGCTGCTGCTGCTAAGTCGCTTCAGTCATGTCCGACTCTGTGCGACCCATAGACGGCAGCCCACCAGGCTCCCCCATCCCTGGGATTCTCCAGGCAAGAACACTGGAGTGGGTTGCCATTTCCTTCTCCAATGCATGAAAGTGGAAAGTGAAAGTGAGGTCGCTCAGTCGTGTCCGACTCTTGGGGACACCATGGACTGTAAACCCGTCAAGCTCCTCCGTCCATGGGATTTTCCAGGCAAGAGTACTGGAGTGGGGTGCTCAAACTTCGAGTTAAGACCCTCAGGCAAGCGTTCCTAAGGCATCGAATTGGGTACTCGGGATGGTCGCTACATGATTCTTGATGACAGTGCTTAAAATCCCAATTCAGGACTGCAAGGAAACAGTGGAATTACACTATCGTAAGGCTGTCATAATTACTAAGCTTCTCAAAAACACAGTTCTGGAGGTTGAGCAAAACAGACGCTCAAGAAAAAAGCAGGAGAGAAAACTTAGCTCCCCACCCCCTGCAACGCAGGTCACACTGCAAACCCCATCATGCAATGCGAGGAGGACGCTGGGGCTCTACGGCCAGATAGACTGATTCACTGCTGCGGCTGCGGCTGCTGCTAAGTCGCTTCAGTACTGTCCGACTCTATGCGACGCCATAGACGGCAGCCCACCAGGCTCCCCCGTCCCTGGGATTCTCCAGGCAAGAACCCTGGAGTGGGTTGCCATTTCCTTCTCCAATGCATGAAAGTAAAAAGTGAAAGTGAAGTCAATCAGACGTGTCTGACTCTTAGCGACCCCATGGACTGCAGCCCACCAGGCTTCTCCATCCATGGGATTTTCCAGGCAAGAGTACTAGAGTGGGGTGCCATTGCCTTCTCCGAGACTGATTTACTAGGGAAGCCCTAATCAGCCAATTCAAATTTTCTTGTTTCCATAAAAAAGACAATGTCAAAGGGTGACTAGCTAATCAGAAACCTAAGAAAAGATGGGCACTTCTAAACAGAAATGATGCTAGTTCTAGCTTAGCTGGGATAGCAACGGCTAGCCACTAGCAAGAATAATTCTGGAAAATGTTTAATCAGTGTAAGTGACTAGGGAAATATTATAGAACACTTTAAAGCCATATACACTGAAGAAATTTCCAACCTCTCCCAGGCTCTTTTCCAAGGACAATAACAGACATTTACTCAAAATCTGTGAATGGAGAAAGTCTCACTCTTGCTGCAGGCTTTGAGGGAGGGGTGGGGAGACAGAGTGAACAGTGGCCACTGTGGAACTCAGATTCTTATCCTCATCTCTCCTTTAGAACAAAAGCCTAAAGCTTCTAGAAATGACAATGAATTACAATAGCCAAAGAGATAGTGAAAAAGAACAGAATTGGAAGTTTAACAATGTTAGCTATCTAATGCCCAGAGCTACAGTAATGTTTCATTAATCACAATAATGTAGTTGGAGTAGGTATAGTCAAATACATCAATAAAAGAGAACAGAGAATCCAGAAATAGTACTATATATACTTGTTGATTGAGATTCAGTGGAATCAAATCCAATGGGAAAAAAGTTAATCTCAATAGTGCTGGAAAATTCTCAAAGACACATTAAGAAAAAAATTACAATGTATACATAACTTCAAAAAGGTTAACAAAATTTAAATTTAAAACCTAAAACCATAAATTTTCTAGAATTAATATAGGAAAAAAACATTTGTGCCTTGAAGTTAGTTGAAAATATTTTCTCCATGACACTGAAAACACCATTTAAAAACTCATAGCAAATTAGAATTTATTGATATTACCATAGTTTGTTCTTCAAAAAAGCACTAGTAAGAAAATGAAAAAAAGTCAAAGGCTTGGAGAATATAATTAAAAATTGCATTCCAACCTATGGATTATATTCAAAATAAATTAAAAAAACCCGAAAGATAAAAGATAAATAATTTAAAATTAGGCTGTGCTATAAAGCCAAAAAGTACTATGAAGAAAATGACTAGTCTTGAGATTTAAGTAGCATTGAAAGGATCAATTCCCTCCACGTTTCTTGTTTATCCCTGTGGTCTATATTTTTGAATTTTAATTAGGCATGAATTGTGGATGGAAGAATCAACAATCTGGAGGCAACAAAATGGAAGGTTGGATTACATATCAATGCACAGATACTTGTACCCCAAAGGTAACACCCTCAGTGGATAGTTCAATAATATGTAATTTCAGAAAGGAAGCAGGAATTTCCATTGTAACTACTGTTCTCTAGCTCATGACCTGTACTCTTCAATAATAAAAAATACAAACAAAAAAAAAGGAGATAAAACATAAGAATTTGAAGATATAGGGGATCTTCCCAAGCCAGGATCGAACCCAGGTCTCCTGCATTGTATGTAGATTCTTATGGTCTGAGACACCTAGGAAGTCCTTATATTCGGGTAAGAATTTGAAATAAAACACACATTTAAAATTAGTAGCTAAAAGATCCTCTGGAGAAGGGAAAGGCTACCCACTCCAGTATTCTGGCCTGGATAATTCTGTGGACTATATAGTCCATGGGGTTGCAAAGAGTCAGACATGACTGAGCAACTTTCACTTTCAGTTTTTTTTTTTTTTTTTTCAATGTATTATGCATATGGCACATCACAAAGATGATACAAAATGAAAAACTCAATAATTAAAAAAAACCCTAGATATACAGAAATGAAGATAATATTTAAATTAATAAACACAAATATTTTAAAAAGAAAAAAAAAATGCTTTTGGCCACATTACACAACTTGTGATCTCAGTTCCTCAACCAAGGATTGAACTAGGCATTCAGCATTGAAAGTGCTCAGTCCTAACCACTGGACTCCCAGGGAATTCTCTAAAATCACTTTCAATAGTAATAATACATACAAAATTTGTATTAAAGCAGAAAAAGAGATATTCTCCTGTTCTGAATTTCCTAGTCCATAGTAAAGGTTCTGGTGAATGAAATACAGGCTGAAATGTTTTTCAAATTCAAGAGTCAGAGAAATCTTTATTGATCATTAACTACTCCCCTTTTTCTACTGCTATGATGGAGGAGGTTGTCCCATGTGATACATTTAAAAGCTAGTGAACTCTTCAACATCCAGTGACCCAGAATTATTGATTTGCCAGAGTCCCCTGCCAACCTACATGTGACATGGGGTATGAATAGAAAATAAATTTTTTGTTATATAAATCCACTAAGAATATTGTTATTGTTGCTATTCCTACAGTATGATGTCCCTGCTTACTAACTTAGAATATTGGTATCAGGAACTGGGTGTTGCAATTGCAAAACATCTAAATATGTGGCAATGGCTTAGAAAGTAAGATCCAAAAATGAGGAGGCTAATTTCAGACACTAAAAAGATGGTGTCACATATTATGCAGTGGTAAACTGGCTTTTAAAAAATGGATGACATTTTTTTAAAAAGAAAACATTATAGGTTCTAGGTGAATAGGTTGAAAAGCTAAATGGAATAGTGAGTGTTCAAAGTCGTTGCAAAGTTTTATCAAGGTTAGACAAAAAAGAGTTCATAAAAATTATTGTCTTATTTCAAGCAAAACTGAAAGGAGTTAAAGGGGTTCAGAAATTCAGGCAGTGTTGGATAAACCAATTATTTCTCTTTTTTTAATTTTTTTTAAAATTTTGTTTAACTTTACAATATTGTATTGGTTTTGCCATACATCAAAATGCATCCGCCACAGGCATACATGTGCTCCCCACCCCGAACCCTCCTCCCTCCTTGTACCATCCCTCCCTGTAGTCCCCATGCACCAGCCCCAAGCATCTAGTATCGTACATCGAACCTGGACTGGCAACTCGTTTCATATATGATATTATTTCTTTTTACAAACAAGAAAACCCTCCTAAAATTTCCTTAGCTAATTCCAAATATGATTAGTCAATATTGTAATCCAAGCTAATGCCTAAAACATTACAAAGTGACACTTTCTTGGAGAGTCCCTTGGAGAGCAAGGAGATAAACCAGTCAAACCTAAAGGAAACCAATCCTGAATATTCATTGGAAGGACTGATTCTGAAACTGAAGCTTCAATACCTTGGCCACCTCATGTGAAGTACTGACTCATTGGAAAACACCCTGATGCTGGGAAACATTGAAAGCAGGAGGAGACTGGGGTGACAGAGGACGAAATGGTTGGATGGTATCACCGATTGGATGGACATGAGTTTGAGCAAGTTCTGGGAGTTGGTGATGGACAGGGAAGCCTGGCGTGCAGCAGTCCGTGGGTGTCACAAAGAGTAGGACACGACTGAGCAACTGAACTGAACTGAACACATTCTTATTTATATTCAGGGAAGGAACCAACTATCCCTGTGGTCCATGATTTTATAGTTTGCTGACTGGAGAAATTTGCTTCCAGGAAGAATAGGACAGCATAAATGGATAGTTTAAAAAAATCTAAATATAACACACTAAGAAACTTACTGGTGCCTATTGATTGCTTACAATGAATGGTGCTGCCTGATTCATGGTCTCTGAAGAAGATTTAACTCCAGGACCAAAGACAGGTCTCAATCATTCAGAGCTTTGTGTTGCAAAATTTTATTTAAAGTGATAAAACAGAAAGCTTCTGACATAGACATCAGAAGCGGGTAGAAAGAGTACCCGCCTCACAAGTTTAAGCAGGACCTTACAATACTTCTCAACTAGCTGCTAAGAATAGATAAAAAGAATACCTCAATGTTGTAAGAGTTCCACTTGGCCCTTTGCTAAGACATACATCCTGAGATAACTTCGGCACAAGATTAGCCAGGGAGAACAGGTTCCAGACAATGTCTCTGGGCAAGATATACTGTTGCTGTGAAATCAGGGGTACAAGTCTTGAGATACAGGTTCCCAGGCAATATTTTTTACAATTATAATCATTAACACAGAGCCTAAGAAAAGCATTTCCATGAGTAAGACATTGTGCTATGTAATCATTAGTTCTTGACCTAAAGAAAGGTCAGTTCTCGGGCAAGATATATTGTTACACAAGGCTCAAGGAGAGCATGAGTGAGAATGTTTGCCTCCTCTTTACAGGGCCTTGGACTGCCTGCCTAAGTTTTACCTCTTTCATTTCCTCCTGCTTTTAGGAGAATATCGTTGCCAGGGATAGGGGTGGAGAAATCGTCCCGTAGCTTCTTCCGGCTGGAAAGGGGCGCAGACCCTAAATTATTGAGGCAACATATTCTCCTTATCCTCATATTGAGGGTCTCTGATCCAGGGGCCCCCGAATAATAGAGGAGGCAGTGGAAACTGCAGGAGCATGAACAATCACTTGTAGTTTAAATGCCCAAACCACTTAGATACAAAGCTCATTATACAGTTACAGATATAAGAAGCAAACAGCAAGAATAAGATGACTACAATTATTATAGTCAAGATAGTATTCCACCAAGGAAGGCTTGTAAATGAAGATTATATCTGTGACCAGAACAGATATCTGTATCTGGAATATCAGAGGAGTCGATTTTGAAGAGTGACTAGAATCTCCAGATCATTGTTACTTGGTCTGGGAAGACTTTGTATCCTTTAGAAAGAAGAAACTAGACAAGTAGATTAAAATGCAGAGACCAAATATCAGTAAAAGAATTATCATAATCAGCAGTCCAAGCAAGAGAAAGAATCAGGTTACATTTGGTAGTGATTTAGATCCTGGTTTAGGTAGAGCTAACCGTTGGGTTGACCTGTTTATAAGAATGGAGCCACTTGGCATGTTCTTTTACATTTTGAATGTAGAGTACATCATGAGAAATGCTGGACTGGAAGAAACACAAGCTGGAATCAAGATTGCTGCGAGAAATATCAATAACCTCAGATATGCAGATGACACCACCCTTATGGCAGAAAGTGAAGAGGGGCTAAAAAGCCTCTTGATGAAAGTGAAAGTGGAGAGTGAAAAGGTTGGCTTAAAGCTCAACATTCAGAAAACGAAGATCATGGCATCTGGTCCCATCACTACATGGGAAATAGATGTGGAAACAGTGTCAGATTTTATTTTCCTGGGCTCCAAAATCACTGCAGATGGTGACTGCAGCCATAAAATTAAAAGACACTTACTCCTTGGAAGGAAAGTTATGACCAACCTAGATAGCATATTCAAAAGCAGAGACATCACTTTGCCAACAAAGGTTCGCCTAGTCAAGGCTATGGTCTTTCTTGTGGTCATGTATGGATGTGAGAGCTGGACTGTGAAGAAGGCTGAGTGCCGAAGAATTGATGCTTTTGAACTGTGGTGTTTGAGAAGACTCTTGAGAGTCCCTTTGACTGCAAGGAGATCCAACCAGTCCATTCTGAAGGAGATCAGCCCTGGGATTTCTTTGGAAGGAAGGATGCTAAAGCTAAAACTCCAGTACTTTGGCCACCTCATGCGAAGAGTTGACTCATTGGAGAAGACTCTGATGCTGGGAGGGATTGGGGGCAGGAGGAGAAGGGGACGACAGAGGATGAGATGGCTGGATGGCATCACTGACTCGATGGATGTGGGTCTGGGTGATCTCCGGGAGTTGGTGATGGACAGGGAGGCCTGGCGTGCTGCAATTCATGGGGTCGCAAAGAGTCGGACGCGACTGAGCGACTGATCTGATCTGATAACTAATCCTGAACCTTAACATACAAAATAAATCTTACCGTTTCTTTTTAGAAGAATGAGTCTGAACCCCAATGTAGACAGCTGTTTCAGGGAGACTTATACCTATGTAGCCAGTTGTCTAAGTTTGTCCAAGTAGGCTTTTGCCTCTCATTGTGGTCAATATATAAGCCAAAGTAGTTGTCACTATTAACAATTTCAGCATTTTCTAGGTATGAGAAGATGCAAGAATTTGGGCTAAAGAAAATCTTTACCTGAAAATATCTAACTATCTGAAGGCCTCTTTTGTCCATTTTTCCAGGGCACAGAATGAGTGCCTAATTTCTAATTTCCATCCTGAATTCCACTCAGGAGATGAAGGTCAGCAGCTGGAGTGTCCATGATTTAATCCTTGAAAGTGCCAGTTTCCAGTTGAAAGGCCCCTTTATGGCCATGAGTTTGACCATGGTTTGGTGGTCATTTCATGACCATCTTGTCCCACGGTGCTGGGAAGGCTCATTCCCAGTTTTGTCGAAGCTTTCACCGATAGGCCACTCAATGTGCTATTATTGGACTAGGCCCTGTGAGTAGCAAAATTCTCTGGACCACACCTGTCTCAATAGTCTCTTGGTCCAGGAAAATATTAGCTCTTGTTGCTTCTTCTCATATACAGAGTCACACCATTATAATTATGGATCTCATATGGACCTGGACACCATAATTCTATCAGTGGCTAACACTTCTTGAAACAAGCAATATAGAAAACAATATAGTTAGCAGTAATAGTAACACCATAAGTAAGAACTGAAGTTAAGAACTTCCATTAGGTATAGCCCAGTGACATCTTCAGGTTATCTGACTTAGCTTGTTAAATGACTATAGCCTGCTGTTAATCTCATGGTTGTAGACCACGGAGCATCTGATCTTTATTCAAAGACAGGTTACTGAGACAAGCTTTAGAAACAAACTCAAAGTGTCCTTTGTAATAACTTAAACCTCTTAGCAATGTAACATAACCACAAGGAACTGTCTCAGAAGTGAGCCTTAGTAAATACAGACCTTAATTAACAAAACTAGAACTTAATATTCAGTGAAGCATAATAAATGCCATAGACCTGACATCAGTTGGGTGGATTTTTCTTTTAGAGCTCCCCAGTATCTTTTCAGATTTCTATATATGTCAGGAGACAGTCTTTTTTACCTTGATGAGGCTGTTCAGAACCCAAGCATCTCCAATTTCTAGAGGGACACAGCAGAGAGAAAAGAAAAAATGTTCTAATTTTCCCCACAGGTGTAAATCGCTAAATTGTTTTAAATAATCAGTAACTTAAGAAGAGCTTCTTTATATCTGAAAACAAAGATTATAAGCCAGTAATGTATTAGATAAAAAGTCATAAAAATTATAGTCATATTTAGCAGTCTATTCAATCTCATGTTACCAATCCCTTTGTTCTGCCATCCCTTCCTGATGACCAAAGACATCAGTGAAACAACAGTCTCCAATAAGCTCGTGAAGTCTTTTGCCAATGTCTGTATGACCTGTCCAGTAAAGTGGGTGCCCCAATAACTGGAGATTGTAGAAAACACATTTTAACCATTTTTTCTCCATTGTGAGATATTGACCCTGAAGTCAGAAAAGGTTTTATCTTATCAAATAAAAGTGAGGTTTGTCAGGGAGCCAGGAAAAGCCAAGTGGCCATCTTGGCTTTCCTATAGCCTTGACTGTTTGTATTATAGCCAATGTTTATCCATTTTAAATTCCCTGATGAGGGGTTAATTTTTGTAGAAGCAGAATGAGCTTTGTTTACATGTGCAATAGTCTGTTATCAAAAGCCACATTCCAAGAAAATTTTGCCTTTTATGCATGGAATTCTCCAGGCCAGAACACTAGAGTGGATAGCCTTTCCTTTTTCCTGGGGGTCTTCCTAACCCAGGGGTTGAACCCAGGTCTCGCACATTGCAGGCAGATTCTTTACCAGCTGAGCTATCAGAGAAGCCTTAACAGGATGGAAAACCAAATTCCAGATTGGTACCAGCTTATATTCACTGTGAAACAATAGTTATTCATTTAGTCAAAGTAACAAAAATATCAAAGGCAGTTTAATGCCTTAAGAAACTTGTATCATGCACAAAACTCTCTTCACTTGCCACCAACTTTTTTTACACTTTTTGTATTCATCAGTTTATTTGCCCATTCATAGAACAGACACAAGGAAGTTGAGATTTACTTCCTTTTTCCTTTATTAGAATATTATTCCATGCCTTACACCTTTTTATTGAAAACACATGTCCTACTTTCTTTCGGCAACACGAACCGTTTTTAAATTATTGCTTCATAGATTAGTAAATATAAATCACCCAAAGCTATGTCATTTGTAAAAGTATCTTTACCATGTCTATGTTAATTAGATCAATAAACAAACATGAATCAGATCAGATCAGATCAGTCGCTCAGTCGTGTCCAACTCTTTGTGACCCCATGAATCGCAGCAGGCCAGGTCTCCCTGTCCATCACCAACTCCCGGAGGTCACTCAGACTCACATCCATCGAGTCAGTGATGCCATCCAGCCATCTCATCCTCTGTTGTCCCCTTCTCCTCTTGCCCCCAATCCCTCCCAGCATCAGAGTCTTCTCCAATGAGTCAACTCTTCGCATGAGGTGGCCAAAATACTGGAGTTTCAGTTTTAGCATCATTCCTTCCAAAGAAATCCCAGGGCTGATCTCCTTCAGAATGGACTGGTTGGATCTCCTTGCAGTCCAAGGGACTCTCAAGAGTCTTCTCCAACACCACAGTTCAAAAGCATCAATTCTTCGGCGCTCAGCCTTCTTCACAGTCCAGCTCTCACATCCATACATGACCACAGGAAAAACCATTGCCTTGACTAGGTGAATCTTATCAATACCAGGTATCAATTTAATAGTGAATATTTCCCTGTTCACAGAAGCCTGAAATTCATTTTGTTTAACTTCCTTGAACTTAGAACTCTTTGATTTGTAAGTGCTTATTTCCTTTTAGGCCAATTAAATAGAGCTCATTGACCAATTAAGCTTTAGCAATGTTGTACAAGGACGGAGACACACACTGAGACACACATAAATCTAGACAGACAGAAACCTCAGTTTTCCACTTGAAATTTAAAATGTCTATTTGCCTTTTTTTCCCCCTTGACCTGAAGTTCTACCAATTTGCCCATAGCTGGAGTTCCAGATAGAGAGAGCTGTGTACCTCAAGGACATGATCAGAGTTAACTTCAGGTTTTTTCCAAGGCATGTTTTTGTTTCTCATGCAGGATCAAAGCTCCAATAAAAAAGATATTTTTACAAGACAGCTTTTTCCTAATTGTATGTGCAAAAAGAACCAGTTTTGTAATTTCAAAAATATTTCATTGTAACCAATTTTTTCTGGAATCTAAAGAATATCATGGCCATTCACTGTCAAAAATGTCATCTCTCCCTTTTGTAGTCATAGTTTCATAGCTAAAATTTTCAAACCAGAGAGTATTGAAGTTGATTCTGATGACCGGGATAGACTGACTGATAAGATGTTATCCCAACAGGGATTGTTTCTCTACTAAGGAGAGGTCTTCTCCTAGAGCAAAGAAAGCCTGTTTATAGGGACTTTTTAGGCTCTGGGGATCAAACTTATCCTACTTTTTCAAGATACAATTCAAAGAGGGTGGTTCTGGAACTGCTAAGTCTCATCTGTAAGAGAGAAAAAAAGTCATGCCCAGTGCCAAGGCTTTTTTCTATTGGAGGCTTCCCTCCCTGCTATAGATAGGGTAGAGACAGGTCTTCCAACTAAGCTTCCTTCCCTGGCCGGAGTTAACCTGTCTTTTACTGACGCAGGTGTCCCATTACCATCCCTCCTCATTCTACCACTGAGGCAGGGTAGACATGCACCAGAGGTAGACCTGATGGCACCCCAGACTGATGTACAATTCCTCACCATTGAAACCTTTGCCAGATTTCTGTTCCTCCTCTGATGCCACCCAGGGTGATCAGATCAGATCAGATCAGTCGCTCAGTCGTGTCCGACTCTTTGCGACCCCATGAACCGCAGCACGCCAGGCCTCCCTGTCCATCACCAGCTCCCGGAGGTCACTCAGACTCGCATCCATCGAGTCAGTGATGCCATCCAGCCATCTCATCCTCTGTCGTCCCCTTCTCCTCCTGCCCTCAATCCCTCCCAGCATCAAAGTCTTCTCCAATGAGTCAACTCTTCGCATGAGGTGGCCAAAATACTGGAGTTTCAGCTTTAGCATCATTCCTTCTAAAGAAATTCCAGGATTGATCTCCTTCAGAATGGACTGGTTGGATCTTCTTGCAGTCCAAGGGACTCTCAAGAGTCTTCTCCAACACCACAGTTCAAAAGCATCAATTCTTCGGCCCTCAGCCTTCTTCACAGTCCAGCTCTCACATCCATACATGACCACAGGAAAGACCATAGCCTTGACTAGGCGAACCTTTGTTGGTAAAGTAATGTCTTTGCTTTTGAATATGCTATCTAGGTTGGTCATAACTTTCCTTCCAAGGAGTAAGCGTCTTTTAATTTCATGGCTGCAGTCACCATCTGCAGTGATCTTGGAGCCCAGAAAAACAAAGTCTGACACTGTTTCCACTGTTTCCCCATCTATTTCCCATGCAGTGATGGGACCAGATGCCATGATCTTCGTTTTCTGAATGTTGAGCTTTAAGCCAACCTTTTCACTCTCCACTTTCACTTTCATCAAGAGGCTTTTTAGCCCCTCTTCACTTTCTGCCATAAGGGTGGTGTCATCTGCATATCTGAGGTTATTGATATTTCTCCCGGCAATCTTGATTCCAACTTGTGTTTCTTCCAGTCCAGCATTTCTCATGATGTACTCTGCATATAAGTTAAATAAACATGGTGACAATATACAGCCTTGACGTACTCCTTTTCCTATTTGGAACCAGTCTGTTGTTCCATGACCAGTTCTAACTGTTGCTTCCTGACCTGCATACAGATTTCTTAAGAGGCAGATCAGGTGGTCTGGTATTCCCATCTCTTTCAGAATTTTCCATAGTTTATTGTGATCCACACAGTCAAAGGCTTTGGCATAGTCAATAAAGCAGAAATAGATGTTTTTCTGGAACTCTCTTGCTTTTTCCAGGATCCAGCGGATGTTGGCAATTTGATCTCTGGTTCCTCTGCCTTTTCTAAAACCAGCTTGAACGTCAGGAAGTTCACGGTTCACATATTGCTGAAGCCTGGCTTGGAGAATTTTGAGCATTACTTTACTAGCGTGTGAGATGAGTGCAATTGTTCGGTAGTTTGAGCACTCCTTGGCATTGCCTTTCTTTGGGATTGGGATGAAAACTGACCTTTTCCAATCTTGTGGCCACTGCTGAGTTTTCCAAATTTGCTGGCATATTGAGTGTAGCACTTTCACAGCATCATCATTCAGGATTTGGAATAGCTCCACTGGAATTCCATCACCTCCACTAGCTTTGTTTGTAGTGATGCTTTCTAAGGCCCATTTGACTTCACATTCCAAGATGTCTGGCTCTAGGTCAGTGATCACATCATCATGATTATCTGGGTCTTGAAGCTCTTTTTTGTACAGTTCTTCTGTGTATTCTTGCCACCTCTTCTTGATATCTTCTGCTTCTGTTTGATCCACACCATCTCTGTCCTTTATTGTGCCCATCTTTGCATGAAATGTTCCTTTGGTATCTCTGATTTTCTTGAAGAGATCCCTAGTCTTTCCCATTCTGTTGTTTTCCTCTATTTCTTTGCATAGAAATCCCTAGTCTTTCCCATTCTGTTGTTTTCCTCTATTTCTTTGCACCCAGGGTGATATATGACAGCAAAAGAGGTGGTGAAGGGCCAGCCAGCGAGGAAAAAAAAAAGTGATTTTTGTTCTTAAGCTATTATGGCCAGTCTTTCCAGTTCATTTCCACAGATTTCACAGAACGAATATCAAAGGAGTTGAGACAAAAGCCACTGGAGAGCCTCCTCTGGTCCACCAAGAGCCAGTGTTACCAAAGGAAGAAGTCCACTGCACTTCTAACCTGACCAAATCTTAGGATTCCCGACCTGTGTCCTCAGAAATCTCATAGTTGCCAGCAGTGCCTCCATGCATATAGACCAGAGGTACAGCCGTTGCAAGGACTCACTTTCAGGTTGTTGAGGTAGGCAGCTCAGAGGGCAACTTTTAGCCTGAGAGACATTCCTGAAGCCAGAGGTCCACCCAGCTCCCGAACGTGCTCCTGTATGCAGTGCATGAAAAGACAACCCAGGTGTAACTTTTGGCTTCTAGCAAGACTAGGTGCTTCAGGACTGTCAATCCAAATGTGGGGTGTCAATAATAGTACATAGTAACAGCATGGATTGCAAGTCCCTTGAAAATCTATGATTCGATAGATTAGTAGTTTCAATTCCCAGGCAGTTACGAAATGGTCAAAGAGACCAGGAAAAGGTGATCAAGAAAGGAAAGTTCGGTTCATATGCTTCACTATTTCTGGTCGCTCCCCTTGCAGGGACTGGGTGCCTCTTGGCATTGGCAGGTTGGTATAAACCCCTGACAGACTCCCCTTTTGGGGCTGCCCTCAGTCATTATGAGGCACCACAGAACTGCAAAGCTGGGCTCTAATCTTGCTTCACACTTGTTTTGTGCACCTCTGGCTTTTGATCAATCACTCACACAAGCACACCATAGAGTTAGTAGAGAATGTATTTACTAGAGCTCCAAGTGTCCTTACCTTGTCTTGAAGATCCTGGACGAGCCCCCAAGATGAGAGCTTACAGTGAACGAGTCTGCCAGACTAGTAGTCTCTGAAGGATAGTTTACTCCAGGACCAAAGACAGGTCTCAGTCACTCAGAGCTTTGTGTGCAAAATTTTATTTAAAGTTCTAGAACAGAGAAAGCTTCTGACATAGACATCAGAAAGGGGTAGAAAGAGTACCCACCTTACTAGTTTAAGCAGGACCTTATATACTTCTCAACTAGCTGCTGAGAATAGATAAAAAGAATACCTCAAGGTTGTAAGAGTGCCACCAGATCCTTTCCCAAGGCATGCATCCTGAGATAACTTTGGCACAAGATTAACCAGGAAGAACAGGTTCCAGACAACATCTCTGGGTGAGATATACTGTTGCTGTGTAATCTGGGTACAAGTCTTGAGAAACAGGTTCCCAGGCAAGATTTGTTACAATTATAATCATTAACATAGAGCCTAAGAAAAGCATTTCCATGAGTAAGACATTGTGGTGTGTGATCATTAGTTCCTGACCTAAAGAAAGGCCAGTTCTTGGGCAAAATACATTGTTGCACAAGGTCTAAGGAAAGCCTGAGTGAGAATGTTCTCCTCCTTAAAGGTCCTTGGACTGCCTGCCTAAGCTTTAACTCTTTCACTATGTACAATTTTACCTTTGTACTGTAACTAACACCTCCTCTCTCAAATCTGCATTCTTAAGCACAATTTCAGTCCAGTTGAGTTCAGTTCAGTAGCTCAGTCGTGTCCTACTATTTGTGACCCCATGAATTGCAGCACGCCAGGCCTCCCTGTCCATCACCAACTCCCAAAGTTTACCCAAACTCATGTCCATCAAGTTGGTGATGCCATCCAGCCATCTCATCCTCTGTCATCCCCTTCACCTCCTGCCCCCAATCCCTCCCAGCATCAGAGTTTATGATCTCCCAAATGTATTGGTTCAAGTCTGTATTTTGTTCTACTACCTTTTTTTCTGATCTATATTCTATGAAGAAGAAGTGGAAGTCGCTCAGTTGTGTCCAACTCTTTGAGATCCCATAGATTTTAGCCTGCCAGGCTCCTCTGTCCATGCAATTCTCCAGGCAAGAAGAGTGGAGCGGGTTGCTATTTCCTTCTCCAGGGGATCTTCCCAATCCAATGCAGTTGGATCGAATGCAGTTCTCCCGCATTGCAGCCATATTCTTTACCATCTGAGTCACCAGAGAAGCCCATATTCTTGAGTCTTTGTCTATCAAACTAAAGCTTTAAACTAACAGATTCCACACAAGTGATTGCCTCTGAGGGAGCCTTTTTTAACCTCTCTTAGTGTCTTTCCCAAGACTAGCTGAGTTTCTCTCTTTATTTTTATGTTACTATGATATTTTGGAATTATACTTTTTATAACACTTTACTTTGGCGGCTGCTGCTGCTGCTGCTGCTGCTAAGTCACTTCAGTCGTGTCCGACTCTGTGTGACCCCATAGACGGCAGCCCAACAGGATTCCCCGTCCCTGGGATTCTCCAGGCAAGAACACTGGAGTGGGTTGCCATTTCCTCCTCCAATGCATGAACGTGAAAAGTGAAAGTGAAGTCATTCAGTCGTGTCCGACTCCTAGCGACCGCATGGACTGCAGCCTACCAGGCTCCTCTGTCCATGGGATTTTCCAGGCAAGAGTACTGGATTACTTTGGCTACTATATTTAAAATAGGACTTTGCTTCACCAAATTTTGAGTACCTTTGAAACCAAGTCTTCTGTCTCATAATTGTTATAATCCATATCCATCATTTAGTAAACACTAAATCAACACTTGTCAAATGATAGAATTAAAAATAAACAGATTTTTGTTTGATACTCAGTTGAATATAACATTAATCTCTTGACATCTTTTTGACTGTGTAGATCACAATAAACTGTGGAAAATTCTGAAAGAGATGGGAATACCAGACCACCTGATCTGCCTCTTGAGAAATCTGTATGCAGGTCAGGAAGCAACAGTTAGAACTGGACATGGAACAACAGACTGGTTCCAAATAGGAAAAGGAGTACGTCAAGGCTGTATATTGTCACCATGTTTATTTAACTTATATGCAGAGTACATCATGAGAAATGCTGGACTGGAGGAAACACAAGCTGGAATCAAGATTGCCGGGAGAAATATCAATAACCTCAGATATGCAGATGATACCACCCTTATGGCAGAAAGTGAAGAGGAACTAAAGAGCCTCTTGATGAAAGTGAAAGTGAAGAGTGAAAAGGTTGGCTTAAAGCTCAACATTCAGAAGACGAAGATCATGGCATCTGGTCCCATCACTACATGGGAGATAGAGGGAGAAACAGTGGAAACAGTGTCAGACTTTATTTTTCTGGACTCCAAAATCACTGCAGATGGTGACTGCAGCCATGAAATTAAAAGACGCTTACTCCTTGGAAGGAAGGTTATGACCAACCTAGATAGCATATTCAAAAGCAGAGATATCACTTTGCCAACAAAGATTCACCGTCTTTCCTGTGGTCATGTATGGATGTGAGAGCTGGACTGTGAAGAAGGCTGAGTGCCGAAAAATTGATGCTTTTGAACTGTGGTGTTGGAGAAGACTCTTGAGAGTCCCTTGGACTGCAAGGATATCCAACCAGTCCATTCTGAAGGAGATCAGCCCTGGGATTTCTTTGGAAGGAATCATGCTAAAGCTGAAACTCCAATATTTTGGCCACTTCATGCGAAGATTTGACTCATTGGAGAAGACTCTGATGCTGGGAGGGATTGAGGGCAGGAGGAGAAGGGGACGGCAGAGGATGAGATGGCTGGATGGCATCACTGATTCGATGAATGTGAGTCTGAGTGAATTCCGAGAACTGGTGATGGATAGGGAGGCCTGGGATGCTGCAGTTCATGGGGTCGCAAAGAGTCGGACATGACTGAGCGACTGATCTGATCTGATTTTTAAATAAAAAAAATAAGCAGCATATTTCTACCCATGATGTTTTAGAAAATGTTTTCTTCTAAGTTTCTCTTTTCTACAAGTATTTTCCTTTGTTTAGGGAAGCTAATTAGTAAAGTACTTGATTTTCTTCAGTAGCCTAAAAATTTTAGATCTTCACAGTGATTTTAACATTTCAGTACTAAGATAACTTTATTTGCTTCCTTATTATGCTGTTGATAGGATCCAACCCATTCCCACTGTCCAGTTCTATAAATAGTGGCCTTTACAAAAAATTATTTGCTCTTTTTATGTAATGCTTTCTAGTTGTATATATATATGTGTGTATATGTGTGTGTGTGTGTGTATATATATATATATATATATACACTGTGTCTATAATTACATTTGCATTATGCACGTAAAGTTTCTTTCTCTTATAAAAATGCTGTGTATGTGTGTGTGTGTGTGTGTGTGTGTGTTAGTTGTTAAGTCATGTCTGACTCTTTGTGACTCCATGGACTATAGCCCACCAGGATCCTCTGTCCATAGAATTCTCCAGGCAAGCATACTGGTGTGGGTTGTCATTCCCTTCTCTGGGATGCTTCCTGATTCAGGGATTGAACCTGAGTCTACCGCATTGTGGGCAGATTTTTTACCATGTAAGCCACCAAGGAAGCTCCAAAATGTTATACATTATTTCAATTATAATGTTCATGTCACATTTAAAAATCTAGGGGAAGAATCTCAAGGCCATATAAGAATATGGAATGACCACGGCTGGAATCAGTTGTGGAGAAGGTCAGGAGATAGTTGAATAATGAATGTCACTGACAGAGTAGAAATACAATTCAACCATGTCCCCATGGTCAGATAGAAGACAAGAGATCATGTTTTTGGAGTGACTGTATTTATACCCATTCTGTGTCTTTCTAAGTTGCTTCAATCATGTACGACTCTTTGCAACCCTATGGACTGTAGCCTGCCAGTCTCCCCTGTCCATGGGATTCTCCAGGCAAGAACACAGGAGTGGGTTGCTCTGCTCTCCTGCAGAGGATCTTCCCTACCCAGGGGATTGAGCCCATGTGTCTTGCATCTTCTGCATTAATAGGCAGGTTCTTTACCACTAGTGCTACCCTGGAAGCCCGTTTTTACACATTAACCCCTAAATCCATTGACTGATGAAAAAGGAGTATCTTTCTTTGTCATGGAAAGTCCAAAATTGATGTGTCTGATGAGTATGTAGTCTTGCTAAAGGTCACTCAGGTACCTAGGTCCCCCTGCAATTTGGTCTACCCTGCTTTAGAATTCTGAATCCTTTGATTTCAGCCAGCATGTCTAATAAAGGAGGTAGAGATAACACATGGGAAATATTTGGCCAGGGCTAGAAATGACCTTTGTAATTTCTGACTTAACTTGCCACAAACTGAGTCACATGACGATACTAGCTGTAGACAGCCTTAGAAGTGAAGTATGGCTCTGTCCAGGAAAAAAAAAAAAAAGGTTTGGAGAACAAAGGGGCAATTTCTGCCTCAAATGAGAAGCAAAGCACTGCAGATTTTATAGCAATGAATCAAAAAATTGAGGTAGAGTCCAGAGGGTCTCCTCTGAAATTATTGTAGGTGCGTGGTATATTGGATTATCTAAAGATAATACAATGAACAAATTCAACATTGAAATTTCTCCCTTGTAAAAGGATCCTCATTTATCTTCTATAAAGTACAAAATTCTCTCTATGTTTTTTCAAATAGACATTTTATAAAAATTTGCCAATACATATCTATAAATAGATGAATTAACATAATTTAAAAAACTGAATATTCCTGAAAATACATAATAAATATCATGACACTTTCCCCATAGTTTATGCCTAAGCTTTAGTAGCAATATTTTTAACCCTAAGTCAATAGGAAAAAAAAAAAAAAAAAACAAACATTAAGTTATGAGTTAGACTCTGATTAAAGAGTAAATCTTCTCCAAAACCTATTGGAATCAATAGGGAATTTAGAAAAAAATTAATAAAAAATACACAAAACTTTATAGGTGTCACTGAAGTCAAGAAAATGAAAATTAAACTACCCAAAATGTTTGATTTTGCTATTAGAATTTGAAAAGACAATTATTAAAATAAACATTGAGCCTGAAGGGCAATCTTTAAAGGTAAATATAATTCTGAAATTAAAGAACAAGGATATAGACAGGTAGAAACTTCAATAAGAACTATCATCTTTCTCATATAAATTTTTAGTAAAATAAGAATTATATTATGCATTTATGTATGTGTGTATATGTATATCTTTTAGTTGTTAGTTTGTGAAGTGTGTTATATATATATGAATAGTACTATAAATATATAGTAATTGCTTTAAATAACTATTATTCTTGTCAGCTATAGTCTGGAATATAACCATTAATGAATACCTTGATAAGTGCTTAATAAGTTTTTGATATTATTACCATACATTATCCAGTATAAAATACCCTTTTTAAACAAATCTTCATAGTAAAAAGATATTTTAAATGCATATAGATATAGATGCTAAGAATACATTTTAAAATTAAATAAATGGTCAATGAGAAGATAAAATGGCTCAGTCATGTCTGACTCTTTGCAACCCATGGACTATACAGCCCATGGAATTCTCCAGTCCAGAATACTGGAGTGGGTTGGCTTTCCCTTCTCCAGGGGATCTTCCCAACCCAGGAATAGAACCAGGATCTCCTGCACTGCAGGCAGATTCTTTACCAAGTGAGCTATCAGGGAAGCCCATAAAATGGTTAAGGTTTTTAAAATTTCTTCATAGAGTCTGACTTTTCTGAATCACTTTGTAAGTCAAAGCCATCAGTCAGTTCAGTTCAGTTCAGTTCAGTCGCTCAGTCGTGTCCGACTCTTTGAGACCCCATGATTCATAGCACACCAGGTCTCCCTGTCCATCACCAACTACCGGAGGTCACTCAGACTCACATCCATCGAGTCAGTGATGCCATCCAGCCATCTCATCCTCTGTCGTCCCCTTCTCCTCCTGCCCCTAATCCCTCCCAGCATCAGAGTCTTTTCCATTGAGTCAACTCTTCGCATGAGGTAGTTCTGGAGTTTCAGCTTTAGCATCATTCCTTCCAAAGTACACCCAGGACTGATTTCCTTCAGAATGGACTGGTTGGATCTCCTTGCATCTCTTTCCAATAAAGAGTTATACAGCAACTCCTTATTCTCCAATAAATAGAGTATAGCATTTTTTTTTAAAGTGTGTTTTCTCTTTAAGGATTTTCTTCCAACAGTCTTCAATATTTTCCCAAGTTGTTGACATCCATTTTTATGTTTTGGTGCTTGTTCTTAATCAATACTTCCTGCAAGTAAATATTTTCATACAACGAATAGGGCTCATGTGCCTGCTTTCACTGTTTCTTAGTTTGTTGACTAAATTGTTGAGAGTTTACAGTTGGGCAGTCACACCACCAAGCACAGCAGCCAAGTTGGCACGTGCTGGGTTGATAGCAATTTTAAATGTTATTGATTGTCAGACAATCTCTGTGATATTGAAAAGTGTAAAAACTGCTTTTGATATAGTAATATTAAGGTCTTGAAAATGATTGTTACATGGACAATCAATTTTTTTCTTTCTTCCAGTTCATAGTTTATTAATAGGGTTTAATGATAGAATAGAAATTTATACTAAAATGTATATAGAATTAGAATTTAAGTCCACCTTCCGTCTTGCTGTTAGATATGATATTTTCAATAAAAAAGTATCATTAAAATTATATACTTTATAGGATCAGCCACACTGCTAATGAGAAAGTATTGCATTCCAGAAGGTTCACTGTATTTGGTTACATGAAATAGTTTGTATATGAACAGATTCTTGTTCAATAATTGTCAGACACATTTTTGTATTCAAGAAAAATATATTTGAGTACTCACTATATTCTAAAAAGTGCCTGGTTGTTGTTTTTTAGTTGCTAAATTGTGTCTCACTCTTTGCAACCCCATGGACTGTAGCCCAACAGGCTCCTCTGTCCATGGGCTTTCCCAGGCAAGAATACTGGAATGGGTTGCCAGTTCCTTCTTCAGGTGATATCCTGACCCAGGGATATTCCTGACCCATGTCTCCTGCTTGGCAGGCAGATTCTTTACCACTGAGCCTCCTGGGAACCCCGAGAAGTACCTTGGTGTACACATATAAAAATAGGTTAAATTTAACTTTCAACTCTAATGTAATTTTTAGAAAATGAAGAGAACAAGAAATAATCATGTAAAAGTACAGTAAATAATGCCATAAATGAGTATGGAACATAGTGCAATGGGTGTACAGAAGAGGGAATTATGAATTGTCAAGATAAACAAACATTTTTAGAGCTTAAATTTATAGGACTTTGTTCAAGAAGGAACATCAATAGATAAGGCTATTCAAGCAAGATGAAATAGCATAAGCCAAGACACAGAAGTAAGGATAGAAGTAGTTTGGCTCTGATGAAATTATTCACTGCATTTAGAGAAATATTATATTAATAAAAATGATATTATATTTCCATACAAGATGGTATACATCCAAGTAAATATGCTAAGGGTTTCAAGCTTCATCACTGACACATGAAGCAAAAATAAACCTTTGCTGGTATTGTGAAAAATAGATTAAAGATGAAATTATGGAAAGTTGACATTATATTATAAAAGAACCTAAACTCATTATTCATTGCATTTAGAGAAATATTATATTAATAAAAATGATATTATATTTACATACAAGATGGTATACATCCAAGTAAATATGCTAGGAGTTTCAAGCTTCATCATTGGCACATGAAGCAAAATAAACCTTTGCTGGTATTGTGAAAAATAGATTAAAGATGAAATTATGGAAAGTTGACATTATATTATAAAAGAACCTAAACTCAAGATGATAAGGTTTAATTAAGATGCTAAATTTGGCAATAGATGTTAGAAAATAAAATGGAGAGGCATGGAGAAAATAACGGAGAAGGCAATGGCACCCCACTCCAGTACTCTTGCCTGGAAAACCCCATGGACAGAGGAGTCTGGTGGCCTGCTGTCTATGGGGTCCCACAGAGTCAGACACAACTGAACAACTTCACTTTCACTTTTCACTTTCATGCATTGGAGAAGGAAATGGCAACCCACTCCAGTGTTCTTGCCTGGAGAATCCCAGGGATGGGGGAGCCTGGTGGGCTGCTGTCCATGGAGTCACACAGAGTTGGACACAACTGAAGCGACTTAGCAGCAGCAGCAGCAGGAGAAGATAAAATTGGTAATTAACTAGGAAAATGGGTAAGATGGAGAAAAAGTTGATTAATAGCATTAATTAATTAATAAACCTCATGATCAATGATGAGACTTTTTAAAGCTCGATGTAAGACATCTGTCTCTCTAGATAAATGATGATAAAAAGATATTGATAGGTAATATGTAAAGATATAGTTGGTAAGTAGATGATAAGCACAGATGCAGATATTTGCATAGAGACATCATATACATACAATATCAATTATACATATGATATATAATGTATATGATAAAATGTATATACAATAAAATAGAGATGATAGTGGAGCATGTTAATATAAATAACCAGTAGTTGGCACTTGGGGTATTTCAGGTTTAAGTGAAACAAGGTCCACAAGCCACTTGACTATATATACACACATGACACATACCTAACAAGATCTGTGTATTACATTTTTCTGGACATAGAGAAAAAGAATACTCACCAGTACCTTTTAATCTAGCATGCCTTAAGTATTAGATATTATTAAAAGACTGATATTATTGAAAGCCAATAAGCTTAAGCAAAATGAGTTAATTACTGTTTTAAATACTTTTACTTTGTTACTATCACTCTCCATGTTATCACTTAAAGTTGTTAAATCTAATCAGTCTATTTGTTTACTGTTTGAAACTAGAAGTAAGGCGTAATCTAATTATTATTCAACAAATGGTTTTTGACATAGCAATAGTAAAAAGAATATTTTTCCACAAATAGTTTATTCTATTATTCTTGCATTATTTACTAATACAGAACTAACATAGAAACCCAGAAAAGGCAGATAAAAGGATGCCAAAGTATTTTAAAGTAAGTAATAATGAATACGCAAAATTTGCTAAAATAATAAAGAATAAAAATATCACCTTTGCCTCCTTTGCCTGTTGTTTCTCTTCTTTTCTCAGCTATTTATAAGGCCTCCTCAGACAACCATTTTGCCTTTTTGCATTTCTTTTTCTTAGGGATGGTTTTGATCACAGCCTCCTGTACAATGTTACAAACTTCCATCCATAGTTCTTCAGGCACTCTGTCTATCAGATCTAATCCCTTGAATCTATTTATCACTTCCACTGTATATTCATAAGGGATTTGATTTAAGTCATACCTGAATGGCCTAGTGGTTTTCCCTACTTTCTTAAATTTAAGCACAAATTTTGAAATAAGGAACCACAGTCAGCTTCTGGTCTTATTTTTGCTGACTGTATAGAGCTTTATCATCTTTGTCTGCAAAGAACATAATCAATCTGATTTTGATATTGACCATCCGGTGATGTCCATATGTAGAGTCATCTCTTGGGTTGTTGGAGAAGGGTGTTTTTCTTGACAAAACTGCAAGCCTTTGCCATGCTTCAGTGTCTCTTAACTTCCTACTTTTGTATTCCAATCACCTGTGATGAAAAGGACATCTTTTTTTGGTATTAATTCTAGAAGGTTTTGTATATCTTCATAAAACTGGTCAACTTCAGCTTCTTCAGCTTTAGTGGTTGGGGCATAGATTTGAATTACTGTAATGTTGAATGGTTTGCCTTGGAAACTAACGGAGATCATTCTGTTGTTTATGAGGTTGCACTAAAGTCCTGCATTTTGGACATTTTTGTTGACTCTGAGGGCTACTCCACTTCTTCTAAGTGATTCTTGCCCATGTGCATGTGCGCTAAGTCACTTCACTCGTATCTTTACAACTCCTTGGACTGTAGCCCGCCAGGGTCCTCTGTCCAAGGGATTCTCCAGGCAAGAATATTGGAGTGGGTTGTCATTTCCTTCTCAAGGGGATCTTCCCAATTCAGAGATCGAACCTGTGTATCTTACATCTCCTGCCTTGACAAGTGGATTCTTTACTACTAGCACCACCTACGAAGGCATTGTTCCCCACAGTAGTAGATATAATGGTCACCTGGATCCAATTCATCCATTCCTGTTCGTTTTAGTTCACTGATTCCTAAGATGCTAATGTTTAATCTTGCCATCTCCTGCTTGCCTACATCCAGCTTACCTTTATTCACAGATCTAACATTCCAGGTTCCTATGCAATACTGTTTTTACAGCATCAGAGTTTATACTTTCACCACTAAACACACCCACAACTGAGCATCATTTCTGCTTTGGCCCAGTCACTTCATTCTTTCTGGAGCTATTTGTAATTGCCCTCCACTCTTCCCCAGTAGCAATGTTGGACACCTTCTAACCTGGGGGCTCATCTTCCAGTGTCAAACCTTTTTTGCTTTTTCATAATGTTCAAGGGGTTATCGGCGCAACAATACTGGAGTGGGTTGCCATTTTTTCCTTCAGTACTGTATTTTTATTAGGGCATAGTTACTTTACAGTGTCATGTTAATTACTGCTGCTGCTGTTGTTTAGTCTCTGAGTCATGTCTGACTCTTTGCGACTCCATGATCACAAAGCCTGGTAGCTTGCCAGGCTACTCTGCCCGTGGGATTTTCCAGGCAAGAATACTGGAGTGGGTTGCCATTTCCTTCTCCAGGGGATTGAACCGGCATCTCCTGAAGTGGCAAACAGATTATTTACCAGTGAGCCATTAGGGAAGCCCAGTTTCTGCTGTACAAGGAAGTGAATCAGCTATGTTCTGTGCCAGGCTGCTTCAGCTGTGTCCTAATCTTTGTGACTCCATGGACTGTAGCCTGCCAGCGTGACCATGGGATTTTTAAAATAAGAATACCGGAATGGGTTGCCATGCCCTCTTCCAGGGGATCATCCTGACCCAAGGATTGAACTCGCATCTCCTGAATTGCAGGTGGTTTGTTTAACACGGAGCCTTCAGGGAAGCTCGCGTACCAGCTATATGTATACACATATCCCTTCCCACTTGCACTTCCCTCTCCCCCTCTCCCCCATCACATCCATCTAGGTCACTACATATCACTAAGCTGAGCTCCCTGCATTTTACAATAGGTTCCTACCAGCTATCTGTTTTACACATGGCAGTGCACATAGATCAATTCCAATCATACTTATGGATAGTTGGGTAATAATGCAGTAGAAAACCATGCAAGGCAGTGCTAGAAATCTATGTTGCTTGAAGTGAAGATTTATTGATAAGACATCACATCAGAATTTGTAAAAGATAGAGACTCACATTGTAGTGAAAAAAACTAGTCCTCTCTGTTCTTGAAATAATCAGTAAGTGATGCAAAACATAAAGAGGATGAGGAAAATTCCTAACTTACACATCATATCCATTGAATACACTCAGACCCAACTCTATTCAAGATATGTGCCTGCCCAGATATCTAAAGCTTATATGTGAATCCAACTTGCTCTTATGCCCATAGATTTCCATTTATCACCAGCAACCAATAGAGTGTCCTAAGAGAGTCCCTTGGACTGCAAGGAGATCCAATCAGTCCATCCTAAAGGAAATCAGTCCTGAATTTTCATTGGAAGGACTGATGCTGAAGCTGAAATTCCAATACTTTGGCCACCTGATGTGAAGAACTGACTCATTTGAAAAGACCCTGATGCTGGGAAAGGTTGAAGGTGGGAGGAAAGGGGGATGACACATGATGAGAGGGTTGGATGGCATCACCACTCAGTGGATATGAGTTTGAGTAAACTCTGGGAGCTGGAGATGGACAGGGAGGCCTGGTGTGCTGCAGTCTATGGAGTCACAAAGAGTCGGATACAACTGAGTGACTGAACTGAACTGAAGAGTAAGAGAATTTCCAGGTGTTCTTCAAATGTCCCATAAGTCAAAAGACAAGCTAAAGATGTTCAAACTTCAGCTCTAAGCTTTAGGCAAACATATTTTAGATGATATTTATCATTCCCTTAAAAGTCAACTATAAATTGAATAGCCCATTGCTGGATGTAAGATTACCATTAAAATGCAAATGTAGGAAATTTATGATTAGATTTATTGACCTTTAAACAATATAAAATTAGAACCAGTTATACTTCATTTTTTCTAGGATATTTGTGTATAACAAATCCATAGTCTGCTATAGTCAGAAACCACTGACAGATCATCAGCAAAATGTTAATTCGTAAGCCACAATAATGAACCTCTGACTGAAGTAAAACCACATTTCCTCATAGATTCAGAAGAAATAGGAGTCACTCCTGTGGATTATTTGTGCTGCATTCTCTTGGCATGTGCTGCATGTTAAGTCACTTCATTTGTCTCCAACTATTTGCACCCCATGGACTGTAGCTCACCAGGCTCCTCTGTCCCCGGATTGTCCAGGCAAGAATGCTTGAATGGATTGCCGTGTTCTCCTCCAGGAAATCTTCCCAACCCAGGAATCAAATTCTCGTCACCTGTGGCTCCTGCACTGCAGGTGGATTCTTTATCATTGAGCCAACGTGGACTCTCCTCACAGGGTAATGAAACTTGGTTTTGATTACAATATGTGTGTGTCCTTGGTCGCCCCCTTGTGGTGAACTCAATAAAGTACTCACATGTGACATTTCCTTTACCTCTAGATGTTCGAGATCTTCGAGCATTTTATAGTGAAATATGATGCTGAATATAATCTTAAAAGGTTTTTCTTGAACTCTGTGCTGGTGCTTTTTTTATTTCTAAGATTAAGTATATAATTGAATAATCTGATCAAATTGTGTTATCCTATGTCCCTGGGTGAAATCTAGTCTATATCTTTATTTTCTATTACTGTTTCCCTTTTATATTTGTAGATTTTATTGTTGCTAATAAGAGAAAGTGGCAATAGGCAGGTGTATATGCTCAATAAACCTGACAATGTGAATTAGCTCAGAAGGCCAATAAGAATGTCTCAACACACTGGTGGGTCAAATTTGCCTTGGGTCAGTACTCCAGACCTCATATGGACTCTTTTTTCTTTGTTTCCCTGAGAATCAATTTGTTTATTCCATTTACTAGCAGTGGCAGCAAGTAAGGCTTACTGATGGTGACAGCTGGCATTTGGTAAGGCTATAGACACCCAGGATATAAAAGCAGCATATTTATTTCCAGTTGTCTCAGCTTTAATAGGTTATCCCAGTGGAATATTCATCCCCATCCTGGGAAACTCATGCTTCATCCACGTACTTTAGCATAGACTTAAACATCATTTTTATCTTTCACTGAACACACCTACATAGACCAAGAGTCAGAGAAGCTGAAGGATGATCATAGGAAAGGTGGAATATTTTAGAGGTGAGCAGTTGTGTCTTGTTTGATGTGCAAGCAGTTAAGTAGCAGAATGGGTGATCTGGGGCTTCCTTGGAGAAGGCAATGGCAACCCACTCGAGTACTCTTGCCTGGAAAATCCCATGGACAGAGGAGCCTGGAGGGCTGCAGTCCATGGGATCGCTGAGGGTTGAACACAACTGAATGAGTTCACTTTCACTTTTCATTTTCATGCATTGGAGAAGGAAATGGCAACCCACTCCAGTGTTCTTGCCTGGAGAATCCCAGGGACGGGGGTGCCTGGTGGGCTGGCATCTATGGGGTCGCACAGAGTTGGACACGACTGATGTGACTTAGCAGTAGCAGTAGCAGGGGCTTCCTTGGTGGTTCAGTGGTAAAGAATCCACCTGCCAAACAGGAGATGCAGGTTCGATGCCTGGGTCAGGAAGATCCCCTGGAGGAGGAAATGGCAACCCACTCCAGTATTCTTGCCTGGAAAATCCTATGTACAGAGGAACCTGATGGACTACAGTCCATGGGCTCACAAAATCAGACAGGTCTTAGTGACTAAACAACAATAACAAAAAAATATGTGATCTATAAAATGGCTGTTGCTTCATTTCTTTCACGTACAATCTACCCTCCATGTCCGTGGACTCTAAGAATTCAACCAACAAAAGATAGAAAAACTATTCCAGAATTTCACAAAATCAAAACTTGAATTTACAGTATGGGTAATTATTTACTTTGTACTTTGTATTTACAACTATTTACATAGCATTTATATTGTATTAGGCATTATGAGTAGTCCACAGGTATTTAAAATATATAAGAGGATGTGCATAGGTTATATAGGCAAACACTATGTCATTTTACATATTATTTGAGTATCCTAGGATTTTGGTATCGTTGGGGGTCTTGAAATTAATCCCCAAGACATACTGATTGAGTCTTGTATCATGCACAAGAATCTCTCTTATGATGCATTTGTTGGAAATTAGCAAGAAAAAGATTTCTGGGAAAAGCAGTTTGGCCTAGCCAAGTGGATATATTATGAGGGCTTCCCTGGTGGCTCAGATAGTAAAGAATCTGTCTGCAATGCGGGAGATCTAGCTTTGATTCCTGGGTCGGGAAGATCCCCTAGACTCAATTATGTTTTATTGTTATTCAATGTGTTAAAATATACGTGTTAATTAGATTTTTTTTTTACCTACTTAAAAGCAAACATATTCAAAAACTTCTAACATTCCATAAATATATAGATTTGGTAAAACTTAAAATTTCTAGGAATTATTCCCTTAAACTAATATGAAAACATTCAGAGAGACTAAATTTGCTAATAAATATAAAGATTTGCCAATTGGTATAATATTTCATAGAATAATTATGGGGTATTTGAAATACTTTATTGATTATAGTTCAACTATTTTAATTTACATACAAGGATTATTTTGCATTTCTGTTGCTTTTTCTTCAAATATTGTCAATATTTCTTATAATTGATATGTACTGGAAATACAATAAATCAAATTAGTATAAAAATTTAGTTGTGAGAAATACTTTGTCAAATACAAAAATACATAAAACAAACCACTGTCTTTGCACCATCATCTCCCTGACAATAAACTGTTGTAGTCATGTTGTCATGTTCATATTAGGTAGACAGGATTTATTCTTTAGATGATGATAACTGTATTCCAGGAATAAAACAATAATAATGCTTATATATATTAAGTGATGAAAGAGGATGTATAGGTGCATATGTTTTAAGCTAATTTATTTCTGAGTTCATTTACCTTCCCATAGGAGCTTACATTTAATCTGCATTATATTCTTCTAAATTTATATCCAAACTAGAGTCTGCATGCTCCTTAAAAATTAAATATTGAATACTTTGTTGCAGTAACAATATCAAGTAGAGTTAGACTCTGCTGTTAACACCTGTTATTATGTAGACAATCACTAAGCATACAATGATTTAATAAAGTTATTGTGTGTTTCTATGGTGATAAAGAGCTTGTATTAATAGACAAAAATAGTTGAATAAGCAATAGTGTTTCTTGCATTATAAAGTCTGTTACCATTATCTGTATAACTCTTTAATCTCATACATTCATCCTAAATCTCCTCAAAGTATATAACAACTTAAAATAGACTCTTTTGTGAAACTCTGTTGGATCTGCAGCTGCTTAATTTGTTCATCTCCAGTAGTGCTGAAATAGCCCAGTGACACCTAAATGCACTCCCTGGCATACTGTGAGAGAGCTAACACATCAATTATAGATGGCTCTGTTAAACTTTCCTGGAATTATGTGTCCCAGGGAGCTAATTTATAGGACTAAAGGATTTGATATAGGTGTCGATTAAGCTGAACTTGGATTTCCCATAATTGGCAAATGTTAATTGAAATGTGCTGTCATTGTCCCAGTCTTTAGTATATTAATTCCACAGTTTTCCTTATTTCTCTTCAACATTTCACTAATAACTTTTATATAAAGTTGAATATGGTATTTTCTAGTGACACTTTTTCTCTGATAGAAGGCTATAGAAGTTTGCGCATGTAATTATTTTACTGAAAAGGAAAGAACTTAGTTATTCATGGCATTGGAGGGCCATGTACAATCCTGAATTATTCCAAACACCTTCTTCCCATGAACTTTTTGGGGAATGTTATCATATCCTGAGTCAGTATTTAAAATCACAAATGAACAGTTTTCTGGTTATCTGGATTGTAGCGTAAGACTGTTACTCAAAGTTAAATGTTAAACGAGTTAGCCTTTCTACTCTCAAAAACAGCCTTTCTATTCTCTATAAAAACTATAATTTATGCATGTATATATAATATATATGTTCTTATGAACAGAAAGCCTCGATTTAACATTTATATTAATATAGCTTTTATATATAATATAGCTAATGTATAAATTATATATAATTAATCAGTGTGATTTTATAGAATTATATATGGTTAATATATATCATATTTAATATTATATAATTAATACATAAATCCTCCCTTAACAAACATTTAATGGTACTTTTCACTCTATTGGGAAAATATTAATATTTCATGAGATATTTCTTTCTTGGGATAAATATTAAAAATAGTCAATATCTCTTCAGGACTTATATGGGAGAAAATCAAATGAATCTTATGGATCAATTAATTCAAACTTTGTAATAACATGTGGGATTAGCACTACTAATATTCTCATTTTACAGAAAAGAGTGAAACAAAACATGGCTAACTTTACATCTGGACTTTACTAACTTTTCTGTCTCTCTCCAGAAATAATGAAGCATGATTTTAAATCATTATTAACTAGGGATTCCTGTCAATAGCTCTGTGCAATACTGACTCCCTAAAAGGTCACCAGAAAACTTATTGATTAAGCAAACTAATTTATGCTTTTGAACTGTGGTGTTGGAGAAGACTCTTGAGAGTCCCTTAGACAGAAAGGAGATCCAACCAGTCTATCCTAAAGGAAATCAGTCCTGAATATTCATTGGAAGGACTGATGATGAAGCTAAAACTCCAATACTTTGGCCACCTGATGTGAAGAACTGACTCATTTGAAAAGACCCTGATGCTGGGAAAGATTGAAGGCTGACGGAGAAGGGGATGATAGAGGATGAGATGGTTGGATGACATCACCAATTCAATGGACACGAGTTTGAGTAAGCTCCAGGAGTTGGTGATAGACAGGGAGGACTGGTGTGCTGCAGTCCATGGGGTCGCAAGCAGCTGGACACCACTGAGTGACTGAACTGAACTGAAACTCGTTTTTAGACCAGTTCACGTATGGAGAACACTATCTTGACTGAACCTCAGTGAATCTCAGAAAGGAATAGCAGGGGAAGATGCAAATAGAATTATCAGAGTCTAGGTGGGCTGCAGTCCATGGGGTCGCTAAGAGTCGGACACGACTGAGCGACTTCACTTTCACTTTTTGCTTTCATGCATTGGAGAAGGAAATGGCAACCCACTCCAGTTTTCTTGCCTGGAGAATCCCAGGAGCAGGAGAGCCTGGTGGGCTGACGTCTATGGGGTCACGCAGAGTCGGACACGACTGAAGTGACTTAGCAGCAGCAGCAGCAGAGCCATCTTTGTTGCTGCTCAGTCGCTCAGTCATGTCTTGACTCTTTGTGACTGAATGGACTACATACCCCTGGCTTCCCTGTCCTTCTGGTTTAAGGCAAATCATTTATTATAAGGTGATTGGCACTGCAAACATTTTTGACACAAAAGCTTAGGACTGTAGGCACAGGAAGAAAATGATCTTAATAAGTAAACTGATAAGTTTTCTGTTTAATAAATTGTCTGATAATCAAACCTCTTGCTCAGCTGAGCAAAATGTTTCCTTTGAGAAGAGCTATTTGCCTAAATAAGTAAATTATATTACTATATATTGGTTTATAGGATCTCCTTGAATCAAGCACTGTATCTACCTAACAGTGTCTAGCCCTAAATTCATGAGCCAGAATATATAGGGACAAAGTCAATACAAGTTGAAAGGGTAGGAGGGGTGGGGTTCGGTTCTTAGTTAAGATTGCTAGGCTATGTTAATGCAAGCCAATTCTCAATACTTTTTAAAGAAAATAAAATTTCTCATCATATAATAATAACAAGTTCTATTTATAAAAACTTGTGAGAAATCTTGGTAATCCCTTCTGTGGAGAATTGTCCAACATGGAAGTAACTCCAATTATTAGTCTAAGACTGATCTATCTAATACAATAGCCACTAGCCACAAAGAACTATTTAAATTTGAACTTGGGTTAATTCAAATGTAAAAGGCAATTCCTTAGTTATCCAAGGATTGGAAAAGGTCGCTTTTCATCCCAATCCCAAAGAAAGGCAATGCCAAAGAATGTTCAAACTACCACACAATTGTACTCATCTCACACACTAGTAAAGTAATGCTCAAAATTCTCCAAGCCAGGCTTCAGCAATATGTGAACCGTGAACTTTCTGATGTTCAAGCTGGTTTTTGAAAAGGCAGAGGAACCAGAGATCAAATTGCCAACATCCGCTGGATCATGGAAAAAGCAAGAGAGTTCCAGAAAAACATCTATTTCTGCTTTATTGACTATGCCAAAGCCTTTGACTGTGTAGATCACAATAAACTGTGGAAAATTCTGAAAGAGATGGGAATACCAGACCACCTGATTTGCCTCTTGAGAAATTTGTATGCAGGTCAGGAAGCAACAGTTAGAACTGGTCATGGAACAACAGACTGGTTCCAAATAGGAAAAGGAGTACATCAAGGCTGTATATTGTCACCATGTTTATTTAACTTATATGCAGAGTACATCATGAGAAATGCTGGACTGGAAGAAACAGATCAGATCAGATCAGATCAGTCGCTCAGTCGTGTCCGACTCTTTGCGACCCCATGAACCGCAGCACGCCAGGCCTCCCTGTCCATCACCAGCTCCCGGAGGTCACTCAGACTCGCATCCATCGAGTCAGTGATGCCATCCAGCCATCTCATCCTCTGTCGTCCCCTTCTCCTCCTGCCCTCAATCCCTCCCAGCATCAGAGTCTTCTCCAATGAGTCGACTCTTCGCATGAGGTGGCCAAAATACTGGAGTTTCAGCTTTAGCATCATTCCTTCTAAAGAAATTCCAGGATTGATCTCCTTCAGAATGGACTGGTTGGATCTTCTCGCAGTCCAAGGGACTCTCAAGAGTCTTCTCCAACACCACAGTTCAAAAGCATCAATTCTTCGGTGCTCAGCCTTCTTCACAGTCCAGCTCTCACATCCATACATGACCACAGGAAAGACCATAGCCTTGACTAGGCGAACCTTTGTTGGCAAAGTGATGTCTCTGCTTTTGAATATGCTATCTAGGTTGGTCATAACTTTCCTTCCAAGGAGCAAGCGTCTTTTAATTTCATGGCTGCAGTCACCATCTGCAGTGATTTTGGAGCCCAGAAAAACAAAGTCTGACACTGTTTCCACTGTTTCCCCATCTATTTCCCATGCAGTGATGGGACCAGATGCCATGATCTTCGTTTTCTGAATGTGGAAGAAACAGAAGTTGGAATCAAGATTGCTGGGAGAAATATCAATAACCTCAGGTATGCGGATGACATCACCCTTATGGCAGAAAGTGAAGAGGAACTCAAAAGCCTCTTGATGAAAGTGAAAGTGGAGAGTGAAAAGGTTGGCTTAAAGCTCAACATTCAGAAAACTAAGATCATGGCATCTGGTCCCATCACTACATGGGAAATAGATGGAGAAACAGTGGAAACAGTGTCAGACTTTATTTTTCTGGGCTCCAAAATCACTGCAGATGGTGACTGCAGCCATGAAATTAAAAGACGCTTACTCCTTGGAAGGAAAGTTATGACCAACCTAGATAGCATATTCAAAAGCAGAGACATTACTTTGCCAACAAAGGTTCGCGTAGTCAAGGCTATGGTCTTTCCTGTGGTCATGTATGGATGTGAGAGCTGGACTGTGAAGAAGGCTGAGCGCCAAAGAATTGATGCTTTTGAACTGCGGTGTTGGAGAAGACTCTTGAGAGTCCCTTGGACTGCTAGGAGATCCAACCAGTCCATTCTGAAAGAGATCAATCCTGGGATTTCTTTGGAAGGAATGATGCTCAAGCTGAAACTCCAGTATTTTGGCCACCTCATGCGAAGAGTTGACTCATTGGAGAAGACTCTGATGCTGGGAGGGATTGGGGGCAGGAGGAGAAGGGGACGACAGAGGATGAGATGGCTGGATGGCATCACTGATTCGATGGATGTGAGTCTGGGTGACCTCCGGGAGTTGGTGATGGACAGGGAGGCCTGGCGTGCTGCAGTTCATGGGGTTGCAAAGAGTCGGACATGACTGAGCGACTGATCTGATCTGAATTACATTTCAAGTGCTTAATAGCTACCTGTGGCTAGTAACTATCAGGTTAGATAACCCAGAATTATAGAACATTCCTATCATTAAAGAAAGTTCCATGGCACAATTTTAATCAAAGATAATTCTTCAATGTTCTGAAGTTGATACAGAACATTTTCACCTTTAACAAAGCATAAGTGTTATTCCAGGAATTTTAGAACAATAGTCTTATTTATAAATAGGTCCAATGCAATCAAATTGTAATGAAGTGGCATTTGACATTATTATTCTTCATGTGAATGTATCTTCAATTTTGTATCAAACTTACATTGGGCTGTCAATTTTTCAATTCAATTTCTTGAAAAAAAACCTCTTGGGTCAATTGGAAATACTTTTTTCTCTTAGTGGTTGACTGAGAGTTCATTAGATATTTATGGGCACACTAAAAATACCACTGAGTCATTTCTGGGAAATGCAAAAATACATAAGAAGAATCCCATCATGTGCTATAAAACTTTAATGTATATTAAAATTAAACACCTATGACTTCATAGCTTTACTGTATTCCATGATAGGAACACTAAAATTCATAAATGAGAGTAATATTTATAAGTAGTTTATTCTGCTTGATTGGCTTCTTTCAAAATAGAATAATTTAGCTGGAACTATAAGAGAGCAAACCATTTGATCCTTTGCTGTGAAATACTCCATTCTTGATATTTAACTAAATTTGAACATCTTGAAGTTCATGGAATAAACTTGATACACATGGAAGGTGTATCCCAACACAGACAGACCATCTGATGAACACAGTAAAAGCACTTTCTGGTCTGAGTCTGGACTAATAATACATTATTCCAGGTTCCCTTTTTAAAAAAAATACTTGAAAATAGTAAGTTACCAAATCTTGTTTATTAAACATCAATGAGTAAATTATGATAAATTAAGAAATAAATGCACTAAATTAGGACTTGTCATATGTGTGTGTGTGTGTGTGTGTGTGTGAACTATTAGCTAGTTAGTTCTTAGGGCTTCCCAGCTGGCTCTGTGGTAAAGAATCTGCCTGCCAAAGCAGGAACCACAGGAGTAACAGGTTCCATCCCTGTGTCAGGAAGATTCTGTGGAGGAGGAAAGGGCAACCCACTCCTATATTCTTCCTGGAAAATCCCATGGATAGAAGACCTTGGTGAGCTACAGCCCATGGGGTCACAAAGAGTCGGAGGCAACTAAGCACTAATTGGTTCTTAAGGCTAAGTTCACTTAGTTACAGTCTTACATTTTTTATAACATAGAGTAAGTCTCTAAAAACTTAGTAGTATTTTCCCTGGTCTCTAATAACTCCAGAATTTTAATTTAGGGCATTTTTTAAAAATTGATCATCTTAATAAAAATACCTTAGTTATACTGTCTAGAGATGTGTGTTAGTTGCTCAGCCGTGTCCAACTCTTTGTGACCCCATTGACTGTGCCGGCCAGGCTCTTTTGTCCATGGGATTCTTTAGGCAAGAATACTAGAGTGGGTTGCCATTTCCTCCTCCAGGGGATCTTCCCCACCCAGGGATCGAACCTGGGTCTTCCGCATTGGAGGTGGATTCTCTACCATCTGAGATTTTGGTATACCAATCTTTGGTGTACCTAGGGGGAGGGCATGGCAACCCACTCTAGTATTCTTGCCTGGAGAATCACAAGGACAGAGGAGCCTCACGTGTTACAGTCTTTGGGGTTGAAAAGAGTCAGAGACCACTGAAATGACTGAAGGGACTGAGCACTCAAATACACATAATATAAATTAGTGAAAAATACCTTCCTCGGTATCACACAATGTGCACCAGAGTGGCAGAACATACAATCAGGCAGATAAGTTCACCTTGTTCTTTTAAGGGAAAGTCCTACAGCCCTCTATTTTGAAACTCCTCAACCCTAGCAGATTATCCATGAAGAATTAATGCTTTTGTAACTGTGGTGTTGGAGAAGACTCTTGAGAGTCCCTTGGACTGTAAGGAGATCCAAACAGTCCATTCTGAAGGAGATCAGCCCTGGGATTTCTTTGGAAGGAATGATGCTAAAGCTGAAACTCCAGTACTTTGGCCACCTCATGCGAAGAGTTGACTCATTGGAGAAGACTCTGATGCTGGGAGGGATTGGGGGCAAGAGGAGAAGGGGACGACAGAGGATGAGATGGCTGGATGGCATCACTGACTCGATGGACGTGAGTCTGGGTGAACTCCAGGAGATGGTGATGGACAGGAAGGCCTGGCGTGCTGGGATTCATGAGGTCACGAAGAGTCGGACACGACTGAGCGACTAAACTGAACTGAACTGAACTGAGGCATCCCTGCTAGCCCCGCGGTGCACATGAACGGTGCTAGCTGCTCCTGCCTGGTCAAGAGGTAGGCCGTTGGCCCAGCCTGGGCTCTGTGCCCTCTCCCAGTTCCCAGCCTCTTGCGTCTCGGGCAGCACGTTCAGCTGGGTCGGCTAGTATGCTCGCCACAAGAAGGAGGCAGAGCTCTTCCAAATGGTGGCCCGGGGCCTGTGGCCACTGTACCCACAGAGCTACTGTCCCTGGGGGAGCAGCACAGCTCCCATGAGTTCCACTTGCAGGTGCTGGAGGATTCTGACTCCAACCTAAGATTCTCCTGATGGGCTGGTGCAGCACGGGCAAAACCACCTTCATAAGGCACCTGGTGAAGAAGGGCTTCATGGGGCTGCAGTATGGGGCCAAGCATACCACTGACCTGTTTGCCACTGCCACCAATCACAGCCTTAGGAAGACGAGGTGTCCTGCGATGTGCTCGTAGAAGCCCCTGGTGGCCCCCTGCCCTCCCAAGCTCATCATCTTCCATACTCATGAATTGACTCATGTGTGCCCAGCTGTCCGCATAGGCTGCCTCGGCCCTCCTGGGGTACTGTCTGGAGAGAAATAGCTGTTTGGGAGAGGTTATGACTTGGTGGAGGCCTGTGGTTCACCAAGCATGTGGACCGTATTGTCTTGCTCTTCGATGCTCTTCAAATGGTCACCTCTGAAGAGTGTTCAGAAGTCATCAAGACCCAGAGAATAGTTTGTGCTGAAGTTCCAGGCCTTAAAGGACCATGGACATGATGGACCATATGCTGGTCAACATATGGTGACTGATGGTGATACCCAGCTTGGTGTGAAGGGTGATGCCTTGGATGGCTCCAGATCAAGCTTTTTCGGCATGACTATAGTGAGGGGTTCCAGGGAGGACACTGGTGATGCTGAGTAGGTGGTGGACAAAAACAAGCGTGCCTGCAACGAGATCTACAGACTGTCACTTTTCAGTGGTCAGATCAGGAGTGCCAATGCCAAGTAGGAGATGGTGAAGTCTGTGCTCCCTAGTATGGTCCTGGCAAAGGTCTGGAAGCTCGCTGAGGTAGACACAAATGGCTTGCTGGACAATGAGGAATTTGTCTTGGACAACCACCTCACTAAAGCCAGGCCATTAGGTGCCCACCCTCCTAACCCCTCGCCTGATCTGTCCTCCAACCAGAAGCACCAGTGACTGGCTCTGCTGGCCCATGCCTCTCATCCTCCCATCTCAGCACCCAACCAGGCATAGACTGAGAAGACAGGAAAGGTCCCCAGTTCTTAAGGGCTCTAGACTGAGCAGATGTTTCCTCAGCTTTTTGAAAAGGTAAGAAAAAAAAATTAATAGGATAACAGTATTGAAATACTATCTACTTACTCCTCCCTTGAAATTAGTTTACTAAGAGCCAGATACTTCGATAAACACTTTAATATGTGTCATGCCATTTCACAGTTACTAAAACTCAATGGGAAAAGTTATCTGAAATGATGGTTATGGGATTTTGACCTCCCATATCTGCTTATCACAAAAACTATCATTACCTCCATAATTAAGGGTTTTCTTATCAAACCATTGAAACAATCTTACCTCAAGCAGTCCTGCGTGGTTGATGTTTTCTGTAGTTATTTTTGCTCTTTAGGAATATCATGTAAATGTGTTTTCTTGTGCCTGGCTTCTTTTGTGCTTAATACTCTTGAGATTTTTCTATATTGCTGTCTGCATTGTGGTTGATCATTTTTCATTACTAAAAACAAAAATCCCATAGCATAAATAGATGCTTATCCAATCTGTTGATGGCTGTTTGGGTTGCTTTCAAGTTTTGGCTACTGTAAATTATTGGTTATATGGGGCTAAAGATGTGTGAGTTTGATTACTAAAGAGAGAAATGTCTATTTGGGTCTTCTGTCCATTTTTTGATTGGGTTGTTTGTTTGTTTGTTTTTGATACTGAGCTTCATGAGCTGTTTGAATATTTTGGAGATTAATCCCTTGTAGGTCACTTCATTCACAAATATTTTCTCACAGTCTGAGGGTTGTCTTTTCCTTTTGTTTATGGTTGCCTTTGCTGTGCAAAATCTTGTAAGTTTAATTAGGTCCATTTTGTTAATTTTTGTCTTTATTCTCATCACTCCAGGAGGTGGGTCAAAAAGATCCTGCTTTGATTTCTGTCAGAGTGTTCTGCCTTTTTTTCCTCTAAAGAGTCTATAGTATCTGATCTTTTATTCAGGTCTTTAATTGATTTTGAGTGTATTTTTGTCTATGGTGTTATGGAGTGATTGCTAAAGAGAATGGGGGAACATTTGGAGTGATGTAGTTAGTTATGCCAGTATGTATATTCAGATGACTTTTAACGTGTGTAAATTATACCTCAGTAAGGGGAGCTTGGTGGGCTCTGGGGTAGCACAGAGTCGGACACAACTGAAGCAACTTAGCAGCAGCAAACTTAATAAAGTATGTTTTTCATATGGAAGAATAAGCTCTAACACAAATATGACTACTCCATAACCCTCTTTCAAGTACTTCAGTTATTTCCTAATATTCTTCAGGAAAATATGAAGCTTCATATTCTTTATACAGTAGCTTCTCTCATCTTATAGGAAGAGTGTCTGGAAATCCCTCTTCCTGTGAACATCAGTTCTTGGTAAGGATACAAAGAAGAATTTGGGGTCTTACCTGTTGCAAGAGAGTTTATTGAAGAAAAGGAGAGAATAGAGAGAACACTTTAAAAGAGAGGTGGGCGAGGCCAAGGAAGGCAGTGGCCCCAGAGGCCTGGAGTGTAGATTTTATAAAGCAAGATTTTTGTTATAATCCAGGAGGTTGTTGATTATCAGTCTTAACTGACAGCTGCAGGTTAAATAACAGGAGGCTCTGCTGTGCATGTTCTTACCATAATTCAGTCTGTTATAGTTAAATGTATGCATTCATAGAATATTTATTAAGTTTTAATGAGGCCACCAAAGGTTATCTAAGGACGTGATAGCATAAGATGTGCCCATGTAGCAGAGTGAGGAATGCCCCTCCAGTTGGCCAATAGGGGATTTTTCTGGTCCTCTGATCATTTTGGAGTACTGATGGGGGTTTGTTTGGGGTAGAGTTGAAAAATAGCTTGGGGGGATTAGGCGGCTATTAGGCATTGAGCAAATGGGGCTGCATCTCACTGCTCATGGTTGACTTCTTGCTTACCAGTTTAATTATCGCATAATTACCTGTTTTACTTTCTAACTATGCAACTTGGTAAAGTTATCTTCTTACAATACCTTCATGTCAGATAAAAAATATGTTTCTTTCCTGCACATGCTGCAATAATTTATGTCTTTATACATTCCTGGAGTGACTTTCTATTTTACTGTATTATCTATTTTTTTCCTACACCCATTTGCACAATACCATACACTTATTCCTTGGAAGGAAAGTTATGACCAACCTAGATAGCATATTAAAAAGCAGAGACATTACTTTGCCAACAAGGTCCATCTAGTCAAGGCTATGGTTTTTCCAGTGGTCATGTATGGATGTGAGTGTTGGACTGTGAAGAAAGCTGAGCACCGAAGAATTGATGCTTTTGAATTGTGGTGTTGGAGAAGACTCTTGAGAGTCCCTTGGACTGGAAGGCGATCCAACCAGTCCATCCTAACGGAGATCAGTCCTGGATGTTCATTGGAAGGACTAACGTTGAAGCTGAAACTCCAATACTTTGGCCACCTCATGCAAAGAGTTGACTCACTGGAAAAGACCCTGATGCTGGGAGGGATTGGGGGCAGGAGGAGAAAGGGTTGACAGAGGATGAGATGGCTGGATGGCATCACTAACTTGAAGGACATGAGTTTGGATGAATTCCGGTAGTTGGTGATGGACAGGGAGGCCTGGCGTGCTGCAATCCATGGGGTCGCAAAGAGTCAGACACGACTGAGTGACTGAACTGAACTGAACTGATACACGCTATTAAGTATCAACATCACCATCAGCAGAGCAAATAGTATCCACAACTCTTTCACTCTCCACTCTAATTGTAATTCATACTTTGGATAATGTGTTATCTCTAAATTCTGGAATTAGAAGATTACAGTTTATAATCTCTGCTCCACTGTTCACATGGAAAAGACATCAAATCCTTCTAATCCAAATATTCCTCATTACAAACTAAGGATATGATACAATAGTAATAATTGCAGTAGTAGTAATTAATCTTATGATATTTCACATTTAGGATTAAACAAGAAAAGGAATATAGACAGTTCATCTAATGATAAACATCTACCTACATTAGCTATGAAAAATAATGCAATAAATTAGATGAATTACCCCTCCCTCAGCTCCAGGACTCTTGCCTGGAAAATCCCATGGACAGAGGAGCCTGGTAGGCTGCAGTCCATGGGGTCGCTAAGAGTCAGACACGACTGAGGGACTTCACTTTCACTTTTTACTTTCATGCATTGGAGAAGGAAATGGCAACCCACTCCAGTGTTCTTGCCTGGAGAATCCCAGGGACGCGGGAGCCTGGTGGGCTGCCATCTATGGGATCGCACAGAGTCAGACATGACTGAAGTGACTTAGCAGCAGCAGCAGCTACTTTTATTCCCTTTACTTTCTTAAAACTCATTGGTATAAGTTGTTCAAATATCTGTATTGAAATTATCTCGTAATGTTTCATATAATTATATTTTTAATCTAGATTTAAACATTTCAAGTGGATATAATTTTATACACCAAGTTGGTGTCATGCTGCTGCTAAGTCACTTCAGTCATGTCCAACTCTGTGCGACCCCATAGATGGCAGCCCACCAGGCTTCCCCGTCCCTGGGATTCTCCAGGCAAGAACATTGGAGTGGGTTGCCTTTTCCCTCTCCAATGCATGAAAGTGAAAAGTGAAAGTGAAGTTGTTCAGTCATGTCCGACTCTTAGCGATCCCATGGACTGCAGCCTACCAGGATCCTCCATCCATGGGATTTTCTAGGCAAGAGTACTGGAGTGGGGTGCCATTGCCTTCTGTCATAGTATTTGGTAAATAGTAACATCTAAAGTACTTTGTTGAATTATTTCAGTTGAAATAAGGAATACTTATTTTAAATACAATGCTTTCCTTATAGCTAAAACAATTTGAGTGGTTTTGGCTTCATTACATAAACATATGGTGGAAGACACTTTCTGTGTATGCCTAAATCCTCTTTTTTCATGTCAGTCTGTCATTCTTTTATCACATTTTCATGTATAAAATACTTTGATGACTAACTTTTTCTCCCCAAATAAATTTACTTCTTCAGCTCTTATTTAACATTTGCTTTAATGAAAATTTAAGCTAATGTAAGACAATTTCTTTTGAAGTCAACAAAATTCATGAGACTGTGTAATTTTTCTTAGTTTTATTTTAGCTAGCAATAAAAATATTCTAACATATACATAACATAGACAATCCAACTGACTTTTTTGCTCTTTTCTAGAATCAAATACCTTAGTGGATTGGGATCTAATTAAAATATATTGTACAAATATCCATAAGGAGTTCCTATAAGACTGCTAAAAGAGAAAGGACTGAAATGAGCAAAATATGTCTCTCAAAGCCTTATTTATTTCGAAGAAGCCAAAGCATTGATGTTAATAGTCATGATTTTATGCTATATTGTAAAGTTCATATACATATGGACTATAAAATGCATAATAATATGAATATCAATAAATAAAAAAGTAATATGAGTCATTTAAAAATATGTAGACTGAAAACTTGGGTATAATTGGCATGGATGTAATTAAACTATTATAACATTTTAATATACTTTTAATAGTTTTTTTTTATATATAGAATGAAGAAAAAGAGGTTCAGAAGCCCCAGGCAATAATGGTTACATGCACAATAGTTGCTTGGGAAATATTCATTAAATTAAAGGGTAAATACATATTTTCTCTGGATAGGAATGCTGATGATGTAACACATAATCATTGATCCATATCCTAGCCGACATCTTATAAAAGCTTGTATATGGAGCTTCTGTTATTTCCTTGTAAAATGATCATAATAATCACTTTTATTTGATTGGATAGCTGAATGAATTTATTAAAACAATGCACATGGTAAGCACTGGATGACTGTTATTACCACAACTGTGGCTGTTACAAATACTACCATGAATTTGGCTCAGGTCTGCCTCTCTGTCCCTCAGTTTTGTTCACTATAATCGAGGTTTTAATAACATGCCTATCTTTGTGAGGATTAGTTGAATTAATTCACTGAATTCATTACCTTAATTCATCAAATCCATTACCTTAATTCATTGAATTGAGGTAAAGAAGTTGTAAATACTTGGAGACTCTATGTAGAAGCAACAGTTAGAACTGGACATGGAAGAATGGGCTGGTACCAAATTGGGAAAGGAGCACATCAAGGCTGTGTATTGTCACCCTGCTTTAACTGATATGCAGAGTTGCTGCTGCTGCTGCTAAGTCGCTTCAGTCGTGTCCGACTCTGTGCTACCCCATAGACAGAAGCTCACCAGGCTCCCCTGTCCCTGGGATTCTCCAGGCAAGAACACTGGAGTGGGTTGCCATTTCCTTCTCCAATGTATGAAAGTGAAAAGTGAAAGTGAAGTCGCTCAGCCGTGTCCAACTCCCAGCGACCCCATGGACTGAGATTCTCTGTCCATGGGATTCTCCTGCCAAAAGCACTGGGGTGGGGTGCCATTGCCTTCCCCGCATGATATGCAGAGTACATCATGCTAAATGCTTGTCTGGATAAAGCACAAGCTTGGAATCAAGATTACCAGGAGAAACACCAATAACCTCAGATATGCAGATAACACCACCCTTATGGGAAAGTGAAGAGGAACTAAAAAGCATCTTGATGAAGTTGTAAGAGGAGAGTGAAAAAGCTGGCTCAAAACTCAACATTCAAAAAATGGGGATCATGGCACCCATCACTTTGTGGCAAATAGACAACCTAGATGGCATATTAAAAAGCAGAGACATTACTTTGCCAACAAAGGTCTGTCTAGTCAAAGCTATGGTTTATCCAGTAGTCATGTATGGATGTGAGAGCTGGATAAAAAAGGCTGAGGACCAGAAGAATTGATGCTTTTGAAACTGTCATGTTGGAGAAGGCTCTTGAGAGTCCCTCGGACTGCAAGGATTTCAAACCAGTCATTCCTAAAGGAAATCAACCCTGAGTATTCATTAGAAGTACTGATACTGAAGCTGAAGCTCCAATACTTTGGCCACCTGATGTGAAGAGCTGACTCATTAGAAAAGACCCTGATGTTGGGAAAGCTTGAAGGCAGGAGGAGAAGGGGATAACAGAGGAAGAGATGGTTGGAAGATATCACTGATTCAATGGACATGAGTTTGAGCAAGCTCTGGGAGATGGTGGACAGGGAAGCCTTGCGTGCTGCAATCCATGGGGTCACAAAGAGTCGAACACGACTGAGCTACTGAACAACAACAATATTACTTAACTGACTTCATCTAATGTTAATGTTTTACATTGATTTCTCAGTTCCAGTGTCCAACAAAGGGAAGCAGCCCTTATTATAGAAGTAATTGAGTGTAAAACTGGGGAAGACACTATACTAGATGTCTGGAGTATATTCTGGTTCCAGGAAGTAAGCACATAGAAAGGAGGAGAAAGACAGGAGGAAAAAGAGAAGGGGGAGGGAGATAGTGAAATGGAGAGGAGGTAGGGGAGAAGAGAAAATGGAGAGAAGAGAGAGAAGGAAAATAAGAAAGAATATTGAAAGAAACCATGAGTTACCCTGAAGAGTTTCCTAGTGACAACAGCTAGATCAATTTGAGCATTGAATCAAGATGTTTTATAACAAAAAAGGGAAGAGGCTATGTTACTTATTGGAGTAGGAAACATGAAGAACCTCTTTGTGTAAAATGGAAATAGGAAAATGTCAAAATTAACCTTTTTTTTTTTTTTTTTCTGTAATTTACTGTTACTCAGGCAGTTCATTCTCTCAGTTGTGTCTGACTCTTTGCGACCCCATGGACTGCAGCACATCAGGCCTCCCTGTTCTTCACCAACTCCTAGAGCTTGCTCAAACTCATGTCCATCAAGTCAGTGATGCCGTCCAACTATCTAATCCTCTGTCATCCCTTTCTCCTCCTGCCTTCAATCTTTATCAGCATCAGGGTGTTTTTTAATGAGTCAGCTCTTTGCATCAGGTGGCCAAAGTATTGGAGCTTGAGTTTCAGCTTCATTACCAATCCTTCCAATGAATATTCAGGATTGATTTCCTTTAGGATTGACTGGTTTGATCTCCTTGAAGTCCAAGGGCCTCTCAAGAGTCTTCTCCAACACCATAGTTCAAAAGCATCAATTCTTTGGCACTTGACTTTCTGTGAAAGTGAAAGTCAGTCACTCGTGTCCTACTCTCCAGGCCAGAGCACTGGAGGAGGTAGCCTTTCCCTTCTCCAGGGATCTTCCCAACCCAGGGATCGAACCCAGGTCTCCTGCATTGCAGGTGGATTCTTTACCAGCTGAGCCACAAGGGAAGCCCAAGAATACTGCAGTGAGTGGCCTATTCATTCTCCAGGGGATCTTCCCGACCCAGGAATCAAATTAGGGTCTCCTGCTTTGCAGGTGGATTCTTTCCAACTGAGCTATGAGGGAAATCTTTCTATAGGTGGCAATTTAGAATGTCAATCTCTGTGACTGCCTTTGCCTATGTATACCTTTGAAAGTCTTTGTTTAAATGGAGAGTTGCACCTTTCCCTGTATCGGACCACTGGTATAAAATGTAGGGTTCCTATTTCACATTTACTAATCTAAAATCCAATAAAAAAGTAATCTGTGAACTCCAAATTTAGTTGATTCACATATTTTTATTAAGTGCCTATTATATGCTAGCTACTCTCAGAAGTCCCTCCCTTTACAGAGCTTGCACTATAGTAAACATATTTACATAGCACCTAGACATGTACAAGGTACATTTCTGAATACTGCACCTGTATTAACTCATTTAATTCTTACAATAATTTTTAAATAGTTAGCATTAATATTTTAATTTTTCAAACTAGCAAACCAAAATTAAGCAAAGGAAAGGAAAAGAAAAAAAAAAAAAAAAAAGAAACACTAGACCTTAAGTGATCACTTGAACATTTAAATTAAATCTAGGATTAATTTTTGTGGATTTTGTCTTGAAATACATGTGTTGACTTTATAAATAGTCAAAAATATATTACTTTTATAAAATGGTTAATCAAAAAGTTAATTGTCACAGACTTAAAAACAGCCCTATAAATAGCATTATTTGATTTCAGTAAAAGAAGATAAAAATCAGCTCTAGTGATTACTCAATTTCCATGGAAACTAGAAACATATATTTATAGAAAACTTGATACTTTATAAATATCAAATTGTACCATTATCTGCAGATGTGCCAGTTCTGTCAGACTTTGCCAAAAATATATAACTGTTTCAAAACAAATAACTTTATGATGAAATGGCAAAGTGAAAAATGCAATGTCTCTACTTCCAATTTGTTTTACTTTTGTGTAATGGAATGAGCAAAATTTCAATGTTAAGTTTAAATTTTAAAAGTGAATGTGTTATATAATAGAATATATCATACTTTATTATTAGACTCCAAATATTAAAGTTTGATAGTATTCCTTGATATTTTAAAGGTAAATTTACCATAGTGCCTTTCATCATTTTGAAACTTTTAAAGAAGAATCACAAAAGTATTCTAACTGAAAGATACAGTTTTTACTAAACATTAGTTTTTAAATTATATTTTAATTACTTTTTGTGATATGAAATATAGAAAGATCTTATGTATTAAATGTTGAATATTTCTAGTCCTGCGCTAATTAAACCTGGGAAGGGAGGTTTTTTGTTTTTGTTTTTTTTTTCATACTTGCTTGCTATTTCCTCATTTCTCAGGTACATGCTTTATGTGACTTAGTGTTATAAAGAAAACATGATACAACATTCTTTAAGAAACAATTTAACAGCTCAGCAGAAATAATTGTAATGCTTTTTAAAAACCAGTTACTTGCATTAAAATATTTGGGTGGGGCAGTGCAATGTTAATCGTATTTGCATCTTAAAATACCACTTATATCACATTGTTTATAAATGCTTCTCATATTCAACTTTCCCAAGAAATAATTAATTAGTATTTATTAATGTCTAATGAAGTTATCTAGTACTCACTTTTCTCTATTTTGTATAATTAACATCACATTAAAATATAACAAACTTTTTAATGTAATTACTGAAGCATATATGTTATTAGTTGCATTGTTTTTAATGAGATAATGGGCATAAATAAACTTTTTGTTTTTATACTTTAATTTTGGAATTATGTGCTCCAATTAATCTACTTCAAATGATTTAGCAATTATGCAATTATTCTTATTTAATATAGAAGTATTTTGCCAGGTACAATTGCAACCTTATCATTGAATTATTTTTTAAACTACCCATGTCCTTTTTATTTGTGTATGCATGTTTATATCAATTCCAACCTTTGTTGTACCAATTTGGCAGCAAAAGTCCAGGTTATCAGCCTTTCTGAACTGATGAAAGTGGTCTCCTTAGCAACGGAAGCACTGTAGAATCTCTCAGAACACCTGTTCTTCCAACTCATAATTCCTGCAGCTGAGATGTATGCACTTAAAAACTGCCTTTTCGTTTTGATTTTTTGCTTCCTGTGTTCAGGTTGGTTAGGACAGTGAGAGTTTGCTGAGCTTGGCTGCTCACATAGATCAAAAGACTCAAGTGTCTACATGGTTTAGACTCATTATCGTGGTTAGCAATTAGTATTTCTTCTTCTCCACCCTGGAAGTACTCCTCCTGTGTTTCCTCTGCAGCCAGTCCTCAGCAGCCAGTCATAGTGGTAAGATCGAGAAATCCAGCTAGGGCAGTAGACATTCTGTAAGTGCAGATGACAAAACGTGGCTCCGTTGTCACCCTCAGGCTTTTTGTTCAGCCAACATTCATAATTCATTGAGCCCAGTAATATAAAAGGGCAATGTGCCTGACTGCTTACGAAAATTACTGTCATATTTTAGCTTATAAATTTTTAAAATTATTCATTTTCTTGATTGTGTAAGGTCATTCTTCTTTTTCTTGAAAATTTACCCGAACTTATTCAGATGCACTGTCTGTATTAAGCCTCATAGAAGAGATTTAAAGAAAAAAAAAAAGAAAAGATCGCTCATTTTCTCTTTCTTAGAGCAAGTTCCTAAGAACCCTAAACTTAAGTAGTATTTTAATGTTTCATTTTAACAAGTCCTTGAACAGTTTCATTTAACTTGAGATTTCATTTTTAAGGAGCTTGTTAGGAGATTAAGTAAAATAAAGAATGAATAAAAATCGTCTCTATAAACATGCAACTTTTCCTATGTAGTGAAATGTCTCATAAAAAAACAAAAGCTTACACAGGGAGGGGATGAAAATGAATTTCCCACAAAATGATTAATTATCCTATCAAATCTCAATGTTTTCTTCATACACTAACATAAGCTCTTAAATCATTTATTTTTCAACCTTTTTTGGTCACAATCTGATTTTCTAATTAAGTTGGTAAGTCACTTCCTCAAACAAACCTTTACTAATTAATTATTACAGGCAAATTTTTTTACATGTTCACCCAATATGAAATATCATTTTAATTAGAGGAAATAACTATTTTTCTATTAACAGGGAAAATGTATAAACAGGATTTATACTTTTATTTCCTAAAATATGCTTATTTAAGATGCTTTGAGACACCAGTCATGTTCTTTCTAGTAGGCATTTCACTATTTGTCTATTGAAATACAGATAGATACTACAATCCTATGTTGTGAGAGATCCACCTATGTAAATTAAAGATGAATTATTTTGTTTTTTTCCCCTCAAACACTAACATTCAACATATATCTTCCTTTTGGACATTATACTTATCCCAACATGTGCTAAAAATTCTAAGAATATAAATATTTAAACATTCCATGATGTTGTTTAGAAACTCTTCTAATTCACTATATCATTTCTTTTGCATCTGGAAATAGACATAGCAAATTTGAGGAAGAAGTAACTTGAAAAAAGTTAAGTTTTAGTTCTATCTTCTTTTCAACAGTTACCCATGATAAGATGCCCCTGTGGCCTTTGCTTTCTTTTCTAATATCACATCTCTTTTCTTCCTCTTCCTCTTTTCCTGCCCTTCCATGTTCTTCTTTCCAGATGACTTTGCTCTCCTAATGCAAAGAGCAAGATACTTTCTCTATTCATAGCTCTTAACCTTAGTGACTAACACAGTGCCAAACTTGTAAAACTTGGCTCATTTTTACTTTCTGAAAGATCAAATAAATCCCCAATTTTAACTATTACCTTTTACATCCAGTTACTCCCCAGTTATTGTCTTACTTTTTAGTATCTGCAATCTAAAAGCATACATACAGGAAGCCAGACATATTAAAGTGAGCATCCTAATATGATTGTGTGTCATAGGGGGATTCTAGCTGCTGGAACAAATAAATCCCCACATTTTCATGGTATAACACAATAGGCATTTATTTCACGCTGATGTAATAGTGCAGTGTGCCGTTACAGGTCTGCAGGCAGCATTCCTGCAGGATGCCTGTGTGGTGATTTGCAGACTGAGCCTCCTTCTGTTTTGTGGTTTCAGAGGCCTCCAAAGATCTCAGAATTCTATTAACTAATGGAGTTGAGAGAATTAGAAAAAAATTTTTAAGTACATTTGTTTTTAGAACAGTTTTAGATTTACAGAAAAAATGAGAATATAGCACAGAGAGTTCTCATATACTTTGCACACAGTTTCTGGATTGACATTTCATATTAGTATTGTATTTGTCACAATTAATGTACTGATTCTGATACATTATTAGTGAAAATCCATGCTTCCTTCGGATTATATAATGCCTTCTTTCTGTTTCATAATCTTACACAAGATACCGCATTACACTTATTTACATGTTTTCTTTAGGTAATTATTAGGCTTTCTTTAGGATGCGACCATATCTCAGAATTTCGTTGTTTTTGATGCCCTTGACTGGTCAGGTATTTTTATAGAATACAACTCTATTGTAATTTCTATGGCATTTTTCTTCTAATTACACTGGAACTCTATGAATATTTTTAGGTGGAAGACCACAGAGGTAAAAGCTTACTTCAGCATGATGTCAAGAGTATTTACTATTCATACAATTTATCACAGTTTATATTAATCACCTACCTGAGCTTCTGTTTGTCAGATTTCTCTACTATAAAGTTACTTTTCTTCCTCTTTTCCATTTTGTAGTCTTTGGAAGGAGATAACATGGTGCAGCTCACAATTATAGAAAGGGAGTTCATATTCTCTCTCCTTGAGGGCAAGAGATCTACATAAATTCTTCAGAATTCTTCTGGATGAGAGATTTAGCTGTTCTCCACACATGTTTACTTATGCACTTGTTTATATCAATATGAACTAATAGAAATTTGTTTTAGCCTTTGGGTTGTATAATTCAGTTCTTCTTTATTGATGTTGCTACTCGAATTTTCCAGCTTTGGCCATTAGGTGCTCTTTTAGTTGGGTCTTGCTGCACCCCGTGGATATATATTCATTAATTCATTTTGGTATTTGTTTTGGATTTCTGAGTTTGTTAGCACTTTGTTGCTCTCTGTTATTGCTCACAAGTATTACAAGCAATGCTTGGGCCAGATTCTCAGGCTTATCATGAGTATTTCCTGCCTCAGCCATTTCTTAGACTATCTGTGGTTCTTTTTATCAGAGAATAGTATTAGAAATCAAGATCTTGGTGCTAACTGTGCTTATTGCTACTGGAATGTTCTTTCTTTTAAATGTTCTTTCTAATGTTTTCTTAGAACATTTTAGAATGTTCTAAGTTGGCAAAGCAAGGAAATGTGTGTGTGTACATTAGCCTGTGTATATACATGCCTTTCATAACACTTCTACATCTGTGTATAATTAAGCTAAGAACATATACAAACTAATGTCTCAGTTTTATTCTATGACAATAGGAATCTTTCAGTCCTCCTCCTCTTATGTATGAACTACTGTGCCAGCAGTGATAAATCTTGGCTGTCATCTATTTAACTGTTCAATTTCACTACACAAGTAGAGTGGTACTATTCCTACACATTTATCATAAATAACTATCAAGAAAATGCAGTGCTTATGCACTGTGTTTTTGACTTCAGTCTCCTTAAGTTGAAGTATAATTCATATACAGTGCTATGTTAATTTCAGGTGTACAACATGGTATTTTGATCTGTATATGCATTATAAGCCTGCCAGGTCAATCTGTCCATGGGATTTTCCAGGCAAGAATACTGGAGTGGGTTGTCATTTCCTTCAACAGGGAATCTTCCTGACCCAGGGATCAAACCCACATCTTTTGAAACTCCTTCATTGGCAGGCAGATTCTTTAACACTACACCACCTGAGAGGGCCCCAAACATTATAAAATGATTCAGTTCAGTTCAGTCACTCAGTTTTGTCCTACTGCTTGCAAGCCCATGGACTGTAGCACACCAGGCCTCCTTGCCCATCCCCAACTCTGGCAGTTTACCTAAACTCATGTCCATTGAGTTGGTATTGCCATCCAACCGTCTCATGCTCTCTTGTACCCTTCTCCTCCTGCCTTTAATCTTTCCCAGCATCAGGATGTTTTCAAATGAGTAGGCTCTTCCCATCAGGTGGCCAAAGTATTGGAGTTTTAGCTTGAACATCAGTCCTTCCAATGAACACCCAGGACTGGTCTCTTTTAGGATGGATTGGTTGAATCTCCTTGCAGTCCAAGGGACTCTCAAGAGTCTTCTCCAATACCACAGTTCAAAAGCATCAATTCTTCGGCACTCAACTTTCTTTATAGTCTAACTCTCACATCCATACATGACTACTGGGAAAAACATAGCCTTGACTAGATGGACCTTTGTTGGCAAAGTAATGTCTCTGCTTTTTAATATACTGTCTAGGTTAGTCATAACTTTCCTTCCAAGGAGTCAGCAACTTTTAATTTCATGGCCTGCAGTCACCATCTGCAGTGATTTTGGAGCTCCCCAAAATAAAGTCTCACACTGTTTCCACTGTTTCACCATCTATTTCCCATGAAGTGATGGGACTGGATGCCATGATCTTTGTTTTCTAAATGTTGAGCTTTAAGCCAACTTTTCACTCTCCTCCTTCACCTTCATCAAGATGTTTTTTAGTTCCTCTTCACTTTCTGCCATAAGGGTGACGTCATGTGCATATCTGAGGTTATTGATGTTTCTGTCGGCAATCTTGATTCCAGCTTGTGCTTCTTTCAGCCCAGCATTTCTCATGTTGTACTCTGCATATAAGTTAAATAAGCAGCGTGACAATACACAACTTTAACATACTCCTTTTTCTCTTTGGGACCAATCTGTTGTTCCATGTCCAGTTCTAACTGTTGCTTCCTGACCTGCATATAGGTTTCTCAAGAGGCAGGTCAGGTGGTCTGGTATTCCCATCTTTCTCATAATTTTCCACAGTTTATTGTGATCCACACAGTCAAAGGCTTTGACATAGTCAGTAAAGCAGAAATAGATGTTTTTCTGGAACTCTCTTGCTTTTTCAATGATCCAATGGATGTCGGCAATTTGATCTCTGGTTCCTCTGCCTTGGTTAAAACCTGCTTAAACATCTAGAAGTTCACGGTTCACATATTGTTGAAGACTGGCTTGGAGAATTTTGAGCATTACTTTACTAATGTGTGAGATGAGTTCAATTGTGTGGTGATTTGAACATTCTTTGGAACATTTGAAAGTATTTGCAAAGCATTTGTTACAAAGCATTTTTATTCTTTCTGAAACTTGTTGTGTCTTTGAGTTCTTTTGTGGTTTCATAATAATTTTAGAATTCTTTGTTGCTGACCTGTGAAAAATGCTATTGGTATCTTGAATAGAGATTGCCTTGAAAATGTAAATTCACTTAGTTAATTTGGGCATTTTGACAGTATTAATCATTTCAAACCATGAGCATGGCTTATCTTTCCATTTATTTGTGCTATTCTGTGTCATCAGTGTCTTATAGTTTTTAGCATATCATAGGTTTTTTACCTTGTTAGTTAAACTCTCCTAGATATTTGATTCTTTTTAGCACAATTATAGATGGTAGTTTTATTTCTCATTCTGATAGTTTGTTATCAGTGCAGAGAAATGCAACAGATTTCTGTTCATTAATATTGTTTTATCCTACAACATTATTGAATTCATTTAATTGTTTTACATGATATCAAACCATGTGCAAAGAGTGACAGTTTTTATTTCTTTCTAAAGTTCCTTAGGTCAAACGGTCAGTACCTTCCTCCCTCCTCAACACTCTCTTCAGATTACTTTATATATTTGAAATACACTTAGAATATTCATTGAATATTCATATTTTAGAATTTTAGATGCTCTGAGCATTCTAAAATGCTTTGCTTTGGTTGCAAAAATGCTTTGCAACCAAATGCTATTTGGAACCAGTCTGTCTTTTCATGTCCGGTTCTAACTGTTGCTTCTTGACCTGCATACAGATTTCTCAGGAAGCAGTTAAGGTGTTCCTGTCTCTTTAAGAATTTTTCACAGTTTGTTGTGATCCACACAATCAAAGGCTTTGGCATAGTCAATAAAGCAGAAGTAGATGTTTTTCTGGAACTCTTCTGCTTTTTCTATGATCCAACAGATGTTGGAGATTTGATCTCTGGTTCTTCTGCCTTTTCCAGATCTAGCTTGAACATCTGGAAGTTCTGGATTAAAGTATTGTTGAAGCTTGGCTTGGAGACTTTTGAGCATTACTTTGCAAGTGTGTGAGATGAGTCAAATTGTGTGGTAGTTTGAACATTCTTTGGCATTGATTTTCTTTGGTATTGGAATGAAAACCGACCTTTTCCAGTCCTGTGGTCACTGCTGAGTTTTCCAGATTTGCTGGCATATTAAGTGCTGCACTTTCGCAGCATCATCTTTGAGGATTTGAAATAGCTCAACTGGAATCCCATTGCTTCCAGTAGCTTTATTCACAGTGATGCTTCCTAAGGCCCACTTGACTTTGGACTCCAGGATGTCTTGCTCTAGGTGAACGATCACACCATCTTGGTTATCTGGGTCATGAAGATCTTTTTTGTATAGTTCTCTGTGTGTTCTTGCCAATTCTTCTTAACATCTTCTGCTTCTGTTAGGTCCATACCATTTCTGTCCTTTACTATGCCCATCTTTGCATGAAATATTTCTTTACTATCTCTAATTTTCTCAAAGTGATCTCTAGCCTTTCCCATTCTATTGTTTTCCTCTATTTCTTTTCACTGATCACTTAGGAAGGCTTTCTTATCTCTCTTTGCTATTCTTTGGAACTCTGCATTCAAATGGGTATATCTTTCCATTTCTGCTTTGCCTTTAGCTTCTCTTCTTTTCTTAGCTTTTTGCAAGGCCTCTTCAGACAACTATTTTGCCTTTTTGCATGTGTTTTTCTTGGTGATGGTTTTGTGGTAATGTAAAAGAGCTACCATAGTCTTCTCAGTTCCTCCCATCCTTTCCTTCTGCCTTTGTGTCTACAAGTCTGTTCTCTATGTCTGTCTTTTTTCTGCCCTGCAAATAGATTCATCAATACCATTTTTCTAGATTCCATATATATGTCTTAATGTACAATATGTGTTTTTCTCTTTCTGAGGTACTTCCCTCTGTATAACAGGCTCTAGGTTCATCCAGTTCACTAGAACTAATTCAAATGTATTCTTTTTTATTGGTCATAGTCCATTGTATACATGTACCACAGATTCTTTATCCATTCATCTGTTGATTGACATCTACGTTGCTTCCGTCTCCTGGCTATTGTAAATAGTGCTGCAATGAACATTGGGATACATGTGCCATTTTGAATTATGGTTTTCTCAGAGTATATGCCCAGTAGTGGGATTGCTGGGTCATATGATAGTTTTATTCCCAGTTTTTTAAGGAATCTACATAATGTTCTCCATAGTGGCTGTATCAATTTACATTCCCACCAACAGTGCAAGAGGGTTCCCTTTTCTCCACATCTTCTCCAGCATTTATTGTTTGTAGATTTTTTTGATGTTCTTACCAGTGTGAAATGATACCTCACTGTAGTTTTGATTTGCATTTCTCTAATAATGAGTGATGGTCAGCATTTTCTAATGTGTTTATTGGTTGTCTGTAGGTCTTCTTTGGAGAAGTGTTTGTTTAGGTCTTCTGCCCATTTTATGATTGAGTTATTTGTTTTGTTTTATATTGAGCTGTATATGCTGCTTGTATATGTTGGAGATTAATCCTTTGTCAGTTGCTTTATTTGCAGTTATTTTCTCCCATGCTGAGGGTTGTCTCTTCCTCTTTTTTGTAGTTTCCTTTGCTGTGCAAAAGCTTTCAACTTTAATTAGTTCCCATTTGTTTATTGTTGTTTGTATTTCCATAAATCTAGGAAGTGTGTCATAGAGGATCTTTCTGTGATTTATGTCAAAGAATGTTCTGCCTGTGTTTTTCTCTAAGAGTGTTATATTTTCTGGCTTTACATTTAGGTCTTTAATCCATTTTGAGTTTATTTTTGTCCATGGTGTTACAGAGTATTCTAATTTCATTTTTTTACATGTAGTTGTCCAATTTTCCCAGAACCACTTATTGAAGAGACTCTTTTCTCCATTGTATATTCTTACTCTTTTGTCAAAGATAAGGTGCCCATAGGTGCATGAGTTTATCTCTGGGCATTCTATTAATATCTTGTTCCATTAGTCTATGGGGCTTCCTTAGTGGCTCAGACATAAAGAATCTGCCTTCAGTGGAGGAAACTGAGTTTGATCCCTGGGTCAGAAAAACCCTGGAGAAGGAAAAGACAACCTACTCCAGTATTCTTGTCTGGAGAATTCCATGGACCAAGGAGCCTGGCAGGCTACAGTTCATGGGGTCGCAAAGAATCAGACATGACTGAGCTACTATCACCCTCCAAATTAGTCTATATTTCTGCTTAGAGTCCTTAATGTATCAGTCATCATTATCTTAAGTTTTCTCTCCAGTAATTCCAAAATATATGTCATATATGAGAGTGGCTTTGATAGTTTTCTTGTCTCTTTATACTTTTTTCCCCTTGTCTTATAAAATGCTTGTAAATTTTTGTTGAAAATCAAACATAATGTTTTCTGATAGCAACTTAGCTAAAAGACTTTTGGTGTGAAGTCTTAAGTTTCTCTGGGTAAGTATTTCATCTTTGTTGTATCTGTATACACCTGAAGCTTCAAAATCCCTCTGACCTACTTTGTGCTTCCCTAAGGATTCCTTCTTAAAGAAGTTCAGTGTCTTGCTGGTCTTTCAGCTGCAGTTATAGTTTTTAAACTGGAGCCCTGTTGATTTGATAGTGAAGTGTAGGAGACAGGAAGCATTCTGTAATCTTATGATTAAATTGTTTGTTGTTTTGGTCACACCATGTGGCTTGTGGGATCTTAGTTCCCTGACAAGGAACTGAACCTGGGCCACGGCAGTGAAAGCAGTAAGCCCTAACCAGCATACTGCCAGAGAATTCCCTAAACTGTGGTATTTTAGTGGGCCTGTGCTGTGACATTCAAACTTATCTTACCCTGCCCTCCCATACATGCTGTAGGTGGGACAGTAAGGTTAGAGAGAGTGGGTTAGCATAAATTCTCTTTTACTAACTCAGATGAGGCTATTAAAAAGTATTTTTTTCCTTACCAAGTAAAACTTTTTTATGGAGAATGATGTGAGTAATTTCAGAATAGGTACTTTTTCAGTCACTCTGCCAGAAACATGGGGCATTTTTCTCAGTTCACCTTGAAAACATGGTGGAGTTCCTAGAGGTAAACCTGTGAAAATGTGAGGATTCTTAAGACTGTGGACTGGAGAGTTTCTTTCTCATACCCAAACAGACTACACTCCACCTCTAGCAGTTCATCCAGTTCCTGTACAAGTATTCCTGATAGTTTGTGGCTTCAGCATCTTTGGCTTCTAGAAGTATATGCTGGTTGTGATTATCTGATTCATCTGTCTTCCCAGTGTTGCTCTGTGCCCTTGAAAGTTTCAGAAGGACAAGTTTCAAACTGTATACATTTCAGAGCTGGAACTGAAAATCCAGTATATTGTTTTTATCATTTCTGTCTAGAAGAGGCACATCACTTCTGTCTATATACAAGTGACAAGGACTGTTGACATGGCCCCAGCTAACTGCAAGCAGTCTGGGGAATGTGGTTCTTGGCTGAAAAAGTGCTGTAGCCATTATTTGTGAGGAAAAGCACAAGCCTTAGTGGATAGTCTCTCATCCATGAAGCCCTTGAGGGAAATGTTAAAAATCAACATTTATAAAGTACTTCCTGAGCTTCAACCACTATACTAGATATTTTTTATATGTGATCTTATTTACAATAAACTGTCCAATTGATATTTTACCTTAAAATTGATAAAACTCCAAAGGCTATATACTATGGAAAGTGGTTGATCTAAGTTAGAGATTTTATTGGAATTTTAGTCTAATTATGATAACATTTATAAAATTATTTGAAAATTAATAATTTATACTAGAAAGTCTAATAGCATTTTTAAATTTTCTTCATTAATGAAGATTTTCATATATTTGCAACTGTCTCTAAATAAATATACAATATCCTCACTCCTCCTTTTCCTAAGGAAGACTGCAGTGTTTAGACTACAGCTGATTTTATAAAGGCTTTGGGCCTTAAGCCACTCTTCTTACCCATCCAGAGTTACCTTTCGTTTATATTCATCTCTGCTATGGTGAATAATGTATTTTAGCTGTAGTGCCTCTTTGTTTTTCATAAAAAGGAAATATATTCATACAGTAACTGACTTCCTTACTGAATTCAATTTTAATATTTTCTTAGTTGAATCTCCTGGGTATAACAAGTAGCCAAACATATCACCTGAAAATAATAACTGTAACATTTTCAATATTTATACACATTTTATCTCCTAGCACTTGGCAGGACATTATAAAGCAATACCAATATTAACAGGCATGCTTGTCTTTTTATGCATCAATCTTTGCTGGGACCACTGCAATGACCTCATAACTAGGTCCCTGACTCCATTGTTATTCTGTACAATCAACTTCTCATGTAGGTGGTAGTGGCTTATTTAAAGTCTGTGTCATGCATTAGCTGGTCAGATCAATAATAGCTGGAACTATGAAAGTTAATCCAACAATAATAACTGCCACCATAATGATTTCCATAGCATCTAATGTAGAGTATAGCTGCTTAATTTTTGTTAAAATATCCCTTTTGTTTATTTTAAGATTTTCTCGGCCCTTTGACACATCTTGCATTGCTAAAGGAATTGAGAAAATAGGAAAAGCAGAGTTCTATTAACAGCTCTATTCTGTGGAGGGAAAAATTGCAAGAGTCTGGAAATATTATGAAATTGGGTTTCCCAACACATGGCAATCTAGCTAAGAGAGAGTTATAGGAATAGCTATCCCAATTTTATTCTTCTCTTTCTTGTCATCTGCCAACAGTTCTACTGGGAAAACTCACCTGGAAATCAGAGGGTAAGGGAGCTCTTAGATGAAGTCCAGACAGGTTAGTTTTACTTAATAATCAGTAGGAAATAGTTAAATAACATTAAGCAGAGTTTAATGTTATTTAGCCTAATTTCTGTGTCTGGACACAAATCCCAATTGATAATAATAACTTGTGTTTTTTTCTCATTTTTCTTTAAATTCTGCTGGCACCTTAGCAGAGGAGAGTACCTGAAGGGGTAACTTAATGTTTCATTTCTACAAGATCTGAAACCCTAGTGTCCTGTGTTTGTTGGATAGTATACTTTAAACCAGGACTGTTAAACCAGTGACTCTTAATGGGTGTCTCATGAAATGATCTGGTTTTCAGATGTGGTCCCCTTTCTCTTATTATTAACATTAACATGTAAAAGCAACAAGATCCTACTATAAAATCATTATCTATCAGTGTGGTAACCAACTTTCTGTTTGTTAGTTGAGACTGGAAAACAGCATTAACTTCCAATTTAAGATAAAAACAAAGCAATATATATGCGTTAATCAATGTAATCCTCTTCTAACTAAGACCTTCACACCAACTGAACAAAATTGTCGGGATAGAAGCAAGCATTTAGTCAGTGGGTGATTTGAAGTTGTAATGAGAATAGGACCATTCTCAGATTCACTCTGTGGTTCATTCTTATGGTGGGATATGGCGATATATATTGGTTTTTGGTTTGAGGCATATGATGAAAACTCTCCAGGTGTGCTTCAACTGAGACTATAATAAGAACTTCAGTAGAATATTCTGCTCTTCTGTCAAGCCAGCTGATTTGTGGTGAAGGTGCACTAGAAAAACCCTTAAGCTAGAATTCACTGTCCCATGGCTTTTTCCATTAAAGAAGACCTTTTGTCAGCATTCTGTGATTCCAAAAAAGATGATGAAAGAAACAATGCAGATAATTAAGGCCAATTTGCATCCAAATAATATGTCTGTATTTTGGAGGATAAATAGCTGCTCTGTCAACAATGAAGAGGATCCAACAAATACATCTGCTATCTGGACCCTTTAGAAATATTGTGACATGGCTGATTGAGTGTTGGGCAATGTTTTAGGGAAATTGGACACAGAGCAGGATCTTTGTCAACTCATGCATACTTCCATTTCTTTCATGATAGTAGGTTTATTTGCAGACCCTTGATCAAGACTGAGGTGATGAGGTAAAAAGGCTAGATGGCATCTACAAAACTTGTAAACAGGTTTACTTTGTTTTATTTATTTATTTTTTAACCATTTATCATTTATTATTATTTTTTTAGAAATAAGTAATTCTTGTAAAGGATAGTAAATATTTTAGATGTTGTGCTCCACATGGTCTCTATTATAACCGCTCATTTCTGTAACTCTAAGCACAAAAAATAGCCACATAGAGTACATAAATGAACAAATGTGGCTGTGTCCAGTAAAATTTAATTTACCCAAATAGATGGCATGGCGGATTCAGTCCACAGGCCAGAGTTTACCTTGATCTATTTGGTTATTGAACACTTAATGAATTTGTAAGCCAGTTAATTGATAATGGGAAAACACCAAGAGGGTAGTTTCAGCATATACATTATGAGTCTGGTCCAGAGGTTGACGGGAGCTGTCTTTGCACATGCTGCCATGAGCCAATTATATACACTTCTTGCTATCTCCAAATGTTAACCAAGACAGGAGTATTATACCATGGAAATCATAAAATCTAGTAGTCAGGACTTCTGATCACTACCAGCTGGGACTCTGGTTGTTGAACATGACAGCCCAGCAATGGTATCAGCCATAGCTCATGCAGTTCAATTGTCCTGAAGTCTGGTTTACCATTTGCCAGTTGTATTTTATAATGTGCAGCTTCTCTACCTGTCTAGTTTCATGATTGGATAGGTCAGATTATATCCAATGTACGATGTTCTGTTGTATATCTGCCTCTCCAGTTTTAGAAATTGTCTGATTATTTGTCGAACAAGATCTCATTAGGCAGCCCATCCATTTTTTTCATGCAGATACCATTGTCAAACAGCTGCAATCAGATCCCTGCTAGTCAAAAGACTATAAAAACTGTTTTGGTTCTATCACGTGTTATGATAATTAAGTCCCCATGTCTTTGCTGGATAATCATAAAAACTGGCTTATATTCCAATTCCAATATTTCTAGTGTAATCTTAGAAATGTAACATTTTTGTGGCTTCATCCACATTTATCTCTGCCTATATAGTTTGGTGACCACTTCTTCAAAGAATTCTCTAACACAGGGTAAAGAGGGTAACCATCAGGCCTTAGAGGTTTTGTTGCCGTGTTAATCACTTAGTCATGTCCGACTCTGACTCCATGGACTGTAGCCTACCAGGCTCCCTCTGTTGATGGAATTCTGCAGGCAAGAATAAGGGAGTGGAATAGCCATTTCCTTCTCCAGGGGATCTTCCTGACCCAGGGATCGAACCAGGTCTCCTGCATTGCAGGCAGAGTCTTTATTGTCTGAGCCACTAGGGAAGCCTAGAGGTTTTTTTAGGAAGTAACTAAGCAGAACCAACATTGTTAACTCATCTCAACATTTTCCACTATCTAAACATTATAACTTGTTTTTCTATAAAAAAGGCCAAGTCATTTCAACTTTCATTCTCCCTTACTTCAGCCATGAATCTAGACACGAAATTGGCCAACTCACAAATTATAAATGGCCCTCCTAGGGAAACGATTCAACACAGCCTCTGGAGGTACATTTTTCTGTGCTATTGTCTTCTCAGTTTTGCTGAGTCAGAGTTGTGGTTGGAAAAATCATTTTTTAATGGATAACTGTGAATTGCTTAAGAAGGGAACTATTTCAGATGTGTGGGGAGGACTCTGAAAATGGCAAGTAATGGCATTGTTCTCAGGGACATCAGTAGAAAAGATCTCTACTACTGTCAACCTGATCAGAAAGAGGGAGAGGCAGTTTCTTTTAGGATAATTTACCCATCAAGCTGTGTCATATTTAGTAGAGGATAACAGTAAACATTCGGGGAAGGCAATGGCACCCCCACCCCAGTACTTTTGCCTGGAAAATCCCATGGACGGAGGATCCTGGTAGGCTCCAGTCCATGGGGTCGCTAAGAGTCGGACACGACTGAGCGACTTCACTTTCACTTTTCACTTTCATGCATTGGAGAAGGAAATGGCAACCCACTCCAGTATTTTTGTCTGGAGAATCCCAAGTACGGGGGAGCCTGGTGAGCTTCCGTCTATGGGGTCACACAGAGTCGGACACGACTGAAGCGACTTAGCAGCAGCAGCAACAGTAAACATTAATGAAGAGAGGATGACAGGGAGGGGACCAGAGGAATAAATATCCCAGCTTAACTAAACCCATTAATAGCCATGGTTCTAGGGAGACCACTGCGGCTGTCAATTAAAGTCAGAACTGTAGACCACAGAGCTGATTCAAGAATAGACAAGAGTGAATTTGTATAAGTCTAGATTCCAGGTCACAAGAAAATATCTATCACAGGTATCACATAGTAGACATAAAAGTTATTCTAAGAAAACTATAAATTAAAAAGAAGAGTTAGGGAAAGAAATAGTCTCAGAAAAGCAAAGAAAATTTTTCAAAGGTGAATGATTTGGTTAGTAACGACATTAGCAATAGCCACAGTGATTATAACAGTTTCCACTTATTAAATATTTAATGTTTTCCAGGCACTAGGGAAATTGCATTATTTCTTAAAATGTTTGTATGTGGCATTAAATATTTTTCTTAATGATGAGGAATATATATCTCAGAGAGCTGTGTAACATTCCTAAGGTCACACAAAAAGTAAGTTAAAAGCTATTGTGTTTTCAAGTTAGACTTTTAAATATTGGAGTCTTCACAATTGAGTCAAGTGCTATGTGCAGCCGAGGAAGAAAAGATGTATAGTGTTGGATTTGACAAAGTTGCTCATTAGTGATCATGGATTCCTGATGTTAAGCTCAGGGCCACCATAAGAAGTAAAAGCAGCACCGATAGATCACACATCCTTAGGAATTTGTTTTTGAACAAAGAGAAATAGGTATATTATATATACATTATATAAATACACACACATATATATACATATATAATACACATTGATATTTTAAATAAGACACATACACATATTTGAAAAGAAATAGGCTGAAACATTTTGCAAATAAAAACTTGAAAATAGTTTTGACTGGGTGATAGACGGATAGTGGAATCTCAGGGTTAGTTTTGGTGTACTTTCTGGAATTCTCTTGTTAAGACAGAATGAGTATTATAATAGACTTATTATTTTGATTTCATTAGACATCTATTTTTACATAAAATTTTTGTAAGCATGTCAAATTCCTACACACAGAGATACACTATATTTGAGATAAGGGTATTAAGAAATTATGTTTTTGTCTTCTATCTCTTTTTGTCTTTAATTTTAGATGTCTAGAAAATATTTTGTATTATAATGAGAGTTATATTTTGACATTGACTTTTTCTGCCTATGCTGTTAACTTGTAAATTGTTTTCAATTTTTACCTATTTGAAGCAACAACAACAAAAAAATCAAATTTGGTGGTCTTGAATGTCTTTCCAAAGAGTCTGTTTAGTGTTTGAAAAGTAGAAGAAAGTAAAGTAGCTTCCATGACTTTGAAACAGTAAGTAAATCTCAACTTCTTTTTCTTGCTTATGAATGAATGTATTGGTTTCCTCTCATTGATGAGTTCACTTCAGCCTCCTGTGAGCATACTCACAGGAGTGAGTATAGATGCAGTCAATTAAAAATGGTAGTTCTGAAACCATATGCTGTTCTCATGTACATTGAACCCTGACAGTGATTCCTTACTTTCTACCTCAAACTATCTATAATAATGAAGAAAATAATAATCACTCACTGTCAGTGAATCCTTTTTATAAGTCAGGTACTGTTATAAATAACATGCAAATTATTTCATCCTCACATCACCTCTCTGTGAAAAGTTCAAGTAAGATTACATCCATTTTACAGAAACAGTACAAGATGGTTAAATAACATGCCCAAAATAGTTAGTTAGCTCAAAGTGTTGGAGCTGGCTGGCTGTCAGTGTTCAGAGCGTACATGACAACCATCATCTAGATATGCCACTCCAGTTGACAAAACTAAGATCCTTAACATAATCCTCATGTTTTAGTCCCTGTGTTAATCCATATGTTTGTACTGAATGGATTGAAGAAAATAGATGTATAAGCCTTTCCTTTGTCTCATTTGGGAAGAACTCAGTTGTGATGTCTGTGGCATTCCTAAACTGAGCTGCAGTGAATTTCATGACCCTTGACAAGGAGTTCAACATACTTTATGATAAAATTTGAATTAAAAAGACATTGAAAATAATTTAGTTTATATTTTAACTTAGGGAAAATGAGATAATTGTTTTTCTTTTTAACTGCCCTCTCCTGCCCTCCTAACTTGCCCCTCTTATATCCACAAATGCACATCTGAAGGAGAAAAACATACTTACAGAAAATTAAGGGCAGAATATCTAAAGCTAAATATAACTGCCTTTTAATTTACTAAAATCAACTGAATTTTACCTGGCATTTTGACCTAGTTGTCATGCATTATTCCTATTATAAGAAAAACATGAATTTCTGAAGATGAGTTGGCTACATTTATTTATTTTTATTTTTTTTAATTTTATTTTTTAACTTTACAATATTGTATTGGCTGTATATATCAACATGAATCCAGAATTGCCTACATTTAAAGATGCCAAAAGATGTTCTTGATTTAATCAATATTATTGTTATTTATTAAAGATTAAAGCACCAAATGGAAGAAAATAATACATTATTAAATATTTATCAACTTCCCTGGTAACTCAGTGGTAAAGCAAAACAAAACAAAACTGGCTTCCAATACAGGAGATGCAATTTTGACCCATGGGCTGGGAAGATCCCCTGGAGAAGGAGATGGCAACCCACTCTAGAATTCTTGCCTGAGAAATCCCATGGACAGAGGGGCCTGGCTGTGTGCAATTTTTAAAAATGTATTTTAATCTAACTCAATATGGTTTATGGTTTCACAGTTTTTTCGTAATTATAATTTTTCAGTTTTTCTATAATTCAGAATGTTGGGTTGGTTCACTCCTCTTCCTCATTTCTTGTTTCAACATAGCAAAGATTTGAAATGAGGGACCACTTGCAGCTCAAACAGGTGGGAATTTATTAAGCAGGCAACAAGCAGTATTATTTAGACAAACTCGTTATACCTTTGTTATAGCTCAACACCTCAAGCAGAAAGCAGGCAGCTGGCAGTGCACTCCTGAGAGTCAAGAGCAGACCAACCGGGAGAAACCTCATCCCTCTTGACTTCCCTTTTCATACTTTATGTCTCCTTTGTCTGGAGGCTGATTCCTTATGCCCTAAGCAAATAGAGGATTCTACCATAGCTTGCATGATTGGCTACACCTAGGACTGGATACATTTATTTTTACCCTCCACATGATTCGGCCATCTTGGACTCCTTTTTCTGTTCTAACTACCTGACAAATAGAAGGTAAAGAAAACAGTTTTTCAATTCAGTGTTAATTTATTGTGTTCAGATGAGCCAAGCAATACATTAGTAATGTGTAGCAGTTTCCCCAAAATGAATAAGAAAATGAGATTTCACACAATAGTTTAAGTGGTTGAAAATAAGTAACATTTTCTTTTAGGAAAAAAAAAATCAAGTATTATATAAATTTAAAAAAAAAAAAAAAAAAAGGATTCAAAAGAGAAACCGGTTGCCCTGTAAATGTGATTCAAATGCCCTGGAAATAAGAAAATCTTTGTTTGTAATTGATCACATCTACGTCTATCTTATTTAGTGCAATTTTTTTTTTCTATTGTCAAATAGTTTTCACTCTTCTAGAAGTTAGTTGGTTTGGTAAAAAGTTAGTAAAGCAAAATCTTTTAGAATCCAGAATGTTATATATTAATTACATGCAGATTTTCCAATTTTTCTCTAAGCCTGAGTAAAATTTTTTTCATATTTAAAATAGATAATTAAAGACATCTGTAATGACTTCTAGTGTCTCTTGAGTATTCATAGTTAGGTCATTATCTTTCCAAGGGCAGTAGAAACTGATTGATTCCTGAACTGCCTAGTGGGTATATTACTTTAGGCATCAACAACCAGGAAAGAACTCTAAATTGGGTTTATGCCTAATAGTGAAAACAGTATGTGAATCAATCTCTTCTTAATGTAACTTTTGCTATGAATTTCCCTATTTTAGTTAAGTCTTTGAGATACTAAAATCCTCACTGAGATCAACATCATTATCACTCTTTCAATGCTTCCCTTTTTACACTGTGAGATACAGTAAAGGGTTAAATATACAGAAATTACTTATGCATGAAAATATGAATATGAACTTTTTGAACAGTTCTTCATCAGACTGCAGAGACTAATATACTGTATAGCCATACTTTACAGGAGGATGATATTTTGGGTTGCACGGGTGTGTTGAGGAAATCCGCTACTTTCTAAAATATATTTGTTTCATAATGGTGTATTTAGTATTATAGATTTAAGTGAAACATTTTTTAAAGAACACAATCCACACTATTTGAAATCATTACATAAGATTTAAAGACAAAGCCAATAAAACTTACAAGGCATTATTAGTATTATACTTTGGTTTAACAATTATGAAAAAATATTTGAAGCTAATATAAAAGTTTTAACTTACCTGTGAATTTGATCATTATTTATAAACTAAGCATGTTTATGACTATTTCCATTTGACTCTCTTTCTTTCACGACTCTAGACATGTGAGATATTTTGAATATATATTGCCAAATGTATATGTATTCATTCCACAAATGTGTAAATATGTTTCCACATAGGTAAAAGTTATTCACTTTTTGGATAGTTGGATCCAACAAATGTCACAAATATTAATCAATGACCATTTAAACCAATATATACCATTACTTTGTGGTATTAAAGGTCATATATTGTACTAGGATTTCCAAGGATTGATTTGAATGTTATGTTATTTTTGTTTTGCATAAAGCAGTATTATTCAATATTAGTAATATTTAGTAATACTGGACCTACAATCAAATAACAAATATTTTATTAATATTTTAATAAATGATAATTATATGTAAGATTAATGAAAGCAAAGATAGAGCAGGATATGACACTTAGATAAGTTCTGAAATAAAACATTTCAAAAAATTATGCAGGATGTCCCTATTGTTGTCAATTAATATATGTTTTGATATGATAAAAAATCTATTTAAGATTTATGATTCACAGTAGTCTTTAATTGCCATTAATAGGAGCTGCCGTTTGTTTAATGCTTATTATTTCCAAGACACTAAAATAAAGGTTACATATCCATTATTTCATGGTCTTTGCAATAATTCTTCAAGGCATGAATTATATATTCCTTTTTATGTCAGCACATAATTAATCTGCCCAAGGTCACAGAGCTACTTGGTTGATTAGCCAATACTCTGAGTCTAAATTTTAAGGTATTTCCATTATACTCTACTCTCATTGTATTGAACTTTGAAATATACATAGAGACTTTATGCCTTTATACAATATTTATCAGAATAAAAATTGTGCTCTATATTTTAATATATGGTGTCAGCCCAAACTGAACAACGAACTCCATGGAAGCAAGAATAGTGTGTGCTTCACCTTTACGTTTCCTCTAATTTTTTGAACAGCAGCATAGAAATACTCGAAAGATATCATGTAAGGGCCAGATTGTTTCAGTTCAAATTCTAACTTCTGACTCAAACTCACTTACTGGAAGTTTCAGTAATCATCTCATTTTCCTTATTTATTAAATGAAGACAATAGAAGTAATCTCATTATATTGTTATGTGAATGCAATATTAATGATAAATACATCCAAGGCATTCAGTGTTTTTTTCTTTAGCCTTAATATTCTGCTTGAGGTAAATGAATATTACTGATAAAGTATACAAAGTTATTGTTATATTTTGTGTGTGTATATATACATATATATACACACATATATATGTATATACATATACATATATATACACACATAGGTGGTCCTAGCAGTAAAGAAATTGCCTGAAAATGCAGGAGATATAAGAGATGTGGGTTGAATCTCTGGGTCAGGAAGATCCCCTGGAGAAGGGAATGGCAACCCACTCCAGTATTCTAGCCCAAGAATCCCATGGACAGAGGAGCTTGGTTGACTACAGTCCATAGGGTCACAAAGAGTTGGACATGGCTGAAGCAACTTAGCATGAACGCATGTGTGTATGTGTGTGTGTGTGTATGAATGTATATATATATATTAGTTCAAATATCTATATATGGTCCAGTGTAAACTGATGTTGTGATCCACACAGTCAAAGGCTTTGGCATAGTCAATAAAGCAGAAATAGATGGTTTTTTTTGTTGTTTTTTTTTTTCTGGAACTCTTGCTTTTTCGATGATCCGCTAGATGTTGGCAATTTAAACTCTGGTTCCTCTGCCTTTTCTAAAACCAGCTTGAACATCTGGAACTTCATGGTTCATGTATTGCTGAATCCTGGCTTGGAGAATTTTGAGCATTACTTTACTAGTGTGTGAGATGAGTACAATTGTGTGGTAGTTTGAGCATTCTTTGGCATTGCCTTTCTTTGGGATTGGGATGAAAACTGGCCTTTTCCAGTCCTGTGGCCACTGCTGAGTTTTCCAAATTTGCTGGCATATTGAATGCAGCACTTTCACAGAATCATCTTTCAAGATTTGAAATAGCTCAACTGGAATTCTGTCACCTCCACTAGCTTTGTTTGTAGTGATGCTTCCTAAGGCCCACTTGACTTCACATTCCAGGATGTCTGGCTCTAGGTGAGCGATCATACCATCGTGATTATCTGGGTCATGAAGATCTTTTTTGTACAGTTCTTCTGTGTATTCTTGCCACCTCTTCTTAATATCTTCTGCTTCTGTTAGGTCCATACCATTTCTGTCCTTTATGGAGCCCATCTTTGCATGAAATGTTCCCTTGATATCTCTAATTTTCTTGAAGAGATCTCTAGTCTTTCCCATTCTGTTGTTTTCCTCTATTTCTTAGCATTGATCCTGAGGAAGTCTTTCTTGTCTCTCCTTGCTATTCTTTGGAACTCTGCATTAAAATGGGTATATCTTTCCTTTTCTCCTTTGCTTTTCACTTCTCCTCTTTTCACAGCTATTTGTAAGGCCTCTTCAGACAGCCATATTGTATTTTGCATTTCTTTTTCTTTGGGATGGTCTTGATCCCTGTCTTAGGTACAATGTCATGAACCTCCGTCCATAGTTCATCAGGCACTCTGTCTATCAAATCTAGTCCTTTAAATCTATTTTTCACTTCCACTGTATAATCATAAGGGATTTGATTTAGGTCATACCTGAATGGTCTAATGGTTTTCCCTACTTTCTTCAATGCAAGTCTGAATTTGGCAATAAGGAGTTAATGATCTGAGCCACAGTCGGCTCCCAGTCTTGTTTTTGCTGACTGTATAGAACTTCTCCATCTTTGGCTGCAAAGAATGTAATCAATCTGATTTTGGTGTTGGCCATCTGGTGATGTCCATGTGTAGAGTCTTCTCTTGTGTTGTTGGAAGAAGGTTTTTGCTATGACATTCTCTCAGCAAAACTCTATTAGCCTTTGCCCTACTTTCTTTCTGTACTCCAAGGTCAAATATGCTTGGTACTCCAGGTGTTTCTTGATTTCCTACTTTTGCATTCCAGTCCCCTATAATGTAAAGGATATCTTTTTTGTGTGTTAGTTCTAAAAGGTCTCGTAAGTCTTCATCAGATCAGATCAGATCAGTCGCTCAGTCATGTCCGACTCTTTGCGACCCCATGAACCGCAGAACGCCAGGCCTCCCTGTCCATCACCAGCTCCCGGAGGTCACTCAGACTCACACCCATCAAGTCAGTGATGCCATCCAGCCATCTCATCCTCTGTCGTCCCCTTCTCCTCCTGCCCTCAATCCCTCCCAGCATCAGAGTCTTCTCTAATGAGTCAACTCTTCGCATGAACTATTCAAGTTCAGCTTCTTCACCATTACTGGTCAGGGCGTAGCCTTGGATTACCGTGATACTGAATGGTTTGCCTTGGAAACAATCAGAGATCATTTTGTCATTTTTGAGATTGCATCCAAGTACTGCATTTTGGAATTTTTTATTGACTATGATGGCTAATCTATTTCTTCTAAGGGATTGCTCCCCACAGTAGTAGATATAATGATCATCTGAGTTAAATTCACCCATTCCAGTACATTTTAGTTCACTGATTCCTAGAATGTCGACATTCACTCTTGTCATCTCCTGTTTGATCACTTCCAATTTGCCTTGATTCATAGACCTAACATTCCAGGTTTCTTTGCTGTGGAAAATTCTGCAAGAGATGGGAACACCAGACCACCTGACATGCCTCTTGAGAAGCCTGTATGCATGTCAGGAAGCAACAGAACTGAACATGGAACAACAAACTGGTTCCAAATAGGGAAAAGAGTATGCCAAGGCTGTATATTGTCACCCTGCTTATTTATCTTATATGCAGAATACATCCTGAGAAAAGCTAGGCTGGAAGAAGCACAAGCTGGAATCAAGATTGCTGCGAGAAATATCAATAATCTCAGATATGCAGATGACATCACCCTTATGGCAGAAAGGGAAGTAGAACTTAAGAGCCTCTTGAAGAAAGTGAAAGAGGAAAATAAAAATGTTGGCTTAAAGCTCAACATTCAAACAACTAAGATCATGGCATCTGGTCCCATCACTTCATGGCCATTAGATGGGGAAACAGTGTAAATAGTGGCTGACTTTTTTGAGTTCCAAAATCACTGCATATTGTGATTGCAGCCACGAAATTAAAAAACGCTTACTCCTTGGAAGGAAAGTGACCAACCTAGATAACATATTAAAAAGCAGAGACATTACTTTGTCAACAAAGGTCCATCTAGTCAAGGCTATGGTTTTTCCATTAGTCATGTATGAATGTGAGAGTTGGACTATAAAGAAAGCTGAACACTGAAGAATTGATGCTTTTGAACTGTGGTGTTGGAGAAGACTCTTGAGAGTCCCTTGGACTGCAAGGAGATCCAACCAGTCCATCCTAAAGGAGATCAGTCCTGGGTGTTCACTGGAAGGACTGATGCTGAAGCTGAAACTCCAATACTTCGGCCACCTGAGGGGAAGAGCTGACTCATTTGAAAAACCCTGATGCTGGAGAAGATTGAGGGCAGGCAGAGAAGGGGACCTCAGAGGATGAGATGGTTTGATGGCATCACCGACTCAATGGACATGAGTTTAGGTAAACTGCCAGAGTTGGTGATGGACAGGGAGGCCTGACGTGCCATGGTTCATGCAGTCACAAAGAGTTGAACACGACTGAGTGACTGAACTGGAACTGATGTTAAGAATGAATTGGTCTGGTGTAAACTGATGTTAAGAGAACATTGCAGGAAACTCAAACAGGGGCTCTGTATCAACCTAGAGAGGGAAATGGGAGGGAGGTTATAAAGGGAGGGCATATATGTATACCTGTGGCTGATTCATGTTGAGGTTTGACAGAAAAAATATTCTGTAAAGCAATTTTCCTTCAATTAAAATATGAACACGTGTATACCTGTGGCAGATTCATGTTGATGTATGGCAAAACCAGTACAATATTTTAAAGTAAATATATATATATATATATATATATATATATATATATAAACAAAATTTTAAAAAGAGAACATTGATTTTTAAAAGCATATGCTTATACAGTTTTCTTCCAAATGTGTCTGAACAGATGGAAAACAAGAAGTTGGTTATCATTTTTCCTGCTAGAGACTAGGGCTATTACATATGGCATGAACATCTAAACAGCACCGGTTCTCTTCTGGGTGCTAGATTTTGAAAAACAGAAACATGAGGCTACCACCATCAAAGCTCCACTGTGATTATCATACTTTTTAAAACAATATGAATTTATCCAGCTCCATACCTTGTATCCCCTGTTCTCTGACCAAACCAAAAGTTTTCCTCATCAAACACCTCTTCCCAACTCTCATTTCCATAACAGGTTGTACTTTCTCTAATATTATCCAAACGTCCCCTCTTTTTTATTTGTACATCTGAGATTTTAAAACATTAGACACTATACTGTCTTAGTTCCTAACTCAAACTCTGGTCATTTCAACAATCACAAGGTTAATACATCTAACACATTAATCTGTGTTGCTTTACTGACATTTACTTTGACCCCATTCCTTTTGATATTTGTGATGACTCAAAACATCTATCCTCCAAGACAGTAAATTTGGCTCTCTATACTATTTCACAAAAATTTCAGAGTCATTCAGCCCTGTCCCATTTGGTCCACTTCATCCATCTTTAATTTCCTGGAAGTAGTCTGTTTACCAGTCTAATTTCCACTGACAATTATGTTTTCCTCTATGGAGTTATTTCTCAGCTAAATTTCAGTCCATCTCTTTCTTTTAAGGCATCACCATTTTTCCACATTTCTGGAAAATTTCCAAGGATAAGCCTACTCACTTTCCCTTGACTATGTCCAGGATGCAGAAAATTCTTAGAGAATATCTTTCAGCCATGGTATCCAGCAGAGAATGAGATGGTTGGATGGCATCACCAACTCAATGGACATGAGTTTGAGAAAGATCCAGGAGTTGGTGATGGACAGGGAAGCCTGACGTGCTGCAATCCATGGGGTCACAAAGAGTCAGACATGACTGAGTGACTGAACTGAACTGAACTGATCTAATCCCAACAAAAACCTGCTGCTGCTACGGCTGCTAAGTCGCTTCAGTTGTGTCCGACTCTGTGCGACCCCATAGACGGCAGCCCACCAGGCTCCCCCATCCCTGGGATTCTTCAGGCAAGAACACTGGAGTGGGTTGCCAGTTCCTTCTCCAATGCATGAAAGTGAAAAGTGAAAGTGAAGTCGCTCAGTCATGTCTGACTCTTAGCGACCTCATGGACTGCGGCCTACCAGGCTCCTCTGTCCATGGCTAACTATTATTGTAACAGCAATGCTTTTACCTCTCTATGTTTACTTATTTAGCCTGCGCTGTACAGACTTTTTGTACATCTTCTCCTGTCATCCTAAGCCTCCCTTGCCCCATATTTCCCTTCAGCAGCCACCTCTCCATTTTGCCTTGAGACAAAAATAGATGTTATATGAAAGAAACACAAATACACACATCTGTTGTTACTGTCAACCCACTGACTTACCAGCTAACCTATTCATATTCAGGTTTTTTTTTATTCACTGATTTTCAAAGTAAAATATCAATAGTTGGCTCTTCTCAGTCTAATCTAAATAACTTAAATGCATCATTTTCCTAGTTGCCTTTGTATCACTCTCTTTGTTTTATGTGCAGCCTCTATTGTCTCTAAGGAGTCCTTCTAATAGTATGTTAAACATGCACAATTGAGATCTCTTTTGTAAAACCCACTAATGGAAAAACAATATAGTTGTCCTTTGATCCTGAGTTTGTCTCTGTCCACAGCCTCTTCTCTCATTGTCTTCCCCACTAAAACTTTATGAAAAATGCATGCATGCCTACTGACTTGACTTACTTTCTCACTTGCTTATTCTCAATTTCACGCCGCATAAACATGGGCATCTTGACCACACGCCTTGATGACACTGGAAAATTATTTTCAAGGCCATTAAAAGTCTTTGAATATGTAGAGAACGATCATTGTCAGGCTTTACCTTAATTCACCACTAAGAAGTGCTCAACACCCTGTCTTTTAACATAACATCATGTTCTTTGACTTTACTGTAAACCTCTAATCACTTCCAAGCAACATCAACATATATTTAATGAGCTGGTGAAGAAAAGACTGCAGAGAATATCCTTCATATCATGTATCCTGTTTGTTTTTTAACATACTTTTTTGACAATATTTGTTGATGCTCAGTTGCTAAAAATGCTTCAGTTTCTAAGGGCTTTTGCAAAGGTATGCTCTGACTTAGAATACATGTTATCTTCACTAACATACTCCTTGTTCTTCTGTATAATAACAACAATATTCTTTATTAGTGTGCATGAATTGTCCCTCCCTTCTACTCCCAGAGAAACCTCTATTTTTTAATTTATGTACATGTATAACACAAAATTATTGCTTGTCTGGTCATTCATGTACTTCAGGAAGCATGCAGGTCAGGAAGCAACAGTTAGAACTGGACATGGAACAACTGACTGGTTCCAAATAGGAAAAGGAGTTCGTCAAGGCAGTGTATTGCCACCCTGTTTATTTAACTTATATGCAGAGTACATCATGAGAAACGCTGGACTGGAAGAAACACAAGTTGGAATCAGGATTGCTGGGAGAAATATCAATAACCTCAGATATGCAGATGACACCACCCTTATGGCAGAAAGTGAAGAGGAACTAAAGGGCCTCTTGATGAAAGTGAAAGTGGAGAGTGAAAAAGTTGGCTTTAAGTTCAACATTCAGAAAACAAAGATCATGGCATCTGGTCCCATCACTTCATGGGAAATAAATGGGGAAACAGTGGAAACAGTGTCAGACTTTATTTTTCTGGGCTCCAAAATCACTACAGATGGTGACTGCAGCCATGAAATTAAAAGACACTTACTCCTTGGAAGGAAAGTTATGGCCAATCTAGATAGCATATTCAAAAGCAGAGACATTACTTTGCCAACAAAGGTTCGTGTAGTCAAGGATATGTTTTTTTCTGTGGTCATGTATGGATGTGAGAGCTGGACTGTGAAGAAGGCTGAGTGCCGATGAATTGATGCTTTTGAACTGTGGTGTTGGAGAAGACTCTTGAGAGTCCCTTGGACTGCAAGGAGATCCAACCAGTCCATTCTGAAGGAGATCAACCCTGGGATTTTTTTTGGAAGGAATGATGCTAAAACTGAAACTCCAGTGCTTTGGCCACCTCATGCAAAGAGTTGACTCATTGGAGAAGACTCTGATGCTGGGAGGGATTGGGGGCAGGAGGAGAAGGGGACGACAGAGGATGAGATGGCTGGATGGCATCACTGACTCAACGGATGTGAGTCTGAGTGAACTTCGAGAGTTGGTGATGGACAGGGAGGCCTGGCTTGCTGCGATTCATGGGGTCATAAAGTGTCGGACATGACTGAGCCACTGATCTAATCTGATCTGATCTGATGGCAAACCATTCATTAACTCCTTTATTTTTGAATTCAACAAGTGTTTATTGTGGCTAAGATAAGTTTTTGTATTAGTATTTATGACAGAGCAGTGAACAAATCATACTTAGTATCTAATCTCATATTGTATTAGATGAGACATAGTCTAAGACAAACAAATGTATAAATATTTGTCTAATTTCAATTACTTTAAGTGCTCTAAAGGAAAAAATACAAGGCTTTATTTTAGATTAAGGGCTATATGCCTACGAATCAGTTTTCATTATCATAGGATATTATTCCAGAAAATTGTCCAAATGATTTTCACAGCTCAATGATTTAGCAAAAAATAACTGAATATATTTCTTACCATCATTGCATTTAAATGTCTGCACTTCATCTCCCATGTGCTTATTATCATAGACTACTAAATGGGTTATTTTCTGTTTTATGAAAGGCAAAATGGGAAAACAAAAGAATATTAATATTGCATTTTCTGAAGATTAAAGAACTGCCAAGTGATAAAGACTAGTTATGTCCTCTAGGGACTACTAAGAGGAATATAAAATAAATAGATAAGGAAAAAAAAATACTTTTGTCAGATAAAATACAGTCTGAAGAAACTTATATCCAGATCACTGTTACTGGGTAGGAAGAAAGCAGGATACCTTAGGAGTATCCTGTATTTGAGTATTTGTATTCTCTCCAGTCCTAACATTTAACATTGTGTATATGGCATGAATGGTTAAATACTATGGCTCTCAGGAGAATGTGCAGTGTTATTCTTACTGTGTCAGCTGGCCTGAAGGAATTCATATGAAGTTAATATTCATGCTCCTTTTATGTTGACATATATTCTGAAGGACTGAGAGGAGCCTGGGGTCAAAATCTAGGTAGTGAGTTTATGAACTTTTCATGCAATATCTATTAGCATAAAGTTTTACGTTTAGTTAGCTAACATACCTGGCACCTTCTACCCTAATCAGGCAGTTTACTTAATGTCTCCTATATTAAAGTGTCCATTTAAAAAAAACACTTTTATACCTGATAGGAATTAGTCTATCTTTTTTCAGGTATGCAAAAGTTATCTGCTTAAGACCAGACTGAACACTTTCATTCATGAACATTTTCCTATCCCATCTGACCTACCTACATTAGTTATGATTTCTGAACTGTAGTGAAATGCATTTTCTCTCATTCCATATATATTATATAAAATTAATTCTAAACTTTTCCAGATTGTCTCAGAATTTGTAGTCCCTATGGCTATCATTGATATTCTTTTATTGCTTTAAATTATGAATGTCAGATATATACGTACGTAGTTGGAAGTTCTGGTGAAATGTTGAGAAGCTCTTTCAGATCCTTGCAGTGTCCTTGGTTAGGACATTTCATTCATTTTGAGTGTTTTTAAATGAATATGTCATAGAAAGATTTACAGGACCAACATAAATAGCAAAGATCTTTGAAAGATTAAAATATCAAAGGATTAACAAAATGAATATCTGAGCATTTTCCCCCTTTCTGCACAACATCCAACAATAGAAATGATCAATCTGAAACGAGTCTCTCTTTCAGACATCAAGGTAAACAGTGCATTAGAGCATAGAACTCTGGTAAAAGAATTGTATCTGTGTTCTTACAATCAGAGTTTTCAATAATCCTAGGGATTTTTGAAGATATCTGTCCATGCACTTTTTTTCTTTTTTTCTTTTTTTAGCAATGCTCTTATATACCAACCTCAGAATAAACACACACACAAAGATAACAAAATGAAAACAAAATAAGTACACTGTTAGGCCAAACACTTTTGATCAGTTGATTAAAAGTTAAATTCTATCAAAGTCATGATTTATCTTTTTAAAAAGCTCCTATCACTGCAGCCATGAAATTAAAAGACGCTTGCTCCTTGGAAGGAAAGTTATGACCAACCTAGACAGCATATTCAAAAGCAGAGACATTACTTTGCCAACAAAGGTTCGCCTAGTCAAGGCTATGGTCTTTCCTGTGCTCATGTATGGATGTGAGAGCTGGACTGTGAAGAAGGCTGAGCGCCGAAGAATTGATGCTTTTGAACTGTGGTGTTGGACAAGACTCTTGAGAGTCCCTTGGACTGCAAGGAGATCCAACCAGTCCATTCTGAAGGAGATCAATCCTGGAATTTCTTTAGAAGGAATGATGCTAAAGCTGTAACTCCAGTATTTTGGCCACCTCATGTGAAGAGTTGACTCATTGGAGAAGACTCTGATGCTGGGAGGGATTGAGGGCAGGAGGAGAAGGGGACGACAGAGGATGAGATGGCTGGATGGCATCAGTGACTCGATGGATGTGAGTCTGAGTGACCTCCGGGAGCTGGTGATGGACAGGGAGGCCTGGCGTGCTGCGGTTCATGGGGTCGCAAAGAGTCGGACACGACTGAGCGACTGATCTGATCTGACTGATCTGATCACTTACTCTAGCTAGCTAGATTTATACTAACAGTAGGACCAAAGGTTATCAAAGGAGAGATATTTCTATTTCCATCCTTATACTCCAAAATATGCCCTTGTATTATGAGACAGTATTTAAATTTACTAAACTCCATTTGCCTAGAAAGTCTTAAAATTGTAACCTCTCATTCCAGGTTTAAAAGGTACCACTTTGAATAGGAACAACTTGGACAGATTTGCATGATTTTTGTATTTCACATAATTCTGTTTACATAAGCATTCTGTCAACCTCTATAGCTTTCTTGATTCATTTAGATAACAGAAGCCTCATGATAAATATGTGGAAAGGCTTGATTTCACCAGCAGGGAAAATGTTGGGTCTTTAGAGCTTACATTGTTTAAGCTTAATTAAAAATCTTCATTTCCCTTAAAAAAGATTGAGAATGAGCCTAGGGTTATTCCTAAGCAGGGAAATAAACACAACACAAGATAACAAAATCTAAAACTGAGAGGAAATAAGTTGAAAAGACAGGGCTGTGATATAAATTAGAGATGAGCAAAAAACTGAAACACATGGAATATGATTTTATTGAACAGGCTAAAATTTAGCTTTATACTATGTTGCTGCAAAGCAACAACAAAACCAAACCTGCTTGACTATACAATTGTAATAACATTAGATAAATACAGAGACAATGCAAAAATACAAATACTCATAAACAATATACTGACTGATAACTAAAAATATCTTTGACAGAATTCTTATGAAATATGCAGTAGTTAGTTTCATTGTTAATGATACAGCATCAAATGTATTCAGGAAAAAAAAAAGATACCTGGGAGGCAAGTAATGCATGTGTATAGGGGTGAGGCATACAATTTAATCATCTTATGTAAGTATTGCTCTGTTTATTTGACTTAGACCGACAGCATACTAAGGATATTTGTAAGTGGGGTAAAATTGTACATCATTCAATCAATCAGTCCTTTCTGAGTAGCAATTTTCCCCCACCACTGAAGTTTCAGCAAAACCCACATTCTTCTGTTTTTAATTAGTTCTAGATAATCTTATTCCTTTGCTAATTATGCAATTTTTGCATATTGTATACATATATATATATATATATATATATATGTATGTGTGTGTCCTTGAGTTTACTTGGAACTTGATTAATCAATGTTTGCTTTAGGAAATGATGCAGTTTGCTTTTGGGCTTGGTGAACCTATACCATATTATTATTTGAAAACAGTTAAAGATCCTTGAATGAATTATAAAACTGAAATTGGTGAAGGTAATATTGATATCATTCTGTGAAAGTTCAGTTGTTTAACAGATGTATGTGCCTGTAAGGGAGTTAATTTTTCCTCTGCTCAAAAACCTCCCAGAATAAATTGCCTTTGATCTGCTTGAGCAAGCAAGCATTCAGCCATAGAGCCACAAGAATTTTACTTCATCTTGCAAAGCCTCAGTGGTTTTATACTTAATATAAGAGAAAAAAAAGTTCAAGTTAATTTTCAGTCTAGATGTTCCCCATTCAAAGCAAGTTTTCAGTAATATATTACAGAATGTCTTGCTTTAAACAATATTACTTATATATTCTATAAGATATACCGTTTATATGCTCTATGCCCATCTAATTAGTTGAAATAACTAGCTATATGTACTGATAGTTTTAAACAGACTATAGTGAGGCAAACTCTATCAAAATTAATAATAATTTTAGTTTAAAATATTTGATCATTTGATGATTATCTGTATATGAATATATCTGTAAATTTTTTTAAAACCTTTTATTTTAGTATAATTTGGATTTATAGAAAATACGGCATTCCGATATACCCGTCACCCATTTTCCACTGTTTTTGACATCTAATATCTTTGTGCACAACAAAGGAAGCGACTTTGGCATAATACATTGACAGAAATCCAGACTTCATTTGGATTTTTCTATTTTATTCTCAATTGTCCCTTTTCTGTTCTAAGATTCCATTCAGAATACACATTATGTTTAATTATTATGTTTCCTTGGTCTAATATGGTGTGTAACAGGTCCTCAGCCATTACTTGTTTTCCACGACTTTGACCATTTTGAGGAGTAATGGGAATACTGCAGAATGTTACTCTAATTAGGCTGGTACAATTACATTTTATTTAATTCCTGTCCAAGGCAGTAAAATCATAGCATATGTGAATCTGGCAAACAATTTAGAGCCATAATTCTAGCGAGAGCAAATCATTTAGGACTATGCTAAACAAAAGTAGGTTTATTGAAGAAAATGAAGGGTACATTCTTACATGTTCACCTAACACCTTTTAAAGCAGTCTAACAAGAGTCTGTTATGATTAATATTGCCTGTCCTGATGGTTTTAACATGAAAGATCTCCGGAGGCATTATTGCCAGTAGATATAACCCAATATTCACATTTTCTCATCAGTAATCCTTATATTAAAAAATCAATAACTTGTGTAATTTTAATAATATTGAAAAACAGTTAAATATGTTGCTTCTTTGTAGTTTACCCAAAATGTGGTTTAAAAGCTTTGTGACATTGAATTTGGCAATGACTTCTTCACTGTGACATCAAAAACTGGCAACAAAAGAAGCAAGAGAGAAATTAGATTACATCATTAAAAACTTTTGTGCAAAGAAAAAGGCAACCTGTTAGAGAAAATATTCACAAATCATACATCTTATGATGGGTTAATGTCAATAGTATGCAAAAAACTCCTACAGGTCAATAAAAAAATAATCTCAAAAAAACAGGTAAGGGACTCAAAATGGACATTTTCCAAAGAAGATATATGAATGGCTAATAAGCAAATGAAAAGATATTCAACATCACTAAACTTGGGAAATTAAAAATCAAAACCATGTGGAGATACTTCATATCCACTAGGATGGCAATTATCAAAGAAAATAACAAAATAAAGCAAGAAGCTAGAAGATGTTGACAAGCATGTGGAGAAACTGGAAACTGTTCACCGCTGTTGGGAGTATAAAGGGTGCAGCCACTGTGGAAAACCGGTATGATGATTCCTCAGAAATAATCAAACATAAAATCACAATGTGATCCATCAGTTCCACTTTTGAGTATATATTCAAAAGAACTGGATGCAGGGACTTGACCAGATATGTGTCAAATTCATAGCAGCATTATTCAAAATAGTCAAAAGGTGTAAGCATCACAAATGTTCATAGACATGAATAAATAAAATGTGATATACACATACAATGAACATTATTCAGTTTTTAAAAGAAATGCAAATTTGATACATGTTACAACTTGGATGAACTTAGATGGCACAGTGGTAAGTGAAATAAGCCAGACCTGCTCTCATGCTGTGCTCTGCTGTGCTCAGTCACTTCAGTCATGTCTGACTCTGTGACCTATGGACTGTCCCACCAAGCCCCTCTGTTCATGGGATTCTCCAGGCAAGAACACTAGAGTGAGTGGCCATGCTCTTTTCCAGGGGATCTTCTCCACCCAGGAATCAAACCCGTTTCTCTGGTGTCTGCTGTATTGCAGGCATATTCTTTACCCAGTGAGCAACCTGGGAAGCCCAAGCCAGACACGAGAGTTCAAGTATTGTGTGACTGCATTTATTTGAGATACCTAGAATAGACAAACTCATAGAGACAGAATGTAGAATCGGCTGGTGGGGGTTGAGGGGGACACTGAGGAGTTAATGCTGACAGAGTTTCAGCTTTGCAAGGTGAATAGAGTTCTGGAGATAGATGATGGTAATGGCTGCACAACAATGTAAGAAACTTAATGCCACTGAACTGTACACTTAACAAATGACCATAATGATCCATTGTACCTTATGTATATTTTTGGAGAAGGCAGTGGCACCCCACTCCAGTACTCTTGCCTGAAAGTCCCATCAATGGAGGAAGGAGCCTGGTAGGCTGCAATCCATGGGGTCGCTAAGAGTCGGACATGACTGAGTGACTTCACTTTCACTTTCATGCATTGGAGAAGGAAATGGCAATCCACTCCAGTGTTCTTGCCTAGAGAATCCCAGGGACCGGGGAGCCTGGTGGGCTGCAGTCTATGGGGTTGCACAGGGTCGGACACGACTGAAGTGACTTAGCAGCAGCATGTATATTTTACCACAGTAGAATAAGCAAATAAATAAGGTTTGTAATGGAAGAACTTTGTTTGAGCATGCCAAATATTCATCAAAAATAATTGCAAGAGATCATCAGATTTTCATTTAAGTGAAGAGACGGTAAATATTTGCACTATGGGATTTCTTGGGAAAATGAAAGCTTTTAATAGAATATTCTTAAAAACCCACTATTAACAAGACCTCCTGGTAAACCTACTAATGGTATTAAGGAGTGGAGAATTCTTATCTTTAAAATGTTTTTAGCAAGATATACAATATATGTGAAATTGGAATTACAGGAGACACAGCTAGTCAAGAGGGCTCATCATGCAAACTGTTAGCAAAGCTGAGATGCTTCACAACTGAAATGACTCCCTATTGATCCTGCATGTTTTGATGGAAAGAAACATGTCATTTATATCAGCTATATCTAAAACTGAGTTCATTCTATTGTAGAAGGAAAAGGCACGTTATGGACTTTTCTTTGCTGGGCATAGACTTTTCAAAAATATTTCTATAATAGTTTCATCTTCAAGTAGTATTGGGTTGTAGAGTCTGGAAGATATCCTTTGATCTCTTGAATCTATTGGAATTTGGTCCTGGGTAAAAACTATTATTCACATTGAGTTTTCTTTGACAACCCAAAACCTTGTATTATCATAGATGAATTATCCAATGAAAGAATGAATACACATTTAGCAGAGTAAAGATTTAAACTTTTTACAGAATGGGATAAATTGGTACTTCTAAATAGTGGTGGTGCTAGTGGTAAGTGGTGAAGAATCCACCTGCCAGTGCATGAGATCAAAGAGATGCGGGTTTGATCTCTGGGTTGGGAAGATCCCCTGGAGGAGGGCATGAAAGTCCATTCCAGTATTCTTGCCTGGAGAATCCCATGGACAGAGGAGCCTGGTGGGCTACAGTCCATGGGGTTGCAAAGAGTTGGACACGACTGAAGTGATTTAACACAGCACTGAAAATAAGATTGCATCATTCATTGTTTCCATTTAATATCTCATGAACATTATTCAATTCTGGTTTTAATATCTACTGTGCGGAGGAGAGACTGTTAGATCTCAATGGAAAAGAGATCTGGGGATTAAAATAATCAGGGCAGTTGAACTTGTTATGTGGATTTGAGAAAAAAGACATTTACTAGCTATTAGTTGAACACTCAGAGAAGGCAATGGCACCCCACTCCAGTACTCTTGCCTGGAAAATCCCATGGACAGAGGAGCCTCGTGGGCTGCAGTCCATGGGGTTGCGAAGAGTTGGACATGACTGAGCAACTTCACTTTCACTTTTCACTTTCATGCATTGGAGAAGGAAATGGCAACCCACTCCAGTATTCTTGCCTGGAGAATCACAGAGACGGGGGAGCCTGGTGGGCTGCCATCTATGGGATCGCACAGAGTCGGACACGACTGAAGCGACTTAGCAGCAGCAGCAACAGCAGCAGTTGACCACTCATAGCATAATTTTTCAGGTTCAGTTTTCAAATAATGTCAAGTAATTTTATTCTAGAATCAGTCTTCACTGCCAAATAACAGCTTTTACCTCAGGACTTTATTGGAGGTCTGCTTTAAAATGTATGAATGCAAATGATATCTGTTTTAAATTGCATGAGGCTTTAGATACTTCATTAATCATCAATTAGTTTAAAATATTTAAAATGTACCCAGCAATTCTTGATAAACTATATGTTAGAAAAGTAAATCCTATTTTGTCATTTTTTTACCATAAAATTGTTATATGAAATTCACAGTGATAACATCTACTAAGGAAATTCAGAATGGAAGGTGAAATTTTAAATAGCTTCCTGTCAGCAATAGGTAATCTATAGGTTTTGAAAACCTCTTTATTGACTTGCCTGGTATACTTGGAAGTGAAAAAGCCTCTATACCAATGTTGCAAATAAGGCAAGCAATGGCACTTTATTCTGAAATTATTTGGAAACCTGAAATGGTTATTGATAATATAAACATGGGTAGATATCAAAAGATGAGATTAGAAAATAAAATACTAGCACAATTTAATTCTTAAAAGGAATAAATTATTTGTGCTTAATGCACATGATTATTAAAATATAATAAAGGGGAAACTTTCTTTTTGTCTTTGCACTGTCTCTACAATTTTTTCAAGAAGGAATGGTAACTTCATTGCAGCTTAATGAACAATTGAATATTTCCAAGATTTTTTGGTTACAGTTAGGTAATACTGTCTTTTAATAATAAGGCATAATACTGTCATATGATGTATTGTACTGTCATATAATAATAGGACATATTGTAAGATTCCTGTCTTATAAAATAATCTCACTGAGGTTCAAACACACAGCATCAGTTTGCCAATTTCATGTGTCCAATCTCATAATTAAGACATCAATTTGCATTTGAAAAATGATTCCTAGGATTTCTCAAATGAGACATAGCTCAAATGAATTAATCTGCTTAAAGAGAATGGAGTGTGGTAGGTATCCCTCTAGTTCTATATATTCCCTTTCTCGCTAGAAAAATTACACTAAAAACCAAAGCAAATGAGAAAGGTGATAATACTCTAAAATGCACACAGTGTAAGCAACCATCAAAAGGAAGTTTATTTCCTAGTGTAACCCTACAGTGACTTTATGCTGGATCAACTTAACAAACCTGAAATTAGATTTTCAAAATTTTTCTTCCCTGTGTAGTTTCATATTGGGGTTGACTGCAAAATAAGTTTTCTTGACATGTGTATGGCAGAGGTGGAATAGCATGAATTATCATGCCGTGAAGGTTGCAGTAAGACCAGACATGGTTGCAGCTTGCATGTACTGTCCCCAATCTAGAAGTTCATCTTGTTGGCTTGGGCCAGCATCTCAAAATGCAGCTCTTTTAGTATCCAGTAGCTGTTTACCTTCAATAGTTAAGTCCTAGACTAGGTACAGTGGTAGTTCTTTAGAGAAGGGCTCCTGTTTATCCTATTGTTTACCTGTACCAGAGAAATTAAAAAAGCATGAGAGATAAAGAGATGAAGATTAAATGTATCCTCACCAGGTGCAATTTGTTCTGATACCTTTCTCCTCTTGATAAAGAACATCTTGATGAAAGTGAAAAAGGAGAGTGAAAAAGTTGTCTTAAAACTCAAAATTGAAAAAACAAACATCATGGCATCTGGTCCCATCAATTAATGGCAAATAGATGGAGAAAAAGTGGAAACAGTGACAGATTTTATTTTCCTGGGCCCCAAAATTGCTGTGGGCATTGATTGCAGCCGAGAATTCAGTTCAGTTCAGTTCAGTCACTCAGTCATGTCCAACTCTTTGCAACCCCATGAATCGCAGCATGCCAGGCCTCCCTGTCCATCATCAACTCCCGGAGTTTACCCAAACTCATGTCCATCGAGTCGGTGCCATTCAGCCATCTCATCCTCTGTCATCCTCTTCTCCTCCTGCCCCTAATCCCTCCCAGCATCAGGGTCTTTTCCAGTGAGTCAACTCTTTGCATCAGGTGGCCAAAGTATTGGAGTTTCAGCTTCAGCATCAGTCCTTCCAATGAGCACTCAAGGCTGATCTCCTTTAGGATGGACTGGTTGGATCTCCTTGCAGTCCAAGGGACTCTCAAGAGTCTTCTCCAATGTCCAGTTCAAAAGCATCAATTCTTCGGTGTTCAGCTTTCTTCACAGTCCAACTCTCACATCCATACATGACCACTGGAAAAACCATAGCCTTGACTAGATGGACCTTTGTTGACAAAGTAATATCTCTGCTTCTGAGTATGCTATCTAGGTTGGTCATAACTTTCCTTCCAAGGAGTAAGCATCTTTTAATTTCTGTAGTGATTTTGGAGCCCCCAAAATAAAGTCTGACAGTGTTTCCACTGTTTCCCCATCTATTTCCCATGAAGTGATGGGACCAGATGCCATGATCTTCATTTTCTGAATGTGGAGCTTTAAGCCAACTTTTTCACTCTCCTTTTTCACTTTCATCAAGAGGCTTTTTAGTTTCTCTTCACTTTCTGCCATAAGGGTTGTGTCATGTGCATATCTGAGGTTATTGATATTTCTCCCAGAAATCTTGATTCCAGCTTGTGTTTCTTCCAGCCCAGCGTTTCTTATGATGTGCTCTGCATAGAAGTTAAATAAGCAGGGTGACAGTATACAGCATTGACATACTCCTTTTCCTATTTGGAACCAGTCTGTTGTTCCATGTCCAGTTCTAACTGTTGCTTCCTGACCTGCATACAGATTTCTCAAGAGGCAGGTCAGGTGGTCTGGTATTCCCATCTCTTTCAGAATCTTCCACAGTTTATTGTGGTCCATGCAGTCAAAAGCTTTGCTGAGGATTAAAGGATACTTATGCCTTGGAAGGAAAGCTATTGAACACCTAGACAGTGTATTAAAAAGCAGAGACATCACCTTGCCTGAAAAGATCCATATAGTCGAAGTTGTGGTATTTCCAGTAGTCATTTACAGATCTGAGAATTGAAGAATTGATGCTTTCAAACTGTGGTGCTATAAAAGACTCTTGAGAGTCCCTTGGACTAGAAGGAGATCAAACCAGTTCATCCTAAAGGAAATCAACCCTGAATATTCATTGGAAGGATTGATTCTGAAGCTGAAGCGCCAATACTTTAGCCACTTGATGTGAAGAGCCGACTCATTGGAAAAGACCCTGATTCTGGGAAAGATTGAGGGCAGGAGGAGAAGAGGGTAGTAGAGGATGAGATGGTTGGATGGCATCTTTGACACAATGGACATGATTTTGAACAAAATCTAAGAGATAGTGAATGACAGGGAGGCTGGTCATGCAACTGTCCAGGGAGTTGCAAAAAGCAGGACTCTACTTAGCAACTGAACAACAACAACAATCCTTCTCCATGCCTGACACAATCTCAAAAACAACTGTATTACATAGACTGCTTAACCACCTCTCACAAATGTGCATGGTCTGATCCCTCCCTATGTTTCATTATCATAGCCAACTTTAGATTATCTCTTGGTAAGATGCCAGATATGGGTCGGTTTTTCCAGTAGTCATGTATGGATGTGAGAGTTGGACTATAAAGAAAGGTGAGCCCTGAAGAATTGATGCTTTTGAACTGTGGTGTTGGAGAAGACTTTTGAGAGTCCCTTGGACTGCAAGGAGATCCAACCAGTCCATCCTAAAGAAAATCAGTCCTGAGTGTTCATTGCAAGGACTGATGCTGCAGCTGAAACTCCAATACTTTGGCCATCTGATGGGAAGAACTGACTCATTGGAATAGACCCTGATGCTGGGAAAGATTGAAGACAGGAGGAGAAAGGAACGACAGAAGATGAGATGGTTGGATGGCATCACCAACTCAATGGAGATGAGTTTGAGTAAACTCCGGAAGTTAGTGATGGACAGGGAGGCCTGATGTGCTGCATTCCATGGGGTTGTGAAAAATCGGACACGACTGAGCGACTGAACTCAACTGGTGGGTCAAATACCCCTCCAAAGTGTGTTCTTTCACATTTTAAGATAGACATGTCCCAAATTTTAAGAAGGATGTAGATGAATCTTTCCAGTGGTCTTTTTTGAAGCCGCATTCACTAAATCTGAAAGGAGGATAGTGCTTTATTAGAAGTGATCACTCCCTTCTCCTTGAATAGGTTGGGAATCATAGCCCAGTACTTCACCAAAGATATTCTACTTACAAAATCTTTTCTCAATCTCCACAGTCCCTTGATTCACTTATTTTCTTCTTATAGGTCAAAAGCCATTGGAATCCTACTTTGATATTTTCACATCGGGTTCTAATATACTTGGTGATCTTTTTTCATATTGATATTCTTTTCAAAGCTAATTTTCTATATTATATGTAATAGAAGATGGCCCAAATATTTTAGATGTAATAACTCCTCTCATTCACCCTGTAACTGCCATGAAGAGAAAGCTGATATTCTAGTTTAAACTGAAAGTAAATCATGGTTCCTATCTACTTCACAGCCAATCTGGCTATAAGCTACATTTTTTTTTTTTTTTTTACTTTACAATATTGTATTGGTTTTGCCATACATCAACATGAATCCGCCACAGATATACACGTGTTCCCCATCCTGAACCCCCTCCCTCCTCCCTCCCCGTACCATCCCTCTGGGTCTTCTCAGTGCACCAGCCCCAAGCATCCAGTATCATACGTTGAACCTGGATTGGCTACTCGTTTCATATATGATATTATACATGTTTCAATGCCATTCTCCAAAATTATAAGCTACATTTTAATATACATTGCTATACCACTTTCTATGAATTTCAGTAAGGAATAGAGGAAATATACTTAGAATATTCTACTGTATTTTGATTTATATCTGTACAAAAACCACAGAAGTTTTTTCTTATCTAGCATTATTAGGGAGCTAATATAAGAACCATGGGGGAAATGTATCTCCCTTACTGGCATCCAGTTTGACCTTGGTGTTTCCATGGACTGATGTCTTCACGAGGTTACAAAAGGGCTCAGTTAAGTTCTATACTGAATTTAATAAAAACACCTTGTAACTGTAGGGGATAAAAATGTTTTCCTCAACTCTTAGAATCCTTGGCTTGGTCTGAACAATAATCTGACAAAAGCAGATTAAAAGGAGAAGAACATACATATTTTACTAAATTTTTACATATGTATCAAAAGAGAACAGAGACTTGAAGAAATGACCAGATGAAGAAGATTTTATACTGCTTAGACAAGGAAACAAGAAAGTTGTGAAGAATTGACCAGACAAAGAATTTTGGACTAGGGGTAGTAAATGATGAAAAAGTAACTAGAAAGATAAGGGTTAGTTTAACAAGGGTTTTTTTTTTTTTTTTTTTTTTTAAGGTTCCCTTGGTACTATCCATGGACTGATAAGAGTCTGTCTCCAGAAAAAGAATTTATTTTCTGTCTTTCTGCATTTACTGTTTCTTTTTTCTAAAAAACTTTTTAAGCATAATTAATTACAATATTCATTTACCTGAATATTGTAATTAATTATACTTAAAAAAATATAATTCAGTATTTTTGCAGATTATACTCCATTATGGAATATTAGAAGATGTGCTTAATCACTCAGTCATATCTGACTCTTTGAAACCCCATGGACTATAGCTCACCAGGCTCCTGTCTATGGGATTCTCCAGGCAAGAATACTGGAGTGGATTGTTATGCCCTCTAAGAAATTCTTGTTTTTCCTGAAATGAGAGATGAAGAAATTTTAATCGTTTCTCACTCTAGGCAGCATTGAGCAGATAGGCTCATTGAACTCTTCATTAGAAATGCCTCTGCCTTACAAAGAGCCGCTTGTTGTTGTTCAGTTGCTCAGTCATAGCCGACTCCTTGCAACCCCATGGACTGCAGCATGCCAGGCTTTCCTGTCCTTCACCATCTCCCGGCACCTGCCCAAACTCCTGTCCATTGAGTCAATGATGCCACTGGCTTCCTACTTTTCCAAACTTACTTTTTAGTCCCATTGTCTTCACTCACTTGTGAGTCTAGCATACTTTCTCCTTTCTCTTCCAGGGAAAGACCAACTTATTTTTGCTGTAGGGTCTTTATACTAGCCATAACCTCATCTGTGAATTTTCTTCATCGACATGGTTTCATAGATAACTATTTCTTATTATGTTCAGATCAGTCACTCAGTCGTGTCCGACTCTTTGCGACCCCATGAACTGCAGCACGCCAGGCCTCCCTGTGCATCACCAACTCCCGGAGGTCACTCAGACTCACATCCATCGAGTCACTGATGCCATCCAGCCATCTCATCCTCTGTCGTACCCTTCTCCTCCTGCCCTCAATCCCTCCCAGCATCAGAGTCTTCTCCAATGAGTCAACTCTTCGCATGAGGTGGCCAAAATACTGGAGTTTCAGCTTTAGCATCATTCCTTCCAAAGAAATTCCAGGATTGATCTCCTTCAGAATGGACTGGTTGGATCTCCTTGCAGTCCAAGGGACTCTCAAGAGTGTTCTCCAACACCACAGTTCAAAAGCATCAATTCTTCGGCGCTCAGCCTTCTTCACAGTCCAGCTCTCACATCCATACATGACCACAGGAAAGACCATAGCCTTGACTAGGCGAACCTTTGTTGGCAAAGTGATGTCTCTGCTTTTGAATATGCTATCTAGGTTAGTCATAACTGTCCTTCCAAGGAATAAGCGTCTTTTAATTTCATGGCTGCAGTCACCATCTGCAGTGATTTTGGAGCCCAGAAAAACAAAGTCTGACACTGTTTCCACTGTTTCTCCATCTATTTTCCATGTAGTGATGGGACCAGATGCCATGATCTTCGTTTTCTGAATGTTGAGCTTTAAGCCAACCTTTTCAGCGCCTCGCATTCCCGCGACCGGCACACTAGGAGCGCCCCGCTGGCTGTGCGGCGCACTAGGAGCGCGGCCGAGAGGAGCTACCCCACGACCGAGGTCAGGAAGGGCGGCAGTAAGAGATACCCCTCCTCCAAAGTCAGGAAGGGTGGCGGTGAGGAGAGACCCCTCGTCCAAGGTAAGGTGCCATGGCTGTGCTTTGCTGGAGCAGCCGGGGAGAGATACCCCACGCCCAACGTAAGAGAAATCCAAGTAAGACAGTAGGTCTTGCAAGAGGGCATCAGAGGGCAAATACACTGAAACCATACTCACAGAAAACTAGTCAATCTAATCACACCAGGACCACACCCTTGTCTAACTCAATGAAATTAAGCCATGCCCGTGGGGCAACCCAGGATGGGTGGGTCATGGTGGAGAGATCTGACAGGTTGTAGGCTGCTGGAGAAGGGAATGGCAAACCACTTCAGTATTCTTGCCTTGAGTACCCCATGAACAGTATGTAAAGGCAAAATGATAGGATACTGAAAGAGAAACTCCCCAGGTCAGTAGGGGCCCAATATGCTACTGGAGATCAGTGGAGAAATAACTCCAGAAAGAATGAAGGGATGGAGCAAAAGCAAAAAGAATACCCAGCTGTGGATGTGTCTGGTGATAGAAGCAAAGTCCGATGCTGTAAAGAGCAATATTTCATAGGAACCTGGAATGTCAGGTCCATGAATCAAGGCAAATTGGAAGTGGTCAACAAGAGATGGCAAGAGTGAATGTTGACATTCTAGGAATTAGCGAACTAAAATGGACTGGAATGGATGAATTTAACTCAGATGACCATTATATCTACTACTGTGGGCAGGAATCCCTCAGAAGAAATGGAGTGGCCATCATGGTCAACAAAAGAGTCTGAAATGCAATACTTGGAGGCAATCTCAAAAATGACAGAATGATCTCTGTTCGTTTCCAAGGCAAACCATTCAATGTCACAGTAATCCAAGTCTATGCCCCAACCAGTAACACTGAAGAAGCTGAAGTTGAACGGTTCTGTGAAGACCTACAAGACCTTTTAGAACTAACACCCAAAAAAGATGTCCTTTTCATTATAGGGGACTGGAATGCAAAAGGAGGAAGTCAAGAAACACCTGGAGTAACAGGCAAATTTGGCCTTGGAATATGGAATGAAGCAGGGCAAAGACTAATAGAGTTTTGCCAAGAAAATGCACTGGTCATAGCAAATACCGTCTTCCAACAACACAAGAGAAGACTCTACACATGGACATCACCAGATGGTCAACACCGAAATCAGATTGATTATATTCTTTGCAGCCAAAGATGGAGAAGCTCTATGCAATCAGCAAAAACAAGACCAGGAGCTGACTGTGGCTCAGACCATGAACTCCTTATTGCCAAATTCAGACTGAAATTGCAGAAAGTAGGGAAAACCTCTAGACCATTCAGGTATGACCTAAATCTTATTATGTTAATCTCTGATAAATATCACCACCCAAGAGAAGTCTTCTTTGACCATGTAGTTACCATATCCCATGTTTATAGTTTTAGCCTAACTAATGACTACATGAAAAGCCCGTTTGTCTTCTTTCTATTACGTATGTCTCTTCAGCTCGACTGTAAGCTTGAAGGGTAGTAAAGAGGTGTGTGTCTTGCTCAACTTCCTTTCTCTGAGCTCTAAAGTGTGCCTTATACATAAGAGGCATCCAGTAAAACATGTGAGTTGAATGAACTGCTCTTTCAATTTCAGTTCAGTTTAGTCGCTCAGTCGTGTCTGACTCTTTGTGACTCCATGGACTGCAGCACACCAGGCCTCCTTGTCCATCACCAACTCCCAGAGTCCACCCAAACTCATATCCATTGAGTCAGTGATGCCATCCAGCCATCTCATCCTCTGTCTTTGCCTGCCCTCAATCTTTCCCAGTATCAAGGTCTTTTCAAATGAGTCAGCTCTTCCCATCAGGTGCCCAAAGTATTGGAGTTTCAGCTTCAACATTAGTCCTTCCAATGAACACTCAGGACTGATTCCTTTAGAATGGACTGGTTGGATCTCTTGGCAGTCCAAGGGACTCTCAAGAGTCTTCTCCAGCACTGCAGTTCAAAAGCATCAATTTTTCGGCGCTGAGCTTTTTTTATAGTCCAACTCTCACATTCATACAGGACTACGAGGAAAAACCATAGCCTTGACTAGACAGACCTTTGTTGGCAAAGTAATGTCTCTGCTTTTTAATATGCTGTCTTCTTTGTTCATAACTTTCCTTCCAAGGAGTAAGCATCTCTTTACCATTAGGCTTTTGTTTTACTTTATGCCTGATGGTTGTTTAAGTTATACATGAAGTTGGATAAATTGAGCATGGGATATTAGTTTGTTCCACCTAAGAGAATTGCATATATTTTAATTTTACCTTACAATTTTGGCTGACATTAGACCTTTGAGTTTTTTTTTTTTTTTTAAGCAGGGAATCTTCAAGCTCGTTTTTCTGCATATGACATTTTAAGGCCCACTTTCATCACTGGTTCACTGATCTTGCCAGTTTTATTCTTTTAAAAGAAAGATGCTGCTGCTGCAGTTCAAAAGCATCAATTATTCGGCACTCAGCTTTCTTTATAGTCCAACTCTCACAGCCATACATGACTACTAGAAAAACTATAGCCTCGACTAGACGGACCTTTGTTGGCAAAGTAATGTCTCTGCTTTTTAATATTAAAGATACTTAGGTAAATTCAGCAGGGCCACAGGACTGTGGGGAAGTGTGTGTTCTGAATGAGTAGAATTAAAATTCTTTTTTTTTTTTTTCTATTTAAATTATTTCATAATTAAAAGACTGATGGAAGAAGTAATATTTTTAGTAAAATTTTATTTTTTATGCCAAACCATGAATACCAAAAATGTTTATAATGTATACAGTAAGATTTTTTAACACTATCGTCTTCCCTGAGTAATTGCCTTTTGAGTTTGTAGATGCACATAATTAGAAATAATTTACAGTAATCTAATAAGTAGAATTGGCTTGGTTCATAGAGGGATTCACTTTTTGAGTTCAAATTTATGTTTATGTCAGTGGAAATGTCAAAGTATATTATGATCAAATAATCTCTTCCATCTAGTGAAATAAATATGTCAATATTTAAGTTTGGCAGGTAAATAACTCAGAAAAAATGTTTTTAGGAACTATAGAACTCTTCACCCACCCACCCCACCCAACAGGAGAAATTTTTGTTTTAAAATGTTTTGTAGAAAATCTATTCATTTCCATTTTTCATCTTATTTCAGTGTTCTTTAACATCTGTAAAAATAAAATTATTTTTGTAACATCTGTAACATCTGTAAAAATAAAATTATTCATCTGAAAAGACTTTGCTAATATAGGAGACAATATATGGGAGTTTGATTTCTTTCTCCATTTTTGGTTGTCTGCTTTCTGTTTTGGAAATGTATTGAAATTATTTAAAAAAATCTTTTTTGTATCATTTCAAATATGCATAAATATAAAAATATTTAACTTTTAAATATTTTAATTTAAAATATTTAACTTTTTATATAAATTAAGGTCATTATTAGTTTTTATTTTGATGAGACATGAAAAAATGAAGAAGTTATGGAAGCATTCCTTAAACTAAATAAAACATTATGCAGGAAATTATTCATGCTTGCTGCTGCTGCTGCTAAGTCGCTTCAGTCATGTCCGACTCTATGCGACCCCATAGACTGGACTATGCAGCCCACCAGGCTCCACCCTCCCTGGGATTCTCCAGGCAAGAACACTGGAGTGGGTTGCCATTTCCTTTTCCAATGAATGAAAGTGAAAAGTGAAAGTGAAGTCGCTCAGTCGTGTCTGACTCCTAGTGACCCCATGAACTGCAGCCCACCAGGCTCCTCCATCCATGAGATTTTCCAGGCAAGAGTACTGGAGTGGGGTGCCATTGCCTTCTCCATGCTTAATCTACCATAAAATATAATTTAAAAAGCAGATAACATATAGTTATTTAAGCTTAAGCTAAAGTGAGTAAACAGATTTTTAACAGCTTATCTTATTACATATCTCTTTAATTCCAGTACATAATTTTTTAAGAGTTTATCATACAATAATTCAAATACCATGGTGTTTGGGCATTTACCATTAATCAAATGAAATACACATCCCACTTTGCATTTCATACTGTTACTGGAGATAGGTGAGGGAGGGCTGAAGAGAACCTTACTTCATGGGCCTTGGTTCTTGGTAAGGATACAAAGAACAATCTGAGGTCTTACCTGTGGCAAAAACAAATTTATTAAGGAAAGGATAGGAATGAACAGAATGAACAGAAATAACACCTCAAGGGAGAGGTGAGTCAAACCAAGAGAAGCCATAGCCCCAGAATGATGAGTTAAGGGGGTTTTCAAGACAAGGCTTCTATATATTCATGCATGTAGTTCAACATGGGCTGAGAGTTTTGATTGACAGCTACTAGTTACATAACAACAGGCTCTATTGTGCTTGTCTGTCCCATAATTCAGTCTGTCATGAATGTGTATATCAGGTGTATGTATGTATAGAATATTTATGAACCCAGCTGCCTAAGGTCACTAGAGGACATAACTGTACATCAAGAGTGCATGTGCCTGAGTTGGAGAAGCCACTGTGTTTAATTTGTATCCACTGTGTGCCTAGGGCCCATGGACCAGAGTTGGAAAAGTCTCTGTGGTTATTTTGTAGCATATCTATGAGCTCTCCAGGGTGACAACTGGGTGAGTCTCAGGTAGGATTTAGAGATCTAGAGATCAGCTTGCATCCTTTTCACGGGGCCACCCCTCCTTGTTCATGCCTAACTTCCTACCTAATAAAACTACCATTTAAAAATATGTACCCCAACCCCCAACTGAATTTTTTTTCTTTGAAAGTTACTAGAAGTGTGAAAAATAAAGGAAGTTCCAATATAATGAAATCCAAAATATTTTAAATTGGATTAGAAAAAAATATATTGTGATATATATATAGAAACACAGTTGACACACAAGTGAAATCAGATTTCACATTATTTTGTTTTCAATAACAGCACTGCCACTCACAATTTTCAGCACAGAGTTATTCTCTGCCAAACTGCTTATTTGCTTTTATTGACAGGCTAAATGTGATCATGTTCACTTCACCCCAAAATCAGCTTGTGTTAAGAGAGAACCACTGAAATATTTTCTTGGTCAGAGGTGGAATTTTTAGAACATTAGTTATCAGAGATATTAGAAGAGTAAGCCTCTAGCTTTAGGTTTTGAAAATATAACTAATTTTGAACAGTAAGCTCCTTGTGACTGGGGTTATGGTTTTGTCAGACATGTCAGTGTATATGTCATTGAAATATAGAAACAATATTTGCATTCATTTAAGTTAGTAATTTTGCATTTGCAAATAGCCTGTTCATAATTGAAACTGCTTGGACACATCTATATGAAGACATTTATAAAACAATCACTAAGAACAGTGGTTCTTTTTATTTGTGTGTGCATATAGGAAAATTGTGAATTGTTTTATTTACAAATTACAGTATATCCTTTGGTATAAGAATCTATTTTCTGTAGAAACTTATTGCATTCATTACGTTATTATCCCTGTAGTAGAATCACATTGTTTTATCCAGATTAGCTCACATGGTATTGTACAACCACTTAGGATAATCTGTTTGATTTCTGGAGATAGGGTGAAAAAAAGAATAGGACAGATTTGATACAGATGGCCTAAGATAAATGTACCAATCTGACAATTTGTGCACAGGTCGCATAGGCTAACAAACACTTTGGCCAATTTTCTAGTCCACATCCAGTTTGCAGTTGGCATAGAGATGAGATACAAAGCTCTTATAAACTGCCTTCTTCTCTGATGGTTTTGCATGTAAGCAGAATAAACTGCTGTGCTTGTGGTGTGATATGTGGAGCTTCAGTGTATCATTTCTAATGAGAACACAATTGTGGCTGTGGTTCATTGTCATGACAACAACATGATGCTTGTATTTGAGAATCAATACTAATTCTTGAGTCTATTTCTCTGCTGCTGAAGTTTTACAAGATTACAGAGAAAGAGCATGTAGGGCTGGGTGATGTAATAGAGTGCTATTTCCAATGCAACTACTAAAAATGCTTTTGATATTCTGTTTTTTTTTTTACACAACTAGCATCTGATGTAATAAATATGCTTCAAGCTACTAGTTGACAAGGTGTGATGATAACTGAATATTAGCAGTAGAAATCTATCAGCCCCATGAGAAGCATTAGGTTACTGACTACAGCATGACATGTACAATACTTTGGATACTCTGTTTTAAAACTAGTTCCAAGACTCATTTTCTCTAGCATTCCTTAGCTACTAGTTTGTCTTTTTGGTGTGCCTCTGAAAAACACACACTGGTCAATAAATACTGCTTATGTCTTATGATAAAATTTAGAGGCATTTTCCATTATGTGACAGGTTCTTTCAAGACTGTGAAATTACAGAGTGCGGATTGTTTGTTTTATTTCTATTAATTTGATTTTAAATAACATCAAAATTATACAGTGTTACTTGGGCACATTTTTTTCTTTTTCTGAACACTGGAGTGGAAATTTATAGCAACATAATTATAAGTATAATTAGTATAATTTTGCATACTTAAACTTTTACTTAGATTGTAGTTGAAATGTGTCAGTTGAAAACTAAGGATATTAAAAATAACACCACAAGTGATATGCTAGGAGAGTGCTTATCAGGCATTAGGCAATTGGTGTTGTTTTTACTCATTTTACTCACTTTCCTGGTGGCTCAGATGATAAAGCGTCTGCCTACAATGTGGGAGACCTGGGTTCAATTTCTGGGTCGGGAAGATCTTCTGGAGAAGGAAATGCAACCCACTCTAGTATTCTTTCCTGGAAAATCCTTTGGATGGCGGAGCCTGATAGGCTATAGTCCGTAGGGTCGCAAAGAGTTGGACACGATTGAGCAACTTTTTTTTACTCATTTAGAAATAATGAAATTGCTAGAAACATAACTGCCATGTATACCTAATCAAGTCTTTCAACCTCATGTGTTGATGTCAGAATGTAACAATAAGGAACATTAATTTTTTTTAACTCCAATTTCTTAAATACAATTGTGAAATAAATTTTATTTCCTGCTAAATTCAAAAGATATTTGTTGTAAGATTTGTTTAGTTTTTCCTGGGAAGTAGATACTGAGAGAGAGAATTGGAGGCACAAGTATATTGGGGAATAACACCAGAAAAGGAATAGGTGATATACAGGATTGTATGAGGAAGCCCTCATACCACAAAGCAAACTTGACAGTCTCTGCCAGCCCCAAGGAGAATTTTGGAGCAAAGTTCAATCTTAGATTTAATGGCTAACTAAGCCCTGGAACAAAGGACTTGTATGGCAACCCACTTCAGTGTTCTTGCCTGGAGAATCCTAGGGACAGGGGAGCCTGGTGGGCTGCCATCTATGGGGTTGCACAGAGTCAGACACAACTGAAGTGACTTAGCAGCAGCAGCAGCAGCAAGCCCTGGAACAAAGGACTTGTGTAGTTCTTGTCCCTTGTCTGGGGGCCACTTAAGAAAGACAGGGCTATAGCTACCACTGCTTTGCTTAGTCATTGGCCAGGGTCTGTCCCAAGAAGGCATACCAGTTACCCAAACTCCTTAAAGCTATACAAGAAAGCAACTTCTTGAAAGGGGTCCTGTGTACATAGAGGTTTTATTTTTCACTCCTTTCTTCCTCCTTCTCTCTCTCTGTCTCAGTCATATCTAATTCTAAGTCCTAATTATACTTTCTTATTTCTCTGTTTCACTTTTACTTGGTTTCATTTGAAGGAAAAAAAGAAGACTTACTACTAACTCTACTATATCTTTTCAATCAAAGCCTACACTGATTAATCATCTAAAAAGAAACTCTCCAAATGATCAAGAAAGCTAAACTACCTCACAAAGATTGTGCATTGATCAGTGAATAATGTATCATTAAGTTATAATCCTCTTGTTCTGTTTCTTTGCAACATACATTTTAAATAATGTATAAATAATTTAGACAAACCCATGAGTATAGAAGTGAAATATTTGAAAAATAATTACCTGAACACATACTATTCTATCACAAATCTCACTAGTTCTAGCTATTCAAAGTTGGGAATACAGCTCTAAGATTGAAAATAATTCATGTCTTTATTACACTGCTTCGATTAAAATCTCAGCCTCAATTTTTTCAATTCAACTGAAAATATTCTTAGAAAACAAATGAGAGAAAAGTGGTACTTGAATTGAGACACTGATTGTAGTGGTCTCAGAAGTGAGTAATATCATCATGATATTTTTAATGCCTTTTCATAGTAAAAATAACAAAAAGGACTTACATCATGTATATTTTGTCCAACAAAATGTTGAAGCTCACCAACAACTTAAAAAAAAACCTTTCATGTTATTTATCTATTTTGAGATAGATAATTGGAAATAGATAGCTAGAGTCGGACACGACTGAGCGACTTCACTTTCACTTTTTCGCTTTCATGCATTGGAGAAGGAAATGGCAACCCACTCCAGTTTTCTTGCCTGGAGAATCCCAGGGGCAGGAGAGCCTGGTGGGCTGACGTCTATGGGGTCACGCGGAGTCGGACACGACTGAAGTGACTTAGCAGCAGCAGCAGCAACTAGAAATGTTAAAACAAATATTTACTTTACTTAGACAAATTGTTTATGGAATTTGTATTTGTTTCTGTTAGAAAATATTTTCTAATATTTATGACTCAAAGTTTCTTGATTTATGTGTTCAAGTAGAACAGTATTTCCTCAAATAATATGTGATTTCCAGGGTGACTGAAATTTGTAGTTTTTCATGCTAAACCTCTAGTATTTTGAATAGGACCTATTCCATATTATCTATTTAATGAATACTTACTATGTTGATACTTTTATAAAGTCCACTTTATATTTTGACACACTGCTATTTTGCTTAGAATGATTAACTCAGTTTTAATGTTTTAGGATTGGTCAACAACTCTGAATAACTATAGATAATACTAGACCATGTGAAGCACTGTAATAGTGCATTCCCAAATCTCAGTGTCTTACCCTAGTAAAGGTTTATTTTTGCTCATGTTATATTCCAGTACGATTAACTCCTCTACAAATGGTAACACAAGGGCTCCATGCTGCTTATTGTATTGTCACCTTCATCCCAAGTTGCCTCTTACATGAAAAGCAGGGACAATATATTCATGTGATATTTAGTGATCGTATATCCATTCTGCTCTCATTCCTTTGCCTGAAAATTTCATTGATATTGCTCTTCTACCGTCCAACAAGAGTAATGGGAAATATAATTGAGCTATGTGCTCAATAAAAAGGAATCGGATCTTGCTGAGGATTAGTAATCACTGGACAGAAATATATTGTTCTTAGTTGTTAGATAATTTTAATCTTTAAGTTGTTGGTATTGTATTTTTAAACTATAATTTCAATATAAAATATAATAAAGCTGTATTTTCAATCCCCAACCAGCTTAATTCTAGGAGAATCAAACACTACCCTTCTGGATAGAGGATAACATACAAAAATCAACAAATTTTGTATTTATCATAAACCAATTAGAAAATATAATTTCATTTTAAAAGCTCAGTAGAGTATAGCAACAAATATAAGGGACATAGGCATGCACCTAAAAAATGTTATGAGTCCTATGTAAAAATTATAAAATGTATTGAGGAATTAAAAATTATTTGAGATAGAAAACATTTACATATATCATAAGATGCCATAAACATACCTAATGAAGTCTATAGATCTGACAAATTTAGTAAATACACTTAAGCTTATTTTTGAAACTTACAAGGTGATTGAAACATTTAGACAGAATACTAATGGAACCATAATTAGCAAGAAAACACTGGAACAGAATGGGAAGGGCACTTGATCTACCAGATACCACACTTTACTATAAAGCTAGATAATCAAAGTAATGTGATATGGCACAGAAATAGAACATGTCAATTAATCAGAATCTAGAGTCTATGGATTCACATGTTTATAAGAAGTTCATATACAACTATAATAAAAGAACAAATAAACTGCGAAGGAAAACTTTGTAAACGCAAGTTATCTGTGTGAGTGTAGATTCTCCAGCACCCCTCAACAGAAGAGCAATTTAACTGAATACATTTTAGGTATGTCTGAAATTTGGCATCTCATCACCTAGTGAGGATTATCACTACTTTATACAACATAATTTTGTATATCTAACTTCAGATTATCAATTTAGTATTAGTGCTCTTTATTGATATTATCATAGCAAGTCTTGTGCCTGAAAGTTGTCATGTCTTTTGTAATGTGCCCGCAGTTTACACACTATACGTCAACATTCCTTGAGGAATGTTTTTCTCCCTTAAAGGAGACATTAGAGAGAATAGTTCAGAGGTCTGTACTGTGATATTTGACTTACATATACCTCTTGGTGTTTCTGAAACTTCTTTCTTAAACAGTGAACTGAAATAACAGTGTTTTGTCATAAAGGGTAATTTCATATAAAATTAATGTAAAATAAAGGAGAACTGTAAACAATGAAATTTTTAAAAATCTATATGTTAACAGCAAGAAAATGGCATTGTTTTGTCTAAAAGTAAACTCTAATGTATATGTCTACTTAGCAATTAATTTTCTATAGTCAGATCAATTAAGAATAAAAATAAAAGTTTTATTTTCATTTATGCCTACTTTGAGATCCTATAGTTATGTAGATTTCAGCTTCGAACCTCCATTATCTTCCTTCTGTCTAAAGAATCTACTGAAATTACCCCTCTCTTCTTGCATGTTGTCTACTTTTTCCATTAAAGTTATTAGCATTTTGGTCATAAGTTCTGTTTCTTTGTTAGTTTTGTTTTGTTTTGGCTCTCCATGTGTAAAGACTAGAGATCTCTTCAAGAAAATTAGAGATACCAAGGGAACATTTCATGCAAGATGGGCTCGATAAAGGACAGAAATGGTATGGACCTAACAGAAGCAGAAAATATTAAGAAGAGGTGGCAAGAATACACAGAAGAACTATAGAGAAAAGATCTTCATGACCCAGATAATCACAATGGTGTGATCACTCACCTATAGCCAGACATCCTGGAATGTGAAGTCAAGTGGGCCTTAGGAAGCATCACTATGAACAAAGCTAGTGGAGGTGATGGAACTCCAGTTGAGCTATTTCGAATCCTAAAAGATGATGCTGTGAAAGTGCTGCACTCAATATGCCAGCAAATTTGGAAAACTTCGCAGTGGCCACAGGACTAGAAAAAGTCAATTTTCATTTCAATCTCTAAGAAAGGCAATGCCAAAGAATGCTCAAACTACTGCACAATTGCACTCATCTCACATGCCAGTAAAGTCATGCTCAAAATTCTCCAAACTAGGCTTTAGGAATATGTGAACCGTGAAAGTCCAAATGTTCAAGCTGGTTTTAGAAAAGGCAGAGGAACCAGAGATCAAATTGCCAACATCCGTTGGAATATTAAAAAGGCAAAAGAGTTCCAGAAAAACATCTATTTTTGCTTTACTGACTAGGACAAAGCCTTTGACTGTGTGGATCACAAAAAACTGTGGAAAATTCTGAGAGATGGGAATACCAGAACACCTGACCTGCCTCTTGAGAAATCTGGATGCAAGTCAGGAAGCAACATTAGAATTGGACATGGAACAACAGCCTGGTTCTGAGTAGGAAAAGGATTATGTCGAGGCTGTATATTGTCATCCTGCTTATTTAACTTATATGCAAGAGTACATCATGAGAAACACTGGGCTGGAAGAAGCACAAGCTGGAATCAAGATTGGTGGGAGAAATACCAATAACCTCAGATATGCAGATGACACCACCCTTATGGCAGAAAGTTAAGAAGAACTTAAGAGCGTCTTGATGAAAGTAAAAAAGAAGAGTGAAAACGTTGGCTTAAAACTCAGATTCAGAAAACTAAGATCATGGCATCTGGTCCCATCACTTCATGGCAAATAGATGGGGAAACAGTGGAAACAGTGTCAGACTTTATTTTTGAGGGGCTCCAAAATCACTGCAGATGGTGACTGCAGCCATGAAATTAAAAGACGCTTACTCCTTGGAAGGAAAGTTATGACCAATCTAGATAGCATATTAAAAAGCAGGGATATTACTTTGCCAAAAAAGCTCCATGTAGTCAAAGCTATGGTTTTTCCAATAGTCATGTATGGATGTTAGAGTTGAACTATAAAGAAAGCTGAGCACCGAAGAATTGATGCATTTGAACTGTGGTGTTGGAGAAGACTCTTGAGAGTCCCTTGAATGCAAGAAGATCAAACCAGTCCATCTGAAAGGAAATCAGTCCTGAGTGTTCATTGGAAGGACTGATGTTGAAGCTGAAACTCCAATACTTTGGCAACCTGATGGGAAGAGCTGACTCATTTGAAAAGACCCTGATTCTGGGAAAGAATGAAGGCAGGAGGAGAAGGGTATAACATAGGATGAAGTGGTTGGATGGCATCACCAACTCAATTGACATGAGTTTGGGTGAACTCAGGGTGTTGGTGATGGACAGGGAGTCCTGGCGTGCTGCAGTTCTTCAGGTCATGAAGAGTCAGACATGACTGAGCAACTGAACTGAACTGGACTGAACTGTGCTATGTCCACCATTCTTGACACATCTGACCCTGGTTCTGATGCTTGTTCAGTTTCTTCAAACTGTTTTCTTTACCATTCATTTTGCCTTGTAATTTTTAGTTGAATGGAGGCATGCCATACTCTCTTGATTAAAAGAAGTTAGGACCTTATGAATTTTAGAAGGACAGAATTTATACCAATGAACTTTTTATTTCAGTTTTTTTTTTTAATCCAAGCAGACTTTCTCATTATTCCATAAATAACTTTAGTGCATATTATACTGCCTCCAGGATCTTACTGTATTATGGCATAAGAACCTTCACAATATTTTCTCTACCAATATCAATTTTTCTCTTACATTTTCAATTCTCCTGTTTTTCCTTTAATTTCTGTGGAGTTTTATGCGTAACACTGATCCTTTGATATCTCTACATTTGTTAGCTTCATTTTATTTCAAATTACTAACTTCACCAAAATGGGATAAAGTTGTGCTGTGCTTCGTCGCTCAGTCATGTCCAACTCTTTGCGGTTCCATGAGCTATAGCCCACCAGGTCCCTCTGTCCATGTAATTTTCCAACCAAGAATACTGGAGCTGATTACCATTTCCTACTCCAGGCGATCTTTCCAACCCAGGGATCAAATCAAGGTCTGATGCATCTCCTGCATTGGCAGGCAGATTCTTTACCGTAGTGCCACTTGAGAAGCCTTGGGATGTATTAACTCTGACCCTTTGATAGATCCACATTTGTTAATTTCATCACTTCAAATTCCTGATTTTTTATTTCAAATTTTTCATTATTTCAGTTTGTTAAAGTGGAGTGAGGTTAGATTGTTTAAACAATAGTGTAAAGTTAATTCTAGTCAGGCATTGTGATATTTAGGCAAGTAAGGGAACCTCAAGTTGCTAGGAATAGAGTGTTTATTACTGTCAGTGTTTCTTAAACTATGCTCCATTGTCCATCATACCAAGCATTCTGTTCCCTAAAATAAAACAATGATGATTCTTTTTTTTTTAACTATTGTATATATTTCATAAATTACTTATTTTTCACTTTTTGTTAAATATTGGCAGTTATTCCTTTCCAGTAGAGTCAAAAAGTATTTATTCCTTTTTTTCTTCCTATCACAATTATTTGATGTCAAGTTGGATTTCCAACATTTGGAATATGTGTATTTTAGAAATGTAACTGATTCTCCACATCACTGTAAGTCACAAAGTGTGAATTAGACTGTTCGCCAGGAATCAAAATCAAGATATATTTTGATATTTCAGACACTTTGAGAGGTACTTGCATCTTCCAAATTTAGTTAAAGCATTTAGCCTGTGGTTGTTTACCATATTTTAATAAACTACTGGGTATTATTTTGCAAATAGATCACAGAGTTAGCATTTTTCGCTTATGATATATGTGAATTTGACTCTCAAGTTTCCTTTGTTTCAAGGACACTTCAGTGAACACCTTGAAGATATAGGCAATTTAAAATGAAGCTCTTCCCATAAAAAGAGAAGCTCTGAATGGACAAATCTCAATGTCATTTCAGAGTTACCAGCAATGAAAGGGGATATATTTAAGGTCTTTCCCTGTCTTTCAGTAGTGAAGAGAGCTGTGGGTTGGTTTACACCCTGACTGCTTCATTTTCAATTCAATTAGGATGAATGTCACTGGAGGCAAATACTGTGAACAGCATTTCTAGATTCATTTTTAAAGATGCCTACCAGATAATGCAGCTTCAGTATCAGGAGTTAGGTTCCTATGGAATTATAGGTATGCTAGGGAGAATTATAATCCCTTCTAATCATTAAAATGCATGCGTGAAGTACTTCAAATCAGTTTATTCATCACTCCTGAAATGCTGAAATGCTTAAGGGTCTACTTCTTTACTAAGGTGAAACCAAAAAAGTCACTATTCTTTAAGGTTCAGGGTAATACTGTGCATTGGTAGGTCAATTTTTAACTGCCAGTGCTTATTATCTGTAGACAAAATCATGCATTAGTTACTGTGCTTATGCAGCATGGTGTTTTGTATGGAAACATGAAGTAACATCAGGGAGAGAAAACACACTGCTAAGATGTTAAAGCTATTATATAGCATGCTCTTAATATTACTTTTATAAACATCATTATTCTGAAGATTGTATCACTCCCTGAAAATTCTATACATTCTTAAGCTTACCAATTCTGAGATAGTCACACTTGCAAAATAATAGCTATTGTTTGAAATTTATATATCCAATTTATTAATTAGTGAAATAATATATCTACTACTAATACATCCATATTGTATTAATGTTAGCTTATTGTGTAATGCACTTTCTTACAGTAGCATATACTGGTAAAACATATACTAGATAATGTAATATCATTTGGTGGCACAGTTTTGATAGAATCAGAATTTCTCTGAACTTCCCTTAGCCTTTAGTCTGACATTACAAATTATAATCAGTGGAATGTCACTGATTTTCCTGAAATAAATTGTGAATGTTTTGAAAGTTAGACTTTTAACAAATATTTCAAAATATGCTTGCATGTTAAAAGTATACTAGAAATAATTGAAAAATTAAACAGCATCAAATTAGTTTATTTATCAAAAAACTTCCATTTTTCAAATTGGAAATGAAGTTGGAGTGATTCCAGCAACTCCAGATCTTTCTAATATCATTCCTCACCAAAGCTCAGATCACCTTTAAATGAAATGCTTATAAAAAACACTAAAGTGCTCTTAGTAATTTTCAAGCAGTATGTACAACATTGCCCAGAATTTGAACTCTTCCAGATTTCATTTCCAATAAATTTGAACTGCTTTGTATAGTGAAGAGTAATTTAAAATTATTGAAGTGCTCCCAGAGTAAGTACTCATAAAAATGTAAAGCCTTTCAGGATTTTAATCACTATGCACACTTTAGAATCATTTCAACACATAAAATGCTTTGATTTTTAGTTTCCATTGCTTTAATTTGAAAGTATGAAAAATGCCAAACCAAAATAGCATTTATAATCAATGAAAATTATAAGTAACCTGAATTTCAAAATTGATATAAAGAGTTGAATATGGGAAATATAGCTATTATTGATAGGAGGAGAATTAGCAACCATTATAACAATTATCTATAATACAAATTTAAATACCCTTGTCAGACAAGATTGAATTAACTATTATAGTATATTTATATAATGTACCAATAGTTTACTTTTTCTATTTTACACATTCCGTGTCCATGTGGAAAATTGATGGTGACTGCTTATAGATACCCAAAAGTGTTGCTGTTAAAATTTGAAAGCAATCAGAATTGGTTTAAGATTGTAAAAAAATCTTATTCAATTACATTTAAAAATCTTCAAAGAATGCACAACAAAAGAAACTATAAGCAAGGTGAAAAGACAGCCTTCAGAATGGGAGAAATAATAGCAAATGAAGCAACAGACAAACAACTAATCTCAAAAATATGCAAGCAACACCTACAACTCAATTCCAGAAAAATAAATGACCCAATCAAAAAACGGGCCAAAGAACTAAATAGACATTTCTCCAAAGAAGACATACAGATGGCTAACAAACACATGAAAAGATGCTCAACATCACTCATTATCAGAGAAATGCAAATCAAAACCACTATGAGGTACCATTTCACGCCAGTCAGAATGGCTGCGATCCAAAAGTCTACAAGAAAAACCAATACAATATTGTAAAGTTAAATAAAATTAAATTAAAAAAAAAGTCTACAAGCAATAAATGCTGGAGAGGGTTTGGAGAAAAGGGAACCCTCTTACACTGTGGGTGGGAATGCTAACTAGTACAGCCACTATAGAGAACAGTGTGGAGATTCCTTAAAAAACTGGGAATAGAACTGCCTTATGATCCAGCAATCCCACTGCTGGGCATACACACTGAGGAAATCAGAATTGAAAGAGACACATGTACCCCAATGTTCATCGCAGCACTGTTTATCATAGCCAGGACATGGAAGCAACCTAGATGTCCATCAGCAGATGAATGGATAAGAAAGCTGTGGTACATATACACAATGGAGTATTACTCAGCCATTAAAAAGAATACATTTGAATCAGTTCTAATGAGGTGGATGAAACTGGAGCCTATTATACAGAGTGAAGTAAGCCAGAAAGAAAAACACCAATGCTGTATACTAACCTGTACATATGGAATTTAGAAAGATGGTAACAGTAACCTTGTATACGAGACAGCAAAAGAGACACTGATGTATAGAGCAGTCTTTTGGACTCTGTAGGAGAGGGAGAGGGTGGGATGATTTGGGAGAATGGTATTGAAATATGTATAATATCATATACGAAATGAGTTGCCAGTCCAGGTTTGATACACGATACTGGAGCTTGGGGCTGTTGCACTGGGATGACCCAGAAGGATGGTATGGGGATGGAGGAAGGAGGAGGGTTCAGGATGGGGAACACATGTATACCTGTGGCAGATTCATTTTGATATATGGCAAACCAATACAATATTGTAAAGTTAAATAAAATAAAATTAAAAACAAAACAAAGGCCAGAAACACAGGTGTCTGAGGGCAGGAGAAAATGGGTATTTCAGTTAATGCAGAAAGCAGATTTGACCTTTCTCCACTTTTTTTTGTCCTGTTCAGGATCATGGATTAAAAGATGCCCACCCACAAAAAAAAAAAGAATGACCAATGAGGACTATAAAGCTATTTAAAAATGTTGGATACCAGAAAACTCCTATTTTGATCCTAACACAGGTAATATTTTATTGTTTCAGCTAAAAAATTGAAATATTGCATATATGATGAAGTAAAATTGATAGTACAAACAAAAAATTAGAATATTGCATATATGATGAAATATAATTCATAGAGTTGATAGTACAAACAATTAAAAGTGATAAAATTCTGATGTTAAAGGAGGCAAATAAATAACATGCTTCTGTATGCCCAAGTTCTGAACTAGATGAGAAACTGAGTCAGAAAAAGGTAGAGGTGAAATTAAATGTGCACCTTATTAGTGATTATCTGTAGGCAAGGGGGTTTTATAATACTCGATCAGAGAATTAAATAGAGTTATAAATGTATTTAAGGCAAAGCTAAAATCAATTATTCCTCAGGAACTGGTGTTTTCCCAATGGGTCTGAGGGAAAAGCAGAATATATGGCCTTTCAGGACGTTCTAGCTTCAATAAAAGGAGGAAAAAGATTTGTATTTTTTTGAAGAATTCTTTTCCAACTAATCAATGAATTAAAATTAACCCACAGATTTTCTGGACAGAATAAAGTTAAGAGTGTATAGATGATGAAATGTTATACTACTAAGGAAACATCAGTAATGGGATATGAGCATTCATCCTTACTATGAGAGAATATATCAATGTAGAACAACCTACAAATATGAATTTATCTCCATAAAAATAATAGGTCAATGTAAATTATTGTAAAGAAATGTAAATAATGTAAATAAATGCCAAGAAGTCCAATGTAATATTGAAAGGTGAAATAAAGCTATATATAAAATACTTCTATTATCATTAATTATGGTAAAAGGCAAATTATATAAAATAAAATATAAAAATTTGGAAAGTCTGATAAAAATAATTTAGGTGGCACAAATTTATCTTAGGAAAAGAAAATAAATCAAATTATTGACTAAAATATCAGAAAATTTAAAGCTATAGTAAATCCACTAAATATTATTATCTGTAAAAATTTCAGTCTTTTCTTATACCAGCAACGTGTTTAGAGAATATTTGGTAAAAACCATCTGTTTATCAATTGTGACAAATATAAAAAAACATTTTCTTTTAAAAGGGGTCTATTAGATAAGACTAAAGTGTGATCAGTCAAGTCTGACTCTTTGCAACCCCATGAACTGTTGCAAGCCAGGCTCCTCTGTCCATGGGATATCCTGGCAAGAATACTGGAGCGAGCTGTCATTTCCTACTCCAGGGAATCTTTCTGACCTAGGAATCGAACCCAAGTCTCTTGCATCTCCTGCAAGAGATGCGGATAAGCGTTGATAGGCAGATTCTTTACCAATGCGGATACCATTAGATAAACATATACCTGAATCAAACCTAATTAACTTTGTTTTTATGTATATATTTATGTAAATATAGAATATGTCAAACCTGTATCTAAATAAAATCTGTATCTGTCTTTTTCAAATGAAATCTAAGTAAACTGAACCTGTCAATTAAAAAAAGCTTTTTATTGTGTGAAATTCTGATTACATGAAGTATCAGGAATGGGACTTAACAACTTTATGTGTAATTTTTTTTAATCTTATTAATGAAGACAAAGTTTCTCCCTGAAATTTTGGTTGCTCTTTAGCAGGGAAAGCCCTCTGTATTTCATGCATCATTCTAATTTCAACTATAAATTCTACAATTTAAAAAATCATGAACTAAAAATAAAACTATCAAAGAATGCTGGAATGTAAGCAAATTTGTCTTATTTTAAAGGTTGGTTCGAATTTGGAGAAGCAACTGTCATGACCTTGATTTTTCACTATTTTTCTTTCCTGTCCTGTTTCTCCCCCACTCATGGAGTAGTGGAATATAGATAGCTATCACTCAGCATAGAAACTCTGCTGACCAAAAATACTAACAAAGAACACTTGATGAACCATAGTAGGAAATGAGATTCCAGATGGAGCTAGGAAGAAGATTCTCTGATTCTGTCTATAAACTTGCACAAATCTTAACATAATCCCTGAAACATGTATTTTCATGATATAGCTAAGCAAACATAAACTTAGAGAAAGTTAACTTAGATTTGAACTACTAGCTGCAAAAACAAGATAGAACTTGTAGTAATTGGTTGAAACTAGCTAGGCTGATTGCTGAAACAAATACATCAATATTCTCTAGATGACTATAAAGAATATGTGTGTATGCAATATGACATTAAATAGAATATATCACAGATATGACTTGACATTAAAATATTTAGAAAAACATGACTGATTCTCAAGGGAAAATATAATTATGAGCTATTAAACCTGTGAAGACCCACAGACTGGAATCATCTAAGACTTTAATGCAGGTATTTAACTATGCTTCATGATGTAAAGGAAAACATACTTGAGTTGAATGGAAAAAAAATAGATATAGAAATGGTACAAAAGAACTGGATAAAAGTTTCATAAGTAGAAAATACAGTATCTGAAATTAAAATTTCAACTAATTAACATAATAACCATAGGGAGATGACAGTGGAAAGAAACCCTGAACCTGAAGATAGATCAATAGAAATTATCCATGAAAAAAAAAATTGAGAATAAAGTGAAATTTTCAAGAAGGAAAATAAGTGTCTCAGAAACCTATGGGACAGTATTAAAAAGTTTAACATACGTGTAATCTGAGTACCAGACAGGAAGACCAGGACATATTTTAAAAAATAATTTATAAAAATATCTGAATGTAGTGAATGGCATACATTTATAACTTCAAACATCTCAGAAAATTTCAAGTGGATGAGTACCAAGAAAGCCGTATTAATATTCATAAAATCAAAGTGCTGAAAGACAAATAAAAATCTTTAAAACAAATAGATAAAAATGAAAATGATATATAAAGACAATTTGCCTGGCAGCTCAGAAGTCATAAGACTAGAAGACAGTGAAGTATCATCTTCAAAGTTTGGATGGAGAAGGAAAAAGAAAAAGAGAAGAAACTCACTTTGAGAGAAAGTATATATCAAACACCAGACCACCTGATCTGCCTCTTGAGAAATCTGTATGCAGGTCAGGAAGCAACAGTTAGAACTGGTCATGGAACAACAGACTGGTTCCAAATAGGAAAAGGAGTACGTTAAGGCTGTATATTGTCACCATGTTTATTTAACTTATATGCAGAGTACATCATGAGAAATGCTGGACTGGAAGAAACGCAAGTTGGAATCAAGATTGCTGGGAGAAATATCAATAACCTCAGATATGCAGATGATACCACCCTTATGGCAGAAAGTGAAGAGGGGCTAAAAAGCCTCTTGATGAAAGTGAAAGTGGAGAGTGAAAAGGTTGGCTTAAAGCTCAACATTCAGAAAACGAAGATCATGGCATCTGGTCCCATCACTGCATGGGAAATGGATGGAGAAACAGTGGAAACAGTGTCAGACTTTATTTTTCTGGGCTCCAAAATCACTGCAGATACTCCTTGGAAGGAAAGTTATGACCAACCTAGATAGCATATTCAAAAACAGAGACATCACTTTGCCAACAAAGGTTCGCCTAGTCAAGGCTATGGTCTTTCCTGTGGTCGTGTATGGATGTGAGAGCTGGACTGTGAAGAAGGCTGAGCGCCGAAGAATTGATGCTTTTGAACTGTGGTGTTGGAGAACACTCTTGAGAGTCCCTTGGACTGCAAGGAGATCCAACCAGTCCATTCTGAAGGAGATCAGCCCTGGGATTTCTTTGGAGGGAATGATGCTAAAGCTGAAACTCCAGTATTTTGGCCACCTCATGTGAAGAGTTGACTCATTGGAGAAGACTCTGATGCTGGGAGGGATTGGGGGCAGAAGGAGAAGGGGATGACAGAGGATGAGATGGCTGGATGGCATCACTGACTCGATGGATGTGAGTCTGAGTGACCTCCGGGAGTTGGTGATGGACAGGGAGGCCTGGTGTGCTGCAGTTCATGGGGTCGCAATGAGTCAGACACAACTGAGCGACTGATCTGATCTGATATATCAAACAACAAGTTAGCATATACGACTTAGAGGGGATATACTAAGTTCAGGAAAAAGAAAGACTTCAGTAAAAAGTATTACCAGAGATAAAAAGTATTACTTAATAGTGATAAAAGGGAAAATTCATCAGAAAAGCAAAAGTGATCAATTATGTACCAAATAATGAATACTAATAACTGATGCTGAAGCTGAAGCTCCAATATTTTAGCCACCTGATGTGAAGAACTGAATCATTGGAAAAGACCCTGATGTTGGGAAAGATTGAAAGCAGGAAGAGAAGGGGACAACAGAGGATGAGATGGTAGGATGGCATCATCAAATTGACAGACATGAGTTTGAGCAGGCTCCAGGAGTTGGCGATGGACAGGGAAGCCTGGCATGCTGCAGTCCATGGGGTCGCTGAGTGACTGAACTGAATAACAAAGTCAATAATGAAAATAATAAATAAATAAAAGACATATATCTGAACAATCCCTTGTTTTAATTTATATTTTTGGAACAGTGCCTCTGAAGACTACAGAATACACATTCTTTTCAAGTGCATATGTATCTTTGCCACGATAGACCATTCACTGAACCAAAAATCTAGTATTGATGAATTTAAAGGGATTTAAAGTATATGTTCTAACCACAAAGAAATATAATTAGAAGTCAGTAATCTAGGAAAATCCCAAATATCTGGAAATTAAGGAAGTTACTTATAAATTATTTCTCAGTTAAAGAGTAAATTTCTAAATGCAAACTCAATGAAATTAGAGTTTGGTGTACACATTGCTTTGTCTCCAGCAAGGACAAAAATGTCCGGCATACAGTAAGCACTCAACAGTTATCTCCACAAGAAATGCCAAAGAGGAGAGGGACAGAAAATTATTAAGTAATAAGTCACCTTCTTTTGAGAAATAAATGCAGAATGGGTTGTCATAAAGGATGCAACAAAGTGTGGCATGCGTTAGGATCTCAATAGTCATTGGTCTCTCCCTGAGGAGAGAGACAGTCTTAATGGTTAAGAATATATCTGTGAGTGAATAACCTGGTGTCCAGCTTCTGGGACTTGGTTCTTTCACTGCTGAGAGTCCCAGTTTCAATCCTTGGTCCAGTGATCCTATAAGCCACACAGCATAGGCTCTCTCTCTCTCTCTATATATATATATATCAGTTCAACTCAGTTGCTCAGTCATGTCCGACTCTTTGCGACCCCACGAATAGCAGCATGCCAGGCCTCCATGTCCATCATCAACTCGCGGAGTTTACCCAAACTCATGTCCATCGATTCGGTGCCATTCAGTCATCTCATCCTCTGTCGTCCCCTTTTCCTCTTGCCCCCAATCCCTCCCAGCATCAGGGTCTTTTCCAATGAGTCAACAATTCGCATGAGGTGGCCAAAGTATTGGAGTTTCAGCTTCAGCATCAGTCCTTCCAATGAACACGCAGGACTGGTCTCCTTTCAGATATACTGGTTGGAACTCCTTGCACTCCAAGGGACTCTCAAGAGTCTTCTCCAACACCACAGTTCAAAAGCATCAATTCTTCAGTGTTCAGCTTTCTTCACAGTCCAACTCTCACAACCATACATGACTACTGGAAAAACCATAGCCTTGACTAGACGGACCTTTGTTGGCAAAGTAATGTCTCTGCTTTTTAATATGCTATCTAGGTTGGCCATAACTTTCCTTCCAAGGAGTAAGCATCTTTTAATTTCATGGCTGCAATCAACATCTGCAGTGATTTTGGAGCCCAAAAATACATACCTATGAAAGGCAGTACTTACAGTCTTGAAATTAAGCTCTGTTACTGACTGTATAAATCAGCATTTTCTAAAATTTCTAATTTGTTAGCCTCATAATATGTAAAACTTAGTGAATATAAAGCATAAGATTTTATTTCTGAGGTGCTTAATCTAAATGATATGTATTAAAAATGCTCAGTACAGTGACTGGACAAAAGCAAAGAAATCAACAAATAATGTGACTGTAAGAAAAACATTTTTATGTCAGAATGGTTAGGTTTTTGACCCCTAACATCAAAATTTGTGAGAATGTGTAAATTTTATAACCTCACTTTGGCATCTCCTATATATTTAATTTCCTTAAAAGAAAAGTTTAAAACAAGTAATTATTTCCTTCCTATGGAGGAATTTAGAAATGGTCCATAGAGAAACAATAATATATTATTCATATTATTATGATTCATTAGATTAACAAAAGTTCTAGGAAAAAAGTAATCTAATTTAGAAAATAAATGCAATCTGGTGATAAAATAAGTTTTCATAGAATAATATTTTTAACAATTATGAAGTTGATGCAGTGAACAAGCATATACTTTTTTCCTTTAGGAATGGAAATGCTATTATTAAGAAATAAGAATAAGGAGGTCTGGACTTTGTTTTTGAAATAATGCAGAATTCACACATACAGAGAATAGAATGGTGGTTACCAGGGATGTGAAGTGGAGGAATTGTGAAGATGTTGTCTAAGGGTACAACCTTGAAACTAGTAGATAAATAAGTTCTGGGGATCCAATGCATAGCATAGCAATTGTATTCATCAGTATGGTATTATAAACTTCAAAGTTACTAAGAGATTAGATCTTAATTGTTTTCATCACAAAAAAAGAAGCTGTTATGTGACTTAACAGAGGTGTTAGCTAACTCTGTAGTGATAATCACATTGCAGTATGAGTTCAGTTCAGTCGCTCAGTCATCTCCGACTCTGCAACCCCATGAATCGCAGCACGCCAGGCCTCCCTGTCCATCACCAACTCCCGGACTTCACACAAACCCATGTCCATCAAGTCAATGATGCCATCCAGCAATCTCATCCTCTGTCGTCCCCTTCTCCTCCTGCCCTCAATCCCTCCCAGCATCAGAGTCTTCTCCAATGAGTCAACTCTTCGCATGAGGTAGCCAAAGTACTGGAGTTTCAGCTTTAGCATCATTCCTTCCAAAGAACACCCAGGACTGGTCTTCTTTAGGATGGACTGGTTGGATGTTCTTGCAGTCCATGGGACTCTCAAGAGTCTTCTCCAACATCACAGTTCAAAAGCATCAATTCTTTGATGCTCAGGTTTCTTCACCATCCAACTCTAACATCCATGCATGATCACTGGAAAAACCATAGCCTTGACTAGATGGACCTTTGTTGGCAAAGTACTTTCTATGCTTTTTAATATGCTATCTAAGTTGGTCATAACTTTCCTTCCAAGGAGTAAGCGTCTTTTAATTTCATGGCTGCAATCACCATCTGCAGTGATTTTGGAGCCCCCCCAAATAAAGTCTGACACTATTTCCACTGTTTCCCCATCTATTTCCCATGAAGTGATGGGACCAGTTGCCATGATCTTCGTTTTCTGAATGGTGAGGTTTAAGCCAACTTTTTCACTCTCCTCCTTCACTTTCATCAAGAGGCTTTTGAGTTCTTCTTCACTTTCTGCCATAAGGGTAGTGTCCTCTTCATATCTGAGGTTATTGATATATAAATGTATAAAATCAGCAAGTTGTATACTTTAAACTTATACAATGTTACATGGCAACTATGTTTCATTTTAAAATATTTTGTTATTGGCTAAAATTCAGTGAGCAATTTTCTTAGGTTTGTAGCATTTTTAACATAAGGTTATAGAGAAGGGGGCAACAGAGGAGGAGCTGGTTGGATGGCATCATAGACTTAATGGACATGAGTTGAGCAAACTCTGGGAGATAATGAAGGACAGGGAAGCTTGGTGTGTTGCAGTCCATGAGGTCACAAAGAGTCGGACACGACTGGGCTACTGAACAACAGTGATAAATAAGGTCTGATATCTAACCACAAAGAAGAAAATAATTTAACTTCTTATACCTCATTTTAAGATTCATAATCTAAGCTTAATTTTGAAGGGCCTAAAGTTCACTAGGGCCTCCATTGTGGCTCATTGTCAAAGAATCCATCTGCAATTCAGGAGTCACATGTTCTATCCCTGGGTCTGGAAGATCCCCAGGAGAAGGAATGGCAACTCACTCCAGTATTCTTGACTGGGAAATCCCAAGGTTAGAGAAGCCTGACGAGCTACAGTTTATAGTCTATGGGTTGCAAAGAGTCATACAAAGCTTATCAACTAAGCAACAACAAAAGTTCACTAAGGTCATGCAGATATAAAATTGTTTATACAGTACACAATTTTTCAGGAAGCTTGAGGAGAAGACATAAGGATATTTTATGTCGATTAATCTGAAGTAGTACTATGAAGTCTGGCACAGAATGCTTATCTTCAAGGTAAGAAAATTCACTTACAAAAATGCAACAGAAATTAGAGGTTGCTGGTGTGCCCAGTAGACTGCAAAGAACACAGAGGTTATTATCTAACTGCAGGCAGGTTCCATCTTTTATAAACTCGCATTTTCTTTCTCTTCTTATTAAGCAGAATAAGAATATGTGAAAACAGGAGTGTGGACAGGGATAAACACTGTCTTATGCTTATCTTATTGATTTTAAAGTAGATATTTTGAAGGTACTTTAAAGATTGATATTTGTCCCCCTATAACTGATTCAGAATAGACTTCCAATGATGTCAGTGATATAAATCTACAAAATATTAATAAACTGCAAGAAAATATGGCCTAAACATCCTTAAAATTGTGTTGTGATTTATTTAGTAAGATATTAAACAGTTCTGCCCATCACTCTAAGAGTCTACTGGAGAAAATAGAAAATATACTAACCTGAAGTCGTTTGTAAAGTATTGTGGGAGTGGAGTATATGTATAATTCAGTCTAGAAAAACCAACAACTTTTATTCAGATGCTAGTAGAAGGAAGTAAAGGGAGATATTGGTCAAAGGAAGAACATAAGGTAAGGAATGAAACCCGAAGCAATTATTGAGCTAGGTAAAATGCAATTACAGTTCAGGTACATAAGTATGGGAAGGGGAGAGCAAGGAGTGATGCTATAAAGCCACGAGGTAAGAGAGTGCAAGAAAAAAACTGGCTCTAGTTGATGCCCTGAGAATTTTTTGTCCCCACTGAGGGCAATCGGGAAGAGCTGAAAGAATGTAACGTGGGAAAGAATGTAATGATTTGTATTTTGCAGAAAAGACAGTCAGTGAAACAGAGAATAGAGTAAAGTAGTGAAAAGGCAAAATGATAGGATACTGAAAGAGAAACTCCCCAGGTCAGTAGGGGCCCAATATACTACTGGAGATCAGTGGAGAAATAACTCCAGAAAGAATGAAAGGATGGAGCAAAAGCAAAAAGAATACCCAGTTGTGGATCTGTCAGGTGATGCAAGCAAAGTCCGATGCTGTGAAGAGCAATATTGCATAGGAACCTGGAATGTCAGGTCCATGAATCAAGGCAAATTGGAAGTGATCAAACAAGAGATGGCAAGAGTGATAGTCAACATTCTAGGAATTAGCGAACTAAAATGGACTGGAATGGGTAAATTTAACTCAGAGGACCATTATATCTACTACTGTGGGCAGGAATCCCTCAGAAGAAATGGAGTGGCCATCATGGTCAACAAAAAAATCCGAAATGCAGTACTTGAATGCAATCTCAAAAACGACAGAATGATCTCTGTTCGTTTCCAAGGCAAACCATTCAATGTCACAGTAATCCGAATCTATGCCCCAACCAGTAACACTGCAGAAGCTGAAGTTGAATGGTTCTATGAAGACCTATAAGAACTTTTAGAACTAACAACCAAAAAAGATGTCCTTTTCATTATATGGGACTGGAATGCAAAAGTAGGAAGTCAAGAAACACCTGGAGTAACAGGCAAATTTGGCCTTGGAATATGGAATGAAGCAGGGCAAAGACTAACAGAGTTTTGCCAAGAAAATGCACTGGTCATAGCAAATACCCTCTTCCAACAACACAAGAGAAGACTCTATACATGGACATCACCGGATGGTCAACACCGAAATCAGATCGATTATATTCTTTGCAGCCAAAGATGGAGAAGCTCTATACAATCAGCAAAAACAAGACCAGGAGCTTGACTGTGGCTCAGACCATGAACTCCTTATTGCCAAATTCAGACTGAAATTGAAGAAAATAGGGAAAACCACTAGACCATTCAGGTATGACCTAAATCAAATCCCTTATGATTATACAGTGGAAGTGAGAAATAGATTTAAGGGCCTAGATCTGATAGATAGAGTGCCTGATGAACTATGGAATGAGGTTCGTGACATTGTACAGGAGACAGGGATCAAGACCATCCCCATGGAAAAGAAATGCAAAAAAGCAAAATGGCTGTCTGGGGAGGCCTTGCAAATAGCTGTGAAAAGAAGAGAAGCGAAAAGCAAAGGAGAAAAGGAAAGATATAAACATCTGAATGCAGAGTTCCAAAGAATAGCAAGAAGAGATAAGAAAGCCTTCTTCAATGATCAATGCAAAGAAATAGAGGAAAACAACAGAATGGGAAAGACTAGGGATCTCTTCAAGAAAATCAGAGATACGAAAGGAACATTTCATGCAAAGATGGGCTTGATAAAGGACAGAAATGGTATGGACCTAGCAGAAGCAGAAGATATTAAGAAGAGGTGGCAAGAATACACAGAAGAACTGTACAAAAAAGAGCTTCATGACCTAGATAATCATGATGGTATGATCACTGACCTAGAGCCAGACATCCTGGAATGTGAAGTCAAGTGGGCCATAGAAAGCATCACTACGAACAAAGCTAGTGGAGGTGATGGAATTCCAGTTGAGCTATTTCAAATCCTGAAGGATGATGCTGTGAAAGTGCTGCACTCAATATGCCAGAAAATTTGGAAAACTCAGCAGTGGCCACAAGATTGGAAAAGGTCAGTTTTCATTCCAATCCCAAAGAAAGGCAATGCCAAAGAATGCTCAAACTACTGCACAATTGCACTCATCTGACATGCTAGTAAAATAATGCTCAAAATTCTCCAATCCAGGCTTCAGCAATACGTGAACTGTGAACTTCCTGATGTTCAAGCTGGTTTTAGAAAAGGCAGATGAACCAGAGATCAAATTGCCAACATCCGCTGGATCATGGAAAAAGAAGGAGAGTTTCAGAAAAACATCTATTTCTGCTTTATTTACTATGCCAAAGTCTTTGACTGTGTGGATCACAATAAACTATGGAAAATTCTGAAAGAGATGGGAATACCAGACCACCTGATCTGCCTCTTGAGAAATCTGTATGCAGGTCAGGAAGCAACAGTTAGAACTGATCATGGAACAACTGACTGGTTCCAAATAGGAAAAGGAGTAAATCAAGGCTGTATATTGTCACCCTGTTTATTTAACTTGTATGCAGAGTACATCATGAGAAATGCTGGACTGGAAGAAACACAAGTTGGAATCAAGATTGCTGGGAGAAATATCAATAACCTCAGATATGCAGATGACACCACCCTTATGGCAGAAAGTGAAGAGGAACTCAAAAGTCTCTTGATGAAAGTGAAAGTGGAGAGTGAAAAGGTTGGCTTAAAGCTCAACATTCAGAAAACGAAGATCATGGCATCTGATCCCATCACTACATGGGAAATAGATGGAGAAACAGTGGAAACAGTGTCAGACTTTATTTTTTGGGGCTCCAAAATCACTGCAGATGGTGACTGCAGCCATGAGATTAAAAGACACTTACTCCTTGGAAGGAAAGTTATGAGCAACCTAGATAGCATATTCAAAAGCAGAGACATTACTTTGCCAACAAAGGTTTGCCTAGTCAAGGCTGTGGTCTTTCCTGTGGTCATGTATGGATGTGAGAGTTGGACTGTGAAGAAGGCTGAGCACCGAAGAATTGATGCTTTTGAACTGTGGTGTTGGAGAAGACTCTTGTGAGTCCCTTGGACTGCAAGGAGATTCAACCAGTCCATTCTGAAGGAGATCAGCCCTGGAATTTCTTTGGAAGGAATTATGCTCAAGCTGAAACTCCAGTGTTTTGGCCACCTCATGTGAAGAGTTGACTCATTGGAGAAGACTTTGATGCTGGGAGGGATTGAGGGCAGGAGGAGAAGGGGACGACAGAGGATGAGATGGCTGGATGGCATCACTGACTCGATGGATGTGAGTCTGAGTGACCTCCGGGAGTTGGTGATGGACAGGGAGGCCTGGCGTGCTGCAATTCATGGGCTCGCAAAGAGTCGGACATGACTGAGCGACTGATCTGATCTGATCTGATCTGAGTAGTAAGACTTAAAATACAAAGATTAGAATCATTAGCTGAATTTCATCAGTGATTATAAAACCTATGGAAAAATGGAAATTAATATTATCAATCTAATCTATTATTTAGAAAAATAAATGTTTCTAATTCACCAAGTGAAAGAACCCGAGAAATGGAGTTAAAAATGAATAACAATATGTATTCAGTATGCAGGTCAGGAAGCAACAGTTAGAACTGGTCATGGAACAACAGACTGGTTCCAAATAGGAAAAGGAGTACGTCAAGGCTCCATATTGTCACCATGTTTATTTAACTTATATGCAGAATGCATCATGAGAAATGCTGGACTGGAAGAAACACAAGTTGGAATCAAGATTGCCGGGAGAAATATCAATAACCTCAGATATGCAGATGACACCACTCTTATGGCAGAAAGTGAAGAGGGGCTAAAAAGCCTCTTGATGAAAGTGAAAGTGGAAAATGAAAAGGTTGGCTTAAAGCTCAACATTCAGAAAACGAAGATCATGGCATCTGGTCCCATCACTGCATGGGAAATAGATGGGGAAACAGTGGAAACAGTGTCAGACTTTGTTTTTCTGGGCTCCAAAATCACTGCAGATGGTGACTGCAGCCATGAAATTAAAAGACACTCCTTGGAAGGAAAGTTATGACCAACCTAGATAGCATATTCAAAAGCAGAGACATTACTTTACCAACAAAGGTTCGCCTAGTCAAGGCTATGGTCTTTCCTGTGGTCATGTATGGATGTGAGAGCTGGACTGTGAAGAAGGCTGAGCGCCGAAGAATTGATGCTTTTGAACTGTGGTGTTGGAGAAGACTTTTGAGAGTCCCTTGGACTGCAAGAAGATCCAACCAGTCCATTCTGAAGGAGATCAATCCTGGAATTTCTTTAGAAGGAATGATGCTAAAGCTGAAACTTCAGTATTTTGGCCACCTCATGCGAAGAGTTGACTCATTGGAGAAGACTCTGATGCTGGGAGGGATTGAGGGCAGGAGGAGAAGTGGACGACAGAGGATGAGATGGCTGGATGGCATCACTGACTCAATGGATGCGAGTCTGAGTGACCTCCGGGAGCTGGTGGTGGACAGGGAGGCCTGGCGTGCTGCGGTTCATGGGGTTGCAAAGAGTCGGACACGACTGAGCGACTGATCTTATCTGATCTGATGTATTCAGTAGAATTCCTTGATTGAACATATAGCAACTTAAGGAAAAGGAAAAATTTGAGTAGTGCTGTAAGACTTCTTGCTTGTAGACTAGGAGGATATAAATAAATAATATAAGAAATCACTGGAAACAGGTTTTGTGTATGTCATGAAAGAAAATACCATTCAGAATAAATTGCATTTAAATACTTGTGATCAATGTATAGGAAAATATCTTTATGCAACTCGAATATTGTTGCTTGATGGAACAGCCTGGACTGAACAAAAAGGCTTTGGAATGATATGTTATCTTAAACTAGGTTAATACAGACAAATATTCTTGTTCAATTTAAAAATTATAAATTGAGATAATTTACTCATTAGAAGATAAGTAATTTTATTTTCTTACACAAAAAATATTTCTATACACATATATGTGTTTGAGGCTTCCCTGGTGGCTCAGCAGTAAAGAATCCACCTGCAGTGCAATAGCCGCTGGAGACATGGTTTCGATGCCTGTGTTGGGAAGATGCCCTGGAGGAGGGCACAGCAACCCACTCCAGTATTCTTGCCTGGAGATCCCTATTGACAGAGGAGCCTAACAGGCTACTGTCCATGTGGTCACAGAGTCAGACTTGACTGAAGTGACTTAGCATAGATATATGTGCGTGTGTGATACTATTTTAAAATAATTGCTTATTTTTTTACTTATGTCTTTATTGTTATTTTACTCACCAAAACCTATTTCTATAACAATATATAGGGACTCTTTCACAGGAACTTTACCTTATAATTTACGAAAATTCAGAGCCAGAAAAGTTTGTCTCAAAAAAATGATAATTCTGCCATTTTTCCTTCATATAATCCTTTGCTTTGCCCATGTTCTTTTCATATCCAAAGTAAAGTTCCTTGTAATGCACTCAGGGTTTGTCATAACTTGTGACCTCACTTCATATGTGACCTTCTCTTATGACACTTCTCCAAATGCTAACTTCACTCCAGCAATGGTAATTCATAACATGATTTTATTTTGTCCTGTTCCTTCACTTCTACGTATTTTCACAGGCCCATGCCTAGTCACATTCTATCTAGTTAGTGACAACTTAACTTACAATGCTGTTTAAGATTTACTTTAATGTCATTATTTTCTCTGCATATTCCATGCATTTTTGGCATGGCTGCCAATACTCTTTGCTGCCAGAAATTTACAAATATGTCTGTTTTAAAATAGAAAGAAGAAAGAATGAGAAAAAGGACAAAGAAGAGGGAGAGGAGATGAAAGTAAAAGAGGAAAGATCTGACTCTGAATTATATTGTTCATATTCAGATATGGTTTCATACTCATATACAATAATATATATTAGTTAATGAATTATTTTTTAAAGTGATTTGATTTATAGATTTATTCTTGAGCATTTAAATACCATTACATTTACATAGCCTTTGCACATAGATATGAGCCAGATTATATTTTATTGAAGTCTGAAGCATGAAAGATATCTAGTTCCTTCTTATTTTAACCTAGCAAAGACTATTCCACAGAATTTTTTATTATAGTATTTGTTTTATTCATCTCTTGTACTAACTGGAATTCTATTTATTGAAATTTGAATGTTAGAAACATCTTTATTGTTGCAGTTATGAGGAACCAGAGAGCGTCTTGGTGAGAGTGAACAGGAGAGCGAAAAAGTTGGCTTAAAGCTTAATATTCAAAAAACGAAGATCATGATCCATTCCCATTGCTTCAAGACAAATAGATGGGGGAAAAGTAGAAATAGTTACAGATTTTATTTTCTTGGACTCCAAAATCACTGCAGATGGTTACTGCAGCCATGAAGTTAAAAGACACTTGCTTCTTGGAAGAAAAGCTATGACCAACTTAGACAGCATATTAAAAAGCAGAGACATTACTCTGCTGACAAAGGTCTGTCTAGTCAAAGCTATGGTTTTTCCAGTAGTCATGTATGGATGTGAGAGTTGGACCATAAAGAAAGTTGAGTGCCAAATAATTGATGCCTTTGAACTGTGGTATTGGAGAACACTCTTGCAAATTCCTTACACTGCAAGGAGTTCAAACCAGTCAGTCCTAAAAAAAAATCAACTCTAAATATTCGTTGGAGAGACTGATGCTGAAACTCCAATACTTTGGCCACCTGATGCGATGAGCCCACTCATTGGAAAAGACATCGATACTGAGAAAGCTGAGAAAGATTGAGGACAAGAGGAGAAGGGGGCGACAGAGAATGAGATGATTGGATGGCATGCCTGTCTCAATGGACATGAATCTTAGCAACTCCAGGAGATAGTGAAGGACAAGGAAGCCTGGCGTGCTACAGTCCATGGGGTCTAAATTGTCAGAAAGGACTTAGTGACTGAGCAACAACAGCCTCAGACAAAATGGTCAGGGAATTATTAAACTGAAATCAAACCCACAAAGCATAGCAATTTAAGAAAAAGTTTTTTTATAATGTGTAATTTTAAAGACTAATGTGTTTTAAATATTGGACCTTCCCCGATGGCTCAGCGGTAATGAATCTACCTGCATTACAGGAATCAGGAGACACAGGTTCCATCCCTGGGTCAAGATGATCTCCTGGAGGAGGAAATGGCAGCCTGCTCCAGTATTCTTGCCTGGAAAATCCCATGGACAGCGGAGCCTGGTGAGCTACAGTCCATGGGGTCTCAGAGCTGGACACAGCTGAGGGACTGAGCACACAGCAGGGCGTATTCAATATTATGGTTAGTAGAGAAGAGATAAACCTATCATCATTTACTATCCCAAGATTTTGAATATATTAAATATTTATTTTCTGTCATACGTCATATTGTCCAGTGCATTCAAGTGTGATTTTAATCCAGGAAACACCACCTTAAAATTTTTTTCCAGGATTTGCATCATAATGATAGCAAATCATTTTCTTTTCTAGTGTTGTAGCAGTGCTCCTAAAAGGATTATATGAGAAATGTTCTCAAACAAACCACTAAAATTATATTATTTATCATATATAGACGGCAGATAATGTGTTATTCTTAGCATTCTAAATGCACATTTAAACACTTGTGTGAACACACACCGATACCAGTTAAACTTAGAAATATGTAATTATTCACTTTCAAGTATATCAATATTTTCCCCTATAGTTGTTCATAATGTACTGTTACAACAGGAATCGTTTTGATACTCTAGAATTGAAGTTGAATGCAGTGTTTGTCAGAAGCTCAAAAGCATTAAGTGTTGTTATGCCTCAGGTTTTCGTGGCTCAGAGTAGTGACTGGGACCTCACTGCTTTTATGGAATACTGTGTTCACTGGGATTTTTAACTGGAGATAAGTAAAGTGTTACCAAGAAAAAAAAAAAAAAAAAAAGAGGGACAAGGTAAAACCATGAAAATAGAGAGAAACTCAATGAACATCTGAAAAGTAATCTGAATTTACATGGTGGAAATGAACTATGCCATACATGTCCTTTTTATCTGTTGTAAAACTTGACAGGTCAGTGACCTAGACCATTTTCTATGAGTGTAAAATTCATATTTTTGGTGGCTATTTTTTATACTGATTTATTTCAAATATCTCTATTTAAACAGAATATATCATACATTTTTTAGAATAAAATGAATTTATCTCACATTGATTTTATTTACTATTTTGGATAGGTGGTGTAATTTTGTCAGAACAGGTAGCTAAAATCCATCATCAACGTAGCACTGCAACCTCAAACATCTTCAGAATTATAGGCCTTTTTTGAAATTTCAAAATTTCACTGTGAAACTAATGTTAATATTTGCAATGGACAACTATAACTGTACAAATAAAATTAAAAGGCTCCAGATAATGATTTATTTAAGCCACACATATTTGTGATAGTTCCAATTAATTAAAAGGTCTGCTAATACATCACATTCAACAACATCATCAAACTATTCAAATAATAATAAACCATATTTCAGTAGAAGTTTTTGAATAGTCATATATGCAGAAAATGTATAATGTATAATATTATACTTTATACATAATGTATTATATTATAAATATATATTTAAAATATATTTATAGTATAAATTATATATTTTAAAATACTATAAAATATACTATTATATGTATATATGTATATGCATATGTATAGATAACATATAATATACTGTTATATGTTAAATAACTTCTATAAAATATTTAGTAAAGAAGCATTGTGGTTTTTATTTGTTGGCAAAATTACCTTTTTACTAACTTATTTAGGAAAGGCTAGAAAAGTGCTTAGAGCAAGAAGTAGTTTTCTCTGTGCGCAAAGATGAAGTCAGTTATCCTTTGGAGAGTTTACCATGTTTCAGAGCTAGTGCAGTTATATTACTAGAAGAGCAAATAAAGAAACTCAGAGTCTTCATATATCGTAATACATTTGTAGTATAAATCTCTAAGATTGCACTTTAGACTGAGCCACATATTCAAACTGTTGTCTATCCATTCTTCTTTGAGATTGAATGTCTCACAACTTTGACAGTCTAACTCCTTAGAAAACATTATTCTTTGGCATCAATATGTCTCACACAAAATTGAATGGCAAGTGAAAGGCTTTCCACAGTGAGATTCTGGAAAATAGTACATGAATGTGAAGGCCTTGCTCATTGCAAATCACTTGAATAGGACAGTCTTTTATAGTGACTGTATTATGTATGGGAACAGAGAGGTACTGTGGAATGGGATATTATACAAGCAAGCAGAATAAATGGCCAAATATCTAGAGAAACTTTTGGAAGCAATAAACACTGCAACCAATAGGAAAACAGAAAGTAGAAGAAAGATCTTATTCATTACTGAGAATAAAAAATAATATTTTAGTTGGTGACATGAGGTAAGTTGATGCATTATGAAGGTGACTACTATTGTTTGTGTAGAGGAAATATAAACAAATAGAATCTATGAAAGTAAAATGAAGACCAGATGTTTAAATCCTTTCAGTGTGAGTTTTAATACAGAGAGTAATAAAAGTGAGTTATAAATATATAATATCATAGTAAAATGACCCATGATACTTTAAAAAAAGAAAACTAGAGAGACATATTTTGTAGGGATATCTACACATAGAATGTGAAATCCTAAGCACATGTTAATACTGAAATCCAAAAGCCTGAAAGACCTCATTTTAGTTTGAGAAAGAAAAGAGACCAAGAATGACTCAAGTTATTGCACCAGTTTGGTAAAAGGAATAGAATGAGGGAACGGATGCTAAGAAGGGACAGCCATTGTATAATAGAACAGTAGGAGTGCTGCTTTATAAACTTCAAGACAGATATAGGTTTAAAGAAAAATGGAGTAATCAACTATATTCAGCATAGCTGACGAAGTAAAATATGAACAAAAACTTGCTCATTAGGTTTGACACTGAGAACGTCATTTTCAAGCTTAGTGAAATAGTTGGCATGGGGTGGGAGGCCCATTGTTACTGAAAGCCAGATTAGAGAAAGTTAGAGAATAGTCATTGAGGGGAGACAGCAATAACTATTCTTGGAGGCATTTTCCTTCAAGAGGAGTAGAATAATGAAATGAGAACTAGTGATAGGGAGGATGATAAATGTCATGACAAGAGAGGCTTTCCATTTTTTTTTCCTTTTCAAATATAGAAAACCAGGACAAGTGTATATGAGATTTGAAATAATTCTATATATAAAGGCAAACAAGGAAATGATTATAAGAATTTTACTCTTTTAAAAGGTAAATGGCATGGGATTCAGAATAGTGAATTATTAAAGTCCTATTTTAATATTAAAAACAATCAAATCAACTACAAGTACATGTCTTTCTAGTTATGGGCTTCTCTGGTGGCTCAGATGGTAAAAAGTCTGCCTGCAGTGTAGGAGACATGGGTTGGAAAGAAACCCCTGTAGAAGGAAATGGCAACCCACTCCAGTATTCTTGCCTGGAAAATCCCATAGACAGAGGAGTCTGGCAGGCTTCATGGAGTTGCAAAGAGTCCGACTCAACTGAGCGACTTCACTTTTCTAGTTATACTTTTTATAAGGCATCGTGGATCATTTCACCATGAGATTATGTATTTATAACTTAGTTTCATTACTCTCTGTCTTAAAACCCACACTAAAGGGATTTAAACATTTTGTTTTACTTTTGCTTTCATAGATTCTGTTTGTTTATATTTCCTCTAAACGAACAATAGTAGTTGCCTCCATAGTACACTCACTAACCTCATGTCACCAAAAAAGCTATATTATTTTTTATTCTCAAAACTTCATCTCTTTATCCTACTGTCTTTCCCCCTATTTGTTGTAGTATTTTAATGTCTTTCAGTTAGTGGATTCTAAGTATACAATATGATTAAAGAACTGGACAAGTTAATATGACTTTTAGTTTGAGTGGTTATTTTAAACCTCCTGAACCTTTCTTTTTGTAATATTTTATTTATTTACTTTTTAATTTGATAGATTGAGCTATCCTTTTTTAACTGGGACTGTCATTTTTGCCCCCTGGACATTGTATTCTGTTAGCTATCTCCATAATTATCTGTGTGTCACTTTATCCCCTCCATCCTTTGTTTCTAATATTGAATTGATAATGGTGCTCACCTTGCATTTGATGTTCAAGTGCTGCCATTTGGTCTCAGTGATATGAGGAATCTGTCGTTCTCATTGCCACAGAACAATGCCACATTGTCACAGAACAGAATTGGGTATCAACACTTACTACTTTCAGTCCTAAACTTCAGAAGTCAGAAACCTCTGAGATTCTCAGTGATATTCTTGTTCCATTCGTGATCACATTTCTGATTATTTTGGTAAATGGAATGTCCTCTGAGGTTTGCCCATGAAACTTAATTCTCCTGTTGATTTGTTGGCTTTCTGCAGTATATCACTATAGTATATGCCCACTTTCTCCAAGTACTTTTATTCATTTCAATTTATTCTAGATATGTAATTTACATATGACATTGTGTAAGTTTATGTCTAAGTTTAAGGTGTACAATATATTGATTTAATACATTTATATATTGCAATATGATTACTATGGTTACCAGCATGCTACTGCTGCTGCTGCTGCTAAATCACTTCAGTTGTGTCCATCTCTGTGCGACCCCATAGGTGGCAGCCCACCAGGCTCCTCTGTCCACAGGATTCTCTAGGCAAGAATACTGGAGTGGGTTGCCATTTCCTTCTCCAGATTACCAGCATAGCTTTAACTAACTTGGATATCTGTCATAAAAATTGTTTCTTTTTAGTGATTAGAACACTGAAAATTTAATCTCCTAGCAATTTTGAAAATACAGTGTTGTTGACTCTGATCACAGTATGTGCGTTAGATCTCCAAAACTTACTCACCTTCTATTAATAGTTGCAAGCTTGCATCCTCTAGCAACATCTCCAAGTATTTCAAATTGTACTCATAGTGTCTGCCATAATGGTTCTAGAATTCTTACTTTACTTGCTTTCTCTGAATTTTTAAGACAAATCCTAGTAATGAGGAGTACTGTCTCCTCATTAATCAACTATTAACTTTTGTATCCTAGGATAATGCTCCTAAAATGATAAATATTTCCTTACCAATATCTTGATGTTTTGTTTCCCTGACACAGTGCTCTCAGAATCTCAACCATATCTTATTGCTGATACATTCTGACTTTTACTGGCTTCTATTTGGGGAGATAATGCCTTTTCTCCCTTAGGATACCCAGCACCTCTCAAACAGTGTTATGTTGTACCTGCATCCTAGTTTTGTTCTGATGATCAATGATCAGGGTAGGGGGTAAGTAGGGTCAGACACTGGGCAGGAAGTGTTTTTTCACATAACCAACTCTCTTGCTATAAGTTAAACTCTGTCTTCTGGTATTTAAATGAAAGGATTTGGCTCACTTCCACGGGTCAGGTATATCTTTTAGATTCCTGATTTTGAATTGTTTGTAACATGTCTTCATCTAAAACAGCACTTTCCCATTCTTTCTCAATGGATGCCTTCATTTTTTTTTTTGGTAGCCAGATATTTCCAGACTGAAAATTCAAACTTCTCAGAAATTTTCTAATAACTAATCTATGGACATGATGTTGATCTTTTTTCTTTAAACTCTGGCTTCAAGAGACTCTACTTACATGCTGCCAGGACTGTTTCTGATATTCACACTTAGTGTTTAAATTAGAAGGAATGATGCTGAAGCTGAAGCTCCAATTCTTTGGCCACTTAATGTGAAGAGTAGACTCATTGGAAAAGACCCTGCTGCTGGGAAAGATTGAAGGCAAATGGAAAAGGGGGTGACAGAGGATAAGATCGTTAGGTAGCATCAGCTATTCCAAGTGCATGAATTTAAGCAAACTCTGGGAGATAGTAGAAGACAGAGGAGCCTGACCTGCTGCACCTGCTGCAGTCCATGGGGTTACAAAAAGTTGAATGTGATTTAGTGACTGAACAGCAATCACTCTCAGTTTCTTACTGTCTTTCTCCAGTGTATCAGTTGTCCCAGTAAAAATGGCCCAATTCTGTTGTCTTTATGATTACTACTTTCCCTGTACTTCAAGACATCTGCTACTTTAATTGAACTAGTGCATTTTCATTCAATGGTGTACCATCTTAGCTCACCACTAATGGAAGTTTCAATAACTGCACATTTGCAACACTGCCCCTGGGCTGTGCCCCTGTATCAAGGGCTGTCCACGGTCCATCCATCACCAGTGAGGGGAAGCTCTTTTCCAACTGGTCAATGGATAATCCAGGTCAGATATTCCTTTTTTTTTTTTAATATATTTTATATATTCTTTTTTTTTTTTGACTACTCCTATTTCCAACTATTTCTATTTCCAACTACAACTATTATTTCATGGATTACCCATGAAATAGCCTCTGACAGAGAGATATTTGTATGTAGAAGTATTGATGGAAAATGTTTTCAACACTAACTGCTGTGGGGAATTAAGGAAGCAAGATTGTGCAAAAGAAGAACAGTTGGGTGTTGAATCAGTGATGCATTAACATCAGCTAGTCTCAAGGGGAGCTGTGGAGCTGGCTAACCATACAGAATTGCCTGGATTGAAGCAAAGAAGCCAGGACCCTTTACCATTTATGGTCCAGTCACTGGATATGTGTTACATTCAAGGAAGGGAGTTATTTGCAGAGCCAACCTGCTTTGGCTATGGGCAGTATTTCAAGGAAGACTTAGCTGTAAAAAGGCAACCCCAAAGACTCTCAACAGCTAGCAGAAGAATGTTTCGTTTCTGAAAGCAGGAAGCTGGGAATCCTGAGAGCAAATTATAATATTCATTTCAAGGAGCAAATCATTACGACCTGATGCACACAGTTCCCTCTCTTCACAATCACTCTTTTTCAACATTCCTGCTTTCATTTTATGATTCCCATAAATGATCTTATTTTATTGGTATTATTTATTCATTTATTTTGTCTCTCTACACTAGAGTATAATCTCCTTAAGAGGAAAGTCATTTTTGATTTGTTCAAAGCTACATCCCCATCATTTAGAAAGTGATTTAGTTGCTCAGTTGTGTGCATCTCTTCCTGACCCTATGGATTGCAGCCTGCCAGGCTCCTCTATCCATGGGATTTTCTAGACAAGAATTCTGATGCAGGTTGCCACTTCCTCCTCCAGAGTATATGCCCAACCCAGACATTGAACACACATCTCTTGTGTCTCCTGCATTGGCAGGCAGATTCTTTACCACTATAAGTAATGCTCAAAATTCTCCAAGCCAGGCTTCAGCAATACATGAACCATGAACTTCCTGATGTTCAAGCTGGTTTTAGAAAAGGCAGAGGAACCAGAGATCAAATTGCCAACATCTGCTGGATCATCTAAAAAGCAAGAGAGTTCCAGAAAAACATCTATCTCTGCTTTATTGACTATGCCAAAGCCTTTGACTGTGTAGATCACAATAAACTGTGGGAAATTCTGAAAGAGATGGGAATACCAGACCACCCGACCTCCTCTTGAGAAACCTATATGCAGGTCAGAAAGCAATAGTTAGAACTGGACATGGAACAACAGACTGGTTCCAAATAGGAAAGGAGTACGTCAAGGCTGTATATTGTCACCATGTTTATTTAACTTATATGCAGAGTACATCATGAGAAGTGCTGGGCTGGGAGAAGCACGGCTGGAATCAAGATTGCTGGGAGAAATATCAATAACCTCAGATATGCAGATGACACCACCCTTATGGCAGAAAGTGAAGAGGAACTAAAAAGCCTCTTGATGAAAGTGAAAGTGGAGAGTGAAAAAGTTGGCTTAAAGCTCAACATTCAGAAAACGAAGATCATGGCATCCAGTCCCATCACTTCATGGGAAATAGATGGGTAAACAGTGGAAACAGTGTCAGACTTTATTTTTCTGGGCTCAAAAATTACTGCAAATGGTGATTGCAGCCATGAAATTAAAAGAAGCTTACTCCTTGGAAGGAAAGTTATGACCAACCTAGATAGCATATTCAAAAGCAGAGACATTACTTTGCCACCAAAGGTCTGTCTGTCTAGTCAAGGCTATGGTTTTTTCAGTGGTCATGTATGGATGTGAGAGTTGGACTGTGAAGAAAGTTGAGCACTGAAGAATTGATGCTTTTGAACTGTGGTGTTGGAGAAGACTCTTGAGAGTCCCTTGGACTGCAAGGAAATCCAAACAGTCCATTCTAAAGGAGATCAGCCCTGGGTGTTCATTGGACGGACTGATGCTAAAGCTGAGACTCCAGTACTTTGGCCACCTCATGAGAAGAACTGACTCATTGGAAAAGACTCTGATGCTGGGAGGGATTGGGGGCAGTAGGAGAAGGGGACGACAGAGGATAAGATGGCTGAATGGCATCACGGACTCGATGGACATGAGTTTGAGTGAACTCTTGGAGTTGGTGATGGACAGGGAGGCCTGGAGTGCTGCAATTCATGGGGTTGCAAAGAGTCGAACATGACAGAGTGACTGAACTGACTGAACTGACCAACTGGGTAGCCATCATTCATGGTGTAATAATAACTTTTTTGTACTGGTTATGACTAATAGAAACATTTATACTGGAGAATAATAGGTTATCTGATAATATTATGCTAAGGGAGCCCTTCTCATGCGAAGAGTTGCCTCATTGGAAAAGGCTCTGATGCTGGGAGGAATTGGGGGCAGGAGGAGAAGGGGATGACAGAGGATGAGATGGCTGGATGGCATCACTGACTCGATGGATGTGAGTCTGAGTGACCTCCGGGAGCTGGTGATGGACAGGGAGGCCTGGTGTGCTGCGGTTCATGGGGTCTCAAACAGTCGGACACGACTGAGCGACTGATCTGATCTGATCTGAAGGGAGCCCTAAGAGCAATTAGGAAATTAGTCAGATTAGGTTGGTTCTTAGTCTGCTCAGACTATGGTTCAAAACAAACTTCAACTGCAGTTTATTTTTCACAGTTCTGCTTTATTGACCACACTAAAGTCATTGATTATGTGAATCACAACAAACTGGAAAATTCCTAAAGAGATAGGAATACCAGACCACCTTACCTGCCTCCTGAGAAACCTGTATGCAGTACAAGAAGCAACAGTTTGAACCGGACATGGAACAATGGACTGGTTCAAAATTGGGAAAGAAGTACATCAAGGCATATTGTTACCTTGCTTATTTAATTTACGTGCAAAGTACATCATGCAAAAATGCCAGGCTGAAGGAATCACAAACTGGAATCAAGATAGCTAGTAGAAATATCAACAACCTCAGATATGCATTATTACCACTCTAATGGCAAAAAGTGAAGAGGAACAAAGGACCTCTTGATGACAGTAAAAGAGAAGAGTGAAAAAGCTGGCTTAAAACTCAACCTTCAGAAAACTAAGAGCATGGCAAACAGTCCCATCATTTCATGGAAAATAGATGGGGCAAAAAGTGTAAACAGTGACAGCTTTTATTTTCTTGGGCTCCAAAATCACTGTAGATGGTGACTGAAGCCAAGAAATTAAAAGGCCTTTGCTCTTTGGAGGAAAGCTATGATGAACTTATATAGTTTATTAAAAAGCAGAGACATCACTTTGCCAGCAAAGGTCCATATAGTCAAGGCTATGTTTTTTCCAGTAGTCATGTATGGATGTGACAGTTGGACCATAAAGAAGGCTGAGTGGCAAGGAACTGATGCTTTCTAACTGTGGTGTTGGAGAAGACTCTTGCCAGTCCCTTGGACAGCAAGGAGATCAAACCAGTCAATCCTAAAGGAAATCAACCCTGAATATTCACTGGAAGGACTAGTTCTGAAGTTGAAGCTCCAATACTTTGGACACCTAACGTGAAAAGCCAGTTCATTGGAAAAGACTTGGAAGCTGGGAAAGATTGAGGGCAGGAGGAGAAGGGGACGACAGAAGATGAGATGGTTGGATGGTATCACTGATTCAACAGAAATGTGTTTGAGCAAACTCAGGAAGATAGTGAAGGACAGGGAACCTGATGTGCTGAACTTCATGGGGTCACAAAACGGCAACCACCATTATGGTCTAATTTTAATCATCTCCTCTCTGACCCAGTGTTCAAATACAGTCATTTTGGGAGTTAAAACTTTAACACACGAATTTTGAGGAGACACAGACGTTCAGTCTACAATAGTTAGATTATCATGAAGAACTTGCTGAAAGAAGATTATGGAAAAAATCTTAGTGGACAAGGCAGCTTTTGTGCAGTGGTGTGATAGTTAATGTTTAAAAACTGGCTGTCAAGGTTTAGTTCTGCTATGAATGTTGGTTTACATTTTCACATGTCAGTAAGTAAAATAATAATAAAACAATAAAAATGTATGTCAGAACTATGCTTGTTCATCAAGAATATGACTAATTTCTTTGCTAAGTAATAGGTTTTGAATACTGGAAAAAAAGTATTTCATCATTTTTGTATGCATTTGTGTATATTTTAAAGTTTAATATACTTTATTAACATTTCTTCCAACACTTTCCTAAGCCTAGATAATACATAAAATATCAGTCCAGCCCTGTCTTGTAGCATTTGTTTGATATCTTTGCTATAAATATTACCACTATCTGTCATTGAACACAGAGCTGAGAAGAGATGCATAGTAGTACAACTTATGATTATTTTCCTCATACATAGAAAATAGATATAAATTACCTCAAGAAATAGAAAATAGTAAAATAAAAAAGGAAATGAGTTTTGAGTACATATTTTTAATGCACTTAAATTATAAGTTATATAATTAAATTTTAAGCTCTTTAAAGACTGGATTACAGAGTTGCTAAAAAATTTAACACCTGACCCTTATGGGTAGATATGAACTGGCTCTAGCTCAGCACTGCTTTTATGTGAGTAAGATAATCTGGTGGGCCTTCAAAGAGTCAGTGAGGCAAGGAATGGTAAGAAGTGCATTTCAGGAGAAGGACCATGCATAAATATAATCATGCCTAGAGAAAGAAGTATGGCACAGTTGTTGCACTTAACCTAGTTCTATGTACATGGAATGGCATTCTTTTGGAAAATTACAAGTAGGAAGCGGGTAAATCGTTAAGTAGAATGCAAAATTGGTGTTGTGGACTGAAAGTTTGTGTCCCCACCCAGATTCAAATGTTGAAACTCAAGTCCCAATGTGGTGATATTTAGAGGGAGATAATTAGTAGAGCCCTCATAGATGGGACAGGTGCCCCTATAAGAAAAAGTCAAAAAAATCTCTAGCTTTTTTCCTGCCATTTGAGGATACAGTGAGAAGTGGAAAATGCATCACCATAAAAAGGACTAACAAGGTATAACATCCTGATCTCAAACTTCCATCTTTCAGAACTAACAGAAATAAATTTCCATTGTTTATAAGCTATATAAGCATATACAGCGTTTATGGCATTTTATGTATATAAGCATATACAGAGTTTATGACATTTTGTTATAGAAGCCCAAGCTAATTAAGAGAATTGGCTAGGTTTATACTGGCACTCCACTCCAGTACTCTTGCCTGGAAAATCCCATGGACGGAGGAGACTGATGGGCTGCAGTCCATGGGGTCACTACAAGTCGGACATGACTGAGCAACTTCCCTTTCACTTTTCACTTTCATGCATTGGAGGAGGAAATGGCAACCAACTCCAGTATTCTTGCCTGGAGAATCCCAGGGACGGGGGAGCCTAGTGGGCTGCCATCTATGGGGTCGCACAGAGTTGGACACGACTGAAGTAACTTAGCAGCAGCAACAGCAGCATACTGCAGTACCAAACTGTCCCCGCAAATTAAGGGTGTTAAAACAACAAAAGTTAAGTCTCACTCTTTCTCCATGTTTTATGGTGGTCAACTGGGGGACTCAGCTCTTTATAATCAAATAAGTGTCAAAGCTGATGTAGTCTCTACCATATCACGCTGGAGCTTTATTGGTGCTAGACTTCAGTGAACTATAATGAGGGAGAATAATGTGGAGAAATGTGCACTGGCTCTTACATGGAGCCTGGCAGAAGTGATGCACATCACTGTCCTCATGATTAAATGGCCAAAGCCAATCATATTGGTGAATCTTATCATGGTCTTGACATTTTGAACATGTAAGCTATTTATTTATGAAATGGCTATGGGGATAACTTGAATTTAACTACTCTACTGAAGTCCTGTGTTTTCAATGACTTCATAAATAGTGAAAGAATGAATCACACCTAAACCATCTCTGGTAATTGAACTCTGCTTTAGATATATAAGAAAAGGTGAAATGGCATCCTAATCTGTACAAAGCTATTTAGAAAAACTATGGGAGCCAGGAAAATGCACAGTCACTTTTATACAGGATTTATCCAGAGCTCGAGAAAACTGCTTTGTATTTAAATACATAGTGTTTTTATTACTGTGGGGCATGTTGAAGTTGTAGTTGTAATTTAGACCGGGATATTTTCACTTGACAAACATGATATGAGTCAGAGCAATCTTCTGCAGGAAAAAATGTTTTTGATCCTTTGCCTGGGGAAGCTATGGGTAAGGAAGATGCTATTCTCTCTTATAATTTATTCCAGTTATTTTTTTCTTCTTTGTATGACAGACATGCTACAAATTATTTGCTGGATGTATTCCTTATTTTTTTTTTTTTCTTCCTGAGCTACTTACCATGCTATTCTACCCTTCTCTTGCCCTGAGATACTTACTTATACAGGCTGGGCAAACAGATTCCTTTGTCTCTGACTTATGGCTGGGTTTGGCCATAACAGATAGCAAGATTTCAGAGGACAGGAGAAGGGTAGGAGTGAAGTGTGGATTTTCTAGCTCACTTTCTTCTAGTTTTCCACAGATTGGTTGCATTTCTACATCAAAGGGCACAATTCCTGTGGAGATCATGTAACTTCCTTTCCTTCTGTCTTTGAAATGATGGGATTCCCTCGTAGCTCCACTGGTAAAGAATCCTGGTAGCTCGGCTGGTAAAGAATCCACGTGCAATCCATGCAGGAGACCCTAGTTTGTTTCCTGGGTTGGGAAGATCTGCTGGAGAAGGGATAGGCTACCCACTCCAGCATTCTTGGGCTTCAGTGGTAGCTTAGCTGGTAAAGAATCCACCTGCAATGTGGGAGACCTGGGATTGATCCCTGGGTTGAGAAGATCCCCTGGAGAAGAGAAAGGCTACCCACTCCAGTATTCTGGCCTGAAGAATTAAATGGACTGTATAGTCCATGAGGTTGCAGAGAGCTGGACACGACTGAGCAACTTTCACTTTCACTTTGAAACGAAGCTCCTTGCTTTTATTAATCTGAAATAAATGCCCATGTTTTTAAATTTTAGACTTTCTACATTGACATATTTTTCTAGCCAGGCCATGACTGATGCATCTTCTTAAAGCATATAAATGCAAATATATCTCTGCCTAGAGGCTTCCCTGGTGGCTCAGTAGTAAAGAATCCACCTGCTAATGCAGGAGATATAGGTTCAGTCCCTGAGTTGGGAAGATTCCATGGAGAAGGAAATGGCAATCTACTCCAGTATTCTTGCCTGGAAAATCCCATGGATGGAGAAGCCTGGTGGGCTACCCTCAATGGGGTCACAGAGAGTCAGACACGACTTAGAGACTAAACAACAACAATGATATCTCTGCCTAGCTATATCTCCTTCATACAGACTCGAATGTACTCCCATGCAATGGCGTGGCCACATGATGAAATTAACATGTAACTGAGCTTACAAAATGTACATCACAGTTTAAGCCATGTCTTTGCTTCTTTTTTTTAAATAGCTAATAAATTAATGAATGTGAAAATGTTTTATAAATTTTCAAATGTGATAAATGTTATTTTCTACAGATGATAGATATAACTACGGATTCCATTGCCTATAATACAAGCATAATTCCTGCATGAATCAAACCATTAATTCTTGATGGTGCTTAATTATTATTGAACATATTTTTCTTCACAGGAGCTGTCATTTAAATGTGCTTGCCAACTCGCTTGTTTATCAAAACATCCAGTCCCTTTCAAATTCTCATTTATGTTGCCTTGTGTTTACCACTCCCATAAATTTGTATTATCAGCATATTTAACTATCCAGGCTGTTTTGGAGATTGAAAAGATGGGAGTTGATTCATCATGTGCATCATCTCACACATCTGTCATTCCTATTCTATTCTACTGCCATTTGGTTAGTTCAGCCTCTTATTACTTCGTGTTTGGATAATTGCAATAAATTTCATACTGTTCTTGCTTCTGCACTTGCTCCCTCTATTCCAAATATAAACTCATATCCATCTGGCAAAATGCCACCAGATTATGTTTTCTTTTCTCCTCTACCTTCCAAGAACATATGCCTCCCATATTTTCATTTGTTTTTTTCCCCAGTTATCATTTTATCCCTTTTATTAGAACACATATTATCAATTTTCTCACTAACTGTGTGTGTTTACTTTTCAAAATCTAACTGAAATCTCACATTACTGGAAATGTTTTAGCTGGAAAACCTATAAAGCAAAGCTCCCAGAATACTTATAGAGTGTAACACTTTTTAAGCACATCTTTTAAGCTCCAGTCATGTAGTTATCTCATAGTAATCTTAATTTACATAAACATCTTGAGATAAGTACACATCTCAAATACTTCTTTATCCACTTCAATAAGAAGACAGGTCTGTTGATTTTTGTAATAAATATTTATTAAGAACATACTTTCTCCCAGGCCAGTTTTTTCCATCATTTTTGGCATGCTCAGTAAAACTCTGTTGACTTATTTCTGGTGAAGTGAACTGATTAGTAAATTGATATTAGAAAACTTTTTCAAATGTGCAATTTTTTTCTCACATCAAGCTGCTATGTTCCTGTAAACACTATTTCTGTTAAGTGAACACGTAGATATTGTGTATTTGGTTAACCAGTTATTTGAGCAAATGAAGTAGTCATCATATTGAAGCAAATTAAGAGTGAGTCATGTGGATAGCCATTTCACTTTGGGGAAACAAAAAGAAGACAAAATTTTGTAAGTTTTTGTCATCATGTTTGTTATACATACACACATATAAAGCATCATCCTATCAACATAAATGAATTAAAATTAAAAAGTGGCCTCAATAAAGATTCTTTATCTGCATTATAGGGGACTGGAATGCAAAAGTAGGAAGTCAAGAAACACCTGGAATAACAGACAAATTGGGCCTTGGAATACGAAATGAAGCAGGGCAAAGACTAATAGAGTTTTGCCAAGAAAATGCACTGGTCATAACACACACCCTCTTCCAACAACACAAGAGAAGACTCTACACATGGACATCACCAGATGGTCAACATCGAAATCAGATTGATTATATTCTTTGCAGCCAAAGAAGGAGAAGCTCTATACAGTCAGCAAAAACAAGACCAGGAGCTGACTGTGGCTCAGACCATGAACTCCTTATTGGCAATTCAGAATTAAATTGAAGAAAGTAGGGAAAACTACTAGATCATACAGGTATGATCTAAATCATATCCCTTATGATTATACAGTGGAAGTGAGAAATAGATTTAAGGGCCTAGATCTGATAGATAGAGTGCCTGATGAACTATGGAATGAGGTTCGTGACATTGTACTGGAGACAGGGATCAAGACCATCCCCATGGAAAAGAAATGCAGAAAAGCAAAATGGCTGTCTGGGGAGGTCTTAAAAATAGCTGTAAAAAGAGAAGCAAAAAGCAAAGGAGCAAAGGAAAGACATAAGCATCTGAATGCAGAGTTCCAAAGAATAGCAAGAAGAGATAAGAAAGCCTTCCTCAGTGATCAATGCAAAGAAATAGAGGAAAACAACAGAATGGGAAAGACTAGGGATCTCTTTGAGAAAATTAGAGATACCAAGGGAACATTTCATGCAAAGATTGGCTTGATAAAGGACAGAAATGATATGGACCTAACAGAAGCAGAAGATATTAAGAACAGATGGTAAGAATACCCAGAAGAACTGTACAAAAAAGATCATCACGACCCAGATAATCACGATGGTGTAATCACTGACCTAGAGCCAGACATCCTGGAATGTGAAGTCAAATGGGCCTTAGAAAGCATCACTATGAACAAAGCTAGTGGAGGTGATGGAATTCCAGTGGAGCTATTTCAAATCCTGAAAGATGCTGTGAAAGTGCTGCACTCAATATGCAAGCAAATTTGGAAAACTCAGCAGTGGCCACAGGACTGGAAAAGGTCAGTTTTCATCCCAACACAAAGAAAGGCAATGCTGAAGAATGCTCAAACTACTGCACAATTGCACTCATCTCACACGCTAGTAAAGAAATGCTCATAATTCTCCAAGCCAGGCTTCAGCAATATGTGAACCATGAACTTCCTGATGTTCAAGCTGGTTTTAGAAAAGGCAGAGGAACCAGAGATCAAATTGCCAACATCCGCTGGATCATGGAAAAAGCAAGAGAGTTCCAGAAAAACATCTATTTCTGCTTTATTGACTATGCCAAAGCCTTTTACTGTGTGGATCACAATCAACTGTGGAAAATTCTGAAAGAGATGGGAATACCAGACCATCTTATCTGCCTCTTGAAAAATGTGTATGCAGGTCAGGAAGCAACAGTTATAACTGGACATGGAACAACAGACTGGTTCCAAATAGGAAAAGGAGTACGTCAAGGCTGTATATTGTCACCATGCTTATTTAACTTCTATGCAGAGTACATCATAAGAAACACTGGACTGGAAGAAACACAGCTGGAATCAAGATTGCTGGGAGAAATATCAATAACCTCAGATATGCATATTATACTACCCTTATGGCAGAAAGTGAAGAGGAACTAAAAAGCCTCTTGATGAAAGTGAAAGTGGAGAGTGAAAAGGTTGGCTTAAAGCTCAACATTCAGAAAACGAAGATCATGGCATCCAGTCCCATCACTTCATGGGAAATAGATGGGTAAACAGTGGAAACAGTGTCAGACTTTATTTTTCTGGGCTCCAAAATCACTGCAGATGGTGACTGCAGCCATGAAATTAAAAGACGCTTACTCCTTGGAAGGAAAGTTATGACCAACCTAGATAGCATATTCAAAAGCAGAGACATTACTTTGCCACAAAGGTTCGTATGGTCAAGGCTATGGTTTTTCCTGTGGTCATGTGTGGATGTGAGAGTTGGACTGTGAAGAAGGCTGAGCGCCGAAGACCTGATGCTTTTGAACTGTGATGTTGGAGAAGACTGTTGAGAGTCCCTTGAACTGCAAGGAGATCCAACCAGTCCATTCTAAAGGAGATCAGCCCTGGGATTTCTTTGGAAGGAATGATGCTAAAGCTGAAACTCCAGTACTTTGGCCACCTCATGGGAAGAGTTGACTCATTGGAAAAGACTCTGATGCTGGGAGGGACTGGGGGCAGGAGGAGAAGGGGACGACAGAGGATGAGATGGCTGGATGGCATCACTGAAGTGAGGGACGTGAGTCTGAGTGAACTCCGGGAGTTGGTGATGGACAGGGAGGCCTGGCGTGCTGCAATTCATGGGGTCGCAAAGAACTGGACAGGACTGAGCGACTGAACTGAACGGAACTTAAAAATGAAACTAGTTGATCAGGAGAAGCCTGATTATTCCTCCTGTGCATACTAATGCTTCAACGCACATGAATTTGAGCAAACTCTGGGAGATAGTAAAGGACAGAGGAGCCTGACGTGCTACAGTCCATGGAGTCACAAAGACTCAGTCACAACTTAGCTACTGAACAACAAAACACTTACTAGTTCTTACCATTTTAGATCTAAGGTGTTCAAATACTGCTTCCTCCATGTAGGAAACATAAAAGAAATTTAAGGCAGCACAATGTCATACTTATTCATAGATTTTGAATAATGATCTTAACTACCTATATGACTGGGAAATTATTTACTATTATTATTGGTTGCTGAAGCAGAAAATAAGGATTATTGGTGTTCTATATCCATGACCCAGCTTGATTTTGATTGATTCCTGGCTCTTATGTGTAAAAGAGGGAAGAATTTTTTTTTTTTTTTTTTTTTTAATCTACTGCTTAACACCTTTACCTGAACCACTGATTCTCAATCATGGGTGGTTTTGACACCCATGGAACATTTAGCAGTGTCTGTCAATATTGATGTTTGCACAGTAGAGCTTTGCAAAACATTGAATTGTCTGCCCCAAATGTTAATAGTGCCAAGATTGAAAAAGCTTGCAGTGAGCTTTTTTTGTCTGGTTACTCAACTCTCTGCTCTTCCCCTTGATTTTATAGATACGGAATATACTGAATTTTTACTACCTCACTAATATTTGCCATTTGCTCCTCCAGGGGATCTTCCTGACCCAGGGATTGAACCTGTGTCTCCTGCATTCCAAGCAGATTCTTTACCCAGTGAGCCATCAGGGAAGCCCAACTCATATTTATACTCTTCTTTTGATTTGTATATATCTTCCTAGTTTTAATCCATTGCCTTTCTCTGAATGTTAGTGTATTTGTGAAACACTAAATGCCATTTCCTTGGAGATTAGTAATGATATTTACTAAATTTCCATTTGCTTCACTCTGAGGTAGAGTTCTATAATAAAAAAAATCTAATTCATGTAAGATTTAATAGCCTAATCACTTGCATGTGTAACTGTTTCCTCTTACGTGATTTAAATTTAGTGAGTGCCTTGTAGTATTCAAGCTGGATCAGAGGGTGTTCTCAGACCAGGAGGCTTTATTTGCTAAGATAAAGGTTTTCAGCTGCCTATTTGGGTTCAAGCTTGTTACTGACTTCTTAGGATCCCTAACAATAGGTTAATTCTAGTTGCAGTCACCAGCCCAGGAATTTAATTGGTTTTTTATTGTACTGACTGTATTCTTGCAGCAGGGACTGGTCCATTTGTGAACTCAGCTCTTCTGCATAGGCAATATTTATTTTACCATTTTGGGCAGTTAAGTTGAGAAGGTAGATCCACCAAAAAAGCAAACCACTTCCTATGTTATCAATGTCTATATTAATTTTCTTCATTGACATTTAGTCTCTGAAGTACCTTAATACATAACTCTGACACTCATACATAGGGAGAATAATTACAAACCCTAAACCACCCTCTCATTAAATATTATTCATGCTAATAGGCTTATCCCCCCCCAGAGACCTTCAAACATTTAAAATAGTGTTAGAAGAGATACACACCTGAGGGAAAAATAGACAAGGTAGTACTGACTAGCCTGGGCGTACTTGCCCTACACAAAATAGATTAAATTAATGAAAGCAAAGAGTTCTGTATATTATCTTTTTAATGTGTTTATTTTTTAGTGAATTTAGAATTAGATTTTGAAGGATATCATTCTGGATTTTGTTGATTACATATATTTGTCCAGGTAATTCAAAATGTTTGATTTTTTTGCAGAAGTGTACTGCAAATACCTGTGACAAGTAAGAAATATTTAAATTTTGTAGAAATTACATATTTAATAAATGGCTCCCCACATTTACTATTTCTTAGACCAGAGATAAAAGCATTTTTTAAGCCATAAAAATTTGCTTTATTTTTATCTGGTTTTTATACTTCAGATTTTAAGAAAAATTTGACTGGCATTTTAGCTGTGTCCAAAAAGTTTCACAATAGTGAGTAGTTGTTATGATTTTTTCTTACTTTGATTCTGTAAGACTTGTGTTATACATTTTAATATTTTTCATATTCTAATTATTACTGTTGGACATGTTATCACAGTATACTTGAGAAATAATTTTAGCCTTTAAACATAAGCTTTACTTAATACATTTTAATTTTAGTCATCATTTTAATGAACTGCCTGCCCATAATTCCTGCTTCTTCTATAGCAACAGTTATTATTTTCAAAAATGGAAACTGAAGTGTTTTGCTCATATACACCAAACAGTTTTAGTTTGGAAATCAAGGATATCCAAAATATTTTTTATACTTTATTTTCAAACCTAAGGTTCCAGTGTAACTTCGTAAATATTGCAGTCTAATCATGTATTTTAAACACTTCATGTTTTCCAAGTATACAGCATATATAAACTATCACTTCAAATTCCATATTCTCAAGGAAGTCATTCTTTATTCATTACACTATTCAGTTCTTAAAAATAAATGTTAGTAAGTGATTTTTTATGTGCCAGATACTGTAATATGTGTTTGGGGAGAAAGTGGTAGATTAAGTTGGACGGTTTTATCCTTAATAGAGTGGTGACATGAATGTCTCAAAGAAAATCTAAATCCATTGAAAAGGGAGAGATATTTGTAGATGCCAGATAACCAACAATGAAGGCACAGCTCATTGATTTTGTTCTTTCTTCAGGGCCACCATTTAAATAGAGTCCATTATTTAACTTAAATGTGAGACTCTTAAATTCCTTATTTAATAAATAATATATCAAAGTCAGAGTTTATTCTATCATTTAGGAAGGAAGAAGATGATAAATCCATTTTCTTCTCTGGTTTTACAAAGGTGTTTACAAATATTTAAGTGTTTATAAAAAACATAAAACACATTTAAAATATTATTATTATTATTAAAACTATAAACAAAGAAAAAGAACCAAAAGAAGTACAGACATTTAGGGATTAAAGATTGCATTTTGGAAAACATTCTGACAGTCTCTGTGGAACATTTTTCTTAGAATATGTGTTTATTAAACACTAAACTGAACAGGCTTATACATATTCATAGTAAGATTGACACGTTTGTTAATATTCTCTTCATCACTGCATCAAAACTAGCTCCTTGATGCAGAGTACTCTCTGCATTTCCACAGTCACAAGAGAGAAGGAAACACTTTTTTTCTTTCCGATTTTTCTTTTGCCCTAGCAGCTTTCTCAAGCCCAAACACTAGAATTTCATTGTTAACTTTGAAAGAAAATCCAACCAGAAGAGCTTAGTACTAAGAATACAGAATCACAAAAGGGCAGAAAAGAATTTCAAATAAATGAGGTATGAGGCTTGCTGGGCTTTGCTTCTACATCTTTAACGTATTTCTATATTGTTTCCAGGGTCATTTTGTGCTATTATAATTTGGTCATACTGTGAAACTGTAACAAACATAAATTATGCATGGTAGACATTATTCTATCTTCATGTTCACTTAGTTAAGCAATTTTGAAGATTAATTTTTTGTACTACACAGAAATGAGACATTCTCCAAGCCACCTATTGCTGTTCATAAATATAGTTTTACAATTTCTTTAAGCATTGCTTACCATTATATTGGATGTTCCATAACAGTGATTGTTCTAAAGTTCCCAAATAAAACAGTATTTTATATAGTCATGTCCCCTATAATATCACCTTATTTTATCAAAGTGAGACTTATAAAGAATGAAGTGTTTTTACAAATATAATGAATATAGTGATGTATAAAGAACTCCTTTATATTTAATAATTGCTAACCTGCCTATCTAAATAATGGAAGAAGATAGATAAAATTTTTAAATAAGGCAAAATCTTTAGAACAGATTTCTACCCATGTGTAGAGGAGCTTCCCTCCTGGCTCAGATGGTAAAAGCATCTGCTTGCAATGAGGGAAACCCGAGTTCGATCCCTGGGTGGGCGGAGATCCTCTGGAGAAGGAAATGGCAACCCACTTCAGTACTCTTGCCTGGAAAATTCCATGGATGGAGGAGCCTGGTGGGCTACAGTCCATGGGGTCGCAAAGAGTCAGACACAACTGAGCGACTTCACTTTCACTTTCTACCCAGGTGTAATGTTAATAACTATCCCATTCTACTTTATTTACTTATATTCATGATTGAAAGCAAACCTTTCCTTCAAAAGGAGAAGGGGGCAACAGAGGATGAGATGGTTAAATAACATCACTGATTCAATGGACATGAATCTAAGCAACTTCCGGGAGATAGTGAAGGACAGGAAAACCTGATGTGCTGCTGTCTAAAAGGTCACAAAGAGTGGGACACAGTTCAGAGGCTGAACATTATTTCTTTCTCTATGTTCTAGTTCTGTAATTTTGTAAAGTAAAACAAGGGCAAGTCATTTAAAATTAATTATTAATATTGTTCCAAGTTTGCGTTTTCATTAATTCCATGAAAATATACTTCCATGTTAAAGTAAGTTTGGAAATAGCTGGCGTAAACAATTTCCTAATCTCAGTGCATCATGGAGTGTTTATTCTATGTGTGTCTCATGAATCTCTAAACAAGGCTATACAGCCAAAGTTTTCCAATCATATCAGAAACTCTCTTAGAATGTCATTCCGTAAACATCGACTAACAAATTAACCAAATTATAACATGTCTACATCCCAAAGTGTCACCTAACTCTTTCTATAAATTGATATTGCAGTCCAGTTTACCAGTATTCAGTATCTGCTCTTCCTCTAATCTGGTATCTGAATTTGGCTACAGAGACTAAAGTTACTTTAGTCTTTCTGTGCCATAGTTTATTTCTTTTAATATGGGTGACTAAAAGCTTTTACCTAATATTTTAGATGCTGTTTAAATCTCAGTAATGATAATCTAGTTTTAATGGCTTTGTCTATAAACTATGTTATGCTGAAAAAAATTTACTTCTCATTTTCTGCTCTGTATTACCCCTCAGTCTCACCTAGCATTTCTGGTCCCATTGGGAATTTCATTATCTTTTTATCTTTTACTTGAAATATCATACTCTGATAGAGATATTTCCTTTACCTAAAATATTAATATTAGATTTTCATATTGAATATTATTTTATATGATTGATCTATTAATTTACCATACTTGCATGTGCAATTAGTGTACAAACATGCATAATATGGAGTAGAAATAAAACAGCTATTGTTTGTTTTATATTCCTGAAATAATAGATGGGCAAATAATGTGAATTTCATGAAATAGCCCATACTTTTCAAGTCTTCAGTGTATTTTAAATGAATTTTATAATGAGAATACATAAATATAATTCCATGAATTTATAATAATCATAATTGTCAAAATTATTTTTGACATCTTATTTTTGGAGTGGACATATATGCAGAAGTTCTTGAAAATGTTTTTTGACTAATATTTTCATGATTTTATTAAGATTTCCACTGTTAGAACCTTATACAAACTCCTACAGCCAGTGATAGAATAAATATGAAGCTTAAGTCAGCAAAATGTATTTAGTTCAGAGAACTAGCTGTAGTATATTTTCTGTTGTAATTTTGACCATGCTTTTGATGAGAAATGAATTATATTAGCATTTTTAATAAAATTCAATCCATAATTACCCATAATCCTAAAATTGAACCCATAATTACCAAAAATACCATAATCTAAGGGGAAAACAAGCTACATGATTGGAGATAACCATTTCCTCTTCATTCACTTATTTCTGTAAAGTAGGAAGGTTCCAGTATAGCTATTAGAGCACCACGGATTAATGTATTAGTAGGATTTCATTCCTAAAGGCAACTGCTGCTTCATCAAAAATTCTAGGATTTAATCCAACAATAGTCTCTGGAATGTATATTTTTGAAGGTTAAAATTACACACTTATATATTAAATTAGGCAGAGGAAATCTTTGCAACAACACTTGAAAATACAAAATACTGTTTGAAAACATGAAAAACTATATTTGTCTAATGTTTGCTTTTACTAACTATATTCCTTTGGCTCTTTGAAGAGTTCCCAAAAGAGCAAAAATGCACTATTTTCTGAAATATCTATCCCTGCAAAATCTTTTCCTTTCTATAGGTGATGAGATCAGAAACCTGATGAAAGTTGGGTGAAAGGAAACTGAAATGATATTTGTGAGTGTTAATGCTCCAGCATGGAGAGATCTTGTTCGTGGGCTTAGCTGTAGATTCATGGGCTCATGTGTGTACATATACTAATATTAATTATGATATAATGTGTTTAGGCCATTCACGGCACCAGCAAGACAAAGCTTTAATTTGTGATTTAATACTGAACAAATAACAAAAATATTTTGCAGTAAATTCACTTATCGTTCATGGAGACCAGAAACCAAATCAGAATATTATTTAAAAAAACGTTAAATCAAGGTAGAATAAACCAAACAAGCCAAACAACAAATAGCTCACCAATTTAATCCAAGGGTTTTTTATGCAAGTGGTATTAGAAAAATATCAAAATGTTGCTAAGAATGTTTTTTATATTAAATATACATTTTGTTTATCTTCATGTGACTAGGAAAAATAGAGCTTTCTACTTCCACAATATAATTCACCCCAGGCTCTAGGAATACTGAAATTTATTGGTAGTTTATATATATATATATATAATTTTAAACTGCCATCTGCTAATTTAATTTTTATTTTCACTTTACAATGTGCTATTAAAGTAGTTGCCTTATTCATGTTTCTGATTTTATAAATTTATAGTCAGTATCTTTCTGTTAAGAACGGTCTAGCATGGCAGCCTTCTCCTTCTAATTAAGGATAACAAAAATTCTCTTATCAATCCCTACTTACTCCAAGAAATTATTGGTCACAGAAACATTCAGGCCTTAACATTGAATAATCTTTTCTTTTTTGACATGCTAGCAGACTGGCCCCCTTACAGTCTTCAAAAAACTGTCAAACATATCTGAATATCAGTTAGAAAATCTCCCAGCTTGTAAATATTGCCAGAATGCTCACAAATCACAGACTGTCTCAGTAATTCCTATTCTTACTGCATAAAATCTATTCTCTTTTGTAACATCCTTGACCTTGCTGAAAGAAAATTGAGGTAGGTGGCTACTTCTCTTCTACTGCAGGTTTATGAATAAACAGCATTAATTTTGTCTCATTCATAGCTTTGTCTATGGAACTTATATGTATGGGGCAAACTAATTGGATTGCAGGAGTCAACATATTGGAAATCTTTGTAGGAAATGAGAGATAGTCATAATTTATGGACTAAAAGAATTGTATAAAATATATAATGTTATACATGGAATTTGTAGGTGATGTACTAAGTGTACTATGCTATAAAGCAAGAATCCATGGGAGCCCAGGTTAAAAAAAGAGTTTCTGATTTTCTTTTCCAGGTCAATGATTTTTTTAAAATAAGAAATAAATCTCCTTTAAAAGAAGTTAAATGGTGAAGATTACATATAAGATTACATGTTTTTGAATCCTCAGTCTTGATTCAACAAATCTGAGTTAAATTATGCAAATTAACCACAATTTCTATACTTGGTTTTTCTCATCTCTAAAATTAGGACAAAATAGTTTTTCTTGCCACATAAAATTGTGGCCTGGATTACAGACAGTGATACTTAAGTAAATCATGTATAATTTTACCAACATATAGGAATTAATCACTATTAGCAATGATGATGATAATGATAATGATTCTATGAAAATTTGATTTTAAATATAAAAGAAAAAGTAAACATCATTAAGATAATCTCTATTGTTATTAATAAAAGTGATAAATTATTGATTTATGGTTCTAGATTTCATTTGATAAATCAAAATTAATTTGGATTCTATATAGACTGAAAAGATTCAACTTTACAATTTAGATACTCACCTATAATTTATAATCTAATTTAATTCAGTCAGTAGTTAAATAATATAAATGCTTGTCTTTATAATGGTGCTATAGACTATTTATATTTATGATTTCTCTATTCCTACTCATGAGAACAAATACGGGATATTATTCAGCTTTGATGCATTTTATTTGATTAAAATTAAATTAGCTTCATTGTTACTTTTTAAAAGTGTGTAATTTAATGTTAACTTTCCCAAAAATCTTGACAAATGCAAGTTTTCATGTCTTCTTTCATCTTGAAATGTTCTCAGCTTAAGTAATGATCTCATCCTTTTTACTGAGTTTATGACTAGTTATAATTCCTTGAGGATTAAAAAAAAGGTTAACATTTTTTATATTCAATATGAAGTATGTTACTTTCACTTTACCATTAACATAAGAAATAGCTCTTTAAGTCAAGAAAGATAATAATTTTTCACTAATCTCCATAGGGGTACCGCGTAAGATCAACAAAGAACATTATGTTTCATTTTACACTGGGGATCCTTGAAAGGTGCATAGTTAAATGTCATCCTTTTGTAAGTACATCATTCACAGTTTGGGAAGACAGCTTAGAGCTTCTTAAGCATGATTTACTGCCAAGACCTCTACAGTTTTTAAGGAGTCAAACCAAATGCGTAGTGTATTAATACATTTTATCAGTACACTCCTATACTAAAAGTTTGCAAAAAGAGTTTGGAGACATATAAAATGAAACAAATTTTTAAAATCTGTCCTAACTTTACCTCTCTGAGACACAAATCAATCTAATTATAAACTTAACAATTACAGATGAAACCAAAATGCTTTATGTTCATACAATATATAAATTCATATTCTCCATTTAAAATTCATGTAAAATGAATTGATTTATTCTTTTGACAAATTTTATAACTTTATTGAGATGTCATTCAGTAAAATTACATCTCTTTTCAAGTATACAATTCAGTGTTTTTTAAATTTTATTCATGTAATTATACAAATATTAAAATGACAACCCACTCTAGTACTATTGCCTGGAAAATCGCATGGACGGAGGAGCCTGATAGACTAAAGTCCATGGGGTCACGAAGAATCAGATACTACTGAGCGACTTCACTCACTCACTTCACTCACCACTATTTAATTCCAGAAATCACACCGAGAGAAAGTTGTATCAAGAAGCAATCTTGAGAGTTATAAATAAGACTGCTGTTTATAAGTAAATACCAGTACAGCAGTACCAGATATTAAAATTTTGAAATGCCTTTGTACCAAGTGGTACCAATGTCTGCTCCAAGTGCCTAGAATTCTTCCTAACCTTTTCTGAGTATCATTGTGCCTCTGCATGGTTCAGAAACAGAAGACTGGAATCTGGTACAATAGGAAGCATCTAGACTATTACAACAAACTTCTACTGCACGCAAGTGAGGCCAGTATTATTTTTACCAATTAGTAATAATGGTAAATGATATTAGTTAGTTCTAGCTCATAAAATAGAGAATCATATCTTCATTTAAAGGGATGATAGTCAGTAGGAAATCCATAGTAGTGAAAAAAAATAACAAAAAAGTAAAAGACATTAAGTTATTTAAATGAGTGAAAGAAGCAATATTAATTTTGATCTTACAGAAATAAAAAGGAATACTATAAAAAATGTACACAGACAAGTTATATACTCTGTAAAGTGGGCAGAGTCCTAGAAAGATGTTCAGTTTAGTTCAGTTCAGTTCAGTTGCTCAGTCGTGTCTGACTCTCTGCGACCCCATGAATTGCAGCACGCCAGGCCTCCCTGTCCATCACCAACTCCTGGCGTTCATCCAAACTCATGTCCATCGAGTCGGTGATGTCATCCAGCCATCTCATCCTCTGTCGTCCCCTTCTCCTCCTGCCCCCAATTCCTCCCAGCATCAGAGTCATTTCCAATGAGTCAACTCTTCGCATGAGGTGGCCAAAGTTCTGGAGTTTCAGCTTTAGCATCATTCCTTCCAAAGAAATCCCAAGGCTGATCTCCTTTAGAATGAACTGGTTGGATCTCTTTGCAGTTCAAGGGACTCTCAAGAGTCTTCTCCAACACCACAGTTCAAAAGCATCAATTCTTCAGCGCTCAGCTATCTTCACAGTCCAACTCTCACATCCATACACGACCACTGGAAAAACCATCGCCTTGACTAGATGGACCGTTGTTGGCAAAGTAATGTCTCTGCTTTTACTGTCTATTAAAATGAATCAGGATATCTCAATAGGCCTATGACTAGGAATTACTGACCATGAAACTTCCTATAAAGAAAAATCCAAGTAGAGATGGTTTCATTGGTGATTTCTATCATGTGTTAAGGAAAAATTAGCAGTCATTCCAAACCTCTTCCAACATTAGTGGAAAAGGGGATATTCAAAACTCATTCTATAAGGCATCTATTACCTTAATATTTAAACAAGATAAAGAATTACAAGAAAGCTACAAACCAGTATAACTCATACCTACAGATAGAAAAATTCTTAACAAACTTTAGCAAACCCAAACCAGAAACATTAAAAAAAAAGATTATACACTACAGTCATGTGAGATTTATCCCAAGATTTCAAGGTTACATTAAAATAGGAAAATCAACTGATAAACTATGATATATTAGTGTAATAAGGGCAAAAATGATCTGGCTATCCCAATAGATGCCTTAAAAGCATTTGACAAAATTCAGTATCCTTGCATGGTGAAAAATACTTAACGAACTAAGAAGAATAAAGAATTTTCTCAACCCGATGAAGGCCATATACTACAATCTCATAGCTGACATACTTAATGGTGAAAAACTGGATGGTTTCCCACTAGAATCAAGATGTCTGCTGTCACAAAAATAGAAGACTGACGAGAGAAGCACGAGTGATGGGAGGAAGGGGTTACAAGGTAAGGAATGGAGGCGATCTCCAGAAAGTCAAGGAGAACAGGAAAGGCAAGGAAACAGTTCCTCCCCTAGAGATTCCCAGAAGAACCAAGCTTGTTGCTTCCTTTATTTAGTCCAATTAAACTGATGTGGGACTTCTGAACTCCGGACTGTAAGATATTAATGTGTTCTTTTAAGCCACAAATTTATACTAATTTAGTACAACATCACAGGAAAGTAATGCGTTCCATAACACTATATCCCACTGAGATTCAAAATATGAATGTTTCTTTTTAAAATTTTATTTTATTTAACTTTACAATATTGTATTGGTTTTGCCATGTATCAAAATGAATCTGCCACAGTTTTAAATGACCAGCCACAGCTGCAAGAATCTCATGGTATGAGAATGTAAGCTGGAAGAAAAGAGGAATGATAAAGGAAGCCTCCATAGTCCTATTTCCAAAGAGCCTATATGTCACCACCATGTACTCCAGAACAGACTATGAGCATCTGGAGAAATTAGACAGAGGCACCACTAGTTGAGATTTACAGGAAGTGCCTGGGAAGCACAGGAAGGTCTCTTGTAGTTTGAGCCATCTTAGAATCTAATTAACAGACCTAAGGCATCATTCAAGAATGAGGCTCTACACTAAGCAGATACTGTTAAGTGGAATCCAAACGAACAAGACAGGGATGATACATGAAATAAAAAGGCTGGGTTCAGATGAAACAAGGAGATCTCAGAAAGCAAGAAACTGTCGGTTTATGGTTTTGAGAACAAAACAGAACAGAATAGGAAGCTTAAAAAAACTGACTTCATATTCAAGTAAATATGAACACCACTTCATGATATTAAAAATTGGAAATGATGGCTTATGTGTTTTAAAACAAGGCATACGTTTACTTTTAATACATATTTGGAAATATTTAACAAATATGATATCTGGAATTTGTTTCAGAATAATCTAGTGTTAAAATGGGGAAAATGACAAATGTTTTGTATGGATGTGTGCGTGTGTGTATGTATGTGTGTGTAGAGGAAGTTTGGCTTTGGATTGATGACTTTTAGGTATGTGAAAATTGCATTATGCTATTCTTTCTACCTTTTATTTATTTATTGGCTGCACTGGGTCCTGATTGCTGCATGGGTTTTCTCTAGTTGTGGTGACCTGGGGCTACTCTTTTGCGGTGCACGGGCTTCTCATTATGATGCCTTCTCTTGTTGCGGTTCGTGGGCTCTAGAATGTTGGCTCAGTACTGGGGCATGGGCTTAACAGCTCCCAGCCATGTGGGATCTTCCTGGATCAGGGATTGAACCAATATCCCGTGATTTGCAGGGTGGATTCCTACCCAAAGGACCACCAGGGAAGTCCATTTTTTTTCCCTACTTCTTATATGTCTAAAATTTCCCAGGTAAAGAAGTTTAAAAAGAAAGGAAAACTGGAAAGTCTTACTGTGCTAGCTGGACAGTGATAGCCAGGTTGTCTAAACTAAACCCTCAAATGTTCATTTGCATCTTCTACCATCAATTATTTTTAATATCTAATTGTGAACTGCAACCATAAATGATCATCTCAAAACAGCGCATATTTTACTTCCATGGTGTAATTAAGGCAATAGATCTTTTTCTATTTCCATATTTCTATTACATATCTGATTTCCCTAAAAGCAATTGTGGTTCTGATCACCTTACTTTTATTAAATAAGATGTCACTTAAAAAACCAATATGATATGACAATGTTCAATCACAGAATGAATAGTAAGAAGGGTTGACCTCTCCACAGAAAAGCAATTTTAATTAATTTAAAACCCTCAGATGAAAAATATGATCCTGTCTACTTTATGTCAAAGCAAGCAATACAGTTATTCAATTGTTTTCCTTTTTAAGACACCAAACTTACATATGCATGCTCAGCAATTTTTTTTTTTTTTTTTCCGTTTCTGATACTGTGTCATTGTACGGGTCAAATAAGGGAAATATTTTTAAATGTTGCCTGTGGCAAAGAAAGGACCATCAACCACCTGATGGGATACATAAGTATTTAAATATGTGCATTATTTTTAAAAATGGGATATAGTAATTTTCAGATTTGTACATAAAACTAATAAAGAGGTATGTATGTTATATACCTGTTATATACTAAATTTAGCATGTATATATACCTGCTAAGGAAAAGGCAATGGCAAACCACTCCAGTACTCTTGCCTAGAAAATCCCATGGATGGAGGAGCCTGGTGGGCTGCAGTCCATGGGGTCGCTATGAGTCGGACGTGACTGAGCGACTTCACTTTCACTTTTCACTTTCACACAATGGAGAAGGCAATGGCAACCCACTCCAGTGTTCTTGCCTGGAGAATCCCAGGGACGGGGGAGCCTGGTGGGCTGCCATCTATGGGGTCGCACAGAGTTGGACACGACTGAAGCGACTTAGCAGCAGCAGCAGCAGCAGCAGCAGCATACATGCTAAATTAAAAGTCACATTTGGTCTTCACAAAGCAAACTTTTCATCAGCGTCAAAATAACCTGTTCCTCTGAACTGTTAACATGAAGAATTATGGATAATGGAAATGAGTGTCTTACCTTAAAATTCCTCCCATAGTTAAATTTAAGTAAAAACAATATATCTTTATGAGAAGGTAAAAAGAAGACACAGACTAGGAGGCAGTCTTTGCAAAAAATGTATCTGATTCAGGACTGATATTCAAAATAATCTTTAAAACATTAAGAAAATACACAACCCAGTTTTTAAAATGAACAAAATATGTGAAAGAGACATCTCCCTGAATATAACATATGGAAGGCAAGTAAGCATAAGAAAAGAAGTTAAATATCATATATTAATAGGGGATTGCAAATTAAAGCAAGACACCACTGCTGCTGCTAAGTCGCATCAGTCGTGTCTGATTCTGTGCAACCCCAGAGATGGCAGCCCACCAGGCTCCCCCATCCCTGGGATTCTCCAAGCAAGAACACTGGAGTGAACATCATAAGAAATGCTGGGCTGGAATCAAGATTTCCAGGAGAAATATCAATAACCTCATATATGCAGGTGACACCACCCATATGGCAGAAAGTGAAGAAGAACTAAAAAGCCTCTTGATGAAAGTGAGAGAGTGAAAAAGTTGGCTTAAAGCTCAACATACAGAAAACTAAGATCATGGCATCTGGTCTCATCACTTCATGGCAAATAGATGGGGAAACGGTGGAAACGGTGTCAGACTTTATTTTTCTGAGTTCCAAATTCACTACAGATGGTGATTGCAGCCATGAAATTAAAAGATGCTTACTCCTTGGAAGGAAAGATATGACCAACCTAGACAGCATATTAAAAAGCAGAGACATTACTTTGCTAACAAAGGTCCCTCTAGTCAAGGCTATGGTTTTTCCAGTAGTCATGTATGGATGTGAGAGTTGGACTATAAAGAAAGCTGAGCACTGAGGAATTGATGCTTTTGAACTGTGGTGTTGGGGAAGACTCTTGAGAGTCCCTTAGACTTCAAGAAGATCCAACCAGTACATCTTAAAGGAGATCAGTCCTGGGTGTTCACTGGAAAGATTGATGTTGAGGCTAAAACTCCAATAGTTTGGCCACCTAATGAGATGAACTGACTCATTTGAAAAGACCCTGATGCTAGGAAAGATTGAGGGCAGAAGGAGAAAGGGATGACAGAGGAAGAGATGGCTGGATGGCATCACTGACATAATGGACATGGGTTTGGGTGGACTCCAGGAGTTGGTGATGTGCAGGGAGGCCTGGTGTACTGTGGTTCATGGGGTAGCAAAGAGTTGGACACGACTGAGCGACTGAAGTGAACTGAACACACCTATTAGTCAACTTTTTTTTCTTTTTTTTATTGCTGCTGCTGCTGCTAAGTCGCTTCAGTCGTGTCCGACTCTGTGTGACCCCAGAGACGGCAGCCCACCAGGCTCCACCATCCCTGGGGTTCTCCAGGCAAGAACACTGGAGTGGGTTGCCATTTCCTTCTCCAATGCATGACAGGGAAAAGTGAAAGTGAAGTTGCTCAGTTGTGTATGACTCTGCGACCCCATCGACTGCAACCTACCAGGCTCCTCCATCCATGGGATTTTCCAGGCAAGAGTACTGGAGTGGGCTGCCATTGCCTTCTCTGAAATGTAGTTAATTTACAATGTTGTGTTAATTCCAGGTGTACAGGAGAAGGATTCAGTCATACAAACACACATATTTTTCATATTCTTTTCCATTATAGGTTATTATATGATGTTGAATATTGTTCTCTGTGGTATACAGTAGGACTTTGTTGTGTATCTATTTTATGTACAACATTGTGTATCTATTAACACCAAACTCCTAATTTATTCTTCCCCCACCCCTTTCCTGTTGGCAACCATACGTTTGATTTCTATGTCTGTGAATCTATTTCTGTTTTGTAAATAAGTTCATCTGTATCATTGTCTTTAGATTCCACATGTAAGTGCTATCATGTGATATTTGTCTTTCTCTGACTATATTTAATCTGATAATCTCTGGGTCCATACCTGTTGCTGCAATTGGCATTATTTCATTCTTCATTATACTTGGGTAATATTCCATTGTATATTTCTATACCACATCTTCTTTATCCACTCATCTATTAGAATTACTGAAAGCAAAACACTGACAACACTAAATACTGTTGAGCTTGTAGAACAACAGGAGCTGTCATTTATTGCTGTAGGAATGCAGAATACTACAGCTACTTGGAAAGACAGCTTGGCAGTTCCTTACACAAAGTTAAACTTCCTGTTACCATACAACCCAGCAATTGCACTCTTTGGTATTTACCCAAATGTGTTGAGTATCCATGTCCACAGAAAAGGCCACATATGAATGTTTCACAGGAGCCTTATTAATAATTTCCAAATCTTGGAGAACCAAGATACTCTTCAACAGGTGAACAAATGTGGTAGTAGTATAATGGAATATTATAATTTAGAGATAACAAAGAAATGTTATCAAAAATCGAACCAACATGGAATTCAGTTCAGTTGAGTTCAGTTCAGTCGCTCAGTCGTGTCCAATTCTTTGCGACCCCATGAATCACAGCACGCCAGGCCTCCCTGTCCATCACCAACTCCCAGAGTTCACTCAGACTCACATCCATCGAGTCAGTGATGCCATCCAGCCATCTCATCCTCTGTCATCCCCTTCTCCTCCTGCCCCCAATCCCTCCCAGCATCAGAGTCTTTTCCAGTGAGTCAACTCTTTGCATGAGGTGGCCAAAGTACTGGAGTTTCAGCTTCAGCATCATTCCTTCCAAAGAAATCCCAGGGCTGATCTCCTTCAGAATGGACTGGTTGGATCTCCTTGCAGTCCAAGGGACTCTCAAGAGTCTTCTCCAACACCAGTTCAAAAGCATCAATTCTTCGGCACTCAGCTTTCTTCACAGTCCAGCTCTCACATCCATACATGACCACAGGAAAGACCATAGCCTTGACTAGGCGAACCTTTGTTGGCAAAGTAATGTCTCTGCTTTTGAATATGCTATCTAGGTTGGACATAACTTTCCTTCCAAGGAGTAAGTGTCTTTTAATTTCATGGCTGCAGTCTTGTATATTTCTAAGTGAAGGTAATTGGCTTAAAAAGGCTACATACTGTGTAATTTCAATTATATGACATTCTGAAAAGACAAAACTATGGAGAGAGTAAAGAGAATAGGGGCTTTAGGGGTTGGGTGATTCCCATGGAGGATAGGAGATCTGTAAGGTAGTGAAACTACTATCCTGTATGATACTGTAATGGTGGAGGTATGTCATTAAATATTCATCAAAAGCCATAGGATGTACAACACAAGGAGTTAAAATGTAAATTGAGGGATTTACTTAATAACAGTATATCAATATCGGCTCATCTACTGTAACAAATGTGTTACACTAGTGGGCAAAGCTAAATAATAGGGGAAGCTAAGTGGGAGGTGGAAGACATGGAAATTTCTTTGTCCTTTCCACTCATTCCACTCATTTTCGCTCTAAAATGAAATGTAAAACTACTCTAAAAAATCTATTAATTAAGAAAGAATAATGAAGAGTATTTATTGACACCCAAACTGTAAGGGTCAATGAAGGGGGGCGGAAATTACGTAGTCTCACTTGTTTTTGTATGACACGTAACAAATAAAGCCACACAGTTCTTGTATTGTGTTGCAAATTGACTTAACAGATATCCCTAGATTATAACATTTAAAATGGAGATGTTTTTGTTTGTTTCAAATGGGATGCACAATATTGTGAACTGAAGACTTGAGTCAACTTACTCCATTAATGGAAGTATTTTGAAGGTGAACAAAATTAAGGAGAAAAAAATATCTTAAATTGTTCAAGGAGATAAAGCTCTTGCTTTCTTTTCATGAAAAACATCAATCAAAATGTGGTATAGAGGGAAACTTTATAACATCAAAGTTGTTTATAAAATCAAAGGAACACTATGTCTCAATGTTTGTACTGTTACTGAATCCCAAAATATTTCTTTGATATGGCCATCGTTAATCATGGCCTTCAATACAGCTTTATCATTGTTGAATAATAATTTAGATTTGTATTATGTGAAATGTTTTGTCAATTGAGTCAAGTACAGAAATTCAAAGACTGTCTTGATCTGCAGATATTGGAAAATTATAAGTGACATCTCCCATGAAATTTTAAAGAATGCTTTCTTTGAATATTATCTAAGAAAAAAATAACAATATACAGAGCACATTTTCTTCCAGAAAACACACTCATAAATCACACAGCGTAGAATATAAGCACCTTTTCCAATTTCTCAATGCTGGTATTAACATTTCTATAACATTTTAATCTCTAAAGAAGTTATACATTGATATTTTAACAATTTAAAGCCATTATGCAGTTTCAATTAATATCTAGCCTGTGACTACCTCTCACATATGTAGAATATTTGAGCATTTTATAGACTGTGAAGTTTTGTATTACAAAGATAAATAAAAGATATGTTGAAGAGTTAAAACTGAGATTAATCAGTATTAGTGTTTGTCTGTTAATGTTTCAACAACTATAATAAAGTTATGAATAACTCAATTTTCTTGCACCGAATATGCACATTTAGTACTTTTTTAAAAAAATTAATTTCTTTGTGGCAGTCTGTTCTCTGCTGTATATTGTAAGAATCCAGAGGCAGGGGGCATGTATAAATTACGTTGTGTTACATCATGTGACATATTCTGTGGATACGAAGTTATTATTACATGTTGATTAAGTGAATAATGTTTCATAAGATGACTCACAAACTGGAATCAAGATTTCTGGGAGAAATATCTACAATCTCAGATATGCAGATGATACCACTCTAATGGCAGTAATCAAAAAGAAACTAAAGAGCCTCTGGAAGAGGGTGAAAGAGGAGACTGAAAAAGCTGGCTTAAAGTTCAACATTCAAAAATTAAGATCATGGCATCTGGTTCTATCACTTCATGGCAAATAGATGGGGGCAAAGTGGAAATAGAGACAGACTTTATTTTATGGGGCTCCAAAATCACTGTGGAATGTGACTGCAGCCATGAAATTAAAAGACACTTGCTCCTTGGAAGAAAAGCTATGACCAACCTGCTGCTGCTGCTGAGTTGCTTAAGTCGTGTCCGACTTTGTGTAACCCCATGACGGCAGCCCACCAGGCTCCCCCGTACCTGGGACTGACCAACCTAGACAGTGTATTCAAAAGGAGAGACATCACTTTGCTGACAAAAGTCTGTCTAGTCAAGGCTATGGTTTTTCCAGTAGTCATGTATAGATGTGAGAAGAGGACCATAAAGAAGGCTGAGTGCTGAAGCTGTGATGTTTTTGAATTGTAGTGCTGGAGAATACTCTTGAGAGTCCTTTGGGGTTCAAGGAGATCAAACCAGTCAGTCCTAAAGGAAATCAACCCTAACTATTCATTGGAAGGACTGATGCTCAAGCTGAAGCTCCAATACTTTGACCACCTGATGTGAAGAGCTGACTCACTGGAAAAAAAAAACCCTGATGCTTGGGAAAGATTGAGAGCAGATGAAGGGAGTGACAAAGGATGAGACAGTTAAATGGCATCATCCACACAGTGGACATGAGTTTGAACAAACCCTGGGAGATAGTGAAGGCCAGGTAAGTCTAGTACACTACAGTCTATGGGTTCTCAGAGTCAGACACAACATAGCAACTGAACAAGAACAACAAAAAACTTGTTCATAATTTTTATTTTCCTCTTTCTAACCTTGTATTTCTTCATTTTCCTTCAGTGAAAGTATTTATATTTTTCCTGAAACAATGACTTTAAAAGAAAGATGTGTTATAAATGTAAGAATTTAAATTATTCTACTTTTTATTTCATCATAAATTTGTTTCTTATTTATGTCTCCTAGGAGAAGGCAATGGCAACCCACTCTAGTACTCTTGCCTGGAAAATCCTAGGGATGGCAGAGCCTGGTGGGCTGCTGTCTATGGGGTCACACAGAGTTTGACAGAACTGAAGCAGCTTAGCAGTAGCAGCAGCAGTATATCTCCCAAAATGTTTATATTAATATACATTCTATCAAAGATAAAATATATGAAATTATTGGCCAAAACCTTTGCAGTGAAAAATAATAAAGCTCCTAAAATATTTAAAGATATATTAAAGAGTTTCAGAAACCTAACACTTCTAGAAACTAGATAAATTACTATATTTTGGCAGATAATTTTCCTTATACTAATTATTCACTCACTTTCATGAATAACTATAAATATTATTTTTAAAAGTCAAAATAATGAATTACTTTTTGTACAAAAACAAATTGCTATGTTATATATTCAGTTCAGTTCAGTTCAGTCGCTCAGTCGTGTCCAACTCTTTGTGACCCCATGAATCGCAGCACGCCAGGCCTCCCTGTCCATCACCAACTCCCAGAGTTCACTCAAACTCATGTCCATCAAGTCAGTGATGCCATCCAGCCATCTCATCCTCTCCCTTCTCCTTCTGCCCCTAATCCCTCCCATCATCAGAGTCTTTTCCAGTGAGTCAAGTCTTGACATCAAGTGGCTGAAGTATTGGAGTTTCAGCTTTAGCATCAGTCCTTCCAATGAACACCTAGGACTGATCTCCTTTAGGATGGACTGGTTGGATCTCCTTGCAGTCCAAGGGACTCTCAAGAGTCTTCTCCAACACCACAGTTCAAAAGCATCAATTCTTCGGTGCTCAGCTTTCTTCACAGTCCAACTCTCACATCCATGCATGACCACAGGAAAAACCATAGCCTTGACTAGATGGACATTTTTTGGCAAAGTAATATCCTTGCTTTTTAATATTCTATCTAGGTTGGTCATAACTTTCCTTCCAAGGAGTAAGTTAATTTCATGGCCATATCCCATTACCTGCCATTATTACAAAGCTTTGGAGAAACTTACTTTATTCAACAGTACTTTTATGCATTTATTTTTTCAATTATTTAAAAAAATACATTGTGTGCATTTATTATGTACCAGTGGGCTTCCCCAATGACTCAGTGAGTAAAGAATCCACCTGCAATGCAGGAGATACAGGACACACGGGTTCTATCCCTGGGTTGGGATGATCCCCTGGAGGACGAAATGGCAACTGACTCCAGCATTGTCCCCTGAAAAACCCCATGAACAGAGAAGACTGATGGCCTATAGTCCACAGGGTGGCAAAGAGTTGGACACAACTGAGCCACTAAGCATGCATATACTTCACTTTTGGAAACATAATGAGAAAGTGATTGAGTAATAGAGAATTTTTTCTAGAACTTCCAGTTCAGTGGGAAACGCAAATAAATAAATTTCTTATTAAAATGTAGTGTGAAAATATGAAAAGAGGAAAATAACCTTTTCTTAGTAAAACAAGAGAGGTCTTCAAAGCTAACACACAAAGTGTAAATTGAAGTTGCCAGGAAAACAATAGTCTGAGTGTGTATTTAATGTTTGTGTCAATGTGTATGTGTGTGTGTGTCTGTTTTTGTTTGTGTTGTGTGTATAGGAGGAGATGAATTCAAACTCAGAAACAACAGTAACAATAGATGAGCAATTGATAGAGTTTCAGTTAAGACTGATTTAATTATTCTAAAGTAAGCCTATTTTATTTTGGTTCTTGTAACTTTGCCTTTGAAGAGTCAGCTGCTGCCCTGGGAAGTATTTCTTCCTTATTAATCTGAGTCCACTGAAATGAATCATCTCAAGTACCTTGGTGCCCATGCAATTCCCCAAAAAGGCCTCAAAATTACTTCCACCCCACAAACTCTTCTTCAGTATCATTCTCTCACTCCCTTACAGAGAAATGCAATCTTTTTCTTAACTCTCTTGAATTTATGCAGGTTCCGTGGTTGCCTCGATTATTATTAATAATATGGGGCAGAAGTAAGACTGTGCTGGTTTGGGACATCAGATCAGATCAGTCGCTCAGTCGTGTCCGACTCTTTGCGACCCCATGAACCGCAGCATGCCAGGCCTCCCTATCCATCACCATCTCTAGGAGGTCACTCAGACTCATATCCATCGAGTCAGTGATGCCATCCAGCCATCTCATCCTCTGTCGTCCCCTTCTCCTCCTGCCCCCAATCCCTCCCAGCATCAGAGTCTTCTCCAATGAGTCAACTCTTCGCATGAGGTGGCCAAAATACTGGAGTCTGTTGGCTTTCACTTCCTGTATTTGTAAGCTGGCTACTGCTAAGAAGGTCAACTACTGTGATCACAGTGTTGTGAGGAGCCAGACTCATGTGGAAGATGAGTCTTCATGTGGACAGATTTAGAGAGACAGAAAGGGCCAATTGTGAGTGTAGAGCTGCTCTGAAAGTTGACTCTCTGGACCAGGCCACCTCAGCTAATGCATTGTCTATAATGCATTAATGCTAGGCTAAACCCTTCCTGCATTTCTGGTCCACAACATGGTGGAAAAAAGAATTTAAGTTGCTTTTTTTTTTTTAAATTATTATTGAGTTGTAAGTGATTCACAATGTTAGAGCCTTTATGCTTTGAGGGGGTTTCTTACATAAAATTATATAAAGAAAACAAGCTACTTGAAATTTAAAGAAACACTTTAAGTTTTCTATTTGGCTATTAAAAGAGAGAGCGGGACTTCCCTGGTGGTCCAGTGGTTAAGACTCTGCACTGTGCTTCCTGTGCAGGGAATCAATCCTTGGTCAGGGAATTAAGATCCCACACATGCTGGGACAGAAAAAAAAAAGAGAGCGAGACAGTAGAGGGGTATGCACGAAATAAGTCGACATGAAAACACAAGCAGAGGCAGCCCTCTGCAAGGCAGGAGAGAGACCTTAGGAAAGGGGAACCTGCTGAGAGTTTGGACTTCTAGCTTCCCCACTGTGAGAAATAAATTTCCATTGTTTAAGCAACTCACACTGTAGTATTTTATCATGATAGCCTTAGCAAACTAATAAAAAGTTAATATTTGTTAAATGTTCATATTCTGCCAAAGTGTATACAAAGCATTTAACCGAGTTAATTTCATTGATTCTGTTTTTTTCTTTTTGTTTCTTGAAGTACAGTGGATTTACAATATTATGTTAGTTTTATGTGTACAGCATAGTGAATCAGTATTTATGCAGATTAGACTCATTATAAGATATTATAAGATAATGGCTATAATTCCCTGTGCTATACAGTATTTTCTTGTTGCTTATAGTAGGGTCATTGATATTTCATGAGGATTATGTCTCAGCTCTTTTATTGTCTATTTCAGATGAGAGGTGCTTGTATGACAAAGAATTATTGAAATCTGTACAAATTCTATGTAACAGTGGTCCCCAACTTTTTGGTACGAGGGACTGCTTTCATAGGACAGGGGTAGCGGGGAGGGGAGGGTGGGCATGGTTTCAGGGTGACTCAAATGCGTTACCTTTATTGTGCATTTTATTTCTGTTATTATTACATTGTGATATATTATGAAACAAGTGTACAACTCACCATAATGCAGACTCAGTGGAAACCCAGAGCCTGTCTTCCTGTAACTAGACAGTCCTATCTGGAGGTGATGGGCGATAGTAAAGTTTGGGCTCCTATGAGAATCTAATGTGACCACTGATCTGACAGGATGTGAAACAGTGAGTGATGGAGAGTGACTGTAAATACAGATAAAGCTTAACTTGCTACCTGCCCTCCTGCTTGTAGCGGAATTCTTAATAGGCCACAGACTGGTACTGGCCCGTGGCCTAGGGTTTGGGATTCCTTACTATATATGATATAAAACGTGGGGCAAAAAATTATTTTAATGTAAAGAGGGCAAGTGTGCAAAATTCTTCTAGGCCACTTTGAATCCACTCTCTTCTGGATTTATCTCAAATGTTTCTGAAAGATCTTCACCAACCATAGGGCACACATTAAACCTCACACTTCACTTGAATTTTCTTTTCAGTTCTCAAGCAGGAAAAAAAAAAGGCTATGTAATGTTATTTGTGTACTTTCTGTTTATGAAAATACATTTTATTTACCAAACACTTATATTTTTGACAGTATGTCTATGATTTTAGGCTTTGAACATATATTTTGTATAAAGAAATAGAGAAGGCTTTTGGACTGAGGAAAAGAATAAATACTGGGTCTATCAAAGATCTGTAACTCCTGGGGTCACTTTCCCGGAAGTGGTTTCCATTTTTATGAGGTTTTCATGAATTTATAAAATAGTAGGATTAGATGGGAGATTAAGGGAATAATGTTTTATTGTTGATGTTTATTTTTACCTGCCCAAGATATTCTTTAGTAGTCCTTTCTGAATATTTTATATTTTTCCTCCCTTGCTCAAATGTTTTTATCAGTGAAGGTATTCTTGGAATGCAAATGGCAAAATGCTCTGAACTATTGGCATGGATCACTGTGACTTAGTTCCAAGACAAAAAAACAACACAACTCCCAACTACCTCCTCAAGTTCCCTATCACAGAATCATCTTAACTTTCTCATTAGATGAACTTTATTTCTATACCTGGAATTGCTTTGTTTTCTATGCTAATGCCCCTAAGCTATTTTGTATTTATTCTATTTCCTTCCTTCCAATTTCAAAAGATTCTATGTCTTTATAAAGTATTGACCCATAGTGATTCCTTGTTCTTTACATTTTCAGAAGTTCTAGGGGCTGCTTTTCTGTAGCATAATAACATGTTCTATTTTTTTCCATCTTAAAACAAAATGAAATCTTTCTTAAATGTGCATTCCTTTTTAAAAATGACTGGGCTGTTCAAATCCACTGAAGCTTTGCTACAAATCTTTGCTTCCCCTTCTTTATTCCAAACTCATTCCTTAATCCACTTGAATCTAGTTACTATTAAAATGACTAGACCACTAGTTGCTTCCTAATTACTCGGATTGATTGGCTCACTTTGTTGCCATTTTACCTGATCTAGGAAGTATTTGTCATTATTTATAATTTCCTTTGGGCTTCCCTGTTGGCTGAGTCAATAAAGAATCCACCTGCAATGAAGGAGGCCTCTTGGAATGCAGGAGACACAGGTTTGATTCCTGGGTTGGGAGTATAGTTACTTTAAGAGACTGTATTTATAGACTTTATTTTTTTCACTTACCTACCATATTTCCTATAGTTTAGTCTTGTTTTACTGCTGCTTCTTTTCTGTCTCCTGTTTTTCTCATGGCCACTCTTTATCTGCCTACATGTTTGGCAAGATAATGCAGAACAAAAGCAATCAGTGAGTGCCTCTGCAGGATATGGTAGAATGAAAACGATAAAAGTAGAATTGTTTCCCCATGGGTTTCCCAAGTGGAGCTAGTGGTAAAGACCCTACCTGTCAGTGCACGAGATGTAGGAGAGGCGGGTTTGACCCTGGGTCTGGAAGATCCCCTGGAGGAGGAAATGGCAACCCACTCCAGTATTCTTGCCTGGAGAATCCCATGGGCGGAGGAGTCAGGCAGGCTACAGTCCATGGGGTTGCCGAGTCAGACACGACTGAAGGGACACAGCACACAGCCTAAGGTCAAGAGTGGTTGACACAGCATATGAAATTCTGCTTGAACTTGTCTCACAACTTGTATTTCCCCATACTTCTGCTTGAACTTGTCTCACAACTTGTATTTCCCCATACCTCACGTACAACTCTGTGTTCTATTAAAATTCTTAATGATTATTCCAAATACCTTAGTCTTTATGACCTTTCAGTAGTTTAGAATTCTTTCTCTACCTTTCTTTTGATCCTAGATTAGCTGTGTGTTTTCTATATAACTCTTTTGACCATTGCCCTTTTATGTAGAATCTGTAACTCTGTTGACCTCACAAGGTACAGTTTTCTTTTATGCAGTAGCAGTTTTTGTGTTTTTTTTGCTTCTTGAACCCTCCAATATCACAAAAATCTGCCCCAGTAACATTCCATCTTAAATCAACAAAAAAAAGGAATAGCAATGACAATAGTAACAGTAACCACTGAAGCTATAAAACACATTTACTCTCTGGATATACCACAATCATTTCTATTACTTTATGTTTTTATGCTTCCTCTTTATAGTAAAACTTCTCTAAAGATCTGTTAACCTATTTAATATACATCCCTCTAAAGAATGACTCATATCCTTCCAAAACTATTTTTTTAGATAAATCAAATAATTTTTATTATTAGATATAAGCATACAGTTAGTCTATTGAATTGCTATTGAAATTTGAAAATGCTTACTCACAGTTTTCTACCTCACAGTTTCTATACCTGGCTCATTTAGAAAACAGCTACTAGAGCAGTGCTCATTTGTGGATTCTTTTCCCTTGCTTCTGGTAGTCACGTTCTGTCTTTTGTCCTCTTGGCTTAGTGGTAGTAAAAGCTCTGCTACTGTTAGCTGTGGGTTCATGAAGCATCCACTGTGGTTTTCCTAAACCCCACTTGCATATTTGTAAAGAATCTGCATATGAACAAATGAACCCACCTTACCTGATCCTAGTGTAAGTCGGCTCTTTGTCTCCCATTGTAACTCTGACTGATCAGTGCTAAATGTCTTACCCTGAAGTAAGAGGTGTCTGAATTGGGTGGGATGACAGGGGCAGGGCAAAGCTCTTGTAAAGGTTGGCAGAACTCTGCCAGGCCCATGTCCAAAATACAGGGCTAAATCTGCATCTCCTTGAACTCTCTGTGTGTTGCTTCATTCACCATTCTCCTCCCCTAGATTCTGTAACCATTTTCTGGTTTTCCTCTAGCTCAGTGGCTACACCTTGTCAGTCTACTTCTATGAGCATCTCCTTTGTTTTATGTATTCTGAACAGGGTTTGATCCTATACCCTTTTCTCTACTATACCTACCCCCCACCCCCATGATTGCATATATTCTTAGATTGTGAAGACCATGTATATGGTAATAATGCCACAAACTTACACCTGTATTCCAGATCTCTATCAAGTTCCAAACAAATCTCTAATTTATACTGTATATAGCCACTTAGAGGGCTCCCCACATGGCGCAGTGGTAAAGAACCCACCTGCTAATGCAGGAGATGTTAGATACACAGGTTGTATTCCTGTGTCAGGAGGATCTCATGGAGGAGAGCATGGCAACCCACTCAAGTATTCATGCCTGGAGAATCCCAAGGACAGAATAGCCTGGCAGGCTATTATGGTCCATAGGGTCACCAAGAGTGGGACACTGAAGCAACTTAGCATGCACAGACACATAGCCAGTCAGAATGGTAAAGCCATCTTGAGTTTAACATGTGCAAAATAGAATTTCCCTCCAAATCTGCCCCTCATCCCAACCTCCTCACTTAATTAAGCATCCAGTTCATACCAAAATATTGTTCCTCCCCTTTCCTCATTGCCTACATCCATCCTTCAATACATCCTAAAAGATCTGCATCTGAAATGTACCCAAGTCATCCTATCTCTCTATCTCTGACATCTAAGTTAAAGTCACAGTCCTTAGTCATTTCTGCTGCTGCTGCTAAGTTGCTTCAGTTGTGTCCAATTCTGTACGACCCCATAGACGGCAGCCCACCAGGCTCCCTTGTCTCTGGGATTCTCCAGGCAAGAACACTGGAGTGGGTTGCCGTTTCCTTCTCCAATACATGAAAGTGAAAAGTGAAAGTGAAGTCGCTCAGTCGTGTCCAACTATTTGCGACCCCATGGACGGCAGCCCACCAGGTTCCTCTGCCCATGGTGTCCTCCAGGCAAGAGTACTGGAGTGGGTTGTCATTGTGTCTCCTAGTCATTTCTAATATCATTTAATTCATCTTTCTTGTTTCGATGTATTGCTATCAATTCCTGGTCCATATAGGAAGCCAGAGTGATATTTTTTGAACTATAACTGAGGTAAAGTCACTCCCCATTTTGAAAGTGTTAGATGGCTTCACAGTGTATTAATGGTAAAAATAATCTAACTTATCATCAAATCTACCATCGACTACAAGACAGTTCTTAATTTTGCTTCTGACTATATCTTCATTATAATCTAATGCTAAAATTTCCTCTTGTTTACTAACTCCAGCACCAATAGCCTGTTTCTGTTACTCGAGCTTGCCTTCCTTCATCCTTTTCCCTCCTGCTTAGCCATAGACATTGTGACTGAAGCCACACAAGTGTTCTTATGCTAAAAAGTGAAACACATGCTAGTGACAAAGACCCATCTGCTGAGTTTGTTGGGGTGGGAAGATGATATGTTTGGAGCCTGATGATGTATTAGTCCTGCACTGCCTACCACTGGCCCATGGTCAGAGGAGCCTGGGGCACTACAGTACCTAGGTCATGACTGTAGAATGTACACACGCCACCCCTGGATGAAATAGATACCACCTGTGTGTTTCCACCAATATTATTTGTATCTGCAGTAAAAAGAATAAAAACAGTATATTTTGGTTTAACATACTTACACAGTTTTGACTCATAAATATTCATTATGATGGTGCTATCTTACCTGCACTGCTGAAATTAATACAGCTTTTCAAGCTTCCTTTTGATAAGTTTTACATAGTGCAAATATTTTCACCAGAAAACTAGAGAGCACAGGAATTTGGAGCATGCCCTACTGCCTAGAAAGAATAAGGCTCTTCTAAAGTCTTTCTCAAAGACTTGTAGGTCTTGTAGGTCTTCATAGAACTGTTCAACTTCAGGTTCTTCAGCATTACTGGTTGGGGCATAGGCTTGGATTACTGTGATATTGAATGGTTTGCCTTGGAAATGAACAGAGATCATTCTGTTGTTTGAGATCAAATCAAATCCCTTATGACTACACAGTGGTATTGAGAAATAGATTAAAGGGACTAGATATGATAGAGTGCCTGATGAACTATGGACAGAGGTTTGTGACATTGTACAGGAGACAGGGATCAAGACCATTCCCATGGAAAAGAAATGCAAAAAAGCAAAATGGCTGTCTGTGGAGGCCTTACAAATAGCTGTGAAAAGAAAAGAAGTGAAAAGCAAAGGAGAAAAGGAAAGATATAAGCATCTGAATGCAGAGTTCCAAAGAATAGCAAGGAGAGATAATAAAGCCTTCCTCAGTGATCAATGCAAAGAAATAGAGGAAAACAACAGAATGGGAAAGACTAGAGATCTCTTCAAGAAAATGCAATACAATATTGTAAAGTTAAGCAAAATAAAATTTAATTAAAAATAAATAAATAAACAAAGAAAAATAAAACACATCATAAATTGCTATATATTATATCTGTGCTTGCATTAAAACAAACTGAAGATCTGAAAAAAAAGAAAAGAAAATTAGAGATACCAAGGGAATATTCATGCAAAGATGGGCTCTATAAAGGACAGAAATGGTATGGACCTAACAGAAGCAGAAGATATTAAGAAGAGATGGCAAGAATACACAGAAGAACTGTACAAAAAAGATCTTCACTACCCAGATAATCACAATGGTGTGATCACTCACCTAGAGCCAGACATCCTGGAATGTGAAGTCAAGTGGGCCTTAGAAAGCATCACTATGAACAAAGCTAGTGGAGGTAATGGAATTCCAGGTGAGCTATTTCAATTCCTGAAAGATGATGCTGTGAAAGTGCTGCACTGAATATGCAAGCAAATTTGGAAAACTCAGCAGTGGCCACAGGACTGGAAAAGGTCAGTTTTCATCCCAATCCCAAAGAAAGGCAATGCCAAAGAATGCTCAAACTATCACACAATTGCACTCATCTCACATGCTATTAAAGAAATGCTCAAAATTCTCCAAGCCAGGCTTCAGCAGTCTGTGAACTGTGAACTTCCAGATGTTCAAGCTGGTTTTAGAAAAGGCAGAGGAACCAGATATCAAATTGCCAACATCCTCTGGATCATGGAAAAAGCAAGAGAGTTCCAGAAAAACATCTATTTCTGCTTTATTGACTATGCCAAAGCCTTTGACTGTGTGGATCACAATCAACTGTGGAAAATTCTGAAAGAGATGGGAATACCAGACCACCTGACCTGCCTCTTGAGAAACCCATATTCAGGTCAGGAAGCAATAGTTAGAACTGTACAAGGAGCAACAGACTGCTTCCAAATAGGAAAAGGAACACGTGAAGGCTGTATATTATCACCCTGCTTATTTAACTTATATGCAGAGTACATCATGAGAAAAGCTGAGCTGTAGGAATCACAAGCTGGAATCAAGATTGCCGGGAGAAATATCAATAACTTCAGATATGCAAATGACACCACCTTATGGCAGAAAGTGAAGAGGAACTAAAAAGCCTCTTAATGAAAGTGAAAGAGGAAAGTGAAAAAGTTGACTTAAAGCTCAGGATTCAGAAAACGAAGATCATGGCATCTGGTCCGATCACTTCACGGAAAACAGATGGGGAAATAGTGGAAACAGTGTCAGACTTTATTTTTCTGGGCTCCAAAATCACTACAGATGGTGATTGCAGCCATGAAATTAAAAGACGCTTACTCCTTTGAAGGAAAGTTGTGACCAACCTATATAGCATATTCAAAAGCAGACATTACTTGGCCAACAAAGGTCCATCTAGTCAAGGCTATGGTTTTTCCAGTGGTTGTTTATGGATGTGAGACTTGGACTGTGAAGAAAGCTGAGGGCTGAAGAATAGATGCTTTTGAACCGTGGTGTTGGAGAAGATTCTTGAGAGTCCCTTGGACTGCGAGGAGGTCCAACCAGTCCATCTGAAGGGAGATCAGTCCTGGGTGTTCTTTGGAAAGAATGTTGCTAAAGCTGAAACTCCAGTACTTTGGCCACCTCATGTGAAGAGTTGACTCATTGGCAAAAACCCTGATGCTGGGAGTGATTCAGGGCAGGAGGAGAAGGGGACAACAGAAGACGAGATGGCTGGATGGCATCACCGACTCAATGGACTTGAGTTTGAGTGAACTCCGGGAGTTGGTGATGGACAGAGAGGCCTGGCGTGCTGCAATTTCTTTGATCGCACAGAGTTGGACAGGACTGAGTGACTGAACTGAACTGAAGTGAACTGAAAGTCTTTTCCATGATGAACAGGACTTTGTTAGGTAGAACTCTCTGAAAATCTTTCATTATGATTCTTTTCCTGTCTACTTACTAGTGCCACAGAGTCTTTCCTGACTTTAATAAGTGAAAACCTGGTGGGATCGCTGCAGATAAAACCAAAGGGGAAGTTCCCCACTGGACCACAAAACTAGCTCTGTGGATTTCTAAAGTTAATGTTAGTCTATATTCAGTCCCAGCAATTTCAAAGTATCACCATTTAAATGGTCTTCAAATTTATGGCTCCAGAACTTTTGTGTATTGATCTTTGTTGTCATTTTATATATTCACCTTTCTCTCTACATTTCAGGGTGGCTGTTTGTCCTGCACCTCAATTCTCTTGCAAGTCTAAATGAAGTTATAGTGTTCCAATGTATTTAGTGTTTTTGGTTGTTGTTGGTTTTCTTTATAGTTGAAGCAATGCTGTCCAATCTCTTTACACACCAGAGCAGAAACTGGAAGTCTGGAGACTGATTTTTAATATTTCAGCTTCGAAGAGGCCCATCAGTTTATTCATATTTCCTTTGTAAGAACTACTGATGTGGCTTTACCTAAATACAAATGTGTCTGGAGCATATAGTCCCCAGTTAGGCAAATACTGGACTGGCCAAAGGTTTGTCTGATTTTTTTCTATAACACCTTATGGAAAACCCCAAACGAACTTTTTGATCATTCCAGTATTGTCCTTGTGAGGAGGAAGTGCAGATTTGGGTGGTCAAATAGATTTTCAGTCACAGACCATATAAAGGAGAAAGGAAAAGTCTTTTCTAAATGCAGTGCCTCTTTGTTTAGATATATAGGAAAGTTACTGAGATACTAAATTTTGCCCTTGTCTGTTTCAGTTCTTGTGTGGTTTTAGTCTTCTTTTTGCTAAAGATATCCTATCTGTCCTCTAATTTTTGACTTAGGTTTTATTTTTGTGTCTTCTTTGAATGCATATGATAACAATAGAGACTTTCTTTCCTTTATATCAGTGTCTACTGTAAAAAGCCTGACATATTTTAAGAGCTTAATGAAAATTTATTAAATAAATGAATAAAATAATACAATCAGATCATATTGAGTATATTTTCTTACATGTTATAAATACCTTAATATAAAATCCTGACTTAACCTCCTATATTATAATGGAGATCAATTCTTTGCAATTCAATATAGGAAATATTACCATTCAGTATTAAGATGATTATGTTAAGTCTTTCTCAGAATTCAAACTAATACCTATAAAGTTGGACTTCATAGGTGACTGTAGTTAAAGAACCCACCTGGCAAGGCAGAAGATATAAGAGATGCAAGTTTGATCCCTGGGTTGGGAAGATCCCCTGAAGAAGGAAATGGCATCCCATTCCATTATTCTTGCCTGGAAAATAGCATGGACAGAGGAGCCTGGCTGGCTACAGTCCATGGGGTCACACAGAGTCATACGTGACTGAAGCCACTTAGCACACACACCTGTAAGGTTAAGTTTGAAGAAATTGGAACTATGAACCACTATTGAAAATAAAATTCATAAATTGTCACTGATTTGTGCATGAAAATAAATAATGCATCTTCCTTTAAATTTGTTAATGCATTCCTTTAAAATATGATATTCCATAGTTGTGTCTCTTTGTATATCCTGATGCATGGCTACTAAGGGTAGTGTATTTCAATGCAAATCACACTGATTTACTGGCAACTAATGGGCAACTTTTAGATGAATAAGGCTATAAATGTTTGTAAACATTGGATTCCACATAACACGTCTCCTCAGGGAGCTGTTTCATGTTAATGAGCTTTATACTTTTGAATCTGTAATACCCCAAAGAACACAAAGCAATAATGCTATCATCAAAGCATAATGTGGAGCAGTTCATTCTGATAACTTAGTGAAAAGGGTCTTTTCTGTATATACAAGGCTGGATAAAGCAAATGAAATAAATTAACTTGGAGCTAGCCACAAATTATGCTGGATAATATAAGCACAGTGATATAATAAAACTGAATTATTATAACATTGTTATGCATTAGAATACATTTACATTTAACAGGGCCATATAGAAAAGACAATAGATTTGAACTCCAGTGATCTATTTTAGCCTCTACTTTTCTAGTTACTAAATCTGTGTTTCAAAGTACCATATATAAATTCTGAGACCCAGTTTTCTTATGTATAAAATGTCAGTGATATGCATTTATTATTTTGTTCTCCTTTCCCAGAAAATGTTGTAGATGGAAGGATTTCACATGTAGAAATAACCAGCAACTGTTGAAAATGCAGAATCTAATTAGAGAATTCAGAGTGCCAGTTGCAGAACTGGGACAGGCTCATAACTGAGGAGGTTAAAATGACAGCAGTCTGTGAAGTTTTCAACTGAAAGCTCATAGACAGAAAAGATTGAAGAGATAAGGACAGAACTTGAAACATTTCTCTCATCAGCCTCTGTCATGAAATTCCATTTTGTATATCCAAATACCTACTGGCCATGTAAATGCAAATATAACACAGACACACAAGAGACTCAAAAGAGTGAAAGCATATTAAAATCATTAGAAACTTTCTAAGCTACAAATTAAAATTAAATTTTTGTTGGTTTCTATGTTCATGATCATGAGATTATGACCATTAGCAGTGCATTATCTCCAGTTAGTTCCATAACTTTAGCAGTACCTACAGTGATGCTAAAGAACCATGGACATTTATCTTGATTTTACATTTCATGTATTTTTCATTATTATCAAATTCCTATTATTTTTCAGTTCAGTTCAGTCACTCAGTCATGTCCAGCTCTTTGCGTGCTCATGGACTGCAACACACCATGCTTCCCTGTCCATCACCAACTCCTGGAGCTTGCTCAAACTCATGTCCATGGAATTGATGATGCCATCCAACCATCTCATCCTCTGCCATGCTCTTTTCCTCCTGCCTTCAATCTTTCCTAGCATCAGGGTCTTTTCCAATGAGTCAGTTCTTTGCATCAGGTGGCCAAAGTACTAGGGCTTCAGCTTCAGCATCAGTCCTTCCAGTGAATATTCAGGACTGATTTCCTTTAGGATTGACTGGTTTGATCTCCTTGCAGTTCAAGGGACTGTCAAGAATCTTCTCTAATATCACACTTCAAAAGCATCAATTATTTTTAGAAAAGCTAAATAATATATGAATAAATAGAATGCAATATTCATTTATTTGATATTAAGATGTATGACTGTAGGTATGTGTTATATATATTGAAATTTCATAGATTAAGCTTTTGTCATGAAGTAATTACTATTATGTATAAATGCCTAATGTATTCTAAATATTTCAAAAGATTTTATATCTTTACAAAGATATTTGAATTCATTATTCTAAACTTATAGGTTTTGACCAAAGATTATACAGGTTAGGTTAATTATTGTTGATCACATGGTCCTAATTTAGTTAATTTTTTAATTCAGGCAGTTTTACCTCAGAGAGAGCATACTTTATATCTATACAATAAAGCTTCCCATATGTATAGTCATTCATGGAAATAGTAGAATAATAATTATTACATTTACATACTTATACAAACACATTTTTTAGAGATCTGTCTTGATTCTCTAATGTACCTATATGATAAAGTCAAAATATTTTTGCAGAAGCTAGTAACCTCATGAAATCTTAAAACTTAGCTTCTCTTACTCTTTCTTCCTCATTGCTAACATTATTAGAACAACTCGTAATTCTTTTAAAATAATATTCAGGATTTTAATAATATATCTGAAATGTATTAATTGTTCAAACTAATCACTGTCATGTTACAATTTGTTCATATTAGATGTTTGTAATGTTTCTGATAATCAATAAAAAAAAAAAACAAGAGAAGAAAAAATGGTCAGGTTTAAGGTCATATATGATACTACATCACAATCAAATACTCTTTTAATTCATTTCTACCTTTATATTTTCATAAAGCTTTTACCTAACAATTCACATACTAATAAATTTTTCATGTAGTAATTTTTTTTTCCTTATGCCAGAATGAAAAGGAAAACCATTATCTATTCAATTTCAAGCTATGGTTAGTTATTCCCTCTATCATTTTACTCTATACACTAAATATTTATCTTTGATCTTACTAAAGCAAAGGATGCAGAAGAAGTAACAATGGAAAATATTTGTAGTCATAGTGACTTCTAGAAACCACTCTTTTACATAATATTTTGGTATAAGCAGTGGTGAGATTATTTTACCTAATTGTGTGGTCCTCTACACTTTTATTTTTTACTCAAAAGTGAAAGTCGCTCAGTCAAGTCCAACTCTTTGCAACCCCATGGACTATATACAGTCAACGGACTATACAGTCCAGTCCAGACTATGTAGTTCGTGGAATTCTCCAGGCCAGGATAGTGGAGTGGGTGGTCTTTCCCTCCTCCAGGGTATCTTTCCAGCCCAGACATCGAATCCGTGTCTCCCTCATTGCAGGAGGATTCTTCACCAGCTGAGCTACCAGGGAAGCCCCAAAGGAGCTTCCTTTTTGACTTAAAGGAAGATCAATAAAGTAATAACTCTCCCTGAAGGACAGAGGCAACAACACTAGAAAAAAAGAAACTGAAGAAGGCAAAGACTATATAGAAGAGGGAAGAGGAGGAAGTGAAGAAAAAAATGAGAAAAAATAAAAGGAAGAAAAATAAAGAGTTGGAAGAGAAAGGAGGAATGGCAATAGCAATAACAACAAAATGATTTATGTTTAATAAGGCAGTCACTGAGCTTTTCCAGTTCCAGTTCCAGTTCAGTCGCTCAGTCATGTCCGACTCTTTGTAGCCCCGTGAACTGCAGCATGCCAGGCCTCCCTGTCCATCACCAGCTGCCAGAGTACCCAAACCCATGTCCATTGAGTTGGTGATGCCATCCAACCATCTCATCCTCTGTCATCCCCTTCTCCACCTGCCCTCAATCTTTCCCAGCATCAGGGTCTTTTCAAATGAGTCAGCTCTTCGCATCACGTGGCCAAAGTATTGGAGTTTCAGCTTCAAAATCAGTCCTTCACATGTTAACAAAATGGATTACAACTATATGTTTTTTCTAAATATTCACTAAAATTTTTATAAATATGTTTTTTCTCCCTAACTACTGAATTCTCAATCTTCTGTCCATTCCTTCCAGTCATTAAACCTTACCTGAAGCCTGATGTAATAAGAACCAAGTTGATGCAAGCCAGGCTTCTGTGGCATATACCAGGTCAAACAGATGAAAAATGTGATGAATTCAGTACTTTTACTCCAAAGATTTTTCATTTTAATTGAAGTATTTACCTTTGTACACATTAATACATAACTACTTTTTCATGTGTGGGTATACTGGCCTATTTGGAGTCATCTTAAATACGTTTTGAAAAGCACTTAATGACCCTTAAAATTGTAAGGGCAAAAACAACAAATAATTTCAAATTGTAGAACACATAGTACCTCAACATTGTGCCCACTGATGCAGGATAAAGATTAACAATGAGTCCACACTTGAAACTTTTTTTTAAGAAATCGGTCACTGCCACATGAGAGGCTGATACATTTTCCTTTTTTCTGTTTATATTTCCTTGTCATCTTCTTGGAAGGAATCATTCTTCTAACTTCAGTGAGAAACACTGCCCCAGTTTTCTTCATTGTTTTACTAGCGATACAGGCATTCAAATATGTAATTAATTTTTGAATGATAATTCTAGTAGGCAGAATGATGCCCCTACCATGTGCTTAACCCTGGAACCTATAAACATGTTTCATTTCATGACAAAGGGGAGATAAGGTTGCAGATGGAGTTAGCTTGGTTAATCAACAAACCTTACAGTTAGGATTTTATTCTACATTATCAAGATGGGTCCCCTGAAATCATAAGGGCCATACGTGTGGATGATGGAGGCAAAAATGGAGAATTAAAGAGATGGCAGCGTAAGAAGAATGCAGCCTGACATAGGTAGCACTGGGATGGAGGAAGGGGCTCATTAGCTAAGGAATGTGGGTGACCTTTGGAAAATGGAAATGTCAAAGAAAGGAATACTCCTTTAGACCCTGCAAAAGGAATGCAGCCCTGTCAACATTTTAGTTTTAGCCCATTGAGACCCATTTAGAACTCTTGATTCAGAACTGTAAGGTCTATTTATACTAACAAACATGTTTGTTACAATAATTAGTAATTTGTTACAATAGCAAAAGTAATCTAACCGAATGATCTCTTATAAGGAAGTATGCATGATTCTATTATAAATAGAATTACATTATATCCATTCTACTGTAATTTGAAACTTAAGCTTAGCATTTTTGTGAGATTCATCCATATGGATGCTTGAGGCTATAGATTATTCATATTCATTACTCTATAATTTCCCATTGTGTGAATACTCCACAATATATTTACTCATTCCAATATTAATAAAGCTTTGGGATTTTTCCACTTTTGGACTTAACCAAAAAATCTGACAAACCATTCTGCAAAAAAAGAAAAAGAAAAAAAGAAAAAAAAAAGCCTCAAGAATTCCTTAGAGAAATGGTGATTCTAGAACCAAGGCAGCAAGTAGACAAGATGATATTGCAGTAACTTGTAGTTCCAGTAAGGATTTATTTAAAAAATAAATACAGCAATGATGAGGTATGGCAAAGGAACTCATAAACTACATGAAAGAGCTCCCCATGGCTAATTCTGAAACAATCTGATTCTGATATAAACAAATAATTTTTTAAAATATATTGAATGCAGAAGAATTAGAAATAACCTATGGGGATATTCTGTCCTTCAAGAAGTAGGATTTAACTCCTTGCTTCTTGTGTCAGCTGTGCATGTTGAATTTCTCCTTTTGAGTACAGTATGGAAAGGGTATAATATTACCTTTACAAAGGAAAAACCTGACAAATACTACTTTGTCCAGGTGATTAAGTTCAAGAAATCAACTACAATAGTGATGCCATGTTGATAGCATGTATCCTTGATATGTTATAATAAAACTTCACCTTCATCTCTGATCCTCTGCTCTAAAACCGAAACCATGAGAAAAGTATAACCATGAGAGAAATAAACAAGTCTAATTTGAGGGACCTTCTACAAATACATGATCATTACTTCCCAAAATTGTGAAGGTCATTAAAACAGGAAACTAAGAAATTCTTAAAACCAAGGGACGAATAAGGAGATATACTGACGAAGGTTAACGTGATATCTTGGAGGGAGGTGTGACTCCTGAACCAGAAAAATGAATTTAGGTTAACACTATGTGAATGGAAAGAAAATATAGATGCTATCTAAAAGTAATGTATAAGTATTTATTATGTTATTGATTATTCAATAACAAATGTACCTTAAGCAATAAAAACATACACCTTTTTAATATAAGGCATTAATAATAGGGAAAAGTGGGTGTGAACTGCAAGGAAACTATATTTTTATATAAATTTAAAACTGTTCCAAAACAGTAGAATTTGTTTATAAATCAGTCATCTTACTCCCATCTCTGTTTTCTTCTGTGTAATATATCAAATTTCTCATATATTTGTGTATATGCTTCTGAGGTCACTATGTTAAATTGATCATATGTCCATAAGAAAGCCAAAATCATATCCTCTTATTTACTATGAATTATAAGTGACGCTTGGTATTGGGTCTGACATATTTTCTCACTTCGTAATTCTTATACATAGGGACTTGTGTATTCTGGCCCTTTGCATATTCATATAAATTTTTGATACCCTCTTATACCAGGGTCCATAAAAAATCATTTTTCAATTTTTATTTGAATTTTGTTGAATGTATATTTCAGTTAGCAGAGAATATACATCTTACCAGTATTATTTCCTTCTAAGAACTTGTAAGATGTTCTCTTGTCTGTTTCGGAGGTATTTTATGTCTCATAGAGGTCTTATTTATGTTTTTATCAGTTTATTTCTTATGTACTTCCTATGGGTATGCTGTTGTAAAATGACATCCTTTTAAACTAATTTTTAATATATGTTTCATTGTTTGCAGAAATGGACCTTATATGCTGATTTTATATCCAACAAATTTGCTATGCTCATTTTAAAATGTCTAATGAATGTATGTTTTCCCCTTTATTATGTTTATTTGATGAACTGCACTTAATGATTTTTTTCTAATATTTAAGCAGCCATGCGTTCTTGGAATAACTCACATGGTATTTCTATTACCCATTTTATACTTTGCTGATACTGCTTTGTTAAGAATAAGATTTTCCCATGCACTTCATTAAGAACTTGACCAATAAGTAAGTTTATTCTCATACTGTGTTTCTTATGTTTTGGTATTAAGGTTATAAGCATAGGGTATGAGTTGGGTAGAATCTCCACTTTGCCTTTACTCTAGATTAGTGTGTTTATGTTTATGTGTGTGTGTTTGCGTGTATGTATGTTTGTGATTAGAAATAGAATTTCTGAGTAATAGTATTTAACTTTATTAATATTTGGTCTCCAAAATGGTTGCTGCTGCTGCTGCTGCTAAGTCGCTTCAGTCATGTCTGACTCTGTGCGATCCCATAGACGGCAGTCCCCCATCCCTGGGATTCTCCAGGCAAGAACACCAGAGTGGGTTGCCATTTCCTTCTCCAATGCATGAAAGCAAAAAGTGAAAGTGAAGTCGCTCAGTCATGTCTGACTCTTAGCGACCACACAGACTGCAGCCTACCAGGCTCCTCTGTCCATGGGATTCTCCAGGCAAGAGTACTGGAGTGGTTGCTAGTTTTTCTAATTCGTGCATAAATGTTATCTTGATTTAACATCAATGAAATTCTTATAAACATCAGACATTTTTATATTTGTTAATCTGATGTCAATGAAATGATGTCTCGTTTCATTATTTACTATCTAGATTATGTGTAAAATTCAACATTTTTTCACACATTTGTTGAGAACTCAGAATTCTTCAACTTTGTATTTAATTGTATCCTTTGTGTATTTTTAATTAGGTATATTTAAAATTATTGTTTTGCAGAAATTTTCTATATATTTTCAAATGGTGATCTTTGGTTAGTTATATGTTTTGAAGTACCTTCCCTCAGTTTGTGGCTTATATTTTTAATGTTGCTAATTTTATCTTTTGTTGTTCAGGAAAAAATGTTTTAAATATTACAAAATATATAATTTATTTTTCCATTGTGCTTTTATTTTTTAAAACAGTTACTGTTCTGTTCACCATCATAAATATAGTATCTTATTTTCTAAATATCATTTGGGAATTTTTGTTTAAATATTTATGTTATTAATCTATCTGAGAGTTATACATCAAGAGGTCTATTTGGATTAAACTTTATTTTTCTCCCTATGGATAGCAAACTTTCTAATGACCTTTACTGAATGAATTTTCCCATGGATTTCTAATGCTTCTCTAGTAAATAGATTTACAGGTTAAAATGACATGGTCTCTTATTTGTTTTCTATTCCCTTTAACTCTTTATCTATTATACTACTTTACAAACATCATACCATAGTTTCATCATAATTGTTGCTATTTTGTGGGAAATTTTCCTAGCCTTATTATTTTTAATATTCTCAGATTTCTTTTTGTAACCTCTTATGCTGCAATTCATGGGGTGGCAAAGAGTCGGACACGACTGAGCGAATGAACTGAATTGAACTGATTTGACCTTAAAATGTAGAATTATTTAACAATTCATGTTCTTATATTCAAATCATTGGTATAAATAAGGATATTTACATTTATATTTGGTTTTTATTTCAGAAATTAACATCCTTAGTGACTGTAGTTGACTATGTTTGGCTTAAAATAAGTATGGCCATGTCATTTTGTAACATTCATTTCATCATGGTATGATTTTATGATTAGCCCATTTTAAATGAATTCTTTGGTTCACTGCATTATTGATGTATCTTCAAGAAAATGGTTTTGATGACTTTCAAATGATTAAAGTTTATCTTTGTGAAATTACCAAAAATAAGCTGCATGAATGGGTTCATCTGGTAATTTTTCAAAGTTATAATGCAAACTTAAATATCTTGCCTGTCAAGTTAACACATAGTCATAGAAAGGAATCTGAGTACAAGAAAAAAAAATATATGTATGTGTGTGTGTGTATAACAATTACATATTAAGGCAATGGCACCCCACTCCAGTACTCTTGCCTGGAAAATCCCATGGATGGAAGAGCCTGGTGGGCTGTAGTCCATGGGGTTGCTGGGAGTCAGACACGACTGAGCGACTTCACTTTTCACTTTCATGCATTGGAGAAGGAAATGGCAACCCACTCCAGTGTTCTTGCCTGGAGAATCCCAGGGACGGGGGAGCCTGGTGGGCTGCTGTCTATGGGATCACACAGAGTCAGACACGACTGAAGCAACTTAGCAGTAGCAGTAGCAGTAGCAATGTTTTTAAATGTCATGTAATATTTGCCTGAAAAAGATAAGAATAGAATGTTACATTTAAAGAAATAAAAATACATATATATTTTATCATCCTCAAAATTCTCAGTGAAAGAAAATATGACTAAGGCCAATTGAGTACCTCTCAAATAAGTGATTCCGACTTTTACATGCAGTCACTGTCTTTGTTTTATTGACCATGTTGCAAACACTTACATTATAAAATAGATATAACCACAATAACAAAATTTAGCAAAATTGAATTTTCATTAAACTTTAATTCATTAAATAATTGTATTATTGGGTCTCACATTTCCCGAGGCTATTTAATAAACCTAAATTAAATCAATATTTCCTTTTGGTTTCACTTTACATTAATGCATTAACTTTTTTTTAACATACTCATAATATTCTAATATTTCAAAGTAGGCAGATGCATTGAAGCATATGATATCAGCATTTAAACAACAAACATTTCTTCATTGTATTGATTTAGAATAAAAACATATTTTCTTGTGTGAATATATTGATTTACAAAACTAACTCAAGAAGATATAATGAGTAACAATAAACAAAATAATGCTTTTTACTGTCTTCCATATCCTGAAATATATCCTGAAATGTTCTTCATTTAATAGGAATAGTGAATATGACCAACATAATTTGTTCCTATGAATTTATATTAATCAGTTCTTAAAGTATATGTGAAAATAACTCATTATTCCAAGAAAATGGAGTTATTTTCTTAGACGGTCTGTTCTGTGATTGTCTCTTAAACAATTCAAAGAAAAAGCAGATGGTGAGCAAGATTACAGTCTCCATGGTCATAGTTTATCCTTGCTCGAATAATTGTTAAATGGTATCCGGGGAAGGTACATTTATTTCTCTAGATTATTAACAACTATATAGACTCTGTAGTTAAAAAGTGTGTAGTAGTCTTGGATGTTGAGCTAACGGTAATGGTCATTGGGTAATGAGAACAAGAGACAGAGAGGAGTGATGAAGTTAGCAATTGCTTCCAATGAGAGGGAAAAAAAAACATCCATTCTAAAGAGAAACACATTCAAAAAATATGAATTTCATTCTGTTTGAAGTTTACCGTACAACATATTTAAGATGTTAATTGTGTTCACTGGTGCATATGAGTCCATTACGAAACAGAAAAGCCCTACTCATTTATTTAGACAGATAATCTATTTTATCTATGCTCATCAAGTTAACTCATTGTAGTGCTTATTAACTGCTGTATCCCTGTAAGAATATTAAGATTATAATACTTCAGTATAGTTTTGCTGGAGAAAAATGAACTTTTTAGCTGTTGATATTTTTCTCATTGTCTTAAAATACCCAATAAACAGACAGTATTTTGCACCTTAATGGCAAATGTCTCAGTTTGGTTCAGTTCAGTCATCTCAGTCACTCAGTCCTGTCTGACTCTAGGTGACCCCATGGACTGCAGCATGCCAGGCTTTAATTCTAGCTCCCGGGGTCCTCTTTCATATTCTTAGATCCCTTCACCCCTGGGCCCTTCTATATTATAATGCTCTCTCTTCCGATGAGCTCAGTTGCTCAGTCCTGTCCAACTCTTTGCGACCCCATGAACGGCAGTACATCAGACTTTCCTGTCCATCACCAACTCCTGGAGCCTACTCAAACTCATGTCCATTGAGTTGGTGATGTAATCCAACCATCTCATCCTCTGTCATTCCCTTGTCCTCCTGCTTTAAACCTTTCCCAGCATCAGGGTCTTTCAAATGAGTTAGTTTTTTGGATCAGGTGGCCAAAGTATTGGAATTTCAGGTTCAGCATAATTCCTTCCAATGAATATTCAGGACTGATTTCCTTTAGGATGGACTGGTTGGATCTCCTTGCTGTCCAAGGGACTCTCAAGAGTCTTCTCTAACACCATAGTTCAAAAGCATCAATTCTTCAGTACTCAGCTTTCTTTATAGTCCAATTCTCACATCCATACATGACAACTACTGGAAAAACCATAGCTTCGACTATATGGACCTTTGTGGCAAAAAACCTTTCTGATTTTTAATATGCTATCTAGGTTGATCATAGCTTTTATTCCAAGGAGCAGGTGTCTTGTTTAATTTCATGGCTTCAGTCACCATCTGCAGTGATTTCGGAGCCCCCAAAATAAAGTCTCTCACCGTTTTCATTTTTTCCCCATCTATTTGCCATGAAGTGATAGGACCAGATGCGATGATATTGGTTTTTTAAGCCAATTTTTTCACTTTCAAGAGGCTCTTTAGTTCTTTGCTTTCTGCCATAAGGGTGGTGTCACCTGTGTATCTGAGGTTATTGATATTTCTTCTGGCAATCTTGATTCTAGCTTGTGCTTCTTCCAGCCAGCATTTCACATGATGTACTCTGCATATAAGTTAAATAAGCAGGGTGACAGTATACAGCCTTGACATACTCCTTTCCCAATTTGGAACCAGTCTGCTCTTGCATGTCCAGTTCTAACTGTTGCTTCTTGACCTGCATACAGGTTTCTCAAGAGGCAGGTCAGGTGGTCTGATATTCCCATCTCTTTAAGAATTTCCCAGTTTGTTGTGATCCACCCAGTCAAAAGCTTTGGCATAGTAAATAAAGCAGAAGTAGATGCTTTTCTGAAACTCTCTTGCTTTTTTGATGATCCAAGGGATGTTGGCAATTTGATCTCTGGTTCCCACAAATATTCATATAGACATGAATGACGATATTAAGATAGATCATTTATATGCAACTAATAACCAAGAAATTCTACTAATCAAAGAGGCAACAATTAATACTATGTGTGTTCCTATTGAAACTTAGATAATATTTTTTGTAGCTAATGTACATTTAAAATATGTAAATGTTAGTTTTTCTTTCCTAGTATATAAATATATTTTGTTTTAAAAAATTAAAATCTCTCAATAAAATGGTAGTTACTAGGACTTGTTTAGCATATATAAGATTGTTGTTTAATTGCCAACTTGTGTCTGACTTTGCGACCCCATGAGCTGAAGACAGCCAATTCCTCTGTCCGTAGGATTTCCCAGATAAGAATACTGGAGTGGATTGCCATTTCCTTCTCCATGGGGCATATAAATGATTTGAATTAATTATGAGAGAGTGAATTTGAAATTAATGATATAATGATAAAGAGAACATTCTTGAAATAAGAAAAGCAGATTAAAATAGTAAACATTATTTGGGAAAAAAATAAAGCTATTCTTATAAGTGAGTCTAAATTATATTCTTGTGCAAGAGCAAATGCTTATACAATTAGACTGAACTCTTTGATTTTTATCCTCAGGGAAACACTGACTCAAGTTTCAATCTACAACTTTACTAGTAGATTTTAAAATTAAATCTATAGGCAAGTTGTAGTTGGCATACAGAGATGCACACATGAAGTTTCAAATTCATGCATGAAATAAATGTTTGATATAACTATTTGCCACTTTGAGATCTTTCAGCTTCTATTTAAGTGAACTATCTTGAAATTGGACTTTCCTTGTCTCAGATGGTAAAAAATCTGCCTGCAATGCCGGAGACCTGGGTTCAATCCCTTGGTCATGAAAATCCCCTGGAGAAAGTAATGGCTACCTACTCTTCTGGTGGCTCAGACAGTTAAGAATCCACCTGCAATGCAGGAGACCTGAGTTCTTTCCCTGGGTTTGGAAGATCCCCTGGAGGAGGGCATGGAAACCCACTCCAGTATCCTTGCCTGGAGAATCCCCATGGACCAAGTAGCCTTGTGGGCTACAGTCTATGACCATCACAAAGAGTCGGACATGACTGAGCGACTAAACACACCTATTCCAGTATTTTTGCCTGGAGAATTCCATGATCAGAGGAGCCTGGCAGGCTACAGTCTGTGGGGTTGCAAAGAGTCAGACACACCTGAGTGATTAGCACTGTTTTATTGTGAAGCTGTAGCTTGTCCTCTGAATCCAAAACAGTTTTTTACTTTGAATACGGATAAAATTTTTAACAATTCCGTTTATCACTTAACATCCATTTTCACAGTCCATTTTCAATCAGGACATATTCTTAACCTGTTGTTCAGTTACTAAGTTGTGTCCGACTCTTTGCAAACACATGGATTACAACATACCAGTCTTCTCTGTCCTTCACTGTCTCCAGGAGTTGGCTCAAACTCATTTCCATTGAGTAGATGATGCCATCCAACCATCTCATCCTTTGCTATCCCCTTATTAGACTGGTGTCATTTGCGTATCTGAGGTTGTTGATATTTTTCCCAGCAATCTTGATTCCAACTTGTGAGTCATCCAGCCCAGCATTTTGCATGATGTACTCTGAATATAAGTTCAATAAGTAGGGTGACAGTATTCAGCCTTGATGTACTCCTTTCCCAATTTTGAACCAGTCCATTGTTCCATGTCTGGTTCTGTCACTTCTTGACACGCATAAGGTTTTGCAGGAAGCAGGTAAGGTGGTCTGGTATTCCCATTTCTTTAGGAATTTTCCACAGTTTGTTGTGATCCTCATAGTCAAAGGCTTTAACAGAGCCAATGAAACAGAAGTAGATGTTTTTCTGGAATTCTGTTGTCTTATCTATGATTGAAGGGATGTTGACAATTTGTTCTCTGCTTCACTTCCTCTGCCTTTTCTAAATACAGCTTGTGCATCCGCAAGTTTTTGGTTTATGTACTATCCAAGCCTGCTTTGAGCAATTTTGAGCATATCTTGATATCATGTGAAATAAGCACAATTTTACTATAGTTTGAATATTCTTTGGCATTGTCTTTCTTTGGGTTTAGGATGAAAAAAAAAAAAAAAAAAAATGACCTTTTCTAGTCCTGTAGCCATTGCTGAATTTTCCAAATTTGCTGACTTAATGAGTGCAGCACTTTAGCAATGTCATCTTTTAGGATTTTAAATAGCTCAGCTGCAATTACACCATCTCCACTAGCTATATTTGTAGTAATGCTTCCTAAGGCCCACTTCACTTCACTCTCCAGGATTTATGGCTCTAGGTGAGTGACCATGCCATCGTGGTTATCTGGGTAATTAAGACCTTCTTTTGGATAGTTTTCCATGTATTCATGCCAGCTGTTTTTAATCTCTTCTGCTTCTATTAGGCCCTTTCTGTGTCTGTCCTTTATTGTGCCCATCTATGTATGAAGTGTTCCCTTAGTATCTCTAATTTTCTTGAAATTGCTAGTCTTTCCCATTATATTATTTTCCTCTGTTTCTTTTGGTTGTTCACTGAAAAAGTCCTTCTTATCTCTCCTTTATTAACCTAGCCTGCCATAATACAATGCTTATTTTAGGAAATATTAAAGTGAATTTATTAAGTTCTCATCTATTTAATTATGAAATTTTCATATTATAAAACCCAAGTTGTCACATAAATTTCTGTTTTCTGGCATCTGATGTTCTTTACTGAACAGTATACTTGATTTTAAGAAGCCATCCTTACTTTAGAAAGACTATATTACTAGTAAAGCAAAATACAGAAATGCTGGAAATTGAAAGCAAATAACTATAAGTAAACTCTGGGAGTTGGTGCTGGACAGGGAGGCCTGGCATGCTGCTATCCATGGTGTCTCAGAGTCGGACATGACTGAATGACTGAACTGAACTATAAGAGGCAATTTATGATTAAAATCTTTCTGACACATTATATGAATAACTCTAAAGTTCAATTTTCATTCCAATAAATTGCTAACAAAAATACCTGATTTCTGACATTCAGGTTTTTTGTGAAAAGCAAAAACAAGATGTGTAAATCAGGTTGCAAAGCATTTTGTAACAAGAATATTCAATATAAACGTAATTGAAATGAATCGACTTCTCTTTCCTATTTTAGATTCTTGTTTTGTTCTGCTCTGTTTTGTTTTCTGGGCTTTTAGCTGCATTATAAGTCGCTGTAAAATGAATCATTCTTTCATTTTCTAATGGCTTGTCTGTGGAGTTGTCCTTGGTGCTTATATTCTATTTTTAGTGCCAAGGTAAAACTATGAAACAGGCAAAATTCACCATGAAGCTGTTGGGAAAAGCAGTCCCATCATTATCTTTGGACTTTTTCTCAATCACATAAGAATGGGTGTTGGGTCCAGAACGCTTTCTTACCATGCCTGACTTATCATTTTGTGGGGTAAGTCTTTCCCTGTTTCACACTCACTGTGCACTCATTTGTTCACCTAAGCATGTATGTCATATGGCATCTGGTCAGACCACTGCTGTATCTGTCTTCTACAGGGAGGGGATGGATAAAGGCTCTCTGCTGCAGCACAAGAAGTATGAGTGCAGGTCAGCTGCCCGGGGTTGGCTGGCTGCCTAGAGGAACCTGCTGTCCACGAGAGACTGAAGCTTACTATTAAAGCTGATCCTACTCCTCTCTTCTCCACGAGAGTAAAACAATGTTCCTTCCAGTGTTGACATTTCCCTTGATGACTCAGATACCAAGATGCAGTAGGCAGAAGTGCTTGTCTTCCATTGCTAATAACAGGCAACTGATGCCACTTGCTCATCAGAAAGCAAGCACATGAATTAAAGTATAACTGACTTTACATATTCAAAACTAAAGTACTGATATTTATGGACATAAAATTTCTGGGTGATATGCTATATACTCCATATAATTCCATAGAAGCGTGAATTAGCCCAAGATATTTCCTACTAATCTGTAACAGTTTCCAGGCACTGTTTGAGTTTCTTTAGCAGAGGAGACATAGTTAACTGATTCCTGGTATCAAAGAATTCTATATTTTCCTTTTTATTTTTGTGTTTGAATTCTAGACACAGTCATTTTAGGCACATTTCTGTAATTCTTAAATATTTTCCCTTTTTTATTGTCTTTGTATTGCATCCTGGTATCGTTTTGTCCTTTAAAGATTTGATTGGATTAATAGAATTTATGTGGCTTCTCTGGTGGCTCAGTGGCTCATGCGAATATAGGAGACTTAAGTTTGATCTCTGGGTCAGGAAGATACCCTGGAGAAGGAAATGGCAACCTACTCCAGTATCTTTTCCAGAAAATCCCATGGACAGAGGAGCCTGGTGGGCTGTAGTCCATGGGGTTGCAATGTTTGCAACAGGGCTTTGTGAGTAAAGAACAACAACAAGTAGATTTAAATATGAGTAAGGATGCTTGCATGGGGAATAATTTTGTATGTAGAAGGTTTATTATTAATTACTTAATCTTACTTTTCTAAAGAACCTTGTTATTCTGAACTGAAATAATGCTTTGTAAGATGGAAAGGGAATTGAAATAACCCTTTATATGATTAATAATGTATCCAAAATAGGTGGGTAAAAATGTTTTTCAAAATAAGTTTAAAAGATAAAAATTAGTTAAATCTGAATAGCATACAAAATAACAAAATAAATCTCATGTGGATTTAGACTTTATCATCATCATCATCAAATATTGAATATGTATATATACATATGCACACACACACACACACACACACATATATATATATATAAAACATACACAGGGCTTCCCTAAAGGCTGCTAAAGAATCCTCCTACAATGTGGGAGACCTGGGTTCGATCCTTGGGTTGGAAAGATCCCCTGGAGAAGGGAATGGCTACCTACTCCACCGTTCTGGCCTAGAGAATTCCATGGACTGTATAGTCCATGGAATTGCAAAGAGTCAGACATGAAATGACTGAGTGACTTTCAGTTTTACTTTCAAAACATGCACATTTTATATATTATTTCTATATAACACATACATATATAATTACAGTGCAAAAAAAAGATATAAAATTTTAGGAAAATGTATTCTAGTTTATGAAAAGTATCATAGACATTTTGCTAGGGATCACGTTAAATATGTAGATTTCTTTGAGTATTATGGCCATTTTAACATTAATTCTTCCAATCCAGGACATGAGATATCTATTTCTTCACATCATCTTCAATTACTTTGATCAATGTTTTATAGCTTTCAGCATATAGGTCTTTCAAAGTAATCTGAAAAATAATGCATAACTGGATCATTTTGCTGTACGGCTGAAACTAACACAATGTTGTAAATCAACTGTATTTCAATAAAGATACCCACAGAGCATGATATCAAAATAAGATAAACAAGTAAAATTATAGATATATGACACCATAAAATTCCAACTTTTTAAAAATAATAAAATAAGCCTATTAACATAAATGTAACAAACATTCATTTTAGCTACTCTGATTCCTTTGCCTTTACATATAAATTTTATAATAAGCTTATTTATATCTATAAAAATGTTGATGTGATTTTGATAAGAATTGGGGTACATCTGTGTATAAGTTGGGAAAAAATTAACATCATTACTATATTAAGTTGTCTGGACAACAGTATAATATATCCCAACATTTATTTAGATCTTTATTTTATTTCATCACTATTTTGTAATTTTTGGCATGCAAGTCTTGTATATGTCTTTTTCAATTTACTTTGAGACTTTAATTTTGAGAAACTATAAAAATTAGTGATTGGTGTTTTTTTCTAAGTATTAATGCTAATATCCCCTTCATGGATCACAGCTTCATTCTCACAAAAGGGCTTATGTAACTCAATTAAGCTATGACCCATGATGTGCAGGGCCTCACAAGATGGATGGGTCAAAGTTGAAAGTTGTGATTAAGCATGGTCCACCAGAAGAAAAAATGGCAAACCACTCCAGTATTCTTGCAAAAATGTGAAAAATTCTTTTACTCATGAGAATACCAGAGCATTTTATCTATCTCCTAATTTCCTGTATACAGGTGGAGATGCAACAGTTAGAACAATATATGGAACAACTGACTGGTTCAAAATTGGGAATGGAGTATAACAAGGCTGTATATTTTTGCCCTGTTTAACATATATGCAAAGTTTATCATGGGATATGACAGTCTGGATGCAGCACAAGCTAAAGTCAAGTTTGCTGGGTAGAAATGTCAATAACTTCAGCTACGCAGATGACACCACCCTTATGGCAGAAAGGGAAGAATTAAAGAACCTCTTGATGAGAGTGAAAGAGGAGAGTGAAAAAGGCTTAAAAGTCAACATTCAGGAAACTAAGATCATGGCATCTGGTCCCATCACTTCATGGCAAATAGATGGGCAAACAGTGGAAACAGTGAGAGACTATTTTGGGGGGCTCCAAAATCACTGCAGATGGTGAGTGCAGCTATGAAATTAAAAGATGCTCACTCCTTGGAAGAAAAGCTGTGACCAACCTAGACAGCATATTAAAAAGTAGAGATAAAACTTTGAATGACAAAGGTCCATCTAATGGTTTTTCGAGTAGTCTTGTACGGATGTGAGAGTTGGACATAAAGAAGGCTGAGTGTCAAAAAATCGATGCTTTTGAATTGTGGTGCTGTATAAGACTCTTGAGAGCCCTTTGGACAGCAAGGGGATCAAACCAGTCAGTCCTAAAGAAAATCAACCCTGTATTCACTAGAAGAACTGATGCTGAAGCTGAATCTCAAGTATGTTGGCTACCCGATGTGAAGAACTGACTCACTGGAAAAGAGCCTGATGCTGGGAAAGATTGAAGGCAGGAGGAGAAAGGGTAACAGAGGATGAGATGGTTGGATAGCATCATTGACTCAGTGGACATGAGTTTGAGCAAACTCTAAGAAATAGTGAAAGACAGGGAAGACTGTTATGCTGCAGTCCATGGGTTGTGAAGAGTCAGACAAGACTGAGCAACTCAGCAACAGCAAATTCCTGTAAATGGGTGCATTAACAGCAGTTTGCAGACCCTTGGAGACTATTCAGTTGTCTAAGATCTTGAGTTAGAAACAGATCAAAGCAGACAAGCAAAAGTTTTATTCACATTAAGATGCAAAATTGAGCACTTATTTAAATTGTGTTCCCAGTCCACAAACCACAGTACATTAACAGTCGTCAGGAATAGAATTGCCAATAGATAGCTTTGCTATTTCCTATTGTTTAACACATTCATAGGTAGCAAAAAATATAAGCTTAAACTAATTCATTTCAAAATCATGGTAATAATTAGATCTATTTCTAAATGTAAAATGAATATATCAATTAAAAATGTACATATTATTGATAATATATCTCACTTTAAAAATTTTTGATAAATATTTTGGTATATAAAATAGATATAACTTTTTCATTTAACAAGAGGGCCTTTGTATAGTGTATAAAAAATTCTCCAAGATTTTCTAAGTAAACACTAAGCGAAAAAAAATGAAAAGTTTTAGAACAGTTGTATATTGTTCTAAAACCTTTGTGAAAAGAACAGTGGGTAAATAAATATATATATAAACAAATATACGTACTTTAAGTGAAGTATCTCTTAAAGATTGCCCAATAAACTCACTGGGATATTCCAAAAGAAGTAGGTGTGTGAAAGAGGTAAGCAGGAGAAATCCCTTTGTAACTTTTGAGCTGTGAGCAAGGTGTTCATTAACTTTAAAACAACAATAATAAAAATAAAATTATAAAACAAAAGGAAAATAATAGTTTACCCAGGAATAATAAGCATACAAACAATTGTTTGTGTATTTAAACACAATTAAAGTTCATGTCTTTTATGTTTATATTTTAACTTAATTTGGTAGACTAGACTATTGACCTGTTTTAAGTAAGAAAGAACTCAATCATTATGAGTCATAAACTGTAGGAGATACTAGCTTGAAATGTTCTTTTCATGTGTGGTATTGAAATCATCAAAGGGAGCATTCTATTCTTCTATGATTTACATTCCATTCAAAGTTACCAGATTTCTATTAATGCAAAACAATTTTAGAACACTACTAACAACTCTGACTTAATTTTATCTCATCAACTAGGCATGAGCTGTTCTAAATAGTATTATCCATTCTCTCTGCCATCACATGGTTTTACTGTATCAGAATTAAATGACTTTAATGACTTGTCATGATTTATCATCCAGAGAGTGAATAAATCTATACTTTCTATTATTAATCTCATTACTCTCATGCATGACTTGATATTATAAATTATCTTGAAAAGAAACAGGTTTTGCTCATTTTTTGTTAGCATAATGTATTAAAATATAATTCTCATGCTGAGGGAATGTGTACACATGATTAGCAATAAAAATATGTATTTTACATTCATTTAAATTGTACTTGAAAATATGTTCATCTCATGGTTTTAATTGATCAAGGATCCACTTTAGTCATATGTTTATGTGTATAGCACAGTATATTTTGTGGCCTAGAGATAATACATAAGTGATGATCAGCTTATTTATATATTTAATAAGCAGATAGTCTATAGTATCAGATCAGATCAGATCAGATCAGTCGCTCAGTCGTGTCCGACTCTTTGCGACCCCATGAATCGCAGCACGCCAGGCCTCCCTGTCCATCACCAGCTCCCGGAGGTCACTCAAACTCGCATCCATCGAGTCAGTGATGCCATCCAGCCATCTCATCCTCTGTCGTCCCCTTCTCCTCCTGCCCTCAATCCCTCCCAGCATCAGAGTCTTCTCCAATGAGTCAACTCTTCGCATGAGGTGGCCAAAATATTGGAGTTTCAGCTTTAGCATCATTCCTTCTAAAGAAATTCCAGGATTGATCTCCTTCAGAATGGACTGGTTGGATCTTCTTGCAGTCCAAGGGACTCTCAAGAGTCTTCTCCAACACCACAGTTCAAAAGCATCAATTCTTCGGCGCTCAGCCTTCTTCACAGTCCAGCTCTCACATCCATACATGACCACAGGAAAGACCATAGCCTTGACTAGGCGAACCTTTGTTGGCAAAGTAATGTCTCTGCTTTTGAATATGCTATCTAGGTTGGTCATAACTTTCCTTCCAAGGAGCAAGCGTCTTTTAATTTCATGGCTGCAGTCACCATCTGCAGTGATTTTGGAGCCCAGAAAAACAAAGTCTGACACTGTTTCCACTGTTTCCCCATCTATTTCCCATGCAGTGATGGGACCAGATGCCATGATCTTCGTTTTCTGAATGTTGAGCTTTAAGCCAACCTTTTCACTCTCCACTTTCACTTTCATCAAGAGGCTTTTTAGCCCCTCCTCACTTTCTGCCATAAGAGTGGTGTCATCTGCATATCTGAGGTTATTGATATTTCTCCCGGCAATCTTGATTCCAACTGCTGTTTCTTCCAGTCCAGCATTTCTCATGATGTACTCTGCATATAAGTTAAATAAACATGGTGACAATATGCAGCCTTGACGTACTCCTTTTCCTATTTGGAACCAGTCTGTTGTTCCATGACCAGTTCTAACTGTTGCTTCCTGACCTGCATACAGATTTCTTAAGAGGCAGATCAGGTGGTCTGGTATTCCCATCTCTTTCAGAATTTTCCATAGTTTATTGTGATCCACACAGTCAAAGGCTTTGGCATAGTCAATAAAGCAGAAATAGATGTTTTTCTGGAACTCTCTTGCTTTTTCCATGATCCAGCGGATGTTGGCAATTTGATCTCTGGTTCCTCTGCCTTTTCTAAAACCAGCTTGAACATCAGGAAGTTCACGGTTCACATATTGCTGAAGCCTGGCTTGGAGAATTTTGAGCATTACTTTACTAGCGTGTGAGATGAGTGCAATTGTGCGGTAGTTTGAGCACTCCTTGGCATTGCCTTTCTTTGGGATTGGGATGAAAACTGACCTTTTCCAATCGAAAGTGCTAATTAATAATAATATCATAGGCTAAAAGGGACATATGTTTTTTTGCTTTTTATTAAAGTACAGTTGATTTACAACATCGTGTTAGTTTCAGACATATAGCACAGTAAATTTAGTTATACATACATACGTATATACACTTTTTCAGTTTTTTAAAAAAGATATATGCTTTAATATATATTGTTAGGTTAATTTTTAGTTTTGGCTGTGTGGTTAAAGCAATCTTTACATGGGTATTGTTAGTTCAATAATTATTTTTCCAACTTACCTGCTATCTGCCATCAGTTTTTAGTATAGACACTGTGTATAGTTTGTCTATAATGGTATTTATAGAGTTGCTTCCAAGAAGGATGCTAATTAGCATCAAAGGCAAATGCTTGAATTGTTAGTTGTGAACTTCAGATTTGCATTACACCTAAATTGCAATGGACTTCCCTGGTGGCTCAGAAGGTAAAGTGTCTGCCTACAATGAGGGAGACCCAGATTCAATCCCTGGGTGGGGAAGATCTCCTGAAGGAAATGTCAACCCACTCCAGTATTCTTGCCTGGAAAATCCCATGGATGGATGAATCTGGTAGGCTATAGTCCATGGAGTTGCAAAGAGTCGGACGTGACTGAGCAACTTCACTTTCACTTAAGTTGCAATAATGGATATCCCTTATTGTATATATACTTGTGTTAATTTAAATAAACTATTCATTTATAAATTATAGTTGAATAAAAATAAGACTAGAGGCTGAACAATGTGCAAAAACAAGGAGCCTTTGTCCTGCTGCTGCTGCTAAGTCGCTTCATTAGTGTCCGACTCTGTGTGTACCCAGAGACAGCAGCCCACAGGTTCCCCCATCCCTGGAATTCTCCAGTCAGGAACACTGGAGTGGGTTGCCATGTGAAAAATTAAAGTGAAGTTGTTCAGTTGTGCCCGACTCTTAGTGACCCCATGGACTGCAGCCTACCAGACTCCTCCATCTATGGGATTTTCCAGGCAAGAGTACTGGAGTGGGTTGCCATTGCCTTCTCTGGCCTTTGTCTTAGTCCAAGCTATACACTGTAATTCCCCGTCATTATAGAAGATTAATTAGGTTCCAAAGAGGGTGAGCAGGCTTCTCTTTTTAAGTTTACATTATACAGATCCCTTAGATAATACACATTCTATCTCTATTAGTCCTAAAAGGTTTTAATATTCATGCCAAAAGTAAATCTTACTTTTTCATATAAATTTTTCCATCCTTTTTCCAGCTACAAGTAAAGCATTATATTCCACCCACTCACTGTAGGACAGGGAAGCCTGGCATGCTGCAGTCCATGGGTCACAAAGACTCAGACACCACTGAGTGAGTGAACAAAAACAAAAGTTCTCAGATAACAGCCTGAGAGAATCAACTGCTCGGCACTTAGTATAATTAGGTGGAAGCATGGTGTTATGGTTAAGACAAGTCCTATAGCCACATTCCCAGGCTTTGATAGCAGTTCTGTGACTTACTAGCTCTATGACCATGAACAAGTTTCCTTAATCTCACTCTATTTCAATTCTCATTTATAGAGTAAAATTAAATCAAAGTACCTATTTCATAGTTTTTATGGAAACCTTATTTTATATATTTATACACGTATGTTAGTCACTCAGTCATGTCTAACTCTTTGTGACCCCATGTACTGTAGCTCACCAGTCTCTTCCATCCATGGAATTCTCCAGGCAAGAATACTGGAGTGAGAAGCCATTGGCTTCTTCAAGAAAATCTTCCCAATCCAGGGATTGAACTTGGGTCTCAGGTATTGCAGCCAATTCTATCTGAGCCACAAGGGAAGCCCATATATATGTATATATGAAAGTCATTACTTGGTACATATTAAGCATTATGAAATTGTTACTTGTTTTTATAATCATCATCATCATTGTCACTATCATCATCATCACAAAATCTTGTAAACTCACTTTGTTTACTAATATATTAGAAGCACATAGAACAATGATTTGTGTGCAGTAGTTAATAAATTTTTGTTTAGCAGGTGAATTTAAGAGTGGATGTATGACATTGTCCTTTTTCAATACCCAGAAACATATGAGTTGACATTATCCTAATACAGAGATGACAGTGTAGTTGAGAAAGGAAAACCTGACCAAGAGGTATATAGATGTAATATTTATGAAGGATTTAATCTTAGTTCAATGATTCATATACTAATTCATACACAGTTAATTGAGTGCCTTCAAACTCTCAAGACTAGTACATCTGACATTTTCTCCTAAAACAAAGAAATAACAGTATGCATAAGGAGAGTTTAGCATGAAAAGAGTATCCAGTTATTTGAAACTACACAGAGTCACCTTGGGACTATACTTTCTAATATGATTTACCTAAAAGAATTTTCCTCAGGTTTAAAATCACATCCCTTAAGATCCTGCCTTTTCTCTTCCAAAAATCTTTGTAAATGTCAGAGTAATTACAGCGTTTCTCTGCTTCTGAAACACTGTAATTACATTCTCTAATAGGTAGGAGCTTGTGATTTTTCAGTTTCTCCTACCTGAGTTGCTTTCTCCGCTTAGCCTTGTTGTTGTTATTCAGTGGCCAAGTCATGTCTGACTCTTTGCTTATTGCATTCCAAATATACCCTGGCCCTTAGCAGTCATCATTTGCATAGGAGTGGGTCAAAACATGGTTGAAATACTAACTTGGAGAGGCAATGTTTGCATATGAAGTATGGTCAAACTAAATACTACTTAAATATATAAAATAATACCATTACATTTAAGTAGGAAGAATCACCTCACTGAACTGTACTGCCTTAAATAACATGCCTCCTAACTACCATTTTAGGTAGAATAAACCTCAAACTTTAAATGTTAGAGAGGTAGATCAAATATCCTGAGTTTTCCCTATTGACCTAATTATGGGGTTTTGGAAAATAACTTCCCTAGCTGATGAAAATAAAGGGATCCAAAATGTGATGAGACAGTAAGTCAGGTATCAGCTACCATATGCAATGGGTACTCATCATTATTTATTTTTTAAAATAAGTCTCTGAAATATCCAAGTGATTAGGTAAACAACTATTGACTACAGGTTTTAATATGTTGATTCCATTAGACATTAACAGACAAACTTGAGTGAAGTGAACATTGAGAAATAATGTGTTGAACACATGTAAATATCAGACTGCAGATGTGAGGGTGTGATTTCATTTTATTAGAATAACATTGTAACATAGACATAAATATTAAATAAACTTCACTCAGAGACATTAAGTAAATTGTCATTGTTCAATTGACACCTATTCTTTCCCAATAAGTCCCATGAACAAAATATTGGAAAAATCGTGTATTTAATTTTGAAAATACAATTAGTTTTGACTTAGTGCATATTTAATACTTTAGAAGAGGGTATTGGCTAGTGTATGTGAACATTAAAAGATTAAATTATGCTTTATTGAAACAGGATTTTTTTTTTTTTTTTTTTGGATGTGCAAATATCTTCATTGTGTGGATGATAGATGAGAGTGAAAGTCCTTAATTCGTCTCTGACTCTTGGAGACCCCACGGACCATACGGTCCATGGAATTCTCTAGGCCAGAATACTGGAGTTGGTAGCCTTTCCCATCTCCAGGGAATCTCCCCAACCCAGGGAGCGAACCCAGGTCTCCTGCATTGCAGGTGGATTCTTTACCAACTGAGCTGGCTAGCTAGATAGATCGACAGATAGATGAGTGCATTAACCAGTTGAATAAATGAACATGTACCTTAGTTGCATAAAAAAGAGTTCAACATCTTAAAGAGGTTAAAAAAAACTTATTAATAAAAAATTCAGTCTTTATTTCTTGATAATCTATATGCCACATATAGAGTCTAGATATGTTTGCCTCAATACATATTTGTCAAAATGTAGAGCATGCTTTCATTTATTTCATATTTCCTAGGTTAAAGAGATTTCAAACAATGAAATTCATCATCATATTTATTTAATAATCACTGTGACCAGAATTCTACTATACTCTAAAGGATTTTAAAATGAATAGGGCAAACCTCTCTCCCTAAATCACACAATCTGCAAGAATACAATCAAATAATTTCAACCAACCCTCCTTATTCCAAGGTATGAAAATTGTGACAGAAACTAAGGGGATATTTTGAAAAATGTCATGGGCCGAAACACAGAAACATATATATATATAGCATTATCCATATTTGCTTCAATTCACTAAGTAAAATATTCATTACACATTTATTTTTGTCAGTACACTTGGAGAACAGAGTTGCAGTGGAGTCTTTATTCTTCAAAATTTAGAATTTTATTGTGTAGTAAATGTTATGTCTTATGACAGATAATGTGGGTCTATATATGTTCTAATTATAAAAATGAATATTTGGAGGCTAAATAAAAAGTTTATTACCCAGTATAATTTTGGTATAATTTTAGATCATGTTCCCAGTATTTCACTTAATTTTTAACATTAATAACATAATTTGATAGGTTTCAATTGCTATTTTTTATTAATTAAGATAAAATAAATGTATTCATTAAATGAGAAATTAAGAAGAGATATTTCTCATCAGTATATTTTGTGTATCTATCAATCAAAAATTAGCAGTATTAGTAAGTGGATATGTTTGAATTCAAAGTAGAATTTTTTGAAATGGAGGGAGTATTCACTTTGTGCTTAATTTTTTCTTCTGACACAGTAAAATTGAAGCTTCCTTCCAGTATCTGCTAGTAGCAAGGCTGTCAAAACCATTTAATGTTGTATTTAAGAATGTTTCTATATATAATGTAAAGTAATATAAGTTGGCATAATCTACCAGTTCAATCATTTAAATACTTTTTACTACTCCTAACCAAAAATAAGTATTTTGTGTTTCATTCTTTAACATTTATTACATAATTAGATAACCTCTCTTAAAATGTTGAGAGAGAGAAAACAAAAAGCATTGAAGAATTACCCCACAAAATCCTGCATTTGTTAATACAGGCAAAATAAATGTAATGAAGAATATATATGTCTACACAAAAATTGAAAGAAAATATTTAACCTGTTATGCTTCTGTATCCTTTAGTCTTAATCTTGTTTCTCAGGGACTAAGTAAGTTGGCTAATAGTTTTCCTAGGTTATGTGTGAGTGTTCCATTCTATTGGTTTTCTATGAAGTCACTGTCATGACAACCTCCCCATGGATCCACCAACCTTTCCTTCCATTAAAATCATGTCCCAGAGAAGGCGTGAAATAGGTTTACGGCCGACAGCTCATTAAACCAGTAACTTTTAGGTGAGGTGTGCATTGGGATGTCTGAGGGAACGCTGTTCTCTACTATTTCAAAATGCTTGAGGCTTAATAAAAAAAGAGTAAAAAATGTTCCAAATACTCATCTGCTAGATGATACCTAATGCATAGAAATTATTTCTACCTCAAAATGTGATTTTCTTGCGTTTAACCTGAAAATTAGAAGTTAGATAAGACCAGGTCTGAGAGATTAACATAGCATAAAAAACATGTTTCTGTGACTTCTCAGAATATTTATTTTAAAACATTGAATTCAAGGAATTGAATATTACTGCAGAATCAGGAAACATCAAGGCTCACTTAAGCAAGATATCATTTTAAGAAAATTTTATTCAGTTAGAGTCAAGTTTGTTCACTTTATGAATATCACTTTGTCTCTTTGGATCTTGCTTTTCTCATTAAATTGAGGGCACTGATTGAGACAGTCTTTTAAGACAGGATCTAGTTCTAATAGCTTTGATTTTATATAATTTATAAAAGAGAGTCAGATTTTCTACTTCTATTTTAAAATGAACCATCTCTAAGCAATAATTTAAATAAAACACTATAAATCTCCTCTAAAATTATGATCCCCATGGTTTTCTTAAGTAGAGTTTTCAAGTTTTCTAAGCTGTCTTATTGAAGTGCTGAAATGGAAAAGAAATACTTTCAAATGTATTATGGGAAAATAATTCAGTATATTGTATTAGATGATGAGATAGCTATATCTTTAGAAAGCTTTAATAAATTTAAAATAAATGAAGATATTAAAGGAAGGAAATATCCATTCTAAAATAAGCTCATTCTGCACAATAATTTCCTGAATTTTAGTTGTTATGATTTCTTAATGACTTAAGTTAGAGAAAATAACTCAATGGTATAAAATGTGCAGTATTATATATAAAATATATATTGAACTATATAAAATAGCATGTTTCATATGCATAACATCAGTATACATGTGAGGATGATTATAAATTTAGTATAAATCAATTATTTGTATTGTATTTTACTTTTAATTCAATAAAAATATTGATATGATGATACATTCTCAGAGACATTAATAAAGTTATATGACCCAAATACAAATAAATTTAAAATATAAATTTGCAGCCATTACTAACATCCTTAGTAGTAACAGAAATAATAACTCTTTATTTTAATTATTCTCAGGGTAATTTGTGTGCTTTCTTATATATAATTTTTCTGTTTAAATGTATTATGCATTGTAACAGAGGTGTATGCGTGCATGCTTTTCTCAGTCGAGTCCAACTGTTTGCGACTCCACAGACTTCAGCCTTCCAGGTTCCTCTGTCCTTGGAATTTTCCAGGCAAGAATAGTGGAGTGGGTTGCCATTTCCTACTCCAGGGGATCTTCACGACCCAGGGATTGAACCCACATTTCCTAAGTCTCCTGCATTGGCAGGCAGATTCTTACCACTGAGACACTTGAGAAGCCCATAACAAAGATGCAAAGAAATGCATGAAAAATGGTTCAGTGAATAAGTATGGTGCTGTCACCCACGTTATCATTCCCCAATTCATTAATTAGAAAAATCCTGTCATTCACAAAAGCTCCATTGTTCTAGACCTTCACCCTTAAAATTAACAGAATCTTTATTTGTATGAATTATCATGCTTATTCCATTATTGGTTTATAATCTGTATAACTCATGATTTTGTTTTTCCTGATGCTAAACTACTTATGTAAAATACAGTTTTGATGTAAGTTATGGTGTCCTTTATTATGCATCCCAGCAGTACAAAACAGTAGTTTTCATTATGCAAATTTTGAAAGATATTTCAAGGGCATTTTCCTGGAATTTTTTCCTTACAAATAGACTGCCTGCCTACTAGAATTCAGTAGGAATATCTAAGTTTGTATGCTGAACTATGAGCCAATATATATAAAAGTTTAGATGAAGAGACATTCACAAGTATTAATTTATTAAGTTATGTAATAGGAGGCAAAACCAAGCAAGTTTCTTGGTAGATCAAGATTTACACTACAATGTAGTGACTAATCAATACTAACCAGCAAACACATTAAATTATATAGTAACTGAGTTCCTTATAAAATACATCAGCCAAAATCATATATAGTAATACAAAACAAGTTCAGAAAAATCAACAGAATGCAATAAAATGGCATAAACCCCTGTCTATACAAGTAGCCACCATAGAACTAGACCATTTTCTAAAGAAAGTCCAAGGAAGAAAAAAATTCTAAATTTGAAGAAATCTGTTGCCAGAATAATAAAACTGTTTCACTAAATATCAGTAAATTATAATGAACAGAAAAATAAATCAATCCAAATAAAATAGTTTTCAATATCATAAATGTATAGGTGGACAACTTATTCTTGTACATGCATCTTCATACAATGTTACACCCATTTTCTCAATTCTTCAAAATTCATTTTCCCTGTCCTAATCTAAGTGAATCTCTTTATGATGCAGTTATCTTTGATAAATCACAAATACACTAATCATCTCCCCAAAAGATGAAACAGTGTCCCTAAGGTCAATTTATTCTTACACTGATATTTATTTTGCTGATAAAAGGGACATCCTTATCTTTGGATTGTTGAAACAAATATAAGTTAGCTTTTGTTTTTGTTATTCAGTTGCTCAGTCATGTTCAACTCTTTGAGACCCCATGGATTGTAGCACATCAGGCTTCCCTGTCCTTCACTGTTTTCTGGAGTTTGCTCAGACTAATGTCCATTGAGTTAGTGATGCTATCTAATCATCTCAAGTTAACTACTATGAACTATTTTTAGTGTAGATAGTAAAGGTATGGATGAGGATAAAAGGAAAAAGGAGAGAACTGGTTAGTATATTTATAATTATATCCATTTTAAAATAAGACATACATACTTTAAAATAAGTACAACTAATAAAATCCTAATTTCTGCCATCAGTAACATGGTTATCACTTATTTATGATATGTTTGCTCATACCTGCTCATTGCTACACCCTTTGTACTGAATTGTGAACCCTGCTTGTCCTGTTTTGTTGCCTAATTGGGTGATCTAAGTATTCTCTCTTAATGAGTGTTAGTCACTGGCAAAATTGCTTATTATTATTAATGATTACAACCAGTGCATACAAATAATAGGTGTACCCTTCATGCCAAACCAAATTTCCTCTTATCATTGATGGGTAGTAGAAATATAATTTCCTCTTGGTAGTCAGATGTTTACCTTGGTATAACACTCTCTTTGTCTGTTGGTTGACTGACATGAGGCGTTGAGTGGACAAGTAGTCAAGCAGATGCTGTGTGTGTGTGTGTGCACGCACGCACACACACACACAGGCACTCAGTTGTGTCTGAGTGTTTCCAACCCCATAGACTGCCAGGCTCTTCTGTTCATGGAATTTTCCAGGCAAGAATACTGGAGTGGGTTTCCATTTCTTATTCCAGGGGATCTTACTGATCCAGTAATCGAACCTGTGGCTCTCGCGTCTTCTACATTGGCAGACGGATTCTTTACCACCTGTGCTACTTGGTGTATGATAAAGGATAATGGTAAGAGGAGTCATCCCATTTCCACCCTTTGGTTTTTAGTCCTGTGAATCCTGGCTTTGGTAGAGACAACACTCAATATTGGTCTTTGATTCTGAGCATATTGAAAAGGATTTTTCTCAGTAGGATAAAACATTACCCTCATTTTGATGCTATTACTGAATCATTGAAGACTGTCTCACCATTCCTTCATATCAGGTGCTTCATCTTGATTAGGAATACAATAAAATCATTGAATTTCTTGACAAGAATCACAATTCTAACCTTAATTTATGGTAAAAATGAATTCTTCAGTTAGAAGTGATGCTGTGTGACAGAAGTGTTACTGGCAGAAAAAGGAAATGCATATCCAGGCAAAATGTCTATTTCAGTGGGAAAAATATACTACCCCTTCCATGACTGAAGCTCTCCAATGTGATCCATGTAAAACCTCATGTCTAGTTGATGTCCTAGGAAGTGAGCCACAGTGTGTTTAGTGTCAATCTTTGCTCTGGACATGGTCATGCTCAACAGCAGCTCTAGCAACATCAGCCTTGGTCAAGGAAAGTTCATTTTACTGAGTTCATTAATAACCACCATCCTTGACAACATCATCACTTTGTTCATAGTTTAGTCACTCAGTCTTGTCCAACTCTTTCAGGCCCCATGGACTGCAGCATGCCAGGCTTCCCTGTCCATCACCAAATCCCTGAGCTTGCTCAAACTCATGCCCATTGAGTCGCTGATGTCATCCAACCATCTCATCCTCTGTCCTCCCCTTCTTCTTCTGCCTTCAATATTTCCTGTCATCAGAGGCTTTTCTAATGAGTCACTTCTTCGCATCAGGTGGCCAGAGTATTGGAGCTTCAGCTTCAACATCAGTAGGTGCAATGAATATTCAGGAAGCTCAATGGAAAGTGGCTAAATATGACATGGGTGGAAATGGGTGGCTGGGGAAAGAGACTGTCTGACAGCCACACAGTAGATTATCTTGTATCTGATATTTAAGCTCTACTTCTGCTTTCACCAAGACTTCCCTGGTGGCTCAGATGTTCAAAGCGTCGGCCTACAATGTGGGAGACCCGGGGTTTGATTCCTGGGTCAGGAAGATTCCCTGGAGAAGGAGATGGCAACCCACTCCAGTAGTCTTGCCTGGAAAATCCCATGGACGGAGGAGTCTGGTAGGCTACAGTTCATGGGGTCACAAAGAGTCAAACACGACTTAGCGACTTCACTTTCTGCTTTCAATTTCAGTCATATTAACCTAAATTATCCCAGATTATAAAACTTGGTCTCTGTAAGAGCTCACCACACACCTAGAAAAATATTCAGTACATTCATACAAAAATTGTTTTCCCCTCTATTCAGCCTTGCAAATAGACCAGTATATAAATTCCATGTCGATTTTCTTTCTTTATTAAAAACTAAGCAGTTTGGCAACTGTGACGTTAACACAATTTACTAACACTGGTGCATTGTATATTATCTAATGGTCATGCATTTAAATTTAGAGTAACTATAGATTTTATTTTAATTTTAGATTGTATCTTGATTTTTAGGTACTTTAGATTTTACCTTGGTGTTTAGACTTTAAATATAACCTTGGTGTTTACTGGTGCATATAGTTGGGCAACCTTGATTAAGCTTACTATCTGTGAAAGACCAGAATTACTTACATTCTAGAATCTATCAACTCTTTGAAAATTGATAGCTGTATCTTCAAATATATTTATTTGAATTAATATTTTATCATATTTTGTATATTTTTGTGATATTTTGATCATAACGATGCATAAGGATTTTCTTTTTATAAATTTAGAGTATCGTAATTAACCTTTAGAAATAATTAGCATTTCTCTTTATTGCTATCAAGTGATATTAGTGAATTGTTTCACTAAATTGCCTGCTTTTACTGATTTTCTTTTGGGAAGGGGGTAATATAAAAATTTTATACACTGCTTCTAAAGCAAAAGCTTCAACAAGTTGCCAAATTTTAAATCCTGTCTAAATATGAAGACCATAGCTACAACTAAAAACATATGAAAGTCATAGAAATCGCTAAAATACATAGAGGAACTATAAAATCATTGAGTAAAGGCCCTTGCATTTATTGCTATCAAGCAACTTTGCAAAAATTTTAGTTTGAAAGCAAGGATGTACATGTTCAGGGACACTAATCCTCAGCTAATTTTTATTTCACCAGTTTTCCTTTTTTCCAACACTATTATTTCTCAGGATATTACTTTAAATTTTAAAAGTAATTCATTTTTCCTAATGTTTCTGAGAAAAGTTAACAACTGAAAATATATAAATAAATCCAACTTCTCTGTGAAAATTTTCATCCTCATTCCTTAAATTAGCAAAATAAATAAATAAAAAAGATCACCATGTCTTAAAGTCTGCAACCATGTTATTTTTTACATTTTTAGCAAGTAGCAGAGTGTCAACTCTAAAGAAATAATTGCTTTCTCTTATAATATTACATATGCCATGGTGGATGGTATAATTGCCCCATTCCTACTGCAAAGAAGACCTTGGTGTATGTCTGGGTGTGTTATAGTATTTGACGAAAGGAACTTTGGAGATGCAATTAAGCATAAGGACTTCAAACTAGAGATAATATCTTTGTTTGGGGTGTATATATAATCACTGCTGCTGCTCCTAAGTCACTTCAGTCGTGTCCGACTCTGTGGGACCCCATAGACGGCAGCCCACCAGGCTCCCCCATCCCTGGGACTCTCCAGGCAAGAACACTGGAGTGGGTTGCTGTTTCCTTCTCCAATGTATGAAAGTGAAAAGTGAAAGTGAAGTCGCTTAGTCATGTCCGACTCTTAGCGACCCCATGGACTGCAGCCCACCAGGCTCCTCCATCCATGGGATTTTCCAGGCAAGAGCACTGGAGTGGGGTGCCATTGCCTTCTCTGATATATAATCACAGGGGTCCTTAAAAGTGGAAGAGGAAGGTAGAAGAGTGGAAGAGAGAAATAGAGAAAGAGATTTGAAATAAGGAGCTTGCTTTGTAATGAGAAAGCCATCTTTGAGCTGCGGTCTAGGCATCAATAGGATAATCCTGTTTGCACCCAGAGTCTGGGCATTTAGATATGGACCCCACTATAGGATTCCCACCTTTCTTTTCTCATGACTCCTTTAAAAACAACCACTCAGAACTGAATCCATGAAAAATTAGTGACCTCCACCCCAACCACTGCATAAGTCCAGTTACAGATATTTGCTCTCCTGCTGTCTGTCTCCTGCTTGCCTGTGACATGGGACAGAGGACTGCCCTTCCCCTAGCTCATTGCATCCTGTCCAGGGGTTTGTAAGTGATCAATCTTATGACTTTACATCCTTTGGGAAAGTGTACCGAAACTGCTCCTTCACTCAAATGGGCCAAGGTTTTCACTTCCATATTGGAAGCTTGGATATTTAGGGAGCACTGCAAAGCCCGATAGAAAAGGCAGTGACAACCCACTCCAATACTCTTGCCTGGAAAATCCCATGGATGGAGGAGCCTGGTAGGCTGTAGTCTATGGGGTCGCTAAGAGTCGGACATGACTGAGAGACTTGACTTTCACTTTTCACTTTCATGCACTGGAGGCAGAAATGGCAACCCACTCCAGTGTTCTTGCCTGGAGAATCCCAGGGACAGCGGGGCCTGGTGGGCTGCCGTCTTTGGGGTGGCACAGAGTAGGACAAGACTGAGCGACTTAGCAGCAGAGCCTGCTGGGTGGCTTGCACATCATCATTCAGCATTGTTGACACATCAGCATGGGAGGTTCCAACACAAAATGTGTTTGCTGAATTCAAAGGTGCAGGAAAGAGAAGTTTGAGCAGCTTCTAGAAGCTGGGAATAGCCCTAAGTTGGCAGATGGCAAGAAAATGTCTGCCACCTTAAAAACTTAAGGAAATACATTTTACCAACAAAGTGAATGATCAGGTAAAAAATAATTATCTCTCAGAGCTTTCAGAAAGGAATTCAACCCTTCAGACCTACAAATCTATACAAGTTAATAAATGGATGTTTCTTTTTTGTCACTAACAAATTTGTTATAGCAGTGACAGAAAATTAATACATGTATTTTATACCATTTTCACTTTAATGGGAGGCACATCCTACTCTGTTATTTTTATTTTCTGTGCATTTCTTGCCTCGTCTCTGATAAATAATATGCAGTTCTGCTCACAGTGCGACTGGTGGCATGGAGGAATTCTGTTCCTCTGTTTTCAACCTAGGTGTTTCAGATGTCATCAAAATCACATTTAAACTGTTAACCTAAACCAAATTTATTTTTAAAAAGACAGTTTTTGAAAGACTTTTGTTGTCAAACATGACAGAAACCATGCCAAAAAAGAGAAAGATTTAAATATTCAAAAACATAAAAAATAAATAAATGACAAATGAAACCTCAATTCCCAACTATCTAAAAGCAGAATTTCGTTTGAAAATACTGCCTGCCACCAAGAGAGCATATTTTCTTATCCAGAAGTGGCCAAGGAGGTTATGGAGGCACTGGACATGAAAGTTAGTTCCCAAGACTAATGCTGAACCTAAGATAGAAATAGTATCTATGCTCAATGTAGAGGAACATGGTAAACATTGACCTAATGAGATTTCAGAATTGCTATGAATCAGTAAATACTGTACATCATATATATATATATATATATATAACTTCTATTTTAGATAAGGTTGTCTATTATTATCATGTCTCTATACCACCAGTGTCTTATGTGTAAATAAATGTCTATGAGTGTTTGGGAGGGCAGCAGAAAATTCATGTATAAATCTATATAAGATCAAGAGAATCCACATTCACCCTGACATATTGAATTGCCCAAAATGTTCTTTTGAGTTTTTTGATAAGCTCTTACAGAAAACCCCAAACTATCTTTTTGGCCAACCCAATATATAACATCATACCTTTTAAGCCTAATGTTGTAAATGAAGAAATTGGGTGTTCTTGGAAGAAGGTGAGATTGTTTTCATACAGGAAAGTTGTGAACATTTATGGACTTGAGGGTACTGTGTGGTAATTAGGTAGTATGAAGCAGATATTTACTCTTTTCTTCTTACATCATCATCTAAGTGTTAATGTTCTCCTCCCACTGGCAAGAGACTCAGCTTTATCATTTTCTTTTGGCAATAGCATGATAGAACGTGTACTACAAGCAAGGATTTGCATTGTACTCATGCAAATAATCTTGCCAATTTGATTTCCGACTAAGATCGTGAAAAAGGCTTTACATGAAACAGACCAGATTACAAGCCTCAGTCTGCAGTCAAATCTTAGCCAAACCAGAGCAATGACAATGAGAAACAAATGCTTCTATTACAAGCCCCTAGATTTTGTCATATTTTTCTTTGCTCAATTATTGTGGCAGTAGATGATTAATACAAACATAGTGTCTCATCTCCACATTATTTATTTGAGTTTATAGTGTTCATTGCATGAATATGCTGCCCAAGTAACTTGCCCAAAGTTAGAAATGTAAAGCCTAGATTAAAACCTGGGGAACCTGACATTTGAGCCACAAAATTAGTTAATACACTGTACTAATTCATTCCAGTATCTCAAATATATTGTGTGTCTACTCTGATAAGCATCGGGATAAAATGAGAACTGGTTTGTACCCAAAGTTGCATTGGAGGGAATTAAAGTATGATTTAAAGAAATATGTACTAGAGTAAAATAGAAGTCATTAATTTAAGTTTTCTTAAAGAGATAGTCTTACATGCAATCGGTTTTCTTGAAAACTTAAAATATTGCATCTCCCCTAAGTTTCATATTTATTGATGCAGTTTTGTTTCTCTAGCACTGTTAGGTCTATTTTTTCATAGTACTTGCAGTCCTTGTTCAATTCCTTCTTCATTATACCAAACAGTGACCATAATGGATTTTCAGATCTTATTTCCAAACTATCGTCCATAGCAGCTCATATTTGATTTTTTGAAATGAACACAGTTCTAGGCCTGTTTGCTCTCTCAAAAAAAGCTATTAAATTCTAAGGACAAGGATTTTCTTTTCTTGCTCTGAACACTTTTCTATGACCAAATAACAATGAGAAGTTCTGAATAAAATATTCTACAGCCAGTTGTAGTATTGGATTCCTACATTTTAAATTCATGGATAAATTTAAATTCTTTACTGATCTCTACCATTCTCAGTTCTTTCTGCAGAGGTAAGAGATGTCATCGGTAATATCTATGACCTCCTAAATGCTTGATCTATATCTTCATTTATATACATACTATAGCAATACCGTATGCAGGTCAGGAAGCAACAGTTAGAACTGGTCATGGAACAACAGACTGGTTCCAAATAGGAAAAGGAGTACGTCAAGGCTGCATATTGTCACCATGTTTATTTAACTTATATGCAGAGTACATCATGAGAAATGCTGGACTGGAGGAAACACAAGCTGGAATCAAGATTGCCGGGAGAAATATCAATAACCTCAGATATGCAGATGATACCACCCTTATGGCAGAAAGTGAAGAGGGGCTAAAAAGCCTCTTGATGAAAGTGAAAGTGGAGAGTGAAAAGGTTGGCTTAAAACTCAACATTCAGAAAACGAAGATTATGGCATCTGGTCCCATCACTACATGGGAAATAGATGGGAAAACAGTGGAAACAGTGTCAGACTTTCTTTTTCTGGGCTCCAAAATCACTGCAGATGGTGACTGCAGCCATGAAATTAAAAGACGCTTACTCCTTGGAAGGAAAGTTATGAGCAACCTAGATAGCATATTCAAAAGCAGAGACATCACTTTGCCAACAAAGGTTCACCTAGTGAAGGCTATGGTCTTTCCTGTGGTCATGTATGGATGTGAGAGCTGCACTGTGAAGAAGGCTGAGCGCCGAAGAATTGATGCTTTTGAACTGTGGTGTTGGAGAAGACTCTTGAGAGTCCCTTGGACTGCAAGGAGATCCAACCGGTCCATTCTGAAGGAGATCAGCCCTGGGATTTCTTTGGAAGGAATGATGCTAAAGCTGAAACTCCAGTACTTTGGCCACCTCATGCGAAGAGTTGACTCATTGGAGAAGACTCTGATGCTGGGAAGGATTGAGGGCAGGAGGAGAAGGGGACGACAGAGGATGAGATGGCTGGTTGGCATCACTGACTCGATGAATGTGAGTCTGAGTGACCTCCGAGAGCTGGTGATGGACAGGGAGGCCTGGCGTGCTGCAGTTCATGGGGTCGCAAAGAGTCGGACACGACTGAGTGACTGATCTGATCTGATAGCAATACCTGTTAGAGTTTTGGAATGTATATGTGTGTGTGAGTTTGTACATAACTGGACTAATACCATTGTACTATCATCAAATTTGCTTTCAACTCCTAAAAATAAGCTTAAAATTTTTCATGGCTAAGTATATCTAACCCCACTCCCTTGTTTATAACAGTAGCAAGATATTCTGAAGAATGGATGTATAATAATTTATGTAAAGTGACTTACTCGTATAACTTTGAAATTTTTATTAGAAACATTGATTGGACTAATATCTTTTTATATCACCTAGAGATATTATTTCATGGCTAAAATATTTGAACTCCAAAAGATTATGTTAATTTATAGCCACATGAGGTCTGGTGGCTCAGACAGTTAAAAATCTGCCTACGATGCAGGAGACCCAGTTTCACTTCCAGGATTCGGAAGATCCCCTTAAGAAGGGAATGGCTATCTACTCCAGTATTCTTGCTTGGGGAATTCCATGGACAAAGGAGCCTGGCAGGCTCAAAGAGTTGGACACAACTGAGTGACCAACACAGTACTCAAGGTCCATTTATTCTTCCAGATGTCTCGGAGGGCAACTGTTGAAATGTTCACATGTATTTATTTTCCAAAAATAAGCTTTAATTGGCCAAGCCCATACAATTGAAATCATTGAAGAAGACAACTAATGTTTTCCTAATTTTTCCATAATTTTCAGGACCCCTTTTCCACAAAAGTGCTAATATTTAACAGTATAGTAAACAGTAGCACTAGTTTCATTTCTTTATAAAAATAATTTTTTTCTTCTTTTTTTAGCTAATTTATTTTTTATTGAAGGATAATTGCTTCACAGAATTTTGCTGTTTTCTGTCAAACCTCAACATGAGTCAGCCATAGGTATACATTTTTAAAAAGTCCTTTTTGAAATGCTTTATATCTTAACAGTCATGATATCTTTAAAGCAGAGACCTGTGAAAGTATTAGTTGTAAGTACTTGAATTAAATTTTATTTTTTATTCATTTCCCAATTGTTTAAGTGAATAGAGTTTCTGTTGGTATTACTGTCATTTTTTTTTCTTTAAAATAATTAACTATACTACCAAATTGCCTCGTATCATATCATAGTTTTTAAGTATTTGTTGTTAAATACATACACACACACACACACCCATATGAACACCCATGATGAAAAATCACAGCAAAATGATTCTTTGTTTTTGTAGTTCCTCTTATTGTCTTTCATTACAAATGACTAAAGTGAGGTGAAGAGATTAATTCAACTTTCCCAAGGTCATTCATTTAAACGGTAAGCCCTGCATCTGATTTCTGAGCTTAAATTCTCAAACAGCAGATTAAATACACCATATAGCATGTTGTGGCTTTCAATGGATATATCAAATATTTAATTTCTGAAAGATTTTGATATGTATTAGTTCATCTAGAATTTGACATTAAAATTAGGAGCAGTGGGAGATGATAAGGAACTAGAAATCACAGGTTAACAGAAGAACTGTGTAGAATATATTTCTTTCTTAGATATTAAATTAAACATTAAATCCTTGTCCATTTATGTTAATAAGTTCTCCCAAATAAGAAAGGAGCAAACTCTTCACTTTAAAGTTAAAAGAATTTGTAATATATACTTAATTTGCAAGGTATTGCTGTCATGCCTATATATTTCATTTTCTCAATTTGGAAAATTATAAATGTAATTTGAAAAAATACCAGATTAAAAATAGGGAGATTGCTTTCAAAATCATTCAGCACTCTGATTTTCTGTGATCCCAGAATAGTTCTATTTCAGATCTTACATTAGTTCCAGTTTTATTGTAAAAACAAAAAAACATAAACCATGATATTATATTACCATATGCCTCAGATTTTTTAACCTCAAAGCTATTTCTGATTAATGTAGTTTTTTTTTTTTTGTAAAGCATAATAAAAAGCAATCCTATGATTATTTCCTAATCTATATTTCTTTCATAGGATAATGGTAGCTGGCAATATCAGATTCATTGGTATATTGACATTAAGCCACTAAAATGCTTTAAAGTAGAAAAAAATCAATAAATCTTGATTAAGATATAATACTAGGAAATTATTTTGCTTGGCGTTCACCTTTTAAAGTAGATTCAGGACACGTATACAGTATATTAAAATACATGTCTGAATTGACTATTTATACGTAGAAGCTTTCTATAAGAAGGGAAATGGTGGTACTTGGCTCACTTTACTCATGAATATCAAAATACTCATGAATGTCTCATTTGCAGGCAGCCACAAAACAGGATGTGCACATTCCCATTGTCCCAGATCATTACACTGAGTGAACCATGCATATCCTTGAAACACATTCAAGGAAAGTGAAAGAGGTGGCATTAAACCTTGATGCCCTTAGGAGATATAACAACCCATCTCAAATGACCCAGCTACAAGAACTATTCCTATCAAGGAGAAATTTGGAAAGAAACCACTACTGAATTCATGTATGAGAAAATATAATAATCAAGACATTTTCTCAATATAATCAGTTTCCCATTATCAAATCTGGATCTTACTATCTATGCATATTAGAATTGTAATATTTTTAATATTTATTCATAAACATTGACTTTGCATTTAATTAAGACATGCCTGATTGATTTTTATATATTTTTTATTGTTGTTTTAAATATATATATATATATATATATATATAACTTCAGTTGAGTTCAGTTGAGTTCAGTTGCTCAGTTGTGTCCGACTCTTTGAGACCCCATGAATTGCAGCATGCCAGGCCTCCCTGTCCATCACCAATTCCCAGAGTTCACCCAAACTCATGTCCATCAAGTCGGTGATGCCATCCAGCCATCTCATCCTCTGTCGTCCCCTTCTCCTCCTGCCCCCAATCCTTCCCAGCATCAGTGTCTTTTCCAATGAGCCAACTCTTCGCATGAGGTGGCCAAAGTACTGGAGTTTCAGCTTTAGCATCATTCCTTCCAAAGAACACCCAGGACTGATCTCCTTCAGAATGGACTGGTTGGATCTCCTTGCAGTCCAAGGGACTCTCAAGAGACTTCTCCAACACCACAGTTCAAAAGTATCAATTCTTCGGCACTCAGCTTTCTTCACAGTCCAACTCTCACATCCATACATGACCACAGGAAAAACCATAGCCTTGACTAGATGGATCTTTGTTGGCAAAGTAATGTCTCTGCTTTTGAATATGCTATCTAGGTTGGTCATAACTTTTCTTCCAAGGAGTAAGCGTCTTTTAATTTCATGGCTGCAGTCACCATCTGCAGTGATTTTGGAGCCCAGAAAAATAAAGTCTGACACTGTTTCCACTGTTTCCCCATCTATTTGCCATGCAGTGATGGGACCAGATGCCATGATCTTCGTTTTCTGAATGTTGAGCTTTAAGCCAACTTCTTCACTCTCCTCTTTCACTTTCATCAAGAGGCTTTTTAGTTCCTCTTCACTTTCTGCCATAAGGGTGATGTCATCTGCATATCTGAGGTTATTGATATTTTTCCTCGCAATCTTGATTCCAGCTTGTGCTTCATCCAGCCCAGCGTTTCTCATGATGTACTCTGCATATAAGTTAAATAAGCAGGGTGACAATATACAGCCTTGACGTACTCCTTTTCCTATTTGGAACCAGTCTGTTGTTCCAGTTCCAGTTCTAACTGTTGCTTCCTGACTTGCATATAAGTTTCTCAAGAGGCAGGTCAGGTGGTCTGGTATTCCCATCTCTTTCAGAATTTTCCACAGTTTATTGTGATCGACACAGTCAAAGGCTTTGGCAGAGTCAATAAAGCAGAAATAGATGTTTTTCTGGAACTCTCCACTGGAGAAAGGAATGGCAAACCACTTCAGTAGTCTTGTCTTGAGAACCCCATGAACAGTATGAAAAGGCAAAATGATAGGATACTGAAATAGGAACTCCCCAGGTCAGTAGGTGCCCAATACGCTACTGGAAATCAGTGGAGAAATAAATCCAGAAAGAATCAAGGGATGGAGCCAAAGCAAAAACAATACCCAGTTGTGGATGTGACTGGTGATAGAAGCAAGTTCCAATGCTGTAGAGAGCCATATTGCATAGGAACCTGGAATGTAAGGTCCATGAATCAAGGCAAATTGGAAGTGTTCAAAGAGGAGATGGCTAAAGTGAATGTCAACATTCTAGGAATCAGTGAACTAAAATGGACTGGAATGGGTGAATTTAACTCAGATGACCATTATATCTACTACTGCAGGCAGGAATCCTTTAGAAGAAGTGGAGTAGCCATCATGGTCAACAAAAGAGTCTGAAATGCAGTACTTGGGTGCAATCTCAAAAATGAAAGAATGATCTATGTTTGTTTCCAAGGCAAACCATTCAATATCACAGTAATCTAAGTCTATACCCCAACCAGTAATGCTGAAGAAGCTGAAGTTGAATGGTTCTATGAAGACCTATAAGACCTTTTAGAACTAACACCCCCCAAAAGATGTCCTTTTCATTATAAGGGACTGGAATGCAAAAGTAGGAAGTCAAGAAACACCTGGAGTTATAGGCAAATTTGGTCTTGGAATACAGAATGAAACAGGGCAAAGGCTAATAGTGTTTTGCCAAGAGAACACACCTGCCATATATAAAATTACATTTATCATGTTTAGCATTTTAACCAAACAATATAGTTGTATCAATTACATTCACAATGTTCTGCAACCATCACCATTCTTGATTTCCAAATTGTTTTATCAACCTAAATAGAAATCATATGCCCATTAAAACACATGGAGCATAATTTTTGAAACATTCTATGAGGCTAATGACAGGAAACAGATCTTGGCTAAAGAAGTAAATTTTTGTAGCAAACACAGAGGAAAAATAGAATAGAAAAAAATACTTGTTGATTATCTTATGATAATGGGATGCTATTCTATTTTAATTTCTAATTTTTGACAATTTTTCTCATCTTTATTGAGACATAATTGACATATAACATTGTGTACGTTTAAAATTTAAGCATGCTGATTTGAAACACATAAGTTGTAAAATGATTACCCCTATAGTACTAGCTACCATATACATCATGTCACTTAATAAACATTTCCTTTCTAAAATGAGAAAATTTAAGATATACTCTCTAAGCAACTTTTTAGTACAGTTGATCCTTGACCAGCACAAAGTTGGGGGCACTGAAGCCCCACACAGTTGAAAGTCCACATAAAACTTTACAGTTGGCATTCTGTGTCAGCAATTCTGCATCTACGGATTCAACCAACCTCAGATTATATAGAACTATTATATATATATATATGTGTGTGTGTGTTTTAAGAACCCAAGTATAAGTTTACCCATGTAATCAAATCAAGTTGTTCAAGGGTCAACTGCATAAATCACAACATCATTAATTATGAACACCATTAGATCCTCGGACTCATTTACATTATATCTGAAACTTTGCACCATTTAACCAACATCTCACCATTTTCCCCAAGGCTTTGATCTCTGGTAACCTCAACTCTGATATTTGTTTCTATAAGTTCACCTTTTTTGGATTACATATAGTAGTGACCTCATGTAGTATTTGTCTTTCTCTGACTTATGTCACCTTATATAATAACCCCAAGGTTCATTCACATTGTTGCAAATGACAGGGTTTCCTTCTTTCTTATTGCTCAATAATATTCCATCATATGTATATATAGCAAATTTTCTTTATTCATTCACCCATTGTCAGGTGGTTTCCATATGGCTATTGTGAATAATGCTTTAATGAACATGGGGATGAAAGTATCTCTTTTATATTCTGTTTATATTTTTGAATATATAACAAGAAGTAGGATTGCTAGGTTGTTGTCTATTTCAAATCTGTTATTATCTACCTAATGTATTTAGGGGCTTAAATGTTGGGTACACATATATTTACAATTATTATATGTCTTGATGTATTGACACTATGGTAATCATATAATGACCTTTGTCTCGTTACTCTTTTTGCCTTAAAATCTGTTTTGACTGATTTAAGTATAGTTATACCTGCTGAAAAGTCACCTGATTGTTCTATGGGGGGACACTTGCATGTAACTACTTGCTTTTTTCTTGCTGCTTTTAAGATTTTCTCTTTAATTTTTGCCAGTTTAATTATAAAGTGCTTCAGTGTGGGTTTCTTTGTGTTCATCTTATTTAAGATTCCCTGTACTTTCTGGACTTGGATATGTTTCCTTCCCCAGGTTAGGGAAATTTTCAGTCATTATTTCTTCAAATATTTTTTTTTCTGTCACTTTCTCTTTTCTTCTTCAAGGATTCCTATAATGTTAATATAAATATGATTTATCTTAATCTGGGAATCCCTTAAACTATCATCATTTTTGTTTTGCTTTATTTTAATATTTTGCTGTTGTAATTAGGTGAATTTTCCTACCTTGTTTTCCAGATTGCTCATCCATTCTTTTGTATCATGCAACCTGCTCTTAATATCCCTCTAGAATATTCTAAAATTTTGGTTACTGTTTATTTCAGTCTGATTTTTCTTTTCTTTAATTCTGTCTTTTTGTTGATATTCTCACTGAGTTCATCCTTTCTTCTCCCTGAGTTCACTGAGCACTTTTATGTCTGTTACTTTGATCTCTTTATGAAGTAAATTACTTGTTTCCATTTAGGTTAGTTCTTTTTTTGGAGGTTTTTGTCTTCTAATTTCATCTGGAAGTTATTCCTTTGTTTCCTCATTTTTCTAAGTCTCTGTTTTTGTTTCTACATACTCAGTGTATTAGCTACATGCATATCAGTTCTTGAAACAGTGTCCTTATGTAGAAGGTGTCCATGGGGTCCAATCCCAGGTACCCCAGGGGTATTTCATGTGTGCCCTTTGTGTGCAGTCCTGTTGTGGTTGAGCTTTGTTTGCTCTGGGCTCACTGCTAGGTGGGACTCATCCCTGGTCTATCTGTCTATAACCCCAGCTGAAACTGCTGTGGGTATACTGATGTCTGGGGCTGGCCTCAGGTGTGACTGGCCGCAGGCCCAACCATGGCTTTGGAGGAGGGTGTGCTAGTATGTGGACTGGCTCCAGGGACAGGAGCACCTGTTCAGAGGAGCACCAGTTTCAGCTGGGGCCACCCACTGGTTGGGTGATATGCAGTTGGACTGAATAAGTGGTTTGGGTGGTTCTAGTCACAAAACAAAATGGCAAGGTAGGGCACATAGTGTTAGCTAGGTTGATGGAGAGTGAAAGAAATGCCTACTGCCTGTGCCAGACCTACCAGGTGGAAGAAACATAAAAAAAACCCAAAATGGCTCCAAGGGGGCTGCAAGGATGAAATAGTTACTTCAAATGTGATTTGTGGGTGTTCATATATATGTGGTAAGAACTTATTTACTGTAGTGCATTTAAACATTTAAGTTTTGTGAGCTAGTTCTTCCTTTATATGGCTATTCAATGTATTCACTTTTTCCTTTTTTATAGCAATTATCAGATTATAGAAATAAGTTTATACTTTTGTAAAAATGTAAGAAGCAGAAAAACTGACTTTAATCAAATAACATGGAGATAAACACTGCAATGTAATTCTGCCCACCTTTATTATTAAAAATAAACTGTTTTCATGAAAAAAAAAAAAAAAAAAAGTCCTTTCATTCCATGTGCTCACTTCCCCCTGGTATATACTCTACAGTTAGTCAATGGATCTTCTTCTTGTATGACCTGGGTGCATCTTAAGCTGCTGCCTCCTCCCTAGAGCTTAGAGAGAGTGAGTTTTCATGTGAGCCCTTTAAGAATAGTCTCAGTGTCTCAGTTTAGAATAGCTCTCTCACCCAAACACGAGCTCTCTGCTGGTTGTCAAAGTCAGATGTCATGAGGGCTCATCGTTGCAATGTGGGTCTCCTGGGATGGGGAGCTCAACACAGGGCTTGAAATGTCACTCCTCAGGTGGTACACCTCTCTGCTTCTTCTACCCATCTCGATGTGGCCTTTTCTTTACAGCCTTAGTTGTAAAAGATCAGTTTGTCTGGTCTTCAGGTGGTTCTCAGAAATAGTGGTTCAATATGTAGTTGTAGATTTGGTGTGCCTATGGGAAGAAGTGCCTCTTCATGGATCACACCGTTCTCGTGGTAAAGAGGCTTAATGAAGCTATGAGCCAGGCCATGTAGGGCAACACAAAATGGATGGGTCATAGTGAAGAGTTCTGACAAAATGTGGTCCACTGGAAGAGGGAATGGCAAACAACTCCAATATTCTTACCACAAGAACTCCATGAACATGAACAGTATGAAAAAAGCAAAAAGATATGACACTGAAAGATGAGCCCCCCAGGTTAGAAGGTGTCCAATATGCCAATGGGGGAAGAGAGGAGGACAATTATTAATAGCTCCAGAAAGAATGAAGTGGCTGGGTTCAGTTTTGGGTACATCTGGTGATGAAAGTAAAGTCTGATGCTTTAAAGAATGATATTATATAAGAACCTAGAATGTTAGGTACCTGAATCAAGGTAAATTGGACATGGTCAAGCAGGAGATGGCAAGAGTGAACATCGACATATGAGCAATCAGTGAACTAAAATGGACTGGAATGCAGCCACAAAATTAGAAGATGGTTGTTCCTTAGAAGAAAAGCCATGACAAACATAGACAGCATATTAAAAACCAAAGACATCATTTTGCCAACAAAGGTCTGTATAGTCAAAGCTATGGATTTTCCTATAGTCATGTATGGATGCAAGACTTGGACCATAAAGAAGACTGAGTGCTGAAGAATTGATGGTTTCAAATTGTGATGCTGGGGAAGACTCTTGAGAGTCCCTTGGAGAGGAAGGAGATCAAATCAGTCTATCCTAAGGGAAATCAATCCTGAATATTCATTGGCAGGACTGATGCTGTAAATGAAGCTCCAATACTTTTAGCTACCTGATGAGAAGATTCGTCTCACTGGAAAAGACCCTGATGCTGGGCAAGATTGAAGGCAGGAGGAGAAGGGGGTGGCAGAGAATGAGATGGTTAGATAGCATTACCAACTCAATAGACAAGATTTTAACCAACTCTGGGAGATGGTGAAGCACAGGCAAGCTTAGGGTGCTACAGTCCATGGCGTCACAAAGGGTCAGACATGACTTACTGAGTAATGGAAAGAGGTGAGCTCAAGATCTTCCGACTCTGTCGTCTTCAACCCAAAGTCCTTACACATATGATTTAAATGAAAAAAATATCATATTCCTTCCTTACATTTTGCCCCCAGAACCTCTGCCAGAAGAACATCTCTGCTTTGAAAATAAAATACCAAACTTTAGTAAAAGATTAAAAGGTGGATAAGTACTCCAGTGGCTATGTTATTTGTATTCATCTACTAGATCTATATTTTTTCCTAAATAGCTATTAAGACCCACCTAAAATATATCTTCTCTGAAGTACAATAAAAATAATTGAATTTAAATACTCTTATTTTTTTCCTAGTGTTATATAGGCTGTATTATGTACAATTTTTAACACCTCCCCACTTTCTGGGATAGGATAGAAGAATATTTTTAAACATAACAATGTTTCTATTTTCTTTTGTTCAGGATGAGAAAAAGAGGATTACAATGAAATTTACTACATTGAACAGGCTTCTCAGTGGTTCAGTGGTCAAGAATCCACCTGCCAATGCAGGAGATGCAGGAGATTTGGGTTCAGTCCCTGTGTCATGAAGATCCCCTGGAAGAGGAAATAGTAACCCCCTCCAGTATTCTTGCCTGGAAAATTCCATGGAGAGAGGAGGCTGGCAGGCTACAGTCCATGGGGTCACAAAGAGTCAGACACAACAGAGTGAGCATGCAGGCACTACAGTGAACACATTTAGCTGACAAATTTAAATTACCCCAGCTCTGCCCTTAAATCAATTGCTGTGTCTTTCTTCAAGAGTGAACTCAAGAAAAGAACATATATATCACCTAGAATAAGATATCATTGATTGGTTGTGACTTTCTTGATCTCTTTACAAGACAATGTTCCTGAAAGAAGGAAAGCTCTTTTTGTAAATCCAGATCAGAGACTAATGTGTTGTTCTGAGAACAAAAGGAACAAATATAGTGATTAAGATTAAACATTGGTTTCATACTGTAAGAAGGAGCAGTATATAACTTAGACCAAATACTTGCAAGATCTGAAGGAGTTGAAAATGTCTACCATTTATATTAAAAGTATCATTTCAACTGAAAGGATACATTTTTTAAACTGAAAAGCCTTCAGACATAGTTAATTGCTAATTGTAGAAGTTCTACCACTGCCAGCAAGGAGTTGTCTGGAGTGGTGGTGTCACAAAAAATTATTTGCACCATAAGAAAAATAGCAAACTTTTAATGTTTTAGGATATTGAAGTGCAATGTGAATAATTTTTAAACTTTATTATGGTGAAACAATAGCACAGGTTCATATAGAGCAATAGATGCGGCTTTCTTAGAGTAACAATACCTCATTTCCATATATATGTATATGTTTATATACACGCACATATATATGAAGGACTGCTTTTACATATCTTAATTATTCTGTAGAAAACTAGAAAAAGAATGAGAAACTATTTCATGATTTTTCCATGATGCTTAAAGCCTTAATGCTCCATTATTCAAATTTAACTTAACACAACCTTAATTATATAGATATTATTTAGTTATTCTTGCTGCTACTGCTACTGCTGCTAAGTCGCTTCAGTCGTGTCCGACTCTGTGCGACCCCATAGATGGCAGCCCACCAGGCTTCCCCATCCCTGGGATTCTCCAGGCAAGAACACTGGAGTGGGTTACCATTTCCTTCTCCAATGCATGAAAGTGAAAAGTGAAAGTGAAGTCGCTCAGTCGTGTCCAACTCCCAGCGACCCCATGGACTGCAGCCCACCAGGCTCCTCCGTCCGTGGGATTTTCCAGACAAGAGTACTGGAATGGGGTGCCATTGCCTTCTCTATTAGTTATTCTTAAGGACTACAAATTATAGAACCTTGAAAATTTGTCATTTCTCCTCCCAAATTACTTATTCTTCATCCCTGCATGTTTCCAGGCTTGTTTCACATGAAAGATATCTTAATAATATCTATTTCAACACAGTCAATTACTCCTTCTCTTTTGGCAGAGATCTAAAAGGGTTTAAATACCCTGATGGCATCCTGCCAGGAATTAGCTCCAGGTAGAAAGATGGAAAGAATAAAAAAAGTAAACAAAGTTTCAACCCACTGAGAGTGCTGCTCCAAGCTAGGCAATAAAGACAACAGGTTTATATGCTGGTTTCTCTTCAGGGAGAGAATGTTGGACAGTTTCCTGTTGATTGATTCTCTAAATTTTTCCCTTTCATGTTCAATGTTTCCACAGTTTATGCCACTGTTCCTACTGCTCTTTCAAGTAGGGAGTTTGATTCCCAGCAGTGCTAATGTTGGTTTCTTCCTAGACAAGAAACCTATGAAAATCTTAAAGCCAATGAAATGGAATTTTTACATCATCCATTCATGTGACAAGTTTATTACCATCTTTGAAAATTGTATTACTGAGTTTCATTGTATTACTGAGTTCCATTGTAGTCATCCTGTAGTAGTAGACAATGAAAAAAATAGCTTAACAATTCAATTTTTATAATAAAAAGATGAATGAGTGATATTTATGTGGGTTCTCTCATTTATGCCAAAGAGAGAAGCTCATGTGAAAAATTTATGAAAACCCGGATTCAGCTTTCTTAGAGTGACTCTTTTTTCATTTTCTGTGATATCGTATACAAGCCAGGAATATCATGGACAAAGAGATTTGTCTAAGCCTAAAACGGTAGCTCCTATCACTTTGATTCATATAATCCATGTTCTTTTCATTCTTTCCAGCTTCCAGGAAAGGCCTTTCCCTACAAATTGAGAACTTTTTCTGTTAATTAAAATGTGAAAATTGCTTGTCAGTTTCCAATGGTGCTTGCATTCATATGGCTGTGCTTCAAGGAGACAACTATGGTTTTGATTTTCTAACTCCTTCTTCAGTAAGTCTGTGTTGTCCCTGAAGACACCTGACAATTTTTAGTATCCCATCTCTGAACCTAGGGAAAGCCCCTGGAGTAGATATTCTTGAGGAAGGGCTTGCAGAATAAGATGCCAGGGAAAGAACCAGGTTTCATATTGGTGTTTCACTGCCAGTGTTCAGTGGCAACATTGACTCCTAGCCCATGTAGCCATTGAGAAAACTAAGGAGAATACAAAAAAAAAAAAAAAGGAACTATAACAGATAATTATATCTAATTTACATTAACTTTATAATTTTAGCATTAAAATATACACAAATCAATATTAATATAATGAAGTTAAATGCAGATATACATATACAAACATATATATATATACACTTCCTAGGTAGCTCAGGGGTAAAGAATCCATCTGCCAATGCAGGAGATGAAGGAGGACACAAGTTAGATTCCCTGGGTTGGGAAGATCCCCTGGGAGAAGGTAATTGCAACTGGCTCAAATATTCTGGCCTGGAAAATCCCATGGACAAAGGAACCTGGCAGGTTATATATGGTCCAAGGGGTCACAAAGAGTTGGACACAACTTAGCAAATAAACAACAACTATATATAGTTTGAGAAAAATGGGGACTGAAGATAAAGATAAAGGTGTTTCTAAGTTAATATAAGATGCAAACACATATTAGTGAGCAGTACCCACTCTAACTCCCTGAAACTAGCCTACATAAGAATAGAGTTTTCCAGGAAAGGGAAGCATGGATTTTGTAAGTCTGTGAGAGCTACCCAACCTGACATTTCTTTTATCCATCCTGTTCCTCACTTTTATTTGACACCAACTATTCCCATGTGGAAAAGCAAAAGTGCATCACTGGAGCTCAGGCAGCCTCTCTATCCCTGGTTTATGAAGGGCTGAGCTTTTAGATAACATGGCTTTTTTAGGAAATACCCAGGTTCAAGTAATTTTGATGAGATTTCTCAAGAAAGTAGGCAACATGGGTGAGGGGCTCCATAAATCCACTATACTACTCTGGAATGAGTCAAAGGACTATGATCAAGAAGTTTCTGCCTAATACTGCAGCATGTTAGGGAGTTCTGAAGCACAGATCACCACTGAGGACTCAGAAAACTCACAAATGCATCCCCAGGCAATTCAGAATTTGGATGCCTGCTGTACAGAGAATTATAAAGAGCATGAGCTATATTCATTATCCTTTCTTTTCTATTGCTGCTATAACAATTATTTCATATTCAGTAACTTAACACATTTATTATCCTACAGTTATACAGATCAGAAATCCTTATGGATTTCACCAGATTGAAATTGAAGCGTCAACAGACTATCCTGAAGGCTAGAAGAGAATCTATTCTTCTCGGTCATTCACACATTAGCATAATTCAGTTCTTTTCAGCATTCTGAGGTCTCTGATTCCTTCCCTGCAATCAGTGGGAGGCAGCCCATTTCTCCTAGAAGCCTTTGTGCAGCCTTCTTATATAATGCCTTGCATCTCAGAACCAGGAACTGGGCATAAAATCCTCATAGTGTGTCTCTGACCTTATTCCTTCAGGGCATCTCTGATCACAGCTGGGAAAGTTTCTCTGCTTATTTGACTCATTTGATCAGATTGGGTCCACTCAGACAATCCAGGACAATCTCATCTCAAAGTCTGTCACCTCAGTCACATCTGCAAAATACCTTTTATCACGTAAGGCTTACTGTTTTAGAATCTGAGGATTTGGATGTGGGCATCTGAGTCCCTTGGACTGCAAGAAGATCCAACCAGTCCATTCTGGAGGAGATCAATCCTGGAATTTCTTTGGAAGGAATGATGCTAAAGCTGAAACTCCAGTATTTTGGCCACCTCATGCGAAGAGTTGACTCATTGGAGAAGACTCTGATGCTGGGAGGGATTGAGGGCAGGAGGAGAAGGGGACGACAGAGGATGAGATGGCTGGATGGCATCACTGACTCGATGGATGCGAGTCTGAGGGACCTCCGGGAGCTGGTGATGGACAGGGAGGCCTGGCGTGCAGCGGTTCATGGGGTCGCAAAGAGTCGGACACGACTGAGCGACTGATCTGATCTGATCTGATCTGATCTTTGGGAGACTGTTATTCTGTGTATCACAAAAGTGTTAGTTGCTCAGTCCTGTCTGACTCTTTGTGACACCAACAGACTGCAGCCTGCCAGGCTCCTCTGTCCATGAGATTCTCCAGGCAAGAATACTGGAGTGGGTCGCCATTCCCTTCTCCAGGGGATCTTTCCGACCCTGGGATGGAACTGGGTCTCCTGCATTGCAGGCAGATGTTGGGAGCCAATTTGAATTAGCGCTCCGCCCATGACAAAGGTCATGAGGAAGGAGGCTTGATAACGCAAGGGCAAGATTGAGCCTCAGGAGCCCCTTGGAGGTTCTTCAGCATCTACCCCAAAAAAGCCAGAGTCTGCCTACTTTCTGCTTTGTGTTCTCACCTCTGACTTTACAGGGGGCTGTCCCTCACTACCTTTCTCTGAAAGAAGAGCTAACTTACAGCTCCAGTTAATAATTCCTGAGTGTGACAGTGTTTCAGCCTACAAACTCCTTTTGGAAATCCTCTAGCCTGCCTGAATAGGTTTTTCCGGCCACATGTGATTGTTTAGAACCTCCCAACTGTGAGAGGCATGAGATGTTCTAAACTTTCTAAACACAGATTCCTTTGAGCAGTTAAAAGATTGATTAGAAATTGTATTGGTGAAGGGTTTTTCACTTGTTGGGCCAATGTTTGCTGCTAAGTCTCCATATCCCTTACCTACTGTGTCCTTGGCAGTGTATTGAAATATAAGTAGTAGCCTTAATGTTTGTAACCTGGGACCCTTGAGTTAATCTTTGTTACAACCCACCACAACTTTGCCCTATAGATATGCAACGCCAATGCTTTTGGAGGGTGGCGCCTGACTTTAAAATAATCACCTTTAGAGAAAATAAGTTTCTTAAAATGTTAATAGGCCTCTGGGCCAGAAGATGATGTAACTCACCTAAACTTCTGTGTGTGATAGGTTTGAAAGCCTGGCTCAGGGACTGCTGTCCCTGCATGACTGCACCCCTTCCCCCATTATCCTCTATGCATAATTTAAGGGATAAAAACTACTTTGAAAAATAAAGTGTGGGGCTTTGTTCACCGAAGTTTGGTCTCCCCATGTCTTTCCTTCTCTAACCTTCTGGCTGAATTATTCAGCCTCCTCTCTCCACAAAATGTTCTCACTGAATTTCCTTCTCACTGAGCTATCATTTCATCCGCTTTTCTTCACTGAATTTCCTCCTCACTGAGCTATCTTCATTTTCATAACTCTTTATATCTTTAATTAATATTTTAATAAGCAATTGTTTCCTGATCGCCTATGCTGTCTCCCCTTCGAAATCCCTGGATCCACTGGGGCTGGACCCCGGCAGGCAGATTCTTTACCATCTGAGCCACCAGAGAATCCATACCTCTTTTGTTGTTTCCCTTCCTCTCAATGAACTCTGTAAAAGCCAGGAGATGGAGAGAATAATAGTAAATATATACCTATTCAGGTACTGCCAGTATCAAATCTGTTACCTGACTTGAGAGAAAAATTACAAATCAGGGTGAGACTAGAGTTTAACTTTGTGCTAGAAAAGGTTTTGCAATACCTCAGACTGGCCAGAAAACTTTTAAGATCTGCCCAAGGTGACATCACAGGAGTGGAAAAGGGTGATTTGAGATAACCAACTGAAAGGCAGAGCTATTTATGTATCCACAATAAATTCAACCCATTTAATTAACCCATTGCACATATTTTAATATTTTTGATTTTGTGTTACATTATTGGCAGCAAGGCCATTTAGAAATTATGGAGACAGATTGTTTATAGTAACAGATCGTTTATAGTAACAGATTGTTTTTTCCTTGTGCTGGGGAAAAGAGAATCTGAGCTCTTGTTCAATTGAGGCCTAGTTTCAATTACATATTTTTATGCAGATTTAAAAATTTCATAAAATATAATCATACTAATCATCAATTGCCTATTTATATATTCTAGGAATTATATAAATATTTTAGATTATCATGTTTATATAATCTCACACAACTGATTGTTTTATTTTTATTTCTGCTACACAAGTGAGAGACCCAAAATTAACAAATTCTCTTAAATCACAAAGGCATTAAATGATGGAAGGTAAGTTGAATCTGCATTAGCTTTACTTCAAATTAAGGGCCTTAACAGATAGAACACTTATTATTTTCTCTTATGTTTTAATAAATATATTTTTGTGGATACTCAAACAGCAGGAAAAAGGTTTTATGGCAGAGTATTCTGAGAGATGACCTTATTACTTTACAGAAGTATAAGTACAGGGAAATCTCAACAACTATGCTCTGTATTTGTAAAAGAGATTAGATATAATTTTCAGACAAAGGGAGTTATCAGTTTATCAAAGAATGAAGAATATAGTGAGGACAGTTTTTGAAATATCTTATAAGCCTCACTTATTTTTTTTTTACATTTGTAATAAATTTTTGAAACAGAGTAATAATTATACTATATGTAAATAGAAGCTAGAAGCAATCTTCAACACAAGACCACAATATATGAACCTAATAGCACTTTAAAAACCACTATTATATCCAATAGTGGTGAAAACATTGTTTCCAAATGGTTAGCGCACTTGAAAATAATTTAAAAATTTCAACTTTGTGTTACATTTAGGGAAATAAAAACATACCTTGATGTAAAATTTGAAGACAATGAAGAAATAGGCCTTTGGGTGGATGAGTGAAGGTGTAAGCTAGATGGGAACAGTAAAGGAACACTTCAGGTTCACCTCAAAGGGAGTGACATTTTTAAAGCAAGTGGATTTATAATGTGGTTAGTAATGTGCTAGGGAAAATGATGCTGCAGTTATAAGAACAACCCCCAAATCTCAGCAGCTTCACATTCACTCAAAGGATTCTTATTCAACAAATTCCAATGCAGTTGTTTCTTGACCTGGTGACCTTCTTTCTAGTGGTAACTCCATTGAGAGACCTTTTCTACTTCTGTTGTTAGAATGTGGGATGCCCTCTGTTGGAACCTCCTCATAGACTAGAAGGATGCGGAAACAACACTGGTGGAAATAGTGAAAGACTAAGGGACTAAGTGTTCCATTATTTCTTCCATTAAAAAAAAAAAAAGAAAGATGAGGTTACTAGAACAAAGAGAATATAGCAATAGTTTAAATTTGAATAAAGTCATATCAATAATTACATGTATGTTAATCATGATGATGTGATCACTGACCTAGAGCCAGACATCCTGGAATGTGAAGTCAAATGGGCCTTAGAAAGCATCACTACAAACAAAGCTAGTGGAGGTGATGGAATTCCAGTGGAGCTATTCCAAATCCTGAAAGATGATGCTGTGAAAGTGCTGCACTCAATATGCCAGGAAATTTGGAAAACTCAGCAGTGGCCACAAGATTGGAAAAGGTCAGTTTTCATCCCAATCCCAAAGAAAGGCAATGCCAAAGAATGCTCAAACTACCGAACAATTGCACTCATCTCACATGCTAGTAAAGTAATGCTCAAAATTCTCCAAGCCAGGCTTCAGCAATATGTGAACCGTGAACTTCCTGATGTTCAAGCTGGTTTTAGAAAAGGCAGAGGAACCAGAGATCAAATTGCCAACATCCGCTGGATCATGGAAAAAGCAAGAGAGTTCCAGAAAAACATCTATTTCTGCTTTATTGACTATGCCAAAGCCTTTGACTATGTAGATCACAGTAAACTATGGAAAATTCTGAGAGATGGAAATACCAGACCACCTGATCTGCCTCTTGAGAAATCTGTATGCAGGTCAGGAAGCAGCAGTTAGAACTGATCATGGAACAACAGACTGGTTCCAAATAGGAAAAGGAGTACATCAAGGCTGCATATTGTCACCATGTTTATTTAACTTATATGCAGAGTACATCATGAGAAATGCTGGACTGGAAGAAACACAAGTTGGAATCAAGATTGCTGGGAGAAATATCAATAACCTCAGATATGCAGATGACACCACTCTTATGGCAGAAAGTGAAGAGGGGCTAAAAAGCCTCTTGATGAAAGTGAAAGTGGAGAATGAAAAGGTTGGCTTAAAGCTCAACATTCAGAAAATGAAGATCATGTCATCTGGTCCCATCACTACATGGGAAATAGATGGAGAAACAGTGGAAACAGTGTCAGACTTTATTTTTCTGGGCTCCAAAATCACTGCAGATGGTGACTGCAGCCATGAAATTAAAAGACGCTTGCTCCTTGGAAGGAAAGTTATGACCAACCTAGATAGCATATTCAAAAGCAGAGACATTACTTTACCAACAAAGGTTTGCCTAGTCAAGGCTATGGTCTTTCCTGTGGTCATGTATGGATGTGAGAGCTGGACTGTGAAGAAGGCTGAGCGCCGAAGAATTGATGCTTTTGAACTGTGGTGTTGGAGAAGACTCTTGAGAGTCCCTTGGACTGCAAGGAGATCCAACCAATCCATTCTGAAGGAGATCAATCCTGGAATTTCTTTGGAAGGAATGATGCTAAAGCTCAAACTCCAGTATTTTGGCCACCTCATGCAAAGAGTTGACTCATTGGAGAAGACTCTGATGCTGGGAGGGATTGAGGGTAGGAGGAGAAGGGGACGACAGAGGATGAGATGGCTGGATGGCATCACTGACTTGATGGGTGTGAGTCTGAGTGACTTCTGGGAGTTGGTGATGGACAGGCAGGCCTGGCGTGCTGTGATTCATGGGGTCACGAAGAGTCGGACATGACTGAGCGACTAATCTGATCTGATCTGATCGTTGAAGGTCCCTATGAGATTAGATGTTGTAAGTTCTTGTTATGGGGGGGAAAATGCAACTATGTGTAGTGATGGATATTAACTAAACATATTGTGATCATGATTTTGTAACACATACAAATATTAAATCATTAGCTATACATCTGAAACCACTATAATGTTTAATGTTACTTATATCTCAATTTAAAAAGAAAACAAAAGAATTCTTTTGGCAAAAGAATCTCGTTAAAAATGAGTTTATATTTATGACTGTACTTATATGACGCTAAAGAACAGACAAAAGAATTATATGGTGAATGAAATCAGAGCATTTTGTTTCTTATATGATGAGAATTGAATAGAAAGAGGTTTATTTTCAGGATTAAATGAACCATGGTTAGAAATACAGGGAAAAGGGAGCCAGGAGAGAAGTAATAAGGTATATTCTTCAAGCAGAATCATGTCAGTGTAACAAAGCACAACCCTATGATCCTTGTCCCCCATGTCCTCTGCCTGCCTTTTGGCTGTGGAAAAGCTTTAGCCAAAGAAGTTTAAACAGAGAAGTGAGAACATGCAAAAACAAAAGAAAACAGTCAAAGGAGACAAAACAATAAGAGTTTAGTCATTAAGCATAGTCACGGACCCTTAGTTCCTTCTCAGGGGCTATAGATAATATTCTGAACCATACCCTGTGAGCTGTCTTAAGCTACTGAAACTCCCACCAGGTGGAGAAGTTAACTATGTGATGACCAGACTGTAACCATGCATAAGTTGCCACAATTCTAAGAATTGGCCTCAAGAAACGGAAACCAGCTGACCCTGGAACTGAAGATGCTGTCATTGTTTGGTCACTAAGCAGTATCTCACTCTTTTTGCGACTCCATGGACTGTAGCCCACCAGACTTCTCTGTCTGTGAGACTCCCCAGGCAGGAATACTGAAGTGGTCTGACATTTCCTTTTCTGGCGAATTTTCCCTACCTAGCAAATGAATCTGCATCTCCTGCATTGGCAGGCAGGTAGATTCTCTAAAACTGTGCAACCAGGGAAACCCAGGAACTGAAGATTAATTGTACTTAAAAGAATCAGAATGATGCTAGTCAGACCATCGAAGACCAATGTCAAAATGACTGTTGAAGCCAACCGTACAGTTCCTACAAGTGTGCCCTTCCTTCAACCTATAAAATCTCTAGTCCCTTAATTTTCAGTGGGTAGGAGTTGGCTTTTGGACAGGAGTCTGCCCTACCTCCTGGTTGCCAACATCCAAAATAAAGCAAACTTTCCTTTCCACCAAGCTGGCCTCTTTATTGGCTTTTGAGTGGTGAGCAGCTGGACCCCACTTACAGTTACAAAACTATCAACATCTACTCCCCAAGCCCCAGACACTGATATCCAGAATTGAAGGTTATGTCTACTAGAAAGCAAAGACATGACTTACTTATTACTCCCTGTTTATTAATTTATTGATTTGTTGTAAAAATAAACCATAATAGAGAAAAGATGTATTGAAACTGACACATTGCTCAGCCAAAAGATATCATGAGTGACTATTGGTGTATCAAACCTAGAAAACAACCAGCAGAAACTGAGGCAGAATAAGGGAGTGTTTGAAGACCTTTACCTTCTGGAGGAGTGCTTAGTCACTCAGTCAGGCACAACTCTTTGTGACCCCATGGACTGTAGCCCACCAGGTTCCTCTGTCCATGGGCATTCTCCAGGCTAGAATACTGGAGTGGGTTGCCATGTTCTCCTCCAAGGGATCTTCCCGACCCAGGGATTGAAACCAGGTCTCCCACACTGTACACAGATTCTTTATCATCTGAAGCACCAGGGAAATGACATTAATCAATACCTGTCAGGTATGATCTGGTGGGGTTCAATTGCTAGGAAAAGATAATTAAAAGCAAGATTTCCTTTAAAACAACTGTTTTTCAGTAAAAGTTTAAAAATAAAACAAACAAACAAACAAAAAAAGCCAGAATCTTTTCCCAATCCAAAAAAACTTTTCCACAAATGTAGAAGAGAAAACAAAGTTGATTATTGAATACACCTTGAACTGAAATGTGATATGTATCAGAGGTAATGCATTAAGAGATTGCAAAGAGACAAAAAGAAATTCTGCCCTTTAATACAGCCGTGAAGATATTACCCATTACATATATGTTCTCAAGTGAGAGGACTTCACAGCACTATTTGTCACAAATGGCATTGACTCAATGGACATGAATTTGAGCAAATTCTGGGAGAGAGTAAAGGACAGAGAAGCCTGGCATGCTGCAGTCCATGGGAACGCAAAGAGTCGGGCTCAGCTGAGCAACTGAACGAGAACAACAAATTCTGTGGACTATCGGAGCAATCATCTGGGTTAGTGAATTGGCTTTATCCACAGGAATGATGTACTTTTGCAACTTCAAGCAAGGCATCTACAGAGATTAGGCTCCTGCCTGCCCAGGTGAACTGGAAGATAAAGGCTTTATTTTTCCTGATTATAACATTTAAAAGAGATAGATAATTTGGGGTAGTGAAGATGGTAAGAGGTTTATTTAGCTTTTTAAAAGTTTACATTCATTTCAAAGAGATAGACAAAAAAATTACAATTACAAATTTTCTAATGTAAATGATTTAAGAAAAAGGTTGTTGTTGTTCTGTCGCTGTGATGTCCATCTCTTTGCAACTCCAGAGTCAGGCAGGCTTCCCTGTCCTTCACTATCTCCCGGAGTTTGCTCAAACTCATGTCCATTGAGTGGATGATGAAGAGAGGCGAACTAATATTCTTTCCCTTATTTTCAACAGGGAAAACTTTTATTTTAAATTTTTTTTAATTAAATTTTATTTTGCTTAACTTTACAATATTGTATTGTTTTTGCCATACATCAAGATGGATCCGCCACGAGTATACATGTGTTCCCCATCCTGAACCCTCCTCCCTCCTCCCTCCCCATACCATGCCTCTGGGTCATCCCAGTGCACCAGCCCCAGGCATCCGTTATCAGGCATCGTACCTGGACTGGCGACTCATTTCAGATATGATATTATACATATTTCAATGCCATTCTCCCAAATCATCCCACCCTCTCCCGTTCCCAGAGTCCAAAAGTCTGTTCTATACACCGGTGTCTCTTTTGCTGTCTCGGAAACAGGGTTATTGTTACCCTCTTTCTAAATTCCATATATATGCGTTAGTATACTGTATTTGTGTTTTTCTTTCTGGCTTACTTCACTCTGTATAATAGGCTCCAGTTCCATCCACCTCATTAGAACTGATTCAAATGTATTCTTTTTAAAGGCTGAGTAATACTCCAATGTGTATATGTACCACAGCTTTCTTATCCATTCATCTGGCTATTGTAAACAGTGCTGCTATGAACACTGGGGTACACGTGTCTCTTTCAATTCTGGTTTTCTCAGTGTGTATGCCCAGCAGTGGGATTGCTGGATCATAAGGCAGTTCTATTCCCAGTTTTTTGAGGAATCTCCATACTGTTCTCCAAAGTGGCTGTATTAGTTTGCATTCCCACCAACAGTGTAAGAGGGTTCCCTTTTCTCCACACCCTCTCCAGCATTTATTGCTTGTGGACTTTTGGATCACAGCCATTCTGACTGGCGTGAAATGGTACCTCATAGTGGTTTTGATTTGCATTTCTCTGATAATGAGTGATGTTGAGCATCTTTTCATGTGTTTGTTAGCCATCTGTATGTCTTCTTTGGAGAAATGTTGATTTAGTTCTTTGGCCCATTTTTTGAATGGGTCATTTATTTTTCTGGAATTGAGCTGTAGGAGTTGCTTGTATATTTTTCAGATTAGTTGTTTGTCTGTTGCTTCGTTTGTTATTATTTTCTCCCATTCTGAAGGCTGTCTTTTCACCTTGCTTATAGCTTCCTTTGTTGTGCAGAAGCTTTTAAGTTTAATTAGGTTCCATTTATTTATTTTTGAGTTTATTTCCAATATTCTGGGAGGTGGGTCATAGAGGATCCTGCTGTGATGTATGTCAGAGAGTGTTTTGCCTATGTTTTCCTCTAGGAGTTTTATGGTTTCTGGTCTTACATTTAGATCTGTAATCCATTTTGAGTTTATTTTTGTGTATGGTGTTAGAAAGTGTTCTAGTTTCATTCTATTTTAAATTTAAAGTTTACCTTACACAGACTCTTTTTTTTTTCCCCCTCTATCTAACTTTTCATTTTTTAAAAAATATTGCTGCTGCTGCTGCTGCTGCTAAGTCGCTTCAGTCATGTCCGACTCTGTGCGACCCCATAGACGGCAGCCCACCAGGCTCCCCTGTCCCTGGGATTCTCCAGGCAAGAACACTGGAGTGGGTTGCCATTTCTTTTGGTAGGTAGTGCTCTAATTGAAATTTAAAATTTAGCATGTTATATTTTCCCATTAGTTACTCAATAACTCAACACACTTAATATAAACACTTCAAAATCTTTAACATGCCCAACAAGACCACATTTTTGTCTTTGCCTATATTTGCAGTCTTAGCTCACTGCACTCTTTCCTTATCTCACTACTTTCAGTCATGTTAATTAAATTAAAATTTGTAATTCATAAAATTTGACAAGTTATATCTCTCCCTACTCTTTTGCTATATGGAATTTCCTTTTCCCTGCTCCTCATCTGGCAAGCTCATGTTCATCCTGAAACCTAGCTTTCTCTGATTCCAATAACTTAGATCACTCTTCTATACTTTTTCAAGTTACCTTATGTTTCCTGGCCTTCCCTTATGGCTCAGCTGGTAAAGGATCTGCCTGAAACGTGGGAGGCCTGGGTTTAATCCCTGGGTTGGAATGATCCCCTGGAGAAGGGAAAGGCTTCCAGCTCCAGTATTCTGGACTAGAGAATTCCATGGACTGTATAGTCCATGGTGTCACGAAGAGTCAGACACAACTGAGCGACTTTCACTTTCACTTATGTTTTTCCTACTTTATACTCATTACCCAGAAGAGTTCTTAGATTATTGTGGGTGTTCAATTGATATTTGCTTAATGTAAAAGCTTTAGAATCAAATGGTCATAGTAATTATAGCTCTATTCAAAAATCTTAAACCCTCAGGAGTTGAAAACCAGAAAAAGAAAGGTACAATCTATCAAAATCCATTTTAATCATTAACTACTTTGATTTAGCATCTGTCTATACTTGTCTGTAACATCAAAACTTGAATAATTTATCATCTGATAATAAAGGCATATGAAATGTAAGCTATTAATTAAAATTTAATATGGAACTTTAAATATTTAAGCAGTTAATTGCATACATCTCTTTGGGGGCATCAAAATTATTTTACTAGACTTATAGCATCAGTCATTTAGATCAGTCTATAGCTATTTAAGAGCGACCTCGCCTGCCCGCGACCGGAGCGCCACTTAAGAGCGACCTCGCCTGCCCGCGACCGGCGCGCCACTTAAGAGCGACCTCGCCTGCCCGCGACCGGCGCGCCACTTAAGAGCGACCTCGCCTGCCCGCGACCGGCGCGCCACTTAAGAGCGACCTCGCCTGCCCGCGACCGGCGCGCCACTTAAGAGCGCCCCGCCGGCTGCGTCGCGCACTAAGAGCGCCCCGCCGGCTGCGTCGCGCACTAAGAGCGCGGCCGAGAGGAGCTACCCCCACGACCGAGGAAGGACGGCGGTGAGGGCCAGTGCACTAAGCACGGCCGAGAAGAGCTACCCCACGACCGAGGTCAGGAAGGGCGGCGGTGAGGAGAGACCCCCTCGTCCAAGGTAAGGTGCGATGACTGTGCTTTGCTGGCCGGGAGCAGCCAGGAGCAGCCGGGATGAGATACCCCACGCCCAAGGTAAGAGAAACCCGAGTAAGACAGTAGGTCTTGAAAGAGGGCATCAGAGGGCAAATACACTAAAACCATTCTCACAGATAACTAGTCAGTCTAATCACACAAGGACCACACCCTTGTCTAACTCAATGAGATTAAGCCATGCCCGAGGGGCAACTTGGGATGGGCGGGTCATGATGGAGAGATATGACAGGGTGTGGTCCGCTGGAGAAGGGAATGGCAAACCACTTCAGTATTCTTGCCTTGAGAACCCCATGAACAGTATGAAAAGACAAAATGATAGGGTACTGAAAGAGAAACTCCCCAGGTCAGTAGGGGCCCAATATGCTACTGGAGATCAGTGGAGAAATAACTCCAGAAAGAATGAAAGGATGGAGTCAAAACAAAAAGAATACCCAGCTGTGGATGTGTCTGGTGATAGAAGCAAAGTCCGATGCTGTAAAGAGCAATTTTAGAAAAGAACCTGGAATGTCAGGGCCATGAATCAAGGCAAATTGGAAGTGGTCAAACAAGAGATGGCAAGAGTGAATGTTGACATTCTAGGAATTAGCGAACTAAAATGGACTGGAATGGGTGAATTTAACTCGGATGACCATTATATCTACTACTGTGGGCAGGAATCCCTCAGAAGAAATGGAGTGGCCATCATGGTCAACAAAAGAGTCCGAAATGCAGTCCTTGGATGCAATCTCAAAAACGACAGAATGATCTCTGTTCGTTTCCAAGGCAAACCATTCAATGTCACAGTAGTCCAAGTCTATGCCCCAACCAGTAACGCCGAAGAAGCTGAAGTTGAAAGGTTCTATGAAGACCTACAAGACCTTTTAGAACTAACACCCAAAAAAGATGTCCTTTTCATTATATGGGACTGGAATGCAAAAGTAGGAAGTCAAGAAACACCTGGAGTAACAGGCAAATTTGGCCTTGGAATACGGAATGAAGCAGGGCAAAGACTAATAGAGTTTTGCCAAGAAAATGCACTGGTCATAGCAAATACTCTCTTCCAACAACACAAGAGAAGACTCTATACATGGACATCACCAGATGGTCAACACCGAAATCAGATCGATTATATTGTTTGCAGCCAAAGATGGAGAAGCTCTATACAATCAGCAAAAACAAGACCAGGAGCTGACTGTGGCTCAGACCATGAACTCCTTATTGCCAAATTCAGACTGAAATTGAAGAAAGTAGAGAAAACTACTAGACCATTCAGGTATGACCTAAATCAAATCCCTTATGATTATCCAGTGGAAGTGAGAAATAGATTTAAGGGCCTAGATCTGATAGATAGAGTGCCTGATGAACTATGGAATGAGGTTCGTGACATTGTACAGGAGACAGGGATCAAGACCATCCCCATGGAAAAGAAATGCAAAAAAGCAAAATGGCTGTCTGGGGAGGCCTTACAAATAGCTGTGAAAAGAAGAGAAGCGAAAAGCAAAGGAGAAAAGGAAAGATATAAACATCTGAATGCAGAGTTCCAAAGAATAGCAAGAAGAGATAAGAAAGCCTTCTTCAGTGATCAATGCAAAGAAATAGAGGAAAACAACAGAATGGGAAAGACTAGGGATCTCTTCAAGAAAATCAGAGATACCAAAGGAACATTTCATGCAAAGATGGGCACAATAAAGGACAGAGATGGTGTGGATCTAACAGAAGCAGAAGATATCAAGAAGAGGTGGCAAGAATACACAGAAGAACTGTACAAAAAAGAGCTTCAAGACCCAGATAATCATGATGATGTGATCACTGACCTAGAGCCAGACATCTTGGAATGTGAAGTCAAATGGGCCTTAGAAAGCATCACTACAAACAAAGCTAGTGGAGGTGATGGAATTCCAGTGGAGCTATTCCAAATCCTGAATGATGATGCTGTGAATGTGCTGCACTCAATATGCCAGCAAATTTGGAAAACTCAGCAGTGGCCACAAGATTGGAAAAGGTCAGTTTTCATCCCAATCCCAAAGAAAGGCAATGCCAAGGAGTGCTCAAACTACCGCACAATTGCACTCATCTCACACGCTAGTAAAGTAATGCTCAAAATTCTCCAAGCCAGGCTTCAGCAATATGTGAACCGTGAACTTCCTGACGTTCAAGCTGGTTTTAGAAAAGGCAGAGGAACCAGAGATCAAATTGCCAACATCCGCTGGATCATGGAAAAAGCAAGAGAGTTCCAGAAAAAACATTTATTTCTGCTTTATTGACTATGCCAAAGCCTTTGACTGTGTGGATCACAATAAACTATGGAAAATTCTGAAAGAGATGGGAATACCAGACCACCTGATCTGCCTCTTAAGAAATCTGTATGCAGGTCAGGAAGCAACAGTTAGAACTGGTCATGGAACAACATACTGGTTCCCAATAGGAAAAGGAGTACGTCAAGGCTGTATATTGTCACCATGTTTATTTAACTTATATGCAGAGTACATCATGAGAAATGCTGGACTGGAAGAAACACAAGTTGGAATCAAGATTGCCGGGAGAAATATCAATAACCTCAGATATGCAGATGACACCACCCTTATGGCAGAAAGTGAAGAGGGGCTAAAAAGCCTCTTGATGAAAGTGAAAGTGGAGAGTGAAAAGGTTGGCTTAAAGCTCAACATTCAGAAAACGAAGATCATGGCATCTGGTCCCATCACTACATGGGAAATAGATGGGGAAACAGTGGAAACAGTGTCAGACTTTATTTTTCTGGGCTCCAAGATCACTGCAGATGGTGACTGCAGCCATGAAATTAAAAGACGCTTACTCCTTGGAAGGAAAGTTATGACCAACCTAGATAGCATATTCAAAAGCAGAGACATTACTTTACCAACAAAGGTTCGCCTAGTCAAGGCTATGGTCTTTCCTGTGGTCATGTATGGATGTGAGAGCTGGACTGTGAAGAAGGCTGAGCGCCGAAGAATTGATGCTTTTGAACTGTGGTGTTGGAGAAGACTCTTGAGAGTCCCTTGGACTGCAAGAAGATCCAACCAGTCCATTCTGAAGGAGATTAATCCTGGAATTTCTTTGGAGGGAATGATGCTAAAGCTGAAACTCCAGTATTTTGGCCACCTCATGCGAAGAGTTGACTCATTGGAGAAGACTCTGATGCTGGGAGGGATTGAGGGCAGGAGGAGAAGGGGACGACAGAGGATGAGATGGCTGGATGGCATCACGGACTCGATGGATGCGAGTCTGAGTGACCTCCGGAGGCTGGTGATGGACAGGGAGGCCTGGCGTGCTGCGGTTCATGGGGTCGCAAAGAGTCGGACACGACTGAGCGACTGATCTGATCTGATAGCTATTTAAAATTGCTTTGCCATTGGGTTTTATTTAGGTAAAATTGTTAAGTTTTCAAATTTCACAAAACTCTCCTCAACATTCTGAAACAGATGAAACTTCAAATAAGCAACAGTGGAATTTCAGTAGCATAAAGCAAAGCTTGGAATGCGGCAAGGATGTAAGAAAAATAATTTCCAAATCAGTGTCACCTCACAGTTAGTAACAGTCTATCCTTCTCCCAGTGACCAATAAAATAGTTAAGTAAAAATCCTTGCTATTAAGGAAAGAAATATAAAAAACTCTGAAATGCAAGAAAAAACAAAACTAAAAGCAGTTAATAGGTTTGAGTAATTACTATCTGACAAACAATGTGACCTAGATAAAGAAACAGAGGGAGAAAAGGTTTAAAGTTTTTGATAATCCCAATTTGTAGGAGAGAATAAAAATAGAAGTTTAAAGTTATTTATATAGATAATCTTATAAAATAGTCTTTAAATAGAAGTTAAAAGTTAGTTATATAAATAATCTTAGTGAAAAATTCTTTCAAAATCTATTTGACTCCCTATTAAGGGATTATCATTTCTGCCCAGCAAATACTTATTTGTTTTTATTTAGATTATTATTGTCATTATTATTATATGCCTCAACAGTTTTTCTTGTCAAAAAAGCTACATAAAATAAGAAAACTACAATTGATTCAACTCCTATGGTATACTGGAACACTTTACTATATGTAAATAGATGACAGAAATATAGATAAATAGATAGATCAAGATAGATGAATGGATTATTAAAGTAATTTGTACCATTAAAAATGATGAAATTCAAGTGTATATATATGTATACAAATTAACATATGCATATGGCTATGAACTAGAAGAAGGTGACTGGAACTCAGAATTTTCTAATTCTTAATTTTGTTTCCCCCTGCCACTGCCCCTTCTGCACACAGATGCACAGGTGGTAAAACAATCAAAATCACCACTTTTTAATAATGTAACTGCATTATTAATAAAGAACCTTAGGTCTTACAGTTTCACTAATATATGATAATATTTTGATTAGAATAAAATATTCACATCACTACTCATAATATATTTTCAGTGCTCAGAGCAAAATCATAATGAGAATAGGGATTTTAAAACTTGATAACTGATTAAATTGTGCATTGAAGTGCTTTATTAATTATTCCAGTGATTTTTACTGCTTATTTATTTGCGTTTGTCTTCTTCATGTTTAGAGAGATATATTGACTTGTTCTCCTTCTCATTGCATTTGATAGGTGAGTACTAATTAGAACCCTCATCATGTAGTAAAGATCAGAGAAGTTAAGTAATTTATGCAAGGTCACACAGCACCATGGTGGCAGAGCTAAGGCTAATGCACATCTAAGTCCAAACCTAAAATCCACTTTGGCTATTGGAATCCTACAATGTCAGTAAATAGGATTGAGTATATTACATAAACCTTGTGATAATGTTGATTCCATGGTTATCAAGACCCCCATCTTTCAATTCTTATTCATTTTAACATACCAAAATTTTTGTTAAATCTCCTTGCAAACTTGCTACTTGATGGCCTACTGAATGATCTTATCAAAAAGTGGTTACTGATCAAATCTTTAAAAAAATTTTGAATGTCAGTATTTACCTACAAAATGGGTATCTCGCACCAGTTTTGTGAGATACTATAGGGCTTCCCAGGTGGCTCAGTAGGCAAAGAATCCACTTGAAATGCAGGATATGCAGGAAACATGGGTTTGATCCCTGGGTTGGGAAGATCCCCTGCAGGAAGGCATGGCAACCCACTCGTGTTCTTGCCTGGAGAATCCCAAGGACAGAGGAGCCTGGAGAACTATAATCCACAGGGTCACAAAGAGTCAGACACGACTGAAGTGACTGAGCACACACACACACACACACACACACATGTTATCTACCCAACAGCTATTCCTTATTATTCCTGAAGTGGAGCCTCACTTTTTGTTCTGGGGCCAGTGCATCCAGATTCATTGGATGACTCATAGTTTACCTAATCCAATCATGATATTACTCTTTTGTGGAATGTTTAGTCTTAGGAGTGAGCTGTGAAGTATTTCTTGCAATAGAAATATTTGTGCCCCAGAAAAAAAATAGAATATTAGCAAAAAATCGCATGCAGCTATCTTGGCACCATAAAAGGAGACACTTTTATACACTGAGAATGGCAGAACTGAAAGATGTAAAAAGAGTTTGAAACCTCAACCCCTATAACACATACTTGACCCCAATATTACTGGCTCTCCTGTTAAGTTGGTACGCTTGTAGGCAATTTTAGCCAGAACCATCCTTCAGTGATACACAAGTTTGTCAGGTAGGGAGGACAAATAATTTTTTTCATTTACAGGGTATCAGTTCAGGTACTCAGTCACGTCTGACTCTGACTCTTTGTGACCCCATGGACTGCAGGACACCAGGCCTCCCTGTCCATCACCAACTCCTGGAGTTTACTCAAACTCATGTCCATTGAGTCAGTGATGCCATCCAGCCATCTCATCCTCTGTCATCCCCTTATAGCAATAATTAAAATTGTAACTTTTTTCTAAGTATTTGTTTTTAATTATTTATTGTTGTTTCTAGGAATACAGAAGCTAATGGTACAGATAAATCTATTCCCTTGTGGTTTTTCTTTTTTTTTTTTGGTAGGGAAGAAGGAAATGGCAACCCATACCAGTATTCTTGCTTAGAAAATCCCACAGACAGAGGAGCTTGGTGGGCTATACTCCATGGAGTCACAGGGTCCGACATGACTGAGCAACTGCACACTCACACAGGAGATAATATACAGTTAACTAAATTAACTTTACTGTATACTGATATGAATAAAATAAAACAATAAATGGAAAGGGAGTATGGAGGGGAGGGCAAGTCTCACTGGAGTGATAATATCTATACAAAGGACTGGAGGAAGTATGGGAGAAAATGTATAGGTATTTGGTTGAAGGATATTCAGCCAGCAAGAGCAGCACATACAGAAGCCTTGTGGCATATTCACAGAAAGCTAGGGGTCTAGTATGGATGGATGGATGAAGATTCCAGGGAAAGTAGTAGAAATGAGGTCAAAGACGTGGCAGAGAGAAGTGAGGGTGATCCATACACCATTTAGAGGACTTGGACTCTATTTTGCATAATAAAGAAGGACACTTATGGACTGAGCAAAAGAATGAAATGATCTATGATGTTTTACAAGGATAATTTTGACTGTAGGAAGAATAGAATGAGTGTGGTGAGGGCAGAAGCAGAAGTATCAGGTAGGAGGATATTACAGCCGAATTACAGCTGACAAGGGAAGAGATGACTCCTCCAATTATGCATCTAATCCCCAAAGAGATTTGAATATTCTTACATGTGAATTTTAAACTAAGAAGGATTTTTGATAACATTTGGAGAGGTGAAAGGATCAGCAAAAGCATTTTAAACCAGGAAATACTGAAGAGTCACAGTGGTATGAATAATCATGAGATACTTGGGTGGGAAGGAGGAGAATACTTGGCAAGCTGTCCTTTAGCTCACTTAGATTGACAACAAGTATTGCAGACTGGGTGGTTTAAACAATAGACATTTTTTCCTCTCTTTTGGTTCTGGAGGCTGAATGTTCAAGCATGATACTGGATGCTTGGGGCTGGTACACTGGGACAACCCAGAGGGAATGGTACGGGGAGGGAGGAGGGAGGAGGGCTCAGAATGCGGAACACGTGTATACCTGTGGCGGATTCATGTTGATATATGGCAAAACCAATACAATATTGTAAAGTTGAAAAATAAAATAAAATAAAAACTAAAGACATTTGTCATGATGGCAAAAAAAGAAAAAGAATGCCAGCAAATTCAGTGTCTGGTGAGAAGCCTCTTCTTGGCTTACAAATGACTGCTTTATTACTTTATTTTCTTACTATATGGTGGAGGGACAGACCTGTGGTCTCTCTTCCTGTTTGTGAAAGTTGCTGGTGATGTCTGATTCTTTGTGACCTCATAGACTATAGCCTGCCAGGCTCTTCTGTCTATGGAATTCTCCAGGCAAGAATACTGGAGTGGGTTGCCATTTCCTTCTCCAGGGTACCTTCTTTATTTTATTTTATTTAACTTTACAATATTGTATTGGTTTTGTGATATATCAAAATGAATCTGCCACAGGTATATATGTGTTCCCCATCCTGAACCCGCCTTCCTCCTCCCTCCCCATACCATCCCTCTGGGTCGTCCCAGTGTACCAGCCCCAGGGTACCTTCTTGACCCTCATATTGAACCTGGGTATCCTGCATTGCAGGCAGACTTTTTACCATCTGAGTCATCAGGGAAGCTTATTCTTCATATAAGAACACTAATCCTATCACAGGGGCCCCATTCTCATGACCTCATCTGAACATTATTATCTCCACCAAAACCCCACCTCCAAATACCATAACAATGGAAGTTAGGGCTTCAACAAAGACATATGAATTTTATGGGGCGTCAGGGAGTCCATAATTTCAACCATAACAGGCTGGTTTTGAGGAATTATAATTATACACTATATAACAGTTAATCGTGCACACAATAACAATTATCTTCACTATCAAGATGTTACTTTGCCTAGCCTTTTGCTTAGTTATTAAACCCAGTACCTATTTCAATATGATTTTTTAAATTTATTAAAATGAGTTTCTTTCTTTTACCTGCTTTTCTTTCATCACAGCTGACCCTTCATAAGTCCAAAAATGTATAGTCAAGTTGAACAATATTCATCATAAAGTTTTAGATCACTGCAACCTGGAGATAATCCAACCTGAGCTTTAAATTTGATATGTCCCTGTGAACCTGAAAATGAAGAATCTTTAAACTCAAGCTGTTATACTCTGAGGGACTGCTGAGCTTCTGATTGAGACATACACTAAGGCTGAAAATTGTCAATAGGCTTTATCACATGAAATTCTCAAAATTGAACCTTGTGGAGGTCCACAAAGAGACATGAAGTGCCAGGATACAAACGGACCTGCAAAACATGGCAGATATCAGAACAGATGCATGTGGCAGGAGGGAAAAATGTTGTTATGCATAATCAGAAAAGAATGGCAACCAATAGTGAGGGTCAGTCATATCCAGAGCAAGGGGTGAAGTCCAGATGGACTGAGGCAAAGGAACTTCAGGATTGAAAGCATTTGGCCCTATGCTTTACATTAATATGCAAATTAGAGAATTTTAATTAGAATATCAAATACTCAATCTGAGAGACAAGATCAAAGAGAGGATAAAGGAAAGCTTTCTGATAGTTTGGATGAGACCCAACCCTAGTTGATTTCATGGATGTACAAATTTTAAATAATATGATGTCAGCTCTGAAAAGAAAAATAGTTTTTAAATAGATTATAGGAGAAAACACAAGGTTTTAATATTATTATCATTTTCAAAGAACTGATTATAATTTTGGTTATATACTTGTTTGTTGCACAGTTTGATGAGTTTCACATGATTTTTAAAAAATAAAACAATAGTGAGAAATATTAGAATAGGTGCCTCTTTTATGGAAATGTCATGTAGCAGGCACTGCAATATAACTCCTTGTATTTTATCTCGTAAAAATCAGTGCAATACACCTGAATTCCTGGCACCATTATTCAACTTCCAAGGACAGGAAACTGAGTTTCAAAAGTTTAAGTAATTTGTCCAGGGTCACAGAATCAGTGAGTGGTTTAAACCCAAAACCTCACCCATGCCCACTAAACCTCCCTGAATCTTAACTAATCTGCAATAGATATGTCTTTGTGATGTCTGTGTTCATTGTGTTTGTTCTAAGCAAAACAAATGGTGACAGGAACCACAAGAGAATATTAGAGGTGAACGGAAGCTTATGAATCAAATGCAACACTGGTTCTCACAAAGAGAAAGGCAGGGGACTTCAGCTTGTGTGATATGTAGGGGAGTAGGCAGAAGGATATTGCAATAGTCAAACATTTAAGGATATTTTTAAATTGCAATCACTTTGATAAATTTTTCTAGGTGATTTATGTTACGGATCCTGAATTACAAGCCACCTGTCTGGTCCCAGATTAAGAAAGTAATGTCTAGAAATTGTTTCTTGTATCTCTCATTACACTTTTGGGTGACTTCTGAAATCAACCCTTAGCTTTTTATTGTGATGCCCAGAAATCTGTGTTGTAACAAATAGGCCAATTTATTCTTATTTATAGGAAAGCTTATTTGAACTTCCTATCTAAAAGTTTCAAAGCATTTGTAAAAGTTTTGCACCAAATTGATGTCTCAAGCAATTAGAATCCCAGACTGTTCATGAGTCAGAATAATTCAAAAATCATAATATTTGAAGAAGTTAGGAGAAACCACTGTTTTGTCATAGGTTGTATGCCCAGTACCAATATGCACAAAACAGTGAGTCTGTAATAGGTGTCAGCAGAATGAGGCCAAATAATACAGGCTGACAGAAGTTAACTGAAATGGAAAATTCTTGAGTACTTAGGCTTCCATGGTTTGAAAATGGAACACGCTGAAATTACAGGCAAGCTGAACTGAATACATCTTTCTGTGTTGTACTGAGTTTATTGTGGCCTCATATTACCTTTCATCTAGTTAGAAAAGGAAGGCTTCTTGAAAAAGTGAGATCATAGTTTTGAAAGTTGGCAAAGAGTAAGGGAAGTTGCTTCAAACATGGAACAATGGATCTTAAGCTCAAGAAAATAACCATAAAGAATGTTTCACTAATATAAATGCACTACTCACATATTGGCTAATAAAAATTAGTGGGATTAAATTTCAAAATAAAAAGAGATAAAATACATTCTTGCTATGCTTGATATTATGGTGGTATTATTTATTATGATTCTACAGTTCAGTATTTCCTGATTTTATCTTTACCATCAAATTCACGCCTAAGTTACATAAGTACTGTCTCAGAATCTATTTTAAAGTATATTTATGTCTGACATAAAGCATAATTTGTTGTGTTATCCATTTAAATTGATAAGTTACATTTCTATAATCTTTTGATTTTAGATACGGTTTTTCTTACTCTTATCTAGAGTAAATATTATTGAAAATTTTTTGTATTTAGTTAATTTTTCTATATGTTACAGTAGAGAATAGTCTTGAAATTTCAGTCTTCTAAGGGCAAACTGCAAAAACAACTTGTAGTTTTCAATGTAGTAGATCATTTTTATAAACTTTTGTTTTGATGTCTTGTGGTGCAGCTGTCTGAGCATCTTGACCAGACAAAATCTTCCTCCTGCCATAAGGTCGTATTTCTCTCCTCCTCCTCTCCTTCTGCCAAAGGCTCCTGGAGTGCCATCCTTCCTCTAAGCAGATGAAATGTGTGATCTCCTTCGAAATCGATATTAATGCCATTTCAGCCTTTGTGGAAATGAGATTAGAATTCTAAATGTTCACAATCCAACAGCATTTAATGAAAAATGATAGGAATTATCACATACCTAGAGCTTAGAGAGGATGGAATCGTATTTGCACATTATTAAAGATCTGAATAATTTAGGTTATTTTTAGATTTGAACTGCTTAGAGGATTTTAGAAAGCTCAATTTAAACTGCTCAAGAAATGTACTTTCTCGTCCTGATTTCAGCAATCTTATGTCACTTAACATTTTTTCATAAAATCGAGTGGTTTTGCTGTTACAAAATGAACATGTTTTGGACCTCAGACTAATCACAAGGAAATACTGACATTTTAAAATTAAAATATATTTAATTCCTCTAGTAACTTTAACGGAGAAGGCCATGGCTCCCCACTCCAGTACTTTTGCCTGGAAAATCCCATGGACAGAGGAGCCTGGTAGGCTGCAGTCCATGGGGCCGCTAGAGTCGGACACAACTGAGCAACTTCACTTTCACTTTTCACTTTCATGCATTGGAGAAGGAAATGGCAACCCACTCCAGTGTTCTTGCCTGGAGAATCCCAGGGACGGGGGAGCCTGGTGGGCTTCCGACTATGGGGTCACACAGAGTCGGACACGACTGAAGCGACTTAGCAGCAGTAGTGGCAGTAACTTTAAAACCTCTGTCAGATGAATGTTTTGCTTTGTTTCCACTCCTCCCCCTCACCAGTTCTCTGGTAAAAACTACTTTTTTCTGGGTCTTTTAAGAAATATAGACTAATAGCATTGTAGTTATACATCAGTAAACCATGAAGGTGAAAATGATTCACTGTAATTCAAATGTACTTTTCATTTTCTCCAGTAATCTATTAATTCTAAATATTTGTTTGTTCACCTTACTTACAGATAAAATGTGAAAATATTATGTCTCTATCTGTCTTGTGAGGACAACCTGGTGGATAATCGGTACCCTGGATAGATTTGATATTATCATTTATGAATCATAGGTGGTGAGGCAGAAGTGTGGAGCTTGTAGGATAGTATATTTTAAAATAAAAAATAATTGAAGATGAACAAAACAATACAAGGTATATTGTCAAGAAACACAGACTACATGATCTGCCAATCCTCAGGGAAACTAGAAAACATTTTAAACCACAAACATATTTCCATCTAAAAAATTAAAATGAGAATAAATGAAAAAAAAAAAAAAAAAAAAAAAAACAAGAAACAAAACCAAAAAGAGTAACTCCTGGCTTGTGAGCATAAGTTGCTAAAATGACCAAGAATCTAAAGATAAAACTGTAGCTTTTTTAAAAACCTGGTGAATGGACTAGGTAATGCTAATATAATAAAGAATTTGAGGATATGGCTTCCTCTAACAGAATCTGTGTCTCCACTCATGATGCTCATCACCACATCCCTTTGCTCTTTATATCTAATATTTTTTGTTAGCAAGGTCTTCAAAATTATTGAGTTTGTGATGGAAACGTCACAAAAGATGATTGTAATCTGTTAATCTAATTAAAATTTCTTCACAAAAGCCTTTGAATCTGGAGGAAGAATGACTATGTAACTTCAACTCCAAAAATAACATTTTGATATGATAATTTAAATGCCTGGTTTAAAATACAGTGTTTATTTTTATTATACATTTTAATTATCATGAAATGAAATGGGTTATTTTATTTTCATGTAAAATTTGTGACTGTTATTACAGTTCAAATTCCTGTCAGGATCACCACAGTTAGGTTAGGGAGCAGTCTCATCACCTCCATGCACTTCTCCCACCCATAGCCCTTGGCAATCACGACCTATTCTCAATACCCAGAGTTCTACTATTTATTTTTAATAACAATGTAAATGAAATTATACAGTATACAGTTGTTTGAGAACTGCTTGTTGTACTCAGCAAAATGTATTTGAGATTCATCCAGGTCGTTGTGTCTATCAAAAGTGTATCCACATTTATTGCTGAATAATATTTTATGTAATTCCATTGTCCATAGTATTCCATTTGTTTATTCATTTTGTTGTTGTTGTTTAGTCATGAAATTGTGTCCTGGAGTTTGCTCAAACTCAAATTCACTGAGTTGGTAATATCATCCAATCATCTCATCATCTGTTGCCCCCTTCTCCTCCTGCCCTCAATCTTTCCGACAGGAATCAGCCATGGGTGTACATGTGTTCCCCATCCTGAACCCTCAGGGTCATTCCAGTGCACCAGCCCTGAGCACCCTGTCTCATGTACTGAATCTGGACTGGTAATCTCTTTCACATATGATAATATACATGTTTCAATGCTATTCTCTCAAATCATCCCACCCTTGCCTTCTCCCACAGAGTCCAAAAGTCTGTTCTTTCCATCTGTGTCTCTTTTTTGTCTCGCATATAGGGTCATCGTTACCATCTTTCTAAATTCTATATATATGCATTAATATACTGTTTTGGTACTTCCCTGGTGGCTCAGGTGGTAAAGCATTTGTCTACAATGCGGGAGACCTGGGTTCGATCCCTGGGTTGGGAAGATTTCCTAGAGAAGTAAATGGCAACCCACTCCAGTACTCTTGCCTAGAAAATCCCATAGACTTCCCATGGGGTGGCAAAGAGTCAGACTCGACTGAGCAACTTCACTTTTACTTTCTTTTCACTGTATTGGTGTTTTTCTTTCTGACTGACTTCACTCTGTATAATAGGCTCCAGTTCCATCCATATCATTAGAACTGATTCAAACGCATTCTTTTTAATGGCTGAGTAATATTCCATTGTGTATATGTACCACAGCTTTCTTTATCCATTCGTCTGCTGATGGACATATAGGTTGCTTCCATGTCCTGGCTGTGATGAACATTGGGGTACACGTGTCTTTTTCAATTCTTGTTTCCTTGGTGTGTATGCTCAGCAGTGGGATTACTGGGTTGTATGGAAGTTCTATTTCCAGTTTAAGGAATCTCCACACTGCTCTCCCTACTGGCTGTACTAGTTTGCATTCCCACCAACAGTGTAAGAGCGTTCCCTTTTTTCCTCAGACTTTTGGATCACAGCCATTCTGACCAGCGTGAGATGGTACCTCATTTTGGTTTTGATTTCTCTGATAACGAGTGATATTGAGCATCCCAAAGCATAATTCCTTAGTCTTCAACCTTCTTTGTGGGCCAACTCTCACATCTGTACACAACTACCAGAAATCCCATAGTTTGGCTAGATGGATCTTTGTCAGCAAAGTGATGTCTCTGCTTTTAATATGCTGTCTCATAACTTTCCTTCCAAGGAGCAAGTGTCTTTTAATTTCATGGTGGTGGTCACCATCCTCAGTTATTTTGGAGCCCAAGAAAATAAAATCTATCACTGTTTCCACTTTTTTCCCATCTATTTGCCATGAAATGATGGGACTGGATGCCATGATCTTAGTCTTTTTAATGTTGAGTTTTAAGCCAGCATTTTCACTCTCTTCCTTCACCCTCATCAAGAGGCTCTTTCATTTCCCTTCACTTTCTGCCATTAGAGTGATATTATCTACATATCTGAGGTTGCTGGTATTTCTTCCAGCAATCCTTATTCCAGCTTCTGGGTCATCCAACCAACCCTCTTGTAAGTTGTCTCCGGTTTTCAGCAATATGAACATGCTAGAAATTGTCATGTAAGGTATGTGTGTATGGAACTAAGTTTACTTTAGGGTAAATACTGAGCAGTGGAGTTGTTTGGTTATACTGTAACTGGATGTTTAAATTTATTAAAAAAAAAAAAAAACAGACTATTTTCCACAGAATGTGTGCAAATCTGAGTTGTGACTAGCAATGTCTGAGACTTTCATTTGTTTCACATCTTCACTGATATGTAGTATTTTCAGGCTTTTTTTTTTTTTTTTTTTTTTTAGCTGCTATTCTAGGCATTCACTGATATCTCAATTTAAGAAAAAATCATTTCTGTTAGGGTATATGATGCTAAATGTCTTCGTACGTGCCTTACTTGCCATCTTCACATCCTCTTGGTGAATTGTTTGTCCATATCTTTTGTCCAGTTCTTATATATTTTTTATTATTTCAAGTTTAGAGTACCTATCATATATTTTGATACACAACATTTGCTGAATACATGTTATTTGCAAATATTTTCTTCCAGTCTGGAGCTTGCTTTTTTGTTTTGTTTTTTGGCTTGTTCAACAAGTCATTCATAAAAGAAACCTTTTAATTTTGATGTAGTCTGGTTTACCCACCTCTAAAAATATGGATTGTACTTTTTTGTTCCATACATAAGAATTCATCACTTGAATCCAAATCAGGTCATGAGCAGGTTTTGAGATCTTGCTGAGTGAAAGTGATTCAAGAGCCTCCTCCAGGGTCTGACCCAAAGAGTAAGAGTTCCATTTAGAAATCCCAGAGATACTTTAGTTTCTGCCAGTAGGCAGGAGTCCCAGGGAGGCATGTCTGAATTTTATTGTACAGCTATTTTACAGCTATCGTACAGCTGTTGTCCTACCCAGGTAGTCAGCCAGCACTTTTGTTTTAGACTTCTGTGTAAGCAGTGTAAGTCTTACACTTGTGTAAGACTTCTGATATATAGAACAGTAGATAATAAATGTGTGCTGCTTGATGCCACTAAGATTTTTGATGATTTTTACCAGAGCAGTTGAAATTAATATAGGAGGAAAAGGGCTATTGTAATCATATTGGATAAATTGCCTCTCAGTGTATAAAATGTAAGAGAAACTGCATCTCATACTCTGCACAAATATCACTTCTCTGTGGATTAAGTAGTATGAAACAATTAAAGCATTTTAATGAAAATGTTTCTGTAGAGAAATATTTTTAAAAGCAATCTTGTTTGTTCAATAAAATATTATGAGATTCTCAATATCCCTACTATTTAGAAAAATAAAAATGTTTAAAAAGAGTTGGTATTTTATTCTTGCAGGATTAATAATTAAAAATTATTCATCATCCTAACTGCTTACAGGAGTTTGAGATAATAGAATTTATGTGCTCTTGGTAAGCTTACAAATTGGTACAGTCACCTTGGTGTTTAATTGTCATTATGTGTAAATGTTTAAAATGTGAGAAACCTGGGATCTTTATACCTGTAATCAATGTTATTCCTTCACAGAAGCTTCCCTTGCTACTCCAGTCTAAACGATATCTCTAAATAAAAAAAAAATATATATATATATATATAAATAATGAAAAGTTGTAATAATTAGGACAATATTTTATTTGATGACTAATAAATACTTTCTCAGCATTCAAACAGAATCTCAAAAAGGCTTTGTTAATATTTCTGTTTTGTTCACAATTGGATTGCCAAATCTAGCCAAATACCTAATATGTGATAAAAACTCATTATATATTTGGAAAGAAAAAATAAAAACAACTTCTCCTGGATTTCCCCTTTACTCTTACACTGCTACTAGAGTCACAACACTCTGTCACCTGGGTATAGCATCAGATCCCACAGGTTATGTATGGGCTTAGTCCCATGAGACGGTCCCCCACTTTCAGAACCCAGTCACAAACAGTAGGTCTTCAGGTTACCTGCATCTTCTGTTCCATCTGGCTACAAATTAGAAGCTCTCATGACTCTCCCTCCTTGGGGTCCATTATCTGCTAGAATATCTCACCAGAATTCTGTGAAATATGTACTTACATATACCAGTTTATTATAAAATAAAAGATACATTAAAGGATACCAATGAACAGCCCAGTGTAATGATACATAGAACAAAGACTTGAGGAGTCCCAAGTGCAGGAAGTCTGTTCCCAAGGACCTAGGGCACAGCCCACCCAGTGAGTGTATTCCCCAAACCAGAAGTTCTCTAAACCCATGCTTTGGGGATTTTTATGAAGGCTTTGTTACAGAGGCATGATCAATCATAATCTAGATCTCTAGCTCCTTTCTTCTTCTTTGAATGTGGGCTGAGGGTGGAGAGCTGTAGGACTGAAAGATGGAAGCTGCTAATCATTCCTTCTTGTTTCTGGTGATCAGCTTCCATTCTGAAGCTATATAGGACTCATCAAGAATCACCTTCAAATCTATCATTTGCTCTTGATTTTCAGCAATTAGTTTGGGCTTGGTTGAGCATTTCTGGTTGTCTCTCCTGGGTGACTCATGTGAGTACAGTCATCTGTGACTCAAATGTGACTGGATGGTCAAATATAGCTACACTACCTCTCCTGGAAATTAGCATTTGCTCCATCAGACTCTTCAAGCTCATATATGAGAGTAAAAATCTTCATTTTGATTTTAGGGAAACATTGCATGAGGGCAAGCATGAAGGTAGAAAGCCTAGAAATTTATAGTCATTTTATAGCTTCAAATTGAACCCAAAAAGTCACAAAGCCAGCCCGGGATCAAAGAGTGAGGAAATAAGCTCACTTGACGGAAGAAACTGTAAATTTGCCTTACAAAGAAAAAGAGGAATTACTCTCGTCTTCTGTGTAACACTTTACCATACCAAGAAACTGTTATTTAAAAATATTTATTAATTATTGACATACTCTATGCAGTACTTATAAATCATGCATGCTTTGAAAATAATTGGTTTGGCAATAATTTATTTGATATTTATTAAGGTAATGCTAATTATGGTCATTTAATTTCTGTGGGAATTTATATAACTCAAGTTATATTTGAGCATAATGTGTTAATTATTAATGTGCATCATTTAAAATTATGTGATCAAATTAAACCCATTCCCAGAACTCTATATTTATGCTCCTCAATTAAAGTACCCATGTAATACATCATTTTGACTATTACATGGAGTAGTATATAAATCTTGAATTATCTGATTGCAGTGATGTTATTAATGTTCTTGGAACTCTTCAATCATTCATTAAAGGCTATCTTAAGATGACCTAAGGTAAAAACATGCTTCTTTCCTCCTCTTTAAAAGTGGTAAGGAAGCTGAGGGAAAGCAAGAGATGAGTGCTACAGAAAGAAGGCACTATCAGTCCCACATTAGGGGCTGATTAGTCACAGACAACTAATCAGAGGCAAATCAGAGAAATGGCTCTCCTTTTCTCCTGTTGTGTTTGGAATTAGCAAATAGCAAACTCTTTTCTCTTTACTAATGGATAACACTTTTGCAACTTTCATACATTTGGGGACATTAAAAAGAGTTACAAATACTAGAGGCAAAGTTTGCCTCAGGACATACCAGTGGTGTTATTTCTCTTTTCTAGGGCAACCCCTCACCCTAAAGTCAACTCCCTTTTTATATAAGAATAATGCTATTGTTTATTCTACAAAGTGGTCAATATTTTTTGTTCACAATGGCAAATTTTACTTCATATTCTTCTTCAGTGGGTGTGTGGAGGAGACAGTTCATTACAGATTGATAAGTAGATAAAATGACTGGATGGATGCAAAGGTAAGTGAATGGAGGAGCAGATAGACAGACTGGCAGACTAGAAAAAGCAAGGCAACAATGCAGATTGCATTATGACATTTTCCATTTGAAAACCATCTCATGATCCCCTCTTAGAATTAACTACATGCCTTTAATTTGATATAACCTTTCTCGAGTTCTGCTTAATGACTTCTTCTGCCTCATTTACTACCACCTACCAACATACTCTATCTCTAGCCATAATAAACAAACTGCAATTTTCCAAAGGCTTTGTGTATTTCCAAACTATGTCTATAACTTTTGCATTAGCAAAACTTCCACCTTTGTGCCTGGCCCACACTAATTGTTAGAAACTCATCTCAAGTGACACTTCATTTGATTAGGATTCCCTACAATCCCTGAGCTCAGTGCCCACTGTACATCCGTGTATACACCATGTGTATAGACCTTAGCCCTATCAGGGTATGTAGACCGTAAGTTCTCAAGCTTTAATGTGATACTGAAATATCTTGGAGATTGTTAAAATGTAGATTGCTGAGCACTACTTTGGATGTTCTCATTATTTAGACATAGTCATTGTTTAGTCACTACGTTATACCTGAATACATTTGCAATCCCATGGACCATATAGAGCCCACCAGGCTCTTCTGTCCATGGGATTTGCCAAGCAAGAATACTGAAGCGGATTGACATTTCCTTCTCCAAGGCATCTTCCTGATCCAGGGATCAAAACAACTGCATTAGCCGATGGATTCTCTACCACTGAGCCACCTGGGAAGCCCCATTTAGATATAGTACAGAGCTTCAATAGTTTAAATTATACTAGGAAAGACTTACTCAGGTTGTTGAACACAATTTAAAATAGATAAATATATAAATAAAAACTGAACAGCTTTCAATGATACCAGTGTTCTAATTGTTGGTATCCTCCAACCCAAGAAACTCTCAAGAGCCAAATTTTTCATTTTTAAAATGATTTCAGATGTCTCTGAGTTTATGAATACTTATTGAATATATATTGTAATACTTCCCAGGTAGCACTACTGGTAAAAGAAACTGCCTGCCAGTGCAGGAGACAATAGAGAGGCGGGTTCAACCTCTGGGTTGAGGAGATCCCCTGGAGAAGGGCATGGCAATCCTGCCATGGTAAGAACTCTGCCCGTATTCTTACCTGGAGAATGCCATGGACAGAGGAGCCTGGTGGGCTGTAGTCCATAGAGTCACACAGAATCAGACACAACTAAAGTGACCTAGGAAGCTCATAAAAATCTGACAATGTGGAAAAGGAACTCACATCTGTTAACTAGTTAATTCAATTACACAGAAATGTGAACACAGGTATTAGAAGAATACATTAAATAACTGCACAATAATTCCACCCTCATCCTCCTCTTTCTTTTTCCTTCCTCCTCTCTTCTCTCCTTTTCTCTCTTCACTTTCATAAGAACAAGAATACATTTAGTGATGTTGAGTATCATTTCATGTGTTTATTGACCGTCTGTAAGCCTTCTTACACAACTGAAACAACTTAGCATGTATGCAAGTCTTCTATGGAGAAGAGACTATGTCTCTTTAGATCTTCTGCCCATTTTTGATGGGGCTGTCTGTTTTTCTGATATTGAACTTCTTATGTATTTTGGAGATTTAACCACAGGGAGCCCAGCTTGGTGCTGTGTGAGGACCTAGAGAGGTAGGAGGGAAGAGAGACTGATAAGAGAGGGGGCATATGTAAAATTATGCCTGATTTACATTGTTGTATAGCAGAAACCAACACAACATTATACAGCAAATTTCCTCCAATTAAAAAAATGTAGAAAATAAAAATAAATAAAAATATATATATTTAACCATTTACATCTTTTATTTGAACAGAAAATATGCCATAGTCATTGCACTATATTGTAGACTACAGGAAAAAATTAAGTTTACAAAAAACAAGCTATAGTAGAGAAGGAAATGGCAAACCACTTTAGGATTCTTGCTTTGAGAACTCCATGAACAGTATGAAATGACAAAAACATATGACACCATAAGATGAGTCATCCAGGTTGGTAGGTGTCCAAAATGCTACTAGGGAAGAATGGAGAAATAGCTCCAGAAAGAGAGCTGGGCCAAAGGAGAAACAACCCTCAGTTGTGAGTGTGTCTGGTGGTGAAAGTAAAGTCCGATGCTGCAGAGGACAGTAGTGTATAGAATTCTGGAATGTTAAGTCCATGAATCAAGGTAAATTGGGTGTAGTCAAAATGAACATAGACATTTTAGGAATCAGTGAACTAAAATGGATAGGGATGAACAAATTTAATATAGATGGCAATTATATTTACTACTGTGTGCAAGAATCCCTGAGAAGAAATGGAGTAGCCCTCATAGTCAACAGGAGAGTCTGAAATGCAATATTTGGGTGAAATTTCAAAAATGACATAATGATTTCAGTTTGTTTCCAAGTGCTTCCCTGATAGCTCAGTTGGCAAAGAATCTGCCTGCAATGTGGGAGACCTGGATTTGATCCCTGGGTTGGGAAAATCCCCTGGAAAAGGGAAAGGCTACCAACTTCAGTATTCTGACCTGAAGAATTTCATAGACTGTATAGTCCATGGTGGCGCAAAGAGACATGACTGAATGACTTTTACTTTCACATTCACTTTTCCAAGGGAACATTTCATGTAAAGATGGTCACAATAAAGGACAGACATGGCAAGAACTTAATAGAAGCAGAAGAAATTAAGACGAAGTGGCAAGGATATAAAAGAACTGCACAAAAACGGTCTAGACAACCTTATATGGTTGCACAGCCACGACGGTGTGATCACTCACCTAGGTAAAAAAATGTGAAGTCAAGTGGGCCTTAGGAAGCATTACTATGGAAAAAGCTAGTGGAGATAATGGAATTCCAGCTGAACTATTTAAAATCTTAAAAGATAATGCTGTTAAAGTGCTCCACTCTATATGCCAGCAAATTTGGAAATGTCAGCAGTGGCCACAGGATACGAAAAGCTCAGTTTTCATTTAAATCCCAAAGAAAGGCAATGCCAAAGGATGTAAAAAGTACCACTCAATTGTGTTCATTTCACATGCTAGCAAGGTAATGTTCAAAATCCTTCAAGCTAGGCTTCAACCGTTCTTGAACTGAGAACTTCCATACATACAAACTAGATTTAGAAAAGGCAGAGGAATTAGAGATCAAATTGCTAACATCCCTTGGATCATACAAAAGGCAAGGGAATAAAAAAAAAATAAATCTACTTCTGCTTCATTGACTATGCTAAAGCCGTTGACTATGTGGATCACAACAAACTGTGGGAAATTCTTAAAGAAATGGGAATGTCATACCACTTTACCTGTCTCCTGAAAACCTGTATGCAAGTCAAGAAACAACTGTTAAAACCAGACATGGAACAATGGCCTGGTTCAAAATTGGGAAAGGAGTATGTCAACACTATATATTATCACCCTGCTTATTTAACTTCTATGCAGAGTGTATCATAGGAAATGCCAGACTGGATGAATCACAAGCTAAAATAAAAAATGCCAGGAAAAATATCAACAATTTTAGATATGCAGATGATACCACTGTAATGGCAGAAAGCAAAGAGGAACTAAAAAGTCTCTTAATGAAGGTGAACCAGGATAGCGAAAAGGCTGGCTTAAAACTCAACATTTAAAAAACAAAGATCATGGCATTCAGTCCCATCACTTTATGGCAAACAGGAGGGGGGAAAAATGGAAACAGTGACAGATTTTATTTTTATGGGCTCCAAAGTCACTGCAGACTATGACTGCAGCCACGGAATTAAAAGATGCTTGGTCTTTGTAAGAAAAGCTATGACAAACCTACACAGTGCAGATTCATTTTGATATATGGCAAAATCAATACAATATTGTAAAGCTAAATAAAATTAAATTAAAAAAAAAAGAAGCAGAGATATCATTTTGCCAACAAAGATACATCTAATCAAAGCTATGTTTTTTTCAGTAGTCATTTATGGATGTGAGAGTTGGACCATGAAGAAGGCTGAGCGTCAAAGAATTGATGCTTTTGAGTTGTGCTGGAGAAGACTTTTGAGAGTCCCTTGGACTGCAAGGAGATCAAGTCTGTCAATCCTAAAGGAAATCTACCCTGAATATTACTTTAAAGAACTGATGCTCAAGCTGAAGCTCCAATAGTTTGGCCTCTTGATGTGAAGAGCTAACTCATTGGAAAAGACCCAGATGCCTGGAAAGACTGAGATCAAGAAGAGAAGGTGATAACAGAGGATAATATGTTTGGCTGGCATCATTGATGCAATGCAGATAATGAAGGAGAGGGAATCTTGTTGTGCTGCAGTTCATGGGGTCACAAAGAGTTGGACATGATTAGACACTGAAAAATAACAAGCAATAATTAACAAGCAGAGATAGACACTATTAATATGATTACATATTTATCTATATTTTAATCTATTAATATGTACACAAATTTTATTGTGTCATTCTCTTTTAAAATTTATCATTACAAATTTTGTCAAAATTACTTGCAATGAAAATTCTGTTAACTTGATTTAGTATTTTCAAAATACCACTGCAGGTCACATTAAGTTAAAAAAATTAAAAATTTAAAATATATTTGTTTTCATTTAAAATTAATTCTGTATTGAAAATGGCTGTTGACAACTTATAGATTTTCACATGTGGAAGAAAATAATTTGGGCATTAGTAAACTATGATCCTTAGAAAAAAGTTCTAGTAAAATTTTTTAAATATATTTAAATTACCAAATTTTTAAATATATTTGACCTAATCAATTGGATAAAGTAAGAAACACATATATCTTTATCATTACTGAGTTTCTTATTATTACATTGTATGTGTTAAGTAAATCAAGGCTTATTTAACAAGATTATTTAACCATAACTTTATGGTTATTTAAATTGTTTTAATTATTCACATTTTGTACAATGCAGTTATACAAATTCATATTTATCATGTAAATGGGGATTTATGAGTTTAATTTTGTACATGATAAACCTATTCTCAGGTTTATAAAGTTGTTTCATTAGAAAGTAATGCTCAAAGTGGAAATGTTTGTCAAATTGTGCATGTAGATTTCATGCTGATATATATTAATAAAGTACTTTTCAGGATGCTTTATAAAAAATATTTCTACCAGAAGAAAATTACAATGCATATTTATTCTTATCTTTATTCAGGCTCCCTACTAGTGTTCTTTTTTCATTTTGGGAACCATTATAGGTGAAATTTTGAAGGAAATGGCAACCCACTCCAGTATTGCCTGGAGAATCCCTTGGACAGAGGAGGCGGGTGGGCTATAGTCCATGGGTTTGCAAGAGTCAGACATGACTTAGTGACTAAACCACCACCACAGGTGAAATTTATGTTTTTAACTTATTTATATTTTATGATTAATCATGATAAAAACATCTCTTACCATATGTGTTTGATTGCTTTTTGTGGATAGTAGTTTTTTATGTGAATTATCTATTCATGAATTTGATCCCATTTTTGTTGAGATGACTTTCTTGACTTTCATAGTTGAAATTGGCAAAGTAAATAAATGCAACAAATAAGCTAATGTTTCAATAAGAATATTGCATTCTATTATAAAGTTTTGCTTATTAAAGTATAGTAAAAGTAAAAGTTCTTTATTACATTATAAAGCACTTTATTATAGTAAAGTAAGAAAATAAAAAAAAAAAAAAAAAAAACAGCTACTCTAATTTTCCATCCAGAAGTCACAGTTTCCCTCTTCTTGGAAGTTTTATGATCTTCTATTTGTTGTCTTTGACTGTGTAGATCACAATAAACTATGGAAAATTCTGAAAGAGAGATGGGAATACCAGACCACCTGATCTGCCTCTTAAGAAATCTGTATGCAGGTCAGGAAGCAACAGTTAGAACTGGTCATGGATCAACAGACTGGTTCCAAATAGGAAAAGGAGTACGTCAAGGCTGTATATTGTCACCATGTTTATTTAACTTATATGCAGAGTACATCATGAGAAATGCTGGACTGGAAGAAACACAAGTTGGAATCAAGATTGCTGGGAGAAATATCAATAACCTCAGATATGCAGATGACACCACTCTTATGGCAGAAAGTGAAGAGGGGCTAAAAAGCCTCTTGATGAAAGTGAAAGTGGAGAGTGAAAAGGTTGGCTTAAAGCTCAACATTCAGAAAACGAAGATCATGGCATCTGGTCCCATCACTACATGGGAAATAGATGGGGAAACAGTGGAAACAGTGTCAGACTTTGTTTTTCTGGGCTCCAAAATCACTGCAGATGGTGACTGCAGCCATGAAATTAAAAGACACTTACTCCTTGGAAGGAAAGTTATGACCAACCTAGATAGCATATTCAAAAGCAGAGACATTACTTTACCAACAAAGGTTCGCCTAGTCAAGGCTATGGTCTTTCCTGTGGTCATGTATGGATGTGAGAGCTGGACTGTGAAGAAGGCTGAGCGCCGAAGAATTGATGCTTTTGAACTGTGATGTTGGAGAAGACTCTTGAGAGTCCCTTGGACGGCAAGAAGATCCAACCAGTCCATTCTGAAGGAGATCAATCCTGGAATTTCTTTAGAAGGAATGATGCTAAAGCTGAAACTCCAGTATTTTGGCCACCTCATGTGAAGAGTTGACTCATTGGAGAAGACTCTGATGCTGGGAGGGATTGAGGGCAAGAGGAGAAGGGGACGACAGAGGATGAGATGGCTGGATGGCATCACTGACTCGATGGGTATGAGTCTGGGTGACCTCCGGGAGCTGGTGATGGACAGGGAGGCCTGGCGTGCTGCAGTTCATGGGGTCGCAAAGAGTCGGACACGACTGAGTGACTGATCTGATCTGATCTGATTTGTTGTTATTCAGAAAATTCATAATCATGAGTCGATATATGTGCATGTCTCTATATATGTGTGTATGTTTTTTTTCATTGGACAAATTGATGGGCCCATTTAGTGTGAAAACTCATACCCTTTAGTTATGGAAAGTTTCTTACAAGCTTCCACATTTTTTTTCCATTTTCTATTTCAGAAAACCCTGTTTGTCATATATCAGAATGTATGAATTAGCAATCTAATTTCCTTATGTTTTCTAACCTATTTTCTATTTCTTTGTTTTCTAATCTATGTAGCCAGACATTTCTTCAATTTTATTTCCAATTAATCTATATTTAAATGATATGCTAACCTATTTTCTTGTTTATAAGATCACTTTTTCTTTTTATGTCTGTTTCTATCCCCTTTCCCTCACTTTTTATTAACTCTATCCTTTGAATTATGAAAGCAGTATTTTTCTCATCTCTTTAGGATACACTTCGGTAGTTTTAATGTTAATTTCATTTACCTCCTGTATTTTTCTTCCAATTTCTTTTGGTAATATTTTGGTGTTTTTCTTTCTCTTTTTAATTTTCTTTTTTGTTACACTAACAATGTTTAAGGATTTTCTACAATATATCGTACTTGATTATCCAAATATAAAACTGCAGGAAACTCAGAAATTCATCGAAAGCTCTGGTGGGAGTGTGTGGTGTTTGTTAGTCACTCAGTCATGTCTGACCCTTTGTGACTCCATGGATTGTAGCCCTCCAGTCTCCTCTGTCCATGGAATTCTCCAGGCAAGAATACTGGAGTGGTTTGCCATGGGCGTAGGAGTTGATTTTGGAGGGATTTTCTGTTGATCAGGAATGACTTGCTGCTTTACAAAGGATGCCAGATGTCTATGTCTGCATCTAGATATTCCACTTTACTCTCTTTGGCCAAGCTTTCCTCCAAAAACCATTTCTTTTCTTTTTTTTTTTTTTTTTTTAGACTGTGCTTGGGAAAGAAGTAGAGGAATGGTAGACTAGCTAGGGATTATGGCTACAAAGGTGATTGCACAATCCTTCCTGGCAGCATTCTGAGAGATAATGGATTGAGATTTAAGGAAAGTCTCAGTTTACTTTTCAAGCGTCTCATCACATCTTTTCTCAGGCCCAGAAATAATATGTTTCATGTTTTCAGGGAATAAATCTGCCTAAGTAGGGAAGGAGAATGGGGCTTCTAAATAATTCTCATAGAGATTTTTAATAAATCATTTGTTATTAACCCCATTTCTTCCTTGTGCCTTTTCAAGTACCTAGTCCGTATAATTTCTGTGAATGAATTGTATCCTACAGTACGAAACAGCTGACTTCTCATTTGTATCCTTCTTTATGGCATATAAAGAAGGACTTCCCTAATAACTCAGTTTGTAAAGAATCTGCCCGCAATGCAGGAGACTTGGAGGCCTGGGTTCTATCCCTTGTTGGTAAGCTCCCCTGGAGAAGGGAAAGGCTACCCATTCCAGTATTCTTGGGCTTCCCTTGTGGCTCAGCTGGTAAAGAATATGCCCGCAGTACAGGAGACCTGGAGACCTGGGTTTGATTCCTGGGTTGGAAAGCTCCCCTGGAGAAGGGAAAGGCTACCTACTCCAGTATACTAGCCTGGTATACTAGCCTGGAGAATTCCATGGACTGTATTGTCCATGGGGTTGCAAAGAGTCGGACACAACTGAATCACTTTCACTTGACTGTATGTACAATTAGCTATAAGGCAGTGGTTGCAACCTGACTATATATGTGTGTGTATATATATATATATATATATATATATATACTTCAGTGTCACTATGGATGGAGTAGAAAATGGCAACCCACTTCAGTACTCTTGTCTGGAAAATTCCATGGACAAGGGAGGCTGGTGGGCTACAATCATTGTGGTCACAAAGAGTTGGACATGACTGAGCGACTAGGCATTCAGGTATTCCACTATGGAAATGCACTCCCACTGGGAAACAAAAATACTATAAAGACAACTAGTGAAAATACAAGGAAACATCAAATGAATTGGTTCATTTTTTGGTCAAATTTTGTATTTATGAATTAATTTTTAAATATCTTTGTATCTTATATATTCTACATTTCTGCAGTGAATTATTATAAATTAACACATCCTGAAAATGTTACAAAAATGTGGGGTATCAAAAATCTAATACACTAGTGTCATTTTAAAGTGAAAACTAAACCCATTACCTCTCTAAATTATATTTGAAAATATTCCCCTGTTTGGACATGAACTGATAATTTTGCTTTTTAAAAATGTCAGTATATCATTAAAGTAGCTATTAACTGCAAATAGACTCTTAACATTTTGGTAGCTTATCACAAATAGCATTGGTCCTACAGCTTTTTCATTCAGATCGCTTTAAATACATTACATACAATTAAGTATGATTTTATAAAATAAAATGAAAATGACAATATCTAGGTAAAATAGATTCAACATTGAGGTGTTATTAACAAAGCTTGCTGATGGTTTATGATGTCACTTTCTATCACCTTAAATTTCATATATGTGTTTGTAATAATGGTGGCTCAGAGGTTAAAGCGTCTGCCTGGAATGCGGGAGACCCGGGTTCGATCCCTGGGTCGGGAAGATCCCCTGGAGAAGGAAATGGCAACCCATTCTAATACTCTTGCCTAGAGAATCCCATGGAGGGAGGAACCTGGTAGGCTACAATCCATGGGGTCACAAAGAGTCGGACACGACTGAGCGACTTCACTTTCTAATAATATTTCTGAATTTTATTTGTACTAAATTATCTCAAAAATACATTTTAAACATGTTTAAAATGTGATTTTTTTTTGATGAAGCGTAACTCTAAACTTCGAATAATTTTTTAGTGAAAATAAAAAGCAAATCGTTAGAGACTCATCATCCTCTTATCCAGACATCTATCAAGAGCTCTAAAAGCAGTGAAGTGTTTGTAGTCAAACATTAAGTTACTCAAAGTGTTGTGCAAGGCTTGTCCTCAGATGTGCATTTTGTTGTTTAGTCGCTAAGTCGTGTCTGACTCTTTTAGACCCCATGGACTGCATTACACCAGGCTTCCCTGTCCTTCACTACCTGCTTGTGTTTGCTTATGTCCACTGAGTCATTGATGCCATCCAACCATCTCATCCTTGGTCACCCCCTTCTCCTCCTGCCCTCAGTTTTTCCCAGCATCAGGGTCTTTGCCAATGAGTTGTCTTTTCACATCAGGTGGCCCAAGTATTGGAGATTTAGCTTCAGCATCAGTTCTTCCAAGGAATATTCAGGTTTGATTTCCTTTAGGATTGACTGGTTGATCTTCTTGCTGTCCAAGAGATTCTCAAGAGTCTTTTTCAGCACCACAGTTTAAAAACATCAATTCTTTGGCACTCAATCTTCTTTACGGTTCAACTCTCACATCCGTAAATGACTACTGGGAAAACCATAACTTTAACTGTATGTATATGGACTTTTGTTTGCAAAGTGATATCTCTGCTTTTTAATACATTGTCTAGATTTGCCATAGCTTTCCTTCCAAGGAGCTAGTATCTTTTAATTTCATGGCTATAGTCACAGTCCACAGTGATTTTGGTAGCTTGGTATCCTGAGGTAAAAGTACATATTTTATCTAAGTCTCTAGGGAGCCTTTCTGAGGCATAAATGTTGGGGTCACTGCAGGTCATGCATCATCCTTCCTCTTTGATAGCAAACATAATGGCTGTTCATTGTAGAGCTCCCCATGTGACAGTTGAATGCATAATTCATACACTAAGTATTGAGCTGGTTCTACTACATGCAAGTCAGTTAATTTAAGTTTCCATTTCCTCATCTGAATACCTAGCTGTGTATATACCTCCCCCTCTTCCCCCCTCCACACGTACACAGAAAGAGAGACTAGGACAGATTAAACTTTCATCTATATATGGAGTCCATGTTATACAGAATTTACAGAGGTCACATTCACTTTAGCATCAGCTTTTATCTCTCTTCAAATTCTTGCTCACTCATGGATCCTTCAAACTTGTGTTCAGACTCTGCTCAGGTCTCATAGAAGAAGCTTCCACAACTCTAAAATCCCTTTAGATGCAAAATAATTGTTCTCTCCTTTACTGTCTAAATTTGGGGGGCTTTAAATCCACTGATTTACTTCTTAATGCCTCTCAATTTACTGTTACAGGACTTCAGTTTCCATCTTCATTCAGTCCCCTGAAAATTCCCTCTCCAAGATCACCTTTAGTGTTGTAGGATTCCAAAATCCCTACCATTCTTCTTCACCTTTGAAGACATTTGACATTATTGCCCATCTCCCTTCTAACATACCTTGTGTTGCATCTGTGACCCCTCCTTTACAGTTTAACTCTTTGTTGTGTAGTCTTTTCTTATGTAGGAACTTGCCTGGTGGCTCCCGGTAAAGCATCTGCCTACAATGCGGGAGACCTGGGTTCAATCCCTGGGTCTGAAAGATCCCTTGGAGAAGGAAATGGCAACCCATTCCAGTAGTCTTGCCTGGAAAATCCCATGGACAGAGTAGGGAGGTAGGCTATAGTCCATGGGGTTGCAAAGAATCGGACACAACTGAGCCACTTTACTTCACTGTTTTTATATACTATTTGTTGTGTAGTCTTTTTTTATATACTATTTTTCCTCGGCCTACCCCATCATGTCACTTTTCCTAAAGTTATTTCTTTACTTGCTATATTTACTCCTTATTGCCAATTTTACTACTTAGTCATTTTTTTTTTTTTGTTCTGATCAAATCTCTACCTTGAAATCCAAGCCATTATTGTTAGTTTTTTCTGACATATATATTTGTATATTCTACCTATAAAGCATCTAATTTTTATTAAGCAACCCACATTTTTCTCCAGTGTCCCATCCTCATGTAAATTATTAAAACCGGATTATCTACTTAATATAAGCCAGAAACATTATACTTCCTGCTGCTCAACATCTCCATAATGATTTAATTTACAGGTTCTATTAGTTCAGTATTTCTTACTAATTTTTCATTCTTCTTTTTTTTTTTTTTTGCGGGGGGGGTGGGAGGGGGCACATTACTTCCATTGTCCTTGTTTATCATAAGTGTGCCTGGGTTACAATCAAAGTCTTTTACCTTCTGCTCCTGTGTTCACGGTGTTGTCCCACCACTCTACATATACAGTGTTATTTACAGCCCAAGTTTGAAAATGAATATTACTTAAAAAACTATGAAATATCTCTACTACTTTCAAGATAAAATCCAAGCACACCATGTTGGCTTCCCTATTCCTGTATGTAACTGACCCTTATGTCTTCAGCATCTTCTCTTACAACTGCTTCTTTTCCTTTCATTCTATAGACAAACAGAATTACTTATAGCTTTCCAAATGTACATTCCTCTCTTCCTTATATCTAGGCCTTCAAATGTTATATGCACTCTTCTTAAAATAATCCAGAAATGATCTACCTTGACTTATCATAGTTAAGTACTGTATCTAACTCATAAATTAGTTCAGAACTTATTTATTTCTACTAGACAGGATTAAGAGAATTCCTCAGTATCTTTTTTACTCTAAAAGAATACTGAATTTTCTTATTTCAGTGCCCAAACCACATTTTAATGTAACTGTGCATTGCTACTGTGAACTCTCCATTATAACTGTTTAAAAATACATGAGATGATTGCTCATAGCTACATACAAATGCCTGTACAAGCTAATAATTTTATAAATATTATAGAAGGACTATATAAAATAAATAAAATATTTATCTCAGAAAATAGTCTCCTAAAGCACTTAATGTATGGATGAAGTGACACAGATTTATATTTTCTTCTGCTTGAGATGTTTGCTTTTCAAAAAATTAGATAATAGATTTAACTTATCAAATGTCAGACATCAGAAAGAATGTTGTTGTTTTAGTTGCTCAGTTGTGCCTGACTCTGCGACCTCATGAACTATATACAGCCTACCAGGCTCCTCTCTCCATGGGATTTCCGAGGCAAGAATAGTGGAGTGGGTTGCCATTTCTTTTTAAAGAGGATCTTCCTGGATCCAGATTGGACCCATGTCTCCTGCATTGGTAGGCAGGTTCTGTATCACTGAACTCCAAGAAAGCTGCAGAAAGACTGTAGAAAACCCTAAATGTGTAAGAATGACTTTCACTTAGGTGGTTTATGCTTTTATTTATGTATTAAGTCTGTTTAGTTTGTAATCATTTTTTATTGAATATGTTCACTTGAGGAATTTCTCTGATTGTTCAGGGTTAAGAATATGTCTTACAATGCAAGGGATGCTAGTTTGATCCCTGGTTGCAAAAGTAAGATCTCACTTGCTGCAGAACAATTAAGCCTATGCACCACAACTACTGAATCCATGCACTCCAGAGCCCACGTGCCATAACTAGAGAGCCCATGTGCCACAACAAAAAAATCCAGCATACTGCAACTAAGACCCTACACAACCAAATAAATGTATTTTTTTTTTTTTTTTAAATTCAGTTGAAGTAAGAGTAGTTCCCCAAATTTGGTGCATTAAAATATAGATGATAGTAGGTAGGTAAATAGTTGTGGTGATTATATCTGTGTACTAAATCCCATAATATCCTTTTCAATTTAAAATTTTTGAGTGTTCTTTTATTATTATTATTTTTGCTTCTTTGTTTGAACTAGAATACATTCAAATGGCTATTGGATAAATAGTAGTAAAATAAACACAGGTGAATCCACACATGCAGAAAAAATTTGAAGAGTTGAAACCAACCATGTGCTATCACTCTCTCCTATCCATGTGCTAACAGTATTGTTAAAATTTATGTTAATCATTCAATTGGTTTTTTTAATATGTCATATAAACATGTAACTTCAAAAAATATACTCTTGAACTTTCTATGCCTTTTAATGTTATTTAATGGTAGTGTGTCTATATATATGTAATGAATAGATAAAAATAATATTTTCCATTCACTAGTTGGACATTTAGGTTGACTCCAAGTTTTTGCTATAAAAGCATTGCTGTTGTGAATTTGTTAAACTGTCTTCAAGTTTGTTTGTGCAAGGGTCTCTCTTGGATTGATGTTTAGCAGTGGATGTTTACTGAGTTGTTTCTTATGCAAATTCCAGACTTAAAGAATATTTCTTATTTTATCAATACAAAAAGATAAATTATTTTCCAATGGATGCAAAAAATTTATGTATTCTCCAGCAATATATGAGATTTCCATTGCTTCAGTCTATGAAGTTATCTTTTCAGTCCTCAACCATTTCAGTTGCTGAAATTATCAGAGCTGAAAATTTTGCTCTACTGGACCATGCAATGTGTTTTTTAATTTTCATGTTCCACATTGTTGATATTTTAGTATCATACCAGAAGATTTCTGGCTACTCAGATGTTCTTCTTCACAAAAATGACTGCCTATGAATTTTGCATGTTTTTCTATTTCTTTGTTTATTGTGATACTATAATTTAGCAGACATTCTTTATATATTTTGGGGTTCAAAGCTTTACCAGTGTAAAATATTAATATATTTTATTCTGTGTAGTTACCTGTGTTTCACTTTCTGTATATGAATGCTAATAAACTGAATTCTTAGTGAACCATGACAATTTTTAGGGTTTATTCTTTTTGTGTCTTTTAGGTTTTACTATTTTTGGTCTTTTAAGATTCTGTTTCTTTGCCTTGTTTTAGGGCTTTCTTTTCTTAGGTCATAAATGTATAACCTATAATGTTTCATAATTTTGCCTTCTTTACTGAAGTTCTTAATATACTTAGAACTGGTTTCTGTTTGTGAGGTAAGATAGTGTTAAATTATTTTCTTATGTGGATTACAAAGTATTCTAGGATCATTCAATAAATAGTGTTTTCCAAGTTTCATTACTTCTGTTAATCAAAGATTGGTGGCAACTTTAAAAATTTGAGGAAGTGTTTTTAACCTCATGGCTTTGTATGCAGAGGAAGATTGAAATCAGATCAGATCAGTCACTCAGTCGTGTCCGACTCTTTGCGACCCCATGAACCGCAGCACGCCAGGCCTCCCTATCCATCACCAGCTCTCGGAGGTCACCCAGACTCACATTCATCGAGTCAGTGATGCCATCCAGCCATCTCATCCTCTGTCGTCCCCTTCTCCTCCTGCCCTCAATCCCTCCCAGCATCAGAGTCTTCTCCAATGAGTCAACTCTTCGCATGAGGTGGCCAAAATACTGGAGTTTCAGCTTGAGCATCATTCGTTCCAAAGAAATCCCAGGTCTGATCTCCCTCAGAATGGACCGGTTGGATCTCCTTGCAGTCCAAGGGACTCTCAAGAGTCTTCTCCAACATCACAGTTCAAAAGCATCAATTCTTCAGTGCTCAGCCTTCTTCACAGTCCAGCTCTCACATCCATACATGACCACAGGAAAGACCATAGCCTTGACTAGGCGAACCATTGTTGGCAAAGTGATGTCTCTGCTTTTGAATATGCTATCTAGGTTGGCCATAACCTTCCTTCCAAGGAGTAAGCGTCTTTTAATTTCATGGCTGCAGTCACCATCTGCAGTGATTTTGGAGCCCAGAAAAATAAAGTCTGACACTGTTTCCACTGTTTCTCCATCTATTTCCCATGTAGTGATGGGACCAGATGCCATGATCTTCGTTTTCTGAATGTTGAGCTTTAAGCCAACCTTTTCACTCTCCACTTTCACTTTCATCAAGAGGCTTTTTAGTTCCTCTTCACTTTCTGCCATAAGGGTGGTATCATCTGCATATCTGAGGTTATTGATATTTCTCCCAGCAATCTTGATTCCAGCTTGTGTTTCCTCCAGTCCAGCATTTCTCATGATGTACTCTGCATATAAGTTAAATAAACATGGTAAGATTGAAATAGGAGGCCAAAAAATTATCCAGAAATTTTATTTTCTTTGACAGTTAATATATTTAAATGAAAAATAAAACTTCTCCATTAGATACATCTTATTTGTGCCTGAAATGTTTGTTCCATTGTTCATTTAATTATACCATATAGTTAAAATCATTGTATACAATAGTGTTTAAAAATTAATTTAAAAGTATATGAGTGACATGGAGAAGGAAATGGCAACCCATGCCAGTATACTTGTCTGGAAAATTTCATGGACAGAGGAGTAGTTCCATGGCAGACTACAGTCCATGGAGTTGAAAAGAGTCCTACACAACTAAGCAACTAATATATACACACACATATGAGTGATAATTCAGTATGACATTTGTATCTTAATTGGTGAGTATTTGGGTATAATTTCTACTTATATAACTTTTAAGTGGAAGGATTATCAAGCTCTATCTCATGTGATTTTTAATAATTTTGCTAAGTTTATATGTACCAGGTTTTATTTTTTAAAAATACTGCACTATGCCTTTTTGAAAAAATGGAACCCGCATGCCAATGCAGGAGACATATGAAATAAAACACAGGTTTGATCCCTGGGTTGGGAAGATCTTTGGAGGAGGAAGTGGCAACCCACTGCTGTATTCTTACCTGGGAAAGTCCATGGACAGAGGAATATATATTCTTAGGTCATACAGTCCTTGGAGTCACAAAGAATTGGACACAACTGAGTGAGTCGAGCATACATGCATTCATTAGACAAATCTATGAAATATTTTAACTACATTTTCTCTGTATTTATGTATCTGTCCACTTTTCTGTGAAAGTTTTTAAAATTTATTTAATAGGAATGGAATATTACTTTGTAATAAAATTTGCATCTAGGAAAGGAAGGAAAACAAAAAGAAATAAACAATTTAACATTCTTATTTATTTTAATGATTAAAATCATTTTAAGAAGTAGATGATGCTATAAAGGTAATATTAAATTTGAAAGGGAAATAAATCTCTTAGTAGAATCTGCTTCTCATTTCATAATATTTTGCATTATGTGGATTGCTGAAACTTTCCTCATTCAGTCAAGGCATCATTCAGTCCCTATTTAGAAGGGTCTGCATGCAATGTAGTCAATAAAGAAGGGGGTATAATCTCCTTCCTTTGAATCTAGATGCCAGCACAAACTTGTCATCTCTGCACTTCTACCATAACCCACTGATAGAAAGCTTACACTTGCGTATTAAAGCATCCTTCTCTGTACACCGAGAAAATATCTATTATTGAATGTTATGTATCTGTGGTGGAGTGGGATTCGTATTAGCTTATTAGTTACTTGCTAATTCAGTTTTATTTTTTGTTTGTTTGTTTGTTTCCCTTTGAATCTTGAGGTCTTCATCCCTTTTTCAGATTTGCCTGCAACTTTTATCTTGTCTTCTTAATGTCATTATACTACTTATTCTCTCAATCCTTCTTTGCTATTCTTTTACATCTCAATCTTTGCCTTCTTGAAACAAGCCCATCTTATTTCTTTCACCCTAAAAATATTCAGCTGTAAAGTTGGTTTCTACCAGCTTCAGACTTTCATTTTACTACAACTACCTCTAGCAGACTTTTGTCAAACAGAAATGCATGTCTTTGCCAAACAAAATGTACATTTCTTTTAAAAAATGTGTTTCTTAGTCTGTTTTGTCTATTTCCCTGTTGACATGGTAAGTCTGCCAGAACAAGGCAAATTCAACATTATGTCAGGCAGTGGGTATTACTTTTCAATATGTGTATGTGTTTTTATCTGTATCTGTGTAATGTGTGTTGATGTTTAATCATTTGGATGTTAACTAAGTGCTGTATTTCTCCAAGGAGTATCTGCCATAGATGTTAATTATAGATAAAAGAGCAATACTATACTGAGAAAGAAGTCATTTTTGTTGATTTAAAATAGCATCATTGTCATTTGTGAGAATAGCTTGCTGTTTATTCCTGAGATTACCTTGAAATGGAAAAGCTGTTATATGTGTATAATTGAATGTTTCAGGTTAATTTGGCTGTAAGTTGTTCAGGAGTAAATTTTAGTCACGTAGCATCAGTTTTGATTGTTTTAAGCACTTGTCACTGAATTGTAGAGGGACTGAATTGTAATAGGGGAGACCCTTGCATATAAAAAACCAACATTCTCTAAATTTCACTCTAAGCCTAAATCATGAAACTATATAATTTAAAATTTACAATGCTCTCTATAGAATTTATGTAGACACAGAAGGAGAAGGAAGAAAAATGGAAACAGTTCTGATAAGTCTTCAAACCTATCTTGGAAACTGGGTTTACAGCTATCTTTGGGAAAACTGTGAGCCTTCAGCCGAGCTGAGTCACGAGCAGAGGTGATTTCAGATGTGACCTTCAAGCCCATGTTGCATCTCATGAGCTTGAAGTCAGAGATTCATCTTAAGGAGCTAAAAAGTCCCTTCGGAATTGAAGTCAGAATCGCAAATGTTTAGACATCTTTTGGGAAGGAAGAATTTGTTATACTACACTGTGTTCATCTTATCCTAACTTTAGAGTGTCAGAGCTTGTGTTGTTTTTAATGTTTAGGAGATTCTGGAAGAGTGAAGAATGAATTAAAATTTTTTATAAATGGAAGGATTTATTTTCATTTTTCTTATTATATTGTATGGGCTTCCTCAATGGCTCAAGCAATAAAATGCCCACCTGCAATGCATGAGATGCAGGAGAGGCAGGTTCAATCCCAGGGTTAAGGAGATCCCCTGGAGGAGGAAATGGCAACCCACTCCAGTATTCTTGACTGGGGAATCCCATGGATAGCGAAGCCTGGTGGTCTACAGTACATGGAGTCACAAAGAACTGGGCATGACTGAGCACGTGATGGGTGGATGAATTATATTTTATGGCTTTATTCATTCAAAATACATATGCTGAAAAAGTGGCATATGTTTAATTCTTCTATCAGAACTGTGAATATAGAGTAGGAGCATGTATATACTGACTCCAAGCTTTGAGTTTTAAAATAATGCCACAGCAAATGCTATAGTGGACATTTGTACAAGCTATGGAATAAATGAAAGTGTTTCAGTTGTCCTTGGGAAAGGTGAGGGAAATCTTCATAGAGTAAATGATGCTTGTCCTGTGCTCGAGACATTAAAGAGTTCTTTCCAAGAAGAACTGAATGTCAGACAAAGGTCTAGTAAGAGAACAAACACATGTATTAACAAAACAGTATGATGCATTTGAAAACTTCCCAGATAGGCTGAGAGACATAAGGTAGTAGACGTAAATAGTAGTAGATTATAGTGTGAATGTCATTTCTTGACTGAGCAACAATGAGCTATTTGAACACAGGCACAGAAGTAGTTTTGAATTTTAGAAAGATCAGACCAGGAGGAAGGGGTAAGTATAGTTAATTTTAGCAGAATGATTTGATATAGGAAGATAAATTAAGAGATGATTTAATGTAGTCTGTATAAGAAATAATCATGCTGAAACACTGTGGATTGAGGGAAGGGTGCATTTATGAATGAGATCAGGAAATTTGAATATTGTAGCATCATTAATACGTGGATGGGGGAATAATAGACATGTGTCTTGGACAGTACTTCTAACTTTGTTGTCTGTGAAGTGATGGTACTTATTTTTAAATTGGAAAACAATTAAAAAATGAAGTTTAGAATGAAGGTGAATACCTCCTTCAATTTTGTGTCCTAGGCACCTCACTTTCTACGTTTTGTTAACTGTTAACAACACTGATAATAAATTGATCCCTACAAGCTTGTTTATTTTTGGCATGTGTGGAGTTGCCATAGGCATCATAAAGATGGTTAGTGAGCTGAGTTCTTTCCATGAAATGTGAAATTTATAGCGAGTTGAATTCTGAAACTAATATCTTATTTATTAAAAGAAAAAAATAAAAAATCTACTATCAAGGATGTTAAATGGAGAATCCAGATTTTTAACTTCCTTAAATAGGAATCATAACAGCTATCAGAAACTAGAGTGTAAAACTTGTTTCTTGGGAAAATGTTGAAAATAGTCAGTTCAACAACTGAAAAGTCAGTTCAGTTGATCTTGTATCTCTCTCCAGAGCATGAATATGAAAAGAAATATGATGTTGGAGTGGGAAAAGATTAAGACAGTTTATAAAAAAAAAAAAAAAAAATGCTTTTGCAATGCTGAGTCCAAATCTTCTCCAATCCTGGAGCTAAAGTTCAGAAGAAAAATCTCTTTCTTCTCAAATCTAGTGAGTTGGATTTCCGTGGCAAATTCTTTTCACACTTGGAATTTGCTCTCTGAGGGGGGATACATAAGTCACCAGTAAGACTTAAGTGTAGTCAGTTCAGTCACTCAGGTGTGTCTGACCCTTTGTGACCCCATGAACTGCAGCATGTCAGGCTTCCCTGTCCATCACCAACTCCAGGATGTCAGTTCAGTTCAGTCACTCAGTTGTGTCTGACTCGATGCAACCCCATGAACCACAGCAAGCCAGACCTCCCTGTCCATCACCAACTGGCAGAGTCTACCCAAACCAATGTCCATTGAGTGGGTGATGCCATCCAACTATCTCATCCTCTGTTGTTCCCTTCTCCTCCTGCTGTCAATCTCTCAGGCATCAGGGCCTTTTCAAATGAGTCAGCTCTTCACACCAGGTGGCCAAAGTATTGGAGTTTCAGGTTCAACATCAGTCCTTCCAATGAACACCTAGGACTGATCTCCTTTAGGATGAACTGGTTGGATCTCCTTGCAGTCCAAGGGACTCTAAAGGGTCTTCTCCAATATCACAATTCAAAAGCACCAATTCTTCAGCACTCAGCATTCTTTATAGTCCAACTCTCACATCCACACGTGACTACTGGCAAAACCATAGCCTTGAATAGATGGACTTTCGTTGACAAAGTAATGTCCCTGCTTCGTAATATGCTGTCTAGGTTGGTCATAACTTTCCCTTTCCTTCCAAGTAGTAAGTGTCTTTTAATTTCATGGCTGCAAAAACCATCTGCAGTGATTTTGGAGACCCCAAATAAAGTCTGTCACTGTTTTCACAGTGGACTTCCCTGGTGGCTCAGAGGTTAAAGCATCTGCCTGCAATGCAGGAGACCTGGGTTCAATCCTTGGGTCAGGAAGATCCCCTGGAGAAGAAAATGGCAACCCACTCCAGTATTCTTGCCTGGAGAATCCCATGGACTGAGGAGCCTGGTGGACTACAGTCCACGGGGTCGCAAAGAGTTGGACACGACTGAGCGACTTCACTTTCACTGTTTCCACTGTTTCCCCATCTATTTGCCCTGAAGTGATGGGACCAGATGCCACGATCTTAATTTTCTGAATTTGAGCTTCAAGCCAACTTTTTCATTCTCCTCTTTCACTTTCAACAGGAGGCTTTTTAGTTCTTCCTCACTTTTGGCCATAAGAGTGGTGTCATCTGCATATCTGAGGTTATTGTTATTTCTCCCGGCATTCTTGATTTCAGCTTGTGCTTCTTCCAGCCCAACGTTTTTCATGATGTACTCTGCATACTGCTACTGCTGTTGCTGCTACTGCTAAGTCACTTCAGTTGTGTTTGAGTCTTTGCAACCCCATAGACGGCAGCCCACCAGGCTCCCTCATCCCTGGGATTCTCCAGGCAAGAACACTGGAGTGGGTTGCCGTTTCCTTCTCCAATTCAGGAACGTGAAAAGTGAAAGTAAAGTCACTCAGTCGTGTCCGATTCTTAGCGAACCCATGAACTACAGCCTACCAGGCTCCTCCATCCATGGGATTTTTCAGGCAAGAGTACTGAAGTGCGGTGCCATTGCCTTCTCTGGTACTCTGCATAGAAGTTAAATAAGCAGGGTGACAATATATAGCCTTGACGTACTCCTTTTCCTATTTGGAACCAGTCTGTTGTTCCATGTCCAGTTCTAACTGTTGCTTCCTGACCTGCATACAGGTTTCTCAAAAGGCAGATCAGGTGGTCTGGTATTCCCATCTCTTTCAGAATTTTCCACAGTTTATTGTGATCCACAATGTCAAAGGCTTTGGCATAGTCAATAAAGCAGAAATAGATGTTTCTCTGGAACTCTCTTGCTTGTTTGATGATCCAGCAGATGTTGGCAATTTGATCTCTGGTTCTTTTGCTATTTCTAAAGCCAGCTTTAACATCTGGAAGTTCATGGTTCACATATTGCTGAAGCCTGGCTTGGAGAATTTTAAGCATTACTTTACTAGCGTGTGAGATGAATGCAATTGTGTGGTGGTTTGAGCATTCTTTGGCATTGCCTTTCTTTGGGATTGGAATGAAAACTGAACTTTTCCAGTCTTGTGACCACTGCTGAGTTTCCCAAATTTGCTGGCATATTGAGTGCAGCAATTTCACAGTATCAATTTTGAGGATTTGAAATAGCTCACCTGAAATTCCATCACCTCCACTAGCTTTGATCATAGTGATGCTCCTAAGGCCCACTTGACTTCACATTCCAGGATGTCTGGCTCTAGGTCAGTGATCACACCATTGTGATTATCTGGGTCATAAAGATCTTTTTTGTATAGTTCTTCTGTGTATTCTTGCCACCTCTTCTTAATATTTTGTGCTTCTGTTAGGTCCATACCATTTCTGTCCTTTATCAAGCCCATCTTTGCATGAAATGTTCCCTTGGTATCTGTACTTTTCTTGAAGAGACCTCTAGTCTTTCCCATTCTATTTTTTTCCTGTATGCATTGATTGCTGAGGAAGGCTTTCTTATCTCTCCGTGCTATTCTTTGGAACTCTGCATTCACATGGATATATGTTTCCTTTTCTCCTTTGCTTTTCACTTCTCTTCTTCTCACAGCTATTTGTGAGCTCTCCTCAGACAGCCATTTTGCTTTTTTGCACTCCTTTTTCTTGGAGATTGTCTTGATCCCTGTCTCCTATACAATATCTCAAAGCTCCGTCCATATTTCATCAGACACTCTGTCTATCAGGTCTAGTCCCTTAAATGTATTTCTCACTTCCACTCTATAATCAGAAGGGATTATACAGAGGAAAGGAAGGGATTATACAGAAGGGATTATACAAAAGGGAACAGAGGAAACTAAATCTAAATGATAGACATGCTCTGTTGCAATTGGTCTCCCTGAGTTCCTTTCCTAACAAGAATGTAACCAGATTAGATTTTGCAGCATCCTTTGATGTTCATATGATCATGTGACTGAATTCTTTTAAGTGGAGTAAGAATAGATTTGGAGTATGTATGGCCTAGATCTGATAGATAGAGTGCCTGATGAACTATGGAATGAGGTTCGTGACATTGTACAGGAGACAGGGATCAAGACCATCCCCATGGAAAAGAAATGCAAAAAAGCAAAATGGCTGTCTGGGGAGGCCTTACAAATAGCTGTGAAAAGAAGAGAAGCAAAAAGAAAAGGAGAAAAGGAAAGATATAAACATCTAAATGCAGAGTTCCAAAGATTAGCAAGAAGAGATAAGAAAGTCTTCTTCAGTGATCAATGCAAAGAAATAGAGGAAAACAACAGAATGGGAAAGACTAGGGATCTCTTCAAGAAAATCAGAGATACCAAAGGAACATTTCATGCAAAGATGGGCACGATAAAGGACAGAGATGGTGTGGACCTAACAGAAGCAGAAGATATTAAGAAGAGGTGGCAGGAATACACAGAAGAACTGTACAAAAAAGAGCGTCAAGACCCAGATAATCATGATGATGTGATCACTGACCTAGAGCCAGACATCTTGGAATGTGAAGTCAAATGGGCCTTAGAAAGCATCACTACGAACAAAGCTAGTGGAGGTGATGGAATTCCAGTGGAGCTATTCCAAATCCTGAATGATGATGCTGTGAAAGTGCTGCACTCAATATGCCAGCAAATTTGGAAAACTCAGCAGTGGCCACAAGATTGGAAAAGGTCAGTTTTCATCCCAATCCCAAAGAAAGGCAATGCCAAAGAATGCTCAAACTACCGCACAATTGCACTCATCTCACACGCTAGTAAAGTAATGTTCAAAATTCTCCAAGCCAGGCTTCAGCAATATGTGAACCGTGAACTTCCTGATGTTCAAGCTGGTTTTAGAAAAGGCAGAGGAACCAGAGATCAAATTGCCAACATCCGCTGGATCATGGAAAAAGCTAGAGAGTTCCAGAAAAACATCTATTTTTGCTTTATTGACTATGCCAAAACCTTTGACTGTGTAGATCACAATAAACTGTGGAAAATTCTGAGAGAGATGGGAATACCAGACCACCTGATCTGCCTCTTAAGAAATCTGTATGCAGGTCAGGAAGCAACAGTTAGAACTGGTCATGGAACAACAGACTGGTTCCAAATAGGAAAAGGAGTACGTCAAGGCTGCATATTGTCACCATGTTTATTTAACTTATATGCAGAGTACATCATGAGAAATGCTGGACTGGAAGAAACACAAGTTGGAATCAAGATTGCCGGGAGAAATATCAATAGCCTCAGAAATGCAGATGACACCACCCTTATGGCAGAAAGTGAAGAGGGGCTAAAAAGCCTCTTGATGAAAGTGAAAGTGGAGAGTGAAAAGGTTGACTTAAAGCTCAACATTCAGAAAACGAAGATCATGGCATCTGGTCCCATCACTACATGGGAAATAGATGGGGAAACAGTGGAAACAGTGTCAAACTTTGTTTTTCTGGGCTCCAAAATCACTGCAGATGGTGACTGCAGCCATGAAATTAAAAGACACTTACTCCTTGGAAGGAAAGTTATGACCAACCTAGATAGCATATTCAAAAGCAGAGACATTACTTTCCCAACAAAGGTTCGTCTAGTCAAGGCTATGGTCTTTCCTGTGGTCATGTATGGATGTGAGAGCTGGACTGTGAAGAAGGCTGAGCACCAAAGAATTGATGCTTTTGAACTGTGGTGTTGGAGAAGACTCTTGCGAGTCCCTTGGACTGCAAGAAGATCCAACCAGTCCATTCTGAAGGAGATCAATCCTGGAATTTCTTTGGAAGGAATGATGCTAAAGCTCAAACTCCAGTATTTTGGCCACCTCATGCGAAGAATTGACTCATTGGAGAAGACTGTGATGCTGGGAGGGATTGAGGGCAGGAGGAGAAGGGGACGACAGAGGATGAGATGGCTGGATGGCATCACTGACCTGATGGGTGTGAGTCTGGGAGACCTCCGGGAGCTGGTGATGGACAGGGAGGCCTGGCGTGCTGTGGTTCATGGGGTCGCAAAGAGTCGGACATGACTGAGGGACTGATCTGATCTGATCTGATATGATGCCACTTCAAGGTTTCGTCCATGTGTATCTGGGTAGTCCTCTGCTCCTAATTCTACTCTAAATTATTTCCTTATATTTCTTTTCTTGTAGGAATTTAGCTCTTATTGATATTTAAATTTGATTCTTAGTATTTATCCCTTGTCTTTCTGACTCTAAAGTCACAGTTTTTAAGTTATGCTGGAACTACTTCTGCGTTTATTGCTGTTCTGTACCTCTGTTGTTTCTATCATCGCTAGTCCATGGACTGCAACACGCCAGGCTTCCTTGTTCTCCACTGTCTCCCACAGTTTGCTCAAATTCATGTCCATTGAGTCCGTGATGCTATCTAACCAACTCACCCTCTGCCACCCTCTTTTCCTTTTGCCCTCAGTCTTTCCCAGCATCAAGGTTTTTGCCCAGTGAGTCAGGTCTTTGCATCAGGTGCCCAAAGTATTGGAGCTTTAACTTCAGCATCAGTCCTTCCGACAAATAGTCAGGATTGATTCCCTTAGGATTGACTGGTGTGATTTCCTTGTTGTCCAAGGGACTCTCAAGGGTCTTCTGCAGCTCTATAATTCAGAAGCATAATTCTTCAGCTCTCAGCCTTTGGTCCAACTCTCACATCTGTACAGAACTGCTGGAAAAACCATAACTTTGACTATATGAACTTTTGTTGGCAAAGTGATGTCTCCGGTTTTTAATATGCTGTCTCATAGCTTTCCTTCCAAGAAAAAAAAGTCTTTTAATTTCATTGCATCAGTCATCTGTTTCAACAAAAATAATATGTACTACTTTCCTCAAATCACAGTACCATTTTAATCCACTCCACCAACTTTTGGGGGGTCCTTATTCAGCCACTCCAAATAATAATAATTATTTGGAGTGGCTGATTAATTAATTAATTATTATTAAATATTTAATATAATTATTAAACAATTATATTATTAATAAATAATATAATTATATATTATATAATAATATTATATTATATGATATATATTATATAATAATTATATATTATATAATAATATTATATAAATAATGTTATTATTTATATAGTAAAATAATATTATATTTATATAATAAATATAATTATTAAATAATTATTAATTAATTAATAATTCAGCTCCATCCTTCACATCCCTTTTGCTTCTTTTTTTTTTCTCTTAAGCACTGATTTTCATACTTGATTTACAGAAATTGTAGAGACTTATTCAGAATAAAGGAAAATAAAACCATAAATAAAGATTGTGAAGAGATTGAGGAAACAAAATTTAAACAGTCAGAGGTGATATTCATCACTAAACCCGTTAAACCTATGCTAGTCAAGAAATAGGTCATATTTAGGGAAATGAAATATATCACAACAGATAAGGTAGAGTCTATCCATTTGTTTGCTTTTTCCATTCAGTTTTTCTTTGCCTAGGATCAAGTATGCAAGGTGAGGATGAAATTTTAACATTTTTTGTCATCTCAAGTATACTTTCTCATTTCTCTGATAACTCAGTATTTTTAATGATAAAGCTTTATAAGAATATCTAGTGAGGAAAATGTCCTTAAAATAATTGTAAATGAAGTAATAGAGATAATTGAGATAAATATTTTGATTTGAAATTAACAAATTGGCATTGTTCATGTTAATGAAAATACTATTTTTCCACATAGTGTCATTTTTCTTAAAAAGCAAGTAAATTACACTGAGTTTAAATCCTAAGTGTTCTATATTCTCTTTAAAAGAATGATATTATAGAATACAATTTCATAGGATAGGAAGATTTTAGGTAAGACACTAGTAGAATATTCTAAAGAATATATTATTGGGACAGAAAAGTAAAATTTATATTCAAATTTACTTTCTGGTGAAGCAGTTATGCTCCAATAAAAAAATAAACATAAAAAAGAAACAAATTTGCTTTCTGTGTGCTACATAAAAAAGTGATTGTGTTCAATTTCTGAAATCTCCTTGAGTTTAGTTAGAAGACAACCAACCTGCTAACCTTGTCTGCTTGAATGTTTGACATCAACACTGTAAGTAAAAGTGATTTTTTAGAGAACTTTCATTCAGTATTACCAACTGGAGTCTGGTGGAGTATATGAAAAATATGTTTATAAAATGAATGATCTATAAAGTATAAGGAAAAATGTTTTGGAAGACCCGACAACCCCGATGAATAATGCTTACATGAATAAGAAGTTTGATTTTTAGAGTACAATGTCCCTATGTTTTCAGTAAACTGTTGAGCCAGATACGGATTCTTAATTCAGAGCATATTCAGCATTTATAGAAGCCCAGTTTTGTACTCACTTCTGTTTTTGGAAATGTCTACAATGATTATTATAAACTCTACAAAAAATTATACAGTCCAAGAACTTACAATACAAAAAACAAATAAATAGACCAAACATTTTATTTTTTTTTTTAATTAGAGCTAAATATACTGAAAGAGTTAAAGTGTAAGTTATTATTTGTGGCATATAATTATCCATGAAGTATTTAAATTTTCTCATTATTTTTAAAACATACTAAGTTGCTGTGAAAGTCTGACCATAGTGACCAAAGACAGTTCTTCATTAAATGTCACTGGGGTGTCTTAGTTAATTATGATTTCCAACATTGTCCAGGAAATTTTTAGAAATGAACTTATGTAATTAAAGTGTATCCACAAAGGGCATGTTCATTAGTATGCCTACATTTCTGAATCCAGCAAGGAGTAGAGTGTGGAGGGCCTCCTTCACATGGAAACCAGAGGCCTCTTGAGTCAAAATGGGGAGGGTAATCATTGATTACCTACAGCATCTAATGCATACCTTCGCATTTCTGTTCTTTCCGTTTCCATCCCATACTCCTATGTTCCTCTAATGTGAACTGGCTAACCCACATGAATGAACTAAGGAAAATCTAACAGATCATATAAAACAGTGGTTTCCATCCTGTGATATGTGTACATTTGGCATCACAGGAAAACTTTCTAAAAACTCATGCACAGATTCTTCCAATGGATTATTTTTCCAGATCCTTTACCTCTGTCTAAACTTTTTTCCTAGCATGACCTTCTTGAAAACTATATTTCCTATTCTAACCTCCTCTACAATTATGCTTCTGTCATTTTCATAAGAATAAGTGTACCTTACATCCCAATAAGATGCATTGCCATATAATGTAAAAATCTCAGGACCATTAAGCAAGGAGGTAATTATAAATTTAATATCTAAGGACATCCTTATATAAGCTTTATAACCATGCCACATCTTAATTAACTGCAATTTCATAAAATTTACTTTTATGATTAAACATTTTTAAAAGTTGTAATATATAATGTTATTATGGCCAACAATGAACCACTAATAAATGAAATGCTTTCAAGCCAGAATAAATGTTTTAATAAAGTAAAACCTAATTGGCACAGGAAATATGTTAAACTATATGTAAATTATAAATAATTTAAATATACACAGTATGCTTTATTTTGAAATGTGTATATAAACATATGTATAAAAGTATTTATTGTAGGAATTCTTTGGAGAAATGGAATTGAAATAGAAGTCAAGGGAAAAAATGCAAAGTATATGACTTTTAAAAAGTTATTTATTCTTTCAATGAGTGATTGCAGGCTCAAAATTATTTGAGTAAATTCAATACATTTAGATGGAACACAAAACTCAAATAATTTAAAACGTGGTGGGAGACACATCTTTGCTACTATTTTCATCAATGATAAAAGTTTTAGAGGTCAACTTGAAAAATGTGTCAAGTATAAAAAGATCATTTATGGTTTCAAGGGAAAAAAAAAAAAAAAAAGAAAGATTCACGATCCAGAGGCTGTTCTCCTTGCCAAATCTGCCTGTTCTCTGTTCTCTACTGCTGCTAAGTCGCTTCAGTCATCTGACTCTTTGCGACCCCATGGACTGCAGCCTACCAGGCTCCTCCTTCCATGGGATTTTCCAGGCAAGAGTACTGGAGTGGGATGCTCTTGCCTGGAGTGTTCTTGCCTGGAGAATCCCAGGGACAGGGGGAACTTGGTGGGCTGCCGTCTATGGGGTCACACAGAGTTGGACACGACTCACGCGACACAGCAGCAGCAGATAGTTTTCATTCACCAGAAAATGCTACTGATGATTACAGTACTTGAATTTATGAAAAAAATAAATCAATCATACAAAATAAATGCACATTAGCAATGAATTAGGTATTGGAGATGGAAGGTAAAAAATAAACTATTTTTTAAAAGTACAGTTTGATTTGGAGATCTAAGGAGATAAAATATGTATCCAACTCTAAACGAAATTGAAGGAGGTGCTCCAGCTAGGATTTGAGGAAAAAAAAAAAGTAACAATGTCTATATAGCATTTATTGAATCCTGCAGCTTAGCCCCTCTGTCTTATCCGGCTATTTGCAACCTCATGAACTGCAGAATGCTAGGCTTCCCTGTCCATCACCAACTCCCAGAGCTTGCTCAAACTCATGTCCATTGAGTCGGTGATGCCATCCAACCATCTCATCATCTGTCATCCCCTTCTTCTCCTGCTTCAATCTTTACTAGCATCAGGGTTTTTTTAACCAAAGATTTTATATTATTTTGGTGGTACTTGTGTTATTACTGCTTTTATTCCGTTATGTACATGAAAATTCTAATCTTTGAAAGATTAAATGACTTATCCACGCTGTATGAATTGAAGTCAAAACTCAAGACAATTAGATTTCAGACTACCTTGCCACTATGTCTTGGAGAATTTACCAGTGGAGTGAAATACATAAACACTGGCAGAAAGAAAGGAAAGAAAGTGATATAGTTGCCTGGTACCTAATATCATGGATAACAGAGCAATAGACATCACAGCTGTAAAGTTGGATTGAGACTGATTTGACAGTGATGCCATGAGTCTGTGATTATCAAGATCAATAGGATTTCAGTCATTTACATCAAAGGGAACAGAATATCCACATTTTATAAATATGACAGACAATTTAATTTTTCTCTCCATATACTAAAAGCTTTTCCAAAAGATTGCTATTTCATTTACATTATTGTGTGAATCGTTAAAGGCCCAAAGTTTTATGTAATGCAAGATGTGTCTCCCTCAGGACACACGGGTTGGATACCTGGGTTGGGAAGATACCCTGAAGAAGAAAATGTCTACCCACTCTAGTATTCTTGCCTGGAAAATCCCATGGACAAAAGAGCCTGACAGGCTACAGTATCATGAGGTCACAAAGAGTCAGACATGACTTAGAGGCTGAGGATGCACACATGCACTGGGTTTTATACACAGATTGTACCTTAATTAGTAAGTACAGTCTTTGACTCTCATTGCCATTATCAAAAAGATAAAAATTCCATAAAAAAGCAGTCTTACTGGAGAAATAAGGAAGACAAATATTAACATAGGATTTCTCTACTCTATGGCACCCCACTCCAGTAATCTTGCCTGGGAAATCCCATGGACAGAGGAGCCTCGTAGGCTGCAGTCCATGGGGTCGCTAAGAGTCAGACCAGACTGAGCGACTTCACTTTCACTTTTCACGCATTGGAGAAGGAAATGGCAACCCACTCCAGTGTTCTTGCCTGGAGAATCCCAGGGATGGGGGAGCCTGGTGGACTTCCATCTCTGGGGTCGCACAGAGTCGGACACGACTGAAGCCATGCAGCAGCAGCAGCAGCAGCAGATGCTACCCTATATGAGATTCTTGGAAACACACCTTTATATCTCTGTCTCTTCTTAAGCACTTCCATATTTATCTTTGCACTTACCAGCTACTTTTCTTTCTTATTGAAGTGAGTTTATTTACAATACTGTGTTAGTTTCAAGTACAGGACATAGTGATTAAGTTCTTTTTTTTCTTTTCAGATTACATTACATTATAGGTTATTAGATATTGGATATGATGCCATGCACTACATTCTTGTTGCTGATCTGTTTTATGTATCAGTTCAGTTCAGTTCAGTTGCTCAGTCATGTCCGACTCTTTGCGAACCCATGAATCACAGCACACCAGGCCTCCCTGTCCATCACCAACTCCTGGAGTTCACTGAAACTCAGGTTCATCAAGTCAATGAGGCCATGCAGCCATCTCCTCCTCTGTTGTCCCCTTCTCCTCCTGACCCCAATCCCTCCCAGCATCAGAGTCTTTTCCAATGAGTCAACTATTCACATGAGGTGGCCAAAGTTTATATATATTAATACTGTACTATTAATGTGTCCCTTTCCCTCCCTCTCCACTTTGGTAAACATAATTTTGATTTTTTTTGTCTGTGAGTCTGTTTCTGTTTTGTATATAGATTTATTTGTATTAGTTTCTTAGATTCTGCATATGAATCATATTATATAGTATTTGATTTTCTCTTCACCAAGTATAATATTGCCTAGGTCTATTCATGTTGCTGAAAACAGCAATATTTCATTCTTTTTTATGACTGAGTGATGTTCCATCATGTGTGGGTATGTGTGTATCTGTGTCTGTATGTATACCACATCATCGTTTAAAGCCAGTTGTCTACTGATCTGCACTTGGGTGGTTTCCATGTCTTGGTTATTGTTAATTCTGCATTTAGGTGCATGTATCTTTTTGAATTATTATTTTTTTTGGGGGGGTATGTGTCCAAGAGTGAGATTACTGTGTCATATGGTAGTTCTATTTTTACTTGTTTAAGGAATCTCTCGGGGAAAGCAATGGCACCCCACCCCAGTACTTTTGCCTGGAAAATCCCATGGACGGAGGAGCCTGGTAGGCTCCAGTCCATGGGGTCGCTAAGAGTCGGATACAACTGAGCGACTTCACTTTCGCTTTCACTTTCATAGGTTGGAGAAGGAAATGGCAACCCACTCTAGTATTCTTGCCTGGAGAATCCCAGGGACAGGGGAGCCTGGTGGGCTTCTGTCTGTGGGGTCGCACAGAGTCGGACATGACTGAAGCGACTTAGCAGCAGCAGCAGCAAGGAATCTCTATTTTATTCAGAGTGGCTGCAATAATTGATATTCCCATCAACAGTGATGGAGGGTTGCCTATTCTCTACACCCTTAACATTTTTTATTTATGAACTTTATGATCATGGTCATCATGACTAGTGTGAAATGATACCCCATTGTGATTTTGATTTGCATTTTCCTAAAAATTAGCAAAATTGAGTACTTTTTCATGTTCCTTTTAGCTAGCTGCATGTTTTCTTTGGGAAAATGGCCTTTAGGTCTTCTGTGCACTTTTTTATCTTTTTTTTTTTTTTTTTAATACTGTGTTCTATGAACTGTTTGTATGTGTATGCTGCTGCTGCTAAATTGCTTCAGTCATGTCCAACTCTTTGCTAATCCAGGGACTGTAGCCTGCCAGGCTCCTCTGTCCATGGGGTTCTCCAGGAAGACTACTGGAGTGGGTTGCCATTTCCTACACCAGGGGATCTTCCCAGTCCAGAGATTGAATCCTAGTCTCTATGTCTCTTGCATTGACAGGCAGGTTCTTTACTGGTGGTGCCAACTGCGAAGCCCTTCTGTCTATGGATTTGCCTATTCTGGACATTTCATTTAAATGCCCTTGCTATTATTTTAAACCTTTTCTCAACACTGGATTTTATTCAAAGATTATTTCAATAGAATCCAAAGAAAGTCACTGCACTAAATCAAACTGGCACCATTTTATCATTCTACATAGAAGGAAAACTATGTTTCTTTATACACAAGGAGAAATGAGTAAATGTAATTACTATAAAAATAAAATAGCAAGCAGTAAAACATAATAGGAAAGGAAAAGGAAAAATTTGATTGTACTTACTAAACCTTATTTAGAGCTCCTTAAAGAACAGCTCTTGTTTTTTTTTTCTGTGATAATCCTTCCTTGCTCATTCATGTTGCTGCTCATGTAACATCTCTGTCCCAGCACTTTAATTCACAACTAAGGATTCCATGCCAATTCCTTTACTTAACACAGTAGGAAAGCATTAATTTATACATTTCAATAATATGCAGTACTTAATTCCACTATTGCCCCATTTAAGCTGATTTTCTTAAATACTGCATAAGCCAGTGGTAATTTGATTTCATGTTTTTATTTAAATTATATACATTAGTACCACTGAAATTAATCTCAATAAACACTTAAAAATAATTAGAAGCAGATTGGGAGTAACTTAAATTAAAACACATACTGAAATTATATGGCTTCCTAAGAAAGAATAGTGTTTAGAAGGAATTATATTTATGAAGAAAATAGACTAATTTGTATCCTTTCTAAATTGAGGGCTATAGGTTACCATGCTACACAAAAGAAGATCCCTTGAAGGAGGGCATGGCCACCCACTCCAGCATTCTTGCCTGGAAATTGCTGTGGACAGAGGAGCCTGGCAAGCTACAGTCCATAGGGTTGCAAATCAGACACTATTGGAGTGATTTAGTGTGCATGCATATATATATATATATATATATATATATATATATATATCCCTTTAATTCCTTTATTTTAACTTAGAATTTAGATTAATTCTTTTGCTTTTCTTTAATATTTTTGGAGAATATAGATTTTATATCCTGAAACTATATAAAGAGCTATGGCCCAGCTACTCTAATAATTAAAGGCTGTGTGCTGTAGTAAAAGAAAATCGACCAGATCAGATCAAATCAGATCAGTTGCTCAGTCGTATCCGACTCTTTGCGACCCCATGAACTGCAGCACACCAGGCTTCCCTGTCCATCACCAACTCCTGGAGTTCACTCAGACTCAAGTCCTTCGAGTCAGTGATGCCATCCAGCCATCTCGTCCTCTGTCGTCCCCTTCTCCTCCTGCCCCCAATCCCTCCCAGCATCAGAGTCTTCTCCAATGAGTCAACTCTTCACATGAGGTGGCCAAAGTACTGGAGTTTCAGCTTCAGCATCATTCCTTCCAAAGAACACGCAGGCCTGATCTCCTTCAGAATGGACTGGTTGGATCTCCTTGCAGTCCAAGGGACTCTCAAGAGTCTTCTCCAACACCACAGTTCAAAAACATCAATTCTTCGGCGCTCAGCTTTCTTCACAGTCCAACTCTCACATCCATACATGACCACAGGAAAGACCATAGCCTTGACTAGATGAATCTTTATTGGCAAAGTAATGTCTCTGCTTTTGAATATGCTATCTAGGTTGGTCATAACTTTTATTCCAAGGAGTAAGCATCTTTTAATTTCATGGCTGCAGTCACCATCTGCAGTGATTTTGGAGCCCAGAGAAATAAAGTCTGACACTGTTTCCACTGTTTCTGCATCTATTTCCCATGAAGTGATGGGACCAGATGCCATGATCTTCGTTTTCTGAATGTTGAGCTTTAAGCCAACTTTTTCACTCTCCACTTTCACTTTCATCAAGAGGCTTTTAGTTCCTCTTCACTTTCTGCCATAAGGGTGGTGTCATCTGCATATCTGAGGTTATTGAGATTTCTCCCAGAAATCTTGTTTTCAGCTTGTGTTTCTTCCAGTCCAGTGTTTCTCATGATGTACTCTGCATATAAGTTAAATAAATAAGGTGACAATATACAGCCTTGATGTACTCCGTTTCCTATTTGGAACCAGTCTGTTGTTCCACGTCCAGTTCTAACTGTTGCTTCCTGACCTGCATACAGATTTCTCAAGAGGCAGGTCAGGTGGTCTGGTATTCCCATCTCTTTCAGAATTGTCCATGGTTTATTGTGATCCACACAGTCAAAGGCTTTGGCATAGTCAATAGAGCAGAAATAGATAGTTTTCTGGAACTCTCTTGTTTTTTCCATGATCTGGCAGATGTTGGCAATTTGATCTCTGGTTCCTCTGCCTTTTCTAAAACCAGCTTGAACATCTGGAAGTTTACAGTTCACATATTACTGAAGCCTGGCTTGGAGAATTTTGAGCATTACTTTACTAGCATGTGAGATGAGTGCAATTGTGCGGTAGTTTGAACATTCTTTGGCATTGCCTTTCTTTGGGATTGGAATGAAAACTGACCTTTTCCAATCTTGTAGCCACTGCTGAGTTTTCCAAATTTGCTGGCATATTGAGTGCAGCACTTTCACAGCATCATCTTTCAGAATTTGAAATAGCTCAACTGGAATTCTATCACCTCTACTTTGTTCGAAGTGATGCTTTCTAAGGCTTTCTTGACTTCCCATTCCAGGATGTCTGGCTCTAGGTTTATCACTATCATGATGGTGATAAACCATCGTGATTATCTGGGTTGTGAAGCTCTTTTTTGTACAGTTCTGTGTATTCTTGCCACCTCTTCTTCATATCTTCTGCTTCTGTTAGGTCCATACGATTTGACTTCTAATCTTCATTGGTACAACAGCCCGTATGTGTCACTTGATATCTCTGAAACTGTTTCATTTCCAAAATATTAGTTCTGTATCCCTTCAGCACTTCTCAAGAGCTAATCCATTTTATCCCTCATGTGATATATAACAGAAGACATTCAAAATCATTAGATGTTCTTGAAATTCTTTTATTTTTATTTTTGGTTGTTAACCAAACTATATTATGTTGGAAAATATACATCCTTAGAACAATTTGTCATATACCATAAATGAGAACTTTTCTTTTCTAGTGGAATTTCAGGGTTAGTAAACGGCTTTCGATATTGTTCAGTTGCAGAAGATACTGAAAGCTCCCTTTGATTGCTATAAAAAATGACTAAAAGTAGAAAGTGTTTGACTATTTTATATTTGTAGGGTAAGTACATAATTTGTTGCCTAAGCCAGGGCTCTTTTGCAAGGGAGATGTGGTTAATAAAACATACACCAAGTAGACAGTTAAATGAGAGTGTCCTGGTAAATGGGAAGCATATGCTCATCCTATTTGCAAATAGGTATGTAGGCAAAAAGCAAAATAATATTACAGGAGAAAATAGAACTTTAAAGATCACCCAACAGATGTATCGATGAGCACATAATTTGAATATTTTTTCTTTGTTCTTCAGGGAACTTTGATCTCCTTGAACACAGTGTTTTTTGTTGTTGTTGTTGTTTAACATTTAAACTGTTTCCAAAAGTTACTTGCAACTGACTTTCAATGTAAGTGACTCACCCAACATAAAGATAGCTAGTCTCTATCTGCAATAATGTTTCAAAAAAAACACTCATACAAATATATTTACAATTTCCTTTATACAACATATATATATGTATGAACAATATATATTATTTTTAATTGAGTTATCTTTAAAATATTTCATTATATTTATGCATTCATATAAATTATTTTTAATTTTTATATTATAAAAGTCGTGTATGACAACGATGCTGTCACATAGAAACTTAAAAGAAAAGGGGAAATGTTTACTTGTTTTTAGATAAATGAATCAGTTCAGATCATCACTCTTGGGAATTAATCCTGCATCTTCAGTCTTACTGACATGTTGTCAGCATGTTGCCAAGGAAGTGACACTCACATAATATGAATGACAAGAATCATTAATGCATTTCAAAATGTAGAATTAAGTGGTAAGACATAATCCATTGTCTCTCATTGCTGCATGGGCTAGTCATTAAAAGATATAAAGAGGCTAATTAAGACAGACTAGGGTAAAAATTCCAATATTCTTGGAAGAATTGTGCAACTTAAATTTATAAATAAATATAAAGTAGCTTCTATTCTACTTCAACACAGTAATTTGGATTGGAAAGGCTAAATTACAATCCTCAGTTTTTATGTGAGCATCTTTATAAATTTAACTCATTATCATATTTAAGCTTATATGCTAATATACTCATTTGATATATAAGAAAGAAAACTGAACAGTAAGATGAGAGATTATGAGGATGCTTAAAAGCAAATAATAAAAATAAATATAATTTCTATGTTAATTAGATTTAAATGTGCTCCAAAATTTAGTAGTAAAGACTTGGGGGGCGTCTTGATCAGAATATATATATGCAGTGTTTCTCCTAGCTCAGGGTATCATAGATCTTTTTTGGTAATTTCATGTTCTTGTATTTGTTGCCTCAAGTAATTTTCTTCATTTTACAGTGTATTTGGACACACTATGGACAATCAAATAAATAAAAATATAGCCTGGCTGTATTGTGTATTAGATGATTGGAGGGTATAAATAACCAAGAAATCTTTTCCATTAATTTTTTTCTTTAATCCTGTAGTCACAAGAGTCATATTATATGTACTGTATTTCTAAACTTTCACCAGCAGTGATTGTTGGGTGCTCTCTGGTAATGGGTTTAACTATTTCTCAAGCCTAAAATTATTTTATTATCACTTAATGCTTATTGTTGTAGTGTCTTATGTGTGTCATTAGCTAGAGATGAGAAGAAACACTGTTCCTGTTGGTAAAGAACTCAAAATTTCATAGGAAATCATACATGCAGTCAAGTCAGAAAACATTGTGATATTCACAATAATAAGGGTAGCCTAAAGCAGACAAAAAATAACTTTGCCTTAACAAATTATATTGTTCAGTGCATATAAGCCTCTATCTGGAAAAATATTTAAACCATGTAAAATCAATCAAGAACCATGATCCAAAAACTAATAATATCTACTACATATTATTGAGGGGAAACAAATAAATCCACCTACAGGGGAAAAATTATGATCACATAATGTACATGAGAGAATATCTGAAATCCCAGTGAACATATGAATAAATAAACTTCACTAGTAATCAGGAAACTGCAAATTAAAACAGGAAGACATATAATTTCTCATTTAACTGATTAGCAAAAACAATCAACCACCCACCAACAACAAAAAAGTTGACAACAGAAATGTTGCTCTAGTAATACTAACTGTAGCAGTAACAAGAAGCAAAAAGACTTTCTATGCATTCCTAATGAGTTTGAAAATTACTAATTCGAGGAACAAGCTAGCAATACAGCATTAATTTGGAGAATTGCATTGCCTACTCATATAGGCTTCCCTGGTGGCTCAAACGATAAAGAATCTGCCTGCAATGTAGGAGACCTGGGTTTGATCCCTGGGTCAGGAAGATCTTCTGGAGATAGGAATGGGAACCCACTCCAATATTCTTGCCTGGAGAATCCTATGGAGAGAGGAGCCTTGTGGGCTACAGATCACAGGGTCGAAAAGGGTAAGACACGATTGAGAGACTAACACTCTCACATACGAAAAGACAAGTACAAGATACATTTGTAATAGTTATAAATTGCAAACATTAATGTCCATTAACAACGGAAGCTGTATATACACAGCTGTATGCCTGTGTATTTGGAATGGGATAGTATTCCACAGTTAAGCTAAAAGAAATCTACAACGTATTTAGAGAAATGAATAGCATAAATATATAAACATTTTTGCTTCTGATTCCATTTATATAAAGTATTAATATATGAAAAATGCTAATAATCTGTTTTATCTGATCAATATATACATATGACAAATCATAAAGACATTCATGGAAATAATCTCTGTTTTATATTCCTAGGGATGCTGAAGCAAAGTATCACAAACTGAAAATCTTAAAATAACAAAAAATTTATTCTCTTGCAAACTGATAACTAGAACTCCAAACTCAAGTTGTTAGCAGGCTATGCTCCTTCTGAAAACTCTAGGGAAGAACACTTCATTTCTTCTATCTTTTGGTCATTGAAAGCTGCTGCTGCTGCAGCTAAGTCACTTCAGTTGTGTCTGACTCTGTGTGACCCCATAGACAACAGCCCACCAGGCTCCCCTGTCCCTGGGATTGTCCAGGCAAGAACACTGGAGTGGGTTGCCATGTCCTCCTCCAATGCATCAAAGTGAAACGTGAAAGTGAATTCTCTCAGTCATGTCCGACCCTCAGCGACCTCATGGACTGCAGCCTACCAGGCTCCTCCGTCCATGGGATTTTCCAGGCAAGAGTACTGGAGTGGGGTGCCATTGCCCAAAGCAGTCCTTGACATTTATTGGAACTGTATCACACCAGTTTCTGCCTTGACCAAAATGTGGTCTGTGTGTATGTGTTTTTATGTTTGTGTGTGTTTTTCTCTTTAAAAGGAACCAGTCATTACACTCACAGCCCACCATAATCTCCTGTTACCTTGATTCAAACATTTCAAAGTCCTTATTTCCCAAAAAGGTTTCATTCATGGGAAAAGGAGGCTTCTGTATCTATTTTGGAGGACACAATTGAATCTACAATAACATGTATAAACTCCAAATTTAGAATAGAGGAAGTTAGGATTTGAGAGTGACCAAGGTATTTCTTGGAGAGAAGAAATGGTACCCCATTCCAGTACTCTTGCCTGAAGAATCCCATGGATGGAGGAGCCTGGTAGGCTCCAGTCCATGGGGTCACTAAGAGTTGGGCACGACTGAGCGTCTTTACTTTCACTTTTCACTTTGATGCGTTGGAGAAGGAAATGGCAACCCACTTCAGTATTCTTGCCTGGAGAATCCCAGGGACAGAGGAGCCTAGTGGGCTGCCGTCTATGGGGTCACACAGAGTCAGACAGGACTGAAGCAACTTAGCAGCAGCAGCTGCAGCAAGGTATTTCTAATGTTTATCATTAATTGTATGGTTATCCATTAACTGAATATGCATTCATTTCATTTAGGGTGATCATTTATTTTCCAAACTAGGCCACTTAGATTTCCCTGGTGGCTCAGAGGATAAAGCATCTGCCTGTGATGCGGAAGACCCAGGTTCGATGCCTGGGTCGGGAAGATCCCCTGGAGAAGGAAATGGCAACCCACTCCAGTATTCTTGCCTGGAGAATCCCATGGACAGAGGAGCCTGGCGGGCTACAGTCCATGGGGTCGCAAAGAGTCGGAAATGACTGAGTGACTACACTTAGTCTTATGCCACTTCAAGGAGAGAAATGGATATAGTTAACCTTTACTCATAAATGACAGTCCTAAATCGGAATCATCCCTGGCAACTCAAAATGTGTGAGCATCTTAGCTTTTTTTTTTTCTTTTATGTTCGTAATGTTTCAGAGTATTAATACGAAGATAATTTTATTCAGATTAATTCATAACAGTACTTCATGGGTTTTTCCAAAATGAGGAAAAATTCGGAAAATGCACTTTGACACACATGGTCATACCTCGTTTGTTTCGAACCTTCATTTGTTGTTAACGTCATAGCAAATCAAGTGATAAAAAATACCGGAAAAAATTGTCCTTATATAAAACTTTAGAGCCAGATTCTATTAAGTATATCAATCTTCAGGGTTAACCAAGCATTATAATGCTTTGAGTATCTTTCAATTCTCTTGTCACTAACTCTTTATTGTTGTTGTTGAGGACAACATTTAGGAAAAGAAATAAATTTAGAACCTTGCTCAGACTTACAGCAGAAATGTCTGTAATAATTGACTGTTATCCCTTTAACTAGCACTTTGATAGATAAGGAAATGGCAACCCACTCCAGTGTTCTTGCCTGGAGAATCCCAGGGACGGGGGAGCCTGGTGGGCTGCCGTCTATGGGGTCGCACAGAGTCGGACACGACTGAAGCGACTTAGCAGCAGCAGCAGCAGCTTACCTTTAAGATCACTTACATAGGGAGGATACACATAAATAGGCTAGTAAATTTCCTTCTTGAAAGATCTAAGCTAGTATTCCATTTTTTATTCATATTTAACCTTCCACTATCAGTGGAAAGTGTTTATTAAACAGTTAAAACTGATTATCTGGAATAAAAGCAAGTATCAGTTTCTCCATAAGTCTGTCTTAACAATTACAGGCTAAAGTTTCACTGCCTCATTTAGACTCCCAAAGCATTCTGTGCTGTATAATTAATGAATTTTGTTTAATGCAATAGTTCATTATGTAATATTCTATACCCATGTAAGTTCTTGAGATGATTTAGTTTAGTGTAATAATGTATTCATCCTTGTATTCTCAGGAACAATAGATAAAGTATTTTGCATAAGGAAGGTCAATAAATGTCAGATGCATATTGTTGAGTGAATACAGGTGAAAGACCACATACAGCACAAAAAAAGTGGGAGTCTTGTGCTTCATTTTGCTTATCTAAAGTAAGGCCATAATATATTCTTTCCATAGTGTAAGGAATAAGAACTTGTGCATTACTTAGAAATTTAGTATTGTTCTAGAATATAATGATGATGATTCTGAACCACAGATATATAACCATTTGAGTTATTATTCTCTCTCCTTAAACATGCCTTTCACTGACTCTTATATTAAATGAAACTTCCCATCACAGGTCAAAAATTCTCACAAACTCCAAATCTTCTCTATAGTTTGGTAATGAATTTATTAAAGATAATGGAAATTTATCCAGATAGTTTCAACTCAGCAACATTTTATTCAACATATTCTAGTGGTATTGTCTACGTCTTTTGATATTCCTTATAACCCCTTAGAGATACCTTACTAAGTAAGCAGACAAGGCAATTCTAGATGCTTCTAATAAACTAGAAGTAGATCTTTGATGAGTGTGTACTGGGGGAGTCCAGACAGGAGGGAAGTTGACAGGAAGGAGAAAAAGGATATGGGAATTCAAATGATGCATAAACTCAAAATAGCATCTAGTCAAAGGTTATACACTGATTGGACTTACTAAGGCTGAAAGAAACAATTTAAGAAAATTGAAAGCAAGACCATAAAGCCTGTAGAGAAGGCAGTCAAAGCATGGCACCTTTATATTCGATTGTTACCTTTACTAACTATGGAGAAAGTCCTATATGCTTAACTTCATTGGATCATTTGTGGAGGTTTTCTGTGATGTTGGAACCTGGACACACTTAGACAAATATTTCTTTACTCTTGATGGATAAATAAGAGATTTTTCACACATGATCTAATACCATTGGGAAAGTCTTTCTCTCTCATCTGAGTAACACTGTGAAAGTAATTTATAAACGGTCATATTTTAAATTGAAGGAATGTTTTTTTAAAGACTATTTCTATCTGAAAATATGATATGCCTAGTTTGAGAAGGCTATAGCCATATAGATGGCTATAGCCATCTATTTACTGTACTCATTCACCTTCAAGCACATGTGCACATGCCTTTTCAGATTTGCAGAGTGGTTATTTGAATATTACTCTCTGTCGGGAGCAAAGATAAAGGAAACCTGTCTCATTTTCTTCTCCCCTGCTTTCTGATTGCTCATTAGTAGCTTAACACTTTATGTATTCACACTTGTATCTGTAAAGAGGTAAGCATCCCTGGTCTCAATTAAAAGAACAGTTAGAACTGGACATGGAACAACAGACTGGTTCCAAATTGGAAAAGGAGTACGTCAAGGCTGTATATTGTCACCCTGCTTATTTAACTTATATGCAGGGTACATCATGAGAAATATGGGACTGGAAGAAACACAGTTGGAATCAAGATTGCAGGTAGAAATATCAATAATCTCAGATATGCAGATGACACCACCCTTATGGCAGAAAGTGAAGAGGAACTCAAAAGCCTCTTGATGAAGGTGAAAGTGGAGAGTGAAAAAGTTGGCTTAAAGCTCAACATTCACAAAACGAAGATTATGGCATCTGGTCCCATCACTTCATGGGAAATAGATGGGGAAACAGTGGAAACAGTGTCAGACTTTATTTTTCTGGGCTCCAAAATCACTGCAGATGGTGACTGCAGCCATGAAATTAAAAAACGCTTACTCCTTGGAAGGAAAGTTATGACCAACCTAGATAGCATATTGAAAAGAAGAGACATTACTTTGCCAGCAAAGGATCACCTAGTCAAAGCTATGGTTTTTCCAGTGGTCATGTATGGATGTGAGAGCTGGACTGTGAAGAAGGCTGAGCGCCAAAGAACTGATGCTTTTGAACTGTGGTGTTGGAGAAGACTCTTGAGAGTCCCTTGGACTGCAAGGAGATCCAACCAGTCCATTCTGAAGGAGATCAGCCCTGGGATTTCTTTGGAAGGAATGATGCTAAAGCCGAAACTCCAGAACTTTGGCCACCTCATGTGAAGAGTTGACTCATTGGAAAGGACTCTAATGCTGGGAGGGATTGGGGGCAGGAGGAGAAGTGGACGACAGAGGATCAGATGGCTGGGTGGCATCACTGACTCGAGGGACATGAGTCTGAGTAAACTCTGGGAGTTGGTGATGGACAGGGAGACCTGGCATGCTGCAGTTCATGTGGTCGCAAAGAGTTGGACACGACTGAGTGACTGAACTGAACTGAACTGAATATAGATTTTTGTCTGATTTTGCTAAGTGCATTTTTCTGCTAAAAACTTTTTCTATATTTAGAACTTCAAAGGCTGGCTGACCTAAACTTCTAAGGGAACATGTTTATGTGTCAAACTCAGCAATAAGTGTAGAGGTGCATTATTTTAATTATGTTGACAAGTGAATTTGTAATCAATGAATTAATTCAATTTCAGATAGCTAGAATAAAAAGTATGGCTTTACATAAAATAAAAACTTAAGGGGAAAATATGAACTACTAAGAGCACTGAGAATATCTAATTGGTTACACTTCTGACATTATTTTCAATAGCAATTTGTGTTATTTAAGCATTTTGTCTTTTAAGTATCCATCAGCATTATCTCAATTATGTTATTTATGGTGAATCACAAAATTAAGTTCAATGAAATTTCTTCTGCAATGAAAAATGTACTTTTTTATTGTTTACCTTTTGTTGTTTTGAGGTTTGTAGATACCTTGAAATAGGTCAAATTGCATTAAAAAATTATGCAATGAGTCTTCTTTTAGTACAAAGGAAATACCAGCATGTAAAAGTTTATTCAAAAGTTTACTCATGTTTCTCTGACCATGATAATATCTTATATTTGAATAGAATTTGACTAAACTAATAATAACATCCATATTTTTGTGGCAAAGCTATTTCTGCACTTCTGTAAAGTGATCAGTACATGTCTATAAATCTACAAAGAATGAGGGTACTGCAGTTATGGACATTTTTGTTATGATGGTTCTTGACTCTCATCTTTTTATGGCATTGGAAACTCACAAGAAATTATCACAAGGTTGACATAGCAGAAGATGGCATACTTCCTGGAATTGGTTGATTCATAATCTTTCTGTGTTGTTTTTCACTGGCAAGAGTGGGTTAAAAAAATAATTAACAACACTAACTAACCGAGCTAGTAAAATAATTCTATCACATATTGTTCTAAGCCACCAAGTTTATGTTGTGATTGTGAAGCAATAGGAAATCAGTACACTTGTATACATAATAATTATGTGTGTGTGTGTGTCCATACTAAAGTGTAACATGCAGGAACATATCCAATAGATCAGTTCATGTGTACACAGGTAATTGTTTTCATATCTTTGTTGATAATCAGTAATCCAAATGGGTTTAATAAAAAAGTTGATTTGTTTCAGTTATCATACACACACACGCTTGACCAGTCCACAAAAACATCAGGTCTATAACACCCTGGGTCCAAATAGATCTTATAAAGCTGATTGGTGGGAGAAGGAAAATGGTAGAGTGGGAAACGTCACATGTGTAGGGCAAGTATCAAAAATATAAGCTTCCCAGGTGATGCAGTGGTAAAGAATCCACCTGTCAATGTGGGAGATGTGGGTTCTATCCCTGGATCTGGAAGATTCCCTGGAGTAGGAAATGGAAACCTACTCCAGTATTCTTACCTGGAAAATTCCATGGGCAGAGGAGCCTGGTGGGCTGCAGTCCTTTGAGTCACAAAAGAGTCGGACATGGCTTAGCACACATGCATATGCATCAGGAATACACCAAATGGAAGATTCAAAAGCTGCTTGGAAACTGCCTTGCCCATCTGCCACTCAGCCCAGACCAAACATTTAATCAGAAAGTTTATGTGCCCAGTGTTCTGGAACTTCAAACTTCATGGAAAAGGATCCATTTTCTAACAATCTATTAATAAATAGATCCATGTGGATAAGAATAAATTCATATTTTAATAACTTACCAAAAACTATTTTGCACTCCCAGTAATGAAAATTAATCTACATAAAAATGTAAATTTTTAAAGTAGAAGATTATTAATTTGAGTATGATATGTTGAGATATTCAAAGATATATTTACAGATGCTAGTCTACTGAAGATCAATATGGTTTAAATGTGTCCATATCAGAAACAGACTGTGAAATAAACATGGATTGGCCATCAAAGCAACATGTGTTTCCTTCAAATTAGGCTGTTTGATTGCAGTAGTATCAGCTTCTATACATGCTACAGATCAGCTAAAAGTATACTGTATAATTGGAGAATGCTGTGTTCTTGCTGTTCAGTTGCTTGGTCTTATTTGATTCTTTGAGACCACATGGAATGCAGCACACTTGGCTCCTTTGTCCTCCACTGTCTCCTGGAGTTTGCTAAAATTCATGTTCATTGAGTTGGCGATGTTATCAACCATCTCACCCTCTGCTGCCTTCTTCTCCTTCTGCCTTCAATTTTTCCCAGCATCAAGTTCTTTTCCAGTGAGTCAGTTCTTCACATCAGGTAGCCAAAATACTGGAGCTTCAGCTTCAACATCATTCTTTCCAATGAATACTCAGGGTTGATTTCCTTTAGGATTGACTGGAAAGTGCTATAGAAAATGAATGGCCTTTGACAAACAGTGCGCTTACAGTACAGCTGACCTGCTAACCAGACTATAGAAGAGCAGTTTTCTGCTGTACTTTGCGTTGCAAATTTTAAGAAGAAAAAAAATGAAAAGTGTGAAACTGATGCTACCTATATTTTTTGATGTTGTTGTTGTTGTTGGAGGAATTTCTGCCATATGTTTTGTGTTCAGTGTCCACGTGAATTGACCATTGCTATTTCTTTGTCTCTATCCAACTTACTGGGCCATACCAGAGCAAATCTATATACTCAGGGCTCTCCCACAAGCTTTAGATTTTAATCCACTGATCCAGTTTTTTTGATCTGTGAGTGAATGTTGCACAGTGGCCTTTCTGTTGATCAACTGCTTCTTTTCTTTTGTAAAAATGTCCATGAATATGTTTTGCAAATTTTCCTTTGTGAGGAAATTTACTGAATAAATTTAACTTTTCTAAAGTAAATGAAATATATAGAGAGTATATCTTAAAATTTTTCAGAGTCCTTAGATTTTTAAATGAAATAAATCCATTTATTTTGTTTTATTTCTAAGTAAAATCATGTACTTTATTTGAATGAAATATATTAATTGATATCCTTGATGTAATTGTAATATTAATAATAATGTAAAGGAATATTTAGAAAAATCTGAACAGAACAGTAATTTAATTGAACAATTACTATGGATTATCATCATAAGATAAAAAAATTAGCTATTATTTATGTACATTAAGGATGGATAGGCAGTTGACCATCATTTTGTGCTAGCCATATCATATCTAAAGTAGAGTAAAACATTATAAGAATTCAAATTTTAATAAAATGACATTAGAACTCCTCTCATTCACCTAGCCCACTTCTCTAGGGAGCAGGATAATGCTCTTATTTGGGGGTAATATTGAGAAAGACACAAGTATGAATAAGCAAGGTCAGGAAACACATTCTTCTTGGGAATTTCATCTTGAATGTTCACAAGCTGGTGAGATGGTCCCAGAGTCCCTTTGCTGCTGCTGCTGCTGCTAAGTCGCTTCAGTTGTGTCTGACTCTGTGCGACCCCATGGACTGAAGCCTACCAGGTTCCTCCATCCATGGGATTTTCCAGGCAAGAGTACTGGAGTGTAGTGCCATTGCCTTATCCGAGAGTCCCTTTAGGTATATTTTTAAAACAGAAGACTATACTGATCTTATTGTTTCAGTGCAGTTTCCATCAAACCATGAAAATGGCCTGAAATGATGGTACATTTCTTGGGTTCATCTTAGAACTTCAACTAGCCATAGGAACCAGAAACAATTTTATTATCCAGAGCAACCTCTGGAACACTTGAGATCCCTGGATTCTCTCTAGATTTGTATTTAATCTCAGGAAGTCACAAACAAAAATTTTAAAGAATCAAAGTTTTTGGTTCTCACTTATTTAAATGGGGCCTGATATGTTTAGAAGGTTTCCCAAGTGGCTCAGAGGTAAAAATTTGTCTGCCAATTCAGGAGATGAAAGAGTCGCCAGTTCGGTTTCTGGGTTGGAAAGATCCCTGGAGTAGGAAATGGCAACCCACTTCAGTATTGCCTTAAGAATCCCATGGGCAGAGGAGCCTGGCAGGTTACAGTCAATGGAGTCACAAAGAGTGGATATAACTGAGCAACTGAACATGTACATACTCAATATATTAAGAAGAAAGTTGAAAGAAAAGCTATTTAGACTATTTAGATATAATATCTTTGATCCTAAGAAGTACAACACAAAATTTATATCGATAGAGAATTTATTTTGAAATAAATATTCTAGTAACAAGATTATACTGAGTTATTCCTAGAAGTAATAATTTGAGTAACCTATAATTTAAATTGACGAGTAAGAGACTAATTGACTATTTCTCCAAATATTGTGTGGAAGAAAGTTCTTAAACACTGGTTAAAGTGGATTAGGTGAGTGCTTTCACAAGGAATCCTATTCCTGATAGTTTATGTTTCTTGTGATCTGAAATCTTTAAAATGTTAATGTAAGTAGAATTTGTGAAATTGTTTAAAGGGAAAGTAGAATTCTTATTTTTTGAACAAAGTAGAAAGAAAAGTTGTTGAGGGTTTAAGTTAAATAAACTTGATTTAAAACCCTAATTCAGTCATTTTCAAGCTAAGAGATTCTAGGCAAGCTACTTAAAGTCTTGGAAATTAAGTTTCTTCTTCTATAAAATGGGGATAATAAGATAAAATTACAGAGTTATCACTAGAATCACATGAGAACATGATTATGAATGACAATCACGGGCTGTAAAATCTCAATCACAATAGATAAATGTGGCAAATAACACAAAAGATCCATCACACTAAAAACTGAAAAGAGTTAAACTAAACTATATAAAATATACAGTAAAATCCAACATAACTATTTGGAACAAAGTGAGCTCTTGAGGTTGGAACTGTTTCTTAGGTATTTACTACCATATCTGTATTGAATTGTTTTCTGTACTTGAACTAAGGTAGTGAAACATCCCACTGTAGAAGGGAATGGCAAGCCACTTCAGTATTCTTGCCTTGAGAACCTCATAAACAGTATGAAAAGGCAAAAGGACACTGAAAGATGAACTTCCCAGGTTGGTGGGTGACCAATGTGCCAGAAAGAAGGATGAGTCAAATCCAAACAAAAACAACATCCAGTTGTGGATGTGACTGATGGTGGAAGTAAAGTCCGATGCTGTAAAGAGTAATATTGCATAGGAACCTGGAATGTTAGGTCCATGAATCAAGGCAAATTGGAAGTGGTCAAACAGGTGATGGCAAGAGTGAACATAGACATTTTAGGAATCAGCGAACTAAAATGGACTGGAATGGGTGAATTTAACTCACATGGCCATTACATCTACTGCTGTGGGCAATAATCCCTTAGAAGAAATGGAGTAGTATTGTACTCAAAAAATGAGTACAAAATGCAGTATTTGGATGCAATCTCAAAAATGACAGAATGATCTCTGTTTATTTTCAAGACAAGCCATTCAATATCACAGTAATCCAAGTCTATGACCTGACCAGTAATGCTGAAGAAGCTGAAGTTGAAGAGTTCTATGAAGACCTACAAGACCATCTAGAACTAACACCCCAAAAAGATGTCCTTTTCATTATATGCTATGCTATGCTATGCTATGCTAAGTCACTTCAGTCGTGTCCGACTCTGTGTGACCCCACAGATGGCAGCCCACCAGGCTTCCCCGTCCCTGGGATTCTCCAGGCAAGAATACTGGAGTGGGTTGCCATTTCCTTCTCCAATGCATGAAAGGGAAAAGAGAAAGTGAAGTCGCTCAGTCATGTCCGACTCTTAGCGACCCCATGGACTGCAGCCAACCAGGCTCCTCTGTCCATGGGATTTTCCAGGCAAGAGTACTGGAGTGGGGTGCCATTGCCTTCTCCTTTTCATTATAAGGGGACTGAAATGCAAAAGTAGGCAGTCAAAAAATACCTGGAGTAACATGCAAATTCAGCCTTGGAGTATAGAACGAAGAAGGGAAAAGACTAATAAGAGTTTTGCTGAGAGAATGCACTGGTCCTAGCAAATATCCTCTTCCAAAAACACAAGAGAAGAGTCTACACATGGACATCTGCAGATGGTCAATACTGAAATCAGATTGATTATATTCTTTGCAGCCAAAGATGGAGAAGCTCTATACAGTAAGCAAAAACAAGACAGGAGCTGACTGTGGCTCAGATCATGAACTCTTTATTGCCAAATTCAAATTTAACTTAAAGAAAGTAGGAAAAACCATTAGACCATTCAGGTATGACCTAAATAAAATCCCTTACAATTATACACTGGAAGTGAGAAATAGATTCAAGGGATTAGATCTGATAAAGTGCCTGAAGAACTATGGGCAGAGGTTCATGACATTGTACAGGAGGCAGGAATCAAGACCATCCACATGGGGGAAAAATGAAAAAAAAGGCAAAATGGTTGTCTGAGGACACCTTACAAATAGCTGTGAAAAGAAGAGAAGTGAACGGCACGGAGAAAAGGAAAGATATACCCATGTGAATGCAGAATTCCAAAGAATAGCAAAGAGAGATAAGAAAGCCTTCCTCAGTGATCAATGCAAAGAAATAGAGGAAAACAACAGAATGGGAAAGACTAGAGATATCCTCAAAAAAATTAAAGATACCAAGGGAATATTTCATGCAAAGATGGGTTCAATAAAGTACAGAAATGGTATAGACCTAACAGAAGCAGAAGATGTTAAGAAGAGGTGGCAAGAAAACCCACAAAAACTATATCAAAAAGATCTTCATGACCCAGATAATCACAATGGTGTGATCACTCACCTAGAGCCACACATTCTGGAATGTGAAGTCAAGTGGGCCTTAGGAAGCATAACTACTAACAAAGCTAGTGGAGGCAATGGAATTCCAGTTGAACCGTTTCAAATCCTAAAAAATAATGCTGTGAAAGTGCTGCACTCAATATGCTAGCAAATTTGGCAAACTCAGCAGTGGCCACAGGACTGGAAAAGGTCAGTTTTCACTCCAATTTTAAAGAAAGGCAATACCAAAGAATGTTCAAACTACCGCACAATTTGCACTCATTTCACGCACTAACAAAGTAATGCTCAAAATTCTCCAAGCCAGGATTCAGCAATATGTGAACCGTGAACTTCCAGATGTTCAAGCTGGATTTATAAAAGGCAGAGGAACCAGAGACCAAATTGCCAACATTCGCTGGATCATGGAAAAAGCAAGAGAGTTCCAGAAAAACATCTATTTCTGCTTTATTGGCTATACCAAAACCTTTGACTATGTGGATCACAACAAACTGTGGAAAATTTTGAAACAGATGGGAATACCTGACCACCTGACCTGCCTCTTGGGAAACATGTATGCAGGTCAGGAAGCAACAGTTAGAACTGGACATGAAATAACAGACTGGTTCCAAATAGGAAAAGGAGTCATCAAGGCTGTATATTGTCACCCTACTTATTTAACTTATATGCAGAGTACATCATGAGAAATGCTGTGCTGGAGGAAGCACAAGCTGGAATTAAGATTGCCAGGAGAAATATCAACAACCTCAGATATACAGATGATACCACCATTATGGTAAAAATTGAAGAACTAAAGAGCCTCTTGATGAAAGTGAAAGAGGAGAGTGAAAAAGTTGGCTTAAAACTCAACATTCAGAAAAATAAAAATCATGGCATCTGAGCCCATCATTTCATGGCAAACAGATGGGGAAATAGTAACAGAATTTATTTGGGGGAGCTCCAAAATCACTGCAGATTGTGACTGTAGCCATGAAATTAAAGGACACTTGCCCTTTGCAAGAAAAGTTTGTAATAACTTTTCTTGCAAAGGGCAAGTGTCCAAGTTATTACAAACTTTTCTTGCAAAGAAAAAAATATGCTGTCTAAAAATCTAGACAGCATATTAAAAAGCAGAGACATTACTTTGCCAACAAAGGTCCGTCTAGTCAAGGTTATGGTTTTTCCAGTAGTCATGTATGGATGTGAGAGTTGGACTATAAAGAAAGCTGACCACTGAAGAATTGATGCTTTTGAACTGTGGTGTTGGAGAAGACTCTTGAGAGTCCCTTGGACAGCAAAGAGATCCAACCAGTCCATTTTAAAGGAAATCAGTCGTGAATATTTATTGGAAGGACTGATGTTGAAGCTGAAACTCTAATAGTTTGGCTACCTTATGCGCATAACTGACTCATTTAAAAAGACCCTGATGCTGGGAAAGATTGAGGGTGGGATGAAAAGGGGACAACAGAGGATGAGATAGTTGGATGGCATCACTGACCAAGAGACCTGAGTTCAAGTAAACTCTGGCCGTTGGTGACGTACAGCGAGGCTGGCGTGCTACAGTCCATGAGGTCACCTAGAGTCAGACATGACTGAGTGATTGAACTGAATGAAACATCAATAAATGCTGTTTGTGTTGACTTATTTTAGTAATAACTTGTGATTTTAACTTTATGATACATACATATCACATAATGGACAAAATGGTGCTGTTTTATTTCTATTGCTTAATCGGATCTTTCTATAACTTATTTATTTTGCTTAATATGATCTTGATTTTATATCTATTGCTTAACTTGAAACAATGTATCTGTTTCATGTTTTCTGTTGATAAAACATCACTTGTTAAAAATTTAGTCCTGCCCATATTTTGTTCCATCAGTTTTTAGCAAGAAAACTACAGCAATTAGTCCCAAGGAGCAGATAGCTACAAACAGATTTTGTGGCCTTCCTTAAACTGATCACGAAAATCATAGGCATGTTGAAGCAAGTTGTAAATGACTCTCTCCGAACCAACAAGGTTGCTCTCAATATAAGTCTACCTTGTGCCATGCCCGATAAAAAATAAATCTAAATTTTCTCAGGAAATCACTCTTAATTGTTTCCTACTCTGATAGTTTGAATAATAATTTGCTTGCTTTCACTTTCTCTTATCTGAGAGTTTTTGCCTTGACAGAGCCCAAATGATTTTTTAAGAATACTTTGAGATAAACAATTTAAAAAATAAGAATAGAAAAAAATAAGTAATAAGTAGTACATACTTTTTTAAGGAATAAAAAATAAGTAACAAATGGAGCTCATAATAATGAAATTGAAATATATGGGTAGTATATGACAGTCAGGTACAAGTAAAATTATAAATATTGCAATTTTCTCCTATTTATCCTGCTACTCATGTTTCTTCTCTTCAAGCTATTTCTTTTCTTCAAGTTTGGTGTGATTCTTTTGTCCGTATACTTAGTTAATAAAAGTTGTAGATTACTCATTATTGGCTTCATGTAAATAATTGATATTCATTTTCACACGAAGTGCTGAAGTCATTGAAAATTTACTCAGAATTAACACTTGGAGGATCTAAATATTCTACTTGTGCAGTGTGTGTGTGCTCAGTCTATCCTGTCATGTCAGACACTTTGCAACTCTATGAATTGTAGTATGCCAGGCTCCTCTGTCCATGGGATTCTCCAGGCAAGAATACTGGAGTGGGTTGCCATGTCCTCCTCCAGGGGATCTTCCCAACTCAGAGATCAAAGCTGCATCTCCTGCCTCTCCTACATTGCAGGTGGATTCTTTATGGCTGAGCCACTAGGGAAGCCCAAATATTCTATTTACTGCAGTTTAACTGAAGCGATTGGGTCTTATATCCTTTTCCAATGGGCTTCCTAAGAGTAAATTTTTTATTTGGAAAGAATCCCCCCTCCCATTTCACACATCATCCTCAGGCGCAGGCAGTCTGCTAAGAAAGCCCCAGGTTCCCTTCCTGGTGGTTGATTCTTTGAAGCTGACAAGACAGAGTTGCATGATTCCTAATACATCGGCAGTGTGATTCCCAAAGAGGAAAAATGGGACTCACACACCATTTCTTCTAAATGTATGGTTGAGAATAAACCTTGTCATGTACTCAGAGATGAATGAGCAAACAAGAGGACAGAGGGAAAGAGGATCCGTGTACCAGTGTTCTCTCCAAGTGGAATGAAGCCAAGGGTAAGGAACAAATGCACTCCTGCCCAACCAGAATTGGTAGTAGACTATAATTCTTGAGCTTGAATGGAAAAGCCCTCATTTCCCAATAAAGATTTCCTCTGTGAGTTGACCAGTTTTGCCAAATTGTGAGACTCACTTTGTGGTAATGAGGGAGCAATATGATCATTTCATCCTGAGGCACCCAAATATATGTTTTCCTTTTTTTCCTCATCCCATTATGGCAGAATATACTTAGCAAGGTGACTAAATTCTGGCCATGGAACATTACGAGGGAGTTGGTATCTAAATTAATATTTCCAAGTTCATTTATTTAGTCCATTTCCATGAGTTTAACTTTTTTTTTTATTTCATCCAAAATATAAACTCCTATCTTCTGTTGTGAATGGTGAAAAATCACTTCATTGCTGAATTCAGATGTATTCATTCTCTGTTGAGTAAAAAGTTACTATAGAATTAGAAAATTAAAACAAAGCCTATTTAATATCTCACAGTTCTTAACTCAGAAGTCTAGACAAGCTCAAATGGGTTCTCTACTTAGAGTCTCCCTGACTAGTCTCTGTTTTGGGTCTTGTAAGATTGGTCTTGCAGGCTCACAGGCTTAGAGTCCCCTGACCATTAGTAATGTTGATGACTTTTTTATATACCTAGTGATCATTTATATGTTTTCGGTAGGAAAATTCCTGTTCAGGTCTGTTGTTCATGTTTAATTGGATTATTTTCTTTTTTTTTTTTCCTATTGAGTTGGAAATAGGTATGCTCCAAAATCACGGCAGATGGTGACTGCAGCCATGAAATTAAAGACGCTTACTCCTTGGAAGGAAAGTTATGACCAACCTGGATAGCATATTGAAAAGCAGAGACATTACTTTGCCAACAAAGGTTCGCCTAGTCAAGGCTATAGTCTTTCCTGTGCTCATGTATGGATGTGAGAGCTGGACTGTGAAGAAGGCTGAGCGCCGAAGAATTGATGCTTTTGAACTGTGGTGTTGGAGAAGACTCTTGAGAGTCCCTTGGACTGCAAGGAGATCCAACCAGTCCATTGTGAAGGAGATCAGCCCTGGGATTTCTTTGGAAGGAATGATGCTAAAGCTGAAACTCCAGTATTTTGGCCACCTCATGTGAAGAATTAACTCATTGGAGAAGACTCTGATGCTGGGAGGGATTGGGGGCAGGAGGAGAAGGGGACGGCGGAGGATGAGATGGCTGGATGGCATCACTGACTCGATGGATGTGAGTCTCAGTGAATTCCGGGAGTTGGTGATGGACAGAGAGGCCTGGCGTGCTGCAATTTATGGGGTCGCAAAGACTCGGACACGACTGAGCGACTGATCTGATCTGATTTGATCTGATTGAGTAGGAAATTATTATTTTGGATATTAACCACTTATCAGATATATTATTTCCAAATGCCATCTCTCTTTCTGCAGGTTATCTTTTTCTTTATTTAATAATGGAAATTTAATATTTAATACATATCATTTATTATTTCCTGTGCTGTGTGGAAGCTTTAATATTTTGATGTAACCTTCTTTTTCTTCTTGTTTATTTGCCTGTTTTTGCTTGTGCTGTTGGTGACTTATCCAAGAAATTGTTGCCAAGACCATTATTAAAGATACGTTTCCCAAGTTTTCTTTTGGACTTACAGTTGCAGGTCTTTTATTTAAGTATTCAATCCATTTTGAGTTAACTTTTGTGAGTATTGTAAGATAGGGGTCCTATTAAGCTATATTTCACTGCAGACCTGTGTTTACCTTTTTCCTACAATTCATACTTCATGGACTGGTACATCTGCTATATCTGATATGTATGATTTCTAGAAATCAGAAATCTTATGCCAGGACATTGAATAAATAGATGTTTTATTGTGGCAATGGTTTTCTGGATAGGTTATATTAAATTGTTTTTTTCCTTCTTTCATCTAAATTCTAAAATAAGTTATAGAATAACTTTTCTCCTGTTTCTATAAAATAATTCATTTATGTATTTAAAGTACATTTACTGGGGTGTGACAATGTCTGAGCACTATTCTAAATGGTGGGGATTTTAAAATAATAATAGCAATGATAACAGTAATAACAGGAGCAAAAACTATCAGTTGGAGAATCATTGATTATATGCAGTCTTCAGACATCACACTAAGCATTTTACATGCAATGGGAAAATACTTATATTTTCTTCCTTATTGAGAAAACTGAGTTTAGATGAATTTAGCAGTTTGCCAGAGGGCTTGGATGGAGGATACAGCAAAATATGGTGTATCATTCATTACTCATATTTACATTTTTTAAACTAAGTTCTTCTCAACTCATATGGCTAAAATACCAAGATGCAATTACTCTAATGTGAAACTAAAATGCAATCACTGACCTTCTTTCTCCATATCCCCTGCACTGTGAGTCAAGAAATAAGGCTGTAGTGAGTTAAGGGATAAATTAGCCTGAGTGAACTAACTCAGCAATAGCTCTGAATTTACTTTCTCACTGGAATTAGCTCTTTGCAGTGCATAGATGTGCATAGGGAATTTATGAACTGTACTTTGCTGATTAACTGAAGTTGTCTTTTAAGGTTTCAGGTAATTTGTTCTTTTTTGAATTGGTTTAAAGCAAATCAAAGAACTGAAGACTTACACCCATAATTACTTATCAGTTGAAAGTAAGTGAGAAAATAAAAGAACATTTAATTCTCCTCTTAGTCTCCATGCCCTTTCATCTCTGTCTTATTGATGTGATCCTGTTTCCTTGGACTGAGAAGGAGCTTATAATATATTCTGCTTTCATGTAATCAACATAAAATGTGAAAGGAATCAAAACTCTTTAGTTAAAAATTGGTATGCTTTATTCCCTTGACTCAAGTTAAGCAAAGTTTAATGTAATGCTATGTCAATAGATAAATAACCAAGAATTTTCAGTTCCTTCATACAACAAATATTTATCAAACACCCATTTCTGTCCCAGGCTTCTAAGTATTCAAGAAGTAAACAAAGTAGAAAAAAAATTGTTCCTGACCTCATTGAACTTACACTGTAGAGGAGAAATTGAAATGCAAGTAAGTATATTAAGAAGTCAGAAGTTATGCAGAAAAGCAAAACAGAGAAAGGGAATAGGAAAAGCTAGCTATCTATGTGTATGTCATATTGAGGGGTTATATTTTATAAATGATTATCTGAGAAAGCCTCATAATTACAGCATCATTGATTAGACATCTGAAAGAAGTGAAAGGGTAAATTATATAAATATATATTCAAAGTATATTTCAAGAAGAGAGAGAAGCAAATGCTAAGGGCCCTGATACAGAAACATATTTGAGATATTCTGAGGAGGCCAATGTTTTTGGAAATAAGTGAGATGTTATAAGAGGGAGTGATATTAGAGAAATATCAGGGAACTGGGCATTGTGGGACCTTGTAGGCAATTAATTTCAAGAATATTTTCACTCAGAGTGAGATGAGAATCCATTGGAAAGTTTTGAGGAGAGTGAGACTTTTTTTAAGTTAATTTTTATTGCGGTATAGTTGATTTATAACATGGTGTTTGTTTCTGCTGTACAGGGAAGTGAATCTGTTATGTATACGAATATACCCACTCTTTTTTAGATTCCTTTCCCATAAAGGTCATTACAGAGTACTGAGTAGCGTTCTCTGTGCTATACAGTGAAAGTGTTAGTCACTCAGTTGTGTCTAATTCTTTGTGATCCTATGGACAGTAGCCCACCAGAATTCTCTGTCCATGGAATTCTTTAGGCAAGAATACTGGAGTGGATAGATACCTTCTCCAGGGGATCTTCAAACCCAGATGTCCTGCATTGAAGGCTGATTCCTTACCATCTGAGCCACCAGGGAATCCCTGTGCTAAACAATCAGTTCAGTTTAGCTCAGTCGTGCCCGAATCTTTATGACTCCATGGACTGCAGCACACCAGGCCTGCCTGTCCATCACCAACTCCTGGAGTTTACTTAAACTCATGTCTATTGAGTCGGTGATGCCATCCAACCATCTCATCCACTGTCATCCCCTTCTCCTGCCTTCAATCTTTCCCAGCATCAGGGTCTTTTCCAGTAAGTCAGTTCTTCACGTCAGGTGGCCAAAGTATTGGAGTTTCAGCTTCAGCAATTTTTACTCCTTCCAATGAATATTCAGGACTGATCTCCTTTAGGATGAACTGGTTGGATCTCCTTGCTGTCCAAGGGACTCTCAAGAGTCTTCTCCAATACCACAGTTCAAAACATCAATTCTTCTGCACTCAGCTTTCTTTATAGTCCAACTCTCACATCCATACATGACCACTGGAAAAACCATAGCCTTGACTAGACAGACCTTTGTTGGCAAAGTAATGTCTCTGCTTTTTAATATGCTGTCTAGCTTGGTCATAACTTTTCTTAAAAAGAGCAGGCATTTTTTAATTTCATGGCTGCCGTCACCATCTGCAGTGATTTTGGAGCTCAAGAAAAGAAAGTCTGTCACTGTTTCCATTGTTTCCCCATCTGTTTGCCATGAAGTGATGGGACTGGATGCCATGATCTTAGTTTTCTGAATGTTGAGCTTTAAGCCAACTTTTTCACTCTCTTCTTTCACTTTCATCAAGAGGCTCTTTAGTTCTTTGCTTTCTACCATAAGGGTGGTGTCATGTGTATATCTGAGGTTATTTATATTTCTCCCAACAATCTTGATTCCACTTGTGCTTCATCCAGCCCAAGGTTTCTCATGATACAATAGGTTCTTAAAAACTACTATATAGTAGATTCTTATTAGTTATCTATTTTCCTTATAGTATTGTGTATATGTTAGTCCTAGTTTCCCAATTGATCTGTCCCAACTTCAGTACCCTTTGGTAACCATATATTTGTTTTCTACATCTATGACTCTATTTCTATTTTGTAAACAAGTTCATTTACACTGTATTTTTAATATTTCACATATAAATGGTATCATATATTACTTGTCTTTGTCTGACTTACTTCACTCACTATGTGACCTAGACCATCTCTAGGTACATTCATGTTGCTGCAAATGGCATTAATTCATTCATTTTTAAGGTTGAGCAATATTTCATTTTGTGTATATACCCATCTTCATCCATTCATCCGTAATGTACACTTAGATTGCTTCTGTGAGATCCATGTATCTTTATAAATTATAATTTTCTCTGAATATATGCCCAGGAGTGGACTTGCTGGATCATATGGTAGCTCTATTTTTATTTTGGGAAGCTTTGTTTCAGTATGGGGAACCTCTATACTGTTTTCCAAAATAGCTATACCAATTCACATTCCTACCAACAGTGTAGGAGGATTCTCTTTTTTCCACACCCTCTCCAGCATTTTTATCATTTGTAGATTTTGAATGATGGCCATTAGGACTGGTGTGAGGCAATACCTCATTGTAGTTTCAATTTGAATTTCTTTGAATTTCTCTGATAATTAGTGATGTTGAGTATCTTTCAACGTGCTTATTTTTTTTTTTGGCTATCTATATGTCTTCTTTCGAGAAATGCTTACTTAGATCTTCTTCCCATTTATTTGTGATTGGGTTGTTTGTTTTTTAAAGATGTTTAGCTAGGTTGTATATACTGTTTATATATTTTAAAATAGAGTCTGTTACTGTGGTGCTGTCTCTCTTTGTTGAAGGTAGCTTTCCTATGATTATATTGATGTGTTGATAGCAGCATCTCTGGCATCTGTCCACTAGATGTCAGTAGTTCCCCCCCACCGGGTTTTGACTCCAGAGTCATTTGCAGACATTCCCCAGGGAAGACAAAATGAGCACTAGTAAATAACCACTGTTTTAAATGGATTACTTTAAGAAAAGGGGCTAGGGATTGGGTGGGGCAGGGGGAGTGGGGATGGAGAGAGAACAGGAAGAGAATTCTGTAGCAAATTTTATCAGTAATTCAAAAACACTATGCAGTTGTGGACTTTCATAGTACTGGATATTTGTGAGAACTGGCTGAATTCTGGGTACATTTTAAAGATAAAGCCTTAAGTCTTAAGGCATTTGTTAATGTGGAATAAAGGCAAAGAGAATAGTCAAGATGTTTACATGCATTTGCTTTAGTCCTTACAAAATCTACACTATTATATAAATGTTTAGATGGTCCTCAAATATAGCTCAGTTAGAAAATTTATCATATTAATTTCAAGTCTGAAAGTTTAATTTTGAATGACTATAAATATTCCTTGGAGTTGTTGTGTACTAAGTTAAGAAAGGGACAGAGGTAATAGTTTTTGGTTGGAAGTGAAAGTCGCTCAGTCGTGTCTGACTCCTTGTGACCCCGTGGACTATATAGTCCCTAGAGTTCTCCAAGCCAGAATACTGGAGTGGGTAGCCTTCCCCTTCTCCAGGGGATCTTCCCAACTCAGGGATCAAACCGGGGTCTCCTGCATTACAGGCAAATTCTTTACTGTCCAAGTCATAAGGGAAGCCCAAGGACACTGAAATGGGTAGCCTATCCCTTCTCCAGTGGATCTTCCAGACCCAGGAATCTAGCTGTGGTCTCCTGCACTGCAGGCAGAGTCTTTACAACTGAGCTATCAGGGAAGCCCAGTTTGGGGGTTGAGAAGGTATAAATTGAGTTTTGGACCTGATATGTTTGAGACCTTGAAATAGAGATTTGGATTGGATTGGAATCCAGATTGGAATCCAGATTTCCAATATGGATTTGAGCCTATGAGTTTAGAGTACAGTAGGAAAAATCCTGAGTGGAATTACCCATTGTAGAGTCATCAGCACACACATTAATCATCAAATGAGTATGTCTGATATGAGTATTTAAATATTAAGAAGTTAGATAAGCAGGAAGCAGGTTAGGAAACAGAGAGTCTTCAGTGAGATCAGAGTTAACCAATTGCAGGTGATATAAGGGAACATGTGAAGAAGTTGCAAAAATATCATTTATAGGAGACAGAAAAATAAAAGGTATAGAATTTATTTAGGACCGTGGAGGCTATCTGTGATCCAGTTTGATGTCTTAGTGGATTGCTGTTATGCTCATCCACTACAGTGTGCTTCAAACAGAATTAAAGAAAGGAAATAAGCACAGGGGATTTGAACATTCATTTGAAAAGGTTTATTATAAAGAGGTGAGGGTGCATTGGGGTAAGAGTAAATGTAGAGTTGTTGGTGTTCAGTCACTCAGTGTGTCTGTTTTCTGCCCCATGGACTGCAGCACACCTGGTTGCCCTGTCCTTCACTATCTCCCTGAGTTTGCTCAAACTCATGTCCATTGAGTCAACTTTCAAATGTGGAGAGAAGTAGAATAAAGGAGGTTCTTTGTTTTAAAATGGAAGGCATTGGAATAGATTTGCATAATGAAAGGGATGATCTAGTGGAGAGGAAACACTGGTGCAGAGGAGAGATGGGTAATTATTGAAGAGATAGGCTTGAGTTAACTGGAGGAGAGGCAATCAAGTGTAAACAGAATTGGTGGGTTTAGGTAGAACCTCAAACGTTTGTGAGAAGAGGACAGAGGACTGAGCATGTGGTTAGCAAGAAAGGTAAATTGGCATGGAGATGGAATAATTGGCAGCTCTCTTATGATTCCTATTGAGGTGGGAAATAAGGTATTCAGCTGAGAGGAATGTTGGAAAAGGAGCTGGTAAAGGTTTCAGGAAATAACTGATGTAAAATAGGACTTAAAGACTGGGAGATTGTTCAAAAAAGTAGAGCAGGTTTTCTGGGGCCAATTAGTGCGCATGTGTATGAGGCTATGCATGTGTGTAATTGTCTTCTTTTAATATAATATGCTAAGCAAATGTTTTCACATTCAGTCTGCCTTAGTTTTTCCTGGATGTTTATTTTTTTTTTTTTTTTTTTTTTTTAGACTTTTATTTTATTTTATTTTATTTTTACAATATTGTATTACTTTTACTATACATTGAGATGGATCCGCCACCAGAATACCCGTGCTCCCCATCCTGAACCCTCCTCCCTCCCCCCTCCCACACCATCCCTCCAGGTCATCCCAGTGCTCCAGTCCCAGGCATCTGTTATCGGGCATCGTACCTGGACTGACTCGTTTCAGATATGATATTATACATATTTCAATGCTATTCTCCCCAATCGTCCCACCCTCTCCCAGTCCCAGAGTCCAAAAGTCTATTCTATACATCAGTGTCTCTTTTGCTGTCTCATAAGCAGGGTGATTGTTACCATCTTTCTAAATTCCATATATATGTGTTAGTATACTGTATTTGTGTTTTTCTTTCTGGCTTACTTCACTCTGTATAATAGGCTCCAGTTCCATCCACCTCAATAGAACTGATTCAAATGTATTCTTTTTAATGGCTGAGTAATACTCCATCGTGTATATGTACCACAGCTTGCTTATCCATTCATCTGTGGATGGGCATCTAGGTTGCTTCCACGTCCTGGCTGTTGTAAACAGTGCTGCTATGAACATTGGGGTACACGTGCCTCTTTCAATTCTGGTTTTCTCAGTGTGTATGCCCAGCAGTGGGATTGCTGGGTCATAAGGCAGTTCTATTCCCAGTTTTTTGAGGAATCTCCATACTGTTCTCCATAATGGCTGTACTAGTTTGCATTCCCACCAACAGTGTAAGAGGGTACCCTTCTCTCCGCGCCCTCTCCAGCATTTATTGCTTGTGGATTTTTGGATCGCAGCCATTCTGACTGGCGTGTAATGGTATCTCATAGTGGTTTTGATTTGCATTTCTCTGATAATGAGCGATGTTGAGCATCTTTTCATGTGTTTGTTAGCCATCTGTATGTCTTCTTTGGAGAAATGTCTATTAAGTTCTTTGGCCCATTTTTTGATTGGGTCGTTTATTTTCCTGGAATTGAGCTGTAGAAGTTGCTTGTATATTTTTGAGATTAGTTGTTTGTCTGTTGCTTCATTTGCTATTATTTTCTCCCATTCTGAGGGCTGTCTTTTCAGCTTGCCTATAGTTTCCTTTGTTGTGCAGAAGCTTTTAAGTTTGATTAGGTCCCATTTGTTCATTTTTGATTTTATTTCCAATATTCTGGGAGGTGGGTCATAGAGGATCCTGCTGTGATGTAAGTCAGACAGTGTTTTGCCTATGTTATCCTCTAGGAGTTTTATGGTTTCTGGTCTTATATTTAGCTCTTTAATCCATTTTGAATTTATTTTTGTGTATGGTGTTAGACAGTGTTCTAGTTTCATTCTTTTACAAGTGTTCAACCAGTTTTCCCAGCACCACTTGTTAAAAAGATTGTCTTTACTCCATTGTATATTCTTGCCGCCTTTGTCAAAGATTAGGTGACCATATGTGCGTGGATTTATCTCTGGACTTTCTATTTTGTTCCATTGATCTATGTTTCTGTCTTTGTGCCAGTACCATACTGTCTTGATGACTGTAGCTTTATAGTAGAGCCTGAAGTCAGGCAGGTTGATTCCTCCAGTTCCGTTCTTCTTTCTCAAGATAGCTTTGGCTATTCGAGGTTTTTTGTATTTCCATACAAATTGAGAAATTATTTGTTCTAGCTCTGTGAAGAATACTGTTGGTAGCTTGATGGGGATTGCATTGAATCTATAAATTGCTTTGGGTAGTATACTCATTTTCACTATATTGATTCTACCAATCCACGAACAAGGAATATTCCTCCATCTATTAGCGTCCTCTTTAATTTCTTTCAGCAGTGTTTTATAGTTTTCTAAATATAGGTCTTTAGATTCTTTAGGAAGATATATTCCTAAGTATTTTATTGTTTTCATTGCAATGGTGAATGGAATTGTTTCCTTAATTTCTCTTTCTATTTTCTCGTTATTAGTGTACAGGAATGCAAGGGATTTCTGTGTGTTAATTTTATATCCTGCAACTTTACTGTATTCATTGATTAGTTCTAGTAATTTTCTGGTGGAATCTTTAGGGTTTTCTACGTAGAGGATCATGTCATCTGCAAACAGTGAGAGTTTTACTTCTTCTTTTCCAATTTGGATTCCTTTTATTTCTTTTTCTGCTCTGATTGCTGTGGCCAGAACTTCCAGAACAATGTTGAATAATAATGGTGAAAGTGGGCATCCTTGTCTTGTTCCTGACTTTAGAGGAAATGCTTTCAGTTTTTCACCATTGAGGATAATGTTTGCTGTGGGTTTGTCGTATATAGCTTTTATTATGTTGAGGTATGTTCCTTCTATTCCTGCTTTCTGGAGAGTTTTTATCATAAATGGATGTTGAACTTTGTCAAAGGCTTTCTCTGCATCTATTGAGATAATCATATGGTTTTTATTCTTCAGTTTGTTAATGTGGTGTATTACGTTGATTGATTTGCGGATATTGAAGAATCCTTGCATCCCTGGGATAAAGCCCACTTGGTCATGGTGTATGATCTTTTTAATGTGTTGTTGGATTCTGATTGCTAGAATTTTGTTAAGGATTTTTGCATCTATGTTCATCAGTGATATTGGTCTGTAGTTTTCTTTTTTTGTGGGATCTTTGTCAGGTTTTGGAATTAGGGTGATGGTGGCCTCATAAAATGAGTTTGGAAGTTTGCCTTCCTCTGCAATTTTCTGGAACAGTTTGAGTAGGATAGGTGTTAGCTCTTCTCTAAATTTTTGGTAGAATTCAGCTGTGAAGCCGTCTGGGCCTGGGCTTTTGTTTGCTGGGAGATTTCTGATTACAGTTTCAATTTCCGTGCTTGTGATGGGTCTGTTAAGATTTTCTATTTCTTCCTGATCCAGTTTTGGAAAGTTGTACTTTTCTAAGAATTTGTCCATTTCTTCCATATTGTCTATTTTATTGCCATATAATTGCTGATAGTAGTCTCTTATGATCCTTTGTATTTCTGTGCTGTCTGTTGTGATCTCTCCATTTTCTTTTCTAATTTTATTGATTTGATTCTTCTCCCTTTGTTTCTTGATGAGTCTGGCTAGTGGTTTGTCAATTTTATTTACCCTTTCAAAGAACCAGCTTTTGGCTTTGTTAATTTTTGCTATGGTCTCTTTTGTTTCTTTTGCATTTATTTCTGCCCTAATTTTTAAGATTTCTTTCCTTCTACTAATCTTGGGGTGCTTCATTTCTTCCTTTTCCAGTTGCTTTAGGTGTAGAGTTAGGTTATTTATTTGGCTTTTTTCTTGTTTCTTAAGGTATGCCTGAATTGCTATAAACTTTCCCCTTAGGACTGCTTTTACAGTGTCCCACAGGTTTTGGGTTGTTGTGTTTTCATTTTCATTCGTTTCTATGCAGAATTTTATTTCTTTTTTGATTTCTTCTGTGATTTGTTGGTTATTCAGGAGTGTGTTGTTCAGCCTCCATATGTTGGAATTTTTAATAGTTTTTCTCCTGTTATTGAGATTTACTCTTACTGCATTGTGGTCAGAAAAAATGGTTGGAATGATTTCAATTTTTCTGAACTTACCAAGGCTAGATTTATGGCCCAGGATGTGGTCTATCCTGGAGAAGGTTCCGTGTGCACTTGAGAAAAAGGTGAAATTCATTGTTTTGGGATGAAATGTCCTATAGATATCAATTAGTTCTAATTTGTCTATTGTATCATTTAAAGCTTGTGTTTCCTTGTTAATTTTCTGTTTAGTTGATCTATCCATTGGCGTAAGTGGGGTATTAAAGTCTCCCACTATTATTGTGTTATTGTTTATTTCTCCTTTCATACTTGTTAGTATTTGTCTTACATATTGCGGTGCTCCTAAGTTGGGTGCATATATATTTATAATTGTTATATCTTCTTCTTGGATTGATCCTTTGATCATTATGTAGTGACCTTCTTTGTCTCTTTTCACAGCTTTTGTTTTAAAGTCTATTTTATCTGATATGAGTATTGCTACTCCTGCTTTCTTTTGGTCCCTATTTGCATGGAAAATCTTTTTCCAGCCCTTCACTTTCAGTCTGTATGTGTCCCCTGTTTTGAGGTGGGTCTCTTGTAGACAACATATGTATGGGTCTTGTTTTTGTATCCATTCAGCCAGTCTCTGCCTTTTGGTTGGGGCATTCAACCCATTTACATTTAAGGTAATTACGGATAAATATGATCCCGTTGCCATTTACTTTGTTGTTTTGGGTTTGAATTTATATATCCTTTTTGTGTTTCCTGTCTAGAGAAGGTCCTTTAGTATTTGTTGGAGAGCTGGTTTGGTGGTGCTGAATTCTCTCAGCTTCTGCTTGTCTGTAAAGGTTTTGATTTCTCCTTCATATTTGAATGAGATCCTTGCTGGGTACAATAATCTGGGCTGTAGGTTCTTTTCTTTCCTGGATGTTTAATCAAGTCTTCCATACATCCATTCTCACGATTACATAAATGTTTACATGGTTCTCAAATATAGCTTAATTAGAAAATTCACTGTATTAATCTTAAGTCTGAAAGTTTAAGTTTAAAAGGATATGAATATCCCTTGAGTTCTTCATGAAGATCTTAAAAAGCTAGAAGCAATATAGGGTAGTCATTGCTTTAAAGGAAATATGACTTACAGAAGAAAAGATCATAAAATAAGGTGGAGTTTAGTACTAAACTTCTATTGTCTTAAAAGACATAAGGAAAGCATGGAAAGTATTAAAATGGATCATTATTTTCTTATAAGGACTCTAACAATAGTTTTTTTTTTTTTTTTTTTTTTTAAGGCCTGAGTGGTATATTTGAAATTAGTTAATTTATGAGAGTGCTTTAATGAAGAGCTTCACTGAGTAGGTGACATTTGATCTGGATCTTAAAGAATGAATAGTAGACTATTCTGAATACAGAAATTAGAAATTCAAAAGACATGCAATTTTGTGTGGAACGTGAAGGAAAAGAAATTGACTCTGCAGTTCATGGGGTCGCAAAGAGTCGGACACGACTGAGCGACTGATCTGATCTGATCTGATGAGAACCACTTTGGAAGAAAGGTGAATAGAGATAAACAGATCCATAGGCAGTAAAGATACATTGATTCTAGACACTGCTAAGGTATTTGAACGTTTCCTTTCGGCAATTAGCATGTAAAACTTTTCAAGGCCTCCTGACCATTTTCAAGAATTGCATGATATCATTTCTATTTCCGAAGGTTAATGGCATGAAGAGTGGGCTGAAATGGGGATGACTGGGTACAATGAGGTCAATTGGCTGATTAATGTCTTCTGGTAGCTCCTGATGAATGCCAGTGTCAGTAGAGTTGGTGAAAGGAACCAGTTGTAAAGGAACCAGTTTGAGGCCTAGTGACCAGTTGAACATTGAACTGGACAATGGAGGTGGTAAGTGACAATGGAGCAGGGGCATCTCAAAAGCTGTCATTTGAAATTATTGTTCAATGATCTTCAATGAACTAGATCTAGAGGTCTTAGATTCAAGTGAGTCATATTCAAATTTGTGTACCAGGGATGCTATCAAAGCATCCTCACATTTGAATACTTATTCTATACATTCTCAAAGTGGAGAACACCTAGGTAAATATGTTTTGACCACTGAAACAGACATGTTTAAAATGTTGTTTAAGGATTTTATCATATCTGTTTGTAGAATGGAGTTAGTTTCAATTGATCACTGAGGAAAAAGAAAATGTTTACATTTCCTTCATTCCTTATGAGTCTATGAGTTATAATTTTACTTGAATACTCTGATGCTTCTTTATTTCTAGATCCTACAGAGCCATCGACTTCAAAAAGTAGCAGTAAATGAAAGAAAAGTCTAGAGCATACAAAACATTCTTTTTTAGCTCTGTGGCTGATAATAGCCAAACTTTTAAACTAGTAAACCCCTTCTTTGAAGGGTTAGAGCCTGATCTGGCAGTTTGTATACTAAATCCAAGGACAGTAAATTAAATAGCCTCAGAAAATTAAAAATCACTTTGGGATGGACATTCTTATTGCTAAATAGAACCAGGATAAATAATGGTCCATCTCTATTCGACTAAAGATCTATCCATAGTAATTGAGCAGTATTCATTCCAATGAGACTCATGACTTTTTTTCCCCCCGATGGCATTAATTAAACTGACATGATTTTGTCAACTGTTAATATTTTTTTTAAATCACAGCACTAAAATGATCAGATTATTAATTCTATTTACATCTTTAATTGTAACTATTTGTTTTTTTAATCACTGACAATAGACATGCTGCCAGAAATAAAAATGCTACTGAGGATTTATCATCTTATAGATCTGCATGCAAACAGTCAGACAGCTGCATTTTTCACCTTCTCATCAAGCTAAGCTAAACAATTGATTTAAACTATAATCAGGATATTCTGGAATATTTTCCATAAATAATCCCTCTAATTAATATTATCAGAGAAATGTTTTGAATGTAACATTCAGTAAAATATGATCTTCATTTTCTTGATAATTTACACTAATACATTTAAAATTTGCCAGCATATGAAAAAGTTTTCAAAATGAACATAAAATAGAATGGGATGAATTTTTCAAAGAGGAAAATTAATTCTATATAAAACATATCAATTCATAGGAACGATTAATCAAGATAAATCAAGGTATATTAAAATTTTAATAATTTATTCAACCAAGCAATGATGTGGTTACCCAGATTTTGTTTTTCTTATGTAGGTAATCACAGCATTAGGGGCCCTTTAAACTAATTTAAAACCTGAAAAGCTCCCTAAATAAACAAAAAAATGAAGAGAATAGTCAAATTTATCTGAAAACAATGATACTAGTTTTGTTCAATCTATTTCATGGCCCTTATATCTGCATATTTATTGTAGTGAGATGGAAATTATGACAGTTTTAACTTTAAATGCATTAGAGCTATAAGATATTGTTGAAAGAAATTTAAGAAAAGAGAAATAAATGGAAAGGTACACACTGCTAATGGATCAGAAGAGTTACTACTAAAATGATCATACTACTCAAAGCAATGTACAGATTTAATGGAATATATGTCAAAATATGCATAGCATTTGTCCTAAAACTAGAAAAATATCTTAAATATGTATGGATCCACAGAAGACTGAATAGCCAAAGCAATCTTGAGAAAGAAAACAAAAATATGAATTTTTTCCTCCTTAATTTTAAAGTATACTGCAAAGCTATAGTAATCCAAACAAGGTACCACTGGCACAAAAATAAATACATGTAGATCAATGGAATAGAACAGAGATCCCAAAAATAAACCCTTGCACATATGGTCAATTAATCTGTGACAAAGAGGGAAAGAATGTGCAGTTGGTAAAAGAGAATCTCTTTTGCAAAGGGTGTTAAGAAAATTGGACAAATACATGTAAGAGAATAAAACTAGACCATTTCTTATATCTTATACAAAAATAAACTCAAAGTGAATTGAAGACTTAAACATAAGATTTGAAATGTATTCCTTCTAGAAGAAAGCAAAGGCAGAATTCTCTTTGACAGAGATCATAGCAATATTTGGAGGGATCTGTTGCAAAGCAAAAGAAGCTATGGCAAAAATATATGAATGAAGCCAAATTAAATGTAAAAGCTTTTTCACAGCACAGGAAACCATTGACAAAATGAAAAGACAACCTACCAAATGGGAGAAAATATTTGCAAATGATATGACTGATAACAGGTTAATAGTTAAAATATGTAAACATCCACACAACTCAATATTAAAGAAAACAAACTGAATTAAAAAAATTTGGAGACCTGAATAGATGTTTTTTCCAGTAAAGACATACACATGACCAATCGGCATATGAAAATATGTTCAACATAACTAATCAGCAAATATATTATCCTACAATGAGATCAAAGCTACAATGAGATATCAGCCCACACCAGTCAAAATGGATATTATCAAAAAGACAAGAAATGAGAAAAGTTGGCAAGGATGTGGAGAAAACGAGGTCTCCGTGTACCTGAAGGTAAATGTAAATTGGTTCAGTCACTATGGAAAACAGTATGAGGATTCATTAATAATAAAAAATAGAATGACCTTAAGATTCAGCAGTTCTTAAGGTCATTCTACTTCTGAATATTTATCCAAAGAAAACAGAAACACTGTTTTGAAAAGATAATATTGCATCCTCGTGTTCATTGTAGTATTATTTACAATAGCAAAGACAGCTTAAGTACTCACCCACAAGAGAATGGAGAAAGAAGTTATAAACACACCACACAATGGAATATTCAGTCAGTTCAGTTCAGTCTAGCTCTGCAACCCACAGACAGTAGTCCCTGTTGATGCAATTCTCTAGGCAAAAATGTTGGAGTGGACAGCCATTCCCTTCTCCAGGGGATCTTCCTGACCCAGCGATCGAACCCAGGTCTCCCGCAGTGCAGGCAGATTCTTTACTGTGTGAGCCACCTGTGGCTCAGCTGGTAAAGAATCTGCCTGCAATGCAAGAGACCTGGGTTTGATCCCTGGGTTGGGAAGATCCCCTGGAGAAGGGAAAGGATACCCACTCCAGTATTTTGGCCTGGAGAATTCATGGACTGTACAGTCCATGCATTTTCAAAGAGTCAGACGTGACTGAGTGACTTTCACTAATCCTAATTTTGGGGCTTCCCTGGTGGCTCAGACAGTAAAGTGTCTGCCTGCCATGCAGGAGACTCGGGTTCGATCCCTTGGTTGGGAAGATCCCCTGGAGAAGGAAATGGCAAACCACTCCAGCACTCTTGCCTGGAAAATCCCATGGACTGAGGAGCCTGATAGGCTACAGTCTATGGGGTTGCAAGAGTCGGACACAACTGAGCGACTTCACTTTCACTTGTCACTTTCAGTTCAGTCACTCACTCGTTTCCGATTCTTTGTGACCTCAGAGACTGCAGCACACCAGGATTCCCTGTCCATCACCAACTCCCAGAAGTTTCTCAAACTCATGTTAATCTAGTCGGTGATGCCATCCAACCATCTCATCCTCTGTCATCCCCTTCTCCTGCCTTCAATCTTTCCCAGCATCAGGGTCTTTTCCAATAAGTCAGTTCCTCACATCAGGTGGCCAAAATATTGGAGTTTCAGCTTCAGCATCAGTCCTTCCAATGAATATTCAGGACTGGTTTCCTTTAGGATTGACTGGTTGGATCTCCCTATAGTCCAAGGGACTCTAAAGAGTTTCTCCAATACCACAATTCAAAAGCATTAATTCTTCAGTGCTCAGCTTTCTTTATAGTCCAACTCTCACATTCATACATGACTATTGAAAAAACCATAGCTTTGACTATATGGACCTCTGTTGGCAAAGTAATGTCTCTGCTGTCTAGGTTGATCATAGATTTTCTTCCAAGGAGCAAATGTCTTTTAATGTCATGGCTGCAGTCTTCAGGCTGAGCTGGTAAAAAATCTGCCTGCCATGTAGGAGACCTGGGTTTGATCCCTGTGCTGGGAAGATCCCCTGGAGAAGGGAAAGGCTGCCCACTCCAGTATTCTGGCCTGGAAATTTTGTCCATGGGGTCCCAAAGAGTCAAATACAATTGGGCTACTTTCACTTACACAATGGAATATTACTCAAAAAAGAATGAAGTCTTGTCATCTGGAACAACATGAATGGGTCTAGACTGCATTATGCTGAGAAAGACAAATGTCATATGATTTCACTTAGTGGCTTAGTGGTAAAGAATCCATCTGCCAATGCAGGAGCCACAGGTTTGACCCCTGGGTAGGGAAGATCCCCGGAGAAGGAAATGGAAATCCACTCCAGTACTCTGCCTGGGAAATCCCATGGGCAGAGGAGCCTGGTGGGCTACAGTCCATGGAGTCCCAAAGAGTCAGATATGACTTAGTGACTAAACAACAACAGAATATAGAAAACAAAACAAACAAAACCAAACAGAAACAGATTCAGAGATACAGAGAGCAAACTAATGAATAATAGCAGCGAGCAAGGTGGGAGTTGGGTGAAACAGCTAAAAGGAGTTAAGAGGTAAAAATTTCCAGTTTTAAAATAAGTCATGGGGCTGTAATTTATAGTTTAGAGAATATAGTAATGATTTTGTGATATTTTTGAATGGAAACAAATAGTAACTAGACTCACAGTAGTGATCATTTTGTAGTGTATATAAATGTTGAATCAGTATGTTGTAAACTTGACATTAATATAATATTTTAAGTATGCTGCTGCTGCTGCTTAGGCACTTGAGTCACGCCTGACTCTGTGCGACCCTATGGACTACAGCCTGCCAATTTCCTCTGTCCATGGGATTCTGTAGGCAGGAGTATTAGAGTGGGTTGCTATGCCCTCCTCTAGGGGATCTTCCTGACCCAGAGATCACACTGGAGTCTCTTATGTCTCCTGCATTGGCAGGCAGGTTCTTTACCACTAGCTCCACCTGGGAAGTAAAGTATATAAAAATTAAAAAGAAAAAATGTAGGGAAAAAAAGCAATGGTTATGACAGAAGTCAGGTTCTACTACTTAATATTGTTTAATCATTTTTTGTTTCTTCATGAAATCTCTAAATTAATAATTACACTTTAGTTCAGTTCAGTTCAGTCACTCAGTCATGTCCGACTCTTTGTGACCCCATGAATCGCAGCAAGCCAGGCCTCCCTGTCCATCACCAACTCCTAGAGTTCACTCAGACTCACGTCCATCGAGTCAGTAATGCCATCCAGCCATCTCATCCTCTGTCGTCCCCTCCTCCTCCTTCCCCCAATCCCTCCCAGCATCAGAGTCTTTTCCAATGGGTCAACTCTTTGCATGAGGTGGCCAAAGTACTGGAGTTTTAGCTTTAGCATCATTCCTTCCAAAGAAATCCCAGGGCTGATCTCCTTCAGAATGGACTGGTTGGATCTCCTTGCAGTCCAAAGAACTCTCAAGACTCTTCTCCAACACCACAGTTCAAAAGCATCAATTCTTCGGCGCTCAGCCTTCTTCACAGTCCAGCTCTCACATCCATACGTGACCACAGGAAAAACCATAGCCTTGACTAGATGGACCTTTGTTGGCAAAGTAATGTCTCTGCTTTTGAATAATTACAGTATTGTGAAGCAAAATGAGTAAAATTCATGCATCTTCAAGTTTTCTTAGAGCTAAATAATTCTATCAGAGAAGGCAATAGCACCCCACTCCAGCACTCTTGCCTGGAAAATCCCATGGACGGAGAAGCCTGGTGGGCCGCAGTTCATGGGGTCGCTAAGGGTCAGACACAACTGAGCAACTTCACTGTCACTTTTCACTTTTTTGCATTGGAGAAGGAAATGGCAACCCACTCCAGTGTTCTTGCTTGGAGAATTCCAGGGACAGTGGAGCCTGATGGGCTGCTATCTATAGGGTTGCACAGAGTCGGACACAACTGAAGTGACTTAGCAGCAGCAGCAGCAGCAAATAATTCTATAAAACTTCAAACATGAGGTGTGGCAATTTTTGGCTGCAGAGTGAAATCTTATTTTCAAAAGCAATATATTTGTGTTCAGGCTTATTTAAAATATTAAACTATTTTTGACTTTTTAATAAGTTTCTCTTCTTCATTTTAAACAGGTAGCTGGGATTTGAAATTCTTTGTGTCATAGAGTTTGAAGAGGCTCATATTAAATGAATGCTCTTTATGAATGTCCAGTTCTGTGCAGGAATAATGAAAGCTGTCCTAGAGTGGTTGACGAGGAGCAGAGTGTTTAGGGGAAGTTACTACACAAAGAGAAATTCCCGGTATTTGGAAAAAGACTATGAACTGTGAGTCCCACCATCTGTGATGACATAATTCTTGATTCCTGGGTATACCTTGTTGTTGTTCAGTCTCCAACTCATGTCCAGCTCTTTGTGACCCCATGGACTACAGCACACCAAGCTTCTCTGTCCTTTACTATTGTCCAGAGTTTGCTCAAACATATGTCCATTGAGTCTGTGATGCCATCCAACCATCTCATCCTCTATCAGCCCCTTCTCCTGCCCTCAGTTTTTCCCAGCATCAGGGTCTTTTCCAATGGATTGGCTCTTCACATCCAATATTTAGGTGGCCTAAATATTGGAGCTTCAGTCGTTCCAATGAATATTCAGGGTTGATATCCTTTAGGATTGACTGGTTTGATTTCCCTGCTGCCCAAAGGACTCTGAAGGGTCTTCTCCAGCACCACAATGCAAAAGCATCAATTCTTCAGCACTCAATATGGTGCAAGTCTCATATTCATATGTGATTATTGGAAACAAAACATAGCTTTGACTATACGGACCTTGGTCAGTTATGCCTTAGAAAGGTGGTAAAAACTAATGGAGGAAGGTTAAAAGGCAAACCCAGGGATACTGGATGCTACATTCAGCACTTTCCAGTGTCATCAAAAAGTTGTATGTATAGCTGACTCACTTTGCTACTCAGTAGAAACTAAGACAACATAAAGCAACTGCACTCCAGAAAAAAAATTAAAACAAATTCAAGTCCTTTTTATGACATGAAAAGAACAGTGAAACATGAAGGGTTTTCACTTCCCCCTCCATGATATGGTGTAATCTGAGGTGAAATAAACTTTATATAATATGTATAATAATGGGGTCGCTAAGAGTCTGACACGACTGAGTGACTTCACTTTCACTTTTCACTTTCATGCATTGGAGAAGGAAATGGCAACCCACTCCAGTATTCTTGCCTGGAGAATCCCAGGGACGGGGGGAGCCTGGTGAGCTTCCGTCTATGGGGTCGCACAGAGTCGGACACGACTGAAGCGACTTAGCATAGCATAGCATAGCATAATAATATATTAGGAAATAGAAATTCTGAACAATTCAATGCTAGTTATTTGGTATTGCATTTATTTTGACCAAGAATTAGATAAACAAATCGAAGATCAAAAGGCAAAGAGTGACAGAAGAAAACGTACAAAATGTCTTGCACAATGCAGACCTGAAATTAGATACACACCCACTGCTAAGTATTTAACTTTGTATCAACTAAAATGCCAATGCATCTAACCCTAGTGTTTAATTTTGCCCTCTTAAATGTTCAGTTTCTTAATTTGTTTCTACAACTGTGAAATACTATGAAATATTTCATATTTCATAATATTATGAATAGATTCTGTGAAATTTTTCTCTCCTTCAAAGATGATACTCAAAGTCTGAGCTGTAATGCCAAATGTGATTTATATTTACAAGGCTAAAACTGGGAACAGAACAAATTATTTCCTGTCTGCAAATCCTCTGGCTTCTTCTTCACCTTTCTCTTGTTTAGCATACTTTTTTTCCCTTTGTAGATGGCCACACATTATTAAATATGTCCTCACATCTCCTGCAGGGCCAGCCATGAACATTTCCTGTCTGGAAAGTGTAACTGAGGCCAGTATAACAGGGGAGGGGGTGGTAGGACTGCAAAGTGTACATCTGTAAGAGCTACTCATTTTATGTTTAATGAGTTAGGAATCAGATCTACAGTTTCCTCCCTAATTTTCACTGTGACTTTTTACACCAAGCAGTATACAAACTTTGCAAAAGGAAGACAGCCACAATTCAACTGTGCTATTGTTGCCAAAAAACACAAGCTTTTAAATGAAATATGTTCATAGTGAAAATGTGTTCTAAAATCTAGGTAGTTCACAAGTTCTTGTTTTGTAATATTGTGAAGGAAAAAAATGACTTCCAGTATTTAACCTCATTAGCAGTGCAGAGAAGGCAATGGCACCCCACTCCAGTACTCTTGCCTGGAAAATCCCATGGACAGAGGAGCCTGGAAGGCTGCAGTCCATGGGGTCGCTAAGATTTGGACACAACTGAGCGACTTCACTTTCACTTTTCTCTTTCCTGCATTGGAGAAGGAATGGCAACCCACTCCAGTGTTCTTGCCTGGAGAATCCCAGGGACGGGGGAGCCTGATGGGCTGCCGTCTATGGGGTCACACAGAGTCGGACACGACTGGAGTGACTTAGCAGTAGCAGCAGCAGCAGCAGTGTGCATATCACAGTTAATATAATTCCATAGTTCACCCTCTTTTTATAATTGTGGTTATTAGTAGCAGGAAATATATTTAATTTGGATGTAATTGTCCCTCTGCCTCCTATGGACACACATGAGGACACAATGAAAGTTAGCAAGTATTTAAAATGTTACTTAGTCTACATGTTTCAGCTTTCAAAAGCTTAAAAAGGCAGTGCAGGCAAGTAAGGTCTTTTTCTGCCCAAATGAGCAAGTTCTGTTGTTTGCCAGCAAAAAAATCTGTAGTTTTCAAGATTTTTTCAGCATGAGAAATCTTTTGAAAAATAGTCCTATTCTCATTTGTAGATCACAGAACTATTTTTGTGTCCTGTCCATTCTCACATTTGGATAAAACAATTTTGGTTTTGAATGCATACATAAACCACCTGGCTTGCTTTTTATCCTCAGCCTAATGGGGGGGATGGAATGAGACTGCCAGCAGCTTGAAGCAAATCTAGAAAGGGCTGTTCTGACAATTTCTAACTCCCGAAAATAGCACACTGCCTTGCTGATAGTGCATTCAATTTATTTAAATTGTTGTGCTAAAGGAAAATCATTTTTCCTTCTATTGCTGTTTCCATTACTTTCAGAGTCCTTTGCCATTTCACTTGATTCATTGACTCTCAGATCCCCATCACCTTCCTAAATCCAACACTGAAAATAGATAACTTTCCCAAGAATGGAGATTTAAGAATTTTTCACAGATCAAATTAAATGGAATATCCAATTAATTATTAAAATGTACATATAAACAGGCATGGATAATTTTGCAAGTGGAAACAAGTTGATACTAGCAGTAGATGGGAAAATGTAAGTATCTTATGTAGAATTAGAACCCAAGCAAAATACTCAGCAGTGCTTACTGACAGAGTAATTCCTAGAGAGGGGAAAAAAAAAAGGATGGGAATCAATACCCTACACTTTTGTCAAGTATTAATCATTTTGAATTAGAAATGATGTGTTTCCTTCATAATTTTTAATTTACATTTTGTACTTTAAAAAAATTTTATAGATGTTACTTTGTTTCAGAAATGATTTAAAGTGGTTTAAGTACATGCAGTATAAAAAGAGGTGTTGAAAAAATTATTTGGAAAAAAGAGTGATATGAAGAAAAAAAATCAGTGAAAAAGTCAATGCCAGCAGAGCACAATATACATGCTTTAGCCAAAATTATTTGCTACATTTACTACTAATAAAGGGCTAAAAATGATCTCAGACCAATCTCAAATGTAATGCAAAGAATATGGCATATAATGCAAAGATGTCTGTTAAATAATTCATGATGATAATGAAATCAAATTTATTACATAGGAGAAAGAGAATTACACCATTATTAAAACTAACTTCCAGTTAAAATTCAGTAAAATCAATTCTTAATGAATCAGAATAAAGCAGTGCACTTTTTTTTTCCTACGGTTGCTGAGAGTACTTACTTAATTCCACTAGTTAAAAGGTTTCATCATATCTCTTAACATAAGTCAGTAAAATGTGGGAGTATAGCAATTATCACAGCAACAAAAGCAACACTAAACCCCATGACACTGACTCAATAATTTTTGATATGCACCCCTTCAGTTGATTTTGATTTACAAGTGTAAGAAGATGTAGGATCACCAGCAGAGACTGTTATCTGATCACAATTTCCACCAATCCTGCTTCTTCCATGAATATTAAAAGTCTTTCATAAGCATCTGTATCTGGAGGTCTCTATTCACATCTATCTGACTCATTGGAAAAGACCCTCATGCTGTGAAAGATTGAGGACAGGAGGAGAAGGGGGCAACAGAGGACGAGATGCTTGAAAGGCATTACTGATTCAATGGACATGAGTTTAAGCAAACTCTGGGAGATGGTGACCAACAGGGAAGCCCGCCATGCTGCAGTCCATGGGGTTGCAAAGAGTCAGACACGACTTAGCAACTGAACAATTACCACAACAAATTCAACTCTGGCTCTTTAATTCATTGTGATTGTCTTACCACAAAGTCAAAGTCTGAGGAAAAGTAAAAAAATCCCCAATCTCATATTATTCCTAAAAGAAATCTCCACAGGTTTATTAAAAAATATAAGGACCTACTTTTTACCTAGTCTAGAGTAATCCTTCACAGTTTGCAGCATATATAGAATAATTTAATATACAATATTCACTTCCCATGTAGAGATGCAGTTTAAAATGTTCTGTATTCATACCATATGATTTCACTCAAAAATATTGTCATCTAAAATGCTATTAGATATAACTATATCTAAACCGATCATCTGCATGAAAGGTATCCAGTACTTTCACCAATATTAGGATTTAAATCCCCAAATATGATCAATTCTACCCTGAAGTAAGTCTTCAAAATAATAACAAAAGAGTTCTTAATAAGAGATACTACTTCAGAGACAGTAACATGCTTTGGTTCATAGTTCTCCAACTGGGCTTCATATTAGAATCATATTATAATGTCTAGTCTCTGCTCCCAGAGACTCTGATTTAATCATCCTGAGGTAGGATGCAGTGAATTAGGTATTTTTAAAAAGCAACTGAGGTGATTTAATAAGCTGAGATTCGCCATGTTAAACCAATCAGTTCCAGCTTACCAGGAAATTAAAACAAGTCTAGTGAGAAAGCTCCAGGCTCATAAACTAAAATGATTAGTTGGTTTTTTTAAAGTTCTCAGAGTTAAAGTCAACTACTCAGTTCTTCCAGTATTTCTTTTTTTTTTTTTTTTTTCCTGGAAATGTTGATATGGTGAGAGAGCTATTAATAATTACGACAATGTAAATGTGAACTTTCAAATATCCAGCAGAAGGTAAAATTACAACACAATTGAGGAACTAAGACATACAGGCTTTAACTTATGGAAAATAAAATATCATAGTTCACTAGGCAAATATTTGTCACTAGAATGAGTTCCTAATATAAATCCCTGGGTTTAGTCTGAACACATCTGGAGATTTGTCCCACTTACCTAAAGAACACTTCTACATATAACAAGACAAAACCTCTGTGATCTAGAGACAGAATATCAGCTTGGTTACATGAAATGGAAACATTTACAGGAATTTTGACTCAGATCACCTGTGTTGGATTGGAAATTACTGATGAATTAGCCAAGTAAAGAAGATTTTTCAAGAATTTCAAACACCAAACAAACAGTCAATAAAGCCTCTTTCCATGGAGAAGTGTCAGGCAATCGGAAATCAATCTCATGGGCCAGTCTTCAATCAAAATGAGACCAAGAAATACCCCTTTCTGAGATGACAGTTAATTAAGTATTAGTTGGTCAGTCATGCCCAACTCTTTGCAACCCCACGGGATGTACCCCACCAGGCTCCTTTGTCCATGGGATTTTCCAGGCAAGACTACTTGAGTGGGTTGTCATTTCCTCCTCCGAATGGATAGGAATTTAAGAATGGACTCTAACAAAGCCTTGATGGGACTTGTAAGGAAATAGAGCTTCCCTCATTTGGAGAAAAAAGTACATGAACTTTTTACTTATAAATATTCTCATTATGCTCAAAAATCATAAAATCTAGACCTAATTAAATTACCCTTCAAAGTCTTTAATCTTCCTATACTTTTCTCATTGGAGAAAGACAATAATTAGTCATTATTTTCAGAATTTTCTTTGTACATCAGTTAACAATGACATTCCTGGGTAAGACAGTGTCCAATATATTCTTAAGTCAAAATTTGTATAAACTCAATAAAATTAGAGAAAAGATAAAATTTGATTCCTTTCAAATTTTATTTTTGCTTGAGAAGAAAGAAATGTGCCTCATGCACCAATAGTTCATAGATATAAAAATGTTGAAACCTGTAAGTTATATACTTTCCAGTTTGTAAAATTAGAGTCAATAATACTCTCCTGAAACATGGAAATGAACTAAATAAATACAATGATTGAGTTTATCTTAAGAATAAAAATTTCAAAAATGTATCAAATTGAGAGTAAAATGATAAATTTGAAATACCATAAAAATTCATTTCCAGGAAGTAAGTACTGAATACTTTCAAACTGTAGTGAAATAGCAATACAACAAGCTATTTAAAGAGTATTGATAAAGATATAAATTTTTTATCAAAATAAATCATTTTTTAACACTTTCTAACTTCCTTTCCATCTCAAATGACATGGCTTTTTTTTTTTTTGAATTGAGAATCACTGAACCAACACAATATATCGATTGAATTAAAATATGGACAGGAGTTTGGTTTGCTGACAGTAGATAAAATTGAATATATTTGTATTAGAGGGACCGATATATGAAGTCAGAATTCCTGAACCATTGGTGACATTTAGAAAATATCTCTACTTGCCTGACAGTATGGAAAAGACAGTAGAAATTGCAATAAATATTTTTATCACTCCTCCCACACCCAAAGAAGATTTGTTTCATCTTGTATCAGCTCACTACATTGTATGTCTGTGTGTGTGCCCACGTGAGTGATTTTGAATTCATGCATACCTTTGAGGTTCTCTCTCATTTGTCCTTCCCTGACTCTCCTTTTGGGAGGTTACTGCCTTGCATTGGAGAAAAACCTATTTTCTCTTGGGGAATCTTCTCAGCCTCTGGCAGTGTTCCAATCCCCATGCACTTGGTAAAGGTCTAATGGAAAATTGTAGGATGTTGTTTCTTAAATGTCAAATCTGTCATGTCAGCCTATGTGCAGCCACTGAAAGTTTACTAAAATTTGGGCCATTTACTAGTCTCCTTACTGGCTTCTACTTACTCTGTTGTGTGATGAAAAACTGTATGGCTCGTCTCTCCTAAAGCATGTGTCTCTTTCTGAAGTTTATTTTATTTAGGTATTTTTACACCCTCAGTTCTCAGATGGACTTTTTAAAAACTAATTATTTTGTAAATTTTCGGGACTAATTCAACCATTAGGGCAGAAATAAGGGTCTCTTGTGACATTCTACATCCTTACAATAAGCAATCAGCAGGGGTCTGCTTTACTGCCGTAGACTTATGATTCTACTGATACATACTTAGTTTGAAACTTCCACACTCTTTCAGCTCAGATAATACTCATCAGAGAATTTGAGGATTAAGGGTACCTAAATGTAACCTCATGTATTTCTTGGGACATTGCACAAATCTTAAATAATTGCAAGATTATATGATTTAAAAATTATATTTTTACTTAGGTTCATCTTGGTGTCACAAGGAAAACAATTTGTGAATGTAGGCAGACGGAAAGTCCTGAAATTGTCTGAGAAAAGTGCCTCAAATTGTAGTTATATATTTTGAAATACTTACAAAAATTACTTGTCATGGATTTTGTAACTCCAGGAAAAAATTTTTAAAAAAGTAAATATTTATTAGCATAGTGTGTGACTGAGAAGGAGTTAACAATATGTTATAGAATCAAGACATGGGCCATATACACTTGTTTTAGATTCATCATTTGTTTGTTCTCTGATTTTGTGATAGTTACCTTCACATAATTTCTTTACTTAAATCAAATTATCAAAAGAAAACAGAATGGTGTAAGGGTCATTTTGATAAGAAAATATTAAAATTATAAAAATATCTACTACAATACTTGACAATATTTTTGGTGACTTATTAGCAATAGTTGTTTTTAGTAAGACAACCTATTTTAGAGAGGTTCACTTTGCCATCACCAGTCAATAGGTATAAATATATTAATATAAGTTAATACCAATAATTTATAAAGATTTCTTGAATTTTTGTTTTGAGTCCAATTCTGTGCTAAGTGCTTTACATAGATTACGGCATATAATTCTTGCTGCAACCTTGTCTAAAGATATTATCATCCTATTTACCAATAATGGTACTGAGAGTCAAGTTTCCAGATCAGTAACTGATGATATCAGAACTCTATTCCAAAGAGTCTCAATTCATAGCTCTTAATTTTAGGCACCATACTATCCTATTTCCTTGTTACATATTTGCCATTACATGAAACCCATGCTTATCCTGATATTTGCTCTCATTCTTTTTGTTCATATTTTACTTTATGCAGCCTTTGCAATTTCTATACCATAGATACACAGATAACTTGTAATTAAGCTAATAAGGCTAATAATTTTTTAGATCAATGCTGCTTGCAGCTAATTTGTTGATCATTATGCATTATTTGAAATAGAAGGAAAAACAACCTAGATATTTGTTCAGCTGTCTTAACGAGCAGCATTATTTTCATAAAAAAAAAAATCCCAAAGCATATAGTGACATTTTTGTTATAGATGAAATTAGTCTGTTGACCTCTGATATGCTAGGAAAATTCAGAAATACTTTTGCGTAAATTGTTTCTTAAAATCCTTAAAAAGAAATGCCAAGTGGCTATAATGGTAATAGTAGGGCAGGGATCTCTCAAAATCTGTTCCACCAGAAAAGCAAAGAGAACACTGGAAAAAAATCAACTTTTTCAAACTGTGGTAAAGATTTACCAAAGTTTTGCAATAATCTTACAAGAGTTTATTTAAGAAAAATAAACTGAATCTGCTGAGTTTAAGCAGCTAGTTTTAAGGCATGTTTACTTGCCTATTCCCTTTCCATATCAGAGTTCTGTAATAACCTTGAAAACCAACAACTTTGTAGCAATAACAGTAGTCAGGAAAACAAGCATTCTAGAATTCACTAGGAGAGGCAGAACGGTTTTGAAGCTCTTCAAAAGCCTCATGTGTGGAAAGCTCACAAAAAGCCCAGCTTCCAGTTTTGTGTTTCTTTTACCTGATTCAGAGTTTATAATTATTGTAAGAAAATGAATTTTCATTTGTGAGAAGAGGGTTAGCAAAACAAACAATAGTAATTACTTAACATTGCTATTTCCAGAGGAAGTGATAACCACTGGTGCAAGAGAAAACTACAACCAGAAGACTTAAAAGGAAAAGTTGGGATCTTGATATGTGTAACAGGCTTCAAAAGCTCCCATATATTCCTTGAAATTTAAAAGCCATGTGCATGTGCAGGACTGTGTTCATTCTCAGTAAAGATGTGAAAAGGCTCTGATTTCTCACTTCTGTCTTGCCTTGAAGCCCCACACAAGCAGACAGGGAAGCTTAAGACAGAATTCTAATCTGCCAGCTGGAGTTTTGAAGACATGTCCCAGCATGCACACAGAGCCTCTCAGCTAAATCTTAGTTCAAAGCATTGAGGAAGTTTTTGTATAATAATTATCTGCCCACTAATAAAACTAAACAGAGACTTCAGGGCACATGCAACAGAGAATATAGAATTTATAAAATTAGTTTAAGAAAGTCACAAAACACATAAGAGCAGCAGCAGAAAAAAATGACAGACAAGAAAAACAAATCCCAAGGAAAAGTGAGAGATTTATTTTCCAGATGACTGCATTATTTTATTTAAAATGTCAATTTTTTAACAACAGAAAAATGTGAGTCATGCAGAGAAATGAGATAATGTGCATATACACGGAACGAATGAAGTCAGTAGATGCTGTCCATCAGGAAGTCCAGATTTTGCACTTATTAGACAGATTTTCCAAGTCAGTTATTTTAAATGCCTTTAAAGAATTAAAGAAAACCCATGTATAAAGAACTATAGAAAAGTATAAAAGCAATTTCTCGAAAATATCAATAAAAGAGAGAAATACACTAGAAAGACTCAATAGTATATTCGAGCCAGCAGAGTAAAGAATCAGTAAACTTGCAAGATATATCATAAAATAAAATATATATATAATAATAATAAGGAACTGAAGAGTGCCTGAGAGACTTTTAGAATATGATAAAATACACAGCATATGCAAAATGGGAGTACCACAAGGATAATAGAGAAAGGCATAGAGAAATATTTGGGAAAAAATAATGGCCTAAAATGTCTTAAATTTGATTGAGTACATTATTCTACACACCAAAAAATTTCAGTTAAACCAAGTTGGATACTATGGCTATTCATTCGGTTTGACTGTTATGGGTAAAATCAAACATATCTACACCTAGACACGTAATAGCAGTAGAGAAGTGACTCACCATGTACAAGTGATCCAAGGTAAAGTTAATAGTGAATTTCTCACCTGTAAGTAGGAAGGCCAAAAAACCTTTATAGCTCTTCACAGATTGATGTATTCAAAGCGCTCAAAGAAAGACTGTCAACCAAGAGTTCTGTAAACAGAAAAATTATCCTAAGAAGTGAATGAAAAATTAAGTCATCCTCGTTAAACAAAACTGAGAGAATCTTTCACTAGCAGACCTGCCTTGGAAAAACAATAGAGAAGGAACACTAGGGAGTAACTTAAATACACTTAAAGAAATAAAGAATACTAGTAAAAGTAACTGCATTGGTAAATATAAGAGTATTCTTGCCTGGAGAATCCCATAGACAGAGGAACCTGGTGGGCTAGAGTCCATAGGGTCACACAGAGTTAGACAGGCCTGAAGTGAGTAAGTATCCACACACACACTTACATGTTTTTGGTATTTTGGGAGGAAACACTTCTGTATTCGCATTTGATGTAAAACATTACTCCATGCATAAAAAACTACGTTGATTGGCTTATAATGTATACATATATAAATTATATAAATATTAACACAAAAGAGAGATAATACTGAAGTAGTTGTGGCTCAGTTTCTCAGTCACGTCTGGCTCTTTGCAACAGCATGGACTGCAGCATGCAGGCTTCCCTGTCCTTCATCATCTCCTGGAGCTTGCTCAAATTCATGACACTTGAGTTAGTGATGCCATTGAATCATTTCATCTTCTGTTGTCCCCTTCTCCTCCTGCCTTCAATCGTTCCCAACATCAGGGTCTTTCCTAATGAGTTGGCTCTTCACATCAGGTAGCCAAAGTATTGGAGCTTCAACTTCAGCTTCAGCATTAGTCCTTCCAATTTCCCTGACCAAGGATCCAACCTGAGCCCCCTGCAGTGGAAGCTAAGAGCCTTAGCCAATGGGCAAGAAGGGAAGTCCCTAATATGGAAATTAAGTTGCCTTTATTGGAAGTAGATCAATATAAGTTAAAGTGTTAATTGCAACCCAAATGTGTGCCTGTGTGTGCTTAGTTGCTCAGTCTTGTCTGACTCTTTGCAACCCCTTGGACTGTAGCCCACCAGTCTCCTCTGTCTATGGAATTCTCCAGGCAAGAACACTGGAGTGGGTAGCCATTCCCTTCTCTAAGGGATCTTCCCAGCAAGGGATCAAACCCGAGTCTCCCGCATTGCAGGTAGATTCTTTACTGTCTGAGCCACAGGGAATCCAATTCAAGAGCAATCACTAATAAAATAATTCAAATCGTAGAGTTAAAATAAAAATAAGGGATTAAAAATGTCATTGTAGAGCACACTTATTTGACACAAAGCTAGGCAGTAAGGAGAGATGAAAGTGAAAGTGAAAATAACTCAGTCGAGTCCGACTCATTGTGGCCCCATGGACTATACAGTCTACAGAGTTCTCCAGGCTGGAATACTGGAGTGGGTAGCCTTTCCCTTTTCCAGGGGATCTTCCCAACCCAAGGATTGAACCCAGGTTTCCCGCATTGTGGGCAGATTCTTTACCAGCTGAGCCACAAGGGAAGCCTGAGAATGTTGGAGTGGGTAGCCTATCCCTTCTCTAGTGGATCTTCCCAATCCAGGAATCGAACCTGGGTCTCCTGCATTGCAGGCAGATTCTTTACCAACTGAGCTATTTAAAAAAATAAAATATAATATAAATGACATGTGGAAAACCATAATAAGAGAGGCTAAATCCTACCTTTCAGCTTATCAGTTAATTTTATTATAGATAAAGAAAAAAATCTTCAATCAAAAGGTCAACAGATGGCTAAAAGCACTATCCAAGTAAGCGCTAACTACAAATAACACTAAATTCAAAGGCACAAATGTATTCAGTAAGCAAATCAGACCAGAGGTGGCTATATAAATATTGGATAAAATAGACCCTGAGAAAAAACTCATTATCAGAGATAAAGGGCATTTTATAATGAAAAGGTCCACCCATTAAGAAGATGTAATGATTATAGACATAAGCACCTAAACCACCAAAGGCCCCATATATTATGAAGAAAAATTGTGAGATAAGTGAAAAAAGAAGCAGTTTTTTAAAAAGCAGTTTGAAGGATAGTGGATACATGTATATGTATGGCTGAGTCCCTTCTCTGTTCACCTGAAACTACCACAGTATTGTTAATCAGCTGAACCCCAATACAAAATAACAATTTTTAAAAAATAAAATAGTAATTGGAGAATTCTATGACCCACTTTTAGTATTGGGTAAAACAAATCAGTATGGAAAGGAAAGTCATGAAAACCATTATGAACTAATTACAACTAACAACCATCCATAAAGGCTCCAACAGTGGCCTATTACACATTCTTCTAAAATGTATATGGAACAGTCTTCATGAACAACCATATATCGGATTACAACAAAGCCTCAGTCCATTTAAAAAGATAAAAAATCATACAAGATATGTTCTTTTACCACATGGAATAAAATTAGGAATCAAAAACAGATGGAAATTTGTACTCTACAAATACATGGAGATTGAGCAAGACACTACTAAATAATCAATGGATAAAAGAAAAAATCACAAGGGAAATTAGAAATGGTTTGAGTTGAATGAAAACAAAACCATAATATATGTGAACTTACAGAAATCCTTAAAGTTAAATTAATAACTGCTTATGAATATGTTAAAAAAGAGGAAATGAATCAATAACCTAACCTTTCAACATAAGAAATTATAAAAAGAGAAAAAAATAAAAAACCTAACCAAAGCAAGCAAAATTAAAATTAAGGGAAGACTGAAATTATTAAAATCATGGAACATGTCTATTACTAACCACTTTAAAAATATGAGAAATGTGTATCAAAAATATACAACTCAGATTTAATGAAATTTTTCTAGAAAGACACAACTTTTCTAAAATGATTTAAAGGAGAAATATAACATTTTAATATGTACCTATAATAACTAAATATATTTAATTACCAAACAGAAACTCAGTAGAAAGGAAGTACCAGGCCCAGCTATCTTCATTGATAAATTCTTTCAGTTGTTAAAGGAGAATCATTGACAAATAGATGATGAGGGAATGAATTGCCAATTGAGGATCAAATTGACCATTTGATCCTATCAATTGCCAGTAACACAAGGATAAAATTTTAATTGTATTGTATGACATACAAGTTCTTCAAAATCATATACATATATATATGTATGTATACATATCTATACACACACACACATATATACATATATGACAGGCTTCCCTGATGGCTCAGATGATAAAAATCTGCTTGAAGTGCAGGAGACCTGAGTTTGATCCCTGGGTCAGGAGATCCCCTAGAGAAGGGAATGACAACCCATTCCAGTATTCTTGCCAGGAGAATTCCATGGACAGAGAAGCCTGGTGGGCTATAGTCCATGGAGTCCCAAAGAGTCTGATATGATTTAGTGACTAAACAACAACATATATGATGTCCATTAAATACTATAATTTTAATAAATATTTTCTTAAAACATTATATATTTTATTTTCCCACACCATTGTAATTGATTGACCAATTGCTATTACAGTCAGATCACATGCCATCTCCTCCATTAAAATCCCCTTGTGCCACCACTAAAATTAATGACTCAAGTGTTCTGTGACACTTACAGTAATTTAAATTCTAATTACTAATAATTTCCTCTAGAGTACATACTGTACCTTTAAGAAGATAATAATTATTCCATAGCACTAGTAGATAGAAAGCATTGCATTTACTTTTATCTTTCTTAAATGACTAACAGTTGAGTTGCACATAAGTACCTTAAAACTCTATTTGTTGAATTAAATTTAACTTCTCTTTTATGATATATGTGTGGAGCTTCCCTGGTGGCTGAATCAGTAAAGAAACCACCTGAAACGTAATAGACCAGGGTTCAATCCCTGTTTCAGGAAGACCCCTGGAGAAGAGCATGGCAACCCACTCCAGTGTTCTTGCCTGGAGAAGTCCATGGACAGAGGAGCCTGTTGGGCTATAGTCCATGGGGTCACAAAGACTTAGACAGGACTGAGCAACTAACACTTTATGATACGTGAGATATTATCAGATATAAATAAAAGGAATAAACTAGCATCCACATAGACTAATTCTAAACAAAACTGTAGATTTTATTTTAATTAAATTTTTAGAAGGGTTACATGAATCATCATTCTCATTTTTGTTTCCAATTTTAATTGCACATTCTGTTAGGCAAAGTGTTTTACACTCTTAATTAGTATTGTAGACAACAGAAAGATACCCATTGCAACAAATTCTGGCTGGACAGCTTAATCCCCAGAAATGGTTTTGTCCATGTTTGAGCTCCCTTAGGAGAAGACTCTTGAGAGTCCCTTGGACTGCAAGGAGATCCAACCAGTCCATTCTAAAGGAGATCAGTCCTGGGTGTTCTTTGGAAGGAATGATACTAAAGCTGAAACTCAATATTTTGGCCACCTCATGTGAAGAGTTGACTCATTGGAAAAGACTCTGATGCTGGGAGGGATTGAAGGCAGGAGGAGAAGGGGACCACAGAGGATGAGATGGCTGGATGGCATCACCGACTCGATGAACATGAGTTTGGGTGAACTCCGGGAGTTGGTGATGGGCAGGGAGGCTTGGCGTGCTGCAATTCATGGGGTTGCAAAGAGTCAGACAGGACTGAGCAACTGAACTGAACTGAGTAATTTAAATAGCTTCTTGGAGGTCATAGTTTAATTGTAACGGTTCTTCTATTGTATAATAGTTGCCTTACAACCATAATTTATTACTTGAAATTTGGCATTTGCTTTGCTTAAATAATTGCTTGTTGTTTTTGCCATCTTATTTTTTTAACTGTAGTGTATATCTTTGATATGGGTAGAATATAAACAATAAGTAAAATCAATATCAGCCCCTTAACTCAGAATATCTTCAGTTTGGAAACCACTTTGCTTCTCTCAGTTTTCAATCAATCATAACTTGAGCCAAAATAAAAGAATACAGTTAAACTTGTTTGAATTTATTTTTTTCCGGAAATTCATTGTGAGTAGTTATAGTAGATGAATGATTTGCCATCACATTTTCCAGATAAGTTGAAAAAAAAAATTAAACTTTTATAGCTTTGATTATTACAGTGTTGTGTATTTAAGATCTGCATCTCAAGGTGTATTGACTTTTCATGGGCTTTTAAAATGAACCATAGAGGTCTGCTGCTGCTGCTGCTAAGTCACTTCAGTCGTGTCCGACTCTGTGCGACCCCATAGACCGAAGCCCACCAGGCTCCCCCATCCCTGGGATTCTCCAGGTAAGAACACTGGAGTGGGTTGCCATTTCCTTCTCCAGTGCATGAAAGTAAAAAGTGAAAGTGAAGTCGCTCAATCGTGTCCGACTCTCAGTGACCCCATGGACTGCAGCCTACCAGGCTCCTCCATCCATGGGATTTTCCAGGCAAGAGTACTGGAGTGGGGTGTCATTGCCTTCTCTCCATAGAGGTCTAGGGACATTTAAATAAAAATAATTATTGCCGTAGAAATAAGCCACTTTGATAAGAACCATTATTTAAATAAATAATTTTTCTGCTTATAAGACTATGGGTGTTTATAAAAATTATGTTACCAAGTATTTTCAGAGGTCTTTTTAGATAAGCACTCTAATCAAACATGAGAAACTTATTTTTTCCCTAGCCTTCTGTCTCTTATATACTTATCTATTTCACATCCCACTTTGTTTCTCAATTTTCCCCCTCCACTGTGTAAAGCCCACTTATAGCAAGTTGACATTTTTATAAATAATGTGTAGAATATTTTCAAGTGCAAGGAGAGATAAAATAAAATATAATAAACAATCAAATCCCAGCTGCACTTCATGTCTGAACTGCTTTGCACTGCTCATCAACAAGCTTTTTGTGTCATTCAGATGGAACCTTCTGTCACTCTTAACAATTTTATTCATTTCCCCCCTGGATCACAGCTATAGATTATAGGGGAGTTAGCTGGAAGCCAAATGAGTGAAATATGCTTGGTTATGGTTGGTTCATTCCTTTTATCCTCATCTCTTCTACAATTCATGAAGTGCTTCTTGAATTTTGTAAGGCAGTTTTCTGATCAGTTGGAAGTCAGCAAAAATTTAGCATTAATGAGTTCATTTCCTCAAAAAATTGGCTTATTACCATGCAGACTTGCAGTGTTATATGCTAGTGGTTTTATAGTAATTTTCCCTATTCTTTTATAAAGATATTCTTTTACCTGCCACATGTGCAAATAATGAGACTGAGAGACTCTTTTTATAAGTAATTGTAAGTAATGAAAACATCACTTCTGTAACTTATGGTAAATTAAGAATAAAATTTTTGTACAAAAATTACACATGATAGCTGAGAAATTTTACTAACCCTATTGTCCTTAAAGTAAACATTATAGTGATAATATTGTTAATAATAGAATCTCACATAATAGAGGTTAATGAGTAAAATGAACTGTATAAGCATAATGATTTTTAGTAACTATTATGTAAAATGTGTGTACTCAACAGATTTAAAATCTAAGCATCTGAAAACAAATTTGTAAATGAAAAGTATTTCAAACAACAAATCACTAGCTTTAAATTTACTTATTTTCTACTATAGATATTTATCATAATTTTCAAAAATGAATATTAACTAATGAATGTTATTTTCTGTTTTCCTTTATCCCTGCTTGGTATAATGAAAAGTAATATAAATTAAATTATTTATCTCCAAGGAAGAGTTTTGTAAAATCATATATTTCAGTCAATACTTAGAGCTATTTTTATATTAAAGAAAAGAAAGAGATATAAACTTATAAATTCATCCATGATTAATATTGACTGCTGATTGAGAAAGCAGTCAGTAAAACATGCTGTGTAAAAATACAATATTTATATAAAATTAGAACTTGGATTCACTGATTTTAGCTATATTGAGAATATTAAAGGAGATTACTTTTCAATTACATTAAAAGACAGACATAAAAAACCCATTTATTTCAATTTATTAGAGGAAAACAAACTCACAATAATTGTCACTTTGTAATTATTACTTTCAGTGAACAATACTTGAGAAAAATTGATTTTTATTCATATATATTCAACTCTGGCTTTAATAGTAAATGTGTTTTTCAAAACTAACATTTATACCAATGATTTTTAGAGTACTTTTATAAAACTGCATACAAATATTAATAATCTTTTAACAAAGAAGTTCTATCTTTAATCAGAATGTTTCAATCATTCGGTTTTGTAATTTTTATCTTGAACATCAAGTCCTCTTAGTTTAGGAGCAAAATATCTCAAAAACTTATTTTGTTGTTGTTGTTCTTATACAAATTAGTACCAACCTTCCTGGATTTTATTATTTTTGTTTGTTTTAACTTATTTTACTCTTTCATTCATCAGTTGCAAGTAATGATAGTTTGTTATTGTTCTTGTTGAGCTCTATGCTCAGTTTTCCCAGTGGCTCTTTTTAATCTACTTTGAACCTGGAAAATGTCTAATAAGACTGCAAAACTATGTTTTGCTTTTTAAAATTTTATTATAGAGGATAAATGAATCTCTTACCAAACCTATGCATGATCAATATTGTAGGAGGGAAAGTGAAAGTGAAAGTCGCTCAGTCCTGTCCAACTCTTTATGATCCCATGGCTTATACAGTCCATGGAATTCTCCAAGCCAGAATACTGGAGTGGGTAGTCTTTCCCTTCTCCAGGGGATCTTCCCAACCCAGAGATTGAACCCAGGTCTCCCACACTGCAGTCAGATTCTTTACCAGCTGAACCACAAGAGAAGCCCAAGAATACTGGAGTGGGTAGCCTATCCCTTCTCCAGCAGATCTTCCTGACCCAGAAATCGAACCGGGGTCTCCTGCATTGCTGGTGGATTCTTTACCAACTGAGGAGGAAAAGTCAGAAAAATGATTTTTGTGCATATGTAGACTTGAGCTTTAATAACTCAGTATTTTTTCAAAAATCCATGTATTCCTATATGACATAAATTTTAGACTCCTTTCACATTAAAAGAATCAGCTAGGTAGATAAATGTGACTGCTGTTGTTCAGTCACTAAGTCATGTCTATTTCTTTGTGATCCCATGGACTGTAGCCCAGTAGGCTCCTCAGAAATCTCCCAGAGTTTTCTCTAATTCATGTCCACTAAGTTGTGAATAGTGATGTTCTCTAATTGCCTTATCCTCTGCCATCCTCTTCTCCTTTTGCCTTCAATGTTTCCCAGCATCAGGGTCTTTTCCAATGAGACAAATGTGATAATTCCGATTATACTACCAAATATACATTTGTCCTTTTAATCTCCATCCTTCCTTGCATATGGGCTGAAGTCTTATGATTGTGTTATGGCAAACTAGATAAGAGTCAGAATGATGGAAGACATTTTCAGAATGGATCATTAAAAAATATTTTATGGGTTTTCTTAATTCATCATTAACCCTGATACAGCTACTCTGGTGGTCATGTTCCTTTAATGAGAAATAGTACTTCTCAAACTTAATGTTCATACTGCCTCCTTGGGTTCTGGATACAAGCCAAGTTGTAATAAACCATACTTGTGGTGGGGCTTGAGATCATTCATTTCTAGCAAACTCTTAAATGATGCTATTGCTGCTGGTTCCTAGAACCCACTTGGAGTATGAAGGTGATATTTTGCATAACCTAAGATAGTCTGAGGGTCACTAACCTTGATCTGATTTTAGATGAATAAGAAGCAAAACTTCACTCATTTAAGGCAATGGAATATTGAGGTTTTAGTTATATATCATTACCTTAATTACTAAACTGTTTCTTTTCTTAGGTCAATAATCTAGAGAGCTTGGGCTTGTATAATATTTAATGTACCTGTACTTAAACAGTCTAAAATATAGCTGAATATGGACCAAAAAATGAACCTTGCCATCTCTGGACAAAATGGGCTAACAGGGACCAATTTTACCTAACAATTTATCCATGAAATAGACAAAATATCTGAGACCATGCTTTTCAAGATGGTTAAGAAGAATGATTGATGAGAGATAGGGAGCAAATAAAATGAGCCCTCATTTGCCAAAGTTAACTATTTTGAGCAAAATCCAAGCTGTAAGCAGGCAGGGGAAACCCAGACAGAGGTGGTGAGAATGCATGATGTTAAGACATGCACTTATATGATATCATTTATATGTAGACTCTAAAAAAGTCAAACTTGCAGAAACAAAACATAGAATAGTGGTTACCAGGGACTCAGGGGAGGCGGGGCAGTGGGGCATTTGGGGAGTTTTTTGTCAAAGGGTGTAAACTTGAAGTTAGAAGATGAATACATTCTGGGAAAGCACATCACTGTGATCATAATTAACAGTAAATGTTATAATCACAAAACAGAAATGATAATTATGTTCCATGATAGTAGTGTTAGCTAACACTATGGTGGTCATTATATTGCAATATATAAATATGTTAAATCAACAAGTTGTGCACCTTAAACTTACACAATGTTTTATGTTAGTTACATATCAATTGTAAAAGACTTATTATTAAGCTATAATAATCAAGAGAAGAGGTATTTGCATGCACTGTGCTGTGGTTAGTGGCTCACCCGTGTCTGACTCTTTGTGACCCCATGACCAGGCTCTCCTGTCCTTGGGGATTCTCCAGGCAAGAATACTTGAGTGGGTTGCCATGCTCTCCTCTGTCATTTGTATAAGTATTGACAAATAACTATTGGAAGAGAATACAAAATCCAGAGTTAGAATTTGAATATGAAAAAACAAATAAGTTTTACTTAGTTAACAGTGAGTCAGTGGAGAAAGATTAATATTTTTAGAAGTGATACTGGAGCACTGAATATTAATGTATAATGATAAATAAATACTTTATATATCTCACTACTTATACAAAAAATAACATAATGAGAAATACACCTAAATAAAAATCCCCAAATTTTAAAATATCTGAGGTAAGCACGTGCAAGAAGCTCCACATCATCGGCATTAATAAAAGCAAATAAAAGCTCAACTGAGGTTGAACTACAAATCTATTAAAATAGCTAAAATTGAAAAGACTGATCATGTGCTTGCAAGGATATGAAATAACTAGAGCAATCATACATTGCTGGTAATAATAAAAAAAATTACATTCACTTTGGAAAATGATCTGTCAGTTTCTTAAGAAGTGAAACTTCTGAGAGAAGTTAAATCACTTGTTTGTACAAAGACTTGCAAATATTTTTAATAGAAGCTTTATATGAAATAGCCAAACACTGAAATCAATCCAAATGTCCATCAATAGGTTAATGGGTAATCTTTTTCATTATATCCACACAAGAGAATACTACTCAGTAATAAACTAATGGATTAGCAGTACATACTACAATATGAATGAATCTGAGAATCATCCTGCAGAGCACAGTCAGCCATCAACTCCCTGTAGATTTGGGCCAGTTCTCTGTGATCAGTGAGACATTTAGAGTGTGTCCAGGCTATTATGATTGTACTCACTGTTTCTGAAAAAAAAAAAAAAAAAAATCTATCAGCACCAGGAACTTTGAAGCTCTCCCATACACATTGGACCCTGGACCCATTGGTCACATATTAGATCAACTTGTCACCAGTACTTGTTCAAAAAAAATTTTTTTTTATTTTAAAATTCTGATTGGGGAACAGGCAGAAAAACTTTACAACAAGCTACAAGAGAAAGACAAAGAATATATAAGAAGAAATTCAATCGAGTACCATAGACTTAAAGCTCATAAATCTAAACTATTTGTATGCTCAAATAAGCAAAATGAGGGAGGTAAATAATAGCATTTTGTTACAGAAAAACAAAACCTGGCAGCATATTGACTGAGGAACAGTACTGCACAGCCCCATAAGTTGAGGACCAACTTACTGACCTTGGATGACATGCTATCTCCTCCATTAAAATTCCCTCATGCCACCACTAAAATTAATGACTCAAGTGTTCTGTGACACAGTAATTTAAATTCTAATAATTTCCTCTAGAGTACATACTACACCTTTAAGAAGATAATAATTATTCTATAGCACTAGTAGATAGAAAGCATTGCATTTACTTTTATCTTTCTTAAATGACTAACAGTCAAGTTGCACACAAGTACATTAAAACTCTATTTGTTGAATTAAATTTAATTTCTCTTTTATGATATATGTGTGGGGCTTCCCTGGTGGCTCAATCAGTAAAGAAACCACCTTCAATGCAGGAGACCAGGGTTAATCCCTGGGTAAGGAATATCCCTGGAAAAGGGCATGGCACCTCATTCCATTATTCTAGCCTGGAGAAGTCTATGGACAGAGGAGCCTGTTGGGTTAGTCCATCGGGTCACAGAGACTTAGACAGGACTGAGTGACTAACACTTTATGATATGTGAGATATTATCATATATAAACCAAAGTAATAAAGTAAAATCCAAATAGACTAATTTTAAACAAAATTATAGATTTTCCTTTGGTTAGTTAAATTTTTAGAAGGTTTACATGAGTCATTGCTCTCATTTTTTCCCCAATTTTAATTGCACATTCTGTTAGGCAGTGTTTTACCCTCTTAATCTAGTATTATAGACAACAGAAAGATACCCATTGCAGCAAATTCTGGCTGGTCAGCTTAATCCCCAGAAATGGTTTGGTCCACGTTGGGCTCCCCTAGTAATTTCATTTCAGAAAAACAAAACCTAGCAGCCTATTGACTGAGGAACACTGCACAGGCTCAGGAGTTGGGTACCAACTTACTGACCTTGGGTGAATGACTTAACTTTGAACTTCATTTGTCTCATATGTAAAGTGTAGAATATGACTATGACTAAGAGTAATTTTTAAGGTCATATGGAAAAACCTGTGTACAATATCTGACATAAAAGTTCTCAATACATGTTAATTACTGTTAAACTATGAAGAATCTAAGGCTCCCCTGGTGGCTCAAATGGTAAAGAATCTGCCTGTGATGCAGGAGACCAGGGTTCAATCTTTGGGTCAGGAAGATCCACTGGAGTAGGAAATGGCAACCCATTCCAGTAATCTTGCTTGGAAAATCCCATGGACAGAGGATGCTAAGCATGCTGCAGTCCATGGGGTTGCAAAGAGTCAGACACAACTGAGCGACTAACACTGCAAAGAATCCACCTGCAATGCAGAACACCTGCATTCGACCCCTGGGTCTGCAAGATCCCCTGAAGAAGGGAATGGCAACCCACTCTAGTATTCCTGCCTGGAGTATTCTCATGGACAGGGGAGCCTAGAAGGGTACAGTCCATGGGGAATCAGAGAGTCAAACAGGACTGAGCGACTGGCACTTTCACTTTTCACTTTATATTACATATTAAATAATAATATTACAAATTCACATTCATAGTTAAGTAAAATTTTGAAACTTCACAGTGATATATATCATGTATTAAACTGTACTTTTAATGAATAACTCATTTTGATGTAACCTATCATCTTAGTAGGCATCTAAATAAACTCATTTCATGGAGAAGTAAGGGTTTCAATATTCTGGAGTATTTTATAGCCAGTATAAAAATGCCAATTATTGCCTGCCAATTTCATAACACTGTCTGACACAATTTATATGAGTCATAGGTATTAGTTCTAAATGCATCTTACATCCTCAGCCTACATGATGAAAATTAAATTGCCATTTACATGATTGAAGTTGAATTAAAAGTTGCTTTGGAGGAAAAAAAATGTTTCAGTATATTTCACTAAAGCCAACCTCTTTAAAGTATTTGTTACTATGATGTTTTGTTTACAAAAATTTAGAATTATTTTGTCAAACATAACAAGAGTTTATAACGTTATTACATCACTAATTGTTCACACCTATATTGGGATTTGGATTTCTCTGAAGTTCAGTTGATAAAGAATCCACCTATAATGCAGGAGACCTGAGTTTGACCCCTGGGTTGGGAAGATCCCCTGGAGAAGGGAAAGGCTACACACTCCAGTATTCTGGCCTGGAGATCATGGACTGTATAAACCTTTGGCAACAAAAGTCTGTGTAGTCAAAGCTATACTTTTTCCAGTGGGACTTCCCTGGTAACTCAGATGGTAAAGAGCCTGCCTGCAATGAGAGAGACACTGGTCCGATCCCTGGGTCAGGAAGATCTCTTGGAGAAGGAAATGGCAACCCACTCCAGTATTCTTGTCTGGAAAAATCCCATGGATGGAGGAGGCTGGTGGGCTACAGTCCATAGGGTCACAAAGAGTCAGACACAACTGAGAGACTTTCACTTTCACTTTCATACTTTTTCCAGTAGTTCTGTATGGATGTGAGAATTGGACCATAAAGAAATCTGAGTGATAAAGAATTGATGCTTTTGAATTGTGGTGCTGGAGAAGACTCTGGACAATAAGCAGATTAAACCAGTCACTCTTACAGGAAATCAACCCTGAATATTCATTGGAAGGACTGATGCTGAAGTTGAAGTTCCAAAACTTTGGCCACCTGAGGTGAAGAGCAGACTAATTGGAAAAGACCGTGATTCTGGGAAAGATTGAAGGCAAAAGGAGAAGGGGCTGGCAGAGGATGAAATGCTTACAAAGCATCACTGAGTCAGTAGACATAAATAGGAGCAAACTCCAGGAGATAGTGAAGGACAGAGGAACCTGAAATGCTTCAGTCTAGGGGGTCACAAACAGTGTGACTTGCCTTAGCGACTAAATAGCAACAACACTTATGCTGCAAAACATTGTTTTAGTAGAAGACTAACCTGCTTTGTTTTTCAGGGAGTTGTGTATGCCAATTTGGACAAGATCTCTCCAGGCTATTTATTGGAGAGAATTTGTTTAAAAATGTATCTTCTCTAGCTGGTTTCTGTTTCTGAATGAAGTATTCCAGGTTTCTGCACACTTCAACAGAAAACAGAGGGAAAATATACTACCCTAATTATTTTCTAGGAAAAAAAGTTCCAAATCTTATTATAATTTCAAATATAAAATCAATCAATAAAAAAACAAATAAATGATGTTTCTAGTTCTCCATATGATGTCTCATAAATAATCCATTCCTTTCATTTAAACTTTTCTTGCACTTGCAGTTATTTAATAACATATTCTCCCATGAAAGCACTTGCTTGTTTTTCTCCACTTTTTGCTTATTTATTTATTTATTCTTGAAATTTTATTAAGGCATATTCTACAGGAAACACAACACATTTTATGTGTATCATTAGACTCCTTCAACAAATGTATTACATTTGTATGACAACTACACCAATCAAGATAGAGTACAATGCTGTCACCACTGAATATGCTATCTTATAATCAAATTTATGTTCACCAGCACTCATCTGCTTCTATTATTATAGATAAATTTCACTGGCCTAAAATTTGAAATAAATAAAGCTACAGAATGTTTATTCTGTTTTGTATGACTGTTTTCACTCAGCACAATTTTGAGATTCATTCGTTTGATTGCCTAAATATTTTGATTTATTACTGAATAATATTCGAATGGTGGAGAAGGCAATGGCACCCCACTCCAGTACTCCTGCCTAGAAAATCCCATGGACAGAGGAGCCTGGAAGGCTGCAGTCCATGGGGTCGCTGAGGGTCGGACTTGACTGAGCGACTTTACTTTCGCTTTTCACTTTCATGCATTGGAGAAGGAAATGGCAACCCACTGCAGTGTTCGCCTGGAGAATCCCAGGGACGGGGGAGCCTGGTGGGCTGCTGTCTATGGGATCGCACAGAATCGGACACGACTGAAGCAACTTAGCAGCAGCAGCAGCAGCAGTATTTGAATGGATGAATATATGGAAATATGCTTATCCAGTTATCTATTGATGGAATTGGGTTGTAATATATTTCTTCTTATGATTAATGGTCCTATGAATATTCACATATGATTAATTTTTGTAGACAAATGTTTTCACTTGTCTTGAAAGAATACCTACAAATGGATTAATGGTAATACAACACATGTGTTTACAACATTATGTGGGTTTTGTATATTCACAAGAAAATGCCATAAAGTTATATAAATTAATAGTACTAATTTACATTCCAAACAACAAAATGTAGCTTCAAATTGGAACCTACCCTTGACAGTATCTGATATTATTCCTTTAAATTTTAGCCAGCTAGTATATGTTTAATAGTAGTACTTTGTGTTTCTATTTTTCATTACCTTGAGGAATAATTATAGTGAACTTTTTAATGCATGTGTTGGTAACATATGCCATAATTTATGAAATATCTGCTCAAACAATTTTTCTAAATTTTATTTGATTTCTTCTTTTCATTAAATTGTGTTATGTTAAATATCATGGGGCAATTTGTATCTGAGATATAGGTATGGCAAATGTTTTCTTCCAAGAAGTAGCTTTCAGCTTTATATTTTAATAGTATAAATAAATTTATAATTACATTTAGTGATATAATCAAAATACAGAGGTTTTACTTCTTCAAAATATTTTTCTTATATAATTAGTGACTTTAGGTCTTGACATATTTGCCTATTGGAAATATTTTTCTTTTGATTTTTACTAGAATTTTTTTTTTTGCATTTTCTTTTGTGTCAAGACTTATTTATTGTTAAATATCAATGGTGATGAATTGTCATTACCTGCACCCCACTCCAGTACTCTTGTCTGAAAAAATCCCACGGACCGAGAAGCCTGGTGGGCTGCAGTCCATGAGGTCGCTAAGAGTCAGACATGGCTGAGCAACTTCGCTTTCACTTTTCACTTTCATGCATTGGAGAAGGAAATGGCAACCCACTCCAGTGTTCTTGCCTGGAGAATCTCAGGGACGGGGGAGCCTGGTGGGCTGCCGTCTATGGGGTCACACACAGTCAGACACGACTGGTCATGAATTAAACCATCTACAAGCCCCTGTGTCCTTGTCTTTTGAAGTAAAATACTGACTTGAGAGTTAATGATGGGGAAATGTGAAGATGTAGAAACAAAGCATGGCTGTTGGGACTAAGAAACTGGTAACTATTTATTTATTTATTTTTAAAATTTTATCTTAGTAATTTAATCGATAACTTTCCAAATTAGTAAGATACAGTAAGACATGGTTGAGTACCTCAAAGTTGGCATACCTCAACTCTTCTCACTTTTTCTCAAAACTAAAATCCTACCAATTTATCTATTTAATTTATTTACCACCTATTGTCAAAGTCAGATGTGCTCAAAACTCTGGGATTTACCATTTTTTATTTTTCCTGTTATCTCATTTTAAACATTCAGCCAATTATACCATCCTCTCCCCTGTTCCTATCCTTTTCTTTCCATTCAAACTGGAGTTTCCTTTGCTACTTTTTTTTTTTTTAAAATATAAATTTACTTATTTTAATTGGAGGCTAATTACTGAGATGGGAATACCAGACCACCTGATCTGCCTCTTAAGAAATCTGTATGCAGGTCAGGAAGCAACAGTTAAAACTAGTCATGGAACAACAGACTGGTTCCAAATAGGAAAAGGAGTACGTCAAGGCTGTATATTGTCACCATGTTTATTTAACTTATATGAAGAGTACATCATGAGAAATGCTGGACTGGAAGAAACAGAATTTGGAATCAAGATTGCTGGGAGAAATATCAATAACCTCAGATATGCAGATGACACCACTCTTATGGCAGAAAGTGAAGAGGGGCTAAAAAGCCTCTTGATGAAAGTGAAAGTGGAGAGTGAAAAGGTTGGCTTAAAGCTCAACATTCAGAAAACGAAGATCATGGCATCTGGTCCCATCACTGCATGGGAAATAGATGGGGAAACAGTGGAAACAGTGTCAGACTTTATTTTTCTGGGCTCCAAAATCACTGCAGATGGTGACTGCAGCCATGAAATTAAAAGACGCTTACTCCTTGGAAGGAAAGTTATGACCAACCTAGATAGCATATTCAAAAGCAGAGACATTACTTTACCAACAAAGGTTCGCCTAGTCAAGGCTATGGTCTTTCCTGTGGTCATGTATGGATGTGAGAGCTGGACTGTGAAGAAGGCTGAGTGCTGAAGAATTGATGCTTTTGAGCTGTGGTGTTGGAGAAGACTCTTGAGAGTCCCTTGGACTGCAAGAAGATCCAACCAGTCCATTCTGAAGGAGATCAATCCTGGAATTTCTTTGGAAGGAATGATGCTAAAGCTGAAACTCCAGTATTTTGGCCACCTCATGCGAAGAGTTGACTCATTGGAGAAGACTCTGATGCTGGGAGGGATTGAGGGCAGGAGGAGAAGGGGACGACAGAGGATGAGATGGCTGGATGGTATCACTGACTTGATGGGTGTGAGTCTGGGTGACCTCCGGGAGCTGGTGATGGACAGGGAGGCCTGGCGTGCTGCGGTTCATGGGGTCGCAAAGAGTCGGACACGACTGAGCGACTGATCTGTTCTGATCTGATCTGATTGTATTGGTTTTGCCATACATTGACATGAATCCACCACAGGTGTACATGTGTTCCCCATCCTGAACCCCCCTCCCACCTTCCTCCCCATCCCATCCCTCTGGGTCATCCCAGTGCACCAGCCCTGAGCATCCTGTATCATGCGTCATACCTGGACTGGCAATTCGTTTCACATATGATAATATACATGTTTCAATGCCATTCTCCCAAATCATCCCACCCTCGCCCTTTCCCACAGAGTCCAAAAGACTGTTCTATACATCTGTGTCTCTTTTGCTATCTTGCATACAGTGTTATCGTTACCATCTTTCTAAATTCCATATATATGCTTTATTATACTGTATTGGTGTTTTTCTTTCTGGCTTATTTCACTCTGTATAATAGGCTCCAGTTTCATCCACCTCATTAGAACTGATTCAAATGTATTCTTTTTAATGGCTGAGTAATGCTCCATTGTGTATATGTACCACCACTGTCTTATCCTTTTATCTGCTGATGGACATCTAGATTGCTTCCATGTCCTGGCTATTATAAACAGTGCTGCAATGAACATTGGGGTACACATGTCTCTTTCAATTCTAGTTTCCTCAGTATGTATTAATACATACATTTTTATCTCTTGTGGATAGTGAAATTTCTGGGCTGTACAGTATGTGTAGATTTGAGTTATAAGAAATTGTGAGTTCTCCAGAGGGGTTGTGTTATGATACTCCTCAGGTCTGTTGCTTGGAATGCATAGCCAGTGAACACAGCAAGTACTTTCAATCAAAGGTGCATGTGTATTCATGAAAGATTGCAGAGTGGAGTTCTACATGTACTTGCACAGTGCTCAGACATATGTTGCATGTCCCAAAATGGCAGTAATTCCATCCTAGGAGTGGGAATTTTAGCTCTAAAATGAGACAAAGTTTTCTCTAGGTTGACAATATCTAGACACCTTGTTGAGTGAAGGTATGAAATCAAGGAAAGTCAGTATCATCATTTCTTTTTGGCTCAAGGTAGTCTGGTGGTCGAGTGTTCAAGGGAGGTTTATTTCCTAAAAAAATGGCTCAAAAATGTATGGCAAGCTAATCTTTACCTTTGAAACAGAGCTGGGAGTCTTTGTGACTGATATATTGGATCCCTCTATGTTATAGTTGGGGCTTCTCTTGTGGCTGAGATGGTAAAGAATCTGCCTGAAATACAGGAGACATGGGTTTGACCCCTGGATCGATCCCTGAAGATCCCCTGGAGAAGGGAACAGCTACTCACTCCAGTATTCTTGCCTGGAAAATCCCATGGACAGAGGAGCCTGGTGGACACAGTCCCTCATGGCACAAAGAGTCAGACAGGACTGAGTAACTAACACACACACCTGCTATGGTTATTTCTCTTGCCTGATCAGATAAGATCAGTTGCTCAGTCCTGTCCGAATCTTTGCAACCCCATGAATTGCAGCACGCCAGGCCTCCCTGTCCACCACCAATTCCCAGAGTTCACCCAAACTCATGTCCATCAAGTCGGTGATGCCATCCAGCCATCTGATCCTCTGTCGTCCCCTTCTCCTCCTGCCCCCAATCCCTCCCAGCATCAGAGTCTTTTCCAATGAGTCAACTCTTTGCATGAGGTGGCCAAAATACTGGAGTTTCAACTTTAGCATCATTCCTTCCAAAGAAATCCCAGGGCTGATCTCCTTCAGAATGGACTGGTTGGATCTTCTTGCAGTCCAAGGGACTCTCAAGAGTCTTCTCCAACACCACAGTTCAAAAGCATCAATTCTTTGGTGCTCAGCCTTCTTCACAGTCAAGCTCTCACATCCATACATGATCACAAGAAAAACCATAGCCTTGACTAGATGGACCTTTGTTGGCAAAGTAATGTCTCTGCTTTTGAATATGCTATCTGGGTTGGTCATAACTTGCCTTCCAAGGAGTAAGTGTCTTTTAATTTCATGGCTGCAGTCACCATCTGTAGTGATTTTGGAGCCCAGAAAAATAAAGTCTGACAGTTTCCCCTGTTTCCCCATCTATTTCCCATGAAGTGATGGGACTGGATGCCATGATCTTTGTTTTCTGAATGTTGAGCTTTAAGCCAACTTTTTCACTCTCCACTTTCACTTTCATCAAGAGGCTTTTGAGTTTCTCTTCACTTTCTGCCATAAGGGTGGTGTCATCTGCATATCTGAGGTTATTGATATTTCTCCCAGCAATCTTGATTCCAACTTGTGTTTCTTCCAGTCCAGCATTTCTCCTGAGGTACTCTGCATATATAGTAGTAGCTTATTCTTGCATTCTTTGTTCTTTTATACTCTTTAATTAGTTAGACCTATTCTCTTTCCACCTGAAGACCTAGGTAGTTCACCTTTCTCCCAAATATCAATAAAGGGAACACAAAGAGGCTCCTAAATTTATGCACTGGTTCTTAACTTAGGCTTGTCTGACACGCGTTACAATTTATCTTATTGCTTGATATTAGACTTCTACAAGATACGACATAGTCTGATTTAATCACATTCCTTCTTTATTACCTTTGGACAAATTGATGTTACAGACAGAGATCTGGATGCAGATCTCAGAGAAATACCACCTGATGCAAACATGCTTGCCTGTCTGCTTTTGGGTTCTCCTGTTGCACATGTGCTCAGCTGTTCATTTTATTAGCTTTAATATCTGTTCCCTAGTGATGCAGTGGTAAAGAATCCACCTGCCTATGCAAGAGACAAGGGTTTGATACTTGTTCTGGGAAGATCCTCTGAAAGAAATGATAATCCACTGATGTATTCTTGCCTGGAATCCCCATGACAGAGGAGCCTGGCATGCTACAGTCCATGCAGATGCAACAGGGTTGGACACAGCATAGCGACCGAACAACAACAATAAAGAACTAACTTCTCTAAAAATTTAATAACCTATTTTCATCTTCTTTCATTGAACTTCAATTGTTTTAATAATGGTTGATTTTTCATGAAAGCAGAGAACTTTTTGGCATGGTCTTCCATTTTATTGGTCTGTATGGAAGGATTTTTAAAGATATTTAATTATACTGTTTGAAAATTTATCATCACTTTTCATGAAAGAGACTGTTTCCTTCTTCTTTGATTTATAAAAAAAAAAAAAAAATTGTGTAGGATTGGTACCATTTCCTTGTCAAATGTTTTATAGAATTCACTGGTGTAGGCTTCTGGTCTTAAAGTTTATTACCTAATGTGACAGTTACTAATTATGACTTCATTTCTCAAAATAGTTATAGGATATTCAAGTTTCCTATTTCTTAAGTCAGTGGTGCATTAAAAGTTTTCATTATCCCTTTAACATCTGGAGTATCTGTGATGACCTCTTTAAATCATAAAGCTGGTAATTTGAGGGCATACAATTATTTTCTATCTTTTAAGCTCTTTTATATTCTTTTGACATGAATCCAAATTCCTTAAGAGTTATTTGAAATCCTCAATGTTTGTTTTTAAATTTGTTAGTTTACATTTATAGGAGCTATGGGTACATAGAACATTGCCCTCATAAAATATTCAATGAGTTAGTTAAGATTTTGGATGGAATAAATACACTGAGTGTTCAACAAGGTGTTTCCACTCTCACTGACTGTGAATTGAATGCCTCTCATCCTTGTATGTATTCTTGTCATTTTCTCTGTGTGTACTCCTGCTCAGTTGTTAAGTTGTGTGTGACTCTGCAACTCCACAGACACTGACGTGCCAGGCTTCTCTGTCCATGGGATTTTCCAGGTAAAAGTACTGAAGTGGCTTGCCATTTCCTCCTCCAGGGGATTTTCCCAACCCAGGAATCAAACCCATGTCTCCTGCATTGGTAGGCAGATTCTTTACCACTGGGCCACCAGGGAAGTCCATATTTTAGGTACCAGCTTCCTATTAGTTCCTCTTAAAATTGATACTGGGAATTTAAGAATCTATTTCTCGTCTTACGTTTAGATCTTTAATTCGTTTTGAGTTTAATTTTTGGTATGGTGTTAGAAAATGTTCTAGTTTCATTCTTTTACAAGTGGTTGACCAGTTTTCCCAGCACCACTTGTTGACGAGATTATCTTTAATCCATTGTATATTCTTGGCTCCTTTGTCAAAGATAAGGTGTCTATAGGTGCATGGATTCATCTCTGGGTTTTCTATTTTGTTCCATTGATCTATATTTCTATCTTTGTGCCAGTACCATACTGTCTTGATGACTGTGGCTTTGTAATAGAGCCTGAAGTCAGGTAGGTTGATTCCTCCAGTTCCATTCTTCTTTCTCAAGATTGCTTTGGCTATTCAAACTTTTTTCTATTTCCTTAAAAATTGTGAAATTATTTGTTCTAGCTCTGTGAAAAATACCATTCATAGCTTGATAGGGATTGCATTGAATCTATAAATTGCTTTGGGTAGTATATTCATTTTCACAATATTTATTCTTCCAATCCATGAACATGGTATATTTCTCCATCTATTAGTGTCCTCTTTGATTTCTTTCACCAGTGTTTTATATTTTCTATATGTAGGTCTTTAGTTTCTTTAGGTAGATATATTCTTAAGTATTTTATTCTTTTTGTTGCAATAGTGAATGGAATTATTTCCTTAATTTCTGTTTCTATGTTCTCATTGTTAGTGTATAGGAATGCAAGGGATTTCTGTGTGTTGATTTTATATCCTGCAACTTTACTATATACATTGATTAAGCTCTAGTAATTTTTTGGTGGAGTGTTTAGGGTTTTCTTTATAGAGGATCATGTCATCTGCAAACAGTGAGAGTTTTACTTCTTATTTTCCAATTTGGATTCCTTTTATTTATTTTTCTGCTCTGATTGTTGTGGTCAAAACTTCCAAAATTATGTTGAATAATGGTGAAAATGGGCACCCTTGTCTTGTTCCTGACTTTAGGGGAAATGCTTTCAATTTTTCACCATTGAGGATAATGTTTGCTGTGGGTTTTTCATATATAGTTTTTATTATGTTGAGGTATGTTCCTTCTATTCCTGCTTTCTGGAGAGTTTTCATAAATGGATGTTGAATTTTGTCAAAGACTTTCTCTGCATCTATTGAGATAATCATATGGCTTTTATTTTTCAATTTGTTATTGTGGTGTATTACATTGATTGATTTGTGGATATTGAAGAATCCTTGCATCCCTGGGATAAAGCCCACTTGGTCATGGTGTATGATCTTTTTAATGTGTTGTTGGATTCTGATTGCTAGAATTTTGTTAAGGATTTTTGCATCTATGTTCATCAGTGATATTGGCCTGTAGTTTTCTTTTTTTTGTGGCATCTTTGTCAGGTTTTGGTATTAGGGTGATGGTGGCCTCATAGAATGAGTTTGGATGTTTACCTTCCTCTGCAATTTTCTGGAAGAGTTTGAGTAGGATAGGTGTTAGCTCTTATCTAAATTTTTGGTAGAACTCAGATGTGAATCCATCTGGACCTGGGCTTTTGTTTGCTGGAAGATATCTGATTACAGTTTCAATTTCCATGCTTGTGATGGGTCTGTTAAGATTGTCTATTTCTTCCTGGTTCAGTTTTGGAAAGTTGTACTTTTCTAAGAATTTGTCCATTTCTTCCACGTTGTCAATTTTATTGGCGTATAATTGTTGATAGTAGTCTCTTATGATCTTTTGTGTTTCTGTGGTGTCTGTTGTGATTTCTCCATTTTCATTTCTAATTTTATTGATTTGATTTTTCTCTCTTTGTTTCTTGATGAGTCTGGTTAATGGTTTGTCAATTTTATTTATCTTTTTAAAGAACCAGCTTCTGGCTTTGCTGATTTTTGCTATGGTCTCTTTTGTTTCTTTTGATTTATTTCTGCCCTAATTTTTAAGATTTCTTTCCTTCTACTAACCATGGGGTTCTTCATTTCTTCCTTTTCTAGTTGCTTTAGGTATCGAGTTAAGTGATTTATTTGACTTTTTTCTTGTTCCTTGAGGTATGCCTGTATTGCTATGAACTTTCCCCTTAGCACTGCTTTTTCAGTGTCCCACAGGTTTTGGGTTGCTGTATTTTCATTTTCATTCATTTCTATGCATATTTTTATTTCTTTTACGATTTCTTCTATGATTTTTTGGTTATTCAGCAGAATGTTGCTCAGCCTCCATATGTTGGAATTTTTAATAGTTTTTCTCCTGTAATGGAGATCTAATCTTACTGCGTTGTGGTCCAAAAACATGCTTGGAATGATTTCAATTTTTCTGAATTTACCAAGGCTAGATTTATGGCCCAGGATGTGATTTATCCTGGAGAAGGTTCCGTGTGTGCTTGAAAAAAAGATGAAATTCATTGTTTTGGGGTAAAATGTCCTATAGATATCAATTAGGTTTAACTGCTCTATTATATCATTTAAGGTTTGCATTTCCTTGTTAATTTTCTGTTTAATTGATCTATCCATAGGTGTTAGTGTGGTATTAAAGTCTCCCACTATTATTGTGTTATTGTTAATTTCCCCTTAAATACTTATTAGCATTTGCCTTACATATTGTGGTGCTCCTATGTTGGGTGCATATATATTTATAATTGTTATATCTTCTCCTTGGATTGATCCTTTGATCATTATGTAGTGTCCTTCTTTGTCTCTTTCCCCAGCCTTTGTTTTAAAGTCTATTTTATCTGATATGAGTATTGCCACTCCTGCTTTCTTTTGGTCTCTATTTGCATGGAATATCTTTTATCAGCCCTTCACTTTCAGTCTGTATGTGTCCTGTTTTGAGGTGGGTCTCTTGTAGACAACATATATAGGGGTCTTGTTTTTGTATCCACTCAGCCAGACTTTATTTTTTGGTTGGTGAATTCAACCCATTTATGTTTAAGGTAATTATTGATAAATATGATCCAGTTGTCATTTCCTTTATTGTTTTTGTCTCGGGTTTATACACCCTTTTTGCGTTTCCTGTCTAGAGAAGACCCTTTAGCATTTGTTAGAGAGCTGGTTTGGTGGTGCTGAATTCTCTAAGCTTTTGCTTGTCTGTAAAGCTTTTGATTTCTCCTTCATATTTAAATGAGATCCTTGCTGGGTTCAATAATCTGGGCTGTAGGTTATTTTCTTTCATCACTGTAAGTATGTCTTGCTATTCCATCCTGGCCTGATGAGTTTCTATTGAAAGATCAGCTGTTATCCTTATGGGAATCCCCTTGTGTGTTATTTGTTGTTTTTCCCTTGCTGCTTTTAATATTTGTTCTTTGTGTTTGATCTTTGTTAATTTTATTAATATGTGCCTTATGGTGTTTTGCCTTGAGTTTATCCTGTTTGGGACTCTCTGGGTTTGTTGGACTTGGGTGATTATTTCCTTCCCCACTTTAGGGAAGTTTTCAACTATTATCTCCTCAAGTATTTTCTCATAGTCTTTCTTTTTGTCTTCTTCTTCTGGGACTCCTATGATTCGAATGTTGGGGCATTTAATATTGTCCTGGAGGTCTATGAGATTGCCCTCATTTCTTTTAATCCATTTTCCTTTTTTCTTCTGATTCATTTATTTCTACCATTCTATCTTCTAGTTCACTAATCCTATCTTCTGCCTCTCTTATTCTACTATTTGTTGCCTCTAGAGTGTTTTTTTATCTCATTTATTGCATTATTCATTATATATTGACTCTTGTTTATTTCTTCTAGGTCCTTGTTAAACCTTTCTTGCATCTTCTCAATCCTTGTCTCCAGGATATTTATCTGTGATTCCATTTTGATTTCAAGATTTTGAATCATTCTCACTATCATTATTTGGAATTCTTTACCAGGTAGATTCCCTATCTCTTCCTCTTTTGTTTGGTTTGGTGGGCATTTATCCTGTTCCTTTACCTGCTGGGTATTCCGCTGTCTCTTCATCTTGTTTATATTGCTGTGTTTGGGGTGGCCTTTCTGTATTCTGGCAGTTTGTGGAGTTCTCTTTATTGTGAAGTTTCCTCGCTGTGGGTGGAGTTGTATGGGTGACTTGTCAAGGTTTCTTGGTTAGGAACGCTTATGTCAGTGTTCTGGTGGGTGGAGCTGGATTTTTTTCTCTCAGGAGTGCAATGAAGTGTCCAGTAATGAGTTATGATATGGCAATGGGTTTGGAGTAACTTTGGGCAGCCTTTGAAGCTCAGGACTGCTGTGTTCCTGTGTTGCTGGAGAATTTGCATGGTATGTGTTGCTCTGGAACTTGTTTGCCCTTGGTTAGTGCTTGGTTTCATTGTAGGCATGGAGGGGTTTGATGAGCTCCTTTTGGTTAATGTTCCCTGGAGGCAGGAGTTCTCTGGTGTTCTCAGGATTTGGACTTAAGCCTCCTGCTTCTGGTTTTCAGTCTTATTTTTGCAGTAGTCTCAAGACTTCTCCTTCTATACAATACTGTTGATAAAACATCTAGGTTAAAGATGAAAAGTTTCTTTACAGTGAGGGACACCCAGAGAGGTTCACAGAGTTACATGGAGAAGAGAAGAGGGAGGAAGGGTTTAGAGGTGACCCAAATGAGATGAGGTGGAATCAAAAGAGGAGAGAGCAAGCTAGCTAGTAATCAATTCCTTATGTGCACTCCACAGTCTGGACCACTCAGAGATGTTCACGGAGTTATGCAGAGAAGAGAAGAGGGAGGAAGGATACAGAAGTGGCCTGGAGGATAAAAGAGGGGAATCAAAAGGAAAGAGACAGATCCAGCCAGTAATCAGTTTCCTAAGTGTTCTCCACCATCCAGAACACACAAAGAGATTCACAGAGTTGGGTAGAGAAGAGAAGGGGGAGGGAGGAGATATAGGCGACCTGGTGGAAAAAAGGAGAGTCCAAAGGAGGAGAGACCAGTTAAGCCAGTAATCTCGCTCCCAAGTAAAAATGGGTACTGAAGGTTTGGTTCTTAAAGGTACAAAATTGATAACAAATGTCAAAAAACAAAGATTAAAAATCTAGAGTAGAGGTTGGATTTTCAAAAATACAATATTAAAGAAAAGAAAAAAAAACAAAAAAAAAAAAGTCACAAAAATTATATGAAATATATATATTATATATATAAAGTTTGCTTTAAAAAATAGGGTCATTTTTTGCAAAGTAATAGTAGGTTATAAAAATGAAAATTAAAGTAGTAACAGAGGACTTAAAAATTAAAAGAAATTAAAAGATAGAAAAAAAAGAATGATCATAAAAATTGTAAACATAAATCTAGGACTTTCTCTGGTGTTGTTGTGGGCAGTGTGGGTTCAGTTCATTTTCAGATAGTTCCTTGGTCTGGCTTATATTTCTCAAGATCTATAGGCCCCTTCCTATGTAGTTGGTACTAATCACAGGGTTTTAATCTATTGCACCTGTCACTTCTAAGGAGGTTCCCTCTGTTTTAGCTTCTTCTGTTTGCTTGTCTCTTCAGTGTCTGATTTCCACCCTAACACAAGGAGGGTGGTGGTGGACACTTTTTTTTTTTTTGTCTCACTTGTTCAGTTGCACTGTGGAGAGGGAGGGACGCTGCAAACAAATAATACTGGCATGTGTTCACAGTGTCTCAGCCACACTGGGCCTGCCACCCCTCACAGCGCATGTGCCCTCCCTGCCCACACTGCTCAGGCTCTAGGTTTCTCTGCCGGGAACCGTCTGAGGCTAGCCCTGGGCTGCCTGCACCTTCCTGGTCTAAGCCGCTCAGGTTTAGGTGCTCGAGTAGTCCTCAGAGGCGCAGACTCTGTTGGGTCTGTGTTTTGTGCCCTTCCCAGGTCTGAGCAGCTCAAGTAATGAGGTGTTTGGTAAGCGTGGTTGCTGCAACTTATCACCTCCCCCGTCCCTGCTGCTCCTTTTTCTGGGTGTACAACTGGTGCACCTTCACAGGCGGATGTCCAGGACCCCAAGAAATCTTAGTTAGCAAAGAAGCCTGCTTGCAGTTTGGTAGATAATGTCTCTCTGGGGCTGCGATTGCCCCCTGCTGGCTCTGGCTGCCTGTCACCGGAGGGGGATGGTCTGCAACAGGCTGTCTCTGTTCAGTATTTTGTTCTGTGAGTGGGCCTGGCAGTGTGTTAGGTTAGGGCTTTGCCCGTGGTAGCTATCCCACAGTTTGGTTTGCTAGTCCAAGTTAGTTCACTCAGATTGCCCTTGAGGCATTCAGGCTCGTCCTTACTCTAAGCAATGCAGCCTGCACCTCCCTGCTCAGCCGCTACTTGCTTGTCGCGGGTACAGGCGTCTGAGCTACTTCTCCACTGGGGGAGTTACTGTTGGGCTCGAAGTCTATGGGTTTTAGTTATGTATTTATTTTTTCCTCCCAGTTATGTTGCCCTCTGTGCTTCCAAGCTCACTACAGAACTCAACAGTGAGAATGTTTCCTGGTGTTTTGAATCTTCTTTCTTTTTAAGACTCCCTTCCAGGGGGGACAGAGCTCCGTCCCTACCTCTTTTGTCTCTTTTTTTTTTTTGCCTTTTCTGTTTTTTCCTACCTCTTTTCGAAGACAATGGGCTTCTTTTCTGGGTGCCTGATGTCCTCTGCCCACATTCAGAAGTTGTTTTGTGGAATTTACTCAGCGTTTAAATGTTCTTTTGATGAATTTGTGGGGGAGAAAGTGATCTCCCCGTCCTATTCCTCTGCCATCTTAGGACCGCCTCCTATTTTTTTTATCATTTTAAAACCGGATGTTTGTACATATTTAATTTCTTTCTAAAATCAGAACAGATCAGTCGCTCAGTCGTGTCCGACTCTTTGCGACCCCATGAACCGCAGCACGCCAGGCCTCCCTGTCCATCACCAGCTCCCGGAGGTCACTCAGACTCGCATCCATCGAGTCAGTGATGCCATCCAGCCATCTCATCCTCTGTCGTCCCCTTCTCCTCCTGCCCTCAACCCCTCCCAGCATCAGAGTCTTCTCCAATGTGTCAACTCTTCGCATGAGGTGGCCAAAATACTGGAGTTTCAGCTTTAGCATCATATCTTCCAAAGAAATCCCAGGGCTGATCTCCTTCAGAATGGACCGGTTGGATCTCCTTGCAGTCCAACGGACTCTCAAGAGTCTTCTCCAACACCACAGTTCAAAAGCATCAATTCTTCAGCACTCAGCCTTCTTCACAGTCCAGCTCTCACATCCATACATGACCACAGGAAAGACCATAGCCTTGACTAGGTGAACCTTTGTTGGTAAAGTGATGTCTCTGCTTTTGAATATGCTATCTAGGTTGGTCATAACTTTCCTTCCAAGGAGTAAGCCTCTTTTAATTTCATGGCTGCAGTCACCATCTGCAGTGATTTTGGAGCCCAGAAAAACAAAGTCTGACACTGTTTCCACTGTTTCCCCATCTATTTCCCATGTAGTGATGGGACCAGATGCCATGATCTTCGTTTTCTGAATGTTGAGCTTTAAGCCAACTTTTCACTCTCCACTTTCACTTTCATCAAGAGGCTTTTTAGCCCCTCTTCACTTTCTGCCATAAGAGTCGTGTCATCTGCATATCTGAGGTTATTGATATTTCTCCCGGCAATCTTGATTCCAACTTGTGTTTCTTCCAGTCCAGCATTTCTCATGATGTACTCTGCATATAAGTTAAATAAACATGGTGACAATATGCAGCCTTGACGTACTCCTTTTCCTATTTGGAACCAGTCTGTTGTTCCATGACCAGTTCTAACTGTTGCTTCCTGACCTGCATACAGATTTCTCAAGAGGCAGATCAGGTGGTCTGGTATTCCCATCTCTTTCAGAATTTTCCAGAGTTTATTGTGATCCACACAGTCAAAGGCTTTGGCATAGTCAATAAAGCAGAAATAGATGTTTTTCTGGAACTCTCTTGCTTTTTCCATGATCCAGCAGATGTTGGCAATTTGATCTCTGGTTCCTCTGCCTTTTCTAAAACCAGCTTGAACATCAGGAAGTTCACGGTTCACATATTGCTGAAGCCTGGCTTGGAGAATTTTGAGCATTACTTTACTAGCGTGTGAGATGAGTGCAATTGTTCGGTAGTTTGAGCACTCCTTGGCATTGCCTTTCTTTGGGATTGGGATGAAAACTGACCTTTTCCAATCTTGTGGCCACTGCTGAGTTTTCCAAATTTGCTGGCATATTGAGTGCAGCACTTTCACAGCATCATCATTCAGGACTTGGAATAGCTCCACTGGAATTCCATCACCTCCACTAGCTTTGTTCGTAGTGATACTTTCTAAGGCCCATTTGACTTCACATTCCAAGATGTCTGGCTCTAGGTCAGTGATCACATCATCATGATTATCTAGGTCTTGAAGCTCTTTTTTGTACAGTTCTTCTGTGTATTCTTGCCACCTCTTCTTAATATCTTTTGCTTCTGTTAGGTCCACACCATCTCTGTCCTTTATCGTGCCCATCTTTGCATGAAATATTCCTTTGGTATCTCTGATTTTCTTGAAGAGATCTCTAGTCTTTCCCATTCTGTTGTTTTCCTCTATTTCTTTGCATTGATCACTGAAGAAGGCTTTCTTATCTCTTCTTGCTATTCTTTTGAACTCTGCATTTAGATGTTTATATCTTTCCTTTTCTCCTTTGCTTTTCACTTCTCTTCTTTTCACAGCTATTTGTAAGGCCTACCCAGACAGCCATTTTGCTTTTTTGCATTTCTTTTCCATGGGGATGGTCTTGATCCCTGTCTCCTGTACAATGTCACGAACCTCATTCCATAGTTCATCAGGCACTCTATCTATCATATCTAGGCCCTTAAATCTATTTCTCACTTCCACTGTATAATCATAAGGGATTTGATTTAGGTCATACCTGAATGGTCTAGTAGTTTTCTCTACTTTCTTCAACTTCAGTCTGAATTTGGCAATAAGGAGTTCATGGTCCGAGCCACAGTCAGCTCCTGGTCTTGTTTTTGCTGATTGTATAGAGCTTCTCCATCTTTGGCTGCAAAGAATATAATCGATCTGATTTCGGTGTTGACCATCTGGTGATGTCCATGTATAGAGTCTTCTCTTGTGTTGTTGAAAGAGGGTATTTGCTATGACCAGTGCATTTTCTTGGCAAAACTCTATTAGTCTTTGCCCTGCTTCATTCCGTATTCCAAGGCCAAATTTGCCTGTTACTCCAGGTGTTTCTTGACTTCCTACTTTTGCATTCCAGTCCCCTATAATGAAAAGCACATCTTTTTTTGGGTGTTAGTTCTAAAAGGTCTTGTAGGTCTTCATAGAACCTTTCAACTTCAGCTTCTTCAGCGTTACTGGTTGGGGCATAGATTTGGATTACTGTGACATTGAATGGTTTGCCTTGGAAACGAACAGAAATCATTCTGTTATTTTTGAGATTGCATCCAAGTACTGCATTTCGGACTCTTTTGTTGACCATGATGGCCACTCCATTTCTTCTGAGGGATTCCTGCCCACAGTAGTAGATATAATGGTCATCCGAGTTAAATTCACCCATTCCAGTCCATTTTAGTTCGCTAATTCCTAGAATGTCAACATTCTTTCTAAAATAAAACTATGTAAATAAATGATCATGTTGGAGGATAGCCTCATTGTCTGAATTCAGTCTCACTGAAGTCAAAAATTCACAAAATACTGTTGGAAATAAAAGAAAACTTTAAATCATCTCTGTATTTTAAAAATAATTTATGTTTACTTTGAAAGACTATAATACAACATCTGAGAAGAAAGTGAAATTTCATGAAAAATAGTTGTTAAATAATCATTTGGGCTTCTACACAGTATTAATAATAGATTTAATAATTATTTAAAATTCAAATCATCTTTTAAATTTGTGATTATCTGAAATTAATAAATGCAATGGAAAAATCTTGCTTGTCATTTACTGTTTTTTATAAGAATAACAATTCAAAACACTGACCTAACATTCAATGAACTTTTTCTATAACTTAAAATTCATACACAATTAAAGGGGAAAAAAGTGTTTAAAAATGAATTCAGAGCAAACGAATATTTTCTCAACAAAGTATTTGAAATCGTTTATTCTTAAGGTCATCTTGGTAATATGTTAAATGTGATATATTAACTGTTTAGAGTATTTTGTATTCATTTTTCCTTGCCAATATTATACTGCTGCTGCTGCTAAGTCGCGTCAGTCGAGTCCGACTCTGTGCGACCCCATAGATGGCAGCCCATCAGGCTCCATCGCCCCTGGGATTCTCCAGGCAAGAACACTGGAGTGGGGTGCCATTGCCTTCTCCAGCCAATATTATACAGTCTTCCTTATATATAAATTTACTTTAAATTAAATGATAAATAAGATTTACTCTGTATGCCATTAATTATAATAATAAAACCTAAATATACTTATTATGTTAAAACAGGGTTCTGTATAGTTTGTAGAGTTTTTTCTGTTATCATTTTCATTCATTTTCACTATGCTCAGCAGTATTGGTGCTGATTTGTATTCCAAAAGATAGTTTCAAATGGTATCTTGGATTTAAGTTAAACATAAAAGCCAAGAAATTCAAAGTTAAGCTCATATTCGATTTTGTTATAATCCCCATTAAAACTGGGCTATTTTTTTAAATTTGCATTTTTTCATTTATAATGCTCTCTAATAGGCTTGGCCTTACTGCTCAAAGAGACAGAATAAATGCTTTAAGATTCAAGATTTAAGCGACTTTGTAAAATCTTTTGTCCATCGATGATTCTCTTTATCCTGTGTGCTAAGTTGCTTCAGTCATGTCCTACTCCTTGCGACCCCATGAACCACAGTCCACCAGGCCCCTCTCTTCATGGGATTCTCCAGGCAGGAATCCTGGAGTGGGTTGCCATTCTCTCCTCCAGGGGATCGTCCAGACCCAGGGATAGGGATCAAAACCTTGTCTCTTAAGTCTCCTGCATTGAAAGGTGGGTTCTTTACCACTAGTGCCACCTGAAAAACCCTAGATGACTTTAAACTATTTACTATGAAAAAAGATGTTTCTGTTATTTAGCAGTTTTCATTATGTACTGACTATTTGTGACACTTAGCTTGTTTCTTGGATAACAGAGATAAAAATCACAACATCTTGTCCTAGAAATGGCTGAAGTGTGACGGGAAGACAAAATTGACTCCCCAAATTAAATCTCTGATGATACACGTATTTTGAAAGAGATACTGCTGGATTACCTGGCAACAGACAAAGAGTTCTAAGTCAGACTGGGGAAGAATGGAGGTAGTATTTTAAAGTTTCTTGGAGAAGACAAACTTTTTGACTTACAAAGGAAAAACAGTGGAGGAAAGGACCTCAAGTCTTAGGTGTCCAACCTATCTTATGGATACATTTACCTCCCAGTATTATTTGTTGTTATTCAGTTGCTAAACTGTGTCCAATTCTTTGTGACCCCATGAACTGTAGCACATCAGGCTCCTCTATCATCCACTATCTCCCAGAGTTTGCTCAAATTCCTGTCCGTTGAGTCGATGATGCTTTCTAATCATCTCATCCTCTGCCACTGCCTTCTCCTTCCATCTTTAATCTTTCCCGGCATCAGGGTCTTTTCCAATGAGTCAGCCCTTCATATCAGATAGCAGAAGTATTGGAGCTTCAGCAACAGTCTTTCCAATGAATAGTCAGAGTTGTTTCCTTTAGGGTTGACTGATTTGATCTCCTTGCTGTCCAAGGAATTCTCAAGAGTCTTTTCTAGCACCACAGTTCAAAAGAATCAATTCTTTAGTGCTCAGCCTTCCTTATGGACCACCTCTCCAATCTGTACATGATTATTGGAGAAACCTTAGGTAGATCTTAAATGAACCTGCAGTGTAGACTAGATACCACTCTCCTATTGTAGCCATGATGGCCTGCTTGACTAAACTTTACACAGGCTTCTTCCTGACCCGGGACCCTTACCTCCCTTTTTTTAAATCATTGTCTAAGACAACATTTTGGAGAAGGAAATGGCAACCCACTCTAGTATTCTTGCCTAGAGAATCCCAGGGACAGAGGAGCCTGGTGGGCTGCCATTTATGGGGTCACACAGAGTTGGACACGACTGAAGCAACTTAGCATGCATGCATGCATTGGAGAAGGAAATGGCAATCCACTTCAGTATTCTTGCCTGGAGAATCCCAGGGACAGAGGAGCTTGGTGGGCTTCCATCTACGGGGTCGCACAGAGTCGGGCACAACTGATGTGACTTAGTAGCAACAGCAGCAGCAGCAAGACAACATTTTACTGTAAATTATTTCTCCACCCTTTTAAGATGTAAATCTCCAGTCCTTTGGCCGTTTTATAATTTGCTAAATTTTCTCTCAAGTACCTGGGAGCCATCCCCTTGAAATGTAATCATCAAGAAACATAGGGCTGCTATCCCCCTGAAGGAACTTAGCTTTCCCTAAGCGCTAGTTAGCACATGCAGATGACCTAACCACAGTGACCAAACTCTTCTCTAAGGTCCCCCAGTATTTTTTTCACTACTGTAACCAGGAACTTAAAAATTCTTCTTTTTATTTAATGGAATTGAGTTCAATCCTTCTTGCCTATTGTAATAGCCATGAAAAGGTCTTCTTTGGCTGTTTAACTCCGTCTGGTATAATTTTCCTTTAACAGTTCAAAGGTATCATTTTCTCATAAATCAACTTTGGAGTGACTTCATGGAGTCGGTTATAACCCAAGAGAAGTAACATGTAAAATGTATTTTGAATTTTATTATTTTTGACACAAAATAAGATTTTCCATCTTTGTAGTGGAAAACCAGAAATGAAATATAAAATATGTTTTGAGGTTTATTTTTTAAATGAATTTTAACTTAAATTTTTGACATGAATATTCATCCAAATGACATGCAAGACTAGAGTGTTATGACAATTGCTAAAAGCTCATGGATCTATTTTATCTGCTATGACAAAGCAGAATTCTCCATAGAGAGGCAAAATTTGTTCAGTGTGGTAATGACAATGTAGATATGTGAGATTTTCTGATGATAAGAAAAGAGAAAAATATCTTTTCATAGAAAGTTAAAATGTAAAATAACAAGACTCCAGTGCTTTCCTTTCTGTGTGTTTGAACACGTATATTTGTATATGTTTTTATATATAACACAATATAAGAAATTACCATTACAAATATAAGAAAAAGACCATCAACAAAAGCATAATTCTGCAAAAATGACTTTGACACTTGCTTTAGTCCTAGTTTATATTAAATCAATTTCTTATAAGTATCAAAAAGATATTTATTTAAATGTAACAATATTTACTATGTCTGTCATTTTTCTTTTATTTGTAGGCTTGTTCTTGTAAGAATTCTAATAAATTAATAAGTTCAAGATAAAAAAAGACATTTGTTTAAATGTAAACATCCTTTTAACTACTCTACTTCATAAATCAAGAACATAGCAAACTTAGAAAAGAGCTTTCCCTTGGAACAACCATGGCTTTTATGTATTTCGGAGCAATTTTAAATGGCTAGAAAGTTGTCTGAACCAATTCATAGCTAATATGTAAACTTTGTATAATCTTGACCTGAGAAGATATTCTCTTCCTTGAAGCTGGTCAGGAAAATTAGAGATATATTGCACCAATATATATGTGATACCAATAATTTTTCACTCAGGAAAAGTAAACCAGAGATTTTTTATTGTCCTCACTTGGTTTTTATTTTTGTTCTTGACTCTTTTCTATGCTGATTTAAATCTTCTGAATTGTAGAGAAGTCTTATAGCATGTGCATTAAATATTTTCTCCCATACTGAAACTTAAAATAGTAATATATGCAGTTAGGTAAAGAAAAGATTAAATTTGTATTTAAAAATAATCAATTCTTATAAAAATTACTTTTGATTGCATTTTCTCCAAAATGTGCTGGATATTCAATTTTTTATTGAAATATTTCAATGGTATATGTAAATAATAATGATTATCTATTTACTACAACAAAATAGCAAACAATTGAGGATGAGTAAAGCAAATCAGGGCTATTTGTTCTAATTCAGACAATAATCCTGTAGTTAAGCAAAGTGTAATTGGTTAACTTAAGATAAATTTCAATTTTTAAATTATATTTTTCGATATACTACTATACTGTCTATTTAAGAAAAACATATTTTAATAGTTTTTTACTTCAAGTTAGCACATTAATTGTTGTTAATAATTTAACTATAACTTTGTTGCTAATATTTAGCTTTAGACAGCAAATATATGTGTATAGAAAATACTATATGACTAGAATTTTGTTTTTAAAATATGACAAATATTATAACTGTTAATTTTTCTAATGAAATTTTGTAGATAACTTCATATTGACAAAATGCATAGGCTTTAAACTGCATAAAATATGTGAAGTATATGTAAATCTTCCTAAAAAAAAAACAGGCAATTTATATTAGAATTTTAAACTTTACTCAGTGGGAATGAAATATAGCTACATTAGATTTATCAACAATATATACAGTTGAATATTACATAGCTCTCTGTACCATCACACTTTCAGTGAACAATTATTCATGACTCAGTTGAAATATATCCACATTTTTAATAGATTTCATAGGAAAGCGTTACAATTTTAAGTACCTACTCAGCACACTTATTATTAGCAATTTCCTAGCATCATCGACTCAATGGACATGAGTTTGAGCAAACTCCAGGAAACAGCAAAGGGCAGGTAAGCCTGGCATGTTGCCACCTTTGGGGTCACAGAGTCAGGCACAGCTTAGTGAATGACTGAAATTATGGTGTAACATCCTATGTTTATTGTATTTTGGGGGTAATTTTTTTTTTCCTTTCTTACAAAATATTTCTTTCAAACTTTAGTATGCATAAAACATGCTGAAAAGCTTGTTGAAAATAAAGAGTTTGAGTTTCTATCCATAGATTTTGTGTCTGTAGGTTTGGGTCACAGCCAAAGAATCTTCATTTTTAACAGGCTTGCCAGGCAATTCTTATGGATATGATTTGTGGACCACATTTTTAAAAAATATTATTTATCTTAATTGCTCAATCTCATGCTTTTGAACATCAACTTAATTTCAGACTTTTTTCTCCCTCTATCCATATCTGTCTCTGTCTCTCTTTCTCTCCCTTTCTCTGTGGGATAAGCTTTTAGAAAATTTGTGGCAAAAAAGTAGAATGTTGATTGATTATGTACATTGTCTACTTAGAAAAAAATTCAACAGAAGAGTTGTGAGTTTGTTTTATTCAGGTTCTTGCTGAGGACTGTAGCCTGGAAAATAGCTACTCAGCATTGAGGAAACTACTCTGAAGAAGTAGGGGAGAAGCCAGTATATATATGATCTTTGACTTGGAAATTTATGCAATCAAACATACATCTTGATAAAAGATTAGTGCTGATACAAAGAACAGGCTTTCATGTTAATGATTTTAGTACCTTGTATTTATTTTTTACTATATGGAAATACACAAATATCAGGGACATTCAAATTGTTCCTGAGGTATCCATCGAACCACCTAAGTTCATGCTCTTGCAAAACACAGAGTGCCTCATCATGTTTTTCACCCTGAATTCCTTTCAGTCTGCACTGTGTTCAGGGATGTAGTGAATTATGACTTAATCCTTGTAAAATTGGATGGTGAGCAAAACAAATTAAGCGATCTTAATTTTTTGCCTCCACAATAAAAACACTTTTTTGTGAATCCTTACTCTGATAACTTAGAATCATATTGGAGCACCACAATGCAAACACCAAATATTTTAAGCACAGATGGCACCCCACTCCAGTACTCTTGCCTGGAAAATCTCATGGACGGAGGAGCCTGGTAGGCTGTAATCCATGAAGTCGCTAACAGTCGGACACGACAGAACGACTTCACTTTGACTTTTCACTTCATGCATTGGAGAAGGAAATGGCAACCCACTCCAGTGTTCGCCTGGAGAATCCCAGGGATGGGGGAGCCTGGTGGGCTGCCATCTATGGGGTCACACAGAGTCGGACACGAGTGAAGCGACTTAGCAGCAGCAGCAGTAGTGATTTATTTAATCTTCTTGACCTTACAAGTTTAAGTCTAATCTAATATTTATTACCTTGGACTTTTTTGTTTTGCTGTTCCAGGTCAGGATTTTGAAAAAATGACTTTTTATATTTTTATCTCCTATTTGCAAAATGGTATCTGCTATGTCATAACACCATTGCTGTAGTTTACCACATTGATAATGCCATTATTTTTGAGTCTTTGCTAAGATGGAATCAAATGCTACCAATTAAATTGTAATTCAATTGTTTTATTTATTGCTAATGAATTTCAGAGGCCCAAAACTTTTAATACTCATCTTAGAAGCATGAAAATATGGTTATTTAGTAAATAATATTTTAACTGTTTATGAAAGAAACTGTACATTTAACTTGCATGCACAGCCACTAATACCTCAGCATCAACCTCATGGGAGCTCAGACCATGTGCAATTATCTTGGAATTATTCTCCCAAAGTTTCTAAGATGTGCTTTTATTCATTGAATTTCCTGTTGACTTCCTATTCTATAATCAATCTTCAGAAAATTATAGCTTTTTAAGCAACTTTTCTACAGTAATCAACATCACTTTATTTCAAATACTTCAGACTACAAATGATAGAGCAGTTGAAAAAGACTGGGTTATGCATCCATCATCATTTACTTCCAATTTCTTCTTTGCCAGGTAACTAGGTGTGCAATTGAGTATCTGTGAAGCTTACTTGTTTCAACATTAATGCAGGCATGGCCTTTGCATAACATGGTTTAAAAACTGTTTTAAATATCTTCTCAATGCCATCTCTTTTTGACTAATATGCATATACCCAGGATACATAATTTAAAATAGTGTTTTTCAACACAGGTCGAATCAAAATCACCAGCTATGCATTTTCAACCTACACAAATACATTTCAATATCTTCCCCAAGTGTTCTTATGTGAGTCTTACAGAATGGAAGGATGGAGATGTTTAATTTCAGATACTCTCTAGCCCTTGGTGCTTCCCTGGAAGGCAGGGAAATATCAACGTTCATGAATTTCTTTCTTTCACTTAATACATTTTTATAAGTTGCATTCTGTAAGTTGAGTACTGTAGCACCACTAAAAATACAACAGTTAGGAGGAAAGAAATGGACCGAGCACTGTGGGACCCGATTACATTAACAGTGCACTGGGCATTCTGTCAGAGAAATGAAGGGCTCTGCAGAAAGTGTTATGCTGCAGCTATCATGTAGCAGCTCATAAGAACAGATTGTTAACTGTTCAGGATTTATTCACTTCTTAGGACTTTTACTGGACCAGCGGCTATCATGTTGCTCCTTAGAAGAAAAGCTATGACAAACCTACACAGTGTATTAAAAAGCAGAGACATCGCTTTGCCCAAAAAGGTCCATATGCTTAAAGCTGTGGTTTTTCCAGTAGTCATGTAGAAATGTGAGAGTTGGAGCACAAGGAAGGCTGAGTGCCAAAGAATTGATGCTTTGGAACTGCAGTTCTGGAGAAGACTCTTGGAAGTCCCTTGGACAGCAAGATCAAACCAGTCAGTCCTCAAGGAAATCAACCCTGAGTAGTCTTTGGGAGGACTGATGCTGAAGCTGAAGCTCCAATACTTTGGCCACCTAACAAAGAGCCAACTCATTGGAAAAGGTCCTGGTGCTGGGAAGGATTGAAGGCAGGAGGAGATGGTGGTGACACAGGATGAGAAAGTTGGATGGTATCATCAACTCAATGGACATGAATTTTTCAAACTCTGGGAGATAGTTAAGGACTGGGAAGCCTGGCATGTTGCAGTTCTTGGAGTCGCAAAGAGTTGGACACAACAGAGTGACTGAACAACAACAAAAACAACAAAAATGTTTAGCTTGAAGTCCCCACATAGGTAATATTCTCTTAGAAGGGGTATTGAGAAGAGAACTGGAAGTGAGGGTCTGGAGGATTGAATGAGAGGTATAATTTGATGATATCTATCTGGGAGTGATGGCAAGAGAATATAGCCATATAATGGAAGAACATAAAAAACATTTATGAAACTTGTATTACCTGTTTCTGTGTAGTTAACAACACCCAAATTAAATAGTTTAAAATTAACAGTAATTTTGTTTACTTTCGTCCATGTCAACATTTTGTATTGAGTTTAGCTTGGTGTTTTCTGGCTGGTTTCAAATGATATTCCTCAGCACTGTGTCTTGGTCGAGATTTTTTAAAATAACCTTACTCATTTGATTGAGAGTTGGTCCTAGCTATTTCCCAGGCCACACATTTAGATCAGGCTAGCTTGGAATTCTTTACAGGGGAACGTGGTTCCAAAATCAAAAAAGAGATGATTTCAATCCCCATATTTTTCAAGCTTCTGCTTGAACGATATTTGCTAAAATATTTGGCCAAAGAAAGTCACATGGTCAATCACAGCTAATCTAGGAAGAAGCTATATATGAGTATGGAGACCGGGACACATAATACCTTGTGGGCTACTTCAATAACTGTCTGCTGTAAACCTGAACGATCAAGTAGACAGTAAAGCAGCAAGACCAGATCCGATCAGATCAGTCACTCAGTCATGTCCGACTCTTTGCGACCCCATAAATCGCAGCTCGCCAGGCCTCCCTGTCCATCACCAACTCTCGGAGTTCACTCAGACTCACGTCCATCCGGTCAATGATGCCATCCAGACATCTCATCCTCTGTGGTCCCCTTCTCCTCCTGCCCCCAATCCCTCCCAGCATCAGAGTCTTCTCCAATGAGTCAACTCTTCATATGAGGTGGCCAAAATACTGGAGTTTCAGCTTTAGCATCATTCCTTCCAGCAGCAGCAAAGAAGGTGGGAAAAAGATGACTAAGGTGTTAGAGGAAACAATAGAAATAATTGCAAATGACAAAGGAAGATTGTAAGGATGAAATAGTACTTTTTTTTAATGTGGACGATTTTTAAGTCTTAATTGAATTTGTTACAGTATTGCTTCTGTTTTATTTTATTTTTTTTAATTTTTAGGCCACAAACATGTGGGATCTTAGCTCTCCAACCAGGGATTGAATCCACACCTGTTACATTGGAAGGAGACATCTTAACCTTGGTACTGTCAGGGAAGTCCCCAGAGTACAGTTAATGAAACAAAAGGTTACATTTTTGGTATGGATGGGGTATCTTTGCACTTTACTGTTTTCTTCATCCATCAGTTTTGTGTCAATTCAGGTTACTTTTAACTGTACATGATGAAGAGGAACTGTTACAGTGTCTTCATCACAGAGATATATGCTTTACTACCATAAAATGAGGTCTAGCTATAGATAGTTCATCTCTGCTACTTTGTCTTAACAAGGACTCAGATTCCATCTTTTGTCCAGCATTTGTATTGTCATTTTCCATCTTAATACTATTACTGACCAGGGTTCTCAGCTTTTTTAATCAATAGAAATTGATTAGAGGCCAGACAAGAAATTCAGACAAGGCTTTACTGGGGCCCTTGACAGAGAAGTGGGCAAGAACATGTAAAGGGTTCCCTTGCTCATACATTCATTCTCCAAACAGGGATGAGCTGGTTCCTTATATTGGATGAGAGCAGAGGTGTGTCCAGGGGTCAGGCCAGTGGGATGACCTAGGTGGTTTGCCCACTCCTTTGGTGGTGTTGAATGCAGGAGCATATCCAGTGCCCCACTTTTGCTCTTGGAATTTCAGAAGTGGCAGCTGGGCTTATTGGTCCTTTTATATTTTGTCCACAATTTTCCCCAACTGCCATACCCACAATTATTTTTAGTCTGTTATAGTTTCTCTGTAGTTAGTTTGAGAAGACATGTGTCCAGGTGTATGTATTGTAGTAGAGTCCCAGGTCCCAGGTTCCAGGCTGTCTCAATATATGTTGCCTCCCTGTAATGACTGCTATATTTTCAGACTTGAAGATGGAAGAAGGAAAAAGGAAGTGAAAGTTGTCTTTTAATGAGGCTATAGGAAAGACTGCTTCCAACATGTACCATTGCCAAGTGCTCTGCAATATGGTCATATTTAATTTCACAAGAAGGGAAACATTGGAGTATATTTATATTTATATTGCAGTATAAACTGATCACAGAGGTCCACATAAACAGAAGCAGAGTTCTCTTTTCTATATGAGAACAGAGCATGCTACAAGCATTTTCCTACTTTGAAATATATGATAACTCAGTATTCCCCCTGAGGCTCTAAGATTTACATGATTCAACTTTCTCCTCTTATTTTTCTTAATCTATGTAATATGCACTAATTGTATGCCTTTTCCGAGAATAAACTGACAGAGTGATTTTTTTAAAAAAAGTATTAGGAGGTAATAAAGCTCACATTTACTATTTAATCTGTACCTAGTGTCATTTTAATTGTGTTCATAAATATTATCTCAATGAAACTCCACAACAATCCTTTCAAATAGTACTAATATTTTTATTAAATTTAAGGATGTAAAATTGATCAGGGGGAGATTAACTTACTAAAATTCAGATAATTAATGAACTTTTGAAATTTCTGACACAAAAGTTTATGTTTCAGCTGGCTTTATATATAATACCACTAGTCCATGGGGTCGCTAAGAGTCCTACATGACTGAGCGACTTCACTTTCACTTTTCACTTTCATGCATTGGAGAAGGAAATGGCAACCTGCTCCAGCATTCTTGCCTGGAGAATCCCAGGGACGGTGGAGCCTGATGGGCTGCTGTCTATGGGGTCACACAGAGTCAGACTGAAGCGACTTAGCAGCAGCAGCAGCAGTGTGATTAAAAAGTATTTAACAGAGTATGTTTTATCTAGTATTAAACTTTTAGCCTAATGTGGGGTTTGAAACAGGTAAATTTCCCTTTAAAGAAATAGATTTTTGTATGAGAGATCTCATTCTCACTCCATTATTTTTTAAACATATCTTATGATTTTCCTTTTACTTATATGCACTGCATTCCATACATTAGTGTTTTTAGATATTTGTGTTTCAATGTGAATGAACTTGGTTATATTCAGTTATTAGAAAAAAAAATTGCTTTCAAAACATCCCAATCATTTTTATTATTATGCCAAACAAATAATTTGGCATTAGATTTAATAATTTATTATGGGTTGAATGATACCACATAAAGAAATCTTCAAAATATTCTGAATTTAATGAATCTATAAACCCTTGCTGCTGCCACTGCTAAGTCGCTTCAGTCGTGTCCAACTCTGTGCAACCCCATAGATGACAGCCCACCAGGCTCCCCTGTCCCTGGGATTCCCCAGGCAAGAACACTGAAGTGGGTTGCCATTTCCTTCTCCAATGCATGAAAGTGAAAAGTGAAAGTGAAGTCGCTCAGTCTTGTCTGACTCTTAGCGACCCCATGGACTGCAGCCCACCAGGCTCCTCCATCCATGGGATTTTCCAGGCAAGAGTACTGGAGTGGGGTGCCATTGTCTTCTCCAATGCATGAAAGTTAAAAGTGAAAATGAAGTCGCTCAGTCGTCCGACTCTTAGCGACCCCATGGACTGCAGCCTACCAGGCTCCTCCGTCCACACATTCAAAACTCAAATTAATTTTATACAAAAAATATGTGAGGGCTTATAGTATTAAACAATAGAGGCCTCTTGAGTCCATGATTACTATTTGTTAATCACCAAAGGTGTATTTAAATACATATGCAGAGTACATACATAATGAGAAATGCTGGACTGGAAGAAACACAAGCTGGAATCAAGATTGCCGGGAGAAATATCAATAACCTCAGATATGCAGATGATACCACCCTTATGGGAGAAAGTGAAGAGAAACTAAAAAGCCTCTTGATGAAAGTGAAAGTGGAGAGTGAAAAGATTGGCTTAAAGCTCAACATTCAGAAAACGAAGATCATGGCATCTGGTCCCATCACTACATGGGAAATAGATGGGGAAACAGTGGAAACAGTGTCAGACTTTATTTTTCTGGGCTCCAAAATCACTGCAGATGGTGACTGCAGCCATGAAATTAAAAGACGCTTACTCCTTGGAAGGAAAGTTATGACCAACCTAGATAGCATATTCAAAAGCAGAGACATCACTTTGCCAACAAAGGTTCACCTAGTCAAGGCTATGGTCTTTCTGTGGTCATGTATGGATGTGAGAGCTGGACTGTGAAGAAGGCTGAGCGCCCAAGAATTGATGCTTTTGAACTGTGGTGTTGGAGAAGACTCTTGAGAGTCCGTTGGACTGCAAGGAGATCCAACCGGTCCATTCTGAAGGAGATCAGCCCTGGGATTTCTTTGGAAGGAATGATGCTAAAGCTGAAACTCCAGTATTTTGGCCACCTCATGCGAAGAGTTGACTCATTGGAGAAGACTCTGATGCTGGGAGGGATTGAGGGCAGGAGGAGAAGGGGACGACAGAGGATGAGATGGCTGGATGGCATCACTGACTCGATGGATGCGAGTCTGAGTGACCTCCGGGAGCTGGTGATGGACAGGGAGGCCTGGTGTGCTGCGGTTCATGGGGTCACAAAGAGTCGGACACGATTGAGCGACTGATTTGATCTGATCTGATCTGATATCACATCTACCAGAGAAGGCATAATGATCCACTGTACCTTATGTATATTTTTGGAGAAGGCAGTGGCACCCCACTCCAGTACTCTTGCCTGGAAAATCCCATGGACGGAGGAGCCTGGTAGGCTGCAGTCCATGGGGTTGCCAAGAGTCGGACACGACTGAGCTACTTCACTTTCACTTTTCAGTTTCATGCATTGGAAAAGGAAATGGCAACCCACTCCAGTGTTCTTGCCTGGGGAATCCTAGGGCCGGGGGAGCCTGGTAGGCTGCCGTCTATGGGGTCACACAAAGTCGGACACGACTGAAGTGACTTAACAGCAGCAGTATATCACATCCACAAAAGAAAAAAAAAGTAATAATATATTTTTATTCAGTCTTTCTTTCCAAATGTATTGTAAAAAAAAAAATCCCAAGGTCTCTCATGATAGAAAGCTTGTAATGTGAGCCTCAACCCAGGCAAACACTTTACATTTATTCAAACTGTAAAATTGTTAGTATCTAGAGAACTCGTGCTGAATCAACTTTATTTAAATGGAATATTGCAACACATTCACAATAGAAGCCTATACCTTTTCCTCTGCATGATCATATAAGCCTTTATATTGTTCAGAAAGAAAATTCTCAGAACATTAAAGAAAGTAGAAACCCTTATTATTCAAGAAGTTAGGTAGAAGAAATGTGATGACTCTGACTTCAATAAAAGGCAAGTTTTATTCCAAACAGTGGATTCACTTGTATTAGGCACTGTATGTTTTTATGGTAATTGCCAGTACAGTTTATGCAGCGAAGTTTGAACTATGGGATAATATAAATTTCATTATTTTCTATAGAAAAGAAAGTAAGGTAAGTCTATCTCATCTCAAAGACTGATATATTCTGATTTTTATTTGCTTTTCTCATAATATTACACTTACTAGTTGAGTATTTTGGGAAAATTCAAAGTTTAATGATACATACCTTGCACTTACAGAATAAGTCAGATCTCTTTCAATTAAAAAAAGTGCACAAAGCTTAGTGAATTTTCCTGTATTAACTACATTTGTGGCCTTTAAAATTCTCATGTTTCCTGCTACCTGAAGACAGTTTTCATAAAAAATTCTATTCCATCAAAATCAATTACATTTCTCTGAGTCAGTATTGAGCACTTAAAATGTACAAGCTGCTATTCATGACCAAAAAGATAAAATGACATTTGATGTAATTTCTGCTGTTTATTAGTTGATTGTTGAATTAATTCATCTTCCAAATTAAGTATCAATCATTACATAACTGGTGTGTGTGCTGTGCTGTTCTGTGCTTAGTTGCTCAGTCCTGTCTGACTCTTTGTGACCACATGGACCAAGCTCTCCTGTCTTTGGGGATTCTCCAGGCAAGAATACTGGAGTGGGTTGCCATGCCCTCCTCCAGACATTAAATAACTAAGACTATTCAGTAACTATAGTCTTCTCTACTTGTAACACATTTAATTTAGTCCAAAATTAGTGTTTCCAGTAATGTCTTTCTCATTTTAAATCTGTGTGACTGAGATTGTCATGCTTGAGGGTAAGTAGAGAAAGAGATGTGAGGAGAGATGAAGTGTGCAAATGAGCAAATGGCCAGACCCTGACTTGCAATTCATAGCCAAGATCTGTGTTTTAGATCCAAATTCTTTGGGAAATTTGGAAGTGTTTGTAAAAGGGAGATGACATGATTCAAATGATCATGCTTCAGAGTCTTTTAAAAAGAAGGGATAGAAGACTTGAAGCATATAATAAAGACTCTAGATGGAGAGGCTAGGGAAGAAGCAATATTAAAATAATATTTCAGAAATAATCAAAAACCTGAGTCCTCAGGCTAAGGAAACATGGTTTCGGGCAACAATAGTAAATGTAAATGAGTATCAACAGTCAGGTAGGACAGAGGAAATCAAGTTAAAAGTAGCTCTAAAGAAAATGCAGATTACTAGACTGATAAAATATTTCTTAAAAGCAAAAATGTAAGCCACAAAAATATAAAATAATGTCTTTAAAGTGCTCATACAAAATGCTACCAACTTAGAATCAAATACCCAAATAACCTCTAGTTTGATTTAAATGCAAATAAACTATTTTCAGTAAAAATCAGCAAAAGCACTAAGAACTACATGAACTGCTAAAGATGGCATTTCAACAAAAGCAACAATAAATCCAGACAGAAGGAATAAAATTTCAGAAGAAATATGGAGAAAGTAAATTGCTCAATATAGAGGAATTTTAAAAGATTAATTTTGGAGGTGGAAAATTATGTCATTAATGTAATATACACCCTTATGAGGCTACATGTATGCTTAGTCATTTCAGGCATGTCTGACTCTTTGTGATCCCATGGACTGTAGTGCACAGGCTTCCCTGTCCATGGGATTCTCCAAGCAAGAATGCTGGAGTGGGTTGCCGTGCCTACTCCAGGGGATCTTCCTGACCCAGTGGTCAAACCCACATCTCTTATGTCTACTGCATTGACAGGAGGGTTCTTTACCACCAGTGCCACCTGGGAAACCACTTATGAGGCTCACAGGACATAACAAACAGATTTAAAGATTTTAACTGTAGAGACTAGATACTAGTTAGATTTTCCCCTTTAAGAAAGTTCTGCATGTATTTTTAAAAGACAAACATGAAAAGAAAAATGATAGATGTAGACATTCAAAATCTCTAGAGTTGGGAGGACTAGGTAACAAGTAAAATAAAAAAGAAAACTTGACCAATCCATTAGGAGAAAAACTACATGGAAAATGAGTGATAGTCATACATGATAAGATGTATAAATCATTAAAACTACATTAGTGATAATAAGTACAAACACCATGATATTTAATAAAGGTAAATAAAAAAACTGAATAAAATGTAAATTAACTAATATTCAAATTACTAAAGACAAGTCCAAATCAAAATGATAAACGTTTAAAGACATAGGATATAAGATACATGGGCAGTCAGATAGATGATACATACACACATACATACCTACACACCCACGTATACCTCAGGTTAAAAAATATAAACCAAATAATGCTGGATAAGTTGTATCAATATTAGTAAAATAATCCTATATAATTACTGATATTATTAAGCATCAAAATGAAGAAAATCCATACAATTAAATAAAATATTAAATTATTGAAAATGTTATAATGACACAAGTGTAAGTTTCCCAGCTGGCTCAGTGGGCACAAACCTACCTATAGTGCAGGAGATGTGACTTTGGTCTCTGGATGGGAAAATCCTCTGGAAGAGGAAATGACAATTCATTCCAGTACACTTACCTGGAGAATCCCATGGACAGAAGAGCCTGGTGGCCAACAGTCCATGGGGTCGCAAAAGAGTTGGACATGACTGAAGCAACTTAGCACATACACATGCATGCACACATGCAAGTGAAAAATTTAGCAATAAAAGTCAAAATATGTGAAACAAACAAAAAACATGATTACAAAGATAATTGTTAAAAATGCAGTGAGAATGAGGGATTGTTCACAACTGGAAAAAGTCAGTTTTCATTCCAATCCCAAGGAAGGGCAATGCCAAAGAATGTGCAAACTACTGCACAGTTGCACTCATTTCACATGCTAGCAATATAATGCTCAAAATTCTTCAATAGATTTCAGTAGTGTGCTATCCAAGAACTTTCAGATGTACAAGTGGATTTAGAAAAGGCAGAGCAACCAGAGATCAAGTTGCCAACAACCACTGGATCTAAAAAGCAAGAGAATTCCAGAAAAACAAATCTGTTTCTGCTTCGCTGACTATGCAAAGGCCTTTGACTGTATAAATCACAGCAAACTGTGGAAAGTTCTTCAAGAAATAGGAGTGCCAGACCACCTTACATGTCTCCTGAGAAATCTTTTCATAGGTCAAGAAGCAGCAGTTAGAACCAGACATGGTACAACAAACTGATTCCAAATTGGGAAAGAAGTACGTCAAGGCTGTGTATTGTCATCCTGCTTATTTAACTCCTCTGCAAAGTACATCATGCAAAATGCCAGGATGAATGAAACACAAGATGGAATCAAGATTGCGAGGAGAAATATCAATAACCTCAAATATGCAGATGACACCACCCTTATGGAAGAAAGTGAAGAGGAACACAGATCCTCTTGATGAAGGTTGAAAGAGGAGAGTGAAAAAGCTGGCTTAAAACTCAACATTCAAAACAAGATCATGGCATCCAGTCCCATCACTTCATGGCAAATAGATGGGAAAATGAGGAAAACAGTGACAAACTTTATTTTCTTGGACTCCAAAATCACTGCAGACAGTGATTGGAACAGACCCTGATGCTGGAAAATATTGAAAGCAGCAGAAGGGGAGGGCAGAGGATAAGATGGTTGATGGCATCATTGACTCAATGAACAAGAGTTTGAGCAAGCTCCAGGAGATGGTGAAGGACAGGGAAGCCTAGGGTGCTGTAGTCCATGGGGTTCCAAGAAGCCAGACATGACTGAGTGACTGAAGAAAAACAACAAAAAATAAAATATTACTTAAAAACTTATAACAACCCAAATGTAACATTTAGCTAATAATACTCAACACTATATGAAAGAAAGGGGAAAAAAAATGATTACAATGATATCTGATTAAAATGCAATGGGAATGAGGGAATGTTAATAGCTCTCAGTAATAGATCAGAAACAAAAATTGATACGAATTTAGACAGTTGTGAGCTTGCCTGTTTTCTCAGCTGATAAAGAATCTGTCTGCAGTTCAGGAGATGTGGGTTTTACCCTGGATAGGGAAGATCCCCTGGAGAAGGAAATGGCCACCCAGTGCAGTATTCTTGCCTGGAGAATTCCATGAACAGAGCAGACTGGTAGGCTACAGTCTATGGAGTCGCAAATGTCAGACATGACTGAGCAACTAACACACAAACACTAGAAAATTGGATCAAAATAATAAAAATGATTGAAGGTACCATATGTAAATCACTACATTTAATGCATAGAAACATGGATGGTTTTCAATTACATGAGCACTTTTAACATGAGCTAGGCTATAAAGAGGGAGAAAGCAATGGCACCCCACTCCAGTACTCTTGCCTGGAAAATCCCATGGATGGAGGAGCCTGGTAGGCTGCAGTCCATGGGGTTGCTAAGAGTCGGACATGACTGAGCACCTTCACTTTCACTTTTCACTTTCATGCATTGGAGGAGGAAATGGCAACCCCGTCTATGGGGTCACACAGAGTCGGACACGACTGAAGCAATTTAGCAGCAGCAGCAGGCTATAAAGAAAATCTTAACAATGTTCAAATAACAGCAAGTATCTGAATTTGCTATTTGATAAAAATGCAATTGAAATAATAAACACATTTAAATCTCAATACTTAAACTTCAAAATAATGCAGTAGTCAAAGAAGAAATCATAGTATAAATTTGGCATATTTATAATTGAACATTGATAAAATATTTCATATTAAATATTTCAAGGTGCAATTTAATTAGTAGAAGAAAATACAAGTTCCTAAAAGCATATGTATATATATAGTTACATGCATTTAACTATGTATATAAACTCAGCCAGCATACACTTAATATTTGTGAACTTTTTCATATTCAATTTTACATGAAAAGAAAAAAATAAACATTTATTGAACTCCAATTAAAAAATGCATTCTGAAATATTTAGGAGTAAGCATATCGACAGTCTTTAATTTACTCTGATATGCTCCAGAAAATAAGGTGGACAAATACATGGATAGAAGCATGAGTATACATATAGGTGATAAAGCAAGTATGGCAACATATTAACATTAGAATTCAGAGTGGAATATGTAGATATTCCTTATAAAATTATTTCATCTTTGCTATATGTTTGAAATTTTTAAATAAGCTCTATCTTATAAAATATAGAGAGTTGTAATCAGCATGGATTGGAAGTTATCTACTATATCACAACAGTGAGGTATAGGAGATTGATAAGATTTTACAATAGGGTTGTTGCTATTGCAGTTAAACAAAGGTTCCTCTCCTTTTATGAACATAGGCAATATGAATTTATTACTCAGAAGGAATAAAATCATCCCTCTCTTATTGTCATGCTGCTTCCAATATTGCTTTAAAAGTGTCTCAGCCTGGCATTATAGATAATGTACTGCAATGTCGATCTGATCTTTTTCCATTCAAATCTACATTTTTTTAATTGAAGTATATTGATTTACAATATTATATTATTTTCAGATGAATAACATAGTGATCCAACATTTTTATAATTATATCCTATTTAAATTATTTATAAAATATTGGCTATATTATCTATATTGTAGAATGTTGTGTCTTAGAAAGTGTACAGTGTTTAATAGATATGGGTAGTTTTTTGTAATGGAATATTTGATATATTGAATAAAAGGAAATATTTGCTATAGTTAATGATTCGAGGTAATTAAATAACAGTATTTTTTCTTTCAATTTTTGTGGATTATTTTAAATGACCATAAAGTTGTCAAGACAAATACTTTTAACTGTGATAGAACTTACTATTTAATAAATTGAACTGTTAAATATTTCCTTTGGGTTACATGTGTCAGGCCAAAAAATAAAAAGGATTACTATGATCATTCAGAACTCTGATAATTAGAAACATCTTATTTAACAGATTAAGATATTGCAAATGTAAGTAAATTTCCCAAAGCTGTGTGTCTTTCAATTGACTTCTTGAAATTTTAGACTCAAGATCTTTGACTTCCTGAGCCTGTGCTTGTTATACTGTAAAATATATAAAAAATGAAAGCATAAAATATGCTCACCAAATCTTATGAATTTATAATTGGAAAATTTAGAATATTCTGAAAAATAGCAGTAATTAAAGTTTAACACTGTAGATATACTTATAAATTTATAATGTGCAAACATTCTATTACTGTGACAAAAGTCAGTGACATCTTTGCATGTATTTGGGCATAAGTGAGAAGCTGATACTCAGAAAATTCCTTTTCTTGATCTTTTTGTTTTCCCACTGAAATAATTACAATGTATGTGTGTTTGAGTACAGATTTCACAATTTTAGATCTTAAGAAAAATGATTAATTATAGTTCATCAAAATTTAACTTTTTGCCTCAAAGAACGCATTAAGAAAATGAAAAATAAAGTCAGACTATGGCTCTGGAAAACGACATTTAATACTCTATATAAGATAAAGACAATAACATTTGGGTACAAACTTTGAACAGACGTTTCACTAAAGAAGATAATTGCAAATAAACGTATGAAGAGACAGTTTACACCAATAGGCACTAAGTAAATGAGAAATAAAACCACAATGAGATATCACTAAACATTATCAGAATGGCTAAAACTGCAAAATATCAAACATTGGTAGAAATATAACTTATATTCTCATATATTGCTGATAGGTACCTGAAATTTTATTTCTACTTTGAAAAAAAATGTTTGTAAGGTGTCTCAAAAATTATACATATACTTATTCTGTTACCCTCTAATCTTATTTCTAATTGTTTACCTAAGAGACATAAAAATGCATATCCAAAACAACCTGTATTTGAATGTGTAATAGCTTTGTTTGTAATCACCATAGATTGTAAAAAATTAAATGTTCCTCAACCATCAAATGGATATACTAATTTTGGTACATCTATACAGTAGAATACTACTTGGCAATAAGGAAGACCAAATGGAATGACATCCTGAAAGGTATGGATCTCAAAAATCGTGAAAAAATCCCAGAGGGGCTACTACTTTATGATTCCATTCATATGTTTGCTATTTGGAAAGTATTCAGATCAGTGGTTGACAGGGTTTAGATACGATTGAGGAGACTGACTGAAAAATGGGAAATTTTGACAATATGTGATAGTTAAGTAACTAAATATATTTATGAAACATTAAAATTTAAAACTATAAATTGTACTCTATGTGAAATGATTCACCAATCCTGGCTTCTTTAAAATCTAACTTTGCTTAAAAAGATTCATCCAAAATACAATTAAATTTTAATGTCAGTTTTTCACAGCTTTCTAAACAATGTCTTGAACATGTTTCATTATAATACATTGTTTAATGATATTAACTTTTTTGTCATCTAGAATATGAAATGTAAGATGAAAACCAGATTTCTGAGCTTTTTAAGTTATCATATTTATGACATGCAAACGTTTAATAAATACATATTTATACTACAAAGAATGCAATGAAAACAAATTTGATTACAAGCTTTCTTATTGATCATATTATAAACCTGATAATCTACATTTTATACACAGGTGAATGCAGTAATAACTATCCTAAAAAGTTTTTTCCTACTATCTAGTATCATCTGGAGCAACACATGCTTGGACAAAGATGAAAAATGTCACCAGTCTCCAAGCTGTTTTTTTTTTTTTTTTTTTAATTAATCTGCTTAATACAGTTAATCAGCTGCCAAATTTAAAGTTATCACTTTTTCCATTTTTTTTAATAACCCAATCTGCCCCGCCTTCTTCTTCCAATTAGTGTTTAGCTGCACATAATTCCATGTGTAATTCCCATTAAGCTTCTAGCACACATCTGGCACAAAATATGGGTTCAAAACTTATAGCTATTATAAAAATAACTTTTATCTTCATAAGAGATATTTTTATTTTATATGATTAAAAGGAAGTTATTTTAACTTCCTTTGTGGAAATTTATTTTAAAATCCTTTAAATATTTTAAGCAACAACTTCGTACAGCATATTATATTTCTAGGCCTGGTTTAAAATGTGTTTCAGTATTTTTGGTATTGAGAGATTGTTAAATAATAGATATGTAATAACAGTGTTTGAAAATGAAACTATTAAAAGCTCATTCTATACCAGACATTATACTAAGTGTTTGGGAGTCAATAATGTATATTAAAAAAATATGTCCTTTTCATTCACAGAAGCAGTGTTTATATAACAAATGCATAAACTATATTGCTTGTGTATAAAAAATTATATGCCATTTTACATTTAAATTATATAAAAATTTCATGGCAAATAGATGGGTAAACAGTGGAAACAGTGTCTAACTTTGTTTTTCTGGGCTCAAAAGTCACTGCAGATGGTGACTGCAGCCATGAAATTAAAAGACGTTTACTCCTTGGAAGGAAAGTTATGACCAACTTAGATAGCATATTAAAAAGCAGAGACATTACTTTGCCAACAAAGATCGGTCTAGTCAAGGCTGTGGTTTTTCCACTGGTCATGTATAGATGTGAGAATTGGACTATAAAGAAAGCTGAGCACCGAAGAATTCATGCTTTTGAACTGTGGTGTTGGAGAAGATTCTTGAGAGTCCCTTGGACTGCAAGGAGATCCAACCAGTCCATCCTAAAGGAGATCAGTCCTGAGTGTTCATTGGAAGGACTGATGTTGAAGCTGAAACTCCAATACTTTGGCCACCTGATGCGAAGAGTTGACTCATTGGAAAAGACCCTGATGCTGGGAAGGATTGAGGGCAGGAGAAGGGGACGACACAGGATGAGATGGCTGGATGGCATCACCAACTCTATGGACATGGGTTTGGGTGTACTTTGGGAGTTGGTGATGGACAGGGAGGCCTGGTGTGCTGTGGTTCATGGGGTTGCAAAGAGTTGGACGTGACTGAGTGACTGAACTGAACTTCAATAGGGAAAAACAGCCTTCAGTAAAATTTAAGTCTCTATGTGGAAATAATATGGAAAAACATCATGTTTAAGTTTTACATATAATTTTTTAACCATATGGAATGGAGTTATGTTATAAGGCTCTGCTGCTAAGTCATCTCAGTCGTGTCCGACTCTGTGTGACCCCAGAGACGGCAGCCCACCAGGCTCCCCATCCCTGGGATTCTCCAGGCAAGAACACTGGAGGGGGTTGCCATTTCCTTCTCCAACACATTAAAGTGAAAAGTGAAAGTGAAGTCGCTCAGTTGTGTCTGACTCGTAGCGACCCCACTGACTGCAGCCTACCAGACTCTTCCATCCATGGGATTTTCCAGGCAAGAATACTATTAGGGTCCAATTGCTTTCTATTTGTTACAGAAGAATTAATGCTGTTGTTCCTAATTCCTTTACCAAATCTAGAAAAAAGAAACTTCGGTGCTCAAGCAGATAAACAGCACACCCAGGCAAAGGACTATTTTAAAAAGAGGCGACCAGGTTTATAAAGATACAAGATATCCTCCTGAAGTCTTTGTGCAATTTGAAGTTCTGATACTTTGTAGTATAAATGCTACAAACTTATAAAACATCACCTGAGAGTTTACTTGAATTTCTTCTAAATTCATTAAGTTGTGTAAATTTTAAACATTAAGGTCCCAACTTTAATTTTTTGTGTCAGCCCATTGTTTGCCATCTTCAAGAGGGGCTGAAACAAAAAATTAAAATTAAAAGCTCAACATCCAAAATTCACAAAATTAAACGAGTCTAGAAATTCAAGTAAACTCTCAAGTGATGCCTTGTGTCTATAGCATTCATACTTTTGTGGAAGTGTCCTGGAGTGTCCAAGCACACTGTATTAAAGCTTAAAACTGCACCAAGACTTTTGGGACACCTTCTACTTCACTATGTGCTTATTCCTGGACTAACAAGTTGGCTGGATTTATGAAAGTCTCTAGAGAAATTATTATCGGGGAAGGCGATGGCACCCCACCCCAGTAATTTTGCCTGGAGGATCCCATGGACGGAGGATCCTGTTAGGCTCCAGTCCATGGGGTCGCTGAGAGTCGGACATGACTGAGTGACTTCACTTTCACTTTTCACTTTCATGCATTGGAGAAGGAAATGGCAACCCACTCCAGTGTTCTTGCCTGGAGAATCCCAGGGATGGGGGAGCCTGGTGAGCTTCTGTCTGTGGGGTCGCACAGAGTCAGACACGACTGAAGCGACTTAGCAGCAGCAGCAGCAGAGAAATTATTATAAGGCTCTAGAGAAGTTGTGTATATGGGGTTGTGTTTATATGTGATTTCAATAGATGAATAGATTATTTCAAAGCCAGATGAAACCACAAATGAAAATAAAATTGGACCCTTACAACTCATCACAAACCCTTAAAATTAAATTTTATTGAATTAAAAGATTTTTTAAATAAAATTATAAACTCTTTGGCCACCTCATGAGAAGAGTTGACTCACTGGAGAAGACTCTGATGCTGGGAGGGATTGACAGCAAGAGGAGAAGGGACGACAGAGGATGGGATGGCTGGATGGCATCACTGACTCAATGGATGTGAGTCTCAGTGACCTCCGGGAGTTGGTGATGGACAGGGAGACCTGGTGTGCTGCGATTCATGGGGTCGCAAAGAGTCGGACGTGACTAAGTGACTAATCTGATCTGATCTGATCTGTTTGCTTGGATTAGTGAGATATATTAACCAGGCATGAAAGAGTAGCTGTTTAGGAAAAGAGAAATGAAGTACTTATAAAAAATTAAAACTTACAAATTTCAAAAGCACATTCAAGAGAAAATAAAGTATTAATAAAATATTTGCAATCAATTACATATAATCTCTTAGAATTTAATCAGGAAAACTTTATCATATAAATATTGGCAAAAGATATAGGTAAGGAATTAAAGACCTATTCAAAACTAGTCAAATGTATATTCAATTATAAAGTTATTGGAAACTAATAGTAGTCAATTAGGGTAATCAATTAAAGTAATTATAAGTTTGTAAACTTTTTCTGTAAAAGTCCAAGTATATAAGTTTTTCAGGCTTTATAGTCCACATGAACTCTCTGACACATCTTGTCATTCTGTCATTGTTGTTTAGTCCCTAAGTCATGTCTGACTCTGCAACTCCATGGAACAGCAAAACAGGCTCCTATATCCTCCACTATCTCCCAGAGTTGCTTAAACTTATGTCCATTGAGTTGGTGATGAGATCTAACCATCTCATCCTCTGCCACCCACTTGACTTTTGCCTCTGATCTTTGCAGCATCAGCGTTTTTTCCAATGAATCAGTGCTTAACCTCAGGTGGCTTTAGTGTTGGAGCTTCAGTTTCACCATTAGTCCTTCCAATGAATATTCAGGGTTGATTTCCTTTAGGATTAACCGAGTTTGATATCCTTGCAGTCCAAAGGACTCTCAATTGTCTTCTCCAACACCAGAATTCTAAAGCATCAATTCTTTGACACTCAGCCTTATTTATATTCCAACTCTCACATCCATAAATGACTAGTGGAAAAACCATAGGTTTGACTATATGGATCATTGTCAACAAACTGATGTCTCCATCATACTATCCGCAGTTAATAGTAAGTAAATTGCTGTGATCATGTTGCAGTAAACTTTACTTACAAAATATGTGGTTAGTTAGATTTGGCCATTTGCTGATCCTTACCTAATCAGATTTACAGTTTTAAAAACAGATGAAAACACCTTTCATCAGATATGTAGGAATAATAGTACTTTTCATATGGAAATAAAAGTTATGAGAGCCGCCAGTCAGAATGGCTGTGATCCAAAAGTCCACAAGCAATAAATGCTGGAGAGGGTGTGGTGAGAAGGGAACCCTCTTACACTGTTGGTGGGAATGCAAACTAGTACAGCCACTGTGGAGAACAGTATGGAGATTCCTCAAAAAACTGGGAATAGAACTGCCTTATGATCCAGCAATCCCACTGCTGGGCATACACAATGAGAAGACCAGAATTGAAAGAGACACGTGTACCCCAATGTTCATAGCAGCACTGTTTACAATAGCCAGGACGTGGAAGCAACCTAGGTGTCCATCCACATATGAATGGATAAGAAAGCTGTGGTACATACACACAATGGAGTATTACTCAGCCATTAAAAAGAATACATTTGAATCAGTTCTAAGGAGGTGGATGGAATTGGAGCCTATTATACAGAGTGAAGTAAGCCAGAAACAAAAACACAAATACAGTATCAGATCAGATCAGATCAGATCAGTCACTCAGTCGTGTCCGACTGTTCGTGACCCCATGAACCGCAGCACGCCAGGCCTCCCTGTCCATCATCAGCTCCCGGAGGTCACCCAGACTCACACCCATCAAGTCAGTGATGCCATCCAGCCATCTCATCCTCTGTTGTCCCTTTCTCCTCCTGCCCTCAATCCCTCCCAGCATCAGAGTCCTCTCCAATGAGTCAACTCTTCGCATGACGTGGCCAAAATACTGGAGTTTCAGCTTTAGCATCATTCCTTCCAAAGAAATTCCAGGATTGATCTCCTTCAGAATGGACTGGTTGGATCTTCTTGCAGTCCAAGGGACTCTCAAGAGTCTTCTCCAACACCACAGTTCAAAAGCATCAATTCTTCGGTGCTCAGCCTTCTTCACAGTCCAGCTCTCACATCCATACATGACCACAGGAAAGACCATAGCCTTGACTAGGCGAACCTTTGTTGGCAAAGTAATGTCTCTGCTTTTGAATATGCTATATAGGTTGGTCATAACTTTCCTTCCAAGGAGTAAGCATCTTTTAATTTCATGGCTGCAGTCACCATCTGCAGTGATTTTGGAGCCCAGAAAAATAAAGTCTGACACTGTTTCCACTGTTTCCCCATCTATTTCCCATGTAGTGATGGGACCAGATGCCATGATCTTCGTTTGCTGAATGTTGAGCTTTAAGCCAACTTTTTCACTTTCCACTTTCACTTTCATCAAGAGGCTTTTTAGCCCCTCTTCACTTTCTGCCATAAGAGTGGCGTCATCTGCATATCTGAGGTTATTGATATTTCTCCCGGCAATCTTGATTCCAACTTGTGTTTCTTCCAGTCCAGCATTTCTCATGATGTACTCTGCATATAAGTTAAATAAACATGGTGACAATATGCAGCCTTGACGTACTCCTTTTCCTATTTGGAACCAGTCTGTTGTTCCATGACCAGTTCTAACTGTTGCTTTCTGACCTGCATACAGATTTCTTAAGAGGCAGATCAGGTGGTCTGGTATTCCCATCTCTTTCAGAATTTTCCATAGTTTATTGTGATCTACACAGTCAAAGGCTTTCACATAGTCAATAAAGCAGAAATAGATGTTTTTCTGGAACTCTCTTGCTTTTTCCATGATCCAGAAGATCTTGGCAATTTGATCTCTGGTTCCTCTGCCTTTTCTAAATCCAGCTTGAACATCACGAAGTTCACGGTGCACATATTGCTGACATCTGGCTTGGAGAATTTTGAGCATTACTTTACTAGCGTGTGAGATGAGTGCAATTGTGCGGTAGTTTGAGCACTCCTTGGCATTGCCTTTCTTTGGGATTGGGATGAAAACTGACCTTTTCCAATCTTGTGGCCACTGCTGAGTTTTCCAAATTTGCTGGCATATTGAGTGCAGCACTCTCACAGCATCATCTTTCAGGATTTGGAATAGCTCCACTGGAATTCCATCACCTCCACTAGCTTTGTTCATAGTGATGCTTTCTAAGGCCCATTTGACTTTACATTCCAAGATGTCTGGCTCTAGGTCAGTGATCACATGTGCAAAAAAGCAAAATGGCTGTCTGGGGAGGCCTTACAAATAGCTGTGAAAAGAAGAGAAGCGAAAAGCAAAGGAGAAAAGGAAAGATATAAACATCTAAATGCAGAATTCAAAAGAATAGCAAGAAGAGATAAGAAAGCCTTCTTCAGTGATCAATGCAAAGAAATAGAGGAAAACAAAAGAATGGGAAAGACTAGGGATCTCTTCAAGAAAATCAGAGATACCAAAGGAACATTTCATGCAAAGATGGGCACGATTAAGGACAGAAATGGTGTGGACCTAACAGAAGCAGAAGATATTAAGAAGAGGTGGCAAGAATACACAGAAGAACTGCACAAAAAAGAGCTTCAAGACCTAGATAATCATGATGATGTGATCACTGACCTAGAGCCAGACATCCTGGAATGTGAAGTCAAGTGGGCCTTAGAAAGCATCACTACGAACAAAGCTAGTGGAGGTGATGGAATTCCAGTGGAGCTATTCCAAATCCTGAAAGATGATGCTGTGAGAGTGCTGCGCTCAATATGCCAACAAATTTGGAAAACTCAGCAGTGGCCACAGGACTGGAAAAGGTCAGTTTTCATCCCAATCACAAAGAAAGGGAATGCCAAAGAATGCTCAAACTACCGCACGATTGCACTCATCTCACACGCTAGTAAAATAATGCTCAAAATTCTCCAAGCCAGGCTTCAGCAATATGTGAACTGTGAACTTCCTGATGTTCAAGCTGGTTTTCAAAAAGGCAGAGGAACTAGAGATCAAATTTCCAACGTCAGCTGGATCATGCAAAAAGCAAGAGAGTTCCAGAAAATCATCTATTTCTGCTTTATTGACTATGCCAAAGCCTTTGACCGTGTGAATCACAATAAACTGTGGAAAATTCTGAAAGAGATGGGAATACCAGACCACCTGATCTGTCTCTTGAGAAATTTGTATGCAGGTCAGGAAGCAACAGATAGAACTGGACATGGAAAAACAGACTGGTTCCAAATAGGAAAATGAGTTCATCAAGGCTGTGTATTGCCACCCTGTTTATTTAACTTATATGCAGGGAACATCATGTGAAATGCTGGACTGGAAGAAACATAAGTTGGAATCAAGATTGCTGGGAGAAATATCAATAAGCTCAGACATGCAGATAACACCACCCTTATGGCAGAAAGTGAAGAGGAACTAAAAACCCTCCTGATGAAAGTCAAAGTGGAGAGTTAAAATTTGGCTTAAAGCTCAACATCCAGAAAATGAAGATCATGGCATCCGGTCCCATCACTTCATGGAAAATAGATGGGGAAACAGTGGAAACAGTGTCAGACTTTATTTTTTGGGCTCCAAGATCACTGCAGATGGTGACTGCAGCCAGGAAGAAAAGTTGTGAGCAACCTAGATAGCATATTCAAAAGCAGAGACATTACTTTGCCAACAAAGGTTTGCCTAGTCAAGGCTATGGTTTTTCCTGTGGTCATGTATGGATGTGAGAATTGGACTGTGAAGAAGGATGAGCGCCGAAGAATTGATGCTTTTAAACTGTGGTGTTAGAGAAGACTCTTGAGAGCCCCTTGAACTGCAAGGAGATCCAACCAGTCCATTCTGAAGGAGATTAGCCCTGGGATTGCTTTGGAAGGAATGATGCTAAAGCTGAAACTCCAGTACTTTGGCCACCTCATGCAATGAGTTGACTCATTGGAGAAGACTCTGATGCTGGGAGGGACTGGGGGCAGGAGGAGAAGGGGATGACAGAGGATGAGATGGCTGGATGGCATCACTGACTCAATGGACTTGAGTCTGAGTGATCTCCGGGAGTTGGTGATGGACAGAGAGGCCTGGGGTGTTGTGATTCATGGGGTCGCAAAGAGTCGGACACAACTGAGTGACTGATCTGATCTGATTCCTTTGCCAAGATGGAGGAAACCGTTATACACAGGCATATCGATGTACATACACACAAGATGCTTTGTAGCAGAAGAAAAAATTAAAATATAGAAAATATCCATGCTGCTGCTGCTGGTAAGACTCTTCACTTGTGTCCAACTCTTTACAACCCCTGGACTGCAGCCTGCCAGGCTCCTCCGTCCCTGAGATTCTCCAGGCAGGAGTACTGGAGTCGGTTGCCATTGCCTTTCCAGAAAATGGCCATAAACCAAGATTTGTTGTTGTCAGTTGCTAAGTCATGTCCAACTCTGCGACTCCATGAACTGCAGCAGGCCGGGGTTCCCTGTCTTACTATTCCCTGAGTTTGCTCAAACTTTTGTCCATTGAGTCAGTGATGCCATCCAACCACCTCATCATCTGTTGTTCCTTTCTCCAATTGCCCTCAATCTTTCCAAGTATCAGGGGCTTTTCTAACAAGTTAGTTCTTTGCAACAAGTGGCCAAAATCTTGGACCTTCACCTGCAGCATCAGTCCTTCCAATGAATATTCAGGGTTGAGTTCCTTTATGATTGACTAGTTTGAGCCCCTTGCTGTCCAAGGAACTCTCAAGAGTCTTTTCCAGTACCACAGTTCGAAAGCATCAGTTCTTCAGTGCTCAGCCTTTTCTATGGTCCAACTCTCACATCTGTTTATGAACTACTGGAAAAACCAAAACTTTGACTCTATGGACCCTTTGTCAGCAAAGTGATATCTCTGCTTTTTAATACACTAAGTTTGTCATAGATTTTCTTCTATATATTATACCGTATCAATAACATATTAGGCAACAAGATATTAAACAAATAAGCAACAAATATAATAATAATTACAGCAGTTGTACAAGCTCTACAACCATTGAGGAAACAGTTTTACAGGGAGCAAATGATATAAAGTTAAATACCAATATAATGTAATATCAAATTATTAAAAAAAAGCATACTAAAAGTATCTAGGCAAAAAATTCTGATTACTACCAAAAGAGAAAATTAGCTGTGCCTAAGAGTTGTTTGTAATACTAATTTCTATAATACACATCACTGATATACTTTAAATCTTCCTCTGTATTTGAGATTAAAAAAAATAGGGTCCAAAATATGATGTACATTCCAGGAGTAGATGAAAAAGTATACAGTACTCAGATGTATTTCAGGAATGTTTAATATTAGTGAATTGATACATGCACTAAATCCAATTAATAACAAGGAAAATTGTGTTAATATACACTGCTATATTAATTCTTTTTGTTACTCATAGTTCAGTTATTCTTTTAATGTATTATGATATTAGTAATGATGGGACTTCCCAGGTAGCACGGTGCTAAAGAATCAGCCTGCCAATGCAGGAAGTTCATGGAGTTGCAAGAGAGTTGGACATGACTGAACACACACACATGCATAATGAAATTAAACCATAGAAATATATATTATATAATATATATTTAATATATGAACAACTCTAAGTATTCATTGATAAGAATAAATACCATGTCATTAGATATTTCACAAATTAGAAAACTGAAAATATAAGAAATGGGGGGAGGGGGAGCCTGGTGGGCTGCTGTCTCTGAAGTCTCACAGAGTTGGACACGACTGAAGTGACTTAGCAGCAGCAGCAGCAGCAAACTGAACATTACTAACATGCAAGCAAAGAAGTTACAAGTAGACACTCATGTTAGGACTCAGAGTTCATATAGGTACTGCCATTCTAAAGCAATTTTCACACTACATAATGAGCCTTGGAAAGTATATATGCCCTGTGACATATGAATAAACTGTTAAAGTTTTATATATATGATGTGTGTGGGTCAGTCATTATGTTATTGACAAAACTGAATTATAAAGAGCATGTAATTGCTATTGGATGATAGAATTGTTTGTGATATTTATTATAGCATTTGCTTTTTAATGCTTCATTTACTTTTCAATATATGTGTATTGCTCTAATATTCAGGATATATAAGTAAATATATTTCAAAGTTGTATTTAAATCTATTATTTATAAACAGATTAACATTTTACTCACATGCCTTGAGGGGTTTGTTTCAGGTGTAAATTGTTATGAAGTAATCACTTGATAGATAAGATGACAAAACACCATAAATTTTTGTGTACTTTGTGGTGGAGGAATCAGATCAGATCAGATCAGTCACTCAGTTGTGTCCAAATCTTTGCGACCCCAAGAATTGCAGCACGCCAGGCCTCCCTGTCCATCATCAACTCCCGGAGGTCACTGAGACTTGAAGCAAAATTCACTAGCACCTATAAAAGGTGTGTGTGTGTGGGGGGGTGCTCTCTTGTTTATACTGCTACTGCTTAGTCACTTCAGTCGTGTCCGACTCTGTGCGACCCCATAGACAGAAGCTCACCAGGCTCCCCCGTCCCTGGGATTCTCCAGGCAAGAATATTGGAGTGGGTTGCCATTTCCTTCTCCAATGGATGAAAGTGAAAAGTGAAAGTGAAGTCACTCAGTCGTGTCCGACTCTTAGTGACCCCATGGACTGGAGCCTACCAGGATCCTCCGTCCATGGGATTTTCCAGGCAAAAGTCCTGGGGTGGGGTGCCATTGCATAAGACGCATATAAAAGCTCAACATTCAGAAAACAAAGATCATGGCATCCGGTCCCATCAGTTCATGGGAAATAGATGGGGAAACAGTGTGAGACTTTATTTTGGGGGGCTCCAAAATCACTGCAGATGGTGACTGCAGCCATGAAATTAAAAGATGCTTACTCCTTGGAAGGAAAGTTATGACCAACCTAGATCACATATTGAAAAGCAGAGACATTACTTTGCCAACAAAGGTTCACCTAGTCAAGGCTATGGTCTTTCCTGTGGTCATGTATGCATGCGAGAGCTGGACTGTGAAGAAGGCTGAGCGCCGAAGAATTGATGCTTTTGAACTGTGGTGTTGGAGAAGACTCTTGAGAGTCCCTTGGACTGCAAGGAGATCCAACCAGTCCATTGAGAAGGAGATCAGCCCTGGGATTTCTTTGGAAGGAATGATGCTAAAGCTGAAACTCCAGTATTTTGGCCACCTCATGCGAAGAGTTGACTCATTGGAGAAGACTCTGATGCTGGGAGGGATTGAGGGCAAGAGGAGAAGGGGATGACAGAGGATGAGATGGCTGGATGGTATCACTGACTCTATTGATGTGAGTCTCAGGGACCTCCAGGAGTTGGTGATGGACAGGGAGGCCTGGCGTGCTGCGGTTCATGGGGTCACAAAGAGTCGGACACGACTGAGCGACTGATCTGATCTGATCTGATATAATAAAAATTGTTTACTGCATAACTATGTCCTATATGTGGATGGTTTTCAAAGAGTTGTCAATGTTAAACTTTCTTATATATAATATAAATATATATATATATATATATATATATATATATATATATATATATGTATGTATATGTGTATAGTTTTGGAGATCCAACCAATCCATTCTGAAGGAGATCCGCCCTGGGATTTCTTTAGAAGGAATGATGCTAAAGCTGAAACTCCAGTACTTTGGCCACCTCATGCAACGAGTTGACTAATTGGAGAAGACTCTGATGCTGGGAGGGATTGGGGGCAGGAGGAGAAGGGGACGACAGAAGATGAGATGGCTGGATGACATCACTGACTCGATGGACGTGAGTCTGAGTGAACTCCGGGAATTGGTGATAGACAGGGAGGCCTGGCGTGCTGCGATTCATGGGGTCGCAAAGAGTCAGACATGACTGAGTGAGTGATCTGATCTGATAGTTTTTTTAAGTTAGTAAGTGTATGTTTAAATTACCTAGTGAGATTACTTGCATTAATTACTGTGGAAACATCAATGGATATTATGTATATCTCTTCAAGAATATTGAATTAAATTAACTCATTATGGGAAGAGCTAGCTTCCTCTGTGCCTGTATGAACAGTGATGAATATCACGGTAAATTTTACTTTAGTGCAAAATGGGAACTTGATTGTAGGGACACCTTACCTAAGAATTAAACAAATACCCAAAGAAATGTTTACTAAGCATGGGAATGTCATTCACAGAAACAAAAGATTTCAGAATTCATCTCCTGCTGTCCAGCTGAAAGATATACTTAATCTGGAAGCTAAAAGAAATTTGATTTTTCCTTTCTCATATCTTGATTTTATGCTCACCAGTGGTCACGTATGGATGTGAGAGTTGGACTGTGAAGAAAGCTGAGCGCCAAAGAACCGATGTTTTTAAACTGTGATGTTGGAGAAGACTCTTGAGTGTCCCCTGGACTGCAAGGAGGTCCAACCAGTCCATCCTAAAGGAGATCAGTCTTGATTGTTCATTGGAAGGGCTGATGCTGAAGCTGAAACTCCAATACTTTGGCCACCTCATGGGAAGAGTTGACTCATTGGAAAAGATCCTGATGCTGGGAGGGATTGGGGGCAGGAGGAGAAGGGGACAACAGAGGATGAGATGTCTGGATGGTATCACCGACTTGATGAAGATGAGTTTGAGTAAACTCCGGGAGTTGGTGATGGACAGGGAGGCCTGGTGTGCTGTGGTTCATGGGGTCACAAAAAGTCGGACATGACTGAGCGACGGAACTGAACTGAACTGAAGAGTATTATGAAGATTTTAAGCAAAATCTTAACACTATAAAATAAAATAGATTCAGTTGATAGTGGGCTAACAAAATAGATGGAAGGCTGATGAAACCGTTATAAAACAGATAAAATACACTGGGGGTCTACAATCTAAGCAGCAGGAGTGAAACCAAGATGGTCTTTAATAACACTGCTCCCTGTGCCAGTACTCATGTCCCCATGGGCTTGGTGCGCCACCATTTGATCCATCTCTCCATTAATCAGTTACAATTTGGAGATCAGGGACAGAAGATCTCCATAATCCATCTGACTCACTTGGGACATCCTCAGTGTCTGCCATACAGAGGAGCAGAGGGAGAGTCTAGCTGCTTCTTAGCTTTCATGAGAGGCAGTAGTGAGAGGCTTCAGAGATTTTCATGTTGCCAAGAACATATATAATAGAGGATTTCTGCAAAAGGATATTTAGATAATATTTGTAATAGAGGGAGAAAGAAGGCAAATGTTGTAAATGGGATTTTTTAAAAATTCTGCTATACCAAGGAAACCTTGATAAGTAACGTGATTTCTCAAATACTTCATTCTATGAGAAATGGCTGATAAGCTCTTGATAAAGTCATTTGTATTCCAACAATTGAAAAATATACCTTCTTCATTAATAAACAGCCATCTTGTTTATTCAGTGTTTTTATCTGAACTTAATAAGTAGAACTCAATAATTACCTGTGGATAATGAGAAAATCTCTATTCTCAGAGGCTGAAAGTCACACTGTAGATGGTTGCTTTGACTGCTAGATGGTTATCGAAATATGTATTCAAAAGTGAAATCCTGGGATATGTCTACAGGAAGTCTAATGATGAATCATTAGCTTCATATCTTTTTACACTTACAGTGTACAGGAAATTTGTCTGAAAAATAGACTTATTGAGTTCTTTGTCTTTTTTTTTTTTTAATTTTTATCTCTGGGATGTATTCCTCAAGAAAAACTTTTCTGCAGCCCTCAAAATAAAACAGCTGAAAAGCAAAATGTAATGTCCAATGACATATTTAAAAAGATAACTCTGAAGAAATAGCTTAACATAGGTAATAGATTAAAGAGCTTTTTGAGATTTTTTTTATTGAAGCATCATTGTTGTATAATGCTATACATTTTACATAGGTTCAATAGAGTAATTCACAACTTTTAAAGTTTATACTCCATTTATAGTTATTGGATATATTCCCCCATATTATACAGTATATCTTTGTAGCCTATTTTATGCATAACTTTTGTACCTCTTAATCTCTATCCCTATTTTGCTTCTCCTCTTTGTCTTCCCCAACTGGGGAAGATTGAGAACCCACTGAGGAGACCTGGGTTCGATTCCTGGGTCATGAAGATCCCCTGGAGAAGGAAATGGCTACTTATTCCAGTATCCTTGATTGGAGTTTTCCATGAACAGAGGATTTTGGCGGGCTACAGTCTATGGGGTTGCAATAAGTCAGACACACTGACATTCAGTTTCACTTTTTGCACTTTCTTTTTATATTCACTATATAAACTATAGTGAATTAGTAATATTCACTAGTTAGTTGTATTTTAGTTGTATTTATAGTTATATTTAGTATAGTTAGTTGTATTTATAGTTATATTCATTAGTTAGTTGTATTTTTTAGATTCCATGTATGATATCACTTATATGTGGAATCTAGATTAAATTTTGGTGTTTTCTTTGCAATAGGTTTATCACAGCATTACCCTTCTTGTTATGTAAAGAATCTGTGTGCAGTATTCTGAGAAATTACATCATCCCTGGAGACAGCACTCTGATCTTTCTGACACTGCCCAAATGGGCTCTACTCTCAAGGTGCCCCTGATGGATGGGAATATTCTGACTCTGTATTACTGTATGCTGGCCTTTATCACAGAGGTCACACTTCTGGCCACCAGCATTATGACTTTCGACTTACTGCATGCAAACAGAGCACGTCTGTTCTCTCTCCTGGGATAGTATACTCATGGAGTTTTGATCTTGTAGCTTGACCCTAGTATCCACACCATCAAAGCAGATGACAGTTGCTTTGCCAACTCTAAGAGAAAGAATATTCACTATCAGAAGATTGCAGTAGCACTTTTATAAATGCCATCTATCATGGCAGAGTCCACATTCTCAGAAGACTTATTTGTTTTCACAAGAAGGAAAACTAACACAAATTATCTTGGCAATAACTAGGGTAAATAAATATTTCTCTGTAATATCTGTTATCCTTGCTTGCTGGCCAAAAATGTAAATTATCTTCCTTTCTCTCATCTCTGTATCTCTCTGAGTCTCACTCACCCCATCCTGATCCCTTGTTCTCTTGACCTTGTCACATCCAGTGACCATCACTACCTTGTGAGCAGCCATTCATTCTCATAAGCTTTCTTTGCAGCTTGGCTTTTCTTGAACCTTAAGCTTATAGACTATTCTTCAACTGCAGCCTCATAATTTATAAATTGCTTGCTCAGTTGTTTATATGATACTGGCTATGTTGGTTGGCTTAAGCTGTCATAACAATATACTGTATATTAGGTGGCCTAAACCACAGGACTTTGTTTTGTCATTGCTTTGGAATTCCCAGGTCAAGGTCCAGTAGGAGAGGTTTCTGATTAGAACTTTGATGATAATTTCTTCCAGGCTTATAGAGGGCTACTCTCTTGCTCTGTACTCACATGAAATCTTTGCCCATATGCAAAGAGAAAAAATGTGAGCTCTCTGATGTCCCTTTTTATAAGGGCATTAACTTTTCTGAACTAGATACTACCCTCATTTCTCCATTTAATATTACTTCCTTCCTTATTGGCCCCATCTCCAAACACAGCATGTTAGAAATTAGTGCTTCAACATATGAATTTGGTAAGAGGATACAGATATTTACTCCATAACACTCATTGTATGAAATCCTTCTCTTATATGTCTTTTTTTTTTTTTTTTCCCTTCTCCACCTGCTCTGTCTACACTCCTAATGGGTCGGCATCTATATTTCAACATATAGCAAAGAACTTGGTAATATCAAAAAAGTGGTTAAAGAAGTTTCACATTATATAACCCAGGCTGGATAAAGAAATAGATGAAAGCAAGAGAGAGAAATTCATAAACATGATAATAGCTATAATTATAAAAACATGCTAGAGATTTAGTAGGTGCTCATAAACAAAGATTAAATTTTCAAGTTCAGAGTTCATAGATAAAAGTATTTGGCTTTCATGGTACCCAACAAAATGGATGCCTTAAGTACAATGGAGGTTAAGAGTTATCTTTTATTAAACTGCCAAAAAGAATGAACAGAAAGTTTGTTTTGTTATTTGGTTGTTTTTCCATAAAAAACATTAAAATTACCTAGAATGATGACAAGATTCATGGCTGGCAAAAATTATTTAGAGCTATACACGTGTTTAATGCTTAAAATAGTTTTGAGTGTTGATTCGTGCATTTCTATGTTGTTGCTTAGTCACTAAGTAGTGTCCGATTTTGGCGAACTCATGGACTGTACTCTGCCAGGCTCCTCTGTCCATAGGATCTTCCAGGTAAGAATATTAGTCAGATGCCATTTCCTTCTCCTTTAATGCCTTCAATATTCTTTATTAATAGGAAGTAGGGGGGATGCATGTTTGTATACTCTTTCAGATTTTAAAGTATATATTTTATTTATGATCTACATATCTTGAAGTGACTGAAATAATGCTGCTAATTTCTGTTTATTTTTTAAGTCTTGGGTTAAGATTCATATCTTTCTATGATTCCTCCTCTCCACTGCTGTCCAAATTCTTGTTTAGTTAGTTAACATGTGTATTTCTGCACATTGCTAACATTTCCAGCCACTTAGGTGTCTGTATGTCTGTATCATCTACTAAGCTGTAAAACTCTTGAGGAAATAGTATGTCTCTTGTTATTTTTTAAAACACAGTAGGTTTATTTACCCTGGAGAAGGAAATGGCAACCCACTCCAGTATTTTTGCCTGGAGAATCCCATGGACAGAAGAGTGTGGCAGGCCACAGTCTGTAGGTGTCAGAGTCAGATACAACAGAAGCTACTTAGCACACAAGCAGGATTCTTTAATGAATGAATGAATGGTTGATTACCCCTTTTCAACATTTGTTGTCTTTCACTCATGACAGAATCATGTTTTAATACTGAAGAGAGGCAATTTTTTTTTTTTTTTTTGGTACTCTATTTATTTATTTTGATTTTTGACAAAGCACTGTAAAAACTTTTGACATTACTCTCAAAGCAATGAGTTCATGTTACCAAAAATTAAATCTACCTTTTCCAGTTATACTCTAAGTGCATGTCAGTGATATAAGCAGTGTATTATGGAGTAAAAATATCACAATAAATTGAAATAATAATTTCTCAAAACCCATAATTGAATGATTATAAGAACTGGACATGGAACAACAGACTGGTTCCAAATAGGAAAAAGGAGTACATCAAGGCTGTATATTGTCACCCTGCTTATTTAACTTACATGCAGAGTACATCATGAGAAACACTGGGCTGGAAGAAGCACAAGTTGGAATCAAGATTGCTGGGAGAAGTATCAATAACCTCAGATATGCAGATGACACCACCCTTATGGCAGAAAGTGAAGAGGAACTAAAAAGCCTCTTGATGAAAGTGAAAGTGGAGAGTGAAAAAGTTGGCTTAAAGCTCAACATTCAGAAAACTAAGATCATGGCAGACGGTCCCATCATTTCATGGGAAATAGATGGAGAAACAGTGGAAACAGTGTCAGACTTTATTTTTGGGGGCTCCAAAATCACTGCAGATGGTGACTGCAGCCATGAAATTAAAAGACGCTTACTCCTTGGAAGGAAAGTTATGACGAACCTAGATAGCATATTCAAAAGCAGAGACATTACGTTGCCAACAAAGATCCATCTAGTCAAGGCTATGGTTTTTCCAGTGGTCATGTATGGATGTCATAGTTGGACTGTGAAGAAAGCTGAGTGCCGAAGAATTGATGCTTTTGAACTGTGGTGTTGGAGAAGACTCTTGAGAGTCCCTTGAACTGCAAGGAGATCCAACCAGTCCATTCTGAAGGAGATCAGCCCTGGGATTTCTTTGGAAGGAATGATGCTAAAGCTGAAACTCCAGTACTTTGGCCACTTGATGTGAAGAGTTGACTCATTGGAGAAGACTCTGATGCTGGGAGGGATTGGGGGCAGGAGGAGAAGGGGACGATAGAGGATGAGATGGCTGGATGGCATCACTGACTCGATGGACGTGAGTCTGAGTGAACTCTAGGAGTTGGTAATGGACAGGGAGGCCTGGCGTGCTGAAATTCATGGGGTTGCAAAGAGTTGGACACGACTGAGTGATTGAATTGAACTGAACTGAATGTATGAACTACTGCTGTATAAACTGTTTATAACAATGCCCTCAAGTTTATACCTTGAATACAAATATTTTTATTCACTTATTTATATAGGTATAAATATCCACTGAAGATTGGTGCTCTTATATTATCTCATGCTATATTATTATATACTGTACATATAAAGTATAATGGAGAAGGCAATGGCACCCCACTCCAGTACTCTTGCCTGGAAAATCCCACGGACGGAGAAGCCTGGTGGGCTGCAGTCCATGGGGTCGCTACGAGTCGGACATGACTGAGCGACTTCACTTTCTCTTTTCACTTTCATGCATTGGAGAAGGAAATGGCAACCCACTCTAGTGTTCTTGCCTGGAGAATCCCAGGGACGGGGAGGCCTGGTGGGCTGCGGTCTCTGGGGTCACACAGAGTCGGACACAACTGAAGTGACTTAGCATAGCATAGCATAGCATAAAGTATAATAGACATAATCATATGACACATATTTTTAAATAATATACTGAGCTTCATTAAATAGTATTTACCTGCTGTGCTTCTGTTTTCTTTGGAATTGTAGTAATATTTACATATATTACGTAGAGGTCTTAGATTTTTGTCTCTATTATGAAAAGATAATGGATTTATTCAAATATTTCCCCCATAGGCTTCAACCTACACATATCCCTTCCCAACAAGTACACATGCTCCTCAGACAATGCAACACACATTAAAATTTTATTTTTATTATAGCATATATGTGAATCAAAATTGTTAGAAAAAACTGATTTTAATAGAAATGAAACACTTCATATTTTAAAAAGTTGTTGAAAGACTCTTAAAGATTCTTGATTTTCCAGTGCACTGAAACCACTAATCTCCAGGGATGAATGTAGCATTTTGTACTCAGCCATAAAAAGGAAAGAAGTAATGCCATTTGCTGCAACATGGATGGACCTATTCAGTGTCATATTGAGTGAAGTGTCAGACTGAGAAGGACAGATAGCATATGATACTGCTTATATGTGGGATAAAAAAAGGTTCAAGTGAATATATTTACAAAACAGAAATAGGTTTACAGATGTATAAAATAGTATTATGATTACTTGGGGGTCATTAGGGAGAAGGGTTACATTGGGAGATTGGGATTGACATCATATACACACTGATGCTGCTGCTAAGTCACTTCAGTCGTGTCTGACTCTGTGTGACCGCATAGACAGCTGCTCACCAGGCTCTCTTGTCCCTGGGATTCTCCAGGCAAGAACACTGGAGTGGGTTGCCATTTCCTTCTCTAATGCCTGAAAGTGAAAATTGAAAGTGAATTCCCTCAGTTGTGTCAGACTCTTAGCGATCCCATGGACCGCAGCCTACCAGGCTCCTCTGTCCATGGGGTTTTCCAAGCAAGAGTACTGGAGTGGGGTGCCATTGCCTTCTCCACATATATACACTGCTATATATAAAATAGATAACTAAGGACAAACTGGGAACTCTACTCAATTCTGTAATGACCTATATGGAAAAGAATCTGAAAAAGAGTGGATATATGTATATGAATAACTGAGGCACTTTGCAATACACCTGAAACTAACACAACATTGTAAATCAACTATACTCCAATAAAAATTAAAAGATAAGACTAAATAGTCTGAATGCAGAATATTTCAAAATTTTAATGAATATTTTCAGAACATAGTACCCCACCAAAAAAAGCTTATATTTTGTAGACTCACAAGTCCTTTGCCCTAAAACCCATTTTGAAATTGAAGTGTATGCATTCATTTTAAGTTAAATATCTATATTAGTGGTTATTTTAAAAACTAATTTATAATGGAAGCGTATGCATTTTAAGTAACAGCTTCTAAGAATCATCTGGTTTTAAAACCATGGCATGCCCCAGGCACTTTTATGTCATGACCTTTCATTTTCATTAAGTATGCTATGTAAAATTGAATTTTGATGTAGTCCTTGCCTTAGTCACAGCTCTCAGTGACTTATAAAATCAAACAATTAACGTATTTTGAAAAAATAATTTTAGTTCAGATTATCATAGTGCACTTCTCCCCATGCCTGACTTGACCCATATTGCCTGGCCCTGTAAATGATTACTTCATGGAATACTTAGAGCTCATCAGACCACATGAACCCACATGAACATACTGTTTCTCTCCCTTTTAACAAACCATGTCAAAGTAAGGAGACCTAATTTCACACATTAAAAGAAAAGAGACAGAATCACTAATCAGTGATGAAAGAAAGCACATGTGAAATGAGTTTGGGGTATGTGAACATTTTCCCAATTACCAGGCTCTATACTAAAGGGGAAGACGATAATAAACAAAATTAATAGCCTTTGCTTCACAGTTTCCTAGAAAGAAAAGACACTGATCATTAATATAAGATGCTCCCTGATTTGCCACGCAAAAAAATATGGCCAAAAATGATTTAACTTTCACAGGGTGGCTAAGTATTTTCCAAACAAAGAAAGAATACAAACCATAAAAATTTAAGTGTGACAATAGGGCAAACAAATTGTAGTCAATTCATCCATTTCATTTTAATTTACTTAGAAAAATTAATTCAGTTCTATGTAACACAATTGACACTAGTGGTAAAGAACTCACATGCCAAAGCAGGAAACACAGAAGATGTAGGTCCAATCCTAGGGTCGAGAAGATGCCCTGAAAGTGTGCATGGCAACCCACTCTAGTACTCTTGCCTGGAAAATTCCCATGGACAGAGAAGCCTGGCGGGCTACAGTCCATAGGATCACAAATAACTGGACATATCTGAAGTGACTTAGCACACAGCACAGAGAGAAATTACATTAAAATGGTTAAATTGTTAGAAAATAAGAACATGAGAAAACAAACAAAAAAGAAATATCCAAGCCCATGTAAAATTTCTAAAAGTAAAGTTTCCATTTTAAAAACAAGCATTAAATATGTTTTTTATTATTATTCTAAATGCTAACATGTGCACATACTCACATGTGCAAACTCACCAAAGTTGATAATCCTATGTATTTGAACTCTAATTGCTTTTTCCTCCTTTCCCCAGCCTCATATGGAACATTTAACTAAGGATTGTCACTTATTACAAAGCAATTTTATCACCATGGGTTCTCCATTTACAAAACAATGTTGTTTAGTCATTAAGTCATGTCCTACTCTTTTGAGATCCCGTGGACTATGGCCCTCCAGTCTCCTTTGTCCATGGGATTTCACAGGCAGAAATATTGTAATGGGTTTCCAAAAGCAATGGGTAAAGTTATTAAAATGATATCATCCTTGAAGTTCTATTTCTTATAATACGTATTATAGGTTAATACTTACAAGGATATATACATATTTGTCTAGATGTTGCATTTTTTAAAAATATATCAACAGTTAAATCAGGTGACTGAGTGAAGCAGTTTATCCTCCATAATGTGTATAGGCTTCATCCAATCAATTGAAGGCCTTAAGAGCAAAGACAGGATTTGATTAAAAAGAAGCAATTTTGCCACTAGACTGTAACAAATAAACTTTGCCTTACTTTCCAATCTTTAGATTTGGGACTTGAGACTGCAAAATACCCTGTTATTCAAAATGCCCTTGAATTTCCAGCATGCTAACCTGCTCTTCTGATTTGGGGTTTCCATCTATGGGGTCGCACAGAGTCAGACACGACTGAAGCGACTTAGCAGCAACAGCAGCAGCAGCAGCCCCCATAATCTCATGAGCCAGTTTCTTGAAATAAATTTCTCTCACTTTCCTATTGTTTCTGTCTCTGTATAACCCTAATATGATGATGTTATTAATAGCATTTCTAATGTTCACATCATGAGAATTTCAGAAAAAGAGGTGAAAGACATTGTGCCAGAAAAAAAAAAAAAAGTTTGAAAAATAATAGTTACAAACTTTCCAAATTAGACAAAGCATATAAATTTACAGATTCAAGCAGTTTAGGGTTTATATTGGGTTGGCCAGAAAGTTCAATTGTGTTTATAGCAGATGTGTTCCTCAGAGTGGAAATAACCTAAAGAAAGATCCTGCATAGGTGAATGGACAAAGAAATAGTGGTACAGACACATGATGGGATAGTAGCAAGTAGAAGATTTGTTACATGCAAATGTATATCAAGTTATGATGAGTGAAAACAAGCCTCAAAAAATTATGTACTGCATGTTTATTTTTATATAATTTTAAAAAAATTAAAATCTGTGTTTTCAAAAAGAAGTAGTCCGCAGTAACTAGTGATTGAGATAGGCTGTGGCTGTGAAGAGATACCATGAGGGAGATTGTTTGGGGCCAGTGAAACTGTGGTGATTATATGAATATATACATGTGCTCAGATTCACATAATGGCACACAAGACATTCAACTTTACTGTAGGTCACTTAAAAATAAGAAAAATATTAAAACGTATACATGTATAATGCATGCATTTTAATCCAGCCTTTATGTGCTGTCATTTTGATTTAAGATGTAGGCTTCCCATGGATATTGTGTTTGGGGTTCTAGGTTTTTGATTTTAGTTTGTTTTTCTCTGTTTGTGAACACATACTCATAATGATTCATATGCTATTTCTAATTCATTTCCTCTAAAGTGGAACAATACTCAGGAATAAATCTGAGGGGAAAAAAAAATCTACCAAAAAGCAGTAGAAAGAATAATTAGCTGAGCACTGAGGAATTGATGCTTTTGAACTGTGGTGTTGGTGAAGACTCTTGAGAGTCCCTTGGACTGCAAGGAGATCCAACCAGTCCATTCTAAAGGACATCAGTTCTGGGTGTAATTTGGAAGGAATGATGCTAAAGCTGAAACTCCAGTACTTTGGCCACCTCATGCGAAGAGTTGACTCATTGGAAAAGACCCTGATGCTGGGAGGGATTGGGGGCAAGAGGAGAAGGGGACGACAGAGGATGAGATGGCTGGATGGCATCACTGACTCGATGGATGTGAGTCTGAGTGAATTCCGGGAGTTGGTGATGGACAGAGAAGCCTGGGGTGCTGCAATTCATGGGGTTGCAAAGAGTCGGATACGACTGAGGGACTGAACTGAACTGAACCGTGGTTATTTAAATGCCTATACGTTTCTTTAGAAGGAATGATGCTAAAGCTGAAACTCCAGTATTTTGGCCATCTCATGCGAAGAGTTGACTCATTGGAGAAGACTCTGATGCTGGGAGGGATTGAGGGCAGGAGGAGAAGGGGACGACAGAGGATGAGATGGCTGGATGGCATCACTGACTCGATGGATGCGAGTCTGGGTGACCTCCGGGAGCTGGTGATGGACAGGGAGGCCTGGCGTGCTGCGGTTCATGGGGTCGCAAAGAGTCGGACACGACTGAGCGACTGATCTGATCTGATCTGATCTGATACGTTTCTGAGGTAGATTTCACATTATTCAAAAATTAGTTTGCTAATGAGACTAAAAGGCATGAGAAAATTAGTAGTGTTTTATTAAGTGTCCAGATTTTCTATCCATTTTTTCTCATTAAGTAACATAATTTTGTGAGTTAATTTTTATTAGCTCGATTTTACACATGTGGAAATTAAACATCAAATGGTTTAGATATGTTGTCCAATGTCAGATAGCTGGCAGGAAGAACAAGTGAAACAGAAACTAGGTAGTGTTTATTATATTCATAAGTATTGCTTAATTCCATTATATCTTTTTGTGGTGAAATATAGAATAAAAAAAAAATAAGAATGATGGGTTTCTAGGTAAAGCATGGAGAGGAATATGTTTGGTCCATGTTTCTGAGAAATATAAATGTTCCTCACCTGGGATCTTGGTGTGGCAAAGTGCTAGGTTATCTGAAATTCTGTATTCTTCCCAATAAATTTTGCTGGGTACATGTCCATATTACCAGAAACTGGGTTTCTTGATGGGAAGCACTCATGAAATTTTGGTATTATCAGTAGGAAGCAAATGAAAGAGAATTTTTCTACTTCATTATTTGCATAAAATGAAAATGCTTGTCCTCTTTTTCAGCTTTTTGTGTCCTTTCTGTGTGCTAGAATGTATATAAATATAACCTAGCCTCAACCATGCAGACTAAGACAATATCCTTAGTTTTGAAAGAGAAAATGATCTCTGAATGACATAGTGGATCTGAATCACACTGCATTGCTGGCTTTTACTCAGTCCTGTCACTAGAGTGCTATGTGAGGAGTAGGATGAATGAATAAGAAAAATGAAAAAGAAAACTATAATTTATGTGATTGTATTTTTGCATAGCTATGTTGTAACAACTTGTCTATGCTCTGGTTGTTATATTTGGGAAGTCAATTATTTGTATGTATAGGAATATCATGAAATTTTTCACAAGACAAAAGAGAAGACTAAAGATGATAAGATATACTGGAAGAAGTAGCCATGTCATTTTGTATGGTTTTGAATAATCCTGGAGAAGTGAATTGTGATTGATTTGATTGCAATGATAATTTTCAAAAAAAATGATGCTTATGCTTTATTTAAAGAAACATTTATATTTATATTCTGATTATATACATTCTTATGATAATATTTCAGTCATTAATAGGCCACTACATTTTCTATAATCATTACAATTAGACATCTGCCTAGATTATAAAGCAATTCATCATATATAGTTTACTATCATTCATTTAATTTCAGTTCATCAAATTGCAGTTAATAATTTAGAAGGTGAGAGTAATCACATGGACATACTGCAACTGAATGAAGAAAGATGCAACAGTCTGCCACAGAAACAGTCTTTATTAAAATATAAGAAACAGGAAAACATTTAATGTTACAAATCAAATTAAAAATCCTTACCTATAGAAGCAAATACCTACTCCTTGCACTGCACCCAAAAGTAAATTAAATAAATAAGTTAATAAATCTTTCAGGTCCACAGAGTAAAATAAAGGTTAAGGACTAAGCAGAAAAATGGAACACATTTTAGTGGAACACATTTATATTTCAGGAACAAGTGACTTGTGTTCTAGCATGTTCCTAAATCACTTGTTTAAGGCTTAAAACACATATCCCTTTCACAAATGTTATTGTCCATGGATTAGTTCCACAAGCAATCCTGCAAAGTCCTCTTATCTGTAAATTACCTGAAGAAAAATCTCTATCTGTTGTGTAATTTTAGATTCCCCAGTCACTCTGACTCATTGTCAAGAGTTGGCATTTAACAATCTGTCTCTCTTCCTCAAATATCACAGCCATTCTAAGTAATTAATCGAGATTCCCGATTTTTTACCTCATCAAATTACCTAGGATATGCTTCAGCAACCAAAAGTATGGAAACATTTTAGGTTTGTTTTTCCTACCCAAAAATCATTCCTCCACTGAAAAAATCTAAAACCTCTAAACACATCTAAACAATTTTAAATGCTCCTTGCACACTTACTTGATTATTTTGACAATACCCATATTTGTCCCTAGGGAAACCTTCTTCCCTGAACATCATCTATTGCTTCAACTATTATTCTTCACCTTTTTGTTCCATTGACCTTCTTCAGATCAGTTCAGTCACTCAGTCATGTCCAACTATTTGTGATCCTCTGGACTGCAGCACACCAGGCATCCCTGTCCATCACCAACTCCCAGAGGTTTCTCAAATTCAGGCCCATCGAGTCGGTGATGCCATCCAACCATCTCATCCTTTGTCGTCCCATTCTCCTCCTGCCTTCAATATTTCCCAGCATCTGGGTTTTTCCAGGGTCTATTCTTCACCTCAGGTGGCCAGAGTATTGGAGTTTCAGCTTCAGCATCAGTTCAGTTCAGTCAGTTCAGTCACTCAGTCGTGTCCGACTCTTTGCAACCCCATGAATTGCAGCACGCCAGGCCTCCCTGTCCATCACCAACTCCCGGAGTTCACTCAGACTCACATCTATCGAGTCAGTGATGCCATCCAGCCATCTCATCCTCTGTCGTCCCCTCCTTCTCCTGCCCCCAATCCCTCCCAGCATCAGGGTCTTCTCCAATGAGTCAACTCTTCGCATGAGGTGGCCAAAATACTGGAGTTTCAGCTTTAGCAACATTCCTTCCAAAGAAATCCCAGGGCTGATCTCCTTCAGAATGGACTGGTTGGATCTCCTTGCAGTCCAAGGGACTCTCAAGAGTCTTCTCCAACACCACAGTTCAAAAGCATCAATTCTTCAGCATTCAGCTTTCTTCACAGTCCAACTCTCACATCCGTACATGACCACAGGCAAAACCATAGCCTTGACTAGACAGACCTTTGTTGGCAAAGTAATGTCTCTGCTTTTCAATATGCTATCTAGGTTTGTCATAACTTTCCTTCTAAGGAGTAAGCGTCTTTTAATTTCATGGCTGCAGTCACCATCTGCAGTGATTTTGGAGCCCCCCAAATAAAGTCTGACATTGTTTCCACTGTTTCCCCATCTATTTCCCAAGAAGTGATGGGTCCAGATGCCATGATCTTAGTTTTCTGAATGTTGAGCTTTAAGCCAACTTTTTCACTCTCCACTTTCACTTTCATCAAGAGGCTTTTTAGTTCCTCTTCACTTACTGTCATAAGGGTGGTGTCATCTGCATATCTGAGGTTATTGATATTTCTCCCAGCAATCTTGATTCCAACTTGTGCTTCTTCCAGTCCAACGTTTCTCATGATACTCTGCATATAAGTTAAATAAGCAGGGTTACAATATACAGCCTTGACGTTCCCCTTTTCCTATTTGGAACAAGTCTGTTGTTACATGTCCAGTTCTAACTGTTGCTTCCTGACCTGCATACAAATTTCTACCTGTGGCAGATTAATTTTGATACATGGCAAAACCAATACAATATTGTAAAGTTAAATAAAATAAAAATAAAATTTCAAAAAGAAAAACAAACAAACAAATTTCTCAAGAGGCAGATCAGGTGGTTTGGTATTCCCATCTCTTTCAGAATTTTCCACAGTTTATTCCAATGAATATTAAGGACTGATTTGCTTTAGGATTGACTGATTTGATCTTGTAGTCCAAGGGACTTTCAAGAGTCTTCTCCAACATCACAGTTCAAAACCATCAATTCTTTGGTGTTCAGCTTTTTTTATAGACTAACTCTCACATCCATACATGACTATGGGAAAAACCATGGCTTTGAATAGATGGACCTTTTTCAGCAAAGTAATATCTCTGCTTTGTAATATGCTGTCTAGGTTGGTCATAGTTTTTCTTGAAAGAAGCAAGCATTTTTTAAATTTCAAGGCTACAGTCACTACCTGCAGTGATTTTGGAGTCCCCTAAAATAAAGTCTTTGTTTCCATTGTTTCCCCATCTATTTGCCATGAAGTGATAGAACTAGCTGCTATGATCTTAGTTTTATGAATGTTGTTTCACTTTCATCAATAGGCTCTTCAGTTCTGACTCGATTTCTGCCATAAGGGTGGTGTCATCTGCATATCTGAGGTTATTGATATTTCTCTCAGCAATCTTGATTCCAGCTTGTGCTTCACCCAGTCCACCTTTTTGCATGATGTACTCTGTATATAAGTTAAATAAGCAGGGTGACAATATACAGCCTTGATGTAATCCTTTCCTGATTTGGAACCGATCAATTGCTCTATGTCTAGTTCTGACTGTTGCTTCTTGATCTTCATACAAATTTCTCAGGAGGATAGTAAGGTGGTCTGGTATTCGTATCTCTTTAAGAATTTTCCACAGTTTGTGGTGATCCATACAGTCAAAGGCTTTAGCATAGTCAATGAAGCAGAAATAGATGTTTTTCTGGAACTCTCTTGTTTTTTTGATGATCCAATGGATGTTGACAATTTGATCTCTGGTTCCTCTTCCTTTTCTAAGTCAAGCTTGAACATATGGAAGTTCTTGGTTCATTTACTTTAAAGCCTGACTTGGAGAATTTTGAGCATTACTTTACTAGCATGTGAGACGAGTGCAATTGTGTGGTAGTTTGAACATTCTTTAGCATTGCCTTTCTTTGAGACTGGAATGAAAGCTGACCTTTTCCAGTCTTGTGGCCACTGCTGAGTGCTGGAAGCCAGCATGAGGAACTCTGCCCGTGGCAAAGGTCATGAGGAAGGAGGCTCGGCATACGCAAATTTGGGATCAAGCCTCAGGAGTCCCCCTGTAAATTCTCCAGCATTTACCCCCAAAACCAGAGTCTGCCTACTTTACTGCTTTGTGTTCTCACCTACACCTCTGACTTTATGGAGGGGCTGTCCCCTACCACCATCTCCCTCTCTGAAAAAGACTTAACTTACAGCTCCAGTTAGTAATAATTCCTGGGCGTGATAGGAGTGTTTTTAACCTACAAACTCCTCTGAAGTTTCTCTAGCCTGCTTGACAGGTTTGTCTGGCCACATGTGATTGTTCACAGCCTCCCAACCGTGAGAGGCACGAGATGCTTTAAACCTTCTAAAAACAGATTCTTTTGAGAAGTTAGGAAATTATTAGTGTAGTATAGTGGGCTGATTAGAAATTGTATTGGTAAAGGGTTTTTCATTTGTTGAGCCAATGTTTGCTGCTAAGTCTCCACATCCCCTGCCCTTAATGAATATATAGAAGAAATGAGTATTAACCTTGATATTAATCATGTTAGACCTTAGGCTAAGCAAATTCTTTCCTTAATTAAAACCCACTGCACCCTCAACCTATAGGAATGTAACTTTATCTAGTACCTTCAGAAGGTGCCGTCTGTTTTAAGAATAATCACCCCTAGAGAAATAAGTGTTCTGGTTGACTGACTGCTGTCACAAGGAGAGGGTCATAAATTGTTAGCAGGCCCCCTGGCCAGAAGATGATGTAACACCCCTAAGACCTTTGTATACATTTGTATGAAGCACCTGATTTTGATAAAAGTCAGGACTGCTGACCATGCATGACTTTTGTATTACATCTCTGTGTATGAAAGCGGACCCTGGAAAATAAAAAATGGGATCATTTCCTCAAAAGACTGGTCTCCTCATGTCGTTATTTCTCTCATTTTCTGGCTGAATTCCCATCTGGAATGTGGTGGCCCGTCAAGCCTACTAATTTTGCCTGGGCTTCTAAGATCCAACTGGGGAGGCCTCAGTGTCTCCTCTCCTTTGGGAGAATGGAAGGACGCCTGCGGCCTACGTAGGTGACGCAAACTCCTTGTCTTGGTGTTTTATTGGTTTTCCACGTAAACCAAGTTATTCAACCTCTTTTCTCCACTGAATTTCCCTGCTGAGCTATCCTCACTTAACCACTCTATAAGCCTCTAGTTAATATTTAATCTAGCAGTTGTTTCCTGATCGAAGCCGATGTCATCTCTCCTTCGAGTTTCCCTGGATCTACCGGGGCTGGACCCCAGCAGCTGAGTTTTCCAAATTTGCTGGCATGTTGAGTTCAGCACTTTAACAGCATCACATTTTAGGATTTGACATAGCTAAACTGGAAGTCTGTCACCTCCACTGACTTTGTTCATAGTGATGCTTCCTAAGGCCCACTTGACTTCACATTCCAGCATGTCTGGCTCTAGGTGAGTGATCACACCATCGTTGTTATCTGGGTCATGAAAATCTTTTTCGTATAGTTCTTCTGTGTATTCTTGCCATCTCTTAAGATCTTTTAGTGATTGCTACTGAAAAAAAAAAAAACAAAACAACAACTACGTTTTGGTCACTATATATTCATTATCGTGTTCATCTATTCATTACTGCTGCTAAGCTACACCATGTTTGTTCAGTTGTTTCCTTCTCTTATTCTCCACAAAAAAATATCCAAATTCCCTACCCCATCATCTTTTTTTTTTTTTTTTTTACATATTTTTAAAAATATTTATTTATTTTTTTGCTTTTTGGCTCTTGCGAGTCTTGTTTTGCTCAGGCTTTCTCTATTTGCAGAGAGCAGGGGCTACTTTTCACTGAGGTGATTGGGTTCTAGAGCATGCCTGCTTTAGTAGTTGCATCATGTAGGCTCAGTAATTATGGCACACAGGCTTAGCTTTCCTGTAGCACATGAGATCTTCCTGGATCAGGGAGTAGGGATTTAACCCATGTCCCCTGCATTGACAGCTATATTATTAACCACTGAACAACCAGGGAATCCACCAACTCCCCCTTTTTAATCACTAAATTTGTTTCCTATACTTCAGACTGAAATTGCCTCACCATAACTGTAATAAATGTGTTTATATCCACTTTCCTTCTTTATCAGTCAGCATTGAGTCAAGAAAGCACAGAGTGTTCTAGGTCTTACAACTAGATGGGATGATATACAGGGGATTAGGTATTGATGAACCTCTAAAAGAGCTTTTAGATTGCACATAGAAAAATGCTCTGGGTTTCAAAAAATGAGGAAGCCTCCAACAATTATCTCAGTCACTAATAGCACTAAAGTGGATTATTTTTGAGAGAATTCCAAGAATGAGGGCAAAATTTTATTTCTTCTTTCTGCTCATGGTATTTGCTGGAAGTCAATTATAGCTTCTAATTTCTAGGTATTGTGCAAATGCTTCTTGATGGTGGAATTTCTTTTGGTAAGAATTCTGAGAAAAATTGTTCTCAGGTTTCCAGTCCTTATGATATCAGAAAAAGCTGCAAAAGTTGATATTGCTGAAGCTTAATTGATAACTGAATATGTATCTCATATCCCTTTGCTTTGCCAACAACAAGAATGGAAAAAATGTCTTCCTTGGGGCTAGAAAAAGTCTCTATGTGTTCACTGTCCTTCATTCTGTGCTTCCTAGTGACATTTTTCTATCAATTATCCCTTTTATTGATAATGTTTTTAGGAGATCCCTTATTACTGGATTTTATCAGTACTTAAGTTTTAGTTCTCTTTGGTTTCAGGAAAATATCATAAGTAAAATTTCACAGAACACATACTCCCATCCTAACTAACACTTTAGTATTAGTCTCTCAGTCATGTCTGACTCTGTAATCATATGGACTATAGCCTGCCAGGCTCCTCTGAACATGAAATTCTCCAGGCAAGTATACTGGAGTGGGGTAGTCACTTCCTTCTCCAGAGGATCTTCTGAATCCAGGGACTTAAGCCAGGTCTCCTGTATTGCAGGCAGATTGTTTACTATCTGAGTTTTCTGTAAAATTAAGTTTCTTATTTTTAATAGTTATTCTCTAGTAATGTTTTTAAAACAAATACCTACTTTTTGTAATATAAGTTGATTTTACTATTTCAATCTCCTGAATGCTTTTGATATTTAATGAAAGCTATTTTGGGTATTTTAATCATGAACATAGTTTTAAGTAATGTCTTCAAAGGTGTTATTGATGAAAAGTCTTTCACCAATTAAGTCAAGATTAATCAAGTAGGATTTACTTATTCCATAATGTATTGAAAAAATTATCTCAGTTAGACAATAAGTAGATTAAACAGCTCCATGTTTTGTTATGGAAGGAAATTTAAGCTACTATATCCTTACTTCAAACAATTGTGGATGACAGTGTCCAGGGAAGTAAATTTGTTATATCTTCTAGTGGTATCAGAATCTTTCATAAAGCCCAATCATATTTCAGAATAGGATGTTAGAGACTTATTTTTCTCATTCGGTACATCTCTTTAGTGTCAAAATTTTTCGATAACAACATGGCATCAAAGCTTAAATATGTGCCATGTTTGTGAATAAACAAATTTCCACTCACCACAGTGTGGCTAACAGTTTGGATGCAAGTATATTCCCAAATTAAAGGCTGTGAAAATAAAATAAAGTTCAGTTTCTTAGAAGCCATCATGAATCATGGTAAAAAATCTGAGAATTTCTAATTTAACAAACATTCATTTACTAGGGAATCTACAAGAACCTGGGAAAATAAAAAGTTTATTAGGGAACAATCCTTATCTTGTATAAGAGTGACGCTTGTAGTATAGTCATACTAAAGGTTCTTTAAAGAAAAAAGAACCTACAGTATGTATAAAAAGGAATCAGCTTTATGTGATTATGGAGGGTGATAAGTCCAAAGAACTCGAGGTTGAATTTGTAGGCTGGATACCCAGGAGAGAGGACAGTGCAATTCTAGTCTGAATCTGAAGGCTTGAGAATCAGGAGATTTAAAAGTGTATTTCTAGTCTGAAGGCCAGGGGTCTCCAGGCCCAGGAAGAGCTGATATATCTGCCCAGGAAGAGCTGATATATCTGTTTAAGCCCAAAGGTAGGAAAAATTTTCCCTTTCTTGAGGAAGAGTGGCCCTTTTTGTTCTATTCAGGCCTTGAACTGATTAGATGAAGCCCACTTACATTAGGCAGAACAATCTGCTCTTCTTCGTTTACTGATTCAAATCTCATCAGAAACCCCTAACAGATACACCTAGAATAATGTCTGACCAAACATCTGGGCACTTGTCGGCCCAAGTCAAGTTGACACATAAAATGAACTATCACATGCAAAGAGATCCTAACTTCATAATTACAATTGCTCTTCATTTAATTAAGTTGGTATTTTGCTATAATACCAGTAACGAGTATAGCAAAAAGATTATTGAACATAACACTTTCAAATATACAGAAATGACTGTTTCAGTTTCTATAGCTATTCAAAATTTATAATGCACTTTTATATGTTATATCTCATTGGATCCTGACAACTGTGTTTTTTCTAGATTCTATTACTTTATTTTACTAAATGAATTTTACTAAATCCCTTTACATGGTAACTGTTAGAGAGAATGGCATTTCCCAATGTGTATAGATATTAAATGTGCAGGTTTTTTTCTATGTGTAAATAAGGTAAATTTGCAAGTTTACTTTCCATGTATTACATGAAAATTACTTTAGTGCACTTTCTAATATATATTAATAATATGCTCAACTAGAATCTAACATATTTGTTTATGGCATTTGTTTAGTGACTGAATGAATATATATATATATATATATATCAGATCAGTCGCTCAGTCGTGTCCGACTCTTTGCGACCCCATGAATCGCAGCATGTCTAATCAGTTATCTTCCACTCTATGATATTCCAGTTGAATTCATATCCAGATGAATGCATATATGAAGTGATCATTGAATAATGAATAGATAGAGTCTAAATACAGTACTATAGGGTATAGCTTTTGCATTCGGAATCACAGTTGATTTGAATAGTAGCAATCACCAATATTATAGAATTGGCCACAGCATTTTATTAGCAAATATGGAGCTACTATATAGCACAGGGAACTCTGCTCATTATTATGTAACAATCTAATGGTAAAATAACTTGTAAAAGAATAGATGCATGTATCAATATATGTATAACTGAATCACATTTCTGTGTATCTGAAACTAGCACAACATTATTAATCAACTGTATCAACTGTACTAATCAACTGTATATAAAATAAAAAGCTAAAAAGATAAGGTCTGAGTTTAAAACTTAAAATGGTGCACAGTTACTGGGAGAATCAATGACCTGTTCTCTAATCATCACAGGCTCGTGACATAGCTTCTGGGTACAAATATTTTAACAGATATGTAAAGAAACTTTGTAAACAAAGGGGGCACTTCTCATTGATAAGTAAAACATAATACCTGAACATTTTTTTTCTGTATGATGTAGATGGTTCAAAATTATTTTATTCATAAAGAATTCAAGTGAAACTGAATTTCAGTTTAAATTATTATTGGTAGTTTCCACTTCAGTTTCCACTTTAAACAACATTTTCTCAGTGATTGTGAGAGCAACAGCAAAATAACCCACATTTGCTTACAAACAATGCAACTCTAATACATAGGAAAGCCTTACTTATCCTTTTTGATGTCATTCTTTTACACACACATAATACTAAAAATATATTTGTGCACTTACTGAAGAGTCGTACAAGAATACCTGTAGCATTTCCTTTACATAAATGTAAACTATGATGTCTACCTGGAGATAGAATCTTGGGTAGGTTTGGGAGAAAGAGAATATGGAGGGGCTAGTGGAAACTCTGTGAGTAATGGACATGTTCACTATCATGACTTTGGTGATAGTCTCATTGTGCACACATATGTGAAAATACATTTTACAATATTAATAAATGAAATTTTGTATAGCAGTACCTCAGTAAAGCTGTTAATAAATAGTCCATATTAAATCTGGAACTCCTGTTTCTCTAAATATCATCATATCAGATGAACTTGCATTGAATATCAGCACCCTTCCCCATGTCTTAGGCAGGTCAATTCTGACTCCTTCTCAGTATGGAAGAAAGTGATGACATTTTCTTGAACATGGGGACATTATGCGAAGCAAAAGAAGCCAGTTGCAAAGAGATGAAAAATGTCTGATTGCACTTATATAAAGTATCCAGAGTAATCAAGTTCATAGACTGAGTATAAAAAAAGTGGTTGCCAGGTGGGTAGGAATGGAGTAGAGAGAGATGTTGTTTAAGGGGTATAGAGTTTTATTTTTGCAAGATGAAAAAGAATTCTGGAGATTAGATGTGAGTTTTTAAACATGCTGCACCAAACATTAAAAGGTAGAGAGAAACTTTGTTACATATATTTTACAACATTTTTTAAAGAAGTTTGTAGGGATAGATTAGAGCAATTTGTTAGTCTTCCCCCATTTGCAGTACTCCATCTTGTGTGAACTTTTTGGTGCTGAGTAAGGTCAAAATTTTTGCTGACTATGTGCCCATAATTGCTGTACTTAGGCCTGTCTCCATTTTGAGATCACTGATGTGTAATGTGGTTAGAGTTTCAGCTAAATATTTACATTCACTGTACTCGGAAGGCCTTGCTCTGTTATGAACTCTTGATCTCAAATGAGTAAGGAACTTTACCAAAACAACTTTCCATGTTCACTGTATTCAGAAGACCCCTACAATATAACTCATAGGTGCTAATAGTATTACTTCATTTACCATAACCTCTGCACTCATAAGGTCTTCTATTTTTTAATTGGAGCACAGTTGATTTACAGTGTTTCAGGTGTTCAGTTCAGTTCAGTTCAATCTCTCAGTCGTGCCCTACTCTTTCTGACCCCATGAATCACAGCACACCAGGCCTCCTTGTCCATCACCAACTCCCAGAGTTCACTCAGACCCATGTCCATCAAGTCAGTGATGCCATCCTCTGTCGTCCCCTTTTTCCTCCTGCCCCCAATCCCTCCCAACATCAGAGTCTTTTCCAATGAGCCAACTCTTCACGTGAGGTGGCCAAAGTACTGGAGTTTCAGCTTTAGTATATTCCTTCCAAAGAAATCCCAGGGCTAATCTCCTTTAGAATGGATTGGCTGGATCTCCTTGCAGTCCAAGGGACTTTCAAGAGTCTTCTCCAACACCACAGTTCAAAAGCATCAATTCTTCGGCGCTAAGTTTTCTTTCCAGTCCAACTCTCACATTCATACATGACCAGTGGAAAAACCATAGCCTTGACTAGTCGGACCTTTGTTGGCAAAGTAATGTCTCTGTTTTTGAATATGCTATCTAGGTTGGTCATAACTTTCCTTCCAAGGAGTAAGCACCTTTTACTTTCATGGCTGCAGTCAAGTAATTCAATGCTATATATATATATATATATATATATATATATATATATATATATATATATATATATATATATATATCAGATCAGATCAGTCGCTCAGTCGTGTTCCACTCTTTGCGACCCCATGAACTGCAGCACGCCAGGCCTCCCTGTCCATCACCAGCTCCCGGAGGTCACCCAGACTCACACCCATCAAGTCAGTGATGCCATCCAGCCATCTCATCCTCTGTCGTCCCCTTCTCCTCCTGCCCTCAATCCCTCCCAGCATCAGAGTCTTCTCCAATGAGTCAACTCTTCGCATGAGCTGGCCAAAATACTGGAGTTTCAGCTTTAGCATCATTCCTTCTAAAGAAATTCCAGGATTGATCTCCTTCAGAATGGACTGGTTGGATCTTCTTGCAGTCCAAGGGACTCTCAAGAGTCTTCTCCAACACCACAGTTCAAAAGCATCAATTCTTCGGCACTCAGCCTTCTTCACAGTCCAGCTCTCACATCCATACATGACCACAGGAAAGACCATAGCCTTGACTAGGCGAACTTTTGTTGGTAATATATATAATTAATATATTATATTATATATATACAATCTGGTAATAATTATATATATAATATATTAATTACATATTATATATTATAATATCTTAATTATAATTATAATTATTAATTATAATATAATATAAATAATATATAAATATATAATTATATATTATATAATTATATATTATATTATATATATATATAATTATTACCAGATTGCTTTCCATTGTAAGTTATTGCAAGATATTGAAAGGCAGTACTTGGGTGCAATCTCACAAATGACAGAGTGATCTCAATTCATTTCCAAACCAAACGATTCAACATCACAGTCATCCAAGTCTGTGCCCCAGTCACTAATGCTAAAGAAGCTGAAGTTGAATGATTCTATGAAGACCTACTAGACCTTCTAGTGGGTGTGTTCGTCACTCAGTCATGTCCAGTTCTTTGGGACCCCATGGACTGTAGCCTTCCTGGCTCCTCTGTCCATAGAAATTCTCCAAGCAGGAATACTGGATTGGGTTGCCATTTCCTATTCCAGGAGACCTTCTGGAACTAATGCCAAAAAGATGTCCTTTTCATCATAGGGGATGGGAATGGAAAAATAAGAAGTCAATAGACACCTGGAGTAACAGGCAACTTTAGGCTCAGAGTACAAAATGAAGCAGGGCAAAGGTTAACAGAGTTTTGCCAAGAGAACACACTGATCATAGCAAGCACCTTCTTCCAACAACACAAGAGACAACTCTATAGATGGGCATCACCAAATGGTCAATACTGGAATCAGATTGATTATATTAATTGCAACCAAAGATGAAGATACTCTCTACAGTCAGCAAAAACAAGACCTGGAGCTGATTGTGGCTCAGATCATCAGCTCCTTATTGCAAAATTCAGACTTAAGTTGAAATCCCAGGTGGGTCAGTGGGTAAAGAATTCGCCTCCAATGCAGGAGATGCAGGTTTGATCCTTGGGTCAGGAAGATCCCCTGAAGAAGGAAATGGCAACCCACTTCAATATTTTTGCCTGGAGAATCCCATGGACAGAGGAGCCTGGTGCGCTATAGCCCATAGGGTCGCAAAGAGTCAGACACAACTGAAATGACTTAACATGCATGTTCTCATAGCAAAAGTCAAATTGTAGAACCTTTTTAAAACTTGTTTTATATAGCGTATGAATAACTATACATGGTTTTAAAATTTCAATTCTGCATACAAGAGAATTTAGGTACAATTTATTGACCAACATTAAATTGTGGCAACACAAACACTAGAGACCAAGTAGGTATCTCTTTGTGTCTTTTATGCTCCCCCCTGACACATCTCTTTTCCTATTAAGGCACAGGTAACACCTCCTTATATCTGTGTTCTAAGATTAAATTTCTCTTTGGTATTTTTGGTTTCCCAAACCTAACAGTGAAGGTTCTGCTCCAACATAATAGCCCGGTACTTGCCTCTGGGATTCAATCATTTCTACATTCAAATTCAAATTTCATTTCAGCTTAAGTTCTCAACTTGCTACTTGAGTATCATAAAACAAGTCAGATTATGATAATCATCATTTCCAACTTATTCTAAAAACATATATGAGATGATTGGCAATCAACTATGACAAAATTCTGAGTGTAATAACAGGCAGTAGGAACAGGTGAGGGACAATTAAAATTCTGGAATGGAAAAGAAATATATCATATATCACATGTTGATGTTTCTTCACTTTCCTTTTTTTAACAGTACAAATATGACCAATTTTTATTTACTTGAATAGGCCTTAATGCATGCATATTTGAAAGTTAAAAGAAACAAAACTGTTTTTTCCCTAAGAGAAGAGCGTAAAAGTATTCATATTAATACTTGAATATCATCTTTTTGAGGGCTTTTTATGACTTTCTAAATGAGAGGCCCTGATCCATATTAAATTGTTTGTTTTGTAATGACAAGCCCTCTGACATTATGTCTTACAATATTATGTGTGCTCATCTCCTCTTGCTTTAATAAATTGCCAACCAACTGGGAGGTGATTTTCCTTCTTGACATTAAAAAATCCCACTTCAAAGTTAAGTGCTGTCATAATGGGAATCTTAGTTCAAATTAACTAAACTCAAAAAGCCAGAGAGTTCTAAAAGCAAAACAGAATGCAAACAACTTTTGTCTTGTGAGTACTGTGTCAAACCTAATTCTTTTATTTTTATTAAATTTTATGTAACACCAAGCTGGTATAAATTTTCTTGATATTGTTTTATATGTAGCCCTTTCATTTACTAGTTCTTACAGAAATGAGGCATTTTTGAGCCATTTTAAAAAACATATATCAACACAATTGAGAAATCTGAAAATATCATTCCCAAGTAGTGCTAATATTCCTTAAGAATTTTGCATAAATGGAGTGAAAAATAAAATGGATATAGAATTATTGATAGAATGCTTTTATGACTTTAAGGTGCTGATGGAATCAAATCACGAGGTAGCAGTCTATGTCCAGAAAGTTCAAGTGTAAATATTGGTTAAACTATTACATGTAAATTGTTTACTTTAAATCATAAGCACTATTATGCATTCCTCTTTCTTTCACCCAAAAACAAGCATATTGTTTTGAAGGATATTTTGTTAATCTTGAGCTATACATATAAAATTTTGTTGAACTTGAACCTGTATATAGTAAATATTGCAAATATTTTTTCTGATTGAAAAATAATAAATAATAGACATCTGATTATCACCAAATAACTATTTACAAAGTAACAGTTTTAAGGAGGAAAGAAGTAAAACTTAGAATCATTTATTCAGGAAGTAATTTCAAATTCCTTGCAATCCCTTATCTCTCAGCAATATTGCAGTTTATACTTCTTACAAAATGTTGTTCTGGAGGAGGAGCTAGGATGGAATGTCGGAGGAATAGGATGGGAAGACCACTTTCTCCCCCCACAAATTCATCAAAAGAACATTTAAACGCCAAGTAAATTCCACAAAACAACTTCTGAATGCCGGCAGAGGACATCAGGCACCCAGAAAAGCAACTCATTGTCTTCGAAAGGAGATAGGAAAAAAATATAAAGAACAACAAAAAAAAAAAAGAGACAAAAGAGGGATGGATGGAGCTCCATCCTTGGAAGGGAGTCTTAAAAAGAGAGAAGTTTCCAAACACCAGGAAACACTCTCATGGCCGAGTCTGTGCCAAGCCTTGGAAGCACAGAGGGCAACATAACAGGGAGGAAAAATAAATAATTAAAACCCACAGATTACGAGTCCAACAGCAACTCTACCAGCGGAGAAGCAGTGCAGATGCCGGCACCCGCCACTAGCAAGTAGGGGCTGGACAGGGAGGCGCAGGATGCATCACTTAAAGTAAGGATCTGGCCTGAATGCCCCAAGCACTACCTGAGCAAACTAATTTGGGCTAGCAAACCAGACTGTGGGATAACTACAACACGAAAAGCCAGTCCTAACCTAAGACACTACCAGGCCCATACACGGAACAAAGGACTGAACAGAGATAGCCGGCTGCAGACCATCCCCCTCTGGTGACAGGCAGCCAGAGCCAACAGGGACAAATTGCAGCCCCAGAGAGACATTATCTACAAAACTGTAAGCAAGCTTCTTTGCTAACTAAGATTTCTTGGGGTTTTGGACGGTCAACATCTGCCTGAGAAGGTGCACCGGTTGTACACACAGAAAACCGAGCGGCGGGGAGGCGATAAGTTGCAGCAGCTGTGCTCACTAAACACGTCATCACCTGAGTTGCTCGGACCTAGGAAGGGCACAAAATGCAGGCCTAACTGAGTCTGTGCCTCTGAGGAATACCCGAGGGCCTGAACCTGAGCGGCTTAGACCTGGGAGGCACAAGCAGCCCAGGGCCGGCCTCAGATGGTTTCTGGTGGAGCAACCATAGAGCCTGAGCAATGTGGGCAGGGAGGCTACATGTGCCGTGAGTGGGGGCAGGCCCAGTGTGGCTGAGGCACTGCGAGCACACGCCAGTGTTATTTGTTTGCAGCGTACCTCCCTTTCCACAGCACGACTGAACAAGTGAGCCTAAAAAAAAAAAAAAAAAAAGTGTCCACCACCGCCCCCTTTCTATCAGGTTGGAAATCAGACACTGAAGAGACCAGCAAACCGAAGAAGCTATAACAGAGGGAACCGCCGTGAAAGCGACAGGCAATAGATTAAAACTCTGTCGTTAGTGCCAACTACATAGGAATGGGCCTATAGATCTTGAGAAATATAAGCTGTACCAAGGAACTAGCTGAAAATGAACTGACCCCACAATACCCACAACACCAGAGAAAGTCCTAGATATACTTTTACTATTTGTAGGACCTTTCTTTTTTTTTTTTAATTTTTTAAAAAATTTTAAGTCCTCTATTACTTCTTTAATTTTCACTTTTATAACCTACTATTACTTTGCAAAAAAAAAAAAAAAAAAAAAAAAGACCCTATTTTTTTAAAAGCAAACTTCATATATATATTCTTTATAATTTTTGTAACCTTTTTTTTTTTTTCTTTTTCACTTTCTTTTTTTTTTTTCTTATTTTCTTTAACATTGTATTTTTGAAATTCCAAACTCTACTATAGATTTTTAATTTTAGCTTTTTGACATTTGTTATCAATTTTGTACGTATATTTTTAAAAATAATTTTTGTGACTTTTTTTCTTTCTTTCTCTTTTTCTTTTCTTTAACATTGTATTTCTGAAATTCCCAAACTCTACTCTAGATTTTTAATTTCTGCTTTTTGGTATTTGTTATCAATTTTGTACCTGTATTTTCTTTATAATTTTTGTGACTTTGTTTTTTTTTTTTCTTTTCTTTTTCTCTCATTCTTTTCCTTCTTCCTTTCTTTAACATTGTATTTTTGAAATTCCAAACTCTACTCTAGATTTTTAATTTTTGCATTTAGGTATTTGTTACCAATTTTGTACCTAGAAGAACCCAATCTTCAGTACCCATTTTTTACTTAGGAGAGCGAAATTACTGGCTTGACTCCTCTCTCCCCTTTTGGACTCTCCTTTTTCTCCACCCGGTCGCCTGTGTCTCCTTCCTAATCCCTCTCTACTCTACCCAACTCTGTGAATTTCTGTGTGTTCCAGATCGGGGAGAACACTTAGGGAACTGATTACTGGCTCGATCTGTCTCTCTTCTTTTCATTCCCCCCTTTTATCCTCCTGGCCACCCCTGTCTCCTTCCTTCCTCTTCTCTTCCCTGTATAACTCTGTGAACGTCTCTGAGTGGTCCAGTTGTAGAGGGCACATAAGGAAGTGATTACTGGCTAGCCCACTTTCTCCTCTACTGATTCCACCAAATGTCATTCGGGACACCTCTCACTCCCTCCTCCCTCTTCTCTTCTCCATTTAACACTGTGAACCTCTCTGGGTGACCCTCACAGTGGACAAACTTTTCATCTTTAACCTAGATGTTTTACTGATGATGCTGTATAGAAGGAGAAGTTTTGAGACTACTGTAAAAATAAGACTGATAACTGGAAGCAGGAGGCTTAAGTCCAAACCCTGACTCCAGGGAACATTAACTTACAGGAGCTCATCAAACGCCTTCATACCTACACTGAAACCAAGCACCACACAAGGGCCAACAAGTTCCACGGCAAGACACACCAAGCAAATTCTCCAGCAACACAGGAACACAGCCCTGAGCTCCAATACACAGGCTGCCCAAAGTTACTACAAAACCATAGACATCTCATAACTCATTACTGGACACTTCATTGCACTCCGGAGAGAAGAAATTCAGCTCCACCCACGAGAACACTGACACAAGATTTCCTAACCAAGAAACCTTGACAAGCCACCCGTACAACTCCACCCACAGCGAGGAAACTCCACAATAAAGAGAACTCCACAAACTGCCAGAATATAGAAAGAACATCCCAAACTCAGCAATATAAACAAGATGAAGACACAGAGGAATACCCAGCAGGTAAAGGAACAGGATAAATGCCCACGAAACCAAACAAAAGAGGAAGAAATAAGGAATCTACCTGATAAAGAATTCCAAATAATGATAGTGAAATTGATCCAAAATCTTGAAATCAAAATGGAATCACAGATAAATATCCTGGAGACAAGGATTGAGAAGATGCAAGAAAGGTTTAACAAGGACCTAGAAGAAATAAAAAAGAGTCAATATATAATGAATAATGCAATAAATGAGATCAAAAACCCTCTGGAGGCAACAAATAGTAGAATAACAGAGGCAGAAGATAGGATTAGTGAATTAGAAGACAGAATGGTAGAAATAAATGAATCAGAGATGAAAAAAGAAAAACAAATTAAAAGAAATGAGGACAATCTCAGAGACCTCCAGGACAATATTAAACACTTCAACATTCGAATCATAGGAGTCCCAGAAGAAGAAGACAAAAAGAAAGACCATGAGAAAATACTTGAGGAGATAATAGTTGAAAACTTCCTTAAATAGGGGAAGGAAATAATCACTCAAGTCCAAGAAACCCAGAGAGTCCCAAACAGGATAAACCCAAGGCAAAACACCCCAAGACACATATTAATCAAATTAACAAAGATCAAACACAAAGAACAAATATTAAAAGCAGCAAGGGAAAAACAACAAATAACACACAAGGGAATTCCCATAAAGATAACAGCTGATCTTTCAATAGAAACTCTTCAAACCAGGAGGGAATGGCAAGACATACTTAAAGTGATGAAAGAAAATAACCTACAGCCCAGATTACTGTAGCCAGAAAGGATCTCATCCAAATACAAAGAAGAAATCAAAAGCTTTACAGACAAGCAAAAGCTGAGAGAATTCAGCACCACCAAACCAGCTCTCCAACAAATACTAAAAGATATTCTCTAGACAGGAAACACAAAAAGGGTGTATAAATTTGAACCAAAACAATAGAGTAAATGACAAAGGGGTCATACTTATCAATAATTACCTTAAATGTAAATGCGTTGAATGCCCCAACCAAAAGACAGAGACTGGCCGAATGGATACAAAAACAAGACCCCTACATATGTTGTCTACAAGAGACCCACCTCAAAACAGGGGACACATACAGACTGAAAGTAAAGGGCTGGAAAAAGACTTTCCATGCAAATAGAGACCAAAAGAAAGCAGGAGTAGCAATACTCATATCAGATAAAATAGACTTTAAAACAAAGGCTGTGAAAAGAGACAAAGAAGGTCACTACATAATGATCAAAGGATCAATCCAAGAAGAAGATATAACAATTATAAATATATATGCACCCAATATAGAAGCACCGCAACATGTAAGACAAATGCTAACAAGTATGAAAGGAGAAATTAACAATAACACAATAATAGTGTTATTATAATAACAATAATAATGGGAGAGTTTAATACCCCACTCACACTTATGGATAGATCAACTAAACAGAAAATTAACAAGGAAACACAAACTTTAAATGATACAATAGACCAGTTAGACCTAATTGATATCTATAGATCATTTCACCCCAAAACAATGAATTTCACCTTTTTCTCAAGCGCACACGGAACCTTCTCCAGGATAGATCTCATCCTGGGCCATAAATCTAGCCTTGGTAAATTCAAAAAAATTGAAATCATTCCAAGCAGGTTTTCTGACCACAATGCAGTAAGATTAGATCTCAGTTACAGGAGAAAAACTATTAAAAATTCCAACATATGGAAGCTGAACAACATGCTGCTGAATAACCAACAAATCATAGAAGAAATAAAAAAGAAATAAAAATTTGCATCGAAACGAATGGAAATTAAAACACAACCCAAAACCTGTGGGACACTGTAAAAGCAGTCCTAGGGGAAAGTTCATAGCAATACAGGCATACCTCAAGAAACAAGAAAAAAGTAAAATAAATAACCTAACTCTACACCTTAAGCAAATAGAAAAGGAAGAAATGAAGAACCCCAGGGTTAGTAGAAGGAAAGAAATCTTAAAAATTAGGGCAGAAATAAATGCAAAAGAGACCATAGCAAAAATCAACAAAGTCAAAAGCTGATTCTTTGAAAGGGTAAATAAAATTGACAAACCATTAACCAGACTCATCAAGAAACAAAGGGAGAAAAATCAAATCAATAAAATTAGAAATGAAAATGGAGAGATCACAACAGACAACACAGAAATACAAAAGATCATAAGAGACTACTATCAGTAATTATATGCCAATAAAATGGACAACATGGAAGAAATGGACAAATTCTTAGAAAAGTACACTTTCCAAAACTGGACCAGGAAGAAATAAAAAATCTTAACAGACCCATCACAAGCACGGAAATTGAAACTGTAATCAGAAATCTTCCAGCAAACAGAAGCCCAGATCCAGATGGATTCACAGCTGAGTTCTACCAAAAATTTAGATAAGAGCTAACACCTATCCTACTCAAACTCTTCCACAAAATTGTAGAGGAAGTTAAACTTCCAAACTCATTCTATGAGGCCACCATCACTCTAATACCAAAACCTGACAAAGATGCCACAAAAAAAGAAAACTACAGGCCAGTATCACTGATGAACATAGATGCAAAAATCCTTAACAAAATTCTAGCTATCAGAATCCAACAACACATTAAAAAGATCATACACCATGACCAAGTGGGCTTTATCCCAGGGATGCAAGGATTCTTCAATATCTGCAAATCAATTAGTATAATATACCACATTAACAAATTGAAAAATAAAAACCATATGATTATCTCAATAGATGCAGAGAAAGCCTTTGACAAAATTCAACATCCATTTATGAAAAAAACTCTCCAGAAAGCAGGAATAGAAGGAACATACCTCAACATAATAAATGCTATATATGACAAACCCATAGCAAACATTATCCTCAATGGTGAAAAATTGAAAGCATTTCCTCTAAAGTCTAGAACAAGACAAGGGTGGCCACTTTCACCACTACTATTCAACATAGTTTTGGAAGTTTTGGCCACAGCAATCAGAGCAGAAAAAGAAATAAGAGGAATCCAAATTGGAAAAGAAGAAGTAAAACTCTCACTGTTTGCAGATGACACGATCCTCTACATAGAAAACCCTAAACACTCCACAAGAAAATTACTAGAATTAATCAATGAATATAGTAAAGTTGCAGGATATACAATCAAAGCACAGAAATCCCTTGCATTCCTGTACTCTAATAATGAGAAAATGGAAAGAGAAATTAAGGAAACAATTCCATTCACCATTGCAATGAAAAGAATAAAATACTTAGGAATATATCTGCCTAAATAAACTAAAGTCCTATATATAGAAAACTATAAAACACTGGTGAAAGAAATCAAAGAGGACACTAATAGATGGAGAAATATACCATGTTCATGGATTGCCAGAATCAATATAGTGAAAATGAGTATACTAACCAAAGCAATTTATAGATTCAATACAATCCCTATCAAGCTACCAACAGTATACTTCACAGAGATATAACAAATAATTTCATAATTTGTATTGAAAAACAAAAACCCTCGAATAGCCAACGCAATCTTGAGAAAGAAAAATGGAACTGGAGGAATCAACTTGCCTGACTTCAGACTCTACTACAAAGCCACAGTCATCAAGACAGTATGGTACTGGCACAAAGACAGAAATATAGATCAATGGAACAAAATAGAAAGTCCAGAGATAAGTCCACACACTTATGGACACCTTATCTTTGACAAAGGAGGCAAGAATATACAATGGAGAAAAGACAATCTCTTTAACAAGTGGTGCTGGGAAAACTGGTCAACCACTTGTAAAAGAATGAAATTAGAACACTTTCTAACACCATACCAAAAAATATACTCAAAATGGGTTAAAGATCTAAATGTAAGACCAGAAACTATAAAACTCCTAGAGGAGAGCATAGGCAAAACACTCTCTGACATACACCACAGCAGGATCCTCTATGACTCACCTCCCAGAATATTGGAAATAAAAGCAAAAATAAACAAATGGGACCTAATTAAACTTAAAAACTTGTGCACAACAAAAGAAACTATAAGCAAGATGAAAAGACAACCTTCAGAATGGGAGAAAATAATAGCAAATGAAGCAACTGACAAACAACTAATCTCAAAAATCTACAAGCAACTCCTACAGCTCAATTCGAGAAAAATAAATGACCCAATCAAAAACTGGGCCAAAGAACTAAATAGACATTTCTCCAAAGAAGACATACAGATGGCTAACAAACACATGAAAAGATGTTCAACATTACTCATTATCAGAGAAATGCAAATCAAAACCACTATGAGGTACCATTTCATGCCAGTCAAAATGGCTGTGACCCAAAAGTCTAAAAGCAATAAATGCTGGAGAGGGTGTGGAGAAAAGGGAACCCTCTTACACTGTGGGTGGGAATGCCACTATGGAGAACAGTGTGGTGATTCCTTAAAAAACTGGAAATAGAACTGCCTTATGATCCAGAAGTCACACTGCTGGGCACACACACTGAGGAAACCAGAATTGAAAGAGACACGTGTACCACAATGTTCATTGCAGCACTGTTTATAATAGCCAGGACATGGAAGCAACCTAGATACCCATCATCAGATGAATGGATAAGAAAGCTGTGGTACATATACACAATGGAGTACTACTCAGCCATTAAAAAGAATACATTTGAATCAGTTCTAATGAGGTGGATGAAACTGGAGTCTATTGTACAGAGTGAAGTAAGCCAGAAAGAAAAACACCAATATAGTATACTAACGCATACATATGGAATTTAGAACTATGGTAACAATAAGCCTGTATACAAGACAGCAAAAGAGACACTGATGTATAGAGCAGTCTTTTGGACTCTGGGAATGGGAGAGGGTGGGATGATTTGGGAGAATGGCATTTAAACATGTATAATATCAAATATGAAACAAGTCGCCAGTCCAGGTTCGATGCACAATACTGGATGCTTGGGGCTGGTGCAGTGGGACGACCCAGATGGATGGTATGGGGAGGGAGTTGGGAAGAGGGTCCAAGATGGGGAACCCGTGTATACCTGTGGTGGATTCATGTTGATATATGGCAAAACCAATACAATATTTTAAAGTTAAAAAATAAAATAAAAACATTAAAAGAAGTGAAAAAAAAAAGAATTAAATTTTACCCCCCCCCCCCACACACACACAAATAATGTAGAAGGTTATTTTTTTTTTTTTTTTTAAAGAAAATGTTGTCCTGGTTTATTTAGATGATATAATAAAATAAATTTAGTTTTTAAATACTGAATTCAAATTATTACACCTAAATTTCAGTGCTTCCAAGGAAAGCCTTTTTTTAGCTACCAAAGAAATTTAAGTCATGGTATAAGCTAGTAAATTTATTTTTTAAATTGTCCTTTTTAGAAAAAAGATAATTTCTTTAATCAATCAAATAACTAGTACCAATAGATACTTGCAGAGAAGGCAATGGCACCCCACTCCAGTACTCTTGCCTGGAAAATCCCATGGATGGAGGAGCCTGGTAGGCTGCAGTCCATGGGGTCGCAAAGAGTTGGATAGGACTGAGCAACTTCCCTTTCACTTTTCACTTTCATGCATTGGAGAATGAAATTGCAACCCACTTCAGTGTTTTTGCCTGGGGAATCCCAGGGACGGGGAGCCTGGTGGGCTGCCGTTTATGGGGTCGCACAGAGTCGAACACAACTGAAGCAACTTAGCAATAGATACTTGTGTTCAGCACACAAAGGAACAAAGATGTTTCAACAAAAGGTAAATTATAATTATCCTCTGCTCCTTAGAATGTTTGGGGCAGGTGGTGGTTCATATTCAGAAATAATGATGCCAAATTTAAGAATTAATTCAAAGAATAACAAGTGAAATATAGTATCATTCATAGATTACAGTATCAGCAAGAAATACAAATATTTTGATAGTATTATTAAGCTAAAAATAAATGACATATTTCTGCAATCAATTTTAAAACACTACTAGAGTCAAAATAAACATGTATATTTCATATGTAAAGTACTTATAATGTTACAGTGATGACATTTTCAAAATCCTGGGTAATATAAAATAGGATTAAGCATACTGACATCTTTTATTATTGTCCTGAAACTCAACATACTTTATAGAAGAAAGCAACATGGGGTCTTAAATTTATTTTGAAGTTTTTCAAAAGAAAATGTTATCACAGTTTGTATAGACTGATAATTCTCAAATGGACCCCCTTGTTGAAAATGCAAAATATGGTGCCTTCCCCAAACCTATATATCAGAATCCTCGAGTGAGGTCTAGCAATCTGCCTTCACAAACCAAGTAGTTCTAATCCATTAAAAGAGACAAAGGGATAAAATTTATAAAATTCCGGGCAGGGTGTTTTAAATATTTATAAGTTCAATTTTATTACAATTCTTATTATCATTACTACTATTTGCTGTTTCTTACCTTATATTTTGGTACTTATTGTTTTTACAATATTTTAACACTCATTTTGAATAAGGTATTTTCCATTGATCTGAATTATTTGTTAAATATTTGTTTTATTAAGTGTGTCTTGAATTTCTATTTTGATGCATTGATTGATCAATGCACATATGTTATTATTAGACCAATTTTTTATTAATTATTTGTATTATATTGTAGTAACTTAGGGAGGGAGTCTTATTGCTATCTTTCAACTCATTCTTTTATCACTCCTTATTAGTATATGCTGCAATGTTTTTTCACTTTTTGTTTTAAACCTTACACGTACACGGCATTGTACTAGATTCTGAGAAAATGGTAATGAAAAGCCCAAAGTCTCTATTTCAGTAGGATGTATGAATTTTGTCCTCATCGTTTCAAGGGGCAATCTTAGAACCTCTTGAATATTTACTACTTTAAGTCATGGTATATATTTTATGGAGAATAGGCAGAAGAAAAGGTGCTAATTTTCTCAGTCTTAGAAAAGAAGAGCCCTCTTCAGTCTTACTTCCTTCTGCGTATTCTGCCTCTGCTGGCTCACTTTCTTTGATGCTGTGATTTTGACTGTGATGGTTGACTTCATGTGTCAGCTTGATTGGTGCCCAGATATTTGGTCAAACATTATTCTGGTTATTTCTATGAGGGTACTTTTGGATGATATTTACATATAGATCAGTGGAATTTGAGTAAAGCATATTGTCCTCTAGAATGTGGTGGATCTCACCCAATTAGTTGAAGGTTTGAACATAATTAAAGATGCCCTCCTTCAAGCAGATGGGATTCTGCCAGTAGACTGCCTTTAAACTAGAACTACATGTCTTTCCTGAGTCTCTAATCTGTCAGATTCCACCATCAGATATTGAATTTCCCAAGCCTACACAGTCACATGAGCCAATTTTTTAAAATCTATCTATTTATCTATCTATATCCTCAGATGGCATTAGTGGTAAAGAAGCTGCCTGTCAATGCAGGAGACATAAGAGATGTCGGTTCGATCCCTGTGTTGGGAAGATCCCTTGGAGGAGGACATTGAACCTACTCCATTATTCTTGCCTGGAGAATTCTATGGACAGAAGACTCTGGCAGTCTATAGTCCTTGGGATCACAAGAATCTGGCACGACTGAAGCAACTTAGCATGTATGCGTTTATTTATCTATCTAACCATCACCTATTTGCAGAGTTCTGTTTCTCTGAAATTCCCTGATTGTTTCTCTGGAATACCATGATTAATACCATGATAATGAGGGTGTATGTCTATGAGCTTCCCTGGTGGCTCAGAGGTAAAAAAAAAAAAAAAAAAAAAATCTGCCTGCAATGAAGGAGATGCAGCTTTGATCTCTGGGTTTGGAAGATCGTCTGCAGAAGGAAATGGCAACCCACTCCAGTAGTCTTGCCTGGGAAATCCCATGGACAGAGGAGCCTGGCAAGCTACAATTCATGGGGTTGCAAGAGCTGCACATGGCTAAGTGACTAAACCATCACCACTACCATGTCTATGAACTATGAGTACGTATGTGAGTGCCCTGATATCATATGGAACACATGCCAGGAGCTACTTGGTGATCAAAATTTACTCCCTCCATGACTGTGAATCCAAATTGCCTGTATGGTTGACGATGTGTTTTTCTATGTGCTTAGTTGCTCAGTCGTGTCTGACTCTTTGTGACCCCATGGACACCAGGCTCCTCCATCCATGGGATTTTCTAGGCAAGAGTACTGGAGTGGGTTGCCATTTCCTTCTCCAACAAAAACAAAAGAAAACACAGAGTTTAACTTGAAATTTCGTTGACTTTAATCCACTTCCATTGCACTGTATGACTCATATCTGAACTAGTGATCTTCTAGGTAATATAAATATTATTTTGAAACTGCCATAACTGTGCTATGCTACATAAACTTCCCTGCTTTTCCTATATGCAGGCTTTTCTTCTATGCAAGAAGCTTCACAGCATTTTTCACAACTAAGCATAATAGGTACAAAAGCTTTTAATCACACTAATTCCTCTGACTGTTCCTAATCTATAACGCTCATCTGTTTCTATTCTGACACAGCTGTTACTGGACCAAAAAAAAAAAAGTCTTTTTTTGCATTCTACTTCAACTGAACAGAACTTAGAATTTAACTTCAAGGATCATTGCCTTTTCCTTTCCATGGAAATGCTCCTCTGACCACAAGTGTGTACTCACATGTCTGTGTTGATGGGTGATTATTAGATTCTCCCTACATAGTATCTGTCTTTGGACAGATACTTTAAGATTCAGTGGGTAAACAACATGGAAAATTGACAAAATATGTGTATTTGTTTCTGCAAAACTTCAGATGTTTGGATTTCTGTCAGAAGAAAACTGCCTCCTAGCAGATACTTGTCCATTTGTCACTCATTTATAATTTTTCCATTGTGAAGATTTAAAATAATTTGAGGTGAACTATACTGTAATAGAAAATACAAAATAAATTTAAAAGGCAATAATAAAACCCAGAAAAAATAAACTTAATAATTTGGAGGATTACAGAAATCTTCCCAAACTACATTTTTTGGTGTATTAAATCACCTCACTACCTAAAATTACTCTCAAATTCCGTTCTTATCTATACTCATTGTCTTTCCCTGCCTTTCTTCATAATTTGAAGAATTCACTCTTCCTCAACTTATATCTATCTACTTTTTAAAAAAATCTTGCTATTTATACTTTGGAGACTAGCTGTTTACCAATTTTAAAGTAAATTATTTATATTTGATAAAAGTAGTTTTACTGTGTGTCTTGAAAAATTATGAATTTCGGTGAAATCACATTACAAACAAAATAAAATATATATTTTGCTCAAATGAAATGCCCCAAGGGGAAAAGGTAGTCCATAGTTAAACAGTGGAGTGTTGATTTTTAGGGCCTTTAGATGCATGGAGCAAACTAAAGTAAATACATTATTCATAGAGGGATAATGGTTTTCTTGGAAGACAAGGGAGATATTTTCTTCTCTAATTCATGATAAAATGGACATTCCGGAAACATCTGATATGAGGCAGAAAAACAATTTGTAAATTTTTTCCAATGACTTAAAACTCTGCCTACTCATTAACTGATTCAGCATATTATCAATAACATCATCATGTTTCTCTGGAGTGTATGTGTGTATTTGTTTGTGTGCCTGCACTAAGTTGCTTCAGTAATGTCCAACTCTTTGTGACCCCATGGACTATAGCTCAGGCTTCTCTGTCAGTGGAATTCTCCAGGTAAGAATACTGGAGTGGATTCCTTTTCCCTTCCCTAGGAGATCTTCCCAGCCCAGGGATTGAACTCTGGGTCTCCAGCATTGCAGGAAGATTTTTTACAGTTTGAGCCACCAAGGAGGCCTGCTCTGGAGTACATTGTATATATGACTCATATAGGCAAAAGACAAAAAAGTGTTTTCCATCGTTGACAATTTTAAGCAAACTATCTAAATATTCTAAAAGGTTTTAATCAAGAAATTGTCACATCAATATTTCCAAATTGAATATTCTAGCAATTTTTAAGAGAAACAGTAGATGTTGATAATCTAACACATAAATTGAATATCATATTTGTTTGTTTAAAAGTTTCTTTGTCCCCCATAGATTATTTTATATGTCTCAAAAACAGCAACACTTTGTAAAATTTTTAGCCTAATTGAAGTTATGAAAAAAGTATGTAATTAATTGTATTCCAGAAAAATGCACAATTTTAATGATTATAGTAAAGACATTATTGATAATATTAATAAAAGAAGTATTATTTATAGAATAATTAGAACCTGGCTATATTCCATATATGAGTATGGAATAAGATCTTCATAGCAGTTTTATAAGAAAAAGTTTATTAGATCAAAATATTAAAAGAACAAAAGGGGTTAACAGAAATTAAGAATCAAGAAATCAGAAATAAAAAATCAAGTAACCTATGGTAGCTCAGTAAATTCATTTAGTGAAGTTTTTATGCTTTGGAGACTAGCATTATCTACCTATAAATGACTTTATTTTCATTACAAGCACCTTCCTTTTATTTATTTTCCTTTTACTCATTTGACTTTACCTTATAGCAGCTATTTTTAGCACAATTTTTGTTTGATTAAAATATTAAAAGAGGAAAAGGAGTTAACAGAAATCAAGAATCAAGTACCCTATGATAACTCAGTAAATTCATTTAGTGAAGTTTTTATGCTTTGGAAACTAGCATTACAAACCTAGATAGCATATTCAAAAGCAGAAACATTACTTTGCCAACAAAGGTTCGTCTAGTCAAGGCTATGGACTTTCCTGTGGTCATGTATGGATGTGAGAGCTGGACTGTGAAGAAGGCTGAGCACCGAAGAATTGATGCTTTTGAACTGTGGTGTTGGAGAAGACTCTTGAGAGTCCCTTGGACTGCAGGGAGATCCAACCAGTCCATTCTGAAGGAGATCAACCCTGGGATTTCTTTGGAAGGAATGATGCTAAAGCTGAAACTCCAGTATTTTGGCCACCTCATGTGAAGAGTTGACTCATTGGAGAAGACTCTGATGCTGGGAGGGATTGGGGGCAGGAGGAGAAGGGGACGATGGAGGATGAGATGGCTGGATGGCATCACCAACCCGATGGATGTGAGTCTGAGTAACCTCCGGGAGTTGGTAATGGACAGGGAGTCCTGGCGTGCTGCAGTTCATGGGGTCGCAAAAAGTCAGACACGACTGAGCGACTGATCTGATCTGATCTGATCTGATCTGATTACCTACCTATAAATGACTTTTATTTTCATTCCAAGCACCTTCCTTTTATTTATTTTCCTTTTACTCGTTTCACTTTACCTTATAGCAGCTATTTTTAGCACGATTTTTGTTTATTTCGGCTCAGGGGCATAAAATATTTCTTAGGAATAAAGATTATTTGAAGATAGGAGACAACAGAAAATAGTAGTTCACAGTCACCTGTAGAGTGAAATAACTTTGCTGCATCGTCCATGCTTTAATCCTCTCTCAACAACCCAGAGCAGTCATAGGAGAGCCTCCTTAGAAACGAGTGGGTAGGCTTAAATACGCAAATAGCCTGGGATCATGCAACTTGTAAATGACAGAGTAGAACTTCAAGTAAATGGTACTTTCACTCAAAAGATATTATAAAACTACAATATGATCTCTTTTAAAAGAAAGTCTATTTTCAAGAAACACTTGAGTCATCAGAACAGAAATAATCAAAAACCATCATTAAATTTGCTTTGAGCACACAATAGGCACAGGAGGAAATGACTGTAAAGGGGTCAATTTAAGAAATATGTACAGTAAAGACTTCCTTGTCTCATAAAGAGTCCAGAAGAAAAATACATTATTTAGGATAAAAGAAAGACAAAACATAAGTTGCAGAGAAATAAGTCAACCAGATCTTCATTAGAAAAAGAGAAAGATGAAGGGAGAAAGAGACTGTATCAGAGAATGAGACTATGGAAAATGAAACAAATTTAGGTGAATGCAGATAGAAATGTGTAATGTTTGTATTTTTTTAAAACCATGCAATGATGGGGACACAAAACAAAATAGCAATACAATGTTTAGGTAGGTCTTCTTGTTGTGACTGTATATATGACTCAAGATTGAAGAAAAGCTGGCCTAATTACCATATAATGGGGAAAATACCAGTAGGGAGCAAGTTGATGAGGTTAAAATGTGTACTATTTTTATCTCTTTTAAAAAAGATTATCTCCAGTCCTGGGATTTAAGAGACTTCTGGCAACTGGTGAGTGTGTAGTGTGTGTGTGTGTGTGTGTGTGTGTGTGCAAAGTCACTTCAGTTGTGTTCAATTCTTTGAGACCCCACCGACTGTAGGTCACCAGGCTTCTCTGTCCATGGAATTCTTCACCCAAAAATACTGGAGTGGATTGCCATGTCCTCCTCCAGGGAATCTTCCCAACCCATGGATTGGCAAGCAGATTCTTTACAACTAACACCACTTGGGATAACCATTGCTTATTCCATCAACTCTGGTCGCATCCATGTGGGTGATAAGACATAGTGTACTTCCCTGTTATCTCATCTAATCTGGCCATCAACATGGCAGCAGAGAAGTCTGGGATCCTCTGAGAAAAGAACGGAGCATTTTTTCCTACCTCCAAATGCAAGTTGCTTTGGTATCAAAGAAATCAGGTTTCTTATTGCAAGTCTATGCCCCGACCAATAACGCTGAAGAAGCTGAAGTTGAACAGTTCTATGAAGACCTACAAGACTTTCAGAAAACAAAGATCATGGCATCTGGTCCCATCACTTCATGGGAAATAGATGGGGAAACAGTGGCTGTCTTTATTTTTCTGGGCTCCAAAATCACTGCAGATGGTGATTGCAGCCATGAAATGAAAAGACACTTACTCCTTGGAAGGAAATTATGACCAACCTGTTGTGAAGTCTCTCAGTCGTGTCCGACTCTTTGTGACCCCATGGACTGTAGCCCACCAGGCTCCTCTATCCATGAAATTTTCTAGGCAAGAGTACTGGAGTAGGTTGCCATTTCCTTCTCCAGGGGATCTTCCCAACCCAGGGATCAAACCCAGGTCTCCCACATTGAGGGCAGATGCTTTACAGTCTGAGCCACCAGGGAATCATGACAAACCTAGACAGCATATTAAAAAGCAGAGACATTACTTTGCCAACAAAGGTCCATCTAGTTAAGGCTATGGTTTTTACAGTGGTCATGTATGGATGTGAGAGTTGGACTATAAAGAAAGCTGAGTGGCAAAGAATTGATGCTTTGAACTGTGGTGTTGGAGAAGACTCTTGAGAGTCACTTGGACTGCAAGGAGATCCAACCAGTCCATCCTAAAGGAGATCAGTCCTGGTTATTCACTGGAAGGACTGATGTTGAAGCTGAAACTTCAATACTTTGGCTACCTGATGTGAAGAGCTGACTCATTGGAAATGACTCTGATGCTAATAAAGATTGAGGGCAGGAGGAGAAGGGGATATCAGAGGATGAGATGGTTGGATGGCATCACCGACTCAATGGATATGGGTTTGGGTGTACTCTGGGAGTTAGTGATGGACAGGGAGGCCTGGTGTGCTTTGATTCATGGGGTCGCAAACAGTTGGACAAGACTGAGTGACTAAACTGAACTGAACTGATTGCCTAAATTCCTCTCCCTGTCTTTAGCATTATTTATATTTTTAAATCAGTCCAAATGCATAAAACACTCAGTATAAATGTAATTTAATGAAGCAAAGTATATTAATCAGGGTTCTCCATTTTACTATATTCAAGTGATTTCATTCTACCTTCTCAGCCCACTTCCTTCCTTTTATTTTTCTACTAAATTTTGAATTTTTGATAAAATACTTTATGGGTAGCAAAAAATGTATTTTAAAATACCCAAGTGTCTCGTATACAGAAAAAACCAATACAATATTGTAAAGTTAAAAAATAAAATTAAAAAAAAATAAATAAAATACCCAAGTGGCAAACCATATTCACCCCAAATAACTATTGATATGGAATTTTTATAAATCTCATTTTAAATAAACGCATTGTCCTTAACTTCAGTATTTATGATTTAACCCTTGGAAATTCAATATTACCAATGTGTATCTTCAGCTCTGTTCAGATATGTTTGGACTTAATGATGCATCATATTGATAGATGTTTTTTTTCCAGAGGAACAAGAGAGTTATCATTAAATATTTTTACAATTTTATTCATAAAAACCAACAGACTCAGTAATTGAGTTTCATAGAACAAAAATAAATTACATGGATAAAATTTCTTTCAAATATTTTAATTGTACATAAGATTTTTCTAATTATTAAATTTTTCAAATAATGACATTAGCTATGTCATCAAAAAAGAGTCCCCAAGGCCTTTTAGCAAACAGTAAGTAACAGCTGATCAGTTACATGGCAATGGTCCTTAAGGAAATTTGTATATAGGCTGGTGTGTGGTATATGATCTTTAAACCAGTATTAATTTTACATCTTTTGATTTCAGGTTGAGATCTAGATGGATTTTCAAATAATAAAGCATCATATATAGTAGTAGATACCCATCAATAATCTATGAACTTTTTTTGCTGTAATGGTTTATTTTTGTTACAAATTCCTAAAATTAGAGTGTAAGCAAAAATTTAAATCTATGATCCTATTATTAAATATTTGAGAGTATGCTAATTTGTGTTAGTCATGTCCAACTCTTTGCGACCCTATGGACGATACCCTGCCAGGCTACCCTTTCATTGGCATTTTCCAGGCAAAAATACTGGAGCAGGTTCCTTCATGCTCTCCTCCAAGGGATCTTCCTGACCCAGGGATTGAACTGAAGTATTTTGAGACTCCTGCATTTGCAGGTGAGTTTTTTTTTTTTTTACCACTAGTGCCACCTGGAAAGCCCATTAAATATTTGCTGTTATCAAATTTAGAGAGCTACATTTTCAGTGCAAAAACGAGTTTAGAATTTATGGTGAGCTATCCATAGAGAATGCCATAATGGTTCACTCCACATTTTCATCAGTAGACATGACTGAAGAGAAGAAAATATGCTGCATATAACTGAGGAAAAATAATAGGAGTTACAAACACTGTTTGACAGACTTGAATTATAAGCCCTTGCTTTATATACTCTTTAATATTTGTCTGTTAGTTTAATTCCTGTAACAAATACAGATGGCACTAAAGATCAATATTAATAGAGGGATCACCAATTTTAATGGATGTAAAATTCAAAACAAATTAGTCAGGAGTTAACCTTTTAAAATGTAATTAAAACATAATTAGCAAGCAATTAATATGATGAGCTTCCTTTTCATGAAATTAATTCTGCTATCAAAATATAGGGGCAGGGACAAACAGCTTTCTTGGAGAATAAGATGTGCAACTCTGTAGACACTACAGTAGTATCTTACTCCACATCAGAATAAATTATTTGAGATATAGTGAAATTTCTTTACTGAAGACTACATTAAAGTTATGAAACAAAATCCTTTCTGAGAAGAATTGAGAAATGTGACCTACAATAATAAATATTTGAAGTCAATAGTTTTACAGATTTATGCTCAAAGTGAAAAAAAAAAAAAAAGTTATTTTAGCCATAAGGAATAGAGATGAGCTACAAACCCCATCATGAAGCAGTGAGATAAACATTACTGGAAGCATTTTGCCTAAAACTAGGTGATTAATTCTTGCCTATGATGTAGTTGAAAGTTAGTTATCTTGTACAATTTTAACTTGAGTGATTGGTTATTCTAAGAGCTGCTGAATAGTAAATTGAATATGACATAAGTTTTGTGTATATGCATGACTAGACTTCAGTGTATGAATGATAAATGACAAATGCATTAAAATAAGAAAACATCCCAGAATATAACACTGAATCTTTTACAGAGTCTAGAAAAATCAAGTATAGCATAGCCTAAAAAGTCTAGGTAAATTATTGTCCAGTAATGTCTCACAGGGCTTACCAGGTGGCAGACTGATAAAGAATCAGTCTGCCAATGTAGGAGACAGAGACTCAGTTTTGATCCCTGGGTGGAGGAAATCCCCTGAAGAAGGAAATGGCAACCTACTCCAGTACTCTTGCCTGGAGAATCCCATGGACAGAGGAGCCTGGCAGGCTTCAGTCCAAAGGATGGCAAAGAGTCAAACACAACTGAGTGATTGAGCATGCATACAATGTCTCGCAATTGATTGACTCACAAAATAAGCAATTTACTCTACAGATAATTGGTCAAATGGAAAAGAAAGCTCATAATAGGCCCACAATCACTGAGGATGGTCACTGCAGCCATGAAATTAAAGGCTGCTTGTTCCTTGGAAGGAAACCTATGACAAACCTAGACAACTAAGATCATGGCACCCAGTCCTATCACTTCATCGTGAATAGATGGGGAAACAATGGAAACAGTGAGAGACTTTTTTGTGGAGGGCGGGGGTGTGGTTCCAAAATTACTGCAGTTGGTGATTGTAGCCATGAAATTAAAAGACACTTGCAACTTGGAAGCTGTGACCAACCGAGACAGCATGTTAAAAAGCAAAGTTATTACTTTACCAACAGAGGACTGTCTAGTCAGAGCTATGGTTTTTCCAGTAGTCATGTATTTATGTGCAAGTTGGACTATAAAGAAAGCTGAGAACTGAAAAACAGATGTTTTGACCTGTGGTGTTGGAGAAGACTCTTGAGAGTCCCTTGGACTGCAAGGAGATCAAACCAGTCAATCCTAAAGAAAATCAGTCCTGAATATTCATTGGAAGGACAGATGATGAAGCTGAAATTCCAAAACTTTGGCCACCTGATGCAAAGAACCCACTCACTGGAAAAGACCCTGATGCTGGGAAAGATTGAAGGCAGAAGGAGAAGGGGCAAAAGAGGATGAGATGTTTGGATGGCATCACTGATGCGATGGAAATGAATTTGAGTAGGCTCTGGGAGTTGGTGATGGACAGGGACACCTGATGTGCTGCAGTCCATGGGGTCACAAAGATTCAGACATGACTAAGTGACTGAACTGAACTTTTAATTGATATTTTTGAATTGTGGTGTTAGAGAAGATTCTTGAGAGTCCCTTGCACTGCAAGGAGATCAAATCAGTCAATCCTAAAGGAAAAGATCCTGATGCTGTGAAAGATTGAAGGTAAAAGGAGAAGGGGGCAACAGAGGGTGAGATGGTTAGATAGAGGTACTCACTCAAAGGACATGAGTTTGAGTAAACTCTGGGAGATAGTGAATGGCAGGGATGCCTGGCATGCTCCAGTTCATGGGGTTGCAAAGAGTCAGACATGACTTAGCAACTAAACAACAGAAACAATTGACTAGTTCATTTCATTCTCAAAGATGACCTCACGTGGGCTAATTCTGTTTCATACATGGACCACAGCCTTGTCTAACTCAAAGAAATTATAAGCCATGCTGTAGGCCCACCCAAAACAGACTGGTCATAGTGGAGAGCTCTGACAAAACATGACCCACCCAAGAAGGGAAAGACAAACCACTTCAGTACACACACATATTAAAGTGGCTTAAAATAGTATACCATTTCACCCATACCATTTTAAGCCACTTTAATATGTGTGTGTACTGAAGTGGTTTGTCTTTCCCTTCTCGGGTGGTAAGGAGGTGGATGGAACTGGAGCCTATTATACAGAGTGAAGTAAGCCAGAAACAAAAACACAAATACAGTATACTAACGCATATATATGGAATTTAGAAAGATGGTAAAAATAACCCTATTTACGAGACAGCAAAAGAGACACTGATGTATAGAACAGACTTTTGGACTCTGGGACCGGGAGAGGGTGGGATGATTGGGGAGAATAGCATTGAAATATGTATAATAATGTATCTGAAATGTATTAATTGTTCAAACTAATCACTGTCATGTTACAATTTGTTCATATTAGATGTTTGTAATGTTTCTGATAATCAATAAAAGAGATTCTTGATACCTAAAAAAAAAAAAAATTAAATAAATATAAATAATTAAATAAATAAAAGACTCTTCAAAACAAACAAACAAACAAAAAAATGGTATGGGTGATTTTTTGCTTCTGTCCACACACACACACACCCTGTATATTGTCACCCTGCTTATTTAACTTACATGCAGAGCACATCATGTGAAGTGCCAGGCTGGATGAAGCAAAAGCTGGAATCAAAATTGCTGGGCGAAATATCAATAACCTCAGATATACAGATGACACCACCCTTATGGCAGAAAGTGAAGAAGAACAAAAGAATGTCTTGATGAAAGTGAACAAGGAGATTGAAAAAATTGGCTTAAAACTCAACATTCATTAGTGTCTCTTTTGGTGTTTCATATACAGGGTTATTGTTACCAGGGGGAGAGGGTGGGATGATTTGGGAGAATGGCATTGAAGCATGTATAATATCATATATGAAATGAATCATCAGTCCAGGTTCGAAGCATGATACTGGATGCTTAGGGCTGGTGCACTGGGACAACCCAGAGGGATGGTATGGGGAGGGAGGAGGGAGGAGAATGGGGAACACGTGTATACCTGTGGTGGATTCATGTTGATATATGGCAAAACCAAAACAATATTGTAAGGTTAAAAAAAAAAAACCCGTCAACATTCAGAAAACAAAGATCATGGCAAATAGATGGAAAACAGTGGAAACAGAGACAGCATTTATTTTGGGGGGCTTGAAAATCACTGCAGATGTTGACTATAGCCATGATATTAAAAGACGCTTTCTCCTTGGAAGAAAAGCTATGACCAACCTAGACACCATATTAAAAAGCAGAGACATTACTTTGCCAACAATGGTCCATCTAGTCGAGGCTATGGTTTTCACAGTAGTCATGTATGGGTGTGAGAGTTGGACTATAAAGAAAGCTGAGTGCTGAAGAATTGATGCTTTTGAACTGGGGTGTTGGAGAAAACTCTTGGGAATCCCTTGGACTTCAAGGGGTCAAACCAGTCTATCCTAAAGGAAATCGGTTCTGAATATTCATTGGAAAGACTGATGCTGAAACTAAAACTCCAATACATTGGCTACCTGATGCGAATAACTGACTCATTTGGGAAGACCCTGATCCTGGGAAATACTGAAGGCAGGAGGAGATGGGGACAACAGAGGATTAGATAATTAGGTGGCATTACCAACTCAACGCATATGAGTTTGCATAAACTCCGGGAGTTGGTAATGGATAAGGAGGCCTGGTGTGCTTCAGTTCATGGGATTGCAAAGAGTCAGACACAACTGAGTAACTGAACTGAACTGAACTGAAGTTATTCCACTTAGCTTATAAGGTGAATTTTTGAAGCTATGCTGTCAATAGAATAGTGAGAGTGAAAAATAGCACTCAAGTGCATATTTATTTATTGTGGATTTTAGAAAGTACAAAAATTGTAATGAAGTAAGAGCTGAGTATATGGTGCTAGGCTAAGGAGTGTGATGGCAACCTGTGTGGAGGGAAGATTCTAATTCCCTTTTACCTTAATAGATTATGATTTCCACAGATATGATTTCTTCAATTACTGGAAGCAGGATCTTATTAATGAATATGTCCTCATGTTCCTTATTACCCCTTTTAAATTTAGAAGAAAGTAACATGAAATTATCCTTGGCAAATGTTTAGTGCTGAGAAGAAAAGCATATCATTTTTATTTCTGGCTTTCACACTAAATAAAAACCCAAACTCAAAGTAAGTGTAGGGAGAATTATCGTTTAGTTTAATCATTTCATTTTCTCTGGTATGTTTCTGCTCACATTGTAAAGGTTATGTGTATTATTTCCAGTTTCATGAGTTTTAGCATTACACTCATTTTACTTATATTTTAATTTCATGCTAAGTTTTCTTTTTTTTTTTTTTGTCTTCTGAGCTCTTTTTCAATTTTGCATAATCAGAGTGAAGAGAATTACCAGCTATAACAAAATCTTTGGAAGGCTAATTTAATTTTCTGAAGTCAACCCTTTTTAAAATGACTTTTTTGTTAACTTGGAGAAAAAGGGACTTTCTTTTTATCAATTATAAAAATAGCAAAAAAAAAAAAAAAAACAACACACACACACACAAAAATCCAAAAATACCTGTTTACAAATGTTTATTTATCTAAAAAGAATGACAGTGTAGATGGAAAGAAAACTTGAATGTAAGATAGCTATAGCTTATCAATGGGCATTTATTTACAATCCTCACTATAAAGCCTGTCATTGGTTCAATAAGAATGCTCAGGAAGTTTACAATGAAGACTTCAAACTTATTTGAACCGTCATATTTGGCATGCAGTTTAAGCCAAACTGAGCTCATGCCGCTTAGTTTACCATTGTTTCAAGAAAATAATTTGCAATCAATCATTAAGAATACCTTGTAATGTTATTTTATGATAAATCACATACTTATTTGTCTATAATCATATCAAACACTTCCTTGATATTTTGTGTCACCAGAACATGTCATCCATCATTCAAAGTTTGAAAACCTTCATCATTATCTCTCTTCAAAGCAGTGACAGAAGGAAGCTGTAAATTAATTGTCCTCCAGTTAAAAATAAATAAACTGGAAAAGAGAAGGTGCCACAATGGATGCAATCTTTAAGATATTGTGTTTTTAATGTTATTACTTGTTATTCTTGTGAGCTAGAAACCCACCAGTTCACCTTTGGCTACCTTATTCACAGTTTTTTTTCACACCAGGAATTTACTGAGATGTAACCTGCAGTTTGAGCATTCTTTGGCATTGCCTTTCTTTGGGATTGGGATGAAAACTGACCTTTTCCAGTCCTGTGGCCACTGCTGAGTTTTCCAAATTTGCTGGTGTATTGAGTGCAGCACTTTCACAGCATTATCTTTCAGGATTTGAAATAGGTCAACTGGAATTGCATCACCTCTATTAGCTTTGTTCATAATGATGCTTCCTAAGGCCCACTTGACTTCCCATTCCAGGATGTCTGGCTCTAGATGAGTGATCACACCATCATGGTTATCTGGGTCACGAAGATCTTTTTTGCATAGTTCTTCTGTGCATTGTTGCCACCTCTTCTTAATATCTTCTTCATCTGTTAGGTCCATATCATTTCTGTACATTCTTGTGCCCATCTTTGCATGAAATGTTCCCTTGGTATCTCTAATTTTCTTGAAGAGATCTCTAGTCCTTCCTATTCTACTGTTTTCCTCTATTGCTTTGCACTGATCCCTGAAGAAGGCTTTCATATCTCTCCTTGCTATTCTTTGGAACTCTGCATTCAAATGAGTATATCTTTCCTTTTCTTCTTTGCTTTTTACTTCTCTTCTTTTCACAGCTATTTGTAAGTCTTCCTCAGACAATCATTTGCCTTTTTGCATTTCTTTTTCTTGGGGATATTTTCAATTCCCTGCCTCTTGTACAATGTCACAAACCTCTGTCCGTAGTTCTTTAAGCACTCTGTCTATCAGATCTAATCCCTTGAATCTATTTGTCACTTCCACTGTATAACTGTGAGGGATTTGATGTATATCAAACCTGAATGATCTAGTGGTTTTCACTACTTTCTTCAATTTAAGTCTGCAAGGACATCCAAAGAGTCAATCCTAAAGGAAATCAATCCTGAATATTCATTGGAAGGACTGATGCTGAAGCTGAAACTCCATTACTTTGGCCACCTGATGCGAAGAACTGACTCATTGGAAAAAAACGCTGATAGTGAGAATGATTGAAGGCAGGAGAAGAAGGGGATGACAGAGGATGAGATGGTTAGGATGGCATCACCGACTCAGTGGATATGAGTTTGAGTAAGCTCTGGGAGTTGGTGATGGACAGGGAAGCCTGGCGTGCTGCAGTCCATGGGTCTCAGAGTCAGACATGACTGAGCAACTGATCTGAACTTAAATGAACCTGCTCTTGCCACATTGACCTAAATGTCAGGAAGTATTATTAAACATAGCTCCTCATCCACCTCCTTAAATTATTAGAAAATTATAGACTGGGATTACCATATTATACAACATTAAGGATAAATTGAGTCAATATAGTTTATTGCCACATTTTTGTCACCTGAAATTATCATATTAAAGCAGCCTCATGTATAAACTCTACAATACATTTTCACTTAAATTAATAGACACTTCAGCTAATGGAGCTTTTTGAAGTCCCTCAGAGCATGTTACCAGCACCTACTCATAATTTATTTCCCTCAGTTTTGATCACTGTGATGCTATCTATGGTATAGATTCTCTAGATATATTCCATAAGTCATATCAATCACCATTTTCACCAATTCAGACATAAACTTTTATAAGCCCAAACTTTTATATCACATTGTCAGTTTATCATTGCCTATTTGATAACTCCGAGTCACATAAATATAATGTACCAAATAATAACACTTTTGAAGCTTTCCTGTTTACACTTCCCCCTCTGTTCTTTCTACTCTCTTCAATACACATTTATCAAAGCCAGAAATTTGGTTGGATTCTTTTATTTGCTAGTTTGTTTGTTTATTACCATTTAATCTTTTAATCAAAAAGTTCTGTAGCGCTTCTCTTTAAATATATAGTCATATTCTCATTCTCTTCCATCTCTGAAATTAACCTCAACATTTTCACTACTCATACAAGTCTGTGATATATTTCCATCTTGGACAACATCTAGTGATGATCTTGCCCTTGTTAGGTCACTCTAGATACACAGGTATTTTGAATAAACCTAGAAAATTTCACAGTGTTTATATTAGGTCTTTCCAACTTTCAGATCAGATCAGTTGCTCAGTCGTGTCCGACTCTTTGCGACCCCATGAACTGCAGCACCCCAGGCCTCCCTGTTCATCACCAGCTCCCGGAGGTCACTCAGACTCGCATCCATCAAGTCAGTGATGCCATCCAGCCATCTCATCCTCTGTTGTCCCCTTCTCCTCCTGCCCTCAATCCCACCCAGCATCAGAGTCTTCTCCAATGAGTCAACTCTTCGCATGAGGTGGCCAAAATACTGGAGTTTCCAACTTTAAGGAGATTAAATTACTCATCACTATCCTTTATAATACATGTACATTCATTAAATTGTGTTCTTTTAAAAACTATAATCCAGAATGTCATTTCATTAGGAATGATGTTTTCCTAATAAGAAACAAAAATATTCCACAGCACTAACATTAATAGCAAAATTAATGAGCAGAATGGATTGGAAAATAGATGTAATTCTGACTCTTGTAAAGGGATCCTGCAAAATTATGCACAATGCATGTTGGCTAAACATACAGGTACGCACAAGGGAAATGTTGTTGTACTTATATTTTGAATCCCTGCTTGCAGTCTTCCCCCTAATGTATTGGCTTTATCTAGGATTCTGAAAAAGATTAGAGTCCCTCACACTTCCCCAGGTTTAGCTGAGACATGTGACCTATACATTGTTCTAGCACTGAGTACCCATACCTCATGTAACCAAATTATGTTCAGATAATAGAGAATGTATTTTCTCTTTGTAGAAGTACTTAGTAGTTCTTCAAGTTCACAGGTGAGTATATAGATCTTACTGTCTCAAACTGGACTTTTATATAGGGAGCAAAAAGTTTCTTAAGTGTAATTCATTTGGTAAATAAGGCTAATGTCTTAGCATCTTCAAGGGGCATATTCTAAAAAGTCAATTTGGTGAGGGACAAATCATTAATCTCAGAGGAGAATTTTACATATCCCAAGAAAGTCACATGAAGAGTAGGCCTGAGTTATGGTTGTTAAGGCAACCATAGTTTTACTTTCTCTACTAAACAGGCCTCCATTATCCTCAGTAGCACCATGGATGTTAATTAGAATGCCATGTCCTTCTGCAAGGAGTGTTAGGATGCTATTCTCAGAAAGGCTAATCAATATATGAGATTCCTCATTAAGGTAACCCAGACAAATACATTATGACCTAATTTTCTTTCATCTACCCAGTAAATCAACTGTGAGAATAAGAAATGACCCATGTGTTTTGGGGCTAGATGTATTTACAGACAACCCCATTTGGATTAAAAGGCGTGGGTGTGTGTGTGTGTGTGTGTGTGTGTGTGTGTGTGTGTGTGTGTATAAAGATATCAAACCAAAGAGAAATTAATAATACTTTATGGAACCACATTTGAATTTTGCATTCCTTTGTTACAGGTGAATATGGATTGTGATGGTGAAAGGGATGCTTGCTATATGCTAATTATTTGCAGTGATCTGGGCAAAAAGTTATATTAGGACATCAAGGTGATCATAATATAAATTTAGCAAAATTTATTGATGTTTAAAAGTCTAATAATTTTAACATATTTTTACTTATGTTAGGAATGGTCTCTAAAATCTCTAAATCTACTTTATCTTTTGATATCCTTATAACTCAAATTATTTAGAGTTTTCACTCTATACTAAACACTCTGCTATAATTTGTGTCTATTTTATTTAAATCTTTAGCAGAGAAGTTTAAAGAAGAGTGAAGAAAGCTGAGGGCCAAATAATTGATGCTTTTGAACTGTGCTGTTGGAGAAGATTCTTGAGAGTTCCTTGGACTGCAAGGAGATTCAACCAGTCCATTCTAAAGAAGATCAGTCCTGGGTGTTCTTTGGAAGGAATGATGCTAAAGCTGAAACTCCAGTACTTTGGCCACCTCATGTGAAGAGTTGACTCATTGGAAAAGACTCTGATGCTGGGAGGGATTGGGGGCAGGAGGAAAAGGGGGCGACAGAGGACGAGATGGTTGGATGGCATCACCGACTCGATGGATGTGAGTTTGAGTGAACTCTGGGAGTTGGTGATGGACAGGGAGACCTGGCGTGCTGCAGTTTATGGGGTCACAAAGAGTCGGACACGACTGAGTGACTGAACTGAACTGAACTGAACTGATATACCCTGAAAAATACTAGTAAAAAAAAAAAAAAAAAAAAAAAAGCATGGAATTAAGCATTATACTACAGTGCTCAGTATTTAAATTCCCACTCCGGTATACTTTCTTGGAGAATTCAATGGAAAGAGGAACTGGTGGGCTATAGTCATTGGAGTTGAAAATAGTATGACAGGATGGAATGACTAACACTTTCACTTTTTTAAAAGAGAGATTAATAGTAATAACCCTATTACAGAGTAAACATGAGAATTAAGGTAGTATAAAGTCACAAAATGTAAATATTCCTTATTTCCTCTTATTTTTTCTTAAATTTATTTTAGTAATAAAATGACTTAAGTTCAATGGAAGCAGTGATCCTCAAGAAAAATTTTATGGAACATGAATCAGGATTGAGACTTTTGAGCTTTAAACTTTGGATAATTTGAGATGATGCAGAGTACATCATGTGAAATTTGGCCACCACCTTGTTTATGGTGACCAACATGTAAGAAAGTAGAAAAAGCATTTATTGTTGTTCAGTCACTCAGTTGAGTCTGACTCTTTGTGATCCCATGGACTACAGCACACCAGGCCTCCCTGTCCTTCACCAACTCTGGGGGCTTGCTTAAATTCATGTCCATCGAATCAGTGATGCCATCCAACCATCGCATCCTCTGTCATCCCCTTCTCCTGCCTTAAATCTTTCCCAGCATCAAGGTCTTTTCTAATATGTCGGCATTTCACATCAAGTGGCCAAAGTATTGAAGCTTTAATTTCAGCATCAGTTCTTCCAATGAATATTCAAGATTGATTTCCTTTGGGATTGACTGGTTTGATCTCCTTGCAGGCCAAGGGACTCTCAAAAGTCTTCTCCAACACCACAATTCAAAAGCATCCATTCTTCAGCTTTTAGCCTTCTTTATGGTCCAACTCTCACATCCATACATGACTTACTGGAAAAAAACATAGTTTTGACTACTGAATCTTTGTTGGCAAAGTAATGTCTCTGCTTTTAACATGCTGTCTAGGTTTATCATAGCTTTTCTTCCAAGGAGCAAGCGTCTCTTAATTTCATGGCTGCAGTCACCATCTGAGGTGACTATGGAGGCCAAGAAAATAAAGTCTGTCACTGTTTCTAATTGATTCCCCATTTATTTGTCATGAAGTGATAGGACTGGATACCATAATCTTAGTTTTTTGAATGTTGAATTTTAAGCCAGCTTTTTACTCTCCTCTTTCACCTTCATCAAGAGGTTCTTTAGTTCTTTGCTTTCTGCCATAAGGGTGGTATCATCTGCATATCTGAGATTATTGATATTTCTCCCTGCAGTCTTACTTCCAGCTTGTGCTTCATCCAGCTTGGCATTTCACATGATGTACTCTGCATGCAAATTAAATAAGCAGGGTGACAATATACCTTGATGTATTTCTTTCCCAATTTTGAACCAGTCAGTTGTTCCATGTCCAGTTCTAACTGTTGCTTCTTGACCTGCATGCAGGTTTCTTAGGAGGCAGATGAAGTGGTCTGTTATTCCCATCTCTTGAAGAATTTTCCGCAACTTATTGCAATTCACACAGTCAAAGGCTTTAGTGTAGTCAATGAAGCAGATGTTTTTCTGGAATTCTCTTGCTTTTTCTATGATTCTTTTTTACAGTATGGAAAGGAAAGGCATAAATTAGTTACATGATAAAGAACATAGTGAATATTAAAAGAGAATGGATTAACTCACCACTGATTTTGTAGTGTAACAAAGAGGCAATGTGTGTTTGTGTTCTGAGTCATGTCTGACTCTGTGACCCCTGTAACCCACCATGCACGTTCCTCTGTCTATGGTATTTTCTAGGCAAAAATACTGGAACCGGTTGCCTTTTCTTACCCAGGTGATTTTCCTTACTGAGGAATCGACCCTGTATTTTTTGTGTCTCCTGTATTGGCAGGCGGATTCTTTGCCTCTAAGCCAGAAGGATAGCCCATTTTTCTGCCTTATAGTGATTAGCATTAGCTATATTTATTAATTCAAAATCTTAATTTTCAATTAATAGATTCTTCCTGCCATGCATAACATAGAAGCAAAACACAAGACTATTGTCTGGAAAATATTGTTGCTCAAAAAAGCAAAAAAAAAAAAAAGACTTTCAGGGACACAAGTAAGCAGACCAAATTTTCCTCCTGAAGATCACAAAGGTGTGGAGTATTACTTTATGCTAAGCCTTAAGATTATTTGAAGGAAGTGAAACTAACACCAGAGTTGAAATACAAAGCAACACACAAGTCATTTACTGAGAAAAAAGGAAAGAGGTATCACTAAAGTACAGTCACATGAGGGAAGACATCTTCCCAAGGACAGTCTAACGGCAGAAAAAAGCATTGTCTCTATTAATCAAAAGAGGAAATTCTTGTTACCTAGGGAACAATTTTATGTACATTAGAATGTCCCTCTAGATGATAGAACGGTGTTGTCAGTAACAATTTTCCTATTATATGATGGTGCAGTACATTTGCATTATTGACTCATCCATGTTTAAATTCAAGTGAAAGATTACATTAGAGGATGTAAATACATGAGTGGTTTTCTTAAGTGTAAGCATTTCAAAAAGTGTATGTTGCTTATATGTACATATTTGAAGGTTTCATTTCCTACCGATATCACAAAATAATTAATATCTAAGTAGAGATATGGGAGAAGGCAATGGCAACGCACTCCAGTACTCTTGCCTGGAAAATCCCATGGACAGAGGAGCCTGGTAGGCTGCCTTCTATGGGGTCGCACAGAGTCGTCACTAGGAATCAGACACGACTGAGCGACTTTACTTTCACTTTTCATTTTCATGCATTGGAGAAAGAAATAGCAACCCACTCCAGTACTCTTGCCTGGAGAATCCCAGGGACAGAGGAGCCTGGTAGGCTGCCGTCTATGGGGTCGCACAGAGTCGGATATGACTGAAGCGACTTAGCAGCAGCAGCATTCTTGCCTGAAAAACTCCATGGACAGAGGAGCCTGGTGAGCTATAGTCTGTGGGTTGCAAAGCGTTGGGCACTGAGCAACTGAGTATACACATGCAAGTAGAGATACAGTAAAAACAAGGATCGGATAAGAGAACATTTTGAGGTAGACTTGTTGGAACTGGAAATATCACAGATATTTATCTCAAGATTATTTAAACTTTTTAAATTTACAATTTAATAAATTTAAGAAGAACAGAAATAGTTCAGAAGATACTGTTATATTCTTCACTCATATTCAATTAAAGTAAAACTCTAATGATATATGTTGACGTGTTCTGTTTTGGAGTTCTCTTGCTTGGGTTTCCTTTAACTTTTTTTATTTTAGAGGTTTATATATTTTGTCTATGTTTAAAACTTAGCAATTAAGTAAGGGCTTTCCTTCTTACTCAGCTGGTAAAGAATCCACCTGCAATGTGGGAGACCTGGTTTAGATCCCTGAATTGGTAAGATCCCCTGGTGATGGGAAAGGCTACCCTGCCCAGTATTTTGGCTTGGAGAATTCCATGGACTGATAGCCCATGGGGTCACAAAGAGGTGGATATGACTGAGTGAATTTCACTTTCACTTTTTACTTCATTTTCAAAACTTAGTCATTAAATGTGGTACCATCAGATCAGAGATCAGATCAGTCACTCAATCGTGTCTGACTCTTGTGACCCCTTGAATCACAGCACGCTAGGCCTCCCTGTCCATAATCAACTCCTGGACTTCACTCAGACTCACGTCCATCGAATCAGTTATGCCATCCAGCCATCTCATCCTCTGTCGTCCCCTTCTCCTTCTGCCCCCAATCCCTCCCAGCATCAGAGTCTTTTCCAATGAGTCAACTCTTCACATGAGGTGGCCAAAGTACTGGAGTTTCAGCTTCAGCATCATTCCCTCCAAAGAAATCCAAGAGCCGATCTCCTTCAGAATGGACTGGTTGGATCTCCTTGCAGTCCAAGGGACTCTCAAGAGTCTTATCCAACATCACAGTTCAAAAGCATCAATTCTTCGGTGCTCAGCCTTCTTCACAGCCCAAATCTCACATCCGTACATGACCACAGGAAAATTCATAGCCTTGACTATACCAATCTTTGTTGGCAAAGTAATGTCTCTGCTTTTGAATATGTTATCTGGGTTGGTCATAACTTTCCTTCCAGGGAGTAAGCGTCTTTGAATTTCATGGCTGCAGTCACCATATGCAGTGATTTTATAGCCCAGAAAAATAAAGTCTGACACTGCTTCCACTGTTTCTCCATCTCTTTGCCATGAAGTGATGGGACCTGATGCCATGATCTTTGTTTTCTGAATGTTGAGCTTTAAGCCAATTTTTTCACTCCCGACTTTCACTTTTATCAATAGGCTTTTAGTTCCTCTTCACTTTCTGCCATAAGGGTGGTGTCATCTGCATATCTGAGGTTATTGATATTTCTCCCGGCAATCTTGATTCCAGCTTGTGTTTCTTCCAATCCAGTGTTTCTCATGATGTACTCTGCATATAGGTTAAATAAGCAGGGTGATAATATACAGCCTTGACGAACTCCTTTTCCTATTTGGAACCAGTCTGTTGTTCCATGTCCAGTTTTAACTGTTGCTTCCTGACCTGCATATAGATTTCTCAAGAGGCAGATCAGGTGGTCTGGTATTCCCATCTCTCTCAGAATTTTCCACAGTTTATTGTGATCCACACAGTCAAAGGTTTTGGCATAGTCAATAAAGCAGAAATAGATTCTTTTCTGGAACTCTCTTGATTTTTCCATGATCCAGAGGATGTTGGCAATTTGATCTCTGGTTCCTCTGCCTTTTCTAAAACCAGCTTGAACATCAGGAAGTTCACGGTTCATATATTGCTGAAGCCTTGCTTGGAGAATTTTGAGCATTACTTTAATAGCGTGTGAGATGAGTGCAATTGTGCGGTAGTTTGAGCATTTTTTGGCATTGCCTTTCTTTGGGATTTGGATGAAAACTGACCTTTTCCAGTCTTGTGACCACTGCTGAGTTTTCCAAATTTGCTGGCATATTGAGTGCAGCACTTTCACAGCATCATCTTTCAGGATTTGGAATAGCTCCACTGGAATTCCATCACCTCCACTAGCTTTGTTCATAGTGATGCTTTCAAAGGCCCACTTTACTTCACATTCCAGGATGTCTGGCTCTAGGTCAGTGATCACACCATCGTGATTATCTGGGTCGTGAAGATCTTTTTTGTACAGTTCTTCTGTGTATTCTTGCCACCTCTTCTTAATATTGTCTGCTTCTGTTAGGTCCATGTCATTTCTGTCCTTTATCGAGACCATCTTTGCATGAAATGTTCCTTTGGTATCTCTGATTTTCTTGAAGAGATCCCTAGTCTTTCCCATTCTGTTGTTTTCCTCTATTTCTTTGCATTGATCACTGAAGAAGGCTTTCTTATTTCTTCTTGCTATTCTTTGGATCTCTGCATTCAGATGTTTATATCTTTCCTTTGCTCCTTTGCTTTTCGCTTCTCTTCTTTTCATAGCTATTTGTAAGGCCTCCCCAGACAGCCATTTTGCTTTTTTGCATTTCTTTTCCATGGGGATGATCTTGATCCCTGTCTCCTGTACAATGTCACGAACCTCATTCCATAGTTCATCAGGCACTCTACCTATCAGATCTAGGCCCTTAAATCTATTTCTCACTTCCACTGTATAATCATAAGGGATTTGATTTAGGTCATACCTGAATGGTCTAGTAGTTTTCCCTACTGTCTTCAATTTCAGTCTGAATTTGGCAATAAAGAGTTCATGATCTGAGCCACAGTCAGCTCCTGGTCTTGTTTTTGCTGACTGTATAGAGCATCTCCATCTTTGGCTGCAAAGAATGTAATTAATCTGATTTTGGTGTTGACCATCTGGTGATGTCCATGTGTAGAGTATTCTCTTGTGTTGTTTGAAGAGGGTGTTTGATATGACCAGTGCATTTTCTTGGCAAAACTCTATTAGTCTTTGCCCTGCTTCATTCCGTATTCCAAGGCCAAATTTGCCTGTTATCCTAGGTGTTTCTTGACTTCCTGCTTTTGCAGTCCAGTCCCCTGTAATGAAAAGGACATCTTTTTTTGGGTATTAGTTCTAAAATGTCTTGTAGATCTTCATAGAACCGTTCAACTTCAGCTTCTTCACCGTTACTGATTGGGGCATAGACTTGGATGACTGTAATATTGAATGATTTGCCTTGGAAATGAACAGAGATCATTCTGTCATTTTTGAGATTGCATCCAAGTACTGCATTTTGGACTCTTTTGTTGACCATGATGGCCACTCCATTTCTTCTGAGGGATTCCTGCCCACAGTAGTAGGTATAATGATCATCTGAGTTAAATTCACCCATTCCAGTCCATTGGAGTTTGCTGATTGCTAGAATGTCGACATTCACTCTTGCTATCTCTTGTTTGACCACTTCCAATTTGCCTTGATTCATGAACCTGACATTCCAGGTTCCTATGCAATATTGCCCTTTACAGCAATGGACTTTGCTTCTATCACCAGTCACATCCACAGCTGGGTATTCTTCTTGCTTTGATTCCATCCCTTCATTCTTTCTGGAGTTATTTCTCCACTGATCAAGATGGCCGGGAGAAATATCAATAACCTCAGATATGCAGATGACACCACTCTTATGGCAGAAAGTGAAGAGCGGCTAAAAGCCTCTTGATGAAAGTGAAAGTGGAGAGTGAAAAGGTTGGCTTAAAGCTCAACATTCAGAAAACGAAGATCATGGCATCTGGTCCAATCGCTTCATGGCAAATAGATGGGGAAACAGTGGCTGACTTTATTTTGGGGGCTCCAAAATAACTGCAGATGGTGACTGCAGCCATGAAATTAAAAGACGCTTACTCCTTGGAAGGAAAGTTATGACCAACCTAGATAGCATATTCAAAAGCAGAGACATTACTTTACCAACAAAGGTTCGCCTAGTCAAGGCTATGGTCTTTCCTGTGGTCATGTATGGATGTGAGAGCTGGACTGTGAAGAAGGCTGAGCGCCGAAGAATTGATGCTTTTGAACTGTGGTGTTGGAGAAGACTCTTGAGAGTCCCTTGGACTGCAAGGAGATCCAACCAGTCCATTCTGAAGGAGATCAATCCTGGAATTTCTTTAGAAGGAATGATGCTAAAGCTGAAACTCCAGTATTTTGGCCACCTCATGCGAAGAGTTGACTCATTGGAGAAGACTCTGATGCTGGGAGGGATTGAGGGCAGGAGGAAAAGGGGACGACAGAGGATGAGATGGCTGGATGGCATCACTGACTCGATGGATGCGAGTCTGAGTGACCTCCGGGAGCTGGTGATGGACAGGGAGGCCTGGCGTGCTGCGGTTCATGGGGTCGCAAAGAGTCGGACACGACTGAGTGACTGATCTGATCTGATCTGATCTCCAGTAGCATAATGGGCCCCTACTGACCTGGGGAGTTTCTCTTTCAGTATCCTATCATTTTGCCTTTTCATACTGTTTATGGGGTTCTCAAGGCAAGAATACTGAAGTCTTTTGCATTCCTTTCTACAGTGGACCACATTCTGTGAGATCTCTCCACCATGATCTGCCCATCTTTGGTTGCCCCATGGGCATGGCTTAGTTTCATTGAGTTAGACAAGGCTGTGGTCCTAGTGTGGTTAGATTGACTAGTTTTCTGTGAGTATGGTTTCATTGTGTTTGCCCTCTGATGCCCTCTTGCAACACCTACTGTCTTACTTGGGTTTCTCTTACCTTAGACATGGGATATCTCTTCACAGCTGCTGGAGCAGAGCGCAGCCATTGCTCCTTACCTTGGACGAGGGGGTCTCTCCTCACCACCGCCCTTCCTGACCTTCAGCGTGGGATAGTTCCTCTAGGCCCTCCTGCAACAGTGCAGCCATGGCTCCTTGGATGTGGGCTTGGTCCTCCCGGCCACCATCCCTGGCCTCCGGCTTGGGGAGTAGGGTATCTCCTCCCGGCCGCCATCCCTGACCTCGGACGTGGAGTAACTCCACTCGTCGCCACCCCTGACCTCTGATGCTGGTTATCTCCTCTCCGCTGCTTCCCCCCACCCACTCCCCTCGCCCCCCCAACCCCGACCTCGAACAGGGTAGCTCCTCTAGGCTGTTCCTGTGCTGTGGCAGTCTGGTACTCTCGGCTGCTGCCCCTGACCTTGGATATGGGGCAACTCTTCTTGGCTGCCACCCTTTGAGCATGGGGTCCTCCCGGCTTCTGCCCCAACCTCGGATGTGGTGTGGCTCCTCTCGGCCATGCTTAGCGCGCCCATCGCAGCTGCCTGTGTACCATAGCAATGGTTAAATTATAGACTTCATCTGATTTTTCTTTCTTTTTTTTTTTTTCACTACTGTTTTCTCTTCACTCCAGGATACAATACAGGAAATTACATTGAATGTAGGTATTGTGTCACCTTGGCTTAATTTACTCTGCAACATTTTTTCTCATTAAAAAAAAAAAAAAAAAAAATTAGACACTTTTGAATGGTACTACTCAAATAACTTACAGATCACTATCCTGCTACTTGCAAATGTGCAAATACCACAAAGGTTGTGCTCTTCTCATCTCACCCTATCAGGAGATACCTGATATCAGCATGACTCCATTTCAGTGATCATTTTGATTGCTTAATGTGGTATTTGTTAGCTTTCTGTACTATAAGGTTACTACTTTTTCCTTTCCAAACTCTATTGTATAGAAGCAAGTATTAAGTTCAAGAGGAAGGGAATAAGGGAAACAAACTTCATTTTTGGACATGTGTAAAAATCATCATAGTAATTGTATATTTTGAAGGAGATTTTTTTAAAGCTGTGCTACTGTTCTGCTTTAAGATCTAAATGTAAGACTAGAAACTATAAAACTCCTAGAGGAGAACATAGGCAAATTACTCTCCGACATACATCACAGCAGGATCCTCTATGAACCACCTCCCAGAATATTGGAAATAAAAGCAAAAATAAACAAATGGAACCTAATTAAACTTAAAAGCTTCTGTACAACAAAGGAAACTATAAGCAAGGTGAAAATACAGCCTTCAGAATGGGAGAAAATAATAGCAAATGAAGCAACTGACAACTAATCTCAAAAATATGCAAGCAACTCCTATAGCTCAATTCCAGAAAAATAAATGACCCAATCAAAAAAATGGGCCAAAGAACTAAATAGACATTTCTCCAAAGAACACATACAGATGGATAACAAACACATGAAAAGATGCTCTACATCACTCATTATCAGAGAAATGCAAATCAAAACCACTATGAGGTACCATTTCACGCCAATCAGAATGGCTGCGACCCAAAAGTCTACAAGCAACAAATGCTGGAGAGGGTGTGGAGAAAAGGGAAGCCTCTTACACAGTTGGTGGGAATGCCACTATGGAAAACAGTGTGGAGATTCCTTTAAAAACTGGAAATAGAACTGCATTATGATCCAGTAGTCCCACTGCTGGGCATACGCAATGAGGAAACCAGAATTGAAAGAGACACGTGTACCCTAATGTTCATCACAGCACTGTTTATAATAGCCAGGACATGGAAGCAACCTAGATACCCATCATCAGATGAATGGATAAGAAAGCTGTGGCACATATACACAATGGAGTATTACTCAGCCATTAAAAAGAATGCATTTGAATCAGTTCTAATGAGATGGATGAAACTGGAGCCTATTGTACAGAGTGAAGTAAGCCAGAAAGAAAAACACCAATATAGTATCAGATCAGATCAGATCAGATCAGTCACTCAGTCGTGTCCGACTCTTTGCGACCCCATGAATCACAGCACGCCAGGCCTCCCTGTCCATCACCAACTCCCGAAGGTCACTCAGACTCACATCCATCGAGTCAGTGATGCCATCCAGCCGTCTCATCCTCTGTCGTCCCCTTCTCCTCTTGCCCCCAGTCCCTCCCAGCATCAGAGTCTTCTTCAATGAGTCAACTCTTCGCATGAGGTGGCCAAAGTCCTGGAGTTTCAGCTTTAGCATCATTCCTTCCAAAGAAATCCCAGGGCTGATCTCCTTCAGAATGGACTGGTTGGATTTTATACTCACGCATATATATGGAATTTAGAAAGATGGTAACAATAACCCTGTATATGAGATAGCAAAAGAGACACTGATGTATAGAACAGTCTTTTGGACTCTGGGAATGGGAGAGGGTGGGATGATTTGGGAGAATGGCATTTAAACATGTATAATATCAAATATGAAATGAGTCGCCAGTCCAGGTTCGATGCATGATACTGGATGCCTGGGGCTGGTGCACTGGGAAGACCCAGAGGGATGATACGGGGAGGGAGTAGGGTCCAGGATGGGGAACACATGTATACCTGTGGTGGATTCATGTTGATATATGGCAAAATGAATACAATATTGTAAAGTTAAAAAATAAAATAAAATACATTAAAAAAATAAAATCAATCCTCTACTTAAAAAAAAGAAAGAAATTTGAAGATTAATTGGCCTATAACAATCATAACTGTGGTGTTCTAATGTTATATTTTTATTAACTATTAAAAATTTCTTTAAAGATGATAAGGATGACTTTATTCTGGAGGAACTTCAGCTGTAGGAGAGAGAGAAATTAGGCTCTACTAATAATAACAGTAAAGAAAAGTAGAGATTTATAGTGAAAGAGTAGCACAGGAATCAGCAGATGAAACTTACTAAAGGGGGAAATAAATCTGGCTAAACCAAAATGACAAGATTCTTGTACATAGGCCAGATGGTAAGGAAGCATCTAGGGGATGGTAGGGGAAGGCAATGGCACCCCACCCCAGTACTTTTGCCTGGAAAATCCCATGGACGGAGGAGCCTGGTAGGCTCCAGTCCATGGGGTCGCTAAGAGTCGGACACGACTGAGTGGCTTCACTTTAACTTTTCGCTTTCATGCATTGGAGAATGAAATGGCAACCCACTCCAGTATTCTTGCCTGGAGAATCCCAGGGACAGGGGAGCCTGGTGAGCTTCCGTCTATGGGGTCGCACAGAGTCGGACACGACTGAAGCGACTTAGCAGCAGTTAGCAGTAGCAGCAGGGGAATAGTAAGTGGTAAGGAATTTGATCAACTATCAAAGATGATCAGATATTATGGGTGGGGAATTTTTGTTTAACTTAGCTGGATTCTTGCTCTTAAAAACATGGCCCAAGGATGGAACGTCATTGAAAAAAGAGCTTAGAGGAGCCTAACTAATATTTGACTAAGAAGAATCTTTGCCACTACCTCATTCCTTCTACATTTATAATTAGAATTATTCATTAAGGAAGATTTGTACCTTCTCTTCAATTTATTGATTTACTCAATAAATTGATATCAAACTATCAGTTTGGTACCTAAATATTTGTTTCAGGGTAGGTCACATAGGTAGAAAATTCTCTTAGATTACCTTTTTTGACATTGTCTTGAATCCTCCTTCATCCCTGAAGCATTTTTGAGGGGGGAGGGTGGAAAGAGGGCTGGGTTTAGGATTCTGGATTCGAAGTTTTATTCTTTCAGCACTTGAAAAATATTTTGGCACTTACTTCTTGTCTCGATGGTTTCTGATGTGAAATCTGCTTTCATGTCAATTGTTTTTCCCCTGCAGGTAAAGTGTCTTTTTTTCTCTCATTGATATTTTTGACAAATTTTTGAAAAGTTTGCCCACTGTTTCTTCACATACTTTTTAAAATTTTCAGTTCCACTCTCTTCTCTTCCAAGATTCTAGGGATAAAAATATTAGATGTTTCATTGTATCCCTACAGTTGCCGAAAACTTTGTTCATTTTTTTTAGCCTGCTTTCTCTGTGTAAGTTGGTCAGCATCTAAAATTTCACGTCTTATTCAAGGATTCTTTTTCCTGTTTTCTTCGTTCAGCTCTTTAGCTCATCCAGTGTTAATTCTTTTCCACCCATCAGCCAAGGCTAGAATTTATTTTTTCCCATTTCTGTCTTCTGATGCCAATTGTAGTGAGTATCCTGCACTGCAGACTACATTTTCTTTAAAATCCATGTATATTAAAGGATATACATGTACACTTTATATCATATTGTGAACATATATCTATGTATATATCATATTTAGTATACCTCTATACATATTTATTTTTATGTGATGTCTCTGGGTGGATTTTGGAAGTGGCTACCAAATCAACCCCCAAATGGGATAATTTTCTAAGTATTATCCCTGATCTTTCACATAAGCACCTGGTGAATTTCTAAGAGGAACAGCCTGCAGGTACCTGCATATCTCCTTTGTCTCAGGTCTCCTAGAGTTTGACTCTGTCATGTTAACCCAAAGTCAGTCTTTAGCAACTTAAATATTTTAGTTGAATCCACTAGCCAAATTATATGACCAGGTATCTGTACTAAATAGGCAAATCCTCAAATTCCATTTTTCTTCTCAGGGACCTATCTTTCTTTAGGTTTCTGGTAAGTAGTTTGACCTTCATTTCTTCAATTTTTTTGAGAAAAATCATTAATTTGTAGTTAATGAAGCTTTTTCTTATTCTAAGGATTGGGTAGTATTCTTTCCAGTGATTTCAAACTTTTACTTGAAAGTTGAAAAGTGGTTCTGCTTTTAGGTCAAAATTTGAAAAGCTGGAAAAAGAAAGAACAAGAATAAAAAGCTATACAAAGTACAGAAGGATTTTGAAGGAGAGATCTTAAAACCTTAAATCTATTGTCATTTCATCTCAAAAGCACTTTATCAATGGCTATATCAGTTAAATAAGCTAATTGGAAGAGTAGTTGTTTTTGTTTTTCATAAAATTCTAAAGTTTGAATGACCAACTTGAAGATAATCTGTAAGGAAACCATATCTAATTGGTTTAAGAAAAATCATACAGTATTGAATCCATTTTTTCCACCTACAGCAAAGCATTTTGAATAGTTTGATTAAAAACAATAGGATTGGAATTGATATTACATTTTCACACAAATAGCAAAAATGGTAAAATGCATGAAAGGTAATTGAGTAATTTCTGTACTATAAATAATACTATTACACACATACAAAATTTAGCAGTACTCTTTTTACATTCAATTGGATAAACTAGAACTAATTTTATCACATCTTCTTTAATTATAATTTTGCATTTCAGCATGCTTTATAGGATAATGTTCCATAAATTTGATGAAATAGAAGCCACAAGATGAAACATTGATTTGGTTAACTTAACAAATGTTATCTTCCTGAGCAATTGCAGAGTTGTTTTCACTCTTTATCAAACACATTTTCCCTCAAATACAATATTGCAATTATAGGCCCTGCATGAAAATGTCTGTGCATTGTACTAGTGCCAATGAGTAATCTCCTGTTTGAGGCTATAAACCTTTCAGTTCAGCTGTTCAATGCATGTTTACACAAGCTCACATCTTCCCACTCAACGAAAAGAGCACAGCTCAGTGAAAAATTGAAGAGAGAATGATGAGTAGAAAACAAGTCTATTCTTAACAAGCTATAATCAAATCATTATATGAAGCTCTATTCTTTATTCTGCACTTGGTATGATCGTCCTTCAAGCAAAAAGAGAGAATGGGAAAAATAAGTCGCTATGATCGTCCTTCAAGCAAAAGAGAGAGAATGGGAAAAATAAGTCGACAAAGTTACAATTCAAAGTAAAATTCAATGTATCTTTAAAAAATGGATGCTGAGTTACACACATACACACAAAAGATCATTAAAGGTAGTTTTCAAATGGTTCTGTAAAATCTTCCAGATGCAGGTTAATGTGGAATATTGCCATACAATTAAATTTAGGTGCCATAACTGAAAATCACAGGTATATATTCAGGAGGTAACACATTCCTCAGATTTCTAAGCCCCAGTATTCAAGAACCAAAAAAAAAAGCTGAGTTACTAAGAACAAACACAGGCAGGAAAATATAGATAACACCCCAAAAATTACTTATTTGGATGAATATTTTCACTCACATTACCACTAAATCATGTTTTAATCAGATTACAAAAAAAAGGTGATCAGAGGTAAAAATCTCTGTTTTACTCTTAGAAAAAATAGTATGCTACAGTGAAAAGCAAAAACAATTCATTAATGGTACTTTCACAGCTGCAAGAAGGGAAAAATGATCCCAAATCTTTACCCAGCACACAGACAGATGTGTGATAGGCTAAAAGCAGGTGTTTAATTTCATTTCAAAGATTCTGTGGTCAGCTATTGTAAATGAAATCAATCCAAATCAAGTCTAACCCTGCTTCCTAGAGATTGTTTTTCTTTTTGAATAGCCAGTTTTAAAATAGTAGTAGTAGTATTAGTCATTCAGTCATGTCCAACTCTTTGTGATCCCATGGACTTCAGCCTTTGTCCATTGAATTCTCCAGGCAAGAACACTGGAGTGTGCAACCATTCCCTTCTCTAGGGGATCTTCCTGACCCAGGGATTGAACCTGGATCTCCCTCACTACAGGCAGATTCTTTACTGTACTTTTATTCAAATCTAGTCATTTAAAGATGTGAGAATTCAACCCCAATATATGTTCTATTAATTGATAAACAGGGTATATGACTATTGTAATAGGTTATTTATGTTATAAAATATGCAAATAAAGTTAACATTTTCAAATATATGTTAAAGATAAACTTTATTGACTTTATATTTGGTACAGATAAATCCTTATTAAAGCTATTGCTCTATCATTTTGATGAGGGCAATGTGATTGTACGTTTTTCAGTGTCTTTTGTTTTCATTTAGTTGAATGGAAAACCTGATTATAACTTCATAATTTAACACTTGGTTTTAATGTGATGGCTGGAAATATATTTCACAAATATCCATGTTCATCATTGGCTCCACTTACTAAACTATTTTCAAACTATTATAACTATTTCCCATTATTTAAGCAAACATACATATTTATATAATAATATGCATATAAATGTATAGAGTTAAATAGTTCTACATACACACATATTCATATATACATGAACATATGCAAACACAAAACACACATAATCTGTTACGTGTGTCATCACTGCAAGTTCAAGTTCTTTTAGCACTTCTCCCACTGAGAGATGGAAGTTTATGTTCCATCTCCTTGTCTTATCAAGCTTTTGACTGCTTCATCTAAAGGAGAATGGCAGAAGTGATGTTATATGACATCTGAAGCTAAATTATAAAAGCAATGCATTTCTTTTCCAATCTTGGTCACTGGAGCTCTCACGGTTAGAACCATGAGATGACAAGTACTAATTACCACAAGGCCACTTTGCTGCAGGAGAAAAGAGACATATAGTTGTACAAATCATCCACAGTTGCTGATTAGAACTTAAAAGAAGGTATCAAATGCATATCCAAAAATCTTAATGTTGGGAAAGGATATTTATTATCCTTTGAGGCTTTGTTAGGCAGGGTAAAATAATATGTTTTACTTTTCCACATGTTATAAAAAGATGTGCAGAGGATATTACTGTGTAGCAGGAGTATGTGATGTCACCTACAGTGCAACTAGATACCTTTAATGGAGGAGTTATTTGTGTTCTTTGCTTTAAGCAGATATGATGTTTTGTTTTACTCTATTCAGAACTGTTACTGTGCCAATTATAACTTTAATTAAAATCAATTCCTCTTATACATGGCAATGATTATTTTTGATGCTTTCTGCTTCAGTAAATCTCAGGAATAGTCTTATATGTTTCTTTTTATGAGATTTTCCATTTATCTATGATAACTAATTCTCACTGCTATATTAGCATCTTTGAACCAGAAATTACTATTTACCCCATTTTTTTTAAGTTCAGTAGTTTAGTTCAAATCATTACTTTGCTTAATTTAATGTTATTGTTGTCATAACACAAAACCTTCTTTACATATAGCTTTGCCTCAAAAATATCATTATATTTAAAACAGTTAATTCATACATTCTAGAGAATAGATTCAATGAGGATTTATTTTAATAGACTCTATTTTTAATCATAGTTTTGATTCATACAGAAACATTGTGAAACTATTGGGGACAACTTTTCTGGACAGCAAAGACAATGTATTTCAAAGTAATTCTACTCTGTCAGGAAGGTAAATATATCATTTACCTAAAAAGTAAAACACTTCACAATGTACAATTATATTTTGGAAGGTATTGTCTAAATATCTTAAGATTTTGATATGGGAATGTAGTAAAATCAAATGTTATAAATAATCCCAATTTATGTTCCATTTTGTGTTGCTGAAAATATCTAATGTCTATTTCTCCTAGTTCAGACAATTTTCTTACATTGACTCTTCAGTTCACTAACACAATAATATAGAATTAGATAGTCATTGAGATATATATCTACACTGATGTGCATCATATTTTATATATATGCGTACATGAGCTGATGATTTATTCTGAAAAAAATATTTTTTGCTAAAGCACTTGTGCTTCATTTAAGCATCAGTTTTTTAATTTCCAAAGCATATGTGACTTTTACTGAAAGTACTTTCTTTCAAGATTGATCTCTTCAGTTTGACAGAAAACAACAAAATTCTTTAAAGCAATTATCCTTCAATTAAAAAATAAATTAATTTTAAAAAATGAGGCAATTCAACCCCCCTCAAAAAAAGATTGACTTCTTCAATTCAGTGATACAAAGCATTCAGTTTTTATGCACTTCTTATTCTAAAACAAGATAACAGGTGAGAAAAGCAGATACTAATAATAAAATAATGTCTACAATTTATTTCTTAAAAATTAACTTATTGATATAGATTCTCATTATTAAAATATTTATTTCCTCTATTTAAATATTTTAAAATATTTCTTATTTGTACAAACTTTTTTTTTTTCCTCATACAATCTGAATGTTTGTGGCATCTTTCAATTCATTCATGTTTTAGATTCTTCTTCCCTACTTTAATCAGTTATAACATATTTATTAAGCTTCCCTGATGGCTCAGATGGTAAAGTGTCTGTCTGCAATGCGGGAGACCTGGGTTCAGTTCCTGGGTTGGGAAGATCTGAGAAGGAAATGTCAACCCACCCCAGTGGCTACAGTTTACTTCTTAAAAAATTAACTTATTGATATAGATTCTCATTACTAAAATGTTTAGTTCCTCTATTTCAATATTTTAAAGTAGTTCTTATTTGTACAAGCTTTTTTTTTTTTTTTCCATACAATCTGAATGTGTGTGGCATCTTTCAATTCATGCATGTTTTAGATTCTTCTTTCCTTCTTTAATCGGTTATAATATATTTATTACATATAGCCTGAATCGAGAAATCAGTCATCATAAATTCATGGAAGTCCTTGGAATTATTTGTTCTTACTTTGCTTTCTTTTGCCTATGGAAGATCTCTTCCTCTCATTCCCACTCCCTAACCCCATTTTGAATATTACAAGCCTTTGTTTTAGAAATCATTTGTGATCTGGGTTGAGTATTTTTAGAGCCAACAAAAATTTAACATTGCTGTTATGTGTTTTATGTTGAGAAAGACTATACAGAACAATTTGGGACAAGAAGGAAAGGAATCATTGATCAGTGACTGGGGACTGCTGCATTCAGACTGGGAGATGATAGGGTAGGTGTCATATACTTATGTTTTGCTTGCAGCAGCCCTAGTTTATGCTTGTTGTCTTCACTTCTCATTCAGTTTAGCATTTTTTTCAGATTTTCCTTTTTATAGCAAGATACTTTTTTTTTCCCCTTCTTCAACTTTTCCCAGTTCCAGGCTAATAGACACTTAGCTTCCGAGGACAAAGTGTGCCTTTAATGAATACTTAAGCATTAGATTGCAGTGCCTCAATATTTAATTTTTTTTATTGAAATGTAGTTGATTTACAATGTTGTATTAGTTTCATATATTTGTGTTTGTATATCTATTCTTTTTCAGATTCTCTTCCTTTATAGCTTGCTACAAAATATTGAAATAATCCCTTGTGCTATCTGATAGGTCTTTGTTGTTTATCTATTTTATACATAGTAAATTTTGTCTGTTAATCCTAAGCTCCTAATTTACCCCTCCACTGTGCCCTCTTCCCTTTGGTAACCATAAGTTTGTTTTCTATGTCTGTGAGTCTGTTTGTTTTTTAAATAGATTCATTTATATTATTTTTTAGTTTCCTCATTTAAGCTGTATAATTTGATATTATTTTTTGCTCTCTGGCTTACTTCACTTTGTATGATAATATCTAGGTCCACCCATGTTACTACAATGGCATTATTTCCTTCTTTTTTTATGGCTGATATTTCATTATATATATATACATTATATATATTTACACATATATATATACATATACATAATATTCCATTATATACATATATATATAATGGAATATGTATATACATATATATATAATGGATTGTCTTCTTTATCCATTTTTATGTCGATGAATATATACATTGGCTCCATGCCTAGACTATTGTAAATAGTGCTGCAGTGAACATTGGATGTAAGTATCTTTTCAAATTATGATTTTTCTTTGGATATTCACCCAAAAATTTGATTGTAAGATCTTACTGTAGCTCTACTTTTAGTTTTTAAAAGGAATTTCCATACTACTCTCTATAGTGGCTGCTCTCCATAACGGCTGTATCAGAGTGTAAGAGGGTCTCTTTTTTCCCCTACATTTCTCCAGCATTTAATATTTACCATGATGTCCATTCTGACCGATGTGAGGTGATTCTTCGCTGTAACTTCGATTTGCATTTCTCTAATAGCAAAGAGTCGGACACGACTGAGCGACTGAACTGAACTGAACTGTAAAGACTTAAATGTAAAACTGGATACTATAAAACTCTTGAAAAGGAAATCATAGGCAGTACACTTGAAATAAATTGCAGTAATATCTTTTTGGGCCTATCTCCTAGAATATGGGAAATAAAAACCAAAAAAGCAAACAAAACAAATGATCCTTAAACTTGAAAGCTTTTGCATAGCAAAGGGAACCACAAACAAAATAAAAAAGAACACCTCAGAACTGGAGAAAATATTTGCAAAAGCTGCAATCAACAAGGGGTTAATCTCCAAACAACTCATACAGCTCTATGTCTTCTTTGGAGAAATGTTTGTTTAGCTCTTCTGCCTCTTTTTTACTTGGGTTGTGTTTTTTGTTGTTGTTAAAATTTTAATATAGAGCTGTATGAGTTGTTTGGAGATTAACCCCTTGTTGATTGCAGCTTTTGCAAATATTTTCTCCAGTTCTGAGGTGTTCTTTTTTATTTTGTTTGTGGTTGCCTTTGCTATGCAAAAGCTTTTAAGTTTAAGGCTCTTTTGTTTTGTTTGCTTTTTTGGTTTTTATTTCCAATATTCTAGGAGATAGGCCCAAAAAGATATTACTGCAATTTATTTCAAGTGTACTGCCTATGATTTCCTTTTCGAGAGTTTTATAGTATCCAGTTTTACATTTAAGTCTTTAATCCATTTTAGCTTATCTTTGTGTACAGTGTCAGGGAGTGTTATAATTTCATTCTTTTACATGTAATTGTCCAGTTTTCCCAATGCCACTGATTGAAGAGACTGTCTTTTCTCCGTGGCATATTATTGCCTCTTTTATCTCAAGAAATTTGATGACGACTATGTGACTGAAATAAAATGGTGACATTTGCATCCATAATGAAAGTTATAGGAGTGTGGTCATGTGGACCGCAAATGTGTGGAGTGAATGATAACTTATTTATTTTAAGAAGACTATCTCACAAGAAGAGGAATTCTCACAGGTGTCTATTTGAAATGCAAGCGATCATCACTTATGAAGCCTGACTTTCCATTTATTTATTTATTTGCCGTTCCATTTAGATCAAATAACTTCTGTCCTTGGTGACTTTATCCACATTCTGTTCCAAACTTTCTTTGTACACATGCAACCTGGATCAATAGGTGTTGCCTATTGTGTGTTGCCTCCTTAAGTAGAAATTTAATTTATTTTTAAATTTCATTTCAAATTCAACTGTCCTTTCTTTTTTACTACCTGTCACTCTCATCATATTTTAAAAATGTTTTAACTCTTGAAGAACGGTGTTGGAAATCAATCTACATGCTACACAGAGAATAGATATATTTTTGTAAATAAATACTCTGTATTTTGTTTGTAGCTTAGTACCAGTTGGAAATCTTTAGTAAAATATTCCATAATTAAATAAAACACAAATTTTAAGCTTTTAGTGAATTGTAGTTATTAAAGATTTCAAAGGGATAAGATATATATATATATAAGTAAGAGATGGCCTGAAAATAGAAAATGAAAAGAGATAAAATATTGAACACGATTTAATTTTGAATTTTGACTATCTCAAATCGGTGGAAGAATACTTTTATAGAACAGTAGTTTTTAAATTGGATCAACTTATATTGTGTAACAAAGTAGAATAATAGTGAGAAGGGCTTTGATTTTCTAGCCAGCAAGTCTAGAAAAAATTAATAGTCATAAATAGAACTTATTCAGTGAGTTTCATTTTATAAAATATTTGTCAAAGATAGACACTCCAGTGCAGTAAAAAACGCAGCACCTATGAAAATGCTAGGGTTTTGATATTTACATAAGCAAATACAGGAAAAGAGCTTTAAGAAAATACTCCATTAGTAGAATTTTTTTTGGCTAAGCACTTTTAGAGATTACTTTTTCAATAAAAAAATTATGGTTTAATAAAGAAGAATCCCAGTTTCAAATTTTGCAACAATTAAATATAAATTTGAAGAGAATTTGCTGGTACTTTTATTAAAAATAAACTAATATGATCATATTGGAAAACGGATTTATGAAGAAAAAGTGCAGTAAACATTAGAGACAATTAAGGTAAGAAACTGATTCATATAAACAAATATGCAAAGTACTTTCTCTGTTTATTTTATTTGTAATTTGTTGTTAATATAAGGAGTTAAGAATTTAATAAAACTTTATTTTGCTAAGAAGATTGTTTTTCTGTTTTAGAAATAATTTTATTTTCAAAATTGTTGTAATATATTTACTACATATGCTTAGATAATAAATTGATACTTGGTAAAATAAAAATGTTTCAGAATTAGATGAATTTACTTAATTTTATTCTCTTTTGACTCTGGAAATTGCCATGTAGATGATAAGTTATGTAGTCAGTCGTATACTACTCAAATTTCTTTTTGAAATTTTCTTTCATAGTCAGAATAAAAGTAGAAAGGGAGATGGCAGGAGTCATTTAGATTTTTATTTTAATTGAGTGAGTCATCTAGACTGTTTCTTTTCATTCTAGATGCTTTTTGGAAAACACACTGGAGTAGAAGTCACTGGTCATGAGTGACAGTGAACATGGTACAGACGGGACAAGCTCTGCTAAACCTCCTCTATCATATCATAACTGCCTTAGGATGGCCTTGACTGAAATCTGATCAAATATTTTAAGTCTCATTTGTAATTGCTGGAAAATTCATTTCAGTTAAGGCAAGGAGATGACAGGCCTGCAAACAGGCCTGTTAAAGACCAAAAAGTGTTCGGATGATAAAGGGTAAATATTTACGAATTGAAAATAAATATCAATATATTAACAGGTCAAGTGAAAGGAAAAGAAGCACAATGTATTGATAGCTTTCTTTTTATAATAAATTGCATTATTGAGGACCTGTCGTATGCTAAATTGTATATATAAGCTGTTAAGAGTTATAATACCTATTACACAGAGTATATTGTATAAGTAGATGTTTAAAAGTTAGGAAGATATAATCATTTAGGAAAGTTCAGGACAGGTCACATATAAAAATTGAATGGTGGAGAATAAGGAAAAGATCTCTGAAAATGTTATAATCCTAATTAAAAAAAAATTAAAAAGGAAACCTTCCATAGGTAAATCCAAGTCAGGAATGAATTCTCAATATCCTAGTTTCTGAGTTGCAGTGATAACTGCTCTGCTGAGGCTGGCTGAAGATCTGAGATTGTCATGGAAGCATGAAATGACCTGCGACAGTCTTCAATTAGAACAGCATGGTTCTATATTCCCAAGGACCTGATCTTCAAAAGCAATATTGCAAGGCTGAAATCTGTCACATTAGCATTAAAAAATGTACATATTTAGCTGTCAGATCTCATCTCCCTCTGAAAGATTGTCTAAGCTTTGCTATTCCTAGCTAGATCCAGACATAGAAACCAAGGGGATTCTTGATAAGCTGGCAACAGAACAGAGTCTCATCTCCATGCATAATCATCTTTAGGACCTTATGAAGGAAAATAAATTTATAAAGTTTCAGTGAGTTGAGGGGACAATAGGAAAGTTAGCTAACAAACATCAGAAAATCAAAACATTGCCCATAATCTTGGAAGAACAAGATTTCCTTTACAAAATCCTGAAGTTGAGAGCTGAATCAGAGATAATAATACATTTCATGTCAGACTATATCTTAAGAAGCCTTGTGTCTCTGTAAATGAGCTACATCTAGGAAAATGCCAAAAGTCAGGAGTGGACCACAAGAAACTGCTGAGAAATAATGTAATATATAGAGTATATGCGCAAGAAGATTTCCCCCCTGAAGGTCCCTTTCTGTGAGATCTTAGCAGGAAAGTCAGAACCTTAGATCAAAGACAGAGAACGACCCAATGGAAGACAGGACATAGATAGCATTGCATCAGGCCCAGGGTATCAGTGGTGGAATAGGCCTGACTGTACAAAGGTACATAAGTGAGCAACGAATCTCAAGGCATAAACAGAGTGTAGACAAAGAGGATTTGCAAAAGAACCTGATTAATTTTAAAGATGCAAACCAAATACTCTTGTTATGTAAGGCAGTCCTCGAAACAACCCAGCATATTTCCTTTCTGAAGATAAGGTTAGAGAGAAATCTTAAAACAACACGTGTCCTCTTTCCTGGCTGGAACCATGGAGGCTGCAGAAGAGAAGAAAAAGAAGGTTCCTGCTGTGCCAGAAACCCTTAAGAAAAAGCGGAAGAATTTCACAGAGCTTAAGATCAAGCGACTGAGAAAGAAGTTTGCCCAAAAGATGCTTCGAAAGGCAAGGAGGAAGCTTATCTATGAAAAAGCTAAGCATTACCACAAGGAATACAGGCAGATGTACAGAACTGAAATTCGAATGGCTAGGATGGCACAAAAAGCCGACAACTTCTATGTACCCGCGGAACTCAAATTGGCATTTGTCATCAGGATCAGAGGTATCAACGGAGTGAGCCCAAAGGTTCGAAAGGTGCTGCAGCTCCTTCGCCTCTGGCAGATCTTCAACGGCACCTTTGTGAAGCTCAACAAGGCATCAATTAACATGCTGAGAATTGTGGAGCCATACATTGCATGGGGGTACCAAAATCTGAAGTCTGTAAATGAACTGATCTACAAGCATGGTTATGGCAAAATCAACAAAAAGCGAATTGCCCTGACAGACAACACATTGATTGCTCAATCTCGGGAAATATGGAATCATCTGCATGGAGGATCTGATTCATGAGATCTATACCGTTGGAAAACGTTTCAAAGAAGCACACAACTTCCTGTGGCCTTTTAAATTGTCTTCTCCACGAGGTGGAATGAAGAAAAAGACCACCCATTTTGTAGAAGGTGGAGATGCTGGTAACAGGGAAGACCAGATCAACAGGCTTATTAGAAGGATGAACTAAGGTATCTACCAGGATTATTTTTGTAATCTGGTTAATAAACAATTGAAACGAAAAAACAAAACAAAACAAAAAACACACGTGTTAATCAGTTTCTTATTTAAGTATTATGGGATCAGCTGGGCACAACACTGGTTTAAATAGGGAGCCCATGAAATTGACATAACAGCTTTCTGGAGTGTATGAAAGTTATTTTTCAATTTTTCAATTTTATATATAGCAGAGAATGTAGACATGTAGGACACAGATGATTTAAATCCAATCCCAGATAAAAACACTTCCTGCAGAAATCACTATGCAATGTATAATCTAGAAAGAAGAGAGATATTACATGTGTGGTAATCTAAACAATTCACTCTTGAGGCAGCCAGCAAGGTTAAGACAAAATCCATCTGAAAGAGAACATACCACTATGGAAAGGCAGTAAAAAACACTAAACCAATACTTAACTTAAAGCACTTAACTTAAAACTTACACTTTAAAAACTGAACACAACTGAGAAATTACAACTTCTCTCCATTATAGAGAATGCAAAGGACACGATGCCTTGAGATAATAAAAGAATATGATCAATGCAAACAAAGAGGCAAACAATAGAATGGGAAAGACTAGAGATCTCTTCAAGAAAATTAGAGATACCAAGGGAACATTTCATGCAAAGATGGGCAAAATAAAGGACAGATATGGTGTGGACCTAAGAGAAGCAGAAGAGATTAAGAAAAGGTGGCAAGAACACACAGAATAAATATACAAAAAATAACTTAATGACCCGTAGATAACAATGGTGTGATCATTCACCTAAAGCCAGACGTCCTGGAGTGCAAAGTCAAGTTGGCCTTAGGAAACATCGCTACAAACAAAGCTAGTGGAAGTGATGGGATTCCAGCAGAGCTATTTCAAGTCCTAAAAGATGATGCTGTTTAAGTGCTGCACTCAATAAGCAAGCAAATTTGGAAAGCTCAGCAGTGGCCACAGGACTGGAAAAGGTCAGTTTTCATTCCAATTCCAAAGAAAGGCTATGCCAAAGAATGTTCAAACTACCACATAATTGCCCTCATCTCACATGCTAGCAAAGCAATGCTCAAAATTCTCAAAATAAGCCTTCAGTGGTATGTGAACCAAGAACTTTCAGATGTTCAAACTGGATTTAGAAATGGCAAAGGAAACAGAGATCAAATTACCAACATCCACTGAATCATCAAAAAAGCAAGAGAGTTCCATAAAAAACATCTATTTCTGCTTTATTGACTATGTCAAAGCCTTTGACCGTGTGAATCACAACAAACTGTGGAAAATTCTTCAAGAGATGGGAATTCCAAATCACCTTTCCTGCCTCCTGAGAAATCTGTATGCAGGTCAAGAAGCAATAATAAGAGCCAGACATGGAACAACAGACTGGTTCCAAATCAGGAAAGGAATACATGAAGTCTGTATATTGTCACCCTGTTTATTTAACTTATATGCAGAGCACATCATGCAACATGCCAGGATGGAATGAAGCACAAGCTGGAAACAAGATTGCTGGGAGAAATATCAATAACTTTAGAGATGCAGATGACACAACCTTTATGGCAGAAATGGAAGATGAATTGAAGAGCCCCTTGATGAAAGTGAAAGAGGAGAGTGAAAAACCTGGCTTAAAACTCAACATTCAAAAATGTAATATCATGGCATTTGGTCTCATCACTTCATGGCAAATAAATGGATGACAATGGAAATAGTGAGAGACTTTATTTTCTTGGGATCCAAAATCAAAGCAGATGGTGATTGCAGCCATGAAATTAAAAGACGCTTACTCCTTGGAAGGAAAGTTATGACCAACCTAGATAGCAATACCCCGTCTATAATTGTATCTCTACCATTTTCTACATGCTTTATTCAAGAGCACCTATTCTTTAATGGGATCTGTGAATGTCTTTGTCATCTATCCATAATTTGCCTTTATGTAATTTTTTTAATTTCTCTTTGTTATGTTCTGAGTGAATTTATGAATATAATCAATGGACCAGTTCTTCTGATTGTTATTACACTAGAGTTAATCTAATTTAGGAAGTCTTTCCTCTGCCTCCTCCTTTCCTGTTGCAGTCATAATATTTTCTATCTTATTTTGCCAGGAGTTTTACTTAATTTTTTACTTTGATACCATTTCCTAATTTTTATTATCATGTGCCCTGTAAGCATTTTATTTATCCTATCTTCTATTTAAGTAATATACATGCACTTATTATAAGATCATTTTCAAGTTCTCTACTAGTGAATTCCTTTGTTAGTTGCTTCATTTCATAAAAGTGTTTTTTTTTCACATTTGCATTTAAAAATTACATTTTTACCATTGCTTTTTTTCTCACCTGCTTTGTAATCTTTATTTGCCAGCTCATTTTCTCATTATAAAAAGTTTTAGTTTCCACAGTGCCTTTTGTTGTGTCAGGGGTGGTGGATTTTTATCACTACCAACCTGTTTCCAACTTGAGATTTTTGTAGTTGCCTGTCCCCAACCCTGGGTACTACAACTTGAGGCTGTTTTTCACAGGTAACCAGGGAGATACAGTAGCTCAAGGAGCCTGGCCCAAGCCAAGTTTTAATGCTTATCACTTTTTCTCTCACTACCCCAAGTGAGCAATAACCATAAAATTCACAGTCATCAGGCTCAGTTTCAAATGGTTTATAGTCTTCGTTCCTGGGTGCCAATAGGCCTCTTCAGTGACTAGTTTCATGTTGTGAGCTTGGTTTTGGATCCCTGCAGTGCATGGACTAACTTATCCACCAAAAATCAAACTCCACATGCCTCTCCTGTGCCTGGAATTGAAATGCAGCAGGCTCATATCTTTTGCATTTATTTCCTGCTGATAAGTTGAGAAGTTTATCTTATTTTTGAGCATGTCCATATTCACAGCTATAGTGCAATACGAATTATAATCACTTTATTCTGAGGAGTAACAAAATCCAAATGACAACTTAAAAAACAACAATCCAGCAGCTGAGTCCAGAATGAGTGGGAAGAGCTCAGTGGAAACTATGAGCTTAGGAAAAGAGAGGCAATCACAATGATGTACTTGAACATAATGAAATGAGTCAATGTGTCACTGACCTCAGGATGTAAGATAACAATAATCCCAGATTCTACTAGAAAGTGCAATAGGCATAAGGGAGAATGTTGCTGTTGTTTAGTCCCTAAGTTGTGTTTGACTCTTTTGTGATCCTGTGGACTATAGCCCACCAGACTCCTCTGTCCATGGGATTTCCCAGGCAAGGATCCTGGAGTGGATTGCCATTTCCTTCTCTGCGAGATAGTCCCAACCCAAGGATTGAACCTGCATCTCCAGGTCCTAAACTAGTTCTGCTCAACTTTATTCACCCTTTTCATGCATCAGTGTAGATCACAGCTTTTGCCTATTTGTCACTCTCCTTCATTTTTAGAATTCTATGTTTAAATATTTTATCTTATTTTTATAGTTTCTTGACAGTCTATCACTGAGTTAGTAAATTACCAAATTTTTGTGTCCTAAGTCTCATTTCTTATTTCCTCAGAGTAGAATCATGTGGTCGAGTTCCCTGTTGATAGTAGTTTCTGCCATGAAACAGAGTTAAAAATGTGTGCTTTTTATATATTATGATATTGTCCAGTGTAAGACAAACTTCAAAGAGAAAGGGAAATAAAAATATGAATGGAGTTTAAGAAACTCTCAATGGCCTCCCTGAATTTCCTTTTGGCTTAAAAGGTTTTAGCACTCATATTTGATCCCATATCACACATATTTTGCGTGCACATAGAAAGATAAATTGCCTTGCTTTTTAAACTTATTTTTAAAAAACAATCTTAAACAAGGAGTTAAAAAGCATACTCTCATGAAAACAATGATTATTTCACTTCATCCAAATGTTTAATGCATTGAAAACATGAAAAATGGTCACTGGAGTCTGAAAAAGTGTCATATATAGTTTTCAAGGAGCTATTAATAATGTACCATAATCTATATCTCAGTACCATAGCTATAGTTATTTAAGGAGTATCATTGTATATACCTTCACTGAGCACTGTAATACTGTGAAATACTAAATACTTGATAGGCAGCCAAAACAATCTTAATAAATTTACTCCAAAAAGTAGCTTTTTAACTAAGAGTTTTTGGACATTTAAAAAATTTGAACAGAAAAATCAATATAACCCTTCATAATTTTCCTGTAAGATACTTAAAATTGTAGTTATTCTGGACATGAAATATTGACTCTAAAATGCCTAAATGCCATGATATATCTTTAAAAGAGTTTTCTGAATAGTATTTCATTCTAAAGATACAAATGTTTATTAAAGATTTTAAAGGCTACCATATATCAAATGTATAAAAGTGCAAATTAAAAATAAGTGCCAGTTGATTTTCCTCATATTTTCTCTCTTTTCCTTTCTACATCTTTTGCCTTATGGTCATTTTTGTTGGTACAAAGAAACACAAACTCACATTGTCTTTACAGTAACAACTTTACTTGTTACTCTGCATCCTACCTCCTTAATGGCAATTGCCAAAGCCTAACATGGAGCTTTTCTGTTTGTAGATCTGTCTTTCACAGAACATAAACCATATGTGGCAACCTCAAATCAAGAGCCTCCTGCTGGAGATGGGAAAATTTGTAGATAGTAACTGAAATTCTTTCTTCCCAGGCACTGCATAATCCGTCCCCCCAACCTCAGAAGGAACTTTAAATTTCAAAGTTAAAGTAGGAGATTCTCACAATGTCACAATGCCCAAAATCTGTCAAATTCTTGATATTTTGTACTTCAAGTTACATATACATAGTCCTTAACACTCTTCTGATGTCAATGAAACATTCTATGATGATCACTTCTATAATGATGTTTACATTTGATGTATCTTTTCTGTCTCATGGGCTTTTTTCATAATAATTAACTTTTGGTATACACATCATAATTCTTTTCTTTTTCCCTATTAATTTTCTCCTTTTTCCCTGGAAAATAAAGCATATAGATATGTGATGCTTAGAAGTAATATAAGTTGCTTGTTTTTTAATGAATTTTTTCTCAATAATCATTTCATTTGATTCATATTTATTTACATGTGCTCTATTTTGTATTCCAAATAACTAAAATGTAGCAAATTTTAATGGTTAACAGCAAACCATGAGCAAACTGTCAACATTAATCTATGGATATGTTTTATGATTCAGACAGTAAAGAATGTGCCTGCAATGCAGAAGACCTGGGTTCAATCCCTGGGTTGGGAATATCCCATGGAGAAGGGAATGGCAACCCACTTTAGTAATCTTCCTGAAGAAGTCCATGGGCAGAGGAGCCTGGTGGGCTACAGCCCATGGGGTTGCAAAGAGTCAGACATGACTGAGCAACTACCACAAGAGGAATTAAGATTCCAAGTGGCATCAAATGTGTAAATTAGCGGATTAGTTTATAATAGGGAGATTATACTTAGAGTATGTTATTGGGCCCAGTGTAATCATGAGTGAGAAGTAAATCAAGAGAGGGGTGAGAGTTAGAAAGAGATTTGAAGATGCAGGGCTACTGGCTTTCAAGATGGAGAAAAAACACAAGCCAATAAAGCAGGCAGCCTTTGGGAGTATGAAGAGTCCAAAAAACAGATTTTTTTCCTAAGACCTTAAGAAAAGACTGTAACTCTGCCAACATATTGATTTTAAGACAGTGAGATTTCTAACCTTGATCATAAATTTGTGCTGTTTTAATCCACTAAATTTGTGATAATGTCTTACAGAAGCCCTGGACACTAAAGCTAATAATATGCACCATAAATGGATATATTAAAAAAATCATAAATGGCATGTCTTTGTATATAATTTTTAGATTATCTGCCCTTACCTGCAGATCATACTGCTTGACTGTATCCTCTAGTTTTCCTTGCCTGGAGCTGTTTTTATGATCCTGACTATGTGCAATAAAATCGGAACACAAGCAGCACCTCAAGGCAAGGCCCAGTGAGAACATCAGAAAAAATCAACCACATTCAATCCACATTATCTGCTGAATACAGAGAGGCAGGGGTCCCTGAATTTAAGTTACAGAACCTCATGATCTAAAGAAGCATCATCTCTGAATGTGTGGGTGGAGTAGTCTCCACCCCTTTCTGCTTGGCTGATACACAGACAACTGTGGCAGGACCAAAAAAGTACTATTACATAGTAACTAGCATTTAAGGTTGTTCAAATTATTATGCTTGCTTCCTACTTTTAAAAAGACAATTTCCTGGTCAGCATGCCATCAAAAGTAGAATATTTAATTGCAGCATTTTTTTAAACTTTTCCATACAGCACTATATTTGAGACCTATTGAGATTTGAACATTTTTTGGCATTGCCTTTCTTTGGAATTGAAATGAAAACTGATGTTTTCCAGCCCTGTGGTTACTGCCGAGTTTTCCAAATTTGCTGGCATGTTGAGGGCGTCACTTTAACAGAGTCATCTTTCAGGATTTGAAATAGCTCAGCTGAAATTCCATCACCTCTACTAGCTTGGTTTGTAGTACTGCTTTCTAAGGCCCACCTGACTTCACGCTCCAGGATGTCTAGCTCTAGGTGAGAGACCATACCATCATGGTTATCTGGGTCATTAAGACCTTTTCTGTACAGTTTTTCTGTGTATTCTTGCCACTGTTCTTAATCTTTTCTGCTTTTATCGGGTCCTTGCCATTTCTGTCTTTTATTTTGCTCATCTTTGCATGAAATATTCCCTTGGTATCTCCAATTTTCTTGAAAAGAGCTCTAGTCTTTCCCAAAATCACTGCAGATGGTGATTGCAGCCATGAAATTAAAAGATGTTTTGTCCTTGGAAGAAAAGCTATGATCAACCTAGATAGCATATTAAAAAGCAGAGTCATCACTTTACTGACAAAGGTCCATATAGTCAAAGCTATGTTTTTTCCAATAGTCATGTATGGATGTGAGAGTTGGACTATAAAGAAGACTGAGCACCAAAGAATTGATTCTTTTGAATTGTGATGTTGGAGAAGACTCTTAAGGGTCCCTTGGACAGTAAGATGATCAAAATAGTCAATCCTAAAGGAAATCAGCCCTGAATATTCATTGAAAGGACTGAAGCTAAAGCTGAAGCTCTAATGCTTTGGCCACCTGGTGTGAAAAGTTGACTTATGGGAAAAGACCCTGATACTGGGAAAGACTAAGGGCAAGAGGAGAAGGGGACAACAAAAGATGAGGCGGTTGGATGGCATCACTGACTCAGTAGACATAAGTTTGAGCAGAGTCAGACTTTCATACTGATTCTAATGATAAATAAACTATCAAAGACATTTTATGCAGACCAACATTTCCTCAGCCACTAGTAATATTTTGTCTTTTTAATTTCAAATTTTATGCCTATTTTAAAAATTCTCTAGATCGCCCAGTGAATTAAAAATGGCATCTTAAGTAGTATGTAGGCTTTTATTGGAGGATCTTTATTTGGATAAAAAATATCTAATAAATGGTTAGCTTGCAGGAAAAAAAAAAAAACACAAAACTTAAATTTTGTTACGTGTGATTGAGTTATTTTTCTGTGAGTTCACAAAGTAATGTTTCATAATTTCTTCTTTAATCTTTCAATGTGATAAGTAGCATATATTTTATCCCCATACAAACAGTAGTCATTGATTTTTACTTTATGAATATTTCAGAATTCATATTAATTTTATTCATTAGGGATGATCACTTTGTATATAAGTGAGTTAGACTCATATATTATTTGAGTCTATGGGGTCGCACAGAGTCGGACACGACTGAAGTGACTTAGCATATGAGTTAGACTCATATATTATTACCTATATTACAATATAGGGTGATATGTGGTATAGGTATTACACCCTATAGGGTGATAGGGTAGTATAGGTATTACAATACCTATATTGTAATATAGGTAATAATATTAGGTAAATACAGGTAAAATACATTTTGCTTTTTATCAGAAAACTATTATTTATCAGTGAAACAATGATATAAATTATATTGCTAACATTTAATAAACTAATCCTTTTCTGTATTTTTTAACCTTGTTCTATAAAAAAAAATGCTGAAGCATCATACAAGCATTTATTTGGTTTTGTTTTCCTCCTTTTTTCCATCTTTGTGTACACTCCTATCCATTCAGTATAATTTGGATAGAACTAGGTTATTAGATTTGGAGAAGGCAATGGCACCCCACTCCATTACTCTTGCCTGGAAAATCCCATGGATGGAGGAACCTGGAAGGCTGCAATCCATGGGGTCGCTGAGGGTCGAACATGACTGAGCGACTTCACTTTCACTTTTTACTTTCACATATTGGAGAAGGAAATGGCAACCCACTCCAGTGTTCTTGCCTGGAGAATCCCAGTGATGGGGGAGCCTGGTGGGCTGCCATCTATGGGGTCGCACAGAGTCAGACATGACTGAAGCGACTTAGCAGCAGCAGATTATTACATTATTGCTTAGCATCCAACTACTGATCTGCATTTTTTTCCTTGGAAAGGTGCAGGCAAAATACATGTGAAATCAGCAGTAGCCATGTTTCTTTAACATTCCAGAAGGTTCTCAACTCAAAACCATGACAGAAGACTCTGATAATTAGAGATCCATATATGCATATTTTACAGTTATACATAAGGAAAAGTAATTCTCCAAGGAATGTACTTAAGTATGAATTCTGTAATGTAAGATGTGACAATACAGATTTGCTTCTTGGCTTTGGAAAGCTATTACGCACTCCCAGCTGGCACACTGACACCCACAGGGATTATGTTCAGTACAGAGTGTACAGTTTCTTTATTGCCAGTTTTTCAAAATGGACCTGAAAGCCTAGATGGACGGCAATGTGTAAAAAGTACTTTCACATCAATCTCAATTCAAAGCTCACTTCAAAAATTTGTGTATGAAATCTCAGTGAAAATCGTACTAATGAGATAACAAAGAGAACCAGAGGATTTGTTTGCTTTATCCTTTTTGCCTAGTTTGTCATGTTTTTTTATTTAATGTATGTAATGCTTTCAAAGTTACCACTTTGAAAGACCTACCAAAAACTTCAGTATTGGTTTTATCATTTGTAGTTGGAAATAAAAATACCCGATGGCCTTGACTTTATTTTTAGTAATCTGGACTATGGATCCCATAGCACTTTGATTTAATATATAGTCAATTAAAATCATGCAGTCTTTCTTTTGGTTGAAGTGATTTTTTAGCAAATTGAAAACTAGTTGAGCCATGTCCTAGGGTTGCTTTGCATACTAAGTAACAAGTGTAATTGTTACCAGTAGTATTTTGTATCACTTTAATATTTCTAATGAATGATAAAGCAATTCATATTTTACAGTTATATCAAGCTTTTGTGATGAAACTGAAGTTGTTCTCTTCTGTCTTCTGTGAGTGACAATCATCTATTTCATCAAAGCAGAAAAGTAATCTTAAGTGTGTCACAGGATACTGCATTTGGGGATAAGTAAACAAGCAAATTAATAAATAATGAGACCATTACACACAATTTATGTACACACACACAAAATACTGCAAAATTAAATAAAATTCTTAGAATGTGCTAGCTTCAGAAATATTCCTGATGACCTCCTGCTAGCTTCAGCATTATTATTTTTCAGATAATTTCTCCATCTATGCGTTATGCATTGAACAAGGTGGTCTTGGTCTTACCCACTTGATATGGCTCTGCACTTATACTTTCCCTTATAGTGTCATCAGTTATCACAGACATATATGAAACTTAAAGGAACTATCATCATTTCAAGGGCATGAATTCTGGGCTTGGACCTAATCATATACTGGGTATTACGAAAACAGATAGATCTCAGATGGGCTTTCTCTGTAGTATATGCCATGGCCTGAAAGATATCTTATTTTTTTCTGATCCTTCAAGCGAACCAAAATGAACCAAGCATATGAAAACTGAAGATTTGAAATTTGGGGCTAAATACCATTCAGTGTTTTCTCAAAACTGTGAAAGGCAAAACTGTGGTTTCCCACAGCACTGCTGGCCAGAGATTCCTTTGCATGTAAATTAGAATTGATTGTTCTCTCTGATGAGTGAGTAGAAGGCTTGTGAGCCTGGGTTAATGAGGGGCTGCTCTCTGAATAAGCAAAATTTCACGGAGTGCCTACGGAAGATAGGACTCTGAAATGGAAAGGATGCACGGATTAGTTTGCTCCAAATGTCAAGGACAGTTTAAGTAAAGGAACAGAGGTGGAAAAGGGCAGGATATGTGAAATGAATGAAAACTATGTTTGCCTTGTTATAAAGTACAGTCAGGGAATCTGAGAATACAGCTTGGGTTGGTTCTCTGAGAGCAGAAAGAATGCTGCAAAGATCTGTTCTTGAACTTCATGAAGATATACAGCTCCACTGGCATATTGTAGAAACTAATGAACCCATATTCAAGACAAGACAGTACTGCTCTTACATTTTGTACAGTGCCTTTAAATTAGCAAAATTTCTAAATATAGGGTCTCATTTAACTATGACACTTAGAACAATTCTGTAGGATGCAGAAGTTATGCATTTTGAAATTCATTTTGAGAACTCATTTAATTAGTTCTCCTAACATTTACTGAGCATCTTCCATGCCTGATTTTGTGTTCTGGAAATAAGATTGTAAATGAAGAACAGTAGATTATGAAAACTCTTTGTGGGGAGAGGCAGACATAGAAATAATTATCTGTGTTGTAAGAGCCAAGTATTTTTTCTTGAATATGTGAATAAATAAATGATCTAGAGTTTTTGTTTTTGCCATTTTAAATTAGCATTTATAGTTCAAAGCACACTGTAAAGTTTTTAATGTTTCAAAAATAAATAAAGCACTAGGAGGACGCCAGGCAAAGTGGGCAACTGGCAGGTTTCTTAAGGTTTTCATGGATTAAGGAATACAAATTCTGATAAATATATAAATAAGCTTGTCTAATTAACAGTGTTAAAAGGACAGATAAAGATCCAGGGCTAAAGGGTGACTTCCTTGGCATAAGCATGTGGTGCTTGGAAACAGTGGCAGAAATACCTGGGACTGTGCTTTCATCATAGTCATTTCAATAATGTGTGCTATATATTCTCATGGCATGATCTTTACTGAGAGAAGCTAAGTTAGTACTGAATCATCTGAGTTCTTTGGTCCTGTGATAAAGGTTTTGATGTTTCAATATGCTAAGAGTCATCAATAAAAATGATAAAGAATTTTGCCTTTGACTTCTGAAAGAATTATGCTGCTTAGAGTGTCCATATATATTGTTCTACATTCTAATATAACCCTAAATCTGGATAATTCTGCCTATTTCCATTTTTATGAATCCTATTCTTTACTTCTTTGGAGAAGACTCTTGAGAGTCCCTTGGACTGCAAGGACATCAAACCAGTCAATCCTAAAGGAAATCAGTCCTGACTATTCATTGGAAGGACTGATGCTGAAGCTGAAGTTCCAATACTTTGGGTACCTGATGTGAAGAACTGACTCATTGGAAAAGACCCTGATGCTGGGAAAGATTGAAAGCAGGAGCAGAAGGGAACAACAGAGGATGAGAAGGCTGGATGGCATCACTGACTCAATGGACAAGAATTTGAGCAAGATCCAGGAGTTGCTGATGGACAGGGAAGCCTGGTGTGCTGCAATCAATGGGGTCATAAACAGTCGGACATAACTAAGTGACTGAATGGACTGATTCCTTACACATGCATGTATGCTGCTACTCTTCAGTAATAATAGATTTGAAACCTAAGCTATGAAAACTTCTTTTTATGAAATTGAATAAATGATAAGTAAAATATAAATATTTATACAAATCATGGTATAAATTGGACCAGGTTGCAATCAGTGTATATACTTGGCTAATTTCTATATTTGACTATTTTCAAATGAACAGTGATTCAAGCCAAATTAATTTCCTCTAGTCTGAGTAGTTTCCTATGTGCCTATTGTTTTTACTTTTCCTCCTTAAATACTGATAGAATGTGAGATATTGTTTTTTAAACAGCACCTTTCAGCATATCACTGGCAAAACATCTGTTAAATCCAATGAAAAAGTTAAGTTTACTATGTTCAAGGTATTACCTTGACCTCTAGGGATCACAATAAAGAGTCCTCAAACATTAAACCCTTTAATACACATTTTATACAGTAATTGAGAGCAAAGATGTGATCAGGTGAACAGTTAAAATATGATAGTTTTTTCTGGATTTGGGTGTGCTCCGTGTTTTGTAATATTCCCACCAGTTTCCAAGATAGAAGAAGGTGCTCCTGAGCCCTATCCTCTTATAAACAGGAGAGAAAGAAGGACTGCATGAATCAACTTTTAAAAATAAAATATAAACAGCCATAAGGTTCTGAGAACACATTGAAAATATTTTTTATATTCCTTTTCTGTCAGTGTTACATTCATTTACATACATTCTAATATTTTATGCTTACAAATCTTTATAAGATAGGTCTTTACAAATATGCATTTTAAAATATTTACATATATATATATATATCATACATATGATATATATATATATGAAGGGCTTACCAGGTGGTTCAATTGTAAAGAATCTGCCTGCCAATGTAGAAGAAGCAAGAGACTCAGTTTTGATCCTAGGGTTGGAAAGATCTGATGAAGTAGGAAATGGCAACCCACTCCAGTATTCTTGCCTGGAAAATTCCATATACGGAGGAGCCTGACATGCCACAGTACATGGGGTTGCAAAGAGTCAGACATGAATGAACAACTGAGAACACACACACATATATCAATATCATAATATCTTACTTTTAAGGATGAGAAAATCCAAGCCTGCAAAACTCAGTTCAGTTCAGTCCTGTCTCTTTGTGACCCCATAGACTATAGCGTGCCAGGCTTCCCTGACCATTACCAACTCCTGGAGCCTACTCAAACTCGTGTCCATCGTGTCAGTGATACCATCCAATCTCTGCTGTCCTCTTCTCCTCCTGCCTTCAATTTTCCCCAGCATCTGGGTTTTTACCAATGAGTCAGTTCTTCCCATCAGATGGCCAAAGTACTGGCCTTCCAATGAATATTCAGGATTGGTTTCCTTTAGGATTGATTTGTTTGATCTTGCAGTCCAACATTTTTACTCTCCTCTTTCACTTTCATCAAGAGGTTTTTTAGTTCCTCTTCACTTTCTGCCATAAGGGTGGTGTCATCTACATATCTGAGGTTATTGATTATATTTCTCCTGGCAATCTTGATTCTAGCTTGTGCTTCATCTAGCCTGGCATTTCCCATGAAGTACTGTGCATATAAGTTAAATAAGCAGAGTGAAAATATACAGCCTTGATGTACTGTTTTCCCAATCTGGAACCAGTCTATTGTTCCATGTCCAGTTGTAACTATTGCTTCTTGACCTGCATGCAGATATCTCTGGAGGCAGGTCAGGTGGTCTGGTATTCCCATGTCTTGAAGAATTTTCCTCAGTTTGTTGTGATCCATACAGTCAATATCTTTAGTGTAGCCAATGAAGCAGAAGTACATTTTTCTCTGGAATTCTCTTGCTCATGTACCTTACAAAGTCACAGTTCGAGTAAAGGTACAAAACTCAAGTACCCTCTGAAGTCACAGGGTAAGTGACAAAGACTTTGATACAGGACGGTTTAAGTTCAAAGTGCACTGCAATGGAAATGGTAGAATTCAACAATCTTTTCAACTATATTTGAAGCAGACTATATCATGAGTTAAAGATAATTTTCTAACATTTATGTGTACTTTTCCCTTGGAAAAATGTACCCTATTACTTTTGATCATCTGGTGCTTTGATACATATCAGAATTTCTCCATCTTGGATATATTGAAATTGGAAAATCATTTCAAGCTTTAAGAGATTGCTTTTTTAGGAGGGGACAGAAAATGCCTTGTGAAGCTTATGATAAACTTTTAATATGTGTAAACATACTTATTATTCCAAATGCATTTATTTCCATATACATATAACCATAGACATAAATTCTGATTTGTTAGGGACCAAAGGTTAGAGTGAGCCATAAACATGCACTTTATTAAAACTCTGTCGTTTCCTTTTCCTACTTCTGTTTTTAGATACTCATGGAAAGCCATATAAGAAATGTGATAGGTAATTATTTTTTAAGAAATCCTTTTAATAAAAAGAAACATTCTCCAGACTTCTCTGGTGGTCCAGTGGTTAAGACTTTGCCCTTCCACTGTAGTGGGTACGAATTCAATCCATGGTTGGGGAACTAATATCCCATATGCCAGGAGACATGCCCCCCAAGACACTGAAAAACAAAAAAACTAACTGCCGTAAAGGGACTTCCCTAATTGCTCAGTGTTTAAGATGCCGTGCTTCCACTGCAGGGAGCACAAGTCCAATACCTGGTTGGGGAACTAAGATCCCACCGGCTGCATTGTGCAGTCAAAACACTTAAAAAATAAAAAGTTAATAAAAAAAAAAATAAATGGGTTCACTGTTTATTGTCAGTAAACACACTTGATTTGAAAGTCTAAATGCAAAGACCATTAATTAGGTCCATTAATAAGTCACTAAAAGGTAGACAATATCAAAACAGATTGGAAGACTGATACTGTTTTGGATAGAGGCCTCACAGTTGTGGCTTCAGTGGTGTCCTGTTCAACATTTTAATCAGTAACTTGGATAAGCAAAGAGGGAGGAAACTAGTATGTTCATTAAATGCATGGGTCACTGAAAACTTGAAAGGCTAGTGAATGCATTGCAGAAAAATTATGATTCAGAAGAAATGATTGCTATATCCTGTAACAATGGGCTGAATTGAATAAATGAACTGCAGTAGGGATATGCACATGGAGGGCACCATACTTATATCGAAATTGCAAATGTTGTAGGTACTGAGCTAACATCAGCATATGACAAAAATATCTCAGGATTCACAGTTCAGTAAATTCAGTATGAGTTAACCTGTGATGTGGCTTTCAAGAAGGCTAATCACTCAAGTTCAGTCTCTGAAGCAAAACAGAACTCAATTGTGTATGTGTTATTTCTGTTCAAATTATACCCGGATGTTACACTTAATTTTGACTACTACATTTTTAAAATAATTATAGGAAATTTTAGGCTATTTTATTTGGAAGAGTCTTAGTAAAATAAATAATAATCTTATAAAGAATATTTAAAGTAGTGTATGGATGCTGCCTTTGAGGAAAGATAGTTTTCTTTGGGGAAAGGATGAGGAGAGTCGAAGAATTAGTTAGCCAGACAGCATGAAGTAGGGAAATTCCAAATATTTTAAAAACATCACTTGGAAGGATTTCCCAAGTGACTCAATTAAAGAATCCACCTGTCAATGAAGGAGATGCAGGTTCGATCCCTGGGTTGTGAAGATCCCCTAGAGGAGGAAATGTCAACAATCCACTTCAGTGTTCTTGCCTGGGAAATCCCATGGGCAGAGGAGCCTGGTGGGCTATAGTCCATGGGGTCAGAAAGAATCAGACACAATAGCACGCATGTACTTTTGTTTTTCTTCACTTGGAAAACGGCATGCCTTTTATATACATAGCTTGAAGGGTTAAAACAAAAAAAAGACCAATTGTTAAAAATTACATAAGAAGCTATTTAATGTGTATATGCTGCTTAACAACTATAAAGCCATTAGCACCAGACTTATTTTTCTTAGGGCTAGAAGGTACATATGATGACACACTCTCTACCAAGAAAGATCATACAAATTAGTGCCTCAAAATAAAAATTATTTTAAAAAATACCACTTAAATATTCCTTCTAATTTGACATTCCTTAACTCTTTTTACTTTTATTTCATAATCCTAGTAATTATAATTATTTATCTAATTACATCTACATTTTAAAATACCATGACAATTCCTTGATGAGTGCAAATGTGCATCTAATTATTTGCATTGTAAGCAAACAAAAATAAATTCCTTAACTGACTATGGTACAACTGAAAACCCTCTATAGTTGAGAACTTGGGCCAGTATCACACTAGTGATTCTAATAAAAAATGTTCAGCCTTCAGTGAAAAAAACTTGAGCATAGTGTTTGACTCAGCCAGAATGTGAGCATATAGATCCTATTCAGGAGACAGACAAAACTGCACTCTTTGAAATATCTAATGGAAGTTATTCCCTCCAAGAAACCAGCTTTCACATGTATTTCTAATAGCCTGATCTATGTTAAGGAAAAATATCACATCAGACAGATGAGCCGATAGCAGTTGGTTTTGTTGTTAAGCAGTCAGGGAAAGTGCACAGGCTAAGACAAAGGGCTGGAGAGATTTTAGGAGCTGAGGGTTAGTGAGTTGTAGTGAAGTAGATGAACCTAGAGTCTGTTATACAGAGTGCAGTAGGTCAGGAAGCGAAAATATATATATTAATGCATATATATATATATATATATATATATATATATATATGAAATTAGAAAAATAGCACTGCTGAACCTGTTCTCAGGAAAGGACTGGAGACACAAATGTAGAGAATGGACTTGTGGACACAGCAGGGGAAGGAGAGGGTGGGACATATTGAGACAGTGGCATGACATATACACAGTATCATGTGTAAAATAGATAACTAGTGGGAACCTGTTCAATAGCCTGGCCTCTGTGACAACCTAGAGAGGTGGGATGGGAACAGAGAGGGAGGCTCAAGAAGGAAGGGATATCACGACTGATTTGCATTGTAGTATGACAGAAGCCAACACAGCATTGTAAAGCAATTATCCTCCAATTAAAAATTAAAAGAAAAAAATTAAAAGAGCTGGGATGGGGTAGAGTGAGGAGTGTCATTGGTCATCTGCATTTTTTAATTGGCCTTAGTCCAAGGAAATTTTCTCTATCGCCATCTTATAACTTGGAGTAATATGCCCTGTGATGCCCCCACAGAATGTAGGCTTCTATTCTCTTAGAGACTAAGAGACAAAGAATCTATATTCTTTAAAATTTGCATTATAAATTAGTGGTTCAGAAATTTGTGAGTGAAACCGTACTGTATTGCCATACTGACAAGATGATCTTTAAAAAGTATATATTACAAAAAAGCAGAAAAATTATTTTATGTTTTCGCAAGCAAAAGCTCTAATTACAATGCTTTGACATTATTAAGGACAGCTGTGCACTGTATGTGAACTCTTTTATGCCTTCTTGTAAATCAACTTAGATTTTTATGCAGAGCACAATTCAAATGTGTTGAGGAATTTTTCACTGATGATTGATAAAGAGAAGTGAAAGTTGCTCAGTTGTGTCTCTGACACTTTGCAACCCCAAGGAATCCTCCAGGCCAGAATACTGGAGTGGGTAGCTTTTCTCTTCTCCAGGGGATCTTCCCAGCCCAGGGATCACACCCAGGTCATCCGCATTGCAGGTGGATTCTTTACCAGCTGAGCCATTAGGGAAGCAATCTGATAAAACTAACTTTTAAATTGAAATATTTGTAACACCCCTGTTCCCCTCAAAGTAACTTTCATTTCTAGTTAAGAGAAAACTCATTATTGAAACAAATATATTAGTTTTGTTCTGTGGCTAAATTATTTCAGTAAGAGAGAAAATTATAATCATCGATTGGAAGAACTCACATTTACTGAGGACCGACTTAGAGCATCTTAGAGCTTAGAGCATCTCTAAGCTCTTTACTCTTGTGAATATATTGATTTCTCACATCAGTGATTTGATGGAGGCACTATGACCCAGGGCAGTGGGCAAGCATGTGCTATGGGGTCAGAAGATTTCAATTCACATGGCTGTAAACTCTGGTGAGTTCATCAGCTACTGAAAACTATCAAAAACGAACAATAATTGATCAGCATCATGGGACTATACTAAGGGCTATGTGAATTGATTTGTAACTTTTTCAGTGCCTAAGCAGTGTTGGATGCTTAGTAAACTTTTATTAGATATGTTAGAAAATGAAACTGAGGCATCGGAAACTTCAGAAGCTTTCCTATATCACGTAGCTATTAAGTAACATAAAGCTTAGCTTAAAATCTCAAGTTCATCTGGGTCTAAGATCTGCCTTCTTAATTATTACATCAGTTAGAAACCCTGTAGAAAGCAGACATTGTACTCTAAGTAATGTGAAGAGAATTTTGCTAAAGGTCAATTCATATAGGTATAGGCAGAGTTTAAGAAAAACGGAATATTATAATATTCTTAATCCATCACTCAGTTCAGTTCAGTCGCTCAGTCGTGTCTGACTCTTTGTGACCCCATGGACTGCAGCACACCAGGCCTCCCTGTCCATCACCAACTTCCAGAGTCTACTCAAACTCATGTCCATTGAGTCGGTGATGCCATCCAACCATCTGATCCTCTGTCATCCCCTTCTCCTCCCACTTCAATCTTTCCCAGCCTCAGGGTCTTTTCAAATGAGTCAGTTCTTCGGATCAGGTAGCCAAAGTACTGGAGTTTCAGCTTCAGCATTAGTCCATCCAATGAATATTCAGGACTGATTTCCTTTAGGATGGACTGGTTGGATCTCCTTGCAGTCCAAGGGGCTCTTAAGAATCTTCTCCAATACCACACTTGAAAAGCATCAATTCTTCAGCGCTCAGCTTTCTTGTGAGTGTCCAACTCTCACATCCATACATGACTACTGGAAATAGCCTTGACTAGATGGACTTTTTTGGCAAAGTAATGTCTCTGCTTTTTAATATGCTATCTAGGTTGATCATAACTTTCCTTCCAAGGAGTAAACGTCTTTTAATTTCATGGCTGCCGTCACCATCTACAGTGATTTTGAAGCCCTCCAAAATAAAGTCTGTTGCTGTTTCCACTGTTTCCCCATCCATCTGCCATGAAGTAATGGGACCCAATCCTGCCTATCCCCTGGAAAGGACAGCACAGGAAGGAAGAAGAAGGCAATGGTTGCTGAATCTTTACTTTTGGGAGTTCAGAAGGTTACTGCTAGTCACAAGGAGCAGACATCACCATGAAGGATTTTAGTGCTTTTCTAGATATGACAAGATGCAAGAACTGGGCTAGATATGACAAGATGCAAGAACTGGGCTCATAATATTGTCTCCTGAAAGTAACTATCTAAAGACCTGTTCTGCCAGTTTTCCCAAAGGACAGAGTGTTTCATTCCTGATCTCCACCCTGAACTCCTTTCAGGGGGTGTTGGAGGTGAGCAGTTGCAGCAGCTCATGTGTAGAGGTAGATGGCAAGTGCCAATTTGTAGGTAACAAGTTTTAGAGGTGGAGCGAAGGTAGCAAGGGACTGGAAGTGAGAGGGAATCAGAGACAAAGTTGGGGTCATGTACCAGAAAGGAGGAGTTTGTGCATTGGGTGGGGTGGTAGGCATGAGAGTAGAGGAAGAGTCAGAGGAATTTAAATAAGAGAGTTGGCATAATGAGAGCTTTTCTGAGAAGAAGCAGAAGGAATTATAGAGGAAAAAAAGTGAAAGAGGATCCTAGGCTATTTTTGTTCTGAGATATTGCTTAAAGTGGAACCTACTAGTTTTTGCTAGAACTTGAAGTTGTTGTTTCTCTAGAAAAGGAAGTAAGACATCAGGAGAATTTGACCCAGGAAACTCTAAGTTCTTGGGTGTTTTTTGTTTGTTTGTTTGAATTTTTAAGTTTGGATATAATTAACCTCATCTGCCTAAAGGACTTGTGGTGTTTTCTCTATTCATAAGGTCATATGTTAGGAGTCTCTTGAATATGTCACTTGGTTATTTATAAAAGGAGCCATCGTAAACACTTCATAAAAACAATCATTAACTGTCATAATTTCTCTTTGCACTACTTTTTATCTTCAGTGTTGTCAAGCTCAGTTTTAAAAGACAACATAATTCACAAAAATAGGTATCAGAATTTCTGGAAAGGAGGAAGATTTAAGAGGGGAGCACTCAGAAGATTTTAGTTGATGAAGGCTTCTGTTTGGTTGTCAATAGCCTTGATTTCATTTTATGTAGTTAATATGCATGCATGCTGCATGCTAAGTTGCTTCAGTCAATTCATCACTATTCCTCTATTAGTAAATACTTTTACATTATATACTTGTGTAATATGTGTGCAACACTAATAGGGCAATTAGGTTATTAGTGCAATATTATTAATCAATACACACAAGAATGTAATATCATTCTTAATCCACTTTCAGTGTTTTCAATATGCAGTAGCAAAGAATGGTAACAGAGAGCATTTCCCTCCCATAGGCATAAAAATGACAAAGGAGAGACACCCTAGAAAAATCTAAAGGGTGAATAGGTTGCTGTATGAAGCTGTGGACTTAGGTAAAAGGAAGCAACCAATACATCATAGCCTGATAGACAACAAGAATGAGGGGGTGAGTAGCAAAGCTATTTCTTCTGGGTTTTTACCAGATACACAGAAAAAGATAGTTGTGTGAAGTTAAGGAGATATTAGTTTCCTCTATGGTGATAATCATATTGCAATATACATATGGATCAAATAAACACCTTAAACTTATACAATGGTATATGCCAATTATGTCTCAACAGAAAAAACAAAAGAGGAAAGTCAAATTTCCTGAAACCCAATTAAATGTAGAGGGTAAAGGAATGATCATGGTTTTAAAGGCCTTAGTCATATTTATTTGATTATTCTCACTCTCAACAAAACAAACTTGGTTTCCTTCATCTTAAGTGTGGTCTTCCTGACTATAATCTAAAGATAGAATGTGGCAAAGTGGTGCAATTCCATTTCCATCATTGCTGCTGCTGCTGCTGCTGCTAAGTCGCTTCAGTTGTGTCCGACTCCGTGCGACCCCATAGACGGCAGCCCACCAGGCTCCCCAGTCCCTGGGATTCTCCAGGCAAGAACACTGGAGTGGGTTGCCATTTCCTTCTCCAATGCATAAAAGTGAAAGTGAAAGTGAAGTCGCTCAGTCCTGTCTGACTCTTTGCAACCCCATGGACTGCAGCCTACCAGGCTCCTCTGTCCATGGGATTTTCCAGGCAAGAGTACTGGAGTGGGGTGCCATTGCCTCTCCAATTATGCAAAAGTGTGGCTTCCATCTTGAGTGTATGTATGTCTGCCTTCTGTTCATTTCTCTCTCTCATTCTTCAGTCTAGAGAAAACCAGTCAAGCTATCACTTGCTCATTTGAATGAAGTTTCCCCTAGACTTCCTTTCAAATATGCTTCCGCCATAGTTTGTACTATATTTTTAAACCAGTTTGCATTTTAGCTTTCACTTTTAGTGGTAGGGAATTTATCTTAGGTTTATTGCTTTGTCCCCAGAATATAGAACAGATTCTCACATAAAGTATGAACACAGTAATTTATTGAAACAATCAGTGATGAATGTGAATTTTCCCACTGTAATTTTTTGCATGGATAGACTGTAACTTATATGAAAGTATATTTGAATAATTTAGTAAAGAAAATAAGAAAAAATGTAAATACTGGCCATTTACATGTTAATAGTTTATATCCCAAATGGGATGTTTATTTTATGTATTCAGAAGTAAGCAACTAAATATTTAATTGTATCATTTAATAAAATGAAATTATATTAGAAATAAAATTTTAGTTGTACTAGAACTGAAATTACCAAGTTATTTATTTATGCTGTAACATGTCAGATCCAAGAATGTATAATATCAGACAGTTCTCTAGACCCTTTTAAAGAAAATGCCCTTATTTTGGATAAGTGTAGTGTTTGGAATAAGTAATGACATTAGCTGAAACAACTCTATCTTAATAAATTCAGTGGTGTTTGATTCTTTCTCAATTGTTTGTTTTTATTTTTACTAGCAAGTGCTAATCTTGTTTGAGCAGGTGGAAGAATGCGAGGCAAAGTGAATATGTGTAATGAAAAATATTTTGAACAGATTGTTTGAAATTTATCAAGATCCTTAGTGCTAACTTGTAGCATTCATCATGATGGTTTGCCTTAAATTTTTATGATAAGATAAGCTACATTTTCTTGTAGTTCATCAAGTTATGAGAAATAAATTATGATTTTTGTTCCTTCTTTAGTTTCCCTTATGTATTATAGAAACAATCATCTGTTGGATAGCCCTGTATATAAAAAAAATCAGGTGTAATGTGAATGATATTTACATCACTCAGCTTTAGGACTAAGACATACGTAGCTGTTTTAATTATCCAGAGGATTGAGTTTCCCGCTACCTGCAGTATTCAGAAAAATACTGCAATGACATCTCTATTGAATAGTAACTGAACAGATATCTATACATACATATATATATATATATATGATAGTTTACCAGATATAGGACTGAAACTTTAGTTTCCTGAAAATGTTACTGTATATAGAAATAGGAGTGTATCTGTGTTTGTTTATGGACCTATGTATCTACTCAGAAGAAATGTGTCAACTAAATTTTTAAATAAGTGAGTACCTATTAGAGAATATAATACAAGTTAACTGATAATAAAAATGATTAAGGGATTCTACAGTTCATGAAGATGGATAAATTCATTCTAAAATTCAGTATTTCTGGCTTCAACTGAAATGCAACTTCAAGAAACCTGTATACACTTTGTAATGTGCTTCCCATGAAAGATGAGATAAATTGATCATTGGCAATAGGCTGATATTTACACCGCTCCTGTTGACCCATTGGATAACTAGTTCAGGAGAATGTGTTTGTTTCCCAGTTTTGCCACAGTGGGTGGCCATGATAATGCACCTCTCAGACATCTAAAAAATGTGAGAATAAATGAACATGGATTCTGGATGCTACACTTGGAAATATATCATCGTGTGTATGTGGAAGCCAAGGTGAATGCAGCACGAATTGATAAATGAGTCCCTTCCTGGGAGTTACAGAACTTTTGCTCAAGAAATCCCCAATAGCCTTGCTTAAACTTAGCATCAGTATTTTCATCCAGTTTTCATTCTTTCTCTGCTTCACTGGATCAAATTTAAATTATGATCTGAGGACTGGCCCAGCTTCTTCCTGCTACTTCTCCATTTTTTCTGACCAGGATATCTTCTAATACAATTGCAAAATCTTTCCTTGGAGTCTGCTTCTTGGAGAATCTGCAGTAACATACTCTGTGACAAAGTCATTTCTATTTAGGCAGAGATCAGCTTTTTGTTAAGCTGAGATATTTTAATATTTCTAAAGGTAAATTCCTTACCAAAAAAAAAGTTTTGAATGGAGAATAATTATATATAACACATAAGTATACAAATTGCACAAAACCCTATATATATATATTACATCATTGCATAAATATACATAATTATAAATATACATATGTGTGTGTATAATTCCAACACATCACATGACGTGGACTAAGAAAGTAATCCATTTTTATTTCTAGTTAAAATTTCCCTGTTCTTTGTAGGGATATAAAATAGATGATGGTCCATCTACTCAAGGCTATGGTTTTTCCTGTGGTCATGTATGGATGTGAGAGTTAGACTGTGAAGAAGGCTGAGCGCTGAAGAACTTTTGCTTTTGAACTGTGGTGTTGGAGAAGACTCTTGAGAGTCCCTTGGACTGCAAGGAGATCCAACCAGTCCATTCTGAAGGAGATCAGCCCTGGGATTTCTTTGGAAGGAATGATGCTGAAGCTGAAACTCCAGGACTTTGGCCACCTCATGTGAAGAGTTGACTCATTGGAAAAGACTGTGATGCTGGGAGGGATTGGGGGCAGGAGGAGAAGGGGACGACAGAGGATGAGATGGCTGGATGGCATCACTGACTCGATGGACATGAGTCTGAGTGAACTCCGGGTGTTGGTGATGGACAGGGAGACCTGGCGTGCTGCGATTCATGGGGTCGCAAAGAATTGGACACGACTGAGCGACTGAACTGAACTGAACTGAGTAGTACATTTGTGAATAAATCAGCATTACTAAAAGTAATTATTATGTACCATAACATGTGGGAGACTAGAGCATTTATAAAGTATGCAGTTTGGAATAATGAATTCTAGAGTGGTTTCAAACTAAATGGCAAATTCTTCCTAGGAAGTTAGTACCTTAACGAGGCCTCAGAAATGAAGGTGAGTTTTTCCAAGGGGGGAGGAAATGATTGAAGTGGGCATTTTACTGAGAATATAATAATTGCAATCGAGGGATGAACATGAAAATATATGACATTTTGAAAACACATGGTATAGCCAAGAAAACCCAGAAGTTCTGTGATATCATCAAAAATCTTGAGGACATAGAGATGAGTAAGGATATAAAAGAACTTACAACCAGATAAAGAACCTGTATTAAGTAGTATAGACATTAATTTGAATGTAATGGGAAGGTTATACAAGGCACTAAACTGCTTTCATTGATTATGTGAGCATTCAGATAGAGAAGAGATTTGAAAGGGCCAGACTAAAGTAAATGGGAGATCAGTGAGAACAGAGAATAGTAGAGCTAATAGGCAGAAGGGTCTTCGCTGGTGGTCCAGTGGTTAATACTCCACCCTTCCACTTCAGGGGGCGTGTGTTTGATCCCTGATCTGGGAACTAAGATCCCATATGGTACCACCACACACACACACACACACACACACACACACACACACACATATGAAATATAATAAAAGGTAGAGATAAAACAAATTAAATACAGAAGTGGTAGCACTTGACAACTATAGACAGAAGGATAGGAGTAATGTTGTTTTAATCCTAATTTAGACAGCTGTGTAAGTTGGGTCCATTGAGATAACATAGAGGGAGCAAAATTTCATGAAAGATGAAAGAGTATGGACTCTGGACTTTCTGAGCTTGAGACAGCAGTGTAAACTAAGGAGAGCTACAAGTAGTTGAATGTAGCAGAGTAGAACTTCCCTCTAGATACCTGTTGTAGAATTGAGTTTCCATGGTAGAAGTTAGATTTACAACTTTATTAGATAATCATCTTAGGAAAAGGTGAGTAGCACTCCCTTGATAGGGAGTGAACTACATTAGATTCCAAAGTCTACAAGAAATATCTTCAGGATTTGTCTAAATAAATATTTAACATATTGATTGAATTGATTACTGGGGGAACAACTGAATTATAAATATGCTAAACAATAAAGAGCAGATCAGAAAATAGAGAAATCTGGAGTATAAAATTCTTCTAAAAATCAAAATCCTAGGGAAAAGCAAGGATATTTTAGATGAACATGTCATACTAGGGAGAGAGAATTTTTCTGTAGGATAGAGATGTGAGCATTTTTGTGATCTAAAGAGAAAAACAGCAGGATAAAAGTGTGAAGATATGAGAAATATGAAGGGTGATTGATGGAGCCAGCACCCAGAAGAAATATGTTGCAATTTGCTTTCCACTGAGGTACGAAGCAATAGGACAAAGTTGTAGAAAAAGAAGTGAGCTTAAGTGTGATGGGGGGCTTGCTGGTGTTACAGGGATTTGGTATTAAAGTAACATTCTACCTGTGGTTCTTTGAGAGTAGAAAGCTATTTGAGAGCTCCTGGAACTGTGTAGAATCTCCTTTGAGGGTAAGGTGATAAGAAGCTGAATATGGTGAGGGGAGGAATAAAAGAACCTTTATGATAATAACCGAAACAAGAAGCTATAGATCTTTGTTAGTAGCACTTAAAATAGCTAACATTTATAAGGTATTTAGTGAATATTAGACACCATCATGGGCTTCCCTGGAGGATCAATAGTAAAGAAACTGCCTGCCAATGCAGGAGACATGGATTCAATCCTGGGCTGGGAAGATACCCTGGAGAAGGAAATGGCAAATCACTCTAGTATTCTTGCCTGGAAAATTCCATGGACAGAGGAGACTGGCAGGTTATAACTCATAGGGTCAAAAAATAGTCAGGCATGACTTATTGACTAAACAACAACAAACACTATCATAAAATCATTGTTATTGGTGTTTAGTTGCTAAGTCGTGTCTGACTCTTGCAATCCCATGGACACCAGGCTTCCCTGTCCTCCACTATCTTCTGAAGTTTGCTCAATTTCATTCCGTAGAGTTGGTGATACTTTCTAATCATGCCATCCTCTGCTGCCCTCTTTCCATTTTGCCTTCAATTTTTCCCAGCGTCATGGTCTTTTCCAATGAGTCCCCTATTCACATCAGGTGAGCAAAGTAATGGAGCTTCAGCTTTTGCACAGTTCTTCCAATGAATATTCAGGGTTTATTTTCTTTAGGATTAACTGGTTTGATCTCCTTGTAGTGCAAGGAACTCTCAAAAGTCTTCTCAAGTCTCTTCTTCATAAAATCTTTATATAGCAACTAGTTTGATTTGGACAACTACCTATTTTTTAAGTCTATTAACTGATTTGCTTTGATAACCAACCTTCCAGGAGTTGTATAATTCAAATTTACACACTCATTATTAATAATTCCAGTTAATTTATCTCTCTCTCTCTCTCTCTCTCTCTCATGTACTAGAGTATCTATAGGAATAAAACCCAGAGTTTCAAGTATAGAAATGCAAACATTCAGATCAGTCGCTCAGTCGTGTCTGACTCTTTGTGACCCCATGAACCGCAGCACGCCAGGCCTCCCTGTCCATCACCAGCTCCCGGAGGTCACTCAGATTCACACCCATCAAGTCAGTGATGCCATCCAGCCATCTCATCCTCTGTCGTCCCCTTCTCCTCCTGCCCTCAATCCCTCCCAGCATCAGAGTCTTCTCCAATGAGTCAACTCTTCGCATGAGCTGGCCAAAATACTGGAGTTTCAGCTTGAGCATCATTACTTCCAAAGAAATTCCAGGATTGATCTCCTTCAGAATGGACTGGTTGGATCTTCTTGCAGTCCAAGGGACTCTCAAGAGTCTTCTCCAACACCACAGTTCAAAAGCATCAATTCTTCGGCACTCAGCCTTCTTCACAGTCCAGCTCTCACATCCATACATGACCACAGGAAAGACCATAGCCTTGACTAGGCAAACCTTTGTTGGCAAAGTGATGTCTCTGCTTTTGAATATGCTATCTAGGTTGGTCATAACTTTCCTTCCAAGGAGTAAGAGTCTTTTAATTTCATGGCTGCAGTCACCATCTGCAGTGATTTGGGAGCCCAGAAAAATAAATTCTGACACTGTTTCCACTGTTTCTCCATCTATTTCCCATGTAGTGATGGGACCAGATGCCATGATCTTCGTTTTCTGAATATTGAGCTTTAAGCCAACCTTTTCACTCTCCACTTTCACTTTCATCAAGAGGCTTTTTAGTTCCTCTTCACTTTCTGCCATAAGAGTGGTGTCATCTGCATATCTGAAGTGATTGATATTTCTCCCAGCAATCTTGATTCCAACTTCTGTTTCTTCCAGTCCAGCATTTCTCATGATGTACTCTGCATATAAGTTAAATAAACATGGTGACAATATGCAGCCTTGACGTACTCCTTTTCCTATTTGGAACCAGTCTGTTGTTCCATGACCAGTTCTAACTGTTGCTTCCTGACCTGCATACAGATTTCTCAAGAGGCAGATCAGGTGGTCTGGTATTCCCATCTCTTTCAAAATTTTCCATAGTTTATTGTGATCTACACAGTCAAAGGCTTTGGCATAGTCAATAAAGCAGAAATAGATGTTTTTCTGGAACTCTCTTGCTTTTTCCATGATCCAGCGGATGTTGGCAATTTGATCTCTGGTTCCTCTGCCTTTTCTAAAACCAGCTTGAACATCAGGAACTATGTTCACGGTTAACATATTGCTGAAGCCTGGCTTGGAGAATTTTGAGCATTACTTTACTCACAAACATTCAGAGATTGTGTTTTTAGAAATTATTTTTTGAGGGGTCACTCTTGTTACTTGACTTGTTATTCCTTATAACTCACCTATAAGGGAAATGTCTCTAAAGAGGTTCATTATCTTAAATACTGTCTTTCAATAGCTTTTTTTTAAAATATCTGGTTTTTTATGAATGGGTTAGGCTGTGTTTATTTGTCTTTAAAATGGCTTCTTGGATGTAATCCATTTTTATGGACCACTTTGATAAAATAATTGGCATTTAAGGAAGTATTTTCTGACACTCCCAGAGGCCAAAAAAATGGTCAAATCAAACCCAATTTTAATATCTATATTAGTGTTCACTGTCTCTCTCACATCATAAGATTTCCACGTGTTCAAGTTGCAACAAGTAATGTATCTAACTGTTGTCTTTGAGATAGCACGGAATCAGATATAGTTTGGGATTTTCACTGAAAAACTGGCAACTCTGATGGCAAAAGCTGTTCAGTCTTAGGAGGTGATGTCCATTTTATGTACCCATGAGAATTTCTGCTTGTGTACTCATGAGCCCAGTGAGTGTTAGTTATGGGTCATATTTATTGTCACATCCTAGGTGGCACCAGTTGTAAAGAACACGTATGCCAATGCAGGGGGTGTGGATTCAATCCTTGAATTGGAAAGATCCCCTGGCGTAGGAAATAGCAACTCACTCCATCATTCTTGCCTGGAAAATCCCGTGGAAAGAGGGGCCTGGTGGTCTACAGTCCATGAGGTTGCAAAGAGTTGGACACAACTGAGCACACATGGACACATTCATAGAACATGTTATTCTGTCACTTTTGAGAGCCTCTTTGCCAATGGTCTGGTGCCTTGTCATATGTGACATATAAAGATTCAAACTCTGACATTCTTCTGGCAGTCTTATTAAGTTAGTGAAATTCTTCACTAACTTACTTCTGTCCTCTTTTCACCAGTCTCTCAGTCTTGACTTTTGCAAGACCCTGAACATAGAATCTGCCTCATAATTAGGTCTCAAGAATTAATGTAAATTTTATGTGTAACCAAGTAGAACAGGTTGTTATAGCAATTTTTCTCAAATAATATTAGAAACCTGTAATAGAATACATGACCAAATAATTCTTAGCCACAATATGGTTCAATTTATCAATCTATCATTTATTGTCAGAAATATAGCTGATTCCTTAGCCCTCCATAGTGTGGAGGTATGTGACACATGAACATGATAAAACAATCAAATCTTTTTTTTTTTTTTTTTCTTGAGATGTTTTATTGTTTTCTTCCCCTATATTTTTGCAAAGCCTGATTTGTCAGCTGTAGCTATAGCAAAACACCTTTATGTTATGTGTGGATTAGGCAATTTAGTAAGCTGTTGCCATTGAAAACGGACTATCATACTAATGTTTTAAAAGTAAAATGCTGGCATAAACTCTCATATTATTTTATTTTATATATTCTGTGTTCATAATATCTTTCTTAATGAAATATCTATAATTATGACCTCTGTATGTTCTTCCAGGAATTTTAACACAATCCTGGATATTTCCTGCAATCCTTCTTTGCTCAATTCCTCTTCTTCCTACCCTGACCTTTCATATTGCTTTTACACTTATTATCTATAGTGAAATAGAGACATTTCTGTGTTGTTAGGTTCTTGGGGAAAGTGTTTTGTAAGAGACTTCCCTGGTGGTTCATATGGGAAAGAATCTGTCTGCAGTACAGAAGACCCTTGTTCAATCCCTGGGTTGAGAAGATTCCTCTGGAGAAGGAAACGATAACACATTTCAGTATTCTGGTCCAGAGAATTCCCATAAACAGAGGATCCTGGTGGGCTACAGTCCATGGGGTCACAAAGAATTGGACATAACTGAGCAACTAACTCTTAACCCTAAAGACCATAAATTCACAAATCTACAAGATATGCCTATGTGATTTTTATAATCCTATTCTATATCCTATGCCCCTGACTAGAGTGTTGACTTCAGTTATTTCCATTTCATAGATTATTGACTTTGTTAATTGCCATCTTGTAGATTATTACCAAATGTAAAGAATGACGTAATTTATTAACTACTTGGGGAATATATTCTTACAAATAATACTGGCACTAAGGAAAATTTGTTTTCTGCAACAGAGTCAATAACAGTATATTTTCACTTGCCTTGTAACCAAAGACCAGATTCCTTCCATTTTAACAATTTCTATTATTATTTTTATCCAATTATTTATAAATAACACTTTAATATAAAAAATTGTTTTATAATCTGATGAGAAAGACTAAAAAAGCTGGAAAACATTAAAGAATACAAACTGTCTATTAGTCAAAAAATGTCAAAATATTAGTTGAACTAAACTGATTGCTTTATAACTTCTCATTTTAGGAAAATACTTCAGTCCTTTCCATTACCCTTCCACCCCATGCCCATACACTGTTAAAATGTTGAAGCCAATTTGACATTTACTTTTGAAAGTCCGTGAACCTACTCCTAGTTCTAATGTATTTTATTGTCAGATTTTGTGTGTGTGTATTTAATTCAGTTCAGTTCAGTCATTCAGTCCTGTCTTATTCTTTGTGTCCTCATGGACTGCAGAACACCAGGGCTTCGCAGTCCATCACCAGCTCCCGAAATCTATTCAAATTCAAGTCCATCGAGTCGATGATGTGAACCAACCATCTTATCCTGTATCATCCCCTTCTCCTCCCGCCTTCAGTTTTTTCTGGGCATAAGTGAGTCAATTCTTCCCATCAGGTGACCAAAGTATTGGAGCTTCAGCTTCAGCATCAGTCCTTCCAATGAATATTCAGGACTGATTTGCTTTAAGATTGGTTTGATCTCCTTGCAGTCCTAGGGACTCTCAAGAGTCTTATCCAACACCACAGTTCAAAAGCATCAATTCTTTGGTGCTCAGCATTCTTTGTAGTCCAACTCTCACATTCATACATTACTACTGGAAAAATCATAGCTTAGACTAGACAGACCTTTGTTGGCAAAGTAATGTCTCTGCTTTTTAATATGCTGTTTAGGTTGGTCATAGTTTTTAATTTCATGGTTGCAATCACCATCTGCAGTGATTTTGGAGCCCAAGAAAATAAAGTCTCTCACTGTTTCCACTGTTCCCCCATCTATTTCTCATGAAGTAATGGGACCAGATGACATGATCTTAGTTTTCTGAATGTTCAGTTTTAAGCCAACTTTTTCAGTCTCCTCCATCACTTTCATCAATAGGCTCTTTAGTTCTTCTTCACTTTCTGCCATAAGGGTTATGTCATCTGCATATTTGAGGTTTTTGATATTTTTCCCAGCAGTCTTTATTCCAGCTTCATCCAGCCTGGCATTTTACATGATGTACTCTTCATGTAAGTTAAATAAGCAGGGTGAGAATATACAGGGGGTGTGTGTGTGTGTGTGCTGCTGCTAAGTTGCTTCAGTCGTGTCCGACTCTGTGCAACCCCGTAGACGGCAGCCCACCAGGCTTCCCCATCCCCGGGATTCTCCAGGCAAGAACACTGGAGTGGGTTGCCATTTCCTTCTCCAATGCATGAAAGTGAAAAGTGAAAGTGAAGTCGCTCAGTCGTGTCCAACTCCTAGCGACCCCATGGACTGCAGCCCACCAGGCCCCTCCGTCCATGGGATTTTCCATGCAAGAGTACTGGAGTGTCTTGCCATTCCCTTTTCCAAGCAAAAACTCACCCATCCCACTTTAAGCCACTGTAATACGTGTGTGTACTTAAGTATCTTACTACAAAGAGATTGTTATGCGTTTGTCAAGGTAGCATTTATTAAGTGGAGCACAGAGTATCAAATGATGAGCTATGGCTTAATCACAGACCACAAGAGAAGTCAAAATTGAGAAGTTTATTACAAATAGGTCTTGAACGAAGTACACAGTTGTATTGCTGATACCATTCACAGTGCCAATTGTTTCACTGTATTTCACTCTTCGCTAAACCCAGGGTAGGCAAGGTGTGAGCTAAAAGGTAGTAGGAGACTCAAAAGACCCATAGGAACTGCACACACATTTCTCTCCTGGCTGGCATGGCAACCATAACACACCCTCTCCCCCAGCTGATGCAGCCGCCGTAGCAGCAGCCACAACATAACTATAAAATAACCATAACATAGCCAAAACATAACCTCATGTAACACAACCATGATGTCATTCCAGTGTAGCCTCAATGCAGAGCAGCCAGGGCCTTCATGGAGAAGCTCATATATCCCTCCAGCACAAAGTAGCTCATTATCAAGTGAGTACCTTGTGACATGCATGCTCAGTGCTACAAAGTACCTCAGCAATTATGTTCATTATTTATAAAACATGGGGCAAGAGAGTCTGAACCCACCATCTTGGCTAATTTGCTCTCTCCCCATATCAGTAGCTTAGAAAGGGGCTATGTGGCAGATCAAAGCAGGTGCATTTTCAAATAAGCAGGACTTCTAAGTCACATGAATTTTTTAGAGTCTGTGAGTGAAATATTTTGGGGCTAAGGCCCAGTTGGTCAATTCACACCACAAGAGTGAGGTTAAGCCAAAGTGGGGATCTTTTGTAAAAGGCACATACAGAAAGGAACTGGGAGTCAAGGAAAACTGCTGATCACAGGGTCTTTGAGAAGTCATATCAGGAATCTACATTTACTTGTGACTCTGTGGGCTGCCTTCTAGGACCTGTGCTTCCATGAAGGGGCTAGTGTCAGTTTCAGGTCATTGCAGGCCACTTAACCAAACAAAATGGATGCTGACACAGCAATACTATGGAGTAGCTTAACTAAACTCTCACAGAACTCTCTGCTCCTTATTAAAAGGCCAGTTGGATAATGCAATTACTTTAACTTCTATTAGCATCCTAAAACTCACAAGTTACTGATCAGTCTATGCATTACTTCCTCTGCATGGTTTTTTCTGATTACACACACAAAAAAACAAAACGTGTTTCTTAATCTCCTCATCACCATGAAGAGTCTTTTTCAAATATGTATATATATATATACACACATACATATATACATGAGAATATATAGTGCCTATGGGACATAAGCAGTAAATCTGAAAATACAAAGATAGCCAGAGTTAATTTGAAACTTAAAGGTATTTATTTGAAACGTAAAAATTATGTCAAGTCAAATGATCAAAATTCACTGAGATGAAAGGCAACAGGATTAAAAAAAAATTAATAGATTGGATTGTAATCAAAGTGAGAAGGACATAGCAAGCTTGGTTTGCAAGTAAACTGAAACAAAGACAAGATGAATATCTATTTCATGGGCAGTATTAAAAAAAAAAAAAAAACAAACCTGTTGTGCAAAAAAATTGAATCAGTGTAAAAGAGAATAAATTCAAGGTGCTTCAAAATACAGAATGAAAAAAATAGGATTAGAAGAAGAAATAGAAAAAAAGGAGGAAAGAGAAGCGTTGACTGTGGAATAGGAGGAAGGAGAAGCAGCAGCAACAGCGGCAGCTGTCTCCACCCCAACTTGTGTTCTGTGCTATCTGGACCAGAGCAGATCAAATAACGAAGACTTTTCTGGGTGGGACGTTACAGAGGATAAGTCATCGTGCTTGAGACAAGACATCTCACTTTAGGATGAAGGCAGCTGATAGACACCTGTATGACAGACAAGGAGATGGTGTGAGTCAGTATAATTCTTGGACTGCTCACACCTCGAGGGGACTGTGTAAAGCAGGGTCAGGATGGGCAGGGCATGGCTCAAATGCTAATCTCGGAGCCTTGGCTCTCCGCTCTGTCCCTTTGTAGAAAAATAAGTTGTAAAAGAACCACTGCTTAGATTTCTTAAAGACAACCCTCTCTAGTCTGGAGTCTTGGTTCTTCAGTTCCCTAAGAACAAGCCAAAATTCTTCAGTGGCTCAAAGCTCCTACTCATTTCTTCAAGGGCCACATCTGCCCTGTGACATAGTTATTCTGAATCCCACGGAGTCTGAAGCTAATGGGACAGCGGAGCCACAGCTGCAGGCCACTACCCTTGGCAAGCAGGCCACTCCCTTCACTTCTGATCAGCGTCTTCCAGAAGCAGCCGACACCTGGATCGGAACAAAATCAGATAAAAGTACCTGAAACAAAATATCCAATCTATAAATATTTTTGTGCCTAATTATATATAAAGTGTAAAAGCAGACATTATTCATAATGAGAGGAGGGATTTGTTTTCATTTAATTTCATTGTTTTTCTTATGAGTTAACAATTTTGATTTTTTTATTTGTTTAAAAAGAAAGTTTTTGATCATATCCCTGAGTGGATTCATTCTTTAGAAAGGATAAAGTAAAGGTAAATATATAAATGAAAAGAAAGTCTCGGTAGCTCTAATCTGCTCCCATACCTCTCTACAACTGTTCTTTTTCATATATATGTGTGTATGTACATATATACATACATGTATACATATAAAAGTTAACAAGTCTTAAAGTTGTAATTCTAAGTGCTAAGTGTGAGTGCATATTGATATTTTATTGACTCTTGCAACATTGTGGATTGTAGCCTGCCAGGCTTCTCTGTCCATGGGATTTTCCAGGCAAGAATACTGGAGTGAGTGGCCATTTCCTTCTCCAGGGAATCTTTCTGACCCAGGAATCAAACCCAGGTCTCCAGCATTGCAGGCAGATTCTTTGCCAAATGAGCTATACAGGAATGTATATGTAATTGTTGTTGTTCAGTTGCTAAGTCATGTCCAACTTTTTGCGACCCCATGAACTACAGCACACCAGGCTTCTCTGTCCATCACTATCCCTCTGAGTTTGCTCAAACGTATACTATATTATGTACATATATATATATATGTAATAGCATACATAATAGCATATGTTTTTTAGCTAATATAAACTTGTTTATTTCATGAAAAAGAAGTAGCTTTATGAGGACTTAGAAATATTACTATATTCTCAGTGTCTACAATACTGGCTAGTGTATAAGGTATGCTCTAAAATTTTACCAAATGAAACAAAAGAATAAAGTGATAGAGAATAAAAATGTTACCGATTATGAAGATGAAGCAAAATCACATGGAACAAAAAGACTGGTGAACTATAAAGTAAAACAAAACTACTCTGAAGTAAGGAAATTAAATTTTCCCTGAATTTTAAACTATAAATTTCAAAAGTAATCTTACAACAATCTTTATTTAATAAATTTTATCTTATATTTCTCACTTTTCTCATGTTATATATTTTACTGTGAAAAAATTTTTTGTTCATTCAGGCACTCAGTCATGTCAACTCTTTTCAACTCCGTGTGCTGCAGCACACCAGTCTTCCCTGTCCATCACCAACTCCTGGAGCTTGCTCAAACTGATGTCCATCAAGTCAGTGATTCAATCCAACCATCTCATTCTCTGTTGTCCTATCTTCTTGTACATAACAACATTTATTAAAAGCTGTTATGAATAAATGTCTATAAAATATACCGTTCAGATCAGATCAGTCGCTCAGTCCTGTATGACTCTTTGCGACCCCATGGATCGCAGCACGCCAGGCCTCCCTGTCCATCACCAACTCCCGGAGTTCACCCAGACTCACGTCCATCGAGTCAGTAATGCCATCTAGCCATCTCACCCTCTGTCGTCCCCTTTTCCTCTTGCCCCCAATCCCTCCCAGCATCAGTGTCTTTTCCAATGAGTCAACTCTTCGCATGAGGTGGCCAAAGTATTGGAGTTTCAGCTTTAGCATCATTCCTTCCAAAGAAATACCAGGGCTGATCTCCTTCAGAACAGACAGATTGGATCTCCTTGCAGTCCAAGGGACTCTCAAGAGTCTTCTCCAACACCACAGTTCAAAAGCATCAAATCTTCAGTGCTCAGCCTTCTTCACGGTCCAACTCTCACATCCATACATGACCACAGGAAAAACCATAGCCTTGACTAGATGAACCTTTGTTGGCAAAGTAATGTCTCTGCTTTTCAATATGCTACCTAGGTTGGTCACAACTTTCCTTCCAAGGAGTAAGCGTCTTTTAATTTCATGGCTGCAGTCACCATCTGTAGTGATTTTGGAGCCCATAAAAATTAAGTCTGACACTGTTTCCACTGTTTCCCCATCTATTTCCCATGAAGTGATGGGACCAGATGCCATGATCTTCGTTTTCTGAATGTTGAGCTTTAAGCCAACTTTTTCACTCTCCACTTTCACATTCATCAAGAGGCTTTTTAGTTCCTCTTCACTTTCTGTCATAAGGGTGGTGTCATCTGCATATCTGAGGTTATTGATATTTCTCCTGGCAATCTTGATTTCAGCTTGTGTTTCTTCCAGTCCAGTGTTTCTCATGATGTACTCTGAATATAGGTTAAATAAATAGGATGACAATATACAGCCTTGACGTACTCCTTTTCTATTTGGAACCAATCAGCTGTTCCATGTCCAGTTCTAACTGTTGCTTCCTGACCTGTATACAAATTTCTCAAGAGGCAGATCAGGTGGTCTGGTATTCCCATCTCTTTCAGAATTTTCCACAGTTTATTGTGATCCACACAGTCAAAGGTTTTGGCATAGTCAATAAATCAGAAATAGACGCTTTACTGGAACTCTCTTGCTTTTTCCATGATCCAGAGGATGTTGGCAATTTGATCTCTGGTTCCTCTACCTTTTCTAAAACCAGCTTGAACTTCAGGAAGTTCACGGTTCACATATTGCTGAAGCCTGGCTTGGAGAATTTTGAGCATTATTTTACTAGCCTGTGAGATGAGTGCAATTGTGTGATAGTTTGAGCACTCTTTGGCATTGCCTTTCTTTGGGATTGGAATGAAAACTGACCTTTTCCAGTCCTGTGGCCACTGCTGAGTTTTCCAAATTCGTTGGCATATTGAGTGTAGCCCTTTCACAGCATCATCCCTCAGGATTTGGAATAGCTCAACTGGAATTCCATCACCTCCACTAGCTTTGTTCGTAGTGATGCTTTCTAAGGCCCACTTGACTTCACATTCCAGGATGTCTGGCTCTAGGTCAGTGATCACGCCATCATGATTATCTGGGTTGTGAAGATCTTTTTGGTACAGTTCTTCTGTGTACTCTTGCCATCTCTTCTTAATATCTTCTATTTCTCTTAGGTCCATGCCATTTCTGTCCTTTATCGAGCCCATCTTTCATGAAATGTTCCTTTGGTATCTCTGATTTTCTTGAATAGATCCCTAGTCTTTCCCATTCTGTTCTTTTCCTCTATTTCTTTGCATTGATCACTGAAGAAGGCTTTCTTATCTCTTCTTGCTATTCTTTGGAACTCTGCATTCAGATGTTTATATCTTTCCTTTTCTCCTTTGCTTTTCGCTTCTCTTCTTTTCACACCTATTTGCAAGGCCTCCTCAGACAGCCATTTTGCTTTTTTGCATTTCTTTTCCATGGGATGGTCTTGGTCCCTGTCTCCTCTACAATGTCACGAACCTCATTCCATAGTTCATCAGGCACTCTATCTATCAGATCTAGGCCCTTAAATCTATTTTTCCCTTCCACTGTATAATCATAAGGGATTAGATTTAGGTCATACCTGAATGGTCTAGTGGTTTTCCCTACTTTCTTCAATTTCAGTCTGAATTTGGCAATAAGGAGTTAATGGTCTGAGCCACAGTCAGCTCCTGGTCTTGTTTTTGCTGACTGTATAGAGCTTCTCCATCTTTGGCTGCAAAGAATGTAATCAATCTGATTTCGGTGTTGACCATCTGGTGATGTCCATGTATAGAGTCTTCTCTTGTGTTGTTGGAAGAGGGTGTTTGTTATGACCAGTGCTGTGTTGTGAATAAATGTCTATAAAATATACTGTTAGATATCTCCTTTTTATCGATATTTGTATGTTTTTACTCAGATTAAATTAACATATTTGTCCCAGAGATACAACTTCATATATACCTACATACATATTGTATTGTTGTTGCTTAGTTGATAAGTTGTGTCCAACTCTATTGCAACCCCATGGACTGTAACCTGCCAGGGTCCTCTGTCCATGGACTCCCTAGGCAATGATACTGAAGTGGGCTGCCATTTCCTTCTCTAGGAGATCTTCCCGTCCCAGGCGTTGAACTCATGTCTTTTGCATAGCAGGAAGATTCTTTACCATCTGAGCCACCAAGGAAATTCCATATGCATTGTATATTTGGATATAATTTTTAAAGTTTCATTCTTGTTTTAGAACTACTATTTCTTTTCCATATTTTTAGGCAAATATGCTGCTGCTGCTGCTAAGTCGCTTCAGTCGTGTCGACTCTGTGCGACCCCATAGATGGAAGCTCACCAGGCTCCCCTGTCCCTGGGATTCTCCAGACAAGATCAATGGAGTGGGTTGCCATTTCCTTCTCCAATGCATGAAAGTGAAAAGTTAAAGTGAAGTTGCTCAGTCGTGTCTGACTCTTAGCGAACCCATGGACTGGAGCCTACCAGGATCCTCCATCCATGGGGTTTTCCAGGCAAAAGTACTGGGGTGGGGTGCCATTGCCTTCCCCGTAGGCAAATATAACTATATATAAATACAATTTTTGTATGTAGACGTATATGCTGGCATAATTGCAATTCTATAGAGATGCAAAGTTTTTATAGATGACAAATTTAGGTCTTTGACCATTAAATATATCTTTGTCTTCTAGTCAGTATATAAGTCCCCTTTGTAAATAATCCAGTCAAAATTACTCCATCTCTAGGAGATCAATCCTGTGTGTTCATTGGAAGGACTGATATTGAAGCTGAAACTCTAATACTTTGGCCACCTCATGCAAAGAATTGACTCATTGGAAAAGACTCTGATGCTGGGAGGGATTGGGGGCAGGAGGAGAAGGGAACAACAGAGGATGAGATGGCTGGATGGCATCATCTACCCGATGGACATGAGTTTGGCTAAACTCCGGGAGTTGGTGATTGACAGGGAGGTCTGGCGTGCTGTGATTCATGGGGACGTAAAGAGTGAGACAGGACTGAGTGACTGTACTGACTGACTGAATATAAGTACTTTGAGAGTTGAATTATTATAGATTATTATGAAGAATGTACACATTTGAGAACATGAGGATAAATAAATATAAATGAAAACCATTGATTTGAGAGAAACATTTACAGGGCATTCTGGCTCTTTTTTAAATTACTCTTCTCATGCTAGTCTTGGAAAAAATTGTCAAATATAAAGGAAAGGATAATACTATATATATTAATAACATTTTGTTTATGACCATGTTCTGATATCTTGAGTAGCTCAAATGAAATAATATATAGAACTGAATATAAATCTTGAATGTGTTTATATTATGTGTAATTGATTATATTCTTTGCAGCCAAAGACAGAGAAGCTCTATACAGTCAGCAAAAACAAGGCTAGGAGCTGATGGTAGCTCAGGTCACAAACTCCTTATTGCCAAATTCAGACTGAAATTGATGAAAGTGGAGAAAACCACTAGTCCATTCAGGTATGACCTAAATCAAATCCCTTATGACTATACAGTGGAAGTGAAAAATATATTTAAGGAACTAGATCTGATAGACCGAGTGCCTGATAAACTATGGATGGAGGTTCATGGCATTGTACAAGAGACAGGAATCAAGACCATCCTCAAGAAAAAGAAATGCAAAAAACCAAAATGACTGTCTGAGGAGGCCTTACAAATAGCTGAGAAAATAAGAAAAACAAAGGAGAAAAGGAAAGACATACCCATATGAATGCAGATTTCCAAAGAATAGCAAGGAGAGATAAGAAAGCTTTCATCAGCAATCAATGTAAAGAAATAGAGGAAAACAATAGAATGGGAAAGACTAGAGATCTCTTCAAGAAAATTAGAGATACCAAGGAAATATTTCATGCAAAGATGGGCTCAATAAGGGACATAAATGGTAGGAACCTAACAGAAGCAGAAGATATTAAAAAGAGATGGCAAGAATACACAGAAGAGCTGTACAAAAAAGAGCTTCATAACCCAGATAATCATAATGGTGTGATGACTCACCTAGAGCCAGACATCCTGGAATGTGAAGTCAAGTGGGACTTAGGAAGCATCACTACAAACAAAGCTAGTGGAGGTGATAGAATTCCAGTTGAGCTATTTCAAATCCTGAAAGATGATGCTGTGAAAGTGTTGCATTCAATGTGCCAACGAATTTGGAAAACTCAGCAGTGGCCACAGGACTGGAAAAGGTCAGCTTTCTTTCCAATGCCAAAGAAAGGCAATGCCAAAGAATGCTCAAACTACCACACAATTGCACTCATCTCACAGGCTAGTAAAGTAATGCTCAAAATTCTCCAAGCCAGGCTTTAGCAATATGTGAACCGTGAACTTCCTGATGTTCAAGCTGGCTTTAGAAAAGGAAGAGGAACTAGAGATCAAGTTGCCAACATCCACTGGACATGGAAAAAGCAAGAGAGTTCCAGTAAAGCATCTATTTCTGCTTTATTGACTATGCCAAAGCCTTTGACTGTGTGGATCACAATAAACTGGAAAATTCTGAAAGAGATGGGAATACCAGACCACCTGACTGGCCTCTTGAGAAACCTATGTCCAGGTCAGGAAGCAGCAGTTAGAACTGGACATGGACAACAGACTGGTTCCGAATGGGAAAAGGAGTACATCAGGGCTGTATATTGTAACCCTGCTTATTTAACTTCTATGCAGTGTACATCATGAGAAATGTAGGGATGGAAGAAACACAAGCTGGAATCAAGACTGCCGTGAGAAATATCAATAACCTCAGGTAGGCAGATGGTGCCACCCTTATGGAAAAAAGTGAAGAACTAAAGAGTCTCTTGATGAAAGTGAAAGAGGAGAGTGAAAAAGTTGGCTTAATGCTCAACATCCAGAAAACTAAGATCATGGCATCTGGTCCCATCACTTCATGAGAAGTAGATGGGGAAACAGTGTCAGACTTAATTTTTCCGGGCTCCAAAATCACTGCAGATGGTGATTGCAGCCATGAAATCAAAAGACGTTTACTCCTTGGAAGGAAAATTTTGACCAACCTAGACAGCATATTGAAAAGCAGAGACATTACTTTGCCAACAAAGGTTCATCTAGTCAGGCTATGGTTTTTCCAGTGGTCATGTATGGATGTGAGAGTTGGACTCTAAAGAAAGCTGAGCACTGAAGAACTGATGCTTTTGAACTGTGGTGTTGGAGAAGACTCTTGAGAGTCCCTTAGACTGCAAGGAGATCCAACCAGTTCATCCTAAAGGAGATCAGTCCTGGGTGTTTATTGGAAGGACTGATGTTGAAGCTGAAATTCCAATACTTTGGCCACCTGATGCGAAGTGCTGACTTATTTGAAAAGACTCTGATGCTGGGAAAGATTGAGGACAAGAAGAGAAGGGGATGACAGAGGATGAGATGGTTGGATGGCGTCACCGATTTGATGGACATATGTTTGGGTGGACTTTGGGAGTTGGTGATGGACAGGGAGGTCTGGCATGCTGCGGTTCATGGGTTTGCAAAGAGTCAGACATGACTGAGAGACTGAACTGAACTGAACGGATTCATATATGATTAAATAGGCATTCCTTACAAATAATATATTTAAAATATATTACTTGTTAGAAGATATTTTACAAAAATATGCTAACATACTATTAAAAATCAGTGGCAGCATTACAACCCAAAGTTTGACAAAGAAGAAGAAATTAAGTGTGTGGTTATATTTTAACACCAATTTAATTGAAAATAACTTGCTTTTGTTTATATCCAGTCAGAATAAGCTGAGAGAGAGAGAAAGATTTTTCTTCAATTATCTATGAGAAATGAAGTAGTTTTAATTTCACCTAAATGATATTTTTCCCTGGACAGCAAGTTTGTTAGAAAATTTGTCATTTTCATGGAAACATGAGAAGTTTTGAAAAGAAGCTGAAAAAAAAAATAATTAGAAATTCCTCATGACACTTTTGTATCTTTTCTCAACCCCAGGATTCAGATTTTAGAGCAGGACAAAAAATTAAAATGTGCAGAAATGTTTAGCAAGTCCACATACTTCCTTACACTGTAAGCATAATTCCAGATTGCCTATCTGTAGTATTGAGTGGAAAGGTTGTAGTTGGGAATTGCAAATAAATAATTTTTTAAAAAATTTTATTTTATTTAACTTTACAATATTGTATTGGTTTTGCCACGTATCAAAATGACTCTGCCACAGGTATATATGTGTTCCTCATCCTGAACCCTCCTCCCTCCTCCCTCCCCATACCATCCCTCTGGGTCATCCTAGTGCAACAGCCCCAGGCATCCGGTATCAGGCATCGAACCTGGACTGGCGACTCGCTTCATATATGATATTTTACTTATTTCAATGCCATTCTCCCAAATCATCCCACCCTCTCCCTCTTCCAGAGTCTAAAAGGCTGTTCTATACATCAGTGTCTCTTTCGCTGTCTCGTATACAGGGTTATTGTTACCATCTTTCTAAATTCCATATATATGCATTAGTATACTGTACTGATGTTTTTCTTTCTAGCTTACTTCACTCTGTATAATAGGCTCCAGTTTCATCCACCTCATTAGAACTGATTCAAATGTATTCTTTTTTTAATGGCTGAGTAATACTCCATTGTGTATATGTACCACAGCATACACACTGAGAAAACCAGAATTGAAAGAGACACGTGTACCCCAATGTTCATCGCAGCACTGTTTATAATAGCCAGGACATGGAAGCAACCTAGATGTCCATCAGCAGATGAATGGATAAGAAAGCAGATAAATAATTTTTAAGGTGAGGAAAACTCTGTCTTCATTTTCCCACTAACCAAATATATGATATTGAATAATATGCTTCATTTTTTCTCATGGATTTATTTCAGTAACCAGAAAAATTAAGAAAAATTGTTGTTTGATTCTTAAGCTGTCTACTGACCATCCATTATTGGTTTCTTGAAAGTTTTTTAACGGCCCATGCTGAGGAATACTGGGAAATTAGGAAAACAGAGAAACATACTATATGTTCTGCCTTCCACTTTTTACATTTAGAAGAGCACTTTAAAAAATTTGATGTGCTGTTTAATATGCTGTGTTTCTACATTAAATGTCACCTGCAGACCATGTCCTTGACTTTAAAAACAAATGGATCAAGAAAAGGTTGAATCAATGGTTCCCTAAAATTCTGTGACACTTTCACTAGAAAACTCAAGCTTATTTTTCACATATTTAAGATATTTTATAAAAAAAGGGGTTTTAAGAAATTGGCCCTGAAACTCTTAGTAATATTTGACAATGCACAACAGGAAGTTTTCTCAATTATACCTGTCAGTTGAAGTAAAATTCAATTTCCTGCTTAAACTGAAAAGACCTTATTTGCACATGTGAAACACTTAAATCATGTGGATAAACAGAGTGTAAAGTATTAGCTATTGTATTTTTCTTCATTTGGAAATATACCCTTCTTAATGTAAGGAATACATAAAAGTAAAATTACTTATTAAAATGATTTTCCAAAACAGATGTGACCTTCTTCAATGTAACATTTTATATGAAAGTTTGAATTTATACATATTTAAATTAGCCTGTAAAATTTCTTATTAACAAATTGACTTAATAAATGGCTTATGTCCTATATAAAATAGGATATATTTCACATTTTTACTTCACCTTCTAATAATTTGCATTCACATAATTATATATACTGAATATAAGAAATACATTTCCTGACAAAGTCAGAATTGACACCACTTAAAAAAAGATGTCAAGCCAAGTTTTAGGTTTTGTTTTCTAATTATTTTGCTCTTCTCAGATTTCTTTTTCCTTTCTTCTCTGATTCTTTAAAATAACATTTCTTACTGAAAGTGAACAAATCACAAGTGAAAAGTTTATGAACTGTCACAAAGTGAATATACCAGAGTAGCTACACCCAGATTAATAAATACATATTAGTGGTATGGCAACCCTCTCCAGTATTCTTGCCTGGAGAATCCCAGGAATGGAGGAGCTTGGTGGGCTGACATCTATGGGGTCACAGAGTCGGACACGACTGAAGCAACTTAGTAGCAGCAGCAGCAGTATTTCAGAAGCTTCCTTTCATGCTCATTTCCAATCATTAACTTCTTCCTGCTCTACAAAGGAGAAATAAGCATCATGATTTCTAACATCGTATGTTACAGTCCCTGTAACGTATGTAAAATCCAATGCTGTAAGTACAATGCTGGACAAGAACCTGGAATGTTAGGTCAATGAATCAAGGTAACTAGAAGTGGTCAAACAGGAGATGGCAAGAGGGACCATTGACATTTTAGGAATCAGTGAACTAAAATTTACTGGAATGGGCGAATTTAACTCAGATGACAATTATATCTACTAATGTGGGCAAGAATCCCGTAGAAGAAATGGAGTAGCCCTCATAGTGAACAAGATTCCAAAATGCAGTTCTAGGGTGCAATCTCAAAAATGACAAAATGATTGCTATTCGTTTCCATGGCAAGCCATTCAATATCACAGTAATCTAAGTCTATGCCCCAACCAGTAATGCTGAAGAAGCTGAAATTGAATGGATCTATGAAGACCTAGAACACCTTCTAGAACTACCCTCCCCCCGCACCACCACCAAATACTGTCCTTTTCATTATAGGGGAATGGAATACAAAAGTAGGAAGTTAAGAGATACATGGACTAACAGGCAAATTTGGCCTTGGAATACAAAATGAAGCACAGCAAAGGCTAACAGAGTTTTGCCAAGAGTACTCACTAGTCATAGGAAACACCCTCTTCCAACAACACAAGAGGAGACTCTACACATGGACATCACCAGATGGCCAACACCAAAATCAGATTGAGTATATTCTTTGCAGCCAAAGATGGAGAAGCTGTATACAGACAGCATAAACAAGCCTGGGAGTTGACTGTGACTCAGATCATGAACTCTTTATTGAAAAACTCAGATTTAATTAAAGAAAGTAGGGAAAACCACTAGACCATTCAGGTATGACCTAAATCATATCTCCTACGATTATAAAGTGGAAGTGATCAATAGATTCAAGGGAATAGATCTATTGACAAAGTCAGTGAAGAACTATGGACAAACGTTCATGACACTGTACAGGAGGCAGTGATCAAGACCATCCCTAAGAAAAAGAAATGAAAAAGCAAAATGGTTTTTTGAGGAGACCTTACTAATAGCTGAGAGAACAAGAGAAACAAAAGGCAAAGGAGAAAGGGAAAGATATACCTATTTGAGTACAGAGTTCCAAGGTATGGCAAGGAGAGATAAGGAAGCCTTCTTCAGTGATCAATGCAAAGAAATAGAGGAAAACAATAGAATGGGAAACACAGGTGATCTCTTCAAAAAAATTAGAGCCACCTAGGGAACATTTCATGCAAAGATGGGCACAATAATGGACAGAAATGGTATGGACCTAACAGAAGCGGAAGATATTAAGAAGAGGTGGCAAGAATACACAGAAGAACTATATAAAAAAGACCTTCATAACCCAGATAATCACAATGGTGTGATCACTCACTTAGAGCCAGACATCCTGGAATGCGAAGTCAAGTGGGCCTTAGAAAGTATCACTACAAAAAAGGCTAGTGAAGGTGATGGAATTCCAGTTGAGCAATTTCAAATCCTCAAAGATGATGCTATTAAAGTGCTGTATTCAATATGCCAGCAAATCTAGAAAACTCCGTAGTGGCCATAGAACTGGAAAAGATCAGCTTTCATTCCAATCACAAAGAAAGGCTATGCCAAAGAATCTTCAAACTATTGCACCATTGCACTCATCTCACACGCTGGCAGGCAATACTCAAAATAATCCAAGCCTGGCTTCATCAGTATGTGAACCATGAACTTCCAGATGTTCAAGCTGGTTGTAGAAAAGGCAGAGGAACCAGAAATCAAATTGCCAATATCTGCTGGATCATTGAAAGAGCAAGAGAGTTCCAGAAAAACATCTATTTCTGACTCATTGACTATGCCTAAGCCTTTGCTTGTGTGGATCACCACAAACTGTGGAAAATTCTGAAAGAGATGGGAATACCAAACCACCTGACTTGCCTCCTGAGAAATCTGTATGCTGGTCAAGAAGCAAACATGGAACTACAGACTGGTTCTAAATTGGGAAAGGAGTATGTCAAGGCTGTATATTGTCACCTTGCTTATTTAACTTATATGCAGAGTACATCATGGGAAATGCTGGACATGATGAATCACAAATTGGAATCAAGACTGCCGGGAGAAATATCAATAACCTCGGATATGCAGATGACACCACCCTTATGGCGGAAAGGGAAGAAGAACTAAAGAGCCTCTTGATGAAAGTGAAAGAAGAGAGTGAAAAAGTTGGCTTAAAGCTCAACATTCCGAAAAATAAGATCATGGCATCTGGCCCTATCGCTTCATGGCAAATAGAAGGAAAACAATGGAAAAAGTGAGTTTATTCTTTTGGTCTCCAAAATCACTGCAGATGGTGACTACAGTCCTGAAATTAAGACCTTTGATCCTTGGAAGATAAGCTTTGACCAACCTAGACAGCATATTAAAAGGCAGAGACATTACTTTGCCAACAAAATTTCATCTAGACAAAGCTATGGTTTCTCCAGTAGTCATGTATTTGTGTGAGAGGTGGACTCTAAAGAAAGCTGAGCGCTGAAGAATTGATGCTTTTGAACTGTGGTGTTGGAGAAGACTCTTGAGAGTCCCTTGGACTGCAAGAAGCTCCAACCAGTCAATTCTAAAGTAAATTAGTCCTGAATATTCTTTGAAAGTTCTGATGCTGAAGCTGAAACTCCAATATTTAGGACACCTGATGTGAAGAACTGACTCACTGGGAAAGACCCTGATGCTGGGAAAAATTGACAGCAGGATGAGAAGGGACGACAGAGGATGAGATGATTGGATGGTATCACAAACTAGATGGACATGAGTTTGAGCAAGTTCTGAGTGTTGGGGAAGGACAGTGAAGCCTTGCGTGCTACAGTCCATGCATCTGTAGAATCAGATGTTCCTGAGTGACTGAACTGAACTGAATTTATATAAATAGGATGATCCAGTATTCATTCTTTTGTGCCTCCTCTCTCAATCAAATTTATGCTCATGCTTCAAATTTATGTAAAATTCATCTGCATTGTTGTGTGTAGCACAGATTAATTCTGTTTCTTTCTTACCAGAGTGATGGATATGTTCTATCTGGTAACAATTGTGTCGGGCAACACCTTTATAGTATGTCTTTTTAAACTCTTAATTCATTCTACTATTGAAACGTAGGTTTTTCCTTAAGTGAGTCTATTATAAAGAGTGGACTAGGTATATGAGTATATCCATCATATAGGTGTTTTTTATGTATTCATTTTTGTTGTATCTATATCAACATCTATATAATATAGATCTATCTAGATATCTAAGGGAATGTTCCAATTAAATGGTATTAAATGTATTTTCAAAAAGTATTTGTAATAATTTTTATACACCAGGAATCATGAGTGTTCATATATTCAATAAACATTTCAACCTTCAGCATTATCATTTAATTTGTTTGTTTTCTTTTTCAATTTTTCCTATCCAGAGGAGATGCAGTGCCATAATATTGTGATTTAGTTTTCATTTTCCTGTTCTTTATTGAGGTTGAACAGCTATTATATTCTTGTTAACCAGCTGGATATCCAATTTTTTTAAAAGACTTTAAAAAATTATATTTCCTTTATGTTCTTCTTAACATGTTAGATCATTTTAACTCAGAATATTTGATGTACATGTTGTATATATCTGGTACTACTCTGTAGTTTTCACTCTTAAAAAGGAGTTTTATGATAAACAAATGTAGATATTAAATTTTAGTGCAGTTCAATTTATAAATGCTTTCCCTTAAGATTAGCAATTATTGTTATATAAAGTAACTATTTTTATGCTTATTTATGATATTGAATTTTAAATTGAGGAGGAAATTTGTTTTGTTTTCAAGAAAGGAAAATTTTGTTCTAGGAAAAAAACACACCAATTAGTAGTCAACAGAATTATAAGCAGTACTCCTAAGTAAAGAAATACAGAAGCATCTTATTAAGAATTTAACAGTACTCATTTTTGTTAACATTACTAAATTTCCTGCTACTCTTAAAGTAGTACATCATTAAAAAGCTGTATTTTAGCCTATCAGTTCAGTTCAGTCACTCAGTTGTGTCCGACTCTTTGCGACCCCGTGAATCACAGCATGCCAGGCCTCCCTGTCCATCACCAACTCCTGGACTTCACTCAAACTCACATTCATTGAGTCGGTGATGCCATCCAGCCATCTCATTCTCTGTTGTCCCCTTTTTCTCCTGCCCCCAATCCCTCCCAGCATACCTGGATATAAAATGATGGCTTATTTATTCAATGACACATTACATGTTAAATGTTATTTGATATTTTTATGTATTTGTTTTTGTTCCTGCTTATATTTTCTCAAAAAAAATTTATCTTGGGCAGATTTCCATAACTAAATTCAAAAAATATTTTCTGAGCACATACATAATTTGATCCCTAAGTTTGTCTAATTTTAGTAATCATTGTAGAAAAACAGTAAATAGGATTTAAATAAAAGAAAAAGAAAAAAACTATTTTAGATGTAATAATCTGTGTAAGCTGAAAAAGTGAGAATACTCACTAATGTTTTGGAAAGGAGGGCCCATGAATGGGCAGGTCATAAGTCTAATTATTGTTCTGGGTTGACAGATTCCATCAATTAAAATGTATTATACTCTAACTGAACTTCCCTCAACAAGAGCTATCATTAGAACTCAATTGGTTCAGTCTCTCAGTCATGTCCAGCTCTTTGTTACTCCATGGATTGCAGGATGTCAGTCTTCCCTTTCTATCACCAACTCCTGGAACTTGCTCACACTCATGTACATTCAGTCAATGATGCCATCCAACCATCTCATCCTCTGTCATCCCTTTCTCCTGCCTTCAATCTTTCCCAGCATCAGGGTCTTTTCCAATGAGTCACTTCACAACAGGTGGCCAAAGTATTGGGGCTTTAGCTTTAGCATCAATGCTTCCAATGAATATCCAGGGCCACTTTCTATCATTAGAACTATTTTGCTTTTAAAAATGTGTTGAGTCAACTCAGATTGTAGCCTCATATGACTGTGTTAGAGAAACTGGATGTAAAATGTTTTGAATACCTCCATTGACAAGATAGTTTACCTTGGAAAAGTCAATAAATCTCTCTTAACAAATTAATTCCCTCATATGATATATTAGTAATTTATGTAGAACTTTGTGAAGATGAAATGATACTTTCCTGGCATAAGTCATAGTATATTCCTGCTGCATAACATCAGCTCAGTAAATGTTATCTATTATTATCTTCATGTTGTTGATATTATTGTTGTCCTTTAATTTGAAGCCACCCAAATCTGCAGCCATACAAAAGGATTAAAAGAACATTAAAATTCTAAAACAGGTATATTATTTTGCAGAGAGAGTTCTATACATGAGCCAAAATGAGTTGGTTTTGAATTCCTTTACCTCTAGTTTGCTAACACTGCACATAGCTAACATAGTTAAATGCTAAATTATGGCATAGGAGAGAAAGCAAATAATATTTCAATTATTCAAAAATTTTAGTAAGCTGGCAATAATAATTCATTCTAACATCCTGATCAGTAACTGGAAAGGAAAGGGACAGAAATGCAGCACTCACTGAATATTTTACAATCCATTTACATAAATATTGGTGAAATAAATGATATTTTTTTAAAAGCACAGAACTCTACATCTAATAAAATATGCCACTCTCATTATTATCAACAGGACAGGTTCTAAAAATTCTGGCAGATCCATATAGTTAGGTTAGTAGGATTCACTCATTCACTTTTATGCCTACATAAATATATCAAAGATGGAAATAGGCATTTGTGGATGTGCTGTAGTTTATTTTTAAAGCATATATTGAAAAAAAGAATGATTTCTTACACAATGGCAAAAAAAAAAAAACACACAAAAAAAGAAACTGTGTTCACATTACATGGCTATAAAATTTATTTAAAGCACTTAAAAATTAGATTTAATTCTATTACAAAAATCCTAAAGCTAATTCCATCTTGGTTGTATGTAGCTATAATACTATACTGACAAAGACAGATAAGGAACTCTGGATTTTAAAGTGTTGGGACCACTGGAGGCCAAAGGACTACTGAATCAGTGGCTGCTGGGAAAAATAAATCTGGTCAATTTAGCAGGACCTTTATTAAGTTTGTAGTTGAATTACTGAGTTAAATTTGATGAAATTATCAAATGGTGATTTATTTGTCATCCTATTTAAACAAGTCATTTCAGTGTCTTCAAATAATTTCGCAGTTTTTTTTTTTTTTAAACTAATACCTGATAAGCCACTTCTGAGCAGAAGATGGATTAGAAAACTCAAGTTAAAAAAATGAAGAAGTTAAGGCAAAATGAAAAGTAAATTAACACAGAAGTTGCTGTCATTTATCAAACCTTAATAGAAAAATTCTCTTTCCTGCAGAATTTAGCAGTCCATCATCTTCAGAGATCACCTCTATAGGTCTGAATGCTGGTAGCTGCTTCATTTGGGAATAGTCACATCCATCACCTCCTAAAGATTTTTAGTCACTGGAGTTAATAAAAATGGTGCACATCACTTTATGATTTAGGAGAAGTGAAAGAGAAACTTCTGATATTACAGCAGTTAGAGACATTATGGGTGAATTACTGTTTTGAGGAAATTTTTAGGAAAAGCTACAAAATGTCTTGATAACTTCACACAAATATATTAGTTACTGTACTTAGATATAAACTATTGTGAATTAGTTATGTAGAGAAGTTTATTGTGTGTTTAAATTTGCTAAAGGAAGCATTTGGTCATTTCAATTAGTGGATATATAGTTATTTTAAAATAATTATCTGCCTAATATGTACTTTATATACTGGAATATAAACAAAAAGTATAGTGTTTTATATAAACACACTGAAATAAACACACTTACTCAGATTTAATTCCAATATCTATATAAAATTCAACTTTACTCCTATATTCATAGAGATACAGATAGCAAAGTTCAAGGTAAGCATAATTAGACTGGAATGATTCTACAAGCAAAAAACAAAAGAAAGTAATAAAAATCTTTAAAAACTGTTTGGTTCCAGAAATGGTAATGCTTAAGTATAAATATCACATTTATCAAGTGAAAGATAAAGTATCATATAATATACTTAAAAACTGTAAGAACACTAAAATTACACTAAAAGATTAAATATATTAAATTAAAAGATTAAACTGAAGAATTTATTCAGTTTAGATAAAATTCAAAAGCTGCCATATAAATATGCCATGACTAAGAAATTCATTGTTTTGAAAGTGAATGATATTCCACAGCACTCAGTCAGTTCAGTTAAATGTAATGAAATGCAGAAAATTAAGTATTTCATTACATAAGATCTCATAAATACATTTATCTGTATAACACAAAACTCTACAAAGATATAGAAAACTGTCAAAGATGGTCACAATAAAGGACAGAAATGGTATGGACCTAACAGAAGTAGAAGATATCAAGAGTTGGCAATAATACACAGGAGAACTATACAAAAAAGATCTTCATGACCCAGAAAACCATGATGGTGTGATCACTCACCTAGAGTCAGACATCCTGCAGTGTGAAGTCAAGTGGGTCTTAGGAAGCATAACTATGAACAAACCTAGTGGATGTGATAGAATTTCAGTTCAGTTATTTCAAATTCTAAAAGATGGTGCTGTTAAAGTGCTGCACTCATTATGCCACAAATCTCCAAAACACAGAAGTCGCCACAGAACTGGAAAAGGTCAGCTATCATTCAATCCCAAGGAAGGGCAATGCCAAAGAATGTTCAAACTACCGCATTATTTCACTCATCTCACATGCTAGCAAAGTAATGCTCAAAATTCTCCAAGCCAGGCTCCACAGCAAGAGAAGCCACCACAAAGAGTAGACCATACACCACAATGAAAAGCATATCCAACTCATTGCAACTAGAGAAAGCCTGCAACAAAGACCCAACCCAACCAAAAATAAATAATAATAAAGCCAAGGATTGCTCCATTCAAACTTCTGCTTCTGTTGTCACATCTCTTGCTCTGACTCTTTTGCCTTCCTCTTACACCTTTAGAGACATGAATTTCTAGATGTTCAAGCTTGATTTAGAAAAGGCAGAGGAATCAGAGATCAGATTGCCAACATCCACTGGACCATCAAAAAAGCAAGAGAGTTCCAGAAAACATCTACTTCTGCTTCATTGACTATGCCAAAGTCAATGAAGTTACCTTTTCAAGAGATCGGAAAACCAGACAACCTGATCTGCCTCCTGAGAAATCTGTATGCAGGTCAAGAAGCAACAGCTTGAACTGGACATGGAACCACAGACTGGTCCAAATCAGGAAAGGAGTACATTAAGGTTGTATATTGTCACCCTGCTTATTTAATTTATATGCAGAGTACATCCTGTAATATGTCAGGCTGGATGAAGCAGAAGCTGGAATCAAGATTGCCGGGAGGAATATCAATAACGTCAGATGCAGATGACACCACCCTTATGGCAGAAAGTGAAGAAGAACTAAAGAGCCTCTAGATGAAAGTGAAAGAGGAGAGTGAAAAAGTTGGCTTAAAACTCAACTTTCAAAAAACTAAGATCATGGCATTCAGTCCCATCACTTCACGGAAAAGAGATGAGGAAACCAACTTTATTGTTGGGGGCTCCAAAATCACTGCAGATGGTGAGTGCAGACATGAAATTAAAATCACTTTTTCCTTGGAAGGAAAGCTATGAACAAACTACACAGCATATTACTAAGCAAAGACATTATTTAACAGCAAAATCTATCTAGTCAAAGCTATGGTTTCTCCAGTAGTCATATATGGTTATGAGAGTTGGACTATAAAGAAAGCTGAGTGCCAAAGAATTGATGATTTTGAACTTGAGAAGACTCTTGAGAGTCCTTTGGATTGGAAGGAGATTCAACCAGTTAATCCTAAAGGAAATCAATCCTGAATATTCATTGGAAGGATTGATGCTAAAGCTGAAACTCCAATACTTTGGCCACCTGATGCAAAGAGCTGACTCATTGGAAAAGATCCTGACACTGGGAAAGATTGAAGGTGGGAAGTGAAGAGGACGAGATAGTTGGATGGCATCACTGATGCAATGGACATGAGTTTGAGGAGGCTCCAGGAGGTGGTGATGGACAGGGAAGCCTGGCGTGGTGCAATCCATGGGGTCACAACAGGCTCTAGGCACACGGGCCTCAGTAGTTGCTGCACACAGCTTTAGAATGCAGGTTCAGTAGTTGTGGTGCACGGGCTTAGTTGCTCCTCAGTATGTGGAATCTTCATGAACCAAGAATTGAACCTGTGTCCCCTGCATTGGCAGGTGGATTTTTAACCACTGGATGACTAGGCAAGTCCACTTTTTCTTCTATATGCTTTTTCTGTTGTATATAAAAATTCATTGCTAAGCACAGGGTTATATATATTTTCCTCTAAAATTTCCTAGGAATCTTGTAGTTTTTTAAATTTGTTGATTGCTCTGTTTGAGTTAGTTTTGGGGCAAGTTGTGATGTATGTGTTAGGAATTTTTTTTTTTTTTTTTTATGCTGCTGCTGCTGCTAAGTCACTTCAGTTGTGTCTGACTCTGTGCAACCCCATAGATGGCAGCCATGAGCATCCAGTTATTGTTATATAATTTATTGAAATATCTATCCATTATCCAATGAATTTTCTTTATTTAAAGAAATGGCAACCTACTCTGGTATTCTTCCCTGGGAAATGCCACGGACAGAGGAGCCTAGTAGGCTACAGTCCATAAGGTTGCAGAGTCGGATACGACTGAAGCAATTTGGCACACGTTAGTTTCTCTGGTAACATTGCTTGCATTTAATACATTTCTCAATTATTTGGAAATATTCATTTGTGAAGTGCCTGTCCTATTCCTTTTCCCTTTTAATTATATGATATAACTAAAAAGCCTCTTGATCAAAGTGAAAGTGGAGAGTGAAAAAGTTGGCTTAAAGGTCAACATTCAGAAAATAAGGATCATGGCATCCGGTCCCATCACTTCATGGGAAATAGATGGGGAAACAGTGGAAACAATCTCAGACTTTATTTTTTGGGGCTCCAAAATCAATGCAGATGTTGACTACAGCCATGAAATTAAAAGATACTTACTCCTTGGAAGGAAAGTTATGTCCAACCTAGATAGCATATTGAAAGGCAGAGACATTACTTTGCCAACAAAGGTCCGTCTAGTCAAGGCTATGGTTTTTCCTGTGGTCATGTATGGATGTGAGAGTTGGACTGTGAAGAAGGCTAAGCGCCGAAGACTTGATGCTTTTGAACTGTGGTGTTGGAGAAGACTCTTGAGAGTCCCTTGGACTGCAAGGAGATCCAACCAGTCCATTCTGAAGGAGATCAGCCCTGGGATTTCTTTGGAAGGAATGATGCTAAGGCTAAAACTCCAATACTTTGGCCACCTCATGCGAAGAGTTGACTCATTGGAAAAGACCCTGATGCTGGGAGGGATTGGGGGCAGGAGGAGAAGGGGACGCCAGAGGATGAGATGGCTGGATGGTATCACTGACTCGATGGATGTGAGTCTGAGTGAACTCTGGAAGTTGGTGATGGACAGAGAGGCCTGGAGTGCTGTGATTCATGGGGTTGCAAAGTGTCAGACACGACTGAGCGATGAACTGACTGATTGACTGATGCTTCTTAAATATATTCTGTTTAATTGGATGGATTTCTAGGAAATGCCTTTAAATCAATGTCTATTTTTCCAGTAAATCTATGTTAACTGACTTTTTGTCATTATATAATGAACTGAATACATTATTTTTGTTTTGTATAGTTTGTTTTACTTTATTTTTAACTTTATTATTGTGGATGATATGTTAACTTCTTTTCACTCTTGTTACATTGGGCTTCTCTGGTAGTTTAGCTGCTAAAGAATCCTCCTTCAATGTGGGAGACCTGGGTTTGATCCTTGGGTTGGGAAGATCCCCTGGAGAAGGGCACAGCAAGCCACTCCTGTATTCTTGCCTGGAGAATCCCCCTGGACTGAGGAGCCTGGTGGGCTACAGTCCATGGGGTCATAAAGAGTCAGACATGACTGAGCAACTAAGCAAAGTGCAGCACAGCATTGTTACATTATGTATTTTTCTCTGAACATAGTTTTTTTTTCTTATATCTACGCCAGATATTTATAGATTTAATCCTTATGTCTTGACCTCTTCATCCAGTATGTTCTATTTTAATTGTTGCCATGCCTTTCTCAGTTTCCTTGGAAGATTGGCAGATTCTCAAAATGTTTTTGTGTCACTGACCAATGCAGAGCTTTTTTTTTTTTTTTTGCTTCTGTAGTTTTAGTTTCCTCACAATATATCTTTATCTGAATCTCTTTCAATGTGTACAGTCTCCTTCAAATATATCATTTTCCCCTTATGTTTATATATTGGGTTTCCAGAGACTCATGCATTTTAAAAATACACTAACAACTAAAATCTGGTATACAAAATACCTTACTTGGTATTTTCATAGTGCATTAGATGGCAGTTAGTAATGAGTATAGCACATTTTTATAATTTTAGATTTACATATTTGTCTTCCTCCACTTATTTGTAAGATATTTATGAGAGCAGGTATGTTTTTATCCCCAAAACTATGGAATTTTCATCAATTTTCTATATAGTTATTTATCTAATCTATATCTGTATCTATCAATCATCTATCTACAGAGAGAAACATTTATTACTAATCCTTTGTTTCCTGGTATTTTTCCATTCCCTCTACTGTTCAATTACAGCAGATTATTTTCAGATGAACCTATGTTGTCATTTTTTCATCTCTTTAGAGAATTAATTAAGATAGAATTTTTCATCTGAAGTGCTGCCAAGTATCTAGGTACACATATCACATATACCCCATTCTTTAATCACTTGGTTATTAACAGAGTAGATGCAAGTGTACTTTCCTCAACCATATGCTCTTTTGATTTTTCTACCATCCAGGCCTCCATATAATGCTAAACAGATTTTGTACCAGTCTGACATAGGACAACCTAAACCTTCTGCGTCACTTGGCACTGTCAATCCTTTGCAACTGATAATGTTTGTCTGATCTTGGTCATGGGAAATACTCAAAAGCCCATTTATTTTTATCTTCTGTCATATCTCAAACCATCATTGTAACATTAAAATGAATAACTTAATAGACTGTTAGTAACACATTTTCAAGAATATCCCCAGTGTAGGCAAATAGTTTCCTTCTTCTTACAGAAGACTCCTACTTGAAGTTTGATTTTAGGTACACATTCTTCTCTATGAATAAGTACCACTGAAGGACAACACTACTTTTCAGTCCTCCAGATACATGTTCCAAGAAGGCACAAATCCTTTAGATTTTGGGTTTAGGAGAGCTTTGAAAAATGGAAAGAAAAATTTTACACATTAAAGGAGATTTCTCTAGTATTTCATGTCCTTAAAGTCAGATATCAGTTATTCAGCACCACTAGTTGTACGTTTTCTCACAGTTGGGAATATCAATAAGCCATAGAATTTGATTGTGTAGTCAGCCTCCCACACCCCTCAACAAAGATTATCATTCTGTGTTGCTTGAAGGTAGCCTGAACTCTGAGTAGGGTGACAAAAAACTCTTCATGAAACAAAATTATTCACTAAGTGACCTGAGTCTGTATAACATTAGCTTATATTTAACATTTGTCTTTATCCTAACCCACTAATCTCAACCTTTTTTCTATCAACAGCAACAAATACAAAACTTACAAAATTAGATTATGAGATTTATAGAAGATATTGTATGTTTTGGAAATCATCATAAGATTCTCACATCTCACACAACACTATGGATGTGTAAGGAGCTGGCAGCATTTAACTAGTAACTATAAAAGAAAGAAAAATATGGAAATACATATGACTTATGTCTTCATGGGATAATACATTAAATACCAAGAGAGGTCAATGAAGGTCTGAAATAACTCGAAATGACCCACTTTAAGGTTGATGCAAAAGACAAACATGAAATAGATACTTTCATATGATTCATCTTTACAAAAATAATATTTATATATAACTTCTTTAGGAAAAATGTAAAATAACAATATTATTCTAATATAAAATAGAGGCTTATAAATGAAATAAAATAAATATTGAGATTTATTTTTTAAGATAAGAAGATACACTATTCATAAAATTAAAAGTTTTTTTTTTTTTTAATGTATTCAAAGTGGTACAGATATCTACAGATATCTATAGGCATTTCAGGCTAAATTTGTGCAAAATTAAATTCTTAGTTTTTCCTTGAAAAAATTTTGTTTTCCCAAACTTATCCCTCTCTCTAAATGGTAACTCAATTACTCCAACTGCTCATATCAAAGTTTCAGTTCAGTTTAGTTCAGTTCAGTTCATTCACTCAGTCATGGCCGACTCTCTGCAACCCCATGAATCACAGCACCCAGGCCTCCCTGTCCATCACCAACTCGTGGAGTTGACTCACATTAACGTCCATCTCGAGTCAGTGATGCCATCCAGTCATCTCATCCTCTGTCATTATCTTTTCCTCCTGCCCCTCAATCCCTCCAACCATCAGAGTCTTTTCCAATGAGTTAACTCTTCGCATGAGGTGGCCAAAGTATTGGAGTTTCAGCTTTAGCATCGTTCCTTCCAAAGGACACCCAGACCTGATCTTTAGAATGGACTGATTGGATCTCCTTGCAGTCCAAGGGACTCTCAAGAGTCTTCTCCAACACCACAGTTCAAAAGCATCAATTCTTTGACGTTCAGCTTTCTTCACAGTCCAACTCTCACATCATACATGACCATTGGAAAAACCATATCCTTGACTAGATGGACCTTTGTTGGTAAAGTAATGACTGCTTTTCAATATGCTATCTAGGTTGGTCATAATTTCCTTCCAAGGAGTAAGCGTCTTTTGATTTCATGGCTGCAATCACCATCTGCAGTGATTGTGGAGCCCAGAAAAATAAAGTCTGACACTGTTTCTACTGTTTCCCCATCTATTTCCCATGAAGTGATGGGACCAGATGCCATGATCTTCGTTTTCTGAATGTTGAGCTTTAAGCCAACCTTTTCACTCTCCTCTTTCACTTTCATCAAGAGGCTTTTTAGTTCCTCTTCCCTTTCTGCCATAAGGGTGGTGTCATCTGCATATCTGAGATTATTGATATTTCTCCCGGCAATCTTGATTCCAGCTTGTGCTTCTTCCAGCCCAGCGTTTCTCATGATGTACTCTGCATGTAAGTTAAATAAGCAGGGTGACAATATACAGCCTTGATACTCCTTTTCCTATTTGGAACCAGTCTGTTGTTCCATGACCAGTTCTAACTGTTGCTTCCTGACCTGCATATAGGTTTCTCAAAAGGCAGGTCAGGTGGTCTGATATTCCCATCTCTTTAAGAAGTTTTCACAGTTTATAGCAATCCACACAGTCAAAAGCTTTGGCATAGTCAATAAAGAAGAAATAAATGATTTTCTGGAATTCTCTTGCTTTTTTGATGCTGGAATCAAGATTGCTGGGAGAAATATCAATAACCTCAGATATGCAGATGACACCACTTAAGTAAGTTTTAATTTAAATCTCTTTCTCATAGTCCCATGATAAGTCCATTAGCAATTTCTCTTAGCTGAATATTTGAAATAAATACAAACCAAGCTATTATCAAATCTTTGCTTCTGTTATTCTATTTCAAGTTACCACTATGCATCACTCAGAAAATATCAACAACTTCCAAACTGATCTCCCTGCTTTCATTTTTGCCTCTATCAATTATAGTCTTACCCATCAGCCAGTGATGCTTCTAAACCTGACATAAGATTATATAACTCTTATACTCAAAACACTGCAAAAGTTTATAGCTCACTCAAAATAAAACTTGAAGTCTTCATAGGCTCCATAAGACCCTACAGGAGCACATAGCCACCCTCACATACCTAATGACTTCTCTAACTGTATCACTTTTCATTTTCGTGCTTGTTCAGATACTAACCCTGGCTTCTTTGGTACTCCTAGAACTTTCCTAAGTTTCCCACTCTCTGTGCCTTGACTCTTACTATTTCTCTTCCTGGAATGGTTTCTCCCTTGATCTGAATCATTTGTTCTTTCACTTTACTTAGGTCTCTGTTCAAAGGTCTGCTTATATAAGATGACTTTATTGATTACTATTAGATAATCCTTCACCAAAATAACCTAACCCATGATAATAATTCAATTTTATTTGCCTCAGTGAGCATTATTTGCTTATTTTCCTTTTTCTAAACATAGGGAGTTTCTTTTGTTTGCTACCATTTGTCTCACATCTAGCATTTAGTAGGTCAGGCTTCCTTAGTGGTCAGACAGTAAAAAGTCACTTGCAAGGCAGGAGGCCCTGGGTTTGATCCCTGGGTCAGGAAGATCCTCTGGAGAATGGAATGGCTACCCACTCCAGTACTCTTGCTTGGAGAATTTCATGGACAGAGGAACCTGGTGGGCTATTGTTCATGGGATCACAGAGTCAGACACAACTGAGCAACTAGCACTTACTTACTTAACATTTAGTAGATACTCTAAATAGATACATTTAGTAGATACTCTAAATAGATACATTTAGTAGATACTCTAATAGATACATCTTACAAGTACAGTGCTAGTGTATGTTCATCTGTGTCTAACTCTTTGTGATCCCATGGACTGTAGCCTACTAGGCTCCTCTCTCCATGGAATTTTCCATGGTAGAATAATGGAATGGGTTGCCATTTCATCCTCCAGGGGATCTTCCTGACCCAAGGATCGAACCCACATCTTCTGCATTGGCGGATGGATTATTTTTTATCACTGCACCATCTGGGAAACCTTTCTTCCCAGAGTATAAGAACATGTTAATGGCAAAGAGTGAGATAGGGCAGTCAAGGAAGTCAAAGGTAGTAGACACCAAGAATAAAGAAATAAGTGTAATCCTGGATATTGTAAACAATGCTGCAATGAACATTGGGGTGCACATATTTTTGAATTATGGTTTTCTCCATGTATATTCCAAGGAGTTGGATTGTTGGGTCATATGGTAGTTCTACTTTTAGTTTTTTAAAGAATCTCCTTGCTATTACCCATAGTGGCTGTACCAATTGACATTGTCACCAAAAATGTTGGAGTGTTCCATTTTCTCCACATCCTCTCTAGCATTTCTTGTTTGTAGATTTTTTGATGGTGGCCATTCTGACTGGTGTGAAGTAATAAAATACCTCATTGTACCTTTGATTTGCATTTTCTCTAATAATGAGCAATGTTGAGCATCTTTTCATGTGTTTATTGGCCATCTGTATGTCTTCTTTGAAGAAATGTCTATTTAGATCTTCCACCCATTTTTGATAGGGTTATTTTTGTTTTATTTTGGTTTTGGTTTCTTTGTTTGTTTCATTTGCAAATATTTTCTCTCATTCTGAGGATTATCTTTTCATCTTATTTATAGTTTCCTTTGCCATGCAAAAGCTTTTTAAGTTTAATTAGATCTCATTTGTTTATTTTTATTTTCATTACTCTAGGCAGTGGATCAAAAATTTCTTTATGTCAAAGGGTTTTCCTCTAAGGGTTTTATAGTCTGGTCTTACTTTAAAGTCTTTGATCTATTTTGAGTTTATTTTTTATATCAGGTTAGGGAGTATTCTAATTTCATTCTTTTACATGTAGTTGTCCATTTTCCTGGAGAAGGCAATGGCACCCCACTTCAGTACTCTTGCCTGGAAAATCCCAAGGATGGAGGAGCCTGGTGGGCTGTAGTGCATGAGGTCACTACCAGTCGGACATGATTGAGTGACTTACTTTCACTTTTCACTTTCCCTCATTGGAGAAGGAAATGGCACCCCACTCCAGTACTCTTGCCTGTAGAATCCCAGGGACCGGGGAGCCTGGTGGGCTGCCAGTCTATGGGGTTGCACAGAGTCGGACATGACTGAAGCGACTTAGCAGCAGCAGCAGTCCATTTTCCCAGCGCTACTTATTGAAGAGACTGTCTTTTCTCCACTATATAGTCATGCCTCCTTTGTCATAAATTAGGTGAACAGGACGTGGAAGCAACATGCTGCTGCTGCTGTTGCTGCTAAGTCACTTCAGCTGTGTCTGACTCTGTGCAACCCCATAGATGGCAGCTTACCAGGCCCTGCCATTCCTGGGATTCTCCAGACAAGAATACTGGAGTGGGTTGCCATTTCCTTCTCCAAAGCATGAAAGTGAAAAGTGAAAGTGAAATAGCTCAGTCGTGTCTGACTCTTGGCGACCCCATAGATTGCGGCCTACCAGGCTCCTCCGTCCATGGGATTTTCCAGGCAATAGTGGAGTGGGGTGCCATTGCCTTCTCTTGGAAGCAACCTATATATCCATTAACAGAGGAACTGTGAGATATTCTTGATATTATTAGGATTAAAATAATGTTAGTAATTAACAAATATAGATACAATTTATTGAATATCATAAATCATATATTGATCTCAATATGTTACATATGTTTTCCTTTATACAATACTTCTAAAATTTTTATGTTTTAAAAATGAATAAACTGATTAAGCAGGGTTTCCCTGGTGGCTCAATGGTAAAATATCTACCTCCCAGTGAAGGAAGACTCAAGAATACAGATTTGATCCCTGGGTCAGGAAGATTCTCTGGAGGAGGACATGGCAACCCACTGCAGTATTCTTGCCTGGAAAATCCCATCAACAGAGGAGCATGGCAAGCTACAGTCCATGAGGTTTCAAAGAGTCAGACCAACTTAGCAACTGAGAATGCAAGCAAACTGATTTAGAGAGGTCTAGAAAAGTGCTCAAAGTGGTATTCTTTGTGATAGAAATCACATAAGTACCTGAGTCCATTTGATTCTAAAACATTAACAATGCCATATCTAACAAGATGATATAGATTTCCAAATCAAATCTGTATTTCACTATGATGAGTGAAAATCCATCTCCCTTGCAGAGAGAGGAATAATACAAGTATTGAAAATAATAGCTAATATTTTTAGCACTTACTTGCCAGGTTTTGTTTTAAAGATTTTTTTTTTTTCATTTATTTCATTTATTAATTGCTTAAGCAAGAAATATATTGGGTAGAAATGTTATACCCTTTCCACAAAAGAGAAATCCAGGACATTAAATTCTTTACACCTCCAGGTTGCAGTGCTCAAAAGTGGCAAAAATTTTTTTGTGCCGTAATTAAGTATTTGATACTAAGGCAAACAAAAAATTGTTCTATCCTAGGGAGTTCACAGTGTGCGCATGGAAGAGATTTTTATTCAGGGTTTCACAGGCATGTGCCTTTGTAGACTGATTCTAATTTTAAAAAGAGTGATTCCAATGAGCCTGATGCTGTAGATGCTAAGCATCATTCCTGAGCCAGGTGCTGGGGAACTATTCTCTGTCCAGTGGGCAGTGGATAACTCATAACTCCCTAGAGAGTTAAATCATAATATTAAATATTATGATTGCCAGAAATCACCATGTTTCCCTGATTGACATGTTACTTGCACAGTTTTTCTTTGACTAACTGACTCACTCCTACTTTTACTTTCACCTATCATCTCTATAGAATCTTGCCAGGTTCAGATTGCATCTTTCCACTTGCCTCCCTAATTTCCTCCTTGTAAAAGTGTTATTTTCCACATTTTATTCAAAGTACATCATAATGGTTTATTAAGCCAGAGACCAAATTATTAGCATACTAAAACTGCTTTAATTTGCAAGCCTTTATGGAGTACAGAGTGGTCATTCATGATAGTAAACCATTTCTTAATTTTAATTTTTCATAATTCACACACTATGTGTGCACTACTAAATGTTTACCAGCTCCTCAGGAATAAAAGTTGTGGCATAATCAATGGTCTACTTTCTTTCTTTTCTTTTTTTTTTTTTTTTTAATAAATAAGCACTTGTTTCCTTTCCAGCCCATCATTATTGAATTTTTAGATTCTCTTCCCTCTAGTTTTATAGCATATTTCCATGTGATGTCTTACTTCTTTTTTTATAATGACCATTAGCCATCTAGGATTAACTCTACTACATCTACCATTTAGACTTTGAAACACTCTACTAACAGAAGTAATTGCCTCATGTATATCTTTCTCCAGTGCACTATAAAAACCTCTCTCAAATTAGTCTTACTAAATTCCATATATGACTATATAACTATCCACCTCGAAAAGTCTTTAGTGGACTCATGATTGTATGTCTCTTGTAAAAGCCCTGAATGAGCTGTTAAAACTCCAATTAAAATATGCCACAAAAGTATTCTTACTGACATTTCTTAACACAATTTTCTGAAAGCATATATTACATTGCATTACACCATGCTGATGGAAATACAAAAAATGAACACAGCAAGACCTCATTTTGAAGAAGGTATAGGCTAATGAGACACACAGCAAAATAAGTGGACACAGATCAATGTGATAAAGAGGAGTAATGTGTGCTGAATAAATATGAAAAGTAGTTAATAATCTACCTGGGAGTCTAAAGAAAATATTCATGTGGAAGCAGACATCCTGTGGGGTATATTCTCCACAATGTGGAAACTGAGGCTATGTAGAACATCATCTCCACTATGTGTTGAGGATAACCAGAATGTCTTCCTGGGCTGAGTTAATGATACTGATCACTTCAGCTATAGTCAGGGATGGATTTTGTACTGCCTTTTCTAATTAGATGATTACCATCATAGGGATAATTTTTCAGAGGGTGAGTTCAATAAAACATGAAATAAATCTCATGAAAATTCCTCCCACAACATCAGAGGTTGTTAGGAAGGAATGAATATATTTTGATTGTATTTGGTATATGGGGTGTGCCTGAATCTCTGGAAAACTGAGGCAGATGGTGTTAGGCTGAATTGTTTTTTCCCTTTCTTTTTTGTGTAAGTGCAAGTTCTGATGGAGGGTCAGAGAGGGGATGGTCTGTGATGCACTAAGTGTCAGGAGCAACATAGAGAACCATGGAACCAGGCCTTAGGATCTATACACTTTCCAGAAGCCAGATCTCACAGAATTTCTAGAGTCAGGTAGGTGAGTTATGGGATGATTAAACCCAGGTGCCCTGGATGCCTCAGGCACCTCATCTCAGCAAATCCCAATCCTCATGGATACTTCACCTCCTGCCCCCACTTCAGAGTCACAGTGCACCAACACTGTCAATAGGGGCTCTGCCAGGTGTGTGTGGGGAGTGTGGAGGATGGTTGGGAGCCTCTGGATCAAATGCTATGGTGGAGTGGGAACTACAGGCCAGAACAAGGATCACTTCTATTTCTTGTCTTTTTGATAACAGCCATTCTGACAGATGTGAAGTGATAACACATTAAGGTTTGGATTTACATTTCCTTGAGAATTACTGAAGTTGAGCATCTTTTCATGTGCCTGTTGGCCACCTACATATCTTCTTAGGAAAAAGATCCTAAGAAGGATCTTCTGCTCATTTAAAAAAAATTTTTCCCCAAGTTGAGTTTTTTGAGTTCTTTATATATTTTGGATTTCAACCCCTTGTCAGATTTGTCATTTACAAATATCTTCTCTTATTCAGCAGTTTGCTTTTCCTTTTTGCTGATAGTTTCCTTTGCTGAGAAAAGTTTTTTTTTAGTTGATAAAGTTCAGTGGCACCCCACTCCAGTACTTTTGCCTGGAAAATCCCATGGACGGAGGAATGTGGTAGGCTGCAGTCAATGGAGTCGCTAGAGTCGGACATGACTGAGTGACTTCACTTTCACTTTTCACTTTCATGCATTGGAAAAGGAAACGGTAACTGACTCCAGTGTTCTTGCCTGGAGAATCCCAGGGATGGGGGAGCCTGGTGAGCTGCTGTCTATGGGGTCGCACAGAGTTAGACATGACTGAAGCGACTTAGCGATACTGATAGTTCCATTTGTTTATTTTTGCTTTTGTTTTCCTTAACTGAAGAACATACCTGAAAAATATTGCTAAGATCAATGTCAAAGACTGCAATACTGATGTTTCCTTCTAGGAGTTTTTACGGTTTCAAGTCTTGAAACATCTAAGACTTTAATCCGGATTGAGGGCTTGTGTGTGTGGATGTGGGTATGTGTGGATAGTGTAAAAAAGTAGTCCAGTTTAATTCTTTTGTATACAGTTTTCCAAATACTGAATATATATTGAATATATATCGAAGAGGTTGTCTTTTCCCCGTTGTATATTCTTGCCTTGTTTGTCAACAGATGACTTGACCATATAAGTGTGGATTTATTTATGAATTCTCTATTCTGTTCCATTGATCTTTATGACTGTTTTTGTGCCAGTACTAAGCTATTTTTTTATCTGTAGCTTTGTAGTATAGTTTGAAATTACCGATGTGATACTTCCAGTTTTGTCCTTTGTTCTCAAGATCCTTGTGTCTACTCAGGGTCTTTTATGTTTCCATACAAATTTTAGAATTATATGTTCTAGTTCTGTGAAAAATGTCCTTGGTGTTTTGATACAGATCGCATGGAATTTGTAGATTGGTGTGAGATTATTGTTCTATTAAAATGTTAATTATTTTAATCTGTAAGCACAGTATATCTTTTCATTTGTTTGTACATCACAATGTCTTTCATAAATATCTTATCATTTTCCATGTACAAGTCTTTTGGCAGTTTAGTTAAATTTATTCCTAAGTATTGTATTCATTTTGATGCAATTGATTAGTTTAATTGCCTTAGTAATTTCTCTTCTGATAGATGGTTGTTCAGTTCAGTTCAGTCGCTCGGTTGTGTCTGACTCTTTGCGACCCCATGAATCACAGCACGTCAGGCCTCTCTCATGTCAGGCCTCCCTGTCCATAACCAACTCCTGGAGTTCACTCAGACTCATGTCCATAGAGTCAGTGATGCCATCCAGCCATCTCATCCTCTGTAGTCCCCTTCTCCTCTTGCCCCCAATCCCTCCCAGCATCAGGGTCGTCTCCAATGAGTCAACTCTTCCCATGAGATGGCCAAAGTACTGGAGTTTCAGCTTTAGCATCATTCCTTCCAAAGAAATCCCAGGGCTGATCTCCTTAAGAATGGACTGGTTGGATTTCCTTGCAGTCCAAGGGACTCTCAAGAGTCTTCTCCAACACCACAGTTCAAAAGCATCAATTCTCCAGCACTCAGCCTTCTTCACAGTCCAACTCTCACATCCACACATGACCACTGGAAAAACCATAGCCTTGATTAGACGAACCTTTGTTGGCAAAGTAATGTCTCTGTTTTTGAATATGTTATCTAGGTTGGTCATAACTTTCCTTCCAAGAAGTAAGCGTCTTTTAATTTCATGGCTGCAGTCACCATCTGCAGTGATCTTGGAGCCCAGGAAAATAAAGTCTGATGCTGTTTCCACTGTTTCCCCATCTATTTCCCATGAAGTGATGGGACCAAATGCCATGATCTTCGTTTTCTGAATGTTGAGCTTTAAGCCAACTTTTTCACTCTCCACTTTCACTTTCATCAAGAGGCTTTTTAGTTCCTCTTCACTTTCTGCCATAAGGGTGGTGTCATCTGCATATCTGAGGTTATTGATAATTCTCTTGGCAATCTTGATTTCAACTTGTGTTTCTTCCACTCCAGTGTTTCTCATGATGTACTCTGCATAGAAGTTAAATAAGCAGAGTGACAATATACAGCCTTGGCATACTCCTTTTCCTATTTGGAAACAGTCTGTTGTTCCACGTCCAGTTCTAACTGTTGCTTTCTGACCTGCATATAGGTTTCTCAAGAGGCAGATCAGGTGGTTTGGTATTCCCCTCTCTTTCAGAGTTTTCCACATTTTGTTATGATCCACAGAGTCAAAGGCTTTGGCATAGTCAATAAAGCAGAAATAGATGTTTTTCTGGAACTCTCTTGCTTTTTCGATGATCCGTCAAATGTTGGCAATTTGATCTCTGGTTCCTCTGCCTTTTCTAAAACCAGCTTGAACATCAGGAAGTTTGTATTAGAAATGCAACAGAGTTTTGTATACTGATTTTTTATTCTGAAACTTTACTGAATTCATTAATGAATTCTAATAGTCTCTTGATGACATCTTCAGGATTTTCTGTATACAGTGTTGCATTTTTTGCAAACAGTGACCATTTTACTTCTTCCTTTCCAATATGGGTGCCTTTTACTTATTTGGGCTTCCCTCGCGGCTTAGCTGATAAAGAAATCCACCTGCAGTGCTTAGGAGACCTGAGTTCAATCCCTGGGTTAGGAAGATCCCCTGGAGAAGGGCACAGCAAGCCACTCCAGTATTCTGGCCTGGAGAATCCCGTGGATTGTGTAGTCCATGGGGTCACAAAGAGTCATTTATTTATTTATTCTCTCTCTCATCTGATTGCTGCAGCTTGCACATCCAATACTATGTTGAATAAAAAGTAGTGAGAGTTGGCATCCTGATCCTAGTGGCATCCACCACTTTCAGCTGGTGGATGGTTAAGCATCTGCACTAATAGGCTAAAGGGAGATCTCCAATATGGCTTTTGCTAACACTAATGTCCTCATGGTAGAATGAGTCTATAAAAGTATTGCTATTGTTATCTACTTTCCCAAAGGGCGTCCCAGTTGCTTCCTTCCTCTCAGGAGTTGCTTCAAGATCAACAAGTGCGTCTGACACAGGCTCATTTCTAATTACTACCTCTGCACTGGGGTTTAGAGCATGTGAGATTGAGATCAAGCCCTTTAAGAGTGCAGTCTCTGCCCCTTTGCACTTCTTACACCAGTCCTGCTGGCCTTTAAAGCCAGCCGTTCTTGGGCTCATCTTCCTGGCACAGGATCCTCGCGCTAGGGAGCCTGATGTGGGGCTCAGACTCCTCATTACTTGGGGAGAACCTGTGCCACTTTTATTATCCTCCTGCATGCAGGTCACCTACCTGAGCATGAGAATCACCTACTCATGTATGTGTATTTTAACTATACTCCATCTCCATCTTTCCTACGCATCTCATTATGGTTCCATCTTTGAATCTTTAGCCCTTTTTACTGTAGGGCTCATTAGAACCATGAAAAATCTAATATGCATCATAATGTTTGTAGGGTTTGTGTTGGAAATAAGAAGAACTACTGACCTTGAAATACTTTGCTCTGCTTTTCTAGTTTAACAACTCCCCGGACTAAGTTCCAATGAAAATTCTTTGGAAATGATATTCTCTGACTTGGTAGTTCTTTCTTCTAATACAAAATTTTGTGCATAATCTTTTCATCCAGATCATTAAAGATCATTTTATATTTAAAAAAATGTTTCACTGCTTCTATAATACATTGTTTTTAAGATATGCACAAAGTGTTTATTCACCTATACTGCTCTTTCATATGGATGTTTGTATATTAATAATGATCTAGAGCATAGATAAACATAATAAAGTTATTTATCATGTTTAACATAAGTAGAACAAGCTAAGTGGAGTATGTGACATATAAACTATTAAAATTATTGAATCTGACCAGTGTATCATACTAAAGATTGTTTTTATATATTCATAATATTATATTTCTATGCACATAAGTAATGCATAAATTAAATTAGCATTTAATGTTTTATATCCTGGAAGGAAGGGCATCATGCTTAGTTTGAAAATTCCTTAAAAAGAAGTAGATACAATTTTTGTATATCCAAGAAATCTACAATAACTACACAATTATTTTTTACCAATGAGAGATACATTAGTGGATAATACTTCCAGTTTTAGAACCCATGTGATTAATTTTACTGACTCTATTCTTATCCATGTAATATGTGATTTGACCTACATAATTTATAAGATCTCTCTACTTCTAAATTCCTATGAAATATTTCTAAATTAAACTTTAAATATAAATTGCCACCATGTACCACACTATAGTGTAAGATAATGTAAGAACTTGCTTCAAAGCAGACATGCTCTGTTCTTTAAACTGTGTGTGATTTAAGAAGTTTGGCACTAACTTTATTTGGATGATGCAAAGAGTGAAATCATCTCCTGTTTCTAAGACTATTTTTGGTTCTTTTTCTTATAGAAAAATAAAGGAAAAATAACTTTTCTTCACTAAATATCACATTTTATGTCTAACTACATAGGGCATTCAGTCCTGTTGCTGTGGAAGCATCTGGCAACTGCTCTGCTTGGATGATCTTGGGAATTGAAATTTTCAGCAGCCAAATGAGTTCCCAGGAACTTCTAGGGCCTTGGTGGATAGGATTTTAATGAAGATCAGTTTTCATTTTTATACACAGAATTTCATTTAAAAAATACTGAAGTGCTTTAAAGCACCGATATCTTAGATTTTCTGGCTAATGCTACATGACATCAATCATTCATTTGAAATAAAACAAATACTATCAATATTATTTTCATTTTTATTGTAGCCAACAAGATAATAAATGCATTCCATTATTTAAATCTGATCTGAGTGATTGGTTTTCAATAAATAACAAGCATTCAGTCTTTACCTGGACTCTTTACTTTCTGCCTCATGTTATGGTGGACAAAAGTTGTTTTTTTTTTTTTTTTTTTTAATTGGTATTCATTAGTAATAATTTTGAGATTGTTTTGTACTCACTTTTTCATTTTCTCAAAACACTAATGTTTAGAAGATCCTAAAATATCTTTTAGCAGATCATGAAAAAATTTGGTAAAGTGAAAGCATGTATCTAACAGCACTATCTGTTAGATATCTAAATTTATGTTTTCTTTGAATCAGTCAGTTCAGTTCAGTTGCTCAGTCATGTCTGACTCTTTGAGACCCCATGGACTGCAACATGCCAGGCCTCCCTATCACCAACTCCCAGAGTTTACTCAAACTCATGTCCATTGACTTGATGATGCCATCCACCCATCCCATCCTCTGTCATCCCCTTCTCCTCCCACCTTCAATCTTTCCCAGCATCAGGGGTCTTTTCCAATGAGTCAGCTCTTCACATCAGGTGGACAAAGTATAGTGACTGAGAAGTTATAAGTAATTTATTTTTGTATTCATATTTTTGATATTATTGTTACCCTGCTTATTTAACTTATATGCAGAGTACATCACAAGAAACTCTGGGCTGGAAGAAGCACAAGCTGGAATCAAGATTGCTGGGAGAAATACCAGTAACCTCAGATATGCAGATGACACCACCCTTACGGTAGAAAGTGAAGAAGAATTAAAGAGCCTCTTGATGAAAGTGAAAGAGAAGTTAAAAAGTTGGATTAAAGCTCAACATCCAGAAAACTAAGATCATGGCATCCGGTCCCATCACTTCATGGCAAATAGATGGGGAAACAGTGGAAACAGTGGCTGACTTTATTTTTCTAGGCTCCAAAATTACTGCAGATGATGATTGCAGCCATGAAATTAAAAGATGCTTACTCCTTGGAAGGAAAGTTATAACCAACGTAGACAGCATATTCAAAAGCAGAGACATTACTTTGTCCACAAAGGTCTGACTAGTCAAAGCTATGGTTTTTCCAGTAGTCATGTATAGATGTGAGAGGTGGACTATAAAGAAAGCTGAGCACTGAAGAATTGATACTTTTGAACTGTGGTGTTGGAAAAGACTCTTGAGCATCCCTTGGACGGCAAGAAGATCCAACCAGTCCGTCCCAAAGGAGATCAGTCCTGGGTGTTCATTGGAAGGACTGATGTTGAAGCTGAAACTCCAATACTTTGGCCACCTAATGTAAAGAGCTGACTCATTTGAAAAGACCCTGATGCTGGGAAAGATTGAGGGCAGGAGGAGAAGGGGACGACAGAGGATGAGATGGTTGGATGGCATCACCGACTCAATGGACATGAGTTTGGGTAAACTCCAGGAATTGGTGATGGACAGGGAGGCTGGGAGTGCATGGTTCATGGGGTCACAGAGTCAGACACAACTGAGTAACTGAACTGAACTGAACTTGATGTTTAAGTTCATATTTAATTACTATAGAATAATTTAGTGGAAAATATTTCTAAATATTAAACTTAGGTACCTGATTTATAATAAATTTATCTTATACCCACTGACTGATATAGTGATTTTTACAAGCTTACATATTGCGAGTTAAACTTATCTTCTTTTACTTTACTCTCTAATAATGTATTCCTTGGAATAATTTTATTACATTGTTACATGATAAAATATTTTATATCATTTTTCTTTCCTCATGTGAACAGTTTATTAGAAGAAACAGACTATTGAATAGTTTATTGTGTTTGTTTTTTGGTTCTATACCTTTGATTCAGTAGACTGTGGATATTTACTTGAATTATAATTTCTAGATTTATTAAATGGTTGCCTTTTAGATAAAAGTTATTTATGGAATTAATCTAAACTAAATCAATGGCTCTTTTAATAGTATCTGCCTTGTCCAAGACAAAACTATAAATGCTGATTATCTTCTATATCATTGCCTACACCTATGCTGGAAAAAGAAATGGCTACCCATTCCAGTATTTTTGCCTGGAGAGTCTCATGGACAGAGGAGCCTGGCAGGCTACTGTCCATGTGGTCACAAAAGGCAGACATGACTTAAAGACTAAATTATTACTACTATGCTTATACCTACCTCTATCCAAATTATTGATATTTATACAGAGCATATGTGTACTCTTTATACATTTTTTCAATATCTCTTCTAGGTTTCATATTTTTATATTCTTGGCCAAGATTTAAAAATGGGAGATACAATTCAACCATAAATAAAGAACAAAATTTTGTCATTTGCAGGAACATGGATGGACTTGGAAGGCATTATTCTGAGTGAAATAAATCAAACAAGAAAAGACAGATGCTGTGTGATATCACATAAGGAATATAAAAAACACAACAAAGTAGTGAACATAATCGGAGAAGGCAATGGCACCCCACTCCAGTACTCTTGCCTGGAAAATCCCATGGACAGAGGAGCCTGGTAGGCTGCAGTCCATGGGGTCGCTAAGAGTTGGACACGACTAAGTGAATTCACTTTCACTTTTCACTTTCATGCATTGGAGGAGGAAATGGCAACCCACTCTAGTATTCTTGCCTGGAGAATCCCAGGGATGGCGGGGCCTGGTGGGCTGCCGTCTATGGGGTCGCACAGAGTTGGACACGACTGAAGCGACTTAGCAGCAGCAACAGCAGTGAACATAATGAAGAAGAAGCAGACTCACAGATATAGCAAAAAAAAAAAAAAAAAAAAAAAAGCTAGTGGTTACCATGGGGGATGGGGAGACAACATAGGGGTGGTAGAGTGAGGGGTACAAATTATTGGGCATAAAACTACAAGGATGCATTGTACAACATGGAGAATATAGACAATATTTCATAATAACTGTAAAAATAGAGTGTAACCTTTAAAAATTATATTTAAAAAAAAAAAAAAAGTGGGACATAGGAGAGTGAGAAAAAGCCTACTTAAAATTACTTTAGTCCAGAACTTAAGGCAAGGATAATAAAGAAAATCCTAATATTGTACCAGGCAAAAGAAATTGAGATTTAAAAGTTATTTTAAAAATGCCTTTGTTGTGAAGCACATGTCCTTCTCTATCCTGCCTGAAACTTGCTTAGCCATGGCTTAAATAATACAAGGGCAAGAATAGATACATATTCTCTTATCGCTTATATTTTCAAATAATTCCCTGATTTCACTTTAAGGAGATACTGAGAGTATGTGTATTGTAACTGTAAATTTTTCCATGAATTTGATGAGTTTAGGAGTCACAAATCTACCTTGTTTCTTAGATAATTTCCTCTACATTTTATCTTTACTGTTTTTATTATTGTATTAATCTCCTTTTTAGATACCAAACTATTTGCATGTATGGCATCTCAATTCTCCAACAGTTCCACATTTACCAACTTTTCTCTCATTATTCCATCTCTCTTTTTCTTTCTGTAGCCTTGTTCTGTTGCTTCCATGTCAATTTGTACCATCTTTCAACAACTTACCTGAATATATCATTCCCATTTCATTCTGAGCATTTTATTTTGCCTTTTACTGTTTTAGAGTCACATCTGTAGATTATTTTTTCTTTTACTATTATTTTATGGTAAATTTTACTATTTTCTTATAAATGGTTTTGTATATGTTTTATTTTAATAGTGGTTTAGCTCAAAAGTAAGATTTTTTTTTTCTAATTCAATGTTTTCTTTTGACTGGATTTTCATTGTAGAGACATCAATATAAGCAAAGTATGAAAATGCACACAAGGAAAGACTCTCCGTGGTTCCTCTTACTACATACTTAGTAAAAATCATTCTCTGATGTTTGAAGTTGGAGCACAGACTAATACAGTTAATTTCCAGACAGTGATTTTACTTATTCAGGAACCAGAATGAAAGTGGTTTTTCTTTGCTAGGTCCCATTATCACCTACCTGCACATTCATATGAGTCTCTTTTGAGTAAAGAGTTATGAACTATCACTCCTTTGGCATTAAGGCAACATCACACTGGGCGTCATGATTTCTAAGAAGAATTTCAGCCCTCACTTTCCTCCTCTACTGAGACTGAGTATACTGTACAAAGTACCTAGTTGTATTCAACTGATCTGCTTGCATTTTGCCATGTGGTTTCCTTAATATATGATATTCATCTTGGATAAACTGATGAATTGCTACCTTACTTCTCAACTGCATCGATGCCAAACTCTCCCTATTGTTTACTTCAAAGTATATGCAATAATATAGTTAATATATATATACTATATATATATATTAAAAAAACATATATCTATATATGTATATAATGAATTATATATAGTTTCCCTCATAGCTCAATCGGTAAAGAATCTTCCTGCAATGCAGAAGACCTGGGTTCGATTCCTGGGTCACGAAGATCCACTGGAGAAGGGATGGGCTGCTGCTGCTGCTAAGTCGCTTCAGTCCTGTCCGACTCTGTGCGACCCCATAGACGGAAGCTCACCAGGCTCCCCTGTCCCTGGGATTCTCCAGGCAAGAACACTGGAGCGGGTTGCCATTTCCTTCTCCAATGCATGAAAGCGAAAAGTGAAAGTGAAGCCGCTCAGTCGTGTCCGACTCTTAGCGACCCCATGGACTGGAGCCTACCAGGCTCCTCCATCCATGGGATTTTACCCTCTCCAATATTCTTGGTGTTCCCTTGTGGCTCAGCTGGTAAAGAATCCGCCTGCAATGTGGGACACCTGGGTTCAGTCTTTGGATTGGGATCCCCTGGAGAAGGGAAAGGTTGCCCATTCCAGTATCCTGGCCTGGAGAATTACATGGACTGTATAGTTCATGGGGTAGCAAAGAGTCGGACACTTTGACCTCACTTCAAAAAAAAGGTAAATGAAGCATTCATTTGACTACTTGAGAAGCATTGTATATGACAGATGCCTTCTTAATACCATTGCAGAAATTAGTTCTCCTATTTTGGGAAAGTATCCCAGTGATCCCTATCAGATCAGATCAGATCAGATCAGTCGCTCAGTCGTGTCCGACTCTTTGCGACCCCATGAACCGCAGCACGCCAGGCCTCCCTGTCCATAACCAGCTCCCGGAAGTCACTCAGACTCGCATCCATCGAGTCAGTGATGCCATCCAGCCATCTCATCCTCTGTCGTCCCCTTTTCCTCCTGCCCTCAATCCCTCCCAGCATCAGAGTCTTCTCCAATGAGTCAACTCTTCGCATGAGCTGGCCAAAATACTGGAGTTTCAGCTTTAGCATCATTCCTTCCAAAGAAATTCCAGGATTGATCTCCTTCAGAATGGACTGGTTGGATCTTCTTGCAGTCCAAGGGACTCTCAAGAGTTTTCTCCAACACCACAGTTCAAAAGCATCAATTCTTCAGCGTTCAGCCTTCTTCACAGTCCAGCTCTCACATCCATACATGACCACAGGAAAGACCATAGCCTTGACTAGGCGAAATTTTGTTGGTAAAGTAATGTCTCTGCTTTTGAATATGCTATCTAGGTTGCTCATAACTTTCCTTCCAAGGAGTAAGCGTCTTTTAATTTCATGGCTGCAGTCACCATCTGCAGTGATTTTGGAGCCCAGAAAAACAAAGTCTGACACTGTTTCCACTGTTTCCCCATCTATTTCCCATGCAGTAATGGGACCAGATGCCATGATCTTCGTTTTCTGAATGTTGAGCTTTAAGCCAACCCTTTCACTCTCCACTTTCACTTTCATCAAGAGGCTTTTTAGCCCCTCTTCACTTTCTGCCATAAGAGTGGTGTCATCTGCATATCTGAGGTTATTGATATTTCTCCCGGCAATCTTGATTCCAACTTGTGTTTCTTCCAGTCCAGCATTTCTCATGATGTACTCTGCATATAAGTTAAATAAACATGGTGACAATATACAGCCTTGACGTACTCCTTTTCCTATTTGGAACCAGTCTGTTGTTCCATGACCAGTTCTAACTGTTGCTTCCTGACCTGCATACAGATTTCTTAAGAGGCAGATCAGGTGGTCTCGTATTCCCATCTCTTTAAGAATTTTCCATAGTTTATTGTGATCCACACAGTCAAAGGCTTTGGCATAGTCAATAAAGCAGAAATAGATGTTTTTCTGGAACTCTCTTGCTTTTTCCATGATCCAGCGGATGTTGGCAGTTTGATCTCTGGTTCCTCTGCCTTTTCTAAAACCAGCTTGAACATCAGGAAGTTCACGGTTCACATATTGCTGAAGCCTGGCTTGGAGAATTTTGAGCATTACTTTACTAGCGTGTGAGGTGAGTGCAATTGTGCAGTAGTTTGAGCACTCCTTGGCATTGCCTTTCTTTGGGATTGGGATGAAAACTGACCTTTTCCAGTCCTGTGGCCACTGCTGAGTTTTCCAAATTTGCTGCCATATTGAGTGCAGCACTTTCACAGCATCATCTTTCAGGACTTGGAATAGTTCCACTGGAATTCCATCACCTCCACTAGCTTTGTTCATAGTGGTGCTTTCTAAGGCCCATTTGACTTCACATTCCAAGATGTCTGGCTCTAGGTCAGTGATCACATCATCATGATTGTCTAGGTCTTGAAGCTCTTTTTTGTGCAGTTCTTCTGTGTATTCTTGCCACCTCTTCTTAATATCTTCTGCTTCTGTTAGGTCCACACCATCTCTGTCCTTTATCGTGCCCATCTTTGCATGAAATGTTCCTTTGGTATCTCTGATTTTCTTGAAGAGATCCCTAGTCTTTCCCATTCTGTTGTTTTCCTCTATTTCTTTGCATTGATCACTGAAGAAGGCTTTCTTATCTCTTCTTGCTATTCTTTGGAACTCTGCATTTAGATGTTTATATCTTTCCTTTTCTCCTTTGCTTTTCGCTTCTCTTCTTTTCACAGCTATTTGTAAGGCCTCCCCAGACAACTCCATAAATAAATATGTAAGTCTATTTTGAAATTATTCACAGCCTATACATTATAGATATCTGTGATCCAAAATACTTGCTTGGTAACATATCTACCTATACACAATGATGATATGCAAATGATTTAACTTGATATAATTAAAGCAATTAAAACTAATGCTGCAATAAAAGTAAAAGTTAGATAGACATACATGCAAAACTTATTCACAGTAATAACCATGCTACAATTAAATTTTCCTCAATAAAGTTAATACTTACCATTAAAGAATTCCATGAAATTCACTAATTTAAATATTTATGTTATAAAATAAACATCAGAGTGCAATGAAGTTCATTTTTACATTTTAACACTAGTCAAGTGAGAAAACTCATTCCTGCAATAAATGAAATTAAAATAGGGACAGAAATTAGGAACATAAAAATTATTATCATATTGAATAATTGTTGAGAAAGTTATTCTATGCAAAACAATCAGTTTTGTAAACTAAAATGTTACAATAAAGGCATAAATGCTCTGTGTAAATATAATTTAAAATTACTGAATAATATAATGTAACTTGTAAAGCACTATTTGAAATTTTTGATTATTTTATAACTCTTGATTAGATGGAAAGAGAATTAGCTTCCAAATCAATGATTTTATGGGTTTCTGTTGCACTCGTTCAGTGTACATAAAGTCTTTGCAGAACAAATATTTTGTGTATTAATAAATTTATTTGTTGCTGGGCAATAATTGTATATGATTATACATATGACCAAGTTGAAGTAAAAGTTTCGCCTAAGGTACCATCTCATCCTCTGTTGTCCCCTTCTCCTCCCTCCTTCCAACTTTCCCAGCACCAGAGTCTTTTCCAATGAATTGTTTTTTTGTATAAGGTGACCAAAGTATTGGAGTTTCAGCTTCAGCATCTGTCCTTCCAATGAATATTCAAAACTGATTTCCTTTAGGATGAACTCGTTGGATCTCCTTGTAGTCCAAGGGACTCTCAAGAGTCTTCTCCAACACCTGAGTTCAAAAGCATCAATTATTTCGCACTCAGCTTTCTTTATAGTTCAGCTCTCATATACATACATTCAGTTCAGTTCAGCTTAGTCGTGTCCAACTCTTTATGACCCCATGAATCACAGCACACCAGGCCTCCCTATTCATCACCAACTCCCGGAGTTTACCCAAACTCATGTTCATCCAGTCAGTGATGCCATCCAGCCATCTCATCCTCTGTCGTCCCCTTTTCCTCCTGCCGCCAATCCCTTCCAGCATCAGGGTCTTTTCCAATGAGCCAACTCTTTGCATGAGGTGGCCAAAGTACTGGAGTTTCAGCTGTAATTATTGTATAATAATTGTTAGGATATTAAGTCAATACAAACTGTCAGTCTTTTAAGTGAATACACAATCTTATTATCATTTATATCCAGTAAACAAAATTGATAAGTGAAACATGTTTACTTGAGAGAAGGCTTGATTTAGAATTGTATTAATCATGACTTATAATAGCTAAATTCAATTGTAATTATTGCATTAAATTATCTATAATGAGTTTCACCAAAGTATTAAGTAGTATAATAGCATAGATATTCTGTGAAGCATTGCTTTAACTTTCAGGTAAAAATAGCAGCAGATTTTTAGTGGCATGTTGGAAACAAATTTGCTATATCAATACTAGAAAGAAATAGTCCCCAGATTGTATATAAATCTAAGGTATTAAATCATTCAGAAACCTGAGACATATTTTTTATGTATTTAGAGTAAGTTGCACAGTCCAATAAGTCTGTGAAAATCCAGTTGTTTCATTGGTCTTTAAAGACAGTAAAGAAGAAATAGAGGCTTTTGTGTTTATTCAAGTATGGCTTTGTAAAAATAAGTATATTGCAATATAATTTATATTTTATTTAATAATGTCAATTATCATGTCATTTAAGTAGAAATTTATCCAAACTTCCAGCAGATTTGACTAATACAATGAGGAAAATAAGAAGATTTTTGTATAGAAATCCTGGAATGTTATTCACATCTTTTACCTTTACCTTATATCTATTTCCATAAGAATGGTGGCTCAGAGAGTAGAAAATCTGCCTGCAATAAGGGTTCAGTCCCTGGGTCTGGAAGATCCCATGGAGAAGGGAATGGTAACCCACTCCAGTATTCTTCCCTGGAGAATTCCATGGATAGAGGAGCCTGGCACAGAGATCACAAGGAATTAGACACAACTGAGCAACTAACACTTTCACTTTTTTCATTTCTATAAGATTAAAATTTTCACATAAAATTTTCCTAATGCATTCCTTATGGATGCTTTAATTTAATTGATATATTTTTTCAGTTTTGCAAAATTCATTTTCTGGTGGAGGAGGAAAGATATAGTTTATCATAAAATTATCATAGACATAAATTTTTGTACTGAGTTTATTGGTTAAACTTTCTAGTATTTATATAACTTTCTTAAAGTTGCTATTGTGTCAGATACCAATGCATATATTGTTCATTATTTTAGAAATTTTTCTCATTACCAATGTACTATATTTATTGAAAAGAATATAAAAAATAGAGAAATAAGCCTCACAAAATAACCACTGTAAATTTTCTTCTGTGTTTTCTTTCATATTTCATTTTCACTGTTTTTGTTGCACTAATTTTTATTAAAAATGGAATCTTATAATAACTAGCTCCTTTAAATAAAAGGAATATATTTCATTATCATCAAATACTTTAATATTAGCTTCTTAATGCTTTTATTAAGTACTAGCCCTTTATTTCAAGATCTGTTTGATTTCTTTGGGGCTTCCCTCATGGCTCAGACAGTAAATAATCTCCTTGCAATGTAGGAAACATAGGTTTGATCCCTGGGTCAGGAAGATCCCATTGAGGAGGAAATGGCTGTTCACTCCAGTATTCTAGCCAGGAGAATTCTATGGAAAGAAAAGCCTGCCAAGCTACAGTCCATGGGGCCCTAAAGAGTTGGACAAGACTGAGAAACTAACATATTTTAAACTTAAACAAAGTCAAGGAGAGGTAGGAGATAAATGCAGTAAGGATACCAATATACTTAACGAAACTGAAATTTGACAAGTCCCTTGCAAGATGGTGGAGTAGAAGCATATGAACTCATCTTCGGTGAAAACTCCAAAATTGCAACTTGCTGCTGAATAACCACCAGCAGGAAAATGTTGCACCAAAAAAAGATACTCCACATCCAAGGGCAAAGAAGAAATCCCTAAAAGATGGTAGGAGGGGCAAAATCACATTTAGAATCAAACCACTTACCAGCCAGAGACATTCAGAGGGCTTAAACAAAATCTTGTGCACACCAGGACTCAAAGGAACCATGGAGACTGAGCAAGACCTGCCTTTGAGTATTTTAATGTCTCCTGTAGAGGCATGGGTCAGCAGTGGCCTGCCTCAGGGACAGGGGCTCTGGCTGCAGCAGACCTGGGACACGTGGTGTGTGGCGTAAACCCTTTTAGAGGAGATCGCCATTAGCCTCACCACAAAACCGCCAAGCAGACAACCTGTAAACTGCAGAACAATTACACCAAAGTAATTCTTGCACTGTTAAGAAAGTTCTAGGACACATAACAGATTTTCCAACCTGGGGATCCTGCCAAGGGATTGAGAACCCCCAGGGAACTTGACTTTGAAGGCCAGTGGGATTTGATTACAGAATTTTCATAGGACTGGGGAAACAGATGCTTGGAGGGCACAATCAGAACATTGTGCACACCAGAAGCCAGAAGAAAGGAGCAGTGTCTCCACAATAGCCTGAGCCAGTCTTGCCTGTGAGTATCCAGTAGCTCTGGCAGAGGTGTAGATGGAGAGTGGCCTGCTGTGGCTTTAGGGGCACTGAATACACACAGTGCAGGTGAAAGTCCTTTTGAAAGATATCACCATTATCCCTACCATAGTATGGCCTCAGGCCAAACAACAGGGAGGGAACAAAGCCCCACCCATCAACAGAAAATTGGATTGAAGATTTACTGAGCATCAGCAAAGGAGAAAAGGAAAGATATAAACATCTGAATGCAGAGTCCCAAAGAATAGCAAGAAGAGATAAGAAAGCCTTCTTCAGCGATCAATGCAAAGAAATAGAGGAAAACAACAGAATGGGAAAGATGAGGGATCTCTTTAAGAAAATCAGAGATACCAAAGGAACATTTCATGCAAAGATGGGCTGGATAAAGGACAGAAATGGTATGGACCTAACAGAAACAGAAGATATTAAGAAGAGGTGGCAAGAATACACAGAAGAACTGTAACAAAAAAGATCTTCATGACCCAGATAATCACAATGGTGTGATCACTGACCTAGAGCCAGACATCTTGGAATGTGAAGTCAAGTGGGCCTTAGAAAGCATCACTACGAACAAAGCTAGTGGAGGTGATGGAATTTCAGGTGAGCTATTCCAAATCCTGAAAGATGATGCTGTGAAAGTGCTGCACTCAATATGCCAGCAAATTTGGAAAACTCAGCAGTGGCCACAGGATTGGAAAAGGTCAGTTTTCATTCCAATCCCAAAGAAAGGCAATGCCAAAGAATGCTCAAACTACCGCACAACTGCACTCATCTCACATGCTAGTAAAGTAATGCTCAAAATTCTCCAAGCCAGGCTTCAGCAATATGTGAACCGTGAACTTCCTGATGTTCAAGCTGGTTTTAGAAAAGGCAGGGGAACCAGAGATCAAATTGCCAACATATGCTGGATCATGGAAAAAGCAAGAGAGTTCCAGAAAAGCATTTATTTCTGCTTTATTGACTATGCCAAAGCCTTTGACTCTGTGGATCACAATAAACTGTGGAAAATTCTGAAAGAGATGGGAATACCAGACCACCTGATTTGCCTCTTGAGTAATTTGTATGCAGGTCAGGAAGCAACAGTTAGAACTGGACATGGAGCAACAGACTGGTTCCAAATAGGAAAAGGAGTACGTCAAGCCTTTTTGTCACCCTGTTTATTTAACTTCTATGCAGAGTACATCATGAGAAACACTGGACTGGAAGAAACACAAGCTGGAATCAAGAATGCTGAGAGAAATCTCAATAACCTCAGATATGCAGATGACACCACCCTTATGGCATAAAGGGAAGAGGATCTAAAAAGCCTCTTGATGAAAGTGAAAGTGGAGAGTTAAAAAGTTGGCTTAAAGGTCAACATTCAGAAAATGAAGATCATGGCATCCTGTCCCATCACTTCATGGGAAATAGGTGGGGAAACAGTGGAAACAGTGTCAGACTTTATTTTTCTGGGCTCCAAAATCACTGCAGATGGTGACTGCAGCCATGAAATTAAAAGGTGCTTACTCCTTGGAAGGAAAGTTATGACCAACCTAGATCACATATTGAAAAGAAGAGACATTACTTTGCCAACAAAGGTTCGCCTAGTCAAGGCTATGGTCTTTCCTGTGGTCATGTATGGATGTGAGAGCTGGACTGTGAAGAAGGCTGAGTGCCGAAGAATTGATGCTTTTGAATTGTGGTGTTGGAGAAGACTCTTGAGAGTCCCTTGGACTGCAAGGAGATCCAACCAGTCCATTCTGAAGGAGATCAGCCCTGAAATTTCTTTGGAAGGAATGATGCTAAAGCTAAAACTCCAGTACTTTGGCCACCTCATGCGAAGAGTTGACTCATTGGAGAAGACTCTGATGCTGGGAGGGATTGAGGACAAGAGGAGAAGGGGACGACAGAGGATGAGATGGATGAGACAGAGGATGGCATCACTGACTCGATGGATGTGAGTCTGAGTGACCTCCGTGAGTTGGTGATGGACAGGGAGGCCTGGGGTGCTGTGATTCATGGGATTGCAAAGAATCGGACAGGACTGAGTGACTGATCTGATATGTTCTGATCTGAGCATCAGCCCACCCATCAGAACAAGACCCAGATTTCCCCACAATCATCACTGGAAGCTTCCACAAGCCTCTTATCCTTTTCCATAGGAGGGCAGACAAAATGAAAACCACAATCACAGAAAACTAACCAAACTGATCACAAGGCTCACAGCCTTTTTTAACTCAATGAAACTATGAAACATGCCATGTAGTGCCACCCAAGACAGATGGGTCATGTTGGAGAGTACAAGAAAAAACGTGATCCACTGGAGAAGGAAATGGCAAACCACTTCAGTATTCTTGCCTTGAGAAGCCCACGAACAGTATGAAAAGGTAAAAAGATATGACATAGAAAGATGAACTCCCCAGGTCTGTAGGCGCCCAATATGCTATTAGAGAAGAATGGAGAAATAATTCCAGAAAGAATGAAGAGATGGAGCCAGAGAGAAAACAATGCCCAGGTGTGGATGTGACTGGTGATGGAAGCAAATTCTGATGCTATAAAGAACAATTTTGTATAGGAACCTGGAATGTTAGGTTCAGAATCATGGAAATTAGAAGTGGTCAAACAGGAGGTAGGAAGAGTGAACACCAATATTTTAGGTATCAGTGAACTAAAATGGACTAGAATGGACAAATTTAATTCAGATGATCATCATATCTACTACTGTGGGCAAGAATCCCTTAGAAGAAATGGTGTAGCCCTCATAGTCAACAAGAGTCCAAAATGCAGTACTTGGGTGAAATCTCAAAAATCACAAAATGATCTCTGTTTGTTTCTAAGGCAAACTATTCAGTAATACAGTAATCCAAGTCTATGCCCCAACCAAAATGCTGAGGAAGCTGAAGTTGAATGGTTCTATGATGATCTATATGATCTTCTAGAACTAATACCAAAAAAGATGTTCTCTTCATCATAGGGGACTGGAATGAAAAAGCAGGAAGTTAAGAGATACCTGGAGTAACAGGAATGTTTGGCTTCAGAGTAAAAAATGAAGCAGGAAAAGTCTAACAGAGTTTTGCCAAGAGAATGCACTGGTCATAGCAAGTACTCTCTTCCAACAACAGAAGATATGACTCTACACATGGACATCAACAAATGGTCAATACAAAAATCAGATTGATTATATTCTTTGCAGCCAAAGATGCAGAATCTCTATATAATCAGCAAAAATAAGACCAGAACGGACTGTGGCTGAGATCATTAACTTCTTACTGCAAAATTCAGACTTAAATTGAAGAAAATAGGGAAACCCTCTAGACCACTCAGGTATGACCTAAATCAAATCCGATTATACAGTGGAAGAGACAAATAGATTTAAGGGATTGGATTTGAATAAAGTGCCTGAATAACTATGGACAGAGGTTCATGACATTGTACAGGAGGCAGTAATCAAGGCCATCCTGGAAAAAAAAGAAGTACAGTAAGGCAAATGGTTGTCTGAGAAGGCCTGAAAAATATCTGAGAAAAGAAGAGAATCAAAAAGCAAAAGAGAAAAGGAAAGATATAAACATCTGAATGCAGAGTTCCAAAGAATAGCAAGAAAAAAGAAGAAAGCCTTCATCAGTGATCAATGCAAAGAAATAGAGGAAAACAATAGAATGGAAAAGACTGGAGATCTCTTCAAGAAAATCAGAGATACTAAGAGAACATTTCATACAAAGATGGGCATCATAAAATACAAAAACCTTATGGAAGTAACAGAAGCAGAAGATATTAACAAGTGGCAAGAATATACAGAAGAACTATATAAAAATGATCTTGATGACCCATATAACCACACTGGTGTGATAACTCACTGAGATCCAGACATTCTGGAATGTGAAGTCAAGTGGGCCTTAGGAAGCACCACTATGAACAAAGCTAGTGGAGGTGATCCAGCTGAGCTATTTCAAATCCTCGAAGATGATGCTGTGAAGGTGCTTCACTCAATATGCCAGAGAATTTGGAAAAATCAACAGTGGGCACAGGACTGGACAAGGTCAGTTTTCAGTCCAATCCCAAAGAAAGGCAATGACAAAGAATGTTCAAACTACTGCACAAGTGCATTCATCTCAAACTCTAGCAAAGTAATGCTCGAAATTCAAGCCAGACTGCAATAGTACGTGAACCAGGAACTGCTACATGTTCAAGCTGGATTTAGAAAAGGTGGAGGAGGCAGAGTTCCTATTGCCAACATCCACTGGATCATAGAAAAAGCAATGGAGTTCCAGAAAAACACATCTACTTCTGATTTACTGATTATGCCAAAGCCTTTGACTGTGTGGATCATAAAAAAACTGTGGAAAATTCTTCAAGAGATGGTAATGCCAGACCACCTTACCTACCTGTCTCCTGAGAAATCTGCGTGCAGATTTCAAGAAGCAGCAGTAAGAACCAGACATGGTACAACAGACTGGTTCCAAATTGGGAAAGAAGTTCATCAAGGTTGTATATTGTAACCTTGCTTATTTAGCTTATTTTCAGAGTACATCATGCAAAATGCTGGGCTAGTTGAAGCAAAAGCTTGAATCAAGATTGCCAGGAGAAATATCAATAACCTCAGATATGCAGATAACACCCCATGCTTACGGCAGAAAGCCAAGAGGAACTAAAGAGCCTCTTGATGAATGAGGAGAGTGAAAACATCGGCTTAAAACTCAGCATTCAAAAAATGAAGATCATGGATCCGCTCCTATCACTTCATGGCAAATAGATGGGGAAACAATGGAAACAGTGATGGACTTTATTTTATTGGGCTCCAAAATCACTGCAGATAGTGACTGCAGACATGAAATTAAGTGATCACTCCTTGAAAGAAAAGCTATGATAAACCTAGATCAGATCAGATCAGATCAGATCAGTCGCTCAGTCGTGTCCGACTCTTTGCGACCCCATGAACCGCAGCACGCCAGGCCTCCCTGTCCATCACCAGCTCCCGGAGGTCACCCAGACTCATACCCATCGAGTCAGTGATGCCATCCAGCCATCTCATCCTCTGTCGTCCCCTTCTCCTCCTGCCCTCAATCCCTCCCAGCATCAGAGTCTTCTCCAATGAGTCAACTCTTCGCATGAGGTGGCCAAAATACTGGAGTTTCAGCTTTAGCATCATTCCTTCTAAAGAAATTCCAGGATTGATCTCCTTCAGAATGGACTGGTTGGATCTTCTTGCAGTCCAAGGGACTCTCAAGAGTCTTCTCCAACACCACAGTTCAAAACCTAGATAGCATGTTTAAAAGCAGAGACATTCATTTGCAAAGTTATGTCTAGTCAAAGCTATCATTTTTCCAGTAGTCACGTGTGAATGTGAGTGTTGGACCATAAAGAAAGCTGAACACTGAAGAGATGCTTTTGAACTGTGGTATTGGAGAAGACTCTTGAGAGTCCCTTGGACTGCAAGGAAATTTAACTAGTCAGTACTGAAGGAAATCAGTCCTGAATGTTCATTTGAAGAACTGATGCTTAAGCTGAAGCTGCAATACTTTGGCCACCTACCTGATGGGAAGAACTGACTCATTGTAAAAGACCCTGATGCAGGGAAAGATTGAAGGCGGGAGGAGAAGGGTATGACAGATTATGAGATGGTTGGATGGCATCATTGGATATGAGTTTGAGTATGCTCTGGAAATTTGTGATGGGCAGGGAAGCTTGGCATGCTGCAGTCCATAGGGTCACAAAGAGTCAGATATTAGTGAGTGACTGAACTGAGCTAAATGAGCAACTAACACTTTATTTCTTTATTTCAAGATTTAGTTTTTTATTGAACTTTGTGTTTATACTGTGTAACTTTGTGCAAAATGTCTTAGAGTAAATCTTTCGAGTCCTTAAAAAATATACAATTTTTTAATATAACATCTTGCTATATTATTACCCCCAAATTTCTTTTTTATATTTGTTGTATAGGAAAAAGATATACAATTTTATCAACACTGATTTGCTCCATGATTTCTTTGGCAATTATAATACACAACATCTTACTATAGAAAGCAAAGGAAAGGAAGTCTCTTAATATCCACTAGAAAGGTATAATTAATTCAATATCCTTCTTTCATCAGATAAATTTTCCATAAAATACCATTTATTTGTCATCTTGAATTTGCTATTTCTAAAAAAACTTATAATTTAGTCCCAAAATCATAACATTCTTTATCTTGGGCCTATACGAAATTTAGTGAAATTGCTTAGATAGTGCAGTATTTATGTATGATCATTTTTAGAATTTTGAATGGAATCTCAAAACCTCAGATATTTCATATCATTTCAAGTTCTAGATAAATTGCATAAAGTAATTTCTGTAATCCACATTTTAATAAGAATCTGATTTTTTCCCCAGTAAAATGATATGGATATATTGGGGATAAGATGCTAAAATGTTTTTTATTTGTATTTATTCTGAATTAGGTAACTTTTTTCATTCTGTCATTATAAATGTAACTATTTGCAACCTGTTCATCTGCCAAGCATAATTTATATATATCGGATCAGCATATTTCAAATTGCAATTTGCATATAAATCACCTAGAGATCTTGTTCAAAGGCAGAATTTATAGGCCTATGCTGGGGTCTGAGATTCCATATTCACATAAACTCCCAGGTAATGTTGATGCTGGCTGGACACAGACTTCTTTGATTGTTCATATAGTCAGGAAATAATTCTTCAACTGCTAGTCCTGATAAAATTCTATATTTAATAATAAATTCATCTGTAGCCATTTTACCTATGCACTTAAAGCGACTTTAAAATCCAAAGGCAATGTAAGTATTTGCAGCTACCAATATTGTAATTTTGCTGTCTGTGGTGTGGGCTTCCCAGGCAGCACTAATGGTAAAGAACCCATCTGCTAATGCAAGAGACAAAAGACACAATGGGTTCAATTCCTGGGTTAGGAAGATCCCCTGGAGAGGGGTGTGGCAACCCATTCCAGTATTTTTGCCTAGAGAATCCCCATGTACAGAGAAGCCTGGCAGGCTACAATGTGGCAGGCTATAGGGCCACAAAGAGAAGGACAAGACTGAAGCAAGCTAGAACATGCACAGATAGTACGGTATCATCCAATTGACTGTTACCCATTTCAACGGATTGACAAAGGCAGTCTTCACTACAGAATCTGCTATTTCTTTCGTTCTGTTTCCATGTCCTTCAGTTAAATGCAATTAAAAATTGAGAGGAAGAACACTTTAATATTTGAATGTCATTTTTTACACATTTCATCTTTATATTGGAATAAATTTGTGAGTCCATAATTGAATATTTTGTTCTCTTCCTCTGTGACATTAATACCTTTTCTAGATTTACTGTAATTAATATTTTCAGTTTCTTTTCATTGTATCTCTTCATTTACACATTTCAGATTTATTCAGTGAAGAGTTTGTCAGCATTATATTTATCCCCAATAAGTATTATTTTAGAAAAAAAGTATTTCATTTTAGTATGTTTATACAGAATATGCTATCTGGGAGAGTTGCTTATACATTTCTTTATTTATCTCACTTTGCTGAGTTAATTTAGCTCACCTATGGAATATGTTGACATAGTATCTTTGTTGGTTTATATGCTTCACATGTCTACTGGCTCTGATTCCTTTTAAAAGTGCCACTTAGCTTTTTATAATGTGTTAATAACACCTACTTCCATAAATTTTGCCTCACTTGAATCAGAACTGTATATATTTGAGGGCAAAGTCTGTGATTGTACAATTAACGTGAATTTTTCTATATGTGCCATTTGGTAAACATCTATTTCATACCTAACTAAAATAAACAATATTATATATGTTCATCTTATATTCATATTCCCTTATCCTTAACATAGAGCAAATATAATCAGAAAATATTTGAAAGAATATTATTTCATGGTAATATGAAACATGCTATGGGGACAACAATCTTACTTTGTGAGAGGCACATAAACAGGCCCAAGTTAAATTGATAAAGAAAGAAAATTTATTCCCAGGGTGATCACATTTTCTCCATCTGCTGTATTATATTGTAAACCTGTTTAATTTGGTTTTCAAATGTTAGCTAACAGCTTGTCTAAAGGTTTTCATATTTTATTTTCATGATCCAAAATTTGTATGTTGCTTTTTAAAACAAATTCTGTTTGAAATTAAAAAAGTAAAACCAGTGATCATCTATATTATAAATTATGTGTATTATAGATATTAAATTTTATGATTTTCCTAGAAGAGGATTATAAAAAGTAAACATGTTGTTTTCATGCAAATCATAAATAAAACCTGGCCACAAAAACATACACAGTTGTGATATTGTGCATATTTAAAAAAAAATTCCCACCATCAAAATTAGTATTAATATTATTTCAAACTTTATTATAAGTTCACAAAAGCATTATTTTGTGAATTTGAGAATTGTTTACAGAACATTTTCTTCAACAATCAAACATGAAAGAAAATAATTCATTTTTTTTTACTTTTTAACCTCTGATCTTAAACATAAAGATTAAAAGTGCTTTTAAGATTATATGTTTTCCATATTTATTATGCATTATAGGCATCTGTTAGTAATATAAAACCTTAGAGTTTCTCCTACATGAAAAATAGATAATTTTTAAAATGTGCTGCTGCTGCTAAGTCTCTTCAGTCGTGTTCCACTCTGTGCGACCCCATAGACGGCAGCCCACCAGGCTCCCCTGTCCCTGGGATTCTCCAGGCAAAAACATTGGAGTGGGTTGCCATTTCCTTCTCCAACGGATGAAAGTGAAAAGTGAAAGAGAAGTCACTCAGTCGTGTCCAACTCTTTGCGACCCCATGGACTGCAGCCTACCAGGCTCCTCCACCCATGGCATATTCCAGGCAAATGTGCTAGTGATTTGCAAATTGAGCAAATGGTATCCTCCCAGAATCTTTCAAGGCTATATCAATAGGACATACAGCAATTCAATGTGCCCAATACTAATTGATATAAGGAAGTTATATACTCATAATGTAACAACACTTATCACATTCCCTTGAAAATAGTAAGTATGGATAAGCAATTGTAAATTCAAGAGTAAAGAATATAAATTCAACTTCTTGCAGTTCTAAAAGTGTGTGTGGTCTTGGAACCCAAATTTGATCTGATTTTCAAATAACCCACTATTAGAATCACTAGCCCAGGAAATGAACCTTGGATCCATACCAGTGTGATACACTGGATATTATGATCCATATCACACTGGATGGAATTAGGAATCTGATTCATACAGGTTATGGGATGCTAATCTGTTAAAACAAACAAAAAAATATGTGTTACATGAATAACATATTTTTTTGTCAGCATGTGTATTGTACTTTCTCCTTGCTTCCTTATCTGAAGTCATCAAGTAGTCATTAGAAGTGCTTTAAGTAGTAAGATGGCCTTGCAGATGGGTTAGAATACTTGCAACTCATGGTTAAATATTGGTAATGATTATGCCTGATGGAGAGTGAAAAGGTTGGCTTAAAGCTCAACATTCAGAAAATGAAGATCATGGCATCTGGTCCCATCACTACATGGGAAATAGATGGAGAAACAGTGGAAACAGTGTCAGACTTTCTTTTTCTGGGCTCCAAAATCACTGCAGATGGTGACTGAAGCCATGAAATTAAAAGACGCTTACTCCTTGAAAGGAAAGTTATGACCAACCTAGATAGCATATTCAAAAGCAGAGACATTACTTTGCCAACAAAGGTTCGCCTAGTCAAGGCTATGGTCTTTCCTGTGGTCATGTATGGATGTGAGAGCTGGACTGTGAAGAAGGCTGAGTGCTGAAGAATTGATGCTTTTGAACTGTGATGTTGGAGAAGACTCTTGAGAGTCCCTTGGACTGCAAGGAGATCCAACCAGTCCATTCTGAAGGAGATCAGCCCTGGGATTTCTTTGGAAGGAATGATGCTAAAGCTGAAACTCCAGTACTTTGGCCACCTCATGCGAAGAGTTGACTCATTGGAGAAGACTCTGATGCTGGGAGGGATTGGGGGCAGGAGGAGAAGGGGACGACAGAAGATGAGATGGCTGGATGGCATCACTGACTCGATGGATGTGAGTCTGAGTGACCTCCGGGAGTTGGTGATGGACAGGGAGGCCTGGCGTGCTGCAGTTCATGGGGTCGCAAAGAGTCGGACACGACTGAGCGACTGATCTGATCTGATCTGATCTGATGCCTGATGATCCCCTTTTACTCTTCTTCCAGGCCAGGGGTAACCAATCATTCCTAAACTTCAGGTTGTCACCCACTGAATAGTTGCATTCGTACTTACTAATCTAGATTTGAAACTTTAATTCTTACCACAATAATGCAGAGACAGAATTAAAAGAAAGGAAAGCACTGGCAAAGTGAAAAGGAGTTGATATAAGTTTCTAGAGGTGATGACTAGAGAGAGCACAGATTGGATTGTTCATATTCTATCTAAATTTGCAGGGAATTTCACAGGATTTGACAGGCATCTTATATAATGAACATCATTTTCACTGTGAACTAGAAGGTAATGTCATTTGATAAGTGCAGTGAAATCAATGCAAGCTTGGAACTGTTTTTGTGAGGAATGTAAATAACTGGCAAAAAATGTGCAAGGATTATAAAGGGAGTCAAGGTAAGGACTTAGGAGTTTGCCCAGGGGCAGGACTAAGCACGCTTTGCATGCTGAGCAGGGCCGGAAAAAATAAGTGTTCTTGGAAAAGGTCATATAAAGTGTGGAAAACTAGTTGAAGAGACAAATTCACGTCCCTAGGAGAATGAAGATTGTCAGTGAACCAAATAACATTTGTGAGACTAGGGAAAAGGGGGGATGAGGTTGATGAATAGGAGACAATGATGAAAAAGAAGAATATTAAAACTTGAGAGTTCGGAGTTGGTAAAAATATGAAAAAGGTTGTGTGTTAACAATGATCAGTTGAATTGATTAGAGAGGAAAATAATTGCTTTTAAAAAATTTATGTTGTCATAAAGACCATGGAATGTTAGCAATAAAAAGGAAAATACTACTGATTTGTGCTACAAGCTGGATGAATCACTATAAAGTTATAGTGAGTAAAATATATATATATATATATAAAATTAATAAATAATGTTAGATTTTTAAATATTTTATCCACATGAATAATGAATTGGTTGGTGAAAAGAATTTGAGTGTTAGGTGAATAATTCTTTAAATAAGCACAGGCTAGTGATCCAGATTTGGGAGAAAAGTGTAACCAAATATTGCTCCAAAATGTTTGAATAAAGATGAAAAACAATTAGTTTCAATGTCCATAAATAAGCTAGAAACATACCAACCATTTTCTTGGTCTTATTTCCTGGTAGGAAAAAAAAAATCACAGAGAAAAGAATTTCATTTACTTCTGAAGACTTCCACAAAGTTTATATTATGCTAAGAGAGCTGTAAGTCAGTAAGGGAATCATTGAAGGCAATCCTTGCAGACAAAATGAAGGAATTGCTTTATTGGAAGGTATCCAAATGGCAGAGCAATGGAACTTGTGAAATAAACCAATAATGGAAACTTCGTTACAGAGAATGAAAGTAAGACATAAGAAAAAAGGGAACTGTGTGAGGCTGACTGTATAGAAAAGTATATGGACGTTTCATTAAAAACATCTGATAACATCAGTCCTAAGCCCTACAGAGGAGAAGGCAATGGCACCCCACTCCAGTACTCTTGCCTGGAGGATCCCATGGACGGGGGAGCCTGGTGGGCTGCAGTCCATGGGGTCGCTAAGAGTAGAACACGACTGAGTGACTTCACTTTGACTTTTTACTTTCATGCATTGGAGAAGGAAATGGCAACCCACTCCAGTGTTCTTGCCTGGAGAATCCCAGGGACGGGGAAGCCTGGTGGGCCGCCGTCTATGGGGTCACACAGAGTCGGACACGACTGAAGCGACTTAGCAAGCCCTACAGAAATTTTCAGCTTCTGTCAAATTTTCAGTGATGAATAAAACTGATTGATTGAGAAAGAGAGAATTTTGGTAACAATAGTATTATAATCAGAGATTAGTAAATTGTTTCTTATGCTGTAAAATGAATCATCAAAATGCAAGGGAATTAAAGAATTGGTAAGTAGATTATAGGGCCATTTGCTGAAAAGTATAGATATCTTTTATTTGTCATGGATGCATATGCCTTTTGAATTTGCCATTGCAATACATCTGAAATTTTTATCTGATTGCATGCACACACATACAATCAGATAATGAAAATGCTTTTGCACTTAAAGTGAAGTATCTTCCCCTTTAAAAAAGTAATGGTTTATCCATTTGGTCCTCTGCTTCTATAATCTGAGACAGTTTCTATAACTGAGATGACCAAGATAGAAAAGCTGATGAAAACAGTTCTATAACATTAAAAGAACAAACATTTTAATAACAGAAATACTAAGCTGTAATCGTCAATATAAATATTACTGTGCATATGTGTATAGGCTAATATATATTTTACACACACATTCAATTTTCAATTTCATCTATATACATGAGTACATGAGTTATTATTTTTCAGTTTTGGTCTTTGAACCAGCCATTATCATGCCAAAGTTAAAACAAAAGTTCTACTGTTCAAGAAAATGAGGAAAACCAGCTTTTCTCACACAGATTTCTGTACCTCCTTTCACCATATGTGCACTATTTACACAAAATGATTTTCTGATTCCAAAAGACTGGTTCTGTTTGCTTCCCTCTTGTTACTGGTGTGGGAACTCAAGCATGGTCCCTTTGAGGTTCAGCAACTCTTCTATTGCTATAATAAGTGATCATACAATATAATATACTCCTGCCTCAGGCAATTGTGGAAGCCTGTGTAGATAGAGTGACCCAGAGAGTGAAGAATTTCCCTGCTTCTGCCACTTCTGGTGCTTGAAATTTCTGTTATTGCTCAATGTAGACACCTGGTCTAATGACAACTCCAGAACAAGTATTCCCTTGTCAAAGTTCATGTTTGAGGTTAAGCATTTTTGGTTCACTTATATGATTTCTGGATGTTCAGATAAATTTTTGTCAAAAAAGACAAAGGATTGAATGAAAATCCATTTTCTGTGTTTAGAAGTGATAAACTGTATTTTCTGCTAATGTATACATTTGTGATTAAATAAGTTATCCTCAGAAATGGTTAATGATGTAAACTTGTTTATCCCATGACAAATATGCACATAGTTATCTTGCTCTAAAGAGATAAACATCTGTTGTACTCCAAAGTTTTAAATATGTTGGAAAATACCATATTTTTGATTAAATTGATAAGGATCAGTCTCCAAACAACTCATATAGCTCTATTTAATATAATGCTTTTAGTGACTGTATAAATTCATAAGTCAACAATGGCTAATTTTTGCTGGTTATTTTTTCCTTAAAATGTTTATCTAGTAGTTTATACAATATATAATGTTTACCTAAGGTAAAATGAAAAGTGATTTGAAAATTGCAAGGAAAGCAACTTTTGAAATATATCATTTTAATGAGGTATATTTGTTTGTAGAAAGCAAAGCATAAATGCAAATATCTTTTCATGCCTCCTATTTCCATCCTATCTTGCACTTAACCTATATTTTGCTATCCCTTTTACATTCAATATCTAAAGAAGTGCATTTAGTAAACAAGAGATATTACATTTTTCTTCCTATGTACAACTTTGCCTGATGCTTTAAATTTTTGCAGTCTAATATCTTAAGTACTTTACTGATTAATTATAAATATTGTTCAATGAATATTTTGGTTAACTTATAACAATAATTGCCAAGGCAACTTTCAATTTCAAATATAAAAATCAATGATAATTTTTTAAAGAAAAGCTAAACATTTGATTTTGATTTTATATCTAAGAACTATACATATTCACTTTACTGAAATTCCTTCAACTCTAAATCTTAATTTTTACATAATAAACTAAATTGAGAAAACTACATCAATATAATGCAATACTTGTACATATTCAATGGTGATGTGATAAATAGCATTTATAACTGTAAGTCAAAAGTAAAATATTTATTCTTAATTCTGGTACAGTCTTAGGATATTAAGTATGATCTTTAAAGATGAACTCTGCATCCACAAAAGATAATAATAATCTCAGGCTGGTCATTTTTTTTAGTATATTGTTATGTCACAGATAGTTTTTATTTATTAAATTTTTATTCTGTTGCATAGTATCCTCCTAAATGAGATAAAAAATACATATAAAGAAATACTTCAAAATGTTTTAAAAGAACACTAAAATGTATATAAAACATATCTAATAATTATTCATTGTTATTTTCCTATGTTTTTATTTTTTACATTGTTCCCTAAACTTACAAGCATATAAAGTAAGCAGCGCAAAGACTAATAGAATTTTGCCAAGAAAATGCACTGGTCATAGCAAATACCCTCTTCCAACAACACAAGAGAAGACTCTATACATGGACATCACCAGATGGTCAACACCGAAATCAGATCGATTATATTCTTTGCAACCAAAGATGGAGAAGCTCTATACAATCAGCAAAAACAAGACCAGGAGCTGACTGTGGTCAGATCATGAACTTCTTATTGCCAAATTCAGACTTAAATTGAAGGAAGTAGGGAAAACCACTAGACCATTCAGGTATGACCTAAATCAAATCCCTTATGATTATACAGTGGAAGGGAAAAATAGATTTAAGGGCCTAGATCTGATAGATAGAGTGCCTGATGAACTATGGAATGAGGTTCGTGACATTGTACAGGAGACAGGGATCAAGACCATCCCCATGGAAAAGAAATGCCAAAAAGCAAAGTGGCTGTCTGGGGAGGCCTTACAAATAGCTGTGACAAGAAGAGAAGTGAAAAGCAAAGGAGAAAAGGAAAGATATAAACATCTGAATGCAGAGTTCCAAAGAATAGCAAGAAGAGATAAGAAAGCCTTCTTCAGTGATCAATGCAAAGAAAAAGAGGAAAACAACAGAATGGGAAAGACTAGGGATCTCTTCAAGAAAATCAGAGATACCAAAGGAACATTTCATGCAAAGATGGGCTCGATAAAGGACAGAAATGGTATGGACCTAACAGAAGCAGAAGATATTAAGAGGTGGCAAGAATACACAGAAGAACTGTACAAAAAAGATCTTCACGACCCAGATAATCACGATGGTATGATCACTGACCTAGAGCCAGACATCCTGGAATGTGAAGTCAAATGGGCCTTAGAAAGCATCACTACGAACAAAGCTAGTAGAGGTGATGGAATTCCAGTGGAGCTATTCCAAATCCTGAAAGATGATGCTGTGAAAGTGCTGCACTCAATATGCCAGCAAATTTGGAAAACTCAGCAGTGGCCACAGGACTGGAAAACGTCAGATTTCATTCCAATCCCAAAGAAAGGCAATGCCAAAGAATGCTCAAACTACTGCACAATTGCACTCATCTCACACGCTAGTAAAGTAATGCTCAAAATTCTCCAAGCCAGGCTTCAGCAATATGTGAACCGTGAACTTCCTGATGTTCAAGCTGGTTTTAAAAAAGGCAGAGAAACCAGAGATCAAATTGCCAACATCTGCTGGATCATGGAAAAAGCAAGAGAGTTCCAGAAAAACATCTATTTCTGCTTTATTGACTATGCCAAAACCTTTGATTGTGTAGATCACAATAAACTGTGGAAAATTCTTAAAGAGATGGGAATATCAGACCACTGAAAGGTTGTTGATGAATCACGCAAAGACACAGGGATTCTTCGCCCCCGGAGGAGAAGAATTCAATCTGGGGCCAGAGACGAGGCTTGATCGCTCAGAGCTTTTGTGTAATAAAGTTTTATTAAAGTGTAAAGGAGATAGAGAAAGCTTCTGACATAGGCGTCAGAAGGGGGCAGAAAGAGTACCCCCTTGCTAGTGTTAGCAATGAAGTTATATACTCTAAAGAATGTCTCAGGTTGTAAAGACCTAATTTACATTTTAAGATTTCTCAGGCAGGATGCATCCTGGAAAAGACCAGGTCTACCCCCCTGATTTACATTAACACTGTCCTCAGGCCGGATACATTATTGTTGTATAATCCTAAGGAATGTGGAGAAAGAAAAAAAGTTTGTCCTTTCTTCCTCCTTGAGAATTCCAGACCCCTCTCTCCTTGGGGACCCCTAGACTCCTTATCAATCTGCCTAGGACATAACCCTCTCACCACCTGATCTGCCTCTTGAGAAATTTGTATGCAGGTGAGGAAGCAACAGTTAGAACTGGACATGGAACAACAGACTGGTTCCAAATAGGAAAAGGAGTACGTCAAGACTGTATATTGTCACCCTGTTTATTTAACTTATATGCAGAGTACATCATGAGAAATGCTGGACTGGAAGAAACACAAATTGGAATCAAGATTGCTGGGAGAAATATCAATAACCTCAGATATGCAGATAACACCACCCTTATGGCAGAAAGGGAAGAGGAACTAAAAGCCTTTTGATGAACATGAAAGTGGAGAGTGAAAAGGTTGACTTAAAGCTCAACATTCAGAAAATGAAGATCATGGCATCCGGTCCCATCACTTCATGGGAAATAGATGGGGAAACAGTGGAAACAGTGTCAGACTTTATTTTTCTGGGCTCCAAAATCACTGCAGATGGTGACTGCAGCCATGAAATTAAAAGAGGCTTACTCCTTGGAAGGAAAGTTATGACCAACCTAGATAGCATATTCAAAAGCAGAGACATTACTTTGCCAACAAAGGTTCACCTATTCAAAGCTATGGTTTTTCCTGTGGTCATGTATGGATGTGAGAGCTGGACTGTGAAGAAGGCTGAGTGCCAAAGAATTGATGCTTTTGAACTGTGGTGTTGGAGAAGACTCTTGAGAGTCCCTTGGATTGCAAGGAGATCCAACCAGTCCATTCTGAAGGAGATCAGCTCTGGGATTTCTTTAGAAGTAATGATGCTAAAGCTGAAACTCCGATATTTTGGCCACCTCATGCGAAGAGTTGACTCATTGGAGAAGACTCTGATGCTGGGAGGGATTGGGGGCAGGAGGAGAAGGGGACGACAGAAGATGAGATGGCTGGATGGCATCACTGACTCGATGGATGTGAGTCTCAGTGACTTCCGGGAGTTGGTGATGGACAGGGAAGCCTGGCATGATGTGATTCATGGGGTCGCAAAGAGTCGGATGACTGAGCGACTGATCTGATCTGATCTGTTGCATACCACTTAATTTCAGATAAATCAGATATAGACAATTTATTTATATAGATATAGAGAAGAAATCTATAAACATCAATATTGGCCTAAATTTATTTTCAGTAATATAATAAGAAATCCATAAAATTAAAGGTTCGTTTTTATTTAGTAATGCCCTTAAACAGATATATTTCAGTACTGAATCTGTGATAAATCAGTAATAAGATTAGAAAAGTTGCACAATCTGCCTTAGATATTGCCTCGTGTGTAAATATTATGGAGCACTATTGGGAAGAATTTTGAATTAATTATGTGAGACCCTCAGTCTAGTTCCTGGTGTGTTGTTGTGGCTTAGTTGCTAAGACAGATCTGACTCTTTTGGGACCCTATGGACTAACCCACCAGGCTCTTCTGTCCATGGGATTTCCTAGGCAAGAATACTGGAATGTGTTTTTGTTTCCTCCTCCAGGGGATCTTCCTGACTCGGGGATTAAACCTGGGTCTCTTGCATTGGCAGGTAGATTCTTTACCACAAAGCCACCATAATGAATGATATAATATATATATTATATCATTTTGCGACCCTATGGACTGCAGCACGTCAGGCTTTCCTGTCCATCACCAGCTCCCAGAGCTTGCTCAAACTCATGTCCGTCGTGTTTGTGAGGCCATCCAACCATCTCTTTCTCTGTCATCCACTTCTCCTCCTGCTGCCTTCAATATTTCCTAGCATCAGGGTCTCTTCCAATGAGTCAGTTCTTTGCATCAGGTGGGCAAAGTATTGGAGCTTCACCTTCAGCATCAGTCTTTCCCATGAATATTCAGGACTGGTTTGCTTTTGGATGGATTGATTGGATTTCCTTCCAGTCCAAGGGACTCTTAAGAGTCTTCTCCAACACCACAGTTCAAAAGCATCAATTCATCGGCGCTCAGCTTGCTTTATAGTCCAACTTTCACATCCATACATGACTACTGGAAAAACCATAGCCTTTACTAGATGGACCTTTGTCAGCAAAGTAATGTTTCCGCTTTTTAATATTCTGTCTTGGTTCGTCATAGCTTTTCTTCCAAGGAGCAAGTGTCTTTTAATTTCTTGGCTGTAGTCACCATCTACAGTGGTTTTGGAGTACAAAAAAATAAAGTCAGCCTCTGCTTCCATTGTTTTCCTATTTGCCATAAAGTGATAGGACCAGATGACATGATCTTAGTTTTCTGAATGTTGAGCTTTAAGCCAACTTTTTCACTCTCCTCTTTCACTTTCATCAAGAAGCTCTTTAGTTCTTTGCTTTCTTCCATAAAGGTGGTGTCATGTGCCTATCTGAGGTTACTGATATTTCTCATGGCAATCTTGATTCCAGCTTGTGCTTCATCCAGCCTGGCATTTTGCATGACATATTCTGCATGTAAGTTAAATAAGCAGGGTGACAATATACAGCTTTGACGTACTCCTTTCCCAATTTGGAACAAGTCTGTTGGCTCATGTCCAACTGTTGTATTCTTCTAACAGAAGAAGATTTAATCAGTAATAAGATTTAGAAAAGTTGCACAATCTGCCTTAGATATTGCCTTGACCTGAATACAGTATTAATAATTATAACACTAATATAATTATTGTATATGTTACACATAAAATAAGAAACATTCTTAAACTGTATTTTAAAATGTTTAAATGTTGATGTTGATAGATATTTTATTGTAATTGAATATGTATATATAATGCTCATAGTTAGAGGTCATATCAAATTGCCCAATGTTTAAAAACATGGACTTGAAAGAAAGACTGAATGGGTTCAAAAGTATGACACTGGACAATTTAGTTAACATCTTAGCCTTAGTTTCTTGACCTATGAAAAAGGGAATAGTAATCAGGTCTATGCTCTTTGTTTCTGAGAATTACCTTTAAGTAATCAATATACATAATTAATGTTTTAAATATACATATTTGTGACATGGTTTTTATCTTCTAGGTTATTTCTCAATATTTAGCTATTCTTGATCAATCAAAAAGACCTTTCTTTGAGAAATTGAAGTGAAAATATGAGTTATTGCCTTTTTAAATTTGAAGTAACTGTCTTTGATCAGTATCTAAGTCTTGAGAATAGACACTGAAATAGCAAATGGATATACTGCTGTTTTCACTACAAATGGATCATAGAAAAGAGTTTGCAGAATAACACTCAGCAGATGAGATCCTAGCAAGTATATATAAATTCCCTTCAGCATTTCTGTTGTCAGTGTGAAGTCTGCTTAAGTGCACAATTTCATGGTTGACTAGTCATTGTACTTGGTTGAATTTATTTTCAGTGACGTTAAAAAGATCATTGGTTTTCCAGTTGCTGCTCAGCAGTCATAAATCTATATGGAAAATACCTATTCCAGTGAGTCTTAAACTGTAGATTACATATGTATCTTTACATCAAGAACTCAATAATCCTAAATGCATCGATATTGCATAATTGAACTTGAAAATTATCTTTTCAGTCAGTAACAAATCCTCTGCTCAAAAATAACTTTTAAAATAAATAGTTGAATCTACACACCACAAAAATAAACTTCATGAAATGAAAATTAAGTTATTCACAATAAAGATATAAAATTATCAAACTAAATTTGTTCTAAATGAAAAGTCTTAACTAATCTACAATTTCTTTTTAGAATTTTCAGAGCTAACTTTTGGACAAAAGACATTAGTATTTTCAGAATTTGTTATACATCTCGATTCTAATATGGTGCTGAGTGCAAAAGTTTTCAAGGAATATTGATATTCAGATCAGATCAGTCACTCAGTCGTGTCCGACACTTTGCGACCCCATGATTAGAGTAAATCAAAATCAAAGAAACCAAAATGTCCAGATTCATTTTTATCTCTATGTCAGAAAAAACATTTCTGATGCATAAATTGAGAGGTGGATTATTCGTACCCTTTTGTGAACTGCGTTTCTTCTTAAAATGTATGCGTGGTTAACTCCACCAAGGCAAGTTTACTTTTATATATTTATACAAATAAGTACTTTCTTTTATTTTTTTATCTTTGAAAAGTGTTCAAATAAATATTTGATTGTTTTTGTTTGTTTGTTTTATTGGGCTTTATTTTCCAAGATGATATCTCCACAAACACACTTCAGTGTGACATAACAACATTCTGTAGGATTTATCTATGCTTAACATTTAGAAACTTTTTTTCAATATGTTCCTTTCCTCAAAACTCTATCTCTATAAAGCATCTCACTCATTTTTTAAATTTTAATTTAACTTTTTAATTGGAGGATGATTACTTTGCAATATTGTGAAAGTTTTTGCCATACATCAACAGAATACAGCCATAGGTATACATATGTCTCCTCCCTCTTAAACCGTCTTCCCTAAAAATGGGTCAGTCAGTCAGAATTATGGATATTTCTCAAGATATGTAAGACAAATGATAAAAATAAAGTGTACATGACTTTAAATATGCAAATAAATTGAAAAAAAAATCTTCAGATAAGTCTTTTTCAGAGCACAGGATAAAGCAGCCTGTTAATTGCTCTTCCACTGGTATTTGCAAAATCCAACTAAAATTCATGTCTGAGTTGGTATATTAATTATCTATCACTGTATAAAAATTACCTTACAACTTAGTGGCTCTGAACAATATACGTTTATTATCTCATAGTTTCAGTGGGTCAGGAACTTGGATGTGGCTGAGATGCAAGGTTCTGGCTAAAGTTATTTTATACAGATGCAGTTAAGATTTTGGCAGGAGTCTCCAGTACTCTTGCCTGGAAAATCCCATGGATGGAGGAGCCTGGTAGGCTGCAGTTCATGGGGTCACGAAGAGTCATGCACGACTGAGCAATTTCCTTTTCACTTTTCACTTTCATGCTTTGGAGAAGGAAATGGCAACCCATTCCAGTATTCTTGCTTGGTAAATCCCAGGGATGGGAGCCTGGTGGGCTGCCGTCTATGGGGTCGCACAGAGTTGGACACAACTGAAGTGACTTAGCAGCAGCAGCATGGTTATCTGAACATCAAAAGATGACTCACTCACATGGCTCTTGGCAGGAGACCACAGTTCCTTCCAGACTGATGGCCATCAGCCTCCTTAAACCTATTCTATGTAAGCTTCTCCATAGCAACTTAAGTGTACTTATGATGTAGCAGCTGTCTTCCTTCACAGCAAATAAACTGAAATAGAGATCAGATAGAAAAGCACAAAGGTATATAACCTAGTCTCCTAAATACAAACCATAACTTCTGCTCTATACTATTCATTAGAAGCAAGTAACCACGTTAAGTCCTCAAGGGGAGAATGATTAGGCTTTACTTCTTGATAACAGGAGCTTTAAAGTATTTGTAGACAGGTGAAACCAAGCAGTTCATCTTCTACCCATAGATTATTTCTATTTCTCCCACATTCAAAATATATTCACCCCTTCACAAATCTGTTAGGAATTTTATCATATTACAGAAACAACTCATAAGAGTGAACAAGAGAATGTTTGTCTCCTGGCTCCTCATCTGTGATTTCAGATAGCTTCTGATATGAAGCATTCATTTCAAAATCATACTGCTTCCCTGATTTTTTGTTCAGGGGTATGTGATTGTTTTGAACCTACTATGATGCTTCCTTGAAATAAGAGACATTGTCAAGAAGTTGAAATCTGACATCAATAATAAGAATAAAAATGTATTTTAAAAATAATTTCTTGATTTTTATTTGGTCATAGGTAAGTAACCACAGACGAGGTTTCATGCTCAACATTCAGTTACAGTTTGGCTGTGTTTCTAACTTCTGAAATTTAGCCAAATCAATATTTGTTCTGCTCTAGTACTCACACTGAATGTCAACCAGTCCTTTTATTTTATCTTAAAAATCTGCCAAAATCCTCACTCATTATCAGTTCCAAAAGTCATTCAATTCCTTAACTCCTTAGTTTCAAAGAGATTGTTTTCTGCAGATACACTTCTCTTTGATTAAGTAGTACATTCATATTTGTTTTGTACATGTAAATATGATCCCTTCCTTCAGAATCAACTCACAGTATTTGCAGATAATCTTCACCAAATAACTGGGCTCCCCTGGTGACTCAGATAGTAAAGAATCTACCTGCAATGCAGGAAACCCAGTTTCAATCCATGGGTTGGGAAAATCCTCTGAAACAGGAGATGGAAACCTATCCCATTATTCTTGCCTGGAGAATTCAATGGACAGAGGAACCTGACAGGCTACAGTCGTTGAGTTGCAAAGAGTTGGACATGACTGAAACACCTCGCTTTCACCAAATAACCAACTCAAATTAAGAAGTGGATAGATGAGGAATTACTACAAATCAGCTAACCACTCTGTAGTTCTGAATTAGCACCGTGGTATAGACCATGGATTTAGTGCATTAAGGGGGAAAATAAATAAGTAATGTCATTAAATAGTGAGACCAATCTGAAGAAGAAGAAACTGTATGCTACCTAAGTGGCCAAGGGGCAGGTATTTGGCTACCATAAAAGATTATTATGTTAATTTAATGGTATTTTAATTATCTATACTTGAGTATTCTAATCCCCAGGCCAGGTCTGGAACCTTATGAATCTTTTATGTACTTCAGATGGTGGAAAGCATGAGTTAGGGCTTCATAACTCCAGGCAGAGATCAAAGAAAGTGTTCAGAGTCCATCAGCACAATGAGAGTACCATCTGGTCATGTCCTGCCTGGTTCCTGGGCATATTCTCAAAATTATATTTGTACAGTTTTGAGTTAAAAATTATCTTGCATCATCTGGTTACATGACACACAACCCTGCTTTGTCACTGGTCCATGTTTCACTGTCAGTCACTAAAGATGTTGGCAACTTTTTTCATTTTCTTCATGATCATGAAAATTTTCCCCCCAGTTCAAGTGTAATTCAATTATCAGATATTCTTCACCTATTCTTATTTTCTCTTTAATTTTTACACATCTTATAAAACTTCTTCTGTTGCCTTCATGGATTCCTCATCATATATTAAACCAATGCATTATTTAATGCTTGAGAAGCGTTGGCAGAGGGTATAGGTATCTTAATGCTTGAAACAGCTTTTTGGACTTATATATTTTTCCCAATTTTTAATTATATGTGACTTACAAATCATGTTTTCATAAACAATAAAAGTCAAAAGGTCAAAGTTAGTGATTAAAAAGGATATGAAAATGAAAATGATAGGGAAATTCGCTGTCGTATCTGACTCTTACCGACCCCCTGGATTATACAGTCCATGGAATTCTCCAGGCCAGAATACTGGAGTGGGTAGCTTTTCCCTTCTCCAGGAGATCTTCCCAACCCAGGAATTGAACCCAGGTCTCCCACACTGCAGGTGGATTCTTTACCACCTGAACCACAAGGGAAGCCCTCCCACCACCAGCCCCAGAAAGGGATATCAGTCACTGCAAAAACATTTTATGTTGTTATTTTTCAGTAACTGAGTCATGTCCAACTCTTTGGGACCCATGTACTGCAGCACATCAGGATTCTGAAAGGTTGTTGTGTCAAGTGAAGACACTGGGATTCTTGGCCCCCAGAGGAGAAGAATTCAATCTGGGGCCAGAGACGAGGCTTGATCGCTCAGAGCTTTTGTGTAAAAAAGTTTTATTAAAGTATAAAGGAGATAGAGAAAGCTTCTGACATAGGCATCAGAAGAGGGTAGAAAGAGTACCCCCTTGCTATTGTTAGCAATGAAGTTATATACTCTAAAGAATGTCTCAGGTTGTAAAGACCTAATTTACATTTCAAGATTTATCAGGCAGGGTGCATCCTGGAAAAGACCAGGTCTACCCCCCCTAATTGCACCCCACCCCAGTGCTTTTGCCTGGAAAATCCCATGGATGGAGGAGCCTGGTAGGCTCCAGTCCATGGGGTCGCTGAGAGTCGCACACGACTGAGCGACTTCACTTTCACTTTTCACTTTCATGCATTGGAGAAGGAAATGGCAACCCACTCCGGTGTTCTTGCCTGGAGAATCCCAGGGACGGGGGAGCCTGGTGAGCTTCCGTCTCTGGGGTCGCACAGAGTCGGACACGACTGAAGCGACTTAGCAGCAGCAGCAGACCCCCCTAATTTACATTTTAAGATAACACTGTCTTCAGGCAGCATACATCCTGGAAAAGACCAGGTCTACTCCCCTAATTTACATTAACACTGTCCTCAGGCTGGATACATTATTGTTGTATAATCCTAAGGAATGTGGAGAAAGAAAAAAAGTTTGTCCTTTCTTCTTCCTTGAGAATTCCAGACCCCTCTCTCCTTGGGGACCCCTAGACACCTTATCAATCTGCCTAGGACATGACTCTCTCAATTCCATGTTCTTCTCTATCTCCTGAAGTTTGCTTAAACTTATGTTCAAGGCTATGGTCTTTCCTGTGGTCATGTATGGATGTGAGAGCTGGACTGTGAAGAAGGCTGAGCGCCGAAGAATTGATGCTTTTGAACTGTGGTGTTGGAGAAGACTCTTGCGAGTCCCTTGGACTGCAAGGAGATCCAACCAGTCCATTCTGAAGGAGATCAGCCCTGGGATTTCTTCGGAAGGAATGATGCTAAAGCTGAAACTCCAGTATTTTGGCCAGCTCATGCGAAGAGTTGACTCATTGGAGAAGACTCTGATGCTGGGAGGGATTGAGGGCAGGAGGAGAAGGGGACGACAGAGGATGAGATGGCTGGATGGCATCACTGACTCGATGGGTATGAGTCTGGGTGACCTCCGGGAGCTGGTGATGGACAGGGAGTCCTGGCGTGCTGCGGTTCATGAGGTCGCAAAGAGTCGGACACGACTGAGCGACTGATCTGATCTGATCTGATGTTCATTGAGTCAGTGATGCCATCCAATCATCTCATCCTCTGTCACCCCCTTCTCCTCTTGCCTTCAATCTTTCCCAGCATCAGGGTCTTTTCCAATGAGTTGGCTCTTCATATCAGGCGTCCGAAATATTGACTCTTCAGCATCAGTCCTTCCAATGATCAGGGTTGGTTTGCTGTCCAAGTGACTCTCAAGAGTTTTCTCCAGCACCACAATTCAAAAACATCAATTCTTCCTTGCTCAACCTTCTGATTCAACACTTCACATCTGTACATGACTACTCGAAAAAGCACAGTTTCAACTATGTGGAGACCTTTGTCAGCAAAGTGATATCTCTGCTTTTTAATATGCTTTTTAATATTCTAGGTTTGTCATAATTTTTCTTCCATGGAGCAAGTGTCTTTTAATTTCCTGGCTGCAGTCACCATCCATAATGATTTTGGAGCTGAAGAAAAGAAAATTATCACTGTTTCCACTTTTTTCCCATCTATTTGCAATGAAGTGATGGGATCAGATACCCATATAGTTTTTTGAATATTGAGTTTTAAGCCATCTTTTTCACTCTCCTCTTTCACTCTCGTTAAGAAGCTCTTTAGTTTCTCTTTGCTTTCTACAATAAGGGTGCTGTCATCTGCATATCTGAGGATATTGATATTTCTCCCAGCAATCTTGATTCCAGCTTGTGCTTCATCCATCCTAGCATTTTGTTTGATGTACTCTGCATATAAGTTAAATAAGCAGAGTGACAATATACAGCCTTGATGTGAAGAAGTGATGCACTCCTTTCCCAATTTGGAAACAGTCCATTGTTCCATGTCTGGTTCTAACTGTTGCTTCTTGACCTGCAAACAGATTTCTTTGGAGGCAGGTCAGGTAGTCTGATATTCCCATCTCTTAAAGAATTTTCCATAGTTCATCGTGATTCACACAAAGGATTTAGCATAGTCAATGAAGCAGAAGTAGATATTTTCCTGGAGTTACCTTGTTTTTTCTATGATCCACAGATGTTGGCAATTTGATCTCTGGTTCCTCTGCCTTTTCTTAATCGAGCTTGTACATCTGGAAGTTTTTTTTTTTTTACTTTACAATATTGTATTGGTTTTTGCCATACATCAACATGCATCCCCACTTCACGTACAGTTAAAGCCTAGTTTGAAGGATTTTGAATGTTACTTTGCTGGCATATGACAGGAGCACAATTGTATGGTAGTTTGAACAAGGTGCACAGCCCTTGTTTGGGATTGGAATGAAAACTGACCTTTTCCAGTCCTGTGGATATTGCTGACTTTTTCAAACTTGCTGGCATATTGAGTGCAACACTTCAACAGCATCACCTTTTAGGGTTTTAAGTGACTTAGCTGGAATTCAATCACCTCCACTGGATTTGTTCATAATAAAGATTCCTAAGCCCCATGTGGTCTGAGAGTGCATCAGGTTCCAACAAAGGTCCATCTTGTCAAGGTTATGATTTTTCCAGTAGTCATGTATGGATGTGAGAGTTGGACCAAAATGAAAGCTAAGCACAGAAGAATTGATGCTTTTGAACTGTGGTGTTGGAGAAGACTCTTGAGAATCCCTTGGACTGCAAGGAGATCCAACAAGTCCATCCTAAAGGAGATCAGTCATGAGTGTTCATGGGAAGGACTGATGTTGAAGCTGAAACTCCAATATTTTGACCACCTGATATGAAGAGCTGACTCATTGGAAAAGACCCTGATGCTGGGAAAGATTGAAGGCAGGAGGAGAAGGGCACAACAGAGGGTGAGATGGTTGGATGGCATCACCAAGTCAATGGAGAGGAGTTTGAGTGAACTCTGGGTATTGGTGGTGGACAGAGAGGCCTGGCGTCCTGTAATCCTTGGGGTTGTGAAGAGTTGGACATAGCTGAGCAACTGAACTGAACTGAATTGAAGGCCCACTTGACTTCACACTCCAGGATGTCTGTTTCTAGGTGAGTGTCTATACCCTTGTGGTTATCTGGGTCATTATTATATAGTTCTTCTGTGTGTTCTTGACCTCGCTTCTTAATATCTTCTGCTTTTATTAGATCCTTGTGGTTTCTATCCTTTATTTTGCCCCTTTTTGAGTGAAATTTTCCCTTCGTATTTCCAATTTTCTTGAAGAGATCTCTAGTCTTTCTTATTCTATTGTTTTCCTCTATTTCTTTGCATTTGTCACTTAAGAAGTCTTTCTTCTCTTGCCTTGCTATACTTTGGAACTCTGCATTCGGTTGAGTATTGTTTTTGAGATTACACCCAATTACTACATTTCAAACTTTTTTGTTGACTATGAGGGCTACTCCATTTCTTCTAAGGGATACTTGCCCACAGTAATGGATATAATTGTCATCTGAATTAAAATTGCCCTTTTCTGTTCATTTTAGTTCACTGATTCCTAAAATGTCGACGTTCACTCTCGCCATTTCCTGTTTGACCGCTTTGAATTTGCCTTGATTCATGGACCTCACATTACAGATTCCTATGCAATATTGTTCTTGACAGCAACAAACTTTACTTTTACTTTTACCACCAGACATATCCACAACTGAGCATATTTTCTACTTTTTTTTCTACTTTGGCCCAGCCTTTTCATTCTTCCTGGAGCTATTTCTCTGCTTTTCCCCAGTAGCATATTGGACACCTACTGACCTTGAGGGCTTATCTTCTGTTACCATATTTGTTTTGCCTTTTAATACTGTTAACAGGGTTCTTGAGGCAAGAATACTGAAGTGATTTGCCATTCTCTTTCCCCCTTAAGTATTAGTACAAATTTCAAGTAATATATCAGATTTGGAAAACATACTTTATTTTTTTAATATATTTTATTTTACTTTTTAACTTTACATATTGTATTGGACATACTTTAAACAGTCTATAGTATATATAAATGTGGTATCATATAAAGATATTTGGTCTTTTGCTCCAGTTCCTGGCACAGAGCTCCTAAAACTCTTAGAATTTGTTCTAATGAAACAACTGTTGGAGGTCCCTTAGAGAGATAATGTTATGATGGAGACTATTGTCAGAAATATCAAGCTTTGATTACGCGCCTGGAACTTTCAGCCTCATCACTTAACCTCTAGGGAAGGGAGGCTGGAGATTGAATTAATAATTGATTGAATATGACTATAGCATGAATCCTCTATAGAAACCCCTTAACAGTGGTGTGCAGAGTTTCCAGGTTGGTGAAGACATCCATGTGCCAGAGGAGGGTGGCCAGTCCCAACTCCAAATGAAAGAGGACAAATGTTAGGACCATCAGAAAATTTGTTGGTGGTATTGGAAAACACCACAAAATAAAGTACACATACTCTTAAATATACTGAGAACTCCAAGAGAATTTGACTTTGGAAACCAGTGGATGACTAAGCCAGACTTGCCTGTGAGTGTCCAGGTGTCTCTGGTGTCTCTTGGCAGTGAAAGTGCAGAGTTCTAACCTCTAGACCACTGGGGAATTCCCTGTTAACATATTTTTTTCTATCATTTAACAAGCTGTACAGAGGGAAAATCTGCAAATGCTGTTTATTTGGCTTAATACTTGGCACCAGTAAATACAAAATCATGCTTTTAAAAAATAATGTATTGCGTAGACTTTCAAACAATTTTGAAGCCCAATTCTGGGCTTCCCTGGTGGCTCAGATGGTAGAGCGTCTGCCTGCAATGCAGAAGATCCGGATTCGATTCCTGCGTCGGGAAAATCCCCTGGAGAAGGAAATGGCATTCCACTCCAGCACTCTTGCCTGGAAAATCCCATGGATGGAGGAGCCTGATAGGCTACAGTCCATGGGGTCGCAAAGAGTCAGACACGACTGAGTGACTTCACTTTCAAACAATTTTGGAGAAACTGTTCTGGTTCTATGAAACTTTTTTGAAAATATGGGCTACATAATTCATATGTGCGTGATAAAAACATTTATACACAGAATTTCTAATTATATTTGTGTTACATATGATTTATCATTTAGCAATAATTTCCACAGATGATGATGCCCTAAAGTTGAATCTAATACCATCATAATAGTTGCCTTATTCTGTAGGAATATTACTTTGTCTCTCTATACTTCCACTTCATGTTTTGTAATTTGGAGATGACACTGATACTCTAAGCTTAAGAAGCAAACTTTGAATATATATAAATTGCACATGTATGATACATTGTATATGCTGGAAAAGGTTTTTTGGTGGTTAATGTGAACTCAAATTATTATAGTAAAATATAAACAGCTGCCTTATCATATGTAAATTATGGTGTCAAGGATTGAGCAGATAAACTACCTACCAAGTTCAGCAACATAATTGTGTAAGTCCTGAATTTTTTATAATGTAATTTAGTGGCAATAGCTTTCCTTTTTATAAGGGATTTTAAAAAATATTCACATTTCTGTTCTTTGGATTGTCAGTCTGAACTTGCAAATCAAAAGAAATTCTGAAGGATGAGTTTGATTGTCTAAAACGAAGTATTCTAAATTATGGAAATGCACCTCAAACGAAATGAGAGAGAAATCATACTGAAGCTGCTGTTTCTTTTGAATATATTCTCCTAAAGTGTTGCAAAATAGAAGTTATTAATATATTAAAATATTCTTTTTTAAGTTTAAAAATTCTGCCACTCTAAATAATCAGAAAACTTTGCATTAAATTTCTACATAGTAGACTTTTCAATACAAATCTTTAAAGTTTATCTTCACCAAAGCTGTAAAAAATAAAAATATATTTTATAAACAGAGATATTTTTTTCCTCAAACAATTTAACCATTTTTTGATGCTTATAGTGAATGTGTGCAAGCAAGGTTGGCATTTCTGATATAACTTTTATTCAATTATACAACTTATTCATAGAGTCTAGTGGTTAGAGGTTGTAGCAACTAGCAACGAGTTTTCTATTTTACCCCAATCATTTAAACTATGAAGACCTAAAGAATGTAGGACACTAATAAAAAGATATAGCCATTTACCAAAATCAAGAATAGCAGAAGGATTTCTGATGATCATAGCATCACTGAGGTTGATATTACTCCTGGACTTCTGCATTCTGTGCTGTTTACTGTGCATATGCATACACGGGTATAAAAGGATTGAGGTAAAATTATTGTTTACTTCCATATTCTTCCATGAATTGGAGACATGAGAGCTAAATTAATGAGAAAGTACAAGAAATTGGTATAGTCATTTTTTCATGATAGCATAGAAAATGAATTTGTAGAATTTTTCAACTTTCTTCCCTACCCAATTCCCACCTACCGTAAAGTAAGGGAACAAAATTTTGGGGCAATTCAATATTATGAAACTTATCAAGCATATAGTATGGTTAAAGTAATTTTACATAAATATTCACATACTCACTACATAAAACTATCACCATTTATCTTGCTATGCTCTGCATTTCAAAATTAATTGCAGATATTATGACACTTATCCCAGAATATAACTATGCAATTCTTATTCTCAAGAGATTTAATTTTCTTTTGAGCTAAACCTTAAATGTAATGAAATACAAAAAATTAAGTGTTTCATTACACAAGATCTCATAAATACATATACCTGTGTAACACAAAACTTAACAAAGATATAGAAAACTGTCAGTTCATTTCAGATCAGTCACTCAGTCGTGTACAACTCTTTGTGACCCTATGGATTTTAGCGCACCAGGCCTCCCTGTCTATCACCAACTACCGGAGATTACTCAAACTCATGTCCATCGCGTCTCTGATGCCTTCCAACCATCCCATCCTCTGTTGTCCCCTTCTCCTCCTGCCTTCAATCTTTCCCATCATCAAGGTTTTTTCCAATGAGTCAGTTCTTCGCCAAAGTATTTTCAGTTGGCCAAAGTATTGGAGCTTCAGCTTCAACATCAGTCCTTCCAATGAATATTTAGGACTGGTTTACTTTAGGATGAATTGGTTGGATCTCCTTGCAGTCCAAGGGACTCTCAAGAGTCTTCTGAAACACCACAGTTCAAAAGCATCAATTCTTCGGGGCTCAGCTTTCTTTATAGTCCAGCTCTCACATCCATACATGACCACTGGAAAAATAATAACCTTGACAAGATGGACTTTTGCTGGCAAAGTAATGTCTCTGCTTTTTAATATACTGTCTAAGTTGGTTATAACTTTCCTTTCAAGGAGCAAGCATCTTTTAATTTCATGGCTGCAATCACCATCTGCAGTGATTATGGAGCCCCCCCAAATAAAGTCAGACACTGTTTCCACTGTTTCCCCATATATTTGCCATGAAGTGATGGGACCAGATGCCATTACCTTAGTTTTCTAAAGGCTGAGTTTTTAGCCAACTTTTACACTCTCCTCTTTCACTGAAAGAGGCTCTTTAGTTCTTCTTCACTTTCTGCCATAAGGGTGGTGTCATCTACATATTTGAGGTTATTGATATTTCTCCTAACAGTCTTAATTGCAGCTTGTGCTTCATCCAGCCTGGCATTTTGCATGACATACTCTGCATATAAGTTAAATAAGCAGGGTGACAATATGCAGTCTTGACTTACTCCAGTCAAGTACCAAGTCTGTTGTTCCATGTCCAGTTCTAACTGTTGCTTCATGACCTGCAAACAGATTTCTCAAGAAGCAGGTCACGTGGTCTGTTATTCACATCTTTTTAAGAATTTTCCATAGTTTGTGGTGATCCACACAGTCAAAGGTTTTGGCATAGTCAATAAGGCAGAAATAGATATTTTTCTGGAGCTCTCTTGTTTTTTCGATGATCCAACGGATGCTGGCGATTTGATCTCTGGTTCCTCTGTCTTTTCTAAAACCAGCTTGAACATCAGGAAGTTCACAGTTCACATATTGCTGAAGCCTGACTTGGAGAATTTGGAGCATTACTAGCATGTGAGACGAGTGCAATTGTGCAGTAGTTTGAAGATTCTTTGGCATTGCCTTTCTTAGGGTTTGAAATGAAAACTGACCTTTTCCAGTCCTATGGCCACTGCTGAGTTTTCCAAATTTGCTGGCATATTGAGTGCAACAGTTTCACAGCATCATCTTTGAAGATTTAAAATAGCTCAACTGGAATTCCAGCACCTCCACTAGCTTTGTTCATAGTGATGCTTCCTAAGGCCCATTTGACTTTTCATTCCAGGATGTCTGGCTCTAGGTGAGTGATCACACTAACATGGTTATCTGGGTCATGAATATCTTTTTTGTATCGTTCTTCTGTGTATTCTTGTCACCTCTTCTTAATATCTTCTGCTTCCATACCATTTCTGTCCTTTATAGAGACCACCTTTGCATGAAATGTTCTCTTGGTATCCGTAATTTTCTTTAAATTATCTCTAGTCTTTCCCATTCTATTGTTATCCTTTATTTCTTTGGATTGATCACTAAGGAAGGCTTTCTTATCTCTTCTTGCTATTCTTTGGAACTCTGCATTCAAATGGGCATAACTTACCTTTTCTCCTTTGATTTTCACTTCTCTTTTTTTTCACAGCTATTTGTAAAACCTCCTCATGCAGCTATTTTTCTTTTTTGCATATCTTTTTTATTGAGGGTGGTCTTGATCACTGCCTCTTGTACAATATCATGAATCTCCATCCATAGTTCATCAGGCACTCTGTCTATAAGATTTAATCCCTTGAATCTAGCTCTCACTTCCACTGTATAATGGTAGGAGATTTGATTTAGATCATATTTGAATGGTCTAGTGGTTTCCCCCACTTTCTTAAATTTATGTCTGAATGTGGCAGTAAGGAGTTCACGATCTGAGCCACAGTTGGCTCTCAGTCTTATTTTTGCTGATTGTATAGAGCTTCTCCAACTTTGGTTGCAAAGAATATAGTCAATTTGATTTTGGTCTTGACCATCTGGTGATGTCCATGTATAGAGTCTTCTTTTGTGTTGTCAGAAGAGGGTATTTGCTATCATCAGTGCATTCTCTTGGCAAAATTCTGTTAGTCTTTGCCCTGCTTCATTCTGCACTCCAAGCCCAAATTTGATGTTACTCCACTTGTTTCTTGACTTCCTATTTTTGCATTCCAGTCCCCTATAATGAAAAGGAGTTTTTTGAGTGTTAGTTCTAGAAGATATTTTAGGTCTTCATACAACTATTCAACTTCACCTTCTTCAGCATTACTTGTCGGGGCATAGCCTTGGATTTACTGTGATATTGATTGGTTTGCCTTGGAAAATGAACAGAGATCATTCTGTCATTTTTGAGATTGCATCCAAGTATTGCATTTCGGACACTTTTGTTGACTATGATGGCTACTCCATTTCTTCTAAGGGATTCTTGCCAACATTAATAGATATAATGGTCATCTGCATTAAATTCACCCATTCAAGTCCATTTTAGTTTGCTGAGTCCTAAAATGCCGATAATCACTCTTGCCATCTCCTGTTTGACCACTTCCAATTTGCCTTGATTCATGTACCTAACATTCCAGGTTCCTAAGCAATATTGCTCTTTACAGCATTGGACTTTGCTTCTATCACCTGTCACATCCACAACTGGGTGTTGTTTTTGCTTTGGCTCTGTTTCTTCCTTCTTTCTGGAGTTATTTCTCCACTGATCTCTAGTAGCATATTGGGCACCTACTGACCTGGTGGGTTCATCTTTCAGTGTCCTATTTTTTTTTTTCCTTTTCATACTGTTCATGGGGTGCTCAAGGCAGGAATGCTGAGGTGGTTTGCCATTCCCTTCTCCAGTGGACCACATTTTGTCAGAACTCTTCACCATGACCCGCCTGTCTTGGGTGGTCTTACAAGGCATGGCTCATAGTTTCTTTTGAGTTAGAGAAGGTTGTGGTCCATTTGATCAGATAAATTTTATGTGATTGTGATTTTCAGTCTGTCTGCCCTCTGATGGAGAAGGATAAGAGGCTTATCAAAGCTTTCTAATAGGATAGACTGACTGAAGGGGAAAGTGAGTCTTGTTCTGATGGGCGAGGCCATGCTCAGTAAATTTTTAATTCTATTTTCTGTTGATGCGTGGAGCTGTGTTCCCTCCCTGCTATTTACCTGGGGCCAAACTATGTGCTACATTCTGTGCCCCAAACCTTGCAACAGGCCACCACTGACCCACACCTCCGCTGGAGACTCCTGAACACTCTTGGGCAAGTCTGGGTCAGTGTCTTGTGGGGTCATTGCTCCTTTCAGAAAACTTCTTAAGTCTTATTTCTCACCCCCAAACACAAAGGAAACCACTTTTAATTTTTTTCTATCATAAATTGTTTCATTTTAAAATTTCATGTAAATGGATTTATACATTATATCATCTTTGCATGGTCATTCACTTAAAACTTTTGAGACATCTATTTTGTGTGAAACAAAAATTCACTCATTTTAATGATTAACAGCATTCTATTGTATAAATATATCAGATTTTGCTTATTCATTCTATATTCCCAGTTTGGGCTAATATTAATAAACCTGGTGTTAAACATTCTTGCATAATTTTTAAGGCAATTTTCTCCATTTATTTAAAGTGAATGTTAAAAGAAGAATTGTTGAGACAATTGGTATTCTTTGCTTTCTCTTTTTAAGAAACTACTATAAATATTGAATAGAAATTGTAAGTAAATATTATACTGTTCTAGACTGTGGCACCCCACTCCAGTACTCTTGCCTGGAAAATCCCATGGACAGAGGAGCCTGGTAGGCTGCAGTCCATGCTAAGGGTCGGACATGACTGAGCGACTTCACTTTCACTTTTTACTTTCATGCATTGGAGCAGGAAATGGCAACCCACTCCAGTGTTCTTGCCTGGAGAATCCCAGGGATGGGGAAGCCTGGTGGGCTGCCGTCTATGGGGTCGCACAGAGTCGGACACAACTGAGGCGACTTAGCAGCAGCAGCAGCAGCAGACTGTTCTTAATAGTTTGTATTGTTCAGTTCAGTCACTCAGTTGTGTCCAACTCTTCGCAGCTCCATGGACTGCAGCATGCCAGGCTTCCCTGTCCACCACCAACTCCCAGAGCTAACTCAAGTCATGTCCATTGAGTCCATGGTGCCATCTAGCAATGTCTTCATAATTTTAATTTTGTGATGAATATATACTGAGATGTCATTATTACCTAAATTCGCAATTCCAGTATAATAAAATGTTGAATATTGTTGTATGTGTATGCTTTGCTGTCCACTCAGGTTTATTCATTGTGAAGTGTCTTTTAAAGTCTCTAGCTTATTTTATTAGGCTACTGAGGTTTTTATTATGTACATCTTGAACAACAATCTTTGTCAAATATGCGTTTTGAAAATATTTGTTTTGCTTAGAGCTAATCTTTTATACAACGTTTAATTTTTTTCTCTGGATTTTGTCTAGCTTATTATTTTTAAATGTCATTTATGCTTGGTACTTAGTGACAACCTATAGGGGTGGAATGGATGAGGGAGTGAGGCTCATGAGGGAGCAGATAAATATACCATTTTGACTGATTTGCACTGATGTACTGCAGAGACCACCACAACTTGTAAAGCAATTATCCTCCAGGTAAAGTTAATGAATAAATAAAACAAAAACATATAATTTGGAATTAAAAGAAAACTTTTGTTCTGCCCAATTTGCAAAAGTCTATAAATTTTTTAAATTATAGATTTATAATTTTTTCTGGCACTGGCATGCTTAGAAAGGTGCAGCTTTTTAATTTCCAGGTGTTAATCTTTGAGCCCCAGGTGGCTCAGTGGTAAAGAATCCTCCTGCCAATTCAGGAGACACAAGTTTGATCCCTGAATAGGCAAGATTCTCTGGAGTAGGAAACAGCAACTCATTCCAATATTCTTGCCTGGATAATTCCGTGGATAGAGGAACTTGGTGGGCTTATAGTTCATGTGGCTGCAAAGAGTTGGACGCAACTGAGCATACACTCGCTGAGTAATAATCTTTACCCTGAAGCCACTGCCTCTAGATAATCGCATAGCTAACTTACTTATTTCTGTTATGTTATTGTTCAGCCACCAAGTCATGTCTGACTCTTTGCAATCCAATGGACTGCAGCACGTCAGGCTTCTCTGTCCCTCACCATCTCCCAGAGTTCCTCCAAGTTCAAGTTCATTAATTTGGTGATGTCATCCAATCGTCTCATCCTCTATCTTCTCCGTCTTCCTTCAATCTTTCCCAGCATCAGGGACTTTTCCAGTGAGTTGGTTCTTTGCATCAGATGGCCAAAGTATTAGAGTTTCAGCTTCAGCATCGGTACTTCCAGTGACTATTCAAGATTGGAAATATCTTTGTCGTATCTCTTCTTAAATTTTCTCTCATCAAATATGTTTCTTTTGAGAATTCTATCCAAAGAAAAATGCTCCACCCTGCCACCACTTTCTACTATTTTACCCTGCCTGATTTTCATTGCATTTTTGTCATTACCTGAAATTATGCTAAATATGTACTTGTCTTCCTTCCTTTCAGCAACCATTGAAACTCTGTTCCTGGCACCCACAATAGAACCTGACATATAGAAAGCAATCAGTAGGTATTTATGAATAATAAATAAATTAGTGAAAGTTGTAACTCTGACATGAATGTGACCAAAGCATATTTATATATTTGTATTTTTCCATATGTACATATACACTTATATGTGTATGTGCTTGCTTTGAAAATAATTTGAATATTTACTAAAATTCTTCATTGTATAAAAAGTCCTATAAAAACAGTAACATAACTGAGAAAAATTATTAATATTCTAAGACATAAAAGATGAAAACATTTAAGTCTAACATGTAGTTTTATTAGCCTGAAAATTGTGTAACATTGAAAGAAATTAACTTACTTTTATGGTATTGAATTTACATTGCATTTCCAATATGTAATAATTTTGTTATAATATAGAACATATAAAATATGTTAAGTATTTTTTGTTAGTATAAATATCCCTTTGTCCTCTTCACATCAATATTACTTTTGTTTATTCTTTTCCTTTAAAGAGAGAAATGCTAACATTGATTAAGTATCTTTAGAGTAACTGGGACTTGGGGGTTTGCCTGGAGTATGAATGTAAACAAAAACAACTGTTCAAACCTGTGTTCCTTAATTCTTGGATTGATCTCAGAACAACTTATAAGATTTTCTATAGAAGAAAATGAAAAGGACTCAGTGGTGCCCTGCAGGAAGTGGGAATGATGCTTACCTAGCCGTATAAATCAGAACTGTGTATTTGGGCTTTACCCACCACTGATTTTTATTGGTGGGAGTGGGCACCCTTGTCTTGTTCCTGACTTTAGGGGAAATGCTTTCAATTTTTCACCACTGAGGATAATATTTGCTGTGGGTTTGTCATATATAGCTTTTATTATGTTGAGGTATGCTCCTTCTATTCTTGCTTTCTGGAAAGTTTTTATCATAAATAGATGTTGAATTTTGTCAAAGGCTTTCTCTGCATCTATTGAGATAATCATATGGCTTTTATTTTTCAATTTGTTAATGTGGTGTATTACATTGATTGATTTGCGGATATTGAAGAATCCTTGCATCCCTGGAATAAAGCCCACTTGGTCATGGTGTATGATCTTTTTAATGTGTAGTTGGATTATGATTGCTAGAATTTTATTAAGGATTTTTGCATCTATGTTCATCAGTGATATTGGCCTGTAGTTTTCTTTTTTTGTGGCATCTTTGTCAGGTTTTGGTATTAGGGTGATGGTGGCCTCATAGAATGAGTTTGGAAGTTTACCTTCCTCTGCAATTTTCTGGAAGAGTTTGAGTAGGACAGGTGTCAGCTCTTCTCTAAATTTTTGGTAGAATTCAACTGTGAAGCCGTCTGGACCTGGGCTTTTATTTGCTGGAAGATTTCTGATTACAGTTTCAATTTCCATGCTAGTGATGGGTCTGTTAAGATTTTCTATTTCTTCCTGGGGAATCAGTTCTAATGAGGTGGATGAAACTGGAGCCTATTATACAGAGTGAAGTAAGCCAGAAAGAAAAATACCAATACAGTATACTAACACATATATATGGAATTTAGAAAGATGGTAACCATAACCCTGTACGCGAGACAGCAAAAGAGACACAGATGTATAGAAAAGTCTTTTGGACTCTGTTGGGGGGGGGGGGGATGATTTGGGAGAATGGCATTAAAACATGTATAATATCATAAAAAAAAAAAAATAAAACCTGAGAAAACAGAAAAAAAAAAAAAAAAGATAAATGTACTCCTTTTGTAACTAACACATCTTTGGCCTGAATCTCAGACTCTATTTCAACTTAAATTTTATGTATCTCACAATTATAATGTAAGTTACTTTTCCTACCAGATTTTCTTTGCAAGCACTAGTGCCCTTTAAGTCACTTCCATTATAGTATTTTCTGGCTTCTTCCACTGCAAAATGACTACTTTTCCCTTTGCAATTAATAGGCATTTTGAAAGAGACAGGTTGAGATGTTGCAGGGATTCCGTCTCTTCAAGTTCTTGTCTTGCAACAATTACAACAGCGGTGTTCTAATGATGGTGTTCTATTTTTCCTCATTTCTTTCAAAATAAATAAATGGGATTCTTCACTAAGAGAGAGGCGTCCCTTCTCCTCTATCTATTTATTCATTTATTAATAGCAGTATAATTTTATATATATTTATCTGATGGGTTATAATTAGTGTTGCTGCTACTTATTTTGCTGTTCAAATTATCTAACCATGGGGAACTCTAAGTTTGATTCTTTTACGCTTATGACATATCTTGTTTTGTTATGAATGCTTCCTTTATTTCTGCTCTCATAGAATTCTCCAGACTCATCTTTTAGTCTCCTGGACTGGAATTAATTCCTTCCCCAAAGACTCCTATGAACAACATTTCTATGACCTCTGCATTTAGTAAGCACACCAAGATGTATGTAAACACATGACTTTTTGCTTTCTGTTTTTCCTCTTCGTATGATAGAATATGTAAGTCTTCTGTATTGAAGATTTATGAAATCCGTTAATACAAGATTTTTTTCCCCTGTCCTATTTATCTCCTTTCCCTCTCTCTGTAACGTCTATTGGATTGAATCAATTATCCCTGTGCATTACTTTTTCACATTTTAAAATCTATTTGAATTTCTGTAATAAGTTTTGACAATTGCCACTCAAGATTTTTTGCTTCAAAAAGTTGTATTCTTTAATTTTTTTAAAAAAATCTGGCCAATCTTATTGATAACAGGTTAATTTTGGTTTTGCATGAGATGTTATTGTAAATTACTTTGAGGGTATTAATTTTATTTACATAAAATTATCTTATTTTCCCAGAATTCTTTGTTCTTTCCTTGAAAGTTTTTTTTTTTTCCCCTTTCATACTATTGATTTTCCCCAAATATCAAGCAATTTTATCTATGCCTGCATGTGTGCTAAGTTACTTCAATCTTGTCCGACTCTTTGCTACCCTAAGGACTGTAGCCCACCAGGATCCTCTGTCCATGGGCTTTCCAGGCAAGAACACTGGAGTGCATTGCTGTTCCCTCCTCCAGGGAATCCTCCTTACCTAGGGATTGAACTTAGGTCTCTTCTGTCTCCTGCATTGGCAGGTGGGTTATTTACTACTATTGCCATCTGGAAAACGTCAATTTTATCTATAATTGTCTGCTAATATTTACAAATATAGGCTTCTTCTGAGACATATGCTTTGCTTACATTTATTTCTTTAGGATAAGTAATACTTTTTGCTCCTCTGGCAATAATTAAAGGAGCTCTGCTAATAGTGTGTTAGTGGTGTACATCATAGGCTGCTTTTAAGGGAATGCAGAAAAAGCCATTTCCTATGGGCACAGTATCTAGGGTTTTTGCTAGGTCTCAAGATCTACCCTGGGTGTTTTCAGACACATTATTTCTCTAATTTAGATTGCTGTGCATATAGTTTTAGGGACAACTGTTTCATAACCTTTAAACATTTACCCTGTCAGGAACATCAAGGCCACTTCTAAAAATAAATAACAACAAGAAAACAAAATAAACAGAAGAAATAAAAATAACAAAAAATTCTGATTCCTTACCTCTCATCTTTTAAGTATTCTGTGATGATGGAAAGACTTATTATTTTGCTTTTCTTTTTGTTTTTTTGAGGTTGGGCAGTGAGCAGTGAGTAGAGAGGGGAAAGAAAAACTGTTTTTTGTTTGTTTGTTTGTTTGTTCAGTATAGCAGGTTTCTGTTTTTATTGAATTTAGCTATTTCTGTAATCATCATATGCTTTATATTTCAAGAAATACCTGTTCATGTACTTAGAATGCATGCTTAATGATTTTTCAAAACTGGACTTTGTGTTGAATTTTTTAAGAATTATTTACTTATTTGGTCGCATTGGGTCTTATCAGCAGCATGCAAGATCCTTTTTGTGGCACCCAGGATCCAGAGTGCAAGGGCTCGGTGGTTGCTTCATAGGCTTAGTTGCCCTTTAGCATGCAGGATCCTAGTTTCCCTTCCAGGGATGGAACCTGTGTCCTCTGCATCAGAAGGCAGATTCTCAATCAGTCTGCTGCTGCTAAGTAAGTCACTTCAGTCGTGTCCAACTCTGTGCGACCCCATAAGACGGCAGCCCACCAGGCTCCCCTGTCCCTGGGTTCTCCACTGGAGTGGGTTGCCATTTCCTTCTCTAATGTATGAAAGTGAAAAGTGAAAGTGAAGTTGCTGAGTCGTGTCCGACTCTTAGCGACCCCATGGACTGAAGCCTGGTAAGGCTCCTCCGTCCATGGGATTCCCTAGTACTGGAGTGGGGTGCCACTGCCTTCTCCGTCTCAACCACTCTACCACCAAGGAAATCCCTGTGCTGATTTTTGAAAATATTTACATGATTTCATTAGATTCTGGCAAGGGGTGTGATAACCATCCATGTTTATTCAAATGTTTTTGAACTAAGAATGACCACTGAATTTTAAAGGAAGTCAGAATCAAAAGGAAAAAAAAAAAAATACAGTTTTCCATGAACATAAAGGAAATTACTATATATTGCTTTTTAGAAATTGTCTGAATATAGTGTTTTCTCAATGGTTTATTTTGTTTAAAGGAAAAGTGGCTAATTTTCACTGCTTAGGATTTCTAATTTTATTGCTTGCATGAACAAGTAGGGAAATAATGGATTTTAGTTTAATTTCTTAGGAATTTGCTTGGTAATATACTCTGAATACTAAAAAAGAAAACAAAATACAAACAAACAAAAAAAGCCCATGAGGCATATTTAGCTTGCAGATATGCTTGTTTTGCTTATAAAATATTTATTTCTGTATTTGAAAATTTGACAATTTTATTTTCTCTCTAATTTTCCAACTTTTTAAAAGAAATAAATTCAACAGATCTAGAACAGTGGGTGAAATTCAATTATCATATGGAAAAATTAGCTGGAGATAATAAATATACTTCTAAAAGGTATCTGCTTTCCAATTTACCACAGACTTTTGTAGTGCCTATTGAAGTTCCAACAATATGTATTTATAAAGCAATCATTTCTCTTCTTTACATTGCATATGTGATTTTATTAGGGATTTGACTTTTTGTAACACTTTCAATAACGGAAAAAGATGAAGGAAATAACTGCATTGCCATCAATATATATGGGTTTTCCAGGTGGTGCCAGACATAAGAGACTTGGGTTCAGTCTTGGGACTTGGAAGAACCCCTGGAAGAAAGCTATATGCATTTTTTTGTTATTGGAAAGAGAGAAAAGAGAACAAGACCTATAAGTAGAGGAGGTGTAAATATTCCCTGCTTTTCAAAAAGTTCTGGTTATGCTGCCTTTTTTTTTTTTTTTTTTTGGCAATGCCATACTGCAAACAGTATCTCAGCTCCCAGACAAGGGATGGAACCCACGTTCCCTGCAGTGCAAGCACCGAGTCCTAACCACTGCGCTGCCAGGGAATACCCAATGCCATTTTGCTTTTGAAAAGACCTGCATTAGTACCTGTTTTCCCTAACGGAAAAAAAAAAAAATCTGACGATGACTTTAATTTTTATGAAAAAAGTCAAAAAGTGGACGTTGAATTCAATGTTTGCTTTGAAGAAAGAGATTATAGAGGTAGCATGCATCCTGAGCAGTGACAATAGACCCTACAAGCTCCTTCCCCTGAACCACACTCAGCACCTCAGCATCTAGACGTCATAGCTTTGAACTGTCTGTGACTATCCTGGTTTCTTAACTTATTTTTGTGTTCCTTAGCAACACGTGTCCTCAGGTAATTGCTTCTTCACTTTTGGCCAGTTTTGTCTTATGAAAGGTTTCATAGGAAGACTCTCCTTTCTGATAGTGGGGGAAACCTGTACTTTGTTTTTGAGCACTACTGTTAATTTACATTACATTCAAATGTTGCTAGACACACCAGCAATAAAATTAGCAAAGTAACATTGTTTTCTGCCTGCTATTTTTTAGTATTACTGAAAATTACTTTTCTTTCAGCATAGACTGCCAATTAGTAATCACCAGACGGTAGCCATCTTCTTAGTTTTCAATTTTTACTAGAAATAATTCTCATATACTGCTGCTCCTTTAACAAGCACCTTTACCATGCGAGAGGCATATAAAAGTAATTAAATTTAATAGTCTCATTGCTTTTAAGCAAAGCCATATGGCGTACTTAGATTGCAAATTCTAATTGAAGTCAATGAGATTTTATGTAGAAAATACTTTTGAAAATGTAGCTATGTAATCAAATATATATACAAGACACCATTTTTATCTTGACAGCAGCATCACTCAATACCTTTTTTTCATTCTTTTTCATGCACATTCAAGAGCATTACAGCTGAATCCTCTCTTGCTATGAAAAAAAGGAAACTTTAAAATTAATAATAATAATTGCTTGTGTGTGTCCAATGCATCTTTTTCATTACCCTTCTATCTGAATTTTAATGTTGCAATAATCCCTGAAACAATGTGTTGGATCACAAGAGCAGTATGTAACTGAGATGTGGCCCAATCCATTCACACTTATTCGTCCTGTTATACATTTTGAAATAAAAGCTCCATTAAAAAAGCTGTAAATGTAATGCAAAAAAACACACACACACACACACAAAAAAAACCAGAAATAGCCATAGCCTTATTGGTTTTCCTTTTTAGAATAAATGCTCATAGAGTTTTATGTTCCCAATGTATATAGAACATAACAGAAACAGTAATTCACCAAGGAATGTAAATTAGTGGGAGTACAGAAGGAGGAAAATAATTTATCCTACCAACCTCTGGACTCTGGTCATTCACATATTCGATTTGGAAAACTCTAGGCTTGGGTAATGTTTTAGACCCGCCTCTGGTGAAGGATAACTGTTGCAAAGCCAGAATATATTTCAAGGTGGAAGAGGAAGTGATGAAAAAAGAAAAGTAGTATTTATTCACTGAAAGCTCATAAAACGTACGGGTATTCAGAAATCACTACGCATTCCTGGTAGGACTGTAATAATACACCATTACTATTGAGTTCTGTACTATGCTAAAAGACATATTAATCATATTAATAATAGTTAATGATAAGCTGCCAAAGATGAGGGAAGCAACTGCAGTGACCTAGAAGGACTGTTTCCCCAATTTTACTGGCTAGATAGCCGAATTGACAATGATGTGTGCTGAATGCCTTTGCCAAAGAGAATTTGAAGCAAATCAATTCTTCATTACATATAAAGAATAGGTTACTTCCACAAAATAAGTGATACTGCGTTTGCTAAGGTGAAAATTTGTATTTATTTCTCATCAAAACGCCACTGTATTAGAAAAGAAATACCTAAAATTATAAAACACTGTATTACAACAGTGGTAAAACTGATTTCCCAAATACATTTGACAATTAATGTACATGAAGCTATGGTGTTACATGCATGTATACATATATAAATAAAGCACATTAGTTATTTAGATACATAATTTAATATATTTTATGTACTGTTACATAAAAACATGGTAATTGTTGCAAAAAAACAGATATTTCAGAAGTGCTAAGTAGCTACATAATATTCCATCAATTGGATGATGACCGATTCACTGAATATTCCATTTACTCTGTTTGTGCTTTTATATGTGCTTGAAATAAAGTTTTAATTGTATAATATTTTTAGATTTACAGCAAAATTGCAAAGATAATAGAGTTCCCATATATTCCTCACTAAATTTCTTCTATCGTTAACAACTTATATTGGGTGGGTGTAAATATTTGTCACAACTAACGAAAAAATAGTGATACATTATTATTATAAACAAAGCTTCATTTATACTTCATTTGCATTTCTAAATTTTATTAACGTCTTTTTTCTGTTCTATGGTGATACCATATAAGATACCATATTACATTTAATTCAATTCAGTTCAGTTTAGTCAATCAGTCGTGTCCGACTCTTTGCGACCCCATGAATCACAGCACACCAGGCCTCCCTGTCCATCACCAACTCCCGGAGTTCACTGAGACTCATGTCCATCGAGTCAGTAATGCCATCCAGCCATCTCATCCTCTGTCGTCCCCTTCTCCTCTTGCACCCAATCCCTCCCAGCATCAGAGTCTTCTCCAATGAGTCAACTCTCCAAAGTACTGGAGTTTCAGCTTTAGCATCATTCCTTCCAAAGAAATCCCAGGGCTGATCTCCTTCAGAATGGACTGGCTGGATCTCCTTGCAGTCCAAGGGATTCTCAAGAGTCTTCTCCAACACCACAGTTCAAAAGCATCAATTCTTCAGCTCTCACCCTTCTTCACAGTCCAACTCTCACATCCATACATGACCACAGGAAAAATAGCCTTGATTAGACGAAACTTTGTTGGCAAAGTAATTTCTCTGCTTTTGAATATGCTATCTAGGTTGGTCATAACTTTCCTTCCAAGGAGTAAGCGTCTTTTAATTTCATGGCTGAAGTCACCATCTGCAGTGATTTTGGAGCCCAGAAAAAGAAAGTCTGACACTGTTTCCACTGTTTCCCCATCTATTTCCCATGAAATGATGGGACCAGATGCCATGACCTTCGTTTTCTGAATGTTGAGCTTTAAGCCAACTTTTTCACTCTCCGCTGTCACTTTCATCAAGAGGCTTTTTAGTTCCTCTTCCCTTTCTGCCATAAGGGTGGTGTCATCTGCATATCTGAGGTTATTGATATTTCTCCCAGCAATCTTGATTCCAACTTGTGTTTCTTCCAGTCCAGTGTTTTTCATGATGTACTCTGCATATAAGTTAAATAAACAGGGTGACAATATACAGCCTTGACGTACTCCTTTTCCTATTTGGAACCAGTTTGTTGTTCCATGTCCAGTTCTAACTGTTGCTTCCTGACCTGCATACAAATTTCTCAAGAGGCAGATCAGGTGGTCTGGTATTCCCATCTCTTTCAGAATTTTCCACAGTTGATTGTGATCCACACAGTCAAAGGCCTTGGCATAGTCAAGAAAGCAAAAATAGAGGCTTTTCTGGAACTCTCTTGCTGTTTCCATGATCCAGCGGAGGTTGGCAATTTGATCTCTGGTTCCTCTGCCTTTTCTATAACCAGCTTGAACATCGGGAAGTTCATGGTTCACATATTGTTGAAGCCTGGCTTGGAGAATTTTGAGCATTACTTTACTAGCGTGTGAGATGAGTGCAATTGTGCGGTAGTTTGAGCATTCTTTGGCATTGCCTTTCTTTGCGATTGGAATGAAAACTGACCTTTTCCAGTCCTGTGGCCACTGCTGAGTTTTCCAAATTTGCTGGCATATTGAGTGCAGCACTTTCACAGCATCATCTTTCAGGATTTTGAATAGCTCAACTGGAATTCCATCACCTCCTCTGGCTTTGTTCGTAGTGATGCTTTCTAAGGCCCACTTGGCTTCACATTCCAGGATGTCTGGTTCTAGGTCAGTGATCACACCATTGTGATTATCTTGGTTGTGAAGATCTTTTTTGTACAGTTCTTTTGTGTATTCTTGCCATAAGCCCATAATGAGTGTACTCTGTTGAGTCTTGATTTTCAATCATATGACCCAGTGAAAAAGACTTCCTGGGCTATCTGAGTAAGGATTTATTGAAACTCTAGTCTCATACAAAATTCAGACATTATTATGTAACTGGGACCCAGGAGCAAATGGTACTAAATGTGGTTACCAAAATGAATTCCTTCGCCTCTCTAGTCTATTTTTTTTAATTTTTTTTTTTTTATTGAAGGATAAATGCTTTACAGAATTTTGCTGTTTTCTCTCAAACCTCAACATTAATCAGCCGTAGGTATACATATATCCCCTCCCTTTTGAACCTTCCTCCCGTCTCCCTTCCCATCCCACCCATCTAGATTGATACAGAGCCCATGTTTGAGTTTGCTGAGCCACACAGCAAATTCCCATTGCCTATCTGTTTTACACACAATAATGTAAGTTTCCATGTTTCTCTTTCCATACATCTCACCCTCTCCTCCCCTCTCCTCATGTCCATAAGTCTATTCTCTTTGTCTGTTTCTCTATTGCTGCCCTGTAAATAAATTCTTCAGCAACATTTTTCTGGATTCCATATATGTGCCTTAGAACATTATATTTATCTTTCTTTTTCTGACTCACTTCATTCTGTATAATAGGTTCTAAGTTCATCCACCTCATCAGAACTGACTCAAAAGTGTTCTTTTTTATGGTCAAGTAATATTCCATTGTGTATATTTACCACAACTTCTTTATTCATTCATCTGTCAATGAACATCTAGGTTGCTTCTGTGTTCTAGCTATTGTAAATAGTGCTGCAATGAACAATGGCATACATGTGTCTTTAAATTTTGGTTTCCTCAGGGAAACCAAATATGCCTAGTAGTGGTATTGCTGGGTCATATGGTGGTTTTATTCCTAGTTTTAAAGAAATCTCCATACCGTCTTCCATAGTGGCTGTATCAATTTACATTCCCACCAACATTGCAAGAGCGTTCCGTTTCTCCACACACTCTCCAGCATTTATTGTTTGTAGACTTTTTAATGATGGCCGTTCTGACTGGTGTGAAGTGATATCTCATTGTAGTTTTGATTTGCATTTCGTAATAATGAGTAATATTAGCATCTTTTCATGTGTTTTTTAGCCATATGTATGTCTTTGGAGAAATGTCTGTTTAGGTCTTTTCCTCACTTTTTTATTGGGTTGTTTCTTTTTCTGGCATTGAGTTGTATGACCTGCTTGTATGTTTTGGAAATTAATCCTTTGTCAGTTGTTTCATTTGCTATTATTTTCTCCCATTCTGAGGGTTGTCTTTTCATTTTGCTTATAGTTTCCTTTTCTGTGCAAAAGCTTTTAAGTTTAATCAGGTCCCACTTGTTTACTCTGGTATTTTTTTCCATTACTCTAGGAGGTGGGTCATAGAGGATCTTGCTTTGATTTATGTCATCGAGTTTTCTGCCTAAGTTTTCCTCTAAGAGTTTTATAGATTCTGGTCTTAGAATTAGATCTTTAATCCATTTTGAGTTTATCTTTGTGTATGGTGTTAGGAAGTGCTCTAATTTCCTTCCTTTACATGTAACTGTCCAATTTTTCAAGCACCATTTATTAAAGAGGCTGTCTTTGCCCCATTGTATATTCTTGCCTTCTTTGTCAAAAATAAGGTACCCATAGGTTCATGGGTTTATTTCTGGACTTTCTATATTTTTCCATTGATCTATATTTCTGTTTTTGTGCTAGTAACATGCTGTCTTGATGACTGTAGCTTTGTAGTATAATCTCAAGTCAGGAAGGTTGATTCCTCTATCTTCATTGTTCTTTCTCAAGACTACTTTGTCTATTCGGGGTCTTTTGTACTTTCATATGAATTGTGAAAATTTTGCTCTAATTATGTGAACAGTGCAATTGGTAATTTGACAGGGATTGTATTGAACCTGCAGATTGCATTTGGCAGTATAGTCATTTTCACAGTATTGATTCTTCCTACCCAGGAACATGGGATATCTCTCCATCTGTTTATGTCATCTTTGATTTCTTTCATCAGTGTCTTATAATTTTCTGTGTACAGTTCTTTTGGCTCCTTAGATAAGTTTATTCCTATATATTTAATTTTTTTGCTGCAATGGTGAATGGGATTGATTCCTTAATTTTTCTTTCTGATTTTTCATTGATATTATATAGAAATGCAAGTGATTTCTGTGTATTGATTTTGTATCCTTCAACTTTACTAAATTCACTGATTAGCTCTAGTAATTTTCCGATACTATTAGGGTTTTCTGTGTGTAGTATCATGTTATCTGCAAACAGTGAGAGCTTTACTTCTTCTTTTCCAATCTGGATTCTTTTTATTTCTTTTTCTTCTCTGATTGCAGTAGCTAGGACTTCCAGGACTATGTTTACTAATAGTGGTGAAAGTGGAAATGCCTGTCTTGTTCCTGATCTTAGTTCCCCCTAATGCTTTCAGTTTTTCACCATTGAGAATAATGCTTGCTGTAGGCTTATCATATATGACCTTTACTATGTTGAGGTTGGTTCCTTCTGTGCCCTTTTTTATTTTTTGGAAGAGTTTTAATCATAAATGGGTGCTGAATTTTTCAAAGGCTTTTTCTGTATATATTGAGATTATCATATGACTTTTTATTTTTCCATTTGTTAATATGGTGTATCACATTGCTTGATGTGTGTATATTGAAGAATTCTTGCATTCCTAAAATAAATCCAACTTGATTATGGTGTATGAGCTTTATGATGAGTTGCTGAATTCTGTTTGTAAAATTTTGTTGAGGATTTTTGCATCTATGTTCGTCAGTGATATTGACCTGTAGTTTTCTTTTTTTGTATTGTCTTTGTTTGGTTTTGGGTGATGGTGGCCTCATAGAATGAGTTTGGAAGTGTTTCTTCCTCTATAATTTTCTGAAAGAATTTTAGAAGGATAGACATTACCTTATCTCTAAATGTTTGATAGAATTCTCCTGTGAAGCCATTTGGTCCTGGGCTTTTATTTTTTGGGAGATTTTTGATCACAGCTTCAACTTCAGTGCTTGTAATTGGGTTGTTCATAATTTCTATTTCTTCCTGGCTCAGTCTTGGAAGATTGAATTTTTCTAAGAATCTGTCTATTTCTTCCAAGTTATCAATTCTTTTGACATATTGTTGTTCATAATGGTCTCTTATGATCCTTTGTATTTCTGCATTGTCTGTTGTAACTTCTTTTTTCATTTCTAATTTTGTTGATTTGTCTAATTTTGTTGATTTGATTCTTCTCTCTTTTGTTCTTGATGGGTCTGGCTAAAGGTTTGTTGATTTTGTTTATCTTCTCAAAGAACCAGGTTTTAGTTTCATTAATCTTTACTATTGTTTCTTTCATTTCTTTTTCATTTATTTCTGCTTAGATCTTTATGATTTCTTTCCTTCTACTATTTTTTTATTCTTTTTCCAGTTGTTTTAGGTGTAAAGTTAGTTTGTCTATTTTATGTTTTTCTTTTTTCTTGAGGTAGGATTGTATTGCTATAAACGTCCCTCTTAGAAATGCTTTTGCTGCATCTCATAGGTTTTGAGTTGTTGTGTTTTCATTGGTCTCTACAATTTTTTATTTTTATTTCCCTTTTGATTTCTTGAGTAACCTGTTGGTTATTTAGAAATGTGTTGTTTAATCTCCATGTGCTTGTGTTTCTTACAGTTTTTCTTTTATTCTTTTAATTGATATCTAGTTTCATAGAATAGTGGTCAGAGAAGATGCTTGATATGACTTCAATTTTCCTAAATTTACTGAAATTTGATTTGTGATCCAAGATACAGTCTATCCTGGAGAATGTTCCATGTGCACTAGAGAAGAAGGTGTATTCTTCTGCATTTGGATGGAATGTCCTGAAGATATCGATGAGATCCATCTCATCTAATGTATCATTTAAGACTTGTCTTTCCTTATTAATTTTCTGTTTTGATGATCTGTCCATTGGTGTGAGTGGGCTGTTAAAGTCTCCTACTATCATTGTATTACTGTCAATTTCTCCTTTTATGCCTGTTAGTCTTTGTATTATGTATTGAGGTGCTCCTATGTTGGGTGCATAGATATTTACAATCATTATGTCTTCCTCTTGGATCCATCCCTTGATTATTATGTAGTGTTCTTCCCTATCTCTTGTAATCTTCTTTATTGTAAGGTTTATTTTGTCTGCTATGAGGATTGCAACTCCAGCTTTCTATTGCTTCCCATTTGCTTGGAATGTATTTTTCCATCTTCTCATTTTCAGTCTATATGTGTAGGTCTGAAGTGGGTTTCCTGTAGACAGCATATATATGGATCTTGTTTTTGTATCCATTCAGTCAGTCTGTGTCTTTTGGTTGGAGCATTAATCCACTTACAGTAATTAATTTAGAGTAAATATTGATATACATGTTCCTATTGCCATTTTCTTAATTGTTTGGGATTGATTTTGTAGATCTTTTTTCTTCTCTTGTATTTCTTGATTATATATGTCCCTTTAGCATTTGTTGTAAAGCTGGTTTTGTGGTACTGAATTCTCTTAACTTTTCCTTGTTTGAAAGCTATTTATTTCTCCATCAGTTTTGGATGAGATTCTTGCTGGGTACAGTACTCTTGGTTGTAGATTTTTCCCTTTCAGTACTTTAAATATATCCTGTCATTCCCTTTTGGCCTGCAGAGTTTCTGCTGAAAGATCATCTGTTAACTATATAGGGTTTCCTTGTATGTTTCTTATTGCTTCTCCCTTGCTGCTTTTAACATTTTTTCATTGTGTTTAGTCTTTGTTAGTTGGCTTAGTATGTGTCTTGGCATGTTTCTCCTTGGGTTTATCCTGTATGGGATTCTTTGTGCCTCTTGGACAGAATTGACTATTTCCTTTTACATATTGGGGAAGTTTTCAACTATAATCTCTTTAAAAATTTTCTCATACCCTTTCTTCTCTTCTTCTGGGACCCCTATAATTCGAATGTTGGTGCATTTTATATTGTCCTAGAGGTCTCTGGGAATAATCTCATTTCTTTTCATCCTTTTTACTTTATTCTGCTCTTCAGAAGTTATTTCCATCATTTTATCTTCCAGCTCACTGATTTGTTCTTCTGCTTCAGATATTCTGCTATTGATTCCTTCTAGAGTATTTTTTGGAGAGGGCAATGTCACCCCACTCCAGTACTCTTGCCTGGAAAGTCCCATGGATGGAGGAGCCTGGTGGGCTGCAGTCCATGGGGTCGCTGGGAGTCGGACACGACTGAGCGACTTCACTTTCATTTCTCACTTTCATGCATTGGAGAAGGAAATGGCAACCCACTCCAGTGTTCTTGCTTGGAGAATCCCAGGGACGGGGGAGCCTGGCGGGCTGCCGTCTATGGGGTCGCACAGAGTCGGACACGACTGAAGCAACTTAGCAGAGTATTTTTAATTTCAGTAATCATGTTGTTTGTCTCAGTATGTTTATTCTTTAATTCTTCAAGGTTTTTGTTAATTGATTCTTGCATTTTCTCCTTTTTTTTTTCAAGGTTTTTGATCATTTTACTAAAATTATTCTGAATTTTTTTTCAGATAGTTTGCCTATTTCCTCTTCATTTATTTGGACTTATGTATTTTTAGTTTGTTCCTTCATTTATGTAGTACTTGTCTGCCTTTTCATTATTTTTTTTTTAACTTATTGTGTTTGAGGATTCCTTTTCCCAGGCTTCAAGGCAGAATTCTTTCTTCCTTTTGGTTTCTGCCTTTCTAAGGTTGCTCCAATAGTTTGTGTAAGCTTCCTATAGGGTGAGATTTGTGCTGAGTTCTTGTTTGGCTGATTGTTTGGTTTTGGTTGTTTGTTTTTACTCTGATGGGCAAGGATGAGTGAAGTGGTAATCCTGTCTGTTGATGATTGGGTTTATATTTTTGTTTTGTTTGTTGTTTAGATAAGTACCTGCACATGGTGCTACTGGGGTTGAGTGATGCAGGGTCTTGTATTCAGATGCTTTCCTTTGTGTGAGTTCTCACTATTTGATAATCTCTATGAACTCCAGGAGTTGGTGATGGACAGGGAGGCCTGGCCTGCTGCAGTTCATGGGGTCACAAAGAGTCAGACATGACTGAGCGACTGATCTGATCTGATCTGATGGTTAGTTTATTGTTAGTCTAGGGTCTTGGACTCAGTGCTCCCACTCCAAAGGCTCTGGACTTTATCTCTGGTCAGGAATGAAGATTCCACAAGTGGTTTGTTATGGCATTAGGTGAGATTAAAGCAAATATCCAAAAATGAGAAACCAAAGATGAATCACAGATAAATGGTCATTAAAAAATCTGGCAAGTAATAATTAAAATAATGAAATATACACATATGCATATGGAGCCATGTGCAAAGTCAAAATGGTCCAACAACAAAAATAAAAGTACAATGGATTGATGCAGTGAACAAAGAAAATAAAGAATATTTACCAGTTAAGAAAAAAACTAACTGAAGCACAAACTGGAAAACAAAACTAAAGCAAGGTTCCAAGTAGGGAATAAATGAAAACAAAATTAACAAGTATGTTGAGAGGAAAGGAAAGAAAGAAAGGAAAGAATAGATATGCAGTTAAATATAGATAGATTAAGAAGATTTATATACATTAAAGATTAACTGCAAGGGGAAAAGAACAGTAGGAAAGGCAAACAAAGGAATAAATGTAGAAAGAATATAATAGGTTTTAAAAAATTAAGAGTTAAAATTATAAAGAAGAGGGGAAAAAAAAGAAGAAGAAGAAAGAAACAAGTGGGAAAAAAAAAAAGGAAAACTCCACAGAATGGAAAAGCCCAACGAAGAAGCAGAGGTTTATAACAACAATAAAAAGTGTGACTGAATACACACATATACATATACACTCATAAGCAAAATCAGAACAGTCCAACAAAAATAAAGTACAATAGATTGACCCAGCAAACAAAGGAAACCAAAAATAGTATCTACCAGAACAAAAGTAATTAAAGCACAAACTGGAAAACAAAACTAAAGCAAGATGCCAATTGGGGAATAAACCAATGAAAATAAAACTAATAAATATGTTGAGAGGAAAGGAAAGAAAGAAAAGAAAGAAAGAATAGATATGCAAAGTTAAATAGAGGAAGATGAAGATTTATGTATGTTCAAGATTAACTGAAAGGGGAAAAGAGCAGTAGGAAAAGCAAACAAAGAAATAAATTGAGAAAAAATAATAATATATTTAAAAATTAAAATTAAAAAAAGGGAAAAGAAAAAAAAAGAATGAAAACTCCCCAGAACCGCAAAAGCCCAATGTAGAGGCAGAGGTTTATAACACCAATAAAAAATATGACTGAGCAAAAAGAAAAAGAATAAAAAGCTCAAAAGCTTAATTAGATTTCATAGTGCCAATAAAATCAACAACAATGACAGAGAGGGGAAAAAAGAAAAAAAAATCTACAGAACAAGTCAAAACATAAGAATAATAAATGTTTTTCTTGAGTCACTGCTGTCAGAGTCCTTTCCCTCATTGGGAGTCACAGTCCACCTCATCTCCTTAGGATGCCCTCCAACACTGTACTGATTTCTGGACCTGTTGTGGGGACAGCTCGGATTCTAATCTGGTCTTACTCCTATGTGCTTTTGTCTCCAGTGTCTGCAGCTATCAGAACTAGTGTGTTTTCTTTCATGGGAGTTCTCAATGACCTTTTACATATTCCATAGACAGAGTCTGCCTAGTTGATTGTGTGGATTTAATCTGCTGCTTGTACAAGGGATGGGAAGGTTTTGGGTCTTCTTTCTTAGTCACCCTGCCCTGGGTTTCAATTGTGGTTTTATTTCCACCTCTGCATGGGGATTGTCCCCTGGAGTTTGCTCCTGAGGTTTACCTGGAGGACTTGGGTTTGCCCCTGTGAGGGTCAGGTGAGGAGCTGGTGCAGCTCTTGGGTTGCAGGGGTTCTGGCAGCACCAGGTACTCAGGGGAGTTGGTGGTTAGGGCAACAGGAAATATAGTGCTCTAGAAGGGTATGGCAACAGGTGTTGGCCAATACACTCCAGTATTCTTGCCTGGGGAACCCCCACTCCCTGACAGAGAAGCCTGGCAGGCCACAGTCTACACGATGCAAAGAGACACGCCTAAAGCAACCCTGGGTGCATAGAGGCAAGACTGTTTTTGCCTGTGGCAGCACCGTTCCAGTGAGAGTTAAGTGTGAATGTGGAACAGCTGCTTGGGTTGGCAGGGATCCTGGCAGCTCCAAGTTTGTAGGGACATGGCCTGCCTTCACTGTAGGAGTTATGACCCTATCAGAGTCTTTTTTGAGCCTCTCATAGCTGGGAATCAGAAGGCCTCTTTGGCCAGTCATTTTCCATAGCTCCACCCTTTCAGGTACTTAGAGAGCTCCCTTGCCTGGGGTCCTTCTCTGTTGCTCTGTGCATTAGGCACATAAAAGGGCCCCCTGGCTGGGGTCCTACTCTGTACATCCGTGCATCAGTCACTTAAAGTAACACCCTGGGTGGGGTCCTACTTTGTAGTTTAGTCCCTCGGGCGTTTGATGGGCCAGACTTTCTCCTGTTCAGCTGCCTATGCTGGCATGTGGAAGAGCAAGGCTATGGTGATGGCTCCACACCTTTGTGTGACTCAGAAGTATGGCCTTGCTTCCATGGCTGCCTGGCTTTCCTCCACAGGCAATTCCCACCACAATCTCCTCCCCCCACATTCCCTTGATCTGCCTCTCTGCAGTCAACAGCAGCCCTCACCCTGGATTGCTCCACAATCCCAAAACTCCAGCTCTCAGAAGCTACACCTTCCAGGGGATCAACATTCCTGTCCAGGGTATGTACGGCTGTGGCAAGGACTATCTGATTCTCATTCCATTTAGGCTGCCACAGACAAGCTGTTTTACTCACAGCCTTAAATGTTTCTCCTGACTCAGACAATTACCCTGATGTTGGGGTCAGATCCCTGCTTCAGTTCCCCCACCTACCAAGGGCAGGTCCAGTCCTACTAACACTTCTATTTTTTCCCCTAGTCCCTTTGTCCTCCCAGTTTTGCATGGGTTTTGTATTCTTTTATGCTGGTCAGGTTCTCCTGTCCGCTCTCAGCTAGTGTTTTGCATGCACTTTTGTGTCTGAAGGTGTATTCCTGATATATCCATGGAAAGAGATGTACAACTCCATGTCCGCCTATCCCTCTGCCATCATCTACCAGGCCTAGTCTCTCTTCTTAATTGTGTATCTAATTTATCTTACTATTTTTATAATTTGTCATTCTCTAATTCCTTGATGAGAAAACAAAACAAAACCAACTTTGTCTTCTCTTGTTGCTAAATTTCTCTGGGACATAGTCTTATTAAGCTTCATTAGCCTGTTTATTTAACTTATATGCAGAGTACATTATGAGAAACACTGGACTGGAAGAAACACAAGTTGGAATCAAGATTGTTGGGAGAAATATCAATAACCTCAGATATGCAGATGACACCACCCTTATGGCAGAAAGTGAAGAGGAACTAAAAAGCCTCTTGATGAAAGTGAAAGTGGAGAGTGAAAAGGTTGGCTTAAAGCTCAACATTCAGAAAACGAAGATCATGGCATCTGGTCCCATCACTTCATGGGAAATAGATGGGGAGACAGTGGAAACAGTGTCAGACTTTATTTTCTTGGGCTCCAAAATCACTGCAGATGGTGACTGCAGCCATGAAATTAAAAGACGCTTACTCCTTGGAAGGAAAGTTATGACCAACCTAGATAGCATATTCAAAAGCCATATTCAAAAGCATATTCAAAATATTACTTTGCCAACAAAGGTTCGTCTAGTCAAAGCTATGGTTTTTCTGTGGTCATGTATGGATGTGAGAGCTGGACTGTGAAGAAGGCTGAGTGCCAAAGAATTGATGCTTTTGACCTGTGGTGTTGGAGAAGACTCTTGAGAGTCCCTTGGACTGCAGGGAGATCCAGCCAGTCCATTCTGAAGGAGATCAGCCCTGGGATTTCTTTGGAAGGAATGATGCTAAAGCTGAAACTCCAGTACTTTGGCCACCTCATGCGAAGAGTTGACACATTGGAGAAGACTCTGATGCTGGGAGGGATTGAGGGCAAGAGGAGAAGGGGATGACAGAGGATGAGATGGCTGGATGGCATCACTGACTTGATGGACATGAATCTGAGGGAACTCCAGGAGTTGTTGGTGGACAGGGAGGCCTGGCATGCTGCAGTTCATGGGGTCACAAAGAGTCAGACATGACTGAACAACTGATCTTATCTGCTCTGAGCCCTTCTTTGGAGAAGGCAATGACAACCCACTTCATTATTCTTGCCTGGCAAATCCCATGGACAGAGGCGCCAGGTAGGCTGCAGTCCACGGTAGGAGTCAGACACGACTGAACGACTTCACTTTGAATTTTCACTTTCATGCATTGGAGAAGGAAATGGCAACCCACTCCAGTGTTCTTGCCTGGAGAATCCCAGGGACTGGGGAGCCTGGTGGGCTGCCATCTATGGGGCTGCACAGAGTCTGACACGACTGAAACGACTTAGCAGCAGCAGCAGCAGTCCTTCTTTAGTATGCATCACGTCTCAATAAAAAATTGTGCACAAGGAATAAGAAATGAATTTTATTGGCCTAATTGGAGTCAAGGTTCAAAAGCAATCATCTCTGTCCAAAATCAGAATTGAATTATTTTCCCTTGGCTCAATTGGTAAAGAATCCACCTGCAATGCAGGAGACTCCAGTTCAATTCCTGGGTTGGGAAGATACCCTGTAGAAAGGAAGGGCAACCCACTCCAGTACTCTTGCCTGGAAAATCCCATGGATGGCGGAACCTGGAAGTCTGCAGTCCATGGGGTTGCTGCTGAAGGTCGGACAGGACTGAACGACTTCATTTTCACTTTTCACTTTCATGCACTGGAGAAAAAAATGGCAGCCCACTCCAGTGTTCTTGGCTGGAGAATCCCAGGGACAGAGGAGCCTGGTGGGCTTCCGTCTACGGGGTCGCACAGAGTCGGACACGACTGAAGTGACTTAGCAGCAGCAGGAGAAGAACATATTGACCTGTTGTAGACCGGTGAAGATTTTTAAACTGGAACATGAAAAGAAAAAATAAGGTATTTGTTTTCTTGAGTCACTATATTTAGTAGAATAGTTTCGATTTTGAACTCATGTTTGTTGGCAGCCCAAAACATAGTGAACTGATAAAAAAGTACACATTACCTCATTTTCCATGTTGTTATTTGCTGCTTATAAAGAAATTTACACATTACAGAAAATACTGTGCTGAAATAAAAGGCAAATATCTTTGCTGTATTGGACATTTTTATCTTAACATCTGTTTTCAACCAGTGATAATTCAATGTCTCTAACCAGAATTAAATAAATGAATGAAAATGAAGACTCAAATATAGTCTCATAAGATAATTTTACATTTTTAAAAAATTATGTGATTATGCTTATTTATTACAGTAAACTATTTATTAATAATAATCACAGCTATTTAGTTTATATTTTTACATTATAACAATACACATATCTATATAATATGCATATTATACAGTTCTCATGCTATCAAGGAACCCTGTAGGGCACTCTAGAGTAAGTCTCAAGGAATGATCCATCTACAAAAGTTCACCTTAATTTAAAGTATTTGTAGAGATAATTAGAATACTAGATATGTTCATTAACATTTCAAATCTCATTTAAATGTAAATTGTAATATTCTCTTTTTCTGCAACACCAAGTAGTTAGTGTCTTCCATGAGTAATAAGTAATTTGTTCCCCATTAGCTGCAAGAATGGATAAAGCAATAAATCAAAGTCTGATAAGAGTCACAGTTAAAATGGTAACCTCTGTGAAAGGGAGAGTATACAAAACATTGTCTTCACTATTATTTCATCATTAAAATAGTCGAATCACATTTCAACAGCTCTGATATGAATTGATCTCTATTGTGGTATCTGTAATAAACTCATGTAGTTATAAAAATATATTGGTAAAATTATATGAAAAAATTAAGCTTAACTTTGCAATATCTTTTTCATAGATAATTTTGATTAAAAATATAAAATGTAGTCCTTTGCCTAGGAATAGATTTTAAGAAGAAAAAATTATTAAAAATCTAAGTAATGTAAAACACATAAAAATGTTCCCACAAAGATATCATACCACAATAGAAATAGATTTTTGGAATTTGTACACATAAGAAACTTGTTAATGCTCAGTGAACTGGTGTCTGTGCACATTATCCCTATCTCTCATCTGCCGACTACTCCAGTGTTGCAAGTAATTATTGGGTGCTGTGGTTTTTTATTGTTTTGTTTTGTATTGTTTTGCAATGCTCTTAAGAATAATGTTTTATTAATCAATTAAAACAAAGTATCAAAAAAACAATGCATCTTACAATTTTTCATCAAATTATTTTCTATGTATGTTCTATGCTACAATATGTGTGGGAAAGTGTGTGTTTAGTATGCTATAAAACCAATCATTAGAATTAGTATTTTGTTAATAGTTTACTAGTTGTAAAAACAGTATCATTGTCCCTGACATGTAATGCTCAAATGGCGATCACTGCTCCACCTACTGCCATGCAAGAGCATGAGCTCTGGAGCTTTAAATAGACTGTGTTCAGATCTAAGCTGAGTGAGTTTTTCCATGTTACTTATCCTCTCTGTACTCTGGTTCTCTCATCAGGAAAGTGGGAATACTGATTTACCTGTCTTATGCAATTGTTGGACTTATTAGCTGCTGCTGCTGCTGCTGCTAAGTCATCTCAGTCATGACCGACTCTGTGTGACCCCATGGGCGGCAACCCACCAGGCTGTCCTGTCTCTGGGATTCTCCAGGCAAGAACACTGGAGTGGGTTGCCATTTCCTTCTCCAATTATTAGCTGAATACATGTAAATTACTTAGAACATGTTAAGTATGCAAACGTCTCATGATGTTTTAATAGCTTAATATTATTTAAAATATGTAAACCTGTGTGGGTATAGTCTCTGTAGTTTTTCTCCCTCATGGATAGATTATCCTCATGTGACATTTGTGAATTATTTATTGTTTTAGTTTGAGGTTTAAAGCTTAATATGTGCTAATTACCAACTATATATCATCTTCATGCTGTGATCCTTACTCTTTGTGACCCCATGGAATGTAGCCCACCAGGCTCCTCTGTCCATGGATTTCTCCAGGTAAGAATATTTGAGTAGGAGGCCATTCCCTTCTCCAAGGGATTTTTCCAACCCAGGAATTAAACCTGGGTCTCCTGCATTGCAGGCAGATTCTTTAGCATCCGAGCCATCCAGGAAGCCCAAGTATTGAATGACCTTACAAAAAATAAATAAATAAATAAATGAAAACAAGCTTCCAAAACTAGATGTTGGTCAAAAGCTATAAAGTTTTAGTTAGAAGATGAATAGATTCTGGAGATTTAATGTACAATATGATGATTATAGTCACCAATACTGCATTATAAACTTCAAAGTTGCTAAGAGACTAGATCTTAAATGTTCTTAGCACATTCACACAAATGATAATTACATGAGGTGTTAAAAGTGTGAACTAATAGTAAGCCAATAATGTTGCAATATATAAATCAACATGTTATACACTTTAAATTTACACAATGTTATACATCAATTGCATTTCAATTAAAAAAAAAAAAAACTATGACAGGGTGAGATTTTTCACTATTGAGGAATATTTAATGATAATATATAATGCTGTTGAATACCTGGGGAAGTAAGCACTCTAACACTTCACTTAGGTATAATTTGATAATTTTTCCTGAAGGCAATTAAGTAATGTTTATTGAAAGTCTTTAAAACTTTTTGAGCAGTTTTGCTTTCCATTATTTACTATTAGATTTAACTTCTGAAATTCTCTTTATAATTGTGTTTCTAATGAGGAAAATTGGGAACCATCTACAAATGTTCTTAAAAATCCCAACCATAGGCATAAAGTTAAATGAATTATGTCTTATCCAGACTTCAAAATATCAGAGAGCTATTAAAATTGATGAGGTGTATGTTTAAGAACATGAGAAAAGCTACAATAGTATATCAAATGGGAAAACAAGTCATGGTGCCCTATGTTGAGGAGTTGTTAATAGATACTGATGAAGAGTCTGCAAGAACCACAAAACAGGATCAGTACAGGTTCCTCTTGATGATGGATGGTGATGGTGTCCATGGTGGGGGAATCAACTTTCATGAAATTTCTAATGCAGCCTTCAGGAGATGCTCACCTGTATCATGCCAGCACCTCCCAACCCCCTTCCAATGCATCTTTCTTATTTCAAAGGTTGAAAAATCTAAAGAAAAATCACTTTATTCCTCAGACTTCTTCATAGCTTAGTAACCTCAGTAAACTTACAATTTTTAGAATACTGCTGTGGGCGGAATAATGTCTCCCCAAAATGTATACATTGAAGCCCAAATCCCAGGTGCTATAGCATTGAGAGATGGGGCTTATGAGAGGTAATTAGGATTACATGACGTCATGAGGATGGGACCCTCAAGTTGAGATTAGTGCCTTTGTAAGTAGAGACACAAGACAGCTTGTTCTTGAGCTCCATCTCTATCATGTGAGGATGCAGTGAGAAGGTGGTCTTCTGCAAGCCAGAAAAGGAGGTCTCGTCAGTAACTGAGTTAGCCAGCTCCTTAATACTGAACTACGCAGCCACCAATGCTGTGAGAAATAAATATTTGTTGTTTAAGCCAAAATAACAACAACAAAAAAACAACAAAATAAACAGTGTTTCCTTCTGGTCAGTAATGTTTGTAGTTAGCATCTCCATCAGCCTAGGGCTAAAACAGAAGCAGCAAAACACACTATGAAAAACGTTATCCTATTTTCCAAAGCTTAGCCCTTATTATGGTGACTATATTGGCTGAATGTAGCTAACATAGCTAAAACATCAATGGCATTATCTTTGGATTCAGCCATTTAGTCTCCATTATTACGGGATGAACTTTGGATAAGGGGATAACATTTTTCAGTGTGTTTTGCTGCTTCTGTTTTAGCCCTAGGCTGATAGAGATGTTAATTACAGACAGTGCTTCCCATTCTAAAGGTGAAGTGTTACATGGAGAAGCCATTAGCTCAAAATATGTGACTATCATTTTATTATTTGTTCTATTTGTAATATTTTGTGTATTGCATTTGAGGAATTTCAATTGTGCTAATGCTTTTATGGTATGCCTATATTTCTTACTTCTTATAAAGTGCATTGATAAAAAGAGTCTAAGTCCTATATACAAGAATAAACATAAACTTATAATCTTATAAGTATTGAAAAATAATTTTTTGAATTTGTATTTTCATATTTTCTCACTTAATTTAGCAAGGTGATAAGTGAATGGCAGAGATACAATAAATTTCTACTAATCTTTTGGACATGATTTGTTATTTCTATCCATTCCTATTCCTACTTACTAAACACATTTTCATTTGAAAAAAATTACAGATGACTGATTATTTTATTGTTTTGCATTTTATGATGACTATTACATTAAATTTTATTTGTCTTTATTCTTATTCCCTCTTCCATTTTAGAGTACTAGAGAGAGGCTTGATATTATGACCATTGATCTACCTTCTTGTAAAACTGCTCTGCAAAATAAAAAATTAATATAAAGATGGAGCATTCATATTGCACTTGATTACTGGAATTGATTATTCTGAACTTTCTTTTTTTAAAAAAAAAAACATAACACTAACTACAATGTTTCAGAACAAAGTTAAAATTCTGGAAATAACATAATGCTGATTTTAAAAATCACAGATCTAAATAAATACAGAGCCATACCCTTTTCATGGTTATGAGACTAAAAGTAGTGAAAATGCCAGTTCTCTCCAAATGGATATACAAGATAACACAAATCCTATCAAAATTCCAGCACTGTTTTTTGTAGATACAGACAAGACTATCCTCAGATGTGTATGGAATGGCAAAGCACTATAATAGCCAAAACAATTTTGAAAAGGAGAATAGAGTGGGGGCACTCAGTCAGTGCAACTTTGACACTTTTTTTTTTTTTTTTTTTGCTTAACTTTACAATATTGTATTGCTTTTACTATACATCGGGATGGATCCGCCACCAGTATACACGTGTTCCCCATCCTGAACCCTCCTCCCTCCGCCCTTCCCACACCCTCCCTCCAGGTCATCCCAGTGCTCCAATCCCAGGCATCTGTTATAGGGCATCATACCTGGACTAACTCATTTCAGATATGATATTATACATATTTCAGTGCTGTTCTCCCCAATCATCCCACCCTCTCCTGGTCCCAGAGTCCAAAAGTCTGTTCTATACATCAGTGTCTCTTTTGCTGTCTCGTAAATAGGGTTATTTTTACCATCTTTCTAAATTCCATATATATGTGTCAGTATACTGTATTTGTGTTTTTGTTTCTGGCTTACTTCACTCTGTATAATAGGCTCCAGTTCCATCCACCTCCTTAGAACTGATTCAAATGTATTCTTTTTAATGGCTGAGTAATACTCCATTGTGTATATGTACCACAGCTTGCTTATCCATTCATCTGCAGATGGACATCTAGGTTGCTTCCAAGTCCTGGCTATTGTAAACAGTGCTGCTATGAACATTGGGGTACACGTGTCTCTTTCAATTCTGGATTTCTCAGTGTGGATGCCCAGCACTGGGATTACTGGATCGTAAGGCAGTTCTATTCCCAGTTTTTTGAGGAATCTTCATACTGTTTTCCATAGTGGCTGTACTAGTTTGCATTCCCACCAACAGTGTAAGAGGGTTCCCTTCTCTCCGCACCCTCTCCAGCATTTATTGCTTGTGGTCTTTTGGATCGCAGCCATTCTGACCTCATAGTGGTTTTGATTTGCATTTCTCTGATAATGAGTGATGTTGAGCATCTTTTCATGTGTTTGTTAGCCATCTGTATATCTTCTTTGGAGAAATGTCTATTTAGTTCTTTGGCCCATTTTTTGATTGGGTCGTTTATTTTTCTGGAATTGAGCTATAGAAGTTGCTTGTATATTTTTGAGATTAGTTGTTTGTCTGTTGCTTCATTTGCTATTATTTTCTCCCATTCTGTAGGCTGTCTTTTCAGCTTGCCTATAGTTTCCTTTGTTGTGCAGAAGCTTTTTAAGTTTGATTAGGTCCCATTTGTTCATTTTTTATTTTATTTCCGATATTCTGGGAGGTGGGTCATAGAGGATCCTGCTGTGATATAAGTCAGAGAGTGTTTTGCCTATGTTTTCCTCTAGGAGTTTTATGGTTTCTGGTCTTACATTTAGCTCTTTAATCCATTTTGAGTTTATTTTTGTGTATGGTGTTAGAAAGTGTTCTAGTTTCATTCTTTTACAAGTGTTCAACCAGTTTTCCCAGCACCACTTGTTAAAAAGATTGTCTTTGATCCATTGTATATTCTTGCCTCCTTTGTCAAAGATAAGGTGACCATATGTGCATGGATTTATCTCTGGACTTTCTATTTTGTTCCATTGATCTATATTTCTGTCTTTGTGCCAGTACCATACTGTCTTGATGACTGTAGCTTTATAGTAGAGCCTGAAGCCAGGCAGGTTGATTCCTCCAGTTCAGTTCTTCTTACTCAAGATAGCTTTGGCTATTCGAGGTTTTTTGTATTTCCATACAAATTGAGAAATTATTTGTTCTAGCTCTGTGAAGAATACCGTTGGTAGCTTGATGGGGATTGCATTGAATCTATAAATTGCTTTGGGTAGTATACTCATTTTCACTATATTGATTCTACCAATCCACGAACATGGTATATTTCTCCATCTATTAGTGTCCTCTTTGAACTTTCTAACTGATGATGTAAAGGTGAACTAGAAAAAGTGTAGTTAGTATGTACTCAGAAAGATTATACAATAAGCATAATAAAAAAGATAAGTGATGATTTGAAGTGATAGGTTCTGGATGTTGAGATTATCTCTGTCTTCTAACTCATCGCTTTCAACCAAATTTTTGTCCTGTCATTGATAAGCCTGGAAGCTGAACTTGAAATATAGTTCATTTTAATGGCGAGTAATACTCCATTGTGTATATGTATCAAAGCTTTCTTATCCATTCATCTGCTGATGGACATCTAGGTTGCTTCCATGTCCTGGCTATTATAAACAGTGCTGCGATGAACATTGGGGTACACGTGTCTCTTTCAATTCTGGTTTCCAGTTCTAATGAGGTGGATGAAACTAGAGCCTATTATACAGAGTGAAGTCAGCCAGAAAGAAAAACACCAATACAGTATACAAATGCATATATATGGAATTTAGAAAGATGGTAACAATAACCCTGTATACAAGACAGCAAAAGAGACACTGATGTGTAGAACAGTCTTTTGGACGCTGGGAGATGGAGAGGGTGGGATGATTTGGGAGAATGGCATTGAAATATGTATAATGTCATATATGAAACGAGTTGCCAGTCCAGGTTCGATGCACGATACTGGATGCTTGGGGCTGGTGCACTGGGACGACCCAGAGGGATAGTATGGGGAGGGAGGAGGGTTCAGGATGGGGAACACATGTATACCTGTGGCAGATTCATTTTGATATATGGCGAAACCAATACAATATTGTAAAGTTAAATAAAATAAAATTTAAAAAAAATGAACAGTGATTGAATACCTTAAAAAAAAAAGAAATATAGTTCAAATTCTGTTGTTTTTGTTCAGTTGCTAAGTTGTGTCTGACTCTTTGTGGCCCCATGAACTGCGGTATGCCAGGCTTCCCTCTCCTTCACCTTCTCCCAGAATTAGTTTAAACTCATGTCCATCAAGTCATCTCATCCTTGTTGCCCTCTTCTCTTGTCCTCAAAATTTCTCAGCCTCAGGGTCTTTTCCAATAAGCTCACTCTTCACATCAGGTGGCCAAAGTATTGGAGCTTCAGTATCAGTCCTTCCAATGAATATTCAGGGTTGATTTCCTTTAGGATTGACTGCTTTGATCTCCTTGCTGTCCAAGTGACTGTCAAGAGTCTTCTCCAGCACATTTTGAAAGCATCAGTTCTTTGCTACTCAGCCTTCTTTATGGCCCAACTCTTACATCCAAACATGACTACTGGAAAGACCATAGCTTTACTATACACACCTTTGTCAGTGAAGTGATGTCTTTGCTTTTTTACATACTGTCTTAGTTTGTCATAGCTTTTCTTCTGAGGAGAAAGCACATCTGAGCTTTTATGTCAAGTGTCTTATGGATACTTATATGAATTCATAGAAGTAAATGAATGTTTACCTAACATAGAAGTAAATGATGTCAAGTTAATGACTATGAAACATGCAAGTTGTTAACAGTGGTGATAGTTGATGCAATGTTGTGTTTGCTCTGTCTTGTCTCACTCTTTGCAACCAAATGGACTGTAACCCACCAAGCTCTTCTACCTATGTGATTTTCCAGGCAAGAATACTGGAGTGGGTTGTCACTTCCTCCTCCTCCTCTTCCTCCTGACACAGGCATCATATCCATGTCTTCTGTGTCTCCTGCGTTAGCAAGCAGGTACTTTACCATTGAGCCATGTGGAAAGCTCATATAATGTGATGACCCCCTGCAGTAAATATGAGAAAAGTTTTATTAGATTTAAAATATGATAAATAGGGAGGTACTTACAATATCTTTATGCTGGGATGGTCACCAACACATCCAAAGTTTTGAGGTAGTGAAAATCTTGTGGCATATAACACAAATTATTCATACGATCCTTTTGAAAATGGCTAAATTAGTAGAAATATACAGCCAAAATGACAGGGAAATGACAAATGATACTATTCCATTGCTGCTATATAAAGAATTGGTTAAAGTAATAGCAACACCCAGGAAGGAGGGAGACCTTAATTATGTTACCTTAAGATGAGTATGGAAAACAAGAACTGTCTCCCACTGCCATCCAATGTGTCTGTGTGTCTTGGAAAATATCATAATTGTAGTGTTACCCCGTGAGACAGTTAATCACAAAATTTGCAACTGTCCTAGCTCAAGGTAAAAGTAAAGAACTAGCTATGGAGACTAAGGAGTGCAGTATAAGATAATTTGGACCTATACAGAGAAAATAACAAATGCCTGGAGAATCTTTACAATTTTTCTCAGATTTAATGATTATTTCTTTATTTCATATGAGATAAACCATTTTCAAGTTAGTACCGACCAATTAATACTGACTGATTGGATGTATTATTCAAAATTTATTAAATATTAGTTATATTTATGGTGGATCTTGCATAACAAATTACCACAAACAGTGCTTTAAACACAGTGTGTTTTTTGTGCCACCCTTTCTATAGGTCAGGAATCTGGCAGTGGCTTCACTGGACCCTCTCCTCAGGGTCTCTGACAGGGTATCTTCAGAACATTCAATTTGCAGAGGCTCTGCTTCCAAGCTGTTGTGACTACTTGCAGAATTCAGCCATCAGGGCAGTGGAACAGAATCTCTCAATTCTTTGTTGGTTGTTGGCTGGAGGCCAGTCTCAGTTTTATTTTATTGTTTTGTTTCTGTTTGTTTTTTGGCTATGTGAGCCTCTGTAGCCCATCAAGCTTCCTTGAAGTGTATGAATAGCGAAGGCAACAGAGACAGTCTGCCAGCAGGACCACAGTCAGTTTCCTATGACTTCATCTTGTTAATAAAGGCCTGTCATTTTTTTTTTTTTTTCTGTGTTCTTTTTAAAATAATTTTATTCTTTATTTTTGGCTGTGCTGTGTCTCTGTTGCTGTGTGGGCTTTTCTCTAGTTGTGGTGAGTGGGAGCTTCAGGAAATAATGGAAACAGTGAAAAAATATATTCTCTTGGGCTCCAAAATCACTGTGGATGGTGAGTGCAGCTATGGAATTAAAAGGCACTTCCTCTTCAGAAGAAAAGCTATGACAAACCTAGACAGCATATTAAAAAGCTGAGACATTACTTTGCCAACAAAGGTCTATCTAGTCAAAACTATGGTTTTTTCCAGTAATCATGTATGAATTAGAGAGTTGGACTATAAAGAAAACTGAGCACCGACGAATTGATGCTCTTGAACTGTGATGCTGGAGAAGACTCTTGAGAGTCCCTTGGACTGCAAGATCAAACCAGTCCTACAGGAAATCAGTGCTGAATATTCATTGGAAGGACTGGATGCTGAAACTGAAGCTCCAATACTTTGGCCACCTGATACGAAGAACTGACTCATTTGAAGAGACCCTGATGCTGGGAAAGATGGAAGGCGGGAGAAGAAGAGAACGACAGAAAATGAGATGGTTGGATGGCATTACCGACTCAGTGGACGTGAGTTTGCGTAAACTCCAGGAGTTGGTGATGGACCGGGAGACCTGGCATGCTGCAGTCCATGGGGTCGCAAACAGTCGGATGTGACTGAATGACTGAACTGATGGCTGACTCACTTTGCTGTACAGCAGAAAATGACACAGCAGTGTAAAGCAACTATATTTTAATAAAAACAATATAAGTCCTACTATGAAAAAGAGTGTTAATGGGGTCATGAAGAAAGGGGAACACATATAATTTTAGTTGGACTACAAATTGGTGAAACCATTATGGAAAACAGGATATTTATACTTGGTGACATGCTGTTGTTAATTAGCAGTGTGCTCTTAACATGTCACTTCAACTCTGAGCCTCAATTCTCACATTTATAGAACAAAATGATGGAATTGGTTGTCTTCATTGTCTTTAAAATATTCTATGCCTATACAAATAGCCCAGATATAAAATTTAGCTTGTTGATTTAAATAATACCTGGCCTTTTTTTTTTTTAACTTCTTACACTTAACTACATTTTAAACAGAATGGAAAAATCCCCTTAGACTTCAAGTGCATACCTACATAAACATTAAAACTGCTAACAATGTTTTACCAAAAAAAATCACACTACCATTTTAACTGGATAATTTAAACTCAAACAAATGTTTATGCATGAGAAGAGGTTTGAAAGTTTGTATTTCTTTTAAAAATTCACTCTTACACTTCTAAAACCCTAGTGTGTAGCCATAGGGGAATAGAACTATCTGTTCCACCATCTGTTAGGGAGTAGATTGTTAGCGTAGCATAGGTTATTACCAGAGACAATAGTGTGCAATCATACCTGTGAGTTTGGAATGTCTTATAATCATTAAAGTATACCGATTCTTTGATTTTTCATTCTTAGAAATTATCACATAAAATGCTTGTTTAGCCCTTGGTTACACATATCCACATTTACACTCACTTTAATATTATTTACTTTTGGAAATGCTCAAAACAATGAAGAAAATATTCCAACAAATCAAGGGGTATTACATATCAGTATAATAAATAACCTAGCTATCTTTATAAGATTGCGGCGGCATATTTGGCATGATTACATTACCAAATATAAAATTTTGTCTTTTGAGGAATAACCATATTGTAGTTCCTATTCAATATCCATGAAAACATAACAGGCACATGCTATGTGGCCAAGAGGAAAAGAGGTTTATCCATTTGCTCATGAAATGACCTGTAAATTGAGCATAGAATGATCTTTGAACTGACACTTTTTGTATAAGAGATTTTATTTTTTAATTTATTGAATAATCTCACTGGTGAAAGATACTATTTCTCTGGCAAAAGACTGTTCTCATTAAAGAGTCTTTCTAGCTCAGTAGTTTTGGTTAAGCTCTACAAACTAGTACACTGTTTTTGGATTCTGTATCTGTTAAAAGTTCACATTTGTTCCAAATGTTGATATAGTCTAGCCACGTCAGTAAACTTTGCTCTCACTGCTTGCCAGGAGTTTTATTATAAACTGTTGAAAAATTTTGTGAGCTGTTAACTTCATTGACTTTGGATTTGCCTTTGAATTAATAAAAAAAGAGCCATCTATTCTTTAGAAACATCACAAAGCAAGTGACTGATTCCACTACACATGTTCTATTCCATCTTGGTGTTTATGTCAAATTTCAGATTTTGTACTTTCTAAACTAAAACTTTCATATGATGCTGTTTCTTTTTCTATTCATGTTTTGTTGACAGTTATAGTTAAACATCTGCTTCTTGCTTGGCGAAGTGCCATTAGTTGCTAAATTTCCTCCCCTCAAATGGCACTTTTTTTCTTTTGCCTGATTCTTTAGTGCATTAGCAGTCTTTTGGTAGCCAATCTGCCTATCAATAATAACTTTATGTGTCAAATAAAAGTAATATATGCCAATGGAAGAAAATTCCAAATTTTTGATATGTTAGTTGACTTCATATGTGCATATTAATATGAAACTAATTATTTTATAGTTTATTAACATATTTTATTTTTAATACCTGAATCCATCACAAGAACCAATAAAATATGTTACTTTTAAAAGAGGTTAATAAATGACCTAATTATGACTGTATGAACAGGGTAGTTTCCTGAAACTATTAACAGTGGGAAACTTTAACTACTAGAGATCCAAAGGAGTAGGGAGAATGAAGGGAGAAATGCTACCAGAACCCAAAGAGAGAACTTCTCAAAGAGAGACACCTATATAAGCAATGCCCTTTGGTAAGAAGATACCACCAGAATGTCATAAACTCTCACAGGGAGCTGAAGCAATAAATCTGCCAGCCTTACTCACCTTCTTTTCTTTACCATCTTTCTGGTGCCTCTCCTTGGTCATCAGCCACCAGAAAAAAAAAGGCAAGGAGGCCTTTTGACCTACTTAAAATATGTCAGTGTGAAAGAAAAAGTAAACTTGGATTGATGGAAAATATCCGCAAGTTGCACCCCTTTCGCACCACAACATTCATTATTTTCCTCTTTTCGGTTAAAAAATTATACAGCAGAAAGCATAAGAATGCCAATCAACTATCAAACCATCCTGATGTAAACACAGTCGTGTAACATATTCACCTGAAATGTAAAATGTTAGCTACCATCATGCTCTTCACATCAAACAGCAGGGAGATAAAGGGCATTGTAAGTAACATCTCAGACAGTGTCTGCTGTCTCATTTCTGCAACTGCTTTTCAGCCTAAGTTGGTAACCATTATTGTTTTCTTCTATCACCCTCTTCATAGTCTCTTTATTTTCTACCAGCACCTCACCTAACAGGGCTCATTAATCTTATAGGGGATGAGTTGCCTTATTTATCTACTGACTAAGATCATAGAATAAGAAAGTTTTAGAAGACTCTCAGTGAATATTTTTGTATTTCAGGTACGCTTTATCCTCCAATGTCTATCAGAAATTCATTTTACTTCTGGCAATTAAGATTTCCTGGCTAGTATTACCCATATCTGCCTATTCAGTAGAAAAACAATAGCCCTGAAACACATGGTCTCCGAATTAGTATATTCCCTAATGCAAGGATTCCTTTCAGCTACTGATGTCTCTAAACTAACTGTGCTCAAAGTTATGGTGTAGGAAGAAAAAATATCACCAAGGGTTTATTTTAATAATTGTGATAGAAACACTGCTAGATAGATCCTTGTTTTCTTCCTGTGATGAAGATGGCACCAGACTCTGGGTTCTGGTTTAAGACATGTTGAAACTATCCTCGGAGCTAAATCTTCAAGTTGTATCATATACCCCAGGTGGTTGGTAATTGGATATGCAGGAAGCTATTTCATTATCCTATCAAATTAGCTGAGTCTAAGATCACTGATTTCTTTAGATGTGAATTCATCATCATAGTGTAAAATGAATTGTCTAGATAGAGGAGATCTTATCTGTGATTGTTGTGGGATGGATAAATTATTCTGCATACCCATGAATATTAGTGCTAGCAGAAACCCTGCAGCCAAAGAATGGGAATCTGTTCCCTGAATATGTGTCCATCCCAGTGAAGGGAAAGTACAAAAAAATCCATCATAAAAAGTTTCCAGTATAACTCTTTTGCCAGAGTGGTTGGATTAATATTCATTCAAGAATGTCCATGGATTGTTGCCACATGTGGAGTTGCATCTTAGCCTCTGCAGTGGTGAGCACTCAGCAATGGTGATGGCAGTTGGGAACTGGTTAGCAGAAATTCACACTGCTGAGCTCAGTATTGGCCATGTGATCCTAGTAATCCAGGCTCCTCTGTACACAGGCCCACTGAATAAAGAAAGGGGCTAATTTACATTGACAAGATGAGCCTTAATGTTTATATTATTATTTAGATCTTTTTCCAAAAATATATACATTCTGGGGTAGGTATTAAAGGAAGAAACACCATGTCCATACTCTGTTGCCATTTTTTTTCAATCATATAGTTCTATATCTATGTACAGCAAGTACGTCAAGCCTGTATATTGTCCACCCTTCTTATTTAAATTATATGCAGAGTATATTATGGTAAATGCTGGGCTGGATGAAGCACAAGCTGGAATCGAGATTGCCCAGAGAAATATCAATAACCTCAGATATGCAGATGACACCACCCTTATGGCAGAAAGCAAAGAAGAACTAAAGAGCCCCTTGATGAAGGTGAAAGAGAAGAGTGAAAAAGTTGGCTTAAAACTCAACATTCAGAAAACTAAGATCATGACGTCTGGTCCCATCACTTCATGGAAAATAGATGGGGAAGCAATAGAAACAGTGACAGACTTATTTTCTTGGACTCCAAAATTACTGCAGATCGGGACTGAACTCATGAAATGAAAACCCCTTGCTCCTTAGAAGAAAAGGTATGACAAACCTAGATAGTGTATTAAAAAGCAGAGACATTACTTTGCCAACAAAGGTCCATCTAGTCAAGGCTATAGTTTTTCCTGTAATCATGTATGGATGTGAGAGCTGGACTATGACGAAAGCTGAGCACTGAAGAATTGATGCTTTTGAACTGTGGTGTTGGAGAAGACTCTTGTGAGTCCCTTGGACTGCAAGAAGATCAAATCAGTCAATCCTAAAGGAAATTGATCCTGAATACTCATTGGAAGGGCTGGTGCTGAACCTAAAGTTCCAATACTTAGGACCACCTGATGTGAAGAGCTGATTCATTAGAAAAGACCCTGATGCTGGGAAAGATTGAAAGCAGGAGGAGAAGGGGATGACAGTGGAAGAGATGGTTGGATGGCATCATCAACTCAACGGACATGAGTTTGAGCAAGCTCCAGGAGATGGTGAAGGACCGGGAAGCATGGTGTGCTATAGTCAGTCCATGGGGTCACAAAGAGTCAGATATGACTAAGCAGCTGAACAGCAACAAATATACAGCAAGACAATATTGGCCTTTGTGATGGAATGCTACCTTTTCATGAGCAGTATACCATGATTGATCCAAAAATCAGGTTGTATTTATTTTTCCTCCTTTTCAGTAGTCATAGATACCATTTCTTGAGACTATAGAATGAGTTTAAGATATGATGACAAAAGCTGAATTGTGTCCCTGAAGATTCACATGTTGAAGTCCTATCCCCTAGTATCTCAGAATATGACTGCTTTGAAATAAGACTGTTAAAAATGTGATTGAATTCAAATGAGACCTTAGGGTGGATCAGAATTCAATCTGATTGTGTCCTTATAAGAAGAGGAAATTTGTAAACACAAATACCAGAGATGTACAACACACAGGAAAAGATCTTGTGAGGACATAGTACAGACAGTCATCTTGAAGCCAAGGAAGGGCCCTCAAAAGAAAACAAATCTGCTGATACATTGATCTCGGGTGTCTATCTTCCAGAACTGCAGTACAATTTAATTCTGTTATTTAAGCTACTCAGTCTGCGGTATTTTGTTATGGTAGTCCTAGCAATCTAATACATGGAAGAACAGGTATAATAGAAATCTGAATCTACGCAGACAATTTGAACCTTTTCATGCTGGTCATCTATTTAATATTCACTTTTTGGAGCTACATTTTTTAGAGCACATCTTATTTCATGGGTCAATGAATCAATTAACCCTCAGTTTGAAACAGGTTGTTCAGGTCATCTGTTAATTTGGTGCAGCTATAGTTATGTCTAAGTGATCAACCTCAATTAAAATACAGAATCAATCCAGACTCCTTTTCAAATAGAATAAAATGTAGTTTACAATGTGTATTTTTGCTATTGGATTCATTTTTTAATACTGTTTATGTGGTTTTATTTGCTTTGTGACATGCACCTACAGTTTATTTATCTATATGTGCAAATTTATTCAGTTGTGTCTGACTCTTTGCAACCCTATTGAAGGTAGCCACCAGTCTCCTCTGTCCATGGGATTCTTCAGGCAAGAACACTGCAGTGGGTTGCCATCTCCTCCTCCAACGGATCATCCTGATGATCAAACCCACATCTCTTACATCTCCTGCATTAGCAGGAGGGTTCTTTACCACTAGCTGCACCTGGGAAGCCCTTATTTATATAAATTTTATATAATACTCCATTACACTAATAAATCATAGTGTATTTAATGGTAGATAAACCCAGATTGTTTTCAGTTTTAAGTTACTATGAAAATATTATTGTGCATGTTCTGCATATCTTCTGGTTTACTTGTGTAGGCATTCAAGTTGGATACATACCCCAATATGAAATGACTGAGTCCCAGACACTTTAATTTTCAACTCTAGTAGATAAGATAAACAGCTTTCCCAAAGCAAACATATCAATTAAAAAATCCTACCAGCACCTTGAGATTACACTGAGGATTTCCTTATTCTAACTCCCCTCTATATTTGTAATTGGCAGTCTTTTAATTTTAAGCATTCTGTGAGAGTTTGTATTAGTTCCTTCTTGTGGTTTTAATCTGCATATCTAATAATCAATGATTTTGAACATCTTTTCATATAATTATTTGACCATATGGATAGCTTCTTGTATGAATGGCTATTCATTTCTCTTGTCAATCTCATATGGAATTTTCTTTAAGTTTGAATTTTTATACTTACTAAGTTATATGAGTCACAAATTCTTTACTCTGAAATTTCTCTATTTTATCTCTTAATTTTAAAATATCTGCATTTATTAATAAGTACATAAGTGGATAAAAATGGCAGAAAAGCCAGAGTATTTCAAAGAGAGAATGTTGGGGTACACTGAGTTAGGGAAAACAGAGGCAGAGATAAATGGGTGAGGGGGATAAAAGTTACTAGAATATATACAATTATTCAAAAATCAATACATTTCAGTCTTTTATTCTGGAAAGAAAGAGAGAGAGAAGGAGGAGAAAGAAAAGAGAGAAAGAATAAATAAGGGAAGGAAGCAGGGGAGTAGAGTAAGAGGGAAGGAAGGGGAAGGAAGGAAAGAAGGAACAAAGGAAGGGAGGGAGGGACAAAAGAAAGAAGGAAGCTTAAATTCTTCCCAGTGGCTCTTAAATCCTCCCAGTTACTCAAGCCTATCAAGCCCAAACTCATTTCTTCTTTTTCCTTTATATTTCACTTGCAATCATAGACAAGTGCTGCTGCTGCTGCTAAGTCGCTCCAGTCGTGTCCGACTCTGTGCGACTCCATAGACGGCAGCCCACCAGGTTCCCCCATCCCTGGGATTCTCCAGGCAAGAACATTAGAGTAGGTTACCATTTCTTTCTCCAGTGCATGAAACTGAAAAGTCAAAGTGAAGTTGCTCAGTTGTGTCCGACTCTTAATGATCTCATGGACTGCAGCCTACCATGCTTCTCCGTCCATGGGATTTTCTAGGCAAGAGTACTAGAGTGGCTCTCATTTGCAATAGCACAAATGTAGAATGTATTCTTATTGGAAAAAAAAGATGATTTCTCTCTCTCTTTTTTTTTTTAATTTTACAGATAGGAAATCTCAGTTGAAATGCCATTTTCTCAGAGAGGCCATTCATACCCAAAGAACTAAAGTGCTTCAAATCAACCAAGCTTTCACTAGTTGTCAACTAGATGACTAGTTGTCATCACTGGTTCATTGTCTACACAGAATTCATAAATACATGGTATTATTTTGTTTGGCTGTATGTTTTTATTTCTCTGAAGCTCCATGTGAAAGAATTCCATGCTTTCTTTTCCACCTGAATTTGCAGCACCAGAGGGTCACTGACATAAAGTGGGAACTGAAAGCAAAATCGTAGAATTGGTATTTGAAATGTGTAATGCAAATGTCTATCTAGAATTAGAAAAAAGAGGGAGAAGTTAAATTATGACACCTATTTCTCTTAATTTTCATCAATTACAAAAATTGAAAGTTGACACATTTTCTTTCTTTTTATCTCTACTAAACTACATTTTTCAGCAGCCTGCCTAGCAAAATAGATGTACACACCAAAAAAACCTTCAGTAATCTCAGTTGTCCTGAAGATTAATTGATAGTACATAGGATAATATCCAAGGTTGAAAACATAAGGTACAATCTCATCTAATATAAAAATATGTTTTTAAAAAACGATTTGAGTGGATAATTATATAAAGTTTTAAATCAAGTAAATGCAGTAACATTACTAATGACTGGACATAAAACATATGGCTGTATTCCTAGTTATCACATTATCTAAGTAATCTGTAAAGCACTAGTTTCATGAGAGTGAACTATCACTTTAATTTTGATCAACATCTGTGATTTTTTCACTAGAGAATAACCTGAAATAAAAATAACAATTGTACCTGTGAGGGATGCTGCTTTTTCACACACAGGCGTATTTAAAATAAAGCGAGATGATTGCATTTTGTTAATGCGACGACTGACAATGGATTGCTGTTGGTTCTCATCTTGGGTTATGTTATTTCAAAGTACCCAATTATGTTTTACTGTATGTGAAATGTGAAATTTAAAGGTTCCATTTGTGTTTAGAAGGAGGGGAAATACATATTGACAGTGAATAAAGAATTCATCTAATGAATGTTAATATGTTCTGTTCCTGTCATCAAGTGTTTATAAGGTGATATGTTCCAAGAACAGATATTCACACCTCAGTTGTGAAGATTGGAGACACAGATAGAGAAATCCACTACACAAAAAATTGGAAACTCATCTAACAATTCATCATAATTGTTTCTCATTTCCTAGAATGTACTTGACCTCCTTACTAATTAATCCCTCAAACTCAGTTAGGTCACCAACACTTGTTAGCTTTCCATACTACTGTGTTATTTATTACACAGGAGAAGAATAAAATTATTTCTTAAGCTCAGTTTCCTTAAAATTCCATATAAAATTTTATTATCACACTTACAGCTTATAACAGTATTAAATATTTTATAAGTTCATCTTTTCTTGTACTATGAAGTCTTTGGTGGTAGAAATTATATTTATTCATATTCAAGAAAATAGAGTTTCATCTTTTAGAACAAGAATCTGGAATCAATGGCCTTGAGTTGAGCTTTCAAAATATTAGCTACATGACCTTGAACAAATTAGTTTCTATCTTTTTTCTTCTGTTTCCTATTTGTAAAAGAGGGTATTAATAGCCCTAAGTTATTGAATTGTGGTGACAATTAAATTAGTTAAACCCTATCTCTTCTTATTTATATCCCAAGTTCTCCATAGAGTGTCTGATTAGTTAGATTAAATGGTTATGTCTTACTTTATCACTGAATTCCAATGGTGAGCTTCAACCTTATAAAACTCTGCTGCCTGGCACAAGTAGATGCTTAGTAATGATTTCTTCATTTAATGAAGACATCAATAAATGAACAGTGAAAGAATAGTATACCCTTTTATCAAGGAAAATTAGACTAAGACATATTAGTTCATAGTGCAATTTTCTAAATTAAAAAATAAACCAATATCAACCAAGCCTCCATATGGTTCACACCATTTTTCATATAAAACTTCACTTTAATAATAAAAGCATCTCTTGGATATCTCTACTGTATTTGGTGAACAGTGGCTCGAGAATCTAAGTTAAGTTTATCTAAATTAAATCTGTATTGTACTTTGTAATTTATGGAGCATTTATTTTTGAGTAACCATCTTATATCTATGGAAAACATGATGCTTTGAGGAAGAGTCATATTAACTGGTTCAAGGGATCCTGTAAATGCTGGAAAAATTTAAATCCTTACTAAGAAGCCATGATTCTTCTAAGACTTTGCTTTTCTTGGCACCTCTCATACTCAGATCGTTCGTGTTAATGTTCTCTGTGACTTGGTTCCTATTTGTGAAAACTAAGTAAAGTAAATGATGTGAAGACCAGATAGAATTAGGACAACGTTAAAGTAAGGATGGCATTATTGGAAAGGACTATTAAGGGTTAAGGGTAATCCAAGCACCTAAAATCATTGATAAAGGGACATATAACCAGTTATTCATTCAGTAAACATTTATCAAGCTCCATTTGTATACTGTGGTGGTTGCTCGGTGGTAAAGAATCTGCCTGCCATTCTGGAGACATGAGTTTGATCCCTGGGTCAGGAAGATACCCTGGAGAAGAATACTGGCAACCTACTCCAGTATTCTTGCCTGGGAAATCCCATGGATAGAGGAGCCTGGCAGGCTACATTATGGGGTCACAAAGAATTGGATATGACTTAGGGACTAAACAACAACATCAGATTGTACTGAGGACAAAGTGTACAGCAAACATATATAGGAGATATCAAGTGCAAGGGGAAGAGAGAGTTCTGCAGGTACGTCACTGAAGATCAACATCTGAAGAAGAATATAAAGGAAGTAAGGTATAACTAATGGAGAGGGTGACATTCAGGTATTAGGAGAAAATACTTTTTTGGAAAGTGATATGAGCACCAGGAGGTGGCACGGTGCTTGGGTGAAGGATGAAGAGGAGCTCTGTGTGACTAGAGTGGAGAAAGTGAAAAGAAAGCACCAGGGCATGAACTCAGAAAGACACTGGGAAGCAAATCCTAGATCCCTTTTCAGGACATCATTATGATTTTGAATTTTATTCTGAGTACATTAAGAATAAGTTCTGAACAGTGAAAAGACATGAAGTGACTTAAGTTTTAGCATAATAAGCTGCCCTGCTCCATAGAAAATAAACAGTAATGGGAGGGAAGGAGTGATACCAGGGGCAATGAACAGACTTGGAGAAACAGACAAGAGTACTAGAATGACATCAGTGGGGACTGGAGGATCCTATCACCTTGCAGAAGGCACCAGTGAGACAACCTGTAAGAAACATCTTAGCAAATGCAAAGAAGGACACAGATCACAGAAACCTTCTCAGTATAGTGTGCCCATGCTGACAAATGAGATTGGCATGTAGTTTTATTTTTACTGTTTTTATCAAATCCATTGTAAGCATTATACTGTTGGATAAAGAGAGAAGGAAGGAATTGTTCCTTACTTGTATCCTTCTGTTATGACTATATAAGAGGGTGCCTACCCATGTGGATGCTGTTGTCAGACAATGTTTAAGGTACAACAAGAGCATCAGTGTGTCTAGAAAAGAGTGGGAAGCACAGTAGATAAGTTTTGACAGGTAAGGGTGATTCCAAGTGGATAAATCACATAGATCTTTTGTCAAGATAATGACTAATATAAAATCTCAATTCAAGATAATCAAATATTTTATGAGGACTGACTACCTTGGCTGCTGTATTAAGTCTAGGCTATAGGGAGACACGGGCAAACAAGAAAACAAAATCCTTGTAATAATCTTTTTTAAATTTTTATTTTGTTTAATTTTACAATATTGTATTGGTTTTGCCATACATCAAAATGATTCTGCCACAGGCATACATGTGCTCCCCACCCCGAACCCTCCTCCCTCCTCCCTCCCTGTACCATCCCTCTGGGTCATCCCCGTGCACCAGCCCCAAGCATCCAGTTGATGGAGTTAAGATCAAGTAATAGCTATGAGAGAGGTGAAAGATACATGTACATATATTGCTATTCGATTATTTGATCTTATTTTTGTTGTTCTGCTGTTTTATACTTTCTTCTCTAACATTTTGCTATTATATATTATGACCTTTTTTGTATTCTCCTTGTTGTTTCAATGATTAACACACAATAATAGTACCCAAGGATTCTTAAATTGAGAATGGTGAAAATAATTCACTAATAGTGTTCTCTCATCTACTTGTCTTTCTGTGTTTCTTTTGGTAAATTCAGTGAGAACTGGTCTTTCTTCTGGTGTATATGGATATATCAATATATCTATAACTGCTTATAAGTTCAATGGTTTGCATCTTTTCTTTTAAGAGGAATATTTACTTTCTCATATATAACCACACATCCTATTATTAACTAATGCTTTGTTTTTTTCTCACAGCTTATTATATGCCCCTTTCAATCACAGTTTCTCTATTTTTTTAATTTTTTGAATTATTTATTTTTACTTAAGTATTGCTGGGAGTTTTATAATTTTATCTTCCTAAACCTTTTGCATAATTATTAACTGATTTCTTGAAATGTGACTCCAAGTGGAGGGAGGGGTCAAGAAGTATCAGAGTGTTCTTAGTAGGTGGCATCAGCCAGACTCTGTATAGATGAGTCTGAGGGGAGGGGACTCTGGCACCTGGGGCATCCAGGTATGTTTCACCTCAGGAGACCCTGCTACCCCTATTGAACATCCTGGGTCCCACCAGAAAGGGCTTCTCTGGGTAGAGTGGTCCAGATAGCACTGCCTCTTCTTCTGACCCGATTCTGCTATCCTCTGAGCCACCCCTGAAACTCACTACATACAGCCCAGCCTTTGCCTGGGCTCCATCAGAATCTATGTTTACCCCTACCTCACCACAGACCTGAAGCCGCAAAGCACAGCCTGTGGATTCTAATTATATTGCTCTCTTTGTCTCCTGGGTAACCCTGCACTCTCTTCTCCCACTCCCAAATAAACAATTATAATTTTAATAACTTCACAAGTGAATGTTTATTGAACCAAGTAGATCCTTTTTAAATAAAAATATTATATTTCTTTTATTTTTTTAACTTTCCATTTTGTTTGTGCATTCTATTCAGTTTTTAAGTATATGGGATTGAATACGTGTTCTCATGCTATCTTTATCTTGTACGTCTCAATTTCTAAATGATGAATTATATTCTTTATAGCTATAGCATGTTTTCTATGACAAAATAAATGGAAACAAGTCAGTATATGTAAACATTTTAAATATGTCTCCTCAAAAAAAATGCAAAGGGGAAAATATTTGGAGAGTGCTTCAGAGTTATATATGTGTGTATTTGAATCATGGGGAGAGTAAGGAAGCTTAATTAAGCCAAAGTTATTCATAGTGTGTATGAAGGTATATATTAGAAGAATCATGAATTAATGCATCTCCAGCAGTGTTTTACTCATATGGGACTATAAGTTAATAGGATGGGATGGCTGGTACATAATATATCCATTGAGTTACTTCTGTAAACCTGAAGTCATTTAAGGATTAATTTGCATAACTGAGTTCATTCTTCCTATTTATATTTAGTGTACAACTCCTATTTATATTTAGTATGCTAAGGAAGTAAGATATGTACAGAATGCATTAAGTAGAGGTGTGTGTGTGTGTGTGTGTGTGTGCACATGTGCAATCAGACATATCTGACTCTTTGTGACCCCATGGACTGTAGCCCAGCAGTCTCTTCTGCCCATAGAATTTTGCAGGCAAGAATACTAGAGTTGCCACATCCAACTCCATTCCCTTACTGGGTTGGGGATCATCCCAATGCAGGGATTGAATCCATGTCTCCTGTGTCTCCTGTGTTGGCAGGCAGATTCTTTACCATTATGCCACCTGGGAGCCCCTAAGTAGAGGTGAGATGCCTGCTTTTCAGACATCATGATATCAGATTTCTCTTGAATGAGACTGTCCTCAGAGTACATATTTATGTATGAAAATAGAGAAAGATAGGATATTTTTCCTATAAAGCTCTGAAAACATCCTCAGCAGAAGGCAGCATGCTTATAATGCTGCCGTGCGTAACATATTCACGTTCAGTGAAAAAAATCGATGGTTTCAACTGAGCAGTGTCATTAATGTCAGCCTAGATTAAAGTGCACCTCAAAGATGAAAGCTGCATCTTGGGGGAAAGGAAGTGCCTTCCTTTTTGGAAACTCTGACCTTGTAGTAAAACTAGGTTGATTTTTACAAATACATGTGCAAAACATAAAAGAAGAATGTTATTATTGTTAATGTCTTTTAATTATAGCTATGTTAGGAATCTAGCCAGAGAAAAAATAGATTAAATGAAGCTTCCATATTAATAAATTGTTAAACAATATATTTTATTATGCTTATAATTTATATATTTAAGGTTTTAAATATACTGTCTTTATCTATTTTCTAATTTTTGGTAAGTAAAATTAGCCAAACTTTGGTTTTCTTGTGAAAACATTTCATTCAATTTATCACTTAAACATTGATTTTCTTATAGGACTTTGTGTTATTTATATATATATATATACACACACTTTATCTTTCTCTTTGAGTTCAAAACTTTTTGGAAAACAACAGTTTATATTTTTAAAAGTATGGCTACTTTTATAATAAATGTAAATAACTCATATCTTGATGGATATGATAAAAAGCTTTAAATATTCTAAGTTCAATTAACAGATCAGTTTTAGCCAGTGTTTCTTGTGAGAAGTATATTACTAATAATATTGACTTTTCAACTGAATCCTTGAAAAAAGGATAGAATTTGGAACTGGAGATACAGATATGGTATTTTGAAAGGAAGGAAGCTCAAAGCAAGGTAAAAAATTGGACTTTCAAAGTATTTAGGAAAATTGTGACGGATATGTTCACAAATGAAAAATAGAAGGAACCCATGGAACTGAGAAGATAGATATTAATAACAAGAAATAGTTCTCCTGTAACAGTGGCAGGGATAATGAAAAAGAGGAGATAGATGCTGACACATTGCAAGCATGGGAGTAAGGTGATGAAGACCTAGTGTGCCTAGGTCTGTACTAGGGAGACAGAGGAGATGTTTATAGACTAGCAATGCTGGATAGCCAGGAAAAAAGCCACTCTTGAAACAATAAAATAATTGAGCATTTTTAATAATAGCTTTTAAATAAATAAAAAGTATTATGCATGTCATTTCCCAAAACAATGTTTCATAGAAATGGTGACGGGGTAGGGTTACTGGGAGAGGTTTTCTATTTATTTATCGGTTTTTCTATCTATAACTTTTTATGAGTGAGTGAGTGTGTGTGTGTGTGTGCCTGAAGTAGTGATAATAAGCTGCATAAGAGATGGAATAGAGAATCCATTTAATGTAGGTCACAAAGGAGACACATTCTGAAAAAGTGAAGTTTGAGCAGAGATCTGAAGGTATTGAGGGAATAAGACATGAACATCAGGAAGAAAAATATACCAGATGGAATGAGCAAGAATTAAAGCCCTGGTGTGGGGATGAATATGCTTGATGAGTCTGACTAGCAGCAATGAGGCCAGAGTGGCTGGGCCAGAATGAATAAAAGACAGAGTGATTGGAAAAACAGAGAAATAGAGTGTAAATGTGGAAGCTGAATTTCTAAGGCTCTGACAAGTCTATAGGTATTTCTCTCTAAGGCTAAAAACTCTGGCAAGAGCTTAGCAGAAAACTTAATATATTACTTATATTTAAGCAGAATGACTATCCTTCTTTTTAGAAAATCGACACTAGGGAGCAAAGAAGCTAGAAAAGAGAGAGATCAGGAGGTGATTGCAGTTGCCTTGGTGAGAAATTGTGACACTTTGAATCTGCAGAGTTGCCTGTATGAGAAAGTGAGAAAAATCAGAATCAGGAGGTAATTGAAGGGTAAAGAATGGGACACTTTCAGAGAGGAACTCTACAATTTGAAAAAATGTTCCTTGCAATTTCCTCACATGGAAAAAAAAAAGATGGAGAGGAATGGGTTGTAGAAGAAATCAAGTGTGTTGTCTAAAACAGCACATATGAGATGACTCCTAAATGCACAAATAAATGGAAATAGAAAACACAATCGGATATGAGTCTGAAGTTCAGGAGAAATTTTAGGGATGTTAACGTGGATGTGAGTGTGCAAAGACTCAGGGGTATTTACCGTAACAGGATCATTGTTGTTGCTGTGCTCAGTTGCTCAGTTGTGTCTGACTTTTTATAACCCCATAGACCCCAGAGCCTGCCAGGCTCCTCTGTCCATGGAATTTTCCAGGCAAGAATACTGGAGTAAGTTGCAATTTCCTTCACCAAGAGATCTTCCCCACCCAGGGATTGAACCTGAGTCTCTTGTGTATCCAGCACTCGCAGGCAGGTTCTTCCCCATGTGCTACCTGTAGGTTGTTGGAACCTTAATGTAGTTTAGTTTTGAATGTATAATTTAATTAGTCTTCTTTTGCTAATAACTCACTTCTCCTCTTCTCTTATTCCCTTTTGGGTATACCCAGGCTCTTCCTATTTAATAATATTTTCTCTGGTATCCCAAAACCTTCTCATGCTCACAATAATATACACACAAATATATAGTCACATATACTAAAATATTTCCCTCACTCATTTTCAGGGGCTTTTATTATGTAAAATTTTCTCAGTTTATAACGTACACTTGACTTCATATGTGAACCAACTATACAATATCTAAATGATATTATATGGTATGCATATAACATTGTTTGATATGAAGTATATTTCTACTATAAACTGCTATGGATATCTGTGTATATAAATATGTATCCCATGCAAACTTGCATTTATATATCAGTTCAGTTCAGTCTCTCAGTCGTGTCCAACTCTTCCCAACCCCATGGAGCACAGCATGCCAGGCCTCCTTGTCCAGCACCAACTCCCAGAGTTTACTCAAACTCATGTCCATTGAATTGGTGATGCCATCCAACCATCTCATCCTTTGTTGACCCCTTCTCCTCCCGCCTTCAATCTTTCCCAGCATCAGAATCTTTTCAATTGAGTCAGCTCTTCGCTTTTATATTACATATTTTTCAGATTGCTTTATGAAACATTTTAACATCTCTCATTTCTACCAATGATCCATGAGATTTTACTTCTCCTCTCATCTCCATCCCTCCTAATGGCAGGCCTTATATTTCTAAAAATTTTTTCCTCATTACTCCCCTGATTATATAGTTACAGCCCATTGTTCTAATTATGCATTTCCTCATCTACCAGGGAAAAGCTTCTCTTTCTTTAATTGTTCCAACATCTAGGGAAATTTCTCACGTTTATGAAGCATTTTTTATATATTGATAGACTGGTTGTCTTTCTTGAATTTCTGTCTTTTGGCCTCCATTGACATCTCTCTGTATTTTTCCTAGGTTCTACCTTGTTGAAATGTTCAGATTTTCAGTGGTGGTCCCCTGTTAGTTGGAAGCTATGAATATTCAAAGTGTATTGAATATATACAAGTATATCCTTTAATTTATTAATACAGAGACTTCATCAAAATATCATGTGAATTTGTGTTTTTTGCTTGTTTTCTTAGTCCCAAGAAGGCTTGGGATTATCCTTGGAGCTACTGTTCTACACTGAGAATTGTTTTACAACATAAGGCCTATTTTTTTTTTTGTTTTGTTTTGTTTCAAATAAAGGTGAGGGAGCTATTACAGTAGTGATTTTCTAATTTTTGTAGGTATTCCATATTACTGTGTTTGTAACTCCTTCCTGGATACCTGCACACAGTACTTCAGGTCAATTACTCTGAACACAAGTATGCTTTGCACCAAGAGGCACAAATGATATGATCTTGGACTCTGCTCAGGCAGACACATGGTTTGGTCCCAGGCTTTGTGCAATCTAATAATACTAATAATTTCAACAATAACAATTTAACTACAGGATCAAGATAGAGCAAAATGATGCAACTGATTACTCAAGGTTATTAGAACACAGTCATAAATAGCAGTGTTTTAAGACATTAAATATTATAGAAAACTTCATTATTTACTCAGTCAAGAGGTGAAACTTATATGTATTCAATATATTAAGACAATTTCTTCACCACTGATGATGCTTCCGGTTGCTTTCATATATTTCTTATATAGCTCATTAAAATTTGACTCTAGTGAAATGTTGCAGTCATTTCTATCATTTAAATTATTAAAATTTCAGCTATAATATTATCTAAATCCTGGCTAGCAGGTGCAGTAGTTGCTTACTCTTTTATAGATGAGAAAAATACACAATGATTTCCTGTCTCAAATGGTCACAAATCTGTCAAGAATTCAAGGCCTGACTCATATATACAATGCCTCACAATGCTTGGAAAATATCTGTTTTTTATTGGTGACATATAAAATATCATTGACAGTAGTAGAGACTTTTATATTCCTATAAAGCCCTATGGGAAAAAAAAAAAAAAAAAACTTTATTGTTCCAAATTATGCTGTTGGTACTTTGCCTTTAAAGCCATTTGTATAGCATATAATTTGTTGTGCTATAACCAACACTTACAAAATATATATTTAATTTTATGTTAAATCAAAGAATGCCATAATTTTAAATATTCTATATTGGAGAGAGCCAGTTTCTCTTTTCTTACCAAAATTTATCTCAAAGCATTTTCACATTTAATAATACATTGTCTTTTGTATTTACCTCAAGCCTATATAGAGGACAAAATAATCATATGCATTTGAGTCTAAGTTTTTTGCATATTTTGGCATTCTGTTAATTAAAGGCAAAATAAGCATCCTTTTATTGATCATTCATCTCTTTCAAAAGTTATGAGACTTCAGTGGACAGTAGATGTCTACCTACTGTAGGTATGTATACCTAATTAACACACACCTAATAAATGTCAAATGTATAAATTATATTATATATAGGTGTTAATAGGTGTGTATACCTATTAATACACACCTAATAAATGTCTTTCCTATAATGCTATAAAGTTATGAAAGACTTCAGTGAACAGTAGATATCTACCTATGTCTACTTATAGGTATAGGGTTAACACCTACATTTATTAGGTGTGTGTTGTGTTTGAAATACACTGACATAAATGATTTGCCAGATGGAGACTCAGACTCTAATTACCAAGGAAGGTAAAAATCTTTTCCAACCATCTGAGGTAAACGTACATACTAAGAATTTTTGATTGCTATAGATTTGAATTATTGTGAATTTCTAGCTTAATTTGGAAAAAAGGAAGACCAAAGGATTATAAGAGTACATACATAGATCAGTTCTAAAATTCAGATAGCCTACATGATTATTGTTTATTTTCTAAATTGTTCCACGTTACTGTGTATGTCTTTATTTAGAACAAATATGTAGAAGAGACTTCTTTGCCTGTTTGCTTTCTTAGTTTTTATTTTCTTCCTTGAGTGTTTTTTTCTCCCTTTTTACTTGAATATATCTCTTCTAACATTGCAGCCAGAGTTCATTAATTTTATTTCTAATTTCCAGGTTCTACCTTTCATTTAAATAAATATCTATGCTAAGTTTTGATTGGTATTCTCTGTGTTAAATAAAGTTCAGTCTTAAAAATTTATAGCTGATGTTTTCTAGATTCTGATTTTCTTTTTTGTAGGGAAGGGTGGTTATCCTTTAAATGCTATAAGTAGTTTCCTGAGTTTCAGTTTTTTCAAAATTTGTGTCATTCCTGAACTTCAAACCTGTGACCATGTCCTATAGATTCCATTATTTTCAGAATCAGGCTGCTCTCTTCTTACCTCTTCCCCTAGCCTCTACTTGAACCAAGCATTCCAAGACGGTGACCCTGCAACACCTGGTCTTTTGACATTTATTACATCAGTGCTTTTGTATCTTACACTTACTATTTCATCTGCCTCATATCACCTCAAGGTTGGCTCCTTCCAAAAAATATTAATATTAATTCCTCAGGAGCTGCCTTATTTAAATAACCAATGTCAAAGATTTCCTCCCCTTAACTCTAGTTATTTTTTATCACATTATCCTTTTGTTTAATTTGTCACATCCAGTAGTATGTCATATTATTATATGAAATTTTCTTATTATGTATATTCTTCTTTACTTTCTGTTTTTCAAATTGAAAAATCACTCTCATGAACAAAAACTTTACTTAAATTTTTGATTCTCAACATAGCAGTTTTGAGTTCTCAAGTATTGAATGGATGAGGTAATGGCTTTATGCAAAAACTACCACTAAGTCAATAGACTCCTTCTAATCTTTTCAAGATAATTAAACAATATTATTAAATAACATTTGAGCCCTAGGAAACCTGGCATGATTCCTCACTATACGAATGTTTGCCAATCATATGTAATTACTTAGGATAGATGTGGGATAATTCTTTCTTAATGTGATTGTAATGTAATTTCAAACCTAAAGCAGAAAATCAGGATTATCTTGGTTTTATCATAAATGATCACTGCATTTAATAAACAATGCAAAATGTAAAATTTATAAACTTAATTTATATATGATAATATCTTGTATCAGTTTTGTACTTAACAAAATGATTTTGGTGTTTATTACTGTAATTCTATGAGGCATCTATAACAAATATTAATTACCACACTAATCAGCCAAATAATATTGTTGTCAAGAATGGGTATTGAATCTAGATTTGCACCTTAGTTTGGCTATAAAATTGCTGCAATGTATTTACAGCAACACTGCATTATATCTTATTGAGAAACAATATACATTTCATTCAGGTGAATTATTCAGTCCCTATGAGTTGAAGGCATATAGTCTGAGTAGAAAGTTTCTCTCTTAGCACTTTTGTGCTGAAAGATTTATGTTATGATGATACTTAGTTTCTTTCTAGGGAAATATTTAATCCAGAAGGGATGTACAATTTTACCATGAGTGAGAATCTAGTTTTACCTTAAAATTGGTCTTAATCCAACTGTTTTCAGAGAAGGCTATGGCACACCACTCCAGTGCTCTTGCCTAGAAAATCCCATGGACGGAGGAGCCTGGTGGGCTGCAGTCCATGGGGTCGCTAAGAGTCGGACACGACTGAGCGACTTCACTTTCACTTTTCACTTTCATGCATTGGAGAAGGAAATAGCAACCCACTCCAGTGTTCTTGCCTGGAGAATCCCAGGGACAGGGGAGCTGGGTGGGCTGCCGTCTCTGGGGCCACACAGAGTCGGACACGACTGAAGTGACTTAGCAGCAGCAAGTGTATTTGGTGACAATTTTGATTTCCACTTGATATTGTTAAGGTTTTCATGAAGGCTAACTAGAGACTTCACAATCCAGACAAATGTTGCAACTTAATTTTATGTTTAAAAACATAATGGTCCAGCCACAGAATTTCAATATTATTTTCTATACAAACTCCTTTATTTTGGAGCTGAATATATGAACAGCCAAAAGTTTTATTTTGAAAGCTAGTTTTCCTGGATTGCTTTATATCAGAACAAGTAATGAAATCAATAAAATATTTTAGTTGGTGAAAAATACATATAGATTAGAACTTCTATGGTGCTGATTTTTAGTTTGTTGTTTTGCCTCTAATGTAAGCTGTGTAAAAACAGCAAGCACTGTTTCTGTCCCAAAATAGCAGCAATTAGCATCACTCACAATCTTCTTATATCAAATACATCCTCTTGGTTTGTAAAATTAAAATGTTAAGATTTTAATCCACCTCTTCAGTGTGTGTTCTTGTTCTACTTTCTCTGAAAACAATTTTTCTTTCTTTTTCACTCGAAGTTTTAGCTTGAATTGCTTTTAATACACATTGTCATTATTTTAGGGGATATTATCTATTTTCTGGCTTACACAGTAATTTGGTGCTAATGTCTTATGCACTTGTCAGTCTTGCTCTTTTACTAGAGAATAAACACCATATATGCATGCAGTATTTGTGATAGTATGCTAATTAGGTCCATGGTTTTAATATCTTCCGAGGTAATAGATTCCTGCAAAGGAGCTATAAAAAACACCCTGAAGAGAATGAAAAGCCCCACCATGTAGAAAACTGTGACCTTCCATTAGCTAGCACTATCCATTTCTTCCCAGGTAGTGCTAGTGGTAAAGAATCCACCAATGCAAGAGACAAGAGATGTGAGTTAGATCCCTGGGTTCCAAAGATCCTCTGGAGGCGGGTATAGCAACCCACTCTAGTATTCTTGCCTGGAGAATTCCATGGGCAGAGGATCCTGGTGGGCTACAGTCCACGGGGTCGCAAAGAGTCAGACACCACTGAAGTGATTTAGCACACGATCATACTTCACTGTTTTCAGCCACCTATGCATAATATTGAGAGTGCAGATTGTATGGTGGAAGACTGGGCATGAGTTATATCATGTAATGGAAAAAAATATACTTTGGCAACACAATGTCAAGAGCTGACCCATTGTAAAAGCCCTGATGCTGGGAAAAATCGAGGGCAGGAGGAGAAGAGGGTGGCAAAGGATGAGATGGCTGGATGGCATCATCAACTCAATGGACATGAGTCTGAGCAAACTCTGGGAGATGGTGAAAGACAGGGAAGCCTGGCATGTTGCAGTCCGTGAAGTCACAAAGAGCAAACATGACTTAGCAACTGAAAAATGGCAACAATAAAAAAGATGTAAATTTATTTTGTAACATGTTAGGTTTCAAATACTACTAGAAATACAAGTGGGGGCTTATGTGTGCAAATGTATATAAGAAACTGGAGAGCAGGGTAGAAGATAAATTTGGCAATTGTAAGCATATAATAATATCAAGAAGGAAAAATAGGGAAGAGAGGAAATGAGGACCAGATTTCATCATCAGTAGTAAGTTTGCATAACAGAATAAGAAAACTCCACTGATCTAGAAATAAAACTGAAAGGCTAGAAGATCTAGGGGAGGAAGATGTCATATTTATTAAATGCAGCTAATAGATAACACATGATTATTTTGGGGGTTGAATATATATTTTGAGGCAACAATGAGTAAATGGATAATTTTTATAAGAGTTAGTTGAGTGATGCAAAAAAAGTAATTTTGAAATAGGTGGAATATTATCTGAAGAAAAAAAAAAAAAAAAACCTTCCTCACTGGGTTTTGAGTGTGTCCTTAATGTTATGTCCTTTATCTTATAGTTATATATGTTAAGATATTCCTTTACCATTTTAATACAAAATTTTTGATTGATGGTCACCAGAGTCAGGGAACGAGGGGGAAGTTGAAATAGGTAAATGTGGCCAAATGGTACAAAATTCCAGTGCTAAAATAAATAAGTCCTAGGCATGTAATACACATCATGGTGACTACAGTTAATGCTGTATCATATACTTGAAAGCTGCTAAGACAGTAGATCTTAAAAGTTCTCAACACAAGAAGAAAAAAAAAACTGTGTAGTGATGGATCTTAATTAGACAGATTGCAGTGATCATTTTGCAATGTATACAAGCATCAAATCATGTTGTACAACTAAAACTAATGTAATGGTGTATGCCAATTATATATCAATAAAAAAGGAAACTTGTTTTCAATTATTAGTCACCCAATACTTAATACTGATCCTAGTTAATTATTGGGATCTGAAGATTTTTAATTATTGTAACCTGAAGAACCAAATTTGACATATTAAAATTGGCCAACCGATATCACGCATCTTTTCCCAAACCAATGGTTATACAAAAGTGGGTATAATGCCTACACTGGCTTATGTAGGCTTGGTTTCCTAACTCGTCCACCAAGAGGAGTGTTCAGTTACAGTGATTTGCTAAAATTGATTATGTACCACCCTGGAGCAGTTCTTCAAGCAATTGCTCATCCTGGAGCAATTCCTCCAGAACCATATGGGAGAAACAACACACATAATAGAAACTTATTCAAAGCACCTACATAGATCCAAAATGGGCATCCAATGAAGAAATAATAAACAAATGCATGTGTTGTACTGCATTATTTCAAAGGGTAGACTAATACAAGCTGAATTAAAATAATGTTTTTGGGAGAAACCACAATCAATAGTTGTGGGCAATTAACATTGTATAACTGAAGGGCAAAAGAAAATGAGTTTAACTCAGGAAAAATTAAGATAGAATTACATGTGGGTAAAACAACAATAATTACATTATACTCTGTTGTGTTCTTTAGCAAATCAGAAGAACAGATGCTCCTAGCCCATGTAAAGTTAAAAAATATTAAATATTTCAGGTTTAATTATGAAAGTAATAAACTTTTGATATTACTATCAATATTTTTGACATGTTTCTTTCCATATACTTGGGAATTGAATATACCATTCAGAATGGAGAGAATACATTATCATAATGCCATTTGTCATCCTATACTCAGATGCCTCCAACTTCCTCCCACAAACACACTTTGCTCTGCTATTTACAGCAGCTAATAAGGCAGTCAATAAGATCAGGATTAATTCTGGGAATTAAAGTTGGGGAATAATATAAGGGATTTTGCAGCTGCCACTGTGTAGTCTTTTGTATAATTATAACTTTAATTTTGTTCTGTATTTCAGAACAAGAACTACACTTTTTTTTTCCTAAATTATAAGAACGAAAAACAAGTCCAGTTTTGACAAGTCATGTTATTATATTCTTACAGTTTCTTTCTAAAATCTATTCTTTAGCATTAGGGAGAATTGAGTACACTAGTCCTCTGGGAGGGTTTTTATGATTCTTTTGTGTCTAAAAGAAATTATGAATAGAATTTTCCTCATTTCTTTCATTTTAAACTACATTTCATAAGGCTGGATAAGCATAATTTTTTTCCAGCTGTTTCTATGGCTGCTTATTTTTTTGAGCACAGTCTTTGCAGCACTGATTTCTAATTCATAGAACATTCAGTGCACATTGTTCTTACTCAGTATGCATATTACTAAAGAGTCTAAATTGGTTTTAGAAAGTTTAGGTACTTAAAACTATAATGGTGTATATAAGCTTGTAGTCATCATTAAGATAAAGGGAAATGCAATTTTGCAAATGTTTTCTTTTAATTTTCTGGATTAGTTCCCCTTTTAAAAATGTTATGGATAAGAATATTTGGTTTATCAATTTTCTTGAAACAACAAATACGAGTCCTAATAAATAGTTCTAAATTATACAGAATAGATTCGCACTGTGGTAACAATAAGAAGAAAGTTTGTAAATTACAATGGTATATAAAAATTAAGCTTTCTTGATAAAACATTATTAGCATAATAGTAATTAGAGTGATAATAGTGTTCTTTGTGATGCTATTGACACATGATTCCAATTCCATTAAGTTGGTTCAAATCTATTTCCATTGTCATGAAACAGCAAAAAATAGTATGTTATTTTTATCTAATTTTTCTAAAGGATGAATTACACAAAATATACAAGAGGACCTTTATGAGATCACTAATAATTTAGGACTTAACAATTTTCCCCTAGTATTCTACTCCTACACCCCACATTGGTTTGACTTCTTTTTTCTGACGTGCCCATATCCTCATATACTATCTATATTTTCTCTCATCACCTTCCATTAGAAAAGAATTATATTTGAGAATATGATAAAATTAATCTATCATGAGGATCAGATCAGATCAGTCGCTCAGTTGTGTCTGACTCTTTGCGACCCCATGAACCGCAGCACGCCAGGCCTCCCTGTCCATCACCAACTCCCGGAGGTCACCCAGACTCACATTCATCGAGTCAGTGATGCCATCCAGCCATCTCATCCTCTGCCCTCCCCTTCTCCTCCTGCCCCCAATCCCTCCCAGCATCAGAGTCTTCTCCAATGAGTCAACTCTTCGCATGAGGTGGCCAAAATACTGGAGTTTCAGCTTTAGCATCATTCCTTCCAAAGAAATCCCAGGGCTGATCTCCTTCAGAATGGACTGGTTGGATCTCCTTGCAGTCCAAGGGACTCTCAAGAGTCTTCTCCAACACCACAGTTCAAAAGCATCAATTCTTCAGCACTCAGCCTTCTTCACAGTCCAGCTCTCACATCCATACATGACCACAGGAAAGACCATAGCCTTGACTAGGCGAACCTTTGTTGGCAAAGTAATGTCTCTGCTTTTGAATATGCTATCTAGGTTAGTCATAACCTTCCTTCCAATCATGAGGATAGAATAAGAGAATCCAGACACAGAACTGGTGTAATATCTGCATATAGTAAACACTACATAAAAGTGGGCTTACAACTCAACTTTCAAAAAGCAAAGGTCATGGCATCTGGTCCTACCACTTCATGGCAAGTATATGGGGAAACAATGGAAATAGTGACAGGCTTTATTTTCTCAGGCTCCAAAATCACTGAAGATGATGACTGCAGCCATGAAATTAAAAGACGCTTGCTCCTTGGAAGAAAAGCTATGACAAACCTGCTGCTGCTGCTAAGTCGCTTCAATCGTGTCCGACTCTGTGCGACCCCATAGACGGAAGCTCACCAGGCTCCCCTGTCCCTGGGATTCTCCAGGCAAGAACACTGGAGTGGGTTGCCATTTCCTTCTCCAATGCATGAAAGTGAAAAGTGAAAGTGAAGTCGCTCAGTCGTGTCCAACTCTTAGCGACACCATGGACTGGGGCCTACCAGGCTCCTCCGTCCATGGGATTTTCCAGGCAAAAGTACTAATGACAAAAATGACAAACCTAGACAGCGTATTAAAAAGAGAGACATTATTTTGCGGGCAAAGGTGTGTCTAGTCAAAGTTACAAGTTTTCTAGTAGTCATGCATGGATGGGAAAGTTGGATCATAAAAAAGTTCCATTATAAAGCTGTGTACATCAGGAAAAATAATGGGATTGTTGAGATTATTTTATTGCCAATATAATATATATGAATCTCCTTGTCTACACTGTCTGCTGTATGACTTCCTCTATCAACACCAGGCAGCTCTGTTTTGAAACAGAGAGAACAGAATGTTGAATTCATGTAGGATTTGAGATCTGTTCAAGTTATGAAGCAAAATGACAGAGTAGTTAGAATTTGGTTTCAATTCAGTTCATTTCAGTTGCTCAGTCATGTCCAACTCTTTGCGACCCCATGAAATGCAGCATACCAGGCCTCTCTGTCCAACACCAACTCCCAGAGCCCACCCAAACATGTGTGCATTGAGTCGGTGATGCCATCCAACCATCTCATCCTCTGTCATCCCCTTCTCCTCCTGCCCTCAATCTTACCCAGCATCAGGGTCTTTTCAAATGAGTCAGCTCTTCGTATCAGGTGACCAAAGTACTGGAGTTTCAGCTTCAACATCAGTCCTTCCATTGAACACCCAGGACTGATCTCTTTTAGGATGGACTGGTTGGATCTCCTTGCAGTCCCAGGGACTCTCAAGAGTCTTCTCCAACACCACAGTTCAAAAGCATCAATTTTTTGGCACTCAGCTTTCTTTATTTGGTTTAATGAAAAGCTATTTTTTAAATTATGGACCAGGAAATATGAAATTAATAATGAGAAATACAAAATGATCGGATATAGTGAAAGTAGGAAAGCTCTGAACAAGCTTGATGAAGTTGAGTGGAAAAAAAAAGATATAAGGATTAGTTTGTAAGTGGAGATTTGGGTGGTTAGAGCAGTTTCAAAGATGGAAACAAGACAACTGATAAAATCCAAGTTATGATGTTTGCTATGTTTTATGTGTTTTATTACCGAACACAATGAGAACAATTTTAAACATGGAAAATTTAAATCACTATAAGGTCAAAAGATTTGAGTCCTGGCACATTCATAGATAGTATCCACTGCACAACAGAATATGAGTGTGGTGATCTATGGTTATTATTTCCCCGCTAACCAAGATATAGATTACAATGGTGGAAAGAACATAGGGTTTGGCATTCTATTAACCTTGATTACAATTTCAGTTCTTGCACATATTCTTTGTGTGAGCTTAAAGTTTACTAAGAGGATTAGGAACAGTATAAATAGTGCTTGGTTCTTGGAGATGTCATTCTGCTCTTTTCTCTTGATAGTGACAAACAATAAGAAACATATTTAAGAAATCTATTCTACATTAATCTTCCAAACCCATAAAGCTTTTTCTTTTTTTTTGGTAATTTTCTTTAAACTTGTGGTCTCTAAATTTTCATGCTGACTGAACTCCTGAAGTAGTTCTTTATAATACAAATATCACCATCAAATTACAGAAATTCAGATAAAAGAAATCAAGGTTTGGGGTCTAGACTCTTTTACAGCATCACAGGTAATTATTATTCAGTATATTCAACTGGACATATTTGGAGGAACTGAATCCTCAACCTACTGTAGTTCTTAAGACAAATTTTGAAGGCCACATATCTCTCAGTTTTTGGAGAAACAAATTTAATTGAGACAACAAATTATCTTAAAATTAAAAGAAAGTAACAATATGAAGTGATGGTATATATTTAGCTTGACTATAGTAATCATTTCACTGTGTATATGTATAGCAAAGCATCATATTGTATATCTGAAATATATGCAGTTTTTATTAAAAATAAGATTTAACGACTACATCATTGAGACAAAATTCTAAATTCTGAAGCAGCTATATATTTCCTAACTTCTGAATAACTGCTTCTAGTTTTCAATATGTCATAAATATATATGGGTCACTGATAATGGGAAGCAGAATTCATAAAACCACATAAGAATGTTCTGTTTGTTACAACAAACAATACATTCTCAGACAAAAATCACCAACAGCCATAATATGAAGAACAATATTTTAGTCCAAAGAAGTTAAAAAAAATAGTCAACAAAAAACTGATACTGTGCTAATGTGGCAGGATAAAAGCAGTTTCACAGCCATTCAATTATGCAGAGATTGTTCATTTCACTCTAAAGATGGTAACAATAATCCTGTTCACGAGACAGCAAAAGAGACACTGATGTATAGAACAGACTTTTGGACTCTGGGTCTGGGAGAGGGCGGGATGATTTGGGAGAATAGCATTGAAACATGTATAATATCATATCTGAAATGAGTGGCCAGTCCAGGTACAATGCCCGGTAACGGATGCCTGGGGCTGGTGCACTGGGACGACCTAAAGGTATGGTATGGGGAGGGAGGAGGGAGGAGGGTTCAGGATGGGGAGCACGTGTATACTGGTGGCAGATCCATCTCGATGTATGGTAAAAGCAATACAATATTGTAAAATTTAGCAAAATAAAATTTAATTTTAAAAAAAAAGAAAATAAAATCTCTAAAAGCATCAGCTCAAAACTTATTTATCAGGAAACTAAAATTTGCTCAAAGATAGTCATCTTGTGTACAAAGGTACCTGGAAATTAACTGTTAGAGAGTACATGATCAGGATCACAGAGAATAAGTCTGGTATTTATAGAGAAATGAGAATATAGAAACATAAGCTTGCCAGTGAGATTGAGATGTTGTCTTCATTCAGATGGTACTGGGATAGCTGATCCTGAAGGGAGTGTATGTATTTTCTTTGAAGAGGTACACTTGTAGGGCAGACTGGTTGAGCTCAAAATCCAGCTCCACCCTTCTCTGTAATAGAGCTTGTAAGTCAGGCTCAAAATACTTGACTCTATCTCTTCTCACCCATCTCACACATTGTCTTCACCTATTTTCCGTAATCACCAATAAGACAAAATAAATGGAGATGAAAGCAAGACTACTTCGTCTACCACAAGATTTGAGAAAAAGAGCATTGTATTTTAGATCTTGAAAGAATTATTCTCCTTTGAGATGGTGGTACTAAGGACAGAGATAAAGATTTGACACTGAATAAATTCATGCAGTGATCTCCTTGTGAAAGATAAGTTTTCTTTTTTTCCCCCTAAATTGCTTTTGTTTGGTTTTTCCTCTATTCTTGATGTAAAAGGCAGTCAAATTAAGTTTGCACAAAAATAGTGTAATTTCCATGACATTATTGTTGTTTAGTTGCTATGTTGTATCCAACTCTTTGTAACCCCATGGACTGGAGCACTCCAGGCTCCTCTGTCCATGGGATTTCCCAAGCAAGAATAGTACAGTGGATTGCCACTTCCTTTTCCAGGGGTTCTTCCTGACCCAGGGATCAAACCCATGTCTCCTGCATTGTCAGGCAGATTCTTTACCATTGAGCCACCAGGGAAACCCTCCCATGAGTTAATTTCAATAATGCCGTGGCCATACACAGTCATGTGGGAATAAAGATGTGGGAATTTAAAGAGAAGCAATTTTTGTTCCATATTCATTCACTTTTAACTTATGAAGTAGGAGTGGAATCAATATGAAGTTTGACTTGATGGCTAGGAATAAAGACTTTCGTGACCCAGGATGGAGCTTACAATGGCAAAGAGCATAGAAAATAGTATAATTACTGACAGATTACTGAACGAGGACTGGAAACGAAAGTTTCTCTTATGAAGTGTAGCAGAGCAGTTATTTTCAAGCAATACTTGGGCATTAGACTGTCCTTGCTAAACCTGAAATTCCTGGACCTTAGATCAATCAAAGAAGAATTTTGACAGAGATTTCGAAGAATTAGAATTCCAACAGGTAATCAAGTTATTGTTAAGCACAAATACAATGGAGAGTGGGGAAATTAGGATTTCTTAATTTTTTTATTGAAAAATTAATAGATTTTTATGGTTTTGAGCAAAAACAAACACATTTGTTTTAAAAATAGACATATAAAGTAATAATGTCATAATATTTATCAGAAGTGGTATTATTTTTGTCTTAGAAAACCTAACATTTTGTAATGAGAGCTATTGTTTTTATCCTTGAAATATTAGGACTGCACCTTGAAATATTAGGAATATTAGGAATGAAATATTAGGAATTATTAGGAATATTAGGAATGAAATATTAGGAATTAGGATCAGGAAGATCCCTGGGAGAAGGAAATGGCAACCCACTCCAGTACTCTTGCCTATAAAACTCCAGGGATTGTGGCCTGAGGAGCCTGGTAGGACAGAGTCCATGGAATTGCAAAGAGTTGGACATGACTGAGTGACTTCACTTTCACTTAATGTAGGTTTTTCAGTAAATGTAAAAATATTTCTAACTTTAAAAGTTCACTCAATTCAATTACATGCATTGCAGAATGAGACAATTATAACAACCATTACTGTTATCAAATGGAAAAGAGTGGACACAATTACTCTTTCTTGAATAGAGTGTTTCTCAAGAGATTGATGACGAAGTTTAGATGAGCAGGATTTGTTAATAGAAAAAGCTGGCCCACACATCCCATCACCTTGGCCTGGTCCCCTTCCCAACTTTCAGTTGCCTCAACAACTATTAATATATAACATTTTGTATCTTATCTCTCCAGTGGACAACACTTGATTTACTATATAAAAGTTATATTTTATATATTTGTTCTGTCAATATGTTGTCCAGTAATTTAGCAACATACTCCCATGGAAAAAGCCTGAAATAAAATCCTAACTGGTACATACAAGTGATCTTGAATAACATATGTATCTATAAGCATGACTTAATTCCAAAATAAAAATAGTAACAATATAATTTACCTTAAAATAAACAACAAATCAATATTTTTGGGAAAATATACATATATCTGTGTGAAGCTATGTGATGTATATGTATATATGTACATACAAAAATACATATGTATATAATATATATGAATTATATGTACATACATATAATAAGTAGTAATGAAATTTTGGGAAAAGAAATTATGTTGTAAACCACAAGCAACTGATACATATTAGCTCCTTCTTACCCTTTGAACAAAACAAAAATTTGTATAGGCTAGCATGTTAAGACATGAAGTGGTACAGTTAGTTAAACATGTTGATACATTTTGGAGACAAAGATGGTAATGCAAATCTACCAACTAAATCAGAATTTTCCAAACTATTAATGTTATGAAAGACCATCAGATCAGATCAGATCGGATCAGATCAGTTGCTCAGTCGTGTCCGACTCTTTGCGACCCCATGAACCGCAGCACGCCAGGCCTCCCTGTCCATCACCAGCTCCTGGAGGTCACTTAGACTCACACCCATCAAGTCAGTGATGCCATCCAGCCATCTCATCCTCTGTCGTCCCACCATACTGAAGGTATAAAAGATCAAAGGAGACTCGAATTACATGATAAATAAATGCAATGCTTGACTTTTCAATGGGCCCCAGATTGAAAGAGACACGTGTACCCCAATGTTCATAGCAGCACTGTTTGCAATAGCCAGAACGTGGAAGCAACCTAGATGTCCATCCACAGAAGAATGGATAAGCAAGATGTGGTACATATACACAATGGAGTATTACTCAGCCATTAAAAAGAATACATTTGAATCAGTTCTAAGGAGGTAGATGGAACTGGAGCCTATTATACAGAGTGAAGTAAGCCAGAAACAAAAACACAAATACAGTATACTAACGCATATATATGGAATTTAGAAAGATGGTAAAAATAACCCTATTTACGAGACAGCAAAAGAGACACTGATGTATAGACCAGACTTTTGGACTCTGGGACCAGGAGAGGGTGGGATGATTGGGGAGAATAGCATTGAAATATGTATAATAATATATCTGAAATGTATTAATTGTTCAAACTAATCACTGTCATGTTACAATTTGTTCATATTAGATGTTTGTAATGTTTCTGATAATCAATAAAAGAGATTCTTGATACCTATAAAAAATAAAATAAAATAAAATATACATGGTGTAAATTTGAAAATGGATTGTATATTAGGTAATATTATTGTCAATATTAAATCTCTGGTGCAATAATTGCATCATGATTATATGCCCTGTTCTTCAGCAATACATGCTGAAGTACATAAAGTGTCAGGAAGTACGTAAATTGTGCAGATTTCAAGTGGCTAATAAAGGAGAAAGACAGAAAGAGAGAAAATGAGAAATTAGAACTGATAGTGTTACCAATTTAATGGACATGATCTTGGGCAAACTCCAGGAGACGGTGAGAGACAGGGAAGCCTGGTGTGCTACAATCCATGGGGTTATGAAAAGCCGGACAGGACTTGGCAACTGAACAACAACAACAAAGATGTTAAAATTTCATGAAACATAAATAAAGGGCTTTTCAAATTTTTAAAAAATGGAAATAATTAAAAAAATTTTAATATAAATTTATTTATTTTCTATACATCAGTGTCTCTTTTGCAGGGGAGAGGGTGGGATGATTTGGGAGAAGGGCATTGAAACATGAATAATATCATATATGAAACAAGTCACCAGTCCAGGTTCGATGCACGATACTGGATGCTTGGGGCTGGTGCACTGGGATGACTCAGAGGGATGGTACAGGGAGGGAGGAGGGAGGAAGGTTCAGGACGGGGAACACGTGTATACCTGTGGCGGATTCATATTGATATATGGCAAAACTAATACAATATTGTAAAGTTAAAAAAATAAAATTAAAAAAATTATTTATTTTAATTGGAGATGCACATTTAGGAAATGATATATTTTAGGGTATAAAATTTAACTTTCTTGATACATGATCCCTTATTAATTGATTTTTGTTGCTTTCCTAAGCGATAGGTAATGTTTCCCCAATTTTGCAGTCTATTAAGATTTTCAACTAAGCATTATCAGTTTAAATAAGATACAAGATATGACGTCATATTATAACTCAGAAACATAAAAGAATGCTAAACTAGGAAAGAGGCTTAGTCAAGAGCAGAATTAGGTTGATTTAAATATTAAAAAACAGTATCTTAAAGATAAAAGTAACTATTTATGTAAATTGAAGGAATTGCAAACATTAAGAGCTGATTTTTAGTGCTTTAATTTGAATTTCTAAACTAAAACCTACAAAAAGAATAGTAAAAAATGTCTGCTGTTTTCAATTACTATTTTTTAAATTTAGTTACAAAAAGAGTTACATCATTTTAAGTTATGAAAATACAGAATGTGTCACTGATTGCCAGTTGTTGTTAAGATCCAGTCTTAGCCACATTTATCTGAAGAGAGAGATTATGATTTTATCAAAGTTGGATGCCTTTCAAAGCACTTTTTTTCACTAATTATTTTTGGAATCTTAGGGAGTCAGGAGCAGTTGAATTGGCTTATAATGGGATTAAGAATGAGAAAGAAACATCTGCTCCTGTCAACATTGTTATTTTTCATAAGCATCAATTTTATAGAGAGCATTTTTATTTTTATTTCAAAAGAATTTGCACTCTAGCAAATTAAAATATTCTCATTAATAATCTGTCATTGTAGCTGTAACTAATTTTGCAATCATGTAGAAGTCTAGAATGGTGGTAAGAAAAAAATTCTGTTCCCAAAAAGAACTGACAAAAAAAAAAAAAAAAAACAGGTATAATCATACCAGATGATTGTGTTTCCCTATTACAATGAAAGCTGCATCCAAGTACAAAGTCTCCTTTCCTTTCTTGACACAAAGTTTACAGAATGCTTCTGAGACACTCAATGAATCATTAGCTCCTATTTTTACATGTACTAATTCAGAAACAATCAGTTGCCATGTTCTGATGATCCAAACTTGCATTTTTTAAGTCATCAATAGGCTCTCAGTGGTAAAGAATCTGCCTGTCAATGCAGGAGACTTGGGTTCTATCCCTTGGGTTGGGAAGATCTCCTGAGGAAGGAAATGGCAACCCACTTCAGTATCTTGCCTGGGAAATCCTATGGACAGAGGAGCCTGGTGGGCTATAGTCCATGGGGTTGCAAAAAGTCACACAACTTCGCGACTGAACAACAACAAATAGAATGGTATGGAGAGTGTCATGTGAACCAGGCATAAATTTTAAGAAAAAAAAAAAAAAACACATGACCTTTCACAAGTTACCTAGATTTTCTATTTCTCATTTTGCTTGTGTAAAAAATAAAATAATAATAGTCCATACTACATAAAATTGTTGTGTCTATAATTAATAAATGTAAAGCATAAACACAACTATGCAAGTACTTATAAAAGCATTCATATTTCCATTTCTTCTGCACAAATCTAAGCACTTGAGATCTCTCTCTGTCTCTCTCTCTTGCCTTTTCTTCTTCTCTCGTTTATAGATACATCAGTATCTCTTATTATCTATTTATTTAGCTCCTCCTTTTGTGAAGTTTCCTCTCATATTACCCAAATAACTATTTTTAGGTTCAATTTTTTTCTTTTAAATTTTAGTTTTTAGCTGTTAAAAAATAATAAGTATACATTTAAGTAAGAAAAAATTGTATTCAAAGAAACTATTGCAAAAGGAGAATGCTCTAACCACAAGATCTGCAATCTCAAAATCAAACCAAAAGACGTATTATTATAAGGAATGGTAGGCAAGGCTGAAAGGAACTTTGTAGGGAAATTTTACAGCAGGTAGGGGGTGAACAGACAGCATTTTTAGGGTTTATACTAACGCATATATATGGAATTTAGAAAGATGGTAACAGTAACCCTGAATATGAGATAGCAAAAGAGAGATTGATGTATAGAACAGTCTTTTGGATCTGTGGGAGTGGGAGAGGGAGCGGGGCGGGATGATTTGGGAGAATGGCATTGAAACATGTATAATATCATATATGAAACGAGTCGCCAGTCCAGGTTTGATGCACGATACTGGATGCTTGGGGCTGGTGCACTGGGACGACCCAGAGGGATGGTATGGGGAGAGAGGAGGGAGGAGGGTTCAGGACGGAGAACACATGTATACCTGTGGTGGATTCATTTTGCTTTATGGCAAAACCAATACAATATTGTAAAGCTAAAAAAATAAATAAATAACAACAACAAAAAGGAATTGTTTTCCCTGAAATCAATCTGTTCTCAGTTGAGTTGCCAGATGTTCTGCACCTTAGTTCTTGTTTCAGTTTGGGGGCAAATATGTCTAGATATATGCAAGGATGAGAAAAGCCTGAGTAAACTATGGTCATATCTAGTTAGTGGACAATTAAGAAGACTTACTCATGACCTGTCTCTCCTCTGCTGGCCAGTAATCAAAAGGTCCCCACTTCAAAATAAAAGGTATGGAATACTGAATAATTTTCATTGTGATTCAAGAGAAAAATTAAAAGAATGAAGTTCATTGCAGAGGAGACAAAGAATAAGAGATAAACATTTGTCAAATAATAAAGGTTACTTATTTGATTCTAAATCACTCAAGGACAATATATCTTCAGAACTGGATGCAGGAAGTAATGTCAAGATAATACCACTAATAATATTTATTATTATTATATACAGATATATATGTTAGTTGCAATTAGTACTACAACTGGCTGATAAAAGTTATTTTTTCAAGGATACTTATATCCTAGAATAAGAAAATGAACAGTAAAACTTTCAGTTACATGACAGCTAAAATTATTTTTCCCCAAAATTTAATTTTTTAAATTTATGCAGATTTCTCTTTTTGATAGGTGTTAACATAAAAATATACTTAGTGTTTGCTAGTACATTTAAGTTTTAGCACATCTAATATTTCTTTAGGCTAAGGAATGCATCATATATGGGGTATTTTAACAGAGGTGGCTTATATAATCTTTATATGAATTTGGTTATAGTTAATATATAAATATATGTAATCATATATTCACACATATAAATAAATTTTAGAATATATGAGTACCTAACATATGTTACTAAAGGCATTATAGTTAGTGGGAAAGAAAAAATCATTTACTCAGTGATGCTATAGAGATTTCCTAACTCTGGCAAGAAGAAAAAAAAAAAAAATTAGTCTGAATAAACACATACCAATACATGCTGAAAAAAGTTTGTTTGAATCCAAAATGAGTTTTCTTTACATCTGACTTGGGAAATTAAGAGTGATTTCTATCATCTCTTTTAAAGATTTATTCAATAAACTTTTCTTTAATAATTAAAAGAAATAAAAATTATAATTCATTAATTTTGTGAGCAAGCTATTAATCACCTCTAATTATATAAAATTCTGACATTTCCTTCTTTTAGCCAGTCATATCAATTAGGACATTCATTGTTAGAAAATTTTATAAATAAATATATAGATAAAACAGTTTTTAATTTACTTTTGATTGAATGTGATTACTGTGACCTTGAGAAGGTGAAAATGGAAAAGCTATTCTAAAAATCAGCATTCATAGACCCTTTTTCATACAATCTCAAAATCATTGCTCTGATTCATTAGAATTTTCTAAACTCTGAAATATTTATGAGACAGGGATAATGTTAATTATCTATTTATGCAGATAAAGATATAGGCAATTATAAAGTATATGTGCATACACATATACATACATATTTGTATAGATAAATGATAGATGACTAGATAGATAAATAACACTTTTTATATATTTTCCCTTGGAGTTCATGTACTTTTGCTTTTGTAGTGACAGAAACTGGAAAATTTTTCTTGATTTTTTTCTTCGAGAAAATTGCAGAATTAAGTGAACATTTCATGAAAGAAAGGGCACAATAAAGATAGAAATGGTAAGGAACTAACAGAAGCAGAAGAGTTTAAGAAGAGAAGGCAAGAACTATACAATAAAGGTCTTAATGACCTGTATAATTACAATGGTGTTATCACTCACCTACAGCCAGATATCCTGGAATGTGAAGTCAAGTGGGCTTTAGGAAGTATGACTATGAATGAAACTAGTGGAGGTAATGGAATTCCAGCTGAGCTCTTTCAAATAATAAAAGCTGATGCTGTTAAAGTGCTGTGATGTTAGAAAACTTGGAAAACTCAGCAGTGGTCACAGAATTGGAAAAAGTCAATTCTCATTCAAATCCCAAAGAAAGGCAAGGCCAAAGAATGTTCAGACTACCATACAATTGTGCTCATTTCACATGTTAGCAAAGTTATGCTCAAGATCCTTCAAGATAGGCTACAGCAATACATGAACAAAGAAATTCCAGATATACAAGCTGCGTTTAGGAAAGGGAGAGAAACAAGAAATCAAATTGCTAACATCCATTGGATCATAGAGAAAGCAAGGGAATTCCAGATAAACATCTGTTTCGTTGACTACACTAAAGGCTTTGACTGTGTAGATCACAACAAACTGTGGAAAATTGTTAAAGAGATAGGAATACCAGACCACCTTACCTGTATCCTGAGATACTGACATGCAGAACAAGAGGCAACAATTATTACCAGACATGGGATGATGGATTGGTTCCAAATTGGGAAAGGAGTATGTCAAGGCTGTATTTTGTCACCCTTCTTATTTAACTTATACCTAAAGTTGTTGTTGTTGTTGTTCAATCCCTCATTTGTGTCCAACTCTTTGTGACCCCATGGACTGCAGCATGCCAGGCTTCCTTGTCCCTCATCATCTCCTGGAGCCCACTCAAACTCATGCCCATTGAGTCAGTGATGCCATCCAACCATCTTGTCCTCTGTCATCCCCTTCTCCTGCCTTCAATCGTTCTCAGTCAGAGTCTTTTCGAGTGAGTTGGTCCTCTGCATTAGGTGGCCAATGTACTGTAGCTTCAGCTTCAACATCAGTCCCTCCAGTGAATATTCAGGGTTGATTTCCTTTAGGATTGACTGGTTTGATCTCCTTGCTGTCCAAGGGACTCTTGTGTTTTCTCTAACACCACAGTTCAAAAAGCATCATTTCTTTGGCATTCAGCTTTCTTTAGGGTCCAACTTTAACATCCATACATGACTATTGAAAAGTCCATAGCTTTGACTAGACAGACCTTTGTTGGCAAAGTAATGTCTCTACTTTTTAATATGATGTTTGACTGTATCATAGCTCTCCTTCCAAGGAGCAAATGTTTTTCAGTTTCATGGCTGCAGTCACCATCTACAGTGACTTTGGAGACCAAGAAAATAAAGTCTGTCACTGTTTCCATTGATTTCCTATCTATTTGCCATGAAGTGATGAGAGTGGAGGCTATGATCTTTGCTTTTTGGATGGTGAGCTTTAAGCCCACTTTTTCACTCTCCTCTTTCACCTTCATTAAGAAGCTCTTTAGTTCCTCTTCACTTTCTAACATAAAGGTAATGTCATCTATGCAGAGTACATCATGTGAAATGCTGTGCTGGATGACTTACAAGCTGGAATCAAGATTGCCAGGACAAATATCAACAACCTCAGATATGCAGATGACAAAACTTTAATGGCAGAATGTGAAGAGGAACTAAAGAGCCTCTTGATAAGGGTGAAAAAGAAGAGTGAAAACCTGGCTTAAAACTCAACATTCAAAAGAACTAAGATATTGCATTTGGTGCCATTAATTCCTGATAAATAGAAGGGGGAAAAGTGACACATTTTTTGGGGCTCCAGAATCACTGAAAATGGTGACCGCAGCCATGAAATTAAAAGATACCTGCTCCTTGGAAGAAAAGCTATGACAAACCTGGAAAACATACTAAAAAGCAGAGGTATTAGTTTGTCAACAAAGGTCTGTACAGTCAAATCTATGGTTTTTCCAGTAGTCATGTATGGATGTGTGAGTTGGACCAGAAGGCAGAGTGATGAGGAACTGATGCTTTTGAACTGTGGTGTTGGAAAAGACTCTTGAGAGTCCCTTGGACTACAAGAGATCAAATCAGTTAATCTTAAAGGATATCAACCCTGAATATACATTTGAAGGACTCATCCTGAAGCTGAAACTCTTGATACTTTGACCACCTGATGTGAAGAGTGGACTCGGAAAAGATCCTGATGCTGGGAAAGACTGAAGGCAAAAGGAGAAGGGGCCAGCCAGGATGAGTTGGTTAGACAGTATGACCAACTCAATTAACCTGAGCAAACTCCAGGAGACAGTGAAAGATCGGAAAGCCTGGTGTACTGCAGTCCATAGGGTCACAAAGAATCAGACAGAACTCAGCAACTGAACAACAACAAATGAAAACATTAAAAAGAAAAAAAAATTTCTTAAGACTTAAAAAAATTAATTTTATAAAATTAAATTTTTATAAATTTAATTAAAATTTATAAAAATATTAAATAATTTTTATAAATTAATAAAAATTTAATAACATTTAAATAATTGCAATATTAAATGCAAATATTTAAATATTTGCATATTTAAATAAAACATGTAAATAATTTTGCATATTTATTTAAAATATCTTATCAATTCCCTGAATTTAGAATGATTGACAATATATTTTGTTTACAATTTCTGCTTTCTTTGCTGATTGTTTTGTTTTCACTCAGTAATTTTCATTCATAGTGGCTGAACAAAAATTGCAATTGATAATAACAAGATTAGCACAATGAAATACAGCAAACATTTCACACTCAGTGTTTTCTAACAAGGCAACATTTCTCAAATCATCTTCCAGGGAATATAATATTTGTACAAGGTCAATAACTATTGGGTGAAAATGCATTCCATAGATAAATAAGGTTGATATATATTGGATTAAACAGTGTTAAATCGATCTTGTTAATGTAAGGCTCCTCAGAGCTATTCACATAATTTGTGGCCCTGATATTAAAAAGAGGAATCATATATAGCATTTCCATAGATGTATGTACCATGGATCATACTTTCCTAAACCTTCTATTTTATCCCACTATCACTTCTGATTAATAAAGATTCTCTAGCTCACTCAAACTAAGGGCTATAACTATAGAAATGAAACTGTCCTTATACTAAACTGAATTTGTGGCATATTCCCATCAACCACAGTTTTATCCATATGCATTACATAATTTGCAGAAATGAATGAAATCACTATGAATGAAAATATTTTAAGCACCATTAAAAGGAAAAAAATTAAGTCACCCAGTCATGTCTGACCCTTTGCAACACCATGGACTGTGACCACTAGGCTTCTTTGTCCATGGGATTCTCCAGGCAATTATACTGGAATGGGTTGCCATGTGGTCCTATAGGAGATATTCCCAACAAAGGATCGAACCTGCATCTTCTGAGTCTCCTGCATTGGCAGGTGGATATTTTACTGTCTGAGCCATTAAGGAAGCCCTTTAAGCCCCCTAGGTCTCAGAAAAATTTATTATTCCTTCATTTCTGCTGCAGATATTTCTGAATCATGAAGTATAAGAGAATATCTATTGAGTCCTTTTCTTATATAGAAAAATGGGCCCCAAACAGGTACTTCTAGTAATAAATATAAATTTAGTCTTGAAATTTTCCCATACAAAATAATTATAATGTTACTGAAAATTGACTTGAAAATGAACACTTGAAAAGTACTTTTTTTTTCTTTTTCAATTTTTCAGAGGATGTCTATGTAGATCCTTATTTCCTAGGTAAAATTCTTAAAGTGTATAGACAAATAGTTTGCTTAATCTTAAATCTGATTCAAACATGTTATTTTTTTTTTTAATAGTCCTTGTGTTTGAGTACATTTGTTTCTCTTTTTTTGGGCATATAGTTTTTAAATGTTAGAATAGTTTATGTTTTTAAAAAACTGCAAGTATGGTTGCAAGTGTAATAAATTTTCTTCCCAAATATACTTCATCCAGTTCCCTATTCCCTAATTATTAAAATCTTACATTACTACGAGTCATTTATCTCAATTAGTAAAGCAATATTAATAGATTATTGCTAACTAAAAATCAAACCCTTTGACATACCCCCATCAAGGCTGATGGTATATTTGTTTTTAATATAAAATATGTTTTAATTTCTATAACTATGAGTTGTTCCAGGTTCATGTGTTTTATTTCCTGCCCAGTGTTCCATTTGATTTTGAAATAATATTCATTTGCATTATTCTAAAAAAATGTTGGCAGGTCTTAAAGAGGAGAGAGTTTGTATTCAGCTTGAATTTGCTCGTAAGAGTATCCCTTGTCTTCTCTTTATCTTTGCTTTAAAAGGATAGAACCTAAGAGTCATCTGATAATATTCACATTAATGGGAAAAGGTGTTACAGTTTTTACCTATTTCTGTGTCCTGCTAAATGGAAAACATGTCTGTCAGGAACTCGAAAGGGAGATTTGGGTTTATTCTGAGAAAACTAACCACTCTGACAGCTCTACTCCTATAGTACCTACAGAGGTTTACAGCATATTTGAATTTGAAAGGAAAAAAAAAAAAATCCCAGTTGTTAAGCTATATTTGTAAAATGTGATTCCCACAGATGTCAAAAATACTGTCTCTCTAATTTTACCTTCATTATGAAATGCCTTCAGGCTCAGGCTGTGTAACTTTTCTATGAAGCACTTAATCTCTACCCAGGCCCCTTAGGAAGATGTAATAGCAATCAGTAAATAACAGTGCAGAAGCTGTTGATTACTATTGAATAAACTAAAATGCTTTCCATACATTGCAAACTAAAAATGGATCACTCTCATCACTATCTTTTTTTAATGACATTTTAAAGTCTAAGGGCCTTATTAATCAATGCTTTATATGATGTTTCCAAAGATGTGCACGTACCTTGCTTAGAAAACAGAAGAGAGGCAGATATAATGAGACTCTTCTGAGGAAATTAAATTAAATCAGTATTCATAAACATTAGGTACTTGATAGAGAATAAGAAAAACAGAAGAATGCTAAAAAATTAAGAAATACTGGGGAAAAGAGAGTGGAAGAAAAGGAAATGATTATTGGACAACAATGACAGATCCTTTGATGGTTAGTTTCTCAAAACTATTTTTAATAGGTATGTTGCCTTTTTACATTAAAAAATGAGGATTTTGGGAAAAAAATCACTTGTTCATGTACTCATAAGGAGTATGGTTAAGGCCAAGTGTTGAAACCATGCCTATTTGGCTCCAGAATTTGTTCTTTGCTCACTCTACAGAAAAACCCTGACATATTGGCAATTTGATAACATTTTAAACATAACGATGGCATTTAGTTGTTATTTGCAAAGGAGGAAGTTTAGATTTTTGCTTTTAGTTTATATTCCATATGGCTTTATCAAAATTATGAATGTACTTATAGAAAAGTTGTAAAGACAATTTTAATATACTGTGTAAAACCAAAAGATGAATATTTATTGAAATATTACATTTATAGGGCTACCCAGGCAGAGTTAGTGGAAAAGAATCCACCTACCCATGCAGGAGACATAAGAGACTTTATTTCTGTCCTTGAATAGGAAGATTCCCTGGAGGCGGAAATGGCAACAACTCCAGTATTCTTACCTTGAGAATCTTTTGGACAGAGGAGCCTAGTAGGCTAGCTATTGACAATGAGGTCTCAAAGAATTGGAAATCTCTAAGCACATATATATATATATATATACAGTGTTTACATTCTTAAACATTTTTATGGAGGAATAGACAGATATTAAATGGTGCATATTTATGCTATACAATTTGAAAAGTTTTGAAATTTTGATCACTCATGAAATCATCGTCACAATCAAGATGCTGAGCACATCTACTTATGTTGTTCTCATCAGTATCACCATTCAAGTTAAATATGAGTCATCCAGTTTTCTTCTCTCATCCTCCTTAGCTTTAACCTTCATCAAATAGCCATTTAATTCCAACATAGGTAAATTTTTATAAGTTTTATCTGATTGAAAAGGTGTCACTTGGTAACATTTTATTTAGAAAGGACTATATCCAATAAGTAAATGTTTTTCTATTTCAAGAGAACTTTCCTTTGTGCTTATGCATGCATTTATACTTTTAAAGCCTTATGCTTACTTAATGTTTTTAATGATTATTCAATTTCCAAATCATCCTGCTCAGAATTTTCAAGTTATCCCAATGATTTTTCAGCAAATTCTGCTGCTACTAAGAAGTGTGTAAGCAACCTTTCTCTTACAACCTCTTTAATTTTGGAAAAAGCTTTTCTTAAAAAGATATGAATTAAATCTTTGGCAAAGTAGTATATATTGTTCTTTGCATTGTCTGTTTGAGATTCTGTGAGTTAGGTATTGGGAATTAAGTGATTTATTTTCTATGCCTCTTTTCTGACTTTTCTATCTTTGTTTCATGCTCAAGGACCTTCTAAGTAATCCTTTAGTTACAATCTTGGAAAATCACTCCATTTAGCATGTCTGTTGGAACTTTTAAGCTTCCCAGATGGAGCAATGGTATAGAATCATTCTGCCAATGCAGGAGCCATAGGAGACATGGATTTGATCCTGGGGTCAAAAAGATCCACTGGAGGAAGAAATGGCAACCCACTCCAATATCCTTGCTTGGAAAATGCCATTGACAGAGGAACCTGTGGTTTCAAGGAGTTGGGCACAATGAACATGCACATACATTGAAACTTTCATCCCCAATTTGTGTTGTTTTAGTATTATCATGATGTGATGTTAATCATGATGTAATATTATTATGATGAGATATCATGATGTGAGATTTGGACTATAAAGAAAGCTGCAGGCCAAAGAATTGATGCTTTTGAACTGTGATGTTGAAGAAAAGACTCGTGAGAGTCCCTTGGACTACAAGGAGATCCAACCAGTCCATCCAAAAGGAAATCAGTCCTGAATATTCATTGGAGGGACTGATGCTGAAGCTGAAACTCCAATAATTTGGCCACCTGATGTGAAGAACTGATGCATTGGAAAAGACCTTGATACTGGGAAATATTTAAAGCAGGAGGAGAAGGGGATGACAGAGGATGAGATGGTTGAATGGCATCACCAACTCAATGGACATGAGTTTGAGTAAGCGCCAGGTGTTGGTGATGGACAGGAAAGCCTGGTGTGCTGCAGTCCATGGGGTCACAAAGAGTCAGACACAACTGAGAAACTGAACTGAACTGAATATTATCAAATATATCCAATAATACTAAGTATTTATCACTTCCTCTGAGATAGTGGTTCTTTTTGTTCATTTTCACACTAGTGTGGTACATGGCATCTGAAAAATATCACTGAATACAATATTTGATTTTTGTTAATAGTACACAGTTAAAATTAAATATTGAACTTAAAAAAAAAAATCTAAGCTTCCATTGTATCTCCTTAAGGCTGTTGTTGTTCAGTTGCTAAGTCGTGTCTGACTCTTTGTAACCTCATGAAATGCAGCATGCCAGATTTCCCTGTCCTTCACTACTATATGCCAAAGCTTGCTCAAACTCATGTCTATTGAATAGGTGATGCCATCCAACCATCTCATTCTCTGCCACCCCTGTTCTCCTCTTGCCATCAATCTTTCCCAGCATCAGGGTTGTCTTGAATGAGTCTGCTCTTCGCATCAGGTGGCCTAAATATTGGAGCTTCAGCTTCAGTATCAGTCCTTTCAAGGAATATTCAGGGTTGATCTCCTTCAGGTCACTGAATGAATTTTCTGTGGCAATAAGATTTGTGTATATAACATATGAAATACAATTTATAAATATTTGAAGCACACATTAAACATTTTTTAATGGAAATATTTTAATAGAGACACATTGAAAGTTGATTAAAATTTGCAAATCTTGTTTGTGTGCTACCTTTAGAAACTATAGAGCATATAGGTTTCTCACAAAAACCTGAAGAACAACTTGTGATTTGGATCCTCAGGATTGAATGTGCTACAAAGCTTTTCCTGATGCTGATATGTTTAACCTTACTTATGATTGAGGTTTTTTAGCAATATTTTGACACTTACTCAAAATCATAGTGGAGGTTTTCTTCTTAACTTTAAAAATTTGAATAATCAGTGTTTCTCTAAGATTTTTATTTCTTACATAACTAAACCAGTCATCAACCAAACACATGAAAAGAACCAATGCAAATGTTAGGAGGTTTTTGTTTTGTTTTCTAAATTATAGATGTATTTTTTCTAATGTAATGATATTCTGTCTTATGAAGCATATATTGCTAGTTTTTATAAAACTAATATTTACAAATGGATAAATACAAGCATCTGTGTATGTGTATTCTTGCATTCTGTGTCATTTTCTCTAAGTTATTTGAAAGTTAGGCTTCATTTAAAAAAATTGAAGCTAATACATTTCCAATCTGGTATATTAGGAATGGAGCTTCCCTGGGTTAGAAAGCTCCCTTGGAGGAGGAAATGACAACCCACTCCAATATTCTTCCCTGGAAAATTCCATGGACAGAAAAGTGTAGCAGGCTATTGTCAATGAGGTCACAATCAGACACAACTCAGCAACTTAGCCTGCACACACGTATAAGGACCAGCTAATATATGATTATCAAAAGCTTTCAAAGGTATTTGTTATACATCATGGTGCACTAAAATAAGTATTCTGTGAACTGTTGCTTTCAGTAAGTTGCTGTAAACTCTGTTGATATGTTCTTCAAATTAAGAAAAGGAATGATGAGAACTTGCCTTATGCATTCATTAGATTGTCCCTTGAAGAAAATTTAGATCCTAGGTACTTCTAATATTTGCTGTATCTTAACTTTAAACTCAGCTACTTAATCTGAAAATGTATTTCTATTTCAAATTTTAAATTGAAATGAAAATTTTAAATTTTCCTTGGAATGATACTAAAGTTTGGAAATTTACTGTGAATTAACATTGCCTTTAACCACCTGAGGAGAAGGCAATGGCAACCCACTCCAGTTTGCCTGGAAAATCCCATGGACAGAGGAGCCCGGTAGGCTGCAGTCCATAGGGTCGCTGATTTGGACACAACTGAGTGACTTCCCTTTCACTTTTTCTTTCATGAATTGGAGAAGGAAATGACAACCCACTCCAGTGTTCTTGCCTGGAGAATCCCAGGGACGGTGGAGCCTGGTGGGCTGCCGTCTATGGAGTCGCACAGAGTCGGACACGACGGCAGCGACTTGGCAGCAACTTGGCAGTTAACCACCTGAAGTTTGTTTCAAATTTTCCCTTTTAATTACAGCTGTTAGGAAGGCTTGCTCCAATACATACAACACAGCTACACAGACATTCAGAACTCTACTGTTCTCAATGTGTAGGAAAACATAGGTGTCCTGTCATTGTGGTCAGAGAATTACCTGTTTCTCTGTACAACAGACTGTTCCTTAGGCTTTTAGGGAGTAGTGTTTCAACACAATTAAAAAGGAAGAAGATATTCCTTTCTCAAGTATTATATTTTCTTATATAATTGTATGCCCAACCTCCATGACCTGCTTCTGATACCAAATCACATATAGCTTTTCTCAGAGTTCTTTGCTTTATGAAGACCTATAGTCTATCACTTCACCCTTCTCTCATTGATAACTGCTAGATTGTGTGTTTTATCCCCTGCACAAATTTAAAAAGTAAGATTTTATATGTAGAGATGATTTTGAATAACATAGTCAGTTTGGCAGGAACAATAAAACTGGATAAAATAATTGGAGTTTGGGTTCATAGATTCATATGCCTCCTGACCATCTAATCACCAGATGTATTATTAGTATTCCATTGTAGTCATAAAGAATTACTGAATATTTATTTGAACAATACAAATATATTCTCACAAATCTGTAGTTCAAAAGTCTAGGTTGACTTCAGCTGGTTATTAATCTTTAAGTTCCACAATGCCAAAACCAAGGTGTCAGGTAGCTGAGGTATTATTAGCTATTTCTGAAAAGAATTCAATGCCAAATTCACTCAGGTTGTCAGCAAAATGCAGTTGGTTTTGGAACTAGGGCTGACATGTGCCTCTCTTTGCTGATGATGAGTGGGTGGCTCTAGAGGCTCCTTTCTCAGGTTCTTACATATAAAATCCCACAGCACAGAGCCAGAGACAGTATATGGAAAGTTTCTCACCCTTAGAATGTCTCTGATCTCTTCTTCTACTATGCATACTTGAAAGACTCCTCTATTTTCTCTTCTATTTTAAAGACTCATGAGATTACATGAGGCCCACCTGCCAAATCTAGAATGATCTCAATTTTAAGATCAGTTTATTAGTAGCCTTACTTACACTTTGAAAAGCACAGACATTACTTTGCCAACAAAGGTCCATCTAGTCAAGGCTATGGTTTTTCCTGTGGTCATGTATGGATGTGAGAGCTGGACTGTGAAGAAAGCCAAGCACTGAAGAATTGATGCTTTTGAACTGTGGTGTTGGAGAAGACTCTTGAGAATCCCTTGGACTGCAAGGAGATCCAACCAGTTCATCCTAAAGGAGATCAGCACTGGGTGCTCTTTGGAAGGAATGATGCTAAAGCTGAAATTCCAGTACTTTGGCTACCTCATGTGAAGAGTTGACTCATTGGAAAAGACTCTGATGGTAGGAGGGATTGGGGGCAGGAGGAGAAGGGGATGACAGAGGATGAGATGGCTGGATGGCATCACTGACTCAATGGACGTGAGTTTGAGTGAACTCTGGGAATTGCTGATGGACAGGGAGGTCTGGTGTGCTACAGTCCATGGGGTTGCAAAGAATTGGACACAACTGAGTGACTGAACTGAACTTACTTACACTTGCAAATTCTTTTATGGTTTTATATAGATTAGTTTTAGACAGAATAATGAAAGGACTATACCTTAGGGATATAGCTTTAGAATTCTTCCTGCCACACCAGCCTTTGAATGTTTTACTTTTCCTTCATTATAAAGCACCACAATCCTGGGCCCAAATATTAATGGACAGAAATCCTAAGAAGTGGCAGTGAAGATAGAATAGGCCTTAAGTGGAATTAGATCTCATAAAAGTATTTTGAGGGGTTAAGAGCTATACATTATTATTTTTTAAGAAAAAGTTAATATTTAGTTAACATTAGTTTGTAAATTACATGTGTCTATATTGTCTGCTCTTTGAACCCAAAACCATCTGGCAAATTAGATCATATATGTAATTGCATTATACCCATCTCTATACAATAATCATAACCACCCACAAAGCCTTAGAGACATGTAATCTCACGTCATCTGTTGCTATGGTTAGTTGTCATTTGAAATTTAGTCCAAACACCAAAATCTGATGTCAAGCGACTTAGCAATTCTTAATTCTTCCTCCCTAAACTTCTCTGATTTTTATAGAACAAAGCATTATTCTCGTGTATTTGGTGTGATCTTTGGGTATGAATATGACTTGCAATTATGGAAACTATATACTGGGCCAATTATAGGGAAAATAATATCACTACCTTCCTCTTATTTAAAAGCAAAAATGCATATAAAACATTATTTCTTTAATCTTGGGTTTAAGAAAAACTTTTTAAACCTCAAATTAATGGAGGAATTCATATATTTAAAAGTTATATTTTAACAATCATAAAAATGTATTATAAATTAAGAATAACCAAAACCAAAAGAAAATTTCAAGCTTCTCTGGTGGCTCAGATGGTAAAGAATCTGCCTGCAGTGAAGGAAATCCAGGTTTGATCCCTGGGTCAGGGAAGATCTCCTGGAGAAAGTAATGGCAACACATTCCAGTATTCTTCCCTGGAGAATGAATGAAGAAAATGCAGTGTATATATTATACAGTGGAATGTTATTCAGCCATAAAAATATTGAAATCTTGCCATTTGTGACAACATGAATGGACCTTAAGGACATTATGCTATGTGAAATCAGACAGACAGTGAAAGATAAATGCTGTGTGATTCAGAAACAAAAAACTAACTGATAAATACAAATATAAGATTGGTAATTGCCAGGGGTAGGAGATAGAAGATAAGTGAAATGGATGAAGGTGATAAAAAGGTACAAGCTTCTAGTTATAAAATAATTAAATCCTGGGATATAATGTACAAGACAGAGAGTAATACTGTATTATATATTTCAAAATTTTAAGAAAACAATTTTTTAATTTTCATTTTAAATGGAGCATAATTGATTGACAATGTTGTGTTTATTTCAGGTGTACAGTAAAGTGATTCAGTTATATATATATATATGCATCTATTATTTTTCAAATTCTTTTCCATTTAGGTTATTATAGAATACTGAGCAGTGTGCTCTGTGCTATATAGTAAGTTCTTGTTGGTCATCTATTTTAGATGTAGCAGTGTGTAAATGTTAAAAGTTCTTATTACAAGAAGAACAGCATGTGTAACATGTGTGGTGATGGATGAAAACTAGATTTATTGTGGTAACTATTTCCCAACACATACAAATATACAATAACTGTGTTGCACACCTGAGACTATTATATATCAATTATATCTCAATTTTTAAGGTAACAAACCTAACAATTTGCACAATGTTTCATTTAAAAGCACTGCTAAACTGTCCAGCTATAGAAGAATGATTGCTGTTCATAACTGGGAATGCTAAGAGTCTATTTGAAAAAATACAAATGAAGGGAAACGTTTCTTTCTATTGGGTCCAAGAAAAGCTTATAGAGTATAATTGTCTCAGCAAGATTATCTCTACATAACAATGTCAAATATGCATGGAATAAGAAATTATACTTTCAGTCTTTATTGAGAAAAAAGGAGAACTTCATGAAAAGTAGAAAAAAGATTGGCATACATTATCACTATTCTTATACATGTTTCTTCACTTCATATAATCTGTTACTGTTTACACTTAAATTGAAAAGCTCTCTTATTTTATCCTAGTCTGAAGTTTAACCTTATCCACACTTTATGCAGACAAAAGTTCAGCTGATTTTTGGGGGCTCCCATAGACAAGTTGCAACCATTTAGAAATTATCAGGAAATTCTAAACAAGTTCATTTTTTGCTCAGAAGCAAATGTCCATAATTCTACACAGAAAGAGTATTTAGGCAGCAATCTAGTTACAATGAGACATAAATGTAGGATCCTCAAACAATTTTGCTTGAGCATACAATTAAAGAATACTAAAATGCTAAGAAGCTTCTCCAACTTTTAAAAATCTAAATATAAAATTTTTCTCCCCCATAACTTTGAATAGCAGCAAAAGATGCAACTCCCACATACTGTATATGCTGCAAAAAAAAAAAAAAAAAAAAATTTCCTCAAGAAGATATTAGCATATCAAATCCAATATTTTTAAAAGCAATCATGTACTATAACCAAACAAGATCTATCACAGGCATAAAAGGTTAGTTTAACATTAAAAAATTTTCACATAGACTAAAGTAAGAAAAAACATATGACCATGTCAATAGGTGTAGGGAAATCATCCAACAATATTCAAAGCCCATTTACCATTAAAAGTCTCAGGAAACTAGGAATAAAGAACTTCCTCTACTTGATGAAGAATATCTAGCCAAAACCCTATACCTGACATCATACTTCATGGTGAGAAACTCAATGCTTTCCTATTAAGATCCAGAACAACACAAGGATATCCACTCATTACTGCTATTCAGCTTTCTACTGGAAGTCTCAGTTAATGCAGTTACAGCACAGCAGGAAAATGTGTGAAAATTGGCAAAGAAGAAATAAGCTATCTTTGTTTGAAGATGACATAATTGTTTATATGGGAAATCCTTAAGAATCAACAATAACAACAACCAAAATCTCCTGGAAATAAAAAGTATTTATCACAAGATTTTATGAATTAATGACACATTCAATTCAAATTCAAGACCAACAATAACCAATCAGAATATGGAATTAGTAAAACAGTACCATTTATATTAACACTCAAAATTTGAAATATTTCTCAACCCAATGATCAAATCCACATTTCCTGTGACTCTTCCATTGGCAGGCAGATTTTTTTTTTTACCTCTGAGCCACCTGGGAAGCTCACAAGACTTGCTATACATACATAGTAATCAAGATGAGGTAGTATTGGCCAAAAGATAGGTAGATAAGTAACAATAGAAATAATAGAAATAGATCTAAACAAATTTAATCAGCTGATTTTGAAAGACAGGGAAAAGTCGGTTCAATAAAAAGTGGATTTTTTTTTCAGTAGTAATTGGTGTGGGAACAGCTGGACATCCACAGGCAAAACCATGAATCTAATTACTGATCTTACATCTTTCACAAAAATTAAATCAAACTGGATCATAAATCCATTAAATAATTAAATATAAAGTGCAAGTCTATAAAATACAAGAAATGTGACCTAGGAAAATCTAAGCAATTGGTTTGGCAATGACATTTTTGAATATAACCCTAAAAATACAATCCATGAAAAAAAAAAAAAAAAAAGATAACTTGCAGGTGCTTAGATTAAAAAACAACCTTTTTCTTCGTGAAAGACACTGTTAGATAATGATAAAAACAAGCAACAAGTTTCAGAGTTCTAGAGAACAAACTTCTGGTTATCACTGGGGAGAAGGAAAGAGGCAGGGGTTATATAGGTATAGGGAGATAAAGTTTTTATGGGATTATATGGAATCATGTGTGGGTGATTTTTGAAAAATTTTAAGGCATAATTCATTTAAAGAATCTTTCAATTAAAAAAATACTATAGATGGGAAGATAATATTTCCAATACACATAACTGATAAATCACTGGCATGTATAATATATTAATATAAGAAGAGTTAAAACTCAAGAATAAGAAAACACAATTAAAAAAATGAGCAAAACAGTAGAATAAACATCTCACCAAAAATATAAAAACAGCAAATAATCATATGAAAAAATGCTCAATATCATATGTCTTAAGAAACTTCAAAGAACAATGAGATACTACTACACAGCTATTAGAATGGCTAAAATACTGAACATTGACAACACAAAATGTTAAGAAGGACGTGAAGCAGTGGGAATTCTTATTCATTGGTGTGAATGCAAAATGCCACTGCCAGTTTGGAAGATAGTTTGAGTGCATTTTATAAAATCTAAAAACTCCTATCATATGATCTGCCAATTTGCATTCCCTGGTGCTAAGCCAAATGAACTGAAAATGCATGCCCACACAAAACCCTGCATGTAGATGTTTATAATTTTTTTTTCATCAATAGTTTGTAGTTTTCAGAGTATAAGTATTTATTTATCTTCCTTAGTTAAGATGATGTCTGAGCACATGTTGTATATACCAAGGATTTAAAATAACTATAATGGCAATCTTATAATAGTCCTAAAAATATTGATTATAAGTCTTAAGGCTGAATCTATTTTTGAACTTCAAGTACATGCAAATAAATCCTAAATGAAATCAGTCCTGAATATTCATTGGAAGGACATATGCTGAAGCTGAAACTCCAATACGTTGGCCACCTGATGCAAAAAGCCAACTCATTGGAAAAGACCCTGATGCTGGGAAAGATTGAAGACAGAAGGAGAAGGGGATGACAGAGGATGAGATGGCTAGATGGCATCACTCACTCGATGGACATGAGTTTGAGCAAGCTCTGGGAATTGGGATGGACAGGGAAGCCTGGTGCGCTGCAGTCCATATGGTCGCAAAGAGTCTGACATGACTGAGCAACTGAACTGATTCAGTTTACTTGGCAGTAATTCAATTTAATCATAATGAATTCTGATAAAATCTTAATGTATAAGTGATAAATGGTATTAAGACTACGTTTCTAATGTAAGAAACTTGGTGGGGCTAGAATGAGAAAATCTACTTGGTACAAAGTCAGGAACAGTTTGTACATACAGTTTATCCACATTGCTAGATAAGATGGCTAGTGTGATTTAAAGAATTTTGACAAGCTCAATTTCCCTAAAATCTCTTGTTCCACTGCCCCTTTGACAACTTCAGAATCATTCTATTACTCAGCTGTTGTCCAGTTGCCAAGTCATGTCTGATATTTTGAAACCCCATGAACTGCTGCATGCCAGGCTTCCTTGTCCTTCACTCTCTCCCATAATTTGCCCAAACTCATGCCCATTGAGTTGGTAATGCCATCCAACCATTTCATCCTTGGTCACCCCCTTCTCTTCTTGACCTCAATCTTTTCCAGCATCAGAATCTTTTCCAATGAGTCGGCTCTTCCCATCAAGTGGCCAAAGTACTGGAGCTTTAGCTGTTATTCATATATGTGAATTAATTTAATCTAAAATAAATAAAGTTAATTTACATGAGAAGGAAGAGAATACACAGCTATCACACTTTGAGTCAGCAGCTTTAATAGGTTTGGGGCCACAGTTCCCTGGGGCAAAGTTACAGACAAAACCCAGTTAAGGAGAACACTGTTTTAAAAATTGTCAGGCACTTAAGCTATTGTCTAAAAAACATTCAGAATGGGAGAAAAGTTAGAAGAAATGGTAGCTATAAGGTGGATGCAGGGATGCAATGCATAAGCTTCAAAAGTTAAATAATTTTGTTCAGTGTTTATTGAACAAAAATATAAATGGTTTATCACCTTATGCATATATTAGCAATGAAAATGGTCAATTTTCAGGGAATAGTAACTGACTTTTGTGGTGTTATCTCTTAAAAAGACGAAATATCCTCTGGAGTTTCTTGTATCATATGACCTCTCTGATAATCTATTTCTGAACATTTTCTTATGTTTTGCTGTATGTGCCACTACATCTATAATTGCACTAGTATTATAACATAGGACAATTCAATTAAACTGTTCAAGCTAGACTTAATTTATGAGCCTCAATAGGTCACCTGCCTGCTTTATTTACTGAGCAGTATATAACACGAACCAAAGCTCTTATAATCCATTATGGGGACCAAAATAAATCACATCTGTCCTACTGAAATTCTTTCAATGAATCATAAGAAAAAAAAATGGAAGTAGATAACTTTTTATTCCATCTCCTCCCTCTACTTTTTCTTCTTTCTCATTGACTTAAGGCATCTTATTTATTGGAGAAAGAGCTATTGGAGATGTGGCCAAGATCAATTGTTGCACCTGGCATTTTACAAAATTATAAGAAAGTTGAATCCATAACTTTGACATAAGAAACATACAGTTGATCATCATGACAAAATCTATTACTTGTGATTTGAGTATTTGATTTAAATTCATGCTGTTTGCCTCTGGAATGTAAATCATCTTCCAAGAGTTATTTTAAAGTGGTAAAGTTTTGGTCTCAATAATAATTTGCCTAGAGAAACTAGGCTGCTTTCCAGTCTCTCAGCATTTTCACTCTAAGTCCCTGATTCCATCTCCCATCTTCAACCATGAAGGAACAGAGTTCTTTCATTTGGAAGTTGTCTTAGCAGAGATTCTGTCATGCCTAAGATCATGAGCTAAGCTACTGATCTTGTTGTTGTAACATCATGTTGTAACATCATGTTGAGTTGGTAAGTCATGTCCAACACTTTGTGATCCTGTGGACTGCACCACACCAACATTACTTTTCCTTTACTATATCCTCTAGTTTGCTGAAACTCATGTCCATTGAGTCAGTGATGCATCCAACCATCTCATCCTCTGTCACTCGCTTCTCCTTTTGCCCTCAGTCTTTCACAGAATCAGAGTCCTTTCCAATGAGTTAGCTCTTTACATAAGGTGGCCAAAGAATTGGGTCTTCAGCTTCAGCATCAGTCCTTCCAATGTATATTCAGGGTGGCTTTACATTAAGATTCATTGGCTTGATCTTCTTGCTGTCCAATTAGTCAATTCAGTTACTCAGTCATGTTAGACTCTTTGTGATCCTGTGGACTGCAGCATATCAGGCTTCCCTGTCCATCATCAACTCCTGGAGCTTGCTCAAACTCACATCCATCAAGTTGGTGATGCCATCCAACCATCTCATCCTCTGCTGTCCCCTTCTCTTTCTGACCTCAATCTTTTCCAAGGAGTCAATTCTTCCCATCAGTTGGCCAAACTACTGGAGCTTCAGCTTCAGCATCAGTCTTTTCATTGAATATTCAGGACTGATTTCCTTTAGTATTGCCTGGTTTGACTTCTTTGCTGTCCAAGGGACTCTCAAGAGTCTTCCCCAACACCACAGTTCAAAAGCATTAATTCTTTGATGCTAAGCATTCTTTATGGTCCAAATATCATATCCATACATGGTTCCTGGAAAAACCATAGCTTGGACTATATGGACCTTTGTCCATAAAGTAACACCTCTGCTTTTTAATATACCATCTAGATTTCTCATAGATTTTCTTCCCAAGAAGTGATTGTCTTTTAATTTCATGGCTGCAGTCACCATCTGCAGTGATTTTGGAGTCCAAGAAAATACAGTCTCTCAATGTTTACATGTTTCCCCATTTGCCATGGAGTGATGGGACCAGATACCATGATCTTAGTTTCGTGAATTTTGAGTTTTAAATTTTTCACTCTCCTCTTTGATTTTTATCAAGAGGCTCTTCAGATCCTTCTCACTTTCTGCCATAAGGGTGGTATCATCTGTATATCTGACGTTATTGAGATTTCTCCCAGCAATCTTGATACCAGCTTGTGCTTTATCCAGCCCAGCATTTACATGATGTACTCTGCATATAAGTTAAATAATCAAGGTGACAATATACAGGCTTGATGTGCTTCTTTCCTGATTTGGAACCAGTCCATTATTTCATGCCTGGTTCTAACTGTTGCTTCTTCACCTGCCTACAGGTTTCTCAGAAGGCAGGTCAGGTAGTCTGGTATTCCCATCTCTTGAAGAATTTTACAGTTTGTTGTGATCCACACAGTCAAAGGCTTTGGCAATTGTGCAGCAATTTGAACATTCTTTGGCATTACATCTTTATGGGATTGGAATGAAAGCTGACCTTTTCCAGTCCTGTGGCCACTGCTGGGTTTTCCAAATTTGCTGTCATATTGGGTGTGCCAGAAAATTTGGAAAACTCAGCAGTGGCCACAGGATTGGAAAAGGTCAGTTTTCATTCCAATCCCAAAGAAAGGCAATGCCAAAGAATGCTCAAACTACCACACAATTGCACTCATCTCACATGCTAGAAAAGTAATTCAAAATTCTCCAAGCCAGGCTTCAGCAATATATGAACCGTGAACTTCCTGATGTTCAAGCTGGTTTTAGAAAAGGCAGAGGAACCAGAGATCAAATTGCTAACATCCGCTGGATCATGGAAAAAGCAAAAGAGTTCCAGAAAAACATCTATTTCTGCTTTATTGACTATGCCAAAGCCTTTGACTGTGTGGATCACAATAAACTGTGGGAAATTCTGAAAGAGATGGGAATACCAGACCACCTGATCTGCCTCTTGAGAAATCTGTATGCAGGTCAGGAAGCAACAGTTAGAACTGATCATGGAACAACAGACTGGTTCCAAATAGGAAAAGGAGTACGTCAAGGCTGTATATTGTCACCCTGTTTATTTAACTTATATGCAGAGTACATCATGAGAAACGCTGGACTGGAAGAAACACAAGTTGGAATCAAGATTGCCTGGAGAAATATCAATAACCTCAGATATGCAGATGATACCACCCTTATGGCAGAAAGTGAAGAGGAACTAAAAAGCCTCTTGATGAAAGTGAAAGTGGAGAGTGAAAAAGTTGACTTATAGCTAAACATTCAGAAAATGAAGATCATGGCATCTGGTCCCATCACTACATGGGAAATAGATGGGGAAACAGTGGAAACAGTGTCAGACTTTATTTTTCTGGGCTCCAAAATCACTACAGATGATGAGTGCAGCCATGAAATTAAAAGACACTTACTCCTTAGAAGGAAAGTTATAACCAACCTAGATAGCATATTCAAAAGCAGAGACATTACTTTGCCAACAAAAGTCTATCTAGTCAAGGCTATGATTTTTCCAGTGGTCACGTATGGATGTGAGAGTTGGACTGTGAAGAAGTCTGAGTGCCTAAGAATTGATGCTTTTGAACTGTGGTGCTGGAGAAGACTCTTGAGAGTCCCTTGGACTGCAAGGACATCCAACCAGTCCATTCTGAAGGAGATCAGCCCGGGGATTTCTTTGGAAGGAATGATGCTAATGCTGAAACTCCAGTACTTTGGCCACCTCATGCGAAGAGTTGACTCATTGGAGAAGACTTTGATGCTGGGAGGGATTGGGGGCAAGAGGAGAAGGGGACGACAGAGGATGAGATGGATGGATGGCATCACTGACTCAATGGATGTGAGTCTCAGTGAACTCTGGGAGTTGATGATGGACAGGGAGGCCTGGCGTGCTGCAATTCATGGGGTCACAAAGAATCGGACATGACTGAGTGACTAATCTGATCTGATATGATCTGGGTACAGCATTTTCACAGCATCATCTTTGAGGATTTGAAATAGCTCAACTGGGATTCTGTCACCTCCAGTGACTTTATTCATAGTGATGCTTCCTAAGTCCCCCTTGACTTTGCATTCCAGAATGTCTTGCTCTAAGTGAGTGATCACACTATCATGGTTATCTGGGTCATGAAGATCTTTTTTGTGTAGGTCTTCTGTGTATTCTTGCCATCTCTTCTTAATATCTTCTGCATCTGCTAGATCCATGCTGTTTCTGTCCTCATTGATCATTTAGGAAGGCTTTCTTATCTCTCCTTGCTATCCATTGGAACTCTGCATTCAGATGAATTTATCTTTCCTTTTCTCCTTTGCCCTTTTCTTTTTGCCTTTTCCAAGGGATTCTCAAGAGTCTTCTCCAGGACAGTACAAAAGCATTAATTCTTTGGCACTCAGACTTCTTTATGGTCCAACTCTCACATCTGTACATAACTACTGGAAAAACCATAGATTTGACAATACAGATTTTTGTCGCTGATCTAGATACAAGTAAAGGAATTAGAGAAGATACAGTGCAGTTCACATTGAACTGGTGAAGTCCTCACTCTAAAGAAAATATCATCCAATAATTCCCTACCCTAGTTTTGTCTTTAAGGACTAATAGGAAGAAATACTATCATAAGGCATTGATAAACATGCACAGCTCTAGGGACATTTTGCTAGTTATGGCCAGTGGTCATGATACAGAAACGATTTGGCTTTATTTGTTCATTTGAATTTGACAAAATTCATTTTGTGCTGTTGGAAATTAGGCATTAAAGATTATTAAAAGAACTAAAAGATTGTTTTGTAAAAAACAAAACAAATCAGATTAGATTTGAGGCTGACGTGACTGGTTCAACATTTTTAATGCATGTTTTCAGAACTAAAAAAAAAAAAACTCAAGACCATGCTTAACCAGCTGAAAATGAAATATATCCAAAGTGCCTGCTGTGGTGAGTAGGTAGGTATGATCTATTGTTTTTCAATAGTGAGAAGATACTTCTGGGCTATAAAAGAGCAAGATTTCTAAAAGACCCCTACAATGGCTATTTCAAAATTCTCAGGAATGTGATTGGCTTTTGTTCTTTTTCTTTCTCAAGTCTAACTAGAAACGCAAACTCAAAGCATCAATGATGACCTCATTTCTTAACATTTTAGCAATTAAACTTTGAGAGACTTTTTTTGTCTTTTTACCCCTAAAGTCGTTTATATAGTAGCTTGTGAAACCTTAATATAGGAAGCCTTATAATTGTTTTACAGTATTGTGGTTCCACTGAAGAGGGAATTCAGTAGAAACAAATTGAGAAATGACATCAAAGTAAATGCTTATTTTGGGATCAATAACTGTGTCTAAGTATTTTTTTTAGAAGCATGAATTCTATTTCTTTCAACAATATTTGCATTTTCCTTAATAAAAAGTATATTAAATTTTAATATTTATTGTATAAATAATTAAAAAATGGTTGATTTTGTCAATATCAAACTGTTCCCTGGAATTCTCAATCACATATCTTAAAGTCAGAGATATGATCAAGCTTGCTTCTTTACAGAGTCATGTAAAGAATTTATAGCCTATAGAAACAGCATTACACAGTTAATGAGCATAGAACAGAAATAGTTTTTCAGAAGCAGAATTTGTAGAAACTTACAAAGCATAAATAAAATATGATTCATAAGCATTCCAGATTTTGTTATCAATAATGCTTTGTTGATAAACAATTTTATTTCACTCCAAATTGAAATATATTTATATATCAACAATCCATTATTTTTATGTTTATTCAGGTTTTGGTTTAATGTTCTATCAAAAATAAGGTAATAATTTTTAAAATTCTATTTTTTCCAAGGTCAAAAATATATCATTGCACCAAAATAATGGATTACTCTCAGCCATTATCAATAATTGTGTAGCTGTTTAATTGGCAAAATTTATAATAGTCCCAGTGGGCTTCCCAGCTGTTACTAATGGTAAAGAACCTACCTGCTGATGAAGGAGACATAAAAGACACTGTTCAATCCCAGGGTCAGGAAAATCCCATTGAAGGGGGCATGGGAACCCACTGCAGTATTCTTAACTGGAGAATTCCACTGACAGAGGAGCCTGGTGGACTACAGTTCATAGGGTAGCAAAGAATTGGACATGACTGAAGTGACTTAGCATGTATGCACATAATGGTCCATTCATATTATGATTTTATAGGTAATCTATTTCTCAGTGCAGCTACATGTGTTCATATAGTAAAAAGTGAAAGTCACTCAGTCATGTGTGACTCTTTGCAATCCCATGGACAATACAGTTCATGAAATTCTCCAAGTCAGAATACTGGAGTGAGTAGCCTTTCCATTCTCCAGAGGATCTTCCCAACCCAGGGATCGAACCCAGGTCTCCCACATTGCAGGCAGATTTTTTTTACCAACTGAGTCACAAGAGAAATACTAGTTAAATTGTGTCAGCTAAACTCAACAGAAGACTGGACACATTATAGTGTGATCACGCCATTCTTGTTTTCATTATCATTCCATCTATTAAGTTCTTAATAAACTAGATGGAAAAAACAGATACATTCACCAATACATAGAGTTAGAAAAATGTGGGAAAAATGAAAGTCGAGAAACACTCCGAAAATACTGTTTTTTAAAATAGATGATTTACAGTTCTTTCTTTAAAGTGTCTTTTTATTTAACAGCTTTGTTTTTGTTTTAGTTTACTTCATTTAGCTATTATTCATGTACCCTAAAACTTACCAATGTAAAATGCATAACTTAATGCTTTTTAGTATTATATTAACAGTTACAATCATAATCATAATCAACGTCAAATTAAAAAAAAATAAATAAAACTTTCATCATCTCAAAAGGAAACCTTGTGCCATTTACTTATCACTTCTTATTGCCCCAAATCCCTGCAGCCCTAAGGAACCACTAATCTCTTTTCTGTCTTTATAGATTTCTTTCTTCTGGACATTACATGAAAATGGAATCTTATGTAGTCTTTCATGACTAGCTCCTTTCTCTTTGCCTAAAGTTTCCAAGGTTCATTTGTGCTGTGACATCTATCAGTATTTCATTCTTCTTATAATATTTGAGTAATATTTCAATGTATGGACATACCACATTTATCATCACTAATGGATTTGGAGCTGTTTCCATCTTTGCTTATTATGTATAATATTACTCTGCATATTTGTGTGCAAGTTTTCTGTGGATTGCTGGATCATGTATTAATATGTTTAGCCTCTCTGAGAAACTGCTAGACTATTTTATAAAGGGGCTGCCTCATTTTAAATTCCCAGCAGAGATATATGAACATTTATACCCTCTCCGACACTTTATTATGCTTCTTGTTGCTACTGTTTATAGTGAATGTGAATGAATGAATGACGTGCTCAGTGATGTCTGACTCTTTGTGACCCTTTGAACTGTAGCCTGCCAGGCTCCTCTGTCCTTGGGATTTTCCAGATAAGAATATGGAGTGGGTTGGCATTTCCTCCTTCAGAAGATCTTCCTGACCCAGGAATCTAACTCACATCTCCTGTGTCTCTTGACAAAAGCAAATTCTTTATCTGCTGAACCATTAGGGAAACCCAGTGACTGTGAAGTTGTTTCTTATTGTGGGTTTTTGCATTTCCCTGATAACTAATGCTATTGGCCATTTATTTAACTTTTTTGTACAATTAGGCTATTTGTCTTATTTTAATTACTTTCTAAGAGTTCTTTATATATTAGATGCAAGATATTAGATAAGATATTTAGAGATCTTATATATAAGATATCTAAAGATATATGTATATAAGATTACTTATATTTTTAGGTATAAGAATCTTAACATATATATGACTGCAAATACTTTTCTGCAAAGATTTTTAACCTGTGATTTTAAATTGGGCTATTTATTTTATTTTAATTACTGTCTAAGAGTTCTTTATATGTTAGATATAATAGATAAGATATTTAGAGATTTTATATATAAGATATCTAAAGATATATGTTAAGATTCTTATATCTAAAGATATAAGTAATCTTCTATACATATATATGACTACAAATATTTTTCCAGTTCCATAAGTTTTTTTGCACTTTCTTAACTGTATTCCTTGAAATATAAAGTTCTCAGTTTTAAGTCTGATTTATGTAGATATTGTCATTGTCATTGCTCAGATCTTTTGATATCATATCTAGAATCCTTTGCCAATTCTGAGACCATTAAAAATTTAACTGTATGCTTTTTCTAAAAGTTCAATAGTTTTTGTTCTTATATTTAGGACTTTGATCTCTTTTGCATCAATTTTGTATTCAGTGAGTTAAAAGTCGTTTAATTCTTTTGTACGTATATATCAAGTTGCCCCAGTACTTTTGTTAAGAAGGCAATTATTTTCCCAATGAATGGTTTTAAACCCTTATCTAAATCAGCTTACCACTGATAGATGAGTTTGTTTATAGACCCTCAATTCTGTTCCATTGGTCTATAAGTCTATTCTTACTAGTACAACATGTTTGCTTCCAATAGGAAGAGGAGTATGTCAAGGCTGTATATTGTCACTCTGCTTATTTAACTTCTATATAGAGTACATCATGAGAAACGCTGGGCTGGAAGAAGCACAAGCTGGAATCAAGATTGCCAGGAGAAATATCTGGATATCTGGTGTCATCAGATATGCAGATGACACCACCCTTATGGCAGAAAGTGAAGAAGAACTAAAGAGCCTCTTGATGAAAGTGAAAAAGGAGAGTGTAAAAGGTGGCTTAAAACTCGATGCTCAGAAAACTAAGATCATGGCATCTGGTCCCATCACTTCATGGGAAATAGATGGGGAAACAGTGGAAGCAGTGTCAGACTTTATTTTTTTGGGCTGCAAAATCACTGTAGATGGTGACTGCAGCCATGAAATTAAAAGATGCTTACTCCTTAGAAGGAAAGTTATGACCAACCTAGATAGCATATTCAAAAGCAGAGACATTACTAAAGAGCCTCTTGATGAAAGTGAAAAAGGTGAGTGTAAAAGTTGGCTTAAAACTCAACGTTCAGAAAACTAAGATCATGGCATCTGGTCCCATCACTTCATGGGAAATAGATGGGGAAACAGTGGAAGCAGTGTCAGACTTTATTTTTTTGGGCTGCAAAATCACTGTAGATGGTGACTGCAGCCATGAAATTAAAAGATGCTTACTCTTTGGAAGGAAAGTTATGACCAACCTAGATGGCATATTCAAAAGCAGAGACATTACTTTGCCAACAAAGGTTCATCTAGTCAAGGCTATGGTCTTTCCTGTGGTCATGTATGGATGTGAGAGTTGGACTGTGAAGAAAGCTGAGTGCCAAAGAATTGATGTTTTTGAACTGTGGTGTTGGAGAAGACTCTTGAGAGTTCCCTGGACTGCAAGGAGATCCAACCAGTCAATTCTCAACAAGATCAGCCCTGGGTGTTCTTTGGAAGGAATGATGCTAAAGCTGAAACTCGGGAGTTTGGTCACCTCATGCGAAGAGTTGCCTCATTGGAAAAGACTCTGATGCTGGGAGGGATTGGGGGCAGGAGGAGAAGGGGACGACAGAGGATGGGATGGCTGGATGCCATCACTGACTCAATGGACATGAGCTTGAGTTAACTGCGGGAGTTGGTGATGGATAGGGAGGCCTGACATGCTGCAATTCATGGGGTCGCAAAGAGCTGGACAGGACTGAGCGACTGAACTAAACTGAACTGAACTTTGTAACAAATTTGGAAATCAGAAATAGTGGGTTTTTTAACTATTTTTTTCTTTATCACTGCTATTTTATTTGATTTGTCTTTAGAGTTCCTTAATAACATGTGAGTTTTAAGATAAACCTGACAATCCTACAGATAGGTGGGATTCTGATGAAGATTGCATTGAATCCGCAGAGAAATTTTTATTGCAGATTTTTACTATATCAAGTAGTGATCTTGGGACATTTTCTCATATATTTTAAACTTATTCAATTTATTTCAGCAAAGTTTTGTCATATTTGAAATATAAGGTTCAAGTTCTTTGTGCAACTTTTTGCAAGTATTTTACTCTTTATGATCATAGTTTAAACAAAAAATTTCTTCATTTCTCTTTCCTTCATTTTGCAGGCAATTACTGTTCCAGTTCAGTTCAGTTCAGTTCAGCCACTCAGTAGTGTCTGACTCTTTGCGACCCCATGAATTGCAGCACGCCAGGCCTCTCTGTCCATCACCAACTCCCGGAGGTCACTCAGACTCACATCCATCTAGTCAGTGATGCCATCCAGCCATCTCAGTCTCTGTCGTCCTCTTCTCCTCCTGCCGCCAATCCCTCCCAGCATCAGAGTCTTTTCCAATGAGTCAACTCTTCGCATGAGGTGGCCAAAGTACTGGAGTTTCAGCTTTAGCATCATTCCTTCCAAAGAAATCCCAGGGTTGATCTCCTTCAGAATGGACTGGTTGGATCTCCTTGCAGTCCAAGGGACTCTCAAGAGTCTTCTCCAACAACACAGTTCAAAAGCATCAATTCTTAGGCACTCAGCTTTCTTCACAGTCCAACTCTCACATTCATACATGACCACTGGAAAAATCATAGCCCTGACTAGACGGACTTTTGTTGGCAAAGTAATGTCTCTGCTTTTGAATATGCTATCTAGGTTGGTCATAACTTTCTTTCCAAGGAGTAAGTGTCTTTTAATTTCATGGCTGCAATCACCATCTGCAGTGATTTTGGAGCCCAGAAAAATAAAGTCTGACATTGTTTCCATTGTTTCCCCATCTATTTCCCATGAAGTGATGGGATCAGATGCCATGATCTTCGTTTTCTGAATGTTGAGCTTTAAGCCAACTTTTTCACTCTCCACTTTCACTTTCATCAAGAGGCTTTTTATTTCCTCTTCACTTTCTGCCATAAGGGTGGTGTCTTCAGCATATCTGAGGTTATTGATATTTCTCCCAGCAGTCTTGATTCCAGCTTGTGCTTCTTCCAGTCCAGCATTTCTCATGATGTACTCTGCATATAAGTTAAATAAACAGGGTGACAATATACAGTATTGCTGTACTCATTTTCCTATTTGGAACCAGTCTGTTGTTCCATGTCCAGTAACTGTTGCTTCCCGACCTGCATACAGGTTTCTCAAGAGGCAGGTCAGGTCGTCTGGTATTCCCATCTCTTTCAGAATTTTCCACAGTTTATTGTGATCCACACAGTCAGAGGCTTTGGCATAGTCAATAAAGCAGAAATGGATGTTTTTCTGGAACTCTCTTGCTTTTTCCATGATCCAGCAGATGGTGACAATTTGATCTCTGGTTCCTCGTCCTTTTCTAAAACCAGCTTGAACATCTGGAAGTTCACAGTTCACATATTGCTGAAGCCTGGCTTGGAGAAATTTGAGCATGACTTTACTAGCGTGTGAGATGAGTGCAATTGTGAGGTAATTTGAGCTTTTCTGTTGAGTTTGCTGTTTAGTTGTAAATATTTATTCTTCAGTCTGTTAAGACAGAATTCACATGCCATACAATACACCCCTTTAAAGTACAATGCAATGGTTTTTAGTGTATTCATAGAGCTGTTTTTGAAGTTTTATTCATGTTTGAAGAAATGCAGTTGACTTTTGTGTATTGGTATTTTATCTTGCCATCTTTTTACCTGTTGGTATTCCATCTAAACAGTTTTAATGGATTCCTTAGGGATTACTATATATAAGATAATGTTATCTTTAAATTAAATAGTTTGATTTCTTTTCCAGAATGAATTTCTTGTGTTTTGTTGTTGTTGTTCTTGCCTATTGCCTTGACTAGAACCTCTGGCACCATGTTTAATAGAAGTGTCATGAGTGGACATCATTGTTTTTACTTTCTTGTTCTTCGAAGAGAAGTATTTGGTCTTTGAAAATTAATTTTAGCTGTGAGTTTCCCATAGATGCCCTTTATCTGGTTGAGGAAGTGGATTATCTTCCACTGTTAATTACTGAAAAGTTTTATCATGAAAACAAGTTGAATTTTTTGTAATTGTTGAGCTAGGTTTTTCTTCTATCTCCAGGATTTGGCCTTTCAAGACCTTTCTTCCCAAGTAACTTGCCAATGCCTTTACCTGGGTATTTATAATACATTTCTCAAACTTCCTTGTTATTCGTGGCAAGGAGATTGATCTAAATCAAGTTAACATGCCATTGCTGGAATCGAAATATCCGTATCCCACAAATAAGTGTGTGTTTTTGTACATGTGTGTTTTAATTTTCACATATGGGAATATTTAATCCATGCTTCCATTTTTTAATTTATTTCTTATCATGATTACAGTCTGATAATTATAATTTATATGTTTGAGATTTCCTTTATGTTTTAGTACATGGTAATTTTGAGAGAATTATTTTATATGTGCTTCTAGAATGATGTTGAATACTAGTTCGAGCTTCTTACCCCTTTATATACAGCTTCACAGGTGGCTCAGATGGTTAAGAATGCACCTGCAATGCGGGAGACACAGGTTTGAGCCCTGGGTCAGGAAGATCCCTGGAGAAGGGAATGACAATCCACTCCAGTATTCTTGTCTGGAGAATCCCATGAACAGAGGGGCCTCATGGGTTACAGTTCATGGAGTTGAAGAGAGTTGGACATGACTGAGTGACTAAGCACACAGGAACCCCTTTATATATCCTATAGCCTTTCCATTTGGGGGGGGGTTATATGTCAAATTATCTTACTAAGAATAGATTTTGGTTATTCATTCTGTGGCAATCTACTTTATTTTCAACTGGGTTCTGCAGAATCTTTTTGTACAATTTTATCCAGATGGCAATCAGAGGTGATAAAATGATTCAGCGACAGAGAGAGAAACAAACACAAAGAAACAGAGGAGGGGAGAGAGAGAACTGACTTTTTAGTGATAGCTATAAAAATATTTCTGGGAATTGCTGTGACATGATGATCAGACTGTTTGTTCAAAATGCCTCTATTTCTGTGGCAAGGAGAGATGGTTGCTCTAATGGGCTTGGCTTGTTTTACCTTCCCAAAGAATTGAGGAGGGAGTGGAAGCAGATAATTGTTGTTGGGGGGGGGGGGGGGGGCACTTTCCATAGATATTCTAGACAGATACTCTATGTTTACACATCTACTCACATAAATGTGGAAATAATTTATTTTCTTTAATAAATATTAGGTATTTGGACTCTGTGCAGTGATACTGAAATGAGAATGAATTGAGGAAAGTTAAGTATATGAGAAATAGACTATCTCAAATATGGAATATTTTTCACTTTTCTAATTAAGATGATGCCATGAATAAAGTTCCTATCACACTGCTTCTCCATGGGAGACATATTGTTATTCCATTTTTAAGTGCTACATAAAGAGGCATTTCTTCTTGTCAGCTATGTAGCTTAGGGAGCATTTCTTTTTCTTCAGCTTGAAACTATAAGAGAAAAGTACACTCAATATATCTTTTTTTTATTCCATTTTGTTCATGAAATTTCCTTTTATAATAGCATTGATATCTTTCATTTTTGCACACTGACATCCCTGCTCAAGATATCCATCTTTTCTTCAGTGATTTACATCTGCCTTTCTTCACATGTGTATCTTCTGTCTTTTTCACCTCAACAGCACTGTCTTTGCCACCTTCTTAACTTTTCAGTAGTTCTTTATAAGTGAATTAGAGTTGCATTTGCAAATTTAAGCAGAGATCAACTTTACTTCATGGTTTATTAATATGAAATTGTTTAAAACAGAACTTTGTAGGAAAAACTTTAAACCTACTGCTAAGTCACTTCAGTCAAGTCCGACTCTGTGTGACCCCATAGATGACAGCCCACCAGGCTCCCCTGTCCCTGGGATTCTCCAGGCAAGAACACTGGAGTGGGGTGCCATTTCCTTCTCCAATGCATGAAAGTGAAAAGTGAAATTGAAGTCACTCAGTCGTGTCCGACTCTTAGCAACCCCGTGAACTGCAGCCTACCATCCTCCTCTGTCCATGGGATTTTCCAGGCAAGAGTACTGGAGTGGGGTGCCATCACCTTCTCCAGTTAAACCTACTAAACCTCCAGTTAAACCTACTAAGCAAATTTACTTTGTTTAAATCAGAACAAACTGGAGAATTTACAACCATCACATACTCACATTTTGTTTATATTAAACATCCCATTTTCTGATCAATCTTTCATATTCAAAGCTTATATTCTTTACCCATGTCCTCTTGAAATTACACTTGTACACTTCTTTGTCAACTAACTCAACTATGTCAGTAGGGTCACAGCCTGAAAGTTGCGAGTTATTTTATATGGCAGGAATGTTTAGGACTCTGAGCCCAGGAAACAGCATCTCAATAGGTCTGAGAAAACTGCTCTAAGGAGACAGGAGGGAGAGTCCAACAATGTACAGTTTTGTAACCAAGGGAGCAGGCAGTCTGAATATGAAAGGTCAGATATCAAGTTAAGGAATTTAACATATGTATGGGAAGAGGAGAGTCTTAGGGCTCACTGAATTATCTCTTTCATATGCATCTCAGCTGTTCCTGCTGCTGCTGCTAAGTTACTTCAGTCCTGTCTGACTCTATGCGACCCCGGAGACGGAAGCCCACCAGGCTCCTCTGTCTCTGGGATTCTCCAGGCGAGAATACTGGAGTGGGTTGCCATTTCCTTCTTCAATGCATGAAACTGAAAGTGAAGTCACGCAATAGTGTCGACTCCTAGGGACCCCATGGAGTCAAATCCTCTTTCTTTGTTCACCTTAAGGAGTGGCAATTGCAGAAGATGGCTGCTTCTTGCATTCCTCAGAGCCAGTGGTGGGTGGCTGCATCTGCTAGTTTGGGAGCTATTATTCATATTTGTGGTGCTTGAGAAGACTCTTGAGAGTTCCTTGGACAGCAAGGAAGTCAACTTAAAGGAAACCAACCCAGAATATTCATTGGAAGGACTGATGTTAAAGCTGAAGCTCCAATACTATAGTCACTTGATAAGAAGAGCCAAATCATTGGAAAAAACCCTGATGCGGGGAAAGATTGAGAGCAAGAAGAAAAGGAGGCAACAGAGAATGAGCTGGTTGGATGGCATCACTGACTCAAAGGACATGAGTTTGAGCAAACTCTGGGAGACAGTGATAGACAGGGAAGCCTGGCGTGTTGCAGTCCCTGGGGTTGCAGAGTCAGACACGACTTAGCAACTGAGCAACAATAACAGTTCACATTTGGAGGCCAGAATTCGCTGATGGCTGTGACATTTTATTTATTGATATGGCAGAAGATATTTTTATTTCATACTATTTTTACCAATGTCTTTGTAAGCAGTAGCCTTAACTGTTTTTAATGTTTTCTTCAACTCAGTCTTAAACTGATGTTTGTCAGGTTTTCACACTTCAACTGATCCCCAGCAGTTAAGCCTTCATGTTGTTACTTTCATTTCCTAGTCTTGGTTATCTTCACCTCCTGGTAGCATTTGTCATGGTTCATTATTCTTTTCTGCTTGATACAGTTTTCATTTGGTTTCCATATGATTACACTCCTTCTTGGGTCTATCCTATTTTTCACTATTCGTCTCCATGGTTCTTTTTCTTGACTTTTTAATAAACAAATGCCCAGGACTCATCTTTGTTCTTCTTATTTGTTCTATCTTTGCTATGTTCTCTGATGACTTCATCCAGGGTAATGTCTTTGAAAATCATTTTTAAGCCAAGAACTCTGAAATTCACATTTTTAGCCACATATTGTCCCACAAATTTCACATACATTTTCAACTGTCTACTCTCTACTGCTACTTGAATATCTAATGGACAGCTCAAATTAAGCATGAACAAAACTGCTGGCTCTCTCTCCAAAACATACTGCACTTACACTTTCCTTATATCCATTCATGGAAACTCCAAGGAAGTATGGAAACTCCATACTTCCAGTGTCAGCTCTAAGAGTTTGTATTCACCTTGACTCCTGTCTTTACTCCTGTGGTATAGCCCAATACCAGGAAATGCTGCTCCAAAATTTATGCAGAAGTGGTCTTTTCCCATTTTGTCACAGTTCCATCTTCATCTAAGCCACAACAATCTATTCCCTGGATTATGGCAATGGATGCCTAACCATTCTCCCTACTTCTATCCTTAGTCTCTAAAGTGCATCCTCAAAAAATAAGACTGCAGTAATCCTTTTAAAGCACAAGTCAGTTTGTGACTCAGCATTTACCATTGGCTTCTATTTTCTTCAACACAGAAGATAGAGTTTTCCAACTGGCTTGTAAGATGCTATTTAATTTTATCAGTCCACTGCCTTCCTCACTATTTCCTGTTGTACTTTCTCTTTTTATCCTATGATCACACTGGTGTCTTTATTGTTCCTTGAATATGCTAGTTATGCTACCTTTTTACTGATTTTGTTCCACTCATTTTTTATGACTAAAATAATCATCCCCAGATATTTTAGTTAGATCCATTACCTCCTCCAAATTTTTATCAAATTTTATTTTTCTTGTTTTTAGAACTCAATCAATTTTTCTAGTTTTATTAAGAAATAATTGCCACACATCATTGTATAAAGTGTACAGCATTATGGTTTGATTTACACATACAGTTGATGCTTGAACAATATGAGTTTGAACTGAGAAGATCCACCTAAATGCAGATTTTCTCCAATTAATATAGTACTAGTATTTTCATTTTATAGGTCTTTAAGTTAACTAAAGTAGGGGAAAATTTATGTTTCATTAAGGTAAGTCACTTCAGTCGTGTCCAACTCTGTGCAACCCCAGAGACGGCAGCACACCAGGCTCCCCAGTCCCTGGGATTCTCCAATCAAGAACACTGGAGTGGGTTGCCGTTTCCTTCTCCAATGCATGAAAGTGAAAAGTGAAAGTGAAGTCGCTCAGTCGTGTCCGACTCTTCACGACCCCATGGACTACAGTCTTCCAGGCTCCTCTATCCATGGAATTTTCCAGGCAAGAGTACTGGAGTGGGGTGCCATTGCCTATGTTTCATTAGAGATCATAATATATGGAATCAAAAGAACTAGGATTTGATTCCTGATTATATCCAAACTGTTTCTGCTTCCTTCCCTTAAGTGAGTCATTTATCAATTCCTTTGTTTTTAAGTTAGAGATAACAGTATGGGATTTCAACTTTGCAGGAGTTGATAGCCTTAGCCCCCTTGTTACAGAGCCATCTGTTGTGAAATGATTACTGCAATAAGTTCTGTTATCGTTCATTATCTCATATAGAGATAGCAAACAATAAAAAATAAGGATATTTCAGAATAAATTTAACTAATTTTGTTATCCTTTTGTTTACCATCAGATCAGATCAGATCAGTCGCTCAGTCATGTCCAACTATTTGCGACCCCATGAACCACAGCACGCCAGGCCTCCCTGTCAATCACCAACTCCTGGAGGTCACTCAGACTCACATCCATCGAGTCAGTGATGCCATTCAGCCATCTCATCCTCTGTCGTTCCCTTCTCCTCCTGCTCCCAATCCCTCCCAGCATCAGAGTCTTCTCCAATGAGTCAACTCTTCGCACGAGGTGGCCAAAATACCAGAGTTTCAGCTTTAGTATCATTCCTTCCAAAGAAATCCCAGGGCTGATCTCCTTCAGAATGGAATGGTTGGATCTCCTTGCAGTCCAAGGGACTCTCAAGAGTCTTCTCCAACACCACAGTTCAAAAGCATCAATTCTTTGACACTCAGCTTTCTTCACAGTCCAGCTCTCACATCCATACATGACCACAGGAAGGACTATAGCCTTGACTAGGCGAACCTTTGTTGGCAAAGTAATGTCTGTGCTTTTGAATATGCTATCTAGGTTGGTCATAACTTTCCTTCCAAGGAGTAAGCGTCTTTTAATTTCATGGCTGCAGTCACTATCTGCAGTGATTTTGGAGCCCAGAAAAATAAAGTCTGACACCGTTCCCACTGTTTATCCATCTATTTCCCATGTAGTGATGGGATTTTGGAGACCAGAAAAATAAAGTCTGATACTGTTTCCACTGTTTCTCCATCTATTTCCCATGTAGTGATGGGACCAGATACCATGATCTTCGTTTTCTGAATGTTGAGCTTTAAGCCAACCTTTTCACTCTCCACTTTCACATTCATCAAGAGGCTTTTGAGTTCCTCTTCACTTTCTGTTATAAGGGTGGTGTCATCTGCATATCTGAGGTTATTGATATTTCTCCCAGCAATCTTGATTCCAACTTGTGTTTCTTCCAGTCCAGTGTTTCTCATGATGTACTCTGCATATAAGTTAAATAAACATGGTGACAATATACAGCCTTGACGTACTCCTTTTCCTATTTGGAACCAGTCTCTTGTTCCATGACCAGTTCTAACTGTTGCTTCCTGACCTGCATACAGATTTCTCAAGAGGCAGATCAGGTGGTCTGCTATTCCCATCTCTTTCAGAATTTTCCACAGTTTATTGTGATCCACACAGTCAAAGGCTTTGGCATAGTCAAGAAAGCAGAAATAGATGTTTTTTCTGGAACTCTCTTGCTTTTTCCATGATCCAGTGGATGTTGGCAATTTGATCTCTGGTTCTTCTGCCTTTTCTAAAACCAGCTTGAACATCAGGAAGTTCACGGTTCACATATTGCTGAAGCCTGGCTTGGAGAATTTTGAGCATTACTTTACTAGCGTGTGAGATGAGTGCAATTGAAATTATCAAAATAAAAATAAATATATTTTGTTCAGTGATATGATAAGGAGTAATGCAGATGACAGATAATGCAGTGATCTTTATATCATAGGATTTGGGTTCCATTTTAGTCTGGTGATATTCATGAAATTTAGACAAATCTGTTAAAGTCACGGTTACAAAAAGAACATTTACTGATCTACATGAATTTTAGAATTTCTGAATTGCATTCAAGTATGGTGATAAGATTTCAAAAGACACAGCTGTAGAATAAAAATAAACTTCACAAACCAGTGAAAAAGTGCATGCATGTGCATTGATTGTGAGTTTGTTTGGGGACACATGAGTAACTCCAAGGCAGTGGTTGAGTAAAGGCTCTGGATGTCAAACTTCTGCTCCCCAAATGAAGTGCCTTGTGATTACTGAGTCTTTTATATCTTTAGTTCTCTTATCTGTAAAATAGTGTCTCAGTAACGCCTATCCCATGGACTTGCTGATAGAATTAAATAACAAAAAGCAGTTAGAGCACATAGAAAACTGTTTCTCACATAGTAAGCATTCAATAAATGTTTTTAAAATAAAGTATAGAGATAAAATTTGGATAAATTAATACAGAGCATGTTGAAGTTTCATGTTTGAGCATTCTTCAAAATATACAGGGTAATGAGATTTATCACACTATCAGAACATTCAATCAAGATACACTAATGAATAAGAAAAAAGAAGTAAAGTCAATTAAATATTTACTTTACATATAATCAACTGTATTAATCCAACTTTAACTGAGAATGTTTTTAGATATAATATGTAGGTTTTATACATCATTAGCCTGAATTGTTAGATAATTATTTAATCTGATTCCCTTCCTAGTTAAAGGCTACATTTAATCACACCTGAAGAAAAACTTACTGTGTTAAACTTAACTATATTTGTTGCTTTTGAGTATTTGAAGTGATTTTCAAGTTAATATTAACTATACATCGGTTTAGTACATGTGCTTCTTCTATAATATAATTCAATATTTCACACTCAAGAGCTTATTTTGTGATGAGTCATATGTATCTGTAAACAGATATTAAAAGAAAGTATTAGAGTTAAAATAGAGATAAAGAACAGGGAGCTGCTGTTCTCATTTTACAGAACTGAGGATGTTTCCTATTAAAATAGTACAATGGTGAGATTATTAGGATGACACTGACAAAAAGGAAGTTGAAATATTCTATAATAAACAATCAAAATATAGTATACCACATAATTATATATACCATATACCATATATTATATTGGAATATAATATATCATGTAAACTGAAATAATGGAAAGAGGTTAAAAATAGATCAGATAAGGGTATATTTCACTGATTGAAACCCTCAAAAATGTTGATGTAAACAGTATTTAATATATTAGTTATTGCACCATTTCCCCAAGTTGAATCTCACTCCTTTTGTTGTTAAATCACAAAGCAACTTGCAATGGTAATGCATTGATCTTACTTCTCTATAAACTCTTTGCCTGGGCTGCCTGGGGAAAGCAAAATTTCATAGGTGAAAAAAAGAGAAGCTAGATTTATTTGCTCAAAGATCACATATTGTATAGTTTTCTTTCAGAAAGAAGGCCTTACATTTCGAGACATAAGACTATCCTTTAATGGCTACCATGTATAATGCTAGACTAAATCTTAGAATTACAGTAATAAAATGTTCTACATATAAATAAAATTCAGTGTCTTCTACAATTTCCATTTTATATGATGAATTAAAGTTTAACAATGATTTTTTTAACTGAGTGGTAAGTGAATACTCTTCAATCACTTGAGTCTTAGAGTTTATTAGAATTTGTAACATATTCCTCCTTAAGTTGTTATTGTCATTCCACCCCATATACTTTTCACTGTTTTAAACAACCTAACAATAGAAAGTCAGTCTATTAAAGTGTTGCAATGCTTTTAAAATAATCTTTATAACATAATTCTAACTTTAACCTTAAAAATCATTCTGCATGGTGCAGTAGATAATACTATAACTACTGGGACACAAACAAGGGAAAGTGAGAAAATATAAGATTATCTGTAACTTACATAAACTAAGTTAAATAAATAGCACTTTAAAATCTTTGTAATGATCATTTGTAGAAATAAAATTAATTTATAAAATTAGCACAAATAAATGTTCTTTTTTTAATAAACAAGGAACTTTGTGGATGAAGTTTCTTATAATATTCTGGAAAACACATTAGAATAGAGTAGTATTTGCTTTATGAAATGAAGCTACTACTATGACAATTAAGCTACTAAATGAGAAAACAGTTGTCAAATATATCACAAACATCTCTGGCCTGTTGTTGGTGTTCAGTCTCTAAGTCATGTCCAACTCTTTGTGACTCCATGAACTGAAGCACACCAGGCTTCTCTTCCTTTGCAACATCCATGAGTTTGCTCAGATTCATGTCAATTGAGTTAGTGATATTATCTAACCATCTCATTCTCTGCTGTCCTCTTCTTCTATTGCCTTCAATTTTTCCCAGCATCAGAGTCTTTTCCAGTGATTTGACTTTTTGCATCAGGAAGCCAAAGTATTAGAGCTTCAGCTTCAATGTCAGTCTTTCTAATGAATATTTAGGGCTGATTTCCTTTAGGATTGACTGGTTTGATCTCCTTTCTGCCCAAGGGATTCTCAAGAGTTTTCTCCAGCATTATGGTTTGCAAACATCAGTTCTTCTACTCTAAGCCATCTTTATGGTCCAACTCTCACATCCTTACATGACTACTAGAAAAACCACAGCTTTGACTATATGAATTTTTGTTGAAAGTGATGTCTCTATTTTAAAATACACTGTCATTGTCTAATTTTGTCATAGTTGACAAGTGTGTACTTAAAATAAATAAATGATAAAAATTTGCATTTTCAATTATTATATGTATGATTACATGCATATATGCAACAACACAAGAGAAGACTGTACACATGGACATCACCAGATGGTCAATACAGAAATCAGATTGATTATATTCTTTGCAGTCAAATATGGAGAAGCCCTATTCAGTTAGCAAAAACAAGACTGGAAGCTGACTGTGACTCAGATCATGAACTCCTTATTAACAAATTCAGATCTAAATTGAAGAAAGTAGGGAAAACCACTAGACCATTCAGGTATGACCTAAATCAAATCACTTATGATTATACAGTGCAAGTGAGAAATAGATTCAAGGGATTAGATCTGACAGAGTGCTTGGAGAACTATGGACAGAGGTTTGGGAAATTGTATAGGAGGCAGTGATCAAGACCACCCCCAAGAAAAAGAAATGCAAAAAGGTAAAATGGTTGTCTGAGAAGGCTTTACAAATAGCTATGAAAGAAGAGAAGGAAAAGGCAAAGAAGAAAAAGAAAGATATACTCATTTGAATGCAAAGTTCCAAAGAATAGCAAGGATAGATAAGAAAGCCTTCCTCAGCGATCAGTGCAAAGAAATAGAGGAAAACTATAGAATGGGAAAGACTAGAGATCTCTTCAAGAAAATTAGAGATACAAAGGGAATTTTTCAAGCTAAGATAGGCACAATAAAGGACAGAAATGGTATGGACCAACAGAAGCAGAAGATATTAAGAAGAGGTGGCAAGAATACACAGAAGAACTATACAAAAAAATCTTCATGACCCATATAATCATGATGGTATGATCACCAACCTAGAGCCACACATTCTGGGATGTGAAGTCAAGTGGGCCTTAGGAAGCATCACTATGAACAAAGCTGGTGGAGGGGATGGAATTCCAGCTTAGCTATTTCAAATCCTAAAAGATGATGCGGTGAAAGTGTTACACTCGACATGCCAGCAAATTTCAAAAACAACAGTGGCCTCAGCACTGGAAATGGTCAGTTTTCATTCCAATCCCAAAGAAAGGCAATGTCAAAGAATGCTCAAACTACCGCACAGGGGCACTCATCTCACATGCCAGAAAAGTAAAGCTAAAAAACCTCCAAGACAGGCTTCAACAGTACATGAAATGTGAACTTACAGATATTCAAACTGGATTAAGAAAAAGCAGAGGAATCAGAGATCAAATTGCCAAGATCTATTGGATCATTGAAAAAGCAAGAGATTTCCAGAAAAAAAAAACATCTACTTCTGCTTTATGATTATGTCAAAGCCTTTGACTTTTGGATTGCAACAAACTGTGGAAAATTCTTCAAGAGATGAATACCAGACCACCTGACCTGCCTCCTGAAAAACCTGTGTGTAGGTCAAAAAGCAACAGTTATAACTGGACATGGAACAACAAGCTTGTTCCAAATCTGGAAAGTATGTCAAGGTTGTTTATCGTCACCTTGCTTACTTAACTTATATGCAGAGTGCTGCTGCTGCTGCTAAGTCGCTTCAGTCGTATCTGGCTCTGTGCGATCCCATAGATGGCAGCCCACCAGGCTCTCCCATCCCTGGGATTCTCTAGGCAAGAACATTGGAGTGGGTTGCCATATGCAGAGTACATCATGGGAAATACTGGGCTGGATGAAGCATAAACTGGAGTCAAGATTGCCCAGAGAAATATCAATAACCTGAGATATGCAGATGATACCACCCTTATGGCAGAAAGTGAAGAAGAACTGAAGAGCCTCTTGAGGAGAGTAAAAAATTTGGCTTAATACTCAAAATTTAGAAAACTAAGATCATGGCATCTGGTCCCACCTCTTCATGGCAAATAGACGGGGAAGCAATGGGAACAGTGACAGACTTTATTTTTGGGGGCTCCAAAATCACTGCCGATGGTGACTGCAGACATGAAATTAAAAGATGCTTGCTCTTTGGGAAAAAAAGTTATGACCAACCTAGACATCATATTAAAAAGCAGAGAAATTACTTTGCCAACAAATGTCTATCTAGTCAAAGGTATGGTTTTTCCAGTAGTCAAGTATGGATGGGAGAGTTGAACTATAAAGAAAGCTGAGTGCTGAAAAACTGATGCTTTTGTGGTATCAGAGAAGACCCTTGAGAGTCCCTTGGACTGCAAGGGGATCCAACCAGTCCATTCTAAAGGAAATCAGTCCCGAATATTCATTGGAAGGACTGATGCTGAAGCTGAAACTCCAATACTTTGGCCACCTGATGCAAAGAACTGACGCATTGAAAAGACCTTGAATCTGGGAAAGATTGAAGGCAGGAGGAGAAGGGATGACAGAGGATGAGATGGTTGGATGGTATCACGGACTCATTGGACATGAGTTTGAATAAACTCCAGGATTTGGTGATGGACAGGGAAGCCTGGCGTGCTGCAGTTCATGGGGTCTCAAAGAGTAGGATACAACTGAACAACTAAACTGAACTGATGCTTGCACACATATAATATATCTGTGCTTTAACTATAATTCATTACCATGTTTAGGGAATCAGCAGAAGTATAAGCTTTGTCATTTTTGAGTAGTGATGCATAGTAAAAGATGCTTTAACTGGAAAAAGAGTCATCATGAGTGCTCTCTATACATTAATATGTTTCATGTTCTCTTCCTTGAAAAAAATTAAAACACACACACACAGTAAATTGAAGGAAAATGTAATTCTGTGGTTACACAATATTAAATTTTAACTCAGCATATAGCTAACTTTCAATGTGAATTATGTGTGTATATGTATGTATGTAAGTATTCTCACTCTTTCTCTTTTTTCAGGGGAGACTTGTAGATTATTATATGGAAATGTTCAGTTGTTGTGGGGCTAACAGAAGCAGAATTCCATCCAATTCCAGTTTCAGATGCAAATTCCAGTGATATAAAAAGTAAACCTCAGTATCAGAACTTTGAGTCAAAGGTGCAATGTTTTAGGCAATAGTGATAACTAATCCTTGACAGACTGATTTTCAAACCTTTGTTCATCCTCAATATGTCTCAGTAAGATTAAGGAAGCAAAATTCCTTGCCAGGTTGTCAACAAACAATGAGAATAGTATTGAAATTTCAGTCTTTTTACTTTAGATATTGAGTGTTTCATTGCTAGTATAGCAGTGTTTCCTTGGCTTTCTCAGGATCCCTGATGCTAGAATAGTTAATTTCATATATACACTTCTTCCGTCTCTCTAGTTAGTATAATACCATAATAGTATAATACCCCACCCATTCCTTAGTTTAGTGGATCTGGTTGAATCAGTCCTAATAAAATGACACATATTATTGACAGGTCAAAAAGTCTCTGTGATGTAATTACTGGTATATCAGTAACATCAGTGTTCTACTGTTGTTCATTCACTCTTTCATTCATTATACAAAAATCTGTTGAGGAGTTGTTATATATCAAAGTACTCTACTGGTCTGCAGAGCTAAACAGCGTAGTCTTCAGTACACTGTTCAGTTACTTAAGCAAGAATCAACCACTGGTCTCACATCAGTAAGATATTTTCTTATCAGTTTATATAATTTATATATTTTTAGTAGTGGCCCACATGTCTCTGTTCACAACCAAAATTTAGGTCTTTTAACAATGTCAAACAATATTTTGTTGCAGTCTGTCAAAATAAGATGAAAAACAAACTTAAAAATTCTTGGAGCAGACAAAAGCCCAGTTAAACCAGTAAGCAAAATTAATGTAATTTACTTTATGAAGGGGCTTCCCTGGTAGCTCAGATGGTAAAGAATCTGCCTGCAATGTAGAAGACCTGGCTGAAAGTAAATAAACTATTTATTTTAAATGTCTCTACTAATCACAAGCAAAACTTAAATCATCTTTCTAAAATTGTATAAGTCAATCTTATTGCTTTTTGGAAATCTCCATTTAATTGCCAATCATTGTAAAGGTTAAGGGCTTCCCCGGGGCACAGCAGTAAAGAATTCACCTGCAATGCAGGAGCCACGGGCTCAATTCCTGCATTGGGAAGATCCTCCGCATTCTAGAGGATGACATGGCAACCCACTCCAGTATTCCTTCCTGGAGAAACACACGGACAGAGAAGCCTGCCAGGCTAGAGTTGCAAAAAGTTGAACACGACTGATGTGACTTAGCATGCATACACATAAAGGCTAAGCAACTTTATCATTTTCACTTTCTAAATCATCCTGTAATGCCATGTCTGGTGACTTCATACCAGTTTGGAGTTTGAAGTTAGCCAGCTTGAGAACAGTTCATTTTTGCTCAGTCTGTTCAGTTCAGTCGCTCAGTCGTGTCCAACCCTTTGCAGTCCATGGACTGCAGTATGCCAGGCTTCCCTGTCCATCACCAACAACCAGAGCTTACTCAAACTCATGTCCATTGAGTGGGTGATGCCATTCAATCATCTCATCCTTTGACATCCCCTTCTCCTGCCTGCAATCTTGCCCAGCATTAGGCTCTTTTCCAATGAGTCAGTTCTTCACATTAGGTGGCCAAAGTATTGGAGTTTCAGCTTCAGCATCAGTCCTTCCAATGAATATTCAGGATTGATTTCCCTTAGGATGGATTGATTGGATCTCCTTGCAGTCCAAAGGACTCTCAAGAGTCTTCTCCAACACCACAGTTCAAAAGCATCAATTCTTTGGCACTCAGCTTTCTTTATAGTCCAACTCTCAAATCCATACATGACTACTGGAAAAACCATAGCTTTGACTAGACAGACCTTTGTCAGTAAAGTAATGTCTCTGCTTTTTAGTACGCTGTCTACGTTTGTCATGGCTTTTCTTCCAAGGAGCAAGGGTCTTTTAATTTCATGGTTGGGATCACCATCCACAGTGATTTTGTAGCCCAAGAAAATAAAGTCTGTCACTGTTTCCATTGTTTCCTCCTCTATTTGCCATGAAGTGTTGGGACCAGATGCTCAAAATATTTTGCTAAATAAAACATTCCTATTAAGTTGTCTGAATTTTCCATTGACAAGTCCCATAACCATTCATCTTTTGAGTATGTAAGGCATGTTAGATTGTTATTTGAAACAAGTTAGCAAATTATAGATCAGCTGTCTCCCAGAGAAGCATATGCATTTAGGCCAGGTAATACAACGAACATGAAGTTAAGGCAAAAAGCTCTTTCATTAAATCATTTGGTAAAAAATATTTAAGATATCTGTATCTGTATACTGAAAGCAGACTTTTGCTACTCAAATTCATTTCTGAACATCATCTTCCCTATTAAAAAAAAAAAAAAGAAACATTATATTAATAATGTCCCCTCTATGGATTGTTATGAGAATCATATAAAACACTTCATAACATAAAATTTTACAAATTAGTATTTATACAAAAATTTGTTTGGTTTTGATCTCTTAATTTGCATAGCAAAAGCATTTCTTAAGGAGAAAGAACAATTTGAAATTCTCTGGATGTTTAATTAATTAATTAATTAAAAGGGAATATTTAATCAATAAATAATAATGCTATTCTTAAAACAAAGATTTTCTGTTTTCTATTCTTCAGGGGTACTTTCTGACTATATATGTCATATTAATAGCTAAAATCTTAAGTAAGAAAGCTGATATAGTTCAAGGACACTTTATTAAATTCTGAAAATACATATAGATATCAACTATTTTCCATTTTCTCTTATTCTGCATTAATGTTTTCACACATTTCTAATTTAAAAGTTCTGCATGAATATGATATACATTCATAAGTATTTAAGTTGCTTGAATAGATTTTATTACAGAAATAAGTAATTCAGAATGAAAGTGTTCTTTTTTTCATATGGAATAAAACCCAAATTAATGTAATGATGTTTAACAACATACTGATGAAAAAAAAATGATGAATTGAATAGTTTACTTGTAGTTTTATGATAGTCACAAGCTTATCTTGCAATAAAAGATATTTATTTTCTCTTAAACTGAAATTGTATTACCTCTTCTCCTTTTTAAATTTATTTGCTTGCTGTTTTATTCTGCTGCTTTCAAATGTGCTAATTTTCATTTTGTTCCTCTGATGAGTAATACTAGCCTAATAAGATTCAAACTATATATCAGTGTCTCTTTTGCTGTATACGAATACCGGGTTATTGTTACCATCTTTCTAGATTCCATATGTATGCGTTAGTATACTGTATTTGTGTTTGGACTCTGGGAGAGGGAGAGGGTAGGATGATTTGGGAGAATGGCATTGAAATATGTATAATATCATATATAAAACGAGTCACCAGTCCAGGTTCGATGCCTGATACCGGATACCTGGGGCTGGTGCACTGAGACAACCCAGAGGGATGGTATGTGGCGGGAGGAGGGAGGAGGGTTCAGGATGGGGAACACATGTATACCTGTGGCAGATTCATTTTGATATATGGCAAAACCAATACAATATTGTAAAATTAAATTAAATTAAAATAAGTAAATAAAAATAAATAAATCTTATTCACTTGTTCAAATCAAGGCTTTGGATACACTTGAGTATCCAATAAATGTTTGTTGAATAAAAGGAATAAGTTATTCAAAATAAGGTAAATATACAATTATAATGGCACAGGATATTGTCTCCTCATCTTTGGAAAACAACGGAGACTCTACAACAAGAGAAATTAAAATGTTCATGCTCTAGGATCCTGTAATTTACTCCTGGGAAATAATTCAACAGAAAAATAAAGCTCTACCCATGAAAAAAAAAAAAAAAAAAAAGATTCAAACTTAATCCCTACTCAGGTTGAATTTACCAATTTTGTGTATTTCTTAGAACAAGGAAGTTGTCAGCCCCTCTGGTCTCTCCTGCTATTCCTGTCCTTATGTTAATCCAGTACTGGTTTCACCAGGAATAAGATATGCTTATTTCCATGTTTATACTTGGATTATTTGGTCATTTTTAAAAATTAATCAATTGGTAAAGTTTTATTAAGATTTCATTTATCTGATTTTTCATGTCTTATCACTTTCAACTGGATTAATTGTTTCTCTTGCTGATAATATCCCCAAAGTTATTTCAAAGACTGTCATTTTGTAGTTATATGCCTGAGAACATCAGTAATTCACTGTGGCATTTAAATGATAGCTTAGGTCAGAGGTCAGTAATTTTGTTTTTACATAAACTGTGAGATAAATATTTGAGACCTTGTAAATATTCGAGACCTTGCAGACCATGTGGCTTTTTTCTCAGGTATCAGCTCTGTCATTACAGCAGAAAAGCATACATAGACAAAACAGTAAATGAACACGCAAGGCTGTGTCCCAGGACAATTGTTCGTACGAAACAGGCAGTGGCTGGATTTGCCCTGCTGGCCGTGGTTTACAATTGCCTTGGGTGTATATATAATAAAATTCTTGACCTACTTTTCTTGTTGTTATAAATGCATTTTCTTTCTTCACCTGGTGATGTATTTGAGGAATAAATTTTATGTATTATTTTCCTTTGAGATGTATCCTCTTTTTATCAAGAAATCTTAGATTTTTTCTTCCTTTAAAAAATCATCTCAAATTTCATAGTGTGTATCTAGAATTCTGATAAAATGCTCTCCCAGTTTGTGTTTATTGTTAGTCTGTCCTATCTTTTTCAGAGCCTTATGAGCCCTTTCAATCTGTTTTTAATAATTATAAGGAATTATTGTTTGGTATTTGTGTGGATATTAATCTTTTTATGTTTATATCATTTTTATCTTCTAGATTCCTTAACTGTTGTTGGTAATTCTAATTTGATTTTCTTGTTTTCTCTCTCATTGTATCCATCTTATCTATCCCCTCTGAGTGAATGTTTTGATTTTGGTTTCCATCACAATCTTGCTTCTATATTATTCTGTCATTCACTTCTAAAGTGATTCTTTACCACAAAATTATATTTTATATATTTATAAAATCTTCTTATCAGTCTGAAGATATTGCTTAAAATTTATACCTTTTTCCCATTAATTCTTTATCTTGACAGATTTTTTTATCCCATAGTGCTTCATCTTTTCAGGTGTCTCAATTGTTTTCCTTGTCACTTATTCCTTTTTTTCTTTTTTTCCTTTTTCAGGGTTCTCTGCAGTCAAAGGTAGTTAAATTTGCCTAACCTTCCTTTGTGCTTTTGCAGATTCAGTTCAGATCAGTTGAGTCACTCAGTGATGTCCGACTCTTTGCAACCCAATGAACCGCAGCATGCTAGGCCTCCCTGTCCATCACCAACTCCTGGAGTTTACTCAAACTCATGTCCATTGAGTCGGTGATGACATCCAGCCATCTCATTCTCTGTAATCCCCTTCTCCTCCTGCCCCCAATCCCTCCCAGCATCAGAGTCTTCTCCAGTGAGTCAGTTCTTCGTGTGAGGTGGCCAAAGTATTTGAGTTTCAGCTTTAACATGAGTCCTTCCAAAGAACACCCAGGACTGATCTCCTTTAGGATGGACTGGTTGGATTTCCTTGCAGTCCAAGGGACTCTCAAGAGTCTTCTCCAACACCACAGTTCAAAAGCATCAGTTCTTTGGCACTCAGCTTTCTTCACAGTGCAACTCTCACATCCATACATGACCACTGGAAAAACCATAGCCTTGACTAGATGGACCTTTGTTGGCAAAGTAATGTCTCTGCTTTTGAATATGCTATCTAGGTTGGTCATAACTTTCCTTTCAAGGAGTAAGCGTCTTTTAATTTCATGGCTGCAATCACCATCTGCAGTGATTTTGGAGCCCAGAAAAATAAAGTCGGACACTGTTTCCACTGTCTCCCCACTGTCTTCTATTTGCCATGAAGTGATGGGACCAGCTGCCATGATCTTAGTTTTCTGAATGTTGAGCTTTAAGGCAACTTTTTCACTCTCCTCTTTCACTTTCATCAAGAGGCTTTTTAATTTCTCTTTCCTTAGAAGAAATGGGAGTAGCCATCATGGTCAACAAAAGGGTCTGAAATGCAGAACTTGCATGCAATCTCAAAAATGACAGAATGATCTATGTTCATTTCCAAGGCAAACCATTCAATATCACAGTAATCCAAATCTGTGCCCCAACCAGTAATGCTGAAGAAGCTGAAGCTGAATGGTTCTATGAAGACCTACAAGATCTTTTAGAACTAACACCCCAAAAAGATGTTCTTTTCATTATAGGGGACTAGAATGCAAAAGTAGGAAGTCAAGAAACACCTGAAGTAATAGGCAAATTTGGCCTTGGAGTACAGAGTGAAGCAGGGCAAAGGCTAGTAGACTTTTGCCCAGAGAACGCACTGGTCATGGCAAACACTCTCTTCCAACAACACTAGCAGACTCTACACATGGACATCACCAGGTGATCAACACCGAAATCAGATAGATTATATTCTTTGCAGCCAAACATGGAGAAGCTCTATACAGTCAACAAAAACAAGACCAGGAGCTGACTGTGGCTCAGATCATGAACTCTTTATTGCCAAATTCAGACTTAAATTGAAGAAAGTAGGGAAAACCACTAGACGATTCATGTATGACTTAAATCAAATCCCTTATGATTATACAGTGGAAGTGAGAAATAGATTTAAGGGCCTAGATCTGATAGATAGAGTGCCTGATGAACTATGGACTGAGGTTTGTGACATTGTACAGGAGACAGGAATCAAGACCATCACCATGGTCTGTCTGGGGCTGTCTGAGGAAAGCCTTACAAATAGCTGTAAAAAGAAGGGAATTGAAAAGCAAAGGAGAAAAGGAAAGATATAAGTTTTTGCAGATTAGGCACTCTAAATTCATATGCTACTCACTTTCTCTCCTCCCTACTACTGCCCACCCTTGAATCCTTCATTCATGTCAAAATCTGTTTGCCTCACCATCGTCGTGTTTGTAGGTTTTGGGATTTTGTCATTACCACAGCAGAGGAAGAGAGAAAACTCCAGGATTCCAGCCTGCCTTACTGCTTTTGGAAAACTGTCCAGGCTACACACGGGAGGGATTTCCAAATGAAAATAATATAATAATCTATTAAGATTTAATATCGACTAACATTGTGCTACAGTTTATGAGATACATTCATTATGATTATAATTATACAAATCTGGAGCTAAGTAAAAAAGAAGTTCAGATATGTACAAGAAAGCATAAAGGTGGTTGGTAGGAGAGTTTATTTCGAATCTGTGAATGCTCTTGTGGGCAGGTTATGTTTTTCTCTAGTATATCCTGTCACCTACTTGGGAAATCGGTTTCCTTTAAGTAGTTTGGATTAAAATATCTGACCCAATTGGTTATTTTTTAAAAAAATTCTAATAGTTTATAAAAAGAATAGATTTTTCAATAAAATGAAAAGAAAGCATGTTTTCCTCAGAACAAGAAGCTACATCTTTTCAAAATTAGCTGTTACATGAAGGCATAAATGAGAATTATCAAGTGACAAGGGCCACACACTTTAGTGGTCACTTTGCTCTTTAGGTTTTCAGGAGTTAAATATGGAAAAAAGATTTTGGATTTGAATTAACTTAAGGATAAAAGTTAGCTAGCATCTTACAGTCAGAAATTATCTGAATTCTCTTGAATGTAGGCTTTCTTTTAACACATTCGCCTTGTTATAAATTCCTTTATCAAACTGTTTTAAGTAAATTTAATTGAATGAATTAAATTGATATAAAAAGATGATAAGAGAAAATAAAGTTACTTCCCTTGCTACTATCTATTTCTGTCTCACCTCAATAAGTTATCAAACTTTATTTGATATATTTTTTTAAAGATATATATATATTTCAAATACTTCAAAGACCCTGCATTTCCTTTGAGGTTAGTTATTTCACGCCCCCCTCCCCCACCTAACTGAACTGCCTAGGGAATACCATTTTAAAATGTTATAAAATTATTCAATGTTGTCAGTGTGTATGAACTCACTGAAAGCATGTTTATGAAAGCATAAGTTACTGTAATTGGAATTAATTTAAATTTGAAAGAATAAAGTATTTAACTGAAACTATTTTTCTTATGCCCCATAATGTAATTAGTTTAATAATCCTTGAGTTTTTGTAATCTGGAAAGATGTGGTGCAATATATAAGAATGAATTTATATTAATTTTGACTTCAGAAGATTCATAATGTAAATATCAATTACATATAGAATTTTCAGAACACTGAAGATTTTATTCATATTGGATTTTAAATACTGTTTTGAGGATTTATAGCAAAATATATTACAGTAACATTAAACTCCTACTAGTATTGAATATTTGATCATCTTCAGCTAGTTATCAAGAGTGAAATATCATTGTAATTTATCTTCTATGTAATTGTCTCATCAAATTTTGATATAGTGATTTTTTTGGTACAGTTTTAGTTGAAGCTTAGTCATGTTGTCTTGCATAAATACTTTAATGTTAACCAAAAAACATTACTGCATTTTTTTATACTGATGCTAAGTAATTTATGCAGATAATTAAAGAAGTGCTTCAAGTTTCATTACATCTTTAAGCACGCTTTCTTTTTGATCTAGATTTACTTTAATGGAGTCATTTGCATGCACTTTTAACTGATTTGGAGTTTGTTTGCAAACAAATTGGTATTGTAAAACTTATTGACTTACTTTCAACATATTTCTCCATTTTATTAATATATTGAAATACTTTCAGTACTATAAGACACTTTGTTAAAGAAATCTTCATTAGAATCAAAGGTTTCTTACTCTCTTGTTCATATGATAGTAAACAAATTTCTGTTTAAAGACTGCTGTTTATAAATATTATTATCCTAGGCCCTAAAATGAAAAGAAAATAAAGATAAAAAAGAGAACTGTCTATATTGCCATCCTGTCCCTAGATAGACTAAACAATCCTTATAAAGTACATATTATTCTTCAGAATATAAATGCTCCCATTATTATATAAGGAGATCTTAAACATGATTTACTTATATTGAAGCAATTCAATTTTTTTTTATTTAGTTATTTTTGCATTCTTCATGTGGATTTGGTAATTTTCTTAGATAATACTATTTTCCTTCCAGGATTCATTTTTGGATGCTATTTTCCTTCTAACATATGTAAAAAATATATGGCAAAACCAATACAATATTGTAAAGTTTAAAAATTAAATTAAAAATTAATAAAGCAAGATTAATTTTAAAAATAGAAATGGTATGGTAACCTAAATTGAAATTATCGAACACAATTTACTACTCCTCTTAAGTCATATTATAGGGTATAGCTCTCAAAATTTACAAGAGTCACGATATGTAATAAAATTCTCTAGGCATCTCCTGGATAGAAGGCTCTTGGAAAAGTACAATGAAAGTCTGGTTAGAGGTGATTTACAGAAGCCTTCTAAATTATTTGCAAGGATGTTTTATGTTCTATTTTGTATAGTCTTCTGCCCCTTTTTTGTTGTCCTCTATGTCCTTCACCATCTCATGTACTTCTTTTTAATTTACAATCATACAGTTAAAAATATTTATTTATTTATCTGGCTATGCCAGGTCTTAATTGCAACAACAGGCTCAGTATTTACAGTGCATGGGCTTAGTTGCTCATGGTGCATGGGATCTTAGTTCTTGAACCAAGGACCGAACCCATGTTCCCCATATTGGACGATGCATCCTTAATCACTAGACTACCAGGAAAAGTCCCCATCTTGTATACTTTTGCCTTCCCTGCCTGTTTGGCAATTTGTTGATTGGACAATGTAACAATTTGTGGTTACTCACTCCTTTGGTTCTTCATCTTTAAGAACAGTATCCCAGGGACAGGGGAGCCTGGTGGGCTGCCGCCTATGAGGTTGCACAGAGTCGGACACGACTGAAGCGACTTAGCAGCAGCAGCAGGCTTTACAAAGAAAAGGGTCACCAGTGTGATTTTCTACATAATGTATCAAATAGTTTTTCCTAAATAGATTCTTTGTTGAATAAGTGGAGAAAATAGCTTTATTCCTTTAATTATTACCAATACAGGAGAAAGTCTTTGTATCAGGTGACTATATCCATTAAGAATTCAGATTCAGAAACTGCTGTTATATGTTTACATCAATTACTAGGGATTAGCACAGTTTTCCGAGTGTCAATCACTTGAACTTTGTCTTGTTTAAATTATCCTTAAAAAGTATCTGTCAGTGCACTGTTGGTTGCTCAGTCATGTCTGATTCTTTGTAACCCCATGGACTGTAGCTCACCAAGGCCCTCTGTCCATGGGATTCTCCAGGTAAGAATACTGGAGTGGGTTGCCATTTCCCTCTCCACTTGGAAAAGTAAATGAATCCAATTGATTCTCTACTCTTAGATATTATGTAAAACTCTTAAAGATCTAATATATTTACCAAAATCTGATACAGTACAAATAAATGCAAATAGTAAGGTGAATCGGAGAAGGCAATGGCACCCCACTCCAGTACTCTTGCCTGGAGAATCCCATGGACGGGAGGAGCCTGGTAGGCTGCAGTCCATGGGGTTGCTAAGAGTCGGACATGACTGAGCGACTTCACTTTCACTTTTCACTTTTCATGAATTGGAGAAGGAAATGGCAACCCACTCCAGTGTTCTTGCCTGGAGAATTCCAGGGACGGGGGAGCCTTGTGGGCTGCCGTCTATACGATCACACAGACTCGGACACAACTAAAGTGACTTAGCAGCAGCAGCAGCAAGGTGAATGTGTCATTACAAAAAATTTGCTAAACATCTGAAAGACAGAAATATCCTACATGTTCTATTTTTTCCTAAATCTTTACACATATACTAAGCTTTTTAAGATTATGCAAATTTAAATACTAAGTCAAACATTACCAAAATTTATTAAGTCCTTTATTCATATTTTAGTAAACTTTCTTGGTGTTATTAATAAAACCACTCTGTAGACAACATTTCATATAATATTACGCTTGTTAAAGTAAAATTAAGTCATTATGACACATTCATTACATCACTTACATTATTATTGACACATTCATTTTCATTTTATGAAAGTATATAATACTTTTTTTCTGAGAGGCAATGATTTAGAATGAGATCATAAAAGATGAAATGAGGTAACCAGAAGGTTAATATCAAATGTTGTTTGAGGTTAAAATTAATGACTGTGATTCTTTAAAAATGATTTACTTTGTAATTTCACATTACTATCTCATACAATGTTTGATTTATTTTAAATTGGTTTAATTGGCCCAAACACAAAAATAAGATGATTGTGGCCCTGAAACCACATCTATGGAGTTTGACCTGTGTTGCACACCTGTGTGGGTCTTCCCAGGTGGTGCTAGTGGTAAAGAACTCGCCTGCCAATGCAGGGAACTAAGAGATACAACTTCGATCCCTGAGTCAGGAAGATCTGGAGAGGGGCGTGGAAACCCTCTCCAGTATTCTTGCCTGGAGAATCCCATAGAGAGGGTAGCCTGGTGGGCTACAGTCCATAGGGTTGCAAAAAGTCAGACACAACTGAAGCGATTTAGTACAGATGCACACATCTATGTATTACTTTTACTTCCTGTTAGTGAATTCTTCGTTTAAATTTTCTGAGAGAGATCTCAGAAGCTAGACTGAGTTTTCAATAATCTGGAGATGGGAAGGTGTAGAATTACCCTACTCTCTGAACACTTCTTTACAGAGAAATGGTGAACACTGCCTAGGAGATTCTGCTTCTCTTGATTGTTTAAGGCTTTGTCTTTCAAATATTGAAAATGTTTTCCTGATCTTGATATACACTAGCTGTTTTGACCAATGAACAGCTTCTGATCAAGGTCCCTCGGTTTATTAGTCAGATCAGATCAGATCAGTCGCTCAGTCGTGTCCGACTCTTTGCGACCCCATGAACTGCAGCATGCCAGGCCTCCCTGTCCATCACCAACTCCCGGAGGTCACCCAGACTTGCATCCATTGAGTCAGTGATGCCATCCAGCCATCTCATCCTCTGTCTTCCCCTTCTCCTCCTGCCTTCAATCCCTTCAAACATCAGAGTCTTCTCCAATGAGTCAACTCTTCGCATGAGGTGGCCAAAATACTGGAGTTTCAGCTTGAGCATCATTCCTTCTAAAGAAATTCCAGGGCTGATCTGGACTGGTTGGATCTCCAGTCCAAGGGACTCTCAAGAGTCTTCTCCAACACCACAGTTCAAAAGCATCAATTCTTCGGCACTCAGCCTTCTTCACAGTCCAGCTCTCACATCCATACATGACCACAAGAAAGACCATAGCCTTGACTAGGCGAACCTTTGTTGGCAAAGTAATGTCTCTACTTTTGAATATGCTATCTAGGTTGGTCATAACTTTCCTTCCAAGAAGTAAGTGTCTTTTAATTTCATGGCTGCAGTCACCATCTGCAGTAATTTTGGAGCCCAGAAAAATAAAGTCTGACACTGTTTCCACTGTTTTCCCATCTATTTCCCATGAAGTGATGGGACCAGATGCTATGATCTTCGTTTTCTGAATGTGGAGCTTTAAGCCAACCTTTTCACTCTCCACTTTCACTTTCATCAAGAGGCTTTGTAGTTCCTCTTCACTTTCTGCCATAAGGGTGGTGTCATCTGCATATCTGAGGTTATTGATATTTCTCCCAGCAATCTTGATTCCAACTTGTGTTTCTTCCAGTCCAGCATTTCTCATGATGTACTCTGCATATAAGTTAAATAAGCAGGGTGACAATATACAGCCTTGACGTACTCCTTTTCCTATTTGGAACTAGTCTGTTGTTCCATGACCAGTTCTAACTGCTGCTTCCTGACCTGCATACAGATTTCTCAAGAGGCAGATCAGGTGGTCAGTTTATTAGTGGCAGGGACTATTCTGGTATTCTGATTCCTGAATTCCAGTCAAGGAGTCATTCCATTGTATCACTCCATCTCCTTATTTTTTTAAGGCACCCATCATCTAATGGATATTTTTTTAAAAGGAAGAAAAGTTCAGAAAAATCTATGCATTTTCTCTGTTAAAAAATATATATATATATATATATTATTAAAATGTTGGCTTTTACAACAATGAATGTGGTTAAATTTCAGGATTTGAACATTAATTTCTTACCTGTGGCCTTTGTCAGTCTTTAATGATACTTTAGGCAATGGCAACCCACTCTGGTACTCTTGCCTGGAAAATCCCATGGATGGAGGAGCCTGGTAGGCTGCAGTCCATGGGGTTGCTAAGAGTCCAGCACAGAGCGACTTCACTTTCACTTTTCATTTTCATGCATTGGAGAAAGAAATGGCAACCCACTCCAGTACTCTTGCCTGGAAAATCCCATGGATGGTTAAGCCTGGTAGGCTGTAGTCCATGGGGTCTCTAAGAGTCGGACACGACTGAGCGACTTCAATTTCCCTTTTCACTTTCATGTATTGGAGAAAGAAATGGAAACCTGCTCCAGTGTTCTTGCCTGGAGAATCCCAGGGATGCGGGAGCCTGGTGGGCTGCCGTCTATGGGGTCACACAGAGCCAGACACGACTGAAGCGACTTAGCAGCAGCAGCAATGATACTTTATCTGTTTTCATACTCTCCTTGATTAAAGAGCTCCAGAGCAAGCGAATTTATACTAGACAAAAATTGTGTTTCCTTTATTCCTCCTTCCAAATATTAAAATAAAATTCTTTTGATTTTGAGGTAGTTGAGTTTTTACTGGATACCAGTAACTACAATATCACCTTGCTTTCTTCTCCTACTATTATAGATGTTGTGAAAAAGAATCATGGGCAGAGTGACAGCAGCTCACTTAGGTGAGGTATTATGTTGTATTCACCTGGAACTATCACTTGTTATTCTTTGAAAGTTGAACATTATTTTTTATAAGGCTGACTGAGAGACGTATTTTCACAAACATGGAATGCACACCCATCTCCTGCCTGCTTTATTTTTCCCCTTCCTGACCGGCAAAGAGCCATGCTAATCCACTATAAATTGAAGGATAAAGGAAAACTGTGACAAAATTTTATAGATAAAGCTAATTCATAACACTTTTTATATTCTTCTCTGCATAGCTCACTAGGTTAACAGCTTGACATAAGAACAAAGGGATGGGAAAGAAAGTCACTGGTGAAAGCACATAGTATTTGATCTTTGTCACAGAAAAAAAATGTAAATGGAATTCTAGATGTGAAACATGCTTGGGATAAAAATGAAAATGACTTATATGGGCTTCACATCTATTTATGTTAGTACTATATTTTTTCTGAATCTATATAAATAAAACGTTTTTATTTAATTGCCAATGTTTTTGGCTTCTTATTTTATTTCAATAAGAACACTTAATGTGAGTTGTTCAATATAACATATTTGAAAGTGTGTAGTACATTTACTGACTGTAGGTACAAAAGAAGACTGTAAACATTAAACAGTGATATGTTTTGACAGGCCAATAACACAGCAATGTGATTCTTGTGTGTGTGCATTGTTGGAAAAAGACTAAGAGAAATGGAAAAAGTACTCTAAATAAATAAAATGAACCTCTAAAATTAGTTTCATGTTTTGATATTCTGGAAAGTTATATTTCTCTGTTTGCCAGCTTTTAGAAAATTAAACTATAGTAGATGTATAATGAGAAATAACATGATGATAGAATGCTATCATGGAGTATGAAAGGAATAATTGTCATCATATGAGCTTTTAATCAAGAACATAATGTTTTACAATGAGTTGACATTAACTGCTATTTCGGTGATATTTAATAATACAAGCTTTATATTCTTTGTTCATCTTCAAACTATCATGTAGACAGATACTTTTGATTTGATATAAAGTAATCATTACTTTAAGTGAAGTTGCTCAGTCATGTCCGACTCTTTGCGACTCCATAGAGTGTAGCCTACCAGGCTCTTCTGTCCATCCGTTTTTCCAGGCAATAATACTGGAGTGGATTGCCATTTCTTTCTCTAGGGGATCTTCCCAACCCAGGGCTCGAACCCAGGTCTCTCACATTGTAGACAGATGCTTTACCGTCTGAGTCACAAGGGAAGTCAGTTAGTCAGTCGTGTCTGACTCTTTGTGACCTCATGGACTATATAGTCCGTGAAATTCTCCAGGCCAGAATACTGAAGTGGGTAGCCTTTCCATTCTCCAGGGGATCTTCCCAACCCAGGGATCGAACCCAGGTCTCCTGCATTGCAGGCAGGTTCATTACCAGCTGAGCCACAAGGGAAATACAATTAAATAGTGTTTCTAAATATAGTAGTTTATATATGCATCATGTTCTTCAAGTATCTCTAAAATGTAATGATTTCAGACAGATCTTTCAACTTACTAGGTGAGCATTAAAATTATTTTATTAAATTAACACAGTCCAAAATCTCTGATTTTTTTAAGCCTTTATCTTATACACATTTTTTGTTATTAAAGCTATATATTTCTACTTAAGGTCTATGTCTTGAAATTCTCTTTAACTGATCTTGAGCCAAGAAAATGAAATGGCTTAATTGCTACTGATTTATTCTGTCCTTACAATTTGATATGTGCATGCTAAGTCACTTTAGTCATATCTGATTCCGCAACCCTAAGGAGTGTATTTGGCCCACCAGACTACTCTGTCCATGGAATTCTCTGGGCAAGAATACTGGAGTGGGTTTCCATTTCCTCCTCCAGGGGATTTTCCAAGCCCAGGGATCAAACTCATGTCTGTCATGTTTCCTGCTTTGGCAGACAGATTCTTTACCACTGGTGCCACCTTGAAATTTGATCATTAATGTCAAATATAAACATAGCATTTTTTCGTTCATCACCTTTTTCCATGATAGGCAGGTAATATACAAGTAGGCTCATTTCCATTTACTATCATCTTGTGATTTCTGGTATAAAGTACAAAATGTTCGTTTACTTAGATTGTTGGACTCTGTGAGAGAGTACTATACATTTATATTTTCCTACAATGAATCTCATAAAATCTAAGAGGTCTCTGGGAAAGGCAATGACACCCCACCCCAGTACTTTTGCCTGGAAAATCCCATGGACGGAGGAGCCTGGTAGGCTCCAGTCCATGGGGTCGCTAAGAGTCGGACACGACTGAGCGACTTCACTTTCGCTTTTCACTTTCATACGTTGGAGAAGGAAATGGCAACCCACTCCAGTATTCTTGCCTGGAGAATCCCAGGGACAGGGGAGCCTGGTGGGCTTCTGTCTGTGAGGTCGCACAGAGTTGGACACGACTGAAGCGACTTAGCAAGAGGTCTCTAGGCTTGCTGTAACTGGTAGCAAAGACTCAATGCCTCAGTGACCCTGCTGAGCCTATTTTGGGTGAAGCTAAGAAAAAAAAAATTGTTAAAATACAACAAGGCAGATTGTTAGTATTCATTTTCAATTAGCTTTTCTATTTTGGAGAAACAGAAAGTAATTTAATTTTTACATAATAACAAAATAGCTTAAAGAGTATGATTGAAACACCTTCAAGAGGAAAAAGCATATCATTTTAAAAATGAATGAAAGAATAAAATGCAGAAGAATTTTGAGATAGGTTCTAATGCCTCTTTACTGCCCTTCCAGTAAGATTACAACAGAGAAAACAGGGCAATATCTGGAAATACTATTTTTTTTTCAATAAAAGATTTCTAAAAACCCTCCAATCTCTTTTGTCTGTAAGATATATTTGAATATTTCATATGCTTTGAATGCATATGATTTATATAGACACCTTACACTTCTCATCCAATTTCCTTTTACAAATCAGAACAAGATGATCAATTAATCTTCAAGAAAATAAAGTGAAAGCGAAGTCGCTCAGTCTTGTCCCACTCTTTGTGATCCTATGGATTTTAGCCTACTAGGCTCTTCCATCCATGGGATTTTCCAGGCAGGAATACTGGAGTGGTTTGCCATTTCCTTCTCCAGGAGATCTTTCTGACCCAGGAACTGAACCTGGGTCTCCCTCATTGTAAGCAGACACTTTATTGTTTGAGCCACCAGGGAAGTCCAAGCTGAAATTAACTTAGCAAGCACATGCTTACTTACATGCAGGCCACCTTCTGTAATACTACATAAACTTCTTGATGAATTGAAAGAAACTATATTTGGTTAAGGGGGATTTCAATATACATATTCTAGTAAGTCTCTTTCAAGCCTCTGGATCTTAATATTTTATAGTAAGTGCTTCCCTGAAGCTCAGTAGGTAAACAGTTTGCCGGATTGCGGGAGACCTGTGTTGGGAAGACCTGGGTTGGGAAGACACCATGGAGAAGAGAACGGCTACTAACTCCAATATTCTGGGCTGGAGAATTCCGTGGATTGTATAGTCCATGGGTTGCAAAGAGTTGAACACGACTGAGCTACTTTCACTAACATGATAGTGTTATGCATCAAAAAGTATTTAGCGTCTAAAATTTTTAAACTGTAAACATCCATGCTGAAGTAGATCAATTCAGTTCAGTCGCTCAGTCATGTCTGACTCTTTGCAACCCCATGAATCACAGCACGCCAGGCCTCCCTGTCCATCAACAACTCCCGGAGTTCACTCAAACTCACGTCCATCGAGTCAATGGTGCCATCCAGCCATCTTATACTCTGTTGTCCCCTTCTCCTCCTGCCTGCAATCCCTCCCAGCATCAGAGCCTTTTCCAATGAGTCAACTCTTCACATGAGGTGGCCAAAGTACTGGAGTTTCAGCTTTAGCATCATTTCTTACAAAGAACACCCAGGACTGATATCCTTTAGAATGGACTGGTTGGATCTCCTTGCAGTCCAAGGGACTCTCAAGAGTCTTCTCCAACATCACAGTTCAAAAGCATCAATTCTTTTGCTCTCAGCTTTCTTCACAGTACAACTCTCACATCCATACATGACCACTGGAAAAACCATAGCCTTGACTAGATAGACCTTTGTTGACAAAGTAATGTCTCTGCTTTTGAATATGCTATCTAGGTTGGTCATAACTTTCCTTCCAAGGAGTAAGTGTCTTTTAATTTCAAGGCTGCAATCACCATCTGCAGTGATTTTGGAGCTCAGAAAAATAAAGTCTGACACTGTTTCCACATCTATTTCCCATGAAGTGATGGGACCAGATGCCATGATCTTCATTTTCTGAATGTTGAGCTTTAAGGCAACTTTTTCACTCTCCTCTTTCACTGTCATCAAGAGGATTTTTAGTTTCTCTTCACTTTCTGCCATAAGGGTGGTGTCTTCTGCATATCTGAGGTTATTGATATTTCTCCCGGCAATCTTGATTCCAGCTTGTGCTTCCTTCAACCCAGTGTTTCTCATAATGTACTCTGCATACAAGTTAAATACAGGGTGACAATATATAGCCTTGACATATTCCTTTTCCTATTTAGAACCAGTCTGTTCCATATCCAGTTCTAACTGTTGCTTCCTGACCTGTATATAGTTTTCTCAAGAGGCCGTTCAGGTGGTCTGGTATTCCCAACTCTTTCAGAATTTTCCAGTTTATTGCTGAAGAAGATAGGAAACTTAATTATTGTGGATGAAGGATCCTGGTAGGTTCCAGTCCATGGGGTCGCTAAGAGTCGGACACGACTGAGCGACTTCACTTTCACTTTTCACTTTCATGCATTGGAGAAGGAAATGGCAACCCACTCCAGTATTCTTGCCTGGAGAATCCCAGGGACGGGGGAGCCTGGTGAGCTTCCATCTATGGGGTCGCACAGAGTCGGACTTAGCAGCAGTAAACTAACAAATCTGGTACTTTGTGAGAGTTAGTTGCTCAGTTGTGTACAACCCTTTGCGACCCCATGGACTGTAGTCTGCCAGGCTCCTCTATCCATGGGATTCTCCAGGCAAGAAACCTGGAGTGGGTAGCCATTCTCTTCTCCAGGGTATCTTCCTGACCCAGGATCGAACCTGGGTCTCCTGCACTGCAGGCAGAAGAGCAGTCTATTTTATAGACTATTGCATATTATTCTATCCCAAACTGAGAGACTTCTACTATTTAAAATGCCCATGTAAGAAGCTACTAAAGTGAAGATATACCAGTTTTTCACTATGATATCCTCTTTATATATATAAAAATCATCTATATTATACTTAAGTTAAAATGCAGCTTTGTCAAATAGAGTTAATGTATAAAAACTGCTTAGAAAGAATGTTCCATGTTTGTGTCTTTTCGTTGTTCATGCTTATGTTTTATTTCTTAAGTGTTATAGCAGGATATTACCAAAATAGATAGCATAATACACACACAATATAATATGACCTAAATGTTTGTGTCTTCCCCAAATATATACATATTGAAACCTAACATCCAGTGTAATGGTATTTGGACGTAGGGTTTTGGGGAGATAATCCAGTCAGGAGTCTGAAGCACTGATAAATGGGATTGATGTTCTTTTTAGCTTTGAAGGGACCTGTGCACTCTATCACTGCACCTTATAAGGATAAAAAGAAAAGTGGGCAGGCTGTAATCTTAGAAGAGTGTCCTCACCAGACCTGACTGTGTTGCATGTGTTGGAGACTTTTGGCCTCCAGAACTGTGAGAAATAAATGTTTGTTTAAGCCACTCTGTTGGTGGTATTTTGCTGAGCTGACAAAGATAGTAATAAAAAGTCCCTAAGATAAAATATTTCATGTACATGAAGCATTTCATGTATCATAAATAAGAAATATAGATAGATACCATCTATACACGCAGCTGTGACTTAATTCTGTGAAGTCTAATTTGACTATCTTAAAATTCTCATACTCTAATTTCCTATATAGATTCTATAATTATTGGGCTTAAATTTAAGCCGTGTATTTCTGCTCACCAAGTGCTCAGAATTGCTTGTTACTTGTCTTGACCAAAAGTTAGTTGTCAGGCTTCTCTTCTTCCCCAAAATTTCTGAACTGTGTCTCACCCCTAAGATTAATCAAGAAAACATCTTCCTTTAATGACTCATTCTGACTGCAGAAATAAATATTTCCTGTTAAACTGTCTTGATCATGTCTGTTCAGCTTCACCACTCACCCCCAACAAATAAAGTTCCTGCTAGCCAAGCTTCTCTCTCTCTATTAAAAAATAACTTTTTTTCCTCTTTGATTTATCTTATTTGGTACTGCCATTTTGCTTTCACAAAATATGTTAATACTCTAGACAGAAGAATTTGCTGCATCTAGTTAAGATTTAATGATCAAAGTTTCTACACTGAGCAAGTATTATTTTGCTAAAAATAAATATGTTGAAATGCAATGGAGCATGTGGCAGAATGAATCAGACCTTTTTCTGTTTGTACTCAACAAAGAGTAAACTCTGACTATGGCATTATGGAAAATTTCATGCTCTCAAATTGAAGAGAAATGGAATTCAGATGATAGAGCTATAATTAAAACACTGAAAATCCATATGAAACATGTAAGTTGAAAGGAAACCACTCAACAGCCTTTGAGGGTCACAGATACATTAAGGAACATGATATCAAACAGTGAAAAAGTGTTCTTCATGTACTCTAAGGGAAGATAAGAGGAAATAATAGTGATCTGTAGTCACACAAAATGAAGTTAGAAATGTAGAAATGTTATTTACATATCCAAATGGAATACAGTGAAACACAACAAGCATCTTGGTTAGGAGAATGGTAAGAACATACATTTTTTTTTCTTTCTGATATCTCGATGTTGATACTGCTTTTATATTAAAAATAACACAATTCAATAGTTTTTTTCAAAATAATGATTCCAAAAGTTTTGAAGTGTGACTTTTTTTTTGAGTGCAATTCTTTTCCTTACTTGTATCTTTAAGATGGTAATGGAAAAATTCCTGTTAGTAAGGAAACATATGTAATTATTATTAAGAAGGTTATTAAGTTTCATTTTACTTTTAAGAGAGTAGCTATATTCAATGAAATACATTACCACTATTTTTATTGTTTAGACAGAGCTAGTACTCATTTACTTTAATTTATCACACTTCTATTGCTTATTCACCTTAGATTACATTTCATTGTTTCCATCTTGAACAGTAATAGTGTCATCATCACGAATGAGTTTCTCACATCAAAACGTGTGTACCTGCTGTTTTCCATCTGCTTTTCTTGCTTTTTCACCTTGCTGGGACACCTAAGAAGATTCATACTAAATCAGGCAAATCTTCCTACTATAAGGTATCTCTGTTATAGGATTCTGAAAGAAATCGAGTTAATTTGCAAAATGGGAAAAAAGTGTATATTTTTCATATTCACAGAGAATCTCTAGCTAACATTTTCTTTTATCATTTAGACTGCAGCATAGCATATAGAAATACAGAATTCAAGAGTACATCATGATGAATTTTTACAAATTTTATGAATTTTGTAAAAAATTATTTCAATAAAACATTATGTATGAATTATAAGTTTGCAGGCCTAAAAAGCAGAGTAAAAGGTCTGTCCTCTAAAATTTTTAGATATCGAGTTTGCTTATGCTTTTGTACTAAAAATTCTATTAGATATATTGCACTTCATTTCAAATTTCCCAAAAGCTTAATCAAAGGTATGCCTGTCTTCACAGGTGCTCTGTTTTTTAAGATATGATGTAAAAAAAGTTGTAAATGATTTTTCATTGGATTTGGATGGACCATTTATCCTTGTGGATGTTATTGCTCTGGGAATGAAACTGAAGATCTAAACAGAATGTATGCATACTTTAAAAGTATCTTATTAATGCAACCATGAAATACTCTGTCATTTTTTTTTTTTTTTTTGCTTTTAAAGATAGAAGTGAGTAGTGATAATGTAACATAATTTGCATAGGCAGTTCAATCAAGCCATTCCCCAACTCCCCGCCCCCGCTGATTTTTCAGTTGGGCACTTTGACTCTCATGAAGATATATTGTATATATACAAAAATAAATATATATGTATGAGTACATGTATATAATTTATGTCAATAGTATATTCTAAATTACAGTACTTGAAAAGGCATTTCTTTTTTAATTCACATGTAATTTCTGATTAAGTAAAAGTTTCACCTGAAAAAGGAAAGAATATTCTCTCAGTTTACTAATCTTTGCCCCACATTTGTCTGAGCAAACTTCTGGTATCAGATTCTTGATCAGTCCCCTTGCCTCTACTTTTATCTCAGAAGAGCATTCAAAGTGTCAAATGTTGGCCCCCTGAAACAATCTGTTGATAAAGGAAAAGTTGCAATATATTTCTTACCACAAAAGTGGAGATTACTTCTGTCTTTTTTTCTTTTCTTTTTACAAAATCCAAACCATTTTATTCAGGAGTTACTCAAACTGAAATATATTGCATTCAGATGCAGACCTTAATTAGAATTATATTCACAGGTACACAAAGAAGGCAAAAATTAAATTCCAGGGTAACGTTACTTGCAATACAGATATCTTCAAAAGATGGGAAAGGTTAGAGAAAACATGGAAAACTTACCTAAAAACAAAGAGAAATTCCCTAAGAAGAAACTAACTGAAGGTGGTACAAATGAAGTAAAATGACTAATTATTGACAGAAATCTAAGAACATCTCAGAAGGAGATGGGCCTAGGGTGAATTATTAGAGGTTGGATGGGGAGTATGATTTATGATGAGACTTTGAATATGAGATCTTGATTAGACTGGGGTAAAATTCATGATGCAATAATCTAGGATTTGTAGCACAGAGGACTGAGAGTCAAAGACAGGGCTGAGAGGCAACCTTTGCACAGTCATTAAGCCTATGGGACCTATTGGTTTTTAGTAACTAAATGCTTTCCAAAAGTGTTTGAAACAAATCATAAATGTTCTTTGCACTTACATCTTGCTGAACAAATGTTTTCTGGAATAGTAAGACCTTGTTAATTAATGTGAATAACTTCATAGTAGAATGTGTTGCTAAAGACATCAAAGTGTGTGGGTGTAGATAGATTTGACTTTCAGCATCACCTTTAATTGCCATTCATCAGCTTAAGCTAAAGAATAGAGCATCAACATCTGGATAAGTGGGCAATTCGTTTCTTCTTTCTTGTGAAGTGTCATAATCACATATGAGGTATTTGAGGGTGCTTGTTTCAACCTCCATGACAATCAGGTTTCCCAGTTCTTTTACTTGGAGGTTCATTTGTTAGATCATTTGACAGGCCAGCAGCTACACAGGAGTATTTATGATTCTGGAGATCACACAGTTCAACACTGCAACAAAGAAAATACCAAGAGAAGGATTGAGGTCAGAGCCTGTGAATCAGTTTTGAAGCCAGGGTTCAGGAGTGTCTAAATGAAGTTAAAAGAACAGGACCTTAACTCCACCTAGAAAAGCCCTCAGACACATACAGCGTTGCTATCTAAAATATCTACATTTATGATATTTTCATGCTTCTTAGATTTTTTAAAATATTTTTTATGAGAGAAATTTCTCATGTCTGGAAAATGCCTGAAGTTTTGAGGAGGAAGATCAAATGCCCTCCACAACAGCACAAGCAGTTGTTCATTGAATATGTTCTGCTTGTGCCTTTGTATTTACCTGATGTTGGATCATAGAAAAGACAAGGGGATTTAAAAAAAAAATTTCTGCTTCATTTACTATGCTAAAGCCTTTAATTGTGTGGATCACAACAAACTGTGGAAAATTCTTAAAGATATGGAAATACCAGATCACCTTACTTGCCTCCTGAGGAACCTGTATGCAGGTCAAGAAGAAACAGTCAAAACTAGACATGAAATAATGGACTGGTTCCAAATTGGGGAAGGATTACATCAAGCCTGTATACCGTCACCTTGCTTATTTAACTTCTTTGCAGAGCACATCATGTGAAATGTCAGGCTGGATAAATCACAAGCTGGAATCAAGATTGCCAGGAGAAATATCAATAACCTCAGATATAGAGATGATACTACTCTAATGACAGAAAGGGAAGAGTACCTAAAGAGCCTCTTGATGAAGGTGAAAGAGAAGAGTGAAAAATAAGGCTTAAAACTCAACATTCAAAAAACTAAGATCATAGCATCCAGTCCCATCACTTCATGGCAAATAGAAAAGTAAAATGTGGAACCAGTGACAGATTTTCTCTCCTTGGTCTCCCAAATCATTGTGAATGATGACTGCAACCATGAAATTAGGAGGCATTTGCTTCTTGGAAAGAAGACAATGACAAATCTAGATAGCATATTTTAAAAAAAGACATTAATTTGCTGAAAAACATATGCTTTTTCCAGTAGTCATGAACAGAGGTGAGTTGGACCGTAAAGAAGGCTGAGAGCTGAAGAATTAATGCTTTTGAACTGTGTTTCTAGAGAAGACTCTTGAGAGTCTCTTGGACAGCAAGGAGATCAAGCCAGTCAATCCTAAAGGAAATCAATCCTAAATATTCATTGGAAGGACTGATGCTGAAGCTGAAGCTCCAATACTTTGGCCACATGATTTGAAGAATCAACTCATTGTAAAAAAACTCTGATGCTAGAAAAGATTAAGGGCAGGAGGAGAAGGGTATGATAGAGCATGAGATAATTGGATGGCATCACTGACTCAATGGATATGAGTTTGAGCAAGCACCAGGATATAATGAAGGGCAGGGAAACCTGGCATGATGCAGTCCATGGCGTCACAAAGAGTCAGACACAATTGACTGACTGAACAACGATAAAACAAACGGTCTTTACAGAGAAGGTGGCAGAAACGCAGATGTTGTTCCTGGAGCAGATCTTTTGTCCTTCACTTGTCCCAGTTCAGAGGTCTGAACTCAGTCCCAGCTGATCTTCCTGCATTTTACAGCATAAATAATAGGCACGTGATGTGTTTATCATTAATACATTTCAGGAGGATTTATTATTTTTATGTTGTACTACTGTAAGTACAGCCCTTATGAATTTTTTACATATTATACAAAAATCCAAACATACTAAACACCATCTTGATAAGCCAATATATCTATGGAGGCCTATTCCAAACTGTGATCTACACAGTCAAAGGCTTTGGCATAGTCAATAAAGCAGAAATAGATGTTTTTCTGGAACTCTCTTGCTTTTTCAATGATCCAGCGGATGTTGGCAATTTGATCTCTGGTTCCTCTGCCTTTTCTAAATCCAGCTTGAACATCAGGAAGTTCACAGTTCACATATTACTGAAGCCTGGCTTGGAGAATTTTGAGCATTACTTTACTAGCTTGTGAGATGAGTGCAATTGTGCGGTAGTTTGAGCACTCTTTGGCATTGCCTTTCTTTGGGATTGGGATGAAAACTGACCTTTTCCAATCTTGTGCCCACTGCTGAGTTTTCCAAATTTGCTGGCATACTGAGTGCAGCACTTTCACAGCATCATCTTTCAGGATTTGGAATAGCTCCACTGGAATTCCATCACCTCCACTAGCTTTGTTCCTAGTGATGCTTTCTAAGGCCCACTTGACTTCACATTCCAGGATGTCTGGCTCTATGTCAGTGATCACACCATCATGATTACCTGGTTCTTGAAGCTCTTTTTTGTACAGTTCTTCTGTGTATTCTTGCCACCTCTTCTTAATATCTTCTGCTTCCGTTAGGTCCATACCATTTCTGTCCTTTATCGAGCCCATTTTTGCATGAAATGTTCCTTTGGTATTTCTGAGTTTCTTGAATAGATCCTTAGTCTTTCCCATTCTGTTGTTTTCCTCTATTTCTTTGCATTGATCGCTGAAGAAGGCTTTCTTATCTCTTCTTGCTATTCTTTGGAACTCTGCATTCAGATGTTTATATCTTTCTTTTTCTCCTTTGCTTTTCGATTCTCTTCTTTTCGCAGCTATTTGCAAGGCCTCCCCAGACAGCCATTTTGCTTCTTTGCATTTCTTTTCCATGGGGATGGTCTTGATCCCTGTCTCCTGTACAATGTCACGAACCTCATTCCATAGTTCATCAGGCACTCTATCTATCAGATCTAGGCCCTTAAATCTATTTCTCACTTCCACTGTATAATCATAAGGGATTTGATTTAGGTCATACCTGAATGGTCTAGTGGTTTTCCCTACTTTATTCAATTTAAGTCTGAATTTGGCAATAAGGAGTTCATGGTCTGAGCCACAGTCAGCTCCTGGTCTTGTTTTTGCTGATTGTATAGAGCTTCTCCATCTTTGGCTGCAAAGAATATAATCAATCTGATTTTGGTGTTGACCATCTGGTGATGTCCATGTATAGAGTCTTCTCTTGTGTTGTTGGAAGAGGGTATTTGCTATGACCAGTGCATTTTCTTGGCAAAACTCTGTTAGTCTTTGCCCTGCTTCATTCCGTATTCCAAGGCCAAATTTGCCTGTTACTCCAGGTGTTTCTTGACTTCCTACTTTTGCATTCCAGTCCCCTATAATGAGAAGGACATCTTTTTTGGGTGTTAGTTCTAAAAGGTCTTGTAGGTCTTCATAGAACCGTTCAACTTCAGCTTCTTCAGCGTTACTGGTTGGGGCATAGACTTGGATTACTGTGATATTGAATGGTTTGCCTTGGAAACGAACAGAGATCATTCTGTCGTTTTTGAGATTGCATCCAAGTACTGCATTTCGGACTCTTTTGTTGACCATGATGGCCACTCCATTTCTTCTGAGGGATTCCTGCCCACAGTAGTAGATATAATGGTCATCTGAGTTAAATTCACCCATTCCAGTCCATTTTAGTTTGCTAATTCCTAGAATGTCAACATTTACTCTTGCCATCTCTTGTTTGACCACTTCCAATTTGCCTTGATTCATGGACCTGACATTCCAGGTTCCTATGCAATATTGTTCTTTACAGCATCGGACTTTACTTCTATCACCAGACACATCTACAGCTGGGTATTCTTTCTGCTTTGGTTCCATCCCTTCATTCTTTCTGGAGTTATTTCTCCACTGACCTCCAGTAGCATATTGGGCCCCTACTGACCTGGGGAGTTTCTCTTTCAGTATCCTATCATTTTGCCTTTTCATACTGTTCATGGGGTTCTCAAGGCAAGAATACTGAAGTGGTTTGCCATTCCCTTCTCCAGAGGACCACACCCTGTCAGATCTCTCCACCATGACCCGCCCATCCTGGGTTGCCCCACGGGCATGGCTTAATTTCATTGAGTTAGACAAGTTAGAAAATTCTGAGAGAGATGGGAATACCAGACCACTTGATCTGCCTCTTGAGAAATCTGTATGCAGGTCAGGAAGCAACAGTTAGAACTGGTCATGGAACAACAGACTGGTTCCAAATAGGAAAAGGAGTACGTCAAGGCTGTATATTGTCACCATGTTTATTTAACTTATATGCATAGTACATCATGAGAAATGCTGGACTGGAGTAAACACAAGCTGGAATCAAGATTGCCGGGAGAAAGATCAATAACCTCAGATATGCAGATGATACCACCCTTATGGGAGAAAGTGAGGAGGAATTCAAAAGCCTCTTGATGAAGGTGAAGGTGGAGAGTGAAAAGGTTGGCTTAAAGCTCAACATTCAAAAAACGAAGATCATGGCATCTGGTCCCATCACTACATGGGAAATAGATGGAGAAACAGTGGAAACAGTGTCAGACTTTCTTTTTCTGGGCTCCAAAATCACTGTAGATGGTGACTGCAGCCATGAAATTAAAAGACGCTTACTCCTTGGAAGGAAAGTTATGACCAACCTAGATAGCATATTCAAAAGCAGAGACATCACTTTGCCAACAAAGTTTCGCCTAGTCAAGGCTATGGTCTTTCCAGTGGTCATGTATAGATATGAGAGCTGGACTGTGAAGAAGGCTGAGCACCGAAGAATTGATGCTTTTGAACTGTGGTGTTGGAGAAGACTCTTGAGAGTCCCTTGGACTGCAAGGAGATCCAACCGGTCCATTCTGAAGGAGATCAGCCCTGGGATTTCTTTGGAAGGAATGATGCTAAAGCTGAAACTCCAGTATTTTGGCCACCTCATGCGAAGAGTTGACTCATTGGAGAAGACTCTGATGCTGGGAGGGATTGAGGGCAGGAGAAGAAGGGGACGACAGAGGATGAGATGGCTGGATGGCATCACTGACTCGATGGATGCGAGTCTGAGTGACCTCTGGGAGCTGGTGATGGACAGGGAGGCCTGGCGTGCTGCAGTTCATGGGATCGCAGAGTCGGACACGACTGAGCGACTGATCTGATCTGATTCCAATCTGACTGATGTTGAGCTTAATGAACCCTTTGGGCAAGGAGTTCTGTAGCCTTGGCAGTTTTACCTGCCTTTCTTGCTATTCTCTGTACTCCAGCAGGTAGCATTTTCCCTACTGTGCAGGCCTCTTCTAATGCAGCATTTAAAGAAGCTCAAGAAAGAAAATCTAGAGTTCACCTTAAACTATCAACATTTAAGATTCTTAGATGTTTGGCTTACTGTGGTGTTTGCCATGGGTCGGTGGAAGAGAACAGTGATTGATCAGTTTTCAAATTATATGGGAATTCAACTGCTAAAAGAATATAGCAACTAGGGAAGTGTGATGACTCCAAAAGGAAAAGATGCACAAATCAAACTAGAGTCTCATCATTCATTTGGGCCAAATCATGAAAAAATTGCAACCAGTTACTGACTCATATCTGGAAGTGAATAAGAAGACAGTACCCATTTTTTTTTTTAAACCCTTTATTTTGTATTGGAGTATAGCTGATTAACGATGTGACAGTTTCAGATGCACAGCCAGCAAGTCAGTCATGAATATACATGTATCTATTCTCCCCCCAAATGTCCTCCCATCCAGGCCACCATGAAACAGTGAACAGAGTTCCCCATGCTAGGCAGTAGGTTCATATTAATCATCCATTTTAAATGTAGCAGTATGTACATGTCCATCCCAAACTCCCCGACTATCCCTTCAACCCCTTGTCCCCTGGATACCATAGGTTTGGACAGAACATAATTTTCAAAATATGTGACTTATAGGTAATAGATGTCACTATTTTAAGCCAGTGAAAACAAAAGGAAGTTGCTAGGAAATAATATGCTTGCACATTTAAGCATTACTCTATGTGGCTCTGGCTGTTTGGATCTTATGTGGAATCCATCTACGTCTTGAAGACTATTTGCTCTAGAAAACTTTTAAGAATCTCCAGCTTGCCAATCTTCAAGTTATTTGAGACTTACTGTGTCTCTACAATGCAAACATTGACACAAGAATGAAATTTTTAGTGTTCACTGATGTGACAGCTGTTAACTGTATCTGATAACATCCTTTTTCTATCAAGGTTCAAACAGTGTCTTTCTTTGATGTTATTTCACAGGCCAGTTCTGTAAATTCTGTTCATGCAGAGGTGGTTTAGGAAGATGTTGAAGAAAGGCTCTCCACACCTGCTGTCAAAACCAGATAAATCACACAAGCCCCATGTGATATGTATTTATTTCTGCTTGACAGAATGTGAAAATTAGAATTGGAGGTGCTATTTTCGGAAACATAAGATGGCTTCCTAGTAATTTTTAAAGGCAGCAATGAACACAGAAGTTGTCACTCTCACTGTCATTAAAGGCAGTAGCAATATCTTAAGCCATAGAAGCATCTCTGAAAATTTGCTGATTTTATTTTCAGAATTCCATTGGTACTTTCTATCTTTCCCAAAGATTGGAGACACTAGGGACAGTTAGATGTCTTTTTAATTGATATCTTTACAAAGATAATTATAACAGTCCCAGTGATTCTGTCATTAGAGTTATTTTGGAATTTTCCAGGTTTAAGAAGACAAAATCCAATAGTGTGTTCCTATTAGAGCCACAGTGCTACAGCAAAGAAAACCTCCAGCTTATCCTCAAAGAAGTACACAATGAGAGGAACATAGTTAAAAAATAAACTTATGGTTACCAAAGGAGGAAGAGGCAGTGGGGAATAAATTAGTAGTTTGCGATTAGGAAAAACAAGCTATTTTATATAAAATAGATTAAAAAAAAAAAAAAACAAGGTCCTACTGTATTGTACAGGGAGTTGTATTTAATATGTTGTAATAAATCATAATGGAAAAGAGTAAAAAAATAGGTAAATAAAATATATTGCAAATTAGCTGCATGGACTTCAGTAAAAGATGTTAAAAGGGACCCTAGTGTTTGGTTTTTGACAGTGTCTTGCCTTTGCAATTTTATTAGTTTGATGACAGTGACAGATAAAATCTATACTCCCTGAAAATTTGGTAGCATTTCATATAAATATTAATTGAAAACAGCTGCCAATTTGTATTTATTGTGATAAAAAAACTAAATAACTTTGATTAATGAGTTATGTTTATCACCATAAGCAAAACCAAAGATAGTAAAATTCTCAATTGAGTTTTAGCACATAATATGTAATTATACACTTAGGCATGTTCCTTGGATCAAAAACAGATTATGAACAGTAAAGACATTACCTCTTGTCACAATACATCTTCAGAAAATTTTCACAAAATTTCACCCTATTGGCCCTGATTGATGGATCATGAACTCATAGAAAGAAGAAAGAGAGGAGGAGAGAAAGAAAGAGAAGAAACCAAGCAAGAAAGAAAATTATTTTACTAATCTTTTTGATTCACCTTGAGTAAGTTTATTATTAATTCTGAAAATTATAAAATCATATCAATATATATGTTTTAATTTAATGCATTCATGTAAAGAAGACTGAATTTCTCTTTTGACTGTAAGTGGGTTAACAATATCAGATCAGATCAGATCAGATCAGTCACTCAGTCGTGTCCGACTCTTTGTGACCCCATGAACTGCAGCACGCCAGGCCTCCCTGTCCATCACCAACTCCCGGAGGTCACTCAGACTCACATCCATTGAGTCAATGATACCATCCAGCCATCTCATCCTCTGTCGTCCCCTTCTTCTCCTGCCCTCAATCCCTCCCAGCATCAGACTCTTCTCCAGTGAGTCAACACTTCGTATGAGGTGGCCAAAATACTGGAGTTTCAGCTTTAGCATCATTCCTTCCAAAGAAATCCCAGGGCTGATCTCCTTCAGAATGGACTGGTTGGATCTCCTTGCAGTCCAAGGGACTCTCAAGAGTCTTCTCCAGCACCACAGTTCAAAAGCATCAATTCTTCGGCGCTCAGCCTTCTTCACAGTCCAGCTCTCACATCCATACATGACCACAGGAAAGACCATAGCCTTGACTAGGCAAACCTTTGTTGGCAAAGTAATGTCTCTGCTTTTGAATATGCTATCTAGGTTGGTCATAACTTTCCTTCCAAGGAGTAAGCATCTTTTAATTTCATGGCTGCAGTCACCATCTGCAGTGATTTTGGAGCCCAGAAAAAGAAAGTCTGACACTGTTTCCACTGTTTCCCCATATATTTCCCACCAAGTGATGGGACCGGATGCCATAAAATAGTTTTGAGTTAAATAGTTTTTTGGAGAATGTCAAGACAAACCTAATTATTTCTTTTATCCTTTATTTTATAACATAAAAGGACATTTTATGTCATTTATATAATTTAAGGTAGCAAAAAATATATATCAATACAATGTTTGGACATTTGGTTATTTTATAGCTATATTATAATGCTAAAGAAAGAGGATGTATTAAAACTCTGTACTATTGCCATAGTTGTTTGTCCTTTTAAAGCCATTGGACTATTTATAAATTATCAGTTACTTAGTTTTACATTTATATAGGATATTTACATTAATTTCTTAATTCCACTTACCTTTAATATGCAAATGATCACTTTTACATCAGTTTGTATTCTAAAGTTGGCAGAGAAATTATAGCAAAATATTGATAAAATAGATGTGTGCTGCATGCTAATTCCTTTCAGTTGTGTCTGACTCTTTCTGATCCTATTGACTGTAACCTACCGGGCTCTTCTGTTCTTGGGATTCTCCAGGCAAGAATACTGGAGTGGGTTGCCATGCCCTCCTCCAAGGGATCTTCCTGACCCAGGGACTGAACCAACATCTTTTACACTCTTCTGCATGGGCAGGAGAGTTCTTTACCTCTAGTGCCACCTGGGAAGCCATCTGAAAAAAATACCTTTGGATTCATATTTTACTCCAATTGATGTCTACATGCCAAAGACCCCAAGAACATACATGTAGACAAATGAAACTGAGTTTATTACTTGTTGAAGCAAAGAACACTACCCCATGTAAGAAGCCATGGGGATGTCTAGTCATTTTTGTGTTTGTATAGTACATTTGTTTCTAGTCTATTGTTAGACATGAGTACAAGTCATCTTTTCTGTTGTTATATATATATATATAATATCCATGTCACATAGGGTTCTAGTCAGATATTTATTTTCTGTGAAATTGCTAATGTCAGTATGGGAACCACATGAGTATCTGAAAGCAGTTAGGCCAGCTACCAGGTTTTATCTGTCAGGTAAAATTATTTCTTTTTGATTTCTTCCCTGAAAAAAGTTCTACTGTGTCAAAGATAATCATACAAAAGTGAATCAATAACAATATTGTAATAATAGGTATATGTATTTAACCTTGTTATGATAGAAAAAATAGTCCTATGATACTAAACATTTTGACTGAACACCGAAAATCAAAGATGCTTGCAGACCACCATGCCTGCAGACAAAGGAAAATCGTGGCTAAATATCACATTGCAAACTGGATGCAAGTGTTTGCCGTAGAGATCATAAATAAAGTGTTAATTTAAATAAGTATGAATTACTGTAAGTGAAATAGAATAGGACTAATAATCTAACAAATAATGTGAACTGACAAATTGTAGAGAAGGAATTATAAATGATGGATAAATATTTGAAAAGCTGCTTACTTTTTTTTTTTTTTCTTTTTGTCATGCCACGAGGCTTGCAAGATCTTAGTTCCCCAACCAGAAATTGAACCTCCGCCTTAGGCAATGGAAGTGCAGAGTTCTATCCACTGGATCTGAGGAAATTCTCCCCCCAAACAGCTCATTTTCTTACAAAGAGATTTTAAAAGAGCAGTAAACTATTAAATACATTAAAATAACAGTAAATTATTTTTTAAAAAATTGTTGATTGAGTTGTTAAAATATTAGAGACACAGTAATTCTTGTAGATGATATTAATTTATTTGTATTAAAGTTAAAATATATTCAAAGTAATTACAAAAGGTGAAATGTATCACAATTAGGAAACCATGTTATTGCTAATAAAGTTTATCTGTTAAAAAATGTGAGAGGATGTTATAAAATGTCAGTATTATGTATGATGACTCCATAGCCCTTTTATATTATTTTTCATAATTTTGTTTTTTTCTAATTTGTAATGTTAAGAAAATTAATGATTCACTAAAAAAAAAAAAAAAAAAAAAAAAAACAAGATTGGGTTAATAGACAAAAACCTGTCTCAATGAAGTGAAAATATTCAGGAGGCAAAAGAAAAGTTATTCTAGTTTAAGGAAATTTATATATTTGGTGGGCTTGTATAAAATAGAGTCTAAACCACATTGGAGTAACAGGCAAAATTGGCCTTGGAGAACAAAATAAAGCAGGACAAAAGCTAACAGAGTTTTGCCAAGAGAACGTACTGTCAGACCAAACACCCTCTTCCAGCAATACAAGAGAAGTCTTTACGCATGGACATCACTAGATTGTCAATAACAAAATCAGAATGATTATATTCTTTGCAGCCAAAGATGGAGAAGCTCTATACAGTCAGCAAAAACAAGACCGGAAGTTGACTGTGGCTCAGATCATGAACTCCTTATTGCCAAATTCAGACCTAAATTGAAGAAAGTAGGGAAAACCATTAGACCATTCAGATATGATCTAAATCAAATTTCTTACAATTATACAGTGGAAGTGAGAAATAGATTCAAGGGATTAGATCTGATCAAAAGAATGCTTGAAGAACTGTGGATAGAGATTCCTGACATTCTACAGGAGGCAGTAATAGGGACCATCTCATGCAATGATGGGCATAATAAAGAACAGAAATGGTTTGGACCTAACAGAAGCAGAAGATATTAAGAAGAGGTGGCAAGAATACACAGAACAATTATACAAAAAAGGTCTTCATGACCCAGATAACATGATGGTGTGATCACTCACTTAGAACCAGACATCCTGGAATGTGAAGTCAAGTGGGCACTGGGAAACATCACTATGAACAAAGCTAGTGGGAGGTGATGGAATTCCAGTTCAGCTATTCCAAATCCTAAAAGATTATGTTGTGAAAGTGCTGCACGCAATATGCCAGCAAATTTGGAAAACTCAGCAGTGGCCACAGTACTGGAAAATGTCTGTTTTCATTCCAATCCCAAAGAGACAATATCAAAGAATACACAAAGAACTGCACAATTGCACTCACTTCACAAGCTAGCAAAGTAATTCTCAAAATTCTCCAAGCCAGGCTTCAACAGTACATGAACCATGAATTTCCAGATATTCAAGCTGGATTTAGAAAAGACAGAAGAACCAAAGACCAAATTGCCAACATCCATTGGGTCATTGAAAAACCAAGGTAGTTCCAGAAAAAAAAAAAAAAAATCTACCTCTGCTTTATTGACTATGCCAAAATAATTGACTGTGTGGATTGTGGAAAATTCTTTTATTTTTATTTTTTTATTTTATTTAACTTTACAATAGTGTATTGGTTTAGCCATATATCAAAGTGAATCTGCCACAGGTATACATGTGTTCCCCATTCAGAACCCTCCTCCCTCCTCCCTCCCCATACCATTCTTCTGGGTCATCCCAGTGCACTATCCCCAAGCATCCAGTATTGTGCATCAAACCTGGACTAGCAACTCGTTTCATATATGATATTATACATGCTTCATTGCCATTCTCCCAAATCATCCCACCCTCTCCCTCTCCCAGAGTCCAAAAGACTGTTCTATACATTAGTGTCTCTTTTGCTGTCTCGTATACAGGGTTTGGGAATACCATACCACCTAACCTGCCTCTTAAGACACCTGTATGCAGGTCAAGAAACAACACTTAGAACTGGGCATAGAACAACACACTGGTTCCATATCGGGAAAGGAGTATGTCAAAGCCGTATATTGTCACCCTGCTAATTTAAGAATCAGGATTGCCCAGAGAAATATCAATAACCTCAGATATGCAGATGACACTACACTTATGGCAGAAATTGAAGAAGAACTAAAGGGCCTCTTGATGAAACTGGAAGAGGAGAGTGAAAAACTTGACTTAAAACAACATTCAGAAAACTAAGATCATGGCATCTGGTCCCATCATTTCATGGGAAATATATAGGCAAACAAGGGAAACAGTGACAGACTTTATATTTTGGGGGCTCCAAAATCACTGCATATGGTGACTGCAGCCATGAAATTAAAAGAAGCTTGCTCCTTGGAAGAAAAGTTAGGACCAACCTAGACAGCATATTAGAAAGCAGAGAAATTAATTTGCGAGCAAAAGTCCGTCTAGTAAAAGCTATGGTTTTTCCAGTAGTCATGTATGGATGGGAGAGTTGAACTATAAAGAAAGAAGAGTGCCCAACAACTGATGCTTTTGAACTGTGGTGTTGGAGAAGACTCTTGAGAGTCCCTTGGACAGTAAGGAAATCCAACCAGTTCATTCTAAAGGAAATCAGTCCTGAATATTCATTCGAAGTACCAAAGCTTAAGCTGAAACTCCAAAACTTTGGCCACCTGATGTAGAGCTGACTCATTTGAAAGGATCCTGATGCTGGGAAAGATTGAAGGCGGGAGGAGAAGGAGGTGACAGAGGATGAGATGGTTGGATGGCATCACCAACTCAATGGACATGAGTTTGAGTAAGCTCTGGAATTTGGAGATGGACAGGGAAGTGTGGCATGCTGCAGTACATGGGATCACAGAGACGGACACAACTGAGCAACTGAACTGAACTGAAATCACGTTTGGCTTATCCATTCATTCATGAGTGGATCCTGTGGTTTCCTCCACATTTTAGCTACTGAGAGTAATGCTATTATGAACACAGGTATACAAATAATTCTTTGAGATAATGCTTTCAATTCTTTGGGGTATATATCTATAAATAGAATTGAAGGATCATATGATATATCTGTTTTCAATATTAAGAATCACCAAATGATTTTCCACAAAGTTGTACCATTGTATATTGCTCTCAACAGTGAACTTAGGTCCCTAAGTTTCACTGACTTTTTATTTTATGTTTTATTATTTTTTTCTGTTTTTTTTCCCCCCTCAGGGATGTGATGTGATATCTCATTGTAGTTTTGAATTATATTTTATTATTGATTAGTGATATCAAACATGTCTTAATGTGCTTATTATTCAGTTGTGTATCTTCATTTAGAAAATGTCTGTTCAAGTCCTTTGCTAATTTTTGAATAGACTTGTCTGTTTTTGTTGTTGTTATTGAATATTATGAACATTAATCAATCTTAAAAAGGAAGTGCATTCCTACATACACCACAACATGTATGACCTTGAGGGCACAATGGTAAGTGAAATAAGCCAGTCACAAAAAGACAAATACTATATGATTTCACTTCTATGAGTTATTTAGTATAGTCATAATCACAGACATAGAAAATAGAATGGGTCTTTGCCAGGACATGAGGGTGGAAGAAAATGGAATGTTTATATTTAATGGCTATAGAGTTTCTATTTTCAAAATGAAAACTTAGTGGAGATTGTAGCTGTTGCTCAGTCGCTAAGTCGTCTCTGACTCTGTGACCCCATGAACTGCAGAACACCAGGCTTTCTTGTTCTTCACTATCTCCCTGAGTTTGCTCAAACTCATGTCCATGAAATCAGTGATGCCAACCAACCATCACATCTTCTGTCAGATGCTTCTCCTCTTGTCCTCGAGCATTCCTAGTATCAGGGTCTTTTCCAACAAACAGGTTCTTTGCATCAGGTGGCCAAAGTCTTGGACCATCAACATCAGTCCTTTCAATGAATATTCAGAATTGATTTCCTTCGGGATTGACTGGTTTGATCTCCTTGCTGTCCAAGGGACTCTCGAGAGTCTTCTCCAGAACCACAATCTGAAAACATCAATTCTTCAGCACTCAGCCTTCTTCATGGTGCAACTCTTACATCCATACATGACTACTAGAAAAATCACAGCCTTGACTCTATGGATCTTTGTCAGCAAAGTGATGTCTCTGCTTTTTAGTACTCTGTCTAGGTTTGTCATAGCTTTTCTTCCAAGGAGCAGGAGGTTTTATAATTTTGCAGCCACAGTCATAATCTGCAGTGATTTTGGAGCCCAAGAAAATAAAGTCTGTTACTGTTTCTATTTTTCCCCATCTATTTGCCATGAAGTGATGAGAACAGATGCCATGATCTTAGTTTTCTGAACGTTGAATTTTAAGCCAGCTTTTTCACTCTCCTCTTTCACCTTCATGAGATTCTTTTGTTCCTCTTTGCTTTCTGCCAGAGAGGTTGTATCATTTGCATATCTCAAAGAAAGTGAAGTCATGTCCGACGCCTTGCAACCCCATGGATGGTAGCCCACCAGGCTCCTCCGTCCATGGAATTCTCTAGGCAAGAATACTGGAGTGGGTTGCCATTTCCCTCTCCAGGGGATCTTCCTGACCCAGGGATCAAACCCCAGTCTCCCACATTGGAGGCAGATGCTTTAACCTCTGAGCCACCAGGGAAATCAATATCTGAGGTTATTGGTATTTCTCCCAGCAATTCTGATTCCAGCTTGTGCTTCGTCCAGCCCAGCATTTCGCATGATGTCCTCTGCAGAAAAGTTGAATTAGCAGAGTGACAATATACAGCCTTGATGTACCCCTTTCCCAATTTTGAACCAGTGTGTTGTTTCATGTCAGTTCTAACTGTTGCTTCTTAATCTGAAAACAGGTTTCTCAGGAGGCAGGTAAGGTGGTCTAATAACCCCATCTGTTTAAGAATTTTCCAGTTTGTTGTGATCCACACAGTCAAAGGCTTTAGAGTAGTCAATGAAGGAGAAGTAGATTATTATTATTATTATTTGGGAATTTCCTTTTTTTTTTTTTTTTTCTATGATCCAGCATATATTTTGCAATTGGATCCCTTGTTCCTCTGGCTTTTCTAAATCCAGCTTGAGCATATATAGGTTTTCAGTTCACATACCTCTGAAGCTTAGCTTGAAGTATTTTGAGCATAATCTTGCTTGCATGTGAAATGAGTGCAATTGTACAGTAGTGTGCACATTCTTTGGCATTCTTTTCTTTGACATTGGTACGAAAACTGCCCTTTTGCCATCCAGTGGCCACTCCTGAGTTTTCCAAATTTGCTGGCATATTGAGTGCAGCACTTTAACAGCATCATTTTTTTAGGATTTGAAATAGCTCACCTGGAATTTCTTTATCTCCACTAGCTTTGTTTGTGGCTTGCTTCCTAAGGCCCACTTGACCTCACGCTCCAGGATGTCTGGCTTTAGATAAGTGACCACATCACTGTGGTTATGCAGTTCATTAAGACCTTTTTTGTACAGTTCTTCTGTGTATTCTTGCTACCTCTTGTTAATATCTTCTGCTTCTGTTAGGTCCTTGACACTTCTATCCTTTATTGTTCCCATCTTTGCATGAAGTGTTCCCTTGGTATCTCCAATTTTCTTGAAAACATCTCTAGTCATTGTGTTGCTTTCCTCTATTTCTTTGCATTGTTCACTTAAGAAGGCTTTATCTCTCCTTGCTTTTCTCTTGAACTCTGCATTCACTTGGGTATATCTTTGGTTGACAATACTGTCAATGTATTTAATATTAGTAGCACTTTTCCTTTCCATATATATGTATTGTGGAAGTGATTAGGGGATCAGAGCAACCATAATATCTATTAAAAAAATAGTGTTATTTTAAGTACTGTCAATATACAGTCAAAATTACTGAAATCTTGATAGCTTTCTTATGATTTTGACAATATTTTGACTGAAACATAAAATTTTCCTTCTCATAATATTGATAAAAAACAAAGGCATCTTATTCAATTCTGCAGATACTGTCAAAAGTTGATGATATTGTAAATATCTCAAGAAAAATATTAGGAGAAAGAGAAATATCACAAATTTTATCTATAAATATACAGCATTTTTTTTAGTCTGATGATTTTTCTCCTAGATAAATTCTGTCCCCTCCTGTGTCTCAGTAAATACTGAGACTTCAGGAAGAAAAGACGCCTAGAGCACTAATTATCTGTCTATTCTCCCAACATTATCCCTGATTAGTGAAATATGTAATTTCTATGAAAGCAGTTTTACAAATGGTCAACTAGATTCCCACCTTCTCTGCTCCCTTTGCTAAATTCCTTCAATTGTTTATTCTTGGTGCATTTGAGTGAAATAGGAAAATTATTATCAGATAAGCATGCCCTCAAAATTTTGCTCTTTAATTATTCATACAATTCTTGTTGATTGACTTGAAATTCAAAACTAGGCTGATGATTTAGATTTTTCTAATTCTCCTTTCTCATGACTATATTGTAAATGCTAATGACATAATCCTCTGACAAACTGAAAGCAGTTTACTAAAAGTAATAAAATAATCTGTATTTATGCTAACTATATCTTATGCAGGAGTTATTTTTTTGAAATAACCACTTAACATTGTGGGATTTCCATATATGTTAATGCTAAATCCCCAAATCTATATTTTTACATATTTTTTTTCAAATAATATCAACTATAACTGACAGCTGAACATTTTTGCAGAAGAAGTTAAACAGTTCTTTTTTAAGAGATTTTCAAATCCTGATGACCAGAGCAGTATCTATAGCAAAATTTTTCATGTCTGTGTGCTGTAAATACTGTGAGAATTTAGCATATGTAGTGTTTGATGTTTTAATCATAAAATTGAGATATTAATTAAAGTAAACTTTTTACTCTAGGCAAGTGGAAGACATATTGCTATAATTAAAATAACAAATGACATCTTAGTAGCATTTATTCTGCAGATAAATAAAGTTTTTACTAAAGGAAGTGGCCTTAATCTATCTGATGCTATAATACCAGTATTCTATTATCACAACTGTAGACTCCAAAGGTGCTGACATTTAATATTTGCAAGCACTTTTTTGTACTCACAATTGCATATAGAATGCTATGCTATGCTATGCTAAGTCACTTCAGTCGTGTCCGACTCTGTGTGACCCCATAGACGGCAGCCCACCAAGGCTTCCCCGTCCCTGGGATTCTCCAGGCAAGAACACTGGAGTGGGTTGCCATTTCCTTCTCCAATGCATGAAAGTGAAAAGAGAAAGTGAAGTCGCTCAGTCATGTCTGACTCTTAGCAGCCCCATGGACTGCAGCCTACCAGGCTCCTCCGTCCATGGGATTTTCCAGGCAAGAGTACTGGAGTGGGGTGCCATTGCCTTCTCCGGCATATAGAATAGATGGGAATATTTGTTTTCAATATAATCTTTTTTTTTTTAATGCTCATTGCATGTATGGTCTTGTGTTAAAGTGAATTGAAGTACATTGCGTAGGACATATCTGGAGTGATGTTCATATAGATTCAATCAGCGATTGCTCAGCCAACTGTTTTTCAAGCATCAGTAATTCTAGCATTTATTTTCAATCAGCCATATTTTGATATGTTAGTATGTCTTCAGTATGCCAAATTTGACATCTGCTGCACTCCTCATTCATTAAAGAAATGTTGAATACTTTATTCACTTAAAAAAATGAATGAATCATATGAAACCAGTTTAATTACCTCTCTCTTTGATTTATATGTAAAAGGAGTGAGATATAGAGGGTTAAGTGAATTGACACGTGAAGAGGGAATAAATATTGGCTCATTTAATTTGTATAACAATTTCACATGTACGTTAAAATATGATAGAAATTTAAAGTAAGAAAAATACATATAGGAGATAAGTTCTTTAAAAATTGTTATATGAATGCTTCTATATGACATATAAAAATGAAAAAAAATGTTTTAAATGGTGTGCTAAGCTGTTTTCTCTTCTAATTATTATTTTATAACTAATTTTTCTCTTAATTTGAAATATAACTTGAAATTAATATCAATGACTGTTTAGGCTGTAACATTATATAGTAATTTCTCAGTTAAATTAGCACTGCCATTAGAATGTGACACAAATAATTTTGTTATTTTTCTGGCCTGTTATCATAACTGATTGTACTGTGACTCATAGAGGTGAGTTTAAGAGATTATGGAGATCATTTTGAATAGCTGCTACTTACAAAGTTGATAAATATTATATAACATACAAGAATAATGTCTGAGTAAATACTTTAGATCATACCTTTTTTTAAACTTTTCCTTCTACTCATTTAAACAAAGGTCTCAAGTTCATAGTCAGAATGATATGGTTAACCATTTGTATTTATCAACTTGAACTTTGTATCACACCAGAGAATTTAATGATAGTGAAATGATAGGAATAATTACTTCCAAACCTTCCAAAGGATATGACTTAACATCTGGCAAATTTACAAGAGAAAGACATTAGAATTTTTATGACATGGAGTCTCCATTCATTCACTGTAACTAACGTTTATGAGCTACACTATGAAGACGTGTTCTGATTCTCTATTCCTTTTTCTTCATGTGGATAACATTACTGGAACAAAAGTTTATGTGTCCATGAAAGTCGTGTGCAACTCTTTGCAACCGTCATGGACTATAGCCCTCCAGCTGCCTCTGTCTATGGAATTTTCCAGACAAAAATACTGGAGTGGATTGCCATTTACTCCTCGAGGGTATCTTCCCCATCCAGGGATCAAATACATTTCTCTTGTATCTCCTGCATTGACATGCAGATTCATTACCACAATGCCACATGGGAATACATTTAAAAGCAATAAATGTAGATAAATACATACATATATAGTTAGTTCAGTCCATCAGGCATATCCAACTCTTTGCGACCCCATGAACCACAGCATGGCAGGCATCCCTGTCCATCACCAACACCCGGAGACCACCATAACCCATGTCTATTGAGTTGGTAATGCCATCCAACCATCTGATCCTCTGTTGTCCCCTTCTCCTCCTGCCCTCAATCTTTCCCAGCATCAAGGTTCTTTCCAAAGAGTCAGCTCTTTGCATGAGGTGGCCAAAATATTGGAGTTTCAGCTTCAAAATCAGTCCTTCCAATGAAAACCCAGATCTGATCTCCTTTAGCATGGACTGGCTGGATCTCCTTGCAGTCCAAGGGATTCTCAAGAGTTTTCTCTAACACCACAGTTCAAAAGCATCAATTATTTGGCACTCAGCTTTCTTTATCGTCCAAATCTCACATTCATACATGACACTGGAAAAACCATAGCCATGACTGACGGACCTTTGTTGACAAATTAATCTCTGCTTTTTAATATTGTATCTAGGGTGGTCATAACTTTCCTTCCAAGGAGTAAGTGTCTTTTAATTTCATGGCTGCAGTCACCATCTGCAATGATTTTGGATCCCAGAAAAATAAAGTCAGCCACTGTTTCCACTGTTTTCCATCTATTTGCCATGAAGGGACAGGACTGGATGCCATGTTCATAGTTTTCTGAAAGTTGAGCTTTAAGACAATTTTTTCACTCTCCTCTTTCACTTTCATCAAGAGGCTCTTCAGTTCCTCTTCACTTTCTGCCATAAGGATAGTGTCATCTGCATATCTGAGGTTATTGATATTTCTCCAGGCAATGTTGATTCCAGCTTTGCTTTTTCCAGCCCAGCGTTTCTCTTGATGTACTCTGCGTATAAGTTAAATAAGCAAGGTGACAATATCAGCCTTGGCATACTCCTTTTGCTGTTTGGAACCAGTTTGTTGTTCCATTCCAGTTTTAACTGTTGCTTTCTGACCAGCATATAGGTTTCTCAAGAGGCAGGTCAGGTGGTCTGGTATTCCCATCTCTTTCAGAATTTTCAACAGTTTATTGTGATCCACACAGTCAAAGGCTTTGGCAGAGTCAATAAAGCAGAAATAGATGTTTTTCTGGAACTCTCTTGCTTTTTCAATAATCCAGTAGATGTTGGCAATTTGATCTCTGGTTCCTCTGCCTTTTCTAAAACCAGCTTGAACATCTGGAAGTTCATGGTTCACGTTAGCTGAAGCCTGGCTTGGAGAATTTTGAACCTCCCTCCATAGTTCATCAGGCACTCTATCAGATCTAGTCCCTTACCTTACAGTGTGTAAGATGAGTGCAACTGTGTGGTAGTTTGAGCATTCTTTGGCATTGCCTTTCTTCGGGATTGGAATGAAAACTGACCTTTTTCCATCCTGTGGCCACTGCTGAGTTTGTCAAATTTGCTGGCATACTGAATGCAGCCATGAAATTTCAAAGCATCATCTTTTAGGATAAGAAATAGTTCAACTGGAATTCCATCACCTCCACTAGCTCTGTTCATAGTGATGCTTTCTAAGACCCACTTGACTTCACATTCCAGGATGTCTGGCTCTAGGTGAGTGATCACACATGGTGATTACCTGGATCATGAAGATGTTTTTTGTACAGCTCTTCTGTGTATTCTTGCCACCTCTTCTTAATATCTTCTGCTTCTGTTAGGTACCTACCATTTCTGTCCTTTATTGAGCCCATCTTTGCATGAAATTTTCCCTTGGTATCTCTAATTATCTTGAAGAAATCTCTAGTCTTTCCCATTCAATTGTTTTCCTCTATTTCTTTGCAGTGATTGCTGAGGAAGGCTTCCTTACCTCTCCTTGCTATTCTTTGGAACTCTGCATTCAAATGGGTCTATCTTTCTTTTTCTCCTTTGCTTTTCACTTCCCTTCTTTTCACAGCTATTTGTGAGGCCTCCTTAGACAGTCATTTTGCTTTTTTGCATTTCTTTTTCTTGGGATGGTCTTGATTCCTGTCTCCTGCACAATGTCATGAACCTCCCTCCATAGTTCATCAGGCACTCTATCAGATCTAGTCCCTTAAATCTATTTCTCACTTCCACTGTATAATCATAAGGGATTTGATTTAGGTCATACCTGAATGGTCTAGTAGTTTTCTCCACTTTCTTAAATTTAAGTCTGAATTTGGCAATAAGGAGTTCATGATCTGAGCCACAGTCAACTCCTGGTCTTGTTTTTGTTGAGTGTATACAGCTTCTCCATCTTCGGCTGCAAAGAATATAATCAATCTGATTTCGGTGTTGGCCATCTGGTGATGTCCATGTGTAGAGTCTTCTCTTGTGTTGTTGGAAGAGGGTGTTTGCTATGACCAGTGCATTCTCTCGGCAGAACTCTATTAGCCTTTGCCCTGCTTCATTCTGTACTCCAAGGCCAAATTTGCCCGTTACTTCAGGTGTTTCTTGACTTCCTACTTTTGCATTCCGTTCCCCTATAATGAAAAGGACATCTGTTTTGAGTATTAGTTCTAAAAGGTCTTGTAGGTCTTCATAGCACTGTTCAACTTCAGCTTCTTCAGCATAATGGTCGGGGCATAGATTTGGATTACTGTGATATTGAATGGTTTACATTGGAAACGAACAGAGATCTTTCTGTCATTTTTAAGATTGCATGCAAGACTGTATTTCGGAATCTTTTGTTGACTATGATGGCTACTCCATTTCTGCTAAGGGATCCCTGCCCACCGTAGTAGGTATAATGATCATCTGAGTTAAATTCACCCATTCCAGTCCATCTTAGTTCACTGATTCCTAGAATGTCGATGTTCACTCTTGTCATCTCCTGTTTGACCACTTCCAATTTGCCTTGATTCATGGACCTAACGTTCCAGGTTCCTATGCAATATAGCTCTTTTCAGCATTAAACCTTGCTTCTATTACCAGTCCCATTCACAACCGGGTATTGTTTTTGCTTTGGCTCCATCCCTTCATTCTTTCTGAAGTTATTTCTCCACCGATCTCCAATAGAATATTGGGCAGCTACCGACCTGGGAAGTTCATCTTTCAGTGTCTTATCTTTTTGCCTTTCCATACTGTTTGTGGGGTTTTCAAGGCAAAAATACTGAAGTGGTTTGCCATTCTGTTCTCTAGGGACCTCATTCTGTCAGACCTCTCCACAATGACCCATCTGTCTTGGGTGGCCCCACATGGCATGGCTTAGTTTCACTGAATTAGACAAGGCTGTGGTCCATGTGATCAGATTGGCCTGTTGTCTGTGACTGTGGTTTCAATCTGTCTGCCCTCTGATGCCCTCTCTCAGTGCCTACCACCTTACTTGGGTTTCTCTTACCTTGAACGTGGAGTATCTCTTCATGGCTGCTCCAGCAAAGTGCAGCTGCTGCTCCTTACTTTGGACGTGGTGTAGCTCCTCTTGGCCGTGCCTGTGCACTGTCGCAGTGGCCAATATAACACCATTTTTAATAGATTATACAGCTATCAAAGATATTTCCTGCATAAGGTTTAAGCAATCAGTATGTTGATATTGACTTGAAAAATATGTGCTAACTTTAAGAGAGATTTTGGATAGTAAAACATGGATCAAAAATGGTGAAAAATGCTCAAAATGAGGGATGGCTGTTCACATCATCTTTTTATAATGAGATCTTATATATGAATACTTATTACATATTTGAAATATATCATACACAGCAAAAACAAAAATATTGCAAACAGTAATTTGTGATATATTTTCTGAATTTTTATGTGTACACACATGTGCAGCATTCTCAAAATAAAAACATATATAATGTATGATAGATATATATCATCACTTTTTTATCCTGTAGATGAACTACTTTCACTGATACTGAGAAGATGTACTTTTAGATATATGAGTCTGCAGAGCAGAAACCAGATAAAACTAACAAAAAACCCAATCATCTCATTAGAAAGTGGACTCTCTGCTCTCACTCTCTCTCAAATAAATGGGGATAAGTGATGAAGATAAACTCTGATCATCAGCTAATCATGCAGCACTGACAGCTGAAGGGATCAATAAAGTGAAAGAAAGAGTTATGAATGCTTTAAAAAACTCAGCTGTTTGAAAATATTGAAGATTATGCTTTTTAGTTATTCTTTTCTCTTTTTTTGATTTTTTAAAATTTATTTTTAATTGAAGGATAATTGCTTTACAGTATTGTGTTGGTTTCTGCCAAACTTCAACATTAATCAGCCATAGTTATACTTATGTCTCCTTCCTCTTAATATTTTTATGTTTAATTTTTAGCACTTAAAACTATCAATGCCTTTTTTTTCTTTTCCTTAACAGTTTTTACTTAATAACATTTAAGGAAAGCACCATGACATCTGGTAAGTGATTTCTGTCACCCGTCAAATATGTAAATGGTATTTTAAGTTGAATTTCCTGTTGTAAATCTGCTTCTGGAGATCCATCTTCATTAACTCATAAATATTCAATCCAGGAAGAGGAAATAGATCCAGTATCAAATCCTTGTCTTCCACTTATTTTCTGTGTTGATTCATGCAATCACATTTTGTGGGTAATGTATGCACTCCAAAACTCATATATGTGTTTTGGGGATTTTTCTTATGAAATTTACACTACATCAAAATAATAAAATGTTTTTAAATAAGTGAAATCTATTACTAAATTACATCAGCCCAATGGATGGAATTTCATTTTAGATTTCTAAATTTTTAATGCTTTACTAACATGCTTTGATTAAAATTTAAGTTACCACACTAAAATGCTATGTTACAGTATCTATAGTTTTATTTGACATTTTCTCTATGAAAAGATAGAACTGCTTGTCTGATGTCATATCACATGATTCGGTGGTTAGAATTCTATGTTTTTTGAAACAACAGATAAATGTAATAGCAATACTTATTTATACACAGGTAGAGAGACACATACACAGATAAGGAAAGAAAGATGTATATTGAAATGGCATTTACATTATATTTTAAAGTAAGATATATTTGCCAATATTATATTGCAAAATCATAAACTGTAATTCCTTTAGGAAAACATGTTGCAGTGAGTATGATTTGTTTATGTCTTTTAAAGAGCCATGTTATAATTGTACAAGTTGACCAAATTCAAAATCTACACACATAAGTCTGAATAAAAATAATTTCATTATATAAACATTGAATTATTCCAAACACATATTTTTGTTTTCATCAAGTGGGACTTTATTTTCACATTGAACAAAGCTGGAACTCAGAATTAGATGAGCACCATTTTTACTATTCTTAGAGGATTATGAAAACAGTTGCTGTTATGTTAGTGGTTTTCTCACTACCTCATTCAGTATCATTACTGTATTTGAGAAACAATAAGAAACTTCCTTACTATTCAAAACTGTTAATGCAATAGTGACAGTCAAGTATATGTATGATTAGTTATAAAAGCTATGAAAGAGAGCAAAGTGAAATTTCTGTGTCAGTTTAAATTTAAATGTGTGTAATAGCATGAAAAATATCGTAACTACAGAGTTCCTTTTTAATATTTCAGAATTCTTAATATTGTATCTACATATGTACTTTTTATGTTTCTCTTCTAAAAATTACATATGTTGAAAAACCATGTCCACTTTGTGAAAAAAAGCATATCTATAAAATACAAAGAACCATATGCTGCTGTCCTTCTGCAATTTCTTGTGCTTTTTTAAAAACTGAGTCTTTTTAAACCCAATGGAATCTCATTTTAATATTAATTGTAACATTTTGCACTTAGATAGTGCTTTTCCTCTGAAGAAAGCCAAAGCCCTTAGCAGTGAAAAATCTCAGCCATCAGCCAGAACAGATATGTGAGGAAGAACTCCATCAGTGAAAGGCCAATTTAAACTCGGAAGTGATTTGAATTCATACCCCTTTCAATCAGGCAACAGGAAAAGAACCAATTTTTCACCAACCCTCTGGGTTTGCTGCAGAAGAGAAAGGCAAATTCCACTACTGAGGACCCTGAGGTTCGAAAGACATATGAGAAAAAGGGAAGAACAAGAATTACACTCTAAACCTGTCTACATGAGGCTGATAAAATGGATTACAGCATGCTAGGCATGGTCTGATTCATTCCAGGAGCAAAATGTCGTAAGTGATACATTTCTGGGCAAAGCATATTGATCACAGTCTAGGAGTGCAGCAGAAAAACACACACACACACACACACACACACACAATACATTAAATTTACCTGAGTATCAATGGTAGTTAAATGTACACCCTTAATGTCAGAAATAACTTTGTTTAAATCCTTACTTACTCAGTGGCTGCTTTAAAAGTTCACAGCCTTTATGCCTTCATGTGAAAAGTGAAGACGATGACATATTTCTTGACAGTTTGTGAAATTATGAGATAGAATATATAGTTTTTAAGTTAGTATTTAGTTCATTGGAAGTATTTGGTAAAGGATCAATGTCATCAATATTCTTATGCAGATATAGCGTGTCAAATGACGAAAATAATACAATTTAGTAACAAGTTTAATGCCCTTTATTGAAGAGAAAACAGTCCATGGGTGACAGAGCACAGTGCCTCAGAGGGAGGAGCACTTTTCCCAAGGGCCTTTGGCCAGAGGGAGTTTTCTGAAAAGGTAACACCAAACTACAGCTTGATTGCTTAGGAGGTCAGGGGTTTTCTTATAAGGCCTACAGGTCCTATTTTCTAGGGTAAGATAAACTAGCTAAAGCTGAGTTGGAAGATTGTGATTGGTGTTAGGTTTCCTTGACAATGTGGTGATTCCCACACGTGCAGATTGATATATGTTTAGATCTGTGATACGGGACAGACCACGAGGGCAGCCTCCATTTTGTGAGTCCTGATATAAATTTACTTTATCAAGCTAAATTAAAAATGAAAACAGACTTCATATTTGGCTCAGTTTAATATATTTGATTGAAACACATATTTTATTACACATTTTAAAGAAATACTTATCTCTATTGTATTAGAAAATAAATATTATTTTAAATAGTGCTATGATCTCCTCCTATTATTGATTTAAGTTCATTACTTAAAATTTTAAGCATGCTTCTTAAAAATCAGAACTCAGAGCTCATTTTATTCTATGTATTTGCTCTGTGCAGATAAAAATTTTAAGCATGAATTATATTTTGCTTTAAATATAAACCTTTCTGTATACAGTCACTTATTTTAATGTGTTTACTTTGAAAATCCCTCTATAATATCCTCAATAAAATAAGTTTCAACTTTTTCAAGAAAATGTAGTACCAAAATATATCATCAATAATAGTGAAAATGTTCATATATATTTACCTCAATGAATTGAGTGACTTAATATTAAGAGAAGTAGTATTTCATTTGGTACTATAAGTAAAAAATATCTAAAAAGAAAAAAAAAATTACCTTAAATCTCTTGCACATATTCCTTAAGAATAAGATCATTTCTCCTCTCCTGATATTTCTTTCAGTCTGTAACAGAGGCTGAAGTTAATTTCACCCTTCAAATCTTCATTCTAAACTTTGTTTATTCTCACTGATACCACTGATCAGATTGTTTTGACTAACTTGAAAATGTGATGTAGCAATTGCATTAATTCCTTCATACCATATTTGGACAACTTGTGTTATCTGGAATTTACCTCTTTCCAATTTGCCTGTTCACTCGGGTAGAACAATTATTTATTTCAACATACCATTTTATCTTAGTCTCATTCTATCTTACTCCTCCACACATACCTGCATTGATGTACCATCTAGACATGAGTTTGACCAAGCTCCAGGAGTTCGTGATGAACAGGGATGCCTGGCCTGCTGCAGTCTATGGAGTTGCAAAGAATTGGACATGACTGAGCTACTGAACTGAACTGAACTGAACTAGACACTTTTAAATAAATAAACATCACTTGCATTCATGATATTTTAGATTATATTTTGGATCACAAAGTATTACTTATTTTTTTGACAGTGGTCAATGTCAACTATATCCTTCATTACTCCATATTTCAAAACACTTATTTCCAAAACAACAGTAATACAGTAGATTCTTTTAGCAACCACAATAACTGTAGTGACTTTGATCTAGGCAGAAACTTAGCTTATCCAGTTGCATTTGTCATGAAAATGAAAGCGTTAGTTGTTCATTCCTGTCCAACTCTTCTGTGACCCTGTGGACTCTAGCCCACAAGGCTCTTCTGTCCATGGAGTTCTCCAGGCAAGAATACTGGATTGGGTCACCATTCCCTTCTCCTAGAGATCTTCCCAACCCAGAGACCAAACCTGGGTCTTCCGCATTGCAGGTACATTCTGTACAGTCTGAGCCACTACAGAAACCCTATGCATTTGCATATTACATCACATTTCACTATTGAACCAATTAACTTTCTCTATAACTCAGATCTTCTCAATTTCCTATGGCAAGAGCATATTTTGCAACTAAAATGATGGAGAAATAATATCAAGAAGTCCACCTTAACAACCCATCCTTACTAAGTAGTAGTGTATGTGTCAGAGAAACCTGCAGATCACTGTGCACAAACAGACTCTAGAATGAGCCTTGGAGTCTTTGAGATGAATGCAGATAATTCATGTAAATATATCCAGAAAAATGGCTGCTGTTTTAACAGTGTACATTGAAACTTTATCATTCTTCTCTTGAGGCTTTATCTGGACATCCATTACTATTAAATTCTTCATCTTCGACATAAAGTGAAAGTGAAGTTGCTCAGTCATGTCTGACTCTTCCTGACCCCATGAACTGTAGTCTACCAGGATTCTCCGTCCATGGGATTTTCCAGGCAAGAGTACTGGAGTGGGTTGCCATTTTCTTCTCCAGGGGATCTTCCTGACTCAGGGATTCACGGAAAGAGAAAGATATTTTAGGCATAATTTCCTGATACTTTATCAGATGCTGGTACAGAACATTGGATGAAAGATTTTTCAATGTTAGCTGATTTTTTAAAAACTATCAATGCTTATCAAAACGTAAAATAGCTATGCAATACATGAAACTAACCTGATCTTCAAGGAAAATTCGACTCAGCTTGAAAAGTTAAGATTCCTATTTCCTGAGGTACTTTATAATTATAAAATACAATTTGAATTATAGGAAACACTACAGCATATTTAATAATGAAAATTATAAAATAGATCAAATAAACAAAGTTACCTTAAATTTCCTTAGTACATTATTCACATAAGCTAAAGATCTTAAATTTCAAAATGTTTAAGAATAGTGTACAAATAGTCATGGGGCACAAATTGTATACTAGGTTTTACTCAGTGAACTAGTCATAAGATCACCGCTTTTATTATATATACATATATTTCAATGGATATGAATGTGAGAGGCATTTTAGTTGGAGGTTGGAATAGAAACAATATTTCCTAAAATAAATTGTCAAACCTTATTTTGTATCTGAATTTACATTTTAGCAGCCATAGAAGGTCTATTTAAACTGAAACTTTCAAGAGACTTCTAATTGTTACTGTCTAGCAAGGTTATCAAAGAAGATAAAATATACCATCTTTTATTTATTTATTTATTTTTGTTGTTGTTTGAGGATATTTGAGGTTATAATAATGCTCTTATCTGTAAAAGATCAAAAAGGAGGTGCTCCCAATATTAATGTTTGCTATTAAGCTTTTCAGCTGTCTGATAACTCAAGTGATCTATAGTTGAATATACTCTAATGCCAGATGGAATATCAGAAAATGTGTAGGAGGCTTTAATTATCTGAAAACCCAAAATGAACTCTAGCCCATGATACCTGGGGATTTTAATGAAGAGCATACATATGTTCTTCTTGCTAATTGAAGATGAGCTTCATTTTAACGGACTTAATCTCTTGAGAATTTAAAACATAAAAAAGAGAAGAATTGAAAAGAATTTTAAAAACCCAGAGCAAACTTTTCTAAAACTCTACATGATGAATAGGAAATTATTATTAGAAGCTTATATTGCCAATAATAGTGGCAAATTATTATATTGAATATGTAAAATATCTACATAGAAGTTCATGAAATTATAGGTATGAATTTTTTATGGTTAACAAATGATGCAACCAAAACATTTATGATATAGCTAAATAAAGCATTACATCTACATATTTAAAGCTGAATATTGAATACATTGTAAAAAGTCAGGCTGTACATAATGCATTAATAATAGCTAGTATTTACAGCAGTCCATGGGATCGCTAAGAGTCAGATATGACTGAGTGTCTTCACTTTCACTTTTCATTTTCATGCATTGGAAAAGGAAATGGCAACCCACTCCAGTGTTTTTTCCTGGAGAATCCCAGGGATGGGGAGCCTGGTGGGCTGCGGTCTACGGGGTCGCACAGAGTCAGACATGATTGAAGCGAATTAGCAGCAGCAGCAGAGTTAGAAAAATTTTAGATGTAGAATTTAGAATAATTGAGGTTTTATTTTTGTAAATGACCCTTAGAGAAATTATAGCTACTTTAAAAGGGGAGGGGGAAGGAGTGCTATTTGAAAGCAAAAATAATTCAACAAATTTGAAAGGACAAAATACCTATAAACATACTTTAGTGTGATGAAATATATACATTACTTTCAGAGGTCACCATATTTGCTGAGGGATACTGAAAATTAGTTGGAAGCCATGTGCTGAGCTATGTACAAGTCACCACAGGACAGTATTAGTGGCTGATCCAAATATTGAGTTAGGGATACAAATGTTAAGAACTTCCCTGGAAAAACTGGAAACATAAATATGAATAATCCTGGAGAAGGAAGCAAAGCACAGCAGAAGAGCCTTAGTCAGAGGAAAAATAGTTAAAATCACTACAAGGGAGTTTATGATTTAAACATGAGGAATGGTGGTGAATAGCCAGAGAGAGTTTCAAATGAATATGAAAAAAAGACGGGAAAGAAGAGTATATGGCAGGATCTACATGAGTGCCACCCAAAGTAGTTAGGCCAGTGCTCGCTCACCTGGCAATTACGGTCCTTAGTATTACAGATCAAATGCCATGACGACTTGATGCCTTACACACTTGCTTGAAGCAACTGTCAATATTTTGTTTGCCCATTCACCAACTGCTGACAATGACAGATACCTATATGCTGACTGTGCTGGACAAGTACATTTATTGCAGACTGTTTTGCTTTTTTTTTGTAATTTTATCAAATTGCTCTCTTCAAGTAACATAAGTACATACCCTGAATGTGCTCAACCCCGGGCCTCTGATGAGATCAGTTTTTTAGCTGAAAGCTAAGCAGTGGGATCCAAAACATCAGATGATTGTGTTACCAGATATGTAGAATGAGAAAGCTGGTAAGTAACGATTGTCATCTTTGGGGGTTCGAAAAGTGGGAGATTAACTTGAATAACTGCCTGAGGATTTGACCATTTTGAGATTTCAAATATGGATTAAAAGAGTTATACCATTCTTTGGATGGAGGTATCAAGCATATATTATCCAATGATAATCAAAGATTCATTATATGTATGTATATATATGTATATATGACTATACATATATATGTACAAATATATACATATATATGTATAATCAAACATATATTATCCAATGATGCAACTCAATCATGAAGTAGTACAAGCTAGCTTGTAAGTACATGAGCAAAAGTGAAGTGAAGTCACTCAGTCATGTTCGACTCTTTGTGACCCCATGGACTGTAACCTACCAGGCTTATCCATCCATGGGATTTTCCAGGCAAGGGTACTGGAGTGAGTTGCCATTTCCTTCTCCAGGGGGTCTTCCTGACCCAGGAATCTACCCGGCGTCTCCTGCATTGTAGGCAGACGCTTTACCCTCTGAGCCACCAGGGAAGCCCACTGAAGTAATTACAAATTACTACCAAGAATGTTTATTTCCAAAGCATTTAGAATAAAAAATAGGATGATACAGTCTTAACTTAGTACTAACCTAAACCTGTTTAAATATTCGTTAGCTTGAGTCTGAATTAGTTTATCAGTTCAGTTAAGTAGCTTGCTGCTACTGCTAAGTCACTTCAGTCGTGTCCAACTCTGTGCGACCGCATAGACAGCAGCCCACCAGGCTCCCCCGTCCCTGGGATTCTCCAGGCAAGAACACTGGAGTGGGTTGCCATTTCCTTCTCCAATGCATGAAAGTGAAAAGTGAAAGTGAAGTTGCTCAGTCATGTCCAACTCTTCGCGACCACATGGACTGCTGCCTACAAGGCTCCTCCATCCATGGTATTTTCCAGGCAAGAGTACTGGAGTGGGGTGCCATTGCCGTCTCCATAAGTAGCTTAGTTGTGTCCAACTATTTGCAACCCCATGGACTGCAGCACGCACCACCTCCCTGTACATCACCAACTTCTGGAGTTTACTCAGACTCATGTCCATTGAGTCGGTGATGCCATCCAATCATCTCATCCTCTCTCGCCCCCTTCTCCTCCTGCCTTCAATCTTTCCCAGTATCAAGGTCTTTTCCCAATGAGTCACCTATTCCCATCAAGTGATCAAAATATTGTAGCCTTAGCTTATGCATCAGACAATTCAATGGATATTCAGGACTGACTTCCTTTAACATGCACTGGTTGGATCTGCTTGCAGTCCAAGGGACTCTCAAGAGTCTTCTCAAACACTGCAGTTCAAAGGCATGAATTCTTCAGCACACAGCTTTCTTTATAGTCCAACTGTAACAGTCGTACATGACTATGGAAAAGCCATAGCTTTGACTAGATGGACCTTTGTTGGCAAAATAATGTCTCTGCTTTTTAATACACTATCTAGGTTGATCATAACTTTTCTTCCAAGGAGTGAGTTTCTTTTCATTTCATGGCTGTAGTCACCATATGCAGTGATTTTGGAGACCAAGAAAATAAAGTCTGCCACTGTTTCCACTGTTTCCCTATCTATTTGCCATGAAATGATGGTACTAGATGCCATGATCTTAGTTTTCTGAATGTTGAGTTTTAAGCCAACTTTTACACTCTCCTCTTTCACTTTCATCAAGAGGCTGTTTACTTCTCCTCTTTCTGCCATATGGGTGGTGTCATCTGCATATCTGAGGTTATTGATATTTCTCCTGGCAATCTTGATTCCAGCTTGTGCTTCATTCAGTCCAGCCTTTCTCATGATGTACACTGCATTTAAGTTAAATAAGCAGGGTAATAATATACAGCCTTGACATACTCCTTTCCCAGTTTGGGACTAGTCTATTGTTCCATGTCCAGTTCTAACTGCTGCATCCTGACCTGCGTACAGATTTCTCAAGAGGCAAGTCAGGTGGTCTGTTATTCCCATCTCTTTCAGAATTTTCCAGAGTTTGTTACGGTCCACACAGGCAAAGGCTTTGGCATAGTCAATAAAGCAATAGATATTTTTTGTGGAACTCTCTTGCTTTTTTGATGATCCCATTGATGTTGGTAATTTAATCTCTGCTTCCTCTGCCTTTTCTAAATCCAGCTTGAACATATGGAAGTTCATGGTTCACATGTTGCTGAAGGCTGGCTTTGAGAATTTTGAGCATTACTTTACTGGCCTGTGAGATGAGAGCAATTGTGCAGTAGTTTGATCATTCTTTGGCATTGCCTTTCTTTGGGATTGGAATGAAAACTGACTTTTCCAGTCCTGTGGAGACTGTTGAGTTTTCAAAATTTGCTGCCATACTGAGTGTAGCACTTTCACAGCATCATCTTTTAAGATTTGGAATAGCTCAACTGGAATTCCATCACCTTCACTAGCTTTGTTCATAGTAATGCTTCCTAAGGCCCATTTGACTTCACATCCCAGAATGTCCAGCTCTAGGTTGGTGATCATACCATTGTGATTATCTGGGTCATGAAGATCTTTTTGTGCATTTCTTCTGTGTATTCTTGCCACCTCTTCTTAATATCTTCTGCTTCTGTTAGGTCCTTACCATATTGGTCCTTTATTTAGCCCATCTTTGTATAAATGTTCCCTTCATATCTCTAATTTTCTTGAAGAGACTCTCTTGAAGAGATCTCTAGACTTTCCCATTCAATGGTTTTCCTCTGTTTCTTTGCATTGATTGCTGAGGAAGGCTTTCTTACCTCTCCTTGCTAATCTTTGGAACTCTGCATTCAAATGGGTACATCTTTTTTTTCTCCTTTGCCTTTAGCTTCTCTTCTTTTCACAGCTATTTGTAAGGCCTCCTCAGACAACCATTTTGCCTTTTTGCATTTCTTTTTGTTTAGGATGTTCTTGATCCCTGCGTCCTGTAGAATGTCACAAACCTCCATCCACAGTTGTTTAGGCACTTTGTCTATCGGATCAAATCCCTTGAATCTATTTCTCACTTCCACTGTGTAATCATAAGGGATTTGATTTACGTCATATCTGAATTGTCTAGAGGTTTTCCTTACTTTATTCAATTTAAGTCTGCATTTGACAATAAGGAGTTCATGATCTGAGCCCAGTCATTTCCTGGTCTTGTTTTTGCTGACTGTATAGAGCTTCTCCATCTTTGGCTGCAAAGAATATAATCAATCTGGTTTTGGTATTGACCATCTGGTGATGTCTATGTGTAGAGTTTTCTCTTGTGTTGTTGCAAGAGAGTGTTTGCTATGACCAGTGCATTCTCTTGACAAAACTCTATTAGCCTTTCCCCTGCTTCATTTTGTACTCCAAGGCCAAATTTCCCTGTCACTCCAGGTTTTTCTTGGCTCCCTACTTCTGCATTCCAGTCCCCTATAATGAAAAGGACATCTTTTTGGTGTGTTAGTTTTAGAAGTTCTTTTAAGTATTCATAGAACCATTCAACTTCAGCTTCTTCAGCATTACTGGCCAGGGCATAGACTTGGTTATTGAATGGTTTGCCTTGGAGATGAAGGCAAAATAAATATGTATATATTTTTTTGCTTTGTTTTATATTAGTTTATAGATTGGAGTAGTTCATAAATTCTAGAACATCAAAACAAAAGAAATTGGGTAAACAGATGACAAGATAATGAGTTCAGGTTGATAAAATGTTGAAATAAGATATTTATTTTCAGCTCTCTTAGAGTGTTTACTCTAGTTTAGCATCTTACCATTTGAGGAAACAAATTGATTTATCATCCTAACAATATATGACTGAAACAAATAGAAAATTAAAAGTTTTTCTTTTAAAACCTCTTTTTGGTTATATATTATAAATCCATAACCTGCTTTTTTATAATTTTGGTTAATGCATGTATATTCTTTGGCAGGACTGATGTTGAAGCTGAAATTCCAGAACTTGGGCCACCTGTTGTGAAGGGCTGTCTCATTGTCTCAAAGATCCTGATACTTAGAAAAAATTACTCCAAAAGGAGAAGGATGACATGGTTAGATAGCATCACTAATTCAAGGGACATGAATCTGTGCAAACTCCAGGAGACAGTGAAGGACAGGGGATCCTAGTGTGCTGCAATGTGTGAGGTCCCAAAGAGTTGGACATGAGTGAGCAACTGAACGACAACAATAACATTTTGACCCCTGGTAATTATTATTTCATCTTGTCTGGAAAATTTATTTTGCTCTGATTTTACATAACCAGAAAAGTCATAATCTTCCATATCAATATGTTTTAAGACAAATATATGTATATAGGAATAATAGATCATTTTAACTTCCAATAAAGGTTATATTTTAGGTCATCTAACTCTGAATAATTTTTTTAAGCATGTGTATGTAGTCATTTATGCCTGTAAATTTTCTCCCAGTTTTATTGGACTTTTTCTCTAATCCTGTGTTTTTCATAATTGCTACTGAATCAGTATAAGGACTTTTCAAGCACAGGCAATATGAAAAAAAAGGGTAAAGTGTGAAAATTGCTACCATTTTTCAGACTAAATCTGAGTCTCAGCCAGGACTCACATTGGTCCACACAATGGCCCATAGCGTAGAGTGTCCCCTCACTGCTCCTAGAACCAGGCTTGTGAGAAATCCTCAAGGAGTCACAAGTTCTGAAAACATTTATAGGTCTGAAAAATTAAAAATCCATCATAATAAAAATAAATAGAAGCACTCAGGAATTATTTCCTTGAACAAATATACTCATCTAAGTATATATCAATCCATATTCATTTTCTGCTTTGTCATTGTTCAATAACTCAGTCATGTCTGACTCTTTGCGACGCCATGGACTGCAGCACACCAGGCTTCCCTATCCTTTGCAAAAATTGATTTCTCAGTTTGTATTCAGAACCCCATTCTTCATACTTTCTCAAGAACTTTGCTACTGGAAATATGTCTTTTACTGGAACATCAATTTCTAGTCAATAAATCTGTTAATATATTAATATGTATGAATATGATATTTCTTCTTTATTATAAGATATCCTCCCTTAAACTACAGAACTAATGCACATTTTTTTGTCCTTTTCACAGTAAATCTTGAGAGATCTTTATGTTTGTTGTTTCATATCCTCATTTCTAATTCTCTTCTCAAAACATTCAGATTCTGACTTCTAATCTCTTCTCAAATTGCCATTTACAAAATCTCCAAAACTTTCCTGCTTTCATAGTCTTTGTCTTCTTCTTAGAATGGTGACTCAATGATCATGCTTTCTTCTAGAATTCTCACTGATAGTTTTCCTCCCACTTCACAGGCTATGCATTCTCAAGTCTACTTTTTTGGCTTTTGTTCTCCAGCATTCGTGAAGTTGATATGATTAATTCTGTCCTTTCTCCATAATTTCTTCTAGCCCACTAGTCCAGTGCATTCATCATTTATGGATTAGTGATCTTTCCATTGATATCTTGGAATCAGATATCCCTCTGTCCTCCAAACTCATGTATGCAACTCTATGTAGATAATTTTCTCAAATCATTTCTTTTCCTCCAGTTACTGTTCTTTTCCTCTACTTTATGATATTCAAAGAACCTATAGCTGTGAAAAATCTTACTGGAACATCAATTGCTAATCAATAAATCCATTAATATGTTAATATGCATGAATATGATATTTCTTCTTTTAATTTCTAGCTTATTTTCCAAATTTTATCCACTAGAATGTGAGTTCCATGAAAGCAGGGGAATTTCTGCTTTATTACTAATACTTTACCAGCTTCTAGAAAAGTAAATAAGTAGGAATTTTAGCTAAATAACTGGGAATTCACACATGGCTACTCAAGTAAAGATGTGATCCTTGGAATGAATTGGAAGTGGTTTTCCATGGGTATAAAGTTTCAGCTATGAAAGACAAATGAGTTCTAGAGATCAGTTGTACAACACAGTGGCTGTAGTTAACAGTATGATACTGTTCATTTAAGAAATTTTAGGAAAGTGGATCTCATGTTAACTTATATAATGTGAATAATAAATAAATAGTATTCTATTTATTAATTTGTATTTATTAATACAAAGGGAAACAAAGAAACTCTGGGAGGTGTTAGATATATCTGTTACCTTGATTGTGGTGATGGTATTACAGGTATATAAAGTGAAGTGAGTGAAGTTGCTCAGTCGTGTCTGACTCTTTGCGACCCCATGGACGGTAGCCCACCAGGCTCCTCCGCCCATGGGATTCTCCAGGCAAGGATACTGGAGTGGGCTGCCATTTCCTTCTCCAGGGGATCTTCCCGACCCAGGGATCGAACCCACGTCTCCCGTTTTGCAGGCAGACGCTTTAACCTCTGAGCCACCAGGGAATTTATCCAAACATCAGATTTTATACATTCAGATCAGATCAGATCAGATCAGTCGCTCATTCATGTCCGACTCTTTGCGACCCCATGAACTGCAGCACACCAGGCCTCTCTGTCCATCACCAGCTCTCGGAGGTCACTCAGACTCACATCCATCGAGTCAGTGATGCCATCCAGCCATCTCATCCTCTGCCGTCCCCTTCTCCTCCTGCCCCCAATCCCTCCCAGCATCAGAGTCTTCTCCAATGAGTCAACTCTTCGCATGAGGTGGCCAAAATACTGGAGTTTCAGCTTTAGCATCATTCCTTCCAAAGAAATCCCAGGGCTGATCTCCTTCAGAATGGACTGGTTGGATCTCCTTGCAGTCCAAGGGACTCTCAAGAGTCTTCTCCAACACCACAGTTCAAAAGCATCAATTCTTTGGCGCTCAGCCTTCTTCACAGTCCAGCTCTCACATCCATACATGACCACAGGAAAGACCATAGCCTTGACTAGGCGAATCTTTGTTGGCAAAGTGATGTCTCTGCTTTTGAACATGCTGTCTAGGTTGGTCATAACTCCTTCCAAGGAGTAAGCCTCTTCTAATTTCATGGCTGCAGTCACCATCTGCAGTGATTTTGGAGCCCAGAAAAATAAAATCTGGCACTGTTTCCACTGTTTCTCCATCTATTTCCCATGTAGTGATGGGACCAGATGCCATTAAGCATGTACATTTTTTGGTATATAATTACATATCAATAAAGTGTTAAAAATTAGGAAATATCCTTGCAGGACTATTTCTTTGCAGGGTAGCTAATTTCTCCATGCTTAGGCACATTTTATAAAATATCAGAGAATATCAGGCATTGCAATGGCTAAAGTATGTTTAATAAGTTTATTAAAAATATACATTAGAAAAATCTTTCCTAAACCTGATCCTTTCCATCCTTGAAAAGTATCTTCTCATAAGTTTATATTTATCAAATATAAATTATTGATGATGTAATAAGAACTGTTTTATGAATTATTTCATTGAATATACACAAGCTATTTTGATAATTAAATTATATATACATAAATATATATGTATGATTATACAGATATACACATATATATATGTGCATATATATTTATGGAGTTGTCATTTAGTCTCTCAGACTGAGGCTTAAAGAGATTGAATTTTCCAGCCGGTAAGTCCTGGGAATCATAACACAAGAAAAAGTATACAACACTTTCCTAAAGATTAGGAGTTACTGGGTAACTTCTTTTTATATTGGATTATTTATTTAATAGATTATGGAATATACTATGGATTCCTTTCTATATAACACAATTTCCAATAACACAAAGATCATTTTTATCATTCTTTCAATTCATTTGTTTTGCTTCTTTTATATAAAATGCCAAATGCAGTTTGCAAAACTGTTAAACATTTTCATTTATTTTACTTCTCCTAGAGAAAGAGTGTCCTTAAGCATAAGTAATTCTCTCTCTAATATAGCTATTTAAGTACTTCATTTATTTAGGTTTTCTTCATGAATATTTAGCACATATTTTAGGGAAAAATTATAACTCATCTACACAGTGTATTTTATATCTGGATATAGACAGGGTTTTTATATTAAAACTTCGAGTTTTTGTTCAGTGTTATTTTATTATGGCAATAAAACTTCATTAGTTTTGATCAGATGACTACACAAATAACCTATTTGAAACTTCCAAGGTATGCAAAAGAAGCAAGCTTACAATGTCAAGATAATAAAACACTTTGAATCAGGAAAAAAATTCAAGGTTGGTAGAAAGAAAGTTATGTGTAAAGCAGTTTAAATAGTATTAATATTCTTTTTCATTAAACCATCACAGAGTTGGCAAATTAGCAGAAAGAAACAAATAAAAGTTTAATATATGAATGCATGCTTGGCCAGAAAAGAGCACAGCAGCCTGCAATATGAACTTCTTAATTAACACAATTGTAGCCACTGGTATAGAGATGTTGGATGGAATCTTCGAGACCTTAAAGACATGACTTTTGGCTCCAAGTCTTATGGTCTCTTTCCAACTCAGAAGGGCATTTTTTTTTTTTTTAAGAAACAGAAGAGGCATATTAACATCACACTTTATTAGAAAAATGCTGGGAAAAATTTAGGGCAAGAGGAGAATGGATGAGATGGTTGGATGGCATCACTGACTCAATGGACATGAGTGTGAGCAAACTCAGGGAGATAGTGAAGAATGGGAAAGACTTTAATGGCATCTGGTCCAGTCACTTCATGGCAAATGGACAGGGAAACAATGGAAAGAGTGACAGACTTTATTTTCTTGGGCTACAAAATCATTGCAGATGGTGACTGCAGCCATGAAATGAAAAGACACTTGCTCCTTGAAAGAAAAGCTATGACAAACCTAGATAGAATATTAAAAAGCAGAGACATCATTTTGCTGACAAAGGTCTGTACAGCCAAAGCGATGGTTTTTCCAGTAGACAGGTATGGATGTGACATTTGGACCATAAAGCATGCCAAATAATTGATGTTTTCTAACTGTGATGCTGGAGAAGACTCTTGAGAGTCCCTTGGACTGAAAGGAGATCAAACCAATCAATCCTAAAGGAAATCAACTCTGAATACTCATTGGAAGAACTGATGCAAAAACTGAACCTCCAATACGCTGGTCATCTGATGCTTAGAGCCAGCTCATTTGGAAAAGACCCTGATGCTGGGAAAGATTGAAGGCAGGAGGAGAAGGGCACAACAGAGGATGAGATGATTGGATGGCATCACTGACTCCATGGTTGAGTTTGGGCAAACTGGGAGATAGTGAAGGACAGGGATCCTGGTGTGCTGCAGTCCTTGGCATTTCAGAGAGTTGGACATGACTGAGTGACTGAATAACAATAACAATCAGAAGATAGTGATAGTGGAGGATAGAGGAGCCTGGTGTTCTGCAGTCCAGAGGGGAGCAAAAAATTGGACAGGTTTTAGTGACTGAATAGCAATAACAAAAAGCAGATTAACAATGTTGTGATAATTTCAGGTGGATAGCAGAGCAACTCAACTGAACATATTCATGTATCCACTCACCTTCAACCCCCCCCCCAATCCAATCCAGGCTGCCACAGAATAGTGAGCAGAGTTCCCTGTGATATACAGTAGGACATTGTTGGTTATCCATCTTTAATATAGCAGTTATGAAAACTTAATTTTGAATTTCATCTAATTTCAATGCATCAGGAAAATTTAACTGCATTCAATCAGAAAAGAATGTAGAAACCATTCTTAACCATTCTGAACCACTGCAGTCCTTACAACAACAACTACCTGGATTTGGCCAGCAGATCCTAGATTGCAGAACCTCTTCTGCATGAATGAAATCGCTACCTCTCCCCGTTACCTTCCCTAAAAGGGAATGGATTTTGTTTCCAGTGTTGTTTCTGTTAGATGCTTAAGCAGATATTTTATCTAAACAGATAGAGATAGATTATTTAAACAGTTATTTGAAGATTCAAAAAAGCACAGCATGTTCTTAAGCTGTGAAGAAATTGAATTAATTTCAGTAAACTTTGTATTACATTTCTCATCATTGACACTGTTTTATATTTAATATGTGGGTGACTTTTATTTCAGAGAAATTAGCATGACTAATTATGTCTAATTTACTTGTAGCTTATGAATTTTCAGGAATTGCACAACTGGTCTTATCAAATCTAGTACTTTCTCCATCTTTAGTAGAATGTGTTACATTTTACCACTTGAAGTGTGGTCCTCAGAATAATCTCAGATCACCTGGTATATCATTAAAAAATGCAGAATCTCAGTTTCCAACCAGGCAGACACACTTAATCAGAATCTTAATTTTAACAACGGATCCAGCACAGTTGAGAGACTCTCTTCTATCACAGAGTGAACAGTATGATATTAAAACAAATTGCAAAAATATGTCTTACTTATATAATTAGGTATTGAGCAGATATGTTTACCTAAAAATATTGTAAACTTATTAATTACTAAAGATACACAAGTATCAAGCTTGCCTCTACTCCAAGGTCACCTACTTAAGAGCATTGGAACTGATACCCATATATTGTAGCTGTTTTGTGGGCAAAGGAAAATGTTCAGTTTATAAAAATATTGTCAAGAAAATTCATGCAAATAATATTAATGTGAAAGGCTGCACAATGTCTCACGACCATCTTATCCCAAGTAGCAGTATTCTGAGGATCCAAACAGAACATGACAAAGCCCCTCTGCTTTTAGAGTCAAGTATACTTACAGTCAGACTGAGTGACTGAACTGAACTGAACTGATACTTAGCATCTTACCTTAACCCTTACTAAACTTTGTTCTGGAATGAGGCATTCAATTTGCATAGAAACCAAACATCTGTAAAATCATTATTAATTTCTTCCTTTCTATAATTCTCTGAATTGGAAAGGACAGATTTTCCATTTTCTCTTCCCTCTGGGCAAAATATGATGAGAGTCACATTCTACCTTAGGTTCTCCCTGGCCTTTGAGCTAATAAAACATTATTCTATGATCAATTATCCATATGGCCTGTCCTTCATATACTAACAAGAGCTACAATTATTCAAAAATATCTTTTACTTCTTTCCTAGTAAATCTCAAAAGGATGATTTTATTATAGAGTTGATAGGGTATTGCCTATTTGATCTTAAATGTATATTTTTTCATAAACTGATAAATGTCATTGATTAACTATCAGGAAGCCAATGTAACAGGATTTTGAGGAAGGAAAAATACAAGAGAAAATGTAAATGCTGATGTCGTGGCATATTAGATCATTCTAAAAGTTAAACTAAAACTAAGATATAAGGAAGGCAATTAAGTTTTCAGAACTTTGATTTTTGGTTGCGTAGTTTATAATAAAAGTTGAACTTTTGGAATTGAAACAGATGGAAGTGTGTTTGATAGGATCTTCTTATTCTACCATTCCACAGTCATTTGTGCAGATTTTGATGGGTTTGCAGAGCTGTATGAAGCAACATATATTATGATGTAAATGCCATCATTATGACATATGCTTAAACTTCTGCTGAGAAATAAATAAAATATCTTGAAATGCCTGCTGTTTATCCCAGCTGTTTATTCCTCACAGCCCATAAATGGAAAAGTCACACAGTTTAGCATTTATATGCTAGAGAGGCATTTGGAAATAATTAAAACTCTTTCAGAGAGTGCTTTCTTTTTGTTCTGAATTAGAATTAACTCATAATTTAAAGAAAAGAAGGCAAAAGCATTATTTGAGACTAAAGTATATAGTTTTTATTTAGGAAAATAAAGAGATAGTCAAGATTTGCTTTTTTCTCTCAAATTCCCAATAGTGGGGTAAATAAGTGAGAGGACATATCTGGGAACAAGGATAGTCCATCCAACCTATAAGTCTGCCTGCATTTCCAGAGGAGAAACAAATGCCAGTGGGAAACTTGCTTCCGTGGGTAAATTGGCTGGATTGCAATGATCTGACTTAGACTGACGCTAATACACACATATAAGGGAAAGCCAAGGGAGATGATTTCCCTCATTAAAAACTGGTGCAATAGTTATGAAATTAAAAAACAAATGACTTCTACAAATATGAAATAAAAACATAGTATTTGTATATAAATATTTAATAATTATTGTTTTTTATGAATGTGCTACAGCCACATGTCCACAATATAAATATCCCAATTTGTTTGACAAAAGATTTAACAGATTTACTTGAATTTTATGAAAATTTTATGAATTTTATGAAAAATGTTATGAAAAATATCAAATTCAAAATGAATCATTTTGAATTTGATATTAATGCAATGGCTAAATAAGCTAGTATATTTTGTCTACCTTCTAACTCCAGTAAGCTATTTACCACTAGATAAGATAAATTAAATCACAATGACAGTACATGTTAGTGTAGAGAAGAGTTACACTTTAAAACATGGTATAGTATCAGGTTTTTTTTTTTTTTTAACATTTCAGAAGCAAAAATATTATGAAGAACCTCTCAAACTTTTTATTCATAGTTGAAGAACATAACCGAGCCATCAAAGCACATTCTAGTTATACAAAATAACTGGAGGGAAAATAATATTTGAATTATTTTTGCTGTCAAATTGTTTTCAAAATTATATACCAAGACTTTTATTTAAAACAATTTTGATCAACCAAGTTGCCTATAATAAATATTATATATCTAGTTTATATTCATAGTATAACTGTATGAAATAAGTTTTTATATATTATATAATTTATATTATTATAAACTATTTATTATATAAAAATGATCATTTAAGACTTACTATGCTTAATATCTTCAATTCTTCAATTCATGATTTTCTAGTTTCTTGTGTATAAGCAAGTTAAATATTGATTTTTAATGTTACTAGCAAATCATCAACCAATAAAGAGTGGTTTATTTTGGATATGTGTGCATGTGTTTTGGTGATTGTGTCTCTGCAAATTAAAGTAAATGGTTAGTTTTTAGTAGAAATATTTACTGACATCTTTTTAATATTAGCAAAGGCATCTTTGTTAAATCTTTTGTTTTATAAGGACTGGTATTTATTATCTGGGCTTTCCTGATGGCTCAGATGATAAGAATCGGCTTGCAATACAGGAGACTTAGATTTTATCCTTGGATTGGGAAGATCCCCTGGAGAAGGGAATGGTAAATCACTCCAGTATTCTTGCCTGGAGAATTCCATGGACAGAGGAACCTGTTATTTATTTGGCCACACCCTGCAGCAAGAGGCATCTTAGTTCCTTGACCAGAGATTGAATCTGTACCCATTGCAGTGGAAGTGTGGAGTCTTAACCACTGAACCACTAGGGAATTCCTGATATTTCCTGAATCTCGAAATTATTCTTCATGTGTTAAAAATGGCATTACTTATTTACTGGTATGAGAGTCACATATGATGTGCTCCTCAATCGAATCCCTTATGACTAACAGTGGAAGTGAGAAATAGATTTAAGGGACTAGATCTGATAGACAGGGTGCCTGATGAACTAGGGATGGAGGTTCATGAAATTCTACAGGAGACAGGAATCAAGACGATCCCCAAGAAAAAGAAATGCAAAAGAGCAAAATGGCTGTCTGAGGAGGCCTTAAAAATTGCTGTGAAAAGAAAGGAAGCAAAAAGCAAAGGAGAAAAGAAAAGATATATCTACTTGAATGCAGAGTTCCAAAGAATAGCAAGGAGAGATAAGAAAGTGTTCCTCAGTGATCAATGCAAAGAAATAGAGGAAAAGAAAGGAATGGGAAAGACTAGAGATATCTTCAAGATAATTAGAGATACCAAGGGAACATTTCATACAAAGATGGGCTTGATAAAGGACAGAAATGGTAGGGAACTAACAGAAGCAGAAAATATTAAGAAGAGGTGGCAAGAATACACAGGAGAACTGTACAAAAATGATCTTCACAACCCAGATAATCACTATGGTTTGATCACTCACCTAGAACCAGACATCCAGGAATGTGAAGTCAAGTGGGCCTTAGGAAGCATTACTACTAACAAAACTTGTGGAGGTGATAGAATTCCAGTTGAGCTATTTTAAATCCTGAAAGATGGTACTGTGAAAGTGGCATTCAATATGCCAGCAAATTTGGAAAAGTCAGCAGTGGCCACAGGACTGGAAAAGGTCAGTTTTCATTCCAATTCCAAAGAAAGGCAATGCCAAAGAATGATCAAACGACCGAACAGTTGTACTCATCTCACATGCTAGTAAAGTGATGCTTAAAATTATCCAAGCCAGGATTCAGCAATACATGAACCGTGAATTTCCAGATGTTCAAGCTGGTTTTAGAAAAGGCAGAGGAACAAGAGATCAAATTGCCAACATTCGCTGGATCATCAAAAAAGCAAGAGTTCCAGAAAAACATCTATTTCTGCTTTATTGACTATGCCAATGCCTTTGACTATGTGGATCACAATAAAATGTGGAAAATTCTGAAAGAGATGGGAATACCACACCACCTGACCTATCTCTTGAGAAACCTGTATGCAGGTCAGGAAGCAAAAGTTAGAACTGGACATGGAACAACAGACTGATTCCAAATAGGAAAAGTAGTACGTTAAGGCTGTATATTGTCACCCTGCTTATTTAACTTATATGCAGAGTACATCATGAGAAATGGTGAGCTTGAGGAAGCACAAGCTGGAATCAAGATTGCCGGGAGAAATATCAGCAATCTTAGATATGCAGATGACTCCACCCTTATGGCAGAAAGTGAAGAAGAACTAAAGAGCCTCTTAATGAAAGTGAAAGAGGAGAGTGAAAAAGTTAGCTTAAAGCTCAACATTCAGAACTAAGATATTGACATCCGGTCCCATCACTTCGTGGCTAATAGATGGGGAAACAGTGGAAACAGAAGCTGACTTTATTCTTCTGGGCTCCAAAGTTCCTGCAGATGGTGATTGAAGCCATGAAATCAAAAGACCGTTATTGCTTGGAAGGAAAGTTATGACCAACCTAGACACCATAATAAAAAGCGGAGACATTACTTTGCCAATAAAGGTCCATCTAGTCAAAGCTATGGTTTTTCCAGTGGTCATGTATGGATGTGAGAGTTGGACTGTGAAGAAAGCTAAGCACCGAAGAATTGATGCTTTTGAACTGTGGTGTTGGAGAAGACTCTTGAGAGTCCCTTGAACTGCAAGGAAATCCAACCAGTCCATTCTAAAAGAGATCAGTCCTGGGTGTTCTTTGGAAAGACTGATGTTGAAACTGAAACTCCAATACTTTTGCTGCCTGATATGAAGAGCTGACTCATTTGAAAAGACCCTGATGCTGGAAATGATTGAGGGCAGGAGGAGAAGGGGACAACAGAGAATGAGATGGTTGGATGGCATTACTGACTCAATGAATATGGGTTTGGGTGGACTCCGGGAGTTGGTGATGAACAGGGAGGTCTGGCATGCTGTGGTTCATGGATTCACAAAGTGTTGGGCACAATTGATTGACTGAAATGAACTGAACTGAATGAAAGTATGCAATGATTATGTAGGTTCATATTTTGAAACTTTAAAAAATAACCCATATTGCTAGTTTTTTTTTAAGCTTATCAATTTTTAATAATTAAAAAGTCCAGTCACAATTTTTTCTTCAGTCATTTGCTCTGGTTCCTTCCATGGAGATGATCTAAAACAGCAATATGGAGGCAGAACTTGTACATACTTCCCAAGTTGGCTTTAGTTGAGTTCAACTTTTTGCAACCCCATGGAATACAGCCTTTTAAACTCCTTTGTTCATGAGGTTCTCCAGGCAAGAATAGTGGGGTGGGTTGCCATGCCCTCCTCCAGGGGATCTTCCTGACCCAGGAATTGAACTATTTCTCTTATTTGTTCTGCATTGGCAGTTGGAATCTTACCACTAGTGCCACCTAAATAGCCCAGGAACATACATATTTACATGACAATTCAATGTAGAAATCACTCTTCAGTCATTTTCAAAAGATGTCAAAAACTTTAAATGTGTAGTGCTTGAACTCAATGTCTGAACAACTAGAAAAATGAATCTTTTATATGCAAAATTCACAAAGGTTAGAATGTGCAAACACTGGCATATAAATAGTGTCTCTGTATTTCTAATAATTTTGTCCTTAGAAAACCTAGAAAACTAAATTTACATCCTCTCTAAACTAAGAGAAAATTGAGACTGAATCACTTATTATCATAAATATGCTTAAAATATCACTAGAATTTTCAGTGTAATCATGAATGCATTCATTTTTTCAAATACTCATGCTCAGATAGGCAGTAAATTTTCCCAAAATTTTAGTTATTTAAAGTCATTATGATCACTGATTGAGTAACATATTAGTCAAAATCAAGAATATTTTCAGTTTAATTAATTGTATTTTTCTGTTTATCCTTGGAATAAATGTTTAATTTTAATGTGTATTTTGAAATCATTAGATTATTTCTCTTTTAAAATGTTATATTTTAGGTGTGTGTGTTTGTCTTGAGAGATATACCTTTAAGAGTTGAATAGGTTAAAAGAGGAATTTAAATCATATGTTGTGGCATATATCCTGGCCATTTCCATTAAAGAGGGTTGATTTTGTCATGATACTAACAGTGCCAACTGAGAGAAATTTTCTTGTGATCTTCCACAAACTGTATTCAAATTATATGGAGAGAAAATTCTGCCTTAATATTTAAATATTTCTAAAAGTACTTCCTCTGTATCCTACATTTTAGCTCAAACTACCTTCAGCTTTCACCTAAACTAATAGAAGAAACTTTCTTAAAAATAGATTTTTATTGGTTTTAAAAATAATTTTTAATCAAAATTTTAGAAAATCATTTCACAAAACAAACAGTATTTTGTGTTTCACTTTTAATTTAAAATACTTTCAATCTCCCATTACTCTTAGGCTTAAAAGTAAGAGTCTTAACATCTTCCCTGAAGATTCCTATGTCTAGCCCTTCCTTACTTCTGTCTCCTTCTCTAATGTGTTATACCTTGCTTTCTTAATTCTAGCTCCAGCGGTCCTCTTTCAAATTCTTAGATCCCTTCACCCCTGGGCCATCCTCCATAATACTCCCTCTTCAGATTAACAGTTCAGTTCAGTCACTCAGTCATGTCTGACCCTCTGCGACCCCATGGACTGCAGCAAGCCAGGACTCCCGGTCCATCACCAACTCCCGGAGTTTACTCAAACTCATGTCCATTCGTCACTGATGTATGCAACCATCTCATCCTCTTAGGTTCCCTTCTCCTCCTGCCTTCAATTTTCCCCAGCATCAGGATTGTTTCCAATGACTCCATTCTTCGCATCAGGTGGCCAACACATTGGAGTTTCAACTTCAACATCAGTCCTTCTAATGAATATTTAGAACTGATGTCCTTTAGGATTGGCTGGTTGGATTTTCTTGATGTCCAAGGGGCTCTCAAGAGTCTTCTCCAACACCACAGTTCAAAAGGATCAATTCTTCAGCGCTCAACTTGCTTTATAGTCCATCTCTCACATCCATACATGACCACTGGAAAAGCCATAGCTTTGACCTGACAGACCTTTGTTGGCAAAGTAATGTCTCTGCTTTTTAATATGCCATCTAGTTTGGTCATAATGTTTCTTCCAAGGAGCAAGTGTCTTTTAATTTCATGGCTGTAGTCACCATCTGCACTGATTTTGGAGCCCCCAAAATAAAATCTTTCACTGTTTCAATTGATTTCCTATCTATTTACTATTAACTGGTAGGACCAGATACCTTGATCTTAGTTTTGTGAATGTTGAGCTTTCATCCAACATTTTCACTCTTCTCTTTCACTTTCATCAGGAAGCTCTTTAGTTCTTCTACACTTTCTGCTATAAGGGTGGAGGCATCTGCATATCTGCTGCTGCTGCTGCTGCTAAGTCACTTCAGTCGTGTCCAACTCTGTGCGACCCCATAGACAGCAGTCCACCAGGCTCCTCTGTCCCTGGGATTGTCCAGGCAAGAACACTGGAGTGGGTTGCCATTTCCTTCTCTAATGCATGAAAGTGAAAAGTGAAAGTGAAGTCGCTCAGTCGTGTCTGACTCTTTGCTAACCCATGAACTGCAGCCTACCAGGCTCCTCCATCCATTGGATTTTCCAGGCAAGAGTACTGGAGTGAGGTGCCATTGCCTTCTCTGTCTGCATATCTGAGGTTATTGTTATTTCTCCTGGAAATCTTGATTCCCGCTTGTGCTTAATCCAGTCCAGCATTTCGATAACATCAGATCAGATCAGTTGCTCAGTCGTGTCCGACTCTTTGCGACCCCATGAACTGCAGCACGCCAGGCCTCCCTATCCATCACCAGCTCTCGGAGGTCACTCAGACTCACATTCATCGAGTCAGTGATGCCATCCAGCCATCTCATCCTCTGTCGTCCCCTTCTCCTCCTGCCCCCAATCCCTCCCAGCATCAGAGTCTTCTCCAATGAGTCAACTCCTCGCATGAGGTGGCCAAAATACTGGAGTTTCAGCCTTAGCATCATTCCTTCCAAAGAAATCCCAGGGCTGATCTCTTTCAGAACGGACCGGTTGGATCTCCTAGCATACTCTTCATAAAAGTTAAATAAGCAAAATGACATAATCCTTTCCCAGTTTACAACCAGTCTGTTGTTCCATTCCAGTTCTAACTGTTGCTTCTTGACCTGCATACAGATTTCTCAGGAGGCAGGTCAGGTGGTCCGGTATTTCTACCTCTTTCAGAATTTTCCACAGTTTACTGTGATCCACACAGTCAAAGGCTTTGGAATGGTCAATAAAGCAGAAATAGATGTTTTTCTGGAACTCTCTTGCTTTTTCAATGATACAGCGGATGTTGGCAGTTTGATCTCTGATTCCTCTGTCTTTTCTAAAACCAGCTTGAACATCTGGAAGTTTACGGTTTACACTGTTGAAGCCTGGCTTGGAGAATTTTGAGCATTGCTTTGCTAGTGTGTGAGATGACTGCAATTGTGTTGTAGTTTGAGCATTTTTTGGCATTGCCTTTCTTTGGGATTGAAATGAAACCTGACTTTTTCCAGTCCTGTGGCCTCTGCTGAGTTTTCCAAATTTGCTGGCATATTGAGTGTAGCACTTTCAAAGCATCATCTTTCAGGATTTGGAACAGCTCAACTGGAATTCCATCACCTCCACTAGCTTTGTTCATAGTGATGCTTTCTAAGCCCCACTTGACTTCACAGTTCAGGATGTCTAGCTATAGGTGAGTGATCACACCATTGCCATTATCCGAGCTGTGAAGATCTTTTTGTATAGTTCTTTTATATATTTTTGCCACTCTTGTTAGTATCTTCTGCTTCTGTTAATTCCCTACTATTTCTTTCTTTATTGTGCCTGTTTTTTGCTTGAAAATTTCCCTTGGTATCTCCAATTTTCTTGAACAGATCTCTAGTCTTTCCCATTCCTTTTTTTCCCCTCTATTTCTTTGCATTGATCACTGAGGAAGGCTTTCTTATCTCTCCTTGCTATTCTTTGGAACTCTGCATTCAAATTGATATAGCTCTTTTTCTCCTTTGCCTTTCACTTCTCTTCTTTTCACAGCTATTGCTAAGGCCTCCTTAGATAACCATTTTGCCTTCAGGTAATTCTTTAATCTTATTTCTGTCAAGTTAACAGTGCAAAGGACCCTATTATTGGTTAAAAAAAAAATCAACTTTCTGAACTCCATAATCAGGTTTAATCTTCTCTGTGGTTTTGTAATATCCAGTACCTTCTTTCCCATATGTTGTTTCACTGTTGTATGTTTGTGATATCGTTTTACTGCCCCTAAGTGGAACTTCAATCAGGATCTTTACTTGACTTTCCTTAATGTGGTTGCCCCAACGGAGAAGTTGATAGGAGACACAGTAACAAAATAAATAATCATAAACAGCATGAAATTTGGTAACACAGAATGGAATCATTTTATAGGAGAGCAGCAATTCTAGTGAAAAAATTATAAATCAAGAAGAAATGGATTCCTGCTTAAGATTAGAAGAGCAGCAATGTTTTGGGAGTACCCATATTTCACGGAGGAAGGTTTTCTGCCTAAAATTTATGCAATTTCCAAAAGAAAATTATTAATAAAACCTATTTACTATGCCAAAGCTTTTGACTGCATGGATCACAATAAACTGTGGAAAATTCTGAAAGAGATGGGAATACCAGACCACCTGACCTGCCTTTTGAGAAACCTATATGCAGACCAGGAAGCAACAGTCAGAATTGAACATGGACAACAGACTGGTTCCAAATAGGAAAAGGAATACGTCAAGGCTATATATTGTCACCCTGCTTATTTAACTTACATGCAGAGTACATCATGAGAAATGCTGGGCTGGAGGAAGCACAAGCTGAAATCAAGATTGCCTGGAGAAATGTCAATAACCTCAGGTATGCAGATGACATCACCCTTATGGTAGAAATTGGAGAAGACTCTGATGCTGGGAGGGATTGAGGGCAGGAGGAGAAGGGGACAACAGAGGATGAGATGGCTGGATGGCATCACTGACTCGATGGATGCGAGTCTGAGTGACCTCCGGGAGCTGGTGATGGACAGGGAGGCCTGGCGTGCTGCGGTTCATGGGGTCGCAAAGAGTCGGACACGACTGAGCGACTGATCTGATCTGAAAGAGCCTTTTGATGAAAGTGAAAGAGGAGAGTGAAAAAGTTGTCTTAAAGCTCAACATTCAGAAAACTAAGATCATGACATCCGGTCCCATCACTTCACGGGAAATAGATGGGGAAACATTGAAAGTGTCAGACTTTATTTTTCTGGTCTCCAGAATCACTGGAGATGGTGATTGCAGCCATGAAATTAAAAGATGCTTGCTTCTTGGAAGGAAAGTTATGACCAACCTAGATAGCATATTCAAAAGCAGAGACATTACTTTGTCAACAAAGGTCTGTCTAGTCAAGGCTATGGTTTTTCCAGTAGTCATGTATGGATGTGAGAGTTGGACTGTGAAGAAAGCTGAGCACTGAAGAACTGATGCTTATGAACTGTGGTGTTGGAGAAGACTCTTGAGAGTCCCTTGGACTGCAAGGAGATCCAACCAGTTCATCCTAAAGAGATCAGTCCTGGATGTTCATTGGAAGGACACATGTTGAAGCTGAAACTTCGATACTTTTGCTGCCTGATGTGAAGAGCTGACTCATTTGAAAAGCCCCTGATGCTGGAAATGATTGAGGGCAGGAGGAGAAGGGGACAGCAGAGGATGAGATGGTTGGATGGCATCACTGACTCAATGGACCAGGGTTTGGGTGGACTCTGGGAGTTGGGATGGATAGGGAGGCCTGGCATGCTGTGATTCATGGGGTTACAATGAGTCGGACACGACTGAGAGACTGAACTGAACTGCAACCTCAAAAATCTCATCCAACCATGCTACAAGCTCAAAGACACAAAGCCAGATAATCAAATCAAGACTTTGTGACTGGATCTTTTGATACAGACCCTCAGGGACAGTATCCATGACCTAAAATGACAACTGATCTTGGACACCATCCCCACATAATATACAATATGAGATAGTAACTTTGTTTCCTGCAGCTACTGTAAAAAATTCAACTTGCTTGGTGTTCTATTTATTTTTTTGCTTGGTGTTTTAAAACAACAGAAATTTATTCTTCCCTAGTTGTGGATGCTGGAAATCTGAATTAGGGCATGGCTGTGGTCATTCTGAGGTCTCTCAGGAGAATTTGTTTCTTCCAGCTTTTTGTGGCTACTGATATTTCTTGCCTCAGCCTATCTCCCTTTCTGCCTAACTTTCCCTTATTCCATATGTCTCTCACTCATCTCCCTCTGTCTTTTTTGTAGGATTACCTGTGATGAGGCAGTGTATCCAGACAACTCAAGATAAGCTTCCCCTCTCAAGATCCCTATCTAATTCAAAACCTTTTACAAAAAAAAAAAAAAAATTACTTTTGCCATAAAAAATGATATGCATAATTTGAGAATTTGGATATGGATATATATTGGGGTTGGAGGACACCATTCATCCTGCTACATATAGGAAAGGGAGAGCTTCAGTAAACAGTCTTATTTCTAAAACATTGGAACGGAAGGGTCACAATAGGCATATCAAAAGACCCTCTCAGAAAAATTATTGTTCTACAGTAATTCTGAAATCGGGCTTGGCACGTTACCAACTCCCCCTGCTCTGAAGGAAGGTAATGAACATTGCTTAGGGTGCTGATCTGATCCTTCAGAGTAGTTAAGTTCCTAGCACTAGCCTTGGACTCTTCTATTTTATTATTCATTCTTATTTGCTTATATTTTCTTCCACAAAGAATAGTCTTATGCTTCAGTCTGAGTAGTTTTTCCTCCTTTGGAGGACCTACGACTCTTTTTTTTTTTTTTTTTTTACTCTTTTATGACACCTAGGTATTTCTTTTGCTTTTTTATGTTAATTTTTTTTTTTTTTTTTTTTTTTTTACCCTAGGGTAGGACTTTTTTTTTTTTTTTGCAGGGGAAAATGGACAAAGGAAAGGGTCAATGAGGGTGGGAGGGAAATGGGAAGGAAAAAGGGGTGTGATGGTGGGGAGGAGTATATGCAATTTCTTAACTAATGGTTTTCTGGTTTTAATGACAAAGAACATTTTAAAAAATCATATTGAATTCATCTTATATTACGAGGTTTTATCTGGAAATGAAAAGTTTAGGAAACTAAAAGTCCAGTTTGAGTGTCCTCATCTTAGGCACATCTTGGTATTTTGTATTGGTAGGTTTATCTTTACAACAATATATTATTTAGGACAGGATCACATTTTGTCACTCTTCCTCCCTAATACCCAAAGTGGTACCAGACCCTTTTTCATTTTAAAGTGCCTCTGTCTCTTTTAGTCTAAACTGTTAGTACTACTGTCTACACAATTTTTCTAAAAACTCTGTGGATGTCTTAATGTCTTTCTCTCCATTAGACAGAAACCATACCAAGAAACCTTTCTGAGACAGGGGCACTTTGGGCTAAGGGTCAGAGCATTGTGTCACTTGTTGCTTATAATCTTTGCAGTGCTTTTCAGATAGCTAAACGAGTCCATAATGCAAGACTTTTATTTTTTAGTAAAATGTTTTATTAAAAAGTCCTTAATCAGTACCATTATCTTTACCATGATATTTTGCTGGCATTGCTCCTGATTAGGATTTTTATTTCATGCTAAGGCCTTTTTTTAAATTTGAAAGTATTTTCCTACTCCTGCTAGCTAAGCTGAGTGTGAGAGAATTTTATTCTTCAACATCAAAAGCACTAGGTCAGATACATTTTTATAAGCTACATTAAATGAACATAGTGTTGCAAACACTCCTCCATACATAACATAATCCACCTTATTTTTGTCCTCCATAAACAATATTCTTATTGCCTTTCCAACTTCCTTCAACTGTTTCTTCACAGGCAATGCTAAGTAAGATAACTTAGATTTTTGTATAAGATAAAGTTCATTCAGGGAAGCAGAACCTAAATATGTATTATGGAATAAGAAATTTACTATGAAACTTTATACAACTGTATCAGAAGTTGAGCAGCATGGCAAATCAGAGGAAGAATCAATAAGAAGTCTCCTGAAAAAGCAATATAAGCAGCTAAGTCAGAAATTGAAAGGGAGTCTAGGAAACCATGTCCATCCCCTTGCTGAAGTGAGGAAATGATGTGGGGGAGGAGTTGCAGAAAAGCTTGTGCAAATGTACCACATCTGGAGACCTACCTCACTTCTAGGACCAGCTAAGTGCCCAGTGAGGAGTTTAGAATTGCTATGGTCATCATATTTGGTTTTTATTATTCTGTATGTGTGATTTCTAGTAAACATCAAGGTGGAGAGTCTAGCAGATCATTGGAAATATACGTCTGGGACAAAGTCAGGGTTAAAAGTTTTGATAAGGAATTCAATATCATAAAATAGGTAGCTGAAAGCATTGCTTTATTTTAGAATACCAACAGTAGGAGACTGAAGTTGGAAGTGAGGGAGAGCAATATTAAAAAAAAAAGAAAAGATGGAAGCTAAGTGGATTGGTGAATTTAAAAGAATTAAGGGAAGATTTCAAATTGAAAAGAAAAAAAGTAGTATAACTCTTCACTTTATAACTTTACTGGTAGAAAACATTGAAAATTCCACAAAAATCTGTTAGAACTAATAAATGAATTCAGGAAAATTGCAGGATATAAAATTAACACAGAAACTCAGTTGTGTTATTATACATTAGCAATGAGTAATCTGACAAAGAAATAAAGAAAATAATTGCATTTACAATTGCATAAAAAAGAATAAAATACTTAGGACTAAACTTAACCAAGGAGGCAAAAGAATTGTGCCCTGAAAACTACAAAACTTTGCTAAAAAAAATTAAAGAAGAGAAATTAATAGAAAAAATATCCCCTGTTTATGAATTGTGAAACATAATGATATTAGATATCAATATTACCCAAACTGTTCAATCTATAGATTCAATACAATTCTTATTAAAATCCCATTGATTTTTTTTGTAAAAATAAAAAAAAAATCTAAAATTTATAGAGAATCTCAAAGGACTTCAAAGAATGAAAACTTTGAAAAAGAAGAACAAAGTTGGAAGTTTCACTATCTGATTTCAGTTAATTAAAAGCTGACTTAATCAAAACAGCATGGAATTGGCATAAAAACAGGTATACAGACCAGTGAAATAGGATAAAGAGCTCAGAAGTAAACCCTCATGTGTGTGACCTAGTGATTTTTGACCAAGATCATTTAATGGGAAAAGGACAGTCTTTTCAACAAATGGCGTTGGGAAAACTATGTATCCACATTGGGGAAAAAAAAAAAAAAGTTGGAAATTTAAACTATATAAAATTACTAGTTCAAATGAGTCAGATACCTAAAAATAAAAGCTAAAACTACGAAAATCTTAGCAGAAAACATGGATAGTGGTTTCTTCATATTGGATTTGGAAATGATTTCTTGCCTGGGACATCAAAAAGTGAAAGTGAAGTCGCTCAGTCCTGTTCGACTCTTCGCGACCCCATAGACTGTAGCCTACCCGGCTCCTCTTGTCCATGGGATTTTCCAGGCAATAGTACTGCAGTGGGTTGCCATTTCCTTCTCCAGGGGATCTTCCCAGCCCAGGGCTCGACCCCGGATCTCCCGCATTGTAGACAGACGCTTTACCGTCTAACAATAATAATAATAGGTGATTTGGATTGCATCAAAGTGTAAAACTGTGTACATGAAAGTGACACTTTACCGTTAACTGTGTCTCTCCCGAAAAGATCTAGCTTCCGGACCAATGACCAGGCTTGATCATTCAAGAGCTTTTGTGTCATTCAAGAGCTTTTGTGTAGCAGTTTTATTAAAGTAAGAAAAGAGACAGAGAAAGCTCTGACATAGACATCAGAAGAGGAATGGAGAGTGCACCCTCCGCTAGTCTAGCAAAGGAATTATATACTTTTTAAATTAATTATTACAATAAATCAAAAGAATGTCTCAAGGCTGTAAAGATATTTCTAGACCCACTCCCATAATATACATTTTAAGATAACAGGATTAGTCAGAAGAGTTTCAAGAAGGAGAAACTGTCCTCAAGCAAGACACATTGTTGTTATATGGTGGGATGATTTGGGAGACTGGCATTGAAATATGTATAATATAATATATGAAATGAGTCGCCAGTCCAGGTTCAATGCAAGATACTGGATGCTTGGGGCTGGTGCAATGGGACGACCCAGAGGAGGTATGGGGAGGGAGGAGGGAGGAGGGTTCAGGATGGGGAACACACGTATACCTGTGGCAGATTCATTTTGATATATGGCAAAACCAATACAATATTGTAAAGTTAAATAAAATAAAATTTTAAAAAAAAGACCGTAAAGAACAAATAATGTTTGTCTTTTCCTCCTCCTTGAGAATTCCAGACCCAAACTTCTTATCAACCTGCCTAGGAATTGACTTGTTTGTAATGTTTCTGATAATCAATAAAAGAGATTCTTGATCAAAAAAAACAACAAAAAAAACAAAAGGACACAATCAGCAGACCAAAAGGCTGCCCATGATCTGGGAGAAAATATTTTCAAATCATATATAATAGACTAAGAGCTTCCCTGGTGGCTCAGATGGTAAAGCGTCTGCTGCAATGCGAGAGACCTGTGTTTGATCCCTGGGTTGGGAAGATCCCCTGGAGAAGGAAATGGCAACCCACTCCAGTACTGTTGCCTGGAAAATCCCATGGATGGAGAAGCCTGGTAGGCTACAGTTCATGGGGCTGCAGAGAGTCGGACATGACAGTGACTTCTCTCTTGAAGAGCTTCCCCAGTGGTCCATTGGTTATGGTGGATTAACCAATGCAAGGGACTAGGGTTTGATCTTTGGTCCTGGAGATCCCACATGCTGTGAGGCAAGTAAGCCCATGAGCGACAACTACTGAGCCTGGACGCTGCAAGTATTGAAGCCTGTGTGCCTAGAGCTTGTGCTCTGCAACAAGAGAAATCACTCAGTGATAAGCCCGTGCACTGCAATGAAGAGTAGACCACTCTCACCACAATTAGAGAAAGCCCACATGTAGCTATGAAGACCCAGCACAGTAAAAATAAAATAAATATTTTTTTAAAGAGGCTAATATTAGGATATGTAAAGAATTCCTAAAAAGTCGACAGTAAAACTAAACTGCAAAATAAATAAATAAAAGTCCAGTTAAAAAACGATTAAAGGGCTTGAATAGCTATTTCTCCAAAGATATACTAATGTCGAAGAAGCATGGGAGAAGGTGCTCAACATCACTAATTATTAAGGAAATGCAGACTAAAAACACAATGAGAAGTTACCTCATATCCACTAGATTGCTACTACCATAAAAACAAAAAACAGTACGTGTTACTGAGAATGTCTAGAAACTGAATCCACTTTATGGTGCTGGTAGGAATATAAAGTGGTGCAACTGCTATGGAAAATAGAACAGTGGTTTCTTATAAAAACTGAAAATATCATCTCCATATAGTCTAGCAATCCCATTCTGGACATGTTTCCAAAATAACTGAATGCAGGGACTCAATCATATCTACTCAGGTTCACAGCAGCATGCTTCACAACAGTTAAAAAATAGAAACTACCTCTTGTCCACCAATTGATGAGTGTATAAACTTGTGTTTTGTATACGTATTATAAAAAATTATTCAGCCTTTAAAAAGGAAGAAAATTCTGACTCATGGTACAACTTGAATGTTCATTGAGAATATGATAGAGTGAAATAAACCAATCACCAAAAGATGAATATTGTATAATTTCAATTATATGATTGAAGGTATTAAGAAGAAGTGGCAAGAATACACAGAAGAACTGTACAAAAAAGATCTTCATGACCGAGATAATCACGATGGTATGATCACTCACCTAGAGCCAGACATCCTGGAATGTGAAGTCAAGTGGGCCTTAGAAAGCATCACTACGAACAAAGTTAGTGGAGGTGATGGAATTCCAGTTGAGCTATTTCAAATCCTGAAAGATGATGCTGTGAAAGTGCTGCACTCAATATGCCAGCAAATTTGGAAAACTCAGCAGTGGCCACAGGACTGGAAAAGTGTCACTAGTGGTAAAGAACCCTCCTGTCAATGCAGGAGACATAAGAGAGGCAGGTTTGATCCTTGAGTTGGGAAGATCCCCTGGAGGAGGGCATGACAACCCACTCCAGTGTTCTTACCTGGAGAATCCCCATGGACAGAGGAGCCTGGAGGGCTATGGTCCATTGGGTCATAAAGAGTTGGACACGACTAGAGACAGCACACACATGCATGCGGCCAATAATCCTTTCAATGAATATTCAGGGTTGACTAGGAATATGAAAAAAAGTCCTATCTCAAAGGAAAAGATGATACTTGGACACAATTCCAGGTACATGCCAGCTCTAAAATGTGGCTTGTCTTTTCACTATCCTTGATTTATCACAGAGTTAATTAAATTTTGTGCTCTTCTTATATAATCATTTGTGCACCTCCTATGATTAATCTTACACAGCCATTTTCTACAACAATAAGCAAAATTTTAGAATATTTAGCTGAGTTTTATTGTATGTATTCTGTGATATTAGAAAAAGGTCAATTTATAGAAATTAAATCTAAATATATATTTTATCCTTAAATCTTATGTTTATTTAGTATAGGCCTTGCCACTGTGGAATATTTTTCTATTAGAAACCTTGACAAATGTGTTGTAATCTTAGAAATGATTTGTGAGACAGCAGGAATAGCCAAAATAGATTAAATTAATGTGTTAGGTTTAGTGTTCACACAGCATGCTTTACTTTAATTGATTACTCTATGGCCAAACTTAAATTACAAATATCAGTGCTGATAGAAGAAAATGAATATTTAATAAAACACCCTTTGTATCACAGTAGCAGATTAATCTAAGTGAAAAAGCCATCATTTGTAATAAGCTTTTAAGGCTACTGTGATATCTTGAATACATGCAAGGTTAAAGAGCTTATACATACAAAGAGCAAGATAAGTTGGGATAATTTAACACAAAGTCTTTGCAATTAACTTTGAATTATGATGCATTTGGACTTAAAAATTAAGTAATACACTTACATTGAGAAGACATGGCAATATATATTTTCTAGTTTTGAAATTGCAACAGATTCATTTATCAATAAAATTATATCAATAGAAAAAAACCTAAAGAGCAAATGGTAAATAATTTAGCATTAACTAACTCTTAGAGTCATCAGTGCTTACATGTAGATAATCCTAATACAAATAATTTATAGATAATGTGCATTTAGTCCCCCATCACCAGTCATTGTCATCAACATAACCAAGTTTTTGAAATAAAACTCATATTAATAGCAATAAGAAATAGCACATTACTAAAATGTAAAACAATTATACAACTGACAAAAAACTTTTGTAAGATAATATTGAGAGTAAATCAGAATAAAATTATAAATAAGTAAAAAGTTAAATTGTATGCATTTAAAATATATTCTTTTACTCCCAAATATATCTTGACTTTTAAATCATTTAAATTTCTTAATTTGGAGATGTGCTTCAATAAAGAATCCTGTATACATTATTAAATCAAAAGTATCTAACACCTTAGAGGTTTATTTTGACTATTGAACTTCAATTATGACTTTGGCTCCGTAGGTTTTACTTCATTGTATGTTAAAATTGAAAATCATTGATTTTAAAAGCAATTAAATCCCATTTTTCCCTCATATTTCTCTTGATGTAGCTGAAGTAGGAGATGGAAACATTACCACTGAAAAAGGAGCTACAGGAAGAGCCAGCTTTGTGGAAAAATACTCAGTGCAGTCAGTCACGTCCCAGACAAAAGGACTAAACACTTGATGTAATGCTCTACTGTTACTGTCTTGAAATGCTGAGGAATTTTTGAATAAAGAGCACTGCATTTTTATTTTTCACTGATTATGCATAGTCATAAATAGAATTGAACCTGTTGGTGATATCAATGTGGAAAATCCCTCTCTGGGTCAAGGAGAGACTGATTGGGCACAGCTGCCAGCTATGTACTTAGATAAATATTTGGAGAGATCATATATAAAACGGACAACAAGGATTTACTGTATAGTGGAGGAAGCCATATTCAATATCTTATAATCTATAATGGAAAAGAATTTAAAAAGAATATATATATTCATTTATGCATATAAATATATAACTGAATCACTTTGCTATACACCTGAAACTAACACAATATCATGAATCAAATATTCTTCAATTAAAATAAGAATATTTGGAGAGAAAATGACTATTCTCTGAAACTTGGAATAAGTTCATGACCTTGGGTTTCATTCCTTTCCTGTATAGCCTGAATGTGCTAGAGATTTTGACTGGCACAAGGGTGAAGAGATCTTTCTTTACTTAATAAAAGAAAACAAATATCAACAATAACCAAAAAAAGAAGGATGGGCAATAGCAATATTAAAATGGAAAAATTCATGATCCACAATTATTTCATCTCTCAAAATAATTTCAAGAAAGTTTATAGACAATTAAAAATGATATAGATTTTGAAGAACATAGCTAACAAGTCTGAGTTAATAGATTTATACTGAAATTTAAAATTAAACTAGATAAATATGTAAAGAACTCCCAAATGTCTTAAAAACATTCAAAATTTATGTTCTCAAAGCAATGCTGCTGCTGCTGCTAAGTTGCTTCAGTCGTGTCCAACTCCGTGCGACCCTGTAGATGGCAGCCCACCAGGCTCCCCCGTCCCTGGGATTCTCCAGGCAAGAACACTGGAGTGGGTTGCCATTTCCTTCTCCAATGTTTGAAAGTGAAAAGTGAAAGTGAAGTTGCTCAGTCGTGTCTGACTCCTAGCGACTCCATGGACTGCAGCCCACCAGGCCCCTCCATCCATGGGATTTTCCAGGCAAGAGTACTGGAGTGGGGTTCCATTGCCTTCTCCTTCTCAAAGCAATAGATAACATTTAATAAAATTAAAAGTAGATAAAGACCACAGTTTCTGGCCTCCGTGCAATAACTTGAGAAACTAATAAGCTTAATAACACAATAACCAGTAGGAAATTATAGTACAGAACTCATATAAATAGCTCTAATTATTCTGAAAGGAAAAACAATATTACAATGCCTATTTAGAAATTAAGGACTTGCAGAACTGCACATAACAAAGTATGTAAAATATACTGAACCTTTATACAAAAAGAACATGAGAAGCTATTAATTCTTTCATTATTAGGAAGAGAGCCACAGTCCATAGAGTTGAAAAGAGTGGTACACAACTGAGTGACTAAGCACAGCACAGCACAGTGACCATCTGCAGTGATTTTGGAGCCCAAGAAAATAAAGTCTGTCACTGTTTCCATTGTTTCCCCATCTATTTGCCGTGAAGTGATGGAACTGGATGATCTTTGTTTTTTGAATGTTGAGTTTTAACCCAGCTTTTTCACTCCACTTCTTCACTCTCATCAAGAAGCTCTTTTGTTCCTCCTTGCTTTCTCCCATTAAAGTGATATTATCTGCTGGTACCATCTGAGGTTGATGGCATCATCTGATGTTGTTGATATTTTCCCCAGTAATCTTGATTCCAGCTTGTAACACATCCAGCCTGGCATTTTGTATGATGTACTCTGAATATAAGTTAAATAAACCAAATGACAATATACAGTATTTTCATATTCCTTATCATATTACATGGAATGACTAAATAGATTAAAAAAAAACATGAAATCAAATTGAATTGGACTGTTATTGTATACATACATGGAAAGAGATTTTATTATGTTTATCTTAATCTCACTCCTTGGGGACAAAAACTACTGTTCAGCAAATTTTATTTTAAACTATGAAAGTCACTTCAGCCGCTCCTTCTGTCCCTAGATATGTTTGTTTGTTTGTGTTTTGGCAGGTGGGAAAGGGAAGAACTTTGGAAGCAGGTGTAAATGGATTCAATGATAGATAGCAATCCTGTAATTATAACAAGGCATGTGTCCATGGAGGCCAGAAAGTAGAATTTATGGAGAACACACAGCTTTATTCCATTCAAGATGTCACCACCATTTCCTCTGCCAAGACCACAGCTGCCACGCTGGGACTTCCAGGGCAATTACTGCTGTCACCATGGTGATGACCCAACAATACAAAGCACTCCCAATTCTTAAGCCAAAAGACCCACTTTGAAAGGCCATATGGAAAGGGTGAATGTGCAGTTGGTTGAGCTTGAGTCACATGTCTGGCCATTATGCAGACATGAGACTCTGTCTCTTCCCTTCTGTATGAGGCTATAAAGTGAGGAATGTATTAATATAATGGGAACTGGAATCTTTATGTGTCAACACCACAAACATGGTCATAGAGGAAGGAGACCAGCAGATGATTCTAACAGCACACATATGCAGAAAAACGCTCACATTTAAAATACATGATTTTATGTTTGTTTTTCTTGCTTTAACTGAGATTTACAAGAGTAGAAACTATCTCACAGTTTTCATCACCTGTTACCTAAATTACTTTTTCTTGGATTTATCATGCATTTGATATAAGCATGTTGACAGAATTGATGTGTATTTTAATAAATTAATGAATAATCAAAAGTATGTTTCTATACCAAACAAACAAGACACAATAATTAGAGACATCACAATGTAATAAAATATACAGTTTAATCCATGTGTTTTTTTTTTTTTTTTATAATATGTAACTAATGAGAACAACTTATAGTTTGTCTTGACTGTCATCAAAATTAAAAGAAAAATCTATTCACAAAGCATGCAAAGCATGTTAATATATTGCTCAGGTGTTGTTGACATCATGAACCATTTCCTACAAAATGAAGAATGACAAATTGCAAATAACACGACCTGTGAAACACACTATCATTTATGGCAAACCTTCCTTCAAGGATTTTATATAGTGGGATAAATAGGCTGTCAAGAAAAGAAAGAAGTGGCTTATAAAATTGTCATCTAGTTGAATGGCAGGTTTTTGTATGAACACTTTTTTTGAATAAGAGTGCTGTGTTATATATAAAATTTTAAAGATCATGGGTACTAACTCTAAATCCTTGCAGAGAAAAAAGCATGCAGAAAAGAATGTCTGCTTTGAACATGTGGTTAGTTCCTATCTTTCTTAATATTGTGAATATATATGAGCTTGAATCTGCACACAGACTGGATTTGAAAGGAAAAGTTCAAAAGTATTATTCTGTTTCTTACAATCAAGTGAAGAGAATTTTTTTTTTTTTATACATGAGAGTGGGAGATGCATGAATGGATTATTTCTAAATACCCCTTTAAATAATTTTTGATAAAATCTTTTCAATATTCAGAATTCCACACTCAGTCAGAAAAAAAAAAAAAAAAAAACAAACAATAAAACCATGTGGAAAAATAAAATAAAACAGGGAAAATATAGAAGCCATGATTTCAAATCCTTTAGTGACATTGTATAGTCAGTGTGTATAAGCAAATAATATGTAATGTTTTGCACAAGTATGTAGCTCTAGTAGTGTTTTGATCCAAGATTTATCCTTTTTTTATACTTGCTGTTGTTCAGTTGCTCAATCCTATCTGATTCTTTGCAATCACATGAACTGCAGCACGCCAGGCTTCCCTGTCCTTCACTATCTCCGAGAGTTTGCTCCGACTTACGTCAATTGAGTCGATGATGCCATCCAACCATCTCATCCTTGGCCGTCCCCTTCTCCTACTGCTTTCAATGTTTCCTAGCATCAGGGTCTTTTTCAATGCATCAGTTCTACTCACCAGGTGGCCGAAGTATTGGAGCTTCAGCTTCAGCATCAGTCCTTCCAGTGAATTTTCAGGGTTGATTTCCTTTAGGATTGACTGGTTTGATCTCCTTGCAGTTGAAAGGACTCTGAAGAATCTTCTCCAGAAACACAGTACAAAAGCATCAGTTCTTCAGTGCTCAGCCTTCTTTATGGTCCAACTCAACTCTGTCCATGACTACTAGAAAAACCATAACTTTGTCAGCAAAGTAATGTCTTTTTTTTTTTTTTTTTTTTTTTAGTGTGCTATCTAGATTTGCCATAGTTTTCCTTTCAAGAAGCAAATGTCTTCTAATTTCACGGTTGCAGTCACTATCCAGAGTGATTTTGGAGCCCAAGAAGAGAAAACCTGTCACTGGTTCCACTTTTTCCCTTTCTATTTGTCATGTAGTGATGGGATAGGAAAGTTACTTACTTGAAAATAACTTACTCCTTGGAAGGAAAGTTATGACCAACCTAGATAGCATATTCAAAAGCAGAGTCATTACTTTGCCAACAAATGTCCATCTAGTCAAGACTATCGTTTTTCCTGTGGTCATGTATGGATGTGAGAGCTGGACTGTGAAGAAGGCTGAGCACCGAAGAATTGATGCTTTTGAACTGTGGTATTGGAGAAGACTCTTGAGAGTCCTTTGGACTGCAAGGAGATTCAACCAGACTGTTCTGAAGGAGATCAGCCCTGGGATTTCTTTGGAAGGAATGATGCTAAAGCTGAAACTCCAGTACTTTGGCCTCCTCATGCAAAGAGTTGACTCATTGGAAGAGACTCTGATGCTGGGAGGGATTGGGGGCAAGAGGAGAAGGGGACGGCAGAGGATGAGATGGCTGGATGGCATCACTGACTCAATGGATGTGAGTCTGAGTGAACTCTGGGAGTTGGTGATGGACAGGGAGGCCTGGTGTGCTGCGATTCATGGGGTTCCAAAAAGTTGGACACGACTGAGTGACTGATCTGATCTGATCTGATGGGACAGGATGCCATGATCTTAGTTTTTTGAATGTTGAGTTTTAAGTAAGATTTTTAATTCTCTTTCACCTTCATCAAGAGGCTCTTTAGGTACTCTTCCCTTTCTGCTGTTAGAGTAGTATCATCTGCATATCTGAGATTATTGATATTTCTTCCAGTAGTCTTGAGTCCAGCTTGTGATTCATGCAACCTGGCATTTTTCATGATGTACCCTACATAGAAGTTAAATAAGCAGTGTGACAATATTCAGCCTTGATGTACACCTTTCTCAATTTTGTACCAGTCTGATGCTCCATGTCCACTTCTAACTCTTGCTTCTTTACCTGCATACAGGTTTCTCAGGAGTCAGATTATTTGATCTGGAATTTCCATCTCTCTAAGAATGTTCCAGCTTGTGTGACCCACACTGTAAAAGGCTTTAGAGTAATCAATGAAGCAGAATTTTTCTGGAATTCTCTTGTTTCATAGATATCCATGACTTTTTTACATTTGAATTCTGCTTTAGGGAATTTACACTGAAAATCTTTAAATTACTTTGAAAATGAATCAAGTTAATTAATTATGTTAACCATCCACAGAAAATATTTCACAATGAAATAGGGGGATACATTTTGTTTATTTTACTAATGCAGAAGAACACACAGACTAATTTTGAAACTTTCAGTCACAAGAAAAATTGTTTCTTCAGGAACTCACTTGATCTCCTCTTTCTTTTTGACTACTTGAAATGATATAAATTCATAAACATATTTTCAACCATCAATTGGATCTTTTGAAAGACTTATTAATATATACATTAAAATGTAATGTTGTGAAGAGGCAGTATTGGCCCTGTGCAGAAAAGTGGAATTGTCTGCTTGGTAGACTTAGGGATTAGAAAAACCCTGATGCTGGGAAACACTGAAGACAGGAGGAAAAGGAGATGACAGGGGATGAGACGGTTGGATGACATCACCGACTCAATAGATAAGAGTCTGAGCAAGATCTGGGAGCTGGTGAAGGACAGGGAAGCATAGTGTGTTGCATTCCATGGGGTCAAAAAGAGTCGGTCATGGATGAGAGACTGAACAACAATGAGACTTAGAGATGAGATATGGGAAAATCACACTCCTCTCTTTCCTCAAGTCAGAAACTCTTCTTGCCTGTTCACTGGATGGCAGCTCCTGTGTGCCAGCTATTGTATTACACTACTGTAATTTCAGGGTTCTGTCCTATAAGATTAAAAATATTTTCTTTATTTTTGTATTTATTTTTATGTATTATTTGTGTTGAAAATATTATAAACCTATTACAGTACAGTACTATATAGTCAGTTCTGTTAGTTGGGTACCTAGGGAGCTTTGTTGGGCTTAACAAATTGGACTTGAGAATGTGCTCTCAGAATGAAACTCATTTGTACATAAGGGACTTACTGTAATACCAAACAGAAAGCAGCCACTACTTTTAGTTGCTTGGTTTATTCTTCAGTTTAGTTCAGTTCAGTCAATCAGTTGTGTCCAACTCCTTGCAACCCAATGGACTGCACCATGCCAGGCCTCCCTGTCCATCACCAGTTCCTGGAGTTCATACAAATTCATGTCCATTGAGTCAGTGATACCATCCAACCACCTCATCCTCTGTGGTCCCCTTCTCCTGCTGCCCTCAATCCTTCCCAGCATCAGGGTCTTTTCAAATGAGTCAGCTTTTTGCATCAGGTGGCCAAAGTATTGGAGTTTCAGCTTCAACATCCATCCTTCTGATGAACACCCAGGACTGATCTCCTTTAGGATGAACTGGATGGATCTCCTTGCAGTCCAAGGGACTCTCAAGAGTCTTTTCGAACACCACAGTTCAAAAGCATCAATTCTTGGGCTCTTAGCTTTCTTTATTGTCCAACTCTTACATCCATATGTGACTACTGGAAAAATCATAGTTTTGACTAGACCGACCTTTGTTGGCAAATTGATATCTCTGCTTTTTAATATGCTATCTAGGTTGGTCATAGTTTTTCTTCAAAGAGCAAGCATCTTTTGATTTCACAGTTGCAGTCATCCACAGTGATTCTGTAGTCCAAGAAAATAAAGTCTGTCACTGTGTCCATTGTTTCCCCAGTTATTTGGCATGGATTCCATGATCTTGGTTTTTTGAGTGTTGAGTTTTAAGCCAACTTTCTCACTCTCCTCTTTCACATTCAACAGGAAGCTCTTTAGTTCTTCTTTGCTTTATGCCGTTTGAGTAGTATCATCTGCATATCTGAGGTTATTGATATTTCTCCCAGAAATCTTGATTCCATCTTTTGCTTCATCCAGCCTGGCATTTCACAAGATGTACTCTGTATAGTAGTTAAATAAGCAGGGTGACAATATATATCCTTGATGTACTCCTTTCCCAATTTGGAACCAGTCTGTTCCATGTCCATTTATCTGTTGCTTCTTGACCTTCATGCCAACTTCTTAGGAGGCAGGTAAGGTGGTCTGGTATCAATCTCTTTAAGAATTTTCCACAGTATGTTGTGATCCACACAGTCAAAGCCTTTGATATAGTCAATAAAGCAGAAGTAGATGTTTTTCTGGAACTCTCTTGCTTTTTCAATGATCCAATGGATGTTGGCAATTTGCACTCTGGTTCCTCTGCCTTTTTTAAATCCAGCTTGAATATCTGGAAGTTCTCAGTTCATGTGGTATTGAAGACTAGCTTGGAGAATTTTGACCATTACTTTGGGCTGGCATGTGAGAAAAGTGCAATATTATGGTAGTTTGAACACTCTTTGGCATTGCTTTTCTTTTCGATTGGAATAAAAACTGATCTTTTCCAGTCCTGTGGGCACTGCTGAGTTTTCAAAATTTACTGGTATATTGAGTGCAGCACTTTCACAGCATCATCTTTTAGGATTTGGAATAGCTCAATTGGAACTCCATCACTTCCACTAGCTTTGTTCATATTGATGCTTCCTAAGGCTCACTTGACTTTGCATTCCAGGATGTCTGGCTATAGGGGAGTGTTCACACCGTCATGGTTATATCAATTATGAAGATCTTTTTTGTATAGTTCTTCTGTGTATTCTTGCCACTTCTTAATATCTTCTGCTTCTGATAGGTCCCTACCATTTCTGTCCTTTATTGAGCCCAACTTTGCATGAGATGTTCCCTTGGTAGCTCTAATTTTCTTAAGGACATCTCTAGTCTTTCCCATTTTATTGTTTTCTCTATTTCTTTGTATTGATCACTGAGGAAGGCTGTCTTATGTCTTTAGTGATGATATCAGTGCAAGAATTCCTCCCTCACTCTCATGTCTCAAACAGAGCTCCCCATCCTGATCTGAGGCTGAGACACTCCTGGAGGTGTGTGACTCTAGCAGAGAAATTGATTGAGATTCCACAGGAGGATGCCCACTGGCAGAGGACGGCCTCCTGTCTGTAGAGTAAACTCATAGGGAGCTACATTTGCGGTGGGTGGGTGTTGACCCCACAGTGAAGTAGCTAGGACACCCACTGAGATGCTGGTTAACTGAGGTCCCACAGAACTTGCTGAGAAATTGCCTGCATGATGCACTGAGTCTCACTCTAGCTTTATTATTTAAAATCTTATTTTTGATTACAAATGTAATATGAGGTCATTACTGGGAAAAAGAATATGGAATCAGAATAGGGTAAAATAGGAAAAAACAAAGCTCTCAAAAGCATTTAAAGAAACTTTTATAGAGCATGTATATCCTACACATAGATTGTATATTAGTAGATGTACAAAAGTTGTAATTTAGCTGATGATAACACAATATGTATTAGAATAAGTCCCTAGGATATCAAGGAGATCAACCCTTCAATTCTAAGGGAAATCAACCCTGAATACTCATTGGAAGGACTGATATTGAAGTTCAATACTTGGGACCCATTGAAAAAGATTCTGATATTGGGAAACATTGAGGGCAGGAGGAAAAGGGGGCAAAAGAGGACAAGATAGTTGGATGACAACATCGACTCAACTAATATGAATTTGAGTAAACTCTGGGAGTTAGTGAAGGACAGGGGTGCCTGGCATGCTGCAGTGAATAAGGTCGCAAAGAATTGGACATGATATAGCAACTGAAAAAAATAGAGTGACATTCATTCATATATATCACTCCATTTTTCTACTTAATAGGGTGATCTTGACTATGTTTGGCTATCTGATTTTTCATGTAAATATCATATTCAACTTGACAGTTTTCACACAGAACACACGAACACAATTGGATTTTAAATCTTCTCTTACTTTTGGTCATTTACCATTAAAACAGAGCTTTCGGTGGTAAAAAATACCCTTGCCAAGCAGGAGGTGCAGATTTGATCCCTGAGTCAGAAAGATCCCAAGGAGAAGGAAATTGCAACCCACTCCAGCATTCTTGCCTGAGAAATTTGATGGACAGAGAAGCCTGGTGAGCTGTATTCCATGAGGTGGCAAAAAAGTTGGACACAACTCAGTAACTAAACAACAACATTAAAATAAATAAATTGATGGCCTTTATTTTTTTATATACTGTATATGGATCATTTAAAAACCATAGAATAATATACCTTGTGAAATAAAAATTACAACTTCCTAGTTTTCTGTTTCAGGTTTTCATTTTCAGGAACTATGATAAACAGCTCTACGTATAAAGGTAACGGTTATGAATTGTTTTTAAGGTTTTTTTCACCCTGGGATGGAACCAGCATCTCCTATCTGCATCTCTGGCATTGGCAGCAGATTCTTTGCCACTTGAGCAACCTGGCAAGCCCCTATAAACTTGAACTGAGAGGCAAAAGGCATGCACTATCAAAACTCATAGAAAATTACTGCCATGTGTATCATTTGAAATATTTTCCATTTTAACCATCAATATATGTGAGTATACCACAGTCTGTCTCTAAGAAAGTACATCATTGCATTAAGTTTTCTTTTTTGCTGTTTCAAAATATCCTGTGAGTTATAGAATCTTTAGACTTTGAATGGAAAAGATATTGCAGTTGTTTGTGTGTGCTGTGTTTGTGAAAACAAGAGCAACAAAGACGGAGAGATACTAAGGACTGTAAAATGAGCATGACTTTACCTCATTTTTAATTTTTAGTTACATAAAGAATCAAAATACTAATTATTTTCTGAAAAATCTGAATGATGTTGTAAATGACATAAATTACAATTTCATAAACTTAATATAACACTATTTTTGTTGTTTTCAAATTACTTTTATAATTCATACAAAGCTAATCTGCAATTTTTTTTCAGAACTTCATCAACTAGATTATTTCATAGCAACTAATTGCAATGCAATAATTCAAGGAATTTTTTTTCCTTTGGAAAGCACAAATTTGAGTATGCTAAAACAGTTTCAAATTTTATTTTCCTTGGATGAAAGCTTCTTTTATAGTGCAAATGTATTTTAATTAGAAATCTACACTTAAAAATCAAATGAAAGGAGAACTATTTTTTTTTTTTTTTTACTGCTATATGCCAGGGGGTAAATAATATTAATGTTAAATACATGTCTTTTAAGAAAAGATTAAAATGGACTGTGATATGTCTTTGTGTAAGCACAAAGTTCCAACACTCTGCAATTATCCTTTGAATGAAATTTGAATCATATTTTCTTTATTCTAGAATCAAATCTGAGCATTTAAAGAGGTAAACATTGATTATTTGATGCTTCACTTCAAAGCATTCAGAAGAAATTAATCAAATTAACCCATCTTTCTTTTTACTGGTAAAAAAAAATATATATATATATATATATATATATATATATATATATATATATATATTCATTGCTTTAGACTCAGGGCATCTCACAAGACCCTAATGAGTATTGAGAAGGAAAAAAACAAGTACTAAATGATGGCATTAAGGAGGAGATTGTAAACTACATAAATTATTTTTTTATGCCAGACTGAGAACATAAATGAGGAAGAAGGCCCCAGGTGGCTGGAAACATTGCAAAGTGCATGGCCCACCTAAAGATGTTAGCTGCTACCCAGCAACCATGGATCACTGCCATGGAATCGCCATGGAATTCAGAACCAGGTTTGGCAGATATTCCAGTGTTGGTGAAAAAGACAGAAATTCATATTTTAAAGTGAAATCTCTAAATTTTTGAACATTGTTGTTAGCAATAACACAAAAAAGTTTTGTGAGGTGAAACAAGTAAGTAAGGACTTTTCTCCTTACTAAATGAACAGAATAAAAAGCATTACATACTGGACCTTGGGATTGCCAGCCTCAATTTTATTCAAATCTCAAAGGGTCAGACACAAATGAGTGATTGAACAACAAATTTTCTTCACGCTGCAGTCCCAGCGGCCATGGAGAAGGAGGGGAAAAAAAATTTGTTTTCTTCTTCAAAGTCCTTAAAAGCATTTTAAAATTATTTAAGTGACAATTATTTTTAAGTCAGTTTTGCCTTCAGTTCAGTTCAGTTCAGTCACTCAGTCATGTCCGACTCTTTGCAACTCCATGAATCGCAGCACGCCAGGCTTCCCTGTCCATCATCAACTCCCGGAGTTCACTCAGACTCACATCCATCGAGTCAGGGATGCCATCCAGCCATCTCATCCTCTGTCATCCCCTTCTCCTCCTGCCCACAATCCCTCCCAGCATCAGGGTCTTTTCCAATGAGTCAACTCTTTGTGTGAGGTGGCCAATGTATTGCAGTTTCAGCTTCAGCATCAGTCCTTCCAATGAACACCGGGACTGACGTCCTTTATGATAGACTGGTTGGATCTCTTTGCAGTCCAAGGGACTCTCAAGAGTCTTCTCAAACTGCCACAGTCATAAAGCATCAATTCTTCGGCACTCAGCATTCTTCACAGTCCAACTCTCACATCCATACACGACTACAGGAAAAACCATAGCCTTGACTAAACAGACCTTTGTTGGCAAAGTAACGTCTCTGCTTTTGAATATGCTATCTAGGTTGGTCATAACTTTCCTTCCAAGGAGTGAGCACCTTTTAATTTCATGCCTACAATCACCATCTCCAGTGATTTTGGAGCCCCAAAAAATAAAGTCTGACTCCTTTTCCACTGTTTCCCCATCTAGTTCCCATGAAGTGATGGGACCGGATGCCATGATCTTCGTTTTCTCAATGTTGAAATTTAAGCCAACTTTTTCACTCTCCTCTTTCACTTTCATCAAGAAGCTTTTTAGTGCTTCTTCACTTTCTGCCATAAGGGTGGTGTCATCTGCATATCTGCAGTTATTGATTTTTCTCCCAGCGATCTTGATTCCAGCTTGTGCTTCTCCAGCCCAGCATTTCTCATGATGTACTCTGAATATAAGTTAAATAAGCAGGGTGACAATATATAACCTTGACGTACTCCTTTTCCTATTAGGAACCAGTCTGTTGTTCCATGTCCAGTTATAACTGTTGCTTCCTGACCTGCATACAGGTTTCTCAAGAGGCAGGTCAGATGGTCTGGTGTTCCCATCTCTTTCAGAATTTTCAGCAGTTGATTGTGATCCACACTGTCAAAGGCTTTGGCATAGTCAATAAAGCAGAAATGGATGCTTTTCTGGAACTCTCTTGCTTTTTCAATGATCTATCAGATGCTGGCAATTTGATCTCTGCTTCCTCTGCCTTTACTAAAACCAGCTTGAACATCTGGAACTTCATGGTTCATGTATTGCTGAAGCCTGGCTTGCCTTGGGGATTATCAAAAGAAAAATTTTTTTCTTGCCAAAATCCATTGGTAGAAAACCAGGAAACTTTAATCCTATTGTTTTTATTGTTGTTGTTCAGTCCCTCAGTTGTGTCTAATTCTTTGCAATCCCATGGACTGCAGCATGCCAGGCTTCCCAGTCCTTTACCATCTCTAGAAGTTTGTTCAAACTCATTTTTATTGATTTGCTGATGTCATCCAACCATCTCATATTCTGTTGTCCCCTTCTCCTCCTGTCCCCCATCTTTCCCAGCATCAGGGTCTTTTCTAATGAGTTGACTCTTTGCATCAGTTGGCCAAAGTATTTGAGTTTCAGCTTCAGGATCAGTTCCTTCAATGAATATTCAGGACTGATTTCCTTTAGGAATGATTGATTTGATCTCCTTGGAATCCAAGGGACTCTTGAGAGTATTCTCTAACACCACAGTTCAAAAGCATCAGTTCTTTATTGCTCAGCTTTCTTTATCATCCAACTCCCACATCCATTTATGACTACTAGTAAAACCATAGCTTTCACTGTATGACATTTGTGGACAAAGTCTGTTTTGTTTTTTTTTTTTTTTTTTTTTAATGCTGTCTAGGTTGGTCTTAATTTTTCTTCCAAGGAGCAAACATCTTTTAATTTCATGGCTCCTGTGACCATCTTTGATGATCTTGGATCCCAAGAAAATAAAATATGTCACTGTTTCAATCATTTCTCCATCTATTTGCCATGAAGTGATGGGACTGGATGCCATGATTTTTGTTTTTGTGAATGTTGAGATTTAAGCCAGCTTTTTCACTCTTGTCTTTCACCTTTATCAAGATGGGCTTTAGTTCCTCTTCATTTTCTCTCATTAGGGTGGTGTCATTTGCATATCTGAGGTTATTGATATTTCCCCCAGCAATCTTGATTCCAGTTTGTGCTTCATCCAGCCCTATAGGTAATATGCTGGTTTACATATCTTCCAATAATAAAATATTGTTTCTCAGTTGATAAGGAAAGAGAGTATTTAAAAGATTATATTTTAGTAACAGCAGTACAGGTATTCTTTGAAACAAAGGAAGATTGTTTTCAATATATTTTTTGCCTAAAATAGGTAGTTTTTTTTTTCCATATGTCTCCCAAATCTAATGTAATTCTCATGTGTCTTCAGAATTGTAGCTGCAGTGATGGTTAACGGGGAAGGCAATGGCATCCCACCCCAGTACTCTTGCCTGGAAAATCCCATGGACGGAGGAGCCTGGTAGGCTCGTCCTTGGGGTCGCTAAGAGTCGGACAGGACTAAGCGACTTCACTTTGACTTTTCACTTTCATGTATTGGAGAAGGAAATGGCAAACCACTCCAGTATTCTTGCCTGGAGAATGTCAGGGACAGAGGAGCCTAGTGGGCTGCCGTCTATGGGGTCGCACAGAGTCGGACACGACTGAAGCGACTTAGCAGCAGCAGCAGCAGCAGTGATGGTTAAATTATATCAGCTCTCTATCCCGACTCTTAGATACTGAATCCACTTCCAGTGTTACTAGCTATTCCACCTTGTGTGTCTTACCCAAACATCTTGAGTCCCAGGTTCCTCATCTTGAAAGTAATGGTCATTTGAGAACCAATTTTTTAGGCTTATTATGAGAATTTTCTAAGGAAATCTTTAAAGCTACCAGCTACAACTGAAAAAAAAAAAAATAGAAAGCTTTCTTTATGTTTGTTATTATGTACTCTGAAGTCACTCTTTTTTTCCTGGTTTACATGGAATTATTACTAAAGATGTTAGAAGATACATATTTCTTCCAGTTAAAATATAATACATTTGTTTGTCTTCTTGGGGGGAAGTAGAATTCTTATGCACTTTTGCATATATTTAATGTATTTTTGAGATTCTCTGGTCTTTTTTAAATTATTGTAAAATTTTAAGCATCTTTGGCAATTATGTAGTTACTAGACACACATGGACATGGGAACTAAGAGAAATTGAATGATTTACCATGGAATAGTGAATAAATAAATAAGGAAGTGGCAGAACTAGGGCTAAAATTTTGTTTTCCTGTCATTATTTCTACCTAAATATATTTCAGTTGAGATTATGCATATTTAAAAAATTGAAGGCCTCAATTCATAGATTTTTTTTCTCCATTAAATTGAAAAGAAAAGGCTGCATTAACAAAGAGAAAAAAATCAGTCTTTTATAGGGAAATTTTGTCATTTAAGCTTCAGTGTGCCAAACATCTGAGTACCTGTCAACCAATTCTACATGACTGATATAGTTTGCACTCATATAAAGATATTTCTGCAGTTTGAGTTCTAGTTTTACATATTGACAGTTTAATATAAATTATCAATAGACAATCATCTTCCATGGGCATTGTGAATAAAAGTCAAAAAATTCATTTCATTTCCTCTAAAAAAATAGTCCTTAAATATCACATGTGTACAGAACTAAAAATTTTCAGCAAATACTTGTGAGGTGCATGTCTATGTCATTGTTGATTGAATATATTACCTCGTCTCTTTCTAATGAAGAAAGCAGAGTATTCATCAACTTTATATGAATGAAAGGAAGTTCTCTGACCACATATGATGTCATTTCAAAATAGATTTCTTTTGGAAGGATATTATGCTAAAATAATATGAGATTTATCTTTACGGCCCACTAAAGAAATAAGGAGAATACAGTGCAGTGGAAATGGTTCTTTTAATGTTGTATTCAAAGGAATGAAAGTTAAATATAGAACTTTGAATTGCTTTTCTTCCCTCCTCACTAGTAGTATATGTACATATTCTGAAGATTGGGAATTTCAACTTCACACAATATATCCAGCTAATAAGATTACAGAAACATTGTGCTCTCCATCATTTCCTTATCAGTGACAGTCAGTCCATTAAAAGCTCTAGCCCCAAGAAGTGAATTTCAGTTTTAAACTTCTGCATTCTGAAAATGGTCTTCTCAAGACCATTAATAGATAAGATAGATGCCACATTTGGTGACAGTTTAAGACACTTACCCTTCTAGAACTGTTCTGAAGCCAAAAACAGACCTATTATCTTCTTTGACAAAAGACGTTTTATAGTGCTATTTAGTGAATTGCGAAATTCTGAAGGAAGTTTTACTTCTATTTACCTGTGGTATTGTTTCCTTACACAAGGCAGTAAAATATGTTCAGTACCAGTATGTGCTCTACATTTTAATTGTATCCTTTCATAAAAATTGAATGGGTCTACTAGAAACAATTTTCCTTTCCAGAGTGACACTATTTGCCCTTCTGAGAAGAAAGATGACAATTTATTCCTGGATCCTTAATAGTTTTGGTTGCAATAAGTTTGACAGGTTCACAATTGAATGTCAGGGTTGTAAAATAATCAAAACAGTCTTTCTAAACTTAGTGTGGAGAAACTGAACAAACTCAAGCACAAAGGGGTGAGTTCACCTCCTGACAAGGAAGGAGAAGGAAATTCCTGCCCAGGTCGATGTTCCCAGGAAACAACCACGATTGTGAGACATGACATCCAGGGGGAATTAAAGTCTTACTATTTGAGGTAATTTTTAAAATTGTAAATGTTATAAGGGTTTTTTTCTGTGAATGTAGTCAGAACATGTCAGAAAAAGAACGGAATTCAACTTTAAGATTCAGTCTCAGAGGTTTCAGAAAATAGGAAAGGAAATCACCTGAAGCAAGGGGGCTTTTGAGAAGATTGGCATCTAGGTCACTGCTCTAGCTGTTCCTCAGGAGGATTGGAAATAAGATTACAAATCTAGATGTCTGCAGCTGTCCAGTCAATTACTAGTGCCTTTGAAATATAAAACTAAGGAAATAATCAATGCAAATGTAGGATAATTTGGTGATACAAAAAGCACAGAAATAAATATGCCTCAAAATGGAGATACAGATACTGGTCTATAGTACACAGAAAATAGGATCCACAGAGTAGAGTGACAAATACATGGTGTGCTGAAGAGGTGAACTGTGTTGTCCTGTCAGGTACTGAAATTAAAATCTGTAAAAAATGCAGCAAAAAGGGGTTGACTTCCTTTGGAAAATTTTATATACATAAGAGAATGCTAAATAGAAACAGGATCAAAGATATATTTGAATGAAGTATGCTGTATATGGGAGAAGGCAATGGCACCCCACTCCAGTACTCTTGCCTGGAAACTCCCACGGACAGAGGAGCCTGGTAGGCTGCAGTCCATGGAGTTGCTATGAGTCAGACACGACTGAACGACTTCACTTTAACTTGTCACTTTCATGCATTGGAGAAGGAAATGGCAACCCATTCCAGTGTTCTTGCCTGGAGAATCCCAGGGATGGAGGAGCCTGGTATGGGCTGCCGTCTATGGGATCACACAGAGTTGGACACGACTGAAGTGACTTAGCAGCGGCAGCAGCAGCAGCAGCATGCTGTATCTGAGGTGGAATAAAGTCCCATCTTTAGTAAAATTACTTTCCATAATATCTCAGAAGCTAGGAACACTCTAGAGAGATTGGGTTACTTACACTAAAATTAACATTAATATTAGGTGATACATTTTGAACATTTTCTATGTATAGTGGTTGCTTTCTGTGTCTTACATTATCTAATCTCTGCAATTAATCTATGAGGAATCACTCTATTTTGTCAGCTTCACAGATAAATAAATTGAGTCTAAAACAGCTTTGGTATCTTTTGTTAAGATTACAAAACTAAAAAGCATCAGAGTAAGAATTTTCAAATTCTTATTTAGCAAGGCAGTGCATACTTCATGATGCATGTGATAAAAAAACAAGTTAACTCATAATTTGTGCTTGTGTTCTTTAATACTGACTCAACCTATCTGTCTAAGGGTATAGGTAACAGTACATGCCTTTTTTTCCACCCTAAATCTTCAGACACAATATTTTTAAGTGATCTACTCTAAATAAAGTTTTACTTCTCACAATATAGTAGAAATATAGTTTAAAATGTTTTCCATAATTCAAGGTGATTTATATAAATTTATATGATGTTCATTAATTAAAGCCTGGTTGCTGGGAACCGTGTGTGTGTCCAAAGTCACTTCAGTTGTATTTGACTTTGTGAGACCCTATAAACTGCAGCGTGCCAGTCTCCTTTGACCATGGGATACTCCAGGCAAGAATACTGGAGTCAGCTTTTTTTTTTTTTTTGCCTTTTTTCCCACTTTATTTCATATTCACACTACAATAATGACTTTTTAAATTCAAAATCTAAACCATACAGCGTTCCTTACAAAGCAGCAGGGGAAGACTAAAACTGTCAAAGACTGACAGATGAGGTTGGCAATCAGTGAACAGTCTTGTTGAGCTCTTGAAGTTGCTGGTGGTTTGGAACTGCAGCTGGTAGGCCGTCAGATAGACCTCAAAACTGCAGAGTTTGGGCATAAACTGGTTGGGCCAGCATTTGGGGTAGACCATGAAATAGGAAAAAGAGTATGTCACGGCTGTATACTGTCACCCTGTTTATTTAACTTATATGCAGGGCATATAAGGCATAGTTTAGCTTTTAACTATTTTTCTGATGTTTAAATGACTTTTAGAATTCTATCATTTAATTTTATTCACTAATTTAATGATGCTTCTTTGTCTCTGCAATTTTGTTTTCTTGACTGATCTTAAAAAGTCCTTGAAAGTTAAGTTTTCTTTTTTTTGTTTGTTTTGTTTTGTTTTGCAAGGCATGTAATACTTAAAATAAGTTTTATATAATTCATTGAATTAATTAAAAATACGTGAGAATAGTGATTTTAGTTTCTATGTACATTTCAGTTTTTATCAAATATAGTGTTAGTAAAGACTAGTGCCCATATCAAAAGAGATCAGCTCAGTAGATTGATTTCACAATCAGAGGATACCCACTTAGTCAGACTTAGATCCAAAACCAGAATACCATTAACCTAAAACATTCTCACTTAATCATTGTTCTAGGTAATTGCTCTCCTGACTTCTAAAACCAAAAATTAGTCTTGTTTTTTTGTGTGTGTGTGCTTAACACTACTAAATTTTGCATTATGTACATTATAGACAGTCAATTCTCACTGTGAATGATTCCTCAATTTTTTATGTCTTCTCCTGTGACTGAACAATTTTGTGCATAGTTTCCACACAATGATTACATCATCTGGGTTTGCAAATAGTATTATAATGGGTATTCTAATGCATGCTTTTTAGTGAACTTATATGTGCTCAGTTGTGTCTGACTTTTTGTTACCCCGATGGACTTTAGACATCCAGGTTTCTCTCTCTGTGGAATTTTCCAGGCAAGGACTGACATTTCTTCCTCAAGAGGATATTCCTGACTCTGGGATCAAATGAGAGTCTCCTGTGTCTCCTGCATTGGCAGGCAAGATTTTTGCCACTGAACCACTTGGAAAGCTCTTTAGTGAACTTATGAATATGGTATTCTTAGGTTTAGGTGTGAGTGAAATTGATGATCTTTGGAAATATGTATCTTTAGCTTTAATAAATACTGCCAATAGCTTTTTGAACTATTTATAGTTGAGTTTTCAGATACATGACTGACTTTGTAAGAAATCTAAAAACTCAGGTTTTATTTTCTTACTTGCATAAACATTCAAAAATATGTGTTTTAACTATATAATATTTCAACAAATTTGTTATTAATTACTATTTTTTATAACATTGTGGAAGAAAATGTGATGGAAACTCTTATTATTTGTATGTTTTCAAATGTGTTGCAATTCATTTTAAAATGTCCACTTCAGTCACTCAGTTGTGTCTGACTCTTTGCGACCCCATGAATTGCAGCATGCCAGGCCTTGCTGTCCATCACCAACCCCAGAGTTCACCCAAACTCATGTCTATCGAGTCGGTGATGCCATCCAGCCATCTCATCCTCTGTCGTCCCCTTCTCCTCCTGCCCCCAATCCCTCCCAGCATCAGAGTCTTTTCCAATGAGTCAACTCTTCGCATGAGGTGGCCAAAGTACTGGAGTTTCAGCTTTAGCATCATTCCCTCCAAAGAAATCTCAGGGCTGATCTCCTTCAGAATGGACTGGTTGGATCTCCTTGCAGTCCAAGGGACTCTCAAGAGTCTTCTCCAATACCACAGTTCAAAAGCATCAATTCTTTGGCTCTCAGCTTTCTTCACAGTCCAACTCTCACATCCATACATGACTACTGGAAAAACCATAGCCTTAATTATGTTGAAAAAACAGGAGACAAAAAGGTGGATAGATTGAGAACATAGTTAAACAAAAATATCAGCCTATCATTTAGTGAATTACCTCTATTTCATATTTCTATTACCTTCTTGTTAGTTGAATGGTTTTCATACTGTAGATTTTTTAAATTAACTTCTCTTTCACTGTATCTAATCATTTTTTCTAATAATCAATGGTTTTGTACTAATCATATCCCTAACTTTGACCCATATATTTATAATTCTCAATTTATATTTATTTTATTCTTATGACTTTTAAAATATTTTTCTTATATGTAATTATTTATTTTTAATATTTTAATCAAATATTTTGGTAATTTGTTTCTGTCTCCACTCTCATCTTTAAAACAGACTTTATAGCTTGCTTTTGATTCAAGAATTTAACAAAAAATAATAATAATTATAACTGTGATATTACAAGCATATTGTTTCTCATTATCTTAGGGCTTCTCATGTGGCTGTAACTTTTAGATTGTCTTTTTCCTTTACTAGTAGTTATTTTTTAATATCATCTAAACTCATTTTTGACTCACAATTACTTTTGCATTTCAGCCTGTTCTTCCCATCTAATCAGTTACTGCTCTTTTATAGACTTTATGCATTTTTTATGTGATTATGACAACAAAGAAATTCCTGAAATTCCTCCTAGGTCACTGAATCGTTTTTTGTTTGTTTGGTTTTTTTTTTTTTGACACAAATATACTGGTCTTCTATTATTTTCCAAAAGTGGTCTTGAAGATAGATTAACTGTAAAGAAAAACCTGAGTTCTTGAACATGAAAAACTTGAATTCTGGCATGGGCAGGGGAGGAAACCAATAACATTATGGAAAATAAAACAGTGGATATAGTAGATTAAACATTCATGCTATGAAAGCAATCTAACACACCAAGGGATTTCAGAGTACTTTGGAGCAGTTGATGGAGAGTGGTCAGGTGTAGTCTCCATGAAGGTGGAAGTACGGAGTAAACCAGGTAATATATGGGGAAAGCCACTTCCAGAAAACATATATCTTATGCAAAAGCCTTAAATCAGGTTTAAGATAAAATACAACTTCTCATCTTTGGCAAAATGTTATTACCCTTCAATTTCTATAAATGATTAAGTTCATATTTTACTAATAGCAGGTTTGAAGGAAATTGTAGCTGTGCTTTTCAGAACATTGTTTTATACCTCTGTAGGATCAAACCATAAATGGGATAAAAAGTTCATGTTAATTTTTCACATATGCTTTGACTATCCTAAACAAGTAGATGATTGCTTTTTTCAAGCAGTACAGGAAAAGATGGTATGAGCATTGCAAGATCTATTTCAAAGTCAAAGGAAAGAAGACTCAAGTAGACACTAAGTATAAACAGTGCTGACATAAACAGACTGGCTTATTGGTAGCCAATAGCTGAAAAATATTTATTTTAAAGTGGAGCAATTTTTAGCAAACAGCCTTGTAAGTAGAAGTAACTGCATAGCCATACACACACACACACACACACACACACACACGAAAATTAACATTCTTTACATGCACTTTTTAAGGCATAGTTTAGCTTTTCACAGAAGAGTGAAACTTCTATATTATGAGGAAAATGTTTTAAATACAAAAAAAATGGCACTTGGATATTGCTAAATACCAAGGAGGTGAACCTCCTTCAATGTTCAGTAATATTCTGAAATATGTTATGGGAGTAGTGTAGTCACAAAAAAAGATGAGCAAATAACATTAGAATCAGTGCAAATATGCCCCTTAAATTTCCAAGCTTTACTCTTAAGTAAAATAATTGCTGTTTGCTTTAAAAGTAATGATCACAGTTTTTCTTTTATGTTATGACTTTTTAAAACTTTGGTGTTGTAAATTTCAAAACTTTGGTGTTGTAAATGCCTGCAAGGTGGAAGACATGGGTTTGGTCCCTGAGACCTGGGTTTGATCCCTGGGTCAGGAAGATCCCCTGGAGAAGGAAATGGTAACCCACTCCAGTACTCTTGCCTGGAAAATCCAATGGACAGAGAAACCTGCAGGCTACAGTCCATGGGGTTGCAAAGAATGGGACATGACTTCACTTTCACTTTAAAGGTAATGATCACAGTTTTTCTTTTATGTCATTGTCATGACTTTTCAAAACTTTGGTGTTGTAAATGACTTAATACAGTAATATTATTATAAGAAATATCTGACTATTACTTTGTTGTTTTAGTTGTTCAGTCACCCTGTTAGATCCAACTCTTTGCAACCCCATGGACTGCAGCATGCTAGGCTTCCCTGTCTATCACAATCTGCTGGAGTTTGCCCAAGTTCATGTCCAGTGAACTGGTGATGCTGTCCCATCATCTCATCCTCTGATGCCCTCTTCCGCTTCTGCCCTTAATCTTTCGCAGAATCAGGACTTGTCCAATGAGTCTACTGTTCACATCTAGTGACCAATATATTGGAGCTTCAGCTTTGGCATCAGTCCTTCCAAAAGAGTATTCAGGGTTGATTTCCTTAAAGATTGACTGATTTGATCTTTTTGCTGTCCAAGGGACTCTCAGGAATCTCCTCCAGCAAAACAGTTCAAAGGTTTCAATTCTTTGGAGGTCTGCCTTCTTCACAGTCAAGCGCTCACAGCCATGCATGACCATTGGTAAGATCATCATATCAGATCAGTTGCTCAGTCATGTCTGACTCTCTGCGATCCCATGAATCGCAGCATGCAAGGCCTCCCTGTCCATCACCAACTGCCAGAGTTCACTGAGACTCACACCCATCGAGTCAGTGGTACCATCCAGCCATCTCATCCTCTGTCGTCCCCTTCTCCTCCTGCCCCCAATCCCTCCCAGCATTAGAGTCTTTCCCAATGAGTCAACTCTTCCCACGAGGTGGGCAAAGTAATGGAGTTTCAGCTTCAGCATCATTCCTTCCAAAGAAATCTCAGGCCTGATCTTCAGAACAGACTGGTTGGATCTTCTTGCAGTCCAAGGGACTCTCAAGATTCTTCTCCAACACCACAGTTCAAAAGCATCAATTCTTAGGCACTCAGCCTTCTTCACAGTCCAACTCTCACATTCATACATGACCACAGGAAAAACCATAACTTTGACTAGACGGACATTTGTTGGCAAAGTAATGTCTCTGCTTTTGAATATGCTATCTAGATTGGTCATAACTTTCCTTCCAAGGAGTAAGCATCTTTTAGTTTCATGGCTATAGTCACCATCTGCAGTGATTTTGGAGCTCAGAAAAATAAAGTCTGACACTGTTTCCACTGTTTCCCCATCTATTTCCCATGAAGTGATGGGACCGGATGCCATGATCTTTGTTTTCTGAATGTTGAGCTTTAAGCCAACTTTTTCACTCTCCTCTTTCACTTTCATCAAGAAGCTTTTTAATTCCTCTTCACTTTCTGCCATAAAGGTGGTGTCATCTGCATATCTGAGGTTATTGATATTTCTCCCGGCAATCTTGATTCCAGCTTGTGTTTCTTCCAGTCCGGTGTTTCTCATGATGTACTCTGCGTATAAGTTAAATAAACAGGGTGACAATACACAGCCTTGACATACTTCTTTTCCTACTTGGAACCAGTCTGTTGTTCCATGTTCAGTTCTAACTGTTTCTTCCTGACCTGCATACAAATTTCTCAAGAGGCAGATCAGGTGGTCTGGTATTCCCATCTCTTTCAGAATTTTCCACAGTTGATTGTGTTTCACACAGTCAAAGGTTTTGGCATAGTCAATAAAGCAGATATAGATGTTTATATGGAACTCTCTTGCTTTTTCCATGATCCATCGGATGTTGGCAATTTGATCTCTGGTTCCTCTGCCTTTTCTAAAACCAGCTTGAACATCACAAAGTTCATGGTTCACATATTGCTGAAGCCTGGCTTGGAGAATTTTGAGCATTACATTATTAGCGTGTGAGATGAGGGCAATTGTGAGGTAGTTTGAGCACTCTTTGGCATTGCCTTTCTTTGGGATTCGAATGAAAACCGACATTTTCCAGTTCTGTGGTCACTGCTGAGTTTTCCAAATTTGCTGGCACATTGAGTGCAGCACTTTCACAGCATCATCTTTCAGGATTTGGAATAACTCCACTGGAATTCCATCACTTACACTAGCTTTGTTTGTAGTGATGCTTTCTAAGGCCCTCTTGACTTCACATTCCAGGATGTCTGGCTCTAGGTCAGTGATCACACCACCATGATTATCTGGGTCATGAAGATCTTTTTTGTACAATTCTTCTGTGTATTCTTGCCATCTCTTCTTAATATATTCTGCTTCTTTTAGGTCCATACCATTTCTGTCCTTTATCAAGCCCATCTTTGCATGAAATGTTCCTTTGGTATCTGTGATTGTCTTGAAGAGATCCCTAGTCTTTCCCATTCTGTTGTTTTCCTCTATTTCTTTGCATTGATCGCTGAAGAAGGCTTTCTTATCTCTTCTTGCTATTCTTTGGAACTCTGCATTCAGATGCTTATATCTTTCCTTTTCTCCTTTGCTTTTCACTTCTCTTTTCACAACTATTTGTAAGGCCTCCCCAGACAGCCATTTTTGCTTTTTTCCATTTCTTTTCTATGGGGATGGTCTTGATCCCTGTCTCCTGTACAATGTCATAAACCTCATTCCATAGTTCATCAGGCACTCTATCAGATCCAGGGCCTTAAATCTATTTTTCCCTTCCACTGTATAATCATAAGGGATTTGATTTAGATCATACCTGAATGGCCTAGTGGTTTTTGTTCAATTTAAGCCTGAATTTGGCAATACCATAGCCCTGACTGTATGGATTTTTGTTGGCAGAGTGATGTCTTTGCTTTCTAACATAATCTAGGTTTGTCATAGCTTTCCTGCCAAAAGCCAATCATCTTCTGATATCATGGCTGCTGTCACTATTTGTAGTGATTTTAGAGCCCCAAAAGAGGAAATCTGTTACTACTTCTACCTTTTCACCTTTCATTTGGCATGAAATTATGGGACTGAATGCCATGATCTTAGTTTAGGCTTCCCTGGTGTCCTAGACTATTATTTAGTCAAGCTAAATGATGCATATGTAATAAAAAATTTTTATTGAGCAAGACCAAGTTTCGGTTGCTACTTATAAATAAAATACTAGACACCTTTTCTCTCTTGAAAAAGAAATTATAGTGATTTCCCAGGTGGTCAAGTGGTTAAGAATATGCCTGCCAATGCTGGAGACACAGTTTCAATCCCTCATCTAGAATGATTCCACATGTCAAAGGGAAACTGAGCCCATGGGACACTATTACTGAGCCTGCATGCACTAGTGCCCATGCTTCACAGCAGGAGAAGCAACCAAAATGAGAAGCCTGTGCACCCCAATTAGTGAGTAGTCCCTACTCATCACAACTAGAGAAAGCTTGCACATATCAGTGAAGACTCAGCACAGCCAAAAATAAAAAAATAAAAATTTAAAAATTCCCATTAAAAATTATATATATAACTACATATCTATCTAGCTAAATAAAATGACATATACATCCACACATATGTATGACCAATCCATCCTAAAGATCAGTCCTGGGTGTTCATTGGAGGGACTGATGCTGAAGCTGAAACTGTAATATTTTGGCCACCTCATGCAAAGAGTTGACTCATTGGAGAATACTCTCATGGTAGGAGGGATTGGAGGCAGGAGGAGAAGGGAATGAAGAGGGTGAGATGGCTGGATGGCATCACCGACTGGATGGACATGAGTTTGAGTGAACTTCAGGGGTTGGTGATGGACAGGGAGGCCTGGCGTGCTGTGACTCATGGGGTCTCAAAGAGTTGGACATGACTGAGCAACTGAACTGAACCCTGTATATCACCAATGCACTTATTTATCAGTTTGGTAACATCAAAATTTGGTTTTAATAGTTAAAAATGTTTCGTTTTCTTACTAAATAGTTCTGATTAACCTATACATAGGTCAATTTGTCACAGCTATTGTGGGGAAAGTGGATCTTTCTAGGAGTCCACTTGGTATAAAAATCAGCTCTTTGTTTCTACTTGTCATGTACCAGCTTTGGACAAATTTCTCAACATTACAGAGCACGGGGTAAGAAATAGACATTATTGAAGAAATGAAAACTTGCATAAAGAAATGAGCTGCCAAGGTAAAGGAGGCTAAATCAAAACCACAGTGAAATGCCATTCTGTACTATTTAGGATAGCTCTAATGAAAAACAAAACAAAGCAAAGCACAACAAAGAAACAAAAACAGAAAATAACAAGTTGATAAAGATATGGAGAAAATTTAAGCCTTATGCATTGCTGGTGGGAATGTAAAATGGTATAGGCATGCTATGGGGAAGGCAATGGCACCCCACCCCAGTACTCTTGCCTGGAAAATCCCGTGGACGGAGGACCCTGGTGGGCCGCAGTCCATGGGGTCACTAAGAGTTGGACACAACTGAGCGACTTCACTTTCACTTTTCACTTTTATGCATTGGAGAAGGAAATGGCAACCCACTCCAGTGTTCTTGCCTGGAGAATCCCGGGGACGGGGGAGCCTGGTGGGCTGCCGTCTATGGGGTCGCACAGAGTAGGACACAACTGAAGCAACTTAGCAGCAGCAGCAGCAGCAGCATAGCTGCTATGAAAAATGGTATAACTGTTCCACAAAAATTTAAACATTACTATATGTTCCAGCAGTTTCACATGAGCATATGCCACAGAGAAAAGGTGGGATTCAAAGAGCTATCAGTGCACTCATACCCCTAGCAGCATCATTCACAATAGCTGAAAGATGGAACCAACCCACTTGCCTGTCAACAGACAAATGAATAGGCAAAAATATATATAGTGAAATATTATTCATTCTTTAAAAAAGAATAAAATTTTACTCCTGCTGCGACATGGGTGTATCTTGAAAACAATATGCTAAATGGAATAAGCCAGTTGTAAGAAGATAGATATTATATTATCCCATTTATATGAAATACCTACAGTAGTGAAATTTATAGAGGTAGAAAGTAGAAGGGAGTTTGTCAGAGGAAAGGGGGAGATAGACTGATGAGTTATTATCTCATGGTACAGAATTTTGATTGGGGTCAGATGAGAAAGTTTTGGTGTTATATATATTTTATAACAATTAAAAAGAGGGAGATGCATAGGACTTCCTTCCCCACTACCACAGGAAGAGATGTATGGCCAATCTAGAGTGCTGCTGGGCCAGTATATCAGTCTAATTTTCATTGGAAAACCTCAGCCCTACTTACTGTTTCTTTTTATAGTTCAAAAGTGAAAGTTTGTCATTTTTAAATAAGCAAACTGCTTGGTGTCAAGAAGTCTAGGTGCTGACCACTTACAGGAGTTATTTGGATAAATGAGTGTCTCAGCATCAGGAGATATTTTGGGGCCCAAAAGAGTGTTATAGATATTCCTGTCAGGAGATAAAGCCATACTTTGCATGGCAACAGCCGAGCAGGAGAAGAGAAAACTCCGTTCCCAGTGGATTCACTGTCCCATTCTCCCAGAGTGTACTCCTTTAGTTTCTCCAGATAATCCTACTCTTTGTATGGCATAAAGAAAGAAAAATATTTCCTAAAGAACATGACATGTAGCCTAACTTAAAATTTTGTTTTAAAACTGTAATGTTTTGTCAAAATAATACGTGAAGATACTAACCAGCTCATAATTTTTCCATTCTTATTTTACTGTTACTTCTTTTCCTCATCTACAAACTCGAATTTTTTCTTTCTGATTATCCCTGTTGGTCAATTTTCTCTTACAACAGGTTCCTCAATAAATATATGAAGATTTTTTTTAATCCATCCTCATACTTTTATCTCTTTTATGCTATGATTTTATTTATAAATTTAGATATGATAAAATTACAAGGGTATGATTGTTCAAAATGATGATTCTAATAAGTTTGTTCTCTCTTTTTTCATATATTCCAGTAAAATTATATTCATTGCTAAAATGATACAAAATTACAAAAGAGCAAACAAGAGAAGGAGAAGAATGGATAAAATAAAATACAGACACAAAGCTGATAGAAATAAATACAATGACAGAGAAAGTAGAGAAGAAAAGTTTCCTTTTAGAAGAGATAGAAAAGAATTCAGATTTGAGTGCTAAATAACTCATAATTTTATTGCCATTAACCACCAGAATCTTTTAATGCAACAATAGAAAATCAAAACACAGAAAGAACTGCAGATTTATAAGAAATAGGAAAATTACAAGGTAGCAGTTCTCACACTTTGGCTTCAGAACCAGGATTATCAGCATCACTTGGGACCTTGTTAGCAATGAAGATTAACCAGACTTCTCCAGACCCACTATTTCAAAAACTTAATCAGCAACCCAGGGTTAAAACAGCTTTCTGGAAATTTCCATTGCATGTGAGCATTATGACTACAGTGAAGTCTTTACGCTATAGAGTCAGGGATGTTCACTAATGGATTGGTATATTTCAGCTTTGTTTAAAACATATATGACAGGAGATAAGACATTCATTTTAAAAAGATTATTTTCACAGTCTTAACTGTAGATGGATTAAAAGTAGAGGTTTACTGAGTCAGGGACTTTTATAGTCCAGATAAAAATTATTAAACACAATAAAGGGGGCAACTGGAAAAATCTATATTTTATACTTAAATTTTTTTTCATTAGCCTAAACTTCTCTGAGGGTCTTCCCTGGTGGCTCAGAGGTTAAAGCATCTGCCTGCAATGCAGGAGACCTGGGTTTGATCCCTGGGTCTGGAAGATCTCCTGGAGAAGGAAATGGCAGCCCACTCCAGTATTCTTGCCTAGAGAATTCCATGGACGGAGGAGCCTGGTGGGCTACAGTCCACAGGGTCGCAAAGAGTCAGACACGACTGAGTGATTCACTTCACTTAAAACTTCTCTGAATCAAGGATATACATTGTTACGCTGCTTATTTAATTTATATGCAGAGTACATCATGCAAAATGCCAGGCTGGATGAAGTTAAAGCTGGAATCAAGAATGAAGATTGCTAGGAGAAATAGCAACAAACTCAGTTATGCAGATGACACCACCCTAATGGCAGAAAATGAAGAGGAAATAAACAACCTCTTAAGGTGAAAGAGGAGAGTGAAAATGCTGGCTTAAAACTCAACACTCAAAAATTGAAGCTCATGGCATATAGTCCCATTCCTTCATGGCAAACAGATGGGGATACAATGGAAACAGTGACAGATTTTATTGTCCTGGGCTCCAAAATCACTGTGGACAGTGACTGCAGCCATGAAATTAAAAGACACTTGCCTCTTGGTAGAAAAACTATGATAAATTGAGGCAACGTATGAAAAAGTAGAGACATCACTTTGCAACAAAGGCCCGTCTAGTCAAATCTATGGTTTTTCCAGTAGTCATGTATGGATGTGAGAGCTGGACCATAATGAAGGCTGAGTGCTTCAGCGTTTCAAACTGTGATGCTAGAGAAGACTCTTGAGAGTCCCTTGGACGGCAAGGAGATCAAACCAGTCGATCCTAAAGGAAACCAACCCTGAATATTCATCGGAAGGACTGATGATGAAGCTAAAACTCTAATACTTTGGCTACCCGACGCAAAGAACCAAATCATTGGAAAACATCCTGATGCTGGGAAAGATTGAAGGCAGGAGGAGAAGGGGCGACAGAGGATGAGATGGTTGGATGGCATCACGGATTCCACAGACCTGAGTTTGAGGAAACTCTGGGAGATAGTGAAGGATAGGAGACCCTGGTGTGCTGCAGTTTATGCGTTCACAAAAAATCAGACAGGACTAAGTGACTGAACAACAACAAAACTGCTCTAAAAATAATCTATTAATTTAAAATATTAAGAAAAAGAAAGTCATTTAAATCATTTATTAGTTTTTCTAAAAAAATTGTGTATGAAATAGAGTTCTCCATCCTAGATTTCCACCCCCCCCCCAGAAAGATTGCTGAGCTATGTAACTTTTCCAAATTTGAATGGTTTATTCTTGAAATACTAATTTCTAGTACTGAATCTTCTCAAATAGAGCTTTTTAGGACTGTATTTGTTCTTTGTTGTTTCTTTTTTGAATATTGCCCTTATTTTGCAGAAAATGCTTGCTGATTGTCTTTGGTTATTTTTTTCAGAAAAAAAAAAAAATAGCCATTATAGGTTTAACAATAGAAGAGGTGATTATATATGCTCAAAATAAACACATTCTAGTGGGCATAACAGTAGAATTTCCATTTCAATTAAAATCTGTTGTCCTCAACTAAGAATTTATTTTGTCCTTAACAGCTCAACTATAAGTAAGATAGCTGTCACAAAAAAGACCTGAAAAATACTCCAAAACCACAATGCAATCACAAGTATGCTTTTTATTTCACTAAATAAAATGAGTTGAATTTATTAATTCTAGTGTGTCAAATCCTCCATATACTGAATGAAATGAAAGAACAAAAAGTTTCTGGACCTTAGCAAACAAAACTTAATTATGATTAAGTAATGGCGATTTAATAGGCCAACTGAACTTTGTTTTCATACTTACAATCATTCATAGCATATAAACACAACCGAGGACTGCACTGATACTGCCAATGATAGGTGGGTGGTTATTTTTTGATAAACAGTAGAGCATACATTCCTTTTCTTTTTTTAAAATGAAGTTAATACAATTTTTTTCTTAATCTATGATGCTGTCATCTTGTACCTAGATCAAATCAACACTGGTAGACATAAACAAAAATAAAGAATATTTTAAGGAAAAGCTTTGGTTTACATGGAAGGTGAAGATAGGGGCTGGAATCTCTTTCTAGTAAGCCATGATAGATAAGCATTGAGTCTTCCAAATGTCATGGCTGGTAATCATCCCCTGTAGACTCTCAGTTCATGCTACACAGATTTGGAGTTTTTATTTATGTAAGGCATTCAACATGCGACTGTGATACGACCTGTCCTCTAGGCACCCAGTCTTTGTTCACACACTTCCAGAGGTGACTGTTCCCCAACACAAAGTCTAAGAGGAAGCAATACTTGGTGTTGGGGTCCAGGCTAGACATACTCAAAACCAGTACTGGGAACATCATCTTGCTGTCTCCGGTGACCATTATCTGGTTGGTGAACTCTGAAGTGCAACCACATGTAACTTTTCTTGGCTGACACTGGAGTCACCCTTCTCCCTGCCAGCTTACAGCTGTCACCCCAAGGAGCTCAGCTGGTAGTCCAATCAGTACTGCAGTCTCTTCTACAAGTTCTGGATCCAAGGAACCTGTCTTCCTGTCAATGTCTCTTCATTGGCCCTCAACTCAAACTCACCCACCCAAAAGCCATGTTTAACTCCACTCAACAGGCATTCCTCCACGAAAAGGAACTGCAGTGACCTGGGAGGAGGGAAGACACTAAATTTGGGAAGGAGATGGGCAGTGCGGAGGGGTGAAGATAGATGTTATTTCCCTCAAACTCCTGCAAAGTGTGACAAAAATAACTCTGTAGTGTCAGGCTTGCTTTAAACAATTAATAATTAGACTATCACCTGGCACACAATTATTTATAAAATGTGCAAATAAACTATTGATTTTTGAAACCCTCTTGCAAACAAAAGGAGCATTTATAATGTATTAGGATATAAATTATGTGTGTTTGTATGCTCAGTCACTTTCTACTCTTTGTGACCCCATGGACTATAACCCATCATGCTCCACTGTCCATGAAATTTTCCAGACAAGAATACTGGAGTGGTTGGGTTGACATGCCCTACTCTAGGAGATCTTCCCTACCCAGGGATCAAACCTGGGTCTCTCTCATGTCTTGCAGAGCAGGCAGAATTTTTACCACTGAGCCACCAGGGAAGCCTTACATTTTATTTATCTCTGGATTGTTATAATATTTCTATAACAAATTGTTAGATTTTTATGCTGCTTTTAAAATGCTGACTACAGATATTTGAAATTTGATAGGTATTTGTAAAATTTCCTTAAAGGACTCTTTAGGAGAGCTGAAAGTTTTGACAATTTTGAAGTTTGCAGACCTTTTGGCTAGCTTCTTGGTAAAGTACCACATGCTATGAGCATTACTTTTTGTGCTTTCCAAATGGACACGTGGATATCTGTGAACCTGACCTGCACAGAGTAGTTATTTTGGTTCTTTAAACTGCCTGCCAAACTGTGGCAGCAGCCTTTTGATATGGGCAGATGGCCACTTCAAAACAACTCAAAATATAATATTTGGTCTCTGAAATTACCTTTGAATTCACATCTTTGTATATGAATGCTAGCTCAGATTGAATTTCAGCTCTAATTGTTTTGATGTTCCTAGGCAGTTCACATGAAACATTTGATCAAATAACTAACATGGACTTCACTTCTCATTTGTTGTATAATGTCCTTTCTGGCGGTGTGATAAATGCAATAAAAAAGTTGAGGATAAATACTAATATGTAGCTCCTACCCAGAATATGATGAACAAAATATGTATCAACAAGAGACAACAATACATATCTGAGGTTATGCACATAGTTTACTGCTGAATATAATTTTTTTAACAACAAACAACAGCACAAACTTCAAACTTTGAAAGATACTTCAAAATTCATAATTTCTGGTCAAAATTTAAGAGAAATCTTAATATGACTAAAATAGGAAAATTTAATGCTTTTTTTGTAGACAAGGTAGCAATGGCACAGACATGAAAATCTGACACAGATTTTAAACAAGGGTAATTACATTGATTTAAGCAGTTCTTTCCCATTTTTTACATACTTTATCATCTTAATTCAGACCTTGCCTAATTTATTTATTTCTTTCCTTTCTTCTTTTCTTCCCTTTCTTCCATCCCAGGTCAGTCACTCAGTCAAGTCTGACTCTTTGTGACTCCAGGACTGCAGCATGCCAGACTTCCCTGTATATCACCAACCCCCAGACCTTGCTCAAACTCATGTCCACAGAGTCAGTGATTCCATCAACCATTTCATCCTCTCTCATCCTCTTTATCTCCTGGCTTCAGTTTTTTCCAGCATCAGGGTCTTTTTTTCCAATGAGTCTTTTCTTCATATCAGGCGGCCAAAGTTTTGGAGTTTCAGCTTTAGCATCAGTCCTTCCAATGAATATTCAGGACTGATTTTCATTAATTGGTTGAATCTCCTTGCAGTCCAAGGGACTTTCAAGAGTCTTCTCCAATATCATGGTTCAAAGGCATCAATTCTTCGGTGCTCAACTTTTTTCATTGTCCAACTCTCATATTTATACATAGCTACAGGAAAAACCACAGCTTTGACTAGATGGACCATTGTTGGCAAAGTAATGTCTTTGCTATTTAATATGCTGTCTAAGTTAGCTTTTCTTCCAAGAAGCAAGCGCCTTTTAATTTCATGGCTACAGTCACCATCTGCAGTGATCATCGAGCACACAAAAAAATAAAGTTTCTCACTGTTTTCATTGTTTCCCCATCTATTTGCCATGAAGTGATGGGACTGGATGCCATGATCTTAGTTTTCTGAATGTTGAGTTTTAAGCCAACATTTTCACTCTCTACTTTCACTTTTGTCAAGCAGCTCTTTAGTTCTCCTTCGCTTTCTGCCATCAGATCAGATCAGTCACTCAGTCGTGTCCGACTCTTTGCGACCCCACGAACCGCAGCACGCCAGGCCTCCCTGTCCATCGCCAGCTCCCGGAGGTCACCCAGACTCATACCCATCGAGTCAGTGATGCCATCCAGCCATCTCATCCTCTGTCGTCCCCTTCTCCTCCTGCCCGCAATCCCTCCCAGCATCAGAGTCTTCTCCAATGAGTCAACTCTTCGCATGAGGTGGCCAAAATACTGGAGTTTCAGCTTTAGCATCATTCCTTCTAAAGAAATTCCAGGATTGATCTCCTTCAGAATGGACTGGTTGGATCTCCTTGCAGTCCAAGGGACTCTCAAGAGTCTTCTCCAACACCACAGTTCAAAAGCATCAATTCTTCAGCGCTCAGCCTTCTTCACAGTCCAGCTCTCACATCCATACATGACCACAGGAAAGACCATAGCCTTGACTAGGTGAACCTTTGTTGGTAAAGTAATGTCTCTGCTTTTGAATATGCTATCTAGGTTGGTCATAACTTTCCTTCCAAGGAGCAAGCGTCTTTTAATTTCATGGCTGCAGTCACCATCTGCAGTGATTTTGCAGCCCAGAAAAACAAAGTCTGACACTGTTTCCACTGTTTCCCCATCTATTTCCCATGCAGTGATGGGACCAGATGCCATGATCTTCGTTTTCTGAATATTGAGCTTTAAGCCAACCTTTTCACTCTCCACTTTCACTTTCATCAAGAGGCTTTTCAGCCCCTCTTCACTTTCTCCCATAAGGGTGGTATCATCTGCATATCTGAGGTTATTGATATTTCTCCCGGCAATCTTGATTCCAACTTGTGTTTCTTCCAGTCCAGCATTTCTCATGATGTACTCTGCATATAAGTTAAATAAACATGGTGACAATATGCAGCCTTGACGTACTCCTTTTCCTATTTGGAACCAGTCTGTTGTTCCATGACCAGTTCTAACTGTTGCTTCCTGACCTGCATACAGATTTCTTAAGAGGCAGATCAGGTGGTCTAGTATTCCCATCTCTTTCAGAATTTTCCATAGTTTATTGTGATCCACACAGTCAAAGGCTTTGGCATAGTCAATAAAGCAGAAATAGATGTTTTTCTGGAACTCTCTTGCTTTTTCCATGATCCAGCGGATGTTGGCAATTTGATCTCTGGTTCCTCTGCCTTTTCTAAAACCAGTTTGAACATCAGGAACTATGTTCACGGTTAACATATTGCTGAAGCCTGGCCTGGAGAATTTTGAGCATTTCTGCCATAAGGGTGGTGTTATCTACATATGTGAGGTTATTGATATTTCTCCCGGCAATCTTGATTACACCTTGTGCTTCATTCAGCCCAGCATTTCGCATGATGTTCTCTTCTTACAAATTAAATAAGCAGAGTGACAATATACAGCCTTGACATAATCCTTCCCTATTCGAAACCAGTCTGTCACTTCATGTCCAGTTCTAATGGTTGCATTTGACCTACATACAGATTTCTCAGGAGGCAGGTAAGGTGGTCTGGTATTCCATCTCTTGAAGAATTTCCCACATTTTGTGATCCACACAGTCAAAGGCTTTGGTGTAGTCAATAAAGCAGAAGTAGATGCTTTTCTGGAATCTCTTGCTTTTTCAATGATCCAACGGATATTGGCAATTTGAACTCCGGTTCCTCTGCCTTTTCTCAATCAAGCTTGAACAACTGGAAGTTCACTGTTCATGTACTGTTGAAGCCTGGCCTCGACAATTTTCAGCGTTACTTTGCTAGTGAGTGAGATGAGTGCAATTGTGCAGTAGTTTGAGTATTCTTTGGCATTGCCTTTCTTTGGGATTGGAATGAAAACTGACCTTTTCCAGTCCTAGGGCCACTGTTGAGTTGTTCAGATTTGCTGGCATATTGAGTGCAGCACTTTCACGGCATCATCTTTTAGGAGTTGAAGTAGCTGAAATTCCATCACTTCCACTATCTTTGTTCATAGTGATGTTTTGTAAGGCTCACTTGACTTCACATTCCAGGATGTCTCGCTCTAGGTGAGTGATCACACCATCATGGTTATCTAGGTCATGGAGTTCTTTTTTGTATACTTCTTCTGTGTATTGATGCCACCTCTTCTTAATATCTTTTGCTTCAGTTAGATTCCTACTGTTTCTGTCCTTTATTGTACCCACCTTTGCATGAAATGTTCCCTTCAGTTCAGTCACTCAGTTTTGTCCGACTCTTTGTGACCCCATGAACCGCAGCACACCAGGCCTCCCTGTCCATCATCAACTCCCAGAGTCCATCCAAACCTATGTTCATTTAGACGGTGATGCCATCCAACCATCTCATCCTCTGTCGTCCCCTTCTCCTCCTGCCCTCAATCTTTCCCAGCATCAGGGTCTTTTCAAATGAGTCAGCTCTTCGCATCAGGTGGCCAAAGTATTAGAGTTTCAGCTTCAACATCAGTCTTTCCGATGAACACCCAGGACTGATCTCCTTTAGGATGGACTGGTTGGATCTCCTTGCAGTCCAAGGGATTCTCAAGAGTCTTCTCCAACACCACAGTTCAAAAGCATCAATTCTTTGGTGCTCAGCTTTCTTCACAGTCCAATCTCACATCCATACATGACCACTGGAAAAACCATAGCCTTGACCAGATGGACCTTTGTTGGCAAAGTAATGTCTCTGCTTTTAAATATCCTATCTAGTTTGGTCATAAATCTCCTTCCAAGGAGTAAGCATCTTTCAATTCATGGCTGAAATCATCATCTGCAGTGATTTTGGAGCCCCTAAAATAATGTCAGCCACTGTTTCCAGTGTTTCCGCATCTATTTGCCATGAAGTGATGGGACTGGTCACCATGCTTATTTAACTTATATGCAGAGTACATCATGAGAAAAGCTGGGCTTGGAGAAGTACAAACTATGATGGAGGTAATAAAGATAATAGTGGCCTCCTTTAAAAGGTCCCCTGCATGTGCTGCTGCTCTTCGTGCCCCCAACCCTGTAGCATGTCACTGCCAACTCACACCTCCACTGAAGACTCCTGGACACTCACAGGCAAGTCTGGGCCAGTCTCTTGTGAGGTTACTGCTCCTTTCTCCTGGGTCCTGGTGTACACAAGGTTTTGTTTGTGTCCTCCAAGAGTCTGTTTTCCCAGTCCTGCTTAAGTTCTGGCTGCTCTATTGTGGTGTTAATGGTGACCTCTTCCAAAGGGGCTTATGCCACATTCAGGTCTGCCCCACCCAGAGCCCCTGCCCTGAGGCAGGCCACTGATGACTCAAGCTTCCACAAGAGACACTCAGACACTCAAAGACAGGTCTGGCTCAGTCTCTGTGGGGTCTCCTGGTACACACAAGGTTTCATTTGAGTTCTCTGAGTGTCTCTGGAGAGTATGGGGTTTGATTCTAAACACAAGTCCGCCCCTCATACTGGCTTGCTGGGGCTTCTCCTTTGTCCTTGGACATGGGGTATTTTTTTTTTTTTTTTTTTTTTTTCAGCAGCAAGATATTATTTTGGAGTTCTCACAGGAGATGAGCACAAGTTCTTCTACTCAGCCGTCTCGTGGGTCAGACAACTATGGATGAACCATGACTTACACTAACTTTAAAGTGTAGTCCTAAGGAAAATGGATGAGTTAAGATTAGCCTAATTAATAACAATTAAATAGCCACTTCTGTCATTAACCCAGGATACTTCCCTGGGCCATTCAGATCTTAATATATATTTTGCCCTTTCAATGGAGTAATGTTTGTTATAAAATACTGCACTTAACTTTGTATTAAATCATTTTAATGAGAAAAATGCAAATTAAAACCACAACCATTACTCACCTATAACATTCAAAATATGTGAAATGTTTGATTACACTCTGTTGGTAAGGCTAAAGAGGAAAGAAACAGTCTAATATTTTGTTTCTCAAGATGTAAAATGGGACAATATCTATGGAGAGGATTTTGTCAATGTCTAACAAAATCAGAGATCTATTTATCCTTTGACCTAGCAATTCCTTTTCCAGAAAACTGTCACACAGCCTCAGAAGCACACTGACATTAACTTGAAATCACATGCATTAAATGTTCTTCCATGTAACATTATTGGTACTAGTAATAAAACTGGAATCACCTCCACATTTTTTTTTTTTTTTATTTTCAACCCCCAAATCAACTTTTTATTGTATGTGCTCTTTTGCTAAGTTATGTCCAACTCTATGCAACCTCACAGATTGTAGCCCACCAGTTTCATATGTCCATGGGATTCTCCAGGCAAGAATATTGGAATGGGTTGCTGTGCCCACCTTCAGGGGATATTCCTGACCCAGAGATTGAACCCATGTCTCTTATGTCTCCTGCATTGGCAAAAGCAGATTCTTTACCACTAGCACCACCTGGGATACCCATTGCTTATTCCGTCAACTCTGGTCACATCCTTGGGGGTAAATTTAAATGTTAGAAATGGTCAGTATAATACTTTGCATGATTTTTGTCATTGTTCAGTCACTAATCCTGACCAATTCTTTGCAACCCCATGGACTGCAGCATGTCAAGCCTCCCTATGTCCTGGAGTTTGCTGAAATTCATGTCCATTGAGTTGAAGATGCTATCTAAAATCTTATCCTCTGCCATCACCTGCTCCTTTTACCTTCAATCTTTCCCAGCCTCAGGGTCTTTTCCAGTGAGCTGACTCTTCGCATCAGGTGGCCACAATATTGGAGCTTCAGTTCCAGTATCAGTCCTTCAACTGAATAGTCGTAGTTGATTTTCTTCAGGATTGACTGGTTGGATCTCCTTACTGTCTAAGGGACTCTCGAGAGTCTTTTCCAGCACAACAGTTTGAAAGCACCTGTTCTGAGACACTCAGCCTTCTTTATGGTCCATTTCTCACATCTATACATGACTACTGGAAAACAATAGATATTTGTAGCCAAAGTGATGTCTCTGCTTTTTAATATGCTGTCTATGTTTGTCATAGCTTTCCTTCCAAGAAGCAAGAGTCTTTAAATTTCATGGTAAAAATTATTTAAAACTTACTCTATAAATTCCCAGTGAAAAGTGGTTCTTATTGTGGCTAATTTAATGAAATTATATTTTATGCAAAGCATGATTTTCTTAACTTGGAAAGTATAATAAATTAAATTAAGAACACAGTTGAGTTGTGAGTGTGGCCACTTAAACTGTGGATATAATCAGTGTATAACAACCCACTTGGTGAAAATTTAGTCTAATTGAAGACCAATTATTTTATTTGCTTGTAATACACATGTCATTTACTTACAAATAGAAGTAGCTGCTAGTCAAGTAGCTAGAAAGAAACAAAGAGACTTGGATAGCTGATATTTCAAACTCAGTATTATAAATCAAGGAAAAATAACATATTTTATCATAAAAATGCTAGAAAAATGTTTATATGCATGATTTTATAAATTACTTCTATTTTTTATATCAATTCAAAAATAGCTATCTTCCTATCTTATGTCACTATTACTTATAAGTAAGTAGTGTTATAGTTTTAAAATACTTGCTTTTTTCAAATAATACATGCCTATTTAAAAATCACATGTTAAAGAATTTTTTATATTAAATGTGAATAGGGTTAGGCCACAGTTTCATTTCTAAGTCTACCCTCCAGACAACTTTTCTAAAATTATTTATATTTTGCTTTTTTCCCATCCCAAACAATATATAAAATAAGTTATTTTCTAAATCGATTAATATCAGATAGCATTTATTGTTCCCTCATTATCAAATCCAGAGAAGGCAATAGTACCCCACTCCAGTACTCTTGCTGCAGGCCACGCAGTGGCTAAGAGTCGGATACAACTGAGCGACTTCACTTTCACTTTTCACTTTCATGCATTGGAGAAGGAAATGGCAACCCACTCCAGGGTTCTTGCCTGGAGAAACCCAGCAATGGGAGAGCCTGGTGGGCTGCCGTCTATGAGGTCGCACAGAGTCCGACAGGACTGAAGCAAATTAGCAGCAGCAGCAGCAGCAATATCAAATCAAATACAAATAATTAACTCACTCAGGTCCTCTTCTCCATACCTGTTTTGGTCAATTATGTTATTCTTTTGTTTTTTCAGGCAGTTATCTTTAGCATAAACAATGTAATTAACTTCAATCATTTTTATACAGTTTTCATACTTTATATAATATGATGATTTTAGTGTTATTTCTTTTCTATACAATTTTGTTCTTGATATGGTTTGTATAAGTTACACTTTTCCATTATCACAGTTCTTGGATTGTTATTCCATCCTTAAACAACATCTTATTTTTCTTTCCATGACCTAAGGATTGACTCAAAATTGAAAGTCAATAAGCAATATTTTCATCATTATGCTTGCAGACATATTGAGTAATAAAATGCCAATTATCTTCCCATCTTCAAGAGTTCAAAATCACCATCCAGTGGCTCTTGAGGGAGAATTATAGGCTGAAATAATTTTCACAGTCAGTTAAAAAAAATCTTTAAAATTGAAAATCTTGTTTGAAAATCTTGCTTGGAAACTAATTTTCATTCTCTGTTCCTGTCACTTTTGGACGTTATAATAACCATTAAGTCTTGCATGTACTGCCTTAATTCTCAACATTTCTCTGTTTTAAATCATGTTTATCATTATGTTCTACTGCTTTTATTTCTTAAAAGTATCTGTAATGATCTCTACCAAAATTTCATTACCTGCTCTGTTGGGTTTTCTCTTTGTTTTTCTTTTATTATAATTTTCTTTTGCTTAATTTACATATTAGATTTTTTTCCCCCCTTAGCTCATAATGAAAGATCTTCTTAAACTATGAAATTAACAAGTAACATTTCTGATTCCTAAGCACTCTAATGTTAATTTTAGAGCTCAGGGACTTCTAATTTCCTGAAGGTGAAATATGCATATATAGAGACAGTATGTGTTCCTCCAGGTGCTTGGTAAATAGGTCTGTCTTCTAGTTAGGTGGTACTCATGTAAGTTATTACCGAATGAGGCTGCACAGAGTAATTTCTTCTTTTCATAGAATCACAGCAATCTTCCTAACTTTTGATAACATAAGCACCAAATTGACAAAGGCTTTATCCTATGAATCAACATTCAGACTTTTTCAATCTTATTTAGGATTTAAATGCTATATTTAAACTTTTTTTAAAAAGGTGAATTTTGAAGTAATTGTAGATTCACTAGCAGTAATAAGAAATAATACAAGGGGATTTCATGTACTCATGATCCATTTTTCTCTCAGTGTTGACATCTTAGACTGTCATACAATATCACATCCAGGATATTAATCGTTACACAAGATGTGTGATTTAGGTCAAGGCCCTAACATTTCTTTTTATAGTTTTATTGACTCTTGAGAGTCCCTTGGACTGCAAGAAGATCCAACCAGTCCATTCTGAAGGAGATCAATCCTGGAATTTCTTTAGAAGGAATGATACTAAAGCTGAAACTCCAGTATTTTGGCCACCTCATGCGAAGAGTTGACTCATTGGAGAAGACTCTGATGCTGGGAGGGATTGGGGGCAGGAGGAGAAGGGGACGACAGAGGATGAGATGGCTGGATGGCATCACTGACTTGATGGATGTGAGTCTGAGTGACCTCCGGGAGCTGGTGACGGACAGGGAGGCCTGGCGTGCTGCAGTTCATGGGGTCGCAAAGAGTCGGACATGACTGAGCGACTGATCTGATCTGATCTGATCTGATTGAATTTGTTACACCTTGTTTCTGTTTTATGGTTTGGTTTTTTGGCCATGAGGTATGTGATCTTAGCTCTCCAACCAGGGATCTTACCCTCACCTCTTCCATTGGAAGGTGAAGTCTTAACCACTGGACCACCAGAGAAGTCCCTCCAGGCTCACTTTTTTTTTTTTTTAAACCTATCAAATTTCTCTAATACAATTGATTTAAAAGGCTATCTTTTCTTTGTTGGATTGTACAGAGAAGAGATGACCATTTACAAGCCTCAGGATTGTGAGAGAATGTATTCATCTTATTTAAGCTGCTTAGTCTTTGATATTTTGTTATGATAGCCTTTGCAAAACTAACATAGTTACCAAGTTGAAACTTCCAATCTATAAATACTAAATGTCTTTCCATTTAGAACCTCTTTGATTTTTTATTAGTATTTTATAGTTTTTCAATGACAAGTCTTATAAATAAATTGTTTATATGGATATATTTCAGTTTTGAATGAATATAAATATCTCACTATTTGTTAATTCCTGTCTTATAGGAATGCAATTAATATTTTATGTTTGTTGTAGAGTGTGTATCTGTGCTGAGTGTATTAACTCTAGAATTTTTTTGAGTATATGTGCATTCCTAGACTTTAGTTTGTATATAATCATCTAATTTGCAGTTAGAGACAATTTTAGTTCTTTCTTACCTACATATCTCTCTTTTAACTATTTTTCTTGCCTTACTGAACTTGCTAGAACATCTCATACTATTCTAAATGAAAATTGTAAGAGTGAATATCTTTGCTTTGGTCCTGATCTTGAGAAGGGAAATAATTCAGTATGTTAACTATGAGACTTTTCTCTTTGGTTTTCTTGTTATTTATTAATTAATTTTCTTTTGGTTGATGCTATTTATGAACTGGGAGATCAGATCAGATCAGATCAGTCGCTCAGTCGTGTCCGACTCTTTGCGACCCCATGAATCACACCACGCCAGGCCTCCCTGTCCATCAGCAACTCCCGGAGGTCACTCAGACTCACATCCATCGAGTCAGTGATGCCATCCAGCCATCTCATCCCCTGTTGTCCCCTTCTCTTCCTGCCCCCAATCCCTCCCAGCATCAGAGTCTTCTCCAATGAGTCAACTCTTCACATGAGGTGGCCAAAGTACTGGAGTTTCAGCTGTAGCATCATTCCTTCCAAAGAAATCCCAGGGCTGATCTCCTTCAGAATTGACTGGTTGGATCTCCTTGCAGTCCAGGGGACTCTCAAGAGTCTTCTCCAACACCACAGTTCAAAAGCATCAATTCTTTGGTGCTCAGCCTTCTTCACAGTCCAGCTCTCACTTCCATACATGACCACAGGAAAAACCATAGCCTTGACTAGACGAAACTTTGTTGGCAAAGTAAATGTTTCTGCTTTTGAATATGTGATCTAGGTTGGTCATAATTTTCCTTCCAAGGAGTAAGCGTCTTTTAATTTCATGGTTGCAGTCACCATCTGCAGTGATTTTGGAGCCCAGAAAAATAAAGGCTGACACTCTTTCCATGGTTTTCCCATCTATTTCCCATGAAGTGATAGGACCAGATGCCATGATTTTCATTTTCTGAATGTTGAGCTTTAAGCCAACTTTTTCACTCTCCACTTTCACTTTCATCAAGAAGCTTTTTAGTTCCTCTTCACTTTCTGCCATAAGGGTGGTGTCATCCGCATATCTGAGGTTATGGATATTTCTCCCAGCAATCTTGATTCCAATTTGTGTTTCTTCCAGTCCAGCATTTCTCATGATGTACTCTGCATATAAGTTAAATAAACAGGGTGACAATATACAGCCTTGACATACTCCTTTTCCTATTTGGAACCAGTCTGTTGTTCCATGACCAGTTCTAACTGTTGCTTCCTGACCTGCATACAGATTTCTCAAGAGGCAGATCAGGTGGTCTGGTATTCCTATCTCTTTCAGAATTTTCCACAGTTTATTGTGATCCACACAGTCAAAGCTTTGGCATAGTCAATAAAGCAGAAATAGATGTTTTTCTGGAACTCTCTTGCTTTTTCCATGATCTAGAAGATGTTGGAAATTTGATCTCTGGTTCCTCTACCTTTTCTAAAACCAGCTTGAACATCAGGAAGTTCATGGTTCACATATTGCTGAAGCCTGGCTTGGAGAATTTTGAGCATTACTTTACTAGCATGTGAGATGAGTGCAATTGTGCGGTGGTTTGAGCATTCTTTGGCATTGCCTTTCTTTGGGATTGGAATGAAAACTGACTTTTCCAGTCCTGTGGCCACTGCTGAGTTTTCCAAATTTGCTGGCATATTGAGTGCAGCACTTTTACAGCATCATCTTTCAGGATTTGGAATAGCTCCACTGGAATTCCATCACCTCCACTAGCTTTGTTCGTAGTGATGCTTTCTAAGGCCCACTTGACTTCACATTCCAGGATGTCTGGCTCTAGGTCAGTGATCACACCATCGTGATTATCTGGGCCGTGAAACTCTTTTTGTACATTTCCTCTCTGTATTCTTGCCACCTCTTAATATCTTCTACTTCTGTTCAGTCCATACCATTTCTGTCCTTTATCGAGCCCATCTTTGCATGAAGTGTTCCTTTGGTATCTCTGATTTTCTTGAAGAGATCCCTAGTCTTTCCCATTCTGTTGTTTAAGTTACTCTCTATTCCTGTTTTTCTGAAAGTTTTTTGTTTGTTTGATTTTATTATGTGAACAGTTGTGAAATTTGTCAAAGTCTTCTTCTACACTGAATTATAAGACCATGTAATTCTTTTTTTTGTTTGTTTTTAGGATTGGGTCAATCACATTAATAATTTTTTAATATTGAACTAGCCTTATATGTTGAGAATGAGTATCAATCAACAATAGTGCATAACTAGTTTTATATATTACTAATTCTGTTTATTAATTTTGCTGAAGATATCTACATTTATTTTATGATGGAAATTGATCTGTATTTTCCCTTTTGTGTACTGTCTTCTTCTTGTTTTGGTGTTACTGTAAGCGTACCTATTACTACAATAGAAATAAAAATCTAATATTTTACTTCAAAATCTGTGACCCTCATGAATAAGATCTGTGATTTCTGTCATTAAAGATGTGAGGACAGGGTATCTATAAGCAATTACTTTTAAATTTACACTAGGAATTTATTCTCTGGAATCATATCATTTATAATATGTGATGGTCAATTACCTGCATTTTACAGCTACAGTAAAGAGTGCTAGGAAAGTGCAAAAAGATTCTTCTAATATCAGACACAAAACTGAATTTCTTTGTAATTTAGAACAAGTGCCTTTAACCTCATGGAATTGAAATTTCTGTGCTGTGAAATGAGAATTAGGATGCTAACTATTAATAGTACTGAAGAAGTCAAGTGAAATAATATAAGTAACACCTTGTAAGATAATAGAATTTTTAATAAGCTTAGTGTGAAATTATATCTCTAGTTCTTTATCTCTTATCTATATATAGAAACAGAGAAAAAAAATAGACAGGTACTTCCCCTTGTGGTCCAGTGGTTAGGAATTCACCTGCTAATTCAGAGGACATGGGTTCAGTCCCTGGTCTGAGAGGATTCCACATGCAACTAAGCCCGAGGACCGCAACTACTGAGCCTGTGTATTGAGACTACTGAAGCCCACAAGCCTGGAACCCATGCTTCACAATAAGAGAAATCACCACAAGGAGAAGCCTGTGCATTGCAACAAAGAGTAGTCCCTGTTCATTTCAATGAGAGAAAGCCCATGCATCTCAACTAAGACTCACCATGATCAGAAAAAAAAAAAAATATATATATATATATATATATATATATATATATATAAAATTTTAAAAATGAAACAATAGAAAGATGGATGTGAGCTAGGGAGAAACACAATTTCCACTTCCAGAATTGTGTCATTAAAGAAGATCTAGACTAGGTTTTCGTGGGTTTGACTGGAAAGCCAGAATCCAAGTTGCCCATAAGTAGTTCACAGAAAGAATGAAGATGCTGCTTAAAGTTCTTTCTGAATGGTATTAGGTGACTTGATTCTGAAAAAGCTGTGAGCATAGAAAAAATGAGCTTTGGACTCTGTCCCCACAGAAGGAGACTTGCATATAAGCAAGACTCCTTATTTGGGGACAGAATCAAACTTAACAGATTCTGCAACCCAAAGGAGGCTGGCTGAATATTTTCACTACTTTTGCTCTGATTATTGTGACCACCTCAGTTATATTTCTGCCACTTTAACTAAATAAAAATTATTTTTTTTATTAAATGTGTTAGCATGGGTGTCTATTCCAACACTTTAAAAAATATCCGTAAGTTCTCATCACCTAATCAGTTAATTTGGGCATTATTTCTCCATTTTTCCTACTCTATCACCATCTAGCCTTCTTCCCTAGGAGATTCAGACCTTGCTATTCATAAATGACATACTTTTCCTTTATGCTCAAAAGTTTTCTCTATAATCAAAAGATAGCTGGTTATAAAATTCTTGCATCACATGTTCTTCCTCTCAGTGTATTTTAGATACTGATCAAACTATCTCCTTACATGAATATTACTCTGAAGAAGTTAAATTCAGCTTGATATTTCATGCTAGTAGGGGATATGATTCTTTTCCCCACCTACTCCTAGGATTCTTTCTTTGTACCTGATTTTTAACATCCTTTCCAGAATATGCTTTGATTTGAAATGCTAGGTATAAATGTTAGGTTTCATTATTTCTTGGAAAGGTATGAGCCCCTTCAGTCTGCACATTTTTCTGTCTTTATTTCAGAAAAAAAAAAAAAAATGTTTAAAATAATTATACTTTAGACTCTCTATATTTTGTGTTCCATTTGCTTATTTCTTAAAAATATCCATAATATAAGTTAGATATACTTTCTTTTTAAGTCTATCATTCTTTGTATGATCATATTTACATTCCTCTTTCCTTCCCTCTCTTTCTGCCTGAGTCATCCTCATAACTACTTAGAAACATCTAGCTTTTTTCACCTATAATGCTTTAGCTTTTTTTTTTTTTTTTTTTGTCATATTGTGATATTTTGCAACTCAATTCCATATTCTTTGGACTTCCTACAAAGTCTTTTTGGAATACTTCTTCTCATTGTTCAAATTTCACTTATTACTTATAAAGATGATATTATCTATAAACCCTGTGAGAATAATGAGAAGCATTTCCTTCATACCCTTGGTTTTACTGTAACCATCTTTTCATTAGAAATGTATTTTACTGATTTAAAAAAAAATGTTTTGTGCATAGAACTCATTTTCTTTCTAAGTATGATCCATCTTTGAATTATTTTTGCTTTTTGTCAGAGATGTTGGCAACTGTGGTAACTGGGGCCTTCTGGGGCGTGGATTCAGAGGTTCTGTTTCCAAACTTCCTCAACAAATTGCTTGGTTGATAGAAAATATTATCTGGTTTCAGCATACACTTGGAGGATGTGATTCATCTCACAACAAAACCCTTAGCTTGAATCAGTTAAGTGTCCATTCCAATGAGGAATGCCTTTCAGTATTTGCTGCTGCTGCTAAGGCGTTTCAGTTGTGTCCGACTCTGTGCGACCCCATAGACGGCAGCCCACTAGGCTCCTCTGTCCCTGGGATTCTCCAGGCAAGAGTACTGAGGATGGAGAAATTTATAGCTAACTATCGGTTGCAAGAGTGATGGAGTGGCTAGAGGTGTTAAGTGAAGAGGCGGGTTGTTCTTCACAGATCAAGAAACTGTCCCTGCCTTTAGGCTACAACTCATCTGACCATCTTGGCCCCAGAGTTGCTGACAGTATGAGGTGCAAGCTGTCTGTGTCTGCTACTGTGGTTAAGCAAAAACCAAGAGGCCATTCTCCCATTGCTGCTAAACTACTCTCAAAGCTGTTGGCATTCACTGCTGCATAAAATCACCTTTGAAAAACAGCTTTATAAAATGTAGGTTAAATATTAGAAATTTCAGCCATTTCAGCAAGCATATTGTTCAGTAAATTGCTGTATATCTGCAGAGCTGGTCTGCCTTTTTCTGCCCCTAACCTCTGCATACTCTCTTCGTAGAATGGAGGCTCCATTCCAGGAAGAACATGATCAAGATGCCTTTTTTACCCTTATGGTATTACTACTCTCACAGACCCAGGTGCTGACAGAAGCTGAGAGCAACAGCAAAGTAATATTCTGTTTCTTCTTTCTTTCTTCTAAATCCTATTTAATGCCTCCAATTGGCAGAAATCAAGAGAAATTTAGCAAGCTAGGGTGTCTGAATTATGTGGCTTGCAAGTTTACACCTCAGAAGAAAGTGAAAGAAAGTGAAGAAAAGAAAATGTAGTATTGAGAACACATCTTATTGAAAACCACAGTATCCAGAGCATGCCTCAACTCAGAAAGTCATGGATTGGTCCTCTGTTTTTCTCTCAGTCTGTTCAGACTGCTATAATGAAGTACCGAAGACTGAGTAGCATGTAAACAAAAGAAACATAGTTCTCGCAGTTCCGGAGGCTGGGAAATTCAAGAGCAAGATACTAGCAGATTTGGTATCATTCATTCATAAGGGGTCCACTCTTAAGATCACCAATCAAAGGCCCTATCTCCAAATACCATCCCCACTGTAGTGGGATGTACTAAGTTTTAGTACATGAACATTTAATCTATGGAAATACTCTTCTTTTGTCCTCTGTTTAGCTTTCACTGTAGCAACTATCAGGCTATGAAAGAAAAGGTACAAAGGTTTTGTTTATTTTCACTAGGTTTTTTTTGTTGTTGTTGTTGCTCTGTTTTGTTTTTTTTTTTCCGGTTACCTGATTTTCTGTTTGAAACATCTAGGTCCCAACAGGATATAGTCCATGGTCCTCCAGCCTTCCAGTAATGCTTAATGTCTTAGCTGTAATTTTGAAGAGATTATGTTGGATAAAGAACTCACTTTTTTTTTTTTTTTAAATATATGGATGTCTTGGGAACTGAAGAAGTTTGTGAAAATAAACATCACACATTCTTGTTTAGGTTAATATTTCACAATTTTGGCTAGTATAATTCTGTTTGTATCTTGGAATTATGTGTTTTGTTTTGTTTTTTCCATTGTATTAAAGCTCTAATCTTCTACTATTCTTTTATTCTTTGGGGTATTTTCCAGGGCTTGAGAAAGATAAATTGAAATAAAATGCTTTTATTTCATTATTTTTAAATAGAAAATTTGCATTCTCCAATTATAGCCTGTCAAACCAGTTTTTAGTCTTTCAGGAGAAGCAATATTGTCCTTCACCCAATACTTTTTGTTGTTGTTATTGCAAAGCTCCCATTATGAATCTGTCACAGAAGCAAAATCATAAATTGCAAGTCATAAACGTTTGGCAAATGTCCATCTGTATAAGAATATCACAAAGAAATGTTTGTTCAGTTGGAATATCACTGGTAAATCTATTGCATATAGTATAGGTATTAGTATCCTAGGGCTGTTACAGCAAATACTGCAAGTACATTGACTTTAAGCAACAGAAATGTATTTTTGCACAGTTCTGGCAGCAAGAAGTCTGAAATTAAGGTGTCAGCAGGATCATACTCCCTCTGGAGACTCTAAGCAAGAATCCTTCTTTCTTCTCCCTAACTTGTGATGATAATTGGAAAATTCTTGGCATGACTTGACTCAAAGTTGCATCCCTCCAACCCCTGTCTCTACCATCACATGGCCCTTTAAACTATGTGTTTACCTGTTCCGTCTCTTTATCCTTACAAAGACATTAGTCACTGGACTTAGGGCCCACATCAACCCAATACAGTCTTGTGCTTGTGCTCAATTCTAAGTCATATCAATCCAATCATAACATTCTTTGCCATCCCCTTCTTCTCTTGCCCTCAATCTTTTCCAGCATCAAGGTCTTTTCCAATGAATCAGCTCTTTGCATCTGGAGACCAAAATACTGGAGCTTCGGCTTCAGCAGCAGTCCTTTCAATAAGTACTTAGGGTTAATTTCCTTTCAGATTCACTGGTTTGATCTTGATGTCCAAGGGACTCTCAGAAGTCTTCTCCAGCACCACTTCATGGCAAATAGATGGGGAAAAAGTGGAAACAGTGACAGATTTTATTTTCTTAAGCTACAAAATCGCTGTGGACAGTGACTGCAGCAACAAAATTAAAAGATGCTTACTCCTTGAAAAAAAGAAAAAAGCTATGAAAAGCTATGATGAAGCTTAAAATATCCTAATTAGAGAGCCTAGTTGATGTTGGGGGACAAAGTCTTAGTTTCTGTGACAATAAATTACTCATATTTTGAATAACAGCTTCTTATGCCACTATGTTCTATTTAAACTTGACTCTAGTATTTCAGGTGATCCTGTGACTAGAGCTACTTATCATCAACTGGGCATAATCATATCATTAAGTCATAAATCAAGTGCTCACAGCAGAACTTAACTATATAATGAAAATGATACATTCAGGATTAGGCCAAACATTTATGAAGGGATTCAACAGCTGCATGTATAAATTACATAGATTCCTGAGTCACCTGCAACAATGTAGACTATTGCTTTTCCATGGACTATCTTGACTTCAGTTCAGTTCAGTTCAATCACTCAGTCGTGTCTGACTCTTTGCAACCCTATGAATCGCAGCACACCAGGCCTCCCTGTCCATCACCAACTCCTGGAGTTCACTCAGTCTCATGTCCATTGAGTCAGTGATGCCATCCAGCCATCTCATCCTCTGTCATCCCCTTCTCCTCCTGCCCCCAATCCCTCCCAGCATCAGAGTCTTTTCCAGTAAGTCAACTCTTCGCATGAGGAGGCCAAAGTACTGGAGTTTCAGCTTTAGCATCATTCCAACCAGAATGGACTGGTTGGATCTCCTTGCAGTCCAAGGGACTCTCAAGAGTCTTCTCCAACACCACAGCTCAAAAGCATCAATTCTTCGGTACTCAGCTTTCTTCACAGCCCAACTCTCACATCCATACATGACCACTGGAAAAACCATAGCCTTGACTAGATGAAATTTTGTTGGCAAAGTAATGTCTCTGCTTTTGAGTATGCTATCTAGATTGGTCATAATTTTTCTTCCAAGGAGTAAGTGTCTTGACTTGAGTCCATCCAAAGACTCTGGCTGGTTGCTAGCTTTAAAGGGTCTCCATGATGGATGGTAATCGTACCTGCTCTCTCTTATTAGAGAAGAAATGATGGTAACTTTCTCCCAACAAAACAGGACCCCTTTTGTGACATGACAGCTAGAACTCCTAGAGAAATAAGATATTTCGTGTCACAAATGGTGGCATGTTTCTGTATACCACTGTAGGAACACTGTTTTATTCGCTTTTATTCTACCCATCACTGAAGGGAACTGTTCTTTAGCAGAGAAGAGTCTCATCTCAACAATAGATGGGTTTTACCATCCACCACATGAATTCTCAATTCCAAGGCCTGAAGTAAGATTTAACCAAAGGTGACCAGACCAGTTCATTTCACTATTTCCTGACCTTTCCTATTTTTAACACCAAAAGTCTCTCAGACACCCCCTCAGTCCCATGAATACGAGGATATTTAATCATTCTAAATCCAAACTGTCCACTTCACATAGGAAACATATTATGGAGTAAATTTTAGAAAACTATGGAATGGGAACTGATGTATCAATGCTTTCTCTTTTTGCTCCCTAATCCTGAGATACCTTCAAATGTCTTCTCATACAGTCCCTTAGAATCATGCAAGCAGCAACCCATAGTGTTGAAAATATTTATAATATCTTTTTGCTTTGGCTTTCCTTTGAATTCTGCTTCCTTCCTTATATTATTTAAAATTGTTCCCTGAGATCACCTCCTTCATAATGTATTCACATATACCTTTTAAAAAATTGTTATTTTAGGCTTCCCTGGTGGCTCAGTGGTAAAAATATCTGTCTGCCAATGTAGCAGACTTGGGTTCTATCCCTGATATGCGAAGATCCCACATGTGGGGAAGCAACTAAGCTCATGTGTCACAGCTATTGAGCCCGTGTTCTAGAGCCTGAGAGCTGCAACTACTGAGCCCATATGGCACAACTGCTGAAGCCTGCATCCCCTAGAGCCTGTGCTCTGTAACAAGAGGCCACCACAATGAAAGCCGACACCTGCAACTAGAGACGAGCCCCCACTCGCCACAACTAGAGCAAAGCTTGTGCAACAACAAAGACCCAGCACAGTCAAAAATAAATAAATAAATATATAAAATTATATAAAAATGTTCTTTCTTAGCAAATTGCTATAAATCACCTGCTATCTTTAACAAATACAATTTTATTTGGATTTGAAGTACTAAAAAGAAGCTGAAATGATAGTGAAAGCCATGGTGATTTTCATATAGAAATTTATATTATTCCAATACAGGTTTCTTCTTAGATGTCACTATGGAGTTAAGTAGATTTTGAAGAAAATATTTAAGGGAGCCTTATCTATCTATAAAGTGGCATAATTGAATTGGAATGGAATCTTTCTTGAAGGATCAAAGAATTAGATCACCTACACTTCCTCCCACATCTCCACCCATTCTCTTCCCAACTTCATTTCTGTTACTTAAGTTTTTCTGCTATAGTCTTAAATTCCACAGTTGTTTTTCATAAATTATATTTTAAAATAGACTAAAGTCTTTCCTCCATATAAGGCCAAATAAAGATTGATTTAGGATATACATTACTTCATCTATAGCTGTTTTAGAAATCATTCCAATAATTATAAAAAGCATAAAAATGCTAGAATGTTTCTGATGTTGTCCATTATTACATCAACAGTAATTCACATGTGTTGAAGTCTTATACTTCTCAGTTTTCCTTTGTAGTGGACATGTTTGAGTCCTTGTCTTAATGGCCACCAGTTTCTTTGTCAAAACTTCTCCAGTCATGAGTTATTTTGTCTCAATTATTTCTGTTCATTGGATTTAACTGTCTAATTGTTCCTCTGTTAGGAATATCTGTTAGAACTATTTGCAGGTGTCTGAGTTTCTGCCTGTTTGTGAGTGCCTGTGTGTTGTTTTTATCTAGTTTAAAAAAAAAAAAAAAAACTGAATAGAAAGTTTTTATTTCACACTTTTTCTCAGAACTTTAAGACATAACCCTTCTGTCTTCTCTGCTTCTCTGAATAAAAATCACATTAGTCCTTTGTTTGCTTCTCTATTCCTCTTTTGCTCAGCTGGATTTTTCTTCAAGAAAGACCAATGTCTCTCTCTTCTTTAAGCTTTCAGGTTTGACGATGTATATGCTCTGGTTTCATGACTGAACAAGACCTTAATTAGGGGTAATATGCTGCTGTGACGTTCAGTTGCTCAGTTGTTTTCTACTCTTTTGTGACCGCGTGGACTGTAATGGTCATAATTTATTTACCTGAAGAAAATGCTGATGGCTCCTTTATCTTCTGGCTTTAAACAGCACTCACAAGAAATCTGGGCCCAGCTTGAATTTCACTCCATGAAAGCAAATTGCTATTTTCTTCCTGGTTGCTAATTTTTTTTTTTTATTCCTGAAGTTTTGCAACTTAAAATGGATATATCTCAGTGTCAATTATCTCTGTCATTTCCCAGTGTGCTCTTGTATGCTTCAAATTCAGTTATTCCTCCTTTTATGAATTTCCTTTCAGAAAAAAAAATGTTATTTTAAAATATTTTTCTTCTCACTGTTAAGGTATCCAGAAATACCAATTATCTTTCAATTGGAAGATTTCTTTTTTTCTGTCTTCATTATCTGTTACTCTCTTCCTAATTGATTCAAATTATATATAATTTTGTAAGTTTTTACTTTTCTTTTTTGTCAGTGATTTCATTTTCAGCAGTATCTATTCTCTTACTTGCCATGTCTAATCATTTATTAGTTTTATGAGAGAATTGCTTTATTCTCTATGGGCTTCCTTTTCAATTTTGAGTCCCTGTAGTTTGGATTTATTTTATCATTAAGTCTCTATGGGGATATTTCTTCTGTACTTTGAATTAGGTTTCCTCTAACATGTGGTTCTTTTCTGTGTTTTTCATGATAGATTTTTTTTTTTTTTTTAAAGGTTAAAGAATATTCTGGAGAAGGCAATGGCACCCCACTCCAGTACTCTTGCCTGGAAAATCTCATGGACGGAGGAGCCTGGAAGGCTGCAGTCCATGGGGTTGCTAAGAGTCAGATAGGACTGAGAGACTTCACTTTCCCTTTTCACTTTCATGCATTGGAGAAGGAAATGGCAACCCACTCCAGTGTTCTTGCCTGGAAAATCCCAGGGACGGGGGAGCCTGGTGGGCTGCAGTCTATGGGGTCGCACAGAGTCAGACACGACTGAAGTGACTTAGCAGCAGTAGAAAGAATATTCTTCCATAATTGTCAGCCAATTTCTCTTCTCTTCGGCCATACTTGTGAAGGGTTCTGTTTGTTACCAAGTCTAAGCTCTTCCTACTTGCTGCAGGACAGGCCAATACATCGAGACACCGAGTGTTGGGGCAAGCAACTTTATTCTTTACAGTTAAGTAAAATACAATTAAAAAAAAAAATAGAATTAGGCAACTGAAAACATAATAAAATAAAATAAAAACCAGACCAAGAAGATGGTAGGCTACTGTCCCAAAAAAGTCATCTTACTTGAGATGGAATTCAGGCTTTAAAAGAAGGGATGTGGTTGGTTATTACAAACTGCTTGTACCTGAATCCTTTGTTCTTACAGTTGTCCATATAGATCTGGTCACAGTGTTCCTATAAGCTTCCAACAAGACAAATATTTGTCTTCTCTGTTCTGTAACTTTTTGTCTCTATATAAATGGGAAAATGTTATACTTTTACAGATCAGAGCCTTGAAAATGGGCTATATATATTTCAGGCTGTAGGCAACATTCTTTTAATTATTACTTGTAGCAAAAGCAATAGAACATAAATTTTAAGGTAAAAAAAAAAAAAAAACAGAAAAATGGAATCAGATTTGCTCTGCTCTACTATATATTCACATGTTCCATTTGCTGGTATATTATCATTAATTTTCCTTGACCCTCCCTTTCAATCTTAGCTGAGACATCTTTGTTCTCTTTCTGAATCATTCTAAGATTTACTTAGAGAAGTTAATTGTTTAACCTTTTGTGATATTGTTATTATTTTAGTATTGTGAGTGAATTCATTTGTTCATTAGTATTGTGTTAAATCTCCTGTAATATGAATGCATTGGGCCCCCATGACTCATGCTTTTGTGAGAAAGTTCCTTCTACTTGTTCAGTGAATCTTCTCTGCTCTCTGTTCACTGAAGCCCATTACATTTGTATACGCCACATTCATACCTGTACCACTGAATGGTAAGGATAACCAGGGGTATAGCAAATCTTGTTATAGCAAATCAACCACAGAAAGAATGTGAAAGTGTTAGTCACTCAGTCATGTCTGACTCTTTGCAACACCACAGACTGTAGCCCACCAGGCTCCTCTGTCCATGAAATTCTCCAAGTAAGAATACTGGAGTGGGTTGTCATGCCTTTCTCCAGGAAATCTTCCAGAGACTGTACTCTTACTTCTCCAGCCAATTCTGGTTCTTTACTGCTAGACATGAGGGAAACCCAGATCCCTCAACCATAGAGCAGAGAGGGATTTTCAGTACTTTCATTATGCCTCTATCTTCACACAATGTCATTTGTTCTCCAAGGAGCTCTTTAAAAATGGTCTGTCAGCCCTACTTTTTACTCCCAGCTCAAAAGAGTCCTGAGGATTCTCTAGGCTGCAGGCAGAAATGTGTTAGTATTCTCTAGTTGCCTGTACTCCTCTGCTGCTGCTAAGTCGCTTCAGGCGTATCCGACTCTGTGTGACCCCAGAGATGGCAGCCCACTAGGATCCCCTGTGCCTGGGATGCTCCACGCAAGAACACTGGAGTGGGTTGCCATTTCCTTCTCCAATGCATGAAAGTGAAAAGAGAAAGTGAAGTTGCTCAAGCGACCCCATGGACTACAGCCCACCAGGTTCCTCCATCCATGGGATTCTCCAGGCAAGAGTACTGGAGTGGGGTACCATTGCCTTCTCCATGGACTCCTCTAAATCTGATAAATAATAAATGTCACACTTACCTCCTTAATAAGTTTTATCTTGGGACATTTAAGTAATACCAAACCTCAAGTGACTAAAAAAATTATAAATTTGAAATATAATGTAGCAAGCCTGTAAGTGTTGAAACAAAATTAATTAAAACAAATATTCTGAGGTGGAAACACATAGTGAAAGTGAAAGTTGTTCAGTCATGTCTGACTCTTTGTCACACCATGGGCTATACAGTTCATGGAATTCTCCAGGCCAGAATACTGGAGTGAGTAGCCATTCTATTCTCCAGGGGATCTTTCCAATTTAGGGATGGAACCCAGGTCTTCCACATTGCAGGCGGATTCTTTACCAGCTGAGCCACCAGGGAAGTATGATTTGGAGAGGTAAACATTGATAATAGCAAGGAGCAAAAATGGTCACTTGAGTGCCAGCCAAAGGGCACTTGTTTTAAACATTAATTGAAGAACAATATGAACAAATAAACTTTAGTTGAGTAATAAAATTATCTATGAATAATTGCTTTGATGAAATAATAGATTAAATTTTCTGGCCTAGAGGGGGTTAGTGCTTATATATCTCATCTCATTTAAATCTTTTTCATCTTTCAGGCACATTTTACAGATTAAGGTATTTAGGTAGAGAAAAGCAAACAATTTGGCCAAAGGCACCTGGATTATTAAATTAAGTCATGTTTTCAAGGAGGCAGGCTAGTTCCAGAGTCTATACCTCGTCTTGCACTCCTCCTCTACCCCTTTGTGGAATGGGTGAATTTATACCCCAACCTATAACCTCGTGTCTTACTTACTTCATTTTTTTCCTCATATATTTCTATAGAACCATTGACATATAATCCTTTCCTTACACACCCTGGGCTAATATGTCATAGTTTGACCTTATCTATTTTCCCTAATTTTTGCTCACATTCACTATGCAGTTTAGGTGTACACTTCTTGAAACTAAAAGGGAAGATAAATGCATTCATTTTAAACCCCAAATCACAGCTAAATCAAAACTTATGTATTAGCATTTGTCTTTTACATAAATCTGTTGGGGTATGTGCAAATGTTCATCATTTACCTCTAATTTCCTTGAAGATATAGACTATTTTTTCATCTTTATTTTATTCCTAACCCCCAAATTTGCCTACCACTTGGAACTCAGCTCCTGTTCAGAGGATTTGATTAAATGACTATGCTGCTGCTGCTGCTGCTGCTGCTAAGTCGCTTCAGTCATGTCCGACTCTGTGCAGCCCCATAGACAACAGCCCACCAGGCTCCCCTATCCCTGGGATTCTCCAGGCAAGAACACTGGAGTGGGTTGCCATTTCCTGAGAAGGTTCTAAATAATAAATAAATATTATATGACAAATAAGCCCTTTGATATTAAGGAAACCAGCTTGAAAAGAGCCTAATAGTATCAGTTGGAAAAAAAAAAAATGAGCATACATTTCTTCAGCAGAAACTTAAAGACCTATGTATTTTCCATATACTTAACTTCCCCTCCCCCAACAAACACATTCTATTCATCAATAATCAGGGATTTTCAGTTACTTTCTCCAAAGTTATTTGGTTCTAATTGGAACTCAAGATAACATATTTGCTATTCCTCAAAGAAAGCTTGAATCTGCTTACCCAATAAGGCAAATATTCTTAGTTGTTCAATGAAATGGATAAATTAAGTGATCAAAACACAAACTTTTAATTCAGTTCAATCACTCAGTCTTCTCTGACTCTTTGTGACCCCATGGACTACAGCATGCCAGGCTTCCCTGTCCATCAGCAACATCCTGAGATTGCTCAAACTCATGTCCATCCAGTTGGTGATGCCACATAACCATTTCATCCTCTGTCGCCCCCTTCTCCTTGGGCCTTCCATCTTCCCAACATCAGAGTCTTGTCCAATGAGTCAGTTCTTTGCCTCAGGTGGCCAAAGTATTGGAGTTTCAGCTTCAGCATCAGTCTTTCCAATGAATATCCAGGACTGATCTCCTTTAGAATTGACTTGTTTGATTTCCTTGAAGTCCACAGAGCACTGAAGAGTCTTCTTCAGCTCCACAGGTCAAAAGCATCAGTTCTTCAGTGCTCAGCTTTATGGTCCAACTCTTTATGGCCCAACTCTCATATCTATACATGACTACTGGAAAAACCATAGCTTTGACTAGATTGACCTTTGTTGCCAGAGTAATGTCGCTGCTTTTTAATATGCTATGTAGATTGTTTTTTTCTTCCAAGGAGCAAGCGTCTTTTAATTTTATGGCTACAATCATCATCTGCAGTGATTTTGCAGTTCAAGAAAATAAAGGCTCTCATTGTATCCATTGTTTCCACCATGAAATGGTGGGACCAGATGCCATGTTCTTAGGTGTCTGAATGTTGAGTTTTAAGCCAGCTTTTACACTCTCCTCTTTCACTTTCATCAAGAGGCTCTTCAGTTCCTCTTCGTTTTCTGCCATGAGTGTGGTGTCATTTGCATATCTGGAGTTATTGATACTTCTCCTGGGAATCTTGCTTTCAGCTTGTGTTTCATCCAGTCCAGCATTTCCCATGCCCTACTCTGCATACAAGTTAAATAAACAGGGTGACAATATACAACCTTGATGTGTTCCTTTCCCAATATGGAGCAAGTCCATTGTTCCATGTTCAGTTCTAACTGTTGCTTGTTGACCTGAATACAGATTTCTCAGGAGTCAAGTCAGGTGGTCTGGTATTCCCATCTCTTGAAGAGTTTTCCACAGTTTGTTGTGATCCACACCGTCAAAGGCTTTAGCATAGTCAACGAAGCAAAAGTAGATGTTTTTCTGGAATTCTCTTACTTTTTCTATAATAAAACAGATGTTGGCAATTTGATCTCTGGTTCCTTTGTCTTTTCTAAATCCAGCTTGAACATCTGGAAGATGTTCATGTACTGTTGAACCCTCGCTTGGAGAACTTTCGGCATTACTTTGCTAGAGTGTTAGATGAGTGCAATTGTGTGGTAATTTGAACTTTCTTTGGGGTTGTCTTTCTTTGGGATTAGAATGAAAACTGACCTTTTCCAGTCCTGTGGCCAGTGCTGAATTTTACAAATTTGCTGGCTTATTGAGTGCAGCACTTTCACAGCATCATTTTTTTAGGATTTGAAATAACTGAATTGGAATTCCATCATCTCCACTAGCTTTGTTTGTAGTGATGCTTCCTAAGACTCACTTGACTTCACATTCCAGAATGTCTGGCTCTAGGTGAATGATCACACCATCATGGTTATCTGGTCATGAAGATCTTTTTTGTACAGTCTTTCTGTGTATTCTTGCCACCTCTCCTTAATATCTTTTGCTTCTGTTAGGTCCATACCATTTCTGTCCTTTATTGTGTCCATCTTTGAATGAAATCTTTCCTTGGTAGCTGTAGTTTTCTTGAAGAGATCTACAGTCTTTCCCATTCTTTTCTTTTCTTCTATTTTTTTTTTTTCTTCATTGATCACTGAAGAAGGCTTTCTTATCTCTCCTTGTTATTCTCTGGAACTGTGCATTCAAATGGTTATATCTTTCCTCTTCTCCTTTGCCTTTTGTTCATCTTCTTTTCTCAGCTTTTATAAGGCCTCCTCAGACTATCATTTTACTTTTTGCATTTATTTTTCTTGGTGATGGTCTTGATCCCTGTCTCCTGTACAATGTCTTGAAACTCTGTCCATAGTTCATCATGCACTCTGTCTATCAGATCTAATCCCTTGAATCTATTTGTCACTTCCACTGTATATTCATAAGGGATTTGATTTAGGTTATACCTGAATAGTCTAGTGGCTTTCCTTCAATTTAAGTCTGAATTTGTCAATGAGGCATTCTTGATCTGAGCCACAGTCAGCTCCCAGTCTTGTTTTTGCTGAATGTATAGAGCTCCTCCATCTTTGGCTACATGGAAAGTAAGTGATCAAAACACAAACTTTACTCATTATAAAATTGAGGAATTGGTCCCAGAGCTGCCTTCAATTTCAGTCACTCTGAAAAACAGGATGGCATATATCATTATTTTCCAAAAATAACAATATACTTGGAGGTAAAATATGTCCTAAATCAATTCTAATATTAAAATACAATGAGAAAAGGTGCTAAACTAACATTAATGTTTATTTTGCAGGTTGCTTTGAATTTGACTTCTTATCATCTAACTGCATTTTTTCCTCTTTTCTATCATCACCCAAAATAATCTTTCCTATAACTATTTCTAAATGGTTTTTTATAATTCTATAATGGCAGCTTTGATATTAATTTTGGGAAGGATAATAGCAACAACTATATAAAGGGCACTCCAGTGATTTCTGAAGTGGCATGGTATCTTGATCTGAATGAAAGTCAACTGGAAATGGAGAGAGATGGCACAGCTTCTGAATGTTTTTATGATTTCTGGGAAATACACAGTTACCATATAGCTCAGTCAGTAAAGAATCTGCCTGCAATGCAGGAGACCCGGGTTCGATTCCTGGGTCAGGAAGATCCCCTGGAGAAGGAAATGGCAACCCACTCCAGTATTCTTGCCTGGAGAAACCCAGGGACAGAAGAGCCTGGTATGTTCCCAGTTCATAGGGTCGCAAAAGTTGGACATGACTTAAGCGACTAAATCACCACCATAGAAATTCAATGCAGAGTCACATGAAGGGGTTAAAATATCTAGTAACAGCATTAGTATATTGTATAAGAGAAAACCTGAATTTTGCTATAATATCTAAAGTAACACATTTTAATTAATATGCTCGTCAAAACTTGTTTGGCATTGCAATGTCTTAAAAACAAAATTATCATAAACTTCAAAGAGATAAATCTTTCACAGCTTAAAAGCAAACAAACAAAAAATTAGGCCTTAGGTTAGGATTCAATGGGGCTTTATTCAATTTTGGAAAACTTATGAATTAATAGGAGTTAAGAAGTAGAAGTTCAGAGGAGAGAGTGCTACAGGATTTCTTTTTAGGGGTGATGTAAATGTTCCAAACTGAGATAGTGGTGATGCTTGCTGTACTTTGTGAAAATATCAAACACCTAACACTTTACTACTAATGCTAAACATTATACTCTTTAAAGTGGTAAAATATATGGAAGATAAATTATTTCAATAAAGCTGTAATTTTTAAAAAACAAAAAACTTATGATAGACAGTCTCTTCTTGGGTTCCAGAACTATTTAAAGAGTATTTATTATCTAGTTCCAGAAATATGACCACTTTTCTCTCTAATTAAACTCAGGAGTATATTTTTATCTTTGAAGACAATATTAGCAAAAATTTAAAGATAAATGATTCAAAACTTAATTTAACTTATACCAGCACATTAATTTTTTTTTTTTAATTTGTAATAAATTTTAAAAACTGATTAAGTATGTAACCCTTACATATTTGGGGTTTCCACCATGGTACAAGTGGTAAAGAACCCCCTAGCCAATTTAGGTGATGTAAAAGACACCAGTTTGATCCCTGGATATGGAAGATCCACTGCAGAAGAGCATGGCAACCCACTCTAGTACTCTTGCCTGGAGAATCCCATGGACAGAAGATCTAGCAGGCTACAGTCCATAGAGTCTCAATGAGTTGGACACAGCTGAAGTGACTTAGAATGCACGCATGCACACATTTTGCTTCTTTATCCATAAAATGGTGCATTTATCATATAATTAAAACAAAAAGCATGTAAAGTAATTAGAATTATTCCTAGTGCCTAGAAAGTGCCGTCTATGTGGTCGCACAGAGTTGGACATGACTGAAGCGACTTAGCAGCAGCAGAAACTGATTTGTACATATTATTATTAATAACTACTACCCAGGGCATATTTACTTGTCAAATACAATATTTTTATACTTCTACAAATAAATTTCATATTCTCCATTAAGTATTGCTTTTTTTTAACTTTTTTTTTTTCCCACAAGCTGTCAACTCTTGAGAACACAAGAATTTTAAATATCAATCTTCAGCTCAGTTAGTTTATACAGTAGGTGTGAATCACAAAGCTTTAAGATTTTTTTTTTTTTTGTCAGAAATCACAGATCTAAGGAGATAGGAGATATAATTACATATGAAAACCAAATAAATTACAGTTAAAAGAATATATTTAATGGACCAAAATATTGAAATATTTATTAAGGTATCTTCATTTTTATAATTTAGTTAATTCTAATTTCACTTTTACTGTTTGCACATCTAAAATCTTGATATTAATCCAATTCCTCATGTTCAGTTCAGGAATGACTGTGTATTCTCATAAAATTTGGTACTTATCCAATTGTCACTGTGAGTGGATGGGTGCTGCAATCCTAGTCAGACAAAGGGGTGGTTACCAAGGTTTTGGTCTCTTTAGAAATTTAAGTTTGGGCTACAAGAGATCCAGCTTCATAGGCATTAGACCTGGGCAGTCCTGTAGTCAAATGAAAGGCTCCACACTGATGTTTGGTTTATTGCTCTGATGTCACAGTCTTATTTATTTATTTATTTTTTAATTCTCAGTAATTTTTGAACAAGGAGTCCTGAACTTCATTCTGCAATGAACACTTCATATTATGTAGCTACTCCAGGATCACAAAGTTGGATAAGCTACAAAGTGTGTGATAATAGTTAAGGGTGGGAGGAAATTATAGGTGCTTGAGAAGGGAGAGGATGAGCATTTAATGTACTCTGAACACACATACAGAAGTGGAAACTGTACGTCTTCCCACTAACTTCTCATAAGTTTCCACTTGAACTATGGAGGAGCTGTTTTCCAAACATGATAGAGAAAAGAACCTGTATGAAGCAAGGGATAGAGAGAAGTGTCCTGCTTCTATCTTTATTCAACAAAAAGTTCTGCAGGAAGGATAGCTGGTTGACAACATCCAACTGCCCCAAGATTGGCCAGTGTGTTAAATCCAGATTATTCTTATCCAGTGACTAATTGCTTTGATGTACTAGAATCAGAATATTCCTGCCCACCTCTAGAGTCCTATAATCCCTGTAATGGTAGACTTTGCTTAGGGAGTCTCATTATCGAGTCAACTAGTTAGTGTCCCCTCTCTCTCTCTGTTGCATTAGAAAAGGACCTAATGCTGGAAAAGATTGAAGGCAGGAGGAGAAGGGGATTAGAGAAGATCAGATGGCTGGATGGCATCAATGACTCAATGAACATGAGTTTGAGCAAGCTCCAGGAGATGGTGAAGGACAGGGAAGCCTGGAATGCTGCAGTACATGGGGTAGCAAAGAGTCAAAAACAACTGATCAACTGAACAAGAACAACAACACTATTTTAATTATATATAATTGTTATTGAGATCATGGGTAATTTTATGTTTCATTCATCTTGCTTTGCTTATATGTATATTTTCTCTACAAATATATGTAGTACTTCAATGACATAAGATAATTGGAATTCATCAAGAATAATACATTTTGTGGTCTTTTTAATAGGAAAAAAAATATTTCACCAACCTCCATTTACTTACTACTCATAAAATGTGAAGCCTCATCTTACTTGTACATTAACATCAGGAAATGATTCCAGTTTTGGTGAAAATTCTGCAAGACTGAAGAAAAGCAGTCTCATGCATACTCCATGATTGTTTTAACATGAATTACTGCTGCAAATCCATGGGCAATGTATGTGAAAAAATACTCAATGTTTTAATGCTTAAAACAAAATAAAGTTAGATTGTATTGGTTATGCTCTCACATTTCATAATGTCTTTTAGAATTATATATGTGGTTTTTTTTTTTATTTCTTTAATGTCACAAACTATATTTTGAGATGTTCAAACATACAAGAAAAAAGCTTATTAAAAGAAATATTCTGCAAGCAATCTTTCTCAAGCTACTTATACCATGATTACATGAAAAGTAGAATTACTGCTTTTGAGTACTAGGGAAAAAAATAGATGGATCATAATTTATGCACGTGTGCCCAGTAGTGTCCGACACTGTGACCCTAGGGAAGATAGCCTGCCGGGCTCATCTGTCCATGGGATTTTTCCAGACAAAAACACTGAAGTGGGTTTCCATTTGCTCCTCCAGGGGATCTTCCTGACTCAGGGATCAAACTCACGTCTCCTTCAGTTTCTGCATTGGCAGGTGAATTCTTTACCCCTAAGCCATTTAAGAAGCCCCTATAATAACTTACAGGCTAACTTTATTAGGAGATATTGAGGTTAACTCTGAAATTTCAATGTAAATACGATTTTTTAAAATCTTGATGTGTAGTTATCACACATATATGTGACGAGTTAAGCTTTGAAAACCAGTAAATTGGAGTGGTTCTTGAATATTCCTTTGGCTATCCCTTCCTTTCATTTCAAATCAATCAGAAAGTCTTGCAGACTTGATGTCTTAGATCTTTCCTGAAGGCCCCCTGCCACCCTATTTCTGCTGGCTTTGGGCTAATGCTCATTAATTCTTCATTTGAGTACTCATATTCTGGACTTACCTGTGACCATCCTCCACAATGCTGCCAGTTTGATTGTTCTGAAATGGAAATATGGTCATTCCTCTGTAATTCACTTGTGTCATTGACTTCTCAGAGCCTAGTTTGAAGTAAAATGATTGTTGGCAGCATTTTCAAGAACTTTTGTGATCTTGTCCCTGCTTCCTTCTCAGGAGCATACCTTGTCTGTCTGCAAAACGTCTCAGTTCCAATTCTACTGAATACTTTGTCATCATTCAAAGCTTTCATGAGTTTTCACTGCTCTGCAAGTTGCATCTTCTATTGTCACTGCCTGGAATACATTACTTCTGCTTGATCCTGAAAAGTAGAGTCCATTTCTCTTTTTTTATTTGTATTTTTTCTAAAGTTCACAATTAACAAGAATACATTGTCATTCGAAAAACCTCAGTGCAAAAACATGTACTTAATTTTTTGACCATACAATAATTTTATATTTCTATATAAATGTTCTTTTATTTTCCATTTAAGAATTACTAAATGATAATATCACATCACTTATATTCTCAGATGATTTCACTAATGTTCTCCCAGCAAGCAAGCAGATAAAAAACAAATGACACTCCTTAAGTTAAACATTTCCTCCTCTACCCCTTGCTGGGAGCTGAATAAAGCTCTAATAAACATCTTCAGGTATTTTATGTGACAAACTGTCTGACATGCCCAGGAAATTCTTCAAGCCAGATACTTTTTCATTCCCTAAATGTGTTGAATGATAGTTACAACATGACAAGTACTCATGTATTCTTTGTTTAGTAAAGATGGCAAATAATTAAGAATACGTTGAATTTTGTTTTTTTGTGTGTTATTTAAAAATTTTAATAAAAAAGACATACGTATTCAGTAACATCTAGTCTTGGCATGTTCTTGCTTAAATTGCATGGGTATTAACATACAGTTCACTCCAATACCATTTTTCTCTTCCTGTGTATTGGGTACTTTGTTATTTGTTTGGGGGATTCAGATACATACAACACTGACTATTTGGTCAATATTTTCATATTATAAGTGATTGATGACATAGTAGTTGGTACTCTGTGCCATCTACTATTTAATCAGCTAATAAGGTACTTTATTAGCTGAAGTTTAATAATGTTATTTTGTGTGTGTGTAAAATAATTAAAATACATTCAAAATACGTATTGCATAAGAACAGGGAAGCCTGGTGTGCTGCAGTCCATGGATTTGCAAAGAATCAGACATGACTGAGCAACTGAACAACAGCAAATATTTCCTAGTAAGTCATATCATTATAGATCAAATTTTAGAGTTACAACAATATAAAAGTTAATAAAATCAGTGTTTATTGAAATTATAGTAATTCTTATAAGATTTTTGAGTAATTTCCAATAGTGAAAAACTATGAAGTAGTGTAGTTTTTAGCATTTGTTTATCATACTTCCAATGTGAAACCCACTCACAAAGAAATATCCATAGTGGCCACTCTGGTTGCATCTCATGATACTTACTTTCCCTTCTCCCACTAAAACATTGAGTTCTTAGTTATTTTTCAGGGACCTTATCTCTGATCTTTGCATAATAATTTGATAACAGTAGTTTTTTTGAAATATTAACCTGTTAGAACATATTATGCAAGTGTCCTATATTTTTTTTTTTTTTTTTTTTTTGTATTACTATGATTATTAGTTTGGTACTGTTGCCATAATGAATTGCCACAAATTTAGAGACTTAAAATAACATAGGCATTATCTCACAGTGCAGTTAGTGAAGTCTAGCTTTTTTGGGGGAGAAGGAAATGGCAACCCACTCTGGTGTTTTTGCCTGGAGAATCCCAGGGATGGCGGAGCCTGGAGGGCTGCTGTCTGTGGGGTCGCACAGAGTCAGACACGACTGAAATGACTTAGCAGCAGCAGTGCATAGATATGAGAGAAGGCAATGGCACCCCACTCCAGTACTCTTGTCTGTAAAAATCCCTTGGACAGAGGAGCCTGGTAGGCTGCAGTCCATGGGGATGCTAAGAGTTGGACACGACTGAGCGATTTCACTTTCACTTTTCACTTTAATGCATTGGAGGAGGAAATGGCAAACCACTCCAGTGTTCTTGCCTGGAGAATCCCAGGGACAGCGGGGCCTGGTGGACTGCCATCTATGGGGTTGCACAGAGTCGGACATGATTGAAGCGACTTAGGAGCAGTAGCAGCAGCTTGTTTGGGTCTCAGAGGCTAAAGTCAAGGTGTCTACAGGACTGTGTTTCTTTGTTGTTGTTTGGTTGCTAAGTTGTGCCCAATTCTTTGTATTCCCCAGTGGCTTAGTAGTAACAAATCTGTCTGCAAATTAGGAGACACAATAAACGTGGGTTTGATCCCGAGTGGGGAAGGGGATTTTCTCACTCCAGTATTCTTGCCTGGAAAATTCCATGGCAGAGGAGCCAGGCAGGCTACAGTCCATGGGGTCCCATAGAGTTGGACACAACTGAAGCGAGTGAGAACAGTGACCCCATGGACTATGTTCCCTTCCTGACACTTTAAGGGAGAATCCACTTCCAGGCTTACGTGAGTGGTTGGTAGCATTCACTTCCTGTGATTGTGAATTTAAAGTCCCTGTTTTCTTAATGGCTATTGGCTAGGGATCAGGGATCCTTCTCAGATTCTAGAGACCACTAGCCTTCCTTGGCTCCTGACCCCATTCTTTCATCCTTCTTCAACCCATCAGGAATGGGTAAATATACTTCCATTACTTAGATCTCTCATGCTTCATCTCTTTGACTGACTCATGTCTTATTTGGTTTTTATGGGATCATATGATTACATTCAGTTCAGTTCAGTTCAATTCATTCGCTCAGTCGTGTCCGACTCTTTGCGATCCCATGAATCGCAGCACGCCAGGCCTCCCTGTCCATACCTATTCCTGGAGTTTATCCAAACCCATGTCCATTGAGTTGGAGATGTAATCCAGCCATCTCAGCCTCTGTCCTCCCCTTCTCCTCCTGCCCCCAATCCCTACCAGCATCAGAGTCTTTTCCAATGAGTCAACTCTTTGCATGAGGTGGCCAAAGTATTGGAGTTTCAGCTTCAGCATCAGTCCTTCCAATGAACACCCAGTGCTGATTTCCTTTAGGATGGACTGGTTGGATCTCCTTGCAATCCAAGGGACTCTCAAGAGTCTTCTCCAACACCACAGTTCAAAAGCATCAATTCTTCGGTGCTCAGCCTTCTTCACAGTGCAACTCTCACATGCGTACATGACCACAGGAAAAACCATAGCCTTGACTAGACGAACCTTTGTTGGCAAAGTAATGTCTCTGCTTTTGAATATGCTATCTAGGTTAGTCATAACTTTCCTTCAAAGGAATCAGCGTCTTTTAATTTCATGGCTGCAATCACCATCTGCAGTGACTTTGGAGCCAAGAAAAATAAAGTCTGACACTGCTTCCACTGTTTCCCCATCTATTTCCCATGAAGTGATGGGACTGGATGTCATGATCTTCATTTTCTGAATGTTGAGCTTTAAGCCAACTTTTTCACTCTCCACTTTCACTTCATCAAGAGATTTTTTAGTTCCTCTTCACTTTCTGCCATAAGGGTGGTGTCATCTGAATATCTAAGGTTATTGATATTTCTCCCAGCAATCTTGATTCCAGCTTGTGCTTCTTCCAACCCAGTGTTTCTCATGATGTTCTCTGAAAATAAGTTAAATAAGCAGGGTGACAAAATACAGCCTTGACGTACTCCTTTTCCTATTTGGAACCAGTCTGTTGTTCCATGTCCAGTTCTAACTGTTGCTTCCTGACATTCTAGGTCCATTCAGATAATCCATGATAACCTTCCTCATATAGATCAATGGGCTGGTAACCTTAATTGCAGGTACAAATTCGATTTATCAAGACTCTTGTCAGCAGTACCTATATCAATGCTTTGCTGAACAGTTACAGAATACAAAATATTGGTGAGACAGTTTTACATTTCTGTCAACCACATCATGCAATGATTTTTTTCTTCTTCCATAAAACATATTTAATAAGTTAGCTATAAATATTGAGCATTTTTGAGCACTTTATCCTATGATTACATCCTTTCTTAAAGAAAGAGTGAAAACAAGGGAGAAAAACACAAAAGAACACCATTCATTACAAATCTCTCTCATTCTCCTCCTCTTCTTCCTCCTCTCTCTTAGATATTTTGTTGTTGTTTAAGTTGTTCTTAAATACACTGCTTCTGACCAATACCATTGAAGTCTCGGGCACTTTCCAGCTTCCTCCTCTGCCATCTTTAGCATGTGGATTTCATTCCCCTATTCATATAAAGGGTGATGATCTTCTGACAACCTGCCATTATTCCAAGAATAAAGAAGAGGAACTGGTGGGGAAAAAAATGTCTCAGGGCACAAATGCAAATGCAAATTTATGGAGCCTTGCCATTCTTCAAAACATTCCCCAAATCTGTTCAATAACTTGTTTTCATCTCATTGTTGGAACTATGCTACAGTGCTTTCCCTAGATGAAAGAATTTCAACTAGGAGTTGGGCTGAATAGATTGGGCTGATAAATATCACTGTGTCTGACACACTGTAGTAGACAAAAGACATTATAGTTTATATTTGATTATTTCTTGTCTTACATTGGATAGACAAAAAAAAATAATAATAATAATAACTCACTTGACAGAACTGAACCTTGGTGTCCTTAAATTCATTTCATGAAGGCTGAAAAAACCAGTAATCACTAAAATTCAGAAAAATTATTCAATTTTTTTTTCTTTTTAGTAACTCTTGCTTGTGTGCTCAGTTACTTCAGTCATGTCTAACTCTTTGCAACCCCTCCGACTGCAGCCCACCAGGCTGCAGGGGGTTGTCATGTCCTCTTCCAGGGAATCTTTATGATCCAGGGATCCAACATGTATCTCCTTCACCGACAGATTCTTTACCACTGAGCTACCTGGGAAACCCTGGTAAATCTTAGTTCATATGTAGTATTTTGTTTTTGCAGTCCCTTAGTCATGTCTGACTCTGAAACCCCATGGAATGCAGCATGTCATGCTTTCCTATCCTTCACTATTACTCAGAGTTTGCTCAAACTCGTGTCCACTGTGTTGATGATGCCATCAAACCATCTCATCCTCTGTCACTCCCTTCTCCTCCTGCTCTCAGTCTTTCCCAGCATCAGGGTCTTTTCCAATGAACCAGCCCTTCGCATCAGGTGGCCAAAGTATTGGAGCTTCAGCTTCAGCATCAGCACTTTCAATGAATATTCAAGGTTAATATCCTTTGGGAAATCAGGATTTACTTGTTGGATCTCCTTGCAGTATAAGGGACTCACAGGAGTCTTCTTCAGAACCACAGTTTGAAAGAATCACTTCTCTGGCACTCGACATTCTTTGTGGTCCTATTCTCACAACCAGAAATGAATACTGGAAAAACCATAGCTTTAACCATATGGATCTTTGTTGACAAAGTGAAGTCCCTGCTTTTTAATACACTAAGTTTCTCATAGCTATTCTTCCAAGGAGAAACCGTCTCTTAATTAAATGCCTGCAGTTACCATCTGCATTGATTTAAAAGTCCAAGAAAATAGTCTGTCACTGTTTTCATTTTTGCCCCATCTATTTGCCATGAAGTGATGGGACTCGATGCTAGGATTTTAGTTTTTTGAATGTTGAGTTTTAAGCCAGCTATTTTCACTCTGCTTTTTAATATTCATCCAGAAGCTCTTTCATTCCTCTTTGTTTTCTTCCATAAGGGTGGTGTCATCTGCATATGTTAGGTTATTGATATTTCTCTCTACAATCTTGATTACATCTTAATCTTCGTCCATGTAATACTTGTGTTATTTTAAATTAATCTTTCCAAAAATAAAAAAAAAAATTATTGTTAACTTTATAGGATTAAGTCAAAGACATTGAGTGTTAGAAATCCAATGCACTGTATATTTTGTCGACAATGATCTGTATCGTCAAAGCTATAGTTTTTTCCAGTGGTCATGTATGGAAGTGAGAGTTGGATCATAAAGAAGGCTGAGTGCCAAAGACTTGATGCTTTTGAACTGTGATGTTGGAGAAGACTTTTGAAAATCCCTTGAACTGCAAGGAGATTAAACCAGTCAATCATAGAGTAAATCAGTCCTGAACTGGAAGGACTGATACTGAAGCTGAAGCTCCAATACTTTGGTCACATGATGTAAAGAATTAATTCATTAGAAAAGATCCTGATGCTGGGTAAGATTGAAGGCAGGAGGAAAAGGGGATGACAGAGAATGAGATGATTGGATGGTATCAACTACTAAATAGACATGAGTTGGAGCCAGCTCCAGGAGTTGGCTATGGAAAGAAAAACCTGGCATGCTGCAGTCCATGGGGTCACAAAGAGTTGTACATGACTGAGTGACTGAACAGAACTGAATATATTTTGAAGTGTAGAATAGAATGAATTTATGATCTTTTTTCTTAGCACAAATGATAATAAGCTTTTAACTTGACTTTCTGTCATGTTCTTTTCTGTAGTTTTCCTAAAATTAGGATAAGTTAAGTGAAGACAAAGGATAAGGTAATGGCAGAGTTTGAGATGGTTGGATGGTCCATTGGACCAGCTCTGTGGACATAAGTTTGAGCAAATTCTCGGAAACAGGGAAGGACAAGAGAGCCTGTCCTGCTGTAGTCCACAGGGTTGCAGGAATTGGACACAAGTTAGCAACTGAACAAGGCAGCAATGGTATATTCGAAACCATTTAAGATTTATGCGTCTGATTTTGTGGATTTTTGTGACTAACCTTCAAAATAGCATTCCTATAACAGAAGCTAATTAATAGCAACAGCAAATTTAAGGCATATTATTTTATACTTTCAGTGATCTTAGTCCTTGCACTTAAAAAAAACAAATCTCCATATCAATAAACACTATTGAGAGGATTTTGCAATGTAACCAAAATATCAACAATGTTTTTTCACTTCACCATTCTCTTGTCTGGGTGGCATAGTGTAGATGATGAGTCCTAAAAAATTGATAATCAAAGCAATTATTTTCCAAACTAATTGGCACTGAAAAAATTGTAATCATTTGCAAGTATTTAAGACTCTGAACCAAATGCACTGACTATTATATAAAATGACAGAGTCAAAATACATAATAGTTATCCCTGAATTTCAAGGACAGATCATTTAGCTACAATAATTTTAAGTCATTGAGCATTTATTGTAAATCATACTAAAAATGGGAATATGCAACTGACTATATATCCCCCAACAACACATTGATTTTCAGCAATTTCAATAATGAAATAGATCTTAGTGTAGGACTGCTCTGTGATAGAAGCAATTATTCTAAGTGAGGTTTGGATTTAAAGCTATGTCAAGTTGTGAGGAAATTACTAAGTACTTCTGCTAAAAAGTTCCTTTTTTAATCTGTTGCAACTTTGTTTACAATATTCCAAGGGTATTTTATTCCAAAGTCTTTCATCATAAAATATTTTCAGTGTAACATGTATTATTATGTGACATTCAAGCAGGTAATACATAGGGAAGAATTTACAGTTCATCAAAGTCAGATGTGAAGTTGTCTTTCTAAGAAAGTGATAACTAAGAGATGACTAAGGCTCCAAATAATACAATAGTACTGTTACATGTAGATAAAACATGTCCTTAAAACAAGACAAAACTAAACAAAATTGGTAGATACAGCATGTTCTTAAAAACAACGCAAAACAAAACCAAATTGGTAGGACTCTAAAAGGGCAGATACTTAAAAAACTTTGAGTGCCAGCTGCAATGCCATGTGAAACAACCTTGGACCCAGAAAACTAGGGGAGTCTACATGCCCTGAAAGAATCTTGCTTCATGAACCCCAACGGATTCCCGATGGAGTTCCTTTCCTGACAGCAAAGGTCAACTAGAAGTGCTTATAGTGATTTAGACTTGAGAGGGGAATACAGCCCTGTGGATGGGACAAGTATACACATCCTCAGTTCAGTTCAGTTCAGTCACTCAGTCGTGTCCGACTCTTTGCGACCCCATCAATCACAGCACACTAGACCTCCCTGTCCATCACCAACTCCCGGAGTTCACCCAGAATCATGTCCATCGAGTCAGTCTTGCCATCCAGCCATCTCATCCTCTGTCGTCCCCTTCTCCTCCTGCTCCCAATCCCTCCCAGCATCAGAGTCTTTTCCAATAAGTCAGCTCTTCACATGAGGTGGCCAAAGTACTGGAGTTTCAGGTTCAGCATCATTCCTTCCAAAGAACACCCAGGACTGATCTCCTTCAGAATGGACTGGTTGGATCTCCTTGCAGTCCAAGGGACTCTCAAGAGTCTTCTCCAACACCACAGTTCAAAAGCATCAATTCTACAGTGCTCAGCCTTCTTCACAGTCCAGCTCTAACATCCATACAACAGGAAAAACCATAGCCTTGACGAGACAGACCTTTGTTGGCAAAGCAATGTCTCTGCTTTTCAATATGCTATCTAGGTTGGTCATAACTTTCCTTCCAAGGAGTAAGCGTCTTTTAATTCCATGGCTGCAATCACCATCTGCAGTGATTTTGGAGCCCAGAAAAATAAAGTCTGACACTGTTTCCACTGTCTCCCCATCTATTTCCCATGAAGTGATGGGACAGGATGCCATGATCTTCGTTTTCTGAATGTTGAGCTTTAAGCCAACTTTTTCACTCTCCACTTTCACTTTCATCAAGAGGCTTTTTAGTTTCTCTTCATTTTTCTGCCATAATGGTGGTGTCATCTGCATATATAAGGTTATTGATATTTCTCCCGGTAATCTTGATTCCAGCTTGTGTTTCTTCCAGCCCAGTGTTTCTCATGATGTACTCTGAATATAAGTTAAATAAGCAGGGTGACAATATACAGCCTTGACATACTCCTTTTCCTATTTGGAACCAGTGTGTTGTTCCATGTCCAGTTTTAACAGTTGCTTTCTGACCTGCATACAAATTTCTCCCAAGGCAGATCAGGTGGTCTGGTATTCCTATCTCTTTCAGAATTTTCCACAGTTTATTGTGATCTACACAGTCAAAGGCTTTGACATAGTCAATAAAGCAGAAATAGATGTTTTTCTGGAACTCTCTTGCTTTTTCCATGATCCAGCAGATGTTGGCCATTTGATTTCTGGTTCCTCTGCCTTTTCTAAAACCAGCTTGAACATCTGGAAGTTCACGTTTCACATATTGCCGAAGCCTGGCTTGGAGAATTTTGAGCATTACTTTACTAGCATGTGAGATGAGTGCAATTGTGCAGTAGTTTGAGCATTCTTTGGTTTTGCCTTTCTTTGGGATTGGAATGAAAACTGACTTTTTTCAGCTTTCTAAGGCCCACTTGACTTCACATTCCAGGATGTCTGGCTCTAGGTCAGTGATCACACCATTGTGATCCTTCCTTAATTCCACCGGAATACCTCTTCTTAATCTGAATATTCATTGGAAGGACTGATGCCAAGGCTCAAACTCCAATACTTCAGCCATGTGATGTGAAGAACTGACTCATTGGAAAAGACCCTATTTCTGGGAAAGATTGAAGGCAAGAGGAGAAGGGGATGGCAGAGGATGAGATGGTTGGATGGCATAACTGATTCAATTGAAATGAGTTTGAGCAAGTTTCAGGAGCGGGTGATGTACAGGGAAGCCTGGAGAGCTGCAATCCATGTAATCACAAGAGTCTGACACGAATGAGTGACTGAACTGAACTGAACTGTGATAGGTGTAAAGATCATTTGAAGGTAGTAGCTGATTAATTATATTTATTAAAAATATAACAATATATATTCTAAATTAATAGGAAATCACTACAAACTTTATAAGAGATATATAAGTAATAAGTCAATACTGGAAGTAAAATGATATACTAAATAATGTTTGTTTAATGCAAAAGAAGGTAGAGCAAGAGTATATAAAGATTAAATTCAGTTCAATTCAGTCTCTCAGTTGTGTCTGACTCTTTGTGACCCCGTGAACCGCAATACACAAGACCTCCCTGTCCATCACCAACTCCTAGAGTTTACCCAAACTCGTGTCCATCGAGTCGCTGATGCCATCCAACCATCTCATCTTCTGTAGTCCCCTTCTCCTGCCTTTAATCTTTCCCAACATCAAGGTCTTTTCAAATAAGTCAGTTCTTCACATCAGGTGGCCAAAATTTTAGAGTTTCAGCTTCAACATCAGTCCTTCCAATAAACACCAAGGACTGATTTCCTTTTGATGGACTGGTTGGATCTCCTTGCAGTCCAAGGGACTCTCAAGAGGCTTCTCCAACACCACAGCTCAAAAGCATCAATTCTTCAGCGCTCAGTTTCTTTATAGTCCAACTCTCACATCCATACATGACTACTGTAAAATCAAAGCCTTGACTAGACAGACCTTTGTTGATAATATGTCTCTGCTTTTTAATATGCTGTCTAGGTTGGTCATAACTTTCCTTTCAAAAAGTAAGCATCTTTTAATTTCATGGCTGCAATCACCATCTGCAGTGATTTTGGAACCCAGAAAAATAAAGACTAACACTGTTTCCACTGCTTCCCCATCTATTTCCCATGAAGTGATGGAACCAGCTGCCATGACCTTAGTTTTCTGAATGTTGAGCTTTAAGCCAACTTTTTCACTCTCCTCTTTCACTTTCATCAAGAGGCTCTTTAGTTCCTCTTCACTTTCTGCCATAAGGATGGTGTCATCTGCATATCTGAGGTTATTGATATTTCTTCCGGCAATCTTGATTCCAGCTTGTGCTTCTTCCACCCCAGCATTTCTCATGATGTACTCTGCATCAGATCAGATCAAATCAGTCACTCAGTCGTGTCCGGCTCTTTGCGGCCCCATGAACTGCAGCACGCCAGGCCTACCTGTCCATCACCAACTCCCGGAGGTCACTCAGACTCATATTCATCGAGTCAGTGATGCCATCCAGCCATCTCATCCTCTGTCGTCCCCTTCTCCTCCTGCCCCCAATCCCTCCCAGCATCAGAGTCTTCTCCAATGAGTCAACTCTTCACATGAGGTGGCCAAAATACTGGAGTTTCAGCTTTAGCATCATTCCTTCCAAAGAAATCCCAGGGTTGATCTCCTTCAGAATGGACTGGTTGGATCTTCTTGCAGTCCAAGGGACTCTCAAGAAGCTTCTCCAACACCACAGTTCAAAAGCATCAATTCTTCGGTGCTCAGCCTTCTTCACAGTCCAGCTCTCACATCCATACATGACCACAGGAAAGACCATAGCCTTGACTAGGTGAACCTTTGTTGGCAAAGTGATGTCTCTGCTTTTGAATATGCTATCTAGGTTGGTCATAACTTTCCTTTCAAGGAGCAAGCGTCTTTTAATTTCATGGCTGCAGTCACCATCTGCAGTGATTTTGGAGCCCAGAAAAATAAAGTCTGACACTGTTTCCACTGTTTCTCCATCTATTTCCCATGTAGTGATGGGACCAGATGCCATGATCTTCATTTTCTGAATGTTGAGCTTTAAGCCAACCTTTTCACTCTCCACTTTCACTCTCATCAAGAGGCTTTTAATTCCTCTTCACTTTCTGCCATAAGGGTGGTGTCATCCACATATCTGAGGTTATTGATATTTCTCCCAGCAATCTTGATTCCAACTTCTGTTTCTTCCAGTCCAGCATTTCTCATGATGTACTCTGCATATAAGTTATACAAACATGGTGACAATATACAGCCTTGACGTACTCCTTTTCCTATTTGGAACCAGTCTGTTGTTCCATGTTCAGTTCTAACTGTTTCTTCCTGACCTGCATACAGGCTTCTCAAGAGGCAGGTCAGGTGGTCAGCTATTCCCATCTCTTTCAGAATTTTCCACAGTTTATTGTGATCTACAAAGTCAAAGACTTTGACATATTCAATAAAGTAGAAATAGATGTTTTTCTGGAACTCTTGCTTTTTCTATAATCCAGCAAATGTTGGCAATTTGATCTCTGGTTCCTCTGCCTTTACTAAAACCAGCTTGAACATCTGGAAGTTCATGGTTCATGTATTGCTAAAGCCTGGCTTGGAGAATTTTGACCATTACTTTACTAACATGTGAGATGAGTGCCATTGTGTGGTAGTCTGATCATTCTTTGGCATTGCCTTTCTTTGGAATTGGAATGAAAACTGACCTTTTCGAGTCCTGTGGCCACTGCTGAATTTTCCAAGTTTGCTGACATATTGAGTGCAGCACTTTCACAGCATCTTCTTTTTGGATTTGAAATAGCTAAACTAGAATCATAACACCTCCACTAGCTTTGTTCATAGTGATATAACCTAAGGCCCACTTGACTTCACATTCTAGGATGTCTGGCTCTAGTTGAGTGATCACACCATTGTGATTATCTGAGTCATGAAGAACCTTTTTGTATAGCTCTTCTGTGTATTTTTGCCACCTTTGCTTAATATCTTCTGCTTCTGTTAGGTCCATACTGTTTCTGTCCTTATTGAGCCCATCTTTGTATGAAATGTTCCCCAATATCTCTAATTTTCTTGATGAGATCTCTAGTCTTTCCTATTATGAATACAAAACATTAAGTTTTTTTATCCAACTATATCCATAATGACACTGCCTATGAATGGCTTAAGTATAATATTTTTAAGACTAAAATTGTCAGATTGTTTCAAACGTCAAGATCCACTTCTACATTGTCTGTTAGTAATGCAGCTAATATATACTGTTAAAGATAAGCTAAAAGTGAAAATATGGAGAAAAAAATGCTTTGAAGATATCACCCCAATCTGGAATAGCTATATTAATACCAGAAAAAAGCAGTCTTTGGAGCAAAGAATGTTATTACAAATAAAAATGGGACTGTGTATCATCATTAAGTGTCAACTTTCTAATAAGGCATAATTATTGCAAATATATATATATATATATATATTTGTAACAGCAAAACCTTAAAATAATGAAGCAAAAATGAATGTTAGTAAAACAAGTAGGCAATTTGAAAATATATTTGGAGACATCAACAATCGTTTCCTAGTAATTGACAGAAGAAGTAGTCAAGAAGAGTATAAAAGACTTGAACGCTATCAACCAGATAGTCCTAATTGACATTTATGGAACAAATTACCCAAAAACAGTAGACAACACCTTATTTTCAAAGATATATAAATATTCAACAGCACAGACTACATTACGCCGTTAAAAATATCTCAAACAATTTTAAAATGTAGAAACCACAGCTATATTTTAATAGCATAATAAAATTTAAGTCAAAGGGAAATATATATAAAAAATTCTGAAATATTTATATATTAAATATCCTATTTACAAATAACACAGGGTTAAAGGGGAAGTTTAAAAGAAATTAGATTATAGTGTGTATCAGATATAGTTAGAACATCAAAATATATGGGATACAACAAAAGCAGTGTTTTCTGGGTATTTTATAGTATTAAATATTTATATTAGGAAAGAAGAAATGCCTCAGATCAATAATCTAAGAAAGTTGTAAAGAAGAGTAAAGCAAATTAAACTCAAAGGAAATAGAAAGAAGTTCTAAAGAATGGAGAAGAAATTAATTAAATTGAAGATAGAAAAAATAATAATATCAATGCAAGTAATATTATATTCTTTGAAAAGTTCAATAAAATTGACAAACTTCTGGTTACAGTGACCAAGAAAAAGAATTTACCATGAGAATGAAAAATTGCCAGTATCAAGAACAGAAAATAAAGGGACATTACTACTGACCGCATGAGTTCTAAGAGGAATCCGTTTTTTGGTAAATTTGCTTTAGGAACAGCCTGTGACCTCAGCATTATAAGAGAGTTGGATTTCAGAGTGGTAGATTTGGAGTTCTTAGTTAAATTCATTCCTCGATTTTGGAGGAAAGTGAAGACAATTCTCACGATCACAACTTTGAAAACCTCCATGTTATACAAATCAAAGGAAGATTGGCTGTTCTAGATGACCAGTGAATTCAATCCATGATCTTTTATTAGATCTTGGATTAGAACTAACCAATAAAAACAACTAGAAAAATATTCAATGGCATTTTTTGGGGAAATTGTTTCATTGAACATATGACATATATATTAAAGAACGTTTTGTGTATCAGGCTTAAATTTTCTGGGTGTGATAATCACATTGCAATTAGATAAATATCTTTTTTTAATGAAATACAAGCTAAAATATTTTTGTGAAATTTCAAAAACTTAGTTTTAAATAATTGATAAATACATAGTTCAACAGAGAGATTGGAATGGCTATGTACACATTGCTAAATTTAAAATGGATAACCAACAAGGACTTATTGTGTAGCACATGGGACTCTGCTCAATATCATGTAGCAGCTTGGATGGGAAGGGGAATTTGTGGGGGAATGGATACATGTGTAAGTATAGCTGGGTCTCTTTGCTGTTCACCTGAAACTGTCATAGCAGTGTTAATCGGATATACCCCAATACAAAACAAGAAGTTCAAGAAAAACTTGTAATTCAAAATGTGCACTGTTGTCAGTGTATATGTTTAGACAGATAGTGAAAAATAAATGATTTCATATAGTAAACGGTGAAATCTGGAAAATCTAGGTAAAGAATATAAAAATGCAAACTTCTAATTTTTGAAGCCAGATGCTAAAGAATCTGCCTGCATTATGGGAGGCCTGGATTCAATCACTAGGTCAGGAAGATCCCTTAGAGAAGGGATAGGCTATCCACTCCAGCTTTCTTGCCTGGAGACTTCCATGGACAAAGGAGCCTGGCGAGCTACAGTCCATCAGCTATAGCTGATGGTGCAGTCAGGCATGATTGAGCAATTAACAGTTTTAATTTCTTTCTTTCTTTTTTTTTTAATGAAATCTGGAAAATCTAGGTAAGGGATGTAGAAATGTAAACTTCTAATTTTTGAAGGTCACATATTTTTATACTAAAATTTGACTTAAAATAACTACTGAATACAGTACATTCTTACAGTCAGCAGTTTATAAAAAGCCAACTCACTTCACAGTCCTTATAATTATTTTTGTTATCATACTGCTCAAGTGCCTTAGCCATTATGAATCTCAACCCTTCATATTCCACCTGTGTCTCACTCAGATTACAAGTAAAAGGTTTAGTGATTGTGGTGCTACCTGATGTCCTTATTCCTTTCATTTGAGGATAAAATCCAGTTCCAAAATTCCACCCTGAAGATTAGCATTCTAAGTACAAACTAGTAGTTTAAACTTTTCAGAAATCTGAGCCTGAAGCAGAGGAGTGATGTTCAATTCCAGAGAGCCGTAGTAAAAGATGAAGTGGCAGGAAAGAAGAGAGAGACAATATAAGCATAGATTATTGAATTGCCTACCACTAAGTAAGATAAATTGCAGAATACTATAATTACTCTTGAGAATCCATAATATCTTCATTCAGGATCCTTCTATTTTAGAAGGGATAATAGAAATTAATTTATCCACAAATTCATGAATCCTACTGTTCAAAGTCAACCCCATGGGGCATTAACTCCCACATGCTTCCAGGTTGTGCAAATGAACCTGCCAAAGAGGTCCTGAACAGCTCAGAGAAGTCCTCAGACAGGAAGTAGGAGGAGCCCAGCTTGGGCATTTAGCAAAACACTGTCAAGTTGTGCACCTGTGAAGATTTTCATGGTTCAAGCAGAGTTAATTGTCACTCTGGGAACAGAAACAAGAGAAAGTGAGGCGAGAACATGTGAAGGATGGAGCAATGCACATATGTGTGTGTGTCGGGGAGGAGGGCATGTGGGTTGCAGAGACTAGATTTACGGAGTCCTTTGTAACATGCAACAGTGGATGCAATCAGTTGACATTTCTGAGATTAGGCTGTAAAAAGACTGGCTTATATCTTGGGTTTCTCTCATATTATTTTGGGTTTGATCACTACATTGTGGCAAGTGAAGCTGTCCTTGAGAAGTCTCATGTGTCTTGAGGGACTGAGTCCTGCTAACAAGCACATGAATGCATTTGTAGTTGGGTTGATTCCACCCTCCCCCACCTTGAGTCTATAGATGTGACCACAGCAACAGGTGGCCTACAGCTTGACTATAATTTCAGGATTGATCTCTAGACAGAGGCACTTAATTAAGTCACTCTGATTCCTCATCCCCAGGAACTAGTAGAAAATACATATTTATTGATACAGGCCATTAAATCGGGAGCTTACAAAATAGAGACATTACTTTGCCAACAAAGGTCTGTATAATCTAAACTATGGTTTTTACAGTAGTCATGTATGGATGTGAGAGTTGGGCCATAAAGAAGGCTGAGCAGTGAAGAATTGATGCTTTTGAACTGTGGTGTTGGAGAAGACTCTTGAGAGTCCCTTGGACTGCAAGGAGATCCAACCAGTCAATCTTAAAGGAAATCAATCCTTAATATTCATTGAAAGGACTGATGCTGAAAGCTGAAGCTGAAGCTTCAATACTTTAGCCACCTGATGCAAGGAGCTGACTCATTGGAAATGACTCTGATGCTGGGAAAGATTGAAGGCCGGAGGAGAAGGAGAAGACAGAAGACAAGATGGTTAGATAGCATCACCAAGTAGATGGACATGAGTTTGAGCAAGTTTGGGAGATGGTGATGGACAGGGAAGCATGATGTGTTGCAGTCAATGGGGTAAAGAGACAGACACTCTGGAGTGACTGAACAACAACAAATTGGGGGAGGGCTATTTCTTACATAGCAGTAGATCATATACTCTTCTATCTCATCCCCCTTTATGGTCTGTGTCCCAGGCATCTTGTCCTAGGCTCTCAAGTGTGCCTTTCCCCTCATGTCTAGAGCTTTCAAATAGTGCCACCCAAGTGAAATAATAGTCTTTACTATTAATACTTCAAGTTAATTGTAGTTGTTCTCTAAAATCTGAACTGCTTATCACATACCTCATGCCATACTTTAAAAATGTTCTCTATTTTCTTAATGGAACCTTTCACAATTTGGAATTATATTTTTGTATGATTATTTGGCAAATGTCTACGTTTGCCATTTGGATTGTAGGCTTACTGAGGCAAGGTTTCCCTTTTTCGTTTTTTAACTCTAACTCTCAACATAGTGCTTGACACAGTTCTTGATCAGTATGTATTTTTCAATTAACATATGATTATATGATTAAATGAGAGGCATCAGTGGTGCAAAATTTTCGCTTTTTACAGATATATGGCCTGGCAATGATAGTAATTAATAAAAAAATATAAGTAATGTGTTAAATTGGCAATCCAATTACATATCAAAATTAATTTTTCTAATAAAATTAATAAATAAGAAATATAGAAGGAAACAATTATTTGTTACAATAGAATAAAATTTAAAATTAACAGTCAAAAACTGCAGATATTGGCAATTTGATTTCTGGTTCCTCTGCCTTTTTTAAAACGAGCTTGAACATCTGGAAGTTCACAGTTCACATATTGCTAAAGCCTGGCTTGGAGAATTTTGAGCATTACTTTACTAGCATGTGAGATGAGTGCCATTGTGCAGTAGTTTGAGCATTCTTTGGCATTGCCTTTCTTTGGGATTGGAATGAAAACTGACCTTTTCCAGCCCTGTGGCCACCGCTGAGTTTTACCAAATTTGCTGGCATATGGAATGCAGCACTTTCACAGTACCGACTTTCAGGATTTGAAATAGCTCATCTGGAGTTGCATCACTTCCACTAGCTTTGTTTGTAGTGATGCTTACTAAGGCCCACTTGACTTCACATTCCAGGATGTCTGATTCTAGGTGAGTGATCACACCATCGTGATTATCTTTGTCGTGAAGATTTTTTTGTATAGTTCTGTGTATTCTTGCCACCTTTCTTTAATATCTTTTGCTTCTGGTAGGTCCCTACCATATCTGTCCTTTATTGAGGCCATCTTTGCATGAAATGTTCTGTTGGTATCTCTAATTATCTTGAAGAGATCTCTAGTCTTTCCCATTCTATTGTTTTCCTATATTTCTTTGCATTGATCACTGAGGAAGGCTTTCTTGTCTCTCCTTGCTATTCTTTGGAACTCTGCATTCAAATTGGTATATCTTTCCTTGTTATTATAGTTAACTCTTATAGCTAGCATTGCTGCTGCATTGTCAAATCTGATTGGCTATTTGTGTTAAGTATTTTTTCTGATTGATAAATGAGTACACAGTGTCTTTGAAAAGTATTTCTCATTAGACTTACCCCAGGATTCTCAGGAATTTAGTTTATTGTGAATCCCATTAGGGTATTTGGAATTGAGGACCTGGAACACATATTTTAAAAAGAAATCCAAGTGATTTTTCACCCACACTCTAGTTATAATTTGTAAAATTCACAGTATTAGCTTGTGAATTAAAGTTGCATTCTCTGTGGGATTTCTATTCTACACCCAATTTAAATCTAGGATATGTCTATTTCTAATTCATTTCAAGCCAATTAACTTTCCTTATTTACTAATAAAATTCACATTTACTTTATTAGTTTATTTTTCTTATTTAATTTAAGAAAACCACTTTTAATGTGAATGCATTAATCAAAGCTTTCATTTTAATTAATGATAAACTGAATTCCAGAATATTGGTATGTGATTTTATTAAAATTAATTATAATGAAGTTAAAACAATCACCTTTAAGAATGTGCATGTCCTTCTAATAGGGATTAGATTTCAATGGCTACTTACATACTTGCATACATAACTCAGAGAACTGTAATGTATATTAAACCCTGATTGCTATTAACTGTTTTTGCTGTTCCTTCACTGTGATAATACTATACCTAAAAGCAATGTGAGACTTAGGGGTTTGAATGGCTAAAAGTGAATGTGCAAGTCGCTCAGTCATATCCAACACTTTGCTACTGTAGTCCATGGAATTCTCCAAGCCAGAATACTGGAGTGGGTAGCCTTTCCCTTCTCCAAGGGATCTTCCCAAGCAAAGGATCAAACCCAGGCCTCCGTCATTGCAGGCAGATTTTTTACCAGCTGAGTCACAAGGGAAGTCCTTGAAATGGCTAAGGGCATGTGTTAATCTCGTCATTCAAAAATCACATTGAAATTACAGAATACTCACAAAATAAAATAAACAGTTAAAGACTTGGAGGTCCTGAAAAATCAAGAGGAGTCTCTTGTAAAGTTAATTATTGAGTTATTTCTGAAGGATACAGAGCCAACAAGATCAGATTCATTTTAGAAGGTAAGCTAATCTGAAGCTCAATAAAAGCAAAATTAAGAAACTTCAAAATAATTGTGATTCCAAATATCCTAAAATGCATTAGGTCAAGAAATAGTTGGGAAACTAGAGAAGATTGTCTTATAGCCAAGTATGAAATATATTACTTGTACCAGTAACTTCTTATCATTTTCTGTATCTAGAGAATTTGTCCCAGAATACCCTCCCAAGAGATCAAGTATGTTAGGTTCCCAGAGTGTTGAAGCTGGAAGGAGAAGCTAAAAGGTGCTTAGGAAAACTGATGATTAACATATAAATGGCTATTTCTTCCTGCTTAACAGAAAAGTGAGACCAGACTCAAATTCATAATTGCAACCACAGCTAGAAACCAAGTAAAGTAAAAGTGCATCTGCTGTTAGGAAAAGAAAGAAACATTTAGTGTTGTGCTGAGTGAATAAAAATAAGCCACTTCAACTGTTAATATTGATCAGTGTTAACTATTGTTATAAATTTACACAGAAAAATCCATAATGACCAAACATCCGGGGGAACATAGAAAAGGAGTGCTAGCTGGAGCAAGTGAAATAACTATTTTTTTCTTTTTTTTATTGTATTGTATTTTTTAACTTTACAATATTGTATTGGTTTTGCTATATATCAACATGAATCCACCACAGGTATACACGTGTTCCCCATCCTGAACCCTCCTTCCTCCTCCCTCCCCGTACCATCCCTCTGGGTCATCCCAGTGCACCAGCCCCAAGCATCCAATATCGTGCATCGAACCTGGACTGGCGACTCGTTTCATATATGATATTATACATGTTGAAAGACATTAATAGAAAAAATAGAAAATAGAAAAAATTAATAGAAAAAAATACACAAATAAGAAGTATCTTTAGTAGTTTTGAGAAGGTAGAATTTCTTCCAAACATGAATATAAAATTTTTTAAAGGGAGCTTAGACATTTAAAATAGATGCAAATGCAACCTCAGTAATATGGATCCTACTGAGGAACATTGCTGTTTGGTCACTAAGTTGTTTCCGATTCTTTGAAACCCCACAGACTGCAGCGCCCCAGGCTTCCCTGTCCTTTACTACCTCCCAGAGTTTGTTCAAATTCATGTCCATTGAGTCAGTGATGCTGTTGAACAATCTCATCCTCTGCCACCTGAGGAACAGATATAAGAGAAAAAGGATCAGGATACATGTGAAAGAATCCTGCACTGAAGAAACTGTGAGTGTCAACATGTCCTGGAGGACTCTTTCTTCCTGAACCTCATTGGCCTCTCACAGCAAAGGTCTGAATATCAACTAAGAAGTGCTTATGGTGATGCAGACTGAAGAAGGAAAAAAAATAAAGAGGGAATTACAACATAATAAAACCTGAATTTACTCTATATTAAAAATTATTAGACAGAAACATCATTGTGCCTACAATGGTCCATATAGTCAAAGCTATGGTTTCTCCAGTAGTCATGTACACATGTAAAAGTTGGACCATAAAGAAGGCTGACTGCTGAAGAATTAATTATTTCAAGCTGCAGTGCTGGAGAAGACTCCTGAGAGTCCCTTAGATAACAAGATCAAACCAGTCAATTCTAAAGGAAATCAACCCTGAATATTCATTGGAAGGACTGATGCTGAAGCTGAAGCTTCAATACTTTGGCCACCTGATGCAAAGAGCCGACTCATTGGAAAAGACCAGATGCTAGGAAAGATTGAAGGCAGGTGGAGAAGACAGTGACAAAGGATGAGATAGTTGGATGGAATCATCAATGCAACAAACATGAGTGAGCATACTCCGGGAGATAGTGAAGGACAGGGCAGCCTGAAATGCTTCAGTCCATGGGGTTGCAAAGAGTCAGACAGGACTTAGTGACTGATAAACAACAAAAATTGTCTACCAATGCCCCTTTATATATTGGCTTCCCAGGTGGCACAAAAGTCGTAAAAGGCCACCTCCCAGTGCAGGAAACATAAAAGAGGCAAGTTCCATCCTTGAGTTGGGAAGATCCTCTGGAAGAGGAAATGACAACCCACTCTAGTATTCTTGCCTGCAGAATCCCAAGAACAGAAGCGCCTAGCAGTTATAGTCTATAGGGTCATAAACAGTTGAACAACTTGTGTCTAAGACATGAATATCATTCAATCTATTCAAGCAACTATAATGTCTTCACACATAGAATAAAAGCACTAAAATATTCTTTCTAAATTTGGATAAATGGCAACCATATGGATTATGAGCCAATGAATATATAATATGAAAAAAAAAAAAGTTCCCAGGAAGACATTGATGTTTAAAGAAGTAACTAAAAACTAAGAAAAAAAAAAAAAAAAATTAGCAAAGCCTTCAGTTAAGAGGATAACATAAGAATAATTTTCCCAAGTCATAAAAAGTTTCTACAATAATTTAGCAGAAACATTGCTTAAAACAAACAAGCAAAGTGAAAGTACAAGTTGCTCAGTCATATCCAACTCTTTGCAACCCTATGGACTGTATAGTCCATGAATTCTGCAGGCCAGAATACTGGAGTGGGTAGCCTTTCCCTTCTTCAGGGGATCTTCCCAATCCAGGGATCAAACCCAGGTCTCCTGCATTGCAGGCAAATTCTTTACAAGCTGAGCCACAAGGGAAGCCCCTGCAAAAACCAAGCAAACTATAGTCCATTTATTCTCTCACAGTGCTGGAGGCCAGATGAAAGTCAGTATTACTTTATTGGGAATCATGATGGCGGCATGACTATGGTTCCTCCAGAGACTCTAAAGCAGAATGTTTTCCTTGACTCTTCTAGTTTCCGTACTGTAGGCATCCTGTCAAATATGGTCCATTGCTCCAATCTTCACTGCCAGCATCTTTAAGTATCTCTCAGCTCCATCTTCACATTGCCTTTCCCCAACTGTGTAAAATCTGAGTCCTTCTTGCAAGGATTCATCTGATGGCATTTAGAGCATACTGGTGGCACTAGTGGTAAAGAACCACCTGCCAATACAAGAGACATAAGAGGCATAGGTTTGAGCCCTAGGTCGGGAAAATCCACTAGAGGAGGGCATGGCAATCCACTCCAGAATTCTTGTCTGGAGAATCCTATGGACAGGGGAGCCTGGCGGGCTCTAGTCTATGGGATTGCAAAGAGTCAGACACGACTGAAGCAATTTCATATACATACTCACTGTAATCCATCATAATTTTACATCACAAGACCTCAATTTATTCACATCTGCAAATACTCTTGTCTTTTTCCAATATGAGGTCACATTCACAGTCTCCAGGGATGAGAATGTGTGTATTTGGGGGGCAGACATTTTTCAGCCTACTATGATGCAGCAAGATTGATAGATTCATAGAGAAATAATATTTTAATTTTAAATAGCATTGAACATATTCAATATTTACTTTCAAAATATTTCAATGAGCATAGGATAGGATTAGAAAAATGTTTCCTTCAACTGAGAATGTGTATTTATAGAAACCTTCACCATCACTCTTCACTCAGGTCCTGTGATAAGACAGATAATACAAATGAATGAACTTTGAAATATCTGTACAAATAAATGTTGCTAAAAATCTATTGCTTCTACTGGAGCTTCAAGGATGTCAAAATACCATCCTGATGAAATTATAACAAACTGACAAAATAAGAGGGAATTCAATAATAGTAAATAAAAGAAATATTTTATTTCTTAGAATTAGTTATCAAGAAGAACAAAAATCTTATGTTACTAGAACTGAATATTGGGAAAATTAGAAAAAAATAGAGTACTGGTCATATTTTAAAGTCTACAGGTAACCCTGAATTAGGCCTCAGGAGCTAGAATTCATGGTTATGGAGTGGAATTCCATAAATAGTGATCAAAAATACATATATACATAAATGAATAAATAGATACTTTTTCAAATATCAAACAAAGCTTTCATACTGTTCATTAATCTTACTGAATGAGCACCTGATCCTCAGAGAAATGGTCTCAATCTCATCAAGTTGAAGCAGCTGCCATTCCAAGGAAAATAAACAGAGAGGAAGAAAACATTCTATTTATAGGAGTATTTTAAAAGAACGTCCATCAGAAGCTCTGTGGCTTGAACAAGTACAAAAATACATCTATTACATTTAACTGGAATAGGGGAGAGTGAATCAGTTTCCCAGTTCTGCAATGTTAAAGGGCAGACATTTCATTCTATTTCTTCCTGGCTTCTCAACATCAAAAAAAAAAAAAAAAAAGATCCATTCTTGACAGACGGCAGCAGTAGAAGACCTTGTTACAACGTACGGTCATCTGGTGAATGACTTTGATTACACTGGGTCCTGGGGCTGTGAAAATCAGGTTAAAAAAATATAAGAATGGTTTCCTTTTTAGTAAGGAAAATACCAGAAAGTTCTCTCATAAAAGGATAAAAATTCATTCCTATGAAAGTGAGAGAAAAAGCTTAAGCATCCTTATTATACAAGAGGTAAAGGCTTTAACAAGAAATGGATTTTTTTTGTTGTTGTTTTTTGAGATTTGAAAGATATTCTTTCTCTATTTTTCTTTTTTCTTAACTTAAATCAACCTGAAATTTTATGTAAGCATATAATTTTATCTTTAGTTCTTTGAATTGAGTCTGTTTTAGAAAGAGCAAAAAAAAGTTCTTTACAAGTGATACGTTGGTATCATTAAGATTTATAAGACTGAGCTCCATAAGTTTAGGATTGATGGTTTTTGGAAACTTATAGAAATTCCACAGCCTAGAGAAGGGCCTGCCCCTAAATCAGTTCAGTTCAGTTCAGTTGCTCAGTCATGTCCGACTCTTTGCAACCCCATGAACCACAGCACGCCAGGCCTCCCTGTCCATCACCAACTCCCGGAGTGCACTCAGACTCAGGTCCATCGAGTCAGTGATGCCATCCAGCCATCTCATCCTCTGTCGTCCCCTACTCCTCCTGCCCCCAATCCCTCCCAGCATCAGAGTCTTCTCCAATGAGTTAACTCTTCACATGAGGTGGCCAAAGTACTGGAGTTTCAGCTTTAGCATCATTCCTTCCAACAAACACCCAGGATTGATCTCCTTTAGGATGGACTGGTTGGATCTCCTTGCAGTCCAAGGGACTCTCAAGTCTTCTCCAACACCACAGTTCAAAAGCATCAATTCTTCGGTGCTCAGCTTTCTTCACAGTCCAACTCTCACATCCATACATGACTACTGGAAAAACCATAGCCTTGACTACATGGACCTTTGTTGGCAAAGTAATGTCTCTGCTTTTGAATATGCCATCTAAGTTGGTCATAACTTTCCTTCTAAGGAGTAAGCATCTTTTAATTTCATGGCTTCAGTCACCATCTGCAGTGATTTTGGAGCCCAAAAAACAGCATTCAATAAATTTTGTTGAATGAATGAATGATAATTGATATTTAGTTTGGACTAAATGATCCTTAAGTAAATTAAAATTAATAAAACAGATTGTTTTATTATTAGCTCAGCTCTGTCTCTCTGGGGCCCAGTGAGTATTAGATAATATATATTCTGGGACTATGGTAATGGATTTCTAGATGGTATCCTATTTCTCAATAAAGGATATCCTTTTGGTTAAGTGGTTTTCATTGCTTTAAACAATGAAAACCACTATGTGAAAATGATTAGTATTGAACTACTCAGTTCATGGTACACTATTATTAGAAGCATTAAAAAATATGCTGAAATTTATAGGCTTAAAAACATAACTTGATGAATAAAAAGTTAGATTGCTTCAGGAAATAAACCAGGACTAACATTTCAGTTCAATTCAGTTGCTCAATCATGTCTGACTCTTTGCAGCTATTTATTTAAAAGGAAATTCTTTTTCCCACACTGCAATACAGCAGTACTTTGAGCTATTGGCTATTCACTTAAAAGTGAACGTGTGTTGTACTTTGTTTATTAACAGAATGTGCATTAAAATATTTTCCCTCAGATCCAATCTCTTATTAATGAATTTATTATGATCATATGTATAATATTAATTTTATTGATTATGGTTTTTGAATCTGTTAGCCAGTGAAATAATTTCCAAGTCGTTGCTAATGTAAAAATGGGCCCAGTCTCACAGTAATTCAAAAACAAGGCCATAAAGTCTTAAAGTATAACTCCAGTGATCTTAATTCTTGCCTTCAGACTGAAGTATACCAAAGCCTGAAAAATTAGGCCCCAAGCTGGGCATATTAAAAAGACATATGACACTATATAGTTTTTCCAAATAAAAATCTAAAACTTTTCAAATATACACACACACAGATGGGAGTAGGGGTAAGATGGAACTAGAGAACCTCATTAAAAGGATAATTTATGAGATAGAAAACATTTCATTAATTTGTTTTTCTATAAATAAAAAGATTTACATTGAACACACTGCTGCTTTTAACATGTTTATAACATCACCAACTTTTTTTCATAAACTGAGACATACAATTATATGTATTAGATATGTTGGAAAAGCTATAGTAAATAAATATTTGTTGATAGCTACTGATTTTAAGAATGTTTTTTTTCATTCATTTCATGTATACTTATTGCTAGGTTCCTCTGTCTACCCCACGGACTGTCTACCCCACCAGGCTCCTCTGTCCATTGGATTTCTCAGGCAAGAATACTGGAGTGGGTTGACATTTCATTCTCTGGGCAAACTTTCCAACCCAAGGATCCACCCCAGGTCCCGTGAATTGCAGGCAGATTCTTTATGGTCTGAGCTACTTGTAACTAGACATAAATACCTTTATTTAAAATTTTAAAAAATAAAACCTATAAGAATTTTTAAGATAAAATTATTAGAAAATATTTGTGTATGAAAGTGTCTTCCTTAGAACATCAGAATATATGAAATCCCACTGTGATACATTTATTTGGAAAAAGCAGAGAGTAACTTCTTAAAAATAAAATAAAGAAAAAAAGCATAAAATATTATTTTCAACTTCAAAATAGCTTAATTGTTAAAAAAAATATTGAAAATAACAAGAGTACAAGGAGAGATAAGCAAAGGTAATAGCGCCAGAAATAGTGTCCAACTTTTGTTTTACAAATAAATGCATTGCCAAAGTTCTTAAATTGTGTGAAAAATTGTAGGAGCTTTAGGAATGCTTGTCCTTGCTGTTGTTTTTACTGCTATGATTTTAATTAAATTATAAGCATTTTTAGATTTATCTTACGTTTAAATTCCTAAAGAATTAGAATATATCTTAAACATATAATTAGAGAGAACTCTAATTTGAATGACAGTTTTGTTATTCACTACTATCCATTTTGCTGAAGCCTGGCTTGGAGAATTTTGAGCATTACTTTACTAGCATGTGAGATGAGTGCAATTGTGCAGTATTCTGAGCATTCTTTGATATTGCCTTTCTTTGGGATTGGAATGAAAACTGACCTTTTCCAGTCCTGTGGCCACTGCTGAGTTTTCCAAATTAGCTGGCATATTGAGTACAGCACTTTCACAGCATCATCTTTCAGGATTTGGAATAGCTCCACTGGAATTCTCTCACTTCCACTAGCTTTGTTTGTAGTGATGCTTCCTAAGGCCCACTTGACTTCACATTCCAGGATATCTGGCTCTAGGTTAGTGATCACACCATCATGATTACCTGGGTCATGAAGATCTTTTTTGTACAATTCTTCTGAATATTCTTCCCACCTCTTCTTAATATCTTCTGCTTCTGTTAGATCCATATCATTTCTATCCTTTATCAAGCCCATCTTTGAAGAAATATTCCCTTGGTATCTCTAATGTTCTTGAAGAGATCTCTAGTCTTTCCCATTCTGTTGTTTTCCTCTATTTCTTTGCATTGATCACTGAGGAAGGCTTTCTTATCTCTTCTTGCTATTCTTTGGAACTCTGCATTCAGATGCTTATATCTTTCCTTTTTTTCCTTTGCTTTTGGCTTCTCTTCTTTTCACAGCTATTTGTAAAGCATCCCCAGACAGCCATTTTACTTTTTTGCATTTCTTTTCCATGGGGTGGTCTTGATCCCTGTCTCCTATACAATGTCACGAACCTCTGTCCATAGTTCATCAGGCACTCTATCAGATCTATCAAATCTATTTCTCACTTTCACTGTATAATCATAAGAGATTTGATTTAGGTCACACCTGGATGGTCTAGTGGTTTTCCCTACTTTCTTCAATTTCAGTCTGAATTTGGCAATAAGGTGTTCATGATCTGAGCCACAGTCAGCTCCCAGTCTTGTTTTTGCCAACTGTATAGAGCGTCTCCATCTTTGGCTGCAAGGAATATAATCAATCTGATTTTGGTGTTGACCATCTGGTGATGTTCATGTGTAGAGTCTTCTCTTGTGTTGTTGGAAGAGGGTGTTTGCTATGACCAGTGGGTTCTCTTGGCAAAACTCTATTAGCCTTTGCCCTGCTTCATTCCATATTACAAGGCCAAATTTGCCTGTTATTACAGGTGCTTTTTGGCTTTCTACTGCATTCCAGTCCCCTATGATGAAAAGGACATCTTTTTTGGGTGTTAGTTCTAAAAAGTCTTGTAGATCTTCATACAACCGTTCAGCTTCTTCAGTGTTACTGGTTGGGGCATAGACTTGGATTACTGTGATATTGAATGATTTGCCTTGGAAACAAACAGAGATCATTCTGTCATTTTTGAGATTGCATCCAAGTACTGCATTTCGGACTCTTTTGTTGACTATGATGGCTATTCCATTTCTTCTAAGGGATTCCTGCCCACAGTAGTAGATATAATGGTCATCTGAGTTAAATTCACCCATTCCAGTCCATTTTAGTTCTCTGATTCCTAGAATGTCGAGGTTCACTCTTGCCATCTCTTGTTTGACCACTTCCAATTTGCCTTGATTCATGGACCTAACATTCCAAATTCCTATGCAATACTGCTCTTTACAGCATCGGACCTTGCTTCTATCACCAGTCACATCCACAGCTGGGTATTGTTTTTGCTTTGGCTCCATTCCTTCATTATTTCTGGAGTGATTTCTCCACTGATCTCCAGTAGCATATTGGGCACCTATGGACCTGGGAAGTTCCTCTTTCAATATCCTATCATTTTGCCTTTTCTTACTGTTCATTGGGGTCTCAAGGCAAGAATACTGGTTTGCCATTTCCTTCTCCAGTGGACCACATTCTGTCAGACTTCTCCACCACCATGACCCACCCATCTTGGGTGGCCCCACAGGGCATGGCTTAGTGTCACTGAGTTAAACAAGGCTGTTGTCCTAGTGTGATTAGATTGACTAGTTTTCTGTGATTATGTTTTTAGTATGTCTGCCTTCTGATGCCCTCTTGCAAAACCTACCATCTTACTTGGGTTTCTCTTACCTTGGACGTGGGGTATCTCTTTACGGCTGCTCCAGCAAAGCACAGCCGCTACTCCTTACCTTCAACGAGGGGTATCTCTTCACTGTCACCCCTCCTGACCTTGAACATGGAGTAGCTCCTCTAGGCCCTCCTGCGCCCACGCAGCCACCGCTCCTTGGACATCGGATGGCTCCTCCCGGCCGCCAAAGTACTGGAGTTTCAGCTTTAGCATCATTCCTTCCAAAGAACACCCAGGGCTGATCTCCTCTAGAATGAACTGGTTGGATCTCCTTGCAGTCCAAGAGACTCTCAAGAGTCTTCTCCAACACCACAGTTCAAAAGCATCAATTCTTCGGTGCTTAGCTTTCTTCACAGTCCAACTCTCACATCCATACATGACCACTGGAAAAACCATAGCCTTGACTACACGGACCTTTGTTGGCAAAGTAATGTCGCTGCTTTTGAATATGCTATCTAGGTTGGTCATAGCTTTCCTTCCAAGGAGTAAGCATCTTTTAATTTCATGGCTGCAATCACCATCTGCAGTGACTCATTGGAAAAGACTCTGATGCTGAGACACATTTGGAGCAGGAGGAAAAGGGGACAAAGAGGATGAGATGGCTGGATGGCATCACCAACTCGATGGATGTGAGTCTGAGTGAACTCTGGGAGTTGGTGATTGACAGGGAGGCCTGGCATGCTGCAATTCATGGGGTCACGAAGAGTGGACACAACTGAGCGACTGAACTGAACTGACTATCCATTTGAATATATTTTTTAAATTATTCAAATAGAAAACTTATTAGCCAGTATATTTCCTGAAACATATTCTTGTTAATAAACTAAGTTACAACAATTTATTCATTAATACAATATGTAATGTTTGTAATATTATGGTTGAGCATATGTGAGAAAAATACACTTTAAAATATTATAAAACCACTTGAAAATACAGAGGACAAATATTACCTTTTCCTTAAAAGGTAACTTAAAATTAGAAAACAGAGCAAGGATAAATGTTTATTAAGATGCCCACCAATAAAAGTATTGGAAAAGAAATAAATTTGAGTCCTAACTATGCATTGTGTGTTGTGTTGTGCTCTGTTACTTCAATCGTGTCCAGCTCTTTGTGATCCTATGGACTATAGCTTGCCAGGTTCCTCTGTCCTTGGAATTCTCCAGGCAGGAATACTGCTTTCAGTTGCCATGCACTCCTCCAGGGGATCTTCCCAACCCAGGAACTGAGCCGGTGGCTCCTGCATCTCCTGTGCTGCAGGCAGATTCTTTACTGCTGAGCCACCGGGCGAAGCCCCAGGTATACTTGATGTCAGGTATTATATATAAACATAAGAGGTATTATTAATATATGCTGAATATTATAAAACTATTAGTTTTATAATGAAGCAACAACAACAAAAAGCTCAAGTTATACATGTGATGGAGAATGAGTCAACTCAAAGCTCAAAAATGAGTTATTTAAGATGTGAATGAGGGTGAAAAAAGTCAAGCTGAATGCAATCTTACTACAACAGAGGTGATAATTATTATGGGACTAAGATGGAGAAATGATTGTTATATCAGGGGATTTAGTTGGGCTTTAGAATAAAAGAGAAGGCAATAGCAACCCACTCCAGTACTCTTACCTTGAAAATCCCATCGACAGGGGAGTTTGGTGGGCTGTAGTCCAGGGGGTCACAGAGTTGTACACAACTGAGAGACTTCACTTTCACTTAGAATAAAGGAGGGAGCATCTGAAATGAAATTTGAGGTGACAATACCATCAGGGAGAAATTCAGTAAAGCAGGTTAACCAGCTGTAGAATGTGCATTAATCAAAGGGGAAATGCATACACATGGACAGCATGTTGGGAAAGTGAAAACAGTTGTTGAGGACTTCTTTGTTTTTATTATAGATGCTAGTTGTTATACAATGCTCCTAGGAAATTAAATGCGAAACGAAAAATTTTATCACTAGATGGGAGTCTAGACTAAATGTAATCTCTAACATTAGTAAAGTACACACAGGACTTTAACGTGTGTAAGGTTGCATTCTAAGTGTTTCTCGTGAATTAATTTATTCTTGACAACAGGTATGAAGATCTACATATACATATACATATGTCCACTTTATGTATGAGGAACAAAGACCCATAGATGCTGAATAACGTACTGAAGTAAATACAGTCTAAAAAAGGCAGATGTATTAAGCTCACCCAAATTTTCTAACCTCAGATCTCTGCTCTTAACAATTACACTTAAATATAGCTTCTCCATTTTTTAAGTGTGATGTCCTTGAACAAATACAATAACACTTCAAATTCACATTGTTCCAATAAGAATTCAGGCTATGCCATTTAATATAAAATTTTATTTTTCCAAGGATGCCAAATTTACTACAATTCTTATAAATATTCTTAAATGTTTATTCTCAATACCCTCTCTGTTGTATTCTTAAACCCAAATATGTAATGTGAGTGTAAAAATGACAAACTCATTTGAAGAGTAGAGAACATGCATGTAAATAAGGCTGTATTTAGAAATTCATCATTCTTGTTCTAGTTTAATGAAAAATATTTATTGATAAACAGCAGACTCATTGTTTCCAGAATTCAGTGAAATAAAGTCTATGCATAAAAACAAGCAATCTGAAATATATATATATATATTACACATGCTGAGCACTAAAGAATATATGGATTTGATTCAAATCACGCTTTTTTTTTTTTTAATCTTGGACTGGGCTCTTTTTGTTCATTTACATTTAAATCTACTTTAGTAAAAATATATTATTTATTGAAAAAGTGCTTGAGTCTATTCAGCAGTCAAATTCAGAAAAGTTGACAAAATTTGCAAACATTGATTTAAAAGAAAAATCACCCAATAGTTCTTTTGAAGAGAGGCATAGCAAATGTTTGGATCTGACAGTTGGATTCTGTCAGTTTTAGTAATTGTTTTCTTAGACCATCCTGAGATCACTGATATTAACTACATCCTGAGGTCTGGAAAGTGAATATTTGTCAGCTGCCCAATTTGTTCTGAAAATGTTAGCTCTCAAGAGAAATGTCCGTCTTTCAGAGCTGTCTTTTTTCACATCAGCCTCTAGCTGCCAGTACCAAACTATGTATACATTCCTGAAAGTGAAAGTTGCTCAGTCGTGTCTGATTCTTTGTGATCCCAGAATTCTCCAGGCCAGAATACTGGAGTGAGTAGCCAGCCATTCCCTTCTCCAGGAGTTCTTCCCAACCCAGGGATGGAACCTAGGTCTCCCACATTGCAGGCGGATTCTTTACCAGCTGAGCCACCAGGGAAGCCAAAGAATACTGGAATGGGTGGCCTTATCCCTTCTCCAGCACATTTTCCCTATCCAGGAATCCAGCTGAGGTCTTCTGTATTGCAGGCAATTCTTTATCAGCTGAGCTACCAGGTAAGCTGGTATATATTCCTAAGAGACATCAAAGCTCCTATATCTCCTAAATAGCTAGAAGGGAATATCAGAGAGTTTCTCTCTCAATCGCATACACACGCACACAAACATAGCTTGTAGTCAGTAAACCGTCAATATGTCAGAGTATTTGCAACATTGTTTATCTGATTTCTTCTTAAAGTTTTAATTTTTACAGAGTATCAGTTGTAGATCATTTTGTGAAATAATCGAAAAACACCTTTAATGTCTTCCTTCTAACACAGAGTAAGTTGCTCTTTTTTGAAATGCAGCTTATTCTATCTAACTCTTTTGTTACTCCATGTCTTTTACGAGCTTTTCCTCCTTCAAATCCCTCCCTCCTGTTGCGATGACACTTATATAAAGATCTGAAAAGCTCACACATGACATGTATGTTAATATCTTACTAACTTCAGAGTAGTTATTGTATCTGCTTTGCATATTCCATCATCGTATACACTAGAGCATCATAATTTGCTTCCTGAACAATCTCAGCATTTTTGACGGTAGATGTATGAGTTTATATCTAGACTCTCTATTCTGAAGCACATGTAGTAAAATTGAAGTGATACAGAAAAGATTAGCATGGCCTCTGTGCAAGAATGAGATGCAATTTGTGAAGCATTCCATAGTTTTAGGGCTTCCTTGGTGGTTCAGATAGTAAAGAATCTGCCTGCAATGCAGGAGACCTGAGTTCAATCCCTGGATCAGGAAGATCCTCTGGAGAAAGGAATGGCAACCCACTCCACTATTTTTGCCTGGAGAATCCCATGGAGAGAGGAGCCTGGTGGGCTACAGTCCATGGGGTCACAAAGAGTTGAACACGGCTGAGCAACTAACACTTTCACTTTCCCTATTCTGTTTGTTTACCCTTAGCCAATATTACACTGTTTTAATTATAGTAGCTTTATAATTAGTCTTAAAATTATATAGGGAATGCTCTCTTCCAAAATTGTTTAGCTATTTTAGATCATTTGCATTTATATATAAATTTTAGAATGTTTGATTATTTCATCATAAAAAAACTGCATTAAGTCTACAGAGCAACAATTAAGTCTCTAGTCTTTTTTTCTAATTGATCTCAGTAATGCTTTATAATTTCTAATTCTCAGCATTTAACATATATTGGATCAAATATATCACAAAATATTCACGTTTGTTGATGCTACACTGACATTTTTCAAATGATCAGTTTCCAGTTTTTCCTTGCTAAAACACAGAAAGAAAATTGACTTTCATATATTGATATTGTACTGTTTCCTTGCTAAACAAATTTGCAAGTTTTAATAACTTTTTTAATAGATCCCTTAAGATATTCAATGTATACAAACATGTCAACTGTGAATGAACACAGTTTTGCTTTTTTCTATCCAATTTGCATAACTTTTATTTATTTTGCTTACCTAAGTCCACAACTAGTGCTTCTAGATCATTATTTAATAGAATTAGTGAGAGTGGAAAAAACCTTGTGTCCAATCATAAAGTCAATTTTATAATTTCACCAAAGCAACACTAGCTGTTGCTTTTCTAGTTTAGAAAGCTATTTTTCATTCCTAGTTTTTACTATGTAAGTCTATGATGCATTCTGAACCAATTTTCTGTTTGATTAAGATAAAGATTGAGGTTATTTATTTATTTGTTTCATATGGATAGCTACTTCTTCCAAAAGAATTTGTTCTAAAAACATCCCTTTCTCCACTGGTATTTTTGTTGAAGATTAAGTAATCATTTAATAGCATATATATATATCCTGATCTTCTGTTACATTAATCTGTATTACTATATTCACACCAGTAGCATACCAATGTGATGAAGTAGATTTATGGTCACTTTCAAAATCAGGTGCTTGGGTTCTGACATTCGTTTTATCTTTGAAAAGCATTTAGACTTTCCCAGGCTCTCTACATTTTTACAAAATGTTTAGAATCATTTGTCAATTGCTACAAAATAAAAATATTTTCTTCCATATTAATGAGATCAGATAAGTCACTCACTCGTGTCTGACTCTTTACGACTCCAAGAATCGCAGCACGCCAGGCCTCCCTGCCCATCACCAACTCCCGGAGTTTACTGAGATTCAAGTCCATCGAGTCAGTGGTGCCATCCAGCCATCTCATTCTCTGTCGTCCCCCTTCTCCTCTTGCCCCCAATCCCTCCCAGCATCAGAGTCTTCCCCAATGAGTCAACTCTTCCTGTGAGGTGGCCAAAGTATGGAGTTTCAGCTTCAGCATCAGTCCTTCCAAAGAAATCCCAGGGCTGATCTCCTTCAGAATGGACTGGTTGGATCTCCTTGCAGTCCAAGGGACTCTCAAAAGTCTTCTCCAACACCACAGTTCAAAAGCATCAATTCTTCGGCACTCAGCCTTCTTCACAGTCCAAATCTCACATCCATACATGACCACAGGAAAAACCATAGGCTTGACTAGAAGAACCTTTGTTGGCAAAGTAATGTCTCTGCTTTTGAATATGCTATCTAGGTTGGTCATAACTTTCCTTCCAAGGAGTAAGCGTCTTTTAATTTCATGACTGCAGTCACCATCTGAAGTGATTTTAGAGCCCAGAAAAATAAAGACTGACACTGTTTCTACTGTGTCCCCATCTATTTCCCATGAAGTGATGGAACTGGATGCCATGATCTTTGTTTTCTGAATGTTGAGCTTTAGGCCAACTTTTTCACTCTCCAGTTTCACTTTCATCAAGAGGCTTTTTAGTTCCTCTTCACTTTCTGCCATAAGGGTGGTGTCATCTGCATATATGAGGTTATTGATATTTCTCCCAGCAATCTTGATTCCAGCTTGTGTTTCTTCCAGTCCAGCATTTCTCATGTTGTACTCTGCATATAAGTTAAACAAGCAGGGTGGCAATATATACAGCCTTGACAAAATCCATTTCCCATTTGCAACCAGTCTGTTGTTCCATGTCCAGTTCTAATTGTTGCTTCCTGATCTGCATACAAATTTCTCAAGAGGCAGATCAGGTGGTCTGGTATTCCCATTTCTTTCAGAATTTTCCACAGTTTATTGTGATCCACACAGTCAAAGGCCTTGGCATAGTCAATAAAGCAGAAATAGATGTATTTCTGGAACTCTCTTGCTTTTTCCATGATCCAGCTGATGTTGGCAATTTGATCTCTGGTTCCTCTGCCTTTTCTAAAACCAGCTTGAACATCAGGAAATTCACGGTTCACATGTTGCTGAAGCCTGGCTTGGAGAATTTTGAGCATTACTTTACTAGCGTGTGAGATGAGGGCAATTGTGCGGTAGGTTGAGCATTCTTTGGCATTGCCTTTCTTTGGGACTGGAATGAAAACTGACCTTTTCCAGTCCTGTGGCCACTGCTGAGTTTTCCAAATTTGCTGGCATATTGAGTGCATGACTTCTACAGCATCATCTTTCAGGATTTGGAATAGCTCAACTGGAATTCTATCACCTCCACTAGCTTTGTTCATAGTGATGCTTTCCAAGGCCCACTTGACTTCACATTTCAGGATGTCTGGCTCTAGGTCAGTGATCACACAATAATGATTATCTGGGCCGTGAAGATCTTTTTATACATTTCTTCTGTGTATTCTTGCCATCTCTTCTTATTGTCTTCTGCTTCTGTTAGGTCCATACCATTTCTGTCCTTTATCAAGCCCATCTTTGCATGAAATGTTCCTTTGGTATCTCTGATTATTTTGAAGAGAACTCTAGTCTTTCCCATTCTGCTGTTTTCCTCTATTTCTTTGCATTGATCGCTGAAGAAGGCTTTCTTATCTCTTCTTGCTATTCTTTGGAACTCTGCATTCAGATGTTTATATCTTTCCTTTTCTCCTTTGCTTTTCGCTTCTCTTCTTTTCACAGCTATTTGTAAGGCCTCCCCGGACAGCCATTTTGCTTTTTTGCATTTCTTTTCCATGGGGATGGTCTTGATCCCTGTCTCCTGTACAATGTCATGAACCTCATTCCATATTTCATCAGGCACTCTATCTATCAGTTCTAGGCCCTTAAATCTATTTCTTACTTCCACTGGATAATCATAAGGGACTTGATTTAGGTCATACCTGAATGGTCTAGTGGTTTTCCCTACTTTCTTCAATTTCAGTCTAAATTTGGCAGTAAGGAGTTCATGTTCTGAGCCACAATCAGCTCCTGGTCTTGTTTTTGCTGACTGTATAGAGCTTCTCCATCTTTGGCTGCAAAAAATATAATCAATCTGATTTCGATGTTAACCATCTGGTGATGTCCATGTATAGATTCTTCTCTTGTGTTGTTGGAAGAGGGTGTTTCTTATGACCAGTGCATTTTCTTGGTAAAACTCGATTCGTCTTTGCCCTCTTCTATTAAATGTTCATTTGATTTATTGATGATGCTATTTGGAAAAATACATTTAATAAAAAATATTCTCATAACTTCTAATAATCATCATCATACTACACACAATGTATATAACAAATAAAACATATACAACTTATAAGCTAGTTTTGTTGGTCATAGTCATTGGTATGAAATATTATGATTCATCAAATTACAATGAAGTGTTTCTTAAATATAAGTCGGATGATGACACAAGGGTTTGTTCAGGCTTCTGTGGTGTTCCAGTGCTTAAGATGCAGAGATTCTAATGCAAGGGGCCAAGGTTTCATCCCTTGTCAGGGAACCCTACATGCTGCATGGCACAACTAAAAATTTTTAAAAATTAAAAAAATGAAACTATGGAGATAATTGAGGATACCCCCCACATTTTTGAAAATATAATATAAAATATCATTTTTAGAGGAAACTAATAAGGAAAGTAACATTTGTATAATATTAAGCAAAATATAAAAATTAGACAAGCAGAAGAAGTCATCACTTTCTTAGAGAAAAAAAGCATATACAGATGAAAATACATAAGAGGAACATGGAAATTGTTGTTTTCACTATAATGTGGGAGAGGTAGGTGAGAGATATTTCATAGAAGCAAAAGACTTCCTGGCTTACATAATCTCAGTTAAACTTGTCCTAGCACAATAGTTTAAAAACTGTGGAAAATTCTGAAAGAGATGGGAATACCAGACCACCTGACCTGCCTCTTGAGAAATCTGTATGCAGGTCAGGAAGCAACAGTCAAAAGAGGACGTGGAACAACAGACTGGTTCCAAATAGGAAAAGGAGTACATCAAGGCTGTATATTGTCACCCTGCTTATTTAACTTCTATGCAGAGTACAAGATGAGAAATGCTGGACTGGAAGAAACACAAGCTGGAATTAAGATTGCTGGGAGAAATATCAATAACCTCAGATATGCAGATGACACCACCCTTATGGCAGAAAGTGAAGAGGAACTAAAAAGCCTTTTGATGAAAGTGAAAGTGTAGAGTGGAAAAGTTGGCTTAAAGCTCAACATTCAGAAAACGAAAATCATGGCTTCCAGTTCCATCACTTCATGGGAAATAGATGGGGAAACAGGGGAAACAGTGTCAGACTTTATTTTTCTGGGCTCCACAATTACTGCAAATGGTGACTGCAGCCATGAAATTAAAAAAAAAAAAAAAAAAAAACTCTTATTCTTTGGAAGGAAAGTTGCGACCAACCTATATAACATATTCAAAAGCAGAGACATTACTTTGCCAACAAAGGTTCATCTAGTCAAGCCTATGGTTTTTCCTGTGGTCATATATGGATGTAAGAGTTGGACTGTGAAGAAGGCTGAGTACTAAAGAATTGATGCTTTTGAACTGTGGTGTTGGAGAAGACTCTTGAGTCCCTTGGACTGCAAGGAGATCCAACCAGTCCATTCTGAAGGAGATCAGCCCTGGGATTTCTTTGGAAGGACTGATGCTGAAGATGAAACTCCAAACCTTGGCCACCTCACAGGAAGAGTTGACTCATTGGAAAAGACTCTGAGGCTGGCAGGGATTGGGAGAAGAAAGAGGAGGGGATGACAGAGAATTAGATGGCTGGATGGCATCACTGACTCGATGGATGTGAGTATGAGAGAACTCTGGGAGTTGGTGATGGACAGGGAGGCCTGGCGTGCTGCAATTCATGGAGTCATGAAGAGTCCGACACAACTGAGTGACTGAACTGAACTCAAACTTATAGCCTTTAGATACTGTTGAAAATTCATTTCGTGGGAATATGGATAAATTGACTTCTCAATTAATGAAATTACTGTAACAATTCCTTTATAGATACTTAGATTTAATGTATCCTAGCATTTTTGCCTGTTTGGTACTTCTAATTTATCCATTATTCATATGTGGAAATTGAGTCCGAAAACACTCATACTCATTAGAGGTAACATACTTATCATTCCAAATTTTATTCTGTGGGTAGGTTTGAAACTTTACTTTTGTTATTTTTCCTTTCTTTTGTCATTGTAATTTGACTTAACTCAATAAAATGTTTTAAACTTAAGTACACTTCCTATATTCTCTTAATTTTTCTTTACAGTTTATTTGATACATTTTTTTCAAAAACTAAGGGATGGTTTAAATGATCAAATGTGACATTCACTCTTGTTAAACACATTTGGGAATTGTAAATGACTGTGCTCATTGACTCCTCTTTTCTGTTAGCAGCTGGTGTAAGTATCAGTTTCAGCCTAAGTGCAGCTTGTAACTGGGATATGTGAATAACCAATAGAAGAAATATGAATTAGCAAAAATCATTAACTAGCTTTGATGGGGTATTCTGTTTCAGTCAGAGTAAGACTAAATTAGTTTATCATCCTTATAAACCTGGAGGAGGAAATGGCAACCCTCCCCAGTATTCTTACCTGGGAAATCCCATGGACACAGGAGCCTGGTGGGGTCCTTTGGGGTCACGAAGAGTCAGACATGAATAAACAGCTGAGTGTGCATGCATACATCCTGTAACAGTAAAGAAGTTAATCGTTATCACATTATTCTATTTATGTTCAATTATTTTATTATATTCTATTTATATTAGATTATTCTTTTTATATTAGTTGTTCTATTTACATTAAGTAAGGTATTCTATTTATACTATCCATACTAGTTGATAATCCCTGAACATTGTCAGGCTCACTTCTTTCCTTATTATACTACAAAATTGCCTAGGACTTCCCAGGTGGTACTAGTGGTAAAGAACCCATCTTCCAGGGCAGGAGCCATAAGAGACTCTAGTTAGATTTCTGGGTGTGGAAGATCCCCTTGAGGAGGAATTGGCAACCCACACCAGTGCTTTTCCCTGGAGAATCCTATGGACAGAGGAGTCTGACAGGCTAAGTCCGTGGAATCTCAAAGAGTCAGACATGACTGAAGCAACTTAGTACCGCACACAGAGTTCAGATTGAGCTGCCCCTCCCTAGCTTTTCATCCAGAAAAGACCACAGACCTCAATGATTCTAGATCTTTTACCCCAAAGTCTATAAAGCCATTTTTTTTAAACTTCCTGACTTATTGGTTAAAAGATGTATGAATTGAGTTAGCTATGCTAGAAGCTTCTCTTCTAGCTCAGTCGGAAAGAGTCTGCCTGCAATGAAGGAGTCCCAGGTTCAATTCCTGGGTAGGGAAGATCCCCTGGGGAAGGCAATGGCAACCCACTCCAGTGTTCTTGCCGGGAGAATCCCATGGACGGAGGAGCCGGGCAGGCTGCAGTCGGTGGGGTCAAAAGAGTCAAACAAGACTAAGCACGCACAGGATGCTAGAAGCAGAACTGTGGCTTAGAACGTGGTTTTGATTCTGCAGTTTAACTCTAAGATGCTGGGAGCAGGAGGGTATAAGTATTCTCCACAATGCCCCACAATTTCTTTGCTTTCCAGAAATAACTGGAGACTCACTCTCCCATTGGACCAAGTGCCACATAAAAGCAGTTTAGTAGCTCAAACTGGTGCCTTTGAAACCTCTAACCTTGCCAAAGAACTTGAGAGAAACGAGTCTGGAGCCTTACCATAGACACATAGGTGTCAAACTGCTGACTATGTACAGTACAGATATTCTCTTGAAGGAAAGATCATTTTTAATGATCTTCTGTTAAAACATTAACAAGAAAGTGCTTCCAATATACATCTCTCCTTAAATTCAGCATAAAAGAACGTCCTTTGTTGCCCCTTTTCATTGGCATTGATACATGAACTTCAATATCATGTAAGGTTGTCTTTAAGTAGGCATGAACTTTTCACTGTTTCATATCAGATCAGATCAGATCAGATCAGTCGCTCAGTCGTGTCCGACTCTTTGCGACCCATGAACCGCAGCACGCCAGGCCTCCCTGTCCATCACCAGCTCCCAGAGGTCACTCAGACTCGCATCCATTGAGTCAGTGATGCAATCCAGCCATCTCATCCTCTGTCGTCCCCTTCTCCTCCTGCCCTCAATCCCTCCCAGCATCAGAGTCTTCTCCAATGAGTCAACTCTTCGCATGAGATGGCCAAAATACTGGAGTTTCAGCTTTAGCATCATTCCTTCTAGAGAAATTCCAGGATTGATCTTCTTCAGAATGGACTGGTTGGATCTTCTTGCAGTCCAAGGGACTCTCAAGAGTCTTCTCCAACACCACAGTTCAAAAGCATCAATTCTTCGGTGCTCAGCCTTCTTCACAGTCCAGCTCTCACATCCATACATGACCACAGGAAAGACCATAGCCTTGACTAGGCGAACCTTTGTTGGCAAAGTAATGTCTCTGCTTTTGAATATGCTATCTAGGTTGGTCATAACTTTCCTTCCAAGGAGTAAGCGTCTTTTAATTTCATGGCTGCAGTCACCATCTGCAGTGATTTTGCAGCCCAGAAAAACAAAGTCTGACACTGTTTCCACTGTTTCCCCATCTATTTCCCATGCGGTGATATTTCTCATTAAAACATTATTCTCTTTGCATTCATTCTAACATTAGGATAGTTCTTCTAAACTTAGGTATACATGTTGCTGAACATGGTGTTAAAAAAGCTAGTTTATATACAAACTAGAGCAGCAAGACTATCAGTCACATGTTTCTTTTCTGTATGTGAAAAATAACAAATTGTACACTAAACTCTTTTATTCCTGGTAGGTGATTGTACTGAACAACTCTGGATTTTGCTGCTCTTTGTTATATCCATTCTCGTGGATGGGTGGAGTTGAAATACAATTTATATACAGCTATACTTTATTACTTGTTCACCATTATGAGATTAAAAGACCAATATATTTATAAAGGTCATAACTGACAGGTTATTTGCAATATTTTTATAGCTCTACAAGGAGAAAAATTAATTTTCTGCATCTGTTCATACCAGAAAAATTGTTTTTGGAAAACGTAATTGTAAAAGTCTCCTCTGTAGTAAAGACTCATAATTCTACTGTTTTGGATATGGCCTATAGTCTCAACAATATTGTGAGAGTTGGAATGTAAGTGGAAGTAAAGGCACCAATTCTATGCCTCATATTATCATTAGGATATGAAATTTTTAAACAGTTTCTACTCTGCCCTCAGTTTTATCTTATTTACCTGTCCCATCAATGCTATGTTTTAGCTTTGGTTTCCCAGAAAGCAGATCAGATCAGATCAGATCAGTCGCTCAGTCTTGTCCGACTCTTTGCGACCCTATGAACCGCACCATGCCAGGCCTCCCTGTCCATCACCAACTCCCAGAGGTCACTCAGACTCACATCCATCGAGTCAGCGATGCAATCCAGCCATCTCATCCTCTGTCGTCCCCTTCTCCTCCTGCCCCCAATCCCTCCCAGCATCAAAGTCTTCTCCAATGAGTCAACTCTTCGCATGAGGTGGCCAAAATACTGGAGTTTCAGCTTTAGCATCATTCCTTCCAAAAAAATCCCAGGGCTGATCTCCTTCAGAATGGACTGGTTGGATCTCCTTGCAGTCCAAGGGACTCTCAACAGTCTTCTCCAACACCACAGTTCAAAAGCATCAATTCTTCGGCGCTCAGGCTTCTTCACAGTCCAAATCTCACATCCATACATGACCACAGGAAAGACCATAGCCTTGACTAGGCGAACGTTTGTTGGCAAAGTAATGTCTCTGCTTTTGAATATGCTATCTAGGTTGGTCATAACTTTCCTTCCAAGGAGTAAGCGTCTTTTAATTTCATGGCTGCAGTCACCATCTGCAGTGATTTTGGAGCCCAGAAAAATAAAGTCGTATGAGGCAAATCTCACATATTCATTTTTATTGGAGGAATAGCAATTAAACAAAAGCAAAAGTGTGGGGAAAAGAGGAATAGGAAATAAAATGTGGTGTTTAATCAAATTGAACATAGTCTCCCCACCCTCAAAAAAAAAAAAAAGTGTAGTTGTTTAATTACAGGATATCTCCATGAGATTACACAGAACCAGTGATATCAGGTCAGTTCCTTGAAGGAAGATAGAAAAGCCATTTCTCTGCTAATTGCTTCCCATCTCCTGACTCTTGTAATCAAATCTTTGAGAGACATTAATTTGCCTAAACTGGGCCATTAGGGCAGGGATTTGTACTTGGATCTGAATCCAGCTCAGGTTGACTGGATGCTGGATTTGCTACAGCTCAGAGCTTGGAGGACACACAGGTGGTCTTACCTAATATCCATCCCTGGTCCCACAGCACCCTGGGACAACTTACAGTGTTCAAAGATAAGACACAATCACTGGAGCCAGGGCTTTACAATCATTGTCTTCACTCTGGAAATCAGGGAAATTAATGAAATCCAAGTAACTGTGAGTGACGTATTGACTCAGTTTATAAAAATTTACCCTTCAAGCCAATTAAATAGCGTGTGCTCTTACTGTATAAAAATCTATTAGAAAAAAAAAAAAAAAAAAGGCCTTCAATTCTTAAGAAAGAAGGAGTAAGTACAATATCTCAGAATATAATAGTGGTCAATTTTAATATCCTCCAACATATCACTTGATGCTACAGATGATCTTAGAAGCTACAAATGATCCTAGAAGCAAAATTTATATTTATATTATACTTCCCTATTCATTTTAGATTTCATTCACCTTTCTACAACATTTTTGATTCTCACTTATCTGTCTGATGGAGTGGTAAGAAATTCATTCTCTTTAAAAGGGAAACTGATCATTGATAAGAATTTCCTGCTTCTACCACTCGGTTTGCAAATGTTAAAGTTGCCATGGGACCCTGTTAGTTCTCTTATTCCTTGTATTCACTGTAGTGAACTACAGTGTAGTTCACTAAGATATAGACCATTCTGATATTTCAGAAAACAATATACTGATTCACTATATTAATGATATATTCACTAGACCAGGGAAACAGTAAGTAGCAAGTAGTCTTACCTACTAAGATACAGGCAAACTACAGGGTGAGGGATAAACTTGCAAATATTCATAGATGTGAAGTTATTTGTGATGCTTATGTGAGTCTAGTGCTCTGTGACATTAGAGGAAATTCTCCTAATTTAGAATACTTGTTATATATCAAACTTCCAGTTAATAAAAATGAGATGTGTCTTTTAGTGAACCGCTTAAATTTCAGAAGGCTTATGGATACTGTTCCAGTGTTTTTATATGGTATTTTAGAAGGCTACTTGATTTGAATGAAGCATAAAGAGAGTGCTACATCATAATGCAGACTACTATTTGGGCATATAATCCAGCAGATCAGATGGTAATAAATGTATCTAAGGAAGATAATGATTCTACATGGAGTCATAAAGGATTCCCTACAACCAAAGTTTGTATAGATATAGGTGGAAAGAAGGAGGCCTGGTTGAAATTTTGGTATGGTCTATTGCCACTATGGAAAATGGATTGCTAGCTCACTACAGTGCCTCCCCCGTTTTCTCTGGGCTGACTCTGAAGGGGTTTGGTGATGGGGACTTCTCCTAATAGACAAAGATTAAGCAATACACTTAGTTATCCAATATGTATGTCTAAGGTGTGGAAATACTCTAAATTCTGTGCTGTGGTGGAGAGCTCTGTTATGAGGCCAATGGCCAGAAAAGAATAATGTTAGACGTTTAGAACAGAAGATTTCTGGGAAAAATACATATGGCTTATACAGAACTCCTTAGTAAGGGATCCTTATTCTTAGTAAGAATAAATTATGATTAGTGACCCTACCATGAGAAAAAGGAAGCCATGCAGATGGAAGGCTATTCTTGCTGGTTCAAACCACCAGCATCACAGTAGAGAAAGGTATGCTCTTCCAGTCTAAGTATTCTGAATATTAAATTTTCTCTGGATATAGACTGGGGCTCTCATGTTCCCAATTTATACTTTTTTAGAGAGCTAAGTAAACTATTTCTATATACTGAAGATGCCCAAATTCAGTATTTAGCATCATTGAAAAAGAGGCAGTTTTCTCATAAAAGATAGTGATAGAACAGACAAGGATGTAGGAGGACTGTGGGGAAAAAAAGCACCAACTTGGAGGCCAGTCAAAAGTATTTTCAGTTCAGTTCAGTTCAGTCACTCAATCATGTCCGACTCTGCGACTTCATGAATCACAGCACACCAGGCCTCCCTGTCCATCACCAACTCCCAGAGTTCACTCAAAACTCACGTCCATCGAGTCAGTATTTTAAAATGATGTATTTTAAAAAGGAAAAAGAGTTCAACTATATTGAATGTTGTTGCTAGATCAAATAAAATTAGATGTCAGATCTTAACAAAGCAATATAATTTGAGTGTTAAGAGCTAAGCACACACAGAGATTGATTAAATTGTGGGTAGTGTGCAGGTGAAGACATCCTAAGTCTACTAAGAGTCTTTAAAAGTAATTTTCCATTTTCTAGTAACTATTTTTATATTTTGCACGTTGACATCATGCATAATTCTGCCATATCTTAAATAATGACTGCTTTACTAAAATCATTTACTGTTTTGTCACTCCTTACTTCATCCTTACTTACTTGATTTTTGATCTAAAAAAGTTCAAGTGTATATATCATGAGTCTTGATCCATTGCCATTTTCCTACTCTATTAACATCTCTACTTTCTTATCCAGTCACTATAGATCCACTTACTAATCAATAAAACATATAAGTAACTAATTGAATAGCATGTATATCACTTTAGTTATTATTATGTTGCTAACTTAGCAATCTTATAGAAATATAAATTATTTTTACTCTAATTTTACAGATTAATAATAAGAAACTCAAAGTCACAAAATAAATAAGTGGTAGAAGTGGGTTTCAAACCTATTCCTTCTAATTAAATACTTTTTTAAATCACAGCTCTTTATGAAGCCATTATCAATCATTTAAACTACTCTGCCATTCAAAGTCCTCATACCTTAAAGCTTCAATGAATTAGCTATTGCAAGTTGTCATCAACATACAGTCACCTCTATGTCACTGCTATCCTCTTTTTCAGCTGCTGTCTTTACCTTGTACTTCATTACAATGATCAAAATCAGAAGACACAAGATAGACATTCTTTCTTTGAAAATCTCATTGTATACTTTGGTAAAAAAAACGCAACTTCCTTTGAGTACATGCTTGATTTCCCTCAGTTCCAAAGGCTGGCTGCTCTTTTCTTTTGCAAGGTTATATCTGTCTCTACATTGGACTCTGTCTTCTCCCATCTGTTTCAGTATTGAAATATTACCCTATACTTAGGTCTTTCTCACTTGTGCAGTTTTAGTTTTCTTTTCTGTTGCTCTTTCTTCTGCATGTATAAAAATACCTAAGTATTTCCTATAGTGTTTTAAAAATAAAAACAACAAAAGAATTCTCAAGCCTCTTGTGACTATTTTTTGAAATAAAGGAATTATCTAAAGCTGCTGAGTAAATGTAGATGCTGGGGAAAAGACAAACTAACACTTTATATAAATCAAAATGGCTAGGTTGAAAATATTTTCTTTTGTTTCTATTAAGACTCTGGAGAGATATCAATTAGTCATATCTTTAATTTTGACTTTGTATTTTCTTAACTTTTGGAGAGGCAATGTCACCCTACTCCAGTACTCTTGCCTGGAAAATCCCGTGGACAGAGGAGCGTGGTAGGGTGCAGTCCATGGGGTCACTCGGATACGACTGAGCGACTTCCCTTTCACTTTTCACTTTCATGCATTGGAGAAGGAAATGGCAACCCACTCCAGTGTTCTTGCCTGGAGAATCCCAAGGATGGGGGAGCCTGGTGGGCTGCCGTCTATGGGGTCGCACAGAGTCGGACATGACTGAAGTAATTTAGCAGTTCCTTAACTCTAGGAATAATGTAAATTTAAAACCCAAATCCTATAAAATAACAGAATTATGGTATATGACTTTTCATGAACCTTGCCTTACATTCTTCATCTACCATTTTAGAATATTTCTGTCATGTTAACAAATGCACTTTTTATTTCTTGCTATTTTTTAAATGAAGGTATATTCCTTCAAAGTCTCAGAGTCATCCAATATATTGATTCCAGTGGACCATCTTGTGTCAGCACAAAATATTGTCTCACATTGCAACTAAGTTATTCCAATCTTGGGGTCTGGTATAAATTTACCATCACATGCCTTCAAGGCAGCCATGGTTTCAGATGTTTACCTGTCTGATATTCCACTTATTTTCACTGTTGGCCTCCTACCTTCTAATTTGGAACTAAAAATGTTAGCAGTTGGATTTGAATCTGAGCTGAATGCATCTGCACATCGTCCAGACTGAGAACACATCTGAAGGTCAAATTGCTGCATGAGAATATGCAGAATGAAGAAAAACTATAAACTAGGGAAAAAAAAAAACTGTAAGTATGCTCACATTTAAGATGCAGATGGAGAAAAATTCACAAAAGAGAAAAAGAAATTAAAAGTAGAAAGCATTTTCAAGATGTTTGTTGATGAAGAAAAGGAGAGAAATAATATGGTAATTCATGTGAGGTTTGTTAATAAGCAGGATTTTAGTTAATTTGATGAGACTTAAACATGAACAAATGCTGATGAGGAGGACTCTATTTGAAGGAGAGATGGTCTGAAATACTGTAATATTCATGAGAAGACACTGCAGATAGCTGTATTTTTGTGCGAACTTTTACCTACATATGGAGGGAGAAATAGTCCAAGATTAAGTCATTGTAAAATGTCTCTTTTCAAGGATTCTGTGTGCATGGACTGAGTCATGTCCCACTCTTTGCCATGCTGAGGACTGTAATCCACCAAGCTCCTCTGTCCATTGTATTTTCTAGACAAGACTAGTGGAATGGGTAGCTATTTCCTCCTCCAGGGGATCTTCCCAAGCCAGGGATCAAAACTGCATCTCCTCCAGGCATGCAGATTCTTTACCAGTAACTGTATGCATTATATGATTGATATTTTACCACATTTCTATGTGTGGCACAATATGGATTATTGACCCAAAAAGTTGTTCCAACTTTTAAGAGAAATTTTTCTTGGTCCTACCAATTCAAAGAGATCATGTTACTCATTACTACTCCACTGAAGGAAGCCAATGTCAAAACTTGAGTATCTAAAGATTTATTTTATAATATTCCTCTCTTTTAGATTACAAGTGCATTAATTCTCTTATAACCCAACCTTGCTCTCCTCCAAAAAAATAGCAAGATTAATGCCCCAACCAATTAATTGATACATTTGTCAGTTTCTTCTCTTTTTTTCCTTCTTTTGTTCTCTTCAATTCCCAAAACTGTGTCATCTGCTATGGGTAAAAATTTTGCGGATACCAACCATCTACTACTGGCAACTACTCATGCATAGCTACCTTCCAAAAGTTTCATGCTTAAGACATGCTAACTTTAACTTTATATATTATTTTTGTTTTGAATTGCATTTAACATGCCATTATTGTTAAATAAAGTTGACATTTTTCGACCCTTGTTTTCTTTGGACTCTGACATTTTTTCTTATCTATAGCATGACATTTTCATAGTTATACTTTCATGGCCGCCAATATTACTCAGTTTTATGTTCTGGATCCTCCTCTTCTAACTGTATACCAATGCTGAGGTTGCTCATTTAATCTTGAGATATCTCTTCTTGAGAGAGTCACACATTCCCAGATGTTTAAATGGTGATGATAGTGATTGCAATGATAGCTAACATTTGTGAATATGTATAAAACTCTAGACATATGCCAAGTGACTTGCATATAATATTTCATTGAATTTACACAATGATCCTCTGAGATAAATGCCAGGAGGTGTTATTTTAAAAAACCTTCACTTGAAAGTGAAGAAACTAAGGTAAAATCAGTTTGTTAGGAAAACTAAATGGTCAAGGTTTTAAACCCTATTAAATACCTTTGCTTATCTATAAGCCCATTTTACTCACATGCTTTCTTTATAGCCTAGAAATTTTATTTATTTATTTATTTTACTTGATAACATCCTGTAGATAACTAGACAGCTCCACTCAAATTTTACATGTCTAAACTTAACTTTTGGTATTATTCCATCAAATTCTCTCCTTGAATTTCTTTGTAAATAGGATTTACATTCATTATTTCAGTTAGCATATAAGATACCTTGACACCTCTCCTCACCTCTCATAAAGCATGGAAAATTCTTCATTCTATCCCCTACTTTACTTTCTCTATTTCTACTGTCACCTCCTTCCAGCTGCCACCATCTTTCTGTTAACTGCTGAAATGGCCCTTAATCTGTTGAGCTGAATTCTTCCCCTTCTTTTTTTTTTTCCAATTTAATATTTACGTGCAAAGGAAATAATTACAGAAACGAGAACTCATCCTACTGTTATCCCATGTAAGGTATTTCCACAAATTCTCTTTTCTATTTAATAGAATCCTAAACTAAGAATAATTTCAGGATTTTTCTTGATATGATCCCTTCCTACTCATTTAAGATCACTTCATAGCATTCTCTTCCTCTGTTTATCTTCATGCTGAAATTTCTTTTTTAGGAACACACTAACTACCTCAGGCCTCGGCTCTAGAAAAGTTTTCATCTATTAGGAAAGTCTTCTTTGCTTGGTTCCAAATGCACCTCACCTTATTTTGGTTATACATTGTGTTATACCTCTGTGTGGTATAGTTTCCTGGGATATTTTGACTCTGATATGAACAGAGTAGGAAATTCACCATGTGTTAAAGACACAACTTGTTTCAATCCAGTCCTAGAAAATGTGCATATTTCCATGTTTTATGCAAAATAGGGAAGAAATACAAGCCTTGATGTTCAATTGCTAAATCGTGTCCAACTCTTTGAGATTCCATGGACTGCAGTGTGCCAGGCTTTCCTGCCTTTCACTATCTCCCAAAGTTTGCTCAGATTCATTTCCATTAAGTCAGTGATGGTATCTAACCATCTCATCTCTTGCAACCCTCTTCTCTTTTTGCCTTTAATCTTCCCCAGCATCAGGGTCTTTTCCAAAGAGTCAGCTCTTTTCATCAGGTGGCCAAAGTATCAGAGCTTCAGCTTCAGCATCAGTCCTTCCAATGAATATTCAGGGTTGATTTCTTTTAGGATTGACTGGTTTGATCCCCTTGCATTCCTAGGGAATCTTAAGAGTCTCCTCCAGCACCACAATTTGAATGCATAACTTCTGTGGTGCTTAGCCTTCTTTATGGTCCAACTCTCAAATCCATACACGACTACTGGAAAAATCATAGCTTTGACTCTATGGACCTTTGTCAGCAAAGAGATACATGGCTGCATGCATGCATACTAAGTCACTTAAGTCATGTCCAACTCTGTGTGACCCTATGGACTATAGCCTGCCAGGTTCTTCTGTCCATGGACTTCTCTAGCCAAGAACACTAGAGTGGGTTGCCATGCTCTCCTCCAGGGGATCTTCCTGTCCTAGGGATCAAACCTGTGTCTCTTGAGTCTCCTCCATTGGCAGGCAGGTTTTTTACCATTAGTGCTACCTGGGAAGCCTGGATACATGGCTAGCGTAAGGTAAATTGGACTGAACAGTTACCAAGTAAGCTGGCAGAAAGAAGGCCAGAAACTGGTATGCCCCATTCTTTGTTGGGAGACTGCACTATTCTCTTGACCACTTGTTTTTGTAAATATTAATGACACATTTTTTTCTATCCTTCTCTTCTTACTTTCCCTCCTTTCTCTTCTCCAATTCTTGTTATTTTCCATTTGAGTTAATTTCTTTTAAAAATTCATAATATTTTTTCTTTAATATACATAGGAGAACTTTGAAATTAATTAAGAAAGAATTTAGGAACATTGAAAAAGCTTCCACACTCATATAGGAAATATGAATATACAGAATTTATCTGATATAAGTGGATTTTTAATGTTTTATGTGAAAATTTTAAACATAATTCTCCCCAGATCCTTTTCTATCTGTCTCCAATTTATACAGAGATGTGAATGTATGAAAATTTCTCCTTAGCTCTGATATTAGTTCTATTTCAATCACATTTTTGTTTGTGAATGAAATAGCACTTAGGAAACTCAGCACTTCCTAAATCATTATTATTAAATTTCATTTCATGTAAAATAATATAGAACAATGATAATTTTATTTCTTTTCTTTTATTTTAACTTTCCCACCACATCTACACATACACTGCAAGAGCTCTCCCATTTGACCCATGATGCTAAAAAATATATTATTCTAAAGTCTTAATGGGAAAATGCATCATTAAAACACTTTATTACTGTTATGCAAAATTGTTGTAAGAAGGATCTAATAGAAAATGCCATTCTACATAGCCTTAAAGCTGAATTAAACAGCATTTTGACAGGAAAAGAAAAGGAACACTATTTCCTTAAGATGTTGTCATTCTCTTCAACCTTCTCTATAGTTATCAGTGGGGAGAGTTATCTACTTTCCAACATGGAATTTTACACTCTTTCTACACCAGCTCTTCAACTGAGAGTATAGTACTAGAGGCTTAGGGTAGTAAGTTTGCTATTGTTTGTTCACTTTAGTTGAATCTTCATCTGTGACCCCCATGGACTGTAGCCCACCAGGCTCCTCTGTCCTTGGGATTCCCCGGGCAAGGATACTGGGTGGGTTGCCATTTCCTTCTCCAGGAAATCTTCCCAACCCAGGGACTGAACCTTCATCACCTACATTGGCAGGCAAGTTCTTTACCACTTAGCCACCCCAGAAGCCCATTAGTAAATTTACTGAAGGAGAATACATTTATATGCAAATCTATCTCTTTTCCCCCCTCTCCCATTGCATTAAAGAAAATCTCACTAAAAGGGTAAGCAGAATTCTAGTTTTTGAGCATTAAACTTGATATATTGATCTATATTTGAAAAGATAGTTTAAATTATTCAAAATTTGCATATTTTTATACAAGATACCTACCTTCACCCCACCTTTGGCACTCAAAGTGACAGTTAAGAATAGTGGTGGAGAATAAGTGCTTGGAATGCAGTTAAATGCAGCATAAGTGGATCCTTTTAAAGAATAACAGTTTTAATGGTTACTTAACCTGCCTGTGACTCCATTTCTCCTACAGAAAAATAGGGACAATATTTATCATTCATAAAACTTTTTTAATGCATCACCCCATTAATCTCCTATCCCTTTGTGTGACCCTGAGAGAGAAAAGCTCTAGATAAAATACAGAGGCTATAGTGCTGGCACTCAGTTTTAGATATAGAAACTGATCTACCCAAGGCTTGAGCTATTGCTATTTAAAGCTGTTTTAGGAGTTGCAATCTTTTACAACAAGTTGAAACTAAGTAACCTGCACTTTTGCCTCACTAAGTTACTTAAAAATATAATACATTAGTACATAAGAACACACCAAAGCAATCAATATTTTATGAAATTGCTGGACTGTGATATGGCTTTTGAATAGTATTAGTGCTAAATGCATTAACTTTAATGAGGAACTCTGAAATGGTCTCTTAATAACCTTGTTGGGATATGACTACTTTTAAATGGCTTTTACTTTGTCCTTGGAATTCATATGATGCATGTGACAGAGGCTTGTTCAGTGTTAACAGAGGATTAGATGAAGGAAATTAATTAAAGCTTCCTTGCAAAGCTTTCCCCTTGAGCTATTCAGTACGCTAAAGTGGTATGACAGGGTACCATCCTTTCTCTAAATCTACTCATTAAATAACTCAATTGGGTTTAAACACACATCCTTTTTTAAAAAAATAGGACCATAATTTTTCTCCTTGTCTTTTTAACCTGACCCCTTCGAGCCACTGCCACCTCTGTGATTTGTAATTACCTTTTAGCTTCTAATAATAAGACAGCTGCAAAGTGTGTCCATGTGTTTCAGAGTCCACCAATTCACTTCTTAAGAGCTGTCTTCAACTGAGATGACAAATTTAAATAGGTTAGGGACATTTGTTTAACTAATCCCCTGGACAAATAAGTATCTAGAATGATTTCCTAGAACTGAAACCAGAGCTTTTAATTATATTATGAAATATCAGATAAAACACAAGTCTATACATTTTTTTAAACACTGTTCATGTCATACTTGAATAATTATAATACTCATTACTTTCCAATTTTATGTTTTATAAATGAATTATTTTGGCTTTAAATTTTGCACATTGTGATTTGCTCTGTTTTAAAAAATATTATTGTTATAAGTTTGTTCATTCTTAACTATAAATGTTAAAAACAATTACTTATAATACAAAATAAAAATAATATTCATAAAGGAAAACTTACTTTGCCTTCTTGGTAAAAAAAGAACATTTAGCTATAACAATGACATGTGCAAAGTATATTAGAATATAATACGTCTTTTAAGCTGAATCAAATTTGATGTTCTTAGTAGACAAATACAAAATCCAGAGTTCCTTACTTTATAATCTCAGTCAAATAAAAAGCTCAAGCACTGAAGTGGTACGATTCCTCCTCTTTTGATGTCAGGAATGAAAATATAAAATTATCCCTTTAAAATTAAGGTTAGACTGTGCAATCTTTCTTCTTTTTTGTCCATCAGGGTATTATTTTTCTACACTGATTTTGATGAGGAAAGCTAACCTGGGTAAAGGTACATCATTTTTGTTTAAAATGATTATTTAGGAAATCAGAAGTAGATCCTCAGTAGCTGGGTTGAATTAATAACACTCCTGTCAAATATAAATGAAACATGTTCACACAAGTAAATATAATGGCAATTTAAAATACTGACATTGTAATTAAACATGCACATGTGTACACAAGGGCATATGAGCACATTCACATACACACAAGCATTGTTTATCTAAACTGTTACACTTTGTGGATTGCATTGTGGTAATAATTCTAAGGAAAGACCAATGTTATTATTCCTCATTAAATTGGACTATATCATCTGAAATTAAAAGAAAATAAAGCTGATCACACTGACAAACTACCTATATTAAAACACTGATGTATGGATGTGAAAGTTGGACTGTGAAGAAAGCTGAGCGCCGAAGAATTGATGCTTTTGAACTGTGGTGTTGGAGAAGATGCTTGAGAGTCCCTTGGACTGCAAGGAAATCGAAGCAGTCCATTCTAAAAGAGATCAGTCCTGGGTGTTCTTTGAAAGGACTGATGCTAAAGCTGAAACTCCAGTACTTTGGCCACCTCATGCGAAGAGTTGACTCATTGGAAAAGACTCTGATACTAGGAGGGATTGGGTGCAGGAGGAGAAGGGGATGACAGAGGATGAGATGGCTGGATGGCATCACCAACTCGATGGATGCGAGTTTGGGTGAAGTCTTGGAGTTGGTGATGCACAGGGAAGCCTGGCGTGCTGCAATTCATGGGGTCGCAGAGTCAGACGTGACTGAGCGACTGAACTGCTGAACTGACTGACTGAAAACACTGATACACCAATATAAAAATCCTCTGTTTATATGATTGATAGTTTCATTCTGCAGATTCTTCACATTCAATTTTTGAATCAAACTTTCTAATAAATTAGATGTCTAAGATTAAACATTTAAATTAGGTTAGAAAGCAAATGTGACCAACTGATATGCATTTGGTGTGTTTCAGGATCATGACAATTAAGATAGATGATAGCTATTGTGCTAAAATTCAGTAAATGCAATATTTAATGAGATTCAGAAAAATTATACCACATTCATGCAAAATTTTACTCAATCATTAATGAGAAGCATAGTGATTCAACTGTCTTAAAACATGTGCATAATATTTCATTGCAGAAAGGATCAGAAACATTTAAATTCTCACATGAATCTAAATTTTCCATCTTGTTGTACATAGTAATGAAAGCTGTTTTTTTACCTCACCAAAAATGTGAATGCAAAACTGAAGGAGTTCCTGTAAGAAAATATAATACCAGTTTCTTTGTGTAGTTTCCAATACATCGGTAAAGAATATAATTACAGTTACATCTTTTTTTAGCTTGGACATTAAGGAACAAGTTTACCTAAGTAACATAAATAAGAGCTTTGTTTTAACTAAATCACCCAGAAGTTCTGTCCTTTAGCTTTTTTTCTTAAATAGAAAGAATCTCAAAATAATTCCAATTAATACAGATAATGCCCCATGAGGTTGAATTACACCATGTATTACAAAATTCAGGAAATAAGTTGGCAGCTGGTAGGAAGCTTCAAATACAGTGGTATTTCTACAGTGTCTGCCTGGATTTAAGTGGGTTTCCAATAGTTACTGTAATTTTAATTCATCTGTCCTCTCCAAAAGATCTCTGAATATGTAATCCATACAGCACTTTCATTAGAGCCAGCAGAAGTACCTTTTTTCAAATGTGAAATCCTAGCTCCCACCAGAGACCCAGTCAATTGAAATCTATGTGGTAAAGCATGGATTTGCTGTTAATAACTTGTCCAAGTGACGCTTATACACTTTAAGTTTGAGAATGCAAGCTGTTAATCGTTCAGTCATGTCTGACTCTTTGTATCCCCATGGACTGTAACCTGCCAGGCTCCTCTGTCCATAGAATTCTCCAGGCAAGAATACTGGAGTGGGTTGCCATTTTTTCTCCAGGGGATCTTCCTGACCCAGGGATTGAACCAGGGTCTCCTGCATTGCAGGCAGATCCTTTACTGACTGAGCCATAAGGGCCCTATGAGCCTACCTATATGAAGTATATATCAAATATTTCATGCAGCCATGTCACAAATAAGAGGAGGTGATCAAGGGCCCATAAAATTGGTTTAAATAATGTAACAATAATAACCTGCTTCACAAACTTTAAATATAAATAAGGAAGGTTAAGACTCAGGATGTGCCAAGGTCACAGACCTCCTCTTAACCTTGGTGACTTTCAAGCTAGCCTGAAAAGTCCACGGGAGGACGCAGGAATCTGCAGATAACAATGTCAGAATGCAGTCTACTAAATGAGAACCTCTTGGGGCAGAGGTCTGGCAATCTATATATTTCATTGTCTAGTCTGGTGACATTTATCATTAAGGGAGTTTGGGATATAATTCCTAGAACATATCCTGACTAGTACTACAAGATAATAACAATAACTTTTACTTTAATTTTTAATATTTCTGAATTGCTAATGTGGCTTTATAGCTTCCATTAGCACAATCACCTTAATCTTTCAAATTATGTCCTCTAAGAACTATTAACACCCTCTATGTTGTTACTTTTTACTTCTAAAAGATTGACTTACTATTATTGTTCTTACCTAAGATTGCTTTTTTTTTTTTTTTTTTTTGGACCTTGCAGAGTCTTTTTTTCTTTTTTTATATATATATTTTATTTTATTTTTTAACTTTACAATATTGTATTGGTTTTGCCATATATCAGCATGAGTAAGATTGATAAGTTTCTTTACGTAAACAAATACATTAATAGCTTTCATATCAACAACACTTAAGGGGAACTGTCATATTTTATAATTTCAATTAGTTATGATTATTAGGATTTTTTTTCTAAATATTGACTTCTATGGATTTTTCTGTATATTTTCCAGAAATTCAATTGTCTTGAAATATGCATACTTATTATAGCATGAGACAGATAAACCTAGAAATGATTACCCTCACAGATTTCACATGTATGATTGATTCAAGGCTTATAATTTGAAAAAAAATATAATGAACATAAGTGAAAACAGAAAAACAAAAATCAGTCATTTCTCAAACTTTGGAAGGTAGTGAAGGACAGGGAAGCCTTGTATGCTGCAGTCCATGGGTTCACAAAGAGAGAATGAACAGTAGTTATAAAAACACTTGTACATCTACTTAAAAATAACTGTAATTTTTAGTTGTACACATTTCGAGTTCATTACTCAGATACTCAACCGAGTCTGACTCTTTTGTGACCCCATGGACTGTAGCCCACAGGCTCCTCTGTCCATTGGATTCTCCCATCAAGAGTACTGGAGGGGTTTCCATTTCCTCCTGCAGGAGATGTTCTCCATTTGGGTATCTAATCAGCATCTCTTACGTCTCCTGCATTGACAGGTGGTCAGAGTTCATTACTTTCCATGTAAAATTGAGAAGTTCAGTATAATTCAGTCACTCAGTCGTGTCCGACTCTTTGTGACCCCATGGACTGCAGCAGTCCAGGCTTCCCTGTCCATCACCAACCCCCGGAGCTTACTCAAACTCATGTCCATTGAGTCAGTGATGCCATTCAACCAAGTCATCCTCCTGTCCCCTTCTCTTCATGCCATCAATCTATCCCATCATCAGGGCCTTTTCCAATGAGTCAGTTCTTTGCACCAGGTGGCCAAAGTACTGGAGTTTCAGCTTCAGCATCAGTCCTTCCAATGAATATTCAGGACTAATTTCCTTTAGGATTTATTTCTTGGATCTTCTTGCACTCCAAAGGATTCTCAAGATTCTTCTCCAAAACCACCGTTCAAAAAAAAGTCAGAACAGTCCTTATCAAAAAGTCTACAAACAATAAATGCTGGAAAGGGTATAGAGAAAAGAGAACACTCTTGCACTATTGGTGGGAATGTAAACTGATACAGCCACTGTGGAAGATGGTATGGAGATTCCTTAAAAAACTAGGAATAAAACCATCAAAAGACCCAACAATCCCACTCCTAGGCATATACCCTGAGGAATCCAGAATTGAAAGAGAAACATGTATCCCATTGTTCATTGCAGCACTATTTACAATAGCTAGAACATGGAAGCAACCTATATGTCCACTGACAGATGAATGGATAAAGAAGATGTGGTATATATACAAAATGGACTATTACTCAGCCATAAACAGGAACATATTTGATTCAGCTCTATGAGGTGGATGAACCTAGCACCTATTATACAGAGTGAAGTGAATCAGAAAAAAGAAAGATAAATACCGTATTCTAACATATATATTTGAAATCTAGAAAATGATACCAAATAATTCACTTGCAGGGCAACAATAAAGAAACAAACATAGAGCATAGACTTATGGACATGGGAAAGGGGAGGAGAGGGTGAAATGTATGGAAAGAGTAACATGGAAACTTACATTGCCATATGTAAAATAGATAGCCAATGGGAATTTGCTGTATATCTCAGGAAACTCAAACAGTGGCTCTGTATCAACCTAGAGGAGTGGGATGAGGTGGGACATGGGAGGGAGTTTCAAAAAGGAGGGAAATATGTATATCTATGACTAATTCATGTTGAGGTTTGATTAAAAAACAGCAAAATTCTGTAAAACAATTATCCTTCAATAAAATATAAATAAAAATTTAAAAAAGCATCAATTCTTCAGCACTCAGCTTTCCTTATGGTCCAGCTCTCACATCCATATATGACTACTGGAAAAACCAAAGCTTTGACTAGATGGACTTTTGTTGGCTTTTTACTATTCTGTCTAGGTCAGTAGACATGTCTCAGCTTTTTACTATTCTGTCTAGGTTGGTCATAGCTTTTCCTCCAAGTAGCAAATGTCTTTTAATTTCATGACTGCAGCCACCATCTACAGTGATTTTGGAGCCCCCAAAAATAAACTCTGTCACTGTTGCCATTGCTTCTCCATCTATTTCCATGAAGTGATGGGACCGGATGCCATGATCTTAGCTTTGTGAATGTTGAGTTTTAAGTCAACTTTTTCCACTCTCCTCTTTCACTTTCATCAAGAGGCTCTTTAGTTCTTCGCTTTCTGCCATAGGGTGGTGTCATTTACATATATGAGGTTATTAATATTTCTCCTGGCAATCTTGATTCCAGCTTATGCTTCATCCAGCCCTGAATTTCACATGATGTACTCTGTATATAAGTTAAATAAGCAAGGTGACAATATACAGCCTTGACATACTCCTTTCCCAATTTGGAACCAGTTTGTAATTCCATGTCCAGCTCTAACTGTTGCTTTTTGACCTGCATACAGATTTCTCAGAAGGCAGGTCAGGTAGTCTGGTATTCTCATCTCTTTAAGAATTTTCCATAGTTTGTTGTGATCCACACAGTCAAAGGGTACTTGGATGCAACGTTAAAAATTACAGAATGATCTCTGTTTATTTCCAAGGCAAACCATTCAATATCACAGTAATCCAAGTCTATGCCGCAACCAGTAATGTTGAAGAAGCTGAAGTTGAACGGTTCTATGATGATGTACAAGACTTTCTAGAACTTACATCCAAAAAAGATGTCCTTTTCTTTTATAAGGGACTGGAATGCAAAAGTAAGAAGTCAAGAGATATCTGGTGTAAGAGGCAAAGGGCAAAGCAGGGCAAAACCAAAAAAGCTGTTTCTTAGAAGATTCTCTACAAGAATAATCTGTGATTTAGAGTGGCGTAGGAGTTCAGCTACCTTGGTTGTTCTTTGCCAATGTTTTCTGTGCTGAGAAGCAGAAAAAACAAAGAATAGCAACATATTCTGATCTTACAAGAGAAGCAGAATGGTAAGATTTTGGAGATGCATGCTGAACTAATTTTGTCTCAAAGACTGAATTTGTTTCACTAAGAAAATAAATTATGTCAGGGCACATCCATTTGGAGAACTTGGAACAGCAGTGATTTCCTCCCCCCCCCCCCCATTATTATTGTTTTATATCAATTGAGCCTGTTTAATATATTCAATAATTCTATTATCTCTAAGACCTTCCACAAAAGCTAACTATGGTCCTTTAGTTTATTGCAAACAGATATTTTAAAAAGGAGTCACCCTTAACATTAAACCTGTAATACAAATTTGCAATTATTGGCATTATCCTATAAAACACAATGAGGTACATCTTCTTAAATAAAAAGATGATAGTATTTCACTGGGGAATAAATCCAATAGACTTTCTATCTCTCCACATTTACATTCAATTGTGATACTGTGTAGACTAATTTCTAAACATATGAAAGTCTTTAAAAAGTGATTAAAGCATATTTTGCTCAGGAATATTATGGTACACATATCATAAGTTGCTTGACAACCTTAAGAAAATAAACACTAAGTTGTGATTTTTTTTTTTTTTTGCCCAACTAGTTGTTTCTCTTCACCCTGGAGAATTTGGGGGCCCTAACATAGCACATCCATGTTCTTAAGAGGCAAGACCTAGCAAATAGCTTCTCACGTATCCACAGAACATTACCATGTCCTGCTTGAGAAATTCTATTGCTTCTTCAGTTGTATTGTTAGTTTCAGGTGCTGTTTTATTTACTCATTTCTGAATCAGGTCTTCCTTTTTTCATCTTTGTCTAAGTTGATTTGGATGTAGCTACTGTGACTGGAAAATCTGAAGAAGGTAGCCAACAGCCTACTGTTTCTGGTTTTCCAAAATTCTAGAACAAAAATCCTGCACAATGGCCATTCGTTTCACCCATTGTAATTCGGATGGCAACTGCATATTGTTCTACCAGAGACACCAGTGGTATGATCCTGTTGGCATAGATCTTGTCAATGGCATCATCTGGTATACTGAGTAATATCCAAAAAGAATCATCAATGTTTTTATATTCAGGTGAGAGAAAATCCCATCTAGACTGGGCTGGCCTTGGAATTCAGACCTAAGTGAAGAGGATACAGTTGTCAAAGAGGGACAAAGAAAGGCTGGGATTGGAAACAAGGGTCATGGACACAGAAGTAAGCCTTCCAGTGCCTAGTACAGGCATGAAAACTAATCAAATGGTATTTCTAGGTAAAGCAGTCTTCCTCCTGGACTAATTAAAAGAACCATAGCTCTCTTTACTCAGGTTTTCTTAACCTCTAGAATTTAGGCTTTTACTACTTCACCCATTATTTTTTTAATTAAGTAATGAATAAAATAACATTATTTTATAGATAAGAAAATGTTAGCCTCAGCAGGAGAAATATGAGGAATGTTCTATTAGTAATTTCCCTATAGGTGCATAAGAAGGCATCTTTAGAGTTTATGCAAACTTGAATACCTTATAGTGTTTAGGAGTACAGCAGGTTAGGTATAGTGCAAAGGTATGGGAACTGAACAAGTAATATTGACCATAACTATGCATTCACAGGCAAGCATTTATGATTTTAACTTGGTCTTTGATTTAAAAGATAGCTTCTTTGAGTCTGATCAATATCAGCCCCTAAAGATGAAGTAAATGAAATTCAGAAAAAGTTGAATAATGTAAACTATTTTGGAGTTGCAGACAACTAAAATAGAAAACCTCTTAAATGTTGTGCAAGAGGGGGTAAAAGGTATAAATCCATCTACCTGCCTGGATTATATAATTCATGTTTTTAGGAGTTGGGAGAATAGCCTCTTTGGGGCAGGCATTTCACACAACGGATCTAATAGATATGATAAATCTAATAAAGACATTATGGGTGCTTGCTCTAAATGTTTTATTTCTTAGAGGTTTTTATTGGTTTCACTAGTCTTAAAAGAGCTACTGGCTTATGGCTGAATCATGCCCACTGTAGTATTCAGACATGATTTGACATGTCTGAATTAGCCTTCTTTTGGCAGGATTTGAGGGGTGGAGATTTATTTTGAATAAAGAGAAAGTGAAGACTGGAAAGATTACTTGGTTAGCAGAGAGAAAATATTATTCTGAAAATAGAAAGTGTCGTTTCTGATATTTTGAACCTTAGACTGCATGAATACTTGGCACTAAGTAAATGGTTATAAAGAAACATGTGTAATTACCAATCTGTAATCTACAAGTGAATTTAGAAGTAAGAAGATATCACCATTGCTGATGGTGTAAGTATTGTTTGTGAGAAGGGGTGCTGGTATAGCTTATGATAGCATCTTTAGTAAACAAAATATAAAAGTTTTGTATTGTAACGAAGGTTTAAAACTTAGACTGGAAATCAAGCTTCTCTGGGTACATGTACATATAAGGAAAATTTGTTTTTCCTTTAGAGATAAATGATGGTTTCTTCCCTTCTTAAATCCTCTAGTGATAAATATGTTTTCACTGGAAGATAGTTTAAGTGGTCCCTCACTTATAGGAAAGACCACAGGTACCATAACAGGGAATCTTTAAGAACCTAAGGAAAATATTTAAGTCAGAATCATTTATTATATGAGATGATATCAAGTCACTATTAATTTCTATAAAGAATAAGTACCACTGGCATAGACAAATGAGAACAGATGAATAAGAAAGGTAGCCTTCATCAAGGTTTTTTTCTTGGAATATATACCTAGAGCCTGAAGGACCCTATTAATTTTCTTTTAATCACTAAAACATATTTAAAATTATATTCATATGTTAAATATGAAAGTTTAACATATGAGTATAATTGAATATATTCATATTTCATATATGAATAAGAAGTTGAATATATTCATATTCAAATTATGTTCATATTAAAAATGTTTATTTGAAATGCCTTACCTAGCATTCTGACACACTCTGAAATAGTGTAGTTTTCCTTAACTGCTGTAGTACTTCTCTACCTTTCTCCAAATAAACACAAATAAGCACAGAACACCTTATTATATCCTTAATACTTTTAAATTTTCAAAAAACTCTAAAATTACAGCTCACATAATTATGTAACCAATAAAAGTAAAATTATTTTATAAAACTCATTTTAAGGACTATTTACTAGCTATTCTATTGTAATTCTACAATTTTTTTTCTCATTCTTTCCTTCCATTTTATTTCCACTCCTCTTTCTGCATACCTTCATAATTCTGTCATCATTTTGCTCATGAGAAAAAAATGTGGCATTTTAAAATATCAACTAATATGTGTTATAGCTTTGCTAAACATTTCATCACCAGTTTGTTGCAGGAGATTTATAAATCAGATTTTCATTAAAAAGGAGAAAGAATCAACACCATATGTTGTGCTAAATCCTATGCAGCTGCTGCTACAGCAGCTTAATTATGTGTAAACGAGAAGGCTTTCAGTACTCTATATGATATACAGGATTGTAACTTCTCTCAAATGTTGTGATTTTTTTAAATATTAAGATTAAAATCTAAGATAACATGGTAAAATGGAATAACTTAGAAAAGTTAACATTGATTTTATGGAAAAGAGAGTTCTCTTTAAATCAGTAGCTAAATGAGTAGAACTGAGGTGAAAATACCCAATCTCTTGAAATTGAAATAGAAAAGCAGGCTCAAAGAGGAATGTTGTGTATTAATGCAACTCTTCTTGTATTCTTAACTTTATTGCAATGTACTTTTGCCTAAATATCAATCTAGTTGGCATTTTTATTACAATTCTGCAAATGGAAACAGAGCAAATGAACCATTAACTGCCTTTATTTTCTAAGTATAATCATGTTTCTCTTTTCCATTCAATGATAGTCAACTTTTTCCGTGCCAACATAAAACATTCTTGTGTGTTAAAGATCAGTTGTGGTAAGGGCTTACTACTGTACCCCATACTTATTTATATTATAATGTACAGAACGTCAGAATCAGTTATTTATAAACTTTACTTGAGAGGTTGGGAAATAATACCAATGTAAACCCTTGCATATTTTAAATAATATTTACAGGCCAACTACATTTGAGACATAAACACTACTCTACTTATACATCTTAAATGTATTAGCTTTGGAGTAACAACATCAAAGAGGGAAAACCATTTTAAAAAATAACATAAAGCAAGACTTAATAAGTTTCTGCTTAAATGTGCTATTTTTAGATTTGTTTTTTATTAAGGTAATATGGATTAATGACATTTTATGTGTTACATGTGTACAGCATCTTATTACCTATTTATGCATACCCTTCAATGTGCTCACCATCCAAAAATTTTTCATCTGTCACCATACAGTTTATTCTATTAAAAGTGCATCTACACATGATACAACACATTTCTCTTTCATTGAAAAGAAACACCTCATGAAAACAATGATGAATATCATATGTTAATATAAACTTGCCTTATTTCTGCATATATCAAGATAGAAACAAAATGAGTTCATGAATCAGTGTGAAAAAGTCTCCTTGCCATAGAAATAAGACAGGTGGCTCTTTTCCTTCTAGTGCAAAGACATTATGAGAACAATCTATAGACCAATATTCCTAATGAATATAGATGAAAAAAGTTCAAAAAATACTAGGAAAAAAGTGAACATAGCAACATATAAAAATAAGTAGATATGGTCAACTGGGCTTCAGCAAGAATACATTTGCCAGTCTTATATGGAAAACTATTCATATACTGTGCTTTTAATAGATCAAATGTCACATAGCACACGATCATCTCAATAGATACTGAAAGACTGTTTAATAAAGAGTAGTGACACAACAGAATATTCACAGAACATTCACTTCTTAATACCTACTTTGTTGTTCTTCAGTTGCCTGGTCATGTCTGACTCTTTGCAACTCCATGAAATGCAGCACAACAGGTATTCCTGTCCCTCACCATCTCCCAAAGTTTTCCCAAGTTCATGGCCATTACATCAATGATGCCATCCAGGCATTTCATCCGCTGATGCCTTCTTCTCCTTCTGCCCTCAATCTTTCCCAGCATCAGGAACTTTTCCAATGAGTCAGCTGTTCACATCAGATGACCAAAATACTGAAGGTTCAGCTTTAGCATCAGTCCTTCCAATGAATATTTAGGGTTGACTTTCCTTAAGATTGACTGGTTTGATCTCTTTGCTGTCCAAGGTGCTTTCAGGAGTCTTCTCCAGCACCATAGTTCAAAGGCATCAATTCTTTGTCACTCTGCCTTCTTTATGGTTCAGTTCTCACAACCTATATGTGACCACTGGGAAAACCATAGATTTGACTATACAGACCTTTGTCAGCAGAGTAATGTCTTGGTTTTTCAATGCACTCTCAAGGTTTGTCATAGTTTCCCTTCCAAGAAGAATTGCCTTCTGATTTCATGGCTGCAATTGCCATCCACAGTGATTTAGAGCCCAAGAGAGGAAATCTGTCACTACTTCTACCTTTCCCCCCTCTATTTGCCATGAAGTAATGAGTAGAAATTATAGAGACCTAGGAGATGCTGAAGAGATCAAGAAGAGATGGAAAGAATACACAGAACTGTACAAAAAAGATCTTAATGAACTGTATTAGTATAGTAATGTGGTCAGTCACCCTGAACCAGATATTCTGGAGTGTGAAGTCAGCTGGGCCTTAGAAAGCACTGCTGTTAATAAAGCTAGTAGGTGCAATGGACTTCCAGTAGAACTCTTCAAAACCCTAAAGGATGATGCCGTCAACGTGTTGCCCTCAATATATCAGCAAATCTGGAAGACACAGCAATGGCCACAGTACTGGAAAAGTTCAATCCTCATCCCAGTTCCCAAGAATAGTAGTACTAAAGAATGTTCAAACCATTGGACAATTGCAATCATTCCCTATGCTAGTTAGGTAATGCTTAAAATCTTGCATGCTAGACTTCAGCATTATGCAAACCAAGAAATTCCACATGTCCAATCTGGGTTTAAAAAAGCAGAGGAACCAAAGATCAAATTGCCAACATTCACTGGATCATAGAGAAAGCAAGAGAATTCCAGAAAAATATCTACCTCTGTTTCATTGGCTACTCTAAAACCTTTGATGTTTGGATTGTAACAAACTGTGGAAAGCTCTTAAAGAGATGGGAATACCACACCATCTTATCTGTTTCCTGAGAAACCTGTATGCTAGTCAAGAAGCAACAGTTAGAGCCCTGTATGGAACAACTGCTTGGTTCAAGATTGAGAAAGGAGTATCATAGAGTTGTCTGCTGTCACTCTGTTTGCTTAACCCATATGTGGAGCACATCATAAGAAATGCTGGGCTGGTTGAGTTACAAACTGGAATCAAGATAGGTGGGAGAAATATCAACAACATCAGATATGCAGCTGATACCACTCTAATGGCAGAAAGTGAATAGGAAAAAAAGAGCCTCTTGATGAAGGTGAAGGGGGAGATGAAAGGGCTGGTTTAAGACTAAATATTAATACTTACTGGGGTGAATAAATCAAAAGGATAGATCATGAAACTTGTTGACCAGAATTTTGTGAAAATAGCAGTAGGAATGTAAAATGATATAGACTCTATAGAAAGTAGTTTGGCTGTTTCTCAAAATGTTACAAATATAACTCAGAAATTCTGAACCTAGGTACTTTTCATATGTAGATACAAATGAATAATAAAAATATATGGCCACCAAAACTTCTATTCACCATTTCATAGCAGCAAGCCAAAGTGGAAATAATCCAAATGTCCATCAGCTGATCAATGAGCAAATATAATGTGTTCTATCCACACAATGAAATTCTATTCATTATAAGAATGAAGTACTGATACAGGCTACAATTTAGAAAAATCTTGTGAATTTTATGCCAGATATAAAAAGGCATCCACAAATACCACATATTATATGATTTGATTTATACAATATAATTGAATTAGTAATTCACAGAAAGCGTGTATTAAAATATTCAAATATATGTAAACTAAATACTTCACTTACAAAAAAACACCTAGGACAAAAAATACTCAGGGAAATAGAAAATATTTTAATTAATATTTTTAAAATTTTAATTTAAATATTAAAATATTTCCATATTTTAATATGGAAGCAAGGTAAGTAAAATTTTGTTCAATACAGCTAAAACCATCTTGAGAAATGTGTCTTTAAGTATTTATATTGGGGAAAAAATAATTATAAATACAATGACTTAAATTATTCCCTTCAGATGCTGGATAAAGAAAATCAAATTACACCCAAAGAAGGTAGAAGAAAGAAAGCTAGAATGGTAAGAGTTGAAATTAATAAAATTACATAATTATGCTATAATAATAATTAACAATAATAATGAATCAAATTTTTAAAGAGAAAATGCAATAAAATAATCATCTATGAACTGAAAGTATTTCATTAAGTTGATTTCTATAATCAACTATTGACAGAATTCACATTTCATTTGTATTCTTCTATTTCTGATGTTTCACCTTCCATTAAAATTCATTTAATTAGGTCATCCACACAAGAAAAATCTTCATTTTGAGTAACATAGTTAGCTTATTAGTAAAATAATCATAGAAGTGATAACCCAACATATTCAGATTATGCGCACACTCAAGGTAATAAGATTATATAAGTTATTTACAAGAACACTGGATTAGGTTTCTAAGAAGAATATCTTAGAATTTTCTTTATTATGGTATTCAAATATGAATATGAATGACCATGATTAGTTGTGTATGGACTTTATGTGCTATTTCCATAGTTTATTTATGATTTAATAAGTTATTTTAAATACAATATTGTAAAGTTAAAAATAAAATAAAATTTAAAAAAATGAAGTTATTTTAGGTATGCTTGAAACATTAAAAGTGTGCTCACTGTTTTAGGGGGTACACTAATTTTGTTAAATATTTTAGTCTAGCAACCTCTTTTATCCTTGCTTCCAGTAACAACTGCCAAAGGAAATCATTACCCTAATTTCTGACAATATAGATTATTTCTCACAGGCATTTTTGGAGATCCATTTTGGCATTAGCCTTTCCCATTTTTTGTCTTTACATCTCTCCTTCTTTTCAATTGCTTCAAAATTAATATCTCAACCTCCTCTCACAAAGCATAGCAACGAAAAATATCTTTCTTTAGAGAAACTGAATGATTCCTAGAAGCAGAAGGGGAGCAAATTTATTTACCAGCAGTGTTAATCTGCCTAGCACTATCCCTTAGTCGAGCATGCTTTTCATTAAGTGCTTGTTATGTCAAATAAATGCACAAATATTGAGTGCAGATAGCATATAAAATGTCATTTTTGTTGCTTTTTTCCCTATATTTGTTGACACTTTTCTGCTAATACAGAAAACCTGACAGATAAATCTATCCTCTAATACCATTTATATGTTTACAAATTTGATAAGCTTAATCTTATAATAAATGTTATTTGTTGTTGAGTTTTCATGTACATATTAATACTGAGCAGGACCCTGGGGGGCTCTTGGGCACAAAAGCTTTTCTGTGTTCCCCTTTTTTTGATTATAGGAAATATTCTTCATTCAGCCTCCATAACCTTCCCTGAAGTCCAAAGAACAAGTTCAAATAGGTTAATTAGGAAAGGAAGGGCATATGAAGACAAGGGAGGAATAGTCAAGAAAAACAATAGTGCAGCCTTGGGGCAAGGTCCTGGTTCCCCATCAGAGGATATTTCTGGTTGTTGTTTAGTTGCTAAGTCATGCCCACCTCTTTGCAGCTTCATGGACTGAAGCACACCGGGCTTCTCTGTCTTTCACTATCTCCAGTTTTCCCATATTCATGTCCATTGAGTCAGTGATTCTATCTAACCATCTCATCCTCTGCCACCCCTTTCTCCTTTTGCCTCCGATCTTTCTTAGCATCAGGGTCTTTTCCAATGAGTTAGTTCTTCACATTTGGTGGCCAAAAACATTGAGGTTTCAGCTTCAGCATTAGTCCTTCCAGTGAATATTCAGTGTTGATTTACTTTAGGATTGACTGGTTTGATCTTGTGGAAATCCAAGGGACTTTTGAGAGTCATCTTCTTTACCACAATTCAAAAGTATCAATTATTCCACTCTCAACTTTCTTCATGGGCCAACTCTCACATCCATACAAGACTACTGAAAAAACCATAGCTTTAACTATATGGACCTTTGTCAGCAAAGAGATGTCTCTGCATTTTAACATGCTCTCTAGATTTCTCATAACATTCTTCCCAAGGATCAAGTATCTTTTAATTTCAAGACTGCAGTCACTATCTGCAGGGATCTTGGAGCCTAGCATAACAATATCTCTGAGCTACTTTGCAAATATTAAAACTTTCATTAGGTAGAAGTTAAATGTCTGCTGCTCACCAGCACTTAAACCTCAGACCATTTTGAATCAGAATGTTGAAGCTGCTGCTCACTATCAACCAGTCAGAAGAATGCCCACAAGCTAATCATCCCCTCTTTGAATCATTACTATAAGACTCCTCACTATCCCCTTCAGATCTGGACACAGTTTTGAGTGTATTAGCTTATTGTGGCCTTCTTTGTGGGACAAGAAATAAAGCTATTATTTTCTACTTTAGTCAAAATTTAGCCTCTCAGATTGAATTTGGTGTTGGGTACAGAGGCCAGATTTGACTTCAGTATCACTCAACAAAATTTGGCCTTTATATTTTCAGAGGAGTCACCATTACTAAACACTGAAGTTTGCAAATGCCATGCACTATTTACTCCCATAAATCTAGCTTGAATAATAAACATAAGAAAGAACAATAAACATTATAAAAACATTTAAATCTAGTTTGAATAATAAACATTAGGATCATAAACATGGAAAAAGCAAGAGAAGAGATATGAAAACGTTAAAAAGAGTAAAAAAGTTAAGGAAAATAAGCAGGAAGAAAGGCCTATACTTCTTGAAAAAGTCAGTTGTAATTTAACATCATTAATGTCATAGTACATATTTTATGTATTGATTAATTGTTATTGTTGTTTAGTCATTCAGTTGTGTCCGACTCTTTGTAAACTCATGGACTGCAGCACACCAGGCTTTCTTGTCCTTCACCATCTCCCTGAGTTTGCTCAAACTCATGTCCATTGAATTGGTGATGCCATTCAACCATCTCATATTCTGTCATCCCAATGATTTTGGAGTCCAAGAAAATAAAGTTTGTCACTGTTTCCACATCTATTTGCCATGAAGTGATGGGACTGGATGCCATGATCTTCATTTTTTGAATGTTGAGTTTAAAACCAGCTTTTTCATTCTCCTTTTCCACCTTCATCAAGAGGCTCTTTAGTTCCTCTTCACTTTCAGCCCTAAGGTGGTATCATCTTCATATCAGATTATTGATATTGCTCCTGGCAATCTTGACTCCAGTCTGTGCTTCATCCAGTCCAGCATTTTGCATGATGTACTCTGCATATAAGTTAATAAGCAGGGTGACAATATACAGCCTTGACATGCTCCCTTCTCAATTTGAAGCCAGTCTGTTGTTCCATGTCCGGTTTGAACTGTTGCATCTTGACCTACATACAGATTTCTCAGGAGGCAGGTAAGGTGGTCTGGTATTTCCATCTCTTGCAGAATTTTCCACAGTTTGTTGTAATCTACACAGTCAAAGGCTTTAGCTTAGTCAATGAAGCAGATGTTTTTTTTGTATTGATTAATTTAATCCATGACTAAAGTTAGTATTATTTTATCTTCCTAAGCATCCTGGTGTCCCACTGGTTTTATCAGAACCCTATATTTAGTTTTCTGATTCCTAAATCCAGGCATCAAAAAACAAATTAATTCTGTTCAAAATGTGTTTTTTGTTTTATCAATTTTTTTAAGTAGGCTGTACAACATGAAATTTTTTTTTATATGAAAATAGGTATTTTTTATATGAAGATATCCAAATTTATTGCAGTGCACAGTTTTATTAGATATTTATTGTTAATCTCTGCCAAGATTCAGTTTATGATTTTTAATTTATTTTTCATGATATTTATGATTTTTATTCATTTTTTAATTTTTCCTTTTCAATTTGATTATTTTTATAGTCATCCATAATTTCTTTTCAATCTTTTTATTTCTCTTTCTTTTTTTCTTTATTTTCTTTTTTCAATATTTTTTATGTCATTATTGCAAATTTTCATGTTGATCTTGTAATCTATTTGACTATATAAACTCTAGAAATTCTCACAGGATTGAATGAAACCTCTATTTCAACTACAAGTTTCAAACTCTCATTGTTTCCTTTCCTTTACAGGTGTTGTTGCTGACAGCACTGTCCAGTATATCTCATGCACATAAATCTGTCTGAGATTTGTTTTCCAGAGGACCTCAATCTAGTGTAGTTTTTAATCCATCAACTCCCTTCTTCCTTATCTAACCTGTATTCCACAGATCAGTGCTATTCCTCACAAGTAACCTTATACTCTCTACTTCATGCTTCACCAGTTCTCACTGACAATCATTAAGAAATTGAAGATGGGCACAAGGAGATCAGGTCTTTGTAGCAAGAACGTACCTACTCCAGCAGACATTCCACTTGGAGCAGAGAGAATGCAGGAGGGTCACTGTGAGAGAGACCATTCTCTCTACTTCATTTTCTACAAGTGAACATGTAAGAGACTTCCAATAATTAAATGGTTAAATACAGTGGCATGAAGTCAAATGGTGCAAGAAATATGCCTGCCTCCCAATTGGGTCTTTAAAAAAAAAATTAAGAAATCAGAGTGGATAATAAATTCATAAATTTAAATGATAAAAATGTAAAGACATTTACTTTAAATTACACATGTGTCATTTTGAAGCAGAGTAAAAATCTACTAAGTCTTATTTTTAAACTTAGAGAATTTCTACAAAATCTTCCTTCATGTTTCCTCTTCTGAATTACTGTTGCATGGATGTTCCTTCTAGAAATTTCCCTTAAATTCTAGGTCACCATGCATCACACAATGGTGAGGTTATAAAAAGAGATTATTATCAAAGTGTTGAAATATTTCTGAAGAAATTCAGAATTTGTAAGAAAATTCTCAGGCAACCTTTAAAGTAAAATATATGATTTGAATTAGTTGAGCATATTAGAAAGTGCTGCCCATGTGAGGCATAAAATGAGGAAAGAAATATTAATTGTTGCCAATAGGAGTAAGTATGTGTGTGTGTGTAGAAGGAAATACAAAAAGGACAAGCAGTAAAAATGACTTAACTAAAGGTGTTGGTTTGAAAAGTTATAAAATATAAGCATGACTCTGAAAAGAACTCATTCTATCAGTTATGGAAAAGTCTTAGATGCCTAAGGGATTTAGTTTGATGACAAAGGCATTATAAAATAAAAGCATTTTGTAAAATGAATTAAAGCAGGCACACAAGCTCAGAGTAGAGCAATGGAAGGTCCGAGATATAAGTAAACACTGCAGTAGAAACTGAAGTCTTCATATCTGGGCAGAGGACAGACTGGACACTATCTACAAATGCAAGAGAAAAGTCTAGGGGAAAAAAGAGGCACAGCAGTAATAGGAAGACAGCTTTTATTTTATGACTGTTAAACTTGTGTGGTTAGGAGAGAATGAAAATGAAAATACTTTGAAAGTAACTTTGAGTAGATAACTACAGAAACAAAAACTCAGAGCACTAGTTGTAAATATGTGGGTTGTGGTCACAAAGATGATGTGTGCCTGTGCTCAGTCATGTCTGACTCTTTGCAACACGCTGGACTATAGCCCATCAGGATCCTCTGTTCATGGGATTTTCCAGGCAAGAATACTGAAGTGGGTTGTCATTCCCTTCTGCAGGGGATCTTCCCCACCCAGCAATCAAACTCATGTCTCCTGTGTTTCCTGCATTGGCAGGTGGATTCTTTACCACTGAGCCACCTAGGAAACCCATACAGAGGTGATAGTTAAAGCATAAAAGATGAGCAATTTGGGAGAAGTATTCAGTAAGAAGGATGGAGCTGTGAGCTTATATTATTTTTTGGACAATAATCTCAGAAAAAATATCATACACTACTCAAGAGAAACTTGCTTACTAGTGAAAAATCTATGCCATAGCAAACCACTCCAAGAGTCTACACCTAAGAAAATAAATGGTTTAAACACTTTTACTACCTGGCTGTCATATATTTTTTAATTGCAGTGACTAACTATTTGTGCAACTGCTATAAAATGAACTAAATTTCAGAAATAAAAAATATATGGCATTCATATATTCATTCAAGTAAAGTTGAAATGGAATATGTAGAAAAGCATGCATTTTAAATTGTACTTTAACTTCTGGGGTTGAAAATATTTTTCATATTTATAGCAAAATTCATTCAACTGTATCTGTGTCAAAGAGAACAAAAATAGAACAGTATAATTCAAAAATTGCAGAGTCAGGAAATTTTCTATTTGATACATTTCTAGAATTTGATTAAGGATATCTGGCATAATATAGATGTGATATTTTCATTTTATTTTTGTTTGTATTTAGTACATAGTATTAAAAGACAAGAATACTACATAGTATTTAGTATTTAATACATAGTATTAAATGCATAATATTCATGACACTTCAAGTGAAAAATTTAGAGGATTTAGAAATTATTAAAAATTAATTATGACTTCCAACTATTAAAACAGTAATCATGGCTAATTCACGTTATGAAATAAGCCTATTGACAGATTTAGCTTTGCAGTATAAGATAAATAAGGAAAATAAAAACATATTTGACCAATTTGTTATTTCTAATAAAGATATACCAGTAACTTATCTTAATGTTAATGAAAAATGAGTATTTTTGTATCATTGTAAAAAGACTTTGAAAAAAAGAGTTTCATAAGTGCACATGGAAATTCACTCTGCCACTACTTCAGATAGGAAAATGGTGAAAAATCATTTACATAATGGACAAATGTAAATTCATTCTAGTTTTAGAAAGAAGCTCCCTGCTGTTTTTATTATATTATGCTTTCCTGCTGCTACATGAGCTCACACAAAACTGAAAAAAATAAAATAAAAACATTGTTCAGCTATAAGTTTGAAGCAAAGGAGCATCAGTGCAATGTTCCATTGATTTCTTCACCCTAAAATCTCAGCTCATGAATTATCCTTGCTACAGATATTTGACACATAAAACCATTTGCTTGAAAGATAAACTATATGGAATGGCATATATGAGAATCCAGCTTAAACTGCTAACTTTACAGAATTTAAAATAAAGGAAATTACATTTTATTGTGGTTGCTCATGATTGTTTGTTCAATGAGTTGTCACAGAATCCAATTTCCACATTACCCATTTTCTGTGTGACGAATTGATTCCTTTGTTTCATTTATGGGGAAGTGATGCTTCTACAGTCTTCTTAACTTATTATAAAATGTATTTCCTAAATCACCAGTCTTATGGAGGATGAAACATATCTGTTTACATAATTGTACTTGCTCAGTTTTAATCAGTCATAAGTGCGTATCTTGGCAACAAGTTGACAGTATGAGAAATATATTTCTAGCAATATTTATTTCATGACACAATTATGTCTCACATAAATAAAATGAAAATAGTCTTAATAAAAGTTAGGAAATCAATACAAAATAAGCACAAATACAGCATTTATAACCCAAAGAAACTCAGTGTTCTAGAATTACTCTGTCAACTAATATAAATCACATACTAAATTCCCTCTCCCCTCATTCTGTGACTCAAGAGTATGCTAGTGTAGTGGTGATGAGGCAAGTCTACCTACTCTGACACTCTGCAACTTTTATTCATATGAATTTTTGATCTCTGTCAAGTTTCTTAATTTTTTTTTTCACCAAACTATTCACTGAAAACAGAGGAAACAACAGTTTTTAACTCATCTATTATAATGATAATTAAATGATAATCCAAGTAATGCACTTCAACACTACTTGGGTCAGAGAGTGTACATTAATGGTGGCAATCATTATCATTGTTTATATTATTACAATTACCACTATTGTTGTTGATTTTATTATTCTAATTATATTTTAAATTTTTCCAAAGGAGTCCTATTCCAGTTCAACCTGAAATCACCAAATCTGAGGCCTATCTTTTGCAATTGTTGATATTCTACCACTAATGTGCCCTTACTCTCCAAATTGTTAACAACAAATTAATATCAACTTTGATTATATGCCTTAAAGAAATAAGGTTGAGGCATAAGGTATTGGGCTGCAGCCTGCAGGCCTGCAAAGCCTGTACTTGTTCAACTTCAAGATTTAAAAAAAGAGTCCAAAGTAAGTGATGGAGATGGCAACAGTTTTACTTCTGAAGCAAAGTCCTGGAGCAACACCCCACCATGTGCAGTAGACAGCCAGCAGGACATGGTGCAGTCATTGCTCCTGGGTGGTGGGAAGGGGGGATTACAAGTTACAGGGAGAATTGACTTCAGTTTGGCTCATTGATTATCAGTGAATCTAACATTAGGGCATGCCTCCTCCCCTTTCCATTGATAAGAACCATCTCTAGCTGGAGCCATTATTTCCCCATGGATTTGCCATGAAATGATGAGACTGGATGCCATGATCTTAGTTTTCTGAATGTTGAGTTTTAAGCCAACTTTTTCACTCTCCTCTTTCACTTTCATCAAGAGGCTCTTTAGTTCTTCTTTGCTTTCTGCCATAAGGATGATGTCATCTGCATATTTGAGGATATTGATATTTCTTCCAGCAACTTGATTCCAGCTTGTGCTTCATCCAGCTCAGTGTTTGTCATGATGTACTCTGCATATAAGTTAAATAAGCAGGTTGACAGTATACAGTCTTGATGTACTTCTTTTCTGATTTGGAACCAGTCTGTTGTTCCATGTCCGGTTCTAACTGTTGTTTTTTGCCTGCATACAGATTTCTCAGAAGGTAGGTCAGGTGGTATGGTATTCCCACCTATTGAAGAATTTTCCACAGTTTGTTGTGACCCACACAGTCTAAAGCTTTGGCATAGTCAATAAAACAGAAGTAGATGTTTTTCTGGAACTCTCTTGCTTTTTTTACCATCCAGCAGATGTTGGAAATTTGATTTCTGGTTCCTCTGCCTCTTCTAAATCCAGCTTGAACATCAGGAAGTTCATGATCACATACTGTTGAAGCCTGGCTTGGAGAATTTTGAGCATTACTTTGCTAGTGAGATGGGTGCAATTGTGCAGTAGTTTGAACATTCTTTGGCAATTGCCTTTTTTTGGAATTGGAATGAAAACAGACCTTTTCCAGTCCTGTGGCCACTACTGAGTTGTCCAAATTTGCTGGCATACTGAGTACAGCATTTTCACAGCATTGTCTTTCAGGATTTGAAATGACTCAACTGGAATTCCATCACCTCCACTAGCTTTGTTCATAGTGATGCTTCCTGAAGCCTACTTGACTTTGTATTCCAGGGTGTCTGGCTCTAGGTGAGTGATCACACCATCATGGTTATCTGGGTCATGAATATCTTTTTTTGTGCAGTTTTTCTGTATATTCTTGCCACCTCTTCTTAATATCTTCTGCTTCTGTTAGGCCCATCCTATTTCTGTCCATTATTGTGCCCATCTTTGCATTACATTGTTTGTGTCTCTAATTTTCTTGAAGAAATCTCTAGTCTTTCCCATTCTATTGTTTTCCTCTATTTCTTTTCACTGATCACTGAGAAAGGCATTCTATGCTGAATGGAGGGTGAAATAGACTAATGATATTTTTAAATTAGCTGGTTAAATGAAAATTATTTTTATGTTAAAATTCATAGAAGTCTTAAGCCACTTAAAAAAATTTATCATTGGAGCAAAGATGTTTTGTGTAGCAAGACAAGCACCACAAAGAGGAGAAACAAAGAGTAAAGAGTTGGGAGCCACAGTAATCAAGGAAGGCTCTACCAAATAGATGGGGAAACAATAGAAACAGTGACAGATTTTATTTTTGGGGATTTCAAAATCACAGCATCTGATGAGTGCAACCATGAAATTAAAAGATGCTTGCTCCTTGGAAGAAAAGCTAATATCAATCTAGACAGCATATTAAAAAGCTGAGACATCACTTTGCCAACAAAGGTCCATCTGGTCAAGACTATGATTTTTCCTGTAGTCATGTATGGATGTAAGATTTGGGCCATAAAGAAAGCTGAATGCTGAAGAACTTAGGCTTTTGAGCTGTGGAGAAGACTCTTGAGAGTCTCTTGGACTGCAAGATATCAAACCAGTCCATCTTAAAGCAAATCAGTCCTGAATATTCATTGGAAGGACTGATGCTGAAGCTGAAACTCCAATACCTTGGCCACCTGATGTGAAGAACTGACTCATTGGGAAAGGCCCTGATGCTTGGAAAGATTGAAGTTGGGAGGAGAAGAGGCCGACAGAAGATGAGATGGTTGGAGGGCATCACTGACTCGACAGACATGATTTTGAGTAAACTACCGGAGTTAGTGATGGACAGGGAAGCCTGGTGTGCTGCAGTCCAGGGGATCACAAATCATCGGACACAACTGAGCAACTGAAATGAACTGATCTGCTGGAACCTGAGGCCTGTATGATTACAGTTATCTGAGTGGAGTGTAGGTAAAGCAGGTACTTGTCTAGCTAGAAAAATCCAAAGAGCAACAGAAGAGCTGCCCTAGTGGCCTGACCACACAGGAAGGAAGTCTTAATCAAACACAAAACAGCAAATGACTTAACTGTGGAATCTCTGTTGTACTTATCTTATTCAATTAATCTGTAGAACCCAATCATCTCCTTGTAATCCATCACCGCCTTTTGCATTCACATTTTTTTTTTCTTATTTCAAGTTACCCCACATTCTAGGCTTCTCATTTGTTTTGTTCAGTGACTAAGTCTTGTCCTATTCCTTACAACCCCAAAGATTGCAGCATGCCAAGCTTTCCTGTCCTTCACTATCTCCCAGAGTTTGCTCACTCATGTCCATTGGGTTGGTGATGCCATCCAATTATCTCATCCTGTCCCCAGTTCTCCTCTTGCCCTCAGTCTTTCCCAGCATCAGGGTATTTTCTAATGAGTTGGCTATTTGCACTAGGTGGCCAAAATATTGGAGCTTCATCTTCAGAATCTATCCTTCCTATGAATATTCAGGATTGATTTCCTTTTGATTTGACTGGTTTGATCTCCCTGCAGTCCAAGGGACTTTCAAGAGTCTTCTCCAGCACTGCATTTGGAAAGCATCAGTTCTTCAGCAGTCAGCTTTCTTTATGGTCCAACTCTCAGATCCATACATGACTACTGGAAAACTTTGACTATGTAGACCTTTGTTTGACCTTAAGCAAACACTTAGCAGGCAAATGACACATCTTTTTGGAGATGGAATGGATATTAAATGAGTGGACTGCTGCTTCCTTTTCACTCATCCTTCCTTGGAGATGGAGATAACCTGCACTGGGAATGCCTCAGAATTCTTGAGTGCAGGGCAATGGAACAGCAGCTGGTAAAGTCACACTTCTCACAGACTAGAGGGAAAAAAAAATCCTTTTAGATGAAAGTTAATTTAATATGCATTATTTCTTCCAAACATTTTTCATTTCTTGATTTATCTAAAAAAAAACTCCCCCTGTCCCCCACCACAAAGTCTAGTACTGTCAGGAAGCAGGCTTTATTGGAGAGGAAAACAGCTCTGGAACAGGGTGCCTGGGAGGCAGAGCCTACCTTGGTTACTGTGGCTCCCAACTCTTTAGTCTTTGTTTCTCCTCTTTGTGGTGCTTGTCTTGCTTCCCAAAACATTTTTGCTCCAATGATAAATTCTGTTAAGTGGCTTAAGACTTCTATGAATTTTAACATAAAAATCATTTCCTTTAACCAGATAATTTAAAAAACATCATTTGTCCTATTCAGCCTCCATTCAGTGTAGAACTTTTTAAATTTGAATTTTGATATTCATGTATTTTATTAGCAGCAATTGGTTTCCTTGAGATAAACCCAGTTCATGACAAACATCTCAGACTACAAAAAAAAAAAAAAAAACAACTGGCTATCCTGTGTTAAAATGTTTCACCTCTACTCAGGTAAGGTATCAAAAACAAGTGATTTCTCATGATGAAAATTATATGTAGGAACTGTTATAGCTTTGTTTCCAAATTCCAAAGCTCCATTCTATGAATCATTTATACCAGCCTGCAAAATGTTCCATACAACATCTCTTTTCTGCCATAGACACTTAAGCAGAATTGGATCTGTTGGGTCATATGGTCCAAGCAGCAGAACAGCTTTGTTGGCAGATGGACTTTTTGCAGAAATTTATTCTTAGCCTCACTCAAAACTGGCAGCTTTTCAGGATAGTCAGTAAATGGGAGAGAGTAATACAACAAAGTGAGATATATATGGCATCGCAAATGTAAAGAGACCCATAGACTGCTAAAACTTTTCTTAATAATAGAGGAACAAGATACAGCAGCTTATCTTTCATCTTGGAAGGGAGATTTCAACATACCCATGAGGTGGACCCCTCAGAAATGTAACCCAGGTGGCAAGGTCCCTGAATTATGTAGGATACATTTCCAAAACTGTAGCATACATGTCTTACCAAAGCCTCTAGAGCAGCTGTTACTTCCTGTTCACCAAATTATTGTATTATAAGTATAATGGATAAACATGACATGCTTTAGAATTGAGAGATGTTTCAAGTCTTTACAGACTAATCTATGACAGAAAGCTTACTAGTTGATGTAACCCGGATCTAGAACAGTACAGTTGTATATTTGACTCTGCCTGCTGAAAGTAAACTACTTATTCTGTTCTTTGCTCAAAACATTAGAGGGGAAAAAAAAAACACAACACTTTCCACATTTATCGTTGACTATCAGTTGACAGGAGATATAATAGTGTGCTCTAGCAATGAAACTACATCTAGATTCAGTCCAGTTCAGTCATTCAGTCATGTCCAACTCTTTGAGACCCCATGGACTACAGAACTCTAGGCTTCTCTGTTCATCTAGATTAGCAGATACAGTTAGAATCACTGCATGATTATATTTTCAATAATCTCATTTCATAATAGTAATTTACATCTGTCTTATGTATAAGCAAAATAGTTAAGTGGAATGAACTGTGGTGGGAATTGACTTCAGCATCTTAGGAGCTTGATAGTGGTATTAAACTCTGAAATCCCTCAGATTTGTTGTTTCTGGTCTTATATTTCTTATATAAAAGAAGATCTAGGGTTTTCCATTTGGCTTTCCCTTTCATAACAATGCCCTTTCCATGGATGAAAGAACCAGGTCAGTTACTGATAATGTTAACCAAATTATGTATTTTTGAAATCAGAAACTGGCCATAGGATGGGTTTTAGGTTCTTATTGAGTCTATTATGAGACCGACATACTCCAGTGATTATCTGACCTTCATAAGCCTCTATTCTGACTAGCACATCACAATGTTATTTTAATCACTGGGAGTCAGTGAGAGTTCAGAGTCAGTGTCAAATATCTTTGAAATATCTGATGGGTTCAGATCAGAGTAACTACAGTAAATATTTGTAGAACTTTAGGATAAAGCTAGGAGAAATATTAACAATATCCATGTTTGGCCATATAGCTAAGTCTTTCCTCAAGAAAACTCAGTTTTCTCTTCATTAAAATAATTCTGGTTACCGTAATTTTGTTGAGTCTCATATGTAGCTGTATTGCACTTTAACACATACATTTAACACAATTGCAGATTTTTACTTTTACAAAGTTAATAGACTACTCATCTATTTTTGTTCAGGGTACATGATGATGAACTATTCAACATCAAAACCTTTGCAGAATAGACTACTGTGATTCCTGCTTCAGCTCTGCCCTTCATTAGAGCTACTATTATTCTTTTTTTCTCCAAGGATTAAGTGCCTCTGTTTGGACTGTATTATCCCCATTGAATTCTGGAAGCCCAGTTCCATTACAGTAGTTTCTGCTTATATTTATGGCCTATAGAAAGTAATCACAAAGGAATTCGTTAAGAACATTGAGGACTCCCCATGAATACATTTACTCTAGACTTAATGAAAGAAGTGTATTCTGGTCTACCTGAGGGGTACTTTTGAAGATAAATAATCATGACATAATAAATCCATTCTACCATTTTGATCTCACTAAAAGGTTATAGCCCCCAATAATATAATTAAGAGGTTTCAGCATTTAGTTAAATTAAATGTAAGCACTTTTTGGTTGTAGATTTTAGTCAACTACAAAGCAAAATGCTAAAGCTATTTCTATTTTCTTGATTTAAAATACAGAATCCAGAATCTTTGCTGAGACCTTATTATTCTACTTTGTCTGAGCCAAATTTGTATTTCTTCTACATTAATTGAACAACTTTAGGATTGTTTCCACTTGTTAACTTAGATTTTTAAATATAAAATGTTAAAATCACACTTGAAAAATTTTGATATATATATATATATATATATATATATATATATATGGTACACTTTGTGCATTGTCTTCTAGGTCTTGTTGGAACTTCAATCTGGTTATGGTTATATTGGAACTTGAGACTATTAACAATGGTTGGAGATAGGATATAGAGAGAATTAGTAGTTTCTTCTTGCAAGGAAACTGTCTCTGTGGGGAGGAAATTATAGTTTCTTTAATCAAGAAGAAGCTAACCTCCTCAGACAGAGGTTCAAGAGATACTTCTAAAAGAAAGGGAATTTATGAGAGTTTAAGTGTTTAACTTTCCAATCATATTTGAAATCTTTCCATATGCCTCACTCTTAATATTTAGGGCCCAAATTCTTCCCAATAAAAGCTCTAAATGTTTTATCATAACAATTCTTGCAAACTTGGGAATTCAATTTACATTGTAATTCAGCCACCTGTAACTTGATAATTTAAGTATGATTTTCATAAATATAAGCACTTTATCTATATAAGATGATGTTTTTTTATATGGTAGTCATAGAAGTTTTCAGTTCCCTTATAGGAGATGTGGGCAGGAAAATTAGTACTGTGGACTAATTGTTTTTCTTTCTTTTTTTTTTTTTTTTGCTCCAGTTTTACAGCTCAACTTTGAGTCCATAAAAATGAAGAAACAAAAACAAACAAAAATACCTTCTTAATGTAACACCCCACTCCAGTACTCCTGCCTGGAAAATCTCATGGACGGAGGAGCCTGGTAGGTAGCAGTCCATGGGGTCGCTAAGAGTCGGACACGACTGAGCGACTTCATTTTCTCTTTTCACTTTCATGCATTGGAGAAAGAAATGGCAACCCACTCCAGTGTTCTTGCCTGGAGAATCCCAGGGACGGGGAAGCCTGGTGTCTATGGGGTCGCACAGAGTCGGACACAACTGAAGTGACTTAGTATAGTATAGTATACATAGTTCTGTATTCCAAATTTCTTGCCAACTACTTCATTTAGCTAAGCTATACTTATGTAGGAAAACATTTTGGAAAAAGACAATGTCAGTCCAGCTGAATTGGCACAGTAAAAATCCACTATGCAGTGGTCCATCTAGAAATACTATTTGATTGAAGAGATTTTGGGGGGATAAGGGTAACGGTTTCAGGATTTTTTGATTTGTTACCATGAGTAAAGAATTATTTAAGATTTTAATTTCTTCTTGTGTCAATTTTTGTAGGCTATGTTTCTCTAGAAATTAACAAAACATAATCTTAAATTGATTTATTGACCTAGGGCATTATATCTTAAATGGGGTGGGGGTGGGGGGCGGCTAATTTGCTCCCAAGGGAACATTTGGTGGTGTCTGGGAACATTGTTGTTTGTCACAACAGGATTTGTCTGTTGACATTTAGCACATAGAAACCAGGATGATGCTAACTTTCCTGTAGTGTGGAAGACATCCTTCCCATCAACCAAACCTTATTTGATCCAAAGTGGTATAGTGCCAAGTTTGAGAAACCTCAGTCTAAAGTGTTTTGTGATACATTTCAATATAAAATTTTAAATCTACTGCATATTTTGTATGTCATCTTTTCCTGTGTTATCTCTGTGGATTTCTTATTTTACTTAAATCTTGGTCTTAAAATTTTTGATTTTTTGGAAATATTATAAAAACATGTCTGACTTTGAATTTATAGAAAAACTTAATATAATATACACAGTTTTATTTTTTAAATTAAATTTTATTTTGCTTAACTTTACAATATTGTATTGCTTTTGCCATACATTAAGATGGATCCGCCACAAGTATACATGTGTTCCCCATCCTGAACCCTCCTCCCTCCTCCCTCCCCATACCATCCTCCTGGGTCGTCCCAGTGCACCAGTCCCAGGCATCCGTTATCAGGCATCATACCTGGACTGGCGACTCGTTTCAGATATGCTATTATACATATTTCAGTGCTATTCTCCCAAATCATCCCACCCTCTCCCGTTCCCAGAGTCCAAAAGTCTGTTCTATACATCAGTGTCTCTTTTGCTGTCTCGTAAACAGGGTTATTGTTACCATCTTTCTAAATTCCATATATATGCGTTAGTATATTGTATTTGTGTTTTTCTTTCTGGCTTACTTCACTCTGTATAATAGGCTCCAGTTCCATCCACCTCATTAGAACTGATTCAAATGTATTATTTTTAATGGCTGAGTAATACTCCATTGTGTATATGTACCACTGCTTTCTTATCCATTCATCTGTGGATGGACATCTAGGTTGCTTCCAAGTCCTGGCTGTTGTAAACAGTGCTGCGATGAACATTGGGGTACACGTGTCTCTTTCAATTCTGGTTTTCTCAGTGTGTATGCCCAGCAGTGGGATTGCTGGGTCATAAGGCAGTTCTATTCCCAGTTTTTTGGGGAATCTCCATACTGTTCTCCAAAGTGGCTGTACTAGTTTGCATTCCCACCAACAGTGTAAGAGGGTTCCCTTTTCTCCACACCCTCTCCAGCATTTATTGCTTGTGGACTTTTGGATCGCAGCCATTCTGACTGGCATGAAATGGTACCTCATAGTGGTTTTGATTTGCATTTCTCTGATAATGAGTGATGTTGAGTATCTTTTCATGTGTTTGTTAGCCATCTGTATGTCTTCTTTGGAGAAATGTCTACCTAGTTCTTTGGCCCATTTTTTGATTGGGTCATTTATTTTTCTGGAACTGAGCTGTAGGAGTTGCTTGTATATTTTTGAGATAAGTTGTTTGTCTGTTGTTTCATTTGTTATTATTTTCTCCCATTCTGAAGGCTGTCTTTTCACTCATAGAGGAAAACATAGGCAAAACACTCTCTGACATTCATCACAGCAGGATCCTCTATGACCCACCTCCCAGAATATTGGAAATAAAATCAAAAATAAATAAATGGGATCTAATTAAACTTAAAAGCTTCTGCACAATATACACAGTTTTAAATGGTGCTATTCCTCTAGGGCTTAGATTCAGAGAATTTTGTCACTTGAATCTCTGTAGAAATTAATTTCATCTTGCTCTAAAAGGATTTTTTTTTGTGTCAGAAGCAAATCCTACATGAATTGTAGAGTATCTATGAAGGTGGATAAAGGCTAGAAGCCTAGGATCTTACTTGATCATTAGAACAGACTGTATGAGTTTTTTTGACTTTTTTACTCATAAATATAGTTCATGGGGTCGCAAAGAGTCAGACACGACTGAGCGACTGATCTGATCTGATCTGATCTGACTCATAAATATAGGTATGTGTGGTGGTGAGTTTTTCTGTTACTTGCTTTAATTTTAGTGTCCACTTGTTAACATTTAAGGGAGAGAGGAAACATACAGCTCTCATCCAACTATATCAATGATACCATCTTCCACAAAGAACCTTGTTATTTCATCCAGTTCAGATGCGTGTGCACTAGGAAGGAAGATGGGATTTGGGAAAGTATGCCAAAAGATGATTACAATATAAAGTAGGAAAGAGAATGTATTAATTTATAGTTTTCTACTATGAAAAGCAATGGAAAAAAATGTTTACTACTGGGGAGATGCATTTTAAACTGGGCCTAGAAATTTATTTCATGGTTGGAGAAAGCCAGGAAGAATAGAGCAGTGTGAAGGAACAGATAATGAAAATGTATGAAAACATCCAAGTATTCTCTTTATGGTAGATTTCGCAGATTCAAGCTTCCAATGATTTTATTCTTTTTTTCAAGTAGAGTTACAGTAAATTTAATGCACACATATTCAGCAGTAAAACTGTTTAGTGATAGACAGATATCTACATTTTAACTTATGAGCTTACATCTTAATTTTAGTTAGAGTTCTGATGAAATTCTCTAACTGTATTCACTATTGTCCTTTCTAATTAGCATTAATTGGTATTAGTGTTAGTGTATGCCCTGAATATTCTTTGGAAGGACTGATGCTGAAACTCCAATACTTTGAGCACCTGAAGTGAAGAGCTGACTCTTTGGAAAAGACACTGATGCTGGGAAAGATTAAAGGCGAAGGAGAAGAGGATGGTAGAGGATGAGATAGTTAGATAGCATCACTGATTCAATTGACTTGAATCTGAGAAAACTCCAAGAGATACTGAAGGACAGGGAAACATGGAGTGCCCCTGTCCATGGGGTCGCAAAGAATTAGATACTAGTCAGTGACTGAACGACAACAACAAATGAATGGAAGTGACATAAAACCTAGCAAGAACTTGTAAAGTCCTTCCTCCTTCCTTTCCCATACCTACCATTCCTTCCTTTCTTTCTTTCTCTCTCTTTCTCTTCACAATTTACTATGAGCAAGTAACACAAAACACGATAGGAAAAATGTAGCTTCTATCTTGAGAAACATTTTCAAATCTCTTGGTTCAGCATTGAGATTACTTGCCATCATTTGCAGCTACAGCTCTAGTGTTCACTTCTATATTGTTATTCTTTTTACACCCCGACTCTCACGTTGTTTCTCAAATTCTTTTTTCTATCTTCTTAGTTAGCTTTATGTCATTTGGAACAGTTCACTATGTGTCATTTATCTCTGGAGGAATCTTAGGAAAAAAACGTATTTAATGCTTCGTGGTTTTTTTTTTTATTATTATTTTAATAATCTGGAAAGCAGCTCTACACTTAGACAGTTTTTGTTTTATCTAGAAACATTTTTGGAGCATGGATTAGATGTTAGGGATTCTTCACAATTACTTTGACAATAATTAGATGCCCTTAATAAAGTGACATAATTTATTTAGAAATTCAACATCACCACCCAGGAATAGGATGACCAACCATGGACGTCAAACATAATTAAGTAAACCCCATTTATATAGCATCCTTGAAGATCTTTGGCCTGCAAAATCTACGAAGACCCACTAAAGTAATTAAGTATGTGTCTATATGCAACTTTTTTCCCTCCAGAATTGTCTTCATTTTTTAGAATGATATTTTTTGGATTTTTAATATATATATTAGGTCATATGATTTTCCTTTTCAAAAACTGCAGTCAATTCTCATTGGAATTAGAAATTTATTAGAATTCTCAAGGAGATTAAAATTCAAACACATTTTCCCAAAGCCTGATCCAACCTGATCTGACCTGTTTTATTTCTCTATTCTCCATTTCCCCTTTTCCCAGTGTCATTGTTCAATATATTATTCCGCTGTAAACATATGCTTTCTGTTTCCTTCTGATGGAATAGTCTGCCACCAGACCTTCCTAAGGCTGACTCCTTCATTTGTGTATCTGCTTTACCTTTCCAGCAAGAACAGGTCCTTTTTTTTTTTTTTTTTGATTGTGATAAAGACATTCAACATGAAATCTACCTACTTAATGAATTTTTAAGTGCACAATACAGTATTTCTAACTATAGGAGATGTGTTGTACAACAGATTTTTAGAACTAATTCATTTTACATAAACTATTCAGGCTTAAAAAAGGAGGAAATTCTGCCATATGTGACAGCATGAAAGAACCTGGAGGACCTAATGGTAATGAAATAAGCTGGTCACAGAAGGACAAGTACTGCATGATTTCACTTGCATAAGGTACCTAAAATAGTCAGACTCAGAAGCAGAGAGTAGAACTGTGGTTACTAAAGTCCAGGGGAAGTGGGAAATAGAAAATTGTTGTTCAACAAGTTTTCCTTAACTGTCAAACGTCTGCTCCTTTATCACTCTCTGGAATATGTGATAGTTTTTTTTCTTTCTTTCTTAACATTTATGCATAGCTAATATAAAATTTAAAAATGTTTTTGAAATCCAGATATTTGAAAATTTGTATTTTATAATTGCAGTTCTAAGTAGAATTTGTATCTGAGTTTTTAAGGTATAAAGCCTAATCAACTTATAATAAAAGCGATAATACCCTACTCCACCATTCCCAGCAAGTAGCGCAGTTTCCTAGAGGAAATGCTTTTAATAGTTTCTGTTTTTACTTCTTCCTTCTTCTAGTGGTTATTCAAAGAATGTTTTGTACATGTGAAGACTTGATAGCACTTAATTGAACTATGATTTTTGGAATCAGAAAAACTTGGTGAGCAGGATAACTAATTTTTTTTAAATATGAGAAGAAAGGAAAATATTATATTAGGTATTTGTTATACATTTTTCCTTACCAACTCAAAACAAATTATCTAAAATGTTATTTGTCAAATATAAAGGAATATTTGATATCATATAAAAATATTCAAGCAGGTGATCAAATATTGTCAGACTTTATTTTTAATATCCAGGTAAATCATGTTATGTGTCAAGAAAAGTAGCACTTAGGTGGAGATAAATTGAATTTAAAGAGATAAATCCAATCAACAAAGAGTTTTTGTAATAGATTGAAATGTCGAAACCTAGTATGATACACGAAGGAAACTAGTTTTGCAAATATAACAATATTATCTCCTTCTAAAATGTTTAGGAATTTTAGTAATTTTATTTTAGCAGCTAGTTTAATGCCTTATAGATGATTAAGAAAAAATAAATGAAAAACTAAGCACCCTATATTTAAGAATGTTGTAAATAATGTCATTATAAATATAGCATATTAGTATCAACTGAGATCAACTATAGTATTGGTAAAATAAAATGTAACTCAAGAATATGTATATTCATAGGTAATTTTCATTATTTTTAAAGAGAAGAACTTTTTTTTATTATTTCTGTTACAAATTTGTGAGTAATTTGTGGGACATTATATTTGGAATATAAGTGGTTCAGTCAGTAGTTTCAGGCTTCCTCGATTACTCAGATGGTAAAGAATGTGCCTGGCAGTGCAAGAGATGTAGGAGATGTAAAAGACACAGGTACAACCCCTGGGTCAGAAAGATACCCTTGAGAAAGAAATGCCAACCTGCTCCAGTATTTTGGCCTGGATAATTCTTTAGACAAAGGAGCCTGGCAGAATATGGTGCTTGGGATTATAGTCATACAAGAGTAAACATGCATGGTATGGCAAGTGTTAATTTGTAACTTAATATCACTTTAATTTAGTATTAAAAGGAGCATGTTACATTTGGAATGCAGAATTAAAATATTAAATCTTGTTTAGAGTCTCAATTCAGTGAATTTTCAATCTATAGACTTTTCTTTAGCTAAGAAAAATGGAACTTTTATTAAGATAATAAATATGCATATGATTTTACTCATAATTATTGTTTACAAACATAAACAATGATACAATAGAAATTTAACTTAATTTTATTTCAATAAAGATTATTGGTTATTTCCAGTAGCATGATTCATGTTTCAAATTAGAACAAATTTGAGCTCTTTAACTGTTGAGCTCTTTAACAGTTTAAGAATATGTAAATGAAACATATTCATGTTTACTTCAAAATATCAATTCAGATTTGTAATGAAAGAATAAAAAAGATAAGTCAAATTCTAAATTTTCAATGTTACACAAGGCAATTTTCAAAGGAGAGGGTTTTATTTTCTATAGATTATATTTTAGCAGGAATTCCAACTCTAATTTTAGATTTATTTATGTATTTACTAATTTATTACAGAAATAATTGCTAGATATATCCTGTTATCTGGTTAAATTTCCTAAGTGCCTACTTTTTGTCAATTACTGTTGTAAATAATGAAAACATTGTTGTTCAATTTTAAGTCATGTCTGACTGTTTTGCTGACCCATGGACTATAGCCCACCAGGCTCCCCTGTCCGTGGGATTTCCCAGGCAAGAATACTGGAATAGGTTGACATTTCCTTCTCCAAGGAATCTTCCCAACACAGGGATAGAACCTGTGTCTCCAGTATTGAAGATGGATTCCTTGTCAGTGAGCCACGTGGGAAGCCAAATTAATGAAACTACAGTGTTTAAAAAGCCTAAAAAATAGAGAAAAATCCTGCTTTCATTGAGATCATAATTCTGGGAAACAATAAGAAATACAATTTGAAAGGTAATTAAATGCAAATCATAACAATTGCTTAGCAGAAGATTCAATTCAGTTCAGTCACCCAGTTGTGTCTGACTCTTTGTGACCCCATGAATTGCAGCACGCCAGGCCTCCCTGTCCATCACCAACCCCCGGAGTTCACTCAAACTCATGTCCATCGAGTTGGTGATGCCATCCAGCCATCTAATCCTCTGTCATCCCCTTTTCCTCCTGCTCTCAACCCTCCCAGCATCAGGGTCTTTTCCAATGAGTCAACTCTTCTCATGAGGTGGCCAAAGTATTGGAGTTTCAGCTTTAGCATCATTCCTTCCAAAGAAGTCCCAGGCCTGATCTCCTTCAGAATGGACTGGTTGGATCTCCTTGCAGTCCAAGGGGCTCTCAAGAGTCTTCTCCAACACCACAGTTCAAAAGCATCAATTCTTTGGTGCTCAGCTTTCTTCACAGTCCAACTCTCACATCCATACATGACTACTGGAAAAACCATAGCTTTGACTAGACAGACCTTTGTTGGCACAACAATGTCTCTGCTTTTGATTATGCTATCTAGGTGGTCATAAGTTTCCTTCCAAGGAGTAAGCATTTTTTAATTTCATGGCTGCAATCACCATCTGCAGTGATTTTGGAGTCCAAAAATACAAAGTCTGACACTGTTTCCACTGTTTCCCATTCATGGGAAGTAGATGGGACCAGATGCCATGATCTTAGTTTTCTAAGTATTGAGCTTTAAGCCAACTTTTTCACTCTTCACTTTCACCTTCATCAAGAGGCTTTTGAGTTCCTCTTCACTTTCTGCCATAAGGGTGGTGTCAACTGCATATCTGAGGTGATTGATATTTCTTTCAGCAATCTTGATTCCATCTTGTGTTTCTTCCAGCCCAGCGTTTCTCATGATGTACTCTGCATATAAGTTAAATAAGCAGGCTGACACAATGTGGTCCACTGGAGAAGGGAATGGCAAACCACTTCAGTATTCTTGCCTTGAGAACCCCATGAACAATATGAAAAGGCAAAATGATAGGATACTGAAAGAGGAACTCCCCAGGTCAGTAGGTGCCCAATATGCTACTGGAGATCAGTGGAGAAATAACTTTGGAAAGAATGAAGGGATGGAGCCAAAGCAAAAACAATACCCAGTCGTGGGTGTGACTGGTGATAGAAGCAAGGTCCAATGCTGTAAAGAGCAATATTGCATAGGAACCTGGATTGTTAGGTCCATGAATCAAGGCAAATTGGAACTAGTCAAACAGGAGATGGCAAGAGTGAACTTCGACATTCTCGGAATCAGCAAACTAAAATGGATTGTAATGGGTGAATTTAACTCAGATGACCATTATATCTACTACTGTGGGCAGGAATCCCTCAGAAGAAATGGAGTAGCCATCATTTTCAACAAAAGAGTCCAAAATGCAGTAATTGGATGCAATCTCAAAAATGAAACAATGATCTCCTTTCATTTCCAAGGCAAACCATTCAATATCACAGTAATCCAAGTCTATGCCTCATCCAGTAATGCTTAAGAAGCTGAAGTTGAATGGTTTTTTGAAGAGCTACAAGACCTTTTAGAATTAACACCCCCCAAATATGTCCTTTTTATTATAGGGGACTGGAATGCAAAAGTAGGAGGTCAAAAAACACCTGGAATAACAGGCAAATTTGGCCTTGGAATATGGAATGAAGCAGGGCAAAGACTAATAGACTTTTGCCAAGAGAACACACTGGTCATGTTCAGGTAATAAGATATAAAAACATGAACAATAAGACATATATTAGTAGCTGACCATAATTTTTAATTAATAATGTGTTTTATTTGATATTGAAATCATGTCAAAATTATTAATATTACTATTAGTATTTTAGTATTTTATCACTATCAATATCTTTGAGAAACTTTAATTTAGTTGAAAGAAGATTTTGTTAAAGTTGATAAGTACTCAGCACAATTTCACTATTATAGAACAGTAAAAATCATTAATATTTTCAATTGATTTTTTTCTTAACCTCTCTATAAGTAAGTGTTAGTTGCTCACTCATACCTGTCTCTTTGTGAGTCCACCAGGCTCCTCTGTCCATGGGATTCTCCAGGCAAGAATACTGGAGTAGGTTGCCATTTCCTAGTTTGGGATCTTCCTGACTCAGGGATCGAATTCAGGTCTCCTGCATTGCAGGGAGATTCTTTACTATCTGAGCTACCAGGGAAGCCTGTAACATCTCTATCATCCCATTTGAAATGACACTTTTCTTCTTTTTACATTCAGTATTTGTCATCATTATATAATGAGTTTTTTGGTTAATTGGTGTATTTGGTAGTAAATCCTTTTTATTTCAGAATCCCTCTCAATGTGGTTAAGTCAAGTACTCCAAAAAAATTTAGATTAGTAAATGTCATTAGCCTCCTTCTGTATGATTTATAGTCCTTCCTCTTGAATACTGTAGTTTGAAACAGTATGTAAGATCCTTCACAATGAAGGTGCCTTTCTTCTCCTGCTACATAGAAAGTATCATTTATTCCTTCTATGAATATTAACACATTAACCTAAATTATAACAGAATTTCAGAGGTTATCGTTAGTGTTTCAAGAACAAATTTAATATCTTTCATGGTAGATGATCACAATAAGTGAGACAGTAACTAAAGAATACAAATTATAAAAAAAAAAAAATATGTTGCCACATCCAATCTGTGACTTTTGACCCTAAATCAATTCTTTTGCTCAGCATGGTAAGAATGGATTCACAGGCTTATGTTAAAAAACTGATGTACAAGATGATCTTTTAAAATTCCATAATGATTTTGAGAAAATTTAGCTACAGTATCTATCTTCTTATTTCCATAAAGCTTAGCTTTTAGAAACACAATCTAAATGATTTCAAGACTTGTTATAGCTTCCTATTCACTGTAATCCTGAACATGACTTTTGGCCTCTGTGACCTTCAATTTCCCTGTTTTAAAAATTATAATACTTATCCTTTGAGTTTCTTTTATATTACATAAAGAAGGAAAAAAAAATGAAATATAGGAAACAATACATGTGTTGATTATGAGTTTCTAAAAGGATGTACTGGCAGGTTCTCATTATTTGGAAGAGTTCCTTCCATAAAGACACACTTTGTAAAAAGACTGATCCATTAGTGAGGAAGTATGAGCCAAAGCATCCTTAATGACTAATTAGATGGCAAATTTTGCAACCAAGTCTTCCATGTGCTTTTAAAATTTCCACATCAAAGTTTGTCTGTTTGTAATTTTAATATTCTTTTTATCAAGTAAGGAATCTCACAATAGAATAAAGCTCTCTGAGAAGACTCTATTAATGACTGGTACTTTTCAAAAGGTGAAGCAGACATGTGAAAATAAATGCTATGTCTGAAGAGACGGGCTGTTTTCTGATAATGAACTTGACTTGCTTTAACTGTGCATTTCTCTTTGAACATAACTTTGAAATGGCATAACCATGTAAAGTTCTAGATCATTTGGCTATTCTTTAGTATTCAAATATCATTGTGGAAATAATTGATTATTTTCTTGGTATTTTTTTATATACATGTCTACTCTACAAGTTGGAATCAAGATTGCCGGGAGAAATATCAATAACCTCAGATATGCAGATGACACCACTCTTATGGCAGAAAGTGAAGAGGGGCTAAAAAGCCTCTTGATGAAAGTGAAAGTGGAGAGTGAAAAGGTTGGCTTAAAGCTCAACATTCAGAAAACGAAGATCATAGCATCTGGTCCCATCACTGCATGGGAAATAGATGGGGAAACAGTGGAAACAGTGTCAGACTTTGTTTTTCTGGGCTCCAAAATCACTGCAGATGGTGACTGCAGCCATGAAATTAAAAGACGCTTGCTCCTTGGAAGGAAAGTTATGACCAACCTAGATAGCATATTCAAAAGCAGAGACATCACTTTGCCAACAAAGGTTCGCCTAATCAAGGCTATGGTCTTTCCTGTGGTCATGTATGGATGTGAGAGCTGGACTGTGAAGAAGGCTGAGAGCCGAAGACTTGATGCTTTTGAACTGTGGTGTTGGAGAAGACTCTTGAGAGTCCCTTGGACTGCGAGAAGATCCAACCAGTCCATTCTGAAGGAGATCAATCCTGGAATTTCTTTAGAAGGAATGATGCTCAAGCTGAAACTCCAGTATTTTGGCCACCTCATGCGAAGAGTTGACTCATTGGAGAAGACTCTGATGCTGGGAGGGATTGAGGGCAGGAGGAGAAGGGGACGACAGAGGATGAGATGGCTGGATGGCATCACTGACTTGATGGATGCGAGTCTGAGTGACCTCCGGGAGTTGGTGATGGACAGGGAGGCCTGGCGTGCTGCGGTTCATGGGGTCGCAAAGAGTCGGACACGACTGAGCGACTGATCTGATCTGATCTGATCTACTTTACAAGCATTTCTATAGCAAGTTTTCTAGGAGACTACACTTGATACTATTTCTATTATATAATTTATCTTCAAATTGATTATTAAGAATAAGCTGAACCTGTTTTATGTAAATGCTTGCTGTTGTTAGTTGGTAAGTCCTGTCTGACTTTTGGACTCTTGCGACTCCATTGACTATAGCCCATTAGACTCTCTGTTCATGGAATTTCTTAGGTAAAAATACTGGAGCAGGTTGCCATTTCATTCTCCAGGAGATCTTCCTGACCCAGGGGTTGAACCCATGTCTCCTGCATTGACAGGAGACCGCTGAGCCACCTGGGAAGCCAATGTGAATGGTTAGGGACAATAATAAGGATATATTATTTTGATAATGAACTATTTCTTCTTTTTGAATATTCCATTTTTCAGAGGAAAAATGAATTTGTTTGTAGGAGTAATTGAATAAGATACATTTTCCACATTTGTAAGTATTTACTTGCTTTATTAAAATTAAGGGCCAAAATACATATAGTAAATTGAATGAAATGAATTAAATCTACAAATACAACATGATGATGTTTACATGTGTATTCTCCTATGTAACAACCATCCAGAAGATACAGAACAGTTTCAGCACCCCATAAAGGCAGTTTGTTGCCCCTTTTCAGTCAAAACTAGCCCCTAGCGTTAACTGCTATTCTGAATTATCTCCTCATCAGTTAGATTAGATTACCCTGGGAAGTGAAAGTCACTCAGCTTTGTCCAACTCTTTGCAACCCCATGGACTATACAGTTCACGGAATTCTCCAGGCCAGAATACTGGAGTAGGTAGCCTTTCCCTTCTCCAGGGGATCTTCCCAGTCCAGGGATTGAACCCAGGTTTCCCTCACTGCGGGCTGATTATTTACCAGCAGAGCCACAAGGGAAGCCCAAGAATACTGGAGTGGGTAGCCTATCCCTTCTCCAGCGGATCTTCCCGACCCAGGAATCAAGTCGAGATCTCCTGCATTCCAGACTGTTTATATGATCTAAATATGAGTCCTATAAAATAAAAACATAGCAAATATATAATTTCTTCCACTGTTTCTTTGGTGTTTTCACTTTATTCATAAGGTTTTTGATAGAGGAAAAAATCTGTTACAAAGCCAAATTTTAATTTCTTTTCTGTTTTATGACTAGTTCTTCAGTGTTTTTGACTCCTGTATTAGAGATCTTTATCTACTGCAAGCGTGCATGTTCAGTTGCTCAGTAGTGTCTGACTCTCTATGACTTTATGAACTATAGCCCATGAGGGTTCAGTCTCCATGGGATTCTCCAGGCAAGAATGTTGGAGTGGGTTGCCATTGCCTTCTGCATGGTATTTTCCAGAGCTAAGGATCAAATCCATGTCTCCTATGTCTTCTGCATTTGTAGGTGACCATTCTTTACCACTGAGTCACCTGAGAAGCCCTTACCTACTGCAATGTCATATAGATATCCCTCTGTGTTTTCTCATAGATACTTCAGATTTTTTTCACAGTTATCCCTATGAACTGCTGCTGCTGCTAAGTCGCTTCAGTCGTGTCCGACTCTGTGCGACCCCATAGACAGAAGCTCACCAGGCTCCCCTGTCCCTGGGATTCTCCAGGCAAGAACACTGGAGTGGGTTGCCATTTCCTTCTCCAATGCATGAAAGTGAAAAGTGAAAGTGAAGTCGCTCAGTCGTGTCCGACTCTTAGCGACCCCATGGACTAGAGCCTACCAGGATCCTCCGTCCATGGGATTTTCCAGGCAAAAGTACTGGGGTGGGGTGCCATTGCCTTCCCCGTCCCTATGAACTAAGTTTTGTTAATTTCATTGAATGGTATAAAATAGTTGTCAAGGTTTTTTTATATATATATATATTTTTATCATTATAGAGATAAAATTACATGACTTGACATCTTTTATTAATTTAATGCTTTAACATAATTTTCACTGTTTAAACTTTGATATAAATCAAGTGTCCAAATGTATGGAGAGCCTGTTATACAGAGTGAGGTCAGAAAGAAAAAGACAAATATTGCATATTAACATATGTTTATGGAATCTAAAAAATGATACTGATGAACCTGTTTGTGAGAAACAGAGAGCAGACTTGTGGACATAGCAGGGGAAGGAGAGGGTGGGACAAACTGAGAGAGTAGCATTGAAATATATACACTATCATGTGTAAAATAGATCTCTAGAGGTAAGCTGCTCTATAACAGAGAGTTCAACCTGGTGCTCTGTGACAACCTAGAAAAGAGGGAGGCTCAAGATGTAAGGGATACACGTATACTTATGGCTGAATCGTATTATTGTACAGCAGAAATCAGCACACCATTGTAAAGTAATTATACCCCAATCAAATATAATTTTTTTTACATGGATAAAGCACACATTTTACTCACTGATTTGTGAGGACAACAGTGAGGCTGAACAGTGGTGGGGAAGGAAGGTGCTGATTTCAACAGGAGCGGGGAGCAGGTCAGCATCACAAGCACAGTATCTCGGGCCCAGGGCCACCCCCACCACTGGCACGTGGCACTAGGGACACCAACAGACACCCACACACTTTCACGGCAGACATGGTTCCTCTTAAACAGCAGTTCTTCCAAACATTTGCTTTCATATTTCTGGACGGGGAGAGGTGGCAGGAAGAATAGCATGCCTTCCAACAAACTTGCCGGAAAAAAAAAAGAAAAAAAAAATCCATCAAACCCAACTTCAAAATGAAAGACCTGCAAAAGTTTCGATGCAGGATTGTTGGCAACTCACAGAAACCACACACATTTATTACTGGACAGGTCTGTACAGAACACCCCCAAAAAAGACCAATCCCGTGGACACTCATCTTGTCTTCTGAAATATTAATTTAAAAAATAACCAAAAAAAATTGGTACTATTGATATTGTTTGTCTATTATTATACCAGTACTTCATGATGCTAATAGCTAGATTTTTCAGTAATTCATTAAATCTGGGGTGTAGGTCCTCCAGTTTTATTCGTCCTCAAGAATATATTGACTATTGTAGACTGCATTTTAAACTGAATTTTAGAATTACCTTTTCACGTTCTACAAAATGTTTAAAAATCTTAAATACTTTCATTGAGAAAATTTCTGTAAATTATGCTGCCAATCTGTGTTATTTTCTTATTGTAGCCCCAGTATAAATAGGAGAGGAAAGACTTTCCTTCTACCCTCGTAGGTTCAATAGTTGTTGAAATAAATTAATGAGAGTGGCAGACTAAAAGGACAAAAGATACATAAGTTTATTTAATTTTTAGTACCACACGCATGAGGGAATTGCAGAAGGGACTAACTGAACAAAGCAGAGACATGAAAGAGCCTATATAGCATCGTTGTAAGCGAGTGGGTGTGCTAGTAGTAAAGAACCAGCCTGCCAATGCAGGAGATGTAAGAGGCACAGGTTTGATCCTTGGGTTGGGGCAATTTCCCTGGAGGAGACCATGGCAACCCACCCCAGCATTCTTGCCTGGGGAATCCCATTGACAGAGGAACCTAGTGGGTTACAGTCCATAGGGTCGCAGAGAGTCGGACAAAACTGAAGCAACACTGCATGCAAGGGAGCTGGAAGGGAGATGGAGGCAACTCAAGAGACAGTGTATCACTTTTAGGAAAGACAAATGGGCCTTTAGAAGATGGGAGATATAATAGCTTGTGACAAAGTTTGTCTGGATGTGTGTTCAACTTCTAGTCCCCTCTTCTGTGATGAGTCAATCTTTCCTGTTGATGGAAGTCCCAGAAAGGGTATTTGTGACATTTTGCTTCCAGTGGAGAATTTGTCTTTGAACCAATAAAAGGAATTGAGAGAAAGATTTTCCCTGTATTTGCTGTTTTTTTTTTTTTTTCAAATACCTTCAGCTAAAAATCATCAGTAAACTAAAGCAGCAAGTTTTGAGGTGTCATATCATGAATTCTTGCCAGACTAATGCATGCACCTATGTGTATTTTCCCCATCTCTTATGTATAAAATTTCTTCTAAATTCATATGCCATTTTTTTTCATGAAGACTTCACTGAGTGTAGTCTTTCCTCTCTATTAGTGTTAACCTTGCCTTCCTGTTTCCTTTTTCTGAAATATTTTAAATTTTACTTGAGAGAATTATTATTGGTTCTGAAATGAGTGTCTCAGCTCTTTCACTTTTAAACATACAGTTGAGAGTGAATTATCAATTATAGGAAGGGAAACATGCCTGATATAATTAAATTAGGAAAAACATAATAATCTGATCCTCAACAAATGCATATAAATACATTTTTGGAATATTTTAAAGGTGCATGCCTACTCAGTTGCTCAGTCATATCTGATTCTTTGAGAGCCCATGAACTGTAGCCTGCCAGGCTCCTCTGTCTGTGGGATCTTCCAGGCAAAGATATTGGAGTGGGTTGCCATTTCTTTCCCCAGGGGATCTTCCTGACCCAAGGATTGAACTCAGGTCTCCTGCATTGGATGGTGGGTTCTTTACCACTGTACCACTTGGGAAGTCATTTTAAAGATAAATAGTTATATGCAAAAAACCTCTGCCATTTTAATGAGTACTCTATGCATTATTTTTATCATTGCATTAAAAATAAAATTTTATTTTGTTTTATTTTATAAACTCAAAATTTAACCTATTAAACATTTTATGCTATGCTATGCTAAGTCGCTTCAGTCGTTTTATAACCACTATCAAAATACAACAGATAGAAAAATAACCCTGCTGTGAGTCTTTTAAAACAACTTAAAAAAATTTCCTTTGACAACTCATGCTCAGGAGGCTTACTCCAGGGTCAAGCCTAGCATATTTATTTCATTTTTTAGGACTAGATATAAGTAAATGCTTTAGTACAGTTTGTGTTACACTGATGTGATATGTCATCCAAGGATTATTAGTGATTAGGAGCAATATTAGGTCAACAAAAAGTTGATGTTTCACTTCAGAATGGCATGGCACACCTGAAATGCATCTATCAAAGCTTGCTAGGTGTTCTATTTTAAAATGGCAGAATCTTGGGTTTTGTTGCATATTTTTACAAGCATTGAAAAAAGTTGTAAACTAGTTTAAAATCTCCTTTGATCCCAGATCTATTCATTTCTTACGTAATTTAAAATGTGAGAACAAAATGTTACTAGGGCTTCACAAAATATCAGAGGGCAAGTGATATATACCATCCTACTTTCGACATTTAAAAATAAATTCATTGACTCGTCCTTGGTAAGGTTGAACGGTTATGATAGAACAATAGATAGAAAGAGCATGGAGCTCCTACCCTTCACAGTGACCGGATTCCACCGTTAAAAAAAGAGCATGTGTGAAAAATGTGCTACTCAGCACAAGTTTGTATATGGATCTGTTAAGTATCACGGGTGAGCCTGGTAAAGATGCAGATTAATGGACCTGTGCTAAGTTAGTTGATCCTCAAGAAATAAAAGGATATGGAAAAAATTCTTTACATGACCAAAAAGAAATGCAGTGAAGATGGAAAGTCTGAAGTCTGGGCAAGCAAGACATCATCAAGAAGGACATGTAGTAAATAGGTGTTTGTAAGAAAAGATCAAGGAGCTAAGGTGGAGATCAAAACCAAATTTCCCACCTCCCCCCAGACACACAAACACAGACACAAAGCATACATCAAAATTAAGTAAAGTGGAGGAGGAAAATTTAGAATAGGGCAAAATTTTGAAAAACTCTTTTATTTAGGAAAGTGACCACATCACATGATAGAATTTGAATGAAGTAAACAAAATGAAGCATCATAATTTAAAAAAAAGAAATGATTCAGTTGCAAATAACTTAGTAAAGTAGGAAGCTGATGAAAGTCTGTTTTCATATATCACACATGAACACGACATCAAAAAAGATTAACAATAATAAAAACGGTCTATAAAATTTCTCCGTTAAAAAGTTACACATGCTAACAAAACAATCCAAAAAAATCCCCAAAATTTACCAAAAAATGTAATTAAAATTCATTCTATATGCCCATTTTGCAGTAGCAAATAGAGCTCCCTTTCAATACAGACTTTCATAATTTCAGAAAAAAAGGAAAAGAAAATGTGGTAAACCATTTACTATTTCTTAATCCTCAGTCTGTAAATAACATATGTCATTCTCATTCTCATTCAATTGGGTGAATCATGTTAAGCTGTGTGTCAGATTCCACAGGGAAACATTGTATAACACTCTTAAGTGGACTGGTACCACAGAGAGGGTAATGAAGATGAATGAGCACTAATATTTTCTGCCATGCTACAGGCAGAGCAAAATGATGAGCATGTACCATTGGGCTTAGAGATTCACAGACCAAAATCAGTTGTAAAAATAAGAAATAACCTAACACTTTAAGTAAGGGCACATGCGTTTATTGTTGTTACTTTTGTTGATAATCAAACTATACTTACTGTCATTAAAGATCATTTTTTTCTGATACTATATTTTTGATAAAGAAAGAGCATTTTTTACATTTATATAAAACAGTTTCTATATAATTGCATCTTCTTCTGTAACAAAGGGGCATATATAGTGCTTATTCAAAATGCAAAAACAATTGATATGTTTTTCAAAATCACCAAAAGGAACAATATATAAATGTAGCTGAGATTAAATGACTCTGGCTATTTTTCATTTTAAACATTCTATAAGGAATGTTTTGCAGTCTGCCTCCTAATTCCCTGTCTAATATTATCTTTTAAGTAATGGTAACAACAATAGCTGTTGATAAAGCAGAACTGCTGCTGCTGCTGCTGCTAAGTTGCTTCAGTCGTGTCTGACTCTGTGTGACCCCGTAGACGGCAGCCCACCAGGCCCCGCTGTCCCTGGCATTCTCCAGGCAAGAACACTGGAGTGGGTTGCCATTTCCTCCTAGAATGCATGAAAGTGAAAAGTGAAAATGAAGTCGCTCAGTCGTGTCCGAGTCTTAGCGACCCCATGGACTGCAGCCTACCAGGCTCCTCCGTTTATGAGATTTTCCAGGCAAGAGTACTGGAGTGGGGTGCCATTGCCTTCTTCCTATAAAGCAGAACACATTTTCTCAATTCAAACACAATCAAACCAAACAAACCACCACCTGCTATGTAAAACAAAGGCAAGTGGAAAGTTTTCTGAATCACCTATTTTAGCATTTGAAATCATATTTATTAGTTTAACAGTAGTTTATTTTGTCTGTCTATCTGCATCAGGCAGTGTTTTCCAAGTTCAGCATCATCCGTATTTCTATACACCTTTTTTTCTTTGCCAGTTGAAGTTTAGTCACTATCGTTTTTGAGAAACATTTCAAGGTTTTTTTTTATTATTATTATTATTTTTAAAGATATAAAGCTAGGCCATTCAGAAATAGCTCTTTTTAAAGCTTACTTCTTAGTGAGTCGATACATAAGCCCACTCAAGGAATTTGAGTCAACATGTTATGGCCCCTAAATTTCAGCTAAGCAGCCAAATTTAAGCAGCATCTTAGTCAACTCTGGATTGATCTGAAAATATGAAACTGAAAGTAGCTCAGTCGTGTCTGACTGTTTGTGACCCCATGGAGTATACAGTCCATGGAATTCTCCAAGCCAGAATACTGTAGTGGGTGGCCTTTCCCTTCTCCAGGGGATCTTCCCAACCCAGGAATGGAACCCAGGTCTCCCACATGGCAAGTGGATTCTTTACCAGCTGAGCCCGTGTTGACCAAAAAGCTGCACAATGAGAGCTGAAAATTAACTTTCATTTGGGGCAAAATGAGCACTGCAGTCCAGGAGACAGCACCTCAGATAGCTCTAAGAGACTCCTCAAAAGAGGCTGTGAGGGAAGGTCAATATATAAAATTTTGGTGAAGGAGGAGCTCAATGCAATCAAGTGCTTATTTTACAAAAGGTTTTCTGCTACGAACTTATATAACCATGAAGGAATTTACTGATTTTCTATATATGAAGAGATGTAAGGACTAGAATAATTTTCCACTCTGAATTCCCCTTAGAAGCTTTTGAAGGTCTGCAGCCATAGCAGCACAGGGTTCAGTCTCTACAGAGGCAAATGGCAAATGCCCTTGTTGTTGTTGTTGTTCAGTTGCTGGCAAATGCTCTTGACAAGTGCCAATTTGTAGTTAACATGAGAAAATGATCCCATTTTCAAATTTCTTTCTTTCCACTCATTACTGCTGGTTAGTTCTTGTCAGGAAAGTCAAGTAGAGTTCTCTAGAGTTATTTACATAATTATGTTTTTTAGTCTATGGAAATTATTTAAGGAACAACAATTCCTATGCCTGATTAATCCCACTGGATTATGTCCACCTCCACTCTTCGAAAATCATTAGTCAACATCTGCATTGTGATCTTTCAGAAAAGTGCTGAACTGTATCTAGAAAACTGCAAGTTGAAATTCATATGTGAATTCCAAGGACCAAAATCAATAGAAATCATACAGCCTCAGCAAGTGTTACTTCAAGACACACTTCCTCCACTTCCAAGGTGGCACAGTGGTAACAAATCTTTCTGTCAATGTTGGAGACCTAAAAGACACAGGTTCAATCCCTGGGTCAGGAAGATCCCTGAATAGGAAATGGCAACCCACTCCAATATTCTTGCCTGAAAAATTCCATGCACAGAGGAGTCTGGTGGGCTGCTGTCCATGGGGTAACAAAGAGTCAGAATAACAGACATGCCTAAGCACATATCTCCTCTCTTCTTTTCCACTTTAGATTTTGCTGACTTGAGCACATTAATTAACATTTCTTGGACTATTCCTTGACTTATCAAATTCTAAACTTTTAAGATGGTGAGTTTGACAAAAATGTTCAAAAGTATCATATATTTAGTCACTCCAATTCTTGCTTCTTTTAGTTTGTGACTAAAAGTATCCAGTGGTGATAGATTGAATATATTACCAGGTTCTATCATGGACAATAAATGCTCTTTTGCTACTTAATATAGATGCAGGGCATCCTATTCAGTCTTCCTTAATTGTGGTCCCTAGAGCTATGCAGTGCATGAAATCTGCACGGATACACACAGCAGCCTTGGGAATGACTGATTCAAGGAAAAAAAAATCATTTACTCTCCACTGATTCCCAGTGACATACTGAGTTGTGGAACTACAAAGACAAAGTAGAGTCACTCACTGCCTATGATGTGGTCCAAGGCCAGCACACATCTGTGACAGATGCTCTGACATAGTCACTGTGCAGAGTCAGGGGAGGAGGCAACCAGCTCTGTCAGTTGTACCTGAGCTAGAGTTTGAAGGTTAATTTATCATTATGCATGCAGAAAAGGCAACTGAGCCATTCTGAGCAGAAGAAACAGAGAGGTAAATTCCATGACACATTGGGGAAACTGTCACAGATGTATGTGGCAATGATTTAGGTAAAGCTTTTGGAAGAAATGAGATAATACTATACTTCCCATAAATACAACCTGAAATATATTCAAATTTCAAAGTAGTAATTATCAGTAATATTTTTAATTTGTATTTGCCAGATCTAACAAATTCCTTAAGATTATACAGTGGAACTGAAAATAGATTTAAGGGACTAGATCTGATAGACAGAGTACCTGATGAACTATGGAATGAGGTTCGTGACATTGTACAGGAGACGGGGATCAAGATCATACCCAGAAACAAAGAAATACAATAAGCAAAATGACTGTCTGAAGAGGCCTTACAAATAGCTGTGAAAAGAAGTGAAAAGCAAAGAAGAGAAGGAAAGATATACCCATTTGAATGCAGAGTTCCAAAGAATAGCAAGGAGAGATAAGAAAACATTTCCCAGTGATCAGTGCAAAGAAATAGAGGAAAATAATAGATTGGGAAAGATGAGAGATCTCTTCAAGATAATTAGAGATACCAAGGGGAAATTTCATGCAAAGATGGTCTCAATAAAGGACAGAAATGTTACAGACCTAACAGAAGCAGAAGATATTATGAAGAGGTGGCAAGAATACACAGAAGAACTGTACAAAAAAGATCTTCATAACCCAGATACTCACGATGATGTGATCACTAAACTAGAGCCAGACATCCTGGAATGTGAAGTCAAGTGAGTCTTAGGAAGCATCACTATGAACAAAGCTAGTGGAGGTGATGGAATTCCAGTTGAGGTATTCCACATCCTGAGGGATGATGCTGTGAAAGTGCTACACTCAATATGCCAGCAAATTTGGAAAACTCAGCAGTGGCCACAGGACCAGAAAAGATCAGTTTTCATTCCAATCCCAAAGAAAGGCAATGCCAAAGAGTGCTCAAACTATCGCACAATTGCACTCATCTCACATGCTAGTAAAGTAATGCTCAAAATTCTCCAAGCCAGGCTTCAGCAATACGTGAACCGTGAAATTCCAGATGTTCAAGCTGGTTTTAGAAAAGGCAGAGGAACCAGACTTCAAATTGCCAACATCTGCTGGATCATGGAAAAAGCAAAAGAGTTCCAGAAAAGCATCTATTTCTGCTTTATTGCCTATGCCAAAGCCTTTGACTGTGTGTACCACAAAAAACTGTGGAAAATTCTGAAATAAATGGGACAAGACCACCTGACCTGCCTCCAGAGAAATATGTATGCAGATCAGGAAGCAACAGTTAGAATTGGATATGGAACAACAGGAAAGGAGTATTTAACTTATATGCAAAGTATATCACAAGAAATTCTGAGCTGGATGAAGCATAAGCTGGAATCAAGTTTGCTGAGAGAAATATCAATAACCTGAGATACGCAGATGACACCATCCTTATGGCAGAAAGTGAAGAAGAACTAAATAGCTTCTTGATGAAAGTGAAAGAAGAGTGAAAAAGTTGCTTAAAGCTCAACATTCAGAAAACTATGATATTGACATCCTGTCCCATCACTTCATGGGAAATAGATGGGGAAACAGTAGAAACAGTGACTGACTTTATTTTTCTGGGCTCCAAAATCACTGCAGATGATGACTGCAGCCATGAAATTAAAAGGCTCATATTCCATGGAAGAAAAGTTATGACCAACATAGACAGCATATTAAAAATCAGAGACATTACTTTGCCAACAAAGGTCCATCTAGTCAAGGCTATGGTTTTTCCAGTAGTCATGTATGGATGTGATAATTGGACTATAAAGAAAGCTGAGTGCAGAAGAATTGATGCTTTTAAACTGTTGTGTTGGAGAAGACTCTTGAGAGTCCTTGAACTTCAATGAGTTCCAATCAGTCCATCTTAAAGATCAGCCCTGGGTGTTCACTGGATGGACTGATGTTGAAGCTGAACCTCCAATAGTTTGGCTACCTGATGCAAAGAGCTAACTCATTTGAAAAGACCCTAAAGATGGGAAAGATTGAGGGCAGGAGAAGCGGACGACAGAGCATGAGATGGTTGGATGGGATCACTAACTCGATGGACATGAGTTTGGGTAAACTCTGGGAGTTGGTGATGGATAGGGAGGCCTGGCATGCTGTGGTCCATGGGGGTTGCAAAGACTCAGACATGACTGAGATACTGAACTGAACTGAACTGATCTGTATAGTGGAACAAATACTTCCCAAGTTCAAAGGTCTCTCTAATGTTTAAAAGAGATCATGTATCAAATAAGGTGAGTATCACTACATAGCCCATTATAGATTAGAAGAGGTTTCTTCAGTAACTCAGGTGCTCACGCAAGTGAGATGCTTCAGCACAAAGATAATTTTTACTTGTGTTCTGAAGTCAAGGGCTTTGACTCTGAGGGCTCTCCATATTATGTCTAGAAAAGCATACGTATGATATATGAAAGACATCACGTGTCTACTTGTATTAAAGAGCGTGGCTCAGTTTTTAAAAGATGGGTCCTGACAGCTCTTAAGCTTCACACTTTCCTCTTCCCCTCCCCTCTGCCTATGGGCAAGTAGATGAGAAATCCTAGCCATCCCTTCCTTTAGCCCTTGCACATGGGAATCCTACCCCTGCCCCAGCTTCTAACAACCAGAAATAAGGCAGTTTTCTTCCCTGCCCTCTCACTCTGTTTTTCAAACCATGTGGGAGTTACCTGTGTATCACAGAAAGACTCTTCATGTCAGTAATAACTTGTCACACCTACTTGATGTGCATGTGTGACATCATTAGTTTCAGTGGCTAAACCAAATTTGGGGTGGGTAATCATCTTTTGGAAAAGGCAATGGCACCCCCTCCATTACTCTTGCCTGGAAAATCCCATGGACGGAGAATCCTGGTAGGCTGCAGTCTATGGGGTCGCTAAGAGTAGGACACAACTGAGAGACTTCACTTTCACTTTTCATTTTCATGCACTGGAGAAGGAAATGGCAACCCACTCCAGGGTCCTTGCCTGGAGAATCCCAGGGATGGTGTGACCTAGTGGGCTGCCGTCTATGGGGTCGCACAGAGTTGGACAGGACTGAAGCAATTTAGCAGCAGCATCAGCAGCAGCAGATCATCTTTTATCTGCAAATAACTATGTGCATATGCTTTGTCACTTCAGCTGTGTCTGACTCTGTGTAACCTTATAGACTGTAGCCCCCCAGGCTCCTATTATGTTTTACCTGCCCTTATTATGAGTTTAACAGTTACTAAAACCAATAAGAAAAGAAAAAAGAAACTTAGACTCCAAGGCTCAAAAATCACTGCGGATGGCGGCTTCAGCATTGACATTAAAAGACACTTGCTCCTTGGAAGAAAAGCTATGACCAACCTAGACAGCATATTAAAAAGCTGAGACATTACTTTGCTGACAAAGTCCATCAAGTCAAAGCTATGGTTTTTCCAGTAGTCACATATGGATGTGAGAATTGGACCATAAAGAAAGCTGAGCACCAAAGAATGGATGCTTTTGAACTGTGGTGTTGGAGAAGACTGTTGAGTCCCTCCAACCTCAAGGAGATCAAACCAGTCAATCCTAAAGGAAATCAGTCCTGAATATTCATTGGAAGGACTGATGCTGAAACTGAAGTTACAATACTTTGGCCACCTGATGCAAAGAATTGACTCATTGGAAGAACTGACTCATTGGAAAAGACCCTGATCCTGGGAAAGATTGAAGTCACAAGGAGAAGGGGGGCGACCGAGGATAAGATGGTTGGATGGCATTACCGAGTCAATGGACGTGAATTTGAGCAAGGTCCGGGAGTTGGTGATGGACAGGGAAGCCTGACGTGCTGCAGTCCATGGGGTCACAAAGAGTCAGACACGACTGAGCAACTGAATTGAACTGAAAGAAGATAAATCTCATTTTTCACAGATACATAGACGTTTAATGGGAAAAGTTGACAAATATCACAATTCTTATTTTTAATGTAAGGAAGCTTTGCTTAAGTTAATGCAATATATTAATATATAATCATTACAGCTTCTAATCACAAGTCACATTATTATTCCATCTGATTTAAGAGATGAAGGAGGTAACTATAAATAACCTAACTACTTTTACAAAGCTGACTTGCCATAATGCTATTAAATGCATTTTAATAAATGTCACATTGCATGTCTTATTAAAGAAAGTTTTGTATAGTGCTTTTAATGGTAAAATTAAAAAAAGATAACACCTATTCATGGTATAGGAAACACATTGTTATGTAATCTGGACATAAAGACATCATAGAGTAATTCTTGGGTTTGAGTTCACAGTTCATATTCTGTTATGTATGTGTGATATGCACTTTATTTGGAATTTTTAAGCATCTTCATAAAAGACAATACAGGTCAGGTGCTTCTAGGGGTCATGTGTAGGTTTTTCAGTATAGGACTCTAGTTGACTCCCCAGCTGAGAGAAGACATCAGTTGCCAGACACACGTGTTTGTGAACATTCATTTGAATCCTGCATCCAGCCATGCTTTCGTTCACCTTTGTTGACACTAGCCAGCACACAGAGAACTTCCCCCAGCAGCCTTGTTGACAATAAGTGAAAAAAATAAATTATAGCTCTTTGGAAATATATTAATTAGGGTTCTTTTTAGATACATGGCAGGTTTCAACCCTGTACCCATATATATTTAGTTACCATTTAAAATTTAATATATATTAATTTAAAGGTAATAGGTCTAGGCTCTGAGGACACATTGGTGAATAAGTTGAGTATGAATTTGTCCTAATATATCTTCAATCATAGGTACTATACATACCAAACAGCATCGCCATTAATACAAACACTAAACAGCTAGCACACACCCACACTCAAGCATGTGTGTTACAAACAGACCAGTAAATATTAGCTAAACAATTGAGGAAGAAAGAGACTCTCTGTTTCTTAGCTAAAACAAACAAACAAACAAAAATTTATCCAACTTGAGCTGCAATATAATAAACACCGATTTTCAATTCTATTTTAAAATATTTTTTGATTGTTTTTCATTTATTTTCTTCTTCTAACTTTGAAATACATAGCTACCAATTTTCTAATCGTTGTTTAGGCTTTCACTTGGAATTTATTTTGCATTACTTGTTTTGGACTGCTATGGCCAAGTTCCTGACCTGGTCATGGCAAGAAAATTTGTCTTGAAACCTTATTATTACCTGCTAGGACCAAGGAAGTCTTAAAAATTCTATAGTGTGGTTCACCAAAGCTTTATAACAATAATTTTTGCCTTATGTATAAAAATCAACAGAAGCTTTATGGGAACATGATAGAAGATGATGTAATTTTTCCTTTGGCGAATCAAGGACACTGTTTCTTAACCATACACAGATTTACATAGTTTGTTTCTGTTGAAAAACAAAAGTTTTATTTTTTAGTAAATTGGTAGTATCACATAGATTATTGTATTTGTTGCTGACAGCATCTCATGCAGTAACTTTAAAAGCATTCCATGTACAATAATTCATACCATTTTTCAAATGTAAAGATTTTCACTTTATATTTATTCCTCAAGTATACATTGAATTAAAAAAATAAATAGAGTATTTCAGTTTGAACTGCTTTCACAAAATGCCATAAACGTGTGGTTTCTCAATAATAGAAGTTTATTTCTAACATCTCTGGAGATTAGAAATCTGAGACCAGGGAGATCAGGGTGCCAAAACAGGCAAAAGAAAGCACTCTTCTGGGTTTCAGATTGTATATCTCTAGATAGAACATTTAATAATGCAATTATACTTGCAGCCAGTATCAAAGGCAAGAAAGAGTTCCATGTTTCTCTCAGAAAGAGGGAAAGTTTAACCATGCAGTGACTAGAATTAGAAGCCATGGAAACTACAAGGAGCCCTGAATGGGAGAATCGAGTCTGAAACTTGAGAACAGGTGCAATATATACTATGTTTTTAAAGCATTTAAGAATGGAGATCTGAAAAATTCTGATCACCAACCAAAATTTGTGGTAGAATAGGCAATGGCAGCCCACTCCACTATTCTTGCCTGGAAAATCCCATGGATGAAGGAGCCTGGTAGGCTGCAGTCCATGGGGTCGCTAAGAGTCTGACATGACTGAGCGACTTCACTTTCACTTTTCACTTTCATGCATTGGAGAAGGAAATGGCAACCCACTCCAGTGTTCTTGCCTGGAGAATCCCAGGGACGGGGAAGCCTGGCGGGCTGCCGTCTATGGCGTCGCACGGAGTCGAGCACGACTGAAGTAACTTGGCAGCATAGTAGTCAAACCTGAGATGTGTGTGTGCAAAAGTACCATAAGAAAGACAGGAAACCATCCTATAGCGTGAGGATCTAGAGCCTGCCTTTCACTGTAGACTATAAAGTTTACCAAAAGAACAGCAATAAATAATTAAGAAAAGCCTAATACAAACATCTGGTTTTAAAAGCAATGAACCCTCTCAACCCAGATCCAACTGAAAAAGATAACCTTTGCAGAAAATAAGTTCACAAAAAGCAATTATGCATTATAAAATTCAAGATAGTGAGTGTAGGTGCTCTAAGAGAAATCTCTGTACCTTCCTCAATGTTGCTGCAAACCTAAAGCAACTCTAAAGAAATAAATTATTATTTTTAAAAAGGGCAAATATCTATGTCAAAAGGGAAAAAATTAAGAAATAGAGAAAACAAAGCAAGTTCAAAGAAAATAAAAGGTAAGAGATAATGGATCTGAAAATAATAACATAGAAAACGAACATAAAATGATGAAATTTTTAAAATAAACACAATTGCTAATAGGTAAAGGATAAGATGGGCTTCCCTGGTGGCTCAGTGGTAAAGAATATACCTGGTAATGCAGGGAACTTAGGATCCACTACTGGGTTGGGAATATCTCCTGGAGAAAGAAATGGCCACTCACACTAGTATTCTTGCCTAGGAAACTCCAAGGTTGGATAAGCCTGGTGGGTTAAAGTCCATGAGGTCCCAAAAGAGTCAGACATGCCTTTACAACTAAACAACAGCAAAAATTGAAGGACAGGTGCTCAGAAGTGTGCACCATTAAAATACAATGCTGCTGCTGCTAAGTCACTTCAGTCGTGTCCGACTCTGTGTGACCCCATAGATGGAAGCTCACCAGGCTCCCCTGTCCCTGGGATTCTCCAGGCAAGAACACTGGAGTGGGTTGCCATTTCCATCTCCAATGCATGAAAGTGAAAAGTGAAAGTGAAGTCGCTCAGTAGTGTCCGACTCTTAGCGACCCCATGGACTGGAGCCTACCAGGCTCCTCCATCCATGGGATTTTCCAGGCAAAAGTACTGGGGTGGGGTGCCATTGCCTTCCCCAATAATAAAGACAGTTTGGAGGATTTAAATTGTGAATTAGGTACCCGAAAAAGAGAGCACAAATATAAGGGCTAAGATTTTTCTACAATTAAGGAAAGGTATTTGTGTTCATCAGAGAAGGCAATGGCACCCCATTCCAGTACTCTTGCCTGGAAAATCCCATGGACGGAGGAGCCTGGTAGGCTGCAGTCCATGGGGTCGCTAGGCGTCAGATACGATTGAGTGACTTCACTTTCACTTTTCACTTTCATGCACTGGAGAAAGAAATGGCAACCCACTCCAGTGTTCTTGCCTGGAGAATCCCAGAGACAGGGAAACCTGCTGGGCTGCCGTCTCTGGGGTCGCACAGAGTTGGACACAACTTAGGCGATTTAGCAGCAGCATTTGTGTTCATACAGAAAAACACATTGAGTCACTAGTAGGGTAACTTAAATAAAAAAAGAAACAACTACTATCAGATTCTCTTTTATTAGTGCTTTTTGCACAATCTTTCATTCTAGTTTTATTTTCTCTGATGTTGAATAGGTAGAGGGAAGAATTGTTAGTAATATGCTCTCATTATGTTTGAAATTTATTCTGTCTTCATTATAATTGTCTACTTTAGTATGGAATTCTAGCTTGACAACTCTTTCCTTTAAGACTTTAAATAGATCAATCTATTATATTTTGGTTCCTATTAATGTGTATGAAAAGTTGCTGTCAGCAGAACTGTCATTCAATTGAATAAAATCTGTCTATTCTCTCTAGTATCTCGAAGATGTTTCTTTTTTTAATCCTTGTGAAAAACTTACAGATAAATTTAATATAAAGGAAAATAATATATGAATATAGCAATGGATACAAGGATCAAAGATAAAAAGATGCATTGACAAAATGTCAGTAAATTTTGTCATTAATAATAGAACATAGTAATAACTATTTATAAATTTTAAACAGTGCAAATTAAATACCAAAAACAATATTATAGAAGGTAGTAAAAAGACAAGGACAGTTTAAGTTTCCTAAAATTGTGGCATGGCTTAAAAATATAAAGCTATGAATTAACATTACATGTAAAAGAAGACCTAAATTAATGCAGATATTTATAAATATGTGGTTAAAAACTCAGATCATGGAGACTGACTTGATAAATTTAGTCAGCCAATGCAACTCAAATTTTCCAGTGAGAGCTGATGTGGAATTGATAATTATTTCATACCAAATGTGAGATTATATATGCATATATATGTTAATATATTTAGTGAGATGCCATTTTATAATCATTAATTTTTAAAAAAAATTAAGTATAAGCAGGATTTCTCGCCTTGGCATTACTAACTTTTTGGGCTAGTTATTCTTTGTTGTGAGACTTGTCCTGTGTACTGTACTATATTTAACAGCATACTCAGATTGTATCCAGAGATATCAGTAACATCTATGATCATTAAAAATCTACAGATACTGAAGACTGCTATTAAAAAAAAAGGGGGCACCAAGAACATGGTATTAATGAGGATGTGGTGAAACTGGAATATTTGTACATAGTTGCTGGGATATAAAAAGGTGCAACCACTTAGAAATAATATGTAGTTTTCTAAAAATTATTACCAAGTGACCTAGCAAATTCACTTCTGTGTGTATACCTCAAATAATTGAAAGTACGGACTTGAACAGATACGTGTACACCTCTTTTTTCTAAAGCGTTATTCACAATAGCTAAAATGTGGAATGGACACCTGGGTCCATTGATGAATGGCTAAACAAATGTGGTATATTCACACAGTAGAATACTATTCAACCTTTAAAAGGAAGAAGATTCAGATAAATGTTGCAACATGAAAAAAAATCTGGGTATATTATGCTAAGTGAAATAAGCTGGGAATAAAAGACAGTTGCAATTTGATTCCACTTAAGTACTTGGAATCATCAAATTCATAGGAAAAGAAAGTAGCATGGTGGTTGCTAGGGGCTGGGAAGAGGTGAAAATGGGGAGTTAGTATCTAATGGGTATAGAGTACTGTTGCCTGGAAAATCCCATAGATGGAAGAGCCTGATGGGCTGCAGTCCATGGGGTCGCTAAGAGTTGGACACGACTGAGCGACTTCAAATTCACTTCCCACTTTCATGCATTGGAGAAGGAAATGGCAACCCACTCCAGTGTTCTTGCCTGGAGAATCCCATGGAAGGAGAAGCCTGGTAGGCTGCAGTCCATGAGGTCGCAAAGAGTTGGACACGACTGAAGCAACTTAGCAGCAGCAGCAGCAGGGTGTAGAGCTTTGGTTTATGAAGATAAAACATTTTGGCGATGGGTGGTTGTGATGGTTATATAATAATGTGAATATTCTTAATACCATAACATTTTGCTCCTAAACATGGTTAAAATGGTCAATTTTATGTTTTATATATTTTGTGCAATTAAAAAAATACTTCTAGGGACCACATTAGGGAAAAAACAAAAAACAACTCCAAACATTCTCAAATATCTCAGAGGCAAGGATTATCCTTCACTGAGAATGACTGAACTATAACAGTGCAAAATGTTGTCAAATACACAGAAAAAGGAAAAGATCTATACCCTAATGCTTCAGTTGCTAATTGTTTCAGCTTTTGGAGGATGACTGGCTATATCTGGCATGTTTAAAAATACTTTTACTCTACAAAACAGCTAGAGCACTCTTATGACTATACTTTAAAAAACCTCATATTGTGTCTAAAGAGAGAGTCACAGAAATGTTCTCAATAGTAACATCTGTATCAAAAAAGAAAAAAAAATTGTGAATCTAAATGTTAATCAACATAACCATTTTTAATAGTTATGACACGTAATAGACAGTTATGACATGGAATAAACTATATTCATGGGTAGAAATCGGAACGCTGCACATGATAGAAAAAGAAGGGCACCCCATTATAAATAACATAGCATTTAAATGCTATTTACAAACATACTGAGCAAGAATCTATAGCAATTTAGATGAATAACAAATACACGTTCTGGAGACCATTTGTTTACTTTGGCTGGAGCAGGATGGGGAGAGAAATCAAGGAGGAGATCAGGGAGCATTGGCTTCCCAGATAGCTCAGTTGGTAAAGATGCAACACACCCCAGTTCAAATCCTGGGTCAGGAAGATCCACTGGACAAAGGATAGGCTACCCACTCCAGTACTATTGGGCTTCCATGGGCTCATCTGGTAAAGAATCCATCTGCAATGTCAGAGATCAAGATTTGATCCCTAGGTTGGAAAGATATCCTAGAGAAGGGAAAGGCTACCCACTCGAGTATTTTATCTTGGAGAATTTGATGACCTGTATAGTCAATTTCATGACCTGTATAGTCATCTATTTCTGCTTTATTAACTATGCCAAAGCCTTTGACTGTGTGGATCACAATAAACTATGGAAAATTCTGAAAGAGATGGGAATACCAGACCACCTGATCTGCCTCTTGAGAAATTTGTATGCAGGTCAGGAAGCAACAGTTAGAACTGGACATGGAACAACAGACTGGTTCCAAATAGGAAAAGGAGTACATCAAGGCTGTATATTGTCACCCTAATTATTTAACTTATATGCAGAGTATATCAACAGAAACACTGGGCTGGAAGAAGCATAAGCTGGAATCAAGATTCCCGGGAGAAATATCAATAACTTCAGATATGCAGATGACACCACCTTTATGGCACAAAGTGAAGAGGAGCTAAAAAGCCTCCTGATGAAGGTGAAAGTGGAGAGTGAAAAAGTTGGCTTAAAGCTCAACATTCAGAAAACGAAGATCATGGCATCCAGTCCCATCACTTCATAGCAAATAGATGGGGAAACAGTGGAAACAGTGTCATTCTTTATTTTTGGACTCCAAAATCACAGCAGACAGTGACTTCAGCCATGAAATTAAAAGATGCTTACTCCTTGGAAGGAAAGTTATGACCAATCTAGATAGCATATTCAAAAGCAGAGACATTACTTTGCCAACAAAGGTTTGTCTAGTCAAGGCTATGGTTTTTCCTGTGGTCATGTACGGATGTGAGAGTTGGACTGTGAAGAAAGCTGAGCACCAAAGAATTGATGCTTTTGAACTGTGGTGTTGGAGAAGACTCTTGAGAGTCCCTTGGACCGCAAGGAGATCCAACCAGTCCATTTTGAACGAGATCAGCCCTGGGATTTCTTTGGAAGCAATGATGCTAAAGCTGAAACTCCAGTACTTTGGCCACCTCATGCGAAGAGTTGACTCATTGGAAAAGACTCTGATGCTTGGAGGGGTTGGGGGCAGGAGGAGAAGGGGACGACAGAGGATGAGATGGCTGGATGGCATCACTGACTCTATGGATGTGAGTCTCAGTTAACTCTGGTAGTTGGTGACAGACAGGGAGGCCTGGCGTGCTGTGATTCATGGGGTCGCAAAGAGTCAGACACGACTGAGTGACTAAACTGAACTGATAGTCAATAGGGTTGCAAAGAGTCAAACATGACTGAGCGACGTTCTTTTCAGGATACATTACACAGATAAAAAAACTAATGATTTTTTTGTTATTTTATAATTTAAATTTCAATGATAGGCACATTAAAATGTGTTATATCTTTGTTTATCAGTTCAGTTCAGTCGCTCAGTCATGTCTGACTCTTTATGACTGCATGTACTGTAGCATACCCGGCTTCCCTGTCCATCACCAACTCCTGGAGTCTTCTTAAAGTCATGTCTCATGCATCAGTGATGACATCCAACCATCTCATCCTTTGTCGTCCTCTTCTCCCCACGAACTCAATGTTTCCCAGTATCAGGGTCTTTTCCAATGAGTTGGTTCTTCACATCTGGTGCCAAAGTATTGGAGTTTCAGCTTCAATGTCAGTCCTTCCAATGAATATTCAGGATTGATTTCTTTAGGATGGACTGCTTGGATCTCCTTGCAGTCCAAGGGACTCGCAAGAGTCTTCTCCAACACCACAGTTCAGAAGCAGCAATTCTTTGCACTCAGCTTTCTTTACAGTCCAACTCACATCCATACATGATTACTGGAAAAACCATAGCTTTGACTAGATAGACCTTTGTTGGTAACGTAATGCTTCTGCTTTTTAATATGCTATCTAGGTTGGTCATAACTTTTCTTTCAAGGAGTAAGTGTCTTTTAATTTCATGGCTGCAATCACCATCTTCAGTGATTTTGGAGCCCCAAGAAATAAAGTCAGCCACTGTTTCAACTGTTTCCCCATCTATTTGCCATGAAGTGATGGGACCGGATGCCATGATCTTCATTTTCTGAATGTTGAGCTTTAAGCCAGCTTTTCACCCTCCTCTTTCACTTTCACCAAGAGGCTCTTTAGTTCTTCACTTTCTGCCATAAGGGTGGTGTTATCTGCATATCTGAGGTTACTAATACTTCTTTCAACAATCTTGATTCCAGCTTGTGCTTCTTCATCCAGCTCATCATTTCACATGATATACTCTGCATATAAGTTAAATAAGCAGGGTGACAATATACAGCCTTAATGTACTCCTTTACTGATTTGGAACCAGTCTGTTGTTCCTTGTCCAATTCTAATTGTTGTGCTTGACTTGCATACAAATTTCTCTGGAGGAAAGTCAGGTGATCTGGTGTTCCTATCTCTTTAAGAATTTTCCACAGTTTGTTGTGATTCACACAGTCAAAGGCTTTGGCCTAGTCAATAAAGCAAAAGTAGGTCTTTTTCTGGAACTCTTTTGCTTTTTTGATGATTCAGCAGATGTTGGCAACTTGATCTCTGGTTCCTCTGCCTTTTCTAAATCCAGCTTGAACATCTGAAAGTTCATGGTTCATGTACTGTAGAAGCCTGGCTTGGAGAATTTTGAGCATTACTTTGCTAGCCTGTGAGATGGGTGCAATTAATTGTGCATTAGTTTGAACATTATTTGGCATTGCCTTTCTTTGGGAATGGAGTGAAAACTGACCTTTTCCATCCTGTGGCCACTGTTGAGTTTTCCAAATTTGCTGGCATGTTGAGTGCAGCACTTTCACAGCATCATCTTTTAGGATTTGAAATAGCTTAACTGGAATTCCATCACTTCCACTAGCTTTGTTCATAGTGATCCTTCCTAAGGCTCACTTGACTTCCCATTCTATATAGTCATCAAAAACAAGACCAGGAGCTGACTGTGGCTCAGATCATGAAAGTTTATTGCCAAATTCAGACTTAAATTGAAGAAAGAAGAGATAACTTCTAGACCATTCAGGTATGATGAAAATCATTCTTTATATAAGTCTGTATTTCTAAAATACTGCATCTTGCACTAAGAATGACATAAAATAAAAATCATTTGTAAATAAAATCATTTCATCATTCTACAGTATAATAGTCTCTGTTATAGCTTTATTTTGATTCCCATTAACCTGCTGAGAAATGAGACAGAACATTGTGTTTGTTTGGGCAGATGTTATTTTATAACTCTTCTCTCATGTTTTTGAAATAATATGAGTAAAGTTTTTTTTTTTTTTGAAATAACATTTCAGTATAAAGCAATTCTATGATTTTAAATGTCTGTCATGTTTTGTCAAGATCATTAATGATATATTCTAACATTGTTTACCTGGTTAATAATATGCTGTTCCACTGATAGTTTAAAAATAAAAATAATATAATACAGATTTAATAAGTTTAATAGTGAGTGTTCCCTACCTTTTTTTCCATTAGATATGAATGCAATATATACTATACTGTATCTAAAAGGAAGCATGATAACAACAAGGATATTATTAAAGTATAGAAAATAAGACTGGGATTGTTGTGGGAAGAGTATATTTAACTTAGAAATTATAGAGAATAATCTCATGGTATTTTTTCTATGCTATGTGTTGTTGAAACTTATAGTGAGCTAGAATGGAAAATAGAAGCAAAGAAATGGACCTTTCCCCAAGTTTAAACCCAATAGAAATTCAGATAGTGATTGTTTTTGACAAGGATGACAGCTCATTATTCTATAGGTTCATCGAATAGAGGGAATTTAAACTTTGATAACTTGCCATTTTTCCTTCATGTTGATAAATATGAATTTTAAGTTTGTCAGATGAGAAGATGTCTAATGCATTTGGTAGGAAAAGGTATCCATTTATTTTTAAATATCTTTTGCTCTAATATTAGACCATAAATTACTTGACAGTTGAAGATGGCAATGCATTTTGCTGATAGAGTTCCTGGCCAGATGAAAAAAATTTATGGAGTTTTACAATTAGAAACACTGAAGAAACAGTCAAAGTGATTTACATTCTCAAAGAATGTCATGACAGAGTGAAGAGTCTGTCATTACCTTCATATTATCTGCCAAGAATATTTAACTTTAACTCAAATTTTAACTTTTTGAATAACTTGAAAAGTTAGCTACCTTACTGTCAATGAGCACTAAATGATAAACTAGCATTAACTAGGCAGTGAGCCACCCGAAAAGCTTCTTTATAAATATGGAAATATGTGCCTTGAAAATAAACACATTTTTCTTGTTAATTTAATTTTTATTGAGTGAATATGAGAAGATAAAATGATTCACTTTTCTCTGTCATGGGTATAAAACTATCTGTATCCCATCCACAATAGCAGAAAGATAGATAAGATATACAGATTTTAAAAATGTATGAGATGAAACACGTAATTGGAAAATGAGTACTGATATGAAGACTTAAATATTGCATACCTTTGTGTTGAAAGGATTTTGTAATCTATAAGAACCAAAAATGTCCACCAGTTATATACTTCTCTGTTGTAACCCAATCACACCTTCTCTGGTCTAAATTTCAGTTTTAAGTCCTCATCTCATTCTATTGAATGACATTCTAATGAACTAATGAATTCACATTTTTTTAAACAAACTAAAAAGTTAAAAATCACCCTTTACATATTTTCACTTTGTGAGAATCTGTATGAAAATTTACCAGTTTGTCATTATTAGGAAGATTATATTTAATAAAATTAAAATAACAAAATCAGACCATTTATTTAAGTAAAATGGTGAGGAAAAACTGAGCAAAAAATAATCATTGCTTCTCTTATGTAAATGGACAAGATATCACTCCTCAATTTCCTTATTTTTTAAAAAAATTTAATTGTGGTACAATTTACAAAAAAATTATAGTCTTAACCATTTTAAATATACAGTTCTAAATTAAGTAAACATTGTGTGCAAATAATATCTAGAATTTTTTAATCACGCAAAGGTAAAATTCTGTACCCATTAAATATCAACAATCCATTCCTTTCTCCAAAGCCACTGACCATCATGATACTACTGAAAAGGTTAATAGGTAGGAACGGTAGAGGTCCCCAAGTGGCAGGAAAAAATTAATTACAAGTTGTAGACTTTTTTCCCATCTGTACAAAAAAATTAAAAGAGGCTTCTTTTAATTCTGTGTTGACACTTGGATCCATCTGAACTTAAAAACCTTGAGCTAACCAATGTGTTTTTCTTATGGAAATGTTTTTCTTTTCTTTTCAGCAATATGTGAACTGTGAAATTCCAGATGTTCAAGCTGGTTTTAGAAAAGACAGAGGAACCAGAGATCAAATTGCCAACATCTGCTGGATCATCAAAAAAGGAAAAGAGTTCTAGAAAAACATCTAGTTCTGCTTTATAGACTATACCAAGGCCTTTGACTGTGTGGATCACAAAAAACTGTGGAAAATTCTTCAAGAGATGGGAATACCAGACCACCTGACCTGCCTCCAGAGAAATCTGTATGCAGGTAAGGAAGCAACATCTAGAACTGGACATGGAACAACAAACTGGTCCCAAATAAGGAAAGGAGTATGTTGAGGCTGTATATTGTCACCTTGCTTATTTAACTTATATGAAGAGTACGATGTCGGGAGCCGGTTTGGATTAGCGCTCCGCCCATAACAAAGGTCATGAGGAAGGAGGCTTGGCAATAACGCAAGGGCAAGATCAGGCCTCAGGAGCCCCTTGGAGGTTCTCGAGCATCTATCCGCAAAAAGCCGGAGTCTGCCTACTTACTGCTTTGTGTTCTCACCTCTGACTTTACAGGGGGCTGTCCCCCACTACCTTTCTCTGAAAAAAGAGCTAACTTACAGCTCCAGTTAATAATTCCTGGGTGTGACAGTGTTTCAGCCTACAAACTCCTTTTGGAAATCCTCTAGCCTGCTTGAATAGGTTTTTCTGGTCACATGTGATTGTTTGGAGCCTCCTAACTGTGAGAGGCATGAGATATTCTAAACTGTCTAAATACAGATTCCTTTGAGCAGTTAAAAGATTGATTAGAAATTGTTGGTGAAGGGTTTTTCACTTGTTGGGCCAATGTTTATTGCTAAGTCTCCATATCCCTTACCTACTGTGTCCTTGGCAGTGTATTGATTGATATAATTGGTTTACAGAAATGTAAGTAGTAGCCTCAATGTTTGTAACCCTGGACCCTTGAGCTAATTCTTTCTCTTGTTATAACCCACCACACCTTTGCCCTATAGAAATGCAACTCCAATGCCTTTGGAGGGTGGTGCCTGACTAATCATCTAAACTTTGCATATGATAAATTTGCAGGAAGAAAGCCTGGCTTAATGCATGACTCTGTGCCTTCCCCCATTATCCTCTATGCATAACTTAAGGTATAAAAACTACTTTGAAAAATAAAGTGTGGGAACTTGTTCACCGAAGCTTGGTCTCCCCATGTCATTCTTTCTCTTACTTTCTGGCTGAATTATTCAGCCTCCTCTCTCCACAAAATGTTCTCACTGAGCTATCGTTATTTCATCCACTTTTCTTCACTGAATTTCCTCCTCACTGAGCTATCCTCATTTCTATTATTCTTTATATCTTTAATTAATACTTAATTAAGCAATTGTTTCCTGATCATCGCCAACGCCATCCCCGCTTCGAATTCCCTGGATCCACCGGGGCTGGACCCCAGCAGTACATCATGAGAAATGCAGGGTTGGTTGAATCACAAGCTGGAATCAAGATTGGCGACAGAAAATTGAAGAGGAACTAAAGAGCCTCTTGATGAAAGTGAACGAGGAGGAGTGAAAATGTTGGCTTAAAGCTCAACATTCAGAAAACTAAGATCATTGCATCCATTCCCATCACTTCATGGCAAATAGATGGAGAAACAGTGGCAGACTTTATTTTTTGGGCTCCAAAATCACTGCAGATGGTGACTGCAGCCATGAAATTAAAAGACACTTGCTCCTTGGAAGAAAAGTTATGACCAATCTAGACAACACATTCAAAAGCAGAGACATTACTTTGCTGACAAAGGTCAATCTAGTCAAGGCTATGGTTTTTTTCCTGTGGTCATGTATGGATGTGAGAGTTGGACTGTGAAGAAGGCTGAGCGCCAAAAAATTGATGCTTTTGAACTGTGGTGTTAGAGAAGACTCTTGCGAGTCCCTTGGACTGCAAGGAGATCCAACCAATCCATCCTGAAGGAAATCAGTCCTGAATATCAATTAGAAGAACTTATGTTGACTGATGCTCCAATATTTTTGCCACTTAATGAAAAGAAGTGACTCATTTGAAAAGCCCCTGATGCTGGGAAAGATTGAAGGAGGGAGAAGAAGGGGAAGACAGAGGATGAGATGGTTGAATGGCATCATCAACTCAATGGGCATGAGTTTGAGTAAATTCCAGGAGTTGGTGATGGACAAGGAGGCTTGGCCTACTGCAGTCCATGTGGTCACAAAGAGTTGGACACAACTGAACTGAGCAACTGAACTGAACTGAGTTAACCAATGTGTTTTTCTTATGGAAATGTTTTCCTTAAGCTTTGCTTACAATACTATGTATTTTCATTGGAATCTGTCTTTCTTCAAATCGGTTCTGCCTAAGACTAACTTTTTTTATTTTCTCAAAGTTAGCGCTGATAATGTCCGAACAACCAGTATTCCTGTGAATTGTTTTATCTGAGGATGACACATCTTGTGCCATTATATATCAAAAACGCATATTGTGGGAGAGGGACCTGGTGAAACTTCTTAATCCTTGAGGTTTTTTTTTTTTTTTTAATCTGATTAGAAGCTTGCTAACAGACATAAAATGCCTTGCTAAAATCTAGCAAGTGTGCATACTTTCTGTCCGCTTCTGATGTCTATGTCAGATTTCCCTATCTCTATTATATGCTAATAAAACTTTGCTACAGAAAAAGCTCTGAGTAGTCAAGCCTTGTCTCTGGCTCTGGATCAAAATCCGCTCCTCTGGAGGCTGCAAATCCTGGCATAGCACATGACTTGCAATGACACCTTTCAATACCTGGCCTCTATGAACTTGATAATTCTCAGTAAGTGCCATATCTTGTGGTGGGTTTAGTTGCCAAGTTGCATCTGATTTTTGCAACCACATGGACTGTAGCCTTACAGGCTCCTCTGTCCAAGAGATTTCCCAGGCAAGAATACTGAAGTAAGTTGTCATGTCCTCCCCTAGGGGATCTTCCTGATCCAGGAATCAAACCTTTGTCTCCTTCATTTCAGGCAGATTGTTTACTACTGAGCTACCAGGGAAGCCCAGTATGGTATATAAGTGGGATCAAAAAAGAATTATCCTTTTGTGCCTGGTGTATTTCACTTAACATAATGTTCTCAGAGTTTATTCAATTTGTAACATGTCAAAATCTCCTTTATAAAGGATGAATCAAATTCCATTGTGTGTATATATCATATTTTATTTATACATTCATCTGTTGATGAATACATGGTTATTTCCAACTTTAGGCAATGGCAAATACTAAACATGTTTGTACAAACATCTTGTTGAGACTCTATTTTTAATCGTTTGGGTATATACTCAGAAGTGAATCTTGGTGCTGCACCCATCTGCACATCCAGGAATTGGGGATGTCCTTAAGACCCATCACTCCTGTTTTCAGTAAAACTCCCACTCCAGAATCTCTAAGCCCCAGCACTCTGGTCCCTGAAGTTGGAAACGTCCCATCTTTGTTGAACTTGGTGCCTGCAACCCCTGCCCCTTTCAGACAACTGTTTAACGACTTTGGCCAGCCCTGCATGGGCTATGTGTGGGCAATGAAGCCATTTGCCTCTGAGGTCTCATCAGAATCCCCAAAGACCTGCTGTTAGTCATAATGCAGATGTGGGCAAACAGATCTGGCCTGCCTGCATTGGCAGCAAGATGACCATGGAGCCAGATGACAGGTATCATCTTTAATCTGGAAAAGACAGAGCAGAAAGGCCCAAAGGTACAAGCATTCACTTATAAAAAAAATAATTCCTGAGGATGTAACATACAGTATGATGAAAATCCTTTAAAAAAGATGCACACACACACACACACACACATATATATCGTGAAAAATGAAAGTGACCCAGTTGTGTCCAACTTCTGTGACCTATGGACTATACAGTCTATGGAATTCTCCAGGCCAGAATACTGGAGTGGGTAGCCTTTCACTTCTCCTGGGGATCTTCCCAAACCAGGGCTTGAACTAAAGTCTCCCACATTGCAGGCAAATTTTTTACCAGCTGAGCCACAATGGAAGTCCAAGAATACTGGAGTGGGTAGCCTATTTCTTGTTCAGCAGATATGGATATATATATATATATATAAATTTTAAAAGAGACATATTTCATTAAAAATTGAACTGAACATGAACAATATTCTAGGTGATAACTGTGATATTATTCAGTTCAGTTCAGTCGCTCAGTCATGTCTGACTCTTGTGAACCAATGGACCACAACACGTCAGGCTTCCCTGTCTATCACCAACTCCTCCAGCTTCCTCAAACTTATGTCCATCAAGTTGGTATTGCCATCACACAATCTCATCCTCTGTCATCCTCTTCTCCTCCTGCCTTCAATTTTTCCCAGCATCAGGGTCATTTCCAATGAATCAGTTCTTCCCATCATGTGGCCAAAGTTTCAGCTTCAGCATCAGTCCTTCCAATGAGTATTGAGGATTGATTTCCTTTAGGATTGATGAGTTGGCTCTCCTTGCAGTCCAAGGGACTCTCTCGTTCAGTTCATGTCCGACTATTTGCCACCCTATTGACTGCAGCATGCCAGGTCTCTCTGTCCATCACCAACTCCCTGACCATCACCAGATGAACCAAACTCATTGTCCACTGAGTCGGTGATCCCATCCAACCATCTCATCCTCTGTCGTTCCCTTCTACTCTTGCCAATCTTACCCAGCATCAGGGTCTTTTCAAAAGAGTCAGTTCTTCTCATCGGTGGCCAAAGTTTTGCAGTTTCAGCTTCAGCACCAATCCTTCCAATGAATATTCAGGACTGATTTCCTTTAGGATGGACTGGTTGGATCCCCTTGCTGTCCAAGGGACTCTCAAGAGTCTTCTCCAACACCACAGTTCAAAAGCATCAATTCTTCGGCCCTCAGCTTTCTTTATAGTCCAACTTCCACATCCATACATGACTGCTGGAAAAATTATAGCTTTGACTAGATGGATTTTTGTTGGCAAAATGATGTCTCTGCTTTTTAATATGCTCTCTAGGTGTCATGTTTTCTTCCAAGGAGCAAGCGTCTTTTAATTTCATGGCTGCAGTCACCATCTGCAGTGATTTTAGAGTGCAAAAAAATAACATCTGGCACTGTTTCCACTGTTTCCCTTCTATTTGCCATGAAGTGATGGGACCAGATGCCATGATCTTCGTTTTCTGAGTGTTGAGTTGTAAGCCAACTTTTTCACTCTCCTCTTTCACTTTCATCAAGAGGCTCTTTAGTTCCTCTTAAATTTCTGCCATAAGGGTGGTGCCATCTGCATATCTGTGGTTAGGTGATGGAAATCCAGTTGAACTATTTCAAATCCTAAAAGATGATGCTGTGAAAATGCTGCACTCAAGATGTCAGCAATTTGTAAAACTCAGCAGTGGCCACAGGACTGGAAAAGGTCAATTTTAATTTCCATCCCAAAGAAAAGCAATGCCAAAGAATGTTCAAACTATCGCATAATTGCACTCTTCTCACAGGCTAGCAAAGTAACTCTCAGAATTCTCCAAGCCAAGCTTCAACAGTATCTGAACCATGAATTTCCAGATGTTCATGGTAGATTTAGAAAAGGAAGAGGAACCAGAGATCAAATTGCAAACATCCGTTGGATCATCGAAAAAGCACGAGAGTTCTAGAAAAACATCTACTTCAGCTTTATTGACTACCCCAAAGCCTTTGACTGTGTAGATCACAAGAAACTATTGGAAATTCTTCAAGAGATAGGAATACCAGACCACCTGACCCGCCTTCTGAGAAATCTGTATGCAGGTCAAGAAACAACAGTTAGAACTGAACATGGAACAACAGACTGGTTCCAAATCAGTAAAGGAGAACGTCATGGCTGTATATTGTCACCCTGCTTATGATATTATACAGAACTATATAGATAAATTGGGCACTTCTCAAAGGGAATGAAGGTTAGAAATATCTGATACCTTTGAGTGACATATTTTCTTGACAGAATAGGTCTTAAATTTGAATAACTGAGAGCATCGGTGCAATGTGTTTTGAGATAAAGAGAATAGAATCACCAATTCATAGTAAAAAGAAAATAAAATTTAACTTTACCTATTTTCATGATATAGTAAACATTTACACTATTTTATAATTATTAATAACTTAGCTACTGCCTTTAAGGAACATAAGTATTCTTGCTCATTAACATTTTTCTTTTATTTACATTTAAATGAGACTTGAAATGTTAAGAAAGAATGGGGTTTGGTAATTACTAAAATAAGCATTTCAAATAACAGCAAAGTTCGTCAATTTTATTAATGTTAGTTGTTCATTATGGTATCGTAATGACAGAAATAGTTAATCTTTAGATAATAAACTGAAAAAAAAATGTTTGCTTCATCATGCTGCAACACACATTCTAAATGATACATGATTGGCTGAATATCTATTAATACTGACATTTTAAATGGAACTGTTTATAACAATGAAATGCATAGGACAGGGCTCTTCCAAAGTATTTGTCTACTAATGTTTACAAAACTGATAAGCCTTCAATGTATTAACTCATTAAAGATTAAACATGAAGCACTTTTTGATAAGAGAAGGTTTTCTCACGGCTTTATAAGTCAAAGTTCCATCAGATAAACAAAATGAGAAAGATACTTCCTGGGGGCTCAGACAGTAAAGAATCTGCCTGCAATGCAGGAGACCTGGGTTGGGAAGATCTGCTGGTGGAAGGCATGACAACCCACTCAAGTATTCTTGCCTGGAGAATTCCATGGACAGAGTAGTGACTCTTTGTCATCCAGTGGACTGTAGCCTTCCAGGCTTCTCTGTCCATGGGGTTCTTCAGGCAAGAAAGCTGGAGTAGGTTGCTCTGCCCACCTTCAGGGATCTTCCTGCTCTAGGGGTCCAGACTGCATTCCTGTGGCTCCTGCACTGCAGGCAGAGATTCTTTGCTGCTGAGCTACTGGGGAAGCCCGAACTGAAAGACTGCTATACAGTAATTCAAGACCATGTAAAAATATATGTTCTCCAGTACAAAATATCAAACAAACAAAAAACAACTGTAAATACATGGATAAATATCAAAAAAGTATTATCGTAATGTTGGTGTGGTCCACTTGTTAATAATCTATAAGAGCTTAAAAGCAAAACTGCAAAAATAATTATAAATTACCCTCCCAGGTCACGCTAGAAGTAAAGAACCCATCTGTCAATACAGGAGACATAAGAGACATGGGTTCAATCCCTGGTTCTGGAAGATTCCCTGGAAGAAGGCATGGCAACCCATTCTAGTATTCTTGCCTGGAATCCCATGGACAGAGGAACATGGTAGGCTATAGTCCATAGGGTCACAAAGAGTTGGACATGACTGAAATGACTTAGCACACACAAATGAATGGATATGTACTATATAAAGATATAATCTGTGGCATTGGTACCACAAAGGGGAAGGAAGGGCTGTAAAGGAATATAATTTTTTATGTGATGGAAGTTAGTATCAGCTTAAAATAAATTGCTACAATTTTAGACTATTATACTTGCTCACTAGTGATATTCACAAAGAAAATATCTGTAGAACATACACAAAAGGAAGGAGAACTGATTCAGGATGCATTACCTCAAAAAAATCAAGTAAACACATAAACACATAAGGAAATGAGAGACCAAAACTCTCAGACAGAGAATTAATAACAAAACGACAATAGCATGTTTCTTACCTATTAGTAGTTACTTCAAATGGATTAAAGTTCTGAATCATTATGCATTACTGCAGATGATTTACCCTCCTGAATCAAAAGACATAGATTGGGAGAAATGGATGACAAAAATAGGATCCAACTATTTGATGTTTACAAGAGACTCACTTTACATCCAAAGCCATGAAGAAGTTGAAATTAAAAAATCTGTAAAAAATATATTTCATATAAATAGTAACCGTAAGTGAGCAGATAGGGTGTATCTAGAAAGGGGAAGCCTCCAGATGCTTCCAGAATGGCCCATGCACAAGAAAATGGAGAGTAAATTTATTTGGAAACTCGTGTCATTGTCTGGAGTGGCCAGTGCTGCTGTCTGAGGTTAAGCAGAAGTTCTAGATTGATTATTACAGGTAAGCTGAAAATATGGCAGCTGTGGTGATATCATGAATACTGTCAGCCGCGTTAACCACCTTGACCTCTGGGGACACATGAGAAACAGTTGCACAACCTAAAAGATGAATTGCAAAATGAAAAGGATTAAAAATAAATCCTATTAAGACTGACATTTTGAGAGTTTTTATTGATAAGAATGCACAGTTAGAATAAGAAGCTCTCACATTAATACAGTTTGGGCTATAAACACAAAAGTCATTTATCCCTCAGGTGCAAAGGAAAGCTCAGAGGGTGGGTATACGAGTAAGAAAGCCATAACACACACACAGGAAAATTGTATCTTTCAAATTTAAAGAGCTACCAATTTTTCTCAAATATGTGTTTCAAGTAAAATAAAATATATAATTATAAAAACATGTTTATTTATTTTTTATTTAGTTTCAATTTTTATTTATTTATTTACTTTACAATATTGTATTGATTTTGCCATACATCAACATGAATCCGCCCTGCAATCCCACTACTGGGTATACACATAGAGGAAACCAGAATTGAAAGAAACACGTATACCCCAATGTTCAAAGCAGCACTGTTTATAGTAGCCAGTACATGGAAGCAACCTAGATGTCCATCATCAGATGAATGGGTAAAACATTTTTATTTTAAATTTCAGGTGATGTCACATATCATGCAATTTACAAACCTACTACACTTAAGACCTTGAACTAATTAGAGAATAAATATTCTTAAGAGTACAAGATACTGAATTACGTGCAAACTTTTTTTTCTTGGGCTTCCCTGGTGGCTCAGATGGTAAAGAATATGCCTGTAATGCAGGAGACCTAGGTTCTTGTTTCTTCACTGCCTATAAAATGCTTTGATTTTGTATAATTATTAGAATATCAATAAAACATATGCATTGTATTAGGCTCATAAAGTCAGTCTTATTTAAAACTAAAATTTAAAACTCAGATAATATTAACTTTAACAGGTATATTGTGAGTATGCCCTGTGCTTAGTTGCTCAGTCGTCTCCGACTCTTTGGGACCTCATGGACTGTAGCCCTCCAGGCTCCTCTGTCCACTGAACCCTCGAGGCAAGAATGCTGGAGTGGGTTGCCATGCCCTCCTGCAGGGCATCTTCTCAACCCAAGAATCAAACTCAGGTTTTCTGCATTGCAGGTGGATTCTTTACCATCTGAGCCAGGAAGGAAGCCCATTACGATTACATGTGTATTTAAATACACACATATACTGGCACGCTGATATTAGTAAATAAAGTAAGGATACAACATAAGTGAGGCAAGAGACAATGCAAAGGAATAGAAAATTCATCTTGAACTATGATCTGCTCTCCAAATGGCAGAACACATAATTATCCATTCTCTTCTCTGTATTCTACTCTTGTAATAAATGTTTTATTCCCTATTCCCTTGGATGTGCTCAGTCGCTTCAGTTGTGTCCAGCTCTTGCAGCCTCAAGGACTGTAGCCTGCCAGGATCCTCTGTCTCTGGGTCTCTCCAGGCAAGAATACTGGAGTGGCTAGCCCTGCCCTCCTCCAGATGGTCTTCCCCACCCAGGGCTCAAACCCACATTTGCCTATGTCTCCTGCATTGTAGGTGGATTATTTACCCACTGAGCCACATGGGAAGCCCTTTATTTCCTTACCAGTACGTCTACTCTCAGTTCTCAAATCACTTAATTTCTGCTTTTTTGCTTCTTTTGACTATGAATAAGTTGCTGTTCAGTCGCTAAGTCAAGTCCCACTTTTAGAGACTCCATAAACTGCAGCACACCAGGAGTCTCTGTCCTCCACTATCTCCCTGAGTTTGCTCAAATTCATGTTGGTTTTTTCAAATCACACACACACACACACACACACAATTACTTTGGGAGAACTGAACATTTTAATGGTTATTACACTTTCTGCCAAGTTTAAGGAGTGTGGCAGGCGTGAGGTCACAAAGAGTTGGACATGACTTAGCAACACACTTTCACATTTTTTTTCATAGTTGTCTTATAATGTGTTGGTTTCTTCAGTACAACAAATCAGCTATATGTATACATATATTCCTTTCCTGTTACTCCCTCCATCACCCATCTAGATCACCACATAGCACTGAGCTTATCAACCTGCACAATACTGCAGGTTCCCACTAGCCATCATTTTACACCTAACAGTGTATATATGTCAGGCTCAATCTCCCAGTTCATCCCACCCACCCCTCTCCCCTGCCCCACTTCCACATGTCCATTCCCTACATCCGCATCTCTATTCCTGCCCTGCAGATACATTCATCTGTACCACTTTTCTAGATTTCACCTATATGTGTTCATATATGATATTTGCTTTTCTCTTTCTGATTTACTACACTCTGCTTACTTTTCATGGAGAAGGCAGTGGCACCCCACTCCAGTACTCTTGCCTGGAAAATCCCATGGATGCAGGAGCCTGGTAGGCTGTAGTCCATGGGGTCGCTAAGAGTCGGACACGACTGAGCGACTTCCCTTTCACTTTTCACTTTCATGCACTGGAGAGGGAAATGGCAACCCACTCCAGTGTTCTTGCCTGGAGAATCCCAGGGATGGGGGAGCCTGCTGGGCTTCCATCTATGGGGTTGCACAGAGTCAGACACAACTGAAGTGACTTAGCAGCAGCAGCAGAAGCAGCTTACTTTACATGTTGTACTATAATACTGGTCAAGGAATTATGCAAGGGGGCTTCCCGGGTGGCTCAAAGGTTAAAGCATCTGCCTCCAATGAGGGAGACCCAGGTTCGATCCCTGGGCCAGGAAGATACCCTGGAGAAGGAAATAGCAAGCCACTCCAGTATTCTTGCCTGGAGAATCCCATGGACGGAGGATCCTGGTAGGCTATGTCCACCGGGTCGCAAAGAGTCGGACATGACTGAGCGACTTCATTCACTTTTAATTCCTTATACACTAGCATCAATAATCTTCACTTGGCTGAATGACATTTTTTCCAAAATATTTCCCTCTCGAGATCAGAAAATTTTAATATGTCAATACAAATAAATATTTTCCCTAAATTTCCCTGATAATACAAATTATGCGACTTGCAATCAATCACAGATTTTTAAATTTGTAAGAATAAACTCTTGCGGTTTCCTTGCCAAATAAATTTTATTTGATGCTATCCATGTAACAGCTATTCAGCATCCGACATGTACTTCTTCATTTTGTAAAAGGAAGGAAAATAGAAATAGTTATTTGTATTGTGCTTCATTTGTTTTACATTAACTCAAAAGTATAGGAAGCCTGCCTATTTTTTTGAACATCCAATGTGGGAAGTCTCTCAAATGAAATTGAAGAGGCAAGATCAATATTTTTAAGCTAATTCTATATAGGTTAAGTATTATTTAGATTATGGTTCAGTTATTTTTATCCCTTCTTTTTTTTTTTTTTGAGTATAGTGACATATGAATATTTAAGTGTAAACAAATGATTATAATAAAAATTGCTTATAAATATTTTATTATAAAATATTATTGCCAGTCTAAAATATCTTTCAGTGGTGATTGTTGCTCAAACCTTTTAGGATGTAATGAAATACTCTAGAGATCTGCTAATTTTTTCAAGTCATAATATAATCTCACAACAAAACCCTTGTCTTTAAAAGTAATTAGTTATATTCATATATTTACTTCAACAGAGGATTCCACTCTATGTTATTCAGATATTGTCAGTGAATGTAGTATAATATACAAAATAATAACACAACCCATCCATTATTTCCTTACTAGGTAGTTTCTGTTCTCTTTCACCTTGCCTGAGGCTCCCTGTAATACCCCAGAGGCCAATTATTAATTCCTCCGAAAGAAACATCTAACGAATAGAGCTTTAGAACTTCAAAATAAAGAGCAGTACCTAGGATTCTAAGAATCAAGATCTGCAGCACTCCATCTGTACAAAAGTGGATGAATTCTTGATGCTCAGAGCAGACACTCAAAAGCAGCGAAACGAGCAGATAACTGAGTGGTAGCCTGCTGACCCCAAACTGTCAGACAAGAATTAATGACAGAAAACTGAGTCAGAGGTATTAGAAAATGTTTACTTGAACTGTTTTCCTAAGGTTGTTTAGGATCCTTTTTAAAATATATAGTAAATGCTTTATATCATGAAGTCTTAGTTATTTTCTGGTTGTATTTATAAGTCTCAGCTTAATAGCATAGTTGAAATTGACTGTTCTTTTAATAATCCTCACCCTGCTTGTTCTTTTTGCTGCTATACTCTAAAGACATACTTCAAAAGCTCACTCCTAGAGAGATGATAGAAAACAAAATGAGTCGTAGCACTTTCAAGTTGTAGTAAACAGAAGATTCCCGCTTAGAAAGTAACAGAAAGTATATAGGATTTACCTATAACAAAAATGAAATTTAACAAACTATTTGGAAAAGCTAGCAAGAATCGTCAGAAATTTCAAATTTATTTACCCAACATGACAATACATATTTACTGAGCTGAGGATGTCCCAGAGAGGCCAGCACAAATTACAAAGTCATAAATGAGAAAACCAGTTGGTTGTAACGAGTGTTTTGGCCCTAAAATTAGCCACATGTGTTGTTACTAATTATGAACCATCTCAGGCATTAAAGTATGAGCATTATTATATCTTTGTTGTCATTCAGTTGCTCAGTCATGTCTGACTCTGCAACCCCATAGATTGCAGCACGACAGGCTTCCCTGTCCTTCATTATCTCCTCAGTTTGCTCAAACTCATGTCCATTGAGTCAATGATGTCATTCAATCATCTCATCCTCTGTCACCCCCTTCTCATACTCTCAAATCTTTTCTATCATCAAGGTCTTTTCCCATGAGTCAGCTCTTCTCATCAAGTGGCCAAAGTATTGGAGCTTCAGCTTTAGCATCAGTCCTCCAAATGAATATTTAGGGTTTATTTCCTTTAGGACTGGCAGGTTTGATCTCCCTGCTGTCCAAGTGACTCTGAAGAGTCTTCTCCAGCACTTTACAAGTCTTTTTGTTTTGTTCTAGTGAAAATAGCCACAGATATACCCTGGTGGTTATGAGTGATTCCTTGCCCAACTCCCCTTCCCCCTGAATTTTAGGGCTTTAGGCATAATATTCTGTATGTTGATGTTTTAAAAAACATTCTCTTTTCCTCCCTGGTATTATTAGTTGTTGTATTTAAACTTTAAGTCCTTTTGTGAAATTTCAGTGTTTTTTTTTTTTTTTTTTTGAGTAAATAGGAAGTGTCAAATGGCTAAGAATGGCCATATTAATACATCTTTATGATTTTATAATATAATAAATTCATCATTTCCTAATATTGTGTTTGCCACAGTTACCAAAATTTAATGAACAACATGAATACATTTACCTAATTGAGTAGTACAATTTACATCTGTGTGCTTGATAAATAATAGAAAGTGAAAAAAGATTTTTTTTTCAAAAAACTAATACTGAAGGCAGCAAAGTTTTTCATACACAGATGAACAGTCATTTTGGGTAGATTTGCATTTTAAGTTGCATGTATCACTTATATTATATCAAATGCATGATCTTTAACAGATTTGTAATCTGAGACTATTTTATAATAACACTTCTAAAACTGAGTATACCATTTTCTACTTAGAAACATTTTTATTGACAAAGCTTTAGTTCATTTCTCAATTCATTATTCTTTAAATAAATTTTACAGTTCTTACACTTGTTTGCGTAATAAAGTCATTTAATTTGAATTTCTTTGTAAAGATGTGTTTCCACATAAACACACATAAAGCAAACTTTCCTTCAAAAATCTTGTGATTTTTATTTTTTTAATTTAAGAAAGACCTAAATGGCAACCCATTCCAGTATTCTTGTCGGAAGAATCCCATGGACGGAGGAGCCTGGTGGGCTACAGTCCATGGTGTCGCAAAGAGTCGGACACGACTGAGCGACTTCACTTCACTTTCACTTATGGGTCAAATGCTATATTTCTAATTTTTATAAAAATGTGGACCTGAGGAAATTTTACTTAACTTTTCTCTAGGTAATAGAATGCAATTATGACAATAAAAGGGCTTCCCAGGTGGTGCTTATGTTTAAGGACCTGCCTCCCAATGCAGGAGACATAAGAGATGTGAGTTTGATGCCAAGTTCAAGAAGATTCCTGGAGGAGGGCCTGACAACCCACTCCAGTATTCTTACCTGGAGAATTCCATGGACAGAGGAGACAGACAGGCTCTGATCCTTAGGATTGCAAAGAGTTGGACACATTGAAGCAACTTAGCATGCACGCATGATAATAAATATATTTGATAATGCGAGTTTAACTTAGGAACATGATAAGGATTGGTGCAAATGATGGAATAGTAGAGTAGAGAGCATGATTGTTTACCACATGGATAACATTGATTCTTGCCTTTCATTGGGAATTCAGACTTGTTACCTGATAAATCACTTTTATCAAGAGCATTATATAATTTTTGTTTTATATGGCACAAACCAATTTTTATTTTAAGATTATTACTTATATAAATTACTTTAATTAAATTAATTTTAATTAATTAATTATTTTAAAGATTGAGCCAAACACATCCTCAGGGTTAGTATGGTCCATAGTCCACCACTTTACAATCAGTTTACAATTCAGATCTCTAGTTTAAATAATGTTCATATATTGCTCCTTCTTCAGTTAGCAGTTTTAAATATGGTCTTTTGAATTCTTGTTATAAAAATTAATAGCTGAAAGATAGTAGTATTGAATTGTTTTAATTTATAAAGTCAAAATTATATTTCCTTTTGTACTATTACTTGTTAATCATTTTGAATTTGTCTACTACAAAAATCTCAATATATAGGTTAAAATACACCCTGGAAAAAACAAGATTTTTCTTTAATTATTCCTATTTAAGGAAATTAAAAACAATTGCAACTTTGTTTTCGTCTGACTATTATAACAGTTAATAGTTCAATTGTCCCTCAGAATTTCACTCTAAGCAACAAAAAATGAAATAATATTAAAATCCAACTAATTATAGTTCCTAAATTATACTTGCATTTTTTTGAGTTTTAAGAAACTTAAAAAGACAACATCTTTACATTTTTTTGAAAATTTTTATGAGTGAAACATATCAATTTTTAAAGAAAGTGCTATGTAGTAAATCTTTTTGTAATTTTCATCAGTTATGATGGCTTTATTCTACTTGAAATTTTACATCAATTTGTTTTTTATATATGCCTTAAGGGATTATATATTACAAGAACATGATCTGGTTGAAGGAATGCTAAAATATTAAAATTACATGTTAGAGCTTAATTTGATTTATCCCTTGGTCTGTCTATACTTTTTAAAGCCTAAAACTAAAAACTAAATTGGATTTAGCATTGATTTGATACACTATACAGCTGGTTATAATCTCATAATTATGTATGTGTTCTGCATTATTTTTTGTTTGGTTAAGGGGTTTTCTCAAGCACTCTCTTTATAAGACACACATAGATGACTGAGTCTTTGAATTATTGTCTACTGATAAATACTTGATAGGAGAATGCTAATTTAGACGAACATAGGATTCCTGACAACCTTGCTTTATTTTAATAAACTATGTCCCCTTTCTTAACTTTTATATAGCAGTTGAGAATTCTAGTGGCAGCCTGATTCGTTATTCTAAAGTTAATTTATTGCTTTATCCTAGACGTTGATATTTTATTTTTCTTTTAAAGAGTGGATTGCAGTCTTTCCAGCACCCTCCCCCCTCTCCACCCCGCCACCATCAGTCTGGTTCAGTTTTCTTTTAGTGTGCGACATCTTTCTTCAGTTAGGGAAAATCTTCCATTATATACTTAATAATTGTTCTTTTTTATTAATCATTTCTTTTCCTATTTCTGAAACATCAATTGCTTCTATGTCAAATGTATTGGATATATTCACTAAATCTTTAATCATTTTCCTCATTTTTTATTTTTTATGTCATTTTATTCTGTTTTGAGTTATTCCTTGCCCTCAGAGTTCAAGGCTACTAAGTCAGAACTCAAGGGTGGTTACTTTATCTAGTAAATTAATTAGCCTTTAAGTTTAGGAAATAATTTATGATATGCAATTGAATCTAATTAAGCTTTTGATTATTTACTACTTTTGTTGCTGTCTTCTCCTCCAGCAGTTTTAATTTGCAAAGTTTTTTTTTTTTTTTTTTTGCTATTGTTCTTAAGATTCTTTTTCTAAATCTTGTGTACTTTAGAAGGATACTCATTTTTATTTGTCAACTCATTTTGGCCCATTTATGAGTACTGAAATTTACAAGAAAAACTGGTAAAAGGAATTAAACACATATATGGCTTCTAATTCCAATTGTTCATATTATATAAGCAGATAGACTGCAAATTGTCTGGTTAAGGCATTCTACTCCCTGACAACTATGAATATCCTAATTGTACAGAAGACAGGTAGATTAGGGTTAAAATCCCAAGGAGAAAGGAGATAAATTAAAATTTCAAACTTCTCAACATCTTCCCATTCTTTCAAAATAAAATAATATGAACAAAATGATATGTCATATTAATCTACATTCATATTGCAAAATTAATATTCACACATTCATTCATATAGGTAATGGATTGACTCCTTAGGTAAAATTGCACTTTGTATATTTAAAGAACTTTAATTTCAATATTTACCATATAAAAGTCAGTTAATTGTAAAAAGTCTCTTTTTTGTGAATGTCCTCAAACGGATGTTTTAAGTATATGCATGTCTTTCCAGGTGGCTCAGTGGTAAAGAATTTGCCTGCTAATGCAGGAGACACAGGAGATGTGGGTTTGATCCTTGGGTAAGGAAGATCCCCTGGAGAAGGAAATGGCTACCTGTTCCAGTATTCTTGCCTGCAAAAATCCATGAACAGAGAAGCCTAGTGATCTACAGTCTAAGGGGTCGCAAAGAGTCAGACATGATCGAGCACACGTGCACACACATACACGCGCGCACACACACACATATTTATACATGCCTTCTACATTATCTTTAAGAAAAACCCATTAGTTTTATTATGACTTTCTTTTCCCTAGGTAAAAGCAAAAAAAATTCAAAGTTAACTTTCATAAAATTAGTTATCACTGAAAATTTCTTATTGAATGGAGAGTGAAAAAAGACAATTTAACCTTATATTGGCATCTGTCAAATCTTTTGCTTGGAGGTTGTCAATCAAAGACTAGAATATTCTGCATTAGGTAGAGATTTAAATATAACCTTCACATTCTGCTGATAATCTGACTGTATAATGCAGGTTTTCCATATATTACTTGGCTTTCTATGGATTCTTTGGGGATTTCATAAGGAGATTTTCAAAGTTCAGAAGAACTCATGTTTAATTAATTAGTTTTAAAAAAAACATTTCCAGGGCTAGAGAATGGGCAGCAGAATCATTATGAGTAGACTATACTGGGAACATTACAGTAGAATAGAAGATGTTTTCTTTTTTTTTTTAATTTTATTTTTTAACTTTACAATATTGTATTGGTTTCGCCATATATCCACATGAATCCTCCACAGGTATACACATGTTTCCCATCCTGAACCCACCACTCTCCTCCCTCCCGGTACCATCCCTCTGGGTCATCCCAGAGCATCAGCCCCAAGCATCTAGTATCATGCATCAAACCTGGACTGGTGACTCGTTTCATATATGATATTATACATGTTTCAATGCCATTCTCCCAAATCATCCCATCCTCTCTCCCTCTCCCACAGAGTCCAAAAGACTGCTCTATATATCAATGACTCTTTTGCTGTCTCGTATACAGGGTTATTGTTACCATCTTTCTAAATTCCATACATATGCATTAGTGTACTGTATTGGTGATTTTCTTTCTGGTTTACTTCACTCTGTATAATAGGGTCCAGTTTCATCCACCTCATTAAAACTGATTCAAATGCATTCTTTTTAATGGCTGAGTAATACTCCATGGGGAATAGATGGGGAAACAGCGGAAACAGTGTCAGACTTTATTTTTCTGGGCTCCAAAATCACTGCAGATGGTGACTGCAGCCATGAAATTAAAAGACGCTTACTCCTTGGAAGGAAAGTTATGACCAACCTAGATAGCATATTCAAAAGCAGAGACATTACTTTGCCAACAAAGGTTCGTCTAGTCAAGGCTATGGTTTTTCCTGTGGTCATGTATGGATTGAGAGTTGGACTGTGAAGAAGGCTGAGCGCCGAAGAATTGATACTTTTGAACTGTGGTGTTGGAGAAGACTTTTGAGAGTCCCTTGGACTGCAAGGAGATCCAACCAGTCCATTCTGAAGGAGATCAGCCCTGGGATTTCTTTGGAGGGAATGATGCTGAAGCTGAAACTCCAATACTTTGGCCACCTCATGCAAAGAGTTGACTCATTGGAAAAGACTCTGATGCTGGGAGGGATTGGGGGCAAGAGGAGAAGGGGACGACAGAGGATGAGATGGCTGGATGGCATCACTGACTCAATGGACATGAGTCTCAGTGAACTCAGGGAGTTGGTGATGGACAGGGAGGACTGGTATGCTGTGATTCATGGGGTCGCAAAGAGTCGGACACGACTGAGCGACTGATCTGATCTGATCTGAATACTCCATTGTGTATATGTACCACAGCTTTCTTATCCATTCATCTGCTGATGGACATCTAGGTTGCTTCCATGTCCTTGCTATTATAAACAGTGCTGCGATGAACATTGGGGTACACATGTCTCTTTCAACTCTGGTTTCCTCAGTGTGTATGCCCAGCAGTGCAATGTTTTAGACTTGAATTAAGCATCTTCACACACACTACAGCAGTATTTACTGAATGTGACTAGGTAGATGGGAATAAGTGACTATAGTCTCTGCTTAACAAAAGAACTTCAAAACTAATAACTCCAAAACAGCTAAAGTATTAACAAATAATTAGTTTCACATTTTCAAAATCAAAGCTTCAAAAGTATTCTTTAATTCTGTCAAATAATAAACAAGTAAAAATTATCTTTGGAATTATATCTTAATGGAATAGATTATTATTTACTGCTCAGCTTCATACATTTTAGAAATAGTTTGTACAGTTAGAAGTATTTTGTGCAATCATGTCTGGGGAATTTCAAAGTAAGCATTATTTATAATTATAAATATAATATGTGTTATTGTATATAAAATATTATATGCACATTGCAATGTAAGGTAAATTATTTCATTCTCCTAGTTCAAGATGGTATATGAAATATAGTTATACCCTATTTTCCCCTCCCCAATGATATGGCTAAAATATTTAGAAAAACATGTACACACACACACACATGCATAAAAGAAAAAAAATTCAAAAGGCATATAGTTTAAACTTTCCTTTTACAGTGCATTAGGGCTGTCTTTCTTGAATGTATAGTTAGAGCACTATTTTGGTCAGTTGATCTTTAAAACAATTTTCTAACAGGCTATTCAAGCTTTTTTTTTTGACACACAGTGCTCTATTTTACTGCTTTACTCAAAGATTTGATTCCCAAACACATTTGAGATATACAAATGTGCTTATAATTATTAATTGTGCATAATATTTATATTTCCTTTGCATTTTCTCAGGTTATTCCCCATTATATATAACTCACTCTACCTCATTATTCAAGATGGCAAAATCTGACTTATTCTGTAGGATTAAGGAGTCAGATCCAAGTTTAATCCAATAAAAAAATCCATCCTACAATGCTTCATCAATGACTCCAGTCAGAGATCATAATTTCATTTGGTATGAATATCTTGTAGAGGTAGAAGATGTGAGTACAGAGAAATGTTCTTATAAAACTCTCATTGCTCAGAAAAATCTGAGCCTTATGCTGATAAATATATAAATAGACTTTGTGAAGGTTATTAGTGAAGACATTTAAAGGTTGGCAAATTTTAGTGCATATTTTCTGTCTTCCACTACATTAAAATATAGTTTTTATTCTATAGAATTCTAACAAAGACATCCCCTTAGCTTAAACATATTTCAGTTATTATTTTTCAGGAATATAAAAATTAAAAAATATATTTCTGGTTAATTTTCAGAGTGCAAAGATAATTACTTAGCTATAATTTGTCTCTATCTTTCCTTCTTAATATAACTTGCATATATGATTATCAAAGCATATTAGAAATAGAATGAACATTAAAGAAGAATATAAAAAGCAACATTTCTCTCCCTCAGTTCAGCCTGTAAATATTTCTGAGTCTGAATTACTGGAAGCTTTTGACTCTTAGCTATAATTTGAAGGATATCTTCTTTTCTGCTTCAGAATAACTTAGTTTTTAGCTTTCACAGCCTCTTGATTTGGGGCAGATAAATTAATTTTAAAATTCCACACTTACAGCATTTTTTCAGCAAATAAAAGTCATTTTGAGTTATCAAAAGGAGGTCTATACTTGACCTTCTCAGTACAGACTCAAATTATTTTTCAGATGCAATGACTAAGATTGGAAGATATGACCACAACTGTGAGTCTTAAAATAAAAATGACTTTAAAACAATTGGATTAAATTACTTATTACCAGAATTTTCTGAAATTTTAATTCTAGGGAAGTAATCATTGAGTTGAAGTTAAAATTAGCAACAGAAATTATATAAAAATATTTTTTTTTTCCAATATGGAAGCCAGAAATGTATCCTGGAAGATGTGAAAGGTGCTATTGGAGTTAGGTGCAATCAAGCAGTTATAAACAACATTGATTTTATATTATCAGCTGTGTCTGACTCTGCAAACTCATGGAGCCTGCCAGGCTCCTCTGTCCATGGGATTCTCCAAGCAAGAGTATTGGAGTGGATTGCCATTCCCTTCTCCAGGGGATCTTCCCGACCCAGGGATTGAAACCATATCTCCTGCACTGCAGCAGATTCTTTACAGTCTGAGCCACCAGGGAAGCCTTATATTATCTAAAAGGTCATTCAAATTTTAATCATGGTAAATCATAAGACAAAGAAAAAAAGGTGAATTTGAATTTATAAGAATTTGAATCTATATATCTATGTAATCTATGTATCTTATCTATATAAGATATCTATATCTAAAGAAAGAAAATGTTAATGAAACCGTTTCCTATACCATTTGGATGAACTTAGCTGAAATTTACATATATCTCACTCGTAGAATCATTCTACCTATTGAGAAAGAGAAATTTTCTCTTAATATGATTGGATGACTCTGAAGGAAATCTAAGGAGCTGGGTTGCAGGGTACACCACACATCTAATCTAGCAGACTAAGCACAAAATGAGACCATCCTAGTGTTCAACCACATAATCTCTGCCATTTTCAAGAACACATCAGAAGAGTAAATGTAATACTTGTGTTATTGAAGGTGACTTTGCCCTTGCTTTAGTTGTACAGTGCAGTTCCTAGAACAAATAATGTATTTATCTTTGAAAGGAAAGTAATTACATGCAAATGCTGTTGGTCCTATAAAAATCAATTTTTCCTCAGACAAATGATTTATAAGAAGAAAAAGCGACAGCCTCAATAGCTATAATGCTTGTCTAGAGAAAATTAGAAGACTTTTATACATTTTAATGTGTAAAGTTCATACCATATAATTATAAGTTAAAAAAAAAAGTATTTGGCTTGAAAACTCAGTTCTCCATGATTGTCTGATACAAGGAATTTTTGCAGACCCATTGTATCAGTTGTAAATTAAATATAAACTAAAATAACTTTTAAAACAAAATTAATAATAGTCTCTTCCCAATAACCTCTTGTAGTTTGGAAGTATAGTTAATTTACTTCATTGTAATATGTGTGATATTATGCAGGATAAGATCAATGATAACAAGTGTTTCTTGGAACTGTAATTTATTTCACATGCACATGAAACTTGTTCATAACTTGAAGGCACTGAGAGATGACATAATTTGAAATTTACATAATTTGATCTGGAAACACTGACCTGTGGAATATGTGACGAACCAGTATTATTAAAATTCAAGGGTTCCACCTTTCCATTCCCATTCTTCTAAAGGGGATTCTGTTTTAACATGGCTATTTTCCTTCTTCACTTTTAAAGTACAGTCATTCTAAACCTGGAATTTTAAAAAACTACTCATGCAGAAAAGAGGAAGGAACATCAAATATTGGAGCATCTCAGAGTGGGTAATGTTGTTCAGGAGTTTTGAAGGCAAGTTGAAAAGGAGCTATACGGTGAGCAGAAAAGTAATAGGGATCATAGGAGTGGTGTCAGAGAGATTGCCTGTATGTGTGTGTGGACTAAGTTCTAGAAAAACAAAAATTAGCTTATTTTTATTTTGTATTTTGTTTCCTAGATTATATTATTCTAATCTCAATATAAGTTCAACTTGAAACTAAAAGTTACCTCTCTACTTGTATTTTTTAAACAGTTCTACTTAAATACATTTTATAGACATATGTGGATAGTCAACTAGATAATATATCAACTAATATATACGAACAATCAGATTTTGGATTTACTTGTTCATGTTCCTCATGATAATATTAAATACAATGAAAGGTAAAATAGATGTCCTTCACATAATTCTAAAATATTATTAATGTTAATTCAGTAAATCTACCCAAAATTTACTTTTAAGATATATGAAAATTTCCAATCTAGTTTGAGATACAATTTTCTTAAATGATAGATTCCTAAATACTTATAATTCCAAACTGTTAGTAAGAAGTCTTATATAATGATATTCCAAATAATCTTATCTCCCTTGATATAGCCATTTCTGAAGTCCAGATGAGTGTGGTGCTCTAGAAAGCCATACCTCAAGCACTATTTTGTTTTCAGTGGTATTATCTTACCTATTTTGATGCAACCAACCTAGTAATGTGACAACATACAAGTCCATAAGGCAGGTATCACTCTCTTGAGCCATATTCTGGTTTAGAGAAGATTCCTGTATTGAAGGTAGATTCTCCAATAGAGTTCAGAGCCAATATAAATGAGGGTAGTCTATACAGCAAGAACTATTTTTACTTAATTAGACTGAGAAAGAAGGAGCTAAATCAGTTGGCCTCTGATTCATTTCTCTCCAATTTATAGAAGAATAGTATTCCGGTAGAAAACAAGCAAGCAGTAGATGTGGTCTAATCGCCTTATAAACATACTAATAACAATTCTTTTAGTAAATAGATGAATGGTATGTGTTAGGAAGAGAGTACTAGCTGTGGGTTTCTCTGAACAGAATGATCCCAGTTTAGCACTGCTGGTATGTAAACAGACCTATAAGCTATGGATTTATAAGGCATGAATATCTGAAGAATGTCACGTAAGCTACATAGCTCTCTGGGATACAAAATAAGGATGTCTCAAAACTTACCGGTTCTCATAGTGAAAGATTATCCACAGAGTTCATTTAGGGACTTCATCTACTCTGAGTCAGAAAGCATGTGTCTGATGAGTAGCAGAAAGTTATGGGGAGCTGCACTGGATTTCCTGAACACCTCCTTCTTTGACAATGGCCCTGGATTGTTTGTACATTTGAAATTGTTAACAAAGCTAGATCCCAAGCAAGGTCCTAGACTCATATGAATCTAATTTGACAATTCAATTATTCTTGTTAGTACAGTGATACTTTCCCAGGTTACTCAGAGCTTATGGAGGTCACTGCATGTTGCAAATCACCTGAGTTATATCACTGATGTCTTCAAAACTGAGGTAGCCTTTTTTTTCTAATGTCTTACTTACTCTACAGTTTGGTGACAGGAGTTCCAGAAAAAAACATCTATTTCTGCTTTATTGACTTTGCCAAAGCCTTTGACTGTGTAGATCACAATAAACTGTGGAAAATTCTGAAAGAGAAGGGAATACCAGAGCACCTGATCTGCCTCTTGAGAAATCTGTATGCAGGTCAGGAAGCAACAGTTAGAACTGGTCATGGAGCAACAGACTGGTTCCAAATAGGAAAAGGAGTACGTCAAGGCTGTATATTGTCACCATCTTTATTTAACTTATATGCAGAGTACATCATGAGAAACCCTGGACTGGAAGAAACACAAGTTGGAATCAAGATTGCTGGGAGAAATATCAATAACCTCAGATATGCAGATGACACCACCCTTATGGCAAAAAGTGAAGAGGAACTAAAAAGCCTCTTGATGAAAGTGAAAGTGGAGAGTGAAAAGGTTGGCTTAAAGCTCAACATTCAGAAAACGAAGATCATGGCATCTGGTCCCATCACTACATGGGAAACAGATGGAGAAACAGTGGAAACAGTGTCAGACTTTATTTTTCTGGGCTCCAAAATCACTGCAGATGGTGACTGCAGCCATGAAATTAAAAGACACTTACTCCTTGGAAGGAAAGTTATGACCAACCTAGATAGCATATTCAAAAGCAGAGACATTACTTTGCCAACAAAGATTCGCCTAGTCAAGGCTATGGTCTTTCCTGTGGTCGTGTATGGATGTGAGAGCTGGACTGTGAAGAAGGCTGAGCGCCGAAGAATTGATGCTTTTGAACTGTGGTGTTGGAGAAGACTCTTGAGAGTCCCTTGGACTGCAAGGAAATCCAACCAGTCCATTCTGAAGGAGATCAGCCCTGGGATTTCTTTGGAAGGAATGATGCTAAAGCTGAAACTCCAGTATTTTGGCCACCTCATGCGAAGAGTTGACTCATTGGAGAAGACTGATGCTGGGAGGGATTGGGGGCAGGAGGAGAAGGGGTCGACAGAGGATGAGATGGCTGGATGGCATCACTGACTCGATGGATGTGAGACTGAGTGACCTCCGGGAGCTGGTGATGGACAGGGAGGCCTGGCGTGCTGCGGTTCATGGGGTTGCAAAGAGTCGGACACGACTGAGCGACTGATCTGATCTGATCTGATCTGAAGTGATGATGGCTATAGGATTCTATAGTGAAATATGAAAATAAGGCTATATGCACTAAAAGAAGAAAGAAAATACCTCTGGTGCAGTACAGAATTTAAGTATGGAGAACTAAAAACCATTCCATAAAACTATATGCTACCTCTATTAATTAGAAGGATATTATACATAATTGGAGAAGGCAATGCCACCCCATTCCAGTACTCTTGCCTGTAAAATCCCATGGATGGAGAAGCCTGGTAGGCTGCAGTCCATGGGGTTGCTAGAAGTCAGACACGACTGAGCGACTTCACTTTCACTTTTCACTCTCATGCATTGGAGAAGGAAATGGCAACCCACTCCAGTGTTCTTGCCTGGAGAATCCCAGGGACAGGGGAGCCTGGTGGGCTGCCGTCTCTGGGGTTGCACAGCTTCAGACATGACTGAAATGACTTAGCAGCAACACATAATTATTTCTGAACTCTTAGGAAAATAAAAACAATAAATCATAGCTAGTCAATGAAATAACTTATCCATTTAAGGACAGAATTATATTACAGTTAGAGAAAATAGTGTTTTGTCTTTTAGAATATTCTCTAGAGTGAGTTATGTGAGTGAGTGAGTGTGTGTCTGTGAACGTGTGTGCATTTCTGTGGGGATGAATACATGAGCTTACATGCAATCTTAAATCAAATGAGACAGTTCAAACTTGAAGATGGTAGCATTAGCTAGTTTTTGAAATGAGAAAGATTATTTTAATCTTTCATCAAATTCAAAAGTATTCATCTGATTAAGAAGTTCTTACTGCTAATGAACATGTTGTCCTAGAAAATCTGAAGTAGTACCAAGATCACAGAGTAAATGGCCATTATACTATGATTTATATTCCATAAAGCTTAGAAGTGAGTTGTCAAAAGTAACCAATATCATTGATGAAGAGAATCTTCAAAATTATGAGATTTTAGTTCTAAATGTTTTGTTTTAGATGATGTATGAATGAAATATAATAAAACTGAGGCAAAAAAACTATTTTAATCCATCATCAAGTAACAGAAATTTTATTTAATGAAAAACAAGACTTCTAACTTCTTCCAATTTCCCAGCAATTGCAAATAATGAGAGATATGTTTATAAGTAAAGTAGATAGTCAGCAAGCTATAGCTCTACTCTCAACTACTTTGAAGTTATCTGAAGTTTCTAGGAATATTTTACAGGTTATTCTGTGAATAAAAAAGAAGAGCCTTGTTAGCTGTGTTTTAGGAATATGTACTGCTTAATTATTCCATTGAGAGTAGGTTTCTTTACACATAAATTATTTCATAAGTTATTTGAAAAAAAAGCAAACTTGTGCATCCATATAAATTACACAGAGTTTTTCAATGAGCCTAACAAACTACTTAACAATAAAAATATTTTAAAGCTTCTCTTTTCCTATTAACCTGAGTAAGAACTTTGCCTTGTCAGGTAACTACACAGACATCCTGAGGTGAAATTAAAATTTAAAAAGCCATTAACAAATAAAGTACTTATTCATTTTCAAGTAAATATTAACTACTTAATGAAAAATAATATATTTTAGGCATTAAAATAAATTATTCTTTCTGAAATTGGGCAATTCTTTATAATGAGCTTGGTGTAGGGTTTTCAATATCAAGGAATAAATTACCGTCTTACAAATTTTTCCCATTTTTCTCCAATTGAAAAACAATTAAAATCCAATTGAAAGCACCATAATAATAAAAAATGATAACAGCAATAATAAGAAAAGCAATATTTACTCTGATGTTATATGCCTGGCACTCTGCTAAAATGTTGTTCATGTACATATATTTACAATCATTACTGTAACTTTCAGAACTATTATCCTAACAACAATAACAAAAAACACAAGTATATGCATTATATTATTTAGTCTTTAGAACCTCTATGTGGTAGGCAGTTTTACTTGATTATACTGGAGATGAGTAAGTTTTTCCTTTGAGAAGGTAAACAAGTGGTCCAAGGACATACAACTCACAGGTGAAACATAGTTGAAATGAATGTGCTGAGCCACCATTTACATTATAAGGAATGAAAGAGTATGTGTTAGTCACTCAGTTATGTCTGACTCTTTTTGACCCTGTGGACTGGGACCCACCAGGCTCCTCTGTCCTTGGAATTCTCCGGGCAAGAATACTGGAGTGGCGTACCGTTTCCTTGTTTCTCCAGGGTATAATCCAAATCCAGGGATTGCACCTGAGTCTCCTCCATTGCAGGTGAATTCTTTGCCATTTGAATCACCAGGGAAGCCCTATGAAACAGTACGTATTCAAAATATGAAACAATATCTATCCAGAAAAACATCTATTTCTGCTTTGTTGACTATGCCAAGGCCTTTGACTGTGTGGATCACAATAAACTGTGGAAAATTCTGAAAGAGATGGGAATACCAGATCACCTGACCTGCCTTTTGAGAAACCTGTATACAGATGAGAAAGCAACAATTAGAACTGCACATGGAACAACAGACTGATTCCAAATAGGAAAAGGAGTACGTCAAGGCTGTATACTGTCACCCTGCTTATTTAACTTATATGCAGAGTACATCATGAGAAATGCTGGACTGGAAGAAACACAAGCTGGAATCAAGATTGACAGGAGAAATATCAATAACCTCAGATATGCAGATGACACCACCCTTATGGCAGAAAGTGAAGAGGAACTAAAAAGCCTCTTGATGAAAGTGAAAGAGGAGAGTGAAAAAGTTGTGGCAATCTTGTGCTTCATCCAGCCCAGTATTTCTCATGATGTACTCTGCATATAAGTTAAATAAGCAGGGTGACAGTATACAGCCTTGACATACTCCTTTCTCAATTTGGAACCAGTCTGTTCTTTCATGTCCAGTTCTAAGTGTTGCTTCCTCACCTGCATACAGATTTCTCAGGAGGTAGGTCAGGTGGTTTGATGTTCCCATCTCTTGAAGAATTTTCCAATTTTTTTGTGATCCACACAGTCAAAGGCTTTGGCATAGTCAATAAAGCAGAAGTAGATGTTTTTCTGGAACTCTCTTGCTGTTTCAATAATCCAACAGATGTTGGCAATTTTATTTCTGGTTCCTTTGTATTTTCTAAATCGAGCTTGAACATCTGGAGGCTCATGGTTCACATACTGTTGAAGCCTGGCTTGGAGAATTTTGCTAGAGTGTGAGATGAATGCAATTGTGTCGTAGTTTGAGCATTCTTTCCATTGTCTTTCTTTGATATTGGGAGGAAAACTGACCTTTTCCAGTCCTGTGGCCACTGCTGAGTTTTCCAAATTTGCTGGCATGTTGAATGCAGCACTTTTACAGCATCATTTTTTAGGATTTAGAAATAGCTCAACTGGAATTCCATCACCTCCACTAGCTTTGTTCGTAGTGATGCTTTCTAAGGCCCGCTTGACTTCACATTCCAGAATGTCTGGCTCTAGGTGAGTGATCACATCATCGTGATTATCTTGGTCATGAAGACCTTTTTTGTATAGTTCTTTTGTGTATTCTTACCACTTCTTCTTAATATCATCTGCTTCTGTTAGGTCCATACCATTTCTGTCCTTTATTGTGCCCATCTTTGCCTGAAATGTTCCTTTGGTTTCTCTAATTTTCTTGAAGAGATCCATAGTGTTTCCCATTCTATTGTTTTCTTCTATTTCTTTTCATTGAACACTGAGGAAGGCTACTTGGTTTAGCTCACTCTAAGTCTGACTCTATGGATATGATTTTGAGCAAGCCCCAAGAGTTGGTGATGGATAGGGAAGCCTGGCATGCTGTAGTACATAGGATCATAAAGAGTCAGACACGACTGAATTGTCTGAACTGAACTCTAAATCCAGGATGATGTCATCTTAAGATCTGTAATTTAGTTAACATCTTCCTTTTTTCAAATCTGATCACATTCACAGCTTCTAGGAGTTTTGGGATTTGGGCATATATATCATGGGCTACAATTCAACCACTATATTTGTTTTCATAAGAAAGACTGATTTAGTAATTGTTCATTTTTCTTTTACTTAAAACTAGAATAATAAATAACATCCAAATTAAATGGTCCTCTCTTTTTTGACAATTTCAGGAAACCCTAAGACTTATTCAGTTTTCAGAAAAAAATAGTGTTAAGTCTTATTATTATTATTTCCTTTTTCATTGTTCTAGAACTCAGATATATGCCTTTTGAGTTGGGAGAGCATTATCACTATGACTGGTGATGCAGGAAAAAAAAAAAAAAAGAAGAAGAAGAAAAAAAAACTATACTTATTGACTGGGGACTGGTAATGCATCTGCCTTGAAGGAAGCTTGGAGAGTACTCCACCATAGCTACTTCTGATGAAGCTTTGTAGGGTGCAAACATCTAGTTCAAACGGGTTCCAGAGTCTTGCTGTGGGGCTCAGTTTCTGCTCTGCCATTTTCTTCTTATGTGATCTTGGGTAGCTTCCTTAATTCAGGCATCTAGGAAAGGTTTTCCCATCAGATAATGCTTGGGATCCTAAAATCATTGTGAGAGACTACAGTTTAAAGACAGTCTGGACCTCTCCCCATTGTTTTTGTGCCAGGCACCTCTGTTCATGTAATTCTCCAGGCAAGAATACTGGAGTATGTTGCCATGCCCTCTCCAGGCAATTTTCCCAATCCAGGGACAGAAATTGGGTTTCCTGCATGGTAGGAAGATTCTTAACCATCTGAGTCACCAGAGAAACTTCTTTTTTGTTTCTGTTCTTTACATTTGTGTCCCACCAGACATCGAATTAAAAGTCAAGAGAGAAAGGTAATATTTTTCCACACTTATTTTCGTCCAGATCTCCAGACCTCCCACTATCAGTTGGCTCTGATATGTAGGAACATGGAGCTGGTGTCTCTTCTCTAGCAAGCATGCCTGCTCACACTCAGCCACTCAGTCATGTATAATTCTTTTCTGCCCCCTGGACTATAGCCAGCCAGGCCCCCCTGTTCATGGAATTTTCCCGGTAAGAATACTGGAGTGGGTTGCCATTCCCTTCTCCAGGGGATCTTCCCACCCAGGGGTCGAACCTTGTTCTCTTGCATTGGGACAGACAGATTCTTTACCACTGTGCCACCTAGGAAGCTCCTTTCCTCCAGAGTACCCTCAAATGGATCATTTTCTTCCCCATTTCTAAGGCAATAAGCTCCTTATACTTGTATCTGCATAAGTAAGAAAGATTATTCAAGTTATAACTTAGAGTTATAGAAGAAAACTTTGCTTTAAAGTAATTTTCTGCTTCTAACAATACACTTAAAACTACTAGTATATCTTGGGTGCAATGTTCTTAAAACCAATGGTAACTTTCTTTTACACACACATATATAGTTGGAAACTGAGAAACAAGATGTATGATTAAAACAATTCTCTTAACTGGCTGGATCTCATTGTATTTTCATCTTGTCTGTATCTATTTTAAAGCAGAATGCATAATAGATTTTAAAAAGTGTGTAATACATGTACATATGTACACTTGAGGGTATAGTTTGAGTGCTGGAAATCTTTTCTGTTTCTTTATTTTTCTACTTCAATAAATTCGTTGACTTGCTATACATTGAAATTTATAGTTATAATCCATATTCAGAATATTTCAATGGTTCCAATAGATTCTTGAAATCTAGAGGTTAAAGTCATCTACATTCTTTATTTTAAATTACAAGAATCCTCCCACTTTATTTTTATATTATATATATATACACACACACACACGTGTGTGTGTGTGTGTGTGTGTGTGTGTGTGTGTGTATGTATATAAACTTCCCTGATGGCTCAGACAGTAAAGAATCTTCCTACAATGTAGGAGACCCGGGTTCTATCCCTGGGTCAGGAAGATCCCCTGGAGAAGGGAATGGCTGCCCATTCCAATATTCCAATATTCTTGCCTGGAGAATTCCACAGAGAGAGGAGCCTGCTGGATTAAAATCCATCACGTGCAAAGACGAAACAGGACTGAGTGACTAACATTTCACTTCATATATATATATATATATATATATATATAATATATATATATGTATATATATATCAGATCAGATCAGTCGCTCAGTCGCGTCCGACTCTCTGCGACCCCATGAACCGCAGCACGCCAGGCCTCCCTGTCCATCACCAGCTCCCGGAGGTCACTCAGACTCGCATCCATCGAGTCAGTGATGCCATCCGGCCATCTCATCCTCTGTCGTCCCTTTCTCCTCCTGCCCTCAATCCCTCCCAGCATCAGAGTCTTCTCCAATGAGTCAACTCTTCGCATGAGGTGGCCAAAATACTGGAGTTTCAGCTTTAGCATCATTCCTTCTAAAGAAATTCCAGGATTGATCTCCTTCAGAATGGACTGGTTGGATCTTCTTGCAGTCCAAGGGACTCTCAAGAGTCTTCTCCAACACCACAGTTCAAAAGCATCAATTCTTCGGCGCTCAGCCTTCTTCACAGTCCAGCTCTCACATCCATACATGACCACAGGAAAGACCATAGCCTTGACTAGGCGAACCTTTGTTGGCAAAGTGATGTCTCTGCTTTTGAATATGCTATCTAGGTTGGTCATAACTTTCCTTCCAAGGAGTAAGCGTCTTTTAATTTCATGGCTGCAGTCACCATTTGCAGTGATTTTGGAGCCCAGAAAAACAAAGTCTGACACTGTTTCCACTGTTTCTCCATCTATTTCCCATGCAGTGATGGGACCAGATGCCATGATCTTCGTTTTCTGAATGTTGAGCTTTAAGCCAACCTTTTCACTCTCCACTTTCACTTTCATCAAGAGGCTTTTTAGCCCCTCTTCACTTTCTGCCATAAGAGTGGTGTCATCTGCATATCTGAGGTTATTGATATTTTTCCCGGCAATCTTGATTCCAACTTGTGTTTCTTCCAGTCCAGCATTTCTCATGATGTACTCTGCATATAAGTTAAATAAACATGGTGACAATATGCAGCTATATGTATATATATGTGTATATATATATATCATAATGCATATTACATATACACACTATATAATGTTATATATGCTATGCATAAATGTGTGAAAGTGAAAGTCTTTCAGTTGTGCCTGACTCTTTGTGAACCCATGGACTATACAGTCCATGGAATCCTCCAGGCCTGAATACCGGAGTGGATAGCCTTTCCCTTCTCCAGTGTATCCTCCCAATCCAGGGATCGAGCCCAAATCTCCCACATTGCAGGCAAATTCTTTACCAACTGAGACAAAAGGGAAGCCCAAGAATATTTGAGTGGGTAGCCTATCCCTTCTCCAGCAGATCTACTCGACCAAGAAATAGAATTGAGTTCTCCTGCATTGCAGGTGAATTCTTTACCAACCGAGCTATAATGTATAAATATATAAATTCACATTTTGTTAACCTTGTTTATGCTCAAATCACATTTTGAGTTAACTCCCTCATATTTTTGTTGTTCAGTTGCTATCACATCCAACTCTTTGTGGCAGGGTGGACTGCAGCATACCAGGCTTCCTTGTCCTTCACTATCTTCTGGAATTTGCTCAGAATCATGTCTGTTGTGTCAGTGATGCCATCCAATCATGTCATCCTCTGTCACCACCTTCTCTTCCTGCCCTCAACCTTTCTCAGGATCAGGATCTTTTCCAATGAGTCAGCTCTTTGCATCAAGTGGCCAAAGTATTGAAGCTTCAGCTTCAACATCAGTCTTTCCAATGAATATTCAGGGTAGATATTTATTGGAACTCTCATAGCTCTTCCTATAATTAAAATGATTCTTCTCCTATTTATGTTGCCGACACTTATTTTTCAAAGTCAGTTCATGTCAGTTATAATAATGTTACTACAACCAACAATATCAAGGACAATGTAAATATTTAAATATATTTTTCACATATTTTATTTAGTATTTTTGTATTAATTTTCAAAAGTATGAAAATGTTTTATGAAAAACAGAGCCATATTTTATAACTTTTTATTTTTTTCTATATTACCAAGAAAATACTATTATAAACTTATAGAGTCATTTGAACAATTTAAGCTACTTAAGATTATTAGTTGAATTTAAGCATAGCCAATTACAGGTTCATTAATATATTTGAAGGAGGAATATGATACCTTGGAATCAAAGAAATTTACTTCATAAATTAAAGAAAAAAACTACTATTTCATCTAAAAAACCATAAATTTCCTTGGAAAAGTATAACCATTAAAACCAATGTTACTTATTTGCCTGAGTTCAAATGACTTGGTTTAAATGTAGCTTTCTTTGCAAATTTTTAACAATAAAAGGTTAAAAAACATGATAGGATACAGCCAATAGACTTAAAATATGCTCTAAGGGTAGAGGATGGGCATTGAACAAGCAAACCACAGTGCTATATGTCCCATAATAACCTTTAAGCAGCCTGGAAGAATTACTTCTCTTGGTAGGCTGATATGTTGTATTTCAAAGCCACAGTTTGAGCACAGACCAAAGTTCCCTAGAGTGAATGATGTATAGTATCAGATAACTATTGATTAGCTTTGTATTCTTCAATCAAAAGAAACTTACATTCGGGCTTCCTTGGTGGTCCAGTGGTTAAGACCACATGTTTCCACAGCAGAAGGGCAGAGTTTCAATCTCTGGAAAGCCCCCCGCCGCGCCCCCCCCCCCCAAAAAAAAAAAAAAAAACTTTAAAATGTACATTATTAGATTTTGATTTTGAAATGGAAAGAAACAGAGCTACTTTTTCTATAACAACATATTTGAATTTTCTGCATATGTGTGTGTGTGTCCGTGTGTGCTCAGTTTTGTCTGATTCTGCAAATAATTTTCTGCAGGTATTGTATAAGTCACTGGTAAAGACTGCAATACCTCTATACCTTTCTCCTCAACCTGCCCAAATTTGTGGACTATTCTGTAAAATATCTTTGAGAGTTCATTTTAGACTCTACATATTTTGGTTAGATTTAGCATCAAGTGCAATTAGATATGTATATTAAGATACTTTTAAACTTTATATAGGTAAGTTTTATATCATCATATTTATTTCTTTCTTTACTTTTATTTCAAATGATTATTTAGCATAGAAAATCCATTATACTTATATGATTATATATATTTTCATGAAATCCACTTTTATTTTATAAGCTAATATTTTCAATGTTTTAATGGTCTGATTTAATTAGTATAATGACTGATTTCCTCATAGCGATATTCTTTGTATTTATGTCCTTTCTAATGAGAGTAGGCAGTTCAAATGTGATATGCTTTAATTAAAGAAATTTCAGAATCTAAGATCAAATTTTTGAAGTGGAATATGAAGCTAATTTTGATTCAGAGTTTCACAATTTATTCGTTATCATACATTAATACACTGGATAATTAGTCTAATTCCCAAATGAGTAATTCGAAGCTTTTTTTGATAGTGTTAGAATGGTGCAAGTAAGTTATAAATCTGAACATTCTTAATTTCATAAATGGCTTAGATATGTTTTAAATTCAAGAATTCAGGAAATCTCTGAGTAATAAATCTACAGATCTTGTTCCCTATAAAATTTGCAACTTGTTTGACTATTTACAAATACATTTAATGGTGAATTTATACCTTGCTGTGATCATTTCTATGTGTATTGGAGAATTAAATGTTTGGGCTTGGGTATGTTTTGACATAGATTTTCCTGGAGGCTTTAGTGGTAAAGAACCCCCCTGCCAATGCAGTAGACATAAGAGACGTGAGTTTGATCCCTGGGTCAGGAAGATCCCTGGAGGAGGAAATGGCAACCCACTCCAGTATTTTTTTTTTTTCTTTTCCTTGCATTAGTGTTATATATTTGTTGCAATGAATGCACTAATGTTAACATGATATTATTAACAAAAAGTCCCACAGTTTATATTAAGGATCCCTCTTTGTGTTGTATAATTCTTTTACTTGAAAAATGCTTCATGTTATGTATCCACCATGACTGTATCATATGAGATAATGTTAATGCCCTGAAATCTGTGTACCATCTACTTATTTCACCCCACTGTCCCTGTACCTCTGGCAATCACTGCTCTTTTCATTGTCCTATAGTTTTGCCTTTTTCATAGTCATATTGTTGAAATCAAATAATGCATAGGTTTTTTTAGACTGGCTTCTTTCACTTAGCACTATGTATTGGAGATTTCTCCACATTTTTTTTGTGACTATGTAGCTAGTTTTATCATTAATATTCCATTTTTTGGATTAATATTCAAAATGTCCACAGTTTATCCATACACATATTGAAAGGAGTCTTGGTTGTCTCAACATTTTGACAATTGTTTTTAAAGCTACTATAAATAAAGATCCATGTACAGGGTTTTTGTGGACATTAGTTTTTCTTATACTTAGTTAAATCCCAGTATTCTTGCCTGGAGAATCCCATGGACAGAGAAGCCTGGCGGACTATAGTCCATAGGGTTGAAAAGAGTCAGACAGGACTGAAGCGACTTAGCATGCATAGTTTAGAAATAGTGAGTGAGATAACAAAGAATATGACTGTGAATTTTAGTATTAATTAGTGAAATTTCATGACTATTTGCCCCCATTAAAGTTATATTTTTGGATTCCCCCCTTAAATCATTGGGAAACCCAAAAATCCTCAAAACTTTTCTTTGGAGAAATACAACTGTCAGTATCTCAGCTTCACATAATACCATGAATATAATGGAAAGTTGAGCATCTTCTTAAGTTTTTTTCTTATTTTAAAGTATAACTAAAATAAAGGAGAAAAGAAACATTTAAAATTCTTTCAGCGTGCATGTGTGCATAGTCACTCAGTCATGTCTGACTCTTTGTGACATTTTGGACTTTAGCAAACCTTGCCAAAAAAATGATGTTTTTGATGAATTTTGCAGACAAAATTGTGTGTGTGCAATGAATAGTGTTTATCACAAAAGAATTAATGTATTATATAAACATAAGGTAAAAACCATTTATTTTATGTTCTATTTATATCATCTAAGATAAACTTCATTAAACAAATATTCTCATACCATTGTATGATTAAGATATTATTCTTTAGTCTTTATTTCTAATTCTCTCTAGCAAATTAAAGATATTCACATTCTTTGGAAATCCTTCCATCAAGACACTGGAACTATGTCTTATACAAATTAAATCCATTATAAGATATAAATAAATTTTCATTAAAATAAAGTTGCTGCTGCTGCTGCTAAGTCGCTTCAGTCATGTCCGATTCTGTGCGACCCCAGAGATGGCAGCCCACCAGGCTCCCCCATCCCTGGGATTCTCCAGACAAGAACACTGGAGTGGGTTGCCATTTCTGTCTCCAATGCATGAAAGTGAAAAGTGAAAGTGAAGTCGCTCAATGTGTCCCACTCCTAGCCGCCCACCCACCCCGTCCCCCGTGGACTGCAGCCCATCAGGCTCCATGGGACTCAGTCCGTGGGATTTTCCAGGCAAGAGTACTGGAGAGGGGTGCCATTGCCTTCTCCAAAAATAAAGTTAATAAAATATAAAACTGCAGTTGATTGCCATAGTTTGAGCTGTTATAACAAAATGACATAAAGTGAGAAAGAATACTAAGATCAAGGTCCAGCATGGTTAAATTCTGAGGAGAGATATTTACTGGGCTGCAGGCAGCTGACTTCTTGTATCCTCACATGGTAGATAGAGAGCTTTCTGGATTTTTCTTTCATCTGGCTGTGCTTAGTCACGTCAGTCTCTATGCTACTCCATGGACTGTAGGCCACCAGGCTCCTCTGTCCATGGGATTATATAGGCAAGAATACCTTAGTGGGTTGCCATTTCCTACTCCAGGGGATCTTCCGCCCCAGGGATCGAAATGGTGTCTTTTGCCTTTTGCGTCCCCTGGATTGGCACGTGCACATTCTTTCCCACTCTGACACCTGGGAGGCCCTTAACAAATTATTAATCCTCTTCATGAGGGCTCCTTGCTCATGCTGTAACCCTATCTCAAGCAACAATTCCACATCTGGTATATATACAAAAAGTCTGGGTCTTCCCTACCCAGAGATGGAATCTGGGTATCCTACTTTGCAGGCAAATTCTTTACCATCTGAGCTACCAGGGAAACTCACTAAAGTGTATAAACTTGTACAAAGTTCAAAAATAGCAAAATAAGTCTACAGTTTAAGATATAAGAAAGGTAAGCAGTAGGTTACTGTTGTGGGAGTGTGAGAATTTGTGAGAGTGTATTCACAAAGAGAAAGTACTTTGTGGGAGTGTGTTTCTTTGTGAGACTACAAAGGAACTCAAGCATTTCTAGATGAGAGATAATGTTTTCTAAATGTGTGTACAGCTTACGTCAATAGTGTGTGAAAATTCAGCAAGCTATGTACCTGCAATATGTATGATTTTCTATATTTACACAATGTGTTTTGTTTTTTTTTAATTTTTTAAAATTTTATTTTATTTAACTTTACAATATTGGTTTTGCCATATAACAAAATGAATGTGTTTTATGCTTCATTGTCCTTTTTAAACTTAGGTTATGAGTTCATCATGTGAATTCATAAGTAGATTGTTTTTTACATGTGTTTGAAAAATTCAGGCATAAGTCATAGATATGTGCTGGCCTTAAATTGCAAAAAATTATATCTGTTCAAATATGACTTAAATACCATCTATTCTGCAACCTTCACTTGCAGAACAATTAAAAATTCATTAAAAAAGATGAAATGTACTTATTTAACAAATATTTTAAAAGGCTCTTAGTATTTTTAAAAACAACACATATTTATTCATTAATGATAATAATAATTACTAACAATGATAATAATAGTAATATATATGATTAGTATTTATTCAGTTCAGTTCAATTTATTTGCTCAGTCATGTACAACTCTTTGCAATGCCATGGGCTGGAGCACACCAGGCTTCCCTGTCCATCACCAATTCCTGGAGCTTGCTCAAACTCATATCCATTGAGTTGGTGATGCCATCCAACCATCCCATCCTTTGTCAACCCCGTCTCCTCCTGCGTTCAATCTTTCCCAGCATTAGAGTCTTTTCCAATTAGTTGGTTAGTCAAATCATGTGGCCAAAGTTATTCAGCACTCAGCTTTCTTTATGATCCAGCTCTCACATCCATACATGACTACTGGAAAAACCATAACTTTGACTAGACACACCTTTATTGGCAAAGTAGTATCTCTGCTTTTTAATATGCTGTCTAGGTTTGTCATAGCTTTTCTTCCAAGGAGCAACCGTCTTTTAACTTCATGGCTGCAATCACCATCTGCAGTGATTTTGGAGCCCAAGAAAATAAAATCTGTCACTTTTTCCTTTGTTTTCTCATTTATTTGCCATGAAGTGATGGGACCAGATGCCATAATCTTAGTTGTTTTGAATGTGGAGTTTAAGCCAACTTTTTTTTCTCTCCTTTTTCACTTTCATCAAGAGGCTCTTCAGTTCCTCTTTGCTTTCTGAGGGTTGAATCATCTGCATTTATAAGGTTATTGATATTTCTCCCAGCAATCTTGATTCCAACTGTGCTTCATCCATTAGCTCATTTAATTATGTAAAAAGCCCAACATAATTGATGTTAAACATTTTAATCATTAAAAACTGTATTTGACATAACATGCTATAAACAAATTTTTATAAGCTGGTTTTGAATTTTCTACTTGAATCTTCTATTTTGACAAAGTATGTTGATGACTTGTTTATGGTATAAATTAATTGTATAGATTGAAAATTTTTTAGCTGTTTCTGGGGACAAGCTCAAGTGTTTATGAACTGCTTTAAAGTGATTCAGGATATGTTTCCCACACATGAAGTACAAGTGAATTAATTAGGTGGGAGGTTTCAAATGTAGTCAAGATCTAAGAAGGCTTTAATCCATTCTCTTTTGTTGAAAATGAAACAGACTTATTACCTTACTTCTGACAGATAGACTGTGGTATAAAGAATGATATGTCACTTCAGAATTAGACAGTGGCTTCCAACTTGGGCTTCCAACTTGAGGACTCTCTGTCCTACACTTTCTTAGCTTATTACCATAGGGGAAGTCAGATTCCATGTTAAGAAGTGTGCAAGTCAAGAAGCCCAGGTGGCAAGGAAACAAGGCCTTCCATAAACAATGAATGAACATGGACTCAGAAAAGCACTTATCTCTGCAATTGAATTTCCAGATGAAACCACAGCTCTAGGGAACAATTTGCCTGTAACCTCATGAGAGAACTATGGCAATGGTACCCAGTGAAGATGCACCTGGATTCTTGACTCTATCTCACAGAAACTATGAGATATCAAAGGTTGTATGGCAATTATTATGTAATAATAAATAAATAATAATGCTTTTGTTACCAATAAGTAGCAATAATAAATACTTAAACTATGGAAGTGGTTTTGGGACTGAGTAATGAGCTTTCAGGAAACTAAAAACTCAAAATGTTAGAAGACACTATGGAATTTTAGACTTGAAGTTGCTGGTAAGGGCTTAAACAACAGTGATAGGTATCTTATTAAAACCAAAGGAAAGGGGTTCTTATTATGCAGTGACATACAATTGAATGGAGTATAACAAATCCACCTACTGAACAAAATGTATCTATTTAATATTTTTACTAAAGCCTTTAAGATGCCAACTGACTTCTTGCTTCCTATTGGAAAATGTGAAACAAGATAAATAAATTCAAAAAAGAACTATTAGATAAAGGGGAGCCAGACCCAATATTTGTGAATATCCTCAGCTTCTTCAAATGATTTTTCATACTAAAATAAAGAAATGACTTTCAAGCAAAGTTCAAATCTAGAGAACTGCAAAAAAAGACATGATCTAAAGATGAAGCCAAAGACAAAAATCCTCTAAAGATTTTAAAGCTATACATCTTAGGTCCTCACAATCAAACAGTAGAGCTTCTAAGAAGAAGGAGAACACTGTGTCTCAGAAGAAAGTCAAGATAGTGAGAGATTTATGTTGAAAAGATCTGCAGATGAGACTTCTCTCAAAGTTCAGTAGTCCCCAGGAAGATTTACAGAAGATCCACAAATGTCTTAAATGAGTTACACATGCAGAAACATCACCATCATTTTCTGAGGGAGACAGAAACAGTATAGAATAAAATCCCTTGGATTCCCTAAATTATACTGGCAGGAAAGAGTCTAAAATTGCTACTTTGCAGCCAACACTAACTTAAAGAATAATGGAAAAGACAACCCAGAGGGATGGTATGGGAAGGGAGGAGGGAGGGGGGTTCAGGATGGGGAACATGTGTATACCTGTGGCGGACTCATGCTGATGTATGGCAAAACCAATACAATATTGTAAAGTAATTAACTTCCAATTAAAATAAATTTATTAAAAAAAAAAAAAAGAATTGGCAACTCAGAGGGCAGTACTAAGATTCCAAATGGGAGATACAAAAGTAATGGAGATAGAAAAATTTCCAGAGAATTGCAACCTAGTCAAGAAATATCCAACAGTTGTCTAACCAAACAGCAAAATCAGTATGATCCAATGATTCCTTTGTCCCTCCAGGTCTTTTCATTTTTAAACAAGAATGCTTTTAACAATTTTTCTATGTCTACCTCACAATTTTCTACTGAGTGTGTGAAAAGACAGATAACTTATCATTGCATTTTCACAGGTAGGGGTCAAGTACTGAAGAAATATTTCAGGGAGCCTCATTCATACCTGAACCTGATATAAAAAACAAGATTCTGAATTTTAAGCAGATACCATATGAAAACCTTCAAAGGAAATAAGTGTATTTTGCATGTGGGAAGGGCATGAATTATGGGGGTCAGAGGGCAGATTGTGTGAGGCCATCTTTTAAGGGGCCCTCAGTTCTCCCAACTCCTCATCTTTACAGCATTGTATAATTACATCCCCTTATTTTTATTGAGCTACTGAATATTACTATGTTGTCATTTTAGTAATACATGATATTAGACTATGTTGAAAGATTTGAATGGGGAAAAAAAAAGAAAAGAAACAACCAGGAAAATGATCCACAAATCTAGCACCTAAACTAGCACCCTTTAAATGTTTCATGGATTTCCTGTCATTCAACTTTCTACTTGTCATTTTCTTTCTTTTAAAATGGACATGAGATGTTCAAAAAAGGCTGATAAATGTTTCATATTTCATCAAATTGCTGGCAATTTAAAGCAATTGTATGTAATACTATAGATAACAGAATAGTGCATAATACTTTCTTTTCAATGGGTAAGATTTTGTTTATTTTTGGATATGGCATTTAAATTCAAAGTGGCATCACTTGGTCTAATGCTATTACTATACTGAGGCTATTATTCAATCCCTTATCATGATACCTAGGTATGTATTAAATTATTCAATTAGGAAATTATCATTAGGTTATAAATATAAAATGCCATAACTGATATTTTAAAAATATATCTGGGTACTGTCCTTTCAAGATAATTACCTACTAGTCTATGCATTTCTTTGTATGATCCTCTTGCTATTCAAACTAAGGAACAGTTCTTTTTAAAATATCTTCAAATAAGACCTAGAAATGCCTTCAATATTTGTAGTTACAAAGTAGATTCTACAACATGCCAAAGGCATTGTGGGAAAAATCTCTGTTATCAAAGTCAGTAATATAATATTTTGTTAATATAATTTGCCTAAAATACAGATATTTTTGATATGCCTTGAAAACTCTGAGTTAAATTCAAAACTAGACAGGAAAAATTTTTTTTCCAACAAGAAAAGCTTTATTACAATGTAGCTTATTCTTTCAAAGTTAAAAGTGTAAAGTCCAATATTCATTTGAGTCTGTAAGCTTGATATGGTTATAAAAATAATCCGTCATATTATAATCACATCTAATACATTACACTAATTGTGTCTTTAAGGCTTAATAGAGTTATTTTTTTTTCCTCCCAAAGCATTCAACTTAGACAACATTAATGAGATCAGACTTAATTTGTAATAGATTCAGTGAAATGAAAAATTAGGTTAGCTTGATATAATACAGTTGGCCAAAAGGCCGAACTAAATCCCTTTTTAGGCAAATTCACTGTCTCTATCCTGGCCTCTTGAGACTTGATATACTTGTTTGTTCCAACAACTGAGTTTTTAATTATTATAGTTTTGCAGGCATCTCTGATGACATTAACTAGTTATGACCTTGGATCAGCTGTCTCACTTCTCTGTGACTCAGTTTCTTGTTTTGTACAATGGAAATAATATTTACTTTTGCATTACTTTCGAGAGGATTAAAATAAGTGACTCCATCATGTTGTTTAGCAAAGTACCTCCTGTGAAAAACACTTAAATAATATTGACATAACATTATGATCATTTTTGTATTTAATTATTTGTTAAATTATCCTACCTTTCCTCTATTTCTCTTTCATCTTCTTAGATGAATGTTTTAAAAAGCTGTAAATAAGTGTTTTTTTCCATTAAATGTCCATGTCCATTGCCCATTGTTGGCCCATCCTTCATTTAGATAGGATTATGAATTCAGTTTATTTATAGTCAGACTTCACATACTAAGAACAAGTTTGTCTTTTTCAGATGATCTTTAATGTGTTAAGCTAATTTACCGAATGAACAGGAATAGTAAGCCCACAGAAGTCAACATTGGTTTTTATTGTTCCATCAGATTCAGATCAGATCAGTCGCTCAGTCGTATCTGACTCTTTGTGACCCCATGAATCACAGCACGCCAGGCCTCCCTGTCCATCACCAACTACCAGAGTTCACTGAGACTCACATCCATTGAGTCAGTGATGCCATCAAGCCATCTCATTCTCTGCCGTCCCCTTCTCCTCCTACCCTCAATCCCTTCGAGCATCAGAGTCTTTTCCAATGAATCAACTCTTCCCATGAGGTGGCCAAAGTCCTGTGGTTTCAACTTTAGCATCATTCCCCCAAAGAAATCGCAGGGCTGATCTCCTTCAGAATGGACTGGTTGGATCTCCTTGCAATACAAAGGACTTTCAAGAGTCTTCTCCAATACCACAGTTCAAAAGCATCAATTCTTGGGCGCTTAGCCTTCTTCACAGTCCAACTCTCACATCCATACATGATCACTGGAAAAACCATAGCCTTCAAGATGGACCTTTGTCAGCAAATGTCTCTGCTTTTGAATATGCTATCTAGGTTGGTCATAACTTTCCTTCCAAGGAGTAAGCATCTTTTAATTTCATGGCTGCAATCACCATCTGCAGTGATTTTGGAGCCCAGAAAAATAAAGTCAGACATTGTTTCCCCATCTATTTCCCATGAAGTGATGGGACAGGATGCCATGATCTTCGTTTTCTGAATGTTGAGCTTTAAGCCAACCTTTTCACTCTCCACTTTCATTTTCATCAAGAGGCTTTTTAGTTCCTCTTCACTTTCTGCCATAAGGGTGGTGTCATCTGCGTATCTGAGGTTATTGATATTTCTCCCAGCAATCTTGATTCCAGCTTGTGTTTCTTCCAGTCCAGCATTTCTCATGATGTACTCTACATAGAAGTTAAATAAGCAGGGTGACAATATACAGCCTTGACGAACTCCTTTCCTATTTGGAAACAGTATGCTGTTCCTTGTCCAGTTCTGACTGTTGCTTCCTGACCTGCATACAAATTTCTCAAGAGGCAGATCAGGTGGTCTGGTATTTCCACCTCTTTCAGAATTTTCCCCAGTTTATTGTGATCCACACAGTCAAAGTCTTTGGAATACTCAATAAAGCAGAAAGAGATGCTTTTCTGGAACTCTCTTGCTTTTTCCATGATTCAGCAGATGTTTGCAGTTTGATTTCTGTTTCCTCTGCCTTTTCTAAAACCAGCTTGAAAATCAGGAATTTCACGTTTCAAATATTGGTGAAGCCTGGCTTGGAGAATTTTGAGCATTACTTTACTAGCGTGTGAGATGAGTGCAATTGTGCGGTAGTTTGCACATTCTTTGTCATTGCCTTTCTTTGGGATTGGAATGAAAACTGACCTTTTCCAGTCCTGTGGCTACTGCTGAGTTTTCCAAATTTGCTGGCATATTAAGTGCAGCACTTTCACAGCATCATCTTTCAGGATTTGGACTAGGTCAACTGGAATTTCATAGCTTTGTTAATAGTGATGCTTTCTAAGGCCCACTTGACTTCACATTCCAGGATGTCTGGCTCTAGGTCAGTGATCACACCATCGTGATTATCTGGGTCGTGAAGCTCTTTTTGTACAGTTCTTCTGTGTATTCTTGCCATCTCTTCTTAATATCTTCTGCCTCTGTTAGGTCCATACCATTTCTGTCCTTTATTGAGCCCATCTTTGCATGAAATGTTCCTTTGGTATCTCCGATTTTCTTGAAGACATCCCTAGTCTTTCCTATTCTGTTGTTTTCCTCTCTTTCTTTGCATTAATCACTGAAGAAGGCTTTCTTATCTCTTCTTGCTATTCTTTGGAACTCTGCATTCAGATGCTTATATCTTTCCTTTTCTCCTTTGCATTTCACTTCTCTTCTTTTCACAGATATTTGTAAGGCCTCCTCAGACAGCCATTCTGCTTTTTTGCATTTTTTCCCCATGGGAATGATCTTGATCCCTGTCTCCTGTACAATGTCACAAACCTCATTCCATAGTTCATCAGGCACTCTATCTATCAGATCTAGGCCCTTAAATCTATTTCTCACTTCCACTGTATAATCATAAGGGATTTGATTTAGGTCATACCTGAATGATCTAGTGATTTTCCCTACTTTCTTCAATTTCAGTCTGAATTTGGCAATAAGGAGTTCATGTTCTGAGCCACAGTCAGCTCCTGGTCTTGTTTTTACTGATTGTATAGAGCTTCTCCATCTTTGGCTGCAAAGAATATAATCGATCTGATTTCGGTGTTGACCACCTGGTGATGTCCATGTATAGAGTCTTCTCTTCTGTTGTTGGAAGAGGGTGTTTGTTATGACCAGTGCATTTTCTTGGCAAAACTCTATTAATCTTTGCCCTGCTTCATTCCATATTACAAGGCCTAATTTGCCTGTTACTCCAGGTGTTTCTTGACTTCCTACTTTTGCATTCCAGTCCCCTATAATGAAAAAACATCTTTTTTGGGTGTTAGTTCTAAAAGGTCTTGTAGGTCTTCATAGAACCATTCAACTTCAGCATTACTGGTTGGAGCATAGACTTGGATTACTGTGATATTGAATGGTTTGCCTTGGAAATGAATAGAGATCATTCTGTCATTTTTGAGATTGCATCCAAGTACTGCATTTCGGACTCTTCAGATTATCCTTCCCTAACTCAAAAACTCAGGTATATCCCTTAATTTTTCTTCTCAGCTTCACTTACTGACACACCATATCATTCTAAGAAATTGAAGAGCCCAGTCAAGTCTAATATAAACATTAAGTCTTCCTCCAGTTTTTCTCCCTCCTCCCAACTCACATAATTCCACTAGCACTTAGTTTTGTGCCTACAATTATGAGTGGGTGGGACATGACAGGATTAGCATTTTTATTTTTTTTCTTTCATTTTTATTATTTCTCCTCTTTTACTTTTAGCCTCCAGATCCTGGATAGTACCAGGAGGCAAAGGAAAGGAAAGATAAAGAGTCTGATTAAAATCTGATCTTAGAGACTTCTTTCATGATCTGTTTCATGGAAATTTTCCATGAATATTTCAAGATTTTTCTGAGAAACTTCTACTGTGTTTCTTTCTGATAAAAGTGGTTCAGTTTCTTATTGGTCACCTTTCCCAAACACTTCCCAAAAGTCTTTCTGATGTGATTCACGTTGGCAATTTGTTCACATGGGCCAGAGTATCTTCAAGGTAAATCAAATTCAGCTACCTTCCATGAGGTCCTCCTGAATCTTGAGAAAAGCTATCCAAATCTAGAAGTCAGGTTGCTCTTTCTACATTCTGTCCTCATACATGGCCACATTAGCTTCCTTACCTATAGGATGATATGTCCCACAATCTCTGGTGGGCACAGGTCATGTTTTCCAACTACTTCTTTTTAAATCACCCCTTTTTTGATTGGAGGTATGGAGGAAGATAGCAGGCATTCTCACATCCCAATAAACAGGGGGGAATAAAAATGTTTAGGATTCAACCCTTTCCCAATAAATGTCCACCATTTAAACTTTTTGTTCAATATTCTTGCTTCATTTTCCAGACTTTCAAATTGAGTGATAGACAGGGATATAACCTGACCTTGAACACCAATATTTTTTGTAATCTTAAGATACGTGCATGCTAAGTTGCTTCAGACCTGTCTGACTCTTTGCGACCCTATGAACCAGGATCCTCTGTCTATGGGATTCTCCAGGAAAGAATGCTGGAATGGGTTGCTATGCCCTCCCCTGGAGAGGACCTTCTCAACCAAGGGACTGAACTCCAGTCTTTTACATCCCCTGCATTGGTAGGCAAGTTCTTTACCTTTAGCGTCACCTGGATCTCAACCAAAATTTGGAGGAAACAGAGACGTTCCACTTAATGTCCTATTTATTCCCTCATTAATTTTATTTTCAATTCATAGTTTTGGTCTGAGCACTACTTCTGATTTCCATTATTTCCAAGTACCTGGGAGAGAACATTTTATAACACACCCCCTGATACTGATAATTGTTATCTCTTTTTAGTTACAACTCAGTTGCTAACTAGCTGAATTTTTCAAGGCAAGTTAATAATATAGAGAAGCATTAAAGCACAACAGCCCTAAATCTGGTCTAATTCATTTATTGAGCTGAACTTGCTGAGTTTTCATTCTTGCTTCATTTATAAATTGTGTCACTTAAAGTATTTAATCTCTCTGAACTTTAATGTCGTACTCTGTACATTAAGAATAATAAAGCCACATCGATTGTGATAATTATCTCAAGTCATACATTTTAATCCTTTAGGTCAGTGTGTGGCTGAATACAAACTATGAATGTTTCATAGTTTGTATTCATAGTTTTCCTGAAATACCCCCACTGACTGTTGCCCCCTTCACTTTCTTTCTGTGAAATTCTCCACTGTGTGCAGCAGTACAGGAGGCAGTGCTGCCTTCAGAAATACAAGGTTCCCGTATTCCCAGTTCCTTCTCTGAGCCCCATAACAGGCCAAGCATGTGTTGTAGAGAAGGGCAACAAATCCCTTTTCTGGTACTCTGGAGAATAGGAGGGGCAGGGAAGAAGAGTTATTGCAGAGGCAAACACAATAGGGGCTACCATATGGGCACTGTCTTCTATTCTTGTTGAACACCAGGTAATCAGTTCTGGCATCTGCCTCTAGTTTCTTGTCTTTCCTCTAAAACTTTGATTTTTCTTTGGAACCTAGAATCATTGTTTGAAGCACGCAATCAAAAGCCCTCATGGCTTTAATTGTCATTCATGTGTTTTTTTTCCTCTAATATTTGCCTTTAATTTTCGTTTTAAAATTTTATTTTATTTAATTTTACAATATTGTATTGGTTTTGCCATACATCAAAATGAATCCGCCACAGGTATACACGTGTTCCCCATCCTGAACCCTCCTCCCTCCTCCTTCCCCATACCATCCCTCTGGGTCGTCCCAGTGCATCAGCCCTAGGCATCTGGTATCAGGCATCGTACCTGGACTGGCGACTCATTTCAAATATGATATTATACATATTTCAATGCCATTCTCCCAAATCATCCCACCCTCTCCTTCTCCCAGAGTCGAAAAGACTGTTCTATATGTCAGTGTCTCTTTTGCTGTCTCATATACAAGGTTATTGTTACCCTCTTTCTAAATTCCATATGTATGTGTTAGTATACTGTATTTGTGTTTTTCTTTCTGGCTTACTTCACTTTGTATAATAGGCTCCAGTTCCATCCACCTCATTAGAACAGATTCAAATGTATTCTTTTTAATGCCTGAGTAATATTCCATTGTGTATATGTACCACTGTTTTCTTATCCATTCATCTGCGGATGGACATCTAGGTTGCTTCCATGTCCTGGCTATTATAAACAGTGCTGCGATGAACATTGGGGTACATGTGTCTCTTTCAATTCTGGTTTTCTCAGTGTGTATGCCCAGCAGTGGGATTGCTGGATCATAAGGCAGTTCTATTCCCAGTTTTTTGAGGAATCTCCATACTGTTCTCCATAGTGGCTGTACTAGTTTGCATTCCCACCAACAATGTAAGAGGGTTTCCTTTTCTCCACACCCTCTCCAGCATTTATTGCTTGTGGACTTTTGGATCACAGCCATTCTGACTGGTGTGAAATGATACCTCATAGTGGTTTTGATTTGCATTTCTCTGATAATGAGTGATGTTGAGCATCTTTTCATGTGTTTGTTATCCATCTGTATGTCTTCTTTGGAGAAATGTCTATTTAGTTCTTTGGCCCATTTTTTGATTGGGTCATTTATTTTTCTGGAATTGAGCTGTAGGAGTTGCTTGTATATTTTTGAGATTAGTTGTTTGTCTGTTGCTTCATTTGCTATTATTTTCTCCCATTCTGAAGGCTGTCTTTTCACCTTGCTTATAGTTTTCTTTGTTGTGCAGAAGCTTTTTAAGTTTAATTAGGTCCCATTTGTTTATTTTTGATTTTATTTCCAATATTCTGGGAGATGGGTCATAGAGGATCCTTCTGTGATGTATGTCAGAGAGTGTTTTGCCTATGTTTTCCTCTAGTTTTATGGTTTCTGGTCTTATATTTAGATCTTTAATCCATTTTGAGTTTATTTTTGTGTATGATGTTAGAAAGTACTCTAGTTTCATTCTTCTACAAGTGTTTGACCAGTTTTCCCAGCACCACTTGTTAAAGAGATTGTCTTTAATCCATTGTATATTCTTGCCTCCTTTGTCAAAGATAAGGTGTCCATATGTGCGTGGATTTATCTCTGGGCTTTCTATTTTGTTCCATTGATCTATATTTCTGTCTTTGTGCCAGTACCATACTGTCTTGATGACTGTGGCTTTGTAGTAGATCCTGAAGTCAGGCAGGTTGATTCCTCCAGCTCCATTCTTCTTTCTAAAGATAGCTTTGGCTATTCAAGGTTTTTTGTATTTCCATATAAATTGAGAAATTATTTGTTCTAGCTCTGTGAAGAATACCATTGGTAGCTTGATGGGGATTACATTGATTACATTGTAATTATAATTACAAAGCAATTATAAATTGCTTTGGGTAGTATACTCATTTTCACTATATTGATTCTTCCGATCCATGAACATGGTATATTTCTCCATCTATTAGTGTCCTCTTTGATTTCTTTCACCAGTGTTTTATAGCCTTTAATTTTCTTATGACAAAAACATACAGATTAGAAGAGCATTCCAAATTAAATATTTTAAGCAGATGAGTTGTTCCCATAACTGTCAATGTGTTTGTGTGCTAGGTCATGTCCGACTTTTTTTGCAACTCCATGGATTTCAGCTCACCAGACTCCTCTGTCCATGGAATTGTCCAGGAAAGAGTACTATAACAGTTTGCCATTTCTTACTCCAGGGGTTCTTCTTAACCCAGGAATAGAAACCAAGTCTCTTGTGTCTCCTGCATTAGCAGGCAGACTTTTTCCACTAGAACCACCTGGGAAGCCAGTAACTTTCAATACTGCTTGCGAATTTCTGTGCTGCTCTCCTTTCTGTGTTAATCTTTATAGTGAAGATGACCTCAAATTCCAGTCTTAGCTCCTTCTCTTTTCTGCCACATATTTTTCTTTAACATTGTCTTCTAGCAGGTGTTTTTCAACTTGAATAAATACCTGTATTTATTTATTCAGAAATTAAAGAATGCCTATATTTGTAATGTTTAACAAATACTTAACAGTAAATATTACTCAATTTGATTGTACTTCTTTCTTCCACAAATATTTTCTTTCCAATGCGTTTTCTATCTTGTTAAACAACCAGTATTCTACAAGGGAAAATTTACATACATTTTCTTCAAATTCCCTTATGTAATTACTTGCAAATCCTTCTGATACAAATTGACACAATTTTTCACTTTATCCCCTTGAAAGAATATGAGTGTGTGCCAAGTCACTCAGTCACGTCAGGCTCTCTGGGATCTCATGGACTATAGCCCAACTGGCTCCTCTGTCCATGGGATTATCTAGGCAAGAATACTGGAGTGATTTTCCATTTCCTTCTACAGGGGGTATTCCTGACCCAGGAATCAAATCTGTGTCTTCTGTGTTTCCAAATTTGTATTAGGAGATGCTTTACTACTTTACTACTGTGCCACCTAATACTATTGCCTTAATTTGAATCCAATTATTTCCTTATTGAATTGTTGGGTTAGATTCCTGGCCAGTTGACTTGCCTCCAATGTCGACATATTCATGATACATGAGTTCTGCAGTTTGCCCCCAGAATAAGTTTTCTAAGCTGAAACCTAAACTTTGCTATTTTTTTTTCTATTTTCCTCAAGCACCTTCGGTGACTGCATGTTTAAAAGCTCACTTACAACAAAAAAGTTATTAAATACTTTAAGTAAAATGTTAACTGCAAATAAAATTTTACTCTTATATAGACAAAAATACATATGGGCTTCCTTTTCAACATTGTGTAGTTGGAAATTTCCATCTTTCCTTCTGTTTTTTATCTTATTTTCTCTCCTTCTTTGTCTCTACTTCCACAATCTCCATAATACTTTCTGCTTTAAGCCAACCTTCTAGGTGCCAAGTGCCATACTAAAACAGTAGAGCAAACTCTCTTTATCTTAGACATCATTTCTTGGTTTCATTTTGGTGGGGCAAAAACAAAATTTTAGTTTATGCATGGATAGAAATGGTGTTGGTGGTTCAATTGCTATACTGTGATTCTTTTGGGACCCCATGAATTTTAGCCTGCCAGGCTTCTCGATCCACAGGATTTCCCAGGCAAGAATATTGCAGCAGGTAGCCATGACATTCCTAGGGAAACTTCCCAACCCCGGGATCAAAACCTGAGTCTCCTGCAAAGTAGGCAGATTCTTTACCACTGAGCTATCAAGGAAACCCATTGAATTTGTAGTCTTCAAAATTTTCAGAACCTTTAGTTTTTTTATTAATTATATCTTATAAGACAGTTGAGTATTTAAGTTAACAAAGTCTCTGTATTGATAGTCAAATATCCTTTCTAATAGTGGCAAGTAGTGTCATGAAATGTAATAAATGTGAAAATCTGATAGTGGTAAGTATAGAGTAGTATTAAATTGCCTGTGTTGATGTTTAGTTCTGACCCTGATATATTTTCTAATTTATTTTTCTACCAAAGTATCTGTTGGCAAAGACTGCAAATTGCCTTCACATATCTCCTATATTTACAGATCTACTTTATAACTCTTTAATGATTTTTACTTAAGGTTACAATTTTATAACACATAAAATTCCAGAATCTCTCTTACATTTATATACTCAGTGTGACTAAGATTTGGACTATGTGGTGGGAATAGATATGGATGGGACTTCTAAAAACATTCTTTTTATAAAAAGTGGTACCTCTTTTATTTATTCATTACTTCCCTTATTTTTCTAGCTAAGTGGCCAATATGATAAATCTCCTGTAGTGACTCAATGGACATGTGTTTGAGCAAACTTCAGGAGGTAGTGAAGGACAAGAAAGCCTGGCATGCTGTAGCCCATGGGGTTACAAAGAGTTGGACATGAATTAGCAACTGAACAACAACAGCACCACACATAAATGAAAACACTCCAATAATAAGCCGGAGCCAGTTCATATGTAGAATCAACAGAATGCATCTCACCCCAATTCTGTATCAGTGATGTCACTTTGGTAGCTTGACCACCATTGACATTTGTACCAGAGAACTGAGCAAATAAATGAATCAGGTCGTTTAACCATATTTTAAAATCTTAGACCACAGTTGTTAAACTCACACTACTGCTACACACAGGCACATCACACACACGCATACCAGGCCCAAGATGTAGTAGACATTCTATGACTCCTGGCTTGCAGAAAGTACTTTCCCATTTCTTTGTCCTCATTCTACTCATTTCCCTTGGAAGAACTTGCTCTGTCCTCTGTTCATGCCACCCTGCTAATCTCTTCATGGTAAATATCAATTTATTGTTCAAGACCCTGTATAAGAGTATTCACTTTATATTTCCACATTTTAATCACTGGTTTCAGAATTAAATTTACCTTCCTTGTTCTCCTGTTGAAATTTCTTTGTTTCACTACATTACTCATTAGAATTCTCTCTTCTTTATTTTCCTCCCACCCCGCTGCCAGTAAATTGAGATCTCCTAGAGGGTAGAGAATACACAGAAGAACTGTACAAAAAAAAAAAGTGGAAGTGAGAAATAGATTTAAGGGCTTAGATCTGATAGAGTGCCTGATGAACTATGGAATGAGGTTCATGACATTGTACAGGAGACAGGGATCAAGACCATCCCCATGGAAAAGAAATGCAAAAAAGCAAAATGGCTGTCTGGGGAGGCCTTACAGATAGCTGTGAAAAGAAGAGAAGTGAAAAGCAAATGAGAAAAGGAAATATATAAATATATGAATGCAGAGTTCTGAAGAATAGCAAGACGAGATAAGAAAGCCTTCCTCAGTGATCAATGCAAAGAAATAGAGGAAAACAACAGAATGGGAAAGACTAGGGATCTCTTCAAGAAAATTAGAGATACCAAGGGACTACTTCATGAAAAGATGGGCTCGATAATGGACAAAAATGATATGGACCTAACAGAAGTAGAAGATATTAAAAAGAGACGGCAAGAATACACAGAAGAACTGTAAAAAATAGATCTTCATGACACAGATAATCACTATGGTGTGATCACTGACCTAGACCCAAACATCCTGGAATGTGAAGTCAAGTGGGCCTAAGAAAGCATCACTACAAACAAAGCTAGTGAAGGTGATAGAGTTCCAGTCGAGCTATTTCAAATCCTGAAAGATGATGCTGTGAAAGTGCTGCACTCAATATGCCAGCAAATTTGGAAAACTCAGCAGTAGCCACAGGACTGGGAAAAAACAGTTTTCATTTCGATCCCAAAGAAAGGCAATGCCAAAGAATGCTCAAACTACTGCACAATTGCACTCATCTCACACGCTAGTAAAGTAATGCTCAAAATTCTCCAAGCCAGGCTTCAGCAATATGTGAACCGTGAACTTCTTGATGTTCAAGCTGGTTTTAGAAAAGGCATAGGGATGAGAGATTAAATTGCCAACATCCACTGGCTCATTGAAAAAGCAAGAGAGTTCCAGAAAGCATCTATTTCTGCTTTATTGACTATGCCAAAGCCTTTGACTGTGTGGATCACAATAAACTGTGGAAAATTCTGAAAGAGATGGGAATACCAGACCACTTGACCTGCCTCTTGAGAAACCTGTATGCAGGCCAAGAAGCAACAGTTAGAACTGGACACGGAACAACAGACTGGTTCCAAATAGGAAAAGGGATACGTCAAGGCTGTATGTTGTCACCATGTTTATTTAACTTATATGCAGAGTACATCATGAGAAACACTGGGCTGGAAGAAACACAAGCTGGAATCAAGATTGCTGGGAGAAATATCAATCACCTCAGATATGCAGATGACACCACCCTTACGGCAGAAAGTGAAGAAGAACTAAAAAGCCTCTTGATGAAAGTGAAAGAGGAGAGTGAAAAAGTTGGCTTAAAGCTCAACATTCAGAAAACGAAGATCATGGCATCTAGTCCCATCACTTCATGGAAAAACAGTGTCAGACTTTATTTTTCTGGGCTCCAAAATCACTGCAGATGGTGACTGCAGCCATGAAATTAAAAGAGGATTACTCCTTGAAAGGAAAGTTACGACCAACCTAGATAGCATATTCAAAGGCAGAGACATTACTTTGCCAACAAAGGTCCGTCTAGTCAAGGCTATGGTTTTTCCTGTGGTCATGTATGGATGTGAGATTTGGACTGTGAAGAAGCCTGAGCGCCCAAGAATTGATCCTTTTGAACCGTGGTGTTGGAGAAGACTCTTGAGAGTCCCTTGGACTGCAAGGAGATCCAACCAGTCCATTCTGAAAGAGATCAGCCCTGGAATTTCTTTGGAAGGAATGATGCTAAAGCTGAAACTCCAGTATTTTGGTCACCTCATGGGAAGAGTTGACTAATTGGAAAAGACTCTGATGCTGGGAGGGATTAGGGGCAGGAGGAGAAGGGGACGACAGAGGATGAGATGGCTGGATGGCATCACTGACTCAATGAAAGTGAGTCTGAGTGAACTCTAGGAGTTGGTGATGGACAGGGAGACCTGGCGTGCTGCGATTCATGGGGTGGCGAAGAGTCGGACACGACTGAGCGAATGAACTGAGCTGAGAGGGTACAGAAAGTATATCATTCTTTGTTTACATTTCTCAACATGCCTAGCAGAATTCATTGCACCCACTTGAAACAGAATAGAATATTGCTGAACTTAATTTGCTTTATTATTAGTCTGGAAGCATCTGTAGATGGAGAATATTTTGTTATTTTCTTAGAGCTCTGTTATTTTCTTAGTGCTGGTTTTACAGAAAGGAAAGTAAATGTTTCTTTTGTTGTTATTATTATTATTTTATTTAACTTCTTCACTTGAGTCAGTATTATATAGCATCATTTCTTAATAAAGAAGCCCAGACTCAATGGTTTGAAATCAGTTTCTCTGACTTTTGAAGCCATAACTTTCTGCACGCTTTAATTCACTTTTATTCTGTATCAAATATATGATTCTATTTTATAGAAGTACTGTGTGATGGTAAAACAAAAAGTGAAATTCTCCAGAACACTGTTCTTTATACCTGGTTATATTTACTAAGCAATTGTTTTTAAACATAACAATAATTTTAGTAAATGTTAAATAACATTGTATATTTTGTACCAATTTTGCATTATGTTTTTGAGTGAAATTTTACGTTTTTATTTTCCCTGTTCAATCATTTGCTTCCAGTAGAAATTTTCTACCAGGCTCCTCTGTCTATGGGATTCTCCAGGCAAGAATACTGGAGTGGGTTGCCATTTCCTTTTCCAGGGGATCTTCCCAACCCAGGGATTGAACCTGGGTCTCCCACATTGCGGACAGACACTTTAACCTCTGAGCTACCAGGGAAGCCAAATCTCCTAAGTGGGACATCAGCAATTATAAATTTTTTTTAGTTAAATGACAGGTAATATTTTAAATACACACACAAATGTATACACATACATACATACATAATTAGGGCTTCCCTTGTGGCTCAGCTGATAAAGAATCCATCTGCAATGTGGGAGATCTGGGTCTGATCCCTGAGTTGGAAAGATACTCTGGAGAAGGGAAAAGCCACTGCAGTATTCTAGCCTGGAGAATTCCATGGACTGTATAGTCCATGCGGTCACAAAGTCAGATATGACTGAGCAACTTTCACTTCCATATACATAATTTAGCTACTAGAATATTGAAATAATAAGACAGTGTATCTTATCATCAGTATCTTACTACACCTGAAATTTTTAAGAGTTTTCATGCCTAGATTTCATGAATATACACTTTAAAATATCCATCACTCAATATGTTGGTTTGTAGGTGAAATCATTTTAATAAATAGAAAAAAGGAAAATATGAGCAACCCACAATCTACAATTAAAGAGTTTTGTAACTAAGCTTGCCTGAGATTCAATTTTCTTTTATGTATTATAATAAGATTGTTTGACAATGTCACTGAGCAAATGAAATGATATGTGCACAATGGGTTGGAAATTATAGTGTTATAAAATATTTTTTTGAATATGTGCTAAGATTTCCCTGGTTGCTGAGAATAAAGTAATAAATAAAACAGATGTAGATGGAGATTGTTTTCTGTAACCAAGAATACAGTCTAGTAAGGAAGATAAGCAACAATTTTTAATAGGATTTTCTACATTTGTTATTTTCATCCTTTCACCTTCTCTTTTCTCAGTGACAACTTAAAAGTTCTGTCACTCTGATCTAATCACTTTTATCATTCTTTTTTGTAACTGAATCTAACAGAGCATTGGATATTATTGACTACTTATTTATTAAATATCCTCTTTTCATTCTTTCTACCTGAACTAATCAGAGTTCTCCAGAGAAAGAGAACTGATAATTTACATATAAACAAAAGAGTCTAAAAATAATTTCAATAAATACTACATAGCATTGTAAAGATTTTTATTGATTTTGCATTTTATTTTAAAGCTATTTTTTGTTTCTTTGTTTTTCCTTAAAGTTATTTACTTCCAGTTAGTTAGAGAAACATACAGCAAAAGTAGAATTATAAGGAATTGACTCATATGATTATGAGTCAAAGCTGACAAATCCCAAGATCTGCAGCTGGCCAGCTAGAGACCCAGGAGTGCTGATTATACAGTTTCAGTCTAAATCCAAAAGCCTGAGACTGGAAGAGGAGATGATGGAGCTCCAATTTGAAGGCTGGCAGTCTTGAGACTCAGAGAGAGCCAGTGTTTCAGTTTGAATCTGAAGGCAGAAAAATCTAATGCCCCAGTTCAATGACAATCAGACAGGAGAAATTTCCTGTTAGTCACAGGAAGATCTACCATTTTGTTGTATTCAGGCTTTCAAGTGATTGCATGAGGCCTATTCATATTATGGACAGCAATTTGTTGTGTGTGTGTGTATATATATATATATAAATTTCATCTAAAGACATTTTTAAGGCGTACCCAGAATAATGTTATAATATCTGGGTACCTCATGGCTCAGTCAGTTTGATTCATAAAATTAACCATTATATTATTGTATGATATTCTCCAGTTTGGCCAGTTCTATTTTTATTAACTAATTTTTTATTGCAGTAGAGTTGCTTTACAATGTTATGTTAGCTCCTACTGCATAACAAAATGAATCTGTCATACATATACATATATTCCCTCCTTTTTGGATTTCCCTCCCATTTAAGTCATCGCAGTATATAGAGTTCCCTGGGCTATATACAGTATGTCCCCATCAATTGTCTACTTTGTGTATAGTATCAATAGTGTATATGTGTCACTCCCAATCTCCCAGTCTTCTTATTCCATTTCTTTCCCCCTTGGTATTCATGCTTTTGTTCTCTATGTCTGAGTCTCTATTTTCGCTTTGTGAATAAGCTTATCTATATCATTCTTCTAGGTTCCACCTATATGCATTAATATATGATATAGTTTTCCTGTCTGATTTTCTTAACTCTGTATGACAGATTTTAGAACCATCCATGTGTCTACAAATGCCCCTATTTTTTTCCTTTTTATGACCGAGTAATATTCCATTATATATATCTACCACATCTTCTTTATCCATTCCTCTATTGATGGACTTTTAGGTTGTTTCCATGTCCTGGCTATTGCAAATAGTGCTGCTATGAACACAAGGTACACATGCCATTTTGAATTATGATTTTCTCTGGGTATATGCTCAATAGTGGGATGCTGGATTATATGCTGGTAGTTCAATTTTTAGTTTTTAAGGGAACCTCCTTATTGTTTTCCATAGTCTGGCCAGTTCCTAATGGACTCTTCTTTCTATGACCGTTCTTTAAAGGTTTTTCTTTCCCTGGATTTTCTTTATAAACTCTTTCAGATCTCACATGTATGTATAACAGAAAGGATTTGAATAGTTAAGTCATAATAAAATTAATCCTATTTCTTATTCAGAATCAGCTTTTATGAATTACTGAATGGATACAAACATCAGGCACAAATAAACCATTCTTTTTTAAAAAAGTTCAGATAACATACATGCAGCTTCCTGAAATTGCCCCTTTTCTCCCATATTTAAGCATGCTTCATTTTAGAATTAAAAGATGAGGTACTTTACAGGCAATATATGAAGAGACAATGATTATGCAAAGGAGCTGTTTCAAGAAATATATTTCCATAAATCCACAAGCTGTGTTTTTTGTTTGTTTTTGTTTTTAGGAGGAATGATGTAGCAAGAAATACACTGCTAAAATATGTTATTACTAAAGGATTTTCATTTTTTTTCTGATGGTAACCAAAATCAATGTCTTTTCCAGAAACACTAATCTTTAGCATGCTCACAAGAAGATTATATTGAGATTATTTTTTTCCCACAGAGCCTATATAGATAAGAAATGTATTTAAAGCCTGCACATGACCTTAAAATAGGAGGATTATCCTAGATTATCTGACTGAGTCCAAGGTAATCACCTGAGTCTTTAAAAGCAGAAGAGGAAAACAGAGGAGTCAGTTGCAAAGATTTGGTAGAAGGGTTGTTGAAAATATTAGAGGGTGAGAGGAATTTGACCCCTAACTGCTATAGGGCTGTCATATAGAAAGATTAAGAAGGAATACAGACAGTATCTAAAAGCAATGACTGATCCCTGGCTGACATTTCACTGAGGAAATGGAAATATAAGTTATAAAACTACAAGACTCAGAACTGGGCCAACAACATGAATGAGCTTGGGAGCAGATGATTTCCAACACCTCCCCATAGAGGCTTACCATGAGGACACTTTGATCTTGGCTTTGTGAGATGAGGTGTAGAGGAACTAATGTAGCCAACCAGGGCTTGTGACCTACAGAAATGTGAGATGATAAATTTGTGTTATTTGCATGAGATGAAAGATTTGTATTAAGTCACCAGTTTCATGGCAATTTGATAAGGCAGCAATGGAGAACTAGGGCAATGTTCAAAACTGAACTTACTTTTTTACTGCACCTTTCACCCATTTCTCATCTCTTCTTTTTGCTTTTCCAATCTGATTCACCCAGTTTCTAGACACAAAACCAAGATCATTGTAATTTGATTTATTAGAATCCTTAACCAGTTATGAAATCCCATCAGTAATACACTCAAAGCATTAAAAAAAATTAGTAAGGAAACTATTAAAAAATTGGGGGCCTTCTCCTTTTGTCTATGAGAGAGCCATCTCTCTGTTCCCTCCTCTTTTCCCTTCCGCTGACATTGTCCTGCCAGCCTGTGGGGACAACCTTGTCTATAACCAAGAGAAGTAGCAGAGAGCACAGAGACCACATTGTGCTTTCACATGATGCCTCTTCAGGCCCTGGTGGGTGTAGAGTCACACCTCATCCCAGGATACCCAGGCTAGAAGCCAGACTGTGGAGGACGAGAAGGGGGCTGAGGTGCTTTTAGGTGTGGTTGAAAGCTTATGGCTTTGGGAAGGCGATGGTGGAAGGGTTGGGGAGGGGGTTGTTATTTCTTAAGGTTCATTATCCTTCCACTCAGTAGTGGTGTGCTCAAGCTCACCCCTACCCAGACCTGAAGGGTATTCAGAAAGAAGGATAAAGAATTCATGCCATCAAATATCCAGATGAATTCAGGTACATGTGTATATGTCTGTGTGTGTGTGTGTGTGTGTGTGTGTGTGCATATTCAGTTTTAGATATCAACTGGTGGTCTCGTCTTTTGACAAGGTAACGTGATCTAGACATCAATAAGTAACGTGACTGCTAGGAACCACCTTTTACATATCAAAGACAACGAGTTTAGGAAACAGTGATGTGGATGGTTGTATGGACAGAACATACAATGTGAGAATTTCATTTCTCACGCTAATGCTCATTGGAAAAGTATCCATCCCCAAAGAGACTCTCAACAATCAAAAAGACAGGTTTATAATCCTATGACCATAAACAGGTGATCATAATGGTAGAGATAAAAGATGTTCATGTACCTACCAACATGGCTTCTTTCTCATAAAGCCTAGTTCAGCTACTGTTTCTGAGGATTTCTCCAAACTAGCATGAAGGAAAGCAACACTGTGACTTCAATAGGGTAAAATTTTTCAAAGTGAAAGATAGATTTCTTCAGATCTCTCCCCTTGTTAAAGGACAGAAGTTTGACACGAATTTTTAACATAAGTATGCTTTTCCTGATCGCATTACCTTTAAAAAAACACTACCATCTGAAGACAAAGAATTCTTAATCTACTTCTGTGATATTTTGCATAAATTTGCTTATAAATAATTCACACTAATATCAAAGATCACTCACTTAGAGCGAGACATCCTGGAATGTGAAGTCAGGTGGGCCTTAGAAAGCATCACTACGAACAAAGCTAGTGGAGGTGATGGAATTCCAGTTGAGTTATTTCAAATTCTGAAAGATGATGCTGTGACAGTGCTGCACTCACTGTGCCAGAAAATCTGGAAAATTTAGCTGTGGCCACAGGACTGGAAAAGGTCAGTTTTCATTCCAATCCCAAAGAAAGGCGATGCCAAAGAATACTCAAACTACCACACAATTGCACTCATCTCACACGCTAGTAAAGTAATGCTCAAAATTCTCTAAGCCAGGCTTCAGCAATATGTGAACCATGAACTTCCAGATGTTCAAGCTGGTTTTAGAAAAGGCAAAGGAACCAGAGATCAAATTGCCATCATCTGCTGGATCATCGAAAAAGCAAGAGAATTCCATAAAAACATCGATTTCTGCATTATTGACTATGCCAAACCCTTTGACTGTGTGGATCACAATAAACTGTGGAAAATTCTCAGAGAGATGGGAATACCAGACCACCTGATCTGCCTCTTGAGAAACCTATATGCAGGTGAGGAAGCAACAGTTAGAACTGGACACGGAACAATAGACTGGGTTCAAAGAGGAAAAGGAGTATGTCAAGGCTATATATTGTCACCTTACTTATTTAACTTATATGCGGAGTATATCATGACAAATGCTGGGCTGGAGGAAGCACAAGCTGGAATCAAGATTGCCAGAAGAAATATCAATAACCTCAGATATGCAGATGACATCACCATTATGGCAGAAAGCAAAGAGGAACTTAAAAGCCTCTTGATGAAAGTGAAAGAGGAAGTGAAAAAGTTGGCTTAAAGCTCAACATTCAGAAAACTAAAATCATGGTATCTAGCCCCATCACTTCATGGGAAATAGATGGGGAAACAGTGGAAACAGTGTCAGACTTTATTTTCTTGGCCTCCAAAATCACTGCAGATGGTGATTGCAGCCATGAAATTAAAATACACTAACTCCTTGGAAGGAAAGTTATGACCAACCTAGCATATTCAAAAGTAGAGACATTGCATTGCCAGCAAAGGTCCATCTAATCAAGGCTATGGTTTTTTCCAGTGGTCATGTATGGATGTGAGAGTTGGACTGTGAAGAAAGCTTAGCACTGAAAAATTTATACTTTTGAACTGTGGTGTTGGAGAAGATTCTTGAGAGTCCCTTAGACTGGAAGAAGATCCAACCATTCCACCCTAAAAGAAATCAGTCTTGGGTATTCATTGGAAGGACTGATGATAAAGCTGAAGCTCCAATTCTTTGGTACCTCATGCGACGAGTTGACTCCTTGGAAAAGACCCTGATGCTGGAAGGGATTGGGGGCAAGAGGAGAAGGGGATGACAGAGGATGAGATGGCTGGATGGCATCACTGACTCCACGGCCATGAGTTTGAGTGAACTACAGGAGTTGGTGATTGACAGGGAGGCCTGGCGAGCTACGATTCATGGGGTCGCAGAGTCGGACATGACTGAGCAACTGAAATGAACTGACCTGAACTGAAAATCAAAGGAAGTGCTCAAATGGAGACATCCCACAGAATCCAGTGATACTACTACATACAATATTACAGGAAACCTCCATCCTAATGGTATATTCAAATTGCATGTCAGTAGCTTGGCTAACACAATAGTTCTGAGAAAATCTCTGCAAGAATTTTGTCTCTATTCCATGTGATAAACCAACAGACAATATATGGTGCAGTCACTTCAGTAGCTATTTACAAACAGGTCCAGGGGCCAGAAAGTGGTTTACTGTCACTGAAACTCGAATGTCTGCAAGATTTGAGCTCCTTTTAGATTTCCTGTCTTCTACCAAAACGTACTGTTCAGTTTAAAGCCGTTACCTGATCACTTTGTGTTCTTCCTCCTACTGAATGGCAAAGGGGGTAAAAAAAGGGAAGCTGTTTTATCAACAGATTCCAATGACATAAGGATCTACAATTTTTTTTTTTTTTAACAGAATAGGGGCTATCAGAAACCAATAGGATTAATTTTGCAATTTTGATGCCTCTATGCCCACAAGCAAAACACAGCAATTCATACTCAAAAGAAAAAAGTAACTATGTCCTCAGAACTCTCTGTGCTTAAGTTCTGCTGCTGCTGCTAAGTCGCTTCAGTCGTGTCCAACTCTGTGCAACCCCATGGACTGCAGCCCACCAGGCTCCCCCGTCCCTGGGATTCTCCAGGCAAGAACACTGCAGTGGGTTGCCATTTCCTTCTCCAATGCATGAAAGTGGAAAGTGAAAGTGAAGTCGCTCAGTCGTGTCCAACTCTTAGCGACCCCATGGATTGCAGCAAAACACAGCAACTCATCCTCAAAAGAAAAAGTAACTATGTCCTCAGAACTCTCTGTGGTTAAGTTCTAGATTATACCAAAGACTGTACTCCCACCAGCTACAGTGTCACCATACTGTGAATAAAACACACAAAAAGTAAGAAAAGAGAGAGGTATGTTTTAATGCATACATCAGTACAGCAGCAATACATACTGCTACAGCAGAAAAGACTCTAATTTGTTTCACTAGCTTTTTTGCATTAAGTCTTTGAAGATGTTGGGGCTACTGTTTTGCCTATGCCTCAGATATTGTTTAGATTTAACAGAATGACAAAGCATATCTGAGCAGTGCAGATGTGGAGTATATCTGATACTGGTTTTGCACCATTATGATTCTCTGTCTCACCTGTATGTTTGTTTGTTTTTCTACCTATAATATCCAAATTGGTAAGGGTAACAATCAGCTTCATGTTGCAATATGACTGTACCTTTCCTCAGGTTCATGCAGTCCAGATGTGGAAGGAAGCTAATTACTCTTGGGGAGAATTTTTGATGAACTGGAGATGAAAGCATGTGAACAAATGCTTCCATCTTCTTAAGATGGATGGTCCTAGGGAATATTTGTTACAGCTTCTTAAGTGATATTGTGAGATCAGAAAGGCATCCATTTAATACTGTATAAATTTGCACTGTTTCTCATCCTTTCCTTAAAATTCTCTTCCTAATTTCTCATAATATTTGGATTACATTTCCCAATAATGTTGGTTTAGAAGTATGAAAGATTTTTTTCTTTTTAACTTCCATTTTTCCAACTCTGTAAAAATAATTCCAGACCCTTATGTTAACTGGTGGAGAAGGAAATAACAAGCCACTCCAATATTCTTGCTAGAGAATCCCATGGACAGAGGAGACTGGGTTGTAAAAGAGTCAGACGTGACAAAGTGACTTAAAAAAAAATAATAATAACTGGAGCCTGCTGCTGCTGCTGCTGCTAAGTCGCCTCAGTCGTGTCTGACTCTGTGAGACCCCATAGACTGCAGCCCACTAGGCTCCCCCATCCCTAGGATTCTCCAGGCAAGAACACTGGAGTGGGTTGCCATTTCCTTCTCCAATCAATGAAAGTGAAAAGTGAAAGTGAAGTCGCTCAGTCGTGTCCGACTCTTAGTGACCCCATGAACTGCAGCCCATCAGGCTCCTCCATCCATGGGATTTCCCAGGCAAGAATACTGGAGTGGGTTGCCATTGCCTTCTCCAAACTGGAGCCTACCTGTAGCATATTCCTTTTAGCTTTTCTTCTAGTCATTTTGAAGACAAAAATCATAGTAAAACAAAATAAAATGCTATATTCAGAGTAAAAGATATAAAATGATTCCAAGAGTAAGTAAATAAAAGTAGAAACAGATTTCTTAGAACTTTGTAAGCTAAACTGAAGGAATTAGCTCATAAGCAACTAGAGACTCATTGATAATTTTTGAATTTGGAAGTCACATTTTGAAAGTTGCTATTTAGAGAAATTAAATGCTCATTTAGGAAGGAATGATTCAGAAAATGATTTGTGTATAGTTGCCAGAAGAGAGGCTATTTCAGTAATCCAGGTGTGAGATGATGAGCTCCAGAACCAAGGTGGCGGGAGTTAGCAAGTAAATAAAATGACACATTTACAGACATTTGGAGAGAGAGATTGACAAAATGTGATTGCCTATATGGAGTAAGTGATGAAAGAAGAAAGTGCAGTAAAAATAACTAGGCACATCAAACTGTGCACAAATTATTTGTTTTCTGAAATGCATCTTTTTTTCTGTTTCATGAAGCAGATGACCACATTTTAAAAAGTGGCTGTAATTCAGAGAAAAATGTAGGTTTAGCATTCTATAATGTTATTGGAAAAGAGGTATTAACTGAGAGTTTATTTTAGGCCATGAATTAGGTCTAGTGAATGAGTGGAGAAGGCAATGGTACCCCACTCCAGTACTCTTACCTAGAAAATCCCATGGACAAAGGAGCATGGAAGGCTGCAGTCCATGGGGTCGCTGAGGGTCGGACACGACTGAAGTGACTTAGTAGTAGTAGTGAATGAGTAATAATGAATAAAACAGGCAAAAACAATTCCTGTTTTATTTGTCATTTACATCCATTGGATCATAGGAAAAATAAGAGAATTCCAAAAAATATCTACTTCTGCTTCACTGATTACACTAAAACCTTTCACTGTGTGAATCATAACAAACTATGGAAAAATCTTCAGGAGTTGGGAATACCAGACCACCTTACCTGCCTCCTGAGAAATCTGTATGCAGGTCAAGAAGCAACAGTTAGAACCAGACATGAAAAAACAGACAGGTTCCAAATTGAAAAGGCATATTTTAAGGCTGTATATTGTCACCCTGCTTATTTAACTTATATGCAGAGTACATCATGTGAAATATGGGACGGGAATGAAGCACAAGCTGGAATCAAGATTTCTGGGAGAAATACCAATAACTTCAGATATGCAGATGACACCACAGTTATGACAGAAAGTGAACAGGAACTGCTGAGAAGGGAATGACAGAAGATGAGATGGTTGGATGGCATCACAGACTGGATAGACATGAGTTCGAGCAAGCACTGGGGGTTAGCGATAGATAGGGAGGCCTGACATGATGCAGTCCATGGATTCACAAAGTGTCAGACATGACTGAGTGACTCATCTGAACTGAATTCTAAGGGGGAGACAAATCAAGATGATTAATTTTCATAATATTTTAGAAGACTATAAGTATAATAGAAAAAAAAGGCAGAGCTTACTAAGTAGGATCACAAGTGCTGGGAGGCAGGAAATTCAGAGCAGGGTGATTAGGATAAGCCTCTCTGAGAAGAGATATTGGAACCAAGCCTAGAAGCAAGCCGGTGAGGTAGTTGGAAAAGAGCCCACAGAGCTGAATGAACAGCTAAGAAATTTCTAAGGCAGGGTATTCAGAAAGGAAGAGCAGCCAGCTCAAAATGCTTCCACTGGCAGAACTCAGACCATTTGAATTTCTAAAAGCTGTGTCCGTGAGTTTTGGGGCACATTCTTGAATTCTGACACACAAAATTATTGGAGACTTAATTGGTACTTTTCATTCTCCAGACCTGAAATCAGTTATTTATCAAAGAAGTCAGTTTATAAAACAATGGACTGGATTGGAATATTATCATGTTCATTGTTGGAGTGGGGTCTTTTCTTCTATGTTTTTCTCTTTCATCTATAAGTTGATTATACTTTCAACTCCACCCTTCCCAACACCAATGTTCATGTGTGCACGTTCAGTTGTTTCCAACTCTGTGCAACCTCATGGACTGTAACTCCACCAGGTTCCTTTGTCTGTAGGATTTCCCAGGCAAGAATGCCAGAGTGGATTGCCATCCCCTTCTTAAGGGAGTCTTCCTGACCCAGGAATCGAACCTGAGTCTCCTGCATTGCAAGCAGATTCTTTACTGCTGAGCCACCAGGATAGACTCTAATTGGACCATAATGGTTTTACAATGTTGTATTAGTTTCTGCTGTACAACGAGGTGAAACAGCCATATGAAAACATATATCCCCTCATTTTAAATCCTCCTACCCCTCCAGGACAAGGAGGCCTGATGTGCTGTGGTTCATGGGGTCACAAAGAGTTGGACACGATTGAGCGACTGAACTGAATTGAACCCCTCCAAACACATCCCACCCATTTAGGTCACCACGGAGAATTGGCCTGAATGCTTTGTGTTATACAGCAGCTGCACACTAGTTATCTATTTTACACAAGATAGATATATATATATATATATATATATATATATATATATATATATATATATATATATCTTATAGAAATACAAGACCTCCTAGAACTAACACACAAAAAAGATGTCCTTTTCATTATAGGGGACTGGAATGCAAAAGTAAGAAGTCAAGAGATACCTAGAGTTATAGGCAAATTTGGCCTTGGAATGCAAAACAAAGCAGGTCAAAGACTAATAGAGTTTTGCCAAAAGAACACACTGGTCATAGCAAACACTATCTTCCAATAACACAAGAGAAGACTCAACATATGGGCATCACCCGATGGCCAATACCAAAAACAGATTGATTGTATTCTTTGCAACCAAAGATGGAGAAACTCTATACAGTCAGCAAGAACAAGACCTGGAGCAGACTGTGACTCAGATCATGAACACCTTATGGCCAAATTCAGACTTAAATTGAAGAAAGTAGGGAAAACCACTAGAGCATTCCAATACGACCTCAATAAAATCCCTTATGATTATACAGTGGAAGTGATAAATAGATTCAAGGGATTAGATTTGATAGACAGACTGCCTGAAGAACTATAGATGGAGGTTCATGACATTGTAAAAGAGGCACTGATCAAGATCATCCCCAAGAAAATGAAATCCAAAAAGGTAAAATGGTTGTCTGAGGAGGCCTTGCAAATATCTGTGAAAAGAAGAGAAATGAAAAGCAAAGGAGAAAAGGAAAGATATATTATCTGAATGCAGAGTTCCAAAGAACAGCAAGGAGAGATGAGAACGTCTTCTTCAGTGATCAATGCAAAGTAAAAGAGGAAAACAATAGAATGGGAAAGACTAGAGATGTCTTTAAGAAAATTAGAGACACCAAGGGAATATTTCATGCAAAGATGGGCACAATAAAGAACAGAAATCGAATGTACCTAACAGAAGCAGAAGATATTAAGAAGAGGTGGCAAGAATACACAGAAGAACTATACAAAAAATATCTTCATGACCAAGATAATCATGATGATGTGATCACCGACCTAGAGCCGGATCCTGGAATGTGAAGTCAAGTGGGCTTTAGAAAGCATCACTATGAACAAAGCTAGTGGAGGTGATGGATCCTAATCCTAAAAGATGATGCTCTGAAAGTGCTGCATTCAATATGCCAACAAATTTCGAAAACTCAGCAGTGGCAACAGGACTGGAAAAGGTCAGTGTTCCTCTCAATCCCAAAGAAAGACAATAGAAAGAATGCTCAAGTTCAGTTCAGTTCATTAGCTCAGTCGTGTCCGACTCTTTGCGACCCCATGAATCGCAGCACAACAGGCCTCCCTGTCCATCACCAACTCTCAGAGTTCACTCAGACTCATGTCCAGCAAGTCAGTGATGCCATCCAGTCATCTCATCCTCTGTTGTCCCCTTCTCCACCTGCCTCCAACCCTTCCCAGTATCAGAGTCTTTTCCAATGAGTCAACTCTTCGCATGAGGTACACAAAGTACTGGAGTTTCAGTTTCAGCATCATTCCTTCCAAAGAAATCCCAGGGCTGATCTCCTTCAGAATGGACTGATTGGATCTCCTTGCAGTCCAAGGGACTCTCAAGTGTCTTCTCCAACACCACAGTTCAAAAGCATCAATTCTTTGGTGCTCAGCCTTCTTCACATCCCAACACTCACATCCATTCATGACCACAGGAAAAACCACAGCCTTGACTAGACGGACCTTTGTTGGCAAAGTAATGTCTCTGTTTTTGAATATGCTATCTATGTTGGTCGTAACTTTCCTTCCAAGGAGTAAGAGTCTTTTAGTTTCATGGCTGCAGTCACCATCTGCAGTGATTTTGGAGCCCAGAAAAAGAAAGTCTGACACTGTTTCCCCATCTATTTCCCATGAAGTGATGGGACTAGATGCCATGATCTTCGTTTTCTGAATGTTGAGCTTTAAGCCAACCTTTTCACTCTCCACTTTTACCTTCATCAAGAGGCTTTTTAGTTCCTCTTCACTTTCTCCATAAGGATGGTGTCATCTGCATATCTGAGGTTATTGATATTTCTCCAGGCAATCTTGATTCCAGCTTCTGTTTCTTCCAGTCCAGGGTTTCTCATGGTGTACTCTGTGTATAAGTTAAATAAGCAGGGTGACAATATACAACCTTGATGTACTCCTTTTCCTATTTGGAACCAGTCTGCTATTCCATATCCAGTTCTAACTGTTTCTTCCTGACCTGCATACAGATTTCTCAAGAGGCAGATCAGGTGGTCTGGTATTCCCATCTCTTTCAGAATTTTCAGAGGAACCAGAGATCAAATTGCCAACGTCCACTGGATCATGAAAAGAGCAAGAGAGAAACTGTGGAAATTTCTGAAAGAATGCTCAAACTACTGCACAATTACACTCACACACTAGCAAAATTCTCCAAGTCAGGCTTCTACAGTATGTGAACCATGAGCTTCCAGATGTTCAGGCTGGATTGAGAAAAGGCAGAGGAACTAGAGATCAAATTGCCAACATTCGCTGGATCATTGAAAAAGCAAGAGAGTTCCAGAAAAAACATCTATTTCTGCTTTATTGACTATACCAAAGCCTTTTACTGTGTAGTTCATGAAAAACCTGTGGAAAATTCTGAAAGAGATGGGAATACCAGACCACCTGACTTACAGAAATGGAATGTGAGAAATCTGTATGCAGGTCAAAATGCAACATTTAGAACTGGATATGGAACAACAGACGGATTCCAAATCAGCAAAGGAATACATCAAGGTTGTGTATTGTCACTTTGCTTATTTTACTTATATGCATAGTACATCATGAGAAATGCCAGGCTGGATGAGGCACAAGCTGAAATCAGGATTGCTGGGAGAAATGTCAATAATCTCAGATATGCAGATGACACCACATTTATGGCAGAAAGTGAAGAGGAACTACTGAGCCTCTTGATGAAAGAGAAAAGGTGAGTGAAAAAATTGACTTAAATCTCAATGTTCACAAAACTAAGATCATGGCATCCTATCTGATCACATCATGGCAAATAGATGGGGAAACAATGGAAACAGTGACAAAGTTTATTTTAGGGGAGACTCCAAAATCACTGCAGATAGTGACTGCAGCCATGAAATTAAGGCACTTATTCTTTGGAAGAAAAGCTATAACCAACCTAACAGCATATTGAAAAACAGAGACATTTGTCAACAAAGGCTCATCTACTCATAACTCTGTTTTTTCCTTTCACATCCTGTATGGATGTGAAAGTTGGACTATAAATAATGCTGAGTGCTGAAAAATTGATGCTTTTGAACTGTGGTGTTGGAGAAGACTCTTGAGAGTCACTTGGTCTGCAATGAAATCCAACCAGTCCATCCTAAAGGAAATCAGTCCTGAATATTCATTGGAAGGACTGATGCCGAAGCTGAAACTCCAATACTTTGGCCATCTGATGCAAGGAACTGATTCATTGGAAAGTCCTTGATGCTGGGAAAATTGAAGGTGGGAGGAGAAGGGGATGACAGAGGATGAGATGGTTGGATGGCATCACCAACTTGATGAACATGAGTTTGAGTAAGCTCCTGGAGGGAGTTCATGATGGACAGGGAAGCCTGGTGTGCTGCAGTTCATGAAGTCAAAAAAGTCAGACATGAGTGAGCCACTGAACTATACTGAACTGATTTGTAGCAAGGACAGCACCTCAGGCAATCAGCAATGCTGCATCACAAGATGTTTCCTAGCCCTGTCCTTTTCTCCCCTCTTTTGCTTAATGATCAGTCAGATTTAAAATCTGCTCATTTTAAGAGAAATACAGTGATCAAATCTCTCTTGCCTTGAAGTTCTAAGCTTTAGTTAGAGACTCTTCAGTTCTCCGTAATGATCAGAAAAACACTCATCTCACAATCTCTACACATACTGTTCTCCCCTGTTGTGTCTCCTGTCTACCTATGTTAATTATTTTAGCATCTCATCATCTGGGGTCCCTTCATAGCGCTCACGTTTATTTGAATTCCACAATTAGTGTGTGCTTCTGACATACTCTGTATACTGTACACTACTTTAAAAGTCATATAAATGCATAATTGAATCCAGATCTTTACAATACTGTAAATTCAGTAAGGGCACAGAGGGTATTGTCTTGTTTAAAATCACCTAAGTGCTTAGAATTCTGTAAGTCAAATTTAGTCAAATCATTGGCTGATATATTTTAACTGTTCTTCCTAGAGTGTCTAAAATACGTGAATTTGTTACTCAGAAATATAATGCTTATTATGTCCACATACAAATGTGTATTTCATCTCAAATTTTTTATTTGAGGTAGATGTTCCTTTTATTCTTTTTTTGACATTATGGCAAGATTTCTGGCTTTCTGAATTTTGTCTCTATTTTACTCACTTGAAAAGCAGGAATAAAGTAGAGAATATTTGTCAAATTTCATGTCTGCTTATCAGCAATTCTTTGGGTGCTTTAAGTGGAAGAGAGGAGAAACATCCACAGAAATAAATCACTTAATTCTTGCCTTTACTACTTCTAGAAGCAGTGAGATCAATTGTATGTAAGAAGCAAAATAGTATGTTAATAGCACCTTTTATTCAGAAATGTCAACCAAGTGGCCAATTTTCATTTGCTACAGCATTATGTGAACCTGTTCTATATCTAAGTCTTAAAAATAATGAACACAATAATCACTGCTATTAATTATGATTGAAGATCTATTCCACATATTGTTAGAAGTAACCTTTATGAATTATTTCATTTCAAAGGCTCAATAGAAACTCTTCAATAGATTATAAATCAGCAACTTTGTATTGAAGACCTACTATGCGCAATAAAAATTCTAGGTAAACCATAGTCAGCAATAAAAAAATGAATATAAAAATTCACGCTCTGGAGTTTGAATTTTAGCATGGGAAATAGTAACAAAATAAATAAATTAGTTGCATAGTGTCTTGGAAGATGTTATGAGATATAAAAAAATATCTTGCATTGGGTTTGAGGGAGTGGTTGTGTTGCAGAGAACTAATTCTGACTCCATGTTGGAACTGTTTCTTTGAATTGCTTTTTATCACTGTTGTTATTAATCATACATAATCGCCTACCCCAAAATGACCCTGCCCCTCTGCCTGATTGTTAAACTAGAGTTCATTTTTTCAGAACCCTGTCCACCTGCAGTTGGCAGGAAGAAAGAAATTAATACATCTCCAACATTAGACTTGCCATTCTAGGAGATATTTGCAAGATTAATGGCCTTTTAATTTTGTTTCTTCACCTCTATTCCACCTCTGTTCTATAGAAGAATGTGACATCTAGACTCTATTTAGATGGTTATTTTGAGACATTAGCCTGCCATCATCTCAGTTGGCTCTCTTTCTGACCAAAGTTGTATTCCTTTCCTCAATACTGGTTTCTTAGATTCATTGGCCTGTCAGTGGTGAGCAGAGTGATCTTGGACTCCTTAACAGCTGTGATAAAGATTCTTTAGTTATACAAACTCTACTCAGGCTTCTGTGAACTCTCTTCTCAAAATGTTCCTGACTTTTGGACTTCCAGGATCATCTATGCATTGCCCAATTCTAGCAAGATCAGATCAGATCAGATCAGTCGCTCAATCTTGTCCCACTCTTCGCGACCCCTTGAACTGCAGCATGCCAGGCCTCCCTGTCTATCACCGACTCCTGGAGGTGACTGAGACTTACATCCATCGAGTCAGTGATGCCATCCAGCCATCTCATCGTCTGTCATCCCCTTCTCCTCTGGCTCTCAATCCCTCCCAGCATCAGAGTCTTCTCCAATGAGTCAACTCTTCGCATGAGGTGGGCAAAGTACTGGAGTTTCAGCTTTAGCATCATTCCTTCCAAAGAAATCCCAGGGCTGATCTCCTTCAGAATGGACTGGTAGGATCTCCTTGCAGTCCAAGGGACTCTCAAGAGTCTTCTCCAACACCACAGTTCAAAAGCATCAGTTCTTCGGCGCTCAGCCTTCTTCACAGTCCAACTCTCACATCCACACATGACCACAGGAAAAAACCATAGCCTTGACTAGACAAACCTTTGTTGGCAAAGTAATGTCTCTGCTTTTGAATGTGTGATCTAGGTTGGTCATAATTTTCCTTCCAAGGAGTAAGCGTCTTTTAATTTCATGGCTGCAGTCACCATCTGCAGTGATTTTGGAGCCCAGAAAAACAAAGTCTGACACTGTTTCCACTGTTTCCCCATCTATTTCCCATGCAGTGATGGGACCAGATGCCATGATCTTTGTTTTCTGAATGTTGAAGTTTAAGGCAACTTTTCCACTCTCTACTTTTACCTTCATCAAGAGGCTTTTTAGTTCCTCTTCACTTTCTGCCATAAGGGTGGTGTCATCTGCATATCTGAGGTTATTGATATTTATCCCAGCAATCTTGATTCCAGCTTCTGTTTCTTCCAGTCCAGGGTTTCTCATGATGTACTCTGCATATAAGTTAAATAAACAGGGTGACAATATACAGCCTTGACATACTCCTTTTCCTATTTGGAACCAGTCTGTTGTTCCATGACCAGTTCTAACTCTTGCTTCCTGACTTGCATGCAAATTTCTCAAGAGGCAGATCAGGTGGTCTGGTATTCCCATCTCTTTCAGAATTTTCCACAGTTTATTGTGATCCACACAGTCAAAGGCTTTGGCATAGTCAATAAAGCAGAAATAGATGTTTTTCTGGAACTCTCTTGCTATTTCCATGATCCAGTGGATGTTGGCAATTTTATCTCTGGTTCCTCTGCCTTTTCTAAAACCAGCTTGAACATCAGGAAGGTCATGGTTCCCATATTGCTGAAGCCTGGCTTGGAGGATTTTGAACATTACTTTACTAGCGTGTGAGATGAGTGCAATTGTGCGGTAGTGAAGAAATTTTAGCAAATCTCTTGCTAATGTAGTTTAGCCATATCATTGATAGTTAATCTGGTTCCATGTTCTCCACCTTCCCCAGGTAATGTCTGATTAATCTGGCCTGCTTTCATTAAGAAGTCCATTAACTAGGTTTATTCAGAATCCCTCCTCACCTCTTATGATTCCTCTAGTCATTTTTCCATCCTATTCCTTGGCTATAAATTTCCATTTTTCCTTATTGTATATGGTATTGATCCCAATGTCCTCAATAATTAATCTTCCTTGGTGAGAATAGTGCAAATTTCCTATACCATTTGCAAAATAAGAGAAAAAGTATTGCCCTATTAATTTCATATATGGATTATATATTTTCTTCACATGCTTTTTAATTAAAACTTTATTTGCAGTGTATCTTCATGAACAGATTTTTTTCAGTTTTTTATATTGATAAGAATTACAATATTTTCTACTACACTTATGTTTTATTGCTTTTCTAAATGGAAACTTCATCTTGAGTTATCAAATATTCTGCTGTAATTTTTTCTAAAATGTACATTGTTTATTTTCCATGGTATATTAGAACAACGTGAATTTTGAGGTCATTTTGTCTAAGTTCATTATATGGGGATGTAGTAATGAGTGCAGAAAATGCTACTAAAATACAATGAAAAGTAAATATTAAGCTGCAATCACAAGTTTACAGTTCTTCCCTTAGATTCATTGAATAGAGGTTGTTTACTAGGGCTGTATGCCAAAGAGCATAGAGACACAAAAGAATGTGACATATAACAATTTTCTTTTTCATTTTTGTTAGGCATGTGAGAAATTTATATTTCCTGCCACATCAATAAACAAGGATTTCACAGTCATCAAGTGTTTGTAGCTCTCCAATGTTAATTCCTGAGCCTTGAGGGCACTCAGGGAGGAGAAGAATGTCTGGGATCTGACGCTCATTGGACTGCACCCATTCGCTATGGTGGGCCCCAAGGAAGGCCACAGCATAGGGAATGGCTACAGTCTGATGGCTGTCAGATCACAGACAAGGAAGTGCACTCATCTTCCCTCGGTAAAGAATCTGCCTGCAATGCAGGAGACCTGGGTTCAATTCCTGGGTCAGGAATATCACCTGGAGAAGGAAATGGAAACCCACTGCAGTATTCTTGCCTGAAAAATCCCATGGAGAGAGGAGCCTGACAGGCTACACTCATGGGGTTGCAAGAGTAGGACACGACTTAGTGACTAAATCACCACCAAGGAGGTCCAGGATGTGAAAAACATAGGAAACTGGCCCCAGATAGGTGAGGTACACATCAAAGGAACAATTTCAGTGAACTCAGACTCTTGCATCATCCCACATATAGAAAAGTGCTAAATTCCATAACTTGGGATAACTGGTTTTCTTTAATTAATATATATATATTTTTTTAAATGTTTAGACTACCTGTAGAATTTCTATATAACCTGGCCCCTCCCACCACCCCTTCAGAGCAGTTCTCTCAGTGCTACTTGAAATGCTGCCCCCTGGGCTTAAGTCCTAAAAATTTCTGCCAAATAACATAACCCTCAACTTTTAGGTTGTGAATACTTTTTAAGTCGACACATATACATTTGTCAGGTTTAAAGGATATAACACATTAAACAGTGTGTTACCTTGACGTATAATTCTAAAAACTTGTATATATGGTATGTGAGCTTGCATTTGTTTCTTCAGACCTCATAATTGTTCAGAGCAAGTCTGTTTCTCTGTGGAACAAGTGATAACAACAAAAACAACTAGTGTGTGTGAATATATAGAGATATTTGCTTTTATAGTATGATTAAACAGTGACAAACTTACATTAAAAACATCCAAGAGAAAGTGAAAAATATAAATCAACAATTAACAGATAAATATTAAGAAGTACAGTTACAAATAATTAAAGTGATTTACAAAATAAATTATTTCTAACTAGAGGCTACATTCTATCAGCTACTTGCCCTTAACAATAAAATATTTAGAGCTATTGTCATTACACATCTAATAAAATAATTTTGTGCTATCTTTATAAAGAATTATGTGTTTGGAAAGCAATCTAGAGTTCAGAAGACTTTCTAAACCTCAAATTGAAGGCAATAGGAAATAAAACTGTCATAATTGCTGTTTAATATTATACTTGGAAGTATTTCAACACTAAAAAATTCATATACGATCACTAAAGAATGGAATGAATGGATGTATTTATTTTGTGGAAAGAATGTTCTAAATAGCTCTGTTTCATAATTTGTTGTTATTTCTGAGTAGCTATGTTGTGCCCAACACATTGTGACCCCATGGACTTTAGCTGGTCAGGCTCCTCAGATAAGTCCAATCCCCTAACCTGAGATTTCCCAGGTAAGAACACTGGTGTGGATTGCTATTTTCTTCTTCAAAGGATTTTCCCATCTAGCAATGGAACCCTCATCTTCTGCATTAGCAGGCAGTCTCTTTGCCACAGAGCAACCAGTGAATTTCATACTTATTTTTAACAAATAAACTCAACTTTGTAATGTAATATTTTAATAATGAAGAGGGAATAATTTTGTTTTTAAAATTCAGATAATATTATAAAATGCACTGAAGTATTAACATGATAAATGTTTCACAAACCTTAAAAAAGTTTTCCATATTTTAACATATGTGCACAATATCAGTGTGTATATGTGTGTGTGTATTTGTGTATGTGTGTGCGGATGTGTGTGTGTGTGTAATTAATCTTTAGGACAAAGGTAGATGATAATAAAAAAGTGAGTATTTTAGTCAAAAACATTATTCTTAAGGGATATTAAGAATATTGCTATTATTTTATTATCAGTATTTTTTTTTCAATTTTAGTATCAATCTGATTGGACCAATGCTAACTTGGCCAAAATAACCAGTACAATAAAATATTCTGTTATTCTCCCAATAAGTGTTATATGCTTTTTTGGTCTCTGACAAAATCAAGTATTGCCATATTTCTTCATGGTTTCCTAAATCTAGAATACTGGACAACTTTCCAAAATGATCCCAACATTTTTATATGGGATCTTATCTTTGTGTCCACTGCATAGTAATGGAAGATCTATATCTACCACATTGCAGAGACAAGGGTTATTATTAATTTCAAGTGATTTTTCAGCTATAATTGTTCCAAGTTGTCTATACTAAATAAAATAAATGCAGATATGTAAGAAAATAAGTAATATTATTATATTTGATTTTTCTTCCTGACAGATATGACCTAAATTAAATATGCACTAAAATAAACAATGGAGAAGGAAATGGAAACTCACTCTAGTATTTTGCTCAGACAATCTCCATGGACAGAGGTGTCTGGTAGGCTACAGTCCATGGGGTTGCAAAGAGTCAGACAAAATTGAGTGACTAAGCAAAAAAAAAAAAAAAAAAAAAAAATGAGTCATAGATACTGGTATCAGAGGAGTAATTTTCAGTTTAATTAATAAACTCTGCAAAATCATTTAGTCATTCATTCTTTAAATGCCACATTCCTGAAAATGTGCAAAAAAAATTGTGTTCACCCAATTAAACACAAGTCAAATAAATTAGATTTATTTTTTTGATTTCTTGAGGTTTATTACTTACATGTCTCAAGCTAGGCTAGATTTGGACTGGGTTATTGAAGCACTATTAGATAGCAGTCAAATTAGTTCTCAACACCTTTCATTCCACTCTGAATTTTTATATAGAAACAAAGCAAAATAAGACTATGGTAGGTCATGGACTTCATGATGTATACTTTCTTATTTTCTTTGAGAAAAATATTTAGATTTATTCATCTTTAAACAAATAAAGCATATATAAGTTAACTGGGAGACACACTTTAAATGAAACCAGAAAACATAATCTACAAAAAGCTAAAATGCAGGAAGATTTCTCTGAAAAAGTAAGGTAATGAAAATAAAGAGGTCATGGGAGATAATTCCACAGAATGGTAAGAGCAAAATAAACAATTAAGTCATCAGAACTAAAAAAGGCCAGCATCACACAATGACTGGGTGATTCCTGGGCTGCCAAAAAGTCTGTGATACCTTTTCTAATGCCATTAGGGAAAATGTCCCTTATAGCTGGTAAAATTGTTGTCAATGATACATTTGGAAAATAAGATATATATATCTTAAGCATATAAGATATATATCTTAGATATAAGATATATATATATATATATATGGATCTAAAGTGTTTATTATGTTTTTGGAATATATATATATATTATATATATATATAATATATATATATTATAGATCCATAACATAATTACTGGTTATAAACAGTCCAACTAATGAGAGACTTTAAAGTATCTAGGGAATGACTTTAATTTACAATTCTTTGAGAGTGAGTGAGTGAGTGAAAGTCGTGCAGTTGTGTCCAACTCTTTGCAACCCCATGGACTATAAAGTCCATGGAATTCTCTAGGCCAGAATACTGGAGTGGGTAGCCTTTCCCTTCTCCAGGAGATCTTCCCAACCCAGGGATCGAACTCAGGGATCGAACCCAGCTCTCACAAGCTGCAGGCAGATTCTTTACCAACTTAGCCACAAGGGAAGCCCATTCTAAAACAAAAATGCTTCTAATTACTTTCAACATATTTTCAGTCACAAAAAATGTTGCTATAAAGTCATTTTCAAAACCATCTCCGAAACAAAGCAGCAGCCCAAACACTCTTGGCTCTGGCATAGTATTTCATTACAGTATTAGCATTTCAATTACAAAATAACAGGGCTTCACCATCTAGGGGATTAACTGCATACACAATTATTTATTTAAGAGTACTTCCAGTTTTACAGTAAGAAGTTACATTAAAAACCTATCTTTCAGAAGACAATACAAATTTCTCAATTGTTTCGGGAAATCTTCACTTCTTTCCAGAGGCCATTGTCTATATACTGTGAAAATGAATGGGAATTTAAGAAAGATGTGTTATTATCTCACGAACAAGTAATAATTGAAGTTATAAAGTACATAGAATTTAAAAGACAGTAAAAACCATCATACAAAACTCATTAAACTCTACCACATATATTTTTAAAGCTCCAGTGGCTGAATGCTATTCATTCAAATCTGATGATTTATAGGAAATAGGCTGTATTATTAAATTCTGGTTCTGCCAATTTTTCATTATTAATGAAATGATATAAAAATAATAAAATGATGATTTTTATAGAAGAAATATCATTTAAATGACAATTATGTTACAAACAAACCTACATTAGTAATAAAATAATTTATAGCTCAAAAATTTATCCCCTAGAGTTTTAAAATGTGGCTTAAAAAACCATCAAATACTTTTTAGAAGGCTTTTTTGAGTGAGTATGGTAGCAGAGATGGAAATTATTTACAAAGCCACAGTTAATTGTTTTTACATCTCCACTCTATAGAAAGATAGATGGAAAGAAAAGTAGAAAGAAACCATGGATCCAGGATATTTTTAAAACTTCTTCAAGATTTCTATTTGATCTTTTTAAATTTTTTTTTAATTGAGGGAAAATTGTTTTACAATATTGTGTTGTTTTCTGCCTTAAAACAACATGAATCAGCTACAGGTATACATTCCCTCCCTCTTGGACATACTTTTCACCTCCCACCACATCCCACTCGTCTAGGTTGTCATAGAGCGTTGCTTTAATTTCCCTGAGTCATACAGCAAATTCCCACTGGATTTATATTTTGCATATAGTAATATGTATGTTTCCATGCTACTTTCTTCATTTATTTCCAAATGTTATGGAATGAAATGTGCCTTCTCCCCGTCAAATTCACAAGTTGAAGCCCGAACAACCAATGTGTCTGTATTTAACTATAAGGCCTTTAATGAGGGAATTGCCATTAAATGGTAGCTCAGATGATAGAGAATCTGCAGAAGACCTGGGTTCAATCCCTGGGTTCGGAAGATCCCCTGAAAAGGGAATGGCAATCCACTCCCATATTCTTGCCTAGAGAATTCCATGGACAGACCATGGAGCTTCAAAGAGTCTGACATGACTGAGTGAAAAAGTTGGCTTAAAGCTCAACATTCAAAAAACTAAGATCATGCCATCTGGTCCCATCACTTCATGGCAAATAGATGGGGAAACAATGGAAACAGTGACCAACTTTATTTTCTTGGGCTCCAAAATCACTGCAGATTGTGACTGCAACCATGAAATTAAAAGACACTTACTCCTTGGAAGAAAAGCTATGACCAACCTAGACAGTATATTAAAAGGCAGAGACATAAGTTCTACAACAAAGGCCTGTCTAGTCAAAGCTGTTTTTGTTTTTGTTTCCAGTAGCCATGTATAGATGTGAGAGTTGGATAATAAAGAAGACTGAGTGCCAAAGAAGTAATATTTCTGAACTGTGGTGCTGGAGAAAGCTCTTGAGTCCCTTGGCCTGCAAAGAGATCAAACCAGTCAATCCTAAATAAAATCAACACTGAATATCCACTGGAAGGACTGATACTGAAGCTGAAGCTCCAATACTTTGACCACCTAATGCAAAGAGCTGACTCATTAGAAAAGACCCTGAGTCTGGGAAAAATTGAAGGCAGGAGGAGAAAGGGACAACAGAGGCTGAGATGGTTAGATGGCATCACTGACTCAATGGGCACAAATTTGAGCAAGCTCCAGAAGACAGTGAAAGACAGGGAAGCCTGATGTGTTGTGGTGTATATTCACAAAAGTTGGAACAGGTACAAAGTTTATTTTAGAGACATAGCAGACAACCAGTGGGACAGCACATAGAAAAAGTTTGTTTAGTTTAGATAGAAGCAAGGCAGTGTGCACGCCCAGAGAGAAAGCGTGTGGGCATCCTATCATCCCTAGTGAGAACGAGTACAGTAAAGAGGCTCCTCCTTTATTTATATAAAGCAGTTCTTCAGGGTATTTGTCTTCCTTCAGGACAGTTATCTGGTTCCTTTTTGCACATCTGATCTGCCCTGGAACCCTCCCCTGGGGTGCCCATGCTCCCCTCAGCCAAAATAGATCCCGAAGTGAAGACTTCTGGGAGAAGCAAGACTCATTATGACCTGGAATTATCCTCTGACTTTTGACTCAAGGAGGCTTTCTGTCCATGTGTAGTATCTCCCTTATCTTTTACTCAGAAAGGTCTTTACCTCTATGCTTTTAAATTAAAAGACACTTACTCCTTGGAAGGAAAGTTATGACCAACTTAGATAGCATATTCAAAAGCAGAGACATCACTTTGCCAACAAAGGTTCACCTAGTCAAGGCTATGGTCTTTCCTGTGGTCATGTATGGATGTGAGAGCTGGACTGTGAAGAAGGCTGAGCGCCAAAGAATTGATGCTTTTGAAGTGTGGTGTTGGAGAAGACTCTTGCGAGTCCCTTGGACTGCAAGGAGATCCAACCAGTCCATTCTGAAGGAGATCAGCCCTGGGATTTCTTTGGAAGGAATGATGCTAAAGCTGAAACTCCAGTATTTTGGCCACCTCATGCGAAGAGTTGACTCATTGGAGAAGACCCTGATGCTGGGAGTGATTGGGGGCAGGAGGAGAAGGGGACGACAGAGGATGAGATGGCTGGATGGCATCACCGACTTGATGGATATGAGTCTGAGTGACCTCCAGGAGTTGGTGATGGACAGGGAGGCCTGGCGTGCTGCAGTTCATGGGGTTGCAAAGAGTGGGACACGACTGAGTGACTGATCTGATCTGATCTGATTCCCTTGAGGTGTTGCTGCTGCTGCTGCTAAGTCGCTTCAGTCGTGTCCGACTCTGTGCGACCCCATAGACGGAAGCTCACCAGGCTCCCCTGTCCCTGGGATTCTCCAGACAAGAACACTGGAGTGGGTTGCCATTTCCTTCTCCAATGCATGAAAGTGAAAAGTGAAAGTGAAGTCGCTCAGTCGTGTCCGACTCTTAGCGACCCCATGGACTGGAGCCTACCAAGCTCCTCCGTACATGGGATTTTTCAGGCAAAAGTACTGGGGTGGGGTGCCATTGCCTTGAGGTGTTAACAAGAGCCAAAGATTGGTTATCTACCCTGTTTCTATTGTTATCCATTTCTGAGAGCAAATGGGGGGCTGTTTGTAGATTCCTCACCTGAAGCCCACCTATCTCTTATCTCAGAAAATGGAAAGAGGAGGCTGGCTGGTTGTGAATTTCCAACTTGGATTTCCTTTGTCTCCTACTTCATCACATCAACACCTTGATCTTGGAATGCCACTCTCCAGAATAATGAGAAAATAGATGTCATTTAAATCTAACAGACTGCAGCGTTTTGTTATGGAAAACAAATAGAATGTTGTTCAATCATTCAGTCATGTCCCACTCTTTTCAACCCCATGGACTGTAGCACACCAGACTTCACTGTCCTTGACCATCTCCCAGAGTTTGTTCAAATTCATGTCTATTAAGTCAATGATGCCATCCAACCATCTCATCGTCTGTTGCTCCCTTCTCTTCTTGCCCTCAACCTTTCTCAGGATCTGGGTCTTTTCCAATGAAAAGGAAAGGTGGCCAAAGTATTGGAGCTTCATCTTCAATATCAGTCCTCCCAGTGGATATTCAGGATTCATTTCATTTAGGATTGACTAGTTTTATTGCTTTGCAATCCAAGGAATTCTTGAGTCTTCTCCAACACTGCAGATCAAAAGTAACAATTATTTGGTACTCATCCTTCTTTGTGGTCCTAGAAAAGGTTTTCCTAAAACTCAGTCCCTATCAACTAGTCTATTGAGGATATGTTAAATAGGCTTAGAAAGCTGAATTATACACATTTTAGATTCTTGATAAGTGAGCTTTGTATTAAATTACTTGTTAAAAAGGGAGAATCCTCCTATAAGAGTAAAACATTTGTGGCACTTTTTATCAAGTGAAGGTGTAACCAAGAAGGGGTAATTTCGAATTTATACAGAATCTGCTTCTGTGACTTTAACCCTTATCTTGCTGCTTTTGTTATTATAAGCATACATAAGGGTCTACATCAGGGGGAATACCTGACCCCTCCCACCTGTGAAGGACTGTGACATTCTTGAATTCTTTGTGTGGCAAATGTTTACTGGGTCATGGCCCAGAAATTCACATTTAGGGAGGCTGGAATCACTGATACATGTGATATCTTTGTTGATATGATGAGATGGCTGGATGGCATCATCAATGCAATGGGTATGAAATTCGGCAAACTTTGGGAAATGGTGTGGGACAGAGAGGCCTGGCATGCTGCAGTCCATGGAGTTGCAAAGAGTCAGACACAACTGGGTGAATGAACAACAGTAACGACAACTCTATCTATGAGAAAACAAAAAAGACACAGATATAAAGAACAAACTTTTGGACTCTGTGGGAGAAGGCGAGGCTGGGACAATTTGCGAGAATACCATTGAAACATATATATTACCATATGTGAAATAGATGACCAGTCCCAAGTTTGATGCATGAAACAGAGCACTCAAAGCCAGTGCACTGGGACAACCCAGAGGGATGGGATGGGGAAGGAGGAGGGAGGTGGGTTCAGGATGGGGGACATGTACACCTGTGGCTGATTCATGTCAATGTATGGGAAAAACCACCACAATATTGTAAAGTAGTTAGTCTCTAAAATAAATTAATTACCTATGTTCTCCTCTAGGAGTTTTATAGTTTCTGGTCTTACGTTTAGATCTTTAATCCATTTTGAGTTTATTTTTGTGTATGGTGTTAGAAAGTGTTCTAGTTTCATTGTTTTACATTGAAAACTGGTTGACCAGTTTTCCCAGCACCACTTGTTAAAGAGATTATCTTTTCTTCATTGTATATTCTTGCCTCCTTTGTCAAAGATAAGGTGTCCATAAGTGCGTGGATTTATCTCTGGGCTTTCTATTTTGTTCCACTGATCCATATTTCTGTCTTTGTGCCAGTACCATACTGTCTTGATGACTGTGGCTTTGTAGATAACCCTGTATGCGAGACAACAAAAGAGACGCAGATGTATAGAACAGTCTTTTGGATCCTGTGGGAGAGGGAGGTGGAGGGGCACATGATTTGGGATAATGACATTGAGACATATATAATATCATATATGAAACAATTCGCCAGTCCAGGTTCGATGCATGATACTGGATGCTTGGGGCTGGTGCACTGGGATGACCCAGAGGGATGGTATGGTGAGGGAGGAGGGAGGGGAATTCAGGATGGGGAACACGTGTATACCTGTGGTGGATTCATGTTGATGTATGGCAAAACCAATACAATATTGTAAAGTGATTAACCTCCAATTAAAATAAATAAATATATATTAAAAATAAAAATAAATAAAATAAATTAATTACGTTTTAAAAATGCAAACAACTCACTCATGGCTGCATTTCCCCAATTGTCTCAAAACTTGCTCCCCAATTCATGTTCCATTATTGCTTCATGTTATCATGTATCCCACTGGCAGAGTATTATTGTATAATATAATGTTAATAATGCATTTTAATCAAGAAACAACTGTGAATTTTTTTCAGTATTTTGGAACAAACATATACTCCTCATCCACACAGTTAATATATGTGAATGACTCTATTGTTATACTCACATTTTTGCTATCATAATCTTCCATCAGCACATTTATAAAAAATTCAATAAATCATTGAATTTATTTATATCTCTTAACAATGGCTTCAGCCATTTGCAAAACCAAAAGTTTTCTTTTCCCTTCCTCACAATCTATGGTGAAAAGTCACATCTCATGTGCACTCAATTTTGAAAATTCTAGTTCACTTTGGAAACTACTTTTCCCATTCCTGAATAATGTTTAGAATTTGTACACATAGTTAAATGTGTAACTATATTCAGACACATAGTTTTGTATATATGCTAATAGGCATATGCATAAGAATGCTAATAATGCCTCAGTGTATATGATATACATAAAGCAGAAATAAAATTTTTCTTGTTCATTGTTAGAAATGTTGAATATATATAATATATATACATAATTTATATATTATTATATATGTATATAAATATTGCATATTTAATTTATGTATTTCATATATAGAGATAAACATTATTGTCATTAAATGTGACTATTTAAATATGGTATCTTAAGTGCGGCGGCAGCTGTGACGGGTGCACTAAGCGCAGCTGAGAGGAGCTACCGCACGTCCGAGGTCAGGGGTAGCGGCGGAGAATGCCAGGCTGCAACGGTTCAGGAATGGCCGAGAAGAGGTACCCAAGTCCGAGGTCAGGGGTGGCATCCAAGAGGAGCTACCCTGCGTCCGAGGTCAGGGTTGGCGGCCGGGAGAAGCAATCCCACCCCTGAGGCCAGGGTCAGAAGCCGGGAGGACCCCATGCACGAAGGGCGGCGGCCAACAGGAGTTATCTCCGTCCAAGGTCAGGGGGCAGCGGGCGAGAGTGCCAGGCTGCGACAGTGCAGGAACAGCTGAGAAGAGATACCCAAGTCCCAGGTCAGGGGCGGTGGCTGAGAGGAGATACCCCACGTCCGAGGTCAGGGGCAGTGGCTGAGGGGAGATACCCCACGTCTGAGGTCAGGGGTAGTGGCTGAGAGGAGATACCCTGCATCTGAGGTGAGGGGTGGCAGCCAGGAGGAAGCTACCCCACGCCCCCAAGCCTGAGGCCAGGGGCGATGGCCAGGAGGACAAACCCCGTGCCCAAGGAGCGGTGGCTGCATGGGCGCAGGAGGACCTAGAGGAGCTATCCCGTGTTGAAGGTCAGGAATGGCGACAGTGAGGAGATACCCCTTGTCCAAGGTAAGGAGCAGCGGCTGCCCTTTGCTGGAGCAGCCATGAAGAGATACCCCACGCCCAAGGTAAGAGAAACCCAAGTAAGATGGTAGGTGTTACAAGAGGGCATCAGAGGGCAGACACACTGAAACCATACTCACAGAAAACTAGGCAATGTAATCACACTAGGACCAGAGCCTTGTCTAGCTCAATGAAACTAAGCCATGCCCATGGGGCAACCCAAGATGGGTGGATCATGGTGGAGAGATCTGACAGAACGGTCCACTGGAGAAGGGAATGGCAAATCACTTCATTATTCTTGCCCTGAGAACCCCATGAACAATATGAAAAGGCAAAATGATAGGATACTGAAAGAGAAAATCCCCAGGTCAGTAGAGGCCCAATATGCTACTGGAGATGAGTGGAGAAATAACTCCAGAAAGAATGAAGGGATGGAGCCAAAGCAAAAAGAATACCCAGCTGTGGATGTGACTGTCTCATAGAAGCAAGGTCCGGTGCTGTTAAGAGCAATATTGCATAGGAAACTGGAATGTCAGGTCCATGAATCAAGGCAAATTGGAAGTGGTCAAACAAGAGATGACACGAGTGAATGTCAACATTCTAGGAATCAGCAAACTGAAATCGACTGGAATGGGTGAATTTAACTCAGATGACCATTATATCTACTACTGCGGGCAGGAATCCCTCAGAAGAAATGGAGTGGCCATCATGGTCAACAAAAGAGTCCGAAATGCAGTACTTGGATGCAATCTCAAAAATGACAGAATGATCTCTGTTCGTTTCCAAGGCAAACTATTCAGTATCACAGTAATCCAAGTCTATGCCCCAACCAGTAACACTGAAGAAGCTGAAGTTGAACGGTTCTATGAAGACCTACAAGACCTTTTAGAACTAACACCCCAAAAAGATGTCCTTTTAATTATAGGGGACTGGAATGCAAAAGTAGGAAGTCAAGAAACACCTGGAGTAACCGGCAAATTTGGCCTTGGAGTACTGAATGAAGCAGGGCAAAGGCTAATAAGGTTTTGCAAAGAGAACGCACTGGTCATAGCAAACACCATCTTCCAACAACAGAAAAGAAGACTCTACACATGGACATCACCAGATGGTCAACACTGAAATCAGATTGATTATATTCTTTGCAGCCAAAGATGGAGAAGGTCTATACAATCAACAAAAAAAAAGACCAGGAGCTGACTGTGACTCAGATCATGAATTCCTTATTACCAAATTCAGACTTAAATTGAAAAAAGTAGGGAAAATCACTAGACCATTCAGGGATGACTTAAATCAAATCCCGTATGATTAAAGAGTGGAAGTGAGAAATAGATTTAAGGGCCTAGATCTGATAGATAGTGTCTGATGAACTATGGAATGAGGTTCGTGAAACTGTATTGGAGACAGGGATCAAGACCATCCCCATGGAAAAGAAATGCAAAAAACCAAAATGGCTGTCTGGGGAGGCCTTACAAATAGCTGTGAAGAGAAGAGAAACAAAAAGCAAAGGAGAAAAGGAAAGATATAAGCATCTGAATGCAGAGTTCCAAAGAATAGCAAGAAGAGATAAGAAAGCCTTCCTCAGTGATTAAGGCAAAGAAATAGAGGAAAACAACAGAATAGAAAAAGATTAGAGATCTCTTCAAGAAAATTAGAGATACCAAGGGGACATTTCATGCAAAGATGGGCTCGAAAAAGGACAGATATGGTATGGACCTAACAGAGGCAGAAGATATTAAGAAGAGGTGGCAAGAATATACAGAACTGTACAAAAAAGAGCTTCATGATCCAGATAATCACGATGGTGTGATCACTGACGTAGAGCCAGACATCCTGGAATGTGAAGTCAAGTGGGCCTTAGAAAGCATCACTATAAACAAAGCTAGTGGAGGTGATGGAATTCCAGTTGAGCTATTTCAAATTCTAAAAGATGATGCTGTCAAAGTGCTGCACTCAATATGCCAGCAAATTTGGAAAACAAGCAGTGGCCACAGGACTGGAAAAGGTCAGTTTTCATTCCAATCCCAAAGAAAGGCAAGGCCAAAGAATGCTCAAACTACCGCACAATTGCACTCATCTCACACGCTAGTAAAGTAATGCTCAAAATTCTCCAAGCCAGGCTTCAGCAATATGTGAACCGTGAAATTCCTGATGTTCAAGCTGGTTTTAGAAAAGGCAGAGGAACCAGAGATCAAATTGTCAACATCCGCTGGATCATGGAAAAAGCAAGAGAGTTCCAGAAAAACATCTATTTCTGCTTTATTGACTCTACCAAAGCCTTTGACTGGGTGGATTACAATAAACTGTGGAACATTCTGAAAGAGATGGGATTACCAGACCACCTGACCTGCCTCTTTAGAAATCTGTATGCAGGTCAGGAAGCAACAGTTAGAACTGGACAAGGAGTAACAGACTCTTTCTAAATAGGAAAAGGAGTTCGTCAAGGCTGTATATTGTCACCCTGTTTATTTAACTTATATGCAGAGTACATCATGAGAAACGCGGGACTGGAAGAAACAAAAGCTGGAATCAAGATTGCTGGGAGAAATATCAATAACCTCCTTTGCTTTTTGCTTCTCTTCTTTTCACAGCTATTTTTAAGGCCTTCCCAGACAGCCATTTTGCTTTTGTGCATTTCTTTTCCATGGCGATGACACCACCCTTATGGCAGAAAGTGAAGAGGAACTAAAAAGCCTCTTGATGAAAGTGAAAGTGGAGAGTGAAAAAGTTGGCTTAAAGCTCAACATTCAGCAAATGAAGATCATGGCATCCGGTCCCATCACTTCATGGGAAATAGATGGGGAAACGTTGGAAACAGTGTAAGACTTCATTTTTTGGGCTCCAAAATCACTGCAGATGGTGACTGCAGCCATGAAATTAAGAGACGCTTACTCCTTGAAAGGAATGTTATAACCCATCTAGATAGCATATTTCAAAGCAGAGACATTACTTTGCCAGCAAAGGTCCGTATAGTCAAGGCTATGGTTTTTCCAGTGGTCATGTATGGATGTGAGTGTTGGACTGTGAAGAAGGCTGAGCACTGAAGAATTGATGCATTTGAACTGGTGTTGGAGAACACTTTTGAGAGTCCCTTGGACAGCAAGGAGGTAAAACCAGTCCATTCTGAAGGAGATCAGCCCTGAGATTTCTTTGGAAGGAATGATGCTAAAGCTGAAACTCCAGTACTTTGGCCACCTCTTGCAAAGAGTTGACTAATTGGAAAAGACTCTGATGCTGGGAGGGGTTGAGGGCAGGAAGAGAAGTGGACAACAGAGGATGAGATGGCTGGATGGCATCACTGACTCGCTGGACATTAGTCTGAACTCCGGGATTTGGTGATGGACAGGGAGGCCTGGTGTGCTGTGATTCATGGGGTCACAAACAGTCAGACATGACTGAGCGACTGAACTTACTGATATTTATATACATATATGAATAGTACAATTCCTAGTATGCAATAGATAAAATGAGATGTGAATTTATCTTGCAATGATATCTGTACTAGACAACTTGGATTAAAATATAAAAATGGGGCTCCAAGAGGTAATCTTTTTTTAAATATAAATTTATTATTTTAGTTGGAGGCTAATTACTTTACAATATTGTATTGGTTTCGCCATACATCAACATGAATCTGCCATCTTAAAAGATAAAAACATTCTAAATGTAATATTAACCAAAGAGAAAATTATATCAATTCAGTGATCAAAAAGTTATAGGTAGCTATTTTTTAAAACATCTGCTATTAATTAGGAATGAAATTCTGATATTATCTATCCTAAATTAGGGTCATGTTGCAGCTGTAAAAACACTTTAATGTAGTGGAGGGTAGAGACTGGCAGTGTTCCTAATATCCTAGTGTATGCAAGCATTTCAGTATACACCTGCTCTATTATAGCACATACAGCATGGATACATATGTATTCTCCTGAGATTCAGGGCATTTGAGCTCATAGTGTGATCTTCAAGTTTTAGAGATAGGTGTGCACTGGGTGCTTTTTGGAAATGTTTAGGATAAATAAACTATTACAATGTGCACAATTTGAATCCCAGAAGTTTTTTTGAGCAGCACTAAACAAGAGCTGTTTGAGTTGAGGAATTCACAAAAAGGACAAGGCCTAATTTATCTCTAGCATGCCAGAACGTGGCTTGGTAAGATGGTCAGGTACATTTTGGCTCAAATATTTCATTTTTCTAAGGGTATTCTCTTAAGTAGCCTTTGAGGTATATTCCTTGTCTACACAGTACCTCAATTTATGACTTACAGAGATACTATGTATTGTGATAGGTTGAGTTTTTGATGTGTTGTGTGTATGTAGAGTGGAGATAACTGTTACATTCATCTAAATTGCAGCTTCAGTATTCTGATTGTGAGAAAAATCAGTATCCATTATCAGTTAACAGGCAAAATGTGTCAGGAAAACAGCCTGCATATAAGCAATATGAGACATATATGAGACATAATCATACATGTGTGTGTGCACATATGTGCACACATGTGGGAACTTAATTGTCAAATACTCGTTGTTGTTCACAATGCTAGTAGGAGGTTGGGTCTACCTTCTGATTGTGCCTGGGTTGTCAGGCCACTAGTGTGACTTGCCTTGGTCCAGGTAATTTATTGTCTTCTATTAAGCAGCATTAAGCTCTACTGTGTTTCTCACTTGTGTTTCATGAGAAGAAATTCAACCGAAATTGGAAGTACACAGAGATCTTGAACCTAGACCCAGAAATCACCCAGAAATCCACTACATGCTCTTGGTCAAAGCAAGTCATAGGCCAGCTCAGATTTTAAAAATCCCCAGCTCTAAATGGGTTTCCCTGATGACTCAGTAGGTAAAGACTCTTGTCTGCAGTGCAGGAGACAAGAGACATGGAGTTTAGTCCCTGGGTCAGGAAGATACCCTGCTGGAGGGCCTGGCAATCTACTCCAGTATTATTACCTGAAAAAGGGTATCTTCCTGACTCAGGGGATCGAACTCCAGGTCTTAAAGTCATACTAGTGGCCTGACAAGCTCATCCTAGATTAACTGACAGCAGCTGGCTCACGCACAGCTCTAAATAGCATTTCCTTAAAAAGGACTGCTCCACACTTACTATACGATCATTTTGACATTCTCCAATCAATACATGCAACCATCAGAAGCTTGAATGATTATTTACACTTCTATGTTTTATTTATATGTCTTTATCTTCCTAGAGGAGAATCAATAGCATTAATCTTTGTACTCTAGCAAATGAAATATTTCAAATATAGAGTTGTAAAGAGATCAGGTGGGATAAATAAAACACAGCTGATTTTATCATTTTTATGAACATATGTGAAAGCATACACAATGAAACAATATGAATCTGAATATAGCAGTTGCTCATTCATTATTAACAGAAATATTTTAAAAGTCATTAAATATTAAATATTATTTCAATTAGCAAATTATTCATTGTAATATATATCACCAAAGTTTCTGTTTTTAAAACACACCCAGGTTTTACGAAATAAAGCTAGATTTGTTAACTGTTAGTTTTGTTCTAATGCCTGGGCTTAATCCTACCGTGGAAGATGAAATATATTATTCACTTTAAATGCAGGAATATATTAATAAATTCTGATCACTTCTATTCTGTGAATCATCTCTTTTGCATTGTAAAAAAACATTAATGTCTCTCCCAACTCTGAATAATTTATATACTCTCCTCAGTGCTAGCAGCAGCATAATGAATGCACTATATTCCTGGCAAGTTGAAGATTCTGTTCACAAAGTATGGCACACTTTTTTAATGGAGTTCCATTTGCTTTTAAGTCATCTACCTACTAATTGTCAACTAGTCTGTCATTCAAGCAGTGTAAAGTTTTCTCTTTTTTTTTTTCCTTCAGATTTCTGACTGGCCTACATGTACTAGCATGCATGCAGAGTTACTTCAGTCATGTCCAACCTTTTGTGAGCCTTTGGACTGTGGCCCACCAGGTTTCTCTGTCCTTGGAACTCAAACAAGTCAAACAAGAATCCAGGCAAGAACATGAATGGATTGTTGTGCTCTCCTCCAGGGAATGTTCCTGATCCAGTGATGGAATACCATGTCTTAAGTCTTTACCTTTAGGGCCACCTGGGAAGCCCACACGTACTAGTTTCTCTATCAAGGTTAACCAGGCAAAAATAAAACTTTACTTTCTGAAAAATTCCTCTAAATAAGAACACTTCTGTTTAATACTAAGTGTTCTGGATGCGGACTCCTCGATTTTTATTCTGGTTCCACTTTTAATAGCTGTATGAACTTGGGCAAGTTGCGTTTTTCCTCTAAGATACAGCTTCATGATGGCAATAGTAAAGATTGTTAACATTATAGGTTTCAAACTAGGCAAAGATCATAAATTAATTAGGACAGTGCTTAGTACTTGGAAATTCAACCATAAATGTACTTATTGGTAGTAAATGGGATGTATACTTTCACCAATGCAAAAGTAAATGTTCATACTTTATTAATATCAGGATGCATGTTGATTAGAATATTATTTTATATAATTGATAGTTTTAAAGCAGAAAAAATATCGTTATTTGATTACAGTACGCAATGAAGCAATGAAAAAAACATGACTTGCTTTGAGTTCCCCGTATCCAACACAGACATAGCTGAGCCACATGTATACTTTTACTTTATTCCCTAAAGAATTCAACCTGAAAAAGCAAAACTCATGTTCAGTGTAACTAAATGTTGTTAATAACACTCAAGGAACTAGAAGTGGGAAAAACTTATACAGGCATACACATAGGAGTACTGGGTTATTTTCATTAGCTGAACTACAGTGTAAAACTAAGTGTAAAACTGCTGAGAAGGCAGAATTTTGTTTTGATGGGACCGTTGAAGTAAATATGTGGAGAAAGCCAAGCAAAGGTGCTATCTGGTTGTGTTGGGCAGAGGTCTTCCCTGGGCTTCCCTGGTGGCTCAGATGGTAAAGAATCTGCCTGTAAAGCAGAAGATCCAGGTTCAATCACTGGGTTGGGAAGTTCCCCTGGAGAAGAAAATGGCTACTCACTCCAGTATTCTTGCCTGGAGAACTCCATAAACAGAGGAGCCTAGTGTGCTGCCACATGAGGTCATAAAGAGTGGGTAGCCTTTGTCGGGTCACATGGGGCCATGTGGGGTCACAAAGAATTGGATACACCTGAGAGAATTTCACTAGCACTAGCACTTCCCTGAAAAATGACCAATTTCACATCTAAGTAGCCTGTTGGCATTAGTTTGGCTATTTAAAATATACCAAGTTCCACAGAAAGAAATTACCAGAGCAGAGAACACAGAAAACAAATAGCTTTTATTTATTTATGTTTTTCCCCAGACGGAGGCCAGCCACTGCAGTAGGAGGCTAAAGCCACAGTTTACAGGGAAATGAAGCACTAAATCAAGAACTGCAGCAGTATAGGTTAGCAAACTTCAACTGATATGCAGGTACAAGGAAACGCTAAGAGTGTTGGAAGGAATCTCCATAGCAAGACTTCAACAGCAATCTTGTAGGAAGAGAAATTAATGATAAAGGAAAGAAAAAATGATAATATTTACAGTTGACTCATTGGAGAAGACTCTGATGCTGGGAGGGATTGGGGACAGGAGGAGAAGGGGACTACAGAGGATGAGATGGCTGGATGGCATCACTGACTCGATGGATGTGAGTCTGAGTGACCTCCGGGAGTTGGTGATGGACAGGGAGGCCTGGCGTGCTGTGGTTCACGGGGTCGCAAAGAGTCGGACACGACTGAGCGACTGATCTGATCTGATCTGAAGAAGAACTAAACATTTGTTGATTACACTGGTAATGTGAGCACTGGTTTACTAAAGAAGGAAATTGATATCAACGTTGAAACATAATTATATGAAGAGGTCATTCTGGGAATTAAGTCACTTTAACCTACAAAATCCTCTGAAAACTATGTAAGTTGCTTAAAAAAGATGACATGAATCAATTAATGACTCTATAGATAAACTTATAATATTTATACAATAAGGATATAAATACCCTCTTCCAACAACACAAGAGAAGACTTTATACATGGACATCACCAGATGGTCAACACCGAAATCAGATCGATTATATTCTTTGCAGCCAAAGATGGAGAAGCTCTATACAATCAGCAAAAACAAGACCAGGAGCTGACTGTGGCTCAGACCATGAACTCCTTATTGCCAAATTCAGACTGAAATTGAAGAAAGTAGGGAAAACCACTAGACCATTCAGGTATGACCTAAATCAAATCCCTTATGATTATACAGTGGAAGTGAGAAATAGATTTAAGGGCCTAGATCTGATAGATAAGAGTGCCTGATGAACTATGGAATGAGGTTTGTGACATTGTACAGGAGACAGGGATCAAGACCATTCCCATGGAAAAGAAATGCAAAAAAGCAAAATGGCTGTCTGGGGAGGCCTGGCAAATAGCTGCAAAAAGAAGAGAAGTGAAAAGCAAAGGAGAAAAGGAAAGATATAAACATCTGAATGCAGAGTTCCAAAGAATAGCAAGAAGAGATTAGAAAGCCTTCTTCAGCGAGCAATGCAAAGAAATAGAGGAAAACAACAGAATGGGAAAGACTAAGGATCTCTTCAAGAAAATCAGAGATACCAAAGGAACATTTCATGCAAAGATGGGCTCGATAAAGGACAGAAATGGTATGGACCTAACGGAAGCAGAAGATATTAAGAAGAGGTGGCAAGAATACACAGAAGAACTGTACAAAAAAGAGCTTCACGACCCAGATAATCATGATGGTGTGATCACTGACCTAGAGCCAGACATCCTGGAATGTGAAGTCAAGTGGGCCTTAGAAAGCATCACTAGGAACAAAGCTAGTGGCGGTGATGGAATTCCAGTGGAGCTATTCCAAATCCTGAAAGATGATGCTGTGAAAGTGCTGCACTCAATATGCCAGCAAATCTGGAAAACTCAGCAGTGGCCACAAGATTGGAAAAGGTCAGTTTTCATCCCGATCCCCAAGAAAGGCAATGCCAAAGAGTGCTCAAACTACCGCACAATTGCACTCATCTCACACGCTAGTAAAGTAATGCTCAAAATTCTCCAAGCCAGGCTTCAGCAATATATGAACCGTGAACTTCCTGATGTTCAAGCTGGATTTAGAAAAGGCAGAGGAACCAGAGATCAAATTGCCAACATCCGCTGGATTATCGAAAAAGCAAGAGAGTTCCAGAAAAACATCTATTTCTGCTTTATTGACTATGCCAAAGCCTTTGACTTTGTGGATCACAATAAACTATGGAAAATTCTGAAAGAGATGGGAATACCAGACCACCTGATCTGCCTCTTGAGAAATCTGTATGCAGGTCAGGAAGCAACAGTTAGAACTGGTCATGGAAAAACAGACTGGTTCCAAATAGGAAAAGGAGTACGTCAAGGCTGTATATTGTCACCATGTTTATTTAACTTATATGCAGAGTACATCATGAGAAATGCTGGACTGGAGGAAACACAAGCTGGAATCAAGATTGCTGGGAGAAATATCAATAACCTCAGATATGCAGATGATACCACCCTTATGGCAGAAAGTGAAGAGGAACTCAAAAGCCTCTTGATGAAAGTGAAAGTGGAGAGGGAAAAGGTTGGCTTAAAGCTCAACATTCAGAAAACGAAGATCATGGCATCTGGTCCCATCACTACATGGGAAATAGATGGAGAAACAGTGGAAACAGTGTCAGACTTTCTTTTTCTGGGCTCCAAAATCACTGCAGATGGTGACTGCAGCCATGAAATTAAAAGACGCTTACTCCTTGGAAGGAAAGTTATGACCAACTTAGATAGCATATTCAAAAGCAGAGACATCACTTTGCCAACAAAGGTTCGCCTAGTCAAGGCTATGGTCTTTCCTGTGGTCATGTATGGATGTGAGAGCTGGACTGTGAAGAAGGCTGAGCGCCGAAGAATAGATGCTTTTGAACTGTGGTGTTGGAGAAGACTCTTGCGAGTCCCTTGGACTGCAAGGAGATCCAACCAGTCCATTCTGAAGGAGATCAGACCTGGGATTTCTTTGGAAGGAATGATGCTCAAGCTGAAACTCCAGTATTTTGGCCACCTCATGCGAAGAGTTGACTCATTGGAGAAGACTCTGATGCTGGCAGGGATTGAGGGCAGGAGGAGAAGGGAACGACAGAGGATGAGATGGCTGGATGGCATCACTGACTCGATGAATGTGAGTCTGGGTGACCTCCGAGAGCTGGTGATGGATAGGGAGGCCTGGCGTGCTGCAGTTCATGGGGTCGCAAAGAGTCGGACACGACTGAGCGACTGATCTGATCTGATCTGATCTGAAGGATATAAATGATTCCCCAGTGTTAAGGATACATAATTGGAAATGTGTGTCATTGAAGTAATTCCAAAAGATTTCTTTAAATCTTGTGTGATATCCTATGCATATTTACTTTTCATATTTCCTATATTTACTGTCATTATTACCAAAATATAATTCCTTTGATAATTCATTCAATGTATATAGATGGAGAAAATCAGTGTCTGGTTTATATTATTAAATAAAATTTGAGTAATACCTGTCTTTCTCTCTAGCTGTTTTGGTAAATGTCCTCATAACAGAACTAGTAATAAAAAAAGGGCTTAGTCAGTCTAACTTGCTGATAGGGACATTTTCAAAATATATTTTCATGGATTTGGAAATTATTTTGAGATCATTACAGGGCTGTTTTTAATACCCTGGCTTGACTAATTTGAGACTAAAGAGCATTTTAAAACAAATTGATGCAAACTGAACCCAAAAGGAAGATACCTTTCAAATACCAATTTATTAGTCATTATCAGTAATGTGGAAATATTTTAATATGCATCACTTCTTTTTTTTCCCTTTATTCCTACATAGATTAAATTAGGTCACATTTAATATCTGTCTTTTGTCTAATAGATATATAGATGTCATGTATTTATCAACAACTGTAATTCAGAAGTATCAGTATATCAGAACCTGATATTAGATTCATTTCAAAAATTTACATTAGATAAGATTTGACAACTAATAAAGACCCAGGTGTCTTGAGAATACTTGTTTACAGAACCCAGTGTTTGAAGCTGATGTGTTTGCATTCATCCTTCTACTGCTACCTAACTACTTTCTCAGTGTTGATGGAGCATAATTAATACATCATTGCTCTAAGGGCTGACATGGACTATTTCCTGTGTCAGGTACATACTTAGGTATTCATTCTACTGAAATTTTAGGTTTTGATTCATTACTGAAACTCATCTTCCTTAGTTAAAAAGAAACACGTTTATTCTGTAAGATAAAATTGTTTGTAAGGTTTTCTTTTTTTTTTTTTTGCTTTATAAACCATTCTCATATTTTAATTCTTTTATATACATATATATGCATGTATATATACATATTGCAAAGAGTTGACTCATTGGAGAAGACTCTGATGCTGGGAGGGATTGAGGGCAGGAGGAGAAGAGGACGACAGAGGATGAGATGGCTGGATGGCATCACTGACTCGATGGATGCGAGTCTGAGTGACCTCCGGGAGCTGGTGATGGACAGGGAGGCCTGGCGTGTTGCAGTTCATGGGGTCACAAAGAGTCGGACACGACTGAGCGACTGATCTGATCTGATCTGATCTGATATATACATATATATTTTTAAAATTTCTTACCTCAACCAAGTATTCTTTTTAACATGCTGCTGCTGCTAAGTCACTTCAGTTGTGTCCGAGTCTATGCAACCCCATAGATGGCAGCCCACCAGGCTCCCCCGTCCCTGGGATTCTCCAGGCAAGAACACTGGAGTGGGTTGCCATTTCCTTCTCCAATGCATGAAAGTGAAAAGAGAAAGTGAAAGTGAAGTCGTGTGCAACTCTTAGCAACCCCATGGACTGCAGCCTATCAGACTCCTCCATCCATGGGATTTTCCAGGCAAGAGTACTGGAGTGGGGTGCCATTGCCTTCTCCATCTTTTTAACATAAGTTATTATAATAACTGTATTATACAATTGTTCGAAGTCAAGTAATTACTAAGGAATCAAGATAAAAATAATTTTACTAATAGTTTCCTGATAACCACTGGAGTTTCAGCTTTAGCATCATTACTTTGAAAGAACACCCAGGACTGATCTTCTTTAGAATGGACTAGTTGGACCTCCTTGCAGTCCAAGGAATTCTCAACAGTCTTCTCCAACTTCACAGTTCAAAAACATCAATTCTTCGGTGTTTATCTTTCTTCACAGTCCAACTCTCACATCCATACATGACCACTGGAAAAATCATAGCCTTGACTAGACGAAACTTTGCTGGCAAAGTAATATCTCTGCTTTTGAATATGCTATCTAGGTTGGTCATAACTTTCCTTCCAAGGAGTAAGTGTCCTTTAATTTCACGGCTGCAATCACCATTTTCAGTAATTTTGGAGCCCCCCCCAAAATAGTCTGACACTGTTTCCACTGTTTCCCTATCTGTTTCCCATGAAGTGATGGGACCAGATGCCATGATCTTAGTTTCTGAATGTTGAGCTTAAAGCCGACTTTTTCACTCTCCTCTTTCACCTTCATCAAGAGGCTTTTTAGTTTTTCTTCACTTTCTGCCATAAGGGTGGTGTCATCTGCATATCTGAGGTTATTGACATTTCTCCTGGCAATTTTGATTCCAGCCTGTGCTTCTTCCAGCCCAGCGTTTCTCATGATGTACTCTACATAGAAGTTAAATAAGCAGGGTGACAATATACAGCCTTGACGTACTACTTTTCATATTTGGAACCAGTCTGTTGTTCCATGTCCAGTTCTAACTATTGCTTCCTGACCTGCATATAGGTTTATGAAGAGGCACTATCAAAGGCTGATCTGGTATTCCCATCTCTTTCAGAATTTTCCACAGTTTATTGTGATCCACACAGTCAAAGGTTTTGGCATAGTCAATAAAGCAGAAATAGATGTTTTTCTGGAACTCTCTTGCCTTTTCAATGATCCAGAGGATGTTGGTAATTTGATCTCTGGTTCCTCTGCCTTTTCTAAAACTCTGATGCTGGGAGAGATTGGGGGCAGGAAGAGAAGGGGAAGCCAGAGGATGAGATGGCTGGATGGCATCACTGCCTCGATGGGTGTGAGTTTGAGTGAACTCCATGAGTTGGTGATGGACAGGGAGTCATGGCGTGCTGCAATTCATGGGGTCACAGAGATTTGGACACAACTGAGAGACTGAACTGAACTGAACTGATAACCATTATCATTTCTGAATTCTGTTCAGTTTTCTAAACAATTTATCTGACATATAAAAGGCAGTAGAATATCTTAAATAACTTGTGATTTATGTTCACAATTGAAGTGATAGGTTGTGCTTTCTCTCCGATTGAGTCTACAAAGAAATAGATGTTTCTTTCTTCTTCAAGATGAATTTATTTTGTTCAAAATCCGATCACTTTCAGTATCCTCTGGGAACTTGCTCTATTCATTATCCTATGTATTTCATGTTTCTTCATTTGTCTCATTTCTATGGGCTACCTCATAGCATCTAATCCACATCCAGATTCCACCATTTCAAAGATAATAAATAAATAAATAACAAGAATCATTCCCTTTGGCTTTGATCCTCTCTAAATCTTATGGCACATGTCTCCTCCCTTCCATAGAAAGTTTCAAGAAAGAACAGCTTATATTTATTGTTTCGACTTAATCATCCTAATTCTTTTCCAAAACTATATTTTGCCTTCTACACTTTTCATTTTATATAAACTGATCTTTTTAAAGTTATTAATGGCCTTGTCATTTCTAAATAAATGACTTTTTTTTCAATCTTCACCCTTTTGGCTCATCAATATATGTTACCCTCTTAGTTCACATTCCCAGACTATAGATGCATTCTCAAAAGGGATGATAACTTTCCCAAGAGAGCAATTGGTTTTCAGTGTTAGAGTATTGTGAAAAAAACTTATGGTCTTTTAAAAATAAATCATATGTATGAAAACTACATTAACAGATTTATAGTACATATGTGGTATGAAAATTTTGTTAAAATTATTAGTGAAAATACTTGTCTAAAAAAGCCTTTTTAGGACTTCCCTGTTTGTCCAGTGGTTAAGAACTTACTTGTCAATGTGGGGGAGATGGGTCCCCATCTCTGGTCTGGGAAAATTCCACATGCCACAGCAACTAATCCATAAGCATCAACTATTGAGCCTATGTGCTGCAATTAATGAGTCCATGTGTCTACAGTCAGTGCTCTGCAACAAGAGAAATGACCCCAGTGAAAAGCCTGAGCACTGCAACTAGAGAGTAGACCCCATTTGCTGCAACTAGAAAGACCTGCACACAGCAATGAACACGTAGCACAAACCAAAATAAATAAATAAAAATATAAAAGTTTTTTTTAGCAGGGAGCTAAAACTGGACTGATGGTGGTTCAGACGCTAAAGCGTCTGCTTACAATGCGGGAGACCTGGGTTTGATCCCTCAGTCTGGAAGATCCTCTGGAGAAGGAAATGGCAACCCATTCCAGTACTCTTGCCTGGAAAATCTCATGGACGGAGGAGCGTAGTAGGCTGCAGTCCATGGGGTCGCAAAGAGTTGGACATGACTGAGAGACTTCACTTTACATTTTTACAATTAAAAAAAAAAAAAAGTTGAGAAACACTGTTAGCCAATTAGGAAACACTCACAAAGCACCTTTTTTACTGGTTATTTACCTGCCTGGACAATCCTTTCCCTGTATACCTGCACAGTCTAGTTTTCCAAAAATATTTACAATGACATCTTGCATTATTTTCCTTGCCATTTATTTTTCTTTTTACCAGTAACTGCTAACACTTTTATATATTTATTTTTGTCAAGTTTCTTTCTCTTTCATTAATATACAAGATCCAATAGTAGGGATTTTATCTTTTTTCAGTTTATTTTCTAAAGTCTAGAACACTGTATGCCATATCAGTTAAACACAGTGTACATTTGTGATTGAATGGGTTGACTGAAAGATAACATCATTTAATGTTGGCAATGATGAGAAAGGGCAGATAGACCTAGGTTTAGCTTATATAAATACTCAAAGCATTATAGCTGTCAGTTGAACTTTGTAATGCTACATTTATCTCTCCATCCATCACTCTGGAGAGTCTGGGATATCATACAAATCTGTGGAAGAGTTGATTGAATTCATTCAAATTCTATGTTGCTTAAAGCAATGTGGCTAGAGATAAACATTAATGGACACATCCTGAAGAGCCCTCTCTCATTAATTCAGGAATTAGGGATTGCCATGAGCAACTGAGAGTCTACAACATGTTCTGCAAACTCACAGAAGTTCTGTCTTTCAAGAGTACGCAGATGAAAGACCATATGTCTTGCTTGCCTTATTCAGAGTCCATTTGAGTGTGCACAAAAAAGGAGAACTACCTCTTACCCCTTTCCTGATAATTCATTCATAGTATAGAGAAATCTATCAGTATGTTTCTTCTACCTCTTCTTTGTTTTACTTACTCAGACAACTTATTCATTCAAATCTTAGAGAGATGGACTCGATTACCTGAATCATATATTTGAAAATGATAATGTGCTTACTCAGTTCACCTGGACTCTCATCCTCTTGACATCAGGTCTGCTCGTGGCCAGCAAAAACAGTCCTGTGTTACACTAAGACAGAATTTATCTTATCCGTTTTTATGTTGTCTTGGGAATGAGTGGCTATGTATGTCTTTAGTTGCTCAGTCATGTCTGACTCTTTGCGACCCCATGGACTGTAGCCCATCAGGCTCCCCTATCCATGGGGATTTTTCAGGCAAGAATACTGGAATGAGTTGCATGCTATCCTTCAGGGGATCTCTCCAACCCAGGGATCGAACCCAGGTCTCCCACATTGCAGGCAGATTCTTAACTGTCTGAGCCACCAAGTTTGCCTAAGTAAGCCTACTTAACATTGGAAAAGACTCTGATGCTGGGAGGGATTGGGGGCAGAAGGAGAAGGGGACAACAGAATTTGAGATGGCTGGATGACATGACTGACTCGATGGACATGAGTCTGAGTGAACTCCAGGAGTTGGTGATGGACAGGGAGGCCTGATGTGCTGCGATTCATGGGGTCTCAAAGAGTTGGACACTACTGAACGACTGAACTGAACTGAAAAAAAGCCCAAATCCATAGCCTCTATCAATCGTAAACATGATATTTTGGCCTGAATACAGTTTTGCTTTTCTCTCAAATATGTTCAGAACTGGGCAGAGGAAATGTATATTAAAAGCCCTCTTGACTACTCCAATTTTTTTTATTCCATAGCTTCGTTTATTCATTCATTTATTCAACAATGTTTATTGAAATTACTATTGAGAAAACTTCTATACTCTTTTAATACCAAGAAAACATACCATGTTGTCTTTCATATATAAGGAGGTTTTTTGGGTTGCAGAAACAGAAACATTACTTCTACATTAGTATTGCAATTGCACAATAGCCTGAGTATAGCGAAAACACAGACCTCCCAAGTAAGTGTTCTGGCTTATAAAGCAAATGTTAGGCCTTCTGTGAATATGTAGATTCTACCTTATTGCAAGGATTCTTTAGAATGTTCGAATTGCTGACTAAAAAATCAGCACTCATAATCAGAAGAAGAAAGATTGGTGGCCTGGCGTACTAAAGTAGTTAAGATACTTGATTGTAAGCAACAGAAACTAACTCATGGTGGGGAATTTGTGTCCAGTTCCAACACTGAGGACAATGATCTGTTCTAAACAGAGACTCTGATTCAAAGATTTAAAGTGTTGTCAGGATGCCTCTCATCTGTGATAAAATAGGCTCCTCCTATACCTTCCACAGTTTCAGCCATATGTTGATGTTTTTTTCTGGATCCCGTTTCTAAATTTCAGAGAGAACACCTGAATAGCCCAGTTAGGAGCAACTTTTCTTCCTTTTTCATCTGTTGCAGCCAGGAAACTGAATAATATGTTAGAAAAATGGAACAATCTCATGTGTAGGATAAGCATTTTTAAGAGAGATGTTGCTGGTCAAAATTACTAGTAGGTGTCTTCTACACAGAGAAAAGATAGAATCTAATGAGCATCCATCCTAATATTTTGTTGTTAGTTGCTAAGTAGAGTCTAACTCTTTCACAACCCCATGAACTGTATCCTGTCAGACTTCTCTGATCATGTGATTTCCCAGGCAAGAATAATGGAGTAGAGTGCCATTTCCTTCTCTGGGGGACCTTCCTGACCCAAGGATTGAAACTATGTCTCTATGTCTCCCTCATTGGAGGTGAATTCTTTACCACTGAGCTATTGAGTAGGTCTCTTCTACACTGAGAGTATGATACACATTAATAACTGTTCATCTTAATATTTAGTCTTGATCTTTTGAGTAAGCTTATGAGTATTTGCATATTCATGGAAATAGAAAATTGTGTCAACCAAGTTAAAGTAGTTATGGCAATAAGGGAAAATCAGCCCTCCAGGATTATTTGGGGACAATTCAACCATTGCTATTACTCTTTTCTGTGTATGCCCATTTATGTTTCAAATATTGATTATTTGGTGATTTTAATCTGAAGTATAAGAGTAAAAATTTTCCCATGTGATTAGACCAGAATTAATGTATATTGACAATAGGTGTGTCACAGTCTTTATAACTGGAACCTGGGGACTGGAGTTGATGAAAAGAAGGATACAGGGGACCCAAGTCTTGAGTGAAACAGGATACTTTATTTGTAGCAGTGTGTGCTTTATATAACTCCATACAAGGAAGCCTTAGGCAGCAAAAATAAAGTTTAGCAAAAACAAAACTAGGTGAATAACAATCATCACAGGGCCAGAAGACAATCCATATCCTGAGTAACAGGGACATGACTGAATAGATTATATTAAAGTAAAAGGTCACTGAAGGGAATCCACTCATGGGCTCTGTCTCATGACCTCGGTCCTGAGAACTGCATGCAGCTCTGCTCATTCCTGCTTTCTAGGAACTGATAAGGAACAGAGGGCCCTTGAGAAACAGCACACAAAAGAAGAAAACAACATATTGGATTCCTTAAAGTTGAAAGTCCCCTGACAAATGAATGAGCAATGAGCTGAAATGTGACAGGTTTACAATGTTAAAAGACTATGCAGAACATTCATGTCACTGTCACTCATTTCCTTTATTTGTGGGATCTTCAAGAAGAAGGGAAAGGGGTAAAGGTACTGTTGGCAAGCTCAAAATTGCATAAATGAAAGTAACTACAGGATATACATATCGGTGTGTAAGCAATGTTTTCCCATCGTTTTCTACAACCTGACATTTATTAATGATTTGTGCTTTCCCTCTTGATGTTGTTCAGGCACTAAGTCACGTCTGACTCCTGGCAACACTATAAACTGCAGTACACCATACCTTCCTGTACTTCACTATATCCCAGAATTTGCTCAAACTTATAATGGCAACTCACTCCAGTGTTCTTGCCTGGAGAATCCCAGGGACGGGGGGAGCCTGGTGGGCTGCCCTCTATGGGGTCACACAGAGTCGGACACTACTGAAGTGACTTAGCAGCAGCAGCAGCATGTCCAGTGATGCCATCCAACCATCTCATCCTCTGAAACTCACTTCTCCTTTTGCCTTCAATCTTTCCCAGCATCAGGATCTTTTCTAACGAGCTGGCTTTTCCCACCAGGTACCAAATTATCTGAGATTCAATTTCAGCATCAGTCCTTCCAATGAATATTCAGGGTTGATTTCCTTTAGGATTGACTGGTTTGATGTCCCTGCAGTCCAACTGATTCTCAAGAGTCTTCTCCAGTACCACAGTTCAAAAGCATCAATTATTTGGTACTTAACCTTATTTATGGTCCAACTCTCACATCTGCACATAACTACTGAAAAAAAAACAAAAACAAAAACATAGCTTTAACTAGGTGGACCTTTGTTAGCAAAGTGATGCCTCTGCTTTTTGATATGCTGTCAAGGTTTTTTATAGCTTTTCTTCCAAGAAGCAAGCATCTTTTAATTTCATGGTTGTAATCACTGTCCACATGATTCTGGAGGCCAAGAAAATAAAATCTGTTACTGTTTTCACTTTTTCTCTATTTGCCATGAAGTGATGGGACTGGATGCCATGATCTTAGTTTTTCGAATGCTGACTTTTAACATTTTAACATTAACAGTAATGTTTAGCCTTAACAGTTTAACATTCAGCCTTTTCACTCTCTTCTTTCACCTTCATCAAGAGGCTCTTTGGTTCTTCTTTGCTTCCTGTCATTAAAGTATCATCTGCATATCTGAAATTATTAATGATTCTTCTGGCAATCTTGATTCCAACTTGTGGTTAAACCAGCTTGACATTTCACATGATGTACTCTGCATGTAAGTTAAATTAGCAGGGTGACAATATAGAGTTTTGATGTACCCCTTTCCCAATTTGGAACCAGTCCATTGTTCCATGTCCAGCTCTAGCTATTGCTTCTTGACCTATATACAGGTTTTTCAGGAGACAGATAAGCTGGTCCGATATTCCCATCTCTTTAAGAATCTTCTACAGTTTCTTATGATCCATATGGTCAAAGGCTTTAGCATAGTCAATGAAACAGAAGTTTTTTTTTTTTTTTTTTTTTTCTTTTAATTCCCTTGCATTTTCTATGATTCAGCAGATGTTGGCAATTTGTTCTCTGGTTTCTCTACCTTTTCTAAATCCAACTTGAACACCTGGAAGTGCTAGGTTCACAAACATTTGAAGCCTAGCTTGAAGGATTTTGAGAATTACCTTGCTAGCATGCGAACTGAGCACAGTTTTGCAGTATGTTGAGCATTCTTTGGCATTGCCATTCTATGGTATTGGAATGAAAACTGATCTTTTCCTGTGCTGTGGCCACTGTTGAGTTTTCCAAATGTGTTGGCTTATTGAGTACAGCACTTTAACAGCATTAACCCTTTAAGATGTTGGTAAATTTTACAGCTATGATAGGAAATTAATACATCACGAAATGTATTGTTGACAACTTAATGGGAATACAAATTGTCTATAGATCTTTAAAAGAAATAGATCTTGGTTAGTTCCCAGAATTCTGCATTCCTAATTCGGTCCCAGCTTGTGCCAGTACTGTTGAAGCTGGACTGTACTCTGATTGGCAGTGTGCCTTATGTCAGTCTGATCCACTCATGAACCTTATGACAAAAGATTTGAGTTTCAAACATTTCAATTTTGTTTAAGAAAGTTATCATGGGCTATTTATTTTCTTCTGATTGATATTCCTGATTCATATTTTGTTCTGTTTCTGACCCTAGATCTTCACTGATTGTATAAAACAATGCTGATTTTAAAATTGATTTAAATGTTTTACATATTAATACTGTCAGAATTGATTCCAGCATATGCTTCACTCAACAACAGTCACCTTTATGACCAATATTTTGAGTAGAATAGCTGTTACCTCTTCAACATTTAGGTGATACAAAAACCATTTTATTAACTAGAGTAAAAAACATATTATTTAAAAGTCTCCACACTTTTTGAAACAGGCCCCATTTGAGGAAAGACATGTCACATAATTCTAGGCAAATGAAAATTACAAGTAGAGTTTCAGAATGTCAGGTCCATTAGATATGATATTTTAATTACTGTAGCTTCTCTGTATTCTATTCCATGGCTTGTGGTTATATTTACTTAATTGTAACTATGTTCTATTTTTAAACACATTAGAATTTAGATAGATTCTTTCTGCTAGTCTTCATATCCCAGTATTCAACTTTGCAATAGATTTGCCTTAGAAGTTTGGGAAAGATAAATACATTGATACACAAACATATATTACATATAAGAGAGATACATAGATAAACCATCCCTTCACCACACTACATACATTTAAAGCAAAATGTAGATGATAAAGGAAGAGATGTTAATAGCCTTAAAATGAATGTCCCTTGATGATTCAAATCAGCTGCCAAATTTGAGGATGACTGACGTGAGTAATAATTCTGGCAAGCTTATACTTTTTTATAATGTACATAAAATTTGCATTCTAAAATAACTTGAATTAAATATTAGTTTAAAATTCCACTTCTACTGAAAGAATGAAATATTGAAAACTATCTACATGGTGAAGTAGTTGTTTATTGCTGTATAAACAACCATGCTAAAATTTTATGGACTAAAACATCAATTTGTTTGCTCACTATTTTATAATTTATGTTAACCTCAATTGGTGGTTCTTCTGCTAAACTTACCTGAGAGCACTCATGTGGTTGTGGTCATTTGGCAAATTGCCTAGGGCTGAATGGGCCAAGAAAATCTCATACCTTTATATGGCAGTGAGCCAGGGTTGTTGGTGGGGGAGTTTGTTCTTGTCCATCGGTCCTCTCCAGCATATTAGCAAACGTTCCTTACACAGTAGTAATGGCATTCCAAGAAGTCAAGACTCAATGTACAAGAGTTCACCAAACTTCTTTATCTGTAACATTTGTTGCTATGTCATTTATCAAAACACTTCACGTGCCCAAGTTCAGAGTTGATACTGAAAGTGAATACACAAAAGCTCAAACTAGGAAACATGATTAATTGTAGTCTATGAATGCAGCTTTCTAAGGCCCACTTGACTTTACATTCCAGGATGTCTGGCTTTAGGTGAGTGATCATGCCATAGTGATTATCTTTGTCATGAAGATCTTTTTTGTACAATTCTTCTGTGTATTCTTGCCACCTCTTCTTAATATCTTCTGCTTCTGTTAGGTCCATACCATTTCGGTCCTTTATCGAGCCCATCTTTGAATGAAAAGCTCACTTGGTATCTCTAATTTTCTTGAAGAGATCCCTAGTCTTTCCCATTCTGTTGCTTTCCTCTATTTCTTTGCATTGATCACTGAGGAAGGCTTTCTTACCTCTCCTTGCTATTCTTTGGAACTGTGCATTCAGATGCTTGTATCTTTTCTTTTCTCCTTTGCTTTTTGCTTCTCTTCTTTTCACAGCTATTTGTAAGGCCTCCTCAAACAGCCATTTTGCTTTTTTGCATTTCTTTTCCATGGGAATGGTCTTGATCCCTGTCTCCTGTACAATGTCACGAACCTCATTCCATAGTTCATCAGGCACTCTGTCTATCAGATCTAGGCCCTTAAATCTATTTCTCACTTCCACTGTATAATCATAAGGGATTTGATTTAGGTCATACCTGAATGGTCTAGTGGTTTTCCCTACTTTCTTCAATTTAAGTCTGAATTTGGTAATAAAGAGTTCATGATCTGAGTCACAGTCAGCTCCTGGTCTTGTTTTTGTTGACTGTATAGAGCTTCTCCATTTTTGGCTGTAAAGAATATAATCAATCTGATTTTGGTGTTGACCATCTGGTGATGTCCATGTGTAGAGTCTTCTCTTGTGTCATTGGAAGAGGGTGTTTGCTATGGCCAGTGCATTCTCTTGGCAAAATTCTACTAGTCTTTGCCCTGCTTCATTCCGTACTCCAAGGCCAAATTTGCCTGTTACACCAGATGTTTCTTGACTCCCTACTTTTCAATTCTAGTCCCCTATAATGAAAAGAAATATTTTTTGGGTGTTAGTTCTAAAAGGTCTCGTAGGTCTTCATAGAACCGTTCAACTAGAGCCAGATATCCTGGAATGTAAAGTCAAGTGGGCCTTAGAAAGCATCACTATGAATAAAGCTAGTGGAGGTGATGGAATTCCAGTGGAGCTATTTCAAATTCTGAAAGATGATGCTGTGGAAGTGCTGCACTCAATATGCCAGCAAATTAAGAAAACAGCAATGGCCACAGGACTGGAAAGGTCAATTTTCATTCCACTCCAAAGAAAGGCAATATCAAAGAATGCGCAAACTCCCGCACAATTGCACTTATCTCACACACTAGTAAAGTAATGCTCAAAATTCTCCAAGCCAGGCTTCCGCAGTACGTGACCATGAACTTCCAGATGTTCAAGCTGGTTTTAAAAAAGACAGAGGAACCAGAGATCAGACTGCCAACATTCGTTGGATCATCGAAAAAGCCAGAGAGTTCCAGAGAAACATTTATTTCTGTTTTATTGACTAGGCCAAAGCCTTTTGACTGGGTGGGTCACAATAAACTATGTGAAATTCTGAGACAGATGGGAATACCAGACCACCTGACCTGTCTCTTGAGAAATCTGTATGCAGGTCAGGAAGCAACAGTTAGAACTGTACATGGAACAACAGACTGGTTCCAAACAGGAAAAGGAGTACGTCAAGGCTGTATATTGTGACCCTGCTTATTTAACTTATATGCAGAGTACATCATGAGAAACGCTGGGCTGGAAGAAGCACAAGCTGGAATCAAGATTGCCAGGAGAAATATCAATAACCTCAGATATGCAGATGACACCACTGTTATGGCAGAAAGTGAAGAAGAACTAAAAAGCTTCTTGATGAAGTTGAAAGAGGAGAGTGAAAAAGTTGGCTTAAAGCTCAACATTCAGAAAATGAAGATCATGGCATCTGGTCCCATCACTTTATGGCAAATAGATGGGGAAACATTGGAAACAGTGTCAGACTTTATTTTGGGGGTTCCAAAATCCGTGCAGATGGTGACTGAAATTAAAAGATGCTTACTTCTTGGAAGGAAAGTTATGACCAACCTAGACTGCATATTCAAAAGCAGAGATATTACTTTGCCCACAAAGGTCCATCTAGTCAAAGCTATGGTAGTCATGTATGAATGTGAGAGTTGGACTGTGAAGAAAGCTAAGTGCTGAAGAATTGATGCTTTTGAACTGTGGTGTTGGAGAAGACTCTTGAGAGGCCCTTGGACTGCAAGTAGATCCAACTAGTCCATTCTAAAGGAGATCAGTCCTGGGTGTTCATTGGAAGCACTGATGTTAAAGCTGGAACTCCAGTACTTTGGCCACCTCATGCAAAGAGTTGACTCATTGGAAAAGACCCTGATGCTGAGAGGGATTGGTGGCAGGAGGAGAAGGGGATGACAGAGAATGAGATGGCTAGATGGCATCACCGACTCGATGGATATAAGTTTGAATGAACTCCGAGAGATGGTGATGAACAGGGAGGCCTGGTGTGCTGTGATTCATGGGGTTGCAAAGTGTCAGCCATGACTGAGTGACTGAACTGAACTGAACTGAACTGATGAATGCAGCAAATCTGCCACACTCAGTGTAATGTACTTCATTGATAAAATTTGGACAGGAATACACACAACTGAAGGGACTTAGCATGCACCTATGCAGTTATTAAATACATATTCTGATTTTAGTTTTTTTCAAAATTGTTTTTCTCCTGAAATACAGCTTATTTGCAAAATTGTACAAAACACAACTATCAAGTTTAATAAATGAGAAATGATCACAAATTTTGTTCACTACATTTAGGGCTAGGGTGAGGGCTTCCCAGATGATGCAGTGGAAAAAAATCTGTCTGCCAATGCAGGATTCATAGGCGATGTGAGTACAAACTCTGGGTTGGGAGATACCCTGGAAGAGGAAATGGCAATCCACTCCAGTATACTTTCTTGGATAATCCCATGGTTAGAGGAGACTGGCAGGCTGCAGTCTGAGTTGGATATGACTGAAGTGACTGAGTACGCATCAGCATGAACAAAATTCAGTCCAAGAAGTAGAATTTTGTCAACATTACAGAGTTCCCTTGGCTACTCCATTTGAATCACAATTTCTTATATCATAAGTATCTGCTTTCCTGACACTGTGTTAATCACTTACTTGATTCTTTTGAGAGCCTCCTTGAAAAATTATTACCCTATTTTTGACCTTCATAAACATATAGTTCAAAATTTGGAAAGGAGTACATTAAGGCTATATATTGTAACCTTGTTTATTTAAGTTTTATGCAGACAATATCATGCAAAATGCAAGACAGAATGAAGTACAAGCTGGAATCAAGATTGCCAGAAGAAATATCAATAACCAGATATCAGTCTGGAAATATCAATAACCAAATATCAATCCCACCATCTCAATTCTACAGATGACTTTACCATTATAGCAGAAATTGAAGAGGAACTAAAGAACCTCCCAAGGAACATGAAAATGGAGAGCAAAAATGCTGGCTTAAAACTCAACATTGAAAAAACTTAGATCATGGCATTGGTTCCATCATTTCATGGCAAATAGATGGGGAAACAATGAAAACAATGACAGACTTTATTTCCTTGGGCTCCAAAATCACTGAAGATGGTGACCATAGTTATAAAATGAAAAGATTCTTGCTCCTTGGAAGAAAGGCTATGACCAACCTACACAGTGTATTAAAAAGCAAGGACATTGCCAACAAAGGCAAAGCTACGTTTTTTCCAGTAGTCATATGGATGAGAGAGTTGGGCCATTAAGAAAGCTGAGTGCTAAAGAATTGATGCTTTTTAACCATGGCATTGGAAAAGACTCCTGCGAATCCCTTCAACAGCAAGGAGATCAAACCAATCCGTCCTAAAAGAAATCAGTTCTGAATATATATTTGAAGGGCTGATGCTGAAGCTGAAGCTCCAATCCTTTGGCCACCTGATGCGAAGGATGACTCATTAGAAAAGACCTTGATGCTGGGAAAGATTGAGGTCAGGAGGAGAAGGGGACGACAGAGAATGAGACGGTGGATGGCAATACCGACTCAATGGGCATGAATTTGAGCAAGCTCTAGGAGTTGGTGATGAACAAGGAAGTCTGGTGTGCTGCAATCCATGGTGTCACAAAGAGTTGGACATAACTGAGAGTCTGAACTGAACTGAAGCATATAATATGGTACATATTGTTTTCTATCTGATTTCTGCAAAACATTATGTATTCCAGTGTCGTGTTCTTTGCTACGTGGGGCCACGCATTGCTGACTTAATGACCATATTCTATTTAACCTTATCAGTTCAATTCAATCTCTCAGTCGTGTCCAGCTCTTTGTGACCCCATGAACCACAGCACGTCAGGCCTCCCTGTCCAACACCAACTCCTGGAGCCTACCCAAACTCATGTCCACTGAGTCAGTGATGCCATACAACCATCTCATCCTCTGTTGTCCCCTTCTATTTCTGCCCTCTAGTACATCACATTTAATTTGTTCATCATCATCATGCTTCTGGGAATTTCAGTGTTTAGCTTGCTGCTGCTGCTGCTAAGCCGCTTCAGTCGTGTCCGACTCTGTGTGACCCCATAATCGGCAGCCCACCAGGCTCCCCCGTCCCTGGGATTCTCCAGGCAAGAACACTGGAGTGGGTTGCCATTTCCTTCTCCAATGCGTGAAAGGGAAAAGTGAAAGTGAAGTCGCTCAGTCGTGTCTGACTCAGCGACCCCATGGACTGGAGCCTACCAGGCTCCTCCGTCCATGGGATTTTCCAGGCAAGAGTGCTGGAGTGGGGTGCCATTAACTTAGTTTATCATATTTTATTATGAATAATACTGCTATGCATTTATTATAAAAATACACACATTTTAACTACATATAAAACCATATATATTTTTCCAGGTTCCAGAGCATATAAACACAGTATACACACACCCAAATTGCATAAATAATCACAGAGTAGAATAATTTCTGGGTCAATTGGGCATGTGCTCAAATTTAAAGATAATACATGCTAAACACTTTAGCAGTTTATGGTTAAATTTAGTAAGTGTTTCATAGTCACTTGATGACAATGAGGATTTTATCATTATGTAATTCTATGTCTATCATTCAACAAGGCTATTAAACCTACCTATAAATTTGTTTTAATATTTTTATGTTTAAAATTATCTGTACATAATAAGAATATTCTTTTTTCCTAAATTTTATTTTCTCTTCTTAACAATACAAATATTTTTAGTTTGGTTACCCTTAGAAGTGGTAAGAAGAAGTAAATGATTTTGCATGAGATGACTTATTTGCAATTTAAGCACCATCAAGAATTTAGTTTTGCTTTCTCTACATCAAATCCTCATCTCAATTCTACCTGCAGACATCATGTATATTTTTATGCCTATCAAATGTAATTACTCCATTCATTATTATTTTTCTATATTAAACACTTTAAAGTGAGTTCTGGAGGAGTGCTTTGAGGGCTCTTTTTATTACATGTAATATTATGTTCATTATTTAAGAAATAAAATGAAAAAAGTCTTTTTTGAAGTTCAGTGGTTGAACATGCAGTTAATATTTTAGATACTTAAATCACTACTTAATAAGTGCCTCACTTTGGACTGCCATAACAAAATCAAGTAGACTGGGAGCTTGAACAACAGAAATTTACTTCCTCACAGTTTGGAGACTTTAATTATAAGACAAGATATACACATGTTCAAGTTCTGGTGAGAGATTTCTTTCTGGCTGCCTTCTGGTTTCTTTTCCACATGGCAAAAAGAGGAAGTAAGCTCTCTCATGTCTCATTTTATAAAGGCACTAGTCCCATCATAGATTTCTTGGGTGGCTCAGTGGTAAACAACCCATCTGCTAATGCAGGAGATACAGGTTTGATCCCTGGATCAGGAAGATCCCCTGGAGAATGAAATGGCAACCCACTTCAGTATTCTGGGCTGGGAAATACCACAGGCAGAGAAGCCTGGTGGGTTACAGTCCATGTTGTTATTGTTGTTGTCCAGTCACTAAGTCATATCTGACTCTCAGTCCATGGGGTTGCAAAGAGTGGGACATGACAGAGCAACTAAACAAAAACAAATCCCATCATGCTAAAATATGACCTCATCTATACCTCACTAAATCCCCAAGGCTCTTTATTCAAATACCATCACTCTGGAGTGAGCACTTCAAGATATAAATCTGGGAAACACAATTCAGTCTGTACAAGTTCATTCTTTTATTTTTTCTTTCCACCCTTTCTTCCCACCCTCTCTCCCTCAGTCTTCCTTTTCTTTTCTTTCCTACTTTTTCCCTTTTTCTCTCCTCCCGTTTCTCCCACATCCTGTTTCTGCCTCTTTCTCTCCCTCCTCTTTTTATCTTCCTTTCTTTTATATTTAAAATTCTTTAAACAATGATTATTGCTTAGTACTTTATATTATTGATCATTTCATGATAATCATTCAATGATTCATTAGATCTGGTTGGCTCTTTTGAATTGTTGGGACTTTTATTTAAATCAGAGGGGGCTACAGCTATTAGTGAGGATAAAACCAGGAAAATATAAGTTATCCAATTGGCCAAAAGACTTCACAGTAATAGCAGCTTTCTTGCAAAGGAAATTTGTCATTAAAACCTAATAGATAGTATAGAATTAAGATACCTAATTAAAAGACACTACTCCTTGGAAAGAAAGACCAACCTAGATAGCATATTGAAAAGCAGAGATATTACTTTGCCAACAAAAGTCCATCTAGTCAAGGCTATGGTTTTTCCTGTGGTCATGTATGGATATTAGCGTTGGACTGTGAAGAAAGCTGAGCACCGAAGAATTGATGCTTTTGAACTGTGGTGTTGGAGAAGACTCTTGAGAGTCCCTTGGACTGCAAGGACATCTAACCAGTCCATTCTAAAGGATAGAAGCCCTGGGATTTCTTTGGAAGGAATGATACTAACGCTGAAACTCTAGTACTTTGGCCACCTCATGCAAAGAGTTTACTCACTGGAAAAGACTCTGATGCTGGGAGGGATTGGGGGCAGGAGGAAAGGGGATGACAGAGGATGAGATGGCTGGATGGCATCACTGACTCGATGGACTTGAGTCTGAGTGGACTCTGGAAGTTGATAATGGACAGGGAGGCCTGGTGTGCTGCGGTTCATTGGGTTGCAAAGAGTTGGACACAACTGAGCGACTGAACTGAACTGAACTGAATCACCTTTTCATGAAAGATCTACATGCTTATCTCTTTAGTTAAACTGATCTGAAATTAGGCCTGTGGTTTTCTACTCAGTTTTAGATGAAAGAATTGCAGTTGTGAGGTACTGAACTATGAGTTATTGATTTTTTTTTTTTTTTTTTTTTTGTCTTGTAGTAACGTATTGAGGTGCTTTGTCAGATCAGATCAGATCAGTCGCTCAGTCGTGTCCGACTCTTTGCGACCCCATGAACCGCAGCACGCCAGGCCTCCCTGTCCATCACCAGCTCCCGGAGGTCACTCAGACTCGCATCCATGGAGTCAGTGATGCCATCCAGCCATCTCATCCTCTGTCGTCCCCTTCTCCTCCTGCCCTCAATCCCTCCCAGCATCAGAGTCTTCTCCAATGAGTCAACTCTTCGCATGAGGTGGCCAAAATACTGGAGTTTCAGCTTGAGCATCATTCCTTCCAAAGAAATTCCAGGATTGATCTCCTTCAGAATGGACCGGTTGGATCTCCTTGCAGTCCAAGGGACTCGCAAGAGTCTTCTCCAACACCACAGTTCAAAAGCATCAATTCTTCGGCGTTCAGCCTTCCTCACAGTCCAGCTCTCACATCCATACATGACCACAGGAAAGACCATAGCCTTGACTAGGCGAACCTTTGTTGGAAAAGTAATGTCTCTGCTTTTAAATATGCTATCTAGGTTGGTCATAACTTTCCTTCCAAGGAGCAAGCGTCTTTTAATTTCATGGCTGCAGTCACCATCTGCAGTGATTTTGGAGCCCAGAAAAATAAAGTCTGACACTGTTTCCACTGTTTCCCCATCTATTTCCCATGCAGTGATGGGACCAGATGCCATGATCTTCGTTTTCTGAATGTTGAGCTTTAAGCCAACCTTTTCACTCTCCACTCTCACTTTCATCAAGAGGCTTTTTAGCCCCTCTTCACTTTCTGCCATAAGAGTGGTGTCATCTGCATATCTGAGGTTATTGATATTTCTCCCGGCAATCTTGATTCCAACTTGTGTTTCTTCCAGTCCAGCATTTCTCATGATGTACTCTGCATATAAGTTAAATAAACAAGGTGCTTTGTAGGTTGGTATATATACACTGGTATTATAATTTTGTTTTTTACTACATTAGATGATACTAGCAAAGCATTTCTGTCACTTTATCTTTAACATGGAAGACTTGGATCTCAGATATATTTGCTTTGGGCTTTTATTGAAATATCTTCTCTGGCAAAATAAAAATAATTAACCAAAATTTGGTTGTTCATATTTATCATCAAGTGATTTAATTCAAATGAAACTTGCTTATGCCATAACATCAGCTTACAATCTTATTTTTTCACTTCTATTTCAATAAAAGTATTTCAAAACTCTAATTATGTGCTTCACTTCATTACAAATATTTATTTATTTATTTTGGACTGGCTTGGTCTTTGTTGTGGCATGGGCTTTTGCTCTAGTTGTGGAGAGTTTGGGCTACTCTCTAGTTGTGGTGCATGGTCTTCTCATTGTGGTGACCTCTCTTGTTTCAGAGCATGTACTCTAGGCACATGGGCTTAAGTAACTACAGAACATGGGCTCAGCAGTACAGGCTCAGGGGCTTAGTCGCTCCACAGTACGTGGGATCTTCCCAGACCAGGGATCCAACCTGTGTCTCCTGCACTGGCAGAATTCTTTACCACTCAGCCACCAGGGAAGCCCTTTCTCCCCATTTTTAAAATTTACCTCTAGATTTTTTTAAAGCTGAAGCACACACTTTTGCAATAAATACTATTTCCCTCTTGTTTTTAAAAATGTCATTTACAAAATAAAACTATTCCATTACTATGTTAAAGGTATCATGTGTAATATAAGTGAAAGACACATTCATGTGTTATTTTTAAGAATCAAAATGTGTGCATTGTTTTCTCATTTAACTTATATTTGCATTCTCTTCCATAGAAAATTTCATGTTAATACAATGCATTTTTTAAAAGTCTGCTTATGATCACTCCCATATTATCCTTAAAAAATCATAAATATAAATTTATTATTTAAAAACAGTTAACTTTGCCTGAATTACAAAACTTTCTTTTTCTGGAATTAGTAATCCTTACAACTATTATTAGCAAAAATAAAAAATAAAAATGCAGTGACTAAGAATTTTATAAAACACCGTAAAACTGTAATGCAACTTTTTTAGAGAAGGATATTTTCAGCTGGACAGAGTGCTTCCTTGTTAATGTAAAATTCAATTCTTTGGACACAGATTTTCTGAATTGTTCCTGTCTGGGTTACCCACAAATGTTTTACCACTGCCCTTTTTAACATTTTACAGTGAATGAAGACTATAACTTTTTATGTAAAGTGAAAAAAGAGTGATTGTGTTAAAAAAAAAAAAAACCGATTGGAATATAGAACCTCAATGACATAGGTTCATACTCAAACAATTCAATTCTAGGAACGAATTAGTTAATGTCCTAAAAATTTTTGGCACCAAAGCCCTCCTTGTGAAGTCTTCTTTATACCTAGAGAGTTATTAATATAAACACCCATTTGAAGACTTGTCATTCCAGAAAATAATTCAAAGACATTTTTTTCTTAGAAAATCTCATAAAGTCTTTCACTTTAGACTTTCTGAAAGAGATATTCCTTCTGAAAAAAAAAAAAAAAATTGTTAGATTAATTGAATTAGGAGGCCACTAGACTGAGGTGACTGTAATGTTTTGGCAACATCTACAATAGCAAAGGCATGGAAGCAATTTAAATGTCCACCACTGGAGGAATGGACAAAGAAGATGTGGTATATTTACGCAATGGAAAATTATTCAGTCATAGAAATTGAAATAATGTAATTTGCAGCAACATGGATGGCCCTAGAGATTATCATACTAAGTAAAGTAAGTCAGACAGAGAAAGAGAAACATCATATGATATCACACATATGTGAATTTTAACTTTAAAAACTGATGCATATGAGCTTATTTACAAAACAGAGACAAACTTACAGATATTGAAAAAAACTTATGGTTATCAAAAGGGAAACATGGGGAGAGGGATAAATCAGGAGCTTGGGAAGATCATACATGCACAACTGTATATAAGACAGATGAAAAACAAGGACCTCCTATATAGAACAGGGAAATCTACTCAATATTCTATGATAATCTAAATTAGAAAAGAATCTAAAGAATAATTAATATATGCATATGCATAACTGAATTTTGTTGTACATTTGAAATTAATAAACATCATAGATCAGCTGTACACTAATAGAATAAAAATTTTTAAAAGCAAATCAAAACATAAGGTTGTTGTTCAGTCGGTAAATCATATCCAACTCTGCAACCCCATGATCTGCAGCATGCCAGGTTTCCCTGTCCTTCACTGTCTCCCGGAGTTTGCTCCAACTTATGTCCATTGAGTTGATGATTCCATCCAACCATCTCATCCTCTGTTACCCTTTTCTCCTCCTGGCCTGTCTTTCCCAGTGTATTTTCCAATGAGTTAGCCCTTTGTATCAGATGGCCAAAATATTGGAGCTTTAGCTTCAGCATCAGTCCTTCCAATCAATATTCAGGGTTGATTTCCTTTTAAGATTGACTGGTTTGACCTCTTTGCTATCCAAGGGGCTCTCAAGAGTCTTCCCTGGCACTACAACTCAAAAGCATCAATTCTTCAATGCTCGACCTACTTTTTGGTCCAACTCTCATGACTGAAGGTGCTAGGAGAAGGGGACGACAGAGGATGAGATGGTAGGATGGCATCACGGACTCAATGGGCATGAGTCTGAGTAAACTCTGGGAGTTGGTGATGAATAGGGAGGCCTGTAGTGCTGCAGTCCACGGGATCACAAGGAGTTGGACACGACTGAGTGACCAAACTGAACTGAACAATCTTCTTTTTGGTCAACTCTCACACCCATACATTACTATTGGAAAAACCTAAGCTTCTAAGTGTCTATAAAAGTTATGAATACAAACATGAGGAGAACCAATTGCAGTCAGTTAGGCTTTATGTTGAGCTTCCTTGGTGGCTCAGTGGCAAAGGACCGCCTGCCAATGCAGGAGATGTGTGTTTGATCCCTGGGTCAGGAAGATGCTCTGGAAAAGGGAATGGCAACACAGTTCAGTAATCTTGTGAGAGGAATCCCATGAACAGAGGGGCCTGGCATGCTCCAGTCCATGGGATCACAAAACAGTCAGACATGTCTTAGCAACTAAAACAGCACCAAGGCTCTAAGTTATAGACAGTCAATAGTTTTCATGCTTTGCTTGCACCTTTTCTCTAAAACTTCTCTCCCTAAGCTTCTGTGAGAGAAGGACACCTAACCACTTCCAGTCTAGTGCTGCCCAATTTGAAGTGATTTTTGGTCAAATAAACTTAATGTTTAAAATATGCACCAATTTACCTTTTATCAGAAGTTAGTGAAACTCCTGCATGAAAAAGGAAATATTAGAAGCTATTTTCTGTGGCCAAATTATTAGTAAACATTATCAAGGAAAGGGCTCACTTTCTAAAATGTTCTTATAATTTGGGAAGAATTAGGGTGGGCACTGAGCTCAAATTGTTGAATAGGTCAAACCTTAGGTAGTAATTCACTCAATGCAAATAATTATTAGAACATGAGCAAAAAGTTGACATAATTACTAGGAATATGAATTTACTGAATCACATATACCTAATTCATCTGATAGTTTTTGACTAAAATAATAGTAATAATAGTAATGCATTTTACTTCATATTATTCCAAATAAAACTTGTTCAGTTATTTTTGCTAACTTCAACTTTCACTGTATACCCTAAAGAATGTTGCACATCTCTGGCATGGAGGAAAATATTGTTCTATTTTACCATCCAATTTAAGTATAGTAATTATACTAAACAAATATAAACAAGATAGTATTCTCTAGGCAAGGATACTGGAGTGAGTTGTCATTCCCTCCTCCAGGGGATCTTCCTTACCCAGTGATCGAACACATATCTCTTATGTCTCCTGCATTGGCAGGGGGGTTCTTTACTACTAGTGCCACCTGGAAAGCAAAAAAAAAAAAAAAGAAAAAATGAAAAAAAATGAAAAAAAAGAAAAAGTTTCATATACTACATTAAAACAATGCTTAGCCTTAAGGTTCAAAGAAAATAACTTTTTTTCCCCCTCTATTCCTCTTAGAAAACCTTAACTGAAGTGAAGAATTAAGCTCACTGATCCAGAGACAGAAACAAAAAGACAAAAATTAGTAGGGGTGCACTTTCCCCACTCATATTTATAAATCATTCCTTTTCACTTTCATGAGTTAATTTTTTCTTCAAATCTTTCCTCCAGGCTTACACTCTTTGCAATATGTTCCTCAATTTCAAATCCTTTGGTTTCAGTATATTTAGCTTGTTAATCAGGTATGAAATTCTAATGCATCAGAGCTCAGAAGTCTGATTGTGGCTTCTTGCAAGATCTCCACTCATGTTCCATCTTAATACACACAGAGCATAAGTCTTAAGCAATATTTTTCAGTAATTATTGACTTGATTTATGAAAAAATCACAAAATTTTATATAACATTAATTCTCATATAAGTTATAGAAAGTATATATTATATACAGTATATTCTAATGTATAGGATATTCTAAATATGCAAAGAGAACATACTTCCTAGTGTCTAATGATGAAGTTTTTATTTTGTTTATCCAAAAGCCTGATGTTATAGAATATTTGGAGGGTTCCCTGTTTATCAGGTGTAAATTAGATCAAAATCTAATCACAACTAATATGAACAAATGATACTTGAGAATCACTTCTCCTTGTCTCTCTTGCAATTAAAATTGTTGAAAAATAATAATGCTTATAATATTCCAGACATTGTTCTTAGTGTTTTATTTTATAACAATTATTTATTCCTCACTTGCCAATATTATTCTTATTTTACAGATGAAGAATCTCAGGTACAGAGAGGTTAAGAAACTTACAGAAGATCACACAGCTTTTTGATGTGATAAATAGTCCGTGGAAGTTAGGAGTATGTGGTGTTAATCATGTCACTATATAGATTCTGCAAAGCTCTGGTTTCTGCCCGTCATACAGACTCCTTCTTGACTTTGATCAAGGAGCTGGGACAGAATTCAGTTCAGTTCAGTTGCTCAGGTGTGTCAGACTCTTTGCAACCCCACAGACTGTAGCATGTCAGGCTTCCCTGTCCATCACCAACTCCTGGAACCTGCACAAACTCAGGTCCATCAAATCGGCGACCTCATCCAACCATCTCATTTTCCATCATCCTCTTCTCCTGCCTTCAATCTTTCCCAGCATCAAGGTCTTTTCCAATGAGCCAGTTCTTAGCATCTTGTGGCCAAAGTATTGGAGTTTCAGTTTAAGCATTAGTCCTTCCAATGAATATTCAGAGTTGATTTCCTGTAAGATTGACTGGTTTGATCTCCTTGCTGTCCAAGAGACTCTCACGAATCTTCTTCAAAACTACAGTTCAAAAAAATAAATTCTTTGGCACTCAGCTTTCTTTATGGTCCCACTCTCACATCCATACATGACTACTGGAAAAAAGATAATTTTGACGAGATGGACCATGGTCAGCAAAGTAATATCTCTGCTTTTTAATGTTGTCTAGGTTGGTCATAGCTTTTCTTCCATAGAGCAAGCTTCTATTAATTTCATTGCTGCAGTCACCATCTGCAGTGATTCTAGAGACCAAGAAAATAAAGTCTCTCACTTTTTCCATTGTTTCTGTATTTATTTACCTTTCTAATTCTGTCCTGAACAATATGAAAAAAAGAATGGCAAAAGCAATACAATATTGTAAAGTTAAGCAAAAAAAATAATTAAAAAAAAAAAAAAAAAAAAAAAGAAAGAGAAAGGATAGAATTGGAAAGGTACTAAGAATTCCTTTATCTCTCTTTCACTGATTACTGTGAAGGTAATAATATGAATTCCTTGAGTAGTAGAGATAGCTCATTGTATACACATCTTGGTGGCAGCAACATTATTTCTTGGTCACACCAGTTCTGCGTGAGGATTGTTTTCTCTGGAAATTTGCTACTGAATTAAGTCCTTCAGCTCCTCTAAATGTTTTACAAGCTTCCTAAATCCTCTAATAAATGTGTATGTGTAAGTCATTCAGTCGTGTTCAAATCTTTGCGACCCCATGCACTGAGGCTGCCAGATTCCTCTGTCCATGGAATTCTCCAGACAAGAATACTGGAGTGGGTAGCCTTTCCCTTATCCAGGGGATCTTCCTGACCTAGGAATTGAATTTGTGTCTCCTGCATTGCCAGCGGGTTCTTTACCATCTGCGCCACAAAAGAAGCCTGATTTTTGTTATTTAAAATGTATATAATATTTAATTAACACAAATATCAGCAAGAGTTTAATTTATTACATTCAAGTTAGGAATACTCAGTTCAGTACAGTTCAGTTCAGTTGCTCAGTCATGTCAGAATCTTTGTGACCCCATGAATTGCAGCACGCCAGGACTCCCCATCCATCACCAACTCCTGGAGTTAATTCAACCTCATGTCCATTGAGTTGGTGATGCCATCCAGCCATCTCATCCTCTGTTGTCCCCTTCTCCTGCCCCCAATCCCTCCCAGCATCAGAGTATTTTCCGATGAGTCAACTCTTCGCATGAGGTGACCAGAGTACTGGAGTTTCAGCTTTAGCATCATTCCTTCCAAAGAACACCCAGGACTGATCTCTTTTAGAATGGAATGGTTGGAGCTCCTTGCAGTCCAAGGGACTCTCAAGAGTCTTCTCCAACACCACAGTTCAAAAGCAACAATTCTTTGGTGATCAATTTTCTTCACAGGCCAACTCTCACATCCATACATGACCACAGGAAAAACCATAGCCTTGACTAGATGGACCTTTGTTGGTAACGTAATGCTTCTGCTTTTTAATATGCTATCTAGGTTGGTCATAACTTTCCTTTCAAGGAGTAAGTGTCTTTTAATTTCATGGCTGCAGTCACCATCTGCAGTGATTTTGGAGCCCCCCAAAATAAAATCTGACACTGTTTCCACTGTTTCCCCATCTACTTACCATGAAGTGATGGGACCAGATGCCATGATCTTAGTTTTCTGAATGTTGGGTTTTAAGCTAACTTTTTCACTCTCCCCTTTCACTTTCATCAAGAGGCTCTTTAGATTCTCTTCACTTTCTGCCATAAGGGCAGTGTCATCTGCATATCTGAGGTGTTTGATATTTCTCCCGACAATCTTGATTCCAGCTTGTGTTTCTTCCAGCCCAGCATTTCTCGTAATGTACTCTGCATATAAGTTAAATAAGCAGGGTGACAATATACAGCCTTGACGTACTCCTTTTCCTATTTGGAACCAGTCTGTTGGTCCATGTCCAGTTCTAACTGTTGCGTCCTGACCTGCGTATAGGTTTCTCAAGAGGCAGGTCAGGTGGTCTGGTATTCCCATATCTTTCAGTATTTTCCACAATTTATTCTGATCCACACAGTCAAAGGTTTGGGCATAGTCAATAAAGAAGAAATAGATGTTTTTCTGGAACTCTCTTGCTTTTTCCATGATCCAGAGGATGTTGCCAATTTGATATCTGGTTCCTCTGCCTTTTCTAAAACCAGCTTGAACATCTGGAAGTTAATGGTTCACATATTGCTGAAGCCTGGCTTAGAGAATTTTGAGCATTACTTTACTAGGGTTTGAGATGAGTGCAATTGTGTGGTAGATTAAACATTCTTTGGCATTGCCTTTCTTTGGGATCAGAATGAAAACTGACCTTTCCAGTCCTGTGGCCACTGCTGAGCTCTCCAAATTTGCTGTAAGATTGAGTGCAACACTTTCAAAGCACCATCTTTCAGGATTTGAAATAGCTCAACTGAAATTCCATCACCTCCACTAGCTTAGTTCATAATGATGCTTTCTAAGGCCCACTTAACTTCACATTCCAGGATGTCTGGCTGTAGGTGAATGATCACATCATTGTGATTATCTCAATCATGAAGATCTTTTTTGTATAGTTCTTCTGTATATTCTTGCCACCTCTTCTTAATATCTTCTGCTTCTGTTAGGTCCATACCATTTCTGTTCTTTATTGAGCTCATCTTTGCATGAAATGTTCCTTTGGTATCTCTAATTTTCTTCAGGAGATCTCTAGTATTTCCCATTCGTTTTCCTCTGTTTATATGCATTGATCGCTGAGGAAGGCTTTCTTATGTCTTCTTGCTGTTCTTTAGAACTCTGCATTCAGATGCTTATATCTTTCCTTTTCTCCTTTGCTTTTTGCTTCTCTTCTTTTCACAGCTATTTGTAAGGCCTCCCCAGACAGCCATTTTGCTGTTTTGCACTTTTTTTTCATGGGGATATTCTTGGTCCCTGTCTCCTGTACAATGTCACAAACCTCATTCCATAGTTCATCAGGCACTCTATCTATTAGATCTAGTCCCTTAAATCTATTTCTCACTTTCACTGTATAATCGTAAGGGATTTTATTTAGGTCATACTTGAATGGTCTGGTGGTTTTCCCTACTTTCTTCAATTTAAGTCTGGATTTGGCAATAAGGAATTCATGATCTGAGCCACAGTCAGCTCCCAGTCTTGTTTTTGCTGACTGTATAGAGCTTCTCCATCTTTGGCTGCAAAGAATATAATCAATCTGATTTTGGTGTTGACCATCTGGTGATGTCCATGTGTAGAGTCTTCTCTTGTTGTTGGAAGAGGGTGTTTGCTATGATCAGTGAATTTTCTTGGCAAAACTCTATTAGCCTTTGCCCTGCTTCATTCCGTACTCCAAGGCCAAATTTGCCTGTTACATCCCAGTCCCCTATAATGTAAAAGACATCTTTTTTGGATGTTAGTTCTAAAAGGTCTTGTAGGTCTTCATAGAACCATTCAGCTTCAGCTTCTTCAGCGTTACTGGTTGGGGCATAAACTTGGATTACTGTGATATTGAATGGTTTGCCTTGGAAACACACAGAGATCATTCTGCCATTATTGAGATTGCATCCAAGTACTGAATTTCGGACTCTTTTGTTGACCATGATGGCTACTCCATTTCTTCTAAGGGATTCCTGCTTGCAGTAGTAGATATAATGGTCATCTGAGTTAAAATCACCCATTCTAGTCCATTTTAAAATTTAATTCATCATATCCAACACAACCATCTAAGAATGTAGGGCAAGCTTCATGCACAGAAGGGTAAGACACATCCCTTATATTACTTATTCTAAGTTGTGAGTCTTCATTTGTAACAGAAATGAAAAGTAGTCTTAAAGTTCAGTCACATACTTCTTGTATCCAACTTCTAACTCAAGAGCTAAGCTGGGGAGAGCTGAGCTATCATTTTTGGAGGAATCAATTAAGACAAGGAGCCAAAATTAAAGTAACAGTCAAGACTTTAATTGCTTATTGCAGTACTATAAACAAGAATATAAACAGCAAAAGATGTCAGTTGTCATAATGTTCTATTTTTCATCATAGGCACCAGGCAAGGGTCAGATGCATCAGCACAGACAGGGACAGTTTTTCCAATATCACTGGATCTCTGAACAAAAAACTACTCTCATTTGTTGACTGTGGGAGCCAGTCTGCACAGATAACTGGGAAGACCTCTGCTGAGGGACTCTGCAAAAAAAAAAAAAAAAAAAAAGCCTTCAATGAAGAATACAATCTAGGAATGCATACATGCAAAGAGCAAGGCTGGCCAAGGTGAGGCCTGATTCTTCCTCTGTCCTCCACTATCTCTCAGAAAGTAAAACTGAAAGTGTTGGTCACTCACGTTTGTCCTATTCTTTGCGAACCCATGTACTGTAGCTTGCCAGGCTCTTCTTCCTCACATCTCCCACCCCATCCTTCCAGGTTGTCACAGAGCACTGGCTCTGTTTCTCCATAACTATCCATTCTTCATCAAACCTGGCCCAAAACTCAAATTTGTTTCTTCAGATCCTCATTTCTGTATGAAGGCTCACATTTTACACAAAACAAACTGCATAAATTTTTTATCAATTTAATTTTCAGATGCAGCCAGGGACCCTAAAAAGCTCGAGGAGAACTTTTATCCTCTCCGATAGGGTTTAGCCCTTTGAGATGCTCTATAGCAAATCCTTTGGTCATGTATGGATGTGAGAGTTGGACTGTGAAGAAGGCTGAGCACCAAAGAATTGATGCTTTTGAACTGTGGTGTTGGAGAAGACTCTTGAGAGTCCCTTGGTCTGCAAGGAGATCCAACCAGTCCATTCTGAAGATCAGCCCTGGGATTTCTTTGGAAGGAATGATGCTAAGGCTGAAACTCCAGTACTTCGGCCACCTCATGCGAAGAGTTGACTCATTGGAGAAGACTCTGATGCTCGGAGAGATCGGGGACAAGAGGAGAAGGGGATGACAGAGGATGAGATGGCTGGATGGCATCATTGACTCGATGAATGTGAGTCTGAGTGACCCCCGGGAGTTGGTGATGGATAGGGAGGCCTGGCGTGCTGCGATTCATGGGGTCACAAAGAGTCGGACACGACTGAGCGACTGATCTTATTTGATCTGATCTGATAGTCAGAGAAGGCAATGGCACCCCACTCCAGTACTCTTGCCTGGAAAATCCCATGGGTAGAGGAGCCTGGTAGGCTGCAGTCCATGGGGTCGCAAAGAGTCGGATACGACTGAGCAACTGATCTGATTTGATCTGATAGCAAATACTAGAGAGTGAGTGGTTTATAAACAACACAAATTTATGGCTCACAGTTTTGGAAGTTGGAAGAGTGAAGACAGGGTGTCAGCATGGTTGGGTGCAGGTCCTCTTCTGGTTTCAGAAGTCTGCTTGAATCTTCACATGGCAGAAGGAGCCAGGGAGCTCTGTGTAGTCTCTTTGTAAGAGCACTGGTCCCACTCATGAGAGTTTTACCCTCATGACCTAATCACCTCTCAATGGCTTCACTGACTAATACTGTAACATTGGGCACCAAGATTCCAAAATGTGAATTTTGAGGGGACTCAAACACTAAGACTTAAAAGATGGGCATCTTTTCTTTGTGTCACCCTAATGACCTCATTTTAACTTAGTTATCTCTTTAGAGATCTATCTCCAGTGCAGTCACAATAGTCACAATCTTAGATACTGAAAGTTAGGATTACAACCTGTGAATTGGCCTGGCGTGACAGGCACAAATCAGTCAATAACACTCACCAAAGTTATCATGGAATATTTGTGATTTAAGGATTCTCACATTCCATTCTCAGTTTGTCTTTGGGGGAGAGAATATCATATGGTCATAGCCACAACCTGTTTCTCCAGTTTCAAAGAAGTTTTCCTAATTTCCAAAATTATTATATTTTTAGGTTTGTATAATACATATACATATATGAATATATGTATATATGCAGAGTGATTGTGACAAACACAGATAAAAGAGCTGAGAGATTTAATAATGGCATCAGCTCACATTTCATAAAATCTCAACTTGTTGCTGTAATGATAGAAGCTAATAGACAATCAGAGGTTCAAGTTTTTAGAATTCATGAAGGGATCAGAGCAAGGAGCAAACAGGAGAGATGAGAGCCATGGAGCCTTGAAAATAAAAAATCTGAGATGTTAGATGTAGAGCAACACAATAAAGAGAAATATAGTGTGAAGCAACTTGAAAAGCATAGACAGACATGTGATGAAGAATCCAGGCTATATATTTTTAAATGGTAGATAATAGGAATTCACATACAATTTAAATATCAATCTGTATTTAAATCTCTCCCTCTGTACACACATAAAAGCACAGAGGTACATACATAATGCTGCTTATCAAATAATCTGTAGAGGAAATTGTTTACCATATCACTTAAAATACTTCACAAATGTGTTTTTAAAATTTATTTTTGTAAATGCTTATAAAGTTGTTTGTTTTTGATTAATGTGTCCTTTGCTAAAGAAACTATGCACTTGTCTGGAACAAAATGTTTCCTGAGGATTAACATCAAATTCTTCTGATGGCTTCTTTTTTTTTTTATTTGATAGACATAGATGTGTTTTTGTTTCATTATGTTTTGAATTACTTCAAATATTAATGATTTTGTTCAATATGCTAAAGCTTCTCCTACTGCTGCTTAGCTAAAACAATTGCATAAAAATATTACAAACTTAAAAATTATAGCTAAGATTTTTATAGATACCATATTTTAATTGTTAATTAAGTATACAAAATTTATTAATAAGGATGTCATATTTACTTAGGCTAAGTTCAATGCTTTATGCCAGACAAGGGAAGCTGCAGGATGAGGATAAGGAATGCATAGATGACAAGGTTTGAATGGAAGCTCTGCATCTTACATAATCTCTCTGCATCTCATTTTCCTCTCCTGTTAAAGTGAAAAAATGATACCATTTAAAGCAAATGAAATGAGCAATCATAGATTCTGACATTTGCACTAGGATATAACTCTAGAAAGCCTCTTGTATGCCAAGGTTGATCATTTAATTTCTGGAGCAAGGGAATACTGGGGGGATAGATTCCTAGTGCAGTTCACATGGCATTAGAAGAAGCAGGAAATACCAAGGGGATAATATATCAGCAAGTGTGGAACTACTAATATTTATATATCTTATTATCTAGTAGCATCAGTATTTTAATATCTAGTAATGTCAACACTCAGAGAAGGCAATGGCACCCCACTCCAGTACTTTGCCTGGAAAATCCCATGGATGGAGGGGCCTGGTAGGCTCCAGTCCATGAGGTCACTAAGAGTCGGACACAACTGAGCAACTTCACTTTCACCTTTCACTTGCATGCATTGGAGAAAGAAATGGCAACCCACTCCAGTGTTTTTGCCTGGAGAATCCCAGGGATGGGGGAGCCTGGTGACTGCCGTTTATGGGGTCACACAGAGTCGGACACGACTGAAGTGACTTAGCAGCAGTAGCAATGTCAACACTGCTGCTGCTACTGCTAAGCCGCTTCAGTCGTGTCCGACTCTGTGCGACCCCATAAACGGCAGCCCACCAGGCTCCCCCGTCCCTGGGATTCTCCAGGCAAGAACACTGGAGTGGGTTGCCATTTCCTTCTCCAATGCATGAAAGTGAAAAGTGAAATTGAAGTCGCTCAGTCAGGTCTGACTCTTAGCAACCCCATGGACAGTGGCCCACCAGGGACCTCTGTCCATGGGATTTTCCAGGCAAGAGTACTAGGTATTCTCTTATCTGGTTCCATCACTGGTTAGTACTGGCTACATATCTGCTTCTGATTACAGTCTGGATTAATGTGTTAAATTTTTCCGGAGTCAACAGGAGACAGATGAGGGACAGAGATGAGAGCAGAACTTTTATGAAGAAGCTATAAATGGACTGTAGCTAAAAAGCTTAAAAATTTCAGGAACAAATGAACAAGAGGGAAGATCCTTGAGCCAGAAGAGGAATCCAAGCATTGAAATGCTGGATAGAAGGTTCTGGTGATTCAAGAGTATGGCACTTTTCAAATGCTTTGAACTTGTGTTAGGCCTATAAAAGGTATCGCTAGCTGATAATCCAGTCTGCACATTAAAAGTAAATTCATATATATCATCTGTGCCCAGGAAATTTGGCAAGCAAAAATTCAGAGGTCACTTGCAAGAAGAATCCCTATCGCTAAAATCAATCTTCCCCTAGTCAGATGTGTGGAAATTTTGTATTTCTATATCTAGACCTCTTACAAAAGAGAGCAATGCTTAGCCTCTGTTTTTGACCTATCTGAAAGAATGGTGCCATATAAAAACACTTGGGAAACAATGAACAGCCATTATTCACACTTTGTGAATTAGAAATATCCAGTATGTAAACTGTGTCTCATTTTACAGATGAGTTACATGGGAATCAAGCTAGGTTAAGTGGACAGTGCCAAAATTTGAATATTTCATGCTCCAAATTTCACTCCTTTCCCTTTATGTTTAACATAAATACTAAAGTGGGGTAAAAACTCAAAACTTTTTTGAATTGTTGGATTTTCAAAATGAAGTAAGGGAACTTATCTATAATTATTCATAGGTATATTTTAATGGTTTAAATCCATGAATTCAATATTACAAAATACTTGACAAAAACACCTGATGTTTTTGTCATATTAGATGCTGAAGTCTTGTTCAGATACTCAGCCCTGCTGCCTAGCGAAAAGCAACTCAATGATTTTTGATAGCAAACATTACAGTAAAATATTTGCTCTGAAAGAGATATATTTTATTCTTTCCAAGACAGGAGTTTTTGAGTCATTGTGTAGATTTTTGTGTCATTTGCTCTGTAAGGATGCAGTTAGGATTATAGTTAAATTGATGTTTTCCATATCTGTATGCTTTGGTATTGTAAACAGCAGGGAAGCTTGAAAGAACAATGAATCGACATCAAGTCAAGTCTAAACACTTGGTGCTTAGCAGCATCTATTTTAAAGTCTGAATATAATTCTTTGCCAGTTAATATTTTCCCTGAGCAGACACAAAAAACAAAGCTCATTGGATGTCTGCATGCATTTAAGGGTCGTTTCATTCATTACACTCTGTAGATGTTTTCTCTCAAGATATTTTCTTGTTAACGAAAACAACCAAAACAGCATTCAGAAAGGTGTGTTAAACGCCAGGGGCAAAGGGACAGCAACCCTGGAAGAAACTAAGTTAACTATGATGTGCTCAACTCTGTAGTTAACCTGATTTTTCAAAATGTCTATTTTAATGATGTGACAGCAGCGTAGGGTAATTTGGGGAAGAGAAAGAGTAATTTTCTGGTTGCAAAACAGACTGAAATTACAGGATTTAAATGCATAGGTGGTAAATGTGGAATTTAGATTGCCAGTGGTATATGAGATATGGGGAGGGAGGAGGGAGGAGGGTTCAGGATGGGGGACACATGTATACCTGTGGCAGATTCATTTTGATATATGGCAAAACCAATACAATATTGTAAAGTTAAATAAAATAAAATTAAAAAAATGAAAATTCTGCACTTGAATATGTATTCCCTATTTGAACTTAATTCAGTTAGTGATTCTTTATCTTTCCAAAAGACATTTCTCCCATCTCCTAAAGTAGAGAGTATTGAAATTGTGGAAGATGAATAACCGCTATAAAATGATTGACTGTCACCATCAACTTTAATTGTTGTTATTCTCTATTATCAAAGTCCTTAGGTCCCTCTAATTTACTTATTCCTTCATAAGAGAGCCTGAAAATTCTCTGAGCTAACAGAACAAAAGCCAAATGTGGAAGCAGAGTATGAATCAAACTATGGACACTTTTCAGAGTAAATATCTAACATTAGATACTTTAGGTATAATGGAAAGTTAGCATTTATAGCATAAGGTTTTTAAAGAATAAATTCAATGTTTTAAAATTTTCTTTTTTTTCAGTTATTTATTTATTTTTAGTTTAATTTAATTTAATTTAACTTTACAATATTGTATTGGTTTTGCCATATATCAAAATGAATCTGCCACAGGTATACATGTGTTCCCCATCCTGAACCCTCCTCCCTCCTCCCTCCCCATACCATCCCTCTGGGTCATCCCAGTGCATCAGCCCCAAGCATCCAGTATCATGCATCGAACCTGAACTGGCGACTCGTTTCATATATGATATTATACATATTTCAATGCCATTGTCCCACATCGTCCCACCCTCTCTCTCTCCCAGAAATCCATTTCTTTCTGCATTTGGGGGGATATTTTCTGTTTCTTTGTTTCTTTCCTTGGTAAACATTTAGGTTGTCCTGCTTTAACCCATGTGTTTTGTTGAATTGGTTAAATATAATTAATTCTAACAGGTTTAGTCAAGGAATGGCTGCTATAACACAAGATAGGAAAAACAATGTGCAACATTGTGGGTATAACTAACTATTTTGATGAGAAATGATTGGAAAATAACCAGTTTGTTAAAAGCTTGTAACCAAAAGTTATAGGGAAAGAAATATAAAGTCCATAGAAAATATGACAAATACCAGGGAGGTGGAAGAGGCTGGACCAAAGCAAATGTCATGAGGAGACAGGTTATGAGAGTCCTATTAGATTTCATATAACAAAAATATTCAGGAACATATGTGTCGATTGACCTGAATAGATGTGACAATTTAAAGCCTTGCTATTCAAAGTATCTCCTATGGTCCAAAAGCACTGGAATCACTCAAAAATTTTCTAGAATTACAGAAAATTGGGATACACTTAAAATTGTAAAATTAAAATCTCATTGTTAAAAAGATTCTCAAATAATTCAAATCAAATGTATATTAAATTTTAAGATATACTGCAAATGGTATGGGACTTCCCAGGTGGATCAGTGGTAAGAATCTGCCTGCCCATGCAAGAGACACAGGAGATGAGGGTTCAGGGGTCAGAAAGATCCCTGGAGAAGGAAATGGCAACCCACTCCAGTATTCTTGCCTGGAAAATCCCATGGACAGGGGAGTCTGGGAGGCTACAGTCCATGGAGTCACAAGAGTTGGACATGACTGAACAACTGAGCATACAAATGATATATCTGGCCCTGTCAGTCTGAGAAGCTTGATGGAAATTAGCTGAAACCAGAAATCATCACCTGAGTGTTTCAAAAGCAGAGAAAGCCTAAGGAAACTTATTCCTTGGAATATAAAAAAGGAGGACTTTCCACCAATTATAATTAAGTCCATAATATGACCAGGTAGATAAGAAGATCATTTGGTAGATATGTTTTTGCTTGTCTGTTCTTGTTTACTTTTTTAAAAAAAACAACCATCCATTCTTTATGTATTTCAATTCAGAATATTCTAGAAAGACAATTCTGGGCAATCTATAATTTGAAAATGAAGCTCAAATGAGCTTAGTAGTTGATACTCTGAAATTTTAAATTATCATTGTCTGTTTCAAAAGCAGGTTTCGCTGTTAATGAAATGGAGGGATGTCATATGTTTAATGCATGTTTTACGTTTTACATCATCTATTCTGTGTGATTCTTAAAAGTTAATTTTCTTTTTTTAGTAATAATTTTTCTTATTGTTTTATTTTTTATTATAAATGTATTTATTTTAATTGGAGGCTAATTACTTTACAATACTGTATTGTTTTTGCCATACATCAACATGAATCCGCCACGGGTATACACGTGTTCCCCATCCTGAAGCCCCTTCCCACCTCCCTCCCCATACCATCCCTCTGGGTCATCCTAGTGCACCAGCCTCAAGCATCCTGTATTATGCATTGAACCTGAACTGGCGATTCATTTCATATATGATATCATACATGTTTCAGTGCCATTCTCCCAAATCATCCCACCCTCTCCCTCTCCCACAGAGTTCAAAAGACTGTTTTATACATCTGTGTCTCTTTTGCGGTCTCTCATACAGGGTTATCGTTACCATCTTTCTAAATTCCACATGTATGCATTAGTATAGTTAATAACAACGAGAGCTTTTATTTGAAGACTCCATAAGACTGTTTTAGTTTAGGCAAGAGGAAGTAATACTTCAAAGGGCTTAAGCAGGATTGGGTCAGCCAAAGTTCTGTTAAGTTTGAAGTTCTGCAAAATTCTGAAATTGTTGGTCCAGGATGATTCTTGGAATAGGAAGTATTGGGTTTTATGGTCTAATGGTTGTTTGCGGGGTAACTTGGATATTATCAAGAGGGGCTAATGAACACTTAAGAACTATATTTATTTTCAAGAGGTGATAAGACAAAGAGCTTCAGGGGACAAGAATATACAGAGGCCATAACAAAAAATTATTTATCCTACCATGTTTTACACAATCAGCAAGATATTTTAGCATAAATGTTACAAGTGCAATATTTATTTAGATATCCTATGTTTATTATCACAAATCCAAACCTATTTAACTAATGCTAAACCACCTTCAAGTTTCCTTTGTGTTTTTGTTGAAAAGTAAGTGGAGACATTATTGAATAAACATTTGGGTTTACACAAATCTTTAAACACAACCGTGTAGGATGTCTTGAATCCTGCCAATGGAAAACACTAAATATCTCTATTGTTCTGAGTCTCATTACTCCCATCCTTGTTCTTTAATCCCAGGATTCCAAGGGATTATTATACTTTATCTCTGTTTATTATACTTTATCTCTCCATCTTTAAATTAGGTCAGGTTTGATCCATTGTTGGTCTCAAAGTCAAAAGCCTAAGACAAATTGATCTTATAGCTGAACTCTATTCCTTAAAATTCATAGGCTGAAGCCCTAACCTTTAATACTTCAGAATGTGAATATATTAATATTTGAAGATTGGGCTTTTAATGTACAACTAGGTATTGTGTGTGCATGCTAAGTTGTTTCAGTTGAGTCCTACTTTTTGTGACTCTGTGGCTTGTCCCCTGTCAGGCTGCTCTGTCCTTGGGATTCTCCAGGCAAGAACACTGGAATTGGTTACTGTGTACTCCTGCAGAGGATCTTCCCAACCCAAAGATCGAATTTGCATCTCTTACATCTCCTGCATTGGCATGTGAATTCTTTATCATTAGAGGTGCTACCTGGGAAACCCCAGGAATTGTGGTTGGGACTTAACCAAACATGACTGATGTCTTTATAAGTAGCTTTGAATAGAGACAACACACGGAATGAGGGGAAATAAATAGAAGACTTTAAAGTAGGATATTTTTTTGTTGTTTTTTGGTTTATTTTGTTTGTTTATTTTATGGAAAAAGATCTCTAGAGTCAAATTACAAGAGAAAAATCGGAGAGAAAGTGTTTCATCATGCAGTTTACTGCTAATACTGGTGATAAACGGTGTTGTTGTTTTTTTTTTTTTTTTCTTTTTAATCCAAGAAAGTAAGTTATCCTCTTTTTAATTCTTTTATATATTGTGAGTATGTAAAATCTAGTGTTTATGCCATTCTCAGGATAGAGAAAAAGGCCTACAAGTGTTTGTGCCTGCTTATTTCCAACAGAGCTTTCTCTGTGTGAACTGTTATTCTCACCCAAAAAGATAATTTGAGAAAACCACTGAATATTAAAATAAATTAGTATATTAGCAAACTCATCCAGGAAACCAGGGACAATCAATGACTATGCTTTTAACACTTATACTCTTAAAATAAAATTTAGACATCACTTTGTGTGCAGAAAATATACAGATAAAATTGTAATTTAAACTCAAATTCAAATAAACAATATATGTTTTGTCAAACCACTGGCCAGCTACTGCCTTATACTTCTACTTTATTATTACAAATATCAGGAAATATATTTGTTATTTTGGTCATTGTATGAAAATTTCTATCTGTGTAACATTTTTCTTTGTGATTTAATAAGAAAAAATTTAAATATATCATTGGCCAAAGGATTTCAAACAGACATTTAAGAGACTTAAACTAGAATATGTGTAACACATCCACAAAGTTTGTTATATGCTATTGCAAAAAGCATATGAAGTATAATTTCTCCCAAATTAACTGATGAAACAAACATTTAATTATACATTATATTAATGATAGTGTGAATAACGGATGTTTCACAAACAGTATTTTAGAAATTTAAATTGGTACAGATGTTTTGGAAAACAATTTGGTAATATTGCTTCTTCATCTATATATAATCTTGACCTTGGTATTTTTACTTTCAGAGATTCATCCTATAGGTAAATATGTACATGTATATAAAAGTATAGCAATGGTTGTTTCATTGCTTTTAATACCAAAAAGCATAAAACAACTTAAGTGCCATCCACTGGAAACTTGCTAATAAAAGTAAAGATAAATTAGATACAATATATATTAACACGGAGAAGTCAAGAAATATCTGGAGTAACAGGCAAATCTGGTCTTGGAGTACAGAATGAAGCAGGCAAAGGCTAATAGAGTTTTGCCATGACAATGCACTGGTCATAGCAAACACCCTCTTCCAACAACACAAGAGAAGACTCTATACATGGACATCACCAGATGGTCAATACTGAAATCAAATTGGTTATATTCTTTGCAGCCATGGATGTAGAAGCTCTATACAGTCAGCAAAAACAATACCAGTAGCTGACCATGGCTCATATCATGAATCCCTTATTGCAAAATTTAGAACTAAATGGTAGAAAATAGGCAAAACCGCTAAACCATTCGGATATGACCTAAAACAAATCCCTTAGGATTAGACAGTAGAAGTGAGAAATAGATTCAAGGGATTATATCTGATAACACAGTGCCTGAAGAACAATGGATGGAGGTTGATGACTTTATGTAAGAGGCAGAGATAAGACCATCCCCAAGAAAAAGAAATTCAAAAAAGCAAAATAGTTGTCTAAGGAAGCCTTACAAATAGCTGTGAAAAGAAGAGAAACAAAAGGCAAAGGAGAAAAGGAAAGATATACCCATGTGAATGCAGGGTTTCAAAGAATGGCAAGGGAGAGACAAGAAAGCCTTCCTCAGTGATCAATGCAAAGAAATAGAGGAAAACAATAGAATGAGAAACACTAACGATTTCTTCAAGAAAAATAGAGATACCAAGGGGACATTTCATGCAAAGATGGGAGGCACCTAAGAAGAAGCAGAAGATATTAAGAAGAGGTGGCAAGAATACACAGAAGAATAGTACAAAAAGGTGTTCACAAGCCAGATAATCACGATGGTGTGATCACTCACCTAGAGCCAGACATCCTGGAATGTGAAGTCAAGTGGGCCTTAGAAAGCATCACTATGAACAAAGCTAGTGGAGGTTATGGAATTCCAGTTAAGCTATTTCTAATCCTAAAAGATGATGCTGTGAAAGTGCTGCACTCAATATGCCAGCATTTTGGACTACTAAGCAGTGGCCACAGGACTGGAAAAGGTCAGTTTTCATTCCAATTCCAAAGAAAGGCAGTGCCAAAGAATGTTCAAACTACTGCACAATTGCACTCATCTCACACACTAGTAAAGTAAAGTAATGCTCAAAATTCTCCAAGCAAGGCTTCAGCAGTACATGAACTGTGAACTTCCAGATGTTTAAACTGGTTTTAGAAAAGGCAGAGGAACCAGAGATCAAACTCCCAACATCCACTGGATCATTGAAAAAGAAGTATGTTCCAGAAAAACATCTATTTCTGCTTTATTGACTATGCCAAAGCCTTTGACTGTGTGGATCACAATAAACTGTTGAAAATTCTGCAAGAGATGGGAATACCAGACCACTTGATCTGCCTCTTGAGAAATCTGTATGCAGATCAGGAAGCAGCAGTTAGAACTCAACATGAAACAACAGACTGGTTCCAAATAGGGAAAGGTGTATGTCAAGGCTATATGTTGTCATCCAGCTTATATAACTTATATGCAGAATACATCATGAGAAACATTGGGCTGGATGAAGCACAAGCTGGAATCAAGATTGCTGGGAGAAATGTCAATAACCTCAGATATGCAGATGACACCACCCTTATGGCAGTAAGCAAAGAACTAAAAAGCCTCTTGATGAAAGTGAAAGAGGAGAGTAAAAAAGTTGGCTTAAAACTCAACATTCAGAAAATGAAGATCATGGCATCTGGTCCTATCACTTCATGGCAAATAGATGGGGAAACATTGAAAAAGTAAGAGACAAATATTTGACATATAATATGGTATGTGTATTTAAGGTATACAACATATGATTTGATACATTTATATATTGCAGTATGTTGCCTACAATAGCACCTCTATCACAATGTATAATTAGTCTTTCTTTTTTGGAATGGAAAGATTCAGATCTAGTCTCAGCAAGTTTGATGATTATAATATAATATTGTCTATGTTGCTTACTCTTGCTATGGTCTTTCCTGTGGTCATGTATGGATGTGAGAGCTGGACTGTGAAGAAGGCTGAGCGCCGAAGAATTGATGCTTTTGAACTGTGGTGTTGGAGAAGACTCTTGAGAGTCCCTTGGACTGCAAGAAGATCCAACCAGTCCATTCTGAAGGAGATCAATCCTGGAATTTCTTTAGAAGGAATGATGCTAAAGCTGAAACTCCAGTATTTTGGCCACCTCATGCGAAGAGTTGACTCATTGGAGAAGACTCTGATGCTGGGAGGGATTGAGGGCAGGAGGAGAAGGGGACGACAGAGGATGAGATGGCTGGATGGCATCACTGACTCGATGGGTATGAGTCTGGGTGACCTCCGGGAGCTGGTGATGGACAGGGAGGCCTGGCGTGCTGCAGTTTATGGGGTTGCGAAGAGTCGGACACGACTGAGCGACTGATCTGGTCTGATCTGATCTGATGTTGCTTACACTGTGCATCAAGACTTGTCTACTAGTTGCAAGTTTGTAGCCTTAGACATATTTTTGTCTTACATTTTAGGTACCACACTCTTCTTCTTTTCCTTCTAGATGGTAGAAAATGTTTTATTTTCCACATAGATATTCTAATTTTCCCCCAAATGTACAATAAATATTATAATAATATATTCCTAGTTGTGTGTCAGACTCAACTTTCCAGGATCAATATAGACAAACTAAATTTTAATGTGATGATTTTATTATTTCTATTAAATAACTAATGCTATTGGATGCCATTTTAGTCACTACAAATTAATTTTTGTGGAAATTATACTTGTAATATTTATTATCAATATGCTACAGATTTAAATTAATCCATTATAAAATTGTGAGAAAGCATCTTGAGAGATAACTAGATTATTAGTATTTCTTATTATCTAAATGTATAATCCCAATTATGTCATTCATCAGCAACCATTCTTTCCAGTGGAGAAAACTAAAAGAGCAGGATCAAAATATTTGGGAGACAGAATTTTCACTGTCAAAATGAATTACTTAAAATGGAGAGACAAAAATTATATTTTAAAAGCAATTCTATTGCAATAGAACAAGTGAATTGCAGAAGCATAAGTGGTAGGATTAAATGATATTCCAAAGATATTTCTTCTATTGTTGCTCTGATTTTATTCAGTAGGCTAATTTTAACCTGCCATGAATAACTCTTCTGATTACTCTTTGTTCCTTGCATGTGTGCATGCTAAGTTTCTTCAGTCAGGTCAGACTCTTTGCCACCCTATGGACTGTAGCTTGCCAGACTCCTCTGTCCACGGGGACTCTCCAGGCAAGAATACTGGAGGGGATTGTCATGCCCTCCTCCTGGATTTGTTCCTTCAGTTCAGTTCAGTCCATTCACTCAGTTGTGTCCGACTCTTTGTGACCCCATGAATTGCAGCATGCCAGGATTCCCTGTCCATCACCAACTGCTGGAGTTCACCCAAACTCGTGTCCATTGAGTCGGTGATGCCATCCAGCCATCTCATCCTCTGCCATCCCCTTTTGCTCCTGCCCCCAGTCCCTCCCAGCATCAGAGTCTTTTTCAATGAGTCAACTCTTCGCATGAGGTTGCCAAAGTACTGGAGTTTCAGCTTTAGCATCATTCCTTCTAAAGAAATCCCAGGGCTGATCTCCTTCAGAATTGACTGGTTGGATCTCCTTGCAGTCCAAGGGACTCTCAAGAGTCTTCTCCAACACCACAGTTCAAAAGCATCAATTCTTCGGTGCTCAGCTTTCTCCACAGTCCAGCTCTCACATCCATACATGACCACTGGAGAAACCATAGCCTTGACTAGATGGACCTTTGTTGGCAAAGTAATGTCTCTGCTTTTGAATATGCTGTCTAGGTTGGTCATAACTTTCCTTCCAAGGAGTAAGCATCTTTTAATTTCATGGCTGCAGTCACAATCTGCAGTGATTTTGGAGCTTAGAAAAATGAAGTCTGACACCGTTTCCACACTTTCCCCATCTATTTCCCATGAAGTGATGGGATCAGATGCCATGATGTTCGTTTTCTGAATGTGGAGCTTTAAGCCAACTTTTTCACTCTCCACTTTCACTTTCATCAAGAGGCTTTTGAGTTCCTCTTCACTTTCTGCTATAAGGGTGGTGTCATCTGCATATCTGAGTTTATTGATATTTCTCCCGGCAATCTTTATTCTAGCTTGTGCTTCTTCTAGCCCAGCGTTTGTCATGATGTACTCTGCCTAGAAGTTAAATAAGTAGAGTGACAGTATACAGCCTTGACGTACTCCTTTTCCTCTTTGGAACCAATCTGTTGTTCTATGTCCAGTTCTAACTGTTGCTTTCTGACCTGCATATAGGTTTCTCAAGAGGCAAGTCAGGTGGTCTGGTATTCCCATCTCTTTCAGAATTTTCCACAGTTTATTGTGATCCACACAGTCAAAGGCTTTTGCATGGTCAAAAAATCAGAAATAGATGTTTTTCTGGAACTCTCTTCCTTTTTCCATGATCCAGCAGATGTTGGCAATTTGATCTCTGGTTCCTCTGCTTTTTCTAAAACCAGCTTGAACATCTGGAAGTTCACGGTTCAAGTTTTTGTTCCTTAGATCAAGTTAAATTTGCAAAGAAGCTCATTTCAGTAATATAAAATATCTAGTTCCTTAAGCATTCTAAATTTTTAGTTTATATTGTCTTCGTCAACAATGGCTGGCAAAGTGTAGTAGTCTTAAAACATGGTAAAAGGATAAAAAATCTGCCTCTCCCCAACCATTTTCAACTTCCTACTTTGTTTTAACAAGCTAGTTCCTATTTCTAACACGTCAAGATAGCAGAAAAAGAAACGGAAGAAGAAGGAGGAATACCAGAAAATTCTTACTTGATTAAAACAGTTTAAAACAGATAAAACTTCTTTTGTATTGCTTTGAAGCAGCATTTGTGTGTCTTCCCAGGAGACATCTTGACACTAGAAATCCTTCACTTGTTGTTGTTAGTAATGCCCACCCGGAAATGCAGCAATACCTTCAGCTTCTTCTTACTGCTGTCACTCACTACTTCAAGAACCATTTGGGCAGGGCATAAAGTGATCTCCCATTTCCAATGTGGCTCAGTGGAAAAGAATCCACATGCCAAAGCAGGAGATACAGGTTCAATCCCTGGTTCTGGAAGATCCTCTGGATGGGGAAATGGCATCCCACTCCAGTATTCTTGTCTGAGAAATCCCATGGACAGAGAAGCCTGGCAGGCTACAGTCTACAAGGTCACAAAGAGTCGGACACAACTGAGCACACATCTCCTCTCTTAATATGGTCTTACCCTGGCTGTCCCTCATACAGTGTATCTATTGTGCTCCACAGAAAACAAAATCAAGCAGTAAGGATCTGTCTGCAGAGAGCTATATCCCCTCAGGTTTGCTTCAGCACTAAACGCACTTTTCTCAAACTTTAAAATCAGCTAAAAAGTGTTAAACACTAGCCCATTGGATCTCCCAGCCCCAACTGCAGTAGCTTTATATCCTATTTCTTGAGCTGGCTATATGCTAAGCTCTTCCCTCGAATTCTGAGTTCACAGGGAAATCCTCCTCTTTCCAAAATTGTAGAGAAAATGTTTATAATGAATCATTAGCTCTCTTTGAGTAAATTATCTTCTAAGTCTCCCAATAATCTTTATTTATATCTTTAATATAGGTTACAGTTTTAAGAGTTGTATAGATAACTTTTAGTATGCTGCTTGAAAACTTGTACTTTTGCAAATAACCATGGTATCTTATCAATGTTATCTGTTGCCTTGGGGTAAAGTTCCAATTAAATATTTTACTTCTGAATATATAGCCAAAGGAGATGAAAGCAAGATACTGAAATATGTCTTTATTATCATATTTATTGCAGCACTATTCACAATAGACAAGATCAATCTAAGTGATCTAAGTGTGTGGCAAATGATGAGGTGATTAAGAGAGTATACACAAACACACACACACACACACACACACACACACACACACACATATCAATATATACATATAATGGAAGAGTATTCAGCCATGACAGAGAAGAAAATCCTACCACTTGTGATCACATGGAAAGACCTTGAGAGCATTATGCTGTGTGAAGTAAGTCAAAGACAAACATTGTTCAATTTCACTTATATGTGGAATCTGAAAAATCCAAACTCAAAAAACAAGAGTGGTTTTTTGGTGGGTGGTGGTTACCCAGAGTTACCAGGTGGTTACCAGGGAGTTAGGGATATTAGGGAGGTGCGGTTTAAGTGTACAAATTTGCAGTTGAGTAGGTAAATAAGTTCCTGAAATCTAATGTAGATCATAGTGATCATAATCAACAGAACTGAATACAAACTTCAAGTTGGTAAGAGACTAGATCTTAATTTTTCTCACCAGAAAAACAAAATATTATGTGGTATGATAGAGGTGCCAACTAGCACTATTGTGGAGATCATATATTTAAATTTATCAAATCAACACATTGTATACTTTAAAATTACTCAGTGTTATTTTATAATAACCTAAAAGGGAAAAGTATTTGAAAAAGAATATAAATATATATCTGAATCACTGTGCTGTACCCCTGAAACTATTAATAACACAACATTGTAAATGAAGCATACTTCAATTTAAAAAAATAATTAAAATTACTCAATGTTATATGTCAATTTTATCTCAAAATTAAAAACCAAATAAAAAGTCATTATATTTATTTATGAAAATCTTTACAGTTGGAATTATGTTTCCTTATTTTACATTTGAGAAAAAGACAATTCACAAAATTAACTAAGTCTTCAAAATTCTATAGTTATCAAGGGTTACAGTAGCTCTTTGAAGCCAGATTTTCCTACCTATTTTTATTGTGCCTCTGCCACATTCATAGTAAATCAATGTATGCAATGCAGTTGATTTTATCTTTATATAATATGTATATGAATATGTGTAAATGAATATTTATGCTGCATCATTCTATGCATTTTATTTCCAACTAATCTGTTTGCTATTTTCATACTGACATGAATTAATGCACTGCCTTCAATAGTTAAAGACCAGATTAGCAAGGCATTCTCATTGCAGTGATCATCAGCATGCTATTATTTCTCTAACCAGATAAGCAATGTGTTTATACATTATAGCTTTGAGGGTATGAGCCATTAATTACACATGCCCAGCAGCTGACGTGTGATTAATTAGAAGTGGGAAAACTATTCTTCAGGTGACCAGAAAACTCCTTCCACTTGTCAATGTTTATCTCTTTTTTCAAAGTTATATTATCCCAGAAGATAGAGGAAACAGCATTAAAGAAAAAAAAAACTCACTCCAAAATTTTGACAATCAAGTTCTTAAACATATTTAGAGGATCAATGCCAAAGCTATTTGAGAAGTTGAATCAAGATTATACCAAAGAAAAAGCTGCAAGCTAATTATACTTATAAAAATTAAAGAACAATTAAGAGTATGGGCACTTTTTATTTAGTTTACTTTGAAATGTCATAAATATGTGTCAATATTAAGGACTGTATATTGAAAATAAAAATATACTTCTCATAGTAATATCCTTAGTCAACTACTCAAAAATTCAATTAAAGCCCATTCTTAATCTCTTCATAATGACTTTTAGATTTCTCATGGTTTTCATAGCATGAGAATGAATCTAGGTGCTTGTTTAAACTCAATTACAATTTTTTGTTTGTTTGTTTAAACTTGTACCCACAAGCTTTGCCTTTATTTATTCTATTGTTTTTATTGGTTTTGTTCAATTGCTCAGTCATATCCTACTCTTTGGGACCCCATGCATTGCAGCAGGCCAGGCTTCCCTGTCATTCATTATCTCCCAGAGATTGCTCAAACTCATGTCCTTTGAGTCGATGATGCCATTCAACCATCTCATCCTCTGTTGCCCTCTTCTCCTGCCTTCAATCTTTCCCAGCACCAGGGTCTTTTCCAGTGAGTCAGCTCTTCTCATCAGGTGGCCAAAGTACTGGAGTTTCAGCATCAGTCCTTCCAATGAATATTCAGGGTTGATGTCCTTTAAGGACTGACTGTTTGATTTCTTTGCTGTCTAAGGGACTCTCAGGAGTCTTTTTCCAAAACCACAGTTCAAAAGAATCAATTCTTTGGCTCTCAGCCTTCTTTAAGCTCCAACTCTCAATATAAGATTACTCAATTACTGTATCGGTGTTGAAAAGTTTCAATTATCTTGTGATCATGAGACCAAAATCTTTTTAATTAAAACTAAAATGGTTATAGATAATTTTCACTATTGAAAATAAAATCATCATTTAAAATTGTCATCTATAAGTTAGTCATTAATATTGACCTTCATATTTAAATAGTTTTTAAAATATGAAAATCAAAATTGCTAATTTTTTTAAAAAGTAATGATTCAAGACTAAATTTTGCATCTACTATATGGAATCTCAAAAAATAGTGTAGTTAAAAGTAACAAATTATTGCAAACATTTATACATAAATACACAACAACACAGACACATATCCATTATCATAGTAATAGCTTTGGCAACTTTCTGAGTTTTTTTACATAGTGTTCTTCTAAAAGCCTTTAAATAGAAATATTCCTTTATAAACACCTCTGATGTTTTTTTCCTATCAGATTGTTAATACAAATTCAGGGAAGCAACCCTGACCTACAAAATCAAATTCTTGGAGGTAGGTTCAGGAATCACTTTTGACAAAATGTGTAAGATACTTTTAGTGAGTTCCATTGTTTGAATTGGGCTTCCCTGGTGATTCAGAAAGTAAAGAATCTGCCTGCAATTTGGGAGACCTGGGTTCTATCCCTGGGTTGGGAAAATCCCCTAGAGGAGGGCATGGCAACCCACTCCATGGGTTGGGTTGTCCTAGAGTATCCCAATGGACAGAGGAGCCTGGCAGGCTACAGTCCTTGGGGCCACAAAGAGTTTAACATGAATGAGTGACTAAGCACATTTTTTGAATCACTGTCCTATGAATTTTATACTACTCTTATTTCATTAAATAGGGCTTCCCTGGTAGATCAGACAGTAAAGAATCTGCCAGAAATGCAGGAGACCTGGGTTCAATCCCTGGGTTGGGGAACATCCCTTGGAGAAGGAAATGGTAACCCATTTCAATATTCTTGCCTGGAGAATTCCATGGACAGAGGAGCCTGGCAGGCTATAGTCCATGGGGTCACAAAGAATCAGCCACAGCTGAGTGATGGACACACATTCCATTGTATATGCAAATATATTGAGCTTCTGAGGGATATAACCTCCCAATATTACACAACTAGTAAATGACTGAGCACTGATCCCAACATGAGTCACTCTAAACTTATATAGCCTGTAGAAACTGTAAAAGGCAGGGAAACAGGATCTCCCCTAGAGCCTCCATAAGAAACAAACACCTGCTGACACTTTGATATGACCCTTATAAAGCCCACTGAACCTCTGATCTCCACAACTGCACAGGTACACAGTGAGTAGTGGATGCAGCTTCTGTCCTTGAATATGGAAGATGGAGCAGAAGAGTAAGTATCAGAGTAATATGAGATAAGAGGGACTTGACTGGCCACTGTTGGCTTGGAAGATGGTCGGAGGCCATAAGCCAAAGAAGGTGGACAAAATATGGAACCTGGAAAAAACAAGGAAAGAGATTCTTTTTACAGCAGGGGTTCCTAACCTTTGGGAGCCAATGCGTGACGATCTGAAGTGCAGCTAAAGTAATGATGATAGGTATAAAGTGCACCACAAGTGTAATGAGCTTGAATCATCCTAAAACCATCCTCATCCCCAGCCTGAAAAAACTGTCTTCCATAAACCTGTCCCTGGTGAAAAAAAGTTTGGGACCACTGTCCTAGAGCCCTCAGAAGCAATACAGTCTTGCCTGACATTGTGATCGTCGTAGCCCATGACACCTGTGTAAATGTAATAAACTTGTGATGTTTTAGCCTACACAATATGTAGTTTGCATATATGAACATGCATATATGTATGTGTGCATATGTACATAAATATCTATATACATATATATGAAAATTGGATTAAAAATTTCCTGAACATTATCCTGCCCACTAGAGGAGGACCCAGTTTTCCCCACAGCCAGTACTTCCCAATAGGAAGCTTGTACAAGCAAGCCTCTTGTCCTCATTCATCAGAGGGCAAAGAGAAGCAAGAACTAAAATCTCACATCCTCCAGAATGAAAGCAACAGTCACAGAAAGCTAGCCAAAATGATCACAGTCTTTTTTTTTTAATTTTATTTTTATTTTATTTAACTTTACAATATTGTATTGGTAGATCACAGTCTTGTGTAACTCAATGAGCTATGCACCATGCCATATAGGGCCACCCAGGATGAACAGGACATGGTGGAGTGCTGACTAACATGGTCCACTGGAGAAGGAAATGGTAAACCACTTCAGTATTCTTGCCAAGAGAACCCCATGAAATGCATGAAAAGGCAAAATTATAAGAAACTGGAAGAGGAGCCCCCTAGGTCAGTAGGTGTCCAATATGCAACTGCAGAAGAGTGGGGAAATAGCTCCGGAAGGAATAAAGAGGCTGGGCCAAAGCAGAAGCTATGTCCAGTTGTGTATGTGCCTGGTGGTGAAAGTAAAGTCTGATGCTGTAAAGAACAATATTGCATAATAATCTGGATTTTTGGCTCATAAATTAAGGTAAATTGGATGTGGTCAAGCAGCAGATACCAAGAGTGAATATCAACATTTTAGAAATCAGTGAACTTAAATGAATGAAAGCAGGCAAATTTAATTCATATGATCATTGTATCTACTACTGTGGGAAAGGAATTAGAAGAAATGGAGTATACTTCAGAGTCAACAAGTACTGGAATGCAGTACTGGGTGCAATCTCAAAAACGTCAGAATGATGTCAGTTCATTTCAAAGGAAAGCATGAAACATCACAGTAATGCAAGTCTATGCCCCAGACACTAATGCTGAAGGTGAAGCTTAGTGGTTCTATGAAGACCTACAAGATCTTCTAGAACAAACACCAAAATAGATATCATTTTCATCATAGGGGACTGGAAAACAAAAGTAGGAAGTCAAGAGATTCCTGGAGTAACAAGCAAGTTTGGCTTTAGAGTACAAAATGAAACAGGGCAAAGGCTAACAGAGTTTTACCAAGAGAACACACTGATCACAGCAAACACCGTCTTCCAATAAACAAAAGATTACATATGTACATCACAAGATGGTTAATACCAGAATCATATTTATTATATTATTTGCTGCTGAAGATAGAGAAATGCTACACAGTCAGCAAAAACAATACCTGGAGCTGATTGTGGCTCAGATCATGAACTCCTTATTGTAAAATTCAAATTTAAATTTAAGACAGTAGGGAAAAACACTAGACCATTCAGGTATGACCTGAATAAAATCCCATATTATTATATAGTGGAGGTGATAAATAGATGCAAGGAATTAGATCCAGTAGAATGCCTAAGAACTTTGGATGGAAGTTCAAAACATTGTACATTTGATGACAGGAGTTGGTGACCAAAACCATTTCAAAAAAAAAAACATGCAGGAATGCAAAATGATTGTCTATGGAGGCCTCACAAATAGCTGAGGAAAGAAGAGAATCAAAAGGCAAAGAAGAAAAGGAAAGACATACCCAACTGAATGCAGAAATCCGGAGAAGAGCAGGGAGAGATAAGAAAGTCTTCTTAAGTGAACAATGGAAAAAATAGAAAAAAATGATAGAATGGGAAAGACTAGAGATCTCTTCAACCCAATCCAGTGTTCTTGCCTGGAGAATCCCGGGGACAGGGGAGCCTGGTAAGCTTCTGTCTATGGGGTCGCACAGAGTCGGACACAACTGAAGCGACTTAGCAGCAGCAGCAGCAGCAGCAGAGATCTCTTCAAGAAAATTAGAGATACCAAGGGAACTTTTCATGCAAAGATAGGCACAATAAAGGACAGAAACAGTATGAACCTAACAGAAGCAAGAGATATCAAGAAGAGGAGGTAAGAATACACAGAACTGTACAAAAATGTCTTAATGATCCAGACAGTCACAATGGTGTTGTCACTTACCTAGAGCCAGACATCCTGGAGTGTGAAATCAGTCGGGCCTTAGGAAGCAATACTATGAACAAAGCTAGAGGAGGTGATGGAATTCCAGCTGAGTATTTCACATCCTACAAGACGCTGCTATTAAGGTGTTGCACTCAATATTCCCTGGTGACTCAGATGGTAAAGAGTCTGCCTACAATGCGGGAGACCTGGGTTCGATCCCTGGGTCAGGAAGATCTCCTGGAAAAGGAAACTGCAACCCACTCCAGTACTCTTGCCTGGAAAATCCCATGAACGAGGATCCTGGTAGGCTAGAGTCCATGGGGTTGCAAAGAGTTGGACACGACTGAGCGCCATCACTTCACTTCTTCACTCAATATTCCAGCAAATTTGGAAAACTCAGCAGTGGCTACAGGACTGGAAAAGGTCAATTTTTATTCCAATCCCAATTCTAAAGAATGTTCAAACTACCTTACAATTGTGCTCATTTCACATGATAATAAGGTAGTGCTTAAAATCCTTCAAGCTAGGCTTCAACAATATGTGAATTGAGAAATTCAAGATTTTTAAGCTGAATTTAGAAAAAGCAGAGGTATCAGAGATCAAATTGCTAACATCCACTGGATGGTGGATGTGCCGATGATACCACTCTTATGGCAGAAAGCAAAGAGGAACTAAAGAACCTCTTGATGAGTGTGAAAGAGAAGAGTGAAAAAGCTGGCTTAAAGTTTATCATTCAAAAAACTAAGGTCACGGTATCTTGTCCCATCACTTCATGGCAAATATATGGATAAAAGGTAGAAAAAGTGAAAGATTTTCTTTTCTTGGGCTCCAATACCACTGTAGCCAGTGACTGCAGCCATGAAATTAAAAGACACTTGCTCCTTGGAAGAAAAGCCATGACATACCTAGAAGGAAAAAAAGAAATCTAGAAGAAAAACTATGAAAATCAAAACTATGAGAAAAGCTATGGCCAACCAGTGTATTAAAAGCACTGAGTTCACTTTGCTCACAAAGTTCCATATATCAAAGCTATCATTTTTCTGATAGTCATGTATGTACATGAGATTAGGACCATAAAGAAGGCTGAGTGCTGAAGAACTGATGCTTCTGAAATGTGGTGCTACAGAAGACTCTTGAGAGACTCTTGGAATGCAAGGAGATCAAACCAGTCAATCCTACAGGAAACCAAGCGTGTATATTCATTGGAAGGACTGATGCTGAAGCTCCAATACTTTGGTCACCTAATGCAATGAGCTGACTCACTGGAAAAATCCTTGTTGCTGGGAAAGATTGAGGGATGGATTAGAAGTGGACCACAGAGGATGAGATGGTTGAATGATATTACAAACTCAGTGGACATAAGTTTGAGCAAACTCTGAGAGACAGTGAGAAGCCTGGTGTGCTGCAGTCCATGGGGTTGCAAAGAGTTGGACATGACTTAGTGACTGAACAACAACAAAACATACATTCCACAGGTCAAGCCCAGTTTCCAACACCCACAGCCTCAGCTGTGTGTGTTCCAGACATTACTTCTCAACAACAGCATTATGAACTTTGGGACTTCCCTGGTGGCTCAGCGGATACAGAATTCACCTAAAATGCAGGAGACCCCAGTTAAGATTCCTGGGTTGGGAAAATCCACTGGAGAAGGGATAGGCTGGATACCCACTGCAGTATTCTTGGGCTTTCCTGGTGGCTCAGATGGTAAGGAGTTGGCCTATAATACAGAGACCTGTGTTCAATCCTTGGGTTGGGAAGATCCCCTGGAGAAGGGATAGGCTGTCCCACTCAAGTATTATGGCCTGGAGAATTCCACAGACAGAGGAGCCTTGTAGGCTATAGTCTATGGGGTTACAAACAAGTGGGCATGACTAGAGAGGCTTTTACTTTCACTGTGAACAACAACAAAACATACATATAAGCATATTTGTATATTTCAACTATCTTGGACTAATGTTCAGTTATTTTTATGGTCTCACTACTTTTAATATAATGAATGGATTCCCAACAAAAACTAGTTTTCACAACTGTACTTATTGTAATCTAATGTATTGATTCAGAAGAGTATGTTAAAAGATGAAAGTATTGTACAACTTCAAGATTTTAAAGATTTGTAAGGTCATAGGTCTTCTCCACTATCACACTCACATGTTGCAAATTTTTCACTGTTTTTCCATAAATAACAAGATCTTGTTATATAGTTTTAAAAAATGTATACAAAAGAAATAAAAACAGATAAAACCTCAATGTGGAGTTTAAAATGGTGATGACTTTTTTTTCCAAAATAAAATAATACAGAAATAGAAAATCCTGTGATATAAAAGAATCTCAAGTCTAGTAAAGAAGATTTTCATCTTCAAAGACCTCACTCCAATTTTTTATTGTTATCATATTTCTAAAGCACTTAAGATGTTTATAGAGATATTTAGACAGCTACAGCAATATAGAAACATATAATTAAGTAGGTATAGAAATATTGGCATTGACAACTATTTGGGAAAAATCCTTAGTTGATGAGATATTTTTGCTTTTGCTGGATTTATCGTCCCTTGAAGTACCACTGGTTAATTTATTATCATTTTTAATTTTTTTTAATAGAAGAATGGAAAACACATGAACTTAGGTATCTGAGGAAGCAATCCCACAGGCCAAGCCTAGTTTCCAATGCCCACAGCCTTAGCTTTGCATGCTCAAGTAATTACCGCTCAACAACAGCACTCTGAAAATTCTAATCTGTCTTGTTCTATGGACTTTGGAGATGTGTTCCTGGCTCAGTAATGCTCAACCCATCAAAACAATTCCAAATCTTTGCGATAAACTCATTTTCACACACACAAAAAAAATCCCCCAAATTTGGCTTCAGTTGCTTGCAATTGGGAACTTTTATTCATTCAAGTAGGCATCATAATCTCATTTTCCATATGAGGAATTTAGATTTAGAGAATTTAATGTATCACAAGCTCATGTAGCTGGTAGAAAGCAGAATCTATTAATAGATCCAAATCCAAGTCCAGCTGATTTCAGAATCCATTCTCATTAGTATGCTAAGATATCTCACACAACAAAACTGAAGAAAAACCTGACAGATGCTCCTACCTAAATATCATTTCATCAGATATCAAGTATCAGTCCATCAGATACCTAAAACTGCTTTAAAGTATTTTGATTTAATCTCACCATTTGCATATTATTTTTAAAAATTGCCACATCCTCTTTTGTGATTCATTTATTATTATGCTTGTTTTGCTGTTCTCTTCTAGCTTTAAGCATGGATTTTGCATTGTCATTTTTCATACAATGGAGATAACTTAGTGATACCCCTGGTCACCATTCTTTAGCTCCTTGAGCTACAGTTAATGTTGTCATTTCTTATAATCAGTTCTTATTTAAAAACCATCTTTCCATTATAGCAAAGCACGCTGCAAACATGTCTATGTTGTGTGGATTCATAATCTCATATAGTATTTAGCCTAGTTGAAAATAGGCACAGTGAAAGAGAATCTGAGTTACCAGGAGACCAGCCAGTAGAGTCTAACTGAAACTCAGGACCCAGACTTCATGAAGGGAGGAAAACAGACAACATGAGCACTCTGTGAAATAGATCTTGACACAGCATAAACAATTCAAATTGGAAGAACCAAAACCTGGCATGCAGTGATTCATTGGTTCATTAAGTGGAAAGAAAAACAACAGTCTTATTGACTGATGATATCTCTAGGACAAAATCTTTGGGCCTAAAGCTAAGAAACTCTGGAAAATGGCAGAAATAAAAAAGTAATGTATGATTCAAAGGCACCAGAGACTGGAAATGATTAGAAACAGTGAAGGGACAATAGACCATAGCTAGTGTGCTGTGGTGGCTGCGATAGACTAGGCGAATCAGACCAATGTGCTTGTGTCCTTACAGGAATCCATGGTAAATCTTCACTTTCAAAAAGGAACTGTCCAGTCAGATTTCATCAATCTGACAAGGCAAAGGCATAGCAGGAAGGTCTAGAGAGCTTTCCTGAATAGGCCAGAATCCCTTCCTTTAATCCATAACTTTCCTGGCCTCCTAGTCTACTGAAGTGTGATGGTGATGGTTTAGTCACTAAGTTGTGTCCAATTCTTTTGAGACCTGATGGACTGTAGCCACCCAGGCTCCTCTGTCCATGGTATTTTCAGGCAAGAATGCTGCAGTCGGTTGCCATTTCTTTCACCAGGGGATCTTTTCAACCCAGAGGTCAAACTCTGGTCTACCTGCATTCCAGGTGGATTCTTTACTGAATCACCAGGATTAAGAGCCACAGGAAAGCCTCTACTGAAGTGTAACTGACAAACAAAAAAATAAGATATTCAAAGTGTACAACATGATGATTTTATAAATATATACATTGTGGAAGCATTTCCCCCATGAGTGAAGTAAAACTTCCATTCATGTCTTTGCAATTTTTTTTTACTGTCCCCTTTTTTTATTCAGTCATTGACTTTGCTTCCAGTGTGTTCCAGATTTGGCATCTTATTTTATAAGCCTCTTTATTCACTATTTTGCCCTTATCTCTTCCTTTAACTTCTATATCAGGCTTATTTCAGGAAAAAAAAAATGCCTTATAGTTATGGAACTGTCTAGCCTTGGAAGATTATTTCTCAAGTTTCTTCAGGGATGACCCTAGAGGAATAGTTCCTGTTGGTACTGGCACTAGATTTACATACACATATTAAAGAGTAAACATTTTCTATTTGTTTATCTACTGAATTTATAAATGAATGCCAATAAATTCACTTAGCAATACTCCAGGAAGAAGGAGCTTTAATTTTATATGTATGGAACAATGGCAACTGAAAGTAAAATTTACTTAAAGAAAAACTGTAAACTTAAAAGAAAAAGATAACTACATAAGTATATAAGACAGTGAAGAAGCTGCTTCCTTTCACAAGGGTAACCTAATCACAAATAAAATTTGCTAAAGGTAAAATTTTCAGTTGTCATGGCATTCAAAAAAGAAACACCTGTGCCTAGGAAGTCAGTGTTTCAAAAAATTGGAATTCTGTAAATATGTGGGATTTCCCATGTATAGTATAACCGCATTTATGCTAAATGCTATCTTCTAGTGATCAACTGTCCATAAGATCTCTGACCCTGAATTAAGAATTTAAGCTATAATCCAGTCTGCTTCTATAGGTGCTTTTACATGTGAAAACAATTGTTAGACAAATTTAATTTTTCAAACTTTTGATTATATGATTAACCACACATAAAAATAGTTTAGCAAAAACACTGTACATTGAAACATCTTCATTCCCTGTTAGCAATTTTTGAGTCACTTTAAATTAAAATAGTAACTAATAGTAAAGAATGTCTGCTAGGACATTATGCTAAAATTGATTCTTTATTATAAATTCAACTCTCTCAACTATTAATTTATAGAAAGGGTAATCAGCTTTTGTTCAATTAATTCGAATTCACAGAGAAGCACTAAAATTTTCATGAATATCTCTGAGATAATTAGAGAAATTTTATATTTTTAGCATACTGACATGTCATAAATATCACATTGTGCTTTCATATTCATATGTGATCCTTCTTACTAAATATATAAAAGTGATAATTAGCCTTATAAATTCCATTAAACACAAAGAAAGAGAAATGTAAAGACTAAATGTCATTTACTCATAATTTGCAAAATAAAATATTGCTAATTCTTCAGTGGTAGCTATTAATATAGCAAAAAATTGTCTGACTAACACAAAACCAGAAATCCACTCTAATTCCTAAGAACTAAAGGTTTGCTAGGAGAATATCATCAAGAAAACAAAGCATAGCATTAAAATAGAAAGAAAAGCTAATAAGAGCATGATATTCTACAACACAAATTCTTTTAACAAAATGTTTTTAAAAGTAAAATATTAAAAACAATCAAATATTTTAAAAATTCTTTAGGCTATGTTAAAACATAAAATTAATAAATTTTAAAAATTTCAAAGGCAAAATAAGGTGAATATAAATAGTTATTTTATTAAATTATAGACCTTAATGAAATTATTTAAATACTAAATAATTTGAGCACATTGAAATAGAGTGTGCTGCTATAGACCTCTAAGGGTATATATTGTTTTAAACTTTTAAAAATAATATTGTACATGTTTCAATGCCATGAAACATGATACACAGGATACAGGAAGCTTGGGGCTGGTGCACTGGGATGACCCAGAGGGCTGGTATGGGGAGGGAAGTGGGAGGGGGGTTCAGGATTGGGAACAAGTGTACACCCGTGGCGGATGCATGTTGATGAATTGCAAAACCAATACAATATTGTAAAGTAATTAGCCTCTAATTAAAATAAATAAATTTAAATTAAAAAATAATAATATTGTAAATTATCTAACATGTCTTTCAATTCCAGCTAAAAATAAAAGTGTTGGAGAAGTTGGCTCTCAGAGAGTTGTTACTATTGGTCCTCTACAGTTTTGGAAATACTGATCTATATTCAGACACACTGACTCTTTCCTCAGCTGTGGCCAGTCTAGGGTTGAGCTCATCCCAAGTGTTTGGTGGTTTAGTCACTAAGTTGTGTCTGACTCTTGTGATCCCATGGCGTGTACCCCTCCAGGTTCCTCCGTCCGTGGGAGTTTCCAGGCAAGAATACTGGAGTGGGCTGCCATTGCCTTCTCCAGGGGATCTTCCTGACCCAGGAATCAAGCCCAGGTCTCCTGCATTGCAGACAGATTCTTTAGTGACTGAGGTACAAAGGAATCCCTCATCCCATGTGTTTACAACCATAAACTTCTCTCTGAGCAGTACTTTCACTGTATCCCATGCATTCTGATATCCATCTTGATACGAAGACATGACTATAAAAGGGGAAATCCACTGCAACACAATAAGAGTGGGGACCTTTAACACTCCACTCATACCAATGGACAGATCATCCAGATAGAAAATCAGTACAGAAACACAATTCTTAAATGACATATTAGACCAATGGACTTAATCAAGGAAAATAAAAGCTGGTTCTTTGAAAAGATAAAATTGATAAACTTTTAGTCAGACTTATCAAGAAAAAAAGGTATAGGATTCAAATCAATAAAACCAGAAATGAGAAAGGAGAAATTACAACTGACACCACAGAAAAAGAAAGAGTTAAAAGAGACTATTACAAGTAGATAGATAGTCGCTCAGTCATGTTCAACTCTTTGCGACCACAAGGACTATAGCCTTGCAGGCTTCTCTGCCTATGGATTTTCCCAGGCACAGTACTGGAGTGGGCTGCCATTCCCTTTTCCAGGGGATCTTCCCAACCCAGGAATCAAAACCAAGTCTCCTGCCTTGCAGGCAGATTCTTTACTGTCTGAGTCACCAGGGAAGAAGTAACTATATGCCAATAAAATGGACAACCTGGAAGAAATGTACAAATTCTTAGAAAAGTACAAATTTCCAAGGTTGAATCAGGAAGAAGTAGAAAGATATGAACTGACAAATCACAAATAATAAAATTGAAACTCTGATTAAAAGTCTTCCAACGAGCAAAAGTTCAGGACCAGAGTACTTTACAGGCAAATTTTATCAGACACTCAAAGAAGAGCTAACACCTATTCTTCTCAAACTCTTTCAAAAATTTGCAGAGTGAGGAAAACTCCTAAACTCATTTTTCAAGGTCACCATCAGTGTGATAAGAAAACCAAACAAAGAAGGCACAAAGAAATAAAATTACAGATTAATATCACCAATGAATGTAAATGTAGAAGTCTTCAACAAAATAGCAACAAATCAAATCCAATAATACAGTAAGAGAATTGAAGCCATGATCAAGTAGAATTTATCACAGGGATGCAAGGATTCTTAAATGTATGCAAATCAGTCTAAGTGATACACCATTGTTCTTATAATTCAGTCACTACATCCTGTCCAATTCTGTGATCTCAAATACTTCAGCACATCAGGCTTCCCTGTCCTTCACTATCTCCTGGAGTTTGCTCAGTTTCATGTCCATTGAATCGGTGATGATAGTAAACTATTTCATCCTCTGATGCTTCCTTCTCCCTTTGCTTTCAATCTTTCCTAGCATCAGGGTCTTTTCCACTGAGTCAGCACTTCACATCACGTGCCCAAAGAGCTTCAGCTTTTGGAGCTTCAGCTTCAGCATCACTCCTTCTAATGAATATTTAGGGTTCATTTTCTTTGAGATGGACTGGTTTGATCTCCTTGCTATCCAAAGGACTCTCAAGAGTCTTCTCCAGCACCACAATTTGAAAGCATTAATTATTTGGTGCTCAGCCTTCTTGGTGGTGCAACTCTGACATCTGTACATGACTACAGGAAAAAATATAGCTTTGACTATATGGACCTTTGTCAGTAAAGTGATGTCTCTGCTTTTTAATACACAATCTAGATTTGTCATAGCTTTTCTTCCAAGGAGCAAGTGTCTTTTAACTTCATGGCTGCAGTCATTGTCCTCAGTGATTTTGGAGCCCAGAAAAAAAAATCTGGCACTGTTTCTCCAAATCTCCCCATTCTATTTGTGATAAAGTGATGGGAGTGAATGCTATGATTTTAGTTGCTGTTGTTGTCATTGCTTTTAATGTTGAGTTTTAAGCCAACTTTTTCACTCTTCTCTCTCACCCTTATCAAAGGATCTTTAGTTACTCTTCACGTTGTTCTGTCATTAGAGTGGTATCATCAGTGCATCTGAGGTTGTTGATATTTCTCCTTGAAATCTTGATAATAGCTTGTGACTCTTCCAGCCTGGCATTTTGCATTAAGCACTCTGCATAGAAGTTAAATAAGCAAGGTGACAATATACAGCTTTGACATATTCCTTTCCCAATTTTGAACCAGTCTGTTGTACCATGTCTGGTCCTAACTATTGCTTCTTAATCTGCATACGGATTTCTCAGGGATAAGTAAGGTGATCTGGTATTCCCATCTGTTTAAAAATTTTCCAGTTTCTTGTGATCCACACAGTCAAAGGCTTTAGTGTAGTCAATGAAGCAGAAGTAGTTTGTTTGTTTGTTTTAATTCCCTTGTTTTCTCCATGATACAATGGATGTTGACAATTTGATCTCTGGTTATTCTAAACCCTGCTTGTACATCTGGATATTCTCAGTTCACATACTGCTAAAGTTTGAAGGATTTTGAGCTAAACATTCAAATAGAAATTTGAAAAGATTTTTATATGAATGAAAACAAAGGCTCATATATGAAAACTTATGTGATCACTAAGACCTTAATTAGACAAATATTTATAGCTTTAAGTTATAAAATTATTTTAAATCAATAACCTAAACCTCCACCTTAACAAGGAAAAATAACAGCAAGTTAAACCTAATGCAAGCAGCAGGAAGGAAATAATATTCATTGAGTGATGATAGTTCATTAAAAAATGATGATAATTCATTAAAAAATGAAAGCAGTGAAGAAAATCAATGTAAACAAAAGCTGTTTATTTGAAATAAGCAAAAAAAAGAATTGATGCTTAGATTGATGAAGACAGCAAGAGCAAAGATTCCATTTATTAAAATAAGTAATTATAGTTGGTACATTTCTGGATAATATACAAAATAAAAAGGATTGTAAACCTATACTATAACCAAATGCATGTCAAAAAATTGAAATAATTAATATAATAGGAATACAAAGACACAAATGACAGAAATTGCCTCAAAATGAAATGAAAATTCTACAAATAACCATTCAAGGGCTTAAACAGTGATTCAAAAACCTCTCACATTGGAAAATGCCAAGTCCAGATGTCTTCACAGTGAATTCTACAAGATATATGAAAAATAATTATTTCCAATTTTGCACCAATGATTTAAACAATAAAAAGAAAAATTTCTCAATCTATCCTGTAAAGTCAGTATTTCTCTGGTATCAAGTCTCAGAAGAATATTATAGGAAAAGAGATGACAGAGTCTTTTTCTTAATATTGACACCAAAGTCCCCAACAAAATATTAGCAAACCAAATCCAGCAACATATTGAATAGGTTGCACCTCATGACCAACAAGTATTTTTCTCAAGTTTGCTTAATATCTGAAACCCAAGCAATATTATGCATCAGATAAAATAAACTAAAGGCAAAATCATGTGATCATCTCAGTAGATGTTGAAAAACCATTTGCTAAAATACAATAAACCATCATGATAAAAAAAAAAATGCCCTACATACTAAGAATAGAGGAAACTTCTTCAACTTGGTAAAGAACATCTACAAAATATCCATAGCTAGCATCAAATGTAATGATAACAGTGAGAATACTTTCTTCCTAAGGTCAAAAAGCAATTATCACTCTAGTTACTTTTGTTCAATACTTTACTGGAGGTTCTAGCTGGGCATTTATGTAAGAAAATTAAATAAAATACATCCAGATAGAAAAGCAATATATAGAACAATATATTTCTCATTTCTCTGTGAGGAGAAAACATGATCTTGAACACTGAAAATGCCAAATAATTCATTAAAAAACAAACAAAAACTATTAATTAGCTCCAATAAATTAAGCAAGCATACAGATACAAACGGAAGCAGAAGATATTAAGAAGAGGTGGCAAGAATACACAGAAGAACTGTACAAAAAAGAGCTTCAAGACCTAGACAATCATGATGATGTGATCACTGACCTAGAGCCAGACATCTTGGAATGTGAAGTCAAATGGGCCTTAGAAAGCATCACTACGAACAAAGCTAGTGGAGGTGATGGAATTCCAGTGGAACTATTCCAAGTCCTGAAAGGTGATGCTGTGAAAGTGCTGCACTCAATATGCCAGCAAATTTGGAGAACTCAGCAGTGGCCACAGGACTGGAAAAGGTCAGTTTTCATCCCAATCCCAAAGAAAGGCAATGCCAAGGAGTGCTCAAACTACCGCACAATTGCACTCATCTCACACGCTAGTAAAGTAATGCTCAAAATTCTCCAAGCCAGGCTTCAGCAACATGTGAACCGTGAACTTCCTGATGTTCAAGCTGGTTTTAGAAAAGGCAGAGGAACCAGAAATCAAATTGCCAACATCCGCTGGATCATGGAAAAAGCAAGAGAGTTCGAGAAAAACATCTATTTCTGCTTTATTGACTATGCCAAAGCCTTTGACTGTGTGGATCACAATAAACTATGGAAAATTCTGAAAGAGATGGGAATACCAGACCACCTGATCTGCCTCTTAAGAAATCTGTATGCAGGTCAGGAAGCAACAGTTAGGTCATGGAACAACAGACTGGTTCCAAATAGGAAAAGGAGTACGTCAAGGCTGCATATTGTCACCATGTTTATTTAACTTATATGCAGAGTACATCATGAGAAATGCTGGACTGGAAGAAACACAAGTTGGAATCAAGATTGCCGGGAGAAATATCAATAACCTCAGATATGCAGATGACACCACTCTTATGGCAGAAAGTGAAGAGGGGCTAAAAAGCCTCTTGATGAAAGTGAAAGTGGAGAGTGAAAAGGTTGGCTTAAAGCTCAACATTCAGAAAACAAAGATCATGGCATCTGGTCCCATCACTGCATGGGAAATAGATGGAGAAACAGTGGAAACAGTGTCAGACTTTGTTTTTCTGGGCTCCAAAATCACTGCAGATGGTGACTGCAGCCATGAAATTAAAAGACGCTTACTCCTTGGAAGGAAAGTTATGACCAACCTAGATAGCATATTCAAAAGCAGAGACATTACTTTACCAACAAAGGTTCGCCTAGTCAAGGCTATGGTCTTTCCTGTGGTCATGTATGGATGTGAGAGCTGGACTGTGAAGAAGGCTGAGCGCTGAAGAATTGATGCTTTTGAACTGTGGTGTTGGAGAAGACTCTTGAGAGGCCCTTGGACTGCAAGGAGATCCAACCGGTCCATTCTGAAGGAGATCAGCCCTGGGATTTCTTTGGAAGGAATGATGCTAAAGCTGAAACTCCAGTATTTTGGCCACCTCATGCGAAGAGTTGACTCATTGGAGAAGACTCTGATGCTGGGAGGGATTGAGGGCAGGAGGAGAAGGGGACGACAGAGGATAAGATGCCTGGATGGCATCATTGACTCGATGGATGCGAGTCTGAGGGACCTCCGGGAGCTGGTGATGGACAGGGAGGCCTGGCGTGCTGCGATTCATGGGGTCGCAAAGAGTCGGACACGACTGAGCGACTGATCTGATCTGATCTGACAGATACAAAATCAATAAACAATAACAAAGTTTATCTATATAAACTACTGAAAAATTATCTGAAAATAAAACTATATAATTAATTTCAATTCCAAGAGTGTTAAAATTATGTAGTTAGGAATATATTTAACAATAAGTTATAAAATGTATACTATGAAAGAAATTAAAGACCTACATAAATGGAAACCCGTCTATGTCCATGTATCAGAAGACAACATTATTAAGATAGTCCTAAAACTTTAGAAGAGAATGCAAGAGAAATTCTGTGTGATCTGTAATCAAAGTTGGGGATTTAATGAGAAGTTATCACCAACAGGGACAAAGATTGTCTTTAAGATTATTAAATGGTCTTACATTGATTGTGGTGATGGTTACACTAACTTGAATATACTAAAATCCATTGAATTTTATTTTAAACCAGATGAAATAATGTTTCGATAAAACTGCTAAATGTTTTAAATAAGTGTATAAATGGTTTCTTAGTAAACAACACTAAACAAAATTAGAAAGATCAGGAATTTTAAAAAATACTTATTGTCTCCTTTAATGAACAGCAAGGTATTGCTGGTGTTAAAAATCCAAAAGCATTGCTTAATAAAAACACAATCAACAGTTTTTCAAGTTTTCTGTCATTTTTGTTAGGTCTTAAGTGCTTCTCTGTTGCTATCATTGCAATTTGGTTTGATGCAATATTAAAGAGGATTTGATAATATATTTGAAGCTATAGATTACACAGTCTAGTGTTTTTCAGTTTGGTCATGAAGATCACAGAGTGCTTTCTGAAGGTACCTTAACATCTGGAAAAGTGCAGGACAATAAGCAGAGGGATTAAGCAATACTCTCTTCCTATTTCACTAACAGTATTTAATGATCTAAATGAAGCTTCTACTTTAGAAGTGAAGATGATCCACTCCCAAGAAACCTAAATACTTTATCTCAAAAGTAAAGCAAATTAATAAAAATTGAAACAACTCAGATTGCATGATTATATATTCAGTGAATTTGCAATATAGCCTGTTTTGTTTAAAGATGTTTAACTATTTCATACACTACAACATTGTTCAAATTTCATACTTATACAACACATATGAATTTTGTTGAATTTCTCAATTTAATATCTTTCTGAATTTTTGAATATTTATTTGTAATCTGTGATTCCCCCACCATAATTTTGAATAAATTTCTTATTTAGACTAGTTCTTCTTATGGGGAACTGGTCATCCCTTCTATTTCAATCATGTGTTTATTAGCTGCCAAACTCAATATTACATTTTGAGCTGTCAAAACAAAAGCACAGTAACTGCACAGAAACAGGTATATACATATACACAAGCAGAGAGAGGCTATGTAGGCACAAAGGTGGTGGTGGTGGTTTAACTGTTAAGTCTTCTCCAACTCTGGCAACCCCATGAACTGTAGCCTACCAGGCTTCTCTGTCTGTGGAATTTCCCAGGAAAGAATACTGGAGTAAGTTGACATTTCCATCTTGAAATCTACCTGACCCAGGGATCAAATCCATGTCTCCTTCATTACAGGTAGTCTTCTGCACTGCACACATGGATTTTTTTTTCCACTGAGCCACCAGGGAAGCCCAAACAGACATGACAGCATCTCTTTTCTTTTTTGATGGCAACCTTTAAGCATGTGAGCATTTTTTTTTTTTTTAGTGGGAGAAAAAGTGACAATTTTAATTCAAGTCTAATCTTCCTCTTCTTTTCTCTTTTCTACTTTTCAGAAAACTGTTGCTGCTGCTGTCTTGTCTGGGAAAGGTGAGACTGGCTTTTTCTTTCTACCTTCTCCAGAATGAATGTGAGCTTTGATATGTGCATGACTGTGTGTGTACTGGCGTCTTCCCTGGTGGCTCAGAGGTTAAAGTGTGTATTGGAGAATTTATATGAGTGAAATAGACCAATATGTAGAAAGAAACCAAGTTACAAGGCAGCAAATGACTTTTGATGGTATTTGAGTCCCAAAAGTCAGTTATATTTTAGTTCCATACCTGTAATCCACTTTAAACTTGTTTACAGTTTTGTTATTTTCAGTTGCAATTTTATCCATTTCAAAAATACATAATTTCCTTTTCCAGTCAAAAAAAATTTTTTTTGAAAATGCAGAAAATTATTAGCATGTTTCCCTTGTGTTTCTTTGTGGTAGTTGGCATGTACTCCTGTGGGTAGTCTCACAATATAATTTATTTGCTTTACTCTAAGTCAGTGGGACAGCACATTCTGGCAGCCCCTCAAATAAATCATGAATCCCATGAAAGAAATTCTGCAATGGACAGAGGATATGATTCTCTTACCAAGACATCATTTGAAGCTGGGGTTGGGCAATGGGCCCCTGAGATAATTACACTGATGAAAGATCTGAATATTTTCAGGAAATCTGATTCAAGCAACCAATGATCAGTGGACCTGGAAGACAAAGGGTCTGGGAAAACACTGAAGAAAAGAATTAAAGACTATGCCTGATGGCCCTAGAAGATCTTAAGCACTGTGGGAACTTGAAAATCTCAATGGCACTCAAAAGAGCAACCCCCTACCCCACCAATCACTGCCCCAGGCATAGAACCCAGGGCAGTGACATGCCTCTGTCTAGATGAGGTATTGAATAATAGAAGATAAGAAAACATTATTAATAAAATCAATACTAGAGCATGAAGGAAATATGAGTGTGTGACTCTTGCTTAAAGGAGTTCTATGATTTACCCTGTATGTATAATATTAAAACAAGTTTGAGATATGAAAATATTAATTCTACAAATTTTCTTATCTTTCCCACACTGTCTAAGTCATTTGAACATGAGTTTTTCTGTTGAATCCATTCATTATTTTTTTTTTCTCAGCTTTTTATAGACACAATCTGGCTCACTGTTACTGACAAAATCTCTGAGGGGAAAATCAGATGTGGCACTTTTTTTTTTTTTCCCAGTTTCCATGGAAAGAGGAGACTGTCACTCAGAAAGGCTAAGGGGGGGTGTGGATGAAGGAGTTTTGAATAGTTTGCATTTGGCTCCCAGCCAAACTCATATGATTTGGTGTTGTTTTGGCCACAAATTGAAAGGAGTTTATGAATTTGCAAAACTGTTTATAATATTATTTGACACATCTTTTGATTACCTAAATTCTCTATGCTAAAATTGGAATAAAATTCATATGAAATATTTATGAGTTGGAAGGAATCCTGGAGAGAGCTAGCAACATCAGTGATTGATTAGGATTCGAAAGTACAGACACATTGTCATGTGTCTAATACACTCAAGTCAATCTTTAAAACTAGGATTTACCAATATTCTTTCCCCTTCCACGGACTTTTACCTATAAATAGTTGCTAGGTAGCTACACTTGAGTGCAAAGAGCCCCAGTGTATCAAAGGAAGTAATAATTGGTCAGAAATAGCCTCCTCCTTGAAATACAAATCCCTAAGACTAAATATCTATTGATAATATATATTTATCAGCAACAATCCCTCAAATTTTTGTATCCTCATTTCTTATTTAAACAGTTTGCCAGCATCTACATTTTCACTGTATTAAAGTTATCAAAACATTATTTTAAATCTCTGTCACAAGATAGTTTTCATCATTTTGTAAAACACTTATAATATAGGTGGCTTATTTTAATAAAAAAGATCATGCTCTATAATAAAAAGACAGGTATTTTTATAAGGAATTATTTACAAGCCCTTAACAGTGATGAAATGATCACAAGTTTACTGAAATTAAAATATAATTAGTGATGGAGGTTTTTATTCTTAATTAGTACTTTAAGAATTCAGAAGACACACTGCCTTTCATAAAATTAATCTGACAATCATATTTCACATATCTGTTATGTATGTGTCATAAAAGAGAATCATTATGTGTATTTTTATTTTATTTCATACAGAGTTATGGATGGGTTGGCCATTTATTAATTGAAATAATGTGTTAGTTAATTAGCAATCACTTGTATAAAAATATTCCTTTAGGCTCTGTTTTAAAAAAATTCCCATGTATAAAATATAATTAGGAGACTATATTTTTATTAATATATTCATAAGCTCTTATCATTCCATCTTATAACTGTAGACTCTATAAAATATAAAAAGATGATTTGCTTGGCATAATTTTGAAGGTAATTTAGAATTAGTCAATGATCCTAATTCTAACATTTAGCCATTTTTGCTTATAAAATCCACCTAAAGCCTACTTTCTTAAAAAAATCACTTACTGAATTTGCAGTTACTATGGCTTAACTGGGATTCTTTACGCTTCCATGATCAGCTGTGATCATCTTTGCTCGGTTCTCTCACAAGCTTTGGGCCTCACCTGGGTTGCCTGGACTGACCTGGCTCTCATCCTGTTGATCTCTCATCCTTCTGTAGGCCAGCTTAAATTGTTCACCAGGGAAGATAGGTGTCATGAAAGAGGACAAGTGTGCATATCTACTGAGTGATAGAATTGGCATAGGTAACTCCTGCCTCATTCTACTGGGCTGAAATTGTCACAAGGTCTCTCCAGATACAAGGCATAGGAAAATAGACTCTAATACTTGAAAGTAGTTTCAGAGTCACAATGTAAAACATGTGGATGGGGGAAAGATTGGAGAAATGGTACAATTTTGTATTTAGTCTATGCTACATCTGACCCTGAGTGAAACTTTAAAGAAGTCCCACATAAGCTTCCAAATTAGAATTGCTCTCAAAATGTTCAGATCAGATCAGATCAGATCAGTCGCTCAGTCGTGTCCAACTCTTTGCGACCCCATGAAATGCAGCACGCCAGGCCTCCCTATCCATCACCAGCTCTCGGAGGTCACTCAGACTCACATCCATCGAGTCAGTGATGCCATCCAGCCATCTCATCCTCTGTCGTCCCCTTCTCCTCCTGCCCTCAATCCCTCCCAGCATCAGAGTCTTCTCCAATGAGTCAACTCTTCGCATGAGGTGGCCAAAATACTGGAGTTTCAGCTTTAGCATCATTCCTTCCAAAGAAATCCCAGGGCTGATCTCCTTCAGAATGGACTGGTTGGATCTCCTTGCAGTCCAAGGGCCTCTCAAGAGTCTTCTCCAACACCACAGTTCAAAAGCATCAATTCTTCAGCGCTCAGCCTTCTTCACAGTCCAGCTCTCATATCCATACATGACCACAGGAAAGACCATAGCCTTGACTAGGCGAACCTTTGTTGGCAAAGTGATGTCTCTGCTTTTGAATATGCTATCTAGGTTGGTCATAACTTTCCTTCCAAGGACTAAGTGTCTTTTAATTTCATGGCTGCAGTCACCATCTGCAGTGATTTTGGAGCCCAGAAAAATAAAGTCTGACACTGTTTCCACTGTTTCTCCATCTATTTCGCATGTAGTGATGGGACCAGATGCCATGATCTTTGTTTTCTGAATGTTGAGCTTTAAGCCAACCTTTTCACTCTCCACTTTCACTTTCATCAAGAGGCTTTTGAGTTCCTCTTCACTTTCTGCCATAAGGTTGGTATCATCTGCATATCTGAGGTTATTGATATTTCTCCCGGCAATCTTGATTCCAACTTGTGTTTCTTCCAGTCCAGCATTTCTCATGGTGTACTCTGCATATAAGTTAAATAAACATGGTGACAATATACAGCCTTGATGTACTCCTTTTCCTATTTGGAACCAGTCTGTTGTTCCATGACCAGTTCTAACTGTTGCTTCCTGACCTGCATACAGATTTCTCAAGAGGCAAATCAGGTGGTCTGGTATTCCCATCTCTTTCAGAATTTTCCACAGTTTCTTGTGATCTACATAGTCAAAGGCTTTGGCATAGTCAATAAAGCAGAAATAGATGTTTTTCTGGAACTCTCTTGCTTTTTCCATGATCCAGCGGATGTTGACAATTTGATCTCTGGTTCCTCTGCCTTTTCTAAATCCAGCTTGAACATCAGGAAGTTCACGGTTCACATATTGCTGAAGCCTGGCTTGGAGAATTTTGAGCATTACTTTACTAGCGTGTGAGATGAGTGCAATTGTGCGGTAGTTTGAGCACTCTTTGGCATTGCATTTCTTTGGGATTGGGATGAAAACTGACCTTTTCCAATCTTGTGGCCACTGCTGAGTTTTCCAAATTTGCTGGCATATTGAGTGAAGCACTTTCACAGCATCATCTTTCAGGACTTGGAATAGCTCCACTGGAATTCCATCACCTCCACTAGCTTTGTTCGTAGTGATGCTTTCTAAGGCCCATTTGACTTCACATTCCAGGATGTCTGGCTCTATGTCAGTGATCACACCATCATGATTATCTGGCTCGTGAAGCTCTTTTTTGTACAGTTCTTCTGTGTATTCTTGCCACCTCTTCTTAATATCTTCTGCTTCCGTTAGGTCCATACCATTTCTGTCCTTTATCGAGCCCATCTTTGCATGAAATGTTCCTTTGGTATCTCTGATTTTCTTGAATAGATCCTTAGTCTTTCCCATTCTGTTGTTTTCCTCTATTTCTTTTCATTGATCGCTGAAGAAGGCTTACCCTTTAATTATCCTCCATTTTTTCAAAATAACCACTCGATCATGAATATCTATCTTGGTTAATAAAGGAATTTATAGAAATCCAAATTCCCCAATTTATAGCTATTTATAGAAACTCAAATCCCGACAAAAATGAAAGCAGTAAGGCAAAATGTTGATCTGAGGAGTCCTTACAAATAGATGTGGGGAAAAAAAGAGAAGCTAAAGGCAAAGGAGGAAGGGAAAGATCTACCCATTTAAATGCAGAGTTCCAAAGAATAGCAAGGAGAAATAAGAAAGCCTTCCTCAGTGATCAATGCAAAGAAATAGGGGAAAACATAGAATGGGAAAGACTAGAGATTACTTCAAGAAAATTAGAGATACCGAGGGAATATTTCATGCTAAGATGGGCACAATAAAGGACAGAAACAATATGGGCCTAACACAAGCAGAAGATATTAAGAAGACGTGGGAAGAAGACATAGAGGAATTATACAAAAAGTGATCCTCATGATCCAGACAAGCCTGATGGTGTGATCACTCACCTAGAGACAGGTATCTGGGAGTGTGAAGTCAGTTTGGCCTTAGGAAGAATCACTATGAACAAAGCTAGTTGAGGAGATGGAATTCCACTTGAGTTATTTCAAATCCTAAAAGATGATGCTGTGAAAATGTTGCACTAAATATGCCAGTAAATTTGGAAACCTCAGTAGTGGCAACAGGACTGGAAAAGGTCACTTTCCATTCCAACTTCAAAGAAAGGCGATGGCAAATAATATTCAAACTACTGCATGATAACTGTCATCTCAAATGCTAGCAAAGTAATGGTCAAAATTCTCCAAGTCTGACTTCAACAGTGTGTGATCCGTGAAATTCCGGATGTTCATGCTGGATTTACAAAAGGCAGAGGAACCACAGGTCAAATTGCTAACATCTCTCGGATCATTGAAAAAGCAAGAGAATTTCGGAAAAACATCTACTTCTGCTTTATTGACTATGCCAAAGCCTTTGACTGTGTGGATTACAACAAACTGTGGAAAATTCTTCAAGAGATGGGAATGCCAGACCAACTTACCTACCTCCTGAGAAATCTGAATACTGTCAAGAAGCAACAGTTAGAACTGGACATGGAACAGACTGGTTACAAATTGGGAAAGAATGTATATTGTACAGGCTGTAAATCAGAGCTGTATATTGTCATCCTACTTATTTAACTTATATGCAGAGTACATAATGCAATATGCCAGGGTGGGTGAAGCACAAGCTGCAATCAGGATTACAGGGAAAATGTCAGTAACCTCAGATATGCAGATGACACCACTCTTTTTGCAGAAAGCAAAGAAGAACTGAAGATCTTCTTGATTAAAGTGAAAGAAGAGAGTTTAAAATCTGGCTTAAAACTCAACATTGAAAAAACAAAGATCATGGCATCCAGTCCCATCACGTTATGGCAAATACATGGGGAAACAATGGAAACAGTGAGAGACTATTTTCTTGGGCTCCAAAATCACTGCAGATGGTGACTGCAACCATGAAATTAAAAGGCACTGGCACCTTGGAAGAAAAGCTATCATCAAATTAGACAGCATATTAAAAAGCAGAAACATTACTTTGCTGACAAAGATCTGTCTAGTCAAAACTATGGTTTTTCCAGTAGTCATATGGATGTGAGATTTGGACTATAAAGAAAGCTGAGTGCCAAAGATTTGATGGTTTTGAACTGTGGTATTGGAGAAGACTCTTGAGAGTCCCCTGGACTGTGAGGAGATCCAACCAGTCCATCCTAAAGGAAATTAGTCCTGAATATTCATTGGAAGGACTGATGCTGAAGCTGAAACTCCAATACTTTGGCCACCTCATGGGAAGAGTTGACTCACTGGAAAAGATCCTGATACTGGGAAAGAAATGAAGGTAGGAGGAGAAGTGGACAATAGAGGATGAGAAAGTTGGATGGCATCATTGACTCGATGGAAATGAGTTTGAGTAAGCTCTGGGAGTTGATGATGAACAAAGAAGCCTGACATGTTGTAGTCCATGGGGTTACAAAATATCAGACATGACCGAGGGACTGAACTGAACTGAAATCCCTGCAGCTTGATTATTTATATGACTATAGAATTTTTCCTGAGAGATCTCCGTTACTATTTGGTCTTGTGAATTTCAGACATTATGGCGTTTAGCATCTGCCTCTAAATATTGGGACATACAACATTAACAGTCATGGTTAGCCTCTAGTTCCAATTTCAAAGTTTTATATTAACAAAAAATGAGAAAGCTTTTTGTTTTTCCCCCTTCCCATGCTATACAATTAACACCTTCTTTAAAGGGAAATATAATACACATGTTTATATTTATGAAAATGAAAGTTGCTGTCATATCTGACTCTTTCCGACACCATAGCCTGAATAGTCCATGTTATTCTCCAGGCCAGAAAATTGGAATGAGTAGCCTTTCATTCTCCAGGGGGTCTTCCCAACCCAGGGATTGAACCCAGGTCTCCCTCACTGCAGGCAAATTCTTTACCAGCTGAGCCACCAGAGAAGCCCAAGAATACTGCAGGGGGTAGCTTATCCCTTCTCCAGCAGATTTTCCAGACCCCTGAATCAAACTGAGGTCTCCTGAATTGCAGGCAGATTCTTTACCAGCTGAGTTACCATGGAAGTTATATATATGTATATATCTATATCTACATGTATATATGTGTATACATGTATCTATATAGACATATACACACGCTATGCTGCTTCAGTCGTGTCCGACTCTTCATGGGCCCATGAACTGCAGCCTACCAGGCTTCTCCATCCATGGGATTTTCCAAGCAAGAGTACCGGAGTGAGTTGCCATTGCCTTCTCTGGTATATACACATACACACATACAAATGCCCAAGACATATGTATACATATAGTATGACAATGATTGTTCACCCTTTATCCATACTTTCTTCCAGATTATCTTTACAATTCTTTCCATCAAAGAAATTTAACTCCCCTAGCCCTTGAATCTTCTCTAGTCTTGTGGTTTAGTTTGACCAGTATGATGCAGTCAAAATGGCAATCCACCAATTCTGAACCCAGGCATCAAATCTTACAGACGTCTGATATGTTGCTTAGAACCCTACTGTGCCATGAGTATAAATTCAGGCTATCTCCCTAAATTTTTTTGTAATACATACAATACACACCCTCTTGATTCCACTAGCTAATAGCTAATGTGAATGAATTTATTGGAGATAAGTCAGTCTTAACTCACCCATAACTGGACACGATTGAGCAACTAAACACATAACACAAGCTTACCATAGACACATGAATGCTCTCAACTAAGATCATTCAAAGCCAAATCCAATTGTCAACATTGGCCAATGACCTATAGATTTGTGAAGAAAACATCATTCTAATATTAAATCACCAAGTGTAAGCATCATTTCTGTTCAGTTCAGTTCAGTGGCTCAGTGGTGTCCAACTCTTTGCGACCCCATGAACTGCAGCACACCAGGCCTCCCTGTGTTTGCTCCAGCCCAGCGTTTCTCATGATGTACTCTGCATATAAGTTAAATAAGTAGGGTGACAATATACACCCTTGACCTACTCCTTTTTCTATTTGGAACTATTCTGTTGTTCCATATCCAGTTCTAACTGTTGCTTCCTGACCTGCATACACATTTCTCAAGAGGCAGGTCAGATGGTCTGGTATTCCCATGTCTTTAAGAATTGTCCACCGTGACCTGTCCATCTTGGGTGGCCCCACACGGCATGGCTTAGTTTCATTGAGTTAGACAAGGCTGTTGTCCATGTGTTCATATTGACTAGTAAGCATCATGTATTACAGTTAAAACTGACAAATATAACTGTACATATCTTGTATAAATGTCAAAAATTAAGAAAAAATAATAGCAATTATTCAGATATATAAAATCCATAACTCCCATCATCAACTAGAAGACGGTTTAAGAGTTTTTTACTCTTTCAGTATATTTTAAACTGTGCTGTATTTTTTGTTTCTCTAAAATTTTAATTTTTCTTCTTCAAAAAATTGATTCTATAAATTGGACCAAATGAATTGACCAGTACTCAACATAAGTACATACTGAAGATCTAATTCCTTCAGGGCATTTACATATTCAGTGTTAACTTAGCATATGCATTACCAAGATATGTAGTTACCAGTTTGAATTCTTTACTAGACTTATATTTTGCTTTAGTCAGAAACACTAAGAATTTATACCTCCCTTGGATTTTTTCACCTGTCAAACTCTATCCTATTATAACAACATCAAAAGTTTAACTGTCTCCCCTGACCTAATTTTTACTCAAGTGACTAGATAAAAGGGAATGAAAAATAAATTAGAAAGCCATCATTGCAACACAAGTAAGTAAATATGAAGAGAGGTTAATGAGAGGACAAAGATCAAAAAAGCTCAACCAAAATAACAAGCGAACTCTTCTTAATGACTACAAATGTTCACAAGACTTTTACTTTTATCCTGTAAAATAAAACATCCTAAAATACAATGAATTGCATTGAAATATGGATGAATAACATCTCATGGCCAGGGTTCATTGCCCTCTTGTTCTTATCAGAAGCATGTTTCTCACAAGTCCCTCTACATCAAAGCTTTATTCAGATCACAGTGGTTATCTTTCATTTCATCGTTTATTCAAAAGACATGCAGTAATATGAAGGAGTAAATTATCACTTTCTTATATAATTCTGTTACTAAGATTCTGGGATCTCACAATTAATCACTTACACAAAGCCAGCACAGAAACATTGGTCTCTTATGACTTAAGAGACGACCTTAACTAAATTGACTGAATACCCTACTTGCCATCACACATGTTTCATAAAGGATTTTGCATTTCAATATCAAATTTTATTGTAGGTTTGATATGCATAAATAGTTTTATAATAATAATAAAGGGACACAGTAATTTTGCATTTTTAGAAATTCAACTACTAACTCCCAATTAATTGAGAAAGTATTTTAATAGTTTTACTGCAAGTTTGATATTTCTGCAACAAGTTACAGCTCAGTATGTTATATAAGGGTTTCTCTGGTTGCTCAGGCAGTTAAAAAAAAAAAAAAAAAAATCTGCCTGTGATGCAGGAGACCCAGATTCAGTCCCTGAGTTAGGAAGATCCTGTGGAGAAGGGAATGGTTACCCACTCCAGTATTCTTTCCTAGAGAATGCCATGGACAACAGAGCCTGGTGGACTGTATAGTCCATGGAGTCTCAACGAATCACCTTTCCCCATCTCGTTTGTAAAGCTTTAGGTGAGACTATTGAGCAGCTAAAGCCACAGAATCTTTTATCTCTATCAATAAGTTTTTTAAATGTAAAAATGAGAGTTCTATTCCAGTGAAGTTGTGTTCTGCCAGATATATAAGAAGCACTGGATGAGTTTCTGAGTTTAATTCAATGAGTTAAAATTAAATTCCTTTGGTGTGCGACAGAAAAATTGTATCTTTAGGATGAGAATGAGCCAAGAAATCCATATGCTTACTTTTCAAGATATTTGTGATTTGCATCATTCTTTGAGTGAATTTGGAGGACCAATATTCTAGAATTATAACTTCACCATGAAGTGCTCTTACTATGCTGTAAGTATAGGTATCCTCATTCTCTGGGTTCTGTATGCTGCTGTTCATACCCACAAGCTGCTTTGATGCATTCTGTTAAATGAATGTGAGAGTTGGATAAGCATCCCCAATCCCAGAACATTTAACTCTTGTAAGTACTTCTGTTTTTACTGGCTAACATTTTACACTCTCAAGCTAGAGATAGATGCAGAGGTTGAATCTCTTTATCACATCTTCTCGGGCAATAATGAAATCTATGAAGCACACTTTTCAGTTCATTTACACTCAGGTAAATGAAGATGTGGCTTCCCATTGGCTCAGTGGTAAGGAAGCTGCCAGCCAAACAGTAGTTGAGGGTTTGATCCTTGGATTGTAAAGATTCCCTAGAGAGGGAAGTGGCAAACCCATTCCAGTATTCTAGGCTGAGAAATCCCCTGGACAGAGGGTCCTGGTGGGCTACAGTCCATGTGGTCACAAAAGAGTTAGACATGACTTAGCGACTAAACAGCACAACATACACAGTAAATGAAAAGGTGCCCCAGATTCTGGTGTATTCTGTAATTCTTATTTCTAAACAGTGTGTGTTCTTGTGTATGTAATTTCCATAGAACCATATGAAGAATGGTGTTCTTCTTACTTGTTTCATAATCATGGTGCTCTTTATCAGCAAGTAAATTCTGTGATAATTTATAAATACATAAAGACCTTGATTATTAAGGTCTTTAGACCTTTAGAAATTGTGTTCTAAATGTGTTTTTAATTTACATTTATGCACTTTCAGTATGGGCTTCCCAGATGGCTCAGTGGTAAGGAATCCACCTTCCAATGCAGGAGATATGAATTTGATTCCTCAGTTGAGAAGATCCCTTGGAGAAGAAAATGGCAACCCACTGCAGTATTCCTGCCTGGGGAATCCCATGGACAGAGGAGCCTGATGGTCTGTAGTCTGTTTATAGTGTAGCAAAAGAGTCGGACATGACTTAGTGACTAAACAACAACACTCAGTATAGCTTATATTACAGTATCTTTTTCTTTTTTTTTATTATTTTTTTTAAATTTATTTTATTTAACTTTACAATATTGTATTGGTTTTCAGATCAGATCAGATCAGATCAGTCGCTCAGTCGTGTCCGACTCTTTGCGACCCCATGAACCGCAGCACGCCAGGCCTCCCTGTCCATCACCAGCTCTCGGAGGTCACTCAGACTCACATCCATCGAATCAGTGATGCCATCCAGCCATCTCATCCTCTGTTGTCCCCTTCTCCTCCTGCCCCCAATCCCTCCCAGCCTCAGAGTCTTCTCCAATGAGTCAACTCTTCGCATGAGGTGGCCAAAGTACTGGAGTTTCAGCTTTAGCATCATTCCTTCCAAAGAAATCCCAGGGCTCATCTCCTTCAGAATGGACTGGTTGGATCTTCTTGCAGTCCAAGGGACTCTCAAGAGTCTTCTCCAACACCACAGTTCAAAAGCATCTATTCTTCGGCGCTCAGCCTTCTTCACAGTCCAACTCTCACATCCATACATGACCACAGGAAAGACCATAGCCTTGACTAGGCGAACCTTTGTTGGCAAAGTGATGTCTCTGCTTTTGAAAATGCTATCTAGGTTGGTCATAACTTTCCTTCCAAGGAGTAAGCGTCTTTTAATCTCTTGGCTGCAGTCACCATCTGCAGTGATTTTGGAGCCCCCCAAAATAAAGTCTGACACTGTTTCCACTGCTTCCCCACATATTTGCCATGAAGTGCTGGGACCAGATGCCATGATCTTCGTTTTCTGAATGTTGAGCTTTAAGCCAACTTTTTTACTCTCCTCTTTCACTTTCATCAAGAGGCTCTGCAGTTCTTCACTTTCTGCCATAAGTATGGTGCCATCTGCATAGGTTATCGATATTTCTCCTGGCAATCTTGATTCCAGCTTGTGCTTTTTTCAGCCCAGCGTTTCTCATGATGTACTCTGCATAGAAGTTAAATAAGCAGGGTGACAATATACAGCCTTGACGTACTCCTTTTCCTGTTTGGAACCAGTCTGTTGTTTCATGTACAGTTCTAATTGTTGCTTCCTGACCTGCATACAGATTTCTTGAGAGGCAGGTGAGGTGGTCTGGTATTCCCATCTCTTTCAGAATTTTCCACAGTCTATTGTGATCCACACAGTCAAAGGCTTTGGCATAGTCAATAAAGCATAGTCCTATACAGTTAGAGGTAAAACTGTGCTAACTTCAAATTTCTAATTCCTACCATCCTTTCTCATATTTCTTCTCTATAGAAGTACTTCTTTTTGGTTACTATATAGTTTACTATTTCTGTTGCTTACTCTCTTCTCTCACTAAAATATAAATCTAATGAATTTAGGATTTTCCCCTATTTTTATTTCCTGTGTATCCCTCCTGGCACACAATTATATACAAATATTTTTATTAGTTTTTTCTACCATAATCACTCAAAATAAGTCTTTTTATATAGAAGAAATATTAACTTTGAAGTTATATTATGAAAATTATCTTTTTCAAAGTTTTTAAGAGGAGGAATGTCTTAATCCTTGATGTATAATTTTAGTTCATTATTTATTGCCTTAAAGCCAGATGGAACAGATAAATATATACTATGTCAATGATTAAATTGTAATTTATATGCTTTTTTGAGTTTTTTCTAATAAAGGGAATATGAATATATTGACCCCACTCACATGAAATTTAGAGATAGCAGTAATTGTGAATTTCCAAACCTCTATGCATAGTCCTTTTTCATTATCACTGTTAGTGCATTTTGTCTATTTTAAAAATATATAATGGTATTTTCATTTTAATCCTTCCTAATAAATTCTAAATAACTTAAAGCATCTACATGTACTTGGAAATAATAGTGACTCAAATATTTGGGCAAAGAGATCCAAATAAGTGAATTACAGGGGTAAAATTCACTGTTCCTTTTGGACTGATTTGTGAATACAATCATGAGACAAAGGAAAAAAAATCCTCTGCAAAGGGACATAGCTGACAAATGAAAGATTCTCCTTGCATGACCTTAAAATAATCTAATATTTCTCCATTATCACACAAAGGAGTTACTGCAGTTTTATTTTAGGTCCCACCTGAATAAGGGCTCACCTTTTGATGGTTGCCATTTTCTGTTTTTCGTTCGTAATAACTGACTTGACATTTGTGGTGCTCCAATGTGTCTTTCTTAATGTGAAGGAATCATCTGTGCATTAATGAACTGGCTTGATATATCTGGCAAACCTTTCAAAGAAGCAATTAAGTCTCTGTAAGAACTTGCAAGAATGACACGATTTATTGTAATTTAAGAAGAAGAAGTATAAACAAAAAGTAATTAATTTCTAAAGGTGGCAATCAAGCAATACAGCATCAGAACATCATCTTTTGAAAACCATCTATATAGGGCATAATAACAACATGCTATTATGTAAATGTTGCATCAACTTTCAAACATTACTTTTGGTAAAATGTTCAACTTTATTACTGTTCAAAACAATTTTAATTAAAATAATGTGGTATCGTGTTTATCCATCACACTAGAAAACTTAAATTAGACACAGAAAGAACATGAATATGCAAGGTTATGAAAGGAATAGTGAGGTGATTACTACTTAACATTGCTAATAGCAGGGTGAGCTGCAATCATGTTGTTTGCTGATAAATTTTCAGAATGTGTGAGAAGCCTAAGAATTGCATATACTATAGTTCCTAAACTACTCTTAGTAAACATCCATAAATATAGCTATGATATTTATTAAGTACATTTTAAAAATCTACCATGAAAGCAAATATCTGAAATATCTAACAACAAAGGAATGGTAAATTAAACTATATTAATGTGCTTTGTGTTCAGTCGCTCAGTCAAGTCCAACTCTTTGCGACCACAATGTAGCCTGCCAGGCTCCTGCATGCATGGGATTTCCCAGGCAAGAATACAGGCATAGGTTGCCATTTCCCCTTCCAGGGTATCCTTCAGACCCTGGGATTGAACTCTTATCTCTTAACCTCTCCTACATTGGCAGGCAGGTTCTTTACCACTAGCACTGACTGGAAAACCCAAACTACATTAATGCTATAAGCTAAATTGTATATAGTATTTTAGGTGATATTTACTTAACATACATTTTCTCATTTAGCATATATTGAACATTGTGCTATGCATCATACTAATTGATTTACGTTTAGTTCTTACAGGGTTTATTTCAGTTGTAAGATCTAATATTTTTTCTCAATTCACTGACAAAGATCATTTTGATTAAAGTAACTTGCTCAGGGTCACACTGCTTTGGAGCAAAGACAAGAAATATGTCTGATTAGAAAAATCCATGCTCTTAACCCATGAACCATACTATTAAATGATGTAATCTTATTGAGTTAAAAAAAAAGCTCAGTTATACTCTGTGTAGAGAGTAGATGCTTAAACTGAATTGTTAAACTCTAACAACCTTTTTGTTTTTGTTATTATTGCTGCTTTTTGTGTTAGGAATATGTTTAAATGGTTGACTAGGTGAAAGAATTATTTGCAGAACTTATTTTTCCTCCAAGGTTTAAAATAGGCTTTTTCTTCTTCACTTGGCTTCCCTAATTTTAATCTTAGGTCATCTGTATTATGAGCTTCCTTGGTGGCTCAGACAGTAAAGAATCTGCAAGCAATGCAGAAGACTTGGGTTCGATCCCTGAGTCAGGAAGATTCCTTGGAGAAGGGAATGGCTACCCACTGTAGTATTCTTTCCTGGAAAACCCCATGGACAGAAGAGCCTGGTGGGCTACAGTCCTTGGGTTCCCAAAAATGTGGACAGGACTGAACAACGAATGGTTTCACACTTCACTGTATTATACTAAATTGGACAGTTTAGAAGTTTCTCTATCAGGAATCTACATCTTTTGAAGGGCTGCCTTCATGAACTGAAGATCAATTTGCCATCTTTTGCAGGGGGTCTGGATAATAGGGAGTAGTTATAAATGACACTTATGGGGAAAACTAACATAACTTTCAATTTCTTAAATGTAATCTGATTAGAACATAAGCTGAAAAAGGTTAATATCCAGAAAACAGCTTGTGTTTTTATATAAATTCATAGTTATCTTTATTATGGTTCATTCTCTCTTCTCTTCCTTATAGCACATTTGAGCTTTGTATCTCACTCATTGTCAGTTTTTCTTGAGTCTTCAAACAAGCCACTTTATCTAGTATTGTGTTTAGTACATTTAATACAACTAGTGTGATTTCTTTGATTAAATATTTTCTTAATATTTCTCTTCCCCAGTAGACTCTGAAATCTATGCAGGCATGGCAGGCAGGAAAGATGCTTTCATGATGTCTATAGTAACAACAGGATAGAGCACAGTGACTAACACATAACCAGTTTTTAATATATATTTGTTCAATGAAATGGAAAAAATGACTGTCTTATACATGTTTTTAAGAAATGTGAGAAATTTATTGCATTTTTCTGATTAAATTGAGGAGATCACATAATGTGCTCATGAAATTGCACTGATTTTAGGAAACCTAACTGAAAACCACTGAGGAATGGTTGTGACATGGAATTTTTGGTTGGTCCTGGAAAGGTAAAAGATATATTTTCAGGATGAATTGTCTATTGCACATATCTTTTTCATAGAGATTTATTTGATCTTCTTATCTACAATTGACTTTTACTTCATATTTCTAATCATTCCAGTTGAGCATAGTGTGAGCTAGCTACAGTAGAATGCATGCATGTGTGCGTGCTAAGGCGCTTCAGTCATGTCTGACTGTTTGCAACCTCATGGACTGTAGCCTACCATGCTGCTCTGTTCATTGAATTCTCTAGGCAAGAATACTTGTGAGTTACCATGCCCTCCTCCAGGAGATCTTCCAGATCCAGGGATAGAACCCGCATTCCTTACTTATCCTGCATTGGCAGGCGGGTTTTTTACCATTAACAATACCTGTGAAGCCCTAAGTAAGAATTCAATTCAGTTCAGTCGCTCAGTCATGTCCGACTCTGGGACTCCATGGACTGGAGCATGCCAGGCTTCCCTGTCCATCACCAACTCACGAACTTTACTCAAACTCATGTCCACGGAGTCGGTGATGCCATCCAACCATCTCATCCTCTGTCAACCCCTTCTCCTCCCACCTTCAATCTTTTCCAGCATCAGGGTTTTTTCAAATGAGTCAGTTCTTCACATCAGGTGGCCATTGTATTGGAGTTTCAGCTTCAGCATCACTTCTTCCAGTGAATATTCAGGACTGATTTCCTTTAGAATGGACTGGTTGGATCTCCTTTGACTTTAAAAATGGTAAGTTTACATGTTGGCAAATGGAAGCTCCCAATCTGGTGACATCCAGAAATTAAAGGAGGTAAGCATTGGTTTTTCTGTGGTTTCTGATAATATAAATATGATATGGGGAGGGAGGAGGGAGGAGGGTTCAGGACGGGGAACACATGTATACCTGTGGCAGATTCATTTTGATATATGGCAAAACCAATACAATATTGTAAAATAAAATAAAATAAAATAAAATTTTTTTAAAAAAGAAAAAAAAAACTATGCTTATTATTTCTTACACTCTCATTCTTGAATGTTAGTAGTTTAGTTACAATAAGGAGACACTCACATATAGTATGGCTATGTACAGCTCTTTTTGCTTCATTTCCTTCCCCTTTATATTGCTCAAGTTTCAGCAATCTTGAGAAAAGTTAGGAAATGCTATATTTTATATATATATATATATATATATATATTTTTTTTTTTTTTTTTTCCCTGTTAGATATTGGTGGAGGTGAAGAAAGAAAATTGACACTATAATTTGCCATGAAAGTCAGTCATGTCCAATTCTTTGCAACCCCATGGACTATATAGTCCATGGAATTCTCCAGGCCAGAATACTGGAGTGGGTACCGTTTACCTTCTCCAGGGGATCTTCCCAACCCAGGGATAGAACCCAGGTCTTCCCATTGCAGGCAGATTCTTTACCAGCTGAGCCACAAATGAAACCCAAGAATACTGAAGTGGGTAGCCTATCCCTTCTACAGTGGATTTTCCTGACCCAGGAGTCAAACTGGGGTCTCCAGCATTTCAGGTGTGTTCTTTACCAACTGAGCTATGAGGGAAGCCCTATAATTTGCCTTATGTTACATAAATCTTTAAATTGTGTGCTTGTGCTCAATTTAACACACAAAAATTTAGCAGTGTTAGGAAAAATACTTCTAATTCCTCTTTTCAGCAATTTCCAAATTCATCAAACTGTAGGATGAGGATATAACAGGCTTGGAGAAGTAAAGTGTTGCTTTTCTTTTTCTTTTTCATTTAAAAAATAAAGAGAAAAAGGAAAATATGAAAGTAATGGAATGTTATGGTTGAATCTGGACCTTGCATTCTGATGTTTGCATTTAGATTATTTAAATAACTTGAAAATTTGACCAGAGTGATTTGGATTTTCACTGTTGCTATCTTTTACTCAGCATAAGTAAAATAGCATATTTTTCTTCTTTTTATTTATAAAAACATGTTTTAAGAATATAAAATGATGGAAAATCTATCAGCAAAGGATGTGAAAAAGTATGCTAAGGTAGAAATTAAGCACATTAAAATCACTTGCTTTGAGGAATGTAAAAATTCCTTTAGTCTTTTCCAAAGATTAAATATGCTTTGAAGTAGTTTATAATTTTACTTAGCATAGCTACATAATTTATTTTGCTTATTAGTTTTTATTGCAAAATTGTGCTGTCTAATATATTAGCAATAGAAAAGCCATGATGTACAAATCAAATAACTTATTCCTTCATTTTCCAAAATCACTTAGTTGTGATTAGCTCTTATACTGACTGTCTTGAAAATAGTCTGATTTGTTTCATAGGAATTACATTTATAAAGCTGAATGCCATTTCAAAAGACTACTTTAATATATTTTATCTTATATAAAATGTATAGAAGTTGCAACAAGCAACAAAAACAGGCAAGATATGTTCAAAGACAGCCTTTGACAAATTATACAATAATATTAAACTGAATGAAGACTAATTTCTAAAATATAAATTTCCTTCTATAGCTTATTGTCACTTTGGTTTTAACCACAAAAACTTATTCATTAAAAAAGGAAATTATTTCAGTTCATATTAAATCAAAATTATGACCTTAAATTAGTAAAGCAGCCATCAGTTCAGTTCAGTTTAGTCGCTCAGTTGTGTCCGAATCTTTGCGACCCCATGAATTGCAGCACGCCAGACCTCCTTGTTCATCACCAACTCCCAGAGTTCACTCAAACTCATGTCCATCGAGTTGGTGATGCCATCCAGCCATCTCATCCTCTGTCATCCCCTTCTCCTCCTGCCCCCAATCCCTCCCAGCATCAGAGTCTTTTCCAATGAGTCAACTCTTCACACGAGGTGGCCAAAGTACTGGAGTTTCAGCTTTAGCATCACGCCTTCCAAAGAACATCCAAGACTGATCTCCTTCAGAATGGACTGGTTGGATCTCCTTGCAGTCCAAGGGACTCTCAAGAGTCTTCTCTAACACCACAGTTCAAAAGCATCAGTCCTTCGGCACTCAGCTTTCTTCACAGTCCAACTCTCACATCCATATATGTCCACTGGAAAAACCATAGCCTTCACTAGACGGACCTTTGTTGGCAAAGTAATGTCTCTGCTTTTGAATACACTATCTAGGTTGGACATAAAGTAGCTATAGCAACTTGAAAATATATCGACAAGAAATAAGACAGTTATATGGCATATTTTAATAAAAACTGAAAAGAATCAGAAAAAAATAAAACATGCTTCAATCATTGATGTATTTTGGATGGACAAAAAAATCATTTATCAAATAAAATCCTGAGTCATAAAAAGATTATTTAAAGGCACTCATAAATTCCTATGTAAATCTAATAGTATTTACTTGACAGTAATAAGCAGGATTTATTAAAGAAGAGTTATATGTATTTTTCAATTAATTTGATAATATAGTTTAGAGGAAAGTGTAGTTATCAATATATAAAATTATCATGTTATAGTATAGTAGAAAATTACTTGTATTCACATATAGAGTATAAATTATATGATTGCAAAATAAGTATATGATCAAAATAAGTATATGATCACAAAAATAATTATATGATCACAAAATAATAAGTATGTGTGCAAAATTAAAGTCAACATTGGTTATAGTATGGCCATAAGTCATGATAAATTTAATTTTCTCTTCTGTGCATGTATGTAAAATATCAATAATCCCAAGAGAAATTCATTGATTTGCAAAATAGAAAAGAAAAAAAATAACAATGTTACATAAATATAAAGATGAAATCTTCATAAATCTACTTTAAAAAGTAGATGTGTCTTAATATAAAAATTCAGCATAATCTCAATTAAAATCCCAGAAATTTATTTTGTGGATATTGACTGTTTTTAATTTTATATGAAAAGGTAAAAGATCAAGAATAGCCAATTTGATATTGCAGAACATGAATAAAGATAGAGTATTGATAGTATCTGACTTCAAGACTTAACACATAGCCACAGTGATTAAAATAGTATGGTATTGGTGAAGAATACATAAATAGAACTGTGAAACAGAATGAAGAGCTCAAAAATAGATCTAATATAGTCAACTGATCTTTGAAAAAGAGAAAAAAGAATACAATAGTGTAAACATAGTCTTTTCAAGAAATGGTTCTATAAAAATTATATTGACATGTAGAAAAAAATGTCAGTCTAGACCCAGAACTTATACACAAGTGAATTCAAAATGGATCATAATCCTAATAGTAAAATACAAAAGTATGGACCTCCTAGAAAATGGTATACAAGAAACTCTAGATGACCTGAAATTAACATTGACTTTTAGATAAAATTCCAAAGGAGTAATGTTTGAAAGAAATAAGTGATAAGCTGCACTTTATTAAAATAAAAACTTCTGTGAATGATGCTTCTAAGAGAATTAGATGACAAACCACAGAATGGGAGAATATTTGCAAAAATATATAATAAAGGACTTTTATTTCAAGTATATATAAACTTAATGCCTTCATAACATCACATAATTACCCTTTTTTTGTGTGCTGAGAACATTTGAAATCTACTCTTTGAGCAACTTTCATGTACATAATACACGATACTCAACATGCAGTGCAGTAGATCCCCAGAACTTATCTTACAATTAGACATTTCTACCCTTTCACCTAATTGCTATTGGAATTTAGAACTAAAATCAAAATATAACATTAAATTTATTATATTTATTTAGGGTGTGGGATTTTTTCACAAAGATATTAACATAGGTTCTCTGCTTTCAGATGGGCTACACAGCCCCTACAAACTTTTTAAAAAATTATATATCTCAAAATTATAAGAAGTGCCAGTTAAAAAGGCAGATTCCAACCACATAATTCTATATTTTTGGCATTTTTTACTAGCATTTGACATAGATATGTAGATATATATGTGACATTCATATATGTTCATGTATATACACATATGTATATCTGAAGTTCAAAATTTCCTTTAACATTGTCTTATTTCATCTCTATTTAAAAATAGTATTACTGACCTAATATTTAAATAGAGTAATATCCATTTTACATTTACAAAGTATATTAATCTACATATCTATGTACCCATCTATAAACATTTAGATCTATTTACATATGTATTTGCATAAATATTTGTGTATATATATATATGTGTGTACAGATCTGAATAATACTTTCCAATATTTTTGTGGTTACTTCTGTCTTCTAGAATTTAGATATATTTCATTATATTGTTCTTTTACTACACATATCAGGCGTCTGTCAAACATCTCTATACCTTCTAAATGATTCAGTTCCGGGCTTAGTGCATTAATACATCTGGGGATGAAGTATGAAAATTTGCCTTTACAAAATCTCTTCTGGAATTTTTGCACATATTCTCATTTAGAACCCTTGTAGCAGTCCATAGGACTATATCACAATTACTGTGATAAATTTAAAATCTGAGTTTGAAATAGTTATGCAAATTATGTTAACTTCCAATTCCTTTCCCCATCCCTCGAATTAATCATCTTTCCAAATCAGATTAAACAAGTTTTATCTTGGATGCAATGAATATGGTCTTCTAGATTAAAATTATATAACATTATTATAATAAATTTAAATGGATTAGGCATCTTAACCTCTGCCTCTTAATGAGTGAAAAAATATTCTCCTTGAATATATCTTATATGTTTAACTCTTTAATATTTTCTCTTATAATACACTATTATGTATTATCATAATATATTATCTGTAAAATGTTTAAGATAGTTAAGTATTATGATTATGTATAGCTTCATGGTAATAAATATAATATGTTGATGATGTGCTTTTTATATTCAGGATTTTGTACAAGTTCTCAATCAAAAAGCAAACAGTAAACTTAAGAATGAACGAAATGTCTTATTTAGTCTACCTTATTGAATTTACTGATAAATATCCTAATTTTTATTAGAAGATTTTCTTCCTACTAGTTGTCATGGCTTGCTTCCCTGGTGGTTCAGTGGTGAAGAATCTGCCTTCCAATGCAAGAGATGTGGGTTCAGTTTCTGAGTCAGAAAGATCCCCTGAAGAAGGACGTGGCAATGCACTTCAGTTTTCATACCTGGGAAATCTCATGGGCAGAGGACCCTGGTTGGCTATAGTTCATGGGGTTGCAAAAGTCAGTCACTACTTAGTAGCTAAACAACAACAACAAACAACAACAAGTTGTCATGGCATTAAAATGTTGGAATAATTTGTGTTAACATCTAAGAAGTACATTGTTCATAACTGTATAAACTCATTAAATGAATGAATAAATGTGTAATGAAGCTTATCAAATGTTTGGAGGACATATAAAATATATTGGAAGTAGATTTCCAGAAGTTGATAAAATTAATAGTGACTTACTATTATGCTTCCCCCTTCTGCCCAACTGTCAATTGCTCAATACACTCCCCAAATATCATTAACCATATGAGATGCCTGAATTTATATAGATCCAGATTTGAGAGCATAATTGCATCAGTAAATTTGTGAAATGGCAGTTCTGTATGAACAATGTGACACATGCAGAAGACGATTTTCCTAGCTTTCCATATGTTGTCCAGTGAGCACACTCTTTCTGTGACACAGGTCACTTTATTTGTCTCTTGGAATTTTTGCCAAATAATAATTTATTGTTCCACCAATCTTAATAGTATTTTGTGATCCTTAACTACCTGTGTACTAAAAGACAAGGTCGCTTTGCATGTATTAGCTTATCAAATTGTCAGTAACAACCATTTCCTGCTGCTTTATGAGGAATATTTCTAAATAATTTTTAAAATGATGTTAACTACTTTTAAACTATAAATTTCAATTTAAAATATACATGCTAGTGATCTATTATGAGGAAGCAGAGTCTGGTACTGAATATGTTGTAGTATTTTATATCAGTATCTGGAATAATCTATGTGAATCCATCATTACACATATGTGTGGCTGGGTGATATTTTGAAATTATTTGTATACATTTTTATGACTGTGTTATTTCCTCTCTCTTCCTTCCTTTCAGCAGGATAGCTTTGATTTGCTTGGTGTATATATACATGTATATATACACAGAGTAAAAAAAAAAAAAAAAGACTGCAAAACCTTCTGGTTATTAAGTTCCAAATGTTCAAGTTCTAAAGAAAATTTAAGAGGAGAAGGAATATTCTTAGGTATAGCTATTATGATTTAAGAAGTGGAATGAAGAGACGTTTTCCCCTTAAAACTAGCAAAAGAACATTCCAAAGGAAGACGACAGAAGTCACAGGGATCCAGTTCAATGAGCCAGAGTCTATCATCCAGAAATTTCCATGAGTCTTAGATACAACCAGTCGAGTTACACACTGAGACTCATATATGATCATTCACTTTTTTCATTAATATTTAGTGAGTCTATTTGCCAGGCACTACTTTAACACTGGTAACAGATGATGAAGGAAAAACATCCAAATTTCTCTCTCATAGATTGTACATAATATGAGAAAGAAAGAGTGTGCAAAAACAAACAATTTTCAGGTTGTAACAAATGCTATTGGATATGATTTAGAAAGAAGGATAGAGAGGTTGCCCAGAGCTGTTAGAGTATGTGATATTTTACTCTCACACACTAGCAAAGTAATGCTGAAAATTCTCCACGACAGTCTTCAACAGTGTGTGAACCATGAATTTCCAGATGTTCAAGCTGGATTTAGAAAAGGCAGAGGAACCAGAGGTCAAATAGCCAACTTCTGTTGGATTATCGAAAAAGCAAGAGAGTTCCAGAAAAACATCTATTTCTGCATTATTGACTATGCCAAAGCCTTTGATTATGGATCCAAACAACCTGTGGACAATTCAAGAGATGGGAATACCAGACCACCATACCTGCCTCCTGAGAAATATGTATGCAGCTCAAGAAATAACAGAATCAGACATGGAACAACTGACAGGTTCCAAATAAGAAAAGGAGTATGTCCAGGCTGTATACTGTCACCCTGCTTATTTAATTTATATGCAGAGAACATCATGCAAAATGCCAGGCTGGATGAAGCACAAGCTGGAAGAAGCACAAGCTGGAATCAAAGTTGTCAGGAGAAATATCGATAATCTTAGATATACAGATGACACCACTATTATGGCAGAAAGAGAAGAACTAAAGAGTCTCTTGATGAAAGTGAAAGAGAATAGTGAAAAAGTTGGTTTAAAAATCAACAGAAAACTAATATGGCATCTGGTCCTATCACTTCATAGCAAATAGATGGGGAAAGAGTGGAAACAGTGAGAGAATTTATTTTTGAGGGCTCCAAAATCACTGCAGATGGTGACTGCAGCCATGAAATTAAAGGACATTTGCTCCTAGGACAATGTACAGCCTTGACGAACTCCTTTTCATAGTTGGAACCAGTCTGTTGTTCCATGTCCAGTTCTAACTGTTGCTTCCTGACCTGCATACGAATTTCTCAAGAGGCAGATCAGGTGGTCTGGTATTCCCATCACTTTCAGAATTTTCCACAGTTTATTGTGATCTACACAGTCAAAGGCTTTGGCATAGTCAATAAAGCAGAAATAGATGTTTTTCTGGAACTCTCTTGCTTTTTCGATGATCCAGCGGATGTTGGCAATTTGATCTCTGGTTCCTCTGCCTTTTCTAAATCTAGCTTGAACATCAGGAAGTTCACAGTTCACATATTGCTGAAGCCTGGCTTGGAGAATTTTGAGCATTACTTTACTAGCGTGTGAGATGAGTGCAATTGTGCAATTGTTTGAGCATTCTTTGGCATTGCCTTTCTTTGGGATTGGAATGAAAACTGACCTTTTCCAGTCCTGTGGCCACTGCTGAGTTTTCCAAATTTGCTGGCATATTGAATGCAGCACTTTCATGGCATCATCTTTCAGGATCTGGAATAGCTCAACTGGAATTCCATCACCTCTACTAGCTTTGTTCGTAGTGATGCTTTCTAAGGCCCACTTGACTTCACATTCCAGGATGACTGGCTCTAGGTCAGTGATTACACCATCGTGATTATCTGGGCCGTGAAGATCTTTTTTGTACAGTTCTTCTGTGTATTTTTGTCATCTCTTCTTAATATCTTCTGCTTCTGTTAGGTCCGTACCATTTCTGTCCTTTATCGAGCCCATCTTTGCATGATATATTCCTTTGGTATCTCTGATTTTCTTGAAGAGATCCCTAGTCTTTCCCATTCTGTTGTTTTCCTCTATTTCTTTGCATTGATAGCTGAAGAAGGCTTTCTTATCTCTTTTTGCTATTTTTTGGAACTCTGCATTCAGATATTTATATCTTTCCTTTGCTCCTTTGTTTTTTGCTTCTCTTCTTTTCACAGCTATTTGTAAGGCCTCCCCAGACAGCCATTTTGGTTTTTTGCATTTCTTTTCCATGGGGATGGTCTTGATCCCTGTCTCCTGTACAATGTCATGAACCTCATTCCATAGTTCATCAGGCACTTTATCTATAAGATCTAGTCCCTTAAATCTATTTCTCACTTCCACTGTATAATCATAAGGGATTTGATTTTGGTCATGCCTGAATGGTCTAGTGGTTTTCCCTACTTTCTTCAATTTAAGATTCAATAACCTCAGATATGCAGATGACACCACCCTTATGGCAGAATGTGAAGAGGAACTAAAAAGCCTCTTGATGAAAGTGAAAGAGGAGAGTGAAAAATTTGGCTTAAAAGTCAACATTCATCCATTCATCTGCTGATGGACATCTAGTTGCTTCCATGTCCTGGCTATTATAAACAGTGCTGCGATGAACATTGAGGTGCACGTGTCTCTTTCAATTCTGGTTTCCTCAGTTGTATGCCCAGCAGTGGGATTGCTGGATCATAAGCAGCAGATGAATGGATAAGAATGCAGTGGTACGTATACACAATGGAGTATTACTCAGCCATTAAAAAGAATACCTTTGAGTCAGTTCTAATGAGGTGGAAGAAACTGGAGCCTATTATACAGAGTGAAGTAAGCCAGAAAGAAAAACAACAATACAGTAAACTAACGCATATATATGGGATTTAGAAAGATGATAACGATAACCCTGTACACTATACAGCAAAAGAGACATTGATATATAGAACGGTCTTTTGGACTCTGGGAGAGGGAGAGGGTGGGATGATTTGGGAGAATGGCATTGAAATATGTATAACATCATATATGAAATGAGTCACCAGTCCAGGTTCGATGCATGATACTGGATGCTTGGGGCTGGTGCACTGGGACAACCCAGAAGGATGGTATGGGGAGGGAGAAGGGAAGAGGGTTCAGGATGGGGAACACATGTATACCTGTGGCAGATTCATTTTGATATATGGCCAAACCAATACAATATTGTAAAGTTAAATAAAATTAAATTGAAAAAGAAATAAAAAATAAATAAATAAAAACTCAATATTCAGAAAACGAAGATCATGACATCTGATTCCATCACTTCATGGGAAATAGATGGGGAAACAGCGGAAACAGTGTCAGACTTTCTTTTTCTGGGCTCCAAAATCACTACAGATTGTGACTGCAGTCATGAAATTAAAAGATGGCAAGTTATGACCCATCTAGATAGCATATTCAAAAGCAGAGACATTACTTTGCCATCAAAGGTTTGCCTAGTCAAGGCTATGGTCTTTCCAGTGGTCATGTATGGATGTGAGAGTTGGATTGTGAAGAAGGCTGAGCGCCAAAGAATTGATGCTTTTGAACTGTGGTGTTGGAGAAGACTCTTGAGAGTCCCTTGGACTGCAAGGAGATCCAACCAGTTCATTCTGAAGGAGATCAGCCCTGGGATTTCTTTGGAAAGAATGATGCTAAAGCTGAAACTCCAATATTTTGGCCACCTCATGGGAAGAGTTGACTCATTGGAGAAGACTCTGATGCTGGGAGGGATTGGGGGAAAGAGGAGAAGGGGACGACAGAGGATGAGATGGCTGGATGGCATCACTGACTGAATGGACGTGAGTCTGAGTGAACTCCGGGAGTTGGTGATGGACAGGGAGGCCTGGCGTGCTGTTATTCATGGAGTCGCAAAGAGTCGGACACGACTGAGCCACTGATCTGGTCTGATCTGATCTGCTCTTAGGAAGAAAAGCTCTGAGCAACCTAGACAGCATATAAAAAAGCAGAGACATTACTTGACTGACAAAGTTCCATCTAGTCAAATGTATGGTTTTTCCAGTAGTTATGTATGGATGTGGGAGTTGGACTGTGAAGAAAACTGAACACTGAAGAATTACTGCTTTTGAACTGTTGTGTTGCAGAAGACTCTTGAGAGTCCCTTGGATTGCAAGGAGATCCAACCTGTCAATTCTGAAGAAAATCAGTCTTGAATATTCATTGTTAGAACTGATACTGATGATGAAACTTCAATACTTTGGCCTTCTGATGTGAAAAACTGACTCATTAGAAAATCCCTGACACTGGGAAAGATTGAAGGCAGGAGGAGGAGGGATGACAGAGGATGAGGTGGTTGGATGGCATCACTGACTCAATGGACATCAGTTTGAACAAGCTCCAGTTGTTGGTGATGGACAGGGAAGCCTGGCATGCTGCAGTTCATGGGGTTGCAAAGAGTCAGACATGACTGAGGAATTGGAACTGAACGTGGTGAAATGATTAGTCCTCAGTTGTAAAGTGATTTTTGAGCAAATATTAGAAATATCTAAGAGAAGAGGTCAAATATGTTTCCAGGAAGCAGTTGTCCCCAACTGTATGTATTAGCCATTCTCATTAGCCTGCATGTGAGTAACAAAAGACTCAAGAGAAGTTAATGAACATCCAAGGTTAAGAATAATTGGCCTCGATTAAGGAGATAAGAGGAAAGGATGCAGAAACATAACCTGGTTTTGACACCAAGGGAAGAATTGTTTATTTTCTGTGTGTGTGTGTGTGTGTGTGTGTGTGTATTAGTTGCATGTCACTATTTTAGACCCCATGGACTAGAGCCCACGAGGTTCCTCTGTTCATGGAATTCTCCAGTCAAGAATACTGGAGTGGATATCTGCAGGGGATCTTCCTGACCCAGGGATTGAACCTTGGTCTCCTGCATTGCAGGCAGATTCTTCACTGTCTGGGCCACCAAGGAAGCCCGTTATTTTCATAGTCTCTACAATTCAAATTCATTTGCTCAGGATGTCCATTCCAAAATTTGGGGCCTGGAAAGGAGACTAAGTCAAGAGGTCGATGACTCTGATTGCTGCTAAGTCACGTCAGTCCTGTCCGACTCTCTGCGACCACATAGACGGCAGCCCACCAGGCTCTGCCGTCCCTGGGATTCTCCAGGCAAGAACACTGGAGTGGGTTGCCATTGCCTTCTCCATTGTGTGAAAGTGAAAAATGAAAGTGAAGTCGCTCAGTCACGTCCGACTAGTAGCGACCCCATGAACTGCAGCCCACCAGGCTCCTCCATCCATGGGATTTTCTAGGCAAGAGTACTGGAGTGGCTTGCCATTGCCTTCTCCGTGGCAAGTCAGTGCCTTGCCACTGACTCTGATTAGGGCGTGGGTATAAGTAAAACCAGTTCTTAATACCTGGCAAAACTTCAACCTTCACAGAGCTGGTTTAAGTCAAGATAGTTGCCCTCAGTATAAAAGCCTGGTAGAAAATAGAAACTTTTTTTGGTTAGAGATTAGAAGAAAATGCAGAAAGTACTTATTTGGGAAAGAGAATAAAACAAATCTGCACTTCTGATAGGATCATCAGAAGTCCTATAACTTCTCAAACCAATTTTAAAAACACACACACACAAAAATCAAAATTAAACCACACAAAAACAAAACTGTTTCTGTGAAGAGCCCAAGTAGACCTATGTTTTACATGGTGTCTTATAATCAATGATTATGATTTCACAGTAAAACAGTGAGGGTGTACCATAAGAATTCTGTTCGGTATAAAACTATAACTTTAGTAAGTTTTAAAATAATGACACAAGTTTAGAGACTGATTATGTGTGGGCAAACCACAGAACCAGACTTCTGCAGAATGGTAGAGATGTGTGGAGTTTAAAATAACCCTGAGAGGTACAAAGGCAGGTGTCCAGTCAGTAAATGAAAGTTTGGGGTCTGGAGCACAAGAGGAAAATGAGAACATGAGGTAAACATTTGGGAATCATCAAAGCATAAAAAACTGAAAATATGAAAATGGATTATATTGTTCATATATGGCACGCATATGTTGAAAAGACAAATGGGCAGCATGAAATCCCAGGACTACTTTAAATTTTTTGAGCTGAGGCAAAAGAAGAGGGTTTATGAAGAAGAATGAAAGGGAACACAGGTGGCTAGAGAGTTTCAAGAAATATCACATGGCCTTTAATGTGACCTGCAAGGTAGTTTAGCTGCACTCCAAGTACCTATCAGGAATTATAAGTGGCAATACCTTGGTGCTCGGCTGAAAATACAGCCTTTCTGGTATAACCTTTGGGGTGTGCAGTTTATCCATTCTATGTAATCTATCTCTGGCTCACATCAGAATAGCTGAGGTTGCAAATATAAAGTATTTCATTTCAGCTTGCTTAGAATGGTTTTATTGAAATACTTTTGGCAAATACCTTGGCAGAGGTCATTATGTGATGCTATACGGTGTGATTTTTATTAAAGTTTTCCTGTACTTTCTGTAAGGTTGCAGTGCTCAATAAATTGTGCGTTTTGTGTGTATGTGGACCAGCACTAGGCATGTCTCTTTGCTTACTGTACTGGGAATAGTAGTGCTAGATCTCAGTAAGTTTTCTGTTCTTTTATGATTCTTTCATTTATCTGAACAAATCTGATCTTCACGTTGACTGGAAGAGGGAAATAAATGGACTAACTTTAGGCTAACAGGTATTTAAGCCATATTTCTTTTCACATTTAGCCCTCACTGGGCTTCTTTCTACATATTCTACTCCTTTACTTGTTTTCCAATATCTTAGTAAAATTACATTTTGCTGTATTTTGTGTAGGGAAGTCAACTTAAATTATGCTAAATAGTCTGTTTACACTCTCAGACATATCATATACTCTCTTCCACCTTGATCCATGTCATGAAAAGCTGAACTTTATGGATTATATCAATCTGGCTCAATTTTACTCTGGCTTTAGCTTAGCATTGGCTAGTAGTAGGTGCAGCTTGGAGATCAGAACACTGGAGAGCAGTGAGTTGGAGGAGCTATTGTGCTGTTATTTACTTATTATACTGTGATTTGGCAGTGATTGCATTCTTTCCTAAAAGCCATAGTTCCTATCATGTTACTTCCACTCATGACTGTGAAATTTTCATTTCTGGTTACAAAACTTCCTCCTTATTCATCTCAAACCTTGGTATGGCATTGGACTTCTGGTACTACTGTTAACCAGGTGTTTAGTTATTTGTTTGCCTACCTCTTTTCAAACATTGATAAAACTTACTTCAATGGCCGTCTTCAATCAATGCTTTTAATGTGTCTTATTTCTTCTTGAGATGATGAATGATGAGGTCATTTTCATATATTACTTAATTAAATAATTTTTCTATAATTTATTACATGGGTGCAGTGTATGTTTCCACTTGTCCACATATTTGAATTAAGTGAATTATTTCTAACTTTATAAGCTAAGATTTTAAAATCCAGAATGAAAATAAAATTGCAAAAACTTCTAGTGGACTTAACTAGTCTTATTTCTCTCTCTCTCTCTTATAGAAATGACAGTTACACTTGTGATAGACAGCTTTCATATTGGTCCACAATCTCCCTGCCTCCTGATATTAACACCATTTTCATTCTCTTTTAATATTATACCAAGATTGGTTGTGCACCCAGAAGCATACAGTAAACACAATAATATGTGACTCTAGAAAAATAGTGCAGTAGGCATCTCCAAATTCTTAATCTCTGACAGAAACACTGAAATATACAAACACCGTCAGAATCAACTGTGTCAGAAGTCTGAAAGAGAGTCAAAGATTTATAGCAACCAAAGGAATCAAGTTCAGTTCAGTTCAGTCGTTCAGTCGTGTCTGACTCTTTGCGACACCATGAGCTGCATTAAGCCAGGCCTCCCTGTCCATCACCAACACATGTCCATTGTGTGGGTGATATCATCCAACCATCTATCCTCTGTAGTCCCCTTCTCCTCCTGCCTTCAATCTTTCCCAGCATCAGGGTCTTTTCAAATGAGTTAGCTCTCCACATCAGGTGGCCAAATTATTGGAGTTTCAGCTTCAACATCAGTCCCTCCTATGAACACCCAGGACTGATCTCATTTAGGATGGACTGGTTGGATCTCCTTGCAGGCCAACGGACCCTCAAGAGTCTTCTCCAACACCACAGTAAAAGCATCAATTATTCTGCACTCAGCTTTCTTTATAGTCCAACTCTCACATCCATACATGGCTACTGGAAAAACCATAGCCTTGACTAGACAGACCTTTGTTGGCAAAGTAATGTCTCTGCTTTTTAATATGCTATCTAGGTTGGTCATAACTTTCCTTTCAAGGAGTAAGTGCCTTTTAATTTCATGGATGCAATTACCATCCACAGTGATTTTGCAGCCCAGAAAAATAAAGTCAGCCACTGTTTCCCCATCTATTTACCATGAAGTGATGAGACCGGATGCCATGATCTTAGTTTTCTGAATGTTGAACTTTAAGCCAACTTTTTTACTCTCTTCTTTCACTTTCGTCAAGAGGTTTTTTAGTCCCTCTTCACTTTCTGCCATAAGGGTGGTGTCATCTGCATATCCGAGGTTATTGATATTTCTCCTGGCAATCTTGATTCCAGCTTGTGCTTCATCCAGCCCATCATTTCTCATGATGTACTCTGCATATAAGTTAAATAAACATGGTGACAATATACAGCCTTGACGTACTCCTTTTCCCATTTGGAAGCAGTCTGTCATTCCATGTCCAATTCTAACTGTTGCTTCCTGATCTGTATACAGATTTCTCAAGAGGCATGTCAGGTGGTCTGATATTCCCATCACTTAAAGAATTTTCCACATTTTATTGTGATCCACACAGTCAAAGGCTTTGGCATAGTCAATAAAGCAGAAATAGATGTTTTTCTGGAACTCCCTTGCTTTTTTGATGATCCAGAGGATGTTGGCAATTTGATCTTTGGTTCCTCTGCCTTTTCTAAAACCAGTTTAAACATCGCAAATTTTATGGTTCACATATTGCTGAAGCCTGGCTTGGAGAATTTTAAGCATTACTTTACTAGCACGTGAGATGAATACAATTGTGCAGTAGTTTGAGCATTCTTTGGCATTATCTTTCTTTGGGATTGGAATGAAAACTGTCCTTTTTCAGTCCTGTGGCCACTGCTGAATTTTCCAAATTTGCTGGCATATTGAGTGCAGCACTTTAACAGCATCATCTTTTAGAATTTGAAATAGCTCAACTGGAATTCCATTGCTTCCACTAGCTTTGTTCATAGTGATGCTTCCTAAGGCTCACCTGACTTCACATTCCAGGATTTCCAGCTCTAGGTGAGTGGGAGTGGTCACATACACCTTTGTGATTATCTAGGTCATGAATCAAGAAAAAGGCAAATTCAAAGTTTTGTGTAATTTTGACATTCTCTTTCCCTATTTCTCCTGAATGTGGTAACACTGTTGAAAGGGAAGATTACATTTCCAGAGTGGGACTCTGAACCACAGTTCTGGAAAACACAGAAAAGACATTATTTGAAAGTTATTTTGTCTGTCTGTTCTAACATACCTAGGCCCTATTTGTGGCAGTGAACTAAGCTGATAATATTTATTTCTTTAACATCAGAAATCAGGTCATAAAAGAAGTGGTCAATGCCCCAAAACACTGAAAGATAGCAACCTTCAGACTCCTGTGACAAGAGGTTACAGTTGAAATATATCATAGACTGTCTATACCTGGGAGAAAAAGCTGAGAATAATTTATTTGAGACATTAAAATGTGTTTTTAAAATGTGAGTATAAGAGGAGAAAACCAGGACAAGACAGTTCTCAGAAAGATTTGAGAAGGCATAGAACAATCACCTTACCCTCCTTCCTGGACTCAATACAAGCCTGGCTAAATATAGGAGTGCTTTTTACAAATGGCATGATTTTCCAATGTACAATATCTGAATTGACAAAAACTCTTGGATCTAATAAGTGTTTATAGCAAGGTTCAAGATATATGGTTAATGTATAAAAATCATTTGTTTTTCTAAATACATGAAATAAATATGGAATTTGAAATTAAAAACAAGATACCCAGTGCCTCCCAAGGTGAAATGATTAGGAATTAATCTAATAATATGTAAGATGTATATGAAGAAAACTATGAAACTGTGATGAACAAAATTAAGGAACTGAGTAAATGGAGAGATACCACATGTTAGAGATAGAAAAACTCAATATTGTCAAGATGTCAGTTCTTTGCAGACTGATCTATAGACTCAATGAAATCCCAGGCAGAATCACAGCAAGTTATTTTGTGGATATTGATAAACTCATTCTAAAATTTATATTAAGAGGCAAAAGACTCAGAATAGACAACACATAATTAAAGTACAAAGTTGGAGTACTGACACTATCCAACTGCAAGCCTTAAAATAAAGCTGTATTAATCAAGGCAGTGTGGTATTGGCAAAAGAGCAGACAGATTGGTGGAACATTATAGAGAGTGCAGAAATAGACATACATAAACAAGGGCAATTAATTGAGCAAAGATAGTCTTTTAAACAAATTGTGCAAACACAACTGTGATCAGATCAGATCAGATCAGATCAGTCGCTCAGTCGTGTCCGACTCTTTGCGACCCCATGAACCGCAGCACGCCAGGCCTCCCTGTCCATCACCAGCTCCCGGAGGTCACCCAGACTCATACCCTTCGAGTCAGTGATGCCATCCAGCCATCTCATCCTCTGTCGTCCCCTTCTCCTCCTGCCCTCAATCCCTCCCAGCATCAGAGTCTTCTCCAATGAGTCAACTCTTCGCATGAGGTGGCCAAAATACTGGAGTTTCAGCTTTAGCATCATTCCTTCCAAAGAAATTCCAGGATTGATCTCCTTCAGAATGGACTGGTTGGATCTTCTTGCAGTCCAAGGGACTCTCAAGAGTCTTCTCCAACACCACAGTTCAAAAGCATCAATTCTTCAGCGCTCAGCCTTCTTCACAGTCCAGCTCTCACATCCATACATGACCACAGGAAAGACCATAGCCTTGACTAGGTGAACAAGACCAGGAGCTGACTGTGGCTTGGACCATGAACTCCTTATTGCCAAATTGAGACTGAAATTGAAGAAAGTAGGGAAAACTACTAGACCATTCAGGTATGACCTAAATCAAATCCCTTTATGATTATACAGTGGAAGTGAGAAATAGATTTAAGGGCCTAGATCTGATAGATAGAGTGCCTGATGAACTATGGAATGAGGTTCGTGACATTGTACAGGTGACAGGGATCAAGATCATCCCCATGGAAAAGAAATGCAAAAAAGCAAAATGGCTGTCTGGGGAGGCCTTACAAATAGCTGTGAAAAGAAGAGGAGCAAAAAGCAAAGGAGAAAAGGAAAGATATAAACATCTAAATGCAGAGTTCCAAAGAATAGCAAGAAGAGTTAAGAAAGCCTTCTTCAGTGATCAATGCAAAGAAATAGAGGAAAACAACAGAATGGGAAAGACTAGGGATCTCTTCAAGAAAATCAGAGATACCAGGGGAACATTTCATGCAAAGATGGGCACGATAAAGGACAGAGATGGTGTGGACCTAACAGAAGCAGAAGATATTAAGAAGAGGTGGCAAGAATACACAGAAGAACTGTACAAAAAAGAGCTTCAAGACCTAGATAATCATGATGATGTGATCACTGACCTAGAGCCAGACATCTTGGAATGTGAAGTCAAATGGGCCTTAGAAAGCATCACTACAACTGTGATATCCACATGCAAAAAAAAAAAAAAAAAAAAAGACTCTAGATACAAACATTATCCATTTATATACATTAACTCAAAGAGATCATTGAACTAAATGTAAAATTCAAAATTATAAAATTAGTAGAAAATAACACGATAAAACCTAGATGAGCATTCATACAATAGCTTTTTGGATACAATGTTAAAAGTGTGATCTGTGGACGAAATCATTGATATCGCTCTTGCTATTCACTTGTCCATTTGTGTCCAACTGTTTGCGACCTTTGGACTGCAGCCTGCCAGGTTACCCTGTTCTTCACTATTTCTCAGAGTTGCTCAAATTCATGTCATTGAGTTGGTGATGACATCCAACCATCACAGCTTTTGTTCTCCCCTTCTCCTCCTGCCTTCAATCTCTCCCAGAATCAGGCTTTTCTCCAATGAGTTGACTCTTTGCATCAGGTGGTCAAAGTATCAGAGCTTCAGCTTCAGCATCAATCCTTCCAATGAGTATTCAGGATTAATTTCCTTTAGGATTGACTTGTTTGATCTCTTTGTTGCCTAAGGGACTCTCAGGAGTCTTCTCCAGCACCACAGTTTGAAGGCATCAATTCTTTAGTCCTCAGTTTTTTGTTTTGTTTTTTTTTTCCCAGCTCTCACATCCATATATGACTACTGGAAAAACCATAGCTTTGACTATACAGACCATTGTTGTCAAAGTAATGTTTCTGCTTCTTAATGCTGCTGTTTAGATTTGTCATAGCTTTTCTTCCAAGGAGCAAGCTTCTTTAACTTCATGATTGCAGTCACCATCTGCAGAGATTTTGGAGCCCAGAAAAATAGTATGTCATTGTCTTCATTGTTTCTACATCTATTTGCCATGAAGTGATGGGACCAGATGCAATGATCTTACTTTTTTGAATACTGAGTTTTAAGCCAGCTTTTTCATTCTCCACTTTCACCTTCATCATGAGGCTCTTTAGTTCCTCTTCACTTTCTGCCATAAGGGAGGTGTCTTCTGGATGTTTGAGGTTACTGATACTTCTCTGGCAATCTTGATTCCAGCTTGTGCTTCATGCAGCCCAGCATTTTACATGAGGTACTCTTCATATAAGTTAAATAAGCAGGGTGACAATATATAGCCTTGGTGTTCTCCTTTCCCAACTTGGAACCAGTCTGTTGTTCCATGTCCAATTCTAACTGATTCTTCCTGACCTGCATACAGGTTTCTCAGGAAGCAGGTAAGGTGGCCAGATATTCTCATCTATTGAAGAATTTTCCACAGTTTGTTGTGATTCATACAGTCAAAGGCTTTGGCAAAGTCAGTGAAGCAAAAGTTGATGTTTTCCTGGAATTTTCTTGTTTTTCCTATGATCCAATGGGTGTTAGAAATTTGACCTCTGGTTCCGCTACCTATTCTAAATCCAGTTTGCACATTTGGAAGTTATTTTTCACATATTGTTGAGGCCTATCCTGAAAGACTTTGAGCATGACCTTGCTAGCATATGAAATGAGTGCAATTGTGCAGCAGTTTGAATAATTAATTAATGATTAAATTTTAATAATTAATTAAAAATTTAAAAATTCTATTTGTAAAATATAATCTCAAGAGAATGAGAAAACAAAGTAAATATTTGTAGAAAAGATTTTCAAAAGACAAATCTGATAAACACTGTTATCTGAAACATGTAACAAATTCTTAAAATTCAATTAAAAAACTTGAATAAATCATAGGTCAAAAACTTCACCAAGAAAATGCAGATGGCAAATAAACATATGAAAATGTAGCTCACATAATACGGCATCAGGGAAATGCAAGTTAAAACATTAATAAAATACTCCTACACACCTATCAGAATGGCCAAATTCCAAACACGGAAACACCAGATGCTAACAACGATAGAGCAATAAGAACTCTTACTCATTGCTGGTAGAAATGCAAAATGGCAGAGCCTTTTTGCAAAGACACTTTAAAAGTTTCTTAGAAAGCTGAACATACTCTTACCATATCATCCTACAATCAGATTCCTTGGTACTTACTCCAATGTGTTGAAAACTGATGTCCACACCATCAAGCCTCTATATTGTCATCCTGCTTATTTAACTTATATGCAGAGTACATCATGCTAAATGCTGGAATGGATGAATCACAAGCTAGAGTCAAGATTGTTGGGAGAAATATCAACAACCATAAATATGCAGATGATACCACTCTAATGGCAGAAAGCAAAGACAAGCTAAAGACCCTCTTGATAAGTGTGAAAGAAGAGAGTGAAAAAGCTGGCTCTAAAATCAAGATTCAAAAAAGTAAAATCATGGCATCTGATCTCATCACTTCATAGCAAATAAAAAGAGAAAATTGGAAATGGTGACAGATTTTATTTTCTTGGGCTCCAAAATCACTGTGGACAGTGACTACAGCCACAAAATTAAGACTCTTGCTCCTTGGTAGAAAAGCTATGACAAACCCAGACAGTGTATTAAAAAGCAGAGACATTACTTCACAGACAAATGTCAGTATAGTCAAATCTATGGTTTTTCCAGTAGTCGTGTTTGGATGTGAGAGTTGGACCACAAAGAAGGCTGAACCCCAAAGGATTTGTGCTTCCAAATTGTGGTGCTGGAGAAGACTATTGAGAGTCTCTTGGACAGCAAAGAGATCAAACCAGTCAATCCTAAAGGAAATCAAGCCTGAATATTCATTGGAAGTACTGATGCTGAAGCTGAAGCTCCAACATTTGATGCTAAGAGCTGAGCATTGGAAGGAGGAGATGGTTAGATGGCATCACCAACTCAATGGACATGAATTTGAGCAAACTCTTGGAGATAGTGAAGGACATAAGCTCGGTGTGCTGCAGTTCATGGGGTTAATATGAGTCAGACATGAGTTGGTCACTCAAAAAACAACAACACAAAACTTGCACATGGTTTATAGGAATTTCGTTCATAAATGCCAAAACTCTTAAGCAGCCAAAGGTGCTCTTCAGTAGGTAAATGTGAAAACTGTTATATAACCAGACAATGAATAGACATTTCTTCCAAGAAGATATATTGTACAGATGACATACAGAAAGATACTCAGCATCAGTGGATACTAGGGAAATGCCAATGAAACCATAGTTCTCACTTTTAAGGAAAACAACCGGCAGGTCCTCAGAACACTTATGGAAGGAAAACTTGAATGGTGGGAAACTGAGTCAATGACCACCAGCCAGTATCAACTGACAGACAAGTGAGTCAAGAAGTGTTCAGATGATGAAGTCTCAGCCGAAGCCTTGCCTGCAACCTCATGACAATTCTGACCCAGAAAGACAGTCATAAGCTACACCTGGATTCCTAAGCCTCAAAATCTATGTTAGGTGGTGAATTTTTATTGTTTTCAACAATGTATTTGCAATTTGGGGAGCACTTTGTATCAACTGATAGCTAATACTTATATCTTACCAACTTAAGATTTAACCTTTACTACCAAAAACAATTCTTTGTTTTAGAAAATTAAGATCACTTCTTCCAAAACTAAAATGAAATAATACTTAAAAGATTTCATTGTAATTACCTTTATTAATTTTGTAAAAAGGTGAGAAGTAAATTTTTTCATATATTTTCTGCCCTTTGTTAACCTGAATAGAATACATTCAAAATGTACTATTATATATGACTCAAAATCTAACAAAAACACACTTTACTTCTTAACTCACACTTTACAGGCTTGAGAAGTTAATTGAAATGTAAAGCATTGTAATAACTTTTCAATGATTGCTTGATAGAAAAGATCTATAAATAAATGGTAAAATTGGTTCAAAGTGATCACACAAAATAGCAGATAGTAAAAGGCACACATTCTAATTGCAGTGCAATTCATGATTGTGTTTCACAGCTTATGGGAAAGAAGTTATTTTATTTCAGGATCAAATTAATGACAAATTTGAATGAGGTGAAGACTATTATAGCTTGTTAGGAAAATAAGATTATCACATAAATAGAGCCAGCTGTGGAAAAATATTTTTTCAGGTGGTAAAGTTTTCTAAAAACTGTGTTTAAATAACTAACTGAAGCAATGATGAGATCAAAATGCAAAGGCAATTATAAATCCCTCCCCAAATATAATTAATCTTTCCTTGGGTATTGACAATACATATTGTTAATACATTGCTGCTACTGCTGCTGCTAAGTCGCCTCAGTCGTGTCCCACTCTGTGCGACCCCATAGACGGCAGCCCATCAGGCTCCCCAGTCCCTGGGATTCTCCAGGCAAGAACACTGGAGTAGGTTGCCATTTCCTTCCCCAATGCATGAAAGTAAAAAGTGAAAGTGAAGTCTCTCAGTCCTATCTGACTCTTAGTGACCCCATGGACTGCAGCCTACCAGGCTAATCTGTCCATGGGATTTTCAGGCAAGAGTACTAGAGTGGGGTGCCGGTGCCTTCTCTGCGTTAATACATTATAAACCTGTAAAAATATCGTAAACATTATATTAAACCCTAATTTATGTGGAAACCATTAGAATACACAAATGTTTATATTTTTCAATTTAATCATTCAAGAAATACACTTAAGGGAGGTAGGTAGTAAGCCAGGGAAAGAAAGTTAGTGGATATATGCTAGATTAAAGCAGGTAACCACTGTGGACTACTGGAGATCCACTTACACTGGACCTTTGAGAGACCATATACAATGTGCCTCAGTGATGCTCCATTTATGATGTGAGGAAGCTATCTACTTATCCCTCAACTCCATGCATCATTGGTTGAGAGCTTTTGGAAGGGACATTAAATTCCTACCACTTCTGATGAGAGCCCTCAGGCAGACAGGCTGATATCTGTAGTAGGAAGTACTTAGTTTAAACAGAAATGGTGAGTACTGAAGATGTGTGCACGACACTGCTGGACCTGGCCATATCTCAAAACCTCACTCAATCTCAACTTCGATCCCAAATTCTACCACTAGTATCTCATCTACTCCATAATTCTGTCATTTTAGGTCAAGTCTCACTTTAAATTAGCTGTCAGTGCTATTTTAAGAAATTCAACTCCCATCTTGAGAAAGAGCTTGGCAAGATTCTTCCAACCACTATTCTGTTTAGAGGTAAAAAGAGGAACATATATGATGAGAGGTAAAAACATAATGTGGATTGATAGTATAAACATCTCAAATTTATTTTCATGACCCAAAGAAGAGGGAAATATTATTTGGACAACATGACACTTTTTGGCTCTTTCTTAAACATAATTTATCCTATTGCAACATGAGAATTCTGATTTGGACAATCAATACAATTCTGAATTCTTACTATGAATGCTAACTTTCTCCATACAATAACATCTCATATTTTGGTATGCATAAGAATCATCTAAAATTGTTGTTAAAATGCATATCACCACAAATGTCCTCTAGGGAATTTGATTCAATTGTCCCTGTGTGAAGCCCAGGACCCTCCAGTTCAATATAAGTGCCTCTAGATAATTTTGATGCAAATGGTCCCTGAATCACATTTTCAGGAACACTGTATAGCTTATTTCAAAAATATTTGCATTTTAATTGAGATGACAAAAATAAATAAATCGGTTTTCTCTCTACTATCACCAATGGAATTTTATGAATTGAAGACCCAGAGAGATTCATATGCTGAAAATTCAAACATGGTAAGAAATAAAAATGTTAATATTTCAAGTCAGTCCTTCCCTCTGATTTTGACCTCTACCTCATGTGCAGTACCACCCAGAGAGGGGCTGGAATATGCTACTTTCAGTAAAACATTTAAAATTTGGAGAACTGTGGGTGGAGGATAAGCATCATTAGAGGATGCTACAAAAATCATTTGTGTACCAGAAATGAAAGCAAGAAGTACTGGATAGAATCGAGTTCACTGATCTCATAGAGAAAAATGGACTCTCAGAGGCCAGATATCAGTGCTCCATCAGAAACAATGGGAAGATTAAAACCTATAATGGCAGGAGATAACCAGAGCCCCCTATAGTTGGCAGAGATCCACAGTCTATTAAGGTGCTACTTGACATGTACAAAAAAAAAAAAAAAAAAAAAAAAAGTCTGGGACTGATAGAAACCTGAGAAATGGATTATTTCTTGACATATCAATAAATAAGGATGTCAGTGTCATCAGCAATTAAAGCCATCCAATTTGAGCTGAGGAGCTCTAAGGGTACTCAGAAAGGAGAAGAATATCTGCAATCTAGTAGCCATCAGGCTGCAGCCACTCCCTATAGTGAACCCCAACAAAGTTCAGAATATGAAAAGCACTGGCCTCAGATAAATGAGGTACATATGAAAGGAATGATTTCACTACCTCAGACTCTTGCATCTTCCCCTATGTAAAAAAACACTAAATTCCTTATTGTTGTTGTTGTTTAGTCACTCAGTCACATCTGAGACTTTTGAGACCCCATGGACTGCAGCCCACCAGTCTCCTCTGTCCATGAGATTCCCCAGGCAAGAATACTGGCATGGGTTGCCATTTCCTACTCCAGAGGATCTTCCTGGACTAGGGATCAAATCCACATCTCCTGGAAGTCTCTTCCATTGTAAGTGGATTCTTTACCACTGAGACATTGGGGAACTTGGCATATCTGATCTTCTTTAACTAACAATAATCTTTTTATGTTCAGACTATCTTCCCTTTGTTGTAAAGCTGCTATATAACCTGGCTCCTCCCATAACCTCCTCAGAGCAGATATCTCAGGGTTACTTGAAATGCTCTCTCAGACTTAAAGTCCTAAAATTTCCACCAAATAAAAGATAGTAGTAGTAGTACTAGTGTTAGTCACTCAGTTGTGTCTGACTCTCTGTGATCACAAGACTGTGGTGGATCATCAGGCTCCTCTGTCCTTGGGCTTCTCCAGGCAAGAATACTGGAGTGGATTGCCATTCCCTTCTCCAAAGGATCTTCCTGACCCAGAGATCGAACCCAGGTCTCCTGCATTGCAGGAAGATTCTTTACCATTTGAGCTACAGGGAAGTCCAAATAAAACATAACTCTCAACTTTTAAAAACTGTGAGGTGGCTTAGCTTCTTCCTAGTTTCCTTATGTTGATTATGTAAGTGGAAGCATTTGACTGAGGGGAAGCAAAATATTTAAAGAGAATCCTACAACATGGCCATTGGTTTAAAGAGTGGACTCTCTCCCAAACATTCTCAAGTGAGCCCTGCAGATATTTATTGGGGTAGAAATTGATGTGTGGATGTGTGTGTGTGTGAGAGAGAGAGACAGAGCCCTAGGAAATAAGTACTACCCAGAATTTTCAGAGAAAACAGATTCTGTTTCTAAATTTGCACAGCCTCCTAGAGACTCACTGTCACACTGATTCACCAAATAAGGAGTTTATAGTGTCAGGTAATAGGTAATATAAAGATTTTGTCCAAGCAAATTTAATAGTATGTTCAGTAGAAATGATGAAAAACTATGCATTTTATAAATCCAACAATATAAACTGTAATTCTATTTTGATTTCACCTACTCAGAAGCCTCTGGAACTGCATACTCCTGCAAAGATAGTAAATCAAAAGAACTTCTCCATCCCTGAGGATTAGTTATTATTTCTATCATCAAGAACCTGAAAGTTGAAGGTATACTGACAACTACATCTTCAGTATAACTTGCTTGACTGTCCAGAATGCAAACAGATGGTTGGACTAAACTGGGTGTTGATGGCAATCAAGCTGTTATTCCAGATATGTTATCTTTATTTAAGGAAATCAACATAACCATGACACCTGAATGGCAGCATATGTTACCTTTTCATTCCCATTAGTAAGAAAAATATGAAATGGGTTACATTTACCAAACAATGCTAAACAATCAATTTATTAATGTTCCAGTACTAAATCAATATACTGTGGTTTGCATAATACAACCTGGGTAAAAAGCCAACATATTCAAATCTCAGGAGCCATCACATCACATCTGGAACCACCTTGATGGCATTATGCTAATTAAATATTGGTAGTAAGGATCCTCGGGGAAGGCAATGGCACCCCACCCCAGTACTTTTGCCTGGAAAATCCCATGGACGGAGGATCCTGGTGGGCTCCCTTCCATGGAGTCGCTAGGAGTCGGACATGATTGAGCGGCTTCACTTTCACTTTTCACTTTCATGCATTGGAGAAGGAAATGGCAACCCACTCCAGTGTTCTTGCCTGGAGAATCCCAGGGAAGGGGGAGCCTGGTGAGCTTCCGTCTATGGGGTCGCACAGAGTCGGACACGACTGAAGCGACTTAGCAGCAGCATCAGTAAGGATGCTATATGAATCTAACTACATGATGACATGTAAGAGTTAAACCTGAGAAAATTTCCAAGAACTGGTCTAAGGCACAACAGGATATATCTTTCAAAGCAAACAAGCCATGATGGTCCATTTTGTTTCACCAATGAAAAAGGTACAAGGTTTCATAGTTACATTTAGACTAGAAAATAACATATGATGTATCTAAGCAAGTTTCTCCAATCTATTTACATGTAATTTTGAGGCTAACAGATTTGAGTAGAACTTTGAACAAAAGGAGGAGCCAATTGTCACGATAGGTGTTTTGTTTTGTTTTTTGGAGTTTTTATTTTTTGCTCATTTAAGGCAGTATTCCATTAAACATCTGTGATGGTGTACTGGTGATTGGGATCAAATAGGTCCAATAGTGGACTTCCCTGGTGGGCCAGTGGTTAAGAACCCACCTGCTAATGCATAGGACATGGGTTTGATCCTTGGTCCAGGAAGACACGACATGTTCCAGAGCACCTAAGCCCATGCACCACAACTGCTAAACCTATACTCTAGGGCCATCATCTGTACCACCAGAGAAGCCACTGCAATGAGAATCCCATGCATCACAACAAGGAATAGCTCCCCTGTTCGCTGCAACTAGAGAAAACCCATGTTCAGCAATGAAGACTCAGAGCAGTCAAAAACAAATAATAAATAAAATGAGAAAAAAAAAATGTCCAAAAACCACTAGTAAGCTTCCTACATTTCTAACTAAACAAGCTATTAATTTACTAACTCTGTCTTCATATTCTAAAGTCTCTAGTAAACATGGGAGGAAGAAATGCAGCCAAGGTTAACATTCAGAATACCCACAGTATGCCAGAACCAGCTGAAAGATGGTCAGGCCCTTTCAATGTCATTTCCAATAATGACATTGGAAAATGGGTAACAAGGATGAACTTCTTAGAATAGACACTAACTGTGAAGATATTTCGGGGAAGACAATGGCACCCCACCCCAGTACTCTTGCCTGGAAAATCCCATGGACGGAGGAGCCTGGTAGGCTCCAGTCCATGGGGTCGCTAAGAATTGGATACAACTGAGCGACTTCACTTTCACTTTTCACCTTCATGCATTGGAGAAGGAAATGGCAACCCACTCCAGTATTCTTGCCTGGAGAATCCCAGGGATTGGGGAGCCTGGTGGGCTTCCGTCTATGGGGTCATTTAGATTAAAAGGGAATGAAAACAATGAAAATCTGGGACAATGAAGAGTCCCAGTAATTAGGAGGACACCATGGCCCATCCTGTAGATGGCAGCCTTTTTTTTCTTGGCTATTTTCGTGATAGCTAAAGGAATTAAAACCACCATGATGACAAGGAATGCATATATGAAATAGTAAGTGATTGAATCTATACTGGTATCCTCTATAACACCCTAACTTTGATCAATATTATATTTGAAATATTTATTCTTGTTGAAATGTATTTGTTGTTCAGGCCATCAGTCATACCCAACTCATTGTGACTCCATGGACTTCAGGATGCCAGCCTTCCCTGTCCTTCATGATTTCTGCAGTTTGCTCAAACTCATATCCACTGAGTCATGACGCCATCCAACTATCTCTTCCTGTGTATCCCTCTAATTAATTTTTGATATATTTAATTAACTTCTGATATATTGAATTACATTATGTAATTACATAAAATTAATTTATTATCCCATGATGATCTTATACATTATTTCTAAATAGCTACTTTTACAAATAATAATGGTGATTACATTTTTGACCTATCCTCTTATACATGTGTAAGAATGTCTTTGACTCCAAAGACAAAAGTTGGAATTGATGTGCCCCAGAATATTCATTGGAGAAGGAAATGGTAACCCACTCCAGTATTCTTGCCTGGAGGATCCCAGGGACTGGGGAGCCTGGTGGACTGCCGTCTGTGGGGTTGCACAGATTCGGACACAACTGAAGTGACTTAGCAGCAGCAGCAGAATATTCATAGTTTTCCCCAATGGTTCAGCAGTAAAGAATTCTCCTGCATAGCAGGAGATGCAGAGGATGTGGGTTTGATTCCTGGGTCAGGAAAATCCCCTGGAGGAGGAAATGGCACCCTACTCCAGTATTCTTGCCTGGAGAATCCCATGGACAGAAGAGCCTGGTAGGCTACAATCCATGGGGTCACAAAGAATGAGACATGACTGAGCTATGGAGCAAACAGAATATACATATCTTCAACTTTACTAGACATCGCTATGTTGATTTAGTAAATAGTGAACATCTCTCATTTGAGTTTGACTCTTTGTGACTCCATGGACTATACAATCTGGCCTTTCTCCCAAGGAATCTTCCCAACCCAGGGACTGAATCCAGGTTTCCCGCAATGCAGGCCGATTCTTTACCAACTGAGCCACAAGAGAAGCCCAAGAATACTGGAGTGGGTAGCCTATCCCTTCTCCAGCCAGTCTTCCTGACCGGAAATCAATGAGGGTCTCCTGCATTGTAGGCGGATTCTTTACCAGCTGAGCTATCAGGGAAGCCTTGATAGCTTTATTAAATAGTTGTTGGTCTATTAAATAGTGATTTTAAAATAGTGGTCAAATTCATATTCCTTTTGATTATAAAATAAAAGTTTCCACATTAAGTATGTCAAATAGCTGTTACAAAATTCTTTCACTTTTTCAACTATTGCATTTTAAAATCCCGTAAGAGATAAGTTCTATTTTTTCACATGCAGATATTTTCAGTTTTAAGCTTATAATTACTTACTTGGTTTTGGTATGTGTGTGTACATTTTTAATCTTTTAAAATAAAGCCTTCAGAACAAGTTTATTAAATATTTGTACAATATTCTCAAACTTTTTAAAAAATAAATCATCAAGCCTAATATTATAAAGGTATCCTGACATATAATTATTGTACATATTTTTCAAAAGTAAATTTTTAAAAAATTTTATTTATAATTTTAATTCAGGTTGTTCTGCACCAGTTTTGTCTTTTTATATGCATAGAAAATCTCTCATGTATTAACTAAATTTTACCCACACATTTGGAATGCCTTAGCTATTAATATATCAAGTTTTCAAATGTCTGTTTCTAATGTCCTGTTTGCAAACCTCTGGCAAAACCATAATTCAGTCCTACTTCCATGTTTTTGTCTACATTCTGGAAAATATTCTCAACTATCTCTTTTCATTGCTTAAATTTCTGTTTCTAATTTCAAAGTAATTTTATTATTATTATGGTTTTATTGTTTTCTAAAGATTCTACTTTAATTTTTTTAAGTAAGAATTTCATTTTCCTCTTACTTATAGACAGCTTATCTAAGAGGATACCAATATTTCATTTTTCTGTTTTATTTTGTCTTGATTTAGATTGTTTTCTCCAGGCATTTACTGGGCTTTTCTTAGTCCTCTTTGTTCTTGTTGACACTTTCCCTTGCTTTGACAATAGAGGCTTTATTCACTTACCTGAAGATAACTGTCCTATGTAACCTCCAGTTGTGTGAGCCTTGTTTATTGACTGCTGGATATTCCAATGGGTAAATGGATATGATGTTTCATTGAAGGTTCTTAACTTCCAGAATTTAATTTTTTTTTCTAATAGATTACTCAGAAAAGTTCTCCTATTTTCCGAGTAGAGATTTTAAGCTTGAATCCACTGATTTTATAGCTGAATTCAAGGAAGATAAAAGATTCTACATTAAGTAGAAAGAAGCATATTGAGGGAAATAATATTCATATGTAGATTTTCAGCTTTGATGTCAAGTGGTTTTGTCATCTCCTGAGAATCAACTTTTAGTATATGCTTAGAATTGAAGATCAGTTATACTAATGGCACCCTAAATAGACTTTCCATCAATTGCTCAAACATCTTTTACTTTTCATTGAGTTAAAAATGACTTTACCAAATATATTTTACCAATCTTAATTTTTTTCTTCTTGCCTTCTCCTTTCATAATTTCTTTTTTCCCTGTCTTTCTCAATTATTAAATAATGTATCTGGAACACAATTTTCATAATAAGGCTATTACATGTAACTTAAGGTAAACAACTCTCTATGCTATTTATTTAGTGAAAAGTCTCTATGTTTCTTCATATTATTTCAGATTATTTTTTAATGTAACAGAGATTTTGTAGAAATATATTACCAAGTCAAACATATAAAGTAAGTTACTGTCAAGAATATGATTAAGACAGAAATTTAGATATTCAGGTTATAAAAACTGCACTATCTGTTTGTCTATAGTTTTTTAGCTTTACATTTAAAGTATTAGGTTTGGCTGCAAGTCTCCTAGTATAGTTTCATAAATATTTTGACATTAAAAATTCTAAAGTATTTAATACTTTGGAATATACACAAAGTGGTACAACTATAAAAAATAAAATAAAATGCTTAAACATAAAAAAAAGAAATTGAGGTAATAAAAACATGTATTAAGCCCCCCCCCAAAAAAAGAAGTATGTCCTAGATGCTTTATTATTCATCCTCTAAATACACAGAAAGTATTATACGTAATATTATTATATGTAATGTAAAGACTAGGGATCTCTTCAAGAAAATCAGAGATACCAAAGGAACATTTCATGCAAAGATGGGCTCGATAAAGGACAGAAATGGTATGGACTTAACAGAAACAGAAGATATTAAGAAGAGATAGCAAGAAAACACAGAAGACCTGTACAAAAAAGATCTTCATGACCCAAATAATCACGAAGGTGTGATCACTCACCTAGAGCCAGACATCCTGGAATGTGAAGTCAAGTGGGCCTTAGAAAGCATCACTATGAACAAAGCTAGTGGAGGTGATGGAATTCCAGTTGAGCTATTCCAAATCCTGAAAGTTTATGCTGTGAAAGTGCTGCACTCAATATGCCAGCAAATTTGGAAAACTCAGCAGTGGTCACAGGACTGGAAAAAGTCAGTTTTCATTCCAATCCCAAAGAAAGGCAATGCCAAAGAATGCTCAAACTACCGCACAATAGCACTCATCTCACACGCTAGTAAAGTAATGCTCAAAATTCTCCAAGCCAGGCTTCAGCAATATGTGAACCGTGAACTTCCTGATGTTCAAGATGGTTTTAGAAAAGGCAGAGGAACCAGAGATCAAATTGCCAACATCCACTGGATCATGGAAAAAGCAAGAGAGTTCCAGAAAAACATCTATTTCTGCTTTATTGGCTATACCAAAGCCTTTGACTGTATGGATCACAAGAAACTGTGGAAAATTCTGAAAGAGATGGGAATACCAGACCACCTGATCTGCATCTTGAGAACTTTGTATGCAGATCAGGAAGCAACAGTTAGAACTGGACATGGAAGAACAGACTGGTTCGAAGTAGGAAAAGGAGGTTGTCAAGGCTGTATATTGTCACCCTGTTTATTTAACTTATATGCAGAGTACATCATGAGAAACGCTGGGTTGGAAGAAACACAATTTGGAATCAAGATTGCTGGGAGAAATATCAATAACCTCAGATATGCAGATGACATCACCCTTATGGCAGAAAGTGAAGAGGAAATAAAAAGCCTTTTGATGAATGTGAAAGTGGAGAGTGAAAAAGTTGGCTTAAAGCTCAACATTCAGAAAATGAAAATTATAGCATCCAGTCCCATTACTTAATGGGAAATAGATGAGGAAACAGTGGAAACAGTGTGAGACTTTATTTTGGGGGGCCCCAAATTCACTATAGATGGTGACAGCAGCCATGAAATTAAAAGACGCTTACTTCTTGGAAGGAAGTTATGACCAATCTAGATAGCATATTCCAAAACAGAGACATTACTTTGCCAACAAAGGTTCGCCTAGTCAAGGCTCTGGTTTTTCCTGTGGTCATGTATGGATGTTAGAGTTGGACTATGAAGAAGGCTGAGTGCCAAAGAACTGATGCTTTTGAACAGTGGTGTTGGAGAAGACTCTTGAGAGTCCCTTGGACTGCAAGGAGATCCAACCAGTGCATTCTGAAGGAGATCAGCCCTGGGATTTCTCTGGAAGAAACGATGCTAAAGCTGAAACTCCAGTACTTTGGCCACCTCGTGCAAAGAGTTGACTCACTGGAAAAAGACTCTGATGCTGGGAGTGATTGGGGGCAAGAGGAGAAGGGGACGACAGAGGATGAGATGGCTGGATGGCATCACTGACTCGATGGACATGAGTCTGAGTGAACTCCGGGAGCTGTTGATGGACAGGGAGGTCTGGCGTGCTGCAATTCATGGGGTTGCAAAGATTCGGACATAACTGAGCGACTGATCTGATCTGATCTGATCAGATTATATGTAATATGATTTATTATATTCCCTAAAATTTTTCAAATGTGAAAAGAGGAGAAAATACTGTTCCTTGAAATGAAGGAAACCGGCAATTCTTATTACTTAATTAACATTTTCTTTTCAAATATGTACTCTATGCTGCCATCTGTCTTTTCTAAATTACACTTTCTAATAGTTCAGAACTACTGTTGTTTTGCTGTGCAATTTTAATTTAATTTGTTTCAAAGCAACTCTATTAAAACTTAATTCCAATTTTTATTTGTTTGGTTTGGTAGATGACCTTAGAAAATAGGTAAACAACAGTCAAAAGTGCATTCTTTTGTGTTGACAAATTTAAAAAAGAAAATCAGTGCTTATTTTCAAAAGTTCTTCTACAGTGTAAAATTACTCAACATCAAACCTCAGAATTTTTTTATAAAGCTTTGGTTGACATTATAATTAAAGGCTTTAGAAGTGTAATATACCAGTAACGCCGAAGAAGCTGAAGTTGAATGGTTCTATGAAGACCTACAAGACCTTTTAGAACTAACCAAAAAAGATGTCCTTTTCATTATAGGGGACTGGAATGCAAAAGTAGGAAGTCAAGAAACACCTGGAGTAACAGGCAAATTTGGCCTTGAAATACGGAATGAAGCAGGGCAAAGACTAACAGAGTTTTGCCAAGAAAATGCACTGGTCATAGCAAATACCCTCTTCCAACAACACAAGAGAAGACTCTATACATGGACATCACCAGATGGTCAACACCGAAATCAGATCGATTATACTCTTTGCAGCCAAAGATGGAGAAGCTCTATACAATCAGCAAAAAAAAGAACAGGAGCTGACTATGGCTCAGACCATGAACTCCTTATTACCAAATTCAGACTGAAATTGAAGAAAGTAAGGAAAACTACTAGACCATTCAGGTATGACCTAAATCAAATCCCTTATGATTATACAGTGGAAGTGAGAAATAGATTTAAGGGCCTAGATCTGATAGATAGAGTGCCTGATGAACTATGGAATGAGGTTCGTGACATTGTACAGGAGACAGGGATCAAGATCATCCCCATGGAAAAGAAATGCAAAAAAGCAAAATGGCTGTCTGGGGAGGCCTTACAAATAGCTGTGAAAAGAAGAGGAGCAAAAAGCAAAAGAGAAAAGGAAAGATATAAACATCTAAATGCAGAGTTCCAAAGAATAGCAAGAAGAGATAAGAAAGCCTTCTTCAGTGATCAATGCAAAGAAATAGAGGAAAACAACAGAATGGGAAAGACTAGGGATCTCTTCAAGAAAATCAGAGATACCAAAGGAACATTTCATGCAAAGATGGGCACGATAAAGGACAGAGATGGTGTGGACCTAACAGAAGCAGAAGATATTAAGAAGAGGTGGCAAGAATACACAGAAGAACTGTACAAAAAAGAGCTTCAAGACCTAGATAATCATGATGATGTGATCACTGACCTAGAGCCAGACATCTTGGAATGTGAAGTCAAATGGGCCTTAGAAAGCATCAGTACGAACAAAGCTAGTGGAGGTGATGGAATTCCAGTGGAGCTATTCCAAGTCCTGAAAGATGATGCTGTGAAAGTGCTACACTCAATATGCCAGCAAATTTGGAAAACTCAGCAGTGGCCACAAGATTGGAAAAGGTCAGTTTTCATCCCAATCCCAAAGAAAGGCAATGCCAAGGAGTGCTCAAACTACCGCACAATTGCACTCATCTCACACGCTAGTAAAGTAATGCTCAAAATTCTCCAAGCCAGGCTTCAGCAATATGTGAACCGTGAACTTCCTGATGTTCAAGCTGGTTTTAGAAAAGGCAGAGGAACCAGAGATCAAATTGTCAACATCCGCTGGATCATGGAAAAAGCAAGAGAGTTCCAGAAAAACATCTATTTCTGCTTTATTGACTATGCCAAAGCCTTTGACTGTGTGGATCACAATAAACTATGGAAAATTCTGAAAGAGATGGGAATACCATACCACCTGATCTGCCTCTTGAGAAATCTGTATGCAGGTTAGGAAGCAACAGTTAGAACTGGTCATGAAACAACAGACTGGTTCCAAATAGGAAAAGGAGTACATCAAGGCTGTATATTGTAACCATGTTTATTTAACTTATATGCAGAGTACATCATGAGAAATGCTGGACTGGAAGAAACACAAGTTGGAATCAAGATTGCCGGGAGAAATATCAATAACCTCAGATATGCAGATGACACCACTCTTATGGCAGAAAGTGAAGAGGGGCTAAAAAGCCTCCTGATGAAAGTGAAAGTGGAGAGTGAAAAGGTTGGCTTAAAGCTCAACATTCAGAAAACGAAGATCATGGCATCTGGTCCCATCACTGCATGGGAAATAGATGGGGAAACAGTGGAAACAGTGTCAGACTTTCTTTTTCTGGGCTCCAAAATCACTGCAGATGGTGACTGCAGCCATGAAATTAAAAGACGCTTACTCCTTGGAAGGAAAGTTATGACCAACCTAGATAGCATATTCAAAAGCAGAGACATTACTTTACCAACAAAATTTCGCCTAGTCAAGGCTGTGGTCTTTCCTGTGGTCATGTATGGATGTGAGAGTTGGACTGTGAAGAAGGCTGAGTGCCGAAGAACTGTTGCTTTTGAACTGTGGTGTTGGAGAAGACTCTTGAGAGTCCCTTGGACTGCAAGGAGATCCAACCTGTCCATTCTGAAGGAGATCAATCCTGGAATTTCTTTGGAAGGAATGATGCTAAAGCTGAAACTCCAGTATTTTGGCCACCTCATGCGAAGAGTTGACTCATTGGAGAAGACTCTGATGCTGGGAGGGATTGAGGGCAGGAGGAGAAAGGGACGACAGAGGATGAGATGGCTGGATGGCATCACTGACTTGATGGGTGTGAGTCTGGGTGACCTCCGGGAGCTGGTGATGGACAGGGAGGCCTGGTGTGCTGCGGTTCATGGAGTCGCAAAGAGTCGGACACGACTGAGCGACTGATCTGATCTGATCTGATCTGTATTAACATTTGAGCACTCATAGTCTGACAAGCTATAGAAAGGGAATTAATCATTTTCATACAAACTAGGAGAAATTTGCCCCTACCCTTAGTTGGTGAATAATTACAGCTAATCAATTGATTGATCAATCATATCAGAGACGATATATATGGGGAAATATACCTAAAATAGAATTTAAAATTTTCTTTTGACAAAAAGAGCTTCATTTTTAAATATTAAAATGAATCATTAATTTAACTATATGTACTATTAATTATACATAATCACATTCCCAAAATAATGAGAAAAATAAAGACTCTCATTTGATTTCTAAATTTTAATTTAATATATGAGCTGATTTTAATAGTTATAGCTATTTCGTACTTTAAAAAATTTCTTTTCATATACAATTTCTTGAGAACTTTGATGTCCGTTATCAACTTTTCTCATTGCAAGAGTGCATTTGCAAGTTGTTCTACTAAATATTGTAAACAAATGCACTCTTTATGGCCCAACCTTGACATCCATACAGGACTACTGGAAAAACAATAGCTTTGACTATATGGACCATTGATAGCAAAGTGATGTCTCTGCTTTTTAATATCCTGTCTAATTTTGTCATAGTTTTTTCTTCCAAGGAGAAAGTGTCTTTTAATTTCATGGCTGCAGGCACTATCTACAGTGATTTGGGAGCCAAAGAAAATAAAATATGCTACTGTTTCCCTTTTTCCTCATCTATTTGCCATGAACTGTTGATATAGGATATCATGATTTTAGTTTTTTGAATATTGAGTTTTAAGCCAGCTTTTTCACTCTCCTCTTTCAACTTCATCAAAAAGCTCTTTTAGTTCTTCTTTGCATTCTGCCATTAGAATGGTATCATCTACATATCTATGTATGGAACATTTGTTTTTTTGTTCAGTCATTAAGTTATGTCTGACTCTTTGTGACCTCATGGACTGCAGCATACCAAGCTTCCTTGTCCTTTACTATCTCCCGGGGTTTGCTCAGACTCAGGGCTTCCCTCATAACTCAGTTGGTAAAGAATCTGCCTGCAATACAGGAGACCCTGGTTCGATTCCTAGGTTGGGACGATCTGCTGGAGAAGGGATAGGTTACCCACTCCAGTATTCTTGGGCTTCCCTTGTGGCTCAACTGGTAAAGAATCCACCCACAACACGGGGGGCCTGGGTTTGATCCCTGGGTTGGGAAGATTCCCTGGAGAAGGGAAAGGCTACCCACTTCAGTATTCCAGCCCGGAGAATTCCATGGGCAGTCCATGGGATTGCAAAGAGTCAGACATGACTGAGCAACTGAACAACATCAATAAGACTACATCCCACTGGCCACCATTGTCCATGAGATTCTCCATGGAAGAATACTGGATTCTGTAGCCATTCTCTTCTCTAGAGGATCTTCTGGACCCAGGGATTGAAACTGAGTATCCTGCATTGAAGGCAAATTCTTTACTATCTGATTCACCAGGAATGCCCGTTTTCTAGTACGCATGTTATAGTTTTACCCAATTATTTCACTCCTGATGGCAATTTATAATATTTCAATGTGTTTTTTTCTGAAAGTAACAGCATAATAAGCCTTCACGTTGCTACGGGCTGATCTGTGTCCTCAAATAATGCATTACATTGAAGTCCTAAACCACAGTAACTTAGAATTGAAAAGTATATGGAGGTGGTTCCTTAAATATGTAGTAGGTTAAAAGGGATAGGTCCTAACAAAATATGACTGGTAACTCTGTAACAAAAGATTAGGGCACAGATATGTGGACAGGCAAGACAGTGCAAAGACACAGGGAAAAGATGGCTATCTACAAATCAAGGAACTAAAAAGGAACAAACAATTCAAGAAATCAACACTGCTGACTCTTTGATCCCTGACATCTAGCTGCAAAATTTTGAGAAAATAAATAGAAGTTGTTTAAGTCACTCAGTTAGTGGTACTTTGTTATGGCAGCCCTAGCAAATTAATACAAAGTATAACATTTTTAGAAGCTCATTATTTTAATATGTTAATATATATAATAAAGAGTTTCAAAAGTGCAGTTATTGGGTCACAAGATATATTATGATACTGTTTAATTTTGAGGCATTTTTAAACATTTATAAAATGTTTATAATAATATATGATGTGTCTGTTTGCTAAGGTTTTGTTTCTTTTAAAACTACTACTTTTGTATTATTAAAGGTTGATACATATTTATGTATATATTTGTAATATATGGAAATATGCTATGCTATGCTATGCTAAGTCGCTTCAGTCGTGTCCGACTCTGTGCGACCCCATAGACGGAAGCTCACCAGGCTCCCCCGTCCCTGGGATTCTCCAGGCAAGAATACTGGAGTGGGTTGCCATTTCCTTCTCCAATGCATGAAAGTGAAAAGTGAAAGTGAAGTCGCTCAGTCCTGTCAGACTCTTAGCGACCCCATGGACTGGAGCCTACCAGGATCCTCTGTCCATGGGATTTTCCAGGCAAAAGTACTGGGGTGGGGTGCCATTGCCTTCCCCGATATGGAAATATATTAACTGTTAATTATTATATACATTAATATTTTATTTATATGTGAAATTTCCATTCCTACTGATTAATTTAAACATTTTTTTATATTTACTAGTCTTTTGGATTTTTCTTCTTTTAGTTTACTGCTGGGCTCAAACAACTGATATGATATCATTTGCATAGCTTTTTCATGGTTAGTATAGCCTTTTCTTGCTTTCCGTTGTTTTATCTTATTGAAAAAGAAATTGAGAGGAAATCAAAGCCAAGAGGTGTAAAACGCAAGCCTGGGAGAAGTCTCAATGAAGATCATCAGCATATCTGATGTATCATCAGCTACATCAGTGAGTGTATTTTTGTCTTTATTTCATATAGAAACAAAAGTACAAATTAGTTTCTTATGGTAAATAAATAAGTGATGGCAGGTGTTGAAATCATGCATGTTTTGTGCATCTTATATTCCTTATTTGTAAAATGTGCTCAAGAATGACTTTAAAAGTAACTTTCGGCTTTCAAATTCTACTTAATACTAATCAGAGATTTGAGTATATTGTGCTGTAGAAGATTAGTTTTATACAGTAATAATAAGTAGGTAATTTACTATTAAGTCTATCCAATAGTAAAATAAGATTTTTCAGAACAATAACTACCACATTATTTATATAGGTTTAATATGCAAATTTGTAATTTGTGTTTTGAATTATCACCTAGGTAAATTAAGCTACAATCTAATGGTTTTCACTGACATTTAGTTCCACAATAACTGATTACAATATTACTTTTCACTTTATTTTGAACCCATTATAGCTTTATAGTATTATAAATAACTTATTTTTTTTTTTACTCACTGGTTCTCACTGTATATAAATATTCTATACTATGAAAGCATTGCATTTATTATTTTCATATTAACATGTTTCATCTTAGTTTACATTTAAGTACCTTATTTTATCCTTAAAATTTCAACTAATATACCAATTTAAAATGATCAGTAAAATTTTTCTACATTATTATCTTTTTAACTTATAAGGGATAATTGTTAATCTATTCATATTACACACAAAGTGACAACTTGAAATTTCATAATCATTGAAACTTAACAAATACAAAACAGATACTTGAGAATAATTAGGCACTAATTTAACAATATTACAATTTCAACTAAAATTTAAAAAATGATACAGTTTTAGCATTTCAATAATTTGATACTAATTTTTATTAAAACCTGACCTAATTTTATTAACATATCTACATAACCATAGAACAATCCTCATTTTGCTTGAAACAATCTGTGTTATAGACATTCTAGAAGGTTTTCATGGAAACTAAGTTACATTAAGAATATAATGTCTAAGGTTAATTTCTTAGACATTCTTCTTAACTCTTCTTAACATAAATTCTTCTTAATTTTTATATTTAAGTCTCATATTTTAGAGGATCCAATATCATGGTAATAATATATACAACATATCTTATTTTGTCTTCAACTATTACCGATTAGAATGAATAGTGCTTTAAATAATTTGGTGATATAATGATCCATTTTTATTTTCATCTGGTCATTATTTTTCTTATTGTCCCCTTTACTGGTAAATATTATACTATTTTTCTTTCTATTCAGGTTTATCCTTCTTAAGATAGAAATACATAATTCAGAATTAAAACATTTATAATTCAATTTTTATAAAATATAGATTTACTAATAAATAATGGAGTGCTGATTAATATATTTTCAATATACATTTTGCTTTGGGAAAAGTGAAAATAGATCTATAAAATACTTATAAAATATTTAGAAATTTTATAGAAATGTATAGAGGCAGGACTAATAAAATGAGAAAGAGACATGAAAAATGATACATACTGAGAACAATGTAAAAAAATGAGAAAATATATTTTTCAGGTGTCAATGAACTACATTAAAGTTTTTTAAAGATTAAATATTTCAGAGTTTCTGATGCCTGTGTATTGTGTGTGTGCGTGTTAATCTCTCAGAGGTGTCCAGCTCTTTGCAACCCCATGGTCTGTAGCCTGCCAGGCTCCTATGTTCATGGAATTCCCCAGGCAGGAATACTGGAGTGGGTTGCCATTTCCTCCTCCAAGGGATCTTCACAACCCAGTGACTGAACCTGAGTCTCCTGCATTTCAGGCAGATTCTTTACCATCTGAGCTACCAGGGAAGCCCAGTGCATTAAAGCACATCAAATATATGCAAATACAAATTCCATAACCACTTGGAAATAGTCAATAAATCAGATCAGATCAGATCAGTCACTCAGTCGTGTCCGACTCTTTGCGACCCCATGAACCGCAGCACGCCAGGCCTCCCTGTCCATCACCAGCTCCCGGAGGTCACTCAGACTCGAATTGACTCAAATTAAAAATTAAAACTTTCAAAAAATTTGTTTTAAAACTGTGGTGGAAAATGTGTTATATTAATTTATGGAAAGAAGAATATTGAAAAAAGTGGATGATTACTCTGATAAAATATAATAATGTTAGTAATAAGGAATAAAATATAGATACTAATAATTAATTTGAAAAAGAAGCATAAAATGATATAACCTAATCATTAATATATCATGGTTAATAAATATAAACAAACACAAGAAGAAATATGAAATTAATAAAAGCCATTTATAGAATAGAATATTATAGAATATTATATATAATACTTAATGCTGCTGCTGCTGCTAAGTCGCTTCAGTCATGTCTGAGTCTGTGCGACCCCAGACACGGCAGCCCACCAGGATCCCCCGTCCCTGGGATTCTCCAGGCAAGAACACTGGAGTGGGTTGCCATTTCCTTCTCTAATGCATGAAAGTGAAAACTGAAAGTGAAGTCGCTCAGTCATGTCCGACTCTTAGTGATCCCATGGACTACAGCCCATCAGGCTCCTCTGTCCATGGGATTTTCCAGGCAAGAGTACTGGAGTGGGGTGCCATTGCCTTCTCTGATACTTAATGCTAAAATGTTTATTAATTTTTACTTTTAGCTAGATAGAGAGCATGCATAGAGAAGACACGCTAAATGTGTACTTACATTTCATTCAAGAACAAGAAAAAATCGAAGTCTAAGAAATCTCTCCTCAAATTATCAATAACAGAAAAATTGAGTATAGAATATTGGAACATAAGGTTAACTGGACAAAAACAAAGTAAAACACACACACACAAACAAATGAAAAAACTGGCCATTGTATGTGGCCAATCCTGTTTTATGAGAAAAAATTTTTTTCTACTATTTATTATTTTGCTGCTTATTATTCTCTAAATGTGAATAATATATTTCAAGTTAAAACCAAATAAGAATAGCATTCAAAACACATTTTCTATGCACTTAAAATTATTATAAGGAAAACAACTTATTAAAAAATTCAAATATTCTTACACAAGTCAGAAAATTAAGAGAAATAATAATATTTAACTAAAAATAAATTACCATTTATTTTTTATAAAATAAAAAAGAGTTTATCATTTTTAAAAACCATAACCAGGCATTGGGAATTTATGATAATTGCCAGCAACTTGAAGTGTGGTGTTGGATAAGACTCTTGAGAGTCCTTTGGACTACAAGGAGATCAAACCAGTCAATTCTAGAGGAAATCAGTACTGAATATTCACTGTTGGCCTGATGGTGATGCTGAAGCTCCAATACTTTGGCCACCTGATGTGAAGAACTGACTCACTGGAAAAGACACTGATGCTGGGAAAGACTGAAGACAGGAGGAGCAGGGGATGACAGAGGATGAGATGGTTGAAAGGCATCACTGACTTGATGGACCTAAGTTTGAGCAAGCTCTGGGAGTTGGTGATGGATAGGGAACCCTGGCATGCTGCAGTGCATGGGATCGCAGAGTCAGATAGGACTGAGCGACTGAACTTAGCTGAAATTATCTATCAGACAAAAGAAATCAAAACACTTTTTAAAAAAGCCTTTATGATATATTTTCAGCAATTTTGAATTATAATTTATACAATATTCTGAAAATCACATAAAAGTGACTGATACATAATTAACATACACAAAACCATTGATAATCTAGACATCGAATTAGCAAAAAAAAAAACAAAAAACAAACAAACAACAAACAAACAGAAAAGACTTTGAAAGGAGGTGAACCAGTGAAGTTGCTGAGTCGTCTCCGACTCTTTGTGATCCCATGGCCTGTAGCCTACCAGGCTCCCCCATCCATGGAATTTTCCAGGCAAGAGTAGTGGAGTGGGTTGCCATTTCCTTCTCCAGGGGATCTTCCTGACCCTGGTATCGAACCCAGGTCTCCACCACATTGCAGGCAGACGCTTTACCATCTGAGCTCCCAGGGAAGCCCTGAAAGGAGGAAAGATGAGCAAAAAGCATGATTTAAAAAAAAAAAAAGTATAGCAAAAAGAAGTAAAATATATAAAAGAACAATAAAAATAAATTAATAAAGAATTGACTGATATAACAAAGTTGACATAATAGAAGGAAAAGTCCTAAGAAACTGATGACTAGTAAAAGAGAATTTTGTTTTTAAATAAAGAAAAATAGTAACCTTTAGTGGATTTTTATGCCATACAGGAAACTACACTGAGTTGACCAATTAAAAAAACATTTATCTTTGTATCCAAGGAAGACAAGAATCTTACTACATTTAGATTCAAGCTCTACTTATTATATTTTCTTCTCTTTTATTCAGTTTTCTCATCTATAAAATAGTAAAATAGGAACTAATTAATGTATCTATTGGGAGATCACCACTTTACATATATAAACATTAAAAACTGTGATTAGCACATAATAATCAAGGCATTTTATCATTTTATTATGCTCTCACTTCTGCTTTCTGCTTACTATTACATATAAAATATTGAACATAGATAACATGTCATAATAAATTTTATTTCCAAAGTTAAATTATTTTCTGAGTATTTTTCTACACTGTTATTACTTAAAGAAAGATCTTGATATTCTTAGAGTTAAAACATTCTGTCTGGTAGTTAACCTGTATGTTGATTATAAGGCAACATTAAGTAAAAATTTTAAATAAAATTCACACAGTATTCTAAGTTGCCTTTGGCTTTTGGGGAATATTAACTATTGTAATGTGTTTAAACCACACACCTAACTCTGTTCTGTCACTCAGAAACTTGATGTTGTTGTTCAGTTCCTCAGCTGTGTCTGACTCTTTGTGAACCCATGGACTGCAGCCCACTAGGCTTCCCTGTCTATCACCAACATCCAGAGCTTGCTCAAACTCATGTTCATTGAGTTGGTGATACCATACAACCATCTCACCTTCTGTTGTTCCCTTCTCCTCCTGCCTTCAATCTTTCCCAGCAACAGTGTCTTTTCCAATGACACAGCCCTTTGTATCAGGTGGTCAAAGTATTAGAGCTTCAGTTTTAGCATCAACCCTTGCAAAAAGTATTCAGGTTTGATTTCCTTTAGGATTGTCAGGTTTGATCTCCTTGCCATCCAAGGGACTCAAGAGTCTTCTCTAGCACCATTGTTAGAAAGCATCAATTCTTCAGTGCTCAGACTTTTTTATTGTCCAGTTCTCACACTTGTACATGACTACTGGAAAAACCATACCTCTGATTATACAGACTTTTGTTGGCAAAATAATGTCTCTGCTTTTTAATACACTGTGAAGGTTTGTCACTTATCTTCCAAGGAACAAAAGTCTTGATTTCATGGTGGTAATCACTGTCTAAAATGATATTTAAGCCCAAGAAAATAAAGTCTGTCACAGTTTCCCTAACAGAAACATAACTACACCTTATTCACTTTTCTATCTTAGGATTTATAACATGATTGTCTCCCCATTTTGGAATGCACTCTGCTGAATGATGTCATGTTTTTCTATCCTGACCATTTTATTCCAGCATATTCTAACAAATATCTATTGAAAGGGTGTATGAATTTTAATGAATGAATTTAGCTTAAGAAGAGGTGAAGTTGAAATGAAAAACCAAGACATCTTTGCAGTCACTGCTCATAATTATGTTTTATGTGTTTGATGAGACTTCAAAATTTTTCTCATCCAGCAATCTTACCTTAATTTTTGTAGTTAAAAAATGGAAATCTGAACTTATCACATTAATTTCCATAAGAATTACCCACAGAGATCCTATCACCACATACATAAGGTATTTAGTAAATGCTTCTCTAACTAAATATTAAGGAATCTTTTCTGCCCTTAAGGTAGAATTGAAAGTCTGCAAATGAAAAACTATTTTCTAACCTAAGAAGACCTGGGCTCTTTACATTTGTTTCATATTATAAATATAAAACAAAACCACTCTCTTAGCTCCTCTCTTTCTTGCAGTTATTGTATTCTACCTGAAGATTTACTAGTCAAACTGAAATATTCATCATGTATTATATCCATTTTTCAATTTTCCTGGTAATAGTTTTACCAATCGCTTTGTTTGTATACAGCACACAATGTAAAAGCAACAATTCTTCAGCTCACAGCCCTCTTTATGGTCCAACTTTCACATCTGTACATGACTACTGGAAAAACTATAGATTTGACTTTATGGATCTCTGTCAAAAAGTGATGCCTCTGCTTTTTAATACGCTGTCTAGATTTGTTATAGCTTTTCTACCAAGGAGCAAGTGTCTTTTAATTTAGTGGCTGCAGTCACCATTTACCATTGTCCAATTTTATCTCCATCATTTCAGTTGCAGCCTTCACAACTGATAGACTTTCCATTTGTTCAGCCTCTGTCCACTAAAGTTCATGATCAGTGCAACATCTAGCTTTCAATATGGCAGCACCCCACATTTGAACAATTTCTGAGTCACATAGATATTGTATAACGAACTTGCCCAAACCTCAGTTTAGAATGTGATGACTATTATATTCCACTCAAACTATAGGTAAACTTGGAAGTTTTCTGTTTGAGAATATGTGGAGAGGATTCTAGCAGTCTGAATGGGGATCATTCTAGACCAGTCAGCTTGCCAGTAGAGAGCCCCTACCAGATAAGCAGAATTATTAACCTGACCCAGAGTTAAGTCCAAACATAGAAGAGAATTCATATAGACTTGCTAGCAATTGTCAGAAGTTATTGCTATGAGCTACTCACATTTAAGACAGTTTGTTAATGCAGAAATACCTAAATAATTCATCCTTTTAAATTTGAATATTTTGAGAGGATTTTTCTCTAAAAATTCCTTGAAATTATAGGCTATAGAATGATGCAAAAAGCAAAGTAGGCTTGTAATGAATATTCAGTTGGTGAAAGTGTTGGCCAATCAGTAGTACTGAGAGTGGTTTAGGGCAAAACAATAAGAGTGTAGTTTAATATTAATACCTTATATAATATATTAAAAAAGCATTTTACCAGATGTTTAAATGTTAAACAGAGTTTTGATGAAAGGTCAAATCCAATTCTTAATAAAATATTGGCTTGTCCAATCCAGTAGCAACAGATATATAATTTAATAACATCATATTATTACAGTTGGTATAGTGACATATTTCTTTCCAGGCCTTTTATATACACTTTGAATATATAATTGAAAAGAAAAGATTCACAAGGATATATAAGCTAAAATTTATTTTTTACTATTAACTATAAACAGTTCATTATATTTAAAAAGATATATAAAAATGAAGAGACAATTTTAAAATATGTAGTTTCCAAATAAGTACTCGAAGCAAAAGGTTTGTACAGTTTGGATTCTGCTTTCCCTTTAATACCTAGAATTCTGCCAGACACATAGAAGGTGCTCAATACCCATTTGGTTGAATGAATGACTCAATTACAAGAAATTAAATAAATAAATAAATAAACAAGACTGAAATAATGATTCCCCCCACCCCACCCCCACAGAGATGGCTAAAGATGGACATTGAATTCTACCCAGTAGTTCAGATCAAATCAGATCAGATCAGTCACTCAGTTGTGTCCAACTCTTTGCGACCCCATTAACTGCAGCACGCCAGGCCTCCCTGTCCATCACCAACTCCCGGAGGTCACGCAGACTCAGATCCATCGAGTCAGTGATGCCATCCAGCCATCTCATCCTCTGTCGTCCCTTTCTCCTCCTGCCCTCAATCCCTCCCAGCATAAGAGTCTTCTCCAATGAGTCAACTCTTCGCATGAGGTGGCCAAAATACTGGAGTTTCAGCTTTAGCATCATTCCTTCCAAAGAAATCCCAGGGCTGATCTCCTTCAGAATGGACCGGTTGGATCTCCTTGCAGTCCAAGGGACTCTCAAGAGTCTTCTCCAACACCACAGTTCAAAAGCATCAATTCTTCAGCGCTCAGCCTTCTTCACAGTCCAGCTCTCACATCCATACATGACCACAGGAAAGACCATAGCCTTGACTAGGCTAACCTTTGTTGGCGAAGTAATGTCTCTGCTTTTGAATATGCTATCTAGGTTGGTCATAACTTTCCTTCCAAGGAGTAAGCGTCTTTTAATTTCATGGCTGCAGTCACCATCTGCAGTGATTTTGGAGCCCAGAAAAAGAAAGTCTGACACTGTTTCCACTGTTTCTCCATCTATTTCCCATGTAGTGATGGGACCAGATGCCATGATCTTCATTTTCTGAATGTTGAGCTTTAAGCCAACCTTTTCACTCTCGACTTTCACTTTCATCAAGAGGCTTTTTAGTTCCTCTTCACTTTCTGCCATAAGGGTGGTATCATCTGCATATCTGAGGTTATTGATATTTCTCCCAGCAATCTTGATTCCAACTTGTGTTTCTTCCAGTCCAGCATTTCTCATGATGTACTCTGCATATAAGTTAAATAAACATGGTGACAATATACAGCCTTGACGTACTCCTTTTCCTATTTGGAACCAGTTCATGAATGTAAGAAAAAGACTATTTTCAAATATCATATCAAGAAATTTGTCAATATCTTTTTTCAAAGATCAAAATATGCTTTCATGAGGAATCTGGAAAAGCATCTGCTATGGCTTTGATGACTGGCATGATATAAAGAGGACTTCGCTGGTGGTTCCGCCATAAGAACCTGCCTGCCAATGCAGGAGACACAGGTTTGATCCTGGGTCAGGAAGATCCCCTGGATTAGGAAATGGCAACTCACTCCAGTATTGTTGCCTGCAAAATTTCATGGACAGAGGAAACTGGAATCTACAGTACTTGGGGTCACAAAAGAGTCGGCATGACTCAGCAACTAAACCACCACATGATAGGGAGGATTCTAACAATGAAATATATTTTCCCATGAAAGTGAAGCTGTGGACAAAGACCCTTGACTGTGAGGAACCTTGGAAAATTTCTAGAAAGACATAAAGCGTAGAATCAAAGTAATGTAAATATAAAAACATAAAGTATTCTAATGACTCACAAGATTATTTAATCAGAAAACTCTTTGAATCTTTCAAGGCGGAGGGTACTTTCAGAATGCTCTGTTTACTTTCCAAGCCAAAGAATGAGCAGGTTGAGTTTTGTTTACAGTTTAATTATCATTTGGGAAATTTTCATCTTTGTAATTTGAAAGCTATATATCTTATTTTACAATAATTACCTGTATATTTTAACACAATATATAAAATATTTAGAACTCACTTAAAATTAAGGCAGATTTATTACTAAGTATAGTGATGCAATTTTCAGTCAAATTTCTGATGGTGTGTTTCCCAGAATAGAAGAATCTTTAGATATTAATAATACACATACTGAATAGAATTATCTGACTGAAATTTGATGAGTATTATGAATCCAAATTTGAACAAATCAAATTTTATTTCAATGAATATTTTAAGTTACCCACAAGTATATTTTATTCATGAAGTTGTACATCTTGAAAATTACAAAAACCATAATGTGTTTGTAAGTTCTATGTTTCTGCATGCACAATAATAAGACTATCAGGAAATTAAACCAAGGGAAGAAAAATATTTTTTTATTTGATAAAGATTTAAATTATTGTCATAATACAAAAAAAAATAGCTTTAAGAGAGCAATGTTTTCAGTTTATGGTTAATTGGTTTATGACAGTCAAAATCAAATAAGACATCTCTATATTTGTAACCATTCCATTTACAAGCAAATGTAGCTTTTGCAATGTAGTTCTTTCTGAAAATCATTGCTTAGTGTACAGCTGGCCACAGTTATCTGTTGTGGGAAAATTATCCCTTCACTAGCTTTTGTTAAGAATCTATTTACATGTGACATTTTGTTCTTGGTGTTACAAAGCTGCTTAGTGAAAATAATAGAAGGTTTCAAATGTTGCTGTTTTCCTTTGTGTAGCCATTGAAGGTAATTAATATTTTAGCTAGACTGTACTAAGCCATAAAGCACTGCATAAAACCATTTTTCTTTTTGCTGTGTTCTTTATAATACATATTTATTGAAGAAGACACAAGAAGTGCACAAATGTGTAAAGAATAAGATCCACCATAATCCACTCATTCAGTAGCAGTCATAATCAATATGTTTCAAAGGTTTTTCTTTTGCCTGTTCATTTTACTATATGGAATTTTTGTGAATATAAGTCATAACTGTGTCCCAATGCTGTTGTTCAGTCACGAGGTCATGTCTGACTCTTTGCAACTCCATGGACTGCAACAAGCCAGACCCCTCTGTCTTGCACTGTCTCCTACAGTTTACTCAAATTCAAGTTTACTCAAATCACTGAGGCAGTGATGCTATCTAACCATCTGATCCTCTATCACCCCTTTTTCCTTTTGCCTTCAATCTTTACCAGCATCAAGGTCTTTTCCAATGAGTCAGCTCTTCACATCAGATGGCCAAAGTATTGGAGCTTCAACTTCAGCAGCAGTTCTTACAATGCATATTCAGGGTTGATTTCCTTTAGAATTGACTGCTAATCAAGGGACCCTTAAGAGTCTTTTCCAGCACCACAATTTGAAAGCATCAATTCTTCAGCACTTAGCCTTGTTTATGATCCAACTCTTACATCTGTACATGACTACTGGAAAAAAAATAGTTTTGGTTATATGGACTTTGTCAGCAAAGTGACATCTCTGTTTTTTAATATGCTGTCTAGGTTTGTCATAGCTTTCCTTTCAAGGAGCAAGCATCTTTTAATTTCATGGCTGCAATCACAGACCAGAGTGATTTTGGAGCCCAAGAAAATAAAATATGCCACTGTTTCCACCTTTTCCCCATCTATTTACCATGAAGGGATGGGACTGGATGTCATGGCCTTAGTTCTTTGAATGTTGAGTTTTAAGTTAGCTTTCTCACTCTCCTCTTTCACCCTCATCAAGAAGCTATTAGTTCCTCTTCAAATTCTGCATTAGAGTGGTAATGGCAACCCACTCCAGTACTCCTGCCTGGAAAATCCCATGGATGGAGGAGCCTGGTAGGCTATAGTCCATGGGGTCGCTAAGAGTCAGACACGACTGAACGACTTCACTTTCACTTTTCACTTTCGTGCACTGGAGAAGGAAATGGCAACCCATTCCAGTGTTCTTGCCTGGAGAATCCCAGCGATGGGGGGAGCCTGGTGGGCTGCCGTCTATGGGGTTGCACAGAGTCAGACACGACTGAAGTGACTTAGCAGCAGCAGTAGCAGCATATACATATGAGGTTGTCAATATTTCTCCTGGCAATCTTGATTGCAGCCCAGCATTTTGCATGATGTACTCTGCATAGAAGTTAAATAAGCAAGCTGACAGTACACAGTCTTGTACTCCTTTCCAAATTTGAAATTGTCAGTTGTTCCATGTCTGGTTCTAACTGTTGCTTCTTGACCTCTTCGTACATAGCTTTCTCAGGAGAAAGGTAAGGCAGTCTGATATTTCCATAACTTAAAGAATTGTTCACAATTTGTTGTGATCCACAGAGTCAAAGGCTTTATTTTAGTCAATGAAGCAGATATAAATATTTTTCTGGAATTCCCTTGCTTTCTCTGTGATCCAGTGGATTCTGGAAATTTAATTTGGGTTTCCTCTGCCTTTTCTAAATCCAGCTTGTACATCTGGAATTTGTCATTTCACATGACTGCTTAGGTCTAGCTTAAAGGATTTTGAGAATAACCTTACTACCATATGAAATGAGCACAATTATACAGTAGTTTCAGCATTCTTTGGCATTGTTCCTTTTGTGATTTCAATGAAAACAGAGCTTTTCCTGTCCCATGAACACTGCTGAGCTTTCTAAATTTGCTGATATATTGAGTGGAGCACTTTAACAGCATCATTTTTAAAGATTTGATATAGCTTGAGTGGGCGGCTGTGACTGGTGCACTAACCATGGCTGAGAGGAGCTACCCCATGTCCGAGGTCAGGGGCAGAAGCTGGGAGGACCCATGCCTGAAGGGCAGCGGCCAAGACAAGTTAACCCACTTCCGAGGTCTGGGGCATCAGCCGAGAGTGCCAGGCTGCAACGGCCAGGAACGGCAGAGAAGAGCTACCCAAGTTGGAAGTTAGGGGTGGCGGCCAGGAGGAGCAACCCACGCCTAAGGCCAGGGGCAGCAGCCAGGAGGACCAACCCCACGTCCAAGGAACTTTGGCTGCATGGGGGCAGGAGGGCCTAGAGGAGCTATCCCACATTGAAGGTCAGGAAGGGCAGTGGTGAGGAGATAACCCTTGTCCAAGGTAAGGAGCAGTGGCTGCGCTTTGCTGGAGCAGCCGTGAAGAGATATCCCACACCCAAGGTAAGAGAAACCCAAGTAAGACTGTAGGTGTTGGAAGAGAGCATCAGAGGGCAGACACACTGAAATCATAATCACAGGAAACTAGGCAATCTAATCACAGTAGGACCACAGCCTTGTCTAACTCAATGAAACTAAGCCATGCCCTTGGGGCAACCCAAGACGGGCGAGTCATGGTGGAGAGATCTGACAGAATATGGTCCACTGAAGAAGGGAATGGCAAACCACTTCAGTATTCTTGCCCTGAGAACCCCATGAACAGTATGAAAACGCAAAATGATAAGATACTGAAAGAGGAACTCCCCAGGTCAGTAGGTGCCCAATATGCTACTGGAGATCAGTGGAGAAATAACTCCAGAAAGAATGACGGGATGCAGCCAAAGCAAAAAACAATACCCAGTCGCGGATGTGACTGGTAATAGAAGCAAGGTCCGATGCTGTAAAGAGCAATATTGCATAGGAACCTGGAATGTCAGGTCCATGAATCAAGGCAAATTGGAAGTGGTCAAACAGGAGATGGCAAGAGTGAACATTGATATTTTAGGAATCAGCAAACTAAAATGGACTGGAATGGGCAAATTTAATTCAGATGATGATTATATCTACTACTGTGAGCAGAAATCCCTTACCAGAAATGGAGTAGCCATCATGGTCAACAAAAGAGACAAACGCAGTACTTGGGTGCAATCTCAAAATGACAGTATGATCTCTGTTCTTTTCCAAGGCAAACCATTCAATATCAAAGTAATCCAAGTCTATGCCCCAACCAGTAATGCTGAAGAAGCTTAAGTTGAACGGTTCTACGAAGACCTGCAAGACCTTTTAGAACTAACACTCAAAAAAGATGTCCTTTTCATTATAGGGGACTGGAATGCAAAAGTTGAAAGTCAAGAAACACCTGGAGTAACAGGCAAATTTGGCATTGTAATACAGAATGAAGCAGGGAAAAGACTAATAGAGTTTTGCCAAGAGAACGCATTGGTCATACACCCTCTTCCAACAACACAAGAGAAGATTCTATACATGGACATCAACAGATGGTCAACACCAAAATCAGATTGATTATATTCTTTGCAGCCAAAGATGGAGAAACTCTATACAGTCAACAAAAACAAGACCAGGAGCTGACTGTGGCTCAGATCATGAACTCCTTATTACCAAATTCAGACTTAAATTGAAGACAGTAGGGAAAACCACTAGACCATTCAGGTATGACCTAAATCAAATTCCTTATGATTATACAGTGGAGGTGAGAAATAGATTTAAGGGGCTAGATCTGATAGACAGAGTGCCTGATGAACTATGGAATGAGGTTTCGTGACATTGTACAGGAGAAGGGACCAAGACCATCCCCATGGAAAAAAAAATGCAAAAAAGCAAAATGGCTGTCTGGGGAGCCCTTACAAATAGCTGTGAGAAGAAGAGAAGTGAAAAGCAAAGGAGAAAAGGAAAGATATAAACATCTGAATGCTGAGTTCCAAAGAATAGCAAGAAGAGATAAGAAAGCCTTCCTCAGTAATCAATGCAAAGAAATAGAGGAAAACAACTGAATGGGAAAGACTAGAGATCTCTTCAAGAAAATTAGAGATACCAAAGGGAAGATTTCATGCAAAGATGGGCTCGATAAAGGACAGAAATGGTATGGACCTAACAGAAGCAGAAGATATTAAGAAGAGGTGGCAAGAATACCCAGAAGAACTGTACAAAAAAGATCTTCACGACCCAGATAATCACAATGGTGTGATCACTGACCTAGAGCCAGACATCCTGGAATGTGAAGTCAAGGGGGCCTTAGAAAGCATCACTATGAACAAAGCTAGTAGAGGTGATGGAATTCCAGTTGAGCTATTCCAAATCCTGAAATATGATGTTGTGAAAGTGCTAAACTCTATATGTCAGCAAATTTGTAATACTCAGCAGTGGCCACAGGACTGGAAAAGGTCAGTTTCATTCCAATCCCAAAGAAAGGCAATGCCAAAGAATGCTCAAACTACCGCACAATTGCACACATCTCACACGCTAGTAAAGTAATGCTCAAAATTCTCCAAGCCAGGCTTCTGCAATATGTGAACCGTGAACTTCCTGATGTTCAAGCTGGTTTTAGAAAAGGCAGAGGAACCAGAGATCAAATTGCCAACATCCGCTGGATCATCAAAAAAGCAAGAGAGTTCCAGAAAAACATCTATTTCTGCTTTATGGACTATGCCAAAGCCTTTGACTGTGTGGATCACAATCAACTGTGGACAATTCTGAAAGAGATGGGAATACCATACCACCTGATCTGCCTCTTGAGAAATTTGTATGCAGGTCAGGAAGCAACAGTTAGAACTGGACATGGAACAACAGACTGGTTCCAAATAGGAAAAGGAGTACGTCAAGGCTGTATATTGTCACTCTTCATATTTAACTTATGTGCAGAGTACACATCATGAGAAACGCTGGACTGGAAGAAACACAGGCTGGAAACAAGATTGCTGGGAGAAATATCAATAACCTCAGATATTCAGATGACACTGCCCTTATGGCAGAAAGTGAAGAGAAACTAAAAAGCCTCTTGGTGAAAGTGAAAGTGGAGAGTGAAAAGGTTGGCTTAAAGCTCCACATTCAGAAAACAAACATCATGGCATCTGGTCCCATCACTTCATGGGAAATAGATGGGGAAACAGTGGAAACAGTGTCAGACTTTATTTTCTGGGCTCCAAAATCACTGCAGATGGTGACTGCAGCCATGAAATTAAAAGATGCTTACTCCTTGGAAGGAAAATTATGACCAACCAAGATAGCACATTAAAAAACAGAGATATTACTTTACCAACAAAGATTCATCTAGTCAAGGCTATAGTTTTCCCTGTGGTCATGTATTGATGTGAGAGTTGGACTGTGAAGAAGGCTGAGTGCTGAAGAATTGATGCTTTTGAACTGTGGTGTTGGAGAAGACTCTTGAGAGTCCCTTGGACTGCCAGAGATCCAACCAGTCCATTCTGAAGGAGATCAGCCCTGGGATTTCTTTGGAAGGAATGATGCTAAAGCTGAAACTCCAGTACTTTGGCCACCTGATGCGAAGAGTTGACTCATTGGAGAAGACTCTGATGCTGGGAGGGATTGAGGGCAGGAGGAGAAGAGGACAACAGAGGATGAGATGGCTGGATGGCATCACTGAATTAATGGACGTTAGTCTGAGTGACCTCCGGGAGTTGGTGATGGACAGGGAGGCCTGGCGTGCTGTTATTCATGGGCTTGCAAAGAGTCGGACATGACTGAGTGACTGAACTGAACATAGCTTCAGCTGGAATTCCATCACCTCCACTAGCTTTGTTCATACATAGTAATGTTTCTTAAGGCCCACTTGCCCTTTCACTTCAGGATGTCTGGCTCTAGGTGAGTGACCACAGGATTATGGTTGTCTGGCTCATTAAAACTTTCCCTGCATAATTCTGTGTATTCTTGTCATCCATTCTTAACCTCTTCTGTTTCTGTTAGGTCCTTATCAGTTCTGGTCTTTATCATGCCCATATTTGAATGAAATATTTTCTTGATATTTCCAATCTTCCAGAAGAGACCTCTAGTCTTTCCCATTCTGTTGTTTTCCTCTACTTCTTTGCATTATTTAAGAAGACCTCTTGTCTCTCCTTGCTCTTCTCTGGAAATCTGCATTTAATTGGGTGCATCTTTCCCTTTCTCCTTTGCTTTTTGCTTCTTTTCCCTCAGCTACTTCTAAAGTCTCCTCAGACAACCACTTTGCCTTTTTGCATTTCTTTTTCTTTGGGATGGTTTTTGTTACTGCATCTTGTATGTAACTGATAATTCATAACACAATTTGGTGTAAGATAGATTTCTAGAAGTGAATGTATAGTTAATTTTATGTGGTTATGTAGCGTGGAGATGAGGAGTCAGTCAACAGGAATGTAATTCTGGACTCTGTGTTCTCTAGCTAAGCAAACAAATCACTCAATTGTTATCTTAAATTTTTATCTATAAAATTGAAATAGAAGTAGGTCTTATCTCACAGTCTTAATGCAAGTGTGTGTGTGTGTGTGTGTGTGTGTGTGTGTGTGTGTACAAGGATGAAACTAATTCATGTGAAACTCTTGAAATATAAATTAAATCTAGATTTTTTTTTTCAGGCTCTTATTTTATATTTTCAAACAACTTTCCAGAAACAGTGGACATCCTTATTAGAAGTAAACTCTTCAGTAACAAGTGGGTAGTCATGTATGGATGTGAGAGTTGGATTAAAAGAAAGCTGAGCACTGAACAATTAATGCTTTTGAACTGTGGTATTGGAAAAGACTCTTGAGATTCCCTTGGACTGCAAGGGGATACAACCAGTTCATCCTAAAGGAAATCAGTCCTGAATGTTCATTGGAAGGACAGATGTTGAAGCTGAAATTTCAATACTTTGGCCACCTAATGAGAAGAACTGACTCGTTTGAAAAACCATGATGTTGGGAAAGATTGAAGGTGGGAGGAGAAGGGGATGACAGAGGATGAAATAGTTGGATGGCATTACTGACTGAATGTACATGAGTTTGAGTACACTCTGGGAGTTGGTGATGGACAGAGTGACCCGGCATACTGCAGTCCATGGGGTTGCAAAGAGTTGGACATGACTGAGCAGCTGAACTGCGTTGATTGTAGTTCATCTACCCATTGCCCACACTATTCACTGCTATATCATTAGGGCTATCCAATATTTCTGTACAGTGAATCTGACTATAACTTATCATACCACTAATTGGTTTTTATATAAAATAATTATTGTTAGATTAATAAGCCTTCTAGATTTACTAGCATATAAACATTTTTGTCTAACACTTTGGAATTTTATGAATTTATATTTTGATTATTTTATGTCACTGAGTTTTCAAAACTTTCTGAGGAACATCATGACACCTTGACACCTTTGTATGCAAAAGAGACTCCTATTATGGACTCCTTTCCCTTACTTTTATTGGAGTATATATAGTGAAATTTCTAGGGGCAGAGCAGAATAATTTTTATGTCCTATTTTTGAATCATTTCCCCTTGGCATGAGGATTTTACCAGTAAAATATAAAAAATTAAGAACAGCAAGAGCAAGTAGCAATTTCTGGTACACCTGATTGATAGATCCAAATTATAGTATTAAAACATACTAAATCATTTCTCCAAAGAAGACATACAGATGGCTAACAAACACATGAAAAGATGCTCAACATCGCTCATTATCAGAGAAATGCAAATCAAAACCACTATGAGATACCATTACACGCCAGTCAGAATGGCTGCGATCCAAAAATCCACAAGCAATAAATGCTGGAGAGGGTGCGGAGAGAAGGGAACCCTCTTACACTGTTGGTGGGAATGCAAACTAGTACAGCCACTATGGAGAACAGTATGGAGATTCCTCAAAAAACTGGGAATAGAACTGCCTTATGACCCAGCAATCCCACTGCTGGGCATACACGCTGAGAAAACCAGAATTGAAAGAGGCACGTGTACCCCAATGTTCATAGCAGCACTGTTTACAATAGCCAGGACGTGGAAGCAACCTAGATGTCCATCCACAGATGAATGGATAAGCAAGCTGTGGTACATATACACGATGGAGTATTATTCAGCCATTAAAAAGAATACATTTGAATCAGTTCTAATGAGGTGGATGGAACTGGAGCCTATTATACAGAGTGAAGTAAGCCAGAAAGAAAAACACAAATACAGTATACTAACGCATATATATGGAATTTAGAAAGATGGTAACAATCACCGTGCTTATGAGACAGCAAAAGAGACACTGATGTATAGAACAGACTTTTGGACTCTGGGACTGGGAGAGGGTGGGACGATTGGGGAGAATAGCATTGAAATATGTATAATATCATATCTGAAACGAGTCAGTCCGGGTACGATGCCCGATAACAGATGCCTGGGACTGGAGCACTGGGATGACCTGGAGGGATGGTGTGGGAGGGGGAGGGAGGAGGGTTCAGGATGGGGAGCACGGGTATTCTGGTGGCGGATCCATCTTGATGTATAGTAAAAGTAATACAATATTGTAAAGTTAAGAAAAATTAAAATAATAATAATAAAAAAAAAGAAAAAAAAAAAAAAAAAAAAAGCAGGGCGGCCTTTAGTAAAAAAAAAAAAAAAAAAATTTTATTATTTTTTTTTTTTTTTTTTTTTTAAAAAAAAAATATATTTTTTTTTTTTATTTTAAAATATCTATTTTTTTTTATCACACCATTCCAATTTTTTTTTCTCCCTTCTCCCCCCCTTTATCATTATTTTTTTTCATCATTTTCCTTTCTTTTTTTCTTTCTACCCCCCCGCCCCTCTTATATATTATATAAAAAATAATACCCACCTAACCAACTATGTTTTTTTATTTTTTTTTTTTCATTATGACTTCCAAGTTTTGTTCATGTGTGAAATACCATAGATGGTGAGACTGTAAGTAGCAACTCAGGGAAATAAGAATGCTGTTCAGAAGAATAGATGATTGTTCATCCTTTCATCTTCTGCTTTGATGAAGGAAACTACACAATGTCATCAATCTGCTATAAAGAAAGTGATTAGCCCCTTCAGGTGGTGGTATCTTAAAGTGGGTTCCATGTTAGGCCTTCAGAACAGACAATTCTAAAGGTCTAACATGGTCAGGCCAGACTTTATAGAGGGAATTACATGATATTTAGTAATATAGAATCGGTCTTTCAGCTATTATTTCCACACTGTCCCATGGCCTATTGTTCAAATCTTGGAGTCATAAAAGAAGCCAATTGATATCCACAGGACAGATTATTAAGAATCTTTCCCAAAGTAGGAACTTTGGAAAGCCTTTACATGGGTGATTGAATAGGCAGTCTCATATTCACAGTCTAGCTACCCTTACTCAGGCACATAAGAAGGGTACTTTAGATTGTAATGCTTCGTTACAATGAGCCCTCACAGCTCATCCTGGGTTTATCACCTGGTGTGGAAATATCTTTTTCTTCTTCAGACTCAATGTATACTCCTTTGTTCTGCTTAAGCATGTGAATAATATGGCAAATGGTCAAACGTACTGCTGTACCCCTCCTGGGTAGGGAGAGAAATAGCATCCTTTGCTTATAACCTAATAGGGATGCATGCAGACTATGGCCTTGCCGTCACCACAGTACCATGGGGGACCAACATGCACTACTGAAGCTTTCTGAAAGACAATCCACATTCAATTTCCTAAACCCACTTTCATGTTTTTATTTAATCCCAGACTATTTCTTTCTACTATTAAAATCATATAAACAGTTGCATTGGAGCATGACTATTGCCTGCAATAAAGTGAAGAAGGCAATTATTCTGTGAATTCTGAAAATTTTTGTAAATTACTGCCAAAACATTACCATTTTATCCAGTATTCAAACCATTTATCTTTGATTTAAAAGGGAGCCATGAAAAACAACAACAAAAAATGTTTAGTGTTTTACCTACTAGGAGTATTCCCTTTCTTTATTCTCTTTCTCAGCCAGTCCTTATTGAACTAAGACACCTTGAAAGTCCACTTCCAACTTACATGATTTTACTGGGCAGGCTGTCTTTAACACACTCTGATATCTATTAACTTTCTCCAAAGACAAATTTATAATTTCCATAACAGAAAACTTCTACCTCTTCTGAACCACTTATATACCTTTTATACCCCTGAATTTATTTTCATTACAGCACCTACCATAGATGCAAATCTACATTTAATTGCAGGCTCATTTTACAGTTTACTAGATTTCTCACTACTCTGAGTTTCCTTAGGGCAGGGATGGCTTGAGTTTGTCTTACTATTGACTGTCTTGTAGAAAATACTTCATAGAGATCAACTCACATTGTCTATAAAACAAAAAATAAGAAACCATGAGTATTCTAGGTTTTATCATAAAGCACATTTTCAGCATGCACCATATAGAAATCACTACTGTTTTTTAACATTTGTTTCATTTATAGAGTACTCTATCTAACTTGAAAGTTGAAAGGGTTATATTATAAGTTTTGTAGAGATAAATTTCATAATGTGTTCTGTTAAAATTCCTAACCTTTCCCCTTCCCAAACCTTTGCACATTTTCAGCCATAGAATCTTAATTTTGTCCAGTGGTTTATTACAAATACTTGTATTTAATGACAGGGTTTCATTATTTACATTTAAAAAATTAGTATGCCTTTAAAATTAGGTCTAAATTGTCAATATTCCCATAAATCCTGCATCCTGCTCCCTTGATTGTCAAGGTTTGCTCTACTAAAATGAGTACGCTTGTTCATTTTTAATATTTGAAAACTAGTTACATAACCCTGCAATATGAATACAGTTAGTCCTTTCTTTTACTTCTTAGCTTTGTTTTATCTCATAATTATTCATCATAAAGTGATACCTCAACGAAATATAATAATATTTATTTGACCAACATCAGAGCATATTTATTATTTTCCATTTTAATCATTCATTTTAAACTAATGTATAACAAAGGGTTTAATGATAGTTACTATTAGGAAGTGACAGTGACTTTCAGTTGCAAGAAACTTACAAAGTTGAAATGTTAAAATGTAGAAGAGTTAATTGAGTGCTATTCTGTATCTCTGATTATTTATCACTCTTCAAAAATGAGGAAATTCTAAAAATATAAATGTAAAGATATAAAATAATAGTAGCAGGAGAGTGGCCATAAATAGGCAGGCAAAAACTAACAGCATGCCTTAATCACTCAGTCTGATTTTTCTACATTTTTACAAGGAATATTATTCAAGGATAGTTGCTCTTAATTTCCACAGGTGAATCACACACTCTCAAAATTGGATAATATTTATGGACACCTTTTTTGAAGAATAAATATAGTTTCTCACTAAATATTAATTAATATTAATAAGACTTAAAGTTAGCAAATTTGAAATACTATATCCAAAAAGAAAAAGAAATATTTTGTAAACTTTGTTTTGGGAGTGTCACACAGCATTTGGAATTTCATTTCCCCTCTAAGGATGCAACCCATGCCCCTTCAGTGCGAGCAGTATCTTAACCACTGAACCACCAGAGAAATCACTCAGACTTTTTAAAGATAGTGTGTGTTATACTGCCTAGCTCAAAAATGGGAATTAGTAATTGGGAAAGGATTCATTTTGAATGAATGAATGTTTTTTAGTGAACATTTTTATCAATGACAAATTGCTTTCTATTATTAAAGTCGTACAAAGTATAATAATATTTTGCAGTTGCATGGGAACATGAATATTGCCCTTAATAAATTAAAGTGAAGTAAGCAAATAATTTTAATAGGATGCAAATGTCTCAATATGCAAAATGAAGAAGTTTGCATTATATAATATATATAATGGTGACTATAGGTAACATTACTATGCTGTATACTTGAAATTTGCTAAGAGGGTAGATTCTAAGTGTTCTTAGCACTAAATAAATAAACAGTCAAAAATGTGTAAAGTGATTACATGCTAATTAAAATTGATCATATTGATAATTTCATAATGTTATAATGTTTGTGTATATCAAATCACCACAGCTTGGTGTGGTGGTGGTTTTAGTCACTGTTCTTAGTTGCTCAGTCTTTTCAGACTCTTTATGACCCCACAGATTATAGCCGGCCAGGCTCCTCTGTCCATGGGGATTCTCCAGGCAAGAACACTGCAATGTGTTGCCATGCCCTCCTCCAGGGGATCTTCCTGACCCAGGGATGGAATTCAGGTCTCCTGCATTGCAGGCAGATTCTTTGCCATCCGAGCTACAAGGGAAGCCCAAAAGAGATAGAGAGGGATAGATTTTCCTGACCCAGGGATGTAACCCAGGTGTCCTGCATTGCTGACAAAACGCCTTATGTCTGAGCCACCAGGATTCTCTTTAGTTGCTAAATAGTGTCAGACCCTTGTGATCCCATAGACTGTAGACCACCAGGCTTCTCTGTCTAGAGCAAATATATACAATAAAAAGACTAGAATTGCTTTGCATTAAATGACACCATAAAAAGATGGCTACACATACATTTGATAAAACATTGTTGCAGGATATACAAAGAATTTTACAAATCAAGTAGCAAAATAAAGAAAATGAAATTTTTTTTCGAAAGTGTGTGTGTGTGTGTATATATATATATACACGTATATACATATACATCAAGAGAAATAGTTTAAACCATGTCTTCATATATTCAGTAAAACAAATGACAAAAATATTCACAGAATCATTCTTATTACCCAAAATTCAGAAACAACTCAAATGCCCACAAACATTAAAATGGTAAAAAATGATGGAGTGTTTATAAAACAGAATACTCTATCAGATCAGATCAGTCACTCAGTCGTGCCCGACTCTTTGCGACCCCATGAACTGAAGCACGCCAGGCCTCCCTGTCCATTACCAACTCCCAGGGGTCACTCAGACTCACATCCATCAAGTCAGTGATGCCATCCAGTCATCTCATCCTCTGTCGTCCTCTTCTCCTCCTGCCCCCAATCCCTCTCAGCATCAGAGTCTTCTCCAATGAGTCAACTCTTTGCATGAGGTGGCCAAAATACTGGAGTTTCAGCTTTAGCATCATTCCTTCCAAAGAAATCCCAGGGCTCATCTCCTTCAGAATGGACTGGTTGGACCTCCTTGCAGTCCAAGGGACTCTCAAGAGTCTTCTCCAACACCACAGTTCAAAAGCATCAATTCTTCGGCACTCAGCTTTCTTCACAGTCCAGCTTTCACATCCATACATGACCTCAGGAAAGACCATAGCCTTGACTAGGCTAACCTTTGTTGGCAAAGTAATGTCTCTGCTTTTGAATATGCTATCTAGGCTGGTCATAACTTTCCTTCCAAGAAGTAAGCGTCTTTTAATTTCATAGCTGCAGTCACCATCTGCAGTGATTTTGGAGCCCAGAAAAATAAAATCTGACACTGTTTCCACTGTTTCCCCATCTATTTCCCATGTAGTGATGGGACCAGATGCCATGATCTTCGTTTTCTGAATGTTGAGCTTTAAGCCAACCTTTTCACTCTCCTTGTCTAACACAGTCTTGTCTAACTCAATGAAATTAAGCCATGCCCATGGGGCAACCCAGGATGGGCGGGTCATGGTGGAGAGATCTGACAGGGTGTGGTCCGCTGCAGAAGGGAATGGCAAACCACTTCAGTATTCTTGCCTTGAGAATCCCATGAACAGTATGAAAAGGCAAAATGATAGGATACTGAAAGAGAAACTCCTCAGATCAGTAGGGGCCCAATATGCTACTGGAGATCAGTGGAGAAATAACTCCAGAAAGAATGAAGGGATGGAGCCAAAGCAAAAAGAATACCCATCTGTGGATGTGTCTGGTGATAGAAGCAAAGTCTGATGCTGTAAAGAGCAATAGTGCATAGGAACCTGGAATGTCAGGTCCATGAATCAAGGCAAATTGGAAGTGGTCAAACAAGAGATGGCAAGAGTGAACGTCGACATTCTAGGAATTAGCGAACTAAAATGGACTGGAATGGGTGAATTTAACTCAGAGGACCATTATATCTACGACTGCGGACAGGAATCGCTCAGAATACTCTATAGCAATGAAAAATTAGTCATGTCAACTAAACAGCATAGCTGAATCATAAAATGATATTTAGCTGTTTAATTCAGACATAAAATACCTATTTGTTTCATTATATGTATACACAGAGACACAAAGACACATAGAGTTTACAAATTAACTGAAATCAAAATTAATCTATGGTGTCAGGAATGAAATGGTGGTTAGGATAGGCTAAGAACTACAACAGTACTTGGGATTTCTTGCTCCCAGAAATATCTATTTCTTAATGTGAAATTTTTCGATATATCATATAATTACATACATACAAGATGCAATCAGATTTGATAATTATATTGATACATGACTACAGGCATAAAATTAGTATCTTTTGATGAAAGATACCTTTAAAATAAATGTATATTGTAAAAATACTTTATAATACTCATAAGAGTAAAACGAGGCATCTACACAAACTCAGATTGCAAATGAAGACTTAAGGTACTTCAAATTTTAGAAAAGCCTTGCATAAAAATTAGATAGAATTATACTCAGCTCAGTACATGCTTAGTAGTGTCCAGCTCTTTACGACCCCATGGACTGTAGCCCACTAAGCTTCTTTGCCCATGGGATTTCCCAGGCAAGAATACTGGAGTGGGTTGCCATGTCCTCTTTCAGGGTTCATCTCAACCTAGAGATGTAACCCATGTCTCCTCTGTATCCTGCATTGTCAGGGAGAATCTTTACCATTGAGTGACCAGGGAATCCCTGATTATAGCAGCCAGATTTAGTTCAAAGTAAGCACTGGCATTCTAAATTTAAGAGCTGTACAGAAACTAATTGAAATATTACTTGGATTTATGATTTAACAATCATCAAAGGTATTGAAATAGGATTTATTTTTTTATGTTTAATTGTTATTTACCCTATCATTTATTTCTTTTTGTTTTACCTCAACAATTACTGAGAATTTGCTGATGTAATATATTTTTCTAGGAATATCCTATAGACTGGACTTTTTTCATCAATAAAAATGTAGATTAAAAAATATTTCGCTTTTCATTTTAACTCGATAATTGATATAGTCAAACTAAAGTGATATATTACAATAGTTAAATCCTAGTGATGTGAATTCAGATTTCCAGGGTTTGAAAATACTTTCCATAGTTCACCAGCTCAGTGATGCATGTGCAATTATTTCAACTTTTTTCCTCAGTTTCCTCAGCTGTAAAATGTGGATAAAATGGTTTCTACTGCATAAAACTTTTCTGAAGGTTAAACAAATTTTATAAGGTATATCTGACTACTTTGAAACCATCAGATATCTTTACAGTATAAGTGATATATTTAGAGATATTATTTTAATTCAGACAAGTATAACTGCAAATTTAGAGTTTTAAAACACAGCATGATGATTTTTTTTCATATTCATAATGCTACACAGCCATATACATTTGCTCAGATATGTTATATATAGACAAAGTTAGTAGATACATACATGTGTGTATGAAAAATTTTAAAAATTAGTAAAGATGTTATTTATTTCAGAAGCTTGGTCATATTTTAATTATATTCCCCTTAAATAAAATTATACTATACTTTTCTGACAAATTCAGGAATTTTGGATGTCCCACCATCTTCACTTAACTTTATTATTATGTACCTCAAAGTTGTGTGATACTCGGTCAACAGATTTTCTCCTTTCACATCCAGAAGTTATTCAGTTACATTTCTCATTTCATGGGTCAGTTATTTTCTTTGTTCCCATTCATGAAGGATAAGCCCAACTCTTCTTATTGGATTAGAGGCAGGTAGTGTGAGTCTTAACTCTGCTATGCATCTCAGTTTGTCACAGATGAATTGCTTCTCTTTGATACAACTTGAGCAATCTATCTAGTATGTTGAAAAATCCCATCTCTGTAGAAGAAATGCAATTCAGACCAAAGCGATGCTTCGGTTATTTAAAATGAATGGATGGTGGTTATTGGTGGATGACAAATCCACAGTCCATTTAAAGTTGCTAGTCAATTGTCTGTTGAAAGATAAATAGGGTTGAAAAAATAGAGATTGTACAGTTGCACTCTGAGCAGTTTATCTTAGAACGAGTTAAATTACTAAAAGTGAATAATATAAGCCAGGAAACTTTATTAATCATCTTTTATAAGTGATGGAGGAGAAAAATAGAAACCTTACCATTTTATTACTGAGCAAGAAAGAGAAAGGTTACGTATATGGGCTTCAAAAATGTTGGGAAATGTTAATGTGGAGTCAACTGAGATGAGGAAAGAGACATCTCACTGCTTTCTCTCCCAGTCTGTTTCTCTTTCCTTCTAGGTAAATGTCCTGCTTCATTTCCCTCATATAATGATATGAACAAATTGCAGAGTTAATTTTGATATGGATAGATTCAGAAATCATGTGTAATTTCTTGAGAATTATGTAAGAATTTATTTTTAGTAAATATCAATTTAAAAATAGCTGACTTTGTGGTTAAAGTTTCTTAAAGAATAGTTTGTGATTTTCAACATTTTTGAATATGATGTAAATGAAAATTTGAAATATCAACAAACCAATTTACTTCAAGAAAATGAGAAATGAATTATTCTAACTAAATATTTCACTGCATTCCTGGAGATATAAGCATGACTGTATGGAATATGTTTAATTTTTACAAAGCAAGGAGATAAATTATTCTGGTGGGCAAATATATTTCAAAATTAGAAAAAAAAATTGAAGTATAAAAATGCATAAATAATCACAATTGTAGTGAAGACAATACTTAATAGAATTACATTAAATTTTATATTTAGAAGTTTTCTTTTACTCTTATATCATATACAAAACAAAGCTGTAAGCTTTAAAGAAAGTAAATATTTAAAGCAGATATTTGGTTATTATTTATCATAAGTTTTATAGTGTCTAATATATATTATTTTAACTTAGAAAAAGAGTTGTTGCCCAATGATCTGGTTTATATTACGCATACTAAATTGCTTCAATCACGTCCAACTCGTGCGACCCCATAGATATAGCCTACCAGGCTCCTCTGTCCATGGGATTCTCCAGGCAAGAACACTGGAGTGGGTTGCCACTTTAATCTTCCTAATTTGAAGGACCATGCATATGAACTAGATAAAGGAAAAGGAGAAGAGACAATGGCACAGGAAAAATAATGCCTAAGTGGAAAAAAAAAATTTATGTACATTTTATTCTTTCTTTCTCACTTGCCTTCTAACTACCTGCCAGCTGTTTTAACAGAGCTTCTTGCTGATCTGGAAACAAATCCCTCACTACTGTATTTTTCTTCCTTGTTTCATTAGTTTTTCATGTAGTTTTTCTTCAGCATTTCCTCTACTTAATTTTATCTAAAAATTTTTATATTTCTCTGAGTTCTGAATTTGAAGACAGTTCAATATATTTCAAGCTTTATTACTTTGTCACTATATAATATAAGAGTGTGTATTTCCTCCTACTTATTTCCACTATATACTGTTTTAATTATTTTACATATCAATGTTGACTTCTGCTTTGATCCATGCATTATTCAGTAGACTGCCTGAAAATTTCCAAAAGCATATTTATTTATCCTTTTTCATCATTGATTTCAAGTTAGTTACTTATTTTATGTGCAATTTCCTTGAAATACTTGTTCTATGACTTTTATGCATCATAACATCACAGTTTTGGAAGTCGAAAGTATAAAAACTGTATTACTGAGCTTGTATCAATTTGTCAGAGAGGCTGGATGCTTTGGGTAAGAATCCATTTCTTTTCCTTATCCATCTTCTAGATGGTGCCTGAATTCTCTGATTCATTTCCACTTTTTTCCATCTTTAAGTCCAGCAGCCTTGCTGGACTCTTTAAATCTGTCTCAGACTCTGACCTCTGCTATTGTCATACCATGTCCTTCCCAAATGGTGACTCTCCTGACTCTGTTCCTTATTTTACTGAGTTCACCCAATAATCAAGAATAATCTCCACATTTAAAGGTCTTAATTTTATCATATCTACAAAGCCTTTGTCACACCGGGTAATCTGTTTACAAGTTGTGAAGTTGGAATGTGAAAATCTTTGGTGGCAACAGTATTTTACCACATGGACATCCTCTAACTATTGATGGCAGAATCCTATATACATCTTTAAATCAACCTTGCAGTAGGATTTCTGGGGATTACGGAAATTGAGATTTATATACCTGACTGAACTATCCTCTCATTTGACCATCAAAAATTTGCATCTGAGAATAGTAGCAAATTATGTTAGTGGAGTATACTTATTGTGCATTTTTTTCTGCTTCAATTAAGAGGGTAAACTCCAGTGAATCGAAATTTGTCATTCTTTGGTCACATTTTCTCATGCTCACATAGAAGATACACCAAGGTAGATCACAAAATATACCTTAACAAATCTAAAACATATGGGAATTACATAAGCTTCCAGATCACAATGAAATTAAGCTACAAATCAATAACAGAAGGAAAATTGTAAAATTCCTAAATAATTGGATATTAAGCAACACACTTCTAAGTAACCTGAGCCAAATACACAATTTTGAGAAAGAGGCTAAATATATTTTGAGCTAAATTATGAAAACATCAAATTGTGGGACAGTCAAAAGAAATATATAGACAAGACATTTCATCAAAAAGACATACAAGTGACAAAAATGCATATGAACCCATGTTCCACATCACATATGATTAAGGGAATCCAAATTAATGACATATTACTGTGTGTTCTAAGTCATTTCAGTTGTGTCTAACTGTGACCCTGTGGACTGTAGCCTGCCATGCTCCTCAGTCCATGGACTTATCCAGACAAGAATACTGGAGTGGGTTGCCATTTCCTTCTCCAGGGAATATTCCAGCCCTGGGATCGATCCTACATCTCTTATGTCTGCTGCATTGGCAGGTGGGTTCTTTACCAACAATGTCACCTGGGAAGCTATCACTACCACCCTACTTAAAATGGCCAAAAACCATAACACCAACGACAAAAAATAGTGATATAGTTCAACTTGTCTGGCTTCGAAGTTCAGTTGATGGGGCTGATTTTTTAGGATGACCTTACTTATATTTCTGTTTGTTGGTTTGATATGTGTTCAGGTGATTGAGCCAGTTTGGCTATGTACCCCTCCTAGCGGTCCATGTTAATCCAATAACAGAAAGAGTTGTTGAGTCACTCAGCCGTGTCTGACTTTTGCACTCCCATGGGCTGTAGGCTACCAGGCTCTTCTGTCTATTACATTTTCTAGCCAAGAATACTGGAGTGTGTTGCTGTTTCCTTCTTCAGAGGATCTTCCTTCTCCAGAGATCAAATCCACTTCTCCTGCACTGGCAGGTGGATTCTTTACCAATCTATGAGATTAGTAAAGTTACATGAGAATCCCTGAACAGAAAGAGAGAACTGCTCAAATGTGCAAATGCTTTTGAAGTCTCTATGTATCACATTTACTCTCAAGTCATTGGTCAAATCTGGTTTATCTGACAAAGCCATCACTGAAGAGTCAAATAAATACACCCAAGCTACACAGAGGAGGAGCTGTGAAGTCACATTATAAAAAACACATAGAGATGTGAAGAATTGATCATTTTCCCCATTTACCATAATTGCAAGCTTTGCAGTTTTAATGGATATGTAATAGATATATGGATATTGCATCTATTTAATAGGTATGTAATAGAACTTTTGCTTTGTAATTTTAACGAATTTGTTACAATTTCTTTTTTTTTCTTGCATAAGTAATAATGTTCTGTATAAAAAAATAATGCTTACATATTCTGTCTATTGATATGTATGATCTCATATTTATTTTTATTTTCTTAATCCATTTGTCTTAATAAGACAATGTTAAATAATAGCAAAGATGGCAGAAATGGATGACTTCATTAAGTAGACAAACAAATATATATCATATTTGAAATAATCAAGCTACTTTACTGGAAATATTTTCATTTCATTAGAACTGATTCATCTTGTAATCATATTTTCCATGCTTAAAAAAGTAAAATCATTGAGTGAAAAGAAAATTTCTACAAGTCACAAAAGACATTCATATGGGCAAATGCAATTACTTTATTTTTCATACTGTCTCATTAAAATGCTTATAACTTTATAAATAGTTTGCTTCTTATTTTTCTCAATTGTTGCTAAATATCATGCCATCATGAAAGATAACTGCATTCCGTCAATATTGTACTGTTTTATTTAATTACATTGGGCAATCCTTAAGTTATGTTTTATTATCTTGAAAACTAGTAAACATATTGTGTTAAGAATGACCAATTAAAATAAAATATTGTTAATTTTCTTTGAAAAATATATATTTATGTCAAAATTTCTGCTCTTAGCTTAAAGAAATTTCATTACTGTTCTCTTTATAGTACAATTTGTCTTGTTAAAAATGCATAAGCTAATATATCATATGAAGAATTAATAATATCCATGAAGTAACATAATTGAAATAAATAAAATGGGATGCCAAAGTGAAAGATTAACAATGAAATTAGTTGTTCAGTCCAATATTCATCTCTAAAAATGCCACTTTGATGAAAATATAAATATAAAATTTCACAAATGATATATTTTAGATTGATTTATTAGAAATTTTCAAATTATTAATTAAAGAATATACTGAAATATTTTATCAATAAAGCAACAACTGCAATACAATAAATTCAATTTCTTAAATATTATTGAAATGTTATGCCTATATTGTGCTTGGTTACATGCTTTAAACTTGAAAAATCCAAAAACTATAAATCTTAGACACTTATAATATTAATCTTCACTGATTCACTGTCCACCTCAATACATTCAAGGTAGGCATTATATTATTTAGGATCCTGGAGCAACAACTAAATAAGATCACAATAGCAGGGAGCTGCAGCAGTTTGAAACATAAGACAATTTATTTTATTTAAAACTTTCCTATGCTATGGGTGTCAGGTATTGTTTAGGTCATGACTCTTTAACATGCAAATATGAAGAGTGAAGAATTCAGGATGAGACGATATCTAGCTGTTATATTCTTCCTATAGATTTGTTTCCATGGAATGATCTAAGTAAGACTGAAGTCTTGAAACATACTAATTTATAATTTACTTAAATAACTTAAGAATTAAATAATCAAAGCCTAATAAGTCAAGGCCATCTTCCTTTTGAGTTGTTCAGTAGCTCAGTCATGTCCAACTCTTTGAAAGTCCATGGGCTGAAACACACCAGGCCTCCCTGTCCTTAACTATCTTCTGGAGTTTGCTTAAACTCATGCCCATTGAATCAGTGATGCTATCCAACCATCTCATCTTCTATTGTCCCCTTATCCTCCTGCCCTTAGTCTTTCCCAGCATCAGGGTCTTTTGAAATGAGTCAGTTCTTCTCATTAGGTGGCCAAAGTATTGGAGCTTCAGCATCAGTCCTTCCAAAATATTCAGGATGGATTTTTTTTAGGATTGACTAGTTTGGTCTCCTTGCAGTCCAAGGGACACTCAAGAGTCTTCTCCAACACCACAGTTGAAAAGCATCAATTCTCATCTTTCTTTATGGTCCACTCTCATATCCATACATGTCTACTGGAAAAACCATAGTTTTGACTATATGGACCTTTGTAAGCAAAGTGATATATCTGCTTTTTAATAGGCTGCCTAGGTTTATCATAGCTTTTCTTCCAAGGAGCAGGTGTCTTTTCATTTCAAGACTGCAGTCACTGTCTACAGTGATTTTGGAGACCAAGAAAATAAAATCTGCCTTTGCTTGATAATATATGAGCTAAGACTCATCCATTCTCAGGCTCATAATTAATGATACACATAAATTTCAATCATATTGTAAAATTACGGTGTGTATTTTGGCAGAGAGAAAGGAAGAAAGCTTCTCTAGTGCTGTAAGAATGGTGAAAAACAAACAAACAAACAAACAACAACAACAAAAACAGAATCTCTGAGATTAGGAGTGTGTCTTAGTTGTTGCTTTAGGCTAACTCAAACTATTATTATTTTTTGCTTTAATGTTCTTGCCCAAGGCAATAAGAGATTGTACTGGGATTGTTCATATTCATTAATTCATAAGTAGACTATGTATCTTAGAGGAGATAGACTGGAGAAATATATTGATAATGAGGGCAATAAGATAATATACAGAATACCCAAAGACTGTATGTTTGTCACGATCCAGAGCTGAGCACAGAGCCAGGTTTTGTAACCACACTCAAGCTCAGAAGCATAACCTCAGAAAGAATGGCTTGCAGTTTATCTAGGGTAGTTCAAATCTGAGTTTTGAAATACAACCATTTCAAGGATTTTTCTGTTCAACCAGGGAATGATCAGAGAGAGAACCTTTGCCTTTCATATTTTGAGAAAGGGACCCAGATCATTCCACGACTGACAAGAAAACAGACTTTCCCTGTTGTCTCTAAGCTCAGAGTAGCACTCCCACATTTCCATGTGGCCTTGAGAAAGTTTGTTCCAATTCTCAGGTGCAAAAATTTACTCTTGTAGCTGTAACAAATTGCCACAAACCTAGCATCTTAAAACAGCACAAATTTACTAAATTATAGTGCTGGAAGTCAGAAATACAAAATCAGTCTCACTGTCCAAAACAAAGCTGTTAGAAGAATTAGTTCATTCTGGTGGGTTTGGGGAACAACCAGTTTCCTTAACCTTACCAACTTCCAGAAAAGTGTTAGTCGTTCAGTCACGTCTGACTGTAATCCCATAGACTGTAGGACTGTAACCCACCAGCTTCCTCTGTCCATGGAATTTTCTAGACAAGACCACTGGAGTGGGTTGTCATCCCCTTTTCCATGGAATCTTCAAACCCAGGGGTCAAACCCAGGTCTCCTACTTTACAGGCAGATTGTTTACCGTCTGAGTCACCAGGGAAGCCTTTGACTTTCAGAGGTTGCCCTGGTTTCACGGTTTGTGACTCCTTCGTACATACTGAAAGACAGTGGTAGTGTAGCATCTTCAATTCTGTCTGTGTTTCTGTCATGACATCACCTTTTCTCTTTGTTTCTTAATCACCTTGACCCTGGGTAATCCTTCTTAGAAAGACTCTGGATTATTTGGGGTCCATTCAGCAAATTCAAAATAAACTCCCTATCCTTAATCTATTCACATCTCCCAAAACCCATGCCGTGTAAATTAATATGTTTATAGATACCAATGTTGGGGCATTGATGTCTTTGGAGCCTTTAATAAGTCTATCACACCAAGGATATTGAGCTTATTTCTATTTTCAATGGAGAAGAACTGTAAAAGGAATTTAATTTTAATTGTTACTTAAAAATGGACTTTCCTGGCACCTACTTGTTTATAAAGTAAATTCATCTTCACATTATTCATAGTTATAGGCCATTTGATATTTCTGTTTATATTTAATAGTGTTAGCAATTTTAATTTTTTTAAAAAAATATTTCTATATTCATTCATTTATTTGGATGCTCCAGGTCTTGGTTGTGGCACATGGGATCTTCAAACTTCATTACAGCATGTAGGATCTTTACTTGTCGCATGAACTCTTCGTTGCAGCATGCAAACAGTTACAGCATGTGGGATCTAGTTCCCTGACCAGGGGTTGAACCTGAGCCTCCTGCATTGGGAGTGCAGAGTCCTGGCCAGGGGACTACCAGGGACATCCCACCAATTTTAGTTCTTACTAATTTGCTCTTGAACAATCTATATTTGATGCTAATAGTATTTACTAGAGTTTGCAGTTTATTTCTGCTTGTATTTATATCTAATTTTTAAAAAATTTATTTAGTGCATTTTCCTGTTTAATACTTTAAGCAGATATATTTATAATTTGTTATAATTTTAATTATGCATAAAATACATACTTGCCATAAAATTTAAAAGTTAACATAATCACTAAATCCCTTCTGTTATCACTCATCACTGACTCGATGGATGCGAGTCTGAGTGACCTCCGGGAGCTGGTGATGGACAGGGAGGCCTGGCGTGCTGCGGTTCATGGGGTCGCAAAGAGTCGGACACGACTGAGCGACTGATCTGATCTGATCTGATCACTCAAAATGAGTGTGAAATATTCAGTATACTTCTGTGCAGTTTTACTAAGTTGATTTTTCCCATGCACAATTTTAATAGCAATTACTTCATGTTAAAATATTATCACTGTATGAGTTGTATCTCACCAAACGTCCTATGTTGAAGTCTTTACACTCTGCACCTCAGAATGTGACTGCATTTAGAAATGGACACTTGAAAAGGGTAACCAAGTTAAAATGGTATCTTTCAGGTGAGCCCTTATAAAAAGAAAATTTGGACCCAGCCACAAATAGAGGAAAGACCACAAGAAGATAGATCAAGAAAAGGACTCTTAATAAACTAAAGAGAGAAGTCTCAGTAGAAACCAACTCTGCTAATACGTCGATCTGAGCTTCTAGCCTCTAGAAGTATGAGATTTTTAAGCCACTGCAGTACTTTGCTATGGCATTTCTAGCAAATGAATGCAAATATTAATTAAATTTTTCTGATTTTAACAATTTGTAGTATACTATAACATTGGTACCTCACTTTTTATACCACTATGACTCTTGATAATTGTATACACTTAGATAATCTAAATGGCAAGGTTCTCTAAACCAAGACTTTTATCTTTCATAAGGACTATGCTAAATTTTATGTCCTCCAGGCCTATAGGGATGAGTTAAAGATCACTGTTTCCCATTTTATTTGAAGATTTTAAAAGCTGATTGTTTAATTCTTTTCTTTCTTTTTTTTTTTTTTTTTTTTTTTTAGAGAAGGGGTAATTTTCACATTTTCCCACAACAAAGCAAATGTTTGCTATATAATCATGAATAGCAGTTTAAACAATAAATTAATAATCTAATAAGTAATTTATATAACCACATTTTCTTATATGCCTATTAAAATTACCTTTATTTAAATTATTCTGTTATAAGATCTACCAGAATGCAGGTAACTCGAAGTTGTAAACAAAAAGCTTAAAACTTTCCTTGAACAACAATGATTTAAATAAATGGCCAAGTATAAAGTATTGTTATTTTATTTTATATACTTGTCTTATATTAATAAATGACTAAAATATTTGTAATGCCCTTCAAATTTTAACACATTAGGAAAAAGAAAAATATAATTGCTTTTTTACTAGGCCACTCACATAATTTCATACAGTATCCTCAGATATGCAGATGACACCACCCTTATGGCAGAAAGTGAGGAGGAACTAAAAAGCCTCTTGATGAAAGTGAAAGTGGAGAGTGAAAAGGTTGGCTTAAAGCTCAACATTCAGAAAATGAAGATCATGACATCTGGTCCCATCACTACATGGGAAATAGATGGGGAAACAGTGGAAACAGTGTCAGACTTTATTTTTCTGGGCTCCAAATTCACTGCAGATGGTGACTGCGGCCATGAAATTAAAAGATGCTTGCTCCTTGGAAGGAAAGTTATGACCAACCTAGATAGCATATTCAAAAGCAGAGACATTACTTTGCCAACAAAGGTTCGCCTAGTCAAGGCTATGGTCTTTCCTGTGGTCATGTATGGATGTGAGAGCTGGACTGTGAAGAAGGCTGAGCACCGAAGAATTGATGCTTTTGAACTGTGGTGTTGGAGAAGACCCTTGAGCGTCCCTTGGATTGCAAGGAGATCCAACTAGTCCATTCTAAAGGAGATCAGCCCTGGGATTTCTTTGGAAGGAATGATGCTAAAGCTGAAACTCCAGTATTTTGGCCACCTCATGCGAAGAGTTGACTCATTGGAGAAGACTCTGATGCTGGGAGGGATTGGGGGCAGGAGGAGAAGGGGACGACAGAGGATGAGATGGCTGGATGGCATCACTGACTCGATGGATGTGAGTCTGAGTGACCTCTGGGAGTTGGTGATGGACAGGGAGGCCTGGCGTGCTGTGATTCATGAGGTCGCAAAGCGTCGGACATGACTGAGCGACTGATCTGATCTGATCTGATCTGATACATGTATAATATTGTTTTTACATTTATTGGTATGAAGATGTTCAGTTCAGTTCAGTCGCTCAGCTATGTCCAAATCTTTGTGACACCATGAACTGCAGCACACCAGGCCTCCCTGTCCATCACCAACTCCCAGAGCTTGCTCAAACTCATGTCCATTGAGTCGCTGATGGCATCCATACATCTCATCCTCTGTTGTCCCCTTCTCCTCCTGCCTTCAATATTTCTCATTATCAGGGTCTTTTGCAATGAGTTAGCTCTTCACATCAGGTGGCCAAAGTATTGGAGTTTCAACATCAGTCCTTCCAATGAATATTCAGGACTGATTTCCTTTAGAACTGACTGGATTGATCTACTTGCAGTCCAAGGGAGTCTCAAGAGTCTTCTCCAACATCACAGTTCAAAAGCATCTATTCTTCAGCGCTCAGCTTTCTTTATCGTTCAGATTTCACATCCGCATATGACTACTGGAAAAATCATGGCTTTGACTAGATGGACCTTTGTCAGTAACATAATGTCTCTGCTTTTTAATATGCTGTCTAGGTTGGTCATAGCTTTTCTTCCAAAGAGAAAACATCTTTTAATTTCATGGCTGCAGTGACTTCAATTCCATCTGCAGTGACTTTGGAGCCCAAGAAAATAAAGCCTCTAACTGTTTCCATTGTTAACCCATCTATTTGCTATGAAGTGATGGGACCAGATGCCATGATCTTCATTTTTTGGATGTTGGTTTTAAACCAGCTTTTTCACTCTCCTCTTTCATCTTCAAGAAGCTCTTCAGTTCCTCTTCACTTTCTGTCATAAGGGTGGTATCATCTGCATGTCTGAGGTTATTGATATTTTTACTGGTAATCTTGATTCCAGCCTATGCTTGATTCCAGCCTGTGTTTCATTCAGCCCAGCATTTGGCATGATGTACTCTGCATATACATCATGCCATCGTGCCATGGGATGAAATTAAAAAATACTTACTCCTTGGAAGGAAAGTTATGACCAACCTAGGTAACCTATTCAAAAGCAGAGATACTACTTTGTCAACAAAGGTCCATCTAGTCCAGGCTATGGTTTTTCCACTGGATATGTATGGATGTGAGAATTGGACTGTGAAGAAAGCTGAGCACTGAAGAATTTAAGCTTTTGAACTGTGGTGTTGGAGAAGACTCTTGAGAGTCCCTTGGACTGCAAGGAGATCCAACCAGTCCATTCTAAAGGAGATCAGTCTTGGGTGTTCTTTGGAAGGACTGATGTTAAAGCTGAAACTCCAGTACTTTGGCCACCTCATGTGAAGAGTTGACTCATTGGAAATGACTCTGATGCTGAGAGGGATTGGAGGCAGGAGGAGAAGGGGACGATAGAGGATGAGATGGCTGGATGGCATCACTGACTCAATGCACGTGAGTTTGAGTAAACTCTGGGAGTTAGTGATGGACAGGGAGGCCTGGCGTGCTGAGATTCATGGGGTCACAAAGAGCTGGACGTGACTGAGTGACTGAACTGAACTGACTCTGCGAATAATTTAAATAAGCAGGGTGATAATATACAGCCTTGATATAGTCCTTTCCAGCTTTGGAACCAGTCCTTGTTCCATGTCCAGTTCTAACTCTTGCTTCTTGACCTGCATACAGATTTCTTAGGAGGCAGTTAAGGAGATCTGGTATTTCCATGTCTTTAAGAATTTTCCATAGTTTGTTATGATCCAGTAGTCAAAAGTTTTGGCGTAGTCAATAAAGCAGAAATGTTTTCTGGAACTCTCTTGCTTTTTTGATGATCCAAAAGATGTTGGCAATGTGAACTCTGTTTTCTCTACCTTTCCTAAATCCAGCTTGAACATATGGAAGTTAACAGTTCACATACTGCTGAATCCTGGCTTGGAGAATTTTGAGCATTACTTTGCTAGCATGTGAGATGAGTGCAATTGTGCAGTAGTTTGAACATTCTTTGTCATGGCCTTCTTTGGGATTGGATGAAAACTGACCTTTTCCAGTCCTGTGGCCACTACTGAGTTTTCCAAATTTCCTAGCATATTGAGTGCAGCACTTTCACAGCATCATCTTTTAGTATTTGAAATAACTCAACGGGAATTCCATCACCTCTGCTTGTTTTGTTCGTAGTGATGCTTCCTAAGGCCTACTTGACTTTATATTCTAGGATGTATGGCTCTAGGCAAATGATCACACGATCGTGGATATCTGAGTCATGAAAATCTTTTTTTATATATAGTTCTGCTGTGTATTCTTGCCACCTTTTCTTAATATTATCTGCTTCTGTTAGGTCCATGCATCATAGGTCACATGATACATTCTGAATATAAGTTAAATAAGCAGGGTCATAATATACAGCCTTGATCTATTCCTTTCCTGATTTGGAACCAGTCTCTTGTTCCATGTCTGATTCTAACTTTTGCTTCTTGACTTGTATGCAGTTATCTCAGGAGGCACATATGGTGGTCTGGTATTCCCATCTCTTAAAGAATTTCCCACAACTTGTTGTGATCCACACAGTCAAAAGCTTAGCATAATCAATGAAGCAGAAGTAGAAGTTACTATATTTCAATGAAAAAAATAATCCAACTTTACCCATGCACATCTTATTTTTGCATTCAAAGTCGCACATTCTTTTTCCCTTTCCTTGATGACATTCCTTGGTAGCATTTCTCTATCATTCATCTTTTTCAATGTAACAGGTTTTCATTGATAACAGTTGTTTGCTTCTCCTTTCATTTTACATTTTATATTTTACTTACTTAGATTTATTTTGTTTTTCATAATTTATTTTTAAGTTAAATATCTCATTTCACATGCTTGATTTTTCATGTTTTACTGTAAATATGGTTTATTGTATGTTGTCACGAGTTCTGTTAATTCTCATATTATTGATATGTCATTCACTTGTAGATCTTCTTTTGTTCTTTTGCCGCATGGAAATTACAAAAATAATTTTTCAACACATCAAATTTTATATTCTGTGCAACTTTTGCACGAATGAATAACTGTTAAAGAACATTATAGGAGACCATATTTATAATACGAACCCTTTAACATGGCTCAGAATGGTCACAGCTCCCTTTCAGCTTCATTCTCTCCCACAGTTTCTCTAGGATTTAGCTTTTATTTCCATTGTTTGAATTTGCCAACACCCACCTCAGAGCCACCAAACCTGCTGGTCTATCTAGACGCACTTTCAATGCTATATTAACGTAGTTGTTGTGCATTTTTACATGTAAAGTATAATGAAATTTGCCAAAAAAGTTCATAAAGCCAAAGCTATGATTTTTCCAGTAGTGGTGCTGGAGAGTCCAATAGTGGTGCAAGGGACTCTTGAGAGTCCCTTGAACTATAAGGAGATCAAGCCTATCAGTTCTAAATGAAATAAACCCTGAATATTCACTGGAAGGACTGTTGCTGAAGCTAAAGCTCCAATACTTTGTCCACCTGATGCCAAGAGCCGACTCTTTGGTAAAGTCCCTGATTATGAGAAAGATTGAAGGCAAAAGGAAAAGAGGGCAGCAGAGGATAAAATGGTTAGATAGCATTACCTGTTGAATGGTTATGAATCTGAGCACTCTCCAAGAGATAGTGAAGGACAGGGGAGCCTTGTATGCTCCAGTCTACGGGGTCAAAAAAAGTGGGACTCAACTTCATGACTGAACAACAACTACAAAATGAACTTTATCAGGGACTGACATTTTAAAGATACTGTTTACTTTTTAAAACTTAAAAAAATAGTAGTTACATATGTGATTCATTCATAGAAGCAAAATATATTTTAATGGGGTGACTGATTTTGCAATGTTTGATATAATTGTTGCCTTCACTAGGCAAAAGTGTCAACATTTTTCAAAGTAGATTATGACCAAAAGAAGGTTTTACACTTGTGATTAAAAAGATAAATATTTAAATCTTGAACACAGCTGGTCGGATGTCAGGAAAAACTCATGTATGTATCATATTACAGTTTACCTCATATACTGACTGAAACTCACTATTTAGTTAATTTTTAATCTATCATCAAAAGTACTTTATTTATAAAATAAAATCAATTTTCTTTTAACTTGATCATTTTACATATGGGAAAAAAAGGATTTCCTCATATCAGATTAATTTTTCAATGGTAGTTAATATAAATCAAATAATAATTAAATCAGTCAGATTATATAAAAGCATCAATATATTCAATAACATACTGATTATAAATGTTTGTTTATTCCAAAATTTAAAGGTTATGCATACTTTTTTAAAAAATAACTGATATTTCTGTGATATAACTTCCAACAGGTATGAAAAATTCAAGTTAAAACTATTAATTGCTAACTTTACAATGTATATTTTCACTCAAAAGTGTTGAGGAAATAAACTATTGTGATATATGTACAGCAGGCATAAAGAATTGTGTTTAGCTAATATTCCTAAGAGTTAAGAATTACACATATTATTATCTATTACTGTATTTTGTAATAATAAAATATATATTATTTTGTATAAGTAGATTAGAAGAGATTTCTGGATAACTTAATATTAAAGATGTCAATGTTGTTCCAATTATTCTGTATTACTTTAATGTCGTTCTATTTATATGCTCATAAATCCCATAAAGCAAGTATTGATACATGTTCCCCATAAAACAAAGGGATATGGTTCATGGAACTGCTGAGCTCCTTTACAACCTCATGACATCTTAGACCCTGGTTGTTACCCTTCTGATTGGAATAGCCATGGTTCATAGGATTTATGGCTCCATTTTATTAGTGTTGTGTCTTAGGAGTTACCCTATGGATATGTTACCTTCTATTAATATTATAATGCTTACACACCGTATCAGTTTATTTTCACGGGGCTTAATATGTCCATAGCTAATGACACAAAAATTTCTTTATTGTGGTTTTAATACTTTATTCCCTGGAAGTTATAGATTGAATGACAGTTAATTCCTATAAAATGTTTAATTCTATTTGTTTGTTTTTTCTTATTGTAGTGGTCTGTACCACTAAATACCTTCATTTCTTCTATAATGTTGTGCATGTGTGTTTAATTAAAAAAAAAAGTGGTACAGGGTACATTCAAGTTAACATATGTGTTTTATTTTAGAAAAAATGAAATGGTAAGTGTAAACATACTGTTGACATTTTATCTCACAATATTTTATTTCATTTGTTTTTGTAGATATAACACACATATTAAAATAAAAATATTAATAAAATGTTATTCATACTCTCAGAAATTTATAAAACATTACTTTGGTATTTTTCTGGAGCACCATTTTTGTCAAAAGTGTTAAAAATGATGTTCATGTTTTTGTGATTAACTAAGCATTTAAAATTTTCATTTAGTTCAGTTCAGTTCAGTTCATTCACCCAGTCATGTCTGACTCTTTGTGACCCCAGGCCTCCCTGTCCACCACCAACTCCCAGAGTTTACCCAAACCAATGTCCATTGTGTCAGTGATGCCATCCAGCCATCTCATCCTCTGTCGTCCCCTTCTATTCCTGCCCCCAATCCCTCCCAGCATCAGGGTCTTTTCAAATGAGTCAGCTCTTCTCATCAGGTGGCCAAAGTATTGGAGTTTCAGCTTCAACATCAGTCCTTCCAGTGAATACCCAGGACTGATCTCCTTTAGGATGGACTGGTTTCATTTAGTGGGATACTTATTTTAATGCTGTTCCCTACATTTAAATCTTTAATTTTTGTTTCCCTTTTAAAAGTAATTTTGTTATGCTTTTCTTAATTTTGTTTTGCTGTTTTATACTTGAAACAATGTTTAGTTTCTAAATTATATTATTTCTATTTTGCTCGTATGACTGTTTGAAGCTGGTGATTTTGCCATATACTGCAGTTCACAATGCATGGTAATTATCTCATTTGATCATAGACATTTTGTACTTTCATTTCAAGGTAAATGATCTTCAGCAAAACACAGTTATCACAGGAAATAAATTATAATTTTAACAAATGAAAGCTCTAATTTGTATTCTCAGTGAAATTTTAGTATACTGTATCCAAAAATAAGGACCTGTATTTTGAAAAACATTTCGAGGGGATTTTCCTGTGTTCCTGGTTAGATATTGTCAAACTACAACAAAGTGCTATTTTTTTTTTTCTTACTATATTCCCAAAGTTTTCTTTCCTGACAAGATTAAATATAGCAGATCTTTGGAAGTAATATGATAAAGTTTAAGATCAAGAATGTGGATAGTGCTTAAGACCAAAAAATTATTTAAAGCAATATTAAATGGCAAGGCAAGACTTAAAAAGCTTTTATTTTTATATCAATCAGGGAATTTAAATTTTATGCAAGAGAATATTTAGCTCAAATTCAATAAAAATGGCAAATTATGGTTATTGGCTTAAATGCAAATGATTAAGGTTGGATATGCAAGTGATGCATAATCAAGACTAAAGTAACATTTCTATGATTCTTTTGGGCTTCCATCATTCATTGTGCTAGATTAGGCTTCTGAGTTACTGAAGCAATTTCATGTACCATATTTATATACCAAAGTTTCAAGAGGAAGATCATTTGTGTCCCCAGACTTATCAGATAATGTTCTGATATCCACACTGATATTTATTCTTGTATCAAGATTTGATACATACTGAACATCTCATCCCATTGATTCTTGTATCAACATTTGATACATACTGAACTGTACATCTCATCCCATTGATTGATTTAGAAGGGTGCATACAGAACCATTCACCATGAAAAGACTGATATGATTAGTTTAGTTAAATGGGCTTCAATTACACTTTTATATTAGAATCACACCTGAACAAAATATTGAAGCTAGGAATGATCTCATAGATCTACTCAATCTCCAAACCTGAATATTATGAAAAAAAAAAAAAAACTCAAAACACTCTGCTGTATAGCCTGAACTTATGGCCCTTAGATTTAGATTTAGTCCTTTAGAGAGAACACAAAACTGTGGATCAGATTTAATCCCATCCCAATGAAATCTAAAGTTTGGCTAGAGACAAACTAGAGCTTTCTCTACTTTTCTCAATAGTAGGAGAGAAAAATCAACTTGCAAATACTTTAGTTCATATCAGATCAGATCAGTTGCTCAGTCATGTCCGACTCTATGCGACCTCATGAATTGCAGCACGCCAGGCCTCCCTGTCCATCACCAACTCCTGGAGTTCACTGAGACTCACATCCATCGAGTCAGTGATGCCATCCAGCCATTTCATCCTCTGTCATCCCCTTCTTCTCCTGCCCTCAATCCCTCCCAGCATCAGAGTCTTCTCCAATGAGTCAACTCTTCGCATGGAGTGGCCAAAGTACTGGAGTTTCAGCTTTAGCATCATTCCTTCCAAAGAAATCCCAGGGCTGATCTCCTTCAGAATGGAGTGGTTGGACCTTCTTGCAGTCCAAGGGACTCTCAAGAGTCTTCTCCAACACCACAGTTCAAAAGCATAAATTCTTTAGCCTTCTTCACAGTCCAGCTCTCACATCCATACATGACCACAGGAAAAACCATAGCCTTGACTAGGCGAACCTTTGTTGGCAAAGTAATGTCTCTGTTTTTCAATATGCTATTTAGGTTCGTCATAGCTTTCCTTCCAAGGAGCAAGCATCTTTTAATTTCATGGCTGCAGTCACCATCTGCAGTGAATTTGGAGCCCAGAAAAATAAAGTCTGACACTGTTTCCACTGTTTCCCCATCTATTTCCCATGAAGTAATGGGACCGGATGCCATGATCTTCGTTTTCTGAATGTTAAGCTTTAAGCCAACTTTTTCACTCTCCACTTTCACTTTCATCAAGAGGCTCTTCAGTTCCTCTCCACTTTCTGCCATAAGGGTGGTGTCATCTGCATATCTGAGGTTATTGATATTTCTCTGGGCAATGTTGATTCCAGCTTGTGTTTCTTCCAGTCCAGCATTTCTCATGATGTACTCTGCATATAAGTTAAATAAACAGAGTGACAATATACAGCCTTGACACAACTTAATTTATTATTTGATCACTATTTCTTCACTATTTGACTTCCTTGTTTGCTTCCCTGATGGCTCAGATGGTAAAGAATCTGCCTGCAATGCAGGAGACCTTAGTTTGATCCCTGGATTGGGAAGATACCCTGAAGAAGGGCATGGTAACCCACTCCAGTATTGTCTGGAGAATCACCATGGACAGAGCCTGGTGGGCTCCAGTTAATGGGGTCACAAAGAGTCAGACATGATTGAGCAACTATGCACAAGCACATTCCTTCTTTAGTCATGTACAGTGTGTGGTTAACTTACATCTGGGTTTTTTGCAAAGCCAACTCAAGATGCAATATTTAGATATTTCCCATATTTATATTAAACTAAAGTTTCACAAAGACTGGTTGATTTGTTTTAATGTATATTTGAGAAATTATATGAAAACAAACTTAACGATATAGTTTACAATCATTATGCTCTACCACTAAGATTATATTTTGACAGTAATAAATTATGGTATCAATACATTTATGGGATACAAATCCAAAGGAAATTTATATGCATTTCAAATTGCATGTTCCTGAAATATTAAAGCGTTCACTTGTTCTCTTAATATTCACATTTTAAAGATTTTCTTAATTTAAAAATACCTGTAAAAGAGAATTTATGCATTGTGCTTTTAGGTTGGGAAAAAATGCTATATCAGTATAAAGACTTTGATAAGCACACTGAATTTTCTATCACGTCAAAAAGTATGTTTTGCTCTGTGTGCTATTTTCTATGGGCTTTTGCTGGTGATACTGTTGTAAAATTCTCCATGATCTAAAAATGGCCTTGAAGTTCTTTTGCTTCAGTTGCAAATCTATTAATAGAATGGGCAGAGAATTGTGATGGTTCATTGCTTTCAGCTGATGGAGGGGAATGAAATGACCTCTTACTTTCAAAGTGGCATTGAGGCAAAATTGCCTCAGACATCCAGACATGGAGTAAAGTAAAAATAGGATTTACTCTTTTTTCTCAAGGCCTGAGAAGGATGCACATCTCTCTAAAAATGCAAGTATTTCACAAATTTTAAATTTTGAAGCAATTTCAGCTGATTTAAATAAAATAAGAGTGGTAGGACTGTGTAACTAGTATCTAAATACAACCAGGAGCTACAATTTGTATATAAACCTAAGGTTGGTATTTGGGGTCCAATAAAGTTCACTACAGGATAAACTCCAAATTATATAGGCTTCAAGTTTTCCTACCAACTGTCTATTATATAATAGCTTTGAAAACCATTTATTTAGATTTAAAATTTCCAGCATCTATTTTTGCTTAAATAAGTGTAGTTTTGTAAGTAACGAATAACACATTATGGAGGATTTAAATATAAATTGAATAGCTACATATCAAAACATGCCAAATTGTAAAGTCTGTCTCCAAAAGGGAGTTTTAGACCAATTTTGATGTGAAAATGTAATAAATAGAGAAATTAATTTACTCTTTATACACAACACTACATATATAGTTAACTTAATCCATTTTAGAAATATGGAAATGCTTGTGTCTTTTTACTTTAAAATTTTTGACCATCATATATTAGGTTGAGAACAGAAAGCAGTATCTGCTCTCAAAATAGTAACCTAAGAAATGTAAGTTAACATAAAAAGAAAACAATTAGTAATGGTGAAAATAGTGAAAGTCACACTGGAAATAAGAAATAGTGACAAATTTTCTTGAATCATGTCCCCACCATAGTGAGACAGGTTATTTTTGAAAACGAAGATAAACACACAAACACATGGGCATTCATGTGCAGATTATACTTGATTTTGTATATTAAATATATTAAAAGTTACAAAATGTAGAGACTTCATGAGATACCAAATAATTCTTTGTGGTGAATAATCTCTATGGCATTTTGTGGAAGCACAATGACTGATAAACAGAGGACTACTTCCCTGTTGGCTTAGACAGTAAAGCATCTGCCTACAATGCGGGAGGCCCAGGTTCAATCCCTGGGTCAGGAAGATATCCTGCAGAAGGAAATGGCAACCCATTCCAGTATTCTTGCCTGGAAAATCCCATAGACAGAGGAACCTGGTAGGCTACATTCCATGGGGTTGCAAAGAGTTGGACACGAATGAGTGACTTCACTTTCACACTCTGAAGTGGACTCACACCAATCACAGATCTCACCTGACTGTGAAATACACTAATGTATTCCTTTCCTACTGCTCTTGCAACAAATTACCACAAATGAAAGGTCTTAAGACAAAGCAAATGAGCTGTCTTACAGTCTAGTACTCAGAAGTCTGAAATAGGTTTACCAGGGATAAAACCAAGATGTCAGCAGAGCCATGTTTTTTCTGGAAGCTCTGCAGGAGAATCTGTTCTGTGCCTTGCCCAGCTCTATCAGCTGCCTCCATTCCTCAGGTTGTGTCTGCATCTTTATGACCTCTGCCTCCATCGGGACATTTTTCTTTACTACTGATCCTCTTCTTTTCCTCTTATGAGAATTCTTATGATTACAGTATGGTGTTTCCTTAAAAAAGCTGAAAATAGAACTACCATGTTACCCATTACTGGGCATATACCCTGAGAAAACCATAACTCAAACAGTCACAGACACCTCAATGTTCATTACAGCACCATTTATTATATAATAGACAGGACATGGAAACAACCTACATGTCCATCAACAGAGGAATGGATAAAGAAGATGTGGTACACATATACAATGGAATATTACTCAGCCATAAAAAGGAATGGAATTAGTAGAGACATTGATGGAACTAGAGACTGTCATATGGAGTGAAGTAAGTCAAAAAGAGAAAAATAAATATATTATCTCATATACATAGAATCTGAAAAAAAATGGTATAGATGATTTTATTTAAAAAACAGTAATAGAAACACAGATATAGAGAACAAACATATGGATATCAAGGTGGGAAGGAGGAGTGGGATGAATCGGGAGATTGATATTAACATATATATTAATACACTATTGATCAGATCAGATCAGTTCAGTCGCTCAGTCATGTCCGACTCTTTGCGACCCCATGAATCGCAGCACACCAGGCCTCCCTGTCCATCACCAACTCTTGGAGTTCACTCAGACTCATGTCCATCGAGTCAGTGATGCCATCCAGCCATCTCATCCTCTGTCGTGCCCTTCTCCTCCTGCCTCCAATCCCTCCCAGCATCAGAGTCTTCTCCAATGAGTCAACTCTTCGCATGAGGTGGCCAAAATATTGGAGTTTCAGCTTTAGCATCATTCCTTCCAAAGAAATCCCAGGGCTGATCTCCTTCAGAATGGACTGGTTGGATCTCCTTGCAGTTCAAGGGACTCTCAAGAGTCTTCTCCAACACCACAGTTCAAAAGCATCAATTCTTCAGCGCTCAGCCTTCTTCACAGCCCAGCTGATACTATGTATAAAATAGCTAACTAATGAGAGCATACTGTATAGTACAAGGAACTCTACTCAGTGTTCCCTGGCGATGTAAATGGGAAGAAAATTATAAAGAGGGCATATATCTATACATATAGCTGATTCACTTTACAGTACAGCAGAAACTACCACAAGATTGTAAACCCACCATATTCCAATAATTTTTAAGAGAATTTTTGTGATTTCCTTGAACAAACCCCTTGGACTGCAAGGAGATCCAACCAGTCCATTCTGAAGGAGATCAGCCCTGGGTGTTATTTGGAGGGAATGATGCCAAAGCTGAAGCTCCAGTACTTTGGCCACCTCATGCGAAGACTTGGCTCATTGGAAAAGACTCTGATGCTAGGAGGGATTGGGAGCAGGAAGAAAAGGGGATGACAGAGGATGAGACGGCTGGATGGCATCACCGACTTGATGGACATAAGTTTGAGTCCATCTTGCCTGCCAAAGTGTCTATACCATCTTGCATTTCTGGGAGCTGGTGGTGAACAGCTAGGCCTGGCATGCTGCGATTCATGGGGTTGCAAAGAGTCGGACACAACTGAGCGACTGAACTGAACTGAACAAACCTGGATGTTCCAGAATAATGTTGAGAGTGATGGATAGCAACAGGAACTCTCATTTGTTTCTGTGGAAATGCAAGATGGTATAGCCACTTTGGCAGACAAGTTGGAAGTTTCTTACAAAACTAAACACACTTTTACCATATAATCTGGCCATCACAGTTCTTGATATTAATATTTACTCCAATGAGTTAAAAAATTGTGTCCATACAAAAACTTGTATGATGATAGTGGCTTTATCCTTAATTGCAAAACCTTGGACCCAAATATATCTTCAGTAGGTGAATGGATAAATTAACTGTGGTACATCTAGAGTATGGAATACAATTTGACACTAAAAAGAAATGTACTATCATGAAATTAAAAGGGAACAAAATTGGGCCATTTGTAGAGATTCAGAGTGACCTAGAGACTATCACACAGAGTGAAGTAAGTCAGAAAGAGAAAAACAAATATCATATATTGATGCATATAGGTGGAATCTAGAGAAGTGGTACGGCTGAACCTACTTGAAAAGCAGAAATAGAAACACATGTAGAAAACAAATGTATGGACACCAAGGAGGGAGAGCGGGGCTGGGATGAACTGAGACATTGAGATTGACATATGCACACTGGTATGTATGAAATAGGTCTAGTGAGGCCCTCCTGCATAGCACAAGGAACTCTGCACCCTGTGGTGACCTAGATGGAAGGGAAGTACATGCTGATTCACTTCATTATACAGCAAAAACTAGCACATCATTGTGAAGCAACTATACCCCAATACATTAAAAAATAAATTAATAAAAATAAAACACATGGGGAAAACTTGAATGCATAATTCTAACTCAGAGAAGTCAGTCTGGAAAGAATACTTTATGTATTATTTCAACTATATGACATTCTGGGAAAGGTAAAACTATGGAGACAGTGAAAGTTTAATGCTTGCCAGGAACTGTGGGGGTAGAAAAAATGAATAGTTTGTGCACAAAGCTTTTTTTAGGACAACAAAACTATTCTGTATGATACCACAATGATGAATACATATTATATATTTGTCAAAATCCATAGCATTTACAATGCCAAACTAAACCGCAATGTAAACAAAGGATGTTGAGTGATAAGTCAATGTCAGTTTGTCAGTTGTGGTAAATTTACCACTCTAGTGTGAGGTGTTGATAGTGAGGGAGACTTTGCACTGTGTGTGTATGTGTGTGTGTGGTGGGGGTAGGAAGCTTATGGGAAATCTCTATACTTCTAAATTTTGCCGCAAACCTAAAACTGCCCTAAGTAGCCATTGTGTTGTTGTTGTGTAGGCATTCAGTCGTGTCTGACTCTTTGTGACACTGTGGACTGAAGCCCACAAGGTTCTTCTGTCCATGGAATTCTCCAGGCAAGAATACTGAAGTGGGTTGCCATTCCCTTCTCCAGAGGATCTTCCTGACTGAGATTGAATTTGGATCTTGGATCTCCTGCATTAGATGAGAATTATTTACCATCTGAGCCACCAAAGAAGCCCCAAACTGCCATAAAAAGACATCAATTTAAGCAGACAATCAAGATAAGGATTTTTTTTTAAAATCTAATTAAATGGCTACATATAGAAATAAGGAGTCTTCCCAGGTGACTCAGTGGTAAAGAATACAGTGCAGGAGACAAATAGAGATGTGATTTGATCCTTGGGTTGGAAAGATCTCCCAGAGTAGAAAATGGCAACCTGCTCCAGTATTCTGGCCTGGAGAATCCCATGAACAGAGCAATCTGGAATCTGGCAGGCTGCAGTCCATGGGTCACAAAGAGTTGGAGATAACTGAATGACTGAGCATGCTGCTGCTGCTGTTGCTAAGTCACTTCAGTTGTGTCCAACTCTGTGCTACCCTGTGGACAGCAGCTCACCAGACTCCTCTGTCCACGAGATTTTCTAGGCAAGAATATTGCGGTGGGTTGCCATTTTATTCTCTGGTGATTGAGCATGCACACATAGAAATAGGGAAAATAAACATCTGAATTTATTCCTATTGAGTTTCCTTTCCATGCAGCCAGAGCAAAAGACATAGTGATTGAGGCAATGTTAATCCAGAAAGTCTAATTTATTCTATAGAATGACTAAAATTACAGATGTTCATAATGCAGCTTGTTGGAAAAAAGGTGTTTGCTATGACTAGTGTGTTCTCTTGACAAAACTCTATTAGCCTTTACCCTGTTTCATTCTGTACTTCAAGGCCAAATTTGCCGGTTACTCTAGGTATTTCTTTACTTCCTACTTTTGCATTCCAGTCCCCTGGGAAAGATTGAAGGTGGGAGGAGAAGGGGACAACAGAGGATGAGATAGTTGGATGGCATCATAGAGTCTGAGTAAGCTGCAGGAGTTGGTGATGGACAGGGAAGCCTGGCGTGCTCTAGTCCATGGGGTCACAAAGAGTTCGAACACGACTAAGCAACTGAACTGAACTGAATGAAACTAGGCTATAGTCCCTGGAATGTACAGAGAGGACAGATACAATTAATTTATTTGTATCTAAACCAAGTTATTTCCTACTTGGATCTCAAAATTTGCTGTGAAGTTCAAATTAAATCCCTTTCTCAGAATTGTCCTTAGGAGGGAGCACCTAGAAAATAGATCGTTACATACTTTGCATAAAGCTTTACCATTATTTAGAGGAAACAGTTCAAAAGCTGAGAAAATCATAACAAAAATAAAGAACTATTATTGGAACTAGTAGAGATCAATATCAGTATAATGATTTTAATTTCTATATAGAGATTATACTACAGATGTTTACAAAGAATTGATTGTGAAAAACAACTGTTATTAACTTTTTATTTTTGCAATAAAATTTTAACATATTTTATCTTCCTTCATAATCTCTATAAGCAGAGATTTTCTAAAATCCTACTGTAAGATAAATATATGAAAATAGGATAGACAAAAATTAATGAGCTTAAATATTCTTTAAACTTACAATTTTAAAGGGTACTTTCTTCCCTTAAAATTAGTGGATTGACCAGTAATTTGAGTAAAACAAAAGGAACATATGGTGTTAAATAAAGAAATGGACTTTTCAGTGAGTTGCTATATAGCCACATCAAATTTGAAATATTAACTTTAGAGAGCAAAAAGAAAAATATTAGAAAATGTGGGTGAACATATTATCTTATCATAAGACTGTTTTAAAATGTATGTGCATTTAATTGAAGATTTATAAATGAACATCTTTCGTAGCTTCTGTATTACAAATACTATGAAAATACCAAAATCAGAAAATAATTTTAAACAAATTATGAATAATTTAATAATACTATTTCAAATTAATTATGAAGATTAAAATGAAAAAAATACAAGACATATAATTCATGCAATAAATAATTTAATAAATACATGAAAATTTATTCCATTCATAAATAATCATAGAAGTAATAATTTTTAAAATGAATATATTTCTATAATCACGACAAAGATGAAAGAATAGTAACCAACACTCATGAAAAAATCAATTATGTTTTAATTGAACACATTGCTTAATCTATGAACCTCATGCTTTATGTTTTCACTTTATAATGATGAATATATCTTATTATTTGAAACAAAATGTAAAAAAAGCTACTAATTATACCCTAACAATTATTTGTTAATCTCTCTTTTTCATTATGGAAATTATTTTTATATACTCTACTCTCCTATTTTACTGTCTTTGGTCTTCCTTTTTTGTTTCATATATTTGATATTTTTTTCTTATGTTCTGCTTTTGTTTTTGCCGATTTATTACCAAGTTGAAAATCAGACTATATTGAAGAGAGAGACTACACATGGAAAGTTTTGCTAGCAATAGAAAATTTTCTCAGAAATTAATATCTGGAAATAAATTTCATATTTTCATATGGAAATTACTAAAGACACAAGACTGTTTTGTAATATATTTGTCAAAACTGAAGGTAGAAGTTATTTGCATGTTTACTTCTATTATAAAGGTTCTCTAACATCTTTTTCAGCTTTAATGATGTATAGTAAGCAAATAAAATCATAAGATGTTTTATATATACATGTAAATAATATTGGATACATATGCATTTTGATAGGATTCCATCCATCTAGTTAATTATCACACAATATCAGATCAGATCAGATCAGTTGCTCAGTCGTGTCTGACTCTTTGCGACCCCATGAACTGCAGCACGCCAGTCCTCCCTGTCCATCACCAACTCCCGGAGGTCACATAATATGTATAATGTATGTTGGAGAAGGAAATGGCAACCCACTCCAGGGTTCTTGCCTGGAGAATCCCAGGGACGGGGGAGCCTGTTGGGCTGCCGTCTATGGGGTCGCAGAGAGTCGGACACGACTGAAGCGACTAACAGCAGCAGCATGTTTAAAAGCATTTAAGTTATATTCTCTTACTAAATATTGATATTGTTTTATTCCTAATAAATAGTTACGGTTTTTATATCCCTTTTGTAAATTTAAATGTCCCCATCTCTTCTAACATACTTATTTTTCCCCTTTTATATTACTGAACTTACATCAATATTGACATGTCCTTCTTCTTTTGTCCTCATGTGTAATATATCTTTCCTTTTATGGTTATCTATGCTCTCTGTCACACACTTATCTTTGTCATTTGTAAGCAATATAGTTGGGTTTTGTTTTATATTGCAGTTTGAGAATATATGCCTTTAATTGGATCTCATTTTCTTTAAGGGTTTCCCTGGTGGCTCAGTGCTAAAGAATCCACCTGCTAATGCAGGAGATAGCGCTTTAATCCCTGGGTCAGGAAGATGCTCTGGAGAAGGAAATGGCAACTCATTCTATATTCTTGCCTGAAGAATCCCATGGAGAGAGCCTGGTGTGCTACAGTTCGTGCCGTCACAGAATTGAACACAGCAACTGAGCATTCAAACAGTTCCTTTAATGAAAGGAACACATATAGAAGCTGAAATTTAGAACTAACTCCTCTTTCTCACCACCTTTCTCTTCTGCCACTGTCCCTATCTTTACTCCCTATCTTTCCACTCCTCTCATTCTCCTTATGCTATCAAATTCACTGTGTAACTCCCAACTTCAATGAAATACAAATCATTCCCAAATTTTATCTCCAGACTGTCCTTTTTCTGAAATCTGTCCTCTTAAAAACATTGTTTTTTCAACAATTTATATCTAAATTATGGCTGAAGTGAAGTGTGACTAAATCTTAATTAATTAATTCCTACATGCCATCCAAATCTATTTTTCGATGTTGCCTTGGTCATTTAACCTATTAAGCACTTCCCATCAATACATCAGTAGTGTTTTTCAAATTAATTCTGGTTCAATTCAAGCTTGTCTGTTCCAAGGGAAAGACAAAGTGATCTTCACAAAACAAATATATTATCTAGTTACTTTCTCTGTTTTAAACACTTATAATTGAATCCTATTGCTATCAGGGTTAAATAAAAATTCTTAACTTTGCCACTGTGCTTTGCTTACTCCTGTTGGCTAATCCTTCTCAGTGCATGAAGCTAGTTCACGACTGACTCTGTGCAATCCTATGGACTGTAGCCCACCAGGCTTATATGTCCATGGGATTCTCCAGGCATGAATATTGGAGTGGGTGGCCATGCCCTCCTCTAAGGGATCTTCCCTACCCAGGAATCAAATCAGCAAATAAGGTACTGATAGGTGAATTTTTACTCGTTTTTAGAACCTATTTTGCAGTTTGAACTCTTGGATTCCAATCCAAAACTAAGGCACAACTTTATGTTAATTTTATCTATTGACATATATTTGCCATTTATAGAACTTATAATCCTTGTATGTGTGCATACTCTGTCATGTTCAACTCTTTACGATCCTATGTTCTGCACCCCACCAAGCTCCCCTGCCAATGGAATTTTCCAAGCAAGAACTGGAGTGGGTTGCCATTTCCTCCTCCAAAGAATCTTCCTGACACAGAGATAAAGTTCATGTCTCCTGCATTGGCAGGCAAATTCTTTACCACTGAGCCACTCTGCTAGATTTAAACGCCTGAGGTGTTTATAAGAGCTCATACAGTAACTTACCTTCACGTTGGAAATATTGAAATTGGCTGTCTGGGTGATTTAAAGTCTCTCATCCTTTATCTTGGCCTATTTTATATAATGAAACTTAAGAAAAAATTTATTACAAACTTCAGTTCAGTTCAGTAAGTCATGTCTGACTCTTTGTGAACCCATGGACTGCAGCATGGCAGGCCTCCCTGTCCATCACCAACTCTCAGAGCTTGCTCACACTCATGTCCATTGTGTCAGGGATGCCATCCAACCATCTCATCCTCTGTTGTCACTATCTCCTCCTGTCCTCAATCTTTTCCAGCATCAGGGTCTTTTCCAATGAGTCAGTTCTTCAGATCAGGTGGCCAAAGTATTGGAACTTCAGCTTCAACATCAGTCCTTGCAATGAATATTCAGGACTGATTTCCTTTAGGAATGGTTGGTTTGATCTCCTTGCAGTCCAAGGCACTCTCAAGAATCTTCTTCAACACCATACTTCAGAAACATCAATTCTTTTGTGCTCAGTTTTCTTTATGTTCCAACTCTCATATCAATACATGACTACTGGAAAAATCATAGCTTTGACTAGACAGACCTTTGTCAGCAAAGTAATGTCTCTGTTTTTCAATATACTGTCTAAGTTGATCATAGCTTTTCTTCCAAGGAGCAAGTAACTTTTAATTTCATGGCTTCTGTCACCATTTGAGGTGAATTTGGAGCCCAAGAAAACAAAGTCTGTCAATGTTTCCATTTTTCCCCCATCTGTTTGCCATGAAGTGATGGGACTAGATGCCATGATCTTCATTTTTTGAATGTTGAGTTTTTAGACAACTTTTTCACTCTCCTCTTTTACTTTCACCAAGAGGCTTTTTAGTTCTTCTTCACTTTCTGCCATAAGGGTAGTGTCATCTGGGTACCTGAGGTTATTGATATTTCTTCTGACACTCTTGATTCTAGCTTGTTCTTCATTCAGTCCAGCATTTTGCATGATGTACTCTGCATATAATTTAAATAAGCAAGATGACAATAATCGGCTTTGAATACTCTTTTCCCAATTTGGAACCAGTTCATTGTCCCATGTCCTCTTTTTTTTTTTTTTTTCTTTTTGTATTGTTCTTCTGTGAATTCTTGCCACCTCTTCTTAATATCTACTGATTCTGTTAAGTCCATACCATTTCTGTCCTTTATTGTGCCTATCTTTGCATAAAATGTTCCCTTGGTATCTCTAATTTTTTTGAAGAGATCTCTAGTCTTTCCCATTCTATTGTTTTCCTCTATTTCTTTCCAATAATCTTAGGAAGTTTTTCTTATCTCTCCTTACTATTCTCTGAAACTCTGCATTCAGATGGATATATCTTTCCTTTTCTCCTTTGTCTTTTGCCTCTCTTCTTTGCTCAGCTATTTGTAAGTCTTCCTCAGACCACCGTTTTGCCTTTTTGCATTTCTTCTTGGGAACGGTTTTGATCACTGCCTCCTGCATGATGTTAAAAACACCTGTCTATATAGTTCTATAGGCACTCTAGCCATCCGATCAAATCCCTTGAGTCTATTTGTCACTTCCACTGTTTAATCATAAGGGATTTAATTTAGGTCATATCTGAAGGGTCTAGTTGTTTTCCCTATTTTCTTCAATTTAAGTCTGAATTTGGCAATAAGGAGTTCATGATCTGAGGCACAGTCAGCTCCCAGTCTTATTTTTGCTGACTCTATAGAGCTTCTCCATCTTATGTTGCAAAGAATACAATCAATCTGATTTCAGTATTGACCATCTGATGATTTTCATGTGTAAAGTCTTCTCTTGTCTTGTTGGAAGAGGGTGTTTACCATGACCAGTGTGTTCTCTTGGCAAAACTCCTTTAGCCTTTGCCCTGATTTATTTTGTTCTCTAAAGCCAAGTCTGACTGTTACTTTAGGTAACTTCCTAGACTTCCTGGATTTCCCACATTCCAATCCCCTATGATGAAAAATGCTCCTTTTATTGGTGTTAGTTATAGAAGGTCTTGTAGGTCTTCACAGAACCATTCAACTTCAGCTTCTTTGGCATTAGTGGTTGGGGTGTAGACTTGGATTACTCTGATATTGAATGGTTTTCTTTGGAAAAGAATAGAGATCATTTGATCTTTTTTGAGATTGCAACAAAGCACTGTATTTTGGAGCCTTTTGTTGACTATGAGGACTACTCCATTTCTTCTAAGGGATTCTTGCCACAGTAGTAGATATAATGATCATCTGAATTAAATTTGTCCATTCTGGTCCATTCCAATTAGTTCACTGATTCCTAAAATGTTTATGTTCACTCTTGCCATCTCCTGTTTGGCCTCTTCTGATTTACCTTGATTCATGAATCTAACATTCCAGGTTCCTATGCAATATTATACTTTACAGCATCAAACTGTATTTCCATCACCAGTCATATTCACAGCTGGGTGTTTTGTGTGTGTGTGTGTGTGTGTGTGTGTGTGTGTGTGTGCGCGTGTGTGTGTGTGTTTTGCTTTGGCTCCCTCTCTTCATTATTTCTGCAGGTATTTCTCCACTCTTCTCCAGTAGCATATTAGGTACCTGCCAATCTGGGGAGTGAAAGTGCTGCACTTAATATGCCAGCAAATATGGAAAACTCAGCAGTGGCCACAGGACTGGAAAAGGTCAGTTTTCATTCTAATCCCAAAGAAAGGCAATGCCAAAGAATGCTCAAACTACTGCATATTTGCACTCATCTCACATGTAGTAATGTTCAAAATTCTCCAAGCCAGGCTTCAGCAATATGTGAACTGTGAACTTCCAGATGTTCAAGCTGGTTTTAGAAAAGGCAGAGGAACCAGAGATCAAATTGCCAAATCCACTGGATCATGGAAAAAGCAAGAGAGTTCCAGAAAATCATCTATTTCTGCTTTATTGACTATGCCAAAGCCTTTGACTGTGTGAATCACAATAAACTGTGGAAAATTCTTCAAGAGATGGGAATGCCAGACCACCTGACCTGCCTCTTGAGAAAACTATATGCAGGTCAGGAAGCAACAGTTAGAACTGGACATGGAACAGACTGGCTCCAAAGAGGAAAAGGAGTTCATCAAGGCTGTATATTGGTCACCCTGCTTGTTTAACTTATATGCAGAGTACATCATGAGAAACTCTGGACTGGAAGAAGCACAAGCTGGAATCAAGATTGCTGGGAGAAATATCAATAACCTCAGATATGCAGATGATACCACCCTTATGGCAGAAAGTGAAGAGGAACTAAAAAGCCTCTTGATGAAAGTGAAAGTGGAGAGTGAGAAAGTTGGCTTAAATCTCAACATTCAGAAAACAAAGATCTTGGCATCTGGTCCCATCACTTCATGGCAAATAGATGGGGAAATAGTGTCAGACTTTATTTTTCTGGGCTCCAAAATCACTACAGATGGTGACTGCAGCCATGAAATTAAAAGACGCTTACTCCTTTGAAGAAAAGTTATGACCAACCTAGATAGCATATTGAAAAGCAGAGACATTACTTTGCCAACAAAGGTTCACCTAGTCAAGGCTATGGTTTTTCTTGTGGTAATTAATGCATGTGAGACCTGGACTGTGAAGAAGGCTGAGAGCCAAATAATTGATACTTCTGGACTGTGGTGTTGGAGAAGACTCTTGAGAGTCCCTTGGACTTCAAGGAGATCTAACCAGTCCATTCTGAATGAGATCAGTCCTGGGTGTTCTTTGAATGGAATGATGCCAAAGCTGAATCTCCAGTACTTTGGCCACCTCATGCGATGAGTTAATTCATTGGAAAAGACTCTGATGCTGGGAGGGATTGGGGTAGGAGGAGAAGGGAACGACAGAGAATGAGATGGCTGGATGGCATCACTGACTCGATGGACGTGAGTTTGAGTGAACTCCAGGAGTTGGTGATGGGCAGAGAGGCCTGGCGTGCTGTTATTCATGGGGTCACAAATAGTCGGACACGACTGAGCGACTGAACTATACTGAACCTGGGGAGTTTATCTTTCAGGGTCATATCTTTTGCCTATGCATACTATTCATGTGTTTCTCTAGACAACAACGCTGAAGTGGTTTGCCATTTCCTTTTCCAGTATTAGAAACTTAGTTGCAATAAATAGTGTTATAGTTGCTGTTACACTTGACATGTGATTATCATAGAGTGAAACCTTTTAAACTCTGCAGTATCGCTTTGAAGAGTTTGCAATATGGCTGTTTATTGTTATTTGTTAATGGAAAAATCATACAGCACCATGATGTATGTTTTAAAAATAGCTTTTAAGGAAACAATGAGACAAGGGGGTAGTTTTAAGGGATTGATTAGCAGACAATTTAATTTGGCTACATACAGGAGTGTGGCCTGCAGATGAGAGCTATGTCGAAATGATAATATCTAATTATTTATCATTTAAATTTTTGGTAATATAGTTTGCAGCAATGTATTTGAGCCTTCAAAATCACCACATATGTTCATTAACACATTTTGAGACAATATCCATGTTTCTAGGTCCTCTAAAAGAAGCGGATGACTTTCACAGGTATAAGGTTATTTTCTAGCATAGGGGAAGATCTGAAAAAAACTCCACTATAAAAATTAAAGATAGCAATACCATACTCCCAATATTTCATATTTTATGGCATTACTGTTTGTGTTTGGGGCAGACTGAAAATCTATTTTTATTATGGTTTCTGAGATGGCACTTTGAATTTAAGCCCCATTTTCCATGGCTTATAGCTTTTCCACTGAGTACCTTTGGGGATAAACTTCATCATGCTGGTTCTTAACCTAAAATGAAATAATTCAGGAAGTTTGAAGGAAATGCATTTCCTCGTTTTTGATTTAAGTAACCACAGGGAAATTCTTTTTTGGTGTTCAAATATATTAACCAGTTTCTATTATTGAATAATTCATAAGGACTTGTGATTTTGACTACATATGTTTATAATATAATTATGTTCTATAAAAGATACATAACTATTTAAAATCACTTATACAAAATAATGAAATATAATCTATGTAGTAAATATAATACAGCTCTCTATGATCTTCCAAGTCCATCAGAAGTTCTGAAATATAGGCTTTATGGAAAGGACTGCTGTATTAAATCAATATGGAAAAATCATATTGGCAGGAATGAATAACTACTTAATAAGGAGCCAGGATTTTGTGGTTATTTAAATGATGTCTCAGTGGTTTATACCAACTGTCAAAATTTCCCTTTCTTTCATTTTAAATGTGTATGAAAATAAAGTGAAAGTGAAAGTTTCTCAGTGATGTCTGACTCTTTGCAACCCCATGGACTATACACAGTCCACAGAATTCTCCAGACCAGATTATTGGGGTGAGTAGCCTTTCCCTTTTCCAGGGGATCTTCCCAACCCAGGGACTGAACCCAAGTCTCCCTCATTGCAGGCAGATTCTTCACCAGCTGAGCCACAAGGGAAGTCTGATTTATAAGGCTATTTTTAAATATCTATTTGCACAAAGTCAAACTTTGAAAGAGTAGTAAAGTGAAAAGTCATAAAAGAAAGCTCAACATTCAGAAATTAAGATCATGGCATCTGGTCCCATCACTACATGGGAAATAGATGGGGAAACAGTGGAAACAGTGTCAGACTTTGTTTTTCTGGGCTCCAAAATCACTGCAGATGGTGACTGCAGCCATGAAATTAAAAGACGCTTAGTCCTTGGAAGGAAAGTTATGACCAACCTAGATAGCATATTCAAAAGCAGAGACATCACTTTGCCAACAAAGGTTCGCCTAGTCAAGGCTATGGTCTTTCCTGTGGTCATGTATGGATGTGAGAGCTGGACTGTGAAGAAGGCTGAGCGCCGAAGAATTGATGCTTTTGAACTGTGGTGTTGGAGAAGACTCTTGAGAGTCCCTTGGACTGCAAGGAGATCCAGCCAGTCCATTCTGAAGGAGATCAATCCTGGAATTTCTTTGGAAGGAATGATGCTAAAGCTGAAACTCCAGTATTTTGACCACCTCATGCGAAGAGTTGACTCATTGGAGAAGTCTCTGATGCTGGGAGGGATTGAGGGCAGGAGGAGAAGGGGACGACAGAGGATGAGATGGCTGGATGGCATCACTGACTTGATGGGTGTGAGTCTGGGTGACCTCCGGGAGCTGGTGATGGACAGGGAGGCCTGGCGTGCTGCAGTTCATGGGGTTGCGAAGAGTCGGACACGACTGAGCGACTGATCTGATCTGATCTGATAATTCCCAAAGAAACCATTAATTAATAAAAACAGTTACCTTTCTAGAGGTCCTCAATTACTATTATAGTTAACAATAATTAATTACAGACATTATCCACTTAAAAAAAAGAAATAATTTTAACCAGAGACAGGAAAGTCCAACTTGACCTAACCGTGTTTATGTCTTCATTAAGCACACACACTGTATATAGTGTGTGTGTGTACCTACCTATATATCTATATGTAGCTAGAATATATTGTATACATGCAATTAATAAACAATTAAGAATCTTCTGATTGGAAGGACTTATGCTGAAGCTAAAGCTCCAATATTTTGGCCACCTGATGCAAAACCTGACTCATTAGAAAAGACCTTGATTTTGGAAAGATTGAAGGCAGGAGGAGAAGGGGACAACAGAGAACAAAACGGTTGGATGGCATCACTGACTTAATGGGCATGAGTCTGAGCAAGCTCTGGGAGAAGGTGAAAGGCAAGGAAGCCTGGTGTGTTGCAGTCCATGGGGTTGCCAAGAGTCAGTCATGACTGAGAGACTGAACAACAACAAGAGGGAATGTATACAGAGTTAAATATAGATGTATATATGTTTCAGTTTCGCCTAATTCTATTTTATAGTTTTGTTTTTTTTTTTAATTTTTGGAAAAATATATTCAATTGGGTTAATTTAGTAATAGTTGCTTAAAAAAACATCCAGTATTTAATAACTTTCCTAATCATATTGCTAAGGAAGCACACACACACACACACACACACATATTTTTATAAATTCACAACTGATTTATTTATTTTTATACATATTTTCTCAGAGTTATTTTTATAAATAAAGGTAAGTTTTTGCGAAGCTATTTTATCTGAAGTTATTTTGTCTTGTCTTGTATATACTAGAGGAGAAGATATGTAATGAAAATTCATAAACAGTTAATAACAGGAAGTAAAAAAGATAAGTGTTTTGGAGCCAATGAAATAAGAAAATGAGTCACTTCAAATACAGAGAAACTTTAGTACTTAATCTTACAGAATTAATGGAGACTTATAATGCAGAAAATGGAGGAAGTCACTGTTTCTGTCTAGCCTGTTCACTGTAGCAAACAATCAAACAATATTTCTAATCTCTTTTTCTTTCTTTTTTTAAGAACTTACAGAATGCAATATTTCCAGATAATCTCCTACCCAAGAACTAACCAGATACAACCCTGCTTAACTTCCAAGATTAGACAAGATTGTGTGTGTTCAGACTTGTGCAGCTGCACACTTATGAAGTGTGTTTTTAATGGGTGCTTATGCACATATTATTACATCAGAGTGAAGAAAGGCAGAAAATTGGTAATCTTGTCCCTGGACTCTGAATTGGGTCATATCTAGACTTTAACTCAAGTTCCTTTTCTTTGTGACTGACTACAAGGATGCAATTAAGTGCTTTAATCATGTTTTTCCTACTTAAGGGATTTACTTTCAAAATTCCAATTTTACTTTGAATACCTTACTGAATGGTTTTCCCTTAAAACTGATTAAAATATATTTTAAAAGACTGAAAATTTGAGCCTACCTTTGCATAATTAATTCCCTTTGCTATTCAGTAGCATCTTGCATTTGTGTCATCATCATCATCATCATATGTCAATTTTTGGCTCATATTGGCAAATTGCATTTATTGACATTCAGCAATGTCCAGGTCTTGCTCAATATAAACTGCCAAAGCTTTTATGATCTGAAGCAAAGTAACTGACACTGCCCACGTGCCATATATGACTGTAAATTGGCCATATTTCAGTCTACTCAAAGTAGATCATGAGGAATACTACCAGAATTTAGGAGGCTAAGTGATATGGTACTCTGTATTATGATACTCTGTAGTGGTGGCAGTGAGGAAGGCTGACTGTTTCCAATGCCTCTGAGTAACTGCCAGAATAAGCTCTGAGATTTAAGGTTTCAGCTCAAAATATTGCTGATGGCCTTAAAAATATATTTAACTTTGATATCTGCAGGGCTGGCGGAGTTAATAATCAGTTAACTTCATGGCTTCTTTAAAACTGTCAATGGAATGTCACAGGATTTATTAGGAAGGAAAAGGACTCTGTAAAATTAGGTGAAAAAAAATATGTGTGTTCTTTGGTGAATCTGTTAACTCTAACACACACATGACACTGAACTGCCTTTGTTGGGGAAGAAGCTCAGCTGCCTTCTTGAGGCTACAGAAGTAGCTGCTTAATCACTGGATTAGATGTTTTAGTTGTTGTCATCGCTTAATCCCTGGGTTGGGAAAATCCTTTGGAGTAGGAAATGGCAACCCACTATAGTATTCTTGCCTGGAAAATTCCACGGGTAGAGACGCTTGGTTGGCTACAGTCCATGCGGTCACAAATAGCCGGCCATGACTGAATATGCACACATATTGTTTTCCAGACAGGCCATGAGGGAGAATTGGGAATTACCAAATGCCTTTCTTGCAGAGAGGGGTGTTTCCTTTCTCTAAACCTGCTCCACAAAGAGCATTCTCTGTTCTCTTTGATCCTGCTTCTAGTCATTTTCACGAATACCTGATGAGAGAAAAGGATAGTAGCCCTTGTTCAGTTCAGTTCAGTTCAGTTGCTCAGTTGTGTCCGACTTTTTGTGACCCCATGGACTGCAGCACACCAGGCCTCCCTGTCCATCATCAACTCCCAAAGTTTACTCAAACTCATGTCCATTGAGTCAGTGATGCCATCCAACCATCTCATCCTCTGTTGCCCCTTCTCCTCCTACCCTCAATCTTTCCCAGCATCAGGGTCTTTTCAAATGACTCAGTTCTTCCCATCAGGTGGCCAAAATATTAGAGTTTCAGCTGCAACATCTGTCACTCCAATGAACACACAGGACTGATCTCCTTTAGGATGGACTGGTTGGATCTCCTTCCAGTCCAAGGGACTCTCAAGAGTCTTCTCCAACACCACGTTCAAAAGCATCAATTCTTCAGGTCTCAGCTTTCTTTATAGTCCAACTCTCACATCCATACATGACTATTGGAAAAACCATAGCTTGTACTAAACAGACGTACTTTGTTGGCAAAGTAATGTCTCTGCTTTTTAATATGATGTCTAGTAGCCATTTTTTCTTGTGTTTATACTTCCAAGGAGTTGCATATCCCAATGTTCATTCAGTCAGCTTTTAGCAATCTATAAGATAAAATCTTTCTTACAAGTAATAGTAAACCAATAATTGCTCCATGTAGGCAAGAGTTTGAATTCTGCATTTCCTTATAGGCATGTATTTTCCTTAGATTTCTCATTTTCTGGTTGCCTTGTGACCTAGGCTTTTAAGTCTCGTGAGTTCAAGGTAATTTGTTATTTTAGAAATTATCTATTTTTTTAATTTGATTTGGTTTATTTTTACCAACTTTATTGGTATATAATTGGCAAAATTGTATATGCTTAAAGTATATAACATTATGATTTTATATATGTATATATTTGGAAATGATTGCCACAATCAGGCTATCACCTCACATAGTTGCATTTTATATAGTGAGAACAATTAAGGTATGCTTTCTTAGCAAATTTCAAATATACAATACAGCATTATTAACTCTAATCACCATGTTTTATATTGTCTAGAACTCACCCATCTTATAATTCAATGTTCATGCACTTTGACTAATATGTCCCATTTTCCCAACCCTTGGCCCCTGGCAACAATTGTTCTACTCTCTAGCTCCATGAATTTAACTTTTTTAGATTCCACATAGAAATGAGAATCATACTGTTCAGTTCAGTTCAGTCACTCAGTCATGTGTGACTCTTTGTGACCCCATGGACTGCAGCATAACAGGCTTCCCTGTCCATCACCAACTCCTGGAGCTTGTTCAAACTCATGTCCATCGAGTCAGTGATGCCATCCAACCATCTTATTCTCTGTCATCCCCTTCTCCTCCTGCCTTCAATCTTTCCCAGCATCAGGGTCTTTTCCAGTGAGTCAGTTTATATTTCTTTAATATCAGGATTATTTCATTTAACATAATCCCTCCAATTTGATCCATGCTGTTGAAAATTGCAGAATTTTCTTTTGTGTTAAGAGTGGAAATGATGATACTGATGCTTCCAGAGTCTACATGTCTGCATTCTAAGCAGAGCCTGGCAAATTTTTATTCTTAAATGTTAAATCTCCTTTGCACTCCTGGAACAGTTAGATTTATATATTTGACAGTTATTAATATTTTGTTTAAGATTTTTCTTCCATCTTTATTAGATATGTTTTTTTTTTTAATGTTTCATTCTTAAACATAGTTTTTAGGTTTTGATATAAAGGTTTTGATCACTTCACAGAGTGAAATATAATGCTTTTCATTTTTTATGTTTCCTGAAATACAGAAAATAGAAAAAAGATATTTTGCCATTGGAGGAGGTAGTGGAGAGGATGTGGCAACCTGTTGACTTGTGAGCTGGATCTATCCAGAAGCTCCCCACCTCTACCCTTGTTTTTTAATGTAAGGTCACCCAACATGGCCAAAGTTAAAGCCATTTCAAGGAAGTAGCCTTAAGAAAGTAATGTGTCATTGACACTATATGGACTGTATGTGACTGAACCTGGTTTAGGACTCAATAAAAATATTTAAGATTCTAGTGGGTGGGTGCAGAGAAGGACTGTTCTTGAGGCTGCCCAAGAAAAACTTCCTGTGTAAGTATCCTTGCTAGTTGAAACTGCTGCATAGTAAACTGGAGTGATCTGTCTCTTTTTTAATCTCCTTTTGTCTCTTTTCAGTCTCTCTTGGAGAAGGCAATGGCACCCCACTCCAGTACTCTTGCCTGGAAAATCCCATGGGTGGAAGAGCCTGGTAGACTACAGTCCATGGGGTTGCCAAGAGTCGGACATGACTGAGCAACTTCACTTTCACTTTTCACTTTCATACATTAGAGAAGGAAATGGCAACCCACTCCAGTGTTCTTGCCTGGAGAATCCCAGGGATGGGGGAGCCTGGTGGGCTGCCATCTATGGGGTCACACAAAGTCAGACACGACTGAAGTGACTTAGCCATTTGAGTCTGGAGGCCAAACTGATATTTGTCCTCATTAAAAAATGCATATAATAATGCTTAGAACATCTACAAATTTAAAACAATGAATCCTTTTTAGCCAGAAATTTTCATCAAAAAACTTTTATTTAATAGGTTTTGGCATATAAAGTTCTTATATCACTGTCAAATTATATTTTTCTAGGAATCTGTTCAGCCATTTCATTTACGGTGCCAAGTTTAACAGTGTAAAATTTTGCATAATTAGTTTTCTTGTTAATATTGTAATTATTAGTCATGGTTTCTTTTACATGCTTATATAAATAATTTTCTGTTTTTTCTTCTTCATCAGTCTGTCTTGCATTATCAACTTTAAAGTAAACTAAATTTATATTTAAAATATTCCTTATTGTACTATTTTCCAATTTTATTGATTTTTGCTCTTTACTGTTTTTTGCCCTTTGTTAATTTTACTCTTCACCAAATTTTTGCTCTTTATTCACTTCCTTCTATGATTTGACCTTGACTTACTGTGCTTTTCCTAGCCTCATGTAATAGAAGCCTATTTCATCAATTTTTAGAGTTATCTCTATTTTAATATTGCTTTGACTGGTTGTATACCCTCCAGACTCATATGTTGAAGCCCTAAGCCCACAGTATGGTATTTGGAATGGCACCTTGGGTTTAGATGAGATTGTGAAGATATACCCCTCTTGACAAGATTAGTGCCCTTATAAAAGACACTAGAGTTTGCTTCCTCTTTCTCTACACCATGAGAGGAACCAGCAAAAATGTAGCCATGAACAAGTCATGAAGGGAGTTCTCATAAGTCAACTGATATCTTGTTCTTCCTAACTTCCAGACTGTGAAAAATAAATTCCTATTGCTCAACTCACCAGTCTATTGGGATTAGTAATACAGTACTAGCTAATACAAATATATGCCCATAAATCAGTAAACTTATTTTTAAGTAATGTTAAATACATTTGACAAGTATTTATATGATATATCATTTTTTCATTCACATAGCAATGTTTCTAGTTTCTATTTTGATGTATTCATTGTCAGATGTTATTTTAAAGGATGTTTCCTGAAGACTGGATTTCTCTATAACTCTGTCAATTAAAATCATTTGAAGGCACGCTGTTGTATGTATCTATGTTTACAATTGTGAAGTGTTTCTACTGAGCTGAAGACATACTGTCTCAGTTAATACGGTGTGATTTTTTTAGCATTAAAAATTATTATGTCAAATATCACTATATTTACAGCAACTCTGTTTTGGGTTGTGAAGTTTGGACAGTGAAGTCTTTTTCCATCCTTTCAATTTTTTTTTTTTTTTTCCATATGTCTCTTGTGTAAAGCAAATATAAGGGTTTTGTATTTTAGCCACCTGATCATTTTCGTCTTTTATTTGAATATTTATTCTAACATATTTTGTGTAATTATTGATACTTATGTACTTCAGTTTACATCTACTATAACAGTAGTAATTTATTATGAATAGCGAGTCATTTTGTATTGAAAATTCTGTTCTTTTTGTTCCTTTGAATTCATTAACCCTTCCCTTTTATAATGGGCTTCCCTGAGAGCTCAGTTGGTAAAGAATCTACTTGCAATGTAGGAGAAACCAGTTCAATTCCTGAGTCATGAAGATCCACTGGAGAAGAGATTGGCTACCCACTCCAGTATTCTTGGGCTTCCCTGGTGGCTCAGCTGGTAAAGATCCACCTGCAATGTGGGAGACCTGGTTTGGATCCCTGGGTGAGGAACATCCTATGGAGAAGGGAATGGCTACTCACTCCAGTATTCTGGCTGGAGAATTCCATGGACTGTATATCCACGGGGTCGCAAAGAGTCATACATGACTGAGCAACTTCCACTTTCATGGATCCTAAAGTTTTAAACTTACCTAATTCCATTTAGGTGCTGTGAACATTTGGCTTAGAACAATTGAGAGAGGAGATTATATGCTACTTAGTAGGAAAACAAAAGTAGTATAAATGACTCATCGTTGCTATGTAAAAATGTACTATACATTATTTTTGTTTTCTTTAATTAAGAAACTAAACAGCAAAATGAACAGTATTCAGAAAGAATCACTTGAAAGGTTCTCTTTTCTGTTAAAATACTGAACATTGACATTCTAGGAATCAGCAAACTAAGATGGACTAGAGTGGGTGAATTTACTCAAATGCCATTATATCTACTTCTATGGGAAAGAATACCTTAGAAGAAATGGATTAGCCATTACAGTCAACAAAAGAGTCTGAAATGCAGTACTTGGATGCAATCACAAAAATGACAGAATGATCTGTTTTGTTTCCAAGACAAAACTTTCAATATGACAGTAATTCAAGTCTACGCCCCGACCAGTAAAGCTGAAGAAGTTGAAGTTGAACAGTTCTATGATCTACAAGATCTTCTAGAACTAACACCCCAAAAAGATGTCCTTTCATTATAGGGGACTAGAATGCATAAGTAGGAAGTCAAGAAACACCTGAAGTAACAGCAGATTTGGCCTTGGAGTACAGAATGAAGCAGGGCAAAGGCTAATAGTGTTCTGCCAAGAGAATGCATTGGTCATAGCAAACACCTTCTTCCAGCAACACAAGGGAGACTCTACCTATGGACATCACCATACTGTCAAATTCAAAATCAGACTGATTATATTCTTTGCAGCCAAAGATGGAGAAACTCTATACAGTCAGCAAAAACAAGACCTGGAGCTGACTGTGGCTCAGATCATGAAGTCCTTATTACCAAATTTAATTTAGATTGAAGAAAGTGGAGAAAACCACTAGACCACTCAGATATGACCTATATCAAATTCCTCATGACTATACAGTGGAAGTAGGGAATAGATTTAAGGGACTAGATCTGATAGAGTGGCTGATGAGCTATGGATGGAGGTTCATGACATTGTACAGGAGACAGGGATCAAGATCATCCCCATGGAAAAGAAATGCAAAAAAGCAAAATGGCTGTCTGAGGAGGCCTTAGAAATAGCTGTGAAAAGAAGGGAAGCAAAGGAGAAAAGGAAAGATACAGCATTTGAATGCAGAGTTCCAAAGAATACAAGGAGAAATAAGAAAGCCTTCCTCAGCAATTAATGAAAAGAAATAGAGGAAAACAATAGAATGGGGAAAATTAGAGATCTCTTCAAGAAAATTAAAGATACCAAGGGAACATTTCATGCAAAAATGGGCTCAATAAAGGACAGAAAATGTATGGACCTAACAGAAGCAGACAATATTAAGAGATGGCAAGAATACAAAGAAGAACTGTACAAAAAAGATCTTCAAGGCCCAGACAATCATGATGGTGTGATCACTGACCTAGAGCCAGACATCCTGGAATGTGAAGTCAGATTGGCCTTAGGAAGTACCACTACGAACAAAGCTAGTGGAGGTGATGGAATTCCAGTTGAGCTATTTCAAATCCTGAAAGATGATGCTGTGAAAGTGCCGCACTCAATATGCCAGCAAATTTGGAAAACTCAGCAGTGGCCACAGGACTGGAAAAGGTCAGTTTTCATTCCAATCCCAAAGAAAGGCAATGCCAAAGAATGCTTAATCTACCACACAATTGCACTAATCTCACACGCTGGTAAGTAATGCTCAAAATTCTCCAAGCCAGGCTTCAGCAATACGTGACCCATGAATTTCCAGATATTCAAGCTGGTTTTAGAAAAGGCAGAGGAACCAGAGATAAAATTGCCAACATCTGCTGGATCATGAAAAAAGCAAGAGAGTTCCAGAAAAACATCTATTTCTGCTTTATTGACTATGCCAAAGCCTTGGACTGTGTGGATCATAATATACTGTGAGAAATTCTGAAAGAGATGGGAATCCCAGACCACCTGACCTGCCTCTTGAGAAATCTTTATGCAGGTCAGGAAGCAACAGTTAGAACTGGCCAAAGAACAACAGACTGGCTCCAAATAGGAAAAGGAGTATGTCAAGGCTGTATATTGTCACCCTGCTTAGTTAACTTATATGCAGAGTACATCATGAGAAACACTGGGCTGGAGAAAACACAAGCTGGATTCAAGATTGCCAGGAGAAATACCAATAACCTCAGATATGCAGATGACACCACCTTTATGGCAGAAAGTGAAGAAGAACTAAAAAGCCTCTTGATGAAAGTGAAAGAGGAGAGTGAAAAAGTTGGCTTAAAGTTCAATGTTGCAAAAACTAGGATCTTGGCATCCGGACCCATCACTTCATGGGAATAGATGAGGAAATAGTGGAAACAGTGGCTGACTTTATTTTGGGGGGCTCCAAAATAACTGCAGATGGTTATTATAGCCATGAAATTAAAAGACTCTCACTCCTTGGAAGGAAAGTTATGACCAGCCTAGACAGCATATTGAAAAGCCAGAGACATTATTTTGTCAACAAAGGTCCATCTAGTCAAGGCTATTGTTTTTCCAGTGGTCATGTATGGAAGTGAGAGTTGGACTATAAAGAAAGCTGAGTGCCAACGAATTGATGATTTTGAACTATGGTGTTGGAGAAGACTCTTGAAAGTCCCTTGGACAACAAGGAGATCCAACCAGTCCATCCTAAAGGAGATCAGACCTGGGTGTTCATTAGTAGGACTGATGTTGAAGCTGAAACTCCAATACTTTGGCCACCTGGTACAAAAAGCTGACTCATTGGAAAAGCCCCTGATGCTGGGAAAGATTGAGGGCAGGAGAAGGGGACGACAGAGTATGACATGGTTGGATGGCATCACCCACTCAATGGACATGGGTTTGGTTGGACTCCGGTAGCTGTTAATGGACAGGGAGGCCTGGCATGCTGTAGTTGATGGGGGTCACAAAGAGTTGGACACGACTGAGCAACTGAGCTGAACTGAACTGCCTGCATTTTTTTCCCTCTTCAAACTGAACTTAAACTGTACATAGTGATCCTTTCAGCTTTATTCCACATACTTTTACTATTTATATACTTTCCATTAGTTTGTTTCTTTGCTTCAGTAAGTATATTTTCCATTAACTTGTCTCTCATTTCACAGTACTTCTCTTTGTGTCTAATATACTTTTAAACCAATCCATTAAAGATCTATGATCTTCTCATATGGCGCCAGTGGTAAAGAGCCTACCTACCAATGCAGGAGATATAAGAGACTTGGGTTTTACCCCTGGGTTGGGAAACTTCCCTGGAGGAGGGCATGGCAACCCACTCCAGCATTCTTGCCTGGAGAATCCCCATGGACAGAGGAGTCTGGAGGGCTATTGTCCATAGGGTCACAGAGAGTCTGATGTGACAAGTGACTTACCATGCATGCATTCAAGTACATTTTCAAACCATGAGGACAAAAATTCCAAAGAGTAGAAACCTCAGTAGCATGATCTACCAATGGAGACCTGTATTTCCCTATGGACAAATAGTGATTCTTGGCTTCAGTTAAAGGCTGAGGAGACTTGTTTAACCCTGTCTCAATGTTGTTACAGAAGAAGAAGGAGGGTATTATATTAATTTATTTTCTAGTAACTCATAAATTTGTAGAATATATTCATTTAAAGACAAATTTTTCTTAATTGAAAATGGTTTAGCAATATTTACTTTTCTCAGTCTTTGTTGGCTGGTAAATTATTTCTAGCATATTAAAAAGCAGAGACATTACTTTGCCACAAAGGTCCATCTAGTCCAAAATCCAAAAGCTATGGTTTTTCCAGTATTCATGTATGGATTTGAAAGTTGGACCATGAAGAAATCTGAGCGCCAGAAAACTGATGCTTTTGAACTGTGGTCCTGAGTAAGACTCTTGAGAATCCCTTGGACTGTAAGGAGATCAAACTAGTCAATCCTAAAACTGACTCATTAGAAAATACCCTGATGCTGATGCTTGGAAAGATTAAAGACAAGAGGAGAATGGGATGACAGTGGATTATATGCTTGGATGGCATCACCAACTCGATGGGCATGAATTTGAGCAAGTTCTGGGAGTTGGTGATGGACAGGGAAGTCTGGCATGCTGCAGTCCACGAGGTCTCAAAAAGTCAGACACAACTGAGCAACTGAACTGAACTGAATATATTATTCATATTAAAGCAACATTCAATCAAATTTTTAAAAGTTTGCCCTACTTTAATCTTATTTTTCCTTTTGAAGAAAAAAATTATGAACAAACACTTCAAAATATTATATTTACAGGATTACTTGTTTTCCTGTCATTATTGCACACAGTGAAAAAAATATATAAATAAAACTTAAAAATCTTATGTGTGAAAATTCCAAACCTTGAGACAAATTGGCAATGCATAAAGTACTTTGGAGTTTAAATACATGAGAACATTCCATAATCTAACATAAAAGCCAGAAACATGGGCAAGAAAATGTTGGTCAGATTTGACACAAAAACAAGGCAACTCATGCCTTCACAGGTGCTATGTATGTGGCTTGAAATCTGAGGAGATATATCTGTATCATCATGAATTATGGATAAATTGTAAGCCTAAATTATAATCCAGCAAAAAATCTAGAATAGCAGCAAAATATCAAAGCTTACTGAATTGAAGGAGAGCTATGGCATTTAATATAATGAAGGTATTATATAGTTCATGAATATGTTCTTCATGGACTAGAAAATATATGATACTGGTTTAAAGTGCTAGTCTCTCAGTATTTATCTACTATTATCTAATTAGTTGAGTAATATGTTAATGAATATGAATGTCAAAGGATCCCTGGTGGCTCAGAGGTAAACAATTCACCTCCAAACAGGAGACCCTCTGCAATGCAGGAGGTGCACCTTTGATCCCTGGGTTGGAAAGATACCTTGGAGAGGAAAATCGCAACCTACCCCAGTGTTCTTGCCTGGGAAATCCCATAGACAGAGGAGCCTGGATATCTACAGTCCGTGGGGTTGCAAGAGCCAGACATGACTTAGTAACTAAACCACCACCATGAATGTTAAAGTGTAAAAGAGCAACTGAAATCATTCCTTAGGATGTACACTTCTGAGGCGAAGTAACTTCCTAACGTTCATTCCTAAGGCTATAATTTTATTAATTCTTTGTCTTTCCTGATAGCTTAATATTGAGAAATAACTATGCTATTTTAGAGGTGCTTAACCTCACCTAAAATAAGGATCCCATTTTAATGTAAAATCTTTGAATATATAGTCCTTTTTGTATGCAGTTATTGGGGAAATACATAGCAACAAAAGATAACAAGCAACTCAGTACAATTTTTTTTAATTATTTTATTTAAATTTTTTATTATTATTATTATTTTTTTTAATTTTTCTTAACTTTACAATATTGTATTACTTTTACTATACATCGAGATGGATCCGCCACCAGAATACACGTGTTCCCCATCCTGAACCCTCCTCCCTCCCCCCTTCCCACACCATCCCTCCAGGTCCTCCCGGTGCTCCAGTCCCAGGCATCTGTTAGATTCCTCAAAAAACTGGGAATAGAACTGCCTTATGACCCAGCAATCCCACTGCTGGGCATACACACTGAGAAAACCAGAATTGAAAGAGGCACGTGTACCCCAATGTTCATAGCAGCACTGTTTACAATAGCCAGGACGTGGAAGCAACCTAGATGTCCATCCACAGATGAATGGATAAGCAAGCTGTGGTACATATACACGATGGAGTATTACTCAGCCATTAAAAAGAATACATTTGAATCAGTTATTTAAATTTTTAATTGTAACATGTTATATTGTTTAACATTCAATTATTTACATATAAGTATATATGAAGCAAATTCAGTACAAAAGTCTTGTTTGTGTGTATTAATTAACTGAATGAATGAAGTGACCAATAAGGTACATTAGTTTATTACATACAGAATACAATAAATCATAGATTTAGTTCCGTAAATTCCTAAATTGTATATATACATGGCAAGTGTACATGCTGCTTTCAACCAAGCTCTAGGAAGACATATCAGATAGGTAGGAAAAACATATTTTTAAAAGATCAGCAGAAAAAATTTTCATAAACATAACATAAATATCATTATCAAATGCATATACATACTTTGTTAGTATATATATATGTGTGTGTGTGTATATATGTACAAATATATTTTATAAATTTATAGAAAATATATTTAAACAAATTATTTGAAAGCAAGGATTCCCAGACGGCTCAGTGGTAAGGAATGCCCCTGTCAATATAGGAGATATAAGAGACATGGGTGCGATCCCATGTCTGAATCCCAGGATCCCAGGAAGATTCCCTGGAGAACAAAATGGCAATCCACTCCTCTGAAAAATCCCATGGACAGAGGAGCTTCGTGGGCTACAGACCATGGGGTCATAAAGAGTACAACACAATTGAGCAACTGAGAACACACAGCATTTGAAAGCAAGTACTGTCTACTTGTTTTGTGGTCTTGCTATATTTTTTCTTCGGTGGTTCCAGCTTAATCATTTAGTGTAATTAACTAGATATTTATACTGTGGCATTCACATCCTCTTATTTGTCCTCCAATTAAGGAAATAAAGGGATTATGCTGCTGTTGCTGTAGGCTTATTTTGGATTCTTCCCTAAACGTTATGCTGACCAATTTTCCATCATCTATTTGGTTACAGCTTTTTTTTTTTTATTGTAAAAGGCTTTTCTAATAATTAATCATCATATGTGCTTCTTTGTAGCATGAAGATGTATGCATTAGCTGCAGTCTGTTTATTTTGCTTCACAGTCAACAATTACAATGCCAAAGTAAATTAAACTAAATTATATTTTTACAGTATTTTGAGATAAAAATTGATGATAATTGCTGAAATTCTTGAACAGTCATATTGGAAAAACAAATAAATTAACACATGCATAAGACTCATTCATCATATAAAATTATTGATGAAGATTTACTGATGAAAATTAAGCAGGATTTTCATCTGTCTATATTATTTCCACATGAGTTATATATGCCAGTGAAAAATAAACTCTTAAAGTTTAAATTTCCTTTGTATAACTTTTATATTCTGAGTTGTCATGGTCATTTTAAATTAAAATTATAAATTTCTTAATATCATATGAGGTATTCATATGAGTTCTTTCAACCATGACTCTCCTACAAATTCCTAGCACAGAGTGATGTCTCAATGAATATTTTTCAAAGAATAAATGGATGAGTGAATGAATGATTTTCTTTCTGCTATGAACTATTAACATTTAAACTTGTTCTATAATTGACAAATTCATTTTATATGTAATGCTTTGAAAAAAGAAAATAAAATAACTGGAGGCTATTAGTACAAAGTATAGTGTATGTTAGCGTTTAGTATTACATTATATATATAGTTTAATATGTTGTACTATAGTATCAGCTATAGTATATATTATTGTATAGTATATTTAAGGAAGTATGTTTTAGCAAATTCAACATTTCTTTTATGCCCCAGTCTCCAAGACACATAGAAATAGGACAAGCTTAATTTAAAGTTATGGACCATCTCTTTCTCTTTGGTGACCTAGTCATCTTTAAAAGACTTTGATCCTAAATGATTCAACATATCTTGTTAATACTTGATTGATGAGAATAAATGCACACCTAAGAGATTGTAGATTTCTTTCCAGACCACCACAATAAATATAACACAATAAATTTGAGTCACAGAATTTTTGGCAGTTCCCAGTACATGTGAAAGTTAAGTTTGCATTCTATAGTAGTTACTGATCACAGATACCATAACAGATAGCATCATAATGAAAATGTCTGAAGTATTGTGAGAATTACCAAAATGTTACACAGAAACACAAGTGAGTAAAATCTGTTAGAAAAATAGTCTTGCTCTATGTAGCTTTGCCAGAGACATTTGATTTGTAAAAAATGTGGTATCTGTAAAGCACAATAAAGCAAAGTTCAATAAAACAAGATATACCTACATTTTAATGTGGTGATTAACTTTTTTAATTTGAAATTTACCTTTTTTTTAAATGAGTGATGGATGATATTAGTCATTCATATTAGTTAGCCTTTGTTTTCTTTTAAGATCTATGAGTCGTTATCAGATTTTGCCCATAAACAGTGTCAGATGGTTAGACAGATCATTCAACCTGGGAAATACATGTACTAGGAGGTGAATTATACTGAAGAATGCATTTATTATCTATAGTTCGTGTTGACTTAGTGGTAAATTTATCTCACAGTTGGATACACAAAATTAAGTTATTTAATGGGTTTGTAGTTGAGTTGATTGAGGTCTGCAGGTCTCTGTGCACTTTGGAAGCCGTTTTATTATTTCTATAATTGTCAGTCACTGTCATTTCCACTCGGTTGCTATTCTGTGACTGGTCAGAATATAAGGCAATGGTATCACAGCAATGATAAAGTGGTGTTTAAAGTTATCTTTACACACATGCACACGCATGCACTCAATAGACAAGTCCCTTCAGATTAAGTCTATATTTTTTTTATCATAGATTTGAGATGTGTCTGCTTATACCAAGTATACAACTTCACATGGCCTTCTATTTAATGCCCAAAGTTGAACATCCCAGATGCAACAAAATCATAATAGAGACTAATTTCAATGGTATCAGAATTTCAATGTAGAAACCAAAAGATTACAACAGTGAAGCTAACTCTAGCAAGCAAATCTGTTTGCTACTTATGTGTATTGAGTCATCTTAAAGTTGTTATGGTCATTAAAAAAAAAATCACATTTACTTTCCATTCTTTAAAAATGCACCTGCATTTTTTTTTTTTTTTTTTTTGACAAACCACATCATTCAGGAAAGAGATCAAATCTAAGGAAAGCAAATTTGACTCAAAATGATTTAGTGTTAATAGTTCAGTGCTGTTAGGAGTTTGCCAGAATGCAAGGATTTGTTCTTCATTTTTCAGTGCCAGCAGTTTTCTGATTCAAAAATCACAAACACAGCATTTTTTTTTTTTTTTGCATTGACTCTATGAGGACATTAGCAAGTTTCAAATAAATAGCAGTACTACATTCCAAAGAAGTTCTGAAAAGCAAGCTGAATTCCAGATGGAACTCTCAAGCTGGACACTGAAATGACATTTTAACAAACACCGTGGAAGTGAAGTGAGAAAACTTACCAACTATCAGTCATGCTCAAGAGCATCTTCTGTGGAAAAAGCTTGAGTTCAAAATGAATATATATTCATATTTATAATAAGTATTCATGTATATTTACATATAAAACCATATATATATATATATATATATGAATAGAACAATGCTCCTTTTAATGTTTTAGAGTTCTTTTTTTCATTTTAATATAAATGTATTTATTTTAATTGGAAGCTAATTACTTTACAATATTGTATTGGTTTTGCCATATATCAACATGAATCCACCATGGGTGTACACGTGTTCCCCACCCTGAACACCTCTCCCACCTCCCTTCCCATACCATCCCTTTGGATCATCCCAGTGCACCAACCCCAAGCTTCCTGTATTATGTATCAAACCTGGATTGGCAATTCATTTCATTATGATATTATATATGTTACAATGCCATTCTCCCAAATCATCCCACCCTCGCCCTCTCCCACAGAGTCCAAAAGACTGTTCTATACATCTGTGTCTCTTTTGCTGTCTCATATACAGGGTTATCTGGAGAAGGCAATGGCACCCCACTCCAGTACTCTTGCTTGGAAAATCCCAGAGATGGAGGAGCCTAGTAGGCTGCAGTCCATGGGGTCGCATGGGACACAACTGAGTGACTTCACTTTCACTTTCATGCATTGGAGAAGGAAATGGCAACCCACTCCAGTGTTCTTGCCTGGAGAATCTCAGGGATGGTGGAGCCTGGTGGGCTGCTGTCTATGGGGTCACACAGAGTTGGACACGACTGAAGTGACTTAGCATACAGGGTTAGCATTACCATCTTTCTAAATTCCATATATATGCGTTAGTATACTGTATTTGTGTTTTTCTTTCTGGCTTACTTCACTCTGTATAATAGGCTCCAGTTTCATCCACCTCATTAGAACTGATTCAAATGTATTGTTTTTAATGGCTGAGTAATACTCCGTTGTGTATAGGTACCACTGCTTTCTTATCCATTTGTCTGCTGATGGACATCTAGGATGCTTCTATGTCCTGGCTATTATAAACATTGCTGCAATGAACATTGGGTACACTTGTCTCTTTCAATTCTGGTTTCCTCGGTGTGTATGCCCAGCAGTGGGATTTCTGGGTCGTATGGAAGTTCTACTTCCAGTTTTTTAAAGAATCTCCACCCTGTTCTCCATAGTGGCTGTACTAGTTTGCATTTCCACCAAAAGTATAAAAGGGCTCCCTTTTCTCCACACCCTCTCCAGCATTCATTGCCTGTAGATTTTGGATAGCAGCCATTCTGATTGGCGTGAAATAGTACCTCATTGTGATTTTGATTTGCATTTCTCTGATAATGAGTGATGTTGATCATCTTTTCATGTGTTTATTAGCCATCTTTATGTCTTCTTTGTAGAAATGTCTGTTTAGGTCTTTGGCCCATTTTTTGATTGGGTCGTTTATTTTTCTGGAATTGAGCTGCAGGAGTTGCTTGTATATTTTTAAGATTAATTATTTGTCAGTTTCTTCATTTGCTATCATTTTCTCCCATCCTGAAGGTTGTCTCTTCACCTTGCTTATAGTTTCCTTTGTTGTGCAAAAGCTTTTCATTTTAATTAGGTCCCATTTGGTCACTTTTGTTTTTATTTCCAATATTCTGGGAGGTGGGTCATAGAGGATCCTGCTGTGATTTATGTCCAAGAGTGTTTTGCCTATGTTCACCTCTAGGAGTTGTATAGTTTCTGGTCATACGTTAAGATCTTTAATCATTTTGAGTTTATTTTTGTGTATGGTATTAGAAAGTGCTCTAGTTTCTCTCTTTTACAAGTGGTTGACCAGTTTTCCCAGCACCACTTGTTAAAGAGATTGTCTTTAATCGATTGTATATTCTTGCCTCCTTTGTCAAAGATAAGGAGTTCATAGGTGCATGGATTTATCTCTGGACTTTCTATTTTGTTCCATTGATCTATATTTCTGTCTTTGTGCCAGTACCATACTGTCTTGATGACTGTGGCTTTGCAGTAGAGCCTAAAGTCAGGCAGGTTGATTCCTCCAGTTCCATGAGATGCTGCTGCTAAGTCGCTTCAGTCATGTCCGACCCTGTGCGGCCCCATAGATGGCAGCCCACCAGGCTCCCCCATCCCTGGGATTCTCCAGGCAAGAACACTGGAGTGGGTTGCCATTTCCTTCTCCAATGCATGAAAGTGAAAAGTGAAAGCGAAGTCGCTCAGTTGTGCCCGACTCTTAGCAACCCCATGGACTGCAGCCTACCAGGCTCTTCCGTCCATGGGATTTTCCAGGCAAGAGTACTGGGGTGGGGTGCCATTGCCTTCCCCATGAGATGAGGTGGAATCAAAAGAGGAGAGAGCAAGCTAGCCAGTAATCACTTCCTTATGTGCGCTCCACAGTCTGGACCACTCAGAGATGTTCATGGAGTTATACAGAGAAGAGAAGAGGGAGGAAGGAGAAGGGGTGGCCAGGAGGATAAAGGGGGGAATCAAAAGAAGAGAGACAGATCCAGCCACTAATCAGTTCCCTAAGTGTTCCCCACCATCCAGAACATACAAAGAGATTCACAGAGTTGGGTAGAGAAGAGAAGGAGGGAGGAGATAGAGGCAATCTGGTGGAGAAAAAGGAGAGTCCAAAGGGGGAGAGAGCAGTCAAGCCAGTAATCTCACTCCCAAGTAAAAATGGATACTGAAGATTGGGTTCTTAAAGGTACAAAATTGATAACCAATACGAAAAAGCAAAGATTAAAAATCTAGAACTTAAAAAAATACAATATTAAAGAAAAAATTTTAAATATATATATGAAGTTTGCTGTAAAATATAGGGTCTCTCTTTTTTTGCAATAATAATAGTAGGTTATAAAAATGAAAATTAAAGGAGTAATAGAGGACTTAAAAATAAAAAGAAAATTTAAAAAAATTAAAGAATGATAGTAGAAGTAGTAAAAATATATCTAGGACTTTCTCTGGTGGTGTTGTGGGCAGTGTGGGGTCAGTTCATTTTTGGATAGTTCCTTGATCCAGCTTATATTTCTCAAGATCTATAGGCCCCTTCCTATGTAGTCGGTACTAACCACAGTGTTTTAATCTATTGCACCTGTCACTTCCAAAGAGGTTCCCTCTGTTTTAGCTTCTTCTGTTTGCTGGTTTCTTCAGTGTCTAATTTCCACCCTGACACAAGGGGGCGGCAGTGGACACTTTTTTAGGCTCACTTGTTCAGTCATGCTGTGGGGAGGGAGGGACGCTGCAAACAAATAACACTGGCGTGTGCTTGCAGTGTCTCAGCCACACTGGGTTTGCCCCCGCTCAGAGCATGTGTGCTTTCCCTGTCTACACTGCTTAGGCTCTAGGTTCCTCTGCCAGGATCTCTCTGAGGCTGGCCCTGGGTTGTATGCACTTCCCAGGTCTAAGCCACTCAGGTTCAGCTACTCGGGTAGTCTTCTGAGGTGCAGAATTGGTTGGGCCTGCGTTTTGTGCCCTTCCCAGGTCTGAGCAGCTCAGGTGACCAGCTGTTTGGCGAGCATGGTCGCTGTGACTTATCATCTACCCCATCCCTGCTGATCAGTTTTCTGAGCGTACAACTGGCGCACCTTCTCAGGTAGATGTTGACCATCAAGAATCCCAAGAAGTCTTAGTTAGCAACGAAGCCTGCTTGCAGTTTGGTAAATAATGCCTCTCTGGGGCCGCAATTGCTGCCTTCCTGCTCTGGCTGCCCTTGCCTGCCTGTCACCAGAGGGGGATGAGCCCGTCTGCAGCTGGCTAGCTTTACTCAGTCCTTTGTTCTGTGAGCGGGCATGGTGGTGTCTTGCTACTGCTAAGTCACTTCATTCGTGTCTGACTCTGTGTGACCCCATAGACGGCAGCCCACCAGGCTCCCCCGTCCCTGGGATTCTCCAGGCAAGAACACTGGAGTGGGTTGCCATTTCCTTTTCCAGTGCATGAAAGTGAAAAGTGAAAGGGAAGTTGCTCAGTCGTGTCTGACTCATAGCGACCCCATGGACTGCAGCCCCTACAAGGCTCCTCTGCCCATGGGATTTTCCAGGCAAGGGTACTGGAGTGGGGTGCCATTAGGTTAGGGCTTTTCAAGTGGTAGCTATTCCACAGTCTGATTTGCTAGCCCACGTTAATTCCCTCATATTTCCCTCAGGGCATTCAGGCCCGGTCCTTACTCTAAGCAATCCTGCCTGTGCCTCCCTGCTCAGCCCCCGCTTGCTAGTGGCAGATACATGTGTCTGCACTGCTTCTCCTCTGGGGGACTTACTGTTGGGCCGGTAATGTGTGGGTTTTAATTATTTATTTATTTTTCCTCCCAGTTATATTGCCCTCCATGGTTCCAAGGCTCGCCACAGACTCAGCAGTGAGAGTGTTTCCTGTTGTTTGGATATTTCTCTCTTTTTTAAGATTCCCTTCCCAGTATGGAGCTATATCCCTACCTCTTTTGTCTCTCTTTTTATGTTTTGTATTTTTTCCTACCTCCTTTCGAAGACAGTGGGCTGCTTTTCTGGGTGCCTAATGTCCTCTGCCGGCATTCAGAGGTTGTTTTGTGGAATTTACTCAGCGTTCAAATGTTCTGTTGATGAATTTGTGGGGGAGACAGTGGTCTCCTCGTCCTATTCCTCCACCATCTTAGGACTGCCCCCTGTTTTAGAGTTTTAAGTTGCTATTACATAATTGCTTATAATTCTGTTTTCATGAAGATATTTATGTTACAGCCATATTGAACACACAGATGTCCTAAATATATTTCCCACACAGAATTATGCAAATTATCTCTAATAATTTAAAATATGTTTATTATATATACATACATATATATACATACATATACATACATACATACACACATACATATATACATATACATATATATATATGTGTGTATATATATATATATATATATATATGAGACGGCAATGGCACCCCACTCCAGTACTCTTGCCTGGAGAATCCCATGGGTAGAGGAGCCTGGTAGGCTGAAGTCCATGGGGTCGCTATGAGTCGGACAGGACTGAGCAACTACCTTTCGCTTTTCACTTTCATGCATTGGAGAAGGAAATGGCAACCCACTCCAGTGTTCTTGCCTGGAGAATCCCAGGGATGGGGGAGCGTGGTGGGCTGCTGTTTACGGGGTCACACAGAGTCAGACACGACTGAAGTGACTTAGCATAGCATAGCATAGCATAGCATATATCAGATCAGATCAGTCGCTCAGTCGTGTCCGACTCTTTGCGACCCCATGAACTGCAGCACGCCAGGCCTCCCTATCCATCACCAGCTCTCGGAGGTCACCCAGACTCACATTCATCGAGTCAGTGATGCCATCCAGCCATCTCATCCTCTGTCGTCCCCTTCTCCTCCTGCCCTCAATCCCTCCCAGCATCAGAGTCTTCTCCAATGAGTCAACTCTTCGCATGAGGTGGCCAAAATACTGGAGTTTCAGCTTGAGCATCATTCCTTCCAAAGAAATCCCAGGTCTGATCTCCTTCAGAATGGACGAGTTGGATCTCCTTGCAGTCCAAGGGACTCTCAAGAGTCTTCTCTAACACCACAGTTCAAAAGCATCAATTCTTCGGCGCTCAGCCTTCTTCACAGTCCAGCTCTCACATCCATACTTGACCACAGGAAAGACCATAGCCTTGACTAGGCGAACCTTTGTTGGCAAAGTGATGTCTCTGCTTTTGAATATGCTATCTAGGTTGGCCATAACCTTCCTTCCAAGGAGTAAGCGTCTTTTAATTTCATGGTTGCAGTCACCATCTGCAGTGATTTTGGAGCCCAGAAAAAGAAAGTCTGACACTGTTTCCAATGTTTCTCCATCTATTTCCCATGTAGTGATGGGACCAGATGCCATGATCTTCGTTTTCTGAATGTTGAGCTTTAAGCCAACCTTTTCACTCTCCACTTTCACTTTCATCAAGAGGCTATTTAGTTCCTCTTCATTTTCTGCCATAAGGGTGGTGTCATCTGCATTTCTGAGGTTATTGATATTTCTCCCGGCAATCTTGATTCCAGCTTGTGTTTCCTCCAGTCCAGCATTTCTCATGATGTACTCTGCATATAAGTTAAATAAACATGGTGACAATATACAGCCTTGACGTACTCCTTTTCCTATTTGGAACCAGTCTGTTGTTCCATGACCAGTTCTAACTGTTGCTTCTTGACCTGCATACAGATTTCTCAAGAGGCAGATCAGGTGGTCTGGTATTCCCATCTCTCTCAGAATTTTCCACAGTTTATTGTGATCTACACAGTCAAAGGCTTTGGCATAGTCAATAAAGCAGAAATAGATGTTTTTCTGGAACTCTCTTGCTTTTTCCATGATCCAGCGGATGTTGGCAATTTGATCTCTGGTTCCTCTGCCTTTTCTAAATCCAGCTTGAACATCAGGAAGTTCATGGTTCACATATTGCTAAAGCCTGGCTTGGAGAATTTTGAGCATTACTTTACTAGCGTGTGAGATGAGTGCAATTGTGCGGTAGTTTGAGCACTCTTTGGCATTGCATTTCTTTGGGATTGGGATGAAAACTGACCTTTTCCAATCTTGTGGCCACTGCTGAGTTTTCCAAATTTGCTGGCATATTGAGTGCAGCACTTTCACAGCATCATCTTTCAGGATTTGGAACAGCTCCACTGGAATTCCGTCACCTCCACTAGCTTTGTTCGTAGTGATGCTTTCTAAGGCCCACTTGACTTCACATTCCAAGATGTCTGGCTCTAGGTCAGTGATCACACCATCATGATTATCTGGGTCGTGAAGCTCTTTTTTGTACAGTTGTTCTGTGTATTCTTGCCACCTCTTCTTAATATCTTCTGCTTCCGTTAGGTCCACACCATTTCTGTCCTTTATCCAGCCCATCTTTGCATGAAATGTTCCTTTGGTATCTCTGATTTTCTTGAAGAGATCCTTAGTCTTTCCCATTCTGTTGTTTTCCTCGATTTCTTTGCATTGATCGCTGAACAAGGCTTTCTTATCTCTTCTTGCTATTCTTTGGAACTCTGCATTCAGATGTTTATATCTTTCCTTTTCTCCTTTGCTTTTCGCTTCTCTTCTTTTCACAGCTATTTGCAAGGCCTCCCCAGACAGCCATTTTGCTTTTTTGCATTTCTTTTCCATGGGGATGGTCTTGATCCCTGTCTCCTGTACAATGTCACGAACCTCATTCCATAGTTCATCAGGCACTCTATCTATCAGATCTAGGCCCTTAAATCTATTTCTCACTTTCACTGTATAATCATAAGGGATTTGATTTAGGTCATACCTGAATGGTCTAGTAGTTTTCCCTACTTTCTTCAATTTCAGTCTGAATTTGGCAATAAGGAGTTCATGGTCTGAGCCACAGTCAGCTCCTGGTCTTGTTTTTGCTGACTGTATCATATATATCAGTTCAATTCAGTTGCTCAGTTCTGTCCAACTCTGCAATGCCATAGATGGCAAAAATATTACCTCATCAAAGAATATAGAATTAATATCTTCAGTATGGAAATTCACTAAGGATTCACTATATTATGTGAAAAACTCCCATATCCTTTTTGAAGTCTATTTTCACATATTTAAAATATAATTATCAAATAACTTCTACAATAAGAGGAAATCAGTGCAGATAGCATTGCTACTGCTGCTGCTAAGTCGCTTCAGTCGTGTCCGACTCTGTGCGACCCCATAGACAGAAGCTCACCAGGCTCCCCCATCCCTGGGATTCTCCAGGCAAGAACACTGGAGTGGGTTGCCATTTCCTTCTCCAATGCATGAAAGTGAAAAGAGAAAGTGAAGTCGCTCAGTCATGTTCAACTCTTAGCGACCCCATTGACTGGAGCCTACCAGGATCCTCCGTCCATGGGATTTTCCAGGCAAAAGTACTGGGGTGGGGTGCCATTGCCTTCCCCGGCAGATAGCATTAGGTAAGCATTATCATTTTTTTGTGAGGATCAGCCCTGGAATTTCTTTGGAAGGAATGATGCTAAAGCTGAAACTCCAGTACTTTGGCCACCTCATGCGAAGAGTAGACTCATTGTAGAAGACTCTGATGCTGGGAGGGATTGAGGGCAAGAGGAGAAGGGGACGCCAGAGGATAAGATGGCTGGATGGCATCACTGACTCGATGGATGTGAGTCTCAGTGAGCTCCGGGATTTGGTGATGGACAGGGAGGCCTGGCATGCTACAATTCATGGGGTCACGAAGAGTCGGACACGACTGAGTGACTGATCTGATCTGATTTGTCAAGAGGCCTAGATAAATTCTTCAGAGATATTGTTAAGACCAAAATTGACTGAAATGCTAGTATTTTTGAATTTTTTTTTCTTACTTTTGACCAATTCTGTAGTTCAGTGATAGAAAACCCATGACAAATAGAGCCAGCAACATGAAATAAAACAAAACATATATTTGTGTCATTATTCTACAGGAAAATAATCTACTACCCTGGATGATGCCCTTACCTTCATTACCTCCACCATAGTTTGGTCTCACATCAACAACAGGGAGAGAAAACAGCCCTGACCATCAACAGAAAATTGGATTAAAGATTTACTGAGCATGGCCCCACCCATCAGAATAAAACCCAGTTTCCCCCACAGTAAGAAGGATCAAAGACCAGATAAAAAGTCATGCTATGGGCTTACAACATATTTCTTTCAGTATGGCTCTGCACACCTTCAAAAATTCACATCTAAAGTAGTTTTAACATTGTACAGATGTTGGCATTAAGAAGTTTTATGTTGCCTGTTTATTTAATCACTACTTACATATTCAGTGGTGGAAATCTGGAATGTTTAAATGTGTTAGCAATGACTTATGTGTGATGTTGTCACATTATCTTGTTATTTAGCTGAAAATCCACATAGATCAATTCTTCTGAGCTTCTGTGCACTTTATTTTCTATTTATAGTATTTGGTATATCAGCTACTTTCATATGAACAATGTCCATTTATTTTTCATCCACATCCATGCAGAAGTCATAGTTTTTAAGACACTAATTCTATATTTCTTTAGCATGTGAAATAGAATTCAGAAAGCAATTTTAATGTTAAATTTAAAGTAGAGGATATTTTTAAAAAGTATCTTGTACACAGGATAGAATGTAGTCAACCCACAAAACTTCTTATTGTGAGCATTAAAATACTTCAGAAAAATCTTAACAGTTGTTTCACAATTAGAGTCTCAGAAGTATTTTTTAATGAAGAAAATGTGTGAAAAATATATATTCATAAAATAAAAATGCATTTGACTATCAAACTTCAAATTAATTATTAATTATTTCTGGCTTTAAAATAAATTTTATCTCTTCAGATATTTGTTCTATGCTCAATGGAATAGAAGAAATACTGGCTTAGGAGTCAAAAGATCTGAGCTAGTGCCCTAATCACATTTCACTAAATATTTATAGTAGACTAACTTGAGGCTTTCCAACATTTTTTTTCCAAATTTCAACAAATTGGAAAAGGTCATTTCTGACCTCTTTTCATCTCTGATTCCTTGGCACATTAGGAAACTTCTGGTGGTTTCTTGTTTTGAAGTTCCTGGCCACACATATTTTGATGTTACTTTTAAGTTGTACTTCATTTGTAATGACACATTTTATATTCATCTATTGATATATATATATATATATATATATATATATAGAGAGAGAGAGAGAGAGAGAGTTTATCTAACTGTTGCATGTTATGCATCATAGTGTACATAATGCAGAGAGTAAAGCACCTAAGTTACACATGAAAAGAAAAGGTTGCAATTAAAATTGGATGAGAAAGACATGGGTCTTGATCCCTTCTAACTCTCCTCTGTGTCTACTGTTGCAGATATTAATCTATCTTAGTTTCACCTACATCTTCAAATACCATCTACATTCTGATGATTTTCTTAAATTAATACCATAAATACTTCTTTGCTTTCCATTCTATAATTTTTTTTTTTACATTTTAATTTTTTAAGTATAATTGATTTACAGAATTTTGTTGTTTTCTGTCAAACCTCAACATGAATCAGCCATAGGTATACATATATCCCCTCCTGTTTAAACCTCCCTCCCATGTCCGGCCCCACCCCACTGTTCTAAATAGATACAGAGGCCCTGTTTGAGTTTCTTGAGCCATACAGCAAATTCCATTTAGCTATCTATTTTACATATTATAATGTAAGTTTCCATGTTACTCTTTCCATACATCTCACTCTCTCCTCCCCTTTCCTCATATCCATAAGTCTATTCTCTATGTCTGTTTTTCCATTGCTTCCCTGTAAATAAATTCTTCAGTACCATTTTTCTAGATTCCATATATATGGGTTAAAATACAATATTTATCTTTCTTTTTCTGACTCACTTCACTCTCTATAATAGGTTCTAGGTTCATCCACCTCATCAGAACTGACTCGAATGCATTCCTTTTTATAACTGAGTAATATCCCATTGTGTATATGACCACAACTTTATCCATTCATCTGCCGATGGACATCTAGGTTACTTCCATGTTCTAGCTATTATAAATAGTGCTGCAATGAGCATTGGGATACATGTATCTTTTTCCATTTTAGTTTTCTCAGGGTATATGCCTAGGAGTGGGATTCCCGGGTCATATGGTGATTTTATTCCTAATGTTTTAAGAGATCTCCATACGGTCTTCCATAGTGGCTGTATCAATTTATGTTCCCACAAACAGTGCAAGAACATTCCCTTTTCTCCACACCCTCTCCTGCATTTATCATTTGCAGACTTTGATTATGGCCCTTCTGACCGGTGTGAGATGATAGCTCATTGTAGTTTTGATTTGCATTTCTCTAATAATGAGAGATGTTGAGCATCTTTTCATGTGTTTGTTAGCCATCTGTATGTCTTCTTTGGAGAAATGTCTGTTTAGGTCTTTTTCTCATTTTTTTATTGGGTTGTTTGTTTTTCTGGCATTGAATTGTGAGCTGCTTGCATATTTTGGAAAATAATCCTTTGTCAGTTGTTTCATTTGCTATTATTTTCTCCCATTCTGAGGGTTGTCTTTTCACCTTGCGTATAGTTTCTTTTGCTGTGCAAAAGCTTTTAAGCTTAATCAGGTCACACTTGTTTACTTTTTTTTTTTAATTTAATTTAATTTTATTTTTAAACTTTACAATATTGTATTGATTTTGCCATATATCAAAATGAATCCACCACAGGTATACATGTGTTCCCCATTCTGAACACTCCTGCCTCCTCCCCTCCCCATACCATCCCTCTGGGTCGCCCCAGTGCACCAGCCCCAAGCATCCAGTACCGTGCATCGAACTTGGACTGGCGACTCGTTTCATATATGATATTATACAGGTTTCAATGCCATTCTCCCAAATCCCCCCTCCCTCTCCCTCTCCCTCTCCCACAGAGTCCAAAAGACTGTTCTATACATCAGTGTCTCTTTTGCTGTCTCGTATATACGGTTATTGTTACTATCTTTCTAAATTCCATATATATGTGTTAGTATTCGGGGAAGGCAATGGCACCCCACCCCAGTACTTTTGCCTGGAGAATCCCATGGACGGAGGAGCCTGGTAGGCTCCAGTCCATGGGGTCGCTAGGAGTCGGACACAACTGAGTGACTTCACTTTCACTTTTCACTTTCCTGCATTGGAGAAGGAAATGGCAACCCACTCCAGTGTTCTTGCCTGGAGAATCCCAGGGGCAGGGGAGCCTGGTGAGCTTCTGTCTATGGGGTCGCTCAGAGTCAGACACGACTGAAGCGACTTAGCAGCAGCAGCATACTGTATTGGTGTTTTGCTTCCTGGCTTACTTCATGCTGTATTCATGCTTACTTCATGGCTCTAGTTTTATCCACCTCATTAGAACTGATTCAAATGTATTCTTTTTAATGGCTGAGCAATACTCCATTGTGTATTTCCATTACTCTAGGAGGTGGATCACAGAGGATATTGTTTTGATTTATGTCACTGAGTATTCTGCCTATGTTTTCCTCTAAGAATTTTATAGTTTAGGTTTTTAATCCATTTTCAGTTTATCTGTGGATATGGTATTAGGAAGTGATCTAATTCCATTCTTTTACATGCAGTTGTCCAATTTTCCCAGACCGATTTATTAAAGAGACTGTCTTTGCCCTATTGCATATTCCTGCTCCTTTGTCAAAAATAAGGTACCCATAGGTGCATGGGTTTATTTCTGGGCTTTCTATCTTGCTCCATTTGTATATATTTCTGTTTTTGTGCCAGTGTCATACTGTCTTGATGACTGTAGTTTTGTAGTATAATCTGAAGTTTGGAAGATTGATTCCTCCAGCTCTATTTTTCTTTCTCAAGACTGCTTTTGTGATTCAGGCTCTTTTGTGTTTCCATATGGATTGTGATATTTTTGTTCTAGTTCTGTGAAAAATGCCATTGGTAATTTGATAGGGATCACATGAATCTATAGATTGCATTTGGTAGTATAGTCATTTTCACAATATTGATTCTTCCTACCCAGGAACATGGAATATTTCTCCATCTGTTTATGTCACCTTTGGCTTCTTTCATTAGTCTCTTATAATTTTCTGTGTACAGTTCTTTTATCTCCTTAGTTAAGTTTATTCTTAGATATTTAATTATTTTTGTTGCAGTGGTGAATGGGATTGATTCCTTAAATTTCTCTTTCTTATTTTTCATTGTTAGTGTATAGAAATGTAAGTGATTGCTGTGTATTGATTTTCTATCCTGCAACTTTGCTAAATTCACTAATTAGCTCTAGCAACTTTCTGATACTATCTTTAGGATTCTCTATGTACAGTATAATGTTATCAACAAGCAGTGAGAGCTTTACTTTTTTTCTGATCTGGATTCCATTTATTTCTTTTTCTTTTTCTGAGTGCTGTTGAATAATAGTGGTTAAAGTGGACACCCTTGTCTTATTCCTGATCTTAGGGGGAATACTTTCAGTCTTTCACCATTGAAAATAATGTCTCCAGCTTCTGACTCATCCTATAGACCTTGGAACTTGCCAGCTTTTAAAATCTTGTGAGCCAATTTCCTAAAATAAATCTATGTATCTAAAGAGATTTATTACTTTATATAATAACAATGATAATTTATTATCATATCTATCCTATTCATTCTATTTCTCTGGAGAATCTTTATTGATACATAGAGTAAAGATTTTTATCCTATTTCTGTAAGAGAAAAGAAATAAAGAAAAAAGCTAGATTCTGTTCTTCTATTTTCTCTTAAGGACTTAAATTAATCATGTAAACTGCCACTAAGTTAGACTAGGTGGAGAGCCATAAGTTTAATGGGGAAAAAATAAGCATGCCTTCTATTCCAAGACAAGATCCCCATATGATTTTCAAAGATAATGAAATGTATTGTTTAAACACTAGATTTTATATAAATAATAAACATAAAGTTTAAAATAAATAAATTGGCATATAAAATTTAATTTTAAATATGTGCATTGATTTTTCCAAAAAAAGAAGCTGATAGTTGCTGATGGGTAGTGAGCAGTGAAGAAGGGTATAAAGGAAAAGTGGTAGAATCAGGTGATTGAATTTTCCTAGAGAAAATATGAAGATTCAATACAAAAATCAGGGATCTTTTATGATAAAATTATTTTCCTGTAATTACAATTATGTAATTGTCTGACATGAATCTAACTTTTATTCAGCATTTGCACGCACACATATATGCACACACACATTTTTTGAGTTTTTCAGAATATAGCATGTTGTTCAAAATTTTTTCATATGATATTGTCTGACAAAAACTTTTTATTGAGTAAATTGGGAGCTGTTTTACTTGAAACTATGATTGTAGAATTTCATTTCTTAAAATTATTTAACTTGCCTTATAAGTAAAATTATTTTAACAAAATAACAAGAAAACCCCAAACTTTGAAGCATCACTATTTCAAATTGTATCAGAATAAACAATTGTTATGTAAGGTATATGTGTATATATGCATATATATGGAGGAAGGAATGGCAGTTCACTCCAGTATTCTTGCCTGTAGAATCCCACGGACAGAGGAAACTGGTAAGATTACAGTCCACGGGGCCACAAAGAATCTGACACAGCAGAGTGACTGAGAACATGCATATATTTAATTTCCTAACATTTCCCATTTTGAAAATAAGGACTGGAGGATATCTAGTATAGAGTCAATGTCTATTGTTAGAAAGTTTTCAAAACAGCTGCCTTGTTAAGGAAGAAAATTTTGTATAGATCAGCTTAGGTCTCAACTCTATTTTCCCATGACCTCTTGTACCTAATAACAAGTTATTACAGTATAGTGGGTACATACTAAGTCACTTCATTCCTGTCTGACTCTCTGAGATCCTATGGAGCAAAACCTGCCAGGCTCCTCTCTCCATGGGATTCTCCAAGCTGGAGAATACTGGAGTTGGTAGTTAGGATCTCCTCCAGGTTATCTTCCTAACCCAAAGATAGGACCCACGTCCCTGATGTTTCCTGCATTGGCTGACATGTTCTTTACAACCAGTGCCACCTAGGAAGCGCAGTATATATGGTATTCCTTTCTAAACAATTCCATTTCTGTTCTTGAATCATCAGCACTTTAAGATCTTACCCCTGGGCTTCCCTGGTGGCTCAGTGATAATGAATCTGCCTACCAATGCAAGAAACATGGGCTCAATCCCTGGCACAAGAAGATTCCACATGCCACACAGGAAAAATAAACTCATGCACCACAACTATTGAGTCTGTGCTCTAGAGTCCATGTGCTGCAGCTACTGAAACTCACATTCCCAAGAGCCTGTGCCTCACAAGAAAATCCGCTGCAATTAAAAGCCCATACATCACAGATAGAGAGGAGACTCCACTCATGGCAATTAGAGAAAAGCTCACACAGCAACAAAGACTCAACACAGCAAAAAGTAAATAAAGAAATAAATAACATTATTATTATTACTATTTTTAAAGTCTTACTTCTGTTTACTTCCATTGCCTTTGCCTTTGTCTTGTAATTTTCTCCATATGTCTATTTTAACTGTTAGAGTTGGAAAGATTGAAGGCAGGAGAAGGAGATGACAGAGGACGAGATGTTTGAATGGCATCACTGACTCAATGGACATGAGTGTGAGCAAGCTGCAGGAGATGGTGAAGGACAGGGACACCTGGGATGCTGCAGTCCATGGGGTTGCCACAAGATGGACATGAGGAGCAACTAAACAACAACAATTAGAGTTCTTTAGAGAAACAGAACCAAAGTTTACCAAACCAAAGAGAACATAATCTTCCATGCATTTGTCCTAAATTGCTTAGGAATTCAGTGGGAATCTTGAATATGCCATCAATTTAACACCCACAAAAACCTGGTAAGTTCTAAGGAATAGTACAAAATTATAACTAGTTTATATCAAAGTTAGCTTAAAATCAGATGATTCTGAGAGCTTCTAGGTGTGGTCATAGCTGAGGTGAATCTATAGTCAAGGAAAAGCAGTTTGGCTTTTGTGGGTGGTCCCCAAAAGAAATAAAATGTCTTTGGTCTCATAACACAATGATAAGTACATACATTTTGGAGACAGAGCAAAAGTAGCCATTGTATACACTTTTTTTTTTTTCCTCTCATCATCTTTGTTCATGATTGTTCTTCTAAACTCAAAATTTGCCTGAACATAGTAGTTTAGAAGGCTGTGACAGAATAGGTTTTAGGAAGATACACAGTGTGTGATGTTCTCAGTGCTTCAAATTTAGAATAATGACCTTCATTTTAGATTTAGCTGACATTTTTTATGTCTAGAACTTGGCAATTTTGTTTAAAAACCTTCTTTTATCCTATATACATAAAAAGCATAGTATGGAGGCAGAAAAATTTTATATATATATATATATACACACACACATACACATTGTACACAAAGTCCTGCCAGATTGTAATGTAATAGAATGTCGTGTTCTGTTTCTCATTCTTTATTCTCTTATTGGCCAGGCTACAGCAGGCCACTCAACTGCTTTTAATGACTTTCATTATTCCCTCTTATTTTCTAGGTTAATGACATATTGAAAGTGCTAATAGCATAAAATTTTCAAATAGCTCACACACTGTTCATGAAAAAGGCAGTATATTTTATTTTATATGCATATAATTTTTCTCCCAGCGGATTAGCTGCAACATTTTGCTGCTTTGTAATTTCTCAATTTAATTGAGGAAGTTAAAAAAAAAAGAAAAAAGCAGTCTCCCAATGTGAAATTGTAGCTACAAAAGTGATCACATTCCACCCACTTCACCTCTGAAACTTCAAGGGGTGTTATACAATCTGTGAAAGGAAGTGCAGAGAATTGTAGATTTTGATCCTCAACTACTTCACATTTCTAAATGTCTGATAGTCCAAGTTATGAAGACACATTAATTATAGTCAACAAAGGGCCAGAAAATGCATATGATTCAATTCCTAATAGACATTAAGCTTATACCTTGAGTTTTATGAGTCATTTCTCTAAGTACCAATTATAAAAGAAACATTCAATTAAATAACCTCTAAAAATTCCAAAAATAGGTATTTTACTTGTTTAGTCAAAGCACATTTACATGAAATGACACCATTTCTGAGTATGCCTTTTTGAATCTTCTATCCTGTTTTTTAGTGTATTTCATGATGCAGAGGACATGAATGCATTTGGAGTGCTTTAGAGAATAAACAATTTTGAAGTACAATAAATTGAAGTAAGTACAATAAATAAAGACTCAGACATGACTAAGCAACTAACACTCATTTTTTCACTTTTCTAGATAGGTCAGCTCAGTTAGGAAGACTAACCTCTTGGTAGAATAGATCACTGATCATGATCAATCTGTTGATTGATTGTCTTTGGGTCAGGGGTTCACCTTTGATATTTAGTAAATGTGTGCAATTAAGCATACCACAAAAGAATTTTTTGTTCCAACTGTCAAAATTTGCTTTTTCCCCAGTCTTAATTTCAGTAAATTGCATACTCTTCTGGCAGATGCACAGTACAAAATAATAATAATAATAAGTATATTTTCTAAAAAGCATACATTTCCCCTATTTTTTTCTTCTTTTCACCTAAAGTCACACCTTTCTCCTTTTAATGCTCTTATATAAAAACTGCCAGTTAAGCCTTGCTTAATTTTGTTCATTTTATTGTTAAGCTACTCTCCTGTCCCACAATGCTTAGTATCTTTGAAAGTAATGGCCGTATCTTGCTATAATCTACATCAAATGTGTTTGGCACTCAATGAACACATTTAATGAACAAATACAATTTTGGAAGTCTCTCAAAGATTGATTCCTATGTTTTAACTTTTATAGGGGTGCCCAAGAATATCTATTTATATAACCAGTCTCAAGTGAATAACTGTAGTAATCAAATGTTGCTTCATGTTTTCTTTATCTTCTGTATAACAGATTTTGTGTCATCACCAAAAAATAGTGTAAATATTCCCTCTAGTGCTTAACTCTTGTTGGTCTGTGATCATTTAATTATATAGATTCTGAAAACACTCCTTAGTACTTAACTCAGCTTCCTTCACTAATCAGTATGTAATTTTCAACTTAAGACATCCCACAGGATTGGAAAAGATAAGCAAAGAAGAATTCATTAACAGCCTATAATATTATGCTATGAAAACAGAAAGCAGATTTTATGTCTCTGTGGAAAGTACATTAACAATACAATTTAATTTCTGCATTTGGTCTCTAAGCAAGAAATGTAATTCACACAGGGCTGCTTTCTTTCTGAAAACACATTTTAATCATCATACCAGGAAGTCATTCCTCATCTTAATGCTGGCACATCTGATGCATTAACACAGAACATGGAGCTTACATTTCCTGCTGATCTCCTATTATGTCACTTAGTCTTCTCAAGAGATACCTGTCTTGAAAATATGGGAAAGCGAGACAAATGGAAACTTCAAAGAGAGAGGCATGTTTGTTGTGTTTTCAACCCAAGACATACTGGATATACTGACACTAAGTGAGGAACATAAAGCTTATCTCCTTCCAACTCAGAGCACAAAAAAAAAAAAAACAAAACAAAATTAAGCAAGGAAAAAAAAAATCCTTCATATTTTAATTATAAACTTAAAAAGATAAAACAATATTTTGAGACACTTTCTGCAAGGTTATATTGTTTAAAAAATAAATGAAATTAAGCTGCTTGAGGAGCAGGAATTTCAATTTTAGATGGAATCTCTCGGCCTGATCACATCCATCTTTCCAACAAGGATATCAATCACTGATTCTTCCTGCCTTCAGTATTGCTTTTCTCATTTCCAGCTGCTTGTGCTGGTATAGTTAGCTGAATTTCATTACCTCTGTCTTACTTACATTTTATTCTTCAATCTTTCAAAAGCTCGTGCAAGGGTAACAACAAAAAAATATTACCTTGCCCATAATATTTGTGCAGTAAACAGTCTTGGGATAGTTAAAAGTAGAATCTCACTCCTTGAATGGGTTGTATTTGTTCAGTCACTAAGTCAGGTCCAACTGTCTGCAACCCCATGGACTGTATAGAACACCAGGCTCTTCTGTCATATCTTTCGCCTTTTCATACTGTTCATGGTATTCTTGCAGCAAGAATACTGGAATGGTTTGCCATTTCCTCCTCCAGTGGACCCAGTTTAGTCAGAACTTTTCACTATGATGCATCTATCTTGGGTGGCCATGCATGGCATGGCTCATAACTTCATTGAATTGCACAAGCCCCTTCACCATGAGAAGACTGTAATCATATATTGTATTTGCTTACACTTTTTCTTTTAAAGAAATCAATTGCACATTCTATCATCAATTCATTTTCTAAATCTAGAGATTGTTATAAATTACATGTTTATAATGTTATAAATAAATGTTATAAATTACATGTAATCATATTGCTGTTGATATGTGTATCTCCATCTATCCCTCTATATGTAACTTTTAAACTAAAAACTTAAATTTTAAGATATAAATATTTTTCAGCCAAGAATAACCTTGGCTGCTACTGATTTTATTACTCTTGGAATAATTTCTTTTTAAGTTTTATAACTAAAACAACTTTATTAACATAAGCCTTCTACTAAAATGCAAAGGCACAATCTATTTTTAATAAAACTTCCACAATTTATTTCTTTATCACTGTTAGTCAATTAGCACTGTGATAATGATTTCAACTCCATGTACTATCCCAGATCAATTTCTGCACTCCATAATAATAGTGGTTGCAATTTCTGCCTGAGTTTTCATGGCCTAAAGTAAATCAACTTGAATTTTCAGTATTCTACTACATTTGATGATCTTTCATTATAATAGCACATGTATTAAACATCACAAAATAAGAAATCAAAGAAATGTAATGAGTACAGATAATTATATTTGTTAATTTCATTGAAAGCCTTGAGTAAAATACAAAGGATAAGCCATTTAAATTTTGCTTCTAATAATAATAGACTTATGGACTATAATCCATAATAGACTTATGGTCTGGCTATGGTCTTCCCAGTGGTCATGTATAGTTGTGAGAGCTGGACCATAAAGAAGGTGAAACACCAAAGAATTGATGCCTTCGAACTGTGATACTCAAGAAGACTCCTGAAAGTCCCTTGGACAACAGAGACCAAATCAGTTGATCTTAATGGAGAGCAACCCTGAATATTCACTGGAATGACTGATGCTGAAGCTAAAGCCCCAGTGTTTTGGTCATCTAATGGGAACAGACGATTCATTGGAAAAGTCCCTGATGCTGGTGAAGATCAAGGGCAGAAGGAAAATAGGGCATCAAAGCATGAGATGGCTGGACAACATCAATGATACAATGAACATGAACTTGGGCAAACTATGGGAGATGGTGAGGGACAAGGAGGCCTGGCATGCTGCAGTCCATGGGGTCACAAAGAGTCAGACATGACTGAGCAACTGAACAAAAACCACACAGTATTAACTGTAACATAGACACTGTGATGTATAGCAGATCTGCAGAATTTATTTTTTATTTACAGCTGTTTTTACTATCTTCCTTTTATCTATCCTATATTTCACAACTGATATCAGTTCTCAGTGTCTGCAAATAAATGAAATCATTTGGTATAATTTGTGCCTAACTGTATTCAATTCTCTTTAACTCAGCAGACCCCAAACTGAACCCCTAATCCTATCTTCAGCAAGATTGTTATGTGCTTCTGTGTTTCTTATTTCATTGAATGATCTTCCATTCATTTATATGATTAAATCAGTAATTAAAAGGCATCTTTTATTCATCTATTTCCCTCAGCCACTGAATGTTCCCTTGGAGAAAGGAATGGTAACACAATCCAGTATTCTTGCTGAAGAATCCCATGGACAGAGAAGCCTGGAGGGCTACAGTCCATGGGGTCACAAAGAGTTGGACATGAAAGAATGACTAACACTTCACTTCAATGCATATTCAATTAATTTTAATTTTCTAAAATAATTTTACCCCATAAATAGCTCCCAAGCCTGTCTACTTTTTCCCTTCCTCATTGCCAGCATCGTTTCTGTTGGTCAGTTGCTAAATCATGCATGATTCTTTGCAACGCCATGAACAGAAGCATGCTAGGCTTCCCTGTCCTTCACTATCCCCCAGGGTTTGCTCAAACTCATCTCCATTGATTCAGTGATGGTATCCAACCATCTCATCCTCTGCCCCCTTTTCCTCTTGCCCTCAATTTTCCCCAGCATTTGGGTCTTCTCCAGTAAGTTCACTCTTTGCATCAGGTGGACAAACTATTAGAGCTTGAGCTTCAGCATCAGTCCCTCCAGTGAATATTCAGGGCTGATTTCCCTTAGGATTGACTGGTTTGGTCTCCAGTCAGTGCTGTCCAAGTGACTCTCAAGAGATTTCTCCAGAACCACAATTCAAAAGCATCAATTTTTCATCCTTCAGAATTATAACATCTATATATGATTACTGGAAAAACCATAGATTCAATTATACAGGCCTTTGTCAGCAAAGTGATGTCTCTACATTTTAATACTCTGTTTAGGTTTGTTGTAGCTTTTTTTCCAAGAAGCCTTTTAATTTTGTAGTTGCAATCACCATCCACAGTGATTTTGAAGCCCAATAAAATTAAATCCGCCACTGTTTTCAGTTTTCCCCCATCTATTTGCTATGAAGTGATGGAACCAGAAGCCATGATCTTCACTTTTTTGAATGGTGAATTGTAAGCCAGTGATACATAACAAACTATAGTTTATTTCTTGGATTATTGGCACGTATTCTTAAACAGTTTTCCTTTTCTCTGTTTTGTGTCCATCCATTCATGTTTTACACTACAGCTATTGTGGTCTTCTAAAATGCATTTGTGATTCCTCATTTCTCTCAGTGTTGTGTAAACTTAATGACAGAATCACCAGTGTCCTAGAGCATAATTCCTTTTACATCTGTGTTTGGTTTTACCACTCCACTGGAGAAGGAAGAGGCTACCCACTCCAGTATTCTTGGGCTTCCCTTATGGCTCAGCTGGTAAAGAATCCGCCTGCAGTGTGGGAGACCTGAGTTCAATCCCTGGGTTGGGAAGATCCCCTGGCGAAGGGAAAGGCTACCCACTCCAGTATTCTGGCCTGGAGAATTCATTGAAGTGTATAGTCCACGGGGTCACAAAGAGTTGGACATGACTGAGTTAATTTCACTTCACTTCGTTTGACCACACCCTTATTCAAAGTTCACGTTCAAGCTGTAAAGGACATCTTCCACATTCTTAGATATAACAAACTTGTATTACATTTTACTTTTACATACCCTTTTTCATCTGGAAGACATCCAAAAAAACTGATGTTTTTACTCAAACAGAACCTTGTATTTATCACATGAACCATTCTTCATAACATCCATTCTGGCCACTTATTGGTGCTTCTCTCTTCTATTTAATTTACTGGGTATTGGTGGCCTGTATATTCCAATTAATATTATGTCTGCAACATCTCTCACATCTGTACATGACTACTGGAAAAACCATAGTTTTGACTCTACAGACCTTTGCTGGCAAAGTGATGTCTCTGTTTTTTAATATGCTGTCTAATTTTGTCAAAGCTTTCCTTGCAAGGAGAAAGTGTCTTTTAATTTCACGGGAACAGTTGTGAGAATTGGACCATAGAGAAGGCTGTGCACTGAAGAAGTGATGCTTTCAGATTGTGGTGCTGGAGAAGACTCTTGACAGTGCTTTGGACTGCAAAGAGATCAAACCAATCAATCCTAAAGGAAATTATCTCTGAATATTCATTGGAAGGACTGTTGCTAACGCTGAAGCTCCAACACTTTGGCCACCTGATGTGAACAGTTGAGTCATTGGAAAAGACTCTGATGCTGGGAACGATTGAAGGCAGGAGAAGGGGAGGACAGGATGAGTTGGTTGATTAGCATTGTTGACTCAATGGACATGAGTTTGATTAAACTCTGGGAGTTGGTGAAAGACAGGGAAACCTGGCATGCTATAGTCCATGGGGTTGCAAATAGTCAGACAAGACTTAGTAACTGAACAATTGTAACGTCTAACCTAGAGTTCGAAGTAATTTAGGTAGGTAACATATATCATTTAAAATGATAAGTATTACCTAAGGAAATATATTTCAAATTAAATATATACTAAAGAAATGATAAGCATCATATATGTATATATGTATCTACAAATACATGCATATGTAGGAGCTGATTATAGTTTGAATATAAATTGTTTCCAGCCAAGATGTTAATAAAATAAAGTAATTTATTTTATTTTGCTGCAAACTATCAAAAATGACATATTTTATTCACTGAAAATATTAAACAGCAACTATCCATCAAGAAGTTACAATAAAAACTCAGAGTAATCATCAAAATAGATTTAAAAAACTTCATTTACACACTTCTGTGCTAGCACTACTTAATCATCTTACAAATGCAATTTCAAAGTTTTATTTTTGTCTACAAGTTTTGTTTTTTCTATTTGACATGTATCATTCATATGTGAAAAAGCTAATATTTATCCACCAGAGCTAACTTTAGTGCATTGTTTAACTCTCTGTATCCTTCACGTACAGTTATAGAGCTTGTTTATTAATTTCTAGAAAGTAAAGTAGGTGGCAATATGATAATTTTATAACAGTGTCTATAATTATGTTTCCCTGGGATTATAGAATTGTTTTCTGAAACATAATCATTTCTCCATAAAATATGACTTTAAGAGTAATAAATCTTATTTTGCTCAGCCATGAAATTAAAATGTTTATACCAAACACCATTATGTTCTCTGAAACTTATAGACACTGCAGTTGATTTTTAAAAGTGTAACCTTACTTTGACAATGACGATTCCAATATTAGCTATACAATAGTGTTTGAGATCAAGCAAATGTAGTATACAGCAGTGACATAGTCTATAAGTGAGAAAAACTCACCAACATTGTCACATCAACATTAGCAGTTTTATTCATGCAAAACACCCATGGCGGATTCATGATGATGTATGGCAAAACTAATACAATATTGTAAAGTAATTAGCCTCCAATTAAAATAAATAAATTTATATTAAAAAACAAAGAGATCAACTTCATTGCTATTCAAAAAAAGTAGAATTCTTATAATAGGAATATAAAATCTATTCATTTACTTACACGTGTTTAAAGGAGGAGCTGCCTGCCACTGATGCTACTGGTGCTGTTACCTACCTGCCCTGGAAATCCCCCCAACCCCATCACCCCTCTATCAGAGGCCTCTGTTACGGCTCTTCAGCACCCATTTCCCTGGGAGCCTTTGCTTTTAGATCATGCTGCAGGTTCAGTTCCTGCCGGGAAAATGTCTCATGAATTTTCCTTGGCAGATGCACTACCTGAACCTACCCTGCCAAAACCTCTGCTGTGAGTAATACAAAACCAACCCTTGGAATAACCCAAGTACTCCCCTTTCTATGTGTCTGGACTCCACCAACTGTAACACCCTCCACTCTGCATTTTGGACCCACACCAACAGAATGTCTTCCTCTGTGCCTCCCACAAGACCACCTCCTGGATCCATGGCACCCCTTCCTCTTTCTGGGCCATCACACCCCAACCTGGGGGTCCTTATCCAGCTCTAACTGTGCCAGGCCCTGGGTTAACAGGGCCATAACCTACATGGACTTGTGTCTTTTCAAGAACTGCCAAGACAATATGGTGCACACACAGATCCAAATGTGGCTGGTCCTTTAGATTCATAGGGAACCATGTATTCTGGACTGTGGGCACTAAGAATGGGAGGGCAGTATCCTACCCCTAGTATGCCACATCCATCTCCAGGGCCATACTCTGATCCTCTTCCTCCCAAGCACCAGAAGCAGTACCACCTATTCCATGGGGCACTGTTCTAACAGGAGCCAGGGGACCACCGGTGCCATATACTGCCCCTTCAGGATCATATCCTTCCTCAGGACTCTATTTCATTCTCTGTAATCCTTTCCAAGTGACTTCAGGACTTCTGGTGCCACTAAGATGCCTAGCGGTGCCCATGCAAATGTTTGATTCATTTGACATGCATTAATATTCCCACAGGGCTTCCCTGGTGGCTCAGACAGTAAAGAAACCACTTGCGATGTGAGAGACCTGGGTTCAATCCTTAGGTTGAGAAGATACTCTGGAGAAGTGAATGGGCTACCCACTAGAGTATTCTGGCCTGGAGAATCCCCATGGACAGAGGAGCCTGGCAGGCTAGAGTCCATGGAGTCACAGAGTCGGGCACAACTGAATGACTTTCACACACACACACACACAATATTCCCACAAGCACAATTTAAATATTGTTTCCAGTTTGAGATGGAAGATCTAAACAACAAATGCCTTAAAAAAAAAAAAAAAAAAAAAGATGTGTGTTTATAAAATAAAAATAAATTTCTAGCTTCAAGAAAATTTAAGTAAAGCATTTAAAAGGATGAAAACAAAAGTATTCTTTGTATTAAACCAGAAAAAAATCCCTGAAGATCCCCAAAGACTTTGTAATGTAGTAAGCAGTGTCCTCAACAATATACTTGAGATAAACTCAGAGATGTGTTTCACTGGACTTTTTTTGTTTGTTTGTTTGTTTTAACATTTCTCAGTAATGTTTTACAGAACCACAACAAAGCACAAAGTTCAATAAAAGTAATTTCTGCCAGTCTGGCTACATATAGAGGTAGATTTTTAGAGGATCCATGTCTCTGAATGTGTAATGCTGTCCATCTTTCATGCAACTGTCCAAATGTTTCTCAGGCAAGATTTTGTTAGATCTTTAGCAGTATTAAGCTCAAGAATATACAACTTTTCTGCATTGACAGTTATGTGTAATGTGTCTTTTACTGCCAGACACTCTGGAGTGAGGTTGACATCACAGTTGAGGACCCTGTCTTGGGCAGGGTCAGAGTCTCCTTAGGGGAAAAAATCCATTTATTCTTAACAAAGTATTAATCAGATCTCCATCCAGATTAATCAACCATCCACTTCAACTGTAAGAGAGAAAATCTTAATAAAGTGCTTTAAAATTTCTTTTCTTTAGTATAAATATTATATATTTATACACACACACATATATATATATACACACTAGCTTAAATATATATATATTGGCTTAAAATGTTTTTGTAAATTTTGTACCAGAATCGGGCATAAGTGAGATAATTTGAATTTATTAAGGAATATTTTTATTTTAAACCACAGCAAGCAGTTAATAATCTTCATTTACAAAATTAAAAAAAAGAAAACAAGAATTAAAAAATGTATTTAAGTTTAAGCCTCCAAAATAATCTCAAGTTTCAGATACTGCTCAGTGTTCAATCCAAAGACATGCTGTATTTTCTTCTTTAGAAATAGATCCTAAATTTCCAAGGTAAGGTATGGTAATGTTCTTAAGAAAATTGAGTCCTTCCTCCAGACCTAGAGATAAAAAGAAATTAGTTTAAAGTCTAATATAATTAACTAATGCATGCCAAGGCCATATAAATGCATGCATGGGATTCTTTCTGGGACTTCCAGAATTATTGCTTTTAGATAAAGTAATTAATTTGAACATTCTGTCTCCAGAATAATTGCTGTTTAAGTAATAAACAGTGTTATTATTTAAGTCATTTTATAAGATATTGTGAAAATACACCTCTTTTTGCTACCATTAAGGCAATTATGTCAAGAAAGAGTTAGAATGTCAAACATTATATCCAATCTCTTTAAAATTTTCCCTTGATATGATGAATATATATTACAGAGAGAGAAATAATGCTAAATTTGTAAAATTTTCTAGAATCCATTGCCTCAAGGCTTGACTACCTTAATGAAAATAAAAGTTGATAATATATTTTTATAATTTCTTTAGATCCATAGGCACATGTATTAATATTGAATAGGTTAGAGTTTTCACTTATCAAAATAAAAACTGCAAATACAAAACTCATAAAATATTTTTATAAATTTAAGATTATTTTGAAAGATTTTTGAACTTAACTGTTAGCATCATTGCATGGCTTCCCTGGTGGTTCAGATGGTAAAGAATCTGCCTGCAATGTGGGAGACCCAGGTTTGATCCCTGGATCAGGAAGATCCTCTGGAGAAGGGAATGGCAACCCACTCCAGGATTCTTGCTGGGAGAAATCCAAGGACAAAGAAGCCTGGTGGGCTATAGTCCATGGGGTCACAATATGACTGAGCAACTAACACTGTGATTGCATAGTTCAACGAATTTTAGAACAAAATGAATTGCCTCTGGGTAAGTAGAATAGGTTTATATAGAAAAAATTGAGACTATAAAATTGGGTTCCTTTAAGTCAAAACAAACAAACAAACAAACAAACAAATGTTTAAAGTGTTCTTTTTCACACTTAAAAATATAGTTAGTCTGATTTTCTTGTGTTTATGGCAAGGTCCATTATGCTAAGGAATAGAACCATTTGTCATAGACTCTATATTATGGTTTAAATCTCTTAAAAATAAAATAGACATTATTTAAATTTTAATAGAATATAGTTAACATCATTAAACATTCTCATTAAAACCAAATAAAATATGAAATACTTTAAGGGAAACACTCAATATCATAAAATTAATTATCAGGCAATAACATCTAGAAATCTAATTCCTACTCTAAATGAAGTTTGAGAAACTTTGGTTAAGGAGATGCCAAAGACTAGAGCCAAGATTTTACTTAGAAAATATTCTGATTCAATATCCTTATCAATTATTAGTGTGTTCAGATTTTCCATTTCTTCATGAGTTGGTCTTGGTAGGTTATAGGTAACTAGAAATTTACTCATTTCTTCTATGTTATTCAATGTGTTAATGTCTCTTATAAGTCTCTATGATCCACGTGTCTTCATTCTGAATCTCAAGCAGAAGGAACGATGGCTCCCTGAAGCATGCGTTTCACCTGGCAAGCTTGAGAGAACTGACAAAAAATTTACATATGTTTTAAAGTTTCAGCTAGAATTATACAACCATATTCCTTTAGTCTACATGGCCAAGCCCATGTAACTGCAGTAGGCATTGCAGCATCACATAGTGAAGTCGTGCAGTCGTGTCCGACTCTTAGCGACCCCATGGACTGCAGCCTACCAGGCTCCTCTGTCCATGGGATTTTCCAGGCAAGAGTACTGGAGTGGGGTGCCATTGCCTTCTCTGGATCCTACAGAGGCCCAAAAATAGGTGGAGTTCCCTGTAACCAGGTATCAAGTGAATACCTCTATAAATCTACTTCTACAAAATAGCAGCGAAAACCTAGCAAAATGTACTTGAATTAATTCAATAATTTAAAACAATAATAAATTCAGAACTCTAAAATTTAACCAAAGGTTTCAACAACCTTGGAAATCTCTATTAAAGAAATAATGCAAAATCTCAGTGAGAACAGAGGACTTTTGGCATTTTAACTTGACCCATTCCCCCAACCTCCTTCCCAAGTTCCATCAGTGTGTGCAGGCATGCTCAGTGTTGTCTGACTCTTTGAGATCCTGTGGACTGTAGCCTGCCAGACTCTTCTGTTCAGGGAATTTTCCAGGCAAGAATAATGGAGTGGGTTGCCATACATAATTACAACATAAATAGCAAGTAAAGAGTTATGGATAATTATCTACCTGTCACAGATACTTCTTCTTTGCTTCAAAGAGAAACCAAGCAGGTTTATTACAGCATTCTTATGGGCCTTAGCTGAGATTACCCTAACATTGCCATGCTCCTTTATCCAAGGCCTCACATATCAAAAACTGCTATTCCAATGTTTTCCCTTTCATAAGAATATAATCCAAAACTGTGACTCTTACAGAAGTGTTAACAAGATTCCTTAAATGACCAATTTCACAAACAATATTTTCTCTCTCTTTTTAAAATAGTTTTGAAGTTAATATTTTGCCACAAGAATTAACCCAAACCTAATTTAGATTTTGACGTTTTATGTAGTGTTATAAAAACTCTTAGAAAAAAGGCCTCTGAAATATTGAATCTTAGGTAGTGATTATTCTAGTCTGTAAATCTTCCTCATGCAGACTATCTCTGTAAAAATAGTTATGAAAAAAAATTTACTGAAATATTTCAGTGCATATATATTATATAAACTAAGAAAAATTTGTTAAAAACTGTGGCCTAATAGAATTAATTAACTATACATATATGAAAATATATTTCTAGAAAAATATTTTAGGTCTTACTAAAATCTTTAAATTGCCTTATCCCCCACATATTATGTTCAGAACAAATGTATACCACAGAAAGGAAGATTTATCTTTATCTATACCTACAGATAGATACAGGCCAGTAGACATCACTGATCTGGACCTATTCTTGTTTTATAGTGCTTATGGAGTTTTCTCATTTATCCTGTAATATCTTTCAAAATGTTTTCAAAATGCTTTTATTCAATATATATATAAAGTGAGGGAGAAGCATCCCACATGTACTGTTTCTTCCAGATATAAAGCCTTGTATCAAAGAACAATTTCAGAGACTATGTTTAATATCTTGTTTTTCTCAAAGATGGAATAGAATTTCAAGCTAATATGTTTGAAATATAAGCTTAACAGACTCATAGCTAAAGCCAAATGCATTACTGTATATTGCAACCAAAGGACAAGTCTGATATAAATTCTTGTGGACTTTATTTTCCTTAGTAAAAACTATTTTATAACTTTTCAAAGGCATTAAAATTTATAGGACATTACATATGCAGAAATATTAAAGGACATTATTATCAAAAAAATTTTTCTTCTCCATTTCAGCCAATATTTGGTTTCTATGAAGAAAGAAGCCACTCACATTTGTACTGAGAAATTCTATTTCAAAAACCAACATAAGAAGGTTATTTTTTTTTTCAAGAAGGACAATTGGAGTGATTTAGTGTAACTGTATGATAATGGTTGAAGAGGATGAAAAGTGGTCAAATATAATATATTATATTTGGTGGGGACAAATGAAAGATAAAGTTTGTAAAAAAATATAAAATTTTGCAATATATATATAAGAAAATAAATATAGTAGAAAAACCTAGGGAGTGATTTGAGGATTGTCTATACATTGACATCACCTTCTTTTTGAAAATAGATTACTTAAAGCAGTTCATTTCAGTTATGGTAAAGATAACATAAACAGAGAGACATTTACTAACAACATTTTGAGAAAATTTTTTCTTAGAGAGCTATATAAAATCAATGAAGGAATGCTACTACTGAAATTAAAGAAGATATAATAATAATAAATAAAATAACTTTAAAACTGGCTGATTAAAATAAAATCATGTAATGAATTATTTACACTGTTAGAACTTTTCAAAAGATATGTATATAGCCTGAATACAACACGGCTTATACATAAAGCCGTGTTGTATTGAAAAGCCCTCTATCACTTTTCATCTTGTATCCTGAGACTAACCAGTTACTATTTTATGATTAATGACAGACAATTCACAGATTAAATAACACATGTATACCTCTAGATCATATTTACTTATATTTAAATATATTGCATATATCCTTATGTAACCAAGAAATGCCAAGAATACACAGAACAAGTATACAAAAAAGATCTTAATAACTCAGATAACCACAATGGTGTGATCACTCACCTAGAAACAGATGTCCTAGAGTGTGAGGTCAAGTGGGCCTTAGGAAACATCACCATGAACAAATCTAGTGGAGGTGATGGAATTCCAGCAGAGCTATTTAAAAGGTGATGCTGTGAAAGCGCTACAATCAATTTGCCAGCAAATTTTGCAAACTCAGCAGTGGGCACAGGACTGGAAAAGGTCAATTTTCATTCCAATCCCAAAGAAAATCAATGCCAAGGAGTGTTCAAACGACGACACTCATCTCACACATTATGAAAGTAATACTCAAAAATCTCCAAGAACCTAAAAGTTCCAGATACTCAAGCTGGATTTAGAAAAGGTAGAGGAACCAGAGATCAAATTGACAACATTTGTTGGATTATCAAAAAGGCAAGAGAATTCCAGAAAGGTGTCTACCTCTGTTTCATTGTCCATTCCAAAGCATTTGACTATGTGGATCACAAAAAACTGTGAAAAATTCTTCAAGAGATGGAAATACCAGACCTGACCTGCCTCCTGTGAAACTGGTATGAAGGTCAAAAAGCAACAGTGAGAACTAGACATGGAACAACAGACTGGTTCCAAATCAGGAAAGGAGTAAGTCAAGTCTGTATATTGTCACCATGCTTATTTAACATATATGCAGAGTACATCATGAGAAATGCCAAGCTGGATGAAGCACAAGCTGGAATCAAGATTGCTGGGAGAAATATCAATAACCTCAGATATGCAGATAACACCACCCTTATGGCAGAAAGTGAAGGACTAAAGAGCCTCTTGATGAAAGTGAAAGAGGAGAGTGAAAAAGGTGACTTAAAACTCACCATTCAGAAGACCAAGATCATGGCATCCAGTGCCATCACTTCATGGCAAATAAATGGGGAAACAATGGAAACTGCAAGAGATTTTATTTTCTTGGGCTTCAAAATCACTCCAGAAGGTGACCGCACCCATGAAATCTTTCTCCTTGCAAGAAAGTCTCTGACCAACTTAGACAGCATATTAAAAACTAGAGACATTACTTTGCCAACAAAGGTCCATCTAGTCAAGGCTATGGTTTTTCCAGTAGTCATGTATGGATGTGAGAGTTGGACTATAAAGCAAGCTGAGCACCAGAGAATTGATGCTTTTGAACTGTGGTGTTGGATAAGACTCTTGAGAGTCCCTTGGACTGCAAGGAGACCCAAACAGTCCATCCTAAAGGAGATCAGTCCTGGGTGTTCATTGGAAGGACTGATGTTGAAGTTGAAACTCCAATAATTTGGCCACCTGATACGAAGAGCTGACTCATTTGAAAAGACTCTGATGCTGGGAAAGATTGAGATCAGGAAAAGAAGGGGATGACAGAGGATGAAATGCTTGGATGGCATAACGCACTTGCTGTGGACAAGAGTTTGAGCAATCTCCGGGAGGTGGTGCTGGACAGGGAATCCTGGCATGCTGCAGTCCATGAGTAGAAAAGATTTGGACATGACTGAGTGACTGAACTGAACTGATTTACGTAACTAGGACATAACTTCACTTCAATACCTCTGAGGCAGATCAAACACAATCCATTTCATAAAAAAACTCATATTTCAGTTTTGGTAAAGGATTCATGCAAGTGTGCTCAGTCACTCAGTTGTGTCTGACTCTTTGTGACCCCATGTACTCTAGCCCTCTAGGCTCCTCTGTCCATGGAATTCTCCAAGCAAGAATATTAGACTGGGTAGCCATTTCCTTCTCCAGGAGATCTTACCCACCCAGGGATCAACTTCAGGTCTCCTGTATTATAGGTGGATTCTTTATCATAGGAATCAGCAGGGAAGCCCAACTAGATTTATTCTGTTACATAAGTCAGCACTGCCATTAATGACACCTCTCTCTCTAATCCCAGCTCTATGCCGTAATACATGAGCTGTCAATCATCTGTAGTCAAATGAAAGCCATTCTTTCTTCTTACACACCGGCTCTTATTTCTTCTAGCCAGCATATGGCCATTGATCCAGTACTTGTCCTTTTTTGTGTTTGTGTCATTTATTATGCCCTTTTCCCAAATGTTATCAATATGGCATGTCATATTTTTAGTTTTTTTAGCAATCAGACAAATCTTGATGTCATGTACAGGCACTGTAAATACATAAATCCCCTCACAGTAAAATTCCTTAAAGAGTTGTCTTTTTTTGAAATGCTAGGTTTCTTTCTTCCCTTCTCTCTCTCTTTTAAAATTTATTTATTTACTTTAACTGGCGGGGAAGGCAATGGCACCCCACCCCAGTACTCTTGCCTGGAAAATCCCATGGACAGAGGAGCGTGGTAAGCTCCAGTCCATGGGGTCGCTAAGAGTCAGACACGACTGAGCGACTTCACTTTCACTTTTCACTTTCATGCATTGGAGAAGGAAATGGCAACCCACTCCAGTGTTCTTGCCTGGAGAATCCCAGGGATAGCCATCTATGGGATTGCACAGAGTCGGACACGACTGAAGCGACTTAGCACTTTAACTGGAGGATAATTACTTTACAATTTTGTGATGGCTTCTGCCATACATGAACATGAATCAGCCATAGGCATATCTGACTCCTCCCTTATGAGCCCCCTCCTCACCTCCTTTGGCACTCCATCCTTCTTGGTTTTCACAGAGCTCCAGTTTGGGATTCCCTTTGTCGTACATCAAACTCCCACCCGCCATCTAGTTTACATATGGTTATGTATATGTTTCAATGCTATTCTCTCAAATCATCCCACCCTCTTCTTTTCATACTGTGTCCAAAAGTCTGTTCTTTATGTCTGTGTCTTCTTTGCTGCCCTGCAGAAAGGATCTTTGGTATGATCTTTCTAGATTCCATATATATGAGTTAATAATTTTCTCCTGATCTACTTCAATTGAGCTTTGCCCCCAACACAGTTTTTCTGAAAATGTTTTTATCAAGTTCTTCATTGCCCTCCATATTGGTGAATCTAGTGACTGTTTACCAAGCTTCAGCTTACAATCAGCGGCATTTAGAAATAACCACTCATCAGATGCTCAACAATGAAATCATATTGATTATATTATCCGCAGCCAAAGATGGAGAGGCTTTATACAGTCAGCCACAAAAAGAGACCAGGAGCTGACTGTGATTCAGATTATGAACTCCTTAGTGCCAATTCAGACTTAAATTGAAGAAAGTCGGGAAAACCACTAGACCATTCAGGTATGACCTAAATCAAATCACGTATGATTATACAGTGGAAGTGTGAAATAGACTCAAGGGACTAGATCTTATAGACAGAGTGCCTGATGAACTATGGACAAAGGTTTGTGACATTGTACAGGAGGCAATGATCAAAGCCATGCCCCCCAAAAAAGAAATGCAAAAGACAAATGGCTGTCTGAGGAGGCCTTACAAATAGCTGAGAAAGGAATAGAAGCTAAGGCAAAGGAGAAAAGGAAAGATATATCCATTTGAAAGCGGAGTTGCAAAGAATAGCTAGGAGATCACTTTCCTCAGTGATCAGCTCAAAGGAATAGATGAAAATAATAGAATGGGAAAGACTAGAGATCTCTTTAAGAAAATTAGAGATAGCAAGGGAAGATTTCATGAACAGATGGGAGCAATAAAGACAGAAACAGTATGGTCCTAACAGAAACAGAAGATATTAATAAGGGATGTCAAGAATGCACAGAATAACCATTAATAAAAATATCATAATAATTCAGATAACCATGATGGTGTGATCACTCACCTAGAGCCAGATATACTGGAATGTAAAGTCAAGGGGGCCTTAGAAAGCATCACTATGAACAAAGCTAGTGGAGGTGATAGAATTCCAGTTGAGCCATTTCAAATCTTGAAAGGTGATGCTATGAAGGTGCTGCACTCAATATGCCAGCAAATTTGGAAAACTCAGCAGTGGCCACAAGACTGGAAAAGGTCAGTTTTCATTCCAATCTCAGAGAAAGGCAGTGCCAAAGAATGTTCAAACTATGGCACAATTGCACTCATCTCACACACTAGTAAAGTAATGCTCAAAATTCTCCAAGCCAGGCTTCAGCAATACATGAGCTATGAACTTACAGATGCTCAACCTGGCTTTTGAAAAGGCAGAGGAACTAGAAATCAAATTGACAACATCTGCTGGATCATCAAAAAAGCAAGAGAGTTCCAGAAAAACATCTATTTCTGCTTTATTGACTATGTCAAAGCCTTTGACTGTGTGGATCACAAGAAACTGTGGAAAATTCTGAAAGAGATGGGAATACCAGACCACATGACCTGCCTCTTGAGGAACATGTATGCAGGTCAGGAAGCAACAGTTAGAACTGGACATGGAACAACAGACTATTTCCAAATAAGAAAAGGAGTATGTCAAGGCTGTATATTGTCACCCTGCTTATTTAACTTCTATGCAGAGTACATCATGAAAAATGCTGGACTGGAAGAAACACAAGCTGGAATCAAGATTGCCAGGAGAAATATCAATAATCTCAGATATGAAGATGACACCACACTTATGGCAGAAAGTGAAGAGTAACTAAAAAAGCTCTTGATGAAAGTGAAAGTGGAGAATAAAAAAGTTGGCTTAAAACTCAACATTCAGAAAATGAAGATCATGGCATCTGGTCCCATCACTTCATAGAAAATAGATGGGGAAACAGTGGAAACAGTGACAGATTATTTTCTTGGGTTCAAAAATCCCTGCTGATGATGACTCAGCCATGAAATTATGGGAAATAATCCCATAATTACATGTTGATTATAAAACAATATAGATAAGGGTAATTTTTTTTAATACCTAGAAAATAAAATGTAATAGAACTCTATGGAAGACCCTAGCAGAGACTTTCCTCCTTAATAACACTGTGCTCTTGGTTGTGTCAGCTTTCCAAGTTGATAGACTAGAGTTCTCAGTCTCTCCTGCCACTAGCTGTAAACTTGCCACCGATTCTGACTACAAGCAGAAGTTGTTTAGTGGGAGTTGTAATGAGTGAGTGAGTGAAGTCGCTCAGTCATGTCCGAGTCTTTGCGACCCCATGAACTGTAGCCTACCAGGGTCCTCCATCCATGGGATTTTCTAGGCAAGAGTATACAGCCTCATTACCCACCTTAACTTCACCTCTGTTTCCTCAAATGCAGAGGGAGGGATGTAAGTTTCAAGTGGTATCTATGCTATGCTATGCTAAGTCACTTCAGTCGTGTCCGACTCTGTGTGACCCCATAGACAGCAGCCCACCAGGCCTCCCCGTCCCTGGGATTCTTCAGGCAAGCCCTGGAGTGGGTTGCCATTTCCTTCTCCAATGCATGAAAGTGAAAACAGAAAGTGAAGTCCCTCAGTCATGTCCGACTCTTAGCGACCCCATGGACTGCAGCCTACCAGGCTCCTCCGTCCGTGGGATTTTCCAGGCAAGAGTACTGGAGTGGGGTGCCATTGCCATCTCCCAAGTGGTATCTAGGACCTTGCAATGACTTTGAAATCAAAAGCCATTTGCTAAGACAAAGTAGAGGACAGCTAGAATCTATGTCCCTGATGATTTTGAGAATCATCCTACCTGCCCAACTTGAGAATTCTTTGACATGAAAGCTAAAGTTTCATCTTATTTAACCTGGAATATTTTGAGTTGCTTTTTATAGGTGGCTGATCTAATTTATCTAGGATACTTTAAATCATATAAGTAAATAAGTGATCCATATTTGTTAGAAGCGAAGGCTTCTGCTCTGAAGAATTAATTACAAATCTTTTGTGAGTGTGTCCAGAGTATTTTCCAATTTTGATTTTATTTCACATTTATTTAATGTTATCACATGTGGAATAATTTCTCATCCTTTTAGAAGAATCTTAATAAATAAGAAGGTTATTTACAGTTCTGCGCCCTAGAGTATTGTCTTTACATTTGTGTCCTAAATATCTGATAAATGTTATTGTAGCAATTTTTGATAAAGATGGGGGAAGTCATTAAGAAAAGAGACAAGAATGAATCTTAACATTTCAAACACTCTTTCAGGATACTTAGATTCCAGCTCAGTGTCTGCCTGATTCACTCAATTTCTCTTTATACACAGACACCTTTGTTTTCTTATTTTCATGTTGTTTCCTTGCTTTCGACTTCTAGTTTAGAAAGACAGCTTAATTTTCACCTTGATGAACTACCTGTGGGCATTTATTTGTCTTATTTTAACATAACTTCACATGATCAAACAAGTGTTCTCCCCTACTGTGTCTTTACATAAACAATCTAGATGACAGTGCGAATAACACCACAGTGTTCCATACCGGATGGAATGAGATAACTTATTGAATAGAAACCAGAACATTGAAAGTGAATACACACACAAAGTAGAAAACTTTTTCTTCCCAACTAGTATTTGAAATAGCAAACCTGTTTTATGATTATTGAATATATGACTTCATACAGATAACAAAAAGCACATTACCTGATGTATCTCCTGCTATTGCTATTATGGAAAAGGGGAAATCAATTTAGTTCCACTATCACTTTTCTTATCTTAAAAGAGTTGTAAGTTGTTCTGAGAGCCATGAAAATCACAAACAAGTTTATTTACATTCATTGTATAAACATGTATACATATGATATCATGCGTTGATATTAATCTACTAAACACTTGAATTAATTTTGCTTCTATAGTTTAGTAACTATTGTTAAGTTCATTCAGGTTTTGGATAAAGAGTTAAATGTAGGTTGTAGGAGTCATAATTTTTTTAAACTGAAATGCAGGTTGTGAGTATTGTGAGAAGAAAAAAGATTGGGGTATAAAGTAAAGCAACTAGAGAAATTAACTCTTAACAATTCACCTTTCTTTCAACAAATATTCTTTATATACCTATGTGCTGTGTGCTGTGCTTAGTGCCTCAGTTCTGTCTGAATCTTTGTAATCCCATGGACTATAGCCCAGCAAGCTTCTCTGTCCATGAGATTCTCCGGGCAAGAATACTAGAGTGGATTGTCATGCCCTCCTCCAGGGAGGAGGCTCACACCCAGGAATCAACCCTGTGTCTCCTGCATTGCAGGTGGATTCTTTACCAGCTGAGCTTTCAGGAAAGCCCTGGAGAGGAGAGTAGCTGTAGCAAATGAGAAGATCAAGAATTCAATGCAAATGTAAACACAGAGGCATAAGTAGACACCAGAAAGTAGATCAAGGATTCAATTTTTTTTTTTTTTTTTACGAAAGAACAGTGATTACACTTATTTTAATAGAATTTCAAGTGTCAAGGTGTATCAGTTGACTCTGTTTATAGTTACAGTATGTTGATACTGAAATACACTAAAAAACAATAATATAAGCTTGAAATATTCTTATATTGTTTATATTAGAAATAATTTCAAAACCTCAAAAAGTGACTCTCACATTACTCTTAATAAGCTCTACAAATGATATATTTACTGATTTTTAAGATGTATGTCACAATATGTTTCTCATGATGCCTTTTGACTTTATGTGCTTGCAGAAGTCAGTTTTTCAGTTTCAAAAGACATGAAGATTAAACTCAATTTTATCAACTTTAAAAATACTGTTACAAGTAGCTAATATTGAATTACTACTTACAAAGTGCCAAGATAGAAGCTAAGTGCTTTTCAAATTTTTAGCTTTTTCATTTCTCACCACATTCTTAGGCAGCAATTATCATAATTAACCTCATTCACAGGTAAAACAGGCTGAATGAAATGAAGCAATTTGTCTTTATGTTACTGGAGTGCAAGAGACCTTTGTTAAAACCAGTGTGCTAAGCATATCATCTCTATGATAGATTATCATAATTCCAAGGGATTGAGATAGACAGAAGAGGGAGAATTATCTGTGCAAGATTCATCCTGATATAGTGGGAAATCTGTACAGCAAAAATGACCTTAATAATTTTATAATATTTATCTTATCAATATAAATAAAATTTAAACTGTTATTGATTCACATGTCTGAATCAAACTTTGCTGAAAATGAAGAGCATAACTGAAATGATCTCATCTAGAGATATGTCAAGGTCTAAGGGAAATGGTTTTTAAGTTTCTAGCTCTTTCTGTCTACATTCTTAGGTAATTTTTATAATTAGCCTCATTCACAGGTAAAACACATAGACTTTTCAGGGCTCTGGAGAATATTGCAAAGTAGATTTCAGATATAATAAAACGTTAACACAAAAACACCCCAAAACCACATTTTACATGTGAGATGCAATTGAAATTCTATAAAAGCAGATATTGGAGAAGGAAATGGCAACCCACTCCAATGTTCTTGCCTGGAAAATCCCAGGGACAGAGGAGCTTGGTGAGCTTCCGTCTGTGGGGTCACACAGAGTCGGACACGACTAAAGCGACTTAGCAGCAGCAGCAGCAGCAAAAGCAGATATACTGAATATATATATACATATATATATATGCTTTATCAAAACTCTTAGTAAAATATTCCAGGGTATGTAACAGAGTTTATTATTTTTTAATTAATTTAAACAGACTGTCCATGGCTCCCCTCCACAGCTAGATATTCTAATAAAGTACTATTTTTATATAAAATGTTAAATTTAGTTGGCAAATATTATTATCCAGAGTTGAAACTTTTGTTTCAGAGTAAAATAATATATTATATATATAAAATATCTATTTTTCTCTTTGGAAGTAGCAGAAAATTATCAAAAAAAAAAAAAAAAGGAAAAGATAAAGAAAATAAATCAGCTATGAATGTTTATATACACATATATTCATCTCCCATTTTAAAATATGCTTTATAGTCATTTTAAATTTTAGTCTAACACCTGGATATCCTTCAATGGTCATAAGTTTAATGAGAAAAATATTAAATTAATATTTTCTTTCAAATTTTTTAACCATAGATATTTTGTCAGTGTTTCTCTGTGAACAAAATGTGTGTGAATTTTGTATGACACTGTCATAATCATTTAACACCAAATGTTCTTAAGATATTTACAAAGTAACCAGTTCCCACAAGATATAAAATCTGAGCATGGTGTTAATTGCTCACATACTAGTAATCTTCAAGTCATGACATGTCAATATTTTCAAAAGTGTAAAAATACTATGCAGTGTATAGGGAGACAGGGCGGGTTTTGTTCTAACACTGCATACTGCTGCTGCTGCTGCTGCTAAGTCGCTTCAGTCGTGTCCGACTCTGTGCGACCCCATAGACGGCAGCCCACCAGGGTCCTCCGTCCATGGGATTTTCCAGGCAAGAGTACTGGGGTGGGGTGCCATTGCCTTCCCCGAACACTGCATAACTGTTTATCAGATCAGATCAGTCGCTCAGTCGTGTCCGACTCTTTGCGACCCCATGAACCACAGCACGCCAGGCCTCCCTGTCCATCACCAGCTCCCGGAGGTCCCTCAGACTCGCATCCATCGAGTCAGTGATGCCATCCAGCCATCTCATCCTCTGTCGTCCCCTTCTCCTCCTGCCCTCAATCCCTCCCAGCATCAGAGTCTTCTCCAATGAGTCAACTCTTCGCATGAGGTGCCAAAATACTGGAGTTTCAGCTTTAGCATCATTACTTCCAAAGAAATACCAGGATTGATCTCCTCCAGAATGGACTGGTTGGATCTTCTTGCAGTCCAAGGGACTCTCAAGAGTCTTCTCCAACACCACAGTTCAAAAGCATCAATTCTTCAGCGCTCAGCCTTCTTCACAGTCCAGCTCTCACATCCATACATGACCACAGGAAAGACCATAGCCTTGACTAGGCGAACCTTTGTTAGTAAAGTGATGTCTCTGCTTTTGAATATGCTATCTAGGTTGGTCATAACTTTCCTTCCAAGGAGCAAGCGTCTTTTAATTTCATGGCTACAGTCACCATCTGCAGTGATTTTGGAGCCCAGAAAAACAAAGTCTGACACTGTTTCCACTGTTTCCCCATCTATTTCCCATGCAGTGATGGGACCAGATGCCATGATCTTCGTTTTCTGAATGTTGAGCTTTAAGCCAACCTTTTCACTCTCCACTTTCACTTTCATCAAGAGGATTTTTAGCCCCTCTTCACTTTCTGCCATAAGAGTCGTGTCATCTGCATATCTGAGGTTATTGATATTTCTCCCGGCAATCTTGATTCCAACTTGTGTTTCTTCCAGTCCAGCATTTCTCATGATGTACTCTGCATATAAGTTAAATAAACATGGTGACAATATGCAGCCTTGACGTACTCCTTTTCCTATTTGGAACCAGTCTGTTGTTCCATGACCAGTTCTAACTGTTGCTTCCTGACCTGCATACAGATTTCTTAAGAGGCAGATCAGGTGATCTGGTATTCCCATCTCTTTCAGAATTTTCCATAGTTTATTGTGATCCACACAGTCAAAGGCTTTGGCATAGTCAATAAAGCAGAAATAGATGTTTTTCAGGAACTCTCTTGCTTTTTCCATGATCCAGCGGATGTTGGCAATTTGATCTCTGGTTCCTCTGCCTTTTCTAAAACCAGCTTGAACATCAGGAAGTTCACGGTTCACATATTGCTGAAGCCTGGCTTGGAGAATTTTGAGCATTACTTTACTAGCGTGTGAGATGAGTGCAATTGTGCGGTAGTTTGAGCACTCCTTGGCATTGCCTTTCTTTGGGATTGGGATGAAAACTGACCTTTTCCAATCTTGTGGCCACTGCTGAGTTTTCCAAATTTGCTGGCATATTGAGTGTAGTACTTTCACAGCATCATCATTCAGGACTTGGAATAGCTCCACTGGAATTCCGTCACCTCCACTAGCTTTGTTCGTAGTGATGCTTTCTAAGGCCCACTTGACTTCACATTCCAAGATGTCTGGCTCTAGGTCAGTGATCACATCATCATGATTATCTAGGTCTTGAAGCTCTTTTTTGTACAGTTCTTCTGTGTTTTCTTGCCACCTCTTCTTAATATCTTCTGCTGTGTTAGGTCCACACCATCTCTGTCCTTTATTGTGCCCATCTTTGCATGAAATGTTCTTTTGGTATCTCTGATTTTCTTGAAGAGATCCCTAGTCTTTCCCATTCTGTTGTTTTCCTCTATTTCTTTGCATTGATCACTGAAGAAGGCTTTCTTATCTCTTCTTGCTATTCTTTGGAACTCTGCATTTAGATGTTTATAAGGTATTCACATATTTTTGTGGTTTAGTCGCTCACCCATGTCCTGGTCTTTGCCACCCCATGAACTGCTGCACACCAGGCTTCCCCTGTCCTTCACCATCTCCTGGAGTTTGCTCAAACCAGGTGGCGTTACTGGTAAAGAATCTGCGTGCTAATGCAGGAGATGTAAGAGATGCTGGTTCGATCCTGGGTCAGAAAGATTCCCTGGAGAAGGAAATGGCAACCCACTTCAGTATTCATGCCTGGTGAATACCATTGACAGAGGAGCCAGACTAGCTACAATTCACAGAGTCAGACACGACTGAAGAGACTTAGCACATACAAATTCTCTTGAGTCACTGATGCCATCCAGCCATCTCATCCACTGTTGTCCCTTTATCTTCCTGCCTTCAATCTTTCACAGCCTCGGAGTCTTTTCTAAAGAGTCAGCTCTTTGCATCATGTGGCCCAATATGGGAGTTTCATCTTCAGCATCAGTGCTACAAATAAATATTCAGGGTTGGTTTCCTTTTGGGTTGACTGGTTTGATCTCTTTGCAGTCCAAGGGATTCTCAAGAGTCTTCTCCAATACCACAGTTCAAAAGCATCAATTCTTTTGGTGTTCAGCCTTCTTTATGATACAACTCTCTGAAATGCAGCACGTGGATGCAATCTCAAAAATGACAGAATGATCTTTGTTTGTTTCCAAGGCAAACCATTCAATATTACGGTAATTCAAGTCTATGCCCCAACCAGTAACGCTGAAGAAGCTGAATTTGAACAGTTCTATGAAGACCTACAAGATCTTCTAGCACTAATACCCAAAAAAGATATCCTTTTCATTATAGGGAACTGAAATGCAAAAGTAGGAAGTCAAGAAACACCTGGAGTAACAGGTAAATTTGGTCTTGCAGTACAGAATGAAGCAGGGCAAAGGCTAATAAAGTTCTGCCAATAGAACACACTGGTCATAGCAAACACCCTCTTCCAACAACACAAGAGAAGACTCTATGCTATGCTATGCTAAGTCACTTCAGTCGTGCCCGACTCTGTGTGACCCCATAGACAACAGCCCACCAGGCTCCCCCATCCCAGGGATTCTCCAGGCAAGAACACTGGAGTGGGTTGCCATTTCCTTCCCCAATGCATGAAAGTGAAAAGTGAAAGTGAAGTCGCTCGGTCGTGTCCGACTCTTAGCGACCCCATGGACTGCAGCCTACCAGGCTCCACCATCTGTAGGATTTTCCAGGCAAAAGTACTGGAGTGGGGTGCCATTGCCTTCTCCAGAGAAGACGCTACACATGAACTTAACATCACCAGTTCAGTTCAGTCGCTCAGTTCTATACAGCTCTTTGCAGCTCCATGGACTGGAGCACTCCAGGCCTCCCTGTCCATCACCAACTCCTGGAGTTGACTCAAACTCATGTCCATTGAGTCAATGATGCCATCCAACCATCTCATCCTGTCATCCCCTTCTTTTCTTGCTTTCAATCTTTCCCAGTATCAGGGTCTTTTCCAGTGAGTCAGCTCTTCGCATCAGGTAGCCAAAGTATTGGAGTTTCAGCTATATATATATATAATATATATTTTATATATCACATAAAATATATTACATTACAGAATGCCAAAGAATTTATGCTTTTGAACTTTGGTGTTGGAGAAGACTCTTGAGAGTCCCTTGGACTGCAAGGAAATCCAACCAGTCCATTCTGAAGGAGATCAGCCCTGGGATTTCTTTGGAAGGAATGATGCTAAAGCTGAAACTCCAGTACTTTGGCCACCTCATGCAAAGAGTTGACTCATTGGAAAAGACTCTGATGCTGGGAGGGATTGGGGGCAGGAGGAGAAGGGGACGACAGAGGATGAGATGGCTGGATGGCATCACTGACTCGATGGACGTGAGTCTGGGTGAACTCTGGGAGTTGGTAATGGACAGGGAGGCCTGGCGTGCTGTGATTCATGGGGTCGCAAAGAATCAGACGCGACTGAGCGACTGAACTGAACTGAACTGACTGATATATACTTTATGTTCTTTAAATATAATTTTAAATATATATGCTTTAGATATAAATAATTATATATATATACTTTATAATATAATTATATATATAATTTTATTGCACTTTGGTTCATTATGCTTTATTGATATTTGTTTTTTATAAATTAAATATTTTTGGCTATTCTTCATGAAAGTACTAGTTGCTCAGTTGTGTCTGACTCTTTATCACCCTATGGGCTGTAGTCTGTGAGGCTTCTTTGTCCAAGGGATTCTCCGGAGCAAGAATACTGGAGTGGGTTACCATTCCCTTCTCCAGGGAATCTTCCCTACTCAGGGTTGGAACTTGGGTTTCCTGCATTGCAGATGGATTCTTTACCATCTGAGCCACAATGGAAGCCCTAGTTCTGCATAGATTAAATCTATTGGGGCCATTTTTCCAACAGTATTTTCTCACATTCTCTCTCTGTGTTATTTTTTTTTTATTTTTTTAATTTTTTTTTTTTTTTTTTTTATTATTTTTATTTTTTATTTTTGATAATTTTTATTATTACTTCTATTTTAATTCTCAATTATTATTTTTTTTTTTTCACTATTTTTTTTTTTTATTTTAATATATATATTTTTCTCCCCCCCCCCCCCCCCCCCCCACAAAAGCTACCCCATGACCGAGGAAGGACGGCGGTGAGGGCCAACGCACTAAGCACGGACGAGAAGAGCTACCCCACAACCGAGGTCAGGAAGGGCGGCGGTGAGGAGAGACCCCTCGTCCAAGGTAAGGTGCGATGGCTGTGCTTCGCTGGCCGGGAGCAGCCAGGAGCAGCCGGGATGAGATACCCCAGGCCCAAGGTAAGAGAAACCCAAGTAAGACAGTAGGTCTTGAAAGAGGGCATCAGAGGGCAAATACACTAAAACCATTCTCACAGATAACTAGTCAATCTAATCACACAAGGACCACACCCTTGTCTAACTCAATGAGATTAAGCCATACCCGAGGGGCAACCTGGGATGGGCGGGTCATGGTGGAGAGATATGAGAGGGTGTGGTCCGCTGGAGAAGGGAATGGCAAACCACTTCAGTATTCTTGCCTTGAGAACCCCATGAACAGTATGAAAAGACAAAATGATAGGATACTGAAAGAGAAACTCCCCAGGTCAGTAGGGGCCCAATATGCTACTGGAAATCAGTGGAGAAATAACTCCAGAAAGAATGAAAGGATGGAACCAAAACAAAAAGAATACCCAGCTGTGGATGTGTCTGGTGATAGAAGCAAAGTACGATGCTGTAAAGAGCAGTATTGCATAGGAACCTGGAATGTCAGGTCCATGAATCAAGGCAAATTGGAAGTGGTCAAACAAGAGATGGCAAGAGTGAATGTTGACATTCTAGGAATTAGCGAACTAAAATGGACTGGAATGGGTGAATTTAACTCGGATGACCATTATATCTACTACTGTGGGCAGGAATCCCTCAGAAGAAGTGGAGTGGCCATCATGGTCAACAAAAGAGTCCGAAATGCAGTACTTGGATGCAATCTGAAAAACGATAGAATGATCTCTGTTCGTTTCCAAGGCAAACCATTCAATGTCACAGTAATCCAAGTCTATGCCCCAACCAGTAACGCCGAAGAAGCTGAAGTTGAAAGGTTCTATGAAGACCTACAAGACCTTTTAGAACTAACACCCAAAAAAGATGTCCTTTTCATTATAGGGGACTGGAATGCAAAAGTAGGAAGTCAAGAAACACCTGGAGTAACAGGCAAATTTGGCCTTGGAATACGGAATGAAGCAGGGCAAAGACTAATAGAGTTTTGCCAAGAAAATGCACTGGTCATAGCAAATACCCTCTTCCAGCAACACAAGAGAAGACTCTATACATGGACATCACCAGATGGTCAACACCGAAATCAGATCGATTATATTCTTTGCAGCCAAAGATGGAGAAGCTCTATACAATCAGCAAAAACAAGACCAGGAGCTGACTGTGGCTCGGACCATGAACTCCTTATTGCCAAATTCAGACTGAAATTGAAGAAAGTAGGGAAAACTACTAGACCATTCAGGTATGACCTAAATCAAATCCCTTATGATTATACAGTGGAGGTGAGAAATAGATTTAAGGGCCTAGATCTGATAGATAGAGTGCCTGATGAACTATGGAATGAGGTTCGTGACATTGTACAGGAGACAGGGATCAAGACCATCCCCATGGAAAAGAAACGCAAAAAAGCAAAATGGCTGTCTGGGGAGGCCTTACAAATAGCTGTGAAAAGAAGAGAAGCGAAAAGCAAAGGAGAAAAGGAAAGATATAAACATCTGAATGCAGAGTTCCAAAGAATAGCAAGAAGAGATAAGAAAGCCTTCTTCAGCGAGCAATGCAAAGAAATAGAGGAAAACAACAGAATGGGAAAGACTAGGGATCTCTTCAAGAAAATCAGAGATACCAAAGGAACATTTCATGCAAAGATGGGCACAATAAAGGACAGAGATGGTGTGGACCTAACAGAAGCAGAAGATATTAAGAAGAGGTGGCAAGAATACACAGAAGAACTGTACAAAAAAGAGCTTCAAGACTCAGATAATCATGATGATGTGATCAGTGACCTAGAGCCAGACATCTTGGAATGTGAAGTCAAATGGGCCTTAGAAAGCATCACTACGAACAAAGCTAGTGGAGGTGATGGAATTCCAGTGGAGCTATTCCAAGTCCCGAATGATGATGCTGTGAAAGTACTACACTCAATATGCCAGCAAATTTGGAAAACTCAGCAGTGGCCACAAGATTGGAAAAGGTCAGTTTTCATCCCAATCCCAAAGAAAGGCAATGCCAAGGAGTGCTCAAACTACCGAACAATTGCACTCATCTCACACGCTAGTAAAGTAATGCTCAAAATTCTCCAAGCCAGGCTTCAGCAATATGTGAACCGTGAACTTCCTGATGTGCAAACTGGTTTTAGAAAAGGCAGAGGAACCAGAGATCAAATTGCCAACATCCGCTGGATCATGGAAAAAGCAAGAGAGTTCCAGAAAAACATCTATTTCTGCTTTATTGACTATGCCAAAGCCTTTGACTGTGTGGATCACAATAAACTATGGAAAATTCTGAAAGAGATGGGAATACCAGACCACCTGATCTGCCTCTTAAAAAATCTGTATGCAGGTCAGGAAGCAACAGTTAGAACTGGTCATGGAACAACAGACTGGTTCCAAATAGGAAAAGGAGTACGTCAAGGCTGCATATTGTCACCATGTTTATTTAACTTATATGCAGAGTACATCATGAGAAATGCTGGACTGGAAGAAACACAAGTTGGAATCAAGATTGCCGGGAGAAATATCAATAACCTCAGATATGCAGATGACACGACTCTTATGGCAGAAAGTGAAGAGGGGCTAAAAAGCCTCTTGATGAAAGTGAAAGTGGAGAGTGAAAAGGTTGGCTTAAAGCTCAACATTCAGAAAACGAAGATCATGGCATCTGGTCCCATCACTGCATGGGAAATAGATGGGGAAACAGTGGAAACAGTGTCAGACTTTGTTTTTCTGGGCTCCAAAATCACTGCAGATGGTGACTGCACCCATGAAATTAAAAGACGCTTGCTCCTTGGAAGGAAAGTTATGACCAACCTAGATAGCATATTCAAAAGCAGAGACATCACTTTACTAACAAAGGTTCGCCTAGTCAAGGCTATGGTCTTTCCTGTGGTCATGTATGGGTGTGAGAGCTGGACTGTGAAGAAGGCTGAGCGCCGAAGAATTGATGCTTTTGAACTGTGGTGTTGGAGAAGACTCTTGAGAGTCCCTTGGACTGCGAGAAGATCCAACCAGTCCATTCTGAAGGAGATCAATCCTGGTATTTCTTTAGAAGTAATGATGCTCAAGCTGAAACTCCAGTATTTTGGCCACCTCATGCGAAGAGTTGACTCATTGGAGAAGACTCTGATGCTGGGAGGGATTGAGGGCAGGAGGAGAAGGGGACGACAGAGGATGAGATGGCTGGATGGCATCACTGACTCGATGGATGCGAGTCTGAGTGACCTCCGGGAGCTGGTGATGGACAGGGAGGCCTGGCGTGCTGCGGTTCATGGGGTCGCAAAGAGACGGACACGACTGAGCGACTGATCTGATCTGAAGTACATTATATTTTTAGACATGATGATGTTACACAATTGATAGACCATAGTATCTTGTTAAAATAAACTTTATATGCACCCTGAAACCAAAAATCTTTGTGATTCACTTTATTGTGATTCACTTTATTGAGGTGGTTTGAAACCAAACTTTAGTAATTCTATAAAATGAAATTACAGCTACTCTTATGAATGAAGTATTTTATAAATATAATTTATTTTTAACAACTATTACTTTGCTGGTAAGAAGCCAAATTTTGAATAAAAAGTATATTGACAAAATAAATTTAAAATATTGATTTATATTAAATATATCAATCTATTTTAATTTACAATTATGCTACATACGCATTAAGTTGGTACTTAAACATCCCCGTGGAAGTCCATTTTTTTACTTTTTTTTGGATTTAATGACACAACCCTTATAGCAGAAAGTGAAGAGGAACCAAAAAGCCTCTTGATGAAAGTGAAAGTGGAGAGTGAAAAAGTTGGCTTAAAGCTCAACATTCAGAAAACTATATATACACGACAAGTCGCCAGTCCAGGTTTGATGCATGATACTGGATGCTTGGGGCTGGTGCACTGGGATGACCCAGAGGGATGGTATGGGGAGGGAGGAGGGAGGAGGGTTTGGGATGGGGAACACATGTATACCTGTGGCAGAGTCACTTTGATGTATGGCAGAACCAATACAATATTGTAAAGTTAAAATAAAAAAAAAAAAAAAAAAAACTAAGATCATGGCATCGGTCCCATCACTTCATGGGAAATAGATGGGGAAACAGTGTCAGACTTTATTTTTCTGGGCTTCAAAATCACTACAGATGGTGACTGCAGCCATGAATTTAAAAGACGCTTACTCCTTGGAAGGAAAGTTATGACCAACCTAGATAGCATATTCAAAAGCAGAGACATTACTTTGCCAACAAAGGTCCTTCTAGTCAAGGCTCTGGTTTTTCCCGTGGTCATGTATGTATGTGAGAGTTGGACTGTTAAGAAGGCTGAGCGCCGAAGAATTGATGCTTTTGAACTGTGGTGAGAGTCCCTTGGGCTGCAAGGAGATCCAACCAGTCCATTCTGAAGGAGATCAGCCCTGGGATTTCTTTGGAAGGAATGATGCTAAAGCTGAAACTCCAGTACTTTGGCCACCTCATGCAAAAAGTTGACTCATTGGAGAAGACTCTGATGCTGGGAGGCATTGGGGGCAGGAGGAGAAGGGGACGACAGAGGATGAGATGGCTGGATGGCATCACTGACTCGATGGACGTGAGTCTGGGTGAACTCCGGGAGTTGGTGTTGGACACGGAGGCCTGGTGTGCTGTGATTCGTGGGGTCTCAATGGGTCGGACACGACCGAGCGACTGATCTGATCTGATCTGATAGTAATTTATTCATATGCTTTTATATATTTATCTTTTCTCTTCATCTCCAAATAAATCCTATAATAGCTCTTTAGTTAGTGTGGGACACATGAACAGCTACTGTTTGTGGGTTTTTTTGTTTTTTTTTTTTTTTTTGGATGGGGAGAAAATAAAACTACTCCTGAATTTGTATTTTCAAAGGCATGCTTTGTACAATGCTTTCTGTATGTGACTTATTTATCTCATCTTTTAAAGTAGCTCATCCTTGTACACTTCTTCAACATGCTTCAAAATCCCCAGTTTCCTTCTGTATTCAAGGTATGAAGCTATCAAGTACTAGTTTGTTCTCTGTATCTGTGTATGTCTCTCTTTTGCTATATTCACTAGTTTGCTGTATTTTTTAGATCCCACATATAAGTGATACCGTATAATATTTGTCTTTCTCCTACTGACTCATTTCACTTAGCACAGTACCCTCTAAGTCATTCAAGTTGCTACAAATATGAAAAAAAAGTTATTTTTATAGTCAAATAGTATTCCAGTGTATATATATTTACCATATCTTCTTTATCCATTCATTTTTTGGTGAATACAGGTTGATTTCATATTTTTACAATCATAAGTAATGCTACTATAAACATTGATGTGCATGTATCTTTTTGAATTAGTACTTTTGTAGTAGTATTGTTGAATTAGCATTCAGATATATATCCAGGGGTAGAATTACTGAGTTGTATGGTAGTTTTAGTTTTACTTTTTTGTGTAAACACCATACTGATTTTCATAGTGGTTTTTATCAGTTTACGTTCCCACCAACAGTGAAGGAAAATTTCCTTTGTGTTCCCTAGTGATGAGTTCCCAGTTTGACAAGGGGGTGATATAGAAGTGAGGAAATAGAAGGGATAAACTAGTAGGCTACATGGATGTATTGTGCCGCTTGGTGAATATAGCAAGTATTTGCAATAACTGTAAATAAAGAGTAAAGTTTAAAATTATTCAAAAATTAAAAGAAAAATTTAATGAGGTTACTTCATATCTTTACAGCAATATATGACAGCTACTTCTTTGCACATTTAAATCTTTTTTTCTTTTCTATTCTATTTTCTTTTCTATTCTATTTCTAGAAAATATTGAAATGTTTTCTCCTAAATAGAAATAATAAATAGTAAAAACATTTATAAAAGAAATTTTACTATGTTTTACACTTGATAGAGGAGAAGGCAATGGCACCCCACTCCAGTACTCTTGCCTGGCAAATCTCATGGACTGAAGAGCCTGGTAGGCTGCAGTCCATGGGGTCGCTGAGAGTCAGACACGACTGAAGTGACTTAGCAGCAGCAGTAGCAGCACACTTGATAGAAGGAGCTGTCTTGACCATAATTGCCAACAATATCCTTTTAAATTAAATTCTTTTGACTTTGTTTCAGTCTTTAGTCACATCTGACCGTCTAGAAGGTAAACACCTCTTGCACTTTGCAATGACTGTATTTTTCACCTCAAGAGCTTACTTGCATCATTCAATTATTCCTCATAGAAGCATGAGTGTATTTATGAATAGCTAGTTATCACTTTTATTTGATGAGCATAAGGGAAACCTGTTTGGCTTCCTTATAGTACAACTGACAGAGGAACATATATGAGAAAAGGTTAGTAAGACATAATGCCATTTTTATTTGCTTTTTCATGCTTTTTTTTAAATTTCACTAAATTAAATAACCTCAGTAGTTGTTCAAAAAAAAGCTACACCTTTACTTGATTGCAATTGATATTACTTCCGCCTGAATGTCCCTGGCTTCACCACAATGAGGATGGAGTTAGAATTTTAGTAGCCAGATTGGCTTCTTTCAAACTACCTATGGAGACAAGCAAACACAAAGGCTCTAATAGTTAAAAAGATACTAGTAAAACAACAGATAAACCTTCAAAATGTAGAGTGATGGAAACAAATATTAAATTTTAGGAAGTGAGAGAAAAGGAGACATGGAATCCTTTTTTCTGCTCCTGGTTCCAATGCAAGATCTCTGGATTCAGAGTTGTAAGTTATATTTGATAACTTACTGAATATATTTCAGCCCTACTTTTCTCATCTTAGTACTAAAGAAAATAACCATATTCATGAAGTAAAATTTTCAAAATGATAAAACTTAACCTCATATGTGAAAGTAATTAATAATTTGTTCTACAAAAATTCAGCCTATAATTAATATAGGTATTTATGTAGTGTTATGAATAGCCTCTATCCTCATTGTCCAGAGAAGGTATCTATAAAATCACCTGAAACACAACAGAGACGTTAAAATTAATTTAAAAGGTATTTAGCATGTAGTCACATTCATTCCCTTAAGGCTGTTTGATTAATTCCTGTGTGCCACATATCACTCTTTAAAATAATGAAATTTTCTTACCTACCTTCTGAGAATTCACTGACAAAGAGATGATTTATTCTTTGGCTTTGCAATTTAGTGTTTATTAAATTTCCAGTTATTGAGTGGATTCTGGATGCCTCTTAGTTTTACACATGAAACATGCACAGCTTTTTTCTAAATAAGGGTAAGCATATTTCTCTCATATTTCTAACCATGTCCAAATGGTAAAGTGAATGAAACACCAGAAGATATCAGTCAGAATATCTCAAATTTTTGCAAGTATTTCAAGCAACACGAACTCGTAAAAAGAATTCTACTCTCACCTACATACCAACATTTTCTCAGGAGAAAGACAAATTCCAATAAAAGTGCTACTAAGTCACATTATCCAGTAACAATCGTGTAATTTTTCTGTGGCAGAACGCAAGTTATATATGAAGCAGTGAAAAGAAGTTATTGATATGATGTATCTAGCTTTTTATCGGTCACAAAGAAAATATCAATATCTGTGGTATCAAAACATAAAACTGGAAATAGACATATAAAGTACATATATATGAAAATGGAGAGTATAAATAGTTATACGCAGAAATATTAAATCTAGTATAGATAATGTCCTTCTAGTAAGATTCAGTTCATCTCGTTTCAATTGCTCCTTCCTGTCCAACTCTTTGTGACCCCATGAGTTGCAGCACACCAGGCCTCCCTGTCCATTACCAACTCCCAGAGTTTACTCAAACTCATGTCCATTGAGTTGGTGATGCCATTCAGCCATCTCATCCTCTGTCGTTGCCTTCTCCTCCTGCCCCCAATCCCTCCCAGCATCAGAGTCTTTTCCAATGAGTCAAGTCTTCGCATGAGGTGGCCAAAGTACTGGAATTTCAGCTTTAGCATCAGTCCTTTCAATGAACACCCAGGACTGATCTCCTTTAGAATGGACCCCTTGGATCTCCTTTCAGTCCGAGGGACTCTCAAGAGTCTTTTCCAAAAGTTCAAAAGCATCAATTCTTCCGCACTCAGCTTTCTTCACAGTCCAACTCTCACATCCATACTTGACTACTGGAAAAACCATAGCCTTGACTAGACAGACCTTTGTTGGCAAAGTAATCTCTCTGCATTTCAATATGCTATCTAGGTTGGTCATAACTTTCCTTCCAAGGGGTAAGTGTCTTTTAATTTCATGACTGCAGTCACCATCTACAGTGATTTTGGAGCCCAGAAAAATAAAGTCTGACACTGTTTCCACTGTTTCCCCATCTATTTCCCATAAAATGATGGGACCAGATGTCATGATCTTCGTTTTCTGAATGTTTAGCTTTAAGCTAGCTTTTTCACTCTCCTCTTTTACTTCCAACAAAAGACTTTTTAGTTCCTCTTTACTTTCTGCCATAAGAGTGGTGTCATCTGCATATCTGAGATTATTGATATTTCTCCCAGCAATCTTGATTCCAGCTTGTGCTTCTTCCAGCCCAGCGTTTCTCATGATGCACTCTGCATATAAGTTAAATAAGCTGGGTAACAATATTCAGCCTTGATGTACTCCTTTTCCTATTTGGAACCAGTCTGTTGTTCCATGTCCAGTTCTAACTGTTACTTCCTGACCTGCATATAGGTTTCTCAAGAGGCAGGTCAGGTAGTAGTATTGGAAATTCAAATCATAAGACATTTAATTTATTGTAAGCAATCTGGTATAGCAGTCTATAGTAAGAAAAGCATGTACGTAGAAGGTGAAAATGGGTATTTATTAGCAACTAAATAATGAAAGATAGCAGTTATTACTCTTAAGAAATATTTGGACTGTTAATATGGTGACTACAAAAGAGACAGAAAGGCAGGAAGAAACACAAAATAGAAAATATGCATACATTTCTATGAGTCAGTTTTAGACTATACTTTGCTTTTTAACATCTTTAATGCAATTAGGCAAAAATAAATTTGTGCCTGTTCAGAAATGGTATCAATCCTCAGTTTTAATAGCATTGACATAATGGTGATAATTAATTGAGCATGTGGAAAACAGAATATGAATTAGAACAGAATCTTGAAATGACATATCAGATCAGATCAGATCAGATCAGTTGCTCAGTCGTGTCCGACTCTTTGCGACCCCATGAACCGCAGCACGCCAGGCCTCCCTGTCCATCACCAGCTCCCGGAGGTCACTCAGACTCGCATCCATCGAGTCAGTGATGCCATCCAGCCATCTCATCCTCTGTCGTCCCCTTCTCCTCCTGCCCTCAATCCCTCCCAGCATCAGAGTCTTCTCCAATGAGTCAACTCTTCGCATGAGGTGGCCAAAATACTGGAGTTTCAGCTTCAGTATCATTCCTTCTAAAGAAATTCCAGGATTGATCTCCTTCAGAATGGACTGGTTGGATCTCCTTGCAGTCCAAGGGACTCTCAAGAGTCTTCTCCAACACCACAGTTCAAAAGCATCAATTCTTCGGCGCTCAGCCTTCCTCACAGTCCAGCTCTCACATCCATACACGACCACAGGAAAGACCATAGCCTTGACTAGGCGAACCTTTGTTGGTAAAGTAATGTCTCTGCTTTTGAATATGCTATCTAGGTTGGTCATAACTTTCCTTCCAAGGAGTAAGCGTCTTTTAATTTCATGGCTGCAGTCACCATCTGCAGTGATTTTGGAGCCCAGAAAAACAAAGTCTGACACTGTTTCCACTGTTTCCCCATCTATTTCCCATGCAGTGATGGGACCAGATGCCATGATCTTCGTTTTCTGAATGTTGAGCTTTAAGCCAACCTTTTCACTCTCCACTTTCACTTTCATCAAGAGGCTTTTTAGCCCCTCTTCACTTTCTGCCATAAGAGTCGTGTCATCTGCATATCTGAGGTTATTGATATTTCTCCCGGCAATCTTGATTCCAACTTGTGTTTCTTCCAGTCCAGCATTTCTCATGATGTACTCTGCATATAAGTTAAATAAACATGGTGACAATATGCAGCCTTGACGTACTCCTTTTCCTATTTGGAACCAGTCTGTTGTTCCATGACCAGTTCTAACTGTTGCTTCCTGACCTGCATACAGATTTCTTAAGAGGCAGATCAGGTGGTCTGGTATTCCCATCTCTTTCAGAATTTTCCATAGTTTATTGTGATCCACACAGTCAAAGGCTTTGGCATAGTCAATAAAGCAGAAATAGATGTTTTTCTGGAACTCTCTTGCTTTTTCCATGATCCAGCGGATGTTGGCAATTTGATCTCTGGTTCCTCTGCCTTTTCTAAAACCAGCTTGCACATCAGGAAGTTCACGGTTCACATATTGCTGAAGCCTGGCTTGGAGAATTTTGAGCATTACTTTACTAGCGTGTGAGATGAGTGCAATTGTTCGGTAGTTTGAACACTCCTTGGCATTGCCTTTCTTTGGGATTGGGATGAAAACTGACCTTTTCCAGTCCCGTGGCCACTGCTGAGTTTTCCAAATTTGCTGGCATATTGAGTGCAGCACTTTCACAGCATCATCATTCAGGACTTGGAGTAGTTCCACTGGAATTCCATCACCTCCACTAGCTTTGTTCATAGTGATGCTTTCTAAGGCCCATTTGACTTCACATTCCAAGATGTCTGGCTCTAGGTCAGTGATCACATCATCATGATTGTCTAGGTCTTGAAGCTCTTTTTTGTACAGTTCTTCTGTGTATTCTTGCCACCTCTTCTTAATGTCTTCTGCTTCTGTTAGGTCCACACCATCTCTGTCCTTTATCGTGCCCATCTTTGCGTGAAATGTTCCTTTGGTATCTCTGATTTTCTTGAAGAGATCCCTAGTCATATAGAAGTTTAAAAACAAATGTCAATAAAATCCTTGTAGAAATTATGATCAAAATAATAGGAGAAATAATCAGAAGCATTCAGTATTATGGATGGAAAAGCAGAAGTTTTAAGATTATTCAGGGAACAAAATGAACCAATCTTAAATTAGCTATAGATAGGGAAGAGGATGTTGGCTATGGCAAACAGTTAGGAAAGAATAGAGGTGCTTCCCTGGTGACTCAGATAGTAAAAGAATCTCCTGCAATACAGCAGATCAGGGTTTGTGCCCTGAGTTGGGAAGTTCCCTTGGAGAAGGAAATGGCAATCCACTCCAGTATTCTTGCCTGGCAAATTCCATGGAAAGAGCAGCCTGGAAAGGCTACAGCCCATGAGGTCACAAACAGTTGGACATGACTGACCAACTAACACACACACACACACACACACACACACACACACCCCACACACACACGTACATGCACAGTGAGTTTAGAGCAGTGAATATAGTGACTAAATGGCACTTGAAAAAGTAAAAGGGGTAACTGGAGACTTTTTCCTTTGTTTTGTAAGTTTGATGCAGAAGTTAAAGACATTATTTGTGTTTAAATCAGAATGGAGAAAAGTTTTTCACCACACAACTGACTAAACTTGATTGTATCCAAGGGAAATAAATTAAAAATGCAAAATTGAAGATACGCAAAAAGGGATAAAGAAAAATGTGTGATCAAAAGCTAAAGTGGTAAGCACTAAATGTAATAATTATATATTGGAAAGGAAAGCAAAACACAAAGTAACCAATCCAGCAGCAAATACGCTTAGAGTTGTACTTTATTTCCAATTGTGTTTGCTTTGTAAATTAAGTAAATCATTGAATGTCTTGGGCTCTATTTCCTTATCTATAAAATATAGTTGATAAACACACATGACTGTCACAGCATGGATTGAAACTACAGAGAGAATTAAAGGTGTTTCATCAGTTGAAAAATGTTCTAGAGATGATTAGTGTTATTATTTTTTTGAAAAAAAAAAAAAAAAAAAAGAACTTTGGAAACTGTAAGTGAAGCGAGCAGCAAAAATGTTCCATGATTTTTACTATGTAAAGATTTAGTGTACCTGGTTTAGTTAGGTTAAATTTGCGTAGAACTCATGTTTGTGTATTTCTTTGTTTATTTTTTATTATTGCTTGTACAACTTCCTGATAGTTAGCATACTACATAATATCCCAGTAAGATAATTCTCAGTTGAGATATCTGATTTAAATTACATCTATAGATGGAACCTTGCCAACTCTAAAACAAATTTCCCATGAAGGTACCCCAAAATTATGAAATAAAGGACTCTCCTAATTGATCTTATGCATTCATGTAATCTGAACAGTATATAAGTAGCAATAAAAGTTGCAATAGCCCTTAGGACTTACGCATGACAAGCAGTCTGTGGTAAGCAATAAAGATTCAAGGATAACAATATGAATCAGTTTTCTAACTACACTGCTCACAGTGAGAGAGCAATAGCATAGAACATATTTTTATTTGTACACGCAAAAATAGTTCCTGATAATAAAAATGTCACTATATGATATTGCAAGGAATACTTCACCCTACTGCTCCTAGAGGAATTCATAACACTCTAACTAGCAGTTTTCTTTCTCTGCAGATTTCAAAATGCAAATTGATTTGTTCATTTTTCTGGTTTAGAGAAACATAATATGCCCTGGCTGAGCCCATGAGATTCTTCAGATTTCCTTGACTCAAAGCAAAGCATTTATTAATACTTATGAGTAAATGCCCTCGGGGTCATACTGAAAGCACAAAGGCTCACTAGGATCCACTTACCAATTTTTTAGAATCATATGGAATTTCAAATGATCAAGCTTAAGTAACATATATTTCATGTTTTAAACCAACCAAGATTATTATTATTTTTATTCCTAAAACCAAGAATTTAAGTTGTGTCATAAGCCCTTTATTCAAAAGCACTTGCATTAGATCTTACTCACTATTGAAAGTAATATGTATCATAAAGTATGTAAGATATAGGTAGAAAGTGTTTTAAAGATTTAAAGTCAACAAAAACTACTTTTATCACAGACAAATGGGAAAACTCTCAGAATGAGACTATTTAAAAAATAATTGTGTACCAATTAAAATATATAAATTTATATTAAAAAAAATCTATACATCATACACCTGGCAGGAATTTTACCAATAGTAAGATGTAAAAATCACTTTGTACCCTATGGAGGGCGTTTGGGAAGGTAATATTACAATAAAATAAGTTCTACAATGCCCCAAATGCAAGTGATGATGTGAGAATCGAAGCAGTGCTCAAAGACAGCTGAAAAGGGGAGAATTTAGATATGGACAGATATCTGAAAGAATTCTGTGAAGGAAACGTTTCTGTTCCAGACCGTTTGTCAGGACTTTGCCAGGTGACACATGTAAAGGATGAAGGCATGGGTAAACACAGCATGGTGAGAAATGAGAATCTACAGGTGGTTAAACACAGTCTGTCTGAAGACAGAAATGGTAGGAATGACAGGTGAGTTCAAAGCACGAATGTCTTTTGTAACATACTAAGAAGTGAAAGTTCTTGGTTTTGTTTTTGTTTTCACTCAGGGTGATGAGAAGCCATTTTAATCAGATCAGATCAGATCAGTCGCTCAGTCGTGTCTGACTCTTTGCGATCCCATGAACAGCAGCACGCTAGGCCTCCCTGTCCATCACCAGCTCTCGGAGGTCACTCAGACTCACATCCATCGAGTCAGTGATGCCATCCAGCCATCTCATCCTCTGTCGTCCCCTTCTCCTCTTGCCCCCAATCCCTCCCAGCATCAGAGTCTTCTCCAATGAGTCAACTCTTCGCATGAGGTGGCCAAAGTACTGGAGTTTCAGCTTTAGCATCATTCCTTCCAAAGAAATCCCAGGGCTGATCTCCTTCAGAATGGACTGGTTGGATCTCCTTGCAGTCCAAGGGACTCTCAAGAGTCTTCTTCAACACCACAGTTCAAAAGCATCAATTCTTCGGCGCTCAGCCTTCTTCACAGTCCAGCTCTCACATCCATACATGACCACAGGAAAGACCATAGCCTTGACTAGGCAAACCTTTGTTGGCAAAGTGATGTCTCTGCTTTTGAATATGCTATCTAGGTTGGTCATAACTTTCCTTCCAAGGAGTAAGCGTCTTTTAATTTCATGGCTGCTGTCACCATCTGCAGTGATTTTGGAGCCCAGAAAAATAAAGTCTGACACTGTTTCCACTGCTTCTCCATCTATTTCCCATGTAGTGATGGGACCAGATGCCATGATCTTCGTTTTCTGAATGTTGAGCTTTAAGCCAACCTTTTCACTCTCCATATTTAAGTGTAATTTCAAGGCACTCCTCCTATAGAGATTATTCTGACAGCAGAGTTGGAGAGTAGAGACAAGGAGACCAAAAGAGGGGGAAGGAAAATACATGTGGAGAAACATGGAGATGAGGGGACTCAGAATAGAACTGCATACTGTATAAATGTGGTCTCCTTTACTTATTCATTTGATGTGTTACACAAGTCATAGATAAATCTATGTGCACTCTCAAGTTTCGGACTTGGGTAACTGGATGGATTCTCTGAAAAAACACCAAGGTAGGAGTAAAGGGAGGTAGATTTCCTTATGATAAGAAAAGTGCTATTTGACAAGTGGCTTTATTGAAACTAACTCATTGTCAAAAAATTAAAGATTTCACTATCCTTCCTGTCCTTAAACAGCCATAAATTTAAGCATTGCAAAGATGTTTAGGGATGTACAGACCTGTGGGACTTCAAGATAGCTGATGTAGGGGTAAAAAGTAGAATGAGTCATCAGAGGGTTAGAATGAATTGAATCAAGCAACTTAAGTCTTGAAAATGGAAATTGTTATGTCTTCTGAACTGTACTTTGCGCAGTTGAAGAAAACTTAGTCTCATATTTATCTAAAAAATCACACACACACATACACAAAAGTGATTGAGGCAAATTCTCTAGTTGTCTCTCCCACAACATCTGAGGTACTTGGCTTCCCTGGCAACTCAGACTGTAAAGAATCCTCCTGCAATGCAGGAGACCCAGGTTCGATCCCTGGTCAGGAAGATCCCCTGGAAAAGGGGATGGCTACCTACTCCAGTATTCAGCCTGGAGAATTCCATTGACAGAGGGGCCTGGCGGGCTACAGTCCATGGTGTCACAAAGAGACGAACACAACTGAGCAACTAATGCTTACAATTATTTCAAAGTACTCATCTAAGCATCGTGCACATTTAAAAGTGAAAAAAAGTGAAAGCCGCTCAGCTGTGTCTGACTTTTTGCCACACCATGGACTATACAGTGCATGGAATTCTCCAGGCCAGAATACTGGAATGAGTAGCCATTCCCTTCTCCAAAGGATCTTCCCAACCTGGAGATCAAACTCAGGTCTCCAGTGTTGCAGGCAGATTCTTTACCAGCTGAGTCACAAGGGAAGCCCATTTAAAATGTAGCACATTTAAAAGCTATGATTTATACCTTATTTATACTGTAAAAGAAAACATAAAGTAAAAAGTTATCATTTTAAATATAAGAAAATAGAAGCACAGAAAGTTTAAGTTACCTGGTTCCATTATAGAGTAAATGATGTCTGGAATACATAACACCAATGCTTCATTCCATAGACATTACTGTGTTATTCTCTTCTTATTTGCAAACTGAATATGTATTGATTCTTCATTACATTACAGGAACTATGCTCTGTCCTTAACATATTTCAACTTATTTAATACTCTCCTTGTATTAGAGGGGAAAGCTGAGGTTCAGTGAAATTTGCCCATTTTGTATAAGATTGTTACTTAAATTCTGATCTGCTTGAAATGAAATCTTGTTCTTTTAATCACTGTTCTACATCCTTTACATATTTGTTTGTGAATAAAAATTTACTAAATGCAAAAAAATGTGTTTTATAGTGTCATATTTGCAGTTATTAGCTATTAAGTATTAATTAGGAAAATGATCAGGGGAAGATTCATTCATTAAGGAAAATCAAGGCTGGATAATTAGAGAGTGCTTTGGGATATTCAATAATAAGATGGCTGTCTGAGGGCCTGCAAAAAGATTAGATACTTACAGAATTTCAGAGGGCCAAACCTACTCCCTTAACTCTAAAATAATCTCCCTCTCCAGCCTTACCATGATAAGTAAAAGCTCTGATCTAATCTGTTGACATGAGGCAATAGTAATCCTTGTTATTGAAATATTGTCTGGAGAGTGTGATACATTACAATAATTTTAGCTATTACAACTTCTCTCAAATTAATTTATTTGAGTTTTTTTTTTTTTATTATTTTTGCCTAGAAGAATCCTGAGCAAATGGACTGTAGTAATAAGACTCATATGTTGTCTGATGATAAAATGAAGCCTCTAGACAGGTTTAGTGTCACTAAAAAAAGGAAGAAAAGTTTATTACCCTAGTATCTCTGATGCACTTATAACCAAAAGCAGTGCTTCTTTCAGATATGAGTTAGTTGAAATGGTTTATTTTTATTTATCCATATATAACTAAAAGTATTTACAATTTCAGTGCTATTTCTGTAGGTCACATACACACATTATAATAGAGTCTTCAATGGAAACCAACTATCTTTGTTTAAAACAGCCATACTATGTAAGCTCTGCTTTATGTATAAAGGAATTAAGTCCAGGTTCCAAACCAATGACATCTTTTCTGTGAAGAGACAGTTTGTCCCCACACTGCTTCATCTGTGCTTCTTTATCACTGTTTTCTGCTGTTCCCTATATTACCTATATGCCAGCAATATTGCAAGATGCGATGCTGGAAATATAAAGCCAAATCATCTGGGGTATATTTTTCAGTTCAAAATGTCCAATAGGTCAGATTATCTAAGTGTGAATTCCAAAATAAATATTCTCATAAAGTGACCAGAGTTCCTACTTTGTACTTTTACTGGTATTAGAAAGCCTATGTCTTATGTTTCCTTCTAGAAATACCTAGAGTACTTGATTTACACATTACGTATTACACTGGACATGTTTCTGATGTATGTATCACTCATTTCCAAGGTCTTTCCTCCATCTTTCAGTTTCCAGATTTGTTTATTTTAAATCATTTTCATTTTTTTTTTCATTCTCATTTTTCAAGTAGGTAACTGCATAGAACAATGCAAGGTGTGATTGGAAGATTTTAGTCAGCTTTGAATAGATTAGACAATAAAGTTATATTTCATACTAACTTAATGTGGTAGTTTTAATGTTAACTATGGAAACAAAAGTAATATTAGAAGTTAAAGAGTGGAAAAATAACCAAGGCTCATTTTCTTGGCTCATTAATTTGAAATGTGGTTACACTTAGATTGTTCATGAAGATGCCCATGTTCAGGTGATGACCTTTCAAACACACAAGGCAGGAACTGTTCGTCTTTCTTCAGATCAGATCAGATCTTACCTTTTATCAAAAAAGTGGTATGAATATATTATACGCATTGCAAATAACATTTTTCTTATAATAGACCTATGAAACAGAGAAAAAAAATAAAAACTTTGCCAAACATTGATCATGAACATTGCATCCAAAGTAATCCCAAATTAAAATCAACAGGTCAAGAAGAATTTTAAGATTAGTAAGGTTTCCATATTGCATAACAGCATTGTATGGCAACAAATTAGAAAAATTAAGCACACCCCATCCAGGAAAAACCAAAAGTGACTTGAATAATTCCAAAGAATGTATATATATGTATGAATACATAAAATGTATCAATTTACTGAAGATACAGTCTAATCAAAATAAATAATTTAAATAAAATACTTTTAAAAAGAAACAACTTTATTTCCTTCATAGCTTGAATGCACATGTAACTAACATTTGTTAAATTCCTACATTGGCCAATTACTGTGGCAAATTCTGTGAGTAATAATATTTAGTGAAATTAGATGATTGCCCTTCATAATTTTGATACCACTTTGGGGGATATAGAGGATATAGACGCTGCAGAGATAAAAGGCACACATTTTGAGGTAAAGCAGGAGTGGATTTTTGTGGCAACACACAAGAAAAGTATGATAAGGAAGGAATGAACTTGACAAAAGGAGCCTTTTCTCCCACTCATTTCCAGTCAGGAGACTGAGCTTATTACCAATTCAATTCTAGACAAACAACATCTCCATTGGAATGTCAGATAATTCAGGGTTGGAATTCTGTGGTCTATCAGATCAGATCAGATCAGTCGCTCAGTCGTGTCTGACTCTTTGCGACCCCATGAACCGCAGCACGCCAGGCCTCCCTGTCCATCACCAGCTCCCGGAGGTCACACAGACTCACACACATCAAGTCAGTGATGCCATCCAGCCATCTCATCCTCTGTCGTCCCCTTCTCCTCCTGCCCCCAATCCCTCCCAGCATCAGAGTCTTCTCCAATGAGTCAACTCTTCGCATGAGGTGGCCAAAATACTGGAGTTTCAGCTTTAGCATCATTCCTTCCAAAGAAATCCCAGGGCTGATCTCCTTCAGAATGGACCGGTTGGATCTTCTTGCAGTCCAAGGGACTCTCAAGAGTCTTCTCCAACACCACAGTTCAAAAGCATCAATTCTTCGGTGCTCAGCCTTCTTCACAGTCCAGCTCTCACATCCATACATGACCACAGGAAAGACCATAGCCTTGACTAGGCGAACCTTTGTTGGCAAAGTGATGTCTCTGCTTTTGAATATGCTATCTAGGTTGGTCATAACTTTCCTTCCAAGGAGTAAGCGTCTTTTAATTTCATGGCTGCAGTCACCATCTGCAGTGATTTTGGAGCCCAGAAAAACAAAGTTTGACACTGTTTCCACTGTTTCCCCATCTATTTCCCATGCAGTGATGGGACCAGATGCCATGATCTTCGTTTTCTGAATATTGAGCTTTAAGCCAACCTTTTCACTCTCCACTTTCACTTTCATCAAGAGGATTTTTAGCCCCTCTTCACTTTCTGCCATAAGAGTGGTGTCATCTGCATATCTGAGGTTATTGATATTTCTCCCGGCAATCTTGATTCCAACTTGTGTTTCTTCCAGTCCAGCATTTCTCATGATGTACTCTGCATATAAGTTAAATAAACATGGTGACAATATGCAGCCTTGACGTACTCCTTTTCCTATTTGGAACCAGTCTGTTGTTCCATGACCAGTTCTAACTGTTGCTTCCTGACCTGCATACAGATTTCTCAAGAGGCAGATCAGGCGGTCTGGTATTCCCTTCTCTTTCAGAATTTTCCATAGTTTATTGTGATCTACACAGTCAAAGGCTTTGGCATAGTCAATAAAGGTCTATAGCTTTGTCTAAATCATCATCTTTTGTGCAAAATATTCTCATTTATTAATCAAACCAGTCATGCCTCTTGTTTATGATTAAGTATTGGAAAAGTTAGTGGAGTTTCTTAAAATTTGACATACTATAGGTGACAACCAAGTACATTAAGTAACTGAAATTCTAAACTATGTGTAGCCCCGGGATACTGTATCAAAAAAAGAAAGCTGGGATTATGTAAGGGAAAATCTTGCTTATGGTTTGAGAAGACAGAACTATGATGGTGGCTAATATTCTTGATGACAATCATCCTTGGCAGCCTATGTACAGCCTGCTGAGCCACAAAGGTTTGTCTAAGTGTGACAGATTATGAGAATCTCAAAGTTTACTCATTAAAGACAAATGACAGAAATTTGAAAAAAACAAAGAGAACCTGAGTTTAGTAAGCTACACTCTTAAAGTGTATTAAAATTGGCCTAATAAATGGACCAAGGAAGACTCAAGTAGACCAAGTAAATATTACAGACCAAGAGCTTTAGTCTGATTTTTCTGCAATCCCAAAAGTTATTTTCAATATGTCTTCAGTACAAAGTAGATTTTGAGATCTATATTGATGCCATCTTCTTCTCCAGGTGGAGGAAAAGATCTCAAAGACTACCAAGCATATAGGCACAGAGTTGAATGATGGGTTAACTTGCTGCTGCTGCTGCTGCTGCTAAGTCGCTTCAGTCGTGTCCGACTCTGTGCAACCCCATAGGCAGCAGCCCATCAGGCTCCCCCGTTCCTGGGATTCTTCAGGCAAGAACACTGGAGTGGGTTGCCATTTCCTGCTCCAATGCATGAAAGTGAAAAGTGAAAATGAAGTCGCTCAGTTGTGTCCGACTCTTAGTGACCCCATGGACTGCAGCCTACTAGGCTCCTCCACCCATGGGATTTTCCAGGCAAGAGTACTGGAATGAGCTGCCATTGCCTTCTCTGGGGTTAACTTGCAGATACGTTATTATTATCGCAGGTATGGGTATGATTGAAACAGACAAGAACTTAGACCATGCTTCCACCATCAGTTGGAGCCAGAGAATGGAAAACATAGGAATTGAAAGGAAGCACAAATTTCTTTGAGTAAGCCGAGTTCCTTTGCATATCTCCTTGAAATTCCCTCAGTACTGTGGCAGGAATCTCACAGCCTGTTAACTTGGAGTTTTCATAGAAATCAGACCTTCTCTTGTTTTATACCTTTATGAGCTACCTGAAGCTTATATTATCTGTCTGAATTGTCAACCTGGAGTTTGAGCCACAGTAAAGATCCCTAAAACTTATGTGTCATTATCTAAGTGTTTTAATGTTAATTTAGAACAAATATACAAGTAAACACTGAGTGTCTAATATGGCAATCAAAACATTGGTTAAGAAAAATAATTCATGAATCGCTGTATATAACTACTGGCCTGAATCATTTCATAGGGTTTATAGTTGTTTGTTAGCTATTTAGCCATTCAGGCCTCTCTTTAGTTGACAATATTAAGACCAAACACAGTAGATTTCTGTGAGCTAATTGTGTGTGTGCATATTTTTGGTTGTTAAAAAAATAATTGGGTGTCTGTTCTCTTACTGTTATTAGTCTTCTAATTAAAAAACAAGAAAAAAAAACTTTCTCTTTAAAATCTTAATAGTCACAGTTCTCTTTCTTACCTTTAATATTTTAGCTTATATTTTCTAAATGGCTTATCAGTCAAAATGTCAACTGTCCTCCATTCCACTTTTCATTTAATTCCCCTCCCCCATTGGATTATAAACTCAGCATGTGAGAAGCAGTTGTGCCTTAAATATAAATATCATGTTTTTCACTGTGTTTGATGCAAATAGGCAATCCATAGATAAAATTTTGACTGACTCAAATATCAAGTTCAATATTTCAGGAACCCTCTTCAGCTTTATAATGTTATTACCTAATTGGTCTTCCCATAGATGAATAGGCTGGCTTACTTCATGTGACATTCATTTAGATTTATATTAATACAGCCTTTAAAGTATGCAAATACGACAAACTATTAGTTATATACTATCTTTATCTAATTCTATAACATCACCGTCTTATCTAACTAAGGCATTATTTAAAGTACTTTTAAAATATTAAATACTTTCATATATTAGCAAAATGTATTTTAAAAAGCATGTGAATATTTATTATGCATGATTATTTAATTCTAAAGAAAACCACATTTATTAATTTCATGCTGCAGAGATAAAAACATATGCTCTACTTCAATTAGACTGCCTTGCAATATTAACCACATAACATGATCAGAGATTTAAATATACTCTAATACAAACTGACAATATTAATTCCAAATGCATGTGGTTTTTCTAATTAATCATAAACTTTACTTGAATAAGCTACTGAAGCATAAAGTAGAAGAAAGAAGTAGACCCTGGCAGGAAATGGAGTTTATTGCTTTAATTTACTCAAAAAACCATAGTACAATATGTAAATCATGAGAGTTATATAAAAAGAGAAACATGCAGAATATTACTTTATGAAGTTTTGGCTGTAGTTGTCATAAGTAAAGAAATTAAAAAAAACTAAAAATATATAAAGCCTTTCATATTAATTATTTTAACCTAAATGTCATTATTTAGCTACAAATGGACTTCTAAAAGTGTTTTTGGAATTATTTTTAAGGCTGTTTACCCAGGAGAATGTATCTTATTACGCTAAGTCACTTCAGTCATGTCCGACTCTTCGTGACCCCATGGACTGTTGCCCACCAGGCTCCTCTGTCCATGGGATTGTCCAGACAAGAATACTGGAGTCAGTTGCCATGTCCTTCTGCATAATTTATTATAATAATGCCTCAAAAAGAAGAAATTTCTTTATGAATTGTGCTTAATATATTGAACACTTTTCATTAAGAATTAGTTTTACATAAAGGATAAAACTATAATTTTTTAAAACAACAATTTTTAAAATGACCACCTGTGATAACTCCAAATTCCAGTAATACTAATGTCCTACAGAAAAAAAAGTGCTTCAACAATCACATGACCCTCATGCTGTTCCATGGTACAGATTACATGAGAGAAACATGATCATTTTTCAGGCTCTTGTGTCAGTGTGCATTTGCATCTCTATGTTAGTTTACAGAGGTGGTTCATCTTTAAACAGAAAATGAGTGAGTGAATCAATGAATGAATGAATTCTCTGGGGTTTGGAAGTGTGTTTCTTACCCTCACAGCTTATTCCATTCTAGAGCTTGCCAGTGTTGACCAATGAGTTCATTCATTTTCCTGACAGGTGATAAAGATATCAAGACTTCTGGAGCTCAGTCATATCTTGCTTTTCTCTCCTTTTATATCCCCAGTAAAAGGGGGATAATATTTTCTTTCTCTCTTTAATTATGGGAAAGAGTATTGTATTGGTTTTCCTCAATGGCTTTGGAAATTCAATAGTGTGTTTTATTTCCAGGCCAACACACTGAAAAGTTGGTGTCAGTCCTTCACTGCCCTCTTCCCACTAATAAAGAAGGTCATATGATCTAGAGAGTCCACAAGATGATCTCAGCCTCCACCAGCATGTCTTTGAACACAGTTCCATCTGATTGTTACATACTAAGCATGTATATAAGGCTGATCTCCTTCAGAATGGACTGGTTGGATCTCCTTGCAGTCCAAGGGACTCTCAAGAGTCTTCTCAAACACCACAGTTCAAAAGAATCAATTCTTAGGTGCTCAGCTTTCTTCACAGTCCAACTCTCACATCCATACATGACCACTGGAAAAACCATAACCTTGAATAGCTGGACCTTTGTTGGCAAAGTAACCCCATATATTTTAAGGTGAATTTGTTTTTCCAATGTTCCACCATAACCTATGCTAGTTTAACATTCCCCCCTTAAAACTATGTGTATAGGAACTAAATGAATCATGTTTTCTGTCCCAGTGGCCCTGCCTAAAATCTCAGCTATGTTAGACCAATGCCCAGTTATTTATTTATTTTTAATATTTCTTCTTCATATCCATCGCTCACCCTCAGGACTGAAGTAAAGGGCTAAGTAAAGCCTTTCACAGTAAGTAAAGGGCTGTTTGCTCAGAAACTGGTAACTATTGATAGATTCTCCAGATGCACCCTAGAGGCTTAATTTGTTTTATTGCCTTTCTTTATTTTCCTAATTCTCTGATCTTTCTTACTATGATTCAAGGCACATATGAGGGCTTCCCTGGTGGCTCAATTGGTAAAGAAACTGGCTGCAATGCAGGAGGTCATATACAATGCAGGAGACCTGAGTTCAATTCCTGGCTTGGGAAGATGGCCTGGAGAAGGAAATGATAACCAAGTCCAGTATTCTTGCCTGGAGAATCCCATGGACAGGGGAGCCTGGAAGGTAAGGGTCTATAGAGTCACAAAGAGTCAAACACGATTTAGTGACTAAACCACCACCAAGGTAAATATGACATACATTTTTAAAATTAAAAGGGAAGTCAATAATATTCTAAATTTATTTATTTGTCAGTTTTATTGAGATATAATGGACATATAATTTTGTGTAAGTTTAAGATGTACAATGTGATGATTTGATACATTTGTGTATTGCAAAATGATTACCACAATAACTTTAATACCTCTATCACATCACATAAGATGTGCCTACAACCCAGCCTTTCAAAGGTAATACAGGCTGACATATAAGAAATCAGGATAGTCTGTTCTGTAATGTTTGCTTTTTAAAAGATATTTCATTCTGAAACAACTGATACACTAGGAAACAAGGCAAACATAATTTGCATTTGAATTTTGAGTTTATTCATACACAATTTTATCTGCAAGAAAAGTAAAGTGTACACAAAGTTGAACCCACTTGAAGAGTCATAAAAATACATAAAACATACACGTGCACATACCACCAATGTTACCAGCAACCTCGATTAAGTGCACGTGATAAAAGCTCATCCACTCACATTCAGTGTTAAAACTATTGGTCTAAAGCAGATGACTCTCCTTCCAACACTTCCTAAAAACTTCCTAATAACAGCCCTGCTCATGTCCATTTCCACAAACCAAATGCAGATCTTCTTCAAGATTAAGTGCCATATTTATGGTAATATATATGTATGTCTTAACCATCTAACATGACAAATGGACTATTATATTTCATTATTTTAATTTATGTGTCACTGGGGAAGTTTTCAGTGTTGTGTTTCTAGTCCCTTCCCCACCAAGACATGCTGTTTTATTGTGCAATTTTGTGCAACATGGTGAATTTTTTAAAAACCGAGATGTCATGCTACAGTAAAAATACAATACTTAAAAATGAAACTGTGAGATCTGTATAAGAATGGATGCTAGCAGCCTACCCCATACACAGTCTAAAGGTAATGTTGAAGAATGGTAAATAGAAGACTTTCTAATGAATCAGGCAGTGCAACATGAGATGATGTGAGGGTGCCAGGTATGATTTCAGGAAGACAGTCCCAGGGCACAGTGGGCAGGAAAAAAATGGCTCAATTTAGAATCACAAGTGAGACACTGAGGATCTCATTATACATGGTAACAGGGTTCTCAGATGTTTCTGGTAATCAGGAATTGAAGAATGATATTCACGTATATTACCCAAGCAATCCAGTGATGTCTTATCTCGTTCAGCTACACTGCAAAGACTAAGAACTAATACAAAATAATTCAATATTCATTCCTTTTAGAATTTGATGCGAAGAGTTGACTTATTGGAGAAGACTCTGATGCTGGGAGGGATTGAGGGCAAGAGAAGAAGGGGACGACAGAGGATGAGATGGCTGGATGGCGCCACTGACTCGATGGATGTGAGTCTCAGTGAGCTCCGGGAGTTGGTGATGGACAGGGAGGCCTGGTGTGCTGTGATTCATGGGGTCACAGAGTCAGACACGACTGAGCGACTGATCTGATCTCTGATTTTGCAAAAATGTTTTAAAAATCATAAAAATAAACATTTGTAAATAAAGATTCTTCTTAATATTTGCATATATATAAACATATATTTATTAATAACATAGTGCTAGATGCTGATTTAATAATTTTAAAATCCTGATTTAATTAATGCATGTCAGGTGAAAACAGATCTATAGTTTAGCAGCATATCTGTTAGCATTGTATTTTTACTTGTTTCTCCATGTTTTGTATCATTTCCTTCTCCTTCCCTTTTTAGAGGCGGTTATCTGCTTTGGTTTATGAATTTTAAATTCTATCCTTAGTACATTCCATCATCAAATGATAACAAACATTTCTAAAAAAATTCTTAGCCTTTGCCCAGGAAAATTGTCTCCATAATTAATCAACTTACTGTGTATGTTTGGCTATGGGCAGACCCTTAGGAATTTCTGTAATGTATAAGTCAAATTTTAGATATTGATACAGAAGTATCATACACATTATATGTATGTAGTTACATTTGTCATTGAATTTGAACTAAAACATTCACTTATGTATTCTGAATTACACTAAGTGTCTTGTACACATTTTAGTTCAAAAAGTGAGGCAAAGCTTGGACTGAACATGTACAAAGAAATTAATAAATGTGATATTATTGGATATTTATTAAAATTAAAAATAGCAACATATGTGAAACAATAATGTTTGAGTAGTTTTCATGTTTAACTATATAACATCGGCATGAGTTACTGATTAGACTATTCTTTTTAATAAAATCTTTCAATATTTATATATTACCTATTCAATAGCACATACTCGTATATGTCTCACATAGGCCAAGTTAGTTTCCTAGAGCATAAAACATACAAAATGCTCTCAATATATATTTATGTCTATACAAAAGACATGCAAGACACATTTTTTTCTTGCTAATAACAGTAAAGTGCTATTGAGCAAAAAATGTGAAGTGCTGGGAAAGATTAGGAAAGGTATCACATAGGGGGTTACATTTGAGCTAAGCCTTAAAAGAGATGACATAAACCCTGCAACTATCCAGAACTCAAGTTTCTAAGCAGAGTAAACAACCACAGCAAAAAGCTTCAGCTGAGCAACGGCTGAAGTCTTTGCAGAAAGCAAGGAGACTGGAAAAACAAAAGATAATAACAGAAGATAAGACCAGAGTTAAAGTGCTGCCAGACTGCATCTTGTAGGGTGTTGGTTAGTTTGAATTTAGGTTGCCTTTTATCACTACAATTAAGGGAATGAGATGCAAAGCCACTGGAGAACTTTGAACATAAGATTCAAAGGATCTGACTTCAGAATTTAAAAGATCGCTCTGACTGTAATGCTGAGAAAACCCTTTGGGGCAATATGACTAATTATATTTCTAGTACAATGATTTGGAGGGTAAGGGTGCTTGAATTAGGATTCTATTGGTATAGGTATAGGATGTTGTCAAAATTTAGATATTTTGGAAGGTAAATGTGAGTTGAGAGAGAAAAAGAGGAGTCAGAAATAATTCCACAAGTTTATGACCTGAGCCACTGCAATAATGGAATTGCTGTGAACCAGGCATGGGAATACGGGAGAAGGCAATGGCACCCCACTCCAGTACTCTTGCCTGGAAAATCCCATGGATGGAGGAGCCTGGTGGGCTGCAGTCCATGAGGTCGCTAAGAGTCGGACATGACTGAGCAACTTCATTTTGACTTTTCACTTTCATGCATTGGAGAAGGAAATGGTCAACCCACTCCAGTATTCTTGCCTGGAGAATCCCAGGGACAGGGGAGCCTGGTGGGCTGCCCTCTATGGGGTTGCACAGAGTCAGACACGACTGAAGTGACTTAGCAGCAGCAGCAGCAGGCATGTGAATACTGAGGAATTAGTAATTTCAGAGAAGAAATGACATAACTTCCATTGTGAGCATGTGGATGGAATCCAGGTCTCCTGAATGGCAAGTGGATTCTTCACCATCTGAGCCACCAGGGAAGTCCCATAAATGAGGTAGGTATTATATATTTGACTGATATACTAAGAAAAGATTCCCTAGTCTGTCCCAGTCTATTGCTTCCCTCTTTTTTTTTTTTTTCCCCTCATTTTTACTTGAAGAAGGTCTTCTTATCTCTTAGCCAACTCATTGGAAAATACCCTGAGGCTGGGAAAGATTGAAGGCAAAAGGAAAAGAGGGCAGCAGAGAATGAGATGGTTGGATAGCATCACTGATTCAATGGGCATGTACTTGGGAAAATTCCGGGAGATAGTGAGGGACAGGGAGGTCTGGCTTGCTGCAGTCCATGGGGTTGAAAAGAGTCGGACATAACTTAGCAACTGAACAAGGACAACAGCGAGAGAATTGTGTGGGCATTCCCAATGGCTCAAACCATAAAGAATCTGCCTCCAGTGCAGAAGCCACAGGAGACTCGAGTTGGATTCCTGATTCTTGAAGATCCAAAGGGAGGAGGGTGTGGCCATCCACTCCAGTATTCTTGCCTAGAGAATCCCATGGATAAAGGAGCCTAGTTGGTTACAGACCATAGAGGCACAAAGAGTCTGACATGACTGAAATGACTGAGCACAAGAAGAGAAATGCAGTCATTACTGTAGATAACAAGTGGGGAAAAAAGTTTGTGGTAATTGGGGAGTGGGATTGTCAAAACTGGGTTTATGAAGGGTTGAGTGAAAGTGATAGTCGCTCAGTTGTATCTGACTCTTTGCGACCCCATGTACTATACAAAGAAAGGCAATGCCAAGGAATGCTCAAACTACCGAACAATTGCACTCATCTCACACGCTAGTAAAGTAATGCTCAAAATTCTCCAAGCCAGGCTTCAGCAATATGTGAACCGTGAACTTCCTGACGCTCAAGCTGGTTTTAGAAAAGGCAGAGGAACCAGAGATCAAATTGCCAACATCCGCTGGATCATGGAAAAAGCAAGAGAGTTCCAGAAAAACATTTATTTCTGCTTTATTGATTATGCCAAAGCCTTTGACTGTGTGGATCACAATAAACTATGGAAAATTCTGAAAGAGATGGGAATACCAGACCACCTGATCTGCCTCTTAAGAAATCTGTATGCAGGTCAGGAAGCAACAGTTAGAACTGGTCATGGAACAACAGACTGGTTCCAAATAGGAAAAGGAGTACGTCAAGGCTGCATATTGTCACCATGTTTATTTAACTTATATGCAGAGTACATCATGAGAAATGCTGGACTGGAAGAAACACAAGTTGGAATCAAGATTGCCGGGAGAAATATCAATAACCTCAGATATGCAGATGACACCACTCTTATGGCAGAAAGTGAAGAGGGGCTAAAAAGCCTCTTGATGAAAGTGAAAGTGGAGAGTGAAAAGGTTGGCTTAAAGCTCAACATTCAGAAAACGAAGATCATGGCATCTGGTCCCATCACTGCATGGGAAATAGATGGGGAAACAGTGGAAACAGTGTCAGACTTTGTTTTTCTGGGCTCCAAGATCACTGCAGATGGTGACTGCAGCCATGAAATTAAAAGACGCTTACTCCTTGGAAGGAAAGTTATGACCAACCTAGATAGCATATTCAAAAGCAGAGACATTACTTTACCAACAAAGGTTCGCCTAGTCAAGGCTATGGTCTTTCCTGTGGTCATGTATGGATGTGAGAGCTGGACTGTGAAGAAGGCTGAGCGCCGAAGAATTGATGCTTTTGAACTGTGGTGTTGGAGAAGACTCTTGAGAGTCCCTTGGACTGCAAGAAGATCCAACCAGTACATTCTGAAGGAGATCAATCCTGGAATTTCTTTGGAAGGAATGATGCTAAAGCTGAAACTCCAGTATTTTGGCCACCTCATGCGAAGAGTTGACTCATTGGAGAAGACTCTGATGCTGGGAGGGATTGAGGGCAGGAGGAGAAGGGGACGACAGAGGATGAGATGGCTGGATGGCATCACTGACTCGATGGATGCGAGTCTGAGTGACCTCCGGGAGCTGGTGATGGACAGGGAGGCCTGGCGTGCTGCGGTTCATGGGGTCGCAAAGAGTCGGACACGACTGAGCGACTGATCTGATCTGATCTGATCTGATCTGTACTATACAGTTCAGGTAATCCGCTAGGTCAGAATACTGAAGTAGGTAGCCTTTCCCTTCTCTAGGGGATCTTCCCAATCCAGGGATCAAACCCAGGTCTCCCACATCACAAGTGGATTCTTTACCAGCTGAAGGTTAAAATACTATTAATGACAATAGAATATGATCACTGGTTTAAGCTGTTTGAATGGAAAAACTAACTGTGAAACATTTTAATTAAATGCAATAATTTTATTAAATATACAACATACCAGATTAAGAAACCTGACCAAGGACACACAACTACATCATGGTGGAGGTAGGTTTTGAACCATCTTATTCAAAATTGTAAGCTCTTTACATTTAACAATACATTGGAAGAAAAGAATTAAAGGTACTGGTTTGTCATATTGAAATATCACCTACATCGCATGAGAAAGCACCAAGAGTTATGTCAGGGTTATTGGAGACAATAATGGTGAAGCAAATTAAAGTTAAGGAGTGAGCAGTTGTTATTGGTGGAGAAGGCAATGGCACCCCACTCCAGTACACTTGCCTGGAAAAATCCCATGGATGGAGGAGCCTGGAAGGCTGCAGTCCATGGGGTTGCTGAGGGTCAGACAGGACTGAGCGACTTCCCTTTCACTTTCCACTTTCATGCATTGGAGAAGGAAATGGCAACCCACTCCAGCGTTCTTGCCTGGAGAATCCCAGGGATGGGGGAGTCTGGTGGGCTGCCGTCTATGGGGTCTCACAGAGTCGGACACGACTGAAGTGACTTAGCAGCAGCAGCAGCAGCAGCAGTTGTGATTGGTGATCAGTTGACAATTACCATAGGCTTCCCAGGTGGAGCTCCTGCTATAGAACTCCTCTGCCAATGCAGGACATAAGAGACTTGGACTCAACCCATGGAGTTAGGAAGACCCCCTGGAGAAGGGCATGGCAACCCATTCCAATATTCATGCCTGAAAAATCCCATGGGCAGAGGAGTCTGGTGGGCTATAACAAGGAACGTCTAGGAAGAAAGGAAGGAGAAAAGTCTGGAATCAATATGCAGAACAATGATCCTATCTCCAGACCCATCAATAAGAGAAATTTTGAAAGAAAAATAATTGACATAATGATATTTTATAGGAGAGAAGGTAATTGAGGAAGAGGCAGGTTTCAGTTATTAGCAAAGGCATAAAGAGGGCCTTCAGAAAAGAGATTGAAGGTATAAGTCACCTGATTATAAATTCAGAGATAATGGCATAAAAGATTTAAATATGGAAGAGTTGGCTACAGTATCAGAAAAAGAAATGTACAAAGTTGAATGGATGTAATAATGTAATAATATTTTATAGAATCTTAGATAAATTGTATGTGCTTCAAATGTCATCAAAACCACACAGTATTGCAACTTGATTTTTCTGCTCTCATGTAAGGGAATTGCAAAATAATAATAATCATCATAGTCATAATAATATATTCATGGAAACAATGTGATTTTTCCAATATGAAATTGGATACATGAAGTGATTTACCCATATATTGAAGTACTATGCAATACTTAAATTCTCATTTAAAAATATTTAATGAACTAAGAATATATTCATGATACAATAGTAAATATTTAATTTTGATAGTGCCACAGCATCATAAAACAATAATAAGGAATATATATGTATTAATATGTATGACTATATATATAATATGTAAATGAATTAATGATAGTTTTCTGTCAGTTCCAAATTTTTACAACTAACTTGTATTTTCTGGTAACAAGCAGAAACATTTTTAAAGACAACACTAGGAATCACAGAATATAAAATGAAATGTAACTCAGCCTGGAGGGAATACTATGTGGCATTGCAAAGTAAGACATTCCTGTTCTATTTTTCTCCTCTTACAATTTCACTGGGACACAGATCAATTCATGCTCAGTCAGCCATGGCTCTATGTGAATTGAAATGATGAACAATACACTTAAGGAATCTACTCTAGAAGCATACAATAGAAGAAGATGGAGTTTAGTATGTGATATTTTACGATAATGGATCATTTTAGGAAAAAAAAAGTATTCTATGCAAATTTGAATTATGTAATGAATTAAAATTGGGTATGTTTCTATACTAATTGAAGAATGTTCACTGTGATATAGGCAGCTGACACTACTAGCACCCAGAGACTTGAGACAACTTGCATTATTCTTTGCAGATGGAGTGGATACTCACTGCAGGTCTCCATATTTTAAAAGGGACTCCATGTTCCTTTTACAACTTACTCAGTTTTAAATCCTGAGTAAAGCATCACAAATTAGAATAGAATGGAATAGAATGGAACGTGTGTGTGTGTTTGCACTGTCGTGTCCGAATTTTTGTGATCCCATGAACTGTAGTCCTCCAGTCTCCTCTGACCCTGGGATTTCCCAACCAAGAATCCTGGAGTCAGTTGCCATTTCCTACTTCAGAGGATCTTCTTGACTCAGGGATTGAACCCAGGTCTCCTGCATTGGTAGGTAGATCCTTTATCACTAGTACCACCTGGGAAGCCCATAGAGTAGAACAGAATATTATAGAAGAGAATAAGATAGAACAGGATAGGATAAAGAATCAGAAAACAAAGATATGTTAATTCTCTCTTGCTTTTTTGTGCCTTAGATTTTCTCAAGACAGAGTTTAATGAGGCTAACAGTTGGCCTAGAAACATTTGTGGTGGACGCTGGAGGGGACGAGCTCTTCACGTTCCTGCTTGCTGACCCACACATGCAGGAAGGTTGACAGTAAAGCCAAGATCAAGCGGGGTACTTGTGCTCAATAGTCTTGATCTTCATCCTGCTGGGAGCCCAGGTGGTGACCTCCTTCTGCATCCTGGAGGCAATGTGTGGGTGCTTGGTGGTCTCACCAAACAGCATCATGTTGGCATAGATGCCGCTGTGAATGTCCACGTCAAATGTGGCAGCAGTTCTTAGGAGCAAGCACCCCCAAAGTTCTACCAGGTGGCCAAGAACTTTGATTGTACATTGTTCTTTTTTATAATAGTCATTCCAAATATTGTGAGCTGCATTGTCACAGGAAGCCCCTTGCCTTTCCTAAAAGCCACTCTGCTTCTCTTTAGAAGGGCCAGTCCTTGCCTGAGTTCAAACATGTAAGGGTGGTTTCATTGTTTTAGTGTAAATTATATAATTCAAAAAAAAATCTTGGCCTTAATATTTTTACTCTTTTTGTTTCTTTTGTGTTGAATGGCCAGTCATCATGGCTCCCCTTGCTCACCTCCAACTTGAGATGGAGGAAGACTTTTGGTACCCCTGGGAGCAGTGTGAGGCTCAGAGGCAGCCAAGGCTCAACTGTGCACTAACTTGAGATCAGTTCAATGAAGGGTGTGTACCCTAAAGAAAACAGAAAGAAAATAATTTTAAAATAAATAAATAAAAGGAACTCCCTGCACTGCCTACAGTGCTGCACAGACCAGGTTCAGCTTCTTGGGATAAAATCACCCCCAGAAAACGGCTTCATGATACATGACATGCCCCATTCTAACGGTGAGCATTTAAGGACAGGATGAGGGCAGGGAAAAGTAATTCTTCATGGGAGAAGACATTAGTTTGATAGATGTAGAAAAGTAAGAACTAGTGCAGAGAGACGACTTTTTTTCCCCCTTTCACAGATTCAAAGAGAAAGCAATGAGGTACCCAAACTGTTTTGTCTCTCTTGGAATAAAGCATCACACCATGTGTTTCATAAAAACAATCACTATGAATAACTGCGGCCCAAAAGCTGCTAACAGTGTTAGCATCCAAATTCTTGATTGTTTCTGTTCATGGTACATTTTTGTATAAATGGTAACAAAGTTGTTTCAATAGTATGAGTATTTTATAACTGAGGTCTAAATGACATTGGTATTTAATGCTATGATAATTGTGGGGAGGCTATTGAAACAAGAGTTCAAATAGAAGATAAAACCTCACTCATGTTACACACTCTTTAGATGCAACCTTTGCCCAGCTTCCAATTTAAAGGGTCAAAATTACTTTTGCCCCATAGTAGAAGTGTTTCTGTTTCTTCGACTGAAATCAATTACTCTTGGCACGGAGTAATTAAATGAACTAATTAGATGTTGATTCAAATTAGGACCACACTTCTTTCAAACATTTTTGCATTAAGCTTTGCCTATCAACTCTTTGTTGTTAGCATTTTTTTTTTTTTCTGCTTCTGTTCTGGATGCTTTTTGAAAAATAATTGTTATAGGAGAAAAATATTACTTGTTATAGGAGAAAATTATTACTAAATCTTTTAATTTTTATTTTTACTCCAGGAAGCTGAGAGATTTTCTATAAATATGAATTAACACACACACAAATAGACCTGGCTCGTTGTGTCTGCTGTCAACTTTAGTATTCAGGTTAATTCCATTTCAATTATTTTAGTGCATATCATGCTGTAAAGGGATTTCAACTCCAATTACCTTGTTATCTGGCTTATTGTATGACATACATTTTTTACAATATTTTGTATTCATTTATTCTTTTCTAAAATTCTTATCTGAATCGATATAGCGGTTCTGTCTCTCTAAGATTTTGAAGTCTAATACTGTCAGGTAGAAAACCAAATCAAACTAAATCAAATCACAATAAAGAACAAGGCTGAGACCATCTCCCTAGAGTAAATATGCATTGTTGTATATGACTAAAGGAATTACAGGGGTTTATTATGTTTCGCAATTTCATTATGTTTAAATGCATATGAATATGTTTGTCTCATAGTAAATTTATCTTTTTCCTTCTTTCAAAAATAAATTATCCTTTCATCTGAAGGCAAAGTTGATAAAGACAAATTCATAGAGTATGACACTCATCTTTCTGCACCATCAATTTAAAACGTGATGCACAGCCACAGTCTTTAGTTTAAAACTAAGCTATGCTGACCTAAGGAAATACTGCTTCCAGATCTCACCCATGTGGCTGTGTAGATATGTGAATATACTTCAAATGTAGGAGCTGATGATCATAATGTTTTGAAAACATAATATGAGCAAAGTTCAATGCAGCATCCCTTTAGTACAAACTCTTGTACTCCTATCCATTTGTGGATTCCATAGCCTTGGAACATTCTCTAGCTTTCTATGCACATAAGCAGATCTTTTACCTCCTATTCACTTCAATACGTGAAATGTTATTTCTCATATTATCAGATATATATCATAATTTTAGCTACCTTTTTTTTTTTTTTTTTACTTTACAATATTGTATTGGTTTTGTAATACATCAACATGAATCCACCATGGGTGTACATGTGTTCCCCATCCTGAACCCCACTCCCACCTCCCTCGTTACCTTCTTTCTCAACTACACATCTTTTAGGCCACAATTATGTAGAAAAAATATCTTATATTCATTTTAGATGGTATACATTGGTTTAAATAAACAACAGAAATAAAAACTTGGGAAAACAGAAGTCAATGGAAGGGTCAGAACACGAGAATTCAAGCAGAGCCTGGATCACGGCGGTGACAGAAGCTTAAGCAGTATGAGCTGAAAAACTATTTTCAGAGAGCTAAAATTAGCATTAGTCAGCTCCAGGATCTCTTCTTTTTTAGGATATCACTGAGCCAAATGTTAAATACTGGGGAGAAAGAAACTGCTCGGTTTCATTCAAGTGTTTACTTCTGGATCAATCATTGATAGTCAGGAGGGCTTCAGTCACATATTAATAGCACATATGTGTCCGTAAATAAGTCTCTGGGTCTAACTTAAGCCAGAGTTCCCAAGAGGTATCTTTCTCTCATAATAGTATAGACAAGCACTGATAGGTTTGCTGGTAGGTTGCAAACCACTACCACTTATGACAATGTTGTTGTTTGCTGTTTAGTTGTTAAGTCCTGTCTGACTTTTTGTGACTCTGTGGACTGTAGCCTGCCAAGCTTCTCTGTCCATGATTTTCCAAGCAAGAATACTTGGGAAATGGAGGGGGTCGCCATTTCCTCCTCTAGAGGATCTTCCTGACTCAGGGACTGAACCCACATCTCCTGCTTTGGCCTGCTGAGCCATCAGGGAAGGCCTGATGTATTAGTACATTTAGTTAACTATTATGAGAGTAGTAATAAGGCAAAATACATTTCTATGTCACTTACTAATTTTATCTTAGGATTTTTAATATATATCTCACTAAATCATTTGTCTATGGGAATTTTTCTAATGCTATCAGAACCTCAGAAATGTTTTCTTGCACCCATTCCCATCCCACTTTGACATAAAATTGAGGGTAAAGCTCAGTTTAACTTCCATAGTCTTTATTTATTCATTTATTTACTGAAGAATTTCTCCTAGTCTCTAATAAATAAACATTTAGTTGGACCAGAATCATATCTCCAACTCAGGCAAAGACTTTATGCAACAGACCACTTGAACAAATATTAAGGAAACCAAAACTGAAGGAGATTTCTGGGTCGACCAGAAGATAATTTGTAGAATGTGTCTAATTTTATTAGGTCAAACCAACTCAAAAGACTTTAGATACTTTCAATGACTAGAGCAGGAAATTCATGGTTGAAACTGGAAGTAGGATATGAATTTGTGAGGAAGAAAACCAAATAAAGGGGAAAAGGAATATGGTGGGTTTTGTTTCTTTTTTTTTGCTTTTTGTTTTCTCAATGACCACTAGCAGGTTGAAACCTACATCTTTAAATACTGTTGATAACTTTGGCACAGTATTCCTCATCCCTAACAAGAGACCTGAAAACTCAACTTCTTCTAAAGAAAAAAACAAAGAATACTAACTTTGAGAAAGATTCTGTTTTTGTGTGTTTTTTTTTTTTTTTAAATCATATAGAACTGCTTATCATAGGGTTGCAAAGAGTCGGACATGACTGAGTTACTGAACTGAGCTGATACTTCAAAGCCTAGGAGTTCTGTTTGCTTGTTTTGTTCCTTTTTGCTGGCTGACTCATGTGTTAAAACTTTCACTAAATTCTGGAAGCCTATTTTTTTTTTATGTTATATTTTACAGTAATGATTAGCTGGGCTGGAAGAAGCACAAGCTGGAATCAAGATTGCCAGGAGAATAATAATCTCAGATATGCAGATATAATATATAATTATTATTATAATAATTATAATAATATAATTTATAAAAATAATATCAATAACCTCAGATATGCAGATGACACCACCCTTATGGCAGAAAGTGAAGAGGAACTAAAAATCCTCTTGATGAAAGTGAAAGAGGAGAGTGGAAAAGCTGGCTTAAAGCTCAACATTCAGAGAACTAAGATCATGGCATCTGGTCCCATCATTTCATGGCAAACATGGGGAAACAAACAGCGTCAGACGTTATTTTTTGGGGCTCCAAAATCACTGCAGATAGTGATTGCAGCCATGAAATTAAAAGACACTTATCCCTTGGAAGGAAAGTTATGACCAACCTAGATAGCATATTCAAAAGCAGAGACATTACTTTGCCAACAAAGGTGCATCTAGTCAAGGCTATGGTTTTTTCAGTTGTCATGTATGAATGTGAGAGTTGGACAGTGAAGAAAGCTGAGCACTGAAGAATTGATGCTTTTGAACTGTGGTGTTGGAGAAGACTCTTGAGAGTCCCTTGGACTGCAAAGCGATCCAACCAGTCCATTCTAAAGGAGATCAGCCCTGGGTGTTCTTTGGAAGGAATGATGCTGAAGCTGAAACTCCAGTACTTTGGCCACCTGATGAGAAGAGTTGACTCATTGGAACTCTGATGCTGGTAGGGATTGGGGGCAGGAGGAGAAGGGGACAACAGAGGATGAGATGGCTGGATGGCATCACCGACTCGATGGACATGAGTTTGAGTGAACTCCAGGAGTTGATGATGGACCGGAAGGCCTGGCGTGCTGCGATTCATGGGGTTGCAAAAAGTCGGACACGACTGAGCGACTGAACTGAACTGAATGATTATTAAATGTCCAAAACCAAGCTATAATTTTAATCAGCATCATCATGTATTCAGATGCTTACATACAACCTAATGTTGATGTAAGTTATATGTTAACTTTTGATACATGTGTATGTTTGTCCTATATTAATATCTATAATTTAATTTCCTCTAATTATTTTTAATATACCACCTATTTACGGATAAGGATCAAGTTTTTAATATGCCTCATGATGCATTAGGAAAAATAAATCAATATTATGCCCTCATAAATGGACTAATTCTTACTGGAAGAATGATTCTTATAATGATGCCATAGTGTGTCTGTGTAAGGTATTATAATATCAAATGGCCTAGGATATTATTAATATATTTAACCAATTTAGATATACAAGTTGTAAGAATGACTTTTCTCAGCAGAATTTTAAAAATACATTATACACTTTATCATCTGAGTGTCTTTTTTTTTTTTTCCCCCTCTTAACTGCTTGCTACACCAATGGATGAGCACTATTGCCTCTGTAAATCACATTGATTGATGCCTCAGGTACACCAAATGCTTAACAGGTCAGCTTCCCTCTGGATGGCCATTAACTTCTGCTTCTACTATGTGGGTTTTACACTTCAGAAAACAGGATGAAATAAATAAGGTAATTAAAAAGAAAAAGATAGGATGAATTTTTCTCAAAGCTTTTTATGCCACTTGTACTCACAATTACAGCAACCTCTTTCAACAACTTATGCTGTAAAAATGCCCTCTTCTCTATAAAAATGGTTTGTTCTTTCATAAATTATGTAAATATGTATCTACAGATGTGTACTTGCATATACACACATTACATGCACATATACAAATTTACATATAATTTTGTTTGTTTTTAAGTTCATTTCAAGAAACCAGACCAAAATAAAGAAAATTAATTTTACCTTAACTGACCCAAATATTTACTTCTATTTGACTTATTCTACAGACACAGAAAGAGAGAAAACTACTCTGACTTCACTCATCAATTATAGTTTTAGGATAGCAAGTTTGGAGTCATCAAGCTGATACCTCAGGTGAAAGATTTAATGGTTGTTTCTAAAGCCTGAGAAGTGAATTGTGTTATTTTTGTTTTATAATCTAATTAATAGTATTTTGAAAACTAAAGTTAAAATGACAGCATAAATAACAATAGCTCTGTTTTCTCAAGTCACTATGTCAAGATACCTTGCAATTTTGAGGTAATTTATTTTTTCTTCTCTAGATATGAGTTTTCCTTCATAAAGAGCATAAAAACACACAAGAAGAAGAAGCAAATCAGGCGAAACTGTGTTCTAACATGAGCCAATTTTTAACAGAATATTTTTCCTTTCCTCTTCTTTAATAGAGATCCAACTTCTTACTTCAATGATGCCAGGGCAAAAATTTTCACCAGATAATGTTAAACAGGCATGGAAGACTTTTTTTTTTCCAAGGGGAGAGAGACTAGAACTCAATGTGTACTCAACTCCACTGAGAGAAAGAGCACGATGATTCTAAGGCTGGGGGGAAGAGATAGGGAAGATTATAGACCCTGTACATTTTCTAATTGGTTTTAGGAAAAGGAAAAAAAAAACTTCCTTATTTCTTTATTACAGGAGTGAGGTGCCCACTGAAGTTACTCCTGCTCCTGCATTCTTTTTTTTTTTTTTTTAAATTTTAGTTTTTAACTTTACAATATTGTATTGGTTTTGCCATATATCAACATGAATCCTCATTTCTTAACCACTCAGTCCTGTCTGACTCTTTGCGACCATATAAACTGTAGCCCACCAGGCTCCTCTGTCCATGGGATTCTCCAGGGAAGAATAGTGCAGTGGGTTGCCATTTCCTTTCTTCTCCAGGGGATCATCTGAATCTAGGGTCTCCTGCATAGCAGGTGAATTCTTTACTGTTTGAGCCAACAAACACTGGGAGATACTTACCCTCAAACATGGGAAACAATTTTGATGTTTACATTTCAAAGGTATGATTAAATCCTTGAGAAACATATTCTTGTGTTATAAACTTTTGTGTTGAGACTTTTTAATTGATTTACATCTCAAAGGGACAATTACAAGTACTCAAAAAATTTAAAAAGCTCTAAGGAAAGGAAGTTCAGGATTTAGAATCTGGAATCAGCCTAAAGTTTAGTCAAACTGAAGGGAACATTAAGGCTGCCTTGGTCATTGGAAATACTATATTTCTCCAGTGGGCAATATGGTACTCACTAGCCACATGTGGCTGCTTGAGTGCTTAAAATGAGGCTATAACAACTGAGTTATTGAATATTAAACTGTATTTACCTTTAATTAAGGTGAATTTAATGCTGAAGAGATCAAGGAGAGATGGAAAGAATACTCAGAAAAATTATATAAAAGAGATCTTTATGAACCAGATTACTACGATGGTGTGGTTAGTCACCCAGAGCCAGACATTCTGAAGTGTGAAATCAACTGAGCACTAATGTTAATAAAGCTAGTGGATGCAATGAAATTCCAGCAAAACTATTCAAATCCCTAAAGGGGGATGTCATCAAGGTTTTGCATTCATTGTGTCAACAAATCTGGAAGACTCAGCAGTGGCTACAGGACTGGAAAAGGTCAATCTTCATCCCAGTTCTCAAGAAGGGTAGTACCAAAGAATGTGCTAGCCATTGGAAAATCACACTTATCTCCCATACTAATAAGGTCATATTTAAAATCTTGCATGCTAAGCTTAAGCATTACGCAAACCAAGAACTTCCAGATGCCCAGGCTTGGTTTAGAAATGTAAGAGGAACTAGAGATCAAATTTCAAACATTCTCTGGATTATAGAAAAAGCAAGGGAATTTCAGAAAAACATCTATCTCTGTTTCATAGACTACATTAAAGCCTTTGATTATGTAGATCATGACAAATTGTGGAAAGCTCTTAGAGAGATGGGAATGCCAGACCATTTTATCTGTCTCCTGAGAAAACTGTACGCAGGTCAAGACGAAACAGAACCCTGTATGGAACTACTGATTGAGAAAGGAGTATGACAGGGCTGTCTGTTGTCACCCTGTTTGTTTAACCTATATGCTGACCACATCATAAGAAATGCCGGGCTGGATGAGTTTCAAGCTGGAATCAAGATACATAAGGAGAAACAGCAGCAACCTCAGATATGCTAATAATGCCACTCTAAAGGCAGAAAGTGAAGAGGAACTAAAGAGCCTCTTGATGAAGGTGAAGGAGGAGTGTGAAAGAGCTGACTTAAGACTAAATATTGAAAAAACTAATGGCAACCAGCCACATTACTGCATGGCAAATAGAAGGGTAAAAAGTGGAAGCAGTGACAGATTTCCTCTTCTTGGGCTCCAAAATCACTGCAGACAGTTACTGCAACCATGAAATCAGAAGACAGGTGCTTCTTGGCAGGAAAGTGATGACAAACTTAAGGTGTTGAAAAGTAGAGACATTTCTCTGCCTTCACAGGTCTGAGTATAGTCAAGGCTATGTTCTTCCCAGTGGTCACATATGATTGTGAGAGCTGGACCATAAAGAAGGCAGAATACCAAAGAGTTGATGCCTTCAAACTGTGGCACTGTAGAAGACTCTTGAGAGTCTCTTGGACAGCAAGGAGATCAAGCCAGTCAATCTTAAGGGAGATCAACCTTAAGAGATCAATCTTAAGGGATATTCACTGGAAGGACTGATGCTGAACCTGAAGCTCCATATTTTGGCCAACTGATGTGAACAGATGACTCATTGGAAAAGTACCTGATGCTGGGAAAGATTGAGGGCAGAAGGAGAAGAGGGTATCAGAGGATGAGATGGCTGGACGGCATCACTGGTGCAATGAACATCAATTTGGGGAAACTCCAGGAGATGTTGAGGGACAGGGAAGTCTGGCGTACTGCAGTCCATGGAGTCTCAAAGAGTTGGACACAACTGGGTGACTAAACACCATCACCAGCAAGATATATTTAAACTTATTTAGCCACATGTGGCTGGTGGCTACAGCACTGGGCAGCATAGATATAAATTAATAATTACTAGTCATTATCTTGAACAAAAGTAGAATCTTAATTAAAAATGGAAAATAATTAATGATCTATAAAGCTCCTGCATTTATGTTTAGATATTTGATGTACTCCTTTTGGTTGCTGTTTGTTTTTTTGTTGGTTGTTCTTACATTGTTTCACTTAGATGAATCATCAACTTACTAATTTTCAAATATGTATGCTCTATCATTGCTCTTTTTCTAAATACAAGAAAGCCACCGCAGTAGCACTGAATTTGTTGAGAGAAAAAATAAACTTCTAAGTTTTGCATTTCTACTTTGATAACAGTTATGTTATATATTCAGGGCTTTAGATTCACAGCATTATTTCAAAACCAGAATCTCTGTTCATGTTTCTCTAAAATTGCCATCAGTTATTTCTTTTTTTTTTCTAAATGAATGAAGTACATATGCACATGTTTGTAACTCAATTGTTTCTCACTGCCTATTTCATTTTTGTTGGAGAGGATAGAAATCTTTAGTAAGTTTCTCTATGTCCTCATTCCTTTTTTTACCTTTTCTTTGTTTTTGAAAGACATACACCTTCATCCATGTTTACTTCTTACCTAGGCATTTTCTATTAATTTAAATTAAGCAATACTGATCCCAACTCTCAAATGAAATAGTTCAAAAGTACTTGCTCTTTCTCCCTCACCAAAGCTATATGGCTATTGTTAATATTATATAGGTGAAATGGATAAGCAACCATCTTGTAAATTTTTGGCACATGACAAGTATTTATTGCACATTAATGACTATAGGAGTTTGATAAGTTGCCCATAAGATGTGCATTTCCTTATATATTTTCTATGACTGCAATTGTCTTTATTTTAATTTCCTCCTCCAATTATTTGAATTAGAATTGCCTCTGCTCTTTCCTAAGCTACAGAATTTGCCTCTGCTTTTCCAACTTTCCAATTTTCCTTTGTATATTCAATATATTTAATGATCTTCATTTACTGTAGATTATACATTAAATCTGGAGAAGGCAATGGCACCCCACTCCAGTACTCTTGCCTGGAAAATCCCATGGAGGGAGGAGCCTGGTGGGCTGCAGTCCATGGGGTCGCTAAGAGTCGGACATGACTGAGCGACTTCACGTTCACTTTTCACTTTCATGCATTGGAGAAGGAAATGGCAACACACTCCAATATTTTTGCCTGGAGAATCTCAGGGAGAGGGGAGCCTGGTAGGCTGCCATCTATGGGGTCGCACAGAGTTGGACACGACTGAAGTGACTTAGCAGTAGCAGTAGCAGTAGCAGTATACATTAAATCTTCTCAAGCCTTTCAGAATCATTCTTTGCCATGCTTCTTCATTTTTAAATCTTTTCTCATTTAGTCCTTAGCCACGTCCAAAATTACTATATTTAACAAACAACATAGAATTTTTCTCATATTTTTTACTTTCTATGCCCTGATTTTCCTTGTTTGAATCACTTTCCCCCTTTCCCATATGGAAAAATACTGATTTTACTTTCTTTAAGTTCTAATTAAACTGTTATCTCTTCTACGAAAATCTCTTTCCTCCAAAAAACTAAAATATAGTAATTCCTCCCACTGAACTTATAAGGCATATTTGCAATGTCTTACCAAATTATATTAGAAGTATTTTATGGTTTCATTTTTTTTCTAGTAGAGTTTTTAGCAACTAGATATTGTTTTCTTCTTTTGGATTAATTATTATTTGAATATACTTATTTTATAATGTTATATTAGAGGTATTATTTACTTAATATCTATACACATATAATTAATGACTTTCCACAATTGATCTGTACATTCATGACATGTTTTGAAATATGTACATCATTCAAGAAAAAATATTACTAAAATTTGTTATTTAGTTTTGATAATGATAAAAGGTCTCTATTAAATTGCTTTCAAAACAGATTTCTTACACTCTACATTAAAAATTAAAAATGTAATAACTAAATATTAATATACTTGTTTAATAATTAAAATTTAATTAAATTTATAATGTTATTTTGAATATTTTAGAGAGAGAGATCAGTCGCTCAGTCGTGTCCGACTCTTTGCGACCCCACGAACCGCAGCACGCCAGGCCTCCCTGTCCATCACAAGATATAGAATAATTTGTATTTTTTATTTTGACTTTTCAAACATTCTTTTAAGCATTTAATTTTCTTTGTGGCTAATTCTCTCCAGTATTTTAGAGGATAGATCGCCATCTGGTGGAAATTTTGAATGCTATCTAAATGGACCTAAAACAATTTTTTGTAGCTTGCTTCTTGTTTTTATGAGCACGTTAATAAGGATTCTGGTTGCAGGAGAGACAATCTATTAAATTAATGAGCTGAAATATAATGTAAAATAAGAGCAAATGCATTTTCAAATTAAACAAATGTGTTTCTGCTTGCCTTAAATATCTGTTTGTATCACGGTGAATTTCCTATTGTGAATATTAAAGCTATTTTTTCAACAAATAAAAAAAATAACCATTGGTGACTTAAATAATAAACCATTATTTGCTTTTGCTTGTATTAGTCAAGTTTAAAAATTCTCTAAATTTCTATTATTTTTGTTTTAGTAAGTCTCATAAACAAACATTTTAAAACTGATCATCTTCATTATTTCTGAAGCAATAAACTATCAAGAATAATTCTAGTGGTTGGTAGAGTTTCTTTCTGAGATTCTAGAGTTGCTGATTATATCCTCAGTACAATTCTTGATATCACCTGGAAAGGCAGTGTATTTTCATCTAACGAGGTTGTTATTCTTGTTGGATGCATTTTATTTCCAAAAAATTAAAATTTAATATCACCATAATGGTATGTTTGCCTAGACATGCTAGGCCTGACAGAGATGATTTATGTTTCTGAAAATATAGCTAAATTACATAGAGCCCTTGAGGAACCTTAAAGCAGAACGTGTTAGGGGAATTTGGGTTACATTGTGAAGTAAGAAATCTCAAGTTACAATTTCATTGTGTGATCTTAATAATAATAACACAAATATTATTATTTTTATATATATTATTATTTGTAAGATAATACATATGAATTTTATATCACATATTATTAAGTCTTCACAACACTAATATGAACCATTTCCCCATATCATCTGGGTTGTATAAATGACAAAAGTTTAGAGACACAAAATACCTTTCTTAAGTTCAAAGAGCTAATATAGTCCATTGCCAGAAAATTCAGCTAGATTACCTGAGGTTCTATTTGCCCACTGGAAAAATAATAATCTCTGAATTTTTTTTCAATATATTAGTTTTTCATGCAGTTTAATTATAATTACTAGATTTGTTTTATTGTGGGAACAAAGTATTTTTAAATCATGTTTTGCATATTGTTATTATGATTCTATTATGCATACATTATCTATCATACATAGATAAATACATTTATCTATAGATATCATACATAAATAAATACATAGATATAGATATCATACATAGATAAATACATTTATCTATAGATCTATCTACAGATAGATATAGAATATCTATCTATTGCATATTTTTATTATGATTCTATTATGCATATATTATCTATCATACATAGATACTGCTGCTGCTAAGTTGCTTCAGTCGTGTCCGACTCGGTGCGACCCCATAGACGGAAGCTCACCAGGCTCCCCTGTCCCTGGGATTCTCCAGGCAAGAACACTGGAGTGGGTTGCCATTTCCTTCTCCAATGCATGAAAGTGAAAAGTGAAAGGGAAGTTAGATAAATACATATATATTTATCTATAGATCTATCTACAGATCGATCTATAGATAGATCTACATATCCATGTATGATAGGTAACTTTTGATACAATTAGAATGTAAAGAACAATTCAGAAAAATACGAATGCATAGTTCAAATAAATTAAAGCAGCAAGCCATAGCAATTTTTACGGTTAGCACTGCAGAAGTTCCCAGCTATTATTCTATGATTATATTAGTCATCTGCAACCGACTTGGATATAAGCTTTATGTCAAAATTAATGATAGTATTATCTTTAATTTTCTTTAAAATTATACTGCCTATGTAGCCATACTTAAATATAATTTAGTTTTACCAATTTTTCTTATTTATTAACATTATGGAAAAGGAAATGGCACCCCACTCCAGTATTCTTGCCTGGAGAATCCTGTGGACGGAGAAGCCTGGTGGGCTGCTGTCCATGGGATCACACAGAGTCGGACATGACTGAAGCAACTTAGCATTAACACTGTACATTATTTGATGTCTTGTTTGTTTTAGTCAATAATGTTTGTGAAAGTTACCTCTTATTGTATACATATTAAATTTATTTTCATTGTTCTATGGTAATTAATCATATTAACTTGAAATAACCTAATTATTTATCAGATTATTGATGGATTTAAGCTTTTTTCCCCAACCTATTTCTTAGGTGAATTATCAAAAAATGCAGTGAGATTTCTGTGTCATAAATTATTCACATCTTTAATATTATTCTGCAATTTCAATCTAATTTTCAAAATGATTGTACCAATTTATTCTCCCATCCACAGTATGATTTTTTTTTAGTTTTATTTTTGCTACTTAATGACAAATGTTTGCACTTTTCTTTAACATGGTGAAACTCTTTTCCATGGAATTATAATATGTTTATTTTTCAGCTTTATGCTTATTTTTCTATTATACCACCTATTTTTATTATCTTTTTAAAGAGATTCTTAATGCATTTTAATTAAAATTATTTCCTGATAAAAAGGGTGTTATAGGAAAAATAAAACCTAACACAGAGTCAGGTAGATGAGAAGCAAAGAGCAGGTAATGGAGATTGGGATAATGGTAACTCATTGTAAGATGTTCACTATACCAGGGACAAAATATTAGTTACAACACACCCCAACAACAACAACAACAAAATGCTATTTCAAGAAGTAGCCATGAAGGAATGTATTGAAAACAAGTTCTATTCCAATTCTGTTTACCCAATAACACATGTGTTTCTGAGTTAATATCTTCTTGTAATGCCTTTCTTAATGCAGTAGTACCTTGAAGAATGTTGCACTTACCAAAGAATTTTTGGAAGAGATTAGCTCAGAAACAAATATGCCATCAAATAATTGGAAATGAAATAGAATGAGGCAAAGAGTTCACAGACTTAAGAAGTTTTCAACCATAAAAAATTTTAAAATATTAAGAAATATTCTGATATCCAGGGATGATTACACACAACTTCCCTACAAGGATAGAATCAAGGATGTTAACAATCATCCTATAGTGAATGTTTACTGGCATTTAAGCCCAAGAAGAATAGAACAGACATTTTGCAATATTTATGAGAAAAGTCAACTTCTGTTAAAACTAGGAATCTGAATACACACTGCTTATGTAGTTCTATATTTATAACAACCACTGAGCCCAATAATCTACATGCAAGAAACAGGTTAGTAAAACTTATCAGCTCCTAAGGAGCTCCTTAAGGAGTAAGGTGCGATGCCTGTGCTTTGCTGGCCGGGAGCAGCCAGGAGCAGCCGGGATGAGATACCCCACGCCCAAGGTAAGAGAAACCCGAGTAAGACAGTAGGTCTTGAAAGAGGGCATCAGAGGGCAAATACACTAAAACCATTCTCACAGATAACTAGTCAGTCTAATCACACAAGGACCACACCCTTGTCTAACTCAATGAGATTAAGCCATGCCTGAGGGGCAACTTGGGATGGGCGGGTCATGGTGGAGAGATATGACAGGGTGTGGTCCGCTGGAGAAGGGAATGGCAAACCACTTCAGTATTCTTGCCTTGAGAACCCCATGAACAGTATGAAAAGACAAAATGATAGGATACTGAAAGAGAAACTCCCCAGGTCAGTAGGGGCCCAATATGCTACTGGAGATCAGTGGAGAAATAACTCCAGAAAGAATGAAAGGATGGAGCCAAAACAAAAAGAATACCCAGCTGTAGATGTGTCTGGTGATAGAAGCAAAGTCCGATGCTGTAAAGAGCAATATTGCATAGGAACCTGGAATGTCAGGTCCATGAATCAAGGCAAATTGGAAGTGGTCAAACAAGAGATGGCAAGAGTGAATGTTGACATTCTAGGAATTAGTGAACTAAAATGGACTGGAATGGGTGAATTTAACTCGGATGAACATTATATCTACTACTGTGGGCAGGAATCCCTCAGAAGAAATGGAGTGGCCATCATGGTCAACAAAAGAGTCCAAAATGCAGTACTTGGATGCAATCTCAAAAACGATAGAATGATCTCTGTTCGTTTCCAAGGCAAACCATTCAATGTCACAGTAATCCAAGTCTATGCCCCAACCAGTAACACCGAAGAAGCTGAAGTTGAAAGGTTCTATGAAGACCTACAAGACCTTTTAGAACTAACACCCAAAAAAGATGTCCTTTTCATTATAGGGGACTGGAATGCAAAAGTAGGAAGTCAAGAAACACCTGGAGTAACAGGCAAATTTGGCCTTGGAATACGGAATGAAGCAGGGCAAAGACTAATAGAGTTTTGCCAAGAAAATGCACTGGTCATAGCAAATACCCTCTTCCAACAACACAAGAGAAGACTCTATACATGGACATCACCAGATGGTCAACACCGAAATCAGATCGATTATATTCTTTGCAGCCAAAGATGGAGAAGCTCTATACAATCAGCAAAAACAAGACCAGGAGCTGACTGTGGCTCGGACCATGAACTCCTTATTGCCAAATTCAGACTGAAATTGAAGAGAGTAGAGAAAACTACTGGACCATTCAGGTATGACCTAAATCAAATCCCTTATGATTATACAGTGGAAGTGAGAAATAGATTTAAGGGCCTAGATCTGATAGATAGAGTGCCTGATGAACTATGGAATGAGGTTCGTGACATTGTACAGGAGACAGGGATCAAGACCATCCCCATGGAAAAGAAATGCAAACAAACAAAATGGCTGTCTGGGGAGGCCTTACAAATAGCTGTGAAAAGAAGAGAAGCGAAAAGCAAAGGAGAAAAGGAAAGATATAAACATCTGAATGAAGAGTTCCAAAGAATAGCAAGAAGAGATAAGAAAGCCTTCTTCAGTGATCAATGCAAAGAAATAGAGGAAAACAACAGAATGGGAAAGACTAGGGATCTCTTCAAGAAAATCAGAGATACCAAAGGAACATTTCATGCAAAGATGGACACGATAAAGGACAGAGATGGTGTGGATCTAACAGAAGCAGAAGATATTAAGAAGAGGTGGCAAGAATACACAGAAGAACTGTACAAAAAAGAGCTTCAAGACCCAGATAATCATGATGGTGTGATCACTGACCTAGAGCCAGACATCTTGGAATGTGAAGTCAAATGGGCCTTAGAAAGCATCACTACGAACAAAGCTAGTGGAGGTGATGGAATTCCAGTGGAGCTATTCCAAATCCTGAAAGATGATGCTGTGAAAGTGCTACACTCAATATGCCAGCAAATTTGGAAGACTCAGCAGTGGCCACAAGATTGGAAAAGGTCAGTTTTCATCCCAATCCCAAAGAAAGGCAATGCCAAGGAGTGCTCAAACTACCGCACAATTGCACTCATTTCACACGCTAGTAAAGTAATGCTCAAAATTCTCCAAGCCAGGCTTCAGCAATATGTGAACCGTGAACTTCCTGATGTTCAAGCTGGTTTTAGAAAAGGCAGAGGAACCAGAGATCAAATTGCCAACATCCGCTGGACCATGGAAAAAGCAAGAGAGTTCCAGAAAAACATCTATTTCTGCTTTATTGACTATGCCAAAGCCTTTGACTGTGTGGATCACAATCAACTGTGGGAAATTCTGAAAGAGATGGGAATACCAGACCACCTGATCTGCCTCTTAAGAAATCTGTATGCAGGTCAGGAAGCAACAGTTAGAACTGGTCATGGAACAACAGACTGGTTCCAAATAGGAAAAGGAGTACGTCAAGGCTGCATATTGTCACCATGTTTATTTAACTTATATGCAGAGTACATCATGAGAAATGCTGGACTGGAAGAAACAGAAGTTGGAATCAAGATTGCTGGGAGAAATATCAATAACCTCAGATATGCAGATGACACCACCCTTATGGCAGAAAGTGAAGAGGGGCTAAAAAGCCTCTTGATGAAAGTGAAAGAGGAGAGTGAAAAGGTTGGCTTAAAGCTCAACATTCAGAAAACGAAGATCATGGCATCTGGTCCCATCACTGCATGGGAAATAGATGGGGAAACAGTGGAAACAGTGTCAGACTTTGTTTTTCTGGGCTCCAAGATCACTGCAGATGGTGACTGCAGCCATGAAATTCAAAGACGCTTGCTCCTTGGAAGGAAAGTTATGACCAACCTAGATAGCATATTCAAAAGCAGAGACATTACTTTACCAACAAAGGTTCGCCTAGTCAAGGCTATGGTCTTTCCTGTGGTCATGTATGGATGTGAGAGCTGGACTGTGAAGAAGGCTGAGCGCCGAAGAATTGATGCTTTTGAACTGTGGTGTTGGAGAAGACTCTTGAGAGTCCCTTGGACTGCAAGGAGATCCAACCAGTCCATTCTGAAGGAGATCAATCCTGGAATTTCTTTAGAAGGAATGATGCTAAAGCTGAAACTCCAGTATTTTGGCCACCTCATGCGAAGAGTTGACTCATTGGAGAAGACTCTGATGCTGGGAGGGATTGAGGGCAGGAGGAGAAGGGGACGACAGAGGATGAGATGGCTGGATGGCATCACTGACTCGATGGATGCGAGTCTGGGTGACCTCCGGGAGCTGGTGATGGACAGGGAGGCCTGGCGTGCTGCGGTTCATTGGGTCGCAAAGAGTCGGACACGACTGAGAGACTGATCTGATCTGAAGGAGTCCACATGGTTCACTTCAGATGTGACAGAGACATGGCAGACATAGACACTGACAAAGTTCAGAGACAGGATCAGAGATCGCAGTGAGGTCAAAAATCTCACTCAGAGACAAGATTTGGGCCTCAAACCAAGAAAATAACCCAAACACTTCATAGGATAGGATAACTTTGTCACTGGCATGACACTAGCAACTCACTAGCATGACAGACTTTCTGTGGACCACAAACACTTCTGTTCTCCCATTATCAACTTTCCAAATGGGAGCTATTTTTTTTTCTATTTTATTGTCCCATTTCCTCTGATTCTTATCTATATAGGGAGATAATATTTCTTTTTCCTTTTTGTTTATGGGTCTTGGAGTCCAAATGGGCCTCCATAACTGGATGAAACATTTAGGTTATGTCATTTCGGAAGAGAATGATTGTTTTTTGCCTGCTGAGGAGGAGCGAGCTGAATCCATGGTGAATAGACAAGCTGACTATGACAAATTTCAGTGTTTCTATGAAATCTTTCCTTTTTTTTTTTTCTTTGCAGCACTATTGTAGGATCACAAGTCCCTACCGTGATTTTTTTGAAACATTCTGCATCCATGTAACTTGTTTCAGTTCAGTTCAGTCTCTCAGTTATGTCTGACTCTTTGCGACCCCATGAACCACAGCACGTCAGGCCTCCCTGTCCATTGACAACTCCCAGAATCCACCCAAACCCATTGTGTCAGTGATGTCATCCAACCATCTCATCCTCTGTTGTCCCCTTCACCTCCTGCCCTCAATCTTTCCAAGCATCAGTGTTTTTAGAAATGAGTCAACTCTTCGCAACAGGTGGCCAAAGTACTGGAGTTTCAGCTTCAACATCAGTCCTTCCAATGAACACCCAGGACTGATCTCCTTTAGGATGGACTGGTTGGATCTCCTTGCAGTGCAAGGGACTCTGAAAAGTCTTCTCTAAAACCACAGTTCTAAAGCATTAATTCTTCAGTGTTCAGTTTTCTTCACAGTCCAACTCTCACTTCCATACATCACCACTGGGAAAACCATAGCCTTGACTAGATGGAACTTTATTGGCAAAGTAATGTCTCTGCTTTTTAATATGTTGTCTAGGTTGGTCATAACTCTCCTTCCAAGGAGTAAGCATCTTTTAATTTCATGGCTATAGCCACTAACTGAAGTGATTTTGGAGCCCCCCAAAATAAAGTCAGCCACTGTTTCCACTGTTTCTCCATCTACTTGCCATGAAGTGATGGGACCTGTTGATATGATCTTAGTTTTCCGAATGTTGAGCTTTAAGCCAACATTTTCATTCTCCTCTTTCACTTTCATCAAAAGACTCTGTAGTTCTTCACTTTCTGCCATAAGGATGGTGTCATCTGCATATCTAAGGTTATTGATATTTCTCCTGGCAATCTTCATTCCAGCTTGTGCTTCCTCCAGCCCAGCATTTCTCATGATATACTCTGCATATAAGTTAAATTAGCAGGGTGACAATGTACAGCCTTGATGTACTCCTTTTCCTATTTGGAAACAATCTTTTGTTCCACGTCCAGTTCGAACTGTTGCTTCCTGACCTGCATACAGGTTTCTCAAGAGGCAGGTCAGATGATCTGGCATTCCCATCTCTTTCAGAATTTTCCACAGTTTATTGTGATCCACACAGGCAAAGGCTTTGGCATAGTCAATAAAGCAGAAATAGATGTTTTTCTGGAACTTTCTTGCTTTTACAATGATTCAGCAGACATTGGCAATTTGATCTCTGGTTTCTTGGAAAGTTCGAAGATCATGGTATCTGGTCCCATCATTACATGGGAAATAGATGGAGAAACAGTGGAAACAGTGTCAGATTTTATTTTTCTGGGCTCCAAAATCACTGCAGATGGTGACTGCAGCCATGAAATTAAAAGACGCTTTCTCCTTGGAAGAAAAGTTATGACCAACCTAGATAGCATATTCAAAAGCAGAGACATCACTTTGCCAACAAAGTTTCGCCTAGTCAAGGCTATGGTCTTTCCTGTGGTCATGTATGGATGTGAGAGCTGGACTGTGAAGAAGGCTGAGCGCCGAAGAATTGATGCTTTTGAACTGTGGTGTTGGAGAAGACTCTTGAGAGTCGCTTGGACTGCAAGGAGATCCAACCAGTCCATTCTGAAGGAGATCAGCCCTGGGATTTCTTTGGAAGGAATGATGCTGAAGCTGAAACTCCAGTACTTTGGCCACCTCATGCGAAGAGTTGGCTCATTGGAAAAGACTCTGATGCTGGGAGGGATTGGGGGCAGGAGGAGAAGGGGATGACAGAGGATGATATGGCTGGATGGCATCACTGACTCGATGGATGCGAGTCTGAGTGACCTCCGGGAGTTGGTGATGGACAGGGAGGCCTGGCATGCTGCAGTTCATGGGGTCGCAAAGAGTCGGACACGACTGAGCGACTGTTCTGATCTTCTCGGAAAGTTCATGGTTCATGTATTGCTGAAGCCTGGCTTGCAGAATCTTATGCATCACTTTACTAAAATGTGAGATGAGTGCAATTGTGCAATAGTTTGAGCACTCTTTGGCATTGCTTTTCATTGGGATTGGGATGAAAACTGACCTTTTCCAGTCCTGTGACCACTGCTGAGTTTTCCAAATTTGTTGGCATATAGAGTTCAGCACTTTCACAACATCATCTTTCAAAATTTGAAATAGCTCAACTGGAATTGCATCACCTCCACTAGCTTTGTTCATAGTGATGCTTTCTAAGGCCCACTTGACTTCACATTTCAGGATGTCTAGCTCTAGGTCAGTGATCACACCATCGTGATTATCTGAGTCGTGAAGATCTTTTTTGTACAGTTCTTCTGTATATTCTTGCCACCTCTTTTTAATATCTTTTGCTTCTCTTAGATTCATAACTTTTCTGTCCTTTATTGAGCCCATCTTTGCATGAAATTTTGCCTTGGTATCTCTAATTTTCTTGAGGAGATCTCTAGTCTTTCCCATTCTATTGTTTTCCTCTATTTCTTTATTGGTCGCTGAGGAAGGCTTTCTTTTCTCTCCTTGCTATTCTTTGGAACTCTGCATTCAGATGCTTATATCTTTCCTTTTCTCCTTTGCTTTTTGCTTCCCTTCTTTTTACAGCTATTTGTAAGGCCTCCTCAGACAGCCAGCTTTGCTTTTTTGCATTTCTTTTTCTTGGGGGTGATCTTGATTCCTGTCTCCTGTACAATATCACAAACCTGTGTCCATAGTTCATCAGACACTCTGCCTATCAGATCTGGCCCCTTAAATCTATTTCTCACTTCCACTGTATAGTCATAAGGGATTTGATTTAGGTCATATTTGAATGGTCTATTGGTTTTCTCCTTTTCTTCAATTACAATTACCACTAACTTGTTTAGGCCACCGAGGTTGGAGCGAGAGCGAAGTCTGTCATTTAAGAACTAGGCTCTAACTTACAGCATATGTTTCCCACTGCTAAGATGCTCACAAATGTACATGTCCAGAGCAAGCCTTCACCAGCTTACATCCCTGAGTGACTCCAGGAACAGATTTGTCTAACCATCCATATCAGATATGAAAGGTATGTGAAAGATAAACTTTTGGTTTGTTAGGCAAGTAAAGTTTTGGAGTTGTGTATTACCACAGAATGAGATGAACTGTTGTGATTGTTGCTATTACAATATGTGCTTTGTTGTCAATTCTATAATACTTGAGTTGCCTTACTAATACTATCTGAATAAAAAGCTCTGTAAACACCAGGACTCCTTTATCTTATTTCCCATTACTAGACACTGCTTCTGTATTTTAAGTCTCTTTATTTTAAATGCAATTGTATATTATATTTTTAAATAGTCAAGGATTGTTAAGATTTATGTATATGCTTGTGTGTGTTCAGTCATGTCAGACTGTTTTGTGGCCCCATGGACTGTAGCCCTCCAGGCTTCTTTGTCTATGGTATTTTCCAGTCGAGAATTCTGGAGCAGGTTGCTTTTTCCTACCCCAGAGGATCTTCCTGACTCAGGGATCGAAACCTTGTCTCTGTCGTCTCCTGCATTAGCAGGTGGATTTTTTACTACTAGTGCCTCCTGGGAAGCCTGAAGATTTACTCATATATTTATCAGTTGTATCACTCTTTAATCCTCACAATTAATACTATACTTCAGCATTTCCATCTGGAATTTGTTTCGTCCTGCCTCAAGTATAAGCTTAATGAGTAATAGATTTTGATGTGGAAGTGGTACATTAGCCTAGACATTATTTACTTAATGTAAAATATGGCTACAGTAGCTTTCTTAATACATTTGTGGTGCTTTTATCAAACATCAGACAGATTTGAATTTGCCACTGAAAGGAAAATGTGACAATGTCTTTTGTCTTGTCTCCAATAAACAAATAATTTATTAGCTTACTTATTCTTTGTAAAAGTTATTTTAGAGACTGACACAAATGAAAGGAAAGATTTGAAAGGATTAGATAATAATTTTTACTTTCACAAGGGATGTGAGACTACTCTGAATTGAGGACGAAGATACAAAGTGCATTCTGAAGGTGAAACCAAGCATTTTGAGAAAATATTTTATTTATGAATTAAAGCAGACTGATTCTAAATCAAAGATTTAAAGTGTTCTGTCTTTTGCCTTATATCCCAAAGAATGGCTTGGAAAAGGTTCTCCAGGTCTAGGTAATTGCTATGGGGTGCTGTGTTTAGTCGCTCAGTTGTGTCCTACTGTGCGCAACCCCATGGCTGTGGCCGACCAGACCCCTCTGTCCATGAGATTCTCCAGGCAAGAATAATGAAGTGGTTGCCACGTCCTCCTCCAGGGGATCTGAGGAAATAAATGAAGTTCCATCTTAATGGTCTTTTTCCTCCAATAGAGTGACCTATGATGTGGTTTAACTGTGTGCTCAATATTAACAACGTATCTACTGATAGTTATAAGTGAGCACTTTTACTCATTCTCTATTTTATTTTAACTGAAAGGAATATAATCTGGTTTGTATTCTCAGGATCAGTACTGAGTCTTGTTTTCTTTTTCTAACATTATGTTTTAACTTTCCAACATATTTCAAAGTCCATCACTTTTACTTCACAGTCTGAAATAATTTTTTCTGTTTAACCGACTGAATAGTCATATTATATAGCAATGGTAAAACATTGAACTATTATGTTAATATATCACCTATTGTACAGAAGGGAAATAAAAATTAGTTACTGTAAATTGCCAACATTTGACTGTTTTTCAGTGGAGAAATTCAAATTCATGTATAAGAATGGATTGTATTTTCCTTTTTTTGTAAGGAATAAAACATATTAAGCCAAAAAAGTAGTAATGGGTCCTTTATTTATGTTCATGTAAACATATTTTAATATCCTAGACTTAATTGAAAATTAAAAACATCAACACAATAAGTAGCTAAACTGCTCAGCATATTTATGTGAAACTTTGTGATATTAGTTAGATTTTTCAGATTATTCTAAATTTGATCAAAGTTGAGGCTATAAGCAGAAATGGGGAAAAAATGTTGTTGTTGTTGTTTTTTAATCCAGCACTTGTCATTGAAAGGGCTGCAATGTAATAAAACTATTGGGAGAAATAGATTGGCAGTTACCACAAGCTGGCAGGAGAAAAAAGAGGCAGAGTTGGTCAAGTCAAGTTAAGACCATTCAATTGTTGAAAAATACCTTCAATCTGTTGACTAAAAATCTTTAGTAAAATTTATTTAAAAAATATAGTCTTGATAAACTTTTGAGTGTTAAAATTTATGCATATCCATGCTTGGTTAAAATTAACATATATTATCACAGTAGAGGGAGAAGTGAGTTAATAGATAGCCAAGTGACATTTGCAGAAACATAAAAATTATTTAGGTGTTGATAGAAATATTGAGTACACACAATTAAAAGTCAGACTGTTGACTTAAGGAGTTACAGACTGCTCATTGAAGGGCAGAGCATGCAAATTTAAAAATGCTTTGCTATATATATTTAGTCCTCTGTATCCATGGGTTCCACATTCTCAGACTTACCCTACCTCAGATCAAAAATATTTTAAAAATTCCAGAAAGTTCCAAAAAGCAAAATTGAGTTTGCCATGTTCTGTCAACTATTTACATAGCATTTACATTTTATTTACAACTATTTACATAGAATTTACATTTTATTAGCTACTATAAGTGATCTCAAGATGATTTAAATTGTGCTGAAGGACATGAACAGGTTATATGTAAATACTATGCCTTTTTATATAAGGGAACTTAGTTACTGCAGATTTGATATTCCCTTGAAGAGAGTTTCTGGAGAGGATTATAATGAGTGATCTATCTCCAAATGTTAATACTATGATCAATTTAAATTACCTTAGCCAAAATACAACTGTGGTGTTTTCCTAGATAGGCTTTCTGCATATTTCTACCTCTAAATCAGTTGAATTTCTATACAGAGCCATAGAGTTCTTAAAATTTTCCCAGATTATGTGTCTTCTAAAATCATTAACTGGATTTTGTAAATCACTAATTGACTCATGTTGACTTCTTTGAAGAATTCTGAGGAAAAAACAAAAAACAAAAACGCTGTCACTCTGGCATATTTTCATTCCCTCAAAACCACCAGGGCCTTTCTCTATACTTCAGGACCTCTAAGTATGCTCTTCTTTGAGCCTGAGACATTTTGAATTCATAGTCCAGTTCAAATGCTACTTTCTCTATGTCAAAAATATATCCTTAGTGTATTTCCACAGCAATATTTACTTCTCCTTTAAATAAAATGTCAGAATTGTGTTATGCTTATCTAGATAATTTTGCATATCATCAGTCTCCCTGATTAGACTGTACAGTCATAAAGGTAGGGTCATTCCTGGCTTGTTCACACTAACTCCTGGGAGAATGCTTTGCAGGTCGTTCACTTAAAACTCATACTTCATTGAGTGAATGAATTCATAGATAATTAAACAAAATCATGAATGTATGATAGTGAGATAAATATTGAACTTTTTCACACTATATTTATGCAAAAAGTGTTAATAATATTAATGTTAATAACATGCAACATTCATTGAACAATTCTTAAGAATCAATCTTATGATAACTTTGCATATTTTAAACAATTGAATTCATGATCAACATTGTAGCTCTGTTCTCTGAATTTCACCACATAATTTCATCATTTTTGTTCTAATTATTTCTTCATTTTCATCTCAAACATATATGTCATTATATTTCTGCTGCTGCTGCTAAGTTGCTTCAGTTGTGTCTGACTCTGTTCGACCCCATAGACAGCAGCTCACCAGGCTCCCCTGTCCCTGGGATTGATTCTCCAGGCAAGAACACTGGAGTGGGTTGCCATTTCCTTCTCCAATGCATGAAAGTGAAAAGTGAAAGTGAAGTCAATCAGTAGTATCCGACCCTCAGCGACCCCATGGACTGCAGCCTACCAGCCTCCTCCACCCATGGACTTTCCAGACAAGAGTACTGGAGTCGGGTGCCATTGCCTTCTCCATTTCATTACATTACTTGACTGATTTTCTGAAGTATATCATCTACAACATGTTCACAAACACAGGGTGTTAAAATTTCATTTTCTGCCACAAAAAAGAGTATAATAAATATTTCTTTAGTTACTATCTACATCTTAGTACTTGTTATAACACTGTAAAGGCAGTGGGTGCTCCATAAATATTGTGGTTTTTATTTAGTCCCGCTTTAAGTTGTGTCCGAGACTCTTTTGCAACCGCATGGCTTATACTCCACTAGGCTCCTCTGTTCATGGGATTTCCCAGGCAAGAACTGGAGTAGGTTGCCATTTCTTTCTCCAGGGGATCTTTCTGACCAGGGATCAAACCCATGCCTCCTGCTTTGGCAGGTGGATTCTTTAACACTGTGTAAACAATGAGGTGATAAGCCTTGCTGCTGCTGCTGCTGCTGCTGCTGCTGCTGCTAAGGCTCTTCAGTCATGTCCGACTGTGCATCCCCATGGATGGCAGCCCACCAGGCTCCCCCGTTCCTGGGACTTTCCAGGCAAAAACACTGGAGTGGGTTGCCATTGCCCTCTCCAATACACCTTGCTAAAATGATTCAAATTCAATCAGAGTGGCTTAACAACCTCACTAATTGTGTCTTAGAAAATTTATATAAGAATCTCTTAAAAAAAGAGTATAAGTGATTTAAAAAGACTTATATTATCTTAGTTATATACATTATTCATTTGCAAGTAATTTAGTTTGATATTAGAAATAAAAAAGTGATTACTGAACAAAAAATTTGACTAGATTATTATAGTGAAAAATCTTGGTATATAAAAGCACAGAGGATGTGGAGAAAAGGAAAGATATACCCATTTGAATGCAGAGTTCCAAAGAATAGTAAGGACAGATAAGAAAGCCTTCCTCAATGATCAATACAAACAAATAGAGGAAAACAATAGAATGGGAAAGACTAGAGATCTCTTCAAGAAAATTAGAGATACCAAGGGAACATTTCATGCAAAGATGGGCTCAATGAAGGACAGAAATGGTAAGGACCTAACAGAAGCAGAAGATATTAAGAAGAGGTGGCAAGAATACACAGAAGAACTATACAAAAAAGATCTTCATGACCCAGGTAATCACGATGGCATGATCACTCACCTAGCACCAGACATCCTGGAATGTAAAGTCAAGTGGGCCTTAGGGAGCATCACTACAAAGCTGGTGGAGGTGATGGAATTCCAGTTATTTCAAATCCTGAAAGATGATGCTGTGAAAGAGCTGCACTCTATATGCCAGCAAATTTGGAGAACTCATCAGTGGCCACAGGACTGGAAAAGGTCAGTTTTCATTTCAATCCCAAAGAAAGACAATGCCAAAGAATGCTCAAACAACCATACAATTGCACTCATCTCACACACTAGTAAAGTGATACTTAAAATTCTTCAAGCCAGGCTTCAGCAATATGTGAACCATGAACTTCCATATGTTCAAGGTCAATTCAGAAAAGGCAGGGGAACCAGAGGTCAAATTGCCAGCATAAGCTGGATCATCGAAAAAGCAAGAGAGTTCCAGAAAAACATCTATTTCTGCTTTATTGACTATGCCAAAGCCTTTGACTGTGTGGATCACAATAAACTGTGGAAAATTCTTCAAGAGATGTGAATACTAGACCACCTGACCTGCCTCTTGAGAAATCTGTATGCAGGTTAGGAAGCAACAGTTAGAACTGGACATGAAACAGACTGGTTCCAAATAGGAAAAGGAATGCATCAAGGCTGTATATTGTCACACTGCTCATTTAACTTCTATGCAGAGTACATCATGAGAAACGCTGGGCTGGAAGAAGCACAAGCTGGAATCAAGATTGCCAGGAGAAATATCAATAACCTTAGATATGTAGATGACAACATCCTTATGGCAGAAAGTGAAGAAGAACTATAGAGCCTCTTGATGAAAGTGAAAGAGAAGAGTGAAAAAGCTGGCTTAAAGCTCAACATTTGGAAAACTAAGATCCTGGCATCTGGTCCCATCACTTCATGGCAAATATATAGGGAAACAGTGGAAACAGTGGCTTGACTTTATTATTGGGGGCTCCAAAATCACTGAATATGGTGATTGCAGCCATTAGTTGAAAAGACACTCCTTGGAAGGAGAGTTATGACCAACCTAGACAACATATTAAAAAGCAGAGACATTACTGTGCCAACAAAGGTCCGTCTAGTCAAGGCTATGTTTTTTCCCGTAGTCATGTATGGATGTGAGAGTTGGACTATAAAGAAAGCTGAGCACCAAAGAATTGATGCTGTTGAACTGTAGTGTTGGAGAAGACTCTTGAGAGTCCCTTGGACTGTAAGGAGATCCAACCAGTCCATCCTAAAGGAGATCAGTCTTGGGTGTTCATTGATAGCATTGATGTTGAAGCTGAAACTCCAATACTTTGGCCATCTGATGCGAAGAGTTGAAAAGACCCTGGTGCTGGAAATACTGAGGGCAGGAGGAGAAGGGGACAACAAACAATAAGATGGTTGTATGGCATCACCTACCTAATGGATATCGGTTTGTTTGGACTCTGGGAGTTGTTGATGGACCTGGAGGCCTGACGTGCTGTGGTTCATGGGGATGCAAAGAGTCAGACATGACTGAGCAACAAAACTTAACTGAATCCTCGGACGGAAAGTTATGACCAACCTAGATGGCATATTAAAAAGCAGAGCCATTACTATGTCAACAAAGGTCCATCTAGTCAAAGCTATGTTTTTTTCAGTAGTCATGTATGCATGTGAAAGTTGGACTATATAGAAATCTGAGGCCGAAGAATTGGTGCTTTTGAACTGTGATGTTAGAGAAGACTCTTGAGAGTCCCTTGGACTGTAATCCAACCAGTCCATCCTAAAGATGATCAATCCAGTGTGTTCACTGGAAGGACCGATGTTGAAGCTGAAACTGCAATACTTTGGCCACCTAATGCGAAGCACTGACTCATTTGAAAAGACCCTGATGCTGGGAAAGATTGAGGGCAAGAGGAGAAGGGGATTACAGAAGATGAGATAGTTGGATGGCATCACCTACTGAATGGACATGAGTTTGGGTAAACTCCAGGGTCTGGTGATGAACAGGGAGTCCTGATGTGCTGCAGTCCATAGGGTCACAAAGAGTTGGACACAACTGAGTGACTGAAGTGAACTGATGTGGAGAAATATTCCATTTCCATGCATTTGGAAATACTTTTACCAAACCACAATGCAGGAATAAAGTGACATTTTGTAAAGATTTACAAAAATATGCATAGTCTGGAAATTCCATGTGCTAAGGAGATTCTCTGAAGGAAGAACTAAAAAGTAGAATGATAGGTTGGGGAACTACCTCTCAGTTTTATGTGTCAGGCAATCTATGAGAAATTAATGGAGAACAAGCTGACTTTACAACAAGTGAAATTTCTGTATGAGTAAAGAATATTTTCATGAAGGAGCACCAGTATATAAAGTGTGAAGAACTTCAATACCCCAGCTGCTCTCTTGTGATAGAATGCATAATATAATTCAAGATGCATTGTTTCCTGACTTAGTTACATAGTAATATTCAGATCAAAGTAATAGGCAACATTCTTGGAAATATGAGCTAAGTCATTACTCAGTAAATAGCTTAGGTGATTATGCTCTTTGTTGCATGAATGAAGTCATAAAAATTCAACTTTAAATATAATTATGATAAAAAAGCATTTTGTTAATGTACTTTAGTTGATTGTTTAATGAATTGCATTCATTTTAGGCCAAAATGCACACTAAGCATAAGAATGTCCTCTAGCTACAGTACGACTGTTTTCATGACTGAAATAACCCAGACACCAACCATTGAAACACTGAATAATTTATTGATATAATTATGGTCAGAATTAAAGTAGGTAGTCCTATAGTATGTACATTTGGATGCATTTTGAAGAATTATCCAAATTGACTACTTTTGAGGTAGGAAACATTGGGCCTTTGGGCTGGAAATCTGCTATTTATCGAGTAGAGTAAAATTCAAGCTTGTTCTCACCCCGACCCTTCAAGGACAAAGCTAGTGGCAAAATGACTGAGCTCTGCTACAGTAAAGAGACAAGGTGCCCTCGCCTGAGGTCAAGGAAGACTTCCCTGTATACACATGAGCTGAAAGTCTTCTTTGGGGTCAAAAGAGAGGGGGCCCCATCCCATAATAAGGGTGGACATGGGACCATAGGCCTGTGCAGTGGGGTTTGTCTTAGCAAAAACTGGCACACGCATCTTGGGGAGGGTCCGTGGATCAGTCAGAAGGACTAACCTATAAAACTGATCTAAATCACCTTGTTACTGTGCTCCTCCTCACTCAGGATGCCCACACTCCTCCTCAGGTGTGTGTCTCTGCCTAGATTCTAACTTACAACATTCTTCCTCTCTAGATAGGAGGCCCAGACCCTCTCTCTCTCTGGGTGTGCACCTCTGCTCTGTTTCTGAGTTGGATAAACAAACTGTTTTCCTGTGTGCTGTCCCATTCGTCGTGTTGTATTTCTAAGAATAATCTTTACACCTGTTTTTACAGGTTTTGCCTCCTTGAAACATTCTTTCTTTCAAACATCCAAGAGCCAAGGTCACTTTTCTCCTAGCCACTAGCCTTTGTCCTGGTGGGTGGCTAAAACTTCTAGTTTTCATCCAGGTTCAGTTCAGTTCAATTCAGTCGCTCAGTCATGTATGACTCTTTACGATCCCATGGACTGAAGTACGCCAGGCTTCTCTGTCCATCACCAACTCCTGGAGCTTACTCAAACTCATGTCCATTGAGTCAGTAATGCCATTCAACCATCTCATCCTTTGTCACCCCCTTCTCTTCCTGCCTTCAATTTTTCCCATGATCAGGGTCTTTTCAAATGAGTCAGTTCTTCGCATCAGGTAGCCAAAGTGTTGGAGTTTCAGCTTCAACATCAGTCCTTCCAAGGAATATTCAGGACTGATTTCCTTTAGGATGGACTGGTTGGATTTCCTTGCAGTCCAAGGGACTCTCAAATGTCTTCTGCAACACCACAGTTCAGTGCTCAGCTTTCTTTTTAGTCCAACTCTCACATCCATACATGACTATTGGGAAAACTAGCTTTGGCTAGATGGGTGTTTGTTGGCATTTTAATGTCTCTGATATTTAATATGCTATCTAGGTTGGTCATAACTTTTCTTCCGAGGAGCAAGTGTCTTTTAATTTCATGGCTGAAGTAACCCTCTGTAGTGATTTTGGAGCCCCCTAAAATAAAGTCTCTCACTGTTTCCCCATCTTTTAGCCAAGAAGTGATGGGACAAGATAATCCCTGGGCAGGGAACTAAGATCTCTCTTCTGGACTGCTCACTGCTCTCCCTCCAAGGTCACTTTCACTTTCATGTTTCTTCAGATGATCTCATATTAGACTGCTTAGTTTCTAAATTGTGTCTGACTCTTTTGTGTCCCCACGGACTCTAGGCTGCCAAGGTCCTCTCTTCATGGGATTTTTCAGGCAAGAATACTGGAGTGTGATTCCATTTCCTTCTCCAGGGGATCTTCCCAACCCAGGGATTGAAACTGTGTCTCCTGCACTGAAGGTGAATTCTTTACCACTGACCCACCAAGGAATACCCAAAGTCTAACTTTAAATATTCTTAAAATTATTACCCTACTGCATATAAATAAACTCCAAATATTTACCTATATTATGCCATATTCATAATTAAATAACCTTTTTGACATACATTTTTACCAATGTGAGGAATGTTAAAACATAATTAAACATTATTTTTAATATAATGTAAGTTATTAAACTGCTGTTTATTGTATACACTGGCAAATATTCATGAACAAGTTGGCTTAAAAAAGATGATGACATTTAGAAATGACAGAATTTTGTTTTGTTTTACATTCAAGTATCTGGTTTTATATTAAAAAAAAAAAAACACTAAAAAATCTATTTGCATCATCGAACATAGCTATAAAAAAGGCCATGCTATTGAGAGCATGGCCAGAATTATATTGAGGTTGTGAATCTCTATAATATGCTACATATTCAAACTAGGAAGTTTAAAATTCTCTTTGGTTCAAGGGAAGTGTGTTTATTTTCTATTGCTCCATAATAAATTGCCACAAATTTAGTAGCTTATATAATGTTGTAGGTTGGACATTTAGGTGGACTCAGTTGGGTTCTCAGTTAAGGTCTCACAAGACCAAAATCAATATGTAAGCATAGTTGAGCTCTTATCTTGATGCTCTAGAGAAGGACTCCCTTCAAGCTAATTTGGATTTGATATAATTTAGCTCCTTGTCCCTAAAAGACTGAGGTCCTCATTTGCTGGTTGGCTGTTGGCAGGACATCTCTCCCAGCTCCTAGATACCATTCTCTAGCCCCTGCATGCTGTAAAAGAAAAATTATATATGATCAGTTAAACATGCAAGGAAAAATTTTCAAGATGATGGCGGTAGGAGAAAAGAGATGACTTCAACACAGGAAAGATCTTGAATTAATGTATACTTTAACAAAAGCAATGAAGATTTTTAAAGACTTTCATGAGCTAGTGGAAAAGTACTGGTTAAGGTTAAGGGAGAAGCTGTTGCTGTTACTGTTCAGTCACTCAGTCTGTCCAATTCTTGCAACCGCATGGACTGTAGTCTACCCGGCTCCTCTATCCATGGGGTTTTCCAGGCAAAAATGCTGGGGTGAGTTGCCATTCCCTCCCCTAGGGAACTTCCTGAGTCTCGTGCATTGGCAGGAGAATTCTTTACCACTGAGACACCAGGGAAACCAAGTGGGAGGAGTAGTGTGCAATTGCTGCTTATTCAAGTCAGGCTCCCACCTCCCACAGAAACTGGGAGGTGGAGATGCTTATCTTCCTTTTTTTCTTTTTTTGATATCTGCTTAGATGATTACATTTAGAAGGGATGACTGGTAAGTCCTTGAGGAAAACATTTCTGAGTTGTGAAACACTTATATTTCAAAAAGGGCAGAGGAAGAATCTGTAATTACAAGTTTTCTAAAATTACTGCTCTTATTTTAAAGGTCAGGGACCTATAGATTAAAAAAAAAAAAAAAACTCTCTAAAGTTTAGTCAAATTGAAGGAAACATTGTTAATATCATCTAGGTCAATGTGAACCCTCTCCTCTATCTTCAAAGCCATCAGTGTTATCTTGAACCATTCTTATGCTCTATGATTTCTCTTTCTGCCACTATCTAGAGAAAACTTTCTGCTTATACAGGACTCATATGATTCAATTAATTCCACCCAGATAATCTCTCTGACTCAATGGACATGAATTTGAGCAAACGCTGGGAGACAGTGAAGGACAGGGAAGCCTGGCATGGTGCAGAAAAGCCTGCACAGCAAAGAAGACCCAACCCAGCCAAAAATAAATAATCAATAAGGATACATTGTACATTACAGGGAAATATAGCCATTATTTTGTATTAATTCTATATAACATATACTTTATAAAAATATTGAACCCTAGGTTATACACCTGGAACTAATATAGTATTGTATATCAATTAGACTTCAATTTAAAAAAAGAAATAAAAGACGTTATATCTTTACCATGCACAATTCAGTGTGTGAATAGCTCTGGGTGTAGAAATGCATGGATTTTTGCAGGTTGGGAGGGCTGATGAGAGTAAGCTAACAAGTGCAATATAATGAAACAAATGTTCCCTAAACACTACCTTCCAGATGACATGGGACAAATTAGGAGAGTGCTAGGCCAAACCTCCAAGAGGGAGGAAAAATCTGCTCATTAGAAAGGCAAGTAAATCCTAATCTGATGGTTAATCAGTTATAAAAAATAAAACATACTGGAAGGTGAATAAATAGAGTTTTCTGAGACTGATATTTATGTAGTGTAATTGAATTATGTAAGTAGAGATGGCCTTCCCAAGTGGTTTAGTGGTAAAGCATCTGCCTGCCAATGCAGGAGATGAAGGTTCGATCTTTGGATTGGGAAGATCCCATGGAGAAGGAAATGGCAACCCATTCCAGTATTCTTGCCTGGGAAATTTCATGGACAGAGGACCCTGGTGGCCTACACTCCATGGAGTTCCAAAGAGTCAGATACAAAGTAACAACAGAACAACAACCTTTCTCTGTCTCATAATTCTCCATAATCACAGGGATGATGCTGATCATATTCACAGGTTCCATCCACAATCAATGAGGTTAGAACTTATACAAGGGTGAGAGTTATTAAAATCATTTCTAAAATTTTGCCTACTACATAAGCTGTGCATTTCTCCTTACATTGTAATTTCTAGAAACCATGTTTAATTACTATTCAGGGCTGTACATTTTGAAGAAGAAAGTGAAAGAAGTGCTCCACTGTCCATACTTTTTATTTATGATTGGGGAAATATGGGGGCCTATGTGTGCACTGCCATGATAATCATAAAGATTTCCTGACTAGTTTCTTTTTCATCTCCCCTTTCTATCTACTTGTTTTCAGATCCACACACTCCTTATATGAGTCTGCGAAGAAACATTTATCCTGAGTTCTAAATTATGCTACTCCAAGCCTAACTTCTTCAGGAATTGTAAGTAGTCTAACCCTTCCTTTTGATATCTGAAGTTATCAAAGAAATTGCCTTATCTGCATACATTCACAAAGATCCTAAAACTTCATTTGGATTTTCCTACAACAGCTTATGGAAACCCAAAGGAACCCTTTGGCCAACCTAATATGATATTTTATCTCTGATTTAGGAGTCAGTGAATTGAGTAATATTAATACAAGTTTCTGTTGTTGCTGTTTTATGTGTGTGTTTAGTCATGTCTGACTCTTTGTGACTTCATGGACTGCAGCCTGCCAGGCTCCTCTGGCCATGGAATTATCCAGACAAGAATACCAAAGTGGGTTGCCATTTTCTACTCCAGAGGATCTTCCTGACCCAGAGATTAAACCCACTTCTCTTGTGTCTCCTGGATTGGCAAGCAGATTCTTTACCACAGAGCCACCTGGGAAGCCCCTAAATATATGTTAAATCTGTCCATTTTAAAGTATGTAGCAACAAAACCAGAGAAGGCAATGGCAACCCACTCCAGTACTCTTGCCTGGAAAATCCCATAGACAGAGGAGCCTGGTAGGCTGCAGTCCATGGGGTGGCTAAGAGTTGGACAATACTAAGTGATTTCACTTTCACTTTTCACTTTGCTGCCTTGGAGAAGGAAATGGCAACTCATTCCAGTGTTCTTGCCTGGAGAATCCCAGGGACGGGGGAGCCTGGTGGGCTGCCATCTATGAGTTTGCACAGAGTCGGACACGACTGAAGCAACTTAGCAGAAGCAGCATCATCAAAACATGAATGTATATTCATCAACTGTACTCTAATATACAAGAAAAAGTTTTCTTATTTTTTAATTATTAAATCTATTTTTTTGCATTTTTCCCCAGAATTTTCAGTTATTTGCCAAGATAGTTGCCATTGAAAATGTCGTTTGGTTTTTAAATTGAAGCTCCTGATATGTATATGTGTGCATTTTTGAGTACTATTGTAAGGGATATTTTATTAATATTGTTAGGTATAAAAGAAAGCAGTGAACATTTGGCAGGGCTGTTACTGCAATGTTGCACTTTGGGCAGAAGGTTGCAGTATTAGATCATACTGAACATCTCCAGAGATCATATTTATCTCCACTGAATTAGCAACTAGCCAAACATTTTAATATTCTTCCTTAATTTAATTATCACATATTTGCTTTTTTCCCCTTTAAATCAGAAATTCTTTTGTCACTGATAAATTCTGACACACAAAAAACAATGAGAGCAATAACTTAGGTAGTTCATTGCAGAGGAAAACAACTACAAAATCATTTGTTCTAAATATGTATTATGCCTATACCAGGATTGGTAAAGTTCTTCATGCTCAGTGGTACAATTAAATATTTCACATGTATTATTGTGAAATATAAATTACAAAAGATCAATTACGTGAAAGGTTAGTGGATCCATAAGAGTGGATGATAAACAAGCATTTTGCACAGTGGGATGTGGCATTTATTAATTAATATAATCACTTCTGAATCGCACTCATACTTCCTTAAAGGGAAAACAGTTTTAAGTAGAAATTTCACATTTTGGCATTGAAGCTGTCAGAATAATTTTATTATGCTACACCACAGTTTTGTAAAAAATATAAAGGAATGGTAATGATCTCATATTTATATAACACTTTCCTGAACATTAAAGAAAAATCTCGCCCTTTTTGCCTCAATAGACATGTGATCCTCACAATTTTAAAAATTCAGTGAATTACAAACTTGGAATTCATGTCTATTTATATTTTTTCATTTTTTTCAGTATATTTCCTTTGAAAATGCAAACTGGTAAAGTTTTGCTAGTCTAGAAAAAATGTCTAATATTTATACAAGGCATTCTTGTATCTTATGTAACAGAAATTTTAGGTGACTTAATACTGTATAAACTTCTTTAAGTGGAGGTAAACTAATTTAGGTAGAAGGCATAATAAAATCTGTGCTAAATACATTATCAATAAATCTAGTGTTTTGTGTGTGTGTGTGTGTGTGTTTGTCGCTCAGTAGTGTCTGACTCTTTGCAACTCCATGGACTCTAGCCCGCCAGGCTCCTTTGTACATGGGGTTTTCCAGGCAAGAATACTGGAGTGGGTAGCCACTCCCTTCTCCAGGGGATCTTCCCACCCCAGGGATTGGACCTACGTCTCCTGCATTGCAGGCAGATTCTTTACCATCTGAGCCACCAGGGAAGCCCAGGGAAGTGTCACATATACTGCTCTTCCATATAGCACTGGAGGAATGTTTGAGTCAGAATAATTTTTTAAAGGGCATGGTAGTTTCAAGTGTATACCAAGTGGAGATACTTTCAGTCTCTGAAGAAGTAGCTTAATACTTAAAGTATCACGGCCAAAGAAGAGGCAAGTTGTACTAATCTCATTTTGCTTACATCCTTCCAATCCAAGTATAGTCTCTGATCCCTGTTTTCAGAGAAAATAGTATTATCATATCCCATTTCCCATTCTACTGGATAGGGTTGATGATCTAATTGGTAGTGATTCTTTGTGAACCATGATGTAACTGCAGAGGAGCTTCCTATTTCACTTGCTTATTCAAATAAAAACCTGATGGGACTTCCTTGGTGGCACAGTGGATAAGAATCCACCTGCCAATGCATGGTACCTGGGTTCTATCCCTGGTATAGGAGGCTCTCACATGCTGTAGAGAAAGTAATCCTGTGCACCACAGTTACTGAGCCCATGTCCTAGGGCCTGTGAGTTGCAACTACTGAGCCTATGTGCTGCAAACACTGAAGCCCATGCTCCTAGAGCCGATGCTCCTCAACAAGACAAGCCACTGCTATGAGAAGCCTATACACAACAATGAAGAGTAGCCCCCACTTGCCACACTAGAGAAAGTCCATGCAAAGAAATGAAGGCCCAATGCAGTCAAAAATGAATAAATATTTCCAAAAAATGATCGTCCAGTAAAGTTTCATTTTATCATTTGAAAATCTGATCACAATCTCCCTCTTTTCCCTCAGTGTTAATCAAGTCTCAGTTTCTGGAGACAAAATATTAAACTCAAAAGACCTTAAAGGGAAATGCAAACTTAGTGGTTCAGAGAAAAAAAGAATCAAAGGAAAAGTCAAACTTTAATGGGACTGGAACCAAATGCTTGAATCTGATCAAGAGTCTCTTTCTCCAGTTCTTAATGTCACATTTTGCTTTGAGTTTGCTTCATTTTCTGGCGGTTCCTTTCCAAGTGGAGACAAAAGTCCAGAAATAGGTTCAGATTTTACATTATCATTACAGGGAGGATGAGTATACCTCATAATACTGTACATTTCCAAATGGTCTACTAAATCTACTCGGAACAAGAACCCATCTCAATCAGTACTTTTTGGCCAAAGAAGGAAATGCTATGAGTGGTTCAATTTGGATGTGTTGTTGTTGCTCAGTGGCTCAGCCATGTCCGATTCTTTGTGACCCCCTGGACAGCATGCCGAGCTTCCCGGTCCTTTGCTATCTCCCGGAGTTTGCTCAAACTCATGTCCATTGAATCAGTGATGCCATCCAACCATTTCATCCTCTGTTGCCTCCTTCTCCACCTGTCTTCAATCTTTCCCAGCATCAGGGTCTTTTCCAGTGATGCTCTTTGCATCAGGTAGTCAAAGTATCAGAGCTTCAGCTTCAGCACAGTCCCTCCAGTGAATATTCGGGGTTGATTTCCTTTAGGACTGACTGGTTTGATCTCTTTGCAGTCCAAGTGACTCTCGACAGTCTTATCCACACCACCATTCCAAAGCATCTAATGCCTATTAAGAGCTACGGGAAACCTGATCTGAAACATGTAGGACTACAGTGGGCAGAAATAGTTCCTCACAGGGAGCTTGTTGTATTTTTAATAAAAGAGCAGAAATAACATGCTGGTAGGCACATTAGCTGATGATCTCAACATTCCCTGGTTCGAGAGAACACATCCTGTGTTCAAAGATTAAGGTGGTTTATCACTTCTAAGGGTATTTTCTCTGTTTAGAGTACTTCTCTTATTCCATGAAACATACTCTGTGTTTTGGGCATGGGTCCTCCACAAAAGCCAAATATATTAATTTTATGGGTGCAGCAATCATGTTATAACACACTTGTAATCATAAAAAGGACCAATTAATACTAAGTTCCTAGGACTTGTTTTGAAAATGAGAAGGTCTTTGGGAATAAGTCTTTCTTGGTTGAGAAACATGAGTATATCCATGACAATGTTGATACATAAGATACAGAGTTTCTGAAATCTAATTCATATAGAAAAACGGAGATGAAATTTACTAAGTAGTCTTAAAGGTATTTTAGACACTTTTGTCCAGTTACTGCTGAAGTCCTCCTTTTATAGAAATTTGATTATCACCTCTGTCTTTTTTGTTGTCCTAGTAAGTTTCTTACGCACTTAAATTGAAACTAAGGATCTTATAAAATGCCACAATTTCCACAGATACTGTTAAAAAAGCTCCACTTCTCACCAGGTTGTGGCAGCCGAAGTAAGGAATTGTTTTTTGGTATTCGGTTACTTTAAAAAAAAAAAAAACACAGCTTGCAGCAACTGGGAAACCGATTCTTATTGATTCAAATTATATCTTTCTTATTAAAGTGAAATTTACTAATATGTGAAACTAAAACATTCTTGAAGATAGCAGTTACTGACAAACACACAGATGGTACTTTTATATGGCTGTCACTGTGATCCACAGTAACTGTCAATAGCCATTAACGATCTTCATATGGAAAACATACATTTGATGTAATTGATAACATTATAAAATCATGAATGAATTAGTGGCATCTGATACTGATAAGGCAGAATTAAAGGGTATAAATATTACATAGTCAATTTTCCCTTTTAGATACCCTTAGATATCTCTATGGACGTGAGTCTGAGTGAACTCTGGGAGTTGGTGATGGACAGGGAGGCCTGGCGTGCTGCGATTCATGGGGTCGCAGAGTCGGACACGACTGAGCGACTGGACTGAGATGTCTTTAGATTGCCTACTACTTCTACCTTTATGGTTTTATCTCTGCCCCTTGCCATATGTCATGGAAGTAAAAATGATGGAGGAAACACCGTTAGTATAACGATAAAGCATCCTGAACACTTGTTTCTCTCAACGTAAAATTCACTGCAAGTTGTTAGAATTATCCATTTCTGCCAGCATAGCCCTTCTATGACTGAGACTCCTTCCATCATTGGTGTCCTCACTTTTACCACATTGTCTTCAGTGTAATCATGCAATGGGAAAAAATAAGAATACTATGCCTTACAGAATTTTAGTGCCAAACCTGAGAAGGGGAACACCTCTTCTAATTCAGATGCTTGGCTGCAATATAACCTTTTTAAACTAAGATTTTACTTTATAAGAGTTGTTTTAGATTCCCAGTAAAATTGAGAGGAACGCACAAAGATTTTCAATATATCCTGCAACCTCACACATGCATAGCCTTTGCCGTTGTCAATATCCCCAACCAAAGAGGCACATTTGCTACAACTGATGAAATTTCACTGACTTAACACAATCACCCAAGGTCCATATTTTACATCAGGGTTCATTCATAGTGTAGTGTGGTACATTCTATGGGTTTAGATAAATGTCAGATGGCATTTACTAAAGATTATGGCATCAGACAGAGAATATTCCTGGCCTTAAGAGTCCTCAATGCTTTGTTTCTTCAACCTCCCACTCCTCTCCATTTGAAGATACAAGGAGAAGAGATCCTTTTATAAACCAGAAAAAGGGCTCTTACCAGACACTCAATCTTGCAGAAACTCATGTTGTATTTCTCTGCCTCCAGAACTGTGAGAAATAGTTGCTAGTTGTTTCAGTCATCAAGTCTATGGTAAATTGTTATAGCATCCCAAGGTAAGGCAGCATGCTTTAAAATGGAAGTAATAGGCAAAAGAAATCTAACAGTCTGGGAAGAAAGAGAGAAGACCTTCCTGATTCAAAAAATGTGTTACCAAGACTTTAAAACTGCCTTAAAACTTAGGAATTTTAGTTCAACAATCTGTTAAGAAATAAAGCAAAGCAAATAAACCAAACAGAAGCCAAACTAAACAAGGCAACACACAGAAAGCAGTACAAAAAATGCATTTCATGAAGCATAAAACTGATGAGAAAAAATGTGAACAGTTGATTAATCTTGGTGAAAAGTAGAAAAATATTAATCACATGATTTTTAAAATTTTTGTGTAGATATTTAGATGAAGAAATTTATTTTAATTAGCTAATTCATTAGAGTAAAAACTGATGTAAGAATGGACAAATGAGGGTATCTGAGAATGCTAGAGTCTGTCCAGATGGTATGCGGTGCACAGTGTTAGCAATGACCAATATGCTCTATTAATTTCAGGAGAGATTTGGGCTCATAATCAATGGGTTAAAAGAGGGCAGGCATGAGAAACAGCCATGTAAAAATAGGTATTACCAAGACCTACACATAGAGAACAAAAGTTACCAGTTGGCTCTAACGTTTTCTATCCTGCTTAGAGCACAGATAGAAAGTGCATCCCATTAAAAATGATAATGCATTCTCTTTACATAAAGTGAGTTAGAGATTTGGGTGAAAATAAGACATTTTTGAAGAAGCTGATATCTGGGGGAAAAGTTGTGCTATGCTTCATACTATGACTTCAAGCCTGACAACTGGCTCTATATAAACTTGATTTGCATAGAACTTTCAAGAAGGATTCTTTTTCAGAGAAAGGTCTGAAAGTAAAAATCTATCTGGCTTGAAGGACTTTCTTTTTTCGGCATCCCTGGTAGCTCAGCTGGTAAAGAATCCACCTGCAATGTGGGAGACCTGGTTTTGATATGATCCTTGGGTTGGGAAGGTCCCCTAGAGAAGGGAATGGTTACTCATTCCAGTATTATGGCATGGAGAATTCCATGGACTACATATCCACGACTGAGCAACTTTCACTTACACTTTCACTTTCAGTAAGAAAGCCAACGATTCTTAAAATTATAAAGGCATTGTATTATCTCAGAGGCAACTAAAGGTCTAAGTCAATTAAATGAACAAGCATCATGACACACTGTTGAACAAATATCTATAAAATTGGAGTCAAAGAAAGAGACCAAAATGTTATATTCATTCAACCTCCCATTAAGTGTAAATTTCATTTAGATTGGAACGTTAAGCACTTTGAGAACTCAATAAATGAAGACTTGATGGTACCTAACTGGGGAAAAGGACAATTAGAAAATAAAAGTGAAAGTAAAAGTTGCTCAATCATGTCCGATTCTTTGCGACCCCATGGACTACACAGTTCTTGGAATTCTCCAGGCCAGAATATTGGAGTGGGTAGCCTTTCCCTTCTCCAGGTGATCTTCCCAACCCAGGGATCGAACCCAGGTCTCTCACATTGCAGGTAGATTCTTTATAAGCTGCTGCTGCTGCTGCTAAGTCACTTCAGTTGTGTCCGACTCTGTGCGACCCAGAGACGGAAGCCCACCAGGCTCCCCCGTCCTCGGGATTCTCCAGGCAAGAACACTGGAATGGGTTGCCATTTCCTTCTCCAACTTTATCAGCTGAGTCACAAGGAAAACCCTAGAAAATAAAACATCATCACCAAAAATACGAATTAAAAGAGGGAAAAAATGCAGTTAGTGAAAACATTCTTTATTACCCTATAATGGTGGAGAGATAAGCTATGACAAACCTTGCTGTTGTTCAGTGGCTCAGTCCTGTCAGACTCTTTGTAACCCCATGGACAGCAGCACACCAGGCTTCCCTGTCCTTCACTTCCTGGAGCTTGCTGAAACTCAAGTCCATTGAGTCAGTGATGCCATCCAACCATCTCATCATCTGCCATCCCCTTTTCTTCCTGCCTTCAGTCTTTCCATGAATCAGGGTCTTTTCTAATGACTTGGCTCATCGCATCAGGTGGTCAAAGTTTTGGAGCTTCAGCATTAGCATCAGGCCTTCCAATGAATATTCAGGGTTGATTTCCTTTAGGATTAACTGGTTGGATCTCCTCACAGTCCTAGAGACAAATCTAGACAGCGTATTAAAAAGCAGACACATTACTTTGCTGACAAAGATCTGTGTGGTCTAAACTATAGTTTTTCCAGTAGTCATGTATGGATGTGAGTTGAAACATAAAGAAGGCTGAGTGCCAAAGAATAGATGCATTTGAACTATGGTATCAGATAAGACTCTTGAGAGTCCCTTGGACTGCAAAGAGATCCAACCAGTCCATCCTAAAGGAGACCAGTCCTGGGTGTTCATTTGAAGGACTGCTGCTGAAGCTGAAACTCCAATACTTCGGCCACTTCATGCAAAGAGTTGACTCTTTGGAAAAGACCCCGATTCTGGGAGGGATTGGGGGCAGGAAGAGAAGGGGATGACAGAGGATGAGATGGTTGGATGGCATCACTTTATCAGTGGACATGAATTTGAGAAAGCTCCGGGACATGATGGAGGATAGAGAAGCCTGGTGTGCTGCAGTTCATGGGGTTGCAAAAAGTAGGATATGAATGAGCAACTGAAAAATAACAACAACAACAATGGTGGATACTTGTCATTTGTCAATACCCAAAACAGAAAGTGATCCCATACATGTATTTTTGCTAATGATGATATATAAATATGGGCTCATTAATTGTAGCAAAGGAAATACACCAATGCAAAACAGTGATATTGAGAGAAACCAGGGTAGTGGGAGCATGAAAGGGGACACAGGAACTCTGTACTTTCCACTCAACCTTTTATGTAAAACTTCTCAAAAAGCTATATACTGTATGATGTCAATTTTATGCCTTGCTGGAAAAGGCAAACTATAGAAATATTCAAACAAGTAGTAATTGCCAAGGTTTTTGGATTTATAACAGGAGAGCCTCTCACAGGTGAAGCATTGGTCTTTGTTTTGCTTAGGATAGTGAAACTATTAAATATAATATTAAGATAGTGGATAGATGAAATTATTTATTTATTACCTATTAAAATGCATTTATGGGACTTTACAAGCTAAATTTTAAAATATATTTGCATGGTCAGGAGATAGCAGGATGGATTGCAGTTTTGACATGTGAACTTAAATACATTATAAATGAATGATGCAATCACACTGAAGGTGGTATAGGTATAGCTTGCTGAACTTTAGAAATAATGGGCACCTGCAAGAATGAAAGTGAGAAGAATCTGCACAAAAGAACTCTCCTCTCATTGATAATACTATTTCACACTGGAGTATGTCAACACTACTATACATCTGTACCTCAATTAAACACAGTAAAGGATGGCAGAGTGTGGGACCCATGTTTATCACTGGGTTTATATAGACAAGGCAGGTGGCTGGAATGATTCACATAGTAACCTATAGAGATGGAGAGATCAGGAAGAAATATATGTAATATAAATATACATGTTTATGTATAGAAATACATATGCTATGCTATGATAAGTCACTTCAGTCATGTCCGACTCTGTGTGACCCCATAGACGGCAGCCCACCAGGCTTCCCCGTCCCTGGGATTCTCCAGGCAAGAACACTGGAGTGGGTTGCCATTTCTTTCTCCAATGCATGAAAGTGAAAGGAGAAAGTGAAGTCGCTCAGTCGTGTCCAACTCTTAGTGACCCCATGGACTGCAGCCTACCAGGCTCCTCCGTCCGTGGGATTTTCCAGGCAAGAGTACTGGAGTGGGGTGCCATTGCCTTCTCTGAGAAATACATATGGATACACATAAATTTCTTTACTCTGCCAACTGAAAGGGCTTAAAAGAAATCACATCCTTTATAAAGGATCATATCTAGTACCCAGAATTTGTTCTACCAAAAATAAAATGAAGTTCGACAACTAAAATAAAAACTTCATAATAAAAGACTGAATACTTTTTCTTAGATCAGAAAAAGCAAAAAAGACCATTCTGATAATTCCATCCAAAATTCACTGGTGTGTCTAACTAGGGCAATCAAATATTAAACATAAAGATATCCAGATTGAATGACAGAAGCAAACTGATTTCTGTGAAATTTCAAAGGGCATGTTCTTATAAATATAACATCCTAAAAATTCATTCACAAAATTATGAAAACTAATAAATAAGTTCATCAAGATTAATATGAAATAAATTAAATTTTAATAAAAGCTCAGTGCAAGTTCAGATATGAAGTTAAATAAAAACATACCATACAATAAGATCAAAAAGAATAAAATACATAGGAATTCATTTAACAAAGGTCATGCAAGACTTATATAGGGAGAAATACAAAACATTGAAAGGAATTAAAGATCTAAATAAATGGAGAAACACTTCATGTTCATGGATCAGAAAGTGAAACTGAAAGTTGCTCAGTCATGTCTGACTCTCTACAACCCCATGGACTATACAGTCCATGGAATTCTCCAAGCCAGAATACTGGAGGCGGTAGCCTTTTCCTTTTCCAGGCGATCTTCCCAACCCAAGGATCAAACCCAGGTTTCCCACATTGCAGGTAGATTCTTTACCAACTGAGCTATCAGGGAAGCCTGCTAGGTGGTACCTATATTATATATATATGTACTTTACAGAATTCTTGTTAAATCTAATAAGGTTTATCTCTTTATATAGTCAGATGATCAGAATCCAATATTATTTATATGACAACACTTCCTCAAATGACGTACAGATTCAAACTTAGTCATTTCAAAATGCCTACAATATTTCTTTCAGAAATTGATAAAATGATCCTAAATTTCACATAGGAGAACAGAAAATTCAGAGTGATCCAAACAGTCTTAAAATAGAAAAAAAATGTGGAATACTCACATTTCCTGATTTCAAAACTTACTACAAAGCTACAGCAATCAAGGGATCATGATATTGCCATGTGGTAGACACATAGGTCAATGAAATAGAGCTGAGAGTTTAAAAATAAACCCTTACATGTATGGTCAATTGATTCCAAAACAAAGTGCAAAATGATTCAATTAGAGGGAAAAGGTCTTTTCTACAAATATTACTGGAAAAACTGAGTTTCCAGATGCAAAATAATGAAGTTGGATTTTTTCTATAAATCATGCACAAAATTCACTCAAATGCATTATAGAAGTAAATTAGATTATTTGTAGTTTAAAACTCTTAGAAGAAAACACAGGAGTGAATCTTCATTATATCTAGTAAGGCACTGTTTTCTTAGATATGACACAACTGTCAAAGTTAAAAGCCAAATAACCTCCTTGAAGTTTCAGAACCTTAGGGTTGTGCGAAATATCTTATCAGAAGGGAAAAGACTTCCTAACCAGAATAGGAGAAAATATATTAAATGACTCCTGGATTTACATAATCTGGAGTTTTATGCTTATAAGGATGTAGTTGAGTAATTATTAAACTCAATAATAAATGACATTATTTTAAAAATGGTAAGTGTCTGTATAAATATTTCACCATCAAAAATATACAAATAATCAATCAGTACATGACAAAGATGTTCAGCATCACTACTTATTAAGGAAATGCAAACCAAACTATGAGATGGCATTTCATATCCATTAGGATTGATGCTTTTGAACTATGGTGTTGGAGAAGACTCTTGAGAGTACCTTGGACTGCAAGGAGATCGAACCAGTCCATTCTGAAGGAGATCAGCCCTGGAATTTCTTTGGAAGGAATGATGTTAAAGCTGAAACTCCAGTACTTTGGCCACTTCATGTGAAGAGTTGACTCATTGGAGAAGACTCTGATGCTGGGAGGGATTGGGGGCAGGAGGAGAAGAGGACGACAGAGGATGAGATGGCTGGATGGCATCACTGACTCGATGGACATGAGTCTGAGTGAACTCTGGGAGTTGGTGATGGACAGGGAGGCCTGGTGTGCTGCGATTCATGGGGTCCCAGAGTTGGACACAACTGAGTGACTGAACTGAACTGAGGATGACAATAGTTCAAACGACCCACAATAAGAAGTGTTGACAAGATGTCAAATAATTTGAATACTTATACTTTTCTAATGAGAATATGAAACTTTGGGAAATTGTTTGTTATTTTCTCAAACTTTAAACACAGTATTACCATATGACTAAGTATTCCAACTTCCAGGTATGTACCTAAGAGAAATGAAAGCACATACCATATGAAGAGCTGTACATAAACATTCAAAGCAGCATTATTCAGTTTAGCTAAAATATGGGAAAAGACTAAATGTATATCAACTGACAAATATATGTGTGTGTGTATGTGTGTGTGGTTTATACATACAATAGCATATGTACCTATAAAATGGCAATAATGTATAATTCTATTAATATAAAAATAATGTATACTTCTATTAATATAATTCAAAATAGATAAATCTATAAAGATAGAACTATCCCCTGGATCTGGGAGAGTATGGGGTGAATAGGAGTGACTGCTAATGGATATAGGGTTTCTTTCTATAGTGATGGAAATGTTTTAAATTGTGTGGGTGGCTGCACAACTTTGTGCATATACTAAAAAATTAAGTTTGATGTATTTTATGGAAAATATGTGATTCTGGGAGGGATTGGAGGCAGGAGGAGAAGGGGATTACAGAGGATGAGATGGCTGACTCGATGGATGTGAGTCTGGGTGAACTCCGGGAGTTGGTGATAGACAGGGAGGCCTGGCATGCTGGGATTCATTGGGTCACAAAGAGTCGGACGTGACTGAGCAACTGAACTGACTGACTGAACTGATGGCATATCATGTAATTCTCACTAAATCTGCTAAACAATTTAAGTGAATTTGTTACATTGATTTTTAACATTGAATCATTTTTACCAATTTCCCTATGGAATGCTCATCCATTAGATATAATTTCTTATCACCGTCTACATGTTTACATATCATCTCAGTTTCATTGTTAAAATCAGATTGACCATGAAATAATCCACTGGAAAGCACTTAGATGAGTCCTACAAAGAATACTGGAAAATTGTAAAAGTTTAGAGGTTATAACAGTTATACTTACATTGTATGAACGTTCCTCTTTTTATAATTCATTATAAAGCACACCAAAGGTTACACACGGGGCAAATGAAACAAATGTTTCTCTTTTGAGAGAAATAATTTTTCTGTCTGAGGGAAATACAATTGGATTCATGTCGCAAAGAGTCGGACACGACTGAGCGACTGATCTGATCTGATCTGAAAAGACTTTATTAATCATACTAGTTTATACTATTGTAATTTTTGTCTCATAGTTTTCCATTGATACATTTGTATTTTCATACAGCAAACATGTGCTGCAAAGTATAACCTGAACTTTTAAAAAGAGGGCATGGTCTTCCCAGGTGGCTCAGTGGTAAAGAATATCCTTCCAATGCAGGAGACTTGAGTTTGATCCACTGGTCAGAAAGATTCCCTGAAGAAGGAAATGGCAGTCTACTCCAGTATTCTTGCCTGGGAAATCGCACGGACAGAGGAGCTTGTTGGGCTACAGTCCATGGGGTAACAAAAAAGTTGGATGTGGTTTTGCAACTAAACAGCAACAACAGGATTGAAATACAACCTCTGGCACTTCCAAGATTTTCCAAGTTATACAACCAATAAATCTCAGTACTCTTATTTGTTAAATGGGTAAAACACTACATACACTGAGGTATGGTGGTGAGGATGAAATTAAATGGCTAGTGTTTAGTAAATAAGTCTATGCCAGATATTTGGCATTTTTATTAAGTCTGAACTTTGTGAGTGTGGGTCTGATTGTGTATAGTGAGTTTACATGTGTGTAGTGCCTGGAAAATCCCATGGACAGAGGAGCCTGGAAGGCTGCAGTCCATGGGGTCACTAAGAGTCGGACACGACTGAGCGACTTCACTTTCACTTTTCTCTTTCCTGCATTGGAGAAGGAAATGGCAACCCACTCCAGTGTTCTTGCCTAGAGAATCCCAGGGACGGGGGATCCTGATGGGCTGCCGTTTATGGGGTCGCACAGAGTCAGACACAACTGAAGTAACTTAGCAGCAGCAGTGAGTTTATACGTGTATATGAAGTACCTATATATAAACATAGGTTTTAGAAAAGGCAGAGGAACCAGAGATCAAATTGCCAACATCCGCTGGATCATGGAAAAAGCAAGAGAGTTCCAGAAAAACATTTATTTCTGCTTTATTGACTATGCCAAAGCCTTTGACTGTGTAGATCACAATAAACTATGGAAAATTCTGAAAGAGATGGGAATACCAGACCACCTGATCTGCCTCTTGAGAAATCTGTATGCAGGTCAGGAAGCAACAGTTAGAACTGGTCATGGAACAACAGACTGGTTCCAAATAGGAAAAGGACTACGTCAAGGCTGCATATTGTCACCATGTTTATTTAACTTATATGGAGAGTACATCATGAGAAATACTGGACTGGAAGTAACAGAAGTTGGAATCAAGATTGCCGGGAGAAATATCAATAACCTCAGATATGCAGATGACACCACTCTTATGGCAGAAAGTGAAGAGGGGCTAAAAAGCCTCTTGATGAAAGTGAAAGTGGAGAGTGAAAAGGTTGGCTTAAAGCTCAACATTCAGAAAACGAAGATCATGGCATCTGGTCCCATCACTACATGGGAAATAGATGGAGAAACAGTGGAAACAGTGTCAGAATTTATTTTTCTGGGCTCCAAAATCACTGCAGATGGTGACTGCAGCCATGAAATTAAAAGACGCTTAGTCCTTGGAAGTTATGACCAACCTAGATACCATATTCAAAAGCAGAGACATTACTTTGCCAACAAAGTTTCGCCTAGTCAGGGCTATGGTCTTTCCTGTGGTCATGTATGGATGTGAGAGCTGGACTGTGAAGAAGGCTGAGCGTGAAGAATTGATGCTTTTGAACTGTGGTGTTGGAGAAGACTCTTGAAAGTCCCTTGGACTGCAAGAAGATCCAACCAGTCCATTCTGAAGGAGATCAATCCTGGAATTTCTTTGGAAGGAATGATGCTAAAGCTGAAACTCCAGTATTTTGGCCACCTCATGCGAAGAGTTGACTCATTGGAGAAGACTCTGATGCTGGGAGGGATTGCAGGCAGGAGGAGAAGGGGACGACAGAGGATGAGATGGCTGGATGGCATCACTGACTTGATGGGTGTGAGTCTGAGTGACCTCCGGGAGTTGGTGATGGACAGGGAGGCCTGGCGTGCTGCGGTTCATGGGGTCGCAAAGAGTCAGACATGACTGAGCGACTGATCTGATCTGATCTGATCTGATATATAAACATATTTATTGTACTTTCAATTTTATATCTCAAATCTTGAGATATCTACTACCTAAAAATTTACTATGGATTTAGATACTATTCTGAATTCAGTTTAATTCTTAAAGTTTAAATATAAAAGACTACTCTTATAGTTTTTCTTGGTTTTGTTTCTTTAGCTTTTTATTACTAATTAAGGTAAAGTAAAAGTATACCTGTTAAAATTTATCATAACTCTATGCTTCATTAAATAATCCTATGTTTCTTTACTTTTATCATCACAATTTAATTGAAGATAAAATAGTTTATGTCTATTTAAAATCTTACTTTTCTGATGCCATCAGTGATTTTAAAGTTAAAAAAAATCATTTGGCTTATTGATAGCAATTCATAATACTTTATTTTAGTCATCATAGTTGATATCTAAAACATTGATAATTTTAACACAAAAATTAATCATCACAGACTAAAAAATGATTTTACCTTGACTTCTCTAAAATGATTTATATTAGTTCAAAGTAAATCTTTTGAGAAGTAAGTGAAGCAAATCCACTTCCCAAGAGACAGTACATCACACAGTATTGGAGCAAACAAACACACAGAAGTGACAGAGTATTTACACCTGCCTCAGGGGAATGGGAACTTGTGAATTTTGTGACAAAATCTTTAAGGGAAATTTGATCTTTCTGACAGTTCCACCAAGTTATCATACCAAAAACAGAGAGAATTTTACCACTTTCAGGAAGTCAAGGAAACATTATTAGGAGATAAAAAAGCATGATATATGATACAATGTTTCTTTGTTTCTAGGATTTTAAAGACATTCCATTTTGGCAGTATTATTCCATAATAATAATCTAATATATCAGTTATGCCATTAGGTTACTCTCTACGTCTTTTGCCGGAGTTATAAAAGAAAAAAGAGAGAAGGAATGAGGAGTAATTAACAGAGAGTAGGAATACTCATTCACAATCTTTTCAAATAATGGTGAAAGCTTTATTTTCACATGTTTATCATACATAAAAATCTAACATTTGTGTATTTCAATTTTTACTGTGCCATAACATATAAATGAAATAATGTTTATTTTCCATACAATTTTGAATAGCATGTTATTTCTGAAGTGTAGAAATTCTAAAATACATAAATACATAAGATTTATTAGATACTGATTACCTTCTGAAGAAGAAAGCTGAGCACCAAAGAATTGATGCTTTTGAACTGTGGTATTGGAGAAGATTCTTGAGAGTCTCTTGGACTGCAAGGAGATCAAAATAGTCAATCCTAAAAGAAATTAAACCTGAGTATCCATTACAAGGACTGATGCTAAAGCCGAAGCTCCAATACTTTGGCCACCTGATGCAAAGGGCTGACTCATTGGAAAAGACCCTGATGCTGGGAAAGATTGAAGGCAGGAGGAGAAGGGGGATGACAGAGGATGAGATGGTGGGATGGCATCACCAACTCAATGGACATGAGTTTGAGCAAGCTCTGGGAGAATGTGAAGGACAGGGAAGCCTGACATGCTGAAGTCCGGGATCAAAAAGGGTTGGGCATGACTGAGTGACTAAACAACTGCCTAAGAGTGAAATTGCATATTCCCTGGAAATTAAAGGTTTAACGTTATAGGAAATTGTCATTTTTGCAAATAGCTAGTTCATTTTGTATAGAAATGCACTGAAGATCCTCAGCAGTATTTCATAATAACCCGTCTTTGTCAATTCAATCAGTCTACTTGGATGTAAGGTATCTCTTCATAGTATTAGCATGAATTTTCTAAAAACTAATAATACTGGCTACCTTGTCATGTACTATTGTCATCTAAATGTTATGTTTGGTGAGGTATGATTACAATCTTTTAGTGATTTTCATTGAATTATATCTCACTTTATTAATACATTGTAAGGGTTCTTTATATATTCTGGATACAAGTCCTTTATCAGATATGTGTTGTTCAAATATTTCTTCCTAGTTTTACATCATTAAGTATAATGTTAGCTATGTAATTTATAGTATGCCCATATCAGGATAAGAAATGTTCTTCCTCATTGCTACTTTGCTGAGATTTGTATCATGAATCAATATAAAATTTAATAAAATTAATGAGATTTTGGTAATTTAAAAACTTGATTACTGAGAAAGAGTGAAGTTTATGCTGTATCACTATACGTACTATAGCACTGGGTAACCATATAGTATATTATGGGAATCACCATCTTATAAAATTATTCAAATTAATAAATCAAAATACATGTTTAGAATATTTCCATTCCTTAATGAATGAATAAGAAAATTAATTTTTTTAATTTTACTTTCATTTATTGCTTCTCTAACACTTTTCTTTTCATTACATAGATCAGAGTCTCTGACTTGTACCATTTTACCTTTATCCAAAGTCCCTACTTAGCCACTTCCTGCAAGGACGTCCTACTCGTTAAAACAAATAAACAAACAAACGAAGCCTTGATTTTTCTCTGAGAGATTCTTTATTTCTCCTTCACTTTCTGTAGATAATCAACTGGTTAAAAAGTTGTTGCTGTTTTTCCAGCACTTTAAATATTTTTTTCAACTATATTCTTACTTGCATGGTTTCTGAAAAGCAGTTTGATATAATTCTTACCTTTGTTTCTTTGTAAGTATAAGCTCTTTCCCCTTCTTGACCCACTTGAAGTTTAAAATCTCAAGCTAGTCTACTGCACTGAACCTCCAGCAAGTCATCAATGACAATGTAAAGTATCCCCTCTGATACTAGATCCACTCATGTGATTCTGCTCCTGGGCTCCATTGCCTTTGGAACAGCACTATGGTTCTTTGTATCTGTCTGTCTCTTCCATTTTCAGGGCAGCAGTTTGCTTTACTATCTCAATCCTCTGATGAATCTAAGAAATATTGTTGATTTTCAGGTATTTTTTTTTCAACTTTGGTCTCTTTGTGAAAATAGGAGTGAAAATCTCCTGACTCTTTACAGGTCAGAGCAAAAACAAATGTAAAACACAAATTAGAAAAAAGGTTATTGAATATAACATAGGTGGCCTTGGATGTGGCGGGGTTATCAGATACAATATCAGAATCACAATGCATAAAAAATATGGCTAGGTTATATTAAAATTTTTGAAATTAAGCTTTGTTAAACACATCATAAAGAGAGTGAAAACATGAGCTCCATGACTGGAAGCAAATATTTGAAAAAGGTATATATAATAAAGGACTTTATTTATGAAGTGCATATAACTCTTAAAAATCAGGATAAGTAAAAAATCAACCCCATTTAAAAAGTAGACAGAAGGTCTTAAAAGACACCCTACCAAAGAGGATATACAAACGGCAAATAAAAATATGAAAATATGCCCAGCGTCATATATCACTAGGGAATTGTAAGGTGAGATACCACTACACCCTTAGGAGCCTGGCTAAAATCTAAAACCATGGTAACAACAAATGGTGGAGAGGATATGAAGCAAGAAGAACTCTTACTCTTTTCAAGCAAAAGTGAAAAATAGTATAGTCACTTTCAAAGACAGTTTGGCAGTTTTTCCCAAATCTAAACATAGTTTTATCCATGTGTTCTAACTATTACACTTCAAGATATTTGCCAAAAAATGTTGAAAGCTTTTGTCCAAACAAAAATAAGAACACAGATATCTATAGCAAGTTATAGTAGTTAATCATAATTGTCAAAACTTGGAAACAAACACGATGCCATTCAGCAGGTGAATAGATAAGCAAACTGGATCATTTATATAATGGAATACAAAGAAATGAGCTATAGAGTCATGAAACATCATGGAAGAAACTAAATCCAAACTGCAACATGAAAGAAGTCCATTTGAAAAGACTGTACTGTATATTGCATGATTCTAACTACATAGTGTCCTGGAAAACACAAAATTCAAAGGCAGCCAAAGGATTAGTTGTTGCCAGTGGTTGGAGAATGAAAAAGAAAGATGAATATATTTTAGTACAGAGGACACTTAGGGGACTGAATTCTGTATGATACACTAAAAATGAATACATGCTATGCATTTGGCAAAATCTATAAACCTCTCCAACACAGAGTAAACTTGACTGTAAACAATGAACTTTTGTTTTTGTTCACTTTGCAACCCCATGGACTGTAGCCTTCCAGTCTCCTCTGACCGAGGGATTTCCCAGGCAAATATGTGGGAGTGGGTTGCCATTTCCTTCTCCAAAACAATGAACTTTAGTTAATAATAATGTTTCACTGCTGATTTTCCAACTGCAACAAAGTACTATACTAATTCAAAATGCTAATAGGGGAAACTGTGGTGGAGAGGATAACTCTGTACTTGTGTTAATTTTTTTTTTTTTTTTTAATAAATCTAAGACTGCTCTAAGTAATACAATCTACTAAATAGAACAAAAGTAGAAGTGCCCTTAAACCATATATATTGAGAAGACAATTCTTAAGTTTCTTAACCTTGGATATATTGACCAGAGGTAGTGTAACATAGATGAGCTGTCAGACATTGATCAAATTTCTGGATCTAGGTGAAAACTTTCTGTCCCTGGTAATTAAAAATTTGCATGAGATTCTCATTATAGACCTTGAGTCCCTCAATTTTAAAACTCCCATTAAAGAACACATGTCAATATTAATGTCAATTCTGAAGTCTAAAAATATTTTTTGAACATTGACACCTATCAATATATTGACACCATAATTCAGTTATAGATATTCTCTTCAAAACATAAAGTAACTTTTATACAAAAATAATTACCCAGTTTCATATAATTATGTATTTACCACTATTTTCCTTTTTAAAACCTTTGTCAATGCATATGGTGGTTTTGAGTTTTCCAGTGACTTTTATTTTTAAAATTAGTTTAGAAACACTGTCATGTCCTAAGTGATTTCTGGTAGATATATTATCCACCTAAAACTTGGTGTTCATGCCTTAAAGAACCCTGGCAGCAACATCATTTTGATTAAACTAATAACTTAGTTTTTATGCCAGTTGGATGCACAAAAATCTTGACTTCACATTTGCTATGACTGAACTGCAATGAAGATACATCATTCAAACTATTTTGATTAAAAGTTCTGATTAAAGCTGCATAATGGTTTTGCCACTGTAAATGTGAAATAACCTATATAAATTACTGTACAGGAACTTAATCAACTTTATCTTGTTTATATCCAGGCTCCTCTCCAACTCATCAAGGTCGTCTTGAATTTTAATCCAGTTTTTAAATGTGCTAATTGTCCTACCAAATTGGTGTCATCAGCAAATTTAATAAAGACACTGTGGTTCATCACCCTAATCATTAATTTTAAAAATGTTTAATAGTAGCAGACTAAGTAATGACCCCTGCAAAAATATACTTAGCACTTAAAATTTCAAAAGATGATAGAGTATAATCGATTTCCTGGCTACTTGACACTTTTCATTGGTTAAATAAATTATACATAAATATAATTTTATTAAAACATCAATTTATGTTCATCTATGTGTAAGTGCTAGTGTCAGATATTTGACCTTTTAGCTTGCGAGAAGGAAATGTCTATGTCACTCTGTTGATTTTTTGGAGCACTATCACTTTCATTTGACGTGCCTCAAATCAAATTATACTATGTAACTTGTCTTCTCCTTCTTATCTTATGTGGCCTTATTTGACAGCTTCCCATATTAAAACATTTAGCATTTTGTGTTTCTTCACTATACTTGGTTCAATTGCCCAACATTTCATCATTCTGACCTCCCAAAAGCCCATTATTTTTCATTCCATCTTCCCCAGAAAAAAACTCACATGGTCATATTTCAAAACTTGTCATTGGATATCAATTTAAAAGTGTTAGAAAATGCACTGTTTTAAAAAGTGAAACAGAATATGTAATTACAGATGTAATGGATATTTAGATGTACACATAAATATATGTATGTCAATGAATTTGAAAGTGCAAAAATATCTAAAAATACAGAATATTAAAACTGACTCAGTGAACAATAGCCTATTTCTATAAATTTAGTCATTAATCTTGAATTAGTTGAAAGCTTCCTCTAGCCAAAAATAAAAGAAAAAAATTAAAAAATCAAGCCTAATGATTTTATAGAACTATACAAAAAAAAAGAACTATACAAAAAAGATATCAATGACTCAGATAACCACGATGGTGTGATCGTTCACCTAGAGCCAGATAACCTGGAGTGTGAAGTCAAGTGGGCCTTCGAAAGCATCACTACAAACAAAGCTAGTGGAGGTGATGGAATTCCAGTTGAGCTATTTCAAATCCTAAAAGATGATGCTGTGAAAGTCCTGCACTCAATATGCCAGCAAAATTGGAAAACTCAGCAGTGGCCACAGGACTGGAAAAGGTTAGTTTTCATTCCAATCCCAAAAAAAGCAATGTCAAAGAATGTTCAAACTACTGCACAATTGTACTCATCTCACAAGTTAGCAAAGTAATGCTCAAAATTCTCCAAGCGAGGTTTCAACAGTATGTGAACCAAGAATATCCAGATGTTCAAGCTGGATTTAGAAAAGGCAGAACCAGAGATCAAATTGCCAACATCCATTGGATCATAAAAAAAAACCAAGAGTTACATAAAAGCATCTACTGCTGCTTTATTGACTACACCAAAGCCTTTGACTGCATGGGTCACAACAAACTGTGGAAAATTTTCATAGAGATAGGAGTACCAGATCACCTTATCTGCCTCCTGAGAAATCCGTATGCACATCAAGAAGCAACAGCTAGAACTGGACATGGAACAACAGACTAGTTCCAAATAGGGAAAAGAGAAATTTAAGGCTGTATATTGTCACTTTGGTTATGTGACTTCTATGCAGAGTACATCATGTGAAATGCCAGACTGGCAAGCTGGAATCAAATTACCAGGAGAAATACCAATAACCTCAGATACGCAGATGATACCACCTTTATGGCAAAAAATGAAGATGAACTAAAGAGCCTCTTGATGAAAGTGAAAGAGGAGAGTGAAAAATCTAGCTTAAAACTCAACATTCAAAACTCTAAGATTGTGATATCTGGTCCCATCATTTCATGGCAAATAAATGGGGAAAAAATGGAAACCATGACAGATTTTATTTTATTTGGCTTCAAAATCAGTGCAAATATTGATTGCAGCCATGAAACTAAAAGATACTTGCTCCTTGGAAAAACAGTTATGATCAATGTAGACAGTATATTAAAAAGCAGAGAAATTATTTTGCAATAAATGCCCATTTATTTGCCCATTTATTAACTTTGACTAAATGCCTATTTAGTCAAAGCTATGTAGTCATGTATTGATGTGGGAGTTGGACTATAAAGACAGCTGAAGAATTGATGTTTTTGAGCAGTGGTGTTGAAGATGACTCCTGAGAGTCCCTTGGACTGCAAGGAGATTCAACCAGTCAACACTAAAGGAAAATCCTGAATATTCATTGGAAGAGCTGATGCTGAAGCTGAAGCTCCGATACTTTGGCCACCTGAAGTGAAGAACTGACTCATTGGAAAAGACCCTGATGCTGGGAAAGATTGAAGGCATGAGGAGCAGTGAATAACAGAGGATGAGATGGTTGGATGGCATCACCAACTTGATAGACATGAGTTTGAGCAAGCCGGGAGATGGTGATGGAGAGGGATGCCTGGCGTGCTGCAGTCCATGAGGTCACAAAGAGATGCACATGACTGAATGACTGAACTGATAACATTAATGCCCTAAATACTTAAAGACTACAGAAATTTTGCAAAATTATAAGTTTATCTCATAGCTTAAATGTATTTGCAAAAATCCTAAACAATATTTTATCAATACATATAAAGATAGATTTTCAAAGAAGTTACTAATCAATCAAGTTGATCATATTGCTGGAATAGATTGATTCATTATTATAAAATATATTAACATACACATTCAGAATAGGTATGCTCAGTCATGTCCAACTCTTTGTGACTCTATGGACTGAAGCCTTCCAGGCTCCTCTGTCAATGGAATTTTCCAAGCAAGAATACTACAGTGGGTTTCCAGCCCCTCTTTCAAGAGATCTTTCCAAACCAGGGATCTAAGCTGCAACTCTGAGTCTCCTGCATTGACAGGTGGATTCTTTACCACTGTGTCACCTATTGATTGAAGGAGGAAACAACTAAACATCAATAAAATGTATCTAAATTATTCAACAGTTAATATTTAGAATTTAAGAAACATAAGGTTTAGATACAACCATATATATTCTTCAGTCCAAAGCTAACATAATTTGAGTGACTGACGATTCATAATAATTATTTAAGAAAATATTAAATGGCATTGACTGCTGTACAGAACATCTAAGTTCTAATTTTGAACAGAAAGTAGAACTCATGATTAGGGCATTTTTTGACAAATATATGTAGCAGTTTTTGACTATCATGCTGGTTTTGATGCCTTTGGGTTGGTTCTTAGTCATCAATCATAAGTTGAATAAAATGCAAAAAGTAAAATTTACCTCTCTCATATTTAGCCAAAATTATTTATCCATAGACAAAAGTTTAGAAAGCAACCTCTGAATTTTCAAATGATCCAGTTTTCTGGACAGCCCAAATGAGAAATTTTTAAAAGCAGTAAATTGCATACCTGCACCACAGTACTGAAGTGCAATGCTATAGTAAATGTTACTTATGTAAAAATGTAATATCTCAAGGTAAAATATTAGGAAAGATCTATAGAGAATGTATTTAACCATTTTGAAAGCTATATTTCTGGCAATGTTCTGTTCAAAAACAAATGAAACACTCAAATTGGGTAAGTTGAGGACAATTTAATAAAGGGAATATTTACAAAGACATGAATTAGTTGTAGATATCCTACAAAAGAATACATCTGTATAACAACTTGGGGATACTGATAGCTGTGAACCATATCTAATATTAAGCCTGAAGGATAAGAAGGCAGAGTAATTGAATAGAACAAGTGCATGGAATACAGAGACAGAACAGTTAGGAAGGAACAATTTCTCTTTTGGTAGAGGTATATATTTAGCTCACATTGCCATGCTATGTGGAGTACTGGCACCCCACTCCAGTACTCTTGCCTGGAAAATCCCATGGATGGAGGAACCTGGTAGGCTGCAGTTCATGGGGTCGCTAAGAGTCTGACACGACTGAGCGACTTCACTTTCACTTTTCACTTTCATGTATTGGAGAAGGAAATGGCAACCCACTCCAGTGTTCTTGCCTGGAGAATCCCAGGGACAGGGGAGCCTGGTAGACTACCTACCGTCTATGGGGTCACACAGAGTCGGACAAGACTGAAGTGACTTAGCATAGCATAGCATAGCCATGCTATGATCAAGGTTGCTCCTTGTCAGAGTTCATATAGTATTCATATTCCAGTCATGTCCGACTCTGCAAACCCGTGGACTTTAGCCCACCAGGCTCCTCTGTCCAAGAAATTCTCCAGTCAAAAACATTGTAGTGAGTAGTCATTCCCTTATCCAAGGGATCTTCCTGACCCAGGAATCGAACCTGAATCTCCTTCATTGCAGGCAGTTTCTTTATCGTTTGAGCCACCAGAAAGGTTTCATCTAGAAAGCCACCAGGTTTCATATAGAACAGCCTCATAGAGAGTGTAGAGCACATTTAAAGAATATCTGGCAGGGATCAAAAAAGACACCCATCACTTCTGAAGAAATTCATTTGGTAATATTAAGCATACACACATACAATAGAAACATTTGGAAAAATAAGAATTGATAAATGCTTTTTAATTGTGCACATGTGTATGTGCTTTTGCATATGTGTATGATTGTGAGTATATAGGAAGATATTAACATTCAACAGGTTTTCCTAAAAATATTTGACTTCTGTTTGTTTCACTCTCCTTTTTAATTAAATTAGAAATATAGAAACTATTCTAAGGGTGGGGACATCTCTATTGTGGTCATTCTTTCCCTACCACACAGCTTACTGCAGATTTGAAATATTTCACCATATCAATATTATATATTTGAAGACTGATGCTTCTGAGTCACTACAAAGAGTATGAAAAAAAATTTTTTTGAGGCCGAAAGTAAAGACAATGTCAGTGTAGATGTTGCACACTGAAAAATAGGGATAGTTGTAAGAGTTGACAACATGGAGGAAAAGTTCAAGATTGCACATGGCTTTGTAGAAATTGTAATGATTTTGGACTTTGTTCTAAATGTGAGAGAAGCCATTGAATGAATATGGCCTGTGCTTGTGTACCTGCATACTTAGTCATGCCGGATTCTTTATGACACTATGGACTGTAGCCCCTCAGGCTCCTCTGTCCATGGGGATTTTTTAAGCAAGAATACTGGAGTGGAAGGTCATTTCCTCCTCCAAGGGATCTTCCCCATAGAAGGATCAAACTCAAGTTTCTTGTGTCTCCTGCATTGGAAGATGAATTCTTCACCACTTGAGATATCAGGGAAGCCCCCAGATATGACCACAGAGTTGATACAATTCTGTGATATTTGAAAATGATCCCTTGGGTAATGAATGAGAACTAAATTTTTGGAACAAAACCAAAGGCAAAACAGCTACTGCAGCTGCTGCTAAGTTGCTTCAGTCGTGTCCAACTCTGTGCGACCCCACAGACGGCAGCCCACCAGGCTCCTCCATCCACAGGATGAGTACTGGCAAGAGTACTGGAGTGGGTTGCCATTGTCTTCTCTGAAGGAGAAACAGGGAGATGAGTTAATGGCTCAGGCAGGTGCATTTGCCTGCCAATGCAGGAGACACAGGAGATGGGAATTCAAACCTTGGTCCAGAAAGATCCTTGAAGTAAGAAATGGCAATCCCCTCCAGCATTCTTGTCTGAGAATTTCGTAGACAGAGGAGCTTTGTGGGCTACAGTCTACGCAATTGCAAAGAGTTGGACACAACTGAACATGTGTGTGCATACACACACACACACACACAAATTATAGGAAAGAGATGGTGTTGTCTTTGGCAAAAGTGGTTATAGTCGCTATGGCAAACAGTAGTCAGTGTTGGCCATGATGTAGTTTGTAATATCAAAGCAATTGCTGAGTGACATATTGTGTTTGATGCTATTAAATATTTATGCGTTAATTTAACAGAAGTGACAGTTGTTTATGGATTTCCTGCCAGATATTTTGGCTGAAGTTACAAATCTGTCAGATCAGCAAATATATGTTACTGAAAGAGATAGATGAGTGATTTGGTGGGGAATAGAAGAGGAGTCAACAAAATTTAAAAGCTGGGAAAATTAACAGAATCCAGCAAAGAATTCTTAGAAGTATCAACCAGTGAAATAAGCTGTAAACCAAAAAAGGACACAGTGTCTGGAAAATTAAGCGAAAGACAGTTCTTCAGGAAGGATAAAGTGATCAATTGTGCCAAGCACTGGCAACAGGTCAAGTTAGTTATGGAGTTAGAACTTCTGGATTTTGCATTATGAACGTCATGGGTGAATCCATCAAAAGATATTTGGAGGGAGAGTAAGGCCCAAACTTGGAGTGCAAAATATTTGAGAAGATGTGAGAGAAAAACAAAAGTTGAAATGGCATGTGTTGCTAAATGAAGTAGAGAAAATCACTAGGCAGAGCTTTCAAAAGGATGGGTGGGGTCCAACAGAATTAAGTTGTAGCTAGAACAGCTTCAGTTGAAATTGCAGGCCATGATCAAAAATGTAGAATATAAATGTAGTGGCCAAAGTTACAGTTATTTCATTGTATTTTTCTTAAGTTCATGTATAGATAGAGCTCGAATCTAGGGAGATTCATTGTTGAAAGCTATACATACATGCTTATATGTTTTACTCTGCTTAATAGTAAATAAAATTATTATTTATGAAGAATCCTTCCATGATGTTCTCTAGAACTGAGGAATCCTTCCTTCACATCCACACAATTTTAAAATAGGTTTAATTTTTTTCTTAAACCCATTTGTAACACACTAACTGGTACCTAAAATACATTTACATTTCAGTTCATAACTCAGTTCAGTTCAGTTCAGTTCAGTCACTCAGTCATGTTTGACTCTTTTGTGACCCCATGGACTGCAACACACCAGGCTTCACTGTTCATCACCAACTCCCAGAGCTTACTCAAACTCACCATTGAGTCAGTGATGCCATCCAACCAACTCATCCTCTGTTGTCCCCTTCTCCTCCTGTCTTCAATCTTTCCCAGCTTCAAGGATTTTTCCAATGAGTCAGTTCTTTGCATCAGGTGGCCATTTATATTTAACTACAAATAAATTAATTTTAAAATGTTGAATTGTTAGAAAACTAGTTGCATGCAATTTGACTTTGAATTGAATTAAATATGATCTATAACAAAAATTATTTGGAAGAATCAAGAAAATATTAAGAAGATAGATTAAAAGAGAGATGTTCAGATACTATATTTTAATACATTCTGAATTTGCAGAATAATACATGTAGAATAAAAAAAAAAACAACTAGATTTTGAAATGCTACATTGATGAAATGAGGAAAAGCTTATTAAAGAATTTGAGGATTTAGTTTTTCTGTAGTATCTAGGGTTATTGTTTAAGCTTTAAGCCCCATGATACTTCATGATATAGACAATTATTTCATAACAACGTTTCAGTGTATTTTAGTCCCTCTTTTTCATAGAGAATTATTAAAACAAACTGAAAGTTTAGATTATTTGAAGATAATTTGTACCATTATTATGTCAATATTTTCATTCAATAAATGGTAAAAATATTCAAATTTTAAAATTACATTGAATATTAGTTGTATACATTACTTGCATTTAGCATGGTACTAAGACTTACTATATCACAATTAATATGATAGTTATAAACTTATCTTCCATTAATTTCCAGATATAAATAGAGGATATCTAGATATATTTTGTCATATTTGGTCTGCTAAAACTATTTCAGGTAGAAGAAATAAGCATGCTAGTTACTATGATATTTTTAATAGGACCAACATTCTCATTATTTAACATGTCTTCACTCATCAATTATTCTCTGGGCTATACACAACTGACTTGTTTTATATTTAATTGTACTTTTGGGAATATATTAGTGTCTTTAGCTTTAATAAGGAACTTCGGATGCCCAGTAGGTAATTTTTTTCTCTTCTGCATGCTTTATTAATCATATTCAGCAGATAAAATTTAGTAAAATAAATAGATTGCTGTATATACCGTTTCTACAGCCTACTATTGAGAAGGAAATCATATTCATGATTATTTCAATAAATACTTTACACCTAGAGAAATTTATACACATACACAGTCACACACAACAAAAATGAGTAATGTTTTTCAAACTGAGATATATGATGTTATAAATTTTACCTCAGTGTATTTTTCTTTACATTTTAGACATTTTCATCTCAGCATGATGATGTAAGTGCAATCCAAGGAAAACCAACACACACACATACACATGCACAATTGGTGTGAACTTTTAATTCTCTCTTGGACTTGTTAGAAAGCATTTTATTGATCTACCAGATAATACACACATACACATACACACACACACACACACACACACACACACACACACACACACAAGTGAAAAATCTTAAAGAAATCATTTAGTTTTACAAAATTCACTTTTCTGAATTACGGGATAGGATAACAATGTATGTTCCACCAATGCACATGTTTTTATGATAAAAGATATATATATATATATATGAAAGCTTTTAATTTGTTATAATAGACTAAAAGTAATTGTTTAATAGCACACAAATAAAATTTTGTATAAAACAATAGTATTCACCCCCTGCCACAGGAATTTGCAGAATAATACATGTAGTATAAAAAAAAAAAACTAGATTTTGAAATGCTACATTGATGAAATGAGCAAAAGCTTATTAAAGAATTTGGGGGTTTAGTTATTCTGTAGTACCTAGGGACAGTAAACATTTTTTTTCCAATTCCCGTGAATAAGTTATTTTTTTATGTCATCAACAGGAAAACAGGAAGATAAGGTTAGAAGTGCTTTTTTTTTTTTTTCTTCTTCTTGTTCAGCCTCAGGAGAGGTGGAGTTAAGCCATTAAAATTTCCCAGTATTGAAACTGCATCACTCTCATCTGAGGAGAGGTAGTGAGAGACTAGATATTAGGAAAAGTTTGGTAAAAGGCCCAAGTTGATTCCAAACAGAACTAAACTTATATCACATTATTTGTGGTGAAAGAGTAGGTGACAGGTACACACAGCTTTGCATAATGCATGAGTGAAACGTTTTTCTTAAATTCATGAGGAAATACATAAATATCACATTTTATTAAAACTCTGAGTCTGAAGCCTTGGCTACACAATTCTATTGAGATGAAGGATAATAATTATGCTAATTCCTCAAGAGCTTAAAAGTTATATGGAATGGACATACAACTGCATAAAATAAAATATTACATGCAGATGAGATGTTTTATATATGAAGAAAATAAGAAAAATATTGGAAATATGAAATAAAATAAATACATCGGATACTTAAATCTGCTCTCTAATTCCATATTGTAGTATATTTAAATTTTAAAATTAATTTATTTCACATTGCAGTGCTTGACATTAAGCTTTTTTATTATAACATAAGCTGGACTGTGAAGAAGGCTGAACGCTGAAGAATTGATGCTTTTGAACTGTGGTGTTGGAGAAGACTCTTGAGAGTCCCTTGGACTGCAAGGAGATCCAACCAGTCCATTCTGAAGGAGATCAACCCTGGGATTTCTTTGGAAGGAATGATGCTAAAGCTGAAACTCCAGTATTTTGGCCACCTCATGCGAAGAGTTGACTCATTGGAGAAGACTCTGATGCTGGGAGGGATTGGGGGCAGGAGGAGAAGGGGACGACAGAGGATGAGATGGCTGGATGGCATCACTGACTCGATGGATGCGAGTCTGAGTGACTTCCGGGAGTTGGTGATGGACAGGGAGGCCTGGTGTGCTGCAGTTCATGGGGTCGCAAAGAGTCAGACACGACTGAGCAACTGATCTGATGTGATCTGATCTGAAGTGCCAGATATTAAGTTTGAATTGCGGAAACATCCATCTAAGATAAATATATAGCCAGCTGTATGACACAACTTCCAGCAAAACAAACTAGGAAACCAGCTGCACTCACCCATGAAGTTTCTCTTTTAGAAAGACCTGTGCATGAAGACCTAAGTGACTCTAATTTACCTTCCTGTGTCTTAATTCCAGCTTTAATGCTTTAAATTTGCCAATTAAGAGTGAACCCTGGAAATCCTAGACACCCCTTCCACTGATGTCAGTAAAGACAGAGTCCCAGATTTGCATTTCTTCTCTCTCCTCTCAACCTTATTGTGTGACCCTTGAACATACTGTGTACCCTTCAGGACTTAAATAAAGAATAAATCCTGTTCTTCAAAGTTGCCTGATGGTTTTGCATAGGTGCATCCTGCAATCATAATAATAACCACAAGGGCTGGTGCAGCCACAGCATTGGCCCTGATGGAATAGGGGGATGTCTGTGGGATTTTCTGTGAATAAATATGGCCTAGGTCAGTGCCTCAGGCTTTCCTAGCCAGGAACATCACTGTCAATAAACTAGGACTGACTATAGGGGCTTTCCAGGTGGCTATAGTGGTAAAGAATCTCCCTGCCCATGTATGTCTGTATGTGTGTATACAAATTTAATATGTATCATGCATTTCTGGGATCATAAGCAGGAATGAGACACTTCCAAATGCAAGAAATCCATGAAAACAAACAAGCACATGAAATATCGCTTGTTTGTCTGCAACAGTGTTAGCAATGTTGATATTCGACATTGTTAATCACTAGGCAGATTAAATCAAAACCAAATGAGATATCATCTCACACCCATTAGGATACTTATTATTTAAAAAAAAGAAAATAATAAATGTTGGTAAAGATGTGCAAGAATTAGAATCTCTCTGCACTGTTGGTGGGAAGACAAAATGGTGCAGCCACAATGGATGACAGTACGACAGTGTGCCAAAAAAGTGAAATAAAATATTATATAAAATATTTAGCAATTCCATTTCTTGATATTGAACTGATACCAGGGTCTTAAAAAAATGTTTGCACACATTTTCACAGCAGCTTATCCAGCAGCCATATTGGTTTCTAACAATATAAAGGCAACCCAAAGGCCTCTTAAGAGATAAATGAATAAACAAAATGTAGAACATATGTACAATGGAACATTGCTTAACCATGAAAGGAAAGCCATTTTGACACATTAGAACACTGATGAATCTTGCCAAATGAAGCTAAGTGAAGTCAGTCAAAACAGAAAATGTAATTCTATTTCTATGAGATATCTAAAGTATTCAAGTTCATAGAGACAGAGTTGAGGGGTGGATGCCAGGGGCTAGAGAAAGAGGGAAATAAGAAGTCATTTAATGAATATAAAGTTTGAATTTTGCAAAATGAAAAAGTTCTGGAAATTGTTTTCATATAACATTACTGAAATGTAGAATTAAATGGTTAACTTGGCAAATTTTATATCTACTTTACCAAAATTTAAAAAGAAACAGAGAAATGAATGAATGTGAGCATGAGAAACGTACAGTGCTGTGTAGGTATAAGAGTCTTGTTTAATGGGTGTTTAAATTCCTAAAAGGGATAAGAATTACATGTCAGAACATTAAATGCAAAGTGAACTTGGCTCCCTATATAAAAATAGTAGTTTAGAAATGGTAATCTATTTAGAAAAAAAAAAAGAAACCAGATTTTAAAGATTAAAAATACAGTATTATTTATGAGCATTCATAAACAAATATTTTATTTGAAAGACATGTAAAATATTTACAAGATGTGGGTTCCTTTTTCTTTATAATACTTTCAGAATTACTACAAGTATAAATTCATAAATGTAATTTTACATACAGAAAATCAAACTTTGTAAATGTTCATAAAATGTATGGTTGTCTTTTGTGTGAGAAAGTACTCCATTAAAATGTTGAATTTCTATAGACATTATCTTTAATATATTTTAATATTTTTTTAAAATCAAAGCAATAAGAAAGTCATCTATGTTTCTATTATTTTCATTTGTTATATACCATTGAAATAACCTATATAAGAAAGAAAAAGTTGAGTACTGCTTACCCCTGTAAAACTCAAGAGCTAATCCGCCTATAATTTGTAATCAGCTCTTCTATGTCTGGACAGATTCAATCAAGCATGGCCCATGTAGTGCTATATTTTTTACTATTGAAAATATCCATGTATATGTGGACATGCAGCTTTACCCCTGTGTTCAAGTGTTAACTGTATTAACAAGGATTTATACACAATTTCTTATGTTGATGCATAAACTTTTTCCATTGTTACTAGTCTGTTATTTTTCACTTTATGAAAAATGTATTTGCTTCAGGAAGCTTATATAAAATAAATGAAATAATGTAATATTTGTACAGCCTCTGGAGTCACATAGAGTTGGACACAGCTGAGTAACTTTCCTTCAAGAAATAATTTGAATGAATCATCATAATGTTTGATCCTTTGTTAAAAACAGATTATTCACATTGGGAGTTTAATATACACAAAGTGTGACTATTTTTAACAAATGCTCTGCAAAAATACATTTTAAGTTTTGTAAATTTAAATAAAATTCTACTGTATAATTAGACACCTTAAAGTGGTAAAGAAAGAAGAAAATTACCAAAGAAGGCAGCTGATTCTTCTAATTAGAAATGATGGCTTCCTCTTTCCAAATAATAATAATAATCCAAAAAATAATTTTCAGGCTAATAAAATGGAAAACTTGCAGTCATGTCTTGACAAAATATGACATATCACTTCATGGTTATACAAACAGTAATATCAAAGTCTATTCATGCCAATCAACATTTCCCTTTATAAGCAACATGGTTCTAAAATTTAAATTAGTATATTTAATTTAATAACTGCCTAATATATTTCTCTTGTCACTAAAATTCCAAACAACAGAAAGACTCTTTTTGTTAAGCCTCCTTCAAACATCTATGTAAATTGCTTCTTTTTCCCCATTTGCATTTATGCTTTCTGTTAACAAATTATAATTTTTTTTCTCTTAGTTTCAACTAACCTTATGTTATTTTTCCATATGGACAATGATAATTCATTGAAATAACAGAAGAGGTTAAATTTTCCCCTGAAATGAAAGAATGTTGAATTAGAACTGCTCCTTCAGCTAGGAAACATAGTACAAATTTTAGTTTAAAATGCATATAGAGTTTGAAGCATTATCTGCTGGTTATCACATGTGGTTTCCATGCAAATTTCTTTGAGAAGATGTTGAGAAGGTAGTGAAACTCTCAGTTCTGTTCAGTTCAGTCGCTCAATCGTGTCCAACTCTGCGACCCCATGAACCACAGCACACCAGTCTCCCGGCCATCACCAACTCCTAAAGTTCATTGAAACTCATGTGCATTGAGTCAATGATGCCATCCAGCCATCTCATCCTCTGTCGTCCCCTTCTCCTCCCGTCCCCAAACCCTCCCAGCATCAGGGTCTTTTCCAATGACTCAACTCTTCGCATGAAGTGGCCAAAGTATTGGAGTTTCAGCTTCAGCAGCAGTCCTTTAAATGAACACCCAGGACGGGTCTCCTTTAGGATGGACTGGTTGGATCTCCTTGCAGTCCAAGGGACTCTCAAGAGTCTTCTCCAACACCACAGTTCAAAAGCATCAATTCTTTGGCACTCAGCTTTCTTCACAGTCCAACTCTCACATTCACACATGATCACTGAAAAAACCATAGCCTTGACTAGATGGACCTTTGTTGGCCAAGTAGTGTCTCTGCTCTTTAATATGCTATCTAGATTGGTCATAACTTTCCTTCCAAGGAGTAAGTGTCTTTTAATTTCATGGCTGCAACACCATCTTCAGTGATTTAAAAATAAAGTGATTAAATAATAAAAATAAAAAAAAAATAAAGTCTGACACTGCTTTCACTGTTACACCATCTATTTCCCATGAAGTGATGGGACCAGATGCCATGATTATAATTTTATGAATATTGAGCTTTAAGCCAACTTTTTTACTCTCCTCTTTCAATGTCATCAAGAGGCTTTTTAGCTCCTCTTCACTTTCTGCTATAAGGGTGGTGTCATCTGAATATCCGAGGTTATTGATATTTCTCCTGGCAATCTTCATTCCAGCTTGTGTTTCTTCGAGCCCAGTGTTTCTCATGATGTACTCTGCATATAAGATAAATAAGCAGGTTGACAATATACAGCCTTGATGCACTCCTTTTCCTATTTGGAACCAGTCTGTTTTTCCATGTCCAGTTGTAACTGTTGCTTCCTGACCTGCATACAGATTTCTCAAGAATCAGATGAGGTGATCTGGTGTTCCACATCTTTCAGAATTTTTCACAGTTTATTGTGATCCACACATTCAAAGGATTTGGCATAGTCAATAAAGCAGAAATAGATGTTTTTTATAGAACTCTCTTTCTTTTTCCATGATCCATCGAATATTGGCAATTTGGTCTCTGGTTCCTCTGCCTTTTCTAAAACCAGCTTGAACATCAGGAAGTTCACGGTTCACATATTGCTGAAGCCTGGCTTGAAGAATTTTGAGCATTACTTTATAGCGTGTGAGATGAGTGCAATTGTGTGGTAGTTTGAGCATTCATTGTCATTGCATTTCTTTGGGATTGGAATGAAAACTTATCTTTTCCAGTCCTGTGGCCACTGTTGAGTTTTCCAAATTTGCTGGCATATTGAGTGCAGCACTTTCACAGCATCATCTTTCAGGATATGAAATAGTTCAGCTGGAATTCCATCACCTCCACTAGCTTTGTTCCTAGTGACACTTTCTAAGGCCCACTTGACTTCACATCCCAGGACGTCTGGCTCTAGGTCAGTGATCACACCATCATGATTATCTGGGTTGTGAAGCTCTTTTTTGTACAGTTCTTCTGTGTATTCTTGCCACTTCCTCTTAACATCTTCTGCTTCTGTTCAGATTAGATCAGATCAGTCGCTCAGTTGTGTCCAACTCTTTGCGACCCCATGAACTGCAGAACGCCAGGCCTCCCTGTCCATCACCAACTCCCGGAGATCACTCAGACTCACATCCATCAAGTCAGTGATGCCATCCAGCCATCTCATCTTCTGTCGTCCCCTTCTCCTCCTGCCCCCAATCCCTCCCAGCATCAGAGTCTTCTCCAATGAGTCAACTCTTCGCATGAGGTGGCCAAAATACTGGAGTTTCAGCTTTAGCATCATTCCTTCCAAAGAAATTCCAGGGCTAATCTCCTTCAGAATGGACTGGTTGGATCTCCTTGCAGTCCAAGGGACTCTCAAGAGTCTTCTCGAACATCACAGTTCAAAAGCATCAATTCTTCAGCACTCAGCCTTCTTCACAATCCAGCTCTCACATCCATACATGACCACAGGAAAGACCATAGCCTTGACTAGGCGAACCTTTGTTGGCAAAGTAATGTGTCTGCTTTTGAATATGCTATCTAGGTTGGTCATAACTTTCCTTCCAAGGAGTAAGCGTCTTTTAATTTCATGGCTGCAGTCACCATCTGCAGTGATTTTGGAGCTCAGAAAAATAAAGTCTGACACTGTTTCCACTGTTTCCCCATCTATTTCCCAAGTAGTGATGGGACCAGATGCCATGATCTTCGTTTTCTGAATGTTGAGCTTTAAGCCAACCTTTTCACTCTCCACTTTCACTTTCATCAACAGGCTTTTTAGACCCTCTTCACTTTCTGCCATAAGGGTGGTGTCATCTGCATATCTGAGGTTATTGATATTTCTCCCAGCTATCTTGATTCCAACTTGTGTTTCTTCCAGTCCAGCATTTCTCATGATGTACTCTGCATATAAGTTAAATAAACATGGTGACAATATACAGCCTTGACGTACTCCCTTTCCTATTTGGAACCAGTCTGTTGTTCCATGACCAGTTCTAACTGTTGCTTCCTGACCTGCATACAGATTTCTTAAGAGGCAGGTCAGGTGGTCTGGTATTCCCATCTCTTTCAGAATTTTCCACAGTTTCTTGTGATCCACACAGGATCAAAGGCTTTGGCATAGTCAATAAAGCAGAAATAGATGTTTTTCTGGAACTCTCTTGCTTTTTCAATGATCCAGCAGATGTTGGCAATTTGGTCTCTGGTTCCTCTGCCTTTTCCAAATCCAGCTTGAACATCAGGAAGTTCACGGTTCACATATTGCTGAAGCCTGGCTTGGAGAATTTTGAGCATTACTTTACTAGCGTGTGAGATGACTGCAATTGTGCGGTAGTTTGAGCATTGCTTGGCATTGCCTTTCTTTGGGATTGGGATGAAAACTGACCTTTTCCAATCTTGTGGCCACTGCTGAGTTTTCCAAATTTGCTGGCATATTGAGTGCAGCACTTTCACAGCATCATCTTTCAGGATTTGAAATAGCTCAACTGGAATTCCATCACCTCCACGAGCTTTGTTCGTAGTGATGCTTTCTAAGGCCCACTTGACTTCACATTCCAGGATGTCTGGCTCTAGGTCAGTGATCACACCATCATGATTATCTGGGTTGTGCAGCTCTTTTTTGTACAGTTCTTCTGTGTATTTTTGCCATCTCTTCTTAATATCTTCTGCTTCTGTTAGGTCCATATCATTTCTGTCCTTTATCGAGCCCATCTTTGCATGAAATGTTCCTTTGGTATCTCTGATTTTCTTGAAGAGATCCCTAGTCTTTCCCATTTTGTTGTTTTCCTCTATTTCTTTACATTGATCGCTGAAGAAGACTTTCTTATCTCTTCTTGCTATTCTTTGGAACTCTGCATTCAGATGTTTATATCTTTCCTTTTCTCCTTTGCTTTTTGCTTCTCTTCTTCTCACAGCTATTTCTAAGGCCTCCCCAGACAGCCATTTTGCTTTTTTGCATTTTTTTCCCCATAGGGATGGTCTTGATCCCTGCCTCCTGCACAATGTCATGAACCTCATTCCATAGTTCATCAGGCACTCTATCTATCAGATCTAGGCCCTTAAATCTATTTCTCACTTCCACTGTATAATCATAAGGGATTTGATTTAGGTCATACCTGAATGGTCTAGTGGTTTTCCCTACTTTCTTCAATTTCAGTCTGAATTTGGCAATAAGGAGTTCATGGTCTGAGCCACAGTCAGCTCCTGGTCTTGTTTTTGCTGATTGTAAAGAGCTTCTCCATGTTTGACTGCAAAGAATATAATGGATCTGCTTCTGTTAGGTCCACACTATTTCTGTCATATTGAGCTCCTCTTTGCATGAAATGTTCCTTTGGTATCTCTAATTTTCTTGAAGAGATCTCTAGTCTTTCCCATTCTGTTGTTTTCCTCTATTTCTTTGCACTGATCACTGAAGAAGGCTTTCTTATCTCTTCTTGCTATTCTTTGAAACTCTGCATTCAGATGCTTATATCTTTCCTTTCCTCCTTTGCTTTTCGCTTCTCTTGTAAGGCCTCCTCAGACAGCCATTTTGCTTTTTTGCTTTTCTTTTCCATGGGGATGATCTTGATCACTGTCTCCTGTACAATGTCACGAACCTCATTCCATAGTTCATCAGGCACTCTATCTATCAGATCTAGGCCCTTAAATCTATTTCTCACTTCCACTGTATAATCATAAGGTATTTGATTTAGGTCATGCCTGAATGGTCTAGTGGTTTTCCCTACTTTCTTCAATTTATGTCTGAATATGGCAATAAGGAGTTCATGACCTGAGTCACAGTCAGCTCCTAGTCTTGTTTTTGATGACTGTATAGAGCTTCTTCATCCTTGGCTGCAAAAAATATAATCAATCTGATTTCGGTGTTGACCATCTGGTAATGTCCATGTGTAGAGTCTTCTATTGTGTGTTAGAAGAGGGTGCTTGCTATAATCAGTGCATTCTGTTGGCAAAACTCTATTAGCCTTTGCCCTGCTTCATTCCATATTCCAAGGCCAAATTTGCCTGTTACTCCAGGTGTTTCTTGACTTCCTACTTTTGCATTCCAGTCCCCTATAATGAAAAGGACATCTTTTTTGGGTATTAGTTCTAAAAGGTCTTGTAGGTCTTCATAGAACCATTCAACTTCAGCTTCTTCAGCATTACTGGTTGGGGCATACACTTGGATTACTGTGATATTGAATGGTTTGCCTTGGAAACGAACAGAGATCATTCTGTCATTTTTGAGATTGCATCCAAGACTGCATTTCATACTCTTTTGTTGACCATGATGGCTACTCCATTTCTTCTAATGGATTCCTGCCCACAGTAGTAGATATAATGGTCATCTGAGTTAAATTCACCTAATCCAATCCATTTTAGTTCGCTTATTCCTAGAATGTTGATGTTCACTCCTGCCCTCTCGTTTGACTACTTCCAATTTGCCTTGATTCATGCACCTAACATTATAGGTTCCTCTGCAATATTGTTCTTTACAGCATCAAACCTTGCTTCTATCACCCGTCACATCCACAATTGGGTATGAATTTTGCTTTGGCTGCAACCCTCCTTCTTTCTGGAGTTATTTCTCCATTGATCTCCTGTAGCATATTGGGCACCTACTGACCTGGGGAGTTCCTCTTTCAGTATCTTATCATTTTGCCTTTTCCTACTGTTCATGGGGTTCTCAAGGCAAGAATACTGAAGTGTTTTGCCATTCCCTTCTCCAGCGGACCACATTCTGTCAGACCTCTCCACCATGACCCATCCACCTTGGGTGGCCCCACATGGCATGGCTTAGTTTCATTGAGTTAGACAAGGCTGTGGTCCGTGTAATCAGATTGGCTAGTTTTCTGTGAGTATGGTTTCAGTGTGTTTGCTCTCTGATGCCCTCTCGCAACACCTACCTTCTCACTTGGGTTTCTCTTACCTTGTTTGTGGAGTATCTCTTCATGGCTAGTTCAGTCTGGTCTTTGTAAATATAATCTAGCCAACATGAAGCATGGAGCCCCTAGCTGAGCTCCTTATGTGGTGCAGTTACTCCAACAGTCCTTAGCACAAGTCATCTGGAAGTATCTGCCATTGTAGATACTAATGCAATATCTAATCCTTCTCTTGGAGTCTACTTTAAAGTTCCCATTCATCCTAAGAAACTCAGAAGAGGAGACACACACACTCAGTCAGGAGAAATAACATATATAATAATACAATATCTATATTATGCATTGAGATATATCTCATTATACATAATAAACAAACCCATGTATACTTTCAATGTATGATAACATATCTGGTGAAATAATTGCACATATCTGTATATTTTAGATATGGCCTTACTTTTCAATTTTGTATTATTTCCTGTTTGGGCAATGTTCATTAATAAAGCAAAATATTGTAGCATTCCAAGATATAATCTATACTAGCAATATTTAAAATATTGAAAAACTATTGATAGAACTCATTCACAATTTACAAAATAATCATAATTTCTGTTGCTATTTATTCTGGTGGAGAGGCTTCCCTGGTGGCTAGGATGGTAAAGAATCTGCTGGCAATGCAGGAGTGGAAGTCCAACTCTCTGTCCTGTCCCGTTGTTTGTGACCCCATGGACCATACAGTCCATGGAATTCTCCAGGCTAGAATACTGTAGTGGATAGCCCTTTCCTTCTCCAGGTGATCTTCCCAACCCAGAAATCGAACCCATGTCTCCCACATTGCAGGCAGATTCTCTACCAGCTGAGTCAAAAGGGAAGCCCAAGAATATTGGAGTGGGTAGCCTATCCCTTTTCCAGGAAATCCTCCTGATCCAGGAATTGAACTGGGGTCTCCTGCACTACAGGTGGATTCTTTACCAACTGAGCTATCAGGGAAGCAGAAGACCCCAGTTCAATACCTGGGTTGGGACGATCCTTTGAGTAGGAAGTGGCAACCCACTCTGGTATCCTTGCCTAGAAAATTCCAAGGATACAGATGCTTGGCAGGCTACAATCAATAGCTGCCTGCAATTTTTTTTTCTGCTTTTTGCCTTTAAATTTATAAGCCTTCTGTGTCAATCAGAAATATCAATTAAATATATCCTTTTAGTGATATTTTGGTAGATGTTACCATTGTTTATTAATACCTTATTCCCATTTTAACCTAGGCACATTGATGTTCACACTTCCCAGCACTTTTTTAGTTGACAGTGCTGTTATGGACTGAATGCGTCCTTCCAAAATTCATATGATGAAATCTTAACCCTTAATATGATGATATTAGGGAATGGGGCCTTTGGTAAGTGGTTAGGTTATGAGAATGGAGCTCTCTTGAGTAGGATTAGTGCCTTTATAAAGGAAACCTGAAAAAACTCTCTCAACCCTTCCATCCTGTGAGGAATAAGCAGCAAGGAACATTATCACTGAGGCTAGGAAAACGTTTTAATGTAATGCTGTGACAAAGTACTATTTTTGTTGTCTTGAGCTGAACTGGCATTATGAGATATACTTTCTGTATATCTCAGGAAGGGATAAATGTTGGAAAAAAAGAAGTTTAGGTGGAAAAAATTCTGGTTACTATTGGCTGCATCTTACAAAATATTACCCAAAAAATGAGCTCAGGGGAAAATGGGGAGAGAAGGTGTCAATTTGCAAGCAGAAATGAAAGTGAATAAAGACACAATTAACATTTAGAGACTTGCAAGTTCAGAATAGCTGACTTCTGTTAGTTCCCAAAGGGGCTTCCCATGGGGCACCAGTGGTAAAGAACCCACCTGCCAATGCAGGAGACATAAAGAGATGCAGGTTCAATTTCTGGGTTAGGAAGATCCCCTGGAGGAGGGCATGTCAACCCACTCCAGCATTCTTTCCTGGTGAATCTCACGGACAGAAGAGTCTGGTGGGCTACAGTCCATAGGGTCACAAAGAGTCAGACATGACTGAAGCAACTTAACATGCACACACTTTAGCCCTCAAAAAGTAAGCAGAGATATAAGTGAGTTTTCAATGTAAAAATAATTATGTCTAATACATGCTTGAATTGCAAGGATTTGTTCAAGGGCTAGTGCCAAGTAAAGTGCTTAATGGATGAAAATACTTGTGGTAAAGTTTAGATCAAGGGTATTGTATTTGTTTTCTATGCCTGCTGTAACAAAGTACCACAGTCTAAGTAGTTTGCATCAAAGTTTTCTTCTCCCACAGTTCTAGGGCTAGAACTCTGAAATCAACAAAGTGTCAACAAGATTGATTTCTTCTGTTGACTCTGGGGGAGAACATGTTCCCAGGCCTCTCTCCCGCGGCTGGTGTTGGATAACAATCCATAGCAAGCAGATGCATCACTCAATCTGCCCCATTTTCACATGTCATTATCCCTGTGTATCTGTGTGTCTTTGTCTCTTCTTATAAGGACACCGATGATTAAATTTATGGCTAATTCTAAATCTTATGGCCTCTCTTTTATTTTTAATCAGCTGAGTATTTTATTTTTAATCAGCTGAGTATGTCTGTTCCTTCTTTTTTATAATATTATTATGCTTTTTTTTTTTTTTTTTTGGCTGTGCTGGGTGTTCTATTTTTTTTGGCTGTGCACTTTTCTCTATTTGTGGTGAATAATTACTTCCTGTCCCTAATACATGGCTCTAACATTTATACTATCTTGTTCTTTAACAGTATATTTGCTTTATATCACTGCTTAAATAAACTGTCACAAAATCAGTACCTTAAAATAACACAGATTTGTAATCTTACAGTTCTGGAGTTTAAAACTTCTAAACTCAAGTGGTTGGCAGGGTGATCTTCCTTGCAGGAGCTCTAGGAAAGACTACATCCTTGCTTTATTCAGCTGCTAGAGCCTGCCTAAATTCCTTGGCTCATGGCTCCACATCACCTTGACTTCCGCTTCTTTCATTTTCCTGACTCTTACCCTTCTGACTTCCTTTGATAAAGACACTTTGGATTATACTGGCCCTACCCTGACAAGCCAGAATAATCTCCCTCATTTCAGCATTAATATAACTGCATCTGCTAGATCACTTTATCTATGCAAGAGAATATATTCACAGGTTTTAGAGATTAGAAGGTAGACATGTCTGGTGTGTGTGGGAAGGACTATTCTACTTAATAAAAATACAATCTCATAGAATTGGGTCTTCAGATGAAGAAAGCTGTAATACAGTTGGTTCTAAATATCTGAGCATATTCTGTTTATGGTACTAGGTACTTCTGGTGCCTTTTTGCTATGCTGTTTTTACATATGTTGAGAAATTGGAAGATATTGTATGAGTGTTTTATTCGCTTTTTGAAATCCAATGCTTGTCTTTGCCTTAGACTTTCTCAATTATCTTTATGAAAAGGTCAATTTTTAATGTTTCCAGTTTTATTTAGATATAATTTATATAAAACATAGTGCAAGTTTAAGATACACAATATGTTTATTTAATGCATTTATGGATTGCAAAATCATTACTACCGTAGTATTAGCTACCACCTGTATTGTTACTTAATTACAATTTCCTTTCTGTGGTAAGAACATTTAGGATCTTTCTTAACAACTTTCAGGTATATAATACAGTATCATTACATATAGTCACTATGATGTACATTGTAACTCTAAAAAATGTCAATTTTAATCATGCTAATATTCAAAATAAAAATGGTATGTGATATAAAAATTAAAGCCATAATTTATAAGTAGAAATAAGAATATTGAATATATTCTGAGGGATTTCCCTAACTATTGTTTAAAAGAAAATCTGATTAGCAAGAAAAATAAAATATTTTGCTTAATTGTGACATTTTCAAAAAATGCTAGTCTCTTTTAGAGAGAACCCTTAGGAATGTGTACTTGAAATTTGCCTTCACTATTCCAATCTTGGTTTAGAAAATAAGATTATGTGGTCAATAACTTCTGAAATAAATAAGAAATGTCTATAACTTTTGATAACTTTCCTATCATACAAATATTCTGAAGTACTTAGAAATTAAAAAAATTAATGACTCTGTCATAAATATTATATTTTTCTATCATCTGCTTATGAAATACTATTGAATTTTTAAAGTTTTTTATTCTCAAGTTTGACAGACTTATAGTTATCAATACTACTAGGTGATTAATCTAAGACAAACCTGAGCTAAATTGTCCATGACATATTAATAAAAGTTATGCCAAAACATGAATTGTGTAGGGTAAAGTTTTATTCATCTCCTGGTCAGAAAATAAAAGCTTTTTTTTTCCTGTTTCTCTTAACTCTGAACCATGATTTACATCAGGTAACATCTGAAGCTATAAAGGAAAACAAAATATGTTGTGCTTTACAAATATAATTTTTTTTTAATGCTGGCTTAATGCATATGCATTCACATCCTGGAGTCTCTCAGTGAGATCGATCTCCTGGACATCAGATTGAAGTGCAAGTGGCTCTATGACAAGTCACTATACCATGGCCTCTTGGGAAGTACTTAAGGAGAATACTGAAGGATCCTTTTGAAGGTCTGCGGTGGTAACAATTGATGGATGATGGCTGGCTCCCTGCTGTCCACTTGCCAGCAAGTTGTAATGCTCGAAAAAAGCCAGGAGAATGTCTTTCTGTTTCTAGAAAATCCACAAAAGAACCACAGAGGAGTCCCAGTGCAGACCATCCTGAGAGCCTTCGCTCCATCCGTTGCCTCCTGCTGCTGATCCTTTCATCATGCTTGTGCTGAAGGACCTGTTCAGTTGCCATCTCTCTCTGGATGTTTTTTCTCCCCACCTCTTACAGTAGATAATCTACTCTTACTTCAGTATATATTTTTTAAAGTATTTCCTGATTCTTGTAATCAAATGACTCTTCACATCAGGTGACCAAAGTATTGGAGTTTCAACTTCAGCATCAGTCCTTCCTAGGAATATTCAGGACTGATTTCCTTTAGGACTGACTGGTATGATCTCCTTGCAGTACAAGGGATTCTCAAGAGTCTTCAACACCACAGTTCAAAAGCATCAATTCTTCGGTGCTCAGATTTCTTTATAGTCCAACTCTCACATCCATACCTGACTACTGGAAAAACCATTTTGACTAGATAGTAAGTTTATGAAGTTTTAAATGGCTTCTGGAAAGCACATAAAAAATTGAAAACATAATCCCCCAAAAATGGTCAATCCTATAACTAAAAGAAGTCAATAGCATAAAACTTTCATTTATTTAAAAACCAACAAATAAATGTATGTAATAAAACAAAGTAGTGTAAAGTTAAGTAAAATAAAATTAAAAAAAAAATTCTATAATAAAAAAATAAAGCAGACTTACAGATGTACAGAACAAACTGCAGGTTGGCAGTAGAGGGGGAGGGTATTAAGAGACACAAACTAGTGTGTGTAAAATAAATAAGCAGAGGCTTCCCTGGTGGGTCAATGGTAAAGAATACACTTGCCAGTGCAGGAGACATGGGTTGGATCCATAATCTTGGAAATCCCTTATTTGAGAGGATCCTTCATGCCTTGGAACAACTAAGCCTGAGTGCTTCAACTATTGAACCTGTGCTGTAGAGCCAGGGAGATGCAACTTCTGAACCCATTTGCTTCAACTACTGAAGCTTGTGGGGCCCTAGAGCCAGTGCTCCGCAACAAGAGAGGCCACTGCAATGAGAAGCTCTCTCACCACATCTAGAGAGTAGTCCCCACTCGCCACAACTAGAGGAAAGCCTGTATAGCAACAGAGACCCAGCCTAGTCAAAAAGAAAGAAAGAAATAAGCAATAAGGAAGTATTGTACATTACATGGAAATATAGCCATTGTTTTGTATTAATTCTAAACAAAATATAATTTATAAACATATTGAACCCTAGATCATACACCTGAAACTAATATAGTATTGCCTGTCAATTAGACTTTAATAGATATAAATAAAAATAAAATAAATTATATTTTTGCCATGCACAATTCACTATGAGAGTTGTTGTGGGTGTAGAAATGCATGAATTTTTGCAGGTTGGAAAGGATAATGAGAGTAAGCTAGCAACAGCCATATAATGAAGCAAGTGCTCCAAAAACACTACCTTCCAGATGCTATGGGACACATTAAGAGTGTGCTAGGCCAAACCTCCAAGAGGGAAGAACGTTTTCCTGATTAGAACAGTTCAGGTCAGTTCAGTCACTCAGTCGTGTCTGACTCTTTGTGACCCCATGAATCACAACACACCAGGCCTCCCTGTCCGTCACCAACTCCCAGAGTCCACCCAAACCCATATCCATTGAGTCAATGATGCCATCCAACCATCTCATCCTCTGTTGTCCCCTTCTCCTGCCCTCAATATTTCCCAGCATCAGGATCTTTTCCAATGAATTAGCTCTTCAAATTAGGTGGCCAAAGTATTGGAGCTTCAGCTTCAACATTCCAATGAACACCCAGAACTGATCTCCTTTAGGATGGACTTGTTGGATCTCCTTGCAGTCCAAGGGACTCTCAAGAGTCTTCTCCAACACCACAGTTCAAAAGCATCAATTCTTCAGTGCTCAGCTTTCTTTATAGTCCAACTCTCACTTTGCAAATTAATCTTAATCTTATGGTTAATCAGTTATAGGAAATAAGAGATACTGGAAGGTGAATAAATAGAATTTTATGAGACTGATGTTAATGTAATATAATTGAGTTATGTAAGTAGAGATGGGCTTCCCAGGTGGATCAGTGGTAACTAATCTGCCTGCCAATGCAGGAGATGCAGGTTCCATCCCTGGGTCAGAGGTCCCCTGGAGAAAGAAATAGCAACCAATTCCAGTCTTCTTGCATGGAAAATTCCATGGACAGATAAAGATGGTGGGCTACAGTTCATGGGGTCACAAAGAGTTGGATACAACTTGGCAACTAAACAGCAGCAAGAAGTGGAGATATCAGGCATTAAGGAATAATAAAACATGAAGGAGGAAGGAAAAATAAAGAAGGCATCATATCTTGAAAGCTATATTAATTCACTATGATATAATATAAATACTTGAAAGGCTACTTTTCTTTCACTAAAACTTGAATGATTTGGACAAATAAATTCACTGGCCCTGCCCAGTAGCCCAAGAGAATGCAAACTGAGAAGGATTTGAGGACCAGCTTTCAAGTTGAAAATACAGAATAAAAGTTCATCTATAATATGCTATGCTAAGTCACTTCAGTCGTGTCCAACTCTGTGCGACCCCATAGACAGCAGCCCACCAGGCCTCCCCGTCCCTGGAATTCTCCAGGCAAGAACACTGGAGTGGGTTGCCATTTCCTTCTCCAATGCATGAAAGTGAAAAGAGAAAGTGAAGTCGCTCAGTCATGTCCGACTCTTAGCGATCCCATGGACTGCAACCTGCAGGCTCCTCCGTCCGTGGGATTTTCCAGGCAAGAGTACTGGAGTGGGGTGCCATTGCCTTCTCCTCATCTATAATACTCATAAATAAAGTCCGTGAACCACATGAATCAATTATCACATAGGTTCTTAAATAAACATCTAGATTTGGGAGCACATCTATCAAACCTACTATATCATATTTCAAGGCATGAGACCAAAACATCAACACATTTTTCCAAGCAGTTTAGTTCCCTCAAAACTCAGACGGTGAAGAATCTACCTACAATGCAGGAGACCTGAGTTCGATCCCTGGGTTAAGAAGATCCCCTGGAGATAGGAATGGTCACCCACTCTAGTTTTCTTGCCTGGAGAATTCCATGCAGAGGAGTTTTGTGGGCTACAGTCCATGGGGTCTCAAAGAATCAGACACAACTGACTGACTAATACTTTCACTTTAACTGATTAAGCATAAAAATATGTAAGTTTAACTTTATAAGCTTATTTATGCATAAATGCTTATTTATGGAAATGATATATTTATATTAAACAACACAATTTTACAGATGCTAAGTAAATTATGTGAACAGCAGCAAAGACAGAAATGAAAATCAGAATCAGACAAAATACAAAAAATTGCAATTATTTTGACATCTTGAAAACAGCCCCAGAAATACTAATTTCAGGTATGATATTTGTTACAGTTGTCTCCAAGAGCATATTTAATATCAAATGTGTTAGTCAGGGATAAATTGTAGTACTTTAATTTCATTATATCTGATTATATCTCTTAGCCTTGTGTATTAGTCTTGTTAATCCCAGTAATAAGAGTTAGGTGTCTCAGTCATAGTATACAAGAGTCTTCACTCTCCTCAAAGAACATGGTAGGTAATATATCACATTATATTTGTCTTAAGTATTAACAAATACATTATTGACTAAATAAGGTATATAATATAATGTTTCAAAATATATATAGATTAGGACTATGACTACTTTGATGTCAAAGTGTTTTTTGCCATCAGAGAAATTTGTCTTTGTTTTTCTTTTCTTTTTCTTCTTCTGTAGAGAGGAATAGAGTGGTACCTCTTACAAAAGTGCTGTGAAAAACCAAAGTACAAAGATGGGATGAGTTCCTGGCAAATCATACCCACCCAATCAGTGCATATTGTCTAGTACATGACACACACACACATACATTAGTTAGTAATGTATGATTGAGTGAGTAAATGGATTGTCCCAGACCTTTACAGTTTGCAGCTCACTTTACTTTTAAATAATTGTTGGCCAGTAAAAACATATACTATTTATCACCTCCAATATTTGAAATACAAATTACGAATAAAAAAAATCTAAGCAGATAAGGTCATCTACATGCTCAGTTGTGTCCTATTCTTTGTGGTTCCACAGACTGTAGCCCACCAGGCTCCTCTGTCCATGGGATTGTCCAGGCAAGAATATTGGAGTGGATTGACATTTTTTACTCCATAGGTTCTTCACAACCCAGGGATTGAACCAATGCTTCTTGTGCCTCCTGCACTGGCAGGCAGATTCTTTGCCACTGTGCCATCTGGGAAGCCCAAGGTCACCTAGTTTTTTTCTTAATAATATATGTACTTATATATAATATATATGCTAGAATTATTGATTATAATATGGAATAGTACAGTATCATTATGCATCAGTAGTGAATCAGGCACTAAATAATACACATATTTTCTTTGCATTAAATATTTGCCTATATTCATTATTTGAAATAAAACAATTGGTGTTATACAAGTTTAATAGTATAATAAAATTTTATATTTTCATGAAGCAATGAAATATAACTATACAGCAAATAAACAAATTTAAGGCTTAAAAATCTAATTCTGTTCAAATATATTTCTTATAATACCTCAAGATCATTTATTGAGTTTATATGATATACATATATTATAAATATGCATATATAAATATATGTATTAATTATATATATATATGTATATATGTCTCTGTGCATGGGTAGATAGCAATGCAGTCCATAGAATTGGCATTGTACTTTCAATTAAAAGATTGCTTATTTATAAAAATTATATCTTTTTATTAAACAACACAATTTTACAGATGTTAAGTAAACTATGTTAACAACAGTAGCTTAAAGACAGAAATAAAAATCAGAATCAGACAAAATAAAAAAATTGCAATTATTTTGGCATCTTGAAAACAGCACCAGAAATACTAATTTCAGATGTGATATTTTGTTACAGTTGTCTCCAAGAACATATTTAATACCAAATGTGTTAGTCAGGGATAAATTGTAGCCCTTCAATTTCATTTACTGGAACTAGTAAAATGAGTATGGAAATTAGCTTCCAAAAGTACTGAAATGAGAGGCTTATAAAAGATTGGATGGGTCTGTATTGCTTACATGTTAATTTAGCGATGCATCTTGATTATATGATATAATAGGAAGAACAATTACCATTAACTCAACTAATATTAGAATCTAATCCATGATGTTAACTCCCTGTCACACCGCTCATACTTGCTTCTCTCCAAATTTCTATTATGTCCATTTTTCAAGATGAAAATGGTGACAAATTACACCAACCACTAGAGTCCTGACTTGAAATCAGCGAATTAGCCGGCTGTATGATATAAAAGCCAGTGTTAGAAAATAATTTGCAGTCTCCCAGAACATTGTTTTACACTTTGAGTTTATTAAACTAAAAACAAAACTAAACAACCCTTATTAAGATACTCATCAAACATATGAATTTATCTCTTTACAGTTTCCTTTCAAATAATCCATTGCTTAAATCCTGATTTTAGTGTTTATGATGCCATATTCAAAAATTTCATGCAAATAGTCTCATTATGCTTTAAATAGGCAGTGTTTATTTGCTTATTAAAATGATTAGGCATTGTCTTAATTCGTTCAGGCTACAATAACAAAATATTAATACCACAGACTGGGTGGCTTGTAAACACTAAACATTTCTTTCTCACATTTCTTGAGCCTTGAAGTCTGCAGTCAGGGTCAGCATGGTCAGCAAGGGCTCTTTTCTGGGTCACAGACTTCAAGTAGTAGCCTCAAGGGGCAGATGGGGCTGGGCCGTTCTGTTAGTCTCTTTTATAAAAGCACTAATCACATTCACGAGCTTTCTACCCCCATGGCCTGTTGTTCTTCAGTCTCTCAGTCGTGCCTGACACTTTGTGACCCCATAGAGCACAGTCCATCAGGCTTCCCTGTCTTTCACTATCTCCCAGAGTTTGCTCAAACTCTTGTCCATTGAGTCGGTGATGCCATCCAACCATCTCATTCTTTATAGCCCCCGTCCTAGTATCTCCTAAATACCTCAACCCACAATATAGCATTGGGCATTAGAATTTCAATGCATGAATGTATGAATCTGGGGGGAAACACATACATTCAGACCACAGCAGGATTTTTTTGTTTGTTTGTTTTTATTCTAACATGTATACTAACTTCAAATATATCTGCATAATTTATAAATATATTATACATATTGATGTATGTGTGTGCTTGCTCCCAATCATGTCCGATTCTGCAACTTCAAGGACTGTAGCCCACCAGGCTCCTCTGTCCATAGGATTCTTCTGACAAGAATACTAGAGTGGGGTGTCATTTCCTCCTCTAGGGGATCATCCTGACCCAGGGATCAAACCCACATCTCCTGTGTCTCCTGCATCTCCTGCATTGGCAAGTGGATCTTTACCACTATGTATGTACATTTATAATTATATATATATATATATATATATATATATATATATATGTATATAGTCCTGGAGAACACTCCTTGTACCTCTTCCTTTATCATTTTGAAATTTACCTCATCTCTTCTACATATACATCAAACAGCAGTCTCCAAAATCACACATTCAGCTTCTTATAGTTTTCCTTCTACCACATCTAATTCTCAAATCATGTTTACCACTCCTCATGAAACAAAACAGAAAGTAATCTGTACCCTGAATAACTGAGATTTGTGAGGATCAACAGAAATGACGATATGAGCATTTGAGGTCTTCAGAGACTATATGAATGAAAGAAAAGTTATTACTAGTACAAACAATCTTTGGATTTGGTCAGATTACAATTGGCAGTGCATTTTTAAGGATGAGACTGGTGGTTCAGATGGTAAAGAATCTCCTGCAATGCAGGAGACCCGTGTTCAATCCCTGGATCAGGAAGATCCTCTGGAAAAGGGTATGGCTATCCACTCCAATATTCTTCCCTGGAAAATCTCATGGACAGAGGAGCCTGGTGGGCTATAGTCCATGGGTCACAAAGAGTCAGACATGATTGAAAGACTAATATTTTCACTTTTTAGGGGTGAAAATAATAAATTTAAATAAATTAATCTAAATTTTATTTTAATTATTAAAATCAGGATTAAAAAGGAACAAAAATATTTTTTACTGAAACCTATTGGCACATAAGAATAAGAATATTAACAACTTTTGGTACATTTGATTTCATAAGTTTTATAAAAATTGTATTATTTTTATAATAACCAATCAGAGATTTTTTTAATTTTTTAAAATTTTACTTAGAGGGTAGTTGCTTTACAATGTCGTGTTGCCAGTCAGATATTTGAGGTTATATTTATTCAGGGGAAGCCTCGTTTATTAAAATTACATGGAATAGCATTGTGTAAACCAGTGAGTTGGTATTTTATATTACTTTATAATACATATAACTGCTGATACATTTTTCTCCCATACTAACACTTTAAGTAACTTTTGGACTTTTGATTTTATAAAAGATTAGGATAATATAGTATGTTTAAACTTTAAAGCAATATTAACTGTGAAAATAACACAAAGATGTTGAAAGACTCAAATTTTATTACATTAAAAATTATTGTCGTGACTCCTCTGAAATCTACTATATGGAAAAATTTAAGATCATTTATTCAGTATGATATATGTGAAATAGTCAACAAAGGGTAATTGCAACTAAAATAAATAGATTACCTTGTTATTAAAATACAATGTGAAAAGTTTTATCATGTCAGTGTCTAAAAGGAAACTTCAGAAGTTGGAAAATAATCATTCTGAGTAGTATATTTCTAAATAAAATAATTTAATTACTTAATATATCAGCAAGCAGAACCAGTTCCAGTTTGTTTTCATATTGCATTTATAACATATTTTTATGATGATAAATTCTGAGAGGAAACTAAAGTAATATTTATCAAACAAAACAAAGAAAACTATGGGAAGTAGATCTAAAAAGAGAAAATGAAAAAAGCTTTTAAGATGATACTGGGCAAATTACTTAAACGTTGAATGATTTTCATCATTATCAAACTTACCTGTAATGATAAAAAATAGTTCTTTAGCTCAGCTCATTTTTGCTTAGCACTGTAATGTCAACTCTACCTCCACCAATTATAGACAAACATATACATAAGTAATAGAGATGGAGATGAAGAAGCAGATACAAGTTCAGATACAAATGGAGATGCAGATGGAGATGAAGGAGATGTGGGTGGAGAGAGATATTAAAACCACAAAGACATTATATCCAGGCTTATTTTAGATGTAATCATATAGATTCAATTTTTATTTACTCCATAATTAGTTTGCTAAGACTGTTGTACCATAGCCTGGGTGGCTTAAACAACAAACATTGCTGCTTCTTACAGTTTTAGATGCTCGAAATCCGAGACTGAAGTGTCAGCAGGATGTTTCCATCTGAGACCTGTGATGGAAGGATCCGTTCCAGGGCTTTCTACTTGGCTTGTAGAGAAGTCTTCTGCCTGTCTTCAATCTATACTTGTCTACATCTAAATTTCTTCTTGTAAGAAAACTAGTCATACTGGATTAGTGGTAAAAAAAAAAAAAAAAAAAAAAAAAAAACAAAACAAACTGCCTGCAAATGCAAGAGATGCAGGAGACGTGGGTTCAGTCCCTGAGTGGGAAAGATCTCCTGGAGAAGGAAATAGCTACTCACTCCAGTATTCTTGCCTGGAAAATCCCATGGACAGAGGAGCCTGGTGGACTACAGTCCATGGGGTCGCAAAGAGTCATACACGAGTGAGCAACTGAGCTTACTGGATTAGTCAGTTCAGTCAGTTCAGTCACTCAGTCATGTCCTACTCTTTGTGACCCCATGAATCACAGCAGGCCAGGCCTCCCTGTCCATCACCAATACCCGGAGTTTACCCAAACTCATGTTCATCGAGTAGGTGATGCCATCCAGCCATCTCATCCTCTGTTGTCCCCTTCTCCTCCTGCCCTCAATTCCTCCCAGCATCAGGGTCTTTTCCAATGAGTCAACTCTTCACATGAGGTGGCCAAAGTATTGGAGTTTTAGCTTCAGCATCAGTCCTTCCAATGAACACCCAGGACTGATCTCCTATAGGATGGATTGATTGGAACTCCTTGCAGTCCAAGGGACTCTCAAGAGTCTTCTCCATCACCACGGTTCAAAAGCATGAATTCTTTGACACTCAGCTTTCTTCACAGTCCAACTCTCTCATCCATATATGGCCACTGGAAAAAACATAGCCTTGACTAGATGGACCTTTGTTGGCAAAGTAATGTCTCTGCTTTTCAATATGTTGTCTAGGTTGGTCATAACTTTCCTTCCAAGGAGTAAATGTCTTTTAATTTCATGGCTGCAATCACCATCTGCAGTGATTTTGGAGCCCAAAAAAATACAGTCTGACACTGTTTCCACTGTTTCCCCATCTATTTTCCATGAAGTCTGGTTCCATGGGACCAGATGCCATGATCTTAGTTTTCTGAAAGTTGAGCTTTAGGCCAACTTTTTCACTCTCCTCTTTCATATTCATCAAAAGGCTTTTTAGTTCCGGGCCTACCCTAAAAACCTCATATTAAGTAATTACCACCATAAAGGCCTTTTCTTCTAAATAGAGTCACATTCTGATGTACTTGGGATTAGAGTTTCAGCATACAGTTTTGGGGAGCAACAATCTTGTATACAACATGTCCTAATATTTAGTAGTAGTATGCAATATAATGATTAATGTTATAGTGTTTTTATTTGATAACCATAAAATATTGATTCTCCTCTATGAAAGATATTTTCATTTTCTGTGCTAATACTTATCTTTCTTGCCTCATAGTCTATGCTTTTATTTATTCATTTGGTTGCCTATATATATATTCATTAATATGTTTACTTCCATGCCAAATGTTTAATTTTTATTTGAATAATAATTGTGTGCTCTTTTTGAAATTAATTGTCCTCTCAATTTCATCTTAATTAATTGTTGTATGACAATAATGTAGCTTTTTATTTCTTTTATTTAGATTAAAAAATCCACTTTATTCTTGAAGATGATATCCTTGGAGTTGGCCAGATTCTTGTTGGAATTGGAACGAAATTATTTCTTGACATATGGCACCAGAATCATCCTCATATGCCTTTCAGTTGTATTTTTTTTAATTCAATTTTTCTGAAATTTTCTCCCTTTGTTTTTAATTTTTTTAAAGCTAGACACCACACTTACATAATATCTTCATACATTTTACAGATTTGTTTAGTTAGCCTTACACTTGATTATTTTTCTATGTACTGAATTCCAGCTATAAAAATGTTTTCAACTAAAATTTTGCAAATTAAAATACAATATGGTATCCCAGATGACTCAGGTAAAGAATAGTCAGTATTGACAATGGTACTGACAATAGTCAACAGTAAAGAATCTGTAGTAGTAAAGAGTCTGTCTACCAATGCATAGAGACATGAATTTGATCCCTGGGTTGGGAAGATCCCCTGGAGAAGGAAATAGCAACCTATTCCAGTGTTCTTGCTTGGAGAATTCCAAGGACAGAGGAGTCTGGTAGGCTACAGTACCTAGGGCTATGGTACAACAAAGAGTTGGACACAACTGAAGCTCACACACTGGGCCACTGGGAAATCATGGTCATACTTGCTTATTTGTTGTTGCTCCCTCCACTGAAATTCATTAATAATAGTCTTTTTTTTTTTTTTTTTTCAGTAGCTAAGACATATCCAATTCTTTGCAACCCCATGGGCTGCAGCACACCAGGCTTCCCTGTCTTCGCTGTCTCCCACAGTTTCCTCAAACTCATGTCCATTGAGTCAGTCATGCGATTCAGTCATCTCATTCTCTGTTGTCCCCTTCTCCTCCTGCCCTCAATCTTTCCCAGCATCAGGATCTTTTTCAGTGAGTCAGCTCTTCACATTAGGTGGCCAGAATATTGGAGCTTCAGCTTCAACATCAGTCCTTCCAAAGAATATTCAGGGTTGATTTCCTTTCAGATTAACTGATTTGATCTCTTTGCCTGTCCAAGGGATTATCAAGAGTCTTCTCCATCCTGCTGTGATGTATGTAGGAGAGTGTTTTGCCTATGTTCTCCTCTAGGAGCTTTATAGTTTCTGGTCTTACTTTTAGATCTTTAATCCATTTTGAGTTTATTTTTGTGTATGGTGTTGGAAAGTGCTCTAGTTTCATTCATTTACAAATGTTTGACCAGTTTTCCCAGCAGAGGGTGGGATGATTTGGGAGAACGACATTGAAATATGTATAATATCATATATGATCATCTCACACACATATTGCCAGGCTTCAGCAATATGTGAACTGTGAACTTCCTGATGTTCAAGCTGGTTTTAGAAAAGGCAGAGGAACCAGAGATCAAATTGCCAACATCCGCTGGATCATGGAAAAAGCAAGAGAGTTCCAGAAAAACATCTATTTCTGCTTTCTTGCCTATACCAAAGCCTTTGACTGTGTGGATCACAATTAACTGTGGAAAATTCTGAAAGAGATGGGAATAACAGACCACCTGATCTGCTTCTTGAAAAACTGGTATGTGGGTCAGGAAGCAACAGTTAGAACTGGACATGGAAAAACAGACTGGTTCCAAATAGGAAAAGGAGTATGTCAAGGCTGTATATTGTCACCCTGTTTATTTAAGTTATATGCAGAGTACATCATGAGAAACGCTGGACTGGAAGAAACACAAGTTGGAATCAAGATTGCTGGGATAAATATCAAGAACCTCAGAAATGCAGATGACACCACCCTTATGGCACAAAGTGAAGAGGAACTAAAAAGCCTCTTGATGAAAGTGAAAGTGGAGAGTGAAAAAGTTGGCTCAAAGCTCAACATTCAGAAAACAAAAATCATGGCATCCGGTCCCATCACTACATGGGAAATAGATGGAGAAACAGTGGAAACAGTGTCAGACTTTATTTTTCTGGGCTCCAAAATCACTGCAGATGGTGACTGCAGCCATGAAATTAAAAGACGCTTACTCCTTGGAAAGAAAGTTATGATCAACCTAGATAGAATATTCAAAAGCAGAGACATTACTTTGCCAACAAAGGTTCACCTCGTCAAGGCTATGGTTCTTCCTGTGGTCATGTATGGATGTGAGAGCTGGACTGTGAAGAAGGCTGAGCGCCGAAGAATTGATGCTTTTGAACTGTGGTGTTGGAGAAGACTCTTGAGAGTTCCTTGGAGTGCAAGGAGATCCAACCAGTCCATTCTGAAGGAGATCAGCCCTAGGATTTCCTTGGAAGGAATGATGCTAAAGCTGAAACTCCAGTACTTTGGCCACCTCATGCGAAGAGCTGACTCATTGGAGAAGACTCTGATGCTGGGAGGGATTGAGGGCAGAAGGAGAAGGGGACGACAGAGGATGAGATGGCTGGATGGCATCACTGACTCGATGGATGTGAATCTCAGTGATCTCCCGGAGTTGGTGATGGACAGGGAGGCCTGGCGTTCTGCGTTTCATGGGGTCGCAAAGAGTCAGAAAGGACTGAGCGACTGATCTGATAGGATCGGATCTGATCTATATGAAACAAGTTGCCAGTCCAGGTTGGATGCAGGATACTGGCTGCTTGGGGCTGGTGCACGGGGATGACCCAGAGGGATGGTGTGGGGAGGGAGGTGGGAGGAGGGTTCAGGATGGGGAACACATGTATACCTGTGGTGGATTCATTTTGATATATGGCAAAACCAATACAATATTGTAAAATTAAATAAAATTAAATTAAATTAAAAAATAAATAAAACCTTAAAAAAAAAAAAAAAAAAAGAGTCTTCTCCAGCACCACAGTTGAAAAGCATCAAGTCTTGACTGCTCAGCCTTCTTTATGGTCCTGTTCTCATATCTGTTTGAATTATGGACTTTTTTCAGCAAAGTGATGTCTCTGCTTTTTAATACACTATCTAGCTTTGTCATAGCTTTTCTTCCAAAGAGAAATAGGGTCCCTGAAATTTCTATTATCTGTTGATTTATTGTTTACCTTCTATAATCTCCTTCTGTAATACCTGTTATAGGAATTATGTATCTAATTCCATGTGTTTTTGTGAGCACTAGCTTTTATATTTTCCATATCTTCTAATTTAGTTTACTTTTTGGCAAGAAGATGATTTCATGAATTTTAATTTGTATCCCTTCTACACATTTGTTATATTTTTGAAATCATTTTTTTTTATTTTAAAGAGATTTTTGTTTTCTAGTGTTCCTATTTCCTAGTACTATTTTTCTTTTCTTAAATAGTACAAAAGCTTTCCATATTTCTCTTAATATGTATCTTAATATTATTATTTTTCTCATCAGCAACATAATCAGCATCATCTCTACCACTTTTCTCTCCTTTTATTGAGATATACTTGACATGTAACATCATATTAGTTGAAGGTGTGCAATATAATGATTTTATATATGTATATATTGCAAAGCAGTCACTACAACAAGTTTAGTTGACATCTGTTGCCTTGTGCTTGTGTGTCCAACAACGTGCTAAGTCGTATCCAACTCTTTGAGACCCCAAGATTGTGGCCTGCCAGGCTCCTCTGTCCATGGGATTTTCTAGCCAAGAATACTGGAGTGGGTGGCTATTTCATTCTTTTTTTTTAAAATTTTTATTTTATTTTATTTTTTAACTTTACAATATTGTATTGGCTTTTCCATATATCAAAATGAATCCGCCACACATATACATGTGTTCCCCATCCTGAACCCTCCTCCCTCCTCCCTCCCCACACCATCCCTCCGGGTCGTGCCAGTGCACCAGCCCCAAGCATCCAGTATCGTGCATCGAACCTGGACTGGTGACTCGTTTCATATATGGTATTATACATGTTAAGGGATCTTCTTGACCCAGGGATCAAGTCCGGGTTTCTTGGATTGCAGGCAGGTTCTTTGCCACTGAGCCACCAGGGAAGACCTCACATAATTCTAATTTTTTTTTCTTCTCAGGAAATTTTTTAAATTCTGCTCTCATAGCCACTTAGCTTTTCAAATATACTATATAGTATTGTGAACTCTGTTGCCATGCTGTACATTACATCCCAGAACTTATCTTTTAAGGACTTTTTTAACAATTTCTTTTTGTCCTAATTTATTGTTATTTTATCTAGATAGAGTTCCTGATAAGCTTATTCATCATATTCTTTCTTTTGAGTGTTGTTTGTTCTCACTGTATGTTCTGCATTCCTTGCTGTTTACTCTCACATATGAATTGATGGTTAAGTTAATTCATTGAGGATATTGATATATGTTTCCTTTGCCGTCTCGTTCTTTCCCCCTTTTGATTAGACTCAATCCTGCTTATGAGGTTTGTTCTCTTTCATAGGTGGGATCTTCGAGTCCCCTGTGTCCGTCTGCCATTTCCTCTATTTAGGTAAAAGTCTGCTGTAGAATGCCAGCATACAAACACCGCCTCCTTGGCAATGATTTATTTTGAGCAGATCTTCACTTTCCACCACTGTTCACTGCTGTATCATTGCTTTCCAATTTCTGGCTTTTTTACACCACTTTAGCATTGAGACCAGGATTTTTATGGATCTCTCCTGAGAAGAAAAGCTACATCATTGTCTTGTCAGTGCAGTGGGCTAGAACTTGTTGCTTCTAGTTTATCTGTCAGCAAAATTCAATTTGTGTGAAGTCATCCATAAATTCTTCACAATCTGGTTCACTTCCATACTGCCATTATCTTTATGACTTTATTGTAGTCTGTACTACATTACTGTCATTTTAATGTTTTTGGGGAGGGAGAAAAGATAACAAGAGCAAAACACATACACACATTTCCTTGTATAGCAAACATATTTATATATACATGAATAAATATATAGATAAAGGAGAGATAATGTATTAATCAGTATCTTTCAGATAAACAAAAATCAATAGAATAGACACTTAGCCAGATAAATAGATAAGATAGATAAGACATTCATTATAGGGAATTAGTTCACACAATTATGAAAGTTGACAAGTTCCAAGGTCTGCTGTCTCAAGAGGGATAGACCCAGGAGAACAGATACATAGTTTTGAGTTAAAGTCCAAAGGTCTACAGTTGAGGAGAGCCAACAAAGTAATTTCCAGTCTGAAAGCTGGCAGACTTGGGATCCAAGAAGAGCCAGTCTATAAGGCTAAGTCTGAAGGCCAAACAAGACCCACACACCAGCTCCAAGCAATCAGGCTGGAACCATTCCCTGTCAGGCATTTTATTCTATTCAGGTCTTCAGTGGATAAGATGTGGCCCACTCACCTTTGGATAGGCAATCTGCTTTATTTACTGTATCTACTTAAATCTTAGTCTAATCCAAAACTTCCATCACAGACACACCCAGAATAATATTTGGCCACAGGAAGCCCCACTCAAGTTGACACAAGATATAAAAATTACAATAAGCAGCGAAAGCTTATATGTAATTTATACTGTGCTTGCTACTGTTACTCTACATCAGATCAGATCAGTCACTGAGTCGTGTCTGACTCTTTGAGACCCCATGAACCGCAGCATGACAGGCCTCCCTGTCCATCACCAACTCCCGGAGGTCACTCAGACTCACATCCATAGAGTCAGTGATGCCATCCAGCCATCTCATCCTCTGTCGTCCCCTTCTCCTCCTGCCCCCAATCCCTCCCAGCATCAGAGTCTTCTCCAATGAGTCAACTCTTCGCATGAGGTGGACAAAGTACTGGAGTTTCAGCTTTAGCATAATTCTTTCCAAAGAAATCCAAGGGCTGATCTCCTTCAGAATGGACTGGTTGGATCTCCTTGCAGTCCAAGGGACTCTCAAGAGTCTTCTCCAACACCACAGTTCAAAAGCATCAATTCTTCGGCGCTCAGCCTTCTTCACAGTCCAGCTCTCACATCCATACATGACCACAGGAAAGACCATAGCCTTGACTAGGCGAACCTTTGTTGGCAAAGTAATGTCTCTGCTTTTGAATATGCTATCTAGGTTGGTCATAACTTTCCTTCCAAGGACTAAGTGTCTTTTAATTTCATGGCTGCAGTCACCATCTGCAGTGATTTTGGAGCCCAGAAAAATAAAGTCTGACACTGTTTCCACTGTTTCTCCATCTATTTCCCATGTAGTGATGGGGCCAGATGCCATGATCTTCGTTTTCTGAATGTTGAGCATTAAGCCAACCTTTTCACTCTCCACTTTCACTTTCATCAACAGGCTTTTTAGCCCCTCTTCACTTTCTGCCATAAGGGTGGTGTCATTTGGCTATCTGAGGTTGTTAATATTTCTCCCAGCAATCTTGATTCCAACTTGTGTTTCTTCCAGTCCAGCATTTCTCATGATGTACTCTGCATATAAGTTAAATAAACATGGTGACAATATACAGCCTTGACGTACTCCTTTTCCTATTTGGAACCAGTCTGTTGTTCCATGACCAGTTCTAACTGTTGCTTCCTGACCTGCATCACACGAGTATTTATTCCACTTATGCACAGTAGTTATGTTCTAGAATGTCACTTCAAACACTGAATTAGTAAATAACCTTTGCTCCTAGGGAATGAGGGTTAAGTTTCTGTAACTTCTAATCAAAACATTTTGGTCAACCATTAAATACATAACCTTGTTTTACCTGTGTTCCTCTTTAAAGACATCTTATTTAATGTATATTATTGATTCATAAATGTTGAACTCACAGCCAAAAGCTCCGTAACATGTACCTTAACAAAGCTAATCTAATAAACAGAAAGTATGATATTTTCTCCATGATGCACACCACATCTCGTGCCTGTGAACACTAAACTAAATGTCCACAGTATACTTCAAATCAGATTAGGTCAGTCGCTCAGTCGTGTCCGACTTTTTGCTACCCCATGAATTGCAGCACGCCAGGAATCCCTGTCCATCACCAGCTCCCGGAGGTCACTCAGACTCAAATCCATCAAGTCAGTGATTCCATCCAGCCATGTCATCCTCTGCCGTCCGCTTCTCCTCCTGCCCCCAATCCCTACCAGCATCAGAGTCTTCTCCAATGAGTCAACTCTTTGCATGAGGTGGCCAAAGTACTGCAGTTTCAGCTTTAGCATCAGTCCTTCTAAAGAAATCCCAGGGCTGATCTCCTTCAGAATGGACTAGTTAGATCTCCTTGCAGTCCAAGGGACTCTCAAGAGTCTTCTCCAACACCATAGTTCAAAAGCATCAATTCTTCGGCGCCCAGTCTTCTTCACAGTTCAGCTCTCACATCCAGACATGACCACAGGAAAGACCATAGCCTTGACTAGATGGGCCTTTGTTGGCAAAGTAATGTCTCTGCTTTTGAATATGCTATCTAGGTTGGTCATAACTTTCCTTCCAAGGAGTAAGCGTCTTTTAATTTCATGGCTGCAGTCACCATCTGCAGTGATTTTGGAGCCCAGAAAAACAAAGTCTGACACTGTTTCCACTGTTTTCCCATCTATTTCCCATGAAGTGATGGGACTGGATGCCATGATCTTCGTTTTTTGAATGTTGAGCTTTAATCCAACTTTTTCACTCTCTACTTTCACTTTCATCAAGAGGCTTTTGAGTTCCTCTTCCCTTTCTGCCATAAGGGTGGTGTCATCTGCATTTCTGAGGTTATTGATATTTCTCCTGGCAATCTTGATTCCAACTTGTGTTTCCTCCAGTCCAGCATTTCTCATGATGTACTCTGCATATAAGTTAAATAAGCAGGGTGACAGTATACAGCCTTGACGTACTCCTTTTCCTATTTGGAACCAGTCTGTTGTTCCATGTCCAGTTCTAACTGTTGCTTCCTGACCTGCATACAAATTTCTCAAGAGGCAGATCAGGTGGTCTGGTATTCCCATCTCTTTCTGAATTTTCCACAGTTGATTGTGATCCACACAGGATCAAAGGCTTTGGCATAGTCAATAAAGCAGAAATAGATGTTTTTCTGGAACTCTTTTGCTTTTTCCATAATCCAGAAGATGTTGGCAATTTGATATCTGGTTCCTCTGCCTTTTCTAAATCCAGCTTGAACATCAGGAATTTCACAGTTCACATATTGCTGAAGCCTGGCTTGGAGAATTTTGAGCATTACTTTACTAGGGTTTGAGATGAGTGCAATTGTGCAGTAGTTTGAGCGTTCTTTGGCATTGCCTTTCTTTGGGATTGGAATGAAAACTGACCGTTTCCAGTCCTGTGGCCACTGCTGAGTTTTCCAAATTTGCTGGCATATTGAGTGTAGCACTTTCACAGCATCATCTTTCAGGATTTGGAATAGCTCCACTAGAATTCCATCACCTCCACTAGCTTTGTTCCTAGTGATGCTTTCTAAGGCCCACTTGACTTCATATTCCAGGATGTCTGGCTCTAGGTCAGTGATCACACCATCATGATTATCTGGGTCGTGAAGATCTTTTTTGTACAGTTCTTATGTGTATTCTTGCCACCTCTTCTTAATATCTTGTGCTTCTGTTAGGTCCATACCATTTCTGTCCTTTATCACGCCCATTTTTGCATGAAATGTTCCTTTGGTATCTGATTTTCTTGAAGAGATCTCTAGTCTTTCCCATTCTGTTGTTTTCCTCTATTTCTTTGCATTGATCACTGAAGAAGGCTTCCTTATCTCTTCTTACTATTCTTTGGACCTCTGCATTCAGATGTTTATATCTTTCCTTTTCTCCTTTGCTTTTTGCTTCTCTTCTTTTCCCAGCTATTTGTAAGGCCTCCCCAGACAGCCATTGTGCTTTTCTGCATTTCTTTTCCATGGGGATGGTCTTGATCCCTGTCTCCTGTACAATGTCAGTATACTTAGCATTATATTAAACAGCAAAGTCACCACAGAAACAAAAAGATACAGAAACAATATGGTACTAAGTAGCCCATAATAAGGATACTTGCTTGTAGTATGAGGGTTGATTCAAGAAGACAGAACTTTGCCTAGTTGGAACTAAGCTGGAAAAGTATATGTCAGGTGGCTCACCCACTCTACCCATATCCACCAATGACTAGGAAAAGAGTGCATGTATTGATTTTGGCTTACAAATACATTTTAGTGAGTAGAAACATTCTCAAAAAGAAAGTAATGAGTATAGGCTATATCTAAGAGCATGTGAGAGGGGCTATTATAACATAATGTAGAGCATATCATTTAACTTACAAGAATCCTGAGGTGGAACTGAATACTTCATCTCCCAAGTTTATGCTACTTCTCAAGTTCAACCACAAAATGGTTTGTTGACTTTTAACAATCTTTGAGTCCATATATTTTACCTAGATCTCTAGGTTAGAATATTTTGCCATAATTTAATAGCATGCAAATACAAAAATTGAATTTTGCTGATAATTTGTTAGTGAATACAAACATTTGTTTGAAAATAAGGGCCTTGGAATCACAATTTAGTATTCTGTGAACAGCTGTTACAAATGATCTTATAGTCTCAAAATGTATAGAACTTGGAACATTTAAGCTAATTGAAAAAATAAATAGTAAAAATGTGATTGGATAAGATTTGTGCAAACATATTAATAATTAAACACTCCTTAAATGTGTTTGTTGAATTTTCTGCTTTTGCTGTATGTTGGGATCTAACATGATTTGTTTGCTTAGATGCTCTTTGCTAAGTAGTTCAGATGGCATAGCTAAAGAAGAAAACAGCTTATGTTTCCAGAGAGCATCCTCTCTGGCTCAGAGCAGGTGCTTTCATTGCTTTTATACTTCTCCTGCGGGTGAGCTCTTCCAGCTCCTGAGGAGGTGGTAATGTGCATTGCTTTCATCAATGCTAGCTTCAATCCAAGGACTGTTGCTCTTAAAATAGCAGTGAACATAAACCATCTGCATTTAAGTACTTGACATTTTGGTAAAATACGACAGCTATACCAAAAACTCCAACTGTTTGACTTGAATTTGTTTGATCTTCTTTTTTTTCTTTCTATTTTTATGGGGCAAAGGTTCAAAAAAAGCACAGTTACTGTTTAATGAAAACAGCAGGCAATGCATTTCACAAACAGAGAACTGCTTTCCTATTCCCTTTTGAGAGACCTGAATTTTAAAATCTCAATTCCTACTTGGAAATCATCCTACTCTTTATTCAAATTACAAACATTCAGGTCACCAACTGTTTGAGGAATTGAAAGAGATTTTCAACTTGAAATTGACATAAGAATCCTTTTTGTTCCAACTGGGAAAAGAAATTCTGCTTGGTTTTTTTGAATTCTATATATAACACCCTTCCAAACGAGACAAAATGCATTTCATATGGTATTTCAATTCCTCTTCCTTCTTTCCTTCCTTTTTTCTTTCATTCCATCTTTCTTTTCTTCCTTTCTTCCATCCCTCTCTGTCTCTGCCTACATCCCTTTCTCTTTTTTTCTTCTTCCACTCCCTTTCCCGAATATTCTGTAATTTCTGTGAGTCATGAATACTTGATTCTATAATCCAGTCTCTAGATATTCAGTTACTCTTTCTATATATGGCTTCCTTGGCAGCTCTCTCTCTCTCTAATATATATATATATACTTACTATGCTGCTAAGTAGCTTCAGTCATGTCGGACTCTGTGCGACCCCATAGACGGCAGCCCACCAGGCTTCCCTGTCCCTGGGATTCTCCAGGCAAGAACACTGGAGTGGGTTGCCATTTCCTTCTCCAATGCATGAAAGTGAAAAGTGAAAGTGAAGTCACTCAGTCGTGTCCGACTCTAGTGACCCCATGGACTGCAGCCTACCAGGCTCCTCTACCCAGGGGATTTTCCAGGCAAGAGTACTGGAGTGGGGTGCCATTGCATATATATGATGCATTTACTATATATACATATATATATATATATATATATATATATATATATGTGTGTGATGCATTTACTACATATAGATATATATAATACATTTACTATATATGTATATATCGATATATATATATATATATATATATATATACACACACACACACATAACAACCTAATGTGTGAAAGTGTTAGTTGCTCAATCGTGTCCAGTACTTTGCAACCCCATAGACTGTAGCCCCCCAGGACTCTCTGTCCATGGGATTCTCCAAGCAAGAATACTGGAGTGGGTTGCCATACCCTCCAGTAGGGGATCTTCCCAATCCAGGGATCAAACCCGCATTTCTTATGTCTCCTGAATTGGCCGGCAAGTTCTTTACCACTAGGGCCACCTGGGAAGTCCAGCTTGGCCTATACTGAGATATAAGTACTTAACTAAAAAGAAGCCTTTTCAGGATAAGCCAAAAAGTGTGGGCTCATCCTTAGATTATGTTATGAAAACTCTAGAAAAGCTGTTTCAGGATTAAAACCAAGAGAGTGGCATAGTCTGGTATAATCATAGAAAGACACTTTGTCAGTAACCTTTGCACTGAAACTTTCAGTGCTATACATGTCCAAATGATTTTATAATGAAAAAAAAAAAAACAACAACAAACACCTCATGTATCCAAATACTTTTAATTTGTTGTTGCTATTGCTGCTATTTTTCTGATCCATACAAATACAAATAACAGTAGGTTTGAGATTTCTATATTTTTTTCTTCTTGATTTTAATAGACATGGGATTCTACAGATTATTCTAGCAAGTTTTGCATTTTATTTTAAACAGTAATACAGGTGAACCTGGAGAATATTATGCTAAGTGAAATAAGTCAGTCACAGAAAGACAAAAGCTACATGATTCCACTAAGCTGAAGAGTTCAAAATAATCACATTCAGAAACAGAGAGTAGAAAGTTGGTTGCCAAGGGCTAGGGAATGAGGGAAATAGGGCGTTTCAGTTCAGATGGCATAGAGTTTCAGTTATGCAAGGTGAATGTCCTCTCTAGATCTGTTGTATGACAATGTGTCTGTGATTAACAATACTGTATTTTATTTTAATGCCTCTTTCATTTTCCATCATGGTTTTGATTTCTTCATATTTTTGCTCTATGGTGTCATATATCCATACATTTCAACATCTTTTATTCTAGTTTCAAGAGTCCCCATTGTTGTTTTTTATTTTCCTTGAATATTTTTATAGTTGTGTTTTGTTACTACATTATCTTTGCATATATGCCTGCGGGCTCTGATTTTATTTTATTTTTTCAGGCTTATGAGGATCTCCCTATTCAGGTTTTTCTTCTTCAGTTTTCACTTAAAGTGGTTTTATTCTTTTTTGGTTTACCCATTTCAGAGGCTCAGCATCCATTCTATTGGGACCTCATATATATATTGGAGAAGTGACAGGTTACGACTCTTAAGTGTGACTTAAGCTATAATTCTTTTTTAGAGAATTCAGTGCTATCCATGGCCTGGCAACCAGAGACCTCTTACTAAGGACAGTAAGAGGTCTCTTTCTGAGACACCTTCATATTGCTTGAATAGAGACAATCAGAGACCTCTCTCTCAAGGATAGTAAGAGACGTCTTTCTGAGGCACCTTCATATTGCTTGAATAAAGGTACGTCATCATTTTTCAAACATGATCGGATGAGAGTTAAGAGCAATAATGTCAGTAAGCAAAGTATATAAAATACTCCAATACTTTGGCCACAAGATGCGAAGAACTGACTCACTGGAAAAGACCCTGATGCTGGGAAAGATTGAGGGCAGGAGGAGAAGAGGGGGACAGAAGATGAGATGGTTGGATGGAATCATCAACTCAATAGACATGAGTTTGAGCAAACTCTGGGAGATAGTGAAGGACTGTAAGCCTGTTGTGCTGACCTCCATGAGGTGACAAAGAGTCAGACATGACTGAACAACAACAATATAAGATAGTAGATTTTCATCAGACCATACAATGCAGGTGAATAAAACAATTTCCCTTTAAGGGCTGTTGACGTCTACTCAAGGGCTTCCCTGGCACCTCAGTGGTAAAGAATCTGCCTGCCAATGCAAGAGAAGAGAGTGGATCTCTGTGTTGGGAAGATCCTCTGGAGAAGTAAATGGCAACCCGCATCAGAATTCTTGCCTGGGAAATCCCACGGACAGTGGAACTTGGTGGGTTACAGTACATGAGATCACAAAAGTGTTGGACACAACTGAGCAACTAAACAACTACTCAGCTTAGCCAGTTAAACCTCCTCACACAGCATTCAGATTGGTGGGTTTTTTCTCTATACTCCAAGAAAATTTGGCCATTTCATGGAGATCTTCAGATTTCTAATCTCTAGAATCTGTTCCAAAACTTATGGAAATGTCATCTAAAATCCAAACCTTAAACTGCAGTACTGAAAGCCTCAGTAGGTTAGGAATCTTCTCCATACTTTATCTATATAATAAGTCAATCTGTTGGTAGTGAGTTAGGCTTCCAAAATCAAGTGAATACATTTTGTGAAACTGAAAAAACGCATACAAAAATGCTTCCCACAATCATTACTTCAAAAGTAGATACTCCCCTCAATATAGTCTGCTCTGGACATTTCACGTGTGATTTCTCCACTTATATACATTAATCCTCAGGCAAATATGTATGTTTTCATGACTTCTTAAGTGGTATATTTTTATAAATGATAAACAGTATATTAAGAAATGAAGGAAACAATAAAATCATAACAGTATCTTCAGGGTGACATAATTTATACATATATACCTAAATATAGATTTTTAATATGTATGTATACACATGTAATGTATTATAACAACATTTAAATTATACATACAGGACAAGATGTGAGTAGTGTAAATTATGTGTGTTTTAAATTGCTTAGAAATATATTCCAATTATGCAAAAGCATATATGGTTTTAAACTATGTTTTTAATTAACTATATTGGATTTTAGTTATAATTTTGATAGTCATCTTTAGTATAAGTGAATACAGAAATAAATGAAAACTGGAGTCAACAGATGATTTTCATTCCTCATACCGTCATTTATTTCTGAATATAGTCTTAATAACCTAATTTTTGATTGACAATTAGTTTCATGGATTCTTTTTTAGGAAAAGTCAGGTCTTTAGTTGAGACCAAGAATTATCTTATCATCATTTAGTGACAATGCATAATGAAAAGGATATCAGTATAATATCAAGAGAGATTTTTATGAACTTTCATCTGGAACCTATTACAATTCATTTGAAGAAACTGACATGTAGCATATTACTGCAATTTACCTTCTTGCAAATGAGAATGAAACTTAGCTTCCAAAACTTATTGAAGAATTGGGGGAGTATTAACTTAGATACAAATGAAAATCAAGGCAAGACAAAGAAGTTTGGAGACCCTGGTCTAACAGTAATGTGGGGCCATTACTTGTGAACAACAAAATGATGCAGTTGTGATCTTCTATGATAAAAGCAGCATCTTCAACAGCTATAATTAGAAGGTTCTCATAACCACAGCATAACAGCTTCAGCAAATAATATTTTGCGAGTTTAATCTTGTTTCCAAATAACAAAATTCTCATGATATTTTTCATAAGGCTACACTTTAAAAGAAAGCATACATTTGAAAATATATATATATATATTTAAACTCCTTCAACCGTAAGTATGCTGTCTCACAGAAAGAACCTATGATAATTTAGATATTCTGACAAACTCAACTTCAGTGTAGTGTGATTTATAAGGCAGAAAGGCTAGGGTAGGGTAGTTCAATTGATTCAACAAGTACAGATCAAATATCTATGAAGAAGATGCTTAACCCACTTGAAACTCATTTTCTCAAATTTAGGAAATTTAGATTCCATGAAAACAAATGAAATGATGGCTTGGAAATGCTGTTTCTAGAACACAGAAGCCAACAAATCTCCCTTCCTCTTCATTCTCCTCTTTGTCCCCTTCCCCACGATTCTCTTTCTCTAACACACACATACACAAACACACACACAAATACACCCAAGGCTTGATGGAGGAATAAATGAAAAACATCCTTTTTACCCAGTGATATGAAATGTATTGGTTATTTCTATTACAAACATGATAACAAAGTAAGGCATAAAAGACCAATTATTCGAAAAGTAACTGTGTACCTTATATGTGTGTGCAGTGCTTAGTCGCTCAGCTGTTTCCGACTCTTTGTGACCCTATGGACTGTAGTCTGCCAGGCTTCTCTGTCTATGGGGATTCTCCAGGCAAGAATACTGCAGTGGGTTGCCACTTCCTATTCCAGGTCGTCTTCCCAAGCCAGGGATCAAACCCATGTCTTTTGGGTCCCCTGCATTGCTAGCCAGGTTCTTTAACACTGTACCACCTGGGAAGTTACATACTTTACATGAATACTTAATATTAGAAAGTTATATGGACTCTCTTATTTTTGAATCTTTGTATGTAAAACCATGACCTGTCTTTTGCTTTTATTTTTATTTTCCTATTTAAAATGAATAATCCTGAAAGCTTCTCTCTGTAACCTCTCCAACAATCATCTATAACCTTCATCAAGGAGGCATGAGAGTGAGGCGGAATAAGATCCATAGTTAATGAAGGCCACTTAGAGACGACTGGGATGCTTTCCAAATCTTACATATAAAGATATAAAATTCCTTTGTTCAATTTTCTATTAATAAAGAAGCTTTAATATTTTCTTTTTCATTTATTTTTAAAATTTTTGCATTGGTATGGAAACTATATCTTAATGACTTCTTTTATAAATCTAATGTGATTTTATTTTTAGTATAAAGATATTTCAGGGATAATGCTATACAATGATGATGTATACTTTCCAAGGTATGAATCTCAGATATATGTCTAACAGTATAGAAACCTCATATAGTATGACTTCTGTTGAATTTACAGCACCACTGTGACAGTAATAAGCCATTTATGATGGAACTACATAGATCTTCACTAACACTGTGATAAATGAAGCTGTCTGAATTCCTCTGCACTAATATGGAGACTGAAAAATAAGCTGATAAAAGTCTAATTTAAATTCAGCAACTAATAAAATAGGATAAAATTTTAGTAGTGAAAAATATTTTTCAAATGTGATATGTGAAAAGTCTGTTATTTTGCATCTCATTTATGTAAAAGTGAATGGTATGTTAGAAGTTTAACCTATGACTATGATAACTTGTGGTAGATAGCTTAAGTGGAATTAATAATGTTTTTATTTTCTTTTTATAGAATAACTTGCAACCATTTTTTAGATAAAAAGAATAATTTTACACATGTATTCCCAATTATTTAAGAAAAAATGATTTTGTATTGAAAAGATATGTCTATGATAAATTATATTAAACTTTTTTATCTTTTAATTAGCATTCATGTCTCTAATCTAATAAATATGAATAAGTGTTCAAGTATTTCTTTAAAATGCATATTTTTGTTAATTTTTTAATTGAAAATAATGTCAAGAAAAGAAATGCATATCAATCGATTCTTTTAATTTGGGGTCAGTCAAATTTATTTACATATTAAATGAATCTCTCTCACATACACACATTAACACAAATAAACACACACACACAAAACACACACAAGAATGAATTCAAACTGAATAAACATGTTTATAGTGGAAGTTTCCATTACTGATATCAAGTTAATAATTGATTAATATTTAGTCAATTAACTGAAATTCTCCAATCAGTGGGGAAAAGATGGTCATAGTATACATGGTAATAGTATACTGAACATTCATTTAGCTTTTATATTTCTACCAAGTCATTTGCTTTTTCCCTAAAACAGTTTATGTCAGTCGTGTTTGATATTATCAGTATGAAACTGATTTTATTCATATATATTACATGAACAATTCAATCAGACACTACATATCAACTAAAAATAAGTACAAAGGTAGAATTCATTTTTTATTGAAATGGTCATATTATCAGTATTCAATAAAGATGAAGAGGCTTCCCAGGTGACTCAGTGATAAAGAATCCACCTGCTAAGCCAGAGACATGGGTTCCATAGCTGGGTTGGGATGATCCCCTAGAGAAGGAAATGACAACCCTCTCCAGTATTTTTACTTGGGAAATTTCAAGTCCCACAGAGGAACTTGGCAGGCTAGAATTCATGGGGTTACAAAGAGTCAGATACAATTTAATGATTAAACAACAACGAAAGAGGACTAGCTCCCATCAAAATTTCTAGATAATAATTATAAGGAAGTCTACAATAACATTGTGTTTTCAATGAGGGCAACATCAGCCCTAAACAGACTATTATTGGTTCTTGGGAAGGTGTGAAAAAGTTACAATTTTACATATAAACCAAAAAGTATGCATGCTGTATATAAATAATAGTATATGCTTCATATTAGAAGTTCATGAGGAAATTAGGGAAAATGTCTACAAAGCATCCTTAGGAGGAAAATAATTTTTTTTTAATGTTGAGAAACATTTATCTAAAAATAGTTTTAAAACCTTTAAACTACAATAGTACAGAATACATAATATTTCAAGTACTCTGTTAACTGTCTTATTTTCTTACATTACACTGTAATGAATCAAACTAAAATCTTAGATGATGAATATGGTTGATGTTTATGTAAAAGCATTACTCAAAAATCAGTGTGTAGACCCACACTCCAAAGAAAGCCGTTAAAAATTTAGTTGCCATTATCTGGACAATCTAGCAGAAATTTAAGACCCAAATTTGATAGTTTGATTTATTTTAGTCCCATAAAGAAATCATCACTAATTTTTATTCATCTTAGCCATTACATACTTCACTAATCTGATCGTTTCTAACCTTGGTAATTGTTACCTCCCATATACAATTTTAGGCAATGGCACCCCACCCCAGTACTTTTGCCTGGAAAATCCCATGGACGGAGGATCCTGGTAGGCTCCAGTCCATGGGGTCGCTAAGAGTCCGACACGACTGAGCGACTTCACTTTCACTTTTCACTTTCATGCATTGGGGAAGGAAATGGCAATCCATTCCAGTATTCTTGCCTGGAGAATCCCAGGGACGGGGGAGCCTGGTGGGCTTCCATCTATGGGGTCGCACAGAGTTGGACACGACTGAAACGACTTAGCAGCAGTAGCAGCAGCATATCCAATTTTTGAAATCTGTTTTCCTGCATTTTGCTTAGTTTCAATCCAACTCCATTTTTCAAGCACAGTTCCCTTTTCCCCACAGCTCAAGCGTAATTAGATTGTAATTGGTTGAACTATAGATTCATATTCAGTATTGAAATTATGAAGGCAAACTAATTTTAACTTACATGAAGTATCTGATAATATTATTTTCCTTTTTAGCAGAAATTCATGATTTCCCCAGACTTAACAGTTATCATGATTTTCTTTACTTAATTTTTGTATATATATGTTTCAGTTGTCTAAAGTTATTATAACAAATTAGCACAAACTTGGTATCTTAAACTGACAGATATTTATTCCCCCAGATTTCTGGAAGCAGAAGTCTGAAATCATTGTGTTGGCAGGATCATGCCCCTGGGAAGGCTCAAGACAATCCTTTTTATGCTTCACCAGTTGCTGGTGATGCCTGGTGGTCCTTGGCTTGGAGTAGCATAACTCTAGTCTTTTCCTCTATTTTCACATAGCCTTCTTTCATATGCCTCTGTGTCTCAAGTTTCTTTCTCTTTTCACCCTAAATCCAAAATGAGCTTCTCTCAAGATTATTAACTTAATTACATCTGCAAAGATCTTACTTTCAAACAGGTCACATTCATAGATTATCAGGGTAAGTTCTTTTAAAAAAAAAAATTTATTTGTTTTTTAATCAAATGGTAAGTTATTGCACAAATCTTTGAGTAACACAGTTCAAACCACTACAACATCTGGGGCTTCCCTGGTGGCTCAGACAGTAAAGAATCTGCCTGCAATGAGGGAGACCCAGGTTCAATTTCTGGGTCAGGAAGATCCTCTGGAGAAGGGAATGGCTACACACTCCAGTATTCTTGCCTGGAGAATTTCATGGACAGAGGAGCTTGGCAGGTTACAGTCCATGGGGTCATAAGTTGTCATACAACACTTTCATTTTTCACACAACATCAAATGTATATAACTGCATTAGGAATTTGATCAGTTTCACCATTTTAAGAAAATCTCTTCCAGGACCTCCAAACTGCCCCAATCTGAAAAATTGGTTCCCTGGGCCAGATTGCTAGCTCTTATTTTGGGAATTCCATGCACAATCATCTGGGGAATTGCCTTCATCTCTGTCTTGTGTTGAGATTTTTTTTTTCGTTCTGAATCTGGTATCTTACATGGCTTATATTCTTCAGTTTTTATATCACAGTTTCTCCAATAGCTCCTTGATAAAGATAAAACCATGAGATTTTGTATATCTAAACATATTTTAATTTTACATTTACCTTCATCTGTTACGTGTATCAAAACATGAATTTGTAAGTTAGATAACATTAAGCAGTGGGGTGGCTAAGATGGTAAAGCATCTGCCTGCAATGTGGGAGACCCAAGTTCGATCTCTGGGTCAGGAAGATCCCCTGGAGAAGGAAATGGCAGCCCACTCCAGTATTCTTGTCTGGAGAATCCCATGCACAGAAGATCCTGTTAGATTTACAGTCCATGGGGTCCCAAAGAGTCAGACATGACTGAGCGACTTCACTCACTTTAAGATGGTTCCTGGTTACCTATTCATCACCTGGAGCCATGGTTCTGAGGTTTGCCCCAGATAGGAATAGGTTGTGCTGGTGATGATGACACCATCACTATATTACATTCCAAAACTCCCTAGGAGGGATTCTGTTCCGGTTTATTTGTGTTATTTATCAAAACTGCATTGTTTGATGCTCTGCACCTGGGTTTAGTTATTATATGACACCATGCAGCCTGAACTTCCTGAGACTGAGATGTCTCACATGTCTTGACAGTTCGGGATCTGGATCCTGTGTAGCTTGAAGAGAGAACCGTAGGAACTCTGCTTGCATGTTCCAGTCCTCCCTGCTGCTCATTTATGCTTCCTTCCTCTGATGTTAAACATCCGGTGGCTGTAATTAAGCTTCTGTGAGCAACTACCTTATTAGCCTTTTATGAATCCTGTTGACTTATCCAAATTGCCACAGATATTTCTAACATTTTGAAAACACACACCCCATTTTATAATTTCCATTTTTGTTTCATTCCATTGTGAGAAATGTTTTTGAATATTCTGATTATCTTTCACTAAGAACATTTTATTATGCTTGAAACATGTAGAATCAGATTTTGATGTCAGCTGATCTGAAACACCAAGATGATGTATTTGTGTAGGATTATTTTTTTTAATCCAGCTAAGAACTTGGATACAAAAATCTGTCCTTCATATTGATAATATGATTTCAGACTATATATTTGATAATATCATCTGGTCTACAATTAGATTTATGATATTTTGGAATTTCTATTTGTTAGGCTTTTGAGTATCAGGTCTGGTTCTGTATATTTCTTAATTTTTTAAAAAGTTTCCATATATATATATATATATATATTTGTATGTATGTTTGTTCAGTTCAGTTCAGTTGTTCAGTCGTGTCTGACTCTTTGCGACCACATGAACCACAGCATACCAGGCCTCCCTGTTCATCACCAACTCCCAGAGTTTACACAAACTCATGTCCATCCAACCATGTCATCCTCTGTCGTCCCCTTCTACCATCAGGGTCTTTTCAAATGAGTCATCTCTTAGCATCAGGTGGCCAAATATTGGAGTTTCGGCGACATCATCAGTCCTTTCAATGAACACCCAGGACTGATCTCCTTCAGGATGGACTAATTGGATCTCCTTGCAGTCCAAGGGACTCTCAAGAGTCTTCTCCAACATTACAGTTCAAAAGCATCAATTCTTCAGCACTCAGCTTTCTTTATAGTCCAAATCTGACATCCATACATGACTACTGGAAAAACTATACCTTAACCAGACAGACCTTTGCTGATGAAGTAATGTCTCTGCATTTTAATATCCTGTCTAGGTTGGTCATGGGCTTCCCTGATGGCTCAGGTGGTAAAGCATCTGCCTGCAATGCGGGAGACCTGGGTTTGATCCCTGGGTTGGGAAGATCTCCTGGAGAAGGAAATGGCAACCCACTCCAGTAGTCTTGCCTGGAAAATCCCATGGATGGAGAAGCCTGCTAGGCTACAGTCCAGGGGTTGCAAAGAGTCGGACACGACTGAGTGACCTCACTTTCACTTTCAGGTTGGTCATAACTTTCCTTCCAAGGAGTAAGCATCTTTTAATTTCATGGCTATAATCACCATCTGTAGTGATTTCGGAGCCCAAAAAATAAAGTCAACCACTGTTTCTACTGTTTCCCCATCTATTTGCCGTGAAGTGATGGGACCAGATGCCATGATCTTAGTTTTCTGAATGTTGAGCTTTAAGCCAACTTTTTCACTCTCCTCTTTCACTTTCTTCAAGAGGCTTTTTGCTAAGTCGCTTCAGTCATGTCCAAATCTTTGTGACTCCGTGGATTGCCGCCTACCAGGTTCCTCCATCCATGGGATTTTCCAGGTAAGAGTACTAGAGTGGGCTGCCATTGCCTTCTCCAAGAGTTTCTTTAGTTCTTCTTAATTTTTGCCATAAGGTGGTGTCAACTGCATATCTAAGGTTATTTATATTTCTCTCAGCAATCTTGATTGTAGCTTGTGCGTCTTCCAGCCCAGCGTTTCTCATGATGTGTACTCTGCATATAAGTTAAATAAGCAGGGTGACAATATACAGCCTTGATGTACTCCTTTTCCTATTTCGAACCAGTCTGTTATTCTATGTCCAGTTCTAACTGTTGCTTTCTGACCTGCATACAGGTTTCTCAAGACGCAGGTCAGGTGGTCTGGTATTCCTGTCTCCTGAAGCATTTTCCACAGTTTATTGTGATTGACACAGTCAAAGGCTTTGGCATAGTCAACAAAGTAGATGCTTTTTCTGGAATTCTCTTGCTTTTTCCATGATCCAGTGGATGTTGGCAATTTAATCTCTGGTTCCTCTGCCTCTTCTAAAACCAGCTTGAACATCTGGAAGTTCACAGTTCACATATTGCTGAAGCCTGGCTTGGAGAATTTTGAGCATTAATTTACTAGCATGTGAGATGAGTGCAATTGTAGGGTAGTCTGAGCATTTTTTGGCAATGCCTTTCTTTGGGATTGGAATGAAAACTGACCTTTTCCAGTCCTGTGGCCACTGCTGAGTTTTCCAAATTTGCTGACATATTGAGTGCAGCACTTTCACAGCATTATCTTTTAAGATTTGAAATAGCTCAACTGGAATTCCATCACCTGCACTAGCTTTGTTCATAGTGGCCCACTTGAGTTCACATTCCAAGATGTCTGACTCTAGGTGAGTGATCACACCATTGTGATTATCTGGGTCATGAAGATCTTTTTGTACTCTTCAGTAAAGATCAGAAGATCTACAGTGTACTCTTGCCACCACTTCTTAATATCTTCTGCTTCTGTTAGATCCATACCATTTCTGTCCTTTATGGTGCCCATCTTTGCATGAAATATTCCCTTGGTATCTCTTATATTCTTGAAGAGATCTCTAGTGTATGTTTGTAGTTTTATACAAAATTATTTAAACAATAAGTTTGTATATATATGCAAGTATATGCATATATAAGAATACAAAATATAAAAATATATATTTTGTACATACAATAAATGTAAAATGTATTTGTAGTTTTATACAGAAATTCTTCCAGTTAAACTGTATATTATATTAGCTATCATAAAATTGCTTTATAAAAAAATGTTTCCTTCTGGATATTCTTTTATGTGGCATCTAGTATTAAATAGCTTAGGCTACGTCTTTATGAGAATATTTTGGGGAAGCTCAGCTTCTGATTAAAAATTTGTTGTTTCACAGCTATGTCACGTCCAACTCTGTGACCCCATGACCTGCAGCAGGCCAGGCTTCCCTGTCCTTCACTAGCATCCTGAGTTTGCTCACATTCATGTCCTTTGAGTCAGTGATGCCATCCAAGCAGCTCATCCTCTGTTGCTCCCTTCTCCTCTTGCCCTCTATCTTTCCCAGCATCACCGAGATATGATTTTTCAGATCTGACCACAGGTAATCACCAAGTCCACCAAGTCTTTATCTAGGGCAGCTCATGCTTCCCTCCCCAAACATTTGGTGCAAAGCTCAGGTACCATCTATCTATGAAGAAAGTTGCAGTCGATGACTTAGGCCACTCTGGCTGGTTATGCTATTTATGAATCTGCCTTTCCAGCCCAGGTACCTTTACTCCTGGATTTCTCTAAGACTTTTCCTGATGTCTTCCAGGACCTCTGCTGAAACCTCCTAGTGTAGGGAGGAGGGAAGCTTTGAAGATAGTTTCCCTTCTCCGACTGAGTACCCTCCACTTTTCCATTCCAAGCCCTCCATCTTGTCCCTCTCCAGGCCTCTAGGTACATGAAACTGCTGGAGGCTTTTGTTAGGGCTCCCTCAATATTGAGAGGGCCTGATATCTGTGTGGACCTACCTGACCCTCCTCCAGAGTCAAGGTCCATTCTACTTGGGAAATGCAACATGGGGAGTCAGCTTTTTCTCCCATTTTAACTTCTTGCTTCTACAATCCCAGTAAGTGATTAGAGGCACAGAACTTTCATTTTTGTCTTACTGCTTTAATTGGCTATTCAGACATCTGACGGTTCAGTTTCTGCCAGCTCAGCTAAGTTCCTGACAACTTGAAATATGTGCTTTGAAATTTCCTTACTTAAAAAGCCTAATGTCTTACTGGTCACAGTTTCTTCTATTTGCTTGGATGAGTCACAGAGATCTACCCATGGTTTTCAGGTGATATTTATGAGATAAATATCAAAACCATTAGAAGCTTTGTGTATGAGTGGAGGTTTCCAATTAAAGTCTTTAATACAGAGTATACAATTTCCTCTTTCACTGGAGTATCCAAGATGGTCATATTCCAAAGAGAAAGTTATCAAAGTCCATTGATTTGGGAGCAAAGATATTGCTAACAGTGATTTTGAAAATCAAGATCAGCATAAGGCCAGGTATCTAATCATTTAATATGAGAACTCTCACATTAAACTGTTTTTAGTTTTGTCTCCCTGCTCTCAATATGCCTGACATCCTTCACATAGATACCAAGCACTAAATACTCTCTAAAGAATAAATCCCCAACCTTTATTGATATGGAACATGGAGAGTCTCAGGGCTGCCTAGAATATGACACTAAGCTAAAGGACTTTTTTCTTAAAAAATTATTTCAGACAGTTACTTAGATTTTAATTTTTTTCCTGCTTCCTTCTTCATTTTGGAAGGACAATGCTGAAACAGTATTTGTGTCACTTGGAATTCCTGGTATGTGTGTGGTTAGTCGTATCTGACTCTTTGCGATCCCATGGATTGTAGTCCACTCCTCTGCCCATGGAATTTTCTAGGCAAGAATGCTAGAGTGGATTGTCATGCTACTGTGCTTGGAGTTCTATGATGTCTTCATATCTGACTTTCCTCCAGTGCTAAGTCAAATAGCATTTCTGATTTTGCATTTTTGCTGCCATCACATTCCTCACTTTCTTCTTTCCCTGGTGGAATTACCTATTCAAACACACACACACACACACACACACACACAAGATTTCATTTAGTGAAATTTTTTGAATGAGTAAGATTAAAAGGGGCCCTAAATCCAGCATGTTTAAGCAGAAATATGTTCATTCCTTATGTAGTCACTTTTTTTTTTTTTTTTTAATATCAAACCATGTTGAAAAGGTAGAGAATGGCTTCAACATTCTATGGGAATTTTAAATAACTTTTAGACCTTCTATTTCTGATGATATAGCACAAATTGACTTCCAATTGTATCTTTCAATCCAAATCTATTGGGTTTATATTTTAAAATACTTCTCTTAAAGTCTAGCTATAGTTTCATAGCTGCATGCATGTGTACTCAGTCACTTCAGTCATGTCTGACAGTGATTCTATGGATTGTAGCCCACCATGCTCCTCTGTCCATGGGATTATCTAGGCAAGTATACTGGAATGGGTAGCCACGCCCTCCTCCAGGGAATCTTTTTGAACCATGGATCGAATCTCTGTCTCTTGTTTCTGTTTTTAATTTTTCTTCTACTTCAATTTGGATATTTTCTATTGATCTGTTATTTAGTTTAGTCATCCTCTTTTTCATACTGTCTGGTGTGCTATGGGATATTAAATAGCTTTATAATCAGTTATTAAGTAAGTATGTGGAACTTTTAAACAGATTGCTCTGTTACAACAGTTTAAATTGCTTTGTTTTTTCCTAACTTTTTCATAGTTCTCTTGAAGCATTTTATGCAAACTCTAACACCTGCATTATCTGTGAATCCAAGTATGTGGAGTCTTTTTGCTTGATTTTTGGTCATAATTTTATAGCTTTTCACACATGTGTGTGCTGGGAATTTTGTAGAAAAGAACCATGAAGTACAGAGATCAGATCAGATCACATCAGTCGCTCAGTCGTGTCCGACTCTTCGCGACCCCATGAACCGCAGCACGCCAGGCCTCCCTGTCCATCACCAGCTCCCGGAGGTCACCCAGACTCGCATTCATCGAGTCAGTGATGCCATCCAGCCATCTCATCCTCTGTCGTCCCCTTCTCCTCCTGCCCTCAATCCCTCCCAGCATCAGAGTCTTCTCCAATGAGTCAACTCTTCGCATCAGGTGGCCAAAATACTGGAGTTTCAGCCTTAGCATCATTCCTTCCAAAGAAATTCCAGGATTGATCTCCTTCAGAATGGACTGGTTGGATCTTCTTGCAGTCCAAGGGACTCTCAAGAGTCTTCTCCAACACCACAGTTCAAAAGCATCAATTCTTCGGCGCTCAGCCTTCTTCACAGTACAGAGATAGCATTTTTCAAAAGATTCAATTGTTTTCACTCTGTTAAAAAGAAAAAAGAAAGAGTCAATTCCTAATATGATATGGTTTATTCCATCTTGTTTGTCCTAGAATATTCTTCCCAGGTTTCTGGCCAACTGCTAGAACTTTTCTTCACACAGGGAAGACTGAATGGGATTTAACTTTGTACTGAAAGATTTTGAGCTTTTCTCATAGGGCTCTCACATGAAGAGCTTCAAAGGTGGCAAATTGATTGAAAGGATATCACATAGTTGATACAAATTCATTCCCTCCACTGAACTTTGAGTACTCCTGACTTTGAAGCTAAAGACATTTTCACATCACCATTGTGAAATGAAATGCTTCTGTTTTATGCCTTACCAGTAAACAATTTGAAGTATGAAAGTCACTCAGTCGTGTCCGACTCTTTGACCCCATGGACTATACAGTCCATGGAATTCTCCAGGCCAAAATACTGGAGTGAGTAGCCTTTCCCTTTTCCAGGGGATCTTCCAGACTCCGAAATCAAACTGGGGTCTCCTGCATTGCAGGCTGGTTCTTTACCAACTAAGCTATTGTCTTTTGCAAATGCAAATTTTTGAGCCCAGGTTAAACAAAGCCAGCTATTTGGAAGTCATCAGGTACTTTCTCCCTAGTAAGCACTGAGGAGCTGGGGGCATATGAGAGACAGCTATCCATGCCATCTACCATCTCTTAAGGTAAACAAGGAATTGGGATATGAACAATCAAGAAAGCAGGACTGGCCCCAGATAGACAGACACATATGAAAGAAATGTTAGCAATCCTGGACAGTTGCACCTTCCCATACATTGTTGTTCAGTCACTAAGATTGTGACCCCACAGACTGCAGCACTCCAGAAAATCACTAAATCTCTTCATATGAGAAATACTTTTTCTTAATTAACAGTAATCTTTTGATATTCAGATTACCTGCCTCTTGTTACAAACTTGTGTATGGCCTGACTTCTCCCCAATCTCCTCAGAGTCAGCCCTCTCAGTGTTTCCTGAGATACTGTCTCCTGGTCTCAAGTTCTAACTTTCCCATGGAATAAAACCAGGGTGGGATGTATGGCAAGAGTAACATGGAAACATACATTATCATATTTAAACAAGATAGCCAATAGGAATTTGCTGTACCACTTAGGGAACTCAAACCAGGGCTCTGTAACCACCTAGACTGCTGGGATGGGGAGAAAGGTAGGAAAGAGGGAGGTTCAAAAGGGAGGGGACATAGATATACCTATGCCAGATTCATAGATATACCTGTGCCAGAGATCAAATTGCCAACATCCACTGGATCATGGAAAAAGAAATAGAGGCCAGATTCATAGATATACCTATGCCAGAGATCAAATTGTCAACATCCACTGGATCATGGAAAAAGCAAGAGAGGTCCAGAAAAACATCTATTTTTGCTTTATTGACTATGCCAAAGCCTTTGACTGTGTGGAACACAATAAACTGTGGAAAATTCTGAAAGAGATGGGAATACCAGACCACTTGACCTGCCTCTTGAGAAACCTACATGCAGGTCAGGAAGCAACAGTTAGAACTGGACATGGAACAACAGACTGATTCCAAAAAGGAAAAGGAGTACATCAAGGCTGTATATTGTCACCATGTTTATTTAACTTATATGCAGAGTACATCATGAGAAACGCTGGACTAGAAGAAACACCAGTTGGAATCAAGATTGCCGGGAGAAATATCAATAACCTCAGATATGCAGATGACACCACCCTAATGGCACAAAGTGAAGAAGAACTAAAAAGCCTCTTTTTTTTTTTTTTTTTATTTTTTATTATTATTATTATTTTTTTTTAATTTTTCTTAACTTTACAATATTGTATTACTTTTACTATACATCGAGATGGATCTGCCACCAGAATACACATGCTCCCCATCCTGAACCCTCCTCCCTCCCCCCTCTCTTGATGAAAGTGAAAGTGAAGAGTGAAAAAGTTGGCTTAAAGCTCAACATTCAGAAAACAAAGATCATGGCATCCGGTCCCATCACTTCATGGGAAACAGATGGGGAAACAGTGGAAACAGGTCAGACTTTATTTTGGGGGGCTCCAAAATCACTGCAGATGGTGACTGCAGCCATGAAATTACAAGACGCTTATTCCTTGGAAGGAAAGTTATGACCAACCTAGATAGCATATTCAAAAGCAGAGACATTACTTTGCCAACAAAGGTCCGTCTAGTCAAGGCTGTGGTTTTTCCTGTGGTCATGTATGGATGTGAGAGTTGGACTGTGAAGAAGGCTGAGTGCCGAAGAATTGATGCTTTTGAACTGTAGTGTTGGAGAAGACTCTTGAGAGTCCCTTGGACTGCAAGGAGATCCAATCAGTCCATTAAGAAGGAGATCAGCCCTGGGATTTCTTTGGAAGGAATGATGCTAAAGCTGAAACTCCAGTATTTTGGCCACCTGATGCGAAGAGTTGACTCATTGGAGAAGACTCTGATGCTGGGAGGGATTGGAGGCAAGAGGAGAAGGGGACGACAGAGGATGAGATGGCTGGATGGCATCACTGACTCGATGGATATGAGTCTGAGTGACCTCCGGGAGTTGGTGATGGTCAGGGAGGCCTGGCGTGCTGCAGTTCATGGGGTCGCAAAGAGTCGGACACGACTAAGCAACTGATCTGATCTGATCTAATCTGATATGATAGAGCTTCTCCATGTTTGGCTGCAAAGAAGATAATCAATCTAATTTTGATATTGACCATCTGGTGATGTCCATGTACAGAGTCTTCTCGTGTTGTTGGAAGAGAGTGTTGCTATGACCAGTGTGTTCTCTTGGCAAACTCTGTTAACCTTTGACCTGCTTCATTTTGTATGGCAAGGCCAAATTTGGGTTACTCCAGGTATCTCTTGACTGCCTATTTTTGTATTCCAGTCCCCTATAATGAAAAGGACATCGATTTGGGGTGTTAATTCTAGAAGGTCTTGTAGGTATTTATAGAAACTTTCAACTTCAGCTTCTTCAGCATTAATGGTTGGGGCATAGACTTATAGTACTGTGATATTGAATGGTTTGCCTTGGAAACAAACAGAGATTATTCTGTCATTTTTGAGACTGCATCCAAGTACTGCATTTCAGTTCTTTTGTTAATTATGTGGGCTACTCCATTTCTTCTAAGGGATTCTTCTCCACAGTAGTAGATACAGTGGTTATCTGAGCTAAATTCACCTGCTCCAGTCCATTTTAGTTTGCTGATTTGTGTTCACTCTTACCATCTACTGTTTGACCACTACCAATTTACCTTGATCCATAGGCCTAACATTCCAGGTTCCAATGCAATATTTCTCTTAACAGCATAAAACTTTACTTTCATCACCAGTTACACCCACAACTAGTTCTTTTTGTTGTTGTTGTTGTTGTTTTGTTTTGTTTTTGCTTTGGCTTCATCTCTTCATTCTGTCTGAGTTATTTCTCCATTGATCTCTTGTAGCATATTGAACACCTTCCAGCCTGGGGAGTTCATCTTCCAGTGTCCTATCTTTTTGCCTATTCATTCTGTTCATGGGGACTCAAGGCAAGAATAGTGAAGTGGTTTGTCATTCAAGAAAATTAGAGATATCAAGGGAACATTTCAGGCAAAGATGGGTACAATGAAGGACAGAAATGCTATGGATCTAACAGAAGCAGTAGATATTAAGAAAAGGTGGCAAGAATATAAACAAGAACTATACAAAAAAGACTTTCATGACCAAGATAACCATGATGGTATGATCACTCATCTAGAGCCAGGTACTTTGGACTTCTCTGGTGGCTCAGACGGTAAAGCGTCTGTTTACAATGCGGGAGACCCAGGTTAGAACATTGGGTTGGGAAGATCCCTTGGAGAAGGAAATGGCAATCCACTCCAGTACTACTGTCTGGAAAATACCATGGACAGAGGAGCCTGGTAGGCTACAGTCCATGGGGTCACAAAGAGTTGGACATGACTGAGCGACTTCACATTCACATTCACTCTAGCATGCAAAGTCAAGTGGACCTTAGGAAGTATTACTACACACAAAGGTAAAGAATGTGATGAAATTCCAGTTGAGCTATTTCAAATAGTACTTTTTGCTGTGAAAGTGCTGCACTCAATATGCAGGCAAGTTTATAAAACAGCAGTGGCCTCAGGACTGGAAAAAGTCAGTTATCATTCCAATCCCAAAGAAAGGAAATGCAAAAGAATGTTAGAACTACTGCACGATTGCACTCATCTCACAAGCTAGCAAAGTAATGTTCAAAATTCTCCAAGTCAGGCTTCAATAATAGGTGAACAGTGAACTTCCAGATGTTCAAGCTGGATTCAGAAAAGACAGAGGAATCAGAAATCAATTGCCAATATCCGTTGGATCATTAAAAAAGCAAGAGAGTTTCAGAAAAAAATATCCACTTCTGCTTTATTGATTATGCCAAAGCCTTTGACTGTGTGGACAACCACAAACTCTGGAAAATTCTTCAAGAGCTGGGAATACCAGACCACCTGACCTGCCTCCTGAGAAATCTGTATTCAGGTCAAGAAGCACCAGTTAGAACTGGACATGGAACAACAGACTGGTTCCAAATTGTTAAAGGAGTACCTTAATGCTGCATATTGTCACCCTGTTTATTAAACTTCTATGCAGAGTATATCATATGAAATGCCAGGTTGGACGAAGCAGAGGCTTGAATTAAAATTGCCAGGAGAAATATCAATAACCTCAGATATTCAGATGACACCACCCTTATGGCAGAAAATGAAAAGGAACTAAAGAGCCTCTTGATTAAAGTGAAAGAGGAGAATGAAAATGTTGGCTTAAAACTCACCATTCAGAAAACTAAGTTCATTGTATCCAGTCCCATCACTTCATGGCAAATAGATGGGGAAACAATGGAAACTGTGAGAGACTTTATTTTCTTGGGCTCCAAAATCACTGGAGATGGTGACTGCAGCCATGCAATTAAAAGATGCTTGGTCCTTCGGAGAAAAGTTATACCCAACCTAGGTAGCATATTAGAAAGCAGAGACATTACTGTGCCAATAAAGGTCTGTCTAGTCAAACCTAAGGTTTTTCCAATAGCCATGTATAGATGTGAGAGTTGGACTATAAAGAAAGCTGAGCACTGAAGAATTGATGCTTTGGAGCTGTGATGTTGGAGAAGACTCTTGAGAGTCTTTTGGACTGCAAGGAGATCCAACCAGTCAATCCTAAAGGAGATCAATCCTGAATATTCATTGAAAGGACAGATACTGAAGCTGGAACTCCAATACTTTGGCCACCTCATTTGAAGAGTTGACTCATTGGAAAAGACCCTGATGCCTGGAAAAATTGTAGGCAGGAGGAGCAGGAAATGAGTGAGGATTAGATGGCTGGATGGCATCACTGACTCAATGGACACGAGTTTGAGTAAGCTCTGGCTGTTGGTGATGGACAGCGAAGCCTGGAGTGCTGCAGTCCATGGGGTCGCACAGAGTCAAACATGACTAAGCGACTGAACTGAACTGAAATGACACAATACTGTAAAGCAATTATCCTTTAATTATAAACAAATGAATTTAATTTAAAAAAAAAAAAAAACTAACTCTCAGCTTTTAGGCTGTGTGAATTTTTTTAGTTGATATCAACTAAAAGCTTCTGTCATTGTGCCCACATATCCCTTAGGGAAAACTAGCTATGCAATTGTGGATGATTTTGTCAGTGGAGTTTGTAATATCCTCGGTCCTGTCTCACCGCAGCAAAAATTTGAAGTAATGGATCAAACAGTGTTACAGCTCAACTTTAAGCCTCAATTTTATTTGACAAGCAAAGGATAATACATCCTCAAGGTGAGAGGGCAGGCCAATGCACAACATGAGAAGATAAGAGAAGCAAAGGGTCAATTTTGCATCCTCTTTTTATATGTATATTTTTTTCCTCTCCTCCCCTGTGCCTGCCCAATCTAAATTGGACTATACAGGAGGGCTGTTTGTTTCACCTGACATCCTCACTCTGGTCCTTGGAACTTCCTTTGTTCTATTTTTGTGGGCTTTTCCCTTCTTTTTCTTTTAGCCAATGCCATTCTGGACTCCTTTTTCCTATTTAACTAACAATTAATTTCCTAATAAGAGGAAATAGGTTAATTTCCTATTTAACCTAGCAATTTCCAAGTCTGAAAGTCTCCATGTTTTTCTCATTTCCACATAAAATCCTTATTAACCTTCAGAGTTGTCTATATCCCCCTATAAAGAAAACATCCAGTGACCCTCAGCTTGCAATGGACTAAGACATTCTCCCTAGGATTTTAGCTTATCCTATCCTTGCTGTTTTTGTTTATTGTATCCTCATTGTTTTAAAAAGTATTTTTGTAATCTAGCTGGCTAGTCCTAGCTATTACAAAGGAAGTACTGAGCTTAAAGAATCTAATATAAAAACCTCCTTCCCATATAATTTAATTAGACATGAGATGTTTGAAAGCATCCATTTTCTGTATCTTGCTTAGTTAGTCCATACATTCTCTTCAATCCTTCTAATATGACTTACTGAAAACTCAGTCAATTAATGACATTCCACAAATAATTAAATGCTTCTTTAAGCATAGGGTGGATTATTATTCATAAATGTCCTGCTTTATAGGATATAAGCAGAGTTTTGGTTTTTGTTTTTTTTTTTTTCATAGTCAAAGTTCAGTTCAGTGAAGGTTGACTTCACTGCCACTAAAAAATTGAGATGTGGGTTAACTCTATAAATGTCTTTTTCTAAAAATTAACCCATTAAGTTTCATTAGCTTACAGAACTAACCATAGATGCTTGTGAAATTGTCAATATATAATGAAATATAGACATTCTCACCTAGTAAGCTTTGTATCTAAAAGTCCTGTGAGTACCTTAAAAATATGGAAGTTCTCACTATGGTACTGAATAAATGTGCTCCGCCAATAAAACCAGCTCCTACTTTCTTAATGTAACCAAAATGTCCACTATTATGCAAATAAAGCAACTAAGATATTCTTTCACCATGCATTCTTCACAACCATTCTTAACACTTGTTCTTATTTCTATTTATTTTATATCCATTAAGACCATAAAGATTTCTCTTCTTTTTCCTCCTCCTTATCTGAACACTCATATTTGTGCTTTCTGCTCTTATTTTAGGGAATAGGGGACTGAGAAAAAATCTTCTCCTTAAAAGAGGCTAAGAGAGTTTGTTCTATGATTTCTGCATTTTCTATTCCAAACTGTGGAATCACCTTTAAGAAGATATTTGGACTAGGATTGTTATTTACCTATTCATAGCTAGTACCCTTAGAGAACCAGGCAGAAATATTTGATTTTCAGGGAAATATTCTTTCTCTTAATTTTTGAACTTTTATATTTTAATGTTGACCAATGTATTGGAAACAGTGTCAGACTTTATTTTGGGGGCCTCCAAAATCACTGCAGATGGTGACTGCAGCCATGAAATTACAAGACGCTTACTCCTTGGAAGGAAAGTTATGACCAACTTAGATAGCAAATTCAAAAGCAGAGACATTACTTTGCCAACAAAGGTCTGTCTAGTCAAGGCTATGGTTTTTCCTGTGCTCATATATGGATGTGAGAGTTGGACTGTGAAGAAAGCTGAACACCGAAAAATTGATGCTTTTGAAGTGTGGTGTTGGAGAAAACAATTGAGAGTCCCTTGGACTGCAAGGATATCCAACCAGTCCATTCTGAAGGAGATCAGCCCTGGGATTTCTTTGGTAGGAACGATGCTAAAGCTGAAACTCCAGTACTTTGGCCACCTCATGCAAAGAGTTGACTCATTGGAGAAGACTCTGATGCTGGTAGGGATTGGGGGCAGGAGGAGAAGGGGACGACAGAGGATGAGATGGCTGGATGGCATCAGTGACTTGATGGATTTGAGTCTGAGTGAACTCTGGGAGTTGGTGATAGACAGGGAGGCCTGGCGTGCTGTGATTCATGGGATCGCAAGGAGTCGGACACGACTGAGCGACTGAACTGAGCTGAACAGTTATTATGGGATATTGCTATATCTCTCATACTTCACATATATTTGTACTTATAAATATATATACGTGTGTATACATATATATACATACACACACACACACACACACACACACACATTTTTCTGTGTCTCCATTTTTTTCAGATAGATGCAAGGAGTGTCTGATAATACCTTTGCCTTAATTCGCATGTGTATTTCCTTTTGTGTGTGCTCTCTGATGGATCCAAGTCCCTCCTTTCCCTCTTTTATGTTTATTTTCTTTTTTTTTCAAGATGAAAGCAATTGCTTATCCAACAGCCTCATCCAGGATTTTCATTATAAGTCCCTTTGAGTAATATAAATCAATGAGCAGTAGCCCATTTAAAAATTAATTCATTTTTCAAATAAATTCTACCTATGTCTACTTGCAGATTAGGGTAGTTTGACTGTATTTATCAATCTAAAATTTTAATTAGCACATACACTCATCAGTTATAGTTTCTCCTTTTCTTCATAGTATGTTAACTCTTGTGCACACTTTGCCAGAGATGCCTAATGCCACAAAATGCACAGAACTTTTCTTTCATAAAAAATAGCCTCACATGTATCCTGAATTTCAACACCTTTTGTTAAAATACAGTGATGGATTGCCCAAGATATTCCAAGCTAAATATTCTAATCTTCTTAAATTTATCAAAAATATATATAAAAGCTCATTGTGAATAATAATAAGAGTAATTATAATTATTATAATTATAATACATTTATGTGTTTATAATTATTATACATTTTTGATACAAGATAATATTACATATAATATTCATTTCACCCCAATGCCTACTCTAGGAAGCAGGTACAATTACTATTCTCATTTTATTTAGCTGAATTCAGAGTTTATTTATACATTAAATAGCATACCTAAGTTCCAATGCTAGTCCATATTACACTAAATTTCTACCTAGGCACTTGGACTCCAATACCTTTGCTCTTATACTGTACTACAAGTGCTGTGATTTCTATTACATCCCATTTGATACTCTTGGTCAGCCAATGGAAAAAGACAGATGGGTCTGGGGTAATGGCAATGTGCTTACTTAAGCTTAATGAAGTTAAGATTCCATTTGTAGCTGTGGTCTCCTTAATGGTGAAATCAATACTTTCCTGGCTCCCATGAGCAGCTATTGACATAGTAAATCTATGTTATCCATTCTGTTAAATAGAAAACACATAAGTAGTACCCTTTAACCTATTATATCACTACCATTCTGCAAAGGAAAAAGACACTCATTTTTCCAAGGACATGAGAAAAAATGTTTACTGTATCATGAATTCCTTTTCAGAAATCTCCCTATGGAGAAACAATTTCTAGTTGACCTGTACTACAGATTCTAATAGTTATGGAAGGAAAAATATGTGTATGTATGTGTGTATGAGTGTATGTTCATGTACAATTATAGATCTGTAGAATATTAATTATGAGCCGAAAGATATCTATTTTTATAAGAGATATCCCACCTAGAGATATTTGGAGAGGAGGAGAGGAAGAATTTAGAGTAGCACTGAAATATACACACTACTGTGTGTAAGCTAGACAGCTAATGGGAAGCTGCTGTACAGGGCAGGGAGCTCAGCTTGGTGCCCTGTGATGGCATGGAGGAGTGAAATGGGGGAGTGGGAGGGAGACTTAAGAAGGAAGGGTCATATGTATATGTATGACTAACTCACATTCTGCAGAAACTAACACACCATTGTAAAACAATTATATTCCAATAAAATACTGAAAAAAGAAAAATAGTTAATATATATTATGACACATTCAGTTTACCTTAACTTGCTGAATATGTACCAGAATGAAAATTTTAATAATGAATATCCAAATGATGTGCTTAAAATTATAACAACTCATAAACTCTAACACATGATGGGAAAGATTTTAATGTCAAAAAACTCATGCTGAACATTTTCTCAACAGGAGACCATTGTCAATGTGGTGTTTGAAGAGGCAAAGCTGAACAAATAATGAGTCAGAAAAAAAAACTCTATCTTCAAAAGGTGGAGAGAAAGAAGAATGTCCAAGTGCTAAAACAGCATTTTAAGGCAAAAAAAAAAAAAAAAAAAGAATGCAATAATAATGAAAAATACTGAGTTTGATGGTACTAAATGCTATGCGGCAATATAATGGGGAAAACTGTGGGAGGATTTCCAAAGGAGAAATCTGAATGTGTCATACTAGGGTGACAGCATGAAACACATGAAGTGGGTTTAAAAATGTAATGTTGAAAGACTTCTCTTTTTTTAAGAAAGAGTCCAGGAACTTTTCTGGGTAACATATGGATCACAGTGAAAGAGTCAAAGTATTTTTCGACCTTTCTTATTTACAGACAGAAAATTGACTGTTGTCCAAATGCCAGCAGGTAGACAAGAACAAAACTCTTGCCTAAGACACAAAAAAGCCTTAATGTGTAGGATGTGCCCACTTATATATCTGCAGTTGAAAACTGACAGTGCCTGCTTGTGCATCTGTTATTTAGGAACTGAAGTTATATCACACCTGTCCAAAGTAGGGCTAATTTATTTGCTCATTTTATTCGCCTGACAATAAGAAAGAGTTCCTATTTTTTTATTGGAATGTTCTAAGGTCTGGGCTTCTCTGGTGCCTCAGAAGTAAAGAATTTGCCTGCAATGCAGGAGACTTAGTTTCAATACCTGGGTCGAGAAGATACCCTGAATTAGGGAATGGCTACTCACTCCAGATTTTCTTGCCTGAAGAATTCCGTGGACAGAGGAGCCTGGTGGGCTACAGTCCATGGGGTTGCAAAGAGTCGGACACAACTGAGCAACCAACACTTTCACTTTCTTTTAATGTCTAGTGGAGATGGTGATATATTCTTCAACAGGAATCAATCTCAAATATTCCCCAAGTCGATCTACAGATTCTATACAGTTCTTACCAAAGTGCTAGGTGTTTTGCTTACAGAAATTGGCAAACATTTTAAAATTAATATGGAAATAGAATTAAGAGTGGACAAAACACTCTTTGAAAAGAACAAATTTGGAAGAGACTCATACTGTGCAAATTCAAAACTTATTAGAAAGCTGCTGCTGCTGCTAAGTCACTTCAGTCATGTCCGACTCTGTGTGACCCCAGAGACGGCAGCCCACCAGGCTTCCCCCGTCCCTGGGATTCTCCAGGCAAGAACACTGGAGTGGGTTGTCATTTCCTTCTCCAATCCATGAAAGTGAAAAGTGAAAGTGAAGTCGCTCAGTCGTGTCCAACTCTTAGCGACCCCATGGACTGCAGCCCACCAGGCTCCTCCATCCATGGGATTTTCCAGGTGAGAGTACTGGAGTGGGGTGCCATTGCCTTCTCCATGAGAAAGCTAGATAAATCAAAATAGTATAGTATTGACCCAAAGATAGTCATATAAGCATAAAATAGAATTGAGAGTCCAAAACTAAACTTTTACATTAATGATCAATTGGTTTTCAAAAGAGTTCAATTCAATTCAATTAGAAAGCAGTTTTTTTTTTTTTTTTAATTTTAAATAAAAGTTCTGAGACAATTAGATTACCATAGCAGAAACGTAAGACAGACCCTTACAAGAAAAATTAACTCAAAATGTATCACAGACCTCAATGAGAAAGCTAAACCTGTAAAACAGAAAAAGATAAAATAAGATTTAAGCCTTGTGATTTTGATTCACAAAGAGCCTTTCTAGAAATACTGCCAAAATTATGTGACAAAATAAACAATAGATTAATTAAACCTCATCAGAATTAAAAAGCTTCAGTGCTTCAAAGGACTATATCAACAAAATAAAAGGACAAATTGGGAAATATTTTCACAAAATGGGAAAAATATTTACAAGGTTGAAAATATTTGATAAGGGACTTTATTTAGAACATATATTATTACAACTCAATAATACAAATATGCAGAAGTCAATTCTAAGATGAATAGAAGGCAAGCAACATTAATAGAAATTTCTCTGAAGATATAAAAAATGTATACTAAGCACCTGAAAAGGTGCTCAACAATCTTAGCCATTAAGAATATGAAAATTAAAACCACAATGAGACACCACTTTACACTTACTACAATAGCAATAAATAAAAAGACAGGTAACAGTTAGGAATGACAATGATAGGAAGAACTTGAACCCAATCATATACTGCTGGTAGGAATGTAAAATGGTTCAGCTGCTTTCAAAAAATAAGTTGGCTGGTATTTGAAAGGTTTAGGATAGAGTTACCCTATAATCTGGTAATTCCACTCCTAAGTCTATGGCCCAAACAGTAACACTGAAGAAGCAGAAGTGGAACGGTTCTATGAAGACCTACAAGACCTTTTAGAACTAACACCCCCAAAAGATGTCCTTTTCATTATAGGGGACTGGAATGCAAAAGTAGGAAGTCAAGAAACACCTGGATTAACAGGCAAATTTGGCCTTGGAATACGGAATGAAGCAGGGCAAAGACTAACAGAGTTTTGCCAAGAAAATGCACTGGTCTTAACAAACACCCTCTTCCAACAACACAAGAGAAGGCTCTATACATGGACATCACCAGATAGTCAACACCAAAATCAGATTGATTACATTCTTTGCAGCCAAAGATGGAGAAGCTCTATACAGTCAGAAAAAACAAGACTGGATGCTGACTGTGGCTCAGACCATGAACTCCTTATTGCCAAATTCAGACTGAAATTCAAGAAAGTAGTGAAAACCACTAGAGCATTCAGGTATGACCTAAATCAAATCCCTTATGATTATACAGTGGAAGTGAGAAATAGATTTAAGGGCCTAGATCTGATAGATAGAGTGCCTGATGAGCTATAGAATGAGGTTCATGACATTGTACAGGAGACAGGGATCAAGACCATCCCCATGGAAAAGAAATGCAAAAAAGCAAAATGGCTTTCTGGGGGGGCCTTACAAATAGTTGTGAAAAGAAGAGACGCGAAAAGCAAAGGAGAAAAGGAAAGATATAAGCATCTGAATGCAGAGTTCCAAAGAATAGCAAGAACAGACAAGAAAGCCTTCTTCAGTGATCAATGCAAAGAAATAGAGGAAAACAACAGAATGGGAAAGACTAGGGATCTCTTCAAGAAAATCAGAGATACCAAAGGAAAGTGAAAGTGAAGTCGCTCAGTTGTGTCCGACTCTTCGCGATCCCATGGACTGCAGCCTACCAGGCTCCTCCGCCCTTGGGATTTTTCAGGCAAGAGAACTGGAGTGGGGTGCCATTGCCTTCTCCAAAGGATCATTTCATGCAAAGATGGGCTCGATAAAGGACAGAAATGGTATGGACCTAACAGAAGCAGAAGTTATTAAGATGAGATAGCAAGAATACACAGAAGAACTTTACAAAAAAGATCTTCATGACCCAGATAATCACGATGGTATGATAACTGACCCAGAGCCTGACGTCCTGGAATGTGAAGTCAAGTGGGCCTTAGAAAGCATCACTATGAACAAAGCTAGTGGAGGTGATGGAATTCCAGTTGAGCTATTCCAAATCCTGAAAGATGATGCTGTGAAAGTGCTGCACTCAATATGCCAGCAAATTTGGAAAACTCAGCAGTGGCCACAGGACTGGGAAAGGTCAGTTTTCATTCCCATCCCAAAGAAAAGCAATGCGAAAGAATGCTCAAACTACTGCGCAATTGCACTCATCTCACATGCTAGTAAAGTAATGCTCAAAATTCTCCAATCCCAGGCTTCAGCAATATGTGAACCATGAACTTCATGATGTTCAAGCTGGTTTTAGAAAAGGCAGAGGAACCAGAGATCAAATTGCCAACATCTGCTGGATCATGGAAAAAGCAAGAGAGTTCCAGAAAAACATCTATTTCTGCTTTATTGACTATGCCAAAGCCTTTGACTGTGTGGATCACAATAAACTGTGGCAAATTCTGAAAGAGATGGGAATACCAGACCACCTGATCTGCCTCTTGAGAAATTTGTATGCAGGTCAGGAAGCAAGAGTTAGAACTGGACATGGAACAACAGACTGGTTTCAAATAGAAAAAGGAGTACCTCAAGGCTGTATATTGCCACCATGTTTATTTAACTTATATGCAGAGTACATCATGAGAAATGTTGGACTGGAGGAAACACAAGCTGGAATCAAGATTGCCGGGAGAAATATCATAACCTCAGATATGCAGATGACACCACCCTTATGGCACAAAGTGAAGAGGAATTAAAAAGCCTCTTGATGAAAGTGAAAGTGGAGAGTGAAAAAGTTGACTTAAAGCTCAACATTAAGAAAACGAAGATCATGGCATCCGGTCCTATCACTTCATGGGAAATAGATGGGGAAACAGTGGAAACAGTGTCAGACTTTGTTTTTCTGGAGTCCAAAATCACTGCAGATGGTGACTGCAGCCATGAAATTAAAAGACACTTACTCCTTGGAAGGAAAGTTATGACCAACCTAGATAGCATGTTCAAAAGCAGAGACATTACTTTGCCAACAAAGGCAAGGCTATGGTTTTTCCTGTGGTCATGGATGGATGTGAGAGTTGGACTGTGAAGAAGGCTGAGTACTGAAGAATTGATGCTTTTGGACTGTGGTGTTGGAGAAGACTCTTGAGAGTCCCTTGGAGTGCAAGGAGATCCAACCAGTCCATTCTGAAGGAGATCAGCCCTGGGATTTCTTTGGAAGGAATGATGCTAAAGCTGAAACTCCAGTACTTTGGCCACCTCATGCGAAGTGTTGACTCATTGGAAAAGACTCTGATGCTGGGAGGGATTGGGGGCAGGAGGAGAAGGGGACAACAGGGGATGAAATGGCTGGATGACATCACTGACTCAATGGACGTGAATCTCCGTGAACTCCGGGAATTGGTTCTGTGATTCTTGGGGTCGCAAAGAGTCAGACACGATGGAGCGCTGATCTGATCTGATCTGAAGCATATATCAGAGGAAATTAAACTATGTACACAAAAAACTGTATACAAATTTTCATAATAGCATTATTTATAGTAAGAAAAAGTTGGAAATAATGTAAATGTCAATCATACCTTGAGCTGTGGAGTGGTAGCATATATATAGGCAAAACAAAACAAAACCAAAAAATATAGATGAAAAGAATCAGTGATTCAACGTTTTCCTATCGAGGATAAGAGAGAAACAGACTTTGCACAAATGGCAATCTGATATTCTTCACTCTATCTTTTTACAGTAATTTTCTTCCTAATGTTCAGGAAATGATAACTCTCTGCATAAAAGTAAACAAGGGAAAAAAAAAAACCTATACAGTTGTCTTAATTCCTTTCGTACTTTCAAGTCAAATCAATCCTATATTAAAATTCCATCACCAAGGACCTGATTCACTGCTATTGTTTACTATGATAGAAAAAAAAAATGGAACCAATTTTGAGTATCTTAATTTATAAAAGCAAACAATATTAAGAAATATTAGAAATATAAAGTTTAGCTCAAATAAAAGAAATAGCTTAACACATACAGCCTTAGAAATGACCAGGACCATAATTGCAGAAGGATTTGGAGGTCATCTATCTAGATTTTTAGCATGTGATTCAAATCCATCACTTCCAATGCTTCTATTTCTCTGTTTAACAGAGTGGTTGTATAGCCTATCTTATAAGAGATCCAAACATGTAATCAGCGATAGGTGGGCCTTATGATTATTAGATCAACCAGAATGATGTGGAATTGGGGCCATGTTCTCCAAAGGAAGTGATCTGGGGATCTGCATGGGGTTCATAGGACTGACAGACCTGACAATTTGTGAGGATTCAGAGAACCTAGAAGAGCTGTTTTACTCAGGTTATGATTTATTGCATTGAAAGGACACAGACTAAATTAGTAAAGATTTAATTAAGAATCTAGGTATAAATCTTAGTACTGGCATGTTATATAAAGAACGTGAGCACATCTGATGTGTGGGGTAAGCACTGTGGGGTAGTCCCGTGTCTATAGGACCTATCAAAATTCATTTAGGCATAAGCAAAACAGTTCTTGTGAGCATATATATATATATATTATTTATATTCTGGCATTTATGTACAAGATCATGCCATATTTATTATTTTTATAATGTTTATTACATGCTTGCTGGCTCCTAGAAACTGTACCAGGTACTAAGAATTTTGTCCTTGTGAGGATCAGAAAAAAATTACATATAAAATCCTCAAATATTTATAATATAATATGTTGTAATTGGTGATTAATGAAAAAATAGAGTTACTTAAATTCAGTTTAACCTTTTTATGGGCTATTATAGACTACATTGGGGAAATGTATTCAAAATGTATTTTGAAACAGGTAGATAAGGAATTGAAGAAGAGAGGGAAGCAGGCATAAAGGGATAGAAATATAAATAAATAGATGAATTATCAGATATATTACTTCTTTACTGAAGTCACTTATTACTCACTCTAACTGACCATAAACAAGTCACTTTAATCTGGTCTTATTTCCCTAAATAATAAATGAGATAATCGCCAGCATCATTCCTATTCTAAGTTGATTCTCTGGCAATATGATATGGCCTATATCTCAAGTCTGGGGTTAATTTTGAGGTTATTTGTCTTGAGTGTTCAGAAGAAAACTTTCTGCATAGGTGCACATTTGGCAAGCAGAAATAGAGATTCTCACATTTCAATTCATATTTACAAAAATTTGAATTCATATTATAGTATTACCTTGACATGTCTGTTTTTGGTTCGTCATTTTGTGCCTATATATTACTTGGTTTGATTAAAATCACACATTTTTTGTCAAAAAAGGAAAATAACTTTTCATATAACATTTATAATTTATAGATGTGGATTTCCTAAGATAAATTTTCTGCTCAAATAATAATTTAAATAATTTTAATAAATAATTTCAAATTATAATAATTAACCTAGATGTATTTTTGAGAAAGGGCCATCCAAAGATCCCAAAATACAGTGAATACTTTATAAAGCTTATATCCCAAAAGGCCAATCAAGGTTTAGTGCTAAAGATCTTCAGAATGTGAGGAGTTTGAACAACCCAGTCCTGGTAAAATAATGTTGATTGAATGAATAGTATCTACAAATTTTGGCATTCATATTGATTTTTCTCTTCATAAAGAAACATTTGAAATTTTTAAATATTTATGTGACTAAAACAAACATATAAATATAACCTAAACAGCAATTGGAAACTGTGGGATGGATGTTTTCCTTTATCAAAGTAATTTTAGTCAAATTAGCTAATATTAAGGCAAAAGGTATAGCAAAATCTGATTATGTTTGGCTATCTTTACTTTCTTTGTTTGTATATAGGACTTATAGGCAGGTACTTTCTCTTTCCAGATGTTTGAGGGTGTAGAGCAGCTGGAAGTTTTAAATGAATGCTTCTTAAATTTAAATAGTCTCTGAGTAGAGGATTATTGTTAAATATATATATATATATATATATATATATATATATATATATATATATATATATATAGTAAATACGTAAGTGATTCTTTTTTTCTAACAAAAATTGTACAGCAAAGTGATATACATAGAGAATCCCTATAATTATTCATGATTTAGTCAAACTACAAAATAAAAGCTTCGGTAGTCTGTGTCTTACTTCATTTCATGATATCTTTTGATATTGCATGTCCATTAAAGTTGTGTAATAATTCAGACCGTTTAAAGCTTGGTTTATCCTCTTGTGAAAGGTTATCAAATTTATTAAAAAAAAAAAAAAAACAACAAATAATTCACATTAGATTTAAATTTCTACTTTCCTTAATTGAGTCACTAAAGCTGTATGATTGGCACAAAATCCTAAATGTGGCATAGTTTCTTAGAATCTATAAAAACAGAGGCTTCCTGGAATAAAAATCAGATACATTGACTGTACTGTTGCTCAACGGAAGTGCTGATCAGGCAACTGTGATTCACACAACTGTGGCAAGTGGCATTTATTCAGCCCAGAACAGAGCAGGTGAGCTATCATCTATAAAATCAGAGCAGTAAACATTATTTATTACTCTATCTTAGGGCATGTTATCATTCTCTTCTATTCTTACACTCAGCATCTTCTGATGCAAACAGTTTGCATGCCATTCCAGTCAAGAATATGATGAATCTTTCTTTCCCATTCATGAATATGATTGTTTTTCATATTCACAGATGACAGTTCTAAAGGTTTTACTCCAAAATGATGTAAGTAAAAATATTAGCTCTTGGTTTATATTTATTTCTCAATAATTATTTCAAGGATTGAATTTGTGTTGAAACATATTTTTATCAGGCTGGAGAAGCAGATCTATAATTTCCCAGCAGTTACTGCCAATAAAAATTTTATGCAGTCATTTTGCATTTGTTTAGTTTTCAGAAACTCTAATTGTTCACTGAACTGTCTATGCACAATGTGAATATTTTACTAGAGTGCCAATATCTATGGAAAAATATACTTATAGGAGAGGAACTAAAGAGCCTCTTGATGAAGGTGAAAGAGGAGAGTGAAAAACCTGGCTTAAGACTCAAGATTCAAAAAACCAAGATCATGACATCTAGTCCCATCACTTCATGGCAAAGAAATGGGGGGAGGAAATGGAAACAGTGACAGATTCTATTTTCTTGGGCTCCATAATCACTGCAGACAGTGACTACAACCACAAAATTAAAAGACCCTTGCTCCTTGGAAGAAAAGCTATGATAAACCTGGAAAGCATATTAAAAAGCAGAGACATCACTTTGCTGGCAAAGTTTTGAATAGTCAAAGCTATGTTTTTAACTTTTCTGATAGCCAGGTATGGATATTAGATTTGGGCCATAAAGAAGGCTGAGTGCTCAAGAATTGATGCTTTCAAACTGTGGTGCTGGAAAAGACTCTTGAAAGTCTCTTGGACAGCAAGGAGATTATATCTGTCAAATACTAAAGGAAATCAACCCTGAACATTCACTAGAAGGACTGATGCTGAAGCTGATGCTCCAATATATTTGGCCACCTGATGCAAAGAGCTGACTCATTGGAAAAGACCCTGATGCTGGGAAATATTGAAGACAGGAGGAGAAGCGGGTAACAGAGAATAAAATGGTTGGATGGCATCACTGACTCACTGGACATGAGTTTGAGCAAACTCCAGTAAATAGGATAGGGAGGGGAAAGACAAGGACAGGGAAGCCTGGTGTGCTACAGTCCATGGAGTCCTCAACAGTTGACTTAGTGACTGAACAACATAGATCAAATGGGCATCCGTTCACTAAGAGTTTAATTTGTGTAGAATAAACTTATTTCCTGAGTCATTCTGTTTCCCATGTAGGTTAGTTACACAATTTCTTTAAGGTTCTCATTTGAAAGGAGAAAACTATTCTTCAAGAAACTATTTATACAAGCATAGCTCATTATTTCTCAGCATTAGCAATTAAGAAATATTTCATAGTAAGTGACAATATCTTAAAATATAATTCACTTTCAACCATTTTTTAAGAGCATTCATCATTTTTCCCATGGGATTTATCTGAGTTCATCATGCCACTATTGATTGGGTTCATGAGTAGACACAAATGTGAGCAGGGTTTGTATTATTGTTACTTCAGTGAAAGTAATATAACCATTGTGTTAAAAAGTGAAATTGAACAGTAGGAATTATCATGAGAAGAAATAGACGTTTCTCCCTTCTTTTTTTCTCCCCTGCCCACCACTTCCCAAATTGACTCCATTCAATGATTTCTTTTTCTTTCATCTAATCATCTGAGGCTTATTACTATATTTCTAGATAACATTTTTGTACCTCTATTGCTTAATTTATTAGCCTTGCATTTCCATAAAACTTTATCTCAGGTTATCCAATATCCCTTCCTTTTGCTCAATTTTCTTTCCATTTTTAAAAGTGCTATTTCTTTGCCTAATTTTGTTATTTGCTACTTGTTGTGGCAAGTTCGTTATCTATATGCAATAGTGCCGATATATGCTCCCACTATGAAGTTCTCTCTGCATATATTCCATCTTGCTGCTTTTATATACATTTTATAAATTATCCATCTATTTATTGACTTCTTCTAAATATATTGAAATTCCTCAATACTGATGCCCCCTTCTTTTCTTTAGCATGTTAGATACTTAAATCATTTTACATTTAAAATAATTTAAATGAGATCTTGCCTGTAAGAATGGTCTCACAGATGTGCTCAGTTTAACATCTTGATCTGGAAGAATTATAACTCTATAAACTGTTTTCACTTCTCATGGAGGCAATTCCTATAAAACAAACTACACAATCATTACACTGTTTTGTTTTTTGTTTTTTTGTTTGTTTGTTTCATTTTTTTTCTTTGATTTTTTAAAATTTAAATTTATTTATTTAAATTAGAGGCTAATTATTTTGCAATATTGTATTGGTTTTGCCATACATCAACATGAATCCGCCATGGGTGTACACGTGTTCCCCATCCTGAACCCTCCTCCCACCTCTCTCCCCATACCATCCCTCTGGGTCATCCCAGTGCACCAGCTCCAAGCTTCCTGTACCCTGCATTGAACCTGGACTGGCAATTCATTTCTTATATGATATTATACATGTTTCAATGCCATTCTCCCAAATCATCCCACCCTCTCCATCTCCCACCGATTCCAAAAGACTGTTCTATACATCAGTGTCTCTTTTGCTGTCTCACATACAGGATTATTGTTACCATCTTTCTAAATTCCATATATATGTGTTAGTATACTGTGTTGGTGTTTTTCTTTCTGGCTTACTTCACTCTGTATAATCGGCTCCAGTTTCATTCACCTCATTAGAACGGACCCTGTTTTTTCTTTCTTTTTGTTTTTAACTTTTAATTGGAGAATAATTGCTTTACAGTGTTGTGTTGGTTTCTGCCATACAACAATGTGAATCAGTTATAAGTATACATATGTCCCCTCCCTCTTTAACCTCCCCCCGACCCTCTCACCATATCCCACCCCTCTGGGTTATCACAGAGCACAGCTTGAGCTCCCTGAGTTATACAGCAATGTTCCACTAGCTATCTATTTTACATACGGTAGATTATAATAGAGGTGCAATTTACCTTTTAATTAATCCATATAGGTTAATTAATTATTATTTAATGACCAAGGCTGCATAAACTGATTAGCTATTATATAAGAAGGGATTTTATCATATTATCCTTGTCATTTTGTATCTAGTTATAAACTTAATATTTTTCATCATTGAAACTAGGTCACATTTGCCAGGTTCAACTAAGATTCAGAACTTCCATATGCCATAAAATCCTGTTACTTTGTGTCTGTACATACACCCAGAGTAATCCAGGAAGATAAAATCCAAAATCTCCTAGAATGTAATCTGCTTGTGGCATAACAGAACACACTCAAATCCATGTGACACAAAGAATGGTCCTACACATTTCATTGTAAATGATACAGTATATAATACATGGGCATTCAGTTCTCCCTGCAGAATCTTCAACTCAATGTAAATTGAAGAGATAAAGGAAAGAGACAAGCAAATTATATGAGATTTTTAAATAATTTTGTTATTTTCAGTCATTCATTACATATGATGTTATACTAAAGTAAGCTCTTTCTATAGACTAGGTGATCTTTGTTCATTCCCCAGGGCTTTTCTGTTCTGAGATTTAAAGAATTAGGTAATTTTACTAGTAGGTAAATGGATGAATGGCAGTGTTCCCAAGTGAACATGTTGCCTATAATTGGTAGCACGTTTTCAAGTTCTATTCCTAATTGTGCATTTTAATGAGTCCGCACTCAGTTTTAGAACAAAATTATTGAAAGTAAATTGAAATCAATACACTTTGAAACATTAGAGATCTCATTTCCGGTAATCACTCCTTTCTACAGTGAGGAGTCCATCAGATTCTCTTACTTTGGCTGACAGTTTCTTAAACATTTCTATAAATGTGACAATCAATGCCCTGGCAGCCAAAGAAACTAAATGCAAATCTAATAGATTGAATTGTTATGTTAAGTATGTTAAGTTTAGGTGTCACCCTTCTCTGAATACTTATATATAAGAATGAAATAATTTATAGTATGTGCCACAGTATACAAACACTGAAATTATATTTCTCCATTCTTTTTATTGTTAAAAATTGACAAAACCAAAGAGGTTCAAATCAAATGTTGAAAGCATTTAATTACTTTGGAATGATTTATTAAAAGCATTTTTATTGGAGTACAATTGCTTTACAATGTTGCATTAGCTTCTGCTATATAAGAAGTAAATCAGCTATATGTATACATATAATCCTTCCTTCTTGGACCTCCCTCCCACCTCTACCCTTCCCACCCCTTTCATGAATTCAGAGCAAATTTTATACATGTTCTGTTGAAAAATAATCAAGGTCATTTTAAATTTGAAACTGGACACCTTTTTAGATAAAAATCTAAACATATATCTGAGTATCATTAAAACATATTTTGTTTTTAGAAATATTTACTGCAAGATGCATTTGAACTTGGAGAAGGCAATGGCACCTGACTCCAGCACTCCTTCCTGGAAAATCCCATGGGTGGAGGAGCCTGGTAGGCTGCAGTCCATGGGGTCGCTGAGGGTTGGACACAAATGAGCGACTTCACTTTCACTTTTAACTTTCATGCATTGGAGAAGGAAATGGCAATCCACTCTAGTGTTCTTGCCTGGAGAATCCCAGGGACGGGGGAGCCTGGTGGGCTGCCATTTATGGGGTCACACAGAGTCGGACACGACTGAAGTAACTTAGCAGCAGCAACAGCAGCATTTGAACTACAGTAAGTGGAATATAAAACAATTACTTCTGTGTTATAATCTTCAAACTAAATAAACACAAAAATCATCTGTTCTCTCTTCCTAGTATGTATAAAATATTAGGGTAAATCCTCTTTTAAATAATTATGGATCATTTTCCTTAGTAATCAGTATACTTAAATTAAATTATCTATGAATATCACTTCATTTATTGGTAAGAAAATAAATATACTCTAATTATGCTTTTTTAAATTGACAAATTTAGAGCAAAGCTTAAAATGTGTTTATATTTAAATATTATATTATTATGATACTTTAAAAAACTCATACTATTTATGTATATTAGCACATGTTTTACATTTAGCACATGTAAGTCATTCTCCTGAGTGACTTCTTTGAAAATGAGATACTGCCAGTGATTCACGATTGGCTTAAAATTCCACTCTACTTTTTAGAAAATTCACTTATTATTATTATTATTATTCAGAGAATTCAATTTAGTTATATCTATTATTTCTTGGTCTGACAAACTCCCTCAGTTCACTTCTCTGTCCCTGTAATTACCTTAATGGTTTAGCTGCTGGTTGTTATCCCTGGAAACCTGAAATACTAGTTAAATTTTTCTCATAAAGCTTTTCACTGTAACAACTTGTTAACCCAATGTCAGGCCTCATTGAAAACTCAGGGTAAGACAATAAAAAACTGAAAGACTATACATGGTTTCTTATAAATATCTCTTACTTAAATGTAAGTAATATTCAGAGGCAAATGAAAGTTTAAAATGGAAGAAAAATATGTTAGACATATTTTGTTACAGGAGAAATTCAAATTATAACATTAATCTCCTTTTCCCTCAGTAATGGCTAAATGACAAAAAATTTAGATTTATCTAACCAAAGAAATCAACCACACCAAATGAACCACATAGAGTGCCATCTTGTCTTAATATCTGTGCCCCTTTGATCATCAACTACATAAGCTATAGTTTCCAGATATTCTGTAGAATCTAATTATTTGCAATCAGAAAACAAAGGAAAAGATGAAGTCAGTTTCTGCCTTGATATTCACCAAAATAAATTTACAACTGCAGATACAGAAAGCACAAAAGCAGGAGCACAAGTTTACATTAGAACTGTATTATTTATGATTGAACTAAGAAATGTTTGTCCTTCTAACAGGCAAAGAATATTTTGATTCTTAATAGTAACTTTATAGTGTAAAATTAATAGCAATAATTTTTCTAACTGTAGCACTGGCTAATAGGCTAACTATCTAGTTCATCTCTCCTACTTCCAAAATTATTATTAAATTATTTCAGACTAATAGCTTCAGACAAATCGCATACACAATATAATGCCAAGAAGTGAGAAATCATTACAAAGAAAAATAGGACATGGCAAAAATCATGACTGGCGAATATCTTAGTTTTTTTTTTTTTTTTTTTTTTTTGAGTGAAGATTTGTTTGAGGATGTGACATTATAAATAGAGATAAAGATGAAATGAGAATGGAATTATACAACATTGACTGTAGTTCAGTGTTGAACCAGAAGTAAATGCAAATTCAAAGGCATTTTCTGTCCTTTGTTCCAGAATTCAAAAGTTAAAGAAAGGTCTTCTATATGTATCAGTGTCAATGTTCACCATATGACAATTTCTCTGAGTTCTCATTTGTATGCTCCATTAGAACTTTCCTAAGAATGATAAACTATGTATAGAAGATGGTTGGACAGCATCATCGACCCAATGCACATTGAGTTTGAGCAAACTCAGGGAGATAGTGAAAGACAAGAAAGCCTGGCTCACTGCAGTACATGGTGTCAAAGAGTTGGACACAACTGAGAGACTGAAAAACCATATTTTATATATAATATATATATATAATACATATATATAATATTATACATATATACTTATTTGTTGTTACTCTCTGTTCTTCACTGCACCACCAAAGCCTTTACTCACAAACTTTTATCCAGATCAATGGCATTACCATGCACCTACTTGTACCTAGCAAGATACTATTACATGCATAGTTCTTCACTTATATTCTTTCTCATATTCTGTGAGTATATTTCTTTTCCTCTGATAGGTGATATCGCTCTCCCGGTATGTCACTATAAGAAGATATTCACCATGCAAAGCATAGAAATCACAGGTAATTAAAAAGCCTCTACTCCTTTAACCTCAAGCAAACAAATGTATATGTGTTAATAATCCATGAAATCTATACATTTCTATGCCAGTAATGCAGTCTAGCCTGGCCCTTGCATGGCATTGCCTCCTTTAAGTCAATGTGTGCCTTTTATTAAGAAACTTTTCTCTATAAACTACTATAAAACTGTTGGTTCAGGATTCAGCCTGAAGAACTCCATCTTGCTTTATGTGGAGAATTGTTTAGCCAGGATGCACTGAAACTGTTGATGTTCAAGGCATATTTTCTTCATTGTACACACAAAGACAATCTCCATGCTATCAATGAAAGAAACAGAACTCTCATTCCTATCTTATTCATTCTTTACCTCAATTTACCTTTGCATTATCATTGATACCATGCAGACTATATGAAAATATAAGATAATTGAAGAATATGAAAGTTATTCCCCTAGATAAATCAATACATTTACACTATATTAATTTTATGTATTTATATGTTGTGCATATATGTGTATTTATATGTTATGCATTTACATGTGTTTATATACCATTTGTTTCTAAAATGGCCTTCTCTTACACTTTTTAAGTTTCCTTGATTGTGTCTTTGTTTTACCTTCTGATTCAATAAATTTTCTCCCTAACACACCTTACTTTTGCCAAAACCCTGCCCATTCTTGAGGCTTTACGTCAATTGGTAAGCTTTCTCTGTTTCCTCAACCTAATATATTCTTCCTTTTAACTTTCAATAGGACTGTATACATCACTTACCCTAATTATATTCTACCATTAAAATATTGACTATATATAATTTTCAATAAGATTTTAGTTTGTACTGACAGCCTCTGAAGTGCCATCCATAACAAATTCTTTTAAAAAGCAGCACTTATTACCTCTATTCTTCCATCATGCTTCACCAGTAACTGCTTTGTGATGGTTTTATCTAGGTTGTGTGTGTGCTGTGCTTAGTTGCTAGGTCATGCCTGACTCTTTGTGATCCCCCTAGACTGTAGAACACCAGGCTCCTCTGTCCATGGGATTTTTCCAGGCAAGAATACTGGAGTAGATTGTCATTTCCTCTTCCAGGGGATCTTCCTGACCCAGGGACCAAAGATTCTTTACCGCTGGGCTACCTGGGAGGCCCCTAGATAAATGGCGTTGTTACAAAACCAGCTGGCTTTACTAAGAAAACACTGGGGACATTAAACTTGACTCTTTCCTCTTCCTCACACCCACAGACATTTATCTTACAATGGTTCATACTCCATTCCCTAATATAGTTAAGTTCTCTATAATTTGTCAAAAAAAAAAAAATGTCTACTTTTATATATCCAATGCCCATACATAGCTGATACAAAAATTAGTGGGTGATTTTAAAATATTGCCTAATGCCAGTCCATTCTAAAGGAAATCAGTCCTGGGTGTTCTTTGGAAGGAATGATACTAAGGCTGAAACTCCAGTACTTTGGCCACCTCATGTGAAGAGCTGACTCCTTGGAAAAGACTCTGATGCTGGGAGGGATTGGGGGCAGGAGGAGAAGGGGACGACAGAGGATGAGATGGCTGGATGGCATCACCGACTTGATGGACGTGAGTTTGGGTGAACTCCAGGAGTTGGTGATGGACAAGGAGGCCTGGCATGCTACAGTTCATGGGGTTGCAAAGAGTCGGACACGACGGAGTGACTGACTTGAACTGAACTGAACTGAAGGCCTTTTTTTAATTTGAAGAGTATTTTCCTACTTTCTGTTTTGATTTTTATGCCTAAATTTTCATTTTTTTTTTTTTTAATCACGAGTAGTGGAAAAGACTCCTAGTTGATTTTTATTACCCAAATTAGACTCTTCCTTCCCATCTTGTCATCTTTTATACGGCTATAAATTTGATCTTTTAAAATGTTAAATCAAATTAAAACAAGCTCCTAATTTAACATCTAAAAAAATAATTCCCCCAACTGACTGAATTATCCAGACATTTCTTTGGGGGAGTTATGTTGTCTTTGAAAAATGTTCTTAGTCACACTCTTCAGCTATAATAACAAAATGCTTTGTCTATGATATAGCCTTTGGACATCTAGCTATTCCCTAAAAAAAAAAAAAAAAAAAAAAACACACACACATTTGTATAATTTGTTTATGTCTAGGAGATTTCTCACCAAATTCTCCCTGTATTTAAATCTTCACCAAATCCTCACCATAGATTTTCCTCCTATAATGCAGTTGTCTTGACTTCATAATGGTAATTTGAATACAATTTCAAATATAAATGTAAAGATAAAAATACAAGGCATATTTTATTTATTCATTTAAAGAGCAAATAGATTTTATTTTTTATCAGCTATGTTGAGGTATAATTGGTATTAAAAAGTACATAAAATATAAATAATAAGCACAATTTTTTGAGTTTAGACACACACTGAATAGCTTGTGCTACCATCAGTATTATATATTTTATAATATAAACAAATCTCAGGATATTAAAGGACTAAAATTCAAGATAAGAAAGAATCATAGAGGTAAAGATTCCAAGAATTTAAATAAAAACACAAAAATTTTAAATAAACTTATTTTAAAATAACAAATATTTCAAATATTTTTGTTTTTGTTTCATTAGTTAATTCTTAATAACTATAAGCATCTCATGATTCCAAATGTGGCCTAAAAAAGTTATTTTTATTCAGAAATAAAGTCAAAAGTGTTGTTCTCATCTTGATATCTATTGGATACATACGCCATTTGGCAGAATAAGCAAATCCTTAGACATTTAAATTATAGAAATTAGTTAATATTATTTAATAAAAAGTATATAGCATGCCCTAATATAACAAAAAAGCTAAAGCCAAAGGAGACAATGAAATATATACCCATTTGAATGCAGAGTTCCAAACAATAGCAAGGAGAGATAAGAAAGCTGCCCTCAGCGATCAATGAAAAGAAATAGAGGAAAACAATAGAATGGGAAAGACTGGAGATCACTTCAAAAAAATTAGAGATACCAAGGGAATGTTTCACGCAAAGATGGGCACAATCAAGGACAGAAATGGTATGGACCTAATAAAAACAGATGTTAAGAATAGGTGGCAAGAATACACAGAAAAACTATACAAAAAAGAAATTCATAAACCAGATAACCACGATGGTGTGATTACTTCCCTAGAGCCAAACATCCTGGAGTGTGAAGTCAAGTGGGCCTTAGGAAGCATCACTACGAACAAAGCTAGTGGAGGTGATGGAATTGCAGTTGAGCTATTTCAAACCCTAAAAGTGATGCTGTGAAAGTGCTGCAATCAATATGCTAGCAAATTTGGAAAAGTCAGCAGTGGCCACAGGACTAGAAAAGGTTAGTTTTCATGTCAATCCCAAATAAAGGCAATGCCAAAGAATGCTCAAACTACTGCGCGATTGCACTCATCTCACACATTAGTAAATAATGCTTAAAATTCTCCAAGCCAGGCTTTAATAGAACCTGAACCGTGAACTTCAAGATGTTCAAGCTGGATTTAGAAAAGGCAAAGAACAAGAGATCAAATTGCCAACATCTGCTGGATCATCAAAAAAGCAAGAGAGTTCCAGAAAAACATGATTTTTGTTTTATTGACTCCACCAAAGGCTTTGACTGTGTTGATCACAACAAACTGTGGAAAATTCTGAAAGAGATGGGAATGCTAGACCACCTGATCTGCTCCTGAGTAATCTGTAGGCAGGTCAGGAACCAACAGTTAGAACTGGACATGGAACAACAGGCTGGTTCCGTTTCAGGAAAGGAGTACATCAAGGCTGTATATTGTCACTTGCTTATTTAACTTATATGCAGAGCACATCATGGGAAGTTCTGGGCTGGATGAAGCACAAGCTGGAAAAAAGATTGCTGGGAGAAATATCAATAACCTAAGATATGCAGATGACACCACCCTTATGGCAAGAAGCAAAGAAGACCTAAAGAGCCTCTTGTAGAAATGAAAGAAGAGAGTGAAAAAGTTGACTTAAACTTAACATTCAGAACACTAAGATGGCTCAATCACTTCATGGCAAACAAATGGGGAAACAATAGAAATGGTGAGAGACTTTATTTTGGGGGCTCCAAAAACACAGCAAATGGTGACTGCAGCCATGAAATTAAAAGACACTTGCTCCTCAAAAGAAAAGCAATGACCAACTTAGACAGCATATTAAAAAGCAGAGACATTACTTTACCAACAAGGGTCCATCTAGTCAAAGCTATTGTTTTTCCAGTAGTCATGTATGGATGGGAGAGTTGGACTATAAAGAAATCTGAGCACCAACCAATTGATGCTTTTGAGCTGTGGTGTTGGAGAAGACTCTTGAGAGTCCCTTGGACTGCAAGGAGATCCAACCAGTCAGTCCTAAAGGAAATCAGTCCCGAATATTCTTGAAGGACTGATGCTGAAGCTGAAGTGTCAGTACTTTGGCCACCTGATGGGAAGAACTGACTCTATGGGAAAGACCCTGATGCTAGGAAAGATTGAAGGTGGAAGGAGAAGGGGACGGCAGAGGATGAGATGGTTGAATGGCATCACCAACTCGATGGACTGGAGTTTGAGCAAGATCCAAATGTTAGTGATGGACAGGGAAGCCTGCCATACTGCAGTCCATGGGGTCACAAAGAGTCGGACACAACAGAGCGACTAAACTGAACTGAATATAACAAAACAGGAAATAGAGTATCAATTGAAAAATAATATTTGACTTATACTAGAGCTCCAATCAGAGAAGGCAATGGCAACTCACTCTAGTACTCTTGCCTGGAGAATCTCATGGACGGGGGAGCCTGGTAGGCTACAGTACATGGGGTCGCTAGGAGTCGGACACCACTGAGTGACTTCACTTTCACTTTTCACTTTCATGTATTGGAGGAGGAAATGGCAACTCACTACAGTGTTCTTGCCTGGAGAATCCCAGGGACGGGGGAGCCTGGTGGGCTGCCATCTATGGGGTCTCACAGAGTCGGACACAACTGAAGTGCCTTAGCAGCAGCATCAGAGCTCCAATAATCAGTAAGCATCTGAATCATATGCAACTTCTATTATTTTATTAAAAATCCTGTAAAAATTTCAACAAGTAAATAAAAGAGAAAATAAAACTTTTCTTTTGCAAGAAACATTGGTTTAGTGGCCTTAATCTGCCATCTTGTGGTGTGATAGCTTCATCTCACATTTTCACACAAATATACCAGGCATTTTTAAATATTTTCTTAGATATTGTGAATAACCATAGGTGCTGCCTTTATTTTTGTAAATTTTACTCTTCAAAGAGAACCTTATTAGAGATAAATTTTACTGTTATGTAGACAGCTCTGTCTTGAGTAGGGTGTATTAAAATTGCCACAAGTTCAATTAATATTTGATTATGACTATTTAGTAGTTAAATTGGAGAAGGAAATGGCAACCCACTCCAGTGTTCTTGCTTGGAGAATCCCAGAGACAGGGAAGCCTGGTGGGCTGCCATTTTTGGGGTCACACAGAGTCGGACACGACTGAAGTGACTTAGCAGTAGCAGTAGTTAATATGTTAGATATTCAAATCATACAAAAAATATACTGGGAATGAATAGTTCATATCATATGGCCAGGAGTTAACATATTGTTGTATTTTTTTTTTTTTTCCTTTTTTTGATAAGTAAATTTGCCACTATGACATATTTTCACTTACCTCTATAAAACAATGCATGAAAATAATTTTATGTTTTATGTAGAAATAAATTTGTTTTAGCTTCAATTCATGTCCTTAATATTCTGAAATATATAATTATAATGTAAGGCAGTATTTCACTGGGGTCAGCATTTTGAGTCTTAAAGTAATTATTGTGTAGAATTAGACTTACTCATTTAACTTACTGTACTTTGTTAATTTACTATAAATCATTGGCTAAGAACGCAATTGCAGTATGTACATAAATTTCACTCTTTCATAATTTTCAAGCTGTGCTAAAAATACTTCAATAATAGTGTCATCTGAGCAAATACAAATATATTTTTTGGGAAGAGATATTGAATATGTTTAACACGGCTGCTTTGGGGAGTGATATGAGCAAAATAATGGAGTATGTATGTATGTGATTTCCTGAGTATGTGAAAGTCACTCATTAATTTTCATTTTATATTATTTCCTGTTTGGGCACTGTTCCTTCAGTTCAGTTCAGTTCAGTCTCTCAGTTGTGTCCAACTCTTTGCAACTCCATGAACCACAGCATGCCAGCCCTCCCTGTCCATCATCAACTCCCGGAGTTCACCCAAACCCATGTCCATCAAGTCGGTGATGCCATCCAACCATCTTATCTTCTGTTGTCCCCTTCTCCTCCTGCCCTCAATCTTTCCCGGCATCAGGGCATTTTCAAATGAGTCAGCTCTTCCCATCAGGTGGCCAAAGTATTGGAGTTTCAGCTTCGACATCAGTCCTTCCAATGAACATTCTGGACTGATCTCCTTTAGAATGGACTGGTTGGATTTCCTTGCAGTCCAAGGGACTCTCAAGAGTCTTCTTCAACACCATAGTTCAAAAGCATCAGTTCCTTGGCACCCAGCTTTCTTCACAGTCCAACTCTCACATCCATACATGACTACTGGAAAAACCATAGCCTTGACTAGACGGACCTTTATTGGCAAAGTAATGTCTCTACTTTTAATATGCTGTCTAGATTGGTCATAACTTTCTTTCCAAGGAGCAAGTGTCTTTTAATTTCATAGCTGCAGACACCATCTGCAGTGATTTTGGAGCCCCAAAAAATAAAGTCAGCCACTGTTTCCACTGTTTCCCCATCTATTTCCCATGAAATGATGGGACCGGATGCCATGATCTTAGTTTTCCGAATGTTGAGTTTTAAGCAAACTTTTCATTCTCCTCTCTCTCTTTCATCAAGAGGCTCTTTAGCTCTTCACTTTCTGTCATAAGGATGGTGTCATCTGCATATCTGAGGTTATTGATATTTCTCCTGGCAATCTTGATTCTAGCTTGTGCTTCTTCCAGCCCAGCGTTTCTTATGATGTATTCTGCATATAAGTTAAATAAGTAGGGCGAGAATATACAGCCTTGATGTATTCCTTTTCCTATTTGGAACCAGTCTGTTGTTCCATGTCCACTTCTAACTGTTGCTTCCTGACCAGCATACAGGTTTCTCAAGAGGCAGGTCAGGTGGTCTAGTATTCCCATCTCTTGAAGAATTTTCCACAGTTTATTGTGATCCTCACAGTCAAAGGCTTTGGCATAGTTAATAAAGCAGAAATAGATGTTTTTCTGGAACTTTCTTGTTTTTGTTTTTTTTTAATAATCCAGCAGATGTTGGTAATTTGATCTCTGTTCATTCAGTTCAGTTCAGTTGCTCAGTCATTTCTGACTCTTTGTGACCCCATGAATTGCAGCAGGCCAGGCCTCCCTGTCTGTCACCAACTCCCAGAGTTCACTCAAACTCACATCCATTGAGTCAGTGATGCCATCCAGCCATCTCATCCTCTGTCGTCCCCTTCTCCTCCTGCCCCCAATCCCTCCCAGCATCAGATTCTTTTCCAATAAGTCAACTCCTTGCATGAGGTGGCCAAAGTACTGGAGTTTCAGATTTAGCATCATTCCTTCCAAAGAACACAAAGCAAAATACTTACTACAGAATTCCAAGATATAATCTATACTAACAATATTTAAAGTATTGGAAAACTATTGATAAACCTCATCCTGAATTTACAAAAATAATCAAACTTTCTTTTTCTGCTTTTTTTTTTTTTGGTGGAAGGTCTTCCTTGATGGCTAGGATGGTAAAGGATCTGCCTGCAATTCAGGAGTGAAAATGAAAGTGATAATCACTCGGTCGTGTTGTACTCTGTGACTCCATGGATTATACATTTCATGGAATTCTCCAAACTAGAATACTGGAATGGGTAACCTTTCCCTTCTTCAGGGATCTTTTCAACTCAGGGATCAAACCCAAGTCTCCCGCATTGCAGGCGGATTGCAGGCTACCTCTGCATTCTTTACCAGTTTTAGCTCCAAACTGCAGTCTATTTACAGAAACATAAAAAAGAGAAAGAAATTCTCTGAACCAACTATGTAAGAATTCCGGAAAACAGTAAAAATCTTACAACAATAAAGTAAATGCTGAATCAATAAAAGGCAACTTTATAAAATACTCCTGTAATATAGGGAATTATTAACCAACTGATGGAACACAAGCTATACAATCAACAATAAAAATCCTCAGGAAGAAAAACATCTAATTTCTAGAGCTGTAGCATTATTACATTTAAATGTCCAATTTTCAACAACAAGAAAAATTACAAAGCATGCAAAGAGAAAGGAAAGTATGGCCCATTCAAAAGAAAAAAAAAAAGACACAAAATGTCCTTAAGGAAGCCTATACACTGGACTTACTAGAAAAAGACATCAAATCAACTGTATTAAATATGTTCAAAGAGATAAGTGAACCATGGTAAAGAAATAAAGAAAACCACAAAAGCAGTGTATGAACTAAATGAGACTATCAATAGGACATAAAAAGTATCTAAAGTGACAAACAGAAATTTTGAAATTAAAAAGTACAAAAAGTAAAATGAAAAGCTTCCTAAGATGACCCAGAGGGATGGTACGGGGAGGGTGGAAAGAGGAGGGTTCAGGATGGGGAACAAGTGTATACCTGTGGCGGATTCATGTTGACGTATGGCAAAACCAATACAATATTGTAAAGTAATTAACCTCCAACTAAAAGAAATAAATTTATATTTAAAAAAAGGTGACGGATGCATGTTGATGTATGGCAAAACCAATACAATATTGTAAAGTAAAAAAATAAATAAATAAATAAGGTTTTAAAAAGAAGTTCCAAAAACAAATTTGAATCGGTAGAAAAAAAGGAATCATTGAAAATTAACACAGTACACTTGGAATTAGAAAGTCTAGGGATAGAAAGAAAAAAAGAATGAAATAAAGTGAACTGAGCATAAGGAACCTATGAAACTGTCATCGACCAGGTCAACATATCCATTATTGGAGTCTAAGAAGGAACAATTAGAGCAACGGAGACAGAAGGAACACTTGAACAACAACAAAAAAGGCAGAAATTTTTCCAAATTTGACAAAGGAAATGAAATTTACATCAAGATACTCAACAACTCCAAGCAGGATATGCTCAATGAGATTCACATTGATACAAATTGCCAATTATCTAAAGGCAAAGACAAAATAGAATATTTTAAAAAAGGAAGGAAAAAATAACTTACAAAGTGCAGTCTTCTGTAAATTATTGGTTGATTTCTTATTTGAAACCATGGATGAAAGCCTGAACTCAATGGGAAAACACAAAGTAGCTACCATAGGAACATTGGTTCAGTTCAGGTGCTCAGTCATATCACTTTTTGCAACCCCATGGACTACAGCACACTAGGCTTTTCTGCCCATCATCAACTCAAGAGCTTACTCAAACGCATGTCTATCAATTCTTTCTTTATAGTCCAGATCTCACTTCCATACATGACTCCTGGAAAAACCATAGCTTTCACTAGACAGACCTTTGATGGTAAAGTGATGTCTCTGCTTTTTAATATGCTGTCTAGGTTGGTCATAACTTTTCTTCCAAGGAGTAAGCGTCTTTTAATTTCATGGCTGCAGTCACCATCTGTAGTGATTTTGGAGCCCCCCCCCAAAAAAAAAAAATAAAGTCTTATACGGTTTCCATTGTTTCCCTATCTTTTTACCATGAAGTGATGGGACCAGATGCCAAGATTTTAGTTTTCTGAATGTTGAGTTTTAAGCCACTCTTCTCTCTCACTTTTAAGAGGCTCTTTAGCTCTTCTTCACTTTCTGCCATAAGGGTGGTGTCATCTGTGTATCTGATGTTACTGATATTTCTTCCAGCAATCTTGATTCCACCTTGTGCTTCATCCAGCCCAGCATTTTGCATGATGTGCTCTGCATATAGGTTAAATAAGTAGGATGACAATATGCAGCATTGACGTACTCATTTCCCAATTTGGAACCAGTCTGTTGTTCTACGTCTGGTTCTAACTGTTGCTTCTTGACCTGCCTACAGATTTCTCAGGAGACAGGTCAGGTGGTCTGGTATTCCCATCTCTTTAAGAGTTTTCCACAGTTTGTTGTGATCTATGCAGTCAAAGGCTTTGGCATAATCAATAAAGCAGAAATAGATGTTTTTCTGCAAATCTCTTGCTTTTTCAATGATCCAAAGGATGTTGGCAATTTGATCTCTGGTTCCTCTGCCTTTTCTAAATCCCGCTTGAACATCTGGAAGTTCACGGTTCACATACTGTTGAAGTCTGGCTTGGAGAATTTTGAACATTACTTTGCTAGTCTGTGTGAGATGATTGCAATTGTGCAGTAGTTTGCACGTTCTTTGGCATTGCCTTTCTTTGGAATTGGAATGAAAACTGACCTTTTCTATTCTTGTGGGCAGTGCTGAGTTTTACAAACATAGGAACATAGAGAATTAAAAAAAAAAAAAAAAAGCTGTCAACCAAAAGTATCCTTTAAGGGTAAAGTAGAAATTAAAAGTTAAGGAAAACATAAAACCTAAAGAAATCCACTTTACTTAATAGACCTGCCTTACAAGAAATGTTAAGGGAAATCTTTCAGACTGAAAAGACACTAGATAGTAATTGAAGCCATATGAAGAAATTAAGAACATTGCTTAAGGTATAACTACATAAGTTAATATAAAAGCCAATATCATTATATTTTGTTTTGCAACTCTCTTTTTTTTTTTGCTTCACTATATGATTTAAAATACAAACACATAAAACTTATAAAACTATATTAATGAGCATATGGTATACAAAGGCGGAGAAAGCAATGGCAACCCACTCCAGTACTCTTGCCTGGAAAATCCCATAGACGGAGGAGCCTGGTGGGTTGCAGTCCATGGGACTAGGAGCTGGACACTCAAAGAGTCGGACACGACTGAGCGTCTTCACTTTCAATTTTCACTTTCATGCATTGGAGAAGGCAATGGCAACCCACTCCAATATTCTTGCCTGGAGAATCCCAGGGATAGGGGAGCCTGGTGGGCTGCCCTCTATGAGGTCACTCAGAGTCAGACATAACTAAAGTGATTTAACAGCAGCAGCAGTGTATAAAGGTGTAATCTGTGACATTAACAATAAAAAGTGTAGGGACAGAGAAGACTAGGAGCAGTGTTTGGTCATTACTGAAAGTAGGGAAGTACTGTTCAAATTAGATTAAATGTCTAGGGTGTCAATTGCAATTTCTAAGATAACCATTGAAATAATTTAAAATATAAAGGAAACACAGTAAGAATGAATCAAAATGATACAGTACAAAAACAATTTTTAAATAGTAATGGAAGAATTAAGTGGAAGAAAGCATACACAAGAGATACAGGAGCCAAATGGCAAAATGGCAGAATCAAATCTTTCCTTACAAGTAATTAAGAGTGAATGGATTAAACTCTCCAGTTAGAAGATAGGAACTGGCAAAATGGATTAAAAAGAAACATTATCTATATGCTTTCTACAAGATAATCACTTTAGATTAAAAGACACAAAGAAGTTGAGTAAAAGCATGGAAAACTATCTCCCATCTAAATAGTAAATTAAAAGGGCTGGTGTATATTTACTATCAGAATAAATAAATTTCAAATAAAAATGATTACAAGAGAAAAAGATCTTTATATATTAGTAAAAGTTTCAACCCACCAGGAAGATATAACAAATATAAATGTATACAACATCAAATAACAGAGTCCCAAAATACATTGAGCAAAAATTCAGGGTTGAAAAGAGATATAGCTATATATATTGTACACTATATATAGTGTAGACCTATATCGATATAGGTCTACACTAATAGTTGGTTACTTTTAAACATAACTTTCTCATTAAATGTGGAAAAAATAGTCTCTTCAACTTGATAGCCATGTGCAAAATTTAAAAAGGAGTTGAGCCCCATCTTTATACCTCATACAAATAATCACTCAAAGCAATTCAAACACCTAAATTTGAATTAATATTATACAGATTTTAGCAAAAATATAAATGTAAATACATAAATATATATACATAATTATAAATTTGACAATGACTTTTAAATAGAATACCAAAAATACAGGCAATGAACAAATAGATAAATTATATTCCATTATATATTTTTGAAAAACACTGTAAAGAGAATGAAAACTCACTCAGAGAATGGGAGAAATATTTGCAAATCATATAATCAATTGGAAGTTAATGTGAAAATATACAAATAACTCCTACAATTCAACAAGAAGACAAGTAACACAACTGAAAAACTGACAAGGAGCTTGTATAAATATTTTTCCAAAAAAAGATTGAAAAATGGCTAATTAGCACATTAAAAAAAAAAAGGCTCAATGCAGTTAGTCATTAGAGAAATGAAAATCGTAAACCACAATGATATACCGATCCACAACTGCTGAAATAGAGATAGAAAATAAACTTTCCATTGATTTCCATTATTCTTCTCTTTAATTGTACCTCTGCTTTATTCTTTATTTATAATCCCATTTTTTTCCTCACTAATTTTTTTCCCACTAATGGCAGTTATAACCTCAAACTCAGTCACTGGTCTGATGATTATCTATATCGACTTTTTTCTTTTTTTTTCACATTGCACAAAATTTATTGCATCCATACACTAATAACTCCCTGATTTGCTGTTGCTGTTCAGTTGCTAAGTCATGTTAGACTGTTTGCAGTCCCATGAACTGCAGCATGCCAGGCTTCCCTGTCCTTCACTATCTCCTGGAGTTTGCTCAAACTCATGTCCATTGCATCAGCAATATCATCCAACCATCTCATCCTCTGTTTCCCCCTTCTCCTCTTACCCTCAATCTTTCCCACTCTCAGGATCTTTTCCAGTGAGTCAACTCTTTGCATCAGGTGACCAAAGTGTTGGAGCTTCAGCTTCAGCACCAGTCCTTCCAATGAATATTCAGGGTTGAACTCCCTAATATTTATCTTCTTTTTGGATTATTTTTTTATATTCTATCTGGTAGACAATTCTACCTTTTTTCTTCATAGTAATTTCTAAATTGTCATCTCCCAACTTCATTCTTAAATTCCTTTGATTATACTCTGTGATTTGTCTGTTAATCCTTTTATTTGTTTGAATCACTGTATTACCATATTAGAAATAAAAAAAAAAAGTCACCTTGAACTTCTTCATCCCCACTATCATACTTTTAATTGTAAAGATTATCAAATAAAAATTCCTAATGAATTTTTCCATGTTGTCCCTGAGTATTGTCAACACCCCAGTTATTATCTTCTGAAATATTTTTCTGGACTGTTTAAACAGCATGCTGCTACTGCTGCTGCAAAGTCGCTTCAGTCATGTCCGACTCTATGCAACCCCAGAGACGGAAGCCCACCAGGCTACCCTGTCCTTGGGATTCTCCAGGCAAGAACCCCTGGAGTGGGTTGCCATTTCCTTCCCCATTTAAATAGCATAATATATGTGAATTCCAAGTACTCCTATTTCCTTATCATTCTTTACCATATAAGTCTATTTACCAACATTGACTTTCCCTGACTATAAGTTTTTCACCACTGACAAAATATGACTATTTATCTTTAATTTGTTGTTGTTGTTGTTGATCAGATAAGTCAGCTGTTTGCATAAGGGGCCAAAGTATTGGAGCTTCAGCCTCAGCATCAGTCTTTTCCAATGAATATTAAGGTTGATTTCCTTTAGGATTGACTGGTTTGATTTCCTTGCAGTTCAAGGGACTCTTGATAATCTTTGCTAGTGCCACAATTCAAAAATATATTCTTTGCTCTTCAGTCTTATTTATAATCCAACTCTAGTAGGATATTTAATCTCTACTCAATCCTTATCAAAACCTCACACAACCTTGCTAAAATCACTCATCTATTATTTTACTTCCTTGTTCTGTTTTGCAGGGCTCTAACAATGTCATCCTTTTTAAATCAAATTCTATTGAAATTTAATTTATATTTAATTATATCTATAGCTTACTCCTTGGAAGGAAAGTTATGACCAACCTAGATAGCATATTCAAAAGCAGAGACATTACTTTACCAACAAAGGTTCGCCTAGTCAAGGCTATGGTCTTTCCTGTGGTCATGTATGGATGTGAGAGCTGGACTGTGAGGAAGGCTGAACGCCGAAGAATTGATGCTTTTGAACTGTGGTGTTGGAGAAGACTCTTGAGAGTCCCTTGGACTGCAAGAAGATCCAACCAGTCCATTCTGAAGGAGATCAATCCTGGAATTTCTTTGGAAGGAATGATACTAAAGCTGAAACTCCAGTATTTTGGCCACCTCATGCGAAGAGTTGACTCATTGGAGAAGACTCTGATGCTGGGAGGGATTGAGGGCAGGAGGAGAAGGGGACGACAGAGGATGAGATGGCTGGATGGCATCACTGACTCGATGGATGCGAGTCTGAGTGACCTCCAGGAGCTGGTGATGGACAGGGAGGCCTGGCGTGCTGCGGTTCATGGGGTCGCAAAGAGTCGGACACGACTGAGCGACTGATCTGATCTGATCTGATCTGATAAATGTACCATTGTCCTTGTGGTTTTCCCTGAAACTCCCAATAGAAACCAATTTTACTTTTCTTACTGACTTATTTCTCAGTTCTTTTACTCCTTTTAGTTGTGAATTTGCTATTGTCTTTGTTTTTATGCACAGATCTCACCCGTTTATTTGAAAAAAACAAAATACAGGTTAAAAATCAGAAACAATATGAAAGTAGGTAAAATACTTCATATTCGTCTAGGATCCTCTCTCTATGGGATTTTTCAGGCAAGAATACTGGATTGGGTTACCATTTCCTCCTCCAGAGGATCTTCTAGACGCAGAGATGCAATTCATGCCTCCTGTGTCCCTTGCGATGGCAGGCAGATTCTTATCCACTGTGCCACCTGGGAAGCCCTACATTTGTTATGTATCAGCAATAAAAAAGGTATACTCGAAAATTGAGTGTAAATCATAAAGACTCACATTCATCCTGAGTTTACCAATCTTCATGATATAACTTCCTTGAGTTATTTTGATGGGTTTCTTGTTTCCACACTTACTTGGAGTTGTCAAACAGTAAGGACTTCTTTTGTATTTTGCCTGCTCATTTACTTTGACAGCAATTTTAAATGTCACCAGTAGGTGCCACCTTCCAACATAAAATAAAGAACTTAAATGTGTCATGATTTGAAGGTATCAGAAGATGATTAGATAGCTGATACTAACATTTAGAAGATAAAGAGATTGGTAGATAGATAGGTATAGATAAATCGAAGACTGGTTAATGAATACATAGTGATATATGCAATCACACATTTAAAAAATGAATTAGTAGCTCCAAAATATAGGTCCTGAATTTTTAGAATAAATCTAATTTTCAAAGAGTTATTTCAGCATTTGTACACATTACTGATACCAACAGTAAAACCACCTTCTGACACATGTAACAGAAAGTAACCCTGAATTTCATAATAAAGAAAAAAAAAGGCTTTGTTGGAAGATGAAAAATGTTATACTCCACAGAAACATAATCTCAGGGATTTTTTTCTTATATTTTTTTACTGCAATAGTTTCTCCTGCACATAATTATGTAGCTGTATCTTTCCTTTTTTTCTCCTCCACTTCCTCCTTCCATTCCTGTTACTTATTCTTCCTCTCTTTGTCCTTCTGCCATTCTTCCTCCCCTCTCTCTCCCCCTTTCTCTTTTTTTCCTCCTTCTTTTACTTCTCTTCCTTCTCTCCTTGCATTCTTCTCCTTCCCCTTCTTCCTCCTCCTCCTTATTCTTATGGTTTTTTACTTAAATATTATCATATCAATGAAGATAACTGTTTATCAAAAATATATTTTGTTATCTTTATTTAACCTTTGCTGTTCGGTCATTCAGTCATGCCCTTCTCTTTGTGAAACCATGGACTGGTGCACACTAGCTTTCACTGTCCTTTAATATCTCCTGGAGTTCAAATTCATTCCCACTGAGTCACTGATGCATCCAACCATCTCATCCTCTGCCATCCCCTTATCCTCCTGCCTTGAATCTTTCCTAGCATCAGGGTCTTTTCCAATAAGTCTTTATATCAGGTGGCCAAAGTATTGGAGCTTCAGCATCAGTCCATCCAATGAAAATTCAGGATTTATTTCCTTTAAGATTAACAGGTGTGATCCCCTTGCTGCCCAAGGTACTCTTGAGAGACTTCTCCAGCACCACAGTTCCAAAGCTTTAATTCTTCAGCACTCAGCCTTCTCAGTGGTCCAAATCTCACTTTCATACATGAGTACTGGAAAAACCATAGCTTTGACTAGACATACATTTTTTGGCAAAGTGGTGTCTCTGCTTTTTAATATGTAGTCTAGGTTTTTTGTAGCTTTTCTTCCAAGGAGCAAGCATCTTTTAATTTCATGCAGCCATCATACACAGTGATTTTTGGAGCCCAAGAAAATAAAGTCTGTGACTGCTTCCATTGTTTTGCTGTATATTTTATATAGTGTTGGGACCAGACACCATAATCTTAGTTTTTTGAATGCTGAGTTTTAAGCCAGTTTTTTTCATTCTCCTCTTTTATCTTTATCAAGAGCTTCTTTATTTTCTCTTTGCTTTCTGCCATAAGGGTGGTATCATCTGTGTATCTGAGGTTATTGATATTTCTCTCGTCAATCTTGATTCCAGCTTGTGCTTTATCGAGGCTGGCACTTCACATGATGTATTCTTCCTAGAAGCTAAATAAGCAGGGTGACAATTTACAGCCTTGATGCACTAGTTTCCAGATTTGGAACCATTCCATTCTTCCATGTAACGTTCTAACTGTTGCTCTTTGACCTGCATACACGTTTCTCAGGAGGCAGGTAAGGTGGTTTGGTATTCTCTACTCTTTCAGAATTTTCTACAGTCTATTGTTATCCACACAATTGAAGGACTGTGTATATTCAGTGAAGGAGATTGTTTTTTTGGAATTCCCTTGATCTTTCTATGTTTCATTGTATATTGGCAATTTCATCTCTGGTTCCTCTGCCTTTTCTAAGTGCAGTTTGTACATCTGGAATTTCTCAGTTCACGTACTATTGAAGCTTACCTTGAAGGATTATGAGGATTATCTTCCTAGCATGTGAGATGAGTGCAATTGTGTGGTAGTTTAAACATTCTTTGGCGTTGCCTTTCTTTGGGATTAGAATGAACACCCACCTTTTCCTGTCCTGTGGCCACCACTAAGTTTTCCAAATTTGCTGACATATAGAGTACACCACTGTCACAGCATCATCTCATAGCATTTGAAATAGTTCAGCTGGAATTCCATCACCTTTACTAGCTTTGTTGGTAGTGATGCTTCCTAAGGCCCACTTGACTTCACAATCCATGTGTCTGGCTCTAGATGAGTGATCACACTATCATGGTTTTCCAGGTCATTAAGACCTTTTTATGTATAGTTCCTCTGTGTATTCTTGCCACCTCTTCTTAACATCTTCTGCTTCTGTTAGGTCCATACCATTTCTGTTCTTTATTTTGCCCATCTTTAAATGATATGTACCCTAGTATCTTTAATTTTCTCAGAAAAATCTCTAGTCTTTCCCAGTCTTTTGTTTTCCTCTATGTCTTTGCATCCTTCTCTGAAGAGGGCTTTCTTATCTCTCCTTGCTCTTCTTTTGAACTTGGAAATGAACCAAGATCCTTCTGTTGTTTTTGAGATTGTACCCAAGTACTGCATTTTGGACTCTTTTGTTGACTTGAGGGTTAATCCATTTCTTTCTAAGGGATTCGTGCCTGCAGTAGTAGATATAATGATCACCTGAATTAAATTTGTCCATTCCCATCCATTTAAGTTCACTGATTCCTAAAATATCCATGTTTAATCTTGCCATCTCCTGTTCGACCACATCCAATTTACCCTGATTCATGAACCTATCATTCAAGGTTCCTATGCAGTATTTTCTTCATAGTACTGGACTTTACTTTTACCACCAGACACATCAAAAAGTGAGCATTGTTTCTGCTTTGGCTCAGCCTCTTCATTCCTTCTGGAGCTGTTTATCTGCTCTTCTCCAATAGCTGGACATTTACAGACCATGGGGGCTCATCTTTCTGTGTTGTATCTTTATGCCTTTTAACAGCAGAAACTTTGCTTTATTCATTGTTGTAATTTCATGCCTCAACAATGCCTGTCATGCAGTAGGTCCTTGAAAAGATATAATAAAACAAATGATATGCTTCTAGAATTCATATGTGTATCAGATCAAAGTTTTGACAGCTCCAGAGTACTACCCACTACTACAGAAATTAACTATCATGATTGATTTTTGAAAAGCCACTTCATATTTGTACAGTTTCTCAGTTCCACCCACCTAACTACCTGAAATTTAGTTTTCAGAGCACAGGGGAAGAAGAATCTTATCTACTCCACTGAGGATTACTGTCAAATAAGAAGAGGGCTTAAGAAGTTGTGAGAAGAATAACAGAGAAATGAATAGAACTATAGCCCTGGCCAGATACTTGAAGAAGTCCTTTTAAAAATTGTACAAGACATTTGTTTACAATAAGAGATTCATCTTTTGCCAAACAGTAAAGATAGTATTTATGTTCTCTCACTAGATATACATACATCCAATGATTTTACTGTAGTTTAATTTAAATGTAATTTTTTTAATCTATTTTGCCCATAGAGATGACTATTTTAATTCAGGTTGGGAGCTTAAAGGAGATGTACAGTTGCAAGCATGATAATAATTGATTAAATTGCAAATTAGCAATTTTATCCCATTGGACTTCGGGGATTAAAGGTCAGTTTTAAGGCATTGATTTCTAGGAGCTGAATTAGGTAGGAATGTTATTTATGCAGCTTCACATGGATATTATTATATATGCATTTTATTTACTTATTTTGTAGACAATCTCTAGCAAGTCTACTTGTCCATATCACTTTGCAGTGCCACATGTGGAATTCCACTTTGAATAACAGCAATGAATATTGTCATTGTTTCTATGAGCTTTGCCAAATTCAGACTGAAATTGAAGAAAGTAGGGAAAACCACTAGACCATTCAGGTATGACCTAAATCAAATCCCTTATGATTATATAGTGGAAGTGAGAAATAGATTTAAGGGCCTAGATCTGATAGATAGAGTGCCTGATGAACTATGGAATGAGGTTCGTGACATTGTACAGGAGACAGGGATCAAGACCATCCCCATGGAAAAGAAATGCAAAAGAGCAAAATGGCTGTCTGGGGAGGCCTTAGAAATAGCTGTGAAAAGAAAAGTGAAAAGAAAGGAGAAAAGGAAAGATATAAGCATCTGAATGCAGAGTTCCAAAGATTAGCAAGAAGAGATAAGAAAGCCTTCTTCAGCGATCAATGCAAAGAAATAGAGGAAAACAACAGAATGGGAAAGACTAGAGATCTCTTCAGGAAAATTAGAGATACCAAGGGAACATTTTGTATGAAGATGGGCACAAGAAAGGATAGAAATGGTATGGACCTAACAGAAGCAGAAGGTATTAAGAAGAAGTGGCAAGAATATACAGGAGAACTATAAAAAAAGAGCTTCACGACCCAGATAATCACGATGGTGTGATCACTGACCTAGAGCCAGACATCTTGGAATGTGAAGTCAAGTGGGTCTTAGAAAGCATCACTACAAACAAAGCTAGTAGAGGTGATGGAATTCCAGATGAGCTATTTCAAATCCTGAAAGATGATGCTGTGAAAGTGCAGCATTCAATATGCCAGCAAATTTGGAAAACTCAGCAGTGGCCACAGGACTGGGAAAGGTCAGTTTTCATTCCCATCCCAAAAAAAAGCAATGCAAAAGAATACTCAAACTACTGCACAATTGCACTCATCTCACATGCTAGTAAAGTAATGCTCAAAATTCTCCAAGCCAGGCTTCAGCAATATGTGAACCGTGGACTTGCTGATGTTCAAGCTGGTTTTAGAAAAGGCAGAGGAACCAGAGATCAAATTGCCAACGTCCGCTGGACCATGGAAAAAGCAAGAGAGTTCCAGAAAAACATCTATTTCTGCTTTATTGACTATGCCAAAGCCTTTGACTGTGTGGATCACAATAAACTGTGGAAAATTTGAAAGAGATGGGAATACCAGACCACCTGACCTGCCTCTTGGGAAATTTGTATGCAGATCAGGAAGCAACAGTTAGAACTGGTCATGGAACAACAGACTGGTTCTAAATAGGAAAAGGAGTACGTCAAGTCTCTATATTGTCACCCTGCTTATTTAACTTATATGCAGAGTACACATTATGAGAAACTCTGGACTGGAAGAAACATATGCTGGAATTAAGATTGCTGAGAGAAATATCATAACCTCAGATATGCAGATGATACCACCATTTTGGCAGAAAGTGAAAAGGAACTAAAAAGCCTCTTGATGAAAGTGAAAGTGGAGAGTGAAAAAGTTGGCTTAAAGCTCCACATTCAGAAAACGAACATCATGGCATCTGGTCCCGTCACTGCATGGGAAATAGATGGGGAAACAGTGGAAACAGTGTCAGACTTTATTTTTCAGGGCTCCAAAATCACTGCAGATGGTGACTGCAGCCATGAAATTAAAAGACGCTTACTCCTTGGAAGGAAAGTTATGACCAACCTAGATAGCATATTCAAAAGCAGAGACATTGCTTTGCCAACAAAGTTCTGTCTAGTCAAGGCTGTGGTTTTTCCTGTGGTCATGTATGGATATGAGAGCTGGACTGTGAAGAAGGCTGAGCACCGAAGAATTGATGCTTTTGAACTGTGGTGTTGGAGAAGACTCTTGAGAGTCCCTTGGACTGCAAGGAGATCCAACCAGTCCATTCTGAAGGAGATCAGCCCTGGGATTCCTTTGGAAGGACTGATGCTAAATCTGAAACTCCAGTACTTTGGCCACCTCATGAGAAGAGTTGACTCACTGGAAAAGACTCTGATGCTGGGAGGGATTGGGGGCAGGAGGAGAAGGGGACGACAGAGGATGAGATGGCTGGATGGCATCACTGACTCAATGGATGTGAGTCTGGGTGAACTTCAGGAGTTGGTGATGGACAGGGAGGCCTGGCGTGCTGGGATTCCTGGGGTTGCAAAGAGTCGGACACGACTGAACGACTGAACTGACTGACTGACTGACTGAGGTGAATGTGAATTATTGACTTTATGAATTTGCATATAGTACTGCAGAAATTTCTAGAGAAGTAAAGGGATACTCTTGTGACTTTTGCTTATTTCTAGTACACACTGAAGTATAACATCATATTGTTCTTTGTTTTTTTAAACTTTCTATTCCATGTGTATAGAAATTATGTTATAATGTCCAAATTATCAACTCTGCACTACTTTTTGTTAAAAAAAAAAAACAGTTTAAGGATTTATTGAATTGTAATGCCAATGTCAAATGAATTCTAACTCAAAGAAAAAGATTTTAAAAATCTTTGGAGGACAATTTTAAGATATTCAAGTATAAGGAAATGTGCCCTAGTAATGTAATATAGGTTATATTTGGAAAATACTAAATGATGAAAATGTGTATACTTATTAATTCACTTTAGCTTGTACCCACCCCTGTCAGGGCTGAACCAAGTTTACTGCATGAAATTGACAAAAAAGTAAAATAAGATGCAAAGAGGGTTTTACTGAGAAAAATTCTGAGAGACTAGTCTTTGTAGAGAGAGTGCTGCGATTTCTCTGTAGCTCTCCACATTAGAAGCCAAGATGATATGACACCTATGAAAAGTAAAAAGCTAGGCACTCAGTGATTTGGAAAATTTGTGTTGAGATACAAATGTCATGAACTCTCTTAAACTGCTCAGACTCAAGCTCAATCCATCACATATGGACTGATGAAACGCTCTCTAATGGCTGTAGATTGTCACTGTGAAATAGTTCTAGCCAACTCCAAGTGGCAGCTACTTCCTTGTATCAAAACTGGGCATTAGAAAAACCATGGCCACTTTTTTTTTTCTCTTAAAATGTTTGTTCATATCTCAATGTTTAATATGCTTTCTTAGATGGATTTTGCAGTGAGAATCTATATCTGAGTATAACTGATCAACCTAGAGCTAGGCTTACTGAGACAAGTTTTATGTAATTTTGGTTGGCTGAAATACATACTGACATGATTTTAATTATATCTCAGACTGAGTTTTCTGTAGATTTTAGTAATCCACATAATTCACCTCGCCTATGTTTAGAGATGAAAACATAATAATTATTATTTTGGGCAATTTTTAAACTTTGGATTTATATTACATAATTGCTTTCAACACTGTCACCATATCAGAGTCTTCATATATAGCTGTTTGGCATTGTAGTTCATCTTTCAATTCAGCATCATCACATTTGTGCCTTAGCTTTGGGAATAGAACTTGACACAATGCATTCCAAACAAATGTTTCATTGAATGAATAAATGATGGAAATCATTTATAACTAAATAATTAACACCTAATCTCAGTGTACTATAACCTAGGCCCTTTATAACACTAGAGCAATATGCCACATTCTAAGAAGTTAGAAAGATCAGACATGTTATTATGAGTAGACAACAAAATAGATTTAAAGAATGCCACATATAGAAATGCACAAATCCCATGTAACACAAACTATTGCTGTTCTATTGGAAAAGAGAATACATTGTGCCCTTCGTTTATATAGGATCTCAATTAATGAGTAGTACTTCCAATAGCCCATGACAGCTAAGCCCCTAATCTGGATCAGAATGCTATTTTTCAATGAGATTTTAGGTCTTACTAAATATTCTTACCACTTTTTGTTGTTATTTAGTCCCGCAATCATGTCTGACTCTTTTCCACCCCCTGAACTATGCAAACCACCAGACTTCTCTGTCCATGGGATTGTCCAGGCAAGAATACTGGAGTGTATTGCCATTTCCTTATCTGGGGGATCTTCTTGACTGAGGGATTGAACCCCTTTGTCCTCCGTTGCAGGTGAATTCTTTACCACTGAGCCCCCTGGGAGCCCACTTTTATCCATTACCAGCCCATTAGTGTGTAATGGCTAATGGCTAATTTCATACATAATTTGGCTACGCTATGGTGCCCAGCTGTTTGGTCAAACACCAAAATGGGTGTTACTGCGAGGATATTTTAAATATGTGGTTAACACTTTAATCAGTAAACATTGAATATGCTGGCCCTGCAAAGACCGTGGAAGTTTTTGGTTTTAGAAACTGATTGAAATGTTCTCAAGAAGTGAGTTAAGTTAGACTTTTTATTTCTTACTTACTTTTTTAAAAAATTTTGCTTTCTTTTGTTTTGATATTTAGAAATCTGTTTTACAAAAAGTGATCAGAGAAGAACTAGAGAGGAGTGAGACTTGCATTCATAATGCTGTAATTTTGCTAAAAATTTTTATAGAAATGGCCCTTTGTTGGAGGAATAATTAAAATAGAAATGTAATAATGATACATGTTGTAAAAGAATTAATCATGATTATCATGATTTTCTTCTCTTTGCACCAATCATGTACTTTAATGCGGGGGCTTTCTCAAGAGAAAAGCATTTCAAATGCTCATATCAAACTGTAAAAATAAAAATTCCTCTTGTCCTTGAAAAATTATCAAATGTATCTAAAATAATCTGATCTTGTATCTAAAAGTAAACTAGAAACAAGTAAAACAAAGAATCACTTCAATGAGAGTACTCCAGACATCTATTATGTTAACAGATCCTTTTTTGTGTGTGAGTGGTGACATAAATCCTTTCACCTTGAGGATTTATCAAATAATTATAACTTGAATCCCAACTCTCACAATATAACGAAGCCATGGAAATAGCAAAGTATTACATAAAAGAGGAAGCATTGTCACTTGATCCTTGAATGCCAAAATTATCACTTTCTTTTGTTAAGTGTTCTCAAGAAAATTGCTTTTTTATGTAAAAGCACAGGTTCTACAAATGAAAATAAAATGGATGTATTTCCAGAAGTATCCTTAATATGACAGCATAATTCAGTATTTTCTGAACTTTGCATTTTTGTAAAATCTCTGATCTTAAAATATTATTAATTATATTATCTCTATGTATATAATTGTCACTAATGATAAACAGAAATGTCATTGTTGAGAAACTAACAATTTATTGTTGCCAATGATATTATCTTGAATATTTAATTATTTGTCAAAAATAATATATATTCTTTATAATGCTTGGTACAGTCATTTGAAACAGCATTCAGTGGAGTTTTTTTTTTTTTTTTTAGGGGAATATGATTCTCACTCAAGGGGAGGAAAAAACCTTGAATGTCACATTTGCATATACTCTTGAAAATCTATATTGGCAAATAAAACAAGAGAACTAATATTTACATTGAAAAGTCAGTCCACCTCACAAATATTTCCACAAAAATTTATGGATTATATTAAGAAGTTGAAAATTTGTATCACAATTGAGTTGGAAAGTTCACATAAAAATGGTTTCCTAGAGCATGAACCATATACTTTCTCTCTGCATTACAAATCTATCCATATTCTTCTGTTGCCCCAGAAAGAAAGGAATTAAGGTGACACTTAATGGGCCTTCTTAACTACTTCTCATACACTAAAAACAGATCTGTTGAGTACTGTTTTCAGAGAATCTGGTCTTCCAGAAGCACTAATAAGTCAAATAGCATCAAACATACCTTGCTATTTCACCAGGAAGGACACTTTGCTATCAACATTTCATCTTTAAATGGGTTTTATTTGTATTCTCATTGAACAACTTTGATGATTTCTGTTTTGGCATTTCAGTACAATAAATCATATGCAGTAAAAATCACTTCAGTTTGGTAGCTTCCAAATATTTTATGGTTCCTATATGTTTCCCATTATAAATTGTGATTTATCCATTAGCTTTTACTTTTTTAATTTAATTTAATTTAACTTTACTTTTAAATAAGACTGATGTGCTTCACATTTTCAAACAACTTGACATATAATAACACTATAAAATAATGCAACATTGAAAAGGCTTAAACTTGGAATCAAGCTAATTCATTTTGGTTGCATCTGAAATACAGTTTCTTATTTTACACACCTGCACTGGAGATAGTTCTGCCTCACAGAACTAGTGTGAGGATTAAATTACATAGTGAAGGCATAGCGGTTAGCAGAGTGCTTTAACATAAAAAAATTAAAATAAGCTATTCTTATCATTTACTATAAATAGCATTAGCTCATAAATTTTATGTAAGAGAAAGGCTCTGGAACCATCTTTGGCATTCTACTTATTTCAGATCTAAAAATATCACCTGAACAATGAAGCTCAACTTTAGACACACTTAAACTCATAGCATAAAAATAACTTTTTTTTAATATTCTAAAGGTTGCAGCATTCTACATTTATTTTGAACTTTCTATAATGAGTTTTCATTTTGAACAACTGGAAACAGAATATCCTTAAAATATTTCAGTTTGTCTGTCTCCAAACTTGACACGAAAGCTGAGTGTGATGCTTTCTAGGGGTTATGAGGTTAATGTGTGTGTTTTTTCCCTTAAAAAAGCTAAAATATTTCACTGTCTCAAGGAGGTTTAACTGAAATTTCCAGGAAGATATTGAGGAATTTTTGCAACTTATATCATCACAAAGTGGGCTCTCTTGTAGACTGAACTTTTTGTTCAACAGGTATTTGCGTTCTCTCTGGCCACTCTTTCTTGAGAATGATAAGTCCCAAATAGGTGAGAGGAAAATCCAAGCAGTTATTTTGTTTGTATTGAAACATGTTGTCTATTATGTTATATACAGTCTTCCTTGTCAAATAAAAAGATTAATGATACACATGAACTTCTATTCTTGAACACTATTGAGTTGTCTACTGGAGATTTGATTATTAAAAAATAAAGTGAAGTTGCTCAGTCGTGTCTGACTCTTTGAGACCCCATGGACTGTAGCCTACCAGGCTCCTCCATCCATGGAATTTTCCAAGCAAGTGTACTGGAGTGGGTTGCCATTTGCTTCTCCAGATTATCTTCCCAACCCAGGTATCAAATGCAGGTCTCCCACATTGCAGACAGACGCCTTACCGTCTGAACCACCAGGGAAGCTAAGTTTGGGAATTTTTCTCAATAATCTGCATTATTAAGGACACACTATATGACCTTTATTCTATACTAAAGAGGATCTTTCCTTCTTTCTTTCACCTTTTTTCCCTTCCTTTTCCCTTCTCTTTCTTTCTTTTTCTTCTTTCTCATTTGTCTCTCTCTTTCCTTCCTCCGTTCCTTCTCTTTTGCTTTTATTTTTGATTTAATTATGATATTATTTCTTAGAAAATTAATACCAATTAAGATATTTTATTTTTCCTAGGATCCAAAGTCACTGCAGATGGTGACTGCAGCCACAAAATTAAAAGATGCTTGCTCCTTAGAAGAAAAGCTATGATAGACGTAGACAGCATATTAAAAAGCAGAGACACTACTTTGCCAACAAAGGTCGGTATAGTCAAAGCTATGGTTTTATCAGTAGTCATGTATGGATGTGAGAGTTGGATCATAAAAGAAAAGTGATGCCAAGAATTGATGTTTTTGAGCTCTGGTGTTGGAGAAGACTCTTGAGAGTCCCTTGGACTGCAAGGAGATCAAACCAGTCCATCCTAAAGGAAATCAATCCTTAATATTCCTTAGAAGGACTGATGCTGAAGCTGAAACTCCAATACTATGGCCACCTGATAAGAAGAGCTGACTCATTTGAAAAGCCCCTGTTGCTGGGAAAGATTGAGGGCAGGAGGAGAAGGGGATGACAGAGGATGAGATGGTTGGATTGCATTACTAACTCAATGGACATGAGTTTGAGCAAGCTCCAGGTCATGGTGAAGGACAGGGAAGCCTAATGTGCTTCAGTCCATGGGGTGGTAAAGAGGCAGACAACTGAGCAACTGAACAACAACAACAAAGGTATTTTAAACCTTAGGTGGCCATAATGTAATTCTATATCCATGCTTGTTTATTTGTTTTGAAAAAGGTTTACTAAAATATTACAGAAGCAAGTATAAACTACCAGGACACACAATTCAGTTCAGTCACTCAGTTGTGTCCAACTCATTGTGATCCCATGGACTGGCAGCGACACCTGTCAGCACTCCAGGCTTCCTTGTCCATTACCAACACCAGAGTTTACACAAACTCATGTCCATTGAGTTGGTGATGCCATCCAACCATCTCATCCTCTGTCTTCTCCTTTTCCTCCTGCCCTCAATCTTTCCCAGCATCAAGGTCTTTTCAAATGAGTCAGCTCTTTGCATCAGGTAGCCAAAGTATTGGAGTTTCAGCTTCAACATCAGTCTTTCCAATGAACACTCAGGACTGATCACCTTTAGGATGGACTGGTTGGATCTCCTTGCAGTCCAAGGGACTCTCAAGAGTCTTCTCCAACACCACAGTTCAAAAGCATCAATTCTTTGGTGCTCAGCTTTCTTTATAATCCAACTCTCAAATCCATACATGACTAATGGAAAAACAACAGCCTTGATGAGATGGACCTTTGTTGGTAATGTCTCTGCTTTCTAATATGCTGCCTATGTTGGTCATAATTTTCCTTCCAAGGAGTAAGCGTCTTTTAATTTCATGCCTGCAGTCACCATGTGCAGTGATTTTTAGCCCCCAAAACAAAGTCAGCCACTGTTTCCACTGTTTCCCCATCTATTTGTCATGAAGTGATGGGACTGGATGCCATGATCTTAGTTTTTTGATTGTTGAGTTTTAAGCCAACTTCTTCAGTCTTCTCTTTCACTTTCATCAAGAGGCTCTTTAGTTCAGTTCATCTTTGCTTTCTGCCATAAGGGTGGTGTCATCTGCATAATTGAAGTTATTGATATTCTCCCAGCAATCTTGATTCCAACTTGTGCTTCATCCACCCCAGCCTTTCTCATGATGAACTCTGCATACAAGTTAAATAAGCAGGGTGACAATACATAGCCTTGATGTACTCTTTTTCCTATTTGGAACTAGTCTGTTGTTCCATGTCCACAGTTGAGACATAATACTCACTTGCTGCCATAGGCGGAACTTGCACAGCCCATCTTTCTTGCTCCTTCCTAAAAGCTAAAGTGACATATATGCTAGAGATTTTGCAGATTCTTCTTAAATAAACTACAGCAATTCTTTCCTTGTGAAAAGTTTCAATCTACAGACATTTTTCCTCACTTTTACTGTCTCCCAAGAGAAAGTAGACAGCAACTGGAGAAGTGTGAGTTGAAACTAGTTAAATGTGCTTCTATATTCTGAAGCTAATCACAAATTCTAAGGCTCTGAAGAAATTAAGCCTACATTGTGTTTATCTTTCCCAATATGCCGTCACTTGTTTCTAATAATAGCATAACTTTTTTTTGCAAGTGGGCAGGGTCTGTGAATCTATGGATAATATAAATGTACATAGTGCTATTAGGGAGGTAGTTACATTTGGAATAGCTAATAACTTTTTCTATATCTGTAAAACATGTAAAAACTTATTTTGTGTTCTATAAATTCAATACAATGTCTGCTCATTTCAATCACCCCTTTAAGTTTTTAAACTATATTTTCTCGCTTTTGGGGTAGAGGAATTATGCACATAAATACCCTGACTAACATAATGTCAATTTTGTTGTAGCTATAAGCTAGATAATTTTGGTCATGAAAAGAACAAGTAAACTAGATTTGGCAGAAATTAGAGTAGTCCCGATTCAGCAGTAACCTCACACAAAACCTAGATTCTGTTGTAATCAAATCAGACAAACTAGATTTGGGTATAATTAGATCAGCATAATTAAATTCTCCATCTCTTAGGGAACATCAAAATGCACATATGTAGGCTTCATTACTTTTTTTTTTTCTTTTTGTCCCTGGTTATAGCAATGAAAATCTATATCCAAGAAGAATTCAGATGTGTTTGCCACTTAACAAGACAAGTTCTTATCCACTGATATTTCTCAAAATTACTTTAGCCAAAACAACTAATTATAGTTTTCAGTAAAACAAAGCTTCAAGAGTTCTAAGTTTAATTCTACTTTACAATTTACCCATTATTTGAAAAAATAAAAAGATTTTTATTAAAAAAGCTAACAATCAGAAATTAAGGACGATAAAATGCATTCTGTTCTGTCATATGCCAAATTGAATAATTCTCAACCAAATGAGCATAATTTTGGTAAGTTACATGGGAGTTTTATTTAAAAAGGGCACAGGGGAAGACACTGGGAGTTGAAGAAAATGCTTATTGCAAGGGTGGTTAAGGAAGTCATACAAAAACTTACATTTGTGACTCTATGTGCTGTCATGTAGGGCATATGTTTGCATGAGGAAGCTAGTGTCAGTCCAGGGCACATTAAGGCTGCTCAGAAAAACAAAATGGATACCAAGGCAGTGATATCATGGAATAAGTTAACTAAGCTCTTGATAATCATTCATTTTTGAAGTGATTATTCCTAGCTGAATTACATCTTCCATGTTCATAACTCCTTTCCAATGTTATACTTTTCTATTTCTTTCCTTGATCTTCCTCTTTTTTGCTTCTCTGATTAGAGTGAGCAAAAATTGACTTTCTTCACTCTGTGATCAATAATATTTCCTTTTGAATTTTTTGTAATGGTTTCCCTTAAATATTGTTTATTTGCTTAATATGTAAATTTTTACCAGTTAGGATTTTATCTTTGTGGGGAAGGTTCATGGGACTCATGTCTAAAAAAATATGATTTTGGCTGTTAATGGATGATGAGTTATACAGTGATAAGAAAACATACGGTATAAACGGGTTAAAATAACATTAGTCTTATCTTCTTATCTAATGGTGATATGAGCAGGAATGATAAGATATGATGGTGGTATAGGCAGGAATAATGACACTGAAGATAGGGAAAATTCAAGGATTCATATGACATGAGATTGATAGAGCCAACCCCACTTGAGAATGGACTGTACAGAAGTATTAAACAAAGAAATTAATAATGAAGTGGTGAGCTGTTGGCTTGAGGAATTAATTCTTTACTCAGATTGGCAAACCTGGGGATAGGGAAATAAGGAGTATTATAATATTCATTATTTTATTGAAATAGTAATTTTTTGTTTTGTTTTTGTCACTATGCATTGCACTGCATTCTGGCTGTTACATCAAAATGAAACTCGAAAGAAAGTTCAGCTATAAAATTCACTTATAGTTATAAAGTAAAATCTGAATGCATGTGTGGATAGCTTAAAATGATATAAAGGCCTGAAATTCATGATTGCTCTGACTTTCAAAAGAGATAATTGAAAACCGTATCTATTCACATCATAAGGAGCTTCTGGATTCCAGGTAGATCTTTTTCGATGATTGTTTTAAATTGGATAGTAAAACTGTGATGAGAAAACAGCTACTTTGAGTCACTTCTTAAGTATTTTACAGAATGACACCCTGCTCACACCCAGAGTCTGGGCATTTAGATAAGGATATGGAAAATTCTGAAGGAGATGGGAATACCAGACCACCTGATCTGCCTCTTGAGAAATCTGTATGCAGGTCAGGAAGCAACAGTTAGAACTGGTCATGGAACAACAGACTGGTTCCAAATAGGAAAAGGAGTACGTCAAGGCTGTATATTGTCACCATGTTTATTTAACTTATATGCAGAGTACATCATGAGAAATGCTGGACTGGAGGAAACACAAGCTGGAATCAAGATTGCTGGGAGAAATATCAATAACCTCAGATATGCAGATGACACCACCCTTATGGCAGAAAGTGAAGAGGAACTCAAAAGCCTCTTGATGAAAGTGAAAGTGGAGAGTGAAAAGGTTGGCTTAAAGCTCAACATTCAGAAAATGAAGATCATGGCATTGGGTCCCTTCACTTCATGGGAAATAGATGGGGAAACAGTGGAAACAGTGTCAGACTTTATTTTTGGGGGTCCAAAATCACTGCAGATGGTGACTGCAGCCATGAAATTAAAAGACGTTTACTCCTTGGAAGGAAGGTTATGACCAACCTAGATAGCATATTCAAAAGCAGAGACATCACTCTGCCAACAAAGGTTCGCCTAGTCAAGGCTATGGTCTTTCCTGTGGTCATGTATGGATGTGAGAGCTGGACTGTGAAGAAAGCTGAGCGCCGAAGAATAGATGCTTTTGAACTGTGATGTTGGAGAAGACTCTTGAGAGTCCCTTGGACTGCAAGGAGATCCAACCAGTCCATTCTGAAGGAGATCAGACCTGGGATTTCTTTGGAGGGAATGATGCTCAAGCTGAAACTCCAGTATTTTGGCCACCTCATGTGAAGAGTTGACTCATTGGAGAAGACTCTGATGCTGGGAGGGATTGAGGGCAGGAGGAGAAGGGGACGACAGAGGATGAGATGGCTGGATGACATCACTGACTCGATGAATGTGAGTCTGGGTGACCTCTGAGAGCTGGTGATGGATAGGGAGGCCTGGCGTGCTGCGGTTCATGGGGTCGCAAAGAGTCGGACACAACTGAGCGACTGATCTGATCTGATCTGATAAGCTTAGAATTCCAGCCACAAGTTTCTACTTTGCATTTCTCCTTGCCCCTTTTAAATTGACCACTTAGAGTTGAAAATTTAATGAACCTTATAAGTAATAGATGCTTCTTACCCTGTTTTATGGGGCTTCCCAGGGGGCCCTGGTGGTAAAGAACTTGCCTGCTAATGCAGGAGATGTAAGAGATATGGGTTCAATCCTTTGGTAGGGAAGATTCCCTGGAGGAGGGCATGGCAACCTGCTCCGGTATTCTTGCCTGGGAAAATCAATGGACAAAGGAGCCCAGCAGGCTACAGTCCATGGGGTCACAAAAAGGTGGACACAACTGAAATGACTTAGCTTGCTTTCAGGCACCTTTCCTTCTATCTCCTACTCACTCATGACCTGGAACAGAGGACTTGCCCTCTGTTCACTGCACCTATGCCAGTTTCCAGGACCTATAAGTAATCAATCTTGTGATTTTAGTTTCTTTTTGCATTGAAATTGTGCTTTAAATTAAAATAATCTCCGTATTTTCCCTTCCCCAAAGGGAGAGCTCTGATGCTGATCAGAGTCATCTGCCAACTCAGTGAGGTGAGGGTGGCTTGTGCTTCTTCACTCAACAGATAATAATCTTCATATTGTTAACTTAATACACCAGCTGCAGGCCTCCCAGCATGAAAGCCACAAGCAAGTATATTAGTGCCCATATTCTCACCAGTCTTGACATAAAAGTACAGAAAATAACTGGTGCTATCATTAACACTTTGAGTCCAGCACACTGCCTACACATAGTCAAATATATTTGAACCTGCAAAAACAATGAACACTGATACAAAAGGAAAATGATTTATTTTTATATAGCACTCTTCTGATACCCAGAGTCACAAAAAGTAGCCAAAAACTGGCAAAGTTGGGGCTAAAAGAGACACTTTTAGAATCCAAATACATCAATCTTTCCATCAAATCTGCTCAGCCAGTAGAATAAAGTAGTTGAGCAGGATTGTGTGCCTTAACCCTTCTTTAGGAAAAGAAATTTTCTTTCTTTTTTACAAATGCTCTTGTCTAGAGGTTACCTTTACTGTAGATATCTAAAGTCTGGTTCAGCTCACAATATAATCCAATCATTCTTAGAAACTTTAGACCCCCAAAATATCAGAGACTTCACTGTTTTTGACCCAGCTCATATTTAGGGAAAAAGAAAAAAAAAAAAAACTATTCCCCATAAATTGTTTACTCAACACTTGAAGAGTCAATATAAATATCATCATCATCATCATCAGGTGGTTTTATTCTGCTACATGTCATTTATAGAAGATATTAATTTTCCATTTAAAAAAAATCATACATGTCCTCTGAGTTTTGGCAATTGGCAAGAGCTCAACATTCAGAAAACTAAGATCTTGGCATCTGGTCCCATCACTTCATGGGAAATAGATGGGGAAACAGTGGAAACAGTGTCAGACTATTTTTGGGGGGCTCCAAAATCACTGCAGATGGTGACTGCAGCCATGAAATTAAAAGACACTTATTCCTTGGAAGTAAGGTTATAACCAACCTAGACAGCACATTCAAAAGTAGAAGCATTACTTTGCCAAGAAAGGTCCGTCTAGTCAAGGCTATGGTTTTTCCAATGGTCATGTATGGGTGTGAGATTTGGACTGTGAAGAAGGCTGAGCACTGAAGAATTAATGCTTTTGAACTGTGGTGTTGGAGAAGACTCTTGAGAGTCCCTTGGACTACAAGGAGATCCATCCAGTCCATTCTAAAAGAAATCAGCCCTGGGATTTCTTTGGAAGGAAAGATGCTAAGGCTGAAACTCCAGTACTTTGGCCACTCATGCGAAGAGTTGACTCATTGGAGAAGACTCTGATGTTGGGAGGGATTGGGGGCAGGAGGAGAAGGGGACAACAGAGGATGAGATGGCTGGATGGCATCACTGACTCGATGGACCTGAGTCTGAGTGAATTCTGGGAGTTGGTGATGGACAGGGAGGCCTGGCATGCTGCAATTCATGGGGTCGCAAAGAGTCAGACACGACTGAGTGACTGAACTCAACTGAACTGAAGAGCTCAATTCTAGTTAAATTCCCACTAACACATTTATTTTTCCTGGAGTTGGTTTGGCTTTTTTTTTTTTTTTTTTTTGCAAGGGTGAAACAAATTGCTATAAAACACCAGTGGCAACCCTCTAAGGTTAAAATTTGAATAAGGAACTGGAGGATTAAAAAAATTTGTTTTTCCAAATATTTATAGGCTTATACAATGAGATGAAAACAGAGTGAAAAATGAAAGCCATTCCCCCTTTGGTAAGAGCATGAGCATTTTTTTTTCTTCAATTTTCTGATTTTAGGATTTTTGAGGCAAACAATGATGTCAATGTGGTGGCTCTTAGAGAACAAATGAAAGATATAAGATGAGATGAAATATGAAGTTGGCAAGAGCCAAACCATGACCCTTCTAAGTTCCAATGAAGAACTAAAATTTAATTCTAGGATGAAGATCAGTAAGGAAAAGATTTTATATAGTAGATTGAGATAATCTGATTGAAATTAAAAACAACAACAACAAAACAAAGTTTATGCTCTGGAGGTCTTTGTGACTCTGGTTGAAATTGTGTGTGTGCGTGGCCTAGATCGCATTGTCATCGGTTGACCTGTGACTCAGTACATTGCGGGGGACAGAGCAGGTGGAGGAATCTCCTAAGAGATGTTGTTTTGTGGAAAGGTAGAAAAAGTGCTTAGTGACCATAAGAAATGTGAGTCAGAGAAAAATAAAACTGTGGATGTGTGTGTGTGTTAAAACAGAAGGCTCTAAGATATGTTTTGGGGAATTATCTAGTACAGAGAAAGTATTGATAATAAAATGCAATGTAGTCTGTGAGAAAGTGAGAAAATCTGAGATTGGAAGCACAAAAAACAATAGCAAAAATAGGTCCTGGTGCAGGTAAAGAAATTTTCAGATTATGCATTCAAGAATATTTTAATAATTTTTACCATATATTAATAATATAAATCTCATATCATAGCCTAAATGTAAACTTTAGTGTCATGACAAAATCAGGTGGAAGGTACTAAAAATGTTGTGGATTTTGCTATATAATTAATTTAATTTTCTTTCTATTCTCCTCTTTCTGTGCTAATCTCAGTCTCAACTCTGTATTTTTAACTGCCCCAAACACTTCTTTCTGGCTCTGAGACCCATATGCAGGGATGTCTTCATTCTCTCAAATTATTCAAGTCCCTTCTTTAATCTTTTCACTTATTTCATCCAATTTTTAATAGCTCCCTCTTAAAAATGAGGATTTATTTAAAATATACAGTTCTAAAAATAAATGGTATATTCCCAAATATACTGAAATTATGAGGTGTACTTGAAGGATTTTCATCTAACTTCAATAGCAAAATGATGATAAATTTCTAAACATGATTCATATGTAGATTCAACACTTTAGTACACTCTGGAAGATCATTATTTCTAGAGCAATGTAATAAAATGAAGTGAAATAAAGGTCATTCAGTTGTGTCCAACTGTGTGCAACCCCATGGACTGTAATAAGGGCACTTTTTTAAAGGATATATTTAAATTATGAGAACAGTAATAAATCTATTTGGAATCAGTTATTAAATACTTAAAATATGATCAGATACTTTATTTATGGACCTAGAAAATAAAGAGATGTACCTTATTAAAATGGTCATGGGTGTATGCAGAAGAAAAGAAAAAAACAACAAAAATGTGTGATTTACAGTGGACACTAAGGTCTTTTAGTTCTAATGAAAATTTAAAATTTGGTAATTGAATTTTATAGGATTGATGAGAAAGTACATGGGAAATTAAAATAAATATGATTCTTTTTGATTTGTTTATAGTTGAATTGTACTTAAATGTTGCAGCATTTATTTAATATTTCCTTAATGGAAATACATTTGTAAGTTTTATATATTATAGTATATTAAATATGTACATAACATACAGTATGCATATGTATTTATGCTGTACACATTTATTATGGATTAATATTATACATTGAGATACAAATTTTATATATACAACACTATATATATATATACATACATGTATGCATACATATTGTGCAAATAAGTTTACATAATATTTTTTAAATGAATATGTAGACCACTGCATTTCTTGTTAAAATTTAGAATGCGTGTATTTCAACCTGGCCAGGAGTTTCATTACAGTATATACTTTGTAAAAACATAATAGTCAAAAAATGCAGCTATTTAATTTTGAGAACATCTAAAAATGAAACTTAACATGTTTTCAAACAAAAGTAGAAAAGATATTAAGGAAACAATAATTTCCTCAAGCAAGTGTTGGAAATTAAGACTCTTGGGATGGAAAAGCTGTGTCAATTACTTCTTGATCCTATTAGTCTTTAGCTTTGGGCATTACTAGGAAATTTTGCTCTATTACTATCAATATTTTATTGCAATGGTTCTTAAAGCTTGTTCTTATTTATAATCACACTGACATATGTGCCATCAATACTACAGAATAAAGTCTTGAAAAATCCATAATACTCTAATGTAAAAAGTAAAGTTCAAGTTGCAGATAAAATTGTTAGTTATTCCTTATTTGTATTTATAAATCCTGAGGGTGGGGGAACAGAATGGTGAATTCTCTTTCTCTTAAATTTGCTCTAGCTACAAAAGTCTAAGAAATTTTTTCAGTTGCTTTATTAGCACCATGGGTTAATTTATGTCTTTTCAATTTAAATTATCTTAAAGTATAATAGCCAAGTTTCAATATTTTTAAATTAAATACCAGATCTTATTTATACAGATGTCTTTATAAGCTTAGTTATATAGAATAATTATACCTATATATAATAAAGTTTATGTGACTCTGTGTTTTAATTTTTAAATAAAAAATTTAACGATATATATTCATTATATATACTTTACTTGCAATATTAATATACAGAGGTTTCTTTTGAGTGATAATATATATGTAATAATTTTAACTGATTAAAAGCTCAGATTGTTTTATGAACCAAAAATACTAATTTTATTATATTTAAATAACATTATGAAACAAGCAATTGTTAAATAAAATATATTATTTATTGTATTAACTAAATATAGTATTTTAATAGCCTTTTATTTTTATGAGTTTATTAGAATATTCCTGGTAATTTTTAATATAGGAACACTTACATTTATAATGTAATGTTTTACTCTACTAAAATATAACTATTTCAAAATTGACAGTTGTCAGTAATGCATTTTCATGATTTGCTAAAGAAAGCCTCCTGAGAAATTAAAAAAAAAATAAAAATAGAGTATTGTGGATTTTTCCCTAGAAAGAAAAAAATGAAGTGAAGAAGAAAAAAGATGAAGTGAAATTAGCTCCAAAGAAAATGATCTGGATTGTTGCTTTCAAAAAGATTTTTGTCTTTTCAGATTGATTTTAATGGAAAAATCCCAACTTTTTAAATTTTTCTTTCTCATGTAAAAAAATAAATGAAAAATTATACATATATTGATTTCATTATCAAACATTTATTTTAGCTAGTTGGGGATAAACAGAAGGCCTCTGACAGAACATATCTACGAAGTGCTTACAAATTTGAAGGATGGAGTAAGTGAAAATAAACAATAATAAATTAAGGGTAAATTCAGAGAACATGCATATTCAGTATGGAGTTGTCCTTGAATCACAAGATCTTATGGGAATTCAAGTTTTCTGAATATTAATTCATATTTAGTGTAGAAATACAGTAATTATATCTGGTACCTAATTATTCTCTCTCAACTTCTCTCTTTTCCCTTTATATACTTTACTTCAAATTTTCAAATTATCAGTGATTTTATAAATGACCCACAATATCACTTATAAGAAAATAAAATCTTAACCTAAATTTAAATAAAATAACTATGCTGCTGTGTTACACTTTAGCTTGTTACTGGCTTTAGTTTTATCATATAATGCTGAATGGTTTCAAAATATATGAAATCTGGCTGACTTTATTGAACTCTGCTGAGTGAGTATTGTTTAGAAATCTGCTCAGGAACTATCCAAGTGTAATCTGAAACCAGTCCTTTAATGTGAAGGGCAGAAAGAGACTGGAGAAAGAGGGAGACCACTCCAGATTGGTAGGTGGAAGGTTTAATAAGCAAGGGAACTTGTCTACAAGGCTTCTTTGGGGTAAATGTCAGTAGAGCAGATTTCCATGTTTTCCTGCCAGAGTCTCAGAAATGTATAGAGAAGCCTCAGCTGAATTCAGTCATGTACAATGTCCAGAAAGTTTCAACATCACATTTCTTCTTCTTTTTTTTTTTTTTTTAATTTTGCTTAACTTTACAATACTGCATTGCCCTTACCATACATCGAGATGGATCCGCCACCAGTATACACGTGTTCCCCATCCTGAACCCTCTTCCCTCCCCACTCCCCACACCATCTCTCCAGGTCATCCCAGTGCTCCAGCCCCAGGCATCTGTTATCAGGCATCGTACCTGGACTGACGACTCGTTTCAGATATGGTATTATACATATTTCAATGCTATTCTGCCCAATCATCCCACCCTCTCCCGGTCCCAGAGTCCAAAAGTCTGTTCTATACATAAGTGTCTCTTTTGCTGTCTCGTAAATAGGGTTATTTTTACTATCTTTCTAAATTCCATATATATGCGTTAGTATACTGTATTTGTGTTTTTCTTTCTGGTTTACTTCACTCTGTATAATAGGCTCCAGTTCCATCCACCTCCTTAGAACTGATTCAAATGTATTCTTTTTAATGGCTAAGTAATACTCCATTGTGTATATGTACCACAGCTTGTTTATCCATTCATCTGTAGATGGACATCTAGGTTGCTAGAGAAGGGAACTCTCTTACACTGTTGGTGGGAATGCAAACTAGTACAGCCACTATGGAGAACAGTATGGAGATTCCTCAAAAAACTGGGAATAGAACTGCCTTATGATCCAACAATCCCACTGCTGGGCATACACACTGAGAAAACCAGAATTGAAAGAGACACGTGTACCCCAATGTTCAACATCACATTTCAATTGCAAGGCTATATCCTTGGAGTAGCTTCTGGAAGCAGGGAATAAAAGTGATACTATCTAAGGGCAGTGGAGGAAGTAAGGAGTCTCCAATTCCCTGGATCCAGTTTGAAGATTAGGTGAAGGTGAAAGTCACTCAGTCATGTCTGATTCTTCGTGACCCCACAGACTGTATAGTCCATGAAATTCTCTAGGCCAGAATACTGGAGTGGGTAGCCTTTCCCATCCCCAGAGGATCTTCCCAACCGAGGGATTGAATCCAGGTCTCCCGCATCACAGGCAGATTCTTTAACAGCTGAGCCACAAGGGAACATTTGAATGTCAACTGGCACTCAAATCTCTTTGATGGCCACCTCCAACATCTAGAAAGATAAACAGTGATGTTGCTCTCCTATCCTTAGAAAGCTTAATAAGTCCATTTCAGAGATGAATCAAGTTAACAAATTGAGATGAAACAATTATCTTAATTGATCATTGAGATTAATTCAGAGATGAAGCAAATTAACAAAATTCATGATTATTACAGCACAAAATTCTTTAAGACAATCAGGAAGTACATAACCAGGCCTGAGATACAAGAGAAGTCTACCAAAAGAAAATGATGCCCAGTTTCAATTTCAAAGATTTAGTAGAATTTATTCACTTATAAAGTGTTTGTAGGTAAACATGTTTCAGGCAGAGGGAGCAATATAAAACAAGCCACTGAGAAGAGGATTGAAAAGGATATTTGGGGAGTTATAAGCAGACTGTTTGCTTGACAGAAAAATAGAAGAGTGTAGAGTACACCATTAAGAGAAATGTGACAAAAGAGATATTCAAGGACAAAGTCATGAAAAGTTTTTGTTTCAGGTTCACTGATTGGAAACATAATAAAGAATTTAGGAAAGCTTTAAGAAGAGACATAATCAACTCTAAGTTCTCAAAGATATCCCAGTTGCAATGTAGATAGTGGGTTAGAACAATATTTCTCTACAAGGGCAATGCTTCTTGCCAGGAAACATGTGGCAATGTCTAGGGATATTTTTGGTTGTCATAATGGGAAGGAGGTGTTACTGGTGTCTCACATGTAGAGATCCTACAATGAATAGGACAGACACCCACATCCACAGGATCTTTCTTCCTCCTTTTGGGATTGGCTATCATCATAGGGTGTGAGAGCTCTACCTGCTATTCTCCCAACTCTAATTAACCAAGGATGTTCTTTGTATATTGTTTGTGTTGTCTACAGGAGAGGTGAGATTTCTTTACACAGCATCAAAGCCTTTCTGACAAGAACTAAACTAATCTTCCAGAGGAAGAACTTACCATTTCTATACCTTCTATGCCACATCAACTAACATAACATTTCTCCATACTGTTTTTCCCTTATATCATGTCTCCTGTCTAGCTCATTTAAATATCTTTAAATATCACTGTAAAGTCTTTCTAAATGCCCTGAGTTTCTATGGCAAAATGAATATGCTTTTTAGCAATTTTTCTTATGAACATTTTCCTGTTGTTTTGTGTGAAAGTCTCTCATTCATGCCAAACTCTTTTTGACTCCATGGAGTATAGTCCACCAGACTCCTCTATCCATGGGATTCTCCAGACAAGAATACTGAACATATTGCTATCTGTCATATTTATACTCTTTTTTTTTTTTTTTTTTTTTAAGATTCTATGAATTATTGTTGTTTAGTCACTCAGTTGTGTCCAATTCTTTGTTACCCCATGGACTGCAGCATGCCATGCTTCCCTGTCCTTCACTACCTCTTTGAGTTTGCTCAAACTCATATACACTGAGTCAGTGATGCCATCCAACCATCTCATCTGTCACCCCCTTCTGTTCTTGCCCTTGAGCTTTCCAGCATCAGGGTCTTTTCCAATGAGTCAACTCTATGCATCAGGTGGCCAAAATATTGGAGCTTCAGTTTCAGTCTTTCCAATGAATATTCAGGATTGATTTACTTTAGGATTGACTACTTTGATCTCTTTGTTGTCCAACGAACTCTAAAGAGTCTTATCCAGCACCACAGTTTGAAAATATCAGTTCAGCACTTAGTCTTCTTTATGAGCCACCTCTCACATCCATACATGGCTACTGGAAAAACCACAGCTTTGACTATACACATCTTAGTGGGCAAAATGATGCCTCTACTGTTTTATACCCTGTCTAGGTTTGTGGTAGCTTTTCTTCCAAGGAGCAAGTGTCTTTTAATTATGTGGCTGCAGTCACCAAAATCTACAATGGTTTTGAAGCCCAAGAAAATAAAGTCTGTCACTGTTTCCAATTTTTACCCATCTATTTGCCATTAAGTGATGGGGCCAGATGCAGATTCTAGGAATAAAATATTACAAAACATTGATTCACTCAACTTTAAGTAATACTGTGCGTTTCAGATATGTATGTAAGAGTCACCGATAGGAAACAGTACCGGTTTTGAAAAAGAAGTTTTTCTATAGTAGTGCAGTGTTATTTTAAAAGATCACTAACAACAGCTCTGTTTCCCTGTAAGTGGCCATGATTTTAAGTTCAGATGAGGTTATTGTTTTCTTTCTTTTATCCAGGTAGCCTTTTCTCAATAAATTCAGTAATCAGTGACAAGTGGCAGTTATATAGTCTGTCACTGATGGTGTTTTATGTGATGCATTGATCAATTCTTAAACCATTTCTTCTTTCCTGTGTAAGAAAACCACTTCAACCAACCTTTTAGCCACAAATGATAAATTCTGCTGCTATCTGTCCTGAAATATGGTCAATCTGGAAGAGCTAAATAGTGGCATTTGGGGTTTCTGTGTTAGAGAAATGGCTGTTCTTTGGGCTTCTGTATTGATGAGAATCTTTTGCCATGGGCTATTATTCATTGGTGAAGCCATGGCAATGCTGAAGAAGCAGAAATGGAAAATATCTGACTAAGTCACGTCTGACATCTGTAAAGTCAAATACCTTCAACTTAGTTTTAGTAAATGCCTTATAGAAGAATTACAGGCATGATGTTTATTTCTTTTAGAGTATTTTAAAAACAGTAACATGTCTGACAAAAATATTAGGAAAAACCATTGCCTATTATCTAACTTAAAAAATATTCCATTATGCAAATTCTAAATGTCTATTTGCTTTGTATTATATTTTCAGGTAATAGTACAGTGTATATAGTGATCACATTTAATTTAGTGTTTATCTCAAGGCATCATAATTTAACTGTATATATACAAATGTGTCTTTAAATAATAAATAATACACATGTTCTATAGGATTCTATAGAACATATACATATATGTTCTATAGGATTTCAACTTGAAAGCAAATTCCCACAACATGCTGTGTTTCCTTAAACATGTGTTCCTGAGTTTCACTGGTATATATATTTTGTATCATTCCTTGCTTGATTTTATATGATAATTCTTTGTATGAATATTGTGTATCTTTGAAATCTAGATTGTTCCTAATCTCTGTTACTGTAAACATTGCATTATAAATAATCCAGTATGTATCTTCCAGCATATTTGTATAAGAAGTTAAATTACTGTCCATCAGTTATGTGAATATTCAGCCTTAACAAACATTTTTAAAAATCTATTTTAAAACAGTATACTCTAAGATAGCATGTAACTACTCATTTAAAAATTATAAGGAAGTCTTAATAAGCTCCTAGATCCCATTAGTTAGTCAAGGTACATTATATAAATATAATACACAAAAATCAAACATGATTTTATATTTTAGCAATGAATAACTTAAAATGATTATGTAGGCCCAGATATATGGAAATGCATATATACAGTGAAGTAATGAAAACATATATAAAAGCAAAGGAGAAAAGGAAAGATATATCCATTTGAATGCAGAGTTCCAAAGAATAGCAAGGAGAGAATAGAAAGCCTTCCTCAGTGATCAATGCAAAGAAATAGAGCAAAAAATAGAATGGGAAAGACTAAAACTCTTTTCAAGAAAATTAGAGATACCAAGGGAACATTTCATCCAAAGACGAGCACAATAAAGGACAGAAATGGTATGGACCTAACAGAAGCAGAAGATACTTAGAGGTGGCAAGAATACAGAGAAAAACTATACAAGAAAGAACTTCATGACCCAGATAACCACAATGGTGTGATCATTCCCCTAGAGTCAGATATCCTGGAATGTGAAGTCAAGTGTGCCTTAGGAAGCATCACTATGAACAAAGCTAGTGGAGGTGATGGAATTCCAGTTGAGCTATTTCAAATCCTAAAATATGATGCTGTGAAAGTGCTGCACTCAATATGCCAGCAAATTTGGAAAACTCAGCACAGGCTAAAGAACTGGAAAAGGTCAGTTTTCATTCCAATCCCAAAGAAAGGCAATGCCAAAAAATGTTAAAACTACTACACAATTGCACTCATCTCACGTGGTAGCAAAGTAATGCTAAAAATTCTCCAAGCCAGTCTTCAACAGTACGTGACCATGAACTTCCAGATGTTGAAGCTGGATTTAGAAAAGGTAGAGGAACCAGAGACCAAATTGCCAACATCTGTTGGATCATAGATAAAACAAGAGAGTTTCAGAAAAAAACTTTATTGATTAGGCCAAAGCCATTGACTGTGTGGATCACAACAAACTGTGGAAAATTCTGAAAGAGATGGGAATACCAGACCACCTGACCTGCCTCCTGAGAAATCTGTATGTAGGTCAAGAAGCAACAGTTAGAACAGGACATGGAGCAACAGACTGCTTCCAAATCTGAAAGTAGTACGTCAAGACTGCACATTGTCACCCTGCTTCTTTAACTTATATGCAGAGTTCAGTTCAGTTCAGTTCAGTTGCTCAGTCCTGTCCGACTCTTTGCGACCCCATGAATCATAGCACGCCAAGCCTCCCTGTCCATCACCAACTCCCGGAGTTCACTCAGACTCACGTCCATCGAGTCAGTGATGCCATCCAGTCATTTCATCCTCTGTCATCCCCTTATCCTCCTGCCTCCAATCCCTCCCAGCATCAGTCTTTTCCAATGAGTCAACACTTCACATGAGGTGGCCAAAGTACTGGAGTTTCAGCTTTAGCATTATTCCTTCCAAAGGACAACAAGGGCTGATCTCCTTTAGAATGGACTGGTTGGAACTCCTTGCAGTCCAAGGGACTCTCAACAGTCTTCTCCAACACCACAGTTCAAAAGCATCAATTCTTCGGGGCTCAGCCTTCTTCACAGTCCAACTCTCACATCCATACATGACCACAGGAAAAACCATAGCCTTGACTAGATGGACCTTTGTTGACAAAGTAATGTCTCTGCTTTTGAATATGCTACCCTGGTTGGTCATAACTTTCCTTCCAAGGAATAAACGTCTTTTAATTTCATGGTTGCAATTACCATCTGCAGTGATTTTGGAGCCCAGAAAAATAAATTCTGACACTGTTTCCACTGTTTCCCCATCTATTTCCCATGTAGTGATGGGACCAGATGCCATGATCTTCATTCTCCACTTTCACTTTCATCAAGAGGCTTTTTTATTCCTCTTCACTTTCTGCCATAAGGGTGGTGTCATTTGCATATCTGAGGTTATTGATATTTCTCCCAGCATCTTGATTCCAGCTTGTGTTTCTTCCAGGCCAGCGTTTCTCATGATGTACTCTGCATATAAGTTAAATAGGCAGGGTGATAATATACAGCCTTGACGTACTCCTTTTCCTATTTGGAACCAGTCTGTTGTTCCATGTCCAGTTCTAACTGTTACTTCCTGACCTGCATACAAAGTTCTCAAGAGGCAGATCAGGTAGTCTGGTATTCCCATCTCTTTCAGAATTGTCCACAGTTGATTGTGATCCACACAGTCAAAGGCTTTGGCATAGTCAATAAAGCAGAAATAGATGTTTTTCTGGAACTCTCTTGCTTTTTCCATGATCCAGCGGATCTTAGGATTTTGATCTCTGGTTCCTCTGCCTTTTCTAAAACCAGCTTAAACATCAGGAAGTTCACGGTTCACATATTACTGAGGCCTGGCTTGGAGAATTTTGAGCATTACTTTACTAGCGTGTGAGATGTGTACATTTGTGCAGTAGTTTCAACATTCTTTGGCATTGCCTTTCTTTGGGATTGGAATGAAAACTGACCTTTTCCAGTTCTTTAGCCACTGCTGTGTTTTCCAAATTTGCTGGCATATTGAGTGCAGCACTTTCACAGCATCATCTTTCAGGATTTGAAATAGCTCAACTGGAATTCCATCACCTCCACTAGCTTTGTTCATAGTGATGCTTTCTAAGGCCCACTTGACTTCACATTCCAGGATGTCTGGCTCTAGGTCAGTGATCACACCATCATGATTATCTGGGTCATGAAGATCTTTATATGCAGAGTACATCATGTGAAATGCCAGGTTGGATGAAGCATAAGCTGGAATCAAGATTGCATGGAGAAATATCAATAACTTCATATACGCAGATGACATCACCCTTATGGCAGAAAGCAAAGAAGACCTAAAGAGTCTCTTGATGAAAGTGAAAGAAGAAAGTGAAAATGTTGGCTTCAAACTCAACATTCAGAACACTAAGATCATGGCATCCGGTCCAATCACTTCATGTCAAATATATGGGGAAACAGAGGAAACAGTGACAGACTTTATTTTGGAGGGCTCCAAAATCACTGCAGATGGTGATTGCAGTCATGAAATTAAAAAAATGCTTGCACTTTGGAAGAAAGTGATGATCAACCTAGACAACATATTAAACAGCAGAGAAATTATCTTGGCAACGAAAGTCTGTCTAGTTAAAGCTATGGTTTTTCCAGTAATCATGTATGAATGTGAGAGTTGGAGTGTAAAGAAAGCCGAGCACAGAAGAATTAATGCTTTTGACCTGTGGTGTTGGAGAAGACTCCTGAGAGTCCCTTGGACTGCAAAGAGATCTAAGCACTCCATCCTAAAGGAAATCAGTCCTGAATATTCATTGGAAGGACCCATGCTGAGGCTGAAACTCCAATACTTTGCCTGCTTGTTGTGAAGAACTGACTTACTAGAAAAGACCCTGATGCTGGGAATGATTGAACACGGGAGAAGGGGATGACAGAGGATGAGATGTTTGGATGTCATCACTGACTCAATGGACATGAGTTTTAGTAAGCTCTAGGAGTTGGTGGTGGACAGGGAGGCCTGGCATACTGCAATCCGTGAGGTCACAAAGTATCAGACATGACTGAGTGGCTCAACTGAACTGAACTGAAGAGTAAAACAAGCAAAACATATAAATGATACATATACTGAAAAATTTAAAAATAATAAAAAATCATCCTTAATGAATTAGATATACCACAATATGTTCATTGCTTAGAAATGTTGACGTTAAGATACAAATTTTAAGCAATTGATTTATATATTCACACAATTTTAATCAATATCCTAGTATAATTTATTTATTATAAAACATAGAGAAAGGCACATTCATGTGGATGTATGACAAAACCAATACAATATTGTAAAATAATTAATCTCCGATTAAAAAAATAAATTTATATTAACAAAAAAGAAATCTCCAAATATAAAAATGAAACAGGATAGAGACTAGAAAGGGCTTTCCTGATGCCTCAGATGGTAAAGAGTCTATCTGCAGTCCAGGAGACCTGGGTTCAAGCCTTAGATCAGAAAGATTCATGGATAATTAATTTTGATTATAGTAACAAAAGTATTTCAATAGAGAAATTATGATCATTTCCACAAGTGGTACTGGAATAGCTGGTCATAACATGCCATAAAAGAATTTTGATCTGAACCTCACACTTACAAAAAGTTTACTAAAGTAGATTATAGATACAAATATAAAATTAGAACATTTTGGACATAAATATAGAGACAATCTCCAAGATATTTGATTAGATGCATCAAAGCAGATCAATAAAAGAAGGAAAATATGTGAACAAATTCATTTTAATAAAAATCTAAAATTTTTGCTTGTGAAAGACTCCATCAAGATAATACAACAATAAGATTACATATTCAAAGAAAACTGTACATCTGAAAATGGACATGTAACAGAATACATAAACCCCTTCAAAATTAAAAAAAAAAAAACACATCAATTCTTCGACACTCAGCCTTCTTTATGATTCAACTATCACATCTTTATTGTGAGAGTTGACTACTGGAAAAACCATAACTTTGAGCATGTGAACCTTTGCAGGCAAAATGGTATCTCTGCTTTTTAATACTCGGTCTAGTTTTATCATAGCTTTCCTCCCAACGAGCAAGTGTGTGTTGTTGTTGTTGTTGTTGTTGTTGTTTTTATTCCCCATTTCATGGCTACAGCCACCTTTTTCAGTGATTTTGGAGCCCAAGAAAATAAAGTTTGTCACTGCTTCCACTTCAGTATGACAGTATAATATAGGGCATGTTCCATGATGCTTCCCTGGTGACTCAGCGGTAAAGAATCTGCGTGCAGTGCAAGAGACCAGAGTTCAATCCCTGGATCAGGAAGATCCCTGGAGAAAGGATGACTACCCACTCCAGTATTCTTGCCTGGAGGATTCCATGAGAGAGGGGCTACAGTCAATGGAGTCGAAAAGGATTGGACATGACTGAGCATGCAAACACATAATATCCATATTCAGCAGTGACAAATTAAAAAACAAAAAGTATTATTAACCCTATGTCATTGTCAATAATATTACCAGAAAATCCTTGTACAAATATTTTTTCCTAGGAGATTTCCAAAATGCTTACAATATTTAAGGCACAGTCATTTTTAATTCTTACAGTTTTTTTTTTTTTTTAATTGGACCAAAACTTCAAAGGGAAAATAGAATATGAGCACCACATTTTTTTGTAAAATTCAAAATATTTCAAAAAATATTTTAAATTCAAAAAATTTATTTTAAATTCAAAACTTCAAAGGGAAAATAGAATATGAGCACCACATTTTTTGTAAAATTCAAAATATTTCAAAAAAATATCTTAAATTCAAAAAATTTAAAATATTCAAAATAATTTTAGTCATGGGGAAATAATTGCATGAATAATTGTTATATGTGTAATGTGCCTTTGTTAGGATGAATACAACTTTACTCTGTGTGTTGTTATTATCAAGGACAAATGCACTAACATAAATTTTCCCCTCAATGAAAGAACATCATTAGATTCACTCATTTTGACAGGTAGAACATTCTGGAATAAATAGATAAAGTAGACATATAAGTCAAGTTCATCTCAAGTAAATTTAAAGTCAAAGCAATTAATCAATAATGAGGTAATGGGATTTTAGATGAGTGGCAAGATGGTATGGATTTTGTCATGTTAATATCTTCATGTATAACTGGGAGCATCTGCCATCTGCCTTATTCTGTATGGTAGTGTGAAACTTCATATATCTATATAATAACATAGTAAGTCTTGCTACTCAAAAGATCTTAACAGTCAGGTGAACGCTCTGAGACAATGAGTGACTGATGAGTCTTAGTTAATTTCTGAAAAGATGATGTATAATCCACCTTACTTTGTTAGACATTGTATTCTTGGACTATAACACAGAAGGGATACAGGCAATGTTATATCTTAAATTTTTGGTACATTTCTTGATTTGATGTAGATATTTTTAAAGCATTGATCAGATCAGATTAGATCAGTTGCTCAGTCGTGTCCAACTCTTTGCGGCCCCATGAACTGCAGCACGCCAGGCCTCCCTATCCATCACCAGCTCTCGGAGGTCACTCAGACTCACATTCATCGAGTCAGTGACGCCATCCAGCCATCTCATCCTCTGTCGTCCCCTTCTCCTCCTGCCCCCAATCCCTCCCAGCATCAGAGTCTTCTCCAATGAGTCAACTCTTTGCATGAGGTGGCCAAAATACTGGAGTTTCAGCTTTAGCATCATTCCTTCCAAAGGAATCCCAGGGCTGATCTCCTTCAGAATGGACTGGTTGGATCTCCTTGCAGTCCAAGGGACTCTCAAGAGTCTTCTCCAACACCACAGTTGAAAAGCATCAATTCTTCGGCGCTCAGCCTTCTTCACAGTCCAGCTCTCACATCCATACATGACACAGGAAAGACCATAGCCTTGACTAGTCGAACCTTTGTTGGCAAAGTAATGTCTCTGCTTTTGAATATGCTATCTAGGTTGGTCATAACTTTCCTTCCAAGGAGTAAGCGTCTTTTAATTTCATGGCTGCAGTCACCATCTATAGTGATTTTGGAGCCCAGAAAAATAAAGTCTGACACTGTTTCCACTGTTTCTCCATCTATTTCCCATGTAGTGATGGGACCAGATTGATACCCTTTTTTAAAAAATATCATTTAAAGTATACTGTAAACCATCAATAATGAAATAGTTTCTCATAGAAAATGCCAATATATGTGGGAAATTATAGCATTATTTTAAGGACAATACCTGGGTTTATAATAATCTAAATTCAAACCTTGCTTTAGCAACTTATCAAACTCTTGACCTTGCATAAATTTATTAATTCAGATTCAGTTTCTTCAGTCAAAAGAAGTGTTGTAAGTCTTTACCAAGAAGACATATGTAATCTGCTTTGTTTATAAAACATGTAGAAAATAAAACAACAAATTGAAATCTCCAAAATTACTTAAAAACTAGAAAAAAAAAAATAGATTTACTTCACAACTGAGTCAATTTTAGGTGCTTTAGGAACAAATAAAACTACTTTTGTGTAAAAAGCATGCTTATTTTATTGAGAAATATTATAATCTAAATATCATCTACTCTTTAGGAATGTGTTGATTTCAAATGGAAATACAAAAATTGAGAAAACTGTGATTTTAGTTACAAATATTTAATAAATATTTATTTGTTATATCATTATTTGATAAGATCATATATGTACAGATATTAATTATTTCAAATTACTTATTTTTAGGATGAATCCCGTTACTTAGATCTCTCCTGTGCTTAACCTTTATGCCTATGCTTGCCTGTATGGTTCATTGATAATTGCTATTTATTTGAAGCAATTCACTTTAAAGCTTCCTTTTTTTAAAAGCTTTTAACTTACTTGAAGACAAAAATTATCCTTCATTCTTTGTATCTCTACACCAACTTCTCAAAATACAACTTTAACTAACAACCAATGAAAAAAATAATATATTGATATTTTCTTTTCATCATTTTATTGTAAAAATTAAATTGGGAAGATTGTTTCAGGTGTTTTGAGAGTTAAAAAATCTCATTCTTTGTATCTCTACACCAACTTCTCAAAATACAACTTTAACTAACGACCAATGAAATAAACCAATATATTAATATTTTCTTTTCATCATTTTATTGTAAAAATTAAATTGGGAAGATTGTTTCAGGTGTTTTGAGAGTTAAAAAATCTCATATTTTGTATCTCTACATCAACTTCTCAAAACAACTTTAACTAACAACCAATGAAAAAAACCAATATATTAATATTTTCTTTTCATCATTTTATTGTAAAAATTAAATTAGGAAGATTGTTTCAGGTGTTTTGAGAGTTAAAAAATCTCTAAGCAATTTTCTCAAGTTATATTTATTTTGTTCAGTTCTGAGCCCCAAATACCTTTGAAGCTATCAAATTCATTATCTTTGGTCAAATAGTTGAGTAAAGAGGTCAAGTCTTGGCTCAATTTTTCAGTCATACTATCAGTTTAACATGATAAGGAGTGTAGAAAACTTTAGAATGCTCAGTCTGGAAAAATGGAGGCACAGTTTACTTGTGATGATGTTCATGCATCACAGTGCTAGTGAGAAGGACCTCACCTGAGTACCACAGAAGTCAGATTTTGAACCAATTGAGAGGTTTAATTCAGAACAGAAACAAAATATGCTAAAATGTCAGCTCTTTAGAGCTCATACTTAGCAAAGGAACAAAAAACCCAGAATCCCAGAATTAAGCATTTATTACATTTGATTGCATAAGTGTTCTAATCAGTTTGCATTTATATTTTCTTAAGTATAAAAGTGAAATTATTGTCAGTTCTTGTTTCAAACCCAAGCATAAAATTATATGTTTAATATTACTTATTATTTTATTCACAGTTCAAAAATTATATAGATACACTTTATGGTTTAGCCATAAACACATTAAAAGCTAATAGAAGAACTAGTAACCACATTCAACTCACTCAGTATTTAAATACATGAATATTTTCATATGATAGCTATAAGGCTTAATTAGTAGGGAATTCATTCATAAAAACTAACATTCATTGATAAATAATTACATTACTATGAAAATAATGATAATGATGTACTAATGCTGATGATGTTAAGGAGAAAGAAGAGTTTTTCTTATCTTTCTGCCATTAGAGTGATATCATCTGCGTGTATGAGGTTGTTGATATTTCTATTGGCAATCTCAATTCTACCTTGGGATTCATCCAGTCCAGCATTTTACATGACATACTCTGCATATAAGTTAAACCAGCAGAGTTACAATATACAGCCTTGACATACTCCTTTCTCAATTTTGAGCCAGTCCATTGTTCATGTAAGGGTCTAAGTGTTGCTTCCTGACCCGCATACAGGTTTCTCAGGAGACAGGTAAGGTGGTCTGGTATTTCCCATCTCTTTAAGAATTTCCCACAGTTTGTTGTCATCCACACAGTCAAAGAATTTAGCGTAGTCAATGAAGCAGGAGTAGAGGATTCCCTGGAATTCCCTTGCATTTTTTATGATCAAACAGATTTTCACAATTTGATCTCTGGTTCCCCTGTCTTCTGTCAAATCAGCTTGTACATCTGAAAGTTCTCAGTTCACATACTGTTGAAGCCTAGGTTGAAGGGTTTTGAGCATTGCCTTGCCAACATGTGAAATGAGTGCAATCATATGGTAGTTTGAACATTCTTTGGCATTGCCCTTCTTTTGAATTGGAATGAAAACTGATATTTTCCAGTCCTTTGCGTACTGCTGAGTTTTCTGAATTGGCTGATATATTGAGTGCAGAACTTTTACAGCATCATCTTTTAGGATTTTAAATAGCTCAGCTGGAATTCATTCACCTCTACTGACTTTGTTCGTAGAAATTCTTCCTAAGGTCCACTCAATTTCAAACTCCAGGCTATCTGGTTCTGAGTGACCAAACCATCATGATTATATGGGTCATTGAGATCTTTCTTATATAGTTCTGTGTAGTCTTGCCACCACATCTTAATGTCTTTTGCTTCTGTTAGGTTCTTACCATTTCTGTCCTTTGTCATGCCCATCCTTGCATGAAATGTTCCCTTCATATCTCCAGTTTTATTGTAGAGATCTCTAGTCTTTCTCATGTTATTGTTTTCCTGTATTTCTTTGCATGATTAATTTAAGAAGGCCTTCTTATCTCTTTGTTATTCTCTGGAACACTGCAATCAGTTGGGTATATCTATCCCTTTCTCCTTTGCCTTTTTCTTCTCTTTCTTCCTCCTTTCTAAAGCCTTTTCAGATTTACTCCTCAACTATTTTGTCTTGTTGCATTTCTTTCTCTTGGGGAAAGTTTTGGTCATTGCCTCCTTTACAATGTTATGAACTTCCATCAGGCACTTCAGTTCTTCAGGCACTTTGTCTATCAGATCTCATTACTTGAATCTATTCATCAACTCCCCTGTATAATTGTAAGGGATTTGATTTAGGCCACACTTTAATGGCCTTGTGGTTTTCCCTACTTTCTTAAATTTAAGCCTGAAGTTTGCAATAAAGAGTTCATGATCTGAGCCACAGTTAGCTACAGGTCTTATTTTTGCTGACTGTATAAATCCTCTCCATTTTTGTCTGCAAAGAACAAAATCAATGTTATTTCAGCATTGACCATCTGGTGATGTTCATGTGTAGCATTGTCTCTTGTGTTGTTGGAAAAGGGCATTTGCTATGACTTCTCCTGGCAAAACTGCTAGCCTTTTTTTCTGATTCATTTTGTACTCTAAGGCCAAAATTGCTTGTTATTCTGGTTATCTCTGACTTCCTAATTTTGCATTCCAATACCCTATGATGGAAAGGACATTTTGTTGTGTGTTAGTTCAAGAAGGTCTTCTACGTCTTCACAGAACTGGCCAACTTCAGCTTCTTCAGCATCAATAATTGTAGCATAGACTTGGATTTCTGTGATATTGAACAGTTTTCCTTGGAAACAAACCAAAATTATTATGTTATTTTATGTGTTTGAATACAAGCACTGCACTTCATACTCTTTTGTTGACTATGAGAGCTAATCTGTGGCTTCTAATGAATTCTTGCTGCAGTCATAACAATAATGGTTGTGTGTGCATACTCAGTCACTTAGTTCTATCTGACTCTTTGTGACTCTTTTGTCTGTAGCCCACCAGGCTCCTCTGTCCTTGGAATTTTTCAGGCAAGGATACAAGAGTGGCTTGCCATTTCTTCCCCCGAGAGGATTTTCCTGACCTAGCAATTGAACCTGCACCTCCTGTCCTGTATTTCAGGCATATTCTTTACTACTGAGCCACTGGTAAGCCCAGATATAATGATAATCTAAATTAAATTCTCCTATTCCCATCCATTTAAGTTTACTGATTCTTAAGATGTTGATATTTAATCTTGCCCTCTTCTGCTTGACCACATCCAATTTACCTTGATTCATGGAACCAACATTCTAGGTTCCTATGCAATATTGTTCTTTATAGCATTTCACTTTACTTTCACCGCAAGACATCCACAGTTGAGCATCATTCCCACTTTGGCCCGGTCAATCCATTCTTACTGGAACTATTAATAATTGCCCTCCACTCTTCCTCAGTAGCATTTGGGAAAACTTCCAACCTGGTGGGGCTCATCTTCTGGCATCATATCTTTTCACCTTTTAATACTGTCTATAGTGTTCTCTCAGGAGCACAGTGGCTGCGATGGTGCAGGGGTGCGGCCAAGAGGAGTTAACTCACATCCAAGGTCAAAGGGGGCGCCAAGAGAAGCTATCCCATGACAAGGTAAGGTGCAGTGGCTGCACTTTACTGGAACAGCCTTGAAGAGATACCCCATGTCCAAAGTAAGAGAAACCCAAATAAGGGGGTAGGCTCTAAGAGAGGGCATCAGGGGGCAGACAGACTGAAATTACAATCACAGACAACTAGCCAATCTGATCACATGGACCACAGCATAGTCTAAGTCAATGACTAAGCCATGCCGTGTGGGGCCACCCAAGATGGCCAGGTCATGGTGGAGAAGTATGACAGAATGTGGTCCACTGGAGAAGGGAATGGCAAACCACTTCAGTATTCTTGCCTTGAGAACCCCATGAACAGTATGAAAAGGTAAAAAGATACAACACTGAAAGATGAACTCCCCAGGTCCGTACATACCCAATATGCTACTGAAGATCAGTGGAGAAATAACTCCAGAAAGAATTAAGGGAATGAGCCAAAGCAAAAAAAACACCCAGTTGTAAATGGGACTGGTGATGGAAGCAGAGTTCGATGCTGTAAAGAGCAATATTGCATAGTAATCTGGAATGTTAGGTCCATGAATCAAGGCAAATTGGAAGTGGTCAAACAGGAGATGACAAGAGTGAACATTGACATTCTAGGAATCAGCTAACTAAGACAGACTGGAATAGGTGAATTTAACTCAGATGACCATTATACCTACTAATGTGGGCAGGAATCATTTAGAAGAAATGGAGTAGCCATCACAGTCAAGAAAAGATTCCAAAATACAGTACTTGGATGCAATCTCCAAAATGACAGAATGATCTCTGTTCGTTTCCAAGGTAAACCATTCAATGTCACAGTAATCCAAGTCCATGCCCCCACCAGTAATGCTGAAGAAGCTGAAGTTGAAGAGTTCTATGAAGACTTACAAGACCTTCTAGAGCTAACATCCAAAAAAGGTGTCCTTTTCATTATAGGGGACTAGAATGCAAAAGTAGGGGATCGAGAAACACCTGGAGTAACAGGCAAATTTGGCCTTGGAGTATAGAATGAAGCAGGGCAAAGGCTAATAGAGTTCTGCCAAGAGAACGCACTGGTCATACCAAAAACTTCTTCACACAACACAAGAGAAAACACAGGGACATCACCAGATGGTTAACACCGAATAGGATTGATTATATTCTTTGCAGCCAAAGATGGAGAAGCTCTATACAGTCAGCAAAAACAAGACCAGGAGCTGACTGATTCAGATCATTAGCTCATTATTGCCAACTTCAGACTTAAATGGAAGAAATTGGGAAAACCATTCAGGTATGACCTAAATCAAATCCCTTATGACTATACAGTGGAAATGAAAAATAGATTTAAAGGACTAGATCTGTTAGACAGAGTGCATGATGAAATATGGACAGAGGTTCATGACATTGTACAGGAGACAGGGAGTAAGGCTATCTCCAAGAAAAATAAATGCAAAAAGCAAAATGGCTGTCTGAGGAGGGCTTACAGCTGTAAAAAGAGAGGTGAAAAGCAAAGGAGAAAAGGAAAGATATACCCAATTGAATGCAGAGTTCTAAAAAATAGCAAGGAGAGATAAGAAAGCCTTCCTTGGTGGTCAATGTAAAGAAACAGAGGAAAACAGTACAATGGGAAAGACTAGAGATCTCTCCAAGAAAATTAGAGATCCTGAGGGAACATTTCATGCAAAGATGAGCTCAATAAAAGACAGAAATGGTATGGACCTAATAGAACCAGAAGATATTAATAAGAGGTGGCAAGAATACAAGAAGAACTGTACAAAAAAGATCTTCACTACCCAAATAATCACAAAGTTGTGATCACTCACATTCACCTAGAGCCAGACATCCTGGAACATGAAGTCAGGTGGGCCTTAGAAAGCATCACTACAAACAAAGCTAGTGGAGGTGATGGAATTCCAGTTGAGCTATTTCAAATCCTGAAAGATGATGCTATGAAAGTGCTGCACTCAATGTGCCAGCAAATTTGGAAAACTCAGCCAAAGGACTGGAAATGGTCAGTTTTCCTTCCAATCCCAAAGAAAGGCAATGCCAAAGAATGGTCAAACTACCCCACAATTGCACTCATCTCACACACTAGTAAAGTAATGCTCAAAATTCTCCAAGCCAAGCTTCAGCAAAACGTGAACAATGAACTTCCAAATGTTCAAGCTGGTTTTAGAAAAGGCAGAGGAACCAGAGATCAAATTGCCAACATCCGCTGGATCATCAAAAAAGCAAGAGGGTTCCAGATAAACATTTATTTTTGCTTTATTGACTATGCCAAAGCCTTTGACTGTGTGGATCACAATAAACTGTGGAAAATTCTGAAAGATATGGAAACACCAGATCACCTGATCTGCCTCTTAAGAAACCTGTATGTAGGTCATGAAATACCAGTTAGAACTGGACATGGAATAACAGACTGGTTCCAAATAGGAAAAGGAGTACGTCAAGGCTGTATATTGTCACCCTGCTTATTTAATTTATATGCAGAATAAACCATGAGAAATGGTGAGCTGGAGGAAGCACAAGCTGGAATCAAGATTGCTGGGAGAAATAACAATAACCTCAGATATGCAGATGACACCACCCTTATGGCAGAAAGTGAGGAAGAACTAAAGAGCTGCTTGATGAAAGTGAAAGAGGAGAGTGAAAAAATTGACTTAAAGCTCAAAATTCAGAAAATGAAGATCATGGCATCTGATCCCATCACTTCATGGGAAATAGATGGGGAAACAGTGGAAACAGTGGCCAACTTTATTTTTCTGAGACCCAAAATCACTGCAGATGTTGATTGCAGCCATGAAATTAAAAGATGCTTACTCCTTGGAAGGAAAGTTATGACCCACTTAGACAGCATATTCAAAAGCAGAGACATTTCTTTGTTAACAGAGGTCCATCTAATCAAGGTTATGATTTTTCCAGTTGTCATGTATGGATGTGACAGTTATACTATAAAGAAAGCTGAACGCCAAAGAATTGACGCTTTTCAACTGTGGTGTTGGAGAAGACTCTTGAGAGTCCCTTGGACTTCAGGAGATCCAACCAGTCATCCTAAAGGAGATCAGTCCTGAAAAGTCATTGGAAGGACTGATGCTGAAGCTGAAACTCTATTACTTTGGCCATCTGATGCAAAGAAATGACTCATTGGAAAGACCCTGATGCTGGTAAAAATTGAAGGTGGGAGGAGAGGGGGATGACAGAGGATGAGACGGTAGAGTGGCATCAGGGACTCGATGGACATGAGTTTAAGTAAGCTCTGGGAGTTGGTGATGGATAGGAAAGCCTGGTATACTGCAGTCCATGGGGTTGCAAAGAGTCTGACATGACTGAGTGACTGAACTGAACTGAGTACTTTTTGATGGGGAAAAAAAAAAAAAAGGAAAAGAAATCTAGCCAATCAAAATATAAATGGAATTTACTGAAAGATATTTGGATCTTTATATTAATAAATAAATAACTCAGGCAAAGAGATCTTTACATGACCACAACATGGGAACATTTCATCGAAGATCCCACAAATACCATTTTACACTGTTGATGTGGGTACTGAATATCAGAAAGATTTTTGCAATTTTGGCACTCAAGTCCAGATGATCTGACCTTTATTCTTGTATTTGGATAGTGTATGATGTTTGCTGCCTTCATTCCTTTTTTTCTAGATGAAATTTTCACATTTAATATTGAGAAGATGGACCCATTATGAAACATCCTAGCTGTGAGAGAGGGTAGGAAACCAAATCTCTGACATGAACCTGGTGAGAAATAACAATTGTATGACAATTTGATTAAACATACACAAGAATTTTTCAAAACTTGCTGTGTGACCAAAATCATGACAAATTTCCACCATACATATTGGAAAAAGATGGAGCAATGAAACATAATTTTAACATCTTTGTAACTATTTTAATGTATGAATTCCAGAAACAATAATGTGTGTGCTACTCTTGAGTGAACCTCCACATCTGTTCCTTAAAGAAGGGTGACATGATCTGGCCCAGTAATTTTTGCATACTGATTGTTGTTTTTCTTCAAACCTTCAGTGAACATATTGTGATGCAAAAAGTACTGGATGTCTATGTCTGTGTTATGGTATCACTTAAGTTGATTTCACATTGATGACAAATAGGTGCTATGCTTCTAATTTCAGTAACAGGAAGCATTTACATCCATATGGCTTAAGTACTAATTAAAAAGTTTGTGTGCAAAGCTGTTTAACTCACAATTAATTCTCAAATATTCTCTAATCTCTGTGTCTGTCTCTATACATAAATATATAGGCTCTCCTGGTAGTTCATTCAGTAAAATATCCACCTGCAATGCAGGAGACCTAGGTTTGATCCTTGGACCTTGAAGATCCCCTGGAGAAGGAAATGGCAACACACTCCAGCATTCTTGTCTAGGAAATCCTGTGGACAGACGGAGCCTGGCAGGCTGCAATCCATGGAGTCACAAAAGTCAGACTTGACTTAGTAACTAACAGACTTCTTGGAAAATAGAAGCTAAAAATTAGGATGTCTTTGATTAATTCTTGAATTGCTAACTACTTCCCGTCTATTACTTTAATATGCACTTCAGTATCTCATGGATTCTAGGAGTAGCTAATTAACTTGTCAGCATATAAACTAAAGTTTTTAGTCACAATTTGAAAAGTCTATATTTCATCCAGTACTTGCTATGATCCTCAGCTTAGAATTTAAGCTCTGATCTATGAATAGGTTACAATAGGGTTATGTGGTTTTTTCTTCTTATTAACTATTTCTCTGTAGAATATATTTATTTCATGCTTTTATTTTTTGCATAGCAAAGACACTACAGTTACCAAAATCATGTGGACAGTACTAACTGTAAGACAAGTGTAATTGTTGAGACTTGAAATCAGTGTTAAATTTGTCACCACTGTAACACATTTCATCAAGCCACTTATACTGGAATACTGAAAACAACTTTGAAGATTAAGAAGGTTTATTACTTACAAATTCTGGAGCATATAAAGCATTGTCTAGGGCAAACTGTGAAATCTCAAGCAGAGAAAGATAAAGATAAAGTTGGCCTGAGGTTCTGCTTTTATTGGGGTTGGGAACTGAAAAATACTTGGTCTTACTTTTTTATTAGTGAATTTAACACAAAAGAGCAGAAGTATTAAAACATAGAAAAAAAATAAATAAAATGGCCCAAAGAGTCATTTATGAAAATCAGTAAAATCTCTAAAAAAAAAAAAAGAAAAGGAAGGATGGGCAACCTTCCTGGCAATGTGTTTATTTTTGATCTTTAGCAATCTTTGAAGTAGATGCTTTGACAATCAAAGCTTAACTTAGGCACTTGCATTACATAAAGAAGAATCAAATGTAAGACCTTACACTATGATACAAATCAAGATAAATATCAAATTGAACAGAGGGAGTCCTGACTGTGAACCTAAACAGGAAAGAAAGTTGCCCTCACCCACCCTCATCTCATTACCCTGAACCAAAAGATATCATGGTATGATTGGTATCAATCATCCACCAACTGGATCATTGAGTCAAGACATGCTTTTATAGTGAACCATAAAAAATAGCTGGATTTAAATTTTTATAAACACAAATAGATGTTGATTTTCTGTGGTTCAATATAATAATAAATCTAAAGCCATGATTATTGCATAGCTTTATTATGCATATTGAATATTGCATAATGATTACTGATGTTTATCACATCAACTCAGAATCTGTCTTTTCCTGCTCCCATTTTGCCTGCTATAATTACAGCAAGTAGTAACAAATAAAGCATATGTTTTATAGCATAGGACATTTTACATCAAGAATTTCTGATTTTAAAGTGCCTTCTACCTGTTTACTATATTATCCACTTATTCATTCTTACAAAGAAACATTTCTATTATTCATCTGATCATTGCCTCCCCCATTTGTTGTGAGTAAATAAAGTTTACTCAGGATGTCATTTGTGCTGGAGGAACTCAAAATGAATTGTTATCTCTGGAAGTACAATTTAGGAGAAATGTGTTTGTGAAGAAAATGGAAGGAAAATAGAGGAAGTGTAAAATTGATATTAGTCTAACTTTTGAACTTTCTAGCATGAAACATAAGAAAACAAATTGAAGAATAAGTTCCAACAAAGAGCTTATACTTTATTTATTCAATTTGGGGACAATTTTCAGTATGACGGCATTTCATATAGAATATGGCATTTTCTTTCCCAGCGTTTACTCCTTTAAAATATTTGGCTTAACTGTGTCAAAATAATGCTTTTTTCTAAAATTTCAATATTAGTTTCTCTTTTACTCATATAAAAATTAGATATTATGCATCAAAATTCTGGGTATAAATGTAGAAATAGTGTTTGAGAGCAGCTATCATGACTAGTAAAACTCTAGACTCTACATCCTTCTTTTACCTCATCTGTAACCAAGTGAAAGATTGTATTTTTTTGTCTCATTCTTTAGTCTTTTGGGACCATTCAGGGCCCTTGTTTATAAAGGGTTTCTAGTACTCAGTTGGGAGAAGGCAATGGCACCCCCACTCCAGTACTCTTATCTGAAAAACCCCATGGACAGAGGAGCCTGATAGGTTGCAGTCCATTGGGTCGCTAGGGAGTCGGACAAGACTGAGCAACTTCACTTTCACTTTTCACTTTCATGAATTGGAGAAGGAAATGGCAACCCACTCCAGTGTTCTTGCCTGGAGAATCCCAGGGACGGGGAAGCCTGGTGGACTGCTGTCTATGGGGTCGCAGAGAGTCAGATACGACTGAAGCGACTTAGCAGCAGAGCAGCAGTACTCAGTTTTTTGTATTTTTGTGTGTTTGGCCTCTGATCTCTGATCAGGTGAGCCAGTCATTATTATTTACTAGAAGTACTCCACTAGGAAATGTGCTTCCCCTCTTGTGTTTTCCAGCCAACATGAATAATTCTTCTGTATCTTATGTTATCATGGTTCCTGTTATTTTTATTAAAGATCTAAGTGTGGTAATGTGTGGGCAGGAAACTTATCAGATAGTGGCCCAAGACATGAATAAATGACTAAAACCGTATAACTTCCACAATTTGTGTAATTTTCTATGAGTATACAATGAGGTCATTGATTTAGTTCAGTCACTCAGTCGTGTCCAACTCCTTGCGACCCCATGGACTGAAGCATGCCAGATTTCCCTATCCATAACCAACTCCGGGAGCTTACTCAAACTCATACCCATCGAGTTGGTGAGGCCATCCAACCATCTCAACTTCTGTGGTCTCCTTCTCCTTCTGCCTTCAATCGTTCCCTGCATCAGGGTCTTTTCAAATGAGTCAGTTCTTTGCATCAGGTGGCCAAAGTATTTGAGTTTCAGCTTCAGTATCAGTCCTTCCAATGAATATTCAGGACTGATTTCCTTCACAATGGACTGGTTGGATCTCTTTGCAGTCCAAGTGACTCTCAAGAGTCTTCTCCAACACCACAGTTCAAAAGCATCAATTCTTCAGTGTTCAGCTTTCTTTACAGTCCAACTCTTACATCCGTACATGGCTACTGGAAAAACATAGCTTTGAATAAATGGACTTTTGATGACAAAATAATGTCTCTGCTTTTTAATATGCTATCTAGGTTGATCATAGCTTTTCTTCCAAGGAGCATTCATCTTTCAATTTCATGGCTGCAGTCACCATTTGCAGTGCTTTTGGAGCCCTCCAAAAATAAAGTCTGCCACTATTTCCACTGTTTCCCCATCTATTTGCCATGAAGTGATGAGACCGGATGCCATGATCTTCATTTTCTGAATGTTGAGCTTTAAGCCATTTTTTTTTTCACTCTCCACTTTCACTTTCATCAAGAGGCTTTTTAGTTCCTCTTCACTTTCTGCCATAAGGGTGGTGTCATTTGCATATCTGAGGTTATTGATATTTATCCCAGCAATCTTGATTCCAACTTGTGCTTCATCCAAACTGGCATTTCTCATGATGTACTCTGCATATAAGTTAAATAAACAGTGACAATGTACAGCCTTAATGTACTCTTTTTCCTATTTGGAACCAGTCTGTTGTTCCCTGTCCAGTTCTAACTGTTGCTTGTTGATCTGCATACAGATTTCTCAGGAGGCAGTTCAGTTGGTCTGGTATTCCCATCTCTGTCAGAATTTTCCATAATTTGTTGTGATCCACACAGTCAAAGTCTTTGGTGTAGTCAATAAATAAAATAATAAATGCGGTCCACTGGAAAAGAGAATGGCAAACCACTTCAGTATTCTTGCCTTGAGAACACCATGAACAGTGTGAAAATGCAAAAAGATAGAACACTGAAAGATGAATTCCCCATATTGGTAGTTGCCCAATATGCTGCGGGAGATCAGTAGAGAAATAATACCATAAAGAATGAAGAGATGGAGGCAGAGCAAAAACAACACCAAGTTGTGGGTGTGACTGGTGATGGAATTAAAGTCCGATGGTGCAAGGAACAATATTGCATAGTAATCTGGAATGTTAGGTCCATGAATCAAGGCAAATTGGAAATGGTCAAGCAGGAGATGGCAAGAGTAAACATAAACATTCTAGGAATCAGTGAGCTAAAATGAACTAGAATGGGTGATTAACTCAGTGGGCAAGAATCACTTAGAAGAAATGGCGTAGCCATCATAGTGAACAAAAGAGTCCAAAATGCAGTACTTGAATGCAATCTCAAAAATGCCAGAATGATCTCTGTTCATTTCCAAGGCAAGCCATTCAGTGTCACAGTAATTCAAATGTATGCCCTGACCAGTAATGCTGAAGAAATTGGAGTTGAATGGTTCTATGAAGACCTATAAGACCTTCTGGAACTAACATCTGAAAAAGATATCCTGCTCATTATAGGGGACTGGAATGCAAAAGTACGAAGTTAAGAGATACCGCAACAGGTAAATTTGGCCTTAAAGTACAAAATGAAACAGGTCAAAGGCTGTTTTGCCAAGAGAAGGCACTTGTCATAGCAAACACCCTCTTCCATCACCACAAGAGAAGACTCTACACATGGATATCACCAGATGGTCAATACCAAAATCAGATTGAGCCAGAGGTCATTGATAGAGATTCTAATCAATTTTCCAAATTATCATAGTGATTTGTCTTGAAAAGACAGTGAAAGTGGTGATATATCTATCAGAATGTGTCTTACATTTTGAACATTTTGCAATATACTGGAGTCATCTATTTTATAATCTCAGAAGGATACTATATGTTCAAATACCTAAGGCCCTACCAAGAAATTAGAAATCATTTTACAACATTTCCATATTCTCCATGGCTTATTTTACTCCATGGGGAAAATTGGCTATTTATAAGGGAATTGTAATAATTGTAAATTATTATAAATGAATAACAATATAAGAAAAGTGGGAGTCTCAGAAAGACCAGAAGATATATATGAAAACACACTAGTATAACTCTAAATAGAAAAGTAAATTGTTTTCATCAAATTAACAGACTATATTACAGTGTGATCAGGAAATTATTTTTTCTCTTTTTAACACTTTCAAATATAACATATTGGGATTGTCAGGAAGATCCTATAGCTATTTAATTACTTTATGATTCTTTAAACAAACAAACAAGCAAGCAAACAGAAACATAGTCTTCTTTAATTCAAATCCTCATATACACTTTCATATTCCTTGGGACATTCAAGTTCCTCTGTTTACCGTTTGGATTGAAAACCTGTACTTGGTTTTATCTTCCACTTTTCTACATGCTTTTATTTCCCCCTCCCTGCCATGTAGCTAGATCTTCCAAGGCAATGGATTGGAGGAAGTGAAATTAGAGAATATGATACAAATTCTTAAATACCGGTGCTATTGTGATCTGGCCATCAGTGGCACTTTTTTTTTTAAGTTTTTGTTTTTTTTTTTTTTTATTTTAACTGTATAGTTGATTTGCAATGTTGTGCCAATTTCTGCTATACAACAAAGTGACTCAGCTATACACATATATATTCTTCTTTTATATTTTTTTATATTATGGTTTGTCAAAGGATATTAACTATAGTTACTTATGTTACACATAGGATCTTGTTTTTATCCATTCTAAATGTGATAGTTTGCATCTATCAACCCCAAGCCCCCAGTCCATTCCTCTCCGTTGTTTCTTCCCCCTTGACAACCACAAGTGTGATCTCTATGTCTATGAGTCTGTTTCTATTTTGTAGATAGATTCATTCATGCCACATTTTAGACTCAGCATATAAGTAATATCATACAGTATTTGTCTTTAAGAGAAAGACAACTCATTTAGTATACTTATCTCGAGTTGCATTCATGGAGCTGTAAATGGCAATGTTCCTTTCTTTTTATGGGTGAGTAGTATTCCATTGTATATATGGACCACACTTCTTTTCTCATTCACCTGTCAATTTGAATTTATGTTGTTTCCATGTTTTGGCTGCTGTGAACAGTGCTGCTGTGTACATAGGGGTGTATGTGTCTTTTAGAATTTAAGTTTTGTCTGGGTATATTCCCCTTACGTACCACTTTTTGATGGTAGACCTGAAAATGCTGCCTCAATCTCTGTCTCATTCACTGAAAATATTTACCTCTACTATGGCTACTTCTGTTTAGACCCCCAAAACGCTACATTTGCAGCTTTTGTTTTTCTAAATTTTCTCCACCAAACCAGATATGATATGGGCAAAATCTTTTCAAGATGACTTTTCACTTACAAATTTCAGCAGAGTCCAAACAAGACTCAAAATGAGCATCAGAAAGTCTTGCTTATCCAAGTGAAAGTTAGCTGATTCCTGTCCTTTCTCTGTGCCCTGATATCAAGAGCAATTCTAACTAGCCTCTCACATAAGAACTTCCTATTCAAAAATCACTTCTGTCATGTCAATATGATGTGGCACGTTGAACATGAACAATATGAAACAGTATGAAAAGCCAAAATGATAGGATACTGAAAGAGAAACTCTCCAGGTCAGTAGGTGCCCAATATGCTACTGGAGATCAGTGGAGAATAACTCCAGAAAGAATGAAGGGGTAGAGCCAAAGTAAACTCAATACCCAGTTGTGGATGTGACTGGTGATAGAAGCAAGGTCCGATGCTATAAAGGGCAATATTGCATAGGAAGCTGGAATGTTAGGTCCATGAATCAAGGCAAATTGGAAGTGGTCAAACAGGAGATGGCAAGAGTGAACGCTGACATTCTAGGAATCAGCAAAATAAAATGGTCTGGAATGGGCGAATTTAACTCAGATGACCATTATATCTACTACAGTGGGCAAGAATCCCTTAGAAGAAATGGAATAGCCATCAAGGTCAACAAAAGAGTCAGAAATGCAGTACTTGGATGCAATCTTAAAAACGACAGAATGATCTCTATTCGTTTCCAAGGCAAACCATTCAATGTCACTGTAATCCAAGTCCATGCCCCCACCAGTAACGCTGAAGAAGCTGAAGTTGAACGGTTCTATGAAGACCTACTACTACTACTACTACTAAGTCGCTTCAGTCGTGTCCGGCTCTGTGCGACCCCATAGACGGCAGCCCACCAGGCTCCCCCGTCCCTGGGATTCTCCAGGCAAGAACACCGGAGTGGGTTGCCATTTCCTTCTCCAATGCATGAAAGTGAAAAGTGAAAGTGAAGTCGCTCAGTCGTGTCGGACTCTTAGCGACCCCATGGACTGGAGCCTACCAGGCTCCTACGTCCATGGGATTTTCCAGGCAAAAGTACTGGGGTGGGGTGCCATTTTAGAACTAACACCCAAAAAAGATGTTCTTTTCATTATAGGGAACTGGAACACAAAAGTAGGAAGTCAAGAAACACCTGGAGTAACAGGCAAATTTGGCCTTGGAATATGGAACGAAGCAGGGCAAAGGCTAACAGAGTTTTGCCAACAGAACGCTCTGGTCATATCAAACACCCTCTTCCAACAACACAAGAGAAGACTCTATACATGGACATCACCAGACTGTCGACACCAAAATCAGGTTGATTATATTCTTTGCAGCCAAAGATGGAGAAGCTCTATACAGTCAACAAAAACAAGACCAGGAGCTGACTGTGGCTCAGATCATGAACTCCTTATTACCAAATTCAGACTGAAATTGAAGAAAGTAGGGAAAACCACTAGAACTTTCAGGTACGACCTAAATCAAATCCCTATGATTATACAGTGGAAGTGAGAAATAGATTTAAGGGCCTAGATCTGATAGATATAGTGCCTGATGATCTATGGAATGAGGTTTGTGACATTGTACAGGAGACAGGGATCAAGACAATCCCCATGGAAAAGAAATGCAAAAGAGCAAAATGGCTGTCTGGGGAGGCCTTACAAAGAGCTGTGAAAAGAAGAGAAGCAAAAAGCAAAGGAGAAAAGGAAAGATATAAGCATCTGAATGCAGAGTTCCAAAGACTAGCAAGAAGAGATAAGAAAGCCTTCTTCAGCGATCAATGCAAAGAAATAGAGGAAAACAACAGAATGGGAAAGACTAGAAATCTCTTCAAGAAAATTAGAGATACCAAGGGAACATTTCATGCAAAAATGGGCTTGATAAAGGACAGAAATGGTATGGACCTAACAGAAGCAGAAGACATGAAGGAGAGATGGCAGGAATACACAGAAGAACTGTGTAAAAAAGAGCTTCATGACCCAGATAATCACGATGGTGTGATCACTTACCTAGAGCCAGACATACTGGAATGTGAAGTCAAATTGGCCTTAGAAAGCATCACTACAAAGCTAGTGGAGGTGATGGAATTCCAGATGAGCTATTTCAAATCCTGAAAGATGATGCTGTGAAAGTGTAGCATTCAATATGCCAGCAAATTTGGAAAACTCAGCAGTGGCCACAGGACTGGAAAAGGTCAGTTTTCATTCCAGTCCCAAAGAAAGGTAATGCCAAAGAATGCTCAAACTACCACACAATTGCACTCATCTCACATACTAGTAAACTAATGCTCAAAATTCTCCAAGCCAGGCTTCAGCAATATGTGAACCGTGAACTTCCTGATGTTCAAGCTGGTTTTAGAAAAGGCAGAGGAACCAGAGATCAAATTGCCAACATCTGCTGGATCATGGAAAAAGCAAGAGAGTTCCAGAAAAACATCTATTTCTGCTTTATTGACTATGCCAAAGCCTTTGACTGTGTGGATCACAATAAACTGGGGCAAATTCTGAAAGAGATGGGAATACCAGACCACCTGACCTGCCTCTTGAGAAACCTATGTGCAAGTCAGGAAGCAACAGTTAGAACTGGACATGAAACAACAGACTAGTTACAAATAGGAAAAGGAGTATGTAAAGACTGTATATTGTCACCCGTCTTATTTAACTTCTGTGCAGAGTACATCATGAGAAACGCTGGGCTAGAAGAAGCACAGGCTGGAATCAAGATTGCTGGGAGAAATATCAATAACCTCAGACATGCAGATGACACCACCCTTATGGCAGGAAGTGAAGCAGAACTAAAAAGTCTCTTGATGAAAGTGAAAGTGGAGAGTGAAAAAGTTGGCTTAAAGCTCAACATTCAGAAAACGATGATTATGGCATCTGGTCCCATCACTTCATGTGAAATAGATGGGGAAACAGTGGCAGACATTATTTTGGGGGCTCCAAAATCATTGCAGATCATGACTTCAGCCATGAAATTAAAAAGATGTTTACTCCTTAGAAGAAAAGTTATGACCAACCTAGATATTGAATGTTGATATGCTATCTACCTAGCATATTGAAAAGCAGAGACATTACTATGCCAATAAAGGTCCATCTAGTCAAGGCTATGGTTTTTCCAGTGGTCATGTATGGATGTGAGAGTTGGACTGTGAAGAAAGCTGAGTGCCAAAGAATTGATGCTTTTGAACTGTGATGTTGGAGAAGACTCTTGAGAGTCCCTTGGACTGCAAGGAGATCCAACCAGTCCATTCTGAAGGAGATCAGTCCTGAATGTTCTTTGGAAGGAATGATGCTAAAGCTGAAACTCCAGTACTTTGGCCACCTCATGCGAAGTGTTGACTCATTGGAGAAGACTCTGATGCTGGGAGGGATTGGGGCCAGGAAGAAAAGGGGATGACAGAGGATGAGATGGTTTGATGGCATCACCAACTCAATGGACGTGAGTCTGAGTGAACTCCGGGAGTTGGTGATGGACAGGGAGACCTGGCATGCTGCGATTCATGGGGTCACAAAGAGTCAGATACAACTGAGTGACTGAACCGAATGGAATGATTCAAAAATCAAAAGCAGATATAATTCTTTTAGACATTTCACTTGTTTCCCTCCCATAGAAACATGGAGAGTGGGGTGATAGCTTTCCCTTCTGAGAGTCATCCCTGTTTTCTCTGTAGAATTTCTTGTGACCTTCCTTTATCCTAAAGTTCCCTGTCCCATCAAAGTAGAAGGGTGACAGCACTCCTCTCTTTTTTCAGATGAATCCCATCTAAGAACCTTCCCAATTTAGTCTCAAAGAGCCTTCCCTTACATAGGCTATTCTGGGGGACAGGTGCTAGATTGATTTTGCTGTTTGGATAAGTCTTGAACAGCTTGCCAAAGCTTTTTAAAAGGTAAAGACTCTTCACACATTTTTTCTGATATTTATAAAACTTGCAAAATACAGAAAGTCCTCAACTATAATCTGTTGCAAAGGAGTCAATGAGAAGATGAACAGATTGAAAAGAAGAACACAGAAAAAGATGAGAAATATGTGTCCTTGTGTCTCTTGTGCATTTTCACTTTTCAGAGAAATTGGTTTCCTGACCCATAAGGATAAAACAGAAGCCCATATGTAAAAGCCTTGGTATGCAAGTTAAAAATTCAGCTTTAGCCACAAAAACTGAGTGAATCATAAATGTTCTTTAAGGTAAGCTCTTACAAGAGATTCAGAAAATTTTCTTTCATAGCGTGTTAAGTGATCCATTAAGTAGTTCATAAAGTAAAAAGGCTATTTTTATATCTATGAATCAATCTATTTCTGACAGATACATTTAACATGAATCAAATGTTCACTTAAAGAGAAATATTTTCTTCATATAATCTGTTCACTATTATTAGAATTTTTAAACTGTGAATTGTAAAGTAATTAGACTACCTTGGAGTATAAGTCAATCTTACATCCTTATGTATGACAAATATATAATTGTTGTTCAGTTGCTCAGTTGTGTCTGACTCTTTGTGACACAAATGGATTGCATCATACTAGGCTTCCCTGTCCTTCACTATCTCTTGAAGTTTACTCAAACTCATGTCCATTGAGTCAATGATGTCATCCATCATAATGTCATTTTATTATAATATCAAATTATCATTACCTCATTGCTGGAAGGGAAACCCCTTCCAGGGCTTCATGAGATGGCAAAGAGTTGGACGGGACTGAGTGATTAACAATTGTCTCTGGACAATTATTCTGAATCAAAGTCTGTCCGGGTGTTGCACAAGCATTGATCAGTCACAATAATATTACAGTGAGGAGAATTCTGGGCGATTGGTAAGACATATGGACTGGCGTCACCTTTTGATCTTTCCCCAATTCTTCTGGTTAGTGGTGGCTTGTTAGTTCTCTACTCCTTACCAGGACCTCCTGTCAACTCATGCAAATGGTTACTGTCATAAAATAACTCATGCAAATGGTTACCATTTAGTCTGGTGGATGGTTTTAGTCAGGGTTTCCCCAACACCCCTATGAAAATAATTTTAAATTTCTGAATTATAAATATTTAAATATAGTCATCATAGAAAAGTGTTATTTAAAGGAAATAAGCATTAGTTTATATACAAACCAAAATTCATCCACCTGATTAGATTGACAACATAGAAAATTATTTGCTTTAAAAAGAGATTATCTCATGCATTAATTTTTAACTGTAGTCTTTCCTTTTTGATGAGGTCAGATGTATTAAAAAAATAAATAAATAACAGGCTTAAGAGCTCGAAAAGAAAATTGAACGGTAATTTGGAGTCTTACAAAACAGCAAAATGACTGTTTGCTTCACAACAAATTGTTATAGAAAAATTATTTGAATTAATAATTTGAATCATTCTATGTGTCAAACTCAGGTCAGATCTGACATCTGTACCTCAACTCTGAATTAAATCTGAGAGAGAGTTTTGGGTGAAGTAGAAAAAAACAAAAAACAGAGAGATTTATTTATTTGCCAAGCAAAAGAGGCTACAGAGGGCTAATGCCCTCAAAACTGTGTGTTCCAATGCTGCTTGGGGAGGGGCCTGGGGGACACTGAGGAGTCTTATAGTCCAGGGGCAAATGTCAGTAAGGATCAGTGTGCCTAGTGCCTGCATTTCTTCAATCAAGAGCTCATCTGGCATCAGGTGAGGACGGCCAAACTGTGACCATCTCTGGAATGAAGAGTGTTTCAGGAAGCAGTTGACATCTCCCATTTTGGGGGAGTTTTAGTTCTGCAGAGGAGCTCAGAGATATTTCCCCTCAAGATGTCCCTTGAGGGAAAAACAAGATCTGCCCCCAGGCTGTACTATTGTTTCTTGACTGCTCCTCCCTTGTCTCCGCATTCCCTCCCTCTCCTGATTGTTGTTGTTCCTGTCTCTTTCCAACTCCATGGACTGCAGCATACCAGACTTCTCTGACTTTCACTATCTCCTGGAGTGTGTTCAAAGTCATGTCCATAGAGTCTATGATGCCATCCAACCATCTCATCCTCTGTTGCCCCCTTCTCTTCTTGCCCTCAATCTTTCTTTCCCAGTATCAAGGTCTTCCGCGATGAGCCGACACTTCACATCAGGTGGCCAAAGTAATGGAAGTTCAAGTTCAGCTTCAGCATCAGTCCTTCCACTGAATATTCAAGGTTGATTTCCTTTAGGATTGACTGGTTGGGTCTCCTTGCTGTCCAAGGGACTCTCAAGAGTCTTCTCCAGGACCACAGTTTGAAAGGATCAATTCTTTGGCATTTAGCCTCCCCTGATTAGCAATCATTTCAACTTGCCCTTTGAAACTCAGAGTAGGCGACACAGAAAGTCTTTTATGCCCAGGAACCTCATAGGGTCCTGGTCAGTTTCAAAATCACAGGGAAGAAATGATGCCCAAATTTGTCCTTTTCGGTTACATTGCATTTTTTAATATTGAGTTTATGGTCCTAACATAAAGCACTAACTATGTGAAGGGCATAGCTTATGCTTATTGTTGTTAAGTCACTAAATTATGTCTGACTCTTTGCCACCCCATGGACTGCAGCACATCAAGCTTCCTTGTCCATCACTTATTCTCGAGTTTCCTCAAATTCATAAACTTTGGGTCAGTGAGGCTATCTAATCTCATCCTCTGTTGCCCTTTTCTCCTCTTGCCCTCAATCTTTTCCAGTATCAGGGTCTTCTACAATGAGTCAGCTCTTCTCAACAGGTGGCCAAAGTATTGGATCTTCAGCTTCAACATTAGTCCTTCCAGTGAATATTCAAAGCTGATTTCTTTTAGGATTGACTGGTTTGATCTCCTTGCTGTCCAAGGGACTCTCCAGAGGCTTATCCAGCACTGCAATTGAAAAGCATCAATTCTTCACCTCTCAGCCTTATTTATGGTCCAACTCTTACATCTGTACATGACTATTGGAAAAACCATAGCTTTGACTATATAGACCTTTGTGGGCAAAGTGATGTCTCTGCATTTTAATATGCTGTATACTTTATAGAACATGTGCAAATAGTCTCATTCTTCCCAGTCTAGATCCATAATCCAGTCATTCTGATAAAGGATCCTTTAATGTGAGCTCTTTTCTGAAAGACACAATACTATTACCAAACCATTAGTTTGCACACCAACTTGGTTTGGTTAATAATTAGGATTTAAATTGAATGAATGAGAAGCATGTTTCTTCAGAGTACTCAGTCCTCAGAATAGGTCATTAGATAAAGAAAAGTAAAGGGACATTGAATTCATTATCCTAAAAGAATCAAGTTCACTAACACTAAAAAACTATTAATTTTATCCTCTATTTTCAATTAGAAAAGCAAAATCAGTAACATACCAAAACTCAGTTCTTTGCTGCATAATTTGCAGCCTAAAAGCAAATCAATATGAAAATTGCATTTATAAAATGATATGTAAATCTGTTATAATGTTTTCAGTTCTTGATACACTAGATAAATATTTTGTTTGTTTGCTCTGCATTTCTGCTTCAAAGAAGATAAATACCAGTATGATTAAAAAAACTATACTGTAAACATTTGCTTGTTCTCTAAAAAAATATAAATATGTGAGTGTAAGCAAGTATGATTTGGATAAAGGAATATACTTACATGTATGGAAATATGGTATATACTATTTAGCTACATATTAGACATTTCATGATAGATATAAAGTAAAATATTTATTGTAACATAATGGAATTTTGCCTTTCCTGTTACCTTTTCATGAATATTTTCATGTTATTAGATGACTGATATAAATGTATTGGACAACCATGTCAAACAAGAAATTCAATATGTTTAAATGTGAAAAAATAAGTTAAGTACCACCTAAGTGTTCGAGTGAAAATGATTTAATGAAGAAGTAACAATTGACAGCTTTATTCCAGAGACAAAATTAAATCATGATTTATAAAACTTTATTTCTGCTTCATTGACACTATTGAATTTGTTCATTTTCCTCTATATTTCTCTTAATATTTCACCTGTATGACATTTCTAGTCACTGGTATCTTTAGAAATACGATTGAGTGACAAATATTGAAAAGTATACTTTCAAGTATACACTTGAAACGAAACTGATATTTGGTTCCTTCTTCAACTTTTCAATAGTAAAAACTTGTATTTTAAATCTTCAGAATATTACAAATGTATGCACTTTTGACTGTACAGATAAATATCTGATTTGTAAAGCATACAGAAATTTATATTAAGTAATAATATTTAATTTTATTCAAAACCATAAAATTTCAAGTTAAATATAACTACTCAAATCTTAATATAACAACTATAATTTAATATCTGTTTTAGACTGTCTTTAATAAAAATCTAATTGAATCTGTACAGTACTTGGGAAAATTTTTTGTTATGAGTTCATTAATATAACTATTTGAGACAGTACATCAATATTTCTGAATAACTTATTTCTTTATTGTAGTAAACATAGATTAGATATAAAATTGAAATATGAACTTTCATTGCAAAATACAATTATAAAGCTATTTACTTAAAATTATTGACTGGGAATGCACTAAGAATGCATTAGAAAGCATTTAGGCAAATCATTTTTAAAGTAATTGGATTTCAATTAAAGTATACCAATTATTTATAAATTTTTAAATATTATACATCATAAATCACATGTCATTTAAAATAACAAATTATTCATATGGTTAGATGGTAACATTGACAAAATACTACACCACTCTTTAACAAAGTGAAGTAAATTAGTAAAATTAGACTCTTTATTGTCCAGAAGTACCCTAACATGGCATATACATATTTAAACACATTTCTGTGAATTTCACTTTATCCTATTTTTTTTTTTACTTTTTCTCATTTAACATTTTGTCTATTATAACATTTGTATATCCTTTTTTTGTTTTGTTTTGTTTTATATGTGACCTCTTCAGATGGTGAAATTTTAAATATTTGCAATAATACTTAAAATCATTGTTGACACTGTTCACCAAATCTATTATTCAACAAATCTTGTTAATCATTACTGGCAGTGTTTTTACATATGACAATTATTTACTGACATCACTAAAATAATTGCTGAAAACTTAATCAGAATTTAACTGTATTATTGCAATGACTATGTAACTAGTCACTAGCTTTCTCCATATGCATATTAAAATAGGCACATGCACACATTGTGTATAAAAAATGTTCAAGGCCCATAATTTGACAATCCAAGCATCTCAAATATGGCATGCAAACTCGTTCTTCTCCCACATAAACGTTCTATTATTTTGTGTGTTTCGTTCTAGTATGCTCAGTCTCACTTTCACAACTTTATAATTTTCCCTTTGCACTAACTCAGATTACTCTATTTCTATATATGTCAATGGTACTCATCCACCTAAATCTTCTAGTTATACTTTCATTACGACAAATAATATTTTCACAAAGAATCAGAGATTCCTGGTTATAGCCCTTTCCTACAGCTAATTAGGTTGGGAATGTGACTTACACACCAGAAAATAAATATATATGTATATATATATATATATTTCTTCTATACACTCGGCAGATACGATCACTTCTTATCTTTAAAAACATTTTCATTCATTTAATTTCCTTTTGTTAAATATTGTATACTCAATGTGTCTCTTCTTTGTGGCTATATCTCTTAAACCATAAATATGGTTAAGCAGTGATATAATCCAAAAATGACAGTAACAAAGAGAATATTATATATATTTAATATTATATAATATTAAATTTTATAATATTTTTGTTACACATCATAGTTTCTGAATCCTTTTATATTGTCTGTATTTATGTATGCAAATGCAGTCACATTTTTTAAAAACCTAAAATAAAATGTGGTACTAGCTTCTATTTCTTTCAGTTCAGTTCAGTTCAGTCGCTTAGTCTTGTCTGACTCTTTGCAACCCCATGAACCACAGCATGCCAGGCCTCCTTGTCCATCAACAATTGCCAAAGTCCACCCAAACCCCTTACCATCGAGTCAGTGATGCAATCCAACCATCTCATCCTCTGTCGTCCCTTCTCCTCCTGCCCTCAATCTTTCCCAGCATCAGGGTCTTTTCCAATGAGTCAGATCTTTGCATCAGGTGGCCAAAGTACTGGAGTTTCAGCTTCAGCATCAGTCCTTCCAATGAACACCCGGGACTGATCTCCTTTAGGATGGACTGGTTGAATCTCCTTGAAGTCCAGGGGACTCTCAAGTGTCTTCTCCAACATCACAGTTCAAAAGCATCAATTCTTCAGGGCTCAGCTTTCTATATAGTCCAACTCTCACATCCATACATGACCACTGGAAAAACCATAGCCTTGACTAGAGTTGGATCATGGCTAAAGCAGTGAAATTCCAGAACAACATGTACTTCTGCTTCATTCACTATGCTATAGCTTTGACAGTGGATCACAGAAAATTGTGGAAAATTCATAAGAAATAGGAATATCAGACAACTTTATGTGTCTCTTGAGAAACCTGTATGCAGATCAAGAAACAACAGTTAGAACCAGACATGGAACAATGGACTGGTTCAAAATTGGGAAAGGAGTACAAGGTTGTATATTGTCTCTCAGCTTATATAACTATTCTTCAGAGTATATCATATGAAATGCTGGGCTGGAATCATGCTGCACAAGCTGGAATCAAATTCACATGATTTCAGTCGAATAATGGCAGAACATGAAGAGTAACTAAAGAACCTCTTGATGAGCATTAAAGAAGAGAGTGAAAAGCTGGAATGAAACTCAACATTAAAACATTTAAGATCATAGCATCTTATTCTACTACTTTATGGAAAATGGAAGGAAAATATTGGAAGCAATGATAGATTTTCTTTTCTTGAACTCCAAAATCACTGCAGACAGTGACTGCAGCCACAAAATAAGAAGACACTTGCTCCTTGGAAGGAAAGCTATGACAAACCTATACAGCATATTAAAAATCAGGGACATCACTTTGCCAACAAAGGTCTGTATAGGCAAAAGCTATGATTTTTCAAGTAGTCAAGTACAGATTTGAGAACTGGACCATAAAGAAGGCTGAGTGACCAAGAATTAATGCTCTCAAATTGTGGTGCTGGAGAAGACATTGAGATTTCTTTGGATGAAAGCAGATCAAACCAGTCAATCCTAAAGGAAATCAACCATGAATATTCATTGGAAGGATGGATGCTAAAGCTGAAGCTTTAATACTTTTACTATGTGATATGAAAAACTGATTGACTGGTAAAGACCTTGATACTGGAAAGATTGAAGGAAAAAGGAAAAGGAGGTGGCAGGGGTTAGATGGTTAGATAGCATCACTGACTCAATGAACATGAATTTGAGCAAACTCTGGAAGGTGGTGGAGGACAGAGAAGCCTGGCATGGTGCAGTCCATGGAGTTGCAAAAAGTTGGATGTGACTTAATGATTGAAAGACAATTCTTTTCATAATTTTTAGGAGAATATTGTGTACATATAAACTTAATGAATAACTAACCTAAAACAAAACACTTTTATCTATTAATTTTGAGTTCAATGGGCCACATAATTAATTGTGGTATAAACAATCCTGAAAACAAAATATTTTATATTTCCCTAGTGGAGGAATTACCATTACAGAAAAGTAGGAGCCAGAACAGATAAAGTATAATTTGTTTCTTTATATAAAGTTTGTATCTGCTTACATTGATGGGTTCTATTTTTTTGTTTGCTTGTTTTTTGGTTTTTTTTTTCCCAGCAGGAGAAAGCACACTGGTATCATTTATTAAAGTAGTGAAGCAATTGTAATATGAATTCAATACATTTGATACATCATACTTGTATGATACTTGAAATCCACCAGAGTGCTAATCAGACATCTCATTTTCATAAATGGGGAAATTAGGAAGATAATGAACTGACAAATCAGCAATGGACCTTTTATAAAGACTGAGATATTTTGACTCTTTTCATTAAGATTTTTATCTCTTAACATAAAATGGTTTTTTCAACTGAAATCCTCTGACATTTGATATGACTTATTTTCCAAAACAAAATTTTAAATGATGAATAAGTGGCTATAAAATGAATATTACTAAAAAAAGAAAAATATTCTGTTAGATATTTCACAAAAAGTAAGCAATATATGCTATTGATTATTGTCTGTATATTTTTCAAAATTACATTGTTGTTGTTCAGTCACCCAGTCGTGTCCAACTCTTTGCAACACCATGGACTGCAGCACACCGGGCTTCCCTGGTCCTTCATTGTCCTCTGGAGTTCCCTCAAACTTATGTCCATTGAGTCAATGATGCCATCCAACCATATCATTCTCTGTCACTTCTTGCCTTCAATCTTTCTCAGCATCAGAGTCTTTTCCAAACTGTTGGTTCTTCATATCAGGTGGCCAAAATATTGGAGCTTCAGCTTCAGCTTCAACATCAGTACTTCCAATGAATATTCACGATTGATTTCCTTTAGGATTGACTGGTTTGATCTCCTTGTTGTTCAAAGGACTCTCGAGAGTCTTCTCTAGCAGCATTTTTCGAAAGCATCAATTCTTCAGCACTCCATCCTCTTTATGGTCCACCTCTCACATCCATACATGACTACTGGAAAAATCATGGACTTAACTATACAGATCTTTGTTGACAAAGTGATTTCTCTGCTTTTTAATATACTTTCTAGCTTTGTCATAGCTTTCCTTCCAAGGAGCAAGGATCTTCTAATTTCATGGCTGTAGTCACAGTATACAGTGATTTTGGAGCCCAAGGGGGGAAAAAAATGTCTCTCCATCTCTTTGTCATGAAGTGATGGCACCAGATATCATACTCTTAGTTTTTTGAATGTTTAGCTTTAAGCCAGCTTTTTTCACTCTCCTCTTTCACCCTCATCAAAAGGCTCCTTAGTTCCTCTTCCTTTTCTACCATTATAATGGTATTATTTGCATATCTGCTGTTGTTGCCATTTTCCTCAACAATGATAATTTCAGTTTGTGATTCATCCAGGCTGGCATTTCGCATTATATACTCTTCATATAAATTAAATAAGCAGGGTGACAGTATATAGCCTTGTGGTACTCCTTTCCCAATTTTGAACAAGTCCATTGTTTTATGTCCAGTTCTAATTGCTGCTTCTTGATGTGCATACAGATTTCTCAGCAGACAGGTAAGGTGATCTGGTATTCCCACCTCTTTAAGAATTTTCCACAGTTTGTTGTGATCCACATAGTCTGATGGCTCAGATGGTAAATAATTTGCCTGAAATGCGAAAAGACCTGGATTTGACTCCTGGATCGGAAAGACCCCCCCAGGAGAAGGGAATGGCTACCCACTGCAGTATACCTACCTGTCTGGAGAATTCCATGGACTGAGGTGGGCTACAGTCCATGAGGTCAGAAAGAGTAAGACTTGACTGAGAAACTAACAGTTTCATTTTTCACACAGTCAAAGAGTAGTCAAGGAAGCAGAAGTAAATGTTTTTCTGGAATTTGTTTTTTCTGTGCTCCAACGAATGTTCACAATTTGATCTCTGGTTCCTCTACCTATTCTATATCCAACCTGTACAGGTTCTCAGTTCACATACTGCTGAAGGAAGACTAGCTTGAAGAATTTTGTGCATTAACTTGCTAACATGTGAAATGAAGGCAATTGAATGGCAGTTTGAATGTTCTTTGGTATTACCCTTCTTTGGGATTAGAATGAAAACTCACCTTTTCCAGTCCTGTGGCCAGCGCTGAGTTTTCCAAATTTGCTGACATATTGAGTGCAGCACTTTTACAGCATCATCTTTTAGGATTTTAAACAGCTTAACTGGAATTCCATTGCCTCCACTAGCTTTATTCGTATTAATGCTTCCTAAGGCCCACTTCACTTCACATTCCAGGATGTCTGGCTGTCACAGAGTGACCACAACATGGCAGCCATAGGAAACTATTACAGTAAGGATATTTGCTTCATGTTGTTTCTTGGGTAATTACAATATTTGTAATTTTCTGAGTTTGAATAAAGTGTCTATTATCTGCTAGTTTTTTTTCATGATGCAATTTCTTCCTTATGTGTCTGGTCATCTTCAATATGGTGATACTTAAAGCACTCAAAAAATACAGGAATAATTTTTAACTTTGGATTAAATGACTGAACTGCATAGAGGAACTGACTTTCCTGTTGAATGACTGGAAAAGCTATGAGAAGACCAACTTAAATCAACTTCAATACTTTTATCCTTATACCACACAATCAACAATAATAATCTGAACCAGCAAATATTTGTGAAGTCTGGATATTTAGAATTTACCTCTTGCTCATTACAGATGATGCCTACTTTAAGACTATCTTGTGGAAATCTTTGATTTCAAATTTAATTTTTTAATTAATTCAAATTGAACAAACTCATAGACTTACTAAACAAACATGGTTACAAAGAAGGAAAGATGGGTACAGTGTTAAATTAGGAGCTTGGAGTTAACATATACACACGACTCTATATAAAATAGATAATAGACTGTATAGCACAGGGAACTCTACTCAATACTCTAATAACCTATTATGTTGTCTATATATAAATATAACTAAATCAACATGCTGTAGAGCTGAAACTACAACAGTGTAAGTCAAACATACTCAAATATAAAATAAAAAACTTTTTAAATGACAAAATTAATAAACTCCTACAATCAAAATTGCTTCCACATTCTAAATAAGTTATTATAATATGATTTAATAATCTTTTAGTTGTTCATCAATGTCTTAAAATATTTCAAATATGTTACCGAACTATTTTAGCTTCATTTGTTTACTGTAGAAAAGTTAGTTTTATGATCTCACAGACCAATATTGGAAGTTGGAGTCACTCATTTTATTGCCTCTTTCCTTATTCCTCAGTTATAAATCCTGCTATGACATAGAGAAGATCCATTCCGAACACTAAAAGTTCTTCTTTATTTAGGATTTATTTCTTATTTATAATTTTAGTATCTGTTCTCATTATGTAGACCCATATAACCCAGAGTATAATAAGGGACCAGATTTCTCTCTAGTGGAATGTTCTTTTCAAATATTGACACATCTGTGAGAAAAGCTGTGACTTTAGGAGAGACACTCATTAGCAGACAGGAAAAAAATAAGTTATCTACTTTTGTCTCAAATGAGAAGCTACGCTTTTCCATAAACATGATATAAATTATTTATATTTTTAATCATTTAAAGATGCTATAACTGTCTTTCTTTTACCATGATTGTTAAAAGTGCTAATCAATCACAGAACACACAAGCTTACTTTATGTAATTTTTAAAGCCATTCCTCAACGACTTCAATATTCATAATAATCCTTTTTCAACTAACAATCTCAGGTTTCATTGCTCTCAATCTCCATTCTGTATTGGCTTCTCAATATTATTGTTTCATGCTGCTAAGTCGCTTCAGTCGTGTCCGACTCTGTGCGACCCCATAGACGGCAGCTTACCAGGCTCCTCTGTCCATGGGATTTTCCAGGCAAGAGTACTGGAGTGGGTTGCCATTGCCTTCTCCAATTGTTTCATAGTGCATTATATTAAATCAGGATATTTTTCCTTTCCACCAAACAAAAATCTTAGTATGATGACAGTAATATTATTAGACTAAGATTCTAATGCTTTCTACTAATAAACAATAATAATCATTAAATTTCTTCAGTTTCCTCATCTCCATTATCAATGAAATTGTACTTTACTCACTTCATCTATTATCATTTTATCACATCATATCCCTATATTTTTTCAACATATCTTTCCCAATAAACTTGACCTCCTTTTAATTAGAAAGTCAGTCTTAATTATCATGCATCCTTAGTACTTGAAACATTGACAGGTAACAGATGCTATGTAAATGCTTGTTTTTATATTGTTGGCTTTCTTCATTCTCAGCTCATATGAATGCATATCTTGGCTATTCATCAAGTGCTCCTTTAAAATAGCTTTTTAACTCTCTTTCAAGTTATCTAAATGCAGTGCTTACAGAAGATTGGTTTAAAGAAAATACAATTTTGTGTTCAGTCCAGCTTTAGAAAATATGGGATTTATGTTTGTTTAGTTGGTTGGGTTTTTTGCACCAACATCTGTAAGTAGCAGATCATGTTGACCTCTTAGTATGCGGTACATACTGTTTTTTTTATGGAAACCTATAGTTAAGTTATTTGTCAGATAAAATTATGTTTTGGATGAATCAACAACTTGAAAAATTAAAATGTTAAAATTCACCATGGTATTGATTCTACATAGAATATGTATGATATGCTTGAGAATCATAATTTGTTTTAAGCATCTAGTAGGTGAGGAATGTGAATTTCTCAGGAAGGCAAACTATTTTTTTATTTCTCCCTCTTTTGTTCTTCTTGATAGTAAAACTATGTGCATTCTTAAAGGGAATCAAGTGTTTCAGGTATAGCAATATCCATTTCTGACCAGGACATTTTTAGATACAATTATTTGGTGCCATGGGTTTTATATATTGCAATACCAATAAAATCTAGCTTTGGTGAATTAAAACTGAACCAAAAGAATAAAACAGTTTAAAATAACTGAGGTACTTTGAGATTCTATGGCAAGCAGTAAGAATAATTACAGAAGACTCAAAAATAAGTTCATTCTCACCCCCAATATTTCTGAAATAAATCATAAATGATATAAGAAATCTAGTTGTTTAAAGGAGTTTATTTTATATATCCTAAGCTAATTTATAAAGTATTGCTTATGTGTTATTAGTAGCAATATTTCCGAGAAGGCAATGGCACCCCTCTCCAGTACTCTTGCCTGGAAAATACCATGGATGGAGGAGCCTGGTGGGCTTAAGTCCATGGTGTCGCTACAAGTCGGACATGACTGAGCGACTTTAATTTCATTTTTCACTTTCATGCATTGGAGGAGGAAATGGCAACCCACTCCAGTATTCTTGTCTGGAGAATCCCAGGGACGAGGGAGCCTGATGGGCTGCCATCTATGGTTTCGCACAGAGTAGGACACAACTGAAACAACTTGGCAGCAGCAGCAGCAATAGCATTATTTAATTATATGTATTTTTATATTAGTGTATTCACAGAATTCTCTTTTCCTTACATGAAAAGATAAGAAAAAATGTGGAGACATATTTCTGACATTGTATTAAAGTGGCATTTCACCTATGTTCTGCCCTGAATGTCATTTTAAGCATACTGAATAAGAAAAATTTGCTTAAATGAATAATATAGAATGTGACCACAAAGAAAACTTTGTGATACATATCCTTAATTCTATAGTTCACCTAAGCTATGCTCAGTTATAGGATATTTGAAGTTAAAGTGGTTTTGGAGCTTGCTCAACTTTATAATTTAACATTCTGGGAGATGTAAATCAAGCAATGCTATTTCTATGTTCCAATTATGTAAATTATGTATCACTTTCTAATATTCAAGTGCTGTGGTCTTAGAAAAATCCATAACTATGAAATCATGAATTAGTTATACTCTTTTAATTCTGCCTTTTTTTTTTTTTAAAGCTCCATCCCTGGATTTATTCTCAAATTTAAACTCATTCATTTAATTTGCTAAATTCTATAATCAAGAGTTCTACAAAAAACTTATATTTTTTCTTCACTTGTGAAATGTGATTATATATTTGTTATGTTTAATGGCATATAAAATAATAATTCAGGTGCAGTAATCATTAGTTCTGTCCTAAGTAACATTGGTGTACTTATAATGTGACTTTGTTTACTGTACAACATAAAATATATTAACGAATAGTTCAAGTAAAGTTCTTAATAGTTGCTCAATGACCTGGAAACCCCATAAAAACATAAACATATACACATTTATAGAGAAGATTCAGAAGCTCAGCCAGACATTCAAATTGTGTATGCTTAAAAATCAGAAATATGTTGAGTTGCTAAGGAAAACATTCAAAATGAATAGTCAACCAATGTGACATACTAAAGTAATGCTCAAAATTCTCCAAGCCAGGCTTCAGCAATATGTGAACCATGAACTTCCTGATGTTCAAGCTGGTTTTAGAAAAGGCAGAGGAACCAGAGATCAAATTGCCAACATCCGCTGGATCATGGAAAAAGCAAGAGAGTTCCACAAAAACATCTATTTCTGCTTTATTGACTATGCCAAAGCCTTTGACTGTGTGGATCATAATAAACTGTAGATAATTCTGAAAGAGATGGGAATACCAGACCACCTGACCTGCCTCTTGAGAAATGTGTATGCAGGTCAGGAAGCAACAATTAGAACTAAACATGGAACAACACACTGGTTCCAAATAGGAAAAAAAGAGTCTATCAAGGCTGTATATTGTCATCTTGTTTATTTAACTTATATGGAGTGTACATCATGAGAAACGCTGGACTGGAAGAAACACAAGCTGGAATCAAGATAGCGGAAGAAATATCAATAACCTCAGATATGGAGATGACATCACCCTTATGGCAGAAAGTGAAGAGGAACTAAAAAGCCTCTCAATGAAAGTGAAAGTGGAGAGAGAAAAAGGTGGCTTAAAGCTCAACATTCAGAAGACGAAAATTATGGCATTTGGTCCCATCACTTCATAGGAAATAGATGGGGAAACAGTGGAAACAGTGTCAGATTTTATTTTTCTAGGCTCCAAAATCACTGCAGATGGTGACTGCAGCCATGAAATTAAGAGACGCTTACTCCTTGGAAGGAAAGTTATGACCAATCTAGATAGCATATTCAAAAGCAGAGACATCACTTTGCCAACAAAGGCCCATCTAGTCAAGGCTATGGTTTTTCCTGTGGTCATGTATGGATGTGAGAGCTGGACTGTGAAGAAGGCTGAGCACTGAAGAACTGATGCTTTTGAACTGTGGTGTTGGAGAAGACTCTTGAGAGTCCCTTGGCCTGCAAGCAGATCCAACCAGTCCATTAAGGAGATCAGCCCTGGGATTTCTTTGGAAGGAACGATGCTAAAGCTGAAACTCCAATACTTTGGTCACCTCATGCAAAGAGTTGACTCATTGGAAAAGATTCTGATGCTCAGAGGGATTGAGGGCAAGAGGAGAAGGGAATGACAGAGGATGAGATGGCTGGATGGCATCACTGACTCGATGGATGTGAGTCTGAGTGAACTCTGGTATTTGGTGATGGACAGGGAGGCCTGGCGTGCTTCAGTACATGGGGTCACAAAGAGTCGGACACAACTGAGTGATTGATCTGATCTGATCTGTTATCAACAACAGAAAAGACAAAAATCATGTGATCATTTCAATGGATGCAGAAAAAGCATTTGATAAAATTCAATATCCATTCAATATAAAAGCTCTTATCAAGTGCATATTGAGGAAACATAGTAGAGCATAATAAGACTCTGACAAAACGACAGCTAACATAATACTCAATGATGAGACCTGAAAGCCTTCCTGTTGAAATCTAAAGCAAGACATGGATGCTCACTCTCACCATTTCTATTCTACATAGTAATGCAAGTCTTAGCCACAGCAATTGGATAAGAAAAAGAAATAAAAGCTATACAAATTGAAAAAGAAAAGGTAAAGTTGTTATTATATGCTGATATTCTATATAGAAAACCTTAAAGACTTCACACCAAAATTACTAGAACTGATAAATGAACTCAGCAAGGTAGCAGGATACAAGATTAACACACATAAATCCATTGCATTTCTTTACACTAATAGTGATATATCAGAAAGGGAGAGTTAAAAAAATTGATTTTAAAATAACAGCAACAAATATAAAGTATTGAAGAATAAACATGACAAAAATTTTCTTCAACTGGAAGAATTAATATTGTTAAAATGGGTATATTACTTAAAGCAACCTACAGATTAATACACTCCCTATCAAATTACCTATGATATTTTCGTAGTTCAGTTCAGTTCAGTTGCTCAGTTGTGCCCGACTCTTTGCGACCCCATAAATCACAGCACACCAGGCTTCCCTGTCCATCACCAAATACCAGAGTTCACTCAGACTCGCGTTCAAGTCAGTGATGCCATCCAGCCATCTCATCCTCTATCATCCCCTACTCCTCCTGCCCCCAATCCCTCTCATCATCAGAGTCTTTTCCAATAAGTCAACTCTTCACATGAGGTGACCAAAGTATTGGAGTTTCAGCTTTAGCATTGTTCCTTCCAAAGAAATCCCAGGGCTGATCTTCAGAATGGACTGGTTGGATCTCCTTGCAGTCCAAGGGACTCTCAAGAGTCTTCTCCAACACCACAGTTCAAAAGCATCAATTCTTTGGCACTCAGCTTTCATCACAGTCCAATTCTCACATCCATACATGACCACAGGAAAAACCATAGCCTTGACTAGATGGACCTTTGTTGGCAAAGCGATGTCTCTGCTTTTGGATATGCTCTCTAGATTGGTCATAACTTTCCTTCCAAGGAGTAAGCGTCTCTTAATTTCATGGCTGCAATCATCATCTGCAGTGATTTTGGAGCCCAGAAAAATAAAGTCTGACACTGTTTCCACTTTTTCCCCATCTATTTCCTATGAAGTGATGGGACCAGATGCCATGATTTTCGTCTTCTGAATGTTGAGCTTTAAGCCACCTTTTTCTCTCTCCACTTTCACTTTCATTGAGATGCTTTTTAGTTCCTCTTCACTTTCTGCCATAAGGGTGGTATCATCTGCATATCTGAGGTTATTGATATTTCTCCCAGCAATCTTGATTCCAGCTTGTGCTTCTTCCAGCCCAGTGTTTCTCATGATGTACTCTGCATAGAAGTTAAATGAGCAGGGTGACAATATACAGCCTTTATGTACTCCTTTTCGTTTCGGAACCAGTCTGTTTTTCATGTTCAGTTCTAACTGTTGCTTCCTTACTTGCATACAGATTTCTCAAGAGGCAGATCAGGTGGTCTGGTATTCCCGTCTCTTTCAGCATTTTCCACAGTTTATTGTGATCCACACATTCAAAGGCTTTGGCATAGGCAATAAAGCAGAAATAGATATTTTTGGAACTCTCTTGCTTTTTTGATGATCCAGCGGATGTTGGCAATTTGATCTCTGGTTCCTCTGTCTTTTCTAAAACCAGCTTGAACATTTGGAAGTTCATGGTTCACGTATTGCTGAAGACTGGCTTGGAGAATTTTGAGCATTACTTTACTAGCACGTGCATTGAGTGCAATTGTGCAGTAGTTTGAGCATTCTTTGGCATTGTCTTTCTTTGGGATTGGAATGAAAACTGACCTTTTCCAGTCCTGTGGCCACTGCTGAGTGGCCAAAATTTCCAAGTTTGCTGGTATATTGAGTGCAGCACTTTCACAGCATCATCTTTCAGGATTTGAAATAGCTCAACTGGAATTCCATCACCTCCACTAGCCTTGTTTGTAGTGATATTTCCTAAGGTCCACTTGACTTCACATTCCAGGATGTCTGGATCTAGGTGAGTAATCACACCATCGTGATTATCTGGGTTGTGAATATCTATTTTGTACAGTTCTTCTGTGTATTCCTGCCACCTCTCCTTAATATCTTCTGCTTCTGTTAGGTCCATACCATTTCTGTCCTTTATTGAGCCCATCTTTGCATGAAATGTTCCCTTGGTATCTCTAATTTTCTTGAAGAGATCTCTAGTCTTTCCCATTCTGTTGTTTTCCTCTGTTTCTTTGCATTGATCACTGAGGAAAACTTTCTTATCTCTTCTTGCTAGTCTTTGGAACTCTGCATTCAGATGCTTATATCTTTCCTTTTCTCCTTTGATTTTCACTTCTTTTCTTTTCACAGCTATTTGTAAGGCCTCCTCAGACAGCCATTTTGTTTTTTTCCACAGAGTTAGTACAAATAATCCTAAAATGTATGTGGAATGATATAAAAGACCAGAATTGCCAAAGCAATACTGAGAAAAAAAAGAAGAAAGCTGAAGGAAGTCATTGGCATCTCAGACTTCAGTCAATACTACAAAATTGCAGTAATCAAAACAGACTTATGGATCAACAGAATAGAATAGAGAGTCTTGAGGTAAATCCATATACCTACGATCAATTAACCTTTGACAAAGGAGGCCAGAATATAAAATGGAGAAAAGATCATCTTTTCAGAAAGTGGTATTAGGAAAGCTGGACAATTGTATATAAATCAATGAAGTTAGACTACACTCTCGCATTACATGCAAAAATAAACACAAAATGGCTCAAAGACTTAAATATAAGATATGACACTATGAACATCCTAGAAGAGAACTTAGGCAAAGAATTCTCTGACATAAATCAGAGAAATGTTTCCTTAGGTCAGTCAACCAAGGCAATAGGAATTAAAGCAAAGATAAACTAATGGGACCTAATCAAACTTATAAGGCTTTGCACAGCAAAGGAAATAATAAATGAAATGAAAAGATAACTTATGGAATGGGAAAAAATATTTACAAATGATGAAACCAACAAGAGCTTAGTTTTCAAAATATGCAAACTACTCATGCAACTCAAAGAAAAAGAAAGAAGCAAACAAAGAACTCATTCAAAAAATATGCAGAAGATCTAAATAGACATTTCTCCAGAGCAAACAGACAGATGATCAATACGCACACGAAAAGATGCTCAGTGTCCCTAATTATTAGACAAATGCAAATAAAAATTATGATGAGGTGTCACTTTACACCTGTCAGAATGGCCATTATTAGAAAGTCTACAAATAATAAATGCTGGAGAGGGTACGGACAAATAGGAACCCTCCTGCATTGCTGGTGGGAGTGTAAATTGGTAGAGTCATTGTGAGAAGAGTATGGAACTTCCTTTAAAAACTAAAAATGGAGTTACCATATAATCCAGAAATTCTACTCCTGGGGATATATACATAAAAAGCTCTAATTCAAAAGAGATACATGCACCCCGGTGTTCATAGCAGCATACTGAAAACAGCAAAGACATGGAAGCAACGTAAGTGTTCATCAACAGATGAATGGATAGACATGTATATATGCACAATGGAATATCAAAAAAAGAATGATATAATGTCATTTTCAGGAATATGGATGAACTTTAGGAAGTAAGACAGACAAAGATTAATATATGGTGTCACTTACATGTAGAATCTTTTAAAAAACTAAAAATAAATTTATTTACAAAACAGAAACAGACTCACAAACAGAAAACAAATTTATGGTTATCATAGGGGAAAAGGGGTGAAGGGATAAATTAAGAGTTTGAGATTAGCATATACAAACTATTATATTTAAAATAGATAAACAACAAGATCTTACTATATAGTATAGGGAATGATACTTAATATTTTTTAATAAACTATAATACCAGAATAGCATGAAACTTACCCAGCATCAGATCATATAGGCTTCTGACTCTGAAGCCAGTGATCCTTTCCTAACAACATGGCACTCCTGTTCACACCTGAATGACCAGCTCTGCATATTTTGTTAAAAAAAAAAATCAGCCACATTTGAGATAACACAGATTACTTTAGTACTGTTGTTATTCTTAACAATTCTAAATATCAATATTTTGTTTCACTAAGCCTGTCAAAACATAAAATTTGATTAGAAGTACATGTGAAGAAAAATAAACATAATAATAACAATGTTTCTTTCTATCTTTCTCTCTTTTCTGGTTTTCCAGTTTTTTAAAATATCCTCTTCTCATAGCAATCCTGCAACTGACAAGTATAAATAATTGACCTTGCTAATTAACCACAACTAACTGAAAAAAAAAAAAAAAGTCAAACAGAGAAGTCTGCTTCAACAGAGAGCTTCTGATGATCCAGGGGACATACTGGTGAGTTCTGGTAGCTTGAAAAAGCATCAGTAATCACATTTACATCACAGCATTTTAGTCTAGGAAAAAAGTACTTTTCAAGCACATCTGTGGTTTCATGAGTCTTTTTTAGTCATGATACATTAACTTATAGGTGTATGGCAGGTTTTATAATCTAGCATATTAGATCTTTTTAAACTTAGAATGAAAGGAAAGCTCATGCTTTAGTAAGAACTTTTCTTGCCTCCACTACATATCTGGGGTTGTGTGTTAATGAAAATTGTAAAGTAAAAACAATATCTGACAATAGAAATGAAGCCACATATTTTCCAACTGCATAGGTCAGCAGTTTCTTGAAGGCTTGTTAAAATTATTCATTGTGTTTACAAAGTCAGAGGTCCTAAATCAAAGTTTACTTAGCACTGAAAGTTCATAATTTTTAAAGTAATTACCAGTTTTACTTCACTTTATCCTTTCTCCCCTCCCTGTACATATTCATTATTATGGTTGTCAATTATCTTAGCTGTATGATCTTAATACAGGTAGTTCTACTATTAGCAAATTGCTCAGAAGCTGCTAATAGCTCTTTGGAGAGCACTTGTCTCACCCTATATCTCCCACCTTATCAAAAGGTCACATTAATTATATCACCCTCACTGAGAGGAAATCAACACATCAGTCAGAAGAACTCACAATTGTGCTTCAGGTAGAACATAGAAGTGAATCAGATAAATTTAGAGCCCCAAAGTAGTCCATTTAAATTTAACTCTTACAAGTGCAATTAACAAAAGAAAAAAATAAATCATGCTTACTCTTATTGGTTTAATTTTTGACAAGTGATATGTGATATAATTTGATGTTTATAGTTGTGAGTAAAATATCAGATGTTCATTTGAAAAAATGCTCATACAATGATTTCAAAAGACTAAGCATTTCACTGTTGAGCAGAGATCCTTCAGTCATCATTTGAATTTCCAGGTAATTATGCACATTAAATTGGTTTCTGATTAATCTTCTTTTACTTTCATGTGCTTTAGATTCTTGAGATCACAGCTTAAGAATTAATTCTGAAGAAAGCTGGGACAGTGGCAAAGAAAATCTGTAGGAAAGCAACTGTCTAATTATTAATAATACATCTTACCTGAGTCACTAGAGTTTCTATTCATTTTTTCAAATGAATTCTATGTGTCATTGTACAATTTTTCCTACTCAATATTCTTCTACATTAATAGACTATCTCCCATATAAGAAAGAATTATTCATTGGTTCATTCAGGATAGAACATGCTTTAATGATTTATTGATGGTTTAAATTGAGAATCATGCCCCTAATTTAGAATTATTTTGTATTATTTTGTTCAAATAACAGGCTGTGTATGACTCATGGTTCTAGTAGGAAATAGGTGGCAAACATATTTTAGGACAATTAAAAATATTTTTGTTATGTGACCATTGATGCAATTGGCAGTTGATGATGAAAACAAAAGATAATGCAACCTCTCTGATGAGGTAGTACAATCTGGACACCTAAGCCCAAAGGGACTGTGGTATAAGGCAGAGAGCAGTTATAGTGACAATGGGCCTAAAACACTGACAGCCCCAAAAACTGCAGAGAGGAAGCCAAGGAGTGAATATCCTTATCTCTCTCTATTTCCTTCTAACCTTGGCTCCCTTTTTTTGCAACACTTTATCAGAAGCAGAAGTCAAAAAGAAACCTCTGATAGCCTCCATATAGGTCAGTTTACCAGGGTGCATAGCAGAGTGGAGAAAGGTTGGAAGTTGATCTGAAGAATTAAATTAAAGTTGGCAGTTTTCAAAGCTGTATTCATCAATTTCTAATTGTCGGCTGAGGTGAAAAAGGACATGATATGGGGAAAATCGGATATGTGCAAAGAGTCAAGGAAGAGAAGAAAATTAGGAAAAGTTGCAAGCATTCTTGAAAATAAAAGAAAAATGATTCAGAGAAAGTCACAATTTATAAAGAGGTTACAGACAAGAAAAATATATATTTGAAAAAGAAGCATATTCAAAATTATGGATTTTAAGCAAGAATAAAACTTGATATCAAGCCTACAAACTTGGAATCAAGGTTATTGAGGTAAAGCTCTCTCAAAAGGACAAGTTTCATACTACTCTACCAGGGAAACTTAGTAAGTTACTGAATACATGTAAGCCTAATTTTTCTCATCTATTAATTAGTATCTACAAAAGTAAAGGCTTGCTTAGGACTGAGAAGTAAGAAGATGCAAATAAGAGTCCTCAATTTAAGCTCCATGTAAAACAGCTCAATTTAAGCTATATATATATATATATATATATATATATATATATATATATATATACACACACACATATTTAAATAATTTAAGATAACTTTTCTATACACTGTTACAGAACAGCCTTCTTTCAATAACCATTGCAAAGTGAAAAAAGAGCACAATTATCTTTTATCTGAAAATCTAATAATTGCAGGGCATAGCTACTCTAATTTTCACTTCCTTGTAATGAACACTTAATTATATCTTAGATTAAGTGATTTACAATTAGTTTTTGATGTATTAGAGAATCTTCTTTATATAATATCTTGAACCCAATTTTAACTGAGATATTATTCATGATAACATATTGTAATAAAGTCTTCATTAATACAAATAGCCATTCAACTTGAAGTATATATTTCTCCCCATAGCCACATAGGCACCAGTCCTGCCCTCTCATTAGTCAAATGCAAACTTGCCACAGAGAAAATTCTACAAAGGAGAAAGAATTCTATTTTCACCTCTTCTGAGTTTGAAGAAAAGGTTTTAGCCTCATGGAGTGACTTCTATAAATAATTGTTTCTCTCAATTAAAATTTAAATATTTTATTTTTGACTAGATGGAAAAGCAGATTAACTAAAAAATAATTTCTATTTCAATGTTTATTCTCATCAGAGTGCCACTAAACCTGAAATAACTAGCACTAGAGTATATCTCGGAGAAGGAATGGCACCCCTCTCCAGTATCCTTGCCTGGAAAATCCCATGGATGGAGGAGCCTGGTAGGCTGCAGTCCATGGGGTTGCTAAGAGTGGGATATGACTGAGAGACTTCACTTTGACTTTTCACTTTCATGCATTAGAGAAGGAAATGGCAACCCGCTCCAGTGTTCTTGCCTGGAGAATCCTAGGGACGGGGGAGCCTGGTGGGCTGCCGTCTATGGGGTCGCACAGAGTCGGACAGGACTGAAGTGACTTAGCAACAGTAGAGTATATCTAGAGACTAAACTACTATTGCCGAGAAAATCTTTTATACTTAATATGTATTATTATAGAATAAGCACTCCAGTTATGCACATTACTGCTAGAATAGTAGCAACATTTGACACCATTAGCTTTCAGTTCTTTCAAAATCATTCTGAATGATTTAAGCTTTGAGATATAAGAAACAGAATTTTGATGATTTAGGGATAATTTAGGGATAATTAAGAGAAAGTTATATTTTATAAATTGGTAGCAACTAATAATGCACAAGAAAGTAGGGAAACCACTAGGCCATTCAGGTAAGACATAAATCAAATCCCTTATGATTGTACAGTGGAGGAAATGAATAGATTCAAGGGATTAGATCTGTTAGACAGAGTGCCTGAAGAACTACAGACAAAGGTTTGTAACACTGTACAGGAGTCAGTGACAAAAACCATCCCAAAGAAAGAGAAATACAGGAAGGCAAAATGGTTGTCTGGGGAGCTTTACAAATAGTCGAGAAAAGAAGAGAAGCAAAAGGCAAAGAAGAAAGGGAAAGATATGCTCAACTGAATGCAAAATTCCAGAGAATAGCAAGGAGAGATAAGAAAGCTTTCTTAAGCGAACAATGCAAAGAAACAGAGGAAATAATAAAATCAGAAAGACTAGAGATCTCTTCAAGAAAATTGAAAATTTCAAGGGAAAATATCATTCAAGAATGGGCATTGTAAAGGACAGAAATGGTAAGGATGTGACAGAAGTAGAAGAAATTAAGAAGAGGTGATAAGAATACATTGAAGAACTATACACAAAGCTCTTAATGACCTCGATAACCATGATGATGTGGTCATTCATCTAGAGCCCAGACATCCTGGAATGAGGTCAAGTTGGCCTTAAGAAGGAATACTATGAGCAAAGCTACTAGAGGTGATAGAATTCTAGCTGAGCTATTTCAAATCCTAAAAGATGATGTTGTTAAAGTGCTGCATTCAATGTGCCAGCAAATTTAGAAAACTCAGCAGTAGCCACAGGACTGGGAAATGTCAGTTTCATCCCAATCACAAAGAAGAGCAGGACGAGAGAATGTTCAGACTACCACACAATTGCACTCATTTCACATGCTAACAAGGCAATGCCTGGAATCCTTCAAGCTAGGCTCTAGTAGTACATGAACTGAGAACTTCCAGGTGTACAAGCTGGATTTAGAAAAAACAGAGAAACCAGAGATGAAATTGCCAACATTCATTGGATCATTGGACAACATTCATTGTCACCTACCTTGCTTATTGAACTTTCATGCAGAGTACACCATGCAAAATGCCAGGCTGTATGAATCACAAGCTGGAATCAAGATTGCTGGGGAAAATATCAACAACCTGAGCAATGCAGGTGATACCACTCTAATGGCAGAAAGTGAAGAGGAACTAAATATCCTCTTGATGAAGGTGAAACAGAAGAGTGAAAAAAAAAAAAAAAACTGGCTTAAAACTCAACATTCAAAATATTAAGTTTATGGCATCCAGTCCCATCACCTCATAGCAAATAGAAGGGGGAAAAATGGAAGCAGTGACAGATTTTATTTTCTTGGGCTCCAAAATCACTGTGGACTGTGACTGTAGGCATGAAATTAAAAGATACTTACTCCTTGGAAGGAAAGCTATGACAATCTTAGTATATTAAAAAGCAGAGACTTCACTTTGTTGACAAAGGTTCATATAGTCAAAGCTATGCTTTTTCCAGTGTTCATACACAGATGTGAAAGTTGAACCGTAAAGAAGACTGCTGCTGCTGCTAAGTTGCTTCAGTCGTGTCCGACTCTGTGCAACCCTGTGGACAGCAGCCCAGCAGACTCCTCTGTCCACGGAATTCTCTAGGCAAGAATACTGGAGTGGGTTGCCATTTCCTCCTTCAAAACAAGACTAAGTGCCAAAGAATTTATGTTTTCTAACTGTGGTGCTGGAGAAGGCTCTTTGGAGTCCCTTGGGCTGCAAGGAGATGAAAATAGTCAATTCCAAAAGAAATCAACTGTTTATATTCCTTGGGAGGACTGATGCTTAAGTTGAAGCTCCAATACTTGGGCCACCTGATGTGAAGACCCAACTCACTGGAAAAGACCTTGATGTTGGGAAAGATTGAGGGCAGGAGGAGAAAGGGACACTGAGGATGAGATAGTTGCATGGCATCACCGACTCAATGGACATGAGTTTGAGCAAATTCCAGGATATAGCAAAGGAAAAGATAACCTGGTGTGCTGCAGTCCATGGGGTCACAAAGAGTTGGACACAACTTTAGCAACTGAACAGGAACAAAAATAATACACAAACTTCTTGTAAGTAGAGACTCAGGTGTGGGTAAACTGCAGCCAAGAAGTAAAACTTAGTTCTATTGTTCTCTGTGTATTAAACAAAAAAATATGAAATTGGATGATCATCAGGAACAAACAGGTCATGAAACAGATTGTTCTATTAAGGGGCTTAGATTGGACCTTAGTTTACATTTTTACTATAACAATTATAACATTCATAAAAATAGCAATACTGTCTTTTCCAAAGAGGAATTACATACTGATAGATTAACTAATCTTAATGTTTGATACTTTTTGATTTTATTGGGAAGGGGTTGTTGGAAATTCAGTACAGCTTTTAGACCAAGGATTTTGGATAGAACCTACTTTGGTTTGATTTCAGTTATAACACTCACTTTTTTGACCTTGGGTTTTAATTTTTCAGTGTATATGGGAGACAATGGTATTATGGTATTTTTTCAATATCATTGTTTTTTTACGGAAAGTCAGTATATTTTAATCAAAATATAATAACTTAATATTTACAGAGCATTCATACTTCTGCTCGTATTTCTAAGTATTAATACCTATATTTAGTACTTTCGCTTATATAAATTATATATATGTACATATATATATATTATTTGTAAAGGCTTATGGCTGTGACTAGAACTGTGAGTGGTATATGGACATTGTGTTTTTCAGTTGCTCAGTTGTGTCTGATTCTTTTGTGACCCCATGGACTGTAGCTGGCCAGGCTCTTCTATCTAAGGAATTCTCCAGGCAAGAATACTGAAGTGGATATCCATTCCCTTCTCCAAGAGATCATTCCAACCCAGAGACAGAACTTGGGTCTCCTGCATTGCAGGTGGATTCTTTATTAGCTGAGCCACCAGGGAAATGCAGAAACAAACAAACAAAAACACTGTAAATTAAAAACTTCACCATGAGCCAAATCTATGCACATATTTGTGACTACTCTTTAAAATATGTTGTTAAAAATATAGACAAAGCAAACACATTCAAATTCAGTAGCTTTTAGATAAATTGAAGGTGATTTTATCACATTAATTTTACTAAACTCTCTATCTTGGTTATAGTCATCTTATAATTATAGCTAGTGCTTAAGGGAATGAAAATATTCACAGGTAGTTTTCAATTCTATAAAACTTTTAGACATTTCATTCAAGATACTAAAAGATACCCAAAATAATTTTCATTAAATATGAACTCTTGACCAATCGTGAATCCTCTGTTGTCTATTTTTTTCCCTCATTAGTTAGAGAACCAAAATTTTTCACTGATTTTATTTATCTTCTAATTTTCCATATTTCCAGCATTGTTTTCTAAATGACATTATTGATTGAACTTTTTAAATTAATCACTTTTATTTTTTAACCATTTATCATTTGTTTATTATTATTATTTTTTACTTTACAATATTGTATTGGTTGAATTTATACTTAGAAATTGATGAAGACTAGAATAGTAATCTGGAGAAGGCAATGGCACCCCACTCCAGTACTCTTGCCTGGAAAATCCCATGGATGGAGGAGCCTGGTGGGCTGCAGTCCATGGGGTCGCTGAGTCGGACACGACTGAGCGACTTCACTTTGATTTTTCACTTTCATGGATTGGAGAAGGAAATGGCAACCCACTCCAGTGTGCTTGCCTGGAGAATCCAAGGGATGGGGGAGCCTGGCGGGCTGCCGTCTAAGGGGTCGCACAGAGTCGCACACGACTGAAGCGACTTAGCAGTAGCAGCAGAATAGTGATCAAAGGAGAAATAATAAGTGGAAGTTGGTAATTCCAAATCACAGAAAGCACATGTAAATGTGATTTTCAGAATAAGACTGTAAGAATGTTATAAGACTGTAGGTAGAAAATATTATAGTGTACGGGTCCTATTCCTGGAAAATTATTTCTCAGGATACAAATGGAGGCGTTTGGGGAAGCTTCGAGGGACAAGAAAAGATGCTGAGAAAGAGAGAAGGAAGTTGACTTAAGCAGGACTTTCCATAGGGCAGTGGCGAAAAGAAGTTTGAATGAACTAGTTTGCTTTATCATTTCAATAATCTTATAAAGGTAGCAGAATGAAGAAACCAAACAGGCTCTAAAAACTATTGCATCGTTTTAATCCTGAATTCACTGTCTTGCTGTGTTACGTAGGAAATTTAACTCCTGTAGTAGTTTTCTCGCTCATGTGATGAGTATAGTGATTCAACTCTATATTATCTGCCATTCCAAAATCAAAACAATCCTGAAATTAAAATGTTTTTCTTATTTGGCAGCAAAAAGAGAACCAAGCAGAATTTACTTGGAGGCAAGACCTGGAAAACTACTGGGAGCCTGTTTAAAACCTTAATTTATTACACTTGATGAGGCAGTTCAGGTTTCACCGCATAAATATTAATATGACAATTGTTATCTGTTCCACTTTTATAGAAAGAAATTCTAAGATTTAGAGTATAATACATCAGTTCAGTTCACTTCAGTTCAGTCATTCAGTCGTGTCCAACTCTTTGCGATCCCATGGACTGCAGCATGCCAGGCCTCCCTGTCTATCACCAACACCCGGAGTTTACCCAACCTCATGTCCATTGAGTCAGTGATGCCATCCAACTATCATCCTCTGTCATTCACTTTTCCTCCCACATTCAATCTTTCCCAGCATCAGGGGCTTTCCAAATGAGTCAGTTCTTCACATCAGGTGGCCAAAGTATTGGAGTTTCAACTTCAACATCAGTCCTTCCAATGAATATTCAGTACTGATCTTCTTTAGGATGGACTGGTTGGACCTCCTTGAAGCCCAAAGGACTCTCAAGAGTCTTCTCCAACACCACAGTTCAAAAGTATCAATACATCAGTACTGACTTAGATAAGTGGTCTCTCAAACTTCACATTCTATCAGTTTATTTTGCCTCCCAGGAGAAACTGATACAGAAATGAATTAAACTACCTATGTTAATTTGCTAAGATGGGAAATTTGTGTAATTATCCCTTCTCTTTTCAAACTCATAAAAATGTATGCAATTTAAACATTGTTCAAAAAATGAAATAAGATTACTGTAAGAGTTTATATTTGGTTTAGAAAGTCATGTATTAATCTAAATAGCAAAAGCGTTCCATTTTACTTGCTTAGTTGTCCTAAAATTTATTCATATTTACTTTTTATTAAATAATAGGTAATCCTATACTTATGATTTCTATAATTTATACAAAATTTGATGTGAATATTCTTAACTGTGTATGTGTGGTCATTTTTATATGAGAAATGAATGAACTACATTAAGCAACTAAATCTGAAAGGAAATATTAATATTAGGAAGGAGCTGTTTGACACATTTGGTGTGATATATATTCAAAGATATAAAATTTCAGTTTATGTATTCTTGGAGACTATATTTAATTATTTATTATTTTCTCTCTATGTAGTAGTTTTTAATAAAACACTTTACGTGAAAAGATTAGTAATGTTTATAATAGCCAGAACGTGGAAGCAACCTAGATGTCCATCCACAGATGAATGGATAAGCAAGCTGTGGTACATATACACAATGGAGTATTACTCAGACATTAAAAAGAATACATTTGAATGAGTTCTAAAGAGGTGGATGGAACTGGAGCCTATTATACAGAGTGAAGTAAGCCAGAAACAAAAACACAAATACAGTATACTAACGCATATATATGGAATTTAGAAAGATGATAAAAATAACCCTATTTACGAGACAGCAAAAGAGACACTGATGTATAGAACAGACTTTTGGACTCTGGGACCGGGAGAGGGTGGGATGATGGGGGAGAATAGCATTGAAATATATATAATATCATATCTGAAAAAAATAAAATAAAATAAAATAAAAAAGATTAGTAATTTTTAAAAAGTTTTACAAAAGATTTTTTTTTACCTCAAATAAACTCACTTAATGGAACAAGGATATTCAGCTTAATGAATCATTCCACTGAATTTAGTAAAATATTAGAAATTAAGTTAAAGTATTTTAAAAAGATACACTAACTTGTACTGTTTGCAATCTGAAAAAAAAGCAAATATATTACCTTACTTTCTTTGTACTTTAATTATAATTCTAATCTGTCTTATTACTAGGTAGTAGTTTCTTTCCAGATGAGATCAGCCAAACTGAGGCCAGGTAAATATTTCAATCACCTCAGTTCGAAAAAAAAAAAAAATACTGACATTTAAAAATAGAAATGTTTAATCTTGATAATAGTGAGGTATTGAAATGTTTTATCAGAATGCTTCAATCATGAAAGCTTCCCCAGATTAACTGTGACTATTTTTCTTTAATTTAATTTAGTTCTCTGTGGAGAAAATATCATTTAAAATATTTACAGTCTATTTTACTTAAACTTAATTTAAAAGATATGTATATTCTTGAAAAATATTAAAACTAAAATATTGTTTCCTTATAATTATATTTGTTCAATGTGTTTTTTTTTTCTCTTATAGGATACTGAATATTTTGAACTTTAAAATGTACTAATGAAATAAGTCACTACTTTCAGGGCTATATCTGTATCAAGTAGCTGTTTTTAATGGGATCTACAAATATATTTGTCATAAATTTTGTACAAAATATATAATGCATTTGAAAACCCAGATGTTAATTCAACAGAATAGTAGAGAAAATATACTGTAATTAAAGTATTCTCTGATTCATTCTAATTTCAAACTTTTAACTATAGTTTCCAAGTACTGGTAGTATTTTTATGAAGTTAATGTCTTAGGTAAACCCAGTGTGATTAGAGTAATATTTTCCTGATATTTAGATAGCATAGATTTCTCTTTTGTTCTTTTTATATTTCAATAATTAAAAACAAGTTTAAAGTGTATGCTGATATTGCTTGTAAAATAAGATGGCTATTAAGCTCCTCATTAACAATGAAAATATACTTGAAAGAAAATAAATTAGTAAACCTTTTAAAATATTTAATCAAATAAAGAAGAATTCCACATTTAAAGTATAAAAATATTATAAGATTTTCTTATGGTTTTAAAAATAAATTTTCTTAGGCATAAAGTTAGAGGTCATTTAACTTTGTCAAGGTCTAGAATTTTATTCTTGAACGTAGGTGAAACTAAATCATAACTTTGAGTGTCCATCAAATTTTCACAAGAGACATGACTTGAAATCACCTGTCATAATAATGGGTATTTGTTAAAATTAATTTGGATAGCTTCTTTAATTTTAGATTTATTCTTTGTCTCAAACTTCCAATGTTTCCAAATCACTCCTTCACCCCTTTATATTTTTGAGAGCACATGGTTTTGTCATGGTCAAATATGAGAGTATTATTAGCCTTCTCAAGAAGATTTCTTTCTCTGAAAAGTTAGAACATTTTTACAGAAAATCATCAGATTTCAAAATCTCTTTATTAATAGAAATTCTGAAATATAATTTAGGGGTTATAATATGCATTACCCTTATTTGCTGAATATTTGCTGATCCTCTATTTACCCTTCTTCATTTTTCATGTGACCCAGACCACTGACCTTTCTGCAAGGCATCACTGAGCTTTCTGCACTTGGACTCTCATTCAGTTCAGTTCGATCGCTCAGTCGTATCCGACTCTTTGCAACCCCATGAATCACAGCACACCAGGCCTCCCTGTCCATCACCACTCCTGGAGTTCACTCAAACTCATGTGCATCAACTCAGTGACACCATCCAGCCATCTCATACTCTGTCATCCCCTTCTCCTGCCCTGAATCCCTCCCAGCATCAGGGTCTTTTCCAATGAGTCAACTCTCATTAGATTCAGTCAGTTGAAACAACCAGTAGATTAGAGAATGAAATAGTAAAGCCAGAACACCAGGACTCTTTCCTAGTTGTTGCCATAGGTTTCTATGCCACTCTACCTGAAGTGACATCTACTGTCAGATGGCACTTCCCATATGGCTACCCTCTCCAGCTCATATGACTACCCTTTCACCTCCCTCAGGGCTTACATGTTGGCTCAGCTGGTAAAGAATCCACCTTCAATGCAGGAGTCCTGGGTTCGATCCCTGGGTTGGGAAGATCCCCTGGAGAAGGGAAAGGCTATCCACTCCAGTATACTGGCCTGGAGAATCCCATGGACTTGATAGTCCACAGGGTCACAAAGAGTGGACACAACTGAGTGATTTTCACTTTCACTTTCTTTTCACCTCCCTCTGCTCCCTGTTGTTACTGATATTAATACTTTGCTATATGTTGTTGATAACCTCATCTGGATCTTTGAAAGAAGTTCAATTATCTGACTTTCATCAATTATCCTGTTTCATGGGCAGTCATTTTCTGAGAGGCTTTATTACTGAAACTACCAAAGAAAATCTGTATTGTGTTATAGAATAAAGTAAAATAAGTAAAAGTTTGCACCACTTAATTTTACATGCCAGCCTACAAACAATAAAAAAAAAAAAATATATATATATATACATACTTTTTTTTAGTGACTTTTTTAAAATTTTATTTTGCTTAACTTTACAATATTGTATTGCTTTTGCCATACATCAAGATGAATCTGCCACAAGTATACATGTGTTCCCCATCCTGAACCCTCCTCTCTCCTCCCACCCCATACCATCCCTGTGGGTCGTCCCAGTGCACCAGCCCCAGGCATCCGTTATCAGGCATCATACCTGGACTAGCAACTAATTTCAGATAGGATAGTATACATTTTTCAATGCTATTCTCCCAAATCATCCCCACCTCTCCCATTCCCAGAGTCCAAAAGACTGTTCTATATATCAGTGTCTCTTTTGCTGTCTCGTAAACAGGATTATTGTTACCATCTTTCTTAATTCCATATACATGCGTTAGTATACTGTATTTGTGCTTTTCTTTCTGGCTTACTTCACTCTGTATAATAGGCTACAGTTCCATCCACTTCATTAGAACTGATTCAAATGTATTCTTTTTAATGGCTGAGTAATACTCCGCAGCTCAATTCCAGAAAAATAAATGACCCAATCAAGAAATGGGCCAAAGAACTAAATAGACATTTCTCCAAAGAAGACATACAGATGGCTAACAAACACATGAAAAGATGCTCAACATCACTCATTATCAGAGAAATGCAAATCAAAACCACTATGAGGTACACGCCAGTCAGAATGGCAGCGATCCAAAAGTCCACAAGCAATAAATGCTGGAGAGGGTGTGGAGAAAAGGGAACCCTCTTACACTGTTGGTGGGAATGCAAACTAGTACAGCCACTATAGAGAACAGTATGGAGATTCCTCAAAAAACTGGGAATAGAACTGCCTTATACATACTTTTGATAGTTTAGTTTGAGGGAATATTATAACTTGTAAATTTGAATCAAGAAAGTAGGTCCAGAGTTTTTGTTCATTTGTCTGCTTTTTTTTTCTTTTTGAGAGCAAGATATCCTGGTTTGCATGAGTATTTAATATTTTCTGATTTGTCTTCCAAATATAAATTTGGCCATCTTGTGTATTTCTCTGGACCCTGAAAGACTGACACAGCCTTCGTACATCATCTGTGCTCCCCTGACCTCTGGCTTCTAGTTGATGTTGGTCAATGAATGGCGTCAAGAAGAGATGCAAAGAAATGAGGAAAAGTAACTTGTGGTATTTATTCTTGTTTCTCTGCCCCTCTTCTTCCTTAGCCATAAAGACAGTGGCATTGCCTCCGTATAGTTGATGCTGGGACCTTCATCATCTTTTTGTGGGTTCCTTAAATCTAACCACATATTTGTGGCATGTCTACAGTAAACATTATTCAGTTACCAGTTCGTGTGTGCCATGAAGTTTCCTCCAGGATTTTGAGCAATTTAGCTGGAGAAGGCAAATGGCACCCCACTCAAGTACTCTTGCCTGGCAAATCCCATAGATGGCAGAGCCTGGTGGGCTGCAGTCTATGGGGTCACTGGGAGTCAGACACGACTGAACAACTTCACTTTCACTTTTCACTTTCATGCATTGGAGAAGGAAATGGCAACCCACTCCAGTGTTCTTGCCTGGAGAATCCCAGGGACGGGGGAGCCTGGTGGGCTGCCATCTATGGGGTCGCACAGAGTCAAACACGACTGAAGCGACAGCAGCAGCAGCATCTTACTCAGTTACAAGTTGACAAAAACCAAAAAAGAAAGAAACCAAAAAACAATTCACCGTATATTAAAGTAATTGTCTTCCTTTTTTTAGTAACCAAGTTCAGTTCAGTTCAGTCAGTCTGCCATGTCTGACTCTTCACAACCCCATGGATCACAGCATGCCAGACCTCCCTGTCCACCACCAACTCCTGGAGACTGCTCAAACTCATCTCCATTGAGTTGGCGATGCCATCGAACCATCTCACCCTCTGTTTTCCCCTTCTCCTCCTGCCTTCAATCTTTCCCAGCATCAGGATCTTTAGAATGAGTCAGTTCTTCCCATTAGGTAGCCAAAGTATTGGAGTTTCAGCTTCAGCATCAGTCCATCCACTGAACACTCAGGACTGATCTCTTTAGGATGGACTGGTTGGACCTCCTTGCAGCCCCAGGGACTATCAAGAGTCTTCTCCAACACCACAGTTCAAAAACATCAAATCTTTAGGGCTCAGCTTTCTTTATAGTCCAAGTCTCACATCCATGCATGACTACTGGAAAAACCATAGACAGAACTTTGTTGGTAAAGTAATGTCTCTGTTTTCTAATATGCTGCCTATGTTGATCATAACTTTCCTTGCAAGGAGTAAGTGTCTTTAAATGTCATGGCTGCAGTCAACTTGTGCAGTGATTTTGAGCCCAAAACAACAAACTCAACCAATGTTTCCACTCCCCATCTATTTGCCATGAAGTAATGGGACCAGAGTCATGACCTTATTTTTCTGAAAGTTGAGCTTTAAGCCAACTTTTCACCCTCCTCTTTCACTTTCATCAAGAGGATCATTAGTTCCTCTTTGTTTTCTGCATTAAGGGTGGTGTCATCTGCATACCTGAGGTTATTGATATTTCTTCTGGCAATCCTGATTCCAGCTTGTGCTTCATCCAGCTCAGTGTTTCTCATGATGTAATCTGCATACAAGTTAAATAAACAGGATGACAATATACAGCCTTGACATACTCCTTTTCCTATTTGGAACCAGTCTGTTGTTCCATGTCCAGTTCTAACTGTTACTTCTTTGATCTCCACCCAGATTTCTCAAGAGGCAGCTCAGGTGGTCTTGCATTCCCATCTCTTTTAGAATTTTCAACAGTTTATTGTGATCCACACAGTCAAAAGCTTTGGCACAGTCAATAAGGCAGAAATAGATATTTTTCTGGAACTCTCTTGCTTTTTACATGATCCAGCGGATGTTGCCTATTTGATCTCTGGTTCCTCTGACTTTTCTAAAACCAGCTTGAACATATGGAAGTTCACAGTTCAGGTATTGCTGAAGCCTGGCTTGGAGAATTTTGAGCATTATTTTACTAACATGGGAGATGAGTGCAATTGTGTGGCAGTTTGATTATTCTTTGGCATTGCCTTTCTTTGGGATTGGAATGAAAACTGACCTTTTCCAGTCCTGTGGCTACTGCTGAGTTTTCCAAATTTGCTGGCATATTGAGTGCAGCACGTTCACAGCATCATCTTTCAGGATTTGGAATAGCTCAACTGGAATTCCATCACCTCCACTAGTTTTGTTCGTAGTGATGCTTTCTAAGGCCCACTTGACTTGACATTCCAGGATGTCTGGCTCGAGGTCAGTGATCACACCATCGTGATTATCTGGGTCGTGAAGATTTTTTGTACACTTATTATTCTATTCTTGCCAAGTAGAAAATTTTAAATTTAAAAAATGAACATATTTTCTGTAATCTAGTCATAAAGAGAAATCTATAAGTTTAATTTTAACCCTCAAATTACCTTGAATCTAATATGCAACAAAGTTAATATTATAAATTTAAAGCAACAAAACATTTAGGCAAATAAAAACCAAAACAAAGGGTTCATAACAAGAAAGTTGAGAGCCAAGGAGATTGTCTAGTATGTCTGAGGAAGACTCAGTTTATATTTAATGTCAAGATTAAATTAGTAAAACCGGCCCCATTCACTGAAAAAAAAAAAAAAAAAAAAAAGCCCTTCAGACAATCTGTTTTATGGCCACACACATCTATCACAATATTATTTTAATTTGGTAGATAATATGAAAAATATTGTGTATAATTTAAAGCATTTTCAGGCTAAGATATTTGCTGAAATCAAATGTTGAATTTGTTCAGGTAAAGAAGCAAGAAAGTCTTTTGAGATTACATACAAGTTCTCTTTTAACATATACGAGTCTATAACAGCTGTCTGTGGCTCAGACCATGAACTCCTTATTGCCAAATTCAGAATGAAATTGAAGAAAGTAGGGAAAACTACTAGACCATTCAGGTATGACCTAAATCAAATCCCTTATGATTATACAGTGGAAGTGAAAAATAGATTTAAGGGCCTAGATCTGATAGATAGAGTGCCTGATGAACTATGGAATGAGGTTCGTGACATTGTACAGGAGACAGGGATCAAGACCATCCCCATGGAAAATAAATGCAGAAAAGCAAAATGGCTGTCTGGGGAGGCCTTACAAATAGCTGTGAAAAGAAGCGAAGCGAAAAGCAAAGGAGAAAAGGAAAGATATAAACATCTGAATGCAGAGTTCCAAAGAATAGCAAGAAGAGATAAGAAAGCCTTCTTCAGCGATCAATGCAAAGAAATAGAGGAAAACAACAGAATGGGAAAGACTAGGGATCTCTTCAAGAAAATCAGAGATACCAAAGGAACATTTCATGCAAAAATGGGCTCGATAAAGGACAGAACTGGTATGGACCTAACAGAAGCAGAAGATATTAAGAAGAGGTGACAAGAATACACAGAAGAACTGTACAAAAAAAAGCTTCACGACCCAGATAATCATGATGGTGTGATCACTGACCTAGAGCCAGACATCCTAGAATGTGAAGTCAAGTGGGCCTTAGAAAACATCACTACAAACAAAGCTAGTGGAGGTGATGGAATTCCAGTGGAGCTATTCCAAATCCTGAAAGATGATGCTGTGAAAGTGCTACAGTCACTATTTCAGCAAATTTGGAAAACTCAGCAGTGGCCACAAGATTGGAAAAGGTGAGTTTTCATCCCAATCCCAAAGAAAGGCAATGCCACAGAATGCTCAAACTACTGAACAATTGCACTCATCTCACACGCTAGTAAAGTAATGCTCAAAATTCTCCAAGCCAGGCTTCAGCAATATGTGAACCGTGAACTTCCTGATGTTCAAGCTGGTTTTAGAAAAGGCAGAGGAATCAGAGATCAAATTGCCAACATCCACTGGATCATGGAAAAAGCAAGAGAGTTCCAGAAAACATCTATTTCTGCCCTATTGACTATGCCAAAGCCTTTGACTGTGTAGATCACAATAAACTGTGGAAAATTCTGAAAGAGATGGGAATACCAGACCACCTGATCTGCCTCTTGAGAAATCTGTATGCAGGTCAGGAAGCAACAGTTAGAACTGGTCATGGAACAACAGACTGGTTCCAAATAGGAAAAGGAGTAGGTCAAGGCTGCATATTGTCACCATGTTTATTTAACTTTTGTGCAGAGTACATCATGAGAAATGCTGGACTTGAAGAAACATAAGTTGGAATCAAGATTGCTGGGAGAAATATCAATAACCTCAGATATGCAGATGACACCACTCTTATGGCAGAAAGTGAAGAGGGGCTAAAAAGCCTCTTGATGAGAGTGAAAGTGGAGAGTGAAAAGGTTGGCTTAAAGCTCAACATTCAGAAAACGAAGATCATGGCATCTGGTCTCATGACTTCATGGGAAATAGATGGGGAAACAGTGGAAACAGTGTCAGACTTTATTTTTCTGGGCTCCAAAATCACTGCAGATGGTGACTGCAGCCATGAAATTAAAAGACGCTTACTCCTTGGAAGGAAAGTTATGACCAATCTAGATAGCATATTCAAAAGCAGAGACATTACTTTACCAACAAAGGTTCGCCTAGTCAAGGCTATGGTCTTTCCTATGGTCATATATGGATGTGAGATCTGGACTGTGAAGAAGGCTGAGCGCCGAAGAATTGATGCTTTTGAACTGTGGTGTTGGAGAAGACTCTTGAGAGTCCCTTGGACTGCAAGAAGATCCAACCAGTCCATTCTGAAGGAGATCAATCCTGGAATTTCTTTGGAAGGAATGATGCTAAAGCTGAAACTCCAGTATTTTGGCCACCTCATGCGAAGGGTTGACTCATTGGAGAAGACTCTGATGCTGGGAGGGATTGAGGGCAGGAGGAGAAGGGGACGACAGAGGATGAGATGACTGGATGGCATCACTGACTCGATGGATGTGAGTCTGAGTGACCTCCGGGAGCTGGTGATGGACAGGGAGGCCTGGCGTGCTGTGGTTCATGGGGTCGCAAAGAGTCGGACATGACTAAGCGACTGATCTGATCTGATCTCTAAACAGGGAAAGTAAAAGACGGTGAAGTCTTTCAGTCATGTCTGACTCTTTGTGATCCCATGGACTGTCGTCTGCCAGGCTCCTCCATCCATGGGATTTTCCAGGCAAGAGGTACTGGAGTGGGTTGCTATTTCCTTCTCCAAGGAATCTTCCTGACCCAGGCTTCGAACCCAGATCTCCCACATTATAGGCAGATGCTTTACCGTCTGAGCCACCAGGGAAGTCACCATAACAGGGAAAGGCATAGGTAAATATATATTTTATGGCAGACACTTAAAATTTCTTTTGAAATTTATCCTTTTATGAAATTTTGGCATTCATCACAAATTACTGCATGCCTAAGGAGGCGACAAAATTATTTTTAAAAAACTAGAAATTAATAGAATAAAAATTATGCTAACATATTTATTATGTTATACCTTTCCCTGTTATGTTAGCATAATTTTTATTTTATTAATTTCTGGTTTTTTAAAAAATAATTTTGTCGCCTCCTTAGGCATGCAGTAATTTGTGATGAATGCCAAATTTTCATAAAAGGATAAGTTTCAATAGAAATTTTAAGTGTCCGCCATAAAATCTTGAGAATAGAGTAGAATTTTAGTGAATATAAACTAATATTGTGCTTGGTATGTCATTAAAACATATCAAATGTAGTGGGTTTATGATTTAAGACCCAAACCCATTTACAAACTAGTCATAAACTTCAACACTACACTATACAAACTTTCTATTTATTATCCTTTATAAATACAAAAGATAAAACTATGAAAAAAATACTAAATAACTTTAATATTCTTCCCATAGAAATGTTTGTCTGTACTTTCTCTTCTGTTCTTATGGAAATTGTCTGCAAGTGATCATGGCCATGGGCATCCCAAGTGGCTCAGTGGTAAAAACACATGCCAATTCAGGAGATGTGTGTTTGATCCCTGGGTTTGAAAGATCAAGGAAATGACAACCCACTCCAATATTCTTGCCTGGGAAATCCTATGGGTACAGAAGCCTGACAGAGGAGCCTGGCAGGGTCTCAAAGAATCAGACATGACTTAAGTGACTGAGCACACATTCACACACAATCATGACCATTGAGACCATTTCGGTTTAACAATTTCATCTAGTAGCCTTTGGTAATCTAGTCATATGATTGAAGAAGAATCAGTGCTCCTGATTTAACTCAGGAATAATTGTAATTGTGACAGTACCCTTTGCCACATTATATTTAGTAAACTCTTAAAATTTTTGAAGGATGTCAAAATATATCAATCTTTTCAAATATAAAACTCTGTCAAGGACTAAGAATGTAACAGTTAAGGAGATGAGTTCTTGAAGTTATATAACAAATTGCCTCCACTTGTTCAATTTTAAAAGAAGTAGGAGTATATCTTTAGATGGAATTCATTAGTACATCTTAAAATTAAATACTACCATTGTCCTATCTGAAAAAGATATTTCATTTCATTTCTGGCATTTTTTTTTCTTTTTTTAGATATATAAAATTATTCATGAATTCTACCATACATTAAAAAGTTTTAGGAAAGACCATACTAAATGAAGGCTTCCCTAGTGTCTCAGATGGTAAAGAATCTGCCCACAGTGGAGGTAGACCTGGATTCCATCTCTGTGTTGGAAAGATTTCCTGAAGAAGGAAACGGCTTCCCACTCCAGTATTCTTGCCTAGAGAATCCCATGGACAGAGGAGCCTGGCAGGCTGCAGTCCATGGGGTCACAAGAGTCTGACATGACCGAGTGACTAAGGGACACACACACACACACACACACACACACACACACACATATACACAAAGAGGCATAGTAAATGAAGGACCATCCTTTAGGAAGGATGATCTATGGTAACATAGAACACTTCAAAAATATCTAATTTTATATTTTATATAGATAAGTGTGTGGGTTATCAATTTATTGCCTTTAAGCTCCTAAATTACTCTTTATTTTTGCCTCTAAAATGAATTTAGCCCTATATTTTTCTTTGCCAGCTGAGATACTAGAAGAAAATAATTTTGCTTCTTGGTTCTGTGCACAACTGGCATGTCTTTGAAATGCTGTATGGCTTCCTCCTGGACCTGGTTCCCTAGTCCTATAGCTCCTGCAGTACTTTTCGGCCAGCAGTACCCTGGGACTAGCTTGTACCCTGATTTAGGCAGTTCTAAAAAAAGCGCCTCCAGCCTGTTTCTGCAGTGCTTGCAGCTTCTCCAGCTCAGGGCTTCAGCACTCTCCCCACAGGCACTAGGCGGGGCTGTTTCCTAGAGCTGCTGTCAGTTTGGAGGGAAGTAGGAAGAGTGGCAGAGAAGGCAATGGCACCCCACTCCAGTACTCTTGCCTGGAAAATGCTGTGGATGGAAGAGCCTGGTAGGCAGCAGTCCATGGGGTCGCTAAGAGTCGGACACAACTGAGAGACTTCACTTTCACTTTTCACTTTCCTGCATTGGAGAAGGAAACGGCAACCCACTACAGTGTTCTTGCCTGGAGAATCCCAGAGATAGTGGAGCCTGACGGGCTGCCGTCTATGGGGTCTCACAGAGTCAGACACGACTGAAGCGACTTAGCAGCAGCAGCAGCAGCAGCAGCAGGAAGAGTTGGACACGACTGAGCGACTTCACTTTCACTTTTCACTTCACACATTGGAGAAGGCAATGGCACCCCACTCCAGTACTCTCGCCTGGAAAATCCCATGGATGGAGAAGCCTGGTAGGCTGCAGTTCATGGGTCGCTGAGGGTCGGACAGGACTAAGCGACTTCACTTTCACTTTTCATTTTCATGCATTGGAGAAGGAAATGGCAACCCACTCCAGTGTTCTTGCCTGGAGAATCCCAGGGACAGGGGAGCCTGGTGGGCTGCCGTCTATGGGGTCGCATAGTGTTGGACACGACTGAAGCGACTTAGCAGCAGCAGGCGGAGTTCTCGTGGGTTGGGTGGAGTTTTTGCTCAAGGCTCCTGAGTGCAGTGCTGGGCACAGCTTTTCTGTACAAGGCCGTCACCGCCATCTTGAATTGTGTCCTGTGTAGGGTTTCTACAGAGTCCTGAGCTAACATGACACTACAGCTGTTCCACACAAAGACCTCTGGTCTGAGGTGCCAGGGTGGAGTCAAGGCCTCTGCACACAACACCCCGTGAGCAGGTGAGACTAGGCTAAGCAACAAAGGAGAAGAAAAATGATTACTACTGCTGCTAAGTCATGTCAGTCGTATCTGACTCTGTGCGACCCCATAGACAGGAGCCCACCAGGCTCCTCTGTCCCTGGGATTCTGCAGCAAGAACACTGGAGTGGGTTGCTATTTCCTTCTCCAATGCATGAAAGTGAAAAGTGAAAATGAAGCCGCTCAGTTGTGTCTGACTCTTCGGGACCCGGTGGACTGTAGCCTACCAGGCTTCTTCGTCCATGGGATTTTCCAGGGACGAGTACTGGAGTGAGTTGCCATTGCCTTCTCCGGAAAAATGGTTAGACTTTATTTTATAACACACATTCTATTTTTATTTCCAGGAATTATTAATAGGTTTTGTAGGTGACACTATTGGTTCTGTTTCTCTGGAGAATCCTGACTAATTATGGGAGGTGGGGGTGGGGTGGGATGGGGGAGCTTTTTCCTAAATGTGACAAGAGCTATACATTTTGGGAGGTGCTGTCCAATCCATGTGTGTCCTGAAGGGGAACACAGGCGTGACAAACCCAAAACAGAGGTGTGAGGTTAGTGAGGAGAATAAACATCTCAGCCTTTTCCTCTACCTGCCCTCTGCTCAGGTGATGAATCCTGTGACTGAACAAGACAAGAAGCCAGAGCAGCAGTCCCAGGGATCATAAATTATTCTAGCTTGATACAAACTGAAAAAGAGAAGGAAGGTTGGAGCTTGGTTCTGGAAAAAATCCATCCCAGTGCCTAAGCCCAGTTGTCCCTCCATCTCTGTAGTTTGAGTCATTTTGTACAGTCAGATTCCTGTTTCAGCAAGAAAAATGATGAGTATTGCATGCACCACATTTAATTGTAAAAGCTTTGCCATGCTAGATTTCCCCTAATGCCTCAGAGCAGATACCGTTTAGCCATATATATTCCTTCCAATTAATCTGTGATGGAGAGTTTCCATTGAGGCTGATAGTCCCCATCCCCCACCTGGTATCTGCGTCTTTCCGAGTTGGCTGAATCTCATGTGTAAGATATTGCAGAAATGCCAGATTTAACACAGGGACAGTCATCAAAACTGGGGGATGAGAGTAAGAGATAAACATTCCAATTAACCTGCTATTGAAACAATCCTGAGGTTCATTCTTCATGGCTCCTCATAGGACTCCCAGCGAATTTAGCCATAATTGCTGATGCCAGCAATATTTTTATTTAAGGTATAAATAAATGGAATTGTTGATCTGTCAAAATATTTCCTCTACCTTACTTGAGCTTCATAAATTTACTTCTCAGAACACTGCCTAAACTTACCTCTTTGTCTCAGGTTCTACTCTTGAAGGAACCAAAGTCAAGGGACTGGGTACCAAAAGTAACTTAAGATTTTCAGAATGACATTCAGAAATTGAATCATGCCACATACAGATAACAAGAGCCCCACTATTGTTATTAAGTGGCTTGGTGATAGTCTATGGGTTACTAGAATAACAGTTACTGAATCTCCTACTCAGGGAAGATTGGGATAAAGTATAAGGAACAAATAGGCTGTACTGGCTTATTTACCATATCTAGCATTTGAAAGCTATGGGGCCTTTGAATCTATAAGAATCTATATACATTATATATAAAATAGATAACTAACAAGATCCTACTGATAGCACAGGGAACTCAGACTCCATGATGACCTATATGGGAAAAGAATCTAAAATCGAGTGGCTATATGTATTCGTAAAACTGATTCACCTTGCTGAAACTAGCACAACCTTGTAAATCAGCTATACTTCAATAAGAATGAAAAAATAAAAGAGGAGGTCAATTTAAAAAAAAAAAAAGCAGAATCCATGGTAATGGTAAATAGTCAAAGCTGTTTTAAAGAATACTGTCTATTTAATTTACCTTACCATATATTCTTTTTTTTTTTTTTTTCCTTTGAGTTGGTAACATGGATTCTGCTCATTACATACCCAAAAAGTAGCAAAAGCTGGAGACCAAATAGTGGATGTCAGCTAACATAATGGAAAAGCATGATCTGAAAAGTGATTGAAGGGAAGACTTGCTTCTTTTCAGGATGAACCCTGTTACACTGCTATATGTTCATATAATAAATCTTACCCTAAACTTTTCCTTAAAGAGATCCAAGAATACCTACCAGAGCAAATGTACAATAAAAAAAAAAAAAAAAGCCAATATGTCAATATCTGTTGAATATAAATTATGATCTGACTTAGAATCAAAATAACCTGAAATGTTATTATTTTCATTTACAGTTCACTTGAGTCACTCAGTCGTGTCTGACTCTTTGCAACCCCATGAATCACAGCACGCCAGGCCTCCCTGTCCATCACCAACTCCTGGAGGTCACTCAGACTCACATCCATCGAGTCAGTGATGCCATCAGCCATCTCATCCTCTGTTTTCGTCCCCTTCTCCTCCTTCCCCCAATCCTTCCCAGCATCAGAGTCTTTTCCAATGAGTCAACACTTCGCATGAGGTGGCCAAAGTACTGGAGTTTCAGCTTTAGCATCATTCCTTCCAAAGAAATCCCAGGACTGATCTCCTTCAGAATGGATTGGTTGGATCTCCTTGCAGTCCAAGGGACTCTCAAGAGTCTTCTCCAACACCACAGTTCAAAAGCATCAATTCTTCGGCGCTAAGCCTTCTTCACAGTCCAACTCTCACATCCATACATGACCACTGGAAAAACCATAGGCTTGACTAGACAGACCTTTGTTGGCAAAGTAGTGTCTCTGCTTTTGAATATGCTATCTAGGTTGGTCATAACTTTCCTTCCAAGGAGTAAGCGTCTTTTAATTTCATGGCTGCAATCACCATCTGCAGTGATTTTGGAGCCCAGAAAAATAAAGTCTGACACTGTTTCCCCATCTATTTCCCATGAAGTGATGGGACTGGAAGCCATGATCTTCGTTTTCTGAATGTTGAGCTTTAAGCCAACTTTTTCACTCTCCATGGTCACTTTCATCAAGAGGCTTTTTAGTTCCTCTTCACTTTCTGCCATAAGAGTGGTGTCATCTGCATATCTGAGGTTTTTGATATTTCTCCCATCAATATTGATTCCAGCTTTTTTTTCTTCCAGCCCAGCGTTTCTCATGATGTACACTGCATAGAAGTTAAATAAAAAGGGTGACAGTATATAGTCTTTACGTACTCCTTTTCCTATTTGGAACCAGTCTGTTTTTCCATGTCCAGTTCCAACTGTTGCTTCCTGACCTGTATATAGGTTTATCAAGGGGCAGATCAGGTGATCTGTTATTTCCATCTATTTCAGAATTTTCCACAGTTTATTGTGATCCACACAGTCAAAGGCTTTGGCATAGTCAATAAAGCAGAAATAGATGTTTTTCTGGAACTCTCTTGCTTTTTCCATGATCCAGCAGATGTTGGCAACTTGATCTGTTGTTCCTCTGCCTTTTCTAAAACCACCTTGTACATCTGGTTCACATATTGCTGAAGCCTGGCTTGGAGAATTTTGAGCATTAGTTTACTAGCGTGTGAGATGAGTGCAATTGTGGGAGAGTTTGAGCATTCTTTGGATTGCCTTTCTTTGGGATTGGAATGAAAACTGACCTTTTCCAGTCCTGTGGCCACTGCTGAGTTTTCCAAATTTCCTGGCCTATTGAGTGCAGCACTTTCACAGCATCTTCTTTCAGGATTTGAAATAGCTCAACTGGAATTCCATCACAATAACTGATTAAAATATACCCCATGTCATGGCCATCTCACAAAAAGTACAGTGGATTCATGGATTAATCTATGGTCATCTGTGTGGCTTCTGAGTTGAGTTATAATTGGCAGTTAATCATAGCACCATCACAGCTCTCTAACTGTGGGGAAAATGTCAGTATGGTAAGAATGTTGATTAAAAGTTCCTGAAATCACCTCACTCAGCCATATACTAAGTGGGATAGTAGGAATTGATGCCCTGAAATATTTAAAAGATACCCTAATAGTCTGCATGATGTTAATATTCAGTTAATCAGTATAGTGCCCGTAAAAATTACACACGTCATGTTGAATGACAGTAAAAACGTTAGTCGCTCAGTTGTGTGTGACTCTTTTAGACCCCATGGGCTCTAGCCCACTAGAGTCCTCTGTCCATGGAATTCTCCAGGCAGGAATACTTGGCGTGAGTAGCCAGTCCCTTCTCCATAGGACTTTCCCAACTGAGGGATCAAACCCAGGTCTCCTGCATTGCAGGCAGATTCTTTACCATCTGAATCACCAGGGAAGCCTTGAATGACAGTGAACTATTCCAAATTTATCCAATTATCGTCCCAATTATAGCTGTTATGTCAAATATTGTATTTTTAATAAACAAAACAGCCACTAGCATTTAGTAATTTCATCTTTTCCATCCTCATCAGAAAAATCAATCAAAAAGAAGTCACTCACATTCATAAGGACTTTCCTGGTGACTCAGCTGGTATAGAATCCACTTGCAATGCAAGAGATCTGGGTTCAATCCCTAGGTTGGGAAGATGCCATGGAGGAAGGCCAGGCAACCCACTCCAGTATTCTTGCCTGGAGAATCCCCATGGCCAAAGGAGCCTGGGAGGCTGCAATCCGTGCTGTCACAAAGAGTTGGACACTGCTGAGAGATAAAACACAGAACATATATAAAGGAAAAATCATAGAATGTGTCTATTTTATGGACCTTGGCTGAAGTTATCTCCCATATCTATATTTCAGTATATAATCTGGAGGGACCATAGTTATTTTTATATTCTTTACAATATCATGGAAGTCTGTTATTAAATTTGTGTTGCTAGTTAGGCATGATATACAGAAAGTGTAAAGTATCTGGATATCCTGTTTAGACCCAGGCATGCAAGATCATATGAGATAACACCCACAAAATTTTGTCAGTCTTTTATTTTGGTAAAGATTTTCAGAATCCAGTGATATATACCCTGAAAACTAGCCCACCTTGTACACCTTACCTCTGAGAAAGAGAATCAGTTGTTGGCACCTGCAAATTGTAAAAGTAGTATAGAGAATACTAGGAAAGATTGCCCTATACAATTTAACAAGTCACTTGAAAGAATTTCATACTCAAATAGGTCTCAAAATAAAAGGCATCTCTGCAGTAGAGCCAGGCAGGGTCTGGTGTAATGTTCATTCCACTCAGGCCATATGACTCAGATGGTAAAATTATGCTGTAGGTACTCAATGTAGGTAATTGTATCTGCGAGGCAGTAGTCTATAGGAGAATCATAGTACAGACTCTTATGAGTCCAGAATACGACCATGCCTTCTGCAAAAGAGATATACCCAATACTGGAAAAGAAACTTGGTGTTTCTAGAATCTGAGGTCTTGATTATGGAGCACCAAGTAATTATCAATACAAAATCAGATATGCTCATCATGAGTTGGCTATTGTAAAATTTTATGAGATGTGTTATTAAATAGGCAATAATTCTTCCTTCACGAAATGAAAATGATACATTTTAGTATGCAGTGCAAGAAGATACAGTGGGAAAGAAACTCAGATTTAATTTGCAAATTAGCTGGCTTGGTAAGTTATTAAAAGCTGAAAATGAACTGTTGTCACCCTGAAGCACCATCTTCTTCTCAAAATCTTCTCAATGCTATGAATAGTCCATTTAATTATCAGTTTTTTGCTGACTAGGCTAAATGTTCTTAAGGCTTACATAGATATTTAGGTGATGGCCAATGGCTTTACCAGTAGTGGTGGCTTCAAATAGCAAAGTTGATTATATGGCTAGTGGTTTGATGGTAGTAGTGCCTTCAAAGTGTGAAACTGAATGATCTGAGCAGTGAGCCTGGGAAAGAAGCATATGTGTGAAAGGATAGGTATAGGTACAAAGTGTGAGAATCTGTAGTCTGTATTACAATGGCCATCAGATCAGATCAGATCAGATCAGTCGCTCAGTCGTGTCTGACTCTTTGCGACCCCATGAACCGCAGCACGCCAGGCCTCCCTGTCCATCACCAGCTCCCGGAGGTCACTCAGACTCGCATCCATCGAGTCAGTGATGCCATCCAGCCATCTCATCCTCTGTCGTCCCCTTCTCCTCCTGCCCTCAATCCCTCCCAGCATCAGAGTCTTCTCCAATGAGTCAACTCTTCGCATGAGGTGGTCAAAATACTGGAGTTTCAGCTTTAGCATCATTCCTTCTAAAGAAATTCCAGGATTGATCTGCTTCAGAATGGACTGGTTGGATCTTCTTGCAGTCCAAGGGACTCTCAAGAGTCTTCTCCAACACCACAATGGCCATACTGAACAACAACAACAACAAAAAGTACCCACCACAGCAGTGGTGCTGAAAAAATAGATAGCATAAGCCATCTAGTGGATGTTAGTTTTTATCTTAATCAACACTAGTGTTTAAATAGTCCAATGCGTAGTGTAGCCATGGTGATATGAATGTAAACTAGATAGGTTCAACCACATGGCTTCTCTCTCACCATGGCTTATCTTACAGATGGCATCTGTTAGTGTTTAGTCTGTCAACTTCAAAGACCAGCACTGAATTATAAATGTGATGCGATTCTTTTAGAAGACCAATCGCTTGTCAAGTTGTTTACATGAGATACCATCCATCTTAGAGGCAGTAGTAAGATTTTTTTTCCTTTGGATTGACATTTATTTTGGATATGGAATTGCCTTTTCTGCTCTTGATGCTTTTGTAAAATGGTTGAGAGATCATAATGTGCCTGAAATAACAATATATTAATAAAATCACATATAACATCTCCTTAGGGCAAATGATCTATTTTAGGGTGATCAGATCAGATCAGTCGCTCAGTCGTGTCCGACTCTTTGCGACCCCATGAACCGCAGCACGCCAGGCCTCCCTGTCCATCACCAGCTCCCGGAGGTCACTCAGACTCGCATCCATCGAGTCAGTGATGCCATCCAGCCATCTCATCCTCTGTCGTCCCCTTCTCCTCCTGCCCTCAATCCCTCCCAGCATCAGAGTCTTCTCCAATGAGTCAACTCTTCGCATTAGGTGGCCAAAATATTGGAGTTTCAGCTTTAGCATCATTCCTTCTAAAGAAATTCCAGGATTGATCTCCTTCAGAATGGACCGGTTGGATCTCCTTGCAGTCCAAGGGACTCTCAAGAGTCTTCTCCAACACCACAGTTCAAAAGCATCAATTCTTCGTCGCTCAGCCTTCTTCACAGTCCAGCTCTCACATCCATACATGACCACAGGAAAGACCATAGCCTTGACTAGGCGAACCTTTGTTGGTAAAGTAATGTCTCTGCTTTTGAATATGCTATCTAGGTTGGTCAGAACTTTCCTTCCAAGGAGTAAGCGTCTTTTAATTTCATGGCTGCAGTCACCATCTGCAGTGATTTTGGAGCCCAGAAAAACAAAGTCTGACACTGTTTCCACTGTTTCCCCATCTATTTCCCATGCAGTGATGGGACCAGATGCCATGATCCTCGTTTTCTGAATGTTGAGCTTTAAACCAACCTTTTCACTCTCCACTTTCACTTTCATCAAGAGGCTTTTTAGCCCCTCTTCACTTTCTGCCATAGATACAATAATTAAATTGGTCTGTGGAACCCTTTGTTCCTACAACTAATCAACTACATAGGCAATAGAGCATTGATTTATTCACTTAAAAGTTCAACTAAACCAACAAAATCAGAATTGTGTATATGAAGCAATGTTGTAGATGTGATGTTATACATGTGTACTAATGTGAAACTTGTCTAAGAGGAGAAAAATCCCTTCAAGTGATTTAAATTTATGGATACTTCCAGGTCATTCTGGTGTACAAATGCTGGCCCAGCAATCAATCAATTAATCAATAAGAAAAAAAAATACAAAACAAAACCAGGTCTTACACTATTGATGTCAATAGATGAATTGCCTACATAACAAAATTCTATGGATGATATAATATGATAGAAAAGAGGGGAATTAGAATACAGAGTATTCACTGGAGTATCTTTGTTGTTGTTGTGTTAGTCTCTCATTTGTGTCCGGCTCTTTGCAATTCTATGGACTGTAGTCTGCTAGACTCCTCTGTCCATGGCATTCTCCAGTCAAGAATACTGGAATGGATTGCCATTCCCTTCTCCAGGGGATCTTCCCGACCCTGGGATTGAACTTGAATCTCCCTCATGGCAGGCAGATTCTTTACTGTTTGAGCCACCAGGGAGTACTTTACAAGGGTCCAAACATAGTGACTGTTGCTTCCTGACCTGCATATAGATTTCTCAAGAGGCAGGTCAGCTGGCCTGGTATTCCCATCTCTTTCAGAATTTTCCACAGTTTGTGGTCATCCACACAGTCAAAAGTTTTAGCATAGTCAATAAAGGAGAAATAGATGTTTTTCTGAAACTTTCTAGCTTTTTTGATGATCCAATGGATGTTGGCAATTTGATCTCTGGTTCTTCTGTCTTTTCTAAAACCAGCTTCAACTTCTGATAGTTCATGGTTCATGTATTGTTGAAACCTGACTTGGAGCATTTTGAACATTACTTTACTAGTGTATGAGATGAGTGCAATTGTGCATTAGTTTGAGCATTCTTTGGCATTGCCTTTTTTTGGGATTGGAATGAAAACTGACCTTTTCCAGTCCTGTGGCCACTGCTGAGTTTTCCAAATTTGCTGGCATATTGAGTGCAGCACTTTATCAGCATCATCTTTTATGATTTGAAATAGCTCAACTGGAATTCCATCACCTCCACTAGCTTTGTTCTTGGTGATGCTTCCTAAGGCCCACTTGACTACACATTCCAGGATGTCTGTTTCTAGGTAAGTGATCACACCATCATGATTATCTGAGTTGTGAAGATATTTTTGTATGGTGCTCCCATGTATTCTTGCCACCTCTTCTTAATATCTTTTGCTTCTGTTAGGTCCATACCATTTCTGTCCTTTATTGAGGCCATCTTTGCATGAAATGCTCCCTTGGTATCTCTAATTTTCTTAGATCTCTAGTCTTTCCCATTCTGTTGTTTTCCTCTATTTCTTTGTATCAATCGCTGAGGAAGGCTTTCTTATCTGTACTTACTATTCTTTGGAACTCTGCATTCAAATTGGTATATCTTTCCTTTTTTGCTTTGCTTTTTCACTTCTCTTCTTTTCACAGCTATTTGTAAGGCCTCCTCAGACAGCCCCTTTGTTTTTTGCATTTCTTTTTCTTGGGGATGGTCTTGATTCCTGCCTCCTGTACAATGTCACGAACCTTTGCCTTTCGTTCATCATGCACTCTGTCTATCAGATGTAGTCCCTTAAATTTATTTATGATTTCCACTGTATAATCATAAGGGATTTGATTTAGGTCATACCTGAATGGTCTAGTGGTTTTCTCTACTTTTTTTTCTTCAATTTAAGTCTGAATTTGGCAATATGGAGTTTATGAGCCACAGTCAGCTCCCAGTCTTGTTTTTACTGACTGTATAGAGCTTGTCCACCTTTGGATGCAAAAAATATAATCAATCTGATTTTGATGTTGACCATCTGGTGATGTCCCTGTGTAGAGTCTTGTGTTGTGGAACAAGGTGTTTGCTGTGACCAGTGTGTCCTCTTGGCAAAACTCTATTATCCTGTGCCCTGCTTCATTCTATACTGCAAGTCCAAATTTGCCTATTACTCCAGGTGTTTCTTGACTTCCTATTTTTGAATTCCAGTTCCCTATAAGGAGAAGATCATCTTTTTTGGTATTAGTTTTAGATGGTCTTGTAGGTCTTCACAGAACCATTCACCTTCAGCTTTTTCAGCATTACTGGTTGGGACATAGACTTGGATTACTGTGATACTGAATGGTTTGCCTTGGAAATTAGCAGAGATCATTCTGTTGTTTTTGAGACTACATCCAAGTGCTGACATGGAAAAACAGACTGGTTCAAAATGGGAAAAGTAGTATGTCAAGGCTGTATATTGTCATCCTGCTTATTTAACTTATATGCAGAGTACATCATGAGAAACACTGGGCTGGAAGAAGCACAAGCTGAAATCAAGATTGCCCGGAGAAATATCAATAACTTCAGATATTCAGATGACATCACCCTTATGACAAAAAGTGAAGAAGAACTAGAGAGCCTCTTGATGAAAGTGAAAGAGGGGAGTGAAAAAGTTGGCTTAAAGCTCAACATTCAGAAAACTAAGATCATGTTTAGTTCATGATTCCATGAACTAAAGGTTCCCATCACTTCATGGCAAATAGATGGGGAAACAGTGGAAACAGTGGCAGACTTTATTTTTTGGGCTCTGAAATCACTGCAGATGGTGACTGCAGCTGTGAAATTAAAAGACACCTACTCTTTGGAAGAAAATTATGACCAACCTAGACAGCATATTAAAAAAACAGAGACATTACTTTGCCAATAAAGGTCCCTCTAGTCAAAGCTATGGTTTTTACAGTACTCATGTATGGATATGACAGATGGGCTATAAAGAAAGCTGAGTGCTAAAGAATTGATGCTTTTGAACTTTGGTGTTGGAGAAGACTTTTGAGAGTCCCTTGAACTGCAAGGAAATCCAACCAGTCCATCCTCAAAGGAAATCAGTCCTGGGTGTTCATTGGAAGGACGAATGTTGAAGCTGAAATTCCAATACTTTGGCCACCTGATGTGATGAACTCACTCATTTGAAAATACCCTGATGTTGGGAAAGATTGAGGGCAGGAGGAGAAGGGGACGACAGAGGAAGAGATGGTTGGATGGCATCACTGACTCAATGGATATGAGTTTGAGTAAACTCCGGGAGTTGGTGTTGGACCGGAAGGCCTGGAGTGCTGCAGTCCATGGAGTCTCAAGGAGTTAGACATGACTGAGCATGCTGAACTGAACTGAACTGAAGCATAGTGACAAAAATCAATCAGCTAAAGTACTAGCCAAAGATGAGAGATATAGTTGATTAATAAAGGAAATAAGTGTTAGCTATAGTCCTTAGTGTAGTTGTAACACAAGGATCCCAGCCTGTGGACTTACCTTCCAGTATCACATCATTTTTTTTAAAACTATGGCTAGCCATTACTGTAAGACATCAGTGTAGGCCATGGCCAGATTTGAATCCTTAAATAGGTAACCTGTAACAGTCAGTTTAAATGCAGTACTTTACATTATCTTAGCTACCTCTGAGTCCAAGTAAATTTTCAGAAGACCATTTACATCAGTACTGACAGGTTTCCAACTCATGTACATGTCTCTTTGCTTCTTTAACTGAGGGCTTCCTATAGCACCATGGAAGCTAGCTTGGTTCACCAGTGGGATAGTGTTCATCCAGTTTCTTGGCCCTGGATGAAGTTATCTCTCTATCCATACATAGTCTGGATAGACGATGGCCAGAGGTTAAATATTCTTATCTCTTCATCTTAGAATAATTCTGAGGACATTGTACACAATTTCTTTGTTATTTCCCAGAAGTTTGAGCTTAACTTGTACATTTCATAACTTACTCATAAAATCACCTTTTATTGACTATTCTCTTTCATCTGTCACTTTTTTCTGCTCCTTCACTTGTACTATGTGGGTCACTTCTCCAAAAAATCCGTCTGTAATATTGTGTTTGTTTCAGGACTTTTGGGGGTAAATCAAACTGACATGTCTCCAGCTTTTTCAAAATTGTTAACACAGCTGAATTATAATACTGGTTTGAGTTCTAGAAATGTACATATGTATGTGTGTGTTAGTTGCTCAATTGTGTCCAACTCTTTTTTGACCCGATGGACTGCAGGCCACCAGGCCTATCTGTCCTTGGAATTCTCCAGGCAAGAATACTGGAGTGGTAGCTATTCTCTTCTCCAAGAGATCTTCATATATGTGTGTGTGTGTGTGTATTACTTCATACACATTTTATTGGTCTTGAATTTTGTATTTTTCTCTACAATTCATGTGTCAGATTTCCCCACATAGTTAATCAGTGAAAGATGAAAGAATGTTCAAAGTCCTACTCAACCGCTTCTGGAATTTATTTTTCACTAATGGGTATAGTAATCCTGTTGTAACATTTCATTCTTTACTATAAAAGTAGTAATCCCCCTTGCTTTTCAGACATAATGTTAAAATTTCTGCTTTTAACTTTTAGCACATTCTTAAAGAGGAATAGCAAATTACATACTAAGACCAGGAACTAATCTCTCATAAGTAGAACAGATTTAAAGAGTGAAGTTCATTGCTTTGAATAAGCATCTCTCTAAGAATATATGAACAGATAAAATAAGACTATGGGTGATTTTTCTTAATATAAATGTTAGTGTTTCCTAATATTCTACAATTTTATAATCAGAGAAACGACAATAGCTTAAATGAAGGATTAAAAATTAATTTTGATGGAAAATTGTTAGGATTATAAGTAAAAATATGTATAGAATTTTTATTTATACATTGTGGCTGCAAATATGTAAAACAGGTAAGAATAATCTTTTATAATAAAATATGTGGTACCTTGGGATTTATATACAGTTGAGTGAACATACTGAAATTTTGCATTAAGTAAGAGATAATTAGTAATCATTTTAATATTATGTCTAGAAAAAGCAAAGTTCTAGGAAAAAATACTCCAAATTAATTTTGACTGTTTCCATTACTGAGACTTTGGGGAAGATTCTTTGTAGATTTCTATATTTTATGAACTTTTAATGAACAAAAATTAATGAAATATACAAAATGGATTCATCTTGATATATGGCAAAACCAATACAATATTGTAAAGTTAAATAATAAAATAAAATTTTAAAAAAGTAAAAAAAAGAAATATACAAAATGCTATTTAAAAATAGGTCAGATGTATGTATAGTCAGCAAACAGGATGCAATATATTTTTAAGAATTTCAGGATGCACATAATTGAAGAACTCTAATCTACAGGCTAAGTATGTGCACATCCAGGAATTGTTCTCCTATTGTACACTAAACCACTCTGTACTTTTTATACTTTGGCCACATTTTACGTCTTCCATATCTTATAACCTTTCTTATATACTCTCATTTTGATTTTTTTTTCTACTCTGCCCAATGTGGTAGTTACTAGCCACTTGTGAGCCTTTGACAATGGGGCTAGTGTGACTACTGCTACTGCTAAGTCACTTCAATCGTGTCCGACTCTGTGCGACCCCATAGACGGAAGCCCACCAGGCTCCCCAGTCCCTGGGATTCTCCAGCCAAGAACACTGGAGTGGGGTGCCATTTCCTTCTCCAATGCATGAAAGTAAAAAGTGAAAGTGAAGTTGCTCAGTCGTGTCCGACTCTTAGCAACTCCATGGACTGCAGCCTATCAGGCTCCTCTGTCCATGGGGTTTTCCAGGCAAGAGTACTGGAGTGGGGTGCCATTGTCTTCTCCATAGTGTGACTAAGGAACTTTTAATTGAAAGAGAGATTTAAAAGACCATGTGTGGCTAATAACTGCCATACTGGACATCATAGTTTCATATAATTTAAGTTAACAACTTTGAATTACAATGAGGCTTAAAATTTTAAAAGTGAAAGCTTATCTCTTATATGAAAATGATCTGAGCCCTGAAAATACAAAGGTTTTTTGACTGATTCAGTTTGTTTCATTATTTTTTTATTTATTTCAGCCACAGATTTGAATAATAAAGAATCAATTAATAGATATTAAATATGTATTGCATGACTATAGATTTCACTTTTATGTTTTATGGTTGAAAGATCAAATGGAGTTTGAATTCATAGTGAAACTTAATGTACCTTTGTGAATGAATGCAACTGTTTCTTAATTGAACACTTTTAGATACTGAACTATTTTATTGAACTAATAAAAAGGCTAATATTAAGTTAAGCAATATGTCATTGTGTGCTTAGGGGAAGTGAATGAATAATTTAATTTAATATTGAGTAGTTTAGAACTTGAATACATGTATTACAAGGTATAATGGTCATTATTGCTGATTAAAATGACTGAGTGAGTTTTATATCTGTATATGAATGCTAAACTCTCCTAAATATATTTAGTATATTTTTGTGTATATGTCATGTATAGATAGATAATTTTGCACATATTTTGATAGAATTAATCCCTTCAGTAAGGTATAGAATGATTTTTTTCTATTATAAATTCAAAATAGATTGATACACTTTATTGTATTCATCTAAAAAATGAAGAAATTGAGTATCCTGGGAGGTAAAGTCATTGTAACACTCTGTAACGTAATATCAGAAGAGCAATATATTGAGCAAATTCTCAATATATTGAGAATTTTATATTCTAGCTTTTTTTTTTTTTGGAAGCATTAAGTAAAATCACTTAAATGCTTCTGAAAAGTGCTTACAAAATGTTAATTAATTAGATAATTAAATTCACTTTAATCTACAGTTTCAAATAGCATAAAGATTGAATACAATTTTAATAATGTTGATAACAATTAAATTAACAAAAATTAAAATAAATGTTATAACATTACTAATAGTCCTATATAGTATTTATATTGGAGAAGGCAATGGCAACCCACTCCAGTACTCTTGCCTGGAAAATCCCATGGACGGAGGAGCCTAGTAGGCTGCAGTCCATGGAGTCAGTAAGAGTCGGACACGATTGAGCAACTTCACTTTCACTTTTCACTTTCATGCATTGGAGAAGGAAATGGCAACCCACTCCAGTGTTCTTGCCTGGAGAATTCCAGGGACGGGGGAGCCTGGTGGGCTGCCGTCTCTGAGGTCACACAGAGTCGGACACACTGAAGCGACGTAGCGTAGTGTAGTATTTATATAGTATTTATCCATATTTACAGAGGCAGATTTAATTTTGAGAAAAGCATGCTGTGCTTAGTCATTCACTTATGTCTAACTCTTTGCAACCCCATGGATTGTAGCCTGTAGCCAGGCTCAGTAAACTGTAGCCAGGCTCCTCTATCCATGGGATCCTCCAGGCAAGAATACTGGAGTGGGGTGCCATGCTGTCCTCCAGGAGATCATCCCAACCCATGGATTGAACCCAGAGCTCCTGCATTGCAGGAGATTCTTTACCATCTGAGCCACCAGGGAAGCCCTAAGAAAAACATGAGCTATGCACATATACTGAGACTATCATAGAAATATTTATTTACTTATTTTCTTATATCACAAAAGGGTAAATATTTGATTCCCTTGTTTTAATCTAATATTATTTGTGCAGAATAAATTATACTTTCTAGAAATGATAATAAAATAAAAAATCACTGGTAATCATGGGTACTTCCTGGAACAGTTTAGCATTATTTATTTTCCAGGCACATTGTCATAAATAGTATGCCTATGTACCTTGGTGTTTTGCCTCTGTCCTATTTTAAGCTCACCCCTCTCTCTTCCCTTTTGGCCCCACATCTATAAAAATTCAGGAAGCCTGGATGCTCCCTTCTTTGGAGCTGGTGGGAAATTCCCTGCCCACATGAGAATCCTTACCTTGGGCCTGTACTCTAACAGCAATTAAAACCCCAAGCCAGTGTCTGTATGTGCTCCCTCAGTTCATTTTGGACTTCTGAGTTACCCTACTATCTCTAGAAAGCCTTACATTTTTTTTTTTTTTTTCCTCCTTGGTCAGGGCAGCTTGTGGGATAACAGGTCCGTGACCAGAGATGGAGCCTGGGGCCTCTTCAGTGGAAGCGTGGAGTCCTTAGCGTTGGACCATCAGGGAATTCCCCAGAAAGTTTCATTATGTGAGTAACAAAATCTTTTATATCCTCTTGGTGTGTATGCTGTGATCAGTCAAAGTATGAACCCATTCTGAACAGGGTGGGTTGGGTCCATTCCACCTATTCTTAGTGTCTATCTACTCTTACTTAGTGGCACAGTAACCATGGTGCTTATATGATGACCATCACTGCCTGAGATCTTCTTCTCTTGTTTGGCTTGTAACTGGCTGTTACCTAAACAGAGCATGTACTTTGAGCTGCTTCTCGTTGGCTAGCTTGCACTTTAAGTTGTATTGTGTTGTGCTGTTTTCTGAGTTCTACACAGCTTCTGTTATGGATATTACTCACCTAAGTCAGTAGTTTTGATAATTGGCATTTAGGGACATGAATACTGAGACCCTCCTTAAAGTGGTCCTGTGTTTTGTGACTTAGCCCAGAGCTATCAGTGTGTCTTGGATGAAATTGTGTGTCTCAATTTCAGCATATACATAACCAACATCAGGCTCAGAGGGGCATTTTCTTTCCTATGACCTCTATATGTGTGTCTCAGCTTGGTGTTGGCTGCCTCTCGGCAGAGCTCTCATGTGGAATATGTATACCATGTCTGATATATAGGCCCCACAGGTGATTGCTTTTGTGGAACAAAAGTATCACTATTTGGTTTACTGATGCCCAACATTTCATAAAAGCATATGTCTCACTAGGATCCTACAAAACAACCTTGTTATTGCCACGGCTCTGTCACCAAAAAAGAAATTGATCCTCAGGGTTATAAGGAAAAGAACTATAACACCCCTGTGGCAGAGCCAAGGAAATAATTTGACCATTTCTGGGGTGCAGTTGTTTAACCCCGATGGTACTGATTTGACGCTTTTTAGAGGAAGAAACGTAGATATGAGCAGGATGACAATAACAAAAACAAGAAAGAAAGAATTGAAGACATGTGACCTACTGAAAATACATGGTTTACTAAAATAATTTATACATCACACATGTAACAAGGCACCGATTTGGTTTTGCACGTCTAAAACAGTCTCTAATGCAAACAGAAATGCACAGTTGGCAATCATTCATGGCTTTAATCAACACAAAGTGTCAAATTTCATTTATACTTGGAAGTCCCACTAAATTTAAATGAAGTGCCACTATAATCTTAGCGAAGTTACTGAACAAAGAATAGAGGACAAATAAGTATGCCTCAACTTAGCTGTTGTAACTATGTGCTGCCGTGCTCTGCTGGTGCTGCTGTTGCTGCTAAGTTGCTTCAGTCATGTCTGACTCTGTGTGACCCCATAGATGGCAGCCCACCTGGCTCCCCTGTCCCTGGGATTCTCCAGGCAAGAACACTGGAGTGAGTAGCCATTTCCTTCTCCAATGCATAGAAAGTGAAAATTGAAAGTGAAGTCTCTCAGTCATGTCCGACTCTTAGTGACCTCATGGACTACACCATACCAGGCTCCTCTGTCCATGGGATTTTCCAGGCAAGAGTACTAGAGTGGGGTGCCATTGCCTTCTCCACTGCTGTGCTCAGTTGGGTCCAATTCTTTCTGACCCTGTGGACAGAGGACCATACTCTTCTGTCCATGGAATTTTCCAGACAGGAATACTGGAGTGGGTTGCCATTTCCTTCTCCAGGGAATGTTCCTTACCCAGTAATCAAACCCATGACTCTTGCATCCCCTGCATTGACAGGCAGATTCTTTACCACTGAGCCTTAATCTTGTCTAAATTTACCATGGTCGTATCTCCCATTGTTCTAAAATATCCCATGGTACACATGGGCATGCTGATCCAATGAATAATAGACTAAAATTATATTAAGTCTTGGGCATTTGCAAATTGACTTAACAAATAAGACCACTTCGCCCTTCCCCCAATGATATGGCCATTATAAATTCTATCAAGGATTGAAACTCATTGTACAAGACTTTTTTAAAGAAGGAGCAATTATTTCCACTACTCCTCTATTTATAGTTGAGTTTGGTCTTAAACTTGGAAATGATGAATAACACCTCAAAATGATTATCACAATTAATACTTTTTATTTATTTTTTTAAATTTTATTTTAATTAACTTTAAAATATTGCATTGGTTTTGTCATATATCAAAATGAATCTGCCACAGGTATACATGTGTTCCCCATCCTGAAACCTCCTCCCTCCTCCCTCCCCATACCATCCCTCTGGGTGGTCCTAGTGCACCAGCCCCAAGCATCCAGCATCGTGCATCGAACCTGGACTGGCGACTCGTTTCATATATGGTGTTATACATATTTCAATGCCATTCTCCCAAATCATCCCACCCTCTCCCTCTCCCAGAGTCCAAAAAATTAATACCTTTAAATGCCATGATCTCATCCATTGAAATTCTCATAACCAATATTATTAGAACTTCTGACTCTATCCAATCAACAGCTGGTGAATATTTTGCTATTATTAGTTAGGATAAAATACTCTGTTCAGTGACTATTTCAACATCTCAGAAGAAGATACACTATACATTTTACCTGGGTATATATGGGCTAACCCAATAGCTCTGAAATACACACAATCTTTGCAGACATTATCTAAACATACCCAGTTATATCTAGGAGTACAGGGAGAAAATGGCACTGATGAAATTCTCCTCTGAGGAGTTTCATTTGACTCCTTCAGGATATGAAGATACAAAACACTTCACAAATAGGCATGGACTTGGCCCTACACATACCAAGCCACATCGCCTCATTTAAATTTCATAAACTGTATTGTCAGTAGAAGGATACTCCATCCCTGATATTGGTTCAGTTCAGTTCACTTGCTCAGTCATGTCCAACTCTTTGCGACCCCATGAACCACAGCACGCCAGGCCTCCCTGTCCATCACCAACTCCTGGAGTTCACACAAACCAGTGTCCATTGAGTCTGTGATGCCATCCAACCATCTCATCCTCTGTCGTCTCCTTCTCCTCTTGCCCTCAATCTTTCCCAGCTTCAGGGTCTTTTCAAATGAGTCAGCTTTTTGCATCAGATGGCCAAAGTATTGGAGTTTCAGCTTCAACATCAGTCCTTCCAATGGGCACACAAGATTGATCTCCTTTACAATGTACTGGTTGGATCTCCTTGCAGTCCAAGGGACTCTCAAGAGTCTTCTCCAACACCACAGTTCAAAAGCATCAATTCATTGGCACTCAGCTTTCTTTATAGTCCAACTCTCACATCCATACATGACCACTGGAAAAACCATAGCCTTGACTAGATGGACCTTTGTTGGCAAAGTAATGTCTCTGCCTTTTAATATGCTATCTAGGCTGGTCATAACTTTCCTTCCAAGCAGTAAGTGTCTTTTAATTTCATGGCTGCAATCACCATCTGCAGTGATTTTGGAGCCCAGAAAAATAAAGTCAGCTGCTGTTTCCACTGTTGCTCCATCTATTTGCTATGAAGTGATGAGACTGGATATCATGATCTTAGTTTTCTGAATGTTGAGCTTTAGGCCAACTTTTTCACTCTCCTCTTTCACTTTCATCAAGAGACTCTTTAGTTCTTCTTTACTTTCTGCCATAAGGGTGAGGTCATCTGCATATCTGAGGTTATTGATATTTCTCTAACAATCTTGATTCCAGCTTGTGCTTCCTCCAGTCCAACGTTTCTCATGATGTACTCTGCATATAAGTTACATAAACAGTGTGACCATATATAGCCTTGATGTACTCCTTTTCTGTTTTGGAACCAGTCTGTTGTTCCGTGTCCAGTCTGTTGCTTCCTGACTTGCATACAGGTTTCTTAAGAGGCAGGTCAGGTGGTCTGGTATTCCCATCCCTTTCAGAATTTTCCAGAGTTTATTGTAATCCACACAGTCAAAGGTTTTGGCATAGTCAATAAACCAGAAATAGATGTTTTTCTGGAACTCTCTTGCTTTTTCCATGGTCCAGCGGATGTTGGCAATTTGGATTCTGGTTCCTCTGCTTTTTCTAAAACCAACTTGGACATCTGGAAGTTCATGGTTCATGTATTGCTGAAGCCTGGCCTGGAGAATTTTGAGTATTACTTTACTAGCGTGTGAGATGAGTGCAATTGTATGGTAGTTTAAGCATTCTTTGCATTGCCTTTCTTTGGGATTGGGGTGAAAACTGACTTTTCCAGTCCTGTGGCCACTGCTGAGTTTTCCAAATTTGCTGGCATACTAAGTGCAGCACTTTCACAGTGTCATCTTTCAGGATTTGAAATAGTTCAACTGGAATTCCATCACCTTGACTAGCTTTGTTCGTAGTGATGCTTCCTAAGGCCCACTTGACTTCATATTCCAGGTTGTCTGGCTCTAGGTGAGTGATCAAACCATAGAGATTATCTTGGTTGTGAAGATCTTTTTTTGGTACAGTTCTTCTGTGTATTCTTGTCATCTCTTCTTAATATCTTCTGCTTCCGTTAGGTCCCTACAATTTCTGTCCTTTATTGTACCCATCTTTGCATGAAATGTTCCCTTGGTATCTCTGTTTTTCTTGAAGAGATCTCTAGTCTTTCCCATTCTATTGTTTTCCTCTATTTCTTTGTATTGATCACTGAGGAAGGCTTTCTTATCTCTCCTTGTTATTCTTTGAAATTCTGCATTCAAATGGGTATATCTTTCCTTTTCTCCTTTGCTTTTCACTTCCCTTCTTTTCACAGCTATTTGTAAGGCCTCCTCAGACAGCCATTTTGCTTTTTGCATTTCTTTTTCTTGGGGATGGTCTTGATTCCTATCTCCTGTACAGTGTCAAGAACCTCCATCCATAGTTCATCAGGCACTCTGTCTAGCAGATCTAGTCCCTTAAATCTATTTCTCACTTCCACTGTATAATCATAAGGGATTTGATTTAGGTCATACCAGAATGGTCTAGTGGTTTTCTCCACTTTCTTCAATTTCCGTCTGAATGTAGCAATAAGGAGTTCATGATCTGAACCACAGTCATCTCCCGGTCTTGTTTTTGTTGACTATATAGAGCTTCTCCATCTTTGGCTGCAAAGAATATAATCAATCTGATTTTGGTGTTGACGGTCTGATCATGTCCATGTGTAACGTCTTCTTTTGTGTTGTTGGAAGAAGGTATTTTCTATAACCAGTGAATTATCTTGGCAGAATTCTATTAGCCTTTGCCCTCCTTCATTCTGTACTCCAAGGCCAAATTTGCCTGTTACTCCAGGTGTTTCTTGACTTCCTACTTTTGCATTCCAGTACCCTATAATGAAAAGGACATCTTTTGTGGCTGTTAGCTCTAGAAGGTCTTGTAGGTCTTCATAGAACTGCTCAACTTCAGCTTCTTCATTGTTACTGGTTGGGGAATAGACTTGGATTACCTTGATATTGAATGGTTTGCCTTGGAAACAAACAGAGATCATTCTGTCATTTTTGAGATTGCATCCAAGTACTGCATTTGGGACTATTTTGATGACTGTGATGGCTACTCCATTTCTTCTAAGGGATTCGTGTCCACAGCAGTAGGTATAATGGTCATCTGAGTTAAATTCACCCATTCCAGTCCATCTTAGTTCACTGATTCCTCGAATGTCGATGTTCACTCTTGTCGTCTCCTGTTTGACCACTTCCAGTTTGCCCTGATTCATGGACCTAACATTCCAGGTTCCTATACAATATTGCTCTTGACAGCATCGAACCCTGCTTCCATCACCAGTTCCATTCACAATTGGGTGTTGTTTTTTCTTTGGCTCCTTCCCTTCATTCTTTCTGGAGTTATTTCTCCACTGATCTCCAGTAGCATATTGGGCATTTACGGACCTGGGGAGTTCATCTTTCAGTGTCCTATCTTTTTACCTTTTCATACTGTTCATGGGGTTCTCAAGGCAAGAATACTGAAGTGGTTTGTCATTCCCTTCTCCAGTGGACAACATTCTGTCAGACCTCTCCACTGTGACCTGGCCATCTTGGGTGGCCCTACATGGCTTGGCTTAGTTTCACTGAGTTAGACAAGGCTGTGGTCCATGTGATCAGATTAGCTAGTTGTCTGTGATTGTAGTTTCAGTCTGTCTGCCATCTGATCCCCTCTCTCAGTGCCTACTCTCTTACTTGGGTTAAGTAAATTATTGGTTACTCAACAAAAATATTGGTTAAAAATTTTATAAAAAATGACATGATATTGGTTAAAAACAAACAAACAAACAAACTACTGACCCTCTCAGTACCTATGATGTTAAAATAAGACAAGTATCTGTTAGGATTTTTGGTGGTCCTAACAAAATATTTATTATTTTCAAGTTTAACTGCTTAAGACCATTTATTCTATCACTTGCAAGCCAGCCCATCTTCAGTGAGACTCCCTTCAACAAAGGATACTAGTGTCTATATATATAGCAATTCATAAAGCACTTTTATTAGTGCCAACAAAAACTCCTTCACTGCAGATCCTTTAGAAACTTCATCTCATGACTTCTCTAGTCTAGCCTGCAGTTTCGTTGTCAGAAGTTGCCCAAGGCTTTCTTATGCAAGGAACTTCCCCTCATGGTGCTATAGTATTTGCCAGAGTGACAATTCTTTATCCTTCATGCTAAGCTACTTACTCTGGATCATTGAAATAGTTACCCACACACTTGGCACAGCTATTGAAGTTTCCTTGCTACAAGATGGAGGTAAACAAAGACATTCTTATAGATTCTACCTGTGGTATTTTTGACAGATGTCATGTTGCTTGAGGACATCCTTTCCCAGACCTCTTGGCTACTTAAGGAACTTCCTACTATTAACTGAGTAAACAGAGAATGAGATTCACATAATTTACAGATGGCATCACCTTCGATGTACATGATGGAGATCAGCAGGAAATTACTGTTTTCATTACATTAATCAGGAAATCCTAACATAAAATGAGACCCAAGGGTCATGACAGTTAATTACACTTCAGGTAGTCATCTTACCAATGCTAAGATGCTCTGGCCAGCCATCAAACTCATCTGCACACTTTGCAGACTTTTGAGCAATTATCAAAGGTAAAATAGTTGTCCAGTGCTAACTGTAGTAGAATGAAAGACAAGCATAGGGATGAAGTGATGCATAAATATGTGATAAATTAAAGCAAAATATTAATAAAGTATCAGTGTAAAGTATAAAAATATTTTTTCTAAAATGTTTTAATATTTGTATATGTTTGAAAAATGTCATAACGAATGTGAAGAAAGGTTTTTATAGACCATTAAAAATAAAAATGGAAACTAAACTACAAACACAATGTTTTCATTTTTGATAGAACCCTAATTTTTAAACAAAAAACTCTAAAGATGATTTTGGAATGTTGGGAACTTGCAAATGTGAAATGAAATTTAAATTATACAGGTTTAAAATGTTTTACATGTAATAATGACATCTCTTTTAGGTATAAAATATAACTAAAAGATACAAGTTTTATGATATATGCAGTGTCTAGAATATGTGAAATTATTCATCAATATAATTATAAAACAAATAAAAGATACAGATAGATATAAATGGATAGAAACAAATATATTTGAATAATTTTACATTGACCAAAAAGTGGGATATTTAAATTAAAAGACTCTGCTTTCATCATTTTTTGTAATTATGGATTGTCACTTCTGGATTGTGTAAATCAATTATCACTTCTGGGTCGTGTAAATCAATTATGATAGAGATTCTTATACGTAATAGTTATATTGCATCATCTTTAGTCCTGCGTCTTTTGTGTCTTACATTGATCTTTCCTTCATTTTCTTCTGCATGTAAAATGATCATGTTCTGATATTCCTGAATTTTGTTCAAAGAAATTCACTTGCCGCTTTGACCACAAGATGTCCTCTGCCACCATCTACTTCAGTGAATTGCAATGTAAACTGTTTGCAACACTATATTTAATAACATAGCACTTAAAAGATTCTATACATCAATTTTAAGACACAGCCTAGAGAAACACTTTTTGAAATGAAGTGAACTGATTAGAAAATGCAGATGAAGCTGCATTTTCCATGCACACTGGCAGCATCCCATCTCAAGCCCTCATGTCACTCTGCTTCTCTGAAAGAGGGCTTTCCAAGGTTCCACAGGAATTAGCTAGATCTATTCAATTCAAACCTTGGGGCTGGGGTACCCACAGTTGGTGTTGGAGGCTCTGGGGAGCTGTGAAATCAATTCTAACCAGGCTTCACTAATAAAGTGACTGCCGAAGTGGTCCTGATATGATCAGTGGGCTGTAGGAGACAGAACAGTAGGGAGTATGTGGTTTATTCATCCTCCAGCTTCATCTGGCCTCAGAGGTGACCAAGAAGATACAGTCCAACATACAGGCAGACAAAACAGATTTTAGAGCTAACTCTCCACAAATTTGAATTGAAAACTCTAATTGAATGTCAACGTTATGCCTGATAAAGAAAACAAGGAAAGTCCATTTCAGGGTGGGTAGATAAGTTCATGTATCATGATATTTGTCATGTCCCCATTCTACAATGTAAAAAGACCCCAACCGTTGTCTCTCTGGTATATTTTTATGAACTGAATGTTTATATGGGCCAAGTCGCTTCAGTCATTCCAACTCTGTGTGACTCTAGAGATTATAGCCTGCCAGGCTCCTCTGTCCAGGGAATTCTCCAGACAAGAATACTGGAGTGGGTTGCCATGCTTTCCTCCAGGAGATCTTCCCAACTCAGGGATTGAATCCACGTCTGCTGCATTGCAGGCATATTCTTTATCAACTGAGCCACCAGGGAAGCCCCAACTAGGTATTGTGGTATGGAATATATTATATAGAAATTCAAACAGGCTATCTCTACCAGGAGTGATTGTAGTAGTTGTACAGGTGTAATTGTAGTTGCATGACAGTATTACTTGAAGCCAGAATGATTGGGAATTGCTATTATAATTTAGTGACAAAGGACCAGGATTCTACACATGCTGCAAAGCTTGGGACTATCCGGAACAAGGAAAAACTGTCCCTAATCAAATGCCAGTAGCACTCTGATAAGAAATACCATTTCAGATATTATTTTTAGTATTTCTCCTACTGATTATTTTTCTTAAATCACTTTCTTGCATCTTATCTCACATAGCATATAGCTCAGGTAATACTTTAGTAACCCAAACATTTAACTAATTAATATAAAAATCTTACCTGAATAAATCTTAAACATGAGAGTCTTGAATTTTGTATTATATAACTTTCAAAATTTCATGAGTAATTTCTATCAATCTTTTTCAATTTGGAAAGTGTAGCTATTTTCAAAATTTCAAATATCAAAACAGTAATAAATATATGCAGATTTTCTCAGTGAAATCAAGGAGTTTTGTAAATATTTTCCTTTCAGAATAGTGTAAAGAATGAGTTCATTTCTTTATAAATGCCCTGCTCATCATTCTTTCTTTCATAAATATTTAGATGAACCATTTAGAATATAAATCTCTTGGTAAAAAAAAAAACAAAAACAAAAACAAAAAATACTGAAAGACCAAACTGTAGATTTTCTTTGGCAGGGAAAAAATGGTGCTGAACCAATGCTGCTACCTGGCAATACCAGAGCTAAAATTTTACATAGGTTTGTACCTGGTCCAGTTGTGGATATGAGGTCTGTGCATATAGATTGGAGATAAGTAAATAACACATGGGTAGAGAATTCAGAACAAATAATATCGAGTTTTAAAATGTGTGCCTATATTGAATGCAGTCTAGAGTGAATGAGAAAAATTCTTCATCTCAAATCTTGTCTGAGACTAAACTTTTTTGCTTGATGTAATTTACAGTTTTCTCTAGAGAGCAAAGTATTTCTATTAAAATCCTCAAGTGTTTTTTTTTTCTATGATTTTAAAGAGATTAAGAATTCATTCTAGAGAATAAGAATCACTCATATCACTGACAGACCATCCATCCTTATAATCTCTAAGCAGTCATTCCTTTAATTTACCACATTTGTCGTCCTTGTTGTTGTTGTTTCTGTGTATGTTTTTCTTTGTACTATATAAATGCACCAATAAGTACTATAAACCTTTGAATTTTTTTTTAAAGCATCTCTTTGGCAATTTGAAGGAAAATTCCTCTGAGAGCTGGTGATGGACAGGGAGGCCTGGCGTGTTGCAGTTCATGGGGTCGCAAAGAGTCGGACACGACTGAGCGACTGATCTGATCTGATCTGATAGTCAAGTTAATGTAATGAAAACAATTATGAGCAGAAACAGCCCTTTCATGTTGAAATAATAGTAAATTTTAAGAATTGAGAGTCACTGACTTCTAAGGCGCCATAGTAACATTTCCTTATTGGCTATCTTAGAGTGAGGGAGGGATTTCCACCTAGAGTTGTAGAGAATGACCAAACACACGGTAGCTAACACCTGACAGATAACAGCAGTTTATTAATAGCACACACTCACAACCCGGGGGAGGATGACAAAGTAAACCACGCAAAGCCACAAGGAGCTGCACTTAGCATCATATCAAAGAAGCAAGAGCCAGTGTGGGAGGGGTGACCCCAGGTCCTGCAGGATAATATGATTTATTATTTGAATAATTTCATGGAATGGCAACGGAATCAAATATGTTACTGAATGTTGTTAGTAAAGGCTCCAAAATGGAGAACGGTGAATTTAGGACTAAATGGATCCAGATCTGAGCTCGAGTTGCCCTGCCTATATGTCCCTGTTAGCTTTGGCTGGTTCCACACACAAGGTGGAACATTTTGAAAAAAACACCTCAAAGCCAGGGTCCCATGTGTAAGAATTTCTATTTTCCAAAGACCAGGGGTTCAAGAACAGAAAGAGATCTAGAGTGCTCATCAACTCTGAGTTACATCCATATAGAGTAATTAAAAAAATTTCTCCTTTGTAAGTGAAATCACCACATAGAAAAAACATTCAAGATCTCTTAGCTTGAAATACTTCTCTGATAAATAAGCTATTGAAGTATAACTTAAATATATTTAAATCCCAGATGTCCATGCCAATTGCAAAGCAGTTTATAAGATAAACTTTTGTGATTAAGTTAGAGAAAAACACTGGGATGACCCAGAGGGATGGTATGGGGAGGGAGGAGGGAGGAGGGTTCAGGATGGGGAACACATGTATACCTGTGGCGGATTCATTTTGTTATATGGCAAAAACAATACAATATTGTAAAGTTAAAAAATAAAATAAAATGAAAAAAAAAAAAACACATTACTTTTTAAAGTGATAAAGACTCTCCAATATTTAAGTAGATTTTAAGTAGTTAAGATTAAAGTTTAAGTAGTTTAGATAACAATTGTATATTTAGGAAACCATCTTTCTACAGGAGACAAGGATCAAGACCATCCCCATGGAAAAGAAATGCAAAAAAGCAAAATGGCTGTCTGGGGAGGCCTTACAAATAGCTGTGAAAAGAAGAGAAGTGAAAAGCAAAGGAGAAAAGGAAAGATATAAATATCTGAATGCAGAGTTCCAAAGAATAGCAAGAAGAGATAAGAAAGCCTTCTTCAGCGATCAATGCAAAGAAATAGAGGAAAACAACAGATGGGAAAGACTAGGGATCTCTTCAAGAAAATTAGAGATACCAAAGGAATATTTCATGAAAAGATGGGCTCAATACAGGACAGAAATGGTATGGACCTAACAGAAGCAGAAGATATTAAGAAGAGATGGCAAGAATACACAGAAGAACTGGACAAAAAAGATCTTCAAGACCCAGATAATTACGATGGTGTGATCACTGACCTAGAGCCAGACATCCTGAAATGTGAAGTCAAGTGGGCCTTAGAAAGCATCACTAGGAACAAAGCTAGTAGAGGTGATGGAATTCCAGTTGAGCTATTCCAAATCCTGAAAGATGATGCTGTGAAAGTGCTGCACTCAATATGCCAGCAAATTTGGAAAACTCAGCAGTGGCCACAAGATTGGAAAAGGTCAGTTTTCATCCCAATCCCAAAGAAAGGCAATGCCAAAGAATTCTCAAACTACCACACAACTGCACTCATCTCACACGCTAGTAAAGTAATGCTTAAAATTCTCCAAGCCAGGCTTCAGCAATACGTGAAACGTGAACTTCCTGATGTTCAAGCTGGTTTTAGAAAAGGCAGCGGAAGCAGAGATCAAATTGCCAACATCTGCTGGATCATGGAAAAAGCAAGAGAGTTCCAGAAAAACATCTATTTCTGCTTTATTGACTATGCCAAAGCCTTTGACTCTGTGGATCACAATAAACTGTGGAAAATTCTGAAAGAGATGGGAATACCAGACCACCTGATCTGCCTCTTGAGAAATTTGTATGCAGGTCAGGAAGCAATAGTTAGAACTGGACATGGAACAGACTGGTTCCAAATAGAAAAAGGAGTACGTCAAGGCTGTATATTGTCACCCTGCTTATTTAACTTATATGCAGAGTACATCATGAGAAACTCTAGGCTGGAAGAATCACAAACTGGAATCAAGATTGCCAGGAGAAATATCAATAACCTCAGATATGCAGATGACACCACTCTTATGGCAGAAAGTGAAGAGGAACTAAAAAGCCTCTTGATGAAAGTGACAGCGGAGAGTGAAAAAGTTGGCTTAAAGCTCAACATTCAGAAAACGAAGATCATGACATCCTATCCCATCACTTCATGGGAAATAGATGGGGAAAGAGTGGAAACAGTGTCAGACTTTATTTTTCTGGGCTCCCAAATCACTGCAGATGGTGACTGCAGCCATGAAATTAAAAGATGCTTATTCCTTGGAAGGAAAGTTATGACCAACATAGATAGCATATTCAAATCAGAGACATTACTTTGCCAACAAAGGCCCATCTAGTCAAGGCTATGATTTTTCCTGTGGTCATGTATGAATGTGAGGATTGGACTGTGAAGAAGGCTGAGTGCCGAAGAACTTATGCTTGTGAACTGTGGTGCTGGAGATGACTCTTGAGAGTCCCTTGGACTGCAAGGAGATCCAACCAGTCCATTCTGAAGGAGATCAGCTCTGGGATTTCTTTGAAAGGAATGATGCTAAAGCTGAAACTCCAGTCCTTTGGCCACCTCATGCGAAGTGTTGACTCATTGGAAAAGACTCTGATGCTGGGAGGGATTGGGGGCAAGAGGAGAACGGGACAACAGAGGATGAGATGGCTGGATGGCATCACTGACTCGATGGACATGAGTCTGAGTGAGCTCTGGGAGTTGGTGCTGGACAGGGAGGCCTGGGGTGCTGCGATTCATGGGGCTGCAAAGAGTCGGACACGACTGAGCGACTGATCTGATCTGATCTGATCTGAACATATCAAAAATATTTTCAAATAAATTTGAAGATGGAAATATAAACTGTTACAATGTGCATAATTACAGAACTCTTTAAAACTATTTTAAGCTCTTTATATGCATTCATTCTCCCAGAAGTGTTAAATGGGAGAGATACCATTATACTGAATAAGTACTTAAGCATTTCTATGGAAATATAAATGACAGTCCAAAAACAAAATCTCAAGTGCCTTGTAAGATAATAAGCAGAGAAATCTGTAATATGCTTAATATCATTTTCTCCACTTTGCCTATTATCTTCAATATTCATTTTTATTAGGTTTGATAGATTTTACCCCCTGAATATATTTATCATTTTTTCTCTGCATCTCACATACAATTTAACTTAGGATTCTGTCTATTCTGTATTGCTTCTAGCTTGCCCTTCTCCTTTGGGACAGATTTCCTCAGTTGTCAAAGTACTCTTTCTGAAAACCTAAATAGATTATGTTACTTCTCCTCAAATTCTTCAATAAATCCTAATAGCCTTCAAATTTAAGGCCATTTATCAACAGTAGATCCTTGGGGATCGGCACATATAGAGTTATCTTGTCTCATTCTTTTAATGTATCATCCATCCATCCTTTCATTTGTCCATCCATTTATATTTATAGACCATCAAGTTTGGGTCATGAACTGTTATAAATAAGGCTAAGGATGATATAACTTGAGCAAGCACCGTGGTTCTTCTCTCTTTCACCTTGTGATGAAAATGAAAACAAATAAAAAGGACAATTTTGGAACAGCATCTGTATCTTTAAAAAATAATGAAATGGACCAGTTTGATGACAATGAGATTTGGTTATCTCCAATCAAAACAAGAAAGTCAAGGGAGATTACTCCAGTAATAGTTGTGCTTCCTTCACTAATGCATTTCCTAAATTTTTGGTAAAGAGAGAGGTTTTGATCCTCTCAGGAGGTGTGCTTCAGAGATACAGAGCAGCTTTTAAATAATAGATCCACTGGAAGGTTTCCTTCCCCCTGAGTCTTCAGATTTCTTTCTCTTCAGCATGCCAAAGGTCCCATCTTTTGACCTTTTTAAAAAATGTGTACTCATTTATTAAATCTTAAAGCATGTCTAAACTTCACTGATAAACACAATTGTGACCAAGAAACCCACAGAAACTATTCAAGCAGGCAGTGGATCAAGTGTATGATCTAGGGCACACTGTTATTTTTTACAATAAAGGAAAATAGATAGTAAAAAAGAAATAGACATTGTTTCTAACTCCTCCTCATGACTCTGAATGATAAAATTAAAGAATAATAACTAAATAATTCATTAATCCAGGTGACAATTGCTGAAATACCGAGACAGTAACTCCATAAACATGTTCAGGAATCAACACACTAAATCTGAAATTATAGGTGACTATATTCATATAGTCACTTTGGCCACCTGATGCGAAGAACTGACTCATTTGAAAACACCTTGATACTGGGAAAGATTGAAGGCAGGAGGAGAAGGGGATGACAGAGGATGAGATGGTTGGATGACATCACCGACTCAATGGGCATGAGTTTGAGTAAATTCCAGGAGTTGGTAATGGACAGGAAGGCCTGGCGTGCTGCAGTCCATGGGGTCGCAAAGAGTCAGGTATGACTGAGAGACTGAAATGATATCCATATTAAAAAGATTGGCTTTTTATTTTTAGTATTGTATTTATTTTTATTTTTAATTAATTAATTAATTTTACTTTCCAATATTGTATTGGTTTTGCCATACATTGACTTGAATCCACCATGAGTGTACATGTGTTCCCCATCCTGAACCCCACTCCCACCTCCCTCCGCATCCCATGCTAAGTCGCTTCAGTCGTGTCAGACTCTGTGCAACCCCATAGACGGCAGCCCACCAGGCTCCCCTGTCCCTGGGATTCTCCAGCAAGAACACTGGAGTGGGTTGGCATTTCTTTCTCCAATGCATGAAAAGGAAAAGTGAAAGTGAAGTTGCTCAGTCTTGTCCAACTCTTAGCGAGCCCATGGACTGCAGCCTAACAGGTTCTTCCGTTCATGGGATTTTCCAAACAAGAGTACTGGAGTGGGGTGCCATTGCCTTCTCTATCCCCATCCCATCCCTCTGGGTTATCCCAGTTCACCAGCACTGAGCACCCTGTACCATGCATCAAACCTGGAGTAAAAAAAGAAAGAAAGAAAACAATGTCTTTGCTGCTGCTGCTAAGTCACTTCAATAGTGTCCAACCCTGTGTGACCCCATAGACGGCAGCCCACCAGGCTGCTCCGTCCCTGGGATTCTCCAGGCAAGAATTCTGGAGTGGGATGCCATTTCCTTCTCCAATAAGATTGGCTTTACTAAGCCTAATATCTATTCTTACATGGTTTTTAACACTCTTGAAATTGCCCCTCATATAAGCTCTTCAGGATCCTAATAATATAAACTACTGTAGGCTTGCCCTTTCAGTGTATAGGCCATCTCTTTCTAGAATAAATCTTGAACATTTATATTCAAGATTATGTTGGAATCAAATTCATTTTGTACTTGAGAGCAGTAAGATGTGATGGTGAATGAGAAAAGAACCCAGAGGAGAATCAGTATCAGATTTTGGCAAAGCAGTTATTGACAATATTTTATGTAGCAAACAAAAAGTTTTTCCCTCAAATGTGGTAGACTGGGGTTGTCTCCTCAGCCAAAGCTGTTGAGAGGAACATCAAGATTCAAAATTTTCAGTCTCATTCACAGCTCTCCAAATGACCTTCTTCCAGTTTCTTCTTACAAGTATTCTAGTACCAAGGAACTTCCCTGGTGGCTCAGCTGGTAAAGAATCTCCTGCAATGCAGGATACCTGGGTTTGATCCCTGGGTTGGGAAGATCCCCTGGAGAAGAGAAAGGCTACTCACTCCAGTATTCTGGCCTGGAGAATTCCATGGACTTTATAGTGGGGTCACAAAGTCAGACACGACTGAATGACTTTCACTTTCATTTACAAGTATTCTGGTACCAAGGAATACTCTGGTACTCAATGTATTCCTTTCTTTTGGTGTATATCTCAGTAATACATATTATCAATAATTTATACTGCATTTTAACATCTTTGAGTGGCAGTTTGGAAGCCATTAAGTGAAAAATAAAATAAATTTAATGAATTGACAAAAAATTTTAATTGAAATATTTGGATCCAAAATATTAATTTTAAAATTTTAATATTGCATACACACACAAACACAAATAGGATTAAATTTATATTTTGCCTAAACTTTTCACTAAAAAACTCAACTATTAAGCTTTTCTTCAGGTTTGAATTTCAAAAATTGAATGCATACCAGCTTAAACATCAGTCATATCCAGCATATTTGTATTTGTGGTGTAATCAGTGATCTGTTAACTTTGTAGAGTATCATTGTATCTAACAATATGATATGACATTCTGATTTACTAATAATATCTGATTATTCTAGTTAAATTCAGGTAAGTTTTCTAGAAATATATATAATTGATATTTTTAAATTCCATGAACAGATTACTTATAAATATTATCAGAAGGAAATAATATTGCAGTAATAATGATAATTTAATACATTTAATTATAAAAATCAATTTTCAGATAATTTACAGAGGTAAATAATAAGACTTATTCAAGTTTCTATAAGGGAAGGAGTATGTTAGGTGGATGGAGCTAATAAGAACAAATTGAAAAAAATTATAAAAATTCAAATAATATTAGAAATATATATAATATCAGCTTATAGCAGCCTAATTTTAATCTTTACAAAACTAGTATAACATTTTAATTAATGCCCAAAATGACACTAAAGCATATGCAAGGAGACAGGATAAACCACACATTTTAGCAAGGTTTTTCTTATTGAAAGTTCAAAATGTAATAATTTGGGGGGAAGAAAATAACAGAGAGAACTCTTTCCATAGGTGGATGAAAAATGATAAATATTTAAAATAATGTAGTGACTGTTGTTAGGGGTTCAGAACAGACCACCCCAAAATGTGGCACTTTAGCATGTGTATGTTTTTCATTAAAGGAGACCCTCTGGCCTCAAGAGACACAACTGTCCCTGCCTTAACTATCTTGAAGAATTTAAATTGGAGTTAGTTTTCCTGAAGAGGAGTTATTTCCAGAGACAAACTTTATCTAAGTGACCCCATCTATATGACAGAGCAGACATCTATTTATCAAACATCATCTCTTCTTGTTGTTGCCCTGTGAATAACTCTCCTATTTAAATTTGATTCTCCTGTGTATCTACCTTAATGGCAATTTAATTCTTAGACCAGCCAAAAGAACCTAGAACAGGGGAATGTTTTCTTCTTCCCTGATAATATATTAAAAAAATGAAAGAGACTTGAATGGTTATAATAAAGTATGACCAACAAATCTTGATAGAAAAATAATTGGATGCAAACCTTGGGGGAAATGAAGCAAACTAATTTAACTCATGTTTCTGTTTTCTCTTCCCTTGTGGCTCAGCTGGTAAAGAATCAGCTTGCAATGCGGGAGACCTAGGTTCAATCCCTGTGTTCGGAAGTTTCCCTGGAGAAGAGAAAGGCAACTCCTCCAGTATTCTGGCCTGTGTAGTCCCTGGGGGCACAAAGAACCAGACACGACTGAGTGACTTTCACTTTTCTGTTTTCTATAAATGGGTAGATGATGCTATAAGAAAGGTACCACAGGACGATACAGGTTTGTTTGAATAGATAATAAGGTAGATATGTGTATTTGAGGCAGATAGAAGGAGAATTGAAAATAAGGAAGTAAAAGCAGTAAATAAGGAAATGTTATTCAAGGTATTTGGTGGGAAAGGACGGTTATATTTATTTTAAATAGAAGAGAACTGAACATGTGTTTACTTTGAGGAAAATTCACTAATAGAAATAAGTAGATGTGAAAGGTGCAGGACAAAGAAGCCCTGACAGAGGATGTGGAATAGAAATTGAAGCACAGAAGGTAGGATTACCCTCCAGGAAAGGCAGAGATGCTGCACTTCAGAAACACAATTGGAAGCTCTGAACTTGGCTTCAGAAAGAGGTAGAACCTTTAGGTCAGTGTGTCCAGGGGTCTCATTCAAAAGAGCCTCACATTTCTCTGAAAAAGGTACTTTACATTGATATTGCAATATATTTAAGAAAATAGTCTTTAGAAAATAAATAATTTTAATTTCTTAGTAAAGTATCAGATCAGATCAGTCGCTCAGTCGTGTCGGACTCTTTGCGACCCCATGAACCGCAGCACGCCAGGCCTTCCTGTCCATCACCAGCTCCCGGAGGTCACTCAGACTCACACCCATCAAGTCAGTGATGCCATCCAGCCATCTCATCCTCTGTCGTCCCCTTCTCCTCCTGCCCTCAATCCCTCCCAGCATCAGAGTCTTCTCCAATGAGTCAACTCTTTGCATGAGGTGGCCAAAATACTGGAGTTTCAGCTTTAGCATCAGTCCTTCCAAAGAAATTCCAGGATTGATCTCCTTCAGAATGGACTGGTTGGATCTTCTTGCAGTCCAAGGGACTCTCAAGAGTCTTCTCCAACACCACAGTTCAAAAGCATCAATTCTTCGGTGCTCAGCCTTCTTCACAGTCCAGCTCTCACATCCATACATGACCACAGGAAAGACCATAGCCTTGACTAGGCGAACCTTTTTTGGTAAAGTAATGTCTCTGCTTTTGAATATGCTATCTAGGTTGGTCATAACTTTCCAATAGTAAAGTATAAAGCAGTGTTAAATGGAAACCTACTTGAATTTAAAAAATCTAATATTTACCTCAACTATGTAGATGACACCACCGTTATGGCAGAAAGTGAAGAGGAACTCAAAAGCCTCTTGATGAAAGTGAAAGTGGAGAGTGAAAAGGTTGGCTTAAAGCTCAACATTCAGAAAACAAAGATCATGGCATCTGGTCCCATCACTACATGGGAAATAGATGGAGAAACAGTGGAAACAGTGTCATACTTTATTTTTCTGGGCTCCAAAATCACTGCAGATGGTGACTGCAGCCATGAAATTAAAAGACGCTTACTCCTTGGAAGGAAGGTTATGACCAACCTAGATAGCATATTCAAAAGCAGAGACATCACTTTGCCAACAAAGGTTCGCCTAGTCAAGGCTATGGTCTTTCCTGTGGTCATGTATGGATGTGAGAGCTGGACTGTGAAGAAAGCTGAGCGCCGAAGAATAGATGCTTTTGAACTATGGTGTTGGACAAGACTCTTGAGAGTCCCTTGGACTGCAAGGAGATCCAACCGGTCCATTCTGAAGGAGATCAGACCTGGGATTTCTTTGGAGGGAATGATGCTCAAGCTGAAACTCCAGTATTTTGGCCACCTCATGCGAAGAGTTGACTCATTGGAGAAGACTCTGATGCTGGGAGGGATTGAGGGCAGGAGGAGAAGGGGACGACAGAGGATGAGATGGCTGGATGGCATCACTGACTCGATGAATGTGAGTCTGAGTGACCTCCGAGAGCTGGTGATGGATAGGGAGGCCTGGCGTTCTGCAGTTCATGGGGTCGCAAAGAGTCGGACACGACTGAGCGACTGATCTGATCTGATCTGATCCACATTTCACCTACTGTAGTTATGCTTGCATGCTCAGTCATGTCTGACTCTTTCTTGGCAACCTCATGGACTGTAGCCTACCAAGCTCCTCTTGTCCATGGGATTACCTAGGCAGAGAATACTGGCGTGGGTTGCCATTTCCTCCTCCAGGGGATCACCTACATAACATATAATAGAGCAAAACTGTTTGTTGTCAAGTCTTTTTTATGTGTATTATTTGCATAAAAATAGTAGCATCTCTAGCATATGAAGTTATGTTATACTTAGTATTATATTATTTTTCAAATGCTATAATTATTCTGACTCTAGTAAGAGCATCTAATTAAGTTTGTATCATGAAAAATGTTGATATTGCAAAGGCAATAAAATGTATGAAAAGTTTTAATGTCAGTGATCACTTTGCCACCATTTTTCTGTAATTATAAATCAGCTTAATCACTGAACAAATACAAATAGTTTAATTCTTAGCCTTAAAAGTCACTGTTATTTCATAAGACAGATTAGTAAGTAGTATTATTGATATAGAAACAAAGCTTTTATTCACTATTCTTCCTTACAAATATTTCTTGCTGCTAAGTTGCTTCAATCATGTCCAACTCTTTGTGATCCCATTGACTAGCCTACCAGTCTCCTCTGTCCATGGGATTATGCAAGCAAGAATATACTGGAGTGGGTTGCCATGCCTTCCTCCCAGGGATCTTCCCAACCCAGGGATTGAACCTGTGTCTCATGTCTCTTGCACTTGGCTGGTAGGTTCTTTACCACTAGTGCCAGATCCTGTATTTACTAAATAGACAGATGATATATATATTTTAAACTGCTTATGAATTTTATTTTATCTTAATTTAAAAAGCAGAACATTAAAATATTCATGATATTTACTTTTCTATTTTTATGTTCTTAATCTTTGAGTAATAAACATAATTTTAGTTTAATATGAAGTTTTTTTTTTTAATTAAAATCTTCTTAAGGCATGTTCTTAAGGTGGAGGATGGGGAAAGAATTAGGTGAGTATAGCTTTCATATAGAATTTTTGCTAATGCCTAAACTGACTAAAAGTAATTTGAAAATTTGAAAGTATTTTCCCCCATCACAAATATTGAAGCATATCATTATATTCCCTACTTATCATGACTGTTTTTTCAGTGTAGATTAGGAAGTAAGGAACATTTGATTTAAATATTTTTTATGAAACAACAAGTGTACATTATTTACGAATCCTTCATCTCATCACTTGGGGCTTCCCTGTTGGCTCAGAGGTTAAAGCGTCTGCCTACAATACGGGAGACCTGGGTTCAATCCCTGGGTCGGGAAGATCCCCTGGAGAAGGAAATGGCAGCCCACTCCAGTATCCTTTCCTGGAGAATCCCATGGGCGGAGGAGCCTGGTGGGCTATGGTCCATGGGGTCGCAAAGAGTCGGACACGACTGAGCGACTTCACTTTCACTTTCTTTCACTTCATCTCATCACTTATCCCAAAAACAGAATAACTCATATACATTCTGAGTATACTCAAGAGTAAGGATATATTTAAAATCTCTCACTAAGAACAAACCTTTTCATTTTGCAAATTTCCTTTCTCCTAACTACTTTTTTGGGACGTCCCAGGTGGCTCAGTGTTAAAAAAAATAAGCCTGCCAATCAAGAGATGCGGGTTCAATACCTCTAGGCCAGGAAGACCCCCTGAAGGAGGAAATGGGAACCCACTCCAGTATTCTTGCCTCTGAAATCCCATGGACAGAGGAGCGTGGTGAGCGACAGTCCATGAGGTCGCAAATGACTCAGACGTGACTGAAGTGACTAAACAACAACAATAACTTCCTCTTTAGTCAGATAATCAGAAGCAGGGATACTTTTGGTGGCAGGCGTGGGGGGGTAAATAAAAGTATCAATTAAAAGTTCTTAATAAAAGACTATGTGCTTTATATTTGTAAGATTTAAGGTAACATGCCTGGAAAATCCCATGGACGGAAGATCCTGGTGGGCTCCAGTCCATGGGGTCGTTAAGAGCGACTGAGCGACTTCACTTTCACTTTTCACTTTCATGCATTGGAGAAGGAAATGGCAACCCACTCCAGTGTTCTTGCCTGGAGAATCCCAGGGACAGAGGAGCCTGGTGAGCTTCCGTCTATGGGGTCGCACAGAGTCGGACACGACTGAAGCGACTTAGCAGCAGCAGCAGCAGCAGCCTTTGATTTCCAGAAGATGAAAACCTAACAGGCGAAGCAATATATTTATACTTAAAATAACAAAATGACTGTTGTCATGGGTATGCCTGGCTAGTTTTCAGTAAAAGAATGTAAGAGAATCATTCTTGCCTTTGAGGACCTCAGAAACATTCCAGACACAGACATAGGCAGTATACAGATACATTCCAGAGGAAAACCAGTTATTCTTTCACTGAATTCCAATATTGTCCTAGTCTTTGTACAGAAGACAATGGGTTAATGGAAGTATGTCTGGAAACTCCAGGATCCCGTGTGTCCTTTGTCTTTAGTCAGCCATAAGTATTCTGCTCTCCTGTGACAATGAAAAATACAACCCCACTTCTAGTGGAGAAATTTTATGGTATCAGAGTGGATGGTGCTCATATTCAAACTATCAGAACAAAGTCCTAAATAATTCCTTGTCAGTTTTTAAACAGCAGCCTGTTTGTTACATCTAATCAAGGAACCTGAAAATTAAATTACTTACTTATCTGTTTTTATCTTAATGAGACAGTAGCTTGGATGGATAATATGACCTCCCTGGTGGCTCCATGGTAAAGAATCCACCCTGCCAATGCAGCAGACTCAGGTTCTATTCTTGGGTTGAAAAGATTCCCTGGAGAAGGAAATGGCAATCCACTCCAGTATTCTTGCCTGGGAAATCCCATGGACAATGGAGCCTGGCTGGCTACAATCTATGGGGTCCAAAAGAGTCGAACACAACTTAGCGACTAAACAATTTATATGGAACTTGAATTCAGTCAACTAAGATGTGCTAAAATCCCCTGAGACTATTGAAGATATGTTCCAATAGTAAGAACATAATTCTTTGAACCTAGGCTTATAAGACTCTGATTTGTTTATGGGATTTGTTTTAGTCTGCTAGGTCTGCCATAACAAAATGCCATAGAATAATTGGCTTAAACAACAGAAATTTATTTCCTCATACTTCAGGAGTCTGAAAATCTAATATCAAAGTGTCAGTAGGTTTGATTTCTCCCAAGTCCTTACTGCTTGGTTTGCAGATGGCCGCCTTCTCTGTGTTGTTATATGGCTTTTGCTTTGTGTAAACCCACCCCAGTGTCTCCTTCTCCTCCTATAAGAATACCAGTTCTGTTGAATTCAGCCTGACCCATATTATCTCCTTTGACTGTAATTACTTCTTTAGAACCCCTGTCTTTAACACAGCCACATCAGAAGTAAGAACTTCCACAAGTAAACTTTGGGGGAAAATAATCCAGGCCATAATGACATTTACAAAGTGTTGTCATCAACCAAAGACTTATTTTGGGTTGCCTTATTACCAAAAAAGCAACTTAAAAATCCAACAGATTTTTGGTTAGGAAATGCTGGCAAATACTTGTGGTAAAAAATACAATAAAAAACAGCTAAACAAGAACAGCAACAAAGATCTACCTATTTGCCTGAAATGTTTAACACATTGCTTTTACTTCTGTTCTTCAAGAAAATGTAATCACATATACATGTCTTTTAGGTAACTCAGATATATAATACCAGGTTGTATAAGATGGCATATAATGCTCTCAAATATGGTGATATGAACAACAACTGAAGTACAGAAAAGTAGGCTAGAGTTTCCACAACTGGTTTCACAGATTGAATGAAAAAAGCAAAAACCAGGTGTGAATGATTTGTGATTCCTTCTGATCCTCCACTGTAAGTGAACAGGGATGCCCCTAATGTCACATATAAGGACTAGGAAGAACTCTCTGTAGTTGTTTGTCTGAACACATTGAAATATAGAAACAAAGGGAATTAGCTGAGAAAATCACATGAAACTAAACTTGTTTTCAGTCCTAATAATTTTAAGAACAGAAAATGGCATCCTAAGTCAGGGTACATGGAAAATAAAACAAATGCCAAATTTTGTCGTTGCACCAAAACATAAAAAAGCATCAAACACTAAGCTAAAGATAATTCCTGATTCATGCATATGGTTTCTTTTACTACTGTAGGAATAAGAATATCTATGACTAAGTTGGATGGGTGGATAGATAGCAGGTAAAAGAAATATTCCACAATTTTGAATTGTTTCTTAGTCATGTAGTGCTTCAACTCTGGTAAATAAACAAATGAATGTTAGGATAATTTATCATCTTAATGTGGTTAAAATATGATTAGTAAAATATTTATTTTTAGGGACTGTTTTAAAATATACCAACCTCTTGGTATTCAGTTCAGTTCAGTTCATTCGCTTAGTCATGTCCAATTCTTTGCGATCCCATGAATCACAGCACGCCGGGCCTACCTGTCTATCACCAACTCACGGAATTCACTCCGACTCACTTCCATAGAGTCAGTGATGCCATCCAGCCATCTCATCTTCTGTCATCCCCTTCTCTTCCTGCCCCCAGTCCCACCCAGCATCAGAGTCTTTTCCAATGAGTCAACTCTTCGCATGAGGTGGCCAAAGTACTGGAGTTTCAGCTTTAGCATCATTTCTTCCAAAGAAATCCCAGTGCTGATCTCCTTCAGAATGGACTGGTTGGATCTCCTTGCAAATCCAAGGGACTCTAAAGAGTCTTCTCCAACACCACAGTTCAAAAGCATCAATTCTTCGGTGCTCAGCCTTCTTCACAGTCCAACTCTCACATCCATACGTGATCACAGGAAAAACCATAGCCTTGACTAGGTGGACCTTTGTTGGTATTCTGTAGTGCACAATTCATTGTAAAAAAAAAAAAAAAATCCATGTAAATATTTTCATTACAGGAAGACTTGTGGGAAAATGTAGGTCTAACTAAATATAATAATTTCAGACAGTGTGTTACCACCTTATATACCACAGCATGGCTTTTTCAGACTCTTAGGTAGATATGGACTGCAAGGAGATCCAACCAGTCCATTCTAAAGGAAATCAGCCCTGGGTATTCTTTGGAAGGAATGATGCTAAAGCTGAAACTCCAGTACTTTGGCCACCTCATGTGAAGAGTTGATTCCTTGGAAAGACTGATGCTGGGAGGGATTGGGGGCAGGAGGAGAAGGAGAGGACAGAGGATGAGATGGCTGGATGGCATCACTGACTCGATGGACATGAGTTTGAGTGAACTCTGGGAGATGGTGATGAACAAGGAGGCCTGGCATGCTACGATTCATGGGGTCACAGAGTTGGACATGACTGAGCGACTAAACTGAACTGAACTGAACTGAGGTAGATATGGTAGTTCTCTCATCCCTATAGTCTAGAGACATAAAAACCATTCAATCTGACATTTGCCACTATGCAATCTATTATGTGGTTTTTGTGTAATATTTTTAGGTTTTAAATATATAAAGCCAAATAGTAATTGGCATAGCTTTTAGGAAGTATAATTCAAACCCAATTGCCTTTTGTGTGGAAAGCTAATTCTTAATATCTAACATAAAGTTTTTGTTCTTTAGTTTTTGGCATTGTTTCTTGTTCTCTCAGCTGCCTACTGTAGCAGCAACTGGTCATTTAAATAGAATTTTCTGCACAGGATCTTGAAACTAGAATCAAGTGATGTATCTTAATAAATACTGTTTTAAGTCTTATTAGGAGACTAAGCTGGATATTGAGAATACATTTTTTTCATGTGTGAGAGACATTCTCAAACCTATTTATGTTTCCAACAAACTAGCAGGACCTCAACCAGAACAGAAATTGCCAAAATGCATATCCTATTTATTATGGGGTATAACCAAAACATATGTCCTATACAGAATAACTTCGTAGACTCAAGAAGTCAAGTACACTGAACTTCTTCCACCTGACACTGGTATCCAGGGCTGAGGCTCTATTCTCTTGAATTTATTACAGTAAATTATAATTTACATGTGATTTATGTTTTAGAATATTTTGTCAAAGTCAAAATGCATCCTGGAAGAAAATATTTCATTTTTAAAGCATTATATATTTCTGATAAATGCACATTAGCTGAATAATATGTCGATATTGATATGAGTATGAACTAATGTGACAATAAAAACAATCCTCCTCACATTATGATTATGTTATGATCATAATTTTCTCACATACATGGCTAGCAGTTGAACTCCTCTACTCTTCCTAGTCTACCACATAAATGCCTTGGCTGATTATTTATTGTAACAGTTCTTAGGGGAACAACAAAACCTTCTATTAAAGCTATTGTTAGTTCTTAAAGAAAAGGATGTCTAGAGAAACCTGAAGTTAAGTTAGTGACTTGAATAATGTTTTATGAAAAACAACTTGTTGAGAATGAAAGGATGACTGTTTGTAATTCCTTTAAAGTTTACTCACATTTGTAGAGCCTGAAGGAGACTGTGTAAAGAAGATTAAAAAAAAAAAAAAAAAAGCCTGGATGCCACACAAGATTAACGTGGCAATAGAGATAAGAACATTTAATCAATGGAAAACTAGCTTCTTGGAGCAGATCAGATCACAGTGACTGCAGGGCAATGTACAAAGCCCATGAATGATTGCTATTTACCTTTTGAGAACAATGAAAGTAATATTTTGCATTTTGATAGCTACTTTGATCAGAAGTTTCCAAACTCTTATACTATTTTAACATATAAGCTTTCTAAGATAGATATGAGTTCAATCAGACTAGAATAAAGGGATAGGCTGCTTGGATTTCTGTTGGAAAGAATACAAAATGAGTGGAGATTAGAGATGCTTTGGAAAACATTCCACAGCTCAACCCTTGTAGAGTACAAGCTTATATTTTATAGGAAAACCAAGAAAGTTTCAAGGTAATCAAATCATTGACTAGGTATTAATGATATTTTGCGTGTAGATAGAAATATTGAAGTCTTATTGTAAAATGAATGCTGTATATTAATCACTAAAGATAAATAAATAAAAGTCTTAAGGGAAAAATATGTAGCAGTAAAATTGAAGCAGAAAAGTATCAGAAATGATAGCAATAGCATCAGTTTGTTGTTCTTTTTTTTTTTTTTAATTTTTATTGGAGCGTAATTGCTTTACCAATAGCATCAGTTTGAAAATAGTGAGACATTGTATGATTATATTATGATGAATTGTTGTTGTCATTTAATCATTAAGCCATGTCCAACTCTTGTGACCCTATGGACTGTAGCCCACCAAGGTCCTCTTTTCAGGGAATTTTTCAGGCAAGAAACTGGAGTGGATTTCCATTTCCTTCTCAGAGGATGTTCCAGACCCAGGAATTGAACCCACATTTCCTAATTGCCAGGCAGATTTTTTTACCACTGAGTCACCAGAGAAGCCCAATGATGAATTGGGCACCTGTATGTAGAGTGATTATATACTATTAGTTATGAGTAGTTAGCACATATATACTAATGGACATTCATTAACATTGCTTTCTTTAAATGAAAACATCTTTCACACAATTTTTAATCTCACGTACATAATGAAAAGTAAATGTGCTCCCTCACTATAAACACATGACATGTACCAAGACTTCATAAGGTTAGGAGGAAAAAAAAAAAAAAAAACTTAAATTAGGCCTAGATAAAGAAGGGGAAAGCATAGTGTGATAGGAATCAAAGATCTTTCAAGGTTCTATTTTTGTACTAAATGGCTGAATAGATATCTAGTTTGATGATAGATTAAAGGAAGTCACTCAGTTGTGTCTGACTCTTTGTGATCCCATAGACTGTAGCCTGCCAGACTCCTCTATCCATGGAATTCTCCAGGCAAGAATACTAGAATGGGTTGCCATTCTCTTCTCCAGGGAATCTTCCCAGTCCAGGGATCAAACCCAGGTTTCCTGCATAGCAGACAGATTCTTTACCATCTGAGTTACTAGAGAAGTCCTATAGGTTGATAGATAGAAATATAATGTTTTCTCTGTCTTTCATTTAGGGACAGATTTTATGGCATTGTTTATATCTCATACTGTGCATAATAGCATGTTTAACTTTCCATAGCTGGTCTGTGAGAAAATGGATCTTTTCTGCACCCTGATTTTCCTTGTTATATGAAATATTTGAGCAAATGTGTATCCCAAAATAACACTGTTCACCTGGCATTATTAGAATATGTGCTTTGAATTTGTTGACTTGTTTGAACTAATATATGCAGATCATTCTTTTATTCTTATTAACTTTCTTATAATGAATAAAACAGATTTTTAAGAGAGTTTTTTAGAATGAGGAATAAAAGTTAAATGATTTGCTATGCAATTGAACTCTTGACTTAAATATCACCAATGTTCTAACTAAAAAAGCTAACTTTATTCAGTAACTTGTCACTAAAGAAGGCACTAATTATTGTTAAGGCAATGTACTATGGGGAGAAAGTTATATAAATTTTGAAAACACGATGGAAAAAGACCAAGATTGAAGAAGCTGACCACAACCTCAAAAAATGAGAAAATATTCTATTTTTAATGAGTGTCTAAAGCCTAACAGTGACATGCTGACTCTTCATTATTTTATTTCAGTACTATACATCAAGTTCAGCAACCTCAAAGAGGAAAATACTTTGTGCATTTTGTAATAGGATATTAACTTAGCGCCCCAGATAAGGTTTTCAATAAAGCATTAAGAGTGGCAAAGATGCCCTCATATATATTGCAGACATTGTTAACATTATATTTAATTGGCAATCATAATTCTTTCTCATATATTAACAGTATCATACCTTCATTTGTTTTGAGTTATCATATTCTTTAGGTGCTCCTCCCAACTCATTTTTTTTTTTTTCTGAGTCAGTACATAAAGCAAGAATGGAAAAGACTCACATTTCTACATATCATGAAAAATCTCTGAGAGCATATAATTATCCCATTTTTGGTATTGGACCCAATGCTTGCTCTGTTATGTCCTCCAAGTGCTATTCTTTGCCAACATAGAATTTCAAAATTCTGTGTCTACATTCTGTGTGTATGGAGAAGGCAATGACAACCCACTCCAGTACTCTTGCCTGGAAAAATCCCATGGACAGAGGAGCCTGGTAGGCTGCAGTCCATGGGGTTGCTAAGAGTCAGACATGACTGAGCAAGTTCACTTTCACTTTTTGCTTTCATGCATTGGAAAAGAAAATGGCAACCCACTGTATTGTTCTTACCTGGAGAATCCTAGGGGTGGCAGAGCCTGGTGGGCTGCTGTCTATGGGGTCTCACAGAGTCAGACACAACTGAAGCGACTTAGCAGCAGCAGCATTCTGTGTATAGTGATGTGAAAATGACTAATGTTATTCAATGTAAGAAAAAAATAAGAAATTAAGACTCGTACATATATCTGAATTTTAAACATTGTTCTCTTTCAAGTGGAGTCAATTTACAATAATGTGCTACTTTAAGGTGTACAGCAAAGTGACTCAGCTATTTTTTTTCAGATTATATTTCATTATAAGTTATTACAAGGTATTGAATATAATTCCCTGTGCTATATAGTAAATAATTTTTGCTTATCTCTTAACATTTTATATACAGTAGTTGGTATCTGTTCATCCCATACTCCTAATTTGTTTATGAATTAATAACATATTTTCCCTGTACAACAAAAACAAATATTTCTAATATACTTATCATTGTTTATTAATATTAGTAGCAAACTTAAAACATGTCTAAGTATAGATCTTAATACTTTATAAGATAAGCATATTAACTTATTACATGTGTGTTAGACCCTAGTTACATCTGACACTTTGCAACTCAATGGATTGTAGTCCATCAGGCTCTTCCATCAGTGGGATTTCTCAGACAAGAACAATGGAGTGGGTTACTGTTTCCTTCTCCAGGGGATCTTTCTGACTAGGAATTGAACCCGGGTCTCCTGCATTGCAGGCAGATTCTTTACTGGTTGAGTCACCAGGGAATCCCATATATGGATTCAAATAGTAGTGAAGCAAATTTTAAATTCTAGAGGGTTCTTGTTTTCTTTACTAATATATGGATGAATGTGGGCTTCCCAGGTGCTGCTAGTGGTAAGGAATCTGCCTGTCAATACAGGAGACTTAAGAGATACAGGTTATATCCCCAGGTCAGAAAGATACCTTGGAGGAGAAAATGGCAACCCACTCCAGTATTCCTGCCTGGGAAATCCCATGGACAGAGAAGCCTGGTGGGCTACAGTCCATAGGATCACAGAGTCAGACACTATTGAGCACAACACACTCACACATGCAAACACATGTGGATGTATGTAGATCGGACATTTGGGGCTATGATTTGATTTCTTTCTCTCTAATGTGTGTATGAATGTGCATGTGTGCCAAGTAACTTCAGTCGTGTCTGACTCTTTGCTACCCTGTGAACTGTAGCCCATCAGGTTCCTCTGTCCATGGGATTTTCCAGGCAAGAGTACTGGAGTCGGTTTTCATGCCTTCTCCAAGAGATCTTCCTGACCCAGGGACTGAACCCATGTCTTTTATATCTCTTGCATTGGCAGGCAGGTTCTTTACCACTAGTACCACCTTATATACATACAGAAATACATATACAAAGGGAATGTGAACTTGTCATTAAATTTTTCAGAACTGCACAACCTTATGAAAGCAAAATGGAATAGTGTGAATCTCTTTATTCCCAAATGTATGTTTTTTTCATGCATTTAAAAATATCTTGCATTTTAACTTTTGCTAAAAAAAAAAAAAAACACAAAAACACATCATATGCATTCTATCTTTTGAGTATGGCTAGTCCAGACATGGCAATTAACATTTACCAAAGTTTTGATAATATAAAATCCAATAATTTAGTATTACTAGAACATGACATAAAAGTGCCAATGTATGTCATCTGAAACATATATCTGCAAAACTAAGTACTGAAAATCATTATAAATCAATGTTACTAATAGCCTGTATTACTAAGAAATCATTTTCACTGAATTCTCAATCTTACTATAATGAGTGAAATTTTCTTTCAAAACAAATATTTAGATCCCATTTTCTAAAATAAGATAAGAAATCATAAAGGTTTTATGGTTTATATAAGATTTTTATAAATTCAGTATTATCTATAAATGAAAAAATAGGAATAAAAGAAGTAAAAAAAAAAGCCCATAGAATCCTTCTCTTGAAAATTTTACCTGATGATAATGTTGTCTTTCAGAAATAAAAGGAGGCATTTTGAAAGAGTGATTTTGTATTATATTTAAGATAATTGTGTATTAAATTGCTGTCACTAGTACAAAAACACAAAGAGAAATACATGGGTATGTTGCCACATACTTTATGATTACATATATCTAATTGATGCTTTTAATCATCTACAGTGGTTGAACTATACCTACAAAAATTTAGACTTCCCATATTGCCAGTGTTCTTGCCTGGAGAATCCCAGGAACGGGGAAGCCTGGTGGGCTGCCGTCTATGGGGTCACACAGAGTCGGACACGACTGAAGTGACTTAGCATAGCACTGCATATTGCCTGTAATGTGTTTCAACTGAAGAACTGAGTGTAACACCATACAAAAAATAGAGTTTTTCAGGAAAATCATTTAAAAATTTTAAGTTATAATTCTCAATACTTTTTTGCAATATAATCCTAATTATATTGAAGTCCTCAAAATTAGGGTGATGATTTAGGGCTTCTAGAATAAAAATAAACCCATGTTATGCTCTTTCAAATATATTGTGTATTTTATACAATTATTCTTTTTAAAATGTATCTTTAAGAGAATGTGACCAAAACGCCTGTCAGGATATTTATTTGACCTCCTAAATAGTAATTGCTTGAAAATGATATTATTATTATAGTTTAATGCTATTAGTATATCATTCAAATTAGGTCTAGAGAGAATTTCCTAAACTCACATCTGATAATATCATAAATTTATTGAAAAACACACAAAGCTATCAAGGAAAAAAAAAATCTTAGATTATTTTCAGGCTTCTCTGGTGGCTCAGACAGTAAATAATCTGCCTACAATGCAGGAGACCTGGGTTTGATCTCTGGGTTAGGAAGATTCCTGGAGAAGGAAATTACAATCCACTCCAGTATTCTCCAGAGAGAATTTGCTAAAACTCACATCTGATAATGTCATAAATTTATTGAAAAACAGACATAACTATCAAGGAAAAATTCTTAGATTATTTTACATCAGTCCATGTAATACTCCCCAGGTATATCTCTAATTCTAGGCTTCAGCTGTTTATCGTATATACCCTCCACACAAGATATATCAATTCAAAAATCTCTTGTTGTTCAGTCACAAGGTCATGTCTGACTCTTTGCAACCCCATGGACTGCAGCATGCCAAGTTCCCCTGTCCTTCACTATCTCCTAGAGTTTCCTCAGATTCATGTGCATTGAGTCAGTGATGCTGTTTAACCATCTCACTCTCTGTGGCCTCCTTCTCCTTTGCCTTCAATCTTTTCCAGTATTGGGGTCTTTTCCAATGAGTCAGCTTTTTGCATTAGATGGCCAAAGTACTGGAGCTTCAGCATCAGTATCAGTCTGTCCAATGAATGTTCAGGGTTGATTTCCTTTAGGATTGATTGGTTTGATCCCCTTGCTGTTCAAGGGACTCTCTTCTCCAGCACTACAAATAGAAAGCATCAATTATTCTGTACTAAGACTTCTTTATGGTTCAACTTTCACATCTGTACACTTCCCTGGTGGCTTAGATGGTAAAGCGTCTGTCTACAATGCGGGAGACCTGGGTTTGATCTCTGGGTCAGGAAGATTCCCTGGAGAAGGAAATGGCAACCCACTCCAGTACTCTTGCCTAGAAAATCCCATGGACAGAGGAGCCTGGTGCAGGCTCCTCTGTCCATGAGGTCGCAGAGTCGGACATGACTGAGCGACTTCACTGAAAAAACATACCTTTGACTATATGGACCTTTATCATCAAAATGATGTCTCTGCTTTTTAATATGTTGTCTAAGTTCATCATAGCTTTCCTTCTAAGGAGCAAATGTTTTCGAATTTCATGACTGCATTCACCATCTGCAGTGATTTTTGGAGCCCAGAAAATAAAATCTGTCATTGCCCCACTTTTCCCCCTTCTATTTACCATGAAGTGATGGAACTGGATACCATAGTCTTAGTTCTTTTTAATATTGAGGTTTAAGCCAGTTTTTTCACTCTCCTCTTTCACCCTCAAGAGGTTCTTTAGTTCCTTTTCACTCTCTGCCATTAGAGTGATATCATCTGCATATCTGAGGTTGTTGGTATTTCTCCTGGAAATCTTGATTCCAGCTTGTGATTCTTCCAGTCAGCATTTTGCATTGATGTATCCTGTATATAAGTTATTAATAAATAAGCAGAGTGACAATATACAGCTTTGTCATACTTCTTTCCTAATTTTGAACCAGTCAGTTATTCCATATCCAATTCTAACTGTTGCTTCTTGATTAGCATACAGGTTTTTAAGGAGACAGTTAAAGTGGTCTGATACTCCATTCCTTTAAGAATTTTCCACAGTTTGTGGTAATCCACACAGTCAAAGTCTTTAGTGTAGTCAATGAAACAGAAATAGATGTTTTTCTGGAACTCCCTTGTTTTCACCGTGATCCAACGAAGGTTGACAATTTGATCTCTGGTTCTTATGCTTCTTCAAAACCCAAGTTGTACATCTGGAAGTTCTTGGTACACATACTGCTGAAGCCCAGCTTCAAGGAATAATTTATTTTATTGAATTATAGCTGATTTACACTGTATATATATGCATATATGTACACAGAGAGAGTATGTTGAAAGGCAGAGACATTACTCTGCCAACAAAGGTCCATATAGTCAAGGCTATGGTCTTCCCAGTGGTCACATATGATTATGAGAGTTGGCCCATAAAGAAAGTTGAGTCCCAAAAAATTCCTACCTTCAAATTTCTGAGTCCCTCGGACAGCAAGGGGATCAAACCAGTCAATCTTAATGGAAATCAACCCTGAATACTTGTTGGAAAGACTGATGCTAAAGCTGAAACACTAGTATTTTATTTTGGTCATCTGATGTTAACACATTACTCATTGGAAAAGTCCCTGATGCTGTGAAAGATTGAGAGCAGAAGGAGAAGACGGCATCAGAAGGATGAGATAGCTGGATGGCATCACCAATGCAATGGAACGTGGGCCAACTTCGGGAGATGGTGAGGGACAGAGAGGCCTGGAGTGCTGTAATCCATAGGATTTCAGTAAGTCAGACATGACTGGGCAACTAAACAAGAACAGTACATACATATATATACACACACAATTACGTTATTTTCCATTATGGTTTATCATAGGATATTGAATAGAGGTCACGTGCTATGCAGTAGGACCTTGTTGTTTGCGCATTCCATATATAGTAGTTTGCATCTGCTAACCCAGCCTCCCACACTATCTCACCCTTAACCTCCCCCCTACCCACACCCACTGCTCCTGGCAACCACAACTCTGTTCTCTATGTCTGTCTCTATTTCTGTTTTTTAGGTAAGTTCATTTCTGTCATATTTTAGATTCCACATGTAAGTGAAATATTAATTCACTTAATTCTGAATCCCAAATTATTTATGGCATGCTTGCCTATAAATATATGGGTTAAGTTTGAGTGGAAAGCATTTTTTTTTTGCTATGATAAAGCATTTAATTCATGCTTAATGTATTTGGGATTTGGAAGATATTCTCATGATTTCACAGCAAAATCCGTTTAAGATTCCTAGACAATGTCCTGAGGCTGCTTAGACTTCTCATTTATTTTAGAACTCTTTCAGAAAAGATTTCCTGTGCCTACACAGTGAGTGAGTCTCTAATAATTATTTTAGGCTATGCTTGAGAAAGATCTGGTGATCTAATCAAAAGTAGTTTCTTGGGGCACTTTGTTATGTAACACTGCATTTATGACTCTTTTCTACTGAACAACTACAGGATTGTTCAGTAAAAAAGATGTACTTTTAATACATTCAATCAACATGTTAGATACTCAGGACTAAGTAATAAATAAGACATTAAGATTCAAAACATAATTTAATAGTAAAATGATAAATATAAAGACATAATGAAATTAGCTCTATATCAATTATTTATTAGCAGAAAATATAAGATATTTAAATACTTGATGAAAGTTTCATTCTAAAGCAAGGGATATCTAAAATGCCCATATAAATTGTTAGCAATGTTCTGGAAGACAGACTTACTGACTAGGTAACTCAGAACCTAATTCTGACTTACAAGGAGGAACTGGTTAGAAAATGTTGCAAGCATTTAAAATACTGACAAATCATTTTCTAATTGTCTTGAATTTTGCTTAAGGAGGAGAATCCTGAAAAGAGTCAAAAGCATACCATATGTTGTAGAAAGGAGGGGCTTTCGTAAGGTCATATTTAAGCTGAGATTATAAATCAATAGTCTACTCCAAAGAGTAACTCTAGATTCAAACCAAGAAAGTCAATTCGTAAAAGACCAGATTTCTTGTATTTATTTCATAGGTTAAAAAAAAAAAAAACAACAGTCTCTCTCATATCTTGCTGTTCAAGAAAATGTTAAGCTAATACCTTCCTGAAGAGAGAGATAGTATTGTGAGCCACAGAAGCTATTATAAATCAGTGAAAGTGTCACTGTTGTCTGGGAGGAAGAAATTTTTCTCTGTCCTTCTAGGTTATTCTGGTTGGTATAAAAATTAAGTTGATTTGGCACAGATTAAAAGGAAAAAATTAAACAAAAATTTAATAGCATGTATATTTGGAAGAGACCCAGGAAAACTGAGTAACTCACCAAAATAGCTGGAGATCTTACCTTAAATACCATCTTTAGCTAAAGACAAAGAGGATGGATGCTACAAGTAGTGGTTTCATACCTCAAAGAGAGAAAGGCAACTCACAGGGAGATGGAAGGCAAATGTTTGGTAAATAAATATTTTCTAGGTCTTGCAGAGACAATGGGACACAGATTGGACTCTGATAGCAAGCCCTGCTGGGTTTCCCCCACCAGACTTGGTCCATATTCTTTGCTGGTACATCTGGTGATATCTGTATTCCAAGAATAAGCAGCACTATATCTACATTTTTTTTTTTTTTTTTTTTAAGTAGTTAGGGGGAATGTCAAAGTTTCTCCCTGAGTCTTTTGGATTTTGATTGATTTCAGCTTGAAATAATACATGTCAAACAGACCTAGACCATAAAGAAAGCTGAGTGCCAAAAAATTGATGCTTTTCAACTGTGGTGCTGGAGAAGACTCTTGAGAATCCCTTGGATAGCGAGGAGATCAAACCAGTCCATTCTAAAGGAAATCAACCCTGAATATTCATCAGAAGGACTCATGTTGAAGCTGAAATTCCAATACTTTGGCCACTTGAAGTAAAGAGCTGACTCATTGGAAAAGACCCTGATTATGGGAAAGATTGAGGGCAGGAGGAGAAGTGGGTGACAGAGGAGAAGATGGTTGATGGCATCACCAACTCAATGGACATGAATTTGAGCAAACTCAGGGAGATAGTGAAGGACAGGGAAGCATGGCATGTTGCAGTTCATGGAGTCTCAAAAAGCCAGACAAGACTGAGCACCTGAACAACAAACTTTGCTCACCTACACTGTCAAAACAGAATTAGAGTAACAGTTGTTCTTCCTTTCCTAATGCCAGAAAGTCCAAAACACTTAGTTTTTGGAATGGTTGTGTCAAACCATTGGGTGAGAGAGAAAAGGAGAACAATTACTGGAAGAAAACAAAGCAATAGCAAATGTATATTTTGCTATCTAGAAAGAGTTATCAGTAAAATTGTAAACTTCAAGTTTAAAATTATTTAAATATAACCTACATGCGTATATCATGTACAAGTTATGTTTAACTTCTTTTAATCATAATTTCTTTACAGATTTAGCAAGCACCTATAAAATAGAACAAAATTGGAGTAAGATAACAACAAACTAGGCCACTTCCCGACTACTCTTTTCATTTTTGGTACTTTGAGAAACATTGTCATGTCTTGAATTTCTCCTTTTTTAGTGTAATGATCCAACTGTTATCTTAATTAAGTCTGCCACAGGCAAGGATCTGGTTTTCCACACCTGTGGAGAAGATTGTCATGGCATTTTAATGACTTAATAGGGCTTAAGGAAATGGAAGCTAGTGTGAATGTGAGTAATGATTAGTTCAACTGAGTGCCAAAGCTGTCAGTTTCCAATTAAGAGATATGTTTGTTCCTCAACAATGTACTACCAGAAATTGTTTTTTTTGACACTGTTAATTCATCTCTGGCCACCTGATAGAAATAACTCAAATGGCTCCCAGTAATCTCTTGGATGAGAGAAAGTTATTGAAATTAGACACAGTTGGATATCAAGTCTAAAACCAAACAAAATAAACTGTTTTCAGCAATAGGAATATATGACAAAAATAATCATCTTTTGTAATGTGCCAAATTTATGGTATAATTGAATACCGTGGGTGTCAGAGTATGTAACTATAAGCATTGACTATTATATTTGGTAGGGATGGTTTTTGTGAGTAGACAAAAATGGAAAAATTAAACTATTTTGCTCAGTGATAAGAAGTGATAAGACAAAGGAAATGTAAACTTTGTCTCCCAATGAAGCATCAATCAATTTATTATTTTGTATACAAATGTGCTGTAGAAAATGGTAAGGAAATTTAAATATAATATGATAAAAATGGATCAATAATAAAACAGAAGCATTTTCATTTACAGTATTTATTCTTAATTAAGCAGTGTATCTCTGCTCTGCTCAGTAGTAATAAACACTGCTTCTGAACATTATATAGTATTACAGAAGCTCTAAGATATGAAATAAGAAAATGTATGAAAGCGATAGATCACCAAAATTATATTTCTGGATATATCATCATCATCACTAATATTTAACTAATATGTATCTGCCAAAGAATGGGGTAGGTTCATTTTTTCATATGTTATTTCATTTAATCCTCACAGTTTTCATACTAGTTATTTGTTAGCATTACCCCATGGACTCTAGCCCAGCAAGCTCCTCTGTCCATGGAATTCCCTCCACAAGACTACTGAAGTGGGTTGCCATTTTCTTCTCCAATACCATCAAAACAACCCTTATTCTGATATGAATCTTCATGTCCCTTTCTCTAAACTATCAGGTTTCCTTCAGGTGTTAATTCTCTTTGTTGATATGCAAGGATTCATCTACAAAGATCATATTATTTAGCACTGATGCTGTCAGTTATCAATTGTCACCGAACTCATTCTGCATCTTAATGACAGGGTTTTGCAAGTCAGACTGAGTTTGCTGGGAATAGTTCATCTCTGTCTACTTAGCTTTAGTGGCAAAGGCAATTTGGGCTACAAGATACACTTTCAAGATAGCTCACTCACTTTGCTGGCAAGTTGATGCTGGCTGTTAGCTGAGAGCTTAGATGGAACCATTGACTGCAAGCCTCAGGTATCTGCATGTGATGTCTCTCCACAGTATAGCTTGATCTTCCTTATTAAAATAGATCAAACAGTTGGATTCCAGGAAAGAACTGTTTCAGAGAAGAAGCCCTAATGAGACAGCCTGGTGTGCTTCTCCTTCCCTCATGCTTGCCAGTCACCTGAAAAAGCCCATTGTCAAAGTGCGAGGTGACTTTCCAAGAGCATGAAAACTGAGAGGTAAAAATCATTTGAAAGCTCCAAAATAATAGTGAATCAGAATACCATATCTATACCTCTTGTCTGAAAGTATGAGAAAAATAGATGTGTTTCTTTATTTGTGGAGGGAAATTTTAAATAGTATAGTGCGAATTTTCCCCTTTCACTGTAATGCAAAATAACCATTTAATAATTACATTTACATCATTTATATGGAGGAAAGATTATACTAAAGAGTGTGATGTCTAAAAGTAATATTTAGAAAAGGTTCAATTATAATTTTTAGAAGTCAGAGTTTTCTATCCATCAAACTGGTTGAGTACCTTCATTGATTATCTCACTAGAGAAACAAGTTAAAGTCAAAAATGAACAATGAGAGTATCTTTACAATCGCTTTAAATGCAATTAATAAAGAGGTAAGGTAGTAAGAAATATTTACATATCAAAATTAAGAATCCTAAATCTGACATTTTTGTTAAGGTTATTTGCAAGTGAGATGTACTTGAGCTTCCGTTTTCTTGACATTGAGGAACACAGGCACAGCTGATGAAAAACCCCATATCCTCCAAGATGGAAAATTCAGTTGGAGGTAACCCACAAAAAACCGGAAGTCAAAATTTCTAACCTCTTGGTAGATGAATCTAGCCTGATCCAAGAAAATGACAAAGTCCCTACTCAATAACCTTGATAGTTAAGTGCTGATAAAATATTACCCTCTTGAAATTCATAACCAAGTGATTTAAATGATTTATTTCTAAGATTAGTTTACATATAAATTTAAATTCTCTCTCTGCAAAATCAGAAAGCATATTAATATCTAAGCTTTGAAAGTAATGACTATGCATATTATAACAACTCTGGACTACTTGAGTTAAGTGAAATGAAAGGGCTCTCCATGGAAATGGAATAACTAACCTCAAATTAGAGAGATATGTCAGAAATGGAAAAATAAGTAACAACGGCTCTCCAATATACTTGTCTTTATTAAAAAATATTTGAGTAATTTTTGAGAGATTATTTTAGAATTTCCTGACAATTCTATTAAACATAATAATCCATTCATTTAAAATATTTTTCCACACCTAATTTTCAATATGTTTGAAGAAAACTAACTCAAGCAAAGATTTATCTTATAATAATGGAAATCCATAGCAAGGGACATTGGATAGAATCCTAATTCAAGGTTCTTTGCAGTTATACTTAATTTGAGAGGGAAACAGCTTCATTTATTGGTTTCATTCTTGTTCAATCACTAAATATCCAATTCTTCATGACCCCATGTACTACATAGCCCATCAGGCTCCTCTGTCCTTGACATTTCCCTGGCAAGAATGCTGGAGTCGGTTGCCATTTCCTTCTGCAGGGGATCTTCCTAACCTAGGGATGGAACACACATCTTCTGCATTGGCAGGTGGATTCTTAACCACTGAGCCTCCAGGAACTCCCTTTAGGAATATACAGGCAGAATTTATTGGTAAGTTTGGAAGTGTAGGAGTTGGTTTACCTGCATTTAGTATGTGTTCCCCTTTATGCTTCCATTCCTTAAAATAGTCTACAAGAGGAGATGGTATAAGTACATACTGTCTAGAAATGGGACGTATTTGCCAAACTTGGAGCTCACTTAGCTTGCGCTTCTGGTTTCTACACTACAGGATGCTTTCCCAAGCTGAAGTGCAAGTTTCTGCCTGTTACTTCATTTGCTTTCTCAACTATTTAGAAACATCAAATTATCAATATACACATTATGTTTTTATTCATTTAATTGAATGATGGATTATTTAAATTCAATAGTGCTTTATAATTTTCAAAGGTCTCACACACATGATTTCATATAATTCAATAATAACTTCTCTTTTTCCCTATTTCTGTATTTCCCCTTCACATGCCTCTCCCCACTGGTAAGCACTATACTCTATATTCTCTATATCTGAGTGTTTGTTTTTCTTTTTGTTGTAGTCACTAGTTTGTTATATGTTTTAGATTCCATATATGAGTGATACAAATGATATCTTTCAGTATTTGTCTTCCTCTGTCTGACTACTTTCACTTGCATAGTTTCCTCCAGTTCTATCCATGTTGCTGCAAATAGCAAACGTTTTTATGGCTAAGTATCCTTATATATACATGGTATATGCTATACCATATAGACTTCTTTATCCATTCATCTGTTCATGGAAACTTAGGTTACTTCCATACCTCACCAATTGTAAATAATGCCGCTATGAACATTGGGGTGCATGTATCTTTTAAAATCAGTGTCTTTTTTGGGGGATATATACCCAGGAGTAGAGTTTCTGGGTCATGTAGTAGTTTTATTTTTAGTTATAAGAAAACTGTATACTATTTTCCAAAGTGGCTGCACCAATTTATATTCCCACAAACAGTACATGAGAGCTCCCTTTTCTCCACATCCTTTCCAGTATTTGTTATTTGTTTTCTTTTTGATGATAACCATTCTGACAGGTGTGCAGTGATAGCTCACTCATCTCACCCTGGTTTTCATTTGCATTTCCCTGATTGCTAGCAATGTAGTGTGTGTCTGTGTTTGTGTGTCTGTGTGTCTGTGTGTGTGTCTGTGTCTGTGTGTGTGTGTGTGTGTGTGTGCACATGTGTTAGTCGCTCATTCGTGTCTGGATATTTATGATCCCTTGGACTGTAGCCCACCAGGCTCCTCTGTTCATGGAATTTTCCAGGCAAGAAGTGAAAGTGGGTTGCCAGGAGTGGGTCGCCATTGCCTTCTCCAGGGGATCTTCCCAACCCAGGGACTGAACCTAGGTCTCCTGCATGTCAGACAGATTCTTTACCATCTGAGCCACCAGAGAAACACAGCAATGTAGAGCATCTTATTTTGATGTGCTTGTTGACCATGTGCATTTCCTCTTTGAAAAATGTTTTTTCAGTTCTTTTGCTAATTTTTCATTCAGGTTGTTTGCCTTTTTGATGTTGAGTTGTATAAACTGTTTAGGTATACTGGACATTACCCCTTATCAGTTATATCATCTGCAAGTCGATATGTTGTCATTTCATTTTATCAATGGTTATCTTCTCTGTGCAAAATCTTTTAATCTTTTAAGGTTGCATTTATTTTTATTTTTGGTTTTATTTCATTTGCTTTAGGAGACAGATCCAAACAGATTTTGCTGCAAATTATGTCAAGCAGTGTTCTGCCTATGTTTTCCTCTAGGAGTTTTATAACATCTGGTATTACATTTAGGCCTTTAATTCATTTAGAATTTATTTTTGTATATGGTGTTAGAGAATGTGCCAATTTTGTGGTTTTATACGTAACTGTTCAAATTTCCCACCACCACTGATTAATGAGATTCTTATCTGTTGTATAGTGCTGCCTGCTTTGTCATAGATTAACTGACCATGAGTGTGTAGGTTTATTTCTGGGCTCTTTATTCTGTTCCGTTAATCTACGTCTTTCTTTTTGTGCAAGTGTCATACTGTTTTTATTTTTTATTAGTACTGTATCATTTTCATGACTTTTGTTTTGTAGTATATGTGTAAAGTCAGGGAGCATGCTTCCTCCAGATCTGTTCTTTCCCAAGATTGATTTGTCTATTGATGGTCTTTTATGTTTCCATACAAATTTTAAAATTATTTATTCTAATTCTGTGAAAAATGCCATTGGCATTTTGAAAAAGAATGCATTGAAACTGTAGATGGCTTTGAGTAGTATTTTCATTTTAATAATATTATTTCTTCTGACCCAAGAACAAACACAAATGACACAAACAAATGGTATATTTTCCATGTTTTTGTCATCTTCTACTTCTTTCTTCAGAGTCATAATTCTCCAAGTACAAGACATTTACCTCCTTAGGCAGGATTGTCCCTGTGTATTTTGTTCTTTTTGATGTGACTGTAAGTGGGATGATTTCCTTCATTTCTCTTTCTGATATTTCATTGTTAGTGCATAGAAAGCAACTTATTTGTCTATATTAATTTTGTACCCTGCAACTACCAAATTCATTGATGAGATTTAGTAATTTTCTAATGGCATCTTTAGAATTTTCTATGTAAAATATGTCATCTGTAAACAGTGACAGTTTTAATTCTCTCTTCCCAATTTATATTTCTTTTGTTTCTTTTTCTTCTCTGATTGATGTGGTTAAGACTTCCAAAATTATGTTGAATAAAAGTGATGAGGGGGGGATCCTTGTCTTATTCTTGACCTTACAGAAAACATGTTCAACTTTTTACCACTGAGTATAGTGTTAGCTGTGGGTTTGTCATATGTGGCCTTTATTATGTCAAGGTACATTCCCTCTATGCCCACTTTCTGGAGAGCTTTTATAATATATTGAAACTGAATTTTGTCAAAAGCTTTTTCCGCATCTATTGAGATGATCATGTCAGGCTTCCCTGTCCTTCAGCATCTCCCAGAGCTTGCTCAAACTCATGTCCACTGAGTCAGTGATGCATCTAGCCATCTTGTCCTCTACTGTCTCCTTCTCCTCCTGCCTACAATCTTTCCCAGAATCAGGGTCTTTTCCAACAAGTGAGGTGTTTGCACCAGGTGGCCAAAGTATTGGGGCCTCAGCATCAATCCTTCCAATGAACATTCCGGATTGATTTCCTTTAGGAGTGACTGGTTTGATCTCCTTGCATTCCAAGGGACTCTCAAGAGTCTTCTCCAATATCACAGTTATATGATCCTTTTAAAACATTGCTGGATTTAGTTTGCTAAAATTTTGTTGATAATTTTTTTTTTAATCTATACTCATCACTGACATCGGAGAAGGCAATAGCACCCCAACTCCAGTACTCTTGCCTGGAAAATCCCATGGATGGAGGAGCCTGGTGGGCTGCAGTCCATGGGGTCGCTGAGAGTTGGACACGACTGAGCGACTTCACTTTCACTTTTTCGCTTTCATGCATTGGAGAAGGAAATGGCAACCCACTCCAGTTTTCTTGCCTGGAGAATCCCAGGGGCCAGAGAGCCTGTTCGGCTGACGTCTGTGGGGTCACGCGGAGTCGGACACGAGTGAAGTGACTTAGCAGCAGCAGCAGCAGCAGCAGCATCACTGACATTGACCTGTAATTTCTTCCTTTTTTTTTTTTTTTTTTCCCTTGATATCTTTGTCTGGTTTTGGTATCAGGGTGATGCTAGCCTCATGGAATGAATTAGGAAATGTCCTTTCCTCTTGGATTTTTAAAATAGTTTCAGAAGGATTAATGTTAACTTTTCTCTAAATGTTTTTTGGAATTCACCTGTGATTGCATCTGGTTCTTGACTTTTGTTTTAGGAGGCTTTTTAATTATTGATTCAATTTCATTACTGGTAATTAGTCTTTTCATTTTCCATTTCATCTTGATTCAGTCATGGAAAATATACCTTTTTAAGAATTTGTCCATTTATCCACATATCATTTGTAATAGTCCCATGTGAACCTTTGTATATCTGTGGTGTCAGTTATAATTTCTCCTTTTTAATTTCTTATTTTATCAGTTTGGGTCTTTTCTCTTTTTTTATTGATGAATTGGGGTAAAGTTTTATCAATTTTGTTTATGTTTTCAAAGAACTATCTTTTAATTCCATTGATCTTTCTACCTTTTTTTTTTCTATTTCATTTATGTCTGCTCTGATATTTATGATTTTTTGCCTTCTAATAACGTTGGACTTTGTTTATTTTTTATTTTCTAGTTCCATACAGTGTAAGGTTAGGCTATTTATTTCAGATTTTCCTTGTTTTATTGCAATGCTTTTTTAATAAACTTTTAAAATCTATGATTTACTTTACACACATATTGAGATTATTGATCAAGGACTTGATAACAGTATTCTTATCAAGACTTTAAAAAAATCAACTTAACTAATTCATATAATTAATGCAGATAATGAAAATAAGTCAGTTAAGAGAGTTATGTGGTGAGAATGTGACTATTGAATATCTTATTAGAATATAAACACTCAAAAAGAAGTGATAATGGCTATAAGGTTTCCTATTCTCTGTGAAGTTTATATTACATTGCTGTTGCTGTTTCACTTGATTTAGTTGTTGATTTTCTTTATCAAAGCAGACATTTTTCCTAGGTCAAACACAATTGATTAAAAAATTAAAATAATATTGGACATTTATTCTGTCAACTTCATGTCACTTTTAATATATAAATCAACAGATCCTTTGACAATCATTGTAGCTTACTGAAAGAAGGGTTTTTGTGTTAGAGGTATTTTGAAATTATACTGTTGCTGTCTTTGATTTGGACCAATTATTTTAACTTCATTAATCCATGTTTTCACATATAACAATATTAAATAATAATTTTAACTAATAGTGATCCCATGTATTAAAGATATGTGAGTGAAAATATGTAACAAATTTAATATTCAAATATATTCCTAGTTTCTATATGCTCTTGTGTGCATCTTTTCTCTTATAAATTTACACTTTCATTTTGCTTAAAGAAAGATTAGCATTATAAAGTGCTAAAAACAAGAACGGATGTAAATGAAATTATTGAGCCTTTGTATTATGGGATATAAGACATTCTTGACCTGGAAAGGACTTTTCTAGAGCATAGATAATGCAGAATATGGCATAGAGGAAATGCACCCAATCTAAGGTAAATATGAAGACGTTTTCTGATGGGAAGCAGAAATACATGTGAAAAAAGGAGGCAAGTTATCAGATGCAAAAGCACCTTCTTCTTCAATAGTACAAACTTGATTCAATGATGGTAAAACTTTGATTAAAAGAACTTTAAATTAAAGAAATCACATGCTGCTTTGTATATATTTGTCTGGCTGAGATGTGCACGATTTATTTCTGCTGAAAAGTATAACCCGTTATATTTATTGTTCTGTGAGACATTAACCAGTTTTGCTTCCAATGAAGCAATCTTAACATTCTTTTATTAAGTTCCTTCTTAATGTGAAGCTCCCTGAATGCTTCAGTATACATTCTTTGATGTTAGAGTGTAAAATGAAAATTTCCTTCTAATGTATTCTAAAGGGCAGAACTACAGAAACACATATTCCAAAGTCGAACTTTCAGTGTATAGGAATACATTAAGCTTTATTTGAGACAAATTGATTTATTTTGTGAAGAGAACAAAGGATAGAATTGACTAAATAAAAAAGATGAAATGTTAATTCATGTGATACTTAAAAGGAAATTCTACTCACCCATTTCTCTCGTGGTCTTATTAACACCACTGCAGTCCAAATACAATAAACATGTATCATCAAAGAATTTACAAGTATATTCAGTTTTCTCTGATTTATCAACTGCATTTTCTCACTGAATAATCTTTCTTTTCATTACACATATGAATTAGTTGCAACTGAAAGTTTATTTTTTTAGCCTTCTATTTCAATCACTGTCCTGATAATTGTCACTTTGATTGCTGTGGCATATATGCAATGAAAAATGATATGTCGCTCAAGATTTTTTATATATAGATGGTGATGTTCTTGTTTGAACTTTCTGACTTAAATTATTATAATTAATTTACCAAATTAAATATAAAGAGAGACCTGTACAAAGAGACAGCCAGTTTTATAAGGTTTATTAAGAAAAAAATTAGTCTAAAGACCCTTCCTTTACCCTTCCTCATTTCCCCTTCTTCAGGTAACTGCTTTTGAATCTGTTAGTTGAATTTTTGTGATTTATTTCCGTATCTCTAGAGAATGTACTTGGTTTATCTTTCAGGTCTTCTCTATTGGCTTACAACAGAGAAGTTGAACATATATATATATATATATATATATTGTCTTCCTCAAGCCCCAGCACATACACATGCATTTCCCATCTCCTGAGCATGTGTGCTCAGTCACGTCCATCTCTTTGTGACACCACGGACTATAATAGCCCACCAGGTTCCTCTGTTCATGGAATATTTCAGGCAAGAGCACTGGAGTGGGTTGCTACTTCCTTCTCCAGAGGATCTTCCTAGCCGAGGGTTTGAACCTATGTCTCATGCATCTCCTAAATTAGCAGATGAGTTCTTTACCAGCTGAGCCACCAGGGAAGCCCACATTTCCCATATACCGTCCTCCAAAAATGGATATATAATTATGTGCATGAGGTCAGTATTGAGTGATAAATGAATGGTATTCACTAATGAGTTACATAATAGATATGCTTATTTATTTCTGCCTCATTCCTCATTATTTTCTTTATGTCTTTCAGGTATATTTGCTTAATTTGCTCTATATCAAGAATTCAGCTACAATTTTTTGGTATTAGCAATGTCTTATTTTATTTAGTTTATTTACTTTAGTATATTAATAAATTTATTCTTAGATAAAATTTTCATTAAGTCTTCTGACCTGCTTCAGTCTGAATTGCTTTCCCTCTATATTTGGTATCTATGTGCATATATATATGTCACATCTCTCTCCTCCTGGAAGCACTGTCTGCCTTTTTTCCCTGCTAGATTTTGGTGTCTTTCAGGTTTTTTCTCGTGTGTCCCCTCTTACTGAAAAAGGATTTGTGGAGTTATAAACATTTGATACATGTCTGAAAATATTTTATTTTATTATTCTATGTGATTAATACTTTAGATTGCTATAAAATTTAGATGAATAAACAATTTCTCTTCACAATGTTGACCACATTACTCCACTATCTTTATTATCTTTCACTTCCTGCTATTCATAAACACAGGGTCATTTTGATTATGTTTTTATGTGATCCATTCTCTTCTTCTTTTTCTCAACAATGTTCGAAAATTTCTTGACATTGTGTTGTTTTTATGTGATCCATTCTCTTCTTCTTTTTCTCAACAATGTTCAAAAATTTCTTGACATTGTTGTTGTTGTTGTTCAGTCACCCAGTAGTATCCAACTCTTTATGACCCCATGGACCGCAACATGACAGGCTGTTCCTCACCATCTCCTGAAGTTTTTCCAAGTTCATGTCCATTGCATTGGTGATGCCATCCAGCCATCTCATCCTCTGATGCCCTCTTCTCCTTCTGCTTTCAGTCTTTCCAGAATCACGGACTTTTCCAGTGAGTCAACTGTTTACATCAAATTACCAAAATACCAGAGTTTCAACTTCAGCATCAGTCCTTCCAACGAGTATTCAGGGTCAATATCCCTTAAGATTGACTGGTTTGACTTTGCTGTCCAAGGATCCCTCAGAAGTCTTTCTCCAGCACCATAGTTCAAAGCCATCAATTCTTCAGCACTCTGCCTTCTTTAAGGTCCAACTCTCACAACAGTACATGACCACTGGAAAGACCATATAGTCTTGACTATATGGACATCTGTCATCAGAGTAATGTGTCTGCTTTTCAGCACACTGTCTATATTTGTCATAGCTTCTGATTTTATGGCTGCATTCACCTTCCACAGTGATTTTAGAGCCGAAGAAGAGGAAATCTGTCATTACCTCCACCTTTCCCCCCTATTTGCCATGATGTAATGGGGCTGGATGCCGCAATCTTAGTTTTTTTCATACTTATTTTTAATACAGCTCTTTCACTCTCCTCCTTCACCCATATTAAGAGGTTCTTTAGTTCTTCTTCATGCAGAGTGCATCATGAAAAATGCTGGCCTGGATGAAGGACAAGCTGGAATCAAGATTGCGGGGAGAAATATCAATAACCTCAGATATACAGATGACACCACCCTTATGGCATAAAGTGAAGACCTAAAGAGCCTCTTGATGAAAGTGAAAGAGGAGAGGGAAAAAGTTGTCTTAAAGCTCAACATTCAGAAAACAAAGATCATGGCATCCAGTCCCTTCATTTCATGGCGAATAGATGGAGAAACAGAGGAAACAGTGGCAGACTTTATTTTGGAGGCTCCAGAATCACTGCAGATGGTGACTGCAGCCATGACATTAAAAGATTCTTACTCCTTGAGAGAAAAGTTATGAGCAACTTAGATAGCATAGTAAAAAGCAGAGACATTACTTTGCCAACAAAGACCCATCTAGTCAAGGTTTTTGCAGTAGTCACATATGGAGGTGAGAGTTGAACTGTAAAGAAAGCTGAGCGCTGAAGAATTAATGCTTTTTAACTATGGTGTTGGAGAAGACTCTTGAGAGTCCCTTGGACTGTAAGAAGATGCAATCAATAAATCTTAAAGGAAATCATCCCTGAATATTCATTGGAAGGACTGATGTTGAAGCTGAAACTCCAATACTTTGGCCACCTGATACAAAGAGCCGACTCATTTGAAAAGATTGAAGGTGGGAGGAGAAGGGGACGACAGAGGATGAGATGGTTGAATGTCATCACTGACTCAATGGATATAAGTTTGAGTAAACTCCGGGAGTTGGTGATGGACAGGGAGGCCTGGTGTGCTGCAGTCAATGGGGTCACAAAGAGTCAGACACGGTTAAGCAGCTGAACTGAAATGAACTGAACTTAGTTCCTCTCTATTAGTGCCTTAATAAATATCTACACTCATGACTGTCAGGGTTTCCGTGGACCCTGAATTTGGAAAACGTTTTTAGTCCTAAAATATTTCATTATGTAATTTAAGATTTTCTTTTGTCCTTTGAGTAAATAATCTATGTACATTTATGTTCAATGTAGTTGATTATTCCTATTTTCTCCTGTTCTCCATATCTTTTTACTTTCTCAGTTATTTCTTCAACTTTATATTTCAAACATTCAATAATTTTAAAACTTCTGCCACCTTGCTATATTTGTAATTTCCATTAGTATTTTCTCTGAATTTTTTGTTGTATCTTACTTTTGTATCACAGAATCGATATATCCACTAATGTAAGACTATCACTGAGATTTATATATTTTATAAGTATATGTAAATAAATAAATAATTTTCCATTTTGACAGATTGCCTATGTCTCTTATCTGTTGGTTTTAGCCTTTTTCATCTAAGTTTCATAGTTTACTTTCTATTGTCTGTTATTTTTTTCTAAATAACTGCTTGTACTGGAGCTCCAGTGAGTGTTGATAGGATTGGTGCATGTTAGGGAAAGATCCCAATGTTGCTCTCTCTGGTACTTACTCTTGGGCTGGTCAGTTTTCCCAGAGACTACTCCTGGAAGGTTTTTGTGTGATGCTAGAACACACAATTAAGGTGGAGAAGGCTATCAGCTTTTAGTTTGCATATATAGTTATGATTTTTGGTTTGGTATAGTATCTGTGCTTGAAACTATATATGAATTCTCATAATTAATAGGTCTTTTACTATCTCCAGGGAACAACTTGGTATATTATTGCTAGTTTGTGGGACTGTCAATTATGAAACTGAAAGAGTAGAAGGAATTCAGGGATATACTCATTGTTTAAAGCATTTTATAATCCCAGTCTTTTCAATACTTACAGAGGTATCAGATGCTGTCAGTTCATAAATAATTTAAATATTATACTTTAAAGGTAAAGTTTTATAATCAGCTATCCCCAAGTGCAAGTTTAGAATTTCCCTTTTTATGGTTTAATATTTTAGTTACCAGTAATTTATTTGCTTTCCATTTTTCAATATTTGATTGCTCTTCTTTTATATTGTTTCCTTGCTTGTGAGGGTTTTACTTTAAGGAATAATCTTTAATCTGCTCTCAACAGCAGGTATAGTTTGTGGGATAAAGGATTATATAATATAAAGGGATTTTCTTTAAGAAAGGTAATACATAAGCATGAATAATATGCAAAATTAGATACAGGTCTTGGAAGGAGTCCATGCAGTGTATCTCCAAAACCTCAAAGTTTAAAATTAACTAGAATCATGGTAAATTCAAGTGTTAGTGTTTTTTTGAGAAGGGTAAAACTATATGCTTCTTTTCAACTTGCCATCATTATTCAAAGTCTGATCTGAACCACCCTGAAATGCACTTGTTCAAAAATTGTGTGGGAAGAATTAATCCTTAATTTTTCTTCATAGTACAGTTTGTGGTAATTGGATTTTAATTTTTGATCATCATGTCAACAGATAACTAGAATATGATGCCTTTAAAATCCTTGAGCATTTATAAGACAATAGATTTATTTTAGCCTATTTTACTCTAGCATATGTATAAACTACTTTCAATATGGTAAACATACTGTCTCACAGATATGAGTAAATATTAACCACATTAAAATGACTTTAAATGACTTGTTTCTCATAGTTACATTATTATAGAGAATTTAAAAGATATGGATTAAAATATGCAAGGAAATATTTTGTGGTTAAGAAGACATGTGCAAGAATTGGTGTTCTCTTTTACTATATCTTATAGTTTTGGAGGAGATCATTTTGTCAGTTCACAAATGTTGAGGCTCTACTAAATGTTATGTATTAAATAAATAACATTAAAATATGATAAACATTTTAAAGTCTAGGTTAGAGCTTTTAAAAGTGAAAGAGACAATTAAATGTTTATGAGAGACACGAGTATAGAAAAATAAAGATACATGAAATTATAAAGAGGAGAGCTTTGGACAAAAGGAGCTGTTTTAAATAGATAAAATAGATTCCAATAAGGTGACACTTAAAATCAACCAATTTATTAACCCTTGGATACAGTAAGCAAGGATGTCATCAATTATAGGAGACAAGATCAGAGTTGTATTAACAGGTGCAAAAGGATATATTAACGTACTGTCTGGTGGAGCATTTGAGAGAGAGCTAGCTATTTGAGGATTTTTAAAACAGATTAATTGTTAAATTTAAGATGTTTGTCAAGGATGATTTCAAGATTTAAAATTTTTTTTTCAAAATTAATGATAGGGAAAATGGAATATATACGTACAGATGAAAAAAAATGGAAGCATTAGAGAAATGATTAAAATATATGATATATATAGAATGGATAGTAAAATGTCTAGAATAGAAAAGGAGCACAAAAATGATACTTATTGCATAAATAAAATGTACATAAACATGAAAATGAGTCAGGTCTATTGTTAAACTTATGAACACTCAAAAACAAGCAAGTAACATTTAAAGAAGCACCAAATATGTCATTTTCAAAGAAGTGGTGAAATAGTACATGTCTCCAGAAAAAAAGTCATCTAGAGTAACCAGTGCGTCTTTCATCATCTTATCTTCACCTATGATTTAGAAGTTCTAATTTCCAAATATGTGTTCCTTCACTAAAACATTTTTATTGATTTCTTTAATGAAAATGGTGTAGCTTACAACTGTGCAAGTTTCTCTTTCTTACAGAACTTGTAAACCAATATATGATATAAACCCATGGAGATAATTACTCATTTGAACTTAAAATTTGATGTCTTATAAAGACAATCCTGAGATCCACGATATACTGAGCAGATTAAATATTTTATCTAAGTCTGAAAGGCACATTGAAATTTAGAAAGGTAGAGAGCAGAGGAAAGTTATTTTCTAAGCAGGAGAACATCATTCTTGAAGGAAAAGGAGTAGGGAGAATTTGACAGGGTCTAGTTATGGAGGCAATATACAGACATTCCTCAAATATTGTGTCATTGTGTGGATCTATCAGAGAGAAAACTGAAGCCCTGGCAACACATACTGGGTTTTAGCTTAAAGATATAAAGTATATATGAAGAATAGATCAATTGAGAAAAATTAGTTATATATTTGCCCAGGTAAGAGATGATGGTTTCCCTGACAACTATAATAGTAGGGAAGTTGGAGAAAAATAGAAATATTCAAGATAACTGTTATGATAGAACTGGCAGCATTGGTAATTGAATAATGGCTAGTGAAGGAGAATGAGGCACAAGGACAATTATCATTTTTTGGCATAAAAGGCTGGGAGAAAGGACTACAATATAACAAAATTCACAAGACTAGAAAAGAAAAATAGATTTTGCTTGCCATACATATACATGATCAGATAATCTGATGTATAAAGGGAACCATTAAAATTGGAAAATGTTTGGTAAGGAAATATAAATAACTCCTTTTAAGGAATACAGTGAAGTGTTTTGAATATATGTATGCATTTTAATAAAACACAGAGAAGTCCTTCAGAAGGCATGATGTTAATATACCTGTTGAATAAAATTATTTAGACTCAGTATAATGGTTTAGTATAATAGGCTTATTCAGAGAAATATTTTGCTCTGGTAAAAGGAATGAATTGTGAATAGGTGTTGTATAAATATTTGTTTCTAAAAAAAAAAAAAAACAAATTGCAGGAATAAGCTTTTTTTTCTCTACACTATGCATTTCTACAATTAGAAAAACAAAATAATAAAGTAGTATGCACAATTTATTACTTTTAATACTTAGAGGTAGTTTAGATAAGCCAGGGGATTCCCTGGCTCAGATGATGAAGAATCTGCCTGCAATGTGGGGGACCTGGGTATGATGTCTGGGTCAGGAAGATCCCCTGGAGAAGGGGAATGACTACCCGTTCCAGTATTCTTGCGTGGGAAATTCCGTGGACAGAGGAGCCTGGCAGGCTACATACAGTACATGTGGTCGCAAAGAGTTGGACATGACTGAGCGACTAACACTTTCATGCACAATTTATTACCCATAATATTTGTTGTCATATTGCACCTAATATGATGTTTATTATTATTGAATAACAAATGAATTCTTACATAATACTCATTTAACTCACTTGAATCCTAAATGTATATCTCATCACTGAAAAACTTAAAATCTTCATGTTACTTTCCAAAGGACAGAGAAATGAATTTAGTAATTTTTATATTTTGTTATATTGAAATCTCAATACATTTCACAGAAGAAATAGACTTATTTAAACTATTTATTTTATTTAAATAAACAGATTTCAAAATGTTTAATTCAGTAAGAAACTAATCTTGGAAACCAGTTTCTCTACATAAACATGATTATTTTTTAAAGATAAATTGTTTATTTATAAAGTTCACTGTGATCTAAAGAAGATTATTGAAACATAATATCATAACAGAATATCTACTCTTCCTCACCACGCTCTTAATGTAATAACCCTACCGTTGTCATTTCCTTGGCTTGGGAATACTAAAATGTTTTCTTACCTCATAATTTAGCAAAAATGATGGACAGGGAGGCCTGGCGTGCTGCAGTTCATGGGGTCGCAAAGAGTCGGACACGACTGAGCCACTGATCTGATCTGAAAGGAATAATTGGAAATTATTACCGTGCACAATGGTAGATGCCATTCAGTTTTAATACTGCAAACTATATGACTCTAGGGAATTAGACATTTTCAAACAATTATCAATTACTACTACAACATGCGAAGAGTTGACTCATTGGAAAAGACTCTGATGCTGGGAGGGATTGCGGGCAGGAGGAAAGGGGATGACAGAGGATGAGATGGCTGGATGGCGTCAATGACTCAATGGACATGAGTTTGAGTGAACTCTGGGAGATGGTGATGGACAGGGAGGCCTGGCGTGCTGTGATTCATGGGGTTGCAAAGAGTTGGACACGACTAAGTGACTGGACTGAACTACAACATATAAAATCATAACTTAGTGGATACAATTGTAATTTATATTGACTCTTTATCTCGATTATATATAACATAATGAAAATACAAAGCAAAATTTATAATTTCAAAAGGGCCTCTATTAATGTGTATGATAATATATTTGGATTAATTATAATAGATACATTTTATTAACATTGACATTTTGACATTTTGATTTTTCAAATAATTTTTCAGGCAAAATGGAATGAATTATCTAATAAGATTGATTTATTATTATTCTATAGTATTCTTGCTAGACAATATTTTTTACTTGTAACTAAACATGCTATTATGCATTGACCCTTGAAAAATATGAGTTTTAGATTGAATGGATCCATTTTATAGATGGAATTTTTTACTAGAAAATTTTGCAGTGCCACAAGATTTGTGGTTGGTTGAAGCCTTGGACATGGAACTAGGATAGAGAGTAGCCATGTACAGAGTATCTTCATGTGTGAAGGATCAATTATAAATTACAACAGGATTTTCAAGTGCACAGAGGGTAGGCGCCCTTAACCCTTGCCTCGTTCAAGGGTCAGCTGTCATGTGTTGATGTCATATCAATTAAGGATTTATTTAAATCATTTTTTATAAATAGATATTCTGCACCAGTGTCTTTCATAGAGTATGATCTTTAAATGTTTGGTATACTGAGTCTAATGTAAGATAAGACTTCAAAAAATATATGATAAAATTGTGTCTCTGTACAATATATTGGTGAAGTATGCAAATAAGGATATTACATCCAAAAGTATATGTGTCTGTACGATATTTAGGAAACAGTTAAAACAGATTCATACTATATATTTACAAATATTTATGTATGCACAGATCAATAAAGGATATAGTCCTATCTTTAATTTGCTGAAGATGTCACGATGAATCTTAAAGAATTAGACATTTATATGTTTATATCAAAAGATATTTTCATTAACATATAGAGTTCTGCAAAGAAAACACACTGGTCATAGCAAACACCCTCTTCCAACACAAGAGAAGACTCTACACATCGACAGGACCAGATGGTCAACATTGAAATCAGATTGATTATATTCTTTGAGGCCAAAGATGAATACAGTAAGCAAAACAAGACTGGGAGCTGACTGTGGCTCAGATCGTGAACCCCTTATTGCCAAATTCAGAGTGAAATTGAAGAAAGTGGAAAAAACCACTAGACCATTCAGGTATGACCTAAGTCAAATCCCTTATGACTCTACAGTGGAAGTGAGAAATATATTTAAGGGACTAGATCTGATAGAGTGCCTGATGAACTATGGATGAAGGTTTGTGACATTGTACAGGAGACAGGAATCAAGACCATCCCCATGAAAAAGAAATGCAAAAAAGCAAAACAGCTCTCTGAGAAGGGCTTACAAATAACTGTGAAAAGAAGAGAAGCAAAAAGCAAAAGAGAAGAGGAAAGATATAAGCATCTGAATGCAGAGTTCCAAAGAATAGCAATAAGAGATAAGAAAACCTTCCTCAGTGATCAATGCAAAGAAATAGAGGAAAACAACAGAATGGGAAAGAAAAATCAGTGATACAAAGGGAACATTTCATAAAAAGATGGGCTCAATAAAGGACAGAAATGGTAGGGACCTAACAGAAGCAGAAGATATTAAGAAGAGGTGGCAAGAATTCACAGAAGAACTGTACAAAAAAGATCTTCATGACCCAGATAATCATGATGGTGTGATAACTCACCTAAAGCCAGACATCCTGGAATGTCAAGTCAAATGGGCCTTAGGAAGCAGCACTATGAACAAAGCTAGTGGAGGTAATGGAATTGCAGTTGAGCTATTTCAAATCCTTAAAGATGATGCTGTGAAAGTGTTACACTCAATATGCCAGCAAATTTGGAAAACTCAGCAGTGGCCACAGGACTGGAAAAGGTCAGTTTTCATTCCAATCCCAAAGAAAGGCAATGCCAAAGAATGCTCAAACTACCACACAATTGCACTCATCTCACATGCTAGTAAAGTAATGCTCAAAATTCTCCAAGCCAGGCTTCAGCAATACGTGAACCATGAACTTCCAGATGTTGAAGCTGGATTTAGAAAAGGCAGAGGAACCAGAGATCAAATTGCCATGATGATCTTCTGGATCATCAAAAAGCAAGAGAGTTCTAGAAAAAAACATCTATTTCTGATTTATTGACTATACAAAAGCCTTTGACTGTGTGGATCACAATAAACTGTAAAAATCCTGAAAGAGATGGGAACACCAGACCACCTGACCTACCTCTTGAGAAACTTGTATGCAGGTCAAGAAGCAACAGCAGCATTGTTTACAATAGCCAGGACGTGGAAGCAACCTAGATGTCCACCCGCAGATGAATGGATAAGAAAGCAGTGGTACATATACACAATGGAGTATTACTCAGCCATTAAAAAGAATACATTTGAATCAGTTCTAAGGAGGTGGATGGAACTGGAGCCTATTATACAGAGTGAAGTAAGCCAGAAACAAAAACACAAGTACAGTATACTAACACATATATATGGAATTTAGAATGATGGTAAAAATAACCCTATTTATGAGACAGCAAAAGAGACACTGATGTATAGAACAGACTTTTGGACTCTGCGACCGGGAGAGGGTGGGATGATGGGGGAGAATAGCATTGAAATATGTATAATATCATATCTGAAACGAGTCGTCAGTCCAGGTATGATGCCCGATAACAGATGCCTGGGGCTGGAGCACTGGGACGACCTGGAGGGATGGTGTGGGGAGGGGGGAGGGAGGAGGGTTTCAGGATGGGGAACACTTGTATACTGGTGGCGGATCCATCTCGATGTATAGTAAAAGCAATACAATATTGTAAAGTTAAGCAAAATAAAAAATAAAAATAAAATAAAAAAAAAAAAAAAAAGAACTGGACAAAGAAAAACATACTGGTTCCAAATAGGCAAAGGAGTACGTTAAGGCTGTATTTAACTTATATGCAGAGTACATCATGAGAAATGCTGGGCTGGAAGAAGCACAAGCTGGAATCAAGATTGCCAGGAGAAATATCAATAACCTCAGATATGCAGATGACACCACCCTTATGGCAGAAAGTGAAGAAGAACTAAAAAGTCTCTTGATGAAAGTGAAAGAGGAGAGTGAAAATGTTGGCTTAAAGCTCAACATTCAGAAGATGAACATCATGGCATCTGGTCCCATCACTTCATGGGAAATAGATGGGGAAACAGTGGAAACAGTAGCTGACTTTATTTTTCTGGACTCCAAAATCACTGCAGATGGTGATTGCAGCCATGAAATTAAAAGACACTTACTCCCTGGAAGGAAAGTTATGACCAACCTAGAAAGCATATTCAAAAGCAGAGACATTACTTTGTCAACAGAGGTCTGTCTAGTCAAAGCTATGGTTTTTCCAGTGGCCATGTATGGATGTGAGAGTTGTACTATAAAGAAAGCTGAGTGCCAATGAATCGCTGCTTTTGAACTGTGGTGTTGAAGACTCTTGATAGTCCCATGGACTACAAGGAGATCCAACCAGTCCATCCTAAAGGAGATCAGTTCTGGGTTTTCACTGGTAGGACTGATTGTGAAGCTGAAACTCCAGTACTTTGGCAACCTGATGTGAAGAGCTGACTCATTTGAAAAGACCCTGATGCTGGTGAAGATTGAGGGCAGGGGGAGAAGGGAATGACAGAGGATGAGACGGCTGGATGGCATCACCAACTTGACGGATATGGATTTTGGTGGACTCCGGGAGTTGGTGATGGACAGGGATTCCTGGCGTGCTGCGGTTCATGGGGTCCCAAAGAATCGTAAATGACTGAATCAACTGAACTGAACTTAACTGAACATTGAAAATTTGTTAAATACTTTTTTTCTGAAACACACTCTCCAAACAAAAGCATATGTCTGGCTACATGGAGACTGAGAATAGCAACCTCCTCCTCTCATTTAAATGAACACCTTATTTTAGACAGTCATTTGAACAGAATTGAAATATGGCATGGAACTCAGCTATTATATTACTTTCAATGATTAACATGATGTAGAATTCAAGGAAGAATTTTGAAAGGCTCTGTTCTCCTCAGCTTTGTAAAAAGGATTGAGCCATGTTACCTGGTCTTGCCATATGAGACTGAAAAAAAAAAAAAAAAAAAAAAATCAGAGAACAGAAAAGAATAGAAACCAATATAAACTTTAGCACCTTATACACATTTTGAATTGTAGGAAGGAAATATTATCAAAGTAAATAATAGAAGGGCCTAGGAAAAAAAAACATTTTTCATGTTACTCATTCATAATTGCAAACCTGGGTAGGCATGTGCTTAAAAGTGAATAAGCTGAAGATATAAATCAAGCCACACACACAAAAAAATGTTAATTTTGTGTAGTTTGTCAGAAAACAGCGTGCTAGAGAGTGCAGAATTGTAAACTTTGAAAGAAGATATTCAGTGAAAAAGTGAAAAAAAATCCTTTATACTTACAAAGGAAACTTAAGCAAATACTGAAAGTGTTGTGTAAGAAATAAAATTTCATGTTGTGTTAGATTTAGAAACTGACAAAGTACTTTTAATTTGACTCAGTCCTACTGCAGAAGAAAAACTGTGAATTGTCTCAAATACCAAAAGCTGTACTGAATTTTATTGTGTGTAATAAAAAGATTGAGTTGAGAGGGAAAAAACAAAAAACAAACTCATGTTAAATTTAAATTGAGATAAATCTGAAATGATTAACAATATGTAAAATCCGTGCTCTATCATCAATTATATTTTACTATTCCTGTGGTGGACAGGGAGGCCTGGCGTGCTGCGGTTCATGGGGTCGCAAAGAGTCAGACACGACTGAGCGACTGATCTGATCTGATCTGATTCCTGTGGTATGCTGTGCTTAGTGCTCAGTCATGTCCTACTCTTTGCCATCCTATGGACTGTAGTCTGCCAGGCTCCTCTGTCCATGGGATTCTTCAAGCAAAAATACTGGAGTGGGTTGCCATGCCCTTTTCCTGGGGATCTTCCTGACCCAGGAATTGAACCAGTATCTCTTATGTCTCCTACATTGGAAGGCAGGTTCTTTACCACTATCGCCACTTGGGTAGCCCCCAAACAAAATAAATTGCCCTTTTTCCTTACCCAACTCCCCTAAGATTGCTGGATATGTCCCACAATATTTTCTCAGATTTCAAGTGTTAGTGCAGTTCTGCCTTTAGGGAGTAGCTTATGGATGACTGTGAGTTCTGAATAACAATAAAAATAGCTTGAAAGGTAGGTAGAATACCCAGATTTGGATGCTTCCTGAAGTGTGTGTCATTTAAAATTCTTTTAATGAAGCAATAGGAAAATGAAAACATAAGTAGAAATTTTTTCTGTTGTTTAGTCACTAAGTCGTGAATAACTCTTTTGTGACTCATGGACTATGGCCCTCCAGGCTCCTCTGCCCATGAGTTTCTCAATCAAGAATAATGGAGTGGGTTGCCATTTCATTCTCCAGGGGATCTTCCTGACCCAGGGATTGAAACTTTGTCTCCTGCATTGGCAGGCAAATTCTTTACCACTGAGCCACCAGGGAATTTTTAAATAAGGCAAATTTATTATTACAATTAATACAAAAATTTGAAAGAAATGGCAACTTTAGGGGTAATTAAAGACTGCTACAATATCATCAAATAACAAATTATATCAATTTGTTCCCGTTGCCATCCCCAGCATGCTGCCTCTTATTTGGCCTCTTGTGTTTATAAAATGGATAAGGATATGTTAATAACAGACCTTCAACAAGAAAATTTAAGTCCATAGAAGAAGAGAACATGTTCTTTCCACATATCCCTTTTTAAGAAAAAAGTTTTAAGAAGTTGCTCACATCCCAGCAGATTATTTCAACTATTAACAATGCCTGTCAAAAATCTAGAGATATGCAAAATGCCTGTGGGTTATCCAAAATATGGGAGCATAAAAGGTGTATGTGTAATATGCTTTTGAATTAGGATAATAGTAATTTTTCAACCATTGAGATATTTTTAAATAAGAAAGATTGCATGTACTCAAAACAATATTTTAGCCTTTTGTTACATTGACAAGAGCAAAGAAATTCATTCTTTGCAGTTGGCATTTCTAACTCCTGTTGTGAATTCTTGTTTCATAATGACATTTTAAAAGATGTCAGTTTTAAGATATCCAGTTTTGATTTAATTCAAATGTTCAAGAACTTCTTTTCTGTATTTGTTTTTCTCTTCTTTTATGTGACATTTTATGGTGCTATAGATAATATGTTTTGTGCTTCCAAAACAAACAAAAAAAAGTTAGTGAGGTAGTTATTATTATAAATATCCAATATTTCAAAATAAGACTCCGCTTATTTAATTTTCAAGTGAACTTATAACACTGGATTTTTCATTCAATTATATTATTCAATTTTATGAATTATATATGCCTGGCTAACTTTTAGGTAACTTCCAATGTAGCAGTCTTTAGGGTAAAATTTGAGTGGTCAGTTCTGCTTACAAATTCTCAAGATCCTTTTTATCAATATATAAGTAGTTCTTCGGAGAAGGCAATGGCACCCCACTCCAGTATTCTTGCCTGGAAAATCCCAGGGATGGAGGAGCCTGGTAGGCTGCAGTCCATGGGGTCGCGAAGAGTCGGACACGACTGAGCGACTTCACTTTCACTTTTCACTTTCATGCATTGGAGAAGGAAATGGCAACCCACTCCAGTGTTCTTGCCTGGAGAATCCCAGGGATGGAGGAGCCTGGTAGGCTGCAGTCCATGGGGTCACGAAGAGTTGGACACGACTGAGCGACTTCACTTTCACTTTTCACTTTCATGCATTGGAGAAGGAAATGGCAACCCACTCCAGTGTTCCTGTCTGGAGAATCCCAGGGGCAGGGGTGGGCCTGGTGGGCTGCCGTCTATGGGGTTGCACAGAGTCGGACACGACTGAAGCGACTTAGCAGCAGCAGCGGCAGCAAGTAGTTCTTGATCTTCCCAACGCAGGGAAAAAAAAAACCCAGGTCTTGCACATTGCAGGTGATTTCTTTAGCTGCTGAGCCGCTAGGGAAGCCCATGAATACTGTAGTGGGTAGCCTATCTCTTCTCCAGGGATCTTCCTGACCCAGGAATCGAATTGGGATCTCTTGGATTCTTTACCAACTGAGCCACCAGGGAAGCCCTTTAGAAAGGTTAACATACATTATTTGAGAAGAATTAGTGTTCTTGCCTGGAGAATCTCAGGGACGGTGGAGCCTGGTGGGCTGCCGTCTGTGGGGTAACACAGAGTCGGAGACGACTGAAGCGACTTAGCAGCAGGAGCAGCAAGGAACACTATGGAATAATAATAACAATAATAAACACATTATATGCTTACAATGTGGTACCAGCCCTAAATACTTTGTATGTATACCTCAAATAATCAAAAATGTTCACATAATGCTATTATTTGCATGCATTTCTCAGGTAAGGAAACTTGCCTGAGGTGGTATTACAGATGTCTTCAGAATCACATAGGTGGTACTGCTCCCTGAGAAAATATCTCTTTACCAGTGTCCTTCAGAAGGCGATGGCACCCCACTCCAGTACTCTTGCCTGAAAAATCCCATGGACAGAGGAGCCTGGTAGGCTGCAGTCCATGGGGTTGCTAAGAGTCAGACACGACTGAGCAACTTCACTTTCACTTTTCACTTTCCTGCATTGGAGAAGGAAATGGCAACCCACTCCACAGTTCTTGCCTGGAGAATCCCAGGGACTGGGGAGCCTGGTGGGCTGCCGTCTATGGGATTGCACAGAGTCGGACATGACTGAAGTGACTTAGCAGTAGCAGTCAGCAATACCCTAAAAAGAGGCTGTTCCTTTCCAAAGAATATCTACATGTCATACAAACTAACTAAACCAAGCTCAAGTTTTCTCTCCTCAGTCTGCTAGTCATGTTCAGTTCAGTTCAATCACTCAGTCATTTCTGACTCTTTGCAGAAACACCTAATGAAGTCATAGGTACACACAAGAAGAGAAATGATAATTCGTTATAAGTAGAAGGAAATGGCAACCCACTCCAGTATTCTTGCCTGGAGAATCCCAGGGACAGAGGAGCCTGGTGGGCTGCCGTCTGTGGGGTCGCACAGAGTCGTACATGACTGATGTGACTTAGCAGCAGCAGCAGCAGAGGGCATTGGTACTTGTTCTGTTTTCAACTGCAAGTTACTTGAACCTTCAGGACCACAACCTCCTTTCTTTTGGCTATTTTCGTGTCACCACTGGCTCTGACACCACAAAATCCCATTATTCCAATTGTATTTATGTCATCTCACCTAAAGGATATCAATACCTGCTGTAATTTCTTGCCAACAGAGAAGAAACACCACAAAAATCTGAAAATTTGGGGGCTGCTCTCATAAATGTATAACTCAAAGTCTTCATGAAGAAATGTGTCCCTTGGACTTCCCCTGGCAGTAGGAAAAGGTCTTTTATGATAAATCCATTCTGACCTTCCATTACCCTGAGACTTTAGGTGTCTTCTTCCATGGAAAACCAAAGTAGTTTTGATTTTTCAACTTTATATTGTGTTGTCCATTTTATATCCATGCTACATCCAAACAACCAACCAAATTGTTAAAGCCTTTCTCACCTGTCAAGCTGAAACACTGAATAAAAAATCCTTGGTCATGGATCCTTATCAGCACATTCAGCCTGGATTTAGTTTTATATTTCTTCGATTATCATCCCTCTACTTAAGATCTACCCTTACAGATATACCTCCAGATTTTTATCTATATAATTTGGAAAAAAACATGTAAACTTGTTTCTATGTATCACACCTCCATGTAGGCCACTTTGTATCTCACTCTTTGGGTACTGTCTGTACTTGAGTGTACTTACAGGTCTAGAAGCAAAAATGGTGCAGCAGGCATGCTGCTGCTGCTGCTAGGTCGCTTCAGTCATGTCCGACTCTATGCAATCCCATAGACGGCAGACCACCAGGCTGCCCCATCCCTGGGATTCTCCAGGCAAGAACACTGGAGTGGGTTGCCATTTCCTTCTCCAATGCAGGAAAGTGAAAAGTGAAAGTGAAGTCACTTAGTCGTGTCTGATTCTTAGTGGCCCCATGGACCGCAGACTACCAGGCTCCTCCATCCATGGGATTTTCCAGGCAAGAGTACTGGAGTGGGGTGCCATTGCCTCCTCCGCAGCAGGCATAGACCATGAGAAACAATCAGCAAGACCTTGAAAGGCAACTACTTCAAGGGAGACAATAACAGATTCCATGGGACAATTATGGCTAGCATCCTCTGGCAGAGGTAGGGAGTTTGCTTCAACTGGCAATTTTTGTTATCAGCATTTGAGGGTTGTTCATTAGCATGTTCAGCTTTATCAGAATCCACTCATGGGTTCTGATTACAATTTTAGGATCCTATTCCTTCCCAATCAATGTTCTTTCTTTAACAGAAAATACTTGTAAAGTCAGGAATACAATTTGAATTTTAATTCAGTCACTTAAAGGATTAGACTCTAGACTTAGTTTTCAGAAAGCTCAACTCTATGACTATAGGATATAAAAGCAATATATGTTCATTAGCTCAATCATGTCCAACTCTTTGCAATCCTGTTAACTGTAGGCTGCCAGGTTCCTGTGTCTGTGGGATTTTCCAAGCAAGAACACTGGAGTGGGTTGCTATTTCCTTCTCTTTAGGGCAGTATAGATGCTTTTATATCATGTCTGCAGAGGTTGAGGTAGAAATTTGAACCACTGAGCTCATATTTTTCTTTCTATACTTTGTCCAGCTCAATTAGAAGCAACCAGTTCATTAGACTCATTCCTTTGACAAAATTGCTCCAAGATATTAAATACATGGTCACACAGAATCTTGTCTCATATGAATACTTGGTTAGAAGTATACAACGGTGATATTTTCTGTATCTCCGTTACATATTATGTCATGAACTAACAGTACTCATATTCCCACTAAAAATAGGATAATCAAATGCATTTAAATCTTCTCAAATTAGAGAACCAATACCATGTCAATTTTGTGTATTTGTTCAGTTGTGTCTGACTCTTTGCGACTCCATGGACTGTAGCCAGCCAGGCTCCTCTGTCCATGGAGTTCTCGAAACAAGAACACTGGAGTAGGTTGTCATTCCCTTCTCCAGGGGATCTTCCTAACCCAGGGATCAAACCTGGGTCTCGTGCATTGCAGGCAGATTCTTTACAATCTGGACCACCAGGGAAGTCCATGTCACACAAAACCAATTCAGAATACACTTAATTCTTAAGGTTCTGTTCCTCTAGACCCACTCTCAGTACCAAAATCTATTTCAGTAAAGATTCTCCAGAGAATTGGAATGAATAAGAGAAACACACTAAGATATTTATTGCAAAAAATTGTCTTACACAGTTGTGGGAGCTAGGTAGGCAACCCAAAATCTATAAGTTGGGCCATCAGGGAGAGCACACTTGTGCTTGGGGACATGGGCTAAAACTACTACCCATAGGCAAAGTTTTCTATTTTTTAAGGAAAACCTCAGCTCTGCTTTTAAGACCTTTAACTGACTGAATCTGGTTCACCTGTATTTTCTAGGATAATATTCCTTACTTAAACAGATTATAATTCAGTGATTATGGAATTTAAGCACATCTACAAAATATGTTCACAGAAACACCAAGCAGTTGTCAGAATAACTGAGAATTGTAGCCTAGACAAGCTAATGCACCAAAATGACCATCATGATGACAAAGAAAATTTATATGTACTGTAGTTTGTCGGCAGAGGTCAGAAAGTGAAGAAATTTATATTACCTGCTAAGGAATATAGGTTGTATCCTGTAAAAAATGAGGAGATGCAGAATAATTTTAGGCAAGAAAATTGTCAAGATTTGAGCTTACGTGTTCAGTGATGATTCTGGCCCCTCTGTGAGTAATGACATAAGATTTCTTTAGAAAAGAGCCTGAAATACACATATGGGAGTTATCAAGCATGGTAGGAGTTTTATGCCAATGGGAGTGGGTAATGTCACCCGTTACACAATTTAATTAGGATCACATATAAATTTCTTTCTTAAATGCTTAGAATATATTCAAAACTATATTAGAAACTATTAATACCAATGGATTAAAAACTGTGACATTGCCCACAGGACCTCATGCTGCAGAGGCACTAAACACGTAGAGAAAAATGTCTAGAACCATGAATCTGAAGCAATGAGAAAATACATTGGAGTAGTGTGGGCATGATGGAGGGATGCCCATATGCAGGGACAGGAAAGAGTTCAAGAAGCAGGACTGGTATATTAAAAAAAGAAGAGAGCCTGGGGCAGGAACACTTTTTAACAAAATAGACAAAGTCAGAGAAATTGAAATTCACTATTAGGCTTGAATGCCCAGAGGGACTGAGAGAAAACTACTAGAGAACAGTGTCAAAGAAACTAAGAAGGCCACTTTCAAGAATAAATTAATGGAGCACAAATTAAGTAGTGCAGCAAGGTCAAGTGAGACAAGAACTGAAAAGGATTCATCATGTTTTGGAGATAAGAGGTAATTTGTGAACTGGGGAAAGCAGTTTTATTAGAAATGTAGACGGTTGAAGCTCTATTATGGTAGGTTGAGAAGTTAATGGGAGGTCAGAAAAATGACAATAATATTTTCAGACTGTAGAAACTTGGTTTAAAATAAATTGTATTAGATTTCTAGGGAGCAAAAACATGGAGTATTTTTGTTTTGTTTATGGGTGGTAATTTAGCACATTTTAGGCTAGAGGAAAATAATCCAGTGATTCGGAAGAGATTAAAGGAGCAGAAAGGGCCCATCTTCTTGAAAATATGCTCTACAAGGTCAGACTTTTCATTTGTTCAGATTACTGCTGTATCACAGGCATAGTAGTTAATTAAAAATATTTACAGAATGAATAAATGAATTGGGAAAAAAAAAAACATGAAAAAATGAAGTTAACAAGTTCCTCAGCCCCAGAGCAGTTAATGGGAGATAACTCTCAAGATTATCATATAAGACAATAACAGCCATCAAAGTAAGAGAATAAAGAGAACGGTTTTCTCAGTATTTAAGCTTCTATACTTTTGCTATATTCTGACCTATCTTTTGGACAAGGCAATGGCAACCCATTTCAGTACTCTTGCCTGGGAAATCCCATGGACGGAGGAGCCTGGTGGGCTACAGTCCCTGGGGTTGCAATGAGTCAGATATGACTGAGTGACTTCACTTTCACTTTTAATTTTCATGCACTGGAGAAGGAAATAGCAACCCACTTCAGTATTGCCTGGAGAATCCCAGGGTCAGCGGAGCCTGGTGGACTGCCGTCTGTGGGGTCGCACAGAGTTGGACACGACTGACTCGACTTGGCAGCAGCAGCAGCAGACCTATCTTTTTATCTAACTTGCCCCTTTCAAAATCATTTTATTTAAATAAATCCAGGTCATTCTGATTTAGGAGTCTGTGTAACAATATATATGGCATATTTTATATGATATATTTTATACGGTTTTCCTTCATTCTTTTAGATGGGAAAAATAAAAAAAATAATCTATTATTAATGGAGTAAAATCAAATCCTCATCATTATTCCTTTTTCTTTTTTTCCCCCTGGTTTTAAGGATATTATAATAGTTACTCAGGCATATATGTTAAATACTGCTGAGTATCCTGCTTTAGATACCAGCCCATCTATCACTTCTTCTGAGAAGATTTCTCTGACCCTAAATGTAGGAACAGAGAAGGCAATGGCACTCCACTCCAGTACTCTTGCCTGGAAAATCCCATGGACGGAGGAGCCTGGAAGGCTGCAGTCCATGGGGCCGCTGAGGGTCAGACACGACTGAGCGACTTCACTTTCACTTTTCACTTTTCACTTTCATGCATTGGAGAGGGAAATGGCAACCCACTTCAGTGTTCTTGCCTGGAGAATCCCAGGGACGGAGGAGCCTGGTGGGCCGCTGTCTCTGGGGTCGCACAGAGTGAGACATGACTGAAGTGACTTAGCAGCAAAGGTAGGAGGATGGCTCTCTTATATGGTCCTCAGTACCACTTCATGAGAGGATTGTCTAAGATGAGAAACAAAGCTTCCTTGCCCTCATGTCTTATGTGCAGTTTGCTTGAAGACATAGGTAAGGCAAGGCTTAAGGGCATATGATTTAGTTGGAACATCTGTAGAGCAGAGAGTGAGAAAGACAGACATTGAGGTGGAGAAAGATGAGAAGCAAGTGCAGCTGCAGGTTTCACAACCACCTAAGGAGTGGTGAATTTCACAGATCACCTCCTGAGTTCTGCAGAAGTATGTCTCTCCACCACGTGGATGTTCTGCAAGAGAACACACACAAAAAACAACAGAAAACAAACAAAATACTGCCTCACAATTGACCACTGTATGAAGTAGAGGAAAACCAACCTGATCTGTCTCCTGTTCCCTGTCCACCTTCTGTAGAAAGGAGTTTCTTCATGAGGAATTAATCACCATCACCATTCACCACATAGTAGAGGGCATTACCTGTTTGCTTTCTTTTGAAGCTTTTGGAGAAGGCTGAGGCTATGATGTTCTGAGTAATATTTTAACCAGATACCAGGCCCAGACCTTTGCCTGGTTGGCCTCAGATGGTGGAATCATCGGGGCTCACACAGTGCTTCACTGCTTACTCAGTGAGAAGAGACATCCACAAAGAGGCGGGCGACACCTGAGGTGGGTAAAACCAAGGAAAGGAAGATTGTATGTACAATACAATTCATCTCATGTGTTTCATAAACAGTTCTACTCTGTGTTTTTCTGCTCAGAGGAAACATAAAGGAGAGAGAAATGGATAAATAGACTTCTGTTATTCTTGCTGCAAAGAATGTACACTATCAATTTCCAGAAAACAAAAGCAATAAGCAGATGCAGTTACTGTATAAGGTATTATTTATAAATTTAACAATAATTTGTTTCATGCATGTCCATAAAAAAAAGAAATACATCTGTAAGGAACATAAAAATGAGGTAAGAATTTTATTCTGAAATAAATTTCCTTAACAAAAGCACAATGAGTTTAAATAATTTGAATATTATAAAGAGATAGAGGGCTATTCAACTTTATGCTTGGACAGTGAACTAAAATACAATTTACCTTCTTCATTGTTCCCTGGATAAAAACGGCTTACAAGTAATCCAGGGCAACCAAGTCATAATTCGTGACCCTCACTCATATTTATCTTGAGAGTAAGAATCTCAGACCATGAGAGTATGCTGCATTGTAAATAAGATAAAATAGAGATAATGGAAAATGAACACCACATTCTTATTTTTAATTGCACACAATAAATTTGACTTTTCAAAGTTCTTGCTGTCATTCAATTTAAGTGGACCTTATGGCTGAGTTAGAGATAATTAAAATAATGTGATTTTTCATACCTCTTGTTAAATTTAGAGTTATCTGTGCAAAATAGCTCTACACACTTTTCTCATATGTTAGGCTAGGTGATTTTTGATTTGAGGAAAGAGTCCTGGAAAACAAAGACATGACAGCTGTCAGATTCTTTGTCCAAATTTAATCAGGAATCAGCCAGAAAGAAATGTCCTAATCCATCAACACCTGCTTGGGATAAGCAGTAGACCCACCAGAGACTGAGCCAAATATAGGGACTTAATTAATTGAAAGACTTTGGCAACTCATCAGCATGTGGTGCTTTAGAGCAAGCTCTGGTGTTCAACTATTGTAGAACTGAATCCACATAACTGTCTTTAAACTTTAAGTAATTAGAAGCTTATTTTTCAAAAAGCCCGTGAATTTGAAAAGATTTGAAAGTACCAGGGAAAATGTACAAAAGAATGCAATACAATATTGTAAAGTTAAGCAAAATAAAATTTAAAAAAAAATGAATGATTCTTGATCTCTGTTTTAAACTGATATTATGATTTCTTACAACTTTTAAATGTTAACGTTTTATACGTATTTGAACTTTGGTGGTTGGCTGTGCTTCTGAGTGAGTAGCATTTTTATACAGCTAACGCGGTGCTGATTAAATTGATGAATGGGTATTCTATGACAAAACTATACATGTATCACCTGCTCTGAAATGCATACATAATTGACAAAGGAGAGTTATTTAATAATAAATTAAGTCACATAAGTGGAATTATACAATATGTAGGGTTTTTCTTTTTCAAGGGGCAGGGGACTGACTGCTTTCACCTAACAGTATTTTCAAGGATCATTCATGCCATAGCATATCAGTACTTCATTAATTTTTATGGTTCAGTATTATCTCTAGTAATTTTCTTTTATTTTAGAGTTTATTTTCCAAGATGTTATTATTGTCACTCTCACTTTCTTATTTTTGCTGTTTACATGATGATTTGTCATCCTTTTGCTTGTAGCCCGGTAGGCTCCAGTCCATGGGGTCGCTAAGGGTCAGACACGACTGAGCGACTTCACTTTCACTTTTCACTTTCATGCACTGGAGAAAGAAATGGCAACCCACTCCAGTGTTCTTGCCTGGAGAATCCCAGGGACGGGGGAGCCTGATGGGCTGCCTTCTATGGGGTCGCACAGAGTCGGATACGACTGAAGGGACTTAGCAGCAGCAGCATAGATTTGCATGTCTCCAGAATAAAACAAAGACCTCAGTCCTATTTTTATTATCCAGTGTGTCAGTTTTTTTTTTTTGGCTTAATTGTTTAATTCATTCATGTGTACTCTTATTTATAAAGTTTTGATTTATATATGCCTTTTTTTTTATTTTGACAGTGCTTTATGTCTTATTTGTTCATATGTTCCTCAGTTTTTTTCTTTAATGAATATTTTTGCAGTGAAATATTTTTAATTTCTTTAATCACTTTTTTCACTATATTTTTCTGAGTTATTTTCTTAGTAGCTGATCTGGACTTTACCATAAATATCTTAACATCACGCTGCATGCACGGTAAGCCACTTCAGTCGTGTCTGACTCTTCTCAGACTTATAGACTGTAGCCCACCAGGCTCCTCTGTGCATGGGGATTCTCCAGACAAGAAGAGTGGAGTGGGTTGCTATGCCCTCCCCCAGAGCATCTTCCTGATGCAGGAATCAAACCTGTGTCTCTTAATGTTTTCTACAGAAGTCCTCATCCTGTGTAGCTCAACTCCTTCTTCCTCATTTTGGTGGTCTTATTATTATACATGTTAGATCAAATTTATGTTATAAAATAAATGGTTTTAAATGATTATTTTATGCATTTTTGTGTCTTTTAAACTAAAAAAAAATAAATGAAGGAGAGCAAGTACATGTGTATAGAATTTGCTACATTAACTTATTAACCAGTTCTGGGTCTCTTCATTTCTTTCCATAAGTGCGTGTTACTGTCTTGTGTCATTTCCTTTTTCCACTACAGTTTGGAGTTCAAACACTGCATTGTCCCTTGTCAAATATATTACATTTGTATATGTGACAGGCTGAACAATGCAAGTATATACATGCTTTATGGATCTATTTTGTAAATGTTCAAGTAAAGAAAGAGAATGCATATCCATTTGTATTGTCTTTCATAATTATGTAATTATCTTTAGCATTCTGTTTGTTCTGTGTGTATATTTGAATTACTGTCTTGAGACACTTAATTTCAAATAAAATAATTATATTACTAATTCTTTAAGAATAATCTAACTGAAATAAACCTCTCAATTTTATTTCTCTTGGGAAGTAATATTTTTACCTTTATTTGTGAAAGAGAGTTTACATATACCTGGAGATAACATCTTGACTGGATATATTTTTTCTCTTTTTTTTCAGCATGATCTATATGTAGTCCTACTGACTTGTCTTCTGAACCTCATTGTTTTCTGATCTAAAGTTAGCTATTAGTATTATTGGAGCTTTTCATATAAATTAAGCTATTTTTCCTTGTTGCTTTCATAATGTCTTCATTGTCTTAATCTTTCATTATGTTTATTATGATGTGACTAAGAAAATGCTAGTGGTTAGTTCTGTCTGACTCTTTCTGCCAGGCTCCTCTGTCCATGGGGATTCTCCAGGCAAGAATACTGGGGTGGGTATTCTTCTCCAGAGGATCTTCCCAAGCCAGGGATTGAACCCAGGTCTCCCGCATTGCAAGCAGATTCTTTACCATCTGAGCCACCAAGGAAGCCCAAGAAAATGCTAAAATAATCCTAATTAGCACTTACTGTGTTTCTTGAGTGTACAATTAATATTTTACCATAATTTGGGAATTTTTTACCTATCATTCCCTTAGCTACTTCTTAAACTCTTCTTTCCTTTGTGCTTTTATTATTTGTAGGTTGGTACAAGTTAAGTGTCGCATATTTTTTTGATATTCTTTTCATTTATCTTTATTCTTTCTCTCCTTCAGATTACATAATCTCTATTGATCTATCTATATGTTTTCTTGTCCTTTTGCTTTTTCTTTTTCTACTGGCTCATATTTGCCAGTTGAATCCCTGTAGTCACTTTCTCACATTAATTATTGTGCTCAATTCCAGAATACAGAATGTTCATTCAATCTATTTTATGATTTATATATTTATATATTTTTATTAATATCGTCATTATGCCTCCCTTAGCTTCTTTAAGCATGATATTCTTTGAAAATTTACAATGGCTATTTTGGAGTCTTCATCAGCTAAGTTCAAGCTGTGGATGCCCCCCCACCATGAGCAATTTCTACTTTATTTCCTTTCTATGCATTGTTCCTTATGTGCTTATTTGTTACCTCATAATTTTTCATTAGAGATGGAATATTTTAAATAACATGGCAATAATTTTTTATTCTGATAGCAGCAGCACCACCACTATAACTCCCCATGCCCCTCCAAGAGCTTGTTGAGGTTGTCTGTTTTTCTGTTTAGTACCTTGGGTGTACTGTTTTGCTTTCTGTTATTTTCCCAGAAGGATGCTTACTCTGATTTCTTTCTCCAGAAAAACAGTCTTGGGCTCACACACAGTCACCCTTTGAATATTGGTTTTCACAATATTGCCTTCAAAGTTCCCTGTCTCTGTTTGTTAATCTGCTTACTTGTGTTGATATTATATCTAAATTTCAGTTTCCACTAATTGACAGCTGATTTCCCTATTGGTTTTTTACATTTACGTCAGGTATATATTGTTCCATAGTCTGATCAAATTAAATTTAGGCTCCTTCTTCAAGGGTATTCTTTCAAGCAAGTCTTCATGCTTTGGTCTGACCCAAGAAGGGCTGTTATTAGCAACCTCTTTGCCTAGCTCTTTCTGGTAAACTTGTATTAACAATTTATGTAGAGTTTAGTTTATTGACTTATGAAAATACCACCCTTACTCTTAATTTGCCACCAAAATCTCTGTTGTGTTCTAAAGTGCCTTTAAGCTTGATTTCCCTCAAACTGTTTCAAGTAATTTCAGTTCTTTGGGGCTTCAAAAACTCCCCACAAGCCAAAAGCCTGTGCCACTGCTCCATACGTAGGCATGGGTACAGTGCCCACTTCCCTTGGAATGACACTTATTTTGTGAGTTCTCTTGGGAGAACTCAGCAAGGACAATAGACTACGGTCTTTTGGGTTTGCCTCTCCAACCAAGAAACCTCAACCCTACTGTTGAGTTGCAGTGAGTGCAACTGGGGCCTCCATACTTTGAGGTTCAGTTAGGTTCAGTTCAGTTCAGTCACTTAGTCATGTCCAACTCTTTGCAATGTAGTTTTAGCTGAAATGGAGCCTGACTCAAGGAATGGGGTTAGGTAGGATAGAACCTCAGCCTTCTAAGCTGTTCTTGCATGACATAGAGCTTCTGCAATTTGAAGCAGATGTGCATGAAAAATACTGTTGATCTGACAGGTTGCTTGAAGAATAAGAAGCCCTGTGATCTTACCTGCATATCAAGAGTAGACATTTCACTAGAATTTCATTATGATCTTGTAGAAAGGAGCGAGTTATGATTCAGATGTCACATATTTTACCATTCTTTTCAAGATTCAGTAGATTTATTTGAATAAATGTTTTCTAATTTAGTGTATTCCCTTAGGACAATTTTAAGAAAATTAAAAACTGTGGTAATTTATAATTTTCACCAATTATAGCTGTTTAACTTGAAAGTGTGTCTCCAAAGTCTTAATACCTTCATTCTAGAAGTAGTTGTGAAGCTTTCATAAGATTTAAAAATCTATTGAACTGTTTACTTCAGTGAGAGGAACTTATTGATTTTAAAACTTCTGATAAAACTAGATTTTCACTTTTTTATTGTGCATCCAAAATTTCTGGTAATCTGTCAATTCTGTACCAGATGGCATGTCTAATGACTCACCTGGAAAATGGTTCTTATCTTCTTGTGTAGACTCTTTCAGCTTTCCTCTTTAGTACTTTGTGAAGACATAGTTTATTACTGTAGAAGTGTATTCTAAGACAAAGGATATGAATAATCCCTAATGAATGTATAAATTATTAATGTGAAGATACCTTAGTTTCTGAGAAATGAACACAATATTACTTGTTATTGAGTTATTTTAATAATATGTTTAGAAACTGATATTATAGTACCTTAATCTTTATATTATTTCTAAATCAAATTTACAAAAAATAATGTTTAGTTTTTTGAAATCCTGTTTATAGACTGTAATGACTAATAATTTGTATATCTAGAATATTAGAATGATAAGGTGTAGTTTTGTTTTATTTGCAAATTTAGAGACTATAAATCTAACTATATTAGTGCACATTGGTAAACTGAAGTTCAAGAAATGAATTATTTTGCCTAAAGTGGCATAACTAGTAACTAAAAATCTGAGCTCATAAATCTGGGTTATGTTCTCTTTCCACTTTATCACTCTGCTTTACCAAAATGGAAACCACTTCTCTTTTCAAACAACACAAATAATTCTTTCATCACTGCCTTTTAAGAAATATATAAATGGCACTTCTTCTAATTTGTAGGCTACAGATAGTAATCCATTACTGAAAGAAAAGAATCATGTAACTTCATGAGACTTCACAAATAGTGATCAATAGCTACTGCCTCCTCTTTTTGTTCCATTTTTATTGCCCTGAGAATTACTGAAAAAGTCAAGTGATTATAATTTATTGGAAGCGGAGAAGAGACACACATTCTGCACCTCTTCCTAGTTTATGGTGCTCTACTAATTTAACCATTATTGGTGAGTTTGGGGGAAATTTTAGAAGGCTTAATTAAGTATGTGTATAGTACTACCTTTTATAGAATCAGAGGTGAGAACTTGGTTATAGCTATATCTTTTTTTGTCATCAGATCAGATCAGATCAGATCAGTCGCTCAGTCGTGTCGGACTCTTTGCGACCCCATGAACCGCAGCACGCCAGGCCTCCCTGTCCATCACCAGCTCCCGGAGGTCACTCAGACTCGCATCTGAGACTTTTTTGTCATAGACATATTTAAAGAAAGGGTGACATAACAGAGACTGTCCTGTAATAGTTTAATGATCCAATTTGTTAAATAACATGTTAAAGTGTTTATATAATTTAGTAAATCTCTACTATCTGTACCCATCTTTCTTCATTCTAATAGCAGAAGTCCTAATTTCTCATCTAAATTGAATTTCTAAAAACCTAATAATCATAATTCAATTCCAGTTCTGTTGCATATTGTGACACTTTAGTCTTTCTTATATACATGTTTCAGCTTTTATCCTTCCAATAGCACAACATTCAATATTTCTTCTACTTTTTTTTAGATCAATTAAATATGTCTTCCTAGCACATCCAGTGTTTAGAATAAATGTCAAAGTTACAAATGATTTCCATTACTCTATAATACTTCAGTTCAGTAAAGTCATTTTTTGTAAAAAGAAGATCAGTATAGTAGGTGCAAGTATTCCCAGAAGCCAGAAATGAACATGAACTGCATAAACATAAAACACTAAAATAAAACTCAATGTGTTTTAGCCATCTTCCTGTTATACAGAATAACAGTGGCCATTGTAACACCATTTGGTCACATGGAATTGTGACTATAGGGGAAAATTTGACAGGAAGAAAAACAATGTTAGCTAGATAAAATATGTTATTTTACAAACTTTACCAAAAACATGTGCCCATACAAATACATTATTAATGTTCCTCATGGATAAAGAAAAGAGACCAGTGTTGAAGTTAATGAAGATTAACATAACAGTAAAACTTTTTCTTGCTGCTTTTTTCTCCTAACATGTTGGAAGAAACAGCTATGCTCTCATCTAAATTCACCCAATGGAAGATGAATTCTAACCTCTCTCATCTACTCTGAGATTTGACTTCCTCAATTACTTCCAGTACTACTGTACAGCCACTCAATCTATTGTCTATATCTAAAGACAGATATTTGTATATATAATGTCATAAATTGTATCGTTTTCTTGGTTATACTTTCAAATGCCTTCTATTGTTAGCTAAAATTAAAAATCTCAAGATTTCATTATGGTTTACAAAGTCCCTGATTAGCCTCTCCTATCAGTGCTAAGTTTCTTCAGTCATGTCCAAATTTTTTGCAGCCTCACGGACTGTAGGCCCCCAGGCTCCCCTGTACATGGGGTTGTCCAGGCAAGAATACTGGAGAAGGTGCCATTTCCTTCTCCAGGGAATTTTCCTGACCCAGGAATTGAATTCACATCTCTTTTTCTCCTACATTGGCAGGTGGGTTTTTTAACACTTGCAAATCTCCTAATTGTCATCAGATCAGATCAGTCGCTCAGTCGTGTCCGACTCTTTGCGACCCCATGAACTGCAGCACGCCAGGCCTCCCTATCCATCACCAGCTCTCGGAGATCACTCAGACTCACATTCATCGAGTCAGTGATGCCATCCAGCCATCTCATCCTCTGTCGTCCCCTTCTCCTCCTGCCCTCAATCCCTCCCAGCATCAGAGTCTTCTCCAATGAGTCAACTCTTCGCATGAGGTGGCCAAAATACTGGAGTTTCAGCTTTAGCATCATTCCTTCCAAAGAAATCCCAGGGCTGATCTCCTTCAGAATAGACCGGTTGGATCTCCTTGCAGTCCAAGGGACTCTCAAGAGTCTTCTCCAACACCACAGTTCAAAAGCATCAATTCTTCGGCTCTCAGCCTTCTTCACAGTCCAGCTCTCACATCCATACATGACCACAGGAAAGACCATAGCCTTGACTAGGCGAACCTTTGTTAGCAAAGTGTCATAGTCCTAATTGTCATAGTCCTCATTAATTATTCCATTCATATTTGCCATACTATGGCCATTAAAAATCCTACATGTGTTCAGTTTCCTGGGATTTTATATATTTTATTCATGTCCCATGAAAGCTGTCCCAAGTTTTTTACAAAACAGACCTCTATTTGCAATCCATATATATGCCTTAATGTCCTTGGCACAGCATTCTCTGAGCACCTCACCTTTATGCTTCCCAGATGAAGCTAGTAGTAAAGAACCTTCTTGTCAATGCAGGAAACACAGAAGATCTGTGTTAGATTACTGGGTCAGGAAGATCCCCTGGAGAAGGGTATAGCAACCCACTCCAGTATTCTTGCCTGGAGAATACCATGGAAAAAAGCAGCTTAGTGGGCTGTAGTCCATAGGGTTGAAGAGTCAGACACGACTCAAATGACTTAGCACACATGCGTTTACTTTTTTACTTACTACTATTTGTTGCAGTTCAGTTGCTAAGTCATGTCCAACATTTTGCAACCACCTAGACTGCAGCAAGACAGGCTTTGCTGTCCTTTACTATCTCCCAGAGTTGGCTCAAAATCATGTCTGCTGAGTTGATGATGGAATCCAACCATTTCATCTCTCTCTTCCCCTTCTCTTCTTGCCTTCAATCTTATCCACCATTAGGGTCTTTTCCAAGTAATCTGATCTTCACATAAGGTGATCAAAGTATTGAAGTTACAACTTTAACATGAGCTCTTGCAATGAATATTCAGGGTTGACTTCCTCTTGGATTAACTCTTGGTTTGATCTCCTTGCTGTCCAAAGAAATCTCAAGAGTCTTCTCTGGCACCACAGCTCAAAAGCATCAATTCTTTAGTGCTCAGCATTCTTTACGCTCCAGCTCTCACATCCATACACGCCTACTGGAAAAACAAAAATAGACTATTCAGAATTTGTCGGCAAAGTAATGTCTCTGCTTTTTAATGTGTGGTCTAGGTTTGTCATGGATTTTTTCCCAAGGAGCAAGCAAGTTTTAATTTCCTGGCAGGGGTCAAAACCCACATTGATTTTGGAACCCAAGAAAATAAAATCTGTCATAGTTTCCCCATTAGTTTTTTCCCCATCACGTTTTTCCCATGAATTTGTCATGAAGTAATAGGACCAGATGCCATGATCTTAGTTTCTTGAATGTTGAATTTTAAACAAGTTATTATCACTCTCTTCTCTCACCCTCATCAAGAGGCTCTTTAGTTCCTCTTTGGTCTTTGCTATTAGAGTATCATCTGTGTATCTAAGGTTGTTGATAAATGTTCAGATAATCTTGTATCTAGCTTGTCAGTCATCCAGCCCCACATTTCACATTAATTACTCTGCATTTATTGTTGTTGCTGAGTTGCTAAGTTGTGTCCACTATTTGCAACTGACTGTAGTTTCCCTGTCCTTCACTATCTCCTGGAGTTGGCTCAAACTCATTTCTATTAAGTCAGTGATGGCATCTAGCAGTCTAATCCTCTGTTGCCTACTTCTCCTCTTGCCTTCAATCTTTCCCAGCATCAGGATCTTTTCCAGTGAGTCAGCTTGTCAAATCAGATGGCCAAAATATTGGAGATTCAACTTCAGTATCAGTCCTTCCGATGAACATTCAGGGTGGATTTCCTTTAGGATTGATTGGTTTGATCTTCTTGCTATCAAAGGTACTCTCAAGAGTCTTCTCCAGCACCATATTTTGCCAGTCTCCCTTATGGTTAAACTCTTTGGTCCATACATGACTACTGAAAAAACAATAGCTTTGAATATATAGACTTTGGTCAGCAAAGTGATATCTCTGCTCTTTACACTGTCTAGGTTTGTCATAGAATTTCTTCCAAGGAGCAAACATCTTTCAATTTAGTGCCTGCAGTCACCATTCATGGTCATTTTGGAGCCCAAGAAAACAGAGACTGTCACTGTTTCCATTTTTCCTCATATATTTGTATGAAGTGATCCACCTGAATGCCATGATCTTTCTTTTTGAATGTTGAGTTTTAAGCAAGGTTTTTCATTCTCATCTTTCACCTTCATCAGGAAGCTCTTTAGCTCCTCTTCACTTTTTGCCATTAAAGTGGGGCCATCTGTATATCTGAGATTGCTAATATTTTACCTGGCAATCTTGATTACAGTGTGTGAGCCAACCAGCCAAACATTTCACATGATGTACTCTGCATATGTGTATTCTATGCCCCAGCCAGTGATGCTGAAGTTGAACAAGTTCTATAAAGAACTACAAGACCTCCTAGAACTAACACCCAAAAAATAAGTCCTTTTCATCATAGGAGACTGGAATCAAAAGTGGGAAGTCAAGAGATACATGGAGTAACAGGCAAATTTGGTCTTGGAGTACAAAATGAAGCAGGGCAAAGGCTAACAGAGTTTTGTCAAAAGAATGCACTGGTCACAGAAAACACCCTTTTCCAACCACACAAGAGAAGACTCTATACATGGACATCACCAGATGGTCAAAACTGAAATCAGATTGATTATATTCTTTGCAAGCAAAGATGAAGAGCTCTATACAGTCATCAAAAACAAGACCAGGAGTTGACTGTGACTCAGATCATGAACTCCTTATTGCCAAATTCAGACTTAAAGAGAGTAGGGAAAACCATTAGACCATTCAGGTATGACCTAAATCAATTTCCTTATGATTATACAGTGGAAGTGACAAATAGATTCAAGGGATTAGATCTGATAGGGAGAATGCCTGAAGAACTATGGACAAAGGTTCGTGACATTGTACAGGAGGCAGTGTTCAAGACCATCCCCAAGATAAAGAAATGAAAAAGGCAAAATGTTTGTTTGAGGAGGCCTTACAAATAGCCGAGAAAACAAGAGAAGCTAAAAGCAAAGGAGAAAAGGCAAGATATACCCATTTGAATGCAGAGTTCCAAAGTATAGCAAGGAGAGGTAGAAAGCCTTCCTTAGTGATCAATGCAAAGAAATAGAGGAAAGCAATAGAATGGGAAAGACTAGCGATCTCCTCAAGGAAATTAGAGATAACAAGGGAACATTTCATGCAAAGATGGGCTCGATAAAGGACAGAAATGGTAGGGACCTAACAGAAGCAGAAGATATTAAGAAGAGGTTGCAAGAATACACAGAAGCACTATACAAAAAATATCTTCATGACCCAGATAACCAAGATGGCATGATACTCACCTAGAGCCAGGCATCTTGGAATGCTAAGTCAAGTGGGTTTTAGAAATCATCACTATTAATAAAGATAGTGGAGGTGATGGAATTCCAGTTTAGCTATACCAAATGCTAAAAGATGATGCTGTTAAAGTGTTGCACACAGTATGCCAACAAATTTGGAGAACTCAGCAGTGGCCACAGGACTAGAAAAGGTCAGTTTTCATTTGAATCACAAAGAAGGGCAATGCCAAAGAATGTTCAAACTACCGCACAATTGCACTCATCTCACACAATAGCAAAGTAATGCTCAAATTCTCCAAACCATGCTTCAACAATTCATAAACCAAGGACTCCCAGATGTTCAATCTGAATTTAGAAAAGCCATAAGAACCAGAGATCAAACTGCCAACATCTGATGCATCATAGGAAAAGCAAGAGAATTCCAGGAAAACATCTACTTTGGCTTTATTGATTATGCCAAAGCCTTTGACTTTGTAGATCACAACAAATTGTGGAAAATTCTAAAAGAGATGGGACTACCAGACCACCTGACCTGCTTCCTGAGAAATCTGTGTGCAGGTCAAGAAACATAGTTGGAACAGTACATTGAACAATAGACTGGTTCCAAATTGGAAAAGGAGTATATTGTCACCCTGCTTATTTAACTTATCTGCAAAGTACAAGATGCAAAATGCCGGGTTGAATGAAGCACAAGCTGGAATCAAGACTTACAGGAAAAATATCAATAACCTCAGATACACAGGTGACACCATCCTTATCGCATAAAGTGAGGAGGAACTGAAGAGCCTCTTGATGAAAGTGAAAGAGGAGAGTGAAAAAGCTGGCTTAAAACTCAACATTAAGAAAACTAAGCTCATGGCATCTGGTCCCATCACTTCATGGCAAATAAATGGGGGAACAATGTTAACAGTGAAAATTCTTATTTTCTTGGGTTCCAAAATCATTGCAGATGTGACTTGTAGCCATGAAATGAAAAGACACTTGCTCCTTGGGAAAAAAGCTTTGACAAACCTAGATAGCTTATTAAAAAGCAGAGACAATGCTTTACTGACAGAGGTCCATATAGTCAAAGCTATGGTTTTTCCAGTAGCCATGTATGGATGTGAGAGTTGGACCATAAAGAAAGCTGAGCATCAAACAATTGATGCTTTTGAACTGTGGTGTTGGAGAAGACTCTTGAGACTCCCTTGGTAAGCAAGGAGATTTAACTGGTCAGTTATTCATGGGGTCGCAAAGAGTTGGATGTCACTGAGCGACTGAACTGCACTGAACTGAAAGGAAATCAGTCTGAATATTCATTGGAAGGACTGATGCTGAAGCTGAAACTCCAATACTTTGGCCACCTGATTTGAAGAACTGACCCACTGGAAAAGACCCTGATGCTGGGAAAGATTGAAGGCAAGAGGAGAAGGGGATAACAGAGGAAGAGATGGTTGGATGGCATTACAGACGGACAGACATGAGTTTGAGCAAGCTCTGGGAGTTGGTGATGACACGGAAGCCTGGCATGCTGCAGTCTGTGGGGTCACAAAGAGTCAGACATGACTGAGCAACTGAACTGATCTAAACTGATATAACATTTCCTTCCCCTTCCTTTCTACCTTCAATTATAATATTGAATACAAGTGTAGGGATGGTAAGTGTAGCTATTTTTACTTGTTCTTTTCTTTTTCATCGTACAGTGAAAACTTTCAGTCCTTTGGCATAATATTTGAGATAAGCTTAATATAGGATCCTCTTATAGGCAGGAATTTTCCCGTATATTCCTTGCTTAGTGACAGTTTTCATTGTGAATATACGTGTTTTTGCAAGGTGCCTTTTCTGTGTCAATTGACATATATGTTCTTTTTTCCTCCTTGAGATACCCAATATGGTAAACTAAACTGATTAATTTTCTATTTTACATTCCTTGAATAAACCATACTTAGTTGTGATATATTCATTTTATATACTGTTTGGTTAAACTTGCTAATATTTTGTTGGGGAATTTTGCATGATGGATATTAAACACTATTTTATACTTTGTACTATCTCTGATTTGAAATGAAGGTAATTCTATCCTGATTAAATGAATTATAAATATTCTCTTGTGTTCTACCTTCTGAGAGAGATATTGTAGAATTGGTGTTATTTCTTCTTTAAATGTTGGTAAAATTTGCCAGGAAAACTGTTTGGGCCTAAAGTTTTCTTCTGTGAAATGTTTTTAATTACAATTTTGAATTAGAAATTCAAAATTTAAAAATCACTATTTTCTAAAAAGAATACTATAGAGATTTGCCATTTCAACTTAAGTAATTTTTAGTAATTTATATATTTCAAGGTATTGGTTTATTTCATTTATGCCACTAAAATTGTGTTATAGACTTCTTCACAATATTCCCTCATTCTCTTGATATGTATGATGTCTTTTTTTTATATCCCATGTTTCATTCCTGATATTGGTAATATGTGTCTTCTATGTTTTGTTGCTGTTGTTGTGATCAGTCTTGCTAAACATTTATCCACTGCATTGATAACTTAAAATAAGCATATTGGTTATTTTTTAATACAATTCTGCTTTCAAATATATTGATTTAGCACATGTAATGATTGTATCCTGTCTTTTGCTTTCTTTGGTTTCTTTTGCTCTCTCTCTCTCTCTCTCTTTTTTTTTTTTTGGCTTTTCTGAAAGTAAAAGGAAGGTTTCCCTTTTTGTTTGAGACTCTTCTTGAAATCAGTGGTGAACCAAGGAAGTCATAAAAATTCTGTGAGGTTGCTTTCCTGAGTTTTCCTTTTTCTTTGATCTCTGTGGTAATTTTTGGTTCTCTATGGTTCCATCTTTCATTCTTCCAGTCATAAAGATGGAATTGCTTTAGTTAATTCACTCTGCCCTGAACCTCAACAACTAAAACCATATCCAGGGTTAAGTGATGGGAGATCAGTGAGGAAAAAAAAAAAAGCAGCAAGAGTTGGCCCCATCCTCTTGCAATCACAACTCCAAATTTTGGAAAAGTTACCAGACTCTAAATTTTGGTTCCTGGAGGCTCCAGTTGCAACCATTCCTACAGCTACAGGTTTGCTTGGAGGCTGAAGTACAGGTAACAGAGAAAATGAAAAACCAACCAATCAACAAGCTAACAACAAACAAAATGTATGATTTCTGTACACTCTCTGAGTATTAGAATTTCTCTTCCCCAATCTTAAAGAAGAAACTTGGAGAAATTCCTTAAAACTCAAAATTTTAATTATATTGAATATATATCTCTAACCCAAACATGGTAAAAACATGAAAGATATTTTGAAACTCAAAAGATATAATTAAAGAAAAATGACATCTGTAATCAGATCAGATCAGATCAGTCGCTCGTGTCTGACTCTTTGCGACCCCATGAACTGCAGCACGCCAGGCCTCCCTGTCCATCACCAACTCCCGGAGGTCACTGAGACTCACATCCATTGACTCACTGATGCCATCCAGCCATCTCATCCTCTGTCGTCCCCTTCTCCTCCTGTCCCCAATCCCTCCCAGCATCAGAGTTTTTTCCAGTGAGTCAACTCTTCACATGAGGTGGCCAAAGTACTGGAGTTTCAGCTTCAGCATCATTCCTTCCAAAGAAATCCCAGGGCTGATCTCCTTCAGAATGGACTGGTTGGATCTCCTTGCAGTCCAAGGGACTCTCAAGAGTCTTCTCCAACACCACAGTTCAAAAAGGGCCAAAATAAATTTCAAAACGGGAGTATTTTAAAGCAGTTATTAGTGTATATGACATTAATATTTAAAAATAACATTCAACTTCTGTTCAACCAGGGGTCTTCACACAGGATTTATGTAAAAAAAGAAAAAAGCAATCCTGTCATTCTATTTTTCAGCATAGATATATGTATATAGAAAGTAAAGACAGTATAAATTCTGTTCTTAGTTTTTTTAGTTTCCATTGATGAATAAAGAATAGAAGTTTTGCCTATAGAGAAAAATTGGACAACTTGAAAATCATAAAAATACAAATGCATATCAGTTGGAGCCCAGTGTGGTAAGGGATTATATGATCAGGAAAGGTATAAAAAGAGTGGGTGGCAGCCATTTCCTTCTCCAAGGGATCTTCCCAACCCAGGGGTCAAACCCGAGTCTCCTGCATTACAGGCAGATACTTAACCATCTGAACCACCAGGGAAGCAAGAGATCATTTACTATAATGAAAATTTGGGAAGAAATATCTAACTGTACCACTGAAAATACTGAAGTTTAAAAAATCAATATAATTATCAATAATCATTATGAGGAAAAAAAAAGATATAAAGTAAGGCATAAATTAAACAGCGCTCTTAGAGGTATCAAATCAATAATAAGAGTAACAATATAACAGAGACAGCAGCTAAAATAGTACTACCACTACCACCAATAACAAAGTTTTTCAGTAGCTCAGAATTTTTAAAAGAAATCAAAGCTTCCCAGATGTTCAACAAATTGAAAGTTCACTATGTATATTAATTTCCTGGAAAATACTATTAAGCCCTATATACACAAATTAAGGGTTTCCCAGGTGCTCAGTGGCAAAGAATCTGCCTGCCAATGCAGGAGACATGGGTTCTATCCCTAGCATGGAAGATTCCCTGGACAAGGAAATGGCAACCCACTCCCATTTTCCTGACTGGAAAATCTCATGGTCAGAGAAGCCTGTGGGCTACCATCCATGGGATCGCAGAAGAGTTCGACAAGACTGAGTGAACTGAGCACACACACATGAACAAGTTCAAGATGAATGAAAACAAAAGCAAATGGGGAAATTACAATTTAAAAAGACAATGAACAATGATGGCAAGCTTGTTGGGATACAAGGTAAATTTCACAGGATTTAGTGGAGGGGTGGGGTAGGGGGAGTGAAGCACAGAATAACCATATTATATAAGAAATGAATCGCCAGTCCAGGTTTGTTGCAGGATACAGGAGGCTTGGGGCTGATGCACTGGGAGACCCAGAGGGATGGTACAGGGAGGGAGGTGGGATGGGGTTTCAGGATGGGGAACACGTGTACACCTGTGGCGGATTCATGTTGATGTGTGGCAAAACCAATACAATATTGTAAAGTAATTAGCCTCCAATTAAGATAAATACATTTAAATTCTTTTTTAAAAGAAGAAGTCCAGGAACTTCTTCAGCTCAAGCACATTGTCAGTCTCAGCTGAGTCACTCTGGTGGTAACTAATGGTTTCAGGGCACTTGGCTGCTCCAAATTCTCCATCTCGTTAGTGCAGCAGCTGAGATTTAATTCCCTCAGCTTCCACTTGATCTCTTTGCTTAGCTTCCTCAGTTCCTAGGCATGGTGCATACGGAGTTCTGGAATATAGGGCACCAGTACTTTTGCAAGTTACATTGAGGTAGGAAGATAGAAGTAATCAGAGACAAACATGGATTCATTTCAATGGCTTTCATTCATCCCTGATGGAACTAGTTTGCGTGACTACTTCTTTCCATGTTCATCTCCCCTCCTGGTAGCCAGGCCTGCGGACTTCAGAACAAGTACCAGAGGCCAGTTAACAGACTTCGTGATGGGCCTACCTCAGTTTCACAATTATGTAGGATCATGTCAGCATAATGAATTTCTTTTTTATCACTCATAGTGGTTCTCTTCTATGACCAAACCTTGAATAACATACTTTCCTAAAATAGAATGGAAATGCCATTGTTCTTAAATACAAACAAGAATAATGGTTTATTTGAAAATAATAACCTCTATTCTAATTCCCAGAACAAACAAAGAGAAAGTATGCATGAGAAAGATTTCAGAGAAAGATCTAGATTAGGTTGATTTCCTTAATATTTATAGGGGAAAATGATACCATGTAAATAAGAATGTTAAAAGTAACGTTGTAAACCATCAATCTCAGTAGTTTCCGAGGAAGTAGGGCTAAAACTATTGCACAGTTGCACTCATCTCACACGCTAGTAAAGTAATGCTTAAAATTCTCCAAGCCAGGCTTCAGCAATATGTGAACCGTGAACTTCCTGATGTTCAAGCTGGATTTAGAAAAGGCAGAGGAACCAGAGATCAAATTGCCAACATCCGCTGGATCATGGAAAAAGCAAGAGAGTTCCAGAAAAACATCTATTTCTGCTTTATTGACTATGCCAAAGCCTTTGACTGTGTAGATCACAAGAAACTGTGGAAAATTCTGAAAGAGATGGGAATACCAGACCACCTGATCTGCCTCTTGAGAAATCTGTATGCAGGTCAGGAAGCAACAGTTAGAAATGGTCATGGAACAACAGACTGGTTCCAAATAGGAAAAGGAGTACGTCAAGGCTGTATATTGTCACCATGTTTATTTAACATATGCAGAGGACATCATGAGAAATGCTGGACTGGAAGAAACACAAGTTGGAATCAAGATTGCCGGGAGAAATATCAATAACCTCAGATATGCGGATGACACCACTCTTATGGCAGAAAGTGAAGAGGAACTAAAAAGCCTCTTGATGAAAGTGAAAGTGGAGAGTGAAAAGGTTGGCTTAAAGCTCAACATTCAGAAAACGAAGATCATGGCATCTGGTCCCGTCACTACATGGGAAATAGATGGAGAAACAGTGGAAACAGTGTCAGACTTTATTTTTCTGGGCTCCAAAATCACTGCAGATGGTGACTGCCGCCATGAAATTAAAAGACACTTACTCCTTGGAAGGAAAGTTATGACCAACCTAGATAGCATATTCAAAAGCAGAGACATCACTTTGCCAACAAAGGTTCGCCTAGTCAAGGCTATGGTCTTTCCTGTGGTCATGTATGGATGTGAGAGTTGGACTGTGAAGAAGGCTGAGCGCTGAAGAATTGATGCTTTTGAACTGTGGTGTTGGAGAAGACTCTTGAGAGTCCCTTGGACTGCAAGAAGATCCAACCAGTCCATTCTGAAGGAGATCAACCCTGCGATTTCTTTGGAAGGAATGATGCTAAAGCTGAAACTCCAGTATTTTGGCCACCTCATGCGAAGAGTTGACTCATTGGAGAAGCCTCTGATACTGGGAGGGATTGGGGGCAGGAGGAGAAGGGGACGACAGAGGATGAGATGGCTGGATGGCATCACTGACTCGATGAATGTGAGTCTGAGTGACCTCCGGGAGTTGGTGATGGACAGGGAGGCCTGGCGTGCTGCGGTTCATGGGTCGCAAAGAGTCGGACACGACTGAGCGACTGATCTGATCTGATCTGATCTGACAATTTACTCTGGAAAGAGAATATGAATATCTCTTTCTAGTGTTTGCACCAGAGCTTAAGTGAACAGAGAGACTATTTGAATAAGATGATTTACAACAAGAAGAAGAATATGATTTAGGTTGGTTCATATATTATTTTATATTCTTTAATAGTGGAAAATGAAATCCTCTTATTTAGACTGATGGTACTGATAGCAAGATAAATTTGTTGGGCTATGGCAATGCCTTTCACTAGTAATATCTCATGTACTTCTGATTGACAAAGAAACCTCAGAGCTGCCAGTACATGTGTGAAGAAATACATCAACACATAGGGCTAGATACTTTGAAAATTCCAACACAGTTTTCTCTCTTTTACAAGCTACCTTCCCCCAGTAGAATGCAATATGTTCAGTGGGATAAAAGGAGGTATTTTGCTATTTTTTCAATTTTGACTTTAAAAGCTGTGAATATTTACATCATGCAAATGAAATCATTTCCTTACATTGATTCTTCAATCCAAGTAAAATTTATCTATTTAGTGCCTGACATTTTTACATATGTTTCAGTAGAGGAGGCTTTATGAGACAAATGCTTTACTTAATATACTTTGTAAATGATATGAAATATTTAAATTATAAATTTTCATTTATTGTTGCCTTTGAGTTAAACTTGCATTCATAGTTTCAATAAGAAATGTGATGAGAAATATTTTGGCTCCTGGCAGATAAGAGAAGCTCATACCTAAATCCTTCATATAAACTAAGTTGAATCATAAAAATGGAAGGAAAATGCACTTGACTATAGATTTCTGTGGGCAACTAGCATAGGATAGAGAAAAGCAGAAGAAATTAATTCCATTTAGACAGTATAAAGAGCCAAGTGAGAGAGGGGATAAAAAGAATTCAGGGTTTATACACTTTACAAAAAGAAATAAAGACACATAAACCAGTGAACAAATCTGCCTCTTAAAATGGTTATTGAGCTGGGATAAGTCAAGGGCTAAATGGCATTGAGATCAAAGTGAAAGTTTCAGAAAATTCATTAATCTGTACAACTTTTGTCAGTTGTAAAATCAATTGGGAATCAACGCTTATCTTTAAAAGTTCTTTATATTGGCCAGTTATACAAAGTTAAATATTTTTAGTCAAAGAAAGATTTTAAACTTGTAGCTAACTCTTTGACTTAACTTCAATTATGGTTACTAAATGTATAATATTGAACTCAATAATTAAACATAGGAAACTATATTTAATATTGACAAAATATAATTTTTAAAAATGTAAAAGCATACTTTTCTACAAGTATGGTATGAACATGTCAAAGGTTTTTTTCACCACTTAATGAGGAAATCAGTAAAATGATAATGCTAAAAGGATAATAATTCCATTAATTTGGGGGTTGTCTTTTCTCTTCGACAGAAATGTGCATAGTAGCAAGCATTTCACATTGTATGGGCATTAATCAAACAGTAAACAGCAAAGTCAGCACATGGGAACATTCCCCTAAATAATTACATAAACCTAAGGATAGAAGAGGACCAACTCCATGTCCAAGGAGCAATGGCTGGGCAGGTGCAGGAGAGACTAGAGGAGCATTCGCACGTTGAAGGTCAGGAAGGGCGGCAGTGAGGAGATACCCCTCGTCCAAGGTAAGGAGCAATGGCTGTGCTTTGCTGGAGTAGCCACGAAAAAATACCCCATGCCCAAGGTAAGAGAAACCCAAGTAAGATGGTAGGTGTTGCAAGAGGGCATCAGAGGACAGACACACTGAAACCATACTCACAGAAAACTAGTCAATCTAATCACACTAGGACCACAGCCTTGTCTAACTCAATGAAACTAAGCCATGCCTGTGGGGCAGCCCAAGATTGGTGGGTCATGGTGGAGACATCTGACAGAATGTGATCCACTGGAGAAGGGAATGTCAAGCCACTTCAGTATTCTTGCCTTGAGAACCCCATGAACAGTATGAAAAAGCAAAATGATAGGATACTGAAAGAGGAACTCCCCAGGTCAGTAGGGCCCCAATATGCTACTGGAGATCAGTGGAGAAAGAACTCCAGAAAGAATGAAGAGATGAAACCAAAGCAGAAAGAATACCCAGCTGTGGTATTGTGTGACTGGTGATAGAAGCAAGGTCCGATGCTGTAAAGAGCAATATTGCATAGGAACATGAATCAAGGAAAATTGGAAGTGGTCAAACAAGAGATGGCAAGAGTGAATGTCAACATTCTAGGAATCAGCGAACTAAAATGGACTGGAATGGGTGAATTTAACTAAGATGACCATTATATCTACTACTGCGGGCAGGAATCCCTTAGAAGAAATGGAGTAGCCATCATGGTCAACAAAAGAGTCTGAAATGCAGTACTTGGATGCAATCTCAAAAATGACAGAATGATCTCTGTTTGTTTCCAAGGCAAACCATTCAATATCACAGTAATCCAAGTCTATGCCCCAACCAGTAATGCTGAAGAAGCTGAAGTTGAATGGTTCTATGAAGACCTCCAAGACCTTTTAGAACTAAAAGCCAAAAAAGATGTCCTTTTCATTATAGGGGACTGGAATGCAAAAGTAGGAAGTCAAGAAACACCTGGAGTAACAGGCAAATTTGGCCTTGGAATATGGAATGAAGGAGGGCAAAAACTAATAGAGTTTTGCCAAGAAAATACGCTGGTCATAGTTAACACCCACTTCCAACAACACAAGAGAAGACTCTGCACATGGACATCACCAGATGGTCAACACTGAAATCAGATAGATTATATTCTTTGCATCCAAAGATGGAGAAGCTCTATACAGTCAACAAAAGCAAGACCAGGAGCTGACTGTGGCTCAGATCATGAACTCCTTATTACCAAATTCAGACTGAAATTGAAGGAAGTATGGAAAACCACTAGACCATTCAGATATGACTTAAATCAAATCCCTTATGATTATACAGTGGAAGTGAGAAATAGATTTAAGGGCTTAGATCTGATAGAGTGCCTGATGAACTATGGAATGAGGTTCGTGACATTGTACAGGAGACATGGAAAAGAACTGCAAAAAAGCAAAATGGCTGTCTGGGAAGGCCTTAAAAATAGCTGTGAAAAGAAGAGAAAGAAAAAGCAAAGAAGAAAAGGAAAGATATAAGCATCTGAATGCAGAGTTCCAAAGAATAGCAAGAAGAGATGAGAAAGCCTTCTTCAGTGATCAGTGCAAAGAAATAGAGGAAAACAACAGAATGGAAAAGACTAGAGATCTCTTCAAGAAAATTAGAGATACTAAGGGGACATTTCATGCAAAGATAGGCTCTATAAAGTACAGAAATGGTATGGACCTAATAGAAGCAGAAGATATTAAGAAGAGGTGGCAAGAATTCACAGAAGAACTGTACAAAAAAGATCTTCATGGCCCACATAATCACGAGGATGTGATCACTCACCGAGAGCCAGACATCCTGGAATGTGAAGTCAAGTGGGGCTTAGAAAGCATCACTATGAACAAAGCAAGTGGAGGTGATGGAATTCCAGTTGAGCTATTTCAAATCCTGAAAGATGATGCTGGTAAAGTGCCGCACTCAATATGCCATCAAATTTGGAACACTCAGCAGTGGCCACAGGACTGGAAAAGGCCAGGTTTCATTCCAATCCCAAAGAAAGGCAATGCCAAAGAATGCTCAAACTACCGCACAATTGCACTCATCTCACATGCTAGGAAAGGAATGCTCAAAATTCTCCAAGCCAGGCTTCAGCAATACGTGAACCGTGAACTTCTTGATGTTCAAACTGATTTTAGAAAAGACAGAGGAACCGGAAATAAAATTACCAACATCTGCTGGATCATGGCAAAAGCAAAAGAGTTCCAGAAAAACATCTATTTCTGCTTCAATGACTATGCCAAAGCCTTTGACTGTGTGGGTCACAATAAACTGTGGGAAATTCTGAAAGAGATGGGAATACCAGACCACCTGATCTGCCTCTTGAGAAATCTGTATGCAGGTCAGGAAGCAACAGTTAGAACTGGACATGGAACAACAGACTGGTTCCAAATAGGAAAAGGAGTACATCAAGGCTATATATTATCACCCTGCTTATTTAACATATATGTATAGTACATCATGAGAAACGCTGGACTGGAAAAAATACAAGCTGGAATCAAGATTGCCAGGAGAAATATCAATAACTTCAGATATGCAGATGACACCACCCTTATGGCAGAAAGTGAAGAGGAACTCAAAAGCCTCTTGATGAAAGTGAAAGTGGAGAGTGAAAAGGTTGGCTTAAAGCTCAACATTCAGAAAATGAAGATCATGGCATTGGGTCCCTTCACTTCATGGGAAATAGATGGGGAAACAGTGGAAACAGTGTCAGACTTTATTTTTGGGGGTCCCCAAAATCACTGCAGATGGTGACCGCAGCCATGAAATTAAAATACGCTTACTCCTTGGAAGGAAAGTTATGACCAACCTAGATAGCATATTGAAAAGCACAGACATTACTTTGCCAACAAAGGTCCATCTACTCAAGGCTATGGTCTTTCCTGTGGTCATGTATGGATGTGAGAGTTGGACTGTGAAGAAGGCTGAGCACTGAAGAATTGATACTTTTGAACTGTGGTGTTGGTGAAGACTCTTAAGAGTCCCTTGGACTGCAAGGAGATCCAGCTAGTCCTTTCTAAAGGAGATCAGCCCTGGGATTTCTTTGGAAGGAATGATGCTGAAGCTGAAACTCCAGTATTTTGGCCGCCTCATGCGAAGTGTTGACTCATTGGAGAACACTCTGATGCTGGGAGGGATTGGGGGCAGGAGGAGAAGGAGACGACAGAGGATGAGATGGCTGGATGGCATCATTGACTCGATGGACATGAGTCTGAGTGAAGTCCAGGAGTTGGTGATGGACTGAGAGGCCTGGCGTGCTATGATTCATAGGGTCACAAAGAGTCAGACACAACTGATCGACTGAATTGAACAGAACCGAAGGGTAGAAGAAATTGTTGAGCAATAGCTGGTATGACATTGTGATCCTACTATATATTCTTTTGACTTACTTGCAAATTTTGGATAATTTTTCTGTCCGTTCATTGACAACAGAAGACACTGTGCAAGTCATTTCAATTATTCTAATATACATAATAATATTATTTGAGTTTATGGTTAAAGCCAAAGTTATTTAAAACTAATAATGAAAATATATAAAAATATGATTATGAATTAGTAAATACTAATATTTTTCTCCTTACAAAAACAAAAAAAAATGCATTTGTAATCTTAATTTATAAGGATGACTCTTTCATCTCTCTTCTATTCTTCTATTCTTTACTTACAGCAACATGGGTGTTATAAATGCATATAAATTTTGTAAATATTCACAACATTAATTATTACTTTTTATTATTATCTTAAATTTTTCACAGTTGAGTATTTATTTGTAATTCAGTTATGTTTTTGTCAGTTTAGTTTCTTTTTGTAAATTAACACAACATTCATATTAAAAAAAAGGATAAAGACTAAAAGTAAGTTAAAAAGGGACAGAGATAAAAGTTAGGGAATGTTCCTATATAGAATAACATTTTAAATGTGAAATAATTGGTTTGGAAAGATGTCAAATGATTATTTATCTAGGTTTGAACTTGTAGCTACAGTGGGCAGTTATTTTACAAGCCAGTTTTAGACATTTAGCTTAGCTTCACTTGAAGCCAATTTTGCAATTTATTTAACACTAAAAATAAAGTTGGTTTTTAAAGGATTGATTTGAGAAACCAAGCAGTTTCAACTACAGCATTTGGCATATGCTGCTTAGTAAATAATAGCATTAATAAAGGAATGAGATTTTCCACAATAAATGCAGTGGATAGTCTAGTAAATCACTAGACAAATGTAGTCATCAATCTCTTCTTGTTCAAGGCTAGGACATGACTGAAAACAGAAAAAAATAAAAATAAAATAAATACGAATAGCTGTTCCAGAGAATAAAATACACAATTATGTGTGTGTTCAGTCATATCCAACTCTTTGCAACTCCATGGACTGTAACTCACCAGCCTCTCTGTCCAGGCAAAAATACTGGAGAGGGTTGCCATTTCTTTCTCCAGGGCATCATCTTGACCCAGGGATCAAATCTGCATTTGTTGCATTTCCTGTGTTGGCATATAGATTCTTTACCATGCGCCAACTGGGAAGCCCAAAACACACAAGTTTTACTATTTAATAGAAGACAAATGTTTCATATTAAGGAAAACTACTCCTGATGAAGGAAATGGCAACCCACTCCAGTATCCTTGCCTGAAAAATCTCATGGACAAAGGAGCCTGGTGGGCTGCAGTCCATGGGGTCGCAAAGAGTCAGGTACCACTGAGCTACTAACACTTACTCCTGATGAAACAATAAACTTCAGTCTTTTCTATTCCTTTTTGTAGTGGAACACCTTAGATAGTGGCTTTGTAAGCAGATATCCAAGATGACATAAATGTCTCCATTCTTTTCTTTCTCTTCAGTTTTATGTCTGCCAGATAACTGGGAATGGAAATCAAGTAACACCCATGTCAGGACAAGAAAAAAGAGCTATTGTCTCTAGGTAGCATTAATTTACCAGGGTGGAGATAGAGAACAGTTTAGAGAGTATACAGAAAAACAAAAGGCAACAATAGAACTAATGGGACTGGGGAACATATCTGGATATCCGCACTTCCTATGTAAAGAGTCTTGGAAACTTTCAGCTGGAGCCATAAAGTTGGGAATATTTTAGCAACCAATATATGCACAGTCTCCATGCTACAAAAAATGAGCTAAGGAAACTCATTATTGTCATGAGTTTTACTTAATTCTTCACGTATGTAGAATTTATATAAAATAGGTTGTAGAAAAGTAGATTAACAAACATTGAACATCTATGGTGATATTCAAAATTGTCAAAGGGATATTATGAGAAAAAATTAGTTACTGAGTACAAGCTTATACTGCTTGCTACATGACAAACTAATAAACTGAGAGATGAGCTGTTGAGGCAAGGGATAGCAACTTTATTCAGAAAGTCAGCGTACTGAGAAGATTGTGGACTAGTGTCCCAAATCTTTCATGCTCAGAGAGGAAGGGATCTGAAAAGTTGATGCAAACTTCTCAAGTGTCAGAATCCTTTCTTCTTGCTGCTGTCCCTGTAGGTCAGGCCATGGTGTTCCTATAAATCACCAGCAAGACAAATGTTATTCTCTGTTCTGTAACTTTTTGGCTCTAAAAGAATGAAAAAATATTATACTTTTGAAAGTCAGAGCCTTGAGAATGAGCTATTCTATATATTGCAGGCTATAGGAAACATTCTTAAATTACAGTGAAAGCAATAGAATACAAAGTATAAAGTAAAAGGAACAGATCCAACATGGAGTCAAATTTGTTATTTCTAATACAGAATGATGACATGAAAAAAAAAACTTCAAAAACTTTCCCAGCCACCAATCAATCAGTTCAGTTCAGTTACTCAGTCGTGTCCAACTCTTTGCAACCCCATGAATCCCAGAATGCCAGGCCTCCCTGTCCATCACCAACTCCCGGAGTTCACTGAGACTCACGTCCATCCAGTCAGTGATGCCATCCAGCCATCTCATCCTCTGTCATCCCCTTCTCCTCTTGCCCCCAATCAGAGTCTTTTCCAATGAGTCAACTCTTCGCATGAGGTGGCCAAAGTACTGGAGTTTCAGCTTTAGCATCATTCCTCCCAAGGAACACCCAGGGCTGATCTCCTTTAGAATGGACTCGTTGGATCTCCTTGCAGTCCAAGGAACTCTAAAGAATCTTCTCCAACATCACAGTTCAAAAGCATCAATTCTTTGGTGCTCAGCTTTCTTCACAGTCCAATAAATAAGTCTAAATTTCAGTCTCAGAGCTTTCAATTAAAATGTTATGCAAAGGAATCAGCTAGTGGGAAGTTGCTGTATAACACATGGAATTCAACTTGGTGCCCTGTGACAGCCTAGAGGGGTGCGATGTAGTGGGTGGCAGGGCGGTTCAAGGGGGGTCGATATATGTATACTTATGTCAGATTTGTGTTGTCGTACACAGAACCAGCACAACATTGTAAAGCAATTATCCTCCAATTGGGTTTCCCAGGTGGTGGTAGTGGTAAATACCCACCTGCCAATGCAGGAGAAGCAAGAGACACAGGTTCAGTCCCTGAGTTGGGAAGATCCCCTGGAGGAGGAAATGGCAACCCATTCCAGTATTCTTGCCTGGAGAATTCCATGGACAGAGGAGCTTGGTGGGCTACAGTCTATAGGGTTGCAAAGAACCAGACATGTCTGAATCTATGTAGCATGCCCACATCTTCCAATTAAAAATATATTTTTAAAATTCAAAAGGGAAAAAAATTGGAGGGAAAAAAACAAAGGAACCAAAGTGTAAATTTCAATAGAATCATGAAAAAGTAACTCATTATATTAGAAAAACATTTTCCTATACTTTAATAAAATATTTCTAAATCATATTAGCAGTATGTCACTTTATATAAATTGAATTTTCCTTCACTATGGAATTAAAAGCTAAATTGTTCTCATCAAATCATATATAGAAATAGCAATGTCTTTGACATGTATGTATATTTCAGGATTCTTCTCTCAACATCAGTAACATTTTCAAATGCAATATAAAATAAAAACAGTAATTAAAGTGATTATCTGGAATTAAAGACTATCTCCCCATTAAGAATGGGGATAATATGTTAATTAAAAAATCTTGAACATATTTACCATTTAATTATCTTCTCCCACTTCTGTATCTGCCCTGCTATGTTCGAATTAAATCATACTTTTCTTTCAAATAAAATCTCTGAAGTCATTCAATATGTTTTCTAAGTAATCTCTGTCCCTCTCTTCTTTATTACTTAGAATCACAGAACACTTGAACAGTTTATGGGCACTCTTAGAGAAGCACTTTTGTACCTGAATCTCCTTCTAAAAATTCACGTTATTTATGCTTTCTACTTTATCATTCCTTCAACCTGTGCAGTTTAAGTCAGCTTCTTCATTGGGCCTTGTGGGCCTGGTGTAGAATGTTCTTACAGTTGGATATGTGAACAGTGATCCAGTTGAAGTCAGAACAGTGTGGCAGTCTTTACAAAGATGTATGATGAGGGGCTTCCCAGGTGGCGCTGGTGGTAACGAACCTGAATGCCAATACAGGAGACATGAGACGCTGGTTCCATCCCTGGCTTGGCAACATCCCTTGGAAGAGGGCATGGCAATCCACTTAAATATTCTTGCCTGGAGAATCCCCATGGACAGAGGAGTCTGGTGGCTACAGTCCATAAGGTCACAAAGAGTTGGACACGACTGAAGCGACTGAGCGCGCACATGGCTGTCTTAGGAAAAATGACACTTTCCGAAGTTGATTATACTTCAAAGAATGTATTTACACTTTTCCTTAAAACTGACCCTTATAAAAATTAACCTGTGAATTTTTCTTAATTGCACTTTCACCCTTCACTTTCACTTTTCACTTTTATGCACTGGAGGAGGAAATGGCAACCCACTCCAGTGTTCTTGCCTGGAGAATCCCAGGAACAGGGGAGCCTGGTGGGCTGCCATCTATGGGATCACGCAGAGTAGGACACGACTGAAGCGACTTAGCAGCAGCAGCAGCAGCAGCACTTTCACCATTGTACCTAATTACATATTCCACATGTATTTGGAATCTTAAGAATATCCTAGAAGTAAAATAAATAAATAAATTAATAAAAATCAGTAGAACAAACAAAGGGACATAGTGCTTAACTGATGAAGTTAAAATGGAAAATGCCAATCCCTGAGTTACAAATCCTTTTAAACCAGTCCATTTATTTTTGTTGTTGTTCTAAGGGTATTGGATTTAAAAAAGCATAGTGCAGTTCTTATATTATTATAGATCATTAAAACATTTTTTTCATAATAAATCACTGAAATTTTGGACATGTCAGTCAAGAGGAGTACAAGAAGTTGAGTGACATCACTATAAAATACACTACACTTCTATTTATTCACACTTTTGTATGTGAACAAATTTTCTCATGGTCTATAGTTATAAAAAGGAAAACCTTTGGACCCAGTTTCAGGAAATATTAATATCTATTTGTACATTTAATCATTTTAAATAGGTCTCACATCAAATTAAGACACAAACAGAACATTTTATTTTAATATTTATCAAATATAGGATATTTTATATATGCACTGTTTTGATAATTATATACTGATATATAATAATTTTATATTAAAAATTCAACTGATAATGAATTTGTAAGATATTATTAAAAACTCAACTTCCTGCTGGGAAAGATTGAAGGCAGGAGAAGAAGGGAACAACAGACGAGAAGATGTTTAGATGGCATCTCCAAGTCAATGGACATGAGTTAAAGCAAACTCCTGGGGATGGTGAAGGACAGGGAAGCCTGGCATGCTGTAGTCCATGGGATCACAAAAAGTCAGGCACACCTGAGTGACTGAGCAACAAATTGTGCTGTTATTTCTGACGATGATTATTTATTATCATATGTCATTTGATTTGAGTTGGAAAAGATTAGAAAAATTCATTCTTTGAATGAGCATACATTACTGAAACAACTGATTGTGAAATTCACTGTACATAGAGAAGTGGTATCTAGATCAACTATATGAGTGAATCTAGCCAAGTATTAATACTATTGGAATAGGTGGTTGTGGTTTAGTTGCTAATTATTGGAACCCCACATACTGTAGCGCACTAGGGTCCTTTGTCATGGGATTTCCCAGGCAAGAAAACTGGAGTGGGTTGCCATTTCCTGAGTAGAAATGTGACATAAAAAGAAGAGTTCTGTATATGAAAAGGTTTATACTCACATAGTAAGACTTGCTGGTGAACAAGTGGGAGCAGCGTGGCACCCAAACAGATTTTGGAAAGGAGACCAGATGAAGGTTTTATGGTGCTTAAATGATGGGGCTGGGATGAGAGTCTCATAGTTTGAATTTCATGTCAGCACAAAAGAAAGGAGCAAACCTTCTACTTTCTAACTAACTTACCCAAATGTGAGCTAGAATGGTAGAAGACTTAGAATTTAGTATTCCCAATAAAACATCAAAATTTGGAGTTAAACCCTTAATGACATCCTACCAGGAACATACAAAATTCCCAGACTCCTAGAATGAAAGCGAATGTGCAGCATTGACCACAGTTTTAGCACAGTAAGTCAGTGTTACCACTGAGGAAATTTTTATACTACTATTAGTAGGTTTTCTCACCAGATTTCCAACCACCAGTCAAGAGTCACTTGACAAGTAGGTCATTTTTATGATCCAGTCTTGAGTGTTAACTATTTTTTAGTTAATTAATTAATTTTTATTTTATTTTATATTGCAGTGTAGTTGATTTATGATTTACGATGTTATGCTAGTTTCAGGTGTACGGAAAAGTGATTTGGTTATGTATATGCTTCGCAGGTGGCTTAAATGGTAAAGAATCTGCCTGCCAGTGCAGGAGATGCAGGAGACATGGGTTCAATCCCTGGGGCAGGAAGATTCCCTGGAGGAGAAAATGGCAGCCCACTCCAGTATTCTTGCTTGGGAATGCCGATGGGGTTGCGAAGAGTCAAACATGACCAAGCACACACTCATTACCATTACCTCCATACATATATATATTTTTTCAGGTTATTTTCCCAAATAGGTTACTACAGAGTATTTAGTAGAGTTCTCTGCATTATATAGTAGGTCCTAGTTTATTTACATATATGTATGTGTATGTGTGTGTTTGTGTGTGTATATGTATATATATAGTAATGTGTATATGTTAATCCCAACCTCCTAGTTTATCTCTCCCTTCTACATTTCCCTTTGGTAGCCATAAGTTTGTTTTCTAAGTCTGTGAGTCTGTTTCTGTTTTCTAAATAAGTCTGTTTGTATCATGTTTTCAAATTCCACATATAAGTGATATCATGTGATATTTGTCTTCTTCTGTCTGCCTTACTTTACTTAGTATAGATAATCTCTAGGTCCAACCATGTTGCTGCATGCATCTTTTCTGCACACTGTGCACTGAGACTACTTGACCGCTCTGAATCACAAGATTTTGAAGTAAGGCTTTTGCAAAATTTGTTTCGCAATTCTGTACTTGCATAACATGTTGCAAATGGGATATATTCTAGAAGGAATGTTGCAATACATAAAAACAAATTTTAAAAAATCTGTAAATAGTATATAATATGCAATATTGCTTCCATCTATGTAATGGGCATTTTTAGATGTGTTGCCAACTTGTTAAATATTTTCTGCTGACCTGAGTCATTGTATAGTCTGAATGCTATGTTAGTTGATCAGGGTCTCCTAGGGACAGCAGATCTTTATTGCCAAAGCATGATGTCCTTGATAAAAACAGACAATGAATATATAAAATAGATTTTCTTTCTTCTTTGCCTTGAGTCATTGACATCTGTAATCATCTTCATGTATAATCTAATTTTTTCATGTTTTCTGCACAAAGAGCTATTATATATATATATATATATATATATATATATAAAATACTACTTTCCATATTATCTTTGATGAAAAATTACTTAGTCATGTTTTAGAATAAACTATATACAATATGAAAAAAATAGTTTAGTTAACTCACACTTGTGTTTTCAGTAAGTATATCAGTATGCTTTCAAAGCTCTTAAAATCTTTCAATTTAAACTGTATAGTTTTAAAATTCAATTATCTTTTGATATGGCAGAATTAAGTTTTTTGTTGTTATTGGAGCATAGTTGCAATTCTTTGAGTAAATAGGAGTTTGAAAATATATGCAAGGTATGGCACATTTATTAAAGTAATTATACTTTGAATACTTAACTACAAATGTAATACCTCCTGGCTGAGGAGTAAAAATTGAAATAGCAAACATGCTATAAGGCAATTTACAATATAATTAGCTGTCAGTAGCATTATGTATTTCAAGTAACTCTGTCATTAAAACATTTACAATTTACATAATCAGACAAATAATTTAATGAGGTTCAAATAGAACAGTTTTTTTTTCCCCCTATATAAATAAAAGACTAATCACAAGTAGAAGTAATGGCCAAGTTTGAATACAGGAAGTAGTTTGAATATCACAAACCTTGATGATATGTTTAACTCAAATAAAAGAGAAAAATAAATTTTTATCATTAACGTATACTCTTTTTTTTAACTATTATAAAAGGTTGTCAACAAAGGTAAAATGAAGTGTTTTTATGGCTCTGTAATTTGGCCCTTAATGTATTTGATATTTATCATAAAACAATATAATACATTTAACTCTTGAACAATGTGGGGAGTAGGGTGCACCAGTCCTCCTTGAATTTAAAAATCTGCTTATAACATTACAGTAGGCCCTCTGTAGATTCAAACAATTGAGAAATATAGTACTGTAGTAACTATTTAGTGAAAAACAAATGTGCTTATAAGTGGACTCACGTAGTTCAAACCCATGTTGTTCAATGGTCAACTGTATTTTAACTTACTAATTAGAAATATTTTTGATGAGTCTGGCTAATAGTTTGTCAATTTTATTTATCCTTTCAAAGAACCAGCTTTTGGCTTTGTTGATTTTTGTTATGGTCTCCTTTGTTTATTTCTGCCCTAATTTTTAATATTTCTTTCCTTCTACTAACCCTGGGGTTCTTCATTTCTTCCTTTTCTAGTTGCTTTAGGTGTAGAGTTAGGTTATTTAGTTGACTTTTTTTCTTGTTTCTTGAGGTATGCCTGTATTGCTATGAACTTTCCCTTTAGCACTGCTTTTACAGTGTCCCATAGGGTTTGGGTTGTTGTGTTTTCATTTTCATTTGTTTCTATGCATATTTTGATTTCTTCCGTGACATCGCAGCACTGTTTATAATAGCCAGGACATGGAAGCAACCTAAATGCCCATCAGCAGATGAATGGATAAGAAAGCGGTGGTACATATATACACAATGGAGTATTACTCAGCCATTAAAAAGAATACATTTGAATTAGTTCTAATGAGGTGGATGAAACTGGAGCCTATTATACAGAGTGAAGTAAGCCAGAAAGAAAAACACCAATACAGTATATTAACACATATAAATGGAATGTAGATGGAGAAGGCAACGGCACCCCACTCCAGTACTCTTGCCTGGAAAATCCCATGGATGGAGGAGCCTGATAGGCTGCAGTCCATGGGGTCGCTAAGAGTCGGACACAACTGAGCGACTTCACTTTCACTTTTCACTTTCATGCATAGGAGAAGGAAATGGCAACCCACTCCAGTGTTCTTGCCTGGAGAATCCCAGGGACAGGGGAGCCTGGTGGGCTGCCGTCTCTGAGGTCGCACAGAGTCGGACACGACTGAAGTGACTTAGCAGCATGCGAGACAGCAAAAGAGACACAGATGTATACAACAGTCTTTTGGACTCTGTGGCACAGGGAGGGTGGGATGATTTGGGAAAATGGCATTAAAACATGTATGCTATGCTATGCTACCCACGAGCAGCGCACTGAGAGCGCCTGGCCTACCCGCGAGCGGTGCACTGAGAGCCCCTCGCCGGCTGCGTGGCGCACTGAGAGGAGCTACCCAACGACCGAGGAAGGACGGCAGTGAGGACAGGCGCACTAAGCATGGCCGAGAGGAGCTACCACACGACCGAAGTCAGGAAGGGCAGCGGTGAGGAGAGACCCCTCATCCAAGGTAAGGTGCAATGGCTGTGCTTTGCTGGAGCAGCCGGGAAGAGATACCCCACGCCCAAGGTAAGAGAAACCCAAGTAAGACGGTAGGTCTTGCAAGAGGGCATCAGAGGCCAAATACACTGAAACCATACTCACAGAAAACTAGTCAATCTAATCACACCAGGACCACAGCCTTGTCTAACTCAATGAAATCAAGCCATGCCCGTGGGGCAACCCAGGATGGGCGGGTCATGGTGGAGAGATCTGACAGGGTGTGGTCCGCTGGAGAAGGGAATGGCAAACCACTTCAGTATTCTTGCCTTGAGAACCCCATGAACAGTATGAAAAGGCAAAATGATAGGATACTGAAAGAGAAACTCCCCAGGTCAGTAGGGGCCCAATATGATACTGGAGATCAGTGAAGAAATAACTCCAGAAAGAATGAAGGGATGGAACCAAAGCAGAAAGAATACCCAGCTGTAGATGTGTCTGGTGATAGAAGTAAAGTCCGATGCTGTAAAGAGCAATATTGCATAGGAACCTGGAATGTCAGGTCCATGAATCAAGACAAATTGGAAGTGGTCAAACAAGAGATGGCAAGAGTGAATGTTGACATTCTAGGAATTAGCAAACTAAAATGGACTGGAATGGGTGAATTTAACTCAGAGGACCATTTTATCTACTACTGTGGGCAGGAATCCCTCAGAAGAAAAGGAGTGGCCATCATGGTCAACAAAAGAGTCCGAAATGCAATACATGGATGCAATCTCAAAAACGACAGAATGATCTCTGTTCGTTTCCAAAGCAAACCATTCAATGTCACAGTAATCCAAGTCTATGCCCCAACCAGTAATGCTGAAGAAGCTGAAGTTGAACGGTTCTATGAAGACCTACAAGACCTTTTAGAACTAACACCCAAAAAAGATGTCCTTTTCATTATAGGGGACTGGAATGCAAAAGTAGGAAGTCAAGAAACACCTGGAGTAACGGGCAAATTTGGCCTTGGAATACGGAATGAAGCAGGGCAAAGACTAACAGAGTTTTGCCAAGAAAATGCACTGGTCATAGCAAATACCCTCTTCCAACAACACAAGAGAAGACTCTATACATGGACATCACCAGATGGTCAACACCGAAATCAGATCGATTATATTCTTTGCAGCCAAAGATGGAGAAGCTCTATACAGTCAGCAAAAACAAGACCAGGAGCTGACTGTGGCTCGGACCATGAACTCCTTACTGCCAAATTCAGACTGAAATTGAAGAAAGTAGGGAAAACCACTAGACCATTCAGGTATGACCTAAATCAAATCCCTTATGATTATACAGTGGAAGTGAAAAATAGATTTAAGGGCCTAGATCTGATAGATAGAGTGCCTGATGAACTATGGAATGAGGTTCGTGACATTGTACAGGAGACAGGGATCAAGACCATCCCCATGGAAAAGAAATGCAAAAAAGCAAAATGGCTGTCTGGGGAGGTCTTGCAAATAGCTGTGAAAAGAAGAGAAGCAAAAAGCACAGGAGAAAAGGAAAGATATAAACATCTGAATGCAGAGTTCCAAAGAATAGCAAGAAGAGATAAGAAAGCCTTCTTTAGCGATCAATGCAAAGAAATAGAGGAAAACAACAGAATGGGAAAGACTAAGGATCTATTCATGAAAATCAGAGATACCAAAGGAATATTTCATGCAAAAATGGGCTCAATAAAGGACAGAAATGGTATGGACCTAATGGAAGCAGAAGATATTAAGAGGAGGTGGCAAGAATACACAGAAGAACTGTACAAAAAAGAGCTTCACGACCCAGATAATCAAGATGATGTGATCACTGACCTAGAGCCAGATATCCTGGAATGTGAAGTCAAGTGGCCCTTAGAAAGCATCACTAGGAACAAAGCTAGTGGAGGTGATGGAATTCCAGTGGAGCTATTCCAAATCCTGAAAGTTGATGTTGTGAAAGTGCTGCACTCAATATGCCAGCAAATTTGGAAAACTCAGCAGTGGCCACAAGATTGGAAAAGGTCAGTTTTCATCCCAATCCCAAAGAAAGGCAATGCCAAAGAATGCTCAAACTACCGCACAATAGCACTCATCTCACAAGCTAGTAAAGTAATGCTCAAAATTCTCCAAGCCAGGCTTCAGCAATATGTGAACCCTGAACTTCCTGATGTTCAAGCTGGATTTAGAAAAGGCAGAGGAACCAGAGATCAAATTGCCAATATCCGCTCGATCATCGAAAAAGCAAGAGAGTTCCAGAAAACATCTATTTCTGCTTTATTGACTATGCCAAAGCCTTTGACTGTGTAGATCACAGTAAACTGTGGAAAATTCTGAAAGAGATGGGAATACCAGATCACCTGATCTGCCTCTTGAGAAATCTATATGCAGGTCAGGAAGCAACAGTTAGAACTGGTAACGGAACAACAGACTGGTTCCAAATAGGAAAAGGAGTACGTCAAGGCTGTATATTGTCACCATGTTTATTTAACTTATATGCAGAATACATCATGAGAAATGCTGGACTGGAAGAAACACAAGTTAGAATCAAGATTGCCGGGAGACATATCAATAACCTCAGATATGCGGATGACACCACCCTTATGGCAGAAAGTGAAGAGGCACTAAAAAGCCTCTTGATGAAAGTGAAAGTGGAGAGTGAAAAGGTTGGCTTAAAGCTCAACATTCAGAAAACGAAGATCATGGCATCTGGTCCCATCACTACATGGGAAATAGATGGAGAAACAGTGGAAACAGTATCAGACTTTATTTTTCTGGGCTCCAAAATCACTGCAGATGGTGACTGCAGCCATGAAATTAAAAGACACTTACTCCTTGGAAGGAAAGTTATGACCAACCTAGATAGCATATTCAAAAGCAGAGACATCACTTTGCCAACAAAGGTTCGCCTAGTCAAGGCTATGGTCTTTCCTGTGGTCATGTATGGATGTGAGAGCTGGACTGTGAAGAAGGTTGAGCGCCGAAGAATTGATGCTTTTGAACTGTGGTGTTGGAGAAGACTCTTGAGAGTCCCTTGGACTGCAAGGAGATCCAACCAGTCCATTCTGAAGGAGATCAGCCCTGGGATTTCTTTGGAAGGAATGATGCTAAAGCTGAAACTCCAGTATTTTGGCCACCTCATGCGAAGAGTTGACTCATTGGAGAAGACTCTGATGCTGGGAGGGATTGAGGGCAGGAGGAGAAGGGGACGACAGAGGATGAAATGGCTGGATGGCATCACTGCCTCGATGGATGTGTGTCTGAGTGACCTCCGAGAGCTGGTGTTGGATAAGGAGGCCTGGCGTGCTGTAGTTCATGGGGTCGCAAAGAGTCGGACACGACTCAGCGACTGATCTGATCTGATCTGATGCTGTGCTATGCTAAGTCACTTCAGTCGTGTCCGACTCTGTGCGACCCCATAGACAGCAGCCCACCAGGCTTCCCCGTCCCTGGGATTCTCCAGGCAAGAACACTGGAGTGGGTTGCCATGTCCTTCTCCAATGCATTAAAGTGAAAAGAGAAAGTGAAGTCGCTCTGTCATGTCCGACTCTCAGCGACCCCATGGACAGCAGCCCACCAGGCTCCTCCATCCATGGGATTTTCTAGGCAAGAGTACTGGAGTGGGGTGCCATTGCCTTCTCCATAAAACATGTATAATATCATATAAGAAATGAATCGCCAGTCCAGGTTCGATGCAGGATACAGGAAGCTTGGGGTTGGTGCATTGGGATGACTCAGATGGGGAGAGAGGTGGGAGGGAGTTTCAGGATGGGGAACACATGTACACCCGTGGCAGATGCATGCTGATATATGGCCAAACCAATACAATATTATAAAGTAAAAAAATAATAATAATAAAATAAAATAATTTAAAACTAAAAAAAATTTAACAAAATAAAAATTTAAAATCCAATACAGGTACAGATTCTGATTAAATATACATTTCATAAAATAAAAAAATATTTTTATTTTATTTTTAAAATTCTATTTATTTATGTATTTTTGGCTATACTGAGTCTCACTTACTATCTACAAGTTTTCTCTAGTTGCAACTAGTGGGGCCTACTTTCTAGTTGCGGTGTGCATGTTTGTCATTGTAGCAGCTTCGCTTGTTACAGAACACGGGCTCTAGATCCTGCAGGCTTCAGCAGTTGTTGCACACAGACTTAACCATCCTGTAGAATGTGGAATCTTCCTGTGTACCCTGCACTGGCAGGCTGATTTTTAACCAGAATTTTCCCAGTAGGGAATTCCAGAAATATCTTAAAAGTTAATTTACTTTTATTTTGGTGAGTTATCAAAAAGCAAATTTTTTTTTTTTTTAATGTTTTGATTCCTTTCCTACTTATGTATTTCAGAGATATCACCTGAATCTTGATTGTTGTCAGTGCTAGGATTCAGACATGTTCGGGAACATTGAATACAGAACATACAGGTTCAATAGAAGTCTTTTTGTAGAGGATGAGAGGTCCCTCCTAAAGGATACTCATCAAAAGGAAAATGAGACTATACCTTAGAGCCAGATTCAGTAACTCTTCTATCTCAAGAAGAGGAATTCTGGTTACAGTTCAGTGTCTGTCAATAGGTAATATTTTCCTTTAATTTCTGATCATTTGCAGTCAGATTGGGGCTAAAATTATCATATTATGTAAAATGTAACAAAATACAAATTATGTTAAGGCACCTTATCTCATTCCCTGGGAAACATTATTTAGTGGACTCTAAAGAAGGGTCCACTGTGAAGTGGTTTTGGAGAGCTCACAGCTATGGTTACAGAAGAAAACAGAATTTCCATCCACATAGGTGATAAATAAGAGGTGTAGATTGACTTGCTTTTTGTTCAGAATGTAGCTGAAATATTTGAAGACTCACACCGAAACAATTGTAAAGCTTTCTAAAAGCCTGAGTTTCTTGTGAGAAGAGATGCCACAAATAAAGTAGACTAACATTGTTTTGATTAATTTGATACCATCATTATTATTTCTTGCAATTGCTATACTGTATCTCCTGTTACAGGAATCAAGCTTTTGTCAATTGAGAGTGCTGTTCTGTCAGTCCATTCTTCGTGCAGCTATGTTTGACTGCAGGGCTGCTCTAGCAATGGGTAGAACTCAATATATGTTGGACCATCTATGTGCTTCCTTAGAATCTTTTAATAGGAAAATAAATTAGATTAAAATCAAGGGATGCCTTAAGTAAGAATAAAATCTAGAAACTTCATGTGTTTTGCTTTTGACTTCTGGTCTTTTTGAGTTAAACACACTACTTTGCACATCTTCTAAGCATTCTTGTCTACTAAGTTGTCATATTGAGCATGGATCTGCAAACTATGGGGTTTCCATGGTGGCTCAGTGATAAAGAATCCACCTGCCAATGCAGGAGATGCAGGAGACCCACCCTGGGTGGAGAAGATCCCTTGGAATAAGAAATGACAATCCACTGCAGGATTCTTGCCTGGGAAATCCCATGGACAGAGGAGCCTGTAAGGGTACAGTCCATGGGGTTGCAAAGAGTTGGATGTGAGTGAGGGACTGAGCACAGCAGCACATAAGATGACTATGGATATGAGCTAATTTTTAGCAATAGGAAAAAAATACATATGGTGTATGCTGCTGCTGCTGCTGCTGCTAAGTCACTTCAGTCGTGTCCGACTCTGTGTGACCCCAAAGACAGCAGCCCACCAGGCTCCCCCGTCCCTGGGATTCTCCAGGCAAGAACACTGGAGTGGGTTGCCATTTCCTTCTCCAATGCATGAAAGTGGAAAGTGAAAGTGAAGTCGCTCAGTCACGTCTGACCCCATGGACTGCAGCCCACCAGACTCCTCCATCCATGGGATTCTCCAGGCAACAGTACTGGAGTGGGGTGCCATTTCCTTCTCTACATATGGTGTATAACATATGTTAAAAGATACTCTAAGAGCAAAAGCATACTAAATATTCATTCAATGATCTTGTATGAATTGAGAAACACTGACTGAAATCTTTGCTGTTAAAACAGACAAAAAAGGAAGACTCTCATGTTTTAACATTTTTAAGGTCAAAAGTCAGTTGAATTATCCACATATAGAATTTAAATACAGAAGATGTACAAGTTCATAATTGAAGACAAAGCCACTTAATTTCTTAAAATTTAGAAAAAGATTATGGAGATTACAGAATTGACAAATGAAGAAAGTATTCTGAGATTTAGAAATGTATGCAAACTACAGATCTTTTAAATATGGTGCTGAACAGCTTAATAAAAATACATTTTTTGCCAGCTGTTTACAGATTTTCTAAATTACAGAAAATGCGTTTTAAAAACCATGTGCCAGATGGAGAAAGGCTTATATTTCCTAAAGTGTTAATGATGTTTAGATATACAAGTTAGATACAGGAAAAATATATTAGTATAAGACATAATGATTTTGTCGAGCCAGCAGCTGTCACAGTGAACTACTCATTTGCCCATATTTGAGTCTGTTTCCCATATTACTTACCACATGTATCATACAATGAAATACTGAAAATTGTTCACTTTTGATGTAAGTCACACTTAATGTATATTTGTAAAAAAGAAATTTTAATATAATGTGATATTGTATAACTATAATAAATTTCTAGAATACATGAATGGTTTCATGGAAAAATTTGTATTCACATCGATGACAGAAAGTAACCATTTGAAAATATTTAAAGGTTGATATGGAAGAGCATACACAAAGAATTTTATTCATGTGGGTAATTTCAGTGTATTTTTAAATGTGTTTATCCCTGGTGGCTCAGATGGTAAAGAATCTGTCTGCAATGTGAGAGACCCAGGTTCAATCCCTGGGTCAGGATGATCCCATGGCGAAGGAAATGGCAACTCACTTCAGTATTCTTGCCTGGAGAATTCCATGGACAGAGGGTCCTGGTGGGCTAAGTCCATGGGGTTGCAGAGTCAGACAGGACTCAGCAACTAAGCAGCAGCATGTCAATATGTAAATGTTGGAGATATGGGATGAGGTGTTTTTTTTCTCCATAAAGTAAAAAATTAGCCACTGATAATATTGATACATCCAAAAGCTCAAATTTATTCTCATTTTAATGTTCCAAAAGTTGTCTTCACAATCATAGTATCTACTTGTCTTCACAAATGCAGTATCTGCTTGTCTTAAAGACTTCTCTCATAGCCCATTTGATAAAGAATCTGCCTGTAATACAGGAGACCCCAGTTTGGATCCTGGGTTGGGAAGATCCCCTGGAGAAGGGCTAGGTTACCCACTCCAGCATTCTTGGGCTTCCCTGGTGGCTCAGCTGGTAAAGAATCCACTTTCAATGCAGGAGACTTGGGTTCGATCCTTGGATTGGGAAGTTCCCCTGGAGAAGGGAAAGGCTACCCACTCCAGTATTCTGGCCTGAAGAATTCCATGGACTGTACAGTCCATAGGATCACAAACAGTTGGATACAACTGAGCAACTTTAACTTTTCATTAGTCTTAGAAATCACTATGCAAAAATATCTTCCCGATAATGGGGCTTCCCTGGTGATTCAGATGCCAAATTGTAATTTCATAAACATTAGCATGTGTAGTTATTAGCTTTAGCTTTGAAAACACAAAAGATATTTATATTGAATTTAGTGGAAAATTTATATTAGTAGTATCCCCTGAAGAAATGTGTTTAGCTTCCCTGATGGTTGAGACATAATCAGCCTGCAATGCAGCAGACCCGGGTTCACTGTGTCGGGATAATCCCCTGGAGAAGGGCATGGCAACGCACTCCAGTAGTCTTGCCTGCAGAATCCCATGGACAGAGGAGCCTGTCAGCTTTAGACGACAGGGTTGCAGAGTCGAACAAGACTGAAAGTACTTAGCATGCGTGCATAATCTGTTATTAGAGGCTCCTAGCAAGCCTCATGGCTCAGGGTGGAGAACCAACATTCAGCTGCATTGTGACCTGTGACAGTTACACTTGACTAAAGAAGGAAAATGTACATCTTCTAAATGAGCAGAATTAAAAGTCATACTTTTCATTTCATCAGAAGAACTATAAAACAGCAACAATGGTAAGATATGAATTTACACAGCTTCTTATGTAGCTAACAGGCTGAATATACAGTCAGAAAGATTGGCCCTAGACAACTCAAGAATGGAAGGAACTCTACTCTGGGTACCATGTTTTGGAGATGGAATTTCAAAATGGGACAAATGGATATTTATCAAAACAAAGCCCTTACAAATTCAATGGCAGCCAGAAATACACAAGTGAATGCTCTTATTCAGTATCTAGAAGTGGTCTCTTAGCTACATTAAATGAGTACTCATAGAGGTACTTGAGCAATGCAAAAAGAGGAAAACGGAATATCCTTTTCTCAACCTGACCATCAGGCAAGAGCTCTGTCTCTTCATTGTTCTTTATGGGACAGTTTCTGAACTATCAGACATTACTCACCCATGGGACCTTTATTCTTCACAAACATATTTTTTTTAAAATTTTCAAACTAAGATTAGTGTTCCCTCTGTTTTAAAAGACACATGTATAGATGTTCTAATTTTGAATTAAAGGAAAGCATGCTAAATGTTCTGTTGAGACCAGTGTCACTACTACTACTACTGTTTCTGGCCCTTCCAAGTTGGTCCCTAACAAGTGTCCTTCTGCCCCTAATGGCTTGTGCCAATAGAATGAGATTGAATGGGTTCAGAAGCAAAGGAAATCTTTACCTTTGATCAGAGAATGAAGAGGTTGTGTGATCCTGCTCTAGTTCAGGGCTCTCCCCACAGGCAGTGGGCGGGGCTGCTTTCTTGGGCTCTGTCAGTGGGGGCTGGGGGGCGGAGTTCTCTCCAGGCAGCCGCACAGCGGTGCTCCTCAGGCTCCAAAGCTCAGTGCTGAGGCATCCTCTCTCTGCACACTGCCCACTGCCGCCGCCATCTTGAGTTCAGTTACGTGAGCTGCACTTCTGCACACTGTTCTGAGCTGAGGCGCCTCCTCCTGCAGCCATCTTACACTAGGAACTCTGGTCTCAGGTTCTGAGGGCAAGGCCTCTGCATGAGGTACCCAGTGAGCATGAGCACATGAGACTAGACTAAACACAAAGGAAAAGAAAAAAATATTAGACATTTATTTTATTACCCATATTCTATTTTTATTTCCCAGGAATTGTTAATGGGCTTTGCTGATGAGTCTGTTACTATTACTACTACTATTAGTTCCCATTTGTTAAATATTTGCAATGAAGCAAATATTGTTCAGCAACTGTAGTTGAATCCTCTTAATTAAATTTTATAGTTTTCTGAGAGAGTATTATCAACATTATACATTGATTTTCTTTCCCTGAGATGTACAACTGGTAAGTAAATAAGTATTTGCACTTAGGCAGGCCACTTTCTGTCTAAGATGGTGTCTCAGTGGTAAATAATCCATCTTCCAATGCAGGAGACATGAGTTTGATCAATGGGTCCATAAGATCCTCTGGAATAGGAAATAGCAACCTACTCCAGTAATCTTCGGAGAAGGCAATGGCATCCCACTCCAGTACTCCTGCCTGGAAAATCCTATGGACGGAGGAGCCTGGAAGGCTGCAGTCCATGGGGTCGCTGAGGGTCAGACACGACTGAGCGAATTCACTTTCACTTTTCACTTTCATGCATTGGAGAAGGAAATGGCAACCCACTCCAATGTTCTTGCCTGGAGAATCCCAGGGACGGGGGAGCCTGGTGAGCTGCTGTCTATGGGGTCGCACAGAGTCGGACACGACTGAAGCGACTTAGCAGCAGCAGCAGCAGCAGCCAGCAATCTTGCATGGATAATACCTTGGACAGAGGTGCTTGGCAGGCTACAGTTGATGGGGTCAAAAAAGAGTCAACATGACTTAGCAACTAAACAGCAATAACAATGAGGCGACCTTCAGGGAATGAATTTTAAAACATGTTGTTATATTGGATTGCACAATATCTGAACATTATTCTACATCTGGATCACAGATAATACAACCTTATACATTCATGTAAGCTTTTCAAGTATCTTAAGATGTGATTTTCCTCCTATTTTGTTATGTAGACATACACAGAAATTCTCCTCTAGCATTTGCTGGCCTATGAGATCAATCCTGAGTATATCTCTTCTCCCCATAAACAACAGAGTCCTAACTAAAAACTAGGAACACATTTCAAAGAATCATTGCTTCTAATACCTGCTATGATATGGAACTCTGGGGGAAACCATCCTATTTTTTCCCATATGCTAAAATGCATATGAAAATATTTTCAGAGGACAATTCTAGCTTTGCCATCAGAGAGCACTGGGACTGATTTTTCTTTAATGTTTAGGTAGAGTTACTATCTGAGTGAGAATACTGATTTTGTTTCTCAAGTTTTATAGTCAATGTTGACTGCACTATACAAGTATTCTTTAGCTCATTTTGGTTATGATTAAGCATTTGTCTAATAATGAATTTTTTTGGTCTTTGTCTCCCGTTCCTAGAAAGTCCCCCTCTAAACTCGTGGATCTTCCCTACTGACAGAAGTGTCATTGTTATTTATGGTGGGTTCTGACTATCAGATCAGATCAGTCGTTTAGTCATTTCCGACTCTTTTGCGACCCCATGAATCGCAGAACGCTAGGCCTCCCTGTCCATCACCAGTTCCCGAAGCTCACTCAGACTCACATCCATTGAGTCAGTGATGCCATCCAGCCATCTCATCCTCTGTCGTCCCCTTCTCTTCTTGTCCTCAATCACTCCCAGCATCAGAGTCTTTTCCAATGAGTCAACCCTTCACATGAAGTGGCCAAAGTACTGGAGTTTCAGCTTTAGCATCATTCCTTCCAAAGAAATCCCAGGGCTGATCTCCTTCAGAATGGACTGGTTGGATCTCCTTGCAGTCCAAGGGACTCTCAAGAGGTTCTGACTATACCTGATAGTTTATACTGAGGTGGCTCAAGGTGGCCCCCTAGATATATGAAGATGACATAGGAGAGATGCTGGCAATGGACCAATTATATGAGGACTAGCACTTAGAGCAATGTGATACCAATCAAATGTCTGGAGAGATGAGTCAAGCTGGAAATTGTGTTCAATAACATGACCAATGATCAAACCAACTATTCCTATAAAGTGAAACCCCAGGAATTCCCTGGTGGTCCAGTGGTTTGTTCGGACTCCATGCTTTGACTGCTGAGGTCAGAAAACTAAGATGCCACAAGCCACATGGTGTGGCTAGAACAAAAGAAAGAAATAAAAGAATGAAGTCCCAACCAAAACTTTTAGATACTAAAGCCTGATTGAGTTTTCTTGTTTAGCAACTCTGTGTGTTACCACATATATGCTTGATGCTTGCTGATCCCACAAGGAGTGGACAACAGAGGATTTGTGTTTGGAATCCTCCTAGAATTTGCTCAATGTGTATTTCTCTTTAGCTGGTTCTAAATTGTACCTATTTGCGAATTCACTTTCACTTTTTACTTTCATGCATTGGAGAAGGAAATAGCAACGCACTCCAGTATTCTTGCCTGGAGAATCCCAGGGAAGGGGGAGCCTGGTGGGTTGCCATCTATGGGGTCGCACAGAGTCAGACATGACTAAAGCAACTTAGCAGCAGCAGCAGCAGCAGCTATTATCAAACTGTAATCATAAATATAGCTGTTTCTGAGTTCTTTGGAGTGTTTTAGTAAATTATCAAACCTGAGTGGGTGGTGAGAACCCTCAAATTTATAGCTAGCGGATCAGAAGTAAGGGTGGTCTGGGGACCTCAAAACTTGTAGCTAGTGTTCTGCAGTGAGACCATGCCCTTAACCTAGAAACTCTGGCCTAACTCTGATTAGTTGGAGTAAGAAGACTTTTAGCAGAAGAGCAAAGTATTTAAGCATATGATTTTACTTTAAAATTATGTTAATAAAGTATTATAAGATATTTAAGGTTATTCAAATATAGTAGAAGTTTATGTGTAGTGCATAGATATTGTAATTATATTAACATCATGAACAAAAAAAGTGTATATTACGGTCTAATATTTACAAGTGTTGAAGCTTGTGTGGTTGTAGCAATTCACCTTTAATTTAAAATAAATTTAATTTGTTTCATTTAAAATTAAGTGTTCTTCATAAAACCTGAAGCTATAAAACTCCTAGAAGCAAACATAAGTGGTAAGATTCTTGATATTAATATTGATGACAATTTTTTGAATTTGACACCAAAAGCAAAGGCAACAAAAGCAAAAGTAAACAAGTGAGACTACATCAACAAAAATATTTTGACACAACAAAGGAAACCATCAACAAAATTAAAAGGCGACCTACTGAATGGAAGAAAATATTTGCAAATCATGTATCTGATAAGGTGTTAACATTCAAAATATATAAAGAACTCACACAATTCATTACCAAAAAATACAAACAATCCATTTAAAAATGGCAGAGGATACAAATAGATATTTTTTTCAAAGAAAACGTACAAGTGGCCAATAAACATGGGAAAATGCTCAACATCATTGATCATAAGGGAAATGCAAATCAAAACCAAGATATATTGCCTCACATCCAATAATTCAAATGATAAGAAATAACAGCTGTTGGAGAGGATGCAGTGAAAAGGGAACCCTTGTGAAATGTTGGTCAGAACGTAAATTATTGCAGCCCCTATGGAAGACAGTATGGAGGTTCCTCAAAAAAGTAAAAATAGAACTACTAAATATATCAGCAATTTCATTGTTTTTGATTATTTATCCGAATAAAATGAAAACACTAACTCAAAAAGATAGATGCATCTCCATGTTCATTGCAGCATTACTGTATGTGAATTTAAATATCCATTGATGGATATGGGTAGATGGGTAGAGAAATTGTGAGATATATGTATATGTACATATATCATATATATGAAACATATAATTAGAAATATTATAGTAATCACAATATATACACATATCAAATGATTTTATTGACTGAAATGTTATGTCCTTTTTACCTCAGTTTTAAAAAAGGAACCCTTAAAAATGGTTTAATAGCAAAATTAAATAATATTCTAGCTTCAGGTTGTTATTTCTTCCATTTAAAATCTTTAAATAATTGACAATCTATTTTAAAATAATAATAAAATGAAATGTTTCTAGGGAAATTAGCAGAAGAACTAGAAGCAACTCTCATGTACCTGCTCTGGGGAAATGATGCCTATATTCATGGATGGCACAAGGGAGACAATGCAGACTATATAGGGAGAAACAGAGACTTGAACAAACATTTATATAAAGAAATCTGAAAGTGCCTATGTGGCAACTAAATCCACTTTGGAAAAGGCTTTGGAAACAAACAATAGCAAAAATGAAGTGATAAAGTACTTTTGAATTGGAGAGAGAAGTTGCCAAACATGTTAGGGAGTTGATCAGCACTTGTTTGTGTCCCAGGTTCAATGAAGACTGGGAACATGTTGAAAACACTACAACATTTTAGGGCAGAGCCAGTTGGCCTCTGTGAGCTGTGTGCCAGGATAGTGGCAGAAATACTTTAAAACAAAGTTCACAAAATGGAAGAAGTAAAGGATTTGCATTTTTATACATTTTTTTTTTTTTTTTAGCCTCATGACTTTGCAATTATCGCCTCATAGATGTAGGGACGCCATGATCTTAGTTTTGTGAATGTTGAGTTTTAAGGCCGCTTTTTCACTCTCCTCTTTCACTTTCATCAAGAGACTCTAGTTCTTCTTCGCTGTTTGCGATAAGGGTGGTATCATCTGCATATCTGAGGTTATTGATATTTCTCCTGGCAATTACGATTCCAGCTTGTGCTTCATCCAGTCCAGCATTTCTCATGGTGTACTCTGCATATAAGTTAAATAAACAGGGCAATAGAGAGCCTTGATGCTCTCCTTTCCTGATTTAGAACCAGTCTGTTGTTCCATGGTCCAGTACTAACTGTTGCATTCTGACCTGCAAATAGGTTTCTCAGGAGGCAGGTCAGGTGGTCTGGTATTCTCATCTCTTGAAGAATTTTGCACAGTTTGTTGTGATCCACACAGTCAAAGGCTTTGGCATAGTCAATAAAGCAGAAGTAGATGTTTTTCTGGAACATCTTTTCAGTTTTAAATTGGCTTAAATCTCAATATTCAGAACATCTAAGTTTTCGGTTCAGATCAGCTCAGCCACTCAGTCCTGCTTGACTCTTTGTGACCCCATGAATTGCAGCACGCCAGGCCTCCCTGTCCATCACCAACTCCTGGAGTCTACCCAAACCCATGTCCATTGAGTCGGTGATGCCATCTAGTCATCTCATCCTCTGTCATCCCTTTCTCCTCCTGCCCCCAATCCTTCCCAGCATTAGGGTCTTTTCCAATGAGTCAACTGTTCATGAGTGGGCTTAAAACTCAACATTCTGAAAATGAAGACCATGGCATCTCTTAATGGCATATAGATGGGGAAACAGTGGAAACAGTGACAGACTTTATTTTGGGGATCTCCAAAGCCACTGCAGATGGTTACTGCAGCCATGAAATTAAAAGATGCTTGCTCCTTGGAAGAAAAGTTATGGCCAACCTAGACAGCATATTACAAAGTAGAAATGTTACTTTGCCAACAGAGGTCTGTCTAGTCAAAGCTATGATTTTTCCAGTAGTCATGTATGGATGTGGGAGTTGGAATATAAAGAAAGCTGAGTGCCAAAGAATTGATGCTTTTGAACTGTGGTATTGGAGAAGACTTTTGAGAGTCCCTTGGACAGCAAGGAGATCCAACCAGTCCATCCTAAAGGAAATCAATCCTGCATATTCATTGGAAGGACTGATGCTGAAGCTGAAACTCCAATACTTTGGCCACCTGATGCGAAGAACTGACTCATTTGAAAAGACCCTGATGCTGGGAAAGATTGAAGGTGGGAGGAGAAGGGGATAATTGTGCATGAGATGGTTGGATGGCATCATAGACTCAATGGGCATGAGTTTGAGTAGACTGTGGGAACTGGTGATGGACAGGGAAGCCTGGCGTGCTGGAGTCCATGGGATCACAAAGAGTCAAACACCACTGAGTGACTGAACTGAACTAAGATTTGGAGAATAGGGGCAGTCATGTGGTTGGAGACTTTTGAGATTGTAGCAAGGGAAGTGTATTGGACAATGCAAATTAACCCACACAACAACCCTTTTGGAGGTATGCATGGGTCTCACCTTTTTCAATTTGGTGCTGTAAGAATTCAGGTTTCTAGGGGACTGAATTCTGATGCTGACTCAGAAAACTGACAATGTTGAGACCAGCTGTACTTTGAGGGCCATTCTTCACTACAAGGACTCAATGACCCAACAGAAGAGGCAAGGTTTGTGGCAGCCCAGCTTCTCGGCACTTCCTACTGCCAGGCTGCCTTCTCACCTAGCTCCCAGTCAACACTCAGGTTCACCTTGGGACCCCCTCACAAAAGTGGTTATGGTGTCCACATGAACAACAAACATTTTTAAGATAAATTCTGAGAATCTAATGTATAACATGGTAGCTATAGTTGATAAAACTATATATTGTATAATTGAAATTTGCTGAGAGTAGAACTTAACTATTCTCACCAAAAAAAAAGCTAATATATGAGGTAATAAATATGTTAATTAACTCGATTGTGAGAATCCTTTCAAGTATATATAAATCTTAAGTACCTTGTACACTTCAAGTATATTATAGATTTATTTGTCAGTCATATCACAATAAAGCTGAAAAAACAGAAACAGATACTGTGCATAAGAGAGGAGTGCAAGAACATAATTTACACACAAGCTACTCAGCACCCATACTACAGAACCATCACTCAAAGACTAGAAAATCAAAGCACTATAACTGTAAATATTTTTACAACAATTAAGATCTTGCATAATGTTCACATTTAAGCACTTTATTATGATGAGCCAGGGCACACAAGGGTCCATAAACTATATATATATATATATATATAAAACACCAAAGTATATATGTGATAAAGATATATATATATATATGATGATGATGATGTATCACTTCAGTTGTGTCCAACTGAATATATATATATAACTGCAGTAAGTTTAGTGAATATCCATCATCTCAAATAGATACAAAATAAACATATTTTTCCTTGTGATGAAAACTCAGCATTCACTCTCTTAGAAGCTTTCATATAAAACTTGTGCATACTAAGTCGCTTCACTTGTGTCTGACTCTTTGCAACCCCATGGACTGTAGACCACAAGATTCCTCTGTCCATGGGATTTTACAGGCAAGAATACTGGAGTGGGCTGCTGTGCTCTCCTCCAGGGAAACTTCCTGACCCAATGGGATTGAACCCATGTCTCTTACGTCTATTCATATATAACCTGCTGCTGCCCCTGCTAAGTCATTTCAGTCATGTCCGACTCTGTGCGACCCCATAGACGGCAGCCCACCAGGCTCCCCTGTCCCTGGAATTCTCCAGGCAAGAACAAATGGAGTGGGTTGCCATTTCCTTCTCCAATGCAGGAAAGTGAAAAGTGAAAGTGAAGTCACTCAGTCTTGTCCAACTCTTGGCGATCCCATAGACTGCAGCCCACCAGGCTCCTCCATCCATGGGATTTTCCAGGCAAGAGTACTGAAGTGGGGTGCCGTTGCCTTCTCCGCATATATATACCTACATCAGGGTTAATTGATGAAATTAACTGAGTTAATAGAAATTTGTACCTTTTGACTGCCTTACTCTAATCCTACCCCCCTCCCCCTTGTAATTACCAATCTGGTCTCTTTTTCTGGGCTTCCCTGATGGCTCAGTTGATAAAGAATCCGCCTCCATGCAGGAGACCCCAGTTTGATTCCTGGGTGAGGAACAGTCCTTGGAGAAGGGAAGCCTTGCTTTACCACTGTACCACTTGGGAAGCCCAAAGAATCCTGTGTGTGTGTGTGTGTGTGTGTGTGTGTGTGTGTGTGCTGAGTCTCTCAGTTGTGTCTGACTCTTTGTGGACCCATGAACTGTAGTCCACCTGATTCCTGTGCCCATGGAATTTTCCAGGCAAAAGTACTGGAGTGGGGAGCCATTTCCTCCTCTGGGGATCTACCCAACCCAGGGATCAAATCCATGTCTTCTGCACTGGCAGGCAGATTGTTTACCACAAGTGCCACCTTGGAGGTCCAAAGGATTCTGACCCTACTATAATAAAGTTTTTGAAGCCAAACTCATACTCATCCTTCACATGAATTTATGGCAGTTATATATGAAAATTTTACTAATATATTTAGTAAATAAATAAAATATTTTTATAAAAAGTTGGGTCAAGAAATTAATTGGATTTTTCCTCTTTTCATATTTTAGCTATGTTGCCTCCAAACATCAATTAGTAATAATAAACAAAGAGGATTTAAAATTAATTTCATATAATCATAGATTTCTATGGGGGAACCAGTGTTCTGCATAGTCTTCCTGTAATATGATATCACTGAATTTTTTTTATAACTTATTCTTTTCACTTAGATCCCATCTGCATAACCAGCTTGTTTCTTTCCCTTAGGATTAAGGATTGTTTTAATAATAGGCCTCCCATATCCCCATAGCAATGTGCATGATAAAATAAAGAGAAAAGAGGATGTGAGGTAATCCCTGGAGAAAGAAAACATATTTTCTTATTTGCCTTTTTATTCCACAATGTGTTGATAAGCTGGATGAACAAAAATGTATGCATGTATTTTGCTTTTCAGGCAGTTTTCCAAATATTAACATTTGAACTTTACTTTATCCCATTCTTGAACTGTAGATGATTGATTGTGTGTGTGTGTGTGTGTGTGTGTGTGCGTGTGTGCACCTGCACGCACGCACATTAGTTTGTTTGATAGGTCATTTTTAGGAAGTCAATTTGTAAATGCACCTAATAAGCATTCATACAATCTCTGAGATACTGCACTTTAAACAAAGATATTCATGTACATTGAAAAAAGCTAAATCTCTTCTGCAGTCAGCTCTCCATAATGTAAAAAAAAAAAAAAAAGCCTCAAATTTCAGTGACACGAAAGAAGTTTATTCACTTAACTAGCTAATTTTACTCATTTTACTAGTATACCAATTTTATTCATTTTACTAGTTAATGTGAATGTTCCTGTCTGCTTTAGGAGTGTTTTCTCTAGTGATTCAGAGACCACGTTGCTCCCAGACTGTGCCCAGAATTCTGCTCTCAATCGTCAAAAGTAAAAATGAAAAGTAAGAGGAAGGGGAAGACTCCCTTAATTCTTAATTGATTTTGCCTATAATGGCACATACTGTTCACGGGGTTCTCAAGGCAAGAATACTGAAGTGGTTTGCCATTCCCTTCTCCAGTGGACCACATTCTGTCATTGGAAGGACTGACACTGAAGCTGAAACTCCAATACTTTGGCCACCTAATGCGAAGAGCTGACTCATATGAAAAGACCTTGATGCTGGGAGGGCAGGAGGAGAAGGGGCCGACAGGGGATGAGATGGTTAGATGGCATCACTGACTCAATGGACATGGGTTTGGGTGGACTCCAGGAGTTGGTGATGGACAGAGAGGCCTGGTGCACTGCGGTTCATGGGGTCGCAAAGAGTGGGACACAACTGAGCAACTGAATTGAATTGATAGTGACACATAATTCTGCTCATATTTCATTGGATACAACTCATATGACCACCATATGTAAGGTGTCTAAGGAATGTATCTCTGACTGAGAAGCCACTTTTCAGTTAAAGCTGTATAACATGGGAAGAGAAATAGATTTTGTAGTAAAACAATTATATATGTTGAATCTTCCATAAAAAAAAAAAAAAAAAATCAGGAAATGTAAAAGAAGTTTCTCACCTTGGATGGAATTAAAACAATCAGCTTTATACAAAGCTTAACATTTACCAAATCTGAAATCTGATTCTCAATTCTCTATCTAATGTGAAGATAACATATAATGAACACCAGTTAATAAATAGCGCAGTTAAGATTTCCTTAAGCCAGGATTGTTCTGAACTATAGATTGACACTCAAATGAGTAGACATGCATTTCTTCATTTTGCTATGACATGTGACAGACCAATATAGGATTTACCATAAAAGTATAATAATAGATAGCAATATACTAGTAAAGCAAAGTAGTTGGTATACAGGTACTGTTTACAAGTTATAGTGTATTCACCAATGCCACAGAATTTGCAAATAATCTATCACAGAGTATGCAGCTAGTAAAACTAGTTATATATATATGATATATTTTATCATATATATATGATATATATCATATTTTTATATTTATGTAAAATTTATATGTTTCATCTTATACATTGCATTATTATTACTATCTCTTCTATTGATGGGATTCATTAAATATTATGACTGGGATGATTTTAGTAGAAATACTTTGAGTTAATTGAAACCCACTAGGATTTTGGCTTCCAAGCTACAGTATGGGAAATTGTAAATAGACTACCAAGAAGTGACACAGCAAAAACTCATTAAAAACACTAATTAGCAAGCTGAATCTTTCTGACATACTCACTTCACTAATCTGCTAACTAAACACATCATAAAAATGTGCCTGCCTTGTAAGTGAGCAAATATCCAGAGGAAGGTTGTTTTGAATTTCCAGATTACTTTCAATTAACTGGAGGCATAACAGTCTGGAAAGTGAAAGGCTGTGTTTTTGCAACTTATGGTAAATCCGTAAATGAAACCTTAGAGTCCAGTCACTTGGTTACCTTAACTTAGTATTGTTTTTGTTCTTTATTTATCTTTTTAAATATTTTATTGAAGTATAGTTGATTTATAATCTGGTGTTAGTTTCTGGTACAAAGCAAAGTGTTTCAGTTAATTTTTTAAGATTATTTCCATTATAATTTATTATAAGATATTGAATATAGTTCCTATGATATCACTTACATGTGGAATCTAAAAAAAACACAAATGATCTGTATACAAAACACAAACAGATTCACTGACATATCAAACAAACTTATACGGTTACCAAAAGAGAGAGAGTGGGAGGGAAGGAGGGACAAATTAGGAGTATTGGATTAACAGAAGCAAACTTCTATGAATAAAATAGATAAATAACAAGGATTTCCTTTTTAGCAAACACCATATTTTTAACTATTTCTACAAATGTCTCACCCTTCTCCTTACCCTCTCTTTCCAGTAAATCATTTATTTATTTATTTTTAAGATTTGAAAAATTTTATAACATTGTTTTCGGAGAAGGCAATGGCACCCCACTCCAGTACTTTTGCCTGGAAAATCCCATGGACAGAGGAGCCTGGTGGGCTGCAGTCCATGGGGTCGCTAGAGTTGGACACGACTGAGTGACTTCACTTTCATTTTTCACTTTCATGCATTGGAGAAGGAAATGGCAATCCACTCCAGTGTTCTTGCTTGGAGAATCCCAGGGACGGGGAAGCCTGGTAGACTGCTGCCTATGGGGTCGCAGAGAGTCAGATACGACTGAAGCAACTTAACAGCAGCAGCAGCAGCAGCATAACATTGTTTTATATTCTGTATTTCATTACATGTATATTACTACAAATATTCTCTCTTCTACTAGATAAAAAGTTCTGTGATATCAGAGTGTATATATTGTTTTCTCTTTGGTATAGTTACCAAACACATGTTTTGGGAAGTGTATCTAAGAATCAGTTTCTGCACTTTATGGATGCTACACTAAACCTTTGACAACTTCTCCTGGAGGCAGAAGATGGTATGTGGGTAGCAGGCTTGCTGAACACAAGTCTTTCCACTTAATCTTAGATTTGTGTTTGTGTGTGTGTGTGTGTGTGTGACTGTGTGCATGCAATTATATTCCTCTAGAATACATTGGACTATTTCTTTATTTTTCACTTCCTGAAAATGTGATATTATGTGGGAATTACGTGTTTCTTGAAAGTGACTTTTAACAAATCTGAAAGACCCTCTGGTCCTAGTTTCTTATCATGCATGATGCTTTTACAAATTTATTTTATGGTAATTGATTTTTGGTGTTTTCTAGATCTTCCTGCAGTGTAAATTCCATTTTTATTTTTTCAGAGGCACACTTATTACACTTAAATTTTCAAAATTATAGTATACTTTTGTTCACACTCTGTTCTCTAAGGATTATTTCAGTCTTTACTATGCAATTTAACACACTTTATATCTGTATTTGCTCATATACTTTGCTTAGTTCTCAGTTTTTTGATTTGTTATTCATGCCCTCTTTTAATTCTTTTGATAAGGTAGAAATTTTAAGAAGTGTTTATATTTGGCTGACCTTTTCCCCCCAAGCTTCAGCATCTACTTGTATTAATCTCATTGTTTCTGTCACTCTTTTTTCTGTTCTCTGCTTGATATTCATATTCATATGTTTATTTTTTCTTTATATTTTTTGTTGATGTTGTTTTGAACAATTGTTTTTTCCTATTTATTTCTGAATACTTTAAATTTTATAAAATTACACTAAATATGTATTTTTTACTGCCATAGGTTTTAATGTGCATCAGTGTGTTTTAAGTCTAAGTATCTTCTCACTTTAATTTATTAAAAATTTGATATTTCCACTATATTTAGGTTTTCACAGGGAGTGTCTTATATGATAGTAGATTATGAAAATTTCCCCCTCACCATTACTTATCCCTCCTTAGGAGACTGCTGTTAACTGATAAGTGTGCAACTTCCATTGGCCCACGTTTCTTGATTATGAGATATTAAGCTATAAAAAAGCTGAAAGAACTACGGATTTATTTTTTCATTCCATCCTAAACTGATAAGGTGCAGTAATCCTAGGTAGTCAAGGCTGCTGTGTTTTCCCCAATTTTTCCTAAGTTGGGAATCCCATAATTTGGCAGTGAAAATGGCAGTTTATAAATTCGTAGTCTTTTGGCCACAAATCTAAATCTATATTCAATAGATGGATTTACTAATAGTAAAAGTTTCATCATAATTTTAATTCAGATATCTGTCTTCTATTTTATTTCTCTATGTGTTTTAACCTCAACAGGGAAAAACATTTATGTACATAACAGACAGATATCTTAAAATGTTAACCTTTTAGTGAACTGGACTAAAACCTTTTAAAAAGTGATTCATATGTTGAGTATGAAGAAGCCCCCAATTTTATGTGTAACCATAACTATTCCTCTCCTGCACACATACTCACTTCTTTTCCCCTCTCTCTTTTTAACTTGGTTGACAGTACCAGAGATCTGATTAAATCTCACAGATTACTGCTACTGCTACTGCTGCTAACTTGCTTCAATCGTGTCCGACTCTGTTCCAGCCCATGGACGGCAGCCCACCAGGCTCCTCCATACCTGGGATTCTCCAGGCAAGAACACTAGAGTGGGTTTCCATTTCCTTCTCCAATGCAGGGAAGTGAAAAGTCAAAGTGAAGTTGCTCAGTAGTGTCTGACTCAGCAACCCCATGGACTTCAGCCTACCAGGCTCCTCCGTCCATGGGATTTTACAGGCAAGAGTACTGGAGTGGGGTGCCACTGCTTTCTCCCGAAGATTATACTCTGATGCAATTTAAAGAAACTAGAGGAGTAAAAAAAAAAAAAAAAAAAAAAAACACTTTGCTGGTTCCACAAAAAATTGTGCAGAAATCATACAGATCCTTCAATCCTAGATGACCATTTCAGGTACTTTCTTTTCTTTTCAAATCTCTAATATATTCTCATTCACCTTTCATGTCTATTGCATTGGGATTGTATAGGCTTCCCAGGTGGCACTAGTGGTAAGGAATCTATCTGCAATGCAAGAGACCCAGGTTCAACCCATGGGTCAAGAAGGTCCCCTGGAGAAGAAAATGGCAACCCCAGTTCAGTATCCTTGCCTAGAGAATCCCATGGACAAAGGAGCCTGGCAGGCATGGCTTTGCAAAGAGTCAGACATGACTGAGCAACTAACATATATATATATGGGCTTCCCAGGTGGCTCAGAGGTTAAAGCATCTGCCTGCAATGCAGGAGACCTGGGTTCGATCCCTGGGTTCGATCCCTGGGTTGGTAAGATCCCCTGGAGAAGGAAATGGCAACCAACTCCAGTATTCTTGCCTGGAGAATCCCATGGACATAGGAGCCTGGTGGGCTACAGTCCACGGGGTCGCAATATGTTATTTCCTCTTTTTCCTCCACTCTGCGGCCCCTGGCATCTATTCCACTCTCTGTTTCTGTGAATTTGACTTTTTTTTTTCAGAGTCTTCATATTGCTGAGATTTAAAGTAGCTGTTGTTCCCTGTCTTACCTATTTTACTTAACATAATTCTCTCAAAGTCTACACATGTTGACACAAATGGCAAGATTTCCTTCTTTATTTATGGCTGAATAATGTTCCACTGTATATATTTATCACATATACATATGTTTACCATATTACTTTCCCATTCATCTGCCCATCCCCTTCATGGATTACAGCCTTGTTGTGGTAAAGAGGCTTGCATAACTCAGTGAAGCTATGAGCCATGCCGTGCAGGGCCACCCAAGATGGATGGGTCATGGTGAAGATTTTAAAAAACCGTGGACCAATGGAGGAGGCAATGGAAAACTACTCCAGTATTCTTCCTGCGAGAACCCCATGAACAGTATGGAAAGGCAAAAGGATGACACCAGAAGCAGCAGTTAGAACCTAACATGAAACAAATGACTCATTCACAATTGAGAAAGGAGTACTTCAATGCTGTATATTGTCACCCTGCTTATTGAACTTCTATGCAGAGTACATCATGAGAAATGCCGGGCTAGAATCAAGATTGCCAGGAGAAATATCAACAAAGTCAGATATACAGATGACACCACTAAGAAAGTGAAGAGGAACTAAAGAGCCTCTTGATAAGTGTGAAAGAAGTGAGTGAAAAAAATGGCTTAAAACTCAACATAAAAGAACTAAGATCATGGTATCCAGTCCCATCACTTCATGGCAAATAGTTGGGGGAAAAAAAAAGGAAACACTGCCAGATTTTGTTTTCTTGGGATCTAAAATCACTTTGGATGGTGACTGCAGCCGTAAATTAAAATATGCTTGCTCCTTGGAGGAAAGCTATGACAAGTTAGACAGCATATTAAAAAGCAGAGACATCATTTTGCCAACAAAAGTCCATATAGTCAAAGCTGTGATTTTTCCAGTAGTCATGAATGGATGTGAGAGTTGGAGCACAAAGGCTGAGTGCTGAAGAATTAATGCCTTCAAACTGTGGTGCTGGAGAGCACTCTTGAGAGTCCTTTGGATTAGCAGGAGATCAAATCAGTCAATCCTAAAGAAAATCAATCCTGAATATTTATTGTAAGGACTGATGCTGAAGCTGAAGCTCCAATATGTTAGTCAGCTGATTCTAAGAGCCAACTCATTGGAAAAGGCCCTAATGCTGGGAAAGATTGAGGGAAGAAGGAGAATAGGGTGACAGGATGAGATGGATGGATGACATCATCAACTTAATGGGCATGAATTTAAGCAAACTCCTAAAAATAGTGAAGGCCAGGAAAGCCTAGCATGTTTCAGTCCATGGGGTCACAAAGAGTCAGACACAACTGAGCATCTAAACTACAAATATGAGGAAGATCCTCAAAGTCTTTGTCTACAAAACTAGTTCAGAGGATAGATCAAATAGAGAACACCAAAACATTCAGCAACTTTATCCCTCCAAACAAAAATGAAATTGTTTTAATGATAATTATTTTCATGATTGCTTTATTGTGTATACCTCTTTGGTTACATTATGCATTTACAATATACAAAGATTTATATATGTTACAGAAATAGATAAACTATATTTGGTTAAAAGTAGTCTTGTTCAAAGCTTAGAGAAACTTATTTTTATAGTCATCATAAGATTGGAGAATAGCTGAGAAATTTTAAGTAAAAAATAATTATTTATATTTTCAACAAGTCATCTAAAACAAGAAAGATCATTCTTGTGGAAATATAAATAATATAGGAATATATGTTGGCACTGGAAGGAGCATTGCAAGTTTTCTGGTTTCAAAATTTCGTCTTTCAGATATAGAAACTTAAATCCTAGAGAGTATTTAGTGGTTATTTCAAGTTTATATTCAAATAGTGGCAGAACCTGTTTCTTCATTTCAGTCATATATTGTTTGATTTCTTTAACATGTAGCCATTTAATAGCCTGAAGTTTGAGTCAAGTCTTTTAGAATTTAAATATAATGCCATAATTTCTGTAATTTAACTGTTTGAATATTTCAAAGTGGTCTTTAGAGCCCAGAAGTACCTGTCAAGCCATAGGGGAATATTTTGTTTTAAGTAATATGTATAATATTATATCTGAAATGTATTAATTGTTCAAACTAAATACTGTCATGTTACAGTTTGTTCATATTAGATGTTTATAATGTTTCTGATAATCAATAAAAGAGATTCTTGATAAAAAAAAAAAAAAAAAAAAAATAAGTAAGCAACTTAACTTCTTTGACTCTCTGAAGCCTGATAGACACTCATATTGTGAGCTGCCTTAACTGCAATATGTAAATGAAGGCCAGAAGAGTCTACACAGATGGCTGTTAAAAATTTGCTTTTGGTGTCCATACATTCTGCTATTTTTTATCTGTTTAGTGTCTCAGAAATCTGGGTGACATTTGATACAGTTTTTTCTAAACCAGTAAAGGAAATCCATTTCTTATAAAGATAAAATCCAAGTGCTCTCACCTAGACTTACTAAAGTCCTATTGCTTACTCTAAGATTAGGCCTTGATGAATCAAAACTGCATGTGTGAATGTATTGCCTGTAAACACAGCAGTATTGTCCAGCACCACATCTAGGGCAAGAGAACGTCTTTTGATAATCAGAAGAGATCAGATCAGTCGCTCAGTCGTGTCCGACTCTTTGCCACCCCATGAACCGCAGTACGCCAGGCCTCCCTGTCCATCACCAGCTCCCGGAGGTCACCCAGACTCACACCCATCAAGTCAGTGATGCCATCCAGCCATCTCATCTTCTGTCGCCCACTTCTCCTCCTGCCCTCAATCCCTACCAGCATCAGAGTCTTCTCCAATGAGTCAACTCTTCGCATGAGGTGGCCAAAATACTGGAGTTTCAGCTTTAGCATCATTCCTTCCAAAGAAATTCCAGGATTCATCTCCTTCAGAATGGACTGGTTGGATCTTCTTGCAGTCCAAGGGACTCTCAAGAGTCTTCTCCAACACCACAGTTCAAAAGCATCAATTCTTCGGCGCTCAGCCTTCTTCACAGTCCAGCTCTCACATCCATACATGACCACAGGAAAGACCAAGGCCTTGACTAGGCGAACGTTTGTTGGTAAAGTAATGTCTCTGCTTTTGAATATGCTATCTAGGTTGGTCATAACTTTCCTTCCAAGGAGTAAGTGTCTTTTAATTTCATGGCTGCAGTCACCATCTGCAGTGATTTTGGAGCCCAGAAAAACAAAGTCTGACACTGTTTCCACTGTTTCCCCATCTATTTCCCATGTAGTGATGGGACCAGATGCCATGATCTTCGTTTTCTGAATGTTGAGCTTTAAGCCAACCTTTTCACTCTCCACTTTCACTTTCATCAAGAGGCCTTTTAGCCTCTCTTCACTTTCTGCCATAAGAGTGGTGTCATCTGCATATCTGAGGTTATTGATATTTCTCCCAGCAATCTTGATTCCAACTTGTGTTTCTTCCAGTCCAGCATTTCTCATGATGTACTCTGCATATAAGTTAAATAAACATGGTGACAATATGCAGCCTTGACGTACTCCTTTTCCTATTTGGAACCAGTCTGTTGTTCCATGACCAGTTCTAACTGTTGCTTCCTGACCTGCATACAGATTTCTCAAGAGGCAGATCAGGTGGTCTGGTATTCCCATCTCTTTAAGAATTTTCCACAGTTTATTGTGATCTACACAGTCAAAGGCTTTGGCATAGTCAATAAAGCAGAAATAGATGTTTTTCTGGAACTCTCTTGCTTTTTCCATGATCCAGCGGATGTTGGCAATTTGATCTCTGGTTCCTCTGCCTTTTCTAAAACCAGCTTGAACATCAGGAAGTTCACGGTTCACATATTGCTGAAGCCTGGCTTGTAGAATTTTGAGCATTACTTTACTAGCGTGTGAGATGAGTGCAATTGTGCGGTAGTTTGAGCATTCTTTGGCATTGCCTTTCTTTGGGATTGGGATGAAAACTGACCTTTTCCAATCTTGTGGCCACTGCTGAGTTTTCCAAATTTGCTGGCATATTGAGTGCAGCACTTTCACAGCATCATCTTTCAGGATTTGGAATAGCTTAACTGCAATTCTGTCACCTCCACTAGCTTTGTTCGTAGTGATGCTTTCTAAGGCCCATTTGACTTCACATTCCAAGATGTCTGGCTCTAGGTCAGTGATCACATCATCATGATTATCTGGGTCTTGAAGCTCTTTTTTGTACAGTTCTTCTATGTATTCCTGCCACCTCTTCTTAATATCTTCTGCTTCTGTTAGGTCCACACCATCTCTGTCCTTTATCGTGCCCATCTTTGCATGAAATGTTCCTTTGGTATCTCTGATTTTCTTGAAGAGATCCCTAGTCTTTCCCATTCTGTTGTTTTCCTCTATTTCTTTGCATTGATCACTTAAGAAGGCTTTCTTATCTCTTCTTGCTATTCTTTGGAACTCTGCATTCAGATGTTTATATCTTTTATTTTCTCCTTTGCTTTTCGCTTCTCTTCTTTTCGCAGCTATTTGCAAGGCCTCCCCAGACAGCCATTTTGCTTTTTTGCATTTCTTTTCCATGGGGATGGTCTTGATCCCTGTCTCCTGTACAATGTCACGAACCTCATTCCATAGTTCATCAGGCACTCTATCTATCAGATCTAGGCCCTTAAATCTATTTCTCACTTCCACTGTATAATCATAAGGGATCTGATTTAGGTCATACCTGAATGGTCTAGTAGTTTTCCCTACTTTCTTCAATTGCAGTCTGAATTTGGCAATAAGGAGTTCATGATCTGAGCCACAGTCAGCTCCTGGTCTTGTTTTTGCTGATTGTATAGAGCTTCTCCATCTTTGGCTGCAAAGAATATAATCAATTTGATTTCAGTGTTGACCATCTGGTGATGTCCATGTATAGAGTCTTCTCTTGTGTTGTTGGAAGAGGGTATTTGCTATGACCAGTGCATTTTCTTGGCAAAACTCTGTTAGTCTTTGCCCTGCTTCATTCCGTGTTCCAAGGCCAAATTTGCCTGTTACTCCTGGTGTTTCTTGACTTCCTACTTTTGCATTCCAGTCCCCTATGATGAAAAGGACATCTTTTTTGGGTGTTAGTTCTAAAAGGTCTTGTAGGTCTTCATAGAACCGTTCAACTTCAGCTTCTTCGGCGTTACTGGTTGGGGCATAGATTTGGATCACTCTGACATTGAATGGTTTGCCTTGGAAACGAACAGAGATCATTCTGTCATTTTTGAGATTGCATCCAAGTACTGCATTTCGGACTCTTTTGTTGACCATGATGGCCACTCCATTTCTTCTGAGGGATTCCTGCCCACAGTAGTAGATAATAAATAGACTTAAAGCTTAAGTATGTGCATTAGATATTGAAGGCATTAACACTGTGTAATGGTTTCTGAGCAAAGATAACCAGATGTTCTCTTTTCATTAGCTTGTTTATTTAGTTAAATACCTTTGTAATTTGATTGTTTCTAAATGATTGTCTACTCCTATATTTTTATTAACCCATTAAGTGCTGCATACTGTATATAAAACTATACATTTGAAATGAAATGTTACTAGTTATCATATTCTTGCCTACATTTTTATTTTTTCACCTATATCTAGTAATCATATGAAATCAAATTATAGGATTTTTTTTGTTTTTTGGGTTTTTTTTTGCTAAATGAGATGGTTCTAAAAAATTAATAAGTTGTGTCTAATTTTTAACAGTACTTAATAGAGAGTGCAAGTCTCTCAGTTGTGTCCTACTCTTTGTGACCCCATGACCTATACAGTCCCTGGAATTCTCTAGACCAGAATACTGGAGTGAGTAGCCTTTCCCTTCTCCAGGGGATCTTCTCAACCCAGGGATCAAACCCAGGTTTCCCACATCGCAGGCAGGTTCTTAACCAGCTGAGCCATAAGGGAAGTTGCAGGCAGCTTCTTTACCATGTGAGCCACCAGGGAAGCCCCGAGTAGTACTTAATAGAGCAAATGTAAAACTTAACCATGTAGATTTTTACAGACAGATCTTTCCATTTACTCACAAAACCTCATGTAGTGAAATTTTCTGTCAATATTTTGTGAAATCAAACTGCAAGTAAAAATACATGAAGAAAAGATGGAGAAGTTGATAATGGAATTATTTTAAGATTATTTTGAGGTGGACTATTTTTAGATCTTTACTGAATTTGTTACAACATTCCTTCTGTTTTATGGTTTGGTGTTTTGGCCATGAGGCATGTCAGATCTAGGTGAGTGATCAAATTATTGTGATTATCTGGGTTGTGAAGCTCTTTTTTTGTACAGTTTTTCTGTGTATTCTTGCCACCTCTTAATATCTTCTGCTTCTGTTAGGTCCATACCATTTCTGGTTTTTATTTTTTTTTTTTTTATCGAGCCCATCTTTGCATGAAATATTCCCTTGGTATCTCTAATTTTCTTGAAGGGATTTCCAGTCTTTCTCATTCTGTTGCTTTCCTCTATTTCTTTGCATTGATTGCTGAGGAAGGCTTTCTTATCTCTCCTTGCTATTCTTTGGAACTCTGCATTCAGATGCTTATATCTTTCCTTTTCTTTGCTTTTTGCTTTTCTTCTTTTCACAGCTATTTGTAAGGCCTCCCCAGACAGCCATTTTGCTTTTTTGCATTTCTTTTCCATGGGGATGGTCTTGATCCCTGTCTCCTGTACAATATCACGAACCTCTGTCCATAGTTCACCACACACTCTATCTATCAGATATAGTCCCTTAAATCTATTTGTCACTTCCACTGTATAATCAAGAGATGGGAATACCAGACCACCTGATCTGCCTCTTGAGAAATCTGTATGCAGGTCAGGAAGCAAGAGTTAGAACTGGTCATGGAACAACAGACTGGTTCCAAATAGGAAAAGGACTATGTCAAGGCTGCATATTGTCACCATGTTTATTTAACTTATATGCAGAGTACATCATGAGAAATGCTGGACTGGAAGAAACACAAGTTGGAATCAAGATTGCTGGGAGAAATATCAATAACCTCAGATATGCAGATGACACCACTCTTATGGCAGAAAGTGAAGAGGGGCTAAAAAGCCTCTTGATGAAAGTGAAAGTGGAGAGTGAAAAGGTTGGCTTAAAGCTCAACATTCAGAAAATGAAGATCATGGCATCTGGTCCCATCACTACATGGGAAATAGATGGGGAAACAGTGGAAACAGTGTCAGACTTTGTTTTTCTGGGCTCCAAAATCACTGCAGATGGTGACTGCAGCCATGAAATTAAAAGACGCTTACTCCTTGGAAGGAAAGTTATGACCAACCTAGATAGCATATTCAAAAGCAGAGACATTACTTTACCAACAAACGTTCGCCTAGTCAAAGCTATGGTCTTTCCTGTGGTCATGTATGGATGTGAGAGCTGGACTGTGAAGAAGGCTGAGTGCCGAAGAATTGATGCTTTTGAACTGTGGTGTTGGAGAAGACTCTTGAGAGTCCCTTGGACTGCAAGGGGATCCAACCAGTCCATTCTGAAGGAGATGAATCCTGGAATTTCTTTGGAAGGAATGATGCTAAAGCTGAAACTCTAGTATTTTGGCCACCTCATGCGAAGAGTTGACTCGTTGGAGAAGACCCTGATGCTGGGAGGGATTGAGGGCAGGAGGAGAAGGGGACGACAGAGGATGAGATGGCTGGATGGCATCACTGACTTGATGGGTGTGAGTCTGAGTGACCTCCGGGAGCTGGTGATGGACAGGGAGGCCTGGCATACTGCGGTTCATGGGGTCGCAAAGAGTCAGACACGACTGAGCGACTGATCTGATCTGATCTGATATATCATAATATGAACAACATGAACAGAGGGTTTTTTTTTTTTTGTATGAAAATTATATGTATATTTGACCATTTTTTATATTTAACTATATGATCTGTTATTGTTTGTTTTTCTGATAAGCATATGTTATTTTTATAACATAAAGGGTCTCGTCCCAATTTGGAAAAAAACTAAAATGAACATCTTTTAGTCTTAAAAAATAATGTTTATTGACTGGTTGATCTATTCAAATTAATTTACTACTACATTTTAAAGTGGTTGGAAAGCATCCTGTAATAATATGAGGTGTCTATCATAAATTTAGATCCATATATGTGAATTTAGAAATTTTCTAAATGTAAAGATTAAATCAAATTTTAATGAATTAAATTGTTTTTCTTATTTTCATTAATAATCTGGAGTTGCTTTCTCAATTTCTTCTTGGTATAAAGTTTACAATGGATATTAAGATTTTGACTGCTTCTGGGTTTTCCTTCTTTGCCTTACTACTTTTTTGAGGTAGATAGGATACATCCTTCTTCAAGAGATTGAGGGCTTTACTATCTAGCTTGAAAAGAAGAATTGTATTTTCTCAGGATAACAAAATATTTGAGATGTGTAGTTAAAAATAAATTACTGAGATATAATTAAGATACAAAAACTGTACATATTCATTGTATATAATTTCATGAGTTTGGTGCATGCATGTATCCATGAAACCATTACCATTATAAAGGTAATAAGCATATCCATCACCTCCAACAGGTTCCTAGTGCCCCGTCCACTTTTTTGAGAAGGTTGAGAGGGGAAATAACACTTAACATGAGCTGTACCTTCACAGTTTTTTAAGTGCGCTGGTATTAACCCTGGTGGCTCAAATGGTAAAGAACCTGAATGCCAGTGCAGGAGACCCGAGTTCAATCTCTGGGTTGGGAAGATCCCCTGGAGAAGGAAATAGCAACCCAGTCCAGTATTCTTGCCTGAATAATTCCACAGATAGAGGAGCCTGGCGGTCTACAGCCCATGGGGTCGCAAAGAGTTGGATTGACTGAGAGACTAACCCTTTCACAGTATTAACTGTAGTTAATACACTGTGCTGAAAAGTAGAGACATTTACTCTTCCAACAAAGGTCCGTATAATCAGGCTATGGTTGTTGCAGTGGTCACATACAGTCGTCAAAGCTGGATCGTAAATAAGGCAGAACACCAAAGAATTGATGCCTTCAAACTGTGATGCTAGAGAAGACTCCTGAAAGTCCCTTGGACAGCAAGGAGATCAAGCCAGTCAATCTTAATGGAAATCAACCCTGAATAGTCACTGGAAGGACTGATTATGTGTTATCAGTCAGTTATTATGGTTATGTGATGTGAATAGATGACTCATTGGAATGTCCCTGATGCTGGGAAAGTTTGAAGGCAGCAGGAGAAGAGGTTGTCAGAGTATGAGATGGCTGGATGGCAATGTAATTCATTGAACATGATGTATTGAACATGAACTTGGGCAAACTCTGGGAGATGGTGAGTTACAGGGAGGCCTCATGTGCTGCAGTCCACGGGGTCTCAAAGAATCAGACATGATTGAGTAATTGAATAAAAACAACACAGTATTAACTATAACATAGATGTTGTGTTGTACAGCAGATCTCCAGAATTTATTTATCTTGCATAACTGATTCAGAGCTATGAGGGTAACATCTTATGATTTCTCCAGTGTTTTCACAATGTCTATCCTGCAACTTCACTTATCTTATTTATATTCAACACAGGAGGAAGGGGAAAAGAGACATGACCAGCAAAATCACTCCCTTGCATCAGGAAAGTAAAAGCTTTCCCTGAAGCTTCCTCTCAGTTTTGCTTTTACTCAGTTTCTATGGTAAACATTGATTTATCTGTCTTTTCTAGCAACAATGGAGACAGTGAATTTGGCAAGGAAGTGGTCATTTGGGAATGGGCAGTCAGTTAGCCAACTACCTGCTTATTTCTGAAACATTGCTTGGCTCTAAGTTTTGTTCTTCAGTTCTCATGTAATATTGCAATCAATTCTTAAGCAGTCTTACATAATCACCCACCTCATGTTACCTCTTCCCAAAACCATACCCATACCTCACCTCTGAGTTCTATATCCATATGCACTAGACTACCAACCACACTTATTCCTTTAAACAGTGTGTATATTAGATAAATCAGACAACTCAGTGCACTGCTAATAAACAACCATCCTTTGACTCCCAATACACATGAACACAATAACAGCAACAACTACCAACCACCCACAGACAATATATTCAGTTCATTGAAATATTAGGTAAAAGTTAAAATGCAGGTCTTGACGTTGATTCCCCCTTGCCCCTCACCACCCATCATGATTCACTCATGGATCCTCTCAAGCTATAATTTGACTCTGTCCTCTGTTCCCTGTTAAAGATATATTACATTAATTTAGGTTCTCAATTGCCGACACCAGAACTACTGCAAAATCCTCTGGGCTCCAAACCTCTGCTATCTTTGTTATCAGACACCTCTTTAGATAATACTGTGCATGTTATTTTAAAGGTATAAAAAGCTTATAATGTTACCCCTCTGTTCAAGACCTTTTTATTGATTTCTAGTACTTAGTACAAGCACCTAAATATGGCCTTTACTTTGTATTCTCATCTTTCCCCTTCATTGTTCTAGCCGTATTCAACTGTTTGCAGTTATATGCAAGTTTGTGCAAATTGCAATATACAGCTTGACATGAACGCTAATCATTTATCTGCTTTTGAATTCTAACTCATCTGTATGATCCATTACTGTGACATCTGTGATTTTTTTGGTCATTTTCTCCATAAATGTTACAACCATCCTTCCTACTTACATTCCAACTTTCATACTTTTATCATGGAAATAAGATTTACTGTTTCTCATACTAGAATGTGAGCTTGTTGGAGGCAGTGAATCTTGTTTCCCTCTGAATCTGCAGGGCCTAGAGTCTTATAGAGCATGCAGACCAATAGGACTAGTGTCCTTACAAGAAGAGACACTAGAGCTCACTCATGTTTCCTCTCTCTGTCTCTCTCTCTCTCTGCCTGCAAGGCTACGTGACACAAACAGAAGGTGCCATCTACAAGCCAGGAAGAGAATCCTTACCAGCACCAACACTGCTAATATCTTGATATTGGATGATATCAAGTCTCCAGATTTGAGGAAGAATAAATTTCTCGTATTTAGGCCATTCAGTCTGCATTATTTTGTTACAGCAGCCTTAGCAGACCAATACAATTTGTGGATCAATTGTTCATTTCATTTAACCCTTCGAATAGTATAGATTGTGCTAGTAAAATTCATCAAAGATGTGGTTTCTCATGAGAAAGCAAAATACACAAAGGTTGAATTTATGGCAATTATAGCATAAGGAAACTTGCCTTGCATTTATTCAGTAAGTTAAGAGTATTGTCAGATCATGAGGTAAAAGTTACAGAGTCTGAATAGTTTAATTCATGCTTATATTCAGAAACAGTATCAAGAGAACACAATATAAAATTAATTTTAAGAGTCAAAATCTTTTTATATTTTTAATTGAATTATAGTTGATTTACATTGTTGTGTTAGTTTCAAATGTACAGCAAAGTGATTGTTTGAAAAAAAGGAAGATATACTTTTCCATGTTCTTTTCCATTATAATTACAAGATATTAAATGTGCAATACAGTAGGTATTTGTTGTTCACTTACTTTATACATATGTTGGCATATATCTGTTAATCTCAACTTTCTAATTTATCTCTCCCATCACCCCCTCCCTCCGTTCACAACCATGAGTTGGATATTTGTGTCTGTGAGTCTATTCTGTCTTGTAAGTAAATTCATTTGTATCATTTATTTTTAAATTGTATCACTTTTAAATTTTGTTTCCTTTAAGTGTTCTTTAATTCAAAAACTTAGAAAGACTAAATATATCAGTAATTCTTGTTCACAGTGTAGAGTTTTTCTTCTGTGAAATAGAGACTGATTAAATAAAAGCAATTTACATAAAATATATTATTTAAATCCAGTTGATTACATATTAAATTCCAATTTTGTACAATCATAAGCATACCATTAAATTCTATATAAAGTTACTCTAATAATAAATAACTTTGCTATCCATATTGACCTTTCCCCTTCTTTTAATTACACTGATTAACAAAAACAAAAACAGAAAAGTTAAAAATTCTTAGCAAACCCTCAGACTAGGATAATAAAGAAAGAGTAAAGAAAAGAAGATTAAAGCATTTGCTATATTTTTATCTATGTGGGAAATTAAGTGCATTTTCATGGTTATTATTATTGCTGGAAAAAGAGAAAACTTAACAGAAATATGACAGTTGGGATAGGTGCTTAAATTTCAGTAAGTTGGCCAGGCCTGAATTCAGGCTCCGCTGCTTATCTTCTTTATGACTTTGGGCAATTTATTTAACCTCTCTGAACTTCAGAAGGAATGTAAACAGGGAATTCCTATAAAAAAGGAATAATTATGGAACTCACCTTCTAAGGTTGATATAAAAATCACATGAGCTAACATATGTAAAAGGCTTGGCATAGTGCCTGACATCTAATAACACCCATTGAAAGTGGCTCTCTAATGATTATGCTAATAAGTGTTCATGACTCATTTTGTATTTTATATTCAAAATTAACGTATTTACATTGGGTAAATGCAGATAAACCTACTAGACCTGTAATAAATATCAGAGATATGTCTAATTCACTCTACACCTATAATTATCCAGGAATTTGAAGTATTGACACTATATAAAAGAAGTTTTACCTATAAAAATTATAATATGCATCAGCTTTCTGATATACTGTGTGGAGCAAAATGTTTTTGCACCAAGAAGGCAAATACCTCTAAAATACAGTTTCTGTATTGTTGACTAAAAAAAGATGAACAACTTGAGAGCTGTGAGTTAAGTTTTATTTGGGTCAAAATGAGGACTGCAGCCTGGGAGGCAGCATCTCAGGTAGCTTTGAAACTGCTCCAAAGAAGCAGTGGGGGAAAGTTAATATATAAGATTTTGGTGAAGAGGAGTTCAATACCATGAAGTATTCAATTTACAAAACGTTTTTTGTTAGTCCTGAAGGTCTGATGTTACCATGAAGGGATTTAGTGCTTCTCCAGATATGAGGAGATGCAAGGATTAAGATGAGAGTCCTTTGCACTGCAAAGAGATCCAACCAGTCCATTCTGAAGGAGATCAGCCCTGGGATTTCTTTGGAAGGAATGATGCGAAAGCTGAAACTCCAGTCCTTTGGCCACCTCATGCGAAGAGTTGACTCATTGGAGAAGACTCTGATGCTGGGAGGGATTGGGGGCAGGAGGAGAAGGGGACGACAGAGGATGAGATGGCTGGATGGCATCACTGACTCGATGGACCTGAGTCTGAGTGAACTCCGGGAGTTGGTGATGGGCAGGGAGGCCTGACGTGGTGCGATTCATGGGGTTGCAAAGAGTCAGACACGACTGAGCAACTGAAGTGAACTGAACTGAAGGATTAAGATGATAAAATCTGTTCCTAAAAACATCTGTCTAAAGACCTGTCCCACCAGATTCCCCGGGGCACAGACTGTCTCACTCTACCCTGAACTCCCTCAGGGATTGTTGAAGGTCAACAGCTACAGCAGCATGGGGTTCAATCTCCCTAGAGGCACATAACAAATGCCTTTGTTGTTCAGTCCTTGGCAATGCTCTTCATAAGTGCCAATTTGTAGTTGACAGTATAAGACAGAGAATTCATTGACGGAAAGAGGAAATCACCAGGTTATCTTGATAAAAATTTATTTTCACATACACACACAACTAAAATTAACACTCACCAGAATGAACAGTTCCCAGGTGAAGATTCACAGAGAAATGTAAAAAGTATTAAAAAGTTATGAAACCAGTAAAGGGAAAGCTTAAGTGTAAATGCCATTTATATACCAGTAAAATACATAGTTTCTTTTTCTTAATTTATGCAAACACTTTCTAATTTGACAATCTAAGATGTTTTGAAGTTAATAACAGAATAAGATGGTTTAGGGAATAATATGAATGGAAACTTCTAATTTTTAAAAAGTAATACTTGAGTACCTTCATCAAGAGTTTAAAAAAAATTGCAACCATCGTCGTGAGGAGAAGATATTATCATTAATTACTTTTCAACAGCAGTGGCAGTGTTTCAAGGTTGTCTTTTGCCTGCAGATTTATTAGCTGCTTCATGCAATATGCCACAAGGGAGGTATTTTTGAAGCAATAACAGAAGTGTGTGAAAAATCTCAGTATGATGCATGAGTGTAATCTCCTTCTTGCAGATGTTAATTCCCTGCTTGTTGCGACTAGAAAGCAGGTGCCAACATATTTGTGAATGTTCTTTCCTGCTGGACAGCAGACAGGCAAGTTGGGAAGGATCCTGTAACATTCTAGATGCCACCGATACGTGACAAATCTTAGTAGTTCTAAAGTCTTTCCAAATGCATGAGTAGTTTCAGATGATATTTACCCCCTTAAAATTGGAAGATGAAATGTAGTAATTGAAGCTGATTATGTACTCTGAGCTTGGAGGTGAGATATTTCCTCATCATGTGTTGTCTCTGATGAACTTTCAACAAACACTCTCAACAAACAAATAATGGATGTTGTCAAATACCTTCAAAAGTGAATTTATTTTCAAAGGAAAATATCCTTCAAAGCACTATTCTTTAATGAAAAAAAAAAAAACGATAATAAAAGAAAAACTCAATAAAAAGTTTCAACATTCAAGGTCACATGGAATAACTTTGTAATCTGAAGGTGATAGAAATGAGAAGAGTGGGAAGAAATGTGACAGCTATGATCAGTAAAAGAGAGTTTATATTCTCCTTATAGAACAAATAGATTAGAAAAAGTGGATATCAAAACATGTTAGTTTTTTTTTTTTTTTTTTTTTGGTAATAGACATTGGCTTTCAGAATTAGCATGACTTCCAAACTGACAACTAATAATAAATAGAGTACATTTTACCCAAGAGATGACCTTAACTATCTAACATAATGATTCGTTATCTGAACAAACACAGAAGAAAATGAGTTTTCTGTGTTATTGTTGAGTTCTAATTGTCCAACTAATAACTTTAATATATTTCCATGTACTGAGAACCTCTAGTAATATCCTCCAGAATTATGAATGTAGGAAGTAAGCTGGGCTAATATTGAATTTTTAGCATGTGCAAAACATAGTTATAAATACTGGATATGTAAAATAATTACTTTTACAAAAAATTCTAAAATACTCTTACTTTCCTAATTTAAAAATGAGGAAATTGAAGCATGGAGTAATTATATAGCACCACAAAGCAGTTAAATCATATCACATCCAAATCTGAACCAAAGGTATTTGTCTCTAAAACGGCCTTCTAGACTTTTTGAATAATAATTTAAAAAAAGCCCTTAGATGAATAAATCAAAAGAAGTGTTTACTTTTAGTTAAGAAAATGCACCTAAATTTAAAAATGAGAACAAGAAAAAATAGGAAGGAAGCACTTACAAAAGATAAGCAAGAAAATGATTACCAAGCTTTGTATCCTATTAAACTTGATTATCTATAGATAAGTCAATATTTACTTAAAAACATGGAGGGAAGTTTTGTTAATAGTTCTTTTGTTGTTGTTGTTCCATCTTTATAAGTTGTGTCCAACTGTTTGTGACCTCATGAACAGCAGCGCACCAGGCTTCCCTGTCCTTTAATATCTACCAGAGCTTGCTCAAACTTCCGTGTATTGAGTCAGTGATGCAATCCAACCATCTCATCCTCTGTTGCCTTCTTCTCTTGTTTTTCAATCTTTCCCAGAATCAGGGTCTTTTCCAGTGAGTCAGCTCTTTAAATCAGATAGCCAAAATATTGGAGCTTCAGCTTCAGCAACCATTCTTCCAATGAATATTTAAGGTTGATATATACTACAGGGAGATATATACTACACTTCGATACATAAGTATGCTATTTACTGTGCTAGAGGGAGATAAGTACTCTGTCAAAAGAAAACCATGTAATGGTTATGTAATGCATAGAGAGTGGAAGTGTGGGTTATAATTTCAAAATGAAGATTAAAGTGGGCATCATGAAGAAGGGCACACTTGAGCCAGTGCTTGGAGGTAAGTGCCATGAGGAAACGTGGGGAGATATTTTCTAGGCAGATGGAATTCAGAAGCAAATGCCCTATGCAGAGGTGTCATGTTCCAAAAACAAGAATACCACTCCCACAACTCCTGTACCCATATGATTTGAAGTGGAAGAACTATCAGGAGAGCAGAAAATGAACTTGGAGAAGAAGCAGCTGTTGAATGAGATTCTTGTATCCAATTTCAGGACTTGGATTCTGCTTATATTTTCAGAGGAGAGCCAGAAATGTGTCCAAATGTCCAGTATGAAGGAAAAATACAATGAGGAATGACATTATGTATTTGGAGAATGATGTCTAAAGATGTGAAAAATGAAAATGTTACCAATGAAAACAAAGAGATTAGTAGGCAGAGTAGATTTGGAGGAAAAACATGAAGTATACTATGTCACTGTGTGTGTGTGCTCAGTTGCTCTGTCGTGTCCGACTCCTTGCGACCCCATGGACTGTAGCCCACCAGGTTCCTCTATCTGTGGAATTTTCCAGGCAAGAATACTGGAGTGGGTTGCCATTTCCTACTCTAGGGGATCTTCCCAACTCAGGGATTGAACTGGCATCTCCTGCACTGTGCTACTGGAAGTCCAGGGTACTACATTATTATATATATAGAATTTGAATTTCAAATGTCTGTTAGGCTCCAGTTGAGATGTTAGGTAGCAGTTGGACTAATGAATCTGAATTTCAGGTGAAAAAGACTAGAAACTGTATTTTGGAGTCATTGGCACATAAACCATGAGGCTGCATTAGATAAACACTGTAATGAAGAAGTAGAGACTTGAGAATCTGAGAAGTCATCATTATAAAGTCAGAGACAAAGGAAGGAAAAAAAAAACAAGAGCTAGGAGAACAAACAAAACTAGTGACCTGAAGATAAAACAAGGAAAGCCTATCAAGGAAGATATAAAGATCAAGGGAATTGTATGCTGCTGATGGGCCATGTAAGACAAAAAATGAGAATCTTTGGATTTAGTAAGACAAAAATCTTTGGATTTAGTAAGACAAAAATCACTGATTACATCAACAAGAGCACATTTGCTAGAACAGGATATTTAACCATGATCAGTGTGGCTTCATAAAAGAATGTGTAGAGAGAATTTTACAACAGTGTGGGTGAACAACTCTTTCAAGGAACTTACCTGTAAAGGGAAAAGCAGAGGAATGGATTTGTAGTTGATATGCAAAAGAGGATCAGATCAGAAGTAATTATTTGTAGTTTTTTAGATTTTAAGTTTAGTTCAGTCGCTCAGTCGTGTCTGACTTTTTGTGACCCCATGGACTGCAGCACGCCAAGCCTCCCTGTCCATCACCAACTCCTGGAGTTTACTCAAACTCATGTGCATTGAGTCAGTGATGCCATCCAACCATCTCATCCTCTGTGGTTCCTTTCTCCTCCTGCTTTCAATCTTTCCCAGCGTCAGGGTCTTTTCAAATGAGTCGGTTTTTTGCATCAGGTGGCCAAAGTATTGGAGTTTCAGCTTTTATAATTTTAAATAAGAGGAATTTCAGGATATTTTTATGCTGATGAAAATAATCTAGTATGATGGTTAATTTTTAGTGTTACTGTGACTAGTCTATTCTTCCCAGTTACCTGGTCAAATACCAATCTACAAGTTGCTATGTAGATAATTTTCAGACAAGATTAATATTTCAATCAGTAGACTTTGAGACCCCAGTTCAATTCCTGGATCAGGAAGATCTGCCGGAGAAAGAATAGGCTACCCACTCCAATATTCTTAGGCTTCGCTTGTGACTTAGCTGGTAAAGAATCTGCCCAAAGTATGGGAGATTTGGGTTCAATCCCTGGGTTGGAAGGATCCCCTGGAAAAGAGAAAAGCTTCCCACTCTAGTAATCTGGCCTATAGAATTCCATGGACTATCCATGGGGTCGCGAAGAGTCAGACATGACTGAGCGACTTTCATTTTCACTTTCCGACTTCAAGTAAAATATATTACCCTCTCCAATGTGGATGGACTTCATTAAATCAACTGATGACTTTAAGAGAAAAAATTCTGAAATCTCCTTAGGAGAAAGAAATTTTGCCTCCAGATTTTTCCATTTCTTTATCTCTATCCCATCCCTTCTTAGGAGAAGGAAATGGCAAACCACTCCAGTATTATAGCTTGTAGGCCTGGTAGTCTATAGTCCATGGGGTCACAAAGAGTCAGACACAACTGAGGGACTAACACACCCCTTCTTGATCCTATTCTGATTAGCCCCATTTATCTGGAAAACCCTGACTAATATAGAAGTAAGCATGTAAAATTTCTGAGATGATATTTTTGAGTGGGTAAAAGGAAAATGATCCAATGTACATATAAAGGGACTCATAATTAAGACATGGTCATTTTTTCTAGAGGAGTTCTTAAAATTTTTATACCATGGACTTTTGGGAAGGGTGGAGAAGCCTATTGTCCCTTTATCAAAGTACTATTTTAGAGCTTAAAACCAATAATATATCAATGCTTGTGTCCATATACTTTTAAAAACATAAAGTTATATTATAGTAAAATGTGTTTTTCTATTAATGGTTTAAATAACAAGTTGAAGTGGTAAGTTTGTGATTTTTTTCAAGCTATGATTAACGTAAAGAATATCTTAGAAGAATTATAACATAATTTGAAACTATATGTGCTTTCTAATGATGATGGAGTTTGAAATATTGCAATTCAAATATTGCCAGTATTCATAATTTAAAGAAATATAAAATGTCAGTTTGGGAATTAGTGAAAGTAAAGATATAGGTTATTTTCATCAAAATTCATGAGCACTCTAGTTTCCATCCATGGGAAACTTAGGGGCTGTTGGCACCTAGTTGGCACCTGCTCTACAGAGATTGAAAGCCCATTAGAGGAAATTGTGAAAATGGTATAAAAAAGATAGAATTGGTACTGGGAGTCGGTAAGTTTGTCTTTAATTACCTCCATTGACTGAGGACAGGAGGTGAAGGAGACGACAGGGGATGACATGGTTGTATGGCATCACCAACTCATTGGACATGGGTTTGGATGAACTCCGCGAGTTGGTGATGGACAGGGAGGCCTGGCATGCTGTGGTTCATGGGGTCAAAAAGAGTTGGACACGACTGAGCGACTGAACTGAACTGAATAGTATAAGACACAAAAATATCAGAAATAGGAGATGTAGAGATTTGGAGACAGGAGAAGGTAGGTAATAACTGGCTGAAAGAATGAATGTACTAAAGAAGCATCAGTTCAGTTCAGTTTAGTCAGTCAGTCATGTCTGACTCTTTGCAACCCCATGAACCACAGCACGCCAGGCCTCCCTGTCTATCACCAACTCCCGGAGTCCACCCAAGTCCATTGAGACGGTGATGCCGTTCAACAATCTCATCCTCTGCAGTCCCCTTCGCCTCCTGCTCTCAATCTTTCCCAGCATCAGGGTCTTTTCCAATGAGTCAACACTTCACATGAGGTGGCCAAATTTGAGTTTCAGCCTCAACATCAGTCCTTCCAATGAACACCCAGGACTGATCTCCTTTAGGATGGACTGGTTGGATCAAGGGACTTGCAAGAGTCTTCTCCAACACCACAGTTCAGAAGCAACAGTGGTTCTGTGCTCAGCTTTCTTTATAGTCCAACTCTCACATCCATACATGGCCACTGGAAAAACCATAGCCTTGACTAAACGGACCTTTGTTGGCAAAGTAATGTCTCTGCTTTTCAATATGTTATCTAGGTTGGTCATAACTTTCCTTCCAAGGAGTAAGTGTCTTTTAATTTCATGGCTGCAGTCACCATCTGCAGTGATTTTGGAGCACAAAAAAGTAAAGTCTGACACTGTTTCCACTGTTTCCCCATCTATTTCCCAAGAAGTGATGGAACCAGATGCCATGATCTTCGTTTTCTGAATGTTGAGCTTTAAGCCAACTTTTTCACTCTCCACTTTCACTTTCATCAAGAGGCTTTTTAGTTCTTCTTCACTTTCTGTCATAAGGGTTGTGTCATCTGCATATCTGAGTTTATTGATATTTCTCCCGGCAATCTTGATTCCAGCTTGTGCTTCTTCCAGCCCAGCGTTTCTCATGGTGTCCTCTGCATATAAATTAAATAAGCAGGGTGACAATATAACAGCCTTGACGTACTCCTTTTCCTATTAGGAGCCAATCTGTTGTTCCATGTCCAGGTCTAGCTGTCACTTCCTGACCTGCATATAGATTTCTCAAGAGGCAGGTCAGGTGGTTTGGTATTCCCATCTCTTTCTGAATTTTCCACAGTTTATTGTGATCCACACAGTCAAAGGCTTTGGCATAGTCAATAAAACAGAAATAGATGTTTTTCTGGAACTCTCTTGCTGTTTCCATGATCCAGCAGATCTTGGCAATTTGATCTCTGGTTCCTCTGCCTTTTCTAAAACCAGCTTGAATATCTGGAAGTTCAGGGTTCATGTATTGCTGAGGCCTGGCTTGGAGAATTTTGAGCATTACTTTACTAGCGTGTGAGATGAGTACAAATGTGCGGTAGTTTGAGCATTCTTTGTTGTTGCTTTTCTTTGGGATTGGAATGAAGGTAATAAATGAATAATAGATAAGATAGGTAGACATAGACATATGAAGTTTCCTCAATCAATGTTACCTTCAATAGGTCGGGTAAGCAAAATAAAAATCAGTCAATACAAGTGCCAAATAAATCTTTAAAAGGTAAATAATATTCTAGACAATAAATGATACCCATTGCATGTTTTATACAAATTGATAATTTCAGTGAAATGAATAACAAACATTTTTGTCAAATTGTTTTTGGTATACATATATATATACACAAATATATATATATACTTATTTCAATTAGAATAAATACAAACATGTGTGTACCTTGCTATTATTTCCTAGTTTTTTTAACATTTTTCAAGAGCTTCCACTCTGCTGTTTCCCAAACCCCTTTCACTTTCCTAGCTACATGATGAAAAGTCGTAAAATATAGGTTGGATGATAGGGATCCAAATGGTGCCATGGACTAAGAATCATCCTCCTTTTTTTCTCTGGATCACACTGAAGAAAGGGGATAAGACAGAATAGTAGTGCTGAGTATAAAGTGAGAAAACCAACTAAGAAAGAGGCCTTCTATATTTAGCAAACTTTCACAAGTGTTTAGAACTTAGAGAAAATACAAATACAATTAGCTCCTGAGATTTGATGTCAGTGACATGCAGGCAAGAATTTTTATTTCTTTTTTTTAATTAAATTTTATTTTGCTTAACTTTACAATATTGTATTGCTTTTGCCATACATCAAGATGGATCCGCCACAAGTATACATGTGTTCCCCATCCTGAACCCTCCTCCCTCCCCATACCATCCCTCTGGGTCTTCCCAGTGCACCAGCCCCGGGCATCCATTATCAGGCATCGTACCTGGACTGGTGACTCGTAAGAATTTTTATTTCTAAAATTAAAAAAATGTATTCTTAAGCAAATTGATTCTGTTGAATAGAGAGATTCAGATGCATGATAGTCAGTCCCAAGAAATCATTTTCAAAATCAATGTTCTTTTCTCTATTAATAACAGTCCTAGTAGATTTAGTAATAGATCTCATAAATGTTCATATTTATAACATTAATAGGAATATTTGAACAATTAACATTATAATGCTTCAATTTAACATATAGATTGTTTATATATCTAAGACATTATTTTAATAAATAATTACAAATTAGAGACAAATTATGATTTACTAGGAGAATTGCCTTTTAGTAAATGACTAAATTATATATTGCACTACAAGTAATGAAATATCCTTTAAACATTAGAAGATAGACACATTCATTTCTCAATAATAATAATGATTTATCATTTATTCATTAATTCAAAAATTGTATTTAATATGTCTTGTTTTAATCCATATTTAAAGTTTTAAAATTTATTACAGATGATAAATCATGCATAAAAACAGTTATAAAACAAATTAAGCTGCTATGAATTTAAAGAACTAATATAAGAAAATGCTAGTCTCAAAGAGCTTAGGTTCATTTATTCATTTATTGACAAGTACATACTGGTTGCCAAATATTTGTCACAATCTTTGTAAGGGCTTGATTATAAAAGAAAGAATAGCACAGATGCAATTATTGTATTGATAGCTATGGTTGATTTGAAGACTATAAATATACATACATGTATATGTATAGTTTACTAGCGTGTGAGATGAGTGCAATTGTGTGGTAGTTTGAGCATTCTTTGGCATTGCCTTTCTTTGGGATTGGGATGAAAACTGACCTTTTCCAATCTTGTGGCCACTGCTGAGTTTTCCAAATTTGCTGGCATATTGAGTGCAGCACTTTCACAGCATCATCTTTCAGGATTTGGAATAGCTCCACTGGAATTCCATCACCTCCACTAGCTTTGTTCGTAGTGATGCTTTCTAAGGCCCATTTGACTTCACATTCCAAGATGTCTGGCTCTAGGTCAGTGATCACATCATCATGATTATCTGGGTCATGAAGCTCTTTTTTGTACAGTTCTTCTGTGTATTCTTGCCACCTCTTCTTAATATCTTCTGCTTCTGTTAGGTCCACACCATCTCTGTCCTTTATTGTGCCCATCTTAGCATGAAATGTTCCTTTGGTATCTCTGATTTTCTTGAAGAGATCCCTAGTCGTTCCCATTCTGTTGTTTTCCTCTATTTCTTTGCATTGATCACTGAAGAAGGCTTTCTTATCTCTTCTTGCTATTCTTTGGAACTCTGCATTTAGATGTTTATATCTTTCCTAGCTGGATCATGGAAAAAGCAAGAGAGTTCCAGAAAAAACATCTATTTCTGCTTTATTGACTATGCCAAAGCCTTTGACTGTGTAGATCACAATAAACTATGGAAAATTCTGAAAGACATGGAAATACCAGACCACCTGATCTGCCTCTTAAGAAATCTGTATGCAGGTCAGGAAGCAACAGTTAGAACTGGTCATGGAACAACAGACTAGTTCCAAATAGGAAAAGGAGTACGTCAACGCTGTATATTGTCACCATGTTTATTTAACTTCTATGCAGAGTACATCATGAGAAATGCTGGACTGGAAGAAACACAAGTTGGAATCAAGATTGCTGGAAGAAATATCAATAACCTCAGATATGCAGATGACACCGCTCTTATGGCAGAAAGTGAAGAGGGGCTAAAAAGCCTCTTGATGAAAGTGAAAGTGGAGAGTGAAAAGGTTGGCTTAAAGCTCAACATTCAGAAAACGAAGATCATGGCATCTGGTCCCATCACTGCATGGGAAAGAGATGGGGAAACACTGGAAACAGTGTCAGACTTTGTTTTTCTGGGCTCCAAAATCACTACAGATGGTGACTGCAGCCATGAAATTAAAAGACGCTTGCTCCTTGGAAGGAAAGTTATGACCAACCTAGATAGCATATTCAAAAGCAGAGACATTACTTTACCAACAAAGGTTCACCTAGTCAAGGCTATGGTCTTTCCTGTGGTCATGTATGGATGTGATAGCTGGACTGTGAAGAAGGCTGAGCACCGAAGAATTGATGCTTTTGAACTGTGGTGTTGGAGAAGACTCTTGAGAGTCCCTTGGACTGCAAGAAGATCCAACCAGTCCATTCTGAAGGAGATCAATCCTGGAATTTCTTTGGAAGGAATGATGCTAAAGCTGAAACTCCAGTATTTTGGCCACCTCATGTGAAGAGTTGACTCACTGGAGAAGACTCTCATGCTGGGAGGGATTGAGGGCAGGAGGAGAAGGGGACGACAGAGAATGAGTTGGCTGGATGGCATCACTGACTTGATGGGTGTGAGTCTGGGTGACCTCCAGGAGCTGGTGATGGACAGGGAGGCCTGGCGTGCTGCGGTTCACAGGGTCGCGAAGAGTCGGACACGACTGAGCGACTGATCTGATCTGATCTGATATGTATAGTTGCAAGTGTGTCCATGTATATGTATGATGACAAATGATGGAATTACTATGATGAAAAATGTACAAACTCTTTGCTCAAAAAGAGATTATGTAGATAATTTCATCTTTATGATCAATGAAGCCTATTGGATATTAAGACCTTTAAGGGGAAACAAACACAATGCAAGGTGTGTAGAGGAAAGGAAGAAACCAACCAAGGGTTCAGTTTTGCAAAGGGTACACTAGACAGGCTTTTGAGACATGAAAGAAACATTAAAAAGACAGAAAGAGAGGTGAGGTCAGTATAAAGCACTGGAATGAAGTTATTCTTTTCCCATAATGATACTTTTTAAAACCAAGGTTGAAGAATAAGGTTACCTGTTTTTAAAATTGTTTCATTAATTCATTTTAATATTTCATAAAGATTAAATATCTTAATGCAATAAATTCCCTTATCTATATAACATGAATAATACTCAAATCCTATAAATTCCCTATTAATGTGCTCCTTCAATTTGTAGAGCAATATGTGAAAACACAGAGATAGCCTGTGTAGTCATTTTATTTTACAAAATAGTGAGCAAAGGTGAGAAATAGGAATAGAGAAATGGAAAATTCGAAATATGTTATTAATTATATTAGAGAAAATCAAAGTTACTCAGTGTGTTTTCCTTGGGAATAGATATTCCCAATACATTGTACAAATATGACATTTTTATTAAAATCTAGTTCACTTTTTGCTTCTGACTTCAAGCATATAATTATATTCTGTTTTAGCCACTGAATAACACAGGGAAAATAATTCTATTATACTGTATATTAATCAGAATCCATTTTTGCTTATACAACCTGTCTCTAAGTGGTGGTAATTATTTGTTTTGAATATTTTTTTGAATCTTGACATGAACATTCATTTAAAAATCATTCTCAATTAGATAAATGCTCATAGTTTTCTGAACAGAGGATTTTGTTAGTCTTTCTAAGTTACCAACACAATTAATCCTGGGGCAAAGTCAAATTTACCAGTTATATTATATTGGCATATCAATGACTTTAAAAGTCTACTTGGGTAAATCTGATATCAAAATTGGTTTTCATTTTCAGACCAGGAATTTGGTCTTGTCTTTTGGTATGCTTGTTGTTTGTATGTTTATTTATTTGTTATTCATTTTAATGTTGGTCATTTTTTATACAATGTCAATTTCTCAATGACAATGTTTTTTTATTCAAGTGAGGCTTACAATTTCTTCTGTTTAAGGTCATGTCATTTAATAGAGACTGAGAATACTCAAAACTAAGATTAAGTTTTTGAAGAATGATCTCTGCTCCGTTCTACAGCATAGCACTCCATGGATCATAATTGAAACCCTAAGATTTTATATTTTCTCTTTGGTAGTCTGTGAACTCCATTTTATGTCTTTCCAAATACCAGAGATGTCAATAGCCAAACTCTGCTTGGTTTCTTAGTTTCTTAACTTCTATTTAAGTGGCATTTCTCCATGAGCCACTTACAAAGTGCAATACAAAGCACTGTTTCATGAGTTTTAGCTAATTTCATTGAACTTTTCTTCTTGGTGGTACTTTTGTCCCTTAAGCCCTGAATTACTGCTGCTACTGCTGCTAAGTCACTTCAGTCGTGTCTGACTGTGTGTGACCCCATAGACAGCAGCCCACTAGGCACTCCCGTCCCTGGGATTCTCCAGGCAAGAACACTGGAGTGGGTTGCCATTTCCTTCTCCAATGCATGAAAGTGAAAAGTAAAAGGGAAGACACTCAGTCGTGTCCGACTCTTCGCAACCCCATGGGCTGAAGCCTACCAGGCTCCTCTGTCCATGGGATTTTCCAGGCAAGAGTTCTGGAGTGGATTGCCGTTTCCTTAGCTTTAACAAGTCCTCAAATATTTTTCAAATATTTTTTATTGTTGTTGTTAATTGAGCCTCTCTTTTCTGGTTATTTTTAATGATTTCCTCTGAATCTGTTGGTAAATAATAAATGAATCTGTCATTTACAAGTAAATTGTATTTATCTCTGCCTCATTCAGTTCCCCCACTTCAAATATACAGACGTGTATTTCAATAAAACCCTAAATCTTTTAAAATATACTTTACATCAACAAAAGTGAACACATTCAGAAAACAAACAGGTACAGACACATATACACCTGTACACAGTTTGACTTATCCTTTGCTTTTCTTTGCCAGAGCTTCAGTTCTTCTCCAAAACATAGCAAAATAGACTAACATGTCCAGATTTCACATCATGATACATAAGAACTAATTAGAAACAAAACACTTGTGTATTTTTTCCATTCATGAAAATAATGATTTATAAAGAAGATTGAATCTTCTTAAAAGATTTCATGAAGAATTGATGCTTTTGAACTGTGGTGTTGGAGAAGACTCTTGAGAGTCCCTTGGACTGCAAGGAGATCCAACCAGTCCATTCTGAAGGAGATCAGCCCTGGGATTTCTTTGGAAGGAATGATGCTAAAGCTGAAACACCAGTATTTTGGCCACCTCATGCGAAGTTGACTCATTGGAGAAGACTCTGATGCCCACCCCGGAACTTTTGCCTGGAAAATCCCATGGACAGAGGACCCTGGTAGGCTCCAGTCCATGGGGTCGCTAAGAGTCGGACACGACTGAGCGACTTCACTTTCACTTTTCACTTTCATGCATTGGAGAAGGAAATGGCAACCCACTCCAGTATTCTTGCCTGGAGAATCCCAGGGACAGGGGAGCCTGGTGGGCTGCCGTCTATGGGGTCGCACAGAGTCGGACACGACTGAAGCGACTTAGCAGCTGATGCTGGGAGAGATTAGGGGCAGGAGGAGAAGGGGACGACAAAGGATGAGATGGCTGGACGGCATCACTGACTCGATGGACGTGAGTCTGAGTGACCTCCGGGAGTTGGTGATGGACAGGGAAGCCTGGCGGGCTGCGGTTCATGGGGTCGCAAAGAGTTGGACACAACTGAGCGACTGATCTGATCTGATACATTAATATTACATATTAGCATAGATTAACACTAAATCTTCAAAATATGGTATGTATATTATGCTTAACAACACATCTCAGTTCGAACATCACATTTTAACTTCACATTAGCTACATATGACTTGCTGTTGCTGTTAAGTCACTTCAGTCGTGTCTGACTCTGTGCGACCCCATAGACAGAAGCCCACCAGGCTCCCCAGTCCCTGGGATTCTCCAGGCAAGAACACTGGAGTGGGTTGCCATTTCTTTCTCCAATGCATGAAAATGAAAAGTAAAAGGGAAGTCACTCAGTCGTGTCCGACTCTTCAGGACCCCATGGACTGCAGCCTACCACGCTCCTCCATCCATGGGATTTTCCAGGCAAGATTACTGGAGTGGGGTGCCACTGCCAGCCACTATATTTGAAATCACAATACTAGTTCAATTTCCGTATTACCTTTATAAGCAACAAGTAAGTATGGTAATCAATAAACTATGTTCCTTTAATGTAACCTAGATAATACTTTTAAAGTATTTGATAAGTAAAACATAATACAGAGAACATTCTAATTAATGTCAAGATATATATTATTTTTACATTTTATTCTCTTCCATATTGCATATTATTATTTAAAATTAGGACATATTGGTAGTTATCACCAAGTGCTCCTTATTTACAAATCCAGAGGCATTGCATTTTAGATTTTCTTTTAAAATTAGTTATTTTATTAAGTAAAACATCTTGCAAAGAGAGAATTAAGATGCAATTGCATATTAATGGCCTAGAGTCTTTCATAGATTGTTGCTAAGAAGATAAGTTTTTAGGCTACGTTGTACTAGAAAATACTATACAATTTTAAAGACCATGGACTATATCATATTCATCTGTTTATCTCAAAGACATTTATAAGATTGACTGGAGTATATTTAAATTATTTTATGAAACATTTTTATTCTCAACTTATAATTAATATTTTCCAGATATTTACTTTTTTCTGAGAGGCTGGTGGTGGGCAATTTCTGATTTGATGTCTGATTTTGAGAGGTTCCAGAAAGTATGCATGGATGGTAATAATCTTTTGTTACAGAATAGTTTCCAAAATGATGAGAAAAAGCAATAAAATTCTAATTTAATTCCAAAAATATCACTTGTTTTGGTACATTTGAATCATATAATCTATACTTCATTTTATGCAGTTCCAGCAACAGCTTTCACAAAGCTACATAATAGTGTTTTCTGAGACATTCAGCTTTTCTGAGAAGTGGGGTTTGAAAAAGAGGAAGGGAGATATTGGGAATGATATTTGAAAATTATTAAAACATATATTTCTTTGATATCGTTTGCTACAAACTTATATCCAAAGGTCATACTACCAGGTTTATTATCTTTGAAACATAAATTAGTCATTTATAAAATTAGGAACATGTTATGGATATATAAATGATTGCAACACCTACCAACGTTTGGATACAAAGATAAAACCATTCTTACTCGTGGATTTCTAGTTTCATTAAATCACAGAAAATTAGTTTTATGACCAGTCCTCCAGATGGGCAAATGTTCACATGCCACACAACATTTTGCAGATTTATATGAAAAGCAATCTGTAACCATATGCATATTAAAAATGAGAAAATGAATCTTCAAATACACACGGATTGCCGTTAGGTGTACAGCTGTACAAATTGGAAGTTTTCCTTCCAACGAGCTGACCTGATGCCCTTTTACTATTTGTCAGCTAGGGTAACTAATAGTGATTAACCTTTACAAGAAATTAAACTCCTGAACATAAACAGTGTTTCCTTGTACTGGTAATTTGTGAAAATAACCTATGCATTTTAACCAAAATGAGACATGAAGTTTGCATCATCCACAGTTATCATACCCAGAAATACAAGTGTGTACAGAGTCCCATATTTAGTTTAGTGTCACAGAATTTATTTCCTTATTCTTTTGTATAGCAGCAAAAGTATCATTAATAGAAAAATAATATCTATCAAAATATTTGGTCAAGATTAAAAGGTTTAAACATTTGTGTAATCAGAGATAATTTACTATCCATAAATTTTCTAAAATCCTGTTTCTATATTTTTTAATGATAGCATAAATATAATAAGTACAAAACATATAGTAGCATAAATAAGGATAAATACTACCTAAGAATTCTCCTCTTCCTTCTCTTTCTCCCGCTTTGGCGTCTTCTCTCTCTCTTCCTATCAGAGTTTAATGATTCTTTAATTTCCTCCTACACATGGTTAATTGGTGGAATTCAAAGATTTATAAGAAAGCATATTACATTTGTTCTTTTATAATGAAATAATATTATGATATGATGCATGTAATCTATATCAACAATTCCAAGGGCTTGAATCCTAAGTTTTATAAAAACAAAGAGTTTCTTATTTGATTTAGTGCTAACATGATTTGGAATTTTTCCAGGCGTACAATAAACTTTCAAAAATTGCTAAAATAAAACAAAGCCTATTGTGGATGCTGTTACAGATCTTTAGAAAATCAATTACCATTAAATGGCAAAAAAGTACAATGTACTTACAGACATGCTTTTCGTATTTTCCTCATAAAAATCATGTTTTGTTAAATGCTAAGTTCCACATGTGTTAAATTATTTCATATGATGTAAAAGTAATAATTAGTTTTGAGGATATATTACAATGAATAAATCATAACTTTTAGTATAGTTTTACATTTTTTAATTCTCAAGATCATTCTAAGCTACTTTTAGATTGTATTAAATGTATTATGCAATCATACAAATAGTCCTGTATTCTGTACAGGCTTCTCTAGGCAAGTTAGGTCATTACTGTATTTTTCTTGCCTGATTGTTCCTTCAACAAATTCCTGAGCAGAATCAAATCCCAGCAATGGTCTCAGTGACCCATAAACTAAATGTTTTGAACTTTGGTAGTTGTAACAATATGTTACACTATTAAAAGTGGTATTTTTGAATGAACATGAAACTCAAATTTCTGTAATGAATTGCTAATTATGAAATCAAGAAAATTAATTTTGGCAAAAATATGGCAGAATAAAACTCATCACAAGGATCAAAACTTTTCTATTTGTATCATTTGTAACCCTGGTAGTTTAGTCTCAGTGTAAATCTTTACATGTAATTTTGCTTTACATTGATATATTGTCTTAACACAGAATAGTGTGACATATATTTAGTAATATAATATAAATGTGCTATAAAATATAAAATAAATGTGTTAATTTACACATGTTGAGGACACATTGATTATTAAAAATAACTATTAATTAGAAACACTACTCATCTAAGAGTTACAGTTTATTCCTTCATGTTCCCCCAAGTCAATTTTATTCCCCAGCTCTGACTCCAACTTGTTTTGCTTCCTCTTCAGGAGGAATTACAGATCACACACTTACCTATTGTCTTTCCAAACTCTGTGTTTCTATTTTTTTGCCAGAAATGACCAAACTGGTTGACCATGCCTGGAAACTTTTTTCAAAATGTGTGACTTAACCTAACAATACCACACAATAGAAATAACATACAATAGGACACAACTAACCCTAGTTTTGTGCTATGACTACTAGGGGGAAAAAATCATTTAATTTATAGTTTCCACAACTGTAAAATGGTGATCTACTTTTGGATTATTTTAAAAATTATAGTGTTCTTATATAAAAACTGGCACAAAATTTACCTGGAAAATTCTTTATTCATTCAATACTTATTGGTGATGCTCCTTCATCTATTCTTTCAAACTTTCTCAGAGATCTTCCATATTTGGTAGGCAGGACCAAAATTTCTGTAATCAAGTGGATGTCTAAACAGATGATGTTGACAACTAAGGAGAATGTTTATACTTTTTATAAACCTAGCATCAACAGAGAGAAAGCAGAAACTCTTCTAAATTTTATAAGCTGGTAAATGGCTTATGGCAAATTATAATCACACATTAATAGTCAGCCTCTACTGATTATCTATTTGAAATAACGTTTTGCTTAAACACATAAAATATTTGATTTATGTGTCATGTTAACAGTTTCTGCTGTTTAAAAGTGCACATAGCCATGAACTAGTTACTTCTTTTTTGCCTAATAGAGCGTCAAATATGGATAAATGACATATATTAATAAGCCACTTACATATAATTTGGTGTTTCTAAATGCAACTTTTCCTCTTAATTAAGTTAAGCATTCTTCTTGTAATTCTGGTTAAAATGCTAATTTTTAAATGTTTTTAATATTGGAAAGCAAAGCCAGATTTTATATTTTATTCAAATCACATTTATTCTAAATAAGACTCTTGTAGAAGAACTTTTTTCTCCCTATGGTAACCCCAAACAGTGTTTATTTAAGTTTTTCAAAATACAAAAATAAAATTAAGATCCAATATGTTCTCTAGCAATCTGAATATGAACATGAATTGTGCCAGATATTATTATCGTATCCAAGAATATTTAATTGCTTCTCATTGATCCAACTAAATCAATAATCTTCTGGGTCCAAGGTTTACAAGGCCTCACTTCCCTTAGCCCCCAAAGGAAGAGTAGTTTCGTGCATAACCTGCTTTCTTGGAAATAGGAAATATAAAAAAATAATCATAATTTACTGAAACCATATTAGTCTTACAATACACATATAATTAAGGTGGAAAGATTTATCATGCACATTTCTATATAAAGAAAATAATACATCTAGTCACATGGACAGTTGCCCTAGAAGACTTATCTGTGAAAAAGCTTACTTGGGCTACCCTGAAAAATCTGTAATTTGAGTACTTTAATAGCTGTGATTTGACATGTCTATTCATTGAATAGCATAGGCTATTCATTTATCTATTTTCTCTCATCAACATACACCACATCCCCAAAAGCTATTTCAATGTTACTGAGAGAGGAGGGAAAGAGTTCTTGTTTAATATCCCAGTTCTTGCATATGTTAAGTGTTAGATGGACATCACATCTGTTTCTGTATTCTACACGGCCCCCCACCAACATGTATATTTTCTAGAAAAGCAGTCAACATGTTCTGCTCTTGTTTTACGTGATGTTGAATCTCATGAACTACACCTATTCTACATTGGTTTGTTTGTTTGTTTTCTCTAGTAACATGCTAAATCCTCAGTCACAGAATTCTGTTACAGTGATGCAGGCTAAGTAAACCCAATTTACCAATAGGATTTTTCATGTAAATCTTAAGCCCAGTCAGTGAGAAAACCTTTTGAGATATTTTTCTTCTGTGTTTGTTCTTGCTTTTGTTTTCTATTAATGGCAGATAAGGAAGGCTCAGTTTTTTCCCCATCTGATTATGATACTCTTAAAAATAGAAGTACATGACTGTCTGCAGCCATAGCTTCCACTGTATAGAGAGAACAAACCTTAGAGAAAGAAATGAAAACAAAAAGAAATCAGAAAGAATAGACAAGATCAAAGAGGAGAGATGGTGCTCAATTCTATAATTCTAGTTATTTCTTAGGTTATATACATTCCTGATACATTGATTTCTTTTTACAAAAGCTATTGAATTCAACTTTTTTTTCTGCCTAAATTAGTTGGAATCCTTTTGCAAACGAATAAGTGCTAGTAATCTAATGCTTTAATATTATAATAAGTACTAAGTTACATATTTTGAGAATTTTAAGGTGCCCCCAATTTATCATCTTTCCCCTTGCAAGTTTTGAATCAATTGAAAGAAAAGACAAAAGCAGATAAATAACCATACTGTTGATATAACTGATATTGGATAATATACCTTAGATGTTTGACAATAGGGCTTTGATCCCATACTCCAGAACTGGAGAAACTTATCCTCTTTGTAAGAGGCTGTGCTGGATTTTAATGTCTATTGGACACAGCCTATCATAGTGAGTTACATTATGGAGTAACAAAGAACTTGTGCTCCAGAAGATAGTATAACTTCAAAGACGTGAGGTAGGAAGACACCCTCTACCTTCTCTTCTAAATATTCTCATAAGGCAGGTAATTCCTTCTGCCTAGAGGAGGAAGCAGTGAGGGAATAGATAATAGACCAGAGAAGTTACACTGATGGGTATCCCATCCTCGTGAAACAAAACATCAGGATTTGTAATAAGTCTGCCCTCCTAATACATGAAGAGAAGTACATGGTACTTTAAAAATTGGATGTGGTGGTTTTTAGACGAATCATTTAAGGAAAAAAAATCTAAAATTACAGGCAATTTGTTTAAAAATAGTTTGCTATTATGTAAAACATGACATTTTCTGTTATAAAATTCTACTACTTTTGTAGCCCGTATGTTTGGTGTAATTTAATTAGTTTCTTAAGCATGCTTTTGCATCCTAATTATATAAAAATGATTTGAAACATGAACTTTAGATGAAAATGAACAAACTTTAACAGGAAAATTAATATTAATCTTTTAAAAATCTAATTAGTGTGTTGTCAACAAATGCTATTTTCAAGGATGGTAAGATTCTAGTCTAACCTTCAGCTTCAGGTAATATTTATGTAGTTTTTTCTTCCTGCTACAATGAAACCATATTTCTGCATTACATTCCCTATATTTTCTCTTTATACACCCATACCAAAAACTGTAGAATTAGTATAAAAGGGGATACAAAAGTTGTTACTGCTATTAGTTGGATTTTCTTTTTTTTCTTTTAATTTAATTTAATTTAATTTTATTTTTTAACTTTACAGTATTGTATTGGTTTGATTTTTGAAGAGACTGCTAAAATAGTGCAGCACTTTCAGCGATTCAAAATGATTGTCACTTTTTCATTGCCAGATGCAAATAGTAGAAAAGTCTTACCATTTGTGCTTCTGTATCTGCCCCTCTTCTTTTTCTATCCACGTATTAATAATTCGACATGAATACTTGCATTGCATTGCTTGAGATTTGTTGAGTCCGCAAGTGCAAAATTGAGACAAAATGAAATAATTCTCATAAATTTGTCCTACACCTAGCATCATTCTTAGGCAACATTCTTCAGACATGTGGGTCCATAGATCCTGAAAAATAACTCTAAATTAAAATTTTAGAAACAAAAAATTAAAAATTATATTCTGCATTTTGTGTTATTACTCACTAGTAAAACAATGGAAAACAGTCATGCCTGAAATATCAAGTTGGTAAGAAGTCAAATTTATTTATGCAAAAGTCACTTGTGGATTATTGAAGAAGAGTGTGATCAAGTAAATAGGTATTTTTACTTTGACATAGATGCTAGAGTTCTAAGCAAGTAATTTTTAGCTATGTGATTAATCTAAACAATGTTTGACTAAGTTATTCCAGGAAATGATTTAAATTTATTTTCATATCGCTCTTGAATGTTGTAGTAACAAAAATTACCTTCCCAACAAAGAACCTCTATCTAAATTATAATATAAATAAAAGTTACCAATGGAACATCTTCAACTGAATTTTCAAAATATTATGGTCTTGATTTTTATATTCTATATGTCTCTAGTGTATTTGTTGATAATTGTGTTTTTAAGTTATTATTTTTGGATATTTCACAAGAAGCAGTGTGCAACAAATGTACTATAAATCTTAACTCTTCCACTGAATAAAGGATTATTTTTGGAGCAAACAAATTTCTCAAATTAAACAATTTCTCATTAAGAAGACCATTATTAAATGAAATAATTCCATACCAGGCACAATACAAGTAACATTAGCCCAATAATAGGTATAAAATATGCATCAAAAATAGTGTATGCAAGTGACTTAAAAGATCTAGAGACTAACCATAACTCAGAAACTAGGCAAAGCTGCGACACTGTTGCTATTTCTGTATAAGTAAAAGTACACAGAAGTAGCTCTGGCAATCATATTTACTGAAAATTTCAGAGTTGTTTCTTCAGAGCGGCTTTCTAAACACCTCATCAGATCAGATCAGATCAGTCACTCAGTCCTGTTCGACTCTTTTGGAACCCATGAATCGCAGCACGCCAGACCTCCCTGTCCATGACCAACTCCCGGAGTTCACTCAGACTCACGTCCATCAAGTCAGTGATGCCATCCAGCCATCTCATCCTCTGTCGTCCCCTTCTCCTCCTGCCCTCAATCCCTCCCAGCATCAGAGTCTTTTCCAATGAGTCAACTCTTCGCATGAGGTGGCATTAAGTACTGGAGTTTCAGCTTTAGCATCATTCCTTCCAAAGAAATCCCGGGGCTGATCTCCTTCAGAATGGATTGGTTGGATCTCCTTGCAGTCCAAGGGACTCTCAAGAGTCTTCTCCAACACCACACTTCAAAAGCATCAATTCTTTGGCACTCAGCCTTCTTCACAGTCCAACTCTCACATCCATACATGACCACAGGAAAAACCATAGCCTTGACTAGACCAAACTTTGTTGACGAAGTAATGTTTCTGCTTTTGAATATGCTATCTACATTGGTCATAGTATGTTTCAAAGGAGATTTATGAATCAAGCAAAGAAATAAAAATTCAAAATATTGAACAATTTTTTTGGTTGTTTTTCTGTTGACCTCTACAGAATATTGCCATCTGGTTCTTTTAGTCTCATTTAAAACTCTTTTCTTATAAAGCTCCTGACATCTTTTCTCATTCAAAAAACAAAGTTCATATGAATGCTGTCTGTTATGACAAGTATAGTTAAAAGCAAGACCAATTATTTCAAACAAGAAAAGAATAATAAGCAACAAAATAATACATATATATACACATACAACATATATACACACAGGAACATATGTACATATATGCATATTTCCCTGCATCCTTAAGGGATCTATATTTTAATTTAGAAACAGTCATTTCAGACTTTAGCTAGTGCTGTTATTGAAAGCCTGATTAGGTATTATCCTGATTTGCTTTTCATTATAATATAAATTTATTATTTAACAAGTTAAAGAAATGATTTCTTTAAAAGAAGTTAAGAAAATGATATTTCTTCACCATGCTTTAAAATATTAGTTTTCATTTTGCCTCAGAATAAAATGTTTTATTCATTGGCAAAATTCCCAGTCCAATAATATAAAGGGAATAAATTATGGACATTTGGATGGCACTTTAGTGGATTCTTAATTAAGAAATGGTAACCATCATCTAAAGGGACAGATTTTATTTAGCAAGCAGAAGAACAGATCCATTAACCCCCATAAATTCCAATTTTTAGCACTAGAGATGAATGTTAAATTACTGTTAATTTTCATCATTGTGTAAAAAAACTAACCTTAGGTTATTGATTAAGTATAAAGAATGAATGAAATGCCCTTACTATATAGGTATAACAAATATTTTGAACATATAAGTATGAAATGTGAATACAGTCATTATGTTGAATGTTGTGCTATTAAAGAAACAGTGGATTTTTAGCATTTTGAAGCACTTTAACACACTGTAGTGTTTAAAAGAGCTAGTTATTGATCAGATAAGAATTTCTTTAAAGTTCATCTGAATAGTCATAAGTGTAGACAGTTTAATTGGATATTCTCTGATGATAAAAAAAAAAAAAAACACCTTAAAATCAGTGGAATATATTACAAATTGACTCTATAGATATTTTTTTGAAATTGCTATGCATATGTTTATCAATTTCAAATAAAAAAATCTATAGAGTCAATTTGTAATATATTCCACTGATTTTAAGGTGCTTTTTTTTTTTCCCCCGAGACCAGCGCACAATTAAGAGCGCCCCGCCCCCTGCGTCGCGCACTAAGAGCGCCCCGCCCCCTGCGTCGCGCACTAAGAGCGCCCCGCCCCCTGCGTCGCGCACTAAGAGCGCCCCGCCCCCTGCGTCGCGCACTAAGAGCGCCCCGCCCCCTGCGTCGCGCACTAAGAGCGCCCCGCCCCCTGCGTCGCGCACTAAGAGCGCCCCGCCCCCTGCGTCGCGCACTAAGAGCGCCCCGCCCCCTGCGTCGCGCACTAAGAGCGCCCCGCCCCCTGCGTCGCGCACTAAGAGCGCCCCGCCCCCTGCGTCGCGCACTAAGAGCGCCCCGCCCCCTGCGTCGCGCACTAAGAGCGCGGCCGAGAGAAGCTACCCCACGACCAATGAAGGACGGTGGTGAGGGCCAGCGCACTAAGCACGGCCGAGAAGAGTTTCCCCACGACCGAGGTCAGGAAGGGCGGTGGTGAGGAGAGACCCCTCGTCCAAGGTAAGGTGCGATGGCTGTGCTTCGCTGGAGCAGCCGGGAAGAGATACCCCACGCCCAAGGTAAGAGAAACCCAAGTAAGACAGTAGGTCTTGAAAGAGGGCATCAGAGGGCAAATACACTAAAACCATTCTCACAGAAAACTAGTCAATCTAATCACACAAGGACCACACCCTTGTCTAACTCAGTGAAATTAAGCCATGCCCAAGGGGCAACCTGGAATGGATGGGTCATGGTGGAGAGATATGACAGGGTGTGGTCCGCTGGAGAAGGGAATGGCAAACCACTTCAGTATTCTTGCCTTGAGAACCCCATGAACAGTATGAAAAGACAAAATGATAGGGTACTGAAAGAGAAACTCCCCAGGTCAGTAGAGGCCCAATATGCTACTGGAGATCAGTGGAGAAATAACTCCAGAAAGAATGAAGGGATGGAGCCAAAACAAAAAGAATACCCAGCTGTGGATGTGTCTGCTGATGGAAGCAAACTCCGATGCTGTAAGAGCAATATTGCATAGGAACCTGGAATGTCAGGTCCATGAATCAAGGCAAATTGGAAGTGGTCAAACAAGAGATGGCAAGAGTGAATGTCGACATTCTAGGAATTAGCGAACTAAAATGGACTGGAATGGGTGAATTTAACTCAGATGACCATTATATCTACTACTGTGGGCAGGAATCCCTCAGAAGAAATGGAGTGGCCATCATGGTCAACAAAAGAGTCCGAAATGCAGTACTTGAATGCAATCTCAAAAATGACAGAATGATCTCTGTTCGTTTCCAAGGAAAACCATTCAATGTCACAGTAATCCAAATCTATGCCCCAACCAGTAACGCCGAAGAAGCTGAAGTTGAACGGTTCTATGCAGACCTACGAGACCCTTTAGAACTAATACCCAAAAAAGATGTCCTTTTCATCATAGGGGACTGGAATGCAAAAGTAGGAAGTCAAGAAACACCTGGAGTAACAGGCAAATTTGGCCTTGGAACACGGAATGAAGCAGGGCAAAGACTAACAGAGTATTGCCAAGAAAATACACTGGTCGTAGCAAATACCCTTTCCAACAACACAAGAGAAGACTCTATACATGGACATCACCAGATGGTCAACACCGAAATCAGACCGATTACATTCTTTGCAGCCAAAGATGGAGAAGCTCTATACAATCAGCAAAAACAAGACCAGGAGCTGACTGTGGCTTGGACCATGAAATCCTTATTGCCAAATTCAGACTGAAATTGACAAAAGTAGGGAAAACTACTGGACCATTCAGGTATGACCTAAATCAAATCCCTTATGATTATACAGTGGAAGTGAGAAATAGATTTAAGGGCCTAGGTCTGATAGATAGAGTGCCTGATGAACTATGGAATGAGGTTCGTGACATTGTACAGGAGACAGGGATCAAGACCATCCCCATGGAAAAGAAATGCAAAAGAGCAAAATGGCTGTCCGGGGAGGCCTTACAAATAGCTGTGAAAAGAAGAGAAGCGAAAAGCAAAGGAGAAAAGGAAAGATATAAACATCTAAATGCAGAGTTCCAAAGAATAGCAAGAAGAGATAAGAAAGCCTTCTTCAGTGATCAATGCAAAGAAACAGAGGAAAACAACAGAATGGGAAAGACTAGGGATCTCTTCAAGAAAATCAGAGATACCAAAGGAACATTTCATGCAAAGATGGGCACGATAAAGGACAGAGATGGTGTGGACCTAACAAAAGCAGAAGATATTAAGAAGAGGTGGCAAGAATTCACAGAAGAACTGTACAAAAAAGAGCTTCATGACCCAGATAATCATAATGGTGTGATCACTGACCTAGAGCCAGACATCTTGGAATGTGAAGTCAAATGGGCCTTAGAAAGCATCACTACGAACAAAGCTAGTGGAGGTGATGGAATTCCAGTGGAGCTATTCCAAATCCTGAAAGATGATGCTGTGAAAGTGGTGCACTCAATATGCCAGCAAATTTGGAAAACTCAGCAGTGGCCACAAGATTGGAAAAGGTCAGTTTCCATCCCAATTCCAAAGAAAGGCAATGCCAAAGAATGCTCAAACTACCGCACAATTGCACTCATCTCACACGCTAGTAAAGTAGTGCTCAAAATTCTCCAAGCCAGGCTTCAGCAATATGTGAACCGTGAACTTCCTGATGTTCAAGCTGGTTTTAGAAAAGGCAGAGGAACCAGAGATCAAATTGCCAACATCCGCTGGATCATGGAAAAAGCAAGAGAGTTCCAGAAAAACATCTATTTCTGCTTTATTGACTATGCCAAAGCCTTTGACTGTGTAGATCACAATAAACTATGGAAAATTCTGAAAGAGATGGGAATACCAGACCACCTGATCTGCCTCTTGAGAAATCTGTATGCAGGTCAGGAAGCAACAGTTAGAACTGGTCATGGAACAACAGACTGGTTCCAAATAGGAAAAGGAGTACGTCAAGGCTGTATATTGTCACCATGTTTATTTAACTTCTATGCAGAGTACATCATGAGAAATGCTGGACTGGAAGAAACACAAGTTGGAATCAAGATTGCTGGGAGAAATATCAATAACCTCAGATATGCAAATGACACGACTCTTATGGCAGAAAGTGAAGAGGGGCTAAAAAGCCTCTTGATGAAAGTGAAAGTGGAGAGTGAAAAGATTGGCTTAAAGCTCAACATTCAGAAAACGAAGATCATTGCATCTGGTCCCATCACTACATTGGAAATAGATGGGGAAACAGTGGAAACAGTGTCAGACTTTCTTTTTCTGGGCTCCAAAATCACTGCAGATGGTGACTGCAGCCATGAAATTAAAAGACGCTTACTCCTTGGAAGGAAGGTTATGACCAACCTAGATAGCATATTCAAAAGCAGAGACATTACTTTACCAACAAAGGTTCGCCTAGTCAAGGCTATGGTCTTTCCTGTGGTCATGTATGGATGTTGAGCTGGACTATGAAGAAGGCTGAGCGCCGAAGAATTGATGCTTTTGAACTGTGGTGTTGGAGAAGACTCTTGAGTGTCCCTTGGACTGCAAGAAGATCCAACCAGTCCATTCTGAAGGAGATCAATCCTGGAATTACTTTAGAAGGAATGATGCTAAAGCTGAAACTCCAGTATTTTGGCCACCTCATGCGAAGAGTTGACTCATTGGAGAAGACTCTGATGCTGGGAGGGATTGAGGGCAGGAGGAGAAGGGGACGACAGAGGATGAGATGGCTGGATGGCATCACTGACTTGATGGGTGTGAGTCTGGGTGTCCTTGGGAGCTGGTGATGGACAGGGAGGCCTGGCGTGCTGTGGTAATGGGATCGCAAAGAGTCGGACACGACTGAGCGACTCATCTGATCTGATCTTCTCTGATGCATATGTTTTTGAACAGAGAGAACACAAAGCAACAAGCAGGTTCATTTATAAATGGGGAAGGAAGGGAGTAGTCAGATATTTTATACATGCTATATATCAAGATACAAATAAAAATAGGTTTGATGTCGATATTTTACTAAAATAGTAATGGTTAAAATATTTATGTAGTAAACACATACAGATAAAAACTTAAACATTATAACAAGCATTTCTGGGAATTTTAAAAGATAACTCTTTACAAGTAATATTTTCTCAATTTGTCCTACCCTCTCTTTCCCCCACTGTGTCTACATGTCCATTCTCTACATATGTGTCTCCATTCTTTCCATGGTGGTAGGTTCATGGGTACAATTTTTATAATTCCATATATATGCATTGATATATGATATTTCTCTTTCTGATTTACTTCACTGTGTACAATAGACTCTAGGTTCATTCACCTCATTAGAACTGACTCAAATTCTTTCCTTTTTATGACTGAGAAATATTTCATTATGTGTATGTACCAAGCTTCTTTTTCCATTCATCTCTCAGAGGACATCTGGGTTGCTTCCAAGTCCAGGTTATTGTAAATAGTGTTGCAATCAACACTGAGGTACATGTGTCTTTTTTCAATTATGGTTTCCTCAGGGTGTGTGACCCATAGTGGGATTGCTGGGTCTTTCCTAGTTTGTTAAGGAATCTCTAAACTGTTCTCCATAGTGGCTGTATCAATTTACATTCCCACCAATGGTTCAGTATGATTCCCTTTTCTGAACATCCTCTCCAGTATTTGCTCATTATAGTTTTTTTTTGATGATGGCTATTCAGATTGGTGTGAGGTTATACCCCTTGTAGTTTTGATTTGAATTTCTCAGATAATGAGTGATGATGATCATCTTTTTATATGGTTATTGGCCATCTATGTTTTCCAGTGGGAAGCTGCTATATAACACAGGGATCCCAGCCTCACATTTTGTGATGACCTGAAGGGTGGGATGGGAGAGGGAGGAAGCCTCAAAAGGGAGGGGATACACACACACACACACACACACACACACACAGAGTTATGACTTATTTGCATTGTTGTACGGCAGAAGCCAGCACAATATTGTAAAGCAGTTATTCTCCAATTAAAAAATAAATACATAAATAAAAAGCAATATTTTCAAAGCGAAAAGCAAATGAGTATTCAAGCCAGCCTGTGAAATATTTATTGATTTGTAAAATTCTGGTAGAAGTGATTTGCTTGTTTTTGTGTAGAATTCTTTCACGTTTCAATATGTTAACAAAGATGTGATGAATATTTAAGAAATTGATGATTTTATGAAAGTAGTATGATGTATTTAACAAACTCTGGCCTTTGATTTATAAGCAAAGATGGCTACTTATTAATGATTTAGTAGCAATACTATCACTATCAGAGCAAAAGGTAAGAAAACGCCAATAAAAATCAGTTTTATTTGATTTTCCCTTATTAAGGAAAAATATATTGGCTTATAGAGACACAGTATACTTAAAAATGTAACCTCCAATACCATATTCCCAAAAAGTTTTAGAAAATGTGTTTAAATAATTCAACTATATATGTTATACGTGGCTAGTTAGAAAATTGAAAGAAAAGATTGATTTAAATTAAGCTATTTGTCTGACTGCTGCATGATTTCTTTATCTCTCAAAGATCAAACTGATGCTCAAACAGTATTTCTGCATTATAATATAGACCAGATTGTCCCAATTTCTTTGAAAAGAATATTATTTTAATAATTAAGTTATATTCTAAAAATAAATAGTTTTTGTCATAGTGTGTTGTTGTTGTTCTGTTGCTAAGTCATGTCTAGCTCGCTGTGACCCCAAAGACTGCAGCACGCCAGACTTCACAGTCCATCACCAACTCCCAGAGTGTGCCCAAACTCATGTCCATGGAGTCAGTAATGCCATCCAACCATTTCATCCTCTGCTACCCACTTCTTCTTTTACCTTCTGTCTTTCCCAGCATCAGGGTCTTTTCCAATCAGTGGGCTCTTCACATCAGGTAACCAAAGTATTGGAGCTTCAGCATCAGAATATTCAGGGTTGATTTCCTTTAAGATTGACTGGTTTGATCTCCTTGCAGTCCAAAGGAGTCTCAAGAGTCTTCTCCAGCACAACAGTTCAGAAGCATCCATTCTTTTGTGCTCAACCTTCTTTATGGTCCAACTCTCATATCTGTACATGACCAATGGAAAAACCATAACTTTGATTATATGGACCTTTGTTGGCAAAGTGATGTCTCTGCTTTTTAATATATTTTCTAGACAGTATATTAAAAAGCAGAGACATCACTCTGCCAACAAAGGTCCATATAATCAAAGTTATGGTTTTTCCGAAGGCAATGGCACCCCACCCCAGTACTTTTGCCTGGAAAATCCCATAGATGGAGGATCCTAGTAGGCTCCAGTCCATGGGGTCGCTAAGAGTCGGACACGACTTAGCGACTTCACTTTCACTTTTCACTTTCATGCATTGGGGAAGGAAATGGCAACCCACTCCAGTATTCTTGCCTGGAGAATCCCAGGGACGGGGAAGCCTGGTGGGCTTCCATCTTTGGGGTCGCACAGAATCGGACACGACTGAAGCGACTTAGCAGTAGCAGTAGCAGTAGATTTGTCATAGCTTTGCTTCCAAGGACCAAGTGTCTTTTAATTTCAACACTGAAGTCATCATCCTCAGTGATTTTAGAGCCCAAGAAAATAAAATCTGTCCTGTTTCCATTTTTCCCCTTCTACTTGCCAGAGGCAAATAAGGGCCAGAGGCTATGATCTTAGCTTTTTTAATGTTGAATTTTAACCCAGCTGTTTCATTGTCCTTTTTCACTCTCATAAAGAGACTCTTTACTTCGTCTTCACTTTAGCTTTTATCAAACTCTGAAAAATGCATATTTATGCTTTATAGAATTGCTGAATCAATTCTGTGTGCTGATTTTCAGGATCTTTCAGGGAAATAATTTTTTTAAACAAAAGTTACTCTGAATTTAATGCTGTCAGCATTCTTTGAGATGTTTACCAAGATGTCCCAAAATCCAATTTTATAATGACTTTAAATAATTTTTATCAATTTAATTGGCACAAATTAAATTTCTCATTAATTAAACTATAGTTAGTTCATATTTTCATACCTCTTTTAAAAGTAAAAAGAAATTTGTAAATCATAACTACAAACTAGACGTTTGGTTGTAATCATGCTAAAAGTCACTGGTTAGAATTTTATTTCCACATTTTGCATAGAAACAATTTGTTATAATTTTATATATAGTATTTAAACATCTAACTCTATTTTAGCAATATTTATGATTTGCCACTTAGTCCATAATTTCTGTTTGGTAATGTTTAACAGGAACTCAGTGAGTAGTAAAATCTTTTTTGTACTGATGTTATAGCCTTATTTCACTGACACTTTCAAGTAATAGTTTACCCCATTTTAGACTCAAAGAACAGTTTCCTTTTCTTAGGTATTATAAGGGATTGCTCTCTTACCTCTCACCTATTATTGATGAGGAAAGGGCTCTTGGTTTCATTGGCACTCTTTTGTAGATAAGCAACACTATTAAAGTATTTTTTCAGATTTTCTCTTCCATAGCTAATATTTTCAATTTCATTATTTTCTTTCCAGTGTGGATTTATTTTATTTATCCTAGAAAGTAATTAGTGTCAACTTTTAAGGTATGATTCATGTCTTTTAATTAGATTAAGAGTTACTAGATCTAAGTTATTTTCTCTACCATTTTCTTAATTATCTGAAATAATCATTAGGAACAAATTGATGCCTCCTAAAATAGCATATGGGCTTCCTAGGTGGCCAAGTAGTGAAGAATCTGCCTGCCAGTTCAGGAAACTGAAGAGATGCAGGTTCAATTCCTGGGTCAGAAGGATTCCTAGAGTAGGAATGGCAATCCACTCCAGTATTTTTACCTGGAAAATTCCATAGACAGAGGTGCCTGTGGGACTACAGTCCATGGAGTCACAAGTAGTTGGACATGACTGAGCACACACACGTTAACTAGGACACTCTGTTTCTTAATAGATTTTTCATAGTTTTCTTTCTCCGTGGAGAGTAATGGGGTCCTTAGTCCTAAAGTCTAATTGACAAAATACCCTAAGAGTTTGTCCAGTCTGTAGTTTACAATATGTAGGCTTTTTTTTTTTTTTTTTTTTTGACTCCAGTAACTACATATTTAACTTCTGTCAGTTCAGTTCAATCACTCAGTCGTGTCTGACTCTTTGCAACCCCTTGAATTGCAGCACGCCAGGCTTCCCTGTCCATCACCATCTGCTGGAGTTCACTCAAACTCACGTCCATCAAGTCAGTGATGCCATCCAGGCATCTCATCCTCTGTCGACCCCTTCTCCTCCTGCCCCCAATCCCTCCCAGGATCCGAGTCTTCAAATGAGTCAACTCTTTGCATGAGGTGGCCAAAATACTGGAGTTTCAGCGTCAGCATCAGTCTTTCCAAGGAACACCCAGGGCTGATCTCCTTTAGAATAGACTGGTTGGATCTCGTTGCAGTCCAAGGGACTCTCAAGAGTCTTCTCCAACACCACAGTTCAAAAGCATCAATTCTTCAGTGCTCAGCTTTCTTCACAGTCCAACTCTCACATCCATACATGACCACTGGAAAAACCACAGCCTTGACTAAGTGAACCTTTCTTTGCAAAGTAATGTCTCTGCTTCTCAATATGCTATCTAGGTTGGTCATAACTTTCCTTCCAAGAGTAAGCGTCTTTTAATTTCATGGCTGCAATCACCATCTGCAGTGATTTTCGAGCCCGAAAAGATAAAGTCTGACACTGTTTCCCCATGTTTTGCCATGAAGTGATGGGACGAGATACCAACTTCATTTTCTGAATGTTCAGCTTTAAGCCAACTTTTTCACTCTCTTTCACTTTCATCAAGAAGCTTTTTAGTTCCTCTTCACTTTCTACCATAAAGGTGGTATCATTTGCATATCTGAGGTTATTGATATTTCTCCCAGCAATCTTGATTCTAGCTTGTGCATCTTCCAGCCCAGCGTTTCTCATGATGTACTCTGCATATAAGTTAAATAAGCAGGGTGACAATATACAGCCTTGATGTACTCTTTTTCCTATTTGAAACCAGTCTGTTGTTCCATGTCCAGTTCTGACTGTTGCTTCCTGACCTGCATACAGGTTTCTCAAGAGGGAGGTCAGGTGGTCTGGTCTTCCCATCTCTTTCAGAATTTTCCACAGTTTATTGTGATCCACAGAGTCAAAGGCTTTGGCATAGTCAATAAAGCAGAAATAGATGTTTTTCTGGAACTCTCGCTTTTTCCATGATCCAGCGGATGTTGGCAATTTGATCTCTTGTTCCTCTGCCTTTTCTAAAACCAGTTTGAACAACTGGAAGTTCAGGTATTGCTGAAGCCTGGCTTGGAGACTTTTGAGCATTACTTTACTAGCATGTGAGATGCGTGCAATTGTTCGGTAGTTTGAGCACTCCTTGGCATTGCCTTTCTTTGAGATTGGAATGAAAACTGACCTTTTCCAGTCCTTTGGACATTGCTGAGTTTTCCAAATTTGTTGGCAAATTGAGTGCAGCACTTTCACAGCATCATCTTTCAGGATTTCAAATAGCTCAACTGGAATTCCATCACCTCCACTAGCTTTGTTTGTAACTTCTGTATGTTCATTTTTAATGTGCATGCTTATTTAATCTACTTTTAAATCACAAACTCTGGTGAGTTATATGGACAGGGAGGAATTATATGAATACTATTATTTTCTTGTATCTGTGTTAATTAATCATAGTTATTGTACTTATCTATTTTGTCTGGATATAAATCTGCTTTTTGGATTCATTACATGTTATTACTACAAATTATTATATTTTCATGAAAACAATACTAGCTATTCTAATAAATAGACCCTAATTTATAACATTATAAAGGAACCGGAGATCAAAGTACCAACATCTGCTGGATCATTGATCAAGCAAGAGAGTTCCAAAAAACATCTATTTCTGCTTTATTGACTATGCCAAAACCTTTGACTGTGCGGATCACATAAACTGTGGAAAATTCTGAAAGAGATGGGAAGAGCAGACCACCTGACCTCCCTCTTGAGAAACCTGTATGCAGGTCAGGAAGCAACAGTTAGGACTGGACATGGAACAAAAGACTGGTTCCAAATAGGAAAAGGAGTACGTCAAGGCTGTATATTGTTCACCCTGCTTAGTTAAATTATATACAGAGTACATGATGAGAAATGCTGGGCTGGAAGAAGCACAAGCTGGAATCAAGATAGCTGGGAGAAATATCAATAATCTCAGATATGCAGATGATACTACCCTTATGGGAGAAAGTGAGGAAGAACTAAAGAGCCTCTTGATGAAAGTGAAAGAAGAGAATGAAACAATTGGCTTAAAGCTCAACATTCAGAAAACAAAGATCATGGCATCCAGTCCCATCACTTCATGGGAGATAGATGGGGAAACAGTGGAAACAATGGCTGACTTTATTTTGGGGGCTCCAAAATCACTGCAGATGGTTATTACAGCCATGAAATTAAAAGGTGCTTGCTCCTTGGAAGGAAAGTTATGATCAACCTAGATAACATATTAAAAAGCAGAGTCATTACTTTTGTCAACAAACGTCTGTCTAGTCAAGACTGTGGTTTTTCCAGTAGTCATGTACAGTTGTAAGAGTTGGACTATAAAGAAAGCTGAGCGCTGAAGAATTGATACTTTTGAACTGTGGTGTTGGATAAGACTCTTGAGAGTTCCTTGGACTGTAAGGAGATCCAACCAGTCCATCCTAAAGGAGATCAGTCCTGGGTGTTCATTGGAAAGACCGATGTTGAAGTCAAACTCCCATACTTTGACCACCTGATGTGAAGAGCTGACTCATTTGAAAAGACCCTGATGCTGGGAAAGATTGAGGGCAAGAGGAGAAGGGGATGACAGAGGATGAGATGGTTGGATGACATCACTGACTCAATGGACATGGGTTTGGGTGGACTCTGGGAGTTGGTGATGGACAGGGAGGCCTGGCTGCTATGGTTCATAGTGTTGCAGAGTCAGACATGACTGAGCAACCGAACTGAAGTGAACTGAATTTATAACAGCTCAAAGGCACCATGAATTATGATTTGGTTTTGCTAATAACTGTAAAGCAAAAATGACAGTTCTTAATGGTAGATATCCTAGTCTCCTTATATCTTGTTGTACCTCTATCAATAAGAGCCTCAGAAATTTTTTTCTTGCAGAAGGCAAAAGAGAAAAAGATTATATGTGAAAAGCACATCTACAGTTTAGAATCTTACACTAAATGAAAATGAACTCATCACTCCACATTCCAATGTGGGGAAAAGAGTCCCATGGCCACGCATAGATTCAAGATGCCCTGGAGTAGGAAATGGCAATGAGCTTCCTATACTCTTGCATGGAAAATTCCATGGACAGAGGAATCTGGCAGGCTACAGACCAAGGGGTCAAATACAGTTGGACATGACTGAGCACAAAGACACACAGGCAAGTAGAACCTGGTCCAGCAGCTGCTTTCTAGTAACAGTCACAGGTCTCTACCATGGACAGAAACATAAAAATTTACTGCTCTAACCATTTCTTCAAACTCAGTTTTTTTTTTTTTTTTTTTTCCTTTCGTGTACTTTGCACATATAGTTTGTAGGTTTACCCTTAATCTCTGAGTGGAAATTTTCTCTTTTCTCTCTCTGTCCCTTGTTCTTTCCCTCCCCCCTTTTCCTTCATTCCCTTCAGTAGTTTGTGTTGTGATTGTTACATCCTGACACTAAGACCCCCAAATATTCCATAGCTCATTATAGTCATGACAAAGATCATGGCATCCAGTGCCATAACTTCATGGCAAATAGATGGGAGATCAATGAAAAAGTAACACACTTTACTTTCTTTGGCTCCAAAATCACTGCAAATGGTGACTACAGTCATGAAATTAAAAGATACTTGCTCCTTGGCAGAAAAGCTATGATGAAGCTGCTGCTAAGTCACTTGAGTCATGTCCGACTCTGTGAGACCCCATAGATGGCAGCCCACCAGGCTCCCCCGTCCCTGGGATTCTCCAGGCAAGAACACTGGAGTGGGTTGCCAAGATGAAGCTAGCTGCTACTGCTGCTAAGTCGCTTCAGTCGTGTCCGACTCTGTGCGACCCCATAGACGGAAGCTCACCAGGCTCCCCCATCCCTGGGACCCTCCAGGCAAGAACACTGGACTGGTTGCCATTTCCTTCTCCAATGCATGAAAGCGAAAAGTGAAAGTGAAGTCGCTCAGTCGTGTCCGACTCTTAACGACCCCATGGACTGCAGCCTACCAGACTCCTCCGTCCATGGGATTTTCCAGGCAAGAGTACTGGGGTGGGGTGCCATTGCCTTCCCTGAGATGAAGCTAGACAGTTTATTAAAAAGCAGAAACATTACTTTGCCAACAGACATCTGTTGTCAAAGCTGTGGTTTTTCTAGTAGTCATATAGAGAGAGCTGGACCATAAAGAAGTCTGAACACTGTAGAATGATGCTTTTGAACTGTGGTGTTGGAGAAGACTCCTGAGAGTCTCTTGGACTGCAAAGAGATCAAATCAGTCAATCCTAAAGGAAATTAATCCTGCATATTTATTGGAAGGAATGATGCTAAAGCTGAAGCTCCAATACTTTGGCCACCTGATGCAAAGAGCCAACTGGTTGGTAGAGACCCTGATGCTGGGAAAAACTGATGGCAGGAGAAGGGGAATATAGAGAACGAGATGGTTGGATGGCATCACTGACTGGATGGACATGAGTTTGATCAAGCTCCAAGAGATGGTGAGGGACAGGGAAGCCTGGCATGCTGCAGTCCATGGGGTCAAAAATAGTCTGACATGACTAAGTGACTGAATAGGACCAACATGTAGTCATAGATCAGTCATCCTTCACTATGTTGACTTTTGGACATTACACTCATCAACTTTGTTTTAATGTGATGCTCACTTTGAGGCTGAGTGTACTTCTCAAACCCTGACTATGTATCCTTAGTATAAACTATTGCCACACAGAGAGTGTACAGGTAACATAACATTGTCACATTCCAATTTTCAAAAAGTTTAAAAATTTACTATATGCAAATCTTTCACCTCCTTGGTTACATTTATTTCTAGGTATTTTATTTTTTTTGGATGCAGTTGCAAATGGCATTATTCTCTTAATTTCTCTTTCTGATAGTTTGATGTTAGTGTATAGAACACACATTTTTGTATATTGATTTCATATCCTGTAAGTTCTAACACTTTTCTTATGGAACTTTTTTTATACATAATATCATATAATCTGAAAAAAGTGACAGCTTTGCATCATTTATTTTCAATTTGGATGCATTCTATATTTTTTTGTTGCCTTATCACTTTGGTTGCTGCTGCTGCTGCTAAGTCGCTTCAGTCGTGCCTGACTCTGTGCAACCCCAGAGATGGAAGCCCACCAGGCTCCCCTGTCCTTGGGATTCTCCAGGCAAGAACACTGGAGTGGGTTGCCATTTCCTTCTCCAATGAATGAAAGTGAAAAGTGAAAGGGAAATGATTCAGTCGTGTCCGACTCTTAGCGACCCCGTGGACTGCAGCCCACCAGTCTCCTCTGCCCATGGGATTTTCCAGGCAAGAGGTCTTCCAATAATATGTTGAATAATATTGTCATTCTTGTTTTGTTCCTGATCTTAGGGGAAAAGACTTCTGTATTTTACTGTTGAGTATGAATTAGCTGTAGGCTTGTCTTATATGGTATACATTATGTTGAGGTACATACTATCTAAACCTGCTCTCCTGAGAGAATTTATCTATCATAAATGTACATTGAATCTTGTCAAGTGTATTTTCTTTATCTTTAAATTAAGAAAAAATAAAGCAAAAGTATTAAAGCATTTGTTCTGACCTAGACTAGTGATATTACCCTCAGTTTTTCTACAGAATGACATTCTCATCCCTTGGTCCATTCCACAACCAGTATTCCAGGATGCTCTTGCTCTGGATTTAGAGTATTATGGATTTAAAGATAAATTCCAGTTTTTCATATTGCTAGACCAACTTTCTGTAAGTACGTCAGCTTATATTTCATAGTCTATTTTACATATTCTTTTTTTACTTTTGTCATTTTCTAATCTCTGTGTTTATTAAGGCCTTAAAAGTTTAACCATATTTGATGTGAATATTTCTGGTTGCTTTTGTGCTTCTGAATATTTATAATGTTTATGTGGAAAAGTAAATAAAGGCACACTATTAATAATCTGTATCTTTATCTGATTCATTTTATGTAATACCTATGTGTCCTTATTTTTTTTTTCTTTTGTTTTTGTCAGCTTGTTTTGTTTGTTTAGGGGTTTTGTTTGTTTGTGCTATGTATGTATACACTGCTTAATATCTGGGAATTAAGTTCATAGGGATAGGAACTAAGGAACTATCAAAACTTTGGAACAGGCACAAGAAAAGTGACCCATAAAAAATGACCTGATTTTTACAGTTATAACCTCCAGATAATTTGAAGTGAAGGGGACCTTATCTTTTTAAAACAAGGTAAAGTAATCTGAGAGTTTTTCCTGAGAAGTTAGGACTTTGCACTAAAGTTTGTAAATTGATCCATGGCTGCTTTTTTTCTCTGGATTTGAGAACTGAGAGAGCTTACTCTTGCCTAAAGAATAGATTTGTGCTCATTTCTCCTTTCTCCTAAAGCACAACGAATGATAATGACAAAAATTGCTCCCATGGCTCCCTCTAAATGTCTTTAAGGTATATTTCAAGAAAAATTACTTTTTCCCATCTTGATTTAAACTTCATGTTACCCAATGACTCTGCGTCATTCATGAAATTTAAGCAGTTTCTGAAGCTTAAATTAAAACTGTAAGATAATTTAATAATTAAAAATAAAACCACCTGTAACAACTCTGTCCTGACAAAATAGTTTTCACTTTTGCATGATTTCACATGCTGGCATCACTTCTCTTTTTTTTTTTTCAAATAAGATTAAAAGAGTATGTGTGAAAAAATAATTTCCCATCATAACCAACACCTTCATAATAAAGTTTTTCTCAGTATTTATATTTCTAATTTCCATCAAGACATATCTTATGCCATGATGGCCTTCAGACTAATATTTCCATGTGAGGTTACAGTCAACTATGGTGCTGCTACTGCTGCTAAGTCGCTTCAGTCGTGTCTGACTCTGTGCGATCCCATAGACGGCAGCCCAGACAGGCTCCTCTGTCCCTGGGATTCTCTAGGCAAGAATGCTGGAGTGGATTGCCATTTCCTTCTCCAATGCATTAAAGTGAAAAGTTAAAGTGAAGTCGCTCAGTCGTGTCTGACTCTTAGCGACCCCATGGACTGGAGCCTACCAGGCTCCTCTGTCCATGGGATTCTCCAGGCAAGAGTACTGGGGTGGGGTGCCATTGCCTTCCCCACAGTCAACTATGGTTTCATACAAAATGATTCCAATTCCCATTCTGACTTAAGTATATACTTCAACCTCACTTGTATTTGTGAAATTGAATGTATAATACCTACTTGCTGAAGTAAGTATAAGTTTAAGAAGATTTTCTTTTCTAACTCACACAGTTCTACAAAAGGGAACAACTAAAGATAAATTTCAGTTGTCATATTCATAATTTCATACATTTTCCTACAAAATAAGCGTACATATACATTTCAGATCTTAAAATAAATGGACAGAATACCTATTTTATGTGTTGCTAGCTGTCTAAGGTAAATAGACTTCATGTTTAATATATCTACCCAATATTTAGGAAGTTTTTCTTGATGTAATAAATTATTATTTAAAATCTTGGATTATCCTTCATACCACAAAGATTCTGATTAATCATAGTCAAACTTTTATAAGTAAAAATTTAGCCATTATGTATTTTATTTTGTACAAAATATAAGAAATATTATTTTGTTGATGAAATACATATTGTTGAAATATGTACACAAATATTTGTTTGTATTTTTATACATACACTCCCGTTTTTATTTTATGTGTATATTAGAAAATTCAGTAAATGTAATAAAATTAATCTATGTGTTGACAATATTATATCAAACTTGGATCTGACTTTCTAGTGTCTGAGTTACTGACACTTATTTATTATTTTGTTTGCTTCCTTTTTAAATTATTTTTCCCTTAATTTAACCTAACTGTTATATCATTGGGCTAAATACACTATTTTTAAGAGAAAACTTTCACTATCAACCTTCACAAATAATATAAAGATGATATGCTGTGGCTTTTTAAAATATATGTATTTTGATTATAAAATAATACATGATAATGCTGGAAAAATTGGCAGGGGATAAAGGTCTAAAAATAATCTGTAATTCACTTCCAGACAATAACATTTTCATTATGTTTCCTTCCAGGTTATTTTATATTTATATTCACGTATAAATAAACATTCAGTTCAATCATGAATTTATGTAACCTGCATTTCCCTTGATTTTAAGAACTTGTACATTATTCCATTATAGTAAGCCCCATATTTTACTTGGCTAATCTCTTACTGTTTCTAAATTACAGTTTTTGACTATAACTTTAGAAATTACTGGTAGTAATTGCTGCCTTAGAAAAAATAAATTTCAGGTTGCTGATTATCTCAAAATATATATTTTATGCACTTTGAAAATACATTGCCAAATTATGCTGTGGAAATTTTCCATAAATTTATATTCCAAAAATATATATCAGAATCAATAATCAATATGCTACTTTTTTATCAACACAATTAGAAATATATACTAGGTAGGGCACATGTTTTTCAATAATCATAGGGAGGGTGGTAGAAAAGCAATATGAAAAATTTTATGCATTTAAGAGACAAAGGCTGAGAGGATTTAGAAATCATATGGAAAAACATCAAATGACTCTGAAGACCAGAAGGTTTCCCAAACTATAATAAATATTCTACACTCTTCAGATTCCTCACTCTCTTCCTGACTTCTGGCCTGAAACATTCATTCTCCAGCATCAGAAGTGTGAAATAAGGGCAGACAATAGCTCTCTGCTGAGTTACTTCCAAGTCTTGCCATGGGCTGAAGAGAGACGCTTGCCCAACGTCATTCCTCTTCCTAGTGGCAACCCATGTGTTAGTTGATTTGGCAGTACAAAGGTCCATGTCCTTTGCTCTACTTTGATACAACTCTGAGGGGCTACTCCGATTGTAGAGCTCCCTTTGGATAAGACCTTTGTTATCATTCAACTTCTACTACTACTTAACCTTGCTTCTTTACTTATTTAGAAATGTTAATTCTGAGAATGTTTATAATAAATTTTCTGTATGTAAATTTCCATATCAGAGTCCTGGGTGAAACTGACTTGCAACTTGTATTGTAATCTTGATAACACCAACAGAAGACAAAAATATTTATTATTTTCTTTTCTATGTAACAATTGGAAAAAGACTGATTAATAATGAGGCCCCTTTGTTCTTTAAAATTAAAGGTATCACTGCTGCTGCTGCTAAGTCCCTTCAGTAGTGTCTGACTCTGTGCGACCCCACAAATGGCAGCCCACCAGGCTCCGCCATCCCTGGGATTCTCCAGGCAAGAACACCGGAGTGGGTTGCCATTTCCTTCTCCAAAGGTATCACTAGAAAGGGAAAATTGAACAGGAAATAACATAGAAAAAAAAAAAAAAAATGAGGTGGTCAGTGGCTCCTGTACAAAAAACAATTGAACTGTGTCCACCTCCATTGAAGTTTTCCTCCATTACTCTCGATTAGCAATTTTTTGAACAATGCTTGGTGCTTTCACTACATATTTTCCATTTTGTAGGAACAGGGGGCCTGCTAAGGAAATTGGAATGAGGAAGAAACTTTAGAGCTGATTTTCTCTGAAAATCAAAGTTCTTGGGGTCAACCTGAAGTGGAAAAATCTGTTCAAAAGCTTAAAATATGCTGGATAAGAATAAAATATACAATATGCCTCAAATCTGAAGTGATTTGAGGACTTTTAACCTAAACACATTTTAAAACGCCAAAGACTAAGTCTGCTGCTGTTGCTGCTAAGTTGCTTTAGTCATGTCCGACTCTGTACGACCCCATAGACGGCAGCCCACCAGGCTCCCCCGTCCCTGGGATTCTCCAGGCAAGAACACTGGAGTGGGTTGCCATTTCCTTCTCCAATGCATGAAAGTGAAAAGTGAAAGTGAAGTCGCTCAGTCGTGTCTGACTCTTCGCGACCCCATGGACTGGAGCCTACCAGGCTCCTCTGTCCTTGGGATTTTCCAGGCAAGAGTACTGGGGTGGGGTGCCATTGCCTTCCCCAAAGACTAAATCTATCAAAAAGCAAATGCAAAACATAGAGACCAGAATTGTGCAAATCCAGCCCTCAGGTCTATTCTCTAAGGAGAAGAAAACCAGTTTCAGACAAAGCGCATATGAAGTCAGGGAGAATGGTTAGATATTTTGCCTGTGAAGTATGTAGTCTAGGTAAGTATCTTCATGTTAAAAATCAGTAAGATTGAAAGAAATATGGAAGAAATTACAGCGAAAAATTTAAAAGGAAGGCAAAAAGGGGAGACTGACATGCCAAAGTTAAAGGGAAAACGTATTTTTCACTTCTAGGATAATAAAAAATTTTACTATCAGTGAAAAAGAGTTATACTTAAATACAAAATTAAGATAAACAGAATACTGAGGACAAAATTATTCTAGAGAAACAGCAAAAAAAAAAGTATATAGTAGCAGATTCTCTTGTATCAGTACTTAAACCAATAGTCTGAAAGAAAGATTGGGATAATCACTGAGAAATGAGAAAGAAAGTTAAGTAACAACCACTTGAAGCAAGATAATTACTATTAACTACATATTACAAAATATTAAGAAATGAATAATTGAAGCAGACAACTAAAAGCAAAAATTATTTGTCAATAATTGATTAAGGTACAATCAACACTTCATATATTATGTTATGACTATTGAAGCACCTCCACAGGTGTGTAATATTTAAGTAAGTTAAAGGCTTGAACTCAGGATGGTTTCAAATCTCCTGAAAGTCTTCAAGAATAATTTTTGTAGGGCAGTGAAAGAAATCCAGCCAACCTATAATGCTGCTATAACATCAAAATTTTAAGGTCATTTTCCTACTTTATCTTAACTGACTATTCACATGTCACACTTAAAATTGACTGCCAGCACTAGTAACTGCCTTTTTTCTGAAGTGCATATTTTAAGAATCCTGTAGAGAATTCCCTGGCAGTTCAGTGGTTAGAACTCCATGGTTCCACTGCTGGGGGCCTACTTCAAACCCTAATCAGAGAATTAAGATTCCACAAGCTGAGCAGCATTGTCAAAAATAAATAAGTTAATTAATTAAAAAATACAAAAATAATTCATAACAGAATCAAAACTAAGGAGAAAAAAAGCCACTATATATATATATAATACATACATATATATGTATATATATATACACACACATGTATGTATATGTGTATATATATAAAAGCCTGTCTCCCAGATATCATGTCTTTTCCCACCAAGTTAACCTATTCTAAGTGCTGTACGCCAAGAGACCTTCAATTGCACTGAGAACTCCAACCAGTTGATGACAACAAGTTTTCACTATGCAACAATCAATTTGTTTTTTCACTTCCTTTATTAACAATCAGATCAGATCAGATCAGTCGCTCAGTCATGTCCGACTCTTTTGCGACCCCATGAATTGCAGCACACCAGGCCTCCCTGTCCATCACCAACTCCCAGAGTTCACTCAGACTCACGTCCATCGAGTCAGTGATGCCATCCAGCCATCTCATCCTCTGTCTTCCCCTTCTCCTCCTGCCCTCAATCCCTCCCAGCATCAAAGTCTTTTCCAGTGAGTCAACTCTTCGCATGAGGTGGCCAAAGTACTGGAGTTTCAGCTTTAGCATCATTCCTTCCAAAGAAATTCCAGGGCTGATCTCCTTCAGAATGAACTGGTTGGATCTCCTTGCAGTCTAAGGGACTCTCAAGCGTCTTCTCCAACACCACAGTTCAAAAGCATCAATTCCCAGTTTTTTGATGGATCTCCATACTGTTCTCCATAGTGGCTGTACTAGTTTGCATTCCCACCAACAGTGTGAGAGGGTTCCCTTTACTCCATACCCTCTCCAGCATTTATTGCTTATAGACCTTTGGATCACAGCCATTCTGACTGGCGTGAAATCGTACCTCATAGTGGTTTTGATTTGCATTTCTCTGGGAATAGAACTGCCTTATGATCCAGCAATCCCACTGCTGGGCATACACACTGAGGAAACCAGAATTGAAAGAGACACGTGTACCCCAGTGTTCATAGCAGCACTGTTTATAATAGCCAGGACTTGGAAGCAACCTAGATGTCCATCAGCAGATGAATGGATAAGAAAGCTGTGGTACATATACACAATGGAGTATTACTCAGCCATTAAAAAGAATACATTTGAATCAGTTCTAATGAGGTGGATGGAACTGGAGCCTATTATACAGAGTGAAATAAGCCAGAAAGAAAAACACAAATACAGTATACTAATGCATATATATGGAATTTAGAAAGATGGTAACAATAACCCTGTATATGAGACAGCAAAAGAGACATTGATGTATAGAACAGTCTTTTGGACTCTGGGAGAGGGAGAGGGTGGGATGATTTGGGAGAATAGCATTGAAATATGTATAATATCATATTTGAAACGAGTCGCCAGTCCAGGTTCGCTGCCTGATACCGGATGCCTGGGGCTGGTGCACTGGGACGACCCAGAGGGATGGTATGGGGAGGGAGGAGGGAGGAGGGCTCAGGATGGGGAACACATGTATACCTGTGGCAGATTTATTTTGATCTATGACAAAAGCAATACAATATTGTAAAGTTAAGCAAAAAAAAAAAAAAAAAAAGCATCAATTCTTCGGCGCTCAGCCTTCTTCACAGTCCAACTCTCACATCCATACATGACCACTGGAAAAACCATAGCCTTGACTAGACGGACCCTTGTTGGCAAAGTAATGTCTCTGCTTTTGAATATGCTATCTAGATTGGTCATAACTTTCCTTCCAAGGAGTAAGCGTCTTTTAGTTTCATGGCTGCAGTCACCATCTGCAGTGTTTTTGGAGCCCAGAAAAATAAAGTCTGACACTTTTTCAACTGTTTCTCCATCTATTTCCCATGAAGTGATGGGACTGGATGCCATGATCTTCGTTTTCTGAATGTTGAGCTTTAAGCCAACCTTTTCACTCTCCACTTTCAGTTTCATCAAGAGGCTTTTTAGTTCCTCTTCACTTTCTGCCATACCACCTCCTAAAGTCTTATGCTGTTCTCTCGATTTGACATATGCAAGTAGACAACCCTCACTCCAGTTATTGATCTATTTTGAGTTCACACCTAAGTGTCTGCATATCGCTAGAAAAAGAATATAACAATATTACATAATCTCATTGTATTTATGTATGCAAATCTCAAATGGGCACTATTACATGTATATATTAACTTCACATTTTCTAATATAACTATTTTATATTTCATCTACCTGCCCCTGCATAACTCAGCAGAAGAATTTTAGTAACATTTTGTTTAAAAAAGAAAGCAATTGGAAGAGGAAAACATCATACTTCTATTCTCATACTTCTAACAATGCTCCTTCTTCTGAACACTTATATTCTGACTTCGTTTGTATTGCATATTAAGAAGTCCCTTACTTCTATCAAAGGTCTTATAACTGAGCAGAATTCTATGGGACCTTCCTGGGACAAGACACTCCCAACCATGTCCTCTGCCTGCCTCTTGTTTATAAAAATTTGTAGTCTCCCAGGGCTCCCATTAGTCACAAAAGCCTGACTCATGAATTAATGATCCAAAGTATGTAAACCTGCAGTGAAAAAAAAAAAAAAAGCAATTGAGCTAGAAGAACTAAGAATTTAAACAGCAAATTAGCCATGTGACAGTAATGGAACCTCTAGGTCTTCCCTAAAGTACCTAGATAACAATAACTGCTGCACAATCCTGTGTTGTTTTGCATATGCTAAACCTCTACCAAATGGAAGAAGTTAATTGCATGATGACCATTAGTAAGTATCCTCCAGACCTACTGGAGCCTGAGGATTGATAATATTAACTCCTGTGACAAAGCCCTTTATTTCACCAGCAACCAATCAGAGAATTGTGCACAAGTTTAATCCTGCAACTCTCCTCCCTCAGATTGTCTTTTAAAATATTTCCCTGAAACTCATCTGGGAATTTGGGTCCTTTGAGCAAGGTCACCCAGTTTACTTGTATAGACCATGGAATAAACCTTTCTCCCACTTCAAACTCTGATGTTTTGAGATGAGTATCCTCACAGTGTGTTGGGCACGTGAACTTGCATTGGACAATAGTCTTTCATTTGTAATCTAATTGCTATACCCCTCCATCAACTCAAGTATCAACTCAATACTGCAATTTTCTTCTCTCATCCTTTATCATAAATAATTCTTTTTTTAATTTATCACTTATAGGGTTTTACTATAAAAATCCTTATTGCAAAAAGATTCCTTTGGCCCAAACTTTCCCTCTCTGTTGCCCCTTGAAAAACTAGTAACCTGAAAGAGGTGTCTATATTTATGTTTCTTTTAGTTACATGCACATTTTTTTCAAGTCATTTCATATGGACTTTTATATTCATCTAATTTTTAAAAAGAATTTAAAAAGGACTTTGTAAGATGGATGAATATTAAATATATTTTCACAGCAAAATATTTGAATTATTTATATATTAGATTGTATTATAAGGACTGTTACAATTGTTGTAATCTGTAACACTCAAAGAATAATGGTAACTAGATTATTAAGACTATAGATGAGAAAAATAAAATTTATAATTGGATATCTCTACTTTTAATCTTTATACATACAAGAGAGAGAGAGAGCATAATACATTCAGAGGGAATATTAGTAATCAGGTACTATTATACCTGATTATAGAATTATAGAGGGAGTTTAAATATTGGTGAATATCTGCCCAACCATTCAAGCAGGTAGAACTTGGAGAGTTTCTATTTCCACTCAAATATTTTAAGATATGAGATAGAGAACTGTACCAGCTATAGTTTTCAAGAGAAACACAATTAAGAAGATATGTATATTTGTATAAAGAGAGAGATTGAAGAATCTACCTTCTGCAAGGTAGAGACCAAGGAATGCTAGTTGTTCAGTTCAGAAGCATAAGAACCAGAGAGGGGATGGCATATTTTCCAAGTCTATGTCTGAAAGTCCAAAAACCAGGAGCATCAAAGGCAAGAGAAAAACCATTGTTCAGATCAATGAATATATATATATATATATATATATATATATATATATATATATATATATATATATAGATAGAGAGAGAGAGAGAGAGAGAGAGAGAGAGAGAACAAGTTATTTTTCTCCAAATTTTTATTATATTATATCCAGGCTCTAAAGGGTTTTTATGATGCCCATTCATATGCAGAGGGCAATTTTGTTAACTCTGTCTACCAAATCAAATGCTAATTTCTTTTGTCAACAATATCCCAAATATACTCAGAAATAATGTTTAATCAGAGTATTTGAACATCAGTAATACAGTCAAATTGACACACAAAATTAACTATCACAAAATTTTATGTTTAAAAGGCTGAGCTATTATTTATTTTGATACTTTATATATATATATATATATATATATATATATATATATATATATATATATATTAGTTTGATGTATGTTGTAACATATAGTCAATCTCCAGTATGTCATTGACTAAGCAAACTCTGTATGTGTGCTCAGTCATTCAGTCATTCCAACTTTTTGGGACCCCATGAACTCTAGCCCATCAGGCTCCTCTGTCCATGGAATTTTCCAGGCAAGAATACTGGAGTGGGTTGTCATTTACTACTCCAGGGGATCTTCCTGACCCAAGGATTGAGCATGCATCTTCTGCATCTCCTGCACTGGCAGATGGATTCTTTACCAATGCACCACTTGGGATGCATACCCACTCATAGCATATAGAAGTACGACTTAAAAAAGACTTGTTTGACTGATATTTACATTTGGAGTTTGAATCTTTTATTCATTTAAAAAATTGATAGACCTATTAGGCATGGCCTGTCACTGAAAAGTGTTTACTTCTTAATATTTCACCAATGGACTTTCCCAATGGCTCAACTGGTAAAGAATCTGCCTGCAATGCAGGAGATACAGGGGGTGTGTGTTTGATCTCAAAGTTGAGAAGATCCTCTGAAGGAGGAAATGTCAACCCACACCAGTATTCTTGCCTAAAAATCCCATAGACAGAGGAGCCAGAAACTGTTCAAACTGTCACAAAGAGCCAGACACGACTGAGCATGTAAGCATGTGTGCACGTGTTTGACCAATAATTTTCCTATGTCTAGAATTTGAAATATTCATGATACAGCTTATTGTAAAGTGAAGTTGCTCAGTCATGTTCGACTCTTTGTGACCCCATGGACTGTAGCCTACCATCTCCTTCGTCCATAGGATTTTCCAGGCAAGAATACTGGAGTTGGTTGCCATATCCTTCTCCAGGGGATCTTCCTGACCCAGAGATTGAACCTGGGCCTTCTGAGTTGCAGGCAGACACATTACTATCTGAGCCACCAGGGAAGCTTATTGTAAAATACTTTTAAAGATAAATTTCAAAGCTGTGTTTATTTTTATTTTGTACATATATGAGCAGGTATAACACCCAAAGAAGATGTCCTTTTCATTATAGGGGACTGGAATGCAAAGGAAGTCAAGAAGCACCTGGAATAACAGGCAAATTTGGCCTTGGCCTACAAAATGACACAGGGCAAAGGCTAATAGAGTTTTGCGAAGAGATGCATGGGTCACAGCAAACACCTTCTTCCAACAACACAAAAGAAGACTCTACACGTGGACATCACCAGATGGTCAACACTGAAATGAGATTGATTATATTCTTTGCAGCCAAAGATGGAGAAGCTCTATACAGTCAGCAAAAACAAGACTGGGAGCTGACAGTGGCTCAGATCATGAACACCTTATTGCCAAATTCAGACTTAAATTGAAGAAAGTAGGGAAAACCACTAGACCTTTCAGGTATAACCTAAATCAAATCCCTTATGAGTATACAGTGGAAGTGAGAAATAGATTTAAGGGACGAGATCTGATAGAGTGCCTGATAAACTATGGACTGAGGTTCGTGACATTATACAGGCGACAGGGATCAGGACCATCTCCATGGAAAAGAAATGCAAAAAAGCAAAATGGCTGCCTGGGGAGGCCTTACAAATAGCTGTGAAAAGAAGAGAAGCAAAAAGCAAAGGAGAAAAGGAAAGATATAAGCATCTGAATGCAGAGTTCCAAAGAATAGCCAGATGATATAAGAAAGCCTTCCTCAGTGATCAATGCAAAGAAATAGAGGAAAACAACAGAATGGGAGAGACTAGAGATCTCTTCAAGAAAATCAGAGATACCAAGGGAATATTTCATGCAAAGATGGGCTTGATAAAGGACAGAAATGATATGGACCTAACTGAAGCAGAAGATATTAAGAAGAGGTGGCAAGAATACACAGAAGAACTATACAAAAAAGAGATCCATGACCAAGGTAATCACGATGGTGTGATCACTGACCTAGAGCCAGACATCCTGGAATGTGAAGTCAAGTGGGCCTTAGAAAGCATCACTACGAACAAAGCTAGTGGAGGTGACAGAATTGCAGTTGAGCTATTCCAAATCCTGAAAGATGAAACTGTGGAAGTGCTGCACTCAATTTGCCAGCAAATTTGGAAAACTCAGCAGTGGCCACAGGACTGAAAAAGGTCAGTTTTCATCCCAATCCCAAAGGCAATGCCAAAGAATGCTCAAACTACCACACAATTGCACTCATCTCACACGCTAGTAAAGTAATGCTCAAATTTCTCCAAGCCAGGCTGCAGCAGCACGTGAACTGTGAGTTTCCAGATGTTCAAGCTGATTTTAGAAAAGGCAGAGGAACCAGAGATCAAATTGCCAACAGCTGCTGGATCAATGAAAAAGCAAAAGAGTTCCAGAAAACATCTATTTCTGCTTTATTGACTATGCCAAAGCCTTTGACTGTGTGGATCACAATAAACTGTGGAAAATTCTTCAAGAGATGGGAATACCTCTTGAGAAAACTGTATGCAGGTCAGGAAGCAACAGCTAGACCTGGACGTGGAACAACAGACTGGTTTCAAATAGGAAATGGAGTACATCCTTGGAGTACATCAAGTCTGTATATTGTCACCCTGCTTATTTAACTTCTATGCAGAGTACATCATCAGAAACACTGGGCTGGAGGAAGCACTGTGGGAATCAAGATAGCTGGGAGAAATATCAATAACCTCAGATATACAGATGACACCACCCTTATGGCAGAGTGAAGAACTAAAGAGCCTCTTGATGGAAGTGAAAGAGGAGAGTGAAAAAGTTGGCTTAAAACTAAGCATTCGGAAAACTAACATCATAGCATCTGGTCCAATTACTTCATGGGAAATAGATGGGGAAATAGTGGAAACAGTGTCAGACTTATTTTGGGGAGCTCCAAAATCACTGCAGATGGTGATTGCAGCCTTGAAATTAAAAGACGCTTACTCCTTGGAAGGAAAGCTATGACCAACCTAAATAGCATATTGAAAAGCAGAGACATTACTTTACCAACAAAGGTCCGTCTAGTCAAGGCTATGGTTTTTCCAGTGGTCATGTATGGATGTGAGAGTTGGACTGTGAAGAAAGCTGAGTGCTGAAGAATTGTTGCTTTTGAACTGTGGTATTGGAGAAGACTCTTGAGAGTGCCTTGGACTGCAAGGAGATCCAACCAGTTCATCCTAAAGAAGATTAGTCCTAGATATTCATTGGAAGGACTGATGCTGAAGCTGAAACTCCAATACTTTGGCCACTGCATGCAAAGAGTTGACTCATTGGAAAAGACTCTGATGCTGGGAGGTACTGGGGGCAGGAGAAGGAATGATAGAGGATGAGATGGCTGGATCGCATCACCGACTCGATGGACATGAGTTTGAGTGAACTCTGGGAGTTATTGATGGACAGGGAGGCCTGGCGTGCTGTGATTCATGGGTCGCAAAGAGTTGGACATGACTGAGCGACTGAACTGAATTGATCTGAAGCACATATAATGTATATGTGTATATATATGTATATATATATATAATCATATGTATATGTGCATAGATATATAAAACCAATACAGATTTTCTTTATATAAAAAGACAAAAATTTTAGATAACATCAAAATAGTTCATATAATTAAGTAGAATTATCTCGCTTACAAATAAAGATTCTAGTCAATAGGGTTTGCAGGCAAATTGTTTCAAATATATTTAAGTAATTTTTCACCCTTCCAGATATCATGCCTCTTGGCATCTAATTTTGCAGTCCATTTTACTAAGAGCTAATGTGTGCATCTGAACCTTAACTTTGAACTTGGCCAAGTGGTGGAACCAATGGTGATGAAAGTGTACTGGTTTTCAGCTTATACCTAAAAATAATCCTTACCAATTTCAGTTTCCATCTTGCAGCAATTCCATCTCCATGTGAAATAAGTCCCACGTAGGTCTCTTATCTCAAGAGAATGAGATCTAGTGTAACATTGGTCAGTTTTCCCTGGCTTTCTGGTAGAAACATGAGCAAGTCTCCCCAAGATGCACACACTGCTTAGAGCAGTCCAGTGTAGAACAGTTAATGTCAAGCTGACCTACAGATAGATCCATGAGCAATAATATATTATTGTTTAAAGCCATCAACTTTTTTTTGAGGATTCTAGGCAATATAGGTGCAGTGTAGGTGGATTTGCAATGATTGATCTGAACATACTCTGATAGTCAAGAAGACCTAAAGGTAAAAGAGATCACCAAATGATAACAGGATATACACCTGATTAAATGTGATAAAGAATATTTAACAATAAACATTAGAAGACTGACTTTACCTGAGTGTGCCAGTCATAGTTGCATACAGCCTTATGTGTGGTACACTCACCTTATGCCTGAAAAAATGATGACATTTAACAACAAGCTCTTTATCTGTGAAATTGTCTAGCATAAAACAGAGAGTCCTCATATTGTTTGAGAAATATACAAAAAATTCACTGGCTTATTGTCAATTTTCTTATAGATACAATATAATTTCTGGACCAGTTACTTTCCCCCTACTTTCCCTACAATGATTATTAAGAATACAAAGAATGGCAAGGAAAATAAGAATCTACATGAAGATATTTCCTTACACCCAAGTTCTACCAGGCCTGAGGCAACTTTGTAAGAAAAAAAGCACTTCACCTTTTGACCAAAGAGTAGGGAAGATACAACATTATTACCACACCACTGCATCATCCTCCAAATAGCTATGTAACAGCCTGATTGCTACGTCTTTTGTTTCATAAATTTTAAATGGTGTAGTGAATTTAAATTTATAAAGTGAATTAAGAAAGAGGAGAGGAGAAAATAATCTTTTGGTGGAGCTATTGTGTGTGTGTGTGTGTATATATATATATATATATATACATATGCACATATGTATGTATGTATTGAGGTTTGTTAGACAGTTAAATCCATAGATATATGCCCTGGTGAATCTGGAACTATGGTGTTCTGAATGTTAGTAAGAAATCCTTCAAGATGCTAACAGTACTACAAATAATTGTCTTTCCAGCTGTGATATTGTATTAAATAAGCAGTAGAGAAAGAGATATTTTGTACATTTGCTTATGGTCTTTCTGAAGATTTACTGTGCTATATATCACCTGGATAAAACATTTATCTCTCCTAACAATGTCTTTCCAGTTTACTGGAATTATTTATAATAATAAATAATAATTTATTAATTTATAATTATTTATCTAATTCAATTCTAGAATTAAACAGTTTTTATACATTATGACTTAACTCCTAAAATATACCAGGTTGTACTGTTTTCACTGTTCAAATTAGAAAGTTAAGGAAATAAAGATGCTATCATTAAGTAAACTCATAAAGATTTCTGTTTTTTTAATTATAGGTCAATATTTTTACATACATTCATAGTTTTCTCCTTATACTCCAACTTTCACACAAATTGAAATACTTAAAATTCTGACTGTGATCCCCCATGGAATGGGAAAAAAAAAAAAAAAAAACCTATGCCAAATCTATCAACACATATAATGCATTGTAAACAAGGAGTGAGGCAAATATAGGAACTACTTTGTTTATTGCTGTGTTAGCATGCTAATGGTTTTTATGGCTTGTGATCATTTAAAAACATTCAATGATCTTGTAAAGAAAATATTCAGAAATTCATGAGTTTTTTTTTTTTAACGGCAGATTAAATGAGTGCCTTTTAAAACTGTAACCTTCAAGTACACGGAGTATTATAACCAGCTGCTGTTCATTTCCACTGAGAGTAGAAGACATGGAGATATGTTTAAATCACAGCAGGAGTGATTTAGATTGGACAACAGGAAGATACACTTGACAGAAATTCATACTGGACCATAAAAAGATTACCAGGGGAGATTTGTAAACTCCTTTTCCATGCAGGTCTTTGCAAATAAATTAGATTCTACAACTACTGTGACAACAGTGAGTTCTTGTAAGTAGGTCAAGGAGATGAAATGCTAAGGTAATCAGAAGTCTTATTGTTCTGTTCTAGGATGGTAGAAATTATCACATTGTACTCATTCGCTTTCTCACATACATGACTTCCTTTTTCCCCTTACCTAATATGAATCCTAATGTCAGTGTAAATTGGTCACTTCCCTGTTCCCACTGTGGTGCTTTGTTATGAGCAATAAAAGCATACACCAGGATAGCAAATGTAAAGAGAACTAAAATGATGCCATTTTTAATAGAATTATCTCATACTTTACTCAATATTAAAAGATGCCATTCATTTTCTGTATTGAATGTTATAGTTTATCAAAATTATTTATTACTGCCTTAATACTTCTTTTATTTTCTTATTTTTCACTTGCTATTTTCCATAATGTGAATCAAAAAATCCTTTGCTTTCAGATAGTATTCTACCCTGTTTTTGAAAATGTATTTGAATGAGATAGAAATAACATACTAGTATGAAAGCTTACTCCTTGGAAGGAAAGTTATGACCAACCTAGATAGCATATTCAAAAGCAGAGACATCACTTTGCCAACAAAGGTTCGCCTAGTCAAGGCTATGGTCTTCCCTGTGGTCATGTATGGATGTGAGAGCTGGACTGTGAAGAAGGCTGAGCGCCGAAGAATTGATGCTTTTGAACTGTGGTGTTGGAGAAGACTCTTGAGAGTCCCTTGGACTGCAAGGAGATCCAACCGGTCCATTCTGAAGGAGATCAGCCCTGGGATTTCTTTGGAAGGAATGATGCTAAAGCTGAAACTCCAGTATTTTGGCCACCTCATGCGAAGAGTTGACTCATTGGAGAAGACTCTGATGCTGGGAGGGATTGAGGGCAGGAGGAGAAGGGGACGACAGAGGATGAGATGGCTGGATGGCATCACTGACTCGATGAATGTGAGTCTGAGTGACCTCCGAGAGCTGGTGATGCATAGGGAAGCCTGGCATGCTGCAGTTCATGGGGTCACAAAGAGCCGGACGCGACTGAGCGACTGATCTGATCTGATCTGATCTGATGAAAGTGTAAAAACTGTTGAAAGATAATTTTCCTTTATTACTACCATATTCTTCTAGGTTATGCTTTTCCACTTAATGTAGTATCCTTAATAGAATAAATTAAAATGTTATTTCTGTAACTAAACTAGCTATCTATATTCTTATGCTAAGTATTGGAGTTGATTTATTTCAATGCATCAGTGATTCCTCCTACCCTAAGTGTATTCTCTTTGGCACTACCTTTGCCATACTCCTATTAAGAGGTAGTTTATTTCCTCATCTACTGAATCTGAACTGGAAATGTGACTTCGTTTGACCCATACGATGATGTATAGATGATTTTAGAGTTCATGAGATAAGTTCTCAGGAAGTGTTTAACATCTTTTCCTTTCCTCTTCTAACCCTAAGGGCATTATATGCAACTGGAACATGAGAAACCACATGAATGAGAATTGAGGAACCACAGCTACACATGTGAGTAAAGACGTATGGGACCATTCAACCTCAATCAAGTCATCTTATGACTGCAACCCTATGAAAACTGCAGGAGAAACCCCTCACAAAGTCCCTCCTCTGAGCCAAGCTCATGTTTCCTACTCAGAGCATCATGAACAATTAAGATGGCATTGTTTGAAGCCACTAGGTTTTGGTATGGTACTTAAGGAGCAGTAAATATCCCACAATGGCATAATGGACATATTACATCATCAATTTATAATCTACAAACAAAATAAATAATAACATGAAACATGCTTTTACTCATGTGAAAATGATAGTCTATACTGCATTATAATAGTTTATGATGTACCTTAATAAAACAATTATAAGTGAATGAAAAGTGTAATATAATTAAAGGAGAAGACACATTTAAAGGGAAAAAAAGTAGAGATGAAAAAACATAGACCTATACAACCAATTCAATAAAGATTTCCAAGGGTCATGGACTTTTTCATATATAGTATCTGAATGACTTAGGTAAATGAGTTTTTAAAAATACTCTTCAGCTACTATTGAAAAAAACACTATCTCAATGTCTTCAGTTTTCCAATGTGATGCTCTACTCATATATTCATTGTACTATTTTAATTGTCCTTTATTAACCTTTTCTTTGGTTCTTATTCGCCAAGACTTTCAAAAGAATAAGTAGATAACATTCAGTGATACAGGAGAGTCTGCTGCTGCTAAGTCGCTTCAGTCGTGTCTGACTCTGTGAGACCCCATAGACGGCAGCCCACCAGGCTCCTCTCCATGGGATTCTCCAGGCAAGAACACTGGAGTGGGTTGCCATTTCCTCCAATCCATGAAAGTGAAAAGTCAAAGTGAAGTCGCTCAGTCGTGTCCGACTCTTAGCAACCCCATGGACTGCAGCCTACCAGGCTCCTCTGTCCATGGGATTTTCCAGGCAAGAGTACTGGAGTGGGGTGCCAATGCCAGAAAGCACATAAAACCAAGTGGCATAGTGCAGCTGCCTGCCAACCAGAGTCCTGAAGCAGAGAGCATGGGGATCATCAAGTACCAGTGGTGGCAGTGATGCTGACTTTAGCTAATTATTCCTGTGGAAAGATTTTGACTGTCTTTCTTAGTTATTGTCCAGGTTCTACTATCCCATTGATTCTACAAATTCTCTGATATATCTTGCCCAACCAAAAGTGGTTTTTATTGCTTGCAACCGGTAAGTAACAGTGTGGCATTATCTGAACTGAGTGGAAGCAATTGAACCCCAGGAATATGAGGAAAACCTGGGACTGGACACCTGAGTTTGTAGCACTAAAAGAGTGAAAATCAGAAGCTGGGTACCTGGTTGCACATGGCATACAACAGAGAAACATCTCAGCAAATTCTAGTCTGAAAAGTAGTTCTCATGGAGAACTAGTATTTGGGTGAATAAGAGGCCACTTCTATGGAGGAAATGAGAAGTTTAAGATGTTGATTTCTTTTTTTTTTTTTTTTTCTATTTCTTTTAATTACATTGGAAAAATTCAATAGAATAGAAACAAAAGCTCAAATAAATTTAGAAGTATTCTATATTTTAGTCAATTTTAACTATAACTTGCTGCTAAATAACTTACATATTGATATTATTTTCTTACCTCCTGCTATGGCACTTGTAAATCACAATAAAGTATCTAATCAATTTATTAAAAAAAATCCACAATTTAGCTTAGAGGGTGATTTATATTTTTTCCTGCATATTCCCTAAGGAGATTCCATGTAAACAGAAGTTGACCAACCGTCCAGGTGAGTTTATGATGAGTTCTGTAAGATCACCATAGCTTTGCCTCCTAAGTATACTATCTGATAAGAACAACAACAACAAAAATGCTATGCTTTTGAATCAACAATATACATTTTTATGAGTTCCTGAGGAGCCCAGTTTTTGAATATTTATTATTTAACAGAAACCAAAACACAATGGAGAGAAATGAAAATTAACGTAGTATTAAGTAGAGAAACCATACAATTTATTGTTCACACAGTGACAATTTTGCGAGTGAAATGGGATATTATTGACAATAACATGTGGATATATAATGGGCTTCCCAGGTAGTTCAGTGGTAAAGAACCCACCTGCCAATGCAGGAGATACGGGGTTGATCCCTGGGTTAGGAAGATCTTCCAGAGAAGGAAATTGGCAACCCACTCCAGTATTTTGACTGGGAAATCCCATGGACAGAGGAGCCTGGATGTCTGCAGTCTGTGGGGTCACAAAGAGTTAGATACTACTGAGCACACACATGCATATATAATAGGCATGAGTTGACCTGTTCAGGCAAACTGGGAGATGCAATCTCCTTCTCTTAAACATATTGAGGATCCATTCCTCTGGATTTTCTTAATTCCACTTGCAGTATTCTCCTCTTAGTTTATATTCAGCACACTTGGAAACATTTTTTCAAAGTTTGAATTTCCCACTAGAATGCAAACTTCAAGAGACAAACAACCTTATATGCCTTATTCAGCATCTAGCATGGTGTATGATATGTAATTTTGCTAAATATTTGATAAAGTATTCATTGCTAACTATCCAGCTAGTGTTTGGTGTAGACACAAGAAAAAAATCCAGATAAAATTGTTACAGAGAAGAAGTTTCTTTTCTTGGGTATCCATATGACAGAAGGCATTGTCCAATATACTATTTTTGGATCTTTACATTAGTGAAAGTGATTTGAACTTCTGGAAGATAATAACAGAAAATTATATAAATTGAAGAACTTAGATAGTTCCATCTATCCATAAATGTGATTTAATGCTCACAAATCTAATTTGAGTATGGATATAAAAATACAGAAATATCAGAGATGAATGGAAACATTAATATCAGTAATTATTTTATCAAATAATCTTGGGACAGTTTGTCTACCTTCAAATTACCATTTTGGATCTCTTTATTGAGTTTATGGACTTTGTGTTTGCACATTATTATGAAATCTGTATAATTTTGCTTTGTTTAAAATTTTAAATTGCTTGAAACTTTGGTTAAAACTGAATATATATGAATCACAAATATTGTCAAGTGTTAGTTTGTCAATTACTGCACTCTTTTAATATATTTTAATCCAAAATTAATTACAAATATTTTCAAATGGTATTGTGTGCCTTTAACATATTTTAATACATATATACAATCAGCATCTCTAGTATTGCATGTGACAGTTATTCTTTCAAAAATTTTTCCTAGATGACTAAATCAGTAATTTTTTTATTACAGAAATAATGTATGATAAATGTTAACTGTGCTTCCTTGCTTTTTATTTTCATATTTTTCACTACTAAAATCCATCAAGAAATTGCTCCTTAGAGTCTTTTATATCAACAGTTGGGAATCATGAAGTATAATCTCATAAAACTGCAAATAAATTTTGAATTATTACTTGAAAATGTAATATGAGAAGCCCTTATTTGAAATTCAAAGACTTGCTTACAAAGCTACTGATATGTCAACATTTTTTATGTCTTTCCCATTTAAAATACACCCACACACACATGCATACACATTATTACATTGTAAAAATCCCTAAATACTTTTAATATATTTTATTATATGGAGAAGTTCAGATAAATACTATACAGTGGTATTAAATTTCATACATATTAATTATATATTACATTTATAAGTTTAATTATATACTGATTTTGTATAAAATATACATTTCTATAAATATATATCTGTGATAGAATCATAACATTATAATTAATTATATATGAATATAAAACATGAAATTAACTCTCCATTCTATCTTAGTTTCTGTGATATGTTATGTCCATTCTTTATTTCATTACCTTAGAAAATAATTACACATCTTGGTCAAAACACTGTTTTTTATTCCTCAGTTGGACATCATCAAATTCATGAAACACAGATTTAATTATAAATTTGAATTCTCTACTTTATCCAATATAGAAGAGAAATACATTTTCTAATATAAATTCTAATTTCAGCTTCACAAATCTTTGACAGCATGATTGAGTAGTTTTTTTTTTTTTGACACATCTTCTACCTTGAAAAATAACCTTTATAATCTTCTTGAGTTTTTCAGATAACAAGATCTTTCTGCAAAACAGACACCGAGGAAATAATCACAGTGGCTTGCTCTGCCGTGTAGCCCCCATTTTATCAGCTCTCTGCTCTTCAATGTCCTTGTTGACCTCCAGAGTCAAAGCTGAAGAGCATCTTAAGGCTTTTTTCAGCATTGATTAGAAAATAAGCAAAAGATTAGCATGAAAATTAAAGCCTGAATGCATACTTTCATTCTCATATATATTTAGAGTATACTTATTAATTGAATTTAATAACAAGTAGGAATGCAATTATAAGCAATTTACTTGATATTTGTGTCCTCAGAGCATTTTAAATTACAGAACAAAAAGTCAACACAAGGAAGGAATGCTATTGGAAATAAGGGAAGATATGAAGAGATTCACTTGCTGGCTCATAGAATGTGTACATTTTAAAGCTCAACAGACACTAAGAGACATGGGCTTTAAAAAATAATGAGCTTACTATGAGGGTGGTCCTATCAATTTTTAGCACAAAATATGTTATACTGTTTATGAATTATTTTTACAATCCAGAAATTAATCACTTTGTAATCATTCAAGAATTAAGAATGAAGGTAAAAAAGATGCCCTGTCATTTAATCATAAGTCTAGGATTTAAATATTTAGATACAAATTATTTTCCTTGAACATCAGTATTTAGTTTGAATTATCAACAGGTTCTTTCAAGTGGATAAGGTAAATAGGTATCTTAAAGACACTCAGTGGAGTCAAGTGCAAACATGCATGTGAAATCTCATGTGCATATTTACATAACAATTACAAATATATTTTATTAAAGCACTAGTGTGTATGTGTTTAGTCATTCAGTCTTGTCTGACTCTTTACGACTCCATGGACTGTAGCCCTCCAGGCTCCTCTGCCTATGAGATTTCTCAGGCAAGAATACTGGAGTGGCTTGCCATTTCCTACTCCAGTGCAAAATGAAAATGTTGGATTCTCATTTTTAAAAATTTTTAAGAAGCCAAGAGCAGAGTCCTTTTATCCACAGGTACCCACTGCACAGTTATCTCACATGGGAAGCTGGTCCTGTTTGCCACAATTCTTCGGTCTGGGTGGTGACCTAAGTTTATGCTTGTCTCCTCTCTTTCTGTCATTTTCCTTATTCACATTATAAACAAATCCAGTCTGTTAAATCTTCAATATTCAACTTTGGATCAGTCTAGCACTGATAATGTCACCACCCAGACCCAAGAATTGTGGCAAACAGGACCAGCTTCCTATGTGACATAACTGTGCAGTAAGTCTCTGTGGATAAAAGGACTTTGTTCTTGACTTCTTGAAATTCTTGAACATTTAAAAAAATGAGCACCCAATATTTTCATTTTGCACTGTTCTGTCAAATAATGTAACCAGAACTGACTGCAAAGGTTGTCTAAATGCTTTCCTTGCTTGTGCTATTATTCTACTAGGCATGGCATAATTGCTAAGAAGATCTGTCAAAATTTAACCTAGATCATATTACTCCATTGCTTAAAATCATCTGTGTCAAAGTTGAGATTTTGACTAATAAAGTTGTTCATAAGTTTTGTACCCTCTTCAGTTTAGTTCAGTCACTCAGTCCTGTCCAACTCTTTGTGACCCCATGAACTGTAGCACACCAGGCCTCCCTGTCCATCACCAACTCCCAGAGTATACTCAAACTCATGACCAGTGATGCCATCCCACTTTCTCATCCTCTGTTGTCCCCTTCTCCTCCTGCCCTCCATCTTTCCCAGCACCAGGGTCTTTTCAAATGAGTCAGTTCTTCGCATTAGGTGGCCAAAGTACTGGAATTTCAGCTTCAGCATCAGGCCTTCCAATGAATATTCAGGACTGATTTCCTCTAGGATGGACTGGTTGGATGTCCTTGCAGTCCAAGGAACTCCCAAGAGTCTTCTCCTACACCACAGTTCGAAAGCATCAATTATTGGGGAAGGCAATGGCACCCCACCCCAGTACTTTTGCCTGGAAAATCCCATGGACGGAGGAGCCTGGTAGGCTCCAGTCCTTGGGGTCGCTAAGAGTCGGACACGACTGAGCGACTTCACTTTGACTTTTCACTTTCATGCATTGGAGAAGGAAATGGCAACCCACTCCAGTGTTCTTGCCTGGAGAATCCCAGGGACAGGGGAGCCTGGTGAGCTTCCGTCTATGGGGTCGCACAGAGTCGGACACGACTGAAGCGCCTTAGCAGCAGCAAGCTTTCTTTATAACCCAACTCTCACATCCATACATGACTACTGGAAAAACCATAGCTTTGACTAGATGGAGCTTTGTTGGCAAAGTAATGTCTCTGCTTTTTAATAATGCTGTCTAGGTTGGTCGTAGCTTTTCTTCCAAGGAGCAAGCATCTTTTAATTTCATGCCTGCAGTCACCATCTGCAGTGGTTTTGGAGCCCAAGAAAATAAAGTCTCGCACTATTTCCATTGTTTTCCCATCTATTTGCCATGAATTGATGGGACCGGATGCCATGATCTTAGTTTTCTGAATGTTGAGTTTTAAGCCAACCTTTTCACTTTCCTCTTTCATTAGTTCTTCACATTCTACCATAAGTGTGGTGTCATCTGCATATCTGAGGTTATTGATATTTCTCCTGGCAATCTTGATTCCAACTTGTGCTTCATACAGCCCGTCATTTTTCATAATATACTCTGCATATAGGTTAAATAAGCAGAGTGACGGTATGCAGACTTGACATTCTTTTTTCCTAATGTGGAACCAGTCTGTTGTTTCATGTCCATTTCTAACTGTTGCCTCTTGACTTGCATAGAGATTTTTCAGGACACTAGTCAGGTGGTCTGGTATTCCCATCTTTTTAAGAATTTTCCACATGGGCCACAGCCTTGTATCAATCACTTAGACGCTATAAAAATGTAATACATATTAGAAAATGATGAATATGAGTCTTTGTTATTTTAATTGAGAACATTATTTAAGCTTACATGATTTTAAGTTTAATATTTATTTTATTTTACAACTTCCTCATATAGGTTCTGAAAACTTTCAGGTAAAGTTTGGTTCAGGTGTTAAGACTCCTGATACACATATGTACCTAGAGTGTATTGAGATATTTTATTACACAATGGAACTTTGGGGAAGAGTAGGGTAGGGCCCTAAGCAGACATGCTTTACTGACAAAGCTTTTTTTTAATATAATATTTAGGTTTAAAGAAACATAAAGAGACTAGTATTTGAAGCAGTTAGGAACATGATATTTTTTTTTTCCCCAGAGACTACTGTTTTAAACTCAAGTATTTAACAGCTGTCTTCTAAAATTACTGGTTACTGAAATCATTTTCTTTTAAAGTATTATTTAGAAAATACTTAGAGGCTTATGAGAGGTAAGATATTTGGGGGCAAAGGTAAGCACAAAAATACTTTATTAATATTTATTAAAAATAAAACTATAGATACTCCTATTCTCAGAAACACATTTTACCACATTCTTCCGATGTTTCTAAACTTATGACTATTTGACAGTGGTGAGCTATTCAAAAACATTGCCATATTATTTTTTCCTAATAAATGTATCTTTGGCATTGCCTTCCTGATAATACCTATGATCATAATCAATTGTCTTTTAGAGTATCACTGTTAAATGTTTAAAAACCACTTGGTAATTACAACTGATTTTATATTCCCTTTTAAAATATATTAATGCAAAGATTATTTTCCTACTATTAAGTATGAACTAACAATATACTGAAAATTAATTAAAGTAATATTATTGGCTGAATGTCACTTCAGGCTATGAATTCTCAGAAATGCAATATGTATATTGCTTCAAAAATCATCACGCTTATGTTATAATACTTACGTTCACATTATAGTAGCAATAGCAAGCATTTATCATTATATTCAGAGACCATCAGTAAATAGTTGGATATATGATCAGAAAAGAACATATAATAATCTACTTTTCTTGGTTATTTTCAGGGTCAGGGGAAGTCATATATTATAGACCATATATTATAGGGCTTCCCTGATAACTCAGATGGTAAAGAATCCATCTGCAATACAGGAGACCCCAGTTCAATTCCTGAGTTGGGGAGATTCTCTGGAGAAGGGATTGGATAACAACTCCAGTATTCTTGGGCTTCCCTTGTGACTCAGCTGGTAAAGAATCCATCTGCAATGCAGAAGACCTGGGTTCAATCCCTGGGTTGGGAAGATCCCCTGGAGAAGGGAAAGGCTACCCACTCCAGTATTCTTGCCTGGAGAATTCAGGCAAAGTCTCCTCAATTTGCAAAGAATCAAACATGACTGAGCGACTTTCACTTTCATTATATAGTATACATCATTATTCATGGATTCTATATATATATATATATATATAGTTAATAGGTAAGGTTTGAGCCTTATATAGTTTGGTGACTTTAACTTAATTTTTTTTTTTTTAACTTTTCATCCTGGCAATTGAAATTTAGAGCACTTGCATATTTTTTTCTCATTGAAATACACAACAAACATAATATACTACTTTAGTAAGTAGACCAATGATTATGAAATACACAACAATTTTGTATAACCTAACTTGCAGGCATCTATAAACCAATGATATTTACTTGAAAGTTGTTGGGAACAGCGACTATTTAAATAAATCCTGGCATTTTTCCAAGGCTGTATATAAGAAGAGAATTCTCTACTTCTGTGGAAAAGTGTCTCCCTGCTGCCAATTAAAATTACCAAGTGCGAAGAGTAGCAAGATTATATTTGAACATATAAAAGTATTTAAATATATAAAATTAAATAGTATGTCTTGCATATATGTCTAAATAATTTTAAAAATCCAGTATTAAATGCAGATGAGTGAGAAACACTTTTTCCTGTGAGAGAAAAAAAAAAAAAACACTCCCTGTTTCAATATTTGCTTCATTTACGTTCTACTAAAGGACAATTTTTAATCAAACATATATACATGTGTAATCAAGTCTCCTTTAACTCCCCATGTGCCTCAGGTAATTCAAAGTGATTTAATCAGTATTTGTCTGGGTGACAGGTGTTTCCATCACTGGACCATATGGTGTTATTAGTATCTATAAATAGATAGTGAAATAATAAAAATTCTATAATGAGCACCAGTCTTTCAAATTCCAATCTTATGATTACTGATTTTGAAGAGAAATTATTAAGAGTAACATTTTGTCTTAAAACTCACTATACAAAGAGTAAGATCTTGTTTTATATAGTATGCCAACTTTAAAAGTGTTTATAAGCCATTGCAATATAAAGTGTGGAAGATTTAATCCTGTATGAGTATAATCATATTTGTAACACAAAAATTTCACCCCAACAATCTGAAATCATATATGTATATATGACTTTAGAGTTTTCTTAATGCACCTTAAAAACTAAATCAATGACTAAAAACTAAATTAATCAATGATTAATTTAGAAGTATGCATTAGAAATTAGAAAATCTGCTAGCATAGTATCTGTTAGCATAGTACTTTGGTATGGAGAACAGCAACCTGAGGGAATTCCTAGGGCTTACATACACATACCGCATTCACTCTCTCACTCATCCTTCCTGTCACAGCAGTAATAGCTGAACCCAAGTATGGAAATATTTTTTTGGAAAATATTTCCTCATGTATATGACCTAACATATAAACGTGAACTGTTCAATAAAAGACAGTATATGATTTATTTTTCCCCTTAAGCAAAACGTCCCTTAAATTTTTTATAAATTTTAAATTTCCACAAGCCCATGTCCTAGAGCACAATCATCATTCTAAACATTTCCACAAATCAAATTTAATAAATCATATTTTATTTTCCCATCCAATTGGAAGAAATTGGAGACATGAATTACTTGATTTTCTCTGGTGATCTTTGAAATTAAAATGAGGTAAAGAAATATTATGGAATTGAAATATCTTCTATGTGAAACTTATACTACATTTCAACATGAATTTTATTTACTATCTAAACTCTTATATTAAGAGTACTTTAAAGCAACTATTTTGTTTTTTTATTAAAAAAATACTATAATTCTTATCAAGTGCTTCAAGATTCATAGTGGTTATGTGAAGAACTTCCACATTGCACATCCAGATACGAAGATGTTGCCAGATACGAAAAATGTTTAAGATCTAAGTATCTGGCTTAACCTAAAGATGATCAATAAGAAAATGGAATGTATAAACCAGAAAGATCTATTTATTTATTGTATCATATGTTATTAAATTTATGCATGTGTAATGCTTTAAGCATTGAAAATGCAGAGATTTTGAAAGAATGCATTTATGACATTTAATTTTAAAGCCTGCATCACTCACACAGTCTAAAATGTTAATTACTTTGACACTTTGAGATTTTGAGCTCTAGTATTTCATAAAGTGTAGTTTTGCTTTAAAATAGTACAATCCTATTTAAAGCTCTCCATGTGTTCTCAAACTCTTTGAGGAGAGATTTCCCATTCTCCTGTATTTATTTACTAAGGAATATCAAATTATAAAGAACCTGTTGTTTATTAAGATTTAATTAATTTGCCTTAGTGAAATGACACTATCACCATGTCCCTTTATTTACCTGATCATCTATGTATGCAGACTAGTAATGGTTTTCTGAGAACTGACCAAATGGCTCTTGAAACATGTTACAAATTATGCATGTTGATAATCTCTTATGGTGACCTGCCAAATATTTTATACTCTGCCCTCCCCCGCCTTGAACTTTTTTGTTTTGATTAACTTTCACTAAGTATCTAAGAAATACTTTTGAGGTTGCTAAATGGGTGGTATAAATAAAGAATTTTTCATATTTGAGAATGATTTTCTGTTGCTTAAATTCATGAAAGAAAAACTTGTCCTAATTATGTATTTTGGGGCTTCATAAATTTCCTTTAACTCTACAGAAACTACTTAAATTGTCTTCTGGCACTTTTTTAATATAGTAGAAAAAGACCTACATCATACTATGTTTACTTTTTTTAAATTAACTATTTTAAATTATTCTAACAAGACACTTAAAGGATTATAATTCCAGGTTTCATTTCATGAAAAAAATGAAAATTTTTATCTCATGAGAAACTACAATGTTCTGTCTTTCCTATTCTAAGACTTGTCACAGGCAAATATTTTTGAACATTACATTATTTAGTCTTTTGTTGTCTTATGTTTCTGACTCTACAGAGCATGATTATAATACTGTGTGTTGATGAATAGATATAAGGCATTATTTGCTGACTACCCTTGAGGAATATAATAATTTAGATTTTTTACATACATCTTCCTGCCAGCACTTCAAACTTTTCGATATGTGAGTAATTTCTGTTAATGATTGTGTTTTTAAATAGCATGCTGTCAAGAACTTTGAAAGGTCTAAGATTTTAGTTTACTCCTTCATAAATTCACTAGCAACAACTTTATAAATAACTTTGCCAGAGACAAAATAAAATATATTGATCAATGAAATAACAGTAGCCCCAGACACGCTACTTTTGCCCATTCCCTGAGCCCCAATTCCTACAGCGCAACACAGTGAAGGCCAGAGGATGCTTTCACATGCAGTGGAGCTGCTTTTTAGGAGATGAACCCTGACATTAGGAAGCCCCAGCTTGTGTAAGAAGCTGCTTGAAAACCTGACAATCTTTATCCCTATGAGAGTTATTATCTTATTATCCTAGAGAGTTATATCTGCTCAGAGGGAGGCATTCTCTATCTTTCAAGGTTGCTTACTATACAAACATCCTTGAAAAGATTACCCAGAGCAAAAATACTGTAATTCTCCTTTTCAGGAGATAAGCAAAACACTCAAGAAAAATTTTCTTCTTACATATATTTAATACTTCGAAGTCTATTTCTTGTTCAAATGACTTTTAACATCTTGTGCTTAGCACTGTTAGATCAAGCAACTAGCACATTTATACATCTCTACACCACAATTTCTCTAACTTCTTTCTCTTATGCTCTCTTGCTCTTATTTTTTTCCTGCCATATTATAAAGATTTATGTTATTTACACTTTGTCCCTCAATTATATGTGCATTCGGTTTCAGATCTTTAAAATACATATTTTTTAAAAATTAAAAAGTACATTTTTTAATTAGGCGTAATTTTACTTTTTCTTTATGGCTTAAAAATGTATTCCATTATTTCTTTGAGTATAGATCTTGTGCACATTTCCTAATGTATATGTTAGTCTAACATCTGTATCACACTCTGTCCATAGTTTCTTATTTTCTTAAAGGTAGGATTGTTTCTCAGATTTTCCCTCCACATTGCTACATTGTTTTCTACTGTAAATTATCTTCTAAATTGTTTACAGTATTATTTTTTCTTTTGCTCTTTTTGTTTTTATGCAACATTTTTGCATACTATTCATTTTTATTTTTATCTCCTTTTGTAGCCTTTTTTATTCAATCTATTCTATATTTCCTGAAAGTCTTCCTTATGAAAAATTTCCCTAGTGTTTTTATATAAAGCACGTGTTCAAAGTGAATCTTCTGAATTATCAAGTTTAGAAGGAATGATGCTAAAGCTGAAACTCCAGTATTTTGGCCACCTCATGCGAAGAGTTGACTCATTGGAGAAGACTCTGATGCTGGGAGGGATTGAGGGCAGGAGGAGAAGGGGACGACAGAGGATGACATGGCTGGATGGCATCACTGACTCAATGGATGCGAGTCTGAGTGACCTCCGGGAGCTGGTGATGGGCAGGGAGGCCTGGCGTGCTGCGGTTCATGGGGTCGCAAAGAGTCGGACATGACTGAGCGACTGATCTGATCTGATCTGATCTGATCTGATTATTTATTTGTGTTTATCTATAATGTTGTTTTCTCTCTCTCTCTCTCTGTCCTTCCATCACTCCAATCACTTTGTCCTTGTATTCCTCACTTCCTTCTGTTTCCACCTTTTCTTTGTTCCCTTCTTTAATTATTTAATTTATCCTTACATGAGAAAGTTCTGTCTGGATCTGTATTTTAAGAGACATTGAAGTTCAGGTTATTTTTTGTCTTTAGGACTAGGTCAAGCTCTTAACATCTCCCACTGGAGTACAGGATAATTGCATCACTTTTTGCCCAATTTTGGTGTTACACTATTTCATCTGAAGGGACTTGAGATAAGATTATACTCAGTCTCCAGGTGAAGCACGTGAAAAGTTGGACCCTTCAATGCTGTCTACTAACAGTACTGTTATATCTCTGGTTCCAGAGCCTTGGGCATTATACATCTCAAGAGGAAAGCTCAACTCTCAAAACATTTTATTTTTGCCCTGTGGTTTTTCTGGAAACTTCAATAACAGCATGAGTTTTCTAGCTGCTAAAGATTCTTGCTGTGTTAGGAAGAGTAAGCATAAGAAAGTGAAGTTGCTCAGTCGTGTCCGACTCTTTGCGACCCCATGGACTGCAGCCTACCAAGCTCCTCTGCCCATGGGATTTTCCAGGCAAGAGTACTGGAGTGGACTGCCATTTCCTTCTCCAGGGGATCTTCCCAACCCAAGGATTGAACCCAGGTCCCCTGCATTGCAGACAGATACTTTACTGTCTGAGCCACCAGGGAAGCCAAAATGATACATAAATTGGCTTCTGCCCTACTTCTTAAGAGCAGTTTTTCCAGAGCTAATTAAGAGGTTGGAGAAGGAAATGGCAACCCACTCCAGTGCTCTTGCCTGGAAAATTCCATGGACGGAGGAGCGTTGTGGGCTACAGTCCATGGGGTTGCAAAGAGTCGGACACAACTGAGAGACTTCACTTTTCACTTTTACTTTCAGTTAAGAGGCTGTCTCTCATACTCTCATCCTCAGTAGGGACCTGATTAAAACTTAAACTCACAGCTCTTATGTTGTGGACCATTGGAATGTAAATGAAAATCAGAAAATTACTTAGTTATGAGAACTGCAGAACTTTTGGCACATAATGGTTCTATCCAGCTCCATTCACTGAGGGAATTAGCCAAACTCTTGCATGGCTTCTACCAGCTTAAGTCCATATTCCTAAAATAACTCAGATCTCCTAACTTAGCTGCCTGAAAACATTCCACAACTCTAGGAGAATTTACTATATATTGCATCCAAAATCTGGTGATAAGCAGGTTCCAGAACTCCCTTAGAGCACTTTATGTGGCAATTGTAAGTCCTTTGGTTGAGGCAGAAGGAGAAGTGTACAGCAGAGAATAATATGGTTGGATGGCATGACCAATTCAATGGACACGAGTTTGAGTAAGTTCTGGGAGTTGATGATAGGGAAGCCTGGTGTATTGCTGGCCATGGTGTCCCAAAGAGTATAACACAGCTAAGCTACTGAATTGAACTAGTAAGTCCTTTGACCTTTGAAACATAAAGTTATCACCCAGAACTGTTTCCTGAATATTCATCTTTAAATATTAAATTCTCCCCATCTAAGATCAGATCAGATCAGTCACTCAGTCGTGTCCGACTCTTTGTGACCCCATTAATTACAGCATGCCAGGCCTCCCTGTCCATCACCAACTCTCAGAGTTCACTCAGACTTACATCCATCGAGTCAGTTATGCCATCAAGCCATCTCATCCTCTGTCGTCCCCTTCTCCTCTTGCCCTCAATCCCTCCCATCATCAGAGTCTTCTCCAATGAGTCAACTCTTTGCACGAGGTGGCCAAAGTACTGGAGTTTCAGCTTTAGCATCATTCCTTCCAAAGAAATCCCAGGGCTGATCTTCAGAATGGACTGGTTGGATCTCCTTGCAGTCCAGGGGACTCTCAAGAGTCTTCTCCAACACCACAGTTCAAAAGCATCAATTCTTTGCGCTCAGCCTTCTTCACAGTCCAGCTCTCACATCCATACATGACCAGAAGAAAACCATAGCCTTGTCCCCATCTAAAGCAACATCTAAATGTGGGGAAACATTTGTAAAATAAAAAAGCACTCATAAATTGGTGAATGTATAATGTAAAAAAATTTGGATTATCTAATCATTTTTCCTTAGGTTGGAATATAGCAATAGAAGATGAGAAGTAATCATATCTTCTATAAGACTTAACTATTGCAAAGTAATGTTAAGTAAAGAAATGGGCACTTAATCTAGTTATTCTATTTCTTAGAATGCAGTAAAGATGTTTTCAGAACTAACTTGTGAGTTACAGGTTTAAAATGTATGTCGAACATAGAACATAGATTTAAATGCAAAAATGTTTACTGTCTTCTGTTACATGTAAATGGCAAACATTGTCACCATCATTTTGGGAAAAGGGCCCTTTAGAATTATTTATTGTGTATATTTGTGTCTAGTGCTAGGAACAGGAGAGATATATGTAGAGAGGAAATTATTACTATAATTTTTTACACATTAACCTATTTTAAATTTATTGAATGACTTTTAGAGAATGTGCTTGGGCATTATCTAACTCTTCCAGTTGTGTGGTGATTGAAAGCTCTAATTTGTGTATTTTTATAATGCTGTTAAACACTAAATAAAGAAATCTAATTTTATACTATGCTAATGATTCAAAAAAACCATAGGTCCATTTAGAAATTTGTTTCTATTAATATTTTAATTGTTTTATTAACATAATATTAGGAACATTCACAGGTGGTGATTTTTCTTATAATTAATTATTTACCATTCTTTATTATAATGGTAAATAGAGAAACTTTTAATCTTTTATAGCTTCTCAATTTGGACACCTTTATTAGCATCTTTGATATTTTTATTATATCCATGATGGCATACAAAAATTTATTGGTGAATATGCATTAATTGGCTACAGACAATAGATCTGTATATTAACAAAAATGATGAAAATAATACTGCTTAAAGTAAAAAGTATACCTTTATGTTTTTTGATCCACTATGTCTATGCTGAATTAGTAAGATTACTCCATTCTTTTTTCATTACTTCTTTTTTATTGTTTTTTAATTGAAGGAAAATTGCTTTAGAGAATTTTGTTTTTTTTCTGTCAAATCTCGACATGAATCAGCCACAGGTATACATATATCCCCTTTCTTTTGAATCTCCCTCCCACCTCTTTCCACATCCCACTCCTCTAGGTGGATAGAGAGCCCCTGTTTGAGTTTCCTGAGCCATGCAGCAAATTCTCCTTGGCTGTTTATTTTACATATGGTAAAGTAAGTTTCCATGTTACTCTCTCCATACATCTCACCCTCTACTCCCCTCTCCCCAAGTCCATAAGTCTATTCTCTATGTCTGTTTCTCCATTGTTGGCCCTGTAAATAAGTTCTTCAGTATCATTCTTCTAGATTTCATATATATGTGTTAGAATATGATTTCATCTTTCTCTTCCTGACTCACTTCAGACTCTGTATAATAGGTTCTAGGTTTATCCACCTCATCAGAACTGACTCAAATGCATTCCTTTTATGGCTGAGTAGTATCCCATCATGTATATGTACCACAACTTCTTTAGCCATTCATCTGTCAATGGACATGTAGATTGCTTTCATGTTCTAGTTATTGTAAATAGTGCTGCAATGAACAGTGATATACATGTGTCTTTTTCAATTTTGGTTTTCTCAGGGTATATGCCTAGGAGTGGGATTTGCTGGGTCCAATGGTACTCTTGCCTGGAAAATTCCGTGGATAGAGGAGCCTGGTGGGCTTCAGTTCATGGGGTCCACGAAGAGTCAAACACTACTGAGTGACTTCACTTTCACTTTTCACTTTCATGCATTGGAGACGGAAATGGCAACCCACTCCAGTGTTCTTGCCTGAAGAATCCCAGGGACGGGGGAGCCTGGTGGGCTGCCGTCTGTGGGGTCACACAGAGTCAGACACAACTGAAGCGACACAGCAGCAGCATCATGGTGGTTTTATTCCCAGGTTTTAAGGAATCTCCATACCGTCATCCATAGTAGCTGTATCAATTTACATTCCCACCAACAGTGCAAGAGTGTTCCCTTTTCTCCATGACCACTCCAGCACATTTATTATTTGTAGATTTTTTGATGATGGCCATTCTGACTAGTGTGAGATGATATCTCACTGTGGTTTTGATTTGCATGTCTCTTATGACTAATATTGAGCATCTTTTCATATGCTTGTTAGTCATCTGTATGTCTTCTTTGGAGAAATGTCTGCTTAGGTCTTTTCCTCACTTTTTGATTGGGTTGTTTATCTTTCCAGCATTGAGTTGTATGAGCTGCTTGTATATTTTGAAAATTAATCCTTGGTCAGTTGTTTCATTTGCTATTGTTTTTCCCATTCTGAGGGTTGTCTTTTACCTTACTTATAGTGTCCTTGGCTGTGCAAAAATTTATAAGTTTAATCAGGTCCCACTTGTTTACTTTTGTTTTTATTTCCATTACTTTAGAAGGTGGGTCATAGAGGATCTTGCTTTGATTTATGTCAAAGTATTCTGCTTATGTTTTCCTCTAAGAGTTTTATAAAAAGTTTCTGGTCTTACATTTAGATCCTTAATCCATTTTGAGTTTACCTATGTGTATGTTGTTAGGAAGGTTTTTAATTTCATTGTTTTACATGTAGCTATCCAGTTTTTCCAGCACCATTTATTGAAGAGGCTGTCTTTCCCCTTATTATATATTCTTGCCTCCTTTGTCAAAAATAAGATACCCTTTGATACATGGGTTTATTTCTGCACTTTCTGTCTTGTTCCATTAGTCTATATTTCTGTTTTTTTCTGCCAGTATCATACTGTCTTGATGACTGTAGCTTTGTAGTGTAATCTGAAGTCAGGAAGGCTGATTCCTCCAGCTCCATTCTTCTTTCTCAAGACTCTTTGGCTATTTGGGATCTTTTGTGTTTTCATATGAATTGTGAAATTTTTTCCTCTATTTCTGTGAATAATGCCATTGGTAATTTGATAGGGATAACATTGAATCTGTAGGTTGTGTTTGGTAGTTTAGTCATTTTCACAATATTGACTCTTCCTACCCAGGAACTTGGAATGTCTCTCCATATACTTATGCCATCTTTGATTTATTTCTTTATTTTCTTATAATTTTCTGTGTCAAGTTCTTTTGTCTCCTTAGGTAAGTTTACTCCTAGATATTTAATTATTTTTGTTGCAGTGGTGAATGGGATTGATTTCTTAATTGCTCTTTCTGATTTTTCATTGTTAGTATATAAAAATGCAAATAATTTCTATGTATTGACTTTGTATCCTGTAACTTCTCTAAATTGACTGATTAGCTCTAGTAATTTTCTGATACTATCTTTAGAATTTTCTGTGTACAGCATCATGTCATCTGCAAAGAGAACTTCACTTCTTCTTTTCTGATCTGTGTTCCTTTAATTTCTTTTTCTTCTCTGTTTGCTGTAGCTAGGACTTCCAAAACTATGTTGAATAATAGCTTTGTCTTGTTCCTGATCTTAGGGAGGATGCTTTCAGTTTTTCACCATTGAGAATAATGTTTGTTATAGGCTTATCATATAAGGCCTTTACTGTGTTGAGGTAGGTTCCTGCTATGCCCATTTTTTGAAGAGTTTTAATCATAAATGAGTGCTGAATTTTGTCAAAGACTTTTTCTGCATCTATTGAGATTACCATATGGTTTTTATCTTTCAATTTGTTAATATGGTGTATCACATTGATTTGCATATAATGAATTATTGTATTCCTGGAAGAAACCTAACTTGATCATGGTGTTTGAGTTTTTTGATGTATTGCTGAATTCTGTTTGCTAAAATTTTGTTGAGCATTTTTACATCTATGTTCATCAGTGATATTGGCATGTAGTTTTCTTTTTTTGTGTGTTGTCTTTGTCTGGTTTTGGTATCAGGGTGATGGTGGCCTCGTAGAATAAGTTTGGAAGTGTTCCTTCCTATGCAGTCCTTTTTTGTTACCTCTAACAAACATCCCAACAGGGAGACTAAGTATATGCTGCTTTGCATATTTATCAGATTCTCCTTCAAAGTCACTTTTAAGGACTTTTTGCCCACCGTGCTTTACATTTGGGTTAGATTACCATTCGACAAATATAGACTACTGGAAGAAAGATGTGGAGAGTGTGTGGTAGTCATGACTGGAGTCTCTTTACTTTGGGGGAAATAAGGCAGTGGAAGAAAGAGAAAAATATAGGCTAAGGAAATAAACAAGGACTGTGCATATTAATTGTATACATACACATAGGTTTCTGTTTTAGCTCAGTCTATGGAACAGCAATGTAAGAACTCCTGAAATATAATATTAGCTCAGACCACAAAAGTCGTTTTACCATAGCATGTATAGGTAGGTCTCAGTTTCAGTTCATTTCAAAGCACAAAAAGAAAGAACGAAAAAAAAAAAAAAAAAAAAAGGTGAACTTGTTTCACTCTCATATACATGATTCAGGGGTACTTAGCCTTCAAAATGATTGATAGTGACCTAGTTTGAAAGAATAGTGAAAGGCTATAGATGCTTTTTATGTAAAATCAGCCATTCCAATGTACTCCAACATAGCTGCAATACAGGAAGCTAGGTCATCCTCAAGAGAGAACGAGAGAAAAAGTTGCTGTACTTGTATTTAACACCAAAAGAGCTGCCGTCTGCAGAGTCAGGCACTGGAGTGTAATGACTCAGTTTAATGTTGAGCAACTAGAGAACCATCTCAAACATCTAGAGGATCTAGAGGCATCTTGTTCTATTGGCAGAAGCAGCATAGGACAACATAAATATCCCTGAATGAAGCCATGCTGCTGACCCTCTCAATGGTCCCTGTGTTGCTATTTTTAGAGCAAAGTAATTTGATATTCTTTTGGATTTTCCTTTTTAGATTTGTTTCAGACAGTGAAGGTTATGTGGGATTTAGGATTGAATTTAACAAACTTTATAGCACTGTTCAATATGGCATTTTCTCTTTCTAAAAGAACATAATGAGTTTCCCGCCCCCCCAGGGAGATGGAATAACAAGAAAACATGCTTTTTTTCTTCTAATTTTCTTCTCTTGACTTTAGAAAATAGTGGAACGTTTTTACTGCCTTAACCAAAGCAGAAAGTCATTGTGGGTGTTGCAAAGAGGCCAGTAGGTGTTTTTATGAAAAAAATAAAGGTAAAGAATGGAGATGGTGGCTAGAGTAGAAGGAAAAGGAAAAGTTGAAGTCACCCCTTCTGCCTTCCCCATCAAGCTTTAAATTCAAGAATCAAGAAGAAACAGTGCTATCCAGGAAACAGAGGCTGTCAGGTGAGGCCAGCTCTGCCCACAACAAAACCTCCAGCAGCAGGTCATCCTAGCTCAGGACATCTCCTCCTCCATCACTGAAGGACCTGGCTGATTCCCTGCCTGCTGTATAAATAGAGATAACAATGTGTATTCCAACATTCCCTTTGCCCTCTGATAGCAAGTATTGTCTGTAACCTTTTAAACCTTTGATATTCCTTTCAGAGTTATAAATTTGTTTTCCTCAGAACTGTACACTTCTTTTCAGATATTGAAAAACAACAGTATATCAACACAGAATTTCTCTTTAAAACAAAACAGGACAAAATTTGCCCAAAATAAAACAGAAAACACCTCATGAAATTCACGAATATTTTGAAAACAGTTCAGTGGGCTACATGAAGGTGATCACAACCAGAAGTCATTTTCCTGCTTAATCATATTAGAAATCCCCATCATAAGTTCAAAGAAAGTGAATGTCAGAAAGACTTGGGCCAACACAGTGGCTGGATATGGGAGTACAACCCTGATATCCTGCCTCCTGTCTTGTGCCTCCTTCACATTTCATCAGACTGTCTTCCATTTTATTCACTTCCTCTTCTTTTAAATAACCTTGAAATAAATTTCAACTTATCAGTATTTAAAATTAATCTTGATTTTTCTTATAAACTAAAGATATTTAAAATACAAATCAATAATATCAGCAATTGCAATTTTTTCAATAAAGATCACACATGTACATATATAAACATTATGAAAATAGTCACTAGTTGTAAGAGTGCAAATGTCAGTAGTACTGTAAAATTAACCACATTTTTATGTTAATGAGCATTCATGCTATAAAATAGGTACCTCATTAAGTTTGAGTTAGATATTTCATCATCATAAAGACTAGTAACATATTTGTACTTCATAAAAATAAAAACTGATCCTTGTATTTTAGCTTAGTTGCTTGAAGCTTGATCAATCACAAAGTGAGCTACAGATTGAATGATTGCAATAATAGATATTTATGAAAGATAACAGTTTTTCTATAATTCGTTATATTCAGAAAAAAAAAAAAAGGAAAAAAGCCTCAGATGTCCAGTATAGAAAGTAAACTACTCAGGGGAGTGTGAAGTTTAATTGAAACAAGGATTACTGGCATTTTCATGCCAGGCCCCAACAAGGAACTTCTACCCAGTGTGCATGCATACTAAGTCACTTCTGCTGGTGCTGCTAAGTCGCTTCAGTCCTGTCCAACTCTGTGTGACCCCATAGACAGCAGCCCTTTAGGCTCCTCTGTCCCTGGGATTCTCCAGGCAAGAATATTGGACTGGGTTGCCATTTCCTTCTCCAACTAAGTCTCTTCAGTTGTGTCTAACTCTTTGCAACCTTTTGGACGGTAGCCTACCAGGCTCCTCTGTCCATGTGGTTCTCCAGGCAAAATACTGGAGTGGGTTCTCATGCCCTCCTCCAGGGGATCTTCCCCATGCAGGGATCAAACTCCCATCTCTTAAGTCTCCTGCATTGGCAGGCAGATTCTCTACCACTAGCATCACCTGGGAAGCCCTCTGCCCAGTGTGGCTGAATCAATAGAAGCGACCTAGTTTGCTTCAGAAGCAAAAGAAATCTTTATTCTTTCTTTTGTTTCTGGTTAGTTATCTATTTTATGCACAGTGTCATGCATATGTTAATCCTAATTTGTCCACCCCTTTCTTCCCCTTAGTGTCTATACATTGTGTTCTCTAGTCTGTGTTTCTGTTTCTGCTTTGTAAATCAAAAAAAGGGAAGGTGTGAGTTTGCACTCTGTAGAGGCCATGCTTTCTCCACAGGTGGTGGGCAGGGCTGCTTAATGGGGATCTTGTCTGGAAGGAGGTGCTGGCAGGGCAGGCGCACAGCTGAGCTGCTCAGGCTTCAGCTCAGTGGGGGGTGCAGCATCTCCTTGAGTGTCCCAGAGCTGAACGGTCAGGTGCACTCTTGCACTAGGAACTCTGACCTTAAGTGTCAGGTGCAAGGCGGCACCCCATGAGTAAGTGAGACTGAAGCACAAAGGAAAAGAAAAAGGTAAGACCTTAATTTATTACCCAGATGATTCTACTTTTAGTTCCAGAGAGTTGTTAATGGGCTTTTGCTGGGCTGATGTTTCAGAATGTTTCCCCATAGGGAAAGGTGGGATTGCAGAGGATTTGGTGTTAGTAAAGTTTCCCTTGGTCCACAAACCAAGTAGCCCCTGCCCACCATGGTCCAGTTTGAGCAGAGAAACCATATTTCCTAGAGTAGAGAAGATTTTCATCCCCACTGACTGAATGCTCTCAGTTGCCCATTCATGCCTTCTGGTTTTTGTTTGTTTGTTTGTTTGTTTTATTATTTATTTAAACGGGAGCCTATTATACAGAGTGAAGTAAGCCAGAAAGAAAAACACCAATACAGTATCATATCAGATCAGATCAGATCAGTCGCTCAGTCGTGTCCGACTCTTTGCGACCCCATGAACTGCAGCACGCCAGGCCTCCCTGTCCATCACCAGCTCTCGGAGGTCACTCAGACTCACATTCATCGAGTCAGTGATGCCATCCAGCCATCTCATCCTCTGTCGTCCCCTTCTCCTCCTGCCCTCAATCCCTCCCAGCATCAGAGTCTTCTCCAATGAGTCAACTCTTCGCATGAGGTGGCCAAAATACTGGAGTTTCAGCTTTAGCATCATTCCTTCCAAAGAAATCCCAGGGCTGATCTCCTTCAGAATGGGCTGGTTGGATCTCCTTGCAGTCCAAGGGACTCTCAAGAGTCTTCTCCAACACCACAGTTCAAAAGCATCAATTCTTTGGCGCTCAGCCTTCTTCACAGTCCAGCTCTCACATCCATACATGACCACAGGAAAGACCATAGCCTTGACTAGGCGAACCTTGGTTGGCAAAGTGATGTCTCTGCTTTTGAATATGCTATCTAGGTTGGTCATAACTTTCCTTCCAAGGAGTAAGGGTCTTTTAATTTCATGGCTGTAGTCACCATCTGCAGTGATTTTGGAGCCCAGAAAAATAAAGTCTGACACTGTTTCCACTGTTTCTCCATCTATTTCCCATGTAGTGATGGGACCAGATGCCATGATCTTCGTTTTCTGAATGTTGAGCTTTAAGCCAACCTTTTCACTCTCCACTTTAGTGCTCAAACTACCGCACAATTGCACTCATCTCACACGCTAGTAAAGTAATGCTCAAAATTCTCCAAGCCAGGCTTCAGCAATATGTGAACCGTGAACTTCCTGATGTTCAAGCTGGATTTAGAAAAGGCAGAGGAACCAGAGATCAAATTGCCAACATCCGCTGGATCATGGAAAAAGCAAGAGAGTTCCAGAAAAACATCTATTTCTGCTTTATTGACTATGCCAAAGCCTTTGACTGTGTAGATCACAATAAACTGTGGAAAATTCTGAAACAGATGGGAATACCAGACCACCTGATCTGCCTCTTGAGAAATCTGTATGCAGGTCAGGAAGCAACAGTTAGAACTGGTCATGGAACAACAGACTGGTTCCAAATAGGAAAAGGAGTACGTCAAGGCTGTATATTGTCACCATGTTTATTTAACTTATATGCAGAGTACATCATGAGAAATGCTGGACTGGAAGAAACACAAGCTGGAATCAAGATTGCTGGGAGAAATATCAATAACCTCAGATATGCAGATGATACCAATACAGTATACTAACGCATATATATGGAATTTAGAAAGATGGTAACAACAGCACTGTATGCGAGATAGCAAAAGAGACACAGATGTATAGAACAGTCTTTTGGACTCTGTGGGAGAGGGAGGGGGTATGATTTGGGAGAATTGCATTTAAACATGTATAATAACATATAAGAAACAAATCGCCAGTCCAGGTTCGATGCAGGATACAGGAAACTTGGGGCTGGTGCACTTGGATGACCCAGAGCGATGGTATGGGGAGGGAGGAGGGAGGGGGTTCAGGATGGGGAACACGTGTACACCCATGGTGGATGCATGCCTTCTGAAATTTTGTCTTGACCAGACATTCATCAGGCTTCTCTCCTCCCTACAGTGTCCTGAATTTTAACTTGCCCCAGGTCTGAGAAAGAGCTGAAAGCTCATCCTGGTATCTGACAAACTGCACAGAGACACTGTTCCCATCAGGCTCCACTGATCATTTTCTCTTGCTTGCACAATTTCCCTTATAAGTTTTTGCTGATTTTCATCACCCACACTCTCATCTGCATAAGGAGATGCAGGGTCCTTGCAGTCTTGTTGCTCAGAGCACTTCAGGCTGAAGCACTTCAAGTCACAGCACTTCTGCACGTGGTACACCATTGCCATCTTGAGCCATTTCTAAATGCGGCTGCCAAAATAGGGAGTGGGTGTGTGCTGGAAACTCTAACCCAGTGTGTTAAGGCCAAGGCCTGTGCACACAGCTCCCTATGGACAAGTGAAACTAGATTAAACCTGAAAGAAGAGGTTAGACTTTAGTGCCTAAGTTCTGTCTTGGCCTCCCAGGTGGTGCAGTAGTAAAGAACCTGCAAATGCAATAGATGTGGGTTCAGTCCCTGGGTTGGGAACATCCCCTAGAGAAGAGAATGGCTACCCACTCCAGTATTCGGGCCTGGAGAGTCCCACCGACAGAAGACCCTGGTAGGATATAGTCCATGGGGTCACAGAGAGTCCGTCAGGACTGAGAATGCAGACATTATGCAAGTTCTGTCTTATTTTTCCTGGAGGTTCCCAAGGGCTTTTCTCATGACACAGAGAGGTTAAAGAAAATTTCTGAGATGATTTGAGATAACAGAGAAGAATTTATAGAGTAATTTGTGTATAAAGGTAACAGCAGTGGTGATTTTTCAAATGAGGGGAATGTGGATAATAGCACAGGGGTGAAAGTCAACCATGGGTGATGGAGAGGCTTGAATTTGTATAATTGGAATGGAGATATTAATCAGGATAAAACACCCAGGTGCTTCAAGTTGAGGGCCAGTCTTTTCTGATTAAGTTAAATGCTGTCCATCAAGTGAAAGTGAAAGCATTCGTCACTCAGTTATGTCTGACTCTTTGCAACCCCATGAACCATAGACCACCAGGCTCCTGTGTTCATGGGATTCTCCAGGCATGAATACTGGAGTGGGTAGACAGTCCATTCTCCAGGGTATCACCCTGACCCAGGGATCAAACCTAGGTCTCTCTCCTGCATTGCAGGTGGATTCTTCACCATCTCAGTCTATTCTGATAAGATAAATGCTGTCTCCCATGTATATAGCAATAATTAAAGCAGGATGGAGGAAATAATAGCAAATTAAGCAACTGACAAAGAATTAATCTCAAAAATATACAAGGAGCTCATGCAGCTCAACACCAGAAAAATAAACGACCCAATCAAAAAAATGGGCCAAAGGACTAAGACATTTCTCCAAACAAGACATACAACTGGCCACGAAACACATGAAAAGATGCTCAACATCACTCATTATCAGAGAAATGCAAATCAAAACCACAATGAGGTCCCGTCTCACGTTAGTCAGAATGGCTGCTATCAAAAAGTCAGCAAACAATAATGCTGAAGAGGGTGTGGAGAACAGGAACCCTCTTACACTGTTAGTGGGAATGCAAACTAGTACAGCCACTGTGGAGAACAGTGTGAAGATTCCTTAAGAAACTGGAAATAGAACTGCCATGTGACCCAGCAATCCCAATGCTGGGCATATACACCGAATAAACCAGAATTGAAAGAGACAGGTGTACCCCAGTTTTCTTCACAGAACTGTTTACAATGGCTAGGACATGGAAGCAACCTAGATGTCCATCGGCAGATGAATGTATAAAGTGCATATACACAATGGAATATTACTCAGCTATTGAATACATTTGAATCAGTTCTAATGAGACGGATGAAACTGGAGCCTATTAACTGAGGGAAGTAAGAAAGAAAAGCACCAATACAGTATATTAACCCATATGTATATATATATATATATATATATATATATATATGTATTTTATTTTTCTGGGCTCCAAAATTACTGCAGATGCTGACTGCAGCCATGAAATTAAAAGACGCTTACTCCTTGGAAGGAAAGTTATGACCAACCTAGATAGCATATTCAAAAGCAGAGACATCACTTTGCCAACCAAGGTTCGCCTAGTCAAGGCTATGGTCTTTCCTGGGTCATGTATGGATGTGAGAGCTGGACTGTGAAGAAGGCTGAGCACCGAAGAATTGATGCTTTTGAACTGTGGTGTTGGAGAAGACTCTTGAGAGTCCCTTGGACTGCAAGAAGATCCAACCAGTCCATTCTGAAGGAGATCAGCCCTGGGATTTCTTTGGAAGGAATGATGCTAAGGCTGAAACTCCAGTATTTTGGCCACCTCATGCGAAGAGTTGACTCATTGGAAAAGACTCTGATGCTGGGAGGCATTGGGGGCAGGAGGAGAAGGGGACGACAGAGGATGAGATGGCTGGATGGCATCACTGACTCGATGGATGTGAGTCTGAGGCTGGTTCATGTCAATGTATGGCAAAAAAAAAAAAAAAAAAAAAAAAACCCAAAACACCACAATATTGCAAAGTAATTAGGCTCCAATTAAAATAAATTAATTAATTTAAAAAAGAAAAAAGAGTTTGGTAATACATAATAATGCCTGCCTCAGTATGTCACAAAACATTAACTGGATGATACAAAACCAGTTTTTAGTTTTGTATTTTAGTCTTTCCTAATATGCATAAGCTTTTCCCCACTGTGTTAGTTTTTAAATTAAACAAAAAAATATATATTTAAGACTAAATGAAACAAAATATTGCCCTGGACGCATATTTCAACACTGTTTTATTGTCAGATTTTATAAATTCTAAATCTTACCACCATGGTTGCAGTTTACAGATAATAATGCTAACTGAGAAAGCTGCTGAATCAGAAATCAACTGTTAACAGAGTAATTTTATGACAATAGATAGAAAGATACGTTCAGAAGAATGTAAATAAATGCACATCAGTGTTTTTATATGTACTTTCCAATTAAAGTGCCTTTGAAGATTAACTGTATACTTATCAGTGACCCTATCAGCCTATCAAACATCTTTATTGGAAGGTAGACAAATGGTAAGTTTATATATATAATAGAGAAAAAGAAAAACAGAAACCTCAGTATTACTTAATTGAATAGTAGTAAATTGAAACATTATTTTATATTATGTATACCGAGAGTAAAAATCTTGGGAGTAACTATTCCCAGATGTAGCTATTGATTTTGCAAAAAATCTAAGAACATGGAAAACCATTAATTGATGTTTTAGCTCTGTTTTTAATTTAATGGGAAGGGACTTCTCCATCCTTTCTATAAGCAAACTGGGTTTTACTTTTTGGTTTAATTTGCATATTGCTATCTACCAGTGAGGTGGAACATCTGTTTGTATTTTTTTTTTTTATTTTTAGCTCTTCTGATTTCTTTCCATCAGGTCCCTATACATGATCTTTGCTTGACATTTAACTTCTTTTTTATTTTGTCTAACTGTGTCGTTTATGGGATCTTAGTTATCTGACTAAGAGAAGAGTCCTAATTCCTAACCACTGAACTGACAGGGAATTTCTATGTTCAACTTTTTTGAAGTCACAGTTATTTCTTATTAATTTTAAGATCTCAGTGTGTATTAGGTAGCAATCCCTTGCCAACATTCAGTTCAGTCACTCAGTTATATCTGACATTTTGTGACGCTATGGACTGCAGCACGCTGGGCCTCCCTGTTCTTCACCAACTCCCGGAGTTTACTCAAACTCATGTCCATCAAGTTGGTGATGCCATCCAGCCATCTGATCCTCTGCCATCCCCTTCTCTTCCCACTTTTATCTTTCGCAGCATCATGATCTTTTCACATGAGTCAGATCTTTGCATCAGGTTGCCGAAATACTGAAACTTAAGCTTAAACATCAGTCTGTCCAATGAATACTCAGGACTGATCTCCTTTAGAATGGACAAGTTGGATCTCCTTATAGTCCAAGAGACTCTCAAGAGTTTTCTCCAACACCACAGTTCAAGAGCATCAATTCTTTGGCACTCAGCTTTCTTCATAGTCCAACTCTCATATCCATACATGGCTACTGGAAAAACCATAGCTTTGTCTAGATGGGCCTTTGTTGGCAAAGTAATGTCTCTGTTTTTTAATATGCTATCTAAGTTGGTCATAGCTTTTCTTCCAAGGAGCAAGCATCTTTTAATCTCATGGCTGCAGTCACCATCTGCAGTGACTTTTGAGCCAAAAATAAATAAATACTTAAAATAAAGGCTGTCACTGTTTCCATCGTTTCTCCATCTATTTGCCATGAAGTGATGGGACCAGATGCCGTGATCTTAGTTTTCTGATTGTTGAGCTTTAAGGCAATGTTTCCACTCTCCTCTTTCACTTTCATCAAGAGGCTCTTAGTTCTTCTTCATTTTCTGCCATAAGCGTGGTGTCATCTGCATATCTGGGTTATTGGTATTTCTCCCGGCAATCTTGATTCCAGTTTGTGCTTCATCCAGTCCATCATTTCTCATGATATACTCTGCATATAAGTTAAATAATCAGGGTGACAATAAACAGCCTTGACATACTCCTTTGCCAATTTGGAACCAGTCTGTTATTCCATGTCTGGTTCTAACTGTTGCTTCCTGACCTGCATACCAGTTTCTTAGGAGGCAGGTCAGGTGGTCTAGTATTCCCATCACTTGAGGAATTTTCCACTTTGTTGTGGTCCACACAGTCAAAGGCTTTTGTGTAGTTGATAATGTAGAAGTAGATGTTTTTCTGGAACTCTCTTGCTTTTTCTATGATCCAATGGATGTTGGCAATTTGATCTTTGTTTCCTCTGCCTTTTCTAAATCCAGCTTGAACATCTGAAAGTTCATGGTTCACTGTTGAAGCCTGGCTTGGCACTATTAGACATTGTGAAAACCTTTTAGTTTGTGACCAGTATGCTTGCTTTGTCTATGAGTATCAGTGGAATTTGAAAAAAAAAAAAAAATCAGTCTTAAATCACTGATTTATGAATCTGCCTTAATGATAGATAGATAGTGAAGTTGCTCAGTTGTGTCCGACTCTTTGTGACCCCATGGGCAGTAACCAACCACGATTCTCTGTCCATGGGATTTTCCAGGTTGCCATTTCCTTCTCCAGGGGATCTTCCAGACACAGGGATCAAACCCGGGTCTCCCGCATTGTGGGCAGACATTTTACCGTCTGAGCCACCAGGGAAGGCTCAAAATATTAAAACAGTAAAAAATTTTTTTTTAAAAAAAGGAAATTTGAATTTGCACATATTTTGTTGGTAAAATTTTTGAAATACAATACAGTCAAGTGTTTGTGAGAATAAATGAAAACAGGAACACTTTGGCATTTAATGTTGGACTAAACTTCTTCATCCATTCTGAACAAATTCTGGTAATTTTCATTAAAATTAAGTATGCAAATATTCTATGACTGCAGAATGGATTTAAATACTTACCTTGTACTTATTTGAGTCCTAATTATCATGCAAGTGCTCACAAATAGACTGTCACATGTGTATTTTTTATATGATATTCATTGTAACATTCTAAGTAGTTATCAAGAAAATGAATTGAGTATAATGTACACACAAGATGGTTTACTAAGGGACAGTAAGAAGCAATATGTTCTATTTAAATACAGAGAAAAGGTACACTTAAAACACAGACTTGACTAAAATGGAAGATGAAACCTACAGCATAACACTATTTTTGTCAAACAATGTGGATAATTGTATATGCTTTCTCTGCTGCTGCTGCTAAGTCGCTTCGGTCATGTCCGATTCTGTGTGACCCCATAGATAGCAGCCCACTAGGCTCCTCTGTCCCTGGGATTCTCCAGGCAAGAACACTGGAGTGGGTTGCCATTTCCTTCTCCAATGCAGGATAGTGAAAAAATAAAGTGAAGTCGCTCAGTCGTGTCTGACTCCTAGCGACCCCATGGACTGCAGCCCACCAGGCCCCTTTGTTCATTGGATTTTCCAGGTGAGAGTACTAGACTGGGTTGCCATTGCCTTCTCCTATGCTTTCTTTAGGATTACACATATCTAACTACTCCTTATTGCCAAATTCAGACTTAAATTGAACAAAGTAGGGAAAACCACTAGACCATTCAGGTATGACCTAGATCAAATCCTTTATGATTATACAGTGGAAGTGAGAAATAGATTTAAGGGCCTAGATCTGATAGATAGACTGCCTGATGAACTGTGGAATGAGGTTCGTGACATTGTACAGAAGACAGGGGTCAAGACCATCCCCGTGGAAAAGAATTGCAAAAAAGCAAAATGGCTGTCTGGGGAGGCTAACAAATAGCTGTGAAAAGAAGAGAAGCGAAAAGCAAAGGAGGAAAGGAAAGATATAAACATCTGAATGCAGAGTTCCAAAGAATAGCAAGAAGAGATAAGAAAGCCTTCTTCAGTGATCAATGCAAAGAAATAGAGGAAAACAACAGAATGGGAAAGACTAAAGATCTCTTCAAGAAAATCAGAGGAAACATTTTGTGCAAAGATGGGCTCGATAAAGGACAGAAATGGTATGGACCTAACTGAAGCAGAAGATATTAAGAAGAGATGGCAAGAATACACAGAAGAACTGTGCAAAAAAGATCTTCACGACCCAGATAATCACGATGGTGTGATCACTGACCTAGAGCCAGACATCCTGGAATGTGAAGTCAAGTGGGCCTTAGAAAGCATCACTAGGAACAAAGCTAGTGGAGGTAATAGAATTCCAGTTGAGCTATTCCAAATCCTGAAAGATGAAACTTTGAAAGTGCTGCATTCAATTTGCCAACAAATTTGGAAAATTCAGCAGTGGCCACAGGACTGGAAAAGATCAATTTGCATTCCAATCCCAAAGAAAGGCAATGCCAAAGAATGCTCAAACTAGCATACAATTGCACTCATCTCACACGCTAGTAAAGTAATGCTCAAAATTCTCCAAGCCAGGCTTCAGCAATATGTGAACCATGAACTTCCTGATGTTCAAGCTGGTTTAAGAAGAGGCAGAGGAACCAGGGATCAAATTGCCAACATCCACTGGATCATGGAAAAAGCAAGAGAGTTCCAGAAAAACATCTATTTCTGCTTTATTGACTATGCCAAAGCCTTTGACTGTGTGGATCACCGTAAACTGTGGAAAATTCTGAAAGAGATGGGAATACCAGACTACCTGATCTGCCTCTTGAGAAATCTGTATGCAGGTCAGGAAGCAACAGTTAGAACTGGACATGGAACAACAGACTGGTTGCAAACAGGAAAAGAAGTATGTCAAGGCTGTATATTGCCACCATGTTTATTTAACTTATATGCAGAGTACATCATGAGAAATGCTGGACTGGAAGAAACACAAGCTGGAATCAAGATTGCTGGGAGAAATATTAATAACCTCAGATATGCAGATGACACCACCCTTATGGCAGAAAGTAAAGAGGAACTAAAAAGCCTCTTGATGAAAGTGAAAATGGAGAGTGAAAAAGTTGCCTTAAAGCTCAACATTCAGAAAACGAAGATCATGGCATCTGGTCCCATCACTTCATGGGAAATAGATGGGGAAGCAGTGGAAACAGTGTCATACTTTATTTTTCTGGGCTCCAAAATCACTGCAGATGCTGACTGCAGCCATGAAATTAAAAGACGCTTACTCCTTGGAAGGAAAGTTATGACCAACCTAGATAGCATATTCAAAAGCAGAGACATCACTTTGCCAACCAAGGTTCGCCTAGTCAAGGCTATGGTCTTTCCTGTGGTCATGTATGGATGTGAGAGCTGGACTGTGAAGAAGGCTGAGCACCGAAGAATTGATGCTTTTGAACTGTGGTGTTGGAGAAGACTCTTGAGAGTCCCTTAGACTGCAAGGAGATCCAACAAGTCCATTCTGAAGGAGATCAGCCCTGGGATTTCTTTGGAAGGAATGATGCTAAAGCTGAAACTCCAGTATTTTGGCCACCTCATGCGAAAAGTTGACTCATTGGAGAAGACTCTGATGCTGGGAGGCATTGGGGGCAGGAGGAGAAGCGGACGACAGAGCATGAGATGGCTGGATGGCATCACTGACTCGATGGACGTGAGTCTGAGTGAACTCCAGGAATTGGTAATGGACAGGGAGGCTTGGTGCACTGTAACTCATGGGGTAGCAAAGAGTTGGACACAACTGAGTGACTGATCTGATCTGATCTGATCTGAACTAAGAATATATATTAAGTACATAAAATAGTAGTTATGAAAATATTGAAATGTGAATAAGGTTCAAATGGAGAAAATGAAGTGAAATAAAACAAGAGGGTAAATTTGTCAGTCAAGATGGTATTAATGTTCCATGAATTCTTTGCATCAAAATTTTCCTATAGCTACCTACCCCCCCAACAAAATAAGAATAGTAATAATAATACAGTTCAGTTCATTTCAATTCAGTTGCTCAGTTGTGTCCAACTCTTTGCAACCCCATGAACCACAGAACTCCATGCCTCCCTGTCCATCACCAAGTGCCGGAGTCTACCCAATCCTATGTCCATTGAGTCGGTGATGCCATCCAACCATCTCATCCTCTGCTGTCCTCTTTTCATCCTGCCCTCAATCTTTCCCAGCATCAGGGTCTTTTCAGATGAGTCAGCTCTTCACATCGGGTAGCCAAAGTATTGGAGTTTCAGCTTCAACATCAGTCCTTCCTGAGAACACCCAGGACTGATCTCCTTTAGAATGGACTGGTTGGACCTTCTTGCAGGCCAAGGGACTCTCGAGAGTCTTCTCCAACACTACAGTTCAAAAGTATCAATTCTTCATCACTCAGTTTTCTTTATAGTCCAACTCTCACGTCCATACACGACTACTGGAAAAATCATAGCCTTGACTAGACGGACCTTTGTTGGCAAAGTAATGTTTCTGATTTTTAATATGCTCTCTAGGTTGGTCATAGTACAAGAAGAATGGAAATGTCTAATTGATCACCTAAAATTGCATAATTAGAAAAAATATATCAAGTTGTTATAATGAAAGATGAAATGGTAATATATTTAGTATTAGCTTGCTAAACATTTATGATTAATTTTGGAGAGATGAGAGAGCACATATATTTAAGTAAAAGCAAAGTCTAGAATCAAATATTTACAATAAAATATTATACAAAGTTATTTCATTTGAATATACTAATTTAATTCAAAATCAGCAAAACTCCAGTGGTTAGCTAAACTGGTGGGATAACCATCCTCTTCTTGTTTTTTAAATTATATCATCTGGAGTTAATCCTATTTTCCCTATAACAAAAAAATAGTTTTCAGCTCCTTTGGTGATATTGTTTTTCCCCTACCTTTTGATGCTTTCTGGAGAAATTGAAATATTTTTCCCAAGTAGAACTAAATAAACAAGAGTACATTCAGAATACTGCTTTCTTATTCTAATACTATTGCCAAAATAAAATCACTTAAGTGTAGTAGATAACAAGTTGTTCTACTTGATGCCAATCTCACTATTGAAAAAAATAATCAATTTCTTATTTTTGAATACATGTAATTACATATATAGTAAAGACATTCAGTGAATAGGAACTCTTCCTGTTAAGAATAATATAGTCATTCTTTGTTCCAATAATAATTGGAAATAATCCAGGGTTTAAATACCTGCCATAATGTACTTGTAATGGTAACATAATCACTTCAATTTTACTCCATACTAAGCATGAATATTAAATTTTTTCTAAGGGAGAAGAACTTCCCTTAATCACTATTATAAAGCACTGAATAGTTTTAAAAATTAGCTTCTGCTACAGACTTATTCATGTTTCTCAATTAGTTCAAAGACAAGCAGTTCTTTAAGAAAAATAAATATATTGAAATAAATTTTGATGACTGTAATATTGTTTAAATCATGAGCAGTGTCAAGCTGCTTTATATACTGTGTTGTCAAAAGTTAAAACAAAAAGCAAAGTGTATATGTGCATACAACTTTCCATTGGATATATTTTCTAAGTTCAAACTACCACTCTAGCAGCAATATTCAGACATCAATTAAAGTTCATAGGAAATTTCCATATTTCAAAATGCACTCAATTATAAAATGGAGGAACTTCCATATAATTTTTACTTGAAAGTGATTACCTGCTCTGTAATGATATGACAAAAAGCAAACATCAAGAAAAATCTAATAGGGTTTTGTAAATATGTTCAACTAAGAGCATATATGTGTGGATTGATGCCTGTGTTTGGCATTATCGATCTCATGGGGAAAGATTTTCATAGAGGAAATAAGTAAAATCTGCTCACAAATTAACATTAAGAGATGAATATTTGTAAATGGTAATGATATGGAACACAAACTTTGAATCGTAATGAAACAAAACAAAACAAACAAAAAAAGAAAAAAGAAATCCCTTATTCTCATTAGTAGACATTTATTACAAAATTGTATTCCATTTTTTTTCTTTTGTTTCTTCTCTTATACAGGGTATGCATTAAACATTTATTTTTATCTTTTGGTCCTTAAACCCTAAAAGTATCTACTGTCTGATCCTTTGTCACAAAATGTTTGCTGACTTCATAATTAGAAAACTATATATATTTGTTTAAAGATTCTAGCCATGATATTTTGCAATTTACAATTCATATTTTCTAGAAGTTGGTAAAGATGTAACTGTTTTACAGTATATGTGAACACCGCAGAAATACTTTCAGCAACATTTATGATGGTTTTATATCAGGTATTGATACACAGTCTGTTTCTGCTTTCCCTAATCTGTATCCCTAATCTGTAAAGGACAGAAATGGTATGGACCCAACAGAAGCAGTAGATATTAAGCAGAAGTGGCAAGAATACATAGAACTATAAAGAAAAGATCTTCATTACCCAGTTAACCATGATGGTGTGATAACTCACCTAAAGCCAGATGTCATGGAGTAAGAAGTCAAGTGGGCCTTCGGAAGAGTCACTATGAACAAAGCTAGTGGATGTGATGGAATTCCAGTTGAGCTGTTTCAAATCCTAAAAGATGGTGCTGTGAAAGTGCTGCACTCAATATGCCAGCAAATTAGGAAAACTCAGCAGTGGCCACAGGACTGGAAAAGGTCAGTTTTCATTTCAATTCCAAAGACAATGCCAAAAAATGCTCAAACTACCACACAGTTGTACTCATCTCACGTGCTAGTAAAATAATGCTCAAAATTCTCCAAGTCAGGCTTCAACAGTACATGAACCATGAACTTCCAGATATTTAAGTTAGATTTAGAAAAGGCAGGGGAACCAGAGATCAAACTGCTAACATCTGTTGGATCATGGAAAAAGCAAGAGAGTTCCCGAAAAACACCTGCTTCTGCTTTATTGAGTACATCACAAACTTTAATGTGGATCACAACAAACTGTGGAAAATTCTTCAAGAAATGGGAATACCAGACCACCTGACCCACCTCCTGAGAAATCTGTATGCAGGTCAGGAAGCAATGGTTAGAACTGGACATGAAACAACAGACTGGTTCCAAATAGAAAAAGGAGTACGTCAAGGCTGTATATTGTCACCCTGCTTATTTAACTTATATGAAGAGTACATCATGAGAAATGCTGAACTAGATGAAGTACAAGCTGGAATAAAAATTGCCAAGAGAAATATCAATAACCTCAGATATGCAGATGACAACACCCTTATGCTGAAAGTGAAGAACTAAAGAGCCTCTTGATGAAAGTGAACCAGAGAGTGAAGAAATTGCCTTAAATCTCAATATTCAGAAAACTAAGATCATGGCATCTGATCCCATCACTTCATAGATGGGAAAACAATGGAAAAAGTGACAAAGTTTATTTGGGGGGGCTTCAAAATAATTGTGTATGGTGACTGCATGAAATTAAAAGATGCTTGCTTATTGGAAGAAAAGCTATGAAAAACCTAGATCGTGTATTAAAAAACAGAGACATAACTTTGCCAAAAAATGTCTGTCTAGTCAAAGCTATGTAGTCATAGCTTTCCAGTAGGCATGTATGGATGTGAGATTTGGAGTATAAAGAAAAGTGAGAGCCAAAGAACTGATGCTTTTGAACTGTGGTATTGGAGAAGACTCTTGAGAGTCCCTTGGACAGCAAGGAGTTCCAACCAGTCCATCCTAAAGGAAATCAGTCCTGAATATTCATTGGAAGGACTAATGCTGAAGCTGAAATTACAACACTTTGGCTACCTGATGTGAAGAACTGACTTATTTGAAAAGACCCTGATGCTGGGAAAGATTGAAGGCAGGAGGAAAAGGGCACAGCAGAGGATTATATGGTTGGATGGCATCACTGACTCAATGGACATGAGTTTGAGTAAGCTCAGGGAGTTGGTGATAGATAGGGAAGCTTGGTGTGCTGCAGTCCATGGGGTCACACAGAGTCTGACAGGACAGAGCTGAAATTAACTGAATCTGTATCAACTGACCTGTTTATATGTAGCCATATACATACATATCCATCCTTAGCCATAACCCTTTAGTCATATACGTATACATATATGCTTCCCTGGTGGCTCAGGCAATAAAGAATGTGACTGGAATTCAGGAGACCCTGGTTCGTTTCCCAGGCCAGGAAGATCCTTTAGAGAAGGGATAGGCTACCTGCTACAATATTCTTGGGCTTCCCTGGTGGCTCAGCTGGTTAAGAATCCACCCATTATGTGGGAGACCAGGGTTCCATCCCTGAGTTGGGAGGATCCCCTGGAGGAGGAATTGTCAACCCAGTTCAGTATTCTTGCCTGGAGAATCCCCATGGACAAAGGTGTCTGGCAGGCTATATATAGTCCATGGGGTCACACAGAGTCAGAAACTACTGAGTGACTAAGAAAGCACATATATGCTTATGAACTTCATTTAGGTTGCTGATGCAGTTGTATCCAGGGTTACCCTGGTTCAGTTCAGTTCAGTTGCTCAGTCATGTTCAATTTTTTTCAACACAATGGACTGCAGCAGCCAGGCTTCCCTGTCCATCACCAGCTCGTGGAGCTTGCTCAAACTCATTGCCATCGAGTTGGTGTTGGCATCCAACCATCTTATCCTCTGCTCTCTGCTTCTCCTCCTGCCTTCAGTCTTTCCCAGAATCAGGTCTTATCCAGTGAGTCAGTTTTTCACATCAGGTGGCCAAAGTATTGTAATTTCAGCTTCAGTGTCAGTCCTTCCAATGAATATTCAGGACTAATTTCCTTAGGATGGACTGGTTTGATCTCCTTGCAATCCAAGAGTCTTCTCCACCATCATGGTTCAAAAGCATCAGTTCTTCCACATTTAGCTTTTTTATAGTTTAACTTTCACATCCATACATGACTACTGGAAAAACCATAACTTTGACTAGACGGACCTTTGTTGGCAAAGTAATGTTGCTGCTTTTTAAAATGCTGTCTAGGTTGGTCATAACTTTTCTTCCAAGGAGCAAGCATCTTTTAATTTCATGCCTGCAGTCACCATCTGCAGTGATTTTAGAGCCTTCCAAAATAAAGGCTGTCATTGTTTCCACTGTTTCCCCATGTATTTTCCATGAAATAATGGGACCAGATGCTGATCTTGGTTTTCTGAATGTTGAGTTTTAATCCAATGTTTCCACTCTCCTCTTTCATTTTCATCAAGAGGCTCTTCAGTTCTTCACTTTCTGCCATAAGGGTGGTGTCATCTAAATATCTGAGGTTATTGATATTTCTCCCGGCAATCTTGATTCCAGCTTGTGCTTCATCCAGCCCAGCATTTCTCATGATGTACTCTGCATATAATTTAAATAAGCAGAGTGACAATATACAGCCTTTATTTACTCCTTCCCAATTTGGAACCAGTCTGTTGTTCCATGTCCAGTCCTAAATGTTGCTTCCTGACCTGCATATGGATTTCTCAGGAGGCAAGTAAGGTGGTCTGGTATTCCCATTACTTGAAGAATTTTCCACAGTTTGTTGTGGTCCACACAGTCAAAGGCTTTGGCGTATTCAATAAAGCAGAAACAGATGTTTTTCTGGAACTCTCTTGCTTTTTCGATGATCCAGCAGATGTTGGCAATTTGATCTCTGTTTCCTCTGCCTTTTCTAAGTCTAGCTTGGACATCTGAAAGTTCACACTTCACGTACCATTGAAGCCTGTCTAGAAGAATTTTGAGCATTACTTTGCTAGCATGTGAGTTGCGTGCAATTGTGCTATAGTTTGAGCATTCTTTGGCATTGCCTTTCTTTGGGCAATTTTTGACTTTTTCTAGTCCTGTGGCCACTGCTGAGTTTTCCAAATTTGCTGGCATATTGAATGCAGCCCTTTCACAGCATCATCTTCTAGGACTTGAAATAGCTCAACTGTAATTCTATTCCAAATCCTAAGTATGTCCAATATTATATATAAAAAAAAAAAAATAACCTAGGACGTCTTGCAAGGAATCCTGGATATCTATCTTCTATGCCTATCAGATCAGATCAGATCAGTTGCTCAGTCGTGTTCGACTCTTTGCGACCCCATGAATCGCAGCATGCCAGGCCTCCCTGTCCATCACCAACTCCGGGAGTTCACTCAGACTCACGTCCATCGAGTCAGTGATGCCATCCAGCCATCTCATCCTCTGTCGTCCCCTTCTCCTCTTGCCCCCAATCCCTCCCAGCATCAGAGTCTTTCCCAATGAGTCAACTCTTCACATGAGGTGGCTAAAGTACTGGAGTTTCAGCTTTAGCATCATTCCTTCCAAAGAAATATGCATTTTGATTATTCGTGTTCTTGGAATGATTATAAAGCTTGAGACTGAGTAAGAGTTCTAAATATTTCATGGGAGTCTAACATGAAAATCTGACCCTTCCATGTTTTTTACAATGGACATTCTAGTTGTTTTCAATTTTAAACTTAATTTAGGTTGAGTACTCTAGACACATATCTTGAACTGAAGATTTACATGCAGAGACTTATTGGGAGAAGACATGTGAAAGAGTGAGGCTGTAGAACTGGGTAGAGATAAAATTTTATCTGCAGTGAAACCACAGCAGAAATCACAGAAATAAGCCCCATAGGGTATCTGAAGCTGGTGTGGGCTTTCAGATATTTCCCCAGTTAAGGCAAGAGTTCTGGGAATTTGTATCCAAATGACTAGTTATTGGAGGAGGGAATTTTCCAGGACAAGATTTAAACTTGGTAAATCAACTCCTTATACCTGAAACAACATTAACATATGAGATGACAGTCCAGTGTCCCTCAGTTGATTGGCTACAACAGCTGTTTGACTCCTATCTCATAGGAAACTCTGGGATAGAACTTCTTACCTGAACCTCACAAGGATAAACTAAACCATGGTATTTTTTTATAAAAACACTGAAGTAAAATTGTTCTTACAAAACACTGGCCTAGATTCAGAGTTACCCTTTCTTCAAAGGATAATAAGAGGATCAGAATAAAGAAGATGAATAAAGAAAATTACAGAACTCATTCTCTCTCTTGACCTCTGAATATATATATATATAAATCATTTTCAGTTTCTTAAACCTCCTCAAGACAGAGCCCAGAACAACACACTTAATCTTCAGAATTACGATCATCTAGAGGTTTATGTCTAAAGTTTAAAAATATGGTCCAGATTATTTTCTTATCTTGAAGAAAAGTCAACATTAAATATGTGTGAGATATTATCATTGTCTATTTATGACAAAGTTACTTTTCAATGATGAAATCTTATTTGAAGACGTTACAGTGTAATTGAGAGAACTGCACCGTAGTGAACCTTTTAAAGCATTCTCTTTAACTAGTATAACCAGCAAGTAGCCAAAATAGATTCTTGTTTCCAAATGTCAATTGCTTTAGGCAATACTTCAAAAAATCTGCAAACCCAGAATTTCATATGAACAACTGGGGATTAGAGGAGAAAAATTGAATTTGTTTTATGAAAAAAGCCATGCATTCTTAGTAATTAACATTTAAAAATAAATGAATTTAACTATTACAACTATGCAGGCCTAAATACAAAGGTTTGTGTTTAACTTCTAATCCTTTTAACAGACCATTGTTGAAGGCCTTCTTGAACTATCTTCTTAATTTTGGTTATCATTTTCTTGTGTCTCATAGATAAAATATCCATTTATAATTTTAAATTGCTTTCCTGGACTTAGGGTAGTTCATTTATGTCTGTAATAGATTATCCTTACTGTCTAAATTCTGTTTTAAATGTTTTCTTCCTCACCTTATTGGAACACATTAAATGTATCTCCAGTCCTATTTGCCTATCTCTTTTCATATTTACTAATGTACGCCCTGAACAGTGCCAGAATTGAATATGATTTATATGTTTCCATTATAACTCCTTGCTTTTACTGTGGTTATACTTTTATTCTTCTTTTCGTAGTACTAGTGAAATAACCAAATGTACTCATTTTCTGAATCTTTTCTTCTGCTCTTAATAAACACTGAGCTGTTTATTCTATAGTAAGGAAGGACATATCCTTATTTTTTCTAGTCTACATCTCCTGATAATATTGTATTACATGGAACATATCTTTATAGTTAAATTTCCCTGAGAGTCACTGAAATTTGATTCTTACTCTTAAATTTTTAAATGTTGGCCATTCCTACCTATTGTCACTGGAATTTCATTTGGGAATTGTCAATTTGCAAAAAAAAAAAAAAAAAAAGTCTCAAATTGTGTATCTGTCATATTAAATTTTATTCAATTTAGAGGCCAAAACATGACTAGTCTACTTACAAGTTGTAGCACACAAAACAACTCGGGCAAGGAAATACTCTTATCCTTGCTGTGGTGGAGTGGCTTATGTAGAGTTCTTGAGTACTCTCGATTATGGAAGGTCAGAGAGCACTTTAGAGGTTCAGTAAAAAATTAAATGTGTAGTATAAGCTCTTCAGCTGGGGACAAGGAGGAGGAAAATTCATAGATAAGAAAAAATTTGGATATGGTCTCTGGGGAATAAAATCAGCTAGGTTGTAGTTTCCAGAGAATAAGTAAACAATTTCTGGGCTTGGGACATTTTCCAGGGGTTTTACAATGGTTTTATGATTCATTTAAATAATTTACTATTTCAGTTGTTGATGATATTTGAAACTGAAATAAATATCTTAATGTGATATGGACTTGATTCTATTACTATGCTCACATTTTGTGAGATCTAGCAAGGTGGTCTCTTAAACTATAATATTATGTTTAATTGTTACGTGTTGTTTTCACAAAAGCAATCATGTAGGTTTTTTTTTTTTTTCATTAAGTACTTGTAATAGGAGAACCTGTAATCCATTTCACAATTAACAATGTTTTCAACTCAGTTACTTTTCAGATAATGAACAATTTCACAAAGGAAATGAAAATAATTTGTGTAAAACATATATAGTATTATTTCTTCATCATCTTTGATATCAAACTATATTAAAGTAGTTAAATACAAATCATCAAATAGAAAACAAAATAAGTATTTGCTAGTAATCCAATTATTATGATGACCATGAAGAACTGAGGTGATTCAATCAACATTAACAAATGTTGTTTTATTGTTGTTCAGTTGCTCAATCATGTCCGACTCTTTGTGACCCCAAGGACTGCAACATGCCAGGCTTCCCTGTCCTTCTGGCTTCTCTCATTTGAACTTTTCTATTAAAATCAGATCATACAGAATTAGGGTGGACCATCAATCCAGTGACTGGTGTCCTTTTTGGAAGGCCATATGAAGACAGTGACACAGAGAACTCCAGGCAAATATTAAGGCAGAGATTGAAGTAATGCATTTTTTTTGCTGTAAGCCAAAGAAATCAATATTGGTACAACCACTAGAAACCAGGAGAGAAGCATGGAATTGATCCTTCATAGAGACTTTAGCAGGAGCATAGCCTTGCCAGCACTTTTATACTGGACTTCTAACCTCCAGAATTGTGAGGGAACACATCTTTAATATTTTACCTCTGTCCTAAGAAACTAATACATAGGCATTATGCTTTTTGCCATTGGAACTTCAATAGAAAGCAATTCTGAATTTTACTGAGGACGGACAAGTAATTAGATATTATAAGGCATTGTGACATATGTTATAATGAGTTGTTTAGGAGTAATAATGGTGCATGTGTATGCATGTTCAGTTACTCAATCATATCTGAGTCTTTGCGACCCCATGGACCATAGCCTTCCAAGCTTCTCTAGCCATGGAATTTTCCAGGGAATAATACTGGAGTAATTTGCCATTTCCTTCTCCAGGGGATCTTCTTGACCCAGAGATGAAACCCTCATCTCCTGCTTGTCAGGCAGATTCTCTACCACTGAGCCACCTGGGAAGCCCAGATTGTATACATGTTCATTTTAATTCTTAAATCCCTGCGAGGCAGGTACTACTTTCTGAATTTAATGGATATGGGAAATGAGCCTCAGACAGATTCAGTAACTTATGTTATTGTTTAGTCACTAAGTCACATCTGACTCTTTTGCAACCCCATTGTCTGTAACCCACCAAGTTCCACTGTTTAGGAGATTTTCCCAGGCAAGAATATGGAGTGTGTTGCCATCTCCTCCTCCAGGAGATCTTCCCAACCTAGGGATAGAACCCACATCTCTTGTTCCTTCTGCATTGGAAGGCAGATTCTTTACCACTGCACCACCTGGTACATCTAACCTAAGAGTTTCAAAAATCAAGTAAATCTTGAGGCAAAAATGTCTGAACAGAGACCTAAAGATGAACAGCTGTTAGGAAGAAAGGGGATGGAGAATAAATCCTGCAGGAGAAAGTAGACAAAAATCATCTTGGTGGCTGTGGCAGGAATGACTTTTGAGGAAGCACACTTAAACAGTAAAGTTGAAAAAGAAGTGTTTACAAACCTGAGTCTGGAGAAAAATAAAGCAGAATAAACAAAGTTTATTGGTCATTTACAGCATTTACATACATACTGAAGGCAGAAAAGTTCTAAAATAATTCATACGCATAGGGAAGAATATTATCAGCTTTATTGTTAGGACCTCTCTGGTAGCTCAGTGGGTAAAGAATCTGCCTACAGTGCAGGAGACCAAGGTTTGATCCCTGGGTTGGAAAGATCCCCTGGAGAAGAAAATGGCAATGCACTTAATATGTAATGCTGCTGCTGCTAAGTCACTTCAGTCGTGTCTGACTCTGTGTGATCCCATAGATGGCAGCCCACCAGGCTCCCCCATCCCTGGGATTCTCCAGGCAAGAATACTGGAGTGGGTTGCCATTTCCTTCTCCAATGCATCAAAGTGGAAAGTGAAAGTGAAGTCGCTCAGTCAAATCCGACCCTCAGCGACCCCGTGGATTGCAGTCCACCAGGCTCCTCCATCCATGGGATTTTCCAGGCAAGAGTACTGGAGTGGCGTGCCATTGCCTTCTCTGTAATATGTAATAACTATTGATAATTTGCATATGAATCCAAAGTATTTCTTCGCCCCTTGCTCAATGAGTTGGATTTTCTCATCCAGTTCAAGATAGAAGAGCTTACTACTTTCAAATCTCCACCTGCTAAGATCAATCCTGCACCAAAACGTTTCCTGTTAACAGAATATATTTCTCAGTCTCTTTTGCAGTTAGGCATGGCCACATCACTGGGTTTTGGCCAAGAGATTATGAAGAGAAGTGAAGTGTAAGCCCATAGACCTGGCCCATTTAATCTTTCCATGTGCATTTCCTCTTTCTTGATCCTCTTCCTGGTGATCTTAGGTACAATGTATTGAAGATTAGAGAGCTGTAAAATAGAGTTTGCTTTCTTGATTTATGCACAATCATCCAAATAAAGCACAAAGACTTAGGACTGTATTGGATTTTTCATTTATCTGTTACAGAAAATAGAATAGTAACACAGGCAGAAGCAGAGAGAGGAACATTAGCAATTGGAGGAAAAGCATTTGGTAGAAGGAGAGGGAGCAGACAAGGCTACTTGTGGCCTATCACCATTTTCCACAGAGATTCAGGAGAAAGAGAAAAATGTATTTTCAAAACTCAGGAGTTTGGAATAGAGAAATAGTAAATGAAAATCGGAGAAGGCAATGACACCCCAATCCAGTACTCTTGCCTGGAAAAGCCCATGGATGGAGGAGCCTGGTGGACTGCAATCCATGGGGTCGCTGAGGGTCGGATTTGACTTAGCGACTTCACTTTCACTTTCCACTTTGATGCGTTGGAGAAGGAAATGGCAACCCACTCCAGTGTTCTTGCCTGGAGAATCCCAGGGATGGGGGAGCCTGGTGGGCTGCCATCTATGGGGTCGCACAGAGTTGGACACGACTAAAGCGACTTAGCAGTAGCAACAGCAGTAAGTGAAAATGGCACCTGTAATTTTCTTTAGGTTGACTTCTCCCAATGATCAAGGACTGTGTCTCTTTCTATCTAGAGAAATGTACTGTAACATGTAAGATAGTGGGTGCTGCTCCCCTTTTCTCACATAAATGACATAGCATTAAACACTATTAGAATTCATCATAAAAGTCACTTAGATTGGGAAATAAATTGAAATTTTATGATGATGAATGTTATAAGGTGAAGGTAGTAATCCAAGTTATATCCTTGGTGTTTATAGAACAGATGGAAAGAATATGTGCTAATTCAAACTATATTTAGAAGGAGAAATTTAAAGAAATTGGAAACTACTTACAAATATAGGACTGAACAAATCACTCAATAATATAATAAATATATAAAAGAAGTTATATAGAGTGCAGGTTCTGAAGAATTATAACTAGTATTATCAGTCTGTATGTTGTGTTTTAGTTAACTATGAGGATTCAGAGAAAATGCTATATAGAATGTGTATGTGTGTTTGTGTGAATCTACAGTGGGAATACTTGTTCAGAGAGAAAGTAGAATAAGAGAAGAACAAGGTTAAAAATAAAATTCTAGGTAAATGTGAGATGAAATCTACAATATTAACATAAGTTTAGGAAGTGTCTTAAAGAGAAAAGAAGACCTCATTGCTGTTAGCTGATCTGATTGGAATGATCACTTAACTCTGTTTTTCCTATCATTTCAACATGACTTTTAGCCATCTTTTGGAAATCTGCTTAAAAGTTATTTCACAAAGTTTATTTTCCCCTTAAACCACTTCTTCCTACTCCAGACTGTGATATGCTTTTATTGTATATAGAACTGAAGAAGGAAGTCACCTTGGAAAAGCAAGGACAAATGTTAACAAGGTTTCTTCATTTGAATTTTACCTTAGTAGGAAATATTTTACTTGAAGAAACTAAATCATTATGGTGTTATATTTGATTTGTTGCAAATATATCTCCTCTTTCCTGTGAGATTACTAAACCCTATTTACCCTTCTCCATGTAGGCTGTTGGTACTCAGTACAATCCATCAGGTAAGGTAGCCAATGCCAGAAACACGATCACAGGGCACACCTGATAGTAATTCCACCATTCCAAATGAAAAACAGTGTAGAACCCATGACAATAGGGCCTTGAAGTCTAAGGTTCTAAGACTAATTCACTTTTGAGCAGGGGGACTTAATCTGTGATATAGAAATTATTAAATAAGGAAAGAAAGATTTATGTAAACAGTTCTGTGAATATGCATCGGTGTTTTATGTTGGAACCAGTCTGAACCTTTCTTTACAGTTTTATTCAATTTTCATTTATATTCATTGAAGAGATGTGGAAGATACCCATTCATATTGTGAGAGTTTGTTCTTACTGTGTGTCACCTTTCACATCAATGTCCTTTCCAGTTCCACCCAGCTAACAGAGGCAATAGCATCCAAAAAGTGGAGATGATGACAGTGATGTATATTACATGCCACACACACTGTAACTTAGGATAACCTGCCTACTATAAATATGGACAAGAATAAGGATATGTGCAAGAGAAAAATTAATAGAAGAAGCCTTTTTTTGCATTGCTTTGTTTTGTCTTTCAGCTTTAGTGAATATACTGCATTGTATTTTATGTTTTCAACCTTTTTATATTATCCTGCATGTCATCACATGAGAGATCCTAAACAAGGCAGTGCTTCTGAAATATTATAAATGTGATGAAGGGAACTGAAATGGGCACTTCAAATTATACTGTCTAGAGATAAGTGAAAGTCTCTTTCCGCATAGTTCTGATAGTAATTGGATCACTAACCCTTGGGGATATGCATGTTCTAAATCTCCCTCTGATATTATTTTCTGCTCTTCATATGGTTTGAGTCTAAATCACAACTCACACGTCTGTGTTTCTAAGAGTCTGTTGAGAGGTCATTAAGCCTTTCTGTACCATGCACTAGTCCTCAGAGCTTTGTTTTCTTTGAGCATTTTATTTAGAATTTGTGTGAGTACTGAACAACCTGAAAAACTTGAATCCAAGCTAAACATATTTCTGGGCGGCCTACAAATGGTGGAGCAACTCCTTGACATTTCCTCTCATTCACTGAAGCAAATCAAAGTGTATTTCAAGCAGTGCTGCCTTAAGTCATTCTCAGAGCAAAGTTGCAGCATAAAAAGTACTTCCCCACTGAATGTCTTAAGCTAGCGATCCTACTCTTGACTCAAAAGTGCAAATAAAAAAATTAAACAGATGCTCTGGATGGCAGTATTCTTTAATAATATCCAAAGGCCTTGCTGAGATAGCTTGTCCTATTTCAAGTGTATTAAATGACAGCTTTGCAAGGTGTGCCATCGAGACAACAGTAACAAAATAACTCCAGAAGATACTGTATTCTGTGATTTTGAAAACAATGCTACTTCTGAATATGATTAATTGGAAATTGCTTACATATAGGAAGTATCAGATATGAAAGAAAATGATATGCAAAATGAGTAAGAGGTAGCATTTTCCCTCAGGCCATATAGCTTTATCTATAATCCAACCCGGAGAATTTCAATATAACTAATTTTACTTTATTTTGTTTGGAATAAGGATCAAAATTGTTGGTTACCCTGATCATACTGATACACAATATCACATCTAAGCAGAGTTAAAATGAATTAAGTTCCTAAGATCCTGAAAAGTTTTGACACAGAATGTATAGATAGCACCTACTTACTTGGTTTAATAAAGTCTTAATACAAATTATGTAAACATAATGTTAAGTTCTATTAAAACCCTATAATGAGATTAAAAACTTTTTGCTTTTAAGTTTTAAATTTTAATTCAGAGAAAAAATACTGTATTAATCAGTTTGTATTGTAACCATTATTTTAAGAATTTAGTCCTTCATTGCTAATTTGTAATACTTGCTTAAACACATTATAAATCTCTGAAAATTATTATAAAATATTAGGCTTAACATTGGAATTCATGCAAATCATGCCCAGTTAAAATTGTTCAACTATAAAACAAATACTAAAACTCTTCTTATTAAATTCCTGAATTTATCAATTTAATTCACCAAATTTAATTCATCACTTTAATTCATTTTATCAAAATGTTAATGATTAGTAAATCAGTTCTATTGTAAGAAAGCTCATTTATTCCATGTGAAGTACATTTTTCTTTATATAAAAACACAAAGGTCTTAAAATGTTTATGGCACAGATTGCCAGAGGCTAACCCTGAGGTTGATCACAGTACTGGCCCTCATTGCTCATCCTTCTTGGGTGCATGGCCACTGATACATGACTTCACTTCCTTCCACTAAGGAGGCACATGTGGATGGATGAAGGAGTGGGTATTTTCTTACCCTTTGAATTTGCGTTTTGCCATATGTGACTTGCTTGGGATGTTTGAATAAGATGAAAGTGATAACTTGCTACTTCTAAACCAAGGCATAACAGGTGGTGTACTTTGTCAGATCTCTCACACCTTTGCTATCACTGTGAAAAGAACATTTTCAAACTAGCTCATTGATCCTGTAGAAAAGACTTGGAGATAGTGAAGCATAGCCACCCCAGTACAGCTGAATTACAGAGGCCAGTCGAGGTCATCGGATCCCTGCCGATGGATAGGTGATGAACAAGTCCAACCTACCTGAATCAGGTCTGGCTGAATCTAGACCAGATGGAAATATGACCTTATTGCTGTGTGAAAATGAGATTTGGTCACTGCTTGATATATAGGATTGTTCCTACAAATTGCTAAATGATGTGTATATTCTAGATTTCAGAAATTTAAGAAAGATAGACATGGGATGGAAAAAATATAATTTTGAAAATTAATAATTCATAGCTCATATAATTAATCAAGAATAATTAAAGTTTTAGTCCCTTTCTTTGAAGATCACAGATGCTATTACATATAACATGATTTCAATAACATGCTTACATGCTATTGAAAGATGTCCTACTCACAAAAGAAAATAAGAATCTTCACCACAGATTTGGCATACACAGCTTCCATGAAGACTCAGTTAATGACTCTAAGAAACATTGAAAAAACTCCATTTAGAACAAATTATGAAGTATCAGTATATATAACGTCTGTGTATACTTCTGTAATGTCACTTATCCTTGCCTTAATTTCTTTCAAGGGCACTCATCTAAATGGAACTTTGTCAAGCACAAGAATGAACTCTAAAAATAAAATAAATCTTAAAGGATACTTTCTACAGCTAATGCTTGCAAGTTTACTTGTCATTTTAAAGAGTCTGTGAAGAAAAATGCATGAAAACTACAATATAAATTTAAAATAAGTGAAAACAATCTATCACAAATTCAAACATTGTGCATACATCTGAAGAAAATGATATCTGTTTAACTGATGGTAATGGCGGTGATATACAGGACAAAAGTGCTACACAGAGGAAAACTGAATAATTATATCATTTAAAAAATGATAAGCTAGAAAATAAGCATCATTCATCCAATATGCACCATAGGAATCCTATAAACAAGCATTTAAAAAGACATAAAGTCTTTTCTGAGTTAAATCTGGATAATATTAGATCAATAGTCCCCTTTATGTTTACTGGTAGCAAAATTATTCAGAAAATAACCATGCTAGTTACAATGAATTCATTAGATTCATTCTTTCAAGTGCTTACATGTTAGAGATAAAGCCTGAGAATAAGGAGGAAGTTAAATGCTATAATATTTTATTTAAATGATTTTAATGAAAATGTTCCAAATAACAGTTTCAAATAATATATCCTTAATTTTCTAATCATTCCTTTGCATTTCTGTTCAATATTGTGATATTTATGATCATGCACATTGAATTTCAGTCAAACAAGTTTATTTAAATGTTGTTTAAACAAACTACACACATTTTAAAAGAAAACATTTTAAAGAGCTATCTCATCTCACATATTCTCAATATAATAATTTTTTTTCAGATTCCATAACCTTTTTAAAACTTTCTGGAAAAAGCCTAATTATATTGTTAAATGTCTTCATTTTTTCCATTTTAAGCATTATTAGAATATTCCTTTTGCATTTTTACACATTTAATAGAAGCCACATATGTTGCTATTTCCAATTTATATTTATAAAAGATGATAATGATAAAATTAAAGCAGCAGCAAGAACTCAGTGATGAGTCTGTATCTTGGTTTTAAAATGCCAAGTTTAAAAGGAAGTAATACTCTAAAATAAGAAAAGTTTTTTGGAAGAGTTTTTTTAGGTTTCCTTTTAGCTGCTTAAAATTTATCTGTTTTGTTCTTTGTATTGTCTTCCAGAAAATGAAGTCTTCTGTTGGCTTCAACCCTGCCCACCTTTCCTACATAGTATCCATGCTTCCAAAATGCATCAAATAACTCTTTTTGTTCAAATGTGACCCCTCAATAAATGGAAACCCCTGGAAGTAATATTATTATCTGGTTTCCATTCCAGTGAATCTGAGCTGGAATCATGTAAATAAAACAATATGGAGAAAGTTGAAATTTATGATTGCTGTTATGTAGTAATGGAAACTTGATAATATTGTTGCCTATAATACGTTCAAAGAGAGAACATAAGCTGGTGGGTTTGGCTAAAGAGTTACCAGAAAGAACATTAAAAATATCAACTATATATTATTGTGTATATATATATGTATATATATATATAGAGAGAGAGAGAGAGAGAGCGAGCATATATTATATCATGTGTATTCTCCGCCCACGGGATTCTCCAGGCAAGATATACTGGAGTGGGTTGCCATTTCCTTCTCCAGGGGATCTTCCCGACCCAGGGATCGAACCCAGGTCTCCCGCATTGCAGGCAGATGCTTTAACCTCTGAGCCACCAGGAAGCCCCTTCATGTGTATTAGATACTGTAATTTGGTGGTGGTGGTGGGACAAAAGTCCATGGGGTTGCAAGAGTTGGATACAACTTAGTGAGTAAACCACCACCAAGCCCATTTATACTTGATGAAATTGTCAAAAGGTTATAGCTCAAATTTCTTGTGATAAGTGAGAACTTACATAAGTTCATCACTACTTGTATCTTCAGTCTCAGGTTTCATTATTCTGAACTGCACTGTCCTTATTTTAACCAATCTATTCTGTTGGTGGGAATGCAAACTAGTACAGCCACTATGGAGAACAGTGTGGAGATTCCTTAAAAAATTGGAAATAGAACTGCCTTATGATCCAGCAATCCCACTGCTGGGCATACACACTGAGGAAACCAGAATTGAAAGAGACACGTGTACCCCAATGTTCATCGCAGCACTGTTTATAATAGCCAGGACATGGAAGCAACCTAGATGTCCATCAGCAGATGAATGGATAAGAAAGCTGTGGTACATATACACAATGAAGTATTACTCAGCCATTAAAAAGAATACATTTGAATCAGTTCTAATGAGGTGGATGAAACTGGAGCCTTTTATACAGAGTGAAGTAAGCCAGAAAGAAAAACACCAGTACAGTATACTAATGCATATATATGGAATTTAAAAAGATGGCAACAATAACCCTGTATACGAGACAGCAAAAGAGACACTGATGTATAGAACAGTCTTTTGGACTCTGAGGGAGAGGGAGAGGGTGGGATGATTTGGGAGAATGGCATTGAAACATGTGTAATATAATATATGAAATGAGTCGCCAGTCCAGATTTGATGCACAATACTGAATGCTTGGGGCTAGTGCACTGGGATGACCCAGAGGGATGGTACTGGGAGGGAGGAGGGAGAAGGGTTCAGGATGGGGAACACGTGTATACCTGTGGCAGATTCCTGTTGATATATGGCAAAACCAATACAATATTGTAAAGTTAAAAAATAAAATTAAATTTTAAAAAAAGATCTTTAAAATTATTATTTTGCTTAAATAAGACTGGAAAATTCTAATTTCTTTACATTCTTCTGAAAATGCAGAATAGATATCGGTATGTAGTCTCTTGGAAGTCCTTCAGTAAAAAATCTGAGCGCTTTAAATTAAATGTTTTCTAAGTGTATTTGATCACATAATTCTTATCCAAGTAACACTTTGTGTCAATACTTAGCATACGGGTGTTGGAGAATGCACTGTGAAATTCTGTGGCTTAGCACAGGAAATTCTTACATTCTCCTAAACACATTTTCCCCCCTCACTTCAAGGATTTGTTGACAATGTCAGTTGTTCTTCAGTTACTCAGTCATGTCCAACTCTTTGTGATCTCATGGATTGCAGCAGGCCAGGCTTCCCTGTCCTTCATTTCTTGGAGTTTGTTCAAACTCATGTCTACTGAGTCAGTGATGCTATCCAACCATCTCATCCTCTGTCATCCCCTTGTCCTCCTGTCTTCAGTTTTTCCCAGCCTAAGGGTCTTTTCCAGTGAGTCAGCTCTTCGCATCAGGTGACCAAAGTATTGGAGCTTTAGCATCACTCCTTCTAATGAATATTCAGGACTGATTTCCTTTAGTATTGACTGGTTTGATCTCCTTGCTGTCCAAAGGACTCTCAAGAGTCTTCACTACCACAGTTCAAAGGCATCAATTCTTCGGTGCTCAACCTTTTTTATTGTCCAGCTGAGTGTCAGGGCTCCATCTAAATCTGCATTTTTAAACTTCTTTTCACCAGGAACACTACATTTCTTTTTTTTCTTTCTCTATGACTTACTATTTTGTTTATTTATACAAACTCTTCTCACATGTATAGTGAAGACATAGAACTGATTTTTTTCCTCAAGAATGAAGATAATTTTACAAATAATCTTGGAATTTTCCTGAGAATGGATTAATTTTCCAGACAATACATTAGTGACTCAGATGTAGGCTATAATTCAAAATCCCTAAAACTATGCAAGACTAAACAGGGTACTTGAAGTTATATCCAATGGCATTACTTCCATTGGAAATCTCCTACAAGGACAAGGTCTGTAACAAGGTGTGTAACACAAACACACACACACACACACACACACACACAGACTTAAGCTTAGTTTTAAGCTTTTCCTTCAGTTCTTTCAATCCAAATCCAATAGATTCATATTCTTTATATAACAGTAATCCAAAAAACATCATAATTAGTCAGTCCACTTAGAGCAGATGAATTCTGCTTTACATTAATGTTGACTTCAGATAATTATTAAATGTTCCTTGGTGGTAAAATGGTTCTTTGGGGGATTTTGTCATAGAAGAAAAATTACTCCCACAATTTTCACACAATGTTCACTCCCACAATTAGCTTAAAGTAAGCTAATACAATTAAACACATGAGAGGTCCTTTAAGCGGAAAACTTATTGGAATACAGTGACCAAACTGCAAAGATTTTATAGTCTTCATACTATACTACACTATAACTAAATATGAACAAAAAGTTTAAGTTAGAAACTTCTTTAAAAAAAAAAGAAGCTGACGGGTTTATGGGGGATTACTTCTTTCAGAAACACTCAAAAGGATTAATGTTGTTAGGACTGCAAATTTACTTGTTGGGAAAAGGGAAAAAGGCATTTTTCTCATCCTCCATCCCTTAATTGTTACATTGGTTTTTTCTTTCAATCTGGCTTTTCAGTTTCACACATCTCAAAAATCCACTAAATATTAACTTATTCCATTAATAGTTATAAATTTTCTGCTACTTTTCATGTTTATCCAACAAGGACATTTAGACACTTTCACTCATCCTTATATAGAATCAACTGACATCCATTGGCCAAAGTTTGCTTAATAGTTTTATATGTTTAATATATACTTATTTGTAAGACATATTGCCATAGTAAGTCAACAGCTCAGATCCTGTACACACAAACATACACACACACTCACGTGCATACACACATAAGAACTTAGCAGCTAACAACACTTTTACCAAACCCATCCATCTAAATGCAGAATCAAATGTACCTAGAAAGAATTAGATTGTGAAACATTGTTGCTTGTCTAGTGTAATTTTTGTCTTAAAGTATGTAACTGTACATACTTTCATAACCTGTACTTAGTGATCTTTATGATTATTGATACTAAATTTTATTTCACTTTCACTTTTCACTTTCATGCATTGGAGAAGGAAATGGCAACCCACTCCAGTGTTCTTGCCTGGAGAATCCCAGGGGTGGGGGAGCCTGGTGGGCTGTCGTCTATGGGGTCGCACAGAGTTGGACACGACTGAAGTAACTTAACAGCAGCAGCATTGGACTCATGATTATTTAGGAGGAGAAGAAAATGTATAGGTTATTCAGATAACTGCAAACTTGGGTGTTTTTGCTTTAGAATCATCTAGTTCTACATTCTATATTCTACATTCTGTCATTCTGTTGGTATTAATTTATACTAACATTCATTGACAATACTAACATTTTTATTGTATAGACAAACTATCTGCATCCCAGAGGAATTATGTATCTTGTCAAAAATCACATAGCTAAAAAAATCTAGATTCAATATTGGACTACATTTCTGCCATAATCTCAATCTATTATAATATTAACTTATATTTCCTACCTTTTAAAATTAGAGTCACAAAAATATCATGTATTGAAATTAATACCATATTATTAATATTATAATAATTGTTTTTGAGAATTAGCATATACAGGCATTGCACTGGGTAATTTATACATAATATCTGTAATTTATACATTTACCCTGGAATTATATTTTCACAGATAAAGGAACAAATGCTGAGCCTTTTTCAGAGGACCAAGCAGTCGTAAAAGGTAGAATTGGGTTGAACTCTAATATCTGTAGTCTTTGTTCTATTTCACATAATTTTCATTTTCTAGTGATTATATTTTTATAGGAAAGGGAAACATTTTTCACTTGTACTAAAATAATCAAAATGAATTTCTATTAACATGTTTATTCTCTATGTTGCTATTTATAATTCAGTATGCATAGTTCCTATATAAATTTGATATCTGACACAGAAGACAATTTTCTTGTGGGTTGGCACACTTCTAGCATTCTTACCTTTTTCAATTGCTTTGTCTTTCCAATTTATTTTCTGCTCTCTTTATATCTCAGTCTAACTCTCACTGTCACTTTCGTGTCCTTGGTCTCACCTTCTGTTTCACCCCTTCATTTTCTCTGTGTGCTCGGATTTATAAGTCAAATGTTTACCTTTTTACATGAGCATTTCCCTTTCAGTGTGGACAGCTTAATATACTATAATACGGGACATTGCAACAAACATTCTTGACTTATTGAAACAGGTACAATCTAGAGATTGTGGTTTTACGTCTCAAATCTCACATCAAAATAGACATCTAGCAAAGAGGGTTATATAACTAGAAGTAACAACAGGGTTGTAGGTTTTGCTTCTTCAATTCAAAATCCAGAAAACTCCGGGAATACACGGTCTGAAAGTGAACTAGGATGAAAAAAAACAAACAAATGGGAGCAAGGGTGAGGAGGCAGAGGACTGGAAAGGAGGGAAAAGAGACTTGACTCTGCAGGAAATCTGGGTACTATTGAATTAAAGGCCAGTGCAGAGAAAAAATTGCTATGGGAAGCTAATGTCTGGATCATTTCTATTCGGTAGGCAAATTCCTCAAGGTTTCCAAATACATTACAACCCACTCCAGATGCTGGACAAACTACTCATCACCATTGATCAAAGCTGACTTTGAAAGTGTCCTTCAGGTGCCTCTGAGAGCGATTTGAAACAAGTGCCACTTCCTGGTTCCCTTGTGTTTCTTATGGCTGCTAGTGAACATCAATAATATGAATTCCATTTTAATTTTTCTGTAAGGGATCTTATTTATAGGGCAATTTTCAGCACAGTGTCTTGTCTCTATGAAATGATTGCCAACTCAGGCAGCCGTTAAAGTTTACTGCTTAGGCCTTCCTTCAAGGTACAATATGGATATTACTTTCAAAAGTAATTTGGAATGCGAAGTGAGAAGGGTATGTTAACTCTTTGCAAACATCCTAACTTAAACAAGAAAATGCTTGCCTTTAAATTGATACTCTGCTTTTCTATGGTAACATGAAATGTAGCATTAAAACTTACTCTTTACTGATCTGATTTATAAATTAATGATGTCTCACTTTACAGTGTGTATTACATCACAGAATTCCAATTAATTGAAGGAAATTATCATTTTATTTCATTTCAGGTTTCATGCCAGTATTTTAACCCTCATGCACACACTGTGATAAACTGTATAAGCTGTCACATTTTCATGTGCTGTCTATTCTTGAGCAGAGGCATATTTCCACTCAGGAGCTTGTCTCCACACTCGTACACACAATCAAATAATGAGATTTCCCAACTGTAATCTAGTTAGTGAAAGACTCTATTCATTATGGACTCTGATCTTTCAAAGTTCAAATCTTTTCATCTAAAGCTTCAAGCATCATATTGCTCTATTGAAATATTTCTAAACACAATTCTGCACTGAAAATCGCATTTCTGTCTATGCATTCTTTTTTATTGTAAATCTGTGACTGATGGGAATACAGTCTTGGAATGACCTAGAAGGTTTTGTTTGGCCCATTTTAGATGCAGAAAGGACTTTTATCACCAAGCTACCTGTGAAAGGAGAACCTTATTGGAGGGCCACTTTCACTGTTGGACCAATAAAAATGGTGTTGTTCCAATCTTCATTTTATTAAACTGAATTCCCCTTCTTGCATTTTGTGGTGCTTATTCTGACCTCTTGAGTTGCAGAACTATATGAAATTTTCATTTTATATTATACTGCCTTTAAACTATGCCTAGACTATGACATTGCCTCTTAATTTTTTCTCTGAACCAAGTGTGCCATTGTTCAATCATTCTTTATGTTCCACTAAAATTCCTCCCAGTGTGTTTGTGCTCTTCTAGATATTTTATATTTCAAAATTCTTAGTTGTGTTCAGACAGATAGATCAGTCGCTCAGTCGTGTCCGACTGTTTGCGACCCCATGAACCACAGCACGCCAGGCCTCCCTGTCCATCACCAGCTCCCGGAGGTCACTCAGACTCGCATCCATCGAGTCAGTGATGCCATCCAGCCATCTCATCCTCTGTCGTCCCCTTCTCCTCCTGCCCTCAATCCCTCCCAGCATCAGAGTCTTCTCCAATGAGTCAACTCTTCGCATGAGGTGGCCAAAGTACTGGAGTTTCAGCTTTAGCATCATTCCTTCCAAAGAAATTCCAGGATTGATCTCCTTCAGAATGGACTGGTTGGATCTTCTTGCAGTCCAAGGGACTCTCAAGAGTCTTCTCCAACACCACAGTTCAAAAGCATCAATTCTTCGGCGTTCAGCCTTCCTCACAGTCCAGCTCTCACATCCATACATGACCACAGGAAAGACCATAGCCTTGACTAGGCGAACCTTTGTTGGTAAAGTGATGTCTCTGCTTTTGAATATGCTATCTAGGTTGGTCATAACTTTCCTTCCAAGGAGTAAGCATCTTTTAATTTCATGGCTGCAGTCACCATCTGCAGTGATTTTGGAGCCCAGAAAAACAAAGTCTGACACTGTTTCCACTGTTTCCCCATCTATTTCCCATGCAGTGATGGGACCAGATGCCATGATCTTCGTTTTCTGAATGTTGAGCTTTAAGCCAACCTTTTCACTCTCCACTTTCACTTTCATCAAGAGGCTTTTTAGCCCCTCTTCACTTTCTGCCATAAGAGTGGTGTCATCTGCATATCTGAGGTTATTGATATTTCTCCCAGCAATCTTGATTCCAACTTGTGTTTCTTCCAGTCCAGGATTTCTCATGATGTACTCTGCATATAAATTAAATAAACATGGTGACAATATGCAGCCTTGACGTACTCCTTTTCCTATTTGGAACCAGTCTGTTGTTCCATGACCAGTTCTAACTGTTGCTTCCTGACCTGCATACAGATTTCTTAAGAGGCAGATCAGGTGGTCTGGTATTCCCATCTCTTTAAGAATTTTCCATGATGCTGTAAAGAGCAATATTGCATAGGAACCTGGAATGTCAGGTCCATGAATCAAGGCAAATTGGAAGTGGTCAAACAAGAGATGGCAAGAGTGAATGTCGACATTCTAGGAATTAGCGAACTAAGATGGACTGGAATGGGTGACTTTAACTCGGATGACCATTATATCTACTACTGTGGGCAGGAATCCCTCAGAAGAAATGGAGTGGCCATCATGGTCAACAAAAGAGTCCGAAATGCAGTACTTGGATGCAATCTCAAAAATGACAGAATGATCTCTGTTCGTATCCAAGGCAAACCATTCAATGTCACAGTAATCCAAGTCTATGCCCCAACCAGTAATGCCGAAGAAGCTGAAGTTGAAAGGTTCTATGAAGACCTACAAGACCTTTTAGAACTAACACCCCAAAAAGATGTCCTTTTCATTATAGGGGACTGGAATGCAAAAGTAGGAAGTCAAGAAACACCTGGAGTAACAGGCAAATTTGGCCTTGGAATACGGAATGAAGCAAGGCAAAGACTAATAGAGTTTTGCCAAGAAAATGCACTGGTCATAGCAAATACCCTCTTCCAACAACACAAGAGAAGACTCTATACATGGACATCACCTGATGGTCAACACCGAAATCAGATCGATTATATTCTTTGCAGCCAAAGATGGAGAAGCTCTATACAGTCAGCAAAAACAAGACAAGGAGCTGACTGTGGCTCGGACCATGAACTCCTTATTGCCAAATTCAGACTGAAATTGAAAAAAGTAGGGAAAACTACTAGACCATTCAGGTATGACCTAAATCAAATCCCTTATGGTTATACAGTGGAAGTGAGAAATAGATTTAAGGGCCTAGATCTGATAGATAGAGTGCCTGATGAACTATGGAATGAGGTTCGTGACATTGTATAGGAGACAGGGATCAAGACCATCCCCATGGAAAAGAAATGCAAAAAAGCAAAATGGCTGTCTGGGGAGGCCTTACAAATAGTTGTGTTCAGGCCACCATTATTTCTGATAATGCTATTGTCAATAGCTCATACAAAAATTTTTATTAATACAAAGAGTCTTTTCCCCTTTAGAGTATATTATCCTCAAGAGTATGAATTCAAATTGAGCCTATTTCTTTTTTTATCCCTGCTAAATTTAATATTGCTAGAGTCAATATAATCTTCTTCCACCTTGATGCCAATTTAACTGTTTTGTACCATTATTTTATTCTAAACTAGCTTTTGTCTAAAAGTTTGGTAAGTAAATACATTTTGTCTAATTTCAAAGATTGAAAGTAGTTTACAATATGATATAGAAAGATTTTACAAGACAACTCAGAATCAACCAAGATGCTCAGAATGATGGAGAAGGCAATGGCACCCCACTCCAGTTCTCTTGCCTGGAAAATCCCATGGATGGAGGAGCCTGGTAGGCTGCAGTCTATGGAGTCGCTGATAGTCGGACACAACTGAGCGACTTCACTTTCACTTTTCACTTTCCTGCACTGGAAAAGGAAATGGCAACCGACTCCAGTGTTCTTGCCTGGAGAATCCCAGGTATGGGGGAGCTTGGTGGGCTGCCATCTATGGGGTTGCACAGAGTCGGACACAACTGAAGCGACTTAGCAGCAGCAGCAGCAGCTCAGAATGACTGTAGGCTAAAAACACATATTGATAACTTCTGTTATTTGGTTCTCATGCCTCTGTCTGATAAATATGAAATTAGTGCATTTAATTCCAATTATTAAAAAAGCTTATGGAATTTGTAATCAACTTTGTTCTATAGAAATACCTCAGATATTCTTATTTTTTTATTTTAAGAAGTCTATATATATTCCTACTTCCCTAAAATATCAGCAATATAGAATAAGCAACAAGAGGTAAAAATCCTTATGGAGCTACTAAAAATTAACTTCCATGATAGTAATAACATTTATGGTTACCAGCTTTTATTTTCAGTAATAGATTATATTGTGTTTAAAACATTGTACTTAAACTTACAAGTCAAATGTGTTTATTGAGTACCTACTCTATAAAAAGCACTGTTATAGGTATAATTACATCAGTAAGTATGAAAGAGAGCCTTGCCTCTTCATTAAAGTTTTCAAAAATGTAAAATGGAAAGAGAAATGACTATAGATATTTGTCAACTAGCCTTTTATCAAGGCTAGTTGAGAAATATATCCCTCTGAAACTTATATTTGATCTCTCACTAGTATGACAAGGAGGAAACCAAGTAAAAAATATATGCAATGAATTTTCAAGAGAAAAGACAAAAAAAGATGTCTTTGAGGAAAAAAATTTTTTTTTTTTTTTCCTCACAAAGAGAAGAAATACAAAGGACCTGAGAAACAAGAAGGGTAGTGTAGGGAAGCACAGAGGTGGTAGTAAATCAAATCAGGTAACAAAGCAGGAGGTAGATCATATAAACATTGGTAGGCCTGGTAAGAAGTTAAAAAGGTTTTCTGTTTGCAATGGGGAGTTTAAGATAGGGAAACAACTTAATGTTATTTGAACCTATGAAAGATCATTCTGGCTTCTGTGTAGTACATGATTTGCAGGGTACCAAGAAGTGAGACATGGAGACCTGACAGAAAATTGTACCTGGATTCTAGACACTGTGGCTTGAAGAAAGTTTGTAGCAGAAGTAATGAAGTTTGCTACTGCTAAGTCGCTTCAGTCGTGTCCGACTCTGTGCCACCCCACAGACAGAAGCCCACCAGGCTCCCCTGTCCCTGGGATTCTCCAGGCAAGAATACTGGAGTGGGTTGCCATTTCCTTCTCCACCGTATGAAAGTGGAAAGCAAAAGTGAAGTCGCTCAGTCGTGTCCGACTCTTAGCGACCCCATGGACTGGAGCCTACCAGGCTCCTCCGTCCATGGGATTTTCCAGGCAAAAGTACTGGGGTGGGGTGCCATTGCCTTCCCCAAATGAGGTTTAGATCTCTTTTGAAATAGATTTGAGAGTACTTTCTAGTGGACTGGATAAGTAAAAACCCTAAGGCCGTTGAAGGGAATCTGTGATTTCCTGTTTGCTTGTATTGGCTTGGAGCACATTGGTGATCAGTTAACACAGTAAGGGATAACTGTTATCCCAAACATTACTGATTGCAACAGACACTTATTAAACTGAACTGACACTGAGATTAATAAATTTGCAGAATCAAACTTCTTTAGATTAGTTCTGTGGCTGCAACAGTTTGTATTTATTTTCTCTGCAATCAATACTTTTCTCTGAACCTCCTCTGCCTGATTTGTAAAATCATCTAATCACTGATATTATATAAAATACAATATTGTATCTGACCAAAGAATTCATTTAACTACAAAAGCAGAAGGCAAGAACTAATTATCATGGAGTTTGTTTGTATTACATAACTCAGAAGAAACTAGCATTCTATAAATTTGAACCCAACTGTGGCAAGAGAGAAGACCATCTCTATTTGGAGTTCCATCTACATCTGTCTCTTTTTTTCACTGATGGAATGCATGCTGCAGGAAACAGAATGTTACAGAAGGGTGATACATGCTGAACCAAATGACTTCACTGAAAATGTTTTTCCTGGGAATCACAGTTCCTGAGGAAAAATGTTCCAGTATTCAGACTTAACATGGGACTAAGTTCAAAGTTCAGTCTTACTGAACTAGAAACTGTGACTATGTGCTTGGAAATGTGGAACAAATAGTGGAGAAAGGCAATATAGATTCACTATCTCTTGATGACGTTAGGATTAGTGAAGTGTTTTGTGTTTTCTTATCTTCCAAGTTCAAAAAAGGTATTTTTATATTAAATAATATTTTTCTCTTAAATAGCAATTATGTTTTATAGTATCAGTGATAATTACATTATAATTTATAGATTACAAAACATTAAGACCGGCTGTAACAGAACTAGAAAAAAAATAAACATAATAGGTTAAACTATATTTTCAGTTGAGTGCAATAAATATATTCATTTGTATTTTCTCCCTTCTGGAGAGCTACAGAATATGTCTAATGTTTTTAAATGTATTTGAATTATGCTAGATATAAACATTTTTATTTGTAAAGATGAGAAGAAGTATGTTTGTTTTCTTTGGAAGTAAATGGTGTGAAGTGTAGTGCTTCTATAACATTTTACTTTTCCTTCTTTCTTACCTTCTTTTTGGTTGTTTCTTTTTGTGTTTTAAAATGCAGCATTTGGGAAATACGTCACCTCATTTATCTAAATAGGAGGCAAAGTCTATGCAGAAAGAGACAAGTCCAGATAGACACTTACTAAAAAGAAAGAGCATGACTTCTAACCAACATATTAGACTCTGACACTCAAGTGTTCTTTATCTGGGCTTCAAATTTCAAAAAGTCTCTGGAACTATACAAATGCCAGTTCCAGCAACATCCCGTTTTGGGGACAACATCAGGAGTGTTAAAGTTGTCATTTAGAATGGCCTTCACAGTGATGTGTCTGGGTCAGGCTTTAGTACCTATAGCCCTGTATGTAGGTAAGAGAAGCAATTTCTTTAAGGAAACATTCCAAAATATATTGGCTATTGTTCTAAGTCTTGTGACAAGCACCCTTCTCAACAGTTATCTGCATTATCAAAATGGCCAAAAGCTATTTACTGCTTATTTTAGCCAGATAATATTTCTCTAATTTTGCAGCCAACAACTGTTAAACTGATAAATAAAAATGAAAACAGAATTTGAATTATTAGCATTAGTCATATTGTTTAAAATAATTTCAGTATTCTCTCTGAGGATAAAAATCCAGTTGAAGTGGTTGAAGAATAGAATGAAATAAGTACAGGCAAATAATTTTCTGACAAAGGAAAGAAGCATGGAGTACAAACTATAATGAGATAAAAGAAAATGACATCTGGTCTTTATGCGAAAAATGAAGTTAGGCAAAATATTGACACAAGAGAAAGGGATTTGCAGTTGTGAAGATTTTCAGTGGTGAAAAAAGACAACGTGCAGAACAAAAGTCGTGTTGTTTGATTGTATATTGAGTTGATTGTAGCAAGGCCAATCAGACATTCTTACCACAATTGAGAAAAGACAGAATGTACAGAAACAGGTTTAAATAGACTAGTTTAAGTGATGATGGGAAATTAGATAGCTTTCTTCTTATCTCACAAGAATTTATCAAAGCTGTGGGCTAAAAGGGAAAAGTAAATAAATGTCACAGTTATTAGAAAAGAAAAGCTGAAAAATATTTTAACTTATAGGAAAATTAATAAATTAGGAAAGTGAAGTAAAATTATTTTCCATACTTATTGTGTTAGTCTAAATATATGCACATTTATGTAACATCTGTAAAGTGAAAGTTGCTCAGTCATGCCCAGCTCTTTGTGACCCCATGGACTGCAGCACAGCAGCTTCCCTGTCCACCACCAACTCCAGGAGCTTGCTCAAACTCATGTCCATCAAGTGGGTGATGCCATCCTACCATCTAATCCTCTGCCGAAACTTTCTCCTCCTGCCTTCAATCTTTCTCAGCATCCAGGACTTTTCCAAACTTCTTGATTGCCCCATCATGAACATTAGGTTCTTATTCCTCGGGGGAGGCTGGCTATCAAGGTTATTAGCTATGCCACTAAATTTCCACTGCAAAGCCTGGTGGCTATGTCCTTTACTGATACAGCAGACAATATTCTTACTTCACTGTAAGGATGAACATATTGATTGGTACAGTAAGTCATCAGCTCTCTATCAATAAACATCAAAGACTATTATATTTATGAAAAGATAATTTTTAAATTTATGTATTTTTAAAAAGCTCAAAATTCTCCAAGCCAGGCTTCAACAGTATGTGAACCATGAACTTCCAGATGTTCAAGCTGGATTTAGAAAAGGCAGTGGAAACAGAGATCAAATTGCCAACATCCGTTGAATCATCAAAAAAGCAAGAGAGTTCTAGAAAAAACATCTACTTCTGCTTTGTTGACTATCCCAAAGCCTTTGACTGGGTGGATCGCAACAAACTGTGGAAAATTCTTTAAGAAATGAAATTACCAGAGCACCTGACCTACCCCCTGAGAAATCTGTATGCAGATCAAGAAGCAACAGATAGAACTAGAGAGAAAACAGACTGGTTCCAAATCCGGAAAAGAGTGCATCAAGGCTTTATATTATCACCCTGCTTATTTAATTTACATACAGAATACATAATACAAAATGCCAGGCTGGATGAAGCACAAGCCGGAATCAAGATTGCCAGGAGAAATATCAATAACTCATATGCAGATGACACCACCAGTATGGCAGACAGCAAAGAAGAATTAAGGAGCCTCTTGATGAAAGTGAAAGTGGAGAGTGAAAAAGTTGGCTTAAAACTCAACATTCAGAAAACTAAGATCATGGCATCTGGCCCCATCACTTCATGGCAACTAGATGAGGAAACAATGGAAACAGTGGGAGACTTTATTTTGGGGGCTCCAAAATCACTGCAGGTGGTGACTGCCATCATGAAATTAAAAGATGCTTACTCCTTGGAAGAAAAGTTATGACCAACCTAGACAGAATATTAAAAACAGAGACATTAGTTTAACTTAAACAAATGTCTGTCTAGTCAAAGCTAGGGTTTTCCAGTCATGATGTATGGATGTGAGAGTTGGACTACAGTGAAAGCTGAGCACTGAAGAATTGATACTTTTGAACTGTGGTGTTGGAGAAAATTTTTGAGAGTCCCTTTGACTTCAGGGAGATCCAACCAGTCAATTCTAGAGGAAATCACTCCTGAATATTCATTGGAGGTACTGATGCTGAAGCTGAAACTTCTATACTTTGGCCCACCTGATGTGAAGAACCAACTCATTGCAACAGACCCTGATGACTGGAAAGATTGAAGGCTGGAGGAGAAGGGGATGACAGAGGATGAGATGGTTGGATGGCATCACCAACACTATGGACATGAGTTTTAGTAGGCTCCAGGAATTGAACAAGGAGGCCTGGCATGCTGCAGTCCATGTGGTCGCAGAGTTGGACACGACTGAGCAACTGAACTGATAAGCTTACATTTCTCCAAATGTATAATATACAAATAAAAGTATCCAACACATTTCTGTGGAATAACTTAGTGTAAAGAACTGTTCTCTACTACTATGTTTTATTTTGAAATGTATATGCATATGCTAGTTAGTGGAGTAAGCCAGCAAACTCGCATCCCCACTTCCCTGATGATGATATGAAGAGGGAAAAAGCCATCTAGTTATACCAGTGCACTGAATGTTGACTAGATAATATGGAATAGTTTCTGAAAGTTAATCTTTCAATCTTTCTGACTGATGGGATAAAGAACTTTTACCTTTTTTGAAGTTCATTTAGTGTCTTCTTTGAGAAGTGAAATAGCATAAAATTGAATAGTATATTCACAACCTACAATTGAGGAGTCTCTTGGCACTTTGAAAGATCTTATTATCTGAAAAATATTTCTAAAAGTTCTCTCCAGTATTTCTTTCAATGAATGTACAAAATGAATTTGAATCATTTCAACTGCAAATACATACAATTTTCTCAGAATCAGAATAGGTAAAAATATTGCCAAAGAACTTTGGCCTTGGTACACTGAAGATACTTACAATTACATTCATTTTGATTTAAAAATGAAAAAGATATGATAACATGTACTAAAAATATGAAGTGGTAACAAATCCTCATGTAAGCAATAGGAGGGGATTCTGGTCATACACAAAATCTGCATAGTGATGCAAGTGTTTTTTGAGAAAAGAAACATAGAAAGTTTTTAGTCATCATAAATTAACTAACATAGCAGACGGAGTTAATTAAAAAGTATAAAAAGCAATGGAATATCTCAAGATAAAATGTTAAAACCTAAGCTATTTATTTCTACATGATAAAGATCTCTTAAATAATAAGTGTTAATTAATATAATAAATAATTTACTAATGTTTTATATATGTGTATATATATATGGTTTAAATATGAGTATCACTTTTGATTATGTATTTCCTGGAAATAAAAGCTGCTTTAAGTGAAAAATATGTGTATGTGTGTATATATTTATATACCTCAGTTCAGTCGATCAGTCATGTCCTACTCTTTGCAACCCCATGGGCTGTATGTAGCACACCAGGCCTTCTTGTCCATCACCAATTCCAAGAGTTTACCCAAACTCATCCTCTGAGTCAGTGATGCCATCCAACCATCTCATCCTCTGTCGACCCCTTCTCCTCCCACCTTCAGTCTTTCCCAGCATCAGGGTCTTTCAGATGAGTCAGTCCTTCGCATCAGGCAGCCAAAGTATTGGAATTTTAGCTTCAGCATCAGTCCTTCCAGTGAATAATCGGGCCTGATCTCCTTTAGGATGGACTGGTTGGCAGTCCAAGTCTCAAGAATTTTCTCCAACACCACAATTCAAAAGCATCAATTCTTCAGTGTTCAGCTTTCATTATAGTCCAACTCTCACATCCATACATGACTACTGGAAAAACCATAGCTTTGACTAGACAGACCTTTGTTGGTAAAGTAATGTCTCTGCTTTTTAATATGCTATCTAGGTTGGTCATAACTTTTCTTCCAAGGAGCAAGCGTGTTTTAATTTCATGGCTGCAATCACCATCTGCAGTGATTTTGGAGCCCCCCAAATAAAGTCTGTCACTGTTTCTACTGTTTACCCATCTATTTGCCATGAAGTGATGGGACCAGATGCCATGATCTTAGTTTTTTGAATGTTGAGTTTTAAACCAACATTTTCACTCTCCTCTCTTACTTTCATCAAGAGGCTCTTTAGTTCTTCTTCACTTTCTGAAATAAGGGTGGTGTCATCTGCATACCTGAGGTTATTGGTATTTCTCCCAGCAATCTTAATTCCACCTTATGTTTAATCTAGGCTAGCATTTCTCATAATGTATCTGCATATAAGTTAAATAAGCAGGGTGACAATATACAGCCTTGATGTACTCCTTTTCCTATTCGGAAACAGTCTGTTTTTCCACGAACAGTTCTAACTGTTGCTTCCTGACCTGCATACAGATTTCTCAAGAGGCAAGTCAGGTGGTCTGGTGTCCCCATCTCTTGAAGAATTTTCCACAGTTTTTTGTGATCCACACTGTCAAAGGCTTTGCGATAGTCAATAAAATAGAAGTAGATAGTAGATATTTTTTTGGAACTCTCTTGCTTTTTTGGTGCTCCAACAGATGTTGGCAATTTGATAACTGGTTCCTCTGCCTTTTTGAAATTCAGCTTGACATCTGCAAGCTCATGACTCATGTACTGTTGAAGCCTGTCTTGGAGAATCTTGAGCATTACTTTCCTAGCGTGTGATATGAGTGCAACTGTGAGGTAGTTTGAACTTTCTTTGCCATTGCCTTTCTTAGGGATTGGAATGAAAACACCTTTTCCAGTCCTGTGGCCAGTGCTGAGTTTTCCAAATTTGATGGCATATTCAGTGCAGCACTTTCAGAGCATTGTCTTTCAGGATTTGAAATAAGTCGACTGGAATTCCATCACCTCCCCTAGCTTTGTTCATAGTGATGCTTCCTAAGGCACATTTGACTTCACATTCTGGGATGTCTGGCTCTAGATGAGTGATCATACTATCATGATTATCTGGGTCATGAAGATCTTTTTTGTATAGTTCATCTGTGGATTCTTCCCACCTCTTCTTAATATTCTCTGCTTCTGTTAGGTCCATACCATTTCTGTCCTTTATTATGCCCATCTTTGCATGAAATATTCCCTTAGTATCTCTAATTTTCTTGAAGAACTATCTCTTTCCCATTCTGTTGTTTTCCTCTATGTCTTTGCATTGATCATTGAAAAAGACTTTCTTATCTCTCCTTGCTATTCTTTGGAACTCTGCCTTCAAATGGGTATATCTTTCCTTTTGCTTCTCTTCTTTTCACAGCTATTTGTAAGGCCTTGTCAGACAACCATTTTGCCTTTTGCAATTCTTTTCCTTGGCGAATTATTGATCCCTGCCTGCTGTACAATGTCACGAACCTCTGTCCATAGTTCTTTAGGCCCTTTCTGTATCAGATATAATCCCTTGAATGTATTTTTCACTTCTGCTGTATAATTGTAAGGGATTTAATTTAGGTCATAACTGAATGGTCTAGTGGTTTTCCCTACTTTCTTCAATTTAAGTCTGAATTTGGCAATAAGGAATTCATAATCTGAGCCATAGTCAACTCCTGATCTTTTCTTTGCTGACTCTGTAGATCTTCTCCATCTTTGGCTGCAAAGAATATAATCAATCTAATTTTGGTGTTGACCATCTGGTGATGTCCATGTGTAGAGTCTTCTATTGTGTTGTTGGAAGAGGGTGTTTGCTATGACCAGTGCATTGTCTTGGCAAAACTCTATTAGTCTCTGCCCTGCTTCATTTTGTATTCCAAAGCCAAATTTCCATTATTCCAGGTGTATCTCGACTTCCTTCTTTTACATTCCAGTCCCCTATAATGGAAAGTACATTGTTTTTGGGTGTTAGTACTAAAAGGTCTTATAGGTCTTCATAGAACCATTCAACTTCAGCTTCTTCAGCATTACTCGTCTGGGCATAGACTTGGATTACTGTGATATTGAATGGTTTGCCTTCGAAAAGAACAGAGATAATTCTGTTGTTTTTGAGATTATATCAAAGTACTGTGTTTTGGACTGTTTTGTTGACTATAGTGTCTACTCCATTCCTTCTAAGGGATTCTTGCCCACAGTAGTAGATATAATAGTCATCTGAGTTAAATTCACCGATTCCATCCTATTTTAGTTCACTGATTCCTAAGATGTTGATGTTCACTGTTGCCATCTCCTGTTTGACCATTTCAATTTACCTATTTCATTGACCTAACATTCCAGATTCCTATGCAATAGTTCTATTTACAGCATCGGACTTTGCTTCTATCACCAGACACATCCACAACTGAGCATTGTTTTTGCTTTGGCTCTGTCCCTTCATTGTTTCTGGTGTTAATTCTCCACTGGTCTCTAGTTGCATATTGGGCACTTACCAAACTAGGGAGTTCATCTTTCAGTGTCCTATCTCTTTACCTTTTCATGCTGTTCATGGCGTTTTCAAGGAAAGAATATTGAAATGGTTTCCATTCCCTTCTCAGTGGACCACATTTTGTTAGAATTCTCCACCATGACCCATCTGTCTTGGGTGTCCCTACATGGCATAGCTTGTAGTATCATTGAGTTAGATAAGGCTGTGGTCCATGTGATCAGATTGATTAGTTTTCTGTGATTGTGTTTTTCCGTCTTTCTGCCCTCTGGTGGAGAAGGATAAGAGGCTTATGGAAGCTTTCTGATGGGAGAGACTGAGTGAAGGGGAAACTGGGTCTTGTTCTGACCCAGTTTGGGGTCAGAACATATGGGTTTACTGAGATGGGCAGACCCATGCTCAGTAAATCTTTAATCCAATTTTCTGTTGATGGGTGGGGCTGTGTTCCCTCCCTGTTATTCACCTGGGGCCAAACTATGGTGGAGGTAATGAAGATAATTATGACCTCCTTCAAAAGATCCCATGCAGGCACTGCTGCACTCAATGCCCCAAACCCTGCAGCTGGCCACTGCCAACCCACACCTCCCCTGGAGACTTCTGGACGCTAACGGGAAAGTCTGGGTCAATCTCTTGTGAGGACACTGATCCTTTCTCCTGGGACCTGGTGTGCACAAGGTTCTGTTTGTGCCCTCTAAGAGTCTGTTTCGCCAGTCCTGTGTTAAGTTCTGGCAGCTCTATGGTGGGGTTAATGGTGACCTCCTCTAAGAGGGCTTATGCCATACCCAAGACTGTTTCACCCAGAGCCCCTGCCCATGTGGCAGTCCACTGCTGACTCATACCTCCACAGGAGACAGTCAAACACAGTTCTGTTTCAGTCTCTGTGGGGTCTTTGAGTCCTGGGGTGCACAAGGTTTTTTTGAGCCTACATATATATTTTTTTAATTCAATAGTATATTTAAATAAATAGTATTACTATAATTCATATCTATTCACTTCAGGTGTTCAAGCTGGTTTTAGAAAAGGCAGAGGAACCAGAGATCGAATTGCCAACATCTGCTGGACATCGAAAAAGCAAGAGAGTTCCAGAAAAACATCTATTTCTGCTTTATTGACTATGCCAAAGCCTTTGACAGTGTAGATCACAATAAACTCTGGAAAATTCTGAGAGAGATGGGAATACCAGACCACCTGATCTGCTTCTTGAGAAATCTGTATGCAGGTCAGGAAGCAACAGTTAGAACTGGTCATGGAACAACAGACTGGTTCCAAATAGGAAAAGGAGTACGTCAAGGCTGTATATTGTCACCATGTTTATTTAACTTCTATGCAGAGTACATCATGAGAAATGCTGGACTGGAGGAAACACAAGCTGGAATCAAGATTGCTGGGAGAAATATCAATAACCTCAGATATGCAGATGATACCACCCTTATGGCAGAAAGTGAAGAGGAACTAAAAAGCCTCTTGATGAAAGTGAAAGTGGAGAGTGAAAAGGTTGGCTTAAAGCTCAACATTCAGAAAACAAAGATCATGGCATCTGGTCCCATCACTACATGGGAAATAGATGGAGAAACAGTGGAAACAGTGTCAGACTTTATTTTTCTGGGCTCCAAAATCACTGCAGATGGTGACTGCAGCCATGAAATTAAAAGACGCTTACTCCTTGGAAGGAAGGTTATGACCAACCTAGATAGCATATTCAAAAGCAGAGACATCACTTTGCCAACAAAGGTTCGCCTAGTCAAGGCTATGGTCTTTCCTGTGGTCATTTATGGATGTGAGAACTGGACTGTGAAGAAGGCTGATTGCCAAAGAATTGATGCTTTTGAACTGTGGTGTTGGAGAAGACTCTTGAGAGTCCCTTGGACTGCAAGGAGATCCAACCAGTCCATTCTGAAGGAGATCAGCCCTGGGATTTCTTTGGAGGGAATGATGCTAAAGCTGAAACTCCAGTATTTTGGCCACCTCATGCGAAGAGTTGACTCATTGGAGAAGACTCTGATGCTGGGAGAGATTGAGGGCAGGAGGAGAAGGAGGCGACAGAGGATGAGATGGCTGGATGGCATCACTGACTCGATGAATGTGAGTCTGAGTGACCTCCGAGAGCTGGTGATGGATAGGGAGGCCTGGCGTGCTGCAGTTCATGGGGTCGCAAAGAGTCGGACACGACTGAGCGATGGATCTGATCTAATCTGATTCACTTCAGGACCCAGATAATAACGATAGTGTGATATTTGACCTAGAGCCAGACATCCTGGAATGTGAAGTCAAGTGGGCCTTAGAAAGCATCACTATGAACAAAGCTAGTGGAGGTGATGGAATTCCAGTGGAGCTATTCCAAATCCTGAAAGATGATGCTGTGAAAGTGCTGCAGTCAATATGCCAACAATTTTGGAAAACTCAGCAGTGGCCACAGGACTGGAAAAGATCAGTTTTCATACCAATCCTAAAGAAAGACAATGCCAAAGAATGCTCAAGCTACCGCACAATTGCATTCATCTCACACGCTAGTAAAGTAATGCTGAAAATTCTCCAAGCCAAGTTTCAGCAATATGTGAACCATGAACTTCCTGATGTTCAAACTGGTTTTAGAAAAGGCAGAGGAACCACAGATCAAATTGCCAACATCCTCTGGATCATCGAAAAAGCAAGAGAGTTCCAGAAAAGCATCTATTTCTGCTTTATTGACTATGCCAAAGCCCTTGACTGTGTGGATCACAATAAACTGGAAAATTCTGAAAGAGATGGGAATACCAGACCACCTGATCTGCCTCTTGAGAAATTTGTATGCAGGTCAGGAAGCAACAGTTAGAACTGAACATGGAACAACAGAGTGGTTCCAAATAGGAAAAGGAGTTCATCAAGGCTGTATATTGTCACCCTGCTGATTTAACTTATATGCAGAGTACATCATGAGAAACGCTGGACTGGAAGAAACACAAGCTGGAATCGAGATTGCTAGGAGAAATATCAATAACCTCAGATATGCAGATGAAACCACCCTTATGGCAGAAAGTGAAGAGAAACTAAAAAGCCTCTTGATGAAAGTGAAAGTGGAGAGTGAAAAAGTTTGCTTAAAGCTCAACATTCAGAAAACTAAGATCATGGCATCTGGTCCCATCACTTCATGGGAAATAGATGGGGAAACAGTAGAAACAGTGTCAGACTTTATTTTGGGGGACTCCAAAATCACTGCAGATGGTGACTGCAGCCATGAAATTAAAAGACGCTTACTCCTCGGAAGGAAAGTTATGACCAACCTAGATAGCATATTCAAAAGCAGAGACATTTCTTTGCCAACATAGGTTCATCTAATCAAGGCTTTGGTTTTTCCTGTGGTTGTGTACGGATGTGAGAGTTGGACTGTGAAGAAGGCTGAGCGCCAAAGAATTGATGTTTTTGAACTGTGGTGTTGGAGAAGACTCTTGAGAGTCCCTTGGACTGCAAAAAGATCCAACCAGTCCATTCTCAAGGAGATCAGCCCTGGGATTTCTTTGGAAGGAATGATGCTAAAGCTGAAACTCCAGTACTTTGGCCACCTCATGCGAAGAGTTGACTCATTGGAAAAGACTCTGATGCTGGGAGGGATTGGGGACAGGAGGAAAAGGGGCCAACAGAGGAAGAGATGGCTGGATGTCATCACTGACTTGATGGACGTGAGTCTGAGTGAACTCTGGGAGTTGGTGATGGACAGGGAGGCCTGGCGTGCTGTGATTCATGGGGTCGCAAATAGTCGGACATGACTGAGCGACTGAAGTGAACTGAACTGAACTGAAGGATTTTTAATCTATTACTAATCTGTTAACAATCTCTGACATGCATTTAAATTTGGGAATTTATTTCATTATCTTTTCATTTCTTGTTGGCTTGTTCCCTCTTTATATCACATGCAAGCATTATGTTTTAATCTCACATCCTAAAAACGTAAACACCTTAGACCTCTTTACTTGTCATTAGGAAATATAGTGCTTGTTATTTTATTTTTCATAGTCTGAATGTTAAATAGTTTTTCTGTATATGTTACCAAGCTTTCTTTTTTTTTTCTTATTTCCCAGCTAGTTCACTTTACCTACTGTCTGAAACACCTATTGGATCTTTTATTAAACTTTAACCCATACCACTCCAAATATGAGCTGGCAACTTTATCTTATTTTAGTAATTTTAAAAAAGTATTTATTAGTGAAATGTACAATCTACCTAAATAATCAGATCAGATTAGATCAGTCGCTCAGTTGTGTCCGACTCTTTACGACCCCATGAATCGCAGCACGCCAGGCCTCCCTGTCCATCACCAACTCCCAGAGGTCACTCAGACTCACATCCATCGAGTCAGTGATGCCATCCAGCCATCTCATCCTCTGCCGTCCCCTTCACCTCCTGCCCCCAATCCTTCCCAGCATCACAGTCTTTTCCAATGAGTCAACACTTTGCATGAGGTGGCCAAAGTATTGGAGTTTCAGCTTTAGCATCATTCCTTCCAAAGAAATCCCAGGGCTGATCTCCTTCAGAATGGACTGATTGGATCTCTTTGCAGTCCAAGGGACTCTCAAGAGTCTTCTCCAACACCACAGTTCAAAAGCATCAATTCTTTGGTGCTCAGCCTTCTTCACAGTCCAACTCTCACATCCGTACATGACCACAGGAAAAACCATAGGCTTGACTAGACGAACCTTTGTTGGCGAAGTAATGTCTCTGCTTTTCAATATGCTATCTAGGTTGGTCGTAACTTTCCTTCCAAGGAGTAAGCGTCTTTTAATTTCATGGCTGCAGTCACCATCTGCAGTGATTTTGGAGCCCAGAAAAATAAAGTCTGACGCTGTTCCCACTGTTTTCCCATCTATTTTCCATGAAGTGATACCACACTGTTAATATTTTTGTTTTTTAGCTTTGGTTTGGCCTTTTCAAGATTTATATATATTTTCATGAAAACATTAAATCAATTTAATACTTTAAAGCAGTTTAATAATATTCATACTTTGTTACTGAACTAAACTTGGGTGTACTATCCAGATGAGCAGCAAAGTCAATCTACTGACACCAAGCTGTGCTGAAAAAAAAAGTACAGTGTTTGTTGCTGAGCACTAAGCAATGGAGTTGGAGACAAACCTCAGATCCAATCCAACTTGGCCTTTAAATTAGGGTCCTTTTTGAACGGAAGAACAAAAGTAATTGTAGTTTTGGGAATCAGAATGTGTCTGATTGATGATTCTCTGGCTGGATTGTCCATGGCTTGTAGTCTGTTAGCTCATCTTTCCCTTCGGAAACAACCTAGGTTTGTACATTAATGATGAGATAAAAATGAAAATGGCTCAGTCGTGTCTGACTCTGCCTCTTTATGACCCCATGGAGTATACAGTCCATGGAATTCTCCAACCAGAATACTAGAATGGGTAGTTGCTGGGGTCCAGCCCCAGTGGATCCAGGGAATTCGAAGTGGGGACAGCGTTGGTGACGATCAGGTAACAATTGCTTAATTAAGTATTAATTAAAGATATAAAGAATAATAGAAATGAGGATAGCTCAGTGAGGAGGAAATTCAGTGAAGAAAAGCGGATGAAATAAGGATAGCTCAGTGAGAACATTTTATGGAGAGAGGAGGCTGAATAATTCAGCCAGAAGGTAAGAGAACGAATGAGATGGGGAGACCAAGTTTCGGTGAACAAGGCCCCACACTTTATTTTTCAAAGTAGTTTTTATACCTTAAGTTTTGCATAGAGGGTAATGGGGGAAGGGGTGGAGTCATGCAGGGACAGCAGTCCCTGAGCCAGGCTTTCAAACCTATCATACACAAAAGTTTAGGTGAGTTACATCATCTTCTGGCCTGGAGGCCTATTAACATTTTAAGAAACTTACTTCTCTCTAAAGGTGATTATTCTAAAGTCAGGCGCCATCCTCCAAAAGCATTGGAGTTGCATTTCTATAGGGCAAAGGTGTGGTGGGCTGTAACAAGAAAAAGAATTAACTCAAGGGTCCAAGGTTACAAACATTAAAGCTACTACTTACATTTCTATAAACCAATTATATCAATCAATACACTGCCAAGGACACAGTAGGTAAGGGATATAGAGACTTAGCAGCAAACATTGGCCCAACAAGTGAAAAGCCCTTCACCAATACAATTTCTAATCAATCTTTTAACTGCTCAAAGGAATCTGTATTTAGACAGTTTAGAACATCTCATGCCTCTCAGTTGGGAGGCTCTAAATAATCACATGTGGCCGGAAAAGCCTATTCAGGCAGGCTAGAAGATTTCCAAAGGAGTTTGTAGGCTGAAACACTGTCACACCCAGAAATTATTAACTTGAGCTGTAAGTTAACTCTTTTTTCAGAGAGAGGTAGTGGGGGACAGCCCCCTGTAAAGTCAGAGGTGTAGGTGAGAATACAAAGCAGAAAGAAGGCAGACTCTGGTTTTGGAGGGTAGATGCTCGAGAATTTCCAGGGGGCTCCTGAGGCTCGATCTTGCCCTTGCGTGTGCCAAGCCTCCTTCCTCATGACCTTTGTCATGGACAGAGCACTGATCCAAGCCAGCTCCCGACAGGTAGCCTTTCCTTTCTCCAAGGGATCTTCCCAACCCTGGGATCGAACCCAGGTCTCTTGCATTGCAGGTGGATTCTTTACCAACTAAGCTATGAGGGAAGCCCAGTGATATAATAACAAGTTTAGTAAACTAGTGTTGTTACCAACAACAGAAACCTTAGTCATCTGATTATGGTAGATTAGTGTTCACTTAGTGCAGGACTGAGGTCAGAAGGACAAAGAAGGGAATAAAGTTTGGGGTAGAGAGATTAATTATAAATTGATAAGAGAACTTGTCAAGTTATTCACTGGAAGGATTGATTCTGAAACTGAAGCTATAATACTTTGGGTACCTGATGCGAAGAGCCAACTAATTGGAAAAGACCCCTGACTCTGGGAAAGATTGAAAGCAAGAGGAGAAGTAGACAATGGAGGATGAGATGGTTGGATGCCATCACTGACTCAATGGACATGACTTTGACCAAACTCTGGGATATAGGAAAGACAAAGAAGCCTGGTATGCTGCAATCCAGGGGTCACAAAGATTCAGACACAACTGAATGAATGAGCAACAATAACAAAGCAGGAATTGCAAAGGAGTCAACCATTCAGGCATTTATTCCCTCAGGTAACCTGTTTCAATTGACTTTGATCTGGTCATGTGACTCACTTTTGAACAACAGAATGGAATACAGGTGATTCATTGTGGTATCTGAGGCTAGAACATAAAAAGCCTTGCAGCATCTTCCTAAACTTCTTGTTAGGCATGCTTTTTTTCTTTTGATACTACCTCCTAGGACATAGGTACTATGCTTTGACAAACTCAAATTAAATGCAGAGGTCAGAAGCAGGAGCTCTAGTGAACATCCCAAGTCAGGGCCCAGGCAACAGTCAAGCCACTGACAGTCTTGAGACTTAACCACCTTAGCCCAGCCTAATGGAACTTTGGGATTATTATAATCTAGATGATACCTGACTATAATCATGTGAAAAACCTCAGGCATAAACAATCAACTAATTCCAGTAAAGGAATCATACTCCTTTGCTCCTATTGTATGGCTTCTTGTGAATTGTTAAAACCACTTGCCATGATTCATGGCTCCATTTCAACACTCCTATGTAAATAATTCTTTATTAAAATTTGTACTGTAAAAATATTAATATAATTATTCTGAGATACAGAATACAGATAACATAAATGACATTTAAATGATATATAACTTTTAAATAAAATTTTAAGTATTGCAAATATGAATAATCATATAAACAAATGCAGAAATTAACCTTTCTGTGTATTTTATACAGGGCATTGATAATACAGATGATATCATAAGAAGGTATATCTATTATGCTTTTATTGCATTCAAGCCAATGTATTTGAAAAATTCACTTAGTTTTAACTTGAATTAAAATGCTTTGTATTCATTTTTTACAAAGCGAGCCATAAAATTGAATATAGTAGTAAATGTTTCTAAATAATGCCTTTAAGCTCATCAAGGTGAACCAAACACAACATAAAGAAACAAGGAGCAACATAATTAACTGTAAAAGAATGTCTATTTAAAAATTAAAGCTGAAAAGATTAATTATAACATGTTAATTTTAGCTTGAAGAGATTAATATATCTGGGTTCTAGGTTTATTTGTTTTCACTCAGAAATAACTTATCTGATAATTTAAGGAGTTTGAATATTTATTTCTATTATTTTTCCTGGGCCCACTGACTCATTTAAAGATTGTTCATAGCCAAATTGCAAATATGTAATACTTATCTCTTGGTTTATCTGAAAAAGGAAGCCTTATTTCCTAGCCAAACTCTTCCTAATTATAACTTTGAGCATTTTGTGGAAGTAGCAGGCATAATCTTCAGAGTCTTCCAAACCTGTTTACTGACATGCTTTACTGATCTTACTAAAGTTCTTTCCTCAGTGGTGTTAATTTTAATTTTTAATCTCATTAGTAAAAAAATGTTTTTCCATTTATTTTAACAAAGACATAATCTCCATAGGCTGGATTAGATAATAATTCCTGTATGCTTTGAAACTGAAGACTATTTTATAATTTTAGTATTACATTTCTGACTTGGAGGAGATTATCGGAAAAATTTTGGTTTTTAATTTAAGCTTCATGTTCCAGACTTTTTCTCTAGAGATTCTGACTCACAATATCTAAGGTATGAATAATTAGCCAACCACCTGATTCTCATCTGACAGACTTGAAAAATATTATCAAGTTATTGAATAATTTATTATAACAAAAGCATATTATGGAGTAGATTGTAGACATTATTGATATTTGATTTTGAACACAAATATAAATTCAAGGAATAAGGAGGAAGGATGGCCCCTCCAACTGTTTATCTCAAATGAACACTTTCTTGAGGTTACTTATGTTCTTTGCAAAAAAAGCCACTGTTATTTAGTCCACTCTTTAAAGGATTTATGAGATGCCTCAATTTTGCATAAGTAGTTAAGTCTTGATAAATATATTTTGTCTTGAAGTGCTTTTGAAAAGAAGTATGTGAAAATAAAGATATTTTTAGAATTCTATATTATATTTAGTTATTATAGCCCTTCATTTGTAGCATGACACTTTAGTATCTAGCTAGATATAACAATTTACCTTTAAATCATAAAAATATCAATAGATGGACAATAAAAATGTCTGGTCAAAAAATAGTGTAAATGTGAAAGAACAAATAGTCATATCAAATTAGTTTTTTTTTTATTTTTTCATTACCTCTGCTGATTTTTCTTCCTGCTCTTATTCTTGGTAAACACCTCACCGGGTATAAAAATATTTTAGCTTTTCAATATAGATTTGGCTTGTCAGAGTTTTTGTATTAGAGAATGATTAACTGAATACAAAAAAAATCTTAGTTTATGAATGTCACCTCCTACCTTTCTAGTTAAGAAAATAGCAAGTCATTTTTAGAAAAATGGATGGACCTAGTATTATATTCCAGCTTTTTAATGATTATCAAGTTCTGCAATTTGGATAGCAAAAAGCCTCTTGATGAAAGTAAAATAGGAGAGTGACAAAGTTGGCTTAAAGCTCAACATTCAGAAAACTAATATCATGGCATCTGGTCCCATCACTTCATGGGAAATAGATGGGGAAACAGTAGAAATAGTGTCAGACTTTAATATTTGGGCACCAAAATCACTGCAGATGGTTACTGCAGCCATAAAATTAAAAGATGTTTACTCCTTGAAAGGAAAGTTATGACCAACCTAGATAGCGTATTCAAAAGCAGAGACATTACTTTGCCAAAAAAGTTTTGTCTAGTCAAGGCTCTGGTTTTTCCAGTGGTTATGTATGGATGTGAGAGCTGGACTGTGAAGAAAGCTTAGCGCCAAAGAATTGATGCTTTTGAACTGTGGTGTTGGAGAAGACTCTTGAGAGTCTCTTGGACTGCGAGGAGATCCAACCAGTCCATTCTGAAGGAGATCCAGTGCAGGTTCGATGCAGGATACTGGATACTTGAGGCTGGTGCCCTGGGACGACCCAGAGGGATGGTATCGGGAGGGAGGATGGAGGAGGGTTCAGGATGGGGAATACATGTATACCTGTGGTGGATTAATTTTGATATATGGCAAAACCAATACAATATTGTAAAGTTAAAAAAAAATAAATAAATAAAGGAGATCAGTCCTGGGTGTTCATTGGAAGGACTGATGCTAAAGCTGAAACTCCAATACTTTGGCCACCTCATGCAAAGAGTTGACTCATTGGAAAAGACTGATGCTGCGAGGGATTGGGGGCAAGAGGAGAAGGGGACGACAGAGGATGAGATGGCTGGATGGCATCACTGACTTGATGGACATGAGTTTGAGTAAACTCAAAGAGTTGGTGATGGACAGGGAGGCCTGGAGTGCTGTGATTCATGAGGTCGCAAAGAGTTGGACATGACTAAGCAACTGAACTGTACTGAGCTGAATATTCAATTCAATTAAAATTTCAATATAATGACCTGATTGCTAAAATAAATGGGAAAAAATAACAAGAAAAATTAGTATTGAATATGCAAATAAGTTAATTGTATCCCCCCTGTCATCATATACCAGAAATAACTCAAATGTGTCTTAATAGATAAATGTAAGAGCTAATAAAAGACCTCTTAGGGGAAAATATATGCAAGGATTTGAAATTATATAATAGTTTCTTAGATATGATACTAAAAGCATAAAAAATAAACATAAAATAAGTGAACTTAAAATGAAAAATGTGCTAAAAAATAACACCACCTGGAATATGAAAGTACATTTTTCAAAAAGATGCAAATGGATAATAAACACATTAAAAGAGGTTAACTATCATTAGTGATTAGGGTAATGTGTATCAAAGCTAAAAAGACATATCGTTTATACCCATAGCCAGAAACATCAAAAATAACAAGTGCTGGCAAAGATGTAGAGAAAGTGGAGTCCTCATACACAGACAGTGGGAATGTAAAATGGCGTAGTAAACTCGAAAGAGAGTCTGGGAGTTCCTCTAAATTTTAAAAATAAATTTACCATATAAAGTGGTAGTCTTAGGTCAAGGGATACAAAATTTTGCATGAAAATATTTGTAACAGCACAGTTCATTATAGTGAAAACAATTTAAATGTCCAACAACTGAAGAATGAGTAAATAAAATGTTGTATAATCATATATAGAATATCATTTGACAATACAATTGACTGAAATACCAATACGTAGTACATCATGTATTGCCCTAGAAAACCTATGCTAAGAAAAAGCAGCTAGTAACAAAAGATGACATATCATTGTGCTGATCTCATATGCCCAAAATAAGCAAATCTCTAGAGGCAGAAAATAGATACATAATTGCCTATGCCTGGAAAGTGGGTCAATATGAATGACAAAGCGGTGATATCTAAAACCCAAGACATTAAAGAAGATGTCATCTCTTAAGAGAGATTTCTTCTAGTCTTCATTTATGATGGTACTCCCTTTCCCATTCACTCTTTTACAACAACAACAAAAAATACATCTTTATATTGCTTGCCACAATCTAAAATTATTTCATATATTTGTTGATTTGCTTATTTGTTGCCTGAAGGAGAGTTGGTAATCAATAGTTTAGTGAAATATGAGTGGGTAGTTAAAATAATAAAATTATGAATTACTATTTACCTAAAATATAGAGCTTTTCTTTCTTTTTTTTTTTTTTTTGGAAAAACTACTGGTTTTTCCAGTAGTCACATATGAATGTGAGAATTGTACCATTAAGAAAGCTGAGCACCAAAGAATTGATGCTTTTGAACTGTGGTATTGGAGAAGACTCTTGAGAGTCCCTTGGACTGCAAGGAGATCCAACCAGTCAATCCTAAAGGAAATCAGTCCGGAATAGTCATTGGAAGGACTGATGGTGAAGCTGAAGCTCCCATACTTTGGCCACCTGATGTGTAGAACAGACTCATTGGAAAAGACCCTGATGCTGGTAAAGATTGAAGGCAGGAGGAGAAGGGGACGACAGATGATGAAGTGGTTGGATGGCATCACCGACTCGATGGTCATGAGTTTGAGGAAGCTCCGGGAATTGGTGATGGACAGGAAAGCCTGGTGTGCTGCAATCCACGGGGTCGCAAGGAGTCAACCATGATTGAGAGACTTAACTGAACTGAACTGAAAACGTAGAGTTACCTAATCTAAATTTAGGAGTTTTATACATGTCCATATTCAGTCATACATATTTTTGAAGATAATATTGGACAAATAGGCACTGTATTTTGTTTCAGAAACTTCATCAGTAGTTAACTGCTGCTCGTTAATACCTATTATTATTAGAAAGGACAGCTATATGGAATTACTGCTTTAGCTAGTGACCATAATGAAGAACATCACTAGTTTAATTTTTCTACAAATTCAAAGAACTTAGAACGAATATTAATGATAAGACCTATCTATGACCACACCACAAAAAATTGTGATATGAATAACACGAGTCTTCTGCATTTTTTAAATACTATCTTCTCATTTATGTTCTCCCACTTCTTAGTGCCTTTCTTTGGATCTTCACATTTCACTTTCTAAGTTCTATCTTGTTTTCACTCTACTCTCCTATCTCTTCCTAATCTGGCAAATAAAACCTAGTTTTTAATGTTCCATCAGCAACTTTGTCATCTCCACAAAAGTATAACAAATTGATCACAGCTTTTACATGTTTGAAAATTACAGTTCCATAGCCAAAAATTGGAGATTTGGAGGAATTTAGGAAATCTCATTCTATAGTGCATAAGTTTTGGCCCTTTTAACACTACAAGGATTATAATGTCATCACTTTTCTAAAGTTCTAGAAGCTGTTGCTGTTTTCCATACTCCTGAGTGAAAAAGGAAATATCAGGTGCATTGGGCATATGCAAAGATTATTAGGAAACCATATTGTTATTTAGCCAGAAGACTGGTGAGAAGTAAAATTGGACAAAATTTAGATTAGTCTAAGAAACCACCCACTCCAGTACTCTTGCCTGGAAAATCCCATGGACGGAGGAGCCTGGTAGGCTGCAGTCCATGGGGTCGCTAAGAGTCGGACACGACTGAGCAACTTCACTTTCACACAATGGAGAAGGCAATGGCAACCCACTCCAGTGTTCTTGCCTGGAGAATCCCAGGGACCACGGGGCCTGGTGGGCTGCCGTCTGTGGGGTCGCACAGAGTCGGACACGACTGAAGCGACTTAGCAGCAGCAGCAGCAGCAGCAGAAAGAAACCATGGAATGAAATGAAGTTTCCCAGCGATTGCTTTTTATTAATTTACTAAAATTTCTGATTTTAATTGTATTTGAGATAATTGATTTAGAGTCTTAGAAATTGAAACAATATGCTTTAATATACTGAATAATTTATACTAAATACCTAAAACTGAAATTATAAACCATTTAAGTAGATATGTGTATACTTATTTTTAAGAAATTAAGGAACTCCAGCCAATAAAAAGGAACCATTTCCCTGTTTGGATTATATTACCTGTTTAAATTCCTCACTCGGTAAGTTCATAAATTATCCAAATGTTGAGAATAGATATATACTTTTCCCATATATATATTATCTGGGAAGTATTTTTATCAAATGGAGATAGATTAACAGAAAGAAAATGAGAAATATTTTGCAAATTATCCATTTTTACACTCCAGACTTGCGTTTTGTAATAATTTAAGCCAACTTCTGAGTCCTCAATATCTGTCTTTTATAAGATGGGGACATCCCACACAACATCCACAAAAAGTGATTAACATGAAGATAGGGAACGATGAGCCCAAAAGGATAAAAACTTCTAGACGGGGACCTATTTCTTCCTCCCTTTGTTTTTTGAAAACCAAGTGATAGATGAGGAAGCAATGACATAAAAAGCTATTTCAGAGATTAAAGAGACTTTGTCAAAGTGTTATAGATTTTGTATTTCTCATCATTAAGACCAGAAACTGTGTTTTAATTTTGCTTAATACTGTAGCCTATTTTAATTTAATTAAAAACCTAAAAGGAATAGGAAGATATTGCCTCTAAAATCTTTGACCTCCTAGGAAGGATGTACAATATAAGAGTTAGCTTTGATGCATAATATAAGAACTAGCTTTTATTGTGATTATGAATAGTGTTGCTATGAGCAATTTCATTCAAGAATTTCATTTAAAAATAAATGTGCCCTACTAACCTTGAAAAGCAGATTAAATTAAAATGAATATTTCTTAATCATTATACATTTAACTAAAACTTTAATTAAATGGGCTCTAATAGTTCAAAACCAATAGGTTTTAGAAATAGTTCTCAAATGTTCAGCTTAGTTTTCTTCAAAATAATGATTTGTATATGAGTTCAGGAAACTTTCGCTCTTGAAGCATTAAAGTAGACCGACTAGCTTCTAATATAAACAGATACATTGGTTTTCTTTCTTTACAATTAAAACAAAGTCTCTGTAAAAAGAAAAATAAATGAAAATTACAGTGTTACACTGAGAAGCAAACTAGCATCAAACTAGGGTCAATTAGCATGTTAAAAAGTTTAAGATGTTTTAGATTTAAAAAAAGGAATGTTAATCTGCTTATTTACCAATCAAGATGGCATGTCTACTGAAGAGAACAGATAACAAAAAGAATAACCTTTCCTGACCAAACAGCTGAAGAAAGCCTTTGAAAGGGTTGCTTATATTTTTATTACATTAGATAAAGTTAGTAATGAAATGCATATATGTGTGTGTGTGTGTGTGTGTGTATGCATCAGATCAAATCAGTCGCTCAGTCGTGTCCGACTCTTTGCAACCCCATGAATTGCAGCACGCCAGGCCTCACTGTCCATCACCAACTCCCAGAGTTCACTCAGATTCACATCCATCGAGTCAGTGATGCCATCCAGCCATCTCATCCTCTGTCCTCCCCTTCTCCTCTTGCCCTCAATCCCTCCCAGCATCAGAGTCTTCTCCAATGAGTCAACTCTTTGCATGAGGTGGCCAAAGTACCGGAGTTTCAGCTTTAGCATCGTTCCTTCCAAAGAAATCCCAGGGCTGATCTCCTTCAGAATGGACTGGTTGGATCTCCTTGCAGTCCAAGGGACTCTCAAGAGTCTTCTCCAACACCACAGTTCAAAAGCATCAATTCTTCGGCGCTCAGCCTTCTTCACAGTCCAGCTCTCACATCCAAACACGACCACAGGAAAAACCATAGCCTTGATTAGAAGGACCTTTGTTGGCAAAGTAATGTCTCTGCTTTTGAAAATGCTTTTGCTGCTGCTGCTAAGTCGCTTCAGTCGTGTCCGACTCTGTGCGACCACACAGGTGGAAGCTCACCAGGCTCCTCTGTCCCTGGGATTCTCCAGGCAAGAACACTGGAGTGGGTTGTCATTTCCTTCTCCAATGCATGAAAGTGAAAAGTGAAAGTGAAGTCGCTCAGTCATGTCCGACTCTTTGCAACCCCATGGACTGGAGCCTACCAGGATCTTCCGTCCATGGGATTTTCCAGGCAAAAGTACTGGGGTGGGGTGCCATTGCCCCCCGGAAAATGCTTTTAGGTTGGTCATAACTTTCCTTCAAGGAGTAAGCGCCTTTTAATTTCATGGCTGCAGGCACCATCTGCAATGATTTTGGAGCCCAGAAAAATAAAGTCTGACAGTTTCCCCATCTCTTTCCCATGAAGTGATGGGACCAGATGCCATGATCTTCGTTTTCTGAATGTTGAGCTTTAAGCCAACTTTTTCACTCTCCACTTTCACTTTCATCAAGAGGCTTTTTAGTTCCTCTTCACTTTCTGCCATAAGGGTGGTGTCATCTGCATATCTGAGGTTATTGATATTTCTCCCAGCAATCTTGATTGCAGCTTGTGCTTCTTCCAGCCCAGCATTTCTCATGATGTACTCTGCATATAAGTTAAATAAGCAGGGTGACAATATACAGCCTTGATGAACTCCTTTTCCTATTTGGAACCAGTCTGTTGTTCCATGTGTGTGTATATATATAGCATTAAAGTAAAAATTAAGGACATCCCTTTGTTTTTCACATTGCTTGCCTTGTTTGCTATGTCGCTTCAGTCTTGTCCGACTCTGTGCAACTCCAGAGACGGCAGCCCACCAGGCTCCCCCATCCCTGGGATTCCCCAGGCAAGAACACTGGAGTGGGTTGCCATTTCCTTCTCCAATGCATGAAAGGGAAAAGCGAAAGTGAAGTCGCTCAGTCGTGTCTGAGTGATCCCATGGACTACAACCTACCAGGCTCCTCCACCCATGGGATTTAACATTTATCCATGTAGATAATGTTAAACATAAATACATGTCTTTATAAATTGTCTATGTGTATGTTAGTCGCTCAGTTGTGTCTGACTCTTTGTGACCCCATGGGCTGTAGCCCACCAGGCTCCTCGTTCAATGGAATTCTCCAGGCAAGAATACTGAACTGTGCAGCCATTCCCTTCTCCAGATCATCCCAACTTTAGGATCCTGCATTGCAGTCAGATTCTTTATCATCTGAGTCACCACATATAAATGATTTCTTAAAAATTAGTACTGCTCTATGTAATTTCTTAATTTATCTACAGCAAAATAATTATTCAAATATGCTCTTACCTGATAATGTATGTCTGATAATAAGACAAATGATGCTGCTTATGTTCAGTGATACAGTATAATTTTTGAAATGATTATACCACAATAAATATTTCTAATAATTTGTAAGTCATAAATATTTCTAATAGTTTGCAGGACCTACAAAATTGTGGTATACTTAGCAACTAAAAATTAAATAAAATTTTATTTTATTTAAAAAATTGGATTGAAAATTATGGCAAGTTTACTATGAATGTATAGAGTTATAGCCAGAAAATATCTAGTGCCATTTTGAGATATATATTTAAAAGAATAGAGATTAAAGGCCTAGATATTAATATTTCATATATATCCAGTATTAAGCAGTCAGTTTCTGAATTATATTTCAAATGCTCAAACTGCCAAGTATCCAGAAATGAAATAAAAGTATAATACAATTTAGTTATTATCAGGATATTTGAAAGGAATTTGATTTGTGACAGGATTGGAATAGAATACTGTGCACTGGTAGGAACCAAAATTAGTGTCTTAGAAGCAATGACATTTAGCAAAAATATGTGGAGAATAAGTTGAAACTTTTAAAACAGAAAGACATTTAAAATATAGGAGATATAGGAATACATTGGTCATTTTTCTTTTTAAAATGGTCTTAAATCAATTTAGAAAGTTTATTTCTAGATTTTCTTCTTTCACCAGGCATAAACTAGAACTCATTTTATTTTTGTCCTATGCTATATTAGTCCCTGTTTGATATGTAATGAAACAATCTCATGCATACTTCATGGCTTTTAATATGTATCACTGATAATGCTTAGTCTTTCTATTAGCAAAATGCTTGAAGTTAGTTAACACTTAGTTATATTCAAATTCAGAGAATGATTTAAGGATTAATTGTGTGAATATAAAAATAGATCTTTTTCTAATACCATTGGATTTTTCCTTACGATGATTTTCAGTAAGGCTTCCCTGATAACTCAGTTGGTAAAGAATTTGCCTTCAATGCAGGAGACCTCAATTTGTATTCTTGGGTCTGGAAGATCCCCTGGAGAAGGGATAGGCTCCCCACTCCAATATTCTTGGGCTTCCCTTGTGGCTCATCTGGTAAAGAATCTGCCCACAATGTGGGAGACCTGGCTTTGATCCCTGGGTTGGGAAGATTCACTGGAGAAGGAAAAGGCTGCCTACTCCAGTATTCTGACCTAGAGAATTCCATGAGCTTTTCAATATTCAATCATTTAACCATCTGAAGATTTCCTAAAAAGTTTTTTGAACTATCTCAAGCATTTTCTGTCATTACGTGATTTTAAAATATTTTTAGCCAATTTTAAACAATATCTATCTAACAATAACTGAGTTATGTAAACATTTTAGCATTATCAACCTTTGATTTTCAAACTCATAGTATAAAACACAGTACTTAACTTGATCTTTCTATTAGGTAAAAGTACTTAGAACTTAACATTTTGAATCATTTCTACTTCTTCCCAACAAAAGGGAACTTTTTTTTTTTTTTTTCAGTCTCTGGATTTTGCTATAATCCATAATACTACATCATTAAAAGTAATGTTGGTAAAAGAGGACTATAAACATCAAAAAAATATGTTTTTAGAACCTTTTAAATCCAAATATTGGGGAAGGCAATGGCACCCCACCCCAGTACTTTTGCCTGGAAAATCCCATGGACGGAGGAGCCTGGTAGGCTCCAGTCCATGGGGTCGCTAAGAGTCGGACACGACTGAGCAACTTCACTTTCGCTTTCCACTTTCATACGTTGGAGAAGGAAATGGCAACCCACTCCAGTATTCTTGCCTGGAGAATCCCAGGGACAGGGGAGCCTGGTGGCCTTCTGTCTGTGGGGTCGCACAGGGTCGGACACGACTGAAGCGACTTAGCAGCAGCAGCAGCAAATCCAAATATAAGACACATGATAAGAAACATCTCAGTATTTCTAAGAAAGTGAGCTTGTTTTTGCTGGACTGTGATTTGTTATATTATTTCTGATTGGCTTCTAAGAAGTCATCAAAAAGGTCCTATATCCTATAATTCATAGATTCAGTGATTTTTCAAAGGTTTGTGGGTTTGAGTATTCATTGATCTTGACATTTTTCTAATGCATAAGCACTTTGGAATATCAAGTTATGTCACAAATTTATCCTCCAACTTTACCACAGTTACCTTTAACATAGTATTTAAACTTTGAAAATGAGATAATATACTGATATTACCATTCCTTAATACTGAACGATAAATGTTGAACCCAAGGTCAACCCCCTGTACTGAACAACATCTATAAAAGTTTGAAGCCAAACTGTGCAGGAAAATTTGATACAAACATGACAAACTATAATCTCTACTTAGTATGAGTATGTTTTACTAGAAAAATTGCTTTTGATTTTAGTGTTTTTCCACATATTCCTTGTAAATGCTGCTCATTATAGAGTATATACAATCTTCCACAATCTGAAAAGTTCTGAAGCTCAGGGCACGTCTGTCTATAAGGATCAAAAAAGCTATTCTATGCCTGTATAAAAATAAAATATTAAATTTACATAGTAAATAGACTTTATATATTGTACTAGTTACTGTAATGTATGCTTCTATAACATCAGCACTTTACAGATTAGAATTTTATCTCTGTCAACATAACATTTCAAGACTGCTATAACTAAGCAGTCACCTCTTAGTCATATTATGTATGCTTCTGTAGTCCAGATTGCTGCCTAAGGATTGATCAACTCTTAGGTATCTAGGTTAACAGCTGGTTAATGGAGTAAAGTGTATGGAGTAAGAATATTGGTTTCCTAAAGCTTTTCCCTGGAAATCTTGCTCATCAATGTGTCTTGACTTCTAAGGCTGAGAACTACAGGGCCACACTACAGGTTAAGGGAATGGAAATATAGTCTGAGATTGTACAACCACATTTGAGATACATGTCTCTATTAACAGGTAAATTTGGCCTTGGAATATGGAATGAAGCAGGGCAAAGGCTAACAGAGTTTTGCCAAGAGAACGCCCTGGTCATAGCAAACACCTTCTTCCAAAAACAAAAGAGAAGACTCTACACATGGACATCACCAGATGGTCAACACCAAAATCAGATTTATTATATTCTTTGCAGTGAGAGATGGAGAAGCTCTATACAGTCAGCAAAAACAAGACTGGGAGCTGACTGTGGGTCAGATTATGAACTTCTCATTGCCAAGTTCAGACTGAAATTGAAGACAGTAGGGAAAACCACTAGACCATTCAGGTATGATGTAAATCAACTCCTTTATGATTATACAGTGGAAGTGAGAAATATATTTAAAAATTAGATCTTATAGATGTAGTGCCTGATGAACTATGGACACAGCTTCATGGCATTGTACAGGAGACAGAGATCAAGATCATCCCCATGGAGAAGAAATGCAAAAAAGCAAAATGGCTGTCTGGAGAGGCCTTAAAAATAGCTGTGAAAAGAAGAGAAGCAAAAAGCAAAGGAGAGAAGGAAAGATATAAGCATCTGAATGCAGAGTTCCAAAGAATAGCAAGAAGAGATAAGAAAGCGTTCTTCAGCGATCAATGCAAAGAAATAGAGGAAAACAACAGAATGGGAAAGACTAGAGATCTCTTCGAGAAAATTAGAGATACATTTCATGCAAAGATGGGCTTGATAAAGAACAGAAAATGTATGGACCTAAAGAAGCAGAAGATATAAAGAAGAGGTGGCAGGAATACACAGAAAAACTGTACAAAAAAGATCTTCACGACCAAGATAATCACGATGGTGTGATCACTGACCTAGAGCCAGACATCCTGAAATGTGAAGTCAAGTGGACCTTAGCAACACTACAAACAAAACTAGTGCAGGTGATGGAATTCCAGTTGAGCTATTCCAAATCCTGAAAGATGATGCTTTGAAAGTGCTGCACTCAATATGCCAGCAAATTTGGAAAACTCAGCAGTGGCCACAGGACTAGAAAACGTCAGTTTTAATTCCAATCCCAAAGAAAGGCAATGCCAAATAATGCTCAAACTACCACACAATTGCACTCATCTCAAACGCAGTAATGTTCAAAATTCTTGAAGCCAGGTTTCAGCAATACGTGAACTGTGAACTTCCTGATGTTAAAGCTGGTTTTAGAAAAGGCAGAGAAACCAGAGATCAGATTGCCAACATCCGCTGCATCATGTAAAAAGCAAGAGAGTTCCAGAAAAACATCTATTTCTGCTTTATTGACTATGCCAAAGCTTTGACTGTGTGGATCACAATAAACTGTGGAAAATTCTGAAAGAGGTGGGAATACCAGACCACCTGACCTGCTTTTTTGCATTTCTTCTCCATGGGGATGATCTTGATCTCTGTGCAGGTCAGGAAGCAAGAGTTAGAACTGAACATGGAACAACAGACTGGTTCCAAATAGCAAAAGGAGTACGTCAAGGCTCTATATTGTCACCCTGCTTATTTAACTTATATGCAGAGTACATCATGAGAAATGCTGGCCTGAAGGAAGCACAAGCTGGAATCAAGATTGCTGGAAGAAATATCAAAAACCTCAGATATGCAGGTCACACCACCCTTATGGCAGAAAGTGAAGAGGAACTAAAAAGCTTCTTGATGAAAGTGAAAGAGGAGAGTGAAAAAGCTGGCTTAAAGCTCAACATTCAGAAAACTAAGATCATGGCATCTGGTCCCATCACTTCATAGGAAATAGATGGGGAAACAGTGGAAACAGTGTCAGATTTTATTTTTCGGGTTCCAAAATCACTGCAGATGGTGCCTGCAGCCATGAAATTAAAAGACACTTACTCTTTGGAAGAAAAGTTATGACCAACCTAGATAGCATATTCAAAAGCAGAGACGTTACTTTGCCAACAAAGGTCCGTCTAGTCAAGGCTATGGTTTTTCCAGTAGTCATGTATGGATGTGAGAGTTGGACTGTGAAGAAAGCTGAGCACCGAAAAATTGATGCTTTTGAACTGTGGTGTTGGAGAAGACTCTTGAGAGTCCCTTGGACTGCAAGGAGATCCAACCAGTCCATTTTAAAGAAGATCAGTCCTGGGCGTTCTTTGAAAGGAATGATGCTAAAGCTGAAACTCCAGTACTTTTGGCCACCTCATGCAAAGATTTGGCTCATTGGAGAAGACTCTGATGCTGGGAGGGATTGGGAGCAGGAGGAGAAGGGGACGACAGAGGATGAGATGGCTGGATGTCATCACTGACTCAATGGACGTGAGTCTCAGTGAACTTCAGGAGTTGGTGATGGACAGGAAGGCCTGCCGTTCTGCCATCCTGAGGTAGCAAAGAGTCAGACACGACTGAGTGACTGAGCTGAACTGAAGCATAGGTTTTTGGTGGATAGAAAATGTCTCTTCCACAGGTTATAGTTATACTATGCATTCAACTACTTAATTTTTTTCTATTTTATGTTTTAATTCACATCCCAATTGTGTTGCATAAGCTACAAAATTTAAAAATATTCATTGTTGTTATGGTTGTGCATGCTGTGTGAGTTGTTGGTGGTTTAAAGAATGAGAGAAGTAGCATTTCTCTCCCCAGCTTACTTAAAAGAGAGTAAAATGACAAGTAAGGTTTCTCTTTGCTTTCTCTATTTCAGTCTCTCTCCCTCAAATCAAAGACCCTTTGACTACATTAGTAAATTGTTATAGGATCCCACAAAACCTCTCTTTAGAATGTCACAATTGCAGATTTTAGAGTCCTCTAGGAAACAGTATGCACTTAGAATTAAACATAACATGTGGATAGATGATTAGCATGCTTTTGTCAAAAGGGAGTTTCAGTTATATGATAAATAAGTATGAGGGCTGTAATGTACAATATGATGACTCTGGTTAATATTGCTACTGCTGCTGCTGCTAAGTCAATTCAGTCATGTCCAACTCTGTGCAGCCCCATTGACTGGAGCGTACCAGGCTCCTCCATCCATGGGATTTTACAGGCAAGAGTGCCAGAGTGGGTTGCCATTGCCTTCTTCGTGGTTAACACTACTCTATGGATTGAGAAAAGGCAGAGGAACCAGAGATCAAATTGCCAACATCTGCTGGATCATGGAAAAAGCAAGAGAGTTCCAGAAAAACATCTATTTCTGCTTTATTGACTATGCCAAAGCCTTTGACTGTGTGGATCACAATAAACTGTGGAAAATTCTGAGAGATGGGAATACCAGACCACCTGATCTGCCTCTTGAGAAATCTGTATGCAGGTCAGGAAGCAACAGTTAGAACTGGACATGGAACAACAGACTGGTTCCAAATAGGAAAAGGAGTACGTCAAGGCTATATATTGTCACCATGTTTATTTAACTTATATGCAGAGTACATCATGAGAAATGCTGGACTGGAAGAAACACAAGCTGGAATCATGATTGCCGGGAGAAATATCAATAACCTCAGATATGCAGATGACACCACTCTTATGGCAGAGTGAAGAAGGGCTGAGAAGCCTCTTGATGAAAGTGAAAGTGGAGAGTGAAAAGGTTGGCTTAAAGCTCAACATTCAGAAAATGAAGATCATGGCATCTGGTCCCATCACTACATGGGAAATAGATGGAGAAACAGTGGAAACAGTGTCAGACTTTATTTTTCTGGGCTCCAAAATCACTGCAGATGGTGACTGCAGCCATGAAATTAAAAACGCTTACTCCATGGAAGGAGAGTTATGACAAACCTAGATAGCATATTCAAAAGCAGAGACATCACTTTGGCAGCAAAGGTTCGCCTAGTCAAGGCTATGGTCTTTCCTGTGGTCATGTATGGATGTGAGAGCTGGACTGTGAAGAAGGCTGATTGCCAAAGAATTGATGCTTTTGACCTGTGGTGTTGGAGAAGACTCTTGAGAGTCCCTTGGACTGCAAGGAGATCCAACCAGTCCATTCTGAAGGAGATCAGCCCTGGGATTTCTTTGGAAGGAATGATGCTAAAGCTGAAACTCCAGTACTTTGGCCACCTCATGCAAAGAGTTGACTCATTGGAGAAGACTCTGATGCTGGGAGGGATTGGGGGCAGGAGGAGAAGGGGGCGACAGAGGATGAGATGGCTGGATGGCATCACTGACTCGAGGAATGTGAGTCTGAGTGCCCTCCGAGAGCTGGTGATGGATAGGGAGGCCTGGCTTGCTGCAGTTCATGGGGTCGCAAAGAGTCCGACATGACTGAGCGACTGATCTGATCTGATCTGATGATCTATAAGGAAGTTTTTAAGAGAGTAGATCCTGAAAGTTCTCATCACAAGGAGCATTTTCTTTTCTTTTATTGTGTCTATATGAGATGATTGTTGTTTGGTTGCTAGTGTTCCAGTCTTTGTGACCCCTTGAACTGCAGCAGGCCAGGCTTCCTTGTTCTTCATTATTTCCCAGAGTTCACTCATATTCATGTCCACTGAGTCCGTGATGCCATCCAGCCATCTCATCCTCTGTCATCCCCTTCCCCTCCTGCCCTCAATCTTCCCAGCATCAGAGTATTTTCCAGTGAGTTGGCTTTCTTTGAGTCATATGGTCAAATTATTAGAGATTCAGCTTCATCATCAGTTCTCCCTATGAATACTTAGGGTTGATTTCCTTTGGGATTGATGGATTTGGTCTCCTTGCTGTCCAAGGGACTCTCAAGAATCTTCTCCAGCACCACAATTTGAAAGCCTCAATTATTTGGCACTCAGCCTTCCTTTATAGTCACTCTCACATCTGTACATGATTACTGGAAAAATCATAGCTTTGACTAGACAGACTTTTGCTGGCAAAGTGATGTCTCTGCTTTTTAATATGCTGTCTAGGTTTATCATAGCTTTTCTTCCAAAGAGCGAATGTCTTTTAATTTCATGGCTGCAGTCATGGCCTACATTGATTTTGAAGCAATAACACCCCCCCCCCAAAAAAAAAAAAAAAAAACAACATGTCAATGTGTCCACTGTTTCCCCATCCATTTGCCATGAAATGATGGGATCAGATGCCATGATCTTCGTTTGTTAAAAGTTGAGTTTTATGCCAGCTTTTCACTCTCCTTTTTCACCCTTACCAAGAGGCTCTTTAATTCCTCTTCACTTTGTGCCATTAGGGTTGTATCACATGCATATCTGAGGCTGTTGATGTTTCTCTTGGCAATCTTGACTTCAGCTTGCAATTCATCCAGCACAGCATTTCACATGATGTAGTCTGCATGGTGTGCTCTGCCTCTCTTTTTTGGCCAAAATCTAAACAGATTAGCAGCAAGAAAGCAGGGGAAGTCATGAGCAGGAACAAAGAGGAGTGAGAAGGACCAAGTCCATTTAATCACAGTAGGTGTCCAGCGTGAAGCAGGTCCAAGCTCTTCAGAAAGAGAATAATTAATGATTAATCAAGTCCAGAATTTTGAATAATATCTTGGTTTGGACATTCTGTTTGCTGAATTGGGACTACTTTGTGATTCTAAGTTGCTGGAAGTTTCCTGACTTCTACTTATCAAAATATCAAACACCAAACCACTTACAAAAAACTTGAAAATCAGACATATATAAATTCATTGAAGACCTACTAAGGCAGGAATAATTCAAGAAAGTAAGATTTTAGAGAAGTGAGAAATGTGAGTGAACTGGGCTTTTGTAAAATTCTTCCCCTATGAAGTACTAGGGAGACAGAGAAGCCATGAAGAATACAGCAGATTGAGAAGCAGAATAGAAATTGAGAAGCTGAGAAGATTACTAGAGTTATTTTTTATATTGCAGACTTAACATTAATCTTTGAGGTCCATTAAGGAGATCTGATCTAATACATATCTCAAACTTTAAGCTGGTATACCTAAAAGTTAAAACTTCTAGTAAAGAAACAAACAAAAAATCCTAGACTTGACTAGCTCAATATCTCATCAGAATAAGTTATCCTACCTATCATCAAGACATATGTAACCAACTATGGAAAATGATCACATACTTCAAGTTATGTTTAAAATTTTACATATATTTGTCTTTCAATCAAATAGTAAGTATAATATCAAACAATAACAAATGAGTGAAAGCCAAATGAAACAGTAGATAATAAAAACAAATTTAGAGGATTTCAAAGATTTTAAATTGGCATATATGCTCTTTGGAAGAAAAAAACAACTAACTACATATATAATAAAATGATTATCATCATTTATATAATGTATATAATATCCTGAAATACAGAAACAATTCAAATGTCTGTTAAGAAAAAAGTATATACATTATATGTGATATTTTCATAAAATCTAACATTTTGCACAACAATGAAAACAAATATGCTGATCCTCTATGAAGCAACAAAATTAAAATGTGAGCATGTAGAATATAGTGAGAAAAGTCATGTACAAAATAGTGCCTAAAGTGTGATTACACTTATAAATTTTTCTAACAAAAAATGAATGCATAGTCTTCAGTTCAGTTCAGTTGCTCAGTTGTATTCGACTCTTTGCTACTCCGTGAACTACATCAGGCCAGGCTTCCCTAACCATCACCAACACCCATAACTAACTCAGGCTCACATCCATTGAGGAAGAGATGCTATCCAACCTTCTCATCCTTTGTTGTCTCCCTTTCCTCCTGCCTTCAGTCTTTCCCAGCATTAGGGTCTTTTGCAATGAGTCAGTTCATCACATCAGGAAGCCAAAGTATTGGAGTTTCAGCTTCAGCTTCAGTCCTTCCAATGAACGTTCAGGACTGAGTTCTTTTAGAATTGATTGGTTAGATTCCATTGCAGTTCAAGCAACTCTAATGAGTCTTCCTCAAAAACACAGTTCAAATGCATCATCTTCGGTACTCAGCTTTCATTATAGTCCAACTCTCACATCCATACATGACAAATGGAAAAATCATAGCTTTGACAAGATGGACCTTTCTTGGCAAAGTAAGATCTGGCCTTTTAATATGCTGTCTAAATTGGTCATAACTTTTATTTCAATGAGCAAGCGTCTTTTAATTTCATGGCTACAGTCACAATCCACAGTAACTGTGAAGCCCACAAAATTAAAATCTATCACCATTTCCACTGCTTCTCCATCTATTTGCCATGAAGTGATGGAAATCGATGCATTAAAATTAGTTTTCTGAATGTTGAGTTTTAAGGCAACATTTTTACTCTCCTGTATCACTTTCATCAAGAGACTCCTTAGTTCTTCTTCACTTTCAGCCATAAGAGTGGTGTTATCTGCGTATCTGAGGTTATTGGTATTTCTCCTGGCAATCTTGATTCTAGCTTGTGCTTCATCCAGTCCAGCATTTCTCATGGTGTACTCTGCATATAAGTTAAATAAGCAGCGTGACAAGATAAAGAATTGACATACTCTTTTCCAAATTTGGAAACAGTCTGTTGTTCCATGTCCAGTTCTAACAGTTGTTTCCTGACCTGCATACAGATTTCTTATGAGGCAGGTCAGGTTGTCTGGTATTCCAGTCTCTTTCAGAATTTTCCATAGGTTGTTCTGTTTCACACGTCAAAGTCTTTGACATTGCCAATAAAGCACAAGAAGATGTTTTCCTGGAGCTCTCTTGCTTTTCGATGATCCAACAGATGTTGGCAATTTGATCTTTGGTTCCTGTGCCTTTTCTAAATCCAGTTTGAACATCTGTAAGTTCACAGTTCACACAGTGTTGAAGCCTGTCTTGGAGAATTTTGAGCATTACTTTACTAGCATGTGAGATGAGTGCAATTGTGCAGTAGTTTGAGCATTCCTTGGCATTGCCTTTCTTTGGGACTGGAATGAAAACTGACCATTTCCAGTCCTGTGGCCACTGCTGAGCTTTCCGAATTTGCTGACATATTGAGTGCAGCACTTCACAGCATCCTCTTTCAGGATTTGAAATAGCTCAACTGGAATTCCATTACCTCCACTAACTTTTTTTGTAGTGATGCTTCCTAAGACCCACTTGACTTCATATTCCAGGATGTCTTGCTCTAAGTGAGTGATCACACTATCATGATTACCTGTTTTGAAGATCTTTTTTGTACAGTTCTTCTGTGTATTCTTGCCACCTCTATTAATATCTTCTGCTTCTGTTAGGTCCATACCATTTCTGTCCTTTATCAAGCCCATCTTTGCATGAAATGTTCCCTTGGTATCTCTAGTTTTCTTGAAGAGATTTCTAGTCTTTCCCATTCTATTGTTTCCCTCTAGTTCTTTGCAATGATCACTGTTATCTCTCCTTGCTATTCTTTACAACTCTGCATTCAAATGGGTATATATTTCCCTTTCTCCTTTGCCTTCTCTTCTCTTCTTTTAACAACTGTTTGTAAGGCCTCCTCAGACAACCATTTTGCCTTTTTTATTTCTTTTTCTTCGAAATGGTCTTGATCACTGCCTCCTGTATAATGTCACAAACCTCCATCCATAGTTATTCAGGCACTCTATCTATCAGATCTAATCCCTTAAATCTATTTGTCACTTCCACTGTATAGTCATAAGGGATTTGATTCAGGTCATACCTAATTGATCAGTCCTGTGTGTTCATTGGAAGGACTGATGCTGAAGCTGAAACTCCAATACTTTGGCCACCTCATGCAAAGAGTTGACTCATTGGAAAAGACCCTGATTCTGGGAGGGATTGGGGGCAGGAGGAGAAGGGGATGACAGAGGATGAGATGGCTGGTTGGCATCACCAACTCGATGAACATGATTTTGAGTGAACTCCGGGAGTTGGTGATGGACAGGGAGGCCTGGCATGCTGTGATTCATGGGGTTGCAAAGAGTCAGACATGACTGAGTGACTGAACTGAACTGAATCAGGTCTAGTGATTTTCCATACTTTCTTCAATTTAAGTCTGAATTTGGCAATAAGTAGTTCATGATTTGAGCCACAGTCAGCTCCCAGTCTTGTTTTTACTGACTATATAGAGCTTCTCCATCTTTGGCTGCAAAGAATATAATCAGTCTGATTTTGGTGTTGACCATCTGGTGATGTCCATGTGTAGAGTCTTCTCTTGTGTTGTTGGAAGAGGATGTTTTCTATGACCAACGTGTTCTCTTGACTAAACTCTGTTAGCCTTTGCCCTGCTTCATTCTGCATTCCAAGGCCAATTTTTGGCTCATTATTCCAGGTATTTCTTGACTTCCTACTTTTGCATTCCAGTCCCCTACAATGAAAAGAACATCGTTTTTGCTATTAGTTCTGGAAGGTCTTGTAGGTCTTCATAGAACTGTTCATCTTCAGCTTCTTCTGCATTACTGGTAGGGGAATAGACTTGGATTACTGTGATATTGAATGGTTTGCCTTGGAAACGAACAGAGATCATTCTGTCATTTGTGAGATTGCATCCAAGTACTGGATTTTGGACTCTTGTTGACTATGATGGCTACTCCATTTCTTCTAAGGCATTCTTGCCCACAGTTATAGATATAATGGTCATCTGAGTTAAATTCACCCATTCCAGTCCATTTTAGTTCACTAATTCCTAAAATATCAATGTTCACTCTTGCGAACACCTGTTTGGTCACTTCCAATTTGCCTTGATTCATGGACCTAACATTCCAGGTTCCTATGCAATGATGTTGAGAAGACTCTTGAGAGTCCCTTGGACTGCAAGGAGATCCAACCAGTCCATTCTGAAGGACATCAGCCCTGGGATTTCTTTGGAAGGAATGATGCTAAAGCTGAAACTCCAGTATTTTGGCCACCTCATGCGAAGAGTTGACTCATTGGAAAAGACTCGGATGCTGGGAGGGATTGGGGGCAGAAGGAGAAGGGGATGACAGAGGATGAGATGGCTAGATGGCATCACTGACTCGATGGATGTGAGTCTGAGTGACCTCTGGGAGTTGGTGATGGACAGGGAGGCCTGGCGTGCTGCAATTCATGGGGTCGCAAAGAGTCGGACTCGACTGAACGACTGATCTGATCTGATGCAATATTGCTCTTTACAGAATTGGATTTTACATCCATCACCAGTCACATCCACAACTAGGTGTTATTTTTGCTGTGGCTCCATCTCTCCATTCATTCTGGAATTATTTCTCCACTGATCTCCAGTAACATATTGGCCACCTACTTACCTGGGGAGTTCATCTTTCATTGTCTTACATTTTTGCCTTTTCATACTTTCATGGTGTTCTCAAGGCAAGAATACGGGGCCGTGCTCAGCAAATCTTTAATACAATTTTCTTTGAATGGGTGGGGTTGTTCCTTTGCTGTTGTTTGACCTGAGACCAAACTATGGTGGAGGTAATGAAAAACGGCCACCTCCTTCATAAGATCTGGTGCATGCTCTATCACAGTCAGTGCCCCCGACCCTGCAGCAGGCCACCGCCAACCCACACCTTCACCAGAGACTCCTGGACACTCACAGGCAAGTCTTGGTCAGTGTCTTGTGGGGTCACTGCTGCTTTCTCCTCAGTTCTGCATAGTCTTAGAGATTAATATGATGATTGCAGTGACTGAAATGGTGTCCTTCTCAATATAAAAATATATCTCCACTTCCTAATCCTTGCATCTGTGAATGCAACTTCAATTTGAAAACTTATCTTTAAAATGTAATGTAATTAAGGATCTCAAGGCGATATCATCCTCAATAATCCATATGGTCCTAAATTCAAAGACAAGCATCCATATAAGAGACACACTGAGAAGAAATGCAAGGAAAAAGTCATGTGAATATGAAGGCAGAAACTGGAGTTATGCAGCCACAGGTAAAGGAACGCCTGGGAGCACCAAGCTGAAAGAGGCAAGGAATAATCCTCCTAGACTTCTGAAGGATTACAGCCCTAAGAATATTTTGATTTCAGACTTCGGACCTCAAAATTTCTTCCCATTTATTATGACTCTTTGCACACTTATGTGTGATAAACTTTTTATTTATGTGCTTTTTAAAGGTTATTTCACAACAACAAAATTTTCTTAGGTAATGGAGAGCAAAGCAACTGGATTAGATGACAGAAGCTCATCATTCCCCTTAACATCTATCTGCATTGTAAAGAGAAGTAGCTATAGCACATAGGGGTATATGACAGACAATTCTAAAATTAATACAGCCCTATACATGGAGTAAATTAAAATTAGAATAATGGAGAACAGATGAAATATGTTTTTCTTTTTTCTGACATCTAATATGTTTAATGTGCTTGAATCTCCAGAATCAGTTTGCAATAGCTATTTTCAGCAAGGTTTCCATATAAAAAGATGAGGGGAAAGTGTTATCAATAAGTTAGTCCCTCAATAAAAATCTCCAAGCTCATTTTAACCCAAGCTGAGGTATCTAGTGTTGATAAGTTAATAGATTATAGTACTATCTTCTGATTATGTTAATACAAATTTTATTTGAAAAGTCAGGGCCAGAACTGAAATTTTTTCATAAGAGACACATGCCTAGATAATTCTAAAAATAGCATCAATCCCCTTGTGGTACAGGAATTCCTTATTTCAATATAAACAAGAATAAACTGTTTTAACTTTGTAGTATAATCTTTTCTTTTTATGAATGTAGAAGCTAATGTTGATAAGAATATGAATAGGCATTTTTAGGAAGGAGAACTCCCCCAAAATAAATAAATGTACTAATGATCAGAAAAAAATTAAAATAAAAACAATGATATTTCCCTTTACACCAAGGTAGACTGAAGAAACAATCAGAAAACTGAATGATGTCAATTGGTGGGGAATTGGGTTTGGGATATCTAGTGGATTGCTGGATTGTTGGTTGAGGCTAGACTGATGTGTAGCCATTTTCACTTACAATCTGGCACTACTTAAGTAAATTAAATATCTATATAAAACAAAATCCAGATATTCCATACTTAGCTATGTAACACAGAGAAATATGCACACTGGTCCGGAAGATAAAATATCTAAGGATATTCATACTAATATGTTGCATTACTATTGTATGTGTATACTTTTGTGTTGGTGAAGAGTTAGTATATCTATCTGCCATGAGAGAGGTGTAGATGGATGTTATCTATCTTAATGCCATGCAGTAATTAGAAGGAATGGTTTAAATGTACAATAGCAACATGAATTATTTGGAAATTATAATAACTATTGAAAAGAAAGTAAGAAACACAGTAAAATACATAAGAGAAAAGTGAATAGGAACTAAAGAGCCTCTTAAGAAAGTGAAAGAGGAGAGTGAAAAGGCTGGCTCAAAACTCAACTTTCAGAAAACTAAAATCATGGCATCTGGTCCCATCACTTCATGGAAAATAGATGGGAGTGCAGTGTAAACAGTGTCAGACTTTATTTTCTTGGGCTCCAAAATCACCACAGATGGTTAATGCAGCCATGAAATTAAAAGATACTCCTTGGAAGAAAAGCTATGAAAAAACTAGACAGCATATTAAAAAGCAAAGACACTACTTTGCTGACAAAGGTCCGTCTAGTCAAAGCTATGGTTTTTCCAGTAGTCATGTATGGATGTGAAAGTTGGACCATAAAGAAAGCTGAGCACTGAATAACTGATGCTTTTGAACTGGGGTGTTACAGAAGACTCTTAAGTCTCTTGGACTGAAAGGAGAACCAACCAGCCAATCCTAAAGGAAATCAGTTCTGAATATCCATTTGGAAGGACTGATGCTGAAACTGAAGCTCCAATATTTTGGCCACCTGATGTGAAGAACTGACTCATTTGAAAAGGCCCTGATACTGGGAAAGATTGAAGGCAGAAGGAGAAGGGGACGACAGAGGATGAGATGGTTGGATTGTATCATTGAATCGATGAATATGGGTTTGAGCAAACTTGGGGAGTTGGTGATAGACAGGGAATCCAGGCATGCTGCAGTCCATGGGGTCACAGAGTTGGAAACGACTCAGCAACCGAACTGAACTGAATCAAAGAATACACATACACAAAAAAGCAATAAACAATGTCAAGATAAAATACAGCAAAAAGATGAACTTTAAACACATTAGAATAAGTGCTTATGGAAAGGAGTTAATGAGGTAATAAATGAGAACAGAGAAGATAGGTAAAATAAAATGCAGAGAGACAGATGAGAGAAGGGCCTTGTATGGACCATAGTTAATAGTGTGCCCAGAGCTACCAGTTATGATTATGATCAACATTCCACATCTAAGGTTAAAGAAAGATTTATTAACTGACCAGTCAGTAAGAGAATCCTTAAGTATCCTTCAGAATTGGGTGAAGAAAACTGGTAAACCAAGAAGCATCTGGGAACAGATGACCTCCGCCCTGGGAAAAAAAAAAAAAAAAAAATAGACTACATGTAGAATATTCATGAGTTTGAGGCCATATGAAACCCATATATGAGGGGTTTGATGTTCCATAGCATCTTTAACTTTGTTTCTCCAATATGTGTCATGAAATTCTACACTTCTTTTGCATTATTTGATTTTTATGACTAGCATGTGACAGATTGTAACATCATGATGATGACAGTAACTTTTAGTTTTATATGAATCATGAATGTATATCCATTTTATTCTGCAATATGAGGAAAAGTCCTCTGAATTAACATGCATTTTTTTAGATATCTGAAGGCATTTTTAGAGCAGGAAATATTTCTGCTTTATAGAAAGAGAAATGATTTTATTGAAGGACCTTCAATGATTTTATTGAAGGACCTTTTCCTCACTATGTGCCTTTCTACACTGGGACTTTAAACTCCCCAAGAACACAGATCTTTTCCCATTTATTACAGCAGTTTTAATTCTTATTACTGTGGTAGTTTATATTTCGTGCTATCATTTTTTTAAATTTATTAGGTAAATTATTTAATTCAGAAAATATTAATAGATATAGGGTTAGATATTTGATTTAGATTTAATAGTATGCCTTACAATGTAATAGTTGCTCCATAAACAAGTAATTCTAATCCTAGGTATACAGCCAAGATAAATGAAAATATATATCCACAGGAAAGCATGTCCATAAATGTTTATAGAAGCATAATTTATAATAGCCAAGTTATAGACACAAGGCATGTGTCCATCAACTAATGAATGGATAAACAATATGTGATATAGCTACATTCAATGGAATATTATTCAGTCATAAAAGAAAACATAATTTTTATATTGTTGTAATAAGGATGAAACTTAACAACATTGTGTCAAATGAAAGGAACCAGACATAAGATGTCACATATTATATAATACCATTTATGTGAAATATCCACACTAGACAAATCTGTAGAGACAGAAAGTAGATTAATGTTTGTCAGGGGCTTAAGGGGACAAATGGGAGTTATTGGGAGTGACAAAATGGGTAAGACTTTTTAATGGTTCATACCTATTTTTTCTGTGGTAAGCAAAATATCATAGAAATAGACAGGGATGATGAATGTATAACCCTGTGAATATACTCTTTGTTGTTGTTTAATCGCTGAGTCATATCTGACACTTTTGGGAATAGAAAACATTGAATTACTGCATACAAAAGATGAACTTTAATGTATATGAAGTATATTTCAATAAAATTTATTTTAAGTTAATTTTATGTGCATCCTTTTGAAATTTCCTTAAAATTATCTTATTTCTTTCCTATTCCACCAATTAGTACATAATATATTTGCACATAATAAATTATGTGTTTAAAAATATGTGAATAAAGTATCTCTAGCAGAGGAAATTTGTTATAAAAGACCTTTTTCTAGGGCCTTTGTGTATACTTTTCAGTGATGACTAATTTTTATACCTCTGTAAACCCTTGATATTTTTTCTTCCCCTTCCAGTCTTCATGATCATCACAGGTCACTGATCTTCATCATCATCATTAGCTAAGATGTCAGCTACAATGTTGAGCCATTGCAAATTTTTTTTTTTTTAATTGAGGTATAATTGCTTAACAATGTTGTGTTAATTTTGGTTGGATAGCAAAGTGAGTCAGTTATATACATACATATTCTTTTTTATATTCTTTTCCATTATGGTTTATCCTAGGAGATTGGATATAGTTCCCTGTGCTATAGCGTTGAACTTTGTTGCTATCCATTCTAAATGTAATTGTTTGCATCTACTAACCCCAAACTCCCAGTCCATACCTCCCCATCATCTCCTCCCTTGGCAACCACAAGTCCGGTCTATTCTCTATGTTTATGAGTCTGTTTCTGTTTAGAAGATAGGTTAATTTTTGCCATGTTTTAGATTTCAAATGTAAGTGATATAGTATTTATCTTTCTCTTTCTGACTTATTTCACTTGGTATGGTACTCTTTATTTGAATTCATGTTGCTGCAAATGACATTATTTTATTCTCTTTATGTCTGAAGAATATTCCATTGCACCACATCTCTATCCACTCATCTGTTGATGGACATTTGGGGTGTTTTCATGTCTTTGCTATTGTGAATAGTGCTGTTATGAACATAGGGGTGCATATATCTTTTTAAATTATAGTTTTGTCTTGATATACACCCAGTAGTGGGATTGCTGGATCATATGAGCCATTGCAAATTTTTAAGGAATTTTATGACACTCTGCATAGGAATTTTTCAATTTGTTCCATAGAAACGTTACTTGATTTGGTTGTCCTATTATTTGAACATTTTAAATTAGAAAATGAAGCTTTGACTGTTTAAGTAAGTCACCCACAATCAGCTAGATAGTAAAGAAGCCAATACTTAAAGCTTGGTAAATGTGATACCAACAAAACAATTCTGGCAATATTTAATTTAAAAGTTTATTTTTTATTAAATGCATTTTTATTCTTTAGAAGCATAATATTAGCTATCTTGCTAGGTTATCTTTTACTCCTTGATTACTCAATATATTTTCAGAAACCATTATCAGTAAAAAATTCTATGCTTTTTACAAATATTGGATTGCTTAAACAGCATGTTTTCAACAACTAAATCAATTTAAAACCACCAATCCAATATAAGTTAAATCATAGGCAAGTGTCTCTGAGTTACAGAAACAAAGGATGACTATTCTTTTTGGTTTTAATCAGCAGTGTCAGTGACAGTGTTAAAAATGCAACTGCTAATTCAGTAAAATGTTATCACAGATACATTGCATGCAGCAAACAAGAGAGAAAGCAATTAAAGATTACTAAAAATAGTTTTCAGGAGATTTCTTTAATTCACTTCAGGAGAAAAAGAAATGTACTTAATACTGATTTTGGCTTATTTTAATTTAATTTATTTTTTAACTTTACAATATTGTATTGGTTTTGCCATATATCAACATAGAAACAATTTATTATAGAGGGAAGAATTTTTTAAAAATAAAGGAAGTATGTAATTTCCTCACAAATAACAAGTCAATTTTTCCTAAATTTTTTGGGAATATAAGATAATTTTTTTGTTCAATGTAATATCCAATAATGACATATTTCTAATATATAAAAAACAGACATATGAGTGCCCAAATTACTGAATTTGGTGATTTTCTTGGCAGCAAAAAAAGAAAGCAGTATTATCTTCTCAACTCGAAAGAATTTTGCTCAAATGTATAGCAAGCTGGGCAACGTGGAGAGCTACTGGAGCTCGGATTTTAAAAATAATTAGATGTTTATATGTGCTCAGTTGCCATATTACCTGTACATGACTAAGCACTTAGGCTTCCTATTTAAAAAAATCATATATACAGTTCAATTCAGTTTAGTTCAGTCGCTCAATTGTGTCCAAATCTTTGTGACCCCATGAGCTGCAACATGCCAGGCCTCCCTGTCCAACACCAACTCCTGGAGCCCACCAAAACTCATGTCCCTTGAGGCGGTGATGCCATCCAACCATCTCATGCTCTGTCGTCCCCATCTCCTCCTGCCCTCAATCGTTCCCAGCATCAGGGTATTTTCAAATAAGTCAGCTCTTTGCATCAGGTGGCAGAAGTATTGGAGTTTCAGCTTCAGCTTCAGTCCAACCAATGAACACCCAGGACTTCTCTCCTTTAGGATTGGCTGGTTGGATCTCCTTGCAGTCCAAGGGACTCTCAAGAGTCTTGTCCAACACCACAGTTCAAAAGCATCAATTCTTGGGTGCTTAGCTTTTTTTACAGTCCAACTCTCACTTCCATACATGGAAAAACCATAGCCTTGACTAGATAGACCGTTGTTGGCAAAGTAATGTCTCTGCTTTTTAATATGTTATCTGCTACTGCTAGGTCACTTCAGTCGTGTCTGACTCTGTGTGACCCCATAGATGGCAGCCCACCAGACTCTCCCGTCCCTGGGATTCTCCAGGCAAGAACACTGGAGTGGGTTGCCATTTCCTTCTCCAATGTATGAAAGTGAAAAGTGAAAGTAAAATTGCTCAGTCACGTCTGACCCTCAGAGACCCCATGGACCGCAGCCTTCCAGGCTTCTCTGTCCATGGGATTTTCCAGGCAGGAGTACTGGAGTGGGGTGCCAATGCCTTCTCCTAATATGCTGTCTAGGTTGGTCATAAACTTCCCTGCCAAGGAGTAAGTGTCTTTTAATTTTATAGCTGCAATTACCATCTGCAATAATTTTGGAGACCCTGAAAATAAAGTCAGCCACTGTTTCCACTGTTTCTCCATTTCCCATGAAGTGATGGGACCAGATGCCATGATCTTAGTTTTCTGAATGTTGACCTTTAAGCCAACTTTTTCAATCTTGTTTACTTCGTTAAGAGTCTCTTTAGTTCTTCACTTTGTGCCGTAAGGATAGTGTTGTCTGCATATCTAAGGTTATTGATATTTTTCCTGGCAATCTTGATTCCAGCTTGTGCTTCCTCCAGCCCAGCATTTCTCATGATGTACTCTGCATATAAGTTAAATAAAGAGGGTGACAATATACAGAATTGACGTACTCCTTTTCCTATTGGGAACCAGTCTGTTGTTCCATGTCCAGTTCTAACTATTGCTTACTGACCTGCATACAGGTTTTTCAAGAGGTAGGTCAGGTGATGTGGTATTCTCATCTCTTTCCTAGAATTTTCCAGTTTATTGTGATCCACACAGTCAAAGGCTTTGGCATAGTCAATAAAGCAAAAATAGATGTATTCCTGGAACTCTCTTTCTTTTTTGATGATCCAGCAGATATTGGCAATTTGATCTCTGGTTCCTCTGGCTTTTCTAAAACCAGCTTGAACATCTGTAAGTTCATGGTTCATGTACTGTTGAAGCGTGGCTTGGAGAATTTTGAGCATTACTTTACTAGTGTGTGAGATAAGTGCAATTGTGCAATAGTTTGAGCACAAGAGAAAACTCTACACATGGACATCACCAGATGGTCAACACCGAAATCAGATTGATTATGTTCTTTGCAGCCAAAGATGGAGAAGCTCTATACAGTCAACAAAAACAAGATGGGGAGTTGACTGTGGCTCAGATCATGAACTCCTTATTACCAAATTCAGACTTAAATTGAATAAAGTAGGAAAAACCACTACATCATTCAGGTATGACCTAAATCAAATCACTTCTGATTATACACTGGACGTGAGAAATAGATTTAAGGGCCTAGATCTGATAGATAGAGTGGCTGAATAACTATGGAATGAGGTTCGTGACACTGTACAGGAGACAGGGATCAAGACCATCCCCATGGAAAATGAATGCAAAAAAGCAAAATAGCTGTCTGAGGAGGCCTTATAAATAGCTGTGAAAAGAAGAGAAGTGAAGAGCAAAGGAGAAAAAGAAAGATATAAACATCTGAATGCAGAGTTCCAAAGAATAGCAAGAAGAGATAAGAAAGCCTTCCTCAGGGATCAATGCAAAGAAATAGAGGAAAACAACAGAATAGGAAAGACTAGAGATCTCTTCAAGAAAATTAGAGAAACCAAAGGAACATTTCATGCAAAGATGGGCTTGATAAAGGACAGAAATGGTATGGACCTAAGAGAAGCAGAAGATATTAAGAAGAGGTGGCAAGAATACACAGAAGAACTGTATAAAAAAGATCTTCACAACTAAGATAATCACGATGATGTGATCACTAACCTAGAGCCAGACATCCTGGAATGTGAAATCAAGAGGGCCTTAGAAAGCATCACTACGAACAAAGCTAGTGGAGGTGATGGAATTCCAGTGGAGCTATTTCAAATCCTGAAAGATGATGCTGTGAAAGTGCTGCACTCAGTATGCCAGCAAATTTGGAAAACTCAGCAGTGGCCACAGGATTGGAAAACGTCAGTTTTCATTCCAAACCCAAGGAAAGGCAATCCAAAGAATGCTTAAACTACTGCACAATTGCACTCATCTCACACCCTAGTAAAGTAATGCTCAAAATTCTCCAAGCCAGGCTTCAGCAATACGTGAACCGTGAACTTCCTGATGTTCAAGCTGGTTTTAGAAAAGGCAGAGGAACAAGACATTAAATTGCCAACATCCGCTGGATCATGGAAAAAGCAAGAGAGTTCCAGAAAAACATCTATTTCTGTTTTATTGACTATGCCAAAGCCTTTGACTGTGTGGATCACAATAAACTATGGAAAATTCTGAAAGAGATAGGAATACCAGACCACCTGATCTGCCTCTTGAGAAATTCGTATGCAGGTCAGGAAGCAACAGTTAGAACTGGACATGGAACAACAGACTGGTTCCAAATAGGAAAAGGAGTTCGTCAAGGCTGTATATTGTCACCCTGCTTATTTAACTTATATGCAGAGTACATCATGAGAAATGCTGGACTGGAAGAAACACAAGCTGGAATCAAGATTGCCAGGAGAAATATCAATAACCTCAGATATGCAGATGACACCACCCTTATGGCAGAAAGTGAAGAGGAACTAAAAAGCCTCTTGATGAAAGTGAAAGTGGAGAGTGAAAAAGTTGGCTTAAAGCTCAACATTCAGAAAACGAAGATCATGGCATCTGCTTCCATCGCTTCATGGGAAATAGATGGGGAAACAGTAGAAACAGTGTCAGACTTTATTTTGGGAGGATCCAAAATCACTGCAGATGGTGACTGCAGCCATGAAATTAAAAGACACTTACTCCTTGGAAGGAAAGTTATGACCAACCTAGATAGTATATTCAAAAGCAGAGACATTACTTTGCCAATAAATGTCTGTCTAGTCAAGGCTATGGTTTTTCTGTGGTCATGTATGGATGTGAGAGTTGGACTTTGAAGAAGGTTGAGTGCCGAAGAATTGATGCTTTTGAACTGTGGTGTTGGAGAAGACTCTTGAGAGTCCCTTGGACTGCAAGGAGATCCAACCAGTCCATTGTGAAGGAGATCAGCCCTGGGATTTCTTTGTAAGGAATGATGCTAAAGCTGAAACTCTAACACTTTGGCTGCCTCATGCGAAGTGTTGACTCATCAGAAAAGACTCTGATGCTGGGAGGGATTGGGTGCAGGAGGAGAGGGGCCTAACAGAGGAAGAGATGGCTGGATGGCATCACTGACTCAATGGACGTGAGTCTGAGTGAACTCCAGGAGTTGTGATGGACAGGGAGGCCTGGCTTGCTGCGTTTCTTGGGGTCACAAAGAGTCAACACGACCAAGCAACTGAACTGAACTGAAGATTCCCTGTTGGCTCTGACCCACAGTAGCCTCAGTTTTCAATTTTGAGTCTTATACTACTATTTTATCTCTTGCCCACTAGAAGCCAATTGTTCTGGGCACTATGCCTTTCCCAGTATCACCAGGTATATTCCAACCTTATGGACTTCACTATTACTAGTCCATGTTCTTAGAAAGCTCTTTCCTCAAAAACATACAAAATGTGACCCCTTTCTAAGAGTTTGTACAAATATTGCCTTCTCAGTGAAACCATCTCTTTTATATTCTTTACAACTAAATGTCCATTTTTAGACTATAGACTCCCCACTCTTCTCACCTGCTTCTTTTTTTTTTTTAATAAGTTTAACTAAGACTGCTGCTGCTGCTGCTGCTAAGTTGCTTCAGTCGTGTGCAGCTCTGTGTGACCCCACAGATGGCAGCCCACCAGGTTCTGCCATCCCTGGGATTCTCCTGGCAAGAACACTGGCTGCTAAGTCGCCTCAGTCATGTCCGACTCTGTGAGATCCCAGAGACAGCAGCCCACCAGGCTCCACTGTACCTGAGATTCTCCAGGCAAGAACACTGGAGTGGGTTGCCATTTCCTTCTCCAATGCATGAAAGTGAAAAGTGAAATGGAAGTCACTCAGTTGTGTCCAACTCTTAGCGACCCCATGGACTGCAGCCCACCAGTCTCCTCCGTCCATGGGATTCTCCAGACAAGAGTACTGGAGTGGGGTACCATCGCCTTCTCTGTTAACTAAGGCATTTATGTCTGAATTGCATGTCTGGTTCTAAAAGAATAGAAGTTGCAAGAAGACAATAATTTTTTACCTATTTTGTTCTGTGCTACATTTCTATTGCCTAGAATATTATTTAATTTTAAATTGACCTCATCAAGTATTTGTCAAATAAAAATATAATAACAGTTAACATTTCCATAGTTTTTAATATATGCTCAAGGCCAGGAGTGGTGTTCAAGAGTGCCAGGCTGCGATGGTACAGGAGCAGCTGAGAGGAGCTACCCCATGCCGGAGGTCAGGGGTGGCAGCCGAGAGGCACTACCCCATGTCCAAGGAGTGGAGGCTGTCCGGGCAAAGGAGGGCCGAGAGAAGCTACTACAATTTCAAGGTCAGGAGGGTGGGCTATGAGGAGATACCCCTCATCAAAGGTAAGGAGCAGCAGCTACACTTTGCTGGTGCAGCCGTGAAGAGATAACTGATGTCCAAAGTAAGAGAAACCCAAGTAAGCCAGAATACGTTGCCAGAGAGAATCAGTGGGCAGACACACTGAAACCATAATCACAGAAAAATAGCCAATCTGATCACATGGACCACAGCCTTGTCTAACTCAGTCAAACTAAGCAATCCCATGTGGGGCCACACAAGTCAGAAGGGTCATGGTGGAGAGGTCTGACAGAATATGGTCCACTGGAGAAGGAAATGGCAAAACACTTCAGCATTCTTGCCTTGAGAACCCCATGAACAGTATGAAAACGCAAAATGATAGGATACTGAAAGAGAAACTCTCCAGGTCAGTAGGGGCCCAATATGCTACTGGAGATCAGTGGAGAAATAACTCCAGAAAGAATGAAGGGATGGAACCAAAGCAAAAACAATACCATTTGTGGATGTGACTGGTGATAAAGGCAAGGTCGGATGCTGTAAAGAGCAATATTTCATAGGAACATGGAATGTTAGGTCCATGAATCAAGGCAAATTGGAAGTGGTCAAACAGGAGATGGCAAGGTGGAACATCGACACTCTAGGAGTCAGCGAACTAAAATGGACTGGAATGGGTGTTTAACTCAGATGACCTTATGTAGTAGATGAACTTATCTACTACTGTGGGAAAGAATGCCTTAGAAGAAATGGAGTAGCCATCATAGTCAAGAAAACACTCCAAAATGCAGTACTTGGATGCAATCTCACAAATGACTGAATGACCTCTGTACATTTCCAAGGCAAACTATACAATATCACAGTAATCCAAGTCTATTCCCCTACCAGTAATGCTGAAGATGCTGAAGTTGAATGGTCCTATGAAGACCTACAAGACCTTCCAGAACTAATACCCAAAAAGATGTTCTTTTAATTGTAGGGGACTGGAATACAAAAGTAGGAAGTCAAAAACACCTGGGGTAACAGGCAAATTTGGCCTTGGAATATGGAATGAAGCAGGGCAAAGGCTAATAGAGTTTTGCCAAGAGAATGCACTGGTCATAGCAAACGCCCTCTTCCAACAACACAAGAGAAGACTCTGCACATGAACATCACCAGATGCTCAAAAACGAAATCAGATTAATTATATTCTTTGCAGCCAAAGATGGAGAAGCTCTATAAAGTAGCAAAAATAAGACCAGAAGCTGACTGTGGCTCAGACCATGAACTCCTTATTGCCAAATTCAGACTTAAATTGAAGAAAGTAGGGAAAACCACTAGACTGTTCAAGTACGACCTAAATCAAATTCCTTAAGAGTATACAGTGGAAATGAGAAATAGATTTAAGGGACAGAGTGCCTGATGAACTATGGATGGATGTTTGTGACATTGTATGTAGACAGGGATCAAGACTATCCCCATGGAAAAGAAATGCAAAAAAGCAAAATGGCTGTATGAGGAGGCCTTACAAATAGCTGTGAAAAGAAGAGAAGTGAAAAGCAAAGGAGAAAAGGAAAGATATAAGCATCTGAATGCAGAGTTCCAAAGAATGGCAAGAAGAGATAAGAAAGCCTTCTTCAGCGATCAGTGCAAAGAAATAGAGGAAAACAACAGAATGGGAAAGACTAGAGATCTCTTCAAGAAAATTAGAGATACCAGGGAATATTATATGCAAAGATGGGCTTGATAAAGGATAGAAATTGTATGGACCTAAAAGAAGCAGAAGATATTAAGAAGAGGTGGCAAGAATACACAGAACTGTACAAAAAAGAGCTTCATGAACAAGATAATCACGATGGTGTGATCACTGACCTAGAGCCAGACATCCTGGAATGTGAAGTCAAGTGGGCCTTAGAAAGCATCACTATGAACAAAGCTAGTGGAGGTGATGGAATTCCAGTTATTTCAAATCCTGAAAGATGATGCTGTGAAAGTGCTGCACTCAATATGCCAGCAAATTGGGAAAACTCAGCAGTCTCCACACGACTGGAACAGGTCAGTTTTCATTCTAATCCCAAAGAAAGGCAATGCCAAAAAATGCTCAAACTACCGCACAATTGCACTCATCTCACGCTAGTAAAGTAATGCTCAAAATTCTCCAAGCCAGGCTTTAGCAATATGTGAACCGTGAACTTCCTGATGTTCAAGCTGGCTTTAGAAAAAGCAGAGGAACCAGAGATCAAACTTTCAACATCTGCTGGATCAACAAAAAAGTAAGAGAGTTCTAGAAAAACATCTATTTTTGCTTTCTTGACTATGCCAAAGACTTTGACTGTGTGGATCACAATAAACTGTGGAGAATTCTGAAAGAGATGGGAATTCCAGACCACCTGATCTGCCTCTTGAGAAACCTATATGCAGGTCAGGAAGCAACAGTTAGAAGTGGACATGAAACAACAGTTTCCCAATAGGAAGAGGAGTACGTCAAGGCTGTATACTGTCACCCTGTTTATTTAACTTATATGCAGAGTACATCAGGAGAAACGCTGGGCTGGAAGAAGCACAAGCTGGAATCAAGATTGCTGGGAGAAACAGCAATAATCTCAGATATGCCGATGACACCACCCTTATGGCAGAAAGTGAAGAAGAACTAAAAAGATTCTTTTTTTACTTTAATTTTATTTTATTTAACTTTACAATATTGTATTGGTTTTGCTATATATCAAAATGAATCTGCCATAGGTATACATGTGTTCCCCATCCTGAACCATCCTCCCTCCTCCCTCCCCATATCATCCCTCTGGGTCGTCCCAGTGCACCAGCCCCAAGCATACAGTATCGTGCATCAAACCTGGACTGGCGACTCATTTCATATATATATGTATATATATTGAAAGAGGAGAGTGGAAAACTGGCTTAAAGCTCAACATTCGGAAAATGATCATGGCATCTGATCCCATCACTTCATGGAAAATAGACAGGAAAACAGTGGAAACAGTGTCAGACTTTATTTTTTTGGACTCCAAAGTCACTGAATTTGGTGATTGCAGCCATGAAATTAAAAGGCGCTTACTCCTTGGAAGGAAATTTATGACCAACCTAGATAGCATATTCAAAAGCAGAGACATCACTTTGCCAACAAAGGTCTGTCTAGTCAAGGCTATGGTTTTTCCAGTCGTCATGTATGGATGTGAGAGTTGGATTGTCAAGAAAGCTGAGTGCCAAAGAATTGATGCTTTTGAACTGTGGTGTTGGGGAAGACTCTTGAGAGTCCCTTGGACTGCAAGGAGATCCAACCAGCCAATCCTAAAGGAGATAAGTCCTGGGTGTTCATTGGTTGGACTGATGCTGAAGCTGGAAGTCCAATACTTTGTCCACCTCTTGTGAAGAATTGACTCATTGGGAAAGTCCCTGATGCTGGAGGGATTGGGGGCAGTAGGAGAGGGGATGACAGAGAATGAGATGGTTGCATGGCATCACCGAGTCTATGGACATGAGTTTGAGTGAACTCCAAGAGTTGGGATGGACAGGGAGGCCTGGTGTGCTGCGATCCATGGGGTCACAAAGAGTCGGACACAAATGAGCGACTGAACTGAACTTATATCTCATTATAACTACTCCATGTATATTAGCTTATATAAAATTAATGAACGTATTTTAATCAGTGAATCAATGAATAAATATTTTTTGCATTTTAAACTTTATCTGATTATATGGTCTGAGTATCTGAAGTCATCTATTTTCCTTTGTGTTACAAATATAAATGGGACTTTTTTTCATGAATGGACGTATATATCATTTTAACCATTAGTCCTGACACAAGTACTTTGCTACAACAGTTGGTAGGAATGTTTTATTTCAGTATAAATATATATTTCAATGTAAATGAATTGAATGAATAACATTGCAAAACATTTTCTTCTCCTTTGATAACACAGATAACAAGAATAAACTTAGTTTACTTTATTGTTACATGTTCATCATGATGCTTACCAGAAATACATAAAAATGAAGCAGTCATTATACAAACCATCAGAGGTCACCTTGAACGAGGGAATTGGAGAGAGTTGTAATCCATCTTAAAGTTTATGGCAGAACATGTCACAGACTATTAACACTTATAAGTCATTGCCAGAGTAAGTAATGTGGCCATATCTGACCTTAGGTGGTTGGGGAAGTGTCATCCTCTCATGTGCCCAAAGGGACAAGAATCAGACTACTTGTTGATCAGTGCTTATGCTACCTACAAAGTGTATTTTCAAAATTGAGTGGACTAACCTATTTATATTAAAAAAAAATGAAATCAGAACCATGTCATTATTTTTACATTATTTTTTTCTGATTAGTAACATTTATTGTCAAATGAGATTTTTATCACATTTCACTACATCAATTAAATGTATTGGTTGTTTCTAAATAAGAGTATTTAAGAAACAAACCACTGAATCAATAGTAAATATATTTTAAAGATTGTATCTTACTGTTTTTAAGGTAATAAGAAACAAGTACAAGGGCTGGAAGGACTTGTTTAAGAAAGGATCTTTTATGTTAGCTGGGTAAATGTTAGATATGAGATATCATATAGAATAAATCAAAATATACACAGGGGATAGTCCAATTGTGTCATATTTACTGAATTTTGGTATCAAGTTTTACAATATTAGTTCATAGAGTTTATGAAGTAACCACTATTAAATACTTTTGCTTAAATATTTTAAAATATTATACTTGTTTCCAATTTTAAATGATATGAAAAATAATAATTGTTTTCAGGAGCATTACTTTTCTGAATCATAAGAAAGGCAACAGAAGTTATTATGTTTCTATAGAAAACTTCCTCTTATGTGTATTTGAAGTACTATTACAGAAGTTCAATTTGACATACTTTGATGTACTATGGTAGAGTATATATATTTTTTTTCTGCTGTGATTTTTCTTTATATATTACAAATGCCATCATGTTGATTAATAAGTAACTTTAAGGAGAAAAATATATGACCTCTGATGAAAACCCACTTAAACAAATCATTGGTCTATACCTTAAAATCATGTACAAAGATGCTTTATTAGTCATTTTTAAAAAGAATGAAAAAACTGTGTGAGAATAGATGGAAAAATCTCTTATGAAATGTTTTCAAATCAATCTAGGAATAATATAGGAATGATAATTTAATTTGGTAAGTCACAACATATTTGCATATTTACTGTCGTTATTTAGCTTCTTTTAAATCAAATCCATTTTATTTTCTTTTGTTTGAGAAAGTAGTGTGTGTTAAGTGTTCGTGAGTTTTTGACTGAACAAATTTAATTTTGTGTAAAAATATAACCCAATGTGTTTATTTATCTATTTAATATTTACTCTGTGGTCTTTTTATGCAAAAATAGAAAAATGAAAGAAATAGGCCTTGTTTTATCAAGCATCACGACTGATGAAGAAAGAAAGAAATGTCAATAATTTATGATATAAACTATATGCCATGCTAAAGAGAAACACAAAGCACTACACCAGAATAGGCTGAAAGTGAGGTGTTAAAACAGGCACACCTTACTTAGACTGTTAGGGATCAGGGAATGACAGAGAAGCGACTGATGAAATGAGGTTTAAGGAATTGTAGGAGAACCTTATAAGAGGAAAGAAGTATGTACAGATCAGTGAATTATTTGAAGACATTATTTTAATTTCTAGGGTAAAGAGCTGAACCAATTCAGATAAGGCAGGGTAAAGAATCGTTACCTGAAGATCCTGTTGTTGCATGAATATCAGTCAACTTTGGTGGCACCTGCTCAACTCAAACGGATTCTCCTAACTCAGGACTGTCTCTCTGGGATACATATCTAGGTTCTCCAGTAGCTGGGTTTATACAGTGTGTCACTGGTCCCTGACTCATTTGAGGGAACCAGAGGGCCCCCAGGTGGTACTAATGGTTAAAGAGCCCACCTGCCAGTGCAGGAGATGTAAGAGACTTGGGTTCAATCCCTGGGTTGGACCAATCTCTTGGAGGGCATGGCAACCCACCCCAGTATTCTTGCCTGGAGAATCCCATGGACAGAGAAGCCTTGCTGTTTGAAGCGACTTAGCACACATGAGCTGTTTAACATATCCAAGCTAAGATGTGCACATTTTCTCATTACTAGAAATTTGAAATGGAAAAATATGTCAATCTCTAAGATCTTTCTTCCTGCTTATATTTATTCAGAAGGGAAAAAAAAAACCACTACACTATGAAAAAGCATATAATGGTAAATAAAGAAAGGAAAAGAAGAGATGATAAGCATTGAAGACTTTTGGGTACCTAGTCACTCTCTCTTCCTCAGGTCCAGTGTATATTGGACTGCTTTGTTTTAGATAGTTTATTCTAAATGTAACCTAAAAGTTGTAACAAAGCACATAATCCACCCCCGCTCCAACACACACACACACACACACAAATACACAAAGCTGTGGGAAATTTTGAGCTCTGTGTTAAATTAAGGAAAAGTCTTACTTTCTCCCAAAAATGAATATCCAGGTCTGGAGAAAGTAGTATTCATTATTTTCAATTACATCTACAAATTAATACAGAGTTAAGCACTCTTTATTCAGCCACCATGAAAGATTTATGATTTTTCCCCAAGAGTTAATTTTATTTAATTCAAGGATCTGACCTCTCTTAATTTATTCCCTGCTTTTCATTTTCTGAAACATTAATTTAAAAAGTTAAACCACATTTAAACTATTGAGAGATAAAATAAATTACATGTGTAAGATAAAGTAGAAGGAAAAAATAAAATGTAACAGCCCAAAATGTGGATTTTTCAGCAGTACTCGATATCAGAATTTAGGAAAGAATGACCTGATTTAAAAAAAAAAAATGATATATAGGAAAAATAATGTAATCTATATACATATCTCCAGTATTTTTTAATTCAATACAACATAGGTAGTTATAAAACACAATAAAAAGTAATTATACACTATGATGTCTATACTATATATCTTGAACTAATAACCCTGGATGTAAACCAAAGGAAACAAACAAAATAAAAACACAAAATTCAAAACAGTGATAGAAAATGATGAAAGTCTCCCTGGAATTAAACTTTTTTTAAGTACTTATGTCACAATTTTAATATATTTCAGTATCTTACATGGTCAATTTTCCAAGTAAGTCCTTTATGTCATTAATGTCATTATTGTACAGAGTAAAGCAATAGCATGTGTTTCCTCTACCTGGGATTTAGGATACTAATTTATCAGTCCAGTATTCTCCTTTCTACAAAATAACTCATTAACCCAAGGTGTTCAGGCTAAATAAGTTTCTCTTAGGTTAGAAACCATAAGTCATTGGAGTTCAGTTTTCTATTTTAGATAAGAATTTTGAATTTCACCTTTAGCCATAGTGAAATTTTTTCAATTTTTCAAATATGCTACATGTCCCTCACTATAAGACCTTCCATGGAGATCTCCCAGCTTCGCTTTAGAAAAAGCCTTACTCTCTGCTCATCAATGATGTATTTGTGTCCTAGAGATTTTGTGCACCATATCTTTATGTCTTTTTCTAACTCAGCTTCCTTGGATGATCCCATCCAGTTACTTAGCTATACAACTGTATGATGATAAAGTCAATGCTATAGAGTCAGCTCTCTTACAAAATGCAGTCCATGGCATCGTAGTTCAAATGGTCACAGAAATGTTTCCCAGGTATCTCAAATTGAACATGTTCACACCCCAGATTATCATATTTCCTCAGAAGTCTATTTTTCTCTTTGTTTTTCTTATCCTGATTTGTTAGGGCTTCCCTGGTGCCTCAGACAGTAAAGAATCTGCCTGCAATGCAGCAAACCTGGGTTCAATCCCTGGGTTGGGAAGATACCCTGGAGAAGGGAATGGCAACTCACTCCAATATTCTTGCCTGGTGAATTCCATAGACAAAGGAGTCTGGCAGGCTGCAGTCCATGGTATCACAGAGCTGGACACGACTGAACGACTAACACTTTGATTTTCATACTGAGTTATATCACAGCAAACATTAACATCTTTAAATTGTCCCTCTATATTTTCCCATTCACTTCCAACCAGTTATCAAGCTCTTCTAATTTGTTTTCTTCTCTCTTAAATATGTCCATTTCTTTTCATATCCACCATCTATGCCTTCTATTACCATTTCTAACTATATAACCAGTTTCTAAAATAAGCAACATTTCAAATAAGTGACTTTTCAGAGATACAAATTCTTAAAAGATGTAAATTTAAGAAATATTATAAAATTAATTTAAAAGATATAAGTAATATTTTACACTAATAATCTTGTTAGCAGAAAAGTAAATTCACAAATGCTCTATCATTAAAATCTTGAATAGAGAAAGAAAAGTAAAATATATTTTGTTAGGATGCCAGTCACCTGCACAGGAAAAGAAAACAAGGCATTTTTTGTACAAATATGTTGTAAATATTAATTCCATTGAGACCAACGTGGGTATTATAAGAAGAAAATACTGATAAAAAGTAGAACCAGTGGAATAAGAGAGGAACATGTGATAATAAACAAAAAGGAAAGGGGTTAGTATTCATTCATCTGCTTAACAGCTTTAATTGCTTTCCTTGAAGTGATGCAATTTAACTCTACAAATTGAATGCTTTGTTGAGGCAATTAGAAACAATTTTAAAAAAATCATACTAAGAGACATTTAAGCACCTTTTGCATCCTCTGCTAACCAGATAACAATGTTAGTTCCCTTCTGTTAATATCTACATCTAACATATATGGAATCTTGTCTTTTCCTAGATGACGTAGTCTTTTAATTTAATATGTTAACTTTTTAACTTAATAATGTGTATTTCATAGTTTCAGTTCAATTCAGTTCAGTTGCTCAGTTGTGTCTGAATCTTTGCAACTCCATCGACTGCAGTGCACCAGGCTTCCCAGTCCGTCACCAACTCTTGGAGACTACTCAAACTCATGTCCATTGCATCAGTGATGCCATCCAACCATCTCATCCTTTGTCATCCCCTTCTCCTCCCATCTTCAATCTTTTTCAGCATCACGGTCTTTTCAAATGAGTCAGTTCTTCACATCATGTGGTCAAAGTATTGAAGTTTCAGCTTCAGCATCAGTCCTTCCAATGAATATTCAGGACCAATTTCCTTTAGAATGGACTGGTTGGATCTCCTTGAAGTCAAAGGAACTCTCAAGAATCTTCTCCAATACCACAGTTCAAAAGCATCAATTCTTCAGCGCTCAGCTTTCTTTATAGTCCAACCCTCACATCCATACATGACTACTGGAAAAACTATAGCTTTGACTAGATGGATATTTGTTGGCAAAATAATGCCTCTGCTTTTTAATATGCTCTCTAGGTTGGTCATAGCTTTTCTTCCAAGGAGCAAATGTCTTCATTTCATGGTTGCAGTCACCATCTGCAGTGACTTTGGAACCCCACAAAATAAAGTTTCTTACTGTTCCATTGTATCCTTGTTTATTTGCCATGAAGTGATGGGACCGGATATCATGATCTTAATTTTCTGAATGTTCAGTTTTAAGTCAACTTTTTCACTCTCCTCTTTCACTTTCATCAGGAGGCTCTGGTTCTTCTTCACATTCTGCAATAAGGGTGGTGTCATGTGCATATCTGTGGTTATTGATATTTCTCCCGGCAAACTTGATTCCAGCTTGTGCTTCATCCAATCCAGCATTTCTCATTATATACTCTGCATCAGATCAGATCAGTCGCTCAGTCGTGTCCGACTCTTTGCGACCCCATGAACCGCAGCACGCCAGGCCTCCCTGTCCATCACCAGCTCCCGGAGGTCACCCAGACTCGCATCCATCGAGTCAGTGATGCCATCCAGCCATCTCATCCTCCGTCGTCCCCTTCTCCTCCTGCCCTCAATCCCTCCCAGCATCAGAGTCTTCTCCAATGAGTCAACTCTTCGCATGAGGTGGCCAAAATACTGGAGTTTCAGCTTTAGCATCATTCCTTCTAAAGAAATACCAGGATTGATCTCCTTCAGAATGGACTGGTTGGATCTTCTTGCAGTCCAAGGGACTCTCAAGAGTCTTCTCCAACACCACAGTTCAAAAGCATCAATTCTTCGGCGTTCAGCCTTCTTCACAGTCCAGCTCTCACAAGGCTAGGAAAGACCATAGCCTTGACTAGGCGAACCTTTGTTGGTAAAGTAATGTCTCTGCTTTTGAATATGCTATCTAGGTTGGTCATAACTTTCCTTCCAAGGAGTAAGCGTCTCTGCATAGAAATAACATAAGCAGAGTGACAATAGAAATACCTTGAGGTACTCCTTTCCCAAATTGGAAACAGTCTGTTGTTTCATATCCAGTTCTAAATGTTGCTTTTTGGCCTGCATACAGATTTCTCAGGAGGCAGGTAGGGAGGTCTGGTATTCCCATCTCTTTCAGAATTTTCCACAGTTTGTTGTGTTCCACACAGTCAAAGGCTTAGGCATAGTCAATAAAGCAAAAGTAGATGTTTTTCTGAAACTCTCTTGTTTTTTTTTTTTGATGATACAACAGATGGCAATTTGATATCTGATTCCTTTGCCTTTTCTAAATCCAGCTTGAACATCTGGAAGTTCATGGTTCATGTACTGTTGAAGCCTGGCTTGGAGAATTTTGAGCATTACTTTGCTAGTGTGTGAGATAAGTGCAATTGTGTGGTAGTTTGAACATTCTGTTTTTCATTGCCTTTCTTTGGGATTAGAATGAAAACTGACTTTTTCCAGTCCTGTGGTCACTGCTGAGTTTTCCAAATTTGCTGGCATATTGAGTGCAGCACTTTCACAGCATCATCTCTTAGGATTTGAAATAGCTCAACTGGAATTCCATCACGTCCACTAGCTTTGTTCATAGTGATGCTTCTGACGGCCCACTTGAGTTTGCATTCTAGGTTGTGTGGCTCTAGGTGAGCAATTATACCACATGGTTATCTGTGTCATGAAGATCTTTTTGTACAGTTCTTCTGTGTATTCTTGCCACCTCTTCTGAATAGCTTCTGCTCCTGTTAGGTCCATACTATTGTGCCCATCTTTGCATGAAAAGTTCCCTTGGTATCTCTCATTTTCTTGGAGAGATATCTAGTCTTTCCCATTCTATTGTTTTCCACTAGTTCTTTGCATTGATTGCTGAGGAAGGCTTTCTTATCTCTTCTTGCTATTCTTTGGAACTATGCATTCAAATGGGTCTATCTTTCTTTTTCTCCTTTGCCTGTAGCTTCTTTTCTTTTAACAGATATTTGTAAGGCCTCATCAGACAACGTTTTTCCACTTTGCAGTTCTTTTTCTTTGGGATGGTCTTGATCACTGCCTCCTGTACAATGTCATGAACCTCTGTCCATAGTTCTTCAGGCACTCTGTCAACCAGATCATTCCTTGAATCTATTTGTCACTTCCGCTGTATAGTTGTAAAGGATTTGATTTAGGTCATACCTGAATGGTCTAGTGGTTTTCCCTATTTTCTTCAATTTAAGTCTGAATTTGGCAATGAGTTCATGATATGAGCCATAGTCGGCTCCTGGTATAGTATAGTATAGTATCAGATCAGATCAGATCGGTCGCTCAGTCGTGTCCGACTCTTTGCGACCCCATGAACTGCAGCACGCCAGGCCTCCCTATCCATCACCAGCTCTCAGAGGTCACTCAGACTCACATCCATCGAGTCAGTGATGCCATCCAGCCATCTCATCCTCTGTCGTCCTCTTCTCCTCCTGCCCCCAATCCCTCCCAGCATCAGAGTCTTTTCCAATGAGTCAACTCTTCGCATGAGGTGGCCAAAATACTGGAGTTTCAGCTTTAGCATCATTCCTTTCAAAGAAATCCCAGGGCTGATCTCCTTCAGAATGGACCGGTTGGATCTCCTTGCAGTCCAAGGGACTCTCAAGAGTCTTCTCCAACACCACAGTTCAAAAGCATCAATTCTTCGTCGCTCAGCCTTCTTCACGGTCCAGCTCTCACATCCATACATGACCACAGGAAAGACCATAGCCTTGACTAGGTGAACGTTTGTTGGCAAAGTGATGTATAGTATATAGTAATAGTATAGTGTAGTATAGTATAGTATAGTATAGTATAGTATAGTATACTATGGTATAGTATACTGACTGTATAGAGGTTCTCCATCTTTGGCTTCAAGGAATATAATCAATCTGATTTCAGGATTGACCATCTGGTGATGTCCATGTGTAATGTCTTCTCTTTTGTTGTTGGAAGAGAGTGTTTGCTATGAACAATGTGTTCTCTTAGTTAAACTCTGTTAGGCTTTGACCTGCTTCGTTTTGTACTCCAAGGCCAAATTTGCCTGTTACTCCAGGTATTTCCTGTCTTCTTACTTTTGCATTCCAGTCCCTGTAATGAAAAGGACATTTTTTTTTTTTTTTTTTTTTTTTTTGGCGTTAGATGCACTCAGTGCCCCCGACACTGCAGCAGGCCACTACTGACCCACACCTCTGCCAGACAGTCCTGGACAGTCACAGGCAAATCTGGGTCAGTCTCTTGTGTGTTCACTGCTCCTTTCTCCTGGGCCCTGGGGCACACAAGGTTTTTCTGTGCCCTCTAAGTCTGTTTCTCTAGTTCTGTGGAAGTTCTGATGGCTCTTGTGACCATCCTCAAGAGACCTCAAGGGTTAATGTGACCTCCTCCAAGAGACCTTATGCCACATCCAGGTCTGCTGCACCCAAAGTCCTAGGTGTATTCCCTATGGCAGGCCACTGCTGACCCATACTTCCATAGGAGACCCTCAAACACAGTTCTGGCTCAGTCTCTGTGGGATATCTGGGTCCTGGTGTGCACAAGGTTTGTTTGAGCTGTCCTAGCATCTCTTGAGTGTATGCAGTTTAATTTTAAATGCAGTTTTGCCCCTACCATCTTGCTGAGGCTTCTCCTTTGCTCTTGGATGTGGGGTATCTATTTTTGGTGCGATCCAACATTCTCCTGTTGATGGTGAATTGTCTACAAGATGACAGAGTAGAAGGACATCTGCTCATTTTCTCCTGTAATAACTCCAGAATTACTACTCACTGCTGAACAACCATTGACAGGAGAATGTGTACATATATATGTGTGTGTGTGTGTGTGTGTGTGTGTATCTTTTCTGATTCTTTCTCCTTATTTTTTAATTGGAATAAGTTGATTTACAATGTTGTGTTTGTTTCAAATGTACAAGTCAATCAGTTATATGTATACATATAGCCACCTTTTTTTTTTTTTTTAAGATTCTTTCTCCAAATAGGTCATTATAGAGTATTGAGTAGAGTTCCCTATGCTATATACAGTAGATCCTTGTTGGGTATCTACTTTATATATAGTACTGTGATTTCTCCCTCATTGTAGACAGAGGCTTTACTGTCTGAGCCACCAGGGAAGTTATATTAATCCCTAAAACCTTCTAATTCATCCCTCCTCACCCTTTCCCCTTTGGTAGCCATAAGTTTGTTTTCAATGTCTATGAGCTTATTTTTGTTTTGTAAATAAACTCATTTATGATTTTTTAGAATCCATATTTATACGTTATCATGGCATGACATCATTCTTTATCACCTCTTCTTTTCTAATCAGTTCAGTTCAGTAATTCATTCATGTCCAACTCCTTGCAACCACATGGACTACAGCACACTAGGCTTCCCTGTCTATCACCAACGCTCGGAGCATACTCAAACTCATGTCCATCGAGTTGGCCATGCCATCCAACCATCTCATCCTCTGTCGTCCCCTTCTCCTCCCACCTTCAATCTCTCCCATTCATTTTTTGATAAATATTTAAGTTGCTTTTGTGTCTCAGCCATTGTAAACAGTGCTACTATGAACATTAGGTTGCATGTATCTTTTTTTAATTAGCATTTTCTCCAGATAAATGACCTAGAGTATGGCTCTTGGATCATATGATAACTCTATTTTTAGTGATTTTCCCTTGTTGCTTTTACTATTCTCTTTAATTTTTGTTATTTTGATTGCAATGTATCTTGGTGTATTCTTCTGTGGGTCAATCCTGAATGGGATTCTGTGCTTTTTGGACTTGGGTGACTGTTTCCTTTCCCAGCTTAAGGAAGTTTCCAAATATTATCTCTTCAGATATTTTATTAGCCCCTTTCTCTATGTCTTCTGCTTCTGTGACCCCTAAATATGAACCTTAGTGTGTTGATGTTGTCCCAGAGATCTCTCAAACTGTCTACAATGTTTTTTATCCTTTTTTTCTTTCTGTTCACTGGCAATGATTTCCACTACTCTGTCTTCCAGCACACTGATCTGTTTATTTTGTTTCATTTAGTCTACTATTGATTCTTTCTAGTGTATTTTTCATCAAATTCAAGTTATTGTATTCTTGAATTCTGTTTGTTCTTTTTATTTTCTAAGTACTTCTTAAAAACTTCTAATTTCTAATGCCTTGTGTCTATTTTCCATCTGAATTCTCAGTTCATATTTATGATCATTACTCTAAACTATTTCTTAGGTAGATTACCTATCCCCACATCACTTAATTCTTCTTCTCAGGTTTTATCTTGTTTGTTAATGTGAAACATATTCCTATGTCACCTCATTTATTCCAAATTTCTATTTACATTTTTATGTATGTTGTAGGTAAGTTACATTTCTTGAAGTCCATTTCCTGCAATTCTGTGGAGCTCCTGCAATCCCAGGAAGCTCCTGAAATCAAACTCCACTGACCTTCAAAGCCAAATGCTCTGGGTGTTCTTCTTCCCAGTGCTGGACCCCTGGGCCAGGGGGCCTGATGTGGGGCTTAGAATTCTCAGTCCTGTCTGAGAACCTCTGTAATGTAATTATTCTCAGTTTGTGTGTTGCCCACCTAGAGCATTTGTAATTTGGTTTCATCTATCTGCCCTTCCTACCCATGTTGTTGAGGTTCCTTCTTTATGTCTTTATTTGTAGAGGATCTTTTCTGCTAGGTTCCAGTCTTTTTTACCAATGGTTGTTCTGCAGATAGTTGGGATTTTAATATGTTTATGAGAGGAGGGGAGCTTAGGGTTTATCTACTCCACCATCTTGGCCACTCAGGATTAGGAATACATTACTAATACAGGGTACAATATGGGTCAGTTTCAAAGTAATTATGTTGGATACAAGAAGCTGGGCAAAAAACAGTACATACTGTAAGTTCTTAATTATATCAATTTTCAATATTCTAAGGGTATAAATGGGAAAGATTAAAAGAGGATACTAGGAAATATCTGAGCATGGTAGTTATGCTGATTGTCATCATTGTAGTTATAGTTTTGCAAGTATATACCTATATGATCAAAGTGAATACAAAATATATAAACTCTTTTATATGTTAATTCTGTTTCAACAAATATGGTAAAATAAAAGTGTCTGTACTGTTGATACTCAATATTGAGCTTTTATTAATAAATTTTATTATTTTAGGATGTTTTATAATTAAATGTTATGATTTTGCCAGTTCTTTGTAAGAAATATTTATTTTACCATGTTGTAGTTTTTATTTTCTATTGGAGGACAGTGAACATTAAAATGTAAATATCCATGTTTATAAAATACAAATACATTTCAGAGATATATATAAACATATAGCTCACTTATTCTTTAATAACAGAATTAACAAATACCTTTTTTTATCAAGTAGAGAAAAATTAAAGGCTTATTTCAATTGAAGATTATGACTAATTATGTGGAAATAATATGGTTTAGAAAGCTGTTAAAGCAGAAAGAAAAATAGGGTAAAGTGGGAGGAGAAAAAGTTATGATTGTTATAGCAAAAAATGAATGAAAAGTAAGAGCAAGATTCACAAATGCAAATACAAATACATGCATATACACAAGCATAATTATATACAGCCTCATAAAAGAAATATACAGAATCTGACAGATGCACAATGCCTCATCAATGTATGCAAATAAGAAAATAATAGAAAGATGTTTGAACCTTCCTTTGGTACCCATTAGGATTTTAGAGCTAAACATTTTTAAAGCCAGGTTTTGTTATCACAACTGCAGGCATGTGGATTATAACTGTAATTATTTTCCCCATGAGCCACAAATATTTTCTTCTCCTTATGTCTCTATTGTTTGGCAAACAGCAAGTTTGCATTTAACTTAAATTTTAGGAGATTTAACATCTAATCGCCAGACAGAGAAAAAGATTATGTTTTAAACCATTAAAATTTTCAAATTTTTCCCTATATAGCACTGCTTTGAGTCCTATTTTTCAGTTTTATAAAGAAATATTTATTTAAAAAAAATCAGTGCTAAGTCAAGAAGATACTTAAAGTTTACTTTGTTCAGTTGAATCATTAGGGTATTTTTGTGTTTGCATATCTGTGTTGTTCCATTTTTTAAAAATAGTTTATGTATTTTAGTGAGATGTAATGGAATTGTGATTATATCTCAGATCTATTCTGCCCTAACTCTCTTCTGTCTGGAGAATGAAATAGCAACCCACTCTAGTACTCTTGCCTGGAGAATCCCATGGACAGAGGAGCCTGGTGGGCTACAGTCCATGGGGTCGCAAAGAGTAGGACACAACTGAGCAACTTCACTGTCACTTCACAACTCTCTTCTGTACTTGCAGATGTCCAGGGATTCATTCCCTTTTCTTTGCTCTTACTGTTTCTTTCTCAGAATTAATATACAGAGATTTTCTAGCTTATCCTCATATAACCATTTCAAGTCAGAGTTTTTTACTTTGTGTATTTACCAATCTGCATTTTAAATAACATTTTAAATAGAAGATGGGAAAATTTGCACAGATGATTTGAGACACTCTTTAAAAAAATTATATTTAAAGGTTTTCTGTGGGAGCAAGACCTTACAATACTGCTTCCTCTGTTGTACAAGTCCTCTCTTCACCTATTGATATAAAAAGTAATGCAGTTTTACATGTAAACTGAGTGTTATTTCCTCTATGAAATATGTTTTGACATCAAGCCAAGATTAAAAAAATATATACTACTTCTTTGTGCTTTTATTCTTATCACATATTACAGAGACACATGTCCTGACACATTATATCAAAACTCTTTCAGATCAAGACTTCTCATATGATACTTAAATTACATGAGGCACGGAAAACATTTAGATGAAAAATCTGGAGACAAATAAAATTCAGTTACACTATTTTTTCATAAAGAATGTACCACTGTTGTTCACATCATTGCATTTTGCCTGAAACAATTGTTATGCATTACTGCATATTAACTGTAAAAGAAACACTAATATTTTGCTAAGCAATTCTTTCCTGACTGAGCTTTTGAGAGGAGATATTCTAAATTGCTTTAGATATGAATTTATACTCACATGTTTATTTATATGCATTAGTTTATTGTACAGCTAAGATTGAAAGTGAAAGTCATTCAGTCATATCTGACTCTTCATGACCCCATGGACTATACAGTCCATGGAATTCTCCAAGCCAGAACCTTACAGTGAGTAGCCTTTCCCTTCTCTCAGGGGATCTGCCCATTCCAGGAATCAAGCCCAGGTCTCCTACACTGCAGGTGGATTCTTTACCAGCTGAGCCACAGGGAAAGTCCAAGAATACTGGAGTGGGTAGCCTATCCCTTCCCCAGTGGATCTTCCCAACCCAGGAATGGAACCCAGCTCTTCTGCAGGCATTGCAGGCAAATTCTTTACCAACTGAGCTATCAGGGATTAAGAAACTCTTATTAAGAATACTCACAATAGACTAATGGTTAAAGTTTTGTTTGCTTTTCTCCTCTTTCCAATCCAAATTGGAAAATGTAAACATGTATGCATATGTACTTGTGTGCATGTGTATGTGCATATCTGCACATATATTAATGTATATGTAGAAAATATATTTATACTATTATGTTAATATCAAGTTGTATATATTACTTATTTTGTACTGTCTACATTATACATTAAGAAAATATTGTATGATTTAAAATGAATATATAATATATGGTATAGTACTACAAAAATTAAAGTGTGAGTTGCTCAGTCATGTCCAACTTTTTGTGACCCCAGGGACTAGCCTGCCAGGCTCCTGTGTCCAAGGAATTCTCCAGGAAAAAATACTGGAGTGGGGAGCCTTTCTGTTCTACAGGGAATCTCCCCAACTCAAGTATTGAACCCAGGTCTCCTATATCAAAGGCAAATTCTTTACTGTCTGACCTACCAGGGAAGCCCATATTGCTATATGTAATATTACTATAATAATGTGTGTGTGTGTGTGTGTGTGTGTGTGTGTGTGTTCAGTCACTCAGTGATGTCCAACTCTGTAGCCTGCCAGGCTCCTCTGTCCATGAAATTTTACAGGCAAGAATCCTGGAGTGAGTTGCCATTTCCTACTCCAGGTAATCTTCCCAACCTAGGGATTGAACCCATGTCTCTTTCATCTCCTGCATTGGCAAGCAGATTCTTTATCACTCTCCCACCATTATTCATTAGGAAGTGAAAGCCCCAAAGAGATAGGATATATATTATATATCATATTACATTAGAGTAATGAGAGTGGGCACCTTTGTTTTGTTCCTGATCTTAGAGGAGAAACTGTCAAATATTCACCACTGAGTATGATGTTAGCTGTGTGCTTGACATATATGTCCTTAATCATGTTGTGGTATCCTACTACACCCAATTTGTTGAGTATGTTAGCACAAAAGGATTTGAATGTTGTCCACTGCTTTTTCTGCATCTATTGAGATCATCATATGGCTTTTTTTTCTGTCATTCTCTTAATGTGATATATAGTATTTATTGGTGGATGTTGAATCATACTTAGATACCAGGGATAAGTCCTACTTGGTCATAGTGTATGATTCTATTAAGTGAAAGTGACCAACCTAGTCAGCATATTAAACAGCAGAGACATTATGTTGCCAACAAAAGTCCGTCTAGTCAAAGCTATGATTTTTCCAGTAGTCATGTATGTATGTGCAAGTTGGACTATAAGAAAGCTGAGTGCTGAAGAATTGATGCTTTTGAACTGTGATATTGGAGAAGACTCTTGAGAGTCCCTTGGACTGCAAGGAGATCCAACCAGTCCATTCTAAAGGAAATAAGTCCTGAATTTTCATTGGAAGGACTGATGTTGAAGCTGAAACTCCAATACTTTGGCCACCTGAAGTGAAGAACTGACTCACTGGAAAAGACCTTGATGCTGGGAATGATTGAGGGTGGGAGGAGAAGGGGATGACGGAAGATGAGATGGTTGGATGGCATCACCGAATTAATGAACATGGGTTTGAGTAAACTCTGGGAGTTGGTATTGGACAGGGAGTTGGTAATGGACTGTTGGTGTGCCGCACTTCATGGGGTTGCAAAGAGTCAGACACGACTGAGCGACTGAACTGAACTGAACTGAATATTAGTCACTTAGTCACGTCCAACTCTTTGTGACTCCGTGGACTGTAGTCCATCAGGCTCCTCTGTCTCTGAAATTCTCCAGGCAAGAATACTTGAGTGAGTAGCCATTGCCTTTTCCAGAGGATCTTCCTGACCCAAAAACTGAACCTGGGTCACCTGCATTGCAGGCATATTCTTTACCATCTCAGTAACCAGAGAAGCCCTTGATTCTATTAATGTACCATACAATTCAGTCTGCTGAGTCTTTTTTAAATATTTGCATTTATATCCATCAGGGATATTTTTTTTTCTTGTGTTTTTATGTGGCTTTGGTATCAGGGTAATGCTGGCCTCACAAAATGTGTATAGGAGTATTCCTCCGTCTTCAAGTTTTTGGAAGAACCTAAGGAGGATCGGCATTAATTCTTTACGTGTTTAGTAGAGTTCACCATAGAAACCATTTTGTCCTGGGTATTTCTTTGTTGAGAGATTTTTAATTATGGATTCAATTTGCTTACTTGTTAAGGGACTGTTCATATTTTCTCTTTATTCATGATTTTTTCATGTCTTAAAATATTAGTTAGATAATTCTGATATTTTCTTTTTTTGATCTGTGCTGGACTGTGTAGATATTGGCCTTTTCACTCATTTATCTGTAGAAAGTCGGAAGCTTAATTGGTGTCTGGCTTGTCCATATAGTCACTTTCACATGCTGGGCAATGGCAAGTGTTCTACTGAAGTGATGGGGGCAATTGGTCCCACTAGGGACCAGTTCACCTATCAGTAGAATTATCAGGTGTGAAAGCAAAAATTTTCAAGTTCTTTGGAATTGTATGCTCTGAAATAGAACATTGTCATTTATGCTGTATCTATTGATTAAAACAAGTACCAAAGCCAGTCTTGATTCAAAGGGTGGGAAAATATTGTTTCTCGATGGGAAAGCTGTAAAGACTGCCATCTGTTCTGCAAGCTATTACATTTTATCTCTATTATATTTTATCTCATTTCTAATTCTCTTCATCAACTTTAATATTTTCTATTGTCCCCTTGGGCTTCCCTGGTGGCTCAGAGGTTAAAGGGTCTGCCTGCAAGGCGGGAGACCCGGGTTCAATCGCTGGGTCGGGAAGATCCCCTGGAGAAGGAGATGGCAACCCACTCCAGTATTCTTGCCTGGAGAATCCCATGGACGGAAGAGCCTGGTAGGTTACAGTCAGACACGACTGAGCGACTTCACTTCACTATTGTCCCCTTTCTTGTCACAAAACATTAGACACCTCTGACCTATTTGAACATTATCATCTCTAAGCCTAACTCAGACATTGTTATAGTTCCGTCCTCTGCTGCTAGTAAGAATCTCCTGCTGCCATCACCATGGTCCAAAAGAGCTTCATAAGTTTGATTAGATCAGACCAGACATGAAAGAGGGATCCTTGAATTTAAGTGTAATTTTAGACCTCTTTACTTGCGGTATCATGAAGAAGGTATACAATGTTCAAATCTTTCTAAATAATATGAGAACAAACACAATTCATGGATTTATTTATTTTTATCTCCACTTATGTAGTTGCAAAAATTAAATAGAAACCTTTCTCCTGCCTGTAGACATTAAACCATGGGAACTGAACTTCATATTCTTACTGAACTCACTAGACAAAATAACTCTACAAGAAGTTGGTCATTTTTCAACATATACTAGGTATAAAATTGGCACCTGCTTTCTGTCAAATAAATTTCTTGTTATTTTGTTGTTGTTGTTAGGTTTCTGCTGTTGCTCTGATTTTTTAGTATCATTGCATTTCTGTATTCGAAGTTAATATAAAACTGTGTTTATCTAAGTCAACTAGTAACTCTTAGGTCATTTCCCAAAGAGCTTTCTTCCCCATTATTATATTTCCTTAATAAATGCAAATTAAGTAATTATCTAGTTATATTTTGACTAGGCATTATTCATTTGAGAAACTGTGGCTTTATAGTGCAAAGGAAGCATTTTTTCCACCTTTGGCACTTTACAATAAACTCATTCTGATCTAAATTGATTGCTGTGGGATTATCTTGGAGTCATTAAAATCTTGCTGTATTGACATTCACTAATGTTTTTAATTAGCAATTTGAAATTCCAGTGTTTGGCATTAAATATGAGCAGATATATTTTATTATATCCCTATAGATGTTTATTTGGTTTTGTTTATCTGTTATGTATATTAAATACTTATTTGACATGCTTTATGTTATATGTAAGCAGTCAATGTTTTAGCATATTCAGATTAGCCTGTCTTTTTAAAAGAATGATATAGTTGAGGTTCAAAACCTCTCTGAACCAAATTAAGATAAAATATATATTTTTGTTTTGTTTTATTATTTTAAATAATTCAAAAAAGTATTCAGTTTATCATAAATTTAAAAGATCTACACTCCCACATATATAAAAATTGTCTTACTCTTCAAAAATTGGTATATTTCAAAAGCCAGAGAGTTCTGCTCAAAGAGTTAAAACATTTGAATTTGGAATCCATGTACACATTGCAAAGTTATTCTCACCTGGCTTGACCACTTCTCTTTTTGGTAACTGTTATAATCATTGTGTTTCTTCTAAATTTCTGCAAAGCAACAGCTTAATAAAAAGGACCAGTCATAAAAGTATAAGAGCAATCAGTTCATCATTATGAATGACAAGAGAAGATTATTAAGTTGATGTAATAACAGTGACTGGAGAAGGAAATGGCAACTCACTCCAGTGTTCTTGCCTGGAGAATCCCAGGGACAGGGGAGCCTGGTGAGCTTCCGTCTATGGGGTCGCACAGAGTCTGACATGATTGAAGCGACTTAGCAGCAGCAGCAGCAATAACAGTGACATTTCTCCCACCTAATTCTTCATCTTTTAAATAATGTAAATTAGAGACTGCATACTTTGGATTAGTGTTGAATGTCTATCTCCTCTGCTAATTGTTAACTACATATTCCCTATGTAATCCAAATTCCTTGATATAAAATTGGCAAAACAATAGGGAGAATGGCATTGAAACTTGTATAATATCATATATGAAATGAATCGCCAGTCCAGGTTCGATGCATGATACTTGATGCTTGGGGCTGATGTACTGAGATGACCCAGAGGGATGGTATGGGGAGGGAGGAGGGAGGGGGTTCAGGATGGGGAACACGTGTACACCCATGGTGGATTCATGTTGATGTATGGCAAAACCAATACAATATTGTAAAGTAATTGTCCTTCAATTAAAATAAATAAATTTATATTTAGAGGGAAAAAAGAACAATATCACTTGTACACTTATTCCTAGAAACAGACAGAATTAGACCCATACAGTGATATGGATATGCACAGTTGATGTTCATTACATACAGTATCTTTCTTTACATTTTGTATATGCTTTCCATCAAGAATGGCAAAAATGTCCTATGCTAAGTCACTTCAGTCGTGTCCAACTCTGTGTGACAGCTCTGTAAAATATCAGAGGTTCATTTAAAAAAGGAAATTGCTGTGGGAGAGGGAGAGGGTGGGATGATTTGGGAGAATGGCATTGAAATATGTACAATATCATATATTAAACGAATCGCCAGTACAGGTTCAATACAGGATAATGGATGTTTGGGGCTGGTGCACTGTGACCCGGAGGGATGGTATGGTGAGGGAGGAGGGAGGAGGGTTTGGGGTGGGGAGCACGTGTATGCCTGTGGCGGATTCATTTTGATGTATGGCAAAACCAATACAATATTGTAAAGTTAAATAAAGTAAAAAACAATAATAATTTAAAAGAAAAAAAAAGGAAATTGCATCAGTTCCTTTCAAAATGAGCACAACACAAAGTACATGATTATAAGGGAGCATTCTTGGGTTATCATTTAAATATTTTGAGCTAGAAGCAAGTTTAGACAGTTGTTATTCAGTGGCTCGGTTGTGTCTGAAGTTTTGCGACCCTGTGGATTGCAGCACACCAGACTTCTTTGTCTTTCACGATCTCCCAGAGTTTACTCAAACTCGTCCATTGAGTCAGCTAATGCCATCCAGCCATCTCAACCTCTGTTGCCCCCTTCACCTCCTGCCCTCAATTTTTCCCAGCATCAGGGTCTTTTCCAATTAGTCAGCTCTTTGCATCAGGTGGCCAAAGTATTGGAGCTTCAGCTTCAGCAGTAGTTCTCCCAATGAATATGCAGGGTTGATTTTTTTAACATTGACGAGTTTGATCTCCTTGCTGTCCAAGAAACTCTCAAGAGTCTTCTCCAGAACCACAGTGCAAAGGCATCAATTCTTTGGTGCTATTCCTTGTTTATGGTCCAACCCTCACATCCGTACATGATATAACTTTGACTATATGGACCTTTGTTGACAAAATTATGTCTCAGTTTGTTAATATGCTATCTAGGTTTGTCATAGCTTTTCTTCCAAAGGGCAAACATCTTTTAATCTCATGGCTGCAGTCACCATCCACAGTGATTTGGGAACCCAAGAAAAAATATTAATTGAATATTTTTAGTTTGAATATTTTACTATTTATTTCTGAATGATTGAATGTAACCTGGAAAAAATCACAGCCTTGAAATGAACCCAGAGTTCATCACACTGATAACCTTGTAGTCTTTACAATCCTTTAGGATTTCAAGTCTACACTTAACTGGTCCTTTACTCTTGTGTTCCTTCTGCTTGTAATGTTCTTCTTCACAGTATTTTCGCTGCTGACTCCTCTCTTCACTTATGGCTTTACTATCCTGACAATACTAGCTAAAGGAAGAATCTTCTAGTCTTTTATCATATCACCTTACATTCTCATTAATAGCATTCTTAAGAACAAGAAACTCTTTATGTATGAATGTTTAATATGTTTCTTTTTAAAATATGCAAAATTTTTGGAGGTTAAAACTCCAATGTTCTTTTCTACCCCCATATTTTCTGTATACAGAATAAAGTTTGATAAATAATATTCATTTGGCATCTGGTCCCATCACTACATGGGAAATAGATGGAGAAACAGTGGAAACAGTGTCAGACTTTATTTTTCTGGGCTCCAAAATCACTGCAGATGGTGACTGTAGCCATGAAATTAAAAGACGCTTACTCCTTGGAAGGAAGGTTATGGCCAACCTAGATAGCATATTCAAAAGCAGAGACATCACTTTGCCAACAAAGGTTCGCCTAGTCAAGGCTATGGTCTTTCCTGTGGTCATGTATGGATGTGAGAGCTGGACTGTGAAGAAGGCTGAGCGCCGAAGAATTGATGCTTTTGAACTGTGGTGTTGGAGAAGACTCTTGAGAGTCCCTTGGACTACAAGGAGATCCAACCGGTCCATTCTGAAGGAGATCAGACCTGGGATTTCTTTGGAAGGAATGATGCTCAAGCTGAAACTCCAGTATTTTGGCCACCTCATGCGAAGAGTTGACTCATTGGAGAAGACTCTGATGCTGGGAGGGATTGAGGGCAGGAGGAGAAGGGGACGACAGAGGATGAGATGGCTGGATGGCATCACTGACTCGATGAATGTGAGTCTGGGTGACCTCCGAGAGCTGGTGATGGATAGGGAGGCCTGGCGTGCTGCGGTTCATGGGGTCGCAAAGAGTCGGACACGACTGAGCGACTGATCTGATCTGATCTGATCTGATATATGTTAACATGTGTTAACTGATAAACAGGTGAGAGTTTTCTAATCTTCAGTCTTTTAATGTGTTTATATTCTTTTTAGGCTTTTACTGTCTGAATTGTTGACAGCTATAGATCTGTGTGCTATTTATCTTGGAATCTGACTATCCAATTGACTATAACATATCTGTGCCCAACAATAAACGCATCCCATATGTTTCTGTGCCTATTGAAGCTAAGTAAATGATGTGTAACTGTACAGTTCTAAATGCGGAATAACATGAAATAGCATCAGACACCAACCACATTAATCACTAAAAAGAACATATGGCATTTTAAGGTAAATTTTAATGCATAATAGGAAGAATATTTTGAAAATTTAAAATTGAGGAGTTTACTTTTTATAAAGTCAACTTCAATGTGCATGATAAAGCATCTATATTCAAACTTCATTTTATGCTGGTAGGTGTGAATATAAAATGGATTGATACTTTTGAAAAGGAACTCCTATAGCTATTTTAGTTCTGTGTCCCATTACACTTCATCTTCTTTCTGCTTAGTTTTGACCTCAAAATTTGATGCAGGCTCTTCCTGTATGAATATTAGAGGATCTAATAATTATAGTTTAATAAAATGAAACTCAAGGGTGAGATTCATCAACTAGAGAAATGTAAGAGTTTTTCCATGTAATTTAATAACATCAAATGGTCTCTATAATCATTTCCATAAAAAGCACCAAAAATAGCTTAACTGGGCTCATGCAGGTAGTTAAAAATATGCTCAGACAGATCATATGCAAGTATAGCAATCTTTTATATCACATTTTACTATTATTTTTGTATATAGTAAAATCTAGATGGGCTATTTGACATTTAGTGTTTAACTTTTTTAGGTTTGGACATAGAAACATTGAAAGAGAGGGAAGGTAGGAATATTTAGGTAATGTATACATATTAGATTTAGGACTGGCAATACCTAAACTTGCAAAGAATAGCTGTTAATATGACAATTAAAGGCCCTCTAGATAGAAGTGTTAATAATAGTGCATAAATTTAAGTAAGGTAATCAGTATATGTCACATATGAAGCTATCATTGCGGCAAGTCCTGAGCACATGTGAATTTTGAGAAGCAAATTTTCAAAAGGGTCTACTTTAGCAGTAGCCTTTAGTAGAAGAAAACTGATTTTCCATTAACTTTATTAGTGTAGGGGAGGCTCAATGAGAATTTTAAAAAGAAACATATATTAAAAACAGAAGAAAATATATTTCCAATTAAATTTGAAATTAAATAGTATAATAGAACTGAGTTTCTAGTGCTAATTTGCTCACATAGGAACAGTGGACTTTGAAGAAAGTACTTCACTGAGCCTCAATTTCATGCCTGTAAAGTGACAAGAACACTACTTTCACCTAAGCAGCATGATTAGGATTAATCTTAAGATTATAAAAAAAAATTGTAGAGGATTATTCAATATTTTGCTTTCAACAGTTTATTGAACAGTTTAGGCCATATCAAGTGAAATAAGGTGTCAAAAATAAAATATATACAAATTAGAAGGAAAATTAAAGCTCATTGTTTGCAGATAATATATTTATTCCCATTCCAAACTATTAGAAATAATGAGCAATATAATGCTATGCTATGCTAGGCTATGCTAAGTCGCTTCAGTCGTGTCCGACTCTGTGTGACCCCATAGACGATAGCTTACCAGGCTCCCCCGTCCCTGGGATTCTCCAGGCAAGAACATTGGAGTGGGTTTCCATTTCCTTCTCCAATGCATGAAAGTGAAAAGTGAAAGTGAAGTCGCTCAGTCATGTCCGACTCTTAGTGATCCCATGGACTGCAGCCCACCAGGCTCCTCCATCCATGGGATTTTCCAGGCAAGAGTATTGGAGTGGGGTGCCATTGCCTTCTCCGGAGCAATATAATAAACAAAGTTAATATACAAACACCCCCCAAAAAAACTCTATCTTTTTAATCACTAGCAATGATGTGGAAGTGAATTTTCATGTAATCAAAAGAAGAAAACAAAATATCAGCACTATATCCAATGAAATATGTACAAAACTTTTCAGTAAAATATTAAAAGCATTCTTGAAAAATTTAATCAATTGAGATATATGATATTAATTGATTATAGCACTCAGTATAAAGATGTCAATTTGTTCCAAATTAAATTATAGATTCAAGGGAATATCTCAAAATAGCAGATTTTTTGTGGAAAATGACAAGCTTATTCTAAAACATATTGAAATACAAAATATTGATAATAGTTATGACAATTTTGAATAACAGACTACTTACACAATCAGAAATCAAAGCCTACTTGAATGAATCATTAATATGACCAAGAAAGGGGTTCCCTTGTAGATCAACTGGTAAAGAATCCACCTGGAATGCAGGAGACCTGAGTTTGATCCCTGGGTTGGGATGATGCCGTAGAGGAGGGCATGGCAACCCACTCTAGTTTTGTTGCCTGGAGAATCCTAATGGACAGATGGCCTGGTGGGCTACAGTCCATGGACTGGCAAAGTGTCAGACACTATTAAGCAACTAAGCACTTCATGTCCAAGAAATATTGGTGGAATAAGATATATTAATAGAAGAAATTAAAAACTAAAAATCTGTCAACAATTTGAAGTTTTTTGCAATCATAGTGTCATATACTGTAGAATAATAAAAATGAATCATTTACTACTATGGCACACTATTTGAGTATTTCTCAAAAATTTTATTTAAAAAATTGAATAATGCCAATATTCATGAAATGCATATTGAGCTAACATAAACAACTGAACTGTGAAATGAGACTCTTGTGAATTAACCATATTACTAATAATTTTAAGATTAAAAGATGTCAGTAAATAATTGCATATCAGTCTTGTCTCCTTATGTCCTTTCTTTCATCATTCAAACATGGACTCTTTTGCCTAGAGTAGATGACATCTCCAGTGAAGTACACAATCATCTCACATATTAAGAAGCATCTAGGTTATAAGATATCTCTATTTAATACTCCTGGACGGTGTGTATTTTGCTTGGCATTCCAGGAGGATATGTTCTTCATAAATCTCTAGCTTGAAAATTTACTTACCATTAATGATTATAAAGCAGGATATGATACTATAAAGGGCTTCTCTAGTGGCACAGTAATAAAGAATTCACCTGCCAATGGAGGAGACATAAGAGACTCGATTTCAATCCCTGGGTTAGGAAGATCCACTAGAGTAGGAAATGGCAACCCACTTCATTTTTCTTGCCTGGAAAATTCCAATGGGCAAGGCCTGGTGGGCCACAGTCCATAGGGTCTCAAAGAGTTGGACACAACTTAGCACACAACTTAGCACACATGATACTATAAGTGTTTCCTAGATATAGACTCTCCTAGCAATTACCATTATCTTTTTTACTGGTAGATGAACAGTTAACATGCTTACGTACATATTGATCAGGCTCCTTGCCTGCTTTCTTTTCCAAAAAACTCAGGTAATTGAGTAAGTAATGGATCAGAAGTCTATTGCTTTAGCTTCTTTATAATATATTCATACATCTATACATACCTATTAGTACATTTGCCTGCTAAGTTCTCTAGAAAATATGTGAAATTTTGTGAAGCTACATGAAATTTCTCTGGAAGGGTCCATAAAAGAGTAGCAGTTGTGGTAGCTTCTACTGAAAAAAATTTGTGAACTAGCTGTTGACATGTAGGAGTTTTTTGGGTTTTTGTTTTTGTTAATACATCTTTCTTACCTTGTTGCTTTTGTACCATGTGTAGTCATTAATATTTAGAAAATAATCTAATCTTTGGATTTGGAAAAGTTTTCTCTTTGAAAATGATATCAAAACAAACAAAAGCTATTTGAGCAGCAAAGTTTATGATAACTGCATATGGATTTTGTATTGCTATGGCAATCATAAAGTTTTGCTACTCGCATCTTATTTTAGGAAAGAATTTCTTCCACCGCAAGGAATAAAAATAGTAGATTATCTCTGGCTGCTGTCAGGACAGCCCCCAGCTGATGGTTGACTAGGATGAGGTTTTCGGTGTTTGTCTGTCTCAGCTGAATATGAAACTTCTCAGAAGAGCTATGCTTACTTTAGAATTCTCCATTGGTTTTATGAAGACTGTCAAATTTGTGCCATAATTGGTGATTCTCCTTGACCTATTTCACTGCCTCTCCACTTTCTTTTAAGGTTTCAGATTTAGTCTGGAGTTTAATCTGAAAGCCTTTTCTGCATAACTATTTCTTCTTTATTTTTCATCATTCATAATAAAATGATGGTATTTCTAATTCTCTCTCATTTCCTGCTTCCCAGAGATCCAAAATAATAAAGCTGTTATAAGGAATGATTCAAGCTGGTAAGATGAGGATTTAAGAATGGATCTCTCAATACCTGACTGGTAGTGAAGACTGACGCTGTAAGGTATGTGTTGCATGCATATTCCTTGACACCAGATTGTGATCCAGTTATTTAAACTTTAACCTGGATTGATTTAGTTATATTCCAATGGAAAGGAATCTCCAAACTGTTAAAATGATTCAGTTATTCAAAAAGTAAAGGGCAGAGAATAAAATACATAAGAGCCACGGGATTTACTGATTGTTGTTAAATTTCAATGATGTGCTATAGAGAGATAGTGAAAGTGTTTGGATAGTTAACCACAAATATAAACTAAAAGTGAAGTACAAAAGACTCCCTGTGTTAACTTTCCCAGGGCCCTCATCTTTTGAAAGGAAAAAAAAAAAAAATCTGAAGACTAAATCCAGGATTCATTAGTTGATGACCTTTAGCCTTATTTAATCTTCAGCCTGGCAGGTTGGCAATGCCAAATTCAGTGCCATTGTTGGAAAACTTGGAATTTTTATACCAGGAATATATAAGCTGATACTCTTGGAGACCAAAAATATCATGATCTCCCCCACTAGTATTCCTCCCTTGTTAGAAGGAAATCAAACAGAGACAAGGTAATGACAGTCTTGGCTAAAGTCATCTTTGAAGTGGATTTTCTGAGTTTCGAAGTGTATAACTCAGAGTGACACTTGACATTGTAGGACTTCTCACATATGTCCTTAGAATGTGGTATAAAAGGTATTATAGTGGAAAAGATAGAGTGGAAGCCTCTGAAACTCACTTCCCTACTTGATCAACAACCAATACACCAAATCACAAACAGTATCATAACCTGGGTTGAGTAGTGAAGAAGTACTAAGCTTAAGGATCTTAAGAATTCGGAGATAGAAATGCTTATTCTATCTCAAGTTTTACTCACCATTTGCGACCACTGAAGAAATATCCTGAAAAATGACTCAAAGGCTAACACTAGATCAGCCAAGTAGTATTCTGGAGAGCAGCCACTTTCCAGGAGATGGCACATTTACTAGATCTGATTAATGTGGTTTCAAGACATACAGGCATTGACTGCCTAATTCTGTTTCCCTTAACTCTTTACTTTCAAAGGCTTTACCCTCTAACGTATTGCTGTAACACACTGATCATATACCCTCTATACTTCACTTCAGCATCTCCTTACTGATGGACTCAACATGTACATTTGACAAACATGACTGCAAAGAATGAGGAATATATATCTTGAGTATGAGAATTTTGATCTCTATGACCCTGCTGCAGCTCAAAATTGTGAGAATGGAAATAGAATTCTTACCAGTATAAGTAACATCTCCAAAGGGAAAGGGTTTCAACCAAATATTTGAGATTAGTTTTCTGGGGCTTTTGTTTTATACTCAAGAATATGCTTCTCCTGAGGCTGGGTATGAGTATATTTGGTACCTATTACAGATATTGACTTACTCTGCTGATGATACCTAGGAGAACAACAGGAGACTCACAAGTAACAATGCTGTGAATCACTGTAAGGAAGTGATCTGAGGTTGTTTTAAGCTGCTAAATTCATGCTAATTTTTATGAAGCAATAGAAATTGAATGCACTCGAGGGTAACTATTAATACATAATTAATATCTTACAAATGCTTATCTTAATGGCCATCATTGTACCTTTCTGGATGTGAGAACTAGGACGGTTTGGCATTTAATAATATTTCTATTCACTTAATTGTGTGAAAGTATCTATGCTAGTAAATATATTTTGATCCCATACACTATAGCTCACCAGGCTCCTCTGTCAATGGGATTCTCCAGGCAAGAATACTGGAGTGGGTTGCCATGCCTTCCTCCAGGGGCTCTTCCCGACCCAGGGATTGAACCCAGGTCTCTCGAATTGCAGGCAGATTCTTTTTACCATCTGAGCCACCAAGGAAGCCATATTTCTACATATTGAGAGATATTTGATATTTTACTTACCTAATTTCCCCTTCAGTGATCCTGATCTTTGTTGTTGCAAATATTATATATGAAAGCCAAGTTTTTTGTTGTCATTGTTGTTGTTTTCCATTTTTCATTACACTGGGGCTTCATTTTTTTAGATGAGCATTTCTCTGTTACAGTGAGCAGGGGCTACTCTCTAATTGCAGTGAGACTTTCTCATTGCAGGGGCTTCTCTTGTTGCAGAACACAGGCTCTAGGGTGCACAGGTTTCAGCTGTTGTGGCTCAGGGGCTCTCAAGTGTGGGCTCAGTACATGTGGAACATGGGCTTAGTTGCCCCATGTACTGTGAAATCTTCCCTGATCAGGGATCAAATGTGTGTCCCCTGTATGGGCAGGTGCAATCCTAAACATTGGACCACCTGGGAAATCCAAAAGACATCTTAATATTTTTTGTTTATTAGTATTTAACTCAATGGTATCTTAAAAATTCAGAGAGATTTTGTTATTCAGCATTCATTATTCCAGCAGAAGACATTTCATAACATTCAGTTTAGTCACTCAGTTTTTTCCAACTCTTTGTGACCCAATGAACTGCAGCGTGCCAGGCCTCCCTGTCCATCACCAATTCCCTGAGTCCAACCAAACCCATGTCCATTGAGTTGGAGATGCCATCAAACCATCTCAGCCTCCGTCATCCCCTTCTCCTCCTGCCCTATATCTTTCGCAGCATCAGGGTCTTTTCAAATGAGTCAGCTCCTTGCATCAGGTGGCCAAAATATTGGAGTTTCAGCTGCAACAACAGTCCCACGAATGAACACCCAGAACTGATCTCCTTTAGGATGGACTGGTTGGATCTCCTTGCAGTCCAAGGGATTCTCAAGAGTCTTCTCCAACACCACAGTTCAAAAGCATCAATTCTTTGGTGCTCAGTCTTCTTCACAGTCCAGCTCTCACATCCATACATGACCACCGGAAAAACCATAGCCTTGACTAGACGGACCCTTGTTGGCAAAGTAATGTCTCTGCTTTTCAATATGCTATCTAGGTTGGTCATAACTTTCCTTCCAAGGAATAAGCGTCTTTTAATTTCATGGCTGCAGTCACCATCTCCAGTGATTTTGGAGCCCAGAAAAATAAAGTCTGACACTGTTTCCACCGTTTCCCCATCTATTTCCCATGAAGTGATGGGACTGGATGCCATGATCTTCGTTTTTTGAATGTTGAGCTTTAAGCCAACTTTTTCACTCTCCTCTTTCACTTTCATCAAGAGGCTCTTTAGTCCTTCTTCACTTTCTGCCATAAGGGCAGTGTCATTTGCATATCTGAGGTTATTGATATTTCCCCCAGCAAACTTGAATCCAGCTTGTTCTTTTTCCAGCCCAGCGTTTCTCATAATGTACGCTGCATATAAGTTAAATAAGCAGGGTGACAATATACAGCCTTGACATATACCTTTTCCTATTTGGAACCAGTCTGTTGTTCCATGTACAGTTCTTACTGTTGCTTCCTGACCTGCATACAGGTTTCTCAAGAGGCAAGTCAGGGGGTCTGGTATTCCCATCTCTTTCAGAATTTTCCACAGTTTATTGTAATCCACACAGTCAAAGGCTTTGGCAAAGTAAATAAAGCAGAAATAGATGTTGCTCTGCAACTCTCTTGCTTTTCCAATAATCCATCGGATGTTGGAAATTTGAGCTCTGGTTCCTCTGCCTTTTCTAAAACCAGCTTGAACATCTGGAAGTTCATGATTCACGTATTGCTGAAGCCTGGCTTGGAAATCCTTAGCGTTACTTTACTAGCATGTGAGATGAGTGCAAATGTGCAGTAGTTTGAGCATTCTTTGGCATTGCCTTTGGGATTGGAATGAAAACTGACCTTTTCCAGTCCTGTAGCCACAGCTGAATTTTCCAAATTTGCTGGCATATTGAGTGCAACACTTTCACAGCATCATATTTTAAGATTTGAAATAGCTCAACTGGAATTCCATCACCTCCACTAGCTTGTTCGTAAGGCCCACTTGAGTTCACATTCCAGGATGTCTGGCTCTAGGTGAGGGATCACACCATCAAGATTAATTGGGTTGTGAAGATGTTTTTTGTACAGTTCTGTGTATTTTTTGCCACCTCTTCTTAATATCTTCACCTTCTCCTTAGGTCCCTACCATTTCTGTACTTTATTGAGCCCATCTTTGCATGAAATGTTCCCTTGATAGTTCCAATTTTTTTTTTTTAAGAGAGCTCTAGTCTTTCCCATTCTGTTGTTTTCCTCTATTTCTTTGCATTGGTCGCTAAAGAAGGCTTTCTTATCTCTCCTTTCTATTCTTTGGAACTCTGCATTCGTATGGGTGTATCTTTCCTTTTCTCCTTTACTTTTCACTTCTCTTCTTTTCACAGCTATTTGTAAGACCTCCTCAGACAGCCATTTTGCTTTTTTGCATTTCTTTTCCATGCGGAGGGTCTTGATCCCTGTCTCCTGTACAATGTCATGAACCTCCATCCATAGTTCATCAGGCACTCTGTCTATCAGATCTAGTCCCTAAATCTGTTTCTCACTTCCATTGTATACTCATAGGGATTTGATTTAGGTCATACCTTAATAGTCTAGTTGTTTTCCCCACTTTCTTCAACTTAAGTATGAATTTGGCAATAAGGAGTACATGATCTGAGCCACAGTCAGTTCCCGGTCTTGTTTTTGCTGATTGTATATAACTTTTCCATCTTTGGCTGCAAAGGATATAATCAATCTGATTTCGGTGTTGACCATCTGGTGATGTCCATGTGTAGAGTCTTCTCTTGTGTTGTTGAAAGAGGGTGTTTGCTATTACCAGTGGATTCTCTTGATTAAACTCTATTGGCCTTTGCCCTGCTTCATTCTGTACTCCAAGGCCAAATTTGCCTGTTAATCCAGGTGTTTGACTTGCTACTTTTGCATTCCAGTCCCCTATAATGAAAAGGACATCTCTTTTGAGTATTAGTTCTAGAAGGTATTGTAGGTCTTCATAGAACTGTTCATCTTCAGCTTCTTCAGCATTGCTGGTCAGGACATAGCTTTGGATTACTGTGATATTGAATGGTTTGCCTTGGAAACGAACAGAGATCATTGTGTCGTTTTTGAGATTGCATCCAAGTACTGCATTTCGGACTCTTGTTTACTATGATGGTTACTCCATTTCTTCTAAGGGATTCCTGCCACAGTAGTAGATAATGGTCATCTGAGTTAAATTCACCCATTCCAGTCCATCTTAGTCACTGATACCTAGAATGTCGATGTTCACTCTTGTCATTTCCTGTTTGACCACTTCCAATTTGCCTTGATTCATGGACCTAACATACCAGGTTCCTATGCAATAGTTCTCTTTAGAGCATTGGACCTGATTCTATCACCAATTCCACCCACAATTTGGTGTTCTTTTTGCTTTGGCTCCATCCCTTCATTCTTTGTGGAGTAAGCATATTGGGCACCTAGCAACCTAGGGAGCTCATCTTTCAGTGTCCCATCTTTTTACCTTTCCATACTGTTCATGGGGTTCTCAAGGCAAGAATACTGAGTGGTTTGCCATTCCTTTTCCAGTGGACCACATTCTCTCAGACCTCTTCACCATGTCCCATCCATTTTGGGTGGCCCCACACGGCATGTCTTAGTTTCATTGAGTTAGACAAGGCTGTGGTCCATGTGATCATATTGGCTAGTTGTCTGTGATTGTTGGTTCAGTGTGTCTGCCCTCTGATGCCCTATCTCAGCGCCTACTATCTAACTTGGGTTTCTCTTACCTTGGATGTGGGTTAACTCTTCTCGGCTGCTCCATCAAAGCTATATTGTTCCATATTCTTATTATTTCCTCTGGATATAAATGTTTTTGGAAACATTATTTGTATAGATTCTTAAAAGGCATTCTCCTTCCAAAAAAAGTATAAAATTTTCCTGGGATTGTGAGATTGTTACAATTCTCTAGAGAAATAATAACTTTATTTTTTAAAATTGTCTATTAAGGGATGTCAGCACTAAATATAACCTCTTTCCCAATTAACATTTTTGTTTTGCTATTAAATGCAAATTTAGGAATGATCACAGTATGCTGAAAAGAATGTTCGATCTATTCCCAGGTCCACTGTAGGTAATTTGCTTGTGACTAGGAAGGAGGATGGAAAGGAGAGACAGGTATATTTACAAACCACAGAAAGGCTGTCTTTGAGAATTACAGGTCACAACTACAAAGACTAACTAATCATGTAGTAAATTGCCTATCACTGAGGATGTTCAGTTCTAAGTGAGCTAACTTTCATTTAAAGAGACTTTAGAATACATTCTACTGTATCAGGTATGGCACAATTAATAGATCTTAAAACTCTTTTATAACTTATAACAATGCATAATTCATAGCACATAACTCAGCCTTGAAGAATACAACATGATTCAGGGAGTTTCTAGTGGTTAGGTATTGAGAGATGCTTCTGTAGAGCTCCAGTATATTAATGCAGCCAATAAAACTAAGTAGTGAAGATTAGGGGTGAAAGGCACACATATTGTTACTGGTGGATTTAAGGTTCTTTCTTTATTGTGAAAGAATTCAGAGGTGAAGCAGAGATGCTAAAAAAGTAAAGTGAAAGTTTATTTAAGCTAAGACACACTTTCAGAGTGAAAATAGGCACAAAGCTGAAGAGCTGCTGCTCTGGGTTTCTTTGGCAAGCCAGTTATGAAGAGCATACAAATGAAGGGGTGGAATATTCACTGGGGAAGGAGGAGTTTGGGTAAATTATTCCCTGATTTTTCATCCTAAATCCAGTCTTCCAAGGTGAGGAGGGAATTTTTTTGGTCCTTATTATCTTAACTCCAGGAGTTGGTGATGAACAGGGAAGCCTAACATGCTGCAGTTCATGAGGTTGCAAAGAGTCAGACAAAGCTGAGTGACTGAACTGAACTGCAGTGAAGTGTAGGCTTTGTAGGTGCATGATGGGTTCTTCTATCTGTAAGGCTATATTTATTGTAATGAGAGGATAATAAGTAACATGTTACGTTCAGAAGGAGGAGATTGCTGCATTTCCCTGTCTTTCTTTGTCTGTTACCTTATCACCCAAAATGTGTGGTTTCCTTTCTTTCTGGAGGTTCCTGCTTTCCTTTGTCTGCCTATGGACCCCCACTGTTTACAAGATTCCTGGTTTCCTGCTTCCTGGCCCCTGCCACCATTCCATTTCACTGCTCAACTTAGTTACTGTAACAATACCTATCCTGCAGTAACAATATATAACCAATTTTAAGAATTACCTCTCCTTATACATAGGTGTGTACAATCATTTGTATTTTTAAACCTGGAGCAACAGAATATAAATGTAAACCTTTCATAACTAGTTAAGAAGGGGAAAATAAAGCATTTTCCTACAAAGCACACTGCCAGAGTCAGACTTAGGCAATCCACAGCACAGAATTTCTAGTGACTTGAGCTGAGTTCAAACTACTGGAGTAATGTCAGACCCAGGGAATATTAATTAAAGTGAGGTTCCCTAGAGGTCTTCATCTCAACACCGAGGCCTGACTCTACCCAACTGCCTGCAAACTCTACTGCTGGAAAAAAGTAAAAATCACTCAGTTGTGTCTAACTCTTTGTGACTCCATGGACTACATGGACTATAGCCCACCAGACTCTTCTGTCCATGGAAATTTCCAAGCAAGAACACTGGAGTGGGTAGTTATTCTCTTCTCCAGAGGATCTTCCTGACCCAGGGATCAAGCCCAGGTCTCCTACATTTCAGGCAGATTCTTTACCCTCTGAGCCACCAGGGAAGCCCACTCCTTGAAACCTCAGGTCAAACAATTAGTAAGACAGGAACACAGTCCTGCATATCACAGGAAAAAATGACTCAAAAAATAATTAGTAGCTCTAGTTCTGTCTCAAAATTATCTCCCCCATGATGGTGGTATGTGACTTCTGCTTAAAATTTATCGACTGTATCAGCCACATGGCTTTACAAAGGAACTGAGAATATATGAGAAAATGGAATAGTCCACATGCTTTGTTATCTATCACAAATAATTTCTTAAAACACTGCCACTTAATACACTTTAGATTGAAAAAGATAAAAAAAAAAAAATCCTGTTAACTGGAAAGAAAGTTCCACATCAATGGGTCTTACAGGACAATTTTTAAATAGTTAAGACACCCAAAAATCCACTCCACCATAAAAGCAATGAAAACACAGAGGGGAAGAAAAATCTGTCAAAATCAATGTCTTCAGAACACAGGAAGTTAACTTAAAAGCTTGAAGAAATCCTAAGTGTTTACTCAAGAAAAATTGTTTAATTGTAGTAATAATAGCAAGATTTATGGCTATTAAAGTGCTTTAATCCCACTCATTTGTCCCTAAATTTAAAACCAATAGCCTCGTAATTAGCAATAAAATCAGCAAACTCACAGCCACTATAAGAGCATCTCAGGTTTGGATTTCCAAAATAAATAGCCAAAAGTCTAGTGAATTATTTTTTGAGCTATCTAGACAGCTACCTGAAATACTTGATTCTCTGTCTTTTCCAAATTTGATGTGACAAGGGGCTTGCTATTTGTAGACAGCCCTATCCTTGGGGCATTTTTCAAAACAGTGGCAATTGTTGAACAACATAGCTGCCTGAGGTAGTGATAACAGTTGCAGCCAACAAAAGTGTGACCAAGAAACTTAAAAGGAAAAACGGAGGAATGTGATATTCAAATGATATTTTGAAAATCTCTGATATAGCCTGATATTCTGTAAAACCACATGGATGTACAGAGCTGTGTGCATATCCAGGATGTGCACATATCCAGGAGAGGCCTGATAAGTCCTAAACTCTGAACTCTGGCTGACCTTATGACTATAGGCAAACTGGAAGTAAAAATTAGCTAGACTTGAAAATTACCTGGCAGAACTTTAAAAGACGCACACGGGCAAAAACTGGAAGATGAATTGGTTCAGAGAATCTATAAGGATCTCTTAAGTGATTATTAAGTGGACAGAACAGAGCCTTCAGTGGCTTTAAAACAGATCTCATGTAAGAAAGAACGAGACTTTAAAACATTAGTCCAAAGAAATTACTATACGAATATGTAGCAACCATGAAAGAACAAATAGCAGCAATAGAGAACCCTGAGATTGTGCGTGAGGAGGGATGATTTCAAGGTTGCCACATGTAAAATAGTGACTATATATGCAAAGTGATAGAATAGCAAAACCTGAAGAGAGGGAAAAAATAACTCCCAGAGTGGCTGTATTTTATAAATTCAGTTTTTGTTTTAAAAGTTCAGTTTTCAAAAAAATTAAGAAAAATGCAAAAAGGATAGAAAAGTACAGTCCATACCCATTAGGGGAAAATACAGCCAATAGACACTATTCCTGAGGAAGTCTAATGTCAATGATTAGATTAACTATTATTTTTTTAATGATCCAAATAAAAATTCCAGTTGAAAATATAAAAACTAAAAGGAAATATTTATTGGTGTATCTTAATGTATTTGAATACATAGAATAAAAAATTATCAAACTTGAAGATGGCTATTATATCCAATTTGAGGAACAGAACAGAAAATAAATGTAGAAAGATGAACAGGGCCTCATAGATGTGTATAACACTAACAAATATACCAAACTATTAATGATGGGTATCTCAGAGAAAGAGAAAAGAAAGGGATGAAAAAATATCCTAGAAAATAATTTCCAAAATTTCTCAAATTTGATGAAAAACATTGGGCTATTTTTAAACACTGAAACAATTTGATTGAAAAACACAACAAAGTATTTTCATGAATTTCAAGTAAAATAAACTCAAGAATGGCCACACCTATGCTCATCATGGTGAAATTGACAAAATTCAAGAAAAATCTTGAAAATAGCATGAAAAAATTATATTATCATGTGAAAAGGTGGACAAGAACTGTTGCCTGTCATTCCAGTAAACAAAGAATGTTGCCATTACATTTTAGTAGACAACTAAAATGTTGTTTTATTGGCACTGTGAAATCCAATTAAGTTTTTGAGCTTTCTTTTTTTTTCCTCAGTCACGGTTTTTATTGTTGTCATAAACCTCTGCCTTTTGCAGTTCTGTGGAGTTTTCCTCTTTTTTTCTTTTCTCTTTTTTTTTTTAATTTTAATGTTTAATTTTTTAAACCTATTATTATTTTTCCACATTTATTCCTTTGTTTGCTTTTTCTACTGTTCTTTTCCCCTTGCACTTAATCTTTAATGTATTTAAATCTTCTTTATCTATGTCTGTTTAACTTTGCATAGCTATTCTTTCTTTTCTTTCTCTCCTTTCCTCTCAATATATATTTTAGTTTTATTTTCATTACTTTATTCACAATAGGCAACTTGCTTTAGTTTTGTTTTCCAGTTTGTGCTTTAATTAGTTTTGTTCTGGTAGATATAATTTTTGATTTCATTTGTTCATCAGGTCAATCTATTGTACTTAATTTTTGTTGGGCTGTTTTGATTTTGCTTTTGAGTGTATATGTATATGTGTATATTCAGTCACACTCTCTATGGTTATAAACCTCCGCCTCTACAATGGACCTTTGCAGTCTTGAAGTTTTCCTTTTATGCCCCTTTTTTCTTTCTTCTTCCATTTTTTTCTCTTTTCTTTTTTTTATAATTTTAATTTTTAAAACCTATTATATTTTTCTACATTTATTCCCTAATTTGCCTTTCCTACTGTTCTTTCTCCTTGCAGTTAATATTTAATGTACATAAATTTTCTTTATCTACCTCTAATTAACTTTGCATATCTATTCTTTCTTTTCTCCTCTTTATTTTCCTCTCAACATATTTGTTAATTTTGTTTTCACTGTTTATTCTCCACTTGGCACCTTGCTTTAGTTGTTTTTTTTTTTTTTTTCAAGTTTGTGCTTAAGTTAGTTTTGTTCTTATCTGGTAAATGCAATTTTTGATTTCCTTTGTTCACCAGATCACTCTACTGTACTTTATTTTTGTTGGACTGTTTTCACTTTTCACATAGGTTTATACATATATGTGTATATTCCATTATTTTAATTATTATTTGCCTGATATTATAACTGCCATTGGTCTGGGATTTATCTTTGGTTTGTCATTTTTGGATATTTGTTTTACTCTCCCTTAATGCCACAAATAACCACTTGTGAAATCTTTTTTCCTGACCAGAGATCAAACCTGATCTTTTGTAGTAGGAGCACTGACTCCAAGACCCTGGACTACCAGAGAACTAAGCCTAGGGAGTATCAAATAGTGAGAGCTCACACAAAGGAAAGACTTGAATACAATACCTAACATCACCCAACCAACAGTAGCATCCCGTGCAGGAAGCCTCATCTAAACAACAAACAAAACAGAAATATAAACCCAATCATCAGCAGACAGGAGCAGCACCTCACTCAGCCTTGCCCTTCAGAAGAAAAACAAACAAACAAAACTCAGCACAAATCTTATCCTATACAAGCTCATACAAACCACGGGACCAACCTTAGGAGGGCAGAAACCAAAAGGAAGAAAGAATTCAACCTTCTTCAAGGAGAGGATTCAAATTTCCTTGAAGCCTTGGAAAAGGAGACTGGAAACACAATAACTTAAAAAAGAAAGAAAGAAAGAAAAGGCAGAGAAATACTGCACAAATGAAGGGACAAACGAGAAACATGGAAGTCCAAATAAATGAAGAGGAAATAGGAAAATGTCCTGAAAAAGAAATTCAGAATAATGATAGAAAAGATGATCAAAACCTTGAAAACTAAACGGAGAAAATGCAAGACTCAATTAACAATGACCCAGAAGAATTAAAGTATAAACATACAGAGACAACACAATTACTGAAATTAAAAATACTCTAGAAGGAATCAATAGCAGAATATCTGAAGGAGAAGAATGAATCATTGAGCTGGAAGATAAAATGATGGGAATAATTTCTGAAGAGCAGAATACAGTAAAAAGAATGAAAAGAGCTGAAGACAGTCTCAGAGATCTCTGCTGCTGCTGCTGCTGCTGCTAAGTTGCTTCAGTCGTGTCCGACTCTTTGTGCCTCTTGGACTTGTTTTACTATTTCCTTTTCCATGTTGGGGAAATTCTCAACTATAATCTCTTCAAAAATTTTCTTATACCAGTTTTTTTCTCTTTTTCTTCTGGGACCCATATCAAACACACCAACATTTGAAATATAGGGGTCCCAGAAGAAAAAGAGAAAAAAAAAATGGTATGAAAATTTCCCCAACATGGAAAAGGAAATAGTAAAACAAGTCCAAGAGGCATAAAGAGTCCCATGCAGGATCAACCCAAGGAGAAACATGCGAAGACACATACTAATCAAACTAGCAAAGACTGAACACAAAGAAAGAATATTAAGAGCAGCAAGGGAGAAGCAACAAATAACATACAAGAAAAACCCCATATACTTAACAGCTGATCTTTCAGCAGAAACTCTGCAGGCCAGAAAGGAATGGCAGGATATATTTAAAGTACTGAAAGGGAAAAATATACAACCAAGATTACTGTACCCAGTAAGGATCTGATTCAAAATTGATGGAGAAACAAAAAGCTTTTCATACAAGAAAAAGTTGAGAGAATTCAGTACCACCAAACCAGCTTTACAACAAATGTTAAATGGACTTACATAGGCAAGAAATACAACAAAAGAAAAAAGATCTAGAAAATCAACACCAAACAATTAGAAAATGGCAATAAAAGCAAATATATCAATAATTACTTTAAATGTAAATGGATTAAATTTACAACCAAACAAAAGACACAGACTGGCTGAAAGGATATAAAAACAAGAATGATATATATGCTGTCTACAAGAAACCAACTTCAGACCTCAAGACACATAAAGACTGAAAGTGAGAGGATGGAAAAGTATATTCCATGCAAATGGGAAACAAAAGAAATCTATAGTAGCATTCCTCATATCAGACAAAATATACCTTAAAACAAAGAAGATTACAAGAAATAAGGAAGGACACTACATAATGATCAAGAGATCAATCCAAGAGGAAGACATAACAATTGTAAATATCTCTGCACCCAACATAGGAGCACCTCAATACATATGACAAACACTAGCAGACATAAAAGGAGAAACCGACAGTAACACAATAATAGTAGGAGACTTTAACACATCACTCATACCAATGGACAAATCATCAAAACAGAAAATTAATATGAAAACACAAGTCTTAAATGATACATTAGATGAGATGGATCTCGTTGATATCTTCAGGACATTCCATCCAAATGCAGAAGAATACACCTTCTTCTCAAGTGCAGATGGAAGATTCTCCATGATAGACCACATCTTGGGTCACAAATAAAACCTCAGTAAATTTAAGAAAATTGAAATCACATAAGCATCTTCCCCAACCACAATGCTATGAGACTAGATATCAATTAAAAAGAAAAAAAAATTGTAAGAAATACAAACACATGGAGAATAAAAAACAAATTTCTAAATAAACAGGTTACTGAAGAAATCAAAAGGGAAATCAAAAAATTTCTAGAAGCAAATGACAATGAGAACACGACAACTGAAAACCTATGGGATGCAGCAAAAGCAGTTATAAGAAGGAAGTTTACAGCAAAACAATCCTATCTCAAGAAACAAAAACATCAAATAGACAACCTAACTTTACACCTAAATCAACTGGAAAAAGAAGACGGGGAAAAAAATAGTAGAAAGAAGTCATAAAGATCTGAGCAGAAATAAATTTTAAAAAAGTAAGAAACAATAGTAAAGATTAATAAAATGAAAAGCTGGTTGTTTGAGAAGATAAACAAAATTGCCAAACCCTTAGCGAGACTCATCAAGGGGGGAAAAAAAAGGGGAGAGAAAAGAATCAAATCAACAAAATTAGAAATGAAAAAGAGAGGTTAAAACAGACAATGCAGAAATACAAAGTATCATAAGAGACTATTATGAACAACTATATGACAATAAAATAGATAACCTGGAGGAAATGGACAGATTATTAGAATTTCAATCTTCTAAGACTGAACCAGGAAGAAAGAGAAATTGTGAACAACCCAATTACAAGCACAGATATTGAAGCTGTGGTGAAAAAAAAAAAAAAAAACACCCCAAAATCAAAATCCCAGGGCCAAATGGCTTCACAGAAGAATTATATCAAACATTTAGAAGAGAGCTAATACCTATCCTTCTAAAACTCTTTCAAAAAATTGCAGAGGAAAGAACACTTCCAAATTCATTCTACATAGCCACCATCACTCTGATACCAAAACTAGACAAAGACAACACAAAAACAGAAACCTTCAGGCTAATATCACTAATGAACATAGATGCAAAAATCCTCAACAAAATTTTGGCAAACAGAATTCAACACATCAAAAAGCTCATACACCATGATCAAGTTAGGTTTACTCCAGAGATGCAAGGATTCTTTAATATATGGAAATCAATCAATGTGATATACCATATTAACAAATTGAAAGATTAAAAACCATATGATCATCTCAATCAATGCAGGAAAAAACTTTTGACAAAATTCAGCACCTATTTATGATTCGGTTCAGTTCAGTCGCTCAGTCATGCTCAACTCTTTGCAACCCTATGAATCGCAGCACACCAGGCCTCCCTATCCATCACCAACTCCTGGAGTTCACCCAAACACGTGCATCAAGTCGGTGATGCCATCCAGCCATCTTATTCTCTGTCGTCCCCTTCTCTTCCTGCCCCCAATCCCTCCCAGCACTCTTCCCATGAGTGGCCAAAGTATTGGAGTTTCAGCCTCAGCATCAGTTCTTCCAATGAACACCTAGGACTGGTCTCTTTTAGGATAGACTGGTTGGATCTCCTAGCAGTTCAAGGGACTCCCAGAGTCTTCTCCAGCACCACAGTTCAAAAACATCAATTCTTTGCCGCTCAGCTTTCTTAACAGTCCAACCCTCACATCCATACATGACCACTGGAAAAACCATAGCCTTGACTAGACGAACCTTTGTTGGAAAAGTAATATCTCTGTTTTTTAATATGCTATCTATGTTGGTCATAACTTTTCTTCCAAGGAGTAAGCATCTTTGAATTTTATGGCTGCAGTCACCATCTGCAGTGATTTTGGAGCTCCAAAAAATAAAGTCTGACACTGTTTCCCACTGTTTCCCCATCTATTTGCCATGAAGTGATGGGACCAGATGCCATGATCTTAGTTTTCTGAATGTTGAGCTTTAAGCCAACCTTTTCACTCTCTTCTTTCCCTTTCATCAAGAGGCTTTTTAGTTCCTCTTCACTTTCTGCCATAAGGGTGGTGTCATCTGCATATCTGAGTTTACTGATATTTCTCCTGGCAATCTTGATTCTAGCTTATGCTTCTTCCAGTCCAGCGTTTCTCATGATGTACTCTGCATATGAGTTAAATAAGCAGGGTGACAATATACAGCCTTGACGAACTCCTTTTCCTATTTGGAACCAGTCTGTTGTTCCATGACCAGTTATAACTGTTGCTTCCTGACCTGTATACAGGTTTTTCAAGAGGCAGGTCAGGTGGTCTGGTATTCCCAACTCTTTCTGAATTTGCCACAGTTTATTGTGATCCACACAGTCAAAGGCTTTGGCATAGTCAATAAAGCAGAAATAGATGTTTTTCTGGATCTCTCTTGCTTTTTCCATGGTCCAGCGGATGTTGGCAATTTAATCTCTGGTTCCTCTGTCTTTTCTAAAACCAGCTTGAACATCAGGAAGTTCACAGTTCACATATTGCTGAAGCCTGGCTTGGAGAATTTTGAGCATGACTTTACTAGCGTGTGAGATGAGTGCAATTGTGTGGTAGTTTGAGCATTCTTTGGTATTGCCTTTCTTTAGGATTGGAAGGAAAACTAACCTTTTCCAGTCCTGTGGCTTCTGCTGAGTTTTTCAAATTTAAACTCTTCAAAAAATGGGCATAGAAATAACCTACCTCAACATAATAAAGGCCATATATGATAACTCTACAGCAAACATTATTCTCAATGGTGAAAAACTGAAAGCATTCCCCCTAAGATAAGGTACAAGACAAGGGTGTCCACTTTTACCACTGCTATTCAGCATAGTTCTGGAAGTCCTAGATACAGCAATCAGAGAAGAAAAAGAAATAAAAGGAATCCAGATTGGAAAATGAGAGTAAGCTCTCACTGTTTGCAGAGGACATAATACTATACATAAGAAACCCTAAAGATAGTATCAGAAATTTACCAGAGCTAATCAGTGAATTAGCAAAGTTGCAGTATATAAAATCAATACACAGAAATAACTTGCATTTCTACTAACAGTACTAACATTTCTACTAACATTCATACTAACAATGAAAAATCAGAAAGGGCAATTAAGGAGTCAGTCCCATTCACCATTGCAACAAAAAGAATTAAATATCTAGGAATAAACCTACCTAAGGAGACAAAATAGCTTTAGACAGAAAATTATAATATAATTATAATGAAAGAAATCAAAGATAACATAAACAGATGGAGAGATATTCCATGTTCCTGGGTAGGAAGAATCAATATTGTGAAAATGACTATACTACCCAACGCAATCTACAGATTCAATGTGATCCCTATCAAATTACCAATGGCATTTTTCACAAAACTAGAACAAAAAATTTCACACTTCATATAGAAACACAAAAGACCCTGACTAGCCAAAGCAGTCTTAAGAAAGAAGAATGGACCTGGAGGAATCAAACTTCCTGACTGCAGATTATACTACAAAGCTGTAGTCATCAAGACAGTATGGTACCGGCACAAAAACAGAAATATAGACCAATGGAACAAGATAGAAAGGCAAGAAATAAACCCGTATACTTATGGGTACCTTATTTTTGACAAAGCAGGAATATACAATAGGGCAAAGAGCCTCTTCAGCAAATGGTCCTGGGAAAATTGGTAGCTACATGTAAAAGAATGAAATTAGAACCCTTTCTAACACCATACACATAGATAAAGTCAATATGGATTAAAAGACCTAAATGTAAGACTGGAAACTATAAAACTCTTAGAGGAAAACAAAGAACACTTGATGACATAAAGCAAGGTCCTGTATGACCCACCTCCTAGAGTAATGGAAATAAAAACAAAAGTAAACAAGTGGCACTTGATTAAACTTAAAAAGCTTTTACCCGGCAAAGGAAACTATAAGCAAGGTGAAAAGACAATCCTTAAAATGGGAGAAAATAAAAGCAAATGAAACAACTGACAAAGGATTTATTTCCAAAATATACAAGCAGCTAATATAATTCAATGCCAGAAAAATAAACAACCCAATCAAAAAGTGGGGAAAAGACCTAAACAGACATTTCTCCAAAGAGGACATGCAGATGGCTAACAAACACATGAAAAGGTGCTCAACATTGCTCATTACTAGAAAAACACAAATCAAAACTATAATGAGATATCACCTCACACCAGTCAGAATGTCCCTCATCAAAAAGCCTACAAGCAATAATGCTGGAAAGGGTATGGAGAAAAGGGAAGAATCTTGCACTGTTGGTGGTAATGTAAATTGATACAGCCACTATTGAAGAGTGTATGGAGATTCCTTAAAAACTAGGTATAAAACCACCATATGACCCAGCAATCCCACTCCTAGGCATATACTCTTAAGAAACCAGAATGAAAGAGACATGTATCCCATTGTTCATTGAAACACTAATAAGAATAGCTAGAACATGGAAGCAACCTAGATGTTCATCGAAAGATGAATGGATTAAAAACCGTGGTATATATACACAATGGAATATTACTCAACCATGAAAAGGAACACATTTGAGTCAGTTCTAATGAGGTGAATGAATCTAGAACCTATTATACCGCGTGAAGGGAGTCAGAAAATTAATTATAAATACTGTATTCTAACACATATATACAGAATCTAGAAATATGGTACTGAAGAATTTATTTACTGGGCAACAATGGAGAAACAGACAAAGAATAGACTCATGGACATGGGGAGATGGGAGGAGAGGGTGAGATGTATGGAGAGAGTAACATGGAAACTTACATCTCCATGCTGCTGCTGCTCAGTCACTTCAGTCGTGTCCGACTCTGTGTGACCTCACAGATGGCAGCCCACCAGGCGCCCCCGTCCCTGGGATTCTCCAGGCAAGAACACTGGAGTGGGTTGCCATTTCCTTCTCCAATGCATGAAAGTGAAGTCGCTCAAGTCGTGTCCAACCTTCAGCGACCCCATGGACTGCAGCCCACCAGGCCTCTCCATCCATGGGATTTTCCAGGCAAGAGTACCGGAGTGGGGTGCCATTGCCTTAGCCAATGGGAATTTGCTGTATGGCTCAGAAAATGAAAACAAGGGCTCTGTATCAACCTAGAGGAGTGGGATGGGGAGGGAGATAGGTTGGAGTTTCAAAAGAGCGGGCATATATATATACCTATGGCTGATTCATGTTGAGGTTTGACAGAAAACAGCAAAATTCTGTAAAGCAAGTATCCTTCAGTAAAAAATAAATTAATTAAAAATAGAAAAATTTAGTGAAACAAGCAATAACAAATTAAAATCAAATACTCCAATGTATCTATCTAACACAAAATAATATGGTAATGGAACAACAGAGAAACAGAAAGCACAAAAAGCTTACAGAAAACAAATAGCAAAAATTTAAATATAAATCAACTAATTAGTAATTTTATTAAATGCAGATAAAATACAAACTAGAGTAAAAGGTAAACATTGAAAGAAAAGATGAAAAAAAAAAAAAAACACAATGCAGCTACAATACTACCCTCAAGAGGTACATTTTAGATTCAGGGTTACAAATTGGTTGAAAGAAAAATGGTGGAAAAAGATAAACACATAAACACTACTCAAAAAAAAAAAAAATGGTACAGAGGCTGTAATTGTATCAGACGAAATAGATGTTAAAATTGCTACAGGAGTCAAATACTTTATAATGATGAAATGGTTTAGTTGTTGTTTAGTCACTAAGTCATGTCCAAACCTCTGTGACCCCATGGACTGCAGCATTGCATGTTCCCTGTCCTTTGCTGTCTCCTGGAGTTTGCTCAGATTAATATCCACCGAGTCAGTGATGCTATCTAACCATCTCATCCTCTGTTGCCCTCTTCTTCTTTTGCCTTCAATCTTTACAAGCATTAAAGATTGCTCATTGGTCTTTCCCAATGAGTTGGCTCATTGTTAGCCAAGTGATGTTTCTGTTTCTTATTATACTGTCACTAGGTTTGTCACAGTTTTGAAATGGCTAAGAGGACACAATTATAAATATGTGTGCACTGGACCAAAATATATGAAACTGAAAAACTGAATGGAAAAATAGAGAATTTGAAAATAATAATATGAGACCTCATATCCAATTTAATAATAAGACTTCATACCCAATTTAACATCTCAGAAGTAGATCAAGACGTGTAAGACTTGTACAATGCCACAAATCCTCCAGAACAGGAGAATACACATTCTTCTCAAAGTGAACATAAAGCATTCTCCAACAGAGGTCATATTTTTGGTATAAAATATGTCACAATAAATGTTCAAGGATTGAAATCAAATAAATTATGCTGTCTGACCCCAATGGATTGAAGTTAGAAATCAATAACAGTAGAAACTTGCAAAAGTAACAAATACACAGAAACTAAACCACACTGTAAAATAACAGTTAGTTGGAAATACGTCTAGATGGACTAAAACCTGAACTGAAATTTGAAAGAGAAATTTCCAACAACAAATTCTTAGTTCATTGTTTAAATTAAATGTAGGGGGTGTACTGATTAAAATACTCAACTGTAAGAAACTGTTCTCTGTCCATTCACTGTTTGTAACTTTCAAGTTATTGTAGGCAGAACAGCAACTGACAAAGATTCAATTCTTTCTATTCTTCACTATTAGAGATAGGTATGCCTTTGTAATAATTTACTATATTTCTGTGGTGAATAATTAAACTAAAAATCTAGATTTCAGTCTTCAAGATGAAATACTTATTTTCCATTAGACAGCATGGCCATGTGTTCATAAAACAGAATAAAATGATTGTTGAAATAAGTCTAGTTGCTGAAATTAGAGTGCTTAAAGTTAGTGAAACATCTTCTCCACACCAAACATTTTCATTTGATCATTAAATGGGCAATTTTTCACTTGTTTCCATACCATATATTTATACAGGGATATAAAACAGGCATTCATGCTTAGTAACAATGTGTCTTTTTTAAAATTAGTTATATACATGAACCTAGATCTGATAGATAGAGTGCCTGATGAACTATGGAATGAGGTTCGTGACATTGTACAGGAGACAGGGATCAAGACCATCCCCATGGAAAAGAAATGCAAAAAAGCAAAATGGCTGTCTGGGGAGGCCTTACAAATAGCTGTGAAAAGAAGAGAAGCGAAAAGCAAAGGAGAAAAGGAAAGATATAAACATCTAAATGCAGAGTTCCAAAGAATAGCAAGAAGAGATAAGAAAGCCTTCTTCAGTGATCAATGCAAAGAAATAGAGGAAAACAACAGAATGGGAAAGACTAGGGATCTCTTCAAGAAAATCAGAGATGCCAAAGGAACATTTCATGCAAAGATGGGCACGATAAAGGACAGAGATGGTGTGGACCTAACAGAAGCAGAAGATATTAAGAAGAGGTGGCAAGAATACACAGAAGAACTGTACAAAAAAGAGCTTCAAGACCTAGATAATCATGATGATGTGATCACTGACCTAGAGCCAGACATCTTGGAATGTGAAGTCAAATGGGCCTTAGAAAGCATCACTACGAACAAAGCTAGTGGAGGTGATAGAATTCCAGTGGAGCTATTCCAAGTCCTGAATGATGATGCTGTGAAAGTGCTACACTCAATATGCCAGCAAATTTGGAAAACTCAGCAGTGGCCACAAGATTGGAAAAGGTCAGTTTTCATCCCAATCCCAAAGAAAGGCAATGCCAAGGAGTGCTCAAACTACCGAACAATTGCACTCATCTCACACGCTAGTAAAGTAATGCTCAAAATTCTCCAAGCCAGGCTTCAGCAATATGTGAACCGTGAACTTCCTGATGTTCAAGCTGGTTTTAGAAAAGGCAGAGGAACCAGAGATCAAATTGCCAACATCCGCTGGATCATGGAAAAAGCAAGAGGGGTCCAGAAAAACATCTATTTCTGCTTTATTGACTATGCCAAAGCCTTTGACTGTGTGGATCACAATAAACTATGGAAAATTCTGAAAGAGATGGGAATACCAGACCACCTGATCTGCCTCTTAAGAAATCTGTATGCAGGTCAGGAAGCAACAGTTAGAACTGGTCATGGAACAACAGACTGGTTCCAAATAGGAAAAGGAGTACGTCAAGGCTGCATATTGTCACCATGTTTATTTAACTTATATGCAGAGTACATCATGAGAAATGCTGGACTGGAAGAAACACAAGTTGGAATCAAGATTGCCGGGAGAAATATCAATAACCTCAGATATGCAGATGACACCACACTTATGGCAGAAAGTGAAGAGGAACTAAAAAGCCTCTTGATGAAAGTGAAAGTGGAGAGTGAAAAGGTTGGCTTAAAGCTCAACATTCAGAAAACGAAGATCATGGCATCTGGTCCCATCACTGCATGGGAAATAGATGGGGAAACAGTGGAAACAGTGTCAGACTTTGTTTTTCTGGGCTCCAAAATCACTGCAGATGGTGACTGCAGCCAGGAAATTAAAAGACGCTTGCTCCTTGGAAGGAAAGTTATGACCAACCTAGATAGCATATTCAAAAGCAGAGACATCACTTTACCAACAAAGGTTCGCCTAGTCAAGGCTATGGTCTTTCCTGTGGTCATGTATGGATGTGAGAGCTGGACTGTGAAGAAGGCTGAGCGCCGAAGAATTGATGCTTTTGAACTGTGGTGTTGGAGAAGACTCTTGAGAGTCCCTTGGACTTCAAGGAGATCCAACCAGTCCATTCTGAAGGAGATCAATCCTGGAATTTCTTTGGAAGGAATGATGCTAAAGCTGAAACTCCAGTATTTTGGCCACCTCATGCGAAGAGTTGACTCATTGGAGAAGACTCTGATGCTGGGAGGGATTGAGGGCAGGAGGAGAAGGGGACGACAGAGGATGAGATGGCTGGATGGCATCACTGACTCGATGGATGCGAGTCTGAGTGACCTCCAGGAGCTGGTGATGGACAGGGAGGCCTGGCGTGCTGCGGTTCATGGGGTCGCAAAGAGTCGGACACGACTGAGCGACTGATCTGATCTGATCTGATTTTGTGCTTATTGGAACACATTCAGCAAATGAGTGGTGGTGTAGTTTCAAGAGATGTTTTTTTCTCTTTGAGTTTTACTCTTTTTTTTTTTTTTTTATTGAGGTAAAGAAAGTCTAATATCTGCTTACAATGAAGGTAAAAAATACCACCTTTGAAATGTAGCGTAAGAAAAAAATATACACTTTGTCTATAGCTATCCCAGGAATACTTTGTTTCAATAAAATGTTTACTAATACTTTATTTTCCACTAAAACCAGTTTATTCTGCTAAAGACAGGCTTGAATTTTTATCTCTGATGAATTTTCATTTATTTTATATTAGAGTAAGAGATATTTGCAGACTTCCCTGGTGGCTCAGATGGTAAAACATCTGTCTACAATGTGAGAGACCAGGGTTCGATCCCTGGGTTGGGAAGATACCCTGGAGAAGGAAATGGCAATTCACTCCAGTACTATTGCCTGGAAAATCCCATGGACAGAAGAGCCTGGTAGGCTACAGTCCATGGGGTCGCAAAGAGTCAGAAACGACTGAGCAACTTCACTTTCACTTTACTTTGAAGCATATCAGATCAGATCAGAGCAGTAGCTCAGTCATGTCCGACTCTTTGAGACCCCATGAATCACAGCATGCCAGGCCTCTCTGTCCAGCACCAACTCCCTGAGGTCACTGAGATTCACATCCATCAAGTCAGTGATGCCATTCAGCCATCTCATCCTCTGGCGTCCCCTTCTCCTCCTGCCCCCAATCCCTCCCAGCATCAGAGTCTTCTCCAATGAGTCAACTCTTCGCATGAGGTGGCCAAAATACTGGAGTTTCAGCTTTAGCATCATTCCTTTTAAAGAAATCCCAGGGCTGATCTCCTTCAGAATGGACTGGTTGGATCTCCTTGCAGTCCAAGGGACTCTCAAGAGTCTTCTCCAACACCACAGTTCAAAAGCATCAATTCTTCGGTGCTCAGCCTTCTTCACAGTCCAGCTCTCACATCCATACATGACCACAGGAAAGACCATAGCCTTGACTAGGTGAACCTTTGTTGGTAAAGTGATGTCTCTGCTTTTGAATATGCTATCTAGGTTGGTCATAACTTTCCTTCCAAGGAGTAAGTGTCTTTTAATTTCATGGCTGCAGTCACCATCTGCAGTGATTTTGGAGCCCAGAAAAAGAAAGTCTGACACTGTTTCCACTGTTTCCCCATCTATTTCCCATGAAGTTATGAGACCAGATGCCATGATCTTCATTTTCTGAATGTTGAGCTTTAAGCCAACCTTTTCACTCTCCACTTTCACTTTCATCAAGAGGCTTTTTAGTTCCTCTTCACTTTCTGCCATAAGGGTGGTGTCATCTGCGTATCTGAGGTTATTAATATTTCTCCCAGCAATCTTGATTCCAACTTGTGTGAGTTTTCCAAATTTGCTGGCATATTGAGTGCAGCACTTTCACAGCATCATCTTTCAGGATTTGGAATAGCTCCACTGGAATTCCATCACCTCCACTAGCTTTGTTCATAGTGATGCATTCTAAGGCCCACTTGACTTCACATTCCAGGATGTCTGGCTCTAGGTCAGTGATCACACCATTGTGATTATCTGGGTCATGAAGATCTTTTTCGTACAGTTCTTCCGTGTATTCTTGCCACCTCTTTTTAATATCTTCTGCTTCTGTTAGGTCCATCCCATTTCTGTCCTTTATCGAGCCCATCTTTGCATGAAATGTTCCTTTGGTATCTCTGATTTTCTTAAAGAGATCCCTAGTCTTCCCCATTCTGTTGTTTTCCTCTATTTCTTTGCATTGATCACTGAAGAAGGCTTTCTTATCTCTTCTTGCTATTCTTTGGAACTCTGCATTGAAATCTTTATATCTATCCTTTTCTCCTTTGCGTTTCACTTCTCTTCTTTTCACAGCTATTTGTAAGGCCTCCCCAGACAGCCATTTTGCTTTTTTGCATTTCTTTTCCATGGGATGGTCTTGATACCTGTCTCCTGTACAATATCAGGAACCTTATTCCATAGTTCATCATGCACTCTGTCTATGAGATCTAGGCCCTTAAATCTATTTCTCACTTCCACTGTATAATCATAAGGGATTTGATTTAGGTCATATCTGAATGGTCTAGTGGTTTTCCCTACTTTCTTCAATTTAAGTCTGAATTTGGCAATAAGGAGTTCATGGTCTAAGCCACAGTCAACTCCTGGTCTTGTTTTTGCTTACTGTATAGAGCTTTTCCATTTTTGGCTGCAAAGAATATAATCGATCTGATTTCAGTGTTGACCATCTGGTGATGTCCATGTATAGAGTCTTCTCTTATGTTTTTGGAAGAGGGAGTTTGTTATGACCAGTGCATTTTCTTGGCAAAAATCTATAGTCTTTGCTTTGCCTCATTCCGTATTCCAAGGCCAAATTTGCCTGTTACTCCCAGTGTTTCAAGCATATATAGAGAGAGTAAGTCCTGGGTGTTCTTTGGAAGGAATGATGCTAAAGCTGAAACTCTAGTACTTTGGCCACCTTATGCGAAGCGTTGACTCATTGGAAAAGACTGATGCTAAGAGGGATCGGGGGCAGGAGGAGAAGGGGACAACAGAGGATGAGATGGGTGGATGGCATCACTGACTTGATGGACATGAGTTTGAGTGAACTCCGGAAGTTGGTGATGGACAGGGAGGCCTGATGTGCTGCGATTCATGGAGTCTCAAAGAGTCGGACATGACTGAGCGATTGAACTGAACTGAACTGAACTGAAGCATATATAAGGGTTTCCCCGGTGGCTCAGCATTAAAGAATCTGCTTGCCAGTGCAGAAGCAGCAGGAGATGTGGTTTCCATCCCTGAGTGGGGAAGATTCCCCTGGAGGAGGGCATGGCAACCCATCCAGTATTCTTGCCTGGAGATACCCATGGGCAGAGGAGACTGGTGGGCTACAATCCATGAGTTTGCAAAGAGTGGGACACAACTGAAGTGACTTGGCATGTATGGAAGCTTATATATATGCACACACACACACACACACACACACACACACACACATATATATAGGAGCATGTTCTATACATATACATGTGACCCTTGAACAATGTAGGGACACTTACTGCCCCCACCCTTGCATTTGAAATTCTGAGTACTGCTATCCCTATCTGAAAAATGAACTGATAATGTCTCATTCACCGGCAAGAAGTTGATACACTGGATAGAATCAAGATTCAAATCCTTGTTCTTTTGTTTTTACCCATTGTGTTCTCAGATGAACGTGACATTTTCCTTATACAGGATGAATTTAAAGATCTATAAAATGAAAATACAGGTACTACATATGTGGGGAAAAAAATCTTATCTGCTTATAAGTGAACACATTCTGTTTAAACGTGTATTATTCAGGAATCATCTGATCTGCATATGTAAGTTTTAAAGCATTATACACACTCTTTCAGTATAACCATTTTTATTGTTATTTTTATTCACTGTGATTTGGCAGAATGAATTTACTTCTTCAAATGAAAAAAAAAACATATCTCTTCTCCTTTATTGCCTGTAATTATTCATATGTTATCATAGATTTATATACCTAGGGCTTCAGGAAGAAATACATAAATTAAAAAGGAAGATTGTAGTATCACTGATTGCTGGGTTTTGTTTTTAATAATCATATTTCCTTGGGAATGCTTTCTTCCTTCTACCCTTTTAAAGGAAATGCCAGTTTCCAGCTTCCAGCTATCATGAGAATAGGTCTCTCTGTAAACTTCTGCAGTCTCACGGCAAACCTTTTGTTGTTGTTCAGTTGCTGAGTCATGTCTGGCTTTTTGCTACCCCATGAACTGCAGCATGCCAGGCTTCTCTGTCCTTCCTGTCCCCCATAGTTTGCTCAAACTCATGTCCCTTGAATCATTGATGACATCCAATCAACTCATCCTCTGTCACCCCATCTCCTCTTACCCTCAATCTTTCCCAGCATCAGGGTCTTTACCAATGAGTAGAAAATGAAGAGTCGATATTCTTCACATCAGGTACCCAAAGTATTGGAGCTTCAACTTCAGCATCTTCAGTCCTTCTAATGGATATTCAGGGTTGATTTCTTTTAGGATTGACTGGTTTCATCTCCCTGCTGTTCAAAGGACTCTCAAGAATCTTCTTCAGTACTACAATTTGAAAGCATCAGTTCTTTAGCACTCGGCCTTTGGCACTTATTGTCCAGTTCTCACACCCATACATGACTACTGGAAAAACCATAGCTTTGACTATATGCACGTTTCTCAGCAAAGTGATGCCTGTGAACCTCTGAATTGCTAATACCTAACTTAACTCTATTAACTTGCCTTGTCTTTTTATGAACCCAACCCATACTAGTTGATCATATCTTCTTCCTTAACAACTAAATATTTGATCAGTGAATATATGCATTTTAATGAGGGTAGCAGACATGAGAGGTTACATAAACAGTTTTAAATGGATGAATAAATAGATGAATACCTTTTGACTGAGTTTGTTTAAACTTAGTAGCAGATTCCTCTCTAAAAAACTTAAATATTCTCTTTCTACTCCCAGGCAGATTTTTATTTATCTTCATTACAGTCAAGATAGTTCACAGTTAGTTCACATGGTTCCAGGAGCAGAAACATGTAGCTTTAAAAAGTTGAAAGCTTATAGAAGGTATGGCTTATTGAGAGTGATTTTGGATTATTTTTAAAAATTCTTAGATGGTAACAATAGCCCTGTATACGAGACAGCAAAAGAGACACTGATGTATAGAACAGTTTTTTGGACTCTGGGAGAGGGAGTAGGTGGGATGATTTGGGAGGATGGCATTGAAATATGTATAATATCATATATGGAATGAGTCACCAGTCTAGGTTCGATGCACAATACTGGATACTTGGGGCTGGTGCACTGGGACAACCCAGAGGGATGGTACAGGGATGGAGGAGCGAGGAGGGTTTGGGATGGGGAACACATGTATACCTGTGGCAGATTTACTTTGATATATGGCAAAACCAATACAATATTGTAAAGTTAAATAAAATAAAATTTAAAAAAAATTCTTAGCATCTACAAAAAAAATAATAAAAAAAATAAAAAAATAAAATTATTTGGTTCCTTTATCTTTTTCAAAATCTCCACTTTGGGTCTTTTTCCTATGCATGTCTTTATAGTGTTTTTGTGTATGACCGATCAGCCCTGGGATTTCTTTGGAAGGAATGATGCTAAAGCTGAAACTCCAGTATTTTGGCCACCTCATGTGAAGAGTTGACTCATTGGAGAGGACTCTGATGCTGGGAGGGATTGGGGGCAGGAGGAGAAGGGGACGACAGAGGATAAGATGGCTGGATGGCATTACTGACTCGATGGATGTGAGTCTGAGTGACGTCCTGGAGTTGGTGATGGACAGGGAGGCCTGGCGGGCTGCGATTCATGGGGTTGCAAAGAGTTGGACATGACTGAGCGACTGATCTGATCTGATATGTGTATATATGAGTACGTGTTGTGTGTATGTAGATTCATGTTCCTTTTGTAGCTGGTGCTGTAAAATGAGTCTGAGATTGCTATCATTTGGGAAAGACTTCACCCAGAAAAGTCTTAGAAGGTAGCTTCGGAAATGTCGCATAAACACTTTCTCTCCTTAGTTGTACTCTTTGGATCTGTTTTTTAATGTGTTTGTTATTCTAGGAAGTAAACACAGAAAAACAAAATCAGAAGTCTGACCTAGAGCAGGGGACAAGAAAGCCATTTAGCTGCTTTACTCTAGTGTACTTAATTTTGCATCTTTTAAATAAAGTTATAAGTGATCACATGTGACCCAGCCTAACTCATCAAAGTCAGGGCCATACATAAGAGTGTGAGAATAAAAACACTAATAATAAAACTTTGGCATTGAGTTAGGGAACCTAGCAGAGTTGTCAACTTCAAAGGAAGTACCCAGATTTTGGATAGTAGGTTCAGAACTTCCTCCCTTTCCTTTCTGAAAGGCACAAAAAGGACATACAATTAGGAAGAGTATAACCACTTCCATCACAAACTATATTCAAAATCTAATTTAAAGTATGTGTGTGAATGTATGAATATACTTAGTTTCAGGAACACCAAAGGATCCTGGCTCAAGAAGCATCTTTTTCCATGGTGTTTCTATGAAGCTGCACAGATCTTTTGCAAAAGAGAATTAAAGCTTTACAGTGGGGGAAAACATAAATGTAAGTCTATTTCAATTCCTAAATATACTGAAAAGGTTCTGAGCAATGTTTTGATTTTGATTATCTATTATGAAGTATTGAAAATGTAAATATCTATAAAATTTGTAGTTTCTATACTGATTTTGTGAACTTTCTACCTGGAATAAGAAAATAAATCTGACACACAAAGTGATTCATAAATTATTTATTATGAGGTCTGGGAAACATCCAAATCCACACTGTACAGAGAAGCTTCTTGTGGTTAATTGAGCAGACAGGTATCACATCCATTACTTACTGCTTTAAATCTTGTTGAAAGCTTATAACAGTACAAGTCTTCTTTGTCATCTAGTCTCTTATGGTATCTACTTGTCCTATACTGAGCCAGTTCCATCTTAAACAACTACCAATATCTGCACAAGTAATATGTATTGCAGCTTCTTAAAGTGATTGTCCAATTTTCACAATTTGTATATCTTTTCAAGCAAAGCAAAATATTTTCATAGACAGGTGTAGAGATGGATAGACACTCTACAAAGTATTAGCCTTGCCCGCATTTAGGAGCTAGTTCCTCTAATAACGTTATAAGAGGGCTTTTGTCTTACTGCTCTTTCTTTTGGACAAGAGCTGTTAGTACTTTTGCTACTGAACACTGCTAATTTGGTTGCTTTCATTTCCTTTTCATTTTATAACTTTAAAAAAAAAATTCACTTATACTTTTTGGTCATACCATGACGCTTGCGGGATCTTAGTTGCCTAATCAGGGGTTGAACCCAGGTCACAACAGCCAGAGAACTCCGAGCTATTCATTTATTAGTGCTTATATTCTATATTTGAAGAAGCAAATGGCAAGGCCCTCTAGTTTTCTTGCCTGGGAAACTCCATGGACAGAGGAGACTGGTGGGGCTACTGTCCATGGAGTCCCAAAGAGTCAGACACAACTGAGCAAAAAATCATGCACTTACTCTGTATTAAATATCTCCTGAAAAGTTTTTAGACCCATGTATGTACAGATTAAAGGAGATGTAAGAAAATACATATGCATGTTAATATGTGTGTAACACACACACACACACACACACACACACACACACACACACACACACATTCTAGGAAGAGGTGAACTAAAATGGACTGGAATGGTGGAATTTATCTCAGATGACCATTACATCTACTAATATGGGCAGGAATCCCTTAGAAGAAATTGAATAGTCATCATGGTCAACAAAAGAGTCTGAAATGCAGTACTTGGACACAATCTCAAAAATGACAGAATGATTTCTGTTCATTTCCAAGGCAAAACATTCAATATTACAGCAATCCAAGACTATGCCCCAACCAGTAATGCTGAAGAAGCTGAAATTGAACTGTTTTATGAAGACATACAAGACCTTTTAGAACTAACACCAAAAAAAGATGTCCTTTTCATTATAGGGGACTGGAATGCAAAAGTAGGAAGTCAAGAAACACTTGGGGTAACAGGCAAATTTGGCCTTGGAGTATGGAATGAAGCAGGGAAAAGGCTAACAGAGTTTTGCCAAGAGAATGCACTGGTCATAGCAAACACCCTCTTCCAACAACACAAGAGAAGACTCTACACATGGACAACACCAGATGGTCAATGCCAAAATCAGATTAATTATGTTTTTTGCAACCAAAGATGGAGAACCTCTATACACTCAGCAAAAACAAGACCAGGAGCTGACTGTGGCTCAGATCATGAACTCCTTATTGCCAAAAATAGGTGTAAATTGAATTAAGTGGGAAAACCACTAGACCATTCAGGTATGACCTGAATGAAGTCCTTATGATTATACAATGGAAGTGAGAAATATATTTAGGGCATAGATCTGATAGACAGAGTGCCTGATGAACTATGGACCAATGTTCGTGACATTGTACAGAAGACAGGGATCAAAACCATCCGCATAGAAAAGAATAAAAAAAGCAAAATGGCTATCTGAGGAGGCCTTACACATAGCTGTGAAAAGAAGAGAAGTGAAAAGCAAAGGACAAAAGGAAAAATATAAACATTTGAATGCAGTGTTCCAAAGAATAACAAGGAGAAATAAGAAAACCTTCCTCAGGGATCAATGCAAAGAAATAGAGGAAAACAACAGAATGGGAAAGACTAGAGATCTCTTCAAGAATATTAGGGATACCAGGGGAAAATTTCATGCAAAGATGGGCTCGATAAAGGACAGATGGTACGGAACTAACAGAAGCAGAAGATATTAAGAAGAGGTAGGAAGAATACACAGAAGAACTGTACAAAAAACAGTTTCATGATGCAATTAATCATGATGGTGTGATCACTCACCACTCACCTAGAGCCAGACATCCTGGAATGTGAAGTCAAGTGGGCCTTAGAAAGCATCACTACAAACAAAGCTAGTGGTGGTGATGGAATTCCAGTTAAGCTATTCCAAATCCTGAAAGATGATGCTGTGAAAGTGCTGCACTCAATAATCAGCAAATTTGGAAAACTCAGCAGTGGCCACAGGACTGGAAAAGGTCAGTTTTCATTCCAATCCCAAAGAAAGGCAATGCCAAAGAACGCTCAAACTACTGCACAATTGCACTCATTTTGCATGCTAGTAAGATAATGCTCAAAATTCTCCAAGTCAGGCTTCAGCAATATGTGAACTATGAACTTCGTGATGTTCAAGCTGGTTTTATAAAAGCAGAGGAACCACAGATCAAATTGCCAACATTCACTGGATCATGGAGAAAGTAAGAGAGTTCCAGAAAAACATCTATTTCTGCTTTATTTACTATGCCAAGCCTTTCACTGTGTGGATCACCATAAACTGTTGAAAATTCTGAAAGAGATGGGAATATCAGACCACATGACCTGCCTCTTGAGAAACCTATATGCAGATCAGGCAGCAACAGGAAGAACTGGACATGGAACAACAGATTGGTTCCACATAGGAAAAGGAGTACGTCAAAATAGGAAATAAATAATGGCTATATATTTGGAAACATTGCAAATAGGATAAGGAATAGCAAGAAGAGATAAGAAAACCTTCTTCAGCGATCAATGCAAAGAAATAGAGGAAAACAAGAGAATGAGAAAGACTAGGGATCTCTTCAAGAAAATCAGAGATACCAAAGGAACATTTCATGCAAAGATGGGCTCGATAAAGGACAGAAATGGTATGGACCTAACAGAAGCAGAAGATATTAAGAAGAGGTGGCAAGAATACACAGAAGAACTGGACAAAAAAGATCTTCATGACCCAGATAATCATGATGGTGTGATCACTGACCTAGAGCCAGACATCCTGGAATGTGAAGTCAAGTGGGCCTTAGAAAACATCACTACGAACAAAGCTAGTGGAGGTGATGGAATTCCAGTGGAGCTATTCCAAATCCTGAAAGATGATGCTGTGAAAGTGCTACACTCAATATGCCAGCAAATTTGGAAAACTCAGCAGTGGCCACAAGATTGGAAAAGGTCAGTTTTCATCGCAATCCCAAAGAAAGGCAATGCAAAGAATGTTCAAACTTCTGCACAATTGCAATCATCTCACATGCTAGTAAAGTCATGCTCAAAATTCTCCAAGCCTGGCTTCAGCAATATGTGAACCATGAACTTCCAAATGCTCAAGCACCTTTTAGAAAAGGCAGAGGAACCAGAGATCAAATTGCCAACATCCGCTGGATCATGGAAAAAGCAAGAGAGTTCCAGAAAAACATCTATTTCTGCTTTATTGACTATGCCAAAGCCTTTGACTGTGTAGATCACAATAAACTGTGGAAAATTCTGAAAGAGATGGGAATACCAGACCACCTGATCTGCCTCTTAAGAAATCTGTATGCAGGTCAGGAAGCAACAGTTAGAACTGGTCATGGAACAACAGACAGGTTTCAAATAGGAAAAGGAGTACGTCAAGGATGTATATTGTCACCCTGCTTGTTTAACTTATAATCAGAGTACATCATGAGAAACGCTGGACTGGAAGAAACACAAGCTGGAATCAAGATTGCTGGGAGAAATATCAATAACCTCAGATATGCAGATGATACCACCCTTATGGCAGAAAGTGAAGAGGAACTAAAAAGCCTCTTGATGAAAGTGAGAGTGGAGAGTGAAAAGGTTGGCTTAAAGCTCAACATTCAGAAAAGGAAGATCATGGCATCTGGTCCCAGCACTACATGGGAAATAGATAGGGAAACAGTGGAAACAGTGTCAGACTTTCTTTTTCTGGGCTCCAAAATCACTGCAGATGGTGACTGCAGCCATGAAATTAAAAGTCACTTACTCCTTGGAAGGAAAGTTATGACCAACCTAGATAGCATATTCAAAAGCAGAGACATCACTTTGCCAACAAAGGTTCTCCTAGTCAAGGCTATGGTCTTTCCTGTGGTCACGTATGGATGTGAGAGCTGGACTGTGAAGAAGGCTGAGCGCCAAAGAATTGATTCTTTTGAACTGTGGTGTTGGAGAAGACTCTTAAGAGTCCCTTGGACTGCAAGGAGATCCAACCAGTCCATTCTGAAGGAGATCAATCCTGGAGTTTCTTTGGAAGGAATGATGCTAAAGCTGAAGCTCCAGTATTTTGGCCACCTCATGCGAAGAGTTGACTCATTGGAGAAGACTCTGATGTTGGGAGGGATTGAGGGCAGGAGGAGAAGGGGATGACAGAGGATGAGATGGCTGGATGGCATCACTGACTCGATGAATGTGAGTCTGAGTGACCTCCAAGAGCTGGTGATGGACAGGGAGGCTTGGCGTGCTGCGGTGCATGGAGTCGCAAAGAGTCGGACACGACTGAGCGACTGATCTGATCTGATCTGAACTGATAAAAGGAGTAGAATCATCTCTTGTTCTCATCCCTGGTCTTTGAGCCTTTCCCAGACACTCTTCCTAAAACCCTTGTAAATTTGTAAGTGATAAAGAGCTCTAGGAGTACCTTTTGTTCTCATGAGGTACCTCTTGGTGGGCTACTGGAAGGAGCTTGTTACCAGAAAGATCAAGCAATGATTAGAAGCTTGCAATGTTCAGTCCTAACCTTTGTTTTCCTAAAAGAGAAGAAGGCCTAGAGGTGGCATCAATGATCCAGCATGCCTACTTGATGACACCTCTGTAAAAATCACAAAAGTACAAGCTTCTGGGAGATTCTAGGTTGATGAACACATCCATGGTTGCAATGGTCCCCATCTTCATGGAACAGTCCTGAGATTGGAACACTCCAAGACTTCACACTATGTATCTCTTCAACTGGATGTTCATCTGTATCCTTTACTATATGCTTAGTAAATTGATAAACTTGTGTTATCCTGGATTCTGTGAACCACTCTAGTGAATTAATCAAATCTGAGGAGGGGGTTTGGGGGACCTGAGTTATAGCCAATTGGTCACAAACACAGCTGGCAAGTTGAACTGGTGATTGGTGTATGAAGTGGGGTGGGAGCATTCTTGTAGTGGTGAGCCCTTTACCTGTAGGTTCTCATATTCTCTCCATGCTCAGTTCAGTTCAGTTGCTCAGTCGTGTCCGACTCTGCAACCCCATGAATCGCAGCATGCCAGGCCTCCCTGTCCATCACCAACTCCCGGAGTTCACTCAGACTCAACATCCATCGAGTCAATGATGCCATCCAGCCATCTCATCCTCTGTCATCCCCTTCTCCTCCAGACCCCAATCCCTCCCAGCATCAGAGTCTTTTCCAATGAGTCAGATATTCGCATGAGGTGGCCAAAGTACTGGAGTTTCATCTTTAGCATCATTCTCTCCAAAGAAATCCCAGGGCTGATCTCCTTCAGAATGGACTGGTTGGATCTCCTTGCAGTCCAATGGACTCTCAAGAGTCTTCTTCAACACCACAGTTCAAAAGCATCAATTCTTCGGTGCTCAGCCTTCTTCACAGGCCAAATCTCACATCCATACATGATCACAGGAAACACCATAGCCTTGACTAGATGGACCTTTGTTGGCAAAGTAATGTCTCTGCTTTTGAATATGCTATCTAGGTTGGTCATAACTTTCCTTCCAAGGAGTAAGCATCTTTTAATTTCATGGCTGCAGTCACCATCTGCAGTGATTTTGGAGCCCAGAAAAATAAAGTCTGATACTGTTTCCCCATCTATTTCCCATGAAGTGACGGGACCAGATGCCATGATCTTCGTTTTCTCAATGTTGAGCTTTAAGCCAACTTTTTCACTCTCCACTTTCACTTTCATGAAGAGGCTTTTTAGTTCCTCTTCACTTTCTGCCATAAGGGTGGTGTCATCTGCATATCTGAGTTTATTGATATTTCTCCCAGCAATCTTGATTCCAGCTTGTGCTTCTTCCAGCCCAGCGTTTCTCATGATGTACTCTGCATATAAGTTAAATAAACATGGTGACAATATACAGCCTTGACAAACTCCTTTTTCTATTTGGACCCAGTCTGTTGTTCCACGTCCAGTTCTAACTGTTGCTTCCTGACCTGCATACAGATTTCTCAAGAGGCACATCAGGTGGTCTGGTATTCCCATCTCTTTCAGAATTTTCCACAGTTTATCAGGATCCACACAGTCAAAAGCTTTGGCATAGTCAATAAAGCAGAAATAGATGTTTTTCTGGAACTCTCTTGCTTTTTTGATGATCCAGCGCGTGTTGGCAATTTGATCTCTGGTTCCTCTGCCTTTTCTAAAACCAGCTTGAGCATTTGGAAGTTCATGGTTCACATATTGCTGAAGCCTGGCTTGAAGAATTTTGAGCATTAGTGTCATAATTGACACTGATGTTGGAAATAAATGTTTGTAGGGGAAAACCTCCACACATTTATTGTCAGGAGTGTTGGCAATCTGGTAGTAGTGGCAAATTAAGAAATGTAGGTGAAAACCTGACTTTTCCTGACATGAGTGGAAGAGATTGTGAGAAAGTCAGTCTTTCCCTTTACACCTTCACTTAAGTCTAACAGGAAAACACAGGATTATCAAATGTCTTTGAACAGTTGAGATAGTTCAATAAAAGTAGAATGACAAATAGGAAAATTAGATATTTATATATCTATATCAATATACAACCTTCAAATAAACACGTAGGCAAAAGATTAAGAGAAAATGAACCCTCATAGTATGAATCCTTTGAATAAACCCCAGTCTTATCCTTGCATCCCTCTTAAGTTTCTAGTATCTCCCAAGAAATTATCAGTACCCTCAAATGTCAGTGATGTACCCCTCTCTTTTCTATCCTTTCCCACAGAGACCAATCTCCTCTGAGATTCATCTTTTCTTTGCTATCTTAAAAGCATAGAAGTTGAATTTCAACTCTGACAATTCAAGAACACAAGATAAGTTAAGAGTCAGTTTTGATATCCTAATACATAGTCCCTTTTGAGATTCTAAGTAAATGTTACTATAAAAATACAAACAAGCACATTTTATACATTTTAGTGAAAAAATATTGAACTGAACCTAGATGCAAACATTTATAAATGCACAACTCCACAAAACCAATATTGAATTATAGAAAGTATTTAGAGAAGTATTATTAATGTGCATAATGTTATTTGTTGATGCTTTAAAAGATGTCCAAGTCCTGCTTTCACATACTTTTTTTTTTTTTTTTTCTATATGAAGACCCAGCATTTTGTTTTTTAAATAAGTTCTCCAAGTAGTTGTGATACAAGTAATCTGGATCACACGCTTTAAGAATCCTGGCCTGATTCTACCTACAATGTCAATAGTGCCTTTTGCATTATTCAAGTAGTGTCAGTCTCCTTCTAATTATCGTATAGGTTTATCCAGAAGTCTGTCCTACAAAGATTCACTAATACACAGAGCATTAGATGATGGGACAGGGAAGATGTGAAACAAAGACAAATCTGTGCCTCAGGTGAGATTATATTCTGTGCCATGACAAGACATTCCCCCAAACCTTTTCTGTAATTAGAATGGAGTAATATAGTGATTTCTGATTCTCTTACAAAAGTAGTTACCCTGTTAATGGAAAGTTTTCTTGGTATAATTTCTCTAGATATGTATATGTAAGCAAATGCTTGCAGATATATACAGATAATATTATATTCTATATGTTGTCAAATACTTCCTAGTCAGGGTAGAATTTCAGCTTGAATTTAGTATTTCCAGATGTATTGTTTAATCTTCATTTGATATTTAACAGAGTTATAATTTATTAGAAAATAGATCACTGTTATTGACTCTTCTTAATTTTGTATGATCTTTAATAAGTAGCTTTCTCATCTGTTAAATTTCAGCCTTTGAGATAATCCTTCTCTGTTCCAACAAAGCGTTAGTGTTTATGCATTAATAGCAAGTTTATTTATTTATTTACTGTCCTAAATGAAGGCAATTTTCATTCCAGCGGCTGGCTCACACATTATTTTTCTGTTCCAAAACACATGGGCTGAAACAGCACTACATCATTAGTAACACTATCTCAGCAAGAAAACAATCCTTATTGGCAGGGGAAACAAGGGAGTGAAGGCACCCATTGTTTTCAGCAGATATATGCAATGTGAAAAGCACCCTGTGGACTCAATTTTCTCATCAATTCAAACTTGAATACTAACATGCTGCCTGGAGGTTTGGAGGTTGGATGCATACAGGACCATACTCAGAGTTTGGAGAAAAACTGAGAAAACATCAGGGGATGATATGTTTAGTCTGATGGAGAGGAAAAATAGAAGCTCCAACACGTACAGAGGGTTATAAACAGATGTGATTTTACCAAAGTTAGGTTACTAGGTCTGTTTTGCCCTATCCCTTTCCAAGGACCCTGTTGGGACACTAGGCAAGTATTTATATGACCATATGAATTTGAAAAAATTGTATAGGTAAAGTGTTTCATATTTACTTTATGTACTTCTCTTTTACTTGTATAAGCTTCAGGCTCAGAGATGGCTTAGGAACGAAGTGTCTGGTTGCATCTCCATTTCTAGCATTATTGATGTAATTGAGAACAAATCCTCTATTATTGATATCTGTTATATCTAACATGTGTTTCTAAGATATATTGTCCTGAAAATAGCAAAATGAAAGTAAAGAAGTATATGGCAGAAGAAAATAATGAGCTAGATGGTCAAAACATACAAAAATTATCTAGGCAGCATTGTGCTCAGTCATGTGGTTGTGTCTGACTCTTTGTGATCCTGTGGACTGTACCCCACTGGAATCCTCTGACCATGGAATTCTCCAGGCAAGAATACTGGAGTGGTTTGTCATTTTCTTCTCCAGAGTAGGAGATGCTAGGAAGATATAGTAATTGATAGTAAAGTAAGATGTAGAGGAGTAATGTAGAAATCCCCACATTTTAGAAGTCTCAAAGTTAAAAGCTAAAGAAATAACAGTCAAGAATCTTCAATAAATCACAGTGGGTTAAAAGAAACAACAAAGCAATCAACCACAAAATGCTTATGTCACTGATGTTTAAGATAAAATTATTAAGGACAAAAGGTTAAGCTTCCAGAATGACAAAAACAGAACTGTAAATGAGTTAGATTCAGATTAACACAAAAATGCAAGGAAACTCTCCAGGTAATATAACATTGGGTATAATATCTTAATAGTACATTATATATATTGCAGTGTTAAAGAATCAGCCTGCCCATACAGGAGACCCAAGAGATGCAGTTTCAATCCCTGGGTCAGGAATATCCCCAGGAGGAGGAAATAGCATTCTACTTCAAAAATTCTTGCCTGGAAAATTCCATGGACAGAGGAGCCTAGTAGACTACAGTTCATGAGCTGCAAAGTGTCAGACACAACTGAGCAACTGAAAACAGGCACATGTAGGTAGTCACACATACATACACACAACTCATATATATATATAAAACATAAAAAACAATATCTTGATTGCTTCCAAGATATAGAATGAAATTTGCTTTTCTATAATTTTTACACTGGTTAGAACTGTTAAATGTTCAGTTACTAAGTTGTGTCTGACTCTTTGTAACTCAACGGACTGGAGCACGCCAGGCTTCACTGTCCTTCACTCAGATCAGATCAGATCAGTCGCTGAGTCATGTCCAACTCTTGCGATCCCATGAATTGCAGCATGCCAGGCCTCCCTGGCCATCACCAACTCCCGGAGGTCACCCAGACTCACATCTATCGAGTCAGTGATGCCATCCAGCCATCTCATCCTCTGTCGTCCCCTTCTCCTCCTGCCCACAATCCCTCCCAACATCAGAGTCTTCTCCAATGAGTCAACTCTTTGCATGAGGTGGCCAAAATACTGGAGTTTCAGCTTTAGCATCATTCCCTCCAAAGAAATTCCAAGATTGATCTCCTTCAGAATGAACTAGTTGGATCTCCTTGCAGTCCAAGGGACTGTCAAGAGTCTCCTCCAACACCACAGTTCAAAAGCATCAGGTCTTCGGCGCTCAGCCTTCTTCACAGTCCAGCTCTCACATCCATACATGACCACAGGAAAGACCATAGCCTTGACTAGGCGAACCTTTGTTGGCAAAGTAATGTCTCTGCTTTTGAATATGCTATCTAGGTTGGTCATAACTTTCCTTCCAAGGAGTAAGTGTCTTTTAATTTCATGGCTGTAGTCACCATCTGCAGTGATTTTGGAGCCCAGAAAAAGAAAGTCTGACACTGTTTCCACTGTTTCTCCATCTATTTCCCATGTAGTGATGGGACCAGATGCCATGATCTTCATTTTCTGAATGTTGAGCTTTAATCCAACCTTTTCACTCTCCACTTTCACTTTCATCAAGAGGCTTTTGAGTTCCTCTTCACTTTCTGCCATAAGAGTGTTGTCATCTGCATATCTGAGTTTATTGATATTTCTCCCAGCAATCTTGATTCCAACTTGTGTTTCTTCCAGTCCAGCATTCTGCATATACATTAAATAAGCATGGTGACAATATACAGCCTTGACGTATTCCTTTTCCTATTTGAAACCAGTCTGTTGTTCCATGACCAGTTCTAACTGTTGCTTCCTGACCTGCATACAGATTTCTCAAGAGGCAGATCAGGTAGACTGGTATTCCCATCTCTTTCAGAATTTTCCACAGTTTATTGTGATCTACACAGTCAAAGGCTTTGGCATAGTCAATAAAGCAGAAATAGATGTTTTTCTGGAACTCTCTTGCTTTTTCCATGATCCAGCGGATGTTGGCAATTTGATCTCTGGTTCCTTTGCCTTTTCTAAAACCAGCTTGAACATCAGGAAGTTCACGGTTCACATATTGCTGAAGCCTGGTTTGGAGAATTTTGAGCATTACTTTGCTAGTGTGTGAGATGAATGCAATTGTGCGGTAGTTTGAGCATTTTTGGCATTGCCTTTCTTTGGGATTGGAATGAAAACTGACCTTTTCCAATCTTGTGGCCACTGCTGAGTTTTCCAAATTTGCTGGCATATTGAGTGTAGCACTTTCACAGCATCATCTTTCAGGATTTGGAATAGCTCCACTGGAATTCCATCACCTCCACTAACTTTGTTCATAGTGATGCTTTCTAAGGCCCACTTGACTTCACATTCCAGGATGTTTGGCTCTAGGTCAGTGATCACACCATCATGATTATCTGGGTTGTGAAGCTCTTTTTTGTCCAGTTCTTCTGTGTATTCTTGCCACCTCTTGTTAACATCTTCTGCTTCTCTTAGGTCCATACCATTTCTGTCCTTTATCGAGCCCATCTTTGCATGAAATGTTCCTTTGGTATCTCTGATTTTCATGAAGAGATCCCTAGTCTTTCCCATTCTGTTGTTTTCCTCTATTTCTTTGCATTGATCACTGAAGAAGGCTTTCTTATCTCTTCTTGCTATTCTTTGGAACTCTGCATTTAGATGTTTATATCTTTCCTTTTCTCCTTTGCTTTTCGCTTCGCTTCTTTTCACAGCTATTTGTAAGGCCTCCCCAGACAGCCATTTTGCTTTTTTTGCATTTCTTTTCCATGGGGATGGTCTTGATCCCTGTCTCCTGTACAATGTCACAAACCTCATTCCATAGTTCATCAGGCACTCTATCTATCAGATCTAGGCCCCTAAATCTATTTCTCACTTCCACTGTATAATCATAAGGGATTTGAGTTAGGTCATACCTGAATGGTCTAGTGGTTTTCCCTACTTTCTTCAATTTCAGTCTGAATTTGGCAATAAGGAGTTCATGGTCAGAGCCACAGTCAGCTCCTGGTCTTGTTTTTGCTGATTGTATAGAGCGTCTCCATCTTTGGCTGCAAAGAATATAATCAATCTGATTTCGGTGTTGACCATCTGGTGATGTCCATGTATAGAGTCTTCTCTTGTGTTGTTGGAAGAGGGTGTTTGCTATGACCAGTGCATTTGCTTGGCAAAACTCTGTTAATCTTTGCCCTTTCCATTTTCCAAGGAAAGTCTTTGCTTCATTCCGTATTCCAAGGCCAAATTTGCCTGTTACTCCAGGTGTTTCTTGACTTCCTACTTTTGCATTCCATTCCCCTATAATGAAAAGGACATCTTTTTGGGGTGTTAGTTCTAAAACGTCTTCTAAGTCTTCATAGAACTGTTCAACTTCAGCTTCTTCAGCGTTATTGCTTGGGGCATAGACTTGGATTAGTGCGACATTGAATGGTTTGCCTTGGAAATGAACAGAGATCATTCTGTCGTTTTTGAGATTGCATCCAAGTACTGCATTTCGGACTCTTTTGTTGACCATGATGGCCACTCCATTTCTTCTGAGGGATTCCTGCCTGCAGTAGTAGATACAATGGTCCTCTGAGTTAAATTCACCCATTCCAGTCCATTTTAGTTCGCTAATTCCTAGAATGTCGACATTCACTCTTGCCATCTCTTTTTTGACCACTTCCAATTTGCCTTGATTCATGGACCTGACATTCCAGGTTCCTATGCAATATTGTTCTTTACAGCATCGGACTTTGCTTCTATCACCAGACACATCCACAGCTGGGTATTCTTTTTGTTTTGGCTCCATCCCTTCATTCTTTCTGGAGTTATTTCTCCACTGATCTCCAGTAGCATATTGGGCCCCTACTGACCTGGGGAGTTTCTCTTTCAGTATCCTATCATTTTGCCTTTTCATACTGTTCATGGGGTTCTCAAGGCAAGAATACTGAAGTGGTTTGCCATTCCCTTCTCCAGCGGACCACACCCTGTCTGATCTCTCCACCATGACCCGCCCATACTGGGTTGCCCCACGGGCATGGCTTAATTTCATTGAGTTAGACAAGGCTGTGGTCCTGGTGTGATTAGATTGACTAGTTTTCTGTGAGTATGGTTTCAGTGTATTTGCCCTCTAATGCCCTCTTGCAAGACCTACCGTCTTACTTGGGTTTCTCTTACCTTGAGCGTGGGGTATATCTTCCTGGCTGCTCCAGCAAAGCACAGCCATTGCACCTTACCTTGGATGAGCGGTCTCTCCTCACCGCCGCCCTTTCTGAGCTTGGAGGAAGGGTATCTCCTCACTGCCGTCCTTCCTCGGTAGTGGGGTAGTTCCTCTTGGCCGTTCTCTTAGTGAGTCGCACTGCCGGCGAGGTGCTCTTAGTGTGCTGCGCAGCTGGCGAGGCGCTAAACCGGGAGACAAGGCGCTCTTAGTGCACCAGTTGTGGGAGGCAAGGCGCTCTTAGTGCTTCACTGCTGCTGCTGCTGCTGCTGCGTCACTTTAGTCGTGTCCGACTCCGTGTGACCCCATAGACAGCAGCCCACCAGGCTCCTCTGTCCCTGGGATTCTCCAGGAAAGAACACTGGAGTGGGTTGCCATTTCCTTCTCCAATGCATGAAAGTGAAAAGTGAAAGTGAAGTCACTCAGTCGTGTCTGACCATCAGCAACCCCATGGACTGCAGCCTTCCAGGCTCCTCCATCCATGGGATTTTCCAGGCAAGAGTACTGGAGTGGGGTGCCATTGCCTTCTCCTAGTGCTTCACTATCTGGTGGTAAATAAAAGTACTTCTCTATTTTCAGGTATTTAATGACTCTCTGGAGCTTCCTAGGTGGTGTTAGTGGTTAAGAACTTACCTGCAAATGCAGGAGAACTAAGAGAGGCAGCTTTAATCCCTGGATCAGGAGGATCTCCAGAGGAGAGCATGGCAACCCACTCCATTACTCTTGTCTGGAGAATCCCATGAACAGAGGAGCCTGGCATGCTACAGTCCATAGGGTCACAAAGAGTCAGACGTGACTGAAGTAACATAGTACGCATGCATGCTGTGACTCTCTAAAAGAATGCCTGGAAGAAATTTTCATTCCAAATTATAAATATACCCTATAGAATCAATGAGGTATATTCTATCAATTAACTTTGGTTGAGTAGTAAACCACACCAAAATTTAGCAGTGTTAAATGATATTTGTTTATTATTTCTCATGTCACTGAGGGTTACCTTGATAGTTCTGCTGATGTCAACTTGACTTGTCTGATCTACATTTGTACTTAAATATCTGGGCTAAGACTACTGAAATTTCCTGTATTTTAAGCAATTTTTCAGAGTACTAACACTGGTTTAATATTCTGGTAATGCTGCAAGAGGAATAGCAGAAAAAACAAATAAAAGAAACTCCAAGACTGTCTAAAGCCTAAGCTGTTTGACTCTGAAGTCAGCCCAGAATGAAAAAGTAGGTGAAAAAAATCTTTGCCTGTCAGGAGGAAAAGTCACATCACAAAGATTGTGGTTGCAGGAAGGGATGGAGACTTGCTGCCATTTCAGGTAATCATTCAATAACATAAGGTAAGCAAGACTGGCTAAGTCATTTCAGTTCAGTCACTCAGTCATGTCTGACTCTTTGCAACCCAATGAATTGCAGCACGCCAGGCCTCCCTGTCCATCACCAACTCCTGGAGTTCACCCAAACTCCTATCCATCTAGTCGGTGATGCCATTCAGCCATCTCATCCTCTGTCATCCTCTTCTCCTCCTGCCCCCAATCCCTCCCAGCATCAGAGTCTTTCCAATGAGTCAACTCTTCACATGAGGTGGCCAAAGTACTGGAGATGCATTCCTTCCAAAGAACACCTAGGACTGATCTTCTTTAGAATGGACTAGTTGGATTTCCTTGCAGTCCAAGGGACTCTCAAGAGTCTTCTCCAACACCACAGTTCAAAAGCATCAATTCTTTGGCGCTAAGCTTTCTTCTGGAGAAGGCAATGGCACCCCACTCCAGTACTCTTGCCTGAAAAATCCCACGGACAGAGGAGCCTGGTAGGCTGCAGTCCATGGGGTCGCTAAGAGTCGGACATGACTGAGCGACTTCACTTTCTCTTTTCACTTTCATGCACTGGAGAAGGAAATGGCAACCCACTCCAGTGTTCTTGCCTGGAGAATCCCAGGGACAGGGAGGCCTGGTGGGCTGCCGTCTATGGGGTCACACAGAGTCGGACACGACTGAAGTGACTTAGCATAGCATAGCAAGCTTTCTTCATAGTCCAACACTCACAGCCATACATGACCACTGGAAAAACCATAGCCTTGACTAAATGGAACATTTTTGGAAAAGTTATGCCTCTGCTTTTGAATATGCTATCTAGGTTGGTCATAGCTTTCCTTCCAAGGACTAAGCATCATTTAATTTTAAGGCTGCAATCACCATCTGCAGTGATTTTGGAGCCCCCCCCCCCCCCCCGCAAAAAAAAAAAAAGTCTGACACTGTTTCCACTGTTTCCCCATCTATTTCCCATGAAGTGGGACCAGATGCCATGATCTTTGTTTTCTGAATGTTGAGCTTTAAGCCAACTTTTTCACTCTCCACTTTCACTTTCATCAAGAGGCTTTTTAGTTCCTCTTCACTTTCTGCCATAAGGGTGGTGACAACTGCATATCTGAGGTTATCAATATTTCTCCCTGCAATCTTGATTCCCACTTGTGCTTCTTCCAGCCCAGTGTTTCTCATGATGTATTCTGCATATAAGTTAAATAAGCAGGGTGTATATTGTCACCCTGCTTGATGTTCTCCGTGACAATATAAAGCCTTGACGTTCTCCTTTTCCTATTTGGAACCAGTCTGTTGTTCCATGTCCAGTTCTAACTATTGCTTCCTGAACTGCATATAGGTTTTTTTCAAGAGGCAGTTCAGGTGATCTGGTATTCCCATCTCTTTCAGAGTTTTCCACAGTTTATTGTGATCCACACAGTCAAAGGCTTTGGCATAGTCAATAAAGCAGAAATATATATTTTTCTGGAACCCTCTTGCTTTTTCGTTGATCCAGGGGATGTTGACAATTTGATCTCTGGTTCCTCTGCCTTTTCTAAAACCAGCTTGAACATCAGGAAGTTCACGGTTCACATATTGCTAAAGCCTGGCTTGGAAAATTTTGAGCATGACTTTACTAGCATGTGAGATGAGTACAATTGTGCGGTAGTTTGAGCATTCTTGGGCATTGCCTTTCTTTGGGATTGGAATGAAAACTGACCTTTTCCAGTCCTGTGGCCACTGCTGAGTTTTCCAAATTTGCTGGTATATTGAGTGCAGCACTTTCACAGCACCATCTTTCAGGATTTGAAATAGCTCAACTGGAATTCTGTCATCTCCACTAGCTTTGTTCATAGTGATGCTTTCTAAGGCCCACTTGACTTCACATTCCAGGATGTCTGGCTCTAGGTCAGTGATCACACCACCGTGATTATCTTGGTGGTGAAGATCTTTTTGTACAGTTCTTCTGTTTATTCTTGCCACGTCTTCTTATTATCTTCTGCTTCTGTTAGGTCCATACCATTTCTGTCCTTTATCGAGCCCATCTGTGCATGAAATGTTCCCTTGGTATCTCTAATTTTCTTGAAGAGATCTCTAGTCTTTCCCATTCTGTTGTTTTCCTCTATTTCTTTGCATTGATCACTGAGGAAGGCTTTCTTATCTCTCCTTGTTATTCTTTGGAACTCTGCATTCAGATGCTTATATCTTTCCTTTTCTCCTTTGATTTTCACTTCTCTTCTTTTCACAGCTATTTGTAAGGCCTCCTCAGACAGCCATTTTGGTTTTTTGCATTTCTTTTCCATGGAGATGACCTAGTGTATGATGTCACAAACCTCTGTCCATAATTCATCAGGCACTCTATCAGATCTAGTCTCTTAAGTCTGTTTCTCACTTCCAGTGTATAATGATAAGGAATTTAATTTAGTTCATACCTGAATGGTTTAGTGGTTTTCCCTTCTTTCTTCCATTTAAGTCTGAATTTGGCAATAAGGAGTTCATGATCTGAGCCACAGTCAGCTCCTGGTCTTGTTTCTGTTGACTGTATAGAGCTTCTCCATTTTTGGCTGCAAAGAATATAATCAGTCTGATTTTGGTGTTGACCATCTGGTGATGTCCGTGTGTAGTCTTCTCTTGCATTGTTGGAAGAGGGTGTTTGCTATGACCAGTGTGTTCTCTTGGCAATACTCTATTAGCCTTTGCCCTGCTTCATTCCATATTCCAAGGCCAAATTTACCTGTTAACCCAGGTGTTTCTTGACTTCCTATTTTTGTATTCCGGGCCCCTATAATGAAAAGGACATCTTTTGGGGGTGTTAGTTCTAAAACGTCTTGTAAGTCTTCATAGAACCATTCAACTTCAGCTTTTTCAGCATTACTGGTTGGGGCATAGACTTGGATTACTGTGATATTGAAATGTTTGCCTTGGCAACGAACAGAGATCATTCTGTCGTTTTTGAAATTGCATACAAGTACTGCATTTCGGACTCTTTTGTTGACCATGATGGCTATTCCATATCTTCTAAGGGATTCCTGCCCACAGTAGTAGATAAAATGGTCATCTGAGTTAAATTCACCCACTCCAGTCCATTTTAGTTCGGCGTTCACTCTTGCCATCTTCTGTTTGATCACTTCCAATTTGCCTTGATTCATGGACCTAGCATTCCAGGTTCCTATGCAATATTGCTTTTTACAGCATCAGGCTTTGCTTCTATCACCAGTCACATCCACCACTGGGTATTGTTTTTGCTTTGGCTCCATCCCTTCATTCTTTCTGGAGTTATTTCTCTACTGATCTCCAGTAGCATATTGGGCACTGACCGACCTGGGGAGATCATCTTTCAGTATCCTATCATTTTGCCTTTTTATATACTGTTCATAGAGTGGCTAAAGGCATTGATAAATGGAAATCGTCTTATAATAATTGTCACATACCTCTTCTAGGACTTCCTTCTGGATCTACAGAGAAAGCATGTCTTTGGAATGGCTACAAAATATTTAAAACAGTTCTCATTCTTCACCATATTTTCTCTTGTCCTGGTTAAGTCAAGAATTTTTAAATGGTTAAACGTTTTGAGATACTTATTTTAGAATGCCAACCCTCCAAAAGAGTCATACTCATGCCTGCAGTAAACTCTGAAAGGTACTTCTTCTCTATTGGTCAAAACACTTACGGAATTTAATATGCAAGCACATAGATACTAGAGGGTCTAGTGTGTTTGTGTGTGTGTGCTCAGTTACTCAGTTGTTTCAACTCATTGTGACACCGTGGACTGTAGTCCACCAGACTCCTCTGTCCATAGAATACTGTCCATAGAATACTTTTCCAGGTAAGAATAGTGGAGCAGATTGCAATTTTCTACTCAGAGGATCTTCCTGACCCAGGGATTGAATCCATGTCTCTTGCATCTCCTCAATTGGCCGGTGGATTCTTTTACTACTGTACTACCTCAGGGTCTGTTAGTGATTAGCAAGTCTCTACATTTACAGAATGTTCCAACAATCTATTCTTACATTTTAAATAAAAGATTTATTGAGATATAATTCATATATAAAATTCATTCTTATGCAGTACAGTGGTTTTGCGAATATGTGCAGAATTATGCAACTATCACAAATATCTAATTTTAGAAAAATGTTATCACTACATGAAGAAGCCGTACACATTATTATTTCCTTCTATCACCCATCTTCTGGGAAATATACTTTCTGTCTTTATGGATTTGCCTATTCTAAGCATTTATATCAGTGGAATAATTTAGTATCTAGTATATTTTGTCTTCCTTCTTTCACTTAGCATGTTTTAAGGTACGTCAATGTCATACCCTGTATCAGTACTTGATTCCTTTTATTGATAAACAATATTAAATTGTATGACTATTACAGCTTCAATTTCAAATATTTTTGACAAGCTTACACATGTGAAATTGTAACCACAATCAAAAAGGTAAACATATCTGCCCACAACTGAAACCCAATACCCTTCTTCCATAAACTAAGGGAAACATAGGTCTGCTATCACCATAGACTATTTTTGACTTTCTAGACTTTAATATAGATAGAATCATGCAGTATATACTGTTTTCATATGTTTTTAACTCAACATAATTATTTGATACCAATCTGTGTCATTGTGCTTAGTATTATTATATTCATTTTTATTGCTTGAAAGTGAAAATGAAGTCCCTTCATTCGTGTCCGACCCTTAGTGACCCCATGGACTGCAGCCTACCATGCTCCTGTGTCCATGGGATTTTCCAGGCAAGAGTACTGGAACAAACTGTTGTGCATACAAAAATTAGAACACTATTTTATTGCTTAATAGCATTCTAATTTTTGTATGCACAACAGTTTGTTAATATATCCATCCACTTATGGACATGTGCATTAGCTGTAGTTTTGAAATATTATAATAAAAATATTTATGTACATTCATCATGTAACATAGGTGTTATTTTCTCATATGTAAATAACCAGATGTGGAATGGATAAATCATATGGTAAATGCATATTTATGTATTTTTTACGCAGGCTTTTAATTTTGAGTTAATTGTAGTTTCTCATGTAGTTGAAAGCAACATTAAAAGATTGTGCATATCCATTATTTAGTTTCTTGAAAAACTATATTACAGTGAGAACCAAGATATTCACTTTGATATAGTTAAGACAAAATATTTCCATCACTACAGATATACCTTATTTTGTCATTTGCTCTTGCCTGGAAAATCTCATGGACGGAGGAGCCTGGTAGGCTCCAGTCCATGGGGTCGCTGAGAGTCGGACATGACTGAGCGACTTCATTTTCACTTTTCGCTTTCATGCATTGGAGAAGGAAATGGCAACCCACTCCAGTATTCTTGCCTGGAGAATCCCAGGGACGGAGGAGCCTGGTGGGCTGCCGTCTATGGGATCGCACAGAGTTGGACATGACTGAAGCGACTTAGCAGCAGCAGCAGACATACATAGCCATCTCTGACATTGTAAAACATTTATTTGTTTTTATACACTGTGTAGACTATTTATTATACACTGGTATAATTTTGCTTTATTTTTAAATAAATTTCAAATGTGTGTAAGAAATTTTTCCTATTTATATCATTTTACTTTCAGACCAACAGAATTAAAGAGTTGCAGTTTCTTGATGTTTTTAACAGCACTGGTATGGATAGTTATTTTAAATTTTGCTATATTGCCACTGCTGCTGCTACTGCTAAGTCGCTTCAGTCGTGTCTGAAGCTGTGCAACCCCATAGATGGCAGCCCACCAGGCTCCTCTGTCCCTGAGATTCTCCAGGCAGGAATACTGGAGTGGGTTGCCATTTCCTTCTCCAATGCATGCATGCTAAGTAGCTTCAGTTGTGTCTGACTCTGTGGGACCCCATGGACAGCAGGCCACCAGGCTCCTCTGTCCATGGGATTCTCTAGGCAAGAATACAGAAGTTGGTTGCCATTTTCTTCCCCCTCTGCTAATGGCTTCCCTGGTGGCTCAGATGTTAAAACGTCTGTCTCTAATGCAGGAGACCCGGGTTTGATCCCATGATAGGGAAGATCCCCTGGAGAAGGAAATGGTAACCCACTCCAGTATTCTCTTGCCTGGAAAATCCCATGGACGGAGAAGCCTGGTAGGCTACAGTCCACAGGGTCACAAAGAGTTGGACACGACTGAGCGCCTTCACTTGCTATGTTAGTAGGTATATAATATCAGTTTACTACTTTTTTTAAATTAATTAATTTATTTTAATTGGATTATTGTGGTTTTAATTACAGAATCACTCAAACATTTGATAAACTTAGATTAATTTACTTAAAAGAAATGCCAGATTAATAGTAGCTATTGTTTTAATTTCTGAGTTGCATTTTGTTTGATTTGTATCCCAGCTGCTGCTTTGTATTGTTGGCACTGAATGTCTTTTTAATATAAATATTCTACTGAGTACAAAATGGTATTTAATTGTGATCTTAATTTGCATTTCGTAATGACTAATGATCTTGAACAATTTTAATGAGCTTATTAATTATTCTTACAGTGAAATTAAATTTGCTCTACTCAAATGTTTTGTCATAATTTTAATAGTCTTATTTTTCATTTTATTAATGACTTCTAAAAGTTTTCTACATATTCTAGATACAAATCCCTTATGAGATATATGATTTGTAAATATTTCTTTCCAGTCATATCTGTTCATTCTGTTAATGGTATCTTTTGAAGTGTAACAATCTTTTATTTTATGAAGTGCAACTCATTATTTAGCTCTTCATTTTATGAATTATGATTTTCATATATTCTCAAAGAAAATTATGATGATGGTTGGAATATAGCTTCATTCAGTAACTTTCAGTTCAGTTCAGTTCAGTTGATCAGTCGTGTCTGATTCTTTGCAGCCCCATGAATCAGCACATCAGGCCTCCCTGTCCATCACCAACTCCCAGAGTTCACTCAGACTTATATCCATCGAGTCAGTGATGCCATCCAGCCATCTCATCCTCTGTCGTCCCCTTCTTCTCCGACCCCCAATCCCTCTCAGCATCAGAGTCTTTTCCAATGAGTCAACTCTTCGCACGATGTGGCCAAAGTATTGGAGTTTCGACTTTGGCATCATTCCTTCCAAAGAAATCCCAGGGCTGATCTCCTTTAGAATGGACTGGTTGGATCTCCTTGCAGTCCATGGGACTCTCAAGAGTCTTCTCCAACACCACAGTTCAAAAGCATCAATTCTTCGGCACTCAGCCTTCTTCACAGTCCAACACTTTAGTAAGTATTTTTTTTTTTTTTTAATAATAAAATTATACCAAACTCAATTTGTTAAAATTTATACCTAAGGTATAAATTTGTAGTTGCTGTTCAGTCAGATTCCCATGGACTGTAGCACCACAGGCTCCTTTGTCCTCCAAAGTGTCTCACAGCTGGCTCAAACTCATGTCTATTGAGTTGGTGATGCTATCTAACCATCTCATTCTCTGCCACCCCGTTCTCCTTTTTCTTTCAGTCTTTCTCAGCATCAGAGTCTTTTTCAATGAATTGATTTTTCACATCAGGTGGCCAAAATATTGCAACTTCAGCTTTAGCATCAGTCCTAATGAATATTCAGGATGGATTTCCTTTAGGTTTGACTGGATTTTATCTCCTTGCAGTCCAAGGTACTCTCAAGAGGCTTTGAGATACTCAAGTTGAAAGTACCACAATTTGAAAGTACCACAATTTGAAAGCATCAGTACTTCAGCACTCAGCCTACTTTATGGTCCAAATCTCACACTCATACATGACTACTGGAAAAACCATAACTTTGACTAGATAGACCTTTGTTGGCAAAGTAATATCTCTGCTTTTTAATAAACTGTCTAGGTTGGTCATAACTTTTCTTCCAAAGAGCAAGCATCTTTTACTTTCATGGTAGCAGTCACCATCTGCAGTGATTTTGGAGCCCTCCAAAATAAAGTCAGCCACTGTTTCCACTGTTTCCCCATCTATTTCCCATGAAGTTATGGGACCAGATGCCATGATCTTAGTTTTCTGAATGTTGAGCTTTAAGCCAACTTTTTCACTCTCCTCTTTGACTTTCATTAAGACGTTCTTTAGTTCTTCTTTGCTTTCTGCCCATAAGGGTGTTGTCATCTGCATATCTGAAGTTATTGACATTTCTCCCAGCAATCTTGATTCCAGCTTGTGCTTCATCCAGCCCAGTGTTTCTCATGATGTACTCTACATATAAGTTAAATAAGCAGGATGACAATATGCAGCCTTTATGTACTCCTTTACCTATTTCGAATCAATCTGTTGTTCCATGTCCAGTTCTAACTATTGCTTCTTGACCTGCATACAGATATCTCAAGAGGCAGATCAGGTGGTGTGGTATTCCCATCTCCATCTCTTTCAGAATTTTCCACAGTTTGTTGTGATCCATGCAGTCAAAGGCTTTAGCATAGTCAGTAAAGCAGAAATTGATGTTTTTCTGGAACTCTCTTGCTATTTCACTGGTCCAGTGGATGTTGGCAATTTGATGTCTGGTTCCTCTGCCTTTTCTAAATTCAGCTTGAACACATGGAAGCTCATGGTCCTCGTACTGTTGAAACCTGACTTGGAGAATTTTGAGCATTATTTTACTCACGTGTGAGATGAGTGAAATTGTGCAGTACTTTGAGCATTCTTTGGCATTGCCTTTCTTTGGGATTGGAATGAAAACTGACTTTTCTCAGTGCAATTGACAAATTCCTGGGGTTTCAATATAAACTAACTGGAAAGTTAAAAACTCCAGAAGGAGGTCACTTAAGTCCATCTCCAAAGTTTTGTTCATTTTACCCCTAGGAGTTCTATCAGGTTCATACATAGAAGTGTGAATAACACACCCCTCTCCACACACATGGTTCCTTCATGGAGCCAGGAAAAGCAGCCATTCTAAAATAGTACTTCAAAATGCTGCTAACATTCTAGTTTTCCTAACAAGGCCTATCCTAAAAGGAAAATATTTTACCACAGTCTAAGCAGTCTGGGGAAGGGAAAATATCCAACTTCAGCCCACTGTACCTTTTCTCATGGAAGAAAAGAAACATGAAACTCCAGCCCCTGTAGACTTCCTTGATCACCCAAGAAAGGGCAGTGCAAACTGAGAAGCAATTCAGGTCACAGGATCAATAAAAGGCTGAAACCTAATAACAGAGTGTGCATCCCTTCCACCATACCTTACCACCACATCACTAGGGCTATTGTATTAAAACAAAAGAATATGCCTGAAGGAAATGCTCATTTTAGGTTTGTTTAAGAAGGAGCCTCTAGGCAAGCCAGAGAAAACAAGGGAAATTAAAATAAGAACACAGGAGGAAATGTTAGCCTTAGACAACTTCAGGTATAACCAACAATAGACCCAGTCTAACTCCTAACCAGATAAACCTTCACACAAAGGCCTATTTACCACAACTGTGCATTAAAAAAAAAAAAAAAAAAAAACAAAGCAGTCTACAGAACAAAAAGAAGAACTTGGAGAGTAGAGCAAGCCTCACAACCAGAGAGGTCGGAGGTCAAGTTTCAGACTGGTGGTTAAAAAAGATCAATAAGCTAAGGGCTTCTGATGGAAAAAGTATAAAATATGCAAGAACAGAGGGATAATGTAAACAAAGAGAAACTCTTAAGAAACCATAAAGAAATATTCCAGAAATCAAAACCACTGGAACACAAATGAAGAAAGCCTTTGATGGGCTCAAATACTCACCAAGATATAACCAAGGAAAGAATAAGTGAGCAGATAGAAATGTCAGTAGAAATTTCCAAAACTGAACTTCAAAGAGGAAAAAGAACAAAAAAGCAGAGTAGAAAACTGTAGCAACGAAGGACAATTATAAAAATATAGCACATTTGTAATAAAATATCAGGATGAAAGAAGAGAGAAAACAGAAGAAAATATTTGAAATAATTATGAATGAGAAGCTTTCAAAATTAATGATAGATACCAAAACATAGATCCAGAAATTTTAGAGAAGACCAAGTGGGATACACACACACACACACACACACACACACACACACATATATATATCAGATCAGATCAGTCGCTCAGTTGTGTCCGAATCTTTGCGACCCCATGAATCGCAGCACGCCAGGCCTCCCTGTCCATCACCAACTCCTGGAGGTCACTCAGACTCACATCCATCGAGTCAGTGATGCCATCCAGCCATCTCATCCTCTGTCGTCCCCTTCTTCTCCTGCCCCCAATCCCTCCCAGCATCAGAGTCTTCTCCAATGAGTCAGATATTCACATGAGGTGGCCAAAATACTGGAGTTTCAGCTTTAGCATCATTCCTTCCAAAGAAATCCCAGGGCTGATCTCCTTCAGAATGGACTGGTTAGATCTCCTTGCAGTCCAAGGGACTCTCAAGAGTCTTCTCCAACACCACAGTTGAAAAGCATCAATTCTTCAGCGCTCAGCCTTCTTCACAGTCCAGCTCTCACATCCATACATGACCATAGGAAAGACTATAGCCTTAACTAGGCGAACCTTTGTTGGCAAGTACTGTCTCTGCTTTTGAATATGCTATCTAGGTTGGTCATAACTTTCCTTCTAAGGAGTAAGCATCTTTTAATTTCATGGCTGCAGTCACCATCTGCAGTGATTTTGGAGCCCAGAAAAAGAAAGTCTGACACTGTTTCCACTGTTTCTCCATCTATTTCCCATGTAGTGATGGGACCAGATGCCATGATCTTCGTTTTCTTAATGTTGAGTTTTAAGCCAACCTTTTCACTCTCCACTTTCACTTTCATCAAGAGGTTTTTTAGCCCCTCTTCATTTTCTGCCATAAGGGTGGTGTCATCTGCATATCTGAGTTTATTGATATTTCTCCCAGCAATCTTGATTCCAACTTGTGTTTCTTCCAGTCCAGCATTTCTCATGATGTACTCTGCATATAAGTTAAATAAACATGGTGACAATATACAGCCTTGATGTACTCCTTTTCCTATTTGGAACCAGTCTGTTGTTCCATGACCAGTTCTAACTGTTGCTTCCTGACCTGCATACAGATTTCTCAAGAGGCAGATCAGGTGGTCTGGTATTCCCATCTCTTTCAGAATTTTCCACTATATATATATATATATATACACACACATATCATTTCCAATCTTAAAAAAAAGAAATCAAAGACAAAGAAGAAATTTTGAAAGAAGCTAGGGGATAAGGGGATAAATTACCTGTACTGGAGCAAGGATGAGAATGATGTTGAACTTCTCAGAAACCATGCAAGAAGAGACATAATATAATTGAGATGTTTAGAGGTTAAAAAAAAAATACACAATAACCTAGAATTTTTATCAAGTGAATTTTCCTTCAAAAGTGAAGGACCAATAAAAAATTTCTCAAGCAAAAATTGAAGAAATCTTTCACCCATAGATCTGCCTTGCAAGAAATAGTGAAGAAAATGTTCTTCAGAAAGAAGAAAAATGATACAGGTGAGAATTTAAATCTTTATTAAAAAGAGAATTACATAATGAATAAAGATTACTTAAAACATTTTATATTTTTTTTAATTAATCTATCAGATACCAGTTCATCCAAAATAATCACAACATGTATGTATTCAGTCATTATAGCTTATGGGTAAGTAAGTGAATGAAGAAGGCATTAACTGGTGTGATTCAGGCAGTGTGTGCATGTTCAGTCATGTTTGACTCTTTGTGACCCCGTGGACTTTAACCCACCAGGCTCCCCTGTCCTTGGAATTTTTCAGGCAAGAATACTGAAGTAGGTTAGCATTTCCTACTGAGGGGATTTTTCACAACTCAGGGATCAAACCTGTCTCTTGCATTGGGACGCTGGTTCTTTACCACTGATTTCTTTTACCTGGAAAACTGTTATAATTCACGGGAGGGAGGAATTACATAATACTCTGTTACAAGTAACAGTCTATTCTGCATCTTATGTAAGTAAGTGAAGTCGCTCAGTCGTGTCCGACTCCGCAACCCCATGGACTGTAGTCTACCAGGCTCTTCTGCCCATGGAATTTTCCAGGCCACAGTACTGGAGTGAATTCCCATTTCCTTCTCCAGTGAATATTCCCGACCAAGAGATCGAACCTGGGTCTCCCGCATTGTAGACAGATGCTTTACCATCTGAGCCACCAGAGAAGCCACCAGGAAGTCTATTCTGCATCTTAGTAATACTTAAATTTTTACCAATACCCTTTGAATTCCTGTTAGAATGAACATTATTCCTGTGTTGTTCAGAATTCTTGTAAATATGGACCTGCATTCCCAAATGAGTTCTCGAATTGACCCGTTATTAACACAGGCTCACCATGTTTTAGGGTCTCTGCTGAGTCCCTGTACTTTCATAAATCTGTTGGATATACCAGATCGCTACCTCTTCACAGTGGTGACTCAAATTCTGTGGCTAACTCCAAAGTGAAAAAATAACAACTTTGACATAATTTATGTTTCGAATCTCTGGCAAAAACACAAATTGTGCCAGAGACAAATTGACCGTTTTGTTTTTTTAATGATAGCTGGTTTGTATCTGACAAAAGTGGCTAAACCTTATTTAACAGAGAAATTTCACTACCAGCTGTTTCTTTTATCTATAAATTAGATACTCATAAAACTAATTTTGAAAAACCAAAGCTGTATAAGGAATTGTAAAAAAGTTTTGAGATATTTCTGCTTTGTTATCATTGCTTTTGTGTTTTGGAGTGAACTAAAAATTGGAGACAGGAGGAGAAGGGGATGGCAGAGGATGAGAGGTTGGATGACATCACTGACTCAATGGACATGAGTTTGAGCAAGCTTTGGGAGTTGGTAATAGACAGGGAATCCTGGTGTGCTGCAGTCCCTTGGGTTGCAAAGAGTTGGACACAACTGAGCAACTGAACTGAACTGGAAAAGTGGGCAAATAACTATATATCAAGTTGGCTTTTAAAAATTTAGATTTTGATCTTGTTAAAGAAGCCTAAAGAAATTATCATTTATATTAACAAATCTCCTGTTCACTTTCTAAATAGCATTTATTTTTATATCCTAGAAAATTAAATAATGCTTTAAGTCATAAAACTTTATGTTTATTTGGAGGCAGTAATTTTGGCTCAGTGAGGAAAACATTTCTCCATACTCAGACTTATTTTCAGAAATGAGCAAGTTAAAGTCACAAATTCACACATCATCATCATTATCAGAAAAGCTATAAAAATCATAGATTAGCGAGATGTTTCTTCCCAAACCAGTAATCTACCACAATATATATATAATCTTTTAACACTAAAATTCAGTCTACTTTTGTATAAACAATACTGTGAAATCCACTGAATATTTCTCTAAGTCATTATCCACAGCACATTTCCTCTCTCACTGACCTTCAGTCACATTGAACTATATTCTGCTTACCAATACCTGGAAAACTCACCACAACACCATGGTTTTGCCACTGCTGGCTTTTTCTACTTGTGTGTAATTTTTTTAAACCATTTCCATAGCACACACAGCTATTGGAAATGATTTATTTTTTATCAAATTACTTCCCTGCTCATCAAATTTTCCATTTAATATAGATGTCTTGACTGTATCCCCCATTCTATGAACATAATCTACCAAATAATAGATGTTCAATAAATCATTCTAGACTGAGTAACATTTTTATATCTTTCCCTGGTCTCTAAATATTTTTTTCACTTTACCTAGTAATCACCAATCCTCTCTGGAATGGTAAATACTCACTTAAAACAACAGCAATAACAAAACCAACAAAATAACAAAATTTGTTTTGTAGCTCAAGGGACATTTTCTGTTCTGCTCTAAGACTAGACTTTTTTGGAGATAAAGAAGCCTTATTTTATATTCCATTCCTTTGAGAAATCCTGGGCTTTGTTAAAAAATGATATACTTCATTTTTTTCTGCATGTAATTTTATCATCCCATAGAGTCTAGATTGAGTTCCTGAAGTTCTCAGTTATTCCACATGGGCCTAATTCCATTACATTTTTGGCCCGTGTCAATTAATTTTCTTTTCTCAGATAATAAATTTACACTTCTATTCCTCTTCTGAGCAGTTAGACATTTTCAGTAAGGAACATTCCATTAAAATGAAGTGACAAATTTCTCTTCAGCACACAAATTTTTTAAGGCTACTTGATCTGATAATATAGTTCATAGTAGTTTCTTCTCAAATAATACATGTACACAAAAGACATTAATTCTGTGCATTTACAAACTATACATAATTTAAGAGTGATGTCATTGCTTCACAAATATATCTCAGTTTTAAGATGATTGATTAAATTTTGTTTAAAATTTTATGCATAAGTGAGATATATAATCACATTTTATATTCCTCTGTGCAGGATCTAGTTTTCTAAATCATACCCCATTGTCACGAGCATGTTCATCTTCCATACAGAACACACTGACTGAAAATAAGATCAAGTCTGCACATTTTGTGATATAAATTTTTGAGATTACTGCAGTTGGTACTATATATCTCTCTTGTACTAGAGCCTCTAAATCTTGCTGTTTTTACCACTTTTGTGCTTGCAAGATTTATGCTACTCTACACTTTGTTTATATTCAGCAGCTAAGTATTATTTGTCCTGTTATCATGACTTATCCTGTAATTTACTTTAAAATACCAGTAAGGTTTTAAGCATAATTATAGTACAATTTTGCTGCATGATAACCCAGAATGATAAAAAAATTTAATTTGTGTATACCCACAGACACACACATGTTCTTCAAATGGGTAAAGTTAGGCAGTGTTTTATAATAGATTTATCATTAACTTTGACTTGAAATTTGTAAATAGAATTTGATTCTAATTCTTACAAGATTAGCTACAAATATATTTATAGTTATCACACTTATCCATCCATTGTTTTAGTTTCCTTCTAATTCTTAATTATTACAGTAGAAATATTGGATCTTTTTCCTTTAAAATGTGGGTATTGTAATAAAAAGTAAGTAAAGGAAATTTGTACCTTTTGAACATTGTTAATTTTTGCTATTCTATTCCTAAAAATACACTTTATAATAAGTAATTTTCACACAAAATTGTATAATATGAAATGACACAAATGGTAGAAGTTTGTCCATTTTTTTAAATGTTCAAAAACTTATGGAACAAAGTGTAATGCACCATGACTTTACGCAAGTCCTTTCTAATAGCGTTGTGTTTCAGATCAGATCAGATCAGTCGCTCAGTCGTGTCTGACTTTGCGACCCCATGAACCGCAGCACGCCAGGCCTCCCTATCCATCACCAGCTCTCGGAGGTCACCCAGACTCACATTCATTGAGTCAGTGATGCCATCCAGCCATCTCATCCTCTGTCGTCCCCTTCTCCTCCTGCCCTCAATCCCTCCCAGCATCAGAGTCTTCTCCAATGAGTCAAATCTTCAGATGAGTGTTTACTAACTCATAATTTAACAGTTTACTTCTTTTTCTTTCAGTTTGTCATTTGTAAATTAAAACAGTTGATCTATGCGATTTCTAAGATTTCCTCTACCTTGCATTTTCATATTAAATTTAATTAAATTAAGAAATATGTTGAAATGATGATTCAAATTAGATTCAAGCCTGAGACTGGAATTTCTACACAATCTTTTAAAATGGGAATAAAAATACGGGAGAAGCTGTAAAATCTAGGAAAGTGTATAAAGAAAAAAAGGTGAAAAAATCTGGGCAAGAGCCAAGAACTTTAGACATAGAATGAATAAGGGTTTGCTGCTGCTGCTGCTAAGTCACTTCAGTCGTGTCTGACTCTGTGCGACCCCATAGACAGCAGCCCACTAGGCTCCCCCGTCCCTGGGATTCTCCAGGCAAGAACACTGGAGTGGGTTGCCATTTCCTTCTCCAATGCATGAAAGTGAAAAGTGAAAGTGAAGTCACTCAGTCATGTCTGACTCTCAGCGACCCCATGAACTGCAGCCTACCAGGCTCCTCCATCCATGGGATTTTCCAGGCAAGAGTACTTAAATAAGAATAATAGAGACTGGTATGAGAGAAATCAAACCAACTGTATAGTACAATATGCAGAAAGTCTGTAGAACTTTAAATATCAAAGTTGACCTTCTCCAAACGTGTGGAATGAGAATCATAGCAAGATAAATCATGGGAAAGATTTTACACCTGCATATACAGATTTTACTTTGGCACCACAGAAAATCTCTTCCTTTATATTTTAGTCCTTCATGAAAGCAGTAAGTTTAATATTTCTGACAAAGTATACACTTATTAGCAAAATTAGCTATTATTTATGAATTCACATTTTGTTTATAGAATCACAGGATGCTAATGCTAAGTCACTTCAGTCGTGTCCGACTCCGTGCAACCCCATAGACAGCAGCCCACCAGGCTTCCCCGTCCCTGGGATTCTCCAGGCAAGAACACTGGAGTGGGTTGCCATTTCCTTCTCCAATGCATGAAAGTGAAAAGTGAAAGTGAAGTCACTCAGTCATGTCTGACTCTCAGCGACCCCATGAACTGCAGCCTACCAGGCTCCTCCATCCATGGGATTTTCCAGGCAAGAGTACTTAAATAAGAATAATAGAGACTGGTATGAGAGAAATCAAACCAACTGTATAGTACAATATGCAGAAAGTCTGTAGAACTTTAAATATCAAAGTTGACCTTCTCCAAACGTGTGGAATGAGAATCATAGCAAGATAAATCATGGGAAAGATTTTACACCTGCATATACAGATTTTACTTTGGCACCACAGAAAATCTCTTCCTTTATATTTTAGTCCTTCATGAAAGCAGTAAGTTTAATATTTCTGACAAAGTATACACTTATTAGCAAAATTAGCTATTATTTATGAATTCACATTTTGTTTATAGAATCACAGGATGCTAATGCTAAGTCACTTCAGTCGTGTCCGACTCCGTGCAACCCCATAGACAGCAGCCCACCAGGCTTCCCCGTCCCTGGGATTCTCCAGGCAAGAACACCGGAGTGGGTTGCCATTTCCTTCTCCAATGCATGAAAGTGAAAAAAGAAAGTGAAGTTGCTCAGTCGTGTCCGACTCTTAACGACCCCATGGACTGCAGCCTACCAGGCTCCTCCATCCATGGGATTTTCCAGGCAAGAGTACTGGAGTGGGGTGCCAATAGGTAGTTGTTTAAATTTTGTTTTGATCATGAAATACTCAAATGTAGATTTATGACTATTTATTTATATTTTCTTGTCTTTCCAGGTGGTGCTACTGTTAAATCATCTACCTGCCAATGCAGAAGACATAAGAGATGTGGAGTTGATCCTTGGGCTAAGATGATCCCCTGGAGGAGGGCATGACAATCCAATCCAGTATTCTTCCCTGGAGAATCCCACGGACAGAGAAACCTGGTGGGCTCCAGGTCATAGGGTTGCAAAGAGTCAAACATTACCAAAGCAACTTAGACACACACACATTGATATTTTCCAAAATGCTCGCCAAAATAACAATATAAAAACTGTCACATTCGTTGCTGTGACATTTGTTGATTGTAGCTGATAGTGTTGGGAAATTTCCCTAAATATTAGGATTCAATTTCCTCTTTTAGTTTAATGAAATCATAATTGGAAAATGTCTTTAAAGACATACAGGATATACTTTCAACAAATTACTTAACATTTGTTAATTCATAATCATATTTCAAAGACCCCCAGTGAACTCCAAAGGTTTGCATGTTCATCTTGTGATTGAAGGAACTACTATCTGCCTGAATGAGGAAGATAGGAAAGAGTATTTTAAATTTATCACTTCAACTATATGTGCAAAATGTATTCATGAAGAAATAACATTGCATTTATACTAGAATTTATATTTCTCAAAATACAAACCTTGAATTTTGAAATAAACAAGGCTTTAGTTATATCCAAGAGTTATCTATGCCTCCATATTTCATAAAGAAAAAAAGAAAAGCTTCCAAGATGGTTTAATATCTCTCATAATGAAATAATTAACTCAGTGAACAAATGTACAGGATTCTTCATTCCCTGTATGAATTGTTTTGATCTTTATCTCTTAGCATCAGTTCATCTCTTTAAGACTAAATAAGTAGTAGATACTAACAGGACTTCCCTGGTGACTCAGTGGTAAAGAATCCCCCTGCAATGCAGGAGACCCAGGTCAATTCCTGGCTCAGGAGGATCCCCTGGATGAGGGCATGGCAACCCACGCCAGTATTCTTGCCTGAAAAATCCCATGGACAGGGGAGTCTGGAAGGCTACAGTCCATAGGATCACAGAGTCAGACAAGTCAGTTTATCATTCTCTGATGATGTTTTTCAATGCCAGTTACCTGAGGAGAATTAATTTCTTAGAAATAGTTATTCCCAAGAATGGCTCATTATTCTGAGAACTATGTGGCAGCCAATAGTTCATTTTATTGATGGACAAATGAATGCTAGATAAGAAAGGTAAAAAATAAGAAAAATAAATGCTCAACCAACTTCCCCCATAAAACCAAGTACTAGTAATTTCAGACATGTATGGAAAGGTCTCAAGCCTCAAAATCAGCTGAAACATTTATACTATCTACAACTCAAAGGAAAAAGTTGCAGTCAATAAAATATGAGAAATTTTAGTAAGGACAATAAATATTATTCAATACCTACTATTTGTAGGGTACTATATTAAGCCTTAAAATTGACATACAGGCTATAAAATGTGATGGCTTCCCTGGTGGCTCAGAGGTTAAAGTGTCTGCCTCCAATGCAGGAGACCCGGGTTCGATTCCAGGGTCGGGAAAATCCCCTGGAGAAGGAAATGGTAACCCACTCCCGTATTCTTGCCTGGAGAATCCCATGGACGGAGAAGCCCGGTAGGCTACAGTCCGCGGGGTCACAAAGAGTTGGACAGGACTGAGCGACTTTGCTTGCTTGCTATAAAATGTGAAGATTCACATGCTCTGTGTTCATCTGATCTATTCTTAGTGGGCTCCAACATCCAATTTCTCCTGCCATGACTCTTCTGATTGGGTTTTGCTAGTAGGGAAAGAAAGAGAGGTTGAAATATTTCTCCCACATCTTTCCCTCTGTCAAAGACAAGGATCTGCTATTTGCTGCCTTCTTCCACAATTATTCCTTTTTTTTTTTTTTTTTTTTTTTGCAGTTTTTCTCAATGCCTTTCTTCTTTCTCTGGATTTTTCTAATATCATTTTCTTTCCGTGCCCTATCATACTTATGGAGCCTTCCTCCTGCTCCTTATTGAGTGCTTCATCACCCTTTTCTATACCCTAAATCCTACTCATACCTCAGTAAAAATTCATTCCTTAAAATTTCCACATGATCCAAGGTGATTGTGCCATCTACCTCTTATCGGAACTGTACTAAATATAACACAATTCAAAAATATTTGTGAAGAGCGTACTTGACAAATTATACTTAATATTAAGAGTTTGTTGAGGAGAGAAAAAAATTTTATAAGATGTGGGATGGAGTGATGTTCATTAAGTGACATATCAACTGGGCCTGATTGCGACTTGGATTGGATTTCAACAGCTATTGAAAATTATTTTAACTTCTTCAGGAGGATAATATGTGATTATTGATTACACTAAATTTCCCTTGAATAGATCATTATAATTTTTCTATATGCTTAAGTTGAAATAAGTAATGGAGAATAAAATTCATGCAGTCATTATGCATGATGACAAGCAGAACATTTTCAGTAACCTAACAAACTCTAGTTGTGTCCTTCCCAGCCACAAATCCTTTGTATTCACCCTTTATGCAACTTTATGCAACTCCAGCATTTATGATAATCTTTTTCTTGCAATTATGTACAGTTTCTGTACAGAATATGATTTAGTATTGTTTGGTACTAAATGTAAAGTCTTTTACATTTGCTTTACATTTGCTTACATTTTCTATTGTATGTCATTCTTTGTTGAACTGTTCTCAGTTTTCAATTTTATTGTTGTATTGTTGTTCAGTTGCTCACTCTCATCTGACACTGCAACCCCATGGACTGCAGCATGCCAGGCTTCCCTGTCCTTCACTATCTCCCAGAACTTGTTCAGGCTCATGTACATTGAATAGGTGATGCCATCCAACCATCTTATATTTTTTTATCTTCAATCTGCCTTCAATCTTTCCGAGCATCAGGGTCTTTTCCAATGAGTAGGCTCTTTGCGTCAGGTGGCCAATGTATTGGAGCTTCAGTTTCAGAATCAGTTGTTCCAGTGAAAATTCAGGGTTGATTTCATTTAGGATTGATTGGTTTTATCTCCTTGCTGTCCAAGTGACTCTCAAGAGTCTTCTCCAGCTTCACAATTTGAAAACATCAATTCTTCAGCCTTCTTTATGATCCAACTCTCACATCCAGACATGGCTACTGGAAAAAATATAGCTTTGATTAGATGGACCTTTAATACGCTGTCTTGGTTTGTCATACTCCCCCCTCCCCCAGCCAAAGAGCAAGCATCTTTTAATTTCATGGCTGGGGTCACCATTTGCAGTGATTTTGGAGCCCAAGAAAATAAAATATGTCACTGTTTCCATTTTTTCCCCATCTCTTTGCCATGAAGTAATGGGGCCGGAGAAGGCAATGGCACCCCACTCCAGTATTCTTGCCTGGAAAATCCCATGGATGGAGGAGCCTAGTAGGCTGCAGTCCATGGGGTTGCTAAGAGTCGGACACGACTGAGCGACTTCACTTTCACTTTTCACTTTCATGCATTGGAGAAGGAAATGGCAACCCACTCCAGTGTTCTTGCCTGGAGAATCCCAGGGACAGGGGAGCCTGGTGGGCTGCTGTCTATGGGGTCGCACAGAGTCAGACACGACTGAAGTGACTTAGCAGCAGCAGTAGCAGCAATGGGACCAGATGCCATGATCTTAGTTTTTTGAATGTTGAGTTTTAAGCCAGGTTTTTCACTCTCCTCTTTCACTTTCATCAAGAGGCTCTTTAGTTCTTCAGTTTCTACCATAAGTGTGGTGTCCTCTGCATATCTGAGGTTATTGATATTTCTCCTGGCAATTTTGATTCCAGCTTATGCTTCATCCAGTCCAACATTTCTCATGATGTACTCTACATATAAGTTAAATAAGCAGGTTGACAAAATACAGCCTTGACGTACACCTTTCCCAATTTGGAACCAGTTTGTTGTTCCGTGTCCAGATCTAACTGTTGTTTCCTGACCTGCATATGGGTTTTTCAGGAGCCAGGTAAGGTTGTCTGGTATTCCTGTCTCTTTAAGAATTTTCCACAATTTGTCATGATCCACACAGTCAAAGGCTTTGGCATAGTCAATGAAGCAGAAATAGATATTTTTCTAGAATTCTCTTGCTTTTTCTATGATCCAGTGGATGTTAGTAATTTGATCTTTCGTTCCTCTGCCTTTTCTGATCCAGCTTGTACATCTGAAATTCTCAGTTCACATACTGTTGAAGCCTAGTCTGAAGGATTTTGAGTATTATCTTGCTAGCATATGATATGAGTGCAATGCAGTAGTTTGAACATTCTTTGGCATTGCCTTTATTTGGGGTTGGAATGAAAACTGACCTTTTTATTGTTTAGCTATCTTTATTCCCAAATTTTGTTATTAATAGTAGTCTGTGATTCATATTATATATGAATATATATATATTCAGATAGATGTATAGCTAGAGATGAAATTATTTTCTTGGACTGTATGTACTTTTTAAATTCATGACCTTTAAATATAGTTGTTGTATTGATTCATATGGATCATATTCCACATCTTCACCAGTATCTGGTATTGTCAGACATTTTAGTATTTGTGAACTAATAAAATGTTATGATACTTGGCCCAGCACAGTTCTGCTTTTATAAATACTCTGTGTATTCTTGAAATAGAATATATTGAATGCTTGCTGTATATACTGTGAGATAGGCCTATCTTCACCATTTGATCTGAATCAGATGTGATGCAGATATAAATCAAGGGAAAACTCTTTTGCTTATACAAAATTATATCTAGAGAATCATAAATGTGAAATGAAAAAAGGCAAATATAAAGGAAGGAACTTAATAAATATCCATTTTCATTACTATAAAATTGCTGAAACACTCTGTTTTAAAAGATTTACTCATTTCCTTAAAAAATAATTTTGGCTGTACCAGGTCTTCTTTGCTGTGCGTGTGGGCTTTCTTTAGTTTGGAGAGCCAGGGCTACTGTTCACTGTGGTGCATGGGCTTTACACTCTCCAGCTCTAGCTTGTGGGATCTTCCCAGGCCGGGGATGGAACTTATGTCCCCTGCATTGGCAGGTGGATTCTTAACCACTAGACCACCAGAAAAGCCCTGAAACACTCTCTTAAATTTTATTTGTATGTATATATAGAGGGAAATATTTTACATAGGTTGAAGTTTATTACATATAGTAGATGAATATTTTAAAATATACAATCTAAATATTTAAACTTTAAATACAACAAAAGCTTGTATTGCTTATCAATTTTGAGTTAATTTTGAATGTAAATTTCTCACCAAGCCTAATTTTATTCATAATTTATATAGATTTTTGGTAATTAAGGTTTGGTTACAATCAATGGTCATACCTGTGTTTAAGATATGAATGCCACTCACTGATGTTTCTCTACTTCTCTATTCTAAAAATTGAGTTGCAGTAGTAGGAAAATAGAAACAAGTTGAGGTGTTTAGAAAACAAAAAAATGTATTCATTAATGTCACCACTTATAAATGATTCAATGTACGTTATGCAACAGATCTTATTATTTTCCACTAAATATAAAAAATACCTCACTCATTACAGAGTCATGTGTCTGCAGGTATGAGGTTATGTGTACGTGGCTGATAATTTTTAAATTAATTTAATTTATATTAAATAGTGTAAAGGGCTTCTTTGCCACCATCCAGATAGATTCTTGCTTTTATACATAAAACAAGCCATATAAATTTGCACCTATAGCAGAGAAAAAAGCTACTGTTAGTAAATGCTAAGTGAATGAACTCATATTCCAAAATCATTCTCATTCTATGGCTTTCACCTGCCCTACCCTCATGTGTGGACCTCACAGGCTGCTCTGATTCTGCCTTGCCCTCTACAGGCAAGTCCTTGTACACAGACAGCAGCTGTGCTTGGTGACCTATGGGAGCTGTCTCTTGCTTTCCACAGTCATCCTGGGGTCAGTATCTCCAGTTCCCATCGTGGTGTACATACTCCTCTGCCTTTGGCGCATTGTCCCATTACCTGCAGCCCCAGAGTCACTCACTGTAAGACAGGTGGGCTAGAACTGGAGGAGTCACTGGAGCTGTTCAAATGGCAAAACTACCACTTGGTTTCTGCCTAATTTCTGATGGCTAGGCAGAAACGAAGTGGAAGGGTTCTTGTTTTTGTTTTTTCTTCTGATAAACCTGCAGAAAGTATTTTTATTAACACTTGTCATTTTTATTCATTTCCAAGTGAGACAGCAACATTTCCCAGTCCCTATACTCAGTACACACTCTCAGGTGACTGTGCCGCACCTCGCCATACAGGATAACTTGGCTGACCTAGTGGGTAGTGTCAGCCTGACATCTCTAGAGTCATTATTGTCATAACAAGAACGGATCCCAAAGTTATAGTGTTGTTTTCATTCAATCCTTGAACAACTATTAACTAGGCATCATGCATGTTCTTGACCTTTTGCTAAACCTGGACCTATGCCCTTAATCAGAATAGCTAAAGCACCTTTATTCTTTCTGAAAGTTTGTGGTTAGACATAAACAATTAGAAGAATAAACTAAATATGCAATACAGGATTACAGGCTAGTAATAATTGTTACATAGTCTAATCAGGGTGATATGACAATGAAATAGTAATTGGTTAATTAGACAGGCACTCTAAAGAAGAATTGTCTTGCAGCAGTTTCCCCCAAATTGAGCACAAAGCATGAAGGTCCTCTATCAGGGAAAGTAAGCTGGAGACAAAGGGCAGTCAAGTAGTAAGAGACAAGGACAGTGAAGCAGCAGGGGGCCAGATTAGATCTCAGGTTTTTGTAAAAGTGTGACTGGACTACTTTGGAGAGGTGAGACTACAATCTCACCATGAGTTGTACAATAAAAAATAACGTTGGTTGCTTTCTGGAGAAGAGATAGAAGGAAGACTAGATAATAGCTGCAGACAGATGTTTTGAAAGTATTCAGTGTCACTGAAGTGAAAGGTCTCACTTCACATAAGAAATGATAAACAGATGTCCTGTCTAAAGGTGAAGAAAAGCACATTTTCTAATTGACTGGAATGGCATAGATGATGGTATAAATGGAGTAAAGATGGTACAGTTTACAAACTGGGAAGCTACTGGAATAAAAGCAGAATTGGGAGGATGCAGATTTAGAATCCAGTTTTATTTGTTAAATTTGAGACACCTCTTTGACGTTCAAGGTAATGGAAAAATTGAGTGTTCAAAGAGAAGATACAGTTAGGTGTTGTGTGTCCACATCTTAGCTGCAAGGGACAATTTTATGAATGTCTGGTAAGAGTATAAATCAGCACAATCAATCTAGAGGGGGAAAAAATGTATATATGGTATGTCATCCTGGGATCACTTCCTCCATTCCACCCAGAGCACAGACTGTATAAGAAATTCACTGGGAATGTGATTGTAAAGGCAGAATGAGGAACAGATGAATGAACCCAGGGAAAAGAGTCAAATCTGAATATATTATCAATTTATTGGATGCTTTAGGATCACTCACTGAAGTGAAACTAAAGGGAAATATTTATCCATTAGCTCTAGGGGTTCCATTATTCAAGAGTTGCTACATGGGTGTTAACTCATCGATATATCTGAATGGAATGTATGTGAACGTCAAACCAGGTTCCTCTAGCCATACGACATTTTCCAAGAAGTTCCAGGACCAAAAGTGAAGTCTTTCCAGGGCCTGAAGACTGATACTATCAGTTGCATTTTTATAAAGCTGAACAAGTCCACACTGGTAAATAAGGCCGTCCCTGAACAAGAGTTAACACAGGGGATTTGCAGTGGTGTAAGAGACAACCAATGGGTGACTAGGCAGAGCACACAAGAGGCAGCCAAGGTACCCTGTGATGTTGAAATTGCATTCCTATGTGTATATCTGTAAGGAAATAAATGTTTATGTCTTCACCAAGCTCATATATTGAAATCTTAATTCCCAAGATGATAATACAGGAGGTGGGACCATTGGAAGGTGGTTACATGATTAGGAATGTGATTAGTACCCTATAAAAGACATGCCAGAGAGACTCTGTTCCTAGTCACATGAAGATACAAAAAATTAGAAGTTTTCAACCTGAAAGACAGCTGTCACCAGAAGTCAACCATACCAGCACTCTGATCTAGATTTATACCCTCTAGAACAGTGAGGAATAAATTTCTGTTATTTACAAGCCACTCAGTCTATGGTACTTTGGTATAGCAGTCTGAACTATGACAATATCCTAGAGAAATTCTGACCCAGTTGTATAAGATTACATTCTCATTGAGGCTTTCCTGGTGATTCAGATGGTAAAGAATCTGCCGCAATGCAGGAGCCTTGAGTTCAACCCCTGGGTCGGGAAGATCCCCTGGGAAAGGGAACGGCTACCCACTTCAGTGTTCTTGCCTGGAGAATTCTATAAACACAGGAGCCTGGCAGGTTACAGTCCATGGGATTGCAATAAGTTGGACACAACTGAGCAACTAACACATTCTCATAGAAGCTATTTTTTAAAATGCCAAAACACTTCAGAAAGGTGAATGGGAATATATTGAATAATGTATAACTTTATTGAGATCTTTTCATACAATGCTTGAGTGCTCAGTCATGTCTGATGCTTTACAACCTTATGGACTAGAGCCCACGAGACTCCTCTCTCCATGGAATTTTCCAGGCAAGAATACTGGCGTGCGTTGCCATTTCCTATTTCAGGAGATCTTTCCATACCAGGGATCCAACCCGCATCTCCTGCATCTTCTGCATTGGCAGGTAGATTCTAAACAGCATTTAAAATAATGGATAAGACATGTTAAAACAGATGGATATCATTAATGTCTAACGTGGAACAAAACAAAGCAAGGTATAGATAAAGATATACATTTTTAACTTTTAAAAATACATAATCATCCAATTTTGTGTATATACAAACTGGAAGATAAGTAATTACAGGAAAATATTCATTACCAAATTTAAAGCCATGGTTTATTCTATGAATAGAAAAGGGAATTTGATAAAAGTTCCCAGGGGCATCCAGCTGAATTATTAATTTATACTTAACTGAGTGGTTGATATATAAAGGTTCTTTGTTTTCTTTATGATTTCCATATGTATTGATACTAACAAAATAAAAAGACTAGCCTAAGAACTGGAACTTAATGTTTCTCTGATATGTAGAATTATACAGTAGTAAATGTTCTTGGGATATTAGCCCTTAGCTCTGAAGTTTGAACCATCCTTCTAAGTTTTTCCAGTGCTTCCTAGACCTTTTTATCTTGGTGTTTTAAAAGTAAATATGGCTTTCAAATTGTTTTTTTTAAGGGGAGATTTTTAGACAAATTAGGAATGATAAAGTACAAGTGTATGGTAGAAGTCAACACAACAATTTTGTTCTTTTAGATAAATATAATGTATAGTTCAGTTTCAAGAGGCTATTCTGGAAATGGGACTATATATATATATATGCTATGCTATGCCAAGTCACTTCAGTCGTGTCCGACTCTGTGCGACCCCATAGACGGCAGCCCACCAGGCTTCCCCGTCCCTGGGATTCTCCAGGCAAGAACACTGGAGTGGGTTGCCATTTCCTTCTCCAATGCATGAAAGTGAAAAGAGAAAGTGAAATCGCTCAGTCATGTCCGACTCTCAGCGACCCCATGGACTGCAGCCTACCAGGCTCCTCCGTTCGTGGGATTTTCCAGGCAAGAGTACTGGAGTGGGGTGCCATTGCCTTCTCCATATATATATATATATATATATATATGCAGTTGTTGAGTCTCTCCTTACACACACTCCTCTCTGCAAGGCCCTAAGTAAGTCACTATGCATCACAAAGTCAAAATTGGGAAAGAAGTACATCAAGGCTGTATATTGACTGTGCTTATTTAACTTACATGCAGAGTACATCATGTGAAATGCCGTTGGATGAAGAACACAAGCTTCAATCAAGATTGCCAGAAAAAACACCAATAACTTCAGATATGCAGATAACATCACCCGTATGGCAGAAAGGAAAGAGAAACTAAAGAACCTCTTGATGAAGATGAAAGAAGAGAGTGAAAAAGCTGGCTTAAAACTCAACATTCAAAAAACTAAGATCATGGCATCTGGTCCTGTCACTTCATGGCAAATAAATAGGGAAACAATGGAAACAGTGACAGACTTTATTTTCTTGGGCTCCAAAATCACTGCAGATGATGGCTGCAGCCATGAAATTAAAAGATGCTTGCTCTTTGGCAAAAAAAAAAAAAAAAAAAGGTATAACAAACCAAGACAGCATATTAAAAAGCAGAGAAATCACTTTGCCAACAAAGGTCCATCTAGTCAAAGCTATGATTTTTCTAGTAGTCATGTATGGATGTGAGTGTTGGACTATAAAGAAATCTGAGCACTAACTAATTGATGCTTTTGAACTGTGGTGTTGGAGAAGACTCTTGAGAGTCCCTTGGACTGCAAGGAGATCAAACCAGCCAATCCTAAAGGAAATCAGTAGTAATATTGATATAGTGATATTCATTGGAAGGGCTGATGTTGCAGCTAAGCTCCAATACTTTGACCACCTGATGTGAAGAGCTGACTCAGGAAAGACCCTGATGCTGGGAAAGATTCAAGGCAGGAGGAGAAGGGGACAACATAGGATGAGATGGTTGCATGGCATCACAAACTCAATGGATATGAGTTTGAGCAAGCTCTGGGAAATGATGAAGGATACAGAAGCCTGACGTGCTGCAGTCCAAGGGGTGTAAAGAGTACGACATGACTGAATGACAACAACAGCAAATGGTAGATGAAAACACAGGGTGAAAAGTCACTGCAGGGACACAAGCTTGGGGAGCGGCTTTGTAATCAATTCCAGTCTTCTGGGTTAAGATGAGTTGCTTACTAAGTGCAATCAGTCCTCAAAAGCATGATGTAGGAAAGTGTTGAGCTCTCCACCACACATAGGTTTTATTCTTTGGGTTAAAAAATGTTGGAAGGATATCATTTGTATTTTCCTTTATTTATTTCCAGTATGTCTTATGATCTTCATTCCTATTCCATCCTCTCCTTCTAGAAAAAAAAAAAAAATCTGTGATTAATAGAAGTAATATATTAAATATTTGACACTGTACTAAACATTGCTGATATTTATCTCAATATTACTCTTGACAGTACTTGAGTGTAGACAATATTTATAATACGTGAGTCATGAGGAAACTGAAGAATAGAGAGTGCAAACTGTTTAGAGTAGCACAATTTTAAATGTTAAAGAAAGGATACAAATTATGATATCTGTGACTCTTTATGCTTTTCTTTAAAAATCATTATACTCTACTGTCTCTATGATCTGAGGTGACCATTCCTAATGTATTTCGTAATAAACTATTTATTGCCCAGTAATGTTCTAGGCTTTTGAAATACAGCACAAAAAAAAGTTAATAGAAATCTCTGTCCTCATGGAACTAATACTCTAGTAAGTAAACAATATAATAATCAAAAATGTAAAATTTACAGTGTGTAAAATGATTCAAAAGCAGAGACATTACTTTACCAACAAAGGTTCGCCTAGTCAAGGCTATGGTCTTTCCTGTGGTCATGTATAGATGTGAGAGCTGGACTGTGAAGAAGGCTGAGCGCCGAAGAATTGATGCTTTTGAACTGTGGTGTTGGAGAAGACTCTTGAGAGTCCCTTGGACTGCAAGAAGATCCAACCAGTCCATTCTGAAGGAGATCAATCCTGGAATTTCTTTAGAAGGAATGATGCTAAAGCTGAAACTCCAGTATTTTAGCCACCTCATGCGAAGAGTTGACTCATTGGAGAAGACTCTGATGCTGGGAGGGATTGAGGGCAGGAGGAGAAGGGGACGACAGAGGATGAGATGGCTGGATGGCATCACTGACTCGATGGATGCGAGTCTGAGTGACCTCCGGGAGCTGGTGATGGACAGGGAGGCCTGGCGTGCTGCGGTTCATGGGGTCGCAGAGAGTCGGACACGACTGAGCGACTGATCTGATCTGATCTGAAAATGATAGTAATGCTATGGTAAAAGTCAAGCATGGTAAGTATCTATTGAGCACCGAGGATTTTAATATTTTAATAAAATGGCATGGAAATTGTTATGCAGAAGATGGTATCTGACCAAAGACATCAAGAAGATACAGGGCAAACTGTATCTGTTGCCATGTTCTGTAATAAACAAGAGGCTACTGAACTTGAAACTGAATGAGAATATGAATGACCCAAGAGAAGGTTCGAAGTTCGCAGAGAAATTGGAGAGTTCATACAATGCAACATCTATAAAACATTTGTACAAACTCTGGCTTCTACAATCAGTGAAATGAAAATAAATTTTAAACAAAATTGAGTCATAAGCTGAATTATGTTTTAAAGTGCATTTTTGAGAATATGCCGAAGGGCTCCAGATTCAGTATCAAAGACATCTGCTTTCATACCACTGTAATAATCCAGATGATGAAAGGCAGGATGCTAGCTGTGGAAGTAACAAAAGGTAGACAGAACCTCACTGTATTTTGAAGATACAGTCAATGGGAGGTGATGATGAATAGATTCTGAGGTGTGACAGACTGTGGGATTGAACATTCTTATTGATTTCATGTTTCAAATTAAGTCATAATTTTAAAATTACATGTGGATGTCAGTAAAAAGGTGGCTCAGGGGAAAAAAAAAATTCCAATACTATAACCGGAGCTCTCTTCCATTGCTTTGAAATGGTATTTGAAATGGAAAACAAATATGGTTTGGGGAGACAGTTATACACACTTTGGTCTCATTGACAGATTCATTGACTTAAATGTGACAGAGCAGTGAAGTGGAAAGAGAAAGAAAAAGGAATTTTGGGAGACAAGACCTTAAATTTATTCCCTCCACAAAAAGTATAGCTAATGTTGATAGTGATAACATGTGTCAAATGCTTGTACTTGCATTATCTCATCCTCTCAGCTAATCTTGCAGAGTAGACATTGATTTCATCTGTATATATGAGGAAAATCATGACACTGAGAGTTTAAGTAACATTTTTCATGAGACAGTGAATATGCACATTGTAGAAACATTTGGCAAGCTATTTAAACTTACTGAAATTACAGTCTCTGATTTTTTTTTAATTGAAAGTACATACCTAGATCAAATTAAAGTTGAAATATTTCACTTTTGCTTAATACGTATATGATTTTAAAATGTGAATTGATCCCAAATATCTTTATTCTATCAACAGACACAGAAAATTTAACAGATATCTGGTATAATGTTACAATGAAGTACCAACTTTCCCTGAAATTGAAAGGAACTGCTCTGAGTGTATTTCCAATAAGTGTACAGAGGAAAAGTATTTTGGCTCATTTAATTTTGCAAGACCTCTCTCTTGTACATAATTCAAATTCCTTTTTTTGCCCATAGGAATAGTGAGGCAGGTATGCATTAATTCATGTCATAGTACAAGAATAGGTAGTAATAAAACAGTGGCATTTTCCAAATTGCCAGTATAAAGAATTGTCAGAAGAACATGAGTATTATCTTCAGAATCTCCAAGGGGTTAACCTTTATGTTATCTGTTAAATATGAATTATGTATTAGCTCCTCATATTTCCATATATAAAACTTTGTGCCTTGGTCCTGTTCCTTGGAATGACCTTGATGTAATCAAAGATAATAGTGTTCTTTACCAAAGACATTAATCAATAACTTTATAATATGAAGCACTATGAATATTTAATAGCTTCAGCTTGAATAATTCAGATTTTGTATCTCTAAAAAATAAAGTCAATTGAGTGACTGAGACTTCTAAATCTCCTCTTTTGCTGTTCTATTTACTACTCCAATTTGAGGAAGGTATGGAATTATATATGTATATATATATATGTGACATAATGCCTATTATGCTCTCTTTTTGTGTATGTATAATTTCTATTTGTTATTCATTTCACTGCTGAATATGAGCAGCCATTTTGTTAAGTTCACAATTCAAGCACGAGTTCATATGGAAAGCAGTTGCTTTCATTCATTGAAAGGTACTCTGTCTAAAATATATCTTAAAATTTTAACAGGTGAGACCATGAAATATGTATTTGAAAATAAAAATACAGAATCATAAATGCCTAATAAAATTGCGTTAAGATCTTAAAAAGGAAATGATTGCAGATAAGATTGAAATTCAGTGTATAACTCATCTGAGAAAAGCCTTTGTGAAATTCCATTGAAATAGAATGCCAACATGAAATACATAGGAAACCCATTAATAAATGGGAATATATGTTGATACATTACATGTATGCTTATAATTGTAAGCCAAAGATTGGACTCTGTGTGTGTTTGTGTGTATGTATGTATGTGTGTGTGTGTGTGTGTGAGAGAGAGAGAGAGAGACATAGAGAATAACAGCTTAGAAAAAGTTTCTATTTACAACTCTTGATTTCTGCTCTATTTCTATTATTGAAGAATGAAACCTGAGCAAAAAAAAGATTGTGAGTTAGTTTTTGTTTGATTTTTTTTTTTTTTTTAATTTTACAACACATGGGAAACTTCAAGCTAGAGGAATAAATTAGCAGATATATATGGGTAGAGAGACACTTGCTAATTGCAAAATAACTTCCTGATGTTCAAGCTGGTTTTAGAAAAGGCAGAGGAACCAGAGATCAAATTGCCAACATCCACTGGATCATGGAAAAAGCAAGAGAGTTCCAGAAAAACATCTATTTCTGTTTTATTGACTATGCCAAAGCCTTTGACTGTGTGGATCACAATAAACTATGGAAAATTCTGAAAGAGATGGGAATACCAGACCACCTGATCTGCCTCTTAAGAAATCTGTATGCAGGTCAGGAAGCAACAGTTAGAACTGGTCATGGAACAACAGACTGGTTCCAAATAGGAAAAGGAGTACGTCAAGGCTGCATATTGTCACCATGTTTATTTAACTTATATGCAGAGTACATCATGAGAAATGCTGGACTGGAAGAAACACAAGTTGGAATCAAGATTGCCGGGAGAAATATCAATAACCTCAGATATGCAGATGACACCACTCTTATGGCAGAAAGTGAAGAGGGGCTAAAAAGCCTCTTGATGAAAGTGAAAGTGGAGAGTGAAAAGGTTGGCTTAAAGCTCAACATTCAGAAAACGAAGATCATGGCATCTGGTCCCATCACTGCATGGGAAATAGATGGGGAAACAGTGGAAACAGTGTCAGACTTTGTTTTTCTGGGCTCCAAAATCACTGCAGATGGTGACTGCAGCCATGAAATTAAAAGATGCTTACTCCTTGGAAGGAAAGTTATGACCAAACTAGATAGCATATTCAAAAGCAGAGACATTACTTTACCAACAAAGGTTCGCCTAGTCAAGGCTATGGTCTTTCCTGTGGTCATGTATGGATGTGAGAGCTGGACTGTGAAGAAAGCTGAGCGCCGAAGAATTGATGCTTTTGAACTGCGGTGTTTGAGAAGACTCTTGAGAGTCCCTTGGACTGCAAGAAGATCCAACCAGTCCATTCTGAAGGAGATCAATCCTGGAATTTCTTTAGAAGGAATGATGCTAAAGCTGAAACTCCAGTATTTTGGCCACCTCATGCGAAGAGTTGACTCATTGGAGAAGACTCTGATGCTGGGAGGGATTGAGGGCAGGAGGAGAAGGGAACGACAGAGGATGAGATGGCTGGATGGCATCGCTGACTTGATGGATGTGAGTCTGGGTGACCTCTGGGAGCTGGTGATGGACAGGAAGGCCTGGCGTGCTGCAGTTCATAGGGTCGCAAAGAGTCGGACACGACTGAGCGACTGATCTGATCTTATCTGATCTGATATATATCCATATATATGCAAAAATATGTCTTTACCAGTGAGCCACCTGGGAAGCCCCTAGTAGAGTAAAGTGAAGTTGCTCCAGTTGTGTCCTACCCTTAGCTACTCCATGGACCACAGCCTACCAGGCTCCACCGTCCATGGGATTTTCCAGGCAAGAGTACTGAAGTGGGTTGCCATTTCCTTCTCCAATGCATGAGTGAAAAGTGAAAGTGAAGTAGAATAAAAGATGAGACCAAATATATGACTTCCAATAATGAGAATCAATAAAGACAAAAAAAAATGAAACTTTGTAATGAATAATGATCTAAATATTCACCTGAGGATTTATTCCTTTGTTGCAGGTTTTTGGAGCAATGGACTATATTGTTTGAATCAACACTGATGTGTATTGCCATAAATAAGGGATTTTTCAAGCTGGTTCCATGTGGTCTAAAATTATTTTATTTATTACTAAAAGGAATGCCTTCGACAAGTCTTGTGGTAGAAACAAATTTATTGTCTGTGCTATCCACCTGTGTTATTTCCCCATATATTACCATTGATATATATTACCCATTCTTCACAGCAATGGCTTTGCAGTGAGAAATTAAATATCTCATTGTCTCTCTCCATCTATTTTACATTATAATGTTTCTGAGCAGACTTTTACAATTCTCTCAGAATTGTAGCAGATCTTTAAATAGAAACAAAGCTAAAACAAATATCTTCAGACTTAGTTGAAAAATTCTTTTTAATTTTATATGTAGGATGCTTAAATAAAATATGCTTTCTTCTAAAATAAGCTTTCTTCTCTTTTTAAGAAGAAAACAAATAAGTGGTATGTCAGTGAAATTATCTGGAGCTGAATCCGTCTTAAATAAAAGCAAGACTAGACTAGAGACAATCTAAAATAGATATTGTGCCAGAAACAGGAAAAATAATTATTTATTTTGTATTCCTTTATTCTAACATTTTAATCTATTCTATACTATGCTATCAGTTCAGTTAGTTCAGTCACTCAGTCCTTTCCGACTCTTTGCGACCCCATGAATCACAGCATGCCAGGCCTCCCTGTCCATCACCAACTCCCGGAGTTCACTCAGACTCACATCCATCGAGTCAGTGATGTCATCCAGCCATCTAATCCTCTGTCTTCCCCTTCTCGTCTTGCCCCCAATCCCTCCCAGCATCAGAGTCCTTTCCAATGAGTCAACTCTTCTCATGAGGTGGCCAAAGTTCTGGAGTTTCAGCTTCATCATCACTCCCTCCAAAGAAATCCCAGGGCTGATCTCCTTCACAATGGCCTGGTTGGATCTCCTTGCAGTCCAAGGGACTCTCAAGAGTCTTCTCCAACACCAACAATTGATGCTTTTTGATGTTCAAAAGCATCAATTCTTCAGCACTCAGCCTTCTTCACAATCCAACTCTCACTTCCATACATGACCACAAGAAAAATCATAGCCTTCACTAGACGGACCTTTGTTGGCAAAGTAATGTCTCTGCTTTTGAATATGCTATCTAGGTTGGTCATAACTTGACTTCCAAGGAGTAAGCGTCTTTTAATTTCATGGCTGCAGTCATCATCTGCAGTGATTTTGGAGCCCAAAAAATTAAATCCTGACATTGTTTCCACTGTTTCCCCATCTATTTTCCATGAAGTGATGGGACCAGATACCATGATCTTCGTTTTCTGAATGTTGAGCTTTAAGCCAACTTTTTCACTCTCCTCTTTCACTTTCATCAAGAGGCTTTTTAGTTCCTCTTCACTTTCTGCCATAAGGGTGGTGTTATCTGCATATCTGAGGTTATTGATATTTCTCCCGGCAATCTTAATTGCAGCTTGTGTTTCTTGCAGTCCAGCGTTTCTCCTGATGTGCTCTACATATAAGTTAAATAAGCAGGGTGATAATATACAACTTTGACGTACTCCTTTTCCTATTTGGAACCAGTCTGTTGTTCCGTGTCCAGTTCTAACTGTTGCTTCCTGACCTGCATACAGATTTCTCAAGAGGCAGATCAGGTAGTCTGGTATTCCCATCTCTTTAAGAATTTTCCACAGTTTATTGTGATCTGCTATACCATATGTTATAAAATGTAAAAATGAATAAAAGGAAACTTCATGTGAAATTGTATCAGAAACGTCTGCAGGAAGTACTCATGCACATACCAGACTGAGCCAGCAGAAGGAGGTCCAGAAGTCATTGTAATGCAGTCTGTTTGTATAGAATTCTTTGTGTTACATTCTCTGGATCTCAACTATTTATCCATGATGTTACAAATGTTACTGTTCTTCTGGTACAAGGAGGGATATTTTTTACACAGGAATTTCACCACCTGCTTGTAATAAAAGGAAAGAAGATCACTCCCTGTCCTGGCAACAATGCATAATCCACCAATAAGAAACCAAAACAACCTTGAACTCTTGGTTTTTCTCTGGTGAACTTTTATTCAGAAGGACCCTCCCCAATCTCCTCATTTGAACCTTTGTAGCATCCATTGTGAAGGATTGATTCCTGACAAATCTAGATAAATGGTGCTTTATATTTTATGTACTTTTATGCATGTTTGAAATACTATATGATTGCATTGTTTTAAAAATGATGGTTTTGTATTTCAAAGGTTGGTGTGTTTTTTTTGGAAATTTCCAGATCAGATCGAATTTTAAGGACTATAGTAATGATTTTTCAGGGTGACAATGATTTTATACCAACTCAATTAGATTAGCAGTAGATATTCCTAGATACATCCATAGCAAACCTTTCCATGTGTACAAAGATTCTTAGCTAGCTTTATTTTTTGTCTCTAGGGAATATATAAAATCATGCTAAATTAGCAAAAAAAAAAAAAATCCATACACAATGTATACATCTTCCGTATGTGTGTGTGTGCTAAATTGCTTCAGTCATGTCCACTCCTTTGTGACACAATGGACTGTAACCCGCCAGGTTCCTCTGTCTGTGGGCTTCTTCAGGTAAGAATAATGGAGTGGGTTGCCATGCCCTCCTCCAGGGGATGGAACCCAGGTCTCTTATGTCTCTTACAGGTGAGTTCTTTATGACTAGCACCACCTGGGAAGCCCTGTCTTTCATATACCACTATCTTGAAAGGTGTTACATTAAAATATAGTGTATATATATAAATGAACAAATTATAAATGTATAGTTCAATCAGTTTGCACATCATGAGGATGTTAAACACCTACACAGTTCACAGAGCAGTACCTCATTATACTTCTCCTGCTTCTCCCTCCAAATAACCATTGACTTAACTTACAACAGCTTAGATAATTGTGTCTAGTTGTGCTTGATCTGTGTGTGTGCGTGCACTGTGCATGGTGAGGGTGTGGACTATTGTTTATGAATGTATAATTGTGTATGAATATATATCTTCTTTAGTCTATATTTTGGGTTGATGAGATTCATCGGAGATTTTGCTTGTAGCAATAGTTCATTCTTTTATGTTGATTTATAATTTCATATTTAGAAATATATAACAATTGATTTATTCAATGCATTGTTGATAAATATTTGGTTTGCTTCCAGTTTAGAGCAAGTATACTCAAAGCTTCCATGTTTTTTTTGTTTGTTTGTTTTGTCTCTTAATGAACATATTATGCATTTGTTTGATACATACAATTGAATAAAAATGTTAGTGCATGGGTATCAACAATAGATAGTGCCAATTTTCCATTTTATCTACCACATTGTAGCTCCATCAGTGATATATGGGTTATTCTCAATCCTATTAACTGCAGCAACCTAGTGGGTGTATAGTGTTACCTTGTTTTATTTATTTTTCCTCATGATAACTATGTCTTATATTGCCCTCATGATTAATGGGAACATTTTCATACAGTAATTGACCATTTGGATGTTCTTTTTATTTAAGTGCCTCATCAACCATCCTGTCCATTGCTTATGAGATTCTATTTTCTTATTGATCGGTAGGACTTTATATATTGCTCTGGAGATAAGCTTTTGTCAGTTATATGTTTTACAAATATTGTCCTTAGTTTGTGACTTGAATATTTAATCTGACATATGTGATATTATATGAACTAGTACATTATTATATATCTTGTGGTGTTTCAAAAATCAACAAAACAGTATCTGTTGAACAGAACATCCTTTCTTTATTGTCATATATCATGTCCATATATGTGAGTGTTTCTGGACTCCCAAATCTTTACCATTGATTTTTTTTTTTTGTTAACCTTAATCCAAAACATACCTTTCTAATTTATTTTCCAGTATATGTAATAGTCATTAGAATAATCCACCAACTCTTTATTTTTAATTAATTACTTTTGCATTACTTATACTACATATTTTAATATCTATTTTACAATATCCACAAAAGAAACTTATTGTAATGTTTGTGATTGTGCTGCATGTTTAGAACAATCTGAGCAGATTAACGTTTATCAATTTTGAACCACTGGTTGCTGGAACAGGATATCATCCTGCATTTATTTAGGTCTTTTTAAATGTATATCAATAAGCTTCATGGTCTTTAGTTCAAAGGACTTTTTCATTTTATATGAATATATTTTGTGCCTCTTGATTTTGATGATCTGCCTCTTGAGAAATTTGTATGCAGGCCAGGAAGTAACAGTTAGAACTGGACATGGAACAGCAGACTGGTTCCAAATAGGAAAAGGAGTACGTCAAGGCTGTATATTGTCATCCTGTTTATTTAATTTATGTGCAGCTTACATCGTGAGAAACGCTGGACTGGAAGAAACACAAGCTGGAATCAAGATTGCCGGGAGAAATATCAATCACCTCAGATATGCAGATGACATCACCCTTATGGCAGAAAGTGAAGAGGAACCAAAAGCCCCTTGATGAAAGTGAAAGTGGAGAGTGAAAAAGTTGGATTAAAGCTCAACATTCAGAAAACGAAGATCATGGTATCTGGTCCCATCACTTCATGGGAAATGGATGGGGAAACAGTGGAAACAGTGTCAGACTTTAGTTTTTGGAGCTCCAAAATCACTGCAGATGATGACTGCAGCCATGAAATTAAAAGACGCTTACTCCCTGGAAGGAAAGTTATGATCAACCTAGATAGCATATCGAAAAGCAGAGACATTACTTCGCCAACAAAGGTTCACCTAGTCAAGGCTATGGTCTTTCCTGTGGTCATCTATGGATGTGAGAGCTGGACTGTGAAGAAAGCTGAGTGCCGAAGAATTGATGCTTTTGAACTGTGGTGTTTGAGAAGACTCTTGAGAGTCCCTTGGACTGCAAGGAGATCCAACCAGTCCATTCTGAAGGAAATTAGCCCTGGAATTTCTTTGGAAGGAATAATGCTGAAGCTGAAACTCCAGTATTTTGGCCACCTCATGCGAAGAGTTGACTCATTGGAGAAGACTCTGATGCTGGGAGGGATTTGGGGCAGGAGGAGGAGGGGACGACAGAGGATGAGATGGCTGGATGGCATCACTGATTCTATGGATGTGAGTCTGAGTGACCTCTGGGTGTTGGTGATGGACAGGGAGGCCTGGCGTGCTGTGATTCATGAGGTCGCAAAGAGTCGGACACAACTGAGTGACTGATCTGATGTGATCTGATATCATTTTCTTTACATAAGGCTTATATCTGGTATATAGATCCAATAAATTGTTGCACAGTAGTCACAATCTAATGACATATTAGTAACATGCTGTTGCTGCTGCTGCTGAGTCACTTCAGTCGTGTCTGACTCTGTGCAACCCCATAAACGGCAGCCTGTCAGGCTCCCCCATCCCTGGGGTTCTCCAGGCAAGAACACTGGAGTGGGTTGTCATTTGCTTCTTCAGTGCATGAAAGTGAAAAGTGAAAGTGAAGTCACTCAGTCCTGTCTGACTCTTAGTGACCCCATAGACTGCAGCCTACCAGGCTCCTCCATCCATGGGATTTTCCAGGCAAGAGTACTGGAATGGGGTGCCATTGCCTTCTCCAATTAATAATATACTGATATGTTATTATTCAGTATTACATTTCTGAATAATGCTAGTTTTCTACCTTCTTCTAATGTATCTTCTTTCTTAGTTCACAGAGAAAACTTTAAATTTTTCTTTTCAATTGTTATTTCAAATCTTTTTGTGGATTTTGTGAACATCCTTTATTCTTTTTGTAAATGTCCTTCTGTAAAGGGTAAATATCTTTTATCCCTTATGGAAATTCTCTATTACTAGCTTAATTTTTATTAAGATTGGTAAGTGAATTTTACCTAATGCTTTAATTGGTGCTTAATGTTATAATATTTTCTCCTGATTCAGTTATGATGGGATTATACTGACAAAGTCTAAATTTCAAAGGATTCTTCATTCATAGACTAATAAACCCAAAATGTTCATAAAGAATTTCATATATATTGTTTACATATATTTTATTTAGTATTTAGGCATACTCACTTCTGAGTGAGAGACTGACCTGAATTTAGCAAGCAATTCTTCTTTGTCTGATCTTGGCAGAGTTTGCAGAAGATTTACACCTTTTTTACTGCTAAGTTTCAAAGAATTTGTCAGAAAAATGCATTGGCCTTCTTGTGGAAATTTAATCAGATACTCAAGTTATTCATTGGTTATAGAACTATATAAAATCTTCTTTCTTTTTTTTTTTTACATTTAATGAGTTGTAAGTTGCTTTACCAAGGTTTTTTGATGTACTTATATGCAGAGTACATCATGAGAAATGCTGGACTGGAAGAAACACAAGTTGGAATCAAGATTGCTGGGAGAAATATCAATAACCTCAGATATGCAGATGACACCACCCTTATGGCAGAAAGTGAAGAGGAACTAAAAAGCCTCTTGATGAAAGTGAAAGTGGAGAGTGAAAAGGTTGGCTTAAAACTCAACATTCAGAAAACGAAGATCATGGCATCTGGTCCCATCACTACATGGGAAATAGATGGAGAAACAGTGGAAACAGTGTCAGACTTTGTTTTTCTGGGCTCCAAAATCACTGCAGATGGTGACTGCAGCCATGAAATTAAAAGACGCTTACTCCTTGAAAGGAAAGTTATGACCAACCTAGACAGCATATTCAAAAGCAGAGACATCACTTTGCCAATAAAGGTTCGCCTAGTCAAGGCTATGGTCTTTCCTGTGGTCATGTATGGATGTGAGAGCTGGACTGTGAAGAAGGCTGAGCGCTGAAGAATTGATGCTTTTGAACTGTGGTGTTGGAGAAGACTCTTGAGAGTCCCTTGGACTGCAAGGAGATCCAACCAGTCCATTCTGAAGGAGATCAGCCCTGGGATTTCTTTGGAAGGAATGATGCTCAAGCTGAAACTCCAGTATTTTGGCCACCTCATGCGAAGAGTTGACTCATTGGAGAAGACTCTGATGCTGGGAGGGATTGAGGGCAGGAGGAGAAGGGGACGACAGAGGATGAGATGGCTGGATGGCATCACTGACTCGATGGATGTGAGTCTGAGTGACCTCCGGGAGTTGGTGATAGACAGGGAGGCCTGGCGTGCTGCAGTTCATGGGGTTGCAAAGAGTCGGACATGACTGAGCGACTGATCTGATCTGATCTGATCTGAGATACTCAACTCAAAAACGCTTTATCTTGTTTAGATCAGATTGTAACAAAATTGAGAAAGCAATAAAGTAGAGCTATATCCATTAATCCTAAGAAATTCTTTTTTTCTAAGTCCTTTAGAATTCTCCACAATTAGTTTTCTTTCTATGTGGTTGTATTTATGCCTCATCATTTAAATATTATTTAATGCATATAAAAATTTCTATATAAGCAGTGATCATTATTTCCAGGTTATTAAGGTAAATCACTAGTAATATGAAGGTACTTGGACCTATGTTTTTGACTCTTGCTTTCACCTAATGTGATTAACACTTTGACATGAATAAAAAATAAAATAATGATGTACATACATGCTAAGATCTTCAACTATGTCTGACTCTGTACAATCCTATGAACTGTAGCCCACCAGTCTCTCCTCTGTCTCCTGGCAAGAATATTGGAGTGGGTTGCCTCCAGGGGATCTTCATGACCCAAGAATTGAACCCACATCTTCTGCAGCTCCTTCACTGCGGGTGGATTCTTTACTACTGAGCCACTACTACTATTGCCACTACTCCTACTACTACTACTAAGTCGCTTCAGTCGTGTCCAACTCTGTGTGACCCCATAGACTGCAGCCCACCAGTCTCCCCCGTCCCTGGGATTCTCCAGGCAAGAACACCAGAGTGGGCTGCCATTTCCTTCTCCAGTGCAAGAAAGTGAATAGTGAAAGTGAAGTCTCTCAGTCATGTCCAACTCTTAGTGACTCCATGAACTGCAGCCCACCAGGCTCCTCTGTCCATGGGATTTTCCACTGGGGAAGCCCAAAATAATGATATTTTATTGCAAAAATATGAAATAATATTTAAAATTAAATTTTTGGTTAGTAGGTGTGATGATGCAGCTCTTTGCATATCACAGAAAACATGAAGGATGCCATTTATATCATTTTAGGTTAACATCAAAGAAGAATCCTATGAAATATTAATGGGAGCAGGATTAAAGTATGTATGGGTAATTTCTAAAGATTCTACAAAGCATTTCTGCAGAGTCTATAATAACCTGTAATACCAATAATTGGATAAACAGGATTATTATCTTCCCATATGATTTTCATTTTGCACAAGTACAAATTTAAATGATTCAAAATTTAAATATAGTAACAGAAAGTAACCAGTCCCATTATAAATCTATAAATGTAGATTTACAGGAGCCCAAGCGCTAGCTTATTCCTGCTTCTTCCCTCAAAGTAATTCTTACAGAAAATATTAATCACATATATAAGCTAACATATACATTTTTTTCTTGTGCCCTATCATTTAATTGTAGAGAAGTATACCATTAATCATCATTCTGATTATAAAATGAAAGCAGAATGAAAATTCAGTTTATTTATTCAGAACATGGAAATAACAATATTCCTTGTAATATTAAGGAGACTATAAAATACATCTCAGTCTCACCACAATTACAAGTTACATCAGTAAATGTAATTGCTCTGTACCATAGCAATTACTTTAAAATGCTTAGCCTTCAGTTATATGAGAGTTTTGTTTTTTGAACAGTATCAGGCCATTAAATGTGCTGACTGGTGTTATCATTTCATTTTCCTTTCCTTCTGAAGCTCGTGACAATGAAAGCATTTCTGCAGATTCTATACAAAGTCACAAACAAAGTCACCGGGCTGGAGCTTGTCACCCAATAATAGACTTCGTCATTTATGAGTTCCCACTTTATGGCACTCCTGAAATGCTTTCACCTGAACCATTACTGAGCAACCTGAATCATGAGGATAAATCTGCCACTGTGTTCTGCATACAATGACAGATCATCTAAAGGGCGAAAGAGTGTCAGTGAGAAGAGAGCCACTTCTATCACACCTCCCCTCTGCCCATCTATATGCATGCCTGAGTAGGAGGAAACTCTTGCTTTCTTACAATATTATTTATTGGAAGCTGTTACTCCATTGCATTTTTCACTCACAATTTGACAATTCCTCCTACAGTGTAGTTGCTGCAGCAAACACATACTTCTCTTCTGTAGTAACTGCTGTCAGCAAAGGAGAGTTAATTTCCTTCTTGCTGATTCTCAATTTGAGCATCTATGTGCCAGGCATTCTGCCTGCATTTTGCTTCATTATTTCATTTAGTTCTCATGGCAGCCCTATGGAATGGATATTATTATTTTCCTAATATAATGAATATTATTATTTTTCATAAAAAAATCTGTTACAAACCTAGTTAAGTAGTGCAATAACTATTCAACCTTGATTTTCTCTGATTCCAAACTCTGCCCTTTCAATGGGCTGTGTCTCTAGCTTTTGTGCACATAATGTATTATTAGCATTGTTTTCTATAATGTATTATTAGCATTATATTCTTTTCATTTTTTAAACAATGAAATATATATACATACACATACATACAAGTATACATACAGCTGCTGCTGTATATAACTTAGATATACAATTAAGTTTGATGATAAGCCAAACAATACGTTTAGAAGTCAGCTTCATACCTTAAAAAATCCTTGTTTGTTCCCTGTCAAATTCATTCTCTTGGGAGTAATAACCACTTTTTCCAAATTATGTGTTATTAAACATCTCTCTTTTCTTTAGAGTTTCACTATCTGTGTTATGTATATATAGTTACTTAGTTCATTTTTTTCATTTCCAGTGCATTTCCAATTTACATAAATGAAATTAGTTTTGTTCTTTTGAAGCTTGCTATTCTCAGTTAATGTTATGCTTTTAAGATTCATCCAATTTGGCACATGCACCTGCAGTCTTGGGCTTCCCAGGTGGCACTAGTGATAAAGAACCCACCTGCCAATGCAGGAGACATAAGAGACAGGAGTTCGATCCCTGGGTGGGAAAGATCCCCTGGAGGAGGGCATGGCTACTCACTCCAGTAATCTTGCTTGGAGAATCCCATGGACAGATAGAGCCTGGTGGGCTACAGTCCATAAAGCTTGCAAAGAGTCGAAGACCATTGAAAAGATGTAGTATGCACGCAGCTGCTGTTTTTTCCATTGTTGATGGAAATTTGAGTGGTTTCCAGTGTTTTACTGTTATGAACAGGACTGAAAGAAAAATTATGATTTCATGTCTACAGAAGAACATGTGCAATATTGTCTCTAGGGTATACACCAAGTAGTGGGATTTCTAGCTCATAAAATATGCACATGTCAAATACATGAGTAGTGGTTTAACCACTAAATCCTGTCCAGCTCTTGCCACTGCCTGGACTGTAGCCCTCCAGGCCCCTCCTCCATGGGATTTTCCCAGCAAGTACTGGAGTGGGTTTCCCTTTCTTTCTCCAGGTGATTATCTAGACCCAGAGATAGAACTGGGGTCTCCCGCATTGTAGGCAAATTCTTTACCAACTGACCCACCAAGTATTGTCACAATCATATGGCTTTCTTTCTTTAATTTGTTAATGTTTAAAAACATATTGATCAATTTTCTGTTGTTAATCTAGAATTTTTGAGAAACAAATAGTTCATTATATATTATCTTTTAATATATAGTCTTGCGTTGTCTTGGTATTTTTGCTCTTAATAATTTTCATTTTTAGAAGCTTAACATTTTGTTTGTTTCTTCAACTCTGCAAGTACTTGTGTGAGACTGGACTTAAATATCTCTTGATAAATGCTTAGAAAAAAGTAATTCTAATGCTATTTGATTATTGTGTGGAATATTAAAAGGTTACTGATTTAGATTCTCTAGAGCTAAATTTCCATTTCAATTTTCTAGTTCTTTACATCTTAGTAAAATTATATTATTCAGGGAATTTATCCACATAAGTTTTCAAAACTACTAGCATACAAACATTCAATTTTAGCATGTAATATATTTACATTTTAATATCCTACTTTTATACTGTTATTTGCTTCTTTATTCCTGTTGTAGTACAGGAATTTTATCATTATCCTGCCAAATTTGGTCTATTTGTCTCAAACATAATCCAAGCACTCCTAAGCAAATATATCATTTTAAAATAATTAAAAAGCCTCAGATATTTAAAATTACTAAAACCAATGGATACAATAAGAAAAAAGTCTAGAAAATTAATATTTATTTGATCCCAGTTTCATATTTAAGCAAAAAACAAGTAATTATAAACTTTGGTTTCCTGTTATGAATGATATAATTTCATAAACAAAAAGTTCATCCTTCTAAAAATTGAGATATAAATATATAGAAAAATTAAAGATTTATTTTAAAATAATGAATGCTGTTTCTATTATAGGTAAAAGTATTATCACATGGTTTTGTTTTAGAGTAGTATCTCCATCTAAAGGCTACCCTTATTTCTCTAAGATATTATGATAAAAGCAGGATACTCATGAATGAGTCACTACTTCAAGAAGTAGAAACTCATCGTAGTGACAGAAAATGTAATGTTTACAAATGGAAAATACTATGCTTATTATAAAACAGGTCATTTATTCCTAAATTTAAGAGTCATAAATATTGTACCAGTACATATTACTCTTTTAATAATGCTTTTATATTATCCACCTTGTAATAAAATTTTGAATCCCTTTTGAAGAAGGAAAGTGCATATGGTTTCCATCTTTCAGAAGTATAATTTTATAAGTATACTTGCAGGAAAGAGTTGCTAAATGATAATAAGTAACATGCTGTGGTGTCTTAATGAATTCAAGAAGTCATTTGCTTTTTCATTGTGAATGTCTTAAAAAATTTTTGAATATTAGTTGAATAGTGATGAAAAAGTAAACACTAAATTGCTTTGAAATGGTAGAAAGAGCTATTTAACATTCATATACAATGAAGTGACTATTGGGGGTATTAAATATTTTATCACCTGCAATCCTTAGTTAAAAATTGTACCTTGACCCCCAGTAAAAATTATACCATGGAGAAACTATGATCATAAAATTTTGTACATAAGGCAGAATTTTTTAATACTCCTTATATAATGTTTCCAATAACCTTGTAATATGTTTGCTGCATTAAGGTAAAGGGAGGCTATAGCAAGGAGAAAAGTGAGATAGATGACTGTCCTTTCTGATCTAAAGAAATTGAAAGAGGAAGTGAGTAAAATACGAGAGCCCACTGCTCATATAACTGCTTCCTCACAGTGAAACGTCAAGGTGGAGTTTGGAGTTCTAGGATAGGCCTCAAACCAGTGGAGACATCTGAAGCTGCAGATTCAGGAGTCTGAAAAACAGATTGTCCAGCAGGACAGATTCAGTGAAGAGAGAGTGTAGGTTTGGCAAAGGGAAAGAATAGCCAGTGGATCTTGCAGAAGCACTGTTGCATCCATTTGAACTCTACATTGTGTAGTAGGTCAGTATTTTCTTTATTTCCTGTTTGTGCCCAAAGTACCAGAGGACCATGGAGAAGCAAAGGCTAAAATATCATGACCAAACAGTCACTAGCAATGAAGTCTTCAATCTAGCACAGTGAGATCTAGTTTTTGGTGACAGCAAGGCATAGTTCAAGCCAGGTGCAATTACTTATATCAGAACGCTCTCCAGTCAAGGGGAGACAGGGATTCCAGACAGGAGGAAGAATTTTGAAGTTGTAGCTGTGGAATCTCAGGCCTCCTGCCCTCCACCCACAAAATGTTAAGGCTCAGAAGCCACAGAGCCTCAATCCCACTTATATTTGGTACATTGTTATAGAAGATATTCATCTAATTAGAAAAAAAATAATAATTGTATTAAGGTAAATTTGTCGACATCAAAAACAGATTAATGCCCCTCCCCCCCAAAGATGTCCATGTCCCAATTCCCAGAACAGGGGGCAATGTTACACTGCATGGTAAAGAGGAAAGTAAATTGTAGCTGGAATGAAGGTTATTCGTCATCTGACCTTAAACCAGGGAGAATGGCTTGAAGGAGCCAGGTGTGCCTAATGTAATCACAAGCATGTTTAAAAGTGGATGTGAAGGCAGAAGAAATAGTCAGAGAGATGTGAGCTGAGAGCTCCACCAATCTTTAAAAGTCTTCCCCCAAGAGTCACCAGAAAGGAACACAGACCTGCCAGTACCTTGAGGGGAACACCCAAGCTACAAAAAAGAAAGTAAGCTTGTGGGGGATTTTTTGTTTTGTTTTAGCTGTGCCAGGCAGCACGTGGGATCTTGGTTCCGAGACTAGGAAAGTTTGTGTTTTAATTCACTCACTACATGGTAATTTATTACAGCAGCTCTAGAGAACGAAAACAGTGAGATTAAACCAAAGTTGTTTTATGTTTTTGTTTATTTCTTTATTTTTCTCTGTATTCAATGATGGGGTATTTATGGGGGAAAAATTAACTTGGTTACACAGAGGTAGAAGGAAATGTGAATATACTTGTAACTCTGACAAACAGCTCTCAAAGATGGAGAAATGACCAAATTTAATTTCCTGATAAATTTTTTCAAGTACCTAATGAAATTTGAGTTTTCTTGTTACAACTTAAAGATGTTTTTCATCTATTCCCCTCAAAATCTACCCAGCCTAAGTTCTCCTAGTATCTTAATGTCTAGGCTTCATTTTTCTTTTCTTTTTTAAAGCTGAAAAGCAGTTTCATGTAGATCTTGAATAATGAACTGGTTTCTGAAACTCATTATCTCTGATAGCAAGTTAATTGCATTCACTTCCAACCTGTTTTGGCAAGAGCACACTATGTGTGCTTTGTTAAGACTTTGCTACTTACATGGCCATTGAAATTAAATCCTTGGGCTATCCTTTACTAATAACTTTCTTCGATCATGTCCACCTGGTCTCAGCCCTCTTGAACCTGGTGTTATTCTTTCCTTCACCTTTGCCACAATCTCAGATTATTCTCACCATTTCTCACCTGGACTATGGCAATAACGTAGAGTTGGTCTCTCTGTTGCCATTCTATTTCCCTTCTAGATATAGGCATACTCCTGTGATGCTTCCCTTTCAAAATCCTGCTTTTCATATCAATTTGTTGGAAGTCATCACTGTATCTCTGCTCCCTACGGGCCCTAGGCCATCACCACTCCTTCTGGACAAGTTACGTAATTGTGATCTCTTCATACTCTGTGCTCAGCCATGTCCGACTCTTTGTGGCCCAGTGAACTGTAATCTGCCAAATTCCTCTGTCTCTGGAATTTTCCAGGCAACAGTACTGGAGTGGGTTGCCCTTTCCTCCTGTAGAGGATCTTCTGAGCCCAGGGATTGAACCTGCATTGGCAGGCAGATTCTTTAGCACCACCTTTGAAACCCTCTTTTCTACTGTAATGTCTAATAAAGAGCTTGGAAAACTTAATGTACCAAATAGCATGTGTAAATAAATATTTCAAAATAGTTAAAACCAATACTTTACACAGTAATGGATCAGAGATTATTTTGATCTTTGCTAGTATTCCACTGATAGAAGAAGAGAAAGGAATCTTTTTTATCTCCTGCAGCTGAAGTTGCATTAATCACAATCAACACTCGATTATATTCATTTTTGACAAACTAAAATTTGATCTGTGCAGTAAGAGACTGATATAACTATTTTAATAGGCTGTTAATTAACCTAGGACCAAGGAGACTGAAATTAGTACATCAAAAAATACACCTTCTGTCCAGTGACTTCTCTGCATTTTTTGTTCAATGAATAATTTTTAGCATTATTATTGAAAGTGGTGGCTTCACTCAGTCTATTGATATTGATACTATCTACTGTTCATAAAGTTATCAACACCTTTAAAAGGATGTTAACTCACCTTTAAAAGGGTGTTTCCTGGGATTAAAAAAATAGGGAAAGTACAACAAAGCAGTTCACCATTTGTTACCATCCTTAACCATTGGTACACACCTGATTATTCCTCACAGGCCATTGTTTTTCATTCTCTAAGTTTACTTTTTTTCACTTGCTGATATTACTATTTGTTTCATGGTTGATTAATGTAACTTTTAATTACAGCACCCTGCCTAGCATGAAACCTAGTCAAACTGGGACTAATCCAGACTTTAAATGGATCCTTGTTTATTTTCCCTGAGTTCTTTGCGAAGGATAGAAAAGCAAAATGTTATTATAAAATTGTTACCTTGTTATAAAACCTCTCCATTTATAAATTCTACTGTTTTAAAAAGTCTTATAGTGTCTTTCATATTAGTTTACCAAGCACCAATGTTAATAAAAAGTATTAAAAAGGCGCATAACTGATGATAAAAAGGCTGAGGTTTATAATAGAAATATAAGTTTTCTAGGTCACTCTGTGTATACTCGCTTAAAAAAAAAGAGACAAGTGTTTCTACTTAAGAGAATTTGGAGATTCTACCCTCCTTGTGAGAGGGTTGTAAAGATGACAAATGACCTATACGTCTATGCTGAGATTGGGATGGAGTTATATATCAGTGAAATAAACTAGTTTGGAGTGAAAACATATAGACTCTTAAGATTTTGTACATTGGATAAACTTAACACAATACAGATTCCATGAAAAACACTAATAAAGTAGAAAATTCAAAGGAGAAATGTTTGAAATTCCAGATTTTTCCTTTCTTACGGAAAACTGCTGAGTGCTTAATCCTGGTTGTATTTTTTTGTTTTTTTAAGAAACGTTGCTATTGTTGTCTTTAACCTTAGAAAACTATCTTTCTAATGAAAAATAATGTTTCATTTTATTTATCCCTGTTATGAGAAAACCTCTCTCAAAATGTTAGGTCATTCAATTGCCAGTGAAGATATGGAAATTTAGAAAGGTTACAGATTTATCCCAGCTCCAAAATAAGGAAGCAGCAGAGTAGGTCACCAAGACTAGCTTTCTTAACTACAAATCAAGTCTTGTCACCACATAATACAATATATTAGTTTCCTTGTTTTTGCTGTTTAGTTGCTAAGTTATACCCACTCTTTTGCAACTCCATGGACTGTAACCCACCCAGCTCCTCTGTCCATGGGATTTCACAGGCAAGTATACTGGAAGGGGGCCATTTGCTTCCCCAGGGGTTCTTCCTGAATCAGAGATTGAACCTGCATCTCTTGAATTGGCAGGCAGATTCTTTTACCAATGAGCCACCAGGGAAGCCCGTTAGTTTCTCAGGGCTGTCGAAATAAAATATTATGAACTGTGTGGCTTCAACAAAGGAAATGTTTTCTTTCACAGTTCTGGAGGTTAGGAGTCCAAGATCAGGGTGTCAACAGGGTTAGTTCCCTCCGAGGGCCCTTAGGGGAAATCTGTTCAGTGCCTCTTTCCTAACGTCAGGTAATTTGGCAGGAATTTTTCACATTCCTTGCCTTCTGCTGCATTGCTCAGATCTCTGCCTTCATCGTCATGTGGCATTCTCCCAGTGTACATGTCGGCCTCTGTGCCTGCCTTTCCCCTCTTTGTGTTCTTGCTGTTCAGTTGCTCAGTTGTGTCTGACTCTTTGAGACCCCATGGACTGCAGCACGCCAGGCTTCCCTGTCCTTCACCATCTCCCGAAGTTTGCTCAAGTTAGTGTCCATTAAGTCAGTGAAGCTATCCAACCATCTCATCCTCTGTCATCCCCTCCTCCTGCCTTCAATTTTGCCCAGCATCAGGGTCTTTTACAAAGAGTTGGCCCTTCTCATCTGGTGGCCAAAGTATTGGAGCTTCAGAATCAGTTCTTCCAATGAATATTCAGGATTGACTGCCTTTATAATTTAATTGATTTGATCTCCTTGAAGTCCAAGGGACACTCAAGAGTCTTCTCCAGAACTACAGTTCAAAGGCATCAATTCTTCAGCACTCAACTTTTTTCTTTGTCCGTTTCTCACATCTGTACAAGACTACTGGAAAAACCATAGCTTTGACTATAGGGAACTTTGGAGGGAAAATAATGTCTCTGCTTTTTAATACACTTTCTAGGTTTGTCATTGCTTTTCTTCCCCATTTGAAAGATTCTAATTAAATTGGAGTAGCGCTGTTAAGTAAAAACTGCACCAGACAGGATGAATGGCCAAAGAAGACTGTATTCACAGATATTGCAGAAGTTGTCTAGACTATTACAATAGAGAAATTGAACTCAACTCTGTTGAGACAAATGGCAAGAGAATTTTTAAGCTCTGGGGTGAGCTAGTGAAAAAGTAGTGGCAGGGATATTAGTGGAGGGCGGTGCACTGGCTTCCATGATTAGGACATCTGTGTCTGCTAATTGGGGCCTATTGTAGTCAGGTCCCTACCCTCCCACAGAGACTAGGAGATAGGGCCTCTGTCTTAATGATTATATTTCAAAGCGATGACTCCCAGGTCTTTGGGAAAGACATTCATAGTTCTAAAGCAAGGTTATTTCAAGGTTAAAAAGCCTGGCAAGAGGCTGAGAGAGGATTTACATTTTAATGGAGCAGAAATAATTTACAATTGCAAGCTTTCTTTAATGTCTAAAAAGAGAGGTCAGGGACCCAGAGTTAGGAAGAAATCTATCTAAAGCTTAGTCAAGCTAAGCAGAATTGTCAAGGTCCCTTTAGGTAGAGAGAGCCCACACTAATGACAGCATTGAATTTATTCCCCTAATAAAGACCCTCTTCCAAATACCCTCACTTTCTGTGTTTAAGGTTAGCACTTTAGCATATTTGAAATGGTGGTGGGGGTAGAGGAATTCAGCTCAAAACACATGGATATGTAACTCACTAATCACTGAAAAGGAAGAGAAATATTTTTAAAATATTTTTGATTTTTGAAATATTTTAATAGGTAAAACTAGAAAAGTTTTATAATATAAAAGTATAAATTCCAGTGTCAAATGTTATTTTGATGCCTTCTAATGTATAGCAGAATTTTATGAAAGGAGTAATAAATGTGCAATAATGGCAAGTGACTAAAGTGTTTTATCCATTATAATGTGGATGACAAAAATAAACAATGAAAACAATTTATGAAAAATTAAATGTTAGATTTATTAAGGTAATATAAAAAACCCTACAATAAGTTTAGCTAAACCTCTCAAGATGAACAAATAAAAGCAAAACAAACATTATTTCATATCTTATATAATTATACTTGGAAAAAATTAAATTTTAAAAACATCAGATTTCCAGGTCTCTTAAAAATTCTATGACCCAGCAATCCCACTGTGGGGCATACACACTGAGGAAACCAGAATTGAAAGAGACACATGTACCCCAATGTTCATTGCAGTGCTGTTTATAATATCCAGGACATGGAATCAGCAGTATAAGAAAGCTGTGGTCATATACACAATGGAGTATTACTCAGCCATTAAAAAGAATACATTTGAATCAGTTCTAATGAGGTGGATGAAACTGGAACCTATTATACAGAGTGAAGTAAGCCAGAAAGAAAAACACCAGTACAGTATACTAACACATATGTATGGAATTTAGAAAAATGGTAACGATAAACCTGTATGTGAGAGAGCAAAAGAGACACAGATGTCTAGAACAGTCTTTTGGACTCTGTGGGAGAGGGAGAGTGGAATTATTTGGGAGAATGGCATTGAAATATGTATAATATCACATAAGAAACGAATCGCCAGTCCAGGTTTGATGCAGGATATAGGATGCTTGGGGCTGGTGCACTGGGATGACCCAGAGGGATGGTATGGGGAGGGAGGTGGGAAGGGGGTTCAGGATTGGGAACACGTGTACACCTGTGGCAGATTCATGTTGATGTGTGGCAAAACCAATTCAATATTGTAATTGGTCTCCAATTAAAATAAATTTAAAATTAAAAAAAAATCTAATTCAGCTGTTACATGTGTAAAATGTATAATTTGTATGTAACCATATTCCATTTGGTGATGGTTTTTTAGTCACTAAGTTGTGTCTGATTATGTGATCCTGGGACTGAAGCACCATATGCTTCCCTGTCTTTGAGTTTTTCTCCAAATTTGTTCAAACTCATGTCCATTGAATCAGTTCAGTGATGACCCAATCCATCTCATTCTCTGTTGCCCCCTTTTCCACCTCTCTCAGCCTTGGAAGGAAAGTTATGATCAACCTAGATAGCATATTCAAAAGCAGAGACATTACTTTGCCAACAAAGGTCCGTCTAGTCAAGGCTATGGTTTTTCCAGTGGTCATGTATGGATGTGAGAGTTGGACTGTGAAGAAAGCTGAGCACCGAAGAATGGATGGTTTTGAACTGTGGTGTTGGAGAAGCTTCTTGAGAGTCCCTTGGACTGCAAGGAAGATCCAGGCAGTCCATCCTAAAGGAGATCAGTCCCGGGTATTCATTGGAAGTACTGATGTTGAAGCTGAAACTCCAATACTTTGGCCACCTGATGCAAAGAGTTGACTCATTGGAAAAGACCCAATGCTGGGAGCGATTGGGGGAAGGAGGAGAAGGGGACGACAGAGGACAAGATGGTTGGATGGCATCACCAACTTGATGGACGTGAGTCTGAGTGAACTCTGGGAGTTGGTGATGGACAGGGAGGCCTGGTGTGCTGTGATCCATGGGGTCGCAAAGAGTCGGACCTGACTGAGCCACTAAACTGAGCTGAACAGCCCTTCTCAGCATCAGGGTCTTTTCTAGTGAATCAGATCTTCACATCAGGTGGCCAAAGTATTACAGCTTCAGCATCAGTCCTTCCAGTGAATGTTCAGGGTTGCTTTCCTTTAGGATTGACTGGTTTGAACTCCTTGTTTTCCAGGGGACTTTGAAGAGTCTTCTCCAGCACTACAATTTGAAAGCATCAGTTCTTTGGTGCTCAGCCTTCTTTATGGTCCAACTCTCAGACCCCTGCATGACTACTGTAAAAATCATAGCTTTGTTTATACGGAGCAAAGTGATGTCTCTGCTTTTTAATTTGCTGTCCAGGTTTGTCATGGTTCCAAGGAGCAAGAGTCTTTTAATTTCATAGCTGCAGTTAAACATCCAGAATGATTTTGGAGCCCAAGAAAATAAAGTCTCTCACTGTTTCCATTGTTTCCCCATCTATTTGCCATGAAATGATGGGACACTATGCCCTGATCTTAGGTTTTTCGATGTTGAGCTTTAAGCCAGTTTTTTCACTCTCTTCTTTCACTTTTATCAAGAGTCTCTTCAGTTCCTCTTCACTTTCTGCCATTAAGTGGTGCCATCTGCATATCTGAGGTTATTGCTATTTTTCCCTGCAGTATTGATTCCAGCTTGTGCGTCATCCAGCCTGGCATTTCTTATGATGTACTCTGCTTATAAGTTAAATAAGCAGGGTGACAATATACAGCCTTGACTTATTCCTTTCCCAATTTGAAATCAGTCAGTTGTTTCATGTCCAGTTCCAACAGTTGCTCCTTGACCTGTATACAGGTTTCTCAGAAGGCAGGTAAAGTGGTCCGGTATTCCCATATTGTTAATAATTTTCCAGTTTGTTGTGATATACATACACAGTTTGTTTTAATCTTATGTGATTATTATTAGGGGATTTTTGACGAAATAAGATTTAAAGTCTTTTTTAAAAAAGTGAAAAAGGAAACTTTTTTTAAAGGTAAGAAATTTGATCTACTTTGGGAGAAGATTATTTCTGCAAAAGTACATTATGAATTTGTTCATATCAAATATGGTTAAATCTAGCTGGAAAACTTTAAAAAAATAGCTATTTCATGCCATAGGAAATGAAGTGATTTTTCTGAATAATAATGGTCTTTTGAACTGAATATACAGGTTCTGACTAATCCTTTTCTTCCAACGGATGTATAACGTTAAACATTAAAACTGAAATGCTGTCATCTCTTCCTTTAAATGATCTTCATTACTTGGTAGATAATTTAGAAACTCACAGCTTTTCTGTATATAGAAACAGAAGGTGTGGGTAATATTTATGTTACATATCTGCATGTAATTCTACTTCAGTAACTGTTAAAATTATTATAGGTCTTCCCTGGTGGCTCAGTGGTACAAACTGCCTGTTAATGCAGGAGACATCAGTTCAAGCCCTGGGTCAGGAATGAACCCCTGGAGAAGGAAATGACAACCTACTCCAATATTCGTGCATGAGAAATCCCATGAATGAGGAGCCAGGTGGGCTAAGTCCCTAGTATTATAAAAGAATCAGACATGACTTAGCACCTAAAAGACAACCACCATGAATAATTATTCATGATAGGATATATTTGTGGACTTATTTTGGAGCCTGTGTATAAAATAAGCCTGTATGTAGAATAACAGGGCTACCTTCTGAAGTTGATCATTCCATGGATCCAATCCAAAGGGCATTGCACATGTCTTAGCTCAGAAATGAATTTGAGTTGGTGGTCCCTAGCTTGGAGAAGGAAATGGCAACCCACTCCAGTGTTCTTGCCTGGAGAATCCCAATGACAAGGGAGCCTGATGGGCTGCCGTCTATGGGGTCGCACAGGGTCGGACACGACTGAAGTGACTTAGCAGCAGCAGCAGCTTGGAAATAGTTTAAGATAATATCTCGAAATTGGTTTTATTTCTTGGAGGCTAGTTTCACTGTGAAGGTAAAAAGATGGAGATAGACATGTGGAGATAAAATCAAAGCTAGAAAATAAACAAAAAGCTGGCAAATTTGTACCACCCCAAAGACCTCAAAGAAGTTAATCGTGTTTTTTTCCTGGATTTGCAAAGCATAAAATAGCATTGCAGACACAATTCAAGTTGTAAGCCTATCACTTTTTTAAGTTGAAGGCATGTTATTATAACTTGATCATTATGTAGTGAAATCTATGAAACAAGAAAAAGAAACTGAGGAAAAGTTACCCTAAGTTCAGTTCAGTCGTTTCTGACTGTTTGCTACACCATGGAACACAGCACACCAGGCCTCCCTTTCCATCATCAACTCCCAGATTTTACCCAAACTCATGTCCATTGAGTCGGGGATGCCATCCAACCATTTCATCCAATGTCATCTCATTTTCCTGCCTTCAATCATTCCCAGCATCAGGGTCTTTTCAAATGAGCCAGTTCTTCAAATTAGTCTTTTCTAATGAGTCAACTCTTCACATGAGATGGCCAAAGTACTGGAGTTTCAGCTTCAACATCAGTCCTTCCAATGAACACCCAGGATGATCTCCTTTAGGATGGACTGGTTGGATATCCTTGCAGACCAAGGGACTCTCACAAGTCTTCTCCAACACCACAGTTCAAAGCACCAATTAATCAGCCTTCAGCTTTCTTTAGAGTCCAACTCTAACATCCATACATGACTACTGGAAAAACCATAACCTTGGCTAGACAGACCTTTGTTGGCAAAGTAATGTCTGCTTTTTAATATGCTGTCTAGGTTGGTCATAACTTTACTTCCAAGGAGCAAGAGTCTTTTAATTTCATGGCTTCTGTCACCATCTGCAGTGATTTTGGAGTCCCCCAAAATAGTCTCTCACTGATTCCACTGTTTCACCATCTATCTGCAGTGAAGTGATAGGACCAGATGCCATGATCTTCGTGTTCTGAATGTTGAGCTTTAAGCCAACTTTTTCACTCTCCTCTTTCATTTTCATAAAGAGGCTCTTTAGTTCTTCACTTTCTGCCATAAGGGTGGTATCACCTATGTATCTCAGGTTATTAATATTTCTCCTGGCAATCTTGATTCCAGCTTGTTCTTCTTCCAGCCCAGCGTTTCTCATGGTGTACTCTGCATATAAGTTAAATAGCAGGGTGACAATATACAGCCTTGACACACTCCTTTTCCTATTTGGAACCAGTAGGTTGTTGCATGTCCAGTTCTAACTGTTGCTTCCTGACCTGCATACAAATTTCTCAAGAGGCAAGTCAAGTGGTCTGGTATTTCCATCTCTTTCAGAGTTTTCCACAGTTTATTGTGATCCTCACAGTCAAAGGTTTTGGCATAGTCAATAAAGCAGAAATAGATGTTTTTCTGGAACTCTCTTGCTTTTTCCATGATCCAGTGTGTGTTGGCAATTTGATTTCTGGTTCTTCTGCCTTTTTTAAAATCAGCTTGAATATCTGGAAGTTCACGGTTCAGGTATTGCTGAAGCCTGGCTTGGAGAATTTTGAGCATTACTTTGCTAGTGTGTGAGATAAGTGCAATTGTGTGGTAGTTTGAACATTCTTTTTTTCATTGCCTTTCTTTGGGATTAGAAAGAAAACTGACCTTTTCCAGTCCTGTGGCTACTGCTGAGTTTTCCAAATTTGCTGGCATATTGAGTGCAGCACATTCACAGCATCATCTTTCAGGATTTGAAATAGCTGAACTGGGATTCCATCACCTCCACTGGTGTTGTTCGTAGTGATGCTTCCTAAGACCCACTCGACTCACCTTCCAAGGGTGTCTGGCTCTAGGTGAGTGATCACACCTTCATGGTTATCTGGGTCATGAAGATAATTTTTCTACAGTTCTGTATATTCTTGCCACCTCTTCTTAAGATCTTCTTCTTCTGTTAGGCCCATAAAATTTCTGTCCTTTATTGAGCCCATCTTTGCATGAAATGTCCCCTAGGTATCTCTAATTTTCTTGAAGAGATCTCTAGTCTTTCCATTCTATTGTTTTCCTCTATTTCTTTGCATTGATCACTGAAGATGGCTTTTTTATCTCTCCTTGCTATTCTCTGGAACTCTGCATTCAAATGGGTATATCTTTCCTTTCCTCCTTTGCTTTTTGTTTCTGTTCTTTTCACAGCTATTTGTAAGGCCTCCTCAAACAGCCTTTTTTTTTTTTTTGCATTTCTTTTCCTTGGGGATGGTCTTGATCCCTGTCTCTTGCACAATGTAACTCTGTCCATAGTTTATCAGGTACTCTATATATCAGATCTAGTCCCTTAAATATATTTTTCACGTCCATTGTATAATTATAAGGGATTTGATTTAGGTCATACCTGAATGGTCTAGTGGTTTTCCCTACTTTCTTCAATTTCAGTCTGAATTTGGCACTAAGGAGCTCATGATTTGAGCCACAGTCAGCTCCTGGTCTTGTTTTTGCTGACTGTATAGAGCTTCTCCATCTTTGGCTGCAAAGAATATAATCAACCTGATTTCAGTGTTGGCTATCTGGTGATGTCCATGTGTACTGTCTTTCCTTGTGGTGTTGGAAGAGGGTGTTTGCTATGACCAGTGCATTCTCTTAGCAGAACTCTATGAGCCTTTGCCCTGCTTCATTCTGTATTCCAAGGCCAAATTTGCCTGTTACTCCAGGTGTTTCTTGACTTCCTACTTTTGCATTCCAGTCCCCTATAATGAAAAGAACATCTTTCTTGGGTGTTAGTTTTAGAAGGTCTTGTAGGTCTTCATAAAACTGTTAAACTTCAGCTTCTTCAACATTACTGGTTGGGACATAGACTTGGATATTCATGATGTTTAATGGTTTGCCTTGGAAACCAAGAGAGATCAATCATACTGTCTTTTTTGAGATAGGCATCCAAGTACTGCATTTCAGATTCTTTCATAGACTATGATGGCTACTTCATTTCTTCTGAAGGATTCCTGCCCACAGTAGTAGATATTTTGGTCATCTAAGTTAAATTCACCCATTCCAGTCCATTTTAGTTCACTGATTCCTAGAATGTTGACATTCATTCTTGCCATCTCTTGTTTGACCACTTCAAATTTGCCTTGATTCATGGACCTAATATTCCAGGTTCCTATGCAATATTACTCTGTACAGCATCAGACATAGCTTCTATCACCAGACACATCCACAACTGGGTGTTTTGGTTTTCCGTTGGCTCTCTTAAAGTTACCTTAATATTAGTGAAAGTCTCATAAAATCACGTTAACATATTTAAAGCAAATTGATAAATGATTTAACTTCCACTTATTTACATTTTTGTTTAACATGCTGAATTCTTACAGCTAATGTTTATAATGTTTTTGTTGTGTATTTCCCTTAGTTTTATTCTAAAAATGTTAGAAATATTATCAAAAGTTGTGGGCTTACATGACATTCACTAGTTAACCTTCAGTTCAGTTCAGTCACTCAGTGGTGCCCGACTCTTTGCGACCCCATGAATCGCAGGATGTTAGGCCTCCTTCTCCAAAACCAACTCCCGGAGTTTACTCTGACTCACGTCCATCGAGTCAATGATGCCATCCAGCCATATCATCCTCTGTCGTCCCTTTCTCCTTCTGCCCCCAACCCCTCCCAGCATCAGAGTCTTTTCCAATGAGTCAACTCTTCACATGGGGTGGCCAAAGTACTAGAGTTTCAGCTTGAGCATCATTCCCTCCAAAGAAATCCCAGGGCTGATCTCCTTCAGAATGGACTGGTTGGATCTCCTTGCAGTCCAAGGGACTCTCAAGAGTCTTCTCCAACACCACAGTTTAAAAGCATCAAATCTTCGGTGCTCAGCCTTCTTCACAGTCCAACTCTCACATCCATACATGATCACTGGGAAAACAATAGCCTTGACTAGACAGACCTTTGTTGGCAAAGTAATGTCTCTGCTTTTGAATATGCTATCTAGGTTGGTCATAACTTTCCTTCCAAGGAGTAAGCGTCTTTTAATTTCATGGCTGCAGTCACCATCTGCAGTGATTTTGGAACACAAAAAATAAAGTCTGACACTGTTTCCACTGTTTCCCCATCATGAAGTGATGAACCGGATGCCAGGATCTTCCTTTTCTGAATGTTTAGCTTTAAGTCAACTTTTTCACTCTCCACATTCACTTTCATCAAGAGGCTTTTAGTTCCTCTTCACTTTCTGCCATAAAGGCGGTGTCATCTGCATATCTGAGGTTATTGTTATTTCTCCCTTCAATCTTGATTGCAGCTTGTGTTTCTTCCAGTCCAGCATTTCTCATGATGTACTCTGCATATAAGGTAAATAAACAGGGTGACAATATACAGCCTTGAAGTACTCCTTTTCCTATTTGGAACCAGTCTGTTGTTCCATGTCCAGTTCTAACTGTGGCTTCATGACCTGCATACAAATTCCTCAAGAGGCAAGTAAGGTGGTCCGGTATTCCCATCTCTTTCAGATTTTTCCAGTTTATTGTGATCCACACAGTCAAAGGCTTTGGCATAGTCAATAAAGCAGAAATACATGTTTTTCTGGAACTCTCTTGCTTTTTCCATGATCCAGCAGATGTTGGCAATTTGATCCTTGGTTCCTCTGTCTTTTTTAAAACCAGCTTGAACATCTGGAAGTTCATGGTTCACATATTGGTGAATCCTGGCTTGGAGAATTTTGAGCATTACTTTACTAGCGTGTGAGATGAGTGCAATTGTGTGGTAGTTTGAGCATTCTTTGGCATTGCCTTTCTTTGGGATTGGAATGAAAACTGACCTTTTCCAGTCCTGTTTTCCAAATTTGCTGAAATATTGACTGCAGCACATTCACAGCATCATATTTGTTTTAATTTAATTTAATTTAATTTAACTTTATAATATTGTATTGGTTTTGCCATGTATAAAAATGTATCTGCCACAGGTATACATGTGTTCCCCATCCAGAACACTCCTCCCTCCTCCGTCCCCATACCATCCCTCTGGGTTATCCCAATGCACCAGGCCCAGGCATTCGGTATCAGGCATTGAGCCTGGACTGGCGACTCATTTCATATATGATATTATACTTATTTCAATGCCATTATCCCAAATCATTCCACCCTCTCCCTCTCCCAGAGTCCAAAAGACTGTTCTATACATCAGTGTCTCTTTTGCTGTCTCACTTTGCCAACAAAGGTTCGCCTAGTCAAGGCTATGGTCTTTCCTCTGGTCATGTATGGATGTGAGAGCTGGACTGTGAAGAAGGCTGAGCGCCGAAGAATTGATGCTTTTGAACTGTGGTGTTGGAGAAGACTCTTGAGAGTCCCTTGGACTGCAAGGAGATCCAACCAGTCCATTCTGAAGGAGATCAGCCCTGGGATTTCTATGGAAGGAATGATGCTAAAGCTGAAACTCCAGTATTTTGGCCACCTCATGCGAAGAGTTGACTCATTGGAGAAGACTCCGATGCTGGGAGGGATTGGGGGCAGGAGGAGAAGGGGATGACAGAGGATGAGATGGCTGGATGGCATCACTGACTTGATGGATGTGAATCTGAGTGACCTCCGGGAGCTGGTGATGGACAGGGAGGCCTGGCGTGCTGCGGTTCATGGGGTCACGAAGAGTCGGACACGACTGAGTGACTGATCTGATCTGATACTGTATTTGTGTTTTTCTTTCTGGCTTACTTCACTCTGTATAATGGGCTCCAGTTTCATCCACCTCATTAGAACTGATTCAAATGTATTCTTTTTAATGGCTGAGTAATACTCCATTGTGTATATGTACCACAGCTTTCTTATCCATTCATCTGCTGATGGACATGTAGGTTGCTTCCATGTCCTGGCTATTACAAACAGTGCTGCGATGAACATTGGGGTATACGTGTCTCTTTAAATTCTGGTTTTCTTAGTGTGTATGCCCAGCAGTGAGATTGCTGTATCATAAGGTAGTTCTATTCCCAGTTTTTTGAGGAATCTCCGTACTGTTCTCCATAGTGGCTGCACTAGTTTGCATTCCCACCAACAGTGTAAGAGGGTTCCCTTTTCTCCACACCCTCCCCAGAATTTATTGCTTGTAGACTTTTGAATCGCAGCCATTCTGATTGGTGTGAAATGGTACCTCATGATGGTTTTGATTTTCATTTCTCCTCTTTAACAAGTGGTGCTGGGAAAACTGGTCAAACACTTGTAAAAGAATGAAACTAGAGCACTTTCTAACACCATTCACAAAAATAAACTCAAAATGGATTAAAGATCTAAATGTAAGACCAGAAATCATAAAACTCCTAGAAGAAAACATAGGCAAAACACTCTCTGCCATATATCACAGCAGGATCCTCTATGACCCACCTCCAAGAATATTGGAAATAAAATAAAAAATAAACAAATGGGACCTAATTAAACTTAAAAGCTTCTGCACAACAAAGGAAACTGTAAGCAAGGTGAAAAGACAGCCTTGAGAATGGGAGAAAATAATAGCAAATGAAGCAACAAACAACTAATCTCAAAAATATACAAGCAACTCCCACAGCTCAATTCCAGAAAAATAAATGACCCAATCAACAAATGGGCTAAAGAACTAAATGGACATTTCTCCAAAGAAGACATACAGATGGGAATACTAGACCACCTGATCTGCCTCTTGAGAAATCTGTATGCAGGTCAGGAAGCAACAGTTAGAACTGGTCATGGAACAACAGACTGGTTCCAAATAGGAAAAGGAGTACGTCAAGGCTGTATATTGTCACCACGTTTATTTAACTTATATGCAGAGTACATCATGAGAAATGCTGGACTGGAGGAAACACAAGCTGGAATCAAGATTGCCGGGAGAAATATCAATAACCTCAGATATGCAGATGACACCACCCTTATGGCAGAAAGTGAAGAGGAACTAAAAAGCCTCTTGATGAAAGTGAAAGAGGAGAGTAAAAAGGTTGGCTTAAAGCTCAACATTCAGGAAACGAAGATCATGACATCTGGTTCCATCACTACATGGGAAATAGATGGAGAAACAGTGGAAACAGTGTCAGACTTTGTTTTTCTGGGCTCCAAAATCACTGCAAATGGTGACTGCAGCCATGAAATTAAAAGACGCTTACTCCTTGGAAGGAAAGTTATGACCAACCTAGATAGCATATTCAAAAGCAGAGACATTACTTTGCCAACAAAGGTCCGTCTAGTCAAGGCTATGGTTTTTCCTGTGGTCACGTATGGATGTGAGAGCTGGACTGTGAAGAAGGCTGAGCGCCGAAGAATTGATGCTTTTGAACTGTGGTGTTGGAGAAGACTCTTGAGAGTCCCTTGGACTGCAAGGAGATCCAACCAGTCCATTCTGAAGGAGATCAGCCCTGGGATTTCTTTGGAGTGAATGATGCTAAAGCTGAAACTCCAGTACTTTGGCCACCTTATGCGAAGCGTTGACTCATTGGAGAAGATTCTGATGCTGGGAGGGATTGGGGGCAAGAGGAGAAGGGGATAACAGAAGATTAGATGGCTGGATGGCATCACTGACTCTATGGATATGAGTATGAGTGACCTCTGGGAGTTGGTGATGGACAGGGAGCCTGGCGTGCTGCAATTCATGGGGTCACAAAGAGTCAGACACAACTGAGCGACTGATCTGATCTGATCTGATAGAGCTTCTCTATCTTTGGCTGCAAAGAATATAATCAGTTTGTTTTTGATGTTGACCATCTGGTGATGTCCATGTGTAGAGTCGTCTCTTGTGTTGTTGGAAGAGGGTGTTGGCTATGACCAGTGCATTTTCTTGGCAAAACTCTATTAGTCTTTGCCCTGCTTCATTCCGTATTCCAAGGCCAAATTTGCCTGTTACTCTCGGTGTTTCTTGACTTTCTACTTTTGCATTCCAGTCCCCTATAATGAAAAGGACATATTTTTTGGTTGTTCTAAAAGGTCTTGTAGGTCTTCATAGAACCATTCAACTTCAGCTTCTTCAAAGTTACTGGTTGGGGCATAGACCTGGATTACTGTGATACTGAATGGTTTGCCTTGGAAATGAACAGAGATCATTCTGTCATTTTTGAGATTCCATCCATGTACTGCATTTTGGACTCTCTTGTTGACCATGATGGCTACTCCATTTCTTCTGAGTGATTTCTGCCCACAGTAGTCGACATAATGGTCATCTGAATTAAATTCACCCATTCCAGCCCATTTTAGTTCACTGATTCCTAGAATGTCAACATTCACTCTTGCCATATCTTGTTTGACCACTTCCAATTTGCCTTGATTCATGGACCTGACATTCCAGGTTCCTATGCAATATTGCTCTTTATAACATCGCACCTTGCTTCTATCACCAGTCACATCCACAGCTGAGTATTGTTTTTGCTTTGGCTCCATCCCTTCATTCTTTCTGGAGTTATTTCTCCACTGATCTCCAGTACCATATTGGGCCCCTACTGACCTGGGGAGTTCCTCTTTCAGTATCCTATCATTTTGCCTTTTCATACTGTTCATGGGGTTCTCAAGGCAAGAATACTGAAGTGGTTTGCCATTCCCTTCTCCAGTGGACCACACCCTGTCAGATCTCTCCACCATGACCCGCCCATCTTGGGTGGGCCCTCTGGCATGGCTTAGTTTCATTGAGTTAGACAAGGCTGTGATCTTATTGTCATTAGGTTGACTAGTTAATGCTTATTATGTAAAAGGCATCACTCTGAAGAGTTTTCCTGTATTTGCCTAACTCTTCCCAGTTTATATAGATCCTGACAAATGAATAAAATGAAACATGGAGAACTGGATACATGGAGAATTTGAATGTCTTTCTCAAGGTCTAATACATAGTAGTTGATGTCATAAGATTCACAGCCAATGTTTATGTTTTGCTATGTCAGAGAACCTTAAATATTTAATGTTCACAATTATAACACACTTATATATATTATATAAATACTTTGAAAAACACCTCAAATTTCAAGTAGGTAGGTCAGTAGTACAAGTTTTTTTTTTTTTTTTAATCTTTATGATTCTTAATATTCTATCATTACAGGTTGTGACAAAACAGCCTCTAAGCTATCTTAAGTGTAATAATGAGTTTACTACTCACATCTCTTTATCTCTCCCTCACTAAGGAATAGTATAACAGTATACTAGAAGTACACGAAAGAGGCAGTACTATGGAGATTTATAGTCCCTGAAAGTTACATTGAAATATAAATTATTTGCTGTTCTATGTAGGATATATTTTGAGTGCCCCTAAAAACAATTATCCACCCTAGATGGAAGTCATCCATGAGACTGATTCTGGTATCCACTTGTAGCTCCAGGTTTGTCCAATGGGGAGCAGCAGATGGCTGTAGGCAGAAATGTGAGTAGTATATCTGGATATTTATCTGCTTACCATCTTTGGGGTTACCGTGGGCTGATTACTGTCTGGATCCAAGAGCACAGCCTCCGGCAGTCAGTTGTTTGGATACAGTTCATGACTGTGTTCCACATCATAGCCCCTCTAAGTGTCTCTTGAGAGCCAGGGGTGTTAAGAGTCCTGCTTTTGCCAGCTCCAAAGTATTGCAGTACTTTTGTGGGTTTTCTATACCGTGGCTTTATCTTGTAATTTTTTTCCGTTATTAAGCTCTTCCAAATTACAAAATTTCCATGTGCCATCTGTTTCCTGTAGGAACCCTGCCTGGTACCTTCACTATAATTGAAAATAACTTAATTATGGAATCACTTTGATTTTTCCTTCAGCTAAGCATTTAAATCACCCCCATTTTATTACAGTATTATCCATCACTATATACTTTCATGTATTCCAATGCATAATAGATTAGACTATTATGCAGTAAATTGTCACTCTTCTGCCCTACCAGAGTAATACTCCTTTGGACAATTTAAGCCTCCAGGCATAGTGTATAGTCTGCTGTTTGGGTTTAATCATATCATGAGATTCAGTCAAGAAAGGATCAGCAAGTGTTATGAAATCAGAGCTTTTAAATATTCTACTGGATTTATTTACTCATCTGTGCTGAAAATGTCTTGGGTTGATGCTACTTCCATGGAAACAAGGAGATACATGGAGCATCAGTTCAGTCGCTCAGTCGTGTCCAACTTTTTGCGACCCCATGAATGTCAGTTGGAGAAGATTCTTGAGAGTTCCTTGGACTGCAAGGATATCCAAAAAGTCCATCCTAAAGGAGATCAGTCCTGGGTGTTCATTGCAAGGACTGATGCTGAAGATGAAACTCCAGTACTTTGGCCACCTCATGCAAAGAGTTGACTCATTGGAAAAGACCCTGACGCTGGGAGGGATTGGGGGCAGGAGGAGAAGGGGATGACAGAGGATGAGATGGCTGATGGCATCACCGACTCGATGGACATGAGTTTGAGTGAATTCTGGGAGTTGGTGATGGACAGGGAGGCCTGGTATGCTGCAATTCATGGGGTTGTAATACTTGGACCCAATTCACAGAGTCTCAAGAGAGTTATACACAGTAAGGCATATGATGGTATTAGCGTAGTATCTTTAACAAAGACTCAGTGCTAGTTGTAGCTCTTACCACCTGATTTGAACATGCACTTCTATAAATATATTTTTACTGAATTTTCTCTATTTGCTTGTGATAAAAGCCAGTTTCAAAGTCACATTTGAATCTAAGTTTCTACAAGGATAGCCTGTGGTTTTTATTTGGTGGGGGAGGTGGAATCAGTGTAAAACAAATATTATATTGATTCTGCTGAGATTTTTGCCTATGCCTCAAGGATGTCACGAGGAGAGATACATTAATTACTTAAAGAATTTATGTATTTGACTATTCAAGGTGAAGTGAATAACTAAAAAACTGAAGATGGCACATTCATATTTTACCTTGAATGCTTAAATCAACAGCCTCTGATAATCACACATACCCTTTTCTCATTCCTCCACCTGCCCTTGAGTCTCTGCCAAAACATGAGTGTGACTGCCTATCTGTAGTAAGCTCTGCATGAAGAGTCTTTGCATTTCTAAAAATAAATAAAGTAATAAAGTAATAAAGTAATTGGAATATTGTCCTGTACCTGTCAAACTGACTTAGTAAAAAAAAAATGTTTGCTATGTGTGAATTTCCTAAAAGAATGTTTATTACTATGCTAGATTTTTGATCTATAAAGAGGATTAAAAATTTTTCTGTTTTGGAGAGACTTCCAGTCTATTTTAGAAATGAGTTGCATAGTAGGTGGTTATACTTCAGTTTAACAGATTTAGTAAGTGAATGTGGATTATAAAAGCATAAAACAGTGCATGAATCCCTTAATATTGGCACAGTATTAATCTGATTTGAATGATACCTATTCTTTTGGGGCTCAGCTTTGCATTGCTTAGGCCTGCTTTAAAAATTACACTATCTTTGCAGCTTCTCAATCTTCCTCAATAAATTTATGTATTCTAAGTTACAGGGAAACAACACAGTCAGCTTTGAAATGCCTAATATATATAAGTAGGTCAATCACAATCCCTAATTATTCAACTCTCCCCATCCTGGTCTTAGCCTTTTATATTTCTTTACAAATCTTAGGTAAATTTCTTCAGCAAGAATTTATTAGCATTATCACTATGGACAATACGTATATAAAGTTTGCAAGACAGATAAAATACAGTCTATATTCTAGTAGAGCAAACCAACATAAAAATATAATAGTCTTTTGATTGTGAAAATTTCCAGATGCTTTTTACCAGTTTACCTTTCACATTTATTTATTTGATCTTCACTGTATATATGGTTCAATTTCTTCATTATACAAATATGTTCTAAGTGTATGTCCTAAGCAAACCATTCATTTACCTCAAAGAAAAAGAGACAAATGATACTTTATTTACTTTCCTATCTTCCTGCTTCCTTTCAAACCACTATCAGACTTGCTAATTCACTGATCACCATCAACACCTAATACATTAGACTTCTGGTTTTCCTCCAACATTCTCTGGAAATCACCCTTACTGAAGCGACTGATCCCTGTGATTTTTCTCAGTCAGTGAGCCCTGTATCTTTAGGATTTAGATTACAGATGAATTCCCATTTACTAAATATAATTCAATCTTTTTTTTTCTAACTCAAGAAATCTCAACAAATCAAAGTACATCAAAGTTTTATAACAACTCATATTGGCTCTAAATTATATTGAAAATGAAGTTATTTGAAAAAGTACAGTAGGAAAGCAGTGACTTAAAGAAAAAGTATGTTACCCTTTGGCAAATATTTAGAACTTTTTTTTAAATAATACCTTCCTTTTGAGGTCTACTTTTAACTATCACTATTCTTTAAAACATCTGGCCACTAACTCCTGGAAAACAGTGCTTGCTTATGGGGTGGATTTGTGTACTTTGTATCACAGTCACTTTTATCCTTAATAGTGAATAGGCACATAAACTGTGGTTTTATATACCATAATAGCATAACTACAAATATATTAAATTTTTAAGAATTAATGTTTAATCTGAGAATGGAAATTAAAAGTATATGCAAATCACACCTGTTAGAGTGTGGCAAAGAATAAGCTCTCAAAAGATAGTGATTGTTTCGTACAATAATTAGGTTTTTCTTCCCCCCCCCCCCATACCTTTTAAGTTCATTGTGATCCACAACAGTCAAAGGCTTTGGCATAGTCAATAAAGCAGAAATAGATTTTTTCTGGAACTCTCTTGTTTTTTTGATGACCCAGCGAATGTTGGCAATTTGGTCTCTGGTTCCTCTGCCTTGTCTAAAACCAGCTTGAACATCTGGAAGTTCACGGTTCACATATTGCTGAAGCCTGGCTTGGAGAATTTTGAGCATTACTTTACTAGCGTGTGAGATGAGTGCAATTGTGCAGTAGTTTGAGCATTCTTTGGCATTGCCTTTCTTTGGGATTGGAATGAAAACTGACCTTTTCCAGTCCTGTGGCCACTGCTGAGTTTTCCAAATTTTCTGGTATATTGAGTGCAGCACTTTCACAGCATCATCTTTCAGGATTTGAAATAGCTCAACTGGAATTCCATCACCTCCACTAGCTTTGTTTGTAGTGATGCTTTCTAAGGCCCACTTGACTTCACATTCTGATGCTAAAGCTGAAACTCTAGTACTTTGGCCACCTCATGTGAAGAGTTGACTCATTGCAAAAGACTCTAATGCTGGGAGGAATTGGGGCCAGGAGGAGAAGGGGATGATAGAGGATGAGATGGCTGGATAGCATAACTGACTCGATGGACATGAGTCTGAGTGAACTTCGGGAGTTTGTGATGGACAGGGAGGCCTGGCGTGCTGCAATTCATGGGGCTGCAAAGAGTCGGACATGACTGAGCAACTGAACTGATACCTATTAAGAATATTTTGAAATACCTCTAAACTGATGTTTTTGTATGGAAATAACATTAACCTTAGTATTTCTTGGGCTTCCTTTGTAGCTCAGCTGGTAAAGAATCTGCCTGCAATGCTGGAGACCTAGATTTGATCCTTGGGTTGGGACAATCCCTGGAGAAGGGAAAGGCTACCCACTCCAGTATTCTGGCCTGGAGAATTCCATGGACTGTATGTGGGATCCTAAAGAGTGGGACCTGACTGAGCAACTTTCACTTTCACCTAGTATTCCAGTGAAAATTATGCCTGTTTCACCTCAAGAAAAGTGAAGAAGAAAATTACTTTTTTATTAATAGGGAATGAAATTGAGCATTTGAGGGGAAGGTAAATCTTATTTCCCTTGAGGAAGGTCATATCAACCGACTGAGGATAAGTGCTGGCCAAAGGAAGTGGCCAAATACAAATATAGTCAGCTGTCCATATCTGGGGGCTCTGCATCTGTGAATTCAACCCCAGGCTGAAAATATTTAAAATTTCTGAAAGTTCCAAAAAGCAAAATTTGAACTTGCCATACCCTGGACCATTTACATGGCATTTACATTGTATCAGGTATTATAAGTAACCTAGACATTATTTAAACTACACAGAAGGATGTGTGTAGTCTATATGCAAATACTAGACTGGTTTATACAAAAGATTGGAGTATCTGTGCATGTTTACATCACAAGAGTCCTAGAATCAACCCTTCCTGGGTATTGAGGGATCATAGATCCCTTTAAAATTCTTCAGGGAGATGGACCAATACAGGTATGTTATGTTTATAGAAATGCTAAAAAATGAAGCCAGAGCATATATAGAAGTAAATTGAATTGCTTATGTGTCATGTATAGAAAGTGATGCAGTATGTTTAAGAAGATAGGCAATCAGAAATAAGAACTCCCCTGAAACTCACCGTTTTTTTTTTCTATTTTAATTTTTAAAATTTGTAATTGAGTTATAATTGTATACACATACTGTTTAACAAAATTATTTGTACTAATACATTTTGGGTATTAACCACTTATTCAACATATCATTTGCAAATATCTTCTCTTAAGTAAGGGGCCTTTATGTTCAGTTTACTTCACTGTGCAAAAGCTTCCTAGTTTAACATAGTCCCATGTATTTATTTTTGCTTTTGTTTCCCTTGCCAGAGGAGACATACAAAAAAATATTACTTCTAAGATAAATGTCAAAAAGCATATTGCCTAAGTTTTCTAGTAGGAGTTTTATCATTTCAGGCCTTAAATTTAAATTTTTAATCTATTTTAAGTTTCTGTATATGCTGTGAGAAAATAGCCCAGTTTAAATCATTTGCATGTAGCTGTTAACATTTTCTCAGCACCATTAATTGAAGTATCCCTTTTCCCCATTGTATAATCTTGCCTCCTTTGTTGTAGATTAATTGACTAAATAAGTATGGGTTTATTTCTAGACCCTATTTTCTATTCCTTTGACCTATGTGTCTAGTTTTATGTCAGTACTCTATTGTTTTGATTAGTGGAGGATTTTAGGATAATTTGGAACTGGGAAACATGATACTTCCAGATTTGTTTTTAAGAACACTTTGGCTAGTTAGGATCTTTTGTGATCACAATAAACTGTGGAAAATTCTGCAAGAGATGGGAATACCAGACCACCTGATCTGCCTCTTGAGAAACCTATATGCAGATCAGGAAGCAACAGTTAGAACTGGACATGGAACAACAGACTGGTTCCAAAGAGGAAAAAGAGTACATCAAGGCTGTATATTGTCACCCTGCTTATTTAACTTATATGTAGAGTACATCATGAGAAACCCTGGGCTGGAAGAAGCACAAGCTGCAATCAAGATTGCTGGGAGAAATATCAATAACCTCAGATATGCAAATGAAACCACCCTCATGGCAGAAAGTGAAGAGGAACTCAAAAGCCTCTTGATGAAAGTACAAGAGGAGAGTGAAAAAGTTGGCTTAAAGCTCAACATTCAGAAAATGAAGATCATGGCATCTGGTCCCATCACTTCATGGGAAATAGATGGGGAAACAGTGTCAGACTTTATTTTTGGGGGCTCCAAAATCACTGCAGATGGTGACTGCAGGCATGAAATTAAAAGACGCTTACTCCTTGGAAGGAAAGTTATGACCAACCTAGATTGCATATTCAAAAGCAGAGACACTACTTTGCCAACAAAGGTCTGTCTAGTCAAGGCTATGGTTTTTCCTGTGGTCATGTATTGATGTGAGAGTTGGACTGTGAAGAAAGCTGAGTGCCAAAGAATTGATGCTTTTGAACTGTGGTGTTGGAGAAGGCTCTTTAGAGTCCCTTGGACTGCAAGGAGATCCAACCAGTCCATTCTGAAGGAGATCAGCCCTGGGATTTCTTTGGAAGGACTGATGCTGAAGCTGAAACTCCAGTACTTTGGCCACCTCATGCGAAGAATTGACTCATTGGAGAAGACTCTGATGCTGGGAGGGACTGGGGGCAGGAGGAGAAGGGGACGACAGAGGATGAGGTGGCTGGATGGCATCACCAACTCGATGGACATGAGTTTGAATGAACTCTGGGAGTTGGTGATGGACAGGGAGGCCTGGCATGCTGCGATTCATGGGGTCATAGAGTCAGACATGACTCAGTGACTGAACTGAACTGTGATTGCATATAAAAACCTTAGAATTATTCTAGTTCTGTAAGAAAAGCTTTTGGTATTTTTATAGGGATTGCATTGAATCTGTAGATTGCCTTGGAGTTTGGTTATCTTAAAAATTTTCTTTTAATCCATGAAAATCATGAGGATTTTAATCCACAGCATATCTCTCCATTTGTCTGTTTCATCTTCAGTTTCTTTCATTAGTATAATAGTTTTCCAAGCACAAGTCTTATATTTATTTGGTGAAATTTATTCCTAGGAATTTTATTCTTTTTGGTACAGTTGTAAAAGGGATTGTAAGTGGGATTGTTAATATCTTTTTGATAGTTTGTTTTGTGCGCTGTGCTACGTCGCTTCAGTCGTGTCTGACTCTTTGAGATCCTATGGACTATAGCCTGCCTGACTCCTCTGTCTATGGGATTCTCTGGACAAGAATATAGGAGTGGGTTGCCATGCCCTCCTCCAGGGGCTCTTACAGCCCCAGGGGTCTGTCTCCTGCTTTGGCAGGAGTGTTCTTTACCACTAGTGCCACCTGGGAAAATAGTGTATAAAAATGCAACAGATTTTTGCATATTTACTGTGTACTCTTGAAAATTTAATGAATTTATTTGAGGTCTGCTTTGGGATGGAGACTTTAAGATTTTACATATAAATCATATTGTTCACAGATAACTGACAGTTTTACTTCCTTTTCCAATTTTTATTTTTCTTTGAATGCATTTTATTTATTTTCCTTGTCTAATTGCTCTGGCTAAGACTTACAATACTGTGTTGAATAAAAGGGGCAAGAGTGGGCATCCTTGTTTTGTTCCTATCTTAGAGAAAATACTTTCAGGTTTTCACTGTTGAATGTTATGTGAGATGTGTAACATATGGCTTTTATAAGGTTGAAGTATGTTTCCTATATATGTACATTGTTGAAAGTAATTACCATAAATGAATTATTGTGTCACACTTTTCCTGCATCTATTGATCATATAAATTTTACTCAGTTTATGTGGCATATTAGGTTGATTTGCAGATATTGAACCTTCCTATTATCCCTGGGGTTAATTTTACTTGAACATTTTATGGATGATCATTTTATGTATTTTTGAGTTCAGTTTACTAATATTTTGTTGATTTCTGCATCTATGTTCATCAGGAATATTGACCTGTAATTTTTGTGTATATGTGTGTGTGCATGGTATCTAGTTTTGGGATCAGAGTATGATGATGCCCTAGTAGAATGATTTTGGAGGCATTACTTCCTCTTAGATTGAGAGAGACAGGTATCAACTTTTCTTTAAATGTTTTGTTGACTTCACCTGTGAAGTTTTCTGGTCCTGGACTTCAGTTGGCATGGAGTTTTCTTTTGTAATTAAATTTAACTGGTAATCAGCTTTTTATATTTATTATTCCTGATTCAGTAGGGAGAATTTACATTTCTAGAAATTTATTTCTTCTAGGTTGTCGGTTTAATTAGCATGTAATTGTGTTCAGTACTCTTCTGAACATTTGTTTTTCTGTGATGTTGGTTGTAATTTATTTCTTATTTTATTCGAACCTCTTTTTTCCTTGAGGGTTTTGTTAAGGCTTTATTACTGTTGTTTTCTAAGTAACAGTTCTTAAGTTTTTGCCCCCACCCCCATTTTCTATTTTATTTCCACTCTTATCTTTCTTTCCTTGTACTAACATTGGGTTTTGTTTGTCCCTTTTCTAGTTTCTTTAGAGATAAGATAGGTTATTTCAGATTTGTTTCCTGAGGTATACTTGCATCACTATAAACTTTAATCTTAGAACCGCTTTTGCTGTCTGCAATAGATTTTGGATCGTTGTATTTATGTTTTCATGTCTCCAGGTATTATCTTTTATTTCTTCAGTAACCCATTGGTTGTTCAGTAGCATGTTTAGATACCATATGTGTATTTCTTTCACTTTTGCTTTTCATGTAGTTAATATTCAGTCTCATGCTGTTGGTGGTTGGAAGACATGCTTGATGTTTAAAACAAATTTATTGAAACATATGATCTATCCTGGATAATGTTCCATCTGTACTTTAAAAGAATGTGTTTTTTCCTATTTCTGAAATATATCAATTATTTTTTTATCTATTAATTGTATACTATATCTGATCTAACATGTCATTTAAAGCTAGTGTTTCCTCATTGATTTCTTTTGTGTCTGTGTGATCTGTACATTAACATAAGTGGGATGGTAAAGTCCCTTACTATAGTATTGCCAATTTCTCCCTTTGTTTGATCTTACTTGCTGTATGATCATACTTGCTGTATGTATTTATATATGCTCAAGTAGCTCACAGTGAATAATACACTGGCAATGCAGGAGACTGAGGTTCAGTCCCTAGGTTGGAAAGATCCTCTGGAGAAGGGAATGGCTACCCACTCAGGTATTCTTGCCTGGAGAATTCCACAGAAAGAGGAGCCTGTTGGGCTGCTTACTGTACATGGGGTCAAAAAGAGTTGGACATGACTGAGCAACAAACACTTCCCTTCCTTCACATGTTGGGCACATATATATTGACAAGTGTCCTATCTTCTTACATTAATATTTTGTCATTATGTAATGACCTTCCTGGAAAAGGTCAGTTTTCATTCCAATCCAAAGAAAGGCAATGCCAAAGGATGCTCAAACTACTGCACAATTGCACTCATCTCATATGCTAGTAATGTTCAAAATTCTCCAAGCCAGGCTTAAGCAATACATGAACTGTGAACTTCCAGATGTTCAAGCTGGTTTTAGAAAAGGCAGAGGAACCACAGGTCAAATTGCCAACATCTGCTAGATCATCAAAAAAGCAACAGAGTTCCAGAAAAACATATATTTCTGCTTTATTGACTATGCCAAAGTCTTTGACTGTGTGGATCACAATACACTTGAAAATACTGAAAGAGATGGGAATATCAGACCACCTGACTTACCTCTTGAGAAACCTATATGCAGATCAGGAAGCTACAGTTAGAACTGGACATGGAACAACAGACTGGTTCCAAATAGGAAAAGGAGTATGTCAAGGCTGTATATTGTCACCCTGCTTATTTAACTTATATGCAGAGTACATCATGAGAAACCCTGGGCTGGAAGAAGCACAAGCTGGAATGAAGATTGCTGGGAGAAATATCAATAACCTCAGATATGCAGATGACACCACCCTTATGGCAGAAAGTGAAGAGGAACTAAAAAGCCTCTTGATGAAAGTGAAAGAGGAGAATGAAAATGTTGGCTTAAAGCTCAACATTCAGAAAACTAAGATCATGGGCCATCAGTTCATGGGAAATAGATGGGGAAACATTGGAAACAGTTGCTGACTTTATTTTGGGGGGGCTTCAAAATCACTGCAGATGGAGACTACAGCCATTAAAATAAAGATGCTTGATCCTTTAAAGGAAAGTTATAACCAAACTAGATAGCATATTAAAAAGCAGAGATATTACTTTGCCAACCAAGGTCCATCTAGTCAAGGCTATGGTTTTTCCAGTAGTCATGTATACATGTCAGTTTGACTATAAAGAAAGGTGAGTTCTGAAGAATTGATGCTTTTGAACTGTGGTGTTGGAGAAGACTCTTGAGAGTCCCTTGGACTGCAAGGCGATCCAACCAGTCCATCCTAAGCGAGATCAGTCCTAGGTGTTCATTAGAAGGACTGATGTTGAAGCTGAAACTCTAATACTTTGGCCACCTGATGCAAAGAACTGACTCATTGGAAAAGATCCCGATGCTGGGAAAGATTGAAGGCAGGAAAAGAAGAGGGTGACAGAGGATGAGATGGTTGGATGGCATCACTGACTCAATGGACATGAGTTTGGGTGAACTCTTGGAGTTGGTGATGGACAGGGAGGCCTGGCGTACTGTGGTCCATGGTGTCACAAAGAGTTGGAAATGACTGAGCAACTCAATTGAACTGAACGTCCTTCTTTGTCATTTTTTAGCCTTTTTATTTTTTAAGAATTTATTGTCTGATAGAAATTTTGCTACCCAGTCTATTTTCATTTTGTTTTTGCATGGAATGCCTCTTTTAATTCCTTCAATTTCAGTCTGTATTTGTCCTTACATCTGAAGTGATTCTCTAATAGGCAGCATAAGTATGGGGCCTTTCTAAAATTCAGTCAGTCACTCTTTTGGTTAGACTTGGTCCACTTACTGTCATTTTGTTCACTGTTTCAGGGGAATTCTTATAGAGTAGTTTTGTTTATTTATTCTTGTGAATTTATGGCTACATTTAACATTTGGATTCCTTTCTCTTTTTGCTTATGTTTTGAATAGTGTTTATGATGTTTTAATATAATTATTTTAAGTTATTTCAATTTTGAACACATTCTAACCACCCTATATTCTTATTCCTCCTACCAAGTTTTTTTTTTTGATGTTATAGTTTACATTTTTCTGTGTGTGTATGCTTTATATACTCAATGTAAGTATATTTTAATAATTTTGTTCTTGATAGTTTTCTATTTTATTAGTTTACTTTAAGTCTTTATTGCATGCACGCCATTGCCAGTGAGATTTTTCTTTTATCATTTTCAAGATAGGTGTAGCCTATTTCTTAGAGAAGGCAATGGCACCTCACTCCAGTACTCTTGCCTGGCAAATCCCATGGATGGAGGAGCCTGGTGGGCTGCATCCATGGGGTTGCTGAGGGTCGGACGTGACTGAATGACTTCACTTTGAATTTTCACTTTCATTCATTGGAGAAGGAAATGGCAACCCATTCCAGTGTTCTTGCCTGGAGAACGCCAGGGACAAGGGAGCCTGGTGGGCTGCTGTCTATGGGGTCGCACAGAGTCGGACATGACTGAAGCGACTTAGCAGCAGCAGCAGCCTATTTTTAGGTGTAGCCTTTCCCACTTAAATAATTTTTTTCATTTCCTGTAAAGCCATTTTATTGATGTTAAATCAGCTTTTGCTTGTCCATAAAATTGTTTATCTCTACTTCAAATTTGAATAGTAATTTTGTCAAGTAGACTACTCTTGGTTGTAGGATTTTCCCCTTTTACCACTTGAATATAATGTGACACTGCCTTCTGACCTGCAGAGTTTCTGCGAGAAAGTCAGCTAGTAACTTTATGGGAGTTCTCTTACATGTAACTATTTTAATCTTGCTTTCAATATTTTTTTAATTTTTGACATTTTAATTACAATGTGTCTTGGTATGGCCTACTTTGGGTTCATGTTGTTTGAGACCTTCTGCTTCTTGGACTTGAGTATCTTTTTATTCAGGTTTGGGAAGTTTTAAGCTATTATTTTTCCCTCTTTCTCTCTTCCCTTTCCTCCTATGATGCAAATGTTGATAGGCTTAATGTTGTCATGGGTGTCTCTCAAACTATCCTCATGTCTTAAAAAAATTTATTTTTCCTATTCAGATTGAGTTGAGCAAGCTGAGTGAACAGCTTGTGTCTTCCAGATCGCTAACCACTTTCTCCGTACAATCTATAGTTGATTTCCTTCTACTGTATTTTTAAATTTTAGTATTTTATTCTTCAGCTCTATTTGGTGGAGTTCTTTAGATTTTCTTACTCTTAAAATTCTCATTTTTTTTTTTTCCATTCTTGTGAGTTCATTGAGAACCTTTAGATGATTAACTTGAGTAACACTTTATCAGATAGATTGTTTTTCTCCACTTAAATATTTTTTTCTGTGGTTTTATCTTTCCTTAACTTGGAACATGCACTTTTTTGTCTCATTTTGCCTAAATTCTATGTTTCCTTGTATGTGTTAAGTAGATCAGTTACATTTCCAGTCTTGGAGAATTGGCCTTATGTAGGAGATGTTCTAAGGGCTCAGTGGCAGCCTCCCTTGATCACCAGGGATCCCCATGTGGACATGTGCACCCCTCAGTTTGACAAGCTGATGACTGTGGGTGTACTAGTAGTCTGAACTGGTTCCCAGGCCCTATGGCTACACAAGTCTGTGCCTTGGATGGTGACTAAGAGCCCTCTGCAATGTGGGCTGGCTTCCCACATGACTGGGTGTATATTACAGGGGTCCTGGGGTAGCTGGTGTCCCACTGGAGGCAGAGCCAGATCCCTGCTTAGCTGGCTACATAGCCCAGATGGCTCACCCTGCTCATGCCAAGTTCTTGTGTGGCTCTCTACACAGCTCAGAATGTTGAGAGTTGATGCCAGCACTGGTAATAAATGAGCCTGCAGAGCTAACAAAGTAGTGGGAGGATTCCAATATGGCGCTTGCCAGCAGCACTGTTATATGGCTGAAATGAGTTTCCAAAAAATAGCTGCCATTAATATCTGTATCCCCAGAAGGATTCCCAGTTGCCTCCTGCCTCTCCAGGAGGCTGTTCAAGATGAACTGAGTCTAACCTAGGCTCTTTTCAAACTACTACCTCTCTAGGACATAGTTTGAGATCTTGTACATATTCTTTATGGGCAGAGTCTCTGCTTTCCTACTGTCTTCCTGTTCTTTGAAGCATAAGCTCCACTGGTTTTTAAAGCCAGGCTTTCTAGGGGCATGTCTTCCCAGTAGAGGACACCCAAGGCTGGTGAGCCTGGTGTGGAACTCAGACACCTCACTCTTTGGGGAAGATCTCAACTGTGAAATCCCTCCTGTCTTTGGGTTGCTTACCTGAGGGTATAGATCCTGACTATATTGTCTGTGCCTTCTCACCCATCTCATGCTGGTTTCTTCTTTATGTCTAATTGTAGAAAATCTTTTCTAGTAATCTTCAGGCTGTTGTTATTTCTTTTTAAGTAGTAATTTTGATGTGTTAGTGGGAGGAGATGGGTTCAGGATCTTCCTATTCCACCATTTTGGCTACCACCTGTGTTTACTAAATTATTTTATGATAGCTTATTTTTGATGAAGACACTGAGGTTTTCTATATATAATGTCAGCTGCAAATACTGAGTTTTACTTCTTCCAATGTGGATGTCTTTTACTTGCCTAATTGCCCAGGCTAGGACTTAATACCATGTTGAATAGAAATGATGAAAGTCAATCTTTGCTGTGTGGTTTAAAAAGAAGTCAGAAAACTCACATAAACCCAATGTATCTTGTATCCAGTTGTCTGGATTGGAGGTCACCTAACCTGGTTGCATAAATGTGGAAAAGAGTGAGATACTCTACTAGTATAAAGTATAAGTAAAAGCTTAAGCCAAGGGCTAGAGTAGACTCATTATTCATGGTGCTAATGAACTGAATGGGATCTAAGGTCCAAAAGTTCAGATCCTAGTGGTTTCTTTTATAAAGACTAAAATACCTCTCCATGAGGTGCCCCAACTCTGAAAACTACAGAAATAAGTGTACTGAAGATACATTCAGTTCAGTTCAGTCACTCAGTCATGTCCGACTCTTTGTGACCCCATGAACTGCAGCATGCCAGGCCTCCCTGTCCATCAACAACTCCTGGAGTCCACCCAAACCCATGTCCATTGAGTCAGTGATGCCATCCAAGCATCTCATCCTCTGTTGTCCCCTTCTCCTCCTGCCCTCAATCTTTCCCAGCATCAGGGTCTTTTCAAATGAGTCAGCTCTTTGCATCAGGTGGCCAAAGTATTGGAGTTTCAGCTTCAACATCAATGAACACTACCTATGAGCATGAACACTCAGGATCTACCAATGAACACTCAAGACTGATCTCGCTTAGGATGGACTGGTTGGATCTCCTTGCAGTCCAAGGGACTCTCAAGAGTCTTCACCAACACCACGGTTCAAAAGCATCAATTCTTCAGTGCTCAGCTTTCTTCACAGTCCAGTTCTCACATCCATACATGACTACAGGAAAAACCACAGCCTTGACTAGATGAACCTTTGTTAGCAAAGTTATGTCTCTGCTGTTGAATATGCTATCTAGGTTGGTCATAACTTTCCTTCCAAGGAGTAAGCATCTTTTAATTTCATGGCTGCAATCACCATCGGCAGTAATTTTGGAGCCCCCAAAATAAAGTCTGACACTGCTTCCACTTTTTCCCCATCTATTTCCCATGAAGTGATGGGAGCAGATGCCATGATCTTAGTTTTCTGAATGTTGAGCTTTAAGCCAACTTTTTCACTCTCCTCTTTCACTTTCATCAAGCGGCTTTTTAGTTCTTCTTCACTTTCTGCCGTAAGAGTGGTGTTATCTGAATATCTGAAGTTATCAGTATTTCCCAGAAATATTGATTACAGCTTGTGCTTCCTCCAGCTCAGTGTTTCTCATGATGTACTCTGCATATAACTTAATATTTAAAGTTAATCTCAAAATATTTTTCAATGAAATGGTAGTATAAAAAGGCAATATATACAAGAGGAACCCACGTTCAGTGCCTTGAGAATGTGTAATTTTATCCTTGTATCCTTGGAATAAAAAACAGCCTGAATACCATAAGGAAACAACGAACAGTTTTTCTAGAGAGAGAGATTATATTTTAAATTGATTAGATATATTGTGTTATTTTAGTTGGGTGCTAGTAATTATAAGCCATCCGTAATGGGAGTGAGCTTTGGGATACTTGGCTTAGTTTTAAATAAGCACATTGAGATAAGATTCTTGTCCTCAGTCCTGTCTGATTCTTTACAATCTCATGGACTGTAGCCCACCAGACTCCTCTGACTGTGGAATTTTCCAGGCCAGAATACTGGAGTGAGTTGCCATTTCCTTCTCCAGGGGATTTTTCAAACCCATTGATCAAACCCAGGTCTCTTGTGTCTCCTGCATTGGCAGGCAGATTCTTTACTGCTAGTGCCACCAAAGATTATATACATTTTCTCAGTTTACTTGAGAGACCTCTTCTTTGGTCTTTATTTCTCACACCATATGGTCATCTGTTAAGCTTTACCTCTACTCTATAAACTACCAGCATTAAGATGGCCATCTGCCCTACATTCCTTCACTGAATCTATATACCAGTATCTTAAAACTGATAGAATGTTACAAAGTTAGGCTGACTTATTAATGAAGTAGTGAAAGATTCAACAAATTCTCTGCTTACCAAGTGTATAAGGCAGATGAAACAAATGCGAAAAATAAGAATTAAATTGAGGGAGAGCAGGCATCAGTACTGATATTGACAAAAATCCTCCAATTTCTGTAACATTTTGCCAAAAAAATAGATAAAAGAAGTATAGAACAATGCAAATAGTGAAACTTACTAAACAACTTAAATAGAAATATTGAAACTAAAAAAATTTAATCAAAGAATTATTTTTACAAAAGACTGAGAGCAGACGTTTTTATCTGTTCTAACAGAAACAAACACGATCCTTCACAAATTCTTCAGAAAATAAAGAAAAATGTTATCCAACTCAGTCCCTAAAGTCAGTATTAATCTAATACCAAAAACTAGAAAAAGATATTACATAAATTGTTGATGAATATCTCTCATAAGCCTGGACACATGTCTTCTCAAAGTAAGGACAAACCATTCAGCAGTGCACATAAAAGGTGAAACAGCATGAGCAGTTTATCCCAGGAATGCAAATTTGGTTTAACTTCTGAAAATTAATATGGTACTTCACATTAATAGGATAAATGATAAAACCACATGATCATTTCAATTAGTGTAACAAAAGAAACTGATAAAATGCACATCCAATAAATTTGAACATTCTCATCACATGAAGACTAGTAATAAACTCCTTAAACACAATAAAAAAAGAAACCTATTATAAACCTACAGCTTACATGAAACTTAATGATAAAAAGTTGAAACCTTGTTTCTTGAAGTTCACAGTTCTTGACTTATTTACATATCTCACATGCATATGGAAAAATTAGTTATTCTTGGAAACTAGTGCATGAATAACCAGGAAAAACTCCTGCTTTTCCATCACTCACTAACTTTGAAGTTTAACATTATTGATTGATCACTGGTATGAAGTGACTTAGAACACATGGAAATACTTTGTTCAGTGGTGATCATATTGACTTTTTAATATCTAATTTTAGAAGGGTATGCTGTAACCTAATTCACTCTGAACTGTATACTTTGAAAAAATTTCTAGTTGTATCCAAGAGATCTTAATAAAAAAAAATATTACAAAGAATTTAGAATAAAGGAACACAATTTAAATAAGATAGTTAGAAAAGACAGAAAATATCAATACAATGTAAGTATTTGGGGGTACTGACAAATTGTAGAAGTAATTAATATATTAGGAACCAGGAAGCATTAAAATCTATGCTTCTAGAAATATTTGCCTCTGAAGGAATGTTTTCATCTCCAGGGGAAAATGACACTTGCCATAGCAACAAACAGCAACAAAATTGGGATCTAAAAACTGTAAGATACAGAGCTAACTTTTTAATCTTCAAAGAAAAATTGTAGAGACATCTTACCTGGAGAAGAAGAAAAATAAAAAACCTTATACACTATATTTGGGCTTCTTATATATACAGTTCAATGCACAGAGAAAATGAATCCAGTTCTACAACTGTTGAAAGAATAAATGTGTTGCCTAATAAAAACATGCCATTTTTGTTCAAATACAGAGGAAATAAATACAAATTCTAAAACTGCATAAGCTAAGTACGTGCAGCACATTTTTTTCTTTTTTTTTTTTTGTTCCCATTAACAAAATGAAGACAGTCTAAGGAACTCAGAAAATTCCCTGGCAATCCAGTGGTTAGGACTCTTAGCTCTCACTTCTGAGGGCTCAGGTTCAATCTCTGGCTGGAAAACTAAAATCCTGGGGTCAAAAAAGAAAAAATGACCAAAAAAATCCCAAGAATGAATAAACTTTGAAATGATAGTGGTATAACTACCACATTCACTTAATTATGGAAAATAATCACAATTATATTTAAAAACTACATTATAGGCATGATAACATAAAATATGAAACAATACTAACAGATTTGTGGATGTGATAAGTGCTAGTGAATATTACATTTCTAATTGTCCCATTTTTTATGTTAAAGAATTGGTTAAATTTTAATTAAAAACTATGATAACAGAGAACTCTATTTTTCATATTTTGATATTTTAAGTGACTAATGATGGCAAGAAAAAGGTTACTTAATTATACTCTATATTATATTTTGTTGTTAAATTCTCCTTTGATATTTATGAAATCTGGATATATATATATTGGGAAATCTATCGACCAACACATGCTTTAAACATATTTAACGTTACTATATCTTCTAGGCCTCTGTGGAACTTCTTCTATGAAAGAAGTAACCCTGACTTTTGTGGCCTCTGTTATGCTAGTGAATATCAAAGGACTGTCACTTTTCATACTAGAATGTTTCAAACATATTAACTCTGAAATTTTTAAAAATAAGCTTCCTTCTCACTTCTGAGAAAGACATCTATCATCAATAGTGTTTAAGTACTTTGGTCAAGGAGAAGGCAATGGCACCCCACTCCAGTACTCTTGCCTGGAAAATCCCATGGATGGAGGAGCCTGGTGGGCTGCAGTCCATGGGGTCACCAAGAGTCGGACACGACTGAGTGACTTCACTTTCACTTTTTCGCTTTCATGCATTGGAGAAGGAAATGGCAACCCACTCCAGTTTTCTTGCCTGGAGAATCCCAGGGGCAGGAGAGCCTGGTGGGCTGACGTCTATGGGGTCACGCAGAGTCAGACACGACGGAAGTGACTTAGCAGCAGCAGCACTTTGGTCAAAGTCTATAAATTTAAGCTTTTACTGAGGTCTACACATAGATAAAATATTTTCCTCTGTTTAAAAAAAAAAAAAAAAACTACTCATGATTTTCAATTTTATTTTTGCTTTCAGTTGAGGTTTTTGGTCTAGTCCTGAGAAGACACATTGTTCTGGGTATTTCTTACTAGTTACTAACTTTATAATAGTGGATACATCTAAGAATCCAACTGCCAGTGCAGGAGACATAGGCAACATGGGTTCAATCCCTGGGTTGGGAAGATCCCCTGGAGAAGGAAATACACCCCACCCCCCAGTATTTAATTAATTAATTTTTTAATTGAAGGATAATTGCCTTATAGAATTTTGCTGTTTTCTGTCAAACTTCAACATGAATCAGCCATAGATATACATATATCCCCTTCCACCTGGACCCCCTCCCCATCCCAACCCCTCTGGAATATTACTCAGCCATAAAGAGGACACCTTTGAGTCAGTTCCAATGAGATGGATGAACTTAGAACCTATTAAACAGAGAGAAGTAAGTCAGAGAAAGATAAACATCATATTCTAATGCATATAAATGAAATCTAGAAACATGGTACTGAAGAATTTATTCACAGGGCAGCAATGGAGAAACACACAGAGAATAGATTTATGGACATGAGGAGAGGTGAGAAGAGGGTGAGATGTATGGAAAGAGTAACATGGAGACTTACATTACCATGTGTAAAATAGATGGCTGATGGGAATTTGCTGTATGGCTCAGGAATCTCAAACAGGTGCTCTGTGTCAACCCTCCAGTATTCTTGCCTGGAAATTTCCATAGACAGCCTGGCAGGCTATGTAGTACATGGGGTCACAAAAAGTCAGACACAGTTGAGCACACACACACTATTACACACTAATCTTTCTGAACCCCAAGTGTTTACCAATTTGTTGTTGTTTAGTCTCTAAGTCAATGGAGAAGGCAATGGCACCCCACTCCAGTACTCTTGCCTGGAAAATCCCATGGACAGAGGAGCCTGGTAGGCTGCAGTCCATGAGGTCGCGAGGAGTCGGACATGACTGAGCAATTTCACTTTCAGTTTTCACTTTCATGCATTGGAGAAGGAAATGGCAACCCACTCCAGTATTCTTGCCTGGAGAATCCCAGGGACAGAGGAGCCTAGTGGACTGCCATTTATGGGGTGGCACAGAGTAGAACACGACTGAAGCGACTTAGCAGCAGCAGCAGCAGTCTCTAAGTCAAGTCTGATTGTTTTGCAACATCATGGACTGTAGCCTGCTAGGCTCCTCTGTCCACGGTATTCTCCAGGTAAGAATATTGGAGTGGGTTGCCATTTCCTTCTCCAGGAGATCTCCCTGATCCAGGGATCAAACCTGTGCCTCCTGCATTGGCAGGCAGATTCTTTACCACTGAGCAAACAGGGAAGCCCTCATCGACCCAGTAGGTAAAAATAAAATAGCTATCTATTCTCTCATCCAGAGTGGCTGTAAGGGTGAAATGGATATTGAAACTCTTCATTCCCTGTGATACAAAATGTTCCTGGTTTTTCTCATATCTCATTGAGGTTTAAGTCTCATCCTTATCTGATATACCCTTCCCATCTTTTAAGATCCCCTCCACTTGTTAAGTTTGGCATCTCCTAGAATTTAGTCCTCACCTCATTTCTCTTTTCTCCATTTAAGTCCCTTGTTGTGAAATCCCCTTAGTCTGCCTCAGATGTGTTCCTGGCCCTCAAGTATCCTCCCTGTACTGCAGAATCATACATCTGTCTTGGATGTTTAAAAGACATCATGGACTTTGCCTGTATGTACTTCTTCCCCAGTATTTTCTAACTAAGTGGCACTGTCATTTTTCAAGTTATTCCTACCTGAAAACTTGGAGTTATACTTGTCCCTTTGTTCTCATATCTTCGCATGGACTATTAGTAACTCTTGTTTGATTAAATTTTAAATTTACAGCATGTTTTAGATTTAATTCTTTCTCCACATGTCATATGGAGCATATACTATCACCATAGCCACTCAGAGCTTCTAATATATGCTTGAACAACAACCTTTTTAATTGATCTCCATGCTCACACATACCCTGGATCTTTATATCAATTTTCCACACAACAGCCAGAATGCATCTTTTCAAATGCCAGTTAGATCATGTTATTCTCCTCAATAGCATAGTCTCCTGATCTTTCAGCACTGGGAATAAAACCTAAGTTTCTTCCTATTGACTACCTATGTCTACCTATTGACTTCCAATTGAGTACCTATTGACTACTTCCTATTGCCTACTGGTAGGCAATGTCTTCCTATTGACATGCCTAGATTATGAGCTAGGCATAATCTAGCTGCTCATGCCTTAACTCTCCCACTGGAGTTACTTTGCTCAAACTCGCAGGTCAACTTGCAGCTGCTTAAACAGTCAAGACAGGCTCTGTCTCTAGTTTTTGTATTCATTTTTCAGACTACCAAAAACATTCTTTTCCAAGACACTTCCAGGGTTCCTCACCTTTAGTTACATGTCTCTTAAACTCAGGTTTTCAGAGAAATCTTTCCTTATCAACTCACCTAAAAATATACCCTTCTGTATAACCTTAGCCTGCTTAATAGATAGAAAATGTAATAACTAGTTTTCACTCTTCCTTATTTGCAATATCTTTATCTTGAGAGTATGGACAAGAAGAGGAACTAAAAGAAAATGATCATGTGACTAAAACTAGAATCACTTTGCTGAAAAAGGTTCATATAGGTAAAGCTATGGTTTTTCCAATAGCCATGTTTGCATGTGAGGATTGGATCATAAAGAAGAATGAGTGCTAAAGAATTGATGCTTTCAAATTGTGGTGCTGGAGAAGGCTCTTGAGAGTCCCTTGGACAGTAGGGAGATAAAACCAGTCAGTCCTAAAGGAAATCAACCCTGAATATTCATTGGAAGGACTGATGCTAAAGCTTAAGTTCCAGAACTTTGGCCAGCTGATGAAAAGAGCAAACTTATTAGAAAAGACCATGATGCTGGGAAAGACTTAAGGCTATAGGACAAGGGGACAGCAGAGGATGAAATAGTTATAGAGCACCACCAACTTGATGGACAATAATTTGAGCACACTCTTGGAGATAATGGACAACAAAGGTACCTGGTGTGCTACGGTCCATGGGGTTGCAAAGATACATAACTTAGAAACTGAATAACAATAGCATTGGGACTGCATCTTGTATGGAGGACAAATCAACCAGGGATCGGACCAGAGGATTCCCGCAGTTTCCTCACTTAAATTCTGTTTAAGGCTACAGTTTTTTTTTTAACCTTTAGGCATTGGTGAAAGAGTTGGCAGTGTTTGCTGCCATATGTAAAACGTTTCTAAACAGTGATAATGATAAACTGTTACTTTGTTACAAGCATAGAAGTTACGATCTTTCAGCAGCTTATGGTTATACTACCAAGTAAAAGTTATATTTCTTGAAAATTTGTATTATATTTCATTTGCATTTTGCTGTTGGTCATATACTCCTATTTTAGTTCCTGGGGAAAAACGTGAATAAGTTTTTTTTGTTTATTTTTTTTGCATTATACTATGCCATCAGACAATTTTCAAAACATGGGGTTATATTTGATCACAAATCAAAGCAATTAGTATAGTATATATAGTGTTCCAACTCATTGGAAAAGACCCTGATGCTGGGAAAGATTGAAGGCAGGAGAAGAAGGGGATGATAGAGGATGAGATGGTTGGATGGCATCACCGACTCAATGGACATGATTTTGGGTAAACTCTTGCAGTTGGTGATGGGCGGGGAGGCCTGGCATGCTGTGGTCCATGGTGTCACAAAGAGTTGGAAATGACTGAACAACTGAACTGAACTGAACATCCTTCTTTGTCATGACATGAGTTTGAGCAAATTCCCGGAGATGGTGAAGAATAGGGAAGCCTGGTTTGCTGTAGTCCATGGGATAGGAAAAGGAGTACGTCAAGTCTATATATTGTCACCCTGCTTATTTAACTTACATGCAGAGTACATCTTGAGAAATTCTGGCCTGGAAGAAGCACAAGCTGCAATCAAGATTGCCGGGAGAAATATCAATGACCTCAGATCTGCAGATGACACCACCCTTATGGCAGAAAGTGAAGAGGAACTAAAAAGCCTCTTGATGTAGGGGAAAGAGGAGAGTGAAAGTGTTGGCTTCAAACTCAACAATCAGAAAACAAAGATCATGGCATCTGGTCTCATCACTTCATGGGAAATAGATGGGGAAACAGTGGAAACAGTGTCAGACTTTATTTTGGGAGGCTCCAAAATCACTGCAGATGCTGATTGCAGCCATGAAATTAAAAGATGCTTACTTCTTGGAAGAAAAGTTATGACCAACCTAGATAGCATATTGAAAAGCAGAGACATTACTTTGTCAATAAAGGTCCGTCTAGTCAAGGCTATGGTTTTTCCAGTGGTTCTGTGTGGATGTGAGAGTTGGACTGTGAAGAAAGCTGAGCACCGAAGAATTGATTCTTTTGAACTGTGATGTTGGAGAAGACTCTTGAGAGTCCCTTGGACTGCAAGGATATCCAACCAGGCCATTCTGAAGGACATCAGCCCTGGGATTTCTTTGGAAGGAATGATGCTAAAGCTGAAACTCCAGTACTTTGGCCACCTCATGTGAAGAGTTGACTCATTGAAGAAGACTCTGATGTTGGGAGGGATTGGGAGCAGGAGGAGAAGTGGACAACAGAGGATGAGATGGCTGGATGGCATCACTGACTTGATGGATGTGAATCTGAGTGAACTCCGGGAGTTGGTGATGGATAGGGAGGCCTGCTGCCTGGCATGCTGCAATTCATGGGGTCACAGAGTCGGACACGACTCAGTAACTGAACTGAACTGATGAGATCGCAAAGAGTCAGACACTACTGAGCAACTGAACAATAGTAGTATAATATATAGTATATTGTGTGTGTGTGTGTGTGTGTGTATATATATATATATATATATATAAAATATCATGGGGCTTCCCAGATTTCACTAGTGGTAAAGAACCCACCTGCCAAAGCAAGAGAGGAAAGATATGCAGCTTCAATCCCTGTCTCAGGAGGATCCCCTGGAGGAGAGCATAGCAACCCAATCCAGTATTCTTGTCTGAAGAATTCCATAGACAGAGGGGCCTGGTGAGCTATGGTCCATAGGATGGCATACAGTCAACCACAACTAAAGCAACTTAGCACACACATAATATATTACATGATACATAAATTAGAATCATTAAGCTATTGAAATAGCATGTGTGATTATTGTTGCAATAAATGGGTAAAAATATCATTCTCAGATAAAATAGCTTACTGTATACTCAAGGTATAGTCCATGAGTTGACTTGACTAATTAACTTAATCATGTGCCTAAATACACAATAACGGCAATCTGACATTTTCAAAAGCATTTATTTATTTTTGTTTGCAGATTTTTTTATTTATAACATTATACATTTCATGTGTACTGTATTATATCTTGACTTCTATATAAATTTCAATGTGCTCACCACCAAAGCCTTTGTCTCCATCCCTCCCCATACAGTTGACCCCCTTTATCCTTTTCACCTTTCCCTCTTTCACCTTTCACCCTCTTTCCCTCCAGTAATCACTTCTTTTTTCTCTGTATCTGTTTTTGTTTTGATTTGTTCATATTTGTTATCAGAAAAAAAATTCACCTGTGAGTGAAATCCTATCTCAGTTGCCTTTCTTCATCTGACATTTCATTCAGCGTGAGCCCCATCCAGATCAGATCAGATCAGATCAGTCGCTCAGTCATGTCTGACTCTTTGCGACCCCATGAACCGCAGCACGCCAGGCCTCCCTGTCCATCACCAGCTCCCGGAGGTCACTCAGACTCGCATCCATCGAGTCAGTGATGCCATCCAGCCATCTCATCCTCTGTCGTCCCCTTCTCCTCCTGCCCTCAATCCCTCCCAGCATCAGAGTCTTCTCCAATGAGTCAGCTCTTCGCATGAGGTGGCCAAAATACTGGAGTTTCAGCTTCAGCATCATTCCTTCTAAAGAAATTCCAGGATTGATCTCCTTCAGAATGGACTGGTTGGATCTTCTTGCAGTCCAAGGGACTCTCAAGAGTGTTCTCCAACACCACAGTTCAAAAGCATCAATTCTTCGGCGCTCAGCCTTCTTTACAGTCCAGCTCTCACATCCATACATGACCACAGGAAAGACCATAGCCTTGACTAGGCGAACCTTTGTTGGCAAAGTAATGTCTCTGCTTTTGAATATGCTATCTAGGTTGGTCATAACTTTCCTTCCAAGGAGCAAGCGTCTTTTAATTTCTTGGCTGCAGTCACCATCTGCAGTGATTTTGGAGCCCAGAAAAACAAAGTCTGACACTGTTTCCACTGTTTCCCCATCTATTTCCCATACAGTGATGGGACCAGATGCCATGATCTTCGTTTTCTGAATGTTGAGCTTTAAGCCAACCTTTTCACTCTCCACTTTCACTTTCATCAAGAGGCTTTTTAGCCCCTCTTCACTTTCTGCCATAAGAGTGGTGTCATCTGCATATCTGAGGTTATTGATATTTCTCCCGGCAATCTTGATTCCAACTTGTGTTTCTTCCAGTCCAGCATTTCTCATGATGTACTCTGCATAGAAGTTAAATAAACATGGTGACAATATACAGCCTTGACGTACTCCTTTTCCTATTTGGAACCAGTCTGTTGTTCCATGACCAGTTCTAACTGTTGCTTCCTGACCTGCATACAGATTTCTTAAGAGGCAGATCAGGTGGTCTGGTATTCCCATCTCTTTCAGAATTTTCCATAGTTTATTGTGATCCACACAGTCAAAGGCTTTGGCATAGTCAATAAAGCAGAAATAGATGTTTTTCTGGAACTCTCTTGCTTTTTCGATGATCCAGCGGATGTTGGCAATTTGATCTCTGGTTCCTCTGCCTTTTCTAAAACCAGCTTGAACATCAGGAAGTTCACGGTTCACATATTGCTGAAGCCTGGCTTGGAGAATTTTGAGCATTATTTTACTAGCGTGTGAGATGAGTGCAATTGTGCGGTAGTTTGAGCACTCCTTGGCATTGCCTTTCTTTGGGATTGGGATGAAAACTGACCTTTTCCAATCTTGTGGCCACTGCTGAGTTTTCCAAATTTGCTGGCATATTGAGTGCAGCACTTTCACAGCATCATCATTCAGGACTTGGAATAGCTCCACTGGAATTCCATCACCTCCACTAGCTTTGTTTGTAGTGATGCTTTCTAAGGCCCATTTGACTTCACATTCCAAGATGTCTGGCTCTAGGTCAGTGATCACATCATCATGATTATCTAGGTCTTGAAGCTCTTTTTTGTACAGTTCTTCTGTGTATTCTTGCCACCTCCTTTTAATATCCTCTGCCTCTGTTAGGTCCACACCATCTCTGTCCTTTATCGTGCCCATCTTTGCATGAAATGTTCCTTTGGTATCTCTGATTTTCTTGAAGAGATCCCTAGTCTTTCCCATTCTGTTGTTTTCCTCTATTTCTTTGCATTGATCACTGAAGAAGGCTTTCTTATCTCTTCTTGCTATTCTTTGGAACTCTGCATTTAGATGTTTATATCTTTCCTTTTCTCCTTTGCTTTTCGCTTCTCTTCTTTTCACAGCTATTTGTAAGGCCTCCCCAGACAGCCATTTTGCTTTTTTGCATTTCTTTTCCATGGGCATGGTCTTAATCCCTGTCTCCTGTACAATGTCACAAACCTCATTCCATAGTTCATCAGGCACTCTATCTATCAGATCTAGGCCCTTAAATCTATTTCTCACTTCCACTGTATAATCATAAGGGATTTGATTTAGGTCATACCTGAATGGTCTAGTGGTTTTCCCTACTTTCTTCAATTTCAGTCTGAATTTGGCAATAAGGAGTTCATGGTCCGAGCCACAGTCAGCTCCTGGTCTTGTTTTTGCTGACTGTATAGAGCTTCTCCATCTTTGGCTGCAAAGAATATAATCGATCTGATTTCGGTGTTGACCATCTGGTGATGTCCATGTATAGAGTCTTCTCTTGTGTTGTTGGAAGAGGGTAATTTGGCCTTGGAATACGGAATGAAGCAGAGCCCCATCCACGTTGTCACAAATGACCAGTTTCTTTCTTTTTCTTTTTATCACTAAGTGGTGTTACATTGTATATATCTATTTTATCCATTTATCTGTCTGTGGGTACTTAGATTTTTTTCCACATCTTGGCTATTTTAAATAGTGCTGCAGTGAACATAGGAGTGCATATATTTTCTCAAACTTGTGTTCTTGTTTTCTTTGGATAAATACTCAGAAGTGAAATAGCTGGATAACATGGTAGTTCTATTCTTAATTTAGTGAGGAACCTCTACAGTGTGTTCCACTGTTGCTGCACCAACTTATATTCCCACCAGAAGTGTATGAGGATTCACTTTTCTCCATCCTCTCTAACACTTTTCATTTCTTGCCTTGCTTTCTAATAGCCATTCTAAAAGGGGTAAAGTGATCGTTCATTGTGGTTGTGATTTTAGTTTCCCTAATAGTGATGTTCAACCATCTGTATGGTTGGCTATCCGTATGTCTTCTTTGGAAAAATATCTATTCAACCTCTCTCCCTGTTTTTTTTTTTTTTTTTTTGCTATGAATTAGTTATATATTTAAGAGTTAATCACTTTCAGTTATGATTTGCAGATATCTTTTCCAAAATGTGTTTTAATTATGTTGATTGTTTTCTTTGCTGTGCAAATCTAGCTTGTAGCCTCATTTATTTATTTGTGCTTTTGTTTCCCTTGCCAGAGAAGACATACTCAGAATAATATTTCTAAGGTCAGTGTTAGTGTACTGCTTATGTACTTATAGCTTGTTAGAGTGTCCTGGAAGAAGCATATAGTTGGGTCTTATTTTTTAATTCATTCAGTCACTCTGTGTCTTTTGATCAACTAATTCAACCCATTTATATTTAGGGTGATTATTAATAGATGAGGTCATAGTACTTCATTTTGTCTTTTGTTTTCTGGTTTCTCTATATCTGTATTATTCCTTTTTACTTATGTTTTTCTGCGATTTTAGTTTGATAGTTTTGCATGATTTTCTCTGTTTCCTCTTATGTTTCATATCTCTTCTCTAGATTTAAGTTCTGTGGTTACCATGAGGCTTGTATAAAACATCTCATAGATAAAATAGTTATTTTCTGATGATACCGTCTTCATTTGTCTATACAAGTTCTATGCTTTTCCTCTTTCCTTTTAGTTTTATCAAATTACCAAATTATGCCTTTTAACATTGTGAGTTCTTTACCGATTTGAAGTGGTTAGTTATTTTTACTGCTTTTATTTCCCTTGACCTTTATGATGCAATTAAGTATTTAACAACCTAGTCTGATATAGAGTTGCAGTTTTCTGATTCTAGTACCTTACTCAAAATTTTTCCTTACATTTGCGCTTTTTGTCCCAGGTAGAAGCACTCCTTTCAACAGTTCTTGTAAGACAGGTCCAGTGTTGACGGAATTCCTCAGCTTTTGTTTGTCTGGAAAACCCTTTATTTCTCCTTCATATATGAATGAAAGCCTTGCTGAATAGAGTTTTCTTAGGTGAATGGTTTTATCTTCCAGGATATTGAATGTCATCTGAGCTCTCCTTGCATATATAGTTTCTGCTAAGAAATTTGCTGCTAGTCTAATGGGGGTATATCTGTAGGTTACCATCCTTCTTTTCCCTGGATGTCTTTACAATTCTTTATCACTGACTTTTACAATTTAGATATAATGTGTCTCAGAGAAGGTATCTTTGAATGGAGGTAGTTAGGCGTTCTCTTAGCTTCATGGCCTTGTATACCTAGTTTCCACCCCAGGTTTGGGACATTCTCAGCTCCTATTTCTTTGAATGTACTCTCTGTTTTCTTCTCCCTCTCTTTTCCCTCTGGATCTCCATTATTTTAATATTGCTCTTCTAATAGAATTGGATAGTTTTCAAATAATTTTTCACTGAAATTCTCCCTTCTCCTCTACATGTATCATTTCAAAATTCCCATCATCTAGCTCACTAATCCTCTCTTCCATGTGGTCTGTTCTATTTCCATTGCTTTTAATGTATTCTTCATCTCTTTGAGGTTTTTCACTTCAGAATTTGATTTTTTTAGAATTTCAATTCCTGTAGTAGAGTGTTCTGCTGATTAATTTTATTTCTGAGCTCAATGAACTGTCTTTCTGAATTTTCTTATAGCTCTTTGAGTTTCTTTATGACAATTATCTTGAATTCTCTGTCAGTTAGGTCATAGTATTCCATGAGTTTGTTGGTTACTGGAGAATTGTAATTTGTACCTTCTTGTAGCTTTTCAGGCATGAGTTATTCCTCTGCTGGCACATTTGAAGTAACAAGCACCTTTCTTCTTGAGATAAAATCTTTGTTTGTTTGTTTGTTTTAATCCTAAAAGTCCATTATGCTATTACTGAATAATTAGAGGTCTTTCTTTTGTTTTTCAGTAAGTAGCAGTATGGCACAATTTTTAAGTTTCTCTTAGCTGAGCTGCCTCTGGCCATATTACAGAATGGGTAGTTTTACCCTCCACTACCTTTGTCAGAAAATCCCCATGAACAGAGGAACCTGTCGGGCTACAGTCCATGGGGTCACAAAGAGTCAGACACGACTGAGCACCTAGAACAGCACCTTTGTCAGAGGTGTTGTCTGGAATCCTTGTCAGTGCTTATACTTCTGAAATCATAATATCCTGCTACTGCTAGTGTTGCCACCTGGGGCACCAGCATGTTGGACACCTTCAGTGCATTCAGAGTCTCTTGGATCACATGCTCCAACACTGCAGGAAGAGTGGGACCTAGGGGGAAAGCCAGGATAGGGATGTCTCTGCTGTGAGCAGGATTGTCAGGTCACAACTGCTAGATAAGGTTTCAAGTCCTACTGCCATCTGGTTCCCTGTGACCATAAACACCTCTGCATTTTGTATGCTCACATCCATATTTTCTGGTTCTCTGGAGCTGTAGGCTGATCTGCTACAACTGGGGGTCCAGGATTGCAAGTACTGTATCTGTTGTTTCCCTCATTGTACCTCCTCTTTTGTTCCACTCACCTTTTAGATGTATGGATGTGAGGAATTATCTGCTGCCCATGTGTGTTGGACTGACACGCCTTTGAGTTATAGAAATGTTACTGTTGGTAGATTGAAGGGAAGAGACAAAGAGAACATCTCACATTGTCATGATGCTGAAATCACTCTTGTTCAGTTGTTATGTCCAGCTCTTTGCAACCCATGGACTATAGCATGCCAAGCTTCCCTGTCTTTTACTATCTCCTGGAATTTGCTCAAACTCATGTCTATTGACTCAGTAATGCCATCCAACCATCTCGTCCTTTGTTGCCCCCTTCTCCTCCTGCCATCCAAGTTCTCAGCATCAGGATCTTTCCCAGTGGGTAGGCTCTTTGCATTAGGTGGTCGAGTATTGGAACTTTAGTTTCAGCACCAGTCTTTCCAATGAATATTCTGGGTTGGTTTCCTTTAGGATTGACTGGTTTGATTGTCTTGCTGTCCAAGGGACTCTCAAGAGTCTTCTCTAGCACCACAGTTCGAAAGCATCAGTTCTTTGGCACTCAGCCTTCTTTATGATCTACTGCTTACATCTTTACATGGCTCCTGGGAAAACCATAGCTTTGACTATACAGACCTTTGTTGGCAAAGTTATGTCTCTGCTTTTTAATATGCTGTTTTTGTTTGTCATATCTTTCTTTTCAAGGAACAAGCGTCTTTTAATTTCATGGCTGCAGTCATTGTCCACAGTGGTTTTGGAGCCCAAGAAAATGAGATCTGACACTGTTTCCATCTTTCCCCATCCAACTGTCATAAAGTGGTGAGCCTAATGCTATGATCTTAATTTTTTGAAAATTTTTTAAGCTAACTTTTTCAGTCTCCTCTTTAACCTTCATCAAGAGGCTCTTTAGTTCCTCTTCACTTTCTGCCACTAGAGTGGTATCATCTGCATATCTGAGGTTGGTGATCTTTCTCCTGGAAATTTTTATTCCATCTTGTGAGTCATCCAGCTTGGCATTTTGCATGATGTACTCTGCATATAAGTTAAATAAGCAGGGTGACACTATACAGCCTTGACATACTCCTTTCCTAATTTTGCACCAGTTCATTGTTCCACGTCCAGTTCTAACTGTTGATTCTTGACCTGCATACAGGTTTCTCAGAAGATGGGTAAGATGGTCTGATATTCCCATCTCTTTAAGAATTTTCCACAGTTTATTGTGATCCACACAGTCAAAGGCTTTTAAAAAGTATTTATTAAAGAGTCTTACAAACAGTACTTTCTAAAATAAAATTTTCTTTTCTTTAGTAGTTTAGTTAGTCACTTTTTTTTTGTAATCTTCTTATCCCTCATTTTGTGATAACTGCATTGAAATAGGCTTTGGAATGAGGAACATATTCATGGGAAATAAAAGCATTCTATTTAAAATATTCCTTTCATACATATCTAAATATATGTCTTTTATTATTTTGACTAAAAAGCAGAGATGATGACTAAGCTTGGGTATTTTCAGAGTTAGAGTACAGGGATGGATTTGAGGGAAAGGAATTTCCAGTTACTCTGCCAACCCTCACCATTCATCATGCTATCTTCATAGGCCAGAGATGGCATATAAACTAGAGATGGGCTAACATTCATAATAATGTTCCTTGTTAGCTTTATTCCAAAATTTTAAAAACCATAATGCAAAAACAAGTTCAAATCAGTTATTCCAAAATACTCTGCCTTATCTCCTTCTGACTGCTTCTCCTCAGTTTATTCTACTGCTAAATAATCTTGGGGATACATGACCTCATTGCATCTTCTCTCTCCTTTCTCTTAAACCTAAACATCCCTCATATTTCTATCCATGCTACTCCTCTGTTTAAAAACCATCAGTGGCTACTCATTTCCTACAGAATAAAATTTAAACCACTCAGAGTTTCAAAACTATTTGCATTCTGACCCCAGATTGCCTATAAAGTTGATTCCATATTAGAAGCTCTTGTCCTCAATAGCACTAAACAAATAGCTATTCTTTTACCCAGTCTATGCTTTTCTGGGTCCAGAGTTCTCTTTCCCTCCCTAATGGCATGCACTGCACTCACTAAATCTGTAACATTACATGTTGTTTACTATGTCATGCCCATATCATCTGCAATGGCTTATATGAGCTTTTTAAAGTCATCTGAACATTCAGTGTCTTCAATTTCATATAGTCTACTTTTATATAGTTTTTGCCATGGGGATACACATCAAATTCTTACAGTGATGTGTAGGTCACTTTTTCCCTTTCACTGGAAATATGTAAGAAGAGAACAGATATTTGATGGAACGGCTAAGGAAGGATGATCACATTGTCTCTTACAAGGGTATTTAGAGTCAAAGAATAACCATGTGCCATTTGATACACTTAGCTCTTCTTAGGTAATTTCTCACATTTCTATGATAGATTTCTATCTATTAATCCAAATCTGACCACTGCCTTTTCTGAATTTAATTGTTGTGCTTTCTGGAATGTTGATTTAAAATTAATAAAATAAAAAAAATATTTTATTTTTTCTATGTGACTTTGAGGATGACAAAACCTTCTTTTTATACATTCTGTTCCTCCTATTACACCTGTCCTTTTATTCATATCATGGCATCTAGTCATATGATGTCTTCTTCTCCTGATTTTAAAATTCTTTCTGGCCTTCATTCCCTTTTATTATTCAAGTTAGTCAATTATTTTATTTCTAGCAAACCCTAAACCTGATCAATCTGTGTACTATCCTGGAACAAATTTCTAGTCTCTAGTATTAGTATAAGCTATTAGTATCAGGTCCATGCTTTACAGAATAAAGGCAATATGTTGAAAATACCTGTGATCTTTGTTTAAAGATTTTTTTTTTTTTTTTCCCCTGGCCCAAGAATTCCACTGGTCCAAATTCAGGGCAAACCAGAGTGACAGAGTACAGGTGCCCCAGAAGAGACCCTCATCCAGTGACATTAGTGATTTGGTATATAAACACCACATAATTCTTGTTCCCTAGTTGGGAGAACCAAAGCATATATTTGATTTTACTCAGACTACCCCCAGAGAAGCTGAGCTTCTAGAGTACATGATGGTAACTGGCTTGACAATGCATACTTTATTTCTCTACTTTTTCCTCTTCCTGTTGTTATTTCCTACTCCCCTACCAATGTTTTGCTGTATCACTTTCTAAAGAAACAATACTCAGGTCTGCTTGCAGGAGAACTCAAATCAAGTGAGTTGAAAACAAAAGAGGTCTTAGGAAGTAAACTCTGAGGATGGAGTTGGGGTAAATCCGATCACTTGCTGACCAGATGATAGTGGAGACTGCATTACTGATAGTTAAGTAGGGTATTGAAAATCCCTGGCTTGCTGAAGTACTTCAGTTCTTAAGACTTTATACGCCGTATGAATCATGATACTGCTAAAAAGGTATCAACCAGCTTCATAAATATCAGTACATAAGAGGTGTAGGGAATGCTGTGAGATGAATCATGGTGTTGTCTGGTTACCATAAGAGCAGTCAAACCTTAGTCACAAGGTTTGCTTTCTGCTGCAGGTAGTATGATTAACTAGAAAAGTTCAGCACAACTTCTCACACATGGCACATTGTTATCGATCTGCAAATTCATTCCTTCCAATCCCTATTGAGTAGAAGAAGCAGGAGTATTTCACATTGATCTGACATAGACAGTAGCTTATCTCTGATAATTTCCCCATGGACATATTTACTCTCTATAGTACAAATAGGCTTTACTTGTAGCTCAGTTGGTAAAGAATCTGCCTGCAATGCAGGAGACCCTGGTTCGATTCCTGGGTCAGGAGGATCTCCTAGAGAAGGGAATGACAACACACTCCAGTATTCTTGCCTGGAGAATCCCCTGGACAGAGGAACCTGGCAGGCTACAGTCCATGGGGTCACAAGAGTCAGACATGACTTAGCAACTAAATCACCATAGTGGTTTAGTGTATAATGAAGGTCCACTTCATTATATTATATATATCATTATATTATATCCCACAGATGAGAACATTAGTGCACTCTACTGACAATATGATAAGAATGAGATCTAGTAAGCCAGAAGTGACAAGTAATCTGGACATCCTCATGTGAGGACATGTGCATGAGAAGATGGGAAATAATATTACAAAGATTCAGAGGTCTATCATTTTGCGTTATTTGGGGGAGAGGGTTTATTGCTCTGGGGTATGCTGTAACATCCAAGGTAAAGTCATTATGCTTTGTATTATCTACAAAAAAACAGCACTTAGTAGGCTTTTTAAGTTTTGAAGAGAGCTCATAGCAGATTTGGGGATACGTATTGAACTCATTCAGCAAGTGATTTGTTTACTTCTCAGTTTCAAATGGAGCCAGAACAAAGGAATGTGCAGCATGTTAATGTCTCAGTATACATGACCCTCTCTGATCACTTAAGTCATTAGATCCCATGGTGTTGGAGGTATCTAAGGTAGATTAAAACATTTTATCTGTAAAACACTTAGAGGATATGCTGTTGCTGCTGCTGCTAAGTCACTTCAGTCGTGTCCGACTCTGTGCAACCGCACAGATGGCCGCCCAACAGGCTCCGCCCTTCCTGGGATTCTCCAGGCAAGAACACTGGAGTGGGCTGCCATTTCCTTCTCCAATGCATGAAAAATGAAAAGTGAAAGTGAAATCGTTCAGTCGTGTCTGACTCTATGCAACCCCCTAGACAGCAGCCTACCAGGCTCCTCTGTCCATGGGATTTTCCAGGCAAGAGTACTGGAGTGGGTTGCCATTGCCTTCTCTGTTAGAGGGTATAGAGTCTCTCATAATCTTAATAGAGTTTTAGTGACAGCTTTAGCTACCTAGGGTTCTGGAGTGATATCATACAATCTACAATCTATGATTATTCACTATCTGTGAAGCAGCTTTAAGACTGCCACAAAGCCGTAGTAAAAACTAAAGACTTGGCAGTATGATTGAAAATTATTATACAACCAGAGATGCCATCAAGAACTGTGTAATCAGATGCAAGTCATGAGATTCATTAAAAATAGTGACTACAATACTAACTCATTGTAAAATGGAAACAGTACTTTTGGGATAGGTATGAGAAAGGTCTGGGAAGTATCAGTAAGTTATTGTTCCAAAGAGCATTAACTAGAGTCAGATGGGCTACTGAAGAAAACAAGCATATGGACTGTCTTCCTCAGTGGAGGTCGGCCATTTGCTGTCTTCAGCTACCCCAATGGATGCACAATTAACACTTGAAATGGATGAGACATGGAAGCAATATATGGGGCTTCTACTGCAGTATATTGGCCCTGATAGCATCGGAGACTCATCAGAGCCTTAGGCAATACTTCCAACTGAGGACTCAGAAAGCCTCCAACTAATATCATGACATTCTGCATAATATAACCTCAGACTAAAGGTGCGTGAGATATAGAACAATGGCACATATCCATGAGATACTCTGGTCCTATTGTATACTGTCTTGTCTAGAAACTGACACATAAATTGAACATGACCTTAATACACAACCAAGATATTATCAAGACACCCTGAAAGGTTTGACAACTATCTTCAAGATGAGTTATAAACTTTTAAATGTTGGCCATCACATAGTTCTGTAATGACAATAGTTTTTTAAAAATGAGCTAGAGAAGTAAAGTCTGAAGTAGTAGCTCTTGGCATCATCACTCCTGAAATTTGTGAAATTTGTGCTTCCAACTTTGTTACTGTAGTTGCTAGTGGGCTAGGGATTGCCGGATCAAGATTGCTGGGAGAAATATCAATACCTTCAGATACACAGATGACACCACCCTTATGGTAGAAAGTAAAGAAGAACTAAAGAGCTTCTTGATGAAAGTGAAAGTGGAGAGTAAAAAAGTTGGCTTAAAACTCAACATTCAGAAAACCAAGATCATGGTATTCAGTCATATCAATTCATGGCAAATAGATGGGGAAACAAGGGAAACAGTGACAGACTTTAATTTCTGGGCTCCAAAATCACTGCAGATGGTGACTGCAGCCATGAAATTAAAAGATGCTTGCTCCTTGGAAGAAAAGTTATGACCAACCCAGACAGCGTATTAAAAAGCAGAGACATTATTTGCCAACAAAGATCCATCTAGTCAAAGCTATGGTTTTTCCAGTAGTCATGTATGGATGTGAGAGTTGGACTACAAAGAAAGCTGAGCACCAAAGAATTGATGCTTTTGAACTGTGGTGTTGGAGAAGACTCTTGAGAGTCCCTTGAACTGCAAGGAGATCAAACCAGTCAATCCTAAAGGAAATCAGTCCTGAATATTCATTGGAAGGACTGATGCTGAAGCTGAAACTTCAATACTTTGGCCGCCTGATGCGAAGAACTGACTCATTTGAAAAGACCCTGATGCTTTTCAAAAGGGAAAATTGAAGGCAGGAGGAGGAGGTGACAACAGAGGATGAGATGGTTGGATGGCATCACTGACTTGATTTGCATGAGTTTGAGCAAGCTTCAGGTGTTGGTAATGGAGAGGGAAGACTAGGGTGTTGCAGTTTATGGGGTAGCAAAGATTCAGATATGACTAAGCAACTGAACTGAACTAGAGATTATGGTTATCAAGAATGGATGCTGCTAGCAGGATATGGTTACTTCTAATCTTATAATTACCTCAACAGTCTGGTCATTATTTGAGTACTCATAGCAATAGATGTGATAGTTATTCACTCTAATTATCATTAGAGAATACAACCTCATTATTTATTGTGAGAAAATATTTCTGCTGATACTAATTTGCTTTAGAGTAAGTAGAATTAAAAGAAAACCCAGATATTTACTGGGATGTCTCATGGTACTTCATGCCTAGTAACATTAATACCATAAAAGGATATTTGCAACCATGACCTAACAAGAACAAGGTAACTCAAATTTACCATGGATGCATGCTAAGTCACTCAGTCATATCCAACTCTTTGCAACTCTGTAGTTTGTAACCCTGTAGTTTGTAACCCACCAGGCTCCACTGTCCATGGGATTTTCCAGGCAAGAATATTGGAGTGGGTTGCCATTTCCTTCTCCAGGGGATCTTCCCAACCCAGGATCAAACTCCTATTTCTTATGTCTCCTGCTTTGGCAGGCAGGTTCTTTTACCACTACAACACCTGGGCATTGTTAACTATAATGTAAGAAAATAGTAAAAATAACATTTCAAAGAAAATTAAGACAACTCAGTGGGATGAATATTATTTAATGATTTTCTCCCCAACTTTACCCTTTGTGGATTGTTTTCCAAATTTATAGAAACAATGAATCTAAACATATTTAATAAAAGAATGACATGAAAGCAAAATATGAATGATAACATTTCTTTTATACTCTTTATACCATTAGTGAGAAATAACCACCTTCAAATCCCTTTCTAGTGCTTTTGGAAAGTTTAGTTTTTAACTTTATAAAATCTGTCTGCATAAAATTGCTTAAATATCTTACCTAGATTATATCCATCATTTACAATTATAAATTATGTAGAATTTTAATAATTTGGTACCAGTCACTGTATTTTTAAAAAATATTTAATGCAATACAGGAATGTATTTCCTAGAGCTTGATGCATGCATGACTAAAGGGTAGACTAAAAGGTACTGTGTGAGTGGATAAGTGATTGGATACATAGGTAGATGGGCAGATTCTTTAGACTTCTTAATAAACCTTTTATTTTGAAAGGGAGATACATCAGATATATTATCACACCCTTACTTGGAATTAGATTCAGTATTGGTCTTGAATGTCTTTCCGCTTATTTAATCTAAGAACTTTGTCAGTAATTCTTAATATCCTGATTTTTTTTTCTTTCTGGCTTTAATAATCCACCCTACAAATATATTCAAGTCTCTTTTATATCAAAACTTTAAAATAGAATTTTTCATTTGTCCTAAATGCTTTCTAGATACTGCTCTAATAATTCCCCATCTTATTTAAGTTTCTTAAATGTTAGTCCACTTCAGATCTTATAAAATCTATATTCTTGACCTCCTGATGTTCAGCTTCTGAATATCATTATGCCTCTTACTCAGCTGTCACTGGAATAATTAATGACCAAATTCAACATTTGCTTGTGAATTCTTATTTCTTTTTTCAGTATTTGACATAGTATATTGATCTAACTTTTAAAAATACTCTCCATCTTAGCTTCTAGAGTGAAGATAAACAAGCTCTCCCTGATCAGCTATCTTTATTTGGACTTTTTCCTAACTCTGTTGCTCATATCTACAATTAGTGTTCCTTGAGTTGGAACAGTTCTCTTTCCTTTGACCTTCTGAATAGTCACCTTGTACAAATTTATATACTCCCAAAATTTATATCACTTACCAGAATCTGATGACTCTTAACTCTCTGTATTGTTGTTGCTCAGTTGCTAAGTCATGTCTGACTTTTTGTGATGCCATGGAATGCAGAATGCTGGGCTCCTCTGTCCTTTACTATCTCCTGCTGCTGCTGCTAAGTCACTTCAGTCGTGTCCGATTCTGTGTGTCCCCATAGACAGAAGCCCACCAGGCTCTCCCATCCCTAGGATTCTTCAGGCAAGAACACTGGAGTGGGTTGCCATTTCCTTCTCCAATGACTATCTCCTGCAGTTTGCCCAAATTCACATCCATTGAGTCGATGATACCATCCAACCATCTCATCTTCTGTCACCCCCTTCTCCTCTCCCCTCAGTCTTTCTCAGCAGCTGGGTCTTTTCCAATAAGTAAGCTCCAAGTATCCGGTGGCCCAGGTTTTACAGCTTCAGCATCAGTCCTTCCATTGAATATTGAAGGTTGAATTCCTTTAGGATTGACTTGTTTGATTGCCTTGCTGTCCAAGGGGGTCTCAAGAGTCTTCTCCAGCACCACAATGAGAATGCATCAATTCTATGGCACTCAGCCTTCTCTGTGGTCCAACTTTCAAATCCATACATGACTGCTGGAAGAACCATAGCTTTGCCTATATGGACCTTTGTTGTCAAGAGTATGTCTCTGCTTTTTAATACACTGCATATATAATTGTATCTTGTAGACGTAATTCACTAAATGGTCCCTACCCAGTATTTCTATCCCTTGGTTATTCAGTTAAACACTAATCTAGGTACTGTTGTGAAGGGATTTTACAGATATAAATAAATTCTAAAGTCAATCTTAAATTACAAATTAACTGAGTTGGTCTGGTCTAATCACATGAGCCTATAAAAGCAGAGACTTTGCTTTGCTTTGCAGCAGAAAAGGAAGGCAGATGCAGCAGCTGCTGCAGAACTTAAATATATCTGAAACATGAGAAGGACTTGGTACATATTGAATTATTTGACTATGCAGGCAGTATCTGAGCAGAGAGAAGCTCCCAGTTGCTAGCAAGGAAACACAGGCCTAAGACCTATAGCCACAAGAAACAGAATTAAATCAACAGGAGGAATGAGCTTGTACTGAGTTTTTCTTGGATCTTTCAGTAAAGAGATCAGATACATTATTTTGAGGCATGTAAGACCCAATCCAGCCACTTGAAACCTAGACTTCTGAACTACTTAATGTTGACCTTAGAACAATGCAGGGATTAGCAAGGTGCAGACAGGGTCTACTCTTAAGTTAAATGTTGAAATGTAGTCCCTTCCTAGCTACAGTTCTGTATTTGTAGATTTAACTGACTAGGAATTATGTAGACATGCAGTATTTACTATTGCAAAACAATAGCATTTAAGCATGGACCAGCTCAGTTGAAACCCCTGTTATTCCACAGGTTAGCTGTAAGTTAATAGAGTTGTTTTAAGCCACTGTTTAAATTTCTGTGCAGCAATAAAAAATGAATACATGTGCCATTCCTGTGCTCATCTATATTATTCCCCCTTACTGTCTCTGACAAAAGAAGATAATTTTGTAAAGTAAATAAGATAATGGTTAGCCACATGCACTTCAGATTTGCAAAGCCTGAAACTTGAACATCTATAGCTTCTGAGAGTTGATATCAGTAAATTAGCATTAATATTAGTAGTAATACCATCAATTAATTGTGACATTATATGCTCATTAATCAAGTTAGAAACTAGCTTCTCTAAATAAACTGAATTTACTAATTTAACATAAAATATGTACACATGCATGTGTAGTTTTATGCCTTTATTATTGTCCTCATATTTATTCTTAATTCAGGTTATATTGTCTCTTATTTACAGTAGTATAAAAATCTCAAATGAGATGCTGACTCTCCAAATGCAATCACAATGTCTATGAGAAATTTCAACCTAAGAACTCTGCCATTCTTTTACTGGAAATTCTTACATTCTTTTCTGTTGTCTACAGTAAAAGCCTAGCCTCTAAATATTTAATATAAATTCCTCTGTGCTCTTCTTTCTCAGTTTCATCTCTAGGAACTCTCCACTTTCCTCCACCACCAGATACTATAATATTTACATCGCAAAGTATCATGTTTGAATCTTTTTCATACTATTTCATGAATCTGGTGAGAAATTCTCAATTCCTTTATCTGGGTAATTTTTATTTCTAACCAAGTATCTGAGGTGAGGTACTTCTAAAAATACTCATTCTTGGGACCAAACTGTTTAGAGAAGAAGCACTGGTATTGGTGTTTTCATTTCTACTTCTCTGTAGGTGATTCTCATAAGCACAGGATTGGGAAGTACTAGTGTAACGGAGAAAGCAATGGCACCCCACTCCAGTACTCTTGCCTTGAAAATCCCATGGATGGAGGAGCTTGGTAGGTTGCAGTCCAGGGGGTCACAAAGAGTCGGACACGACTGAGCGACTTCACTTTCAATTTTCACTTTCATGCATTGGAGAAGGACATAGCAGCCCACTCCAGTGTTCTTGCCTGCCGAATCCCAGGGACAGGGGAGCCTGGTGGGCTGCTGTCTATGGGGTTGCATAGAGTCTGACACGACTGAAGCGACTTAGCAGTAGCAGCAGCAGTAATGTAACTAAACTGAAATAGACCTAGACATCACTCAGATGTATAAGGGTCACTCACTGCTTTCAGTCTCTATACTAGATTCAGTGGATCTGCTTTTTCCAACAAACCACAGAAAGCTTAAGAGCGGGGGTAAAATGATTCTGAAATGTCAATTGTTTAATCTCAGTGCTCTGTATCTCTTATCTGTCTTATTCACTGATCCTCTGACTTTTTCCCTTTTTTGTATAGGTGAAACTTCCTACTATTGGGCTTCCCTTGTGGCTCAGTAAAGCATCTGCCTACAATGCAGGAGACCCGGGTTCGATCCCTGGGGCAGGAAGTTTCCCTGAAGAAGGATATGACAACCCACTCCAGTATTCATGCCTGGAAAATCCCATGGATGGAGGAGCCCAGTAGGCTGCCGTCCTACATTCAATCATTAGTATATGCACTAATACTTAAGTGCTTACTATTTGACCAGGGTCCTAGGCTTTAGGTCTGGAACTGGCAATATACTATGGGAAAAAAACAGAAATATGGACCTAACTGTGCTTGTGTATGTGTTAGTTGCTCAGTCATGTTTGACTCTGCAAACACATGGACTGTAGCTCTCCAGGCTCCTCTGTCCCTGGAATTCTGCAGGCAAGAATATTGGAGTGGGTTGCTCTTCCCTTTTCCAAGGGATCTTCCCAACCCAGGGGTTGAACCTATATCTCTCACATTGCAGGTGGATTCTTTACCATCTGAGCCACCAGGGAAGCCCCCAGCTGTACCATAGAGGACCATTATGAATATATTTGATCCATTTTATGTGCAATTATCCTCAGGAGTTCTAGTGATTTTTGACATCTTGATATCACTCATTATTATGTAATTAACTTAGTCCTAGTAATGAATAATGAGCATGACCTTGATATTTAAGGATTAACAAAACTGATGCATTCTAATTAGGGACATGGATGGTATTAGCATTGTTATAATTCAGCAAATCTTATGTTGCCCAGAAAAATGTGGTCAATCTTAAAATCACATGGAGAGAATATTTTTAGACCAGATTTTAAAATAAGCCATATTTGCCTTATTACAATCATACTACTTAAATGAATCTTGAATTCAATGTGTTGTTGTTCAGTTGCTCAGTTGTATCCAGCTATTTGCAGCCCCATGGACTATAGCACTCCAGTCTTCCCTGCCCCTTCCCTTCCATGCCCCTTCCCTTCCATGCCCATCTCCCAGAGCTTGCTCAAACTCATGTCCATTGAGTTGGTGACGCCATCCAACCGTCTCATCCTCTGTCGTCTCCTTCTCTTCCTGCCTTCAGTCTTTCCCAGTATCAGGGTCTTTTCTAATGAATTGTCTCTTTGCATCGGGTGGCCAAAGTATTGGAGTTTCAGCTTCAGTTATTCCAGTGAATATTAAGAGTTGATTTCCTTTAGGATTGACTGCTTGGATCTTTTTACAGTCCAAGGGACTCTCAAGAGTCTTTGCCAACAACACATTTCAAAAAAAATCAGTTCTTTGGTGCTCAGTATTCTTTATGGTCCAATTCTCACATTCATACATGACTACTGGAAAAGCCATAGCTTTGACTTTAAGGACCTTTGTCGGTAGAGTAATGTCTCTGCTTTTTTAATATGTTGTCTAGGATTGTCACAGCTTTTCTTCCAAGGCACAAGAGCCATTTAACTTCATGGCTGCAGTCACCATCTGCAGTGATTTTGGAGGCCAAGAAAATAAAATCTGTCACTGTTTCCATTGTTTCCTCATCTATTTGCCATGAATTGATGGGACCAGATGCCATGATCTTAGTTTTTTGAAAGCTGAGTTTTCAGCCAGCCTCTTCACTCTCTTCTTTCACCTTCATCAAGAGACACTTCAGTTCTTCCTTCGCTTTCTGTACTCTGCATTGAATAAGCCGGGTGACCATATACAGCCTTGATGTACTCTTTTTCCTATTTGGAACCAGTCTGTTGTTCCATGTCCAGTTCTAACTGTTGGTCCTTGACCTGCACACAGATTTTTCAGGGGGCAGGTCAGGTGGTCTGGTATTCCCATCTCTTGAAGAATTTTCCACAGATTTTTTTTTGTGATCCACACACTCAGAGGCTTTAGCATCGTCAATGATACAGAAAAAGATATATTTCTGGAATTCTCTTGCATTTTCTATAATCCAGTGGATGTTAGAAATTTGATCTCTGATTCCTCTGTCTTTTCTAAGTCTTCCTTGAACATACGGGACTCCTTGGTTCACGTTCTGTTGAAGCCTCTCTTGGAGAATTGTGAGCTTTATTCTGCTAGCATGTGAAATGAGTGCAATTGAGCGGTAGTTTGAGAATTCCTTGGCATTGCCCTTCTTTAGGACCAGAATGAAAACTGATCTTTTCCAGTTCCATGTTGAGTTTTCCACAAATGCTGGCATATTGAATTGAGTCTACATGACCTTCTACACAGCTAAGATTTTAAAATTCTGTTTTCTTAAAGTTCTCTCCATAGTTTCTTTATGGGATATGCTTAAATAAAGAGAATATTAGTTTTCTTAAAGTTTGATTTAAAAGTTTTTGTAATATCTTCCAAATTCAACTTTATCTTTTTCTTTTATCTCTTTTTGATTAGTACCATGATCACAAAAAATGGGTGGAGGAGGAAATGACTCTCAAAGCTTTAAGATAGCTAATTTTATTTATTTTGACTTATTTATAATTGTTACTGGAAATAATTTGCCAGTAACAGAATTAAATAGTGCTCTCAAATAATATATTAAAGGTTATATTTTCTTTTATTTGCTCTAACTGACAAAGATGAGATTTCCTACAAAGTTCAAGAGAGATTATATTTGTCATGACATTTGGATTGTAAGTTGGGTCACTGCAACCAGATGAATAGTGTTTATTCTACAGAGTAGATATAACAATTTATTTTCCCCATCTGATCAAGATACTGAGAAAAGAAAGTTTAGGAACTATAATTCATTGTCTTTTACTGTGTCCTCCACCCCAGTAAATAGATAACTATCCTTCTCTAGAAATAGAGATCTATAAATATCTCTCTATTCATCCATATAGATAATCTTGATATCTTGAAATCTGTATATACATCAATGTATGGATATATTGATCTACTTATATATGCAGGTAGATATAGATAGTACTGTCATTAGTGGTATTGGCATTAATGGATAAATAAGGAGATAAAATTATATAGACCCTATTTGCAAACATACTATTTTTAAACATCTATCAGTAATTAAGAGCCTATAAATTCTTATATATCCATAGTATCCAAAGAGAAATTTGTTGCTAAAATATCAAAGTATATTTAAAAATCTCCACCTACTGCTGTTTTATGTATATAATATTACTAGATATATGTTTTATTTTTAGTAATTAGTTCTAATTTAAAAGCATCATTTATCATAGGAAATATTAGCCTTATTATTACCCTTATTATCAAATAATATGTACTTTCTTATAAATATGTATCAGATTATTCATATTTGGCATGGAAAGTTTTTTCTTAATATCATCTTTAAATATCATTTTAAAGATGCTTTAAATACAGCATCTATTTAACTGTATCTATATGACTTGAAATAAATATGTGAGATAATAATCATTACATTTATAAAGTTACTGATCATTTCCATTAGATAACACTTGGGATCTTAATGTGTAGCTTCCATTTAAAGTATGTATTATACGTGTGTGTATATATATCTACATATACATATGTAGATATACATATATATATTTACATGTATGAACTCATTCAATTATCACAAGCCAAATTTATAAATCAGGAATCTAACCACAAGTAAATGAGGTCATACACACATAAAGTAATAGAGTTGGAACTGATTAATCCCAACAAGTTACTTTCCAAGGCAGAATTGTTGCTATTAGCTTAGAGAATCCAAGAAGGATAAACCATTTTTCTTCATTAAAATATTTTAATTAACAGTTTACTACTATCAAGAAAGTCTTAATCAACAAAAATTGAATATGAAAATGTTTTTACTGTAGTATTTTCAAAATATGTATGATGCAAGTTTTATTAGTTTAGTGAGCATGCAAAAGACATCTGACATATAGGAGAAATAGATTCAACAAATCTGAAGTGCTTTACACACATTATAAGGGAACATTTTATGGAACAACGTATGCATCTTTTTTTCCCCTCAATTTTAATATGAAAATACAAAATATTTATGTGTCTAGTAAGTGTTTCAACATTTTTGAAAGAAAAATTGGCAGAATTAAGAAATAGATCAAAAGGTTGAAATTTTAAAAAAATACTTCTTAAAGTAACTGATAAAACTGATAAATGAATATCAATAACAATATGGACAATGTGAGCAAAGCTATCAACCAAGCTAGACAAATTGACATTCATGGAACACTATAAGGACTGTTAAAGAGGAGGACAATCCAAAGAAGGTGGAGAAATAGGATGGGAGACCATTTTATCCCCCACAAGTTCATCAAAAGATCATTTGAATGCTGAGCAACTTCCACAAAACAATCTCTGAACACTGGTGAAGGATACCAGGCACCCAGAAAGTCAACCCATTCTCTTCAGAAGGAGGTAGGACAAATATGAAAGACAAAAACAGAGACAAAAGAGTTAGGGATGGAGACCTGTCCTGGGGAGGGAGTCATGAAGGAGGAGAAGTTTCCACACAGTAGGAATCCTCTCACAGGCAGATCTGTGGGGAGTTTTGGAATCTCAGAGGGCAACATAACTGGAAGGGGAAAAAAAATAAAAAATCCCACAGAATATGTGCCTAACCGCAGCAACTGCCAGCAGACAAGTAGCCCAGGTGCTTGCGTCTGCCACCAGTGAGCAGTGGCTGGACAGGGAGTCATGGAATGCATAATGGGTTCTTAGGGTAAGGACGGGGCCTGAATGCCCTGAGGACAATCTGAGGCAAGCTAAGGTGAGATAGCAACTCAAACTGTGGGATCACCAGAGAGAGAGAGAGAGAGAGAGAGAGAGAGAGAACTTTCCCATGAAAGGCTCTAATGCGTATCCTGGCCCACTCACAGAGCAAAAGATTGAGTGAATACCAAAAGAGAGAGGCAGGCATGTGACAGCCAGAGCCAGAAGGCAAGGGGCTGCTGCAATCTCAGCCCCAGAGATCGCATCTTCTAGCAAACACTGAGCAGGCTCCCAGTTGCTAACCATGTCTTCCTGGGATCCTGGATGGTCGTCATCCACCAGGAGGGTCACACTTTGAGATGAGCTTCCCAGAGGAGACACATGACACACCTGAGATGGTTGCAGCACACCCAGGAAACTGAGCCACTAGGGCTGGGGAGATGGTTAAGATGCATGGTCCACCTTGGACAGTGTGCTCACCAAACACCTGGTTGCCTGAGCTGCTTGGACCTGGGAAGGGCACAAAACAGATGCCCAGCCAAGTCTGTGCCCTTGTGGAGTGCCTGCGGACCTGAGTCATTTAGACCTGGGAAGTGTACAAAATGCAGGGCCTGTTTTGAACACTGCTCTTGCAGGGTACCCTGGAGCCTGAGCACTGTAGACCCAGGAAGCATACACAGCCTTGAGCTGTTGCAAACCCAGTGTGGTCTATATACTGTGAGCACTCCCCACGCATGCCAGCAATATTTGTTTGCAGTGTCCCTCCCTCCCCACAACACAACTGAACAAGTGAGCCTAAATAAGTGACCACTTTTACCGCCTGTGTCAGGACAGAAAGCAAACAGAATCCAACAACATCTTGAAAAGATCATACATCATGACCAAGTGGGCTTTATCCCAGGGATGCAAGGATTCTTCAATATTTACAAATCAGTCAGTGTGATACACCACATTAACAAATTGAAAGATAAAAACCATGTGATTAACTCAAAAAATGCAGAGAAAGCCTTTGACAAAATTCAACACCCATTTATGTTAAAAACTTTCCAGAAAGTAGGCATAAAAGGAACACACCTCAACATAATTAAAGCCATATATGATAAACCCACAGCAAACATTATCCTCAATGGCGAAAAATTGAAAGCATTTCCCCTAAAGTCAAGAACAAGACAAGGGTGCCCACTCTCAATACTATTCAAGATAGTTTTGGAAGTTTTATCCACAGCAATCAGAGAAGAAAAAGAATCCAGATAGGAAAATAAGTAAACTCTCACTGTTTGCAGATGACATCATCTTCTACATAGAAAACCCTAAAGACACCACCATAAAATTACTAGAGCTAATCAATGAATATAGTAAAGTTGCAGGATACAAAATTAATGCACAGCAATCCCTTGCATTCATATACACTAACAATGAGAAAACTGAAAGAGAAATTAAGGAAACAATCCCATTCACCATTGCAATGAAAAGAATAAAATAGGAATAAATTTACCTAAAGAAACAAAAGACCTATATATAGAAAACTATAAAACACTGGTGAAAGAAATCAAAGAGGACACAAATAGGTGGAGAAATATACCATGTTCATGGATTGGAAGAATCAATATACTGGAAATGAGTATACTGTACAAAGCAATCTATAGATTCAGTGCAATCCCTATCAAGCTACCAACAATAGTTTTCACAGAACTAGAAAAAAATAATTTCATGATTTGTATGGAAATACAAAAACCCTCAAATAGCATTAGCAATCTTGAGAAAGAAGTATGGAACTGGAGGAATCAACCTGCCTGACTTCAGACTGTACTGCAAAGCTACAGTCATCAAGTTAGTATGATACCTGCACAAAGAAAGAAATGTAGATCAATGGAACAAAATAGAAAGCCCAGAGTTAAATCCATGCAACGATCAGATCAGTCACTCAGTCATGTCCGATTCTTTGCGACCCAATGAATCGCAGCATGCCAGGCCTCCCTGTCCAACACCAACTCCTGGAGTCCACTCAAACTCACGTCCATCAAGTCAGTGATGCCATCCAGCCATCTCATCCTCTGTCATCCCCTTCTCCTCCTGCCCGCAATCCCTCCCAGCATCAGAGTCTTCTCCAATGAGTCAACACTTCACATGAGGGGGCCAAAGTACTGGAGTTTCAGCTTTAGCCTCATTCATTCCAAAGAAATCCCAGGGCTGATCTCCTTCAGAATGGACTGGTTGGATATCCCTGTAGACCAAGGGACTCTCAAGAGTCTTCTCCAACACCACAGTTCAAAAGCATCAATTCTCCAGGGCTCAGCCTTCTTCACAGTCCAGCTCTTACATCCATACATGACCACAGGAAAAGCCATAGCCTTGACTAGCCGAACCTTTTTTGGCAAAGTAATGTCTCTGCTTCTTTGAATATGCTATCTAGGTTGGACATAATTTTCCTTCCAAGGAGTAAGCGTCTTTTAATTTCATGGCTTCAGTCACCATCTGCAGTGATTTTGGAGCCCAGAAAAATAAAGTCTGACACTGTTTCCACTGTTTCCCCATCTATTTCCCATGAAGTGATGGGACCAGATGCCATGATCTTCATTTTCTGAATGTTGAGCTTTAAGCCAACTTTTTCACTCTCCACTTTCACCTTCATCAAGAGGCTTTTTAGTTCCTCTTCACTTTCTGCCATAAGGGTGGTGTCATCTGCATATCTGAGGTTACTGATATTTCTCCCGGCAATCTTGATTCCAGCTTGTGTTTCTTCCAGTCCAGCGTTTCTCATGATGTACTCTGCACATAAGTTAAATAAACAGGGTGACTATGGACACCTTTTATTTGACAAAGGAGGCAAAAATATACAATGCAGAAAAGACAATCTCTTTAACAAGTAGTGATGGGAAAACTGGTCAGATCAGATCAGATCAGATCAGTCGCTCAGTCGTGTCCGACTCTCTGCGACCCCATGAACCGCAGCACGCCAGGCCTCCCTGTCCATCACCAGCTCCCGGAGGTCACTCAGACTTGCAGCACGCCAGGCCTCCCTGTCCATCACCAGCTCCCGGAGGTCACTCAGACTTGCAGCACGCCAGGCCTCCCTGTCCATCACCAGCTCCCGGAGGTCACTCAGACTCGCATCCATCGAGTCAGTGATGCCATCCAGCCATCTCATCCTCTGTCGTCCCCTTCTCCTCCTGCCCTCAATCCCTCCCAGCATCAGAGTCTTCTCCAATGAGTCAACTCTTCGCATGAGGTGGCCAAAATACTGGAGTTTCAGCTTTAGCCTCATTCCTTCTAAAGAAATTCCAGGATTGATCTCCTTCAGAATGGACTGGTTGGATCTTCTTGCAGTCCAAGGGACTCTCAAGAGTCTTCTCCAACACCACAGTTCAAAAGCATCAATTCTTCGGCGCTCAGCCTTCTTCACAGTCCAGCTCTCACATCCATACATGACCACAGGAAAGACCATAGCCTTGACTAGGCGAACCTTTGTTGGTAAAGTAATGTCTCTGCTTTTGAATATGCTATCTAGGTTGGTCATAACTTTCCTTCCAAGGAGCAAGCGTCTTTTAATTTCATGGCTGCAGTCACCATCTGCAGTGATTTTGGAGCCCAGAAAAACAAAGTCTGACACTGTTTCCACTGTTTCCCCATCTATTTCCCATGCAGTGATGGGACCAGATGCCATGATCTTCGTTTTCTGAATGTTGAGCTTTAAGCCAACCTTTTCACTCTCCACTTTCACTTTCATCAAGAGGCTTTTTAGCCCCTCTTCACTTTCTGCCATAAGAGTGGTGTCATCTGCATATCTGAGGTTATTGATATTTCTCCCGGCAATCTTGATTCCAACTTGTGTTTCTTCCAGTCCAGCATTTCTCATGATGTACTCTGCATATAAGTTAAATAAACATGGTGACAATATGCAGCCTTGACGTACTCCTTTTCCTATTTGGAACCAGTCTGTTGTTCCATGACCAGTTCTAACTGTTGCTTCCAGACCTGCATTTAAGAGCGACCTCGCCTGCCCGCGACCGGCGCGCCATTTAAGAGCGACCTCGCCTGCCCGCGACCGGCGCGCCATTTAAGAGCGCCCCGCCAGCTGCGTCGCGCACTAAGAGCGCGGCCGAGAGGAGCTACCCCACGACCGAGGAAGGACGGCGGTGAGGGCCAGCGCTCTAAGCACGGCCGAGAAGAGCTACCCCACGACCGAGGTCAGGAAGGGAGGCGGTGAGGAGAGACCCCTCGTCCAAGGTAAGGTGCGATGGCTGTGCTTCGCTGGCCGGGAGCAGCCAGGAGCAGCCGGGATGAGATACCCCACGCCCAAGGTAAGAGAAACCCAAGTAAGACAGTTGGTCTTGAAAGAGGGCATCAGAGGGCAAATACACTAAAACCATTCTCACAGATAACTAGTCAATCTAATCACACAAGGACCACACCCCTGTCTAACTCAATGAGATTAAGCCATGCCCGAGGGGCAACCTGGGATGGGCGGGTCATGGTGGAGAGATATGACAGGATGTGGTCCGCTGGAGAAGGGAATGGCAAACCACTTCAGTATTCTTGCCTTGAGAACCCCATGAACAGTATGAAAAAAACTGGTCAACAACCTGTAAAATAATGAAAACTAGCACACTTTCTAACACCAAACACAAAGAAAAACTCAAAATGAATTAAAGATCTAAATGTAAGGCCAGAAACTATAAAACCCCTAAAGGAAAACATAGGCAGAACACTCTGACATAAATCACAGCAATATCCTCTGTGACCTACATCCCAGAGTAATGGAAATAAAAGCAATAATAAACAAATGGGTCCTAATTAAACATAAAAGCTTTTGCACAAAGAAGGAAACTGTAAACAAGGTGAAAAGACAGCCTTCAGAATGGGAGAAAATAATAGCAAATGAAGCAACTGGCACAGAATTAATCTCAAAAATATACAAGCAGCTCATGTAGCTAAATACCAGTAAAATAAATGCCAGTCAGAATGACTGCCATCAAAAAGTCTACAAATAATAAGCCCTGGAGAGAGTGTGGAGAAAAGGAACCCCTCTTACACTGTTCATAGGAATGCAAGGTAGTACAGCCACTAGGGAGAACAGTGGAAATTCCTTTAAAAACTGGAAATAGAACTGCCATATGACCCAGCAATCCTACTGCTGGGCACACACAATGAGGAAACCAGAATTAAAAGAGACACGTGTACCCCAATATTCATTGCAGCACTGTTCATAATAGCCAGGACATGGAAGCAACCTAGATGCCCATCAGTAGACGAATGGATAAGAAAGTTGTGGTACAATGGAATGTTTCTCAAGTATTAAAAAGAACACATTTGAGTCAGTTCTAATGAGGTGGATGAAACTGGAGCCTATTATGCACAGTGAAGTAAGTCAGAAAGAAAAACACCAATACAGTATATTAACACATATATATAGAGAGAATTTACAAAGATGGTAATGACGACCCTATATGCAAGACAGCAAAAGAGACGTAGGTGTAAAGAACAGACTTTTGAACTCTGTGGGAGAAGGCGAGGGTGGGATGATTTGAGAGAATAGCATTGAAACATGTATATTACCACATGTGAAATAGATGACCAGTCCAAATTCAATGCATGAAACAGGGCACTCAAAGCCGGTGCACTGGGGCAACACAGAGGGATGGAATGGGGAGGGATGTGAGAGTGTGTTTTGCGATGGGGGGACACATGCTCGCCTTTGGCTGATTCATGTCAGTGTATGGCAAAAACCACCACAATACTGTAAAGCAACTAGCCTCCAGTTATAATAAATAAACTAATTTAAAAAAAGAAACAAAGGAACTATCCTCTTAATAAAGAGAGAAAATTACATCCTCCCACCAAAAAAACGAACTGTTAAAGAATACATTTGTTTTTCAACAGACCTACATTTACCAAGATAGACCAGCTGCTGGACCAAATAAAAAGTCAATCAAATAACAAATCAGTAATTCAATCCAAAAAATTTAAAAGCACATAACTGTTGTGCTCTGATTATTGCTTAGTAAAATTGCCTACCAATGATGATAAATATATCTAGTATATCAATAAATTTTTGAATTACCACACATATAGCAACAGTGTATCAAAAATAAAATATCTGAAAAATTATAAGCATTTTAAGTCGAGTAATGAAAATACAGCCCATCTGAATTTATGAGATCAGATTAGATTAAGCATTACTTAGAAGAAAATTTTTACCACAAAATTTCCATATTTTATTAAAAAATGTTTAAAAGCAATGATAGATGTTTCTACATTAAATAAGTTTTAAAAAGAGTAATTTACTCATAGTAAATGCAAGGAAAGAAATGGTGGGTAATAATAAAAGCACTTATAAATGGAATAGAAGAGAAAATATTTTAAGTGAAAACAAAGGCAAACTGTAGCTATTTGGAAAGGAGAATAAATCTGATAAATAAATCTTGACTACAAGTTACTAATTAGGAGGAACAAATGAGAGAAAATCACTACAGATAATTCAGACATTAAAAGAATAATGGTGTTCTCTGAGCAACATCAAGTCAACAAAGTAGATAACATATTTAATGGATGAATTTCTAAAATAAATTTCAAAAACTTAAGAAAAACAATGTCCCAAAACTGATTCAAAAAAATTAGAATTTTTGATTACCCTTATACATTTTAAGCATTTAATTTTTTTTAATTAAATTTTATTTTGCTTAACTTTACAATATTGTATTGCTTTTGCCATACATCAAAATGAATCCACCACAGGTATACATGTGTTCCCCATCCTGAACCCTCCTCCCTCCTCCCTCCCCATACCATCCCCCTGGGTCATCCCAGTGCACTAGTCCCAGGCATCCATTATCAGGCATCGTACCTGGACTGGCTACTCGTTTCAGATATGATACTATACATATTTCAATGCTATTCTCCCAAATCATCCCACCCTCTCCCATTCCCAGAGTCCATTTAATTGTTATCCATAAAGCTTTTTATAAAGAGCTTATAAAGATGACTTCATAGATTTAATCTGAAATAAGAGAATACTTACTCATTTTTTGAGTCCAGCATATCTGTGACATCCAAGACTATATAGATGTTATAAAAAACTTCAGACATTTTAAGTCTGAAGATCCTCCACAAAAGAGCAGTATATATGACAATATATCATTAAGCTGAATTTGTGCACAGGAATGCAATCTTTTTTTCAATATTTGAGAAGCAATATGATTCACTATATTAATACAATGAAAGTAACTCACAAAATCATCTCAATAAGTGCAAAGAAAACATTCACAATACTAAAAACCTATTCATAGTTTTTTTGTTTTGTTTTGTTTTTTATTTTATTATTATTATTATTTTTTTAATTTTTCTTAACTTTACAATATTGTATTACTTTTACTATACATCGAGATGGATCCGCCACCAGAATACACGTGTTCCCCACCCTGAACCCTCCTCCCTCCCCCCTTCCCACACACTGAGAAAACCAGAATTGAAAGAGGCACGTGTACCCCAATGTTCATAGCAGCTCTGTTTACAATAGCCAGGACGTGGAAGCAACCTAGATGTCCATCCACAGATGAATGGATAAGCAAGCTGTGGTACATATACACGATGGAGTATTACTCAGCCATTAAAAAGAATACATTTGAATCAGTTCTAATGAGGTGGATGGAACTGGAGCCTATTATACGAGTGAAGTAAGCCAGAAAGAAAAATACAAATACAGTATACTAACGCATATATATGGAATTTAGAAAGACGGTAACAATCACCCTGCTTATGAGACAGCAAAAGAGACACTGATGTATAGAACAGACTATTCATAGTTTTTAAAAATCAGTCAACTAGGAATAGAATAGCCATTTAAAAAATATTGAAATATAGTTAATTTGCAGTTTTGTATTTCATGTCTGCTGTATAGAAAATGCCAACCTTTTAACTCTCCACTTGCACTTTCATCAAGAGGCTTTTTAGTTCCTCTTCACTTTCTGCCATAAGAGTGGTGTCATCTGCATATCTGAGGTTATTGATATTTCTCCCAGCAATCTTGATTCCAACTTGTGTTTCTTCCAGTCCAGCGTTTCTCATGATGTACTCTGCATATAAGTTAAATAAACAGGGTGACAATATACAGCCTTGAAAAACTCCTTTTCCTATTTGGAACCAGTCTGTTGTTACATGTCCAGTTCTAACTGTTGCTTCCTGACCTGCATAAAAATTTCTCAAGAGGCCGATCAGGTGGTCTGGTATTCCCATCTCTTTCAGAATTTTCCAGAGTTTGTTGTGATCCACACAGTCAAAGGCTTTGGCATAGTCAATAAAGCAGAAATAGATGTTTGTCTGGAACACTCTTGCTTTTTCCATGATCCAGCGGATGTTGGCAATTTGATCTCTGGTTCCTCTGCCTTTTCCAGAACCAGCTTGAACATCAGGAAGTTCACGGTTCACATATTGCTGAAGCCTGGCTTGGAGAATTTTGAGCATTACTTTACTAGCGTGTGAGATGAGTGCAACTGTGAGGTAGTTTGAGCATTCTTTGTCATTGCCTTTCTTTGGGATTGGGATGAAAACTGACCTTTTCCAATCTTGTGGCCACTGCTGAGTTTTCCAAATTTGCTGGCATATTGAGTGCAGCACTTTCACACCATCATCTTTCAGGATTTGGAATAGCTCCACTGGAATTCCATCACCTCCACTAGCTTTGTTCGTAGTGATGCTTTCTAAGGCCCACTTGACTTCACATTCCAGGATGTCTGGCTCTGGGTGAGTGATCACACCATCATGATTATCTGGGTCATGAAGCTCTTTTTTGTACAGTTCTTCTGTGTATTCTTGCCACCTCTTCTTAATATCTTCTGTTTCTGTTAGGTCCATACCATTTCTGTCCTTTATTGAGCCCATCTTTGCATGAAATGTTCCTTTGGTATCTCTGATTTTCTTGAAGAGATCCCTAGTCTTTCCCATTCTGTTGTTTTCCTCTATTTCTTTGCATTGATCATTGAAGAAGGCTTTCTTATCTCTTCTTGCTACTCTTTGGAACTCCGCATTCAGATGTTTATATCTTTCCTTTTCTCCTTTGCTTTTCTCTTCTCTTAAAAAGGTTGGCTTAAAGCTCAACATTCAGAAAACGAAGATCATGGCATCTGGTCCCCATCACTACATGGGAAATAGATGGGGAAACAGTGGAAACAGTGTCAGACTTTATTCTTCTGGGCTCCAAAATCACTGCAGATGGTGACTGCAGCCATGAAATTAAAAGACGCTTACTCCTAGGAAGGAAAGTTATGACCAACCTAGATAGCATATTCAAAAGCAGAGACATTACTTTGCCAACAAAGGTTTGCCTAGTCAAGGCTATGGTCTTTCCTGTGGTCATGTATGGATGTGAGAGCTGGACTGTGAAGAAGGCTGAGCGCCGAAGAATTGATGCTTTTGAACTGTGGTGATGGAGAAGACTCTTTTGAGTCCCTTGGACTGCAAGGAGATCCAACCAGTCCATTCTGAAGGAGATCAGCCCTGGGATTTCTTTGGAAGGAATGAGGCTAAAGCTGAAACTCCAGTACTTTGGCCACCTCATGCGAAGAGTTGACTCATTGGAGAAGACTCTGATGCTGGGAGGGATTGGGGGCAGGAGGAGAAGGGGACGACAGAGGATGAGATGGGTGGATGGCATCACTGACTCGATGGATGCGAGTCTGAGTGACCTCCGGGAGCTGGTGATGGACAGGGAGGCCTGGCGTGCTGCGGTTCATGGGGTCACAAAGAGTCAGACATGACTGTGCGACTGATCTTATCTGATCTGATCTGATGTTCTTACTATATTATTATATCTCCATCCATATTACTGCAAATAGCAATTATTTCAGTTTTTTTAATGACTGGAGATTGTAAGTATATACCACATGATATTCATCCAGTCATCTTTTGATAGACATTTAGCTTGCTTTCATATCTTGGCCATTGTAAATAGTGCTGCTATGAACATAAGGGATACATGTATCTTTTAAAATTATAGTTTTGTCTGGGCATACACCCAGGAGTAGGATTGCTGGATCATATGGCACTTTATTTTTACTTTTTGAGGAACCTCTATACTGTTTCCCATAGTGGCTACACCAATTTACATTCCCAACAATACTATATGAGCTTTCCCTTTTCTCTACACTATCTGCACCATTTGTTATTTATAGATTTTTTTTTTTAAATGGCTATTCTAGCTGCTGTGTGGTAGTTTTGATTTGCATTTCTATATTAACTGTGACGATGAACATATTTTCATGTGCTTTTTGGTCATCTGCATGTCTTCTTCAGGGAGATGTCCATTTAGTCTTCTGCCCATTTTTAAAATTTATTTTAATTGGATGATAGTTGCTTTACAACGTTATGTTTCTTTCTGCCATACATCAACCAGGAATCAGCCATAGAATTACAAATATTCCCTCCCTCTTGAACTTCCCTCCCACATCCCATCCCATCCTTCCCCTCTAGATTGTCACAGAACACCAGGCAGAGCTCTCTATGTCATACAGCAACTTCCCATTAGTTATATATTTTACACATAGTAATGTATATGTTTCAATGCTACTCTATCAGTTCGTCCCACCTTCCCCTTCTCCCTCTGTATCCACAAGTCTGCTCTTTCTGTCTTGAGTCTCTATTCCTGCCCTGCAAATAGGTTCATCAGTACCATTTTTCTAGATTCTATATATATGCTGCTGCTGCTAAGTCGCTTCAGTCGTGCCCGACTCTGTGCGACCCCAAAGACGGAAGCTCACCAGGCTCCCCCATCCCTGGGATTCTCCAGGCAAAAATACTGGAGTGGGTTGCCATTTCCTTCTCCAATGCATGAAAGTGAAAAGTGAAAGTGAAGTCTCTCAGTCGTGTCCGACTCTTAGCGACCCCATGGACTGGAGCCTACCAGGATCCTCCGTCCATGGGATTTTCCAGGCAAAAGTACTGGGGTGGGGTGCCACTGCCTTCCCCGTCTGTATATGTATGTATGTATGTATGTATGTGTATATATATATATATATATATATCAGATCAGATCAGTCGCTCAGTCATGTCTGACTCTTTGCGACCCCATGAACCGTAGCACGCCAGGCCTCCCTGTCCATCACCAGCTCCCGGAGGACACTCAGACTCGCATCCATCGAGTCAGTGATGCCATCCAGCCATCTCATCCTCTGTCGTCCCCTTCTCCTCCTGCCCTCAATCCCTCCCAGCATCAGAGTCTTCTCCAATGAGTCAACTCTTCGCATGAGGTGGCCAAAATACTGGAGTTTCAGCTTTAGCCTCATTCCTTCTAAAGAAATTCCAGGATTGATCTCCTTCAGAATGGACTTGTTGGATCTTCTTGCAGTCCAAGGGACTCTCAAGAGTCTTCTCCAACACCACAGTTCAAAAGCATCAATTCTTCGGCGCTCAGCCTTCTTCACAGTCCAGCTCTCACATCCATACATGACCACAGGAAAGACCATAGCCTTGACTAGGCGAACCTTTGTTGGTAAAGTAATGTCTCTGCTTTTGAATATGCTATCTAGGTTGGTCATAACTTTCTTTCCAAGGAGCAAGCGTCTTTTAATTTCATGGCTGCAGTCACCATCTGCAGTGATTTTGGAGCCCAGAAAAACAAAGTCTGACACTGTTTCCACTGTTTCCCCATCTATTTCCCATGCAGTGATGGGACCAGATGCCATGATCTTCGTTTTCTGAATGTTGAGCTTTAAGCCAACCTTTTCACTCTCCACTTTCACTTTCATCAAGAGGCTTTTTAGCCCCTCTTCACTTTCTGCCATAAGGGTGGTGTCATCTGCATATCTGAGGTTATTGATATTTCTCCCGGCAATCTTGATTCCAACTTGTGTTTCTTCCAGTCCAGCATTTCTCATGATGTACTCTGCATATAAGTTAAATAAACATGGTGACAATATGCAGCCTTGACGTACTCCTTTTCCTATTTGGAACCAGTCTGTTGTTCCATGACCAGTCCTAACTGTTGCTTCCTGACCTGCATACAGATTTTTTAAGAGGCAGATCAGGTGGTCTGGTATTCCCATCTCTTTCAGAATTTTCCATGGTTTATTGTGATCCACAAAGTCAAAGGCTTTGGCATAGTCAATAAAGCAGAAATAGATGTTTTTCTGGAACTCTCTTGCTTTTTCCATGATCCAGCGGATGTTGGCAATTTGATCTTTGGTTCCTCTGCCTTTTCTAAAACCAGCTTGAACATCAGGAAGTTCACGGTTCACATATTGCTGAAGCCTGGTTTGGAGAATTTTGAGCATTACTTTACTAGCGTGTGAGATGAGTGCAATTGTGTGGTAGTTTGAGCACTCTTTGGCATTGCCTTTCTTTGGGATTGGGATGAAAACTGACCTTTTCCAATCTTGTGGCCAGTGCTGAGTTTTCCAAATTTGCTGGTATATTGAGTGTAGCACTTTCACAGCATCATCATTCAGGACTTGGAATAGCTCCACTGGAATTCCATCACCTCCATTAGCTATATATATATATATGCCTTAATATATGATATTTGTTTTTCTCTTTTTGGCTTACTTCATTCTGTATGAGAAGCTCTAGGTTCATCAACATCACTAGAACCGATGCAAATGTATTCCTTTTTATGGTTGAGTAATTAATATTCCACTGTATAGATGTACCACAACTTCTTTATACATTCATCTGTCAATGGACATCTAGCTTGCTTCCGTGTTCTGGCTATTGTAAATAGTATTGGAATGACATTGGGGTACATATGTCTTTTTCAATTATGATTTTCTCAGGGTACGTGCCCAGCAGTGAGATTTTTGGGTCATATGGTAGTTTTATTCCTAGTTTTTCAAGAAATCTCTATACTGTTCTCCATAGTGGCTGTATCAATCAATTTACATTCTCACCAACAGTGTAAGAGAGTTCCCTTTTCTCCACATCCTTTCCAGCATTTATTGTTTGTAGAATTTTTTTTTTTAATTTATGATGATGGCCATTCTGATTTATGTGAAGTTTTACTTCATTATAGTTTTAATTTACATTTCACTAATAATAAACAATGTTGATAATTTTTTCATGCATTTATTAGCCATATGGATATCTTCTTTGGAGAAATGTCTGTCTAAGTCTTCTACCAATTTTTTTGATTAGGTTGTTTGCTTTTTTATGTTCTTAATTGTAGGAATTGTTTGTATACATACTTTGGAAATTAAGTCCTAGTTGATCACATCATTTGCAAATATTTTCTCCCAGTCCACAGGTTCTTTTCATTTTGTTTGAAATTTTATTTGCTGTGTAAAAGTTTATAAGTTTAGGTCACATTTGTTTGCTTTTGCTTTTATTTTTATTGCTTTGGGAGACTGACCAAAGAAAATACTAATAGAGTTTACATCAGAGGAGGTTTGCCTATGATCTCTTCTAAGAGATTTGTGATGTCATGTCCTATAGTTGGAATCTTTAAACCATTTTGAGTTCATTTTTGTGTATGGTATAAGAGTGGGTTCTAGCTTCATTGATTTACATACTGCTGTCCAACATTCCCAATAGCATTTGCTGAAGAGACTATTTTTCACCATGGTATATTCTGGCCTCCTCTGACAAAGATTAATTGTTCACAGCTGTTGGGTTTATTTCTGAACTCTGTTTTCTATTCTGTTGAAGTGTGTCTGTTTTTGTACCAGTAACAATCTGTTTTGATTATTATTGCTCTGTAGTATTGTCTGAAGTCTGGGAGCATTATGTCTCCTGCTTTGTTCTTCTTCTCAGTATTGTTTTGACAATTCTGGGTCTTTTAGATTCTATATAAATTTTAAGATTGGGTTTTCTAGTTCTGTGAAAATTTCCATGAGCATTTTGATAGGTATTACATTAAAACTGTAGATTGCTTTGGGTACATTGACAGTTTCAACAATGTTAATTCTTACAAACCAAGAGCTTGGGCTATCTTTCCATTTGAGTTATATTCAGTTTCCTTTAGAGATATTAGGTATTTCTAAGCATATAAGCCTTTCACCTCCTTGATGAGGTTTATTTCTAAGTATTTTTATGTGATTTTACATTCCATTTTGATATTTCATTGTTAGTATAAAGAAATGCAATTTATTTCTATCAGATCAGATCAGTCACTCAGTCGTGTCCGACTCTTTGTGACCCCATGAATCACAGCACGCCAGGCCTCTCTGTCCATCATCAACTCCCGGAGTTCACTCAGACTCATATCCATCAAGTCGGTGATGCCATCCAGCCATCTCATCCTCTGTCGTCCCCTTCTCCTCCTGCCCCCAATCCCTCCCAGCATCAGAGTCTTCTCCAATGAGTCAACTCTTCACATGAAGTGGCCAAAGTAGTGGAGTTTCAGCTTTAGCCTCATTCCTGCCAAAGAAATCCCAGTGCTGATCTCCTTCAGAATGGACTGGTTGGATCTCCTTGCAGTCCAAGGGACTCTCAAGAGTCTTCTCCATCACCACAGTTCAAAAGCATCAATTCTTCAGCGCTCAGCCTTCTTCACAGTCCAACTCTCACATCCATACATGACCACTGGAAAAACCATAGCCTTGTGTGGATGGACTTTTGTTGGCAAAGTAATATCTCTGCTTTTGAATATGCTATCTAGGTTGGTCATAACTTTCCTTCCTAGGAGTAAGCGTCTTTTAATTTCATGGCTGCAGTCACCATCTGTAGTGATTTTGGAGCCCAGAAAAATAAAGTCTGACACCATTTCCACTGTTTCCCCATCTATTTCCCATGAAGTGCTGGGACCAGATGCCATGATCTTTGTTTTCTGAATGTTGAGCTTTAATCCAACTTTTTCACTCTCCACTTTCACTTTCATCAAGAGGCTTTTTAGTTCCTCTTCACTTTTTGCCATAAGGGTGGTGTCATCTGCATATATGAGTTGATTGATATTTCTCCCAGTAATCTTGATTCCAGCTTATGTTTCTTCCAGTCCAGTGTTTCTCATGATGTACTCTGCATATAAGTTAAATAAACAGGGTGACAATATACGGCCTTGACATACTCCTTTTCCTATTTGGAACCAGTCTGTTGTTGCATGTCCAGTTCTAACTGTTGCTTCCTGACCTGCATACAAATATCTCAGCAGGCAGATCAGGTGGTCTGGTATTCCCATCTCTTTCAGAATTTTCCACAGTTTATTGTGATCCACACAGTCAAAGGCTTTGGCATAGTCAATAAAGCAGAAATAGACGTTTTTCTGGAACACTCTTGCTTTTTCCATGATCCAGCAGATGTTGGCAATTTGATCTCTGGTTCCTCTTCCTTTTCTAAAACCAGCTTGAACATCAGGAATTTCACGATTCACATATTGCTGAAGCCTGGTTTGGAGAATTTTGAGCATTACTACACTAGCGTATGAGATGAGATATGTTAGTTTTATATCCACTACCTTTCTGAATTTATTTATCAGTTCTTTATCAGTAGTTTATATGTGGAGTCTTTAGGGTTTTCTGTCTAGAGTATCATGTCATCTGTATATAATCACAATTTTAACCTTTTCCTATCAATCTGAATATCTTTTATTTCTTTCTCTTATCTGACTGATATGACTAGGACTTCTAATACTATGTCAAAAAGAAGTGGTGAAGTTGACATACTTATCTTGTTCCAGATTTTAGCAGGAAGGCTTTCAGCTTTTCAGCATTGAGTATTATATTGGCTATAGATTTGCCATAGGTAGCTTTTATTATGTTGAGATATGTGCCTTCTATACCCACTTTCTTAAGGATTTTTTATCATGAATTGATGGTGAATTTTATGAAATACTTTTTTCTTTCTCTCATCCATAGAAGTGATCATTTGCTTTTGTCTTCTGTTGATATGGTGTATCATATTGTTTGATATTCATATGTTGATCAATCCTTGTGACCAGGAATAAATCCAACTTGGTCATGGTATATGATCTTTATTATGTGTTATTAGATTTGGTTTGCTAATATTTTGTTGACTATTTACATCTATATTTATCAAACATATTGGCCTCTAATTTTATTTTTTGGTAGTATCTTTGTCTGATTTTGGTATCAGGGTAATGGGGGCTTTATAGAATGTCTTTGGGAGTATTTCTTCCTCTTGAAAAGGACCAGAGTAAGTCCTTTGAATGTGCATTGTAGAATTTGCCTCTGAAGCCATCTGACCCTAGAGTTTTATCATCTGTCTGTTCAAGTCATATATTCTTGATTCATTTCGGTGGGCTCTTTGTTTCTCAAACATCATCCATTTCTTCTACCTTGTCAAACTTGTTGACATATAATTGTTCATATATACTTTTATAATTTTTGGTATTTCTGTAATAGCAGTTGTGACTCTTCTCTTTAATTTTTTTACTTTATTTATTTGGTCCGTCTCTATTTTTGGTGATCCTGAACAAAGGTTTGTCAATTTTGTTTGCCCTTTCAGAGAATCACTTCTTGCTTTTTTTTTTTTCCTATTTTTTATCTCTTATTTATTTCCTCATTGATATTTGTTATTTCCTTCCTTCTGATAACTATAGTTTGTTTTTTTTTTTTTTTTTTGCTCTTCTTTTTCTAATTATTTTAAGTGGTAGGTTAGATTGTTTGAGATTTTTCTTTCTTCTTAAAGAAGACATGTGTCACTAAAGCTTTCTTCTTAGAATTGCTTTTGTTGCATCCCATAGATTTTTGTATTGTTGTGTTTTCATTATCACTTGCAATAAGGTGTTTTTTTATTCTCTTTTATATAATCATTAACCTTTTTTTTTTTTTAACTATCCTGTTGTTTAATCTCCATGCAATTTTTTTTTTTTTTTAATTTTTTTCTCATCCCCCTACCCAATGGTTGATTTCTAGTTTCACACCATTGTGGTCAGAAAAGATACTTGAAATAATTTCTATACTCTAAATTTTGTAGAGGCTGGTTTTTGTGCTCTAGTATGTTATTAATCTCAGATAATTTGCCATGTGCACTTGACACATATTCTACTTTTTTGGATGTAATGTCTTGAAAATATCAACTAAGTCTAAATCTTCTATTGTATCATTTAGGAACTCTGTTGCCTTATTGATTTTCTGTCTTGAAGATCCGTCCATTGATGTGAGTGAAGTGTTAAAGTATCCTATTATTATTGTATTCCTGTCAGTTTCCTTTAGGATGGACTGGTTGGATCTCCTTGCAGTCCAAGGGACTCTCCAGAGTCTTCTCCAGCACCACAGTCCAAAAACATCAATTCTTTGACCCTCAGCCTTCTTTGTTGTCTAGCTTTCACATCTATACATACTATTGGAAAAAACAAAGCTTTGACTATATGGACCTTTATCAGCAAAGTGTTTTAAATTTTAAATATGCTGATTTTGAATATGCTAAATATGCTCTGATTTTAAATATGCTGTCTAGGTTTGTCATAGCTTTTCTTCCAAGGAGCAAGTGTCTTTGAATTCCATGGCTGTAGTCACCATTCACAGTGATTTTGGAGCCCAAGAAAATTATTTTAGTATTTTCATTATCTCCTTTTTGAACTCAGTGTCTATTAGACTGAAGAGAGCTCTTTCATTGCTTATTACTTTAGGGGAATTATCTTGATGTTTTAATTGAGAGTGGCTCCTCTAATTCTTCGTTATACTATTTCTCTTGTTCTATTAGTTTAGGAGAGACAATTATCTAGAGTGGTCTTGGAGGGCTATTTTTATGTGCAAATTTCACTCTGTAACCTGTGTGAGTTTAATATTTTTTGGTGCAAGTGTTTTTTTAATATGAATGCCTGCCACCTCTTTCCTTAGTATAAGCTGGTTGTTATCCCCTTGGTGTTGTGGTGACCAGATCTTGCACTGAATGTTGAGGTCGTCTTCCTCTGAGCTCTGTGGTTGTCACTGTCATCTCAGGGACAGAGTTTGCTCCCTAGTTGTTGGAGCATAAGCCTCCAGATCTGTCTGAGCTGCATTTCTGAGCTGTGGTGCAAAGTAAGTGGGAATGGTGGCACTCTCACTGGGTGAGGAGCAAATGAATATTTCTTCACCGGAGATTTCACAAGTGAGTGTGCTCTGTTGTGTTACCTTTCACCCATTTTGCAAACTCACAAGGGATATTTTTGTTGGCACAGCCCTCAGCACCATCTCAATCATGGGAATGCTGGCAGTTGGCCCTGGTGCCTCTCAGGGCTTGTTTTCACAAGGCTATCAGTGCAAATCCACTGAAATCAGGTCCCAGAACTGCAGTATTTATGAACCTGGACCCACTCTGCGAGCTATGAAGGCAGCTCAGAACCTGGCCTGGGCTAGTCCCCATGGGCATGCACCCACAAGGACAATAGTTGCTAAGGTCAGATGTATCCAAGCTGCAGGAGGAGCATCCTTTGTCCATTTGGATGTCCTGTAAGTCTTGAATTTACAAAGCCAGATGTAGAGGTGTAAATAAATCCATGGCTCATGTAGCCGCATTGAGAGATTTTAGCCCTGCTTCCTAAGTCACACAGCCCCTGGGTCTCAGCTGTGGTTTCAGCCCCATCTCTGGGAGTGGGCTGCCCAGTGATGCCTATTCCTAGGGCCTGCTGAGGTGGCAGTTGGCACGGGAGCCCTCCCCGGGAGGCAGCTGGAGTACGCAGGGCAGTGGCATGTGCATCTGTGTAGGTCTCTGTTCTGCCTGACACATATGGTATGTTGCCTTCTCTGAGCCTCGGAAGCTTCTTTTCTGTCCCAGCTGATCTCCCTGCCAGTGAGGGAGATTCTCACAGTGTGGGAACTTTCCCACTTTTTTTAAGCTCCCTCCAGGGGTGCACATCCAGTCTGGTTTCCTCTTTTTCATTTTCCTGTCATCCTACCTAATTATGGTGATCTTTCTTGTCCTTTCCCATGTTTGATGTCTTCTCCTGGTGTTCAGTAGTTGTTCTGTGAGAGCTGTTTCATTTGTTGGTGTATTTTTTTATGTATTTGTAGGAGGAGGCATGTTCCATGTCCTACTACTCCACTATCTGGAGTGGAGCCACTACTTTTCAATTTAGTAAGTCACTTATGGAAAAACCCAGAATTAGTAAATACTAAATGTTGAAGGACTGAACACTTTCACTCTAAGTTTTTAAACAGGACAAACATGCCTCACTCTAAAACTGTCTCCAAACCATGATAATAATCTTTATTAAAATAAAAATGGAAAGTAATCTAAATATATGATAAAATAAAGCAATCATGGAAAGATTCAAAATACAAGAATAGTAGATTTAAGTTATACTTTAGACACCATGGGACAAAATATTTCAATATAGAATTAAAATAAAGATATCACTTATAGTAGTATCAAAACCAAAATACTAAGGAATGAATTTGACAAAAAAACTATAAATTATAATATTGCTTTAAAAGTTAAAATTTGAACAGATCATTGAACCAACTACATAGACTGGGAGACTTTATATCTTCATTTCAACCCCAATCAGAACTCCAATAAGAAATTTTATAAACTTGACAGGTAAACTTTAAAATTTATTAGAAATGTCATTTACTTAGAACAGTGAAACACAATTTGAAAAATAATTTAAAGGTGGTCAGACACTTAGCTATTCCAGGACAACTATGAAACTGTAGTAATCATGGCATTGGCCATGAGAGGATTTCATTATATTTGAGTTATATTAAAATATTTAATTAAAAATTTCAAGAATAGTGATGCATAATTACAGTGACAGCTTCTCTCTCCTATAATCTAGCAAAGTAACATTTTTGACTATTAAAATATGTCAGAAATATTATGTTTCACCTGAGATGCATAATATTTCTGGGATAGGAAACTTTTGATAGTTCCCTTGAATAACTGTTTTCCCACCATTATGTTGTGCTTCTCCAACAAAATACTAAAAATGAGCCCAGCAGGGAATCTTGCTTTCCTATCCTCCAAAGACTCATTAGTAATTTACCTTCTCTTGTATACTCATCCACCAATGATATACTGGTTGGACCAAAAATTAATGGTCCTGAGCACTACAAGCTGCAAACAGCATGTGGAGATAGTGAAGAGAGCAAAATATTTTGATAACCGGACACCTTAAAGAATTGCTGAAACTGTGGCCAGAGCAATAGCCATCTCTTTCTCTGTCTTTTTTTTTTTTTTTTTTGCCTGTGGCCATAGAGAAACAATTCACTTTTTAAAGTAAAATTCAACTGTAACTTGATTAGTACTAATATATCAGGATGAAGTAAAAACAGACAACCTCTCAGGCCGTAGATGATGATTTAATCAGAAAGAGTCTGAATTGTGAAATTAGTCTAATTTCAGTTCGTATTTAACTCATGTACATTTGCAGTGTTCTTTTTCTATACCTTGGGACCTGGTCTCTCAGATTCCAAATGTTGCTGCTACCAGATTGCTAAAGAAAAACTGTTTTGCCCCAGGTCCCTTCATACTGTCCTCATTCCACCACTGCAGGTTCTGACCATCTGGCAGACTCCGTCTAAAGAGTGTCAGTGTGTCATCTGTCACATCTCACATCCCCTGAGGATATCTTGAATAATTGCTCATCCTAAGCAATCATCACACCTCTTAAGGCCAAGAACATGTTGTTTATATATCTGCAGTGCCCTCAGCATTATCCAGGCATTTAAATTGAGAAATTAAATAAGCATTCTACAGCTTGCTATTAACCGTTAGTCAATAGATCAGTAACCTCTAGGTATGTAGGCCAGATAATATTAATGCAAACTGCAAGAGACCATTCCAGGTTATTATTCTGGTGGACACTAATCAAGAAATGTGATATATTGCTTCAGGTGCAGAGACAAATTATGTGGAAATGTTAGGACATCTTTGTATAACAGGTTTCCTCTTGAAATGACAGCTTCTTTAGAGCAATGAGAATGTTGAGTAATGAGCACAGATCTCATGGAATTTTAAGAGAGAAAATTAAACTTAGAAGCCAATGTGTCCAAATTGTACTCATTTAGTTTCCTCCTATATAATAGAGCAAACCATTAAATCTGACCTCATGCAACCTTCTAAATGAAGTCACTCAGTCATGCCTGACTCTTTGAGACCCCATGGGCTGCCTCGGTACCCTGCCAGGCTCCTCTGTTCTTGGGAGTTTCCAGGCAAGTATACTGGAGTGGGTTGCCATTTCCTTCTCCAGGGTATCTTCCCAACCCAGGGATTGAACCCAGGTCTCCTGCATTGCAGGCAGATTCTATACCAGCTGAGCCACCAGGGAAGCTCATGCAACTTTCTAAGAGTTTTATAAATACAATATTATATTGAGAATTAAAAGGTGTTCTAGGAAATCTATGAATTCAGAGAATAATAATAAATACTCTGGGATAATACCGATGATATTTTTTCCCAGGGTTGATGATAGTTTTTCCCAGGTGAGCAGAAGTCAGGTTTGAGAAACCACTGGCTTTAGCAATAAAGCATTTTACATAACACAGCTCTGATCTCCTTGGTAGAACGAAAGCCATATCACAACAGAAAAAATAAAATATATGTGTACATACATAATTACATATGTCTATATGTTGCACTTTAACAGATATGATACTTTTTAAAAATGGAACAACAGATTCTTTTTAACCACAATTACTGATATTTGATTTTAAAACTAAACAGCAATAATTTGCTATTTGGTTTGCATTTACTTGTAAAATTCATTACCTGTAAAATGAGGTCCAGGCTGGCCAGAGGGGCCACTTTCCAATTGTGTCTTCCTTTCCCACGCCCACAACACAAATATACACAGGCCCCCACCAATGTATTTTCCATCTCCATAACTGACAAAAAATTCTTCAGAGTAGATTCTTCAATTGCCGAGTATGAGTTGAGCACAATAGAAAACAATGGTGTGGGCAGTGAAAAAGTGACTTCATCATGAGACGACAGGAGTGAAACTTTTTTTGTGTATAAAAAGCCTTTTTTAACAGTAGGCAGAACAGCTATAATTTTAACCCATTTTGATACATTTGCTGCTGCTGCTGCTAAGTCACTTCAGTCATGTCCAACTCTGTGTGACCCCATAGATGGCAGCCCACCAGGCTCCCCCATCCCTGGGATTCTCCAGGAAAGAACACTGGAGTGGGTTGCCATTTCCTTCTCCAGTGCATGAAAGTGGAAAGTGAAAAGTGAAACGGAAGTCACTCAGTCCTGTCCGACTGTTTGTGATCCCATGGGCTGCCGCCTACCAGGCTCCTCAGTCCATGGGATTTTCCAGGCAAGAGTACTGGAGTGGGGTGCCATTGCCATCTCCAATGAATGAGTCTGCTGCTGCTACTGAAGCTAAGTCACTTCAGTTGTGTCCGACTCTGTGCGACCCCATAGATGGCAGCCCACCAGGCTCCCCTGTCCCTGGGATTTCTCATCATAAAATATTTCACAATTAGGATTAAGTAACAGAATATTCTTTTTAATTTTTCCAAAGAATTCAGATATCATTAGCTAGATTATGGGAAAAGAGAATTATACATCAAAGCTATTTTGCAGCATTAAAATCCTCCCTTTGGAGGTCAGTCCTTAAAACCAAGTACAATATTAATGAAAGCATAACTCCCCCTCAGTGATATGATCAGAGGTCTTGGTGATAGCGTTAGGTAATATGGCTTTGTGAATAGCCACATTATCACAAATATGCAATGACTACATTGTCTAATACACCAGTTTCCTAAGTCAGTTCATAACACCTTTCAGATATCTCTTTAGAACAGTTCCTTAGAGTTAAGGGAGGAGCCAGGATTTTTTTTGTGGGGGAAAAAAGCAAAAGATTCCTGCTAATCAAAAAGAAAAGACCTCTCAAGTTCATAATTTTAGTGCTTTTCTATGTAGATGTAGATGCAAGGGTCTAGACTCATTGAAATTACTTTTTAGATATGCAGCTTAACTATTAGGACCTGTATCCAAAGTATGGAATGCTTCCTGTTTGTCTCCATCCTGAATTCCCCTCAGCATACCATGGGTGAAGGAGGCTGGCTAAAGTGACTAACTGCTTGATCCTTGTAGAAGAGCATAGTGGGCAACATTCTTTCTTTACTAGAATGTCAAGCAAAAAACCCTGTCCACAAGAGGAATCAGAAAACTGTTATCCTGCAGTAAATGTCTCCAATTTTTAACCTTAAGCTGTGAGGTTTGAAATGGACATCATTTTATGTTGTATTTTAAATAGTTATGTTTTAATATGGGTATGAAAATTCCTTTTATTAGTTATATTGTTATGTTTACTTTCATTGATTATCCATTTTTCAGGGACATTAGGAGACTACCTATTAAAAATCTCAATAACTGTTACACTACCTGAAGTTTAATTACAGCTAATTTTCTCAATAACCTGCTGTTTTATTAAAATGTTGGCAAATGTTTTAAGAAATTAATACATCTGAGTCTCAGAATCAGCAAATAATATTATGACAATACAATTTATGTGTTAATATAATTTTTATAATAGAACAAACTGAATATAATTTACAGATATAATTCTGATATAATGATACTTGAATCATGAAATAATTATATATGTATGTGTATGTCTTCAGGTCAGAGAAGGCAATGACACCCCACTCCAGTACTTGCCTGGAAAATCTCATGGACAGAGGAGCCTGGTAGGCAGCAGCCCATGGGGTCGCTAAGCTTTGGACACGACTGAGCGACTTCACTTCATTTTTCACTTTTCATGCATTGGGGAAGGAAATGGCATCACACTCCAGTGTTCTTGCCTGGAGAATCCCAGGGACAGGGGAGCCTGGTGGACTGCTGTCTATGGGGTTGCACAGAGTCAGACTTGACTGAAGTGACTTAGTTCAGGTAGAACTTCTTTTTATTTTGTCATTTTAGCTAATATTTTATATTTTTTTATTATTTCATTATCATTTCATATTTAATCCCAATTAGTTTTTTAAATTTAATTTAATTTAATTTTTTAACTTTACAATATTGTATTGGTTTTGCCATGTATCAAAATGAATCCGCCACAGGTATACAGTATACCAATTAGTTAATACATGGGAGAAGGCAATGGCAACCCACTCCAGTACTCTTGTCTGGAAAATCTCATGGACAGAGGAGCCTGGTACGCCGCAGTCCATGGGGTCTCTAAGAGTCGGAGACAACTGAACGACTTCACTTTCACTTTTCACTTTCATGCATTGGAGAAGGAAATGACAACCCACTCCATTGTTCTTTCCTGGAGAATCCCAGGGATGGGGGAGCCTGGTGGGTTGCCGTCTCTGGGGTCGCACAGAGTTGGATACGATTGAAGCAACTTAGCAGCAGCAGCAGTTAATACATAATTTTCAGTTGATGTAAGAACAAACACTACTTTTTGCATATAGCTTAAGTGTAATATTTGCCAATAATTCTAAATACATACACTTGAGTTGACTCATTGGAAAAGACACCGATACTGGGAAAGATTGAAGGCAAAAGGAGAATCAGGCAGCAGAGAATAATACCGTTAGACAGCACAACTGACCCAATGGACATGAATTTGAGCAAAGGGCTTCCCTGGTGGCTCAGACGGTAAAGTGTCTGCCTGCAGTGCAGGAGACCAGGGTTCGATCCCTGGTTTGGGAAGATCCCCTGGAGAAGGAAATGGCAACCCACTCCAGTACTCTTGCCTGGAAAATTTCATGGATTGAGGAGCCTGGTAGGCTACAGTCCATGGTACCACAAAGAGTCAGACATGACTGAGCGACTTCAGTTTCAGTTTTAGGAGATAGTGGAGGACACAGGAGCCAGATAGGCTGCAGTTCATGGAGTTTCAAAACATGCTTGTTTGTGCTTAGTCATTCAGTCATGTCTGACTCTTTGTGACCCTATGGACTGTAGCCCGCCAGGCTCTTTTGTTCATGAGGATTCTCTAGGCAAGAATACTGGAGTGGTGTTGCAATTTCCTCCTCCAGGGTATCTTCCCAATCCAGGGATCAAACCCAGGTCTCCCACACTGCAAGTGGATCCTTTACCATCTGAGCCACCAGGAAAAGCCCATGGAGTTGGAAAGAGTCAGACACAACTTAGCAACTGAACAACAACCTGGATGGGAGCCTCATTTCCCACAGAAGAATTCTAAGATACTAGTGTATATGTGTATTTTTTGAGGAAGTACTAGACCCTGCCAATCACTGCACTATTGTTTGTTTATTGATGGCTCCTCCTTTGTTTCTGTATTCTTTCCCTTCCCTAATAAGCAGCTTCTTGAATCTACCATTTGGAACTCAGGGAAGTTCAAGGAGGGTGAAGCTTTTTTCCTACAGACAAGAAATAGGGGACATGGAAAGAATGTGTACCCCGGACGGCCCCATAGGGTCCTGCATAAATTTTCCTGAAGAAAATTTATTTCTTCAACAATTTTGGAACTTTTCTTTCTCACTTTCTCTCTTTTAGAATATGCAGGGTTTGGATACTGGCTATACTTTGGGAAACCACACACCTAGTGATTTATGTTTTGTTTGCAGCCTGTGTATTCCTTGCTCTGGTGAGGAAGAAAGGAAAGCCAGTGATTTGTCAAATTGACTTGATTCACCCGATTGTCTTTTCCTACTTTTCCTACGGGTTGACTATTCTTAGAGTTAGGTAGGTAATACAGTATAGGAAACCTGTAAGTAAAAACTTTCCAGAAGCTAATTTTTCAATGTCAGTTCACATTTCCTCTCTTGTAAGATTTAGGCAATGATTGTATATTCCACATCTGCAGTTATTTCCTTCTTTGTCTTTTATTTTCACTTTATACATTTCTCTGCTAATTAAATAAGAAAACAAAATGAAAGCAACTTGAATTTATTTTATTTCAGGTTCCCAGGTTGGCCTCATTTCAATTTAGTGAATGGGTAGGTCAAGGCAGTAAAACAAAATACCTAATTTTACTGAAAGACTGTCTTTAGCAATCACATCAAAAAGATAATAGATGTTTGATCCACTAGTTTGAAGAATCAGAACTATTGGACCATAGTGTACAAGAGAGTTTATATTAAGATTTTACTGTTAAAATGTCACTGAGAGAAAATATTTACATAAAGAAACACTTCAGTGAATATGAATATATGCATTTTATAATTCTTCTTAAATGTATTAAAATTATTTGAATCCATGTAAGTTGTCATGTCTATTATATGGATTCCCTGCCCTGTAAAGCCCTATACAAACTTTTTTTCCAAGCTGACCCCACCTTATACTTTATGAAATCTTACTTATCTTTCAAGACATAGCTCAGGTATCACCCTTCAGTACATCTACAAACTAGAATGGATTGTCAATCTTGACATATAATCTGTGACCCCTTTGAATTCTTTTCCCTTCTTTAAACTCTTTAAATGCTTTATAAATGTCTTTTCCTACCAGACAGCCTTTAAGCTGTTGGATCCTAACATTTTATCTAGTCGTGTGGTTGGCAATGTGTTTATCTGAGATAGCCATCCTTGAAGTAGATGCCTCTTTGAAGTGGATGCCTTAGCAATCAAAGCATGTCAGACACTTGCATTACCCAAACCAAAAAACCCAAAAACAACCTGTCAAGGCTTACACTACCACCTTGCATTTCTACTTTGAAACACAACTCAACAAAGAATTGCAGAGCAACACATATAATTTAAATAAATACTGGAAGAAAGTTTTAATTTCCAATAATAGACATTTAAAGTACACTGTATGGTCACTGTTCCTGGCAAAATGATCTGAAAAATTAATGTAGATTACTTGATTGCTTCAGTTAACCTTTTATGTAAAAAGCTTTCTCAGGAAATGCAACAACTGAGGAGAAACTGGTAATCTACTCTTTATAGCCTGGCTAATGCCTTCTTTATTATCTCAGCCTCAGAGTCCAGCCAGGCAGAGTATATATAGTCATAAAATGAAAATCAGTATACATTTACTATTTTGCCACAAAAGTATTTGAATTTGCCAACATAAATCCATGATTTAGTGATGCATGCTTTTAGTTTGCCAGTTATTAAGCGTTCTTAGTTAACGATGAGAATCTCATCCTTTTGAAGGTGAAAGAATCCAGAAGAAAAATTCTTCAAATTCAAACATCGCCTTCTCCCCAAACAGTGAGGGAAACCAGTAAATCTGTAGAATCATGTGTCCTTGAAAACTATAAGAGAACTGATATTGGAAGGCAAACAATTAAATTCCAGAAGGTGTTGAGACCTCCTTCAATGATAAGTCACATAAGCTGTTTCACTTTGTTGGATAATGAGCCTGCCTAAGGCTGGAAAAATAAAACCAAGAAACAACTCCTGTCTCACCATGAGACTTCCATTAATAACAAGCAACCATTATCTACTAGCTTAGATAGAAGAATACAAGACAACTGCTTTGTGGTGCAAGTATGTTAGACTTGCTGAAAATGGAGGATGAAAAAAGGAAAAGTGAGAAAAATCTTCTCGATCTCTAAAACGCCACAAAACAATGTAAAGTAAAATTTTAAAAGAATTTAAAATTTTTGTTTTTCTTTGTCTATTCAGGTTCTTTCTTCTCCATAGAAACTTCAGAACCAATTTATCAGTATTCACGGAATAGCTTGATGGTATTTTGACAGAGATGCATTGAAGCTCTAGACCAAACTCAGAAGAATTGACATCCTAACACTACTGAGTCTTTTTGTTCATAAGCATGGACTATCTCTTCATTCATTTAATTATTTTCATTTATTTCAATACTTTTGTGGTTTTCCTCAAACGTATCTTATATCCATTTTGTTAGATTTTTATGTATTTCATTTGAGAGAGGAGTAATACAAATGGTATATTTTTAACTTCAAACTCAATTTGCTCATGTCTCATATATAGGTAAGTGATTGAGTTTTATAAATGAACCTTATGTTTTGCAACCTTGCTATAATTGGTTATTTGTCCAGAAATTGTTTGTTGATTCTTTCAAATGTTCTACATAGATAATCAAGTCATTTGTAAATGAAGACAATTTTTTTCCTTCCCAATATGTATAACTCCCCCCGCCTCCTTTTCTTGTCTTTCTGCATTAACTTGTTATTCCAGAACAAGGTTGAAGGGCAGTGATGGGAAGGGACTGGGCTTCCCTGGTGTCTCATATGGTAAAGAATTAGTCTGCAATGCAGAAAACCCAGGTTCCATCCCTGGGTGGGACTATCCCCTGGAGAATATTATGGTTATCCACTCCAGGATTCTTGCCTGGAGAATTCCTTTGACAGAGGGGCCTGGCAGGCTACAGTCCATGAGGTCGCAAAGAGTTGGACATGATTTGAGGGACTAACACTTTCACTTTTTCCATGACAGGGGATAATCTTGTCCTGCTCCCAGTATTAGTCTGTGCTCAGTCATGTCTGAGTCTTTGCTATGCCACGGACTATAGCCCACCAGGCTCTCTGTCCACGGAATTCTCCAGGCAAGAATAGTGAGGTGGATTGCCATTTCCTTCTCTAGGGAATCTTCCTGACCTAAGGATAGAACCTGGGTCTTCTGCACTGCAGGAAGATTCTTTACCACTGTACCACCTGGGTTGGAGCCTCAATTTTAGTGAGGAAGCTTGAAATTTTTCATTAAGTATGATTTCAGCTGTGAGATTTTGGCAGATGTTTTTTCAAGTTAAATAGGTTTACTTAGAGTTTATTTTTATGATTGAATGTTGAATTTTATCAAATTCTGTTTCTCTTTTTATTGATCATGTGATTTATCATCACTCATGTGTTGATATGATAGATTACATTAATTCATTTTCAAATATTAAAGCAGGCTTGCATACGTGGAATAAACCCTAATTGTGTGTAGTGTATAATCCTTTCTATCTACTGTTGGATTCAGTTTGCTAAAATTTTGTTGAGGATTTTTGTATCTATGTTAATTTTATTATATCTTTGTCTGCTTGTGTATTAGGGTAATGATCATCAAATAAGTCAAAATATTTCTTTGCTTTTCTCTTGTTAAAAAGGTAAGATAATTGGTATAATTTCTTCATTAAATTTTGGTGGAATTCATCAGTGAACTTATGGTGCTTTCTGTTTTGGAAGTTTATTATTTACTCATTTGTTTAAAACGTTATAGGCCTCTTCATAGTGTCTATTTTTATGTGAGTTTGTCAGATTGTCTTTCAAGAATTAATTCACTTTAAGTTATTAAATGTTTTGGTATTGAATTGTTCATAATATTACTTTATTATCTTTTAACATCCATAAAATCTATAGTGATGCACCCTCTTTCATTTCTAATATAAGTAATTTTTCCTCCTTTTTTTTTTTCATAGTTACCTGGCTGGAGACTTGTTGATTTTATTCTTCTTTTCTGAGAATCAGATTTTGGTTTCATTGATCTTTCTCAACTGGTTTCCTATTTTTAATTTTGTTCATTTCTGCTCTAATTTTATTTCTTCTGCTTACTTTGGAGCTAATTTGAACTTCATTTTCCAGTTCCCATAGGGAGAAGTTTAGGTTATTAATTTCAGCTATTCTTTTCTAGTATGTGCATTCAGTGCTTTAAATTTCACATTAAGTACTGATTTTGCTGCATACCATGTTTCTTTGATTTCTATGATTTGTTTCAAATGATTTCTCATTCTTTCTGACATAATTCTAAATTATGAAATGTTTTATGCAGTTTATATAATTAGAAATAAATTTATTTTTTCAGAAATAATCATTCCTTTTTAAGATATGTTTTTATTTGAAATGTGGAATTACACTCCCCGCCCTCTGCCCCCCTGCCCGCCCCCCCCCCTTTTTAGCTCTTGGTGTTTGCTTTCATTTTTGCTGAAATATTCCCTTCAGTTCAATTTGGTTCAGTCTCTCAGTTGTGTCCAAATCTTTGCGACCCCGTGGACTGTAGCACACCAGGACTCCGTATTCAACACCAACTCCTGGGAATTTACTCAAACCCATGTCCATTGAGTCAATGATGCCATCCAACTATCTCATCCTCTGTCGTCCCCTTCTTCTCCTGCCTTCAATCTTTCCCAGCATCAGGGTCTTTTCAAATGAGTCAGCTCTTCGCATGAGGTGGCCAAAATATTGGAGTTTCAGCTTAAACATCAGTCCTTCCAATGAATATTCAGGACTGATTTTCGTTAGGTTGGATCTCCTTGCAGTCCAAGGAACTGTCAAGAGTCTTCTCCAACACCACAGTTTAAAAGCATCAATTCTTCAGTGTTCAGCTTTCTTTTTAGTCAAACTCTCACATCCATACATGACTACTGGAAAAACCATAGCCTTGACTAGATGGACCTTTGTTGGCAAAGTAATGTCTCTGCTTTTTAACATGCTGTCTATATTGGTCATAACTTTGCTTCCAAGGAGTAAGTGTCTTTTAATTTCATGGCTGCAATCACCATCTGCAGTGATTTTGGAGCCCAGAAAAATAAAGTCAGCCACTGTTTCCACTGTTTGCCCATCTATTTCCCATGAAGTAATGGGACCAGATGCAATGAACTTAGTTTTCTGAATGTTGAGCTTTAAGGCAACTTTTCCACTCTCCTCTTTCACTTTCTTCTGCTTCTGTTAGGTCCCTACCATTTCTGTCCTTTTTTGAGCCCATCTTTGCATGGAATGTTCCCATGGTATCTCTAATTTTCTTGAAGAGATCTCTAGTCTTTCCCATTCTATTGTTTTCCTCTATATCTTTGCATTGTTTGCTGAGGATAGCTTTCTTATCTTGCCTTGCTATTCTTTGGAACTCTGCATTCAGATGCTTATATCTTTCCTTTTCTCCTTTGCTTTTTGCTTCTCTTCATTTCACAGCTATTTGTAAGGACTCCTTTGACAGCCATTTTGCCTTTTTCCATTTCTTTTTCTTGGGGATGGTCTTGATCCCTGTCTCCTGTACAATGTCCGTTCAGTATTTGGCTGCTTTTGGATGGACTATTCTCTTGTTGCAGTTGTTCAATCGCTAAGTCATGTCCAGCTCTTTGCAACCTCATGGACTACAATACGTAGACATCCATTAGTAAAAACTAACTTCTAGAGATTAAGCGAAAGTAGATACCAAAGAGCCAATAGGGTCACAATAGTCTGAGCTAGAAATATTTTAAGTTAACTAATTGTGGAATTATGAATGGCCAATTAATTTTCAACTTGATTTATATAACCTCAAATTTCCATGTTTGCTAGATATATCCTGAGCTACCACAATATATGCGTGACCCCTAAGCTAATTCCTAGATCTGTATAAGTTAATAGACCTAAAATCATCTGAGAAATGGAAATTTAGACACATCTGAAGGAGCCAACACAATAACACTATTCAGTTCAGTACAGTTCAGCTGCTCAGTCGTGTCTGACTCTTTGTGACCCTGTGAATCGTAGCACGCCAAGCCTCCCTGTCCATCACCAACTCCGGGAGTTCACTCAGACTCACGTCCATCGAGTCAGTGATGCCATCCAGCCATTTCATCCTCTCTCATCCCCTTCTCCTCCTTCCCCCAATCTTTCCCAAAACCAGGGTTTTTTTCAATGAGTCAACTCTTTGCATGAGGTGGCCAAAGTACTGGAGTTTCAGCTTTAGCATCATTCCTTCCAAAGAAATCCCAGGGCTGATCTCCTTCACAATGGACTGGTTGGATCTCCTTGCAGTCCAAGGGACACTCAAGAGTCTTCTCCAACACCACAGTTCAAAAGCATCAATTCTCCGGTGCTCAGCCTTCTTCACAGTCCAACCCTCACATCCATACATGACCACTGGAAAAACCATAGCCTTAACTAGATGGACCTTTGTTGGCAAACTAATGTCTCTGCTTTTGAATATGCTATCTAGATTGAACATAACTTTCCTCCCAAGGAGTACACGTCTTTTAATTTCATGGCTGCAGTCACCATCTGCATTGATTATGGAGCCCCCAAAAATAAAGTCTGACACTTTCACTGTTTCCCCATCTATTTCCCATTAAGTGATGGGACCAGATGCCATGATCTTCATTTTCTGAATGAAGCTTTAAGTCAACTTTTTCACTCTCCACTTTCACTTTCATCAAGAGGCTTTTAGTTCCTCTTCACTTTCTGCCATAAGGGTGTTGTCATCTTCATATCTGAGGTTATTGATCTTTCTCCCAGCAATCTTGATTCCAGCTTGTGCTTCTTCCAGTCCAATGTTTCTCATGATGTACTCTGCATATAAGTTAAATAAGCAGGGTGACAATATACAGCCTTGATGTACTCCTTTTCTTATTTGGAACCAGTCTGTTGTTCCATGTCCACTTCTAACTAACTAACACTATTAATAGATACTAAATTTATTTCTTTTAATCATTTCCAAGGGTCTCTAGATAACTATCAAATCATTGAATATGAAAAAAATCAACACTTTAAAGAAATATTAGATTTGAATTTGAGCTATTATAAATTCTTATGAACTAAAGAAAATTTATAGTTCATAACTGAGTTTGAGGGCATAAGGCAGTTAGGTGATAACTAAATTTTGATAGAAAGAGTTATTGTAAATATCGATATATTGTAAATCAACTTACTCCAATAAGAATTTTTTTTTAAAAGAAAGAACTGTATCCTTACCCATATAAAACTATTCAGATTTCTCATTTTTATGATAGTATTTCATCTGATTCAAGTGGAAATTTTATCAGCTCTTTATTTTACTTATATACAATAAATCACTTACTAAAAATTAACTAATTTTTTTAATTCTTTTTTTTTAAATAAAGAAATACTTTAATATGTCCAGGTCGATCTCCACATATATCCCTACTGTGACTTCTGGGGCTTTATAAGTGTAAACATATAAATATACAGCTTATGTTGGAATCTGCATTTTAAAAGATGTTTCAGATAGAAATCCCTAGAGTTTACAATCCATTTTTAAAAATAACAAATCAAAGCAAATAACACACACACAACCCTCTACAAATGTATTGCTTTTGGTAGAAATGCAGAGATTTGTCCACATTAAAGCCTTTAAATACACAAAAGTGATTACTAACACATTCTCATTAAATTATCCACTTCAATTGGTTCAATAGACAGATGGGAATTAGAGAATGACAGATAATCATCAGTTTAATTGGGTGATGAATCTGGTTACAGATGCTGTCCAGATGTAGTCTCCCTACTTGAGCAAATTAATAAAGCTACTTGTATATCTACTGATGCCATTAGTTATTTTCCTCCCTTGGGATAAGAATTAATAAGAAAAGGAAATGTTTTCAAAAGACAGTGACAAAAGCACATATTTCATTTTACTCTTAGGGAATGAATTATCCTTCCATTTTTGTACCAAAATTGAGTCTCTAATTGCTTTTTTCATGTATTGTTTTTAACATGTGTTGGCATCATGCCTCTTACAACCTGAACAGCAAGTACCTGGACCTTCTAAGAGAAGTATTGTTAAGTCATTGTTATGAAAGAGAGAGATGTTTTAGGGATAGTTCAGTGGTCTGACACTTCTTCAAAGTTTGTTGTTCAGCCAGTGATGCAAACAGGGTAGAATGTTACCTTACAACTGAAGGGAAAAGGCATACTCTGTCTTTTCTGTCATTAAGAGGACTAAATTTTACTGGGACTGACTTTTGAAGAAAGATATTCTATTTTGTTATGCTATTTTTTACCAATTCAGTAATAGCTAAAGAAGCTTCCAGCTCTTTAGATTCTGATTGCATTTCCACAGTGATAAAACATTTGACTATGTGTGCGATATGGACTAGTTGTGAGGCAAATTCTGTTGCAGCATGGAATCCATGGAAGCCCATATAATTGTGCTTTACTGTTTTTGGTCAATAAATCTTCACATTTATTTTTAGTACCTGGCTTTCCACTGGCCCTAATATAACATGAAGCCCAAGTGAAGTCCAAGCTGCCTATTCCAAACTTAGTCTGACCCACCTAGCCATTTAGATAAATATAATTACAGTACCAACTAAAGTATTCAAAAGAGATTGAGCCCAAGCATAAACTGAAGTCATCTGTATGTTGCATAAGCAGATTCTTCACCTTCCCACAGTGACCTCTCCTGCTGAAATATCCTACACATGGGCTACAGTGGGGGTTATTTTTACCTAGTTGACTGCTGAGGGTAAAAAATAATTGAACCTTGGTAAACAGAGTTTAATTTATTTATTTCCATCAGCTGGAGCTACCTGTTACAGATTTATTTCCCAGCTCATGAGAATCTCTGAAGCACCACCAAGATGTCAAATGCAAAGGGTTATGTTTAAACACTACATCTCTACTTTGCTTAGAATGTGAATTTATGTATAAGAACTAATTCACAGGATAATGGGGCTTGGGTGACATTTCAGAATAAGGTTTTTACTCTGATAGTGTAGTGAAGATAGTGAAGCTTTGATAGTGAAGATAGCTTGAGTAGAAAGGTTGGAAAAATGACTTATTGTCTGAATGCTTGTAAGTTATTATGTCAATTCTAGGTAATCTTTCAAGTGAGCTCATGATCAAATTGTCTTGGTAAAAATGAAAACTGAATACTATGCATGGAGTAAGTACATTTAACTTATACTAAATTTTACTGCTAAATACTTCATTTGCCAGCAGAAGGACCATTCGTTGATTTCTATATTTAATCATACCTTGGAAATCTGAGCCATTTACGCGCTAGCAAATTGACAGTATCAAACCGTTCCCATTGTACAGTGGGGTATTATTTGCTCTCATTGAAATAGACACTCACTCTGAATAAATGTATGTTTTCCATCTGTCCCTTAATTCTACCATCTGTGAACATACTAAACATCACTAATACAAAATAAATTTTTGTATATAACATTTCCCTGACAAAGATATGTAAAGTGTTCAATTAAAAAAATCCATTAATTGGAAGATTGAAGATAGTGTTTCGTGAAGTTCAGATATACAAATGTATGCTATGCTCTGAACTAACAATATAAGATTTCTTTTCTTCCATTTTCAGAATATTTAGATATGTAACAAAGAAACAAAAATGGAGAGGTGGAATCTCTTAAGATTACATCTAATGACCCACTTACAAAAAGTGCCTTTGTTTTCCAGTACTCTGGGCTCTGATAGAATATTTTAAGTTGTAGTAAGGATGTAGTACTTCATTAAATAAATTCAAACATTCCAGGAGAAAATATCACCAAGAATAAAAGATTTGTCAAGATGCTTCGCCAGTTTAAATTTCAAAGTGGTTTAATTTGATGATAATTTATAATCACTCAAAATGCATATTAAATAAATATTCAATGATAGACACTCTTAGATGTTTAGATGTTTTAAAATGACCACTGAGGAGAAAAATCTAAGATACACATCTATTAGAATAACAAAATTGGTTTATATCAAAATTTTGGAGTGTTTCAATATGTAGCATTGAATAATCAAGGTTTTTTTTTTTTTTTTTAAGTTAATGTAAAGCCATCATATTTCAAAGCACAGTTTGTGTATAGGACAATAGTCAAACTGAATATGGCTATGGTAGAAATCACTGCTCTTGCATTTTTCAAGTCCTTGATGGCAGCCTCTTTCAAGTTCTTGATGATGGCATTAATCTTTGGTGTCCCTCTATATGGTATTGCCTTTAACTTACTACTTTTGTAGATAAAGGCATTTGGCTTTTTCTAGAGTATAAATCCTGGAGAAGGAAATGGCAACCCACTCCAGTGTTCTTGCCTGGAGAATCCCAGGGACAAGGGAGCCTGGTGAGCTTCCATCTATGGGGTCGCACAGAGTCGGACACGACTGAAGCGACTTAGCAGCAGCAGCAGCAGAGTATAAATCCAGAGAAGGCAATGGCACGCCACTCCAGTACTCTTGCCTGGAAAATCCCATGGATGGAGGAGCCTGGTAGGCTGCAGTCCATGGGGTCGCTAAGAGTCGGACATGACTGAGCAACTTCCCTTTCACTTTTCACTTTCATGCATTGGAGCAGGAAATGGCAACCCACTCCAGTGTTCTTGCCTGGAGAATCCCAGGGACCGGGAAGCCTCATGGGCTTCTGTCTATGGGGTCACACAGAGTTGGACATGACTGAAGCAACTTAGCAGCAGCAGAGTATAAATCATCATTCCATGGATTATAAAAATCCCTGAGAAATTGTTGAGTGCCAGCTGTTGACTATGTTTGTTGAAACTACACATTTTGGAACTGGGAAAATAACCACAGAGAGGTTTGATGAAGATGTAGGCCTACACAATGAACCTAAGTCGAAATGCTATTGATTACCAGATAGTCATAAAGCTATTCTCTGAGTGGACAGAGAATACAGTGACAATGAATACAATACATACATAGACATAGACATAGAATACAATACAAATACAATGGCATTTTTTGTCTCCAGATACCAGTTTCAGTTTACAGCCATTATTTGATGGACTTGGTTTATTCTGCCTTTGCTAATGAACAACTATCCTGGTAAATAGTCCACTCTTGTTATTGTGGTAAGAATATTGGGCATTATATCTATCCTATTGAAAAAAAGTGTCTGATGCAGTATTTTTAACTATAGGCATAGATTTACACAAATCTCTATAACACTCATCTTGCTTAACTGGAATTTTTTACGTGTTGAATAGCTCTTGATTTTTATTCTCCTTAGCCCTTGACAAAAAGCATTCTACTCTTCACTTCTATGATTTTGATTACTTTAGATACATCACATAAATGAATTATGTAGTATTTTTTCTTCTGCAATTGGCTAATTTCACTTAGCATAATATTCTCAGCGTTCCTCTGTATTTTTATCTATGGCTAGATTTTCTTTTAAGATTTGTTAAAGGGAAAATTACAGGACACAATTTGGTTAAGCAGGAGGTACTTCTGTAAGAGGATATAATTTTACCTATATTTGCAGTTCTTTGTGTAAACTGGGTCAAGTCTGGAGTTGATAAGGCCTGTATTTTTAACCATTATGGTGATTCTAGTCATTTCTGTTCAACAAATATGGATATTTCATGCCTACGCAAAACAAATGTAACTTCAGTAAGTTGCCTATCTGTTTCCATTGTTGGGATTTTAGTCAACCAGCCACATCAAAAATATCTATGACCCAGGCAATTCTAACTATTTGACTGTGCTGCCCATTATGATAACCATACGCATCTCATAAATGGCATTTATCTTGCCACTTGACCACAGCCATCACAGATCCTGTCATCTCCAGCTATTGCAGTGAGCCTGAGCTCACTTCATGACATCACTTCCACTGGCATGCTCTGCTTGCAGATAGTAGCCTCCATATTTGAAAATACTAAGACCATCTCAATCACAGTCTTTATGAAGAACTCTTTTTTCCTCCCAGAAAACACTGGTAGAGAATGAGTAAACAAGTTTTATATGATAGATGCTCTCTAAATTTCTGATCTTTCTTTCTCCCTCTCAATACCTTTTTCTACAGAACAAGAAATAAGTTCAGGCAATTTAACTCTATTTTGTTAAATCACCTTTGGATTGATGATCACATTAACCAACCAGGCAAAGTCTTAGTCATTTCCAGGCACTTGAGTTAACACACTGAAAGCAGAATCTCTCCTTGTTCTACATAAATCAAGCTGATCCAACACTGCATTCCTTAGATCCTGATATATCTCCTTTAAGATCTATTTCTGTAATTTTTCACAGGCTTAGTATTAAAAACATATTCAAAACAAGGTAGCAATTGAAGTCAGTTGTTAATTAAAGTTTATGAGTTTGGATAAATGATAAGCAAATTTAAATCCCAAGGAAGGAGAAAATAAAAAGAAAATAATTATACAACTAAAAATTTTAAAAATTTTGAAAAAAGAAGTAATAGAGAAAACAATCAAAAGTGTTCAGTTCAGTTGCTCAGTCCTGTCTGACTATATGCGACCCCATGAACTGCAGCATGCCAGGCTTCCCTGTCCATCACCAACTCCCAGAGCTTGCTCAAACTCATGTCAGTTGAGTCAGTCATGCCATCCAACCATCTCATCCTCTGTTGTCCCCTTCTCCTGCCTTTAATCTTTCCCAGCATCAAAGTCTTTTCCAATGAGTCAGTTCAAAAACATTAGAAATTGTTTAAAAAATATCAACAAATTTGAAATTGGAATTAAAAATTAAACTAAAAAGGATTATCAAAATGTCAGCCTAAAGGAATGTATATTTTATTCCTCCAGACTGTACTGAGATTAAAACAATAAGGAATAATAAATAACTGTAAGTCAATCAACTTAATTAAAATTAAAAATTCAGAAATAAAACCAAAAAATAAATTTAACACACATGTGCATGTATGCACACTCACACACACACATATATAATTTCAGACCAAAATTTTTAAAATTATTTAAGGGTGAATTGTGTGAAATATCTAGTAAGCAAATAACATAAAACTTAATATAGAAAATGAAGTTCTGTGATCACACATATGTTAAACAAAACGAAATTTCCTCATACATTACTAAGCCTCTGGTGCTTTTTATTTCATTAAATGATCCAGCTTTGCTTTCAAGTTTATTGATACATTTATTGGAAATTTTCTGCTGCTTGTCATGTTTTAGTAAGATGCTCTTCATTGTATTGTTGAATGATTGGATTTTTATTTCTTTCTTGAAGAGTGTTTGGGCTGACTATTAAATTATTTGCAAGTCAATCAGATAGCTTTTTTAGAGAATATAAACTGTAACATTTACTCCAAGATGGTTCAGCCCCATTATTAAAACATGAGACTTCCAGTATCTCCTTTAAATGGTAAAGGTGGTCACTGAAAACTAGTCATTTTGCCTGTATGTATCTCAAATAGCTTCTTGTCCTGTATAATTAATGAAAAGTTTTAAGTTTACAGTTCTTCAGTTTTTCTTTTCCTGGGCTTTTAGAATTATTCTTCACACTTCAATAGTTTCATGTTGCGCATATCAGTTGGACCATAAGCACATTTCTGGATATTTTTCTTTGTAGTTTTCTTCTAGCTTTATAAGTTTCAGCCATCTCAGCCTTTCCAGATTTGTCTCTACCTTCTCATTTCAGTAAGGCTTTTGAACTCTGTTTGATTTTCCATACCTTATTTTAGAATTAAAAATTTATAATAGGAGATCTGAGCTAACATCAAGAATAACTCATTAGTTTTCTTCAAAGTCATACCTCTCAGTGTCTAATGTCTGAAACATTTGTTCACTTTTGTCAAGCATTTTTTTTTTCTGTTTGTTTATGGTATAGTTAATTTTAGTACATAAGTATGTCTTGTTCTTTTTACTTAATCATAATTAGAATTGGATAAATAAATTATCTCAAAATGTAGACAAAGTGAAAATTAAAAGTATGGTTTCACAATATTTTATACTTTGTAAGGGTAATGCAGTCATTATTCTCAACATAAACATTCTTCTAAAAGACAACATGTAGAATTTGGCAATTGACACATCATCTTAATAAATAACACCTGATGCATATTAATGTTTTATGGCTTTTATTGTAACTAAAAACAAACCTATGAGTAATATGGTGGTAAACTTTTTTTAATGAAATAGTCATTATATTTTTATGTGACCTTCCTGTGAAGAGAAACTATATCATTTCCTATTGTGTAGTGTATTTTAATAAAGAAAAGATAAGCATAACATTAATTAAAAAGTTATTCTTTTCAAAAGTCTACATGTAAGTTCATAGATTTACTAGAAGTCATATATATTATATAATATATATTTTATATTAAATATATATAATATATATAAATTATATGCATAATATATATAAATAATATATAACTCAGAACAGTACACAGAGAGGCAAACCACATTATTCTTTATAGTTAAAATATTAGTTTATTTCTTAATAGCATATTTAAGTTCTTAATCTCAAATAATTTCAAGTGAGTGTATAATTTATTTGTTCTGGTGGTTTTATAAACATAATTTAAAATATTTAAACCAATACATTTCTTCTTTATGCTTTAAAGTGTCATTCATTTGTTAAATTTGCCTAACATGCTGGTAAAAGTAAGAAATCATTCTGTGTAGCATGCTGGTAAAAGTAAGAAAAGCTCAGTTTGAAAGAATTATGTTATTTTACATTAATGTTTTTCAGAAGTAAGTACGATAAAAAATTACTAAGCCTTGCAGCTGTACTACCTGGGGCAGATTGATTCGTCTCACTTTATAGCATAATTAGATATTACAAGCACTTCTTTTAAGAAAAAGATTGGCTAGTTTATGTATCGTATGTATCGCATATCTAACAGTGATTTTTCATTATAAAAATATTTATTTGAGTACTGAAATTTATAGAATTATACCATGATGTAGAATTTATGATATATTTTATGTCAATGGCACCCAACTGTGTGTAAAATCTTTGAGGAGAAATAGAGGATACGGAAGTATAACCCCTTATGATGCCAAAGAAAAGAGAGGAATGATCAGTAGGCAACAAGCAAAAATGTATTTTACCAACAGAACATCTTTGTTATGTATTGAATTGATTTTAAATCTAGAGAATTCTAATTACTGAACAGAAACTAGAGTCCCAGGACTGCATATTGAAAAATCTTTCTTAGCTTTGAAATAACTCAAAATTAGTCAAAATTTTAAACATTTTGAAAAGTGTATGTTTTAACAAATATAATTGAATATTGCTTTCAAATTTTAGGAATAAATATGAATCAAAATAAGATTTTAAAAAAGTAAGAAAATAACAGATGTCTATAAAACCCACCTCATGCGAAGAGTTGACTCATTGGAGAAGACTCTGATGCTGGGAGGGATTGAGGGCAGGGGACGACAGAGGATGAGATGGCTGGATGGCATCACTGACTCGATGGGTATGAGTCTGAGTGACCTCCGGGAGCTGGTGATGGACAGGGAGGCCTGGTGTGCTGCGGTTCATGGGGTCGCAAAGAGTCGGTCACGACTGAGCGACTGATCTGATCTGATCTGATAAAACAAAAACACAGAGAAACAATACTAGCCTGTACTAAATATTATAAATTTTTTTCATTCTGTGAAAGGTATCAATTGGTATATATTTTAGCCATTTAAAGAGTAGAAAAATTCTATAAAAGTTAAAATATTCAGAATAATCAGTAAAACAAATCAAAAAGCTAAAAATGAGCATTAACCCTTTGATTTTCTACTAAGACAAAGTGTTCTGTTCTATTAGATGTTTGGGTTACTATTAATTCTGAGCTAAAAGGAAGTGCCAGACAAGTGTGTAAGTATTTGGGTGCATGCACACACATACACAGACCTATACACAGAATCGTGCACAGGGACCTAGTTACAACATATTTTTTGTAAAATCTTAACAGGAGTTTTTCAAATCATTTTTTTCATTATCTGAATTAAAAGCCCTCTCATAAGCAGTATAAACACATGGCACAAGAAAACAATTCAGCAATTGGCATTCCAAATTTCACAGTGATTTATTTAAATATTTCTTCATATGGAGTTCAAAGTTATATTATTTAAGTAACATTATTATTATTTTTAATATTGTTCTTGTTGTTTAGTCACTCAGTCATGTCAGACTCTTACAATCCCATGGACAGTAGTTTGCCGAGCTCCTCTATCCATGGGATTTCCCAAGCAAAAATACTGGGATGGACTGCCATTTCCTTTTCCATTTTTCAATATTATATTATATTCAAAAGATCATATGCATTTACATTTAGCCTTGGTATTAGTCATCTATAGCCATATATATATGTGAAAGACAACATATTGCTATCTTTATGTTTTAATGGAATTTTTTTGTTCATCTTTTTTTTTAAATAGAAAGGTAATTGCTTTACAGAATTTTGTGATTTTTCTGTCATACATCAACAAGTATCAGCCATAGGTACACCCATGTTCCCTCCCTAGAGAAATTCCCTCTAATCTCCCACTCCATTTCACCTTTCCAACCTGTCACAGAGCCCCTGTTTGAGTTCCCTGAGTCACACAGCAAATTCCCATTGACTATCTATTTTACATATGGTATTGTAAATTTCCATGTTGCTCTCACCATGTATCTCACCTTCTCCCTCCTCCCCTCCCCCTGTGTCCATAGGTTTGTTCTCTATGTCTATTTCTCCACTGCTGCCCTGAAAATAAATTCATCGACACCCTCTTTTAGATTCCATATATATGTGTCAGTGTACGATATTTATATTTCTCTTTCTGACTTACTTCACTCTGTATAATAGGCTTTAGGTTCATCCACCTCATTAGAACATATTCAAATACATTCCTTTTTATGGCTTAGCACCCCACTCCAGTATTCTTGCTTGGAGAATCCCAGGGAGGGAGGGGCCTGGTGGGCTGCAGTCCATGGGGTCACGGAGAGTCGGACGCGACTGAGTGACTTCACTTTCACTTTTCACTTTCATGCATTGGAGAAGGAAACGGCAGCCCACTCCAGTGTTCTTGCCTGGAGAATCCCAGGGATGAGGGAGCCTGGTGGGCTGCCGTCTATGGGGTCACACAGAGTCAGACACGACTGAAGTGACTTACAGTACAGTATTGTGTTGTGTATATATATATGTATATGTATATATATATATATATTACAGCTTCTTTATCCATTCATCTGTCTATGGACATCTAGGTTGCTTCCATGTTCTAGCTATTGTAAATAGTGCTGCAGTGAATATTGGGGTACATGTGTATTTTTCAATTTTGGTTTCCTCAGGGAATATGTCTAGGAATGGGATTGCTGGCTCATATGGTGGTTTTATTCCTAGTTTGTTAAGGAATCTCCATACCATCTTCCATAGTGGTTGTATAAGTTTACATTCCCAACAGCAATGCAAGATTATTCCCTTTTATCCACACTTTTTTCAGCATTTATTTTTTGTAGACTTTTTCATGATGGCCATTCTGACAGGTGTGAGGTGGTACCTCATTCTAGTTTTGATTTGCATTTCCTGATGGCAACCCACTCCAGTACTCTTGCCTGGAAAATCCCATGGATGGAGGAGACTGGCAGGGTACAGTCCATGGGGTCGCAAAGAGTCGGACACAACTGAGTGACTTCACTTTCACTAACAATAAGTGATGTTGAGCATCTTTTCATGTGCTTGTTAGCCATCTGTATGTCTTCTTTGGAGAAATGTCTTTTTAGGTCTTTTCCCCACTTTTTGATTGGGTTGTTTGTTTTTCTGGTATTGAGTTGTATGAGCTGCTTGTATATTTTGAAAATTAATTCTTTATCAGTTGTTTCTTTTGCTATTATTTTCTCCCATTCTGAGGGTTGTCTTTTCACCTTATTTGTAGTTTCCTTTGCTAGGATTTTATGTATTATTTTATGTCTTTCAGTATCTCATTTTTTCTTTAGTAATAAACTATTCACTTATTTTTATATGTAGGCTGGAACATTTTCAAAAGTTGTCTATATTAGAATATTTTTGTTCCCATTGGTGTAGATTAAAGGGAATGCTTTATAATATCTGGCTACCCATTCCAGTGTTTCACAAAGGTATTGGGATCTATGATATCTTCTCTGTCTTGTATATTTTCAAATCTTAGGTGGATTCTGTCTGAATAACTATAACAGTGATATAGTTATAGTTGGAGTTGACATTGAGATGGAGATGACAGCACTTATGAATGCCAATCATCTTAACAAACATAATTTTTCTCAATTTATCCATACTTTGATTGTTTTCAGATCTATTGAACATATGCATATATAAAAATAATACCACCTTTATGGCTTTCTTTGGTTGCTCAGTGGTAAAGAATCTGCCAGCCAAGCGGGAGACATAGGTTCAATCCCTGGGTCAGAAATTTGTTCTGGGGAAGGAAATGGCAACCCACTCCAATATTTTTGCCTTGGAAATCCCATGGAAAGAGAAGCTTGGCAAGCTACAATCCATGGTGTCAAAAAAAGAGTTATACATAGATTAGTGACTAAACAACAACAAAATAATATGAGCCCTGTGCATTTTAGATAGCTTACATTACTGAAGCGACTTAGCAGCAGCAGCTGCTGGAAGGAAAGACTTGTGACTAGAAATCTTTTTTTTCTCTCAAATATTTACAAAAGGTGTATTTCAGAACAATTTAATTTAGTGGATGTATATATCATAGAATTTTAAATTGACATTCATATCTTAAAAAATTAATCACCAAGTCCCGGAGCTTACTCAAATTAATGTCCATTGAGTCGGTGATGCCATCCAACCAACTCATCCTCTGTCATCCCCTTCTCCTCCTGTTTTCAATCTTCCCCACCATCAGGGTCTTTTCCAATGAGTCAGTTGTTCACATCAGATGGCCAAGATATTAAAACTTTAGCATAATCCCTTCCAATGAATATTCAGGACTGATTTCCTTTAGGATTGACTGGTTTGATCTCCTTGTAGTCCAAGGGACTCTCAAGAGTCTTCTCCAACACCACAATTCAAAAGCATCAGTTCTTTGGTGCTCAGCTTTCTTTATGGTCCAACTCTCACATCCATACATGACTACTGTAAAAACCATAGCTTTGATTAGATGGACCTTTGTCAACAAGGTAATGTCTCTGCTTTTTAACATGCTGTCTAGATTGGTCACAGCTTTCTTCCAAAGAGCAAGCATTTTTTTAAATTTCATGGCTACAGTCACCATTTGCAGTGATTTTGGAGACTCCCAAAATAAAGTCTTTCACTGTTTCCATTGTTTCCCTATCTATTTGCCATGAAGTGATGGGTCCAGATGCCATGATCTTCGTTTTTTGAATGTTGAGTTGTAAGCCAGCTTTTTCACTCTCCTCTTTCACTTTCATCAAGAGGCTCTTTAGTTCTTCTTCGCTTTCTTCCATAAGGGTGGTGTCATCTGCTTATCTGAGGTTATTGATATTTCTCCCAGCAATGTTGATTCCAGCTTGTGCTTCATCCAGCCAAGCGTATCAGATGATGTACTCTGCATATAAGTTAAATAAGCAGGGTGACAATATACAGCTTTCTATTCTTTTCTCAATTTGTAACAACTCCATTGTTCCACGTCCAGTGCTAAATGTTGCTTCTTGACCTGCATACAGATTTCTCAGAAGGCAGATCAGGTCGTCTGGTATTCCCATCTCTTGAAGAATTTTCCACAATTTGTTCTAATTCACACAGCAAAAGGCTTTAGTGTAGTCAGTGAAGCAGAAAGAAAAGTTGTTTTTTGTGTTTGTTTGTTTGTTTTGAATTCTCTTGCTTTTGCTATGATCCAGTGCATGTTGGCAATTTGATCCTTGGTTCCTCTGCTTTTTCTAAATCCAGCTTGAACATCTGGAAGTTCTCAGTTCATGTACTTCTGAAGCCTCGCCCGTAGAATTTTGAATATTACTTTGCTAGTGTGTGAAGCGAGTGAAATTTTGCAGTAGTTTGAGCATTCTTTGGCATTGCCTTTCTTTGGGATTGGAATGAAAATTGGCCTTTTCCAGTCCTGTGGCCACTGCTGAGTTTTCCAAATTTGCTGGCATATTGAGTGCACCACTTTCACAGAATCATGATTTAGGATTTGAAATAACTCAACTGGAATTCCATCACCTCCACTAGCTTTGTTCATAGTGATGCTTCCTAAGGCCCACTTGACTTCACATTCCAGATGTCTGGCTCTAGGTGTGTGGTCACACCATTGTGATTATCTGAGTTGTGAAGATCTTTTTTCTGTAGCTCTTCTGTGTATTCTTGTCACCTCTTCTTAATATCTTCTGCTTTTGTTAGGTCCATACTGTCTCTGTCCTTTATGTGCCCATTTTTGCATGAAATTTTGCCTTGATATCTCTAATTTTCTTGAAGAGATCTCTAATCTTTCCCATTCTATTGTTTCTCTCTATTACTTTGCATTAATCACTTAGGAAGGCTTTCTTATTTCTCCTTGCTGTTCTTTGGAACTGTGCATTCAGATGGCATGTCTTTCCTTTTTTCCTCTGCCTTTTGCTTCCCATCACTTCATGGGAAATAGATGGCGGAACAGTGGAAACAATGGCAGACTTTATTTTTCTGGGCTCCAAAATCACTGCAGATGGTGACTGCAGCCATGAAATTAAAAGACGCTTACTCCTTGGAAGGAAAGTTATGACCAACCTAGATAGCATATTCAAAAGCAGAGACATTACTTTGCCAACAAAGGTTCGCCTAGTCAAGGCTATGGTTTTTCCTGTGGTCATGTATGGATGTGAGAGCTGGACTGTGAAGAAGGCTGAGCACCGAAGAATTGATGCTTTTGAACTGTGGTGTTGGAGAAGACTCTTGAGAGTCCCTTGGACTGCAAGGAGATCCAACCAGTCCATTCTGAAGGAGATCAGCCCTGGGATTTCTTTGGAAGGAATGATGCTAAAGCTGAAATTTTGTCCACCTCATGCAAAGAGTTGACCCATTAGAGAAGACTCTGATGCTGGGACGGATTGGGGGCAGGAGGAGAAGGGGACGACAGAGGATGAGATGGCTGGATGGCATCACTGACTCGATGGATGTGAGTCTGAGTGGCCTCTGGGAGTTGGTGATGGACAGGGAGGCCTGGCGTGCTGTGATTCACGGGGTCACAAAGAGTCAGACACGACTGAGCGACAGATCTGATCTGATCTGATCTGATCTTTGCTTCCTTGGTACTTGCCACTTTACGGCACTCTTATGAATTGAATTGTGCTTCCCTAAAATTCATATGTTGAAATCCTAATCTCCAGTATCTCAGAAAGTGACTTGATTTGGAGATAATATCTTTATAGACATTTTAATTATAAAATTAAAATGAGGTTATTAGGATGAGCCCCAATCCAGTATAGAAGGGAGACCTCAGATACAAACACACACACAGGGAAGATAATACAAAGAGACAGAGGGAGAAGACAGCCGTCTTGAAGTCAACAAGGGAGCTCTAGTGCACAACCTTTCTTCTCAGCCTTCAGATGGAACTAACCCTCCTGACATCTTGGTTTTGAACTTTAGTTCTCCAGAATGGTAAGAAACTAAGTTTCTGTTGTTTAAGGCTTTATAGTGTAACTCCATGTACTGAAGCATATCAGGCTTTCCTGTCCTTTACCATCTCCCAGAGTTTGCTCAAACTCATGTCCATTGAGTTGGTGATATCATCCAACCATCTCATCCTCTGACGTCCCTGTACTCTCCTGCCTTCTCCTCCTGAGGCAGAATAGGTCCCAAAATGAGTAAAATAGAGACAGATTAAGATGAAGAAACATCTTCAAGGGGGATATGGGAATACAAAAAGGTGTGAAAGTTTTCAGTTGGTTGTGGTAATGCTACATAATATAATTGCAATAGCCTATTTTGTTGAATAGAACGTGTTTGGAGATGGGGACTGTAATAGAGGTGTGCGTGTGTGCTAAGTCACTAAATCGTGTCTACTCCTTGCAACCCTATAAACTATAGCCCACCAGACTCTTCTGTCTGTGGAATTCTCCAGGCAAGAATATTGGAGTGGGTTGCCATGCCCTCTTCCAGGGGATCTTCCCAATCCAGGGATTGAATCCTCATCTCTTAAGTCTCCTGCACTGGAAGCCTGATTCTTTAGCACTAGCGCCACCTGGGAAGCCCCTAACAGAGGTGTAGGTCAGATTAAAAACTGTAGCACAGATAGATTAAGGAGGTTTAATTTCTTCAAGAAGTTTATATAAGTTTCAACTTGATGTTACAAAATCTTTGTGAGGAAGGAAAGGCAGGCATTATTATTTCCATGTATCTGCTGTTCAGTTGCTCAGTCATGTCTGACACTTTGTGACCCCATGAACTGTAGCATGCCAGGTTTCTCTGTTCTACACCATCTCCAGGAGTTTGCTCAAACTCATGTCCGTTAAGTCGGTAATGTCACCCAACCATCTCATCCTGTTATCCCCTTCTCCCTCCTGCCTTCAATCTTTCTCAGCATCAGGGGCTTTTGCAATGAGTCCGTTTTCCACATCAGGTGGCCAAAGTATTGGCGCTTCAGCATCAGTCCTTCCAGTGAATATTCAGGGTTGATTTCCTTTAGGATTGACTGGTTGGATATTCTTGCTGTCCAAGGTACTCTCAAGAGTTTTCTCCAGTAAAACAATTCAAAGGGTTACAAATAGGCAAATTACAGACCAGTTGAAGTCAGACAGTTATATCTCCTAATTTAATATTTGAGATTTATAATTTCTTTTTTTTTTACAATTTTTGGAAAAAACTTGCAAAAACATATTTTGAGGCATTACAACTGTCTTACATTTATTTGGTTCTGAATATAGTTTCCTATAACACCTGACATGTTTTAGTGCAGTTATTTTTCTCAATATTATTTTTAAGAAGATATTAAAGCTTCTTTCTTATTTAACTACTTTAAAAAGTAGCTGAAATATATTCATCTTAAAATGCAATTCTCTATGATTTCCTCAGATTTTATTTAAAAAATCTTACACAGATGATATAAATTCAAATGCAAAATATCAATTGAATATACAAGGGAACAATAAAGAATCTTTTATACTAATAATGAATGTGTAGATATTAGTCTGTTCAAGAAGTAGTCCTATTCCAAATTAACTTATGATAGTGTTCAAGAGATGTAGTAGAAGCTGAAAGTTGTTCTACCTTAAAAATTTTAATCCACCATACATAAACTTATATTAGGAGATGAACAAAGAATATCCTTGAAAATCATAGACCATGAAATATATATCTGGGGAGAAATCAACATCAAAAGAATTTCATAGAATAAGAAGCATAAAAGAATGAGCAGGAATTAATTATATTTCTGTAATTATGTGTATGACTGCCATTGCAGACTGCCCGGCATTTGATCTCTTCTTTATAATTTATGTCAGTGTATATAAAAATATATTAGAATTCCCAGGTAAAATTAATAGAAAAGATAAAAGTTATATTAGACTTATGATAATATTTTAAACCATTTAAGAAAAGGGGCACTGTGAAATGACATTAACTACAGTAATAAATATTCTTAGATTAACTGATAACGTTCACAAGAGGTTTATTTTTTCAATAATGACAATAGTGAGAAGAAATTTGGGGATGTCAGTAAGCAATGAACCTACGCTCTAGTGAAAGAAAATACTGAATCTAAATTTTGGATAAGTTGCCTACTGAATAAACATCAATGAAACATTTAAACTCTGTACACTGAATTATTTTTAAAAATATGGAATATAAAATCTCATAAGCATTTGTGATGACTAAGATCTTTTTTAACATAAATATTAAGATTTAGGAAGTGCATGGTAAAATATGTTAATCATATTTTCAAAGAGCTTTTACCTTTTATAAAAGGAGTTATATATGGTGAAAATTACTTGGAGGAGAAATGACAGTGAGACTGATAATATTAATAAAAGTGTCAGTTGTTAATGTTTGTTATATTTAGTTTAGTTTGTTTTTAAAGTCAGCCATACAATTTTTACATCAGTCTATCCTTAACCCTGACTACAAATTCAATTGTGTTTTTACTTATCACAGTTGAGAATTGTTAATAAATATCTCAAAAAAAAAAAAAAAAAACTCAGAGGAAAAGCTACACATAAAGATTGATTATGATTATAAAATTTAACATTTATTTTTTACTAAACTGGTAATTTTGTTTTCCTCTCTGCTTTTTCTAGATGATGTCATAATAAACTAAATGTAATTCATAAGGAAATAAATGTAATAGTAGGTTCAGTTCAGTTCAGTTCAGTCGCTCAGTGGTGTCCGACCCTTTGCTACCACCTGAATTGCAGCACACCAGGCCTCCCTGTCCATCACCATCTCCCAGAGTTCACTCAAACTCACGTCCATCAAGTTGGTGATGCCATCCGGCCATCTCATCTTCTGTCATCCTTTTTTCCTCCTGCCCCCAATCCCTCCCAGCATCAGGTATTTTGCAATGACTCAGCCCTTCGTATAAGATGGCCAAAGTACTGGAGTTTCACCTTTAGCATCATTTCTTCCAAAGATCACCCAGGGCTGATCTCCTTCAGAATGGACTGGTTGGATCTCCTTGCAGTCCAAGGGACTCTCAAGAGTCTTCTCCAACACCACAGTTCAAAAGCATCAATTCTTCAGCACTCAATTTTCTTCACAGTCCAACTCTCACATCCATACATGACCACAGGAAAAACCATAGCCTTGACTAGACAGACCTTTGTTGGCAAAGTAATGTCTCTGCTTTTGAATATGCTACGTAGGTTGGTCATAACTTTTCTTCCAAGAAGGAAGCATCTTTTAATTTCATGGCTGCAATCACCATCTGCAGTGATTTTGGAGCACAGAAAAATAAAGTCTGTTAGAAGCTGTTAAGTTTATGGACAAATATTGAGTGAATCTAGAGTAGGGTAAAGCCAGGAGAGGGGAATGTTGAAATTTTCAATAAAGACAAGATAGGCCTGAGTGAGAATGTAATATCTGAGTAGAGGACTGTGATAAGAGTTTGAGCCAAGTTAACTTTTGGTAGAGGAGAAATTTAGCTGCAGGAAAGAATCAGTGAAGATAATCTGATACAGAATTACTCCTGGAATCTTTGAGGAATATCAAGTTCAGTGGACTGAACAAATGAGAGACTAAAAGGAAATGAAGGAAGAAAAGTCAGTGGGAAGTAGGAAGAGAATGGGTGCAGCACACTTAGGGCTTCTTTTAACTATCACTGAAAGATAGTACATCATGGTTAAAAGCATCAGTTTAGTTCAGTTCAGTCGCTCAGTCATTGCCAACTCTTTGTGAACTCATGAATTGCAACACTCCAGGCCTCCCTGTCCATCACCTACTCCCTGAGTTCACCCAAACTCACGTCCATCGAGTTGGTGATGGCATCCAGCCATCTCGTCCTCTGTAGTCCCTTCTCCTCCTGCCCCCAAACCCTCTGATTATCAGAGTCTTTTCCAATGAGTCAACTTTTCGCATGAGGTGGCAAAAGCATCATTCCTTCCAAAGAACACCCAGGACTGATCTCCTTTAGAATGGACTGGTTGAATGTCCATGCAGTCCAAAGGACTCACAAGAGTCTTCTCCAACAAAACAGTTCAAAAGCACCAATTCTTTGGCGCTCATCTTTCTTCACAGTCCAACTCTCACATCCATACATGACAACTGGAAAAACCATAGCCTTGACTAGACAGATCTTTGTTGGCAAAGTAATATCTCTGCTTTTCAATATGCTATCTAGGTTAGTCATAACTTTCCTCCCAAGGATCAAGTGTCTTCTAATTTCATGGCTGTAATCACCATCTGCAGTGATTTTGGAGTCCAAAATATAAATTCTGACACGATTTCCACTGTTTCCCCATATATTTTTCATGAAGTGATGGGACTGGATACCATGATCTTCATTTTCTGAATGTTGAGCTTTAAGCCAAATTTTTCCTTCTCCTCTTTCACTTTCATCAAGAGGCTTTTTAGTTCCTCTTCACTTTCTGCCATGAGGGTGGTGTCATCTGCATATCTGAGGTTATTGATATTTCTCCTGGCATTCTTGATTCCAGCTTGTGCTTCTTCCAGCCCAGCGTTTCTCATGATGTACTCTGCATAGAAATTAAATAAGCAGGGTGACAATATATGGCTTTGATGTATTCCTTTTCCTATTAGGAACCAGTCTGTCATTCCATGTCCAGTTCTAACTGTTGCTTCCTGACCTGCATATAGGTTTCTCAAGAGGCAGGTCAGGTGGTCTGTTATTCCTATCCCTTTCAGAATTTTCCACAGTTTATTGTGATCCACACAGTCAAAGGCTTTGACATAGTCAATAAAGCAGAAGTAGGTGTTTTTCTGGAACTCTCTTGCTTTTTCGATGATCCAGCGGATATTGGCAATTTGATCTCTGGTTCCTCTGCCTTTTCTAAAACCAGCTTGAACATCTGGTTCATGGAAGTTCACGGTTCATGTATTGCTGAAGTCTGGCTTGGAGAATTTTGAGCATTACTTTACTAGCATGTGAGATGAGTGCAATTGTGTAGTAGTCTGATCATTCTTTGGCATTGCCCTTCTTTGGGATTGGAATGAAAACTGACCTTTTCCAGTCCTGTGGCTGCTGCTGAGTTTTACAAATTAGCTGAAATACTGAGTGCAGCACTTTCATAGCATCATCTTTTAGGATTTGAAATAACAACTGGAATTCCATCACCTCGACTAGCTTTGTTCATAGGGATGCTTCCTAAGGCCCACTTGACTTCACATTCCAGGATGTCTGGCTTTAGGTGACTGATCACACCATCATGATTATCTGTGTCGTGAAGAACTTTTTTGTTCAGTTCTTCTGTGTATTCTTGCCACCTCTTCTTAATATCTTTTGCTTCTGTTAGGTCCATACCATTTTTGTCCTTTATCAAGCCCATCTTTGCATGAAATATTCCCTTTGTATCTCTAATTTTCTTGAAGATATCTCTAGTGTTTCCCATTCTGTTGTTTCCCTCTTTATTTGCATTGATCACTGAGGAAGGCTTTCTTATCTCTCCTTGCTATTCTTTGGAACTCTGCATTCAGATGCTTATATCTTTCCTTTTATCCTTTGCTTTTTGCTTCTCTTCTTTTCACAGCTATTGTAAGGCCTCCCCAGACAGCCTTGATCCCTGTCTCCTGTACAGTGTCACGAATCTCCGTCCATAGTTCATCATACACTTTATCAGATCTAGGCACTTAAATCTATTTCTCACTTCTACTGTATAATCGTAAGGGATTTGATTTAGGTCATACCTGAATGGTCTAGTGGTTTTCCCTACTTTCTTCAGTTTAAACCTGCATTTGGCAATAAGTTCATGATCTGAGCCACAGTCAGCTCCTGGTCTTGTTTTTGCTGTCTGTATAGAGCTTCTCCATGTTTGGCTGTAAAGAATATAATTGATCTGATTTTGGCGTTGACCATCTGGTGATGTCCATGTGTAGAGTATTCTCTTTTGTTGTTGGAGAGGGTGTTGGCTACGAGTGTGTTCTCTTGGCAAAAATCTATTAGCCTTTGCCCTGCTTCATTCTGTATTCCAAGGCCAAAATTGCCTGTTACTCCAGGTGTTTCTTGACTTCCTACTTTTGCATTCCAGCCCCCTGTAATGAAAAGGACATCTGTTTTGGGTGTTAGTTCTAGACGGTCTTGTAGGTCTTCATAGAACCTTTCAACTTCAGCTTCTTCAGTGTTACTGGTTGGGGCATAGACTTGGATTACTGTGATACGGAATGGTTTGCCTTGGAAACAAACAGAGATCATTCTGTCGTTTTTGAGATTGCATCCAAGTACTGCATTTCGGACTCTTTTGTTGACCAACATGACTCTTTGCAACCCCATGGACTGTAGCCCACCAGGCTCCTCTGTCCATGGAATTCTCTAGGCAAGAATATTGGAGTGGGTAGCCATTCCATCCACTCTCCAGGATCTTTTTGACCAAGGAATCTAACTCAGGTCCCCTGGATTGTAGGCAGATTCTTTACTGTCTGAGACACGAGGGATATAAATATATATACATTTGTTGTTGTTGTTCAGTCACCAAGCTCTGTTCAACTCTTTGTGACCCCTTGGACTGCAGCATGCCAGCCTTCCCTGTTCTCACCATCTCCCAAATGTGTGTGTATATATATATATGTGTGTGTGTGTGTGTGTTTATATATATATATATATATATATATATACATTCCCCCCAAGGAAACATGTATACACAAAAGTACACAGTTATCAATACTTGAACATAATTGATGAACTGATACATTTTATAGTATACATCTGGAAGAAAGCCATTCACAATATAGTGATTTCTGTTACGAAGCAAAAATGTCATGAGATTACACAAGTTTCTTCTTGGGCAACCTTGTCATGTGTATATTATTTGACAAGTTGTAGATACTTGAAAACCAGAGAAAGCCAACATCTATTTTTGAATCATGGCTGATGGCATGAAAGGACAAATTGAGCAAGGGGTCAATAGAGCAGAGCTGAGTGCAGGGTCTCTCCTGCTGTGAACACAGACATGCCATGAATGTCACATTCAGCTTCTCAAGTAGCTTCAGAGTGTCACTGTGAGCCATCCTCACCATCAGCAGAAAAAGACAGCCTCACAAATCAACCAGATCTCTAATTCTGAATTCCTAAGAAGATGCATGAATGTAGGAAATACTAGCAATTGCTTCTTGTTTTATTACAGAGAATCCACTTAAGAATAAGCCGGGAGCCCAATGCCAAGCAAAAAGATATAACCTGAAGTACACTGGAATATTTCTACTTGGTCAACAGATGAGTGGAGAGAAAAAAGCAGAAAGCATTTATTTTGAGAACTGAGAAAATTATTGCCTAGTACAGCAAACCAATGTAAATATAGGTCTAAAGGATTGACAGACATGATCATGTACAATAGCTCTAAAAGCTTTGAGATTTTCATAAAGGATACTAAAAAAGGAAATTACACGCACTAATTCCTATTTAGTTAGTCCTTTATCTTGAACATACATCACTATTAAGAAACACAAATATGGTTTCTTTATAACATTAAATTGTGTAGTGGACTTGAGTTAATGCAATTGCTATTGTTTATTTTCTCTTGAAAAACTAGATTTTAGATAAAATAAGACAATTAAAAAATTAATGCAGTAGTTTACAGATAAAAAAATGAAGAAGCCATTCTAGATGACAGAAGTGAATAATGCACTGAGAACTAGACAGAGGTAAAAAGATGATAAAACTGCTGTGATATTGTTAAAGTAGTCATGATTTGGTACTATGCTTTCAGACCTAAAAAATTCCCATAGAGTAGATATTATCAAAGACCTTTAGAATTAGCTATAAGGGAACTAACTTAATCTGTTGCCAGAGAAAATTGTTTGCCTTTTTCATAACTCTGTGTATGGGGCAAAAATTCTCGCAAGAAATCAAAAGAATTGCCCTGCAACTTTGATGTATTTGAACATGAATTTACACTATGCTAGTAATATGTGGATAGCCCAGGATGAGAAGTAGCAATTAAAAAATGATCGTGGTGCAGTGAAAACTCTAGGGAGTCTAGAAATCAAATGCAAAATTGTTCTGGAGGGAGACATTGTTCCATGTAAGGTTTATAAAAGGGAAAATCAAAAGAGGCCAAATTAAGATGAGCTCACAAACTCAAAATTAGAAATTACAAAGTTCATGGTAAGTGAAAGTCAGCAGTCACAAGCACCAGGAGAACTCAAGCTATTGAATTTAAAGCTCAAAGTAAAACCTAAGAGCATGAGATCCTGGAATTACAGAGAAACTACATACACATGCATGCATAGATACTGCCTAAGTGTGTTTAAAAGGATTAAAGAGAGCAGTGCCTTCCTGTTACATGCAGTAAGCTTGAGAATACAGACTCTTAATTTAGCAGTTGGAAAAGTTAAGAAGAAGTTAAACTATTCCCATAGAGTTTCTGGAAACCATAATAATTGGTGTCAGTGAACTCTGAAAGGGAAAAGAAGGCAACCTTACAGCAGATTGACTGGTTGAAAGTCTAATTGAGAAGAAATTATACCCAAGTGTCCTCTCCCCACTCCAAATATGTAGGAGATAGTAGCTTCCCTACTTAAGAGAAGATTCTGAATTATGCTCTAGCGTGTAAAATACAAATTATCTTTCCTGGGAGGAAAAGTTGAAGATTTGGGAGATTGATCTCATAAGGATTAAGGAATACTCAAGGGCTTCTTCTCTCCTATTTGGTACTCTAACTTGGAGAAAGGTGTTTATGCATAAAGCAGGAGATGAGAATTATCTATTATACAATGTATGGGAAGGAAGTCCAACCAAAAGAAAGAAAAAATAACTAAAAAGTATTATCACCAGTGATTTCCACAAATAGTACCAGCAAGATCTATCTATAGTGAAGGGCAAGTATTCCCATAACCCTGTTAGATGAACTTGTTTTTAGTATCACTATATTACACTTAGGCTTCCCTGGTGGCTCAGTGGAAAAGAATCTGCCTGCCAGTGGAGGAAATATGGGTTCAATAACTGGGTTGGAAAGATCCCCTGGAGAAGGAAATGGCTACCCACTCCAGTATTCTTGCCTGGGAAATACCATGGACAGAGGAGCCTAGTGGGCTATAGTCCATGGAATTGCAGAAAAGTCCTACACAACTTAGTGACTAAACAACAATTTTATATGTAAAATGATAGATTAAGATCACTAGGAAAGAAAGTAACATGAAAACAAACCAAAGCAACTTGAGAGATTCTGTTATACTACTACTATTGTCCTTAAAGGTATGACAGAACACTGCATCCAGCAAAAGTCAGATGCGATATCCTTTATATTAGTATACAATACATATATGGCATAAATATATGTTTATGTATATACATATGTATATGTATGTGTGTATATATACACACAGACTTCCCTTGTGGCTCAGGTAAAGCGTCTGCCTATAATGCAGGACAGCCTGGGCTGGGAAGATCCTCTGGAGAAGGAAATGGCAACCCACTCCAGTACTCTTGCCTGGAAAATCCCATGGACAAAGGAGCCTGGCGAGCTACAGCCCATGGGGTCGCAAAGGGGACATGACTTAGCAACTTCACTTTCATATTTACACACATATATACACATACCTCTAGTAAAAGGTGGAATAGAAAAGGTGAAAGCAGAGACTCTTCCGAGCTCAAGGGGAAAGTATTCAATCTTCTGTCAAGAGGAAGATATTAGTTGCAGCCTTTTCAAAGATTCTACCAGGATGAGGAAGTCTCTGAGCCATAGGAGTGCCTCACTCAGAACTCTCTTCATGAGAGAAATTGTGTTGGAAAGAATAAAATTAGTTGAGATCCTCCATTTGCCACAACTTCTGGATCCACCAGAACATTTTATCAAACTCTGCTCTTTCCAGACTACTCCCAGTTAATGACTGAACATGGTTTGGGTACTTGAGTGATGATCCATATTCCTGCCTAATATGTGACTTTTAAAATTGTGGTATCTTTGTTATGAGGTTCCCATTATCCTGGCAGATGTCACAGCTGCATTGCAGGCTGAAGCTCTTTCTATCCAATTATTCTTCCAATTCATTGTGATTTGAGCATCTCCTCACTACTGTTATCTATTTTTCTGCTCCCCAGTGCAGAATTCTATACTGAGTTAAATATCATTTAAAATGAAAACAAAATATTTTTATAATATGAAATATGAGATAATTATTTCCAGAAGATCTGTACTAAGCAAAATATTACCTGCAGTTAAAAAAATTGAAACAGATGGAAATAGGTATCTCACAAAAGAATAAAGTCTACTTGGAATAAACATTGGTCAGAAAAAAGATTCTGCTTAAATTATACTCATTTAGAGTTGTTTTGATGGACCTCTTTATGACTTATCTTAGTGAATATCCATTCCATGGACACTTGAGAGGAATATTTAAGCTTCAGTGGTGAGTTGTGTTTGTCTTTTAAATGTCAGATCACAGAGTTTAAGTTGGTTGATAGTATAATCAAACATCTCCATGTTTACTGATTTTATATATTTTATCAATTACTGAAAGAGATTTTTGAAATATTAAACATTTATCATGGATTTGTCTACTGTCTTTAGCACTGTCAATTTTTTCTTCAAATATCTTGTAGCTCTGTTAGTGGGAAAACATTTAGGATTGTTAGGTCTTCTTTAATAATTTATCCTTTTTCCATTATAAAATATCCTGTTTAACTCTGATAATACATTTGACTTGAAATATATCTTGTCAGATATTATTATAGCTACTACAGCCTACTTTTGGAGAAGGCAATGGCACCCCCACTCCAGTACTCTTGCCTGGAGAATCCCATGGATGGAGGAGCCTGGTGGGCTGCCGTCTATGTGTCGCACAGAGTCAGACACAACTGAGCGAGTTCACTTTCACTTTTCACTTTCATGCATTGGAGAAGGAAATGGCAACCCACTCCAGTGTTCTTGCCTGGAGAATCCCAGAGACGGGGGAGCCTGGTGGGCTGCCGTCTATGGGTCACACAGAGTCGGACACGACTGAAGCAACTTAGCAGCAGCAGCAGCACAGCCTACTTTAGCTTAGTGTTTGCACAGTAAGTAATTTTTAACATTTTAGTTTCAGCCTACATTTTTTAATGTATTTCTTAGAAGCAGCATATATTGTGGTCTTTTTAGTCATCTAGTCTGACAATCTGTGCCTTTTCAATGAGAATTTTAATTTAAACATATAAATTAATAATTGATATGTCTGGGTTAAGACTTCTATCTTGATATTTAGTTTTGATTTATCCTATTTTCTTTTGAAAACAAAAATGTTCATCCTATTGATAATTTCATTCAAGTTTCTTTTTTCATGAGTAATCTTTTATTTTTTCAGCAATACCTTTTTTAAAAATTTTATAAAAATTTCAGAAGTTACTTTCCATTTACAGTTATTACAAAATATTGGCTATATTCCTCACTTGTGCAATACATCTTTGAGCCTATCTTACTCTAGACAGTTTGTACATCTCACTCCCTCACTCCTACATTGCCCTTTTTCTCCCCTACTGGTAACTCCTAGCTTGTTCTCTGTGTGGATCTGCTTCTTTTTTGTTATATTCACTTGCTTATTATATTTTTTTCATTTTCACATATAAGCCATACCATAGAGTATTTGTCTTTCTCTGTCTGACTTGTTTAACTTAGCATAATGCCCTCTAAAGTCCATCTGTGGTGCTGCAAAGAAAAAATGGTTATTTTTATGGCTTTGCACTATTCCATAGTGCCTGTATGTAAGCTTATATATATATCACATCTTTTTTATCTGTTGATGGACACTTAGGTTACTTCTGTATCTTAACAACTGTAAATAGTGCAGCTATGAATACTGAGATATATATGTCTTTTCAAATTAGCATTTCTGTTTTTATTTCCTTGGTTTTTGACCTGCCTTTTTGTGGTGCGTGTACACTGGATCAAAGAAAAAGCAAGAGAGTTCCAAAAAAACATCTATTTCTGCTTTCTTGACTATGCCAAAGCCTTTGACTGTGTGGGTCAAAATAAACTGTGGAAAATTCTGAAAGAGGTGGGAATACCAGACCACCTGACCTGCCTCTTTAGAAACCTATATAAAGAAGGAGTACGTCAAGGCTGTATTTTGTCACCCTGCTCATTTAACTTATAGGCAGAGTACATCATGAGAAACGCTGGACTGGAAGAAGCACAAGTTGGAATCAAGATTGCCGGGAAAAATATCAATAACCTCAGATATGCAGATCACAGCACCCTTAGGGCAGAAAATGAAGAGGAACTAAAAAGCCTCTTGATGAAGGTGAAAGTGGAGAGTGAAAAAGTTGGCTTAAACCTCAGCATTAAGAAAACTAAGATCATGTCATCTGCTCCCATCACTTCATGGGAAATAGATGGGGAAACAGTGTCAGACTATATTTTGGGGCTCCAAAATCACTGCAGATGGTGATTGCAGCCATGTAATTAAGACACTTCTTGGAAGGAAAGTTATGACCAACCCAGATAGCATATTCAAAAGTACAGACATTACTTTGCCAACAAAGGTCCGTCTAGTCAAGGCTATGGTTTTTCCAGTGGTCATGTATGGATGTGAGAGTTGGACTGTTTAGAAAGCTGAGAGCTGAATAATTGATGCTTTTGAACTGTGATATGGGAGAAGACTCTTGAGAGACTCTTGGACTGCAAGGAGATCCAACCAGTCCATCTTAAAGGAGATCAGTCCTGGGTGTTTACTGGAAGGACTGATGCTAAAGCTCAAACTCCAATACTATGGCCACCTCATGCAAAGAGTTGACACATTAGAAAAGACTCTGATGCTGGAAGGGATTGGGGGCAGGAGGAGGAGGGGACAACAGAGGATGAGGTGTCTGGATGGCATCACTGACTTGATGGATGTGAGTCTGAGTGAACTCTGGGAGTTGGTGATGGACAGGGAGGCCTGGCGTGCTGCGATTCATGTGGTCACAAAGAGTCAGACACGACTGAGCGACTGAACTGAACTGAACTGTATCCTATATTAACTTACTATCTTCATATATTTTTGAGTTTTCCATGCTAGAGATATTCATATGTAATTAGTATATTTCATAATCATTTTATGAATCATCAAATCATTTCACCATAAAATATATTTATTTACTTCAAACACTTGTGTACTTACATTTTACATTCTTCTGTATTATAAGCCCTCTAATATATTTTAGGGCTTCCGTGGTTCAGCAGTAAAGAATCTGCCTGCTAGTGCAGGAGACATGGATTTGAACCCTGAATTGGGAAGATCCCCTGCAGACCGAAATGACAACCTACTGCAGTATTCTTGCCTGGGAAATCTCATGAACAGAGGAGCCTGGCAGGCTTCAGTTCATGGGATCAGAAAAGAGTCAGCCATGACATAGGACTAAACAACAACTAATTTTATTTCATTTTAAAGAATGACTAAGTTTTGAACAATTTTTAAACTCTAAATACAGCAATTTAATTACTAAAACAATAATGTTATGCATTTCCCTAGAGAGTGTTTTCCTGGTGTTTTCATTGTGTATTACAAATCTGGCCTTTTATTTGTTTTTCCCTTCCACTTGGATTTCTTTTAACCATTTATTGTAGTGTTTGTACTAGATACAAATACTTGTAGGAATTGTCTGAAAGTGTCCTTTGAGGTATATTAAAATTTAAGCAATATTTTTACTGAATTAAATATTGTAGCTAAAAATAAGTATTTTCTGTCATTTGACATTCTGTTTTCCCTGATGGGAAGTTATTAAGGATTGAACCCATGTCTCCTGCATTGGAGGGTGAATTGTTTACCACTGAGTCACCAAGGAAGCCCTATCCTTTTTGCAATTCAGTTCAGTCGCTCAGTCATGTCCGACTCTTTGCGACCCCATGAATCGCAGAATGCCAGCCTCCCTGTCCATCACCAACACCCGGAGGTCACTCAGACTCACATCCATTGAGTCAGTGATGCCATCCAGCCATCTCATCCTCTGTCGTCCCCTTCTCCTCCTGCCCCCAATCCCTCCCAGCATCAGAGTCTTCTCCAATGAGTCAACTCTTCGCATGAGGTGACCAAATTACTGGAGTTTCAACTTTAGCATCATTCCTTCCAAAGAAATCCCAGGGCTGATCTCCTTCAGAATGGACTGGTTGGATCTCCTTGCAGTCCAAGGGACTCTCAAGAGTCTTCTCCAACACCACAGTTCAAAAGCATCAATTCTTCGGAGCTCAGCCTTCTTCACAGTCCGACTCTCACATCCATACATGACCACTTAACTAAACGGACTTTTGTTGACAAAGTAATGTCTCTGCTTTTGAATATGCTATCCAGGTTGGTCATAACTTTCCTTCCAAGTAGTAAGCATCTTTTAATTTCATGGCTGCAGTGACCAACTACAGTGATTTTGGAGCCCAAAAAAATAGTCTGACACTGTTTCCCCATCTATTTCCCATGAAGTTATGGGACCAGATGCCATGATCTTCGTTTTCTGAATGTTGAGCTTTAAGCCAGCTTTTTCACTCTCCACTTTCACTTTAATCAAGAGGCTTTTTAGTTCCTCTTCACTTTCTGCCATAAGGATGGTGTCATCTGCATATCTGAGGTTATTGATATTTCTCCCGGCAATCTTGATTTGCTAAGTGGTTTTATGTGTGTATTATTTGATTAGAGTTTTGTGGAATTTCTTGCATATATACAATAATGTTGCTGCTGCTAAGTACCTTCAGTTGTGTCCGACTCTGTGCGACCCCATAGATGGCCCCCCACCAGGCTCCGCCATCCCTGGGATTCTCCAGGCAAGAACGTTGGAGTGGGTCACCATTTACTTCTCCAGTATATATATTAATATCTGTCATCAATTTAGAAATTCACAATTCTTTATTTCCTCAAATAGTTCTTCTGATTTATTCTATCTTTTCTTTCCTTCTTGGAGCTAGTTACAAATTTTTCATTTGCTATTGTAGTAAATATCAATCATGCTCTGTTTTTTTGTTTCTTAGTCTTTTTTCTTTTTGTATTCCATTTTGGCTAGTTATTGTCATCCTACCTTCAAGTTTACTGACCTTCCTATTTTGAATCCAGTTTGACTTTAAGCCTATCTAATGGAAAGTATTTCAACTGGAACACAGAAAAGAAAGAGTAAGACAATAAAAAAGAACATTATAGATAAGAGTAATACAGATGAAAAATTTAGCATGCATGCAATTTGATTTATAGGGAAAAAGGAGAGATGAAGATGGAGTAGAATTATTGATAATATCTGAAGATATACTCATCCTGAATTCTCTAAAATTGCAGATACCAAAAATAGATTCATGAAGTACGTAAACTACCATGCAGTATAAATGAAAAGTAAATGACATCCATAAACATTGTAATAAAATATTTTGGGAAAAATGGAAATTATTTTTAAAAATCAATTTTTAAAAGACTTATTTTAAATTAAGAAGAAATAAAACTGACATCTGACTTCTCAGCAGAAGCAATGGAATCCCGAGGGCAATGGAATTATATCATTAAAGCAGTACAATAAATATAAAAACATATAAATAGTAATCTTCAAAAATTAAGATATTTTATAATATCTTAAAGCAAACAAAATTAAAAGTAATATTTCACCAGCATTGGCATACGACAACACAATTCTGTAGACTAAAGGAAAAATGATCCCAGTCACATAAAGGGTTTAAGGAAAAAAGTGTACTTGACAAGGAATTGAATGTCAGGATAGACAAATTTGAAATTTTTAAATTAATATGCCAAGTAGATGAATGGGTTGATAAAATGAATTTAAATTAGACAAAAATAAATTACAGAGAACTAATGTATAATCCAAAGAAGACAGCTCTATGGAGGGAATGGAAACAATTATACTACCACATTATATTTTTAAATATCCTGACTTTAAAAGTGATGAGATTATGTGAATTGAAAGGGACCATTAGTTTTCAGGAGAGTGAAAGGTTGAATATCAATGTCCAACCTGTCAGGATTTTGTTCCAGGGAAACTTAATAAAAAGTGAAGCAGGTTGAAACCAATCTTACTTTTTTGGTTCTTTATTTAATTAAAATATATTTTACATAGTTGACAATGAAACAAGGGAAAGGGAAGCACAACAGCAAAATAAAAGCAGAACTATCATAGTGTTCTGCAAATTTACCTCAAAATATGTTTGGTTTGGTACTTTCTGATATACTCATATCCAAAATGAGATATAGGTCTCAAAATTTCAAGTTTGCTTTCTCATGTCCATTAACGTCCTTTTATTGGATTCTGTTGAAATGTGACACTACTATTGTCCACCCCTACTTAATTATACTCTCCATAACTACCAGCTGATCTACTTGACAATATAAAATCGTCATTATTCTTATGATAGATTTGACTCCATTTATCTCATCTTTACATTCTGTATTTCTCAGGAGTATCAACCTCCCAGAATGCAGTGTTACATTATTAGTCCCTCTCACTTACATCCTGTTTTGTTTCATAAAGTGCTACCACACAGGGACATACAATGAAAAATCTACTAATGAAGGAAAGTTCATTTTTGTACAAAATCCATTTCTGAACAAAAGTTACAGCCACACAGCAGCAACTGTAAAAAAGCTGTGGCTATTTGGGTTTGTAGCCAGCTTGAAATCAGTGGGAAAGTTTTCTTTTTCCACAATAGAAAAATGTCTATACAGATTGATTAATCTATTGTGTACAGTATTGCCTGTACAATGTAATTTATGAAAGCTTGAAAAAATATTTAATATTTTTTATTAGGAACTGTTCTTATTTTACATAGTAAAATGCCAACTCAAGCCAGTAAGAAAAAAAGTAAGACAGATATAATAAGCATTCTGAAATAACTCAGAAAACTCAAAGTATTGTTGAACTAAAACCAGAGATATAAATCCTTTCAATCTCTTTCTGTGTGCCTCTGTTTTTTTCACATAACTTCATCTCACCCACCTGATATCAGTTTCCACCAATTTCAAGTTCATATATGGAAAAAACATCCAGCACCAGTAGCTCCTAAACTGACATCTCCACTGTATTGGGGAACATGGAACTAGAGGGCAGAGTGGGATCTTACAGTGTTTATTCAGTTATCCTGAAATACTCAGATGCTATGCATATACAGTATCTTGACAGGCAATTCTGGATCAATAATTTAGGAATCGAAGCCAGTTTCACCCCCATTCTAACCTGGACAGTCTCACCTTAAACATGAAATTAGAATAACCCGGGAAAAGGGAATTCATAGGAAAATAAAAATTTAAAGAGCTAGAGATAATGTTGACTCTTCCATATTTATAATTTTTATTCTCATTAGATTTTTTCCCATGTTTCCTTAGAACTTTTGAATAAAAAGTTAGAATAATGGCTGACTAGTAATTTGAATTTTACAAATTAGATATACTAGTAGAATTACATTCTTTTCTGTTTTCCTTAGAAGAATACTAAACAGATGATGGAAAGAAATAAGTGGGAAAAAAGCTTGTTTATAAAAAGCTTGAAAATTTGTCTTTGTTTAAGTTACATCATTTTCAAATGAAAGTAAAAGAGAACATATATAAAAGTATATAGTAATTCTAGTAATTTATCTATAGCACGGAGATGTATTTTATATATTCCTCTATCCTTTATCCTTCTCCATCAAATCTGTTTATGTTCAGTCACTAAGTTCTATCTGACTCTGACTCCATAGGCTGCAGCACAGCAGTCTCCTCTGTCCTTCACTATCTATCAGAGTTTGCTCAAATTCATGCCAATTGAGTTGGTAATGCCATCTAACCATCTCATCTTCTGTCTTTCCCTTCTCCTTTTCCCTTCAATCTTTCCCAAGATCAGGGTCTTTTCCAATGAGCTCTTCACATCAGGTGGTCAAAATATTGGAGCCTCAGTTACAGTATCAGTCCTTCCAATGGACATTCAGGGTTGATTTCCTTTAGGATTGACTGGCTTGATATCTTTGCTGTCAAAGGGACTCTCAAGTCTTCTCCAGCACCACAATTCAAAAGCATCAATACTTCAGCTCTTAGCCTTCTTTATGGTCCAGCTCTCACAACTATACATGATTACTGGAAAAATCATAACTTTGACCATAAGGACTTTGGTCGGCAAAGTGATGTCTCTGCTTTATAACATGTTGTCTAGATTTATCATAACTTCCTTTCCAAGGACCAAGTATCTTTTAATTCATGACTTCAGTCACCATTGGCAGTGATTTTGGAGTCTAAGAAAGGAAATATGTCATTGTTTCCACTTTTCCCCCTTCTATCTATTGAGAAAGTCAATTCCTAGGTAGGTGGATAAGAAGTCCAGGGTCCCTGAGGAGGAGAAAGGGGTCTGGGGCCCTGGAGAAGGAGAAATGGATCTGGGGCTCTCAAGGAGAAAAGGACAAATGCTTTGTTTTAGTCAATATAATAACAATATATCTTGCTCCAGGACATGTTTCTCCTTAGTAAGAAAGTTTTCTGACTAATTTTGTTATCTTAAGATGTATATTGTGGGACTGGGTCTAGTAAGACCTTGCTATTGTTACTTCTTGGAGAAGGCAATGGCACCCCACTCCAGTACTTTTGCCTAGAAAATCCCATGGACGGAGGAGTCTGGTAGACTGCAGTCCATGGGGTCGCTAGAGTCAGACACGACTGAGCGATTTCACTTTCACTTTTTGCTTTCATGCATTGGAGAAGGAAATGGCAACCCACTCCAGTGATCTTGCCTGGAGTATTCCAGGGATGGGGAAGCCTGGTGGGCTGCCGTCTGTGCGGTCGCACAGAGTCAGACAGGACTGAAGCGACTTAGTAGTAGTATTGTTAGTTCTAATCTTGTTAATTTAAAATGTATCTTGTGGGAGTAAATCTGGTAAAAGGCCTTGATAAGACTAGTGAGTGGTGGGCGGGGGGGGCACTCTCCATCTCCCTTCTGATATCCGTCAGAAGCTTTCTCTGTCCCTTTTTCACTTTAATAAAACTCTGCTACACAAAAGCTCTTGAGAGATCAAGCCTGGTCCCTGGTCCCACAGCTAAATCTTCTTCAGAGATCATGAATCTGACATCATTCACTGTGAGCTATCACTATCATGAAGTAATGGGGCTGGATCCCATGATCTCAGTTTCTGAATGTTGAGTTTTAAGTGAGCTTTTCCACTCTTCTCTATTACCTTCATCAGAGACTCTTTAGTTTCTCTTCAATTTCTGCCATAAGGGTGGTATCATCTGCATATCTGAGGTCATTGATATTTCTCCAGGTAATCTTGGATTCATCCAGCTTGGCATTTAGCATGATGCACTCTTCATAAAAGTTAATAAGCAGGGTTACAATATCCAACTTTGTCATACTCCTTTCCCAATTTTGAACGAGTCTGTTGTTTCATGTCTGGTTTTAATTATTGTTTTTTGATCCAAATGCAGGTTTCTCAGGAGACAGGAGGGCGATCTGGTATTCCTATCTCTTCAAGAATTTTCCACAGTTTGTTATAACTCACACAGTTAAAGGTTTTAGCATAGTCAATGAACCAAAACTAGATATTTTTATAGAATTGCCTTGCTTTCTCTATGATCCAATCGATGTTAGCAGTTTGATCTCTGGTCCCTCTGCCTTTCCTAAATCCATTTTCACATCTGGAAGTTGTCAGTTCACATACTGCTGAAGACTAGCTTGAAGGATTTTAAGCCTTACCTTGTTAGCTTGTGCAATGAATGTAATTGTGCAATAGTTTGAACATTCTTTGTCATTGCCCTTATTTGGGATTGAAACGAAAACTGACCTTTTCCTGTCCTGTGACTACTACTGAGTTTTTCAAATTAGCTGAAATATTGAGTGCACCATTTTCATAACATCATATTTTAGGATTTGAAGTAGCTCAGCTGGAATTCCATCACCTCCACTAGCTTTGTTTGTAAGACTTCCTCAGACCCACTTGACTTCACACTCCAGGATGTCTGAATTTAGATGAGTGACTACACTATCCTGGTTATCTGGATCATTAAGACCTTTTTCATATAGTTCTTCTATGTATTCTTGCAACCTCTTCTTAATCTCGCCTGCTTCTCTTAGGTCCTTACCATTTCTGTACTTTATCGTGCTCATCCTTACATGAAATGTTGCCTTTTAGCTCCATTTTTCTTGAAGAGCTCTGTAGTTTTTTCCTTTCTGTTGCTTTTCTCTATTTCTTTGCATTGTTCATTTAAGTAGACATTCTTCTCTCTGCTGCTATTCTCTGGAACTCTGCATTCAGTTGGGAATCTTTTCTTTTCTCCTTTGCCTTTCACTTCTTTCCTCAGCTATTGGTAACACCTCCTCAGACAACCACTTTGCCTTCTTCATTTCTCTTTCTCAGGGATAGTTTTGGTCACTGCCTCCTGTACAGTGTTATCAATCTCAGTCCATTGTTCTTCAAGCACTGTCTACCAGATCAAATCCCTTGAATCTATTGGTCACTTCCACTGTATAATCAGAAAGGATTTGATTCAGGTAGTGCTAGTGCTAAAGGACCTGTCTGCCAATGCAGGAGACATAAGAAACGAAGGTTCAATCCTTGCATTGGGAAGATTCACTGAAAAAGGGCATGGCAACTCACTCCAGTATTCTTGCATGGAGAATCCCATAAGCAGAGGAACCTGGTGGGCCACAGTCCATGGGGTCACAAAGAGTCAGACATAACTGAAGCGGCTTAGTACATGTATCTGAATGGCTTAACCTACTTTGTTCAATTTAAGCCTGAATTTTGCAATAAGGACCTCATGATCTGACTCCACAGTCAGCTCCAGGTCTTGTTTTTATTGACTCTGTAGAGCTTCGCCATGGGCTGTTAAGAACATAATCAATCTGATTTTTGTATTTGGTGATGTCCATGTGTAGAGTCATCTCTTGTGTTGTTGGCCAAGGGTATTTGCTATGACTAGCATGTTCTCTTGATAAAACTCTTTTGGCCTTTGCCCTGCTTCATTTTGTACTCCCAAGGCTAAATTTGCCTGTAACTTCAGGTATCTCTTGACTTCCTACTTTTGCATTCCAATCTCCTATGATTAAAAAAAAACAAAAAACTTTATATTTGCTTTTTTAAATATTATGTTATTTATTTTGATAGCATTAAAATATGTCATAGTAACACAATTTATTTGGTCTTTACTAAAATGCCAAAGTGTTGATCCTGGAACTAGTACAAGTCTCAGAAAAATAATTTTGTGTCAGGCATGTTCAAATATTTACACCCACGTTAGAAAACAAAAAAAGGTGAAAAGTGAATACAAAGCATAGATTACTTTTTACAACAAAAGCATATTATTTGTTTTCATCACACTCCTTCAGGCTTGAATCTTTTACAAGATAATGTGGAGTTGTATATCTTGTATCATCAAAGTGAAGTTGATTGCGTAAAGCAAAGTACATTAGACAATGGGTGGCATCAGCTCTCCCTGTGTCTCCTTGGGGAGCAAACATTACAGTATGATATAAAAGCTGGTGGCAAGATCCCACAATTGCCGGCATTCAAGTACATGTAAATATAGCACATAATCCTCTTAACTCCTTCTGCCAAAATGGACTTGTCTGATGTATGTGTACATTTTCAGGTTGAGTAGTTTAAGTTGTATTTTCTGAAGCCACTGCAGTAAGCTTTATAGTTAGTGTTTTATGGAGTAGTTACATACCTGGAAAAGTCTGATTCTAGATGTAGAAATACTATATGTGTACAAAACCCAGCAGTTTCAGAGAATTCTTCAGGAGATAAAGTGCATAATAAGATTTCTTCAGGAAATTATCTTTAGAACATAGTACTTGACTTTAAAGTATTCCATACAACTGATTCAGTTTGTATTATATCTATGTCTTTGTATGTCCTGATTTATCATTTTCAAGTGTATTTAAAACATGCTTTTAAGGCAGGTGGTAGCTATCAGCCATTGCCCAGTGAGCCCTGGCCCTAGATAGCTGAGATGCATAAGAAAGGAATTATTTCAATAAGCTCAGCCTCTTGCATTTTCCCTACATAGAAAAGCCCTGAATTCCTTAACTTGAGATATGTGGTTTTCCTTAACTGACAATAATTTTTTGATGTTCAGACTACTTGCCTGTTGCTGCAAATTTCTATATAACCTGACAGCTTCCCCCGCCTCCTCAGAACCCTTCTCTCAGGGTCACTTGAAAAACTGTCTCCCAGGCTTGAAGTCCTAAAAATTCCCATCAAATAAAATATAAACTCTAAAAAAAAAATGCTCTTTATCTCATTTGATTCTTACTCAATGCTCTGAGGTAAACTGTGAGTTGATATTACCAGCCATATTTTAAATATAAAGAAACCAGAAACTAGAGAGGTTTTAATAGCTTGTCCTCATGAAAGAAAGAAAATGGGATTGTAGAAGTTGTAGTCATTTCTAGGTAACTTTCTGCTGCTGCCTCTCTGTCTTAGGACTAAAATGAAAACACCTTTTTTTTGAATTTGTATGAAATATGCGTACAGTTTGTAAAGTCTATACTTCTAATTTCATATATTGGTATTGTCATTTAATTTCCTTTTTGTAGGCTACAGTTGAATATATGTGAGACTGTTTTCATGTATTCTTATGTTGCAATTATTTTCCACAGAATTCTTTTCTTCCAGCGTATGATCTTACTTAATCAAAGAGAAACAGGCCATTTCTCAACATATAGCCCTAATATTATGTACATAATCAGCAAACGAAAGATAAAACATGAAGCCAATGTCATATATACTGATTGTTATCATAAGAATAATGTCATGGCAAAGTATCAATGGCAATGTTTTATTGAGTGCCTACTATGTGCCAGAATATTTATTTTGTTTTATAAACATTAGATGATCTAATACTAAAAGAAAAAGAGAAAAGTAGAAAGGTATTATTGATTGGTATCCATCCTCTAGAGATAAGGAATCAGAGTTGGGAGGAAAGGAAATAATCTGTTCAAGGTCATCTAGCTAGGAAGGACAAGGCTAGAATCAAACCTAGGCAGTCTGGCCCCTATTCCTTTCCTCGCAACCTTCACATTCACCTGCATTTCCACAACCATCTCCAAAATCTGCTGCTCTCCAACTTGTCTTATAAGCTGGTTGAAATGAGATTACTTGATGCGCCCTCAAAACTCAGCAATTTCCTCTAACTTACATAAAGATGTGCTGTATTTTCTATTGCCTGGCTGCACCATGCTGAATTCCTTGGTTTTATTTACATTGTGCAGCCCAAACACATGCTTAGGTAAGAATTACTACTCAATAAACTACAGTTGAATAATAAATGATAGGATGAACACATTATCAAATTTTATTGAACATCTGCTATGTGCTGGGCATGATCGAGAAACCATGAAAGCAGCATTAAACCAAAAAACTAGCAAAATATTATGTTGCCATGGAGATTATAATTGTTCCAAAGGTCTTAAACACTTTTACATGATCCTGAAAGACTAAATCTTTTTTTCAAATTAGTTGTTTCCTAGTGACTGAGGTTGAAGTAGACAATATTTACTATTTTCAAATGATGCAAATGTCAGTCCATTTGATTTTTTTACGAAGTCCAACACTTTGAACTGAACTTGTCAAAATGATCCCACAGTAAGTCTTTATCCAAACAGTTTAATTAGGCTTTAAGTAGAGTCATTTGTGTATTTCTTACTTTTTTCTTTTTTCTTTTAATCCCGCATTAAATAAGGGTCCTCTGCTGATCTATTTTATTGATCTTTTATATTGTGTTTATATATTTTGGTCTATAGTCTGTTTCCACTCTGTATAAGCACCTGGTCTCTATTTCAAGTCAATCATAGATTAAGATAGTTTAAAAAAAAAACTCTTCTTCTGTACAGTCAAACCTATTTGAAGGTAAGGAATCAGAAATCATCCTGGTCAATCTTACAGTTTTTTATAGAAGTAAATTTACCTCTCAGAAGGGAGCCAGCTTATTCATTGAAATATTATGGTATTACCTCCTCAGTACACTTGTGTGATTCAACTCATCACAAAAATCATCCACTATTTTAAAAATATATGTATTTACCAAAGGAAATACTTATCATCTCTGAAGAGATAAGTTGAGCTTTTACTACATTTAACATCACTAGTATATATGTGAATATTTGCTAATTTATTTATAAAAAACATTTTAAAAAGATTCTTTATTTTAATTTTTCTATGCTTTGTCATTTTATGTTCTATAGCAATAGAGTGCTACATACTACCAGCCAAATTATCTGTCTAAATTTACTTAGAGTTGATATAGTTTCTGTGTTACCTTGTATTTTCTTTCTTTTTAATTTTTTCTGCATGACTTCTAGTGTGTTTGTAAGACTTACCTTTACTCATGTACTTAATTTGAGGCCTTTTACTTAATATATTAGTGGCTTATTCCCTACTACCACCTCTAATATAGAAATAATACTATAGTGAAAGTGAAGTGAAGTCACTCAGTCGTGTCTGTCTCTTAGTGACCCCATGGACTATAGTACTTACCCCAAAATGTTATGGAAAATTAGTCATAATATTAAACAGCTAAATGTATGTAGTATCATGTTTTACATGCAGCTCAGTACTTATTAAATCTAGTTTTATTTTCATATTGTGATTCCATTCACTCATTCTTGAAATCAAAAAGATAATTTTCATGCTAAGAACTGCATAATGATTGGAAATTTAAAAAATTAAAATGATTTAATAAAAGATTCTCTACTTCAGGGTGCTTCCTAGGTATCACAGGCATTTAAGATGATGGCACGATACAATATGTTGAATGTCAGAATGGAATTGCAGATCATTCCACAAGCTCCATGTATATGAACAGATAAAGAAGATGTATGTGTAGATAAATCATAGATTTCAGTTAGAAAGAGAACTAGAGGCAAAGGAGGGAGAGGAATTGGGATTGGCAGGAAGGGACAAGAAAAGCAGGTGTGGAGAGTGAAAATGTGGTGATCACTAAAATCACTGATGTAAGTCGACAAATCTAGGCAGTTGAGGTACATATCAGAATCTAGAGGATTGTTCTAACCATGATATACACTTGGAAATACAATCAAAATGTACAATAATAGCATCAGGGGAGGAGGGCAAATAGATTGAAAAAACCAGTTAGCAGCTACAGAGAGGGACTGCTAGGGAAGACTCGCCCTAGCCTTTAAGAAGTAGAGAGGAACAACTGAAAAGCGAGAAGCAGCAGCCAGAGCTGTCTCAAAACTATAAAGTATAAAAAGTTTCCAGATGCATGAGAACTGAGGAATGAAAAATATTGCAACCTCAGTCCATTTATAGAATGACCGAAAAAACTTTTGGATTTAGAATTAGAAATACCCCAGAAACTTTCAAAATAGAAACTTTCAGTATATGATTTCAACAAGATTACTTTATAGATTATTTCAATAGATTCCCTGGTGGCTCAGATGGTAAAGAATCTGCCTGCAATGAGGGAGACCTGAGTTTCAGGCCCTTGGAGAAGAGAATGCCAACCCGCTCCAGTATTCTCTCCTGGAGAATTCCATGGACAAAGGAGATTGGTGGGCTACAGTGCATGGGGTCACAAAGAGTCAGACATGACTGAGTGACTGACACACAAATGTGAACTACTCTCTTGAAACAAAAGATAAAATGATAATTGATACCTGTCAGGTCCTTTACTTGGCAATAATACCCCATCCTTCTATGATATAATTCCATCATTTTTTTCTAAATGCCATATCTTGCACTGGCCTGTATTGATTTGTAGTGTCCACTACACAGGCCATTCACAGTCTCCACATTTCTTTTTTTTTTTTTTTCCCCCAAGAAATTTGATGCTTTTATGTTTATCATCATGGAATGTGTGTTTTTCTTTGTGCAATCCCTTTTATGGAGACTTTAAAATACAGAAAACAAATATGCTTCCATTGTAATCCTTGGAGAACATATAGGTAAATCTTTCCATCTACTAAATATTGAGTTTATGTAATTTAAGAGCCTATTTCTATTATTATATCTGTTTAAATTTTCTAAATATAGAAATGTATAAAATATGGATTGTAAATGTAAATTTAAAAATTGTTACCAAGTAATTTAATTAAATATTTTCTGAAAAATGAAGATATTCCCTTCAGTTTAGGTTCTTGCTCAAACTCTATTTGATAAACTCTCCAGTTCAGTTTTAACTGAATTTTTCTTTCAAATTTTGCCTTTTTCCTATATAAAATTCATATCATTATCTTTCATTCTTGTATTAATATCATCTTTGAAAAGGTTTTCATTTAAAATTAAAAACCTATCCTCTATGTAAAATTCATATTCAATTTTTCAGAATAAAGAAAAAGTTGAAGAGTATTAGGGACTTCAAATTGTAAAAATTTGCATTTTTATTTTAAAACCTCTATCTTTCCCCTGATTTTTTTTTTTTCATATTCTATTTTTTTTCTTTACATGCCCCCACTCATTTCCTGATCCACTAACACAGGTATTCCATTTCGTATACAAATGAAGAGAGGAAGGATGAGCAAATCTGACATTCTAATTTTATGTGCTTTAAAGTCAATCAAAGAAAAACACCAATACAGTATACTAACGCATATGTATGGAATTTAGAAAGATGGTAACAATAACCCTGTATATGAGACAGGAAAAGAGACACTGATGTATAGAACAGTCTTTTGGACTCTGTGGGAGAGGGCGAGGGTGGGATGATTTGGGAGAATGGTATTAAAATATGTATAATATCATATATGAAATGAGTCATCAGTCCAGGTTCGATGCACAATACTGGATGTCTGGGGCTGGTGCACTGGGACGACCCAGAGGGATGGTATGGGGAGGGAGGAGGGTTCAGGATGGGGAACACATGTATACTTGTGGCGGATTCATTTTGATATGTGGCAAAACCAATACAATATTGTAAAGTTAAAAAATAAAATAAAATTTAAAAAAAATAAAAATTTTAAAACAAAATAAAAAAAAAGTCAAACAAAAACTGTTAAATGATCTTGGTGTTTAGATTATAAATTCTGCAATCTTATTTTTGGTCTTTTTGGTGGTTAGTTTCTTAAAGTCTGAATATCATGTATGCTGAGTTGGTAGTCATGTTTTGTTTTGTTTTTTTAATTGTAAACTACTCAAGATGATTATTGGCTTCTCTATTTTTTCTGTACCTATTAATCCTATATTCTATTCTACCTTAATTTTTTCCCTCAAGTTATAAAAGGGTTTCTTTGTATCTTTTTTTTTTTTTGTATTCTCCTTCCCATGTCTACCACTGACCCTCCAAAACACTCTCTATCATCACTTATTTGAAGCCTCTTTATGTCCGCTCTTTTTCTTTCTCCCTGCCTTTCCATATTAACACTTTGTACCAGAACTTTCTGACAAAATGGAAACATCCTTCGTGTGTACTGTTCCTTATGGTAATAACTAGCCATGTGTAACTACTGAGCACTTGAAATGAGGCTAGCAATTCTGCGAAGTGAGATTTGCATTTTGTTTAATTTTCATTAATTGAAATTTAAATAACTTCACATGGCTAGTGGTTCCCATCCAGGACAGTACAGCGTTATGCCCCTTATTTTTTCTCATTCTCTCTCCTCTGCCTTGTTATCTCTTTCTCTGTTGTCTCTGTCCCTAATTGTAGCCATTTTTTCTTTTTTTAAAGAACTTTGGGTCCCTTGCTTGACTCAAATGAAAGACAGAAGTTATACTTCAAGTGAAACCACAGGGCACTGATCTTGTTTGTAACATTAACTCCTCTTCCAGAACCTCCAGGGGCTGCTGACTGGAGCTGTTTTAAACTTTTGCTGGTTCAGTTGTCATACACTCTGAGGGGTTTTATCATATAGAGTTTTTTTTTTTTTTGGTTATTGTTCTTGAAATCCACAAAAATCAGAAGCCTTTAGGGCATTTGCAAGTGTATGATTCTTGAAGTGAGTTGAAGGCAAGGAAATGTTACAAATGATTTTAAGCTTGAGTGATGTAGACATTTACTCTCGTATTTTCTCTTACTCTTTTCAACATTATTCCTCAAATTACATGACCACTTCACATCAATTTTATGAAATTTGCATCTTCTTATTTTTCAGAGATTATATACATTAAAACACATCTTCAATCTACTCTTACAATTCTTAAACCATGTCCAAAATTTGATATATCCCATATTTTAGAGAACAACATACTGGTTCCAAATAGGAAAAGGAGTTCGTCAAGGCTGTATATTGTCACCCTATTTATTTAACTTATATGCAGAGTACATCATGAGAAATACTGGACTGGAAGAAACACAAGTTGGAATCAAGATTGCCGGGAGAAATATCAATAACCTCAGATATGCAGACACATCACCCTTATGGCAGAAAGTGAAGAGGAACTCAAAAGCCTTTTGATGAAAGTGAAAGTGGAGAGTGAAAAGCTGGCTTAAAGCTCAACATTCAGAAAACGAAGATGATGGCATCTGGTCCCATCTCTTCATGGGAAATAGATGGGAAAACAGTGGCAGACTTTATTTTTCTGGGCTCCAAAATTACTACAGATGGTGACTGGAGCCACGAAATTAAAAGAGGCTTACTCCTTGGAAGGAAAGTTATGACCAACCTAGATAGCATATTCAAAAGCAGAGACATTACTTTGCCAACAAAGATTCATCTAGTCAAGGCTGTGGTTTTTCCTGTGGTCATGTATGGATGTGAGAACTGGGCTATGAAGAAGGCTGAGCACCGAAGAATTGATGCTTTTGAAGTGTGGTGTTGGAGAAGACTCTTGAGAGTCCCTTGGACTTCAAGGAGATCCAACCAGTCCATTGTGAAGGAGCTCAGCCTTGGGATTTCTTTGGAAGGAATGATGCTGAAGCTGAAACTCCAGTACTTTGGCCACCTCATGCGAAGAGTTGATTCATTGGAGAAGACTCTGATGCTGGGAGGGATTGGGGGCAAGAAGAGAAGGGGATGACAGAGGATGAGATGGCTGGATGGCATCACTGACTCGATGAACGTGAGTCTGAGTGATCTCCAGGAGTTGATGATGGACAGGGAGGCCTGGTGTGCTGCGATTCACGGAGTCTCAAAGAGTTGGACACGACTGAGAGACTGATCTGATCTGATATTTTAGAGATCAAGTGAAGCCACAACTGAAGCAAACACCATTTAATTTTAACTTTTACAGAATTATGTATAAAACCACTGTATTACAAATCTGTTTACTTTTCAAATTCTTAGATCCATGGGAAATTATATTCTTGCTTATATACATTGTAAAATATACTGCTTTATAAAAGAAAAGTTAACTTATCAGGAAAATGAATCAAAAACATTTAAACATTTTTGTATCTAACACTAATAAGAACAGCCAACAAAGGTCCGTCTAGTCAAGGCTATGGTTTTTCCAGTGATCATGTATGGATGTGAGAGTTGGACTGTGAAGAAAGCTGAGCGCCCAAGAATTGATGCTTTTGAACTGTGGTGTTGGAGAAGACTCGAGAGCCCCTTGGACTGCAAGGAGATCCAACCAGTCCATTCTAAAAGAGATCAACCCTCGGTGTTCTTTGGAAGGAATGATGCAAAAGCTGAAACTCTAGTACTTTGGGCACCTCATGGGAAGAGTTGACTCATTGGAAAACACTCTGATGCTGGGAGGGATTGGGGGCAAGAGGAGAAGGGGACGACAGAGGATGAGATGACTGGATGGCACCAAGACTTGATAGACGTGAGTTTGAGTGAACTCTGGGAGTTGGTGATGGACAGGGAGGCCTGGCGTGCTGCAATTCATGGGGTCACAAAGAGTCGGACACGACTGAGCAACTGAACTGAACTGAACTGAAGGACTTTTTAAGAATGGCTAGCTTAGCTTCCTCCCAGAAAACGTGTACAGTAGTAGTGTTAGTCACTCCGTCATGTTCAATTCTTTGCCAACCCATAGACTCACCAGGCTCCTCTGTCCATAGGATCCTCCAGGCAAGAATACTGGAGTGGGCTGCCATTCCCTTCTCCAGGGGATCTTCCCAATGCAGGGATCAAATCCAGGTCTCCTGCATTGCAGGCAGATTCAATATAACCTGAGACTTATTACTGACTTGCCAATAATTCCCATGTAATTCTGCATTCAAAATGAACCTAGTTAGTTAGTGTGATATCTCTCTTTGGGATGTTTCAGGGGCCCTCCGAAGCATCCCAAAGTTAGCTAAAAGTCAAAAGTGCATCATTAGAATAATTTAGGAAATTTGGGTCAACAAATATCAAAAAGTTTTAGAACACTCAGTCAGATGGAATTATAGGTAACTGTGACACAATAGCTATTCACTTAGCCAAAGTAACAATAAAAGATTTCAGAACAGATCATTAAGAGATAAAGAAACTTAAATCTGTTATCCAAAGGCAGTTCAACATGTGAAGAAAGGGTGTCTTCTTAGAAAAGCCACTTTCGAGAAAACTTGTGAGCATGTTACAATTACAGTTGAATTGTGATCTCCTCAGTTAATTGATTGTACCATTTTAAATTGTGTGACTGTGCTTCCTAATTATTTTATTTTTCTTTGTGATAAAATGCCTCCTTTTCCCTTTCTGTCACATATACATGTACAGACACACACAAAGTTCTTCAAATTCATGAGCTGGACTTGAAAACCTCTGAAAGCAACCAAACTAGTTTCACTGCCTTTGAAATAAAATAAGCAACCTGTCAACTACAGAATTTAAAGCATTATCCCAAGAATATGTTCAGTAAAATTTATATATTTTAAAGTTATCTTTAGATTTGTTTTTTTCTATTTGTTTTGTTGCTTTTATTTTTCTTTCCATTCACTTATTTATATCAGTATAGTCAAATAGATTATTATTTAATGAGTTATAATCTGTTACTATTATTTATTTAACGTATTTTAATTGGAGGATATTTACTTTATAATATTGCGATGGTTTTTGCATGCATTGACATGAATTAGCCATGGGTACATATGTGTCCCCCCATCCTGAACCCCTCACTCACCTCCCTCCCCAACACATCCCTCTGGGTTGTCCCAGAGCACTGGCTTTGAGCGCTGCTTCATACATCAATCTGCACTGGTCATCTATTTTACATATGGTAATATGCATATTTCCATGCTGTTCTCTCAAATCATCCCACCCTCACTTTCTCCCACAGAATCCTAAAGTCTGTTCTTTACATCTGTGTTTTGTTGCTTTTACATATGCTTTTTATTTTTTTTCCAGTTTACATATATTCTTTATTTTACTCGTGCTTTTGGTGTCATATTTATTTTATTTTTTAAAATTTTTTTTAACTTTACAATATTGTATTATTTTTGCCATACATCAACATGAATCTGCCATGGGTGTATACATGTTCCCCATCCTGAACCCCCCTACCTCCCTCCCTATACCATCCCTCTGGGTCATCCCAGTGTACCAGCCCCAAGCATCCTGTATCCTGCATCGAACCTGGACTGGCGATTCATTTCTTATATGATATTATACTTGTTTTAATGCTATTCTCCCAAATCATCCCCCCCGCCCCACAGAGTCCAAAAGACTGTTTTATACACCTGTGTCTCTTTTGCTGTCTCGCATACAGGGTTGTCATTATCATCTTTCTAAATTCCATATATATGTGTTAGTATACTGTATTGGTGTTTTTCTTTCTGGCTTACTTCACTCTGTATAATAGGCTCCAGTTTCATCCACCTCATTAGAACTGATTCAAATGTATTCTTTTTAATGGCTAAGTAATACTCTATTGTGTAAATATACCACTGCTTTCTTATCCACTCATCTGCTGATGGACATCTATGTTGCTTCCATATCCTGGCTATTATAAACAGTGCTGCAATGAACATTGGAGTAGATATGCTTTTTAAAATTGAAGACACTCATATTTCATAGTTATTTTTGAAAAAAAATTTCAGAAATCTTTTAAAGAAGAAACTTCAGTTCAAAATTAATTTGTTTATACATTCACATTCATAGACAAGTTTTAAGATTTCTGAGAAGGCCCAATTTCCCAAATATAGCCAGAGCATTTTCACCATGAAATGAAATAGATTTAAAAAAAAAAAAATGACTGAATCTGTAAAACCATTGCTTCTCATCTTATTATCAATGACCAAAACTATTGGTATATTTGTACTTACAAAAGCTAGAGTAATGTATAATGTTTCAATGCCTTAACTTCAGGTGGTGGGTAAATAAGAATAACAATAAAATACAGTATGTGACAGGATGAAATTGGTCGATTTCCTGAAGTCACCATTTATCCTGCTTATACAGGTTACAAAACTCAGTTGAAATGCAGGTGGTAGATGATTGGCTCTTCTCATTCATTAAGTGGAACACATAGATAAATAATTCATAAATGATTCATATCTGTGCCTTATTTAAGAAGTTACTTTCTATCATGAATTGTGGGGGTATCTTGTAGGTATCACAGAAATAAACACAAAGGTAAATATTAAATGCGTGTTAGTCTCTCAGTCATATCAGACTCTTTGCAACTCAATGGACTATAACCCACCAGGTTCCTCTATCCATGGAATTTTCCAGGCAAGACTACTGGAGGGGGTTGCCATTCCCTTCTCCAAGGGATCTTCGTGACTCAGGGATTGAATCTGGGTATCCTGCATTGCAGGCAGATTCTTTACAATCTGAGCCACCCGGGAAGCCTCTATAAATATTAAATATATAAATTCTATTTTTTTCTGGACTACTGTCTCTTGTAAATAAGAAATTTTTTTTAAAAATGTCAATAATTGCTAAGAGTTTCATAAATCATGTATCCACACTTTTTGTGCTGTTACTGTTGTTTTATGATTTTTCTGTATTTCTGTTAACTCAGGCCACTTGAAACAATTCTTTTTGTGGGCATCTGGGTCATTGTTTTCAAGTTTATGGATTCAATTCCATTCTTTAAATATTTGTGAGGAATCACTTCCTGTCATGCTCCATGCTAGATGTTAGCAAATAAAGATAAGTGAGGTGCAGTTACTATGGTAAAGGAAGTAACTAGATGCCTACTAGGTGATGGAGCTCTACAGCTGAATACAGAGGAGGGCTGCAATATGTAGTAGCTCATTACCCACAGAATTATGAAAACAGAACACATAAGCATAGAAATTTTGGAGTGTATATTACATATCATCTCCAGAAAGAATTTCAGTCTTTTTTTTTTGCCCCAAGTTTGCCTGGTGCCATTAAGAAAGTACATATCCATTGAACTTTAAACACTAATCTTGTGACGAGTACTTTCATATGGATGATAACTGTAGTTTTCATATTGTAGACAGCTTGGCGACAAAACACTAAATAAATGTAAAGCCTAAGTACAGTGACACTAGGGGGGAACACTAGACTTTCTTGAGAACAGTGATGATTATCAACACAGACATGCATTGGGATGAAGGGACCAGGCTAACAATCTGATGGGTGAACACAGACCTGCATTGGGATGAGGGGACCAGGCTAACAATCTGATGGGTGTTACTTCTCAGCCTTGACTGCCAAATCTGTTAAATAAAAAAAATGTAGGCAGTCTTGGATACATCATGTGCTATGCAGGATATTAGGTTTCAATTCCTTTTCTCATGAAGTTGTCATGTTTTTATATTATACCATAAAAAAATATCCTTTGTCTCTAGCAGAAGCCAATCAATATATAGGAAAGAAAATATATTTAATATTGTAAAAAGAATGTAAAGTTAAAGGCAAGGAGGCAAGGTAGTAAAGAATTATTGGCAAATACAATTATTGTATCAAATAATTCTTTGCTAAGTTCTGATTTTAGATTTTAAGGATTTTTAGGTTAGCAACATCATATTTAGGTTCCTCTCTTATTTTTGTATGTCAAGATTTCACTTTTTGATATATTATGATTATAGATTTGTGATTTTTAAGTATCCCCAAAATGGAACTTGAGTATTAAAATTATAGGCTTTAAAATCACCAAAGAGGAGCCATATCTTATTTTCCTTTGTATCACCCTCAGATTGCTTTATAAATAACTATTCCTTTACATAGATATAGGTTTAATAAATAATACCTGAATGAGGTGATAAGTGGAAAATCAGTATTTTTTCTATTTTTTCCATGCACTTAGGAAAAATTCTAACAATTTATAGTATAGCATCAAATGTAACACACAGGGGAGCATAATACATATAAAAGGCATGGATCATATTTAAATGCTATGTATGTGGGGTCAGACATTTTTCTGTGGAAAGATCATGTTTTTCTTAATCTACCACCTCTAGGTACTTATTATTTATTAAAATATGAAACATAATATTCTAACACTTTTCTCCCCCCGCCCAAAAAAAATAACCTGAAACTTAGTGGATAAAATTCACTGATGCTACTTTCATTGGCCTCAGACTTTCCTAGTGATGGCTCACTGCTGTTACTGAATGCGAAGCTGCCCCCAGTCTGGGGGTATGCTTTTACTATTCAACAAAGCAGTGACCATGTTATTGAGGAATAAACGTCTATGTCTATAAAATAAGTTCATCTTTTTATCTGCTTACCTCAAATATAACAACAGTATAATAAATGCTGAAAAATTGAGTATTTCCCACTGAATGTTGTTAGACACTAGCCCCAACTATTTCTCACCACCTCTCCTTTTTAATTTAATTTTTTAATGTTGAGGTATAGCTGATGTACAATGTTGTGTTAGTTAAAGGTGTACAGCAAAATAATTCAGTTACACATATACATGTATCTATTCTTTTCTAGATTATTTTCCCATAGAAGTTACTACAGAATATTGAGTAGAGTTCCCTGTGTTATACAGTAGGTACTTGTTGGTTATATATTTTATATAGAGTAGAATTCTGTGAATCTGTTTATGTATTGTAAATAAGTTCATTTGTATCATTTAAGTGATACATTTGTCTTTCTCTGCCTTCAGTTAGTATGATAATTTTGTTGTTCATTTGTGTTGCTGCAAATGGAATTATTTCATTTATTTTTATGGCTAAGTAATAATCCATTGAATATGTGTACCACATATTCTTTCTCATTCTTCTGTCCATGAACATTTAGGTCATTTTCATGTCTTTGCTACTGTAAATAGTGTGGCAGTGAACAATGGGGTAGGTGTACATTTCTTTTCAAAGTATAGTTTTCTCCAGATATGTGCCCAAAAGCAAGATTGCTGATAATATGCTAGTTCTACTTTTAGATTTTAAGGAATCTCCACACTCTTCTCCATAGTGGTTGTACCAGTTTACATTCTAATGAACAGTGTAGGAGGGTTCCCTTTTCTCCACACCCTTGTCAAAATTTATTTACTGTAGACTTTTTTATGATGCATGGACCAACCTAGACAACATATTAAAAAGCAGAGACATCACTTTGGCTACAAAGGTCTGTCTAGTCAAAGCTAGGGTTTTCCCAGTAGTCATGTATGAATGTGAGAGTTGGACTATAAAGAAAGCTGAGAGCTGAAGAATTGATGCTTTTGAAGTGTGGTGTTGGAGAAAAATCTTAAGAGTCCCTTGGACTGGAAGGAGATCCAACCAGTCCATCCTGAAGTAAATCAGTCCTGAACATCCATTGGGAGGACTGATGTTGAAGGTGAAACTCCAATACTTTGGCCACCTGCTGTGAAGAACTGACTCACTTGAAAAGGCCCTGATGCTGGGAAAAATAGAAGGTGGGAGGAGAAGGGAATGACAAGAGAATGAGATAGTTGGATGACATCACTGACTCAATGGACTTGAGTTTGAGTAAACTCTGGGAGTTGGTGATGGACAAGGAGGCCTAACATGCTGCACTCCACAGGGTTGCAACGAGTTGGCCATGACTGAGCAACTGAACTGAACTGATTCTGACCTGTGTGAGGTGATATCCCATAGTAGTTTTGAATTCACCACTCCTCTTTTTATATCCAAATTAACTCACCAATGGAGGCTATTCAGGCCCCAGATATGCTGCCTTTATATATGACCTTGTATTTTATTTTTCATTGTTATTATTGTTGTTCAGTAACTAATTTGCATCTGACTCTTTGTGATCCCATGGACTGTAGCACACCAGGCTTCTCTGTCCTTCACAATCTTCCAGAGTTTGCTGAAGTGCATGTCCATTGACTCAGTGATGCCATTCAACCATCTCATCCTCTGTTTTCTCCTTCTCCTCCTGCCCTCAATTGTCCCCAGCATCAGTCTTTTCCAATGAGCTGGCTCTTCGCATCAGGTGGCCAAAGTATTGGAGTTTCAGCATTAGTCATTCCAATGAATATTCAGGGTTGATTTCCTTTAGGATTGACTGCTTTGATCTCCTTGCTGTCTGAGGGACTCTCAAGAGTCTTTTCCAGCACCACAGTTTGAAGGCATCGATTCTTCAGTGCTCAGCCTTATTTTTAGGTCAACTCTCCCATCTGTGCATTACTGGAATAAGTATAGCTTTGACTATGCAGACTTTGACCTAGTGATGTCTGTGCTTTTTAATATACTGTCTAGGTTTGTCATCAGATCAGATCAGTCGCTCAGTCATGTCTGACTCTTTGCGACCCCATGAACTGCAGCACGCCAGGCCTCCCTGTCCATCACCAACTCCCGGAGGTCACTCAGACTCACATCCATCGAGTCAGTGATGCCATCCAGCCATCTCATCCTCTGTCGTCCCCTTCTCCTCCTGCCCTCAATCCCTCCCAGCAACAGAGTTTTCTCCAATGAGTCAACTCTTCGCATGAGGTGGCCAAAATACTGGAGTTTCAGCTTTAGAATCATTCCTTCCGAAGAAATCCCAGGGCTGATCTCCTTCAGAATGGACTGGTTGGATCTCCTTGCAGTCCAAGGGACTCTCAAGAGTCTTCTCCAACACCACAGTTCAAAAGCATCAATTCTTTGGCGCTCAACCTTCTTCACAGTCCAGCTCTCACATCCATACATGACCACAGGAAAGACCACAGCCTTGACTAGGCGAACCTTTGTTGGCAAAGTAATGTCTCTGCTTTTGAATATGCTATGTAGGTTGGTCATAACTTTCCTTCCAAGGAGTAAGCATCTTTTAATTTCATGGCTGCAGTCACCATCTGTAGTGATTTTGGAGCCCAGAAAAATAAAGTCTGACACTGTTTCCACTGTTTCTCCATCTATTTCCCATGTAGTTATGGGACCAGATGCCATGATCGTTTTCTGAATGTTGAGCTTTAAGCCAACCTTTTCACTCTCCACTTTCACTTTCATCAAGAGGCTTTTGAGTTCCTCTTCACTTTCTGCCATAAGGGTGGTGTCATCTGCATATCTGAGGTTATTGATATTTCTCCCAGCAATCTTGATTCCAGCTTGTGTTTCTTCCAGTCCAGCATTTCTCATGATGTACTCTGCATATAAGTTAAATAAATATGGTGACAATATACAGCCTTTACGTACTCCTTTTCCTATTTGGAACCGGTCTGTTGTTCCATGACCAGTTCTAACTGTTGCTTCCTGACCTGCATACAGATTTCTCAAGAGGCAGATCAGGTGGTCTGGTATTCCCATCTGTTTCAGAATTTTCCCCAGTTTATTGTGATCTACACAGTCAAAGGCTTTGGCATAGTCAATAAAGCAGAAATAGATGTTTTTCTGGAACTCTCTTGCTTTTTCCATGATCCAGCGGTTGTTGGCAATTTGATCTCTGGTTCCTCTGCCTTTTCTAAAACCAGCTTGAACATCAGGAAGTTCACGGTTCACATATTGCTGAAGCCTGGCTTGGAGAATTTTGAGCATTACTTTACTAGCGTGTGAAATGAGTGCAATTGTGCGGTAGTTTGAGCATTCTTTGGCGTTTCCTTTCTTTGGGATTGGGAGGAAAACTGACCTTTTCCAATCTTGTGGCCACTGCTGAGTTTTCCAGATTTGCTGGCATATTGAGTGCAGCACTTTCACAGCATCATCTTTCAGGATTTGGAATAGCTGTTTGTCATAACCACATACAAATACTCAGAACAAACAAATCTGACTGATCATCATCAATCTAAGCTATATGCTCTTGTACTGTATACTATGTTATACTATAGTATATAGTCTAGTATCTATATATTATCAGTTCAGTTCAGTCAATCAGTCATGTCCAATTCTTTGTGACCCCATGGACTGCAGCACACCAGGATTCCCTGTCCATCACCAACTCCCAGAGATTACTCAAACTCATGTTCATTGAGTCAGTGATACCATCCAACCATCCCATCCTCTGTTGTCCCCTTCTCCTCCCACCTTCAATCTTCCTCAACATCAGGGACTTTTCAAATGACTCAGCTCTTCACATCAAGTGGCCAAGTATTGGAGTTTCAGCTTCAACATCAATCCTTCCAATGAGCACTGAGGACTGATTTTCTTTAGGATGAACTGGTTGGATCTCCTTACAATTCAAGGAACTCTCAAGAGTTTTTTTCAACACCACAGTTCTAAAGCATCAATTCTTTAGCACTCTTTCTTTATAGTTGAACTCTCACATCCATATATGACTAATGGAAAAACCATAGCCTTGACTAGATGGACCTTGGTTGGCAAAGTGATGTCTCTGCTTTTTAATATGCTGTCTAGGTTGGTCATAACTTTCCTTCCAAGGAGTAGGAGTCTTTTAATTTCATGGTTGCAGTCACCATTTGCAGTGATTTTGGAGCCCCAAAAGTGAAGTCTGCCACTGTTTCCATTGTTTCCCCATCTATTTGCCATGAAGTGATGGGACCAGATGCCATGATCTTAGTTTTCTAACTGTTGAGCTTTAAGCCAAATTTTTCACTCTCCTCTTTCACTTTGATCAAGAGGATCTTTAGTTCTTCTTCACTTTCTGCAATAAAGTTGGTGTCATCTGCATATCTGAGGTTATTGATTTTTTCCGTGGCAATCTTGATTCCAGCTTGTGCTTCATCCAGCCCAGTGTTTCTCATGATGTATTCTGCGTATAAATTAAATAAGCAGGGTGACAATATACAGCCTTGATGTACTCCTTTTCCTATTTGGAACCAATCTGTTGTTCCATGTCCATTTCTAACTATTGCTTCCTGACCTGCATACAGATTTCTCAGGAGGCAGGTCTGGGGGTCTGTTATTCCTATCTCTTCAAGAATTTTCCACAGTTTATTGTGATCCACACAGTCAAAGCTTTTGGCATAGTCAATAAAGCAGAAATAGATGTTTTTTCTGGAGCTCTCTTGCTTTTTCGATGATCCAGCAGGTGTTAGAAATCTGACTAGTTGTACTATATATCTATATTGCACCCAGAAAAATCATCTTGAGAAAATCTCATATTATCACATTTAATAAAGCTTTAGTAATGAATTATTAATAGTATTTCCTCTAACACAATATATAACTATTTTGTGTATTTTTGTCTTCAAATCAGAAAATATCAGAAACTTATCCTCAGAACTTTTCTACTCTTTGTAATTTTTTTTAAAAACTTCTGTCTCCACATTGTATTTATAATTATTACGTTATTCATTTAGTGCAAACTCACAGTATGGAAGGCATTATTAAGTATAGCAATTTATATACTTTTAGAAGGCTTGAGTAAAACTCTTGGCATTGATTCGACTACAAAGTTACTAGCTCTATGTTAAAAATTAAAACACAGGCTATTGGTTTTAAATAATTTTATTGCCTATAAATTTGTCATGTTTTCTCTGAGTTTTATAAGATAAATTATTAGAAATAAAAATAAAATAAAACAATTTTCTTTACTTATTAAACCATTTTCTTATTCTCTTAACTATTTGTCCCTGGTGGAAAAGTAATGAATGTTAATTGAGACATTATTAGTTCTGCTCATAAGTAGTTTCAAATATTAATAAGAGAGATACTTTAAAATACTAGAAAATCCAGGCATTAGAAGCTCTTGGATTGTTTGCTCCAATATGGTGTGGAGGCAATCCACATAATGAATATCATGAGGCTTGCTCCTTTTTCAAGGTATTCCCTATGCAGTCATCCTGAACACCATCAAACTTCATGCCAAATAAGCATTATCCTAGTTTTTGGAAATAAGAAAACTGAAGTTCATAGAAATGTGGTTGATTTTCTCAAGATAGAGTGGCAAGTTAATGGTGGAATCAGGAATAGAAAATAATTTTGTACTCCAGCCTCAGTCAATCACTCTATTTTCTAATAAGGTTATGACTATATACAGATGATATCCATATATTTCTTCAAGAAAGAATAGAATACGACACCCATATCAAATCCATTTGATAGCACTGACAATCAGATTGGGTGCCATTTTAGTTTAGATTTCCCTAACGTAAATCCTACATGTTGGCATATTGAATTTACTTGGTAAATTAGAGTGTGACATACACTAGCAATGGTTCAATACTTCTATGAGTTTTAAAGTTTCTGCTTGTACTAAATTCAACACGTTACTGCTTATACTGACAGAAAGGGAAAATCATAGGGAGTTACAAAAATCATGTTTAATAGGCACAGAGAGCTAAAGGAATAAAGAACACTCATCAGAATAAATTTCTAGATTGGAAAGAATTATTCAGAAGTAAATTCACAGTAACTAGTTTGCTTTTACTCTCAGACCTGCTGAGAATCAGAGGTTAGCTAAGGAAGACAAAGAAAAGGCAGAAAGTGGTTTGCTGAAATACAAGGTCATATATAATCATCAGAATTGTTTATATTACTGTCTGTTGGAAATTATTAACAAATCCCAAAGAATGAAATCAGAATCAATATTTAAATTTATATTTATGATTACCCCCTCTCCTATAACAGTTATTTACATATTAAAATAATAAAACATTTTTGTTATGCGAAGGAATGATCAGGGTTGAATTTAGAAAGATTTTTAACTTTTATCTTTAGCATTCTCCTATATATTAATATACATGTTTGTATATCAATTCATTTTGATGTGTATATGTTTATATACGTTTATATATATATGAAATATGTCTATAGTGCAAGTGCTGCTGCTGCTAAGTCGCTTCAGTCGTGTCTGACTCTGTGCGACCCCATAGACGGTAGCCCACCAGGCTCCTCCATCTTTGGGATTCTCCAGGCAAGAACACTGGAGTGGGTTGCCATTTCCTTCTCCAATGCATGAAAGTGAAAAGTGAAAGTGAAGTCGCTCAGTCGTGTCCAACTCCTAGTGACCCCATGGACTGCAGCCTACCAGGCTCCTTCATCCATGAGATTTTCCAGGCAAGAGTACTGGAGTGGGGTGCCATTGCCTTCTCCATATATGCATTTCTTCTGCACAGATCATGGATATAACTTTGACTTAGTTTGTTCAATGAGCTCTGAGTAGTTTTGGTCCTTGTGTGGTTTGGCTTGCACTCTTTCACTCATGGGTCAATCATGAAAATAATATGCCCTGGGTAGTGCTTGCCCTTGGTGAATATGAATACATGTGCAATATATCTGAACTCCTCAAAGTCAAGTCAAGTCAAGCTCCATGAAATATAATGCAAGGTCACCCAGTTGTTAAACAGACCACAAGTGAGAAAAATAAATGTTTGCTAGATAGATCACTGAATTTTTTGATGATTTGTTTATTGCAAAAGTAGCAGAAAAATTTAGTGTGTAACTCAAATCTTCATGTAGATGATCATTGCTCTTTGCTGTAAAGTATGTCCATCCCTACTTATTAATTGTGTCTGTGTGTGTATTCCATATGCCCATTACTCAAATTTCTTTTAAAAAAATAGTTCTGTTGGGAAATAGCCAGCTAACTGTAATACTATTTTAACTAGTATTCAGGAAGTCAGTAAAACCCCATGTAACTGACATATTTTGTATATAATCTATTATTTAGGAAATAATTTTAGTCCATCACAATTATGTTTTTCTCCCACAATTTTGTAACATAGACCCAGTCCAGTTTGATGGTCATACCATTTGTAAAACGGTATAATACAGTGAATTATTAACACTGGAATGGGCTCATATATTAGAGCTTTCTCTTTTTGTGACTATTGCTATTTCTGACAAATTTTGCTGATATTTGGTAATTATTAAAAGAAATTTAATACTATCAACAGTAAGTATAGCATACTTGAATATATGCATATGTATTGATTTGATATTTTAAATACATGGTGCATATTCATGATATATTTTGTACATATACAACATCATGCATATGCCACACATACAGATATAAAACAATCTAATGTACATAGACCCTCAAAATATATAAATGAGTTAATACCTAGGCAGTGAGCTAGATGGCGATATAGCACATAAAGATGTAATTTTACTTTAGGATCCATAGATTATGACCCAATTTAGGTCTTCAGAAACTATAACAACAATAGTCTGTACGTAATACATTAACGATTATTTTTCTTTTATTGAATAAAATTTAATTGTAAATACATGGGATATAATCTGTCACAAAAAGGGCTCTAATAATAAAGAAAAATGGTGTAGCAGAGTACATTTCTGTTGTGATCCTTATATCTGCAACATTTTTTGTAAGAATTTAAATAGTTAAATACCAAACTATCAGCAATAATGTTTCTATTTTTGGCAATGTGCTTTGCTGACTATATAGGTATATGTTTCTTTTTAATTAATTAATTTTTTATTGAAGGATAATTGTTTTGCTGTTTCCTGTCAAACCTCAACATGAATCAGCCATAGGTATACATATATCCCTTCCCTTTTAAAGCTCCCTACCACTACCCTCCCCATCCCACCCCTCTAGGTTGATACAGAGCCCCTGCTTGAGTTTCCTGAGCCATACAGCAAGTTACCCTTGGCTATCTATTTTACATAAGGTAACGCTGGGCTGGATGAAGCACAAGCTGGAATCAAGATTGCCGGGAGAAATATTAATAACCTCAGATATGCAGATGACATCACCCTTATGGCAGGAAGTGCAGAAAAACTAAAGAGCCTCTTGATGAAAATAAAGAGGAGAGTTAAAAAGTTGGCTTAAAGCTCAACATTCAGAAAACTAAGATCATGGCATCTGGTCCCATCAATTCATGGCAAATAGATGGGGAAACAGTGTCAGACTTTATTTTGGGGGCTCCAAAATCTCTGCAGATGGTGATTGCACCCATGAAGTTAAAAGACGCTTACTCCTTGATAGGAAAGTTATGACCAACCTAGACAGCATATTAAAAAGCAGAGACATTACTTTGCCAACGAAGGTCCATGTAGTCAAGGCTATGGTTTTTCCAGTAGTCATGTATGGATGTGAGAGTTAGACTATAAAGAAAGCTGAGTGCCATAAAATTGATGCTTTAGAACTGTGGTGTTGGAGAAGACTATTGAGAGTCCCTTGGACTATAAGGAAATCCAACCAGTCCATCCTAAAGGATATCAGTCCTGGGTGTTCATTAGAACAGCTGATGTTGAAGCTGAAACTCCAATACTTTGGTCACCTGAAGAGCTGACTCATTTGAAAAGACCCTCATACTGGGAAAGATTGAAGTCAAGAGGAGAAGCGGATGAGAGCATGGGATGGTTGGTTGGCACCACCGACTCAATGGGCATGAGTTTGCTCAGGCTCCAGGAGTTGGTGACGGACAGGGAGGCCTAGCTTGCTGCAGTTCATGCGACTCATGCAGTTCATGGAGTCGCAAAGAGTTGGACATGACTTAGTGACTGAACTGAACTGAATATAAGTTTCCATGTCAGGGGGAGAGTAGAGGAGAGGGTGAGATGTATGGAAAGATTAATGTATGTTTATTTTTTTCATTTATATATGTTACTTTTTATTTTTACAAGCTTATTTATTTCTTTGACTAATGAAAAATATTGGGGTCATTATATTTAATATGTGATATTACACAGAAGGTTTTTTCTTGCTGCTGTTATTATCTTTGCCATAATTTCAGGTTTCAGTGTCAAAAGAAAGTGAAAGTGAAGTCACTCAATCGTGTCCAACTCTTTGCAACCTCGTGGACTGTAGCCCACCAGGCTCCTCAGTCCATGGGATTCTCCGGGCAAGAGTACTAGAGTGTGTTGCCATTTCCTTATCCAGGGGTTCTTCCTGACCCAGAGATCGAACCCGGGTTTCCTGCATTCCAGGCAGACACTTTAACCTCTGAGCCACTAGGGAAGCCTGAAGAATTCCTAAAAAGCACAGAATATTTCACAGCTTTTCATCCATCTTAACTTCTCCATTGTTCTCCTGGTAATGTATCATATATCAGGAGATTGTTAGACAAATGCAAATAATTAGAAATTTTGATTAAACATGAAAAAACTATTTTGTAAAGAAATAAAAATATGTATGACCATGAACTAACTGCCCCTAATAGCTATGTCAAGGCAGAAGCATATAGTGATTAAAAAATAACTCTAATAGGATTTCCTGTGCATATATACACACACATACAAATTAGTTCCATTAGTTTCTAAGTTACAGTCAGCATCCTGAAGGTTAACTAAAAATAATAGTAAGTCAGTTCTGCTTTTTTACAAAGGTGTGAATTTCTAAGGGACAAACAACAGCAATATGGTAAAGCATGGGCAACATGGGCAAAGCATTTCCTGAACATTGTCACTAATTTTTTTTACCCACTCTGTTGTCACTCTTATTCTTCAATTGGCTTTTTACTTAGGGTCATGCAGAAAGGATTTGGGTATCACTTTTAAGCCACGGTGTGTGTGTGTGTGTGTGTGTGTGTGTGTGTGTGTGTGAGCGCGTGCGCACACGCCAAGTCCCTTCAATCGTGTTTGACTTTGTGTGCCCTAATGGACTGCAGCTCGCTAGGCTTCTCTGTCCATGGCATTCTCCAGGCAAGAGTACTGGAGTGGGTTGCCATGCCCTCCTCCAGGGGATCTTCCCGACCCAAGGATCAAATCAGTGTTTCTCATGTCTCCTGCATTAGCAGGCAGTTCTTTACCACTAGCCACCTGGGAAGCTCTATAAGCCACTGACTCTTTGCGACCCCGTGGACTGTAGCCCACCAGGCTCCTCAGTCCATGGGATTCCCCAGGCAAGAATGCTGGAGTGGGTTGCCATTTCCTACTCCAGGGGATCTTCCCAACCCAGGGATCGAACCCAGGTCTCCCGCATTGCGGGCAGACACTTTGACCTCTGAGCCACCAGGGAAACTATAAACCACTAGTTGCTTCCTCTTAACCAAACCTGCTAAACTGAGAAGTAGGAGAGTAAGACTAGGTAATAACTAAATGCTTTTATTTTTGTTTTTGTTCATATTTGATGTTTTTCTCTGTTGAGAATTTCAGGAGAAGTGTTGTCTTATCTAGTAACAATCAAGTATTCAGAAATCTTAAGATCATCATATATTACATTATATCTAAAATGTACAATTATGGGCTCTAAAAATAAATCTAAGATTAAAATAGGATTGGAGTAAAAAAAATACATATAATATTTTTGAATGCCATAATCACACAACTTACTTTTCTTAAATGATTTTCTCTAAAAGAGAATAATGATGGTTGAAAATGCTGTTTCATGATCCAGACAATGCAGAAAAGCAAAATTTTACTAATAGAATGCCTTAGAAAATAACACATTGTTTAGAATAAAGAAGCTTTATTTTTTGTTTTTTAAAAAACTTTGGGTTTTAATCTTCACTGCTTTGTGCGTCTTGCCTACTTCTGATATTTTTTCACCTTGGATTCCACTGTCGTCTCTCCTAAATGAACCAGTCTTGATTACCTAAACAAATTATACTTAATTATTCAATTGCAAAACTTGTATTAGTGTTATAAGCTGAATTCTCTTCCCCTGAATTTATATTTTCAAATCCTGACCTTCAGTACCTCAGAACATGACTGTATTTAGAGATAAGGTGTTTAAAGAGGTAGCCAAGTTAAAATGAGGCTGTTTCATTGGGTCCTAACCTATCCTGACTGATGTCTTTATAAGAAGAGGAGATTACAACATAGAGAGACAAACCATGGGCACATACGCACAAAGGGAAGATGAGGTGAGGACAGGGAGAGACCTCAGGAGGAATAAGACCTGCCCATATATTGATCATGGACATCTAGTTCCAGGACCGTGAAGACATTTTTTTTTTTTCTTTTCTTATCTAAGCCACCTAGTCAGTGGTATGTTTTTATGGCAGCTCTTGCAAACAAACACAAACAGTGAACATTAACCTTAACATTTTGGAATACTGGCTAATACTTTAAGCATTTTACCTGTTAATGCTCACATAAAAAGTAGTTTTTCAATCACATAGCACATTTGTCTTCTGAAGATACCATAAGAAAGTATTGTTTTGCACAAGAGTCACAATAAATAAATATTATTGGTACCTCAAGGTCCAGTGACATGGAGACAAAGGACCAGTGTATGGTTCACATTTGATCATGTACTTTGAGTTCATGTACTTTGCAACATGATTAGTGGTGTTGCTAGTTTATTTGTTTTGTACATCCTGAATTTATATTTCAAAATTTGATTATATTAATCAGTAAAAAAAGAAATATTTAAAAAATCTCTCTCTGCATATATATATATAGTTTTATTTTAATAATTACATGGCAAACAGAAACCCTGCCCCCTACACATAAAAGGAGTTTATTTCCTCATTTGAACAATTTGTTTTCTGTTTGTTTACTAACTCTTTAAAATATCACAATAAGTTAACTAGAGGAATAAATTTCTAATAAAAGAAAATTAACTTTACTGTTAAAATCCACCAGAATTCCTTCACTTGGCCATTCATTCATTTTTTCAAAAAGACTCAGCAATTAGTAGATACTAAGCATTGTGTTTAACACTGGAGATAAAATTTTGAACAAGATAGAAATGGCCCATAATCACCTGAAAACCATATTGACTGAAAATAGTATGTAATTTCCTTTCTGACACTGACGATTAAAAAAAGCTTTTAAATAGTGCCATTATTTAGTAGTCATTTATATCTAATTGTTATCTAATTTATATATACACTTTAGAAAACCAAATAATAATTTAACCTGTTATTATGAGTTAATAGGAAAGATGGCAAAATTTGGAACAAAGACATTTCTTAGTTTACAGCCTAGTTTTGCTGGGCCATAGTTCTATTATTTGGGGAAAATTACTTGAACCATGCAGACCTGTTTACTTATGTATAAACCTTCATTATTAATTTTGATTTTGAGACTTGACTTAAAGCCAGAGATAATAATAAATACATGGTGGGCATGTGATAATACCTTTTTTTGATATTAAAATTAATAATATTGGGTTTAATCAGATAAAAATTATGTAAGAATCCAAGTCAGAATTCCTTTCAAAGCAGTCTTGGGTTCCAGATCTAGCTGCTTGTTTTTTGAGGGTCTGGCTTTTAATCACTGTGAATTTGTCTTAGGAAATATATAAACTTTGTAAGAAATAAACAAAAAAAAATCAATATTATTATATTCACCAGAATTAAACTCAATATCTGATCTGGTGATATGATTCTAATTTGATTTCCAACTGTTTCATTCTAATAAGTTCAGATATAATGTTTGTGAGGTATTGTATAAATTCACTAAAGAGAATAATGTGTTGTTTTAGCTTTGTCTTTCTTCCTCACGTTATGCCTAAGAAACATTTTTTTATTCTTGCACTGCGTGTGTGTGTGTGTGTATGTGTGAATGTATGTGTATATGTATGCATTTGTGTATGCTTAAAGTATTCTGCTCTTCTGATTCTATTACTCTAGGACTAGATTTTCTTTTGTGAGTTTTGATATTCCATAGAAATAAGACTGTTTTAAACATGCAAAAGCTTCTGCCACTTTACATTTAGAGAAGCAGGTCCAAATTTAAGTTCCTTCCGGCAGTTAGTTTCATTATTTTAGTGAGTTTTGGCATAGACTCTGATTGGTTAAAGAAGGCTTATGTTCACTGCTTGAAATTTTAGTTTTGTTTAGGTATTGGCAATCACAAAGAACATATTCAGCAATAAAACCCTCATCAATTGATTTAATCTATAAGAAAAATTAGTCTTACTTTGAAATGCTTTATAATATATTTTGTTTATGTATATAAACAAAATATATATTTTTTGTTTGGAGAGAAAGGTCACTGTTAATAGAGATTTTTAACCAATTGTGACAAATCTGTAAACTAAAGTGATGGATCAGTATAAGATTATTAAAATTCCTAAAAAAGACGCAATGAAAATATTTGAAATTTCTAATTTAAGAAAAATGGTATTAAATAAATCGTGGCTCTCATAGTCATCCTACATAAAATTATGCTGTGGTCACTGAGCTTTCCTCAGTCTCCTCTGGAAAGTGATATCAACATCATTGACACATTAAAAAAGTAAAGATAAACCACTGGCACTTGATGAGTTACTGTAATAATAACGGGAATTATGCTATTCATTTAAAAGTATTTAGAAAAAAGAGTGAAAACATGCAGAAACCTAACACTTTTATATGAGTCTCCCAAGCTGTCTTAAAGCAGACTGGCTGTAGCTTAGTGGTCACAGGAAGCCCCTTTATCATATGACTTTAGGAACATGTGCATGTAACTATAATCTTGGAAAGTTCAATCTGAATTTAAGTTTTAAAACACAAATGAAATTGGTACTAACTAAATGGTACTAAACATAATTAATTTTACAAAAATAGGTACAAAATATTTTTAGAGTTAGGGTTAGGGAGATACCCCACGCCCAACGTAAGAGAAACCCAAATAAGACAGTAGGTGTTGCAAGAGGGCATCAGAGGGCAAACACACTGAAACCATACTCACAGAAAACTAGTCAATCTAATAACACTAGGACCACAGCCTTGTCTAACTCAATGAAACTAAGGCATGCCCATGGGGCAACCCAGGATGGGCGGGTCATGGTGGAGAGATCTGACAGAATGTGGTCCACTGGAGAAGGGAATGGCAAACCACTTCAGTATTCTTGCCTTGAGAACCCCATGAACAGTATGAAAAGGCAAAATGATAGGATACTGAAAGAGAAACTCCCCAGGTCAGTAGGTGTCCAATATGCTACTGGAGATCAGTGGAGAAATAACTCCAGGAAGAATGAAAGGATGGAGCTAAAGCAAAAAGAATACCCAGCTGTGGATGTGACGGGTGATAGAAGCAAAGTCCGATGCTGTAAAGAGCAATATTGCATAGGAACCTGGAATGTCAGGTCCATAAATCAAGGCAAATTGGAAGTGGTCAAACAAGAGATGGCAAGAGTGAATGTCGACATTCTAGGAATCAGCGAATTGAAATGAACTGGAATGGGTGAATTTAACTCAGATGACCATTATATCTACTACTGCAGGCAGGAATTCCTCAGAAGAAATGGAGTAGCCATCATGGTCAACAAGAGAGTCTAATGCAGTACTTGGATGCAATCTCAAAAACGACAGAATGATCTCTGTTCATTTCCAAGGCAAACCATTCAATATCACAGTAATCCAAGTCTATGTCCCAACCAGTAATGCTGAAGAAGCTGAAGTTGAACGGTTCTATGAAGACCTACAAGACCTTTTAGAACTAACACCCAAAAAAGATGTCCTTTTCATTATAGGGGACTGGAATGCAAAAGTAGGAAGTCAAGAAACACCTGGAGTAACAGGCAAATTTGGCCTTGGAATATGGAATGAAGCAGGGCAAAGACTAACAGAGTTTTGCCAAGAAAATGCACTGGTCATAACAAACACCCACTTCAAACAACACAAGAGAAGACTCTATACATGGACATCACCAGATGGTCAACACCAAAATCAGATCGATTATATTCTTTGCAGCCAGAGATGGAGAAGCTCTATACAGTCAGCAAAAACAAGACTAGGAGCTGACTGTGGCTCAGACCATGAACTCCTTATTGCCAAATTCAGACTGAAATTGAAGAAAGTAGGGAAAACCACTAGACCATTCGGGTATGACCTAAATCAAATCCCTTATGATTATACAGTGGAACTGAAAAGTAGATTTAAGGGCCTAGATATGATAGATAGAGTGCCTGATGAACTATGGAATGAAGTTTGTGACATTGTACAGGAGACAGGGATCAAGACCATCCCCATGGAAAAGAAATGCAAAAAAGCAAAATGGCTGTCTGGGGAGGCCTTACAAATAGCTGTGAAAAGAAGAGAAGCAAAAAGCAGAGGAGAAAAGGAAAGATATATGCATCTGAATGCAGAATTCCAAAGAAGAGCAAGGAGAGATAAAAAAGCCTTCTTCGGCGATCAATGCAAAGAAATAGAGGAAAACAACAGAATGGGAAAGACTAGGGATCTCTTCAAGAAAATCAGAGATAGCAAGGGAACATTTCATGCAAAGATGGGCTCGATAAAGGAAAGAAATAGTATGGACCTAACAGAAGCGGAAGACATTAAGAAGAGGTGGCAAGAATACACAGAAGAACTGTACAAAAAAGAGCTTCATGACCCAGATAATCATGATGGTGTGATCACTGACCTAGAGCCAGACATCCTGGAATGTGAAGTCAAGTGGGCCTTAGAAAGCATCACTACGAACAAAGCTAGTGGAGGTGATGGAATTCTAGTGGAGCTATTCCAAATCCTGAAAGATGATGCTGTGAAAGTGCTACACTCAATATGCCAGCAAATTTGGAAAACTCAGCAGTGGCCACAGGACTGGAAAAGGTCAGTTTTCATTCCAATCCCAAAGAAAGGCAATTCCAAAGAATGCTCAAACTCCCTCACAATTGCACTCATCTCACATGCTAGTAAAGTAATGCTCAAAATTCTCCAAGCCAGGCTTCAGCAATCCTTGAACCGTGAACTTCCTGATGTGCAAGCTGGTTTTAGAAAAGGCAGAGATCAAATTGCCAACATCCGCTGGAACATGGAAAAAGCAAGAGAGTTCCAGAAAAACATCTATTTCTGTTTTATTGACTATACCAAAGCCTTTGACTATATAGATCACAATAAACTGTGGAAAATTCTGAAAGAAATGGGAATACCAGATCACCTGATCTGCCTCTTGAGAAATTTGTATGCAGGTCAGGAAGCAAGAGTTAGATCTGGACATGGAACAACAGACTGGTTCCAAATAGGAAAAGGAGTATGTCAAGGCTGTATATTGACACCCTGTTTATTTAACTTATATGCAGAGTACATCATGAGAAACGCTGGACGAGAAGAAACACAAGTTGGAATCAAGATTGCTGGGAGAAATATCAATAACCTCAGATATGCAGATGACACCACCCTCATGGCAGAAAGTGAAGAGGAACTAAAAAGCCTTTTGATGAAAGTGAAAGTGGAGAGTGAAAAAAGTTGGCTTAAAGCTCAACATTCAGAAAACGAAGATCATGGCATCCTGTCACATCACGTCATGGAAATACATGGGGAAACAATGGAAACAGTGTTAGACTTTATTTTGAGGGGCTCTAAATCACTGCAGATGGTGATTGCAGCCATGAAATTAAAAGACGCTTACTCCTTGGAAGGAAAGTTATGACCAACCTAGATAGCATATTCAAAAGCAGAGACATTACACTGCCAACAAAGGTTCGCCTAGTCAAGGCTATGGTTTTTCCATTGGTCGTGTATGGATGTGAGAGCTGGACTGTGAAGAAGGCTGAGCGCTGAAGAATTGATGCTTTTGAACTGTGGTGTTGGAGAAGACTCTTGAGAGTCCCTTGGACTGCAAGGAGATCCAAGCAGTCCATTCTGAAGGAGATCAGCCCTGGGATTTCTTTGGAAGTAATGATGCTAAAGCTGAAACTCCAGTACTTTTGCCACCTCATGTGAAGTGTTGACTCATTGGAGAAGACTCTGATGCTGGGAGGGATTGGGGGCAGGAGGAGAAGCGGACGACAGAGGATGAGATGGCTGGATGGCATCACTGACTCGATGGATGTGAGTCTGAGTGAGCTCTGGGTGTTGGTGATGGACAGGGAGGCCTGGCGTGCTGTGATTCCTGGGGTCGCAAAAAGTTGGACACGACTGAGCGACTGATCTGATCTGATCTAATTTTTAGAGTAATTTGTGCTTGTCTAATTTAGCACTATGTTTATAATTATTTTTTCATAGTTTCTTGAACATTCTTGTCTTTCCTGTCTTCCAAATCATGATTTACCGGTTCCTCTTTTGGTTTTTCATATTATCTTTACTCATTTTAATGACTCTAATTCTTTTAAAAAGGAAAGTTACCTACCCATTATTAACAACAACAAAAAAAATTTGGACTTTCCATAAAACATAAATGGACCCCATAGATCAAGAATTCCAATTTTTAAAACCTTTAATAAGCTTAGAAAATGATAGGTCAGTTGTCTTAATATATTCCATATTCTACAATACACTTTTTGAGACTGCTAATTATTATTTATCATACTCATATATTTGTATATATATATATTATAGACTATAGATTATGCTTTTTATCTGCTTTCAGTGCTGTTAAAATACAATATTTTTCACCCATAGTAATTTAACTGCATGTTTTTTACTTGATGTTTTACTATGATTTTTTTTTAATTGAGCTTCATTACTAAGTCTGCCATCAAAGTCCATCCAAAAACATAACTCTGCCAGATTCAAATGGATATACTTATTTTCCTGGAAAATAAAATGAGCCTGGATTATGTCCACTTTGCTTCAGGTTGAACTAATTCAATGTTTTACAATTTTAAAGTGCTCCGTGGATATTTTTTGGCATGTCAGAAGTTTTTTAACTTGTTCATCAGTGTATGCTGCTGTGAGTTGGTTCTGGTATGTGAAGCACTTTAAAGAAAGGCAAAGTTTAAATTCTATAAAATAAGTAAAAGGAATACTTTAGAAGAAGAAAGTATGCCTTACTGTTATCTATGAATTTTACTTTAATATTAACTTTACTTATAAATATTTGTTTATTTATACTGTGAATTTAACAACATATGACTCTAAAATGACCTTTGTAAGTATACAGAAATGTGTTAAGAACATGAACTGAGCATTTTAAGACTGTTTGACCAATGCAAAATTATCCTTGGTGAAAGAAATTTCATTTTCTGGCCAACAAAACTTGAAATAAAGCATTTTAAACATAAAAACATCCTCATATTTGATCCTTAAATGGGCAGAAGGAGACCAAAACCACAATTAATGTAAGGTCTCAATTTATGAATAAATTCAGAAATTTCTAGAAAAGCAAGTGTTTTTCACAAGAAAAATAATAGTTGCAGAGTACCTTCATCTTATTTTCCTATTATTTGTACAAGGAAACAAGCTATGAGAGACTATTGATAAAAGGTAACGTCCTACCTCGGGGAAGGCAATGACACCCCACCCCAGTACTTTTGCCTGGAAAATGCCATGGACAGAGGAGGCTGGTAGGCTCCAGTCCATGGGGTCGCTAAGAGTCAGACATGACTGAGTGACTTCACTTTCACTTTTCACTTTCATGCATTGGAGAAGGAAATGGCAACCCACTCCAGTGTTCTTGCCTGGAGAAGCCCAAGGACAGGGAAGCCTGGTGGGCTGCCGTCTCTGGGGTTGCACAGAGTTGGACACTACTGAAGCAACTTAGCAGCAGCAGCAGCAGCAGCAGCAAAGTCCTACCTAATCTGAAATAGGGTTTTGTTTCCTGCTACTAAGTCACTTCAGTCATGTCCAACTCTGTGCGACCCCATAGACTGCAGCCCACCAGGCTCCCCCATCCCTGGGATTCTCCAGGCAAGAATACTGGAGTGGGTTGCCATTTCCTTCTCCAATGCATGAAATTGAAAAGTGAAAGGTAAGTTACTCAGTCGTGTCCGAATCTTACCGACCCCATGGACTGCAGCCCACCAGGCTCCTCCACGCATGGGATTTTCCAGGCAAGAGTACTGGAGTGGGTTGCCATTTCCTTCTCCAAAACATTTGCTTATTTACTTACCCTATCAGATCAGATCAGATCAGTTGCTCAGTCGTGTCCGACTCTTTGCGACCCCATGAATTTCAGCACGCCAGGCCTCCCTGTCCATCACCAACTCCTGGAGGTCAACTCATACTCACGTCTATCGAGTCAGTGATGCCATCCAGCCATCTCATCCTTTGTTGTCCCCTTCTCCTCCTGCCCCCAATCCCTCCCAGCATCAGAGTCTTCTCCAATTAGTCAGCTCTTCGCACGAGGTGGCCAAAATACTGGAGTTTCAGCTTTAGCATCATTACTTCCAAAGAAATCCCAGGGCTGATCTCCTTCAGAATGGCCTGGTTGGATCTCCTTGCAGTCCAAGGGACTCTCAAGAGTCTTCTCCAACACCACAGTTCAAAAGCATCAATTCTTTGGCGCTCAGCCTTCTTCACAGTCCAGCTCTCACATCCATACATGACCACAGGAAAGACCATAGCCTTGACTAGGCGAACCTTTGTTGGCAAAGTAATATCTCTGCTTTTGAATATGCAATATGTAGGTTGGTCATAACTTTCCTTCCAAGGAGTAAGCGTCTTTTAATTTCATGGCTGCAGTCACCATCTGCAGTGATTTTGGAGCCCAGAAAAATAAAGTCTGACACCGTTTCCACTGTTTCTCCATCTATTTCCCATGTAGTTATGGGACCAGATGCCATGATCTTCATTTTCTGAATGTTGAGCTTTAAGCCAAACTTTTCACTCTCCACTTTCACTTTTATCAAAGTGGATCACATAAGAGTGGCATTTTTTTGAAGAAATAATCAATGAGGTGATTTCCTTTGCCTTCCAGAGAGTTTCATCCAGAGAGTTTCACTTTCATCAAAGTGGATCCCATAAGAGCGGCATTTTTTTTAAGAAATAATCTCTGAGGTGATTTCCTTTGCCTTCCAGAGAGTCGAACTTAGAATGCCCAGGGTCTTTAATAATTGCCAAAGCTGCTGGCCAGAGTATAGCATCTTAAGTTTTGAACATAACTACCATTTTAAATTTTGTCTCTACTAGAAGTCAAAAAATCTGGTTTCTATAACATTCCAAAATCATTGGGTACTCTAAAGGCATGATAGATATAAGTATTTGTCTTTGCCATTTTACCTTCCGGTAGATTACATGCTTGAATATCATTCAGCATATCATTTAACTTGTTGGGCTGAAGTGGCCAAAAGTAGGGGTATAGCCTCAAGGACCTCAAAAGGAGTTGTTATTGAATACCCAGTGCAATATTTGCCATTTTCATTTTTCAAGTAAGAGCCATTAGTAAACTATGAACAGTCAACATTTTTCAAGGAGGTTTCTTTTAAGTTATTACATGGGGTTGTTAGGTGATTCATTCAAGTTAGATAGACATAGGAGGGTTTGTCCATGGAAGAAGGAAAAAGAGTAACTGGATTGTTACAATGAATCAGAGTGATATGAAGGTTGGTTAGTGAAAGAATTTTATAAAGTAAGAGAGCTTTCTGAAAAATGTTGGAAATAATGTGAGTTCAAAAGAGCTTTGACAGCATGAGGTACAAAGATGGTCACAGGATCCTGTGACCATTTCTTCAGTGGCCTTTATCAGAAGGGAGTGGCAAGGATAGCCCCAAGGCATGAGGGGTAACACTGGGTCATGTGATCTAGTTGTTGACTATCATAACCAAGAGTTTTTGGTAGCCCCCTTGTTTTTGAGTAAGTACTCTGAGTGTATTATCCTCTTTTTCCTAAACAAAAAGCAAACAGGGGAGTTTATAGTTCATAAGCTGCTGCTGCTGCTAAGTCACTTCAGTCATGTCTGACTCTATGAGACCCCATAGAAGGCAGCCCACCAGGCTCTTCTGTCCCTGGGATTCTCCAGGCACGAAGACTGGAGTGGGTTGCCATTTCCTTCTCCAATGCATGCATGCATGCATGCTAAGTTGATTCAGTCATGTCTGACTCTTTGCGACCTTATGGACAGCAGCCCACCAGGCTCCTCTGTCAACGGGATTCTCCAGTCAAGAATACTGAAGTGGATTGCCATTTCCTTCTCCGTAGTTCATATATCTGAGGGCAAAATGATTTATGAAGGTTTCCTTCAAGATTTTATTTTATTTTTTTTTAATCCTCCTTCAATATTTATTAACATAACTAATACATACTGAGTGCCTCCTGTTCAGTGCCAGTCTCTCAGAATGAACCAGTAATATAAATGGAAAGGCTAGATCATCTTGGTTTTTTGAGATAATGGGAGTTCAGTGGTTTTTATTAAGACAAGTAAAGCCTGGACCATGAAAGATAAGTTTGGAATCAATTGTGATACTAAGCAGCTACTACAAGAATACCTTATAATTGACGTTTAGTTTTAGGTTTGGGGAAATACAAGATGTCATGAAGGCTTTTGGAATCTATCTAGGTGTAACCCTTGTTCTGAGATAAAATATCTTAAATATTGGACTTGATTTTGAACAGTATGCAATTTTTCCTTTGAGAATTTGTTTCCTTTAGTGGCTAAGAGTTGTAACAGATGAAATCTGCCTTCTTGTGAGGAAGAGGTTTGACAAGGTGAGCACAGAAGTAAACCCTCTATATATTGTCGAATAGTAGAGCCTCCAGAAGATTTTTTATCATCAAAATCAGCTTTTAAATTTTGTGAGAAGGACTTTTGGAAGAACTATGGGCCATTTCTGTTCAGGTATATTATTGTCCTTCTAAGGTAAAAGCAAGAATATATTGGCCAGCCTTATCAACCAGAATACTAAACAATGTATTGAATAAATTGATCATGATGAAAAACTTGCTTTCAGTAGAGATTAATGCTAATAATGTATGGGGATTAGGAACAACAATATGGTGAGGAATGACAATGTTATTCATTGCTTAGAGATCCTGAATAAATCTTTATCCTCAATCATTAGGTAAAATAGGGGGTATTACAAGGACTACTGCAAGGGATAATAAGTTTCTGTGCTTTATAGTCTTTTATGGTACGTCTTGGACTTCCCAGGTGCACAGTGGTAAAGAACCTGCCTGCCAATGCAGGAGATGCAAGAGATGCAGGTTTGATCCCTTGGTTGGGAAGATCCTCTGGAGAAGGAAATGGCAACCCACTCCAGTATTCTTGCTGGAACAATTCCATGGTTAGAGGAGCCTGGCGGGTTATAGTCCATTGACTCACAGAGAGTAGGACACAACAGAGCACTCACACACACATGATAAGTCTTATGCTCTGTAAACTTAAACTCTTTGTTTATAGGGTATTGATTAATTCTTGATAGAGATTTGGAGGGATCCGTTTGGATCTGAACCAAGAGAGGGACAATATGAATTCTGTCTATGTCTGTGGAAGATGTTGCTCATAGACTAAGGGACACTAAATAATGTAGATGTGTCTGAAATTTGTCCTTCTATGGTTTGTAAGAGCTATAAGAGAAGTGGGTAACAGAGGGTGAGATAGTTGAAGGGCACCACCGATTCAATGGACATGAACTTGGGTGAACTCCAGGAGATGGTGAGAGACAGGGAGGCCTGGCGTGCTGCAGTCCATGGGTTGCAAAGAGTCAGACACAACTTAGTGACTGAACAACATGGTTCATAAACTATTGATCATATGAAAGAGTAAAAGTTTGGATTCTCTTGGGCATTAGACTTAAGAGACTTGAAACTTAAGTTACAATCTCTTGAATTTATTTTTCATTCAAGAGAAAGAAATGTCAGCATGATATTTTTCTAGGAAATCTCATCCTAATAAGTGAAGAGGGGCCACAATACTGAGGAGAAATACGTGTTTATCTTGTAAACGTCCCAAGGAAAATGGATATAGGTTGATAAAGAGACATATTGTGATTAATTTGAACTCCTCACTATTTTAAGGGACTGTTTATTTGTAATGGCGTTGTGAACTGATAGAGTAGCTCCTGTGTCAGTTGGTATGTAAGGGATTTATATCAGATCTGGGGAATAGTTTCCTCCAGCCTGTTATATGGTAGAATGGGAAATAGTCCCTTTGCCCCTTTGGAGTCCAATCACTGGAATGACCTTGACCCTTGGTTTTTGGAAAGCTGTCTAGACTTTGAAAAAAAATCTCTTCCAGTGGCTAGTTTTTATTTTTATTTTATTTTTTAACAATAATGACAAAATAGGAAGAGTTTGTTTGAAAACTATAATTGCCTAGCTTTTTAAAAAAATCAACTGCAGTCTCTTTCAAAGGTCAGTTTTTATTTTTATTTTTTAACAATAAGACAAAATAGGTTAGGAACAATTTCCTTGGAAGATTCCATCTGTTGAAAACTTTTAGCCATGCCCCGTTTCTTTGGAATTATCTACCATGGCATGTGCTGATTAGCTATGTTGACAAGGTCAAGGTGAATACTATTCTTCATTCTCTTTTGGTTATTTTGACTAACAGAGAAAAATCTCTGTTTTAACTATAAACATTGAAGTAAAGGCCACATTGATAGAGTCAATGTATATAGAGAGTCTATATTTTCTTTAAAAACAATTTTGAGTCTGCTGTAGTAATCATGAATAGATTGAATAGGCTTTTGAATTGTGGGCACAAAATTCAATGGGTACATGTATTAATTTTGTCCCCATGTACTAGCTTACAGAAATTTCTCAGGATGGCAAGATGTAGCCTTTGGGATATGACAGGAGCTTGGTCATATAAACGAGCTATTTATTGGCTGACTTGAAATTCCAAAGGTTTTTTTGAGGCTTTCCCAATGAGCAGTTTTCATCCAATGCTGGACCTAACCTTCTCCAATAAGCATGTGGATTAACTGATAAAGATCAAAGGTTCAGTTTGAATTACAATATTGAGTTATTTGGCAAATCTTTGAGGATCCTTTGGAAAAAAATCCTTTGAAAGAAGAGCTATGACCATCCTAGACAGCATATTTAAAAGCAGAGACATTACTTTGCCAATAAAGGTCTATCTAGTCAAAGTTATGATTTTTCCAGTAGTCATGTATGGATGTGAAAGTTGGACTATAAAGAAAGCCAAGCACTGAAGAACTGATGCTTTTGAACTGTGGTGTTAGAGAAGACTCTTGAGAATCCCTTAGACTGCAAGAAGATCCAATCAATCAATCCTAAAGTAAATCAGTCCTGAATATTCATTGGAAAGACTGATGCTGAAGCTGAAACTCCAATACTTTGGCCACACAATGTGAAGAACTGTCTCACTGGAAAAGACCCGGATGCTGGGAAGGATTCAAGGCAGGAGGATAAGGGGACAACAGAGAATGAGATGGTTGGATGACATCACCAACTGGATGGACATGAGTTTGAGCAAGCTCCAGGAGTTGGTGATGGACAGGGAAATCTGGCGTGCTGCAGTCCATGGGGTCACAAAGAGTCGGACATGACTGAGCAACTGAACTGAACTGAGGATCCTCAATTGCCTTGGGAAAATAGTTTACTATAGATCCACGTTCAACTTTGGTCCATGAAACAAAATTAATTAATGGTTTAGCAGGATCCTCAGAATACCTAAATTTAAAAGGGAAATTTTTAATAGGCTCAGTTGGTAAAGTTTAAGAACTAGAGAAGAAAGGGAGTTTAGATAAAGAAAGAGGATTTGAAGAGGGCAAAGTTGAATATAGAGGTCAAATAATGAGGTTACAGGAAACCCAGGCTCCTGACACCAAAGAAGAGCCCTCAGCTGCCTGGTTTATCTCCTTTATTTCCTTAAGCTATCTTAGGAATGCTATTTTACAAAGAGGTAATTTTAACACATTACTGACCAGAGACATATTAATATGCCTTTTGTTACCTGAACATTATCGACTGGAAACATTTTAATATTCACTCACATAAAAAATTGCTGACCACAGACATTACTTTCTGCAAAAATCCCCTGGTCAATAATGTGTTAAAATACTGAACTAGGTACCAATTAAAATAGTTATCCCACTCAGTTTGTTTAGTTTTTATTGCCTTAGTCTTCTAATTTAGTCTGAAGAAAAAATATGTTTCAGAAGATTGAAAGTTTCTCATAATGGCCACTGGAGTTCTACATTATCTTTAGTAGGACTGGATCATCTAGTCAAAAGTGCACATAAGGATGGACCATAATTTTTTTAACATAAATCAGCCAGGGTCCCTGAATAAAGGTCATTATTATGGCATTGAGATGACTGGCATCTCATATCTCAGAGGTTTTTCTGACAGCAAAAGAAAAATTCCTAAATCCCTAAATAGCCTGATGGATGTGCTTTCAGGGTTGGGAGTTTTGTTTCACAGTGTGTCTTTGATAGGATTCCCTCTCTTTTCTCCTGGAAGACAGCCTTTGCCCTATCGTCTGACCCATGACCAGTTGTCCCTTGTTTCATGTAAACTGTCTTGCAGTTGACAGATGACCTAATGTCAGTCTGGTTTGTCTGTGATCAATTTATCCTCTCACATAAGTCTTTGCTTTAGAGACTAAAGTCTCTAAAGGGAGGTTGCAAGTACTCTAACACCATTTATTCATTCAACCCATGCCCACCTATAGAATTTTTAATTTTTGCTCTCATTCATTCCAAAGAAATTACACCAAAATTCTAGCATGTTTCCAATAAGAAAACAAAGTGCTCACTGAAAAGGATAAAACTTTTAAACAGATCCTTAAAGCAGTCAGAAAGCCCACCCAAATGGAGGGAGACCATAGTCTGAGAGGACAATCACCAACCCAAAACTAGACAAAGGCACAGATGCAATAAGCCCCAGGGCTCTCATGGGGGTACCGCACACAATTTCAAGGGTCATATCCCTTGGGGGTCATCTCCTTTGAATCCCAGTTCCAATGCAAAAAAATATCTACCTAAATAAAAAGATAAAATGAAACGAGCTCAATATTGTCAAAAATTGTCTCATTCAGGAGTAGCAGAAAAATTGCAATTCAGGATACACAAACTGTAGCAAGCTTCAGGGAAGTCTGTTGATGATTTGGGATAGGCTATATTTATGGACAGGAAAGGTAAAGAAGTGAGAGCTTAGGTAGAGTCTATTAAAAAAATAAGTGAAGAGTAACTTTGAAAATTTCCGTGGAGACAAAACCAGACCAGTCCCATAAACAAAGCTCAATTCAGTTTATTTTACAAGACCAACTTATCCAGAGTGACTTATTCATGCCTCTGGAAAACATAAGCAAAATTTCCCAAGATTCCTTAATCAATTTCCCATCATTTAAGAGCATCCCAATACTATCAGTTTTCTGTAAATTAGGTATTTATGGGAAATCCATCTCTCAGTCCTCAAGTTTTGTTTCCCTGAGGGCATATGTATAAGATTTTCTATTTTTTATTTTCTGCTTCCTTTTCAGACTAAAATTCTTTCACAGAGCATATGTAGGATTTTGAGGATATAAAAAATGGAGAATAATTTTGGAAGATTATTAAAACTTCTTTTTAAGAACAATTGGATAAATGAGTCAAATTAGAACACACACCATAAAAAAATGTTTTTAAGTTGATATTTTTTCCTGTGGTATTGTTTTGACATTGTTTCAAAAGAGTGGAAAATATTCTCTGAAGTTTTTTAAATGGAGGTTTTTAGTCAGTTAAAATATTTTAATTGCAATCATATAAAAAAAGAATATAGACAAAATGACCTTACCATGCATTCCAGCTTTATGCTTCTTTATGGCTATGGAATAAATATGTTTTGACTATTATTCCTTTACAAATAGCAAGTGGGAGTATGAGTATTGACATTCCATGCATAGTAATCAAGATAATATCTATTTTTATGAGAGTACAGATCTTAATTAAGGTTAGTCCGAGTGGGTCACCTTAGTAAAATAATGGAAAGTCAAAGTGCCAGTATTCAAGGTTGCACTGCCTTATAAATAGTTTATTATTGCTTCCTACTCTCTATATTACTAGGATGGCTATCTTTATATGATAACATTTTAATTTTGTTCTCATTTTCAAGTGAATTTTTGTTGTTGTTGCTCAACCCTAACCCTTCTAAAAATACCTAATTATTTAATGGATGTTCAGAATAACATTGGATTTTATCAAGGAAGGAAAAACAGTGGACAAGACAAAAAATACATATGATTTTCCAATATCTTCCAAGTTCCAATTTTCTCTTCATAGACAATATCAAACTGTGGACATATTCTCTTAGAGTAGATTAATTTCTTCATAAGTTATGTGTCTGGTGATAAGTTCAGTTCTTTTACTTGGTCAATGGCTTAGTTACCTTGGGACCACTTATTTCTAATGCCTTCTTGCTGGAAGATAAGGAATGAAGTTTGGTGTCACACTATCACTCAACCAGGAGGCTATTCCATTCAGTGCTAAGACTGGGGCTCAGTACTCCCCCACTGACTACTGCTTCCTAAAATAAGTCATTGTTTTACAAGTTTAGGTTTTAAAGGTTTATTTGATGAGTTAAATAGAAAAGGCTATGACAAGCTTTTTTTTTTTTTTTTTTGCAATGACCTTCATCAGACTCTGTACATTTACCTGCCTTAGGTGTATCTAGAACCAAAAGCTATTAATATCTTCATTTTTTAATAAGCAAACAATGGTTTAGGAACATTAAGTGACTGCCAAATAAGTTACTAAATCAACCCAGCCTAGGATTATCTGTCTCAAAAATGACAATATTTTTATTCAGTTGTAAGTAAACCATTCATAGATATTAATCGAGAAACTACTGCAAGAAAGAAAAATGAGAGATATAAGGTTAATGAATCTGCAAAGGATTCAAATGCATGGATATCTTAGAATTAGTATGGTATCTAATGTGGTTAAGCCACACTGTGGTTAAGCCAATTTAGACTTCTATTACTTTACCTTAAAGTTATTTAAATTCTAAAGGGCAGAAGAAAAGAAGTACATTTATTTCCCTTTTCCCCCATCTCTTCTTTTATTTATAATCAGAAACTTTAAATAATACCTAACAGTTTCATAAAACTTGCTTCAAATGTCCTATTTTTTGAATTCTAAAGAAGAAGGTTTTTTGATGATTATTGTAAAATAGGAAAGTTTGGATTGTATGATTCTACAAGAAGTCTAGAGGAAGAATGTGATGTCCTTAAGGTTTTATGTTTGTGCTTTTATTATTTTAATTTGCTTTTAATTTTTAAGATTTTAACTTTAAACCCTTTGCCCAAGGGAGAAATTCCAGAACTGCTGTCTGCGCTCTCATGTTTTTATACACATTTTAGATGCATGAAGGAAGAGCAGGGGATAGGATGAAGGAACAAGCAACTTGTTCACATGATCCATAGAAGGCAGATGGAAGCAGGTTATGAAAAATGTAAATGCATTGGATATAGAGATATTAATCATCAGCCCAGCCAGAGATGGCTAGCACTTTTATGTATTTTTTGCCTGGATAGGGTGAAATGTAGTTGCCATAGCATTTTATATACATATCACTTACATGCATTTAATACTTATGCAGATAAAATTAATTTCGATCTTCTCACAGACTGATTTATAGGTCAGTGTTTCTATTTTCTTGACATGAAAACAAAAGTTCAGAGAAATTCAGCTATTTGAGCGAGAAAGCATAGCTTTGTAGAGCTTACAATGTAGAGCTTACCTCATTCTAGGTATCTTTTTTTCTAATTTTGAAGGCTTTCAAACATATCACTCTCTGTTCAACTGTTCATGCATGTGTACCTAAAAAGCTACTGTTTTGTAGAAGAATTTTGTTGGAAGAGGGAAAATGCTGTTATATAACTTTAAGATCTGTGAAGGATAGAAGATATTATGTATTACAAATATTAACTTCCCAAGAGAAAAAAGTACAATATTCTTCAAGTACAAGAGTAAACACAAGAAAAACTCTATTTCCAGAAGAACCCTATTTTGTGCCAAATGTGCTTTTACACTTATTAGAAACAGTTCCTCATTCACAATGTAAAAATGATGTTATTATTTTAGTTTATATATAACATATGACATAAGGAGTGATTTTGTGACTAATTTAGGCCTCAGGTTGTTTTTCCCACCCAAAGTCATACATTTGGCCATTTAATTTTTACAAATCTACTGTTTCAAATTTCACAGTTCATTTTCAAGTTAGAAAACATACTGATGTGTTCCCTTTCTATTTCTTCTTGAATATATTTGTGTTATCTTTTTGTGCGATAATGAATCATTTTTTGACACATTCCAATATTTTTTTCTCACATGCCTTTCTTTTTTTCAGCTCCAAATAATGAAATCATCACTGACCCCATTGGCATTCATTTCTATTCTGATTTGTGTGAAGAACTCTTAGATTGAAGTTTTACACTGTCAACAACTAGAGGGGCTGGCTATGATCTTGTCACAGTCTATTTGTTTTACACTGTTTCTTTTTTCCTTCCACACAGTCCATGAATGTAATTTCATGTGAAAATATGGTTAGTGGGCTGTTTTACTTATTTTTCTAGATCATCAATGGAAATATTAACTCTGACAGGAATAAATACAGGGCTCTACACCACCCCACCAGATATGTTATCTTGTGTTTATTATTCCCCATCATTCATTTTCAAAATCTTTCACTTGCTTTTATGATATGTGTGTATGTTTTACTCTTAAGACTCCCCCATTAAGTTTACTATTAAAATTCAAGCTCATCTGTAATTTGAGACATTTATAAGAAGGGAAAAAAGTAGCTGAGTCTTTTTCATAATCAAATTCAACCTCTTGGGCTGAGCAGCAGTTTTCTTTACTAAGTGATACAGATTTCACCAGGTAATTTTAAAAAAGGCACTAATAGTTGTATCTTGTGTTGAATGTGTTTGTATGCACATTATAATATTCTATTTTCATAGAATATTTAGTGAGTTTGTAAACTTATAAACTATTTTATGTTTCTTTACTTTAAAGAAAACTTGAAAGCTTTTAGACACTAAAAATAATCTAAGAATAAATATAAAACCAGTAGATTTTTCTTTCCCAAACTATCTTCAGAAGTCATTGTTGGCAAACTTCCAAACACAAATTAAGTAATGGATTTGTATGACACTTTTATCATATCAATTATATATTTATTGTTCTTATGGTGGACACTCTTTTGTCTGTTGCCAATCTCTGTGGATGGTATTAAGTTGCAGAAGAGAGGTAAGTGCCAAGTTTTAATGTGGATCCATAAGTTGTTGAAAATGACCATTGAGAATCATTCTCTGAATACTGACTAATCAAACAGTAAGAGAAGGCTAGATTGGAAATAATCATAAGGATTTAATTTAGGCCAAAGTGACTTTTTTCTTAGGCCAAAGTACTTTTGTTTTACAGAAGAGGAAAGTGATCTACAACAGTGAAGTGATAGATTTACAGTACATCTCAGTCTAGAGACTCAGCTCTGTAGAATACTGATGTGCACCATTCAAATTGTTTCGAGTAAAATGCCTATTTGTTGTTTTTCTATTGCTTTGTGAAGATGTAATTCCCTGATTGCTTAGACAGTAAAGTGTCTGCCTACAATGGGGGAGACCCGGGTTCAATCCTTGGATTGGGAAGATCTCCTGGAGAAGGAAATGGCAACCCACTCCAGTATTCTTGCCTGGAAAATCCCATGGACGGAGAAGCCTGGTAGGCTACAGTCCATGGGGTCGCAAAGAGTCGGACATGACTGAGCGACTTTAATTATATGTGAAATATTATATTTAATTATGTGAAGATGAGCAACAGCTTGGTGATTTCCTGGGTTTATTATCACTCAGTATTTGTGGGTCTGGAGTCCAAACATGGCTTCACTGGCTACTCCACTCAGGGTTTTGAAAGGTTACAATCAGGTTGTTCAGATAACATTCTCATCTGGAGGCTCACGTAGGAAAGACTCCATTTCCAAGGTCATTCAGGTTGTTGATAAGAGTCATTTACTTGTAACTGTGTAACTGAGGGCATAGGCTTTCTTTTGGTCCTAGGCTGGAGGCCACTCTTAAGTCTTCAAAGAAGCTAAATGTTCCTAGAGTCACCCAAAGTTCTTTGGCAAGTGGACTTTCTCAGTGTGACAGTCTACTTCATCAAGCCAGAAAGGGAAGTATCTCACCTCAAAGAGGTTCTAGCCCTTTTAAATGCTTTCATCTAATTAATTCTAATATTTTGGGGGAGATTTAATTGTTGTTGTTCAATTGTTAAATCGAGTCTGGCTTTTGTGACCCGTTGGACCTCAGGCTCCTTGTCCTCTGCACTCTCCCAGAGTTTGCTCAGATTCATGTCCATTGAATCAGTGATTGCCATCCAACCATCTCATCCTCTGCCACCACCCCCCTTCTCCTTTAGCCTTTAATCTTTTCCAGCATCAGGGTCTTTTCCAATGATTTGGCTCTTTGCATCAGGTGGCCAAAGTATTGGAGCTTAGACTTTAGCATCGGTCCTTTCCAGGAATATTAGGCTTTTAATGAATAGTATTTTAAAGGCTTTCATCTGATTAATTCTAATAGAATTTATTGGGAGATTTAATTACATTGGCAAAATTTCTTTACCGTTGTCATACTTGGTTAGATAGAAGCAAATTACAGATCCTACCCACCTAATTTGACTCATTTGAAAAGATTCTGCTGCTAGGAAAGATTGAAGGTGGGAGGAGAAGGGGATGACAGAGGATGAGATGATTGGATGGTGTCACCGATTCAATGGACATGAGTTTGAGTAAACTCTGGGGGTTGGTGATAGACAGGAAGGTCTAGCATGCTGCAGTCCATGGGGTCACAAAGAGTCAGACATGGCTGAGCAACTGAACTGACTGACTGACCCACACCTAAAGGAAGTTACAAAAGATGTGAACACTAGGGTGTGGAAATCATGAGGGGTCACCCTAGGATGTCCACCACAGCTTGCTTCTTAAATCCAAATCAGACAAAAGGAATCTACTGAAATACCGGTGCTTATGTCACATATATACATAAACATTTGACTTTCCCCCAATAATTCAAGAAGCTTTCATGCATCTGTATGTATTCTCTATCTTCACTCAAAGATCAAATCCAGTCAACGTTGTTTATAATCTCATCTTTTCTTTGTCTTGAGAGTATGAGAGAAACTATTTTCCCCTTCCTTTCTTCTTTCTTCAAGTGAGTCAGGTGTTCAAATATATTCTACATCAGCCCTGTGCAACAGAGCAATCATGGAAGCCACATATGTAATTACTTGAAAAAGCAAAAACAAACATTAACATAAACCTACATTAAAAAGTAAAAATAATTTTAATAATATATTTAATTAAATATATTAAAAATATTATGACCTTTATAGGTATTCAAAATATGTGTAACAAACAATTTATATCATTTTCTTCCTAGAAAGTCTGAAAAATCTGGTGTGCATTTTACATTTACAGCACATCTTAATTTGGAGGTTTTCCAGTTCTCAACAGGCACACATGGATACTTCCTACCTTATTGACTAGTCATTCTCTCCTATTAAAAACATCATTATAAAAGAGCTTCCTCCAGCCAGGGCCATACTAATTGGCTCTCTATTACTATTCTCAAAAATTTTTTCTACAAACAACTTCTACTTCCTAATCTATCAATTACTCTTCACCCTGTCTCATCTGGCTTTCACCCTTGCAAATCCATCATCACTACTGTTGCTCGTATCACCACGTTGCTAAACCAAATGGAAATTTTTCTAAGTAGAATTATCATCACCTTGTTGCATAATTGATGTCTTATTTCCTTATAACTTCTTTCTCTTTAAATAACATGCCTAGTTTTATTCCTCCATCACTGATACCTTCTTAATCCCGAGTTAACAAACCAGTTAAACAGACAAACAATACAAAGCCCTTGCTGCTGAGGCTAAGTCACTTCAGTAGTGTCCGACTCTGTGTGACCCCATAGACGGCAGCCCACCAGGCTCCCCCATCCCTGGGATTCTCCAGGCAAGAATTCTGGAGTGGGTTGCCATTTCCTTCTCCAACGCATGAAAGTGAAGAGTGAAAGTGAAGTTGCTCAGTCGTGTCTGACTCGTAGCGACCCCATGGACTGCAGCCCACCAGGCTCCTCCGTCCATGGGATTTTCCAGGCAAGAGTACTGGAGTGGGGTGCCATTGCCTTCTCCATACAAAGCCCTTACTCTTCCCTAAAACCTGGCCTTCTTCCACTGTCTCCCAGGGTAACAAATGGCATAGTTATTGGTCCAGGTGTTTATAAAATTGTATCTGTCTCTGTCTGTCTGGCTGGTTCTCTCTTGCTATCTCTCTGCCTCTAAATATATCTGCACTGTTTAATTCAAGAAATATTTGAGTTTGTACTTTTGTACTATTTGCCAAACATCATTTTAAACAGTAAAAAATACAGATAAGGACTATTAAGGATTGATTTCATGTGCATATGCTATAAAGAGCAAGAGAAAAAATAATTACATACATGATACAATAATATACCATCTTAATACAGACATAATATTGTAAATATATAATTTCATATGTAGCAGCAGCAGCAGCAGCATAGAAAAATAAAATAGGATATCACTATGAGAATTATTATGAGATTAGAATTATAGTATATGGTTTGGTCAAAGAGGCCAAATTAACTGTGTGTGTTTGTGTGTATGTGTGAGTGTATTACAGACAACAGACAGTACGTTTGTATATAAATATTTCTGTGTGAATAGACATCTTCTTATGTATATAAATACTCAAATGAACACTTATATGCATATATATGTACATGTATGTATATATACAAAAAGATGGTGGCACTAGTGGTAAAGAACCTTCGTGCCAATTCAGGACACATAAGAGATGTGGGTTCTATCCCTGGATTGGGAAGATACCCTGGAGGAAGGCATGGCAATCCACTCTAGTATTCTTGCCTGGAGAATCCTATGGACAGAAAAGCCTGGCAGGCTGCAGTTCACAGTGTTGCAGAGTCAGACATGACTGAAGTGACTTCGCAGGCATGACATATACTAATTTAATTCTCACACTCATGAGAAAAAAAATTCCCCATTTACAGAATATCTCTCTCACAGTCATGCTGTTGTAAATAACAGAGCCTAAACTTGCACCAGCCTCCTACTCAGTGGCACAATCAATGCAAAATAATGGTCCCTCATTCCATTAATGTGGTATATTACATTGTTTTCTATGTACTGAATCATCTTTGCATCCTAGTGAAAAATTCTGCTTGGTCATAGTGTATACTCCTGTATTTTTATGTGGTGTTGAATTCAGTTTGCTAGTATTCTGTTGAGAATTTTTGCCTGCATTCTTTTTCTGGGATACTTGTCTATACTTTTATCTTCTTATGGTATGCATTAGTATTAGGGTGATACTGGCCTCATGAAATGAGTTCAGGAGTGTCCCCTTTCCTACATTTTGGAAAAGTTTAAGAATTGTTGTTTATTCTTAATGTTTGATAGAATTCAACTGGAAAGTCATCTTGGTCCTGGGAATTTCTATGTTGGAAAGTTTTTGATTACTAATTCTATCTCCTATATAGCTATTGGTCTTTTAAAGCTTTTTATTTCTTCTGGATTTAGTCTTGGTAGGTTGTTCTATTTGTTGGCATATAATTATTTATAATAAAAATAATTGGATTTCCTTTGCGGCTCAGCTGGTAAAGAATCCACCTGCAATGTGGAAGACCTGGGTTCGATCCCTGGCTTGGGAAGGTTCCCTGGGGAAGGAAAAGTCTACCCACTCCAGTAGTTTGGCCTGAAGAATTTCATGGACTGTATAGTCCATAGGGTTGCAAAGAGTCAGACATGACTGAGAAACTAAAAGAAAAAATTACCTTGAATTTTTAAAGATTTCTCTGAAATCTGTTGTAATGTCCCTCTTTCACTTCTGATTCTATTTGAGTCTTTTCTCTTTTTTCCATGGTTAGTATAGCTAAGGTTATTATTTTTATCTTTCAAAAACTTCAACTCAGATTTATTCATTTTTTTCTATTGTTTTTCTATTTTCTATTTCATTTGTTTAAGTTCTATTCTTTAATATTTTCTCCCTTTTATTATAAGATTAGTTGTTTGTTCTTTTTCTAGTTTCTTTACACACTTAGATGCAGTTAAATTGTTTATTTGAAATTATTCTTTTTAAATGTAGGTATTTATTGCTGTAACATCCCTTTTTTGCTGTAGCCCATTTGTCTCAAAATTTACTTCGCTTTTGATTTCTTCTTTGATCCAATGGTTGTTCAAGAGTATATAGTTTGATTTCTATTATTGAGTTTTTCTGTTCCCTCCCATTTGATTTCTAGCTTCATTCCATTGTGGTTAGAAAAAGATATTGAAATGTTTTCAGTTTCATCAAATTTAAGACTCATTTTGTGACCTAGCATGTGATTTACCCTGGCAAATGTTTTGTGTGCTCTTGAGAACACAAATTCTGATGTTGCTGAGTGAAGTATTCTGCGCATGTCTATTAGGTCAATTTGACTTAAGACTGCAGTTTCCTTATTGGCTTTTCTCTCTGGATGATTTATCTATTATTGAAAGTGGAGCACTGAAGTCTATTCTTAGTGTATTACTCTGTAATTCTCACTTCAGATCTTCCAATATTTACTTTGTATATTTAGGGGCTCTAATGTTGGTTATATAGTTAACTTTTGAACAATGGTTAGGGAGTTAGGGAACCAAGGCCCGACACAGTTGAAAATCTGCATACTGCTATCTCTGCCTCAAAAACAAAGGTTAATAATGATCCACCCAAGGCCTAGACACTGAAACACTCTGGACATAATCAGGACTCAAATCCTAGTTTCTTTTGATTCGGCATATTGTGATTTCCAGTCAAACACAAACCTCTCTGACACAGTTAAAAATCTGTAAAATGAAAATGCAAGTACTATATTTACTGAAAAAAACTGCATACAAGTGGACCTATGCAGTTCAAACTTGTGTTGTTCAAAGGCCAATTGTGTGTGTGTATTTTTCTGTTTTTTATCTTCCTGCTGATTTGACCTTTTATCATTATGCAATGAATCTTTTTTTTTTTTTTTTGTCTCTTGGTAAGTGTTTTAGAGTTTACTTTGTTTTACATTATTATAGTCACCACTACTCTCTTTTTATTACCATTTATATGGAATATCTTTTACCATCTATTTATTTTCTGTCCATTTGTGTCATTAAGCCTAAATTGAGTATCTGGTAAATAGTATACAGTTGGGTCTTGCTTATTTTTAATTCTTTAAACCATTCTTTATTTTTTATTTGGTGAGTTTAATCCTGTTATGTTTACAGTAATTATTAAAATACAATTAAAAACACTGACTATAATCACTTTGGTTTTATCCATCTGATTTGTAATTCTGTTGTTCCCCTCTTCCTCTCTTATTATCTTCCTTTGTGGCTTTTTTTTGTAATTATATATATATACATTTAAACTACTGTAAGTTTTTTATCTGTGGTTACCATGAAGTTTGTATGAAACTTCTTATAGAAATAGTTATCATTTTAAGCTAATAGTAACTATAGTCATATGCAAAAATCAACAATTTTACTTCCCTCTTCCACTTTATTATTGATGTCACAATTTACTTCTTTTTATATTGTATATTCATTAAAATGTTTTTGGATACTTAATAGTTTTGTCTTTTAACTTTTGTACTAGGGTTAAAGGGGATTCACTCACCATTATTACAGTATTAGAGCATTCTGAATTTGATCTTTACCAGATCAGATCAGATCAGATCACTCAGTCATGTCCGACTCTTTGCGACCCCATGAACTGCAGCACGCCAGGCCTCCCTGTCCATCACCAACTCCCTGAGGTCACTCAGACTCACATCCATCAAGTCAGTGATGCCATCCAGCCATCTCATCCTCTGTCGTCCCCTTCTCCTCCCGCTCCCAATCCCTCCCAGCATCAGAGTCTTCTCCAATGAGTCAACACTTCGCATGAGGTGGCCAAAATACTGGAGTTTCAGCTTTAGCATCATTCCTTCCAAAGAAATTCCAGGATTGATCTCCTTCAGAATGGACTTGTTGGATCTCCTTGCAGTCCAAGGAACTCTCAAGCGTCTTCTCCAACACCACATTTCAAAAGCATCAATTCTTCGGCTCTCAGCCTTCTTCACAGTCCAGCTCTCACATCCATACATGACCACAGGAAAGACCATAGCCTTGACTAGGCGAACCTTTGTTGCCAAAGTAATGTCTCTGCTTACCAGGGAGTTTTCAAATGCTTTTATGTTGCTGTTTAGTATTCTTTTGTTTCAGTTCAAGAAGTCCCTTTATTGGTTCTTGTAATTCAGGTCCAGTGACCAATTCTATCGCTTTTGGTTTGTCCTTTGGGCTTCAGAATCTAGTTTCTCATTTCTCCACAGATTTGGGACCCAGAGGGATGGTATGGGGAGGGAGGAGGGAGGAGGGTTCAGGACGGGGAACACATGTATACTTGTGGCAGATTCATCTTGATGTATGGCAAAAGCAATACAAAATTGTAAAGTTAAGCAAAATAAAATTAAAAAAATAAAAAAATATTAATCCATTTCTTATTTTCCTTTTTATACTGAAATTATTATTTTTATGTTTATTTCTACTTTATTACATAATTATTGATATGGATTTCAGTAAATAACATATTCACTGTCGGCTTTTGTTTTCTGGTCACTATAATTTTTTATTCCATTCCATGATTATTACCAAAAATTAAACTAAAAAATGCTAAATGGAGGAGAACATTGCAAATGACCTCCTCTAGGTGTCAAATTTATCAGATATAAGAATGGTCTGGCTAGAGCAGTGACCCTAGCCTTTACTCAAGTTAGATAAATAGAGATATGAAGGAATAAAATTTCACTAAGGAGGACAAAAGGATCAAAGTTAACATAAATCATCTATATCAAGGCATAAAGAGCATGTCCATGTGGTTGGAAAGTGGTCACTGAGGGTGATTGACTCAAGGTCAAAAGAAATGAGATCTTTGAAGATATAGATCTTTGAATATCTTTGAAGACAATAGTGAGCTTGTAGGTTCTCTCTAAAAATGAGAAGCAAGTAAAGGTTTGAGATTTTTAAGAAAGAAAGTTAAATAGGCTCTGATTTTCACTAAGTCAGAAACTTTGCAGTCATCCTCTAAGTCAAGTCCTGTCAGTCTTTATTTCTAAGACTCAGGTAGATAATATAACAGATTGCATAGAGATGTTTCAAAGAAGCATCAGTATTTCTGTTATCAAATGTTACTCAATTCATGATAACAATGGAATTTCTTTAAAAACAGAGTTTTATTGGAACACAGTCATACTGATTCATTTATGTGTTGCATGATGCTTTTCATACTATGACAGATCTGAGTATTTGCAGTAGAGATTGTATGTTCAACAAAGCTTCAAACATTTCTGTCTGACCATTTACAGGAAAACAAAAGTCAACTCTTGATATAGAAAAAACAAAATTAAAGCCAAAATTTGGTTATTTGAAAGAATGAATACATTAACTACACTCTAGAAAGACTGACAACAGATAAAATATAAACTAAAAATAGTAGGAATGAAAAAGTGGACTTACCTATAAAATACAAATATTAGGAAGTAATATGTTGGTAATTACCTTTGGAGAAGAAGATTGACATCTGAGATAAACAAATCTGTCAAAAAAAAAAAAAGCAAACTCCTATGGAAGGAAAATATCTTTGAATATTTATATTGCTATTTAAAATAAATGTTATTATTGATTAACCTCCCTTAAAAAAAAAAAAAAAAAAAACAGGTCCAGATAGCTTTGGAATGTAAGAACAAAGGGTTTACTCCCAAGATCTTTAGGAAGGCAATATTAAAAAAAATAATTTTGTAGTAGTTTTGTTGTGTAGTAACTGAGCACAAGAACATAATGTTTGCCAGAAGTCTTAGTTCATCAACATCTGCATATACTGCCTATTATTTTTCAATATTTATTTGCAAAAATCTGACTTAGATTTTCATTAACTGACTTAAAATCTTTCTCAAATGTGATTTTAACCTCTAATCAATCTCTGTTATATTATTCAATTCCAGGTAAGGCATTACTAACACTAAATATTTTAGAATTCTCTCCTCTCTGACTTAATAAAATAGCCCTTAGTCCAGAGAGGATTTATTATATGTTTATTAGCAGACTTTATTGAATGCAGCCTGCTTTTGAAAACAGAGTTATAACTTCTTAAGCTTTTCACAATATCACTTATAGTAACTCATCCTTATTGAAGATTTATGAATCTAATGCAGTGCAGTCAATAGATTTAATAAATGCTCAAATTTTACATGCTTAAAAATTAACACCAAGTAACAAAGAAGATTATGGTACTCTTTTACTGTTTTGTTATTAAGTGGTCCTAGTTACTGGTAGTTATACTGACCCCTCTGACAGGAATGTCATGGAAAATGTTTTATTAATGATTGGAGATCATTGTGAAAATGTGAAGTGCCACATAAATACTAAATTATTCCTGACATAAGGAACTAGACAATATCAGCTGTCCTAGCAATAAATGTCAGAACATGGGATTATTTTTGGAAAGAATCTATTGTCTAATCTCTGTCCCTTCAGTCTTTTGAAGAAGTTAAGGGTAAATGATTTACAGTTAGTAAAATTGAATAAACTCTACTCGATTCTGGAAAGATTGAAGGCAAGAGGAGAAAAAGATGACAGAGGATGAGATGATTGGATGCCATCACTGAATCAATGAACATGACTTTGAGCCGAGCTCTGGGAGTTGGTGATGGCCAGGGAAGCCTGGTGTGCTGCAGTTCATGGGGTTGCAAAGAGTCAGACATGACTGAGCAACTGAACTGAACCAAACTACTGGATTACTTAGTAGGATCACAAAAATAATGGACTAACAGGGCAGAAAGATCACCACGGTTAGAAAAAAAATGATATGAAATTCCAAAAGTAAAACAAAAAATGTCTAATATATAATATGAATAGACCAAGGAATTCTGTTCAAATATATGCATGAGTGCATCTGAGCTATTTCTTCAGTTGTATCTGACTCTTTGCAACCCTATGGACCACAGCCTGCCAGGGTCCTCTGTCCATGTGATTCTCCAGGCAAGGATACTAGAGTGGGTTGCCATGCCCTCCTCCAGGGGATCTTCGCGACCTAGAGATCAAACCCATTTTTCTTGTCTCCTGCACTAGCAGGCAAGATCTTTACCACTGGTGCCACCTGGGAAACCCCAGAGAAATGCATACTTAATAATGAAAAGGATAAGTTCCAGAAATAAATGATATGTGATAAGTATAATGATGGACCTGTTATAGAAGTGAGAATGTGTTAAATGCATACTATTCATAGTTCCACTGGAGAAGGTAGCAGATAACCCCAAATAAACCACAAAAACAATCAACCTGAAAAAAAAAAATGAACAAAAAATCACTGCATTATAACTTCAGTTCAGTTCAGTCACTCAGTCATGTCTGACTCTTTGCAACCCCATGTATTACAGCACACCAGGCTTCCCTGTCCATCACCAACTCCTGGAGCCTGCTCAAACTCATGTACTTCAAGTTGGTGATGCCATCCAACCATCTCATCCTCATCATTCCCTTCTCCTCCTGCCTTCAATCTTTCCCAGCATTAGGGTCTTTTCCATTGAGTCAGTTCTTTGCATCAGGTAGCCAAAGTATTGGAGTTTCAGCTTCAGCATCAGTCCTTTCAATGAATATTCAGGACTGATTTCATTTAGGATTGACTGGTTGGATCTCCTTTCTGTCCAAGAGACTTTCAAGAGTCTTTTCCAACACCACAGTTCAAAAGCATCAATTCTTTGGTGCTCAGCATTCTGTATAGTCCAACTCTCACATCCATACATGATCACTGAAAAAGCCATAGCCTTGACTAGCTAGACCTTTGTTGGCAAAGTAATGGTTTAAAGAAATTAGTTTAATTTTGAATATAAAAAAGAAAATCCATTTGTTGGTGATACTAAAAATATTATCTTTGACTATCTTAGGACTCTTAAAATACTCATAAGGAAAGAAAGAAAACAATAGGATATGACATTACTATAAATCTGATTAAGCTAGGTTTATGATTTTAAGGGCTCTGGTGGCTCAGATGGTAAAGAAGCTGTCTGCGATGCAGGAGACCTGAATTCAATTCCTGGGTCAAGACGATCTCCTGGAGAAGGGAATGGCTACCCACTCCAGTATTCTTGCCTGGAGAATTCTGTGGGCAGAAGAGCCTGATGGGCTACAGTCCATAATGTCTCAAAGAATTGGATAAGACTGAGAGACTGACAATATCACTTTTGTGGTTTTTTAATATTTTTAGGAGACATACTTTAGAAAAGTTAGAAGTATTATATTTTCAGTACACTAGTATATGTGTTAAGAATGTTGCAAATTTGAGTAACATGGAAGATAAGGCAGAAATGAAAGGAAATAGACAAGTATATTGAAGTTTAAAATGTTACATGAGACATTTAACAGTATCATGAAGGACAGCACCCATCAACCTCCATAACTTCACAAAACCCTTCTAATACAGCAATTGAATTAGTTAAGGACTAAACTAAAAAGTAAATAGGGCTGGAAAAGTCAGTGGCAATGTTTAAAAAACTGTATAAATGGTGTGCTGAGGAGCAACCTGATTTATGGATTTTAACTCCCCCAAATTTCTGGAAGTGGAAATGAACTTGGTATGAAACAGGTAGATTGACTGAAAGTATATCTAAAAGGAAGTTATACCCAAGGTCCACTTGCCTCATTTCATGCAACCTGCGGATGATGGATGATTCCACTTCTACAGAGCAGAAGACTACACATTATTCCTGGTAGAGGGTAATTAAGACCCTGGACCGACATATATCATGTATGGTTTAAAGGAAAGTGTATGTACCAATATTACAAATTTTGGGACCCACCAATGTCTTTCTGCTAGAATTCTACAATTTTTGAGAGCAGTTATCCAGGCTTATATTCTTCCAAGATGGAAAACCTTACTAGCAGAGAAGAATGAGTTAAAATTCTGACACTGAGGATTCCCTATTGAAATGACTCAGCCAGATGATACCTCAATAATGACTGTACAAAAGAAGCCCTATGTGTAAGTACAGAATTTTCAAACAGTATTTTTATTATGCTGCTTTTAAAGATAAGAAAATAACCAGAAATTACTACATTGCTTTATTTTTTAAATTTTTTTTCAATGTTTAAATTTTATTTTGCTTAACGTTACAATATTGTATTGCTTTTGCCATACATCAAGATGGATCCGCTACAAGTATACATGTGTTCCCCATCCCGAACCCTCCTCCCTCCTCCCTCCCCATACCATCCCTCTGGGTCGTTCCAGTGCACCAGCCCCAGGCATCCGTTATCAGGCAACGTACCTGGACTGGCAACTCGTTTCAGATATGATATTATACATATTTCAATGCTATTCTCCCAAATCATCCCACTCTCTCCTGTTCCCAGAGTCCAAAAGTCTGTTCTATACATCAGTGTCTTTTTTGCTGTCTCGTAAACAGGCAACAGACAAACAACTAATCTCAAAAATATACAAGCAACTCCTACAGCTCAATTCCTGAAAAATAAATGACCCAATCAAAAAATGGGCCAAAGAACTAAATAGACATTTCTCCAAAGAAGACATACAGATGGCTAATAAGCACATGAAAAGATGCTCAACATCACTCATTATCAGAGAAATGCAAATCAAAACCACTATGAGGTACCATTTCACGCCAGTCAGAATGGCTGTGATCCAAAAGTCCACAAGCAATAAATGCTGGAGAGGGTGTGGAGAAAAGGGAACCCTCTTACACTGTTGGTGGGAATGCAAACTAGTACAGCCACTATGGAGAACAGTATGGAGATTCCTCAAAAAACTGGGAATAGAACTGCCCTATGATCCAGCAATCCCACTCCTGGGCATACACACTGAGAAAACCAGAATTGAAAGAGACACGTGTACCACAATGTTCATAGCAGCACTGTTTAGAATAGCCAGGACTTGGAAGCAACCTAGATGTCCATCAGCAGATGAATGGATAAGCAAGCTGTGGTACATATACACAATGGAGTATTACTCAGCCATTAAAAAGAATACATTTGAATCAGTTCTAATGAGGTGGATGGAACTGGAGCCTATTAAACAGAGTGAAGTAAGCCAGAAAGAAAAACACAAATACAGTATACTACATTGCTTTAAAAACAAACAAAAAAAACCAGAAATAATCTAACAAACATTAAATGAAAGAATAAGAAATCCCCAATAAAGTAGAAATAAAACATGAGACAATGTATCTGTAAAGTATACACAGAAATAAAAGAAGTCTTAGAAGAAAGAACATTGAGAAGAGTTGAGTCAAATGAAGGAAGAGCAAAAGGCCTAGATTACCAACAAATGAATCAATAGAGACCTATAGCAAAACATATCAACATCATATTTCAAAAATCTTTGGAGCATAATTTGATACTTTATCACTCTCTTTATCCATGCAGTTCCCTCTTCTACTTCAAGGACAGCTCACTCTCCTTGAATTTTTCTTTCTCTCTGGAAACTCATTCTTAGTCTCTCTTTTTAAAATTTTTATATTGGAGCTTGGTTGATTTACAATGTTATTTAAGATTCAGATATACACCTAAGTGATTCAGTTAAACACATTTTTGAATCTACTGTTTTTTCAAAATCTTCTCCCATTTAGTTCATTACAAAATGTTGCAGTAGATTTCCCAGTGTTATACAGTAGATCTTTGTTGGTTATCTGTTTTAAATATAGTAATTTGTTACACGTCAATCCAAACTCCCATATAGCCCTCTCTCACACTCATCCCTCCAGGTAACCATACATTTGTTCTCTATATCTGTGAGTCTGTTTCTGTTTTGTAAATAATTTAATTTATATCATTTTTTACTCTCTTCATATACATGATATCATATGATATTGCTTTCTCTAACAATTATTTAGTATGACAATCACCAACTCAATCCACATTGCAGCAAATGGCATTAATGCATTCTTTTTAATGACTGAGTAATATTCCATTTGGCACCACCCATATGGCAGAAAGTGAAGAAGAACTAAAAAGCCTCTTGATGAAAGTGAAAGAGGATAGTGAAAAAGTTGGTTTAAAGCTCAACATTCAGGAAACGAAGATCATGACATCTGGTCCCATCACTTCATGGGAAATAGATGGGGAAACAGTGGAAACAGAGTCAGACTTTATTTGTTGGGGCTCCAAAATCACTGCAGATGCTGATTGCAGCCATGAACTTAAAAGACACTTACTCCTTGGAAGGAGAGTTATGACCAACCTAGAGAGCATACTGAAAAGCAGAGATATTACTTTGCCAACAAAGGTCCTTCTAGTCAAGGCTATGGTTTTTCCAGTGGTCATGTATGGATGTGAGAGTTGGACTGTGAAGAAAGCTGAGTGCCAAAGAATTGATGCTTTTGAACTGTGGTGCTGGAGCAAGGAGATCCAACCAATCCATTGTGAAGGAGATCAGCCCTGGGATTTCTTTGGAAGGAATGATGCTAAAGCTGAAACTATAGTACTTTGGCCACCTCATGCAAAGTGTTGACTCATTTTAAAAGACTCCGATGCTGGGAGGCATTGGGGGCAGGAGGAGAAGGGGATGACAGAGGATGAGATGGCTGGATGGTATCACTGACTCGATGGACATGAGTCTGAGTGAACTCTGGGAGTTGGTGATGGACAGTGAGGCCTGGCGTGCTGCAACTCATGGGGTCGCAAAGAGTCAGACACAACTGAGGGACTGAACTGAACTGAATGTTCCATTTATATATGTACCACATTTCTTTAGCCATTCCTCTGTTGATGGGCATTTAGGTATGAACTGTGGTCCATGAACACGAGTGCATGTATCTTTTTGAACTATGGCGTTCTCTGAATATATGCCTGGGAGTCGAATTGCTAAATCATACAGTAGCTCTATTTTTACTCTGTTAAGGAATCTCCATACAGTTATCCATAATGTTTGCACTGATTTACATTCCCACCAACAGTATAGGAGGGTTCACCTTTTATCCATACTATCTCCACTATTTATTGTTTGTAGATTTTTTTGATGATGGCCATTCTGACTGGTGTGAGATAATATGTAATTGTAGTTTTGATTTGCACTTTTCTAATAATTAGTGATGTTGAGCATCTTTTAATATGCCTCTTGAACATCTGAATGTCTTCTTTGGAGGAATATCTATGTAGATCTTCTGCTTATTTTTTGATTGCGTTTTTTGTTTTGATATTGAGGCACATAAGCTGTTTATATATTTTGGAGACTAACCCCATGTCAGTCACATATTTTGCAAATATTTTCTCCCATGTTGAGTTATCTTTTTGTTTTGCTTATGGTTTGTTTGCTGTGCAAAAGTTTTTGAGTTTAATTAGGTCCCATTTGTTTATTTTTGATTTTATTTCCTTTATTCTGGGAAATGGATCCAAAAAGATATTCCTGCTATTTATGTCAAAGAGTGTTCTTCCAGTGTTTTCCTCTAACAGTTTTATAATATCCAGCCTTACATTTAGATCCATTTCAAGATTAATCCATTTTGAGTTTATCTTTGTGTATGGTGTTAGGGAGTGTTCTAATCTCACTTTTTATATGTAGCTGTCCAGTTTTCTCAACAACATTTTTTAACCAGACTGTTTTTCCTCCATTGTATAGTCTTGCCTCCTTTGTCACAGATTAATTGACCATAAGTATTTTCAGGAAATGGCAACCCACTCCAGTGTTCTTGCCTGGAGAATCCCAGGGACGGGGGACCCTGGTGAACTTCTGTCTATGGGGTTGCAAAGAGTTGGACATGACTGAAGCGACTTAGCAGCAGCAGTATATGGGTTTATTTATGGGCTTTCATTCCTATTCCATTGATCTGTATTTCCACTTTTGTGCCAGTACCATACTGTTTTGATTACTGTAGCTTTGTAGTATAGTCTGAAGTCTGGGATCCTGATTCCTCTAGCTCTGTTATTCTTTCTCAAGATTGCTTTGGCTTTTGGGGTCTTTTGTATCTCCATACAAATTTTAAGATTTTTTTCTAGTTCTATGAAAAATACCATTGATAATTTGATAGTGATTGCTTTGAATGTGTAAATAGCCATGGGTAATATAGTTTGACAGAACTGATTCTTCATCCAAGAACATGGTATATCTTTCCAACTTTTTGTGTCATCTTCCATTTCTTTTATCAGCATCTGATAGTTATGGGAGTATAGGCATTTTGTTTCCTTAGGTAAGTTTATACCTAGTTATTTTATTCTTTTTGATGCAATGGTAAATAGAATTGTTTCTTTAATTTCTCCTTTTAATCTTTCATTGTTAGCATATAAAATGAAACAGATTTCTGTGTGAATTTTGTATCCTTCAACTTTACCATTAATTGGTGAGCTCTAGTAGTTTTTATTATCATCTTTAGGATTTTCTATGTATAGCATCATCTGCAAACACTGCCAGTTTTACTTCTTATTTTCCAATTTGGATTCCTTTTATTTCTTCTCTTCTGTGGCTAAGACTTTCAAACCTTTGTTGAATAAAATAGAAGGTGAGAGTGTACATCCTTGTCTTGTTCTTGATCTCAAAAGAAATGCTTTCATCTTTAACTGTTGAGTATTATGTTAGCTATTTCTCAAATATGCTGATTCTTCTGTCTTTGTCCATTTTGTTTTTAAAGCTGAAGTTTCTTAGGGCTAAAACTCAGACCTTTTCTTTCTATTCTCATTTCCTTGATGTTCTCTCCAAGTCTCATATATTTAATCTATATTCTAACTTCCAAAATTACGTGTCATACTGGTCTTTGTCTTAGCCTCAGCTTTCCAGTTTATCTATTCATCATCTCAAATCAAAATGTATAAAAATGAACTCCTAATATCATTTTCACCTCCAGCTATCTTCTTGAGGTCACACTTTACTCATTTTATGGTAACTTCATCTTTCAAGGTGTTTAACACCAAAACTGATGTCATGTTTGAAGTTTTTTTTTTTATGTCCAATAAATTGGAAAATCGTCTTTCCTCTCATTTAAAATGAATCTAGATCTGAGCACTTCTCACCATCTCAGTTACTACCTCTGAGTTTGTTCAACCATCAACTCTTCTTTGCCATGATCTTATAACTGTTGTTTCTACTCCTTAACCTGTTTCCCAACATTGTGTTTTCAACAGAGCAGTAGGGTTGATATTTTTTTAAATTTGATCATTTTCCTGCTTTTAATATTGCAATGGTTTCCCATTCCGCTCATAGGAAAATCCAAAGTTCTGACAATAATTCACAAAACCATGCATGAGCTAGCCATTTAGTTGTTCCCTCATCACATTCACTACTAACCTTCTGGCTAAATCCCTGTACTTAATCTAGACATGTTCAAGCAAAATGGATCTTATGCTCACCATTTTTCTGCCTAGAATGATGTGACCAATGTATTTGCCTGTCTGATCCTTTTATTCCATTTCTTCCTTGCTCAAATGTCACTTTCACTGCCTGGCTCTTTATTTAAATTGTATCCTACCTTTCCTACAGATAGTTCCAGATCCTTTTGTCTTCTCCGCTTTTTACTTTGGCCATTGTACTTAGCTTATGCTTTGTCGAAGTAATTTGATATCTGTATACTATGACAGTATTGAAACAGACCTAGATTTCTTAATTCATATGCTTTGCTTCTACTTAATGTCTTTCATAAATCTAATGACATCTACAAAAATTCTTAAACAGTACAAATGTTTATGGAGCATTCATATTCTAAAGGGATATAGGTTCACAATAGGTCCAAATTATCCAACTACTCTGGGATAATAGCAGTACTTACCTAATAAAAATTATGATTATGAGTTAAAATATGTAGGATGTTTAAAACAATGCTTTTCATTGTTAGTTCTATCTAAGAATTTCCTATTATTATTCTTAGTTTTTTTTTTTTTTTTTTTTAATGTGGTTTTATTCCTGTAAATAAAGAGAAGGCAATGAGAGAAGACAATGGAGAAGGCAATGGCACCCCACTCCAGTACTCCTGCCTGGAAAATGCCATGGATGGAGGAGCCTGGAAGACTGCAGTCCATGGGGTCGCTGAGGGTTGGACATGACTGAGCGACTTCACTTTCACTTTTCACTTTCATGCATTGGAGATGGAAATGGCAACCCACTCCAGTGTTCTTGCCTGGAGAATCCCAGGGATGGGGGAGCCTGGTGGGCTGCTGTCTATGGGGTCACACAGAGTTGGACATGACTGAAGTGACTTAGCAACATTACTGTAAAAACATGTACTAGTTATCTGAGTCTTAATTAATCCTGAAGTCTGAACCTTCAGGGGTCAGTCCATGCATCTTCTACTCAGCATCTTAGAGATTGAGGGGGAAAAAATGTTTTCTACAATGAATTAATGAAGTGCAGTAATTATTACATTTTGCTTTTGGAAAAATAACCCGAGGAACTATGTGTGGCACACAGGCTCAGTAATTGGTATGTGGGCTTAGTTTCCCTGCAGCATGTGGGATCTTAGTTTCTTTGTTCCCTGACCAGGGATTGAATCCTCCTCCCCTGCATAAGAAGGGTCTCAACCACTGGACCACTAGGGAAGTCCCGAGTCATTTTAAGTTTTTCACAGAAGTATATCCAAGCTGTTTCTTTCATGCTGCTGAGAACAACCTCTGGTTGTTGCCTGGGAGCTCAGGTAGCATTGTAGAATGCACCGTCCCTGCATGGGTCCTCACATATCGTTGGCTTCCCATTGCATGATAGTTGGGTCTAACGTGTGTTTTAAGAGACAGAACATGAGAACAGCCTGGGCCCAGAAGGTGGAACTATATCATTTTCTTCATTTTCTTCATATTCAGTGAGTGGGCGAAAGGAGTCACATAATTTGCCCGTATTTAAGGGGATAGATCTCTTCACTGTGAGTGTCAAATAATTCATAATATTTTAATTCACCATGCAGTTTTTTAGATTTTTTTTTTTTTTTTTAGTCAAGGGAAAAAAGATTAAGATGGCTTTGACAGTTGTGGATGGAGCAGGGAGTGATCTCATGATCTCTATTGTGGGGATCAGAGTGAAAGGTCCTGGTCATTGAGAAGATAAAGAGGGTTAGGTCACTTCCAGGAAAGGAAGAAGGTGGACTATTTGCGATGACTTATTTATTTTGTGTTCTCTTTTCCTCCATTACTTGACCACTACATTATAGGTTTGGAGCAAATATAATGTTAAGTGAAAAGTTAAGTTTGCCATGGGCTGTGTACAACATCCAAAGGCTTGGTATTAAATCCTCATCCTCCCAATTACTAATTTGTACTGAATACTGTAATATTTCAGTCTGTTTCCCATCTGTAAACAATATCTAACTATATTTGCATTTTATGATAGGCCCTACTCTTTCTAATTTCATATTTTAGATGAAAATATCAGTAAATAAATTCTGACAGGCAAATATATTTGTGCATAAAGCTTCATAGTATAGAACTTGGCCTAGCAGTGGGTCTTCTGATTCCTAGGCTCGGTTATTGCCTATACATTGCCTTTATGCATATTTTTTAAAAATTCATATAATCTCTTTTAATTTGCTTATTCACCAGCAAAATCTATGGCTTAAAGACATTGTCTCCAACCTAGTTCTTTAGATGATCAATATCAAGACTCAAGTTAAAGCCTTGTACTTGGCCTCTACTGACACTTTCCTGGCCTACACCACTGAAATTCACAAGGAGATGCTGTGCCTTTGGCAAAAGTTCTGCATGTATTTAAATATCAGGCAGAATGTTTTCTACTTCAAGGCAGTGTAATCAGGTTACCATGGCGCTGGAAGAAGAGGGCAGTCAGCATTAAATCACTGAAAGATTTCCAACTGACAGGCCTATAATCCTGGGTGTAGTGTATTGCCATCTTGGATAAATGGCTAAATAAAATTTTATAATGGTTCTCATTTTCAACAGAAAGAGAAATTCATTGCAAATTATAAGCTCTTTCCTCACAGCTTCCACAGCTTATGAAAGTACTGGCAATAAGACATGGCAAAATAACAAGAAGAACAATTGGCAGAGAAGTTTTAATTAAATTAACATACCAATCTTCCAAAGCTTAATTATTTAAATTGCTAACAGCACACTATGGAGGTGACAAAGCAGCAACTAAGACCCTGAATAAAACAGAATTGTTTAACAGCAGTTATTCTGCCTTTTAAAATGCATTCTCAGTGAATATTTAAATAGAGATTCTAATTATTTGAGGAGGTCAATAGGTGACACTTTAGTAATCAATGCCTGGCCCTGTAAACTGACCTTGAGTTTATCCTAATTAAGTCAGTTATTTGACAGCTGCATGTAAGTACATAATGTTTATCTTTTTCTTTTTTCCAATAGCAAAGCCTTGGGTTGGCCAAAAATTTCCTTCATGTTTTCCATAAAATTGAATGGAAAACCCAAACAAACCTTGGCCAACCAATACTGACTCTTTTTTTTTTTTTTTTTTCCTCTTTTTCCCCTCTTGCTTTAGGTTATGTTACAGTGGAGAAATCTTACAATTATAGGTAAGTGCAAGGGTCCCTTTTGTTTATTTTTGTTGTTCAGTCATTCAGTCATTTCTGAATCTTTTCAATGCCATGGGCTGCAGCATGCCAGGCTTCCCTGTCCTTCACTCTCTCTCGGAGTTGCACAAACTCATGCCCATTGAATTGGTGATGCCTTCCAACCATCTCATCCTCTTCTCCCCCTTTTCCTCCTGTCTTTAATCTTTCCCAGCATCAGCGTATTTTCTACTGAGTCAACTCTTTGTATCAGCTGGCCAAAGGATGGGAGCTTCAGCTTCAGCATCTGTTCTTCCAATGAATATTTAAAGCTCATTTCCTTGAGGGTTGACTGGATTGATCTCCTTGCTTTCCAAGGGACTCTCGAGAGTCTTCTCCAACTCCACAGTTAAAAAGAATCAATTCTTTGGCATTCAGCCTTCTTTATGGTCCAACTCTCACATCAAAACATGACTACTAAAAGAATCACAGCTTTGACTATATGGACCATTGTCAGCAAAGTGATGTGTCTGCTTTTTAATATGCTGTCTAGGTTTGTCATAGCTTTTCTTCCAATGAAAAAGTGTCTTTTAATATCATGGCTACAGTTACCATCTGCAGTGATATTGGAACCCAAAAACATAAAGTTTGTCACTATTTCCATTGCTTCCCCATCTATTTGCCATGAAGTGATGGGATCCGAGGCCATGAGCTTAGTTTTCTGAGTTGAGTTTTAAGCTAGCTTTTTCACTTTCCTCTTTCACCTTCAGAAAGAGGCTCTTCAGTTCTTCTTTGCTTTCTGCCATTAGGGTGGTATCATCTGCATGTGTGAGGTTATTGATATTTCTCCTGGATTTCTTGATGTCAGCTTGAACTTCATCCAGCCCAGCATTTCGCATGTTGTACTCTGCATATAAGTTAAATAATCAGGGTGACAATATACAGCTTCGATGTACTCCTTTTCCAATTTTGAACCAGTCATTTGTTCCATATCCTGTTCTAACTGTTGCTTCTTGACCTGTATACAGGTTTTCAGAAGGCAGGTAAGATAGTCTGGTATTCCCACCTGTTTAAGAATTTTCCACAGTTGATCCAGTGATCCACACAGTCAAATGTGGATCCACACAGTCAAACGTTTTAGTATATCAATGAAGCAGTAGATGATTTTCTGGAATCCTCTTGCTTTACTATGATCCAACAGATATTGGTAATTTGATCTCTAGTGTATGGGATGTTATTAAAAATAATTTCTCCTTTTGCTATCTTTACCTTTATATATTTCCTGACAGGGAAAAAAAAAGGTTAAATAGAAAAGATAAAGTAATGACTTTCAGGTTTATCCATTAATAATTCTATGTTATTATTATATAACAAAAGAAGTTATGTTCAAAATAATAGCTAATCCATTAGAAAATAAACAGAAATGAACACCAACTACACACTAGCCAGATCTGTTTAGTCCATGCTATTGTTTTCTTCATGACAAACATACTTCCTTTTCCTACCATCATTTTCAGTATTACTGCCTAAAGCTTGGCCTGTTTTTAATGCAATCTTTGCTCAGACATGTCGCAAAAATGGAGGAGTAGGCAAATGCACTAACTTTCCTGCAAAAGTTGGTAATAGTTTATTTCTATTCTTCTATTTTGATGGGCTTGGTTCTTTAGATTTCTGATAGAAGAACAAATAAAATTAAGACAGATAAAAACTCATGACTGACTATATAAGAAAACAATAAGAAACAGTAATTCTTCGGGAAAAAAGGCTGAAAACAGTGATAAGTGAGAATGTGAATACAAGACAACAATAATTTTATTATGAACAAAAGCAAAGAATTTTATTTGTTTTTAAATTCCATGCCAAAATTTAAGATATTATTTGCAGTTACACTTTTCAAGAGTAAAATGGTAGCATACATTACTTGCAACAGACAAACCAAAATCTATACAAATGGCAAATACGCACAGTAGAGTATGGATGTTGCACATACACACCAGAATTCTAATAACAATTTTCTCTAGGTTTTTGAGTTAAATAAGACACTGATTTCCTTGATTTTCCAATACTTTTCCAACAAGTTTATGTAAATTTGGAATTCTAAATACTACCTTTATTTAAATATACATTTCTTAATTTTAGTAGGATGTTTACACACCAGTATTTTACCAAAGTATTTGTTTCTTCTTATCTTCAATCTACTCACATCCTGGTAAAAGAATATATTCATCTCTGTGGGAAACTATTACTCATTTTTAGCTCACTCAGTTTGGATGGGCTTTCAAATGCCCACCCACTCCAGCATTCTTGCCTAGAGAATTGCATGCACAGAGGAGTCTGACGGCTACAGTCCATGGGGTCACAAAGAGTCAGACACAATTGAGAAACTAACACTTTCACCACATCCTCAGTTTCACAAAAGGGTGCAATTGTTTTTTCTAAAAGAATAAAATCATCCTATCCCTTTAACCACAATTCATCCTGTTATCATCAGTGTAAAAGAAAAAGACTCAGGACATCTACTGACTTTCCCTACTAGACATGAGGCTAAAGTGATATTACACTTGACATTGCTGTAGCTGCCTTAGAACTAAGGGGGAAATGTGCTCAGAATATGATTAACACAAGGAAAAGAACATAAACAAGTTAAGAGATGTAAAACTGCCCAGGAATGGAGTGGCCTCACTGTTAACGAGATACTTGAACATAATAACTCTGAGTTAAACCAGGTAGAACTCCAAGTAGATACTTGAGAGAGGATGATTCCAGGCAGAGGAAGCAGAAAAACACTAGTGTAGGTGGGAATGGGCTTAATGCCAAATTTGGCCTAATGTCTAAATAATAAAGGTTGTGTGTGTGTGCTCAGTCATGTCGAACACTTTGCGATGGTATGGACTGTAGCCCGGCAGGCTCCTCTCTCCATGAGATTCTCCAGACAAGAATACTGGAGAGGGTTGCCATTTCCTTCTCCAAATAAAGGTTACTGCATATCTAAAATAGTGGAAAAATAATAAAATCAAAATCACTAGCAGGTGCAGGTAATATCCATGCTTGTAGGCCATCAGAAGATTTTAATTTTAGTCAAAAACGGGTCATGACTAGAAAATTTTGAGTAGCAGAATGACATGATCCCATTTACATCTTTACCTTGATAGTCACAATCCTAAATGGAAAAGCATTCTGGGGTGGATTGAGGGGAGAAGAAGGCAGTGACGACCCACTCCAGTACTCTTGCCTGGAAAATCCCATGGATGGAGAAGCCTGGTAGGCTGCAGTCCATGGAGTCACTAAGAGTCGGACACGACTGAGCGACTTCACTTTCACTTTTCACTTGCATGCATTGGAGAAGGAAATGGCAACCCACTCCCATATTCTTGCCTGGAGAATCCCAGGGACAGAGGAGCCTAATGGGCTGCCGTCTATGGGGTCGCACAGAGTCAGACACGACGTAAGCAACTTAGCAGCAGCAGCAGCATGGCAAACATGGACGCAGGAAGCCAGTTTGTAGGTTGGTGCAACTTTCTTATTGAGAGAAAGTGTGCTGTTACTGAAATAAATAAATATTCAGAATAAGGCTTGGATTGTGAAGATTCTAGAAATGTGATGGCAATTATGAGGTCTTGTTTTATTTCCCCTGCTATTGCATTCAAACATTAGCTGCATTAATGTGCAAACACAGAGGTACTGTTTAGGAACTAATGAACACTTGATGTACTATAACTTGTGGGAGGTGCAAGATATTTAATAATAAAAAATTCCCTTCACTGTACTCTGATTACACTTGCAACATTTTGATTAAATTGCTTGTATTAAATATGAGCTAGAAAATTGCTGATATAATATGAAACTTGAAAGTATGGTCTAAAATGCATTTAACCTGCAGAAAATTAATGAACCAAAGACAATAAGATGGAATAATTTGATATTTAGAGTTTCAAGTGGGCAGCTTCCAGATACTAAATTAGGAGAATTAGAACACTAAATGCTATTATTTTTAAAACAGATTCTCTAACGTGGGAAATCTAAACAGTGTAAAGTAATTCAGATCAAATTATTTTTTAGAAATCACGTAGCTACATGTTTATTGATACAGTGTCCCTCTAAAATTAACTTGTCAAATGCATGCTTATATATTTTTTGTTAGCTTGTAAACTTTATAAATTGTATCTCTGGAATGAAATCAAGACATATTTGTGTAGGTGTAATACTTAAAGAAAAATTTTAAGAAAATGTTTAGGAGATGCAGTGAAGTTAATATCCCTATAGTAGACTAGGGGAATATTTGTTTTTAGGATTAAAAGAAAAATATCCTCCCCTAATCCAATTTAATCTCAGAAGAATATGATTAGGGAATTTGTGCATTTCTGAACAAGGACATTTCCCTTCTATACCTCCTTTCCCTTAAGAATAGCACCAGCTACAATGCATGTACATCTGTTTTGTATAAAGTCAATCATTCCTCATGTCTTGACATCTCGGAACAGCAATCATTCTTATATCTATTCAGTTAACACTGAGTACAGGTCACAGAGATTCTCATGGCTAGGACCATATTGTTGATGTAGGACTAAGCATTAGTGGCCATTCTGGGTATACAACCTCGCTCTCAACTTTATGAAGGAATAAAGTATATTAATACTTATTAGTTTTAGTTTATACCTGTGTGTGTATATATATACTGGGGCTTCCTTGGTGGTTCAGAAGCTAAAGAACCTATTACCAGGGAAGCCCCAAAACATATATAGGCAACTTAGATGGTAAAGAATATGCCTGCAATATGGGAGACACGGGTTCAATCCCTGGATTGGGAAGATTCCCTGGAGAAGGGAATGGTTACCTATTTCAATATTCTTGCCTGGAAAATTCCATGGACAGAGGAGCCTGGCAGGCTACAGTCCATGGGGTCACAAAGAATTGGACACAACTGCGACTAACACACACACACATGCACACACATACACATATATGAAATATGTATAGATTTTATTTCATATATATTTTATTTATATAGAGAAAGTGAGATGTAACTCACATAGAATAAAATTTACCTTTATAAAGTATAAAATTTAGTGATTTTTAGTACCTTCACAAAGTTCTGCAACCATCACCACTGTCTAATTCTCCATTTTCAATACCCCAAAAGGAAACAATGCATCCATTAGCAATTTTTCTACATATCCCTCATCTACTAGGCAACTGATAATTTACTATCCCTATAGATTTGCCTATTCAGGACATTTTATATAAATGGAGTTCTACAAGGTCTGGTCTTCTGTGTCCAGTTTCTTTCACTTAACATGATCTTTTCAAGATTCATTCTTTCTGTAGCATCTGTTGATACTTCCTACATTTATATTTTATTTATATATTCATTGGCAGATATTTGGATGCTTCCACCTTTTGGCTATTATATTAAATACTGCAGTAAAAATCTGTATACAAGTTTTCATGTGAACATGTATGTTCAGTTTGGTTTTGGGGGGACAGGGGTGAACTTTCTGGGAATTGCTCAATCATTAAGCTACTTTATCATAAACATTTTGAGGAATTTTCAAACTGATTTTCTAAATAACTGTGACATTTTATATTTTCACAAGCAACAAATGAGGATTTCAGTGTTTCCACATCCTTGCCAAAACTTTTTGCCAAATCTCATTGTGGTTTATATTTGCATTTCCCTAATATTGAGCATCTTTTACGTGCTTTTTGGCCATTTGTATATCTTCTTTGGAGACTGTTTAATCCAAGGGTTTTGTCCATTTTTTAATGACTATGTCAAGTGTTTAGCTAAACTCCTCCATGGTATTACTACCTTGGTGTCCATTTTGTTTGGCCAAGAAACATGCAGTGACCTTAAACTGACATTAGCCCCATCATGCAAGCACATGCCTAAAACAGCAACCTGCATTCCTTCTGTGATTTCCTAACAGCTCTTATGATCAGCAGTCTCTGCTGCCTTCTGCTACCTTTCTTTCATGCTCCCTTAGATAAGACTTCCATATAACTTACCAAAACCTTGCTCTTTTGGCTCAAATTGACCGATCCAGGCTTAGCCAAGGAACCCCAAAACACTCTTTCCGTCAACCCTAATAAATACACATGCCCCTGGTCCTGCCTCTCACTTTCTGTATTCTGTCTTCTTCTCCCTCTCCGGCCCTTCAAGATATGTCAGATACTTCTTCCAGGACTTGTGAATAATACAGTTCTCTATCACAGTTTCTCCTGTGGTCTTTTGTTGAATCTTGGTTCATCCTCTGGTGCCCTCTGCTCCACTTAATAAGGGCAAATTAACTTGTCAAATTCATCATAGATTGTGAGTTTTATAGCCTCTGTCTTCATATCTAACACAGTCTATTATAGACAGTATATAGAGGGATCATAATTTTTAACCCATTACTTAAACTTCTTTTTAAATGAAAATTTTATTACATTTAATTTTTTTAACTGGGGGTATAGCTGCTTTACAGTGTTGTACAGCAAACTGATTAGCTATCTGTATACATATATCACCTCCCTCTTGGACCTTCCTCCACCCCCACCCCATCTATCCAGGTCACCACAGAGCACCGAGCCGAGCTCCCTGCACTATATAGCAGATTCCCACTAGCTGTCTTACACCAGATAGTGCACATACATCAATCTCAGTCTCCCATTCATCCTATCACCAACCCTTCCAACCCCACCCCTATGTCCACATGTCCCTTCTCTACACGGGCGTCTCTAAACCTTCCTTGAAATAGGTTCATCTGTACCATTTTTCTAAATTTCACGTATATGCATTTAATATACAAAATTTGATTTTCTCTTTCTGATTTACTTCACTCTGTATAACAGACTCTAGGCCCATTCACATTTCTACAAATGACCCAGTTGCGTTCCTCTTTATAGCTGAGTGATATTCCATTGTATACATGCATCATATCTTCTTTATCCAGTCATCTGTCGATGGACATTTAGATAGCTTTCATGCTCTGGCTATTGCAAATAGTGTTGCAATTAACCCTGGGGTACATATATCTTTGTGCATTTTGCTTTCCTCAGGATATATGCATAGTAGTGGAATTACTGGGTCATATGGTAGTTGACTGCAGTCAACATCCCCAATGATTTTGGAGCCCAAGAAAATCTGTCATTTCTTCCACTTCTTCCCACTTTATTTGTCATGAAGTAATAGGACTGGATGCCATCATCTTAGTTTCTGAATGCTGTGTTTCAAGTCAGCTTTTTCATTCTCCTCTTTTACCTTCATCAAGAGGTTCTTTCATTACTCTTCTTTTACTGCCATTAAAATGATATCATCTGCATATCTGAGGTTGTAGATATTTCTCCTGGCTATCTTGAGTCCAGCTTGCAATTCATCCAGCTCAGCATTCTGCATGATGTACTCTACATGTAAGTTAAACAAGCAGGGTGACAATACACAGCCTTGTTGTACTCCTTTCCCAGTTTTGAACTAGTCAGTTTTTCCATGTTTTATTCTAACTATTGCTTCTTGAACTGCATATGGGTCTCAGGAGGCAAGTAAGGTGGTCTGGTATTCTCTTCTCTTTAAGATGTTTGCAATTTGTTGGAATCTACACAGTCAAGGGCTTTAGCATAGTCCTTGAGGCAGAAGTAAATATTTTTCTGGAATTCCCTTGCTTTCCTCATGATCCAACAAATGTTGAGAATTTGATCTCTGATTCCTCTGCCTCTTCAAAATCCTGCTTGTGCAAATGGAAGTTTTCAGTTCATGTATTACTGAAGCCTAGCTTGAAAGATTTTGACCATGACCTTGCTACCATGTGAAATGAGCACAACAGTATCATATTTTGAACATTCTTTGGCATTGCCCTTTGGGATTGATATGAAAACTGACCTTTTCCAGTCCTGTGGCCACTGCTAAATTTTCCAAATTTGCTGATTTATAGTGTATATAAAAGGGTAATGGATTTCTAATGTATTAATTTTATATCCTGCAAAATTACCAAATTCAACTATGAAATCTGCTAGACTTTAGTGGTATCTTTAGGGTTTTTTCTGTATAGTACTATGTCAGCTGTAAAAAGTGACAGTTTTACTTACTTTTCTTCCAATTTGGTTTCTTTTTATTTCTTCTCATCTGATTGCTATCACTATGACTTCCAATATTATATTGAATAAAAATGGTGAGACTGGATATCCTTGTCTTGTTCTTGATTTCAGATGAAATACTTCCAGCTTTTCACCTTTGAGTATATGCAAGCTGTGGTCTTAAATATATGATCATTATTTTGTTGAATATGTCCCTCTATTCCCACTTTCTGGTGAATTTTTACCATAAATGGATGTTAAATTTTATCAAAAAGCCTTTTCTTCTCTATTGAGATGATCATATGGCTTTTAATATTCAGGTTTTCAATGTGGTGTATCAAAGGTATTGATTTGCAAATACTGGAAGTAATTTTTCTTGATGTAGGTAAATTTATTTTTATTTTGTTGATTGTGTTTTGTTGCTGTAAAAGAAATCATTATATAATCCAAGAACATAAAGATTCAGCTGTATAATTTCTAAGGATTTTATAGTTTAGTTCCTATAACATGGTCTTTGATTTATTTAGGGTTTTATTTTATATATCATGTAAGGTAAAGACTAAACATCAATATTTGTGTGTGTATTTATATATAGATATTGTGCTTAGTTACTTAGTCATGTCCAACTCTTTGCAACACCATGGACTGTAGCCAGCCAGGCTTCTCTGTCCACAGGGATCCTCCAGGCAAGAATACTGGAGTGGGTTGTCATACCTTCCTCCAGGGAATTTTCCCAACCCAGGGATTGAACCCAGGTCTCCCGCACTGCAGGTGGATTCTTTATCATCTGGGTCATCAGGGAAGCCCAAGAATACTGGAGTGGGTAGCCAATGCCTTCTTCAGGGGATCTTCCTGACCCAGGATTTGAACTGGGGTCTCCTGCACTGCAGGCAGATTCTTTACCAGCTGAGCTACCAGGGAAGCCCCATATATTTACATTTAATTTTTACAAAAGTGGATATGTATGTATGCATATGGAAAAGGCAATGGCAACCCACTCTGGTACTCTTGCCTGGAACATCCCAAGGACGAAGGAACCTGGTAGGCTGCAGTCCATGGGGTCGCTAAGAGTCGGACACGACTGAGTGACTTCACTTTCACTTTTCACTTTCATGCATTGGAGAAGGAAATGGCAACCCACTCCAGTGTTCTTGCCTGGAGAATCCCAGGGACGTGAGGGCCTGGTGGGCTGCCATCTCTCAGGTTGCACAGAGTTGGACACAACTGAAGCGACTTAGCCGCAGCAGCATATATGAATATGGAATATAATTTTATTCCATCGTACTGTTGAACCATGAAGTCTTGATTTCTGTGACTTAAGTTTGAAAAATCAGAAAGTGAGACTTCTACATATTTTGTTTGATTTTTAAATTTGTTTTTCAGTTTATTCTATTATTCTGTGTTTTGCAATTCAATATTTTTGTATCAGAATAGAAATTTCTACATAAAAGTCAACTGGAGTACCTTTATTAGAGTTTGTGTTAACTCTGTAGATTACGGGTTTTGCCATCTTAACAATGCAATCTTACAAGCCATGAACATAATATGCTCTTGCATTCTCTCTAGTCTTTAATGTCTTTAACAGTGTTTTGTTATTTTCCACATGAAAGTCATGTGCTACTTTTATTCAATTTATTTCTAAGTGTTTTTGATGCTATTATAGATGAAAATGTTGAATCAGTTTTATTTTATGATACTTTTTGCCAGTTATATAAATGCAATTTATTTTTGTTTATTAATCTTATATTCTGAACTGAAGCTTTGATAAATTCACTTATTAGGTCTAATTTTTTTTTTTTTTTTTTTTTTAGGATCCCTAGGATTTCCTGTATACAATATCTTGTTATCTGTGAAAATTTTTTTTTTTTTTTCCAATTTAGTTGCCTTTTATTCCTATTCTTTTTTTAATTGCCTGAGTAGAACCTGTATTTGGAGAAGGCAATGGCACCCCACTCCAGTACTCTTGCCTGGAAAATCCCATGGATGGAGGAGCCTGGTAGGCTGCAGTCCATGGGGTCGCTAAGGGTCAGACACAACTGAGCGACTTCACTTTCACTTTTCACTTTTATGCATTGGAGAAGGAAATGGCAACCCACTCCAATGTTCTTGCCTGGAGAATCCCAGGGACAGGGAAGCCTGGTGGGCTGCCGTCTATGGGGTCGCACAAAGGTGGATACGACAGAAGTGACTTAGCAGCTTAGCAGCAGAACCTATATTATACAATTTAATAGCATAGATACACTGTGAGCAAACTTTGTTGTCTTGTTCTTAAACACAGAGGAAACAAATCCAATCTTGTTATTCTTAAGTGTGGTTTTAGCAAGGTGTTTTTCCTTTTTTCACACCCCCCAGCAATGTGTTTTCTTTATTCCTTATTTTGTTCCTTTTTTTTTTTTTTTTTTTCTGGTTGGAACCTACCAAATAATTTTTAATTGAAGTAGTAAGAGAGGATATTCTTGTCTCATCCTGATTTTAGGAAAAAAGATTTTGATTTCTTATTTTTAAATATTATGTTTGCTGTGAGTCTGTCAAAAATTTTTATTTGTTATTAATACCATTGTCATATTATTACAAGTCTTATATAATTAATGCAGTGATCACACTAACATTAAAAATATCTTTATTTGTTCCTAATTATAATTTCTTTGCTATAGTCCATATTTTTTCCTGATATTAGGCACTCTTGTTTGATTACTTTTTAATTTCCTATTATTTTCATTGTTTGTGTCTGAGTCTAAAATATGTCTCATGAAAGCAAAACATTGTTGTTAGGTTTTGTATTTTTACCCATCCTGCAGGTGTTTTCTGTTTGATTATCGGTTTAATTTATTAAACATTAACATAATTACTAATGAGGTAAGATTTATGTTCTCTATTTCATTATTTGCTTTCTACATGTCTTAGGTCCCACTTGTCCCTCTGTCCTTCAATTACTGCTTTCCTTTTTATTAAATAAGTATTATATCTTAGTTTATCATTTTCACTTATTTAATTCACTGTGTTTTTTGAGATATTTTCTCCATGGTTGTTCTAGTTTTGAAGAGTTTACATATTAAAATATTACAATCTTCTTCAACTAATACTAACATTTTCCATATTATACAAAAATATCCCTTTATAGTCATTATTTCTCTGTTATTGTGTGGCTATCATCATACAAATTACATCTCTATACACTGCAGTGCAGTCAACAAAGGTTTATGAATATTGCTTTTTTGTAGTTGTCTTTCAGATCATATGGAAAAAAGTTATTATGTATATGCTAAATGTATATATTATATAAGTATGTATATGATTGTGTATATATATATATATATCTAATGGATGGTTTTATATTCAACATATATATACACTATATATATATGGTATATATATGAATTGCATATATATAATTCAGCATATATATATATGTTGAATTGTTGTGCCTAGTTGCTCAGTTGACTCTGGGTTGTAGCCTTACCAGGCTATTTTGTCCATAAGAATTCTCCAGGCAAGAATACGGGAGTGAGTTGCCATGCTCTCCTCCAAAGGGTCTTACCAACCCAGATATCAAACTCAGGTTTCCCACACAGCAGGCGGATTCTTTTACTGTCTGAGCCATTAGGGAAGCCCAAGAACACTGGAGTGAGTAACCTATTTCTTTGCCAGGAGAGCTTCCCGGCCCAGGAATCCAACCAGGGTTAGGTGGATTCTTTACCACCTGAGCTACCAATAGTTATCAGCAAAGGTAACTTCCCTGGTGGATCACTGTATAGAATCTGCCTGCAATTCAGGAGACTTGGGTTCCATTCCTAGGTTGAGAAGATGCCCTATAGAAGGAAATGACACCCTACTCCAGTATACTTGCCTGGAGAATTCCATGGATAGAGAAGCCTGGCAGGCTATAGTCCATGGGGTCACAAAGAGTAGACAGAATTGAGTGACTAACACTTTCAATCTGTGTCTTCTAGTGGATTCTGTTAATTATCTGGTGTCATTTATTTCAGTCTGAAGGATTGCTATTATTATTATTTGTAGAGCAAGTATGCTAGCAATAAAATTCTCATTTTTTTTTTTTTTTAATCTGAGAAGTCTCTCTTCTAACTGATTAATACTTATTCTGGATACAAAATTGCTGAATTACAAACTTTCTTTTCATTACTTTGACTATGTCATCCCACTGCCTGCTGCCTTACATTGTTTGATATTTTTCATCAAACTTGTGAACCTGTGGACCATTATATCTTCAAATATTCTTTCTATGCCATCTTCTCTCTCTCGTTCTGTTAATCACACTATTTATGTTGGTGCATGCCATATTTCACCACAGCTCTTACTGTTTCTTAATTCTTTTATTTTTCCATTTTACAGACTAAAATAATAGAGACTGAGTAAAATAATCTGTTATTGATTAATTGAGATAATTGAGATTATCTCAGTTTACCTATGTCAAGTAAAAGTTATTCTGGACGACTTCTAATGAATTTCACATGCTAATTAATGGGCTTTTCAATTGCTGAATTTCTATCTGGTTCTTTTTTATGATTTCCCCTTTTTTACTGATAGTTTATATTTGATAAACATTCTTTGCTTTAGTATTTTAGATATCTTTTAAGTTCTTTGAACATATTTAACTGATTTACGGTCTTGTTCTAGTAAGTTCAATGCCAATGGCTGGTTTTTATTGACAGTTTCCTTTTATGGGTAACACTTTGTTTCTTATTATATTTTATGTTTGAAAAATACACTTGTTAAATAACATAATGTGGCAATTCTAGAAATCAGATGCTTCCTTCTCTATCATTTGTTGTTGCTGTTTGTTTAGTGAGTTTTCTAAATTATGTAAATAATACATTCTTGTCATGATTGCATTGCCACATATATCTGCTTGGTTAGCTTATTGGGCAGCTAATGATTTTATAGATATTCCCTTAAGTGCTGTGATTAACAAGTCTTTTATTTTTTGCCAAGGGTTTTTGCATGTGAACTGTGGCTTGTCTACAACCCTCACCAAGCACTCAGAACTTCACTTGCACATAATCTTCTAATAATATGTCAATCGATTCAAAGCCCTGTATGGGTATCTCATTTTCCCAGCTTTTCCATTTGTCTATTTGTTAGTCTATCATTTGTCCCAATTGTTACACACTGTTTCAGACATCTGTAATGTTAAACAACTACCACTGATTGTTTTCAACAAATGCCCACCGAGAAAATCTATCTAACAATTGGTTAACTTTGATTTAAGTCAAATAAGTACCAATGTTTTAAGTACATCTTATAGGGAGTTACCCAGAGAAGGTGATGGCACCCCAGTCCAGTACTCTTGCCTGGAAAATCCCATGGAGGGAGAAGCCTGGTGGGCTGCAGTTCATGGGGTCACAAGATTTGGACACTACTAAGAGACTTCACTTTCACTTTTCACTTTTATGCATTGGAGAAGGAAATGGCAAACCACTCCAGTGATCTTGCCTGGAGAATCCCACGGACGGGGGAGCCTGGTGGGCTGCCGTCTATGGGATCGGGCAGAATCGGCCATGACTGAAGCAACTTAGCAGTAGCAATAGGGAATTACCAGACTGGACAAATATGGACAATTGAGAATGAGGCTTTGAAAGAGTTCTCTTCCATTTGAAGCTTGAATGCTGTTATGCTACTGCTTTTCATTGTAATTTCAGGTGGTTGTTTTTTTTTTTTTCCTAGAACACAGAGGGACAGTGATAGTAGGGGCGAGTTAAAATGTTATAATGCTCAATGCTCTAGTGCATTCATCCCTAGGTTTCTTTACCTGGGGATTTTCAGCCAAGGTCTTCCTCCTTTTCTGGGGAGGGTGTGGCAGAGTGGGGCAGGACATACCTTGAAGACACGTTTCCTGCTGCTGCTGCTGCTAAGTCGCTTCAGTCATATCTGACTCTGTGCGACCCCATAGACGGCAGCCCACCAGGCTCCCCATCCCTGGGATTCTCCAGGCAAGAATACTGGAGTGGGTTGCCATTTCCTTCTCCAATGCATGGAAGTGAAAAGTGAAAGTGAAGTCTCTCAGTTGTGTCCGACTTCTAGCGACCCCATGGACTGCAGCCTTGCCAGGCCTCTCCGTCCATGGATTTTCCAGGCAAGAGTACTGGAGTGGGTTGCCATTGCCTTCTCCGATGTCTCCTGAGTCTGACTCAATTTTCAGTACTTTTCTGTTTGTAGACCTCTCTTTTCTTCATACCATCTTATCTCCCCAAACCCCATACATCTGCAGGAAATTTTTGTTCAAGGATCCCTCCATAGTGGGAGAGTTCCTTCATGTCTCTACTGAGCCATCTGACCCTTTATTGGCAAGCCATTTATTGGGGGAAAACAAAATAGGGTTGATGTACTTTCTCCTGTTTAGATTCTTGCTTTTATCAGGGCAGTAAGTGATGAAAGCCTTAAAGTCTCATTTTGGCTTTTGGTTTTTAATCAATTAGTCCAACATTTGGCAGCTCAGTTTTATCTCCATTTCAACTGTGTATCAAACAACGCAATTCAGAGTATGCAGAGGTCTATAAATTTCTCTAAATGGTATTCACATTAAATTAAAGCATGGGTTAGTGCTGATGTCTCTGACTCTAATCCATTTTTACATGAATCATTTTTTACATCCTTCTCTATCTGTAAGTTCCCATTTGAAAAGTGAGAAAACTTACTTCTACCATCCTGCAGCCATGTACTTAATTCTTGAATGCTGGTATACATGTATATTAGTATCAGAATTATTAACCCATACCCGATGAGAAATGACTGTCAACTATATACAGTTCTTATGTGCAGTTTTCTTTCATCAGTCAGTTCAGTCCCTCAGTTGTGTTTGACTTTGCAACCCCATAGACTGCAGCATGCCAGGCTTCCCTGTCCATCACCAACTCCCAGAGCTTACTCAAACTCACATCCATAGAGTTGTTTATGCCATTCAACCATCTCATCTTCTGTTGTCCCCATCTTCTCCTGCCTTCAATCTTTTATAGCATCAGGGTCTTTTCAAATGAGTCAGTGCTTTGCATCAGGTGGCAAAGTATTGGAGTTTCAGCATCAGCATTAGCAACAATCCTTCCAATGAATATTTAGGACTGATTTCCTTTAGGGTGGACTGATTGGATCTCCTTGCAGTCCAAGGGACTCTCAAGAGTCTTCTCCAAAACCACAGTTCAAAACATCGATTCTTCGGTGCTCAGCTTTTTTTATAGTCCAACTCTCACATCCATGCATGACTAGTGGAAAAACCATAGCCTTGACTAGATGGACCTTTGTTGGCAAAGGAATGTTTCTGCTTTTTAATATGCTGTCTAGGTTGGTCATAACTTTTCTTCCAAGTAGCAACATGTCTTTTAATTTCATGGATGCAGTCACCATCTGCAGTGATTTTTAATCCCAAGAAAATAATCTGTTACTCTTTCCATTGTTTCCTCATCTGCTTGCTATGAAGTGATGGGACCAGATGCCATGATCTTAGTTTTTAGAATGTTGAGTTTTAAGTCAACTTTTTCACTCTCCTCTTTCACTTTCATCAGGAGGCTCTTTAGTTCTTCTTCACTTTCTATCATAAGGGTTGTGCCATCTGCATATCTTAGGTTATTGATATTTCTCCTGGAAATCTTGATTCGAGATTGTACTTCATCCTGCCTGGCATTTAGCATGATGTACTCTGCATATAAGTTAAATAAGCAAGGTGACAATATGCATTCTTGATGTACTCCTTTCCCGATGTGGAACCAGTCTGTTGTTCTATGTCCAGTTATAACTGTTGCTGCTTGACCTGCATACAGATTTCTCAAGAGGCAGGTCAGGTGGACTGGTATTCCCATCTCTTGATGAATTTTCCACAATTTGTTGTGCTTCACACAATCAAAGGGTTTGGCTTAATCAATAAAGCAGAAGCAGATGTTTTTTTCTGGGACTCTCTCGCTTTTTTGATGATCTAATGGATGTTGGCAATTTGATCTCTGGTTCCTCTGCCTTTTCTAAATACAGCTTGAACATTTGGAAGTTCATGGTTTACATAATGTTGAAGCCTGACTTGGAGAATTTTCTTTACCTTTAGTCTTATAGATTACACTCATATCCAGAGTTACCTGGATTGCCAATCTCTTGTATACTTTCCAGTGAAACTGTTTAATGTGTAATACCATTATTTTTTCACATTCTGCATTCTGTGCTGGAATCCTCTGATCTTCTAAAGAACTTTAACATTTTCTCATGCCATAAAGTTCAATTTTTGTGCTCTAAAATTCTGAGTATTGACAATTTGTTCATGTAACCACCATTACTATTTCATACACAGTCTCACTGTAGTAAAATTCTGTGTTTCACATATTCAACCTATCCCCACCTACTCATGGATCTCTTAAATCCACTGATCTGTTTACCATCTCTATAATTTTACTTTCCCCAGAATATCATGTAATTGGAATAATAAATAGTCCTCACTACTCCACATGCTTACCAATAGCTGGTATTGCTATTAATAGTTTTTGGATTTTGATAATTGTCATAGGTATGTATGTGTGTTGTATTATTGCTCTATTTGCAAATACCTAATGAGAAATACTTTTGAGCATAATTTTATATGATTATCACTGAAAATATTTTTTTGGAGTGGAGTCTATAAACACATTTTTGCATGTTATAACGGAATTGTTTTGGTTTCTTACTGATGAATTTTAAGAGTTCTTTGTATATAGATACAAATTCTCTATCAGATGTGTTCTGCAAGCATTTTCTCTCAATATGTCGCTAATCTTTCAATCCTCTTAATAGTGCCTTTGAAAAGTAGTGGTTTTTTAAACAAAAATTATTTATTCTTTTTTGGTTGGGGTCTTTGCTGTGTTTGTGCAGGCTTTTTTTTTCTAGTTGCAGCAAGCAGGGGCTGCTCTTCATTGCGGTGTGGTAGCTTTTCTCATGGGCTGAAGTCACTGTGGGATACGGGCTCAGTAGTTGTGATTTGTGGGCCCTAGAGCAGTAGTTGTGGCACCTGAACTTAACTGCTTCATGGCACGTGGAATCGTTGTGGACGAGGGATCAAACCCTTGTCCCCTGTACTGGGAGGTGGTTCTTTTTTTTTTTTTTTTTTTTTCAGGCTGTCTCTTTTTTTTTTTTCTTTTCTTTCTTTTTTTTTAATTTTTTTTTATTTTGCTTAACTTTACAATATTGTATTGCTTTTACAATACATCAAGATGGATCCGCCGCCAGTATACACGTGTTCCCCATCCTGAACCCTCCTCCCTCTCCCCTCCCCACACCATGGGAGGTGGTTCTTATCCACTGCCCTACCAGGGAAGTTCTGCCCAGTGGTAGATTTTAAGTTAATAAACTAAAACTTACTAATTTTTCCATGTTTTATAATTTTGGTGTTTCATTTAAAAACTTACTTTAAAGAAACAATGTCTCATAGATTTATTTTTATTTATTTATTTCTATTTATTTTTTCTAGAAATTGTATAGTTCTGCATTTTACCTTTGGGTCTATGGTTCATCTTGAGTTTATTTTCTTAAATGACATAAAATCTGTTTCTAGATTTAGTTATTTTTATGGACATCCAATTTTTTTAGCATTACTTGCTGGGAAAAAAAAAAAAAAAAAAAAACAACAACTATACTTTTGCCATTAAATTGCCTGTGCTACTTTGCAAAGATTAGTTCACTGTATTTGTGTCCGCTGCATGGTTCTATGTGTCAATTCATTCGTTGGTTACTGTAGTTTTATAATAACTCTTGAAACTGGAGAATGTGAGAAATCTAAATTTGTTCTTCTTGAGTATCATGTTGACACTTTTATACCTTTTGCTTTTTAGTGTCAACTTTGAAATAATTCTGTCTACATATAATAATTACTGGCCTATTCAGATTATCTATTGCTCCTTTTGTATTAGTAATTCCATTTCATTGTCTTAATTTTGATATAGGAAATCTTCTCTCTAACTCCCTATATCCTCAATCTCACCCTGTCTAGAGGTTACTATAAACTTTACTGAACTTTTTGAAGAGCTAATTTTTGGTTTCCTTCATTCATTCTTTTCAGTTTCATTAATTTCTCCTTTAATTTTTATTTCTTTTCTTCTACTTGATTTAGACTTAAATTTCTCTTCTTTGCCTAGCTTCCTAAGTTAATAAATTAGGTTTTTAATTTAGCTCTTGCTTGTTTTCTAATATATGAACTTAAAGGCAAATTTTTCCATCTTTGACCACTTTTGCTACATCCCATAACTTTGATGTTCTATTTTCATTGTAATTTAGTTCACATTTTAAAAATTTCTTTTGAGATTTCTACTTTGAAGTGTCAAGGTTTATTTAGACATGCTTTAAATTCACTTTTACTGCAGATATAGCAGATAATTCTGTGTCTCCTTTATCTCCTTTATTACACTAATATCATTCACTTCACATATTCTTATGATATAACCCCATAAAATACTGATTGTTGTTCAGGCTTTCAGTCCTGTCCAACTCTTTGCAACCCCATGGGTTTCAGCATGCCAGGGTTCCCTGTCCTACACCATCTCCCACAGCTTGCTTAAACTCATGTCCATTGTGTCAGTGATGCCATCTAAACATCTTATCTTCTGTCATCTCCTCCTCCTCTTGCCTTCAATCTTTCCCAGCATCAGGGTCTTTTCTAATGAGTCAGCTCTTCACATCAGATGGTCAAAATATTAGAACTTCAGCATCAGTCCTTCCAATGAATATTCAGGGTTGAGTTCCTTTAATATTGACTGGTTTGATCTCCTTGCAGTCCAAGGAACACTCAAGAGTCTTCTCCAACACCACAGTTCAAAAGCATCAATTCTTTCGTGCTCAGCTGAAAAACACATGGTTATTATACCAATATATGATTGTTATAATTACATTAGAAAGTTATCAAGATAAAAATTCATTTCCTCTTCATTTCCCTTGTACACTATTCCTTTGCAATGTAGATTTGAGTTTGACCTAGTTATTTTTATCCCTTGAGAATTTTTAAAGATATTTCTTCCATCCAAGTCTATTTGCCAATAAATTTCTTCAGTAATTTATTTTCTTATGCTACTGTCTAATAAAGTATTTCTCCTTCAATAATGAATTATAATTTTACCATTTATAGAATTCTAGGTTTAAGGCAATGGCACCCCACTCCAGTACTCTTCCCTGGAAAATCCCATGGATGGAGGAGCCTCGTAGGCTGCAGTCCATGTGGTAACTAAGAGTCGGACATGACTGAGCGACTTCACTTTCACTTTTCACTTTCATGCATTGGAGAAGGAAATGGCAACCCACTCCAGTGTTCTTGCCTGGAGAATCCCAGGGACAGGGAAGCCTGGTGGGCTGCCATCTATGGGATTGCACAGAGTCGGACACACCTGAAGCGACTTAGCAGCAGCAGTAGGTTTCTTTCCAACTTGTATATTTCATTTCATTTTCTTTCAATAGCTTGTTTTAGGGGGAAGTCCCATGTGTTTCTTATCCATGTCACTCTAAATGTGTTTATTTTCTCTGATTTCTTTCAGGATCTTTTTACATTTGGTCTCCTACACTTTTAATATGATAATAGTAGATGCACTTTATTTTTACTGTTAATTCTGATCCTGGTTTTGTTCTGAAGTTCACTGTCTCACTGCCCTTGCTTTTGTAATATGTTCAATCAGCATTAATTCAAGTAATTCTATGTTCTTTTTTTCATATAGCATACCGATTATGATATGCTCTACATCTTTGAAATTGTTCAATTTTGGGGACAAGAGTATTCTTTTAGTTAATTTTTTTTCTATTTGAGTTTCAGTTGGGAAGTTTCTGCTGAATTTGCTCACTGATTATTTCTTTTAAATTATGCCCATCCTACCAATGGGACTTCCCTGGTGGCTCAGATAGTAAGAATCCACTGGCAATGTGGGGAACCCGGGTTTGAATCCTGGGTCAGGAAGATCCCCTGGAAAAGGGAACAGTTACCCACTCCAGTATTCTTGCCTGGAGAATTCCATGGACAGTGGAGCCTGGCAGGCTACAGTCCATGGGGTTGCAAACAGGTGAACACAACTGAATGACTAACACTTTCACTCCATCCTTCCAGAGTCCTTCAAAATCATGGATATGATACATAGCTTTTTTATTTCTAACATTTATTTTTTGATTCATTTATTAGAGTTTTCATGGTTCTATTTATGGTATGCATCTGTTCTTTCATTTGGTCTACTTTTTCATTAGAACTCATTGTATGTGTGCTAAGTCACTTCATCTATGTCTGACTCTTTATGACCCCATGGACTGTAGCCTACCAGGTTCCTCTGTCTGTGAAAATGTTTACAGACAATTAAACTCATTAATCACTGTCAATTTACCTATCTGATAATTTCAACATCTATATCGTGTGTAAGTTTGGTCCTTACACTTGCTTCTCCTAGGAGACTAATTTTGCTGGAACTTTAGAATGTCTTTCAGCTTTTTAACTGAAAAATAAAGCATGTATCAATAAATAGGAACTGAGTTACATAAGCCACTAAATTAAGGATTTATTTCTTAAGTAAGGAATTAATTACGTGTTAATTCAGGTAGAATTTTGACCCATTCATGTTTTCTCTTCCTTCTTATGTGAGACAGGAAAAGTAAATGGAGCTGGTTTGGGATACTCTTCCCCAGGTGAAGTAAACCAGTGTGGTTGGTTGGTTTAGTTGCTAAGTCGTGTCCGACTCTTGTGATCCCATGGACTGTAGCCTGCCAAGCTCCTCTGTCTGTGGGATTCTCCAGGTAAGAATACTGGAGTGGGTTGCCATTTCCTTCTCCAGGGGATCTTGCCTGTGTTTCTGAGCTATGACCTTCACAAGTGTTTTTTATATAAGGAAAAAAAGTGGGATTTTTTTCTCTTCCCTCTTATGTGAGACAGGAAAAGTAAATGGAGCTGGTTTGGGATACTCTTCTCCAGGTGAAGTAAGACTATAGTAGTCTTTTCTTATAGATTATCTCCTTGTTATAGAAAGTTTTCTGTGTGTATTTCAAAATGCTTGGTACTGGGGTGCTTCTAGACTTCAGAACTTAACGAAAAAAATATTCTGTTGTTTTAAGCCATCATATTTTAAATGATTTGTTACAGCAGCCTTAAGGATTTAATATGGTTACTTTCCCCTGTCCTAATATGAGGAAGGAATTTTTCTCGACTCTTTAGTGTGAGAATTTGCATATACATCCGTAGGTAAAACCCCCAAAATTGGGGGCTCCCTTAAGACTTTAGCACCCAGGATTTTCTCACTGACACTAATTCCATACTCAGTCTCCAGAAATTTATCAATATTATGATTTAAAATGTCCTATTCTCTGGTGGCTCAGACAGTAGAGGATCAGCCTGCAATTCAGGAGACCTGGGTTTTCCCTGGGTTGGGAAGATCCCCTGACTAAAGGAATGGCAACCCACTCTAGTACTCTTGCCTAGAGAATTCCATGGACAGAGGAGCCTGGCAGGCTACAGTCGGTGGGGTCACAAAGAATCAGACATGACTGAGCAACTAACACACACACATACACACCATTTTATGGCTCCTATAACTTTTTTCTCCAGATAAGTAGACCTTTGCAGTGACTATGTGGGTCCACCTGTGTTTCTAGACTTTGGGGTGGTGATTTGCCCTGTAAGCTCTGTTCCACGTTAAGTCCAAAAAGATACACATTGGTTTTCAAGGTTTTTGTTCTTGCTGTGAGACTCAAAGTTTGACATCAATATTTTTTTGCATTAGGACTGAAACCAGAAGTTCTGTTAGATATATACATTTTAAATTGTAAATGAAGTAAGTAATGAGATAAAAGCAAAACTGGTAACATTTATGAATTCAATCTAAAATAAAATAAATGGAGCTGAGAAATGATTTTGTGAAAATTGTTAAATCATACTTATGGTTGTGTCCTTATGTAATTTACAAGTTTTGTCAAATTTCAGCCCAGTAAATTACTTTCTTTTTGCCATTTGATAAAGTTACCTATTACTTGATTTTAAAACTGATAGTTTTTAATTTCTCCTGAAATCGGTTTGTAACTTTATTGATATTATTGAGCTATCTTAGCTGATACTGTATAATTAAAATATGGGTTTGCACTGTTTAAGCATCTTATGTGTGATTGCACTGTGCGATACTCTTCTAGAACTGAAGAAGATGAGCATCTAAATATTTGTGAATTTCAAGTGAGTTTTATTTCTACAAATTGAATATAATTAAAAATAATTAAGAAATGGGATGAATCTTTCTTTAATAAGCTTGCTTTTATTTTTATATTTATCTTTCACAATCATAATTATTACTGAGATGTAATTTGTTAGCAAAATACTGAATACATTTCATTTGCAAAGCAATCTTCCTTATTAGTCAAAATGTATTTTAAATTGCATTTAGTAGAGCCTTTTCTATTTTAATTATCAAATTCATTTTAATATTTCATATTATGTTGATACATACTTTTATATTATTGGCAATGTTACTCTTTTCACAAGTAAAAACAGTGGAAAAACTCATTCTACTTTCACTGCTAAGTTATGAAGATTTGTTTCACCAAACTATAAAATGTTTTACTCAACCAACCAGTGTGGTATCTTTCAGGTAACACTTTGACAAGTATAGTCATATGTTAAACTCAGTAAAGTGTGCAATTCATGTGTTTACAGATTGTTGCATGGTAATTAAACCCCAAACCAACAGTCTCTTTATTTTTTTTTTTTTAACTTTGTTCTGCTGCTGCTGCTAAGTCGCTTCAGTCGTGTCCAACTCTGTGTGACCCCATAGACAGCAGCCCACAAGGCTCCCCCGTCCCTGGGATTCTCCAGGCAAGAACACTGGAGTGGGTTGCCATTTCCTTCTCCAATGCATGAAAGTGAAAAGTGAAAGGGAAGTCGCTCAGTCGTGTCCGACTCTTAGCGACCCCATGGACTGCAGCCTACAAGGCTCCTCCGTCCATGGGATTTTCCAGGCAAGAGTATTGGAGTGGGGTGCCATTGCCTTCTCCGAACTTTGTTCTAGTGGCAGGAAATTTTCTAGGAGTTAGTGTTGCAAAGAGCAGTGAGATACTTGTCAGCTTGAGGCACACTAGAGAAGTAGGTACACTTATTAATAGATCTTTAATATATCTAGTGCAATGAATGACAGTGCAAAGGGCAAAGTGAGAAGTACTATGGAGAGGCACTTACCTTTGTGACTATTAGAGAAGGCTCAACGAGGACATTCAATGACAGATGAAACCAGGGGGATGAACAGTGGATTAGTTTCCTAGAGCTGCCATAACAGTTTGCCACAAACTAGATGGCTTCAAACAACACAAGTTTGTCCTCTTACAGTTCTGGAGGCTACAAGTCTGAAAGGAAAGTGTCAGCAGCACTGTTTTCTTTCTCAAGTTTCCCAATAAGAATCCATCTTTACCTCTTAGCTTCTGGTAGTTTGCTGAAAGTCCTTGGCATTTCCTAACTCATAGCTACAGCATTAGAAATTCTGCCTCAATCTTCACATGATCAATCTTTCCTTTATATGATTCTGTTCTTCACGTTCACCTATCCTTCTCCTCTGTCTTACAAATTCACAAGCCATTGGATAGATGACTAGTAAAATTCCCATCTCTCTTATCAAGTATAACCTCATCATAACCTAATTATACTTGTAAGATTCTATTCCAAGTAATGCCACATTTGCACTTTGAGATGCAAATTTTGGTGGAGAATTATTCAACTCTGCCCTCTCCAAATTTTCATTATTTGTGAATACAAAATATGTTCATAGTATTCCGTCATCACCATATCTTAATGCCTTCCAGTATCATCTCTCAGTTCAAAATATCAACTCAATATAAATAACTCAAAAAGTCTCAAATCATGTATTTTCTAAATAATTTAAGCCAAGTATGAGTGAAGCTCTGTTATAATCCATTATGGGAAAAAATTGCTTTCTACTCATGGACCTGCCAACCTAAAAATAAAAATTATCTGCTATCAAAATACAATGTGAGATATGTATAGGGTATATATTCCTACCTTAAGAGGGATAAATAGAAAGGAAGACAAAGTAAAAGGTCTGAAGCAGAGTCCAATGCTCAATAGAGCAATTTCTGTTAAGTGTCATGACCAGAGACTAAGCTTCTGTGGCTCAGTGATCAGTCTTCTCACCCCACTGGGGCAGTTGGTCCACTCTCTTGACCCTGCTACTGCTGCTGCTGCATCACTTTAGTGGTAATTCTATCTACTCAAATATTTTCCTAAAAATTAAACTTGTTATAGATTTGCTATAATATTGATTCCTTATTTCCATTTTATATGCTAGGTATTGGCAATAGCAACTCTAAGAACCATGCAAGAATATTCTATCTTTCTAAAATTGCTTATTTCACTTTTACTAGTTTTATTTCAGAACAGTTATTCTATTCACATCTTGTAATTACTTTCTCCTTTTCTGAATTAAGGTCTGTGCTACAAAATTTTGTTATGTGCATTATAGGAGAAAAACATTCTATTGTAAAATAGATGTGGAAAATGTAAAATATGAAAACTAATCTACCTTCTCTTCCCTCGGCCTTTGTGTATGGTAAACAACAAATTAGTTTTACAAAAAACATCTTCTTTATTAAGCTACTTTAAAAAGTCACATACATCACTGATTTGTGAGATATTTTTGATCACTTTTGCTTCCAACATGATTATATCTGGTTTACACTAACATACTTATTATAAAATGGAAAATATTAGATTATGATTGTTAGGTAGTACTTTTCTCTTTCTGCAAAATTGTAATCACTAAAAGTTTTATCGAAATTAAATTTTCATTTAATTATACAAAATCCTATTTTTACTAAGTATGCATACATACTGACTTATAAATAGATATTTATGCGCTAAGTATTGTTAAAATTTAAAAAAGATCAAATTTGAAAATTGCCTGAGCACACAAAACTAGTTTAGCCCCACAAAGCTTAATTACTAACTTGACCCATTTCTTGTTTGCTGCTGCTAAGTCGCTTCAGTCGTGTCCGACTCTGTCAGACCCCATAGACGGCAACCCACCAGGCTCCGCCATCCCTAGGATTCTCCAGGCAAAAACACTGGAGTAGGTTGCCATTTCCTTCTCCAATGCAGGAAAGTGAAAATTAAAAGTGAAGTCGCTCAGTCGTTTCCGACTCTCAGCGACCCCATGGACTGCAGCCTACCAGGCTCCTCCATCCATGGGATTTTCCAGGCAAGAGTACTGGAGAGGGGTGCCATTGCCTTCTCCCATTTCTTGTTTATGCATCTGCAAATTATAAGCAAGACTTAACTGTTTCTCAAACTTGATAAGTAGTAACAACCAATTCCCTATCACTTAAGAAATTCCAATATTATAACCACTCACTGAAGAACAGACAGCCTCAAGTTTCCTCACTATTTAAACTACTTTATAACAATATGACTCTCAACTTCATTATATGTCTTGCTTTGAGTGTGCCTGGTTTGCAAACTATCTTTTTGGCATGTGCACAACAAACTTTTATTAATGATTCATTGGTTTTACATCTGTTATCTCTGAGTTTTTGACAATATACCTAAAAATCATTTTAATTTTCATAGGATCCTTTCAATAAGAGTCAAACAAGGGAGTGTGGAGTTTTTACTCCATAATCAGCTTGTTATTGTTACTTTTAATTGTTTTAAGATAAGACCCATTAACAATACTACTAAATCAGGGGTTTAGCATGGATATATTAAAAAATATCTATATCAAATAATAATATTCCTAAAGTACAGAAACAGAATCTTCTTTATAAAGTTAAAATAAAATAAATTATTGATTAGTATGTTAAAATAGTGAATTAATTTCTTAATTTCATTCTGACCTTTCCTTTTTAGTGTAAAGTATGCACAAGATTTCTGTGCACTAATTTTGTATCCTGCAACTTAAATTCATTGCTGAGCTCTAGTAATTTTCTAGGAGTATCATGTCATCTGTAAACAGTGACAGCTTTACTTCTTTTTTCATTTGAATTTCTTTCTTTTTCTTTCCTGATTCCCAAGACTAGGACTTCCAAACTTATGCTGAATAAAAGTGGTGGGAATGGACATCCTTGTCTTGTCTCTGATCTTAGAGCGAAAGTTTTCAGCTTTTCACCATTAATAGTGTTTGTTGTGGGTTTGACATAGATGACTTTATTATGTTGTGGTAGGTTCCCACCATGACCCCCTTTTGGAGAATTTTTATAAGTGGGTTTTGAATTTTGTCAAAAGATTTTTGTGTGCCCATTGAGATGATCTATATTTTTATTCTAGAGTTTGCTAATATGGCATTCACAATTGATTTTGTGTATATTAAAAAGCCCTTGCATCCTGGGGATAAATTCCACTTGATCATGGTGCATGCTTTTTTTAATATGTTGTTGGATTCTGTATGCTAATATTCTGTTGAGGGTTTTTTAGTTTTTTTTTTCTTAATAGAATTATAATTTCTTTACAGAATTGTTTTCTGTCAAACCTCAACATGAATCAGCCATAGGTATACATATACCCTCTCCTTTTAGAAACTCCCTTTCATCTCCCACCCTATCCCACCCCTAGATTGATACAGAGCCGTTTAAGTTTCCTGAGCCATACAGCAAATTCCCATCGGATATCTATACTATATATGGTAATGTAAGTTTCCACGTTACTCTTTCCATACATCTCACCCCCTCCTCCACTCTCCTCATGTCTGTAAGTCTAGTCTCTCTATCTGTCTCCATTGCTGTGCTGTAAATAAATTCTTCAGTACCATTTATCTATATTCCATTTATATCTATCAGAATATGATATTTATCTTTCTCTTTCTGACTCACTTCACTCTGTATAATGGGTTCTGTGTTTATCCATCTCATCAGAACGGACTCAAATGCATTCCTTTTTATGGCTGAGTAATGTTCCATTGTGTGTACGTACCACCATTTTTTTGTCCATTCATCTGTCAGTGGACATTTAGGTTGCTTCCGTGTTCTAGCTGAGCTGCAGTAAACAATGAGATACATGTGTCTTTTTCAATTTTAGCGTCCTCAGGGCATGTGCCTAGAGTGGGATTGCTGGGTCTTTTGGTGGTTTTATTCCTAGTTTTTTAAGGAATCTCCATACTGTCTTCCATAGTGGCTATATCAATTTACATTCCCACCAAGAGTGCAAGAGCATTCCCTTTTCTTCACACCTTCTCCAGCATTTATTGTTTGTAGACTTTTTGATGATGGCCATTCTGGCCAGTGTGAGGTGATATCTCACTGTAGTTTTTTTTTTTTTATTATTATTATTATTAATTTACTTTTTATTGAAGGATAATTGCTTTACATCATTGTAGTTTTGATTTGCATTTCTCTAATAATGAGCAACGTTGAGCATCTTTTCATGTGTTTGTTAGCCATCTGTGTGTCTTCTTTGGAGAAATGTCTGTTTAAGTGTTTTTCCCACTTTTTGATTGGCTTGTTTGTTTTTCTGTCATTGAGTTGTATGAGCTGCTTTTATATTTTGGAAATTAATCCTTTGTCAGTTGTTTCATTTGCTATTATTTTCTCCCATTCTGAGGGTTGTCTTTTCACCTTGCTTATAGTTTCCTTTGCTGTACAAAATTTTTAAGTTTAATCAGGTCCCACTTGTTTACTTTTGTTTATATTTCCATTACTCTAGGAGGTGAGTCATAGAGGATCTTGTTTTGATTTGTCATCACATGTTCTGCCTGTGTTTTCCTCGAAGAGTTTTATAGTTTCTGGTCTTATATTTAGGTCTTTAATCCATTTTGAGTTTATCTTTGTGTGTGGTGTTAGGAAGTGTTCTAATTTCATTCTTCTTTGTGTAGTTGTCCAGTTTTCCCAGTACCATTTATTGAAGAGGCTCTCTTTGCCCCACTGTATAGTCTTGCCTCCTTTGTCAAAAAAAAAAAGGTACCCATAGGTACATGGATTTATTTCTGGGCTTTGTGTCTGGTTTCATTGCTCTATATTTCTATTTTTATGCCAGTACCATACTGACTTGATGACTGTAGCTTTGTAGTATAATCTGAAGTCAGGAAGGTTGATTCTTCCAGCTCCATTCTTTCTCAAGACAGCTTTGGATAGTCAGGGTCTTTTGTGATTCTATATGAAGTGTGAAATTTTTTGTTCAAGTTCTGTGAAAAATGCCATTGGTAATTTGATAGGGGTCACAGTGAATCTGTAGATTGCATTTGGTAGTATAGTCATTTTCACAATATTGATATTTCCTACCCAGGATGATAGAGTATCTCTCCATCTGTTTCTGTCATCTTTGATTTCTTTCATTAATGTCTTATAATTTTCTGCGTAAAGTTCTTTTGTCTCCTTAGGTAATTTTATTCCTAGATACTTAATTCTTTTTGTTGCATTGGTGAACGCGATTGATTGCTTAATTCCTCATTCTGATTTTTCATGGTTAGTATATAGAAATGCAGGTGATTTCTGTGTATTGATTTTGTATCCTGAAACTTTGCTTAATTCACTGATTAGCTCAAGTAATTTACTGGTACTATCTTTAGGATTTTCTATGTACAGTATCATGTCATCTGCAAACAGTAAGAGCTTTACTTCTTTTCTGATCTGGATTCATTTTATTTCTTTTCCTTCTCTGAATGCAGTAGCTAGGACTTCCAGAACTATGTTGAATGGTACTGGTGAAAGTAAACACCCTTGTCTTGTTCCTGATCTTAGGGGGAATGTTTTCAGTTTTTCACCATTGAGAATAATGTTTTCTGTAGGCTTATCATATATGGCCTTTACTCCATTGAGGTAGGTTCCTTCTGTGCCCATTTTTTGAAGAGGGTTTTAATCATAAATGGGTGCTGAATTTTGTCAAGGGCTTTTTCTGCATCTATTGAGATTATCATTCCTTTTTTATCTTTCAATTTTTGAATATAGTGTATCACATTGATTGATTTGCATATATTGAAGAATCCTTGCATACCTGGAGTAAACCCAACTTGATCATGGTTTATGAGCTTTTTGATGTGTTGCTGAATCTTTTTGCTAAAATTTTGTTGAGGATTTTACATCTGTGTTCATCAGTGACATTGGCCTGTAGTTTTCCTTTTTGTGTGTGTTTTTGTCTGGTTTTGGTATCAGGGTGATGGGGGCTTGTAGAATGAGTTTGGAAGTTTTCCTTATGCTGAAATTTTTTGAAAGACTTTTAGAATAATAGGCATTAGCTCTTCTCTAAATGTTTGATATAATTCTCCTGTGAAGCCATCTGGTCTTGGACTTGTTTTGGGGGAGATTTTTGATCACTGCTTCAATGTCCGTGATTATAATTGTTGTTCATAATTTCTATTTCTTCCTGGTTCAGTCTTGGAAGATTGAACTTTTCTAAGAATCTGTCCATTTCTTCCAGGTTATCCATTTTATTGTCATATAGTTCTTCATCAGTTCAGTTCAGTCATTCAGTCGTGTCCGACTCTTTGTGACCCCATGAATCGCAGCAAGCCAGGCTTCCCTGTCCATCACCAACTCCCGGAGTTCACTCAGACACGTCCATCGAGTCAGTGATGCCATCCAGCGATCTCATCCTCTGTCGTCCCCTTCTCCTCCTGCTCCCAATCCCTCCCAGCATCAGAGTCTTTTCCAATGAGTCAACTCTTCGCATGAGGTGGCCAAAGTACTGGAGTTTCAGCTTCAGCATCATTCCCTCCAAAAAAATGTCAGGGCTGATTTCCTTCAGAATGGACTGGTTGGATTTCCTGGCAGTCCAAGGGACTCTCAAGCATTTTCTCCAACACCACAGTTCAAAAGCATCAATTCTTTGGCACTCAGTCTTTTTTTTTTTTTTTTTAAATTTTGCTTAACTTTACAATATTGTATTGCTTTTACAATACATCAAGATGGATCCGCCACCAGTATACACGTGTTCCCCATCCTGAACCCTCTTCCCTCTCCCCTCCCCACACCATCCCTTCAGGTCGACCCAGTGCTCCAGCCCCAGGCATTTGTTATCGGGCATTGTACCTGGACTGATGACTCGTTTCAGATATGATATTATACATATTTCAATGCTATTCTCCCCAATCATCGCACCCTCTCCTGGTCCCAGAGTCCAAAAGTCTGTTCTATACATCAGTGTCTCTTTTGCTGTCTCGTAAATATGGTTATTTTTACCATCTTTCTAAATTCCATATATATGCGTTAGTATACTGTATTTGTGTTTTTGTTTCTGGCTTACTTCACTCTGTATAATAGGCTCCAGTCCCATCCACCTCCTTAGAACTGATTCAAATGTATTCTTTTTAATGGCTGAGTAATACTCCATTGTGTATATGTACCACAGCTTGCTTATCCATTCATCTGTGGATGGACATCTAGGTTGCTTCCACATTCTGGCTATTGTAAACAGTGCTGCTATGAACATTGGGGTACATGTGTCTCTTTCAATTCTTGTTTTCTCAGTGTGTATGCCCAGCAGTGGGATTGCTGGATCATAAGGCAGTTCTATTCCCAGTTTTTTGAGGAATCTCCATACTGTTCTCCATAGTGGCTGTACTAGTTTGCATTCACACCAACAGTGTAAGAGGGTTCCCTTCTCTCCGCACCCTCTCCAGCATTCATTGCTTGTGGACTTTTGGATCGCAGCCATTCTGAATGGGACTCAGTCTTTTTCACAGTCCAACTTTCACATCCATGCATGACCACAGGAAAAACCATAGCCTTGACTAGACGGACCTTTGTTGGCAAAGTAATGTCTCTGCTTTTGAATATGCTATCTAGGTTGGTCATAACTTTCCTTCCAAGGAGTAAGTGTCTTTTAAATTCATGGCTGCAATCACCATCTGCAGATTTTAGAGCCCCAACAGATAAAGTCTGACACTGTTTACACTGTTTCCCCACCGATTTCCCATGAAGTGATGGGATCGGAAGCCATGATCTTAGTTTTCTGAATGTTGAGCTTTAAGCCATCTTTTTCACTATCCATTTTCACTTTCATCAAGAGGCCTTTTAGTTCCTCTTCACTTTCTGCCATAAGGGTGGTGTTATTTGCTTATTTGAGGTTATTGCTCTTTCTCCTGGCAATCTTGATTCCAGCTTGTGTTTCTTCCAGTCCAGCGTTTCTCATGATGTATGTACTCTGCATATAAGTTAAATAAGCAGAGTGACAATATACAGCCTTGACGTACTCCTTTTCCTATTTGGAACCAGTCTGTTGTTCCATATCCAGTTCTAACTGTTGCTTCCTGACCTGCATACAGATTTCTCAAGAGGCAGATCAGGTGGTTTGGTATTCCCATTTCTTTCAGAATTTTCCACAGTTTATTGTGATCTACACAGTCAAAGGCTTTGGCATAGTCAATAAAGCAGAAATAGATGTTTTTCTGGAACTCTCTTGCTTTTTCCATGACCCAGAAGATGTTGGCAATTTGATCTCTGGTTCCTCTGCCTTTTCTAAAACCAGCCTGAACATCAGGAAGTTCACAGTTCATGTATTACTGAAGCTTGGCTTGGAAAATTTTGAGCGTTACTTTACTTGCGTGTGAGATGAGTGCAATTGTGTGGTAATTTGAGCATTCTTTGTCATTGCCTTTCTTTGGGATTGAAATGAAAACTGACCTTTTCCAGTCCTGTGACCACTGTTGAGTTTTCCAAATTTGCTGGCATATTGAGTGCAGCCCTTTCACAGAATCATGATTTAGGATTTGAAATAACTCAACTGGAATTCCATCACCTCCACTAGCTTTGTTTGTAGTGATGCTTTCTAAGTCCCACTTGACTTCACATTCCAGGATGTCTGGCTCTAGGTCAGTGATCACACCATTGTGATTATCTGGGTCATGAAGATCTTTTTTTGTACAGTTCTTCTGTGTATTCTTGCCACCTCTTCTTAATATCTTCAGCTCCTGTTAGGTTCATACCATTTCTGTCCTTTATCGAGCCCATCTTTGCATGAAATATTCCCTTGCTATCTCTAATTTTCTTGAAGAGATCTCTAGTCTTTCCCATTCTGTTGTTTTCCTCTATTTCTTTGCATTGATTACTGAGGAAGGCTTTCTTATCTCTTCTTGCTATTCTTTGGAACTCTGCATTCAGATGCTTATATCTTTCCTTTTCTCCTTTGCTTTTCACTTCTCTTCTTTTCACAGCTATTTGTAAGGCCTTCCCAGACAGCCATTTTGCTTTTCTTCATTTCTTTTCCATGGGGATGGTCTTGATCCCTGTCTCCTGTACTACAAATGTCACGAACCTCAGTCCATAGTTCATCAGGCACTCTATCAGATCTAAATCTAAATAGTCTCTTATAATCCTTTTTATTTCTGCACTGTCTGTTGTAACCTCTCCTTTTTCAGTTCTAATTTTGTTAATTTGATTCCTTTTTTTCCTTGATGAGTCTGGCTAAACATTTGTCAATTTTACTTATCTTCTCAAAGAACCAGCTTTTAGTTTTATTACTCTTTACTATTCTTTCATTTCTTTTTCATTAATTTCTGCTCAGATCTTTATGATTTCTTTTCTTCTATTAATTTTGGGGGGTTTTGTTCTTTTTTCTCCAGTTATTTTAGGTGTAAAATTGTCTATTTGTTATTTTTTCTTGTTTCTTGAGGTAGGATTGTATTGCTATAAACTTCCCTCTTAAAACTGCTTTTCCTGCATCCCATAGGTTTTGAGTTTTTGTGTTTTCATTGTCATTTGTTTCTAGAAATATTTTGATTTCAGTTTTGATTTCTTCAGTAACATGTTGGTTATTTAGTAATGTGATGTTTAACCTCCATGTGTTTTTCTTACTTTTTTTTCTTGTAATTGATACCTAATCTCATAACATTGTGGTCAGAGAAGATGCTTGATATGAATTCAATTTTCTTATATTTACTGAGGTTTGATTTGTGACCCAAGATGTGGTCTATCCTGGAGAATGTTCCATGTGCACTTAACAAGAAAGTGTAGCCTTCTGCATTTGGATGGAATGTCCTGAAGATATATCGATGAGATTCATCTCATCTAATGTATCATTTAAGATTTGTGTTTCCTTCTTAATTTTGTGTTTTAATGATCTGTCCATTGGTGTGAGTGGGGTGTCACAATCTCCTACTATTACTATGTTACTGTCAAGTTCTCCTTTTATGTATGTTGTTGTTGCTGTTGCTAAGTCGCTTCAGTTGTGTCCAACTCTGTACGACCCCACAGACAGCAGCCCACCAGGCTCCGCTGTCCCTGGGATTCTCCAGACAAGAACACTGGAGTGGGTTGCCACTGCCTTCTCCAATGCATGAAGGTGAAAAGTGAAAGGGAAGTCGCTCAGTCATTTATGTATGTTAGTGTTTCTCTTTTGTATTGAGGTGCTTCTATGTTGGATACATAGATATTTAAAACTGGTATATCTTCCTCTTGAATTGATCCCTTGATCATTATGTAGTGTCCTTCCTTATCTCTTGTAATCTTCTTTATTTTAAAGTCTATTTTGTCTGATATGAGGATTGCTACTCCAGTTTTCTTTTGCTTCCCATTTGCATTGGATATATTTTTCCATCCTCTCACTTTCAGTCTACATGTGTCTTGAAGTCTAAAATAGGTTTATTGTAGACAGCATATATATGGGTCTTGTTTTAGTATCCATTCAGCCAGTCTGTGTCTTTTGGCTGGAATATTTAATCCATTTACATTAAAGTAATTATTAATATATATGCTATTATTGTCATTTTCTTAATTGTTTGGGGTTGATTTTGTAGGCATTTTTTCTTCTATTGTATTTCTTGACTATGTAAGTCCCTTTAACATTTGTTGTAAACCTGGTTTGGTGGTACTGAGTTCTCTTTTGCTTTTCTGAAAAGCTCTTGATTTCTCCATCAATTTTGAATGAAATTCTTACCAGATACTGTAATCTTGGTTGTAGATTTTTTTTTTCTTTTTCCCTTTTAGTACTTTAAATATATCCTGCCATTCCCTTCTGGCCTGCAGAGTTTCAGCTGTTAAGTGTATGGGGTTTCCCTTGTATGTTACTTGTTGCTTCTCCCTTGCTGTTTTCAATATTCTTTCTTTATGTTTAGTCTTTGTTAGTTTGATTAGTATGTGTCTTGGTGTGTTTCTCCTTGGGTTTATCCTTTATGGGACTCTTTGTGTCTCTTGGACTTGACTATTTCCTTTTCCATGTTGGGGAAATTTTCAACTGTAATCTCTTCAAAAATTTTCTCATACCCTTTATTTTTCTCTTCTTCTGGGACCCCTACAATTCAAATGTTAGTGCATTTGATATTGTCCCAAAGGTCTCTGAAACTATCCTCAGTTCTTTTCATTCTTTTCACTGTATTCTGCACTTCAGAAGTTTTTTCCACCATTTTAATCTTCCTTCTCACTGATTCATTCTTCTTCTTCAGATATTCTGCTATTGATTCCTTCTAGAGTATTTTTAATTTCAGTAATTGTGTTGTCTGTGTATGTTTATCCTTTAATTCTTCTAGGTCTTATTAATTGATTCTTGCATTTTCTCCATTTTGTTTTCAAGGTTTTTGATTATCTTTACTATCATTATTCTGAATTTTTTTTCAGATAGTTTGCCTATTTGGACTTCTGTGTATGGGCAAGGCTTAGTCTGATGATTTGGTTTGTGCTTTGTGTTTTAGATGAGATGTATTGCACAGGGTGTTATTGGTGGTTGGGTGATGCAGGTGTTGTTTTGACGTGGTTTCCTTTGTGTGAGTTCTCACTATTTGATACTCCTTAGGGTTACTTCTCTAGGGTCTTGGAATCAGTGTTCCCACTCCAAAGGCTCAGGGCTTGATTTCTCTGCAAAAACCAGCCTAGATCCAATCTACCAAGAGAAATTTAACCCAAAAAGAAAGGGCCTTTACTTGAGTTCCAAAAGGCAGTGCACAAGAACACAATGGAGATCTCTGACTCAGCAGAAACTCAGTATTGACTGCCACATGCACAGGCCTCCTTGCATTGCAACAGATGACTAGAGTGTCTGACCTTGGCAGTGGTATGCAGAACTTTTTGAGGACTTTTGCATCTATGTTCATGAGTGATATTAGTCTGTAATTTTTGTATGTGATATATTTGTCTGGGTTTCTGTTTGTGATATCTTTGGTATCAAGCTGATGGTGGCCTTTTAGAATGAGCTTCCTCTGCAGCTTTTTGGAAGAGTTTGAGAAGAATATGGGTTAGCTATTCACTAAATGTTTGATAAAATTTGTCTGTGAAGCCATCTTGTCCAGGACTTTTGTTTGGTGGAAAATTTTTAATCAAAGTTTCAATTTTATTACCTGTGATCAGTCTGTTCATAGTTTCTATTTTTTCCTGGTTCAGTTTTAGAAGGTTGTACCTTTCTAAAAATGTGTTCATTTCTTCCAGGATGCCCATTTTATTGGCATATAGCTTCTTATAGTATTCTCTCCATTGTACTATAAGGAGATCCAACCAGTCCATCCTAAAGGAGATCAGTCCTTGGTGTTCTTTGGAAGGACTGATGTTGAAGCTGAAACTCCAATACTTTGGCCACCTGATGTGAAGAGCTGACTCATTTGAAAATACCCTCATGCTGGGAAAGATTGAATGCAGGAGGAGAAGCGGACAACAGAGGATGAGATGGTTGGATTGCATCACCGACTTAGTGGACATGAGTTTGGGTGGACTTCGGGAGTTGGTGATGGACAGGGAGGCCTGGCGGGCTGTGGTCCATGGCGTCACAAAGAGTTGGACATGACTGAGCGACTGAACTGAACTGATAATCCTTTGTATTTCTAATAATTCAGAAAGATATATGTATCATAGAGTTCACAGCAGCACTGTTTACAATAGCCAGGATATGGAAACAATCTAAATGGCCATCAGTAGGAATGGATAAAGATATGATACATATATCCAAGGTACATATATTCTGCCATAAAAAGGAATTGAGTGACATGGATGGACCTAGAGATTGTCTCACTGAGTAAGATAAAACAGAGAATGACAAATATATGCTATTGAATCTAAAAATGGTACAAATTAACTTATTTACAGAACAGAAATAGACTCACAAATGCAGAAAACAAACTTACAGTTTTGGCGGAAGGGGATGGTGGGGGTGGTGATGTATTGGGAGATTGCAATTCACATAAACACAGAACTCTGTATAAAATAGATAACTAATAAGGATCTACTGTATAGCTCCGGAATCTTTCTCAGTTCCCTGTAATGACCTACATGGGAAAATAACCTAAAAAGGAGTGGGTATATGTATAACTGATTCACTTTGCTATATACCATAGAGTAACATAACATGTTAAATAAACTATACTCCAATAAAATGTTTTTAAAATCACAATTATGATAATGGAAAAGTATTATAGGAAATTATTAGAAAACATTAAAAAATACATTAGGAAACAGTTTGAGTTCAATTTCAGATAAAATAAGCATGGACAACAAACAGTATTATTCATTCAGTCGTGTCAACTCTATGACCCCATGGATGGTATTCCACCAGTCTCCTCCATTCATGGGACTTTTGAGGCAAGAATACTGGAGTGGGTTGCCATTTCCTTCTCCAGGGCATCTTCCCGACCCAGAGATTGAACTCGAGTCTACACGTACTCTACTTGAAAAAGAAAAAACTGAATGGTTACATTAAGTCAAAGCAATAATTCCTAATTAATTCAGCTGCAGTTTAAATATCTCCCAGATTTCAATTCTTTACTCTATTTTTCCAACTAAATTTACTATTTAATGTTTTATTTAATTTGAGTGAGAAAAAAGAAGGGGAATGATGGGGAGATAGAGAGAGAGACAAATTTTCATTAGCTTTTAAGTCTACCAGAGTTCATTGCTTAAAAGAATCATAAACTTAGTACTAAAGTATCCTATGAATGCATCCCTGTTTTCCCAAACTTTCAACTTTAGTCTAATCAAAATTTAAGTATAAGGCATAAGATACAGCCTAATCTAAGTTCTGTCTTACTTGCTTTATTTAGTTGTGGATGAAAGCTATTCTCACTTTAAATTTTTTTTTTTTTTTTTTTTTTTTTTTTAGGATTCTTCTCATAATGGACTGGCAAGTAAGTAGATTAATGTAGACACTTAAGGTCTGGGGTTCTTGGTTTTATATCAACTAAAGGACTTTGGGATAGAGAAAATATAGAAGAAATATACTAAATGGTGAAGATAAAACAGGCTAGTTGTAAACACAAGGATGTGTGATTTCAGATGTTTCATGTGAAAGCAGTAGTGAAGTGAAGAAGTGAAGTGAAGTCGTTCAGTTGTGTCCAATTCTTTGTGACCCCATGGACTGTAGCCCACCAGGCTCCTTCCATCCATGGAATTTTCTAGGCAAGAGTACTGGAGTGGGTTGCTATTTCCTTCTCCAGGGGATCTTCCCGACTCGGGATGGAACCCTGGTCTCTTGAATTGCAGGCAGACGTTTTACCGTCTGAGCCACCAGGGACTTTTCGTATTTTATGCTAAGCTGTTACAATTTAAATTCTGTCTTCTTATCCCTCCCCAAACGTTAGAGTCCTAATCACCAGGTCTTCAGAATATGACCTTATTTGGAGAGAGTTTTTACAGCGGTAATTAAATTAAAACATGGTTGATTGGGCAAAGTCCTAATCCATTATTTGTGATGTCCTTATAAAAAGGGAAAAAGTTTGGACAGAGAGATAGATATAGAGAGAAAATGATGTGAAAAGACACACGAAGATGGTGGTGTTTAAGGTAAGCAGAGAGGACTTAGAAGTTACTAACTCTGTTGACACCTTGATCTTGAAATTCCAGCGTCTAGATCTTTGAGATAATAAGCTTCAGTTTTTCAAGCTACCCAGTTCATGATGCTTTGTTATGGCAGCTCTACCAAACTATTACACAAGTGATCCATCTTTTAGGCAGAAAAGAAAGAAAATTTCCCTTTTGAGGCATCTTTACTTTTTTTTTTTATTTTCCTTTTTACAGTGACACAGAAAAAACAAATGCTGGTACAAGTACTCTAAGCTCAGCTGATTAGTGACTTAAACTCTACTGTCACTAGAGTCCTTTACAAGTTAAATCATAACACCCAAGAATTAAAGATAGCAGCCAAAGTCAAGCAAAAATGTTTAAACCAAGGAGGGTAAGTTTTTGTTACCAAATTTCTTCTAATTGTGTTTATTATGAAAACTAGATGAGTTAACTCGTGTAATATAATTAGAATAAGTGGCCAAAACATGGTAGATGCAATGTAAGCATTTACTATTAGTTATTGATTAGTTATTGCTAATTTGAATCCTAAATTATACTAATGTATTGGTCAGAGCAATCCGACTGAAATTCGAAATTATTGTAGAGATCAAGATGGTGGAGTAGGAGGATGCAAAACTCAACTCCCCCTACAACCACATCAAAAATATCTACATGTAGAACAATTCTCACTGAAAACTAACTGGAGACTGGTAGAAAAACTCCTGCATAGCCAAAGCTGTAAGAAAGATCGACACAGAATCATGTAGGAAGGGAAGAGAACTGGTTAGGTTAGGACCTGTGCCCTTGACAGGGGACTCAGAAGAATAGGAAGGTTACACAGGTAGAGATTCTCCCTACCGAATCGTCAGCTGAAGTCATAGCTGGACAACCCAGAACTGGATCTGACAGATAGAAGACAAGTCTTCCTGGCTATTGGAGGAGAGCTGTGGGAAGCCTGGTCTCTGCTCATGACAGTGCACACATGCTTGCTTGCTTCTGAAACTGGATGGAGAGGATGGATAGAAACTGCAAAGGATGGAGGCTGGTTTTCCAAGACCATCCTGGTGTGCACTCCAGCCTGAGATAAACATCTGCTCAGGTTGATTTGCTTCATGACGTGTGTTCACCCTGGGGCAAGGGCTGCTGCTGGTGCAGGAAGAGCTGAGCTGTGAGGGTCAAAAGTGGCTCAGATGGCAAGGGAACCATTACTGGTGCTTACTCAGGCAGTGCATCAGAAGTGATCCAAGCCTCTGACTGTGGCTGGAACAGCCCACAGCATTCTCAACAATCCATGCCAAGCCCCTGCACCAGTCCCACTTTATAGCACAGTAGCACACTAGAGCAAGGTTACAGTGGCCAAGGGGAGAGCTCAGCTGGGAGGGAGAAAAGTTGCACAGACCCCGAGAAGAGATAAAAGAAGGTAGAAGGTGTATTTGATGAAATGACTCTTGAAAACTTCCCAAACCTGAAGAAGAAAAATATTTAGAAACAGGAAACACAGAGTGATTCCAAACAAGATGAACCCAAATAGATCCTCATCAAGAAATACCATAATTAAAATGGCAAAAGTTAGATTATTTTAAAGGCTGTGTGCTGTGCTCAGCTGTGTCTGACTCTTTGTGACCCCATGGACTGTTGCCCCCTAGGCTCCTGTGTCCACGGGGATTCTCCAGGCAAGAATACTGGAGTGGTTGCCATGCCTACTTCCAGGGGATCTTCCCAACCCAGGGATTGAACCCAGGTCTCCTACATTGCAGGTAGATTCTTTACTGTCTGAGCCACCAGGGAAGCCAGCAAGAGAAAAATAGTCATATACAAGGTCATCCCCCAAAGGTTGATTTTTCTCCAGAAACTTCTCAGACCAGAATGGAGAGGCATATTATATTCAAAGTGTTTAAAGGAAAAAACCTGCAACTTAGGATACTCCACTCTGCACGATTATCATTTAGAATTGAAGGAGCTGCTGCTGCTGCGAAGTCGCTTCAGTCGTGTCCGACTCTGTGCGATCCCATAGACGGCTGTCCCTGGGATTCTCCAGGCAAGAACACTGGAGTGGGTTGCCATTTCCTTCTCCAATGCATGAAAGTGAAAAGTGAAAGTGAAGTCGCTCAGTCGTGTCCGACTCTTAGCGACCCCATGGACTGGAGCTTACCACGCTCCTCCGTCCATGGGATTTTCCAGGCAAGAGTACTGGGGTGGGGTGCCATTGCCTTCCCCGGAATTGAAGGAGAGAGAAAGAAATTCTGAGACAAACTAAAAGAGTTCATGAATACTATTAATAAATCTACTCTAAAAGAAGTGTTACAGGGTCTTCTCTGAATGGAAATGAAAAAGCTATGAGTATCTGTAGGAAATTAAAAATCCCACTAGTAGAGACAAATATATAGTAAAAATTGGGTATTAATCACCTTAATAAAATAGCTCAAAGAATAAAAGAAAAAACTGTAAATTCAACTATCAACAATAATCAGTAAAGAGATTTAATGAGAATATTAAGAATACAAAATGTGTGGGGTGGGAATTAAAAATGTAGATCTTTTCAAATGTGTTTGAACTTAAAGTCTGCCTGATTTAAACACTAGTTGTAGATCAACATATACTAATCTCATGGTAACCACAAATCAAAAACCTGCAATAGATACACAAATACTAGAGTAAGGAACACAAATATGCTACATAAAAATTATCAACCAAAAGGAATAAATTAGAGAAAGAATTTAAAAATGGAGAACTACAAAAAATTATCAGGTAAAATAATGATGATAAGTACAGACCTATCACCTAAAGTGATAATAATCACTTTAAATGTTGGTGGACTAAACTTTTTCTCAATGAACAAAATGTGGCTTACTGGCCAAAAAAAAAAACAAGATCCATCTATATGGATCTGTAACGTCTGCTTACAGAGACGTTAGAGCTAAAGACACAGACTGAATGTTGTTGGGGTGGGTAACATGTTGACCAAATATAAGGCTTAACAAATTGAAGCAGATAGAAATTAAATCAAGCACTCTTTCTGACCAAAATGTTATCAAATACAATCAATTACAGGCAGAAAAATGGGGAAAGAACATACACATGAATGTGTATGCTAAACAATATGCTACTAAGAAACCAATCAGTCAATGAAGAATTTATTGAAGAAGTCAGAAAATATATTGAGATAAATGAAAATGGAAATAAAACTCTCCAAAATCCATGTGGTACAGCAAAAGTAGTTCTAAGAAGGAAGTTTATGGTGATAAAGGCTCAAGAAACAAGAAAAATGTCATACAAACAATATGAACTACCATCTAAAGGATTCACAAGAGAAGAAAACAGTCCAAAATCAGCAGACAAAAGGAAATAAATATCAGAACATAAATGAATAGAGAGCAAGAAATAGAAAAAAATATGTAAAAGACCTCTTTTAAAAGATAAACGAAATTGAGAAAAAATTTATCCAGACTCAACAAAAAAAAAAAAAAAAGGACTCACATAAACAAAATAATAAATTAAAGAGGGGAAAGAACAACCAATATCACAGAACTACAAAAAAATATATATCATAAGTGAATATTATCAGCAGTTATATGCCAATAAATTGTACAAACTAGACAAATTTCCAGAAATATACACTCTTCCAAAACTGTATCAGGAAGAAACAGACAATCTAAATAGACCAATCACTAGTAGTGAGATTGAATTTGTAATTAAAGAAAAATAAAACGTCATAAACAAAAGTCCAGGACTGGTGTCTTAAGTAAATACTATGCTATGCTATGCTAAGTCACTTCAGTCGTGTCCGACTCCGTGTGACCCCATAGACAGCAGCCCACCAGGCTCCCCGAACCTGGGATTCTCCAGGCAAGAACACTGGAGTGGGTTGCCATTTCCTTCTCCAATGCATGAAAGTGAAAAGAGAAAGTGAAGTCGCTCAGTCATGTCCGACTCTTAGCGACCCCATGGACTGCAGCCTACCAGGCTCCTCCATCCATGGGATTTTCCAGGCAAGAGTACTGGAGTGGGGTGCCATTGCCTTCTCCGAAGTCAATACTAGTCGATCTCAAACTATTACAAATAATTAAAGAGGACAGGATACTTCCAAAATCATTCTATACCATCACAATTACTCTGATATTAAAACCAAAGAAAGATACTACAAAAGAAAGAAAATTACAGGCAAATATATTTAATGAATCAGAGAAGGCAATGGCACCCCACTCCAGTAGTCTTGCCTGGAACATCTCATGGACGGGGGAGCCTGGTAGGCTGCAGTCCATGGGGTCTCGAAGAGTCGGAAACGACTGAGCGACTTCACTTTCACTTTTTACTTTCATGCATTGGAGAAGGAAATGGCAACCCACTCCAGTGTTTTTGCCTGGACAAAACACTGGATGGGGGAAGCCTGGTGGGCTGCCATCTATGGGGTCACACAGAGTTGGACACGACTGAAGCAACTTAGCAGCAGTGGCTCCTTAATCAGAATTTTCTCTCTGGTTTCCTAAAGTCACTTTCTCAATGAACACCACTTCCTGCATGTTTCTTGTAGATTATCCTTTTTCCGTCTTTATGATACTGATACTTCATGAAGCTCAAAACATAGTTTTTCAGTCTTGTAAAGCAAATTTAATGATTCCTAAGTGCATACTGATGCAATTTCCCCAGTAATTAAGGCATGGAAATCTCTACAAATGAATTGATGCTTTTGAACTGTGGTGTTGGAGAAGACTCTTGAGAGTCCCTTGGACTGCAAGGAAATCCAACCAGTCCATTCTGAAGGAGATCAGCCCTGGGATTTCTTTGGAAGAAATGATGCTAAAGCTGAAACTCCAGTACTTTGGCCACCTCATGCGAAGAGTTGACTCATTGGAAAAGACTGATGCTGGGAGGGATTGGGGGCAAGAGGAGAAGGGGACAAAAGAGGATGAGATGACTGGATGGTATCGCCAACTCGACGGACATGAGTTTGGGTGAACTCCAGGAGTTGGTGATGGACAGGGAGGCCTGGCGTACTGCAATTCATGGGGTCACAGAGTCGGACATGACTGAGTGACTGAACTGAACTGAGGCACCAGCATATGGATACAGAAAATCAGCAGACATTATAAAATAAAACAACCTAATGTTCTTATTCTTTTAGATATTAAAGTAGTTATTTCTGACAATGTGGTTAATTTTTCTGTTAGTGTTCTTTTGTCCTCTTGTTTTCTATTTAAATGTGATATCTATTTTTTCATAACTTATATTTTAAATGACATTGTATCATCTATTCAACAGCAATACACTTCTGCTCTGCTAAAATGAAGTAATGAAATTTATATTCAACTTTTTTCATAACTTTGTCATCCCTAGCATATGACAGAGTTCAACATGTTATAAACATAAACATTACTAACTGTCCAACACTGAGAAGATTAAATATAATTTCTTTAAAATAAATCTAATTACTTCAATGTATGAGAGAAAAAATTCATGACTAGTCTTCTTAATAAACTAAATAGAATAATTACTTCTTCAGAGGATTAACACATTTTCTGTTCAGTTACAAAATATATGTTCAAGCTATAAAGGTCTCTCAAACCAAATTCAAAGTAGGAAACATTTCTTCAAAATGTCAAAGCATTGGCAAGTACTTGTCAAAGTGTTGGTCTAAGAGTCTTTGTAACATTTATGAGCCTCTTTTTGTACCTCATGCTTTAATTTGTAAATATTGATCTGGCTCTTCTAATAGGAGGACAACCCGGAACTTGCAATGTTTTGTTTCCTACTTTGAAAGGCATGTAATAAATTATGTAATATAAATTCTCTAATGTGCTTCATAATTTTAGAAAGTATCTGGATTTTAGATTTCAGAAGTACAGTATACAGATCATCTCCTATTCAATACTAGTGTTTATATTCAATTTCTTCCATTTTTAGCAATTCTCTATGCATAAGGAAATACATTATATTTTTAAATATTTAAATTATCAAAATACTTTTCATTAGAATATAAATACTATGTATGAAATACCTCATTCAGTTCCTGGAAGACAGGTAAAGCCAGCACAATTTTAAGAAGATTAAATTATAGAAGACAGTAAGAATTCGTAATAATAATGCAAAGCATGAAAATCTAACATCATGGGCATTGTCAGTATCCCACCTAGACTTCTAGATTTTTGTTGTTGTTGTTGTTATCTGTGGGTTCACACCCCAGTTCTGTGTGTATTTTCTTCTAGCACTCAGTGCCCAATACGGTCTTTGGACAACTGTCCTTAGCTACTGGACCTGCTTTACTTCTTAATCCAGAGATCCTGTAGCTCCTGGCAGGTCATGGCAGAAGTCCCCAAACCTCAGGATCTAATGCCTGATGATCTGAGGTGGAATTGATGTAATAATAATAGGAATTAACTGCAAAAAAAAAAAAAAAAAAAGTAATGCACTTGAACCATCCCAAACCATCCTCCCTCTCCCCAGTCCATGAACAAATTGTCTTCCATGAAACCAGTCCCAGGTGACAAAAAGTTTGGAAGCCACAGATTTATGACTTCCAGCCCTCAATGGTGAGCCTTGGTCAATGAGGAAATATAGAAGACTGAATTTGGAACTAACCCTAGTTAACTTGCAATAGAGCTCCACAGTAGGCTCTGGCTGATACTTTGCATGAAATCACCACCTACTTGGACTCCTACCCTTCCCAATCCTGCTTACATGATATTAGCCAGTTTTTCCTGGAATGTATTACTCATAAATCATTTGTACATTTATTGGCATCTCAGAGTCTGCTTCTAGAGAACCCCTTTTAAGACACCTTACTATTAGCAAGAAATTCAGAAGATTATAGATAGAGAGAAAGGAAATATATTAATTAAAAATGAAGAATACAAGATACTTCCAGAAGAAAACTACAATAAAGTTAAAAACATTTTCAGAGATCTTCCAAGCCTAATAGGCCACATTACAGATTCATATGAGAGGTATTTTGAGTCAATAGTTGGAATAATTACTATAAGTACTATTTGAATAAAAAAAACTGGGCCTGACTGATTAAAATTTTATCTCATAAACACTTAACAACTAAAAGTTACTTGGTTTATAAATCAGAGAAAAATAGAGTATGGGCCTGCACCAAAAGCCCAGGGCAATATGGTGTTTAACATACTATCTGCAAGGTTATGACATACAACACCTCACACCAGGTGTACTCCTATCTCTCCAAATAGTTATTTGGCATTCATTATATGAACAATTTGGGTAGCAAATTCCATGGTAGCGCAGCTGGTAAAGAATCAGCCTGCAATGCAGAAGACCCTGGTTCAATTCCTGGGTCGGGAAGGCTAACCACTACTGTATTCTTGGGTTTCCATGGTGATTCAGACAGTCAAGAATCCACCTGCAGTGCAAGAGACCTGGTTCAGTCCCTGGCTTGGGAAGATCCCCTGGAGGAGGGCATAGCAATCCACTCCAGTATTCTTGCCTGGAGAATACCATGCACAGAGGAGCCTGGCAGGCTGCAGTCCATGAGGTGGCAAAGAACTGGACATGACTGAGCAACTACACACAACACAGCACAGCATAGGAACAAATTAAATACAGCTTTAGTCAAGCTATAGCTCAGAATGTTGTTCTCAAGAATAAGAATAGAAGGAAACTTCTGTAAAAATCCACATACCATCATTTTTAATGATGGACTCCTTTTAATCTATAATAAATTATTTGTCTATTAATTTTCTCCAAAAATAATTATTATAAAGCATTAAATTAATAGTCTCCATTGTTAAAGAAAAGCAAGACTTTTACTCTCAGAAGACATGATGCTATTTGCAGAAAAATACACAAAGAAATAAGTACAATTGTTAAAAGCTAAAACTATAAGAGTCCAAGGAAAAAGAAAACATAAAAAAAAATTTATAACACTGACTTAGATCTCAGGTATGACATCAAATGCATGAACTGCAACTTTTTAAAATGATAAATCAGAATTTATTTTTTTAAAAAAATAAAAGATATAACATTAAAGATATGATAACAAGCTACAGATTGGGAGAAAATATTTGTAAATTATATATTTGACAAGGGACATGTATCCAGAATATATTACTTGTAACTTAATAATCAGATCAGATTCAGATCAGATTAGTCGCTCAGTCGTGTCTGACTCTTTGCGACCCCATGAATCGCAGCACTCCAGGCCACCCTGTCCATCACCAACTCCCGGAGGTCACTCAGACTCACATCCATCGAGTCAGTGATGCCATCTCGCCATCTTATCCTCTGTCGTCCCCTTCTCCTTTTGCCCCCAATCCCTCCCAGCATCAGAGTCTTTTCCAATGAGTCAACTCTTCGCATGAGGTGGCCAAAGTACTGGAGTTTCAGCTTTAGCTTCATTCCTTCCAAAGAAATCCCAGGGTTGATCTCCTTCAGAATGGACTGGTTGGATCTCCTTGCAGTCCAAGGGACTCTCAAGAGTCTTCTCCAACACCACAGTTCAAAAGCATCAATTCTTTGGCGCTCAGCCTTCTTCACAGTCCAGCTCTCACATCCATACATGACCACAGGAAAGACCATAGCCTTGACTACGCGAACCTTTGTTGGCGAAGTAATGTCTTTGCTTTTGAATATGCTATCTAGGTTGGTCATAGCTTTCCTTCCAAGGAGTAAGCGTCTTTTAATTTCATGGCTGCAGTCATCATCTGCAGTGATTTTGGAGCCCAGAAAAATAAAGTCTGATACTTTTTACACTGTTTCCCCATGTATTTGCCATGAAGTGATGGGACCGGATGCCATGATCTTCGTTTTCTGAATGTTGAGCTTTAAGCCAACCTTTTCACTCTCCACTTCCACTTTCATCAAGAGGCTTTTTAGCCCCTCTTCACTTTCTGCCATAAGGGTCATGTCATCTGCATATCTGAGGTTATTGATATTTCTCCCAGCAATCTTGATTCCAACTTGTGTTTCTTCCAGTCCAGCTTTTCTCATGATGTACTCTGCATATAAGTTAAATAAACAGGGTGACAATATACAGCCTTGACGTACTCCTTTTCCTATTTGGAACCAGTCTGTTGTTCCATGTCCAGTTTTAACTGTTGCTTCCTGACCTGCATACAGATTTCTCAAGAGGCAGATCAGGTGGTCTGGTATTCCCATCTCTCTCAGAATTTTCCACAGTTTATTGTGATCTACACAGTCAAAGGCTTTGGCATAGTCAATAAAGCAGAAATAGATGTTTTTCTGGAACTCTCTTGCTCTCTCCATGTTCCAGCGGATGTTGGCAATTTGATCTCTGGTTCCTCTGCCTTTTCTAAAACCAGCTTGAATATCTGGAAGTTCACGGTTCACATATTGCTGAAGCCTGGCTTGGAGAATTTTGAACATTACTTTACTAGCATGTGAGATGAGTGCAATTGTGCGATAGTTTGAGCACTCTTTGGTATTGCTTTTCTTTGGGATTGGAATGAAAACTGACCTTTTCCAATCTTGTGGCCACTGCTGAGTTTTCCAAATTTGCTGGCATATTGAGTGCAGCACTTTCACAGGCATCATCTTTCAGGATTTGGAATAGCTCCACTGGAATTCCATCACCTCCACTAGCTTTGTTCGTAGTGATGCTTTCTAAGGCCCACTTGACTTCACATTCCAGAATGTCTGGCTCTGGGTGAGTGATCACACCATCATGATTATCTGGGTCGTGAAGATCTTTTTTGTACAGTTCTTCTGTGTATTCTTGCCACCTCTTCTTAATATCTTCTGCTTCTGTTAGGTTCATACTTAATAATATGAAAGTGAAAAAAACGCCAAATGTACTTTTCACCAAAGAAGATATATACATGGCTAATGAATGCAAGAGAAGGTGAACAATCTCATTACTTGTTCATTTCAGTTCAGTTCATTCGCTCAGTCGTGTCCGACTCTTTGCAATCCCATAGATTGTAGCACGCCAGGCCTCCCTGTCCATCACCAATGGAAGCAAATTAAGCCCACAGTGAGAATTCACTTTTATGGCTACAGTGAAAAAGACGATACCAAGTGCTGGTGAATGAGAGTAGATATTGGATTTCTTAGATTTTGTTGCTTGAAATGTAAAATGCAACCCACTCCAGTACTTTTGCCTAGAAAATCCCATGGATGGAGGAGCCTAGTGCAGGCTACTGTCCATGGGGTCGCAAAGAGTTGTATAGGACTGAGCGATTTCACTTCACTTCACTTCAGAGATATTTTTGGTAAACACTCTAACGATTTCTTTACAAATTAAACACAAACTTATCAAGTAATCCCATTCTTAGGAACCTGCCCAGGAGAAATGAAAACATATGTCCTAAGCAAGACTTACACCCAGATTTCATAGCAGCATTTTTCGTAATAGCCCAAATTGTAAACACGTGTCCATCAGCTTCTGAACGAGCAAATATAATGTGATGTAGAATGTATAATAGAATACTATATTGAAATAAAGTATCAATGCATGCTACTGCTGCTGCTGCTAAGTCACTTCAGTGGTGTCCGACTCTGTGCGATCACATAGACGGTAGACCACCAGGTTCCCCCATCCCTGGGATTCTCCAGGCAAGAACATTGGAGTGGGTTGCCATTTCCTTCTCCAATACATGAAAGTGAGAAGTAAAAGTGAAGTCACTCAGTCGTGTCTGACTCTTAGCGACCCCATGGACTGCAGCCCACCAGCCTCCTCCATCCATGGGATTTTCCAGGCAAGAGTACTGGAGTGGGGTGCCATTGCCTTCTCCCCAATGCATGCTACAACATCAGTATATCTGAACATACTTTTGCTAACTAGACTAAGTGAAAGTTGCTCAGTTGTGTCTAACTCTCTGCAACCCTGTGGACTGTAGCCCACCATGCTCCTCTGTCAATAGGATTTTCCAGACAAGAATACTGGAGTGGGTTGCCATTTCCTTCTCCAGGGAATCTTCCTGACCCAGGAACTGAACCTGTGTCTCTCTCATTTCTGGCAGGCTCTTTACCATCTGAGCTACCAGGGAAGTCCTGAAGAGACTAAGTCCCAAATAGACTAAGCCAATTGAAAAAGAATATATATTTTATGATCCATCTTTGAGAACGTTTCACTGTTTGAAGAACACAAACTTAAAAAGACAAAAAGCATATTGGTGCTTTCCTGGGGCTGGTGTAAAGATTGCAGATGATTCACAAACAGGCTCCATGGAAATATGGAGGCATGATGAAAAAGTTTTAAAACTGAATTTTTGTGATTGATTATAGAGCAACTTCATGCATTTATTACAAATAAATGAATTGTTAAAAAAAATCTAATACAATTCCAAGAGAATAAATCAAGCCAAACCTAACAAAATATCTGCAGTATATCAGGGTACAGTTAGCACGACCAACTATCTATCTACATGTGGTGAACCGAAAAGAGAAAATGAAGCCAGAGGTTCTAGCCCACTTCACAACAGACTGTCAAATACTTTGGGCAGAAAGACCCTACTCCCATCAGGTAATTAGTGGGCAGAGTGCACAAAATAAAACAGAGACTTTCTAAAACACTGTTTAGAAACTTTCTTGAACCATTGGCTATGGGGGTAATAGAGAATGGGAACTGATTTATACTAGTTTTTGTTATTTTTAATGACTCCATAAAGCCTGGGTAGAATGCATCCAAGCCCGGGCGCATTCATGTTTTACAGGTGAAGAAACTGAGTAAATGAATTAGCTTGTCCAAGAACATAAAACATAATAATTGGCAAAACCAAAACTTGAACCCATATAATTTTAACAATAAATCTTTAGGGTTCACTTTATTAGGCTTACTTTTATAGTATTAAAACAGGAAAAGAAAATGGTGTGGCTTTTTAAAGCTCAGTTTTGAGCTCTACATATGATGGTGAGGGAAAGAAATAATAAACACTTCCTATGGGTCTGGCATCAACATAAGTCTGGTCACCTCCCTGTGGAGCATACAGTCTAGTAGGGAACAGAAACCAAAAAAAAGAAACCAAAACATGCAGTTTCATATATAAACATTTATAGCCTCATCACAAGTGCTATAAAGTCAGATAAAATTATGGAGTATAAAAGGAGGATGTGACCTCTTTAAAGAGATAGCATTTAATGAACATCTAAATGATGAGAAGGAACTGCACCTTTGAAGAGCAAGACTGTCAGAGGAGCAGCGAGTCTCCAAATCAGAAGAAAGACCATATACAAAGGCCCCACATCCAGAAGTGCAGCTTGAGAGGAGGTTGCAGAAGTAGATAGGAGTTGGTTTGGCAGAGTTACTTGGATTATGGAAAAGAGTTCATAGTGTAATCTATGTAAGCTAGTATGGAAAACATTTGAAAGTTTTATGCAGATAAAACCCATAGTCTGATATACATTAAAATATTGTATTAAAACTGGGTATAGGAATACTCTATGACCGAGCATTCCCACACTATATAAGTATGCAAAAAAAAAACCTCTATGCATGCTCAAGCAAATTTACCAAAGTGTATACATCAAAATGTTCACACCATTCTTATCTGTGATAACCAAAAGTTGCACACTGCCCAGATGTTCATCAACTAAAGAACATGAACATATCATGTCATATTCATACAATGGGATACCAGACAGCAATAATGATGAAAATCCACAACACAAACTGGATAAATCTCACAATCAATATACTGAATGAAAGAATCTAGACACAAGAGAGTACATACTAGTGATAGTGACATTGCTGCTGCTGCTGCTGCTGCTAAGTCGCTTCAGTCGTGTCCGACTCTGTGCGACCCCACAGAAGGCAGCCCACCAGGCTTCCCCATCCCTGGGATTCTCCAGACTAGAACACTGGAGTGAGTTGTCATTTCCTTCTCCAGTGCATGAAACTGAAAAGTGAAAGTGAAGTCGCTCAGTCGTGTCCAACTCTTTGCGACCCCATGGACTGCAGCCTACCAGGCTCCTCCATCCATGGGATTTTCCAGGCAAGAGTACTGGAGTGGGGTGCCATTGCCTTCTCCCAAACTCACCTCCTTCACAGACACACAGTCTACAGCTATAGATGGAACAATTTGCTCTTACAAAAACCTAAAGACTGGCTGAGTAACAGCTACAAACTGGGCAAGTAAGGGAAAAAAAAAAAAAAAAAACATCAAAGTGGGTGGAGAAGACTGGGACTCAATCTCACCACAAACCTCACTTCTGACACTGTGACCCATAATCAGGAAAAACCTAAAACCCAGAACTTATGTCTGGGGCATGAAGAATTTGAGCCCCACATCAGGCACCTTAGTTTTTAAGACATGGATCTGAGAGATAAGCCCTCTAAAGCATCTACCATTGAAAACCAATGGGGCTCATGTCCTGAGATCCACAACACTGGAGCAATCTGAAAAAGGACTCCATGGCAGCTGGTCTTGCCCTGACTTTAGGACGCTCACGTGCTTATATTCAAGTGTTGTCCTAGGGGCAGTCATGTAACTTACATACTCTCTTGGGATGTAGAATGGGAGGCGCCATCTTCATGAAGTCAGTTTTCTATGTTCCAGAGCAATGGTATCTCTGCCCCGATTATTATGTCTTATGCCAGGGGGCCCCTCTACATCATATCATCTGGCTCTGATTCCCAGTGGTTGTGGGTAACACAGGATTATAACCAACATGGAAAAGTTCTTCAGCTCCAGGGCACAGTAAAAAGCAACAGATCGAGGGACTCTTTGTGTGAAGGATGTCTATTAGCTAATCATTATGGCTGTGGCATAAGGGACAAGCTCCTAAAAAGTATGCCTTTAGGGGCTGACTGAAATTCTTTCTAGAGACCTCAGAGGTAAGTGCTGTCTGTGCACTCTCCTTCTGCTTTGTCCCTGCTCATTGATGTCTCACAAAAGAGCTAATACACGCATGTGGAGCCCCCGTTTTGGTGACTGCCACCCAGGGGATAAAACCAGATTGCCTGGCTCTCAGGGCCATTAGGGCTTATGCTTGCAGTCCCACAGGACTGTCTATATTTGTCTGCTTCAATAAACTGCTATGATTAGGTTCTGGCCTCCAATCAGTTTGAAGCACAGCCTAATCTAGGCACTAAGATCCTCCCCTTAAGGACAATGACAGGACTTGTCACATCCTTAGCTACCAGGGGCTAAAAATATAACAGACTGTTTGGACAAGCAAAGTTTTGAGAGAAAGTAAAGAGCTGGGGCAGGGTTGAACAAAGAGCTGACAGGGCCTTAGGTAGGTTTATTAGCTACATAAAGGCCACACCTTCAAGACTGGAGAAGTGGCTACTTTACTGTATAGAAACCAATACAGAAAGCCAAGAAAAATGAAGAAACATACTAATATGTTGCAAAAGAAAGAACAAGATAAAACCTCAGGGAAAGTATATCAGTGAAATGGAGCTAAGCTATTTACCTCAAAAAAGAATTCAAAATGATGGTCATAAAGATGCTCACTTAAGAGGGGGCAAGAATGAATGAAAATAGTGAGAACTTTGACAAAGAGAGGGAAAACATAAGAAAATACCAAACAAAAGTCACAGAGCTGAAGAATTTGAGGATACAATAACTGAACTTAAAAAAAATATATATATAGAGAGAGAGAGAGCTGTTCGACAGTAGACTTGATGAAGCATAAGAAAATGAGGGAGCCACAGGGCCACAAAGAAATAAATAAAATGCTCTTGACATCTTTATACAGAAAGGAATTTTAGGTGGCAGAAACAAATGAACCAGTAGTTAAGTTTTTTGGGTTTTTTTTTTTTTTTTTTCAGATTTACCAAAGAAACCATTAGTTAACCCAGAAAAGAATAAATCTTCCAGAATTTTAGAGCCTTGGACCCCGACCTTATATTCAGAGATGAAAGGCTCATTACAGATCCCTGAAGTAGTATGTGGTCTGCAATCCCCAGTTCAGATATGCCCAAAGAGAATAATGAACAAGTTCTCAGAGATCAGAACCAGAGTTCACAAAGAACAGTCAACAATGGGCTCCTTCTGTGAGCAGAATCCAAGCTTAATCAAGGTAATTCCTCATCCCCAGTGTGTGCATCTGGGAGCTTTATTTAAATCTCTTCTTTATGGGATTTACATTGTTGATTTCCATTTGATGCTGTATGCGTCCCATCCTTTGTCTTTCCAAGCGGGAGTGACTATTCTGTATATCCTGTGCCAGCTCCATCACTGCATTCTGGGTATTTTTGCTGGAGAGGGGAAGACAATTTGCCCTTTAAATGTGTATGACTGCAGACTAAAAGGAGTCATACTAGACCTGGTGGCACCTAGAGACATGGACTCTGAACAATAATAATTTCCCAGTTAGGATCTTATATTTTCTCTCAGGAAGGGGTGAGAATGTTGTGTGTGAAGGTAGAATAAAATGACCTGGTAACCAAAATACTCTATCAAGGATAATAGAGTAGTACGTACCTCAAGGCTGTATATTGTCCCTCGCTTATTTAACTTATATGCAGGGTGCTGTGCAGTGCTAAGTCACTTCAGTCATATCCGATTCTGAGACCCTATGGACTGTAGCCCACCAAGCTCCTCTGTCCATAGGATTCTACAGGCAAGAACTCTGTAATGGACTGCCATTCCCTTCTCCAGGGAATATTTCCCACCCAGGGATTGAACCAGCATCACTTACATCTGACCCGCACTGGCAGCCAGGTTCTTTACCACGAGCACCACCTGGGAAACCCAGATCAAAGATAATAAGATGTATTCAAACCACTACCTCCTTGGGCACTCAGGAGCCTGACCTTCCAAATCTTTCTTGTAGTTAGGTTAGGGACTGTATAATTGAATTCTGACTAGGAAAACAGAGGCATCTCTGATATAAGACACTTCCAGATCTCACCCAAAAGTGTGGGCCCATTGTGAAACATTTCCTTGAACCTTTTTGCCTTTAGTGGGGAGCAGAAGAAAGGGTCAGTCAACTGAAAGTCAAGGAAGTAGAACTCATCCTACCAGGGCAGAAAAAAGAATAAGAACAAGTGAAGATAACTTAAGGAACTTATGAGACAATTTTAGACAGATTATTATTTGCATTTTAGGGTTCCAGATTGAGAAGAGAAAGAGAAAGTTATAGAAATTTTATTTTCAGAAACAATGGCTGAAAAATTCCCTAATCCAGAAAAGTAAAGAGACTTCCAGATCCAGAAAATCCAAACAGTTCTAAAAAGATGAGCCCCAAAAGATTGAGATTAACAAACATAATTAAAAGGTAAAAAAAGGTAAAGGCAAGGAGAGAATATTAAAAGTAGCAAGAGAAATACAACTTGTGTAGAAGTGAATCTTCATAAGATGATCAAGAGATTATTTTTTTAGCAAAACTTTTCAGATTTTAGCAAAACTTCTCTGAAAGGAGTGGTACAATATGTTCAAAGTGCTGAGAGAAAAATCTTCCAACCAAGAATACCCAGCAAACTAATAATTCAGAACTGGAGGAGAAATAAAAGTTTTCCAGACAAGCAAAAGCCCTAAAGAAGTTCATCACCCCTCAAGTGACCTTACAAGAACTGCCAAAGGGACTTCATTGGGTTGGATATATGGGATATTAATTGATAACAAGAAAACACATGAAAGAATAAATCACACTGGTAGGCAAATATATGGTAAAAGTAGTAGGTTAATCACTACAATAGTTAGCCAAGAGGCACACAAGACACTCACCTGAGATGTAAGGACACAGAAGACTGAAAGTTAAGGAATAGATAAAAAATATTTCAAATGGAAATCAAAAGAAAGCTGAAGTTGCTGAACTCATATCAGATGAAACATACTTTAAACAAAGACTGTAAAAAAGATGAGCACTACATAATAATAATAGCATGGGTAATCTAACAAGATGATATAAAATTTGTATATACATATGCACTCAACATAAATACTTAAATATATAATGCAAATATTAGTAGTCCTAAAGTGAGAAATAGAAATACAAAATAGTATAAGACTTTAATACTCCATTTTCATCAATGGGTAGATTATCCAGTCAGAAAAATCAAAAGGAAACATTTCCCTTAAACAACATTTTAGACCAAACTTAAAACATACACACAGAATCCTCAACAAAATATTAGCAAACCAAATTCAACAATACAGTAAGAATATCATACACCATGATTAAGTAGGATTTATTCAGCCAGTGTAAGAATGGATCAACATCGACACATCAGTCAGTGTGATATACCATACTAACAAAATGAAATGTAAAATTGATATGATCACCTCAATACATGCAGAGTAAGCATTTGATAAAATTCAACATCCATTTATGGTAAAAAAAAAAAAAAAACTCAATAAAGCATATACTTCAAAACAATAAAGGTCATATATGACAAATCTACAGCCAACATTCATCATACTCAATAGCAGAAAGCTGAAAGCTTTCCCTCTAAGATGAAAAACAGGATAAAAATGCCCATTCTAGTAACTTTTATTCAAGATAATATTGGAAGGCCTTACCAGAGCAATTATGCAAGAAAAATAAAATACATCTAAATTGGAAAAGAATAAATAAAACTGTATTTGTAGATAATATATTATATATATAGAAAATCCTAAAGACTCCTTAAAAAACAAAAACTACTAGAGCTAATCAGTGAATTCAGTAGTTGCAGGAAACAAATACAATACACAAATATCTGTTGAGTTTCTATATACTAATAATAAACTATCATAGAATTCAAGAAAATAAACCATTTAAAATTTTGTCAAAAAGAATAGAGTATCTGTGGATAAATTTAACCAAGGAGGTTAAAAAAAAGTGTATATTGAAAACTGTAAGGCATTAATGATATAAACTGAAGAAAATTCAAATAAATAGATATTCCATGGCTATGCATTGGAAGAATCAGTACTGCCAAAATATCCATACTTCCCAAAGCAATCTATAGATTCAATGCAATCTCTTTAAAATTTCCAATGGCATTTTTTTTTCAAAGAAAGACAATAAGTAATTCTAAAAGTTTTATAGAACCACAAGGATGTTAAGTAGCAAAGATAAAACCAAGAAAGAATAACACAGATAGAAACACCAAGAATAACAAAGCTGGGCTTCCCTGGTGGCTCAGACAGTAAAGAATCAGCCTGCAATGTAGGGGACCTGAGTTCAAAACCTGAGTTGGGAAGATGCCCGGGAGAAGGGAATGGCTACCCACTCCAATGTTCTTGCTGAAGAATCCGATGAACAGAGGAGAGCCTGGTGAGCTACAGTCCATGGGTTGCAAGACTAAGACATGACTTCACATGATATTCATTGTCGGGGACACCATGCTCTCATTTAAGATTACATTCAAAGCTATAGTAATTAAAACAGTATGATATTGTCATAAAAATAGACACAAAGACTAAGTGAAAGTATATTATATTAGAAAGCTTCTGCACAGGAAAGAAAACCATTAACAAAATAGAAAGATAACCCACTGAATTAGGAAAAAAAATTGTAAACTATATCATAAATCTGATATGAGGCTAATATGCAAAATAAAGACTCATACAATTAAATTGCAGCAACCAAACAACTTGACTGAAAAATGACCAGAGGTTTGCATAGATACTTTTCTAAAGAGGACATAGAGATAGCCAGAAAGCATGAAAAGATCCTCAACATCACTAATCATCAGGAAAATGCTAATCAAAACCACAATGAGATACCACTTCTTAGAATGGGTATTATCACAAAAGGAAGAAATAAAAACTGTTGGGGAGATGTCCACTGTTGAATATATTGATAAATAAGATGGGCTGTGTGTATGTATACACACACACACTTATATATGTGTGTGTCTGTGTATATAATGGGATAGTATTTCACCATAAAAATGAATGAAGTCTTGCCATTTTGAGACCGCACAGATGGACCTCAAGCATACTATGTATGTAAGGTGAAATAAACCAGACAGAGGAAGACAAAATCATTTTACTTCTCTTATATGAAGAATTTAAAGACGCTTACTCCTTGGAAGGAAAGTTATGACCAACCTAGATAGCATATTCAAAAGCAGAGACATCACTTTGCCAACAAAGGTTCGCCTAGTCAAGGCTAAGGTCTTTCCTGTGGTCATGTATGGATGTGAGAGCTGGACTGTGAAGAAGGCTGAGCGCCGAAGAATTGATGCTTTTGAACTGTGGTGTTGGAGAAGACTCTTGAGAGTCCCTTGGACTGCAAGGATATCCAACCAGTCCATTCTGAAGGAGATCAGCCCTGGGATTTCTTTGGAAGGAATGATTCTAAAGCTGAAACTCCAGTATTTTGGCCACCTCATGTGAAGAGTTGACTCATTGGAGAAGACTCTGATGCTGGGAGGGATTGGGGGCAGGAGGAGAAGGGGACGACAGAGGATGAGATGGCTGGATGTCATCACTGACTCGATGGACGTGAGTCTGAGTGACTTCCGAGATCTGGTGATGGACAGGGAGGCCTGGCGTGCTGCAGTTCATGGGGTCACAAAGAGTCGGACACGACTGAGCGACTGATCTGATCTGATCTGATATGAGGAATCTTAAAAGCAAAACAAACCCAACCATAGCTTGATGGTTACCAGAGGTATAGGGTAAGAGTGATGAAATTTTATAAACATAAGAAAAAAGGATGCAATATCAAAAATGACAGAATTATCTCTGTTCATTTCCAAGGCAAACCATTCAATATCACAGTAATTCAAGTCTGTGTCCTGACCAGCAATGCTAAAGAAGCTGAAGTTGAATGGTTCTATGAAGACTTATAAGACATTTTAGACGAAGACCCACAAAATATGTCCTTTTCATTATAGGGGACTGAAATGAAAAAGTAGGAAGTCAAGAAACTCCTGGAGTAACAGGCAAACTTGGCCTTGGAGTACAGAATGAAACAGGGCAAAAGCTAATAGAGTTTTGCCAAGAGAACACACTGGCCATAGAAAACACCCTGTTGCAAAACACAAAGAAAATTCTCTACACATGGACATCACAAGATGGCCAACACCAAAATCAGATTCATTGTATTCTTTGCAGATAAAAATGGAGAAGCTCTATACAGTCAGCAAAAAAAAAAAAAAAAAAAAAGGACTGGGAGCTGACTGTGGCTCAGAACATGAACTCCTTGTTGTCAAATTCAGACTTAAATTGAAGAAAGTGGGGAAAACCACCAGACCATTCAGGTATGACCTAAATCAAATCCCTTATGATTATACAGTGGAAGTGAGAAATAGATTTAAGAGGCTAGATCTGATACACAGAGTGCCTGATGAACTATGGATGGAGGTTCGTGACACTGTACAGGAAACAGGGAGCAAGACCATCCCCAAGAAAAAGAAATGCAAAAAAGAAAAATGACTGTCTGGAGAGGCCTTACAAATAGCTGTGAAAAGAAGACAAGCAAAAAGCAAAGGAGAAAAGGAAAGATATACACATTTCAATGCAGAGTTGCAAAGAATAGCAAGGAGAGATAAAAAAGCCTTCCTCAGTGATCAATGCAAAGAAATAGACGAAAACAACCAAATGGGAAATACTAGAGATATCTTCAAGAAAATACAAATACCAAGGGAACATTTCATGCAAAGATGGGCTCAATAAAGGACAGAAATGGTAGGGACCTAACAGAAGCAGAAGATACTAAGAAGAGGTGGCAAGAATACACAGATGAACTGTACAAAAAAAGATCTTCACGACTAAGATAATCACGATGGTGTGATCACTCACCTAGAGCCAGACATCCTGGAATGTGAAGTCAAGTGGGCCTTAAGAAGCATCACTACAAACAAAGCTAGTGGAGGTGATGGAATTCCAGTTGAGCTATTTCAAATCCTGAAAGATGATACTGTGAAAGTGCTGCACTCAATGTGCCACCAAATTTGGAAAACTCAGCAGTGGCCACAGGAATGGAAAAGGTCAGTTTTCATTCCAATTCCAAGGAAAAGCAATGTCAAAGAATGCTCAAACTACCACACAATTACACTCATCTCACACGCTAGTAAAGTAATGCTCAAAATTCTCCAACCCAGGCCTCAGCAATATGTAAGCCATGAACTTCCTGATGTTTAAGCTGGTTTTAGAAAATGCAGAGGAACCAGAGATCAAATTGCCAACATCTGCTGGGTCATATAAAAAGCAAGAGAGTTCCAGAAAAACATCTATTTCTGCTTTATTGACTATGCCAAAGCCTTTGACTGTGTGGATCACAATAAACTCTGGAAAATTCTGAAAGAGATGGGAATACCAGACCACTGGACCTCCCTCTTGAGAAATCTGTATGCAGGTCAGGAAGCAACAGTTAGAACTGGATGTGGAACAACAGACTGGTTCAAAATAGGAAAAGGAGTACATCAAGGCTGTATATTGTCACCCTGCTTATTTAACTTCTATGCAGAGTACATCATGAGAAACACTGGACTGGAAGAAACACAAGCTGGAATCAAGATTGCTGGGAGAAATATCAATAACCTCAAATATGAAGATGACACCACCCTTATGGCAGAAAGTAAAGAACTAAAGAGCTTCTTGATGAAAATGAAAGAGGAAAGTGAAAAAGTTGGCTTAAATCTCAATATTCACAAAACAAAGATCATGGCATCTGGTCCCATCACTCCATGGGAAATAGATGGGGAAACAATGGAAACAGTGGTTGACTTTATTTTGGGGGGCTCCAAAATCACTGCAGATGATGACTGTAGCTATGAAATTAAAAGACGCTTACTCCTTGGAAGGAGTAACCTAGATAGCATATTCAAAAGCAGAGACATTACTTTGCCAACAAAGGTTCATCTAGTCAAGGCTATGGTTTTTCCTGTGGTCATGTATGGATATGAGAGTTGGACTGTGAAGAAGGCTGAGCACCGAAGAATTGATGCTTTTGAACTGTGGTGTTGGAGAAGACTCTTGAGAGTCCCTTGGACTGCAAGGAGATACAACCAGTCGATTCTGAAGGAGATCAGCCCTGGGATTTCTTTGGAAGGAATGATGCTAAAGCTGAAACTCCAGTACTTTGGCCACCTCATGCGAAGAGTTGACTCATTGGAAAAGACTCTGATGCTGGGAGGGATTGGGGGCAAGAGGAGAAGGGGACGACAGAGGATGAGATGGCTGGATGGCATCACTGACTCGATGGACATGAGTCTGAGTGACCTCCGGGAGTTGGTGATGGACAGGGAGGCCTGGAGTACTGCGATTCATGGGATTGTAGAGTCAGACATGACTGAGCAAATGAACTGAACTGAAAAATTTAGGAATGCAAGGGATTTCTGTGTGTTAATTTTATATCCTGCAACTTTACTATATTCATTGATTAGCTCTAGTAATTTTCTGGTGGATTCTTTAGGGTTTTCAATGTAGAGGATCATGTCATCTGCCATCAGTGAGAGTTTTACTTCTTCTTTTCCAGTTTGGATTCCTTATATTTCTTTTTCTGCTCTGACTGCTGCATTCCTATACACAAATAATGAGAAAATAGAAAAGCAATTAAGGAAACAATTACATTCACCATTGCAACGAAAAAAATAAAGTACTTAGGAATTTATCTACCTAAAGAAAGTAAAGAACTATATATAGAAAACTATAAAACACTGGTGAAAGAAATCAAAGAGGACATTAATATACCATGTTCATGGATAGGAAGAATCAATTTAGTGAAAATGAATATACTACCCAAAGCAATCTATAGATTCAATGCAATCCCTATCAAGCTACTAATGGTATTTTTCACAGCGCTGCTGCTGATGCTACTGCTGCTGCTAAGTCGCTTCAGTCGTGTTCGACTCTGTGCGACCCCAGAGATGGCAGCCCATCAGGCTCCTCTGTCCCTGGGATTTTCCAGGCAAGAACACTGGAGTGAGTTGCCATTTCCTTCTCCAATGCACGAAGGTGAAAAATGAAAGTAAAGTCGCTCAGTCGTGTCCGACTCTTAGCGACCTCATGGACTGCAGCCTACCAGGCCCCTCCGTCCATGGGATTTTCCAGGCAAGTACTGGAGTAGGGTGTCATTGCCTTCTCCTTAACAGCACTAGAACAAATAATTTCACAATTTGTATGGAAATACAAAAAACCTCAAATAGCCAAAGCAATCTTGAAAAAGAAAAATGGAACTGGAGGAATCAACCCGCCTGACTTCAGTTCCTACTACAAAGCCACAGTCATGAAGACAGTTATGGTACTGGCACAAAGACAGAAATATAGATCAATGGAACCAAATGGAAAGTCCAGAGATAAATCCACACACCTATGGACACCTTATCTTTGAGAAAGAAGGCAAGGATATACAATGGATAAAAGTGAAAGTGACGTCGCTCAGTCGTGTCCGACTCTTCATGACCCCATGGACTGCAGCCTAACGGGCTCCTCTGCCCATGGGATTTTCCAGGCAAGAGTACTGGAGTGGGGTGCCATTGCCTTCTCCAAAGACAATCTCTTTAACAAGTGGTGCTGGGAAAACTGGTCAACCACTTGTAGAAGAATGAAACTAGAACACTTTCTAACACCATACACAAAAATAAACTCAAAATAGATTAAAGATCTAAACGTAAGACCAGAAACTATAAAACTCCTAGAGGAGAACATAGGCAAAACACTCTCTGACATAAATCATAGCAGGATCCTCTATGACCCACCTCCCAGAATATTGGAAATAAAAGCAAAAACAAACAAATGGGACCTAATTAAACTTAGCAGAACAAACAAAACTATAAGCAAGGTGAAAAGACAGCCTTCAGAATGGGAGAAAATAATAGCAAATGAAGCAACTGACAAACAACTAATCGCAGAAATATACAAGCAACTCCTGCAGCTCAATTCCTGAAAAATAAATGACCCAGTCAAAAAATGGGCCAAAGAACTAAATAGACGTTTCTCCAAAAAAGAAATACAGATGGCTAACAAACACATGAAAAGATGCTCAACATCACTCATTAACAGAGAAATGTAAATAAAAACCACTATGAGGTACCATTTCACGCCAGTCAGAATGGCTGCAATCCAAAAGTCTACAAGAAATAAATGCTGGAGAGGGTGTGGAGTAAAGGGAAGCCTCTTATACTGTTGGTGGGAATGCAAACTAGTACATCCACTATGGAGAACAGTGTGGAGATTCCTTAAAAAACTGGAAATAGAACTGCCATATAACCCAGCAATCCCACTGCTGGGCATACACCCTAAGGAAACCAGAGTTGAAAGAGACACGTGTACCCCAAATGTTCATCGCAGCACTGTTTATAATAGCCAGGACATGGAAGCAACCTAGATGTCCATCAGCAGATGAATGGATAAGAAAGTGTGGTACATATACACAATGGAGTATTACTCAGCCATTAAAAAGAATGCATTTGAGTCAGTTCTAATGAGGTGGATGAAACTGGAGCCTATTATAAAGAGTGAAGTAAGCCAGAAATAAAAATACCAGTACAGTATACTAATACATATATATGGAATTTAGAAAGATGATAATGATAAACCTGTAAGCGAGACAGCAAAAGAGACACAGATGTCTAGAACAGTCTTTTGGACTCTGTGGGAGAGAAAGAGGGTGGGGTGATTTGGGAGAATGGCATTGAAACATGTATAATATCATATAAGAAATGAATCGCCAGTCCAGGTTTGATGCAGGATACAGGATGCTTGGGGCTGGTGCACTGGGATGACCCAGAGAGATGGTACGGGGAGGGAGGAAGGAGGGGAGTTCAGGATGGGGAACACGTGTACACCCGTGGCAGATTCATGTTGATGTATGGCAAAACCAATACAGTATTGTAAAGTAATTAGCCTCCAATTAAAATAAATAAATTTAAATTAAAAAATTAAAATATATCAGTCAGATATTATTCATGAGGTTTCTGAATATATAAAAAAACAACTATAGAGTTTAACTAAAATATAAGTTGGTAACTTACTAGTTAAATCTCAATATGTGACTAAAAATAAAATATCTCTGTATTTTATCTAAAAGAAGCAATCTGATACAGTTTATTCCAACTTAAAAACTTTAAAATGAGCCCAGTCTTCTGAGATTTTAGCGTAAATAAAACAAATTCTCAGGACATTAGTTCTGTGATTGAAATTCTTATATCTCTACAGGAAGTGGATTTTCCTATCAAAAGTTCAAGTGATAAATAATTTTTAATAACTGGTAGCTTAGCATTTTTGACCCTTGTGTTTCTAAAATAGCTTTTCATTTTCCCTGAAGGAAGCATCATATTGTTGCTTTTATACCCCTCAAAATACCATACTGTTTCCTCTTTTCAGTATTATGTAAGTGTCTGGAGAGGCTTATGAGCTATTTTAGAAGTTAATGATTGCATATTTCCTTCCATAATTTTTTTGGCAACAATGGACATATAATTATCATATATTTTAGGATATGTTATTTCAAGTCACAGGTCAAAAACAAGATTATTATTCATTCAATAAAGTGAGTTAAGCACATAATGTATCAAAGAGATATAAAAACATCTTTTGGCTTTTGGGAGCTCTCAACCCTCCTTTATTCAATTCATCTGGGTTGTAAAAGAATGAGTTTTCTCTTTAGTAAATTTGGGGTTAAGAACTTTAAACTTTTATCTCCCACCCTTTTGAATAAGTTGAGGTGCACAGAATAAGTAAACTAATCTCTCCTAAATTTGATGGTAAAGGCAATTCTTTATCCAGTGAGTTAAACAGTAAGGGTTCCACTGTGACCTGACAATGAGGGTGAGTGTCGGATATGGGATTCCATACTAGATACCTCCTTCTTGTCCTGTAATTAAATCGTAGTCTCAGCATTTATCAGTGATGGAACTGGTATTTTAGGTCCCATTGACTGATTCTTTTGGCTATACCCAATTAATTTAGAACTAGGTTGGGGAAGAGAGCTATAATGTATTGGGAATATTTTCATAGCATCATCTGCTAAATTGATTAGGAATCTTGTGAAATAGTAAACTGAAGATGCAATTATAATAGAACAATTTTTTGACACAACCAATGCAACTGACTGTAGTTTTTAATTAGCACAATAGACTTCAAAATTTTAATTGAAGTTAGTTGATGTGCAATGTTACAGAAATTACAAATGTATAATTAGTGATTCACAGTTTTTAAATATTATACTTCATTTATAGGTATAAAATATTTTCTATGTGACTTTAAATTTTACTGTGTGGTACTAAAGACAGCAGATTTGTTGATTTACTGGTTTTAGTTTGGTTTGTTTTATGTCCATAGTTTACAATGACTGATTTATGGCTGGCCAGATGTAGTCTAGGTATGTGACATTAGCCTTTGACCGTGTGTGATTATGATCTTGGTAATCACTAGAGTGTATTGTGTTTTTACCCATGACTGGCTTTTTTTTTTTTTTTTTTTTTTTTTACAGCAGCAGGTACCAGCTTTAGCTGGTCTCCAGTGCCCTTTAGTAAAGTTGTGGACTGTATGTTTCCTGGCTCTTACACCTTGACATTGAACTACACATGCAGTTTAGCTTAGTGTTGCAGGCAAGACAGAAGTATGATTGGATCATGTTTGTCATTGGGGAGAAGAAAACAATCTCCGTGCTTTCTCTGTTTTCCCTCCTCTAGAAGGGGAAGAAACAAATCTGATCTGTGATTTTGATTAAACCAAAAAATGAAAACAAGCTCAGCAACTGAATAGTCTTAGTTAAGAATTCTGTTCCCTCTGATTGCTCTCCAGGTGTACTCAGTCTGATAGTCTCCCCTGCTGAAAGAGAATGGTGGTTGTTCAGTGACATCTGTGACAGAATGAATCCAATGTTAGAATTCTATATTAGGTATAGCATTGTTTTCCCATATCTAAGGCTCCCTAGTATCTGCTCTACTAGCGAAAAGGCTGCTGTGTTTATATTTATACGTCTGACACTTGTCTTTGTTTTATAACTGAAGATTTCAAGAAAGAGATTGATTTTATGAAAGACAATATTAAAATAGAAATATTTAGTATTCTTTTAATCCTTTATCAGGTTTTAATTGTTTGAAGCTTTCCTTTCTATACTGTTTGCAATTTTCAGAAAAGAAATGCTGATTTTAAATGATACCAGCAGAAATGTATTAAAATTGACAGCTAGTATTTAATGGCAATGCTTAAAAGTTTGGTAGATATCATTTATTTGGATTCAGTTTGCTCATTCTTTTAAATTAATGCATATAGTTGATTTAATGAATAACTTTCTTTTCTTTTGATTTATTTTTTTGTGGCAGTACACTGCCAGAGACATTTTATGTCTGTGTTATATATCATTATGTGCCAAGTAGCACCATTTTGTATAGGTATTGTCAGGTTTTTAGATGATGTACAATATATAAAGCACTTCATGTTTTTTAAACCCACAGAATGTTATTTTTCCTGTTTTATTCTTATGATTATTTTCTGTAGCCTTTGAGAAAAGCAAATACATAGCAAAAATATATATATATATAAATGAATAAATAAAAGAATGAACTTGGGCTCTTAGAAGCACAAAAGATATTCACTGCAGGAAAGATGGCAAGAGCATGGAAATATGACTATTACCTGATGTGACTCTGTACACATGACAGCAAATGAAAGATACAAAAGTACCTCACTTCTCTTAGAGATCTGGCCCAGAAATTTAGTGTAAATTTATTTTTGACAACTTTGTGTTTAATTTCTTTTTCTTCTACTTTCTTTTCAAAATGTAGTAAGCATAACAGATATAAAACAAATATAGGACAGTGGTATGGCAGAAAGAGTTAATTTTGTATATCTAATTTTACATGCTGGGTCATTGCCTATATGGCATCAGATCAGATCAGTCGATCAGTCATGTCTGACTCTTTGCAACCCCATGAGCCGCAGCACGCCAGGCCTCCCTGTCCATCACCAACTCCCGGAGGTCACTCAGGCTCACATCCATCGAGTCAGTGATGCCATCCAGCCATCTCATCCTCTGTCGTCCCCTTCTCCTCCTGCCCCCAATCCCTCCCAGCATCAGAGTCTTCTCCAATGAGTCAACTCTTCGCATGAGGTGGCCAAAGTACTGGAGTTTCAGCTTTAGCATCATCCCTTCCAAAGAAATCCCAGGGCTGATCTCCTTCAGAATGGACTGGTTGGATCTCCTTGCAGTCCAAGGGACTCTCAAGAGTCTTCTCCAACACCACAGTTCAAAAGCATCAATTCTTCAGCGCTCAGCCTTCTTCACAGTCCAACTCTCACATCCATACATGACCACAGGAAAGACCATAGCCTTGACTAGGCGAACCTTTGTTGGCAAAGTGATGTCTCTGCTTTTGAAGATGCTATCTTGATTGGTCATAACTTTCCTTCCAAGGAGTAAGCGTCTTTTAATTTCATGGCTGCAGTCACCATCTGCAGTGATTTTGGAGCCCCCCAAAATAAAGTCTGACACTGTTTCTACCGTTTCTCCATCTATTTCCCATGTAGTGATGGGACCAGATGCCATGATCTTCGTTTTCTGAATGTTGAGCTTTAAGCCAACCTTTTCTCTCTCCACTTTCACTTTCACCAAGAGGCTTTTTAGTTCCTCTTCACTTTCTGCCATAAGGGTGGTATCATCTGCATATCTGAGGTTATTGATATTTCTCCCGGCAATCTTGATTCCAGCTTGTGTTTCTTCCAGTCCAGCATTTCTCATGATGTACTCTGCATATAAGTTAAATAAACAGGGTGACAATATACAGCCTTGACGTACTCCTTTTCCTATTTGGAACCGGTCTGTTGTTCCATGACCAGTTCTAACTGTTGCTTCCTGACCTGCATACAGATTTCTCAAGAGGCAGATCAGGTGATCTGGTATTCCCATCTCTTTCAGAATTTTCCACAGTTTATTGTGATCTACACAGTCAGAGGCTTTGGCATAGCCAATAAAGCAGAAATAGATATGTTTTTTTTTCTTGAAATCTCTTGCTTTTTCAATGATCCAGTGGGTGTTGGCAAGTTGATCTCTGGTTCCTTTGCCTTTTCTAAAACCAGCTTGAACATCAGGAAGTTCACGGTTCACATATTGCTGAAGCCTGGCTTGGAGAATTTTGAGCATTACTTTACTAGCGTGTGAGATGAGTGCAATTGTGCGGTAGTTTGAGCACTCTTTGGCATTGCCTTTCTTTGGGATTGGGATGAAAACTGACCTTTTCCAATCTTGTGGCCACTGCTGAGTTTTCCAAATTTGCTGGCATATTGAGTGCAGCACTTTCACAGCATCATCTTTCAGGAAGCTATATCAGATCTCATATATGTTATATATCCTGAATGTATCCCTCCGTATTGAATATATAATATATGTGTATCATTTATATTTGAATTAATACTCTAATGGCTACTGTGTCTTTCACAAAAGAAAAGAAAGATGAAGAAGATATATGTGTAAGCATGTGACAGAGAGAGAGTGTGTGTGTGTGTGTGTGTGTGTGTGTGTTTGGCAGAGTGTTAATCACTTTAGGGCCAGTAATCCTTTTCAACATATGAAGTTAGTTTTTCTAAAACTATATGATTAGTATTCATATTACTTATATATACATATTACTACTCATAATTTATACAATATTGTATTTATCAGAATTCAAAAATTTGTTTCTTTAAACTCAATGATATTTCACTCAATATTTTAATATATATTAATTATTATTATTACACCGTTAAAATTTAGTTTTAAGGTGTGTATAATACTAGTATAGTACTAGTCTTAAAAGTTCAAAATTTTCTTTATGAATTATAATATTCATTCTGTTATTTATTCATACTGAGAAAATAGTAGGGAACTCAGAGAAAGTAAAATCTGCCCAGGCATTTGTAAATCTGTAATAACGGACATACAAAGCCAGGTGCCATCTTAATAGGAAACATTTCTGCCACAGCTGCTGCAGCTCAAAGTACTATAACATCTCCACCATCTTTTTTCCCTTTGAGGAATACTATCTCAGAGCCTGGTAGGCTCCAGTCCATGGGGTCGCTAAGAGTTGGACATGACTGAGCGGCTTCACTTTCACTTTTTGCTTTCATGCATTGGAGAAGGAAATGGCAACCCACTCCAGTGTTCTTGCCTGGAGAATCCCAGGGAAAGGGGAGCCTAGTGAGCTTCTGTCTATGGGGTCGCACAGAGTTGGACACGACTGAAGCGACTTAGCAACAGCAGCAGCAGCAACTTACTGAGAAATTTTGTTGTCTGTAATTACAAAATGTCGCAAACACCAAGTTTTGAAATTAGAAGAATAAAATATCCCAGTCGTCAATGGAGAACTAAAGTAACTTCAAAAAGGAGAAGTTGTCTTGATTTACAACCCAGGAACAGAGCTCTAGATACAGGATTTCTGGACTTAGAATCCCAAATCAGTCTTCATATTACAAGAAAATAGATTCTGAGTTGACGTCTCAGTAGAGACCTGAATTTGTTCTCATGTTTATATATAACCCTGTTTTTTCTCTGAACCATATTAAAACACTGCTGTTAAATTACTCTTGAAAACCAAGGCTTCCAAAATACTATACCATATACTATATATAAATATCATATATTACAAGTATCATATAATATCACTTATATATAATTGGCATATAACAAAAATTATAGAAATGAACTTGCTTACAAAACAGAAATAGACTCAGAGTTCTCGAAATCAAACATATGATTATCAAGGGGAAATATAGGGGGAAATATAAATTGGGAGACAGGGATTGACATATATACACTAAGGTAAATTGTTAAAAATAAACATGTATATATAAAACCAAATCATTTTGCTGTACCCCCTGAAACTAACACAACATTGTATAACAACTATACTCCAATAATTTTTTAAAAGTAACATAAGTAAAATATCATAATCCAATTACTGAAATTCAGCCAAAGATGGAGAAGCAACAAACAGTCAACAAAAGAAAGAACAGGAGCTGACTCTGGCTCAGATCATGAATTCGTTATTGCCAAATTCAGACTGAAATTGAAGAAAGTAGGGAAAACCACTAGACCACTCAGGTATGACCTAAATCAAATCCCTTATGATTATACAGTGGAAGTGAGAAATAGGTTTAAGGGACTAGATCTGATAGACAGAGTGCCTGATGAACTATGGACTGAGGTTCATGACATTGTACAGGAGACAGGGATCAAGACCATCCCCATGGAAAAGAAATGCAAAAAAGCAAAATGGCTGTCTGGGGAGGCCTTAAAAATAGCTGTAAAAAGAAGAGAAGTGAAAAGCAAAGGAGAAAAGGAAAGATATAAGCATCTGAATACAGAGTTCCAAAGAATAACAAGGAGAAATAAGAAAGCCTTCCTCAGCCATCAGTCCAAAGAAATAGAGGAAAACAATAGAATGGGAAAGACTAGGGATCTCTTCAAGAAAATTAGAGATACCAAGGAAACATTTCACGTGAAGATGGGCTCGATAAAGGACAGAACTGGTATGAACCTAACAGAAGCAGAAGATATTAAGAAGAGGTGGCAAGAATACACAGAAAAACTGTACAAAAAAGATCTTCATGACTCAGATAATCACGATGGTGTGATCACTCACCTAGAGCTAGATATCCTGGAATGCGAAGTCAAGTGGGCCTTAGAAAGCATCACTATGAACAAAGCTAGTGGAGGTGATGGCATTCCAGTTGAGCTGTTTCAAATCCTGAAAGATGATGCTGTGAAAGTGCTGCACTCAATGTGCCAGCAAATTTGGAAAACTCAGCAGTGGCCACAGGACTGGAAAAGATCAGTATTCATACCAATTCCAAAGAAAAGCAATGCCAAAGAATGCTCAAACTACAGCACGATTATACTCATCTCACCCGCTAGTAAAGTAATGCTCAAAATTCTCCAAGCCAGGCTTCAGCAATATGTGAACCGTGAACTTCCAGATATTCAAGCTGGTTTTAGAAAAGGCAGAGGAACCAGAGATCAACTTGCCAACACCCACTGGATCATGGAAAAAGCAAGAGAGTTCCATAAAAACATCTATTTCTGATTTATTGACTATGCCAAAGCCTTTGACTGTGTGGATCACAATAAACTGGGGAAAATTCTGAAAGAGATGGGAATACCAGACCACTGGACCTCCCTCTTGAGAAATTTGTATGCAGGTCAGGAAGCAACAGTTAGAACTAGACATGGAACAACAGACTGGTTCCAAATAGGAAAAGGAGTACATCAAGGCTGTATATTGTCACCCTGCTTATTTAACTTATATGCAGAGTACATCATGAGAAATGCTGGGATGGAAGAAGCACAAGCTGAAATCAAGATTGCTGGGAGAAATATCAATAAACTCAGATATGCAGATGACACCACCCTTTTGGCAGAAAGTGAGGAGGAACTAAAAAGCCTCTTGATGAAGGTGAAAGAGGAGAGTGAAAAAGTTGGCTTAAAGCTCAACATTCAGAAAACGAAGATCATGGCATCTGGTCCCATCACTTCATGGGAAATTGATGGAGAAACAGTGGAAACAGTGTCAAACTTTATTTTGGGGGCTCCAAAATCACTGCAGATGGTGACTGCAGCCATGAAATTAAAGGACACTTACTCCTTGGAAGGAAAGTTATGACCAACCTAGATAGCATATTGAAGAGCAGAGACATTATTTTGCCAACAGAGGTTAGTCTAGTCAAGGCTGTGGTTTTTCTAGTGGTCATGTGTGGATATGAGAGTTGGACTGTGAAGAAAGCTGAGCGCTGAAGAATTGATGCTTTTGAACTGTGGTGTTGGAGAAGACTCCTGAGAGTTCCTTGGACTTCAGGGAGATCCAACCAGTCCATTCTGAAGGAGATCAGCCCTGGGATTTCTTTGGAAGGAATGATGCTAAAGGTGAAACTCCAGTACTTTGGCCATCTCATGCAAAGAGCTGACTCATTGGAAAAGACTCTGATGCTGGGAGGGATTGGGGGCAGGAGGATAAGGGGACGACAGAGGATGAAATGGCTGGATGGCATCACTGACTCGATGGACTTGAGTCTGAGTAAACTCTGGGAGTTGGTGTTAGACAGGGAGGCATGGTGTGCTGAGATTCATTGTGTCACAAAAAGTTGGACATGACTGAGGGACTGTACTGAACTGAACTGATAGATATAAATTTCGTAAACGCAGCCAGAGGAAGAATGATAGGAAGCAAAGATAATCATAACATATTTCTCATTAAAACAAAACTAATGAGGAAAAAATCAAATACTATATTTAGAAAACTGAGAAAAGGAAAATATGTTAACCCTGAATTTAATAATTACCAAAATTATTATTCAAAAATATCAGATCAGATCAGATCAGTCGCTCAGTCGTGTCCGACTCTTCGCGACCCCATGAACCGCAGCACGCCAGGCCTCCCTGTCCATCTCCAACTCCCGGAGGTCACCCAGACTCACACCCATCAAGTCAGTGATGCCATCCAGCCATCTCATCCTCTGTCGTCCCCTTCTCCTCCTGCCCTCAATCCCTCCCAGCATCAGAGTCTTCTCCAATGAGTCAACTCTTCGCATGAGATGGCCAAAATACTGGAGTTTCAGCTTTAGCATCATTCCTTCTAAAGAAATTCCAGGATTGATCTCCTTCAGAATGGACTGGTTGGATCTTCTTGCAGTCCTTATAATTCTATTTTACTGGAGTAATATAATCAGAGTAATTAATCATTTCGACCTACATTGCTATGCTTAGTTGCTCAACATGTTTGACTCTTTGCAACTCCATTGACTGTAGCCTGCCTCTTTCCTCTGTCCATGGGGATTGTCCAGGCGAGAATACAGGAGTGGGTTGCCATGACCTCCTCCAAGGGATGTTCCCAACCCAGGGATTGAACCCAGGTCTCCCTAATGGCAGGCAGATTCTTTACTGTCTGAGCCACAGCCCTCAGACATGCATTAAAAGGCTTTAAAACAATGTCTTTTAAAAAGGAGATAAAATATCCCATATAAAAGTAATTAAAAACTTATAGCATAAGAAATGAACAAAAAAGGTTTATGTGAACAAATTAAAAAATATTTTGTCATGTTTAATCTCTTTAAAAGATAACTGATTTTTTAAAAGGAAAAAAATATAATTTTTTGAATTTATGTAGTAAATACTACATATGTAGTATTACCATCTATGACTGTGAGAAGTAAACCTTAGAGTAACTAATAAAAATGTATATCTAGAAATATAGCTAATGAGGGGAATAGCAGAAATAAAAGGAGATATAGACAATAGCAATCAAGAATCTAAATTTAAGCCAAACTCTAATGATATTTAAAATAACATAAATTGTCTCAAGTCTCTAGTTAAAAAAAGGTTTGTGACACTAAATGCAAAATCAGATACAAGTTTATGCTTTTTGTATAAATACATGTTAAATAAAGAAAATAGCCTATTAAAAGTAATAGGATATAAAAAGAAAAGAATCATACTTCTGAGCAAAGTGGGAGAGGCTGAAGCAATGTCAGACAAATAAGATTTCAGGATAGTAAATAATTCCAGAAATAAAGAGTGATATATCATAACAACAAAAGGTTTAATTCAGACAGAAGACATGAGACATCCTACTTATGTATGCACCTAAACAGAAAGTTTCAAAGTACATGAAAGGAAAACTGATTTCACTGACAAGAAAAATAGAAAAAGCCATAATTATACTTAGAGGCTTTTAATACTCTTCTCACAATACTTCATAAAATAAGCAGAAAAAATTTATGTTCAAAAGATGAGTTAACCAATACCAGCTAACATAAATAGCATTTATACACACTGCAGCAAACAATAGTGATTAGACATTTCTTTTATGTGTACATATGGTGACTGCAGCCATGAAATTAAAAGATGCTTACTCCTTGCAAGGAAAGTTATGACCAACCTAGATAGCATATTGAAAAGCAGAGACATTACTTTGCCAACAAAGGTTCGTCTAGTCAAGGCTATCGTTTTTTCCAGTAGTCATGTATGGATGTGAGAGTTGGACTGTGAAGAAAGCTGAGCACCGAAGAACTGATGCTTTTGAACTGTGGTGTTGGAGAAGACTCTTGAGAGTTCCTTGGACTGCAAGGAGATTCAACCATTCTAAAGGAAATCAGTCCTGGGTGTTCTTTGGAAGGAATGACGCTAAAGCTGAAACTCCAGTACTTTGGCCACCTCATGCGAAGAGTTGACTCATTGGAAAAGACTCTGATGCTGGGAGGGATTGGGGGCAAAAGGAGAAGGGGACGACAGAGGATGAGATGGCTGGATGGCATCATTGACTTGATGGATGTGAGTCTGAGTGAACCCTGGGAGTTGGTGATGGACAGGGAGGCCTGGCTTGCTGCAGTTCACGGTGTCGCTAAGAGTCAGACATGACTGAGTGACTGAAATGAACAGAACTGATATCACTTAATAGATCATATTCTGAGAAATAATAGTTCAGTTAATATGAAAGCCATTAAATATAACATTCTTGTTACTACAGTGGAAATAAACCAGAAATTATTAAGAGATATTGAAAAATCCCCAAAGTTTTCAGTATGAAATAGCATCTCTCTAAATAAAAAATTGCCCTATAACAGATGCCTGGGACTGGAGCACTGGGATGAACTGGAGGGATGGTGTGGGAAGGGGGGAGGGAGGAGGGTTCAGGATGGGGAACACGTGTATTCTGGTGGCGGATCCATCTCGATGTATAGTAAAAGTAATACAATATTGTAAAGTTAAGAAAAATTAAAAATAATAATAATAATAATAATAAACACTAATAAAATGTAAAATACCAAAAAAAAAATTGTTGTGCGATAGGATATTGGAATGCATTTTAATGAAATTGATAATGAAAACACATTGAAATGGGTGGAAAGTTAATATTGTGTTTAGAAGAAAATGTATAGCATTATTAATAAATCTTTACTACTATATGCACAATAGACAATGGACAAGGACTTACTGTATAGCACAGGGAACTATATTCAATGCTTTAATAACCTACAAGGGAAAAGAATCTGAAAAAGAATCTATCAGTAGACAGGTACATGATAAAGAGATTCTTTTAATTCAATAATATAATTTATCCTTTCATGTGTTTGTGTCATCTTCAATTTTTTCATTTGTGTTGTATTATGCTACCCAACTCTTGAGAGTCTTTGGACTGCAAGGAGATCCAACCAGTCCATTCTGAAGGAGATGAGCCCTGGGATTTCTTTGAAGGGAATGATGTTGAAACTGGAACTCCAGTACTTGGCCATCTCATGCGAAGAGTTGACTCATTGGAAAAGACTCTGATTCTGGGAGGGATTGGGGGCAGGAGGGAAAGAAGACGATAGAGGATGAGATGGCTGGATGGCATCACTGACTCAATGGATGTGAGTCTGAGTGAACTCCGGGAGTTGGTGATGGACAGGGAGGCCTGGCGTGCTGCGATTCATGGGGTTGCAAAGAGTCGGACACAACTGAGCGACTGAACTGAACTGAACTGATACTACCCAACATAATCTACAGATTCAGTGCAGTCCCTATCAAATTACCAATGACACTTTTTGCAGATCTGAAACAAAATTCTTAAAAGCTGTATGGAAACACAAAAGATCCCAAAGAGCCAAAGCAATCTTGAGAAAGAAAAATGGAGCTGGAGGAATCAGGCTCCTTGATTTCACAATATAGTATAAAGCTAGTCAAAACGGTAATCAAAACAGTATGATACTGACGCAACAACAGGCTTACAGATCAATGGAACAGCATAGAAAGCCCAGAGTAAAGCTCATGCACCTATGGCCAATTAATCTATGACAAAGGAGGTGAGAATGTACAACAGAGTAAAGAATCTCTTCAATAGTAGTGCTGAGAAAACTGGATATCTACATATAAAACAATGAAATTAGAATATTCCCTAACACTATATACAAAATAAATTCAAAATGATTTAAATACCTAAATGTAAGACCAAACTCTATAAAACTCTTAAAGGAAAACATAAGCAAAACACTCTTCAACATAAATCAGAGGAAAATCTTTTTGGATCCATATGCTACAGTAATAAAAATAAAAACAAAAATAAACAAATATGACCTAATTAAACTTAAAAGCTTTTGTACAAAGAAGGAAACCATACACAAAATGAAAAGACAACCCTCAGAATGGAAGAAAATATTTGCAAATGATGTGACAAAAGGATTAATCTCCAAGATATACAAATAGCTCACTATCCAAAGAACAAACAACCTGATCAAATAATGGGCAGAAAGAAAACATACAGATGGCCAAGAGGTGCATAAAAAAATGCTCAACTTGTCTAATTAAAACCTACAAAGGGGTATCATCTCATACTGGCCAGAATGGCCACCATCAAAAAGTCTACAAACAATACATACTGGAGAGGATGTGGAGAAAAGTGTGTACTTCTACACTTAGTGGGAATGTAAATTGGTACAACCACTATGGAGAACAGTATGAAGGTTCCTTAAGCTAAATATTACACTATGTTATGATCCTCCCAGAGACGAAGGACAGGGAAGGCTAGCATGCTTCAGTCCATGGAGTTGCAAAGAGTGGGACATGACTGAGAAACTGAACAACAATGATCCTGAAATCCCACTCCTGGGCATATATCAAGAGAAACCACACTTTGAAAAGAAATATGTACCCCAATGTTTATTGTTACACTATTTACAATGGCAAGATATGGAAGCAACCTAAACATCCATCAACAGAGGAACGGAAAAATAAGTGAGATACATATATATACATATATATATATATATATATATATATATACACACACACACACATATATATATACACACACACACACAACAGAATATTATTCATCCATAAAAGAGAACAAAATGATGCCATTTGCAGCAACATGACATACCTAGAGATTATTATACTAAGTGAAGTCAGACAAATATCATATGATAACTTATATGTGGAATCTAAAAAAATAATACAAATGAATTATTCATAAGATAGAAATAGACTCAAAGACTTAATAAACAAACTTATGGTTAGCAAAGAGGGATTAACATATACACACTACTGCTGCTGCTAAGTCACTTCAGTTGTATCCGACTCTATGCGACCCCATAGACAGCAGCCCACCAGGCTCCCCTGTCCCTAGGATTCTCCAGGTAAGAACACTGGAGTGGGTTGCCATTTCCTCTTCCAATGCATGAAAGTGAAAAGTGAAAGTTAAGTCATGTCCGACTCTTAGCGACCCCATGGACTGCAGCCTACCAGGCTCCTCCATCCATAGGATTTTCCAGGCAAGAGTACTGGAGTGTGGTGCCATTGCCTTCTCCATATACACACTATTATATAGAAAATAGATAATCTACAAGGCCTATTGTATAGCACAGTGAGCTCTACTCCATACTAACCTATATGGGAAAATAATCTGAAAAAGAATAGACATGATTGTACAAGTGAATCACTTTGTTATGCACTCAAAACTAACACAGCACTGTAAATCAACTATACTTCAATAATAAAAGGAAAGATATGTAAAATCAGTCCTAAATTTCTACTTGTTAATCTTCTACTTCAATGCATTAAAAAACAATAACAAAAAAGTAAGTTTAGGAAAATAAAAAAATCAAAATACTAATGAAAAGTAAGTAAATAAAAACATTTGACAACAAGACTAATACCCATTCATGATGAAAATATTCAGCAAGCTAAGAATTAAGAGGAATATCCTCAACTTGGTGTACCAACAATTAATGTAATTTCTACTGCTGAAAGATAAACTATCCCTCCACTAAGATCAGTAACAAGCAAATAATGTTTTTTGTTAATGTTTCTATTTAATACTGTATATAATTGACTAACCATTATAATAAGAGAAGAAAAAGAAACAAAAAACTATAGCTTTGAAAGAAAGAAATTAAACTATTTGTAGAGGATGTTATCTTTTATGTAGAGACATGAAGAATTAAGAATTATTATCAAAACTAATAAATAAATGTAGTAAGGTAGAAGTTTAATAGGCAATAAAAATGAATTTTATATATCTATAATATGTGAAATTGAAATAAAATACAATTTCAAATGAATAAAAAACATGAAACACTCAGATACATTTAAAATGTGCAAAGTTTTGTACATAAAAATTATATAACATTGTAAGGTTATTAAAGAGAATCTAAATGAAAAAATATATGATACAGAGCAAAAGATCCAATAATATTAAAATATCAGTTACAAGCAAATAATTCTATAAGATCATTATAATTTCAATCAAATTCCACAAAATTCTTTTGTAAGGAGTAGTAAGCTGATCTACAATGTATATGGATTATGCAAAGTAATTATAATAGCCAAACCCCTTTGAAAATAAAGATCAAGTTTAGAGGGCTTACATCTAATTTTAAGACACATAAAACTATAAAGATATAATTATACATCAAAAATAACAGAGTAGAGAGTTCAGAAATAGACACACACATACAAGTTTAACTGATTTTTAAATGAAATATGTAATGTGGTTAAATCATGAAATTCTTCTTTTTTTGCTTTGGTACTATTGGAGCCCCTGTGGAAAATGAACCTGAGCCAATCCCTAGCCTTACATAACATACAAAGTTTATCTCTAAGCAAATCATAGAATCAATAAAATTTGGAAATATAAAGCTTCTAAAATATAGGAAAATATTTTTCAATTCAATAGTTTGGCAATTTTTTTTTTTAGGATACATAAAACTTTAACCATGAACAGACAAAATGTAAAGAGTTTTACTCTTCAAAAGATACCAGCAAGAAAATTAAAAGGTAAGCCAGAGACTGGTGAAAATAGTTGCAAAACATAAATCAAATGAAAGACTTGTATGTTGAACATACTACTACTACTACTACTAAGTCACTTCAGTTGTGTCCAACTCTGCGCGACCCCAAAGACGGCAGCCCATCAGGCACCCCCGTCCCTGGGACTCTCCAGGCAAGAACACTGGAGTGGGTTGCTATTTCCTTCTCCAATGCATGAAAGTGAAAAGTGAAAGGGAAGTCCCTCAGTCGTGTCCAACTCTCAGCAACTCCATGGACTGCAGCCTACCAGGCTCCTCCATCCATGGGATTTTCCAGGCAAGAGTACTGGAGTGGGATGCCATAGCTTTTAAAAAAGGAATACCACTTTGAGAATTTTGTCTTCTTTATCAAAAATTTCATTTCTGAAAGAAATCAGAATTCACATTCAAACTACTTATCTCATACTTCCAAGCATATATACACAAGTGCCTATAATGATGAACACTTCAGTTTCTGTGGCATTTCTACATAAAGTGATTTGAGCTCTAACTTTGTAAAAGATGGCTAATATGGTTTGGTTACAAACAAGTTTAAATAATAGTTACTCCAGTTAAAGTTTCCTGAAATATGAATGCTAGTGACTTCAATAAGAATCTCCCTTTATTCTAAGGAATGCTTTCAGAAGACTAGCAACATTTTTACTTGTACATGTTACACAATATTTACTGTATCCTGAAAACTTTTAGTTTTAAAATTCTTACTGGTGCAGTTTTATTTGGCATTTATCCATGTCTTCTAAATAATATAGCAATTCAATTATCAATCCCTTTCCATGTATGTAATAGTCTAATGATTACTAAAATTTTTCCATCTAAAGAATAACAAAGTCAATATTACATTATCATTCATCAGTATTAGAAGAATAACTTAAAAAATTTAGACAATTCTCCAAATTGCCTTTGATAGAAATAAGTTAAGTTTAAAAGTTATACTGTATATATGAATAGGAACTGGTACATTTCAACTCTCAGGTAAGAAACATTTTGACAAGAGATAAACTGTAGTAAGATCAGAATGTGTCAAGCAGTATAAAAATTTTAAATGCTCTGACATATAAAAGAAATAAATTAACTTCTGATTGAAAAGAAAATTATGGCATTTCCCCCCTAGGGAAGGGAGTATTTTCAAAGGGACAATGAGATGTTTTCTGCCAGAGTTAATAAGCATAGACAAAAGCAGAAGATAGGATGAATAAAAAATATAGAGGTTTTTGGCTGAAAATACAAGCTACATGTGGTAGTGGTTTAGTTGCTAAGTCGTATTTGACTCTTGCGATCCCATGGACTGTAGCCTGCCAAGCTGCTCTGTCCGTGGGATTCTCCAGGCAAGCAATTCTAGAGTGGGTTGCCATTTCCTTCTCCAGGAGATCTTCCTGACCAAGGGATAGAACCTGGGTCTCCTGCATTGCAGGGAGACTCTTTACCAAATGAGCTATAAGGGAAGATAAAACAAAAGCTAGCAAGGAAAGTTCAGTTAGATCTTCCAGTCAAATTCAATGGTTAGTTGCTTGTAATAAATTCTATACACCATGAGAAATATTTCAGGTTTCTTAGCAGAGAGGAGTGTTTTAGGGGGAAAAAATTATGGAAATGTATTTGCCAGTACTCAATAAAAGACATTGAAAGTTAGAAACAATGGCTTCTAAGAAATTGCACTATAACAGATGGAATGGGTAAAGACTAAAGTAGAGCAAGGCAATGGATATAGAAATGAGAAGCCAATAGTAAGTAAATTGAGGATCAATTTGCTGTAATTATTAGGAAGAAAGAGAGTGAATCTTTAAAGATTTTTTTAAGATTTCCAACCTGTATGATCAGCAACAGAAAATGAATTTACATAATTATAGAAACCAGCCTCACAACTTTATTTGGGCTTTGGAAAGATTGTGAATGAATTTTCAATGTGTTCAGCTTGTGAAAAGAGAATAACAGTTATTTTAGCCAACTGATTATAAGAGCATAAGATCTTTCAGTTAATTAAGTGTAAAATCTTTTAGCCGATTAAAAGCTGGGTCCTTTGACAGAAAATAGACAATTAAAAAGATTAGTTTTTAATCTAAGAATGACTAAGAATTAATTAGCATATAAAAACTTTATTGCATTATTCAATAAAAATGCAAATGACATGATTTTGCCTATAGTATTTACATATATAAAAATGGTAATCACTAATGATAAAGAGGATACTGTGCTATTATTCTCTGCAAAAGATTGGGAGGTCATTTGGTGCCTAGTTATGGGACCTTGACATGTGTCTGATTTATATGCAGTGGATCTTCTGCTAATATGGAAACCCTTATTCTCTCAGTTGCTTCCCTGGTGGCAGACAATAAGGAACCTGCTTGCAATGCAGGAGAAAGAGATTCTATCCCTGGGTTGGGAAGATACCTTGGAGAAGGGAATGGCTACACACTCCAGTACTCTTGCCTGGAGAATTCCATGAGCAGAGCCTGGTGGGCTACTGTCCATGGGGTCACAAAATGTCAGATATGACTAACTTTTCTTCATTTTTTTTAAAAAAGGAACTAGCTTTCCCATGGTTACACCTAATCTCAGGGAGTAGCTGCTGCTGCTGCTGCTAAGTCGCTTCAGTCATGTCGGACTCTGTGCAACCCCATAGATGGCACCCAATAGGCTCCTCCATCCCTGGGATTTTCCAGGCAAGAATACTGGAGTGGGTTGCCATTTCCTTCTCCAGGGAGTAGCTAGTATGTAACAATTTGTTGAGTCATCCTTGTTCTTTGTCTTATTTGTAAATGGCCATCCTACTTTCAGAGATCCACTTAAGACTGGCTGAAGATTATTGATATCACAGATCTCAGCCTCTCCCCCTGTACAGTCCAACTGTTAGATGTCTGCAAAATGAATAACCTTCACACAAGTCTCCATTTCAGAGTCTGATTCCAATGGAAACCTGACCTACAAAAACTGGTCAAAGAAATCATCCTAGGAAGCAGATTCTAAAATGGGATTTGTAATCTGGATCGCCTTTAGGTTTGCTGACACTTTTGTCCCTATTACTGGTTGTAGCTGAAGTAATTTTGGCCTATTTTAAACAGGATTAACTATGTCCATCATATCCGTATTTAATTCACAAGTCTTGCCTCTACAAAAAAAAAAAAAAAATAGTGAAAGATGAGACAGGAACACAAAATCAATCAGCAGTAGTCTCAACTGTAGACATTATGCTAGATGTTGTATGGGATCTATGCTGGAACAGATTTACATGGTCTCAGTAACAAAGTATGTATATGGATACTGATATTGTTAATTCGCTAGATTCTAATCACTATGAAGACACAGTACCAGTTACTGTAGTCACATGGGGAAGGCAACAGTACACACAGGTCCTGTCCAGGGGCTTTGCTCACTCTTGAACATCTGTCATAATATTATCTGAAAGGATCCAAAATTTCTGAATCTTCTACAGAAAACCTCATTGATATTTGTTGAGAAATAAATAGCTTGAAAAATATGAACTCCCAAAATTTATAGGTATAATTTTACATATCCCTGTGTGTGTTAAAATTATTCAACATCTATTAAAATAAAATCTTTCTAACAAGAAGACCTCAGGCCTAGATGGTATTATTAAACATTTAAGGACAAGTCATACCAATCTCACAAAATCTTTTAGAAAACAGAGGGGAAATGAATTATTCTTAATTCATTTTAAGAGGTATAACTCTAATACCAATAGACTGTTTATTGGTTTGTTTGTTGGGGGGGTGCTTTTATTTTGGGGGCATAGGGGTTTCTTTGATGGGGGAAACCCTATTCTTCCACCAAAGACACTTTCTGCGCACTCATTTGCTTTGGATGGTTCATCAGGATAAATAATATTTATAATTTTACTTGATTTTCCATAATATAAATAAATAGCATATTTTAAAAAAAAATCTGATGATATTTATTTCAAGTATTTCTAGGTCATTGGAAATACAATCATGAACATGACTGAGGTTGATTTAATTAATAATTGAGTTAAACCAAAAGTTTGCACACTATTATAATGATAAATGGGCTTCCCTGATGGATCAGATGGTAAAGAATGTCCCTACAATGCAGGAGAACCAGATTTGATTCCTGGATTGGGAAGGTACTTTGGAGAAGAAAATGGCAACCCACTCCAGTATTCTTCTCTGGAGAATCTCATGGACAGAGGAGCTTGTCAGGCTACAGTACATGGGGTTGAAAGAGTCAGATAAGACTGAGCAACTAACACTTTCCACTATAAGGATAAACAAACCAAAAAAATACATGCCTAGCTAGGAAATTTTAACACAAAGGAATTACTAAAAATGTGTAAGTTTTGCTGACATTTTCATTTGGAGACAATCATATGATATAGAAAAAATAATTAGCAATGCCTTAAAAAATAAAAATGTTATGATCCTCATGTAAATATTATCTCATTTAAAATAAAAATAGTGATTCTGGTGGTTACTATTTTCATTGCTCCCTCAGGTTTATTTTAGGCTTAGAATTCTCCATGATTAATATATTCAATGATATTTTAAACTTAAAAATGCTCACATGAAAAAAATTTTTGAAACTTAGTTTCTTCCTGAATTCCATCAGAATATTTCAGTGTGATAAAGTGTCAGATATTAGTGTCAATCAATAGTGCATTCCCTCACAAGTAGGTAGAACCATTAAAGCAATTTAAGTAAAATCAGTGACCTGATAAACAGGGAATCAGAATCAATACAGCTCAAATCAATAAAGGAATAGAAATTATTGATATTTAGCCTAGAGAAGAAAAGACTTGGCAGAAAACATGATAGCTATAATTCATTATTTTACAGTGTAATAAGAGAAACAAAATATGGTAATTTTAGGTAAATTAAAAAGTTTAGGAAGAAGAATGATGTAATCTCAAATTATTGGTTAAATTTTGAACTGCAGCTGACCAACAAAATAGAACAGCCTTTACTGCAAACATTAAACTCCCTGTTGTTATCACCTGTCAGGTTATTACAGTGGGGATTCCAACAATGGATAAACAAAAAGCACTAAGGCCTCCTATACTTGAATACAGAGTTTTCAAGCCTAATCCTTCATTCATCTTTGTAGTATAATCACTTCATTGTGCCTTGTTCTATTTGAGGCATTTTGCCCTTTTATTCATTTTCTACTTTTTCCAAAAGAACTCTCTCTATATATATACTTGTGTTAAGAAAAGCCCACTTCTGATCTGTGACATTGTTTCTAATGAAACTTTCTGAGAGGTATTTTACCTATTGGCCTCAATCTGCTGACAAAAAAAAAAAAAAAAAAAAAAAGGAGAGATCAACATATTTCTTAACTATGCAAACTAGTTAGTTCAACTACTCATCTTTCATCAATTTCCTTTCACTTTCTATTTTATTTGACCTCTCAAAATTCACATGTAATGTCCTTTCAAATTCTTTAACAACTTAACATTTCCTTCTCAAACATATTTTCTGTCTCTAGCTAATATCCTTGAAATCAAACACCATGTTATTTTTTATTCCTGGTCTAAAGTTTTAGCAATTGATTGACTCCAGTGATAGTTGGCCAAGGTCTAGTATAATTATTTAACACTTTGACACCACACAGGTCTTTATCACCTGGAACTGTTTCACCAATGATAACTTAAAAATTCTTATATCTGAAAACAGCATCTTAACCAATGAATCTAGTTTTCACATTTGTTGAGAAATCTAAATGTCAGTCTCCTATTAAGATATTCTCAGTCATCATTCAGATTTTAATTGCACAACTTCCTGTAAAAAGTCAGGGTTGGATGAGTGTTCATTTCCTTTGTTTACAGTTTCATTTAGGTAAAACTGACATACAATACTGTATGAGTTTAAGATTTACAACCTAATGACATATACACACTGTGAAGTGATTACCACAAGGCACTGACATCCATCATTTCATATATTCAAAAATGTTTTTCTTTGTGATGAGATCTTTTAGGATATAAGTTAAAATATACTATACAGCAGTGTTAGTTATGTCCTCCCCGGTGGCTCAGTTGGCAAAGAGTCCACCTGCAATGCAGGAGACCTAGCTTCAATCTCTGAGTTAAGAAGAGTCCCTGGAAAAGAAAATGGCAACCCACTTCAGTATTCTTGCCTGGGAAAACCCATGGATAGAGGAGCCTATAGGCTGAACTCCATGACATCGCAAGAGTTGGACACAACTTAGTAACTATACCATCATCTGTGTTAATTACTGCCATCATGTTGTGCATTATACCCCAGTACTACTTTATCTTATAACTGAAGTTTGTACCTTTTGACAACTCTCATTAATTCTCCCACCCTAAGTCCCATCTCTGGTGACCACAAATCTGATCTCTTTCTCAGTAAGTTTAGTTATTTTTAGATTTCACAAGTAAGATCCTACAGTACTTGTTTTGCTCTGTTGGACTTCTTTCACTTAGCCTAACTCCCTCAAGTTCCATCCACACTGTTGCAAATGGCAGGACTTGCTTGCTTTTTTATGACTGTTATTCTATTCTGTGTGTTTGTATATATCTAACATTAACTTTGTCCATTTATCTCTTGATGAACACTTAAATTGTTTACTTGTTTCAGAGACTATAAATAATGCTGCAAGAATAAGGGAGTTCAGATGTCTCTTTGACATAGTGATTTTGTTTCCTTCAGATATATACACATAAACAGAATTGTTGAGTCATATGTAGTTCTATTTTTATTTTTCTGAGCAACCTCAATACTGTTTTCTATAGTGGCTGCACCAGTTTACATTCCTTAGCAACAATGCACCAGAGTGCCCTTTTCTCCACATTCTTGCCAGCATCTGCTATCTCCTATCTTTTTGCTGATAGCCATTCTAACATATGTGAGATGATACCTCATTTTGATTTTTTGCATTCCTTAATGATTAATGATGATGAGTATCTTTTTATATATGTGCTGGCCATTTGAATAGCTTCATTGGAAAAATATCTATTCAAGTTCTATGCTCATAATATTTGACAAGGGAGCCAAGAATCCCCAAAGGAGAAAAGATAGTATATACAATAAATGATGCTGGGGAAGCAAGATGTTCACATATAAAAAAATGACAAGACCTCTGGCTTACATAATCACAAAAATGAACTCTAATGGATTAAAGGCTTAAATGTAAAATCTAACACCTTAAAAATTCTAGACAAAAACACAGGGAAAAGCTCCTTGACAGATTCATGACAGTGATTTTTTTTGCTTTATATGACACCTAAAGCACAATCAGTGAAACACAAAAATAAACAAATGTGACTACATCAAAGCAAAAAGTTTCTGCATAGCCGAAAGGGATGATCAACAAAATGATAAGGCAACATACAGAATGAGAGAAAATACTTGTAAATCATGTATCTGATAAGAGGTCAAAATACATAAAGAACACATATATCCTCAATAGCAAAGTGACCAAAGAATCAGATTTAAATGGCTATTCCTTTCAATGCTGATTAATAGTACAAGAGAATCACAAGCTTCTTAGAGAACCCCAGTAAATCCAATAAAAAAACAAAATATACCTAATTCTGTGTCATCCATTCTGTCTATTTTCACCATTCATGTGTTTAGGCTGTAGAATATTTTCTGAGAAACTGGTTTAAGTAAATAAAATACTTCATCTTTGCTTGTTTCACCTGTATGTTTCTCTTTCCTTTAATTTATATCTTGTAAAAGTTGTATGGCATTTCATGGGAGTCCTTAATCCTCACTCTTCTTTATTCTTCATCAGTGGCCTAATTAATTTTTCTTAAAGGCTAAAGCTTTGATCATTATATCTTTGGAGCTTTACACGTCAAATATTTTGAAGATATAGTATCTTTTTGAAAAGATCAATATATGCTTGGAATTAACATCAAATGAACTGCCTCTCAAGGAAAAAAACAAAAACAGCTAGAGGGCTTATAAAAACACATATTTCCAGGTACACTCCAAACCTCTCACTTCTAGAGGAAACTAGGAAGGTTGTTGTTGTTGTTTATTCCTTAAGTTGTGTCCAATTCTTTGTGACCCCATAGACTGCATCAAGCCAGACTCCTGTCCATGGGGTTTCCCAGGCAAGAATACTGGAGTGGGTTGCCATTTCTTTCTCAGGGGATCTTCCCAACCCAGGGATCAAACTTGCATCATCTGCATTGGCAGGCAGATTCTTTACCACTGAGCCACCAGGGAAGTCCCACGTTATTAGACTTTGAGATGCTTTATTCATTCATTGTTGCTGCTGCTGCTTAAGTCTATATTCAACATTACTTCCTCACTGTCACTGATATTTATCTCAATGACAGCAGAGATAATATACTCTTGCATGGAATCCTTTTTAATCTAGTAACTTTTTTTTTTTCACTCAGTCTTTGATTTTTCTTTTCAAAATACCTGAAATGTCTATGTGCTTCCTTCCGATTAAAAAAAAAACAAAACCTGAACTGAACCATTTTTCACAACTTCAACCTCCACCTTGAAGCCTGCTCATGTACTCCCAATTTTTATCTAACTGCAATGCATGTACTCATGAAACTCTGATTCCTTAAGGTTAAAAAACTGTGAAGAAAACAGTGGCTATATACCAATTTGAATTGAGGTAAACTGCATATAATATTAATGTTTAAGTGATATATAATTATGTTTGCAAATTAGAAGCTCTGAAAAATCCTGCAAAAGTTTTAAATGTGTTTAATTCAATATGTCTCAAATTTATTTAGATATAGACTGACTGAGCGACTTCATTTTCACTTTTCACCTTCATGCATTGGAGAAGGAAATGGCAAGCCACTCCAGTGTTCCTGTCTGGAGAATCTCAGGGACGGGGGATCCTGGTGGGCTGCCGTCTATGGGGTCGCACAGAGTCTGACACGACTGAAGCGACATAGCAGCAGCAGCAGCAGAGTGTCTCTTTAAGGATATGCTGATATCACTAGTGAATACTGTCTTAGGACAATGTGAAAATACTTTCTATGTATTTGGTTTGCTTTTAGCAAAAAATAGCTTTTACTTAAATTTTTGCAGAGTTCTCATTACCTTCATTTTTTGGCACATATACTAATGAAAATCACTTTCATTGACAGATTCATATTTAAATCATTTTACATATACCAATACCATCACTATTTTAACTGTCAATGATTACTGCAGGGAACTAAGTTATATTAGAAAGGAATTATAATAACATAGCTAGACCATGAGCTTGAATCTGTACACTAATCCTTACTTGTGTGATTTAAAGCAAACTATAAAAGTAGCAAGTCTCCTGAAAAGCATCAAAGACCAATTGTATGCTAATCCCTAGCACACAGAGCATGGTAGATAATAAATTCTCAACACATCACAGTTTAGCAATCAATTGTGTAATAGCTTCAAAAACATAAGTACGGGGGGAAAAGCTATTCTAACAATTATGATGCTCATCCATTAATCCACAGTCTACTCTTGTTATATAAATAACCATCAGAAAGCAGGGAAGAAAGCAGGATGATGTTGCCATTATCTTCATTTTGGGGGTGTTATGAGAAACTGTGTTTGGAATCCTTCCATTCTGTTTGCATAAGGATGCCATTTGCTTCATGATTCACTACATCATTTTTTTTTCCCTTGAGAATTTGCAAAAACTTCAAATACTAGAAAGTTTTTGTGTTTCCCTTAAGTAATTGTTTTGTTTTTCATGCTATAGTTTTGTGAACCTCAAACATTACAATATATTCCTTTTGAAATACCTATTAAGTAAGTTAAGTATTAGTCACTCAGTCGTGTCTCACTCTTTGCTACCCCATGGACTATAGCCCCTCAAACTACTCTGTCCATGGGATTCTCCTGGTTAGAATACTGGAGTAGGCTGCCATCCCCTTCTCCAGGGGGTCTTCCTGACCCAGGTCAAACTCCTGTCTCCTGCATTGCAGGCAAATTCTTTACCATCTGAACCATCAAGCAAGCCCTATTAGAAAGCAATATATGAGAGTTCATACATGTATTTGCATTTAGGGTAAAAACACTATGCCTGCATCCATTGTCCTTGGAACCATTTTGTAAGGAAAGGTAACAATAAATGTGTGTGTATAAGTATATATGCACTGTGTGTGTGTATATATATATAGTTATGTGTGTGTGTTACACACTCACATGTTGCAAGACTAGTACAACTACCCTTTTAATAAGTTCACCATTCCTCTGGATTTGGATATAGTATGCCCTGTTTATGCATGCACAGTCACTCAGTCATGTCTGACTCTTTGTGACTCTTAGGACTGTAGTCTACCAGGTTCCTCTGTCCATGGGATTTTCCAGGCAAGAATACTGGAGTGGGTTGCCATTTCTTCCTCCAGGGAATATTCCTGACCTAGGGATTGAGCCAATGTCTCCAGTACTAAACAATTAGTATGAATAACTTAAGGCTCAAAATTTTCTATTATCTAATCAATTATTAAAATCAGGAAATTTAACACCAATGCAATACTATTATCTATTCTAAGTTATTGGTATAATTTCATTATAATGTCAATTTTCTTAGTATTGCCGTTTATCAGTTTTTCCCCATATGGATATAATTAGTATCAAGCATTGCATTTTATCATTATGTTTATTTAGTCTAAAGGAATTCTTTAATTTTTTTTTTAATCTCAAACATTCTGTGATCTAAAGGCGAGTTATTTTTGTAGAATGTTCCTCAATTAGGATTTATACAATATTTCTTTAAGATTAGGTTCAAGTTATGCATTTTGGTTATATTACTACAAATACGATGTGTTCACCTTGGTGCATCATATTAGAAAGGGAAAGGAAAGGGAAGTCGCTCAGTCATGTCCGACCCTCAGCGACCCCATGGACTGCAGCCTTCCAGGTTCCTCTGTCCACGGGATTTTCCAGGCAAGAGTACTGGAGTGGGGTGCCACTGCCTTCTCCGAGCATTTACTTGGGACCTGCAAAATACTCTACATCTTTGATAGCAGGCCACTGTTCTGCAGACCACCACAGGCCTTGGGGCACTGGAACATTAATCAACAAAATCCATCCTCACTATTGCACCACGAGTGTCATCAGTGTACACAGGTAATAGCAAATTTTCTACACGAATCAGACAAATGCTCCTTTAATACAGCATACCAAAGAGCCTACTATGTCCCTGCCACCCACAGCAATCTATCCATTAAATACTTAAGAAGTCATTTCATATCCAAGGCTTATGAGTGACACGGAACTAGGTGATTTCTAGAACCCTGTAGTGTTTCCTAGTTATTAGAGACATTTCAAACACAAAGCTTTCAAAGAAGTGAAAACAAGAACAAACATAAATGCATGTTAAGTATTTTTGCCATGAATCATTCTTTACCAATTTTGAGGGGGTTAGGGGAACACTATCGCGTCACATAAATTAAGTGGGAAAAAAGCAATCTAAAGACAACTGCAGAAATTTCAGATGATTCAAGTATCAACTTGGTGTGCACGAAAGTTCACCAATTTCCTTCTTCACCTCTGATTTCATATTCAAAGTGACACATCTGACTTAAGTATTGATATTAAGAAACCTATAAAGTCAATCATATTAGAAGCCATGTCATATTTGATTATCCTAAAGTTCTGTGCTAAGTTGCTTTAGTCCTGTCCGACTCGGTGTGACCGCATGGACTGCAGCCCACCAGGCTTTTCTGTCTGCGGGATTCTCCAGGCAAGAATACTGGAATGGGTTGCCATGGCCTTCTCCAGGGGATCTTCTCGACCTAGGGATTGAATTCACGTTGGCAAGCAGGTTTTTTCTAGGCATCACTTGGGAATCCCATCCTAAAGTTGGTAATATTAATTTTGATCAGTTGGTTTAGGTGATGTCCACTGTATCCCTCCTGTGTAAAGTTTTTATTTTCCATATTGTCATTAATAAGTAATTTGTAGCAAGATACTTTGAAGACCCCATAAATATCTTATTTCTTTTCACTATCAGATCAGATCAGATCAGATCAGTCGCTCAGTCGTGTCCGACTCTTTGTGACCCTACGAATTACAGCACGCCAGGCCTCCCTGTCCATCACCAACTCCCGAAGTTCACTCAGACTCACATCCATCAAGTCAATGATGCCATCCAGCCATCTCATCCTCTGTCGTCCCCTTCTCCTCTTGCCCCCAATCCCTCCCAGCATCAGAGTCTTTTCCAATGAGTCAACAATTCAATGAGGTGGTCAAAGTACTGGAGTTTCAGCTTTAGCATCATTCCTTCCAAAGAAATCCCAGGGGTGATCTCCTTCAGAATGGACTGGTTGGATCACCTTGTAGTCCAAGGGATTCTCAAGAGTCTTCTCCAACACCACAGTTCAAAACCATCAATTTTTTGGTGCTCAGCTTTCTTAATAGTCCAACTCTCACATTCATACATGATCACAGGAAAAACCATTGCCTTGACTAGACGGACCTTTGTTGGCAAAGTAATGTTTTTGCTTTTCAATATGCTATCTAGGTTGGTCATAACTTTCCTTCCAAGGAGCAAGCATCTTTTAATTTCATGGCTTCAGTCACCATCTGTAGTGATTTTGGAGCCCAGAAAAATAAAGTCTGACACTGTTTCCCCATCTATTTCCCATGCAGTGATGGGACCAGATGCCATGATCTTCGTTTTCTGAATGTTGAGCTTTAAGCCAACCTTTTCACTCTCCACTTTCACTTTCATCAAGAGGCTTTTTAGTTCCTCTTCACTTTCTGCCAAAAGGGTGGTGTCATCTGCATATCTGAGGTTATTGATATTTCTCCTGGCAATCTTGATTCCAACTTGTGTTTCTTCCAGTCCAACTTTTCTCATGATGTACTCTGCATATAAGTTAAATAAACATGGTGACAATATACAGGCTTGATGAATTGATTTTCCTATTTGGAACCAGTCTGTTGTGCCATGTCTAGTTCTAACTGTTGATTCCTGACCTGCATGCAGATTTCTCAAAAGAGAGGTCCAGTGGTCTGGTATTCCCATCTCTTTCAGAATTTTCCCCAGCTTATTGTGATCCACACAGTCAAAGGCTTTGGCATAGTCAATAAAGCAGAAATAGATGTTTTTCTGGAACTCTCTTGCTTTTTCCATGATCCAGCGGATGTTGGCAATTTGATCTCTGGTTCCTCTGCCTTTTCTAAAACCAGCTTGAACATTAGGAAGTTCACGGTTCACATATTGCTGAAGCCTGGCTTGGAGAATTTTGAGCATTACTTTACTAGCGTGTGAGATGACTGCAATTGTGCAGTAGTTTGAGCACTCTTTGGCATTACCAACCAATAGTTTTACCAACTATTAATGATTATGTGGGGCTCAGTGATTACCAGGTGGCTCAGTAAGGAGTCACATGGTAATGGCTCTGCTTGCCAATGCAGGAGATGTAAGTTCAATCCAGGGGTTGGGAAGATCCTCTGGAGAAGGGAATGGCAACCCACACCAGTATTCTGGAAAATCCCATGGACAGAGGAGCCTGGTGGACTACAGTCCAGGAGATCACAGAGATGGGCAATGCTGACACAGGCACAATGATTATATAATTACATCATTCTTTATGTATTTATTAGCTGACTTTTTTTTTTTTTGAAAGAAAGCACTTTTTCTTCTCTTTAACTTTTCTGTTCATTTGTTTATAACACTAATAGCTAATGAAACTTAATTAAGTGAATTATAATCAATTGCTACCACTATTTATTTTGATGTCCAAATTATCCTAGATGTCCCCACTGAAATCCTCTTCAGGCTGGCCCATATTTCTTTTCTGTCTACATTGTTTTTTGACTGTTTCTCTCATTTCTAGCACCCTGAGGTATTAGAAGTTCATCTTAATTTTACTCAGCCTAAGTTTATCAGCAAAAAGTTTTCTCTAATGATCCTTGGATTCTTTCAGTGGAAAATGATATTTAAGAGTTAAAATACGGGACCAAGGCAAGAATGTCTACTTTCACCCCTCCCCAGTCAATATTGTACTGGAAGTCCTAGGTAATATAATCAGAAAAGAACAAAAGAGGTATAAATAAAACTGTAGTGGTTTGCAAAGTACATGACTGTCTTAGTTAAAAATCCCAAAAAGCCAATAAAAAACTCCTAGTAACTAGTAAGCACTTATGTAAACATTGCAAGATGCAAGTGTATTACATGAGTCATTTGTTGTCTTATAAATAACAATGCGGAGAAGGCGGTGACACCCCACTCCGGTACTCTTGCCTGGAAAATCCCATGGAGGAAGGAGCCTGGTAGGCTGCAGTCCATGGGGTCGCTAAGAGTCGGACATGACTGAGCGACCTCACTTTCTTTTTTCACTTTCATGCATTGGAGAAGGAAATGGCAACCCACTCCACTGTTCTTGCCTGGAGAATCCCAGGGACGGGGGAGCCTGGTGGGCTGCCGTCTCTGGGGTCGCACAGAGTCGGACACTACTGAAGTGACTTAACCAAATAACAATGCGGAGAAGGCAATGGCACCCCACTCCAGTTGTCTTGCTTGGAAAATCCCATGGACAGAGGAGCCTGGTAGGCTGCAGTCCATGGGGTCGCTAAGAGTCAGACACAACTGAGCGACTTCACTTTCATGCATTGGAGAAGGAAATGGCACCCACTCCGGTGTTCTTGCCTGGAGAATCCCAGGGATAGCTGAGCCTGGCGGGCTGCTGTCTATGGGGTCGCAGAGTTGGACACGACTGAAGCAACTTAGCAGCAGCAGCAAATAACAACAAATAATTGGAATTTTGAATTTAAACATGATACTATTTAACAGCAAAAACTTTAAGCATAAATCTAATAAGCAAATTTTATATACAAAGAAAACAATAAATCTCTGGTAAGGAACTTCCCTGGTGGTCCAATGGTTAGGCTTTTTTTTTTCCCACCTTCGAATGCAGAAGGTACGGGTTGAATCCCTGGTTGTGAAGCTAAGATCACATATGTCTTATGGCCAAAAACCAAATAATAAACAGCAAAAACAATATTATAACAAATTTAACAAAGACTTTTAAAATGGTCAACATCAAAAAATCTTTAAAAAAAAAAAAATCCCTGGTAAAAGACATCAAAGAAGCTTTCATTAAATGAAGATTACATATGTATGTATTGGAAGACTCAATACTGTCAAGATGTCAGTTCTTCACAGAGTCAATGAAATCTCAATCAAAACCCCAATATTATTTGGATAGTAACAAACTGTACTACATTCTAAACTACATATGGAAAAGAAAAAAAGAACAGCTAACACAACCTCAAGAGAGGACAAATTCATAGGACAACAGTATGTGATTTCAAGAGTAAGTACAAAGCTACAGTAATCAAAGTAATATGTACTGTTTGTACATCTGAAACTAACACAACATTGTAAATCAACTGTGCTCAAATAAGTAGTTGATTTATGTATTATTTTTTTCTTTTAAAAAGGAAAAAAGTAAAATGATATTGGCAAAAGAATAGACAACTAGACCAATGAAATAGAATAGAAAGGCCAGAAATATACCTATATACATATAGGCAACTGATCTTTCACAAAGGAGAAAAAAATATTCAATGGATAAGAATATTTTTTGAACAAATATGCTGTAAAAACTAGACACACACCTGTAAAAATAATTTAAAAACCTAATAATTTTATATAGGAACTACAAATTGATTATAGACCTATATATATAATGCAAAACCATAGAGTTCCTAGAAGATAACATAGGAGAAAATCTAGGGTGTCTAGAGTTTGGCTTTGACTTTTTTTTTTTTTTTTTTAACACTACCAAAGGCACAATCTATGAAGGGGAAAAAGAAGTAAGTTGGAAGTCATTAACATTAAAAACTTCTTTGTGAAAGACACTATTAAGGGAATAAATATACAAATCATGTGGGAAGAAATTGTAAAATATTTATCTGATAAAGGATTAGTATCTAAAATGTATTAAGCACTCTTAAAAACTCAACAAGAAAACAAATGAAACTATCAACAAGAGGGAAAATGTCTTAACAAATATCAAAGAAAATACACAAATGGTAAATAAATATATGAAAACATTGTCAACATATGTCTTTAGAAAATTGAAAACAACAGCAGCAAAGAGATGTCATTACACACCTATTACAAAGGCTAAAGTCTAAACCACTGACAACACTAAATGCTGGTGAGGATATGGAGCAGCAGGAATTCTCCTTTATTGGTTATGGGAATGCAAAATGGAACAGCCGCTTTGGAAGACAGTTTGGCAGCTTCTTACACAGCTAAACCTGGGGTTGAACCTGAATCTCCCATGTAGCTAAACGTAGTCTTGTCAGAAAATCTAACAACTGTGCTCCAAGGTGTTTATCCAAATGAGCTCAAAACTTCTGCCTATGTGAAAACTTCACACTAATGTTTATAGTAATTATATGCAAGGTTGCCAAAATTTGGAAGCAACCAAGATGTTCTTCAGTGAATGGATAAACTAACGGTGGTAAATCCATTAAATACTGTACCATTCAGTAATAAAAAGAAATAAGTTCTCAAGCTGTGAAAAGAGATGGAGGAATGTTAATTGCATATTGCTAACCAAAGAAGCCAGTCTAAAAAGGCAATATATTACTTGACTCCAACTATATGACACTCTGTAAAAGGCAAAACTGTGGACACAGTAAGAGGATCAGTGATCTCCAGGATGCCAAAGTAGGTGTGGAGAGAAAAAGGAATAAATTGGTAGAGCAGGGCAGTGAAATTATTGTAATGCTGGATCTAGGTCATTATTCATTCATCAAAATGTGTACAGTGTATAATACAAACAATAAACTTTGATGTAAAATATGAATTTTAGCTAATAATAATGTACTAGTGTTAGTTCATCAACACAACAAAATTTCATCCTAATATAAGATGATAACAGGGGAAACTGAGGGGAGAAAGATGAATAGATATATGGGAATTATTTCTACTCTGTTCAATTTTAATACAAACAATAAAACTACTTCAGAGAAAAGTATTAATTTATCTAAAAACTAAAATATAGATGTTATGTGTGCTCATTGACATTGGTGTGTAATTTCTTCTGGGTGTTTTCAGAAAGCAGAACTAGAAAGAAGTACAAATGTACATATGCGATACACATATACATACAATTATGTATGAATTTTAGGTTCATGTATACAAGACCCTATGGAATGTAGCCTGCCAGGCTCCTCTGTCCGGCAAGCATACTGGAGTGGGTCGCCAAACCTTCCTCCGGGGGATCTTCTTGACTCGGATCAAATCCACATCCCTTATGTCTCCTGCATTGGCAGGTGGGTTCTTTACCACTAATACCACCAGGGAAGCCCCACATACATATATACCAATATATAAAACTATACATAGCTTTTTTATATATACAAATATATAAAACTACATATATAAAGATGTGTGTATATATAAAGTTTTATGTACTAATCTGTACTTATAGTCTTTAATTTATACTAGCACTGACAATTCCAATTCAATCTGCACTAAGTGGGCATTCTAGTCTGTCCTCTTCATGTTTATAACCCCCTGCTTTGTCTGTGATAAAAGAAAGTCAACGAAATTACTATTTTTTTCCCAAGTCTGGAGCTCACAGAAAATGTTTCAGAAACACTCATATTACTATGGAAAACAGTTTTATTAAGTTTATTTGTATATTTAAATTTGATAGTTCAGACAGTGACAGTCATCCATGTAACCTACACCTCTATCAGTGTATAGAACACATTTTCTTATGCCAGAAGTTTCCTTGTTTCTGTTTTATTAATTTCATCTGGTGACAATCAAATTCTGGGGTATTTTTCTCATGAAACATTAGTTTTGTTTCATGAGGAACAAAACACACAAACACACGCCTCTATTTGTATGGGTTTTCATTGTCCTGCTCTTAAACCCTACTCAGCATCTTGAGCTCCATGCATGCTGTTGAGTGTAAGAATCATTCACTATTTTATGCCTTGCTAAGTAAAATTCCTCTCCTTCTTTCCTTTTTCTGTAGATTAATCAAGAAATTTTTATTTCATTTTCTCTATTTGCATTATAGATAGCTATACCTTCTTACCCTGTTGTTTATTTCTTTGAATTAAAGTTTAATTTTCACAGTATATTTTAATAATGTATTATTTATATGAACTATAATAATCTTTTGCTATTATAGACACATTGTATAATACATACATATCATACATATATATTGTATAATACAAGCATATAATATACATATCTGTGATATATATAATACTTATCTTACACAGAGCTGGACTGAATATCTTATAACCTTATCCTGAATCTTTTAAAAGAAGTAATATCAATGTTAATCTATTAAATGAACAAGTGATATTTTGTTGCTGATGAAATCTATTAGCTTTAAATATTATCAATATTGAATGGATATGGACAACTTCATATAGCTTATAATCTTTAAAAAGTTTCAGTAAAAATCTATATTAAAAGCAAAGATTTCTGTTGCTACAGGCAAAATTTAACCTTCATCAATCACAATCACCTATTTTTGCTTACTTTGTGAAAAGTTTTTGTGAACGGTGCTACAAGAAGTCAATTAGTTTTATGTAGGTTTTTGACGGCAAAGTAATTTTGTAAAATTTTAAAGCAGATAAATGAACAAAGATTCTAAATCAGGAATATGCTCTTTGTTCTGCTTCTATTTAGATAAGTTTAAAGTATTATTCATTCCAGGAGTTATTTTAAATTATGCTCCCAAAAGGCACTTAAGAAAAACTTAATGTGTTTCTATATTTATTTTTCCCCTTCTTAGCCTCTTTTAAGTTTTTTTTCAAAGCTATCATCCCTGAAAAGTGTCTGAGCTGATAATCTGACAATGTACATACCACTATTTTGTCCAGTTAAATTCTCCTACATTATAGTAAAACAAGCAGTTTCCAAAAATGAGACAATCAATTCCCTCACACAATGAATCTTGGAATTGTATTTTCTTGTGAGAAGTCCAAATTATATAAAAGGCCTTAGTCCTACCATAAATTCTGGAGCAAACCCTGTGACGTAATAACTTCAAGTAGAACAATGGGAGTTCAAAGAATCTTTGTTTCAATTCCTCTAAATTTCTTTATGCTGTCAAGGAATGAGGCCTGTAGAAACTGCAATGCATGTGATCTTTGACACATAAAATGATCATTGTCTCTCATTTCCAGTTAAGAAGAAATAACACTTCCTGACTCTCTGAAAAGACTGTACTTAAATCAAACTTGTTTTTGTGCTGATTGTATTACATCTTTACCCAGTACAGCAATAATTATGTACTAGTTTTTAAAGGAAAATTTTTTTTCCCATTATTGGTATTTTTATTCTATAAACAGAGACACATTTCTAACCCTAAAGCTTTTACTAACTTTTTCCTGATTCCATTACTGAGGAGGTATATCTTGTTGTCTGATTCCTAGATTTGAACAGAATGACAACATTTGTGTGTGTGTGTTGAGGGGGTGGGGTGAGGTATTCTCCTCAGTTTTCTACTCTCTCCCTATACTGGAATTGTATATTCACACTTTGCCTGTGAGTTTCTAATGCTCTGAAAGTGAAAGTTGCTCATTCATATCCAGTGCTTTGCAAGCCCATGGACTGTATAGTCCATGGAATTCTCCAGGCCAGAAAACTGGAATGGGTAAGCTGCTCCCTTCTCCAGGGGATCTTCCCAACCCAGGGATCAAACCCAGGTCTCTTGCATTGCAGGCAGATTCTTTACCAGCTGAGTGACAGTATGCTCTATTTTACATACTTTTCAGTCCTTCTGATTTGTCTGTATTCACGTGACTTGCTTTGTGCAAGAAAATATGGGCAGAATTATCAGGCCAGTTTTGAAGCCAGGGCTTTAAGTAGCATTGCTTGATTCCAATCTGTGCTTCAATGATCTGTCATGAGAAAAGCATGTTTAGCTAGGTGCTGGTACAAAGAGAATGCAGAGATGGAGCAAGTGTTGGAAGTGTTAGTCACTTAGCCATGTCTGACTCTTTGCAACTCCATGGCTTATAGTCCACCAGGCTCCTGTCCATGGGGGTTTTCCAGGCAAGAATACTGGAGTGGGTAGCCATTCCCTTCTCCAGGGGATTTTCCTGACCCAGGGGTCAAACCCAGGTCTCCTGCATTTCAGTCAGATTGTTCACCATCTGAGCTACCAGGGAAACCCACAGAGACCAAGGAACAAACCTAAAACCTACTGCAGCCTGAAGCCCAGCCAAGTTGGCCAGTAGCCTAAACAGAGCCACCCTCCTAATACATAGACTGGAAATAGAGAAAAGCATGTGCTGTTTGAAATTACTGAGCTGGGAGTGTTTGTTACAAAGCCCTGCTGTAGCACTGCTGAAGCAGTACAACATGCCTAATATCGGTGCTATTTCTATTCTTGGGAGTGGCTTTCTCAAAGATGGCACTTGTCAGCTCCCCTTTATACTGTGTCTTAGCCTACATAGTCTGTCTGTTACTGAGAGGCTAAGGGTGCTCATGGCTGAACTGTATTTAATAGGAGGTCTGGTAATGGCAATCCCCTCCAGTACTTTTGCCTGGAAAATCCCATGGATGGAGGAGCCTGGTAGGCTGCAGTCCATGGGGTCACTAAGAGTCGGATACGACTGAGCCACTTCACTTTCACTTTTCACTTTCATGCACTAAAGGAGGAAATGGCAACCCACTCCAGTGTTCTTGCCTGGAGAATCCCAGGGACGGCAGGGCCTGGTGGGCTGCCATCTATGGGGTCGCACAGAGTCAGACACGACTGAAGCAACTTAGCAGCAGTAGCTGATAGAAGAACTTTTCACACATCAATGTATGGAGAAGTAGTTCTGGCTTATATATGATTTAACTTTAACTAACTAGAATGGCCTGTTTTATGGCTATTATACACATATACTGTACCTCTGCTTTTAACTATTAAAGAAAAAAAAACACATTTGAAAATCAAAATGCAGTAACTGTGGTTCAGGCATTCAAAATGTAGCTGCAAGGCCATTGTGTCTGGGTAGATTGATTGATTTTTATGGATGTGGTTTTAGACACATTTCTGTATTACTGAGAACTTGATTTTCTAAACTTTTAGATCAAGGATGTGACCAGTCATTCTCAAACAATACTTGCTAGTAGCTGCCAGCTTCAACATTATGGCCTCAAGGCCTCCCTTATAAGTATGCAACGATTTTGGACTCCAACCAATTCCTTCTTACGAAGCATCCTTATTTCTTGCAACATCCAACCCTAATTTTTGGCAAATATTTTATGTACTTTCGAGAGTTTTGCCTCTATATAAACATCATTTATTTTGTAGTCCAGCAGAATACAATTCAAGGGCTTCTTCAATCTGTGTCTCAAGGGCCATAATGCTCAGTTTGGCCCTCAAATAAAACACTTTTCTATTCCTATTGATTATTCCCATCAACAGGTCCTTGTGGCTCTCAAACTAAATCAAATCCCCCAGTTTATTTTCTAATAAGGATATTTGTCTTCTATATTTATTCTTTCACAAAAGAAGGAAGGTACTATATATTAAAGACTCACTGGAAACGTAAACAAAAGGAGCATAATTGTGAAACCTGTTTCCTAGAGCCATGACCATTGATCTTAGAGGGAATTTTTCTTTTGTACAATAACAATTAGGCCTGGGCTAGGACACAGGTCTAAATAATTGAAATGCAGGAGGAAAATAAAAGATTTATAATATGGTCCTCAGCAGATTTTCAAATCTCCCAGAAATTTATTTGCAGACGAATTCAACATTTGTTTAACTATATACATTAACACTGTTCAGTCGTCCAGTTGTGTCTGAGTCTTTGCAACGCTATGGACTGCAGCATGCCAGGCTGCATTAACATAGGTTTCTCCTTTTTAGAGGGTTGATTCATCCATTTAAGGACCAAAATCAATAATTTTTAGAATGTTCTTTTTGTGTCAGCATTGAAGAATTAGGCTTTAAACTTTGCTAAAAACCAGTAATCCACATCTGCTCAACTGTCAAATCATCTAGGTAATTGCTAAAGAAGGTCCTTGCTAAAGTTAATTGCTAAAGAAGTTCCTTTAGTGACACTACAACCAACATGTTCTTTTCAAGAACACATGGACTGTTTACTGAAAGAGATAGAACACAGTATATACAGAAAATAGCCATCAACAAACATCTGACAGGAAAAAAAATGTAAAGGCAATATGTTCTATTTACATGAACAAAAAAATTGCAAACAAATTATGATGCAACACAATCCATAAATATTTTATTACTATATGGAGTTTACTAGAAAAAAATTCAAATTAGTTAACATTCAAAAATTATTCAAAGTAATCCAGCATATTGAGAATAAAAAATTAACAAGATCCTTTTGCTAAATAAAATATTGAAATAATTGATAAAGCAAACACAGATGACGATTAAAGTAAATCTTAAAAATATGCAGAATAAGAGCATCTTCAGTCTGGAAAGATATAAAAATATTCAACTAACATTCTACTTAAGAAATCATCTTTTTTCTGAGTTTGAAAAGAAAAAAATAATTTCCAGTGTCTTCAGTTTTTAGTATATTGTATTGGAGGTCACCTATGCAAATAAAACAAAACAAAGGAAATGAAATTAAGACTGGTAAAGAATTAAAACTTTAATTATTTTTGAAAAACCAAACTGTATGCAAATTATACTCTAAAGGAACTATAAACAAACAAATAAACAAAAACTAGAAAATCAATACATAAATTTGATAGTTTTCCTGGAAAAAATCAACATAAAATTTCCATTTTATTTTAAAATTCTAGCACACTGGCATTATGCCTTCTGAATTTTTCAGGTTGTATAACAGAATATTTTAGATATTAAAGTCATTCACATAATGACACTTGGGCAATTCCTGTGCTCTTAATATATTCTAGGTCTCTAGAATGCTTATCTAATACAAACTATAGAACACTAACATCCTTAAAACTATGAAACACCGCAGAGTAAAACAAAGACCTTTGTAAATGTATAAATATTATAAGTTCATGGATTGAAAGACCCTATTAGCACTAGTGGTAAAGAATCTGTCTGCCAATGCAGCAGACGCAAGAGACAGGTTCAATCCCTGGGTTGGCAAGATCCCCTGGAGGAAGAAATGGCAACCCACTCAGATATTCTTGCCTGGAAAAATCCCATGAACAGAGGTGCCTGGCAGGCTAAAGTCCATGGGTTGCAAAGAGTCAGACACGACTGAGCACTTGTTATCAGCAGTAGCATAATAATACAATATTAATTCTTACCAAACTGATTTAGATATACAAAAAGAGCATAAGAAAAATCTCAATAGTTTTATGTGGAATCCTCTTTTGAATATCGATTCTAAAATTTAGAGGGAAATACAAGTAAGTTAGTAAATTAAGTGTTAGTCGCTCAATCGTGCCTGACACTTTGCGACTCCAAGGACTGCAGCCCACCAGGCTTCTCTGTCCGTGAGCTTTCCAGGCAAGGATACTGGAGTGGGTTGCTATTTCCTTCTCCAGGGGATCTTCCCAACCCAGGGATCGAACCCGGGTCTCCTGCACTGCAGGCAGATGCTTTACCAATTGAGCTAAAAAAGAAGTCCAGGGAAATACAAAATGCCTGGAAAATCCTAGACAAGATTAAGAGGAACAAAATTAATAGGATTTATACTATCAGAATTAAAATATACTGTAAAGCTACTCCAGACACTCACATGATTATATCTTAATTTTAAAAAAGTAAATATGTATAACAACAATTTTTCCAGTGGTCATGTATGGATGTGACAGCTGGACTGTGAAGAAAGCTGAGCACTGAAGAATTGATGCTTTTGAACTGTGGTGTTGAAGAAGACTCTCGAGAGTCCCTTGGACTGCAGGGAGATCCAACCAGTCCATTCTAAAGGAGATTAATCCTGGGTGTTCTTTGGAAGGACTGATGTTGAAGCTGAAACTCCAATACTTTGCCCACCTCATGCAAAGAGTTGACTCATTGGAAAAGACTCTGATGCTGGGAGGGATTGGGGGCAGGAGGGGAAGGGGACGACAGAGGATGAGATGGCTGGATGGCATCACTGACTCGATGGACGTATGTTTGCGTGAACTCCAGGAGTTGGTGATGGACAGGGAGGCCTGGCGTGCTGAAATTCATAGGGTCGCAAAAAGTCGGACAGGACTGAGGGACTGAACTGAACTGAAGGAAGAAAAGTGTTACATCAACAGAAACAATGGAAGACAGAGGACAATGGAATCATAAATTCTATACTCAGAGAAAGCAAAACTACTCTTGGCTTAGAATTACATACCCAGAAAATGTACATGTTCAGATCAGATCAGTCGCTCAGTCGTGTCCGACTCTTTGCGACCCCATGAACCGCAGCACGCCAGGCCTCCCTGTCCATCACCAGCTCCCGGAGGTCACTCAGACTCGTATCCATCGAGTCAGTGATGCCATCCAGCCATCTCATCCTCTGTCGTCCCCTTCTCCTCCTGCCCCCAATCCCTCCCAGCATCAGAGTCTTCTCCAATGAGTCAACTCTTTGCATGAGGTGGCCAAAATACTGGAGTTTCAGCTTTAGCATCATTCCTTCCAAAGAAATTCCAGGATTGATCTCCTTCAGAATGGACTGGTTGGATCTTCTTGCAGTCCAAGGGACTCTCAAGAGTCTTCTCCAACACCACAGTTCAAAAGCATCAATTCTTCGGCGTTCAGCCTTCCTCACAGTCCAGCTCTCACATCCATACATGACCACAGGAAAGACCATAAATAAGTGTAAATTAAATACATTTTCAAATGAACAGATATGGGGTGTTTGCAATATTTGTTGAAAATTATGTTTTTGCTTTTGTTTGACTTTTGATAATCAATTGAATTCATTTCATGTTTACAGGCCTGCTCTTGTCATCTCATCTATCCTTATTCGATTTAAGAATGAATTTTCAGGAAATATGAAGTTGGGGAAAAGAACTTGCTATATCGTAGCACATGTGTTGCAAGATATTTGATTTTTCTTTCACAAAATACTTTGGAACGTTGCTTTCTAATTAATTTCCAGCAGGATAACACTGATCTTTTTGCTCACTGTGAAAGCATTTTAACGTCTTCCAACTGCATGATGAATAACACTTAAATACTTTATCCTGTCATTGAAATTCCTACAAAGTCTTTCCTACCATAAATTCTCACTGCTTCCTGTGGTCCAGCTGATAATAAGCTACCTGTTTTCGTGTATGCTTCAAATGTCCCTCGGCACATACAGCTCCTTCTCTCTGAATTACCCCTAAACCCTTACATATACATTTCACCCTTTCCTCCAAGGTTCAGCTGGATAGAACTACATTTCTCTGAAGAACTTTTTGATCCCATTAAATAATACAATTTCACTTTTCTCTGAACTCCTTAGTTATTTAATTTACACTTCTATCAGTTCCTTAAGAAAATGATCTATGACTACTTCACTCGTAGAGCCCTCTAAAATCAAAGTGCCTTGCATATTATTGACAATGAATATAGTTGTTGAATAAGAAAACAAAGCAAAAATAATCTTTAACCAACTGTCAAATTTCATCAAATATAGCTTGGTACTATGTTTTGGATTTTTAAGTATTAACAAAAATAATATAATCAAATTTGGAGGCCAGAATATACATCCATATTTTTAGAGAAACAAATTCAAAGTATGTAAACTGTCGTAGAGGACAGAATCAGTTTTTGGCTGGGAAGTTCTCCCTGGAATAATAAATGACCTTCCAGTCCCAGCCATATTCACTTGGTGAGTCAATTGTGATCACTACATTCATATATATCCTCCCTGGATTCAGAAGGCATGTTTTTGTTGACTTTCATTTCATAATTTTCTATTTCCTGGTTTAAATAATATAGTATCTAGTAAATAAATGGAGTTGGCCCGAAATCAAGTAGAAATGTTATGTTAAATTTACACCCAAATATATTGTGAAAATGGTTTTACATTTATGCACTGCATTACTGAAATAGATATTATACAGTAAATCATTCTATGTTAATACTCATATTTAATAAGCCATTACATTCAAATCATTGATTTTATTAACATATCAATCTTCTGTAACATTAAACATAATTTAGAGCAAATATATGAACATAAACATATGCTTTTATTAAGAACTTAAAAAATCATTGACATGGGTTTTAAAACACATTGAGAATGCCCTTATAGCTAAACAAATATATATTATACATTCTAAAATTAATATTAAGAAATTATCAAAGTGGCTCATAATTCTAGCATAAAATTAGGGTACTATGTGATATATGTGATAAATAATATGAAACTGATACATTTAAAAATAAACTATGGGTTTGATAATGTAACAATGTTTAGGTAAAGTTTCATTGACTCTACAGTTTACTGCAATTTAAAAGTTTCTGTTCTACTATTTAAAAATAAATTCCATGTTTCTTTTTTAACATCATCCTGAGAAAGTTCCTTGAATCATGATATAGATCAGATCAGATCAGATCAGTTGCTCAGTCGTGTCCGACTCTTTGCTACCCCATGAATCACAGCACGCCAGGCCTCCCTGTCCATCACCAACTCTCAGAGTTCACTCAGACTTGAGTCCATCCAGTCAGTGATGCCATCCAGCCATCTCATCCTCTGTCGTCCCCTTCTCTTGCCCCTAGTCCCTCCCAGCATCAGAGTCTTTTCCAATGAGTCAACTCTTCGCATGAGATGGCCAAAGTACTGGAGTTTTAGCTTTAGCAATGTAACAAAGTTCAGGTAAACTTTCATTGACTCTACAGTTTATTGCAATTTAAAAGTTTCTGTTCTACTCTTTAAAAATAAATTCCATGTTTCTTTTTTAATATCATCCTGAGAAAGTTCCTTGAATCATGATATAGATTAGGTGAATTTTGTATTTTAAAAAACACTTAAGAGGAGATACAGCAGTTCCATTTTGAATGTCCATGATTTACCCAGTGAAAAAGGCTTTGCATAAATTTTGATGGATTCTGACATGTTCCTGCAGTAGTTTCATAACACAATTGAGAGAAAATTCTTCATTAAAAATGGCATTTATCTTCCTAAACTTGTGAACAATACCAGCAACTGTTTAAGTCAGTTAAATAAAACTATGCTTTCATAATTTACTAAAATAAATCTCATTTTATGTGATATTTTTCTTTTTTCCATGAATTAACATAAAAGATTGTATCAAATGACAGATGTTTTTAGAGCTGGGAGCAAATTATATTAGAAGACTTGAATGATGTTTGCAAAGCTTTTGACTTGCCTATAAATCTCTTCTAAATATTTGAAAGTGCTTTAAAACAAAAACTGGAAAAAAAAAAAACTAGAGAATATGAAATAAGTAACAATTTTAGTAATGTACAAAATCTATCAAACTTAAATACCATAAGGCTGCTTAATCATACGGGTGTATGAATGAAGGAATAATAGTTCCAAGTTTCAGACTGAATAGGGTATCATATCATGATATTATAAGGCAGCTTAGGAAGAATTTAAACAAATTAGATAAATATAATCTGTATACAGTAAATACATATACACACACACACAAGCACTGCATCTTATACTTGTGTTATGTGTGTCTGGGCATGTGTGTTCACAGTCATCCTTCAGTCATGTACATATGGCTTGGAGCCATAAACACTGGGAGACATGAACTGGGTTTACAGTGAGAGTGAGGTATACGTGTATAAAAGGAAGAAATTGCAAAAACAATATTTTGATGGTTATGATTTATTTAAACAGTAGTTGATATTGACTTTGTTTTTTTATTAGTCCCCCTGCTGCTGCTGTGTCGCTTCAGTCGTGTCCGACTCTGTGCGACCCCATAGACGGAAGCTCACCAGGCTCCCTCGTCCCTGGGATTCTCCAGGCAAGAATACTGGAGTGGGTTGCCATTTCCTTCTCCAATGCATGAAAGTGAAAAAAGTGAAAGTGAAGTCGCTCAGTCGTGTCCGACTCTTAGCGACCGCATGGACTGGAGCTTACCAGGATCCTCTGTCCATGGGATTTTCCAGGCAAAAGTACTGGGGTGGGGTGCCATTGCCTTCCCCGATTAGTCCCCCTACTAAGCTCTTTACCTAAATTAGATATTTAAAACTCAAAATAATCTTTGGGAAATGAAATAAATAATAATATCTCTATTTAAAATATAAACATACAAATTTATAGTTCAGTTAGCCTTTAAGAAGTTAGTAAGTGATAGAGCTGGGCTTTAGACCTACATTCACCTCAACTGTTGTACCAGTCATTCCTATTTTCTAGATCTCTTTTCTTATAATGAACTTTTAGAGAATATATAACTTCATGTATGTTAGCCTTTAAGTCTTCACAGTAATTCTATGAAAGATAGCCATTCATTGTCATCATGGCCACCACATTATAAATAAAAAGATATATTCAAAAGCAGAGACATCACTTTGCCAACAAAGGTTCACCTAGTCAAGGCTATGGTCTTTCCTGTGGTCATGTATGGATGTGAGAGTTGGACTGTGAAGAAGGGTGAGCACCGAAGAATTGATGCTTTTGAACTGTGATGTTGGAGAAGACTCTTGAGAGTCCCTTAGACTGCAAGGAGATCCAACCACTCCGTTCTGAAGGAGATCAGCCCTGGGATTTCTTTGGAAGGAATGATGCTAAAGCTGAAACTCCAGTATTTTGGCCACCTCATGCGAAGGCCATGAGTCTTGGAGAAGACTCTGATGCTGGGAGGGATTGGGGGCAAGAGGAGAAGGGGACGACAGAGGATGAGATGGCTGGATGGCATCACTGACTCGATGGATGTGAGTCTGAGTGACCTTCGGGAGTTGGTGATGGACAGGGAGGCCTGGCGTGCTGCGGTTCATGCGGTCACAAAGAGTCGGACACGACTGAGCGACTGATCTGATCTGATCTGATCTGAAGACATTTGCTTCAGTTCACATGGAGAATAAGTGGCAAAGCAGAAATTTAATCAGGCCTTTTGACTTGGAAATCTATATGCTTAAGCAGCAGACCATACAAATGTCCATGTTGTAGACAATACTTGCATAGTTATAAATATCAAACTTGCTCCATTAGGGAAATCTGTTGAAAAATGTGGCCCCAAATAAACTGTAATGTTTGATGTGACTCATAGATGGGTAATGATAAGAATGAAATACATCTGAATGCTTTCTATATTCACCAATTATTCTAAGCTCTTTTTTAATTTCAATACTGTCAAGTATTTAAAAAAAAAAAAAAAAGACACACACATTTTTTAAATGCAGAATTTAGGATTAATTGAAGTCAGCTAAATCTCAGTGTCTTGGGACTAAGCCTAAGCTTTCTATCCTAAAATACCCTAAACTCCTGTTTGGTTTTATATATCTGTTTGTGTTTTGGTTTTATCATCATTACAGATTACATCCAGGTTTGCTTCTGCTTCAAAAAAATTTTTTAAAATTTATATTTTCATGTCAAATCATCTATGTGAGCCATTAGAATGTACTCAAACATTTAGAATGTGCTTTAGTATATCTTCCTGCAGTGTGAGAGACCCAGGTTTGATCCTAGGGTCAGAAGGATCCCTTGGAGGAGGAAATGGCAACACATTCCAATATTTTTGCCTGGGAAACCCCATGGACAGAGGAGCTGGTGGGGTCCATGGGGTCACAAAGAGTCAGACACGACTGAGAGACTAACGTTTTTATATACACAGTATTTCTAATCAAATTAAGTACACTAATTTATAATGTTTAGATATGCATGCATTTCCCTTTTATTATTATTATTTTTTATTTTTTGGCCACATGGCATGTGGGATCTTATTCCTTGACCAGGGACCAAACCCTTGACACCCACATTGGAAGCATGAAGTCTTGACCACTGGACCTCCAGGGAAGCCCACCTCCTTTATTATTTTAAGTGAATATATTATTCTCTAATTAATTTTAATAATTTTATTGTCATGGTCTTATATTCAAATATGCTACTCTTTGGTATAAGGATCAATGTAATTTTTACTTTCAAATCCATGAATTTATGCTTTTGTTTATATTAATATATTTTAATGTATTAGTAATCTAATATTTTGAAAATCACTTTCATATTTCAGTTTATCTTAAGAATATTTCAACATTTAAAAATTTTGCCACCTGTCATACCTTGAATGTGTGTACTGTTTACTTTAATCACAATATATTTGAAGGGAGAAAAAAGCAAGATAAAAAGAAAATGGGTATATTCCTTTTCTAAGTGACCCTTAAGTTTTTTATCAAAAAACTTTTTTTATTACAAAATGGATTCAGTACTTCTTTACCATAAATGAATTAAATTGATAACTGAGGAAAATATTTTTACTGTTTTCTCTCATATTCAATTTACTATTTTCATTTGGAAAATTAGTATTCCATTGGATAGCATACAATTTATATGATTTCCTATAACTGAATGACAAAAAAATAAGATGATTATAAAATGAGCAAAACATTTCAATTAATTTCTGTAAAGAAGATATACAAACGGTTAACAAGCACATAAGATGCTCAGTATCATTAATCATTAGGGAATGCAGATGAAAACCACAATGAGATACCACCTTACCCATAAGGAGCTATCCGATGTTGAAGGTCAGAAAGGGAGGCAGTGAGGAGATACCCCTCATCCAACATAAGGAGCAATGGCTGCACTTTGCTGGAGCAGCCCTGAAGAGATATCCCATGCGCAAGGTAAGAGATATCCCACGCCCAACCATACTCCCAGAAAACTAGTCAATCTAATCACACTAGGACCACAGCCTTGTTTAACTCAATGAAACTAAGCCATGCCTGTGGGGCAACTCAAGATAGGCGGGTCATGGTGGAGAGATCTGACAGAATGTGGTCCACTGGAGAAGGAAATGGCAAACCACTCCACTATTCTTGCCTTGAGAACCCCATGAAAAGTATAAAAAGGCAAAATGATAGGATACTGAAAGAGAAACTCTCCAGGTCAATAGGTGCCCAATATACTACTGAAGATCAATGGAGAAATAACTCCAGGAAGAATGAAGGGATGGAGCCAAAGCAAAAAGAATACCCAGCTATGGATGTGACTGGTGATAGAAACAAGGTCTGATGCTGAAAAGAGCAATATTGCATAGGAACCTAGACTGTCAGGTTCATGAATCAAGGCAAATTGGAAGTGGTCAAACAAGAGATGGCCAGAATGAATGTTGACATTCTAAGAATCAGAGAACTCAAATGGACTGGAATGGGTGAATTTAACTCAGAGGACCATTATATCTACTCCTGCAGGCAGGAATCCCTCAGAAGAAATGGAGTGGCCATCATGGTCAACAAAAGAGTCCGAAATGCAGTACTTGGATGCAATCTCAAAAATGACAAGGCAAACCATTCAATGTCACAGTAATCCAAGTCTATGCCCCAACCATTAACACTGAGGAAGCTGAAGTTGAACGGTTCTATGAAGACCTACACAACCTTTTAGAACTAACACCCAAAAAAGATGTCGTTTTCATTATAGGGGACTGGAATGCAAAAGTAGGAAGTCAAGAAATACCCGGAGTAACAGGCAAATTTGGTCTTGGAATACGGAATGAAGCAGGGCAAAGACTAATAGAGTTTTGCCAAGAAAATGCACTGGTCATAGACAACACCCTCTTCCAACAACACAAGAGAAGACTCTACACATGGACATCACCAGATGGTCAACATCAAAATCAGATTGATTATATTCTTTGCAGCCAAAGATGGAGAAGCTCTATACAATCAGCAAAAACAAGACCAGGAGCTGACTGTGGCTCGGACCATGAACTCGTTATTGCCAAATTCAGACATAAATTGAAGAAAGTAGGGAAAACCACTAGACAATTCAGGTATGACCTAAATCAAATCACTTATGATTATACAGTGGAAGTGAGTAATAGATTTAAGGGCCTAGATCTGATAGACAGAGTGCCTGATGAACTATGGACTGAGGTTCGTGACATTGTACAGGAGACAGGGATCAAGACCATCCCCATGGAAAAGAAATGCAAAAAAGCAAAATGGCTGTCTGGGGAGGCTTTACAAATAGCTGTGAAAAGAAGAGACGGGAAAACCAAAGGAGAACAGGAAAGATATAAGCATCTGAATGCAGAGTTCCAAAGAATAGCAAGAAGAGATAAGAGCCTTCCTCAGTGATCAATGCAAAGAAATAGAGGAAAACAACAGAATGGAAAGACTATATATCTCTTCAAAAAATTAGAAATACCAAAGGAATATTTCATGCAAAGATGGGCTCGATAAAGGACAGAAATGGTATGGACCTAACAGAAGCAGAAGATATTAAGAAGAGGTGGTAAGAATACACAGAAGAACTGTACAAAAAAGATCTTCATGACCCAGATAATTATGACAGTGTGATCACTCACCTAGAGCCAGACATCTTGGAATGTGAAGTCAAGTAGGCCTTAGAAAGCATCACTACGAATAAAACTAGTGGAGGTGATGGAATTCCAGTGGAGCTATTCCAAATCCTGAAAGATGATGCTGTGAAAGTGCTGCACTCAATATGCCAGCAAATTTGGAAAACTCAGCAGTGGCCACAGGACTGGAAAAGGCCAATTTTTATTCCAATCCCAAAGAAAGGCAATGTTAAAGAATGCTCAAAATACCACATAATTGCACTCATCTCACACGCTAGTAAAGTAATGCTCAAAATTCTCCAAGCCAGGCTTTACTATTATGTGAACCAAACTTCCTGATGTTCAAGCTGGAAAAGGCAGAGGAACCAGAGATCAAATTGCCAACATCCGTTGGATCATGGAAAAAGCAGCAGAGTTCCCAAAAAACATTGATTTCTGCTTTATTGACTATGCCAAAGCCTTTGACTGTGTGGATCACAATAAACTGTGGAAAATTCTGAAAGAGATGGGAATACCAGACGACCTGACCTGCCTCTTGAGAAATCTGTATGCAGGTCAGGAAGCAACAGTTAGAACTGGATATGGAACAACAGACTGGTTCCAAATAGGAAACGGAGTACGTCAAGGCTGTATATTGTCACCCTGTTTATTTAACTTATATGCAGAGTGCATCATGAGAAATGCTGGACTGGAAAAAACTCAAGTTGGAATCAAGATTGCTGGGAGAAATATCAATAACCTCAGATATGCCGATGACACCACCCTTATGGCAGAAAGTGAAGAGGAACTCAAAAGCCTCTTGATGAAAGTGAAAGTGGAGAGTGAAAAAGTTGGCTTAAAGCTCAACATTCAGAAAATGAAGATCATGGCATCTGGTCCCATTACTTCATGGGAAATAGATGGGGAAACAGTGGAAACAGTGTCAGACTTTCTTTTTCTGGGCTCCAAAATCACTGCAGATGGTGACTGCAGCCATGAAATTAAAAGACACTTACTTCTTGGAAGGAAAGTTATGACCAACCTAGATAGCATATTCAAAAGCAGAGATATTACTTTGCCAACAAAGGTCTGTCTAGTCAAGGCTATGGTTTTTATCATGGTCATGTATAGATGTGAGGGTTGGACTGTGAAGAAGGCAGAGTGCTGAAGAATTGATGCTTTTGAACTGTGGTGTTGGATAAGACTCTTGAGAGTCCCTTGGACTGCAAGGAGATCCAACCAGTCCATTCTGAAGGAGATCAGCCCTGGGATTTTTTTGGAAGGAATGATGCTGAATCTGAAACTCCAGTACTTTGGCCACCTCATGCATAGAGTTGACTCATTGGAAAAGACTCTGATGCTGGGAGGGATTGGGGGCAGGAGGAGAAGGGGACGACAAAGGATGAGATGGCTGGATGGCATCACTGACTCAATGGACGTGACTCTCAGTAAACTCCAGGAGTTCATGATGGACAGGGAAGCCTGGCATGCTGCGATTCATGGGGTTGCAAAGAGTCGTACATGACTGAGTGACTGATCTGATCTGATCTTAAACCCATTAGGCTAGCTGCTGCTGCTAAGTCGCTTCAGTCCTGTCTGAGTCTGTGCGACCCCATAGATTGCAGCCCACCACGCCTCTCCCCCTGTCCGTGGGATTCTCTAGGCAAGAACACTGGAGTGGGTTGCCAATTCCTTCTCCAATGCGTGAAAGTAAAATGTGAAAGTGAATTTGCTCAGTCGTTTCCGACTCTTAGTGACCCCATGGTCCACAGCCCACCAGGCTCCTCCATCCATGGGATTCTCCAGGCAAGAGTACTGGAGTGGGGTGTCAGTGCCTTCTCCATTAGGATGACTGCTGCTGCTGCTGCTATGTTGCTTCAGTGTGTCTGACTCTGAGCAACCCCATAGATGGCAGCCTACCAGGCTCCACCGTCCCTGGGATTCTCCAGGCAAGAGCACTGGAGTGGGTTGCCATTTCCTTCTCCAATGCATGAAAGTGAAAAGTGAATGTGAAGTGGCTCAGTAGTGTCCGATTCTTAGCGACCCCATGGACTGTAGCCCACCAGGCTCCTTCGTCCATGGGATTTTCCAGGCAATAGTATGGAAGTGGGGTGCCATTGCCTTCTCCGTTAGGATGGCTACTACTGACAAAACAAACCACAAATGAGTATTAGTGGGGATGTGGAGAATCTTGTGTTATGTTAATAGGAACGCTAAACAGTGTAGCTGCTGAGGAAAAGAGTATAGCAATTCTTCAAAAAATTAAAAATAGAATTGTCACATGATTCAGCCATTCTGCCTCTGGGTATGTACACCAAAAAAATGGAACGTGGAGTCTCAATGGGGCATCTGTACACCCTTGTCATAGCAGCAATATTTCCAATATCTAAAAATTAGAAGCAAGCCAAATGTTCATCACCAGAGGAATATATAAAGAAAATGTGGTATATAAATACAATGGAATATTATTTACTGTAATACAGTGACTACATGAATGGACCTTGAGGACATTAAGGTAAATGAAATAAGTGTTCACATAAAGGAAAATACTACATGGTTCAATTTATATGAGATAGCCTTAGTAGTTAAATTCAGAGTCAGAAATGGAGTGGTGCTTGTCAGGGGCCGGGACAAGGGGAGAATGGGTAGGTATTTAGTATGTGATGGGTATAAAGTTTCAGTTCTGCAAAAGAGTTCTGGAGATGGATGGTATTGATGGTTACACTATAGTGGAACTATAGCTAATACCCCTGAAGGTGTACAATTAAAATGGTTAGGATGGTAAATTTTGTTATGTATATGTTGCTGCTGCTGCTGCTGCTAAGTCGCTTCAGTTGTGTCTAACTCTGCGACCCCATAGACAGAAGCCCACCAGGCTCCCCTGCCCCTGGGATTCACCAGGCAAGAACACTGGAGTGGGTTGCCATTTCCTTCTCCAATGCATGAAAATTGAAAAGTGAAAGTGAAGTCGCTCAGTCGTGTCCGACTCTTAGCGACCCCGTGGACTGGAGCCTACTAGGCTCCTCCGTCCATGGGATTTTCCAGGCAAGAGTACTGGAGTGGGGTGCCATTGTCTTCTCCATATGTATATGTTACTGAAATTAAATAAAAATTGTTAAAAAATGACTCGTCAGTCACTTATAACTGTAGACAGCATGCTTTAAGTAAAATAAAGCTATCTACAAATTTAGTGGAGATAAATCAGTAATGATCTATAATGTACTTGAAAATTCTGACTTTTCTAAAGTAACAATAGATAAAACTCTGAACATTCCCCCATAGGAAACCCAGAAAATTGAGCCTTAGAAAAGAGAGGAAAAAAATGCAAAATTAGATACATGACACAAAGAATCTAGTCAGTACATTGCTTCCCTAAGTATTAACATTAAACAAATAAATATCAGTATCTACATCTATATTTATCTATCTACCTTGCAAATATTTCCACTGCTGAAAAACATTTATATATCACTTTTAAATGCACCATAACAGAGCCGAGATAAAAATAAGTGAGTGAAAGTGTGAATGTTAAACTAATGATTAACAGAATAATACTCCATGAAGAAAAAATAGTAGCAAATTTTCATGCATCAAATATATCTTAAATTGAAATACAAAAAGGAAATTTTGAGAAGATTCATTTTAAAATTCCTTGCTTTGAAACATATACTCTGACAAAAAGAAAATGTAGAATATATTTGAAGAACACAATTAAGAGCTTGCATGCAAATAAATATTGATAGAGCATACTTTTCAAAAAATTTTCACAAACCTAAATTACTTGAGTACTCCTACTTCCCCTAATCTATTTGTCTAAAATTAAAAGAAAAATGTCTTAATTTTATTGAATCCAATTAAAAATGGAATCAAAGCACCGCCTCTGGTACAAATAATATTCTTAGGGAAGATGGCAGGAAGTGGAGGAGGGGCAAGGAAAGGACAAAAGATAACAAGGACCAAAAATGTATTCATATCTCAGAGATTAAAAATACACTGTATTCCTCAACCTCCACCTCTTTAATATTTTTAGTTTAAGTCCTAAATCCTTATGTTGTTGTCATTGTTGTTTAGTTACTAAGTCATGTCCAACTCTTTTGTGACCTCATGGACTATAGCCCAACAGGCTCCTCTGTCCATGGGATTTCCCAGGCAAGAATACTGGAGGGGATTGCCATTTCCTTCTCCAAGTCCTTATAATAAGGTTTAAAACATTATAAAACATAAAGGGGTGGGTAAGGAGAAGATTAAGGGGAGAAAGAATAAGAGGACAATGAAAAAAGCATGGGGATCAGAAAGTAAAGAATGAAATCTACAGTGATTTACAGATGATAAAGAGAATACAACAAAGTATTGGAATGAATAAATGAGCTTATCAATTTTGGCAGAAGTCAGATAAATACACAGAAATCATAGCATTTCTAGTTACTACTAGTTAAAATCAGAAAAATTAATTTAAAAAGAATTGGAGAAGGAAATGGCAACCCACTCCAGTATTCTTGCCTGGAGAATCCCATGGACATAGGAGCCTGGGAAGCTGCAGTCCATGGGGTTGTAAGAGTTGAACACAACTTAGCAACTAAACTACTACTACTACTATATTAATAAAGTCACCAAAATATGCTTAGGAATATATCTAACAAAACATATGTGAGATTTTTAAATACTGAACAAATGGAAGAGAAAGTTAATTTGTATAAGTTGAAAGGTACAAATTGTTTTGATGTCAATTTCTACCAAATTTATAAATTTAACACAATTTTAATAAAATTTATTAAAATACAATTATTTAGTAATTTTTAATTTTTAAATTAGTAATTTTAAATTTCAAAAGGAATTGTGAAGTTGTATGAGTACTCAAAATAATTCTGAGAACATATTAACACATAGACATACCCTATCTAATAGCAAGACATAAACAATGGTAGCTGAGAAGAATGTATAATTAATAAAAATGGAAACTGTCACCAAAACAATGATCAAAATTGCAGATTTAAACACACAAAGTTTGTTCATATTTATACCAAAAGACATATTAGGGTAATTAGATATTATTCATTATGTTTTATATATTGGTTTCTATTGTGAAAACCATAGTTGGAATCACAAAACACATGTCACACTAATCAAGACCCTGAAAGTAAAAAAAAAAAAAAAAAAACAAATAAGATAGAATAGGGCAGGAGACCTAACTAGAGATTTCTCCAAAGAAGACACACAGATGGCCAAAAACCACATGAAAAGATGCTCAGTGATGCTAATTATTAGAGAATGCTAATCAACGCTACAGTGAGGTACAACTCACACTGGTCAGAATGGCCATGATTAAAATGTCTACAAATAACAAATGCTGGAGTAAGTGTGGAGAGAAGGGAACCCTCCTACACTGTTAGTGGGAATGTAAGTTGGTGCAGCCACTATGGAAAACAGTATGGAGGTTCCTCAAAAAGCCAAACAGGGCTACCGTATGATCCAGCAATCCCACTCCTGAGCATATATTCAGACAAAACTATAATTCAAAAAGATATGTGCATCCCTATGTTCACAACAGCACTATTTACAATAGCCAGGACATGGAAACAATCTAAATGTCCATGGGCAGATGAACGCTTAAAGATGTGGTACATATATGCAATTGCATTAGTAAATAATACTGCCATCAGTCAAGGTAATATTATTGGTATCAGTCAAGGAGCAGAGAGATTAATAGTAAAAACAAAATAATGCTTCCTAAAAAGATTAGTAAGTGAACGATCCTGAAATTTTGAAAAACTAACAAAATTAGATAATAGGAGAAATAATAACCATGGAGTCTAGATAGTGTTTAAAGTGTTAGTCGCTCAGTCATGTCCGACTCTGCATCCCTGTGGATTGTAGCCCACTGGGCTTCTCTGTCCATGGAATTCTCTAGGCAAAAATACTGGAGTGGGTTGCCATTTCTTTCTTAGAACTGAATTTGTAGAACTACAAATTGGCCTTTATTTCTATCTACATTTTTCCTAATGTATGTACTAATAAATTACTCATTTATATTTCATAATTGTAAATATGCCTCCACACTCTATATAAAACATGTCCGGTAACTAGTTCTCTATTTATAGAACTGAAAATATTCTGTAAAGTTTAAGAAAAAGCTCAACTAAATGTTTTATCCTAAAATGTACACACAGAGAGTAAATATATCTTGGTTTTAAAGGCATGCAATTATAATTCAATTATTATTCTCTTCAGTTCAATAATATTCTCCTGAGCAAAGCATTTAAAACATTTTATTAAAATATATTACAGCTTTACTTTCTTCACATGAACACTTTGAAAATATACTTAGTTCCAGTTTTCTTAAAACATTTTGACATAATATGTTTCCTTTCTTCACTACATTACATAGCATCGGATTTAAAAAGTACATACAAACAGTACTTTTAGAATATATAAGCTCAGACGGTAAAAAGGCAATGGCACCCCACTCCAGTGCTCTTGCCTGGAAAATCTCATGGACGGAGGAGCCTGGTAGGCTGCAGTCCATGGGGTAGCGAAGAGTTGTACACGACTGCGCGACTTCACTTTCACTTTTCACTTTCATGCATTGGAGAAGGAAATGGCAACCCACTCCAGTGTACTTGCCTGGAGAATCCCAGGGACGGGGTAGCCAGGTGAGCTGCCGTCTATGGAGTCGCACAGAGTCGGACACGACTGAAACGACTTAGCAGCAGCAGCAGCAGCAGCAGCAGCAGCATGATGAGGGAGACCCAGGTTCGATTCCTGGGCTGGGAAGATCCCTTGCAAAAGGAAATGGCAATCCCCTCCAGTACTATTGCCTGGAAAATCCCATGGACAGAGGAGCCTGGTAGGCTACAGTCCATGGGGTCGCAAAGAGTCGGACACGACTGAGCGACTTCATGTTCACGTTCAATATTAAATAAAATAATTTAATTCATAATATGTGCTTAAGAACTTTATTTCCCAACATGGACTTAATAAGAAATCTAGAATTGTATGTTAATTTTACTCATTAAAAATATATTAGCATTTTCATTTAAATATACTTCCTCCTCCAAAGCATTGAACCCAAGATAAAAGTTTCATGAACTAGATTTTATATATTTGATTCTTATACTACATATTAATAAGTGGAATTCACTATTTGCAAAGTTTGTACAGTTTTCAGGAAATAGACAAAGCATGCATGTGTTTTCAGACAAAATTTTTAGAAAGGATGATATTTGTGGATGACATCCGTATTAGAGCGCTCCAGAGAAACAGACTAATAGGATATATAGATACATAAGAAGAGATTCATCATAGGAAGAGATTCACTATGGAAATTGGCTCGTGCAATTTGGGAGGTTGAGATATGTGATTATCTGGGGCTTGCAAGCTGCAGATCCACGAAAGTTGGTGGTATAATGCAGTCAACATCCAAAGGCATGAGAAGCAGGACTCTCATGTCCAAGGGCATAAAAACGGATGTTGTATCTTGAGATTGAGATACAACACTCACTTTTTGCCTATTCATTGCCTTTTAGTTCTACTTGCACTCTCAATGGAGTGGGTGATGTCCCCATCAATCTCATTGGTAAGGCTGGTTTTCCTTATTTAATCTAATAAATTAAATGAGCATCTCTTCTTAAGATATCTTCATGGCTATACTCAGAAATAATGTTTTACCAGCTATCTGGGCTACTCTTAGACCATTCAAGTTGGATACATGAACCATCACAGCACCTCATAAAATGTGAGTACCACAGTATAATTCACAGAGTTGGTATAAATGGTAACCATTGGAAGGATAATTTGCTTCTTATATGAATTGATTTTTAAATAACTTAGTGTTATCTATATATGAGTATTATGATAATGTCAAGAAACACAGGTACTGATATTTTGAAAAATATGGCTCCATAAAACAAAGGCACCAAACAAAAGGGTAAAGATTTTGGCACAGAAAGTAGATACTTGACAAGTTTTGTTAAAATGAAAATCCTTCTTATGTGTGTGACATCAGTGTAGCATGATGATTTTAAGTTTTAATACATTTAAAAATTATTTTTGAGGAAAATATTTCTAAAATGAGTATATCTTCTCTTTTTTCTTAGTTTCAAAGTCATACACATCTATGTAAAGTATCTAGAAAATACAGATTGAGAAATTGTATAAATTTTATTAAAATACTGTTCAAATAATTTGACAAACTCAAATAAATAATGTATAACATTAAAATTCTCAACCTGTCATTTATGGTCTATGAGATGAATTCAATCTGGCTTTAATTTTAATCACATCTTGACCTCCAGTTATGCATATTCTGTACTTACTATTGTTGATGTATGTGACTTTTCATCCAACCTTGACAGTGTCAGATGGGAAACTTCCAATGCATCAAGGTAAAGATGACAAATTGATGTGTGTGTACACAACTATTTCTCATATGCTTCATTAGTCCTAGGATGAACCGAAAAGTTATTGTGCCCCATATTGCCCTTCTTACACTGTACTTACACATTTACTTTGGAGATTCAGGAATCTCCATGCATATGTATATACATTTGATCAGTTTAGGATTGTTTATTACAGAAAAAGAAGTGACTTTTTCTCTGCCAAGGCACATTATTGTTTGGGATGAAGAATCTCCAATTAGGGTCCTTAACTTTTACTTAAAATGTCTTCATAAGCTTTATGATATAGCTCAGTATTTTACAAAATGCATTCTTCAGATGGCTAATTATTTATGACATTCTCTTAATAGAAAGTTTCATTCAATTCAGGGCTTCTTTTTTTAATTCACTATAGTCTCTGCCAATGATTCTTTTTATGTGTCCACAATCAGATGCAAAGCCAAGAGACTTATCTATATTTTCATATTGTTTAGTTTATTATTTAATCCATTATCATTTCCATGGGTTCATTAAAGAACAGACAATGTTGAGAGGAAGCTACTCTGGGCTTTAAGTTACTTTTGTCACAAATCTGTTACATTTATTTATCTCTGGAGTTACTAATCAAAATATCTCCTTAACCATTCAAATCTTTTGGTATATCTTTACATTAAAAATATATTATTGACAGAGAGTACTATTCTTAACAGTGAAAGTTTTCAAAGTGCTCTCATTTTTAATAATTTTGATTAGAGAATTATTAGTGCCCACATTGTATATCATACATTATGTGTCTAAATTCTGTATGTGGACATTTTCCCTCTTTTAAATGAATCTATTTACTCCTAGATAATTAAATCTATATTGTTATTCTCATGGCAAACTGTAATCATGTTCTAAATTCATGTTAGATGTTATCTCCACCATAAAGGTCTTTCTGACTTTTATCCAATACCAAATATAATTAGCCTCCACTTTGTTACTATTACTATTGCACCTTCCGCAATGATTCTGTGGGCAAATAACACATTGTTTTGTTATCTATCTATATGTATGACTCTCCAATTATACAGAGAGCTCACAGAGGAGCTATATTTTATTCTTAATTGAATTAAAATTGCATTAAAGATATAAAATACATTTAATATGTTGTAATAAAAATATACAACTAATAGCACTTATAAAATTCTTGAGAATTTAAAATGTGCTAAAATTTAATTAGTTAAAAATTAAATTAATTATATTTTAATAACATTTGTTAATTTTGTATATTGATAATATATTGCAGACTTTAAGATAGATATTAAAATATTAAAGTTGAACTGCCCTTTTTTAAAAGTACAGGTAAACATGATATTTGATGAGTCTTGACATTTCTCTAAATCATCATTTAAAAGTACTAAAAATACCTTTTTGATGTAAGGGAACAACAGAGAAAAATAGTATTTTAGCATTAGATATTAGGTAAATGATATGGTTTGTTTCCAACACAAACCATTCAACATCACATTAATCCACTTCTCCACGAATTCAACCAATAATGCTGAAGAAGATAAAATTGTGGTTCTATGAAGGTCAACAAGAACTTCTAAAACTACCACCAAAACGAGATGCCCTTTTCATTGTAGGGGATTGGAAGCAAAAGTAGGACGTCAGAGACACCTAGAGTAACACTCAAGTTTGGCCTTGGAGTTCAAAATGAAGCAGAGAAAATGCTAACAGAGTTTTGTCAAGAGAACACACTGAACATAGCAAACACCCTCTTTCAACAACACAACAGATGACTCCACACATGGACATCATCAGATGGTCAATACTGAAAACAGATTGATTATATTCTTTGCAGCCAATGATGGAAAAGCTTTAAGTGGTCAGCAAAAATAAGGCCTGGAGCTGTCTGTGGCTCAGATCATGAGCATCTTATTGCAAAATTTAGATATAAATTGAAGAAAGTAGGGAAAACCACTAGGCCATTAAGGTGTGACCTAAATCAAATTCCCTAGGATTATTCAGTGGAGGTGACAAATAAATTCATGTGATTAGATTTGGTAGACAGAGTGCCTGAAGAATAATGAACAGAGGTTCTCAACATCATACAAGAGGTGGTAACCAAAATCATCCCCAAAAAAAGAAATTCAAGAAGGCAAAGTGGTTGTTTGAGGAGGCTTTATAAATAGATGAGGAAAGAAGAGAAGCAAAAAGTAAGGAGGGAAGGAAAAAACATGCTCAACTGAATGCAGAGATCCAGAGTAGAGCAAAGAAAGATAAGAAGTCTTTTTTCAATGAACAATGCAAAGAAATATAGGTAAACATTAGAATGGGAAAGACTAGAAATCTTTCAAGAAAATTAGAGATATCAAGGGAATATTTCATGCAAGGATGGGCACAATAAAGGACAGAAACAGCAAGGACCTAAGAGAAGCACAAAAGGTTAAGAAATAGCAACCAATACACAGAAGAACTATACAAAAAAAGATCTTAATGACCTGGATAACCATGATGGTGTGGTCAGTCACCTAGAGCCAAACATCCTGGAGTGTGAAGTCAAGTGGAAGCATTATTATGAACAAAGCTGGCAGACATGATGCAATTCCAGCTAAGCTATTTCAAATCTTAAGTGCTATACTCAGTATATCAGCCAATTTGGAAAACTCAGCAGTGGCCTCAGGATTGGAAAAGTCTCAGTTTTCATTTCAATCCCAAAGAGAGGCAATACCAAAGAATGTTTAAACTACTATACAACTGTGCTTATTTTACATACTAGCAAGGTTATACTCAAAATCCTTTAAGTTAGGCTTCCAGAGAACTTCCAGATGTGCAAGCTGTGTTTAGACAAGGTAAAGGATCAGAGATCAAATTGGCAATATTTGATGGATCTCAAAGAAAGGAAGGGAGTCTATATAACAACAACAAAAAAACTACTTCTGTTTCGTTGATTACACTAAAGACTTTTTCTGCGTGGATCACAATAAACTGTGGGAAATTCTTAAACAGGACACCTTACCTGCCTTCTGAAAAACCTGTATGCAGATTATGAAGCAACAGTTAGAACTGGACATGGAACAAGATTGGTTCCAAATTGGGAAAGAAGTATGTCAAAGCTGTATATTGTCACCCTGCTTATTTAACTTGTACGTAGAATCAAGATTGCTGGGAGAAATATCAATAACCTCAGATATGAAGATGACACCACCTTTATGGCAGAAAGTGAAGAACTAAAGAGCCTCTTGCAGAAAGTGAAAGAGGAGAGTGAAATAGTTGGCTTAAAGCTCAACATTCAGAAAACTAAGATCATGGCATCTGGTACCATCACTTCATCACAAATAGATGGGGGAACAGTGGCAACAGTGACAGACTTTATTTTGGGGGGGCTCCAAAATCACTGCAAATGGTGACTGTAGCTATGAAATTAAAAGATGCTTGCTCCTTGGGAGAAAAGTTATGACCAACCTAGACAGTATATTAAAAAACAGAGACATTACTTTGCCAACAAAGTCCATCTAGTCAAAGCTGAGGTTTTCCAGTAGCCATGTAAGGATGTGAGAATTGGACTATAAAGAAAGCTGAGTGTGAATAACTGATGCTCTTGAACTGTGGTGTTGGAGAAGACTCTTGAAAAGTCCCTTGGATAGCAATGAGATCTAACCAGTCCATCCTAAAGGAAATCACTCCTGAATATTCGTTGGAAGGAATGATGTTGAAGCTAAAATTCCAATATTTTGGCCACCTGATGTGAAGAACTGTCTCATGGAAAACACCCTGATGCTGGGAAATATTGAAGGCAGGAGAAGGGGATGACAGAGGATGAGATGATTGGATGGCATCACCGACTCAATGGACATGAGTTTGAGTAAACTCCGGGAGTTGGTGATGGACAGGGAGGCCTGGTGTGCTTCAGTCCATGTGGTCACAAAGAGTTGGACATAACTGAGCAACTGAAATGAATTGATGATGGCTGTCTATTGTCACCCACCCTGCTTATTTAACTTCTATGCAGAGTACATCATGTAATATGCCGGGCTGAATAAAGCACAAGCTAGAATCAAGATTGCTGTGAAAAATAACATTAGATATACAGATGATACCACTCTAATGGCAGAAAGTAAAGAGCAACTAAAGTTTCTTGATAAGGGTGAAAGAGGAGAATGAAAAACCTGGCTTAAAACTCAATGAAAAAAAACTAAGATCATGGCATCAGATCCCATAATTTCATGGCAAATAGAAGGGGAGAAAGTGAAAGCACTAACAGATTTTAATTTCCTGGTCTCCAAAATCACTGCAGATAGTGACAGTATCTGTGACATTAAAATATGCTTATTCCTTGGCAAACCTAGACAGCATATGAAAAAGCAGAGACATCACTTTGCCAACAAGGTGCATATAGTCAAAGTTATGGTCTTTCCAGTAGTCATGAAAGGATGTGAGAGCTGGACCATGAAGAAGACTGAGCATTTAAGAATTGATGTTTTCAAATTGTGGTGCTGGAGAATACACTTCAGAGTCTCTTGGCTTCAAGGAGATCAAACTAATGAATCCTATGTAATTCAACCCTGAATATTCATTCATGGGAAGGACCGATGCTGAAGCTGAAGCTCCAATACTTTGGCCACTTTATGTGAAGAGCCAACTCATTGGAAAAGACACTGTTGCTGAGAAATATTGAAGAAAAAATAAGAAGGTAGCATCAGAGTTTGAGATGGTTAGACAGCATCACTGACTTGATAGACATGAGTTTGAACAGATTCTAGGGGATAATGAAGGACAGGGAAGCCTGGCATGCAGCAGTCCATGGGGTCACAATATAAGTCAGGGCTTAGTGACTGAATAACAACAACTATACTATTCAGATCAGATCAGATCAGTTGCTCAGTCGTGTCCGACTCTTCGCGACCCCATGAACCGCAGCACACCAGGCCTCCCTGTCCATCACCAGCTCCCGGAGGTCACCCAGACTCACACCCATCAAGTCAGTGATGCCATCCAGCCATCTCATCCTCTGTCGTCCCCTTCTCCTCCTGCCCTCAATCCCTCCCAGCATCAGAGTATTCTCCAATGAGTCAATAAAACATGTGCTATAAAATGAAACATTTTAACAACAAATAAAGAATTCTATTTTGGTTCTCCCAAATGTTGCATAATTTTTGATAGTTACTGATAGATTCCCAACTCAAATTCTTACTGATGTTTCAAGCAGAAGATCTGCATCAATACAAGAGTTTTTCAAAGGGGCAAATTTTTGTTTCTATGCTGGGAAGTAGTAGATAAAGCATGTTATCCGTGGATTTCAAAAAAGATTCAATTTCCAGACCAAACAAGAATGGAAATTTAGAAATGTACAAATGTTCAATTTCTTCTTCTATAAATGAGAATTAATGAAAATACCCAACACAAATTTATTATTTAGTTATTAAGTGTATGAATCTCTTAAGTGATTCATCAAAAAAATAAAGATACCAAAATAATTGATTTTTAGTGATATTGGTGGTGCATGTTTTTAGTCAGTCAGTTGTGTCCAACCCTTCTGCAACACCATGGACTGTAGCCCATCAGGCTCCTCCGTCCATGGGATTTTCTAGCCAAGAATACTGGAATTGGTTGCCATTTCCTTCTCCTCCATCACCATCTTTCTCCATCTCCACCACTGGTGGTGCATAGTGAAAAGTAACTAGAATTATTCAAAGGATCACAATATGAAAATTGTACATGGAAAAATTTAGAGATAGTCTATGGAGTAGACACATGAGAATTTTACTAGCATCCCTGAGAGGACTGATGATAGATATTTCCTTATTCTCAACAGTTACACTTCATGTGGACTGTAAAATAGGCAAATAGCAGATCTGTCCATCCTCCAGTATCCTTTATTAATTCAAAAAATTAGCAGATCAAAATAGCAGAGTCTGAAGATGACGAGGCCACCTCCACTTATGAACACATCAAAAGTACAATACACATTGAGAAATCTCACTGAAAACAAACTGGCAGAAGACTCTCCTACAACCAAAGCTATAAAGAAAGATTCACACGGAGCCAGGTAGGAAAGAGAAGTAATCACATCAGGACTTGTGACCCTAGGAGAGTACAGAGAAGGGTGGGGTGTATCACAGGCTGCCAGAAATTTTCTGAGGAGTGAGGGATTCCAACGTCAGCCCTAGGGTCTGACACCAGGAAGAATAATCTCCTTAGTTGGTTTATAAGATGCCCTGGGATGATCTGGAGGGATGGTATGGGGAGGGGGGAGGGAGGAGGGTTCAGGATGGGGAGCACGTGTATACTGGTGGCGGAACCATCTCGATGTATGGTAAAAGCAATACAATATTGTAAAGTTAAACAAAATTTAAAAAAAAAAAATGGTATTTACAGAAAGGCTATAAGATACCAAGGTTTTGCTTGTGAAGAACATGTAAATGCTTGCTTATTACTTACTTCCAGAAACAAGGTACATGAAACAGATTGAAACTGTCTAGAAGTCCTAGTGATCTGCCAGAACCATCCCAGCATGTGCCTTGTCTACACTGAGAGCCAGCTCTGCCCCCTTTGGCTTCAGCACAGCTCTCCACTAGGGCAAACACTACCACTATGGAGGAGTGCCCCCTTGGGAGGACAGAGCCTGCTTGGACATAGCACTGCCTCTGAAAGGGAGAGGGCAGCCATTGTTGACACACACAGATGTGGTGGATTGGGAGCTATCTGGAGCTCTAACTGGTGTGCTGGAACTGGCCTAGTACATACCCAGGCTTGCACTAGGCACCTACTTCAGCTCTTCTTGCTTCCATGCTGCTAGCCACTGGGGTGAAGGTGCTTTGCCAAGGACAGCACACTTTAAATGAATAGTGTCAGCTTGGACCTGATCCTAAGGACTTAAGCTCCAGCACCTTGGAACATGCACCATTTCTAACCAGAGAGCCATGACCACAAAGCATAGGAGAGTGCCAGGCTCATATCTAGCCCTGGCTCTAGTCCATTCGTCTCCAGATCTACCTCCCATCCACCCGTGATAAACATTCTCATTAAAGTTGCTATAGAGGGAACATACCTAAACAGAATAAAGGTCATTTATAACAAACCCACGGAGAAGGCAATGGCACCCCACTCCAGTACTCTTGCCTGGAAAATCCCAGTGACGAAGGAGCCTGGTGGGCTACAGTCCATGGGGTCGCTGAGGGTCGGACACTACTGAGCGACTTCACTTTCACTTTTCACTTTCCTGCATTGGAGAAGGAAATGGCAACCCACTCCAGTGTTCTTGCCTGGAGAATCCCAGGGACAGGGGAGCCTGGTGGGCTGCTGTCCATGGGGTCACACAGAGTCGGACATGACTGAAGTGACTTAGCATAGCATAGCATAACAAACCCACAGCTAACATCATACTCAAAGATGAAATCTGAAAGATATTTTTCTTTACTAAAATCAGTAACAAGACAAGGATGCCCACTCCTGCCTACTTTTATTTAACATAGTATTGTGAGTCCTTGCTGCAGCTATCAAACAAGAAATAAAAAGGATCCATAATGGAAAGAAAGAAATAAGAATGTCAGTATTGCATGGGACATAATATTGTACTAAGAAAACTGTAAAATTTCTACTCAAAAACTATTAGAAGTAATCAATTAAGTTGCAGAATACAAGATTGATATATAAAATGTTTTGCTTTTCTGTATATTAATAATGAATAATCAGGAGAATAAAGCAAAAAGCAATCTCATTTAAAATCACATCAAAGGAATAAAATACATAATAATAAGCTTCATTCAACTAAGGAGAAAAAAGACCTATACTCTAAAGTATAAAACGCTGATAAAGGAAATTACAGATGATGCAAAGAAATGGAAAGACAGCCTATGTCCATGTATTACACAAGTTAATATTGTAAAAAGGTCCATAAAACACAAAGAAACATATAGATTAATGCTATCTCTATCAAAATGCCCACAGTATTTCTCACCAAAGATGATGCACTTAAAGCCAGTTCGGTTCAGTTCAGTTCAGTCACTCAGTCGTGTCTGACTCTTTGCAACCCCATGAATCGCAGCATGCCAGGCCTCCCTGTCCATCACCAGCTCCCGGAATTCATTCAAACTCATGTCCATCAGGTCGGTGATGCCATCCAGCCATCTCATCCTCTGTTGTACCCTTCTCCTCCTGCCCCCATACCTCCCAGCATCAGAGTCTTTAGAACATAGCAGTAATTAAATTCCACTCAGAATAATTGCCCTATTTAGAATATAGGGGTATATTCATATGAGGTCCGAAATATATTCATATGAGTCCGAAATGCAGTACTTGGATGCAATCTCAAAAATGACAGAATGATCTCTGTTCGTTTCCAAGGCAAACCATTCAATGTCACAGTAATCCAAATCTATGCCCCAACCAGTAACGCCGAAGAAGCTGAAGTTGAAAGGTTCTATGAAGACCTACAAGACCTTTTAGAACTAACACCCAAAAAAGATGTCCTTTTCATTATAGGGGACTGGAATGCAAAAGTAGGAAGTCAAGAAACACCTGGAGTAACAGGTAAATTTGGCCTTGGAATACGGAATGAAGCAGGGCAAAGACTAATAGAGTTTTGCCAAGAAAATGCACTGGTCATAGCAAATACCCTCTTCCAACAACACAAGAGAAGACTCTATACATGGACATTACCAGATGGTCAACACCGAAATCAGATCGATTATATTCTTTGCAGCCAAAGATGGAGAAGCTCTATACAATCAGCAAAAACAAGACCAGGAGCTGACTGTGGCTCGGACCATGAACTCCTTATTGCCAAATTCAGACTGAAATTGAAGAAAGTAGGGAAAATTACTAGACCATTCAGGTATGACCTAAATCAAATCCCTTATGATTATACAGTGGAAGTGAGAAATAGATTTAAGGGCCTAGATCTGATAGATAGAGTGCCTGATGAACTATGGAATGAGGTTCGTGACATTGTACAGGAGACAGGGATCAAGACCATCCCCATGGAAAAGAAATGCAAAAAAGCAAAATGGCTGTCTGGGGAGGCCTTACAAATAGCTGTGAAAAGAAGAGAAGTGAAAAGCAAAGGAGAAAAGGAAAGATATTAACATCTAAATGCAGAGTTCCAAAGAATAGCAAGAAGAGATAAGAAAGCCTTCTTCAGTGATCAATGCAAAGAAATAGAGGAAAACAACAGAATGGGAAAGACTAGGGATCTCTTCAAGAAAATCAGAGATACCAAAGGAACATTTCATGCAAAGATGGGCACGATAAAGGACAGAGATGGTGTGGACCTAACAGAAGCAGAAGATATTAAGAAGAGGTGGCAAGAATACACAGAAGAACTGTACAAAAAAGAGCTTCAAGACCTAGATAATCATGATGATGTGATCACTGAACTAGAGCCAGACATTTTGGAATGTGAAGTCAAATGGGCCTTAGAAAGCATCACTACGAACAAAGCTAGTGGAGGTGATGGAATTCCAGTGGAGCTATTCCAAGTCCTGAATGATGATGCTGTGAAAGTGCTACACTCAATATGCCAGCAAATTTGGAAAACTCAGCAGTGGCCACAAGATTGGAAAAGGTCAGTTTTCATCCCAATCCCAAAGAAAGGCAATGCCAAGGAGTGCTCAAACTACCGAACAATTGCACTCATATCACACGCTAGTAAAGTAATGCTCAAAATTCTCCAAGCCAGGCTTCAGCAATATGTGAACCGTGAACTTCCTGATGTTCAAGCTGGTTTTAGAAAAGGCAGAGGAACCAGAGATCAAATTGCCAACATCCGCTGGATCATGGAAAAAGCAAGAGAGTTCCAGAAAAACATCTATTTCTGCTTTATTGACTATGCCAAAGCCTTTGACTGTGTAGATCACAATAAACTATGGAAAATTCTGAAAGAGATGGGAATACCAGACCACCTGATCTGCCTCTTAAGAAATCTGTATGCAGGTCAGGAAGCAACAGTTAGAACTGGTCATGGAACAACAGACTGGTTCCAAATAGGAAAAGGAGTACGTCAAGGCTGCATATTGTCACCATGTTTATTTAACTTATATGCAGAGTACATCATGAGAAATGCTGGACTGGAAGAAACACAAGTTGGAATCAAGATTGCCGGGAGAAATATCAATAACCTCAGATATGCAGATGACACGACTCTTATGGCAGAAAGTGAAGAGGGGCTAAAAAGCCTCTTGATGAAAGTGAAAGTGGAGAGTGAAAAGGTTGGCTTAAAGCTCAACATTCAGAAAACAAAGATCATGGCATCTGGTCCCATCACTGCATGGGAAATAGATGGGGAAACAGTGGAAACAGTGTCAGACTTTGTTTTTCTGGGCTCCAAAATCACTGCAGATGGTGACTGCAGCCATGAAATTAAAAGACGCTTGCTCCTTGGAAGGAAAGTTATGACCAACCTAGATAGCATATTCAAAAGCAGAGACATTACTTTACCAACAAAGGTTCGCCTAGTCAAGGCTATGGTCTTTCCTGTGGTCATGTATGGGTGTGAGAGCTGGACTGTGAAGAAGGCTGAGCGCCGAAGAATTGATGCTTTTGAACTGTGGTGTTGGAGAAGACTCTTGAGAGTCCCTTGGACTGCAAGAAGATCCAACCAGTCCATTCTGAAGGAGATCAATCCTGGAATTTCTTTAGAAGGTATGATGCTAAAGCTGAAACTCCAGTATTTTGGCCACCTCATGCAAAGAGTTGACTCATTGGAGAAGACTCTGATGCTGGGGGGGATTGAGGGCAGGAGGAGAAGGGGACGACAGAGGATGAGATGGCTGGATGGCATCACTGACTCGATGGATGTGAGTCTGAGTGACCTCCGGGAGCTGGTGATGGACAGGGAGGCCTGGCGTGCTGCGGTTCATGGGGTCGCAAAGAGTCGGACACGACTGAGCGACTGATCTGATCTGATCATATGAGGTGGCCAAAGTATTGGAGATTCAGCTTCAGCATCAGTCTGTCCAATGAACACCCAATACTGATCTCCTTTAAATGGATTGGTTATATCTCCTTGCAGTCCAGGGACTCTCAAGAGTCCACACCAACACCACAGTTCAAAAGCATCAGTTCTTTGGTGCTCAGCTTTCTTCACAGTCCAATTCTCACATCCATACATGACCACTGGATAAACCAAAGCCTTGACTAGACAGACCTTTGTTGGCAAAGTAATGTCTCTGCTTTTCAGTATGCTATCTAGGTTGGTCATAACTTTCCTTCCAAGGAGTACGCGTCTTTTAATTTCATGGCTGCAGTCACTATCTGCAGTGATTTTGGAGCCCAGAAAAATAAAGTTTCCACTGTTTCCCCATCTATTTGCCATGAAGTGATGGGACTAGATGCCATGATCTTTATTTTTGTGCAATTGTGCAATAGTTGGAGCATTCTTTGGCATTGCCTTTCTTTGGGATAGGAATGAAAACTGACCTTTTCCAGTCCTGTGACCACTGCTGAGTTTTCCAATTTTGCTGACATCTTGAGTGCAGCACTTTCACAGCATCATCTTTTAGGATTTAAAATAGCTCAACTGGAATTCCATCACCTCCACTAGCTTTGTTGGTAGTCATGCTTTCTAAGGCCCACTTAACTTCACATTCCAGGATGTCTGGCTCTAGGTGAGTGATCACACCATCGTGATTATCTTGGTCATGAAAATCTTTTTTGTACAGTTCTCCGTCTATGGGGTTGCACAGAGTCGGACACGACTGAAGCGACTTAGCAGCGGCAGCAGCCTGTGTATTCTTGCCACTTCTTCTTAATATCTTCTTCTTCTGTTAGGTCCATACAATTTCTGTCCTTTATCGAGCCCATATTTCCATGAAACGTTCCCTTGGTATCTCTGATTTTCTTGAAGAGATATAGTCTTTCCCATTCTGTTGTTTTCCTCTATTTTTTTGCATTGATCGCCAAGGAAAGCTTTCTTATCTTTCCTTGCTATTCTTTGGAACTCTGTATTCAGATGCTTACATCTTTTCTTTTCTCCTTTGCTTTTTGCCTCTCTTCTTTTCACAGCTATTTGTAAAGCCTCCCCAGACAGCCATTTTGCTTTTTTGCATTTCTTTTCCATGGGGATGGTCTTGATCCCTGTCTCCTGTACAATGTCACGAACCTCCATCCATAGTTTATCAGGCACTCTATCTATCAGATCTAATCCCTTAAATCTATTTCTCACTTCCACTGTATAATCATAAGGGATTTGATTTAGGTCATACCTGAATGGTCTAGTGGTTTTCCCTACTTTCTTCAATTTAAGTCTGAATTTGGCAATAAGGAGTTCATGATCTGAGCCACAGTCAGCTCCATAAAGTTAGTTAATGTATAGCAAAGGAAGTAAGAATATACAATGAAGAAAATTCAGTCTTTTTAATGAGTTGTTCTGAGAAAACTGTAGTGCTACATGAAAAGGGATGCAATTAGGACACTTTTTCACACTTTATGCACACACAAAATGGATTAAAGACCTAAATCTACAATAAGAAACAATAAACTCGTAGAATAAAATGTAGGCAGAACCTTTTTGACATAAATCGTAGCACTATTTTCCTATCTCCCAAAGCAAAAGAAATGAATGTAAAAATAAATGAGAGCTAATTAAATGAGAACAACTTAAACTTTAAAGATTTTGTTCAAAGTGTGTGCTTAGTCGCTCAGTCGTGTCTGATTCTCTGTAAGCCCAGATTGTAGCCTGTCAGGGCCCTCTATTAATGAGATTCTCCAGGCAAGAATACTGGAGGAAGTTGCCATTTCCTTCTCCAGGGGATCTTCCCAACCCAGAGATCAATCCCGGGGGTCTCCTGCATTGCAGGCAGATTCTTTACTGCTGAGCCACCAGGGAAACCCAAACTATTGAATAAGAGAAAGTCTCCGCAAATAATACAACCAATAATGAGTTAATATCTAGAATATATGAACAGCACACACAACTCAATAACAAACAGTCTAACAAATGGACAGAAGACTAGAATATTTTTCTAGACTACATACAGATATCAACAGGTACATGAAAAGATGCTCAACACTTTAATCAGAGATGTACAAATGAAAAACCACAAAAAGATATCTTACACCTGTCAAAATGGCTTTTATCAAAAAGTCTACAAATAGCAAACATTGGTGAGGATATGGAGAAAAGGGCACCCTTGTACACTGTTGGGGACATGTAGATTGATCCAGTCACTATGAAAAACAGTTTGGAGTTTCTTCAAAACACTAAAAATAGAACTACCATATGGCTCGGAAATTCCACTCATAGGTATATATCCAAAAAATAGAAAAACACTAATTTGAAAAGCCACATGTACCCTAATGTCCATAGCAGCATTATTTACAATAGCTAAGTTATAAAAGCAACCTAAGTGTCCATTAACAGATCACTGGATAAATAACATGTCTCTCTTTCTCTGTCTCTCTCTGTCTCTGTCTCTCTCTCTCAAACACACACACTCAGAGGATGGAATATTAGCCATAAATAAGAATGAAATTACACCTTTTGCATCAACATGGATGGATCTGGAGGATATTATGCTTAGTGAATTTAAGTCAGCAGAGAATGAAAAATACTATTTTTATCAGTTATCTGTAAAATCTACAAAATGAAATAAATGCATGAATATGAAAAAATAGAAATGGAGTTAGAGATATAGAGAATAAATTAGTGGTTATCAATGGGGAGAGGGAAGGTTGGAAAGGGCAAGACAGGGGTAGGAAATTAAGAAATACAAATTTAAAATTAGATACAGAATATATTGTACAGCACAGGGAAAATATCCATATTTTGTGATAATTTTAAATTGAATATAATCTATAAAATACTGGATCACTGTGTTTTACACTTGAAGCTAATAACTCATCTATATTTCAATCAAAATGGTGTGTTCATTTTTTTTTATCAGTTCCACACATGTGCTATAAATTTTTTGAGTTCAATGAATTTTATAAAGGACTTTACTGCCCTGCTTTAAGATTTGGCTCTGCATACTTTTCCTCAAATATACAAATCTATAAACCAGTGAAAGCAAACTATAATTTAAATCCTTATGCTATTCCTTTCTAATTATCTGAAAGAGTCAAAGATTTTTTACGTCAATTTCCACCAAAGAAAAATAAAATAAACTTGGATTTATAAAAATGACTACAGTACAGAACCAGAAAAGCATATAATTGAAAAATACTGTAGTTAAAGGGTAAATGAGAATAAGTTCTTAAAAACAGATTACAATGAAATGGGGCAATTATTGAGAAAACATGTGGGTTCTCAATATGATTTAAGACACAACAACCATGAAATTAGAGCAAGAAGAATAAATATGGAGTATATCCAAATGGTTTATAAAGATAGCAACACTATATATGCATATATTTCATTATAACAGTTAAAAGTGAAGTATGAATCTTGAGAAAATAAAATCGCTGAAAGTAAAGGAATGAAATTGAGTTTACTTGACCTTGAACCATCTGAGACAATAACATTTGGATCTGTTGTTCACAATAATGTTTTCAAAATAATGTTTGTTTGGAAATTAAAATATTAAGATGAATGTGAAATCACAACTGCCTCATTTGCTGTGAAATTCTGGATCTATGGAAATGTATCTGGTCATGAGTTACTGTGAATGAGCCTGCAGGCCATGAAATATGTGCATGTTAGTTCAGGTCAGCCACTCAGTCTTTGTGTCCCCATGGATTGCAGCATGCCAGGCTTCCCTGTTCATCACCAACTCCTGGAAGTTGCTCAAACTTATGTCCATTGAGTCAGTGATGCCATCCACCCATCTCATCTTCTGTCCTCTACTTCTCCTGCCTTCAATCTTTCCTAGAATCAGGGTCTTTTCTAATGAGTCAGTTCTTCGCATCAGGTGGCCAAAGTATTGGAGTTTCAGCATCAGTCCTTCCAATGAATATTCAGGACTGATTTCCTTTAGGATGGACTGGTTTGATCTTCTTGTAATCAAAAGGACTCTCAAGAGTCTTCTCCAACACCACAGTTTAAAAGCACCAATTCTTTGGCAGTCAGCTTTCTTTATGGTCTAACCCTCACATCATAATGGCTAATGGAAAAAAACACAGCTTTGACTAGATGGATGTTTGTCGGCAAAGTGATGTCTCTGCTTTTTAATATGCTATCTATGTTGGTCATAGCTTTTCTTCCAAGGAGCAAGCATCTTTTAATTTCATGGCTGCAGTCACCATCTGCAGTAAGTTTGGAGCCCCCAAAGATAAAGTAAGCCACTCTTTCCAATGTTTTCCCATCTATTTGTCATGAACTGATAGGACTGGATGCCATGATCTTAGTTTTCTGAATGTTGAATTTTAAGCCAGTTTTTCACTGTCCTCTTTCACTTTCATCAAAAGGCTCTTTAATTCTTCACTTTCTGCCATAAGGGTAGTGTCATCTGCACATCTGAGGTTATTGATATTTCTCCCAGCAATATTGATTCCAGCTTGCACTTCATCCAGCCCAGCATTTCACATGATGTACTCTGCATAGAAGTTAAATAAGCAGGGTGACAACATACAGCCTTGACATGCTCCTTTCCCAATTTGGAACCAGTCTGTTGTTCCATGTTTAGTTCTAACTGTTGCTTCTTGACCTGCATACAGATTTCTCAGGAGGCAGGTTAGGTGGTATGGTATTACCATCCATTTATGAATTTTCCACAGTTTGTTGTAATCTATACAGTCAAAGGTTTTAGCATATTCATTGAAGCAGATGTTTAAAATAAAAATTGTTGTGCAGTCACTAAGTCATGTCTGACTCTTTCTGATCTATGGACTGAAGTATGCCAAGCTTCCTTGTCCTTAATATCTCCTGGAGTTTGCTCAGACTCATGTCCAATGAATTGGTGATGCCATCCAAATATCGCACTCTCTGTCACACAATTTTAATTCAGCCCTCAATCTTTCCCAGCATCAGGGTCTTACCTCCAATGAATCAGCTCTTTGCATCAGGTGACTAGAGCACTGGAGCTTCAACTTGAGCATCAGTGTTGGTTTGTTTCCAAATGAATCAGGGTTGATTACTAATGAACACTCCATTGAATACTCAAAGTTGATTTCTTTCACAATTGACTGGTTTGATAAAAAATAATCTGTTGGAAACTTAGACTGTGGCTTCTGTGTGTCACAGTGATTTGCATACGTCTTTACTCTCAAGCTCAGCAGATGCATATACCCCTTTTTAATGAGTAAAGACACAGAAGTAGTTCCAGGGTCAAGTGATGAAATGAAGATGCTGAGCAAGCTGCATTTTCTGTTCAGTTCCTTGTGTCAAGTCATGTAAACAAAGTATTATTTTAAAAACCCATTGCTTCTTTTAAGTCTGACTGACAACTGTTATTTGTTATTTGAAGATGGTGAAATAATACATAAGATTTGACTTAGAGATGATCAGAAAATTCTGATCATCTCTAAGTCAAATCTTATGTATTATGTAAAAAGAGCTGACAGAGGATAAAAAAAAAAACTGATAAAATTAAGTCTCATGATTAGTTGTAAAGGAGAATTTGGTGAAAAGTTATCAAAACCTAGATATATTCTAGTTTTTAAAATGTGTAAGAATAATGAAAAAGCTATACAAGCTAAACAGATTAATAAGGACAAAGAGACCAAGAAGGACAAAGACAAAGATACCTGGGCTTTCTATAGGAGTCTTTCCATAAAAATGGACATCATCTATTAATAAAGGGAAAATAATGAGATGAAAAAAAACTAAATTATTCATTATATATTTAAGTGTGGGGGCAAATAAAAGATATTTCTTAATACAAAATAATTTTAAGTTTATATTTATAAAAATCTCACAAAACACTCCTTATAACCATGAAATTTATAAATATAAATTCCAGATGTAAAGAAGTTGTTATATAAAAGATCTAATAATGAGAGGTAAAAATAGGAAAGATTAGAAATTCTTTTAAATAAATTAATTTAGTTATAAAACCTATTTTAGTATCAAATTTGGGAAGGGTAAATCTATCCAATAAAAATTAATAATCATTTTCCACTTCTAAAATTTTAATGTATGAAATTTATAAAAAATTCAAAATGTGAAAGTTTTTACAAGATTTGTATCAAATTTATAGAAGAGAAAGCTCAAGATTCAGAAAACTAAGATCATGGGATCTGGTCCCTTCACTTCATGGCAAATAGATGGGGAAACAGTGCAAACAGTGTCAGACTTCATTATGATGGGCTCCAAAATCACTGCAGATGGTAATTGAAGCCATTAAATTGAAAGCTGCTTATTTTTTGGAAGGAAAGTTATGACCAACCTAGACAGCATATTAAAAAGCAGACATTACTTTGCCAACAAAGGTCCATCTAGTCAAGGCTATGATTTTTCCAGTGGTCATGTATGGATGTAAGAGTTGAACTGTTAAGAAAGCTGAGCACTGAAGAACTGATGCTTTTGAACTGTGGTGTTGAAGTTGACTCTTGAAGAGTCCCTTGGACTGCAAGGAGATCCACCAGTCTATTGTAAAGGAGATCAGTCCTGGGTGTTCATTGGAAGGATTGATATTAAAACTGAAACTCCGATACTTAGGCCACCTGATGCGAAGAGCTGACTCATTTGAAAACACCCTGATGCTGGGAAGGATTGAGGGCAGGAGGAGAAGGGGACAACAGAGGATGAGATGGTTGGATGGCATCACCGACTTGATGGACATGGGTTTGGGTAGAGTCTGGGAGTTGGTGATGGATAGGGAGGCCTGGCATGCTGCAGTTCATCGGGTCTCAAAGAGTCAGACATGACTGAGCAACTGAACTGAACTGTGTAATATTTTTAAATATTTTATTATTATCACTACCCCCAATGGCTCAGTGGTAAAAATCCTCTTGCAATGCAGGAGACACAGAAATTGCAAGTTCAATCCCTGGGTCAGGAAGATTTCCTGGAGAAGGAAATGGAAATCTACTCTAGTATTCTTGCCTTGAGAATCCCATGGACAGAGGAGCTCAGCAGGTCTACAAGCCATAACGTTGCAAAGAGTAGGACACAAGTGAAGAGACTTAGCAAACAAACATTTTAGACATCATTATAATTTTTATCATTAGCACTCTGCTTATTGTTATTATTTATTCTGTGTCTCTCAGCAGGAAGGTATACACAGTCATGCCAAAAACAAATATATTCTTTATAAAGCTCAGAAAACACTGAATAGCTTATTACAAAGTAAGAAATATTTCTTAAAATCATTTAAAATCTTTGATCATGCAGTGTAAGTATAAAGTGATAAAAAATAATTAATATTAACGATTAAAATTTGTTTTTTACCATTGAAAAGAAGACTATCACACTTATATATGACAATCAGCCATGTTGTACTTGGAATAAATCACATACATATAAAGAAATTATAAAACAATAAACATACAGTCCTACAATTTCATTGAGTTCCAATACCAGAGATCAAAATTTGAGAAAATAAAGTCAATAAAATTTGTACAATGTATTCAAATGGAGGAAGATATGAAGGACAGAGTTCTCAAAGCCTTTACAGAAGTCTTCTTGAATCATCTGCTGAGCACCTGAAGACACATAAGGTGAGTCACTGAAGCTAGGAAAGACAAATTACAGCAGGAGAAAATTAAATCTAGGTATCATACAAAGCCAGAAATTGAGTTCCCAGTGTCCAGAGCAGAGAAATTTTATAAAACAAACAGGACATTCATAAATAAGTACCACACCTTAGTGGGCAAGTATCCTTTAGAAGGAATGGAACAGCCCTCACAGTCAACAAAAAGTCCAAAATGCAATACTTGGGTGTAACTTCAAAAATGACAGGATTATCTGTTTGTTTCCAAGGTAAAACATTCAACATCACAGTAATCCAAGACTATGCCCCAACCACTAATGTCAAAGAAGTTGAAGCCAAACGTTTCTATGAATACCTGCAGGATGTTCTAGAACTAACAACAACAAAAAAAGATGTACTTTTCATCATAGGGAACTGGAATACAAACGTAGGAAGTCAAGAGACACCTGGAGTAACAGGCAAGTTTGGCCTTGGAGTACAAAATGAAGCAGGGCAAAGACAACACAATTTTTCCAAGAGAACACACCGTTCAGAGCAAACACCCTCTTTCAACAACCCAAGAGACGACTCAACAGATGGACATCACCAGAAGGCCAATACTGAGATCAGGTTGCTTATATTCTTTGCAGGTGAAGATGGAGACGCTCTATGCAGTCAGCAAAAACAATACCGGGAGCTGACTGTGGCTCAGATCATGATCTCCTTATTACAATATTCAGACTTATATTGAAGAAACTAGGGAAAACCATTAGGCAATTCAGGTTTGACCTAACAAATCCCTTATGATTATACAGTGGAAGTGACAAATAGATTCAAGGGATTAGATCTGATAGAGTGCCTGAAGAACTATGGACAAATAGTACAGGAGGCGGTGACCAAAACCATCCCCAAGAAAAAGAAATGTAATAAAGCAAAATGGTTGTCTGAGGAGGGCTTACAAACAGCTGAGAAAAGAAGAGAAGCAAAAAACAAAGGAGAAAATGAAAGATATACCTAACTGAATGCAGAGTTCAAGAGAAAAGCAAGGAGATATGGGAAAATAATTCTTAAGTGACCAATGCAAATAAACAGGAAATTAACAGAATGGGAAAGACTAGTGATCTCTTCAAGAAAATTAGAGATACCAAGGGTACAATTCATGCAAAGAGGGGCACAGTATAGGAAAAAACTGTAAGGACCTAACAGAAGCATAGATTAAGAAGAGGTGGCAAGAATACACAGAAATGTACAAAAAAGGTCTTAATGACAGGATAACCATGATGGCATGGTCACTTACCTAGAGCCAGATATCCTGGAGTCTGAATTCAAGTGGTTCTTAGGAAGCATTACTATGAACAAAGCTAGTGGAGATGATGGAATTTCACCTGAGCTATTTCAAAACCTGAAAGACGACGCTGTTAAAGTATCGTGCTCACTAAGCCAGTAAATTTGGAAAATTCTGTAGTGGCCATGGGACTGGAAAATATCAGTAATCATTCCATTCCCCAAAAAGGGCAATGCCTAAGATTTTTCAAACTACCATAAATTTGCTCATTTCACATGCTAGCATGATAATGTTCAAAATCATTCTAGTTAGGCTTCAAAAGTATGTGAACTGAAAACTTCCAGATATAGAAGCTGGATTTAGAAAAAGCAGAAGAACCAGAGATCAAATTGTGAACATCCATTAGATCATCAAAAAAGCAAGAAAATTCCAGAAGAACATCTACTTCTGTTTCATTGACTATGCTGAAGCCTTTCACTGTGTTGATCACAACAAACTGTGGAAAATTCTGCGAGAGATGGGAATACCAGATCACCTGACCTGCCTCCTGAGAAATCTGTATGAAGGTCAAGAAACAGCAGTTAGTACTGGACATGGAACAATGGACTAGTTCCATTGGGAAAGGAGTACGTCAAGGCTGTATATTGCCACCCTGCTTATTTAACTTATATGCAGAGTATATCATGTGAAATGCTGGGCTGGATGAAGTACAAGCTAGAATCAGGATTGCAGGGAGAAATATCAGTAACTTCAGATATGCAGATGACACCACCTTCTGGCTGAAAGCAATAGGAACTAAAGAGCCTCCTGATGAACATGACAGATTAGAATGAAAAAGCTGGCTTAAAGCTCAACATTCAAAAAACTAATATGGCATCTGGTCCCATCACTTCATGGCAAGTAGATGGAGAAACAATGGAAACATGCTCCAAAATCATTGCAGATGGTGACTGCAGTCATGAAATTAAAAGATGCTTGCCCTTTGGAAGAAAAGCTATGACCAAACTAGACAGCATATTGAAAAGTAGAGGCATCACTTTGTGATAAAGTCAAAACTATGGTTTTTCCAGTAGTCATGTATGGATGTGAAAGTGGACTATAAAGAAAGCTGAGTGCTGAAAATTTGATGCTTTTGAACTGCGGTGCTGGAGAAGACTCTTGATAGTCCCTGGGATGAAATGAGATCATCCCTGTCAATCCTAAATGAAGTCAACCCTGAATATTCATTGGAAGGACCGATGCTGAAACTCCAATACTTTGGCCACCTGATGCAAAGTATTTGCTCATTAGAAAAGCCCCTGATACTGGGAGGAAAAATTGAAGGCAGGAGGAGAAGGGGAAGATAGAGGATGAGAAAGTTGGATAGAATCACTGACTCGGACATGAGTTTGCACAAGCTCCAAGAGCTGGTGATGGACAGGGTAGTCTGGTGTGCTGTAGCCCATGGAGTCGCAAGGAGTCGGACAGGACTGAGTGATTGAACTGAACTGAAAAAATAACTGAATGCCCATGCTGACTTAATCATAGGTAAGTTTCCAAGTGGCCCTAAACTATTTCATTACCCTCTTCTCCATTCTCCACTTCCATAGAAGAAATCCAACTTCCTCATTCTCTTTTCCAGAGGCATTTCATCTATTTTGAATGGTATACCATGAGTTCTCCAAAGGAAGTCAGCTGGGGATTTGAGAGCACATCATCTCCTGACTCTCTTTTACTCTGATTAGCTCTGATGCTTCTACCAGAACCATGATCCTTGCTGCTCCACACGCATCTCCAAGACTCAAATCCATATTGTCTTCAGTAACTACAAAACTTAGATTTTGGATAAAGTTTAACTTGCCTGTAAATTATTTATAGAACATTTGCATATTTTTAAGGTACTATTTAGAAAAATGAAAAAAATTGCTGACAGTAAACCAGTGGAAAACCAGGAATGGAGAAAATTATACAAAACAAATACATATTTTAAAATGTATCTTATTATATTATGTTTGCCATAAGAAGCAACATCGTGCAATATTACAATAAACGTTTCAGGTATTTTACCATACAATTCATTCAAAATTTACAATTTCATTCAATATTATGGCAAAATAGTCCTAAGGTTCTCATAGATGTATTACTAACCACTAAAACAAATGACCATATTTACATAAAGTGAGAATTTATATATTTTTAAAAATTCATTTCAGTCCAACACAACAGTGATTGAACAACAACAAAACAAAAATAAAACATACAATGATACAATAAGAAAATATTGGTGGTAAATAAAAATAGGTCAATATCTTAACACTTAAATTTCTACAGATATTAAGAAATTTTTTAAAAAATGTTTTTGACTTGCCCCAGGAGGAAAAAAATACAGAGGATATAGACTTTGCATTAAAATTATTAAACCTTCAAAATATATTTTAACTTTTAGACAATTTTTCAACCCTGTGCTTGCAGGCTGCTCTAAATTAAATGTACATGTAAAATTTTGCAAAAGCTATTCTGGATATGGCTCTGGGAATTAACAGTGCAGTTGCAGAGCAGACTTATACAACAAAAAGAAAATATGAATTGCTTATATAAAAAAAAAGTGTACAGAAAAATGACAGAGAAGGGCCAAACGTTAAAAACCTCCAAACTATCCACGATACTTCTCATTGTTTTAGTTGTTGTTCAGTCATTCAATCATGTCTGACTCTCTGCAACCCTATGAGTGCAGCACACTAAGCTTCCCTCACCAACACTCCCTCACCAACTCCTGGAGCTTGCTCAAACTCATTATCATTGAGTCTGTAATGCCATCCAACCATCTCATCCTCTATCATCCCCTTCTCCTGGCTTCAATCTTTCTCAGCATCAGGGTCTTTTCAAATGAGTCGGTTCTTTGCAACAGATGGTCTAAGTATTGGAGCTTAGTCCTTCCAATAAGTATTCAGGGTTGATTTCCTTTAGGATTGACTGGGTTGATCTCCTTGCAGTCCAAGGGATTCTCAAGAGTCTTGTCCATTACAGTTCAAAAGCATCAATTCCTCAGTGCTCAGCTGTCTTTATGGTACAACTCTCACATCCATACATGAGTACTGGAAAAATCATAGCTTTGACTATACAGACCTTTTAGGCAAAGTAATATCTCTGCTTTTCAATACTCTGTCTTTGTTTGAGATTTCCTTCCAAACATACTCATTCTGTTTCAGTCTTACACAGCACTAATAACTCTGATTACACAATATAGCATCAAGCTTCTTGGGTTGGTAAGCATGAATTTCTTCAGATTTCCTCTAAAGACAGAAAATTGCAGTTTAACTTCACAATTTGAGGGAGTTTCCTTGAACTTGTAAATTTTTTCATTGAAGTGTGGTTAGTAATTTAAATAGAGTTAACTAGAGTATTATAGAAAAGGGTGGGATGATTTGGGAGAATGGCATTGAAACATGTATAATATCATATATGAAATGAATTGTCAGTCCAGGTTCAATGCATGATACAGGATGCTTGGGGGCTGGTGCACTGGGATGACCCAGAGGGATGGTATGGGGAGGGAGGCGGGAGGGGGTTCAGGATGGGGAACATGTGTATACCTGTGGCGGATTCATGTTGATGTATGGCAAAACCAATACAATATTGTAAAGTAGTTAACCTCCAATTAAAATAAATAAATTTTTAAAAAAGAAAGAAAAGAAAGTCAATACTTTAGCCATGTAACTACTTTAATACTTAGTGCTATGGACTGAACTATATCCCAAATTTCATATGCCACAGCATTAAACCCAGCATGACTGCATTTGGAGATAGAGTCTACAAGGAGCTAATTAAGGTTAAATAAGGTAAAGAGTCCACCTTCAAAGCAGGAAATCTAGGTTCAATCCCTGGCTGGCAAAGATTCTCTGGTAAAAGGAATGACTACCCACTCCGGTATTCTTGCCTGAAGAATTCCATGGAGAGAGGAATCTTGCAGGCTACCCTCCACATGTTCGCAGAGTCAGAAACAATTGAGCAACTAACACTTTCATTTTTTACTTCAATGTCAAATAACATAGTAAATCAACTCTACTTCAATATAATACATAAATTTAAATGATGTCATAAAGTAAGGTCCTGATATAATAGGATTGGGTCTTTATGAGAAGGGCATGGCAACCCACTCCAGTATTCTTTCCTGGATAATCCCCATGGGCAGAGGAGCCTGACAGGGTACAGTCCATAACATCACAAAAAGTTAGACACTACTGAAGCAACTTAGCACAAGCACATAGTGTCCTTATAAGAGGCCCCAGAGAGCTTGTACTCTTTTGCTCTCCCTCACCCTGCCGTGTTTGCAGGTAGATAGCTGTAGACCATGAAGAGTGTGTTACCTAAACTAAATTCTTCCAGAGAATGATCTTGGACTTTCCAGCCTTAAGAACTGTCAGAAAATAAATTCCTGTCATTTAAGCCACCTACTGTTACAGTATCTTGGGTCAAGCAAAATGTTTATTATACTCAAATTTGCATTTGGGAACAATTACATGTTTATGGTTATGAGTGGGGGTAAGTTAAAGAGAAAACTAACTGCAAAATTCTACAGATGGATGGGTAAATAGATAAAATTGTTAAAATTAAATATTCTTCCCACAATTACTAGGAGTGAATAATATATGGTATGTCCATGTTCATCGTGTCCTGCTATGCAATCTTTCTCTATTCCAACCATTCTTGAGGAAGACTTCCTGGGTGATCTGGAAACATATCAGTGAAAGCAAAGAGTAGGTGAAGGTAAAAATTTTCAGAGGATGTTTAAACATCCTCCTCAAGTAGTTGCAGGATCACTTACAACTCAGAGATGTAAATAAAAAGTAGAATTCTTACATGCAAGTGGACAAAGTAATACGCGAACTGGACAAAGAAGAATCTTCCAAGCAGAGTGAAAATCATGTATTGGTAAGCGAACACCCTCTGCCAACAACATAAGAGAAGACTCTACACATGGACATGACCAGATAGATGGTCAATACGGAAATCAGACTGATTATATTCTTTGCAGCCAAAGATGGAGAAGCTCTATACAGTAAGCAAAAATAAGACCGGGAGCTGACTGTGGCTCAGATTATTAACTCCTTATTGCCAAATTCAGACTTAAACTTAAGAAAGTGGGGAAAACCACCAGACCATTCAGGTATGACCTAATTCAAATCCCTTATGACTATACAGTGGAAGTGAGAAATAGATTTTAAGGACTAGATCTGATAGAGTGCCTGATGAACTATGGATGGAGATTCGTGACATTGTACAGGAAACAGGAATCAAGACCACCACCAAGAAAAAGAAATGCAAAAAAGGAAAATGGCTGTTGGAGGAGGCTTTACAAATAGCTGTGAAAAGAAGATAAGTTAAAAGCAAAGGAGAAAAGGAAAGATATACCCATCTGAATGCAAAATTCCAAAGAATAGCAAGGAGAGATAAGAAAGCCTTCCTCAGCGATCAATGCAAAGAAATAGAAGGAAACAACAGAATGAGAAAGACAAGAGACCTCTTCAAGAACATTAAAGATACCAAGGGAACATTTCATGCAAATATGGGCATAACAAAGGACAGAAATGGTATGGGCCTAACAGAAGCAGACGATATTAAGAAGAGGTGGCAAGAATACATAGAAGAACTGTACAAAAAATATCTTCATGACCCAGATAATTACAATGGTGTGATCACTCACACTCACTGAGAGCCAGACAACCTGGAATGTAAAGTTAAGTGGGCCTTAGGAAGCAGAACCGGAGAAGGAAATGGCAACCCACTCCAGTTTTCTTGCCTGGAGAATCCCAGGGGCAGGAGAGCCTGGTGGGCTGATGTCTATGGGGTCACGTGGAGTCGGATACGACTGAAGTGACTTAGCAGCAGCAGCAGCAGGAAGCAGAACTATGAACAAAGCTAGTGGAGATGATGGAATTCCAGTTGAGCTATTTCAAATCCTGGATGATGATGCTGTGGAAGTGCTGCACTCAATGTGCCAGCAAATTTGGAAAACTCAGCAGTGGCCACAGGACTGGTAAAGGTCACTTTTCATTCCAATCTCAAAGAAAGGCAGTGCCAAAGAATGCTCAAGCTACCGCACAGTTGCACTCATCTCACACACAAGTAAAGTAATGCTAAAAGTTCTCCAAGCCAGGCTTCAGCAATACATGAACTGTGAATTTCCAGATGTTCAAGCTGGTTTTAGAAAAGGCAGAGGAACCGGAGATCAAATTGCCAACATCCACTGGATCATCGAAAAAGGAAGAGAGTTCTAGAAAAACTTCTATTTCTGCTTTATTATGCCAAAGCCTTTGACTTAGATCACAATAAACTGTGGAAAATTCTGAAAGAGATGGGAATACCAGACCACCTGATCTGCCTCTTGAGAAATTTGTATACAGGTCAGGAAGCAACAGTTAGAACTAAACATGGAACAACAGACTGGTTCCAAATAGGAAAAGGAGTATGTCAAGCCTGTATGTCGTCAGCCTGCTTATTTAACTTCTATACAGTGTACATCATGAGAAATGCAGGGCTGGAAGAAGCACATGCTGGAATCAAGATTGCCAGGAGAAATATCAATCACCTCTGATATGCAGATGACACCACCCTTATGGCAGAAAGTGAAGAGGAACTCAAAAGCCTCTTGATGAAAGTGAAAGTGGAGAGTGAAAAAGTTGGCTTACAGCTCAACATTCAGAAAATGAAAATCATGGCATCCAGTCACATTACTTCATGGGAAATAGATGGGGAAACAGTGGAAACAGTATCAAATTTTATTTTTCTGGGCTCCAAAATCACTGCAGATAGTGATTGCAGCCATGAAAGGAAAAGACGTTTACTCCTTGGAAGGAAAGTTATGACCAAACGAGATAGCATATTCAAAAGCAGAGATATTACTTTGCCAACAAAGGTCCATCTAGTCAAGGCTATGGTTTTTCCAGTGGTCATGTATGGATGTGAGAGTTGGACTATAAAGAAAGCTGAGTGCTGAAGAATTGATGCTTTTGAACTGCGGTGTTGGAGAAGACTCTTGAGAGTCCCTTGAACTTCAAGGAGATCCAACCAGTCCATCCTAAAGGAGATCAGTCCTGGGTATTCATTGGAAAGACTGATGTTGAAGGTGAAAGAAACTCCAATACTTTGGCCACCTGATGCAAAGAGCTGACTCATTTTAAAAGCCTTGTGAAAATGTTATGCCCTATGTAACAGCAGAGTAATATAAAATAAAATTACATTTTATAAACCAAAAAAAAAAAAAAAAAAGACCCTGATGCTGGGAAAGATTGAGAGCAGGAAGCGAAGGGGATGAAAGAGGATGAGACGGTTGGTTGGCATCACTGACTCAATGGCCATGGGTTTGAGTGTGCTCCAGGAGTTGGTGATGGACAGGGAATCCTGGCATGCTGCGGCATGGGGTCGCAAAGAGCCGGACATGACTGAGTAACTGTAATGAACTGAAGGAGGCATTGAATCTCGAGGAATTAGCTAGCGCAACAGGAGCTAGGATTGGAAAGGAAGGATGGAGAGCTATGCTAGGGATTTTATATAAATATATATAAGTATGTGCTGCTGCTGCTGCTAAGTCGCTTCAGTCCTGTCCGACTCTGTGCGACCCCACAGACGGAAGCTCACCAGGCTCCCCTGTCCCTGGGATTCTCCAGGCAAGAACACTGGAGTGGGTTGCCATTTCCTTCTCCAATGCATGACAGCGAAAAGAGAAAGTGAAGCCGCTCAGTCGTGTCCGACTCTTAGCGACCCCATGGACTGGAGCCTACCAGGCTCCTGCGTTCATGGGATTTTCCAGGCAAAAGTACTGGGGTGGGGTGCCATTGCCTTCCCCGATATAAGTATGTAACTATACATATATATTTCCATGTCATAGATTGTGGAGTTTATGTCAATACAAATGGTAAAACAGAATCTTATAAGCATGGAGTTACACGGTCAGATGTGTATTTCTAAAGATCACTCTAGCTATGGTGTGTGAAGTTTGTTCTAGGAGTAGAAATGAATGTGGAGAAAGTCTGTATTTGGTCAATGAAGCTGTTCAAGTGTGTATAAAAGTATTAAATGGAACTAGGGTATACTAAGGAATTTTTAGGAAGAGGACTTAGTGATAAATTGTTAAGAAAATGTGCAAGAGTCATTTATGGGATATTCTGAGATGTATATTTAAACACTTAAGTAAATGGCTGCACATTCACTGAGATTGAAGAGTCTAGGTGAAGAAAAGGTAGGCAGAGTATGGGTTGATTATTTTGGGGGTACATTTTCAGACATTTAACAGAAACTGTTACATAGGAAGTAATTATAAATACAAACAAAAGAGTGGTCTGAGCTAGAGATAACTGATTGGGAAGTAATTTCATATACATAGTAATAAAGCCAGAATAGAAAAGGGGACCTACTTGGACTACTACATGATGGTGAGAGTTTATATGTGAAGGAGCTCACAAGAAAAAGAATTCAGGAAACTAAATCCATGCATACCATGACAAAAAAAAGTGACAACAGACATATTTCAAAAAGAAGGTGTGCTGGGCTGTGTGAAACACTGCTGCTAAATCAAAAGTTGTGTCTAAAACTGCTGATCAGATTTATTGGGTGGAAATCTCTGGTGTGGTCCTTTCAGACATTAACCATAAAATTCAAAATAGTTTGGAAATGAAAGGAGTTGAGGAAAAGAAACTTCTTCACAAAGTTTATCTAGGAGAACATGCATAGAATTAGGATGATACAGGTAAGAGAAGATTAAATCCTCTAACTTTTTGAGACATTTTACACTTACAGAAGAGTTGCACAGATAGTACAGAGGGTCACGGTATATATTTTGAGGTTTTTTTTTTTTAATACGTTCTTTATGAGAGACACATGAAGAGCATTTTTAAAAGCTACTTAAGTTGTGTTATAGACAAGCAAGTTTTGACAATAATAATGAGATAATGATTAAGATATTGAGTAATGGATATAATGTAAAATAATGAGTAATGGATATTATGAGTCTCCTGAAAATGCTATCACATTCAAGACACTACTAGAGAAGATGGCTTTCAATGTATAATTAAGAGGGAGGAAGGAAAAAATATGAGTTTCTATGTAGGAATATATGGAAATTTGATGCTATGAATTTAATGATGTTGTCTCCTAATGTTTTCTGTTTTTCTGTTTATTGGTAGATGGAATAATCTTGTTACTTTGAAGTAAATGGGAAATGAGGCTCTGAAATGAAGGCCTGGAAGGAACAAAAAACTCAGATCCCTCTCCAGTGGCTGTAAGGATGGGTGAGCATAGAGACTGTGGGTTTGCCAAACAGCTGGAGGTAGTCAGATCCTTAGTCTAGCCACCCACCTGGATCTCTGATTTTTCTGTCTATATTCCTATAGCTGGCATAGGCTGGAGAAGGCAGTTTAAAGAATAGGGCCAGAAGTGTAACTGGGCTTAGACTTTGAGAGAAAAACAAGCAAAACAATTTCTCAAGCACTAAGAAAATAGAGTTTGGAATCAGAAGCCAAGGGATTTAAAACAGAGAAACAGAAATGAGACAAAAAGCCCTATTGATGAAGGAGTAGAAATGTGATGGATTGGAAATCCCAGTAAAGAAGAGCAGGCATGGTGGAGCCTTAGATTACAAAAGGTGGAATTATGGTAAGTGATCATAAACTTCCTCTCCAGACTAAATTTTAAACTGATTAAGGGTAAAAATACCCAATGAGATTTCTCATTAAATTTTATTATGTGTATACATCCACAAGGGAAAAATAATATATTTACACTGTTGGACATTCTCAGGCAAAAGTATGTTAAATAGGTCATGCAAACCTTATTTTACATGGTTTTGCAGTATTTGATTATGGTCTGCAATACACCTTACAATTGTATGCACAATTGGCATTCCACTAGGTGTACACTCTCATGTCTTCAGCAAATTAAATGTTTAAGTCACCAAACTGATGACTGTTTCTTTAGCTATTGAGCAGAATTCAGTAACACAGACTCCATAGCCTGTCAGGGAAAATGTTTTAGTAAGACTGGCTCTGGCTATTTGAGCTATAATTAAATCTTATGAATGCTTATTCTGACATACTGGCTTCTTAAATTGTCAAAAGTAAACATTACACTTTATTTTCTGTATGTTATTGATCTTTTGAATTTTAGTTTCCAATTTCATATCATGGGTTAAAAAAATAAAATTTTATTCTAATAGAAAAGTTGTCTTATTTCCTTTCAGCCAGCCTATTGTGAGGCTAAAAACATGGTTAAATCAAATATTATACAATATAAATTATCATGAAATGTAATATATTAGCATTGATATCTACTAATATTTACAATATCTATCCATTTTTTTTTTTATGTTAACCCGAGAACTTCAAACAATGCCCAAGGAAAGTCGCTCTAATAGCATAATACTGGATTTTTTGAAGTGTTTTGTTCCCCATCAGAGAAAGAAACAAAATGAGACCCAAAGAGATATAAGAAATAAGTAATTTGTTTAAGAACAAAAAAAAATGGCACTGTGTTGGAACATAATGTGCCAGAAAAATAGATTTGAAATGATACAGAATCTAGATGCGTATGGGGAGGTAGGTGGGGTTCGATAGACGTGCCATAATGGAAGAGAAAACCAGTCCAGAAAGTACATTTCTATGCTGTTATCCCATTTTTCCTTCTCTTTCAGAAGTAATTCCTCTCCAAATTAATTTCCATCCATGCACATATTCACCATGTAGTATTTAGAAGAGAAGCAGCTTCATGTTTTAAGAGAAGATAAGATTATAAAAGGAGGAAAGCTTAATGATGTAGAAGATTGAAGGAAAAAAAAAAACATGAAATTAAGATTAAGAGAAATATAAAAGAAACCATATAGTTGTATTTAATATTATAACCAAACAACTTTGTTGCAAAAAACAGCTGCTGGCAAGACAGTGTGAATTTTCAGCCAGTGTTAAAATGCAAATCATTTTGTCCTTTTCTCAAAAGATATATTTAGATAATAGTTCAATTTTGCTGATTTTTCACCAAATCAGCTTTCTTAATTATTGCATTTAGGAACCATGTCCAAAGTAATTCTCTCTCTGAGGGTGGCATTTATTAATACATTTGGGAATTTTATTCTAGCCCTTGCTATGAGTAAAGACTTGTGCTAGGTACTGAATTCTTCACGAAGAGTAAGATGTGATTTCCACTTTCAAAGTCTTAACAGTCTATCGATAAGATTGCCAAAACATACTTGGAATTTGCAAAGTGATAAAATGGCAATGCATTAGTTTCCTGTGCTTCCCATAAATACATCAGAAATTGGTGGCTTACATCTATAGAAATTTATTGTCTCATAGTTTAGAGGCCTAAGGCCTAAATCAAAATGTTGGCAGGGCTACACTCCCTCTCAAAACAATAGTGGAACATCTATTTTTGCTACTTCAAATTTTGATGGCTCCAAGTGTTCTGTGGCTTGTGGATATGCTGCTGAAGTTTCTCTGGGTCAGACAGTCTCCTCCTCTTGTGCTTTTCTCCTTTTCTGATTGTCTCAAAATTGTCTCTCTCATAAAGATAAATGTGATTGTGTTTAGGGCTATTCTGATTAATACAAAGTAACTTCCTTCAAGATTCTTAACTTAATCACAACTTTTTCCATCAATTCAGTTCAGTTGTTCAGTCATGTCTGATTCTTTATGACCCCATGGAATGCAGAACACCAGGCTTCCCTGTCCATCATCAACTCCTGGAGCCTGCTTACACTTAGGTTCAAGTCCGTGATGCCATCCAACCACCTCATCTTCTGTCATCCTCTTCTCCTCCTGCCTTCAATCTTTCCGAGCCTCAGGGTCTTTTCCAATGAGTCAGTTCTTCATATCAGGTAGCCAAAGTTTTGGAGTTTCAGCTTCAACATCAGTCCTTCGGATGAATATTCAGGACTGATTTCCTTTAGGATGGACGGGTTGGATCTCCTTGCTGTCCAAAGGACTCTCAAGAGTCTTCACCAACACCACAGTTCAAAAGCATCAATTCTTTGGCACTCAACTTTCTTTAACACATGACTACTGGAAAAACCATAGCTTTGACTAGATGGACTTCGGCAGCAAAGTGATGTCTTTGCTTTTTAATATGCTGTCTAGGTTAGTCATAGCTTTTCTTCCAAGGAGCAAATATCTTTTAATTTCAAGGCTGAAGTCACCATCTGCAATGATTTAGGATGCCAAGAAAATAGTCTCTCACTGCTTCCTTTTTTTTTTTTTTTTTCCCATGAAGTGATGAGTCTGGATGCCATGATCTTAGTTTTCTAAAAGTTGAGTTTCAAGCCAGCTTTTTCACTGTCCTCTTTCACTTTCATCAAGAGGCTTTTTAGTTCCTCTTCACTTTCTGCCATAAGGGTGGTGTCGTCTGCATATCTGAGGTTATTGATATTTCTCCCAGCAATCTTCATTCCAGCTTGTGCTTCCTCCAGCTCAGCATTTCGCTTGATGTACTCTGTATAGGTGTTAAATAAACAGGGGGACAATATACAACTTTGATGTACTCCTTTCCCAATTTGGATCCAGTCTGTTGTTCCTTGTCCAGTTTTGCTTTTTGACCTGTATACAGATGTTTCAGGAGGCAAGTAAGGTGGTCTGGTATTCCCATCTCTTTAAGAATTTTCCACACAAAGGCTTTGGCATAGTCAATAAAGCAGGCATAGATGTTTTTCTGGAACTTTCACTTTTTCAATTATCCAACAGATGTTGGCAATTTGCTCTCTGGTTTCTCTTTTCTAAATCCAGCTTGAACACCTAGAAGTTCATGGTTTCACATACTGTTGAGGTCCAGCTTGGAGAATTTTGAGCATTACTTTGCTAGTGTGTGAGATCAGTGCAATTATGCAGTAGTTTGAATACTTTGGCACTGCATTTGTTTGGTATTAGAATGAAAATTGACCTTTTCCAGTTCTGTGGCCACTGCTGAGTTTTCCAAATTTGCTGGCATATTGAGTGCAGCACTTTTACCTCATCATCTTTTAGGATTTGAAAGAGCTCACCTGGAATTCATCACCTCCACTAGCTTTGTTCATACTGATGCTTCCCAAGGCCTGCTTGTCTTTTTTATTTTAAGATGTCTGGCTCTAGGTGAGGGATCACACTCTCATGATTATCTGGGTCATGAAGATCTTTTCTTATATAGTTCTTCTGTGTATTCTTGCACCTCTTAAAATCATCTGCTTCTGTTAGGTCTATACTATTTCTGTCTTTGTGCTCAACGTTGCATGAAATGTTCCCATGATATCTCTAATTTTCTTGAAGAGATCTCTAGTTTTTCCTATTCTATGATTTTCCTCTGATTATTTGCATTGGTCACTTAAGAATATTTTCTTATCTCTCCTTGCTTTTCTCTTGAACTCTGCATTCAAATGGGTATATCTTTCCCTTTCTCCTTTGCCTTTAGCTTCTCTTCTTTGCTCAGCTATTTGTAAGGTCTCCTCAGACAACCATTTTGCCTTTTTGCAGTTCTTCTTCTGGGGGATGATCTAGATCACTGCCTCCTATACAATCTTCAGGCATTCTGTCTATCAGATCTAATCCCTTGAATCTATTTGTCATTCCACTGTATAATCATAAAGGATTTGATTTAGGTCACACCTGAATGGTCTAGTGGTTTTCTCTACTTTCTTCAGTATAAGTCAGAATTTTTCAATAAAGAGTTCATGATCAGAGGCACAGTCAGCTCTTGGTCTTGGAAAAAGCAAGAGAGTTTCAAAAAAACATTTATTTCTGCTTTATTGACTATGCCAAAGTCTTTGACTGTGTGGATCACATTAAACTGGAGAAAAATCTGAAAGCGATGGGAATACCAGACCAACTGATCTGCCCCTTGAGAAATTTGTATGCAGGTCAGAAAGCAATAGTTAGAACTGGACATGGAACAACAGACTGGTTCCAAATAGGAAAAGCAGTACATCAAGGCTGTATATTGTTACCCTGCTTATTTAACTTATATGCAGAGTACATCATGAGAAACGCTGGACTGGAAGAAACACAACTGGAATCAAGATTGCTGGGAGAAATATCAATAACCTCAAATATGCGGATGACACCACCCTTATGGCAGAAAGTGAAGAGGAACTCAAAAGCCTCTTGATGAAAGTGAAAGTGGAGAGTGAAAAGGTTGACTTAAAGCTCAACATTCAGAAAACGAAGATCATGGCATCTGGTCCCATCACTTCATGGGAAATAGATGGGGAAACAGTGGAAACAGTGTCAGACTTTATTTGGGGGGCTCTAAAATCACTGCAGATGGTGACTGCAGCCATGAAATTAAAAGACGCTTACTCCTTGGAAGGAAAGTTTTGACCAACCTAGATAGCATATTCAAAAGCAGAGACATTACTTTGCCAACAAAGGTTTGTCTAGTCAAGGCTATGGTTTTTCCTGTGGTCATGTATGGATGTGAGAGTTGGACTGTGAAGAAGGCTGAGCACTGAAGAATTGATACCTTTGAACTATAGTGTTGGAGAAGACTCTTGAGAGTCCCTTGGACTGCAAGGAGATCCAACCAGTCCATTCTGAAGGAGATCAGCCCTGGGATTTCTTTGGAAGGAGTGATGCTAAAGCTGAAACTCAGTACTTTGGCCACCTAATGTGAAGAATTGACTCATTGGAAAAGACTCTGATGCTGGGAGGGATTGGGGGCAGGAGAAGAAGGGAACGACAGAGCATGAGATGGCTGGATGGCATCACTGACTTGATGGACTTGAGTCTGGGTGAACTCCGGGAGTTGGTGATGGACAGGGAGGCCTGGTGTGCTGTGATTCATGGGGTCGCAAAGAGTCAGACACAACTGAGCGACTGAACTGAACTGAACTGACAGAGCTTCTCCATCTTTAGCTGCAAAGAATATAATCAGTCTGATTTTGGTATTGACCATGTAGTGATGTCCACATGTAGAGCCATCTCTTCTGTTGTTGGAAGAGGGTGTTTGCTATGACCAGTGCGTTCTCTTGGCAAACTCTGTGTCCCTTTTCTCTGTTTCATTTTGTATTCCAAGACCAAACTTGCCCATTACTTCAGGTAGCTCTTGACTTTCTACTTTTGCATTCCAGTCCCCTATAATGAAAAGGGCATCTTTTTGGGGAGACAGTTCCAGAAGTCTTTTAGGTCTTCATAGAACTATTCAACTTCAGCTTCTTCAGAATTACTGGTTTGGGCATAGACTTGTATTACTGTGATCCTGAATGGTTTGCATTGGAAATGAATAGAGATCATTCTGTCATTTTTGAGATTGCATTCAAGTACTGCATTTCAGACTCTCTTGTTGACTCTGAGGACTACTCCATTTCTTCTAAGGGATTCTTGCCCACAGTAGCTGATGTAATGGCCATCTGAGTTAAATGCACCCATTCCAGTCCATTTTAGTTCACTGATTGAAAGGTTGTTGTTGAATCACGCAAAGACACCTGGATTCTTGGCCCCCGGAGGAGAAGAATTCAATCTGGGGACAGAGACAAGGCTTGATCGCTCAGAGCTTTTGTGTAATAAAGTTTTATTAAAGTATAAAGGAGATAGAGAAAGCTTCTGACATAGGCATCAGAAGGGGGCAGAAAGAGTACCCCCTTGCTAGTGTTAGCAATGAAGTTATATACTCTAAAGAGTGTCTCAGGTTGTAAAGACCTAATTTACATTTTAAGATTTCTCAGGCAGGATGCATCTTGGAAAAGACCAGGTCTACCCCCCTAATTTACATTTTAAGATAACACTGTCTTCAGGCAGGAAGCTATGCTATGCTAAGTCACTTCAGTCGTGTCGGACTCTGTGTGACCCCATAGACGGCAGCCCACCAGGCTTCCCCGTCCCTGGGATTCTCCAGGCAAGAACACTGGAGTGGGTTGCCATTTCCTTCTCCAATGCATGAAAGTGAAAAGAGAAAGTGAATTCACTCAGTCATGTCCGACTCTTAGCGACCCCATGGACTGCAGCCTACCAGGCTCCTCCATCCATGGGATTCTCCAGGCAAGAGTACTGGAGTAGGGTGCCATTGCCTTTTCCGATACATCCTGGAAAAGACCAGGTCTACCCCCCTAATTTACATTTTAAGGTAACACTGTCCTCAGGCCAGATACATTATTGTTGTATAATCCTAAGGAATGTGGAGAAAGAATAAAGTTTGTCCTTTCTTCCTCCTTGAGAATTCCAGACCCCTCTCTCCTTGGGGACCCCTAGACTCCTTATCAATCTGCCTAGGACACGACTCTCTCATGATTCCTAAAATGTTGACGTTCACTCTTGCCATCTCCTGTTTGACCACTTCCACAATTGGGCTTTTTTTTTTTTTTTTCTTCTTCTCTCACTTTGCTCTGTCTCTTCATTCCTTCTGGAGTTATTTCTCCACTCTTCTCCAGTAGCATATTGGGCACCTACCGACCTGGGAAGTTCATCTTTCAGGGTCATATCTTTTTACCTTTTCATACTGTCCATGGGGTTCTCAAGAATACTGAAGTGGTTTGTTATTGCCTTCTCCCTTGCCTTCTTCTTTTTCCATACTAATGATTCAGACATTCTGATTATTAGGGCATGGATCCATCTTTCGGGGGTCATAATTCAATTCATTATGGTCAATGAAATATCAAAATCTAAAAGTAAAGAGAAGTCAGGGAATGCTTTGCTTTTAAGGTAAGTATTTTGAATCTGACAGAAAGTTTTATTTTTAAAGACAAAAAACAATCCATGCTGAGTAACTACTTCTGTGTTTATCATGATCCTATACATGAATACATGCCATTTAAACATCACAAAACCTTAATCAGCAAATGATTATCCTGAGTGATTTGTAGAGGATTTCAAGAATTTCAGGGACATTATATGACTGTTCTAATTTCTCCAGCCATAATGCTCCCAAGTGTGAAAGCCAGGACTCCTACCCACATTTTTCTAAGCCAAAATTCAGCTTTTAAGAATAAAGAATATAATAATTAGTATAGTTAGTGTTAACTAAGTGAAGTCGCTCAGTCGTGTCCGATTCTTTGCAACCCCATGGACTGTAGCCCACCAGGCTCCTCCATCCATGAGATTCTCCAGGCAAGAGTACTAGAGCAGGTTGCCATTTCCTTCTCCAGGGGATCGTCCCAACCCAGGGATTGAACCTGGGTCTCCCATGTTGTAGGCAGAGGCTTTACCGACTGAGCCACCAGGGAAGACACCAGGGAAGTGTTAACTAGAAGAATATATTAATATTTCATTTTATCTTTTGAGTGTGATACGCTTACTCTAAGTTTGTTTTCTTTTTATTATCTCAGAATAAGGACAGCACTCTGGATTATTTTACCAGCTACCCAGTCATTGTTAGAACTGCTACTACCCTGAACTGGTGAGCCAGTAAAAGGAGCCTTTAATAGCGAGAATCTTTCAGCCATATGCCTATGGGGCTTGCTGCCAAAGCAATCTTGATGCATCTCATACAGACAAAGAAAATGGAACCTCTGAGCCAGAGGTAACATCAGCAGAACTGATGAAATGAGAAGCTGTGCTCACAGGCTTCAGTAGCATCATCATCTCTTCCCATTTATTGATATATTCTTACTGAGGATAAGGAAAGACTTTATAAGGCAGGCTTACCATTGATCAGTTCCAGAATGCTTGGAGGTGAGGGAAGCTTAGCTTATACATGAAGCGCAAAAAATCTACATTTTATTAGGCTGAGCATCACATAGGCTGTTTTGCCTTAAAGCATAAATGAAGATCAAAGTGGAAAAGAGATTTAGTGGCACAATTTGATAGATCACTGTTTTTTTAAAAAAAGAAATCATATAATGAACTAATAATAGAAGACAGGAAACTTTGAAAACTCTAAGGGAACTGGGCTGTTTATTTCCAGTTATAACACTGTTTGATGAAATTATTTTGAAGTTTTAGTAAGCTTCAGGCTTTGAGAGATCAAGCTATAAATAATCTGATAGATTGACCCTTCCTAATTTGTAGTTTTGTTTTCTTATTCACTTTTTGATGGCATGAGTACTTCTAAGCCACCAGTTGATGACAAGACAAAGAGCAAATGATTGTATTAGTGTGGATCTTGATCTACATTTTGTACTCATGAAAAAGAGAGAAAGAGTGTAATTTGTGGACCAAGAGTTATCAAAGATGTTCATTCTTTTCATGGCTTTGTTTAATCTCATTTTGTAGCCTTGCTGCTGCTAAGTCACTTCAGTTATGTCCAACTCTGCGACCCCATAGATGTCAGCCCACCAGGCTTCCCCATCCCTGGGATTCTCCAGGCAAGAACACTGGAGTGGGTTCCTTAGTGTCTGGAAAACATGTCTGTTAGTTGCTTAGTCATGTCTGACTCTTGGCAACCTCATGGACTTGTAGTCTGCCAGCCTCCTCGTTTCTTGGAATTCTCCAGACAAAAATACTGCAGTGGGTTGCCATTTCTATTTTCTTAATAAAGAAATATATGATGACTCTAGATACATTGCATTTATAAGACCTTCAACATTAAACCTACAAACTCAGGATCTTCTGTATATTCCTGGCCTCTCCTTTTCTTCCAATTTCAGCCTAAGCAGAGGCACAGCCTGTCAAAGGGAATTTATTTTCTTTTGGTCACCCCTGCTTACAGCTGATCCTCATTAGGGAAAACAAACCTCACTTTAAATAGAACTATTGAGGGCTATGGTAGAGGTCAATGTAAATTAGTTCACAAAGTGAGACTTCAATAGTTACCTAGTGGAGAGGCAGGAAGCCATATAAATAGACACATCAATTTGAAAGAAAAGGCCTAAGGCCTGTTTTGTTCAAAGCTAAGCCTTTAAGTGAGTCTCTCTCCTGTGTCTCAGCTTTCTTTTCTCTCTTTCACAGATGTTTACCTGCCTATGAATAAGCACTGAGCATCCTTTTTGAAGTTTGTTTCCATGCAGCATCTGTGAGAATTTTGGCTTTAGGTCTTACTTCAAAGCTTCTGTACCTAATGATAGCCCCCGACAGATGATTCAACAGTAAAGCACACCCTCCCAGGAAGGTATTTCCATGTGACACAATTTTTGATGTTTAATAGCAGCATAAACTTTCAAAAGACAAACAAGATATGCTAGGTGTATGTTAGGAGACAAATCCACTTTTCTGTGCCAAAGAAATGATACCAAAATCGTAAAATGAGTTTCTAATACTATCTTTTTGGCAAATCTCAACTTGAATTTTTCTTAGCTCTAAAAAATAACAGAGCCTCTATTTAGTAAATGTCTTGATACTGAAAAGAAAAGCAAAGCCAATGCCTTGAATAAGCTCATAAATTATTAAGTATTATGTGTTCTCATTGCACAGAGACTTGTCCTAATAATCTTATACAATCTATCATATTTAAACTTTACAATAAGACAGGAGCTCAGTACTAGATTTACCTAATTTTACAGATGAGGAAGCTGATATTTTAAAAAATCATGTGAATTTTCCAAAATGACATACCTGATAGTGGATGAAATCAAAATTTAAACTCACTAGATTTACCAAGTGCACGGAATCATTACTTGAAGAATATTCCTGGAATAATGAATACTTTAACCTATCTTATGTACAAACACTTTTATATTTTTAAGAAATAGGGAAGACAATCAGTTCAGTTCAGTCGCTCAGTTGTGTTCGACTCTTTGAGACCCCATGTACTGCAGCAAAACAGGCCTCCCTGTCCACCACCAACTGCCCGAGTTTACTCAAACTCATGTCCATTGAATCGGTGATGCCCTCCAACCATCTCATCCACTGTCGCTCCCTTCTTCTCTTGTCTTCAATCTTTCCCATCATCAGGGTCTTTTCAAATGAGTCAGTTCTTCACATCAGGTGGCCAAAGTATTGGAGTTTCAGCTTAAACATCAGTTCTTCCAATGAACACCCAGGACTGACTTCCTTTATAATGGACTGGTTGGATCTCCTTGCAGTCCAAGGGACTCTCAAGAGTCTTCTCCAACACCACAGTTCAAAAGCATCAATTCTTCGGCGCTCAGCCTTCTTCACAGTCCAGCTCTCACATCCTTACATGACCACAGGAAACACCATAGCCTTGACTAGGCGAACCTTTGTTGGTAAAGTAACGTCTCTGCTTTTGAATATGCTATCTAGGTTGGTCATAACTTTCCTTCCAAGGAGCAAGCGTCTTTTAATTTCATGGCTGCAGTCACCATCTGCAGTGATTTTGGAGCCCAGAAAAATAAAGTCTGACACTGTTTCCACTGTTTGTCCATCTATTTCCCATGTAGTGATGGGACCAGATGCCATGATCTTCGTTTTCTGAATGTTGAGCTTTAAGCCAACTTTTTCACTCTCCGCTTTCACTTTCATCAAGAGACTTTCTAGTTCCTCTTCACTTTCTGCCATAAGGGTTGTGTCATCTGCATATCTGAGGTTATTGATATTTCTCCTGGCAATCTTGATTCCACCTTGTGCTTCTTCCAGCCCAGCGTTTCTCATGATGTAATCTGCATATAAGTCAAATAAGCAGGGTGACAATATACAGCCTTGACGTACTCCTTTTCCTATTTGGAACCAGTCTGCTGTTCCATGTCCAGTTCTAACTGTTGCTTCCTGACCTGCATATAGGTTTCTCAAGAGGCAGGTCAGGTGCTCTGGTATTCCCATCTCTTTCAGAATTTTCCGCAGTTTATTGTGATCCACACAGTCAAAGCCTTCGGCATAGTCAATAAAGCAGAAGTAGGTGTTTTTCTGGAACTCTCTTGCTTTTATTTCTTCACTTTCTGCCATAAGGGTGGTGTCATCTGCATATCTGAGGTTATTGATATATATACATATAGATATATATATATAGAAGACAATATGAAACACTTACCAAGGACATAGGTTTATACTGTGTTGGTAGAATTTAGGTTGCAGGTTATTCATTGTAATAACAATGTCCAATGAACACTGCTAGATTTTAAGCTGGATAAATGGGTTCATTGTTCATTTATCCCAAAGTAGCTCCAGTTATCATAAATATATGTGCAAGATACCATGGCTTCTATAGGAAAATGATGAGAAATTGTCAGACCTTCTTTATGTCATAAAGACAAGATTCTTGGGTTCACAGGTATTCTATATAGTTTTTTTTTTTTCCAGTAAAAAAAAAATATTATTTTATATCTACATTTACCATTATAGGTGCTGGATGACTTTTATCATTCTGTTCAGAATAGCTTTAACAAAATAAAATCATCTGAATAATAACATCAAAAATCATGTAAGTAAAATTTTGAATCAGCCAAGTGAATATCATCCACTATTTCCAGGAGGAATAGTGAATATGAGATTTTGTGAGGTTGTTTTAGCATGCTTGTTAGCTCGTCAATAGTGGCATGCTTTAAAATGAGAGTTGGTTACTCTGAATTTATGAACAAATTTTGTCACTATCAAAAGCATTTACAATATAAAGTTTATTTTGTCAATAACTATCAAATCTTAATGGTAAACAAGAAAAGCCACTCTTGTCTCAAAGCATTTTATGATCTCCTAAAACTCAAACCCTAACAACAGAAGACCAAAAAACTTTATTATATAGTTATAACATTCTATTTATTTTTTATAGTGATAGGTACTATAAAAAAAAGACCATAATATTAAAGAAATATATTGTGGATGTTCTATATACATTTTAGAAGTACCATGAACTGCTCATCTTAAATCACAAGAGAAAGCCCAGAACTTTCAATACTAGCAGTGGGAAATTGAGTAGATCTGGTCTGAAGCAGGGGTATAACCTTATATGTGCATGTGTGAGTGCTCAGTTGCTCATGTCCAACTCTTTGCGACCCCATGGCCCGACAAACTTCTCTGCCCATAGAATTTTACAGGCAAGAATACTTGAGCGGATTGCTCTTTGCTGCTCCAGGGATCTTTGCAACCCAGAGATAGAATCCATGTCTTCTGCACTGGTAGGTGGGTTCTTTACCACTGAGCCACTTGGAAAGCCCAACTTTTAGACACATGTATAATATTTCTCTCATGTACATCAAGGAATAAAAAGTAAGACACTGATGTGAAATGGATCTCTATCAAAAAGACCAACTCAACAATCCTGAGGGGGAAGAACCTCAGATGCACTTCTATTACCAAAGCTGTCCTTACTAATAGATTTTGTAGTGAAATTGTTTGGAGAACTGATGCCATCTTCTTTTGCATGTGTCTTAGGCGTAAATTCACTATTCTTAGTGTCTTTTGTCCACTTATAATGATATATAAAATAAAACCCCAGGAGAGTTAACATATTACTTGTGTTCATTCACACTAAGGATGTTCATTGCCTGTTCACAGACAGGTGAGCCTCTGTGAGAGAGATAAAAAGATAGACTCACAGAGGGTTAGCTTTGAACAAAACTGGCTACTGGTCCTTTCTTTCAAATTGATGTTTCAGTACAACTTCTTGCCTCTCTACTAAGCAACTACTGCTCTTCTTTCATTAGGATACATTTTGGTATTGCCTGGCCATTTAGGCATTCAGGAAAGAGATAAGGGAAACGAGAAAAAGTTCTACAAATGTAATTTGAAAAAATGAACAGTAGAGTACCAAAGTTGATTTTCAACTACTGAATACATTTTACATATAGAAGCCAATGGCCAGCATTTCAGCCCCTGAAAGTTCATTCTTTTTTTTCAGATACTTCTATAAATTCTAGAATAGTTTGTGCAGTCATGCAAATCACAAACTCTATTAGGAAGAAAGAAGTCAAATGGAGGTTTGCATATATACATTTACTGTCCTTTTCATACATGGATGGCAGTTTGTCAGAAAGTGTTTTCTGTACCGAGGCCTAGAGTCATTTCTCTCTGGTGACAGCCCTGGGAAAAGAGCAAAGGGGCAACCAGCCGGGGAGATCCAGCCGCCTCTCCACTGACAACCTAGTCCTGTTCACAGACTCCACAGAGAAAGATAAATTGATTGCTTGGAAGAGATGGGCAGTGAAAGTCAAATAAATTGTTGAAAATGTGCTAGGATTTGTCCTCCAAGAATGGAAAAGACTTGTATACAGATGTTTTTGTCTGTAAATTTCAAAAGTACTTGTACTTAAAATTGCAAACACTTTAAAGAGGGCTTTATTTATAGATGTTTCTTTCAAAAGGTCTGGATTAGAATAATCTAGTGTGATATTGCAGGGAAGGCAATGGCACCCCACCCCAGTACTTTTGCCTGGAAAATCCCATGGATGGAGGAGCCTGGTAGGCCGCAGTCCATGGGGTCGCTAAGAGTCGGACACGACTGAGTGACTTCACTTTCACTTTTCACTTTCATGCACTGGAGAAGGAAATGGCAACCCACTCCAGTGTTCTTGCCTAGAGAATCCCAGGGACGGGGGAGCCTGGTGGGCTGCCGTCTATGGGGTCGCACAGAGTCGGACACGACTGAAGCGACTTAGCAGCAGCAGCAGCAGCAGCAGCAGTGTGATATTGGGAAAAAATAGCTATCAGATTGTGGGGAACTATAGAATTAAAAAGTTAAATCTGATATACAATTTCAAAGAGATGAAGGAACACATTAAGATAGTGATAGAAAGTATAATTTCCATAGAAAAAAAATGTTAATATAGATGACAGAAATTAAGGGACTGATTTATTTTATTTGTACACTGTGAAAAAAACATGAGTAATCAATAAGAAAATAAAAATTTTGTGTAAGCTACAGGACATTTTCTCTATCAAAATATCATCTTCCTCAAACTGCAGTCCACTAAGGAAGCTTCTGCTAATGCATTATTTGTTTATTGGATATAAGATGAAACACAGGAAATAAATATATCTATTTATTTTCTACTCAAATATATTTGAAGTAAAATTTTGGAGAATACAATGAATGTCAAATTTGCTCTGCTATTCTCTTAGCAAGTAATATCTGTGCAAAAAGTTGTTCTATGGAAGATTAGATGTTTTGATCTCATACTATTTTAGCAATTCTTCAGGAAGCATTTGTCTCATATGCATGAATGCTTAAATATCATAGACATACATATAAATCAATTCAACTATGAGGATTTGTATGCTAAATCTGAACATTTATTTTTATGTAATATATTTTGATGGTATTCCCTGTAATTTTTTAATTACATTTTTTCCAGCACATTATTTGCTTGGTTTTGTGGGTTTATTCTTTGGTTTTAGGTTGACAGTTGAAAAATGCAATGTTTAAGTAATAAAATGTTACAAATTTCAACTGTAACACTGTAAAATTTATACTTGCTAATAGAGTGCTGGAGTGGATTGCCATTTCCTTCTCTAGAATAATACATATCAAGCATTGTTTTTACCTATAATGCTATAAAGACTTAAAATAAAATTCCAGTTCTCAGATGGCTTAAGTCCTAATCAGGGAGAGAGTATAAATATTAAATCTATTACATTATCATAAGGTCAACATAAAATTATATTAAATGCTATTAGAAACTACTAATCATAAGTAAATTACTTAATTAAATGATATAATGAATGATGAATACTATATTATACATAATTCATAATATATCACAACTTATAAATATATGAGTATGCCTAAGTTTATCATGAAATTAAAAGATGCTTACTCCTTGGAAGAAAAATTATGACCAACCTAGACAGCATATTCAAAAGCAGAGACATTACTTTGCCAACAAAGGTCTGTCTAGTCAAGGCTATGGTTTTTCCAGTGGTCATGTATGGATGTGAGAGTTGGACTGTGAAGAAGGCTGAGCACCGAAGAATTGATGCTTTTGAACTGTGGTGTTGGAGAAGACTCTTGAGAGTCCCTTGAACTGCAAGGAGATCCAATCAGTCCATTCTGAAGGAGATCAGCCCTGGGATTTATTTGGAAGGAATGATGTTACAGCTGAAACTCCAGTACTTTGGCCACCTCATGCGAAGAGTTGACTCATTGGAAAAGACCCTGATGCTGGGAGGGATTGGGGGCAGGAGGAAAAGGGGACGACAGAGGATGAGATGGCTGGATGGCATCACCGACTCGATGGATGTATGTTTGCGTGAACTCTAGGAGTTGGTATTGGACAGGGAGGCCTGGCGTGGTGCAATTCACGGGGTCACAAAGAGTCGGACTTGACTGAGTAACTGAACTGAAGTTTATCTATAATTTATATGAATATATAATAAATTTAATGGATTTTAAAAAATGAAAATGAACTTTGATGTTATAAAAAATGATCAACAATTATTAGCCACTGACAAGAGGACTACGACTGCAGCTGCTATTGCTAAGTCACTTCAGTTGTGTCCAACTCTGTGTGACCTCATAGATGGCAGCCCACCAGGCTCCCCCATCCCTGGAATTCTCCAGGCAAGAACACTGGAGTGGGTTGCCATTTCTTTTTCCAATGCATGACAGTGAAAAGTGAAAATGAAGTCGCTCAGTTGTGTTGGACTCTTAGCGATCCTATGGACTGCAGCCTGCCAGGCTCCTCCATCCGTGGGATTTTCCAGGCAAGAGCCTGGAGTGGGTTGTCATTGCCTTCTCTCAGCAATTTATTTAAATCTCCTCAAATCTTTTTATGAAAAGACAGATCAAAAGAGATAAAATAAGTTATCCACAGATGACACATTCACTGAACCTATATGGCCAGAAATCCTCTAAGACCCTCTGAGTGGGGATGTGTGGCCAAACCATTCCAGGGCATCAGATCTATGCTGGGTCAGCTGCAGGCCAGTGGCAGAAGGGAAGAAAAAGCTGAACACAGAAGGATCATACACCTCATGGAACCCAGGAGTAACAGACATAAACTTCACTTCAAAAGTATCTAGAATAGTCTGCAATAATATAAAAAGAACTTGTAGGCTCCAGGTTTCAGATATATTAAAAAAAAAATAAATAAAGAGCCAAGGAAGCACCCTGGGGCAAAAAAATCAAACCATAACAGCCTAAGTCCTTAGGCATCACTTGCTGCTGTTGCTGCTGCTAAGTCACTTCAGTCATGTCTTGACTCTGTGCGACCCCATAGATAGCAGCTTACCAGGCTTCCCCATCCCTGGGATTCTCCAGGCAAGAACACTGGAGTGGGTTGCCATTTCCTTCTCCAATGCATGAAGGTGAAAAGTGAAAGTGAAGTCGCTCAGTCGTGTCCGACTCTTAGTGACCCCAGGGACTGCAGCCCACCAGGCTCCTCCGTCCATGGGATTTTCCAGGCAAGAGTACTGGAGTGGGGTGTCACTGCCTTCTCTGAGGCATCACTTGAATGTACCACAAATAGGTTTTTTTCAGAAAGACAAAGACCTACCCTGAAGGAAAGCTGTTGGGGACATAATCCATGCTGAGAAGATAGGAGCACTAGGAATTCCAAAGAAAGACTGCTTAGATGCCAGGGGTAAATGGATCCAGAGTAAACAGACTTCAGAAGGCAATATTCCAAAATACCATGGTATTGTAAGTGAATTGTTACTTTAGAAAGCATGCAGGACAACAGTGTTACAGTCACACTAATGCAGAGATGGCATCACCGGAAGGTGGTGATGGACAGGGAAGCCTAGGTTGCTGCAATCCATGGGGTTGCAAAGAGTTGGACACGCCTGAGTGACTGTGACTGAACTGAACATAGAGATGTGGAGCCATGCCCACACAGAAAGGACATGTTTTGAATACTAGACAGTAACAACAGAAAAGGACTTCTTGAGCACGAAGCTCATCATGACTCCTACAAATGAAGTTCCTACTACAAAACCTACTGTATCATTCAGGATTCTCCAGAGAACAGAACAAATAGGAGATGGGCCTCTCCTTCTAAAGAGATTTATTACAAGAAAGAGCTCATATGAATGTTGTAAGTGTCAAGATCTGCAGTCAGCATATGGAGACCAAGAACAGCTGATGCTGTCTTCCAGTCTGAGTTCAAAGGCCTGGAGCATCAAAAAAGCTAGTGGTGTAAACTCTGGTAGAAAGCCTGTAGGACTGAGAGCTAAGAACTAAGTTTCATGTTCCACTTTGAATCTGAAGGAAGGAAAAGAACAATGGCCCAGCTAACAGGCAGTTAGACTGGAAGTGTTCCCTTTAATTCAGCACTTTTTTGTTCTTTTCAGGTTGTTCATTGATTGGATTAGATCTACTTACCTTCAGTTCAGTTCATTCACCCAGTCTTGTCCAACTCTTTGTGAACCAGTGGACTGCACTACACCAGGCCTCCCTGTCCAACATCATGAGCCTCCTCAAACTCATGTACATCAAGTCCATCCATCCAACCATCTCATCCTCTGTCATCCCCTTCTCCGGCCTTCAGTCTTTCCCAGCAACAGGGTCTTTTCAAATGAGTCAGTTCTTTGCATCAGGTGGCTAAAGTATTGAAGTTTCAGCTTCAAAATCAATCCTTCCAATGAATATTGGGCTGATTTCCTTTAGGAGTAACTGGTTGGATCTCCTTGCAGTCCAAGAGACTCTCAAGAGCCTTCTCCAACACCACAGTTCAAAAACATCAGTTCTTCAGGGCTCAGCTTTCTTTATAGTCCAACTCTCATATCTATACACAACTACTGGAAAAACCATAGCTTTGACTAGATGGATCTTTGTTGGCAAAGTAACATCTCTGCATTTAAATATGCTGTCTAGGTCAGTCATAGCTTTTCTTCTAAAGAATAAGCATCTTTTAATTTCATGGCTACAATCATCATCTGCAGTGATACTGGAGTGCCCCAAAATGAAGTCTCTCACTGTTTCCATCATTTCCCCATCTATCTGCCATGAAGTGATGGTGCCAGATGTCATGATCTTAGTTTTCTGAATGTTGAGCTTGAAGCCAACTTTTTCACTTTCCTCACTTTCATCAAGAGGCTCTTTAGTTCTTCTTCGCTTTCTGCCATAAAAAAGGTGGTGTGGTGTCATCTGCCTATCCGAGATTATTATTTCTCCCAGCAATCTTGATTCTAGCTTGTGCTTCATCCAGCCTGGAATTTTGCATGATATACTCTGCATATAAGTTAAATAAGCAGGGTGAAAATATACAGGCTTGCCTACTCCTTTCTCAATTTAGGACCTACCTTAGTGAGGGCAATCTTCTTTACTAAATCTTCTGATTCAAATGTTAATGTCCTCCAGAAACAGCCTTGGGCTTCCCAGGTGACTCAGTGGTAAAGAATCTGCCCTCCTATGCAAGACAGGCAGGTCAGAAAGATCCCCTGGAGGAAGAAATGGCAATCCACTCTAGTATTCTTGCCTGAAAAATTCCATGGACAGGGGAGGCTGGGGGACTCCAGTCCATGAGGTCACAAAGAGTTGGACATGACAGAGCGCACACACAGAAACAGCCTCACACACCCAGGGTAAATTTAACCAAATGTTTGGTCATCTTGTGGCATAAAATTAACCATTACACCTCCCATGAAACTCATTTCTTTGAAACATAAGTAGCAGAACAGGAATACTTTTGAAACCCTGGCAGAAAATTATAAAAATTATAGATTGCAGTAACAAGACCACAGATACTCTCAGGATGGAAGATATTCAAAGTAGTTAACTTGCTGCCAAGTAGACAGTAAATCTCAAGAAATTATGTAATTTTGGAGCTCAGTTTTGGTCTTTTTTTTTTTTTTTTTTTTTTGACAAGTTGGACATTTGGCAGTAGCAGTAGCTAGATTAGGCTTAGTAAGAATTCCTGCTGTGCCCTCCATCTCTGCCATCATGATCACTTCATCCTCTAAATAAGAGTCTTACAAAATCCTTCTTGGTGCTAACTATTTGAATGGAATAACGTTCTATCCTCAAAGCAATGGATTCATGTACTACTCTCTGCAATGTTTATATAGTATGAGATGCCACTGGACTACATTATAGCAGAGGAAAAGGAGCAGAGTCAATGCTAGGTAATTTAACTGGATGTGATGAGGCCCACCATTCTCTCATCTGTTAGAAACTCATGGCTGACATATAGTAAATACATAATACGATTTATATATTTTTACTAACTTTGTCATGGTAGGAATAGTTTCAGAGGCTTCCACTTTGCTTTCCCCATCTTGGTAGTTATTCAAGACTTCCTTGGTGGCTCAAATGGTAAAGAATTCACCTGCAATGAAGCAGACCCTGGTTCGATGCCTGGGTCGGGAAGATCCCCTGGAGAAGGAAAGGACAATCCAATATTCTTGCCTGGGAAATCCCATGGACAGAGAAGCCTGGAGGGCTTCAGCCCACGCAGTCACAAGAGTTGGCCATGACTAAGCGTGCATGCATGCACATAATCAAAGACCCAATTTGTGCCAACTTTCAAGTATGTTAATACCAATTAAACATTCAGGCTCCAGGGAAATGACTACCAAGGAAATCTATGTAAACCATTTATAATGTCCTCTTACTCATTGGATAAGACCCTGATGCTGGGAGGGATTGGGGGCAGGAGGAGAAGGGGACGACAGAGGATGAGATGGCTGGATGGCATCACTGACTTGATGAATGTGAGTCTGAGTGACCTCCGAGAGCTGGTGATGGATAGGGAGGCCTGGCGTACTGCAGTTCATGGGGTCGCAAAGAGTTGGACATGACTGAGCGACTGATCTGATCTGATCTTACATATAGGAAGGCCACAGTAATGTTTTAAAGTATTCATAGTTCAGTGTCACAGAGATCAGATACCCTATGTCAACAGTGTGAGAAACAGAGTAATCCCTATCTCCCAATATGCAGTCAAGTGAGTAAATGGTCCTCATTTTCTTTGGGGGAAAAACTCAGCTAATCATTGTTGTGTAAACATGCTATGGTGCTGCCATCCACTTGGAACTAATGTTAAGAGAGTTTTGATTTTTGAACAATGGTCTCTGGTCTGAGACATATGCAAGGAATCATGACATTTTTATTAGGGTGGCTATCATCAGATGCCCAGTCACCAAACCTTGGTTTCTTCTACTAGTTCAAGCTGAGTAGTGTAGTTGTCAGCTACCAATCTATTTTGCCCCTCTGGAGGTCACATTCTATTAACTATCCTGTAGTTTCTTATGTATTTGGTTCCCAGGGTTTTTGCTGGAACTTTGCTAGTCATCACAATATCTGTGGTTAAGTATCACCTGGTTACTGCCAATTAACACTGCCACCTAGTCTCCACTGTTCAAAGTCCATTCACGGACATCATTTTCAGCTATATAAACTCTTTAAAAAGTATTTCCCATCTCCAATGCTAAACTGAAAAGTGGAGCCACTATAGAACTTAATGCTTCTTTCTCACCAGGCATTCATGTGGCCATGAAAAACTGTGTCTATTGCCAACAAATGTCTGTCTAATCAAAACTATGGTTTTTCCAGTAGTCATGTATGGATGTGAGAGTTGGACTATAAAGAAAGCTGAGTGTCGAAGAACTGATGCTTTTGAACTATGGTGTTGGATAAGACTCTTAAGAGTCCCTTGGACAGCAAGGAGATCTAACCAGTCCATCCTAAAGAAAATCACTCCTGAATAGTGAAACTCCTGAATAGCTGAAACTGCAATACTTTGGCCACCTAATGGGAAGAACTGACTCATTAGAAAAGACCCTGATGCTGGGAAAGATTGAAGGCAGGAGGAGAAGGGGATGACAGAGGATGAGATGGTTGGATGACATCACCACCACAATGGACATGAATTTGAGTAAACTCTGGGAGTTGGCGATGGACAGGGAGGCCTGGCATGCTGCAGTCCATCAGGTTGCAAAGAGTCGGACATGACTGAGCGACTGAACTGACTGAACTGGGCCTTTCCAAGGAACATAACAATCATGCTCATTTTCTGACTGTACATATTACATCCATTTGAGTATGTCTACTTCTCTGAACTTTTTAATCTCTTTATCCATCATCTGACATGGCAGTTCACACATTTCAATTTTGCTCAGCTTGGCCACTGTGTGCACTATGCCGCTGGAAGCCACTTTATTAATTTGTAAAATATCCTGAGCTTCTTTCCAGAAGGCTAAATCCTTTATCTCCCAAAAATATTCTCAATAAACTCTTTCCTTTCAATTCTATGTTCCAGTTCCTTTAATAAACAATCTTCTAACCCAACTGTCATGCATACTTTCCAGATGTCTACTGATACATATCAGGTAGATTTGCAGCATCTTAAAATTTTAGTACTTTCATTGCTTAAGAAGCCCATTGCATCTTCTGTTGGTTGGCATTGTGTCTTGAAACCTAGGTATAAGCCATGTGGCCAGAAAGAAGATTGAGGGAAGATCTTGAGTGCCTTTCAGGATTATTTGAGATGACTGTACTTAATAGAGATCAGTGGAATATTTCTGCAGGCTTAGATGGTTCAGAAGAGTCAGAGGAGTCAAAGTCTTCAGAAGAAATCATCCATATGTCTAGATCCTGTGTATTAGAGATCCAGATTTTCCCAATGGGGCACTGCTCTTGGCACAACCGATCTGCTGAGGTTAACCTCCTTTGAAGTTAGTCATGCAGAATGATAAATCTCAGGCCTCATGCTAGGCTTTCTCTGCATTCCTGCTGCAAGACATGAGGGCTTCTTTGCTTCTACCAAGGAGTCCCTTTGGCTTTCACATCTTATTTTTAATTCATTCTTATTTTTGTCATAATCTATTATCATCCTATAGAGAAATTACAGTCCATTAAAGTATGTCAGAGAGGGGGCTAGAATTATAGAAATTGAGGAAGGGCCTAAAGGTTTCCTTGCTTCTGGATTAATTCATGTCTACATTCATAATAGTGTATTCCTACTTGTGAATCCCATCATTTTACTCCCTTTCCCAAATCTCTTTAGGATAAGCCATAAGCATGATATATTAAGACTGTACTATCTGTCCTCTACCTAAATATTAAACTCATTTAATATGCACTCCAGACGGTAAAGAATCCACCTGCAATTCAGGAGACCTGGGTTTGACCCTTGGTTGGGAAGATCCCCTGGAGGAGGGCATGGAAACCCACCCCAGTATTCTTGCCTGGAGAATCCCCATGGACAGAGGAACTTGGTGGGCTATAGTCCATGGGGTCGCAAAGAGTTGGACATGACTAAGCAACTAAGCACAGCAAGCCAAATTATTTTACTTCTTCAGTAGTATAGATGAAAATCCTAGACATAATATTTTATCAGGAAAAAAAAAAAAATGACTAAAAAAAAAAAGGCAAAAAAACAAGACAAAACCTTCCCCAAATATCCACACACAAATTTAACAATAAACTTTTAATATTGAAAAATATAGTCAGTGTATATATCCCCATGGTATATTATAATTTATTTAAAAACTATTTTATTGAAATCAGAATCCCAATAGGACTCAGACTAATAGGATGGCTGATCGTTTTCTTGTCTTTAAATCTACATGTTTTCCCTCTCTTTTTTCCCCATGAAGTTTATTCTTCCCTCTGCGTGATTACTTGTCTTCTGTATTTTTCTGTGTGTGTTTCTACAGGCTTTATTTTTAACATATTTCTTTGACTTTCATGATTTTTTAAAACACACAGATTTAACAAGATTTTTGATTCAGATTTGATTGGTGAGATTTCTTCATAGCTGATGTGTTGTCATTTTTATTACTTCACATCAGGCAGTACATATCTGGCTGTTTCAAGTTTTATGTTCCTAAAATTAATCACTAGGTTCATTTACTTAAAATCTTTTTAGAAATGCTATAATTCTTAAATACTAATACTTCTGGATATAAAGTTTTCTCTATGGCTTTGAATGCCCACAGCATACTTTAAAATAATTATTATAATGTCATATGAGTAAAGAAATAAAGTAATTAACAAGGATTAATGTATAGGAACACTTATTATAGAATGTTTGGAGATAGAAAAAGTAATAAAGACAGATAAATTAATGTGATAGTTGCATCATATGGAATGTTTTGTAACATGCTTTCAAAAATTTTTAACATGGAAAATGTTCTTAATGTATGCTACATTAAAAAGTGGCAATGACATACTTTTCCATAAAAAAATACAGAAGCTTATTCAGATGTAATTTCAAAAGCTAAGAACTGATATGTAATTTTAATTTCTTTTTTTCTGATACTCTGAAAATACACTAAATTTTAATTTTGGATAATGGATAATAAGAACCCAATATTGTTGTTGTTGTTCAGTCACCCAGTTGTGTCTGACTCTTTATGACCCCATGGACGGCAGCACGCCAGGCCCCCTGTCCCTCACCATCTCCCAGAGTTTGCCCATGTTCATGTCCATTGCATCAGAGACGCCATCCAGCCATCTCATCCTCTGGCACCCTCTTCTCCTTCTGCCCTCAATCATTCCCAGCATTAGCAATTTTTGCAATGAGTCGTCTATTCACATCAGATGACCAAGATATTGGAGCTTCAATTTCAGCATCAGTCCTACCAGTGAATATTCAGGGTTGATCTCCCTTAAGATTGACTGGTTTGATCTCCTTGCTGTCCAAGGGACTCTCAAGAGTCTTCTGTAGCACGACTGTTTGAGGGTATCAATTCGTTGGCATTCTGCCTTCTTTATGGTCCAATATTAATAAATATAAAACTGATTTGAAATGATATATGGCTGAATAAATTTGTTTCTTTTGCCCTTAATATTTGGTTCCAATAACAAAATAAAAGTTAATGAAAAATAATAAGTACATGTTTAGTAAAAATAGAAAATATGTTTTACCTCTCAAAAGATTCTGTTAGCATAAGGAAATATGATAAGATTGAGGAAGTACTGTGAGATCACAAGATTAACAATACAGATTTAAACAATGCAAAACAAAGTTCAAAAATTTGGTGACTATCCTTGTGATTCCTGAATTAAAGTCTGGGAAAAGGGGCAAGTTTCTCCAAGAGAATTAATGAGCGTCAAGGAAACGTATATCAAACCAAATTGTATGGATAAGGTTGTCCCCTATAGAATTGCTTATATAGCAACAAGTGAGGACAGCTCAATGTCCCCATAAGGATGGTGAATTACAAAGAATCTAGAATATATACTTCTATGAAGGTACTTTGAAAAACTTATATACCATAAACAGACATGAAAAGTCTCTAAATCTTATTATCAAATAGAAAGAAGGATCCAAAATGATACATAGTATTAGTATAATGTTTATATTTCTACAAATTTGAATAGTTTACATTTAACAAATTTCATTAATTAAATGTACAGACAAAGCATTCATATTATTTTTATTTAAAATTTTGTTTTGTTGAACACTGGTTAGTTTGAACATTTGATTTTATTTATTAGATTTTTTACATTTGCTTTTATGAATTACTTCTTCCTAGCATTTGTTCTCGGAAAAGGCAATGGCACTCCACTCCAGTACTCTTGCCTGGAAAATCCCATAGGTGGAGGAGCCTAGTAGGCTGCAGTCCATGGGGTCGCTAAGAGTCAGACATGACTGAGCAACTTCACTTTCATTTTTCACTTTCATGCATTGAAGAAGGAAATGGCAACCCACTCCAGTATTCTTGCCTGGAGAATCCCAGGGACAGGGGAGCCTGGTGGGCTGCCATCTATGAGGTCACAAAGAGTCAGACACGATTGAAACGACTTAGCAGCAGCAGCATTTGTTTAATATAATGTTTATCCCTTTTTTTTTAAATGAAAATGTTTGTCCCTATATTGATTATTTTGCATTACATGCATTACTTCTCTATTTTGAGATTTGTTTAAACTTTTTGAAGCTTTTGGTATTTAAGAAAATCTATCTTGATGGCTACTTTTATTATGCAGTTCAGAGTTTCAATTATCTCCTATATTATTTCAGTAATTTTATGTTCCATATATTTCTGCCCTTATTCCATTTGGATTTTATTTTGATTTGTATTTTAAGATCTATAGAAGGAGACCAACCATCTGCTAACAAATATGTAATATGTATTTCTCATTATAGTATGATATTTGTGTCCTACAGAAATCATAGAATATAGCTTGCTACTGTAACTGATGGGAAGAGTTGGGTAAGAGTGTATCCATAAAGGGAATAACTTATCATCAAGGGAAGATCAGGTCTTAGAAAACAGAAACTTAAAAGAAAATGTTAACTTGCTGGGCGAGATAAAATATATTTTGCTTTATTCATCTACTATACTATAGAATGCCAACCACTTGAGAGTATTCACTTTTGATAGCAGGGAATAGGGTCTATTAAATAATTTTGATACCCACTAGCCTCAGACATCACTTTGCTGACAAAGGTCTACACATTCAAGGTTATAGTTTTTCCAGTAGTCATGTACAGTTGTGATACTTGGACCATAAAGAAGACTGAGCACTGAAGAATTGCTAGAGAAGACTCTTGAGAATCCCTTGGACAGCAAGATCAAACCAGTCAATCCTAAAGGAAATCAATCCTGAATATTCATTGGAAGTACTGATGCTGAAGCTTCAATACTTCGACCAACTGATGTAAAAAGCTGACTAACTGGAAAAGATCCTGATGCTGGGAAAGGTTGAGGGCAGGAGAAGGGGGCAACAGAGGATAAGACGGTTGGATGGCACCATCGGCTCAATGAACATGAGTTACAGCAAACTCCAGGAGACTGTGAAGGACAGAGAAGCCTGGCGGGTTATAGTCCATGGGGTTGCAAAGAGTTTTTGGACACAACTGAAAGAATGAACAACAGGAAGATCCCCTGGAGTCAGAAATGGGAACCCACTCCAATATTCTTGCCTGGAAAATTCCATGGACAGATAAGGCTGGTGGGCTACAGCCCATAGGGTCACAAAGAGTCAGACATGATTGAGCACTCACGATTGTGGCATTATGCTTTTATCAGATCAGATGTTCAGTAATTATCAGCTTCATCTTGACTTTATCTTCAGAAATGTTGAAAGAAATCTGAAACTAGTAACTGATAAATAACTGTCACTTTCTGGATTTAAAAAAAAAAAAAGAATCTTGTAATTTATAAAAGTTACCAGTGTGGTGTTACCTAATTTTGCCTTGTAATTTTATAGCCTTATAATTTTTAATTAAAAAAAAAAAGCTTATAAACTAGCCCTTCCTTTTACATTAACAAGGCATCTTTTCCACTCAATATTTTATCACTTTTGATTTTTTCATGAAGTTAAAATTTTCTGTAGATTGGATTTTATGTTCTACTTTTCTCTCTTCACAACTCGTTTCTATTATTTTCCTCTGAATTCTGAGAAAAATTGCTGAGTATGTATTTAATTGTGTTGATTTTCTAAGGAATCTAATTTGCTGCTTACTGCTATGTCAATGATTTTAAATTTGATAATTCTATTTTTAATCAGAAATAATAATTTTTATAATCTATAGAATAATTTTGTAAATTAAGAGGTAATGATAGCTTTGAATTGCATGGAAAATGGAAGAGCTGGCTAGACCCTGGATTTCCAGGTCCTAGGTATATCCCAACCACATCTGGGGCTGCCCATGTCTAGACATGCTCAGAGTGCTCAGCTCACACATGGTAGGTCCCTATTCACTTTGTCATGTTCCCCGGTGTGGCAGTCAGCATGCTGAAATCCTTTCTGTGTGCTCCAGAGAAAACATAAAAACCCAAGATCTTTGCCTACCTACATATCGTCATCAGGCCCAAGTTCTTTGCCTAGGGAGATGATAACCATTCTTTACTCCATAACCCTCCTTCGAAGCCCTTCTGACCTGCAATCAAGACGAATAAAGAAAACCTGAACCATTGTTCTGCACTGTGGACCAGAGATCAGGTTTGGACTATGTCTGCACATGGACCAGTGAAGTGTATGGGATCTTAAGCTCATGTTCTTTATTTGCATCAGATAATGGCCGATAGACTGATTTTCCCATCCCTTTGCTTTACTTGTAGCAGGAGATAAATAAGTATAAAAATAAAACGAAAGAGAAAAGGTAGTAATAGGAAGACCATGCCTCACACCCTCCTTCTGCTTTTCTTTTCTGTCCTAAGTTTTACACTTACCAGTACACCAAAGCAGTCAAGACCTAAGTTCACAAGAAACACTTGACATCCTTGAAATAGATAAAATTCTTGGAAGGAAAGCCTTTCATCAATATTCAGCACAATTAAACCAGTGTCCAGACTATTTTAATATGTTGTCCTGGGGTAAAGAAAACTACATTTTGCCCTAAAAGGTGTGGTAGGGTGAAATGAGAAATAGGTGATTCCTAATATGTAGCATGAAATCAGAAGACAAATGCTTTTTGGAAAGAAAGCTATGACAAACCTAGACAGTGTTTTGAACCTATACAGGCAACAAAGGTCTGTATAGCCAAGGCTATGTTCTTCCCAGTGGTCGTGTATAATTGTGAGAGCTGGACTGTAAAGAAAGTAGAGTGTCAAATAATTGATGCCTTAGAACTGTGGTGCTGGAGAAGACTCCTAAGAGTCCCTTGCAGCAAGGAGATCAAAGCAGTCAATCTTAAAGGAAATAAACCCTGAATACTCTTTGGAAGGATGGATGCTGAAGCTCCAGTATTTTGGTCTCCTGATGCGAGCAGATGACTCATTGGAAAAGTCCCTGATTCTGGGAAAGATTGAGGGCAGAAGGAGAAGAGAGTGGCAGAGGATGAGATGGTTGGATGGCATTACTGATACAATGAACATAAACTTGGGCAAACTATGGGAGATGGTGAGGAACAGGGAGGCCTGGAGTGCTGAAGTACATGGAGTCGCAAAATATCAGATATGACTGGGTGACTGAATAACAACAACAGTATGTACCACTGCATTTTTTATTTGCTTTGATCAGTTAACTTATTTTTGAATAAACTTTGAACATATATTTTTTAAAGTTTACTAAAACTGTATTGTTTTATGTTCATTTTAAATTAACTATTTATCAAACTTTTTATTTTGTATTGGAGTATAGTTGATCAACAACGTGATATTTTCAGATGGTTGAGCATATTTTTTAATTATTTAAGTAGTTGCTGTAACTAGTTGCAAAAAAAATGATAAAAGTGGATCTCTTCAGTTCTGCTGCTTCTGCTGCTAAGTCGCTTCAGTCGTGTCCGACTCTGTGCGACCCATAGACGGAAGCTCACCAGGCTCCCCCATCCCTGGGATTCTCCAGGCAAGAATACTGGAGTGGGTTGCCATTTCCTTCTCCAATGCATGAAAGTGAAAAGTAAAAGTGAAGTCGCTCAGTCATGTCTGACTTCTAGCGACCCCATGGACTGGAGCCTAACAGGATCCTCCATCCATGGGATTTTCCAGGCAAAAGTACTGGGGTGGGGTGCCATTGCCTTCCCCGCTCTTCAGTTCTAGTAATTAGCAAATATTCTAGCATAGTAATAAAAATATTTTATGATGTGTTTTTGGTCAAGATGAAAATTGGCAGGTTAATGAAACTAAAATAACATTTACAATTTTTTTAACGCATTGAAAATTTCTGTCATAAATAAACCTCAAATTTTTTTTTAATCTAACATTTGCAAAATGCATTTTAGAGGCATCTGACAGGATGTGGTCCACTGGAGAAGGGATGGCAAACAACTTCAGTATTCTTGCCTTGAGATACCATGAACAGTATGAAAAGGCAAAATGATAGGATACTGAAAGAGAAACTCCCCACGTCAGTAGGGGCCCAATATGCTACTGGATATCAGTGGAGAAATAACTCCAGAAAGAATGAAGGGAGGGAGCCAAAGCAAAAAGAATACCCAGCTGTGGATGTGTCTGGTGATAGAAGCAAGGTCCGATGCTGTAAAGAGCAATATTGCATAGGAACCTGGAATGTCAGGTCCATGAATCAAGGCAAATTGGAAGTGGTCAAACAAGAGAAGGACAGAGTGAATGTTGACATTCTAGAAATCGGCAAACTCAAATGGACTGGAATGGGTGAATTTAATTCAGATGATCATTATATCTACTACTGTGGGCAGGAATCCCTCAGAAGAAATGGAGTGGCCATCATGGTCAACAAAAGAGTCTGAAATGCAGTACTTGGATGCAATCTCAAAAACAACAGAATGATCTCTGTTCGTTTCCAAGGCAAACCATTCAATGTCACAGTAATCCAAGTCTATGCCTCAAACAGTAACACTGAAGAAGCTGAAGTTGAACGGTTCTACGAAGACCTACAATACCTTTGAGAACTAACACCCAAAAAAGATGTCCTTTTCATTATAGGGGACTGGAATGCAAAAGTAGGAAGTCAAGAAACACCTGGAGTAACAGGAAAATTTGACCTTGGAATACGGAATGAAGCAGGGCAAAGACTAACAGAGTTTTGCCAAGAAAATGCACTAGTCATAACAAACACCCTCTTCCAACAATGGAAGAGAAGACTCTATACATGGAGATCACCAGATGGTCAACACCGAAATCAGATTGATTATATTCTTCGCAGCCAAAGATGGAGAAGCTCTGTGCAGTCAGCAAAAACAAGACTAGGAGCTGACTGTGGGTCAGACCATGAACTCCTTATTGCCAAATTCAGACTGAAATTGAAGAAAGTAGGGAAAACCACTAGACCATTCAGGTATGACCTAAATCAAATCCCTTATGATTATACAGTAGAAGTTAGAAATAGATTTAAGGCCTAGATCTGATAGACAGAGTGCCTGATGAACTATGGAATGAGGTTCATGACCTTGTACAGGAGACAGGGATCAAGACCATCCCCATGGAAAAGAAATGCAAGAAGGCAAAATGGCTGTCTGGGGAGGCCTTACAAATAGCTGTAAGAAGAAGAGAAGCAAAAAACAAAGGAGAAAAGGAAAGATATAAGCATCTGAATGCAGAGTTCCAAAGAATAGTAAGAAGAGATAAGAAAGCCTTCTTCAGCAATCAATGCAAAGAAATAGAGGAAAACAACAGAATGGGAAAGACAAGGGATTTCTTCAAGAAAATCAGAGATATCAAAGGAACATTTCATGCAAAGATGGGCTCGATAAAGGACAGAAATGGTATAGACCTAACAGAAGCAGAAGATATTAAGAAGAGGTGGCAAGAATACACAGAAGAACTGTACAAAAAAGAGTTTCACGACCCAGATAATCACGATAGTGTGATCACTGACCTAGAGCCAGACATCCTGGAATGTGAAGTCAAGTGGGCCTTAGAAAGCATCATTTTGAACAAAGCTAGTGGAGGTGATGGAATTCCAGTTGACCTATTCCAAATCCTGAAAGATGATGCTGTGAAAGTGCTGCACTCAATATGCCAGCAAATTTGGAAAACTCAGTAGTGGCCACAGGACTGGAAAAGTACAGTTTTCATTCCAATCCCAAAGAAAGGCAATGCCAAAGAATGCTCAAACTATCGCACAATTGTACTCATCTCACACACTAGTAAAGTAATGCTCAAAATTCTCCAAGCCAGGCCTCAGCAATATGTGAACTGTGAACTTCCTGATGTTCAAGTTGGTTTTAGAAAAGGCAGAGGAACCAGAGATCAAATTGCCAACATCCGCTGGATCATGGAAAAAGCAAGAGAGTACCAGAAAAACATCTATTTCTGGTTTCTTGACTATGCCAAAGCCTTTGACTGTGTGGATCACAATAAACTGTGGAAAATTCTGAAAGAGATGGGAATACCTGACCACCTGATCTGTGTCTTGAGAAATTTCTATGCAGGTCAGGAAGCAACAGTTAGAACTGAACATGGAACAACAGACTGGTTCCGAATAGGAAAAGGAGTACATCAAGGCTGTATATGGTCACCCTGTTTATTTAACTTATATGCAGAATACATCATGAGAAACCCTGGACTGGAAGAAACACAAGTTGGAATCAAGATTGCTGTGAGAAATATCAATAACCTCAGATATGCAGATGATACCACCCTTATGGCAGAAAGTGAAGAGGAACTAAAAAGCCTGTTGATGAAAGTGAAAGTGGAGAGTGAAAAGGTTGGCTTAAAGCTCAACATTCAGAAAACGAAGATCATGGCATCTGGCCCCATCACTTCATGGGAAATAGATGGGGAAACAGTGGAAACAGTGTCAGACTTCATTTTTCTGGGCTCCAGGATCGCTGCAGATGGTGACTGGAACCATGAAATTAAAAGACGCTTACTCCTTGGAAGGAAAGTTATGACCAACCTAGATAGCATATTCAAAAGCAGAGACATCACTTTGCCAACAATGGTTAGCCTAGTCAAGGCTATAGTCTTTCCTGTGGTCATGTATGGATGTGAGAGCTGGACTGTGAAGGAGGCTGAGCGCAGAAGAATTGATGCTTTTGAACTGTGGTGTTGGAGAAGACTCTTGAGAGTCCCTTGGACTACAAGGAGATCCAACCAGTCCATTCTGAAGGAGATCAGCCCTGGGATTTCTTTGGAAGGAATGATGCTAAAGCTGAAACTCCAGTACTTTGGCCACCTCATGCGAAGAGTTGACTCCTTGGAGAAGACTCTGATGCTGGGAGGTATTGAGGGTAAGAGGAGAAGGGGATGACAGAGGATGAGATGGCTGGATGGCATCACTGACTCAATGGATGTGAATCTGAGTGAACTCCAGGAGTTGGTGATGGACAGGGAGGCCTGGCGTGCTGCGATTCATGGGGTCGCAAAGAGTTGGACACCACTGAGCGACTGATCTGATCTATTTTTCTATCATAATATCTACTAATATAAAATTAATGTTCTGTTTCTTTCAGATTACTTATAAATATGAGCTTCAAAAACAAGTATAATGAGTACCAACACAAGAGCTTTGAAAATCATCCATTTTACATTATTTATAAGGGGTCCATAGTTCGGTCTACATGATAAAATTTTTTTCAACAAGGTGGTATTTCATAACAAAAGAAGCCTAGAGAACATGAAATAATATGAAGAGTTTAAAAAAATTCAACTGTATTTACTTCAGTTCAGTTCATTCGTCTCTGACTCTTTGCAACCTGATGGACTGCAGCACGCCAGGTCTCCCTGTCCATCACCAACTACTTTTCAAGTTAAACAGTTTATCCAGCGACCCAGAATTGATGAAAGTTTCCCAAAAGAGGAAAAGAGTGATTTAAGGGAAAAAAATGCAACTTCAAAACTAGTTTTTCTACAAAATGAAGGCTATCTTATGCCCCCATGTATGATATACTCCCAATGGCAAAGCGGTATGTAAATATTGTTTTTTAAAATATGATTTTAATTAGGGATAGGACTCAAATATGTTCATCACTTTCTCTTTGTGCACAGTATCTAACACTTAAAAACAATTTTATAATAAAACAAAATGCCTACAGCAACATTGATAACATATTAGAAAATTGTTTAAATTGTCATTATGTAAAACAAAACTTCAACTAAACCTAGAAACAGTTTAATATAGGAAGCTAAGTTTATAATGAATAAAAGGAAGCTTACTGTTTTATGATTAAAAACATGGTTTGTAAAAAAGCTCAAATATGTAAAATAGTCATTCTATAAATGTATTGGCAATACTAAAATTTATTGTATCTACTAATTAATAATTCATTTCTAGGAACATTAATCCTTAGGTATATAGCTATTTGGGCTTCCCTGATAGTTCAGTCAGTAAAGAATGTGTCTGCAGTTCAGGACACCCTGGCTCGATCCCTAGGTCATGAAAATCTGCTAGAGAAGGAAATAGCAACCCATTCCAGTATTCTTGCCTGGGAAATCCCAGGGACAGAGGAGCCTGTCAGGCTATAATCCATGGAGTTGCAAACAGTCTATTTGTGCCATTATTGGAAAAGAGGAGACAAACGTTATATTACTGAAGAAAGTTTAAGTTTCAAATCAACCTTAGGAAAAAATTATCACAGGCTATTAAACCAAACAATCATTATGAAGATGAATCATTGGTTTAGTGGATGTTTTACTGAGGCAGGGGTCAGAAGAAGGAGTTAAAATGCTTTGAAAAGCTCTACCATATTTTTGGGAATCTGGACACACATATACCCAGAAAAGACCTATAAAGGTACTCTGACCTCTGCCTGAGCTTTAGGCTTGACACCAGCTGTAACTGAAGGTTAAAGCACCATTTAAGTCTACTGGATAATGCATTAAAGATGTGCCCTACCCCCCCATACAGAGACTCTTGGCAAAGGCCCATAAATGTATCAGTTCAAGATGTTTAAGTATATCTCTCTCTTGTGATATTAACCAAGTAGAAACTTCAGCAGATATGCACAGCAAAGAATGTAATTGAAAAAATAGTTCAGAGAAGTCCTAAACAAACAGTAACTACAAAAAGAGAAACAAATAGCAAAATAAAAAAATTCAGAAGGAGGAAGAATATGATTTCTAGAGTTGTTTTTAATAACAACAAGATTTTTTGAATTACACAACATCAATAAAAACTGCCCATAATCAAACTCAAGCACTGGCTTTACTAGACAAATAGCTTTAACCTGGTTTTTGAGATATGTTTAATATAACAACTGAAACTATGACTAAAGAACTACAAGGAAATATAGGATAAATCCATCACCAAATAGAGACTGTTAAGAGAGATGGATTTATAGAAAAATAATAAAAAATAAATTCCCAATCGAAAGCTTAATAACTGAAATAAAAATTTCACTAGAGGGGGCTCAACATCAGGCAAGATCTGACAGAAGAAGGAAGCCATTCATCACAGGTGAATTGTGATCACCAGTCTGAAGAGTAAAGGGAAAAAAAAATTTTTTTGATGGCAAAGTGTTACAGACAAACATGGGATACCTCTTAGTACACCAATGTATACATAATGAGATCAGAAGAAATAGTAGCAAAATGGACAAAAAAATGTTTGAAGAAATAATGGTTGAAAGCTTCTCAAATTTGATGAGAAACTTTAATTTGCTGGTACGTTTTGCTAAAGGGAAAAGTAACCAAATTGAAACACTCTCTGTATCCTGTTTTGTATAACTTCCCTTAGAAGACATTACCAGAATATATCCTATATGGGGAAAACTAAATACTAAACTCTAATATGTCCTCTAGTATTCCTCTCTTACCTAAATCAAAGCATTAGATAATAGGGGAAAGTTAAAGAGAAGTTAAGAGGAAAGCAGTCTATGGGGATAGGCTCATTAAAAGAAATGACAGTATATTACAGCAAAAATAACTGCAAGACTAAACCTCTAAGAAGGAATGTATAGGGAAATCTTGATTATTCACCTTATGTGTCAACTTGATTAGGCTATCTTTGGTCAAACACTTACTGAGATAATGTCCTAAAGGGATAATTTTTAGATGGAATTAACATTTAAATGTCCTTCAGGGATCACTGCCTTGTCATGGCAAAAGGGCTTGCCTAACTCAGTGAAGCTAAAAGCCATGCCATTGTAGGGCCACCCAAGATAGATGGGTCACAGTGGAGCACTGTGAAAAAACACAATCCACTGGAGGAGGGAATGGCAGACCTCCCCAGTATACTTGCTGTGAGAACCTCGTGAACTGTATAAAAGAACAGAAAAATACAGCACTGAAAAATGAGTCCCCCAGGTCAGAAGGTGTCCAACATGCTACTGGAGAAAAGCAAAGGAGAACTACAGATAGCCCCAGAAAGAATGAAGTGGCTGGGCCAAAGCAGAAAAAACGCTCAGTTGTGGATGTGTCTGGTGATGAAAGTAAAATCTGATGCTGCCAAGAACTGTATTGCATAGGAACCTGGAATGTTAGGTCCATGAATCAAGGCAAATTGAAGTGGTCAAGCAGGAGATGGTAAGAGTAAACATCAACATCTTAGGAATCAGTGAATTAAAATGGACAGGAATGGATGAATTTAATTCAGATGACCATTATATCTACTACTGTGGGCAAGAATCCCATAGAAGAAATGGAGTGGCCTTCATAATCAAAAAAAGATCCCAAAATGCAGTACTTGGGTGCAACCTCAAAAATGACAAAATGATTGTGGTTTGTTTCCAAGGCAAGCCATTCAACATCATAGTAATTCAAGTCTATGCCCCTACCACTGATGCTGAAGAAGCTGAAGTTGATCAGTTCTATGAAGATCTAAAAGACCTCATAGAACTAAAACCAAAAAAAAAAAAAAAAAGTTATATTCACGATTAGGGGTTGGAATACAAAAGTAGGAAGACAACAGATACCTTGAGTAACACTAAAATGTGGCCTTGGAGAACAAATGAAGCAAGGCAAAGGCTAACTGAATTATACTAAGAATGCACTGGTCATAGGAAACACCCTTTTCCAACAAAACAAGAGACGACTTCACACATGGACATTCACCAAATGGTCAACATCGAAATCAAATTGATTGCATTCTTTGTAGCCAAAGATGGAGAAGCTGTATACAGTCAGCAAAAACAAGACCTGGAGCTGACTGTGGCTCAGCTCATCAGCTTCTCATAGCAAAATTCAGGCTTACACTAAAGAAAGTGGGGAAAACCACTATGCCAGCCAGGTACAACTTAAATCAAATCCCCTATGAATATGCAGTAGAGGTAATGAATAGCTTCAAAAGATTAGATTTAGTAAACAGAGTGCCTGAAGAACTGTGGATGGAGGTCCATAGTATTGTACAGGAGGCAGTGAACAAAACCAGCCCAAAGAAAAACAAAGCAAGAAGGCAAAGTGGTTATCTGAGGAGGCTTTATGAATGACTGAAGAATAGAAACAAAAAGCAACGGAGAAAGGGAAAGATCAGATCAGATCAGATGCTCAGTCGTGTCCTACTCTGCGACCCCATGAACCGCAGCACGCCAGGCCTCCCTATCCATCACCAGCTCTCGGAGGTCACTCAGACTCACATTCATCGAGTCAGTGATGCCATCCAGCCATCTCATCCTCTGTCGTCCCCTTCTCCTCCTGCCCCCAATCCCTCCCAGCATCAGAGTCTTCTCCAATGAGTCAACTCTTCGCATGAGGTGGCCAAAATACTGGAGTTTCAGCTTTAGCATCATTCCTTCCAAAGAAATCCCAGGGCTGATCTCCTTCAGAATGGACTGGTTGGATCTCCTTGCAGTCCAAGGGACTCTCAAGAGTCTTCTCCAACACCACAGTTCAAAAGCATCAATTCTTCGGCGCTCAGCCTTCTTCACAGTCCAGCTCTCACATCCACACATGACCACAGGAAAGACCATAGCCTTGACTAGGCGAACCTTTGTTGGCAAAGTGATGTCTCTGCTTTTGAATATGCTATCTAGGTTGGTCATAACTTTCCTTCCAAGAAGTAAGCGTCTTTTAATTTCATGGCTGCAGTCACCATCTGCAGTGATTTTGGAGCCCAGAAAAAGAAAGTCTGACACTGTTTCCACTGTTTCTCCATCTATTTCCCATGTAGTGATGGGACCAGATGCCATGATCTTCGTTTTCTGAATGTTGAGCTTTAAGCCAACCTTTTCACTCTCCACTTTCACTTTCATCAGGAGGCTTTTGAGTTCCTCTTCACTTTCTGCCATAAGGGGAAAGATACATCCAACTAAACGTAGAGTTCCAAAGAACAGCAAGGAGAGACAAGAAGGCCTCCTTCAATGAACAGTCTGTAAAACCAGAAGAAAACAACAGAGGGGAAAGACCAGAGATCTCTTCAGGAAAATAGGAAATATCAAGGGAACATTTCACCCAAAGATGGCCACAATGAAGGACACAAATGGTCGAGACCTAGTAGACTCTGAAGAGATCAAGAAGAGATGTTAAGAATACATGGAAGAATTGTGCAAAAAAGATCTTATTGAACTGTATTACCACGATGGAGTGGTTGGTAAACCAGAGTGAGATATTCTGGAGTGTGAAGTCAAGTGGGCCTTAGAAAGTGCTGCTGTTACTAAAGCTAGTAGATGCGATGGAATTCCAGTAGAGGTAATCAAAACCCTAAAGGATGATGCCATCAAGATGGTGCATCCAATATGTCAGCAAATCTGGAAGACCCAGCAGTGGCCACAGGACTGGAAAAGGTTAATCATATCAATTCCCAAGAAGGGTAGTACTAAATAAGGTGCTAACCACCAGCCAGTTGTACTCATCTCCCATGCTAGTAAGGTCATGCTTAAAATCTTTCATGCTAGGCTTCAGCATTATGTGAACCAAGAACTTCCAGATGTCCAAGCTGATTTTAGAAAAGGCATAGGAACCAGAAATCAAATTGCCAATAATTGCTAGATCATAGAGAAAGCAAGAAAATTCCAGAAAAAACATCTACTTCTGTTTCATTGACTACACTAAAGCCTTTGACTGTATGGATCGTAAGAAACTGTGGAAAGTTCTTAAAGAGATTGGAATACCAGACCATCTTACCTGTCTCCTGAGAAACCTTATGCATGTCAAGAAGCAACAGTTAGAACCCTGTATGGTACAAGTGAATGGTTTAAGATTGAGAAAGCAGTATGACAGGGCTGTCTGCTGTCACCCTCTTTGTTTAATCTATATGCTGAGCATATCATGAGAAATGTCAGGCTGGATGAGTTCCAAGCTGGAATCAAGACAGATGCGAGAAACATCAACAACCTCAGATATGCAGATGATACCACTCTAATGGCAGAAAATGAAGAGGAACTAAAGAGCTTCTTGATGAGGGTGAAGGATGAGAGTGAAAGAGCTAGCTTAAAACTAAATATTAAAAACAAAACAAAGATCATGGCATCCAGCCCCATTATTTCATGGCAAATAGAAGGGGAAAAGATAGTGACAGATGTCCTTTCTTGGGCTCTAAAATCACTGTGGATGGTGACTGCAGCCATAAAATCAGAAGATGATTGCTTCTTGGCACGTAAGCTGTGACAAACCTAGACAGTGCTGGAGAAGACTCCTGAGAGTCCCTTGGACAGCAAGGAGATCCAACCAGTCCGTCTTAAGGGAAATCAACTCTGAATGCTCATTGGAAGGACTGATGCTCCAGTATTGGAAGCTCCTGTATTTTGGTCATCTGATGTGAACAGCTGACTTATTGGAAAAGACCCAGATGCTAGGAAAGATTGAGGGCAGAAGGAGAAGAGGGTATCAGAGGATGAGAAGGCTGGAAGGCATCATTGATGTCATGAACATGAACCTGGGAAATCTTTGGGAGCTGGTGAGGGACAGAGAAGCCTGGTGTGCTGCAGTTGCAAAGAGTCGGACACTACTGGGTGACTGAAAAACAACATTTAAATAAACAGACTTTGAATAAAGCAAATCACCTCACTCCCCATAATGATAGTGGGCATCATGTAATTAACTATTCAAAAGGTTTACAAGCTAAGATGCTAAGACTGATGTCTCCAAAGAAGGGATCCTGGGATTCTGTCTCCATACTGCACTTTAGACATTCTTCCTGAATCTCCAGTCTCCAGACTCAAGACTACTACTGGAGATTTTTGCTGGAATTTCCAGTCTGCTGGCCTGCCCTGCAAATTCTGGACTTGCTAGTCCCCACAACTGCATGAGTCAATTGCTTAAAAGAAAGAAAAATCTCTGAAATGAACTCCTTAAACATCTCTCTCACTCTTTTCTCCTCCTCTCTGCTCTCTCTGCCAACACACTCTGTCTATTTTCTTCCATTCTGTCTTTCTTTCTTTACTTATCTAACTATCTTCCCTACTGGTTCTTTTTCTAGAAAACCTGATTAATAGAAATCAAAAGACAATACTAGAAACAAAACAAAAATATAAAATGGGCGCCAGAGGAAACAAGACTGCTACAGTTGCATCACACAATAAAAACAGGCTCACTCCTAGCTGCTGCTGCTGCTGCTAAGTCGCTTCAGTCACGTCCAACTCTGTGTTAGACCCCATAGATGGCAGCCCACTAGGCTCCTCTGTCCCTGGGATTCTCCAAGCAAGAACAATGGAGTGAGTTTCCATTTCCTTCTTCAATGCATGAAAGTGAAAAGTGAAAGTGAAGTCGCACAGTTGTGCCCAACTGTTAGTGGTTCCATGGACTGCAGCCCACCAGGCTCCTCCATCCATGGGATTTTCCAGGCAAGAGTACTGGAGTGACTGGAGTGGGGTGCCATTGCCTTCTCCAAACTCTCAGCTAGATAAACATAAAACTTCACATTAAAAGCCTATTTTCCTCAGCAACTTTTCCCAATATGGTAGGTCTGACATGAAATAAGAATTACAAGAAATACTAGAAGACAATGAAAACCACACTTTGAAGAGACAAACCAGGTAACAGAACCAAACTCAGAAGTGGCAGACATTCTGAAGTTACCAGATGAGAAAATTTAAAATAACTCTGCTTGATAAATGCAGAGCTATAATTTTAAAAGTGCACTGTATTGAACAACAGATGTAAATAGAGATATGGAAACTTAAAACGAAATGCTGGAAATCAAAATCACTGAAGAAGAAAGACTGCCTTTCATGAGTTCATCAGTAGACTGGGTATGGCTAAGGACAGAATCACTGAGCTTGAAGATATGTTAATATAAGCTTTCCAAACTGAAATACATGGATTAAAAAAAATAATATGAAAAAGGACTGAACAAGATATCTAAGAACTGTTTGTACAATGACAACAGGTGTAATACAGATGTATCAGGAACCCAAAAAGAGAAGGAAAAAAAGGAGCAGAAACAATTTTCAAGGTGAAAGCAGCTAAGAATATTTCAAAAATCATGACAGATACCAAACCATAGATCAAGGACCCAGAAGACTGCAAACAGGATAAATAACAAAAGAATAAGTTTCACCTAGATATGTCACATTCAAACTACAGAAAACAAAAGATCTTGAAGCATGCACACAGAAAAACACCTTACCTATGAAGAAAAGGTAGATGATTCACAACGGACTTCTTGTCATTGACAATACAAGCAAAAACAATAAAGTGAAATGTTTAAAATGTGGAAATAAAGGAATCACCAACCTAGAATTCGTTAAGAAAATTGTTGTTCAAATATGAAGGGGAAGTAAAGATATTCTCAAATGAATAAAATTGAGGAATTTTTCACAAGTAGATCTGCCTTTTTAAAACTTTAAAAGGTGTTTAAAGTTTAGAGAAATAAAATGATACAGGTCAGAAACTGAGATCTACATAAAGAAATGAAGGGCATTTGAGAGGGAATACATACAAGTAAAGTAAAACCTTTTATTTTTCTTTTTCATACTTGATTTAATATATAATGTTCAAATCGATAACAGCAACAACATATTGGGTGATTATAGCTAAATAGTAAGTGAAATGAATGACAACAATGTGAGAAGGGCTGAATTCTAAATATTCTGTTATAAGTAACTTGCACTGCTCATAAAAAAAAAAAAAAATACAGACCTTTTTGAAAATGGGCTTAGTTGTAAATATATGATGCCATCCCTAGGAAATCACTAAAATAATTAAAAAAGTATAATTGATTTGTTAAAAAATGAGAGAAGACAGAATCATATAAAATGCCCAACGAAACCAGATAAGGCAGAAAAAGGGTGGACGATTTTAAAAGTTAAGAAGCACAAGGATAAAAACAGAACAAAAAGGGGAGAGATTAATCCAACAACATACATAATCACTTTAAATGTGAATAGATTCAATGCAACAAAGGAAGAAATAGGAAATGACAGAGGAGATAAAACAATGACTGACTATATGTTGTCTGCAAGAAAGCCACTTAAAATAGAAAAAACATAGATTATAAGTAAAATCATGGAGAAAAATATACCACACTAACACTAGTGAAACGAAAGCAGGAGTTAGATATATGAATTTCAGGCAAAGCAGACTTTAGACAAGAAAAATTATCAGGGATAGAGAGGAACATTACATAATAATAAAGAGATCAGTTTTCTAAAACAACAATCCTTAATGTATATGTGCATAACAGCGAAGTACCAAAATAAATGAGGCAAAAACAGAATAGTAAGATCAAATAAACAAATATTAATATAGTTGAAGGCTTCAACAGATCTCTGTCAATAATTGACAGATTCTGCTTTCAGAAAATCAGTGAGGATACAGCTGAACTGAACTACCAATCAATCTGATCTAATTGACATTTACAAATGCTTATCTAACAGCAGAAGAATGTAGTCCATCCTTGGGTATCTGAGGGGAACTGGTCCCAGGAGCCCTCACATATACAAAAATCTGCTGACGCTCAAGTCCCTCATGTAAAACGGAAATGTACAATGAATAAAAATTTCAATCCAAGTTGATTAAATCCACGAATGGGAAAGGCAGGAGTAGGAAGAGCTGACTCTGCTTCTTAAAAACAAGCCAAATGGACCTGCCCAGTTCAAACACATTTTATTCAAGAGTCAACTGTTTATTCCTTTCAAACTCACAGGGACATTCACCAAGCACATCACTTTCAAGGACATAAAACAAGTTAAAAGAATTGAAGTCATCTGAAGTATGCTCTCAGTACACAGTGGAACTAAACTAGACATCAAAAACAGAACCCCATGGACTAAACAGTCCATGGAATTCTCCAGGCTAGAATACTGGAGTTGGTAGCCTTTCCCTTCTCCAAGGGATCTTCCCAACCCAGAGATCAAACCCAGGTCTCCCACATTGTAGGTGGATTCTTTACCAGCTGAGCCACAAGGGAAAGCCAAGAATACTGGAGTGGGTAGCCTATCCCTTCTCCAGAGATCTTCCTGACCCAGGAATTGAACCAGGGCTTCCTGCATTGCTGGTGGATTCTTTACCAACTGAGCTATCAGGGAAGCCCCTACAAGTCCCTAGAGAATCCCAGATTATTTGGAGATTAAACAACACATTTGTAAATAAAACATGGGTCAAAAAAGAAATGTCAAGAGATATTAAAAATAATTTGAACTTAATGAAAAGGGAAATAAAACTTTCAAAATTTGTGGAGTGCAGTGAAAGCAAAGTAGTGGTAAATTTGTAGCACTGAATGCGTATTTTATAGAAAAAGAAAGATTAAAACCCAAAATCGAAGCTTGTACCCTAGGAAACTAAGAAAAAAAGAACAGTATAAATCAAAAGAAAGAAGGAGTAACAAACTTCAAGCAGATATTAATGAATTTTAAAATAAGGAACAGAAATATCAATAGAGATAATGAGAAAATTAATGAAAATAAAAGATGGGTCTTTGAAAACATTAATATAATTAATAAACCTTTGCTAGGCTAAGAAAAAATAAGGAGAAGATGTAATACCAGAAATGAAAGCAGGATTATCATTTAAGAATAGAGTATTATACAACTTTATGATCATAAACTTGACAATTTGAAAGAAATGGACGAATGCTTAAAAGACACATTTTACCAAAACTGACACAAGGAGAATACAAATGTATCAAGAAGGAAATTGAAATTACCAAAACCCCTCACAAACAATACATCAAAATATTCTCATTTTTTTCCCTGAATATATTACAGTTAAGATGCTTTTCAGTTTTCTAGGATGATTACTATCATAAATGTAGACATGAGAAATTTGCCTTGTAGAATGACATGTTTGATTTCAAAAAAATTAATCAATGATGTGATAGCTAAGAAATGTGCTACAGATGGAAAAATCTCTCATATTTTCGCCCTCAACACATCTGCATTTTAGCAAAAGCTACCATGAATTTCAATAAATCTTACATGTCATGTACCATGCTAAATGCAATGTACATATTTTCTATTATAGAGCTATTCTTTAATGTAATTATTTCCCTCATTTCACACAGGAAACACCTGAGTCTTATGAAGATAGAAAACATTATCTCATACCAAAGTAAGTAGCAGAAAATCGAATCAAACAGAGCAAGAGTCTACTTTACCATTTTTAAAATATCTTTCATTTTCATCCTCTGTTCACCAATAACACATTTAGAAACTACAACTGAACTGTATTTGCCGATTACTTTGGTCATATAGAGTAGGTAGGCTGGCTTGATAGAGCCCTGAAATACAGCAATTACAGGTACAATTATTATATGTATACTTCACAGTTCAGAGATTATAGATATATTTTTATACAATGAATACTTAAAAATTCTATTAAAGTCACTATTCTATTAAAGAGAAGGGAATGGCAAACCACTTCAGTATTGTTGCCTTGAGAACCCCATGAACAGTATGAAAAGGCAAAATGATAGGATACTGAAAGAGAAACTCCCCACGTCAGTAGGGGCCCAATATGCTACTGGAGATCAGTGGAGAAATAACTCCAGAAAGAATGAAGGAATGGAGCCAAAGCAAAAAGAATATCCAGCTGTAGATGTGTCTTGTGATAGAAGAAAGGTCCAATGCTGTAAAGAGCAATACTGCATAGGAACCTGGAATGTCAGGTCCATGAACCAAGGCAAATTGGAAGTGGTCAAACAAGAGATGGCAAGAGTGACTGTTGACATTCTAGGAATCAGCGAACTCAAATGGACTGGAATGGGTGAATTTAACTCAGATGACCATTATATCTACTACTGTGTGCAGGAATCCCTCAGAAGAAATGGAGTGGCCATCATGGTAAACAGAAGAGTCCAAAATGCAGTATTTGGATGCAATCTCAAAAACGACAGAATGATCTCTGTTCATTTCCAAGGCAAACCATTCAATGTCACACTAATCCAAGTCTATGCCCCAAACAGCAACGCTGAAGAAGCTGAATGGTTCTATGACGACCTACAAGACCTTTTAGAACTAACACCCAAAAAAGATGTCCTTCTCGTTATAGGGGACTGGAATGCAAAAGTAGGAAGTCAAGAAACACCTGGAGTAACAGGCAAATTTGACCTTGGAATACGGAATGAAGCAGGGCAAAGACAAATAGAGTTTTGCCAAGAAAAAGCACTAGTCATAACAAACACACTCTTCCAACAATGGAAGAGAAGACTCTATACATGGACATCACCAGATGGTCAACACCGAAATCAGATTGATTATATTCTTCGCAGCCAAAGATGGAGAAGCTCTGTACAGTCAGCAAAAACAAGACCAGGAGCTGACTGTGGGTCAGACCATGAACTCCTTATTGCCAAATTCAGACTGAAATTGAAGAAAGTAGGGAAAACCACTAGACCATTCAGGAATGACCTAAATCAATTAACATGATTATACAGTGGAAATGAAAAATAGATTTAAGGCCTAGATCTGATAGATCGAGTGCCTGATGAACTATGGAATGAGATTCGTGACATTGTACAGGAGACAGGGATCAAGACCACCCCCATGGAAAAGAAATGCAAGAAGGCAAAATGGCTGTCTGGGGAGGCCTTACAAATAGCTGTGAGAAGAAAAGAAGCAAAAAACAAAGGAGAAAAGGAAAGATATAAACATCTGAATGCAGAGTTCCAAAGAATAGCAAGAAGAGATAAGAAAGCCTTCTTTAGCAATCAATGCAAAGAAATAGAGGAAAACAACAGAATGGGAAAGACTAGGGATCTCTTCAAGAAAATCAGAGATACCAAAGGAACATTTCATGCAAAGATGGGCTTGATAAAGGACAGAAATGGTATGGACCTAACAGAAGCAGAAGATATTAAGAGGTGGCAAGAATACACAGAAGAACTGTACAAAAAAGAGCTTCACAACCCAGATAATCACGATGGTGTGATCACTGACCTAGAGCCAGACATCCTGGAATGTGAAGTCAAGTGGGCCTTAGAAAGCATCATTTTAAACAAAGCTAGTGGAGGTGATGGAATTCCACTTTAGCTATTCCAAATCCTGAAAGATGATGCTGTGAAAGTGCTGCACTCAATATGCCAGGAAATTTGGAAAACTCAGTTGTGGCCACAGGACTGGAAAAGGTCAGTTTTCATTCCAATCCCAAAGAAAGGCAATGCCAAAGAATGCTCAAACTACCTCACAATTGCACTCATCTCACACACTAGTAAAGTAATGCTCAAAATTATAGGCTTCAGCAATGTGTGAACCATGAACTTCGTGATGTTCAAGCTGGTTTTAGAAAAGGCAGAGGAACCAGAGATCAAATTGCCAACATCCGCTGGATCATGGAAAAAGCAAGAGAGTTCCAGAAAAATATCTATTTCTGCTTTATTGCCTATGCCAAAGCCTTTGACTGTGTGGATCACAATAAACTGTGGAAAATTCTGAAAGAGATGAGAATACCAGACCACCTGATCTGCCTCTTGTGAAATTTGTATGCAGGTCAGGAAGCAACAGTTATAACTGGACATGGAACAACAGACTGGTTCCAAATAGGAAAAGGAGTACGTCAAGGCTGTATATTGTTACCCTGCATTTTTAACTTATATGCAAAGTACATCATGAGAAACGCTAGATTGGAAGAAACACAAGTTGGAATCAAGATAGCTGGCAAAAATATCAATAACCTCAGATATGCAGATAATACCACCCTTATGGCAGAAAGTGAAGAGGAACTAAAAAGCCTCTTGATGAAAGTGAAAGTGGAGAGTGAAAAGGTTGGCTTAAAGCTCAACATTCAGAAAACGAAGATCATGGCATCTGGCCCCATCACTTCATGGGAAATAGATGGGGAAACAGTGGAAACAGTGTCAGACTTTATTTTTCAGGGCTCCAAAATCACTGCAGATGGTGACTGCAGCCATGAAATTAAAAGACGCTTACTTCTTGGAAGGAAAGTTATGACTAACCTAGATAGCATATTCAAAAGCAGAGACATTACTTTGCCAACAAAGTTTCACCTAGTCAAGGCTATGGTCTTTCCTGTGGTCATGTATGGATGTGAGAGCTGGACTGTGAAGAAGGCTGAGCGCCAAAGAATTGATGGTTTTGAACTGTGGTGTTGGATAAAACGCTTGAGAGTCCCTTGGACTGCAAGGAGATCCAAACAGTCCATTCTGAAGGAGATCAGCCCTGGGATTTCTTTGGAAGGAATGATGCTAAAGCTGAAACTCCAGTATTTTGGCCACCTCATGAGAAGAGATGACTCATTGGAGAAGACTCTGATGCTGGGAGGGATAGGGGACAGAAGGAGAAGGGGACGATAGAGGATGAGATGGCTGGATGGCATCACTGACTCAATGGCTGTGAGTCTCAGTGACCTCCGGGAGTTGGTGATGGACAGGGAGGCCTGGCATGCTGCGATTCATGGGGTCGCAAAGAGTCGGACACGACTGAGCGACTGATCTGATCTCTGATTAAGGTCACTGGCTAGTCCTAAAAGCGAAACCCAAATTAAAGGAAGTGTTTGATTATTTCTTGACAAAGCCTTTGACTGTGTGGATCACAATAAACTGTGGAAAATTCTGAAAGAGATGGGAATAACAGATCACCTGATCTGCCTCTTGAGAAATTTGTATGAATGTCAAGAAGCAACAGTTAGAACTGGACATGGAACAACAGACTGGTTCCTAATAGGAAAAGGAGTACGTCAAGGCTGTATATTGCCACCCTGTTTATTTAACTTATATGCAGAGTACATGATGAGAAATGCTGGACTGGAAGAAACACAACCTGGAATCAAGATTGCTGGGAGAAATATCAATCACCTCATATATGAAGATGACACCACCCTTATGGCAGAAAGTGAAGAGAAACTAAAAAGCCTCTTGATGAAAGTGAAAGTGGAGAGTGAAAAGGTTGGCTTAAAGCTCAACATTAAGAAAACGTAGATCATGGCATCTGGTCCCATCACTGCATGGGAAATAGATGGGGAAACAGTGGAAACAGTAGCTGACTTTATTTTTCTGGGTTCCAAAATCACTGCAGATGGTGACTGCAGCCATGAAATTAAAAGACGCTTACTCCTTGGAAGGAAAGTTATGACCAACCTAGATAGCATATTCAAAAGCAGAGACATTACTTTGCCAACAAAGGTTCGCCTAGTCAAGGCTATGGTCTTTCCTGTGGTCATGTATGGGTGTGAGAGCTGGACTGTGAAGAAGGCTGAGCGCCAAAGAATTGATGGTTTTGAACTGTGGTGTTGGAGAAGACTCTTGAGAGTCCCTTGGACTGCAAGGAAATCCAACCGGTCCATTCTGAAGGAGATCAATCCTGGAATTTCTTTGGAGGGAATAATGCTAAAGCTGAAACTCCAGTATTTTGGCCACCTCATGCGAAGAGTTGACTCATTGGAGAAGACTCTGATACTGGGAGGGATTGGGGGCAGGAGGAGAAGGGGACCATAGAGGATGAGATGGCTGGATGGCATCACTGACTCGATGGATGTGAGTCTCAGTGATCTCTGGGAGTTGGTGATGGACAGGGAGGCCTGGTGTGCTGCAATTCATGGGTTCGCAAAGAGTCGGACTTGACTGAGCGACTGATCTGATTTGATCTGATTCACTAGAAAGAAGTTCTAAGAGAGCAAGGAGTTTGTTTTGTTAAGAGATCTATTCCTAATCCCTAGAAAAGTGCCTGACATGAAGATACAGTGTTGAAAATTGCCAATATTTGTGGGAAAGTGTTTACTTAATGTATAGTCATTTTTCAATATAATGCTACCAGATTTGGTTCTATTTGTATAGATGAACAAAACCATAGCAATTAAATACTTCTTTCATAGAGCTCAAATTTTAGTAATTTATAGTCATTTCTTCTCATTTATTCAAGGAGGCTTTCAATTTGTTCATTAAAAATGATGTTTTAATGGAATTGGTTAATCTCAATAAAGTATAGTCTTAATAATTATGTTGCACTCTTAAGACTAACTCCTAAGAATATGCTTTTAAAAATGTCCTCTCCATTTTGTAGTTGTGAATATCTTCACAAGAAAAGAGTATTTAATAGATATGTTAATGTCTGTTGGTGTAAACTGAATGAAATGTGCAGTACAAAATCATGTACAAAGCTCTTTTAGGAACTAAAAATTTGTTTCCATTTTGGAAACATCTAAGTTAATTTTCTGTTCTTACTGAAGTGCTATGTGAAACTGTGGTTATAAATGAACTGAATTTCATAAGCCAAATGAACCTGCAATTTTTGTTCAAGTAAAAATATGGTACATAATGCACATGCAATTAAAAGTCAAATCACACAGGTCACATATTATTGGCTCTATATCTAAATATATATATGCTGCTGCTAAGTCACTTCAGTCGTGTCCGACTCTGTGCAACCCCATAGACGGCAGCCCACCAGGCTCCCCCATCTCTGGGATTCTCCAGGCAAGAACACTGGAGTGGGTTGCCATTTCCTTCTCCAATGCATGAAAGTGAAAATTGAAAGTAAAGTCACTCAGTCATGTCCGACCCTCGGCGACCCCATGGACTGCAGCCTTCCAAGCTCCTCCATCCATGGGGTTTTCCAGGCAAGAGTACTGGAGTGGGGTGCCATTGCCTTCTCCAAAAAAAAAAAAAAAAAAATATATATATATATATATATATGATATATAATATTTGTATCATACAAAATAACAATCCAGAGGTAAAGTGCACTTATAGGCAGAATTATGTTTCTCCAAAATTCACACATGGACTTCCTAATACTCAATGTGCCTGCATTTGGAACCAGGGACTTAGTGGAGGTAATTAAGATTAAATGAGGTTGTAAGGATGGGGCCCTAACCCAGTAAGACCAGCGTTCTTATGAGAAGAGAAACCAGATGAAAAATCATATGAAGACACAGAAGGCAGGAAACCAAGAAAAGAGAGCTCGGGGAGAAACCAAACCTTCCAACAACAACCTGATTTTTAGCCTCCAGGACTGGCAGAAAATAAAGTGTCATTTAAGTCATCTACTCTGTGGCATTCTATGACATCCCTAGATGACTAATACAATTGCCTAAACTCTAAGAGCACAAGAAAGAAATCCCCTAAGCAAAACTTGGTAGAGTGTATGTTAATAGAAAGCTTTTTTCAGATATTTAGTAGTTTTATGGTTTGTGCATGTGTGTGTGCATGTTTGAAAATACATGTCATGCTACAGAGACCAAGCAACTTAAGTGATATGTATGATTTTTTTTGTTTTTGTATATTGATGAACAGAAATGACTTTACAGGTGTTAAACACAAATGAGCTAAAGATTTCCCCTGCTTATAGTGGCCCCTATGTTTTTACTCCTTCAGAGCAGTCCAGAACTTTTAGCTCAGGAGCCTACTGGAGTGAAAAATTCTTAGACATGCAATTACTTTAAATATAGCCTCAATAGGCATATTTTCTTGTCATTTAGAAGCCAGCTTTCCTGACATACCCCAAGAAACTGCCCTAGCTATAAGATAAATTGTGGAGCATTCAAAACCCCAATCCCTTGCTGGCTTTGAAAGTGCTCTGACCCACCTCTGTCTGGCACTTTTATTGTGCCAGGTCACTACATGGTATGACTTTTCTATAATTGTTCCTCTTAATATAAATAGAGTATTTCACAAGGAAATTTCTTATTAGATGAAGAGATTTTCCTGCCCAGATTAGTAAATTTTAATCATAAATCATTTATGAGATTATTCTAATAATCACTGGAAAAAGTTGATCAAATACATACAGATTACATGAGTTTAAAGTCATTAAATTTATAATACAAAGCAAGATGATTCTAGGACAATTTATAAAAGCTTATGTTTTCCTCCTATATGCTTTCCTTTTGTGATCATGCTTACTATTTCCTTCTATTTTGCAGTTTCTAGGGTACTGAATAAACTGGTTTTTTTTATTCTTCAATTTTTATCAAAACTTATGTCTATTTACCTATAACATATTAAAAAACACCAAAAATAAAAGGTATAAAGTTTCTCATATGTTAAATCACTTTGAAAATGAGAGGTAATGCGAAAGACACATGCATTCCAATTTGTGTCATTACCTTCTATCCAGGAATTTGTTAAACTTTCTTTCAATTAACAGAAATATATGTGTTAAAGAGTTAACAGCAGTTAACACTGCTGTGGAGAAGGCAATGGCACCCCACTCCAGTACTCTTGCCTGGAAAATCCCATGGATGGGGGAGCCTCGTGGGCTGCAGTCCATGGGGCTGATAAGAGTCAGACACGACTGAACGACTTCACTTTCGCTTTTCACTTTCATGCATTGGAGAAGGAAATGGCAACCCACTCCAGTGTTCTTGCCTGGAGAATCCCAGGGACGGGGGAGCCTGGTGGGCTGCCCTCTATGGGGTCGCACAGAGTTGGACACGACTGAAGTGACTTAGCAGCAGCAGCAGCAGCAACACTGCTGTATGATGTATAGGGAAGTTATTGACAGTAAATCCTAAGAGTTCGTATCATAATGAGAATTTTTCTTTTTCCTTTTATTTATTTTAATTCCAGATATATGATATGCTGGATATAATGGGTCAGCTGAACCCATTGTGATAATCATTTCAGAATGATTAACTTATGCAGTAATATGTCAATTAGTTCTCAATAAAAGTAGAGATAAAGTGGTTTTAAAAATATACTGAAGTGAAATTTACTCATGTGAAAATAAAACACCAAAAAGAAAAGCTTCCACATAGCAATATGAATTTTCTTTTTGCTCCCTCACTTCAAATAATTAAGCCTTTGAAGAGAAAATTTATAAACAACTTAAATGTGTTTAAAAACATAGAGCTTTTTCGTTAGAAAGCCCTTTATGCTTTCTTTTCATCATGTTCAGATTGAAAAAGTCAATAGTTAAAAATTAGATAATTAGGAAGCTAAAAATCTCCAGGTTTTGGAGCTTTTACTTAATTGCGGTGCTTAAAGTTTGCAAACAATAAGATGCTGAAATGTACCACTACAAAAGTAAAGGAACAATTCATGTGACCTCAAATTTAGCGATTCATTTTTAGACACAGTATCAAAAGCACTTCCACAAAAGAAAAACCTGGTTAATTGGATTTTTTAAAATAAAAATTTATAAGCTGTGAAGGAAAGTTTTAAGGGAATAGAAAGGCAAGCCATGGATTGAGATAAAGTATCCAGAAAACACATATCCAATAAAGGTTCTATATGCAAAATCGGAGAAGGCAATGGCACCCCACTCCAGTACTCTTGCCTGGATAATCCCATGGACGGAGGAGCCTGGTAGGCTGTAGTCCGTGGGGTCGCAAAGAGTCGGACACGACTGGGCAACTTCACTTTCACTTTTCACTTTCCTGCATTGGAGAAGGAAATGGCAACCCACTGCAGTGTTCTTGCCTGGAGAATCCCAGGGATGGGGGAGCCTGGTGGGCTGCTGTCTATGGGGTTGCACAGAGTCGGACACGACTGAAGCGACTTAGCAGCAGCATATGCAAAATACAGAAAGACATTTTAAAAACTCAACAGTAAAAAATACTTAATGTGCAAAATATCTAGATATCTCAACAAAGAAGACAAGCAGATAGCAAATAAACATGAATATACCAAAAATTATATGTCATTAGGGAATTGCAAATGAAAGAAAGCCACATCATTTACACAACCATTAGAAAGACTTAAATCAAAAATTTTAACAATACCAATTGCTGACGTGGGGGCAGAGCAACAGAACTCTCATACACTGACAGTGAGTATGCAAAACGATTAAGCTACTTTGAAAGACAGTTAGAAATTTCTTAGAGATAAACATACTCGTACCATACAATCCAGCACTTGTGCTCTTAGGTATTTTCTTAACTCATCTGAAAACATATTCACAAAATCCCTATAGATCTCAGGTTTTTGCTTTACATGAAAGAAGCTTAGAAGTTACCACTCTGTCCTAACAACAAATAAAACTCTAAACAGACTGGAAAATCAACAACTCTTCTTGAATTCATAAGAGCGGGGAGGACACAGTTCAAACTGCTGTCTCCAAGACTGAAGAGTCAGATAGATAAATACTGGGAGTCACGACTCACCTGAGCTGTCTCATGCACAGAACCATGAGGGAACCAGCTGCAGTAGGAAACACCAAACTGGAACCGACGAATTGCTGGAGGCTCAATGTGAACAATTCTGACATTTAAAAACTCCAGGGGAACCCAGTCATGGTGCGGGAGCTCCCACAGGTTGGTGAGTTTTACTTCCAGGAGCTCATGCAGTTTCTCACTTTAAGTACTAGAGAAAAATCCCCCTGCACTTTCAGGAGCAAAAGGAGAAGAGGAACCATTTTGAAGTGCATCAGAGCATGCTGTTATTCTTCTTAATAAAGTCTGCCCACAGGAGAAATTAATTAACCAGAGTTTAGTTGGCTGGGGTATTAGCAGAGCCTAGCTCACCTGGGAGAAGGGAAATACCCAACTCTAATCAGCTGTAGCCTTCCACATAGGAAAGGGGAAATATACAACTCTAGCCCACTCCATGGAGAAGGCGATGGCACCCCACTCCAGTACTCTTTCTTGGAAAATCCCATGGATGGAGGAGCCTGGTAGGCTGCAGTCCATGGGGTCACTAGGAGTAGGACACGACTGAGCGACTTCACTTTCACTTTTCACTTTCATGCATGGAGAAGGAAATGGCAACCCACTCCAGTGTTCTTGCCTGGGGAATCCCAGGGACGGGGGAGCCTGGTGGCCTGCCGTCTCTGGGGTTGCACAGAGTCAGACGTGACTGAAGCGACTTAGCAGCAGCAGCCCACTCCAGCCATCTTCATTCACTTAAGGAAAGATAGGAAGTTCACAATCCAGAGGCACTGTCCCACTATACAACTGAGAGCTAATTACAGGTGGGATCCCTGGGTTGGGAAGATCCCCTGGAGAAGGAAATGGCAACCCACTCCAATATTCTTGCCTGGAAAATCCCATGGACAGAGGACCCTGGCAGGCTATAGTCTACTGGGTCACACAGAGTTGAACATGACTGAAGCGATTTAGCACAGCACAGCACAGAATTATAGAACACTTCCCCCCGCCCCACATCTTACCTCCACATTACTAATGACCTATTTATAGCAGTTCTTTGTTCAAATCTGGCTGTCGAGAAAAATTATAAGGCATACTAAAATGTAAAGGAAATACAAGAGATAGAAGGAGCCATGCATAGCAGGGACTGGGAATAATTGCACCAGGATTATAAAAGAGCTATAATTAATATGTTAAGAGTGCTAATGGATAGATTAGAAAGTATGCAAAAGCAGATGGAGAATGTGGGCAGTGAAATGGAAATCCTAAGGGAAAAAATCCAAAACAAAAAGAAACACTAGAAATCCAAAACACTGCAACAGAAATGGGAAGAATTCCTTCGATGGGATTATCAATAGCCTACACAGGACAGAAGAAAGCATCTCTCATATCCAAGGTCTGTGGGACAACTACAAAAGGTGTGACATCCACATATAAGAATGCCAGAAGGAGAAGAAAGAAAGTAGCAGAAGACATATTTGAAACAATAACAACTGAGAATTTCGCCCAAATTCATGTCAGTCACTGGATCACAGATCCAGGAAGCTCAGAGAACATCCAGCATCAAAAACTCACATGTAGGCACTTCATTTTCAAACTATAGACAATCAAAGATAAAGAAAAAAGCCTAAAAAACACCTTCATGCAAATGCGTATAGCAGCTTTATTCATAATTGTTAAAAATCAGAAGCAACTGAGATCTCTATTAATAGGTATAGGTAAACAATATGGTACATCTCAACAATGAGATGTTATTCCACAAAAAAGAAATGAGGTACCAAACATGAAAATATATGGATAAATTACAAATGCACACTGATAAGTGAAAGAAGCCAGTCTTAATAGAATATATGATGGAAAACTGTATGACATTCTGGAAAAGGCAGAACTGTAGAGATGATTTAAAAAGTCAGTGGTTGCCAGGTATTTGGGGACCAAAATGTATTAAACAATGAAGTACAGAGATGAAGTACAGAGGATTGTTCAGGGTAGTGACACTATCTTATATGATACTGTAGTATACTGTACCAGAGAAACCAATGGCACCCCACTCCAATACTCTTGCCTGGAAAATCCCATGGACAGAGGAGCCTGGTAGGCTGCAGTCCATGGGGTCCCTAAGAGTTGGGCATGACTGAGTGACTTCACTTTCACTTTTCACTTTCATGTATTGGAAAAGGAAATGGAAACCCACTCCGGTGTTCTTGCCTGGAGAATCCCAGGGACGGGGTCGCACAGAGTTAGACATGACTGATGCGACTTAGCAGCAGCAGGAGCAATATACTGTATCACCACTATGATACCATAGTTGTGGATACTTAATACTGTGTATCTGTGAAAACTCAAATTTACAGCACAAAAAAAATATTAATCACTTAGTCATATCCAACTCTTTGCAACCCCATGAATACTGTAGCTCACCAGACTCTTCTGTCCATGGAATTATCCAACCAAGACTACTGGAGTGGGTTGCCATTCCCTCCTCCAGAGGATCTTCCTGACCAAGGAATGGAACCCAGGTCTCCTGCATTGTAGGGAGATTCTTTACCACCTGAGCCTCCAGGGAAGCCCTTAAGCACAAAAAGTGAACCTTAAATATATGTAATTTAAAAAAATAATTTAGATATTCAGGAGAATTCCACAATAGAACAAAGAATGTGACAAAATATCAAATTGTATTACAAGTACTATATTAAACAATGGGCTTCCCTGGTGGCTCAGATGGTAAAGAATCTGCCTTCAATGCGGGAGACCCAGGTTTGATCCCTGGGTTGGGAATTTCCCGTGGAGAAGGGAATGGCAACCCACTCCAGTATTCTTGTCTGGAGAATCCCATGGACAAAGGAGCCTGGTGGGCTACAGTCCATGGGATCGCAAAGAGTTGAACACGACTGAGTGACTGGCACTTTCACTTTCTTTCATATGAACAATTTCGCTCATTAAGTTTGGGAGAAAATGGTGTTGACCTAAGGAACTTTGGAACTGGGTGGAGACCATAAAATGAAAGCCAAAATAAACTACATAAAAAGCACCATAATAAATTAATGAATAGATATTTCCTATGAAAAAATAATTCAGATACCATAATAAATTAATGAATAGATATTTCCTATGAAAAAATAACTCAGATAATATATTTGCTTGCATTAAAGTATAATATCATTGATATTCCTCATCTCTGACTCAAGGAAACTGAATGACTCACCCTGGATCGCCACATCTGTTGTCTTTGAAACCACGGTCTCAAGCAGATGTTTAAGGCTTTTCTTAAGACTTTACATACACTGATCCCAGGAACAAATTTACCTAAAAACAAATTTGAAAAATGTATTAAAGCCGTGTAGGATCTTTACTCTGGTGCTGCCTGTACTCGGCACCCCACTCCAGTACTCTTGCCTGGAAAATCCATGGGCGGAGGAGCCTGGTAGGCTGCAGTCCACAGGGTCGTGAAGAGTCGGACACGACTGCGCGACTTCACTTTCACTTTTTACTTTCGTGAATCGGAGAAGGAAATGGCAACTCACTCCAGTGTTCTTGCCTGGAGAATCCCAGGGACAAAGGAGCCTAACGGACTGCCATCTATGGGGTCGCACAGAGTCGGACACAACTGAAGCGGCTTAGCAACAGCAGCAGTACTCAAGTTGCAGACTTGCTTAAGACTCAAAATGTACACTTATCACAGCTGACGGGTTCAAGCAGATGTGTTGGCTGCCGAAGCTCAGAGCAGAGACAAGTTGAAGAATCCTGCAGAGATTTCTTGGAATTCAGCTCCTCTTCATTAAAACCAATGGCAAATGTAAAGTAAGCAGGAGGTGACAAAGGGTACAAAGACATTCACTGTGTATGTTTTCCCTGGTGTGTGCTGCTTGCCTGGAGTCCCTTCTCTCTGTCATCTATTCCCCAACACACCATGAGTTAGAAATTTTATCAATAAGCTTTTTCACTCTCCATGTTTGGCCTGTTCTAATAGACTGTTAAATACAGTTTTTAGGTTCACAGCTAGTCATCATTTGCCTATACCTATGGCAAGGAATGTGGAATAAGCTGCTCTCAGCATTTTTTGCACACTAAAGTAAGATGACAAATGCTGTGTATCAGAATGATCAAGCATATAAAATTCAGACACCCAACTGGCAGGCTGTAGATATTTGGATTTTATTTTTAAAATGTTAATAATAAAGGGTTGTAAGTTCAGTATTATAGTCAGCATACATTATATTGAAATGAGCTACATGAATTAACAATATGCACAATACAACTTATTCTTTGATCCTGATTTTTAGAATTCATGTTATGCTTATTGATTTATGCATTAGAATTTTAGAGTTTTTCTATTTGAATACAGTCAAAAACATAGCTATAATAAAAAGCACTATGTTTTATAATTGGGACAAGCTCTCTCAATAGGTAGAGGGAAAGAATCTGACTGAGTCATCTTTTATTTTCTTATATGCATATAAGAAAATCGTTTTATTTTGACATGTCTCCATATTAAAATTAGCTTTATATAAAATATGCCTGTAATCCCTAATTTTCATGCTAGGTCAAGATTTAAATAGAAGTTATAAGAATGGCAGTGATAAAGATTTATGATACTCCAGAAAACATCAATGTGTCTGTGAGTTAAGAGAGCCTATGCCTTCAGAAAGACACACTAGAATTCCAAAATTCTTCAGCATTATAAAATATGCATCAAATCCCTAATTGCAATGCAGATGAAGTCTGCCAATGCCCTATAACATATAACCCCTTTAATCACTGCTTCAGATATGTATTGGTAAATTACAAGTTATAATTAATGAAAATAAAAATTACACAATTATTAATCAAATAGTGTACTATCAAGTAGGATGGATTAAATTATACTGTGATAATTTACAATCACAAAATCTCACTGGCTTAACACAGTCACAATTTATTTCTTGCCATTTAAATGTATCTATGTGGCACCCCACTCCAGGACTTTTGTCTGGAGAATCCCATGGACGGAGGAGCCTGGTGGGCTGCAGTCCATGGGGTTGCTAAAAATCGGACACGACTGAGTGACTTCCCTTTCACTTTTCACTTTCATGCATTGGAGAAGGAAATGGCAACCCACTCCATTGTTCTTGCCTGGAGAATCCCAGGGACGGGAAGCCTGGAGGGCTGCCGTCTATGGGGTCGCACAGAGTCGGACACGACTGAAGCGACTTAGCAGCAGCAGCATTGTGGTACTGCAAGGACTTTCTGCTTGTAATTGTCTCTCAGGATTCTAGGGTGTGGGACTTCCCTTGTGGTCTGGTGGTTAAGAATCCACCTTCCAACGCAGAGGACAGGGTTTGATCCCTGGTTGGAGAACTAAGATCCCACGTGCTACAGAGCAACTAAGCCCATGTGCTGCAACTACTGAACACAAGCATCTCAACCAGACAGTCCCTGTGGTGCAACTCCAGAGCCCACGAGCTATGGAGCCCATAAGCCACAGCTAGGGAGAGACCCCAGCATCATAATTAAGACCAGTGCAGCTAAAAATAGAAACAAATGAATAATACTTAATAAAAAAAGGAAGAAATCTAAGGTAATAGAGACTCATTCTGCAACCATAATTCTGCAACCATTTCAGTAGAGAAACGACTAGATGGAAAGTTGCCACCTGGATTCCAAAATTCCCAAATAAATACTCTGTTGATATTTCACCTGCCAAAGCAAGTCACATGGCAATTCAGATTCAAAGAAAATGGAGGAGGAATAAACCTGGGATGATTCTAACACCAATCACAAGTGCCCAAAGCTTTTCACAGGGCACTTGTGTTAAATTTACTCTAGTCATTAGCTTCAGCTGAGTGTCAAAAGGAATGCTGAGCTCCTGGAAAACAAACTGCTGCTACTGCTAAGTCACTTCAGTTATGTCTGACTCTGTGCGACCCCATAGACGGCAGCCCAACAGGCTCCCCAGTCCCTGGGATTCTCCAGGCAAGAACAATGGAGTGGGTTGCCATTTCCTTCTCCAATGCATGAAAGTGAAAAGTGAAAGTGAAGTTGCTCAGTCGTGTCCGACTCTTCCTGACCCCATGGACTGCAGCCTACCAGGCTCCTCTTTCCATGGGATTCTCCAGGCAAGAGTATTGGAGTGGGGTGCCATTACCTTCTCCAGGAAATCAAACTACTACATGGTAAAGATTAAGATCAGCAAATTACCCAGGGCTAGCCCATGAGTGTTCCTGTCAATAAAGTTTTATTGGTATCAGCTATGCCCATTCCTTTATGTATTGTTTATGGCTGCTTTTATATGGCAACAGAAGAGTTATGTAGTTTCAACAAAACTGTATGGCCTGCAAAGTCTAAAATATTTACTCTTTGAAATTTTAAAGAAAACTTTGCTGGTTACTGGTGAAAGTGCATACATACATACATCTTACATGACAGGTGGTGAAGATTTTATTTTTGTTTGATCCTTTTTTTCTTTCAGTACTGCTTGTTTTTTATGTAATATTGTACATATAAAAATTCAAAGAGGTCCCCACAGGAGCCTATGTTACTGATTAATGAGTATGAAAAATAGTAATCCTTATTTACCACAAATTACTAAGGAAGGTTGAGTTTGTAACAGTGAAAAGATAAATAGGAAGTCATGCATGCCATTTTTTGGTAAACATACTATTTTTTAATATATGCTTGCCTTACAAATAGCTGTGAAAAGAAGAGAAGCAAAAAGCAAAGGAGAAAAGGAAAGATATAAACATCTGAATGCAGAGTTCCAAAGAATAGCAAGAAGAGATAAGAAAGCCTTCTTCAGCGATCAATGCAAAGAAATAGAGGAAAACAACAGAATGGGAAAGACTAGGGATCTCTTCAAGAAAATCAGAGATACCAAAGGAACATTTCATGCAAAGATGGGCTCGATAAAGGACAGAAATGGTATGGACCTAACAGAAGCAGAAGATATTAAGAAGAGGTGGCAAGAATACACAGAAGAACTGTACAAAAAAGATCTTCACGACCCAGATAATCACGATGGTGTGATCACTGACCTAGAGCCAGACATCCTGGAATGTGAAGTCAAGTGGGCCTTAGAAAGCATCACTACAAACAAAGCTAGTGGAGGTGATGGAATTCCAGTGGAGCTATTCCAGATCCTGAAAGATGATGCTGTGAAAGTGCTGCATTCAATATGCCAGCAAATTTGGAAAACTCAGCAGTGGCCACAAGATTGGAAAAGGTCAGTTTTCATCCCAATCCCAAAGAAAGGCAATGCCAAAGAATCCTCAAACTACCGCACAATTGCACTTATCTCACACGCTAGTAAAGTAATTTTCAAAATTCTCCAAGCCAGGCTTCAGCAATATGTGAACCGTGAACTTCCTGATGTTCCACCTGGTTTTAAAAAAGGCTGAGGAACCAGAGATCAAATTGCCAGCATCTGCTGGTTATGGAAAAAGCAAGAGAGTTCCAGAAAAACATCTATTTCTGCTTTATTGACTATGCGAAAGCCTTTGACTGTGTAGATCACAATAAACTGTGGAAAATTCTGAAAGAGATAGGAATACCAGACCACCTGATCTGCCTCTTGAGAAATCTGTATGCAGGTCAGGAAGCAACAGTTAGAAGTGGACATGGAACAACAGACTGGTTCCAAATAGGAAAAGGAGTACGTCAAGGCTGTATATTGTCACCATGTTTATTTAACTTATATGCAGAGTACATACATGAGAAATGCTGGACTGGAAGAAACACAAGTTGGAATCAAGATTGTCAGGAGAAATCTCAATAACCTCAGATATGCAAATGACACCACTCTTATGGCAGAAAGTGAAGAGGAACTCAAAAGCCTCTTTATGAAAGTGAAAATGGAGAGTAAAAAGTTTGGCTTAAAGCTCAATATTCAGAAAACGAAGATCATGGCATCTGGTCCCATCACTACATGGGAAATAGATGGAGAAACAGTGGAAACAGTGTCAGACTTTATTTTTCTGGGCTCCAAAATCACTGCAGATGGTGACTGCAGCCATGAAATTAAAAGATGCTTACTCCTTGGAAGGAAAGTTATGACCAACCTAGATAGCATATTCAAAAGTAGAGACATTACTTTGCCAACAAAGGTTCGCTTAGTCAAGGCTATGGTCTTTCCTGTGGTCATGTGTGGATGCGAGAGCTGGACTGTGAAGAAGGCTGAGCGCCGAAGAATTGATGCTTTTGAACTGTGGTGTTGGATAAAATGCTTGAGAGTCCCTTGGACTGCAAGGAGATCCAACCAGTCCATTCTGAAGGAGATCAGTCCTGGGGTTTCTTTGGAAGGAATGATGCTAAAGCTGAAACTCCAGTATTTTGGCCACCTCATGCGAAGAGTTGACTCATTGGAGAAGACTCTGATGCTGGGAGGGATTGAGGGCAGGAGGAGAAGGGGACGACAGAGGATGAGATGGCTGGATGGCATCACTGACTCGATGGATGTGAGTCTGAGTGACCTCCAGGAGTTGGTGATGGACAGGGAGGCCTGGCGTGCTGCAGTTCATGGGGTCGCAAAGAGTCGGACACGACTGAGGGACTGATCTGATCTGATCTGGTGTATTTTTGATTTTTGAAAAATTATTTCATGGATACCTAATTTTAACTTCTTTATTGGGACAAAATACACACAAAACAAAATTCACAGTTATCAAGACTTCAGTTTTGTGGCATTAAACATACCCACATTGCTGTGCACCTATCACCACCATCCTTCTCTGCTGCTGCTACTGCTAAGTCGCTTCAGTCGTGTCCAACTCTGGGCGACCCCATAAACGGCAGCCTACCAGGCCCCCCCCGTCCTTGGGATTCTCCAGGCAAGAATACTGCAGTGGGTTGCCATTTCCTTCTCCAATGCATGAAAGTGAAAAGTGAAAGGGTATTCGCTCAGTTGCGTCTGACTCGTAGCGACCCTATGAACTGTAGCCTACCAGGCTCCTCCATCCATGGGATTTTGCAGGCAAGAGTACTGGAGTGGGTTTCCATTGCCTTCTCTGACCATACTTCTCTAGAACCTCCCTATCCTCCCCAATTGAAATTCTGTACCCATTATATACCAACTTCTCCATTTCCTCCTCTCAACAACCCTAGATAACAGTATCTGTCTCTATGAACATAATCACCCTAGGTATTCCCACACAAGTGGAATGCTACAACATTTAACTTTCTGTGACTGGCCTCCTCCTTCTAGCATAACATCTTCACATCTCATCCATGATGTAGCACACACCAAGATTTCTTCCTCTTTCAAGTCTGAACAATAGTCAACAGTATGTACACACTACATTCTGTTTATCCTTTCTTTCTTGGATACATACCTGGGTTGCCCCCACCTTCTGGCTACGGTCAAAATACTGCTAGAACATAGGTATACAAGCACTTGTTCAAGTCCCTACTCTCACCTCTTTTGGGTATATACCTAGAAGTGAAATTGCTGGATCACATGGCAATTTGGTGTACAATTCTGAACAATAGACATTCAGTCCTCCAGAGCTACTGCACCGTTTCATATTCCCATCAGTAAAGCACAAGAGCTCCAACTTCTGCATATCTTTGCCAACACCTGCCACTGTGTTTTGTTCTGTTTCAATGACAGCCATCTCAAGTGTAGGAAGTGACACACCATATTGGTCTCAATCTGAATTTCTTTAAAGATGAGCTGCACTTGTGCTTAATCACTCAGTCGTGTCCAACTCTTTGTGACCCCGTGGACTGTAGCCCACCAAGCAGCTCTGTCCATGAGGATTCTCCAGGCAAGAATACTGGAGTGGGTTGCCATGCCCTCCTCCAGAGGATCTTCCCAACCTAGGGATTGTACCCAGGTCTCCCACATTGCAGGCAGATTCTTTACCCTTTGAACCACCAGGAATATTTGATATTTAGCATCTTTTCATACTCTAATGGGCTACCTATCCATCCTCTCTGGAGAAATGTCCATTCAAGTCCTCTATTCTTTAACTGGATTGTCTATATTTTTATTGCTGATATGCAGGAGATTCTATTCTGGATATCAATCCCTTATGAAATATATAATTTTAAAATGTATGGTGTTTGTTTTAAATATATTATTTTCTCCCATTCTGTAGATTGCATTTCACTCTGCTGACAGTGTCCTTGGATATACAAAAGTTTTAAATTTTGATTAAGTCCAGCCTATTTTTTTTTTTTTTGTTACCTGAGCTTTTAGTGTCATATCCAATCAAGCATTGTCAAATCCAATGTCATGCAATTTTGCTCCTATTTTCTTCCATGAGTTTGATAGTTTTAGCTCTTACATTCAGTTCTTTGATCTATTTTCAGTTAATTTTTACATATGACATTAAGAATATAATTTTCTTTTTTAATGCATGGAAATCATCTAGTTTCTCAAAATCACTTGTTGGAAAGATGGTACTTTCCCTATTGAATAGTCTTGGAATCCTTGTAAAAAAAAAAAAAATTGACCATATGCATGAAGGATTATTTCTGGGATTTCTATTCTATTACAGTGATCTTTATGTCAGTATGCCTGTGTATTACCATAGCTTTACAGTAAGTTTTGAAATCAGGAAGTGATTTCATCAGCTTTATTTTCTTCCAAGATTGCTTTACTATTTGAGGTCCCTTTAATTTCCTTGTTAATTTTTAGGGTAGATGTTTCTATTTCTGCCTAAAAAAATCATTGTGATTTTAATCAGGATTGCATTGAATCTGTAGTTTGTTTTGGGTAGTGTTGACATTTTAATAATATTATATATTTCAATCAATACATATGAAATATTTTGCCTTTTATTCATCTTTCAAAATTTGTTTATTTAATTTCAAGGTATAACTTTTTGTTTTAATCAAAAATGTCTTTTTTGTTTTTTAATTAAGTTTATTCATAAGTATTTTATTCTTTTTAATGCTATTTTAAATTGAATGATTCTCTTAATTTCTTTTGATTGTTCATTGCTAGCATACAGAAATGCAACTAATTTTCATTTGTTGATTATGTATACTCCAACTTTACTGAATTTATTTATTCAGTTTTTTTTTCTTTATGGGAAAGGTGTAATTGCTTTGACCTCCCTGGTGTCTCAGATGGTAAAGTGTCTGCCTGCAGTGTGGGAGAGCTGGGTTTGATCCCTGGGTCAGGAAGATTCCCTGGAGAAGGAAATGACAACACACTCCAGTACTCCTGCCTGCAAAATCCAATGGACGGAGCAGCTCAGTAGGCTATAGTCCATGGGGTCGCAAAGAGTCGGATATGGCTTTCTGTATTGCCTTTTTACATATAATTGCTTTGGTTTTATATATATATATATCAAATGCCATCTGAGAACAGAGATAAGATTAATTCTTTCTTTCTGATTTGAACCTTTTTAATTTCTTTTCCTTGTCTAACTGCTCAGGTTGAGTTCCAGTATGATGTTGAATAGAAATGGTCAAAGAGAGTATTCTTGTCTTATTCTCGATATTAGAGAAAATGTTTTCAAAATTTTTTTCATTGAGTATGAATTCCCAGGTTGCTCAAGTGGTAAAGAATCCATCTACTAACACAGGAGACACAGGGAACATGGGTTTGGTCCCTGGGCCAAGAAGATCCCCTGGAGTAGGAAATGACAACCCACTCCAGTATCTTTGCCTGGAAAATTCCATGGACAGAGGAGCCTGGCAGGCTACAGTCCATGAGATAGCAAAGACTCAGATATGACTGAGAATTCATTCAACAACAGTGAATTTAGCTACGAGTTTTTCATATGTGGTTTTGTTTATGTTGAAGTAATTTCCTTCTACTCCTAGTCTTTCAAGTGTTATATATCATGAAATCTGTTAAATTTTGTGAAATGTTCCTTCTTAATCAATTGAGAAGGATGTTCCTTCTTAAATAATGTGTTTTGTTTTGTTTCTGTTAATGTGATATACTACCAATTATTTTTTACATGCTGGACCATCCTTTCATTCCAGGAATAAATCCTACTTGGTCATGGTACAAGTAAATAGAAGTTTATGGGGAAATTTAACAAATATTTTCTAATTATAAAATTTTTTGAATATTCACAAAAGAAGAAAGGTCAATTAATCTTATGAATATATCATCTAGCTTTAACAGATGCATTTTAAATCTATCCTTTAATATTTGCTTTTTAAACCCAACAATTTTAAAGTTAATATGACTCTCAAAAGCAATGATAAAATAATAATAAAAATATTTCTTATATAAACACAATCACATTAGCACTAGTTACAAATTTAATGATTTCCTACTATTATATAATAATAATCAATTCATAGTCAATATCCTTTATCCTCCAAAAAATGTATTTTCACAGGTTTTGGCCACATTAGAATTTTAAAAACCTAGCAAAATCCTTCATTTTAATTTTTTGCTTTCAATTCCATTACAATTTTAAAAAAATGTAGGCAATTTTTCTATGGTATACTCCAAATTTTGGATTTTATTGATCACTTCCTTTTGAGGTTGTTTAACTTTTCCCCTGTTCTCCATATTTTCTGACTATTTTAGTTCGATATAAAGGTTTGAATATGTTAAACTTGAAAAATGTTGGCAACAATACTGTGTATATAATTTTGGATGATTCAGTTGCATAACTTAAATAAATATATCATTTGTTGGTCTCAAGTCTAGTGATTCAAATCAGGAATAAGTTTAAATTATTTAAGTTTGAGGCCTTTACAATTTGAAGTCACTTCTTTTAACAAAAATGTTACAAAATTATAAAACAAAGTAGCAAATATAAGTAGTTAGAATACTAAAGAAATTACACACAAAAAAATTAAAATTCATAAAACCCAATTAATTTCCTCAATGATCATACATTGTTATGACCCCTCCTAGGATTTGGAAGTGAAATTTGCAAATAAGGGAATATGAAGCTAAAGCCTAACTAACTTCATAGTAACCTGCTTCTGATACTGAAACGGATTACAGCATTCTAGTCATGACATAATTTCATTGTAATTCTTCCCATCAGCATTCTGTCTTAACACACTGGTACTAGCCATCATCACTATTGCTAAATCCATTATTTTAATATAGATTGCAAAAAAAATATTTAAATTTGATAATTTCTTCTCCATTTTTGAGGTAAAATTAATTTTTAAGAACAGTGCCCTCAAAGCTATTTGAGTATCTCAAATATAGTTCTGACCATAAAGATAGTAAAATATTAGTTTCTTATCATTATCTATATTGAGAGTAATAAGTTGATGCTTAAGCAAATTCTAATGATCTTAACATTTTGATATGTTACTTTTTTCTTCTTTTTATCATTTATATCTCTGTGAACTAATTTTCTACATTTGAAGAGTTTTAGTCAACTGTGTAGTCATTAAAAAAAAAAAACAAAACTATCTTATCATTGGCTTAAAGATCCTATTCAAGCTGACTCTTGGGTCCTCTTAATATAACCCGGTTAATTTTGAGTAGCCAGTTTTTCTGACATTTTAATATGTGTCAGATTCATCTTATTATACATTTCCAGCCTCAAACACAGAACCAGTTATTGCTTCCAGGCAAAGGCCTGGCCCCCTTAATTGGGTAAATTTTATTAAAGACAACAATATTGGCATTGGGACAGATATTCAGATCAGATCAGATCAGTCGCTCAGTCGTGTCCGACTCTTTGCGATATTATATCATTGCAAAAAGTGGTATCGCCTGCTTCTTTACAAAAATTACATTTCAAATTACATCACACTGGACCAAGTAAAAGGATTGTATACAGGCTACTCTGATATCATTGTTTTAGTAAATACAGTTGGGTGTATTTTTCTTTTGACTCTCACAAACCTTATATTTCTAACCAGACACCCAACTCACTGTTTTCATTTTTAAGAGCCAAGGATTAATACATTGTTCTAAAAACTGATACTGATATCATCTATCATCTATAGTAGGGTTACAAACAGATAAATACCTTCTAAGTTTACTAAATATAGACAAATATATCTGGTGATATATACAAATTACGGGGAAGGCAATGGCACCCCACCCCAGTACTTTTGCCTGGAAAATCCCATGGATGGAGGAGCCTGGTAGGCTCCAGTCCATGGGGTATCTAAGAGTCGGACACGACTGAGCAACTTCACTTTCACTTTTCACTTTCATGCATTGGAGAAGGAAATGGCAACCCACTCCAGTGTTCTTGCCTGGAGAATCCCAGGGACAGGGGAGCCTGGTGAGCTTCCGTCTCTGGGGTCGCACAGAGTCGGACACGACTGAAGTGACTTAGCAGCATATACAAATTATGTGTCTCTAATATTTAATATGCATTTTACTTATAGCTGAATAAATAGATATCATTATCATGGTTCAGCTCCAAGTTACTATTTTCTTACTTGTAATGACAAGTACTATAACAAAAGAGAGTTAAGGATTTTTCTGCACATAAAACCTGTCACATTTTTCGAAAAATCTTTCCCTTCAGGGCTGTCTTATTTAGAGTATACTGGTATCTATTATCAAATGATTATCTGGGTCTTGAAGCTCTTTTTTGTACAGTTCTTCTGTGTATTCTTGCCACCTCTTCTTAATATCTTCTGCTTCTGTTAGGTCCACACCATCTCTGTCCTTTATTGTGCCCATCTTTGCATGAAATGTTCCTTTGGTATCTCTGATTTTCTTGAAGAGATCCCTAGTCTTTCCCATTCTGTTGTTTTCCTCTATTTCTTTGCATTGATCGCTGAAGAAGGCTTTCTTATCTCTTCTTGCTATTCTTTGGAACTCTGCATTTAAATGTTTATATCTTTCCTTTTCTCCTTTGCTTTTCGCTTCTCTTCTTTTCACAGCTATTTGTAAGGCCTCCCCAGACAGCCATTTTGCTTTTTTGCATTTCTTTTCCATGGGGATGGTCTTGATCCCTGTCTCCTGTACAATGTCACGAACCTCATTCCATAGTTCATCAGGCACTCTATCTATCAGATCTAGGCCCTTAAATCTATTTCTCACTTCCACTGTATAATCATAAGGGATTTGATTTAGGTCATACCTGAATGGTCTAGTAGTTTTCTCTACTTTCTTCAATTTCAGTCTGAATTTGGCAATAAGGAGTTCATGGTCCGAGCCACAGTCAGCTCCTGGTCTTGTTTTTGCTGATTGTATAGAGCTTCTCCATCTTTGGCTGCAAAGAATATAATCGATCTGATTTCGGTGTTGACCATCTGGTGATGTCCATGTATAGAGTCTTCTCTTGTGTTGTTGGAAGAGGGTATTTGCTATGACCAGTGCATTTTCTTCGCAAAACTCTATTAGTCTTTGCCCTGCTTCATTCCGTATTCCAAGGCCAAATTTGCCTGTTACTCCAGGTGTTTCTTGACTTCCTACTTTTGCATTCCAGTCCCCTATAATGAAAAGGACATCTTTTTTGGGTGTTAGTTCTAAAAGGTCTTGTAGGTCTTCATAGAACCTTTCAACTTCAGCTTCTTTAGTGTTACTGGTTGGGGCATAGACTTGGATTACTGTGACATTGAATGGTGTTGGAAGACTCTTGAGAGTCCCTTGGACTGCAAGAAGATCCAACCAGTCCATTCTGAAGGAGATCAATCCTGGAATTTCTTTAGAAGGAATGATGCTAAAGCTGAAACTCCAGTATTTTGGCCACCTCATGCGAAGAGTTGACTCATTGGAGAAGACTCTGATGCTGGGAGGAATTGAGGGCAGGAGGAGAAGGGGACGACAGAGGATGAGATGACTGGATGGCATCACTGACTCGATGGATGCGAGTCTGAGTGAACTCCGGGAGCTGGTGATGGACAGGGAGGCCTGGCGTGCTGCGGTTCATGGGGTCGCAAAGAGTCGGACACGACTGAGCGACTGATCTGATCTGATTATCAAATGAGTTCCTCAATTATCAGTTTGGAGAAATGTATATTTTACTCTCAGTTAGTAAAAATAAAAAAGCATTGACATAAATAATCATTGCTCAGAATGCATTCAGCATTCCCCACCCTTCACTTAATACCCATGCCTATTATTCAACAAGTAAGTTGACTGTCATGGGACCTGTGGTGCTAGTATTTGTGCACTGCTTCCGTTCCATATACAGTAATTACTTCTACTTAAAATCCGTGGCATTGGACAGTGAGTGCCTGTCATGTCTGTCATCTAGCTTGCCCCTTAATTGGAAGAAATGATGGATCGATGGATAGACAGGAGACAGGAAGATGGACAGAAAGATGGAAAGCAGAATATAAAAACAGCAGTGCACAGATTAAAATATATGTTAAGCTTTGCAAACACCGCAAGAGGCCAGACAGCTTGAAAGATGCTTATGTTCAGTTTACAGATTTATGACTTGCTCTCTCCAATATTCATGAACATGGAGAGTATTTGCCTAAGGCATGATACAGTGGCAGAGCATTAAAATCCACAATAATTGCCTAACACAATGAACAACATAATTATAGACTGCTGGCCATTTTATACATTGAATTCAAGATACATTTACTACTCTTAAATATATCTGCATGTACATAAATGCATTCATCTGAAGCAGAGGTCAGTTGCCTACAAGATTTTAAAATCTTTTTATATCTTAACTAATGTTGTTTTTTTCCCCTTTCATTTTGTTTACAGCATGTAAATTGCAGTTTTACTTAATTCAACAGATCCTTGACTAATTGGCTGTCAGTTCCATTGTGAATGTTATATTCAATAAGCTACAATTATAAATCTCTAAAACTCCTCTTATTATTGAAAAGAAGGTGAATACAAACAAAATAACATTATATTTTACATTTAACCAAGATTATTGGTTCTTTGCAGCAAGGTTTTCAGATGATAAAAACAACCAATGTCATTTTATTTATCTTCAAGTATTTTTTACAGAGCAGAGGAAATAATGTTCTTTTGTTCTGCTGGCTAGTTTTTATACAGTTTATGTGTAAACATAGTGTACTTTTAATTTAAAAAATTTAAAAGGAAAAGAAGGAAAAATTCATATTGACTATCTGTTCCTTTTTCAATAGACTGAATTTTTTTCCACTCCATAGCCAAGCTTTTTGAAGAAACCACCTGCATCTATTTCCGCCCTGCCCCCCGCAAAGGATCACCTAAACACTATTCAACTAATTAACTACAGTCTGGTGTCACTCCTCCTGTTCTATCAAAAGTGGTTTTGGGAGGACCCCAACAAAGTTCATGTTGCCAAATCTAAGGGTCACTTCACCATCAGTATCTTACTGGAAATTTCAGTACTTGACTTTTCTCAAGCCCGACTTCGGTTTCCAGTTCATCACAAACCCTGGGCTTCCTTCTTCTAATCCTTCGTGATTGTAGTAATAAATACTTTAACTTCCTAACACTAGTAATCACAATCACTCTTTCTCTCTCCCTTTTCTTAAATAGGCAGGAATCTAATTATTTTATTAACTTTTTCCGGATAAATAACTTTTGTGTCTGTTGCTTATATTTATGTGGAATATATATATTTTTTAATTTCATTGATTTCTACTTATTTTTTATTTATTTTGTATTAGCTGGGACAGTTATAACATACAGTTATACCATATACGGTAATTATTTTGGCTTAATACAGACAGTTGTTCTTCAACTAAATTAAGTACAGGAAAAATGCTTCCTTTTTTTGTTGTTTTAAATAACTACAATTTCTGTTTCCTTCTTTTTTCTGTACTGAGCTTCAGTGGGTGGTGTTTTTCCCTTCAGCCTAAAGAAAATCATTTAGTGCTTTCATTAATACCATTCTACCTGCAAATATATCAGCTTCCATGTTCCTGATTTGGTCATTTGTCATCTTAATTGTGATAGGATATTTTCTCTGTAGCTTCTGAGTTTGGCTTATTAGTTGTTTTAAGCTACACTATATATCTAGAAGATTCTCATCTAAGTGTTCTGTAAATAATTTTTCTTAAGGTGCTCTGACCCAACATCCTGGCCTCAAACAACAACAGGAGGCTCACTGTAATAAAACTACAGAGGAAGCACGGATCGATAGTAGATCTCAGAGGCAGTTACGGCCCCACCACAGTGGGTCAGACTCCACTGAAGGGACTACCCTGGAGGTAAACTTCTTGGATTCTAGAACCAACATTTTCTGACCCTTCCACTTCCCATGAGGCATGTTGTAGAAGCTGACCTAGTTTTCAGAAAACTTCTCCTGACTTTTGGTGTCCTGTCACAGGGCACTTTCCCTTTCTCCTCAGGCTTTGTTCATATTTAAATTACTCCTCACAATCAATAAACAGATTCAAGTTTGTAAACAAACAAGCAAAGAAAAACTTTCACACTGGCATTAAGGTCACAGCATAACTCTAAAATTTGACTTCAAACTGGAATCATACTGAATTTTAATACAATTTTGGAAAACCTGACATTTTTGTAAACATGTATGTTTCCATCAAATAGCATGGTATGTTATTTCCCTTTGTTCTAGTATTGTTTATGTCCTTCAATAAAATTGTATTGCTTTCCTCATAAAAGTTTGTTATTTTTCCTTTCAGTTTATTCCAAAGTATCATAGCTTTTCTACTATGTTGAAAGGATTTTTACTATTACTACTAATAGGATTAAGTAAGTTATAAATTATTTTTTGCATTCCTTTAATTTCCCTAGATCTCTTGTTATATTTTAAATTTATTTTTCTCTTAGTTTCCATAGGTAGAAAACTATATAACCAAAATGGTAAAGTTTATCTTTTGATTTTTTAATTTATAAAGATTATTTAATGTTATTGATTAGAACTGAAAATGTTTAGTAATATTGCATAATAATGTGGATATTCAGTTCAGTTCAGTTCAGTCACTCAGTCCTGTCCAACTCTTTGTGACCCCATGAACCACAGCAGACCAGACCTCCCTGTCCATCACCAACTCCTGGAGTCTACTCAAACCCATGTCCATAGAGTCAGTGATGCCATCCAACCATCTCATTCTCTGTCATCCCCTTCTCCTCCTGCCCTCAATCTTTCTCAGCATCAGAGTCTTTTGAAATGAGTCAGCTCTCTGCATCAGGTGGCCAAAGTATTGGAGCTTCAGCTTCAACATCAGTCCCTCCAATAAACACTCAAGACTGATCTCCTTTATTATCCATTTCTTAATCTGGGTTTCTCTGTGGTGAAGAATTTAGAGCCCTGTTATCTAAAGTGTTGTTTGCTGTTAAAATTTGATAAATGATGATTGCAATTTCTATTTTGCTTGGAGATTTTAATAAGGAACAACTTTTAAATGATACCAATACATTTTTCTGCATATTAGAGAAAAGATTGTCATATATTGGATATAATGAGATGTATTGACAGTGTTTTTTAAGAGGCAGATCAGGTGGTCTGGTATTCCCATCTCTTTCAGAATTTTCCACAGTTTATTGTGATCCACACAGTCAAAGGCTTTGGCATAGTCAATAAAGCAGAAATAGATGTTTTTCTGGAACTCTCTTGCTTTTTCCATGATCCAGAGGATGTTGGCAATTTGATCTCTGGTTCCTCTGCCTTTTCTAAAACCAGCTTGAACATCAGGAAGTTCACGGTTCACATATTGCTGAAGCCTGGCTTGGAGAATTTTGAGCATTACTTTACTAGCGTGTGAGATGAGTGCAATTGTTCGGTAGTTTGAGCACTCCTTGGCATTGCCTTTCTTTGGGATTGGGATGAAAACTGACCTTTTCCAATCTTGTGGCCACTGCTGAGTTTTACAAATTTGCTGGCATATTGAGTGTAGCACTTTCACAGCATCATCATTCAGGACTTGGAATAGCTCCACTGGAATTCCATCACCTCCACTAGCTTTGTTCGTAGTGATGCTTTCTAAGGCCCACTTGACTTCACATTCCAAGATGTCTGGCTCTAGGTCAGTGATCACATCATCGTGATTATCTGGGTCGTGAAGCTCTTTTTTGTACAGTTCTTCTGTGTATTCTTGCCACCTCTTCTTAATATCTTCTGCTTCTGTTAGGTCCACACCATCTCTGTCCTTTATTGTGCCCATCTTTGCATGAAATGTTCCTTTGGTATCTCTGATTTTCTTGAAGAGATCCCTAGTCTTTCCCATTCTGTTGTTTTCCTCTATTTCTTTGCATTGATCACTGAAGAAGGCTTTCTTATCACTTCTTGCTATTCTTTGGAACTCTGCATTTAAGTGTTTATATCTTTCCTTTTCTCCTTTGCTTTTCACTTTTCTTCTTTTCACAGCTATTTGTAAGGCCTCCCCAGACAGCCATTTTGCTTTTTTGCATTTCTTTTCCATGGGGATGGTCTTGATCCCTGTCTCCTGTACAATGTCACGAACCTCATTCCATAGTTCATCAGGCACTCTATCTATCAGATCTAGGCCCTTAAATCTATTTCTCACTTCCACTGTATAATCATAAGGGATTTGATTTAGGTCATACCTGAATGGTCTAGTAGTTTTCTCTACTTTCTTCAATTTCAGTCTGAATATATGCAGGTCAGGAAGCAACAGTTAGAACTGGTCATGGAACAACAGACTGGTTCCAAATAGGAAAAGGAGTACGTCAAGGCTGCATATTGTCACCATGTTTATTTAACTTATATGCAGAGTACATCATGAGAAATGCTGGACTGGAAGAAACACAAGTTGGAATCAAGATTGCCGGGAGAAATATCAATAACCTCAGATATGCAGATGACACCACCCTTATGGCAGAAAGTGAAGAGGGGCTAAAAAGCCTCTTGATGAAAGTGAAAGTGGAGAGTGAAAAGGTTGGCTTAAAGCTCAACATTCAGAAAACGAAGATCATGGCATCTGGTCCCATCACTGCATGGGAAATAGATGGGGAAACAGTGGAAACAGTGTCAGACTTTCTTTTTCTGGGCTCCAAAATCACTGCAGATGGTGACTGCAGCCATGAAATTAAAAGACGCTTGCTCCTTGGAAGGAAAGTTATGATCAACCTAGATAGCATATTCAAAAGCAGAGACATTACTTTACCAACAAAGGTTCGCCTAGTCAAGGCTATGGTCTTTCCTGTGGTCATGTATGGATGTGAGAGCTGGACTGTGAAGAAGGCTGAGCGCCGAAGAATTGATGCTTTTGAACTGTGGTGTTGGAGAAGACTCTTGAGAGTCCCTTGGACTGCAAGGAGATCCAACCAGTCCATTCTGAAGGAGATCAATCCTGGAATTTCTTTAGAAGGAATGATGCTAAAGCTGAAACTCCAGTATTTTGGCCACCTCATGCGAAGAGTTGACTCATTGGAGAAGACTCTGATGCTGGGAGGAATTGAGGGCAGGAGGAGAAGGGGACGACAGAGGATGAGATGGCTGGATGGCATCACTGACTCGATGGATGCGAGTCTGAGTGACCTCCGGGAGCTGGTGATGGACAGGGAGGCCTGGCGTGCTGCGGTTCATGGGGTCGCAAAGAGTCGGACACGACTGAGCGACTGATCTGACCGACTGATCTGATCTGATTGACATTGTTACTGTTGTTGAACTAACTTTTGTATTTTAGGTTATTATTTTCTTCTGAGAATACAATCCTCCCTATTGACAAAACTAAAATGAAATAGAATGTTTCCTTATGAGCTCTCCAGCCACTGAAATAAATATCCAGTGTAATATTTTGCTCTTCAAGGAAACCTGAAGTCATATAGCTAAGTATTGGAATACTCCAGAAATGGAGTATCAGATCAGATCAGTCGCTTAGTCGTGTCCGACTCTTTGCGACCCCATGAACCCCAGCACGCCAGGCCTCCCTGTCCATCACCAACTCCTGGAGGTCACTCAGGCTCACATGCATCGAATCAGTGATGCCATCCAGCCATCTCATCCTCTGTCGTCACCTTCTCCTCCTGCCCCCAAACCCTCCCAGCATCAGAGTCTTCTCCAATGAGTCAATTCTTTGCATGAGGTGGCCAAAATACTGGAGTTTCAGCTTTAGCATCATTCCTTCCAAAGAAATCCCAGGGCTGATCTCCATCAGAATGGACTGGTTGGATCTTCTTGCAGTCCAAGGGACTCTCAAGAGTCTTCTCCAACACCACAGTTCAAAGGCATCAATTCTTCGGTGCTCAGCCTTCTTCACAGTCCAGCTCTCACATCCATACATGACCACAGGAAAGACCATAGCCTTGACAGGACGAATCTTTGTTGGCAAAGTAATGTCTGTGCTTTTGAATATGCTATATAGGTTGGTCATAGCTCTCCTTCCAAGGAGTAAGCGTCTTTTAATTTCATGGCTGCAGTCACCATCTGCAGTGATTTTGGAGCCCAGAAAAACAAAGTCTGACACTGTTTCCACTGTTTCTCCATCTATTTCCCATGTAGTGATGGGACCGGATGCCATGATCTTAGTTTTCTGAATGTTGAGCTTTAAGCCAACCTTTTCACTCTCCACTTTCACTTTCATCAAGAGGCTTTTTAGCCCCTCTTCACTTTCTGCCATAAGGGTGGTGTCATCTGCATAGCTGAGGTTATTGATATTTATCCCAGCAATCTTGATTCCAACTTCTGTTTCTTCCAGTCCAGCGTTTCTCATGATGTACTCTGCATATAAGTTAAATAAACATAGTGACAATATACAGCTTTGACGTACTCCTTTTCCTATTTGGAACCAGTCTGTTGTTCCATGACCAGTTCTAACTGTTGCTTCCTGTCCTGCATACAGATTTCTCCAGAGGCAGATCAGGTGGTCTGGTATTCCCATCTCTTTCAGAACTTTTCACAGTTTATTGTGATCTACACAGTCAAAGGCTTTGGCATAGTCAATAAAGCAGAAATAGATGTTTTTCTGGAACTCTCTTGCTTTTTCCATGATCCAGAGGATGTTGGCAATTTGATCTCTAGTTCCTGTGCCTTTTCGAAAACCAACTTGAACATCAGGAAGTTCATGGTTCACATATTGCTGAAGCCTGGCTTGGAGAATTTTGAGCATTACTTTACTAGCGTGTGAGATGAGTGCAATTGTGTGGTAGTTTGAGCATTCTTTGGCATTGCCTTTCTTTGGGATTGGGATGAAAACTGACTTTTCCAATCTTGTGGCCACTGCTGAGTTTTCCAGATTTGCTGGCATATTGAGTGCAGCACTTTCACAGCATCATCTTTCAGAATTTGGAATAGCTCCACTGGCATTCCATCACCTCCACTAGCTTTGTTCGTAGTGATGCTTTCTAAGGCCCACTTGACTTCACATTCCAGGATGTCTGGCTCTAGGTCAGTGATCACACCATCATGAATCTCTGGGTCGTGAAGCTCTTTTTTGTACAGTTTTTCTGTGTATTCTTGCCACCTCTTCTTAATATCTTCTGCTTCTGTTAGGTCCATACCATTTCTGTCCTTTATCGAGCCCATCTTTGCATGAAATGTTCCTTTGGTATCTCTGATTTTTCTTGAAGAGATCCCTAGTCTTTCCCATTCTGTTGTTTTCCTCTATTTCTTTGCAGTGATCGCTGAAGAAGGCTTTCTTATCTCTTCTTGCTAGACATATATAAACCATTCTGTTCTACAAGGGATTATCATAAAAGATAATTCAGTTTTAAATCCAATCCAAAAGACGGACAATGCCAAACAATGTTAAAACTACCACATAATTACACTCATTTCACATGCTAGCAAGGTAATGCTCAAAATCTTTTTAAAAGCTCAAAAACCTAGCTTTAGGGTTCAACAATACATAAACCAAGAACTTCCAGATGTACAAGCTGGATTTAGAAGAGGCAGAAGAAATGGAGATCAAATGGCCAACATTGGTTGGATCATAGAAAAAGCAAAAGAATTCCAGAAAAACATCTACTTCTGCTACATTTATTCACTACACTAAAGCTTATAACTGTAAGCTAAAGCTTTTTGACTGATCACAACAAACTGGAAAATTCTTAAAGAGATGGGAATACCAGACAGCCTTACCTGCCCCCTGAAAAACCTGTATGCAGATCAAGAAACAACAGTTATAACTGGACATGGAACAATGGACTGGTTCCAAATTGGGAAAGGAATATGTCAACACTGTATATTGTCACCCTGTTTACTTAACTCCTATGCAGAGTACATCATTTAAAGTGCCAGGCTGGATGAAGCATAAGCTGTAATCAAGACTGCCAGGAGAAATATCATTAACCTCAGATATGTAGATGACACCACCTTATGGAAGAAATGGAAGAGGAACAAAAGAGACTCTTGATCTTCCATAAAAAACATCTACTTAATTGACTATGCTAAAGCTTATGATTATAAGCTAAAGAGGAGAGTGAAAACTCTGACTTAAAACTCGACATTCAAAAAACCAAAATCATGGCATCTGATCCCATCACTTCAAGGCAAAAGATGGGGAAGCAATGGAAACAGTGACAGACTTTATTTTCTTGGGCTCCAAAATCACTGCAGATGGCGACTGTATCCATGATATTAAGACACTTGCTCCTTGGAAGAAAAGCTATGACAAAGTAGACAGTGTACTAAAAAGCAGAGACATTACTTTGCTGATAAAGGTCTGTAAAGTCAAAGCTATGGTTTTTCCAGTAGTCATGTACAGATGTGAGAGTTGGCTGCACATAAAGAAGGCTGAGTTCATAAAGAAGGCTGAACACTGAAGAACTGATGCTTTCAAACTGTGATGTGTTTCAAACTGTGGTTAAGACTTTTGAGTGTCCCTTGGACTGCAAGGAGATCAAACCAGTCCATCCTAAAGGAAATCAACCCTGAATAGTCATTGGAAGGACTGATGTTGAAGCTGAATCTCCGATACTCTGGCCACCTGATGCAAAGAGCCAACTCATTGGAAAAGACCTTGATGCTGGGAAAGATTGAAGGCAGGAGAAGAAGGGGATGACAGCGGATGACATGGTTGAATGGCATCACTGACTCGATGGATATGAGTTTGAGCAAGCTCCGGTAGTTGGTGATGGACAGGGAAGCCTGGCAAACTGCAGTCCATGGGTTGCAAACAGTCAGACACAACTGAGCAACTGAACAACAACCACCATCATAAAAGAGGGCTTCCCAGGTGGTGCTATTGGTAAAGAACCTGTCTCATATGCAAGAGACATATGAAACATGGGTTCTATCCCCAGGTCTGGAAGATCCCCTGGAGGAGGAAATGACAACACAATCCATTATTCTTGCCTGGAGAATCCTATGGACAGTGGAGTCTGCTGGACCACAGTCCAAGGGATCACAAAGGGTCAGACATAAAAGAGAAATGAGTGGATAAACAGCACTTGAAAGAAAGCGAAAGTCATTCAGTTGTGTCTGACTCTTTGGTACCCCATGGACTCTAGCTAACCAGGTCCCACTTTTCACGAAATTCTCCAGGCAAGAATACTGGAGAGGGCAAGCATTCCCTTCTGCAGGGGATCTTCCCCATCCAGGGATTGAATCCTGGTGTCCCACACTGTCAGCAGATTCTTTCTGTGTGAGCCACCAGGGAAGCACTTAGTTTTCTGTCAAACTAGGCCATAGAGATGCTTAATATATGGGATAACTGGATACCCCTGGAAAGCTGTCCTATATAGAATCTCTTCACAAGCACCCTATATGTTTCCCAGAGGAACTACACGGGAAAAATGATTATATTATTTAGAATGTTTCTGGCTTAATAGGAATTCCATATTAACTTGCTAAAAGAATGAGAGGATTTATTGTCTCATAAAACAGGAAGTTTGAGCAGGTTTCTAAGCTTATTGAATACATGACTTAATGAGGTCATCAAAGTCATTGGTTTTATCTGTATTTTGTCTCTTTTATTTTCAGGGTTGGCTTTATGCTATGACTGGTTTCCCTCAAGCTTACAAGGTGACTGCCATGAGAGATCAACGTTAGAGGCTTTTTCCTGTTCCTAGGTTCTTGGCTGAACAGAAAAGAACTTTCCCAGAAGCCTTCAGCTGACTACTTAATTCTTTTAACTCTGAATAATTTCCATGTCTATTTTCCTACCAATCACTGGCAGGTAGAAAGATAAATATTATGATTGATTTAGACTAAATAGAACCCACTCGGACCCCTACTGAATTCTATAAGGTTTATAGAAGGAGATGGATATTTTGGGAAAAATGAATTCAGTTTCTCATAGGGTAATGGATGGGGGGTTGTGGAATATGGGTGGATAAACAACAATTAAAATGCATTATTATAAACTCTTTGGCTATCAAGAACTTTTCCACATATACATTTTCATTCCATACATTCTAACAGATTTTTTTAATGTATGAATGATGAAATATGTCTCAATTTCTTCCCAAAAGGAGAAAATCTAAAGTCAATTACTGCATTTATCCTGAAGTACAAGATCTCTAGGTAGTATTCAGTCCTTACATGTAGCTCCCAATGGTTCAGTGATTTCTTGCTCACAAGTGATTTATCTTCATTAAATGTACACAGATACAATGTAGTGAAAAGCATGATAATTACAGTGAAAAAAAAACTCCCTCTTGTAAAGGTGAACAATAAGAAAATATGTGGTTATCTGTAATACACTTTACTCATTGGACAGGGATACAAAAGTTTCCTGTTCTGTCAGGAAAGTGATTTTCCATAGCTTGTGAATCAGAGTTTTTATTTTCTCAGAGTATAGTCATGTCTGTTTTCTCTGTGACCTGAGAGTGGACAGTACAGAAAATTTCTTTTCTGGGTCTGCACCACTTTAACAATGTATTTTTTGAAGGTAAAAATTGCTGAGACTCCGGTGGAACCTGGTGGGCTGCAGTCCATGGGGTCAGGAAGAGTCAGACACGACTGAGCGACTTCACTTTCACTTTTCACTTTCATGCACTGGAGAAGGAAATGGCAACCCACTCCAGTGTTCTTGCCTGGAGAATCCCAGGGACGGGGGAGCCTGGTGGGCTGCCATCTATGGGGTCACCCAGAGTCGGACACGACTGAAGTGACTTAGCAGTAGCAGCAGTGTTTGCTTTAGAAAATTTAGGTTTTGTTTGTTTGTTTTTTAAATAGCTGTTCAGTCTACTTGTTTTCAATCAACCCCATGACTAAAAATACACAATCAGAAATTATTTGGGGCTATGAATCTGGAAGGTTCTGATTTATCATATCAAGCTCCATGCTCTGTATGTACCATGAGACCTTAATGTAGTACCTTCTTTTCCTCTTGGTCTTGGTTACCAGGTGATTTAACAACTTCCTCTGGCAGGAACATCCCTGCTTCAGACAGTTGCATCTTCACAATAAACAGACTGCCCTTTTATCAGTCACACAGTGCTTTACAGGAGGTGCTTGGGAGAGGTTTGGGGGAACAATTGCTTTGTTTCAATCTTATTTTCTCTCAAATTTTTAGATTATTACTCTTATACAACTTAGCTTTTCTAAATTATCCCGGCCTTGATTGCTAAATTTCCAATTGTTTTGATTATAATCCATACATGAACACGTGTCTTAGCAGACACATAATTTTCTCACTCAGATTTTAAATGAGCCATCTGCAGACAAAAGTTTTCTCCATATTTTAAGATGTTATGCAATGTCAAAAAAAAAAAAAAAAAAAGGTTCAACCTAATCTTAAGGCATAAATTTTCTCTACTAAGATCCATGATGACCCCACCCATCATCAGAAGTTGATGTGTCAATATACAATAGTTTTAAAAATAAGTTTTCTATAGAATAACTAGTATTCTCAGGTTCCTGTTACAGAAAAATATTATTATTGTCTTATACCAGTTTTACCCCTTTTATACTTTTTTATACTTTAGAATGTTATTTTCAGTTTTCTAATTCTAACACAAATATTTCATTCATTTAGCATGCTTACTCTAGGAACTTTGATTCAAACAGCTTAAATATTATTGCTATGCATAAGCTAATCTAGGAGAAAGACAATCTTCTGAATTTATCAATTCAGGAGCTCACTTATATTATAAAATTTCAAGTTTTATTATCTCTCAGGTCTCCTGGTCACAGGAGATGCCATCTTAAAATTGGTTCTACCCATACTTAGAGAATTACCGCCAAGGATGATCATGACTATTTGCATTCTCCTTCACATCAAAGGAAAAAGAAGATATGTTTCTGAAAATTATTGCCAATTACAGAGAAAGAATTTTTTCCAAAAGTAAATTTCTTCATGATTGATTCCTTTTACATTTGTATTACAGAAAAAAAATCACTAACAAGTAGATTGCATTAGCTTATCCAGACTGCTTAATGAAGGGCATATTATTGATTTCCAATGTGTCATTCATAGCCTATGGAAATTCATTCTGCCTGTGGGAAAGATGTATATCTAATCAAAATCAAGAAAGTCTGTCCTATGTGCAAAAGATCCAATACGGTTCATTAGGAAGAAATATAAATGTTAAAATTAAATCACAATAAATATGTTAAACATAAGATTTAATTTGGCTAAAGAGACAATTACTATTATTTATTTCTGACAGACCCAGGTTTTAAAAGGACATAGAAAACTTGAAGTATAAGTTACAGAAAGAATCTAAGGGGAGACTACTGACCAGAAATATCAGTATAATATTTAGTTATAATAATAACAGAAAAAAGTCAAAAATATTACCAAGGACTAAAAGATATTTACTATGATCAAGTAAAGTTAGTAACTCCAAATTCAAAAACTTCTATAAATATGTCAACTCAATCTTCACAAGGGAAAACTGAAAATCCACAAACTGGAAAATCTCACAATTCTTTTATTTAATGTTATGTTAAAAACATTTATAGATATACATAGATTACAGAAAGGTAGGTGGATAGATAGATGTGTATTTGAGCATGCACACACATGCATATGTGTATGAATTTTGATTCAGTAATTATTGAATCTGACACTGACCTACAAAAAAGAGAGTAGAAATGTCTGGAGCACTGAATTAGATCATATGTAAGAAAGCTCAAGGATGTAGTAATGTTTCAATGAACTGACCGTGGAAAGCCAAAGCTCACATACCTACTTTAAGCAATTAAAAAAATGTACCGATGAGACTGACACTGCATACTTTTACCTGGTTAAGTCAGGGTTAACAGTGAGTTATATCATCCTTGATTTGTCTTCCTTCATATCAAAAATATGAGCGGGGCCCAGGGTAACAGAGACCAAACAGTAGCACCTAACAGCTGGAAGCAAAGTAAATGTCATTCAATAATCAGAGTGCCTTGATCCACAGGAATCTGTGGTGGTTGCTAATAAATCATGGAATGCCTGGAGTTGAGAGAGACAGACAACCACCTTGTGTGAAACGTGTTTCAATTAATAAAGAAAATGAGAGCTGGCAAGTGAAAGCAGACATCAGGCACTGCAATAGATAACCATAACCTAATAGGTAGATATGAACCAATTCAGCTAGCATCCATTAATTTAAGGGGAAACAGGCTTCCTTTGAGGAAAGACCTTGAAAACCTCAACATAAATATTGGGTTGGCCAAAAAGTTCATTTGGGGTTCTTGTTACATCTTACAAAACCCTATATATCTAGTAAAATGTTAGTTGATTCTTCTTCAGAGGATCCTGGAGCCATCTGAGAGGGCAACATTACATAGGTGAAAGGGTTAACATTTAGGCTCTTCAAAAAATTTTAGATAAGGGGTCTGAGGTATCAATAATATCTATTAAGCCAAAATGATATCCTGTCAAGTCATTAGCTTGATAAATATGGAGGACAGGTGAGAAACTGAATTCTGACCCAAGCCCAACTCATAACGTGCTCAACAGGTTCAAAATGAACACTATGGCTATTTCTTCCGTTCCTAAATATACAAGCAGACTAAATACACTCAGTGATAGAACACCCCTTGTCTTGCCTTTCAGACTTGTGTAGGAGAGCCAAGTAAAACTGGACTTGTCTCTCATAACAAGCTTAAAATCAACAGCAATGCTGCATTCCTGGAAGTGAAGTGTGTTAATGATTTAAAATGGTTTATCCATGCTAAAGTCACTTCAGTCATGTCAGACTCTTTGCGACTCTATGGACTATAGTCCTCCAGGCTCCTCTAACCGTGGAATTCTCCAGCAAGAATACTGGAGTTGCCATGCCCTGCTCCAGGATGAAAGTGGTAGTAGTTGTGATTCGTAGATATTTGCATTTAATTTGCTTGCATGCCTTAGCACAATAGTAATAGATCATGGCAGATAAACATGGACTCCTGTGTACTTAACCAGGTGATAGCCTGACTGTGAATTGAAACTGCTAAGTTTACATGCGATACCTTGGCAGACAATTTGATGGTTACATAGCATCACCGACTCAATGGACATGAATCTGAGCAGACTCCTGGAGACAGTGAAGGACAGGGAAGCATGGTATGCTTCAGTCCATGGGACTGCAAACAACAACAACAAATCTGACTAGCAAAACTTAATACAGACATTATCATTGGAGACAGGTACACCTCTGTTGGTGTGGAAAATAATAAATAAGTAAATTTTCTATCTCCATTAAGTGTGTGTGTATTTATAGAGTAAGGACTAAGGACAACAGTTCACCTTCATGGTTTTCTATAAGTCTATACCAACTCTCTTGCATTCTACATAATATTGTATATAGGGGCATTTATGGTCTTGATAATCCATAGAAAATACCAGTAGTTTGCTATATTGATGATACCAAGGAAAACTGATTTGTTGAGCTGGAAATGTCAAGTTCTCTAGATGCCATATGCTATGCTATGCTAGTCACTTCAGTCGTGTCCGACTCTGTGACCCCATAGACGGCAGCCCACCAGGCTTCCCCGTCCCTAGGATTCTCCAGGCAAGAACACTGGAGTGGGTTGCCATTTCCTTCTCCAGTGCATGAAAGTGAAAAGAGAAAGTGAAGTCGCTCAGTCATGTCCGACTCTTAGCGACCCCATGGACTGCAGTCTAGCAGGCTCCTCCGTCCATGGGATTTTCCAGGCAAGAGTACTGGAGTGGGGTGCCATTGCCTTCTCCGCTAGATGCCATAAAAATACATATATGTTTCTGATACATACTCAATACCCTTTTATATGGATAAGATTTTAATCCACCATCAAGGAAATGCTGGGCTAAGTCCTTTAAGGTATAAAACACTTCCCCAGACCAGGAATGTCCAACCACTAAAGTAAAAGACTCAGATCTTGGTTGACAACTCTAGATTTTGAAACAACACTAACTACAATTGGAAAGCAGCTCCAGTCTATTCACTGTGTTACCTGGAGGTCCGGGGGAAAAACAATACATTTCCAGGTTACAGTAAACTTTTTCTTTTTCTTGTGTTGCAAACTATTATATATTCACTGACATATCAAGAAAAATAGAATGATAGATAATATATGTCAAGCCACAATATGGGAATAGCAGTAATTTCTAAAGTTTGGAGGAAAGAATATGCATCACAGAGCCAAGCTTTATTTTTTTATGTTTTATAGCACCTAGAATGCTACTGAGAATGCTACCGGGTCCTAAAAGTGGATGATTTCCTAACCAGGACCACAAATTGATGCTAACACTAAATGCTCACCATGAACTATGTTTTATCTCAGCAACAATGTCAGTAAGTCCTGCCTGTCTTGCAGACATCCTTTATTTAAACCAGATCTAATCAAGTCTAGAAAGCATCAGTAAATTACATCAACAGAGTTCCATGGCAAATATTTTTGCCACATTGTTGCTCATCCTTAATTCAAACCTCTGACTTTATGAAAACTTTCCAAGAGTAAATTTATAAGAAAAAAAAGTAACCAGGACTGATTCATAGATGATTTGGCACAATGTATTCTGGGCTCCAAAATCACTGCAGATGATGACTGCAGCCATGATATTAAAAGACACTTACTCCTTGGAAGGAAAGTTATGATCAACCTAGATAGCAATAGCATATTCAAAAGTAGAGACATTACTTTGCCAACAAAGGTCCGTCTAGTCAAGGATATGGTTTTTCCTGTGGTCATGTATGGATGTGAGAGTTGGACTCTGAAGAAGGCTGAGCACTGAAGAACTGATGCTTTTGAACTGTGGTGTTGGAGAAGACTCTTGAGAGTCCCTTGGACTACAAGGAGATCCAACCAATCCATTTTGAAGGAGATCAGCCCTGGGATTTCTTTGGAAGGAATGATTCTAAAGCTGGAACTCCAGTACTTTGGGCACCTCATGCGAAGAGTTGACTCATTGGAAAAGACTCTGATGCTGGGAGGGATTTGGGGCAGGAGGAGAAGGGGACGACAGAGGATGAGATGGCTGGATGGCATCACTGACTCCATGGACGTGAGTCTCAGTGAACTCCGGGAGTTGCTGAGGGACAGGGAGTCCTGGCGTGGTGCAATTCATGGGTTCACAAAGAGTCAGACACGAATGAGTGACTGATCTGATCTTATATGATTGGCAGTGATCAGATGAATAATAGATGTCAACTACAAATTGGCACTTACCAAGAGCATTGCCAAGGACTGAACAACAAAGGCATTCGCCATCTGCCTCTGAGGAGATTGAACCCCATGCTGCTGTTGATCTTCAATAATCCCTGAGGAAGTTGAGGGTGGAGTGAGGCACTCTGCTCCAGGGAATCTGGTGGGACAGGACTAGATAGCTGGATGTTTTTAGGAACAGATGTTATGGTCTGAATCCTTGCATCTCCTCATATGTAGAGAAGCACTAAATCCTTTCATGGTGACATCAGATCCTCATGACTAACAAAAACAATTTATAAAATGAGTGCTTCATGGCATTGAAATCCCCCTTCACCAAAACTTTATATATTGACTTTCCCCCACTGCTGCTTTGGAGCAGTTTCAAAGATCTCTGAGGTGCTGCCTCCTGGGCTGCAGTCCTCATTTTGCCCCAAATAAAACTTAACTCACATCTCTCAAGTTGTACATCTTTTTTTTAGTCAACACAAAGATTCATAATAGCCACATTTAAGGATACCCCGGAGATACAATAGTGGAGGAAAGTCTTCACAGTGTGGAGAGTGAATAGGAGTAGAACTTTCTAACCACTTCCTGCGAATTATAGGCAGTCTGGGATTTTCACATACATGAATTTATGAATTGTGGATAATCTCAGGGCCATTTCTTCAGGGCCTAAACTAAACAAGACATGATCATTGAAAACATGTTTCAGGAGAGAAATGCATGATGGATCTATGGGAGTGATATTAACTATAAGAATTTTTCATGTTACAATAACACCTGCCAAAAAGCATCATCTTGTGCAGAATCATGTGTCACAATTACCCATATTTTGTATGTCAGACAAATTCTCTATTGAACCTCCCCAAATCCCATAAACAGAGGAATCATTGTGGCAAGGATGGAATATATTCATATGTCTGATAACATGAAATTTCTCTCAGTGAGGCTAATTCAGTTATGCCATTGCTGAAATGTTGAAAATGATAGCAGAAACAGATATTGGGCCTCAAAACAGCACTATTCCTTTTGCCACCTTAAAGCTATTGGACTTATTTTCAATAGTCCAATTATACTGGACTATTTTCAACTTGAAGGAGGCAGCAATTTGTCTTTATTAGTGCTGATATACATTCCATATGAAGTTTTACACCACCTATTCACAGAATCCACACCAGCATCAGAATTTGTTCCCTTCAAACATCCATTGTATCAATGTGGCATCATACAAATATTGCCTGAAACTAATGTATAGCAATGGTTCATCACTATGTGGCTTAATATGAACTCTACCTCTTTGAAATAGTCAGCCTGATAGAATATTGGAATACAGTGATGAAACCTCATCCAAGACACAGGCTCTGGGAAAATATCATCTGTTTACGGCATTGTATTTGATCTACACCTTGAGCCAAAATCCAGTGTATAAAATTGCTCACTAACACTACAGCACACACCTCTGGGAGCCAAGGGAAATGTGTGAAAAGTAGACATTACCTCCCTTAAAATAATAACCAAAGGTTCATTTATAAAATTTGATTCCAGTCCCCTGAGATTGTATTCTTCTGGGTTAGCATTTCTGGTTTCTTCAAATCAGAAATAAAAAACATTTCTGCTAGAGGAATACAACCGGATCTTCTACTAAATTGGAAGCTGTACTTATCAATCAGGGACTTCAAGTTCATACCACTACTTTTATAAGCCAAATAGGAATTACATCGGCTAGGAAAATCAATCCAAAACATATGATCATAATTTGATTACTGAAACACAGTGTCATGCATGGTAATGACTATCAAGGTACAACTAAAGCAACAATCACCTAATAATGACATAGCATTTAACAGTTCAGACTCCTTGAGAATGATGATCTTGGTTCCTTTCCCAAACCAACAAACTAGACTCAGCAAGGTGATAGTTAATTGAGTCTCTTTTACTAAGTCTTCTAAGCAATGATAATTCAGTATTTTGGAGGAGACTCTCATTAATTAGACTAATACTTCTCCTTGATTTATAAAATATGGATGATTTATTAATATAAGGGGGAAAATTGATAATACAGAACGAAGGCAAATGCGGAGTCATAAAGTATTTAAATGGCACAACAAGTGGATCAAATTGGGCAAGGTTATGGATCTCAAAGCTATGGATTTTCCAGTAATGTATGGATGTGATAGTTGGACCATAAAGAAGGTTGAGTACTGAAGAATTGAAACTTTCGAATCATGGTGCTGGAGAAGACTCTTGACAGTCCCTTGCACTGCAAGGAGATCAAACCTGTCAATCATAAAAGAAGTCAACTGTGAATATTCATTGGAAGGGCTGATGCTGAAGCTGAAGCTCCAATACTTTGGCCAACTGATGCAAAGAGCCAACTCATTTGAAAAGACCCTGATGCTGGAAAAAATTGAAGCCAAAGGGAGTAGAGTGAGGTAGAGGATGAAATGGTTAGATGACATCATGGACTCAATGGACATGAATCTAAGCAAACTCAGAGATAGTGAAGGACAGGGAAATCTGATGTGCTGCAATCCATAGAGTTGCATAGAGTCAAGCATGACTTAGTGACTGAACAGTCACAAATAATGGGCGTCAATCAAAAATTTACAGCCCGATACTGGATGCTCAGGGCTGGTGCACTGGGATGACTCAGAGGGATGGTATGGGGAGAGAGGAGGGAGGAGGGTTCGGGTTGGGGAACACATGTATACCTGTGGTGGATTCATGTTGATGTATGGCAAAATCAATAAGTAACCTCCAATTAAAATAAATGTTTATATTAAAAAAACTTACAGCACAGATAAAAACTGTTATAAGATTATCGTTACCATCTTTCTAAATTCCATATATATGTGTTAGTATACTGTATTGGTGTTTTCTTTCTGACTTACTTCACTCTGTAAAATAGGCTCTAGTTTCAGGGTGGGACGATTTGGGAGAATGGCATTGAAACATGTATAATATCATATATGAAATGAATCACCAGTCCAGGTTCAATGCATGATACTGGTTGCTTGGGGCTGGTGCACTGGGATGACCCAGAGGGATGGTATGGGGAGGGAGCAGGGAGGGGGTTCGGGTTGGGGAACACGTGTATACCTGTGGTGGATTCATGTTGATGTATGGCAAAACCAATACAATATTGTCAAGTAATTAACTTCCAATTAAAATAAATAAATTTATATTAAAAAAGGAAGAAAAAAAAGAAATATTCTGCAATACTGATTTAAAAAAAAAAAAAAACTGTTATAAGGTAAAGGAAGACATACATATAAATTACAAATCTCCAAGGGAACACAACCAATAGAATTTGTTTGTATGCATATGTATAGTTATCTCTGTTGGCTAATGATAAGATCTTGTATATAGAAAATCCTAAAGGCTCCACCAAAAATATATTCAGTGAAACAGTAGGATGTAAGATCAGCATATAAGAATCAGCTCCATTTCTCTATATAATGTATTATCTGAAAAAGAATCAGAGTATACAATCCTATTTACAATTTACAGTCCTATTTACAATTATTTAGCTTTCAAAATAGTGCAATACTTAAGGATGAATTTAATGAAGGAAGTGGAAGATCTATACATCAAAAACTATAAAACAATGATGAAATAAATTGAAGATACAAAGAAATTGAAACATATCTCATGTTCATAGACTTAAAGTCACAGTGTTAAAATCCTCATGCCACCCAAAGCCATCTATAGATTCACTACAATCTGTATCAGAAATCTCAATGGCATTCGTTAGAAAAATAAAAACAACCCTAAAATCGATATGGAACCACAAAAGACCCTGAATAGTCAAAACTATTTTGACAAAGAACAAAGCTGAGGTATCATATTCCTTGATTACAAATTATATTACAAAGCTGTAGTAATTCAAACAAGACAGCACTGGCATAAAATAGACACATAAACCAACAGAACAGAATTGAGAGCCCAGAAAATAAATCCATATATACATGGTGGACCATTATTTGACACAGAAGTCCAGAATATTCATTGGTAAAGACACTCTCGTCAATAAATAGTGCTAGGAGAACTGAATATTCACAGGTAAAAGAATGAAGTTTTATCCCTATCTTCTAACCCTCACAAGAATTAGCTCAAAATGGATTAACAACTTAAATCTGAAACTATAAAACTCCCAGAAGACAGCACTCTGGAAAAGTTCTTTGGCACTGGTCTTGGCAACAATTTTTCTTTTATTTTTTTAAATTTTTATATAATACCAAAAGCACAACCAACAAAATAAAAAAAAATCAACAAATTTGATTACTTAAAACTTAAAAGCTTCTACACGGCAAAATAAAAAATAAACAAAATGAAAATTTGATGAACAGAATGGGAGAAAATATTTTCAAATTGTATATCATAGATAAGGGATTAATATTCAAAATATATAAGTAACTCATAAAGCTCAATAGCAAAAAGAAAAAAAATCAGATTAAAATTGGCAGAGGACCTAAATCAACTTTTTTTTCCAGAAAATACATACAATCAGCCAACAAGTATGTGAACAGGTGTTTAGCTTCACTAATTATCACAGAAATGAAAGTAAAAACCTTAATGAGATATCATCTCATAATATTAGAATGATATTATCAAACAGACAAGAGATAGAATGTGCTGGCAAGAAGGTGGAGAAAAGGGAACCCCAATGTAAGCGAGGAATATAAATTGGAAAACTATTATGCAAAATCATATGGAGTTTTCTCAAAAAATTAAAAATCAATCTACCATATGATCAAGCCAAAATCACTTTCTAGAAGAGATATCTGCACTCCCAACTCACTGAAGTAAGACTCAACCTTGGGCAAGACATGGAAACAGCCTACCAGTCCATTGATGGATAACTGGATAAGTGTACATATAACACACACACACATATGTGTGGAATATTATATATAATGGAAAATTATTCAGCCACAAATAAGAATAAATCCTTATATTTACAACAATGTGAATGGAACTTGAGGACATTGTGCTCAGTGAAGTAAGTCAAAGAAAGGAAAAGTGCCCTGTGATAGAGGAAAATAACAGTTGGGAAAAACTAGAATTCTCTTCAAGAAAATTAGAGATACCAAGGGAATATTTTATGCAAAGATGGGGAGAATAAAGGACAGAAACAGTATGGACCTAACAAAAGCAGAAGATATTAAGAAGATGTGGCAAGAATACACAGAGAACTATACAAAAAAGATCTTCACGACCCAGATAACCACGATGGTGTGATCACTCACCTAGATTCAGACATCCTGGAATGAGAAGTCAAGCCAGCCTTAGGAAGCATCACTATGAACAAAGCTAATGGAAGTATGATAGAATTCCAGCTGAGGTATTTCAAATCCTAAAAGATGATGCTGTTAAAGTGCCGCACTCAATATGCCAGCAAATATGGAAAACTCAGCAGTGACCACAGGACTGGAAGAAGTCAGTTTTCATTCCAATCCCAAAGAAAGGCAATTCCAAAGAATGTTCAAACTACTGCACAATTGCACTCATCTCACACATTAGCAAAGTAATGCTCAAAATTCTTTAAGCCAGGCTTAAACAGCACATGAACGTTGAACTTCCAGATGTTCAAGCTGGTTTTAGAAAAAAGCAGAGGAACCAGATTGCCAACATCTGTTGGATCATCGAAAAAGCAAGAGAGTTCCACAAAGACACCTATTTCTCCTTTATTGACTATGCCAAAGTCTTTGACTGTGTAGATCACAATAAACAGTGGAAAATTCTGAAAGAGGTGGGAATACCAGACTACCTGACCTGCCTCTTGAGAAATCTGTATGCAGGTCAGGAACCAACAATTAGAACTGGACATGGAACAACAGACTGGTTCCAAATAGGAAAAGGAGTCTGTCAAGGCTGTATATTGTCACCCTGCTTATTTAACTTATATGCAGAGTATATCATCAGAAATGCCAGGCCAGATGAAGCATAAGCTGGAATAAAGATTGCCAGAAGAAATATCAATAACCTCAGATATGCAGAGGACACCACCTTTAAGGCAGAAAATGAAGAAGAATTAAAGAACTTCTGGTGAAAGTGAAAGAGGAGAGTGAAAAAGCAGGCTTAAAACTCAACATCCAGAAAACTAAGATTATAGCATCATGTCCCATCACTTCATGGCAAATGGGTAGGAAATAATGGAAAACAGTGACAGACTTTATTTTCTTGGGCTCCAAAATCACTGCAGATGATGACGGCAACCATGAAATAAAAATACACGTGCTTCTTAGAAGAAAAACTATGACCAACCTTAACAGCATATTAAAAAGCAGACATTACTTTTTCAAAAAAAAAGTCCATTTAGTCAAAGCTATGGTTTTTCCAATAGTCGTGTATGTATGTGAGAGTTGGACACTAAAGAAAGTTGAGCACTGAAAAATTGATGCTTTTGAACTGTGGTGTTGGAGATGACTCTTCAGAATCCCTTGGACTGCAAGGAGATCAACCAGTCAATCCTCAAGGAAATCAGTCCTGAATATTCTTTGGAAGGACTCATGCTGAAGCTGAAACTCCTATACTTTGGCCACCTGATACAAAGAACTGACTCACTTGGAAAAGACTCTGATGCAGGGAAAGATTGAAGGCAGGAGGAGAAGGGCACAACAGAGGATGAGATGATTGGACGGCATCACCAACACAATGCACATGAATTTGAGCAAGCTCTGGATTTGGTTATGGACAGGGAAGTTTGGCATGCTGCAGTCCATGGGGTCACAAAGAGCTGGACATGTCTGAGTGACTGAACTGAACTGATAGATATCAGTTATAAGGGGAATTTTGAAAAACTGACCTCATAAACAGAGTAGAATGGTGGTTGCCATGGGCTAAATGTGTGTGGGGGGGAATGGAGAGATGTTAGTTGAAGTATATAGACTTTCAGTTAGAAGATGAATAAGCTCTGGGATGTAATACATAGCCTGGTGATTAAGTTAAGAATGCTGCTGCTGCTGCTAAGTCGCTTCAGTTGTGTCCAACTCTGTGCAAACCCATAGATGGCAGCCCACCAGGCTCCCCTATCCCTGGGATTCTCTAGGCAAGAACACTGGAGTGGGTTGCCATTTCCTTCTCCAATGCATGAAAGTGAAAAGTGAAAGTGAAGTCACTCAGTGGAGTCCAACTCTTAGCAACCCCATGGATTGCAGCCTACCAGGCTCCTCCATCCAAGGGATTTTCCAGGCAACAGTACTGGAGTGGGGTGCCATTGCCTTCTCCAAGTTAAGAAGAAGGCAATAGCAGCAGCAGCTACATGCTATATCACTTTAGTTGTGTCCGACTCTTTGTGACCCTGTGGACTGTAGCCCGCCAGGATCCTCTGTCCATGGGATTCTCCAGGCAAGAATAGTGGAATGGGTGCCAGGCCTTCCTCCAGGGGATCTTCTGACCCAGGAATCAAACTCAGGTCTCTTTCATCTCCTGCACTGACAGTCAAGTTCTGTACCACTAAAGACCCCTGGGAAGCCTGTGTTTGTAGGGTAACAGCATAGAAAACTTCACTCCTGACCAAGATGAGACTGAGTCATTTGTAAATTCCCCAGTGAGTTCAGGTGATTGTAGAAATAATATCCCTTTTCCACAAGCATATAATCACGGCATATTTTATGAAAATCAAGGTAAATTCTCTCTGAGGAACACAGACTTAAGCATCATGAAAGAGAGTGATGAGAACAGATGCTCTGAAATAGACTGGAATTTCTTCTCTGAAAATATATATTCAAAAAAATTCAATGTTCTTATATTTAAAAGAGAGGCCTGCAATTCAGGCTTATAGTCTTCTTTTTCTTATGAGGATTGAATGACATTACATAGAGCCTTAAGACAGTGCTAGTCACAAATATGCATTCAGTAAAGGTAGGCTTTTATATTAACAGTGGTACATAGCTATTGATGATGTACAGTTTATATCCCTAATACATTTTGTAGTGGATATTTTGAACTATGAATATATGGCAAAAGAAATGCTGTTATTGTCTAAATTTTTCTGAGCTGGAAACAATGGATATCCTCAAATGATCAATTTTCTGGCAAGGGTAGAAAAGCAGTCTCTAAAGTAACTAAATCTGAAACCATATCAGAATTTGGAAATAAAATCTATACTTCGAATTTCACTAAGAAACAGAGGATCATTGGTAACACCACAGCTCAGTAGCAATACACTTTGTGTTATCAATTCTCTTTTCACAGTCTTCAAGTTCAGTTCAAACTCTGTTCACAGAGTCTTCAGTTCAGTTCATTTCAAACTCTAAGAGGTGTCTGACTCTTTGTGACTCTATGGACTGCTGCACACCAGGCTTCCCTGTCCATCACCAACTCCAGGAGCTTACTCAAACTCATGTCCATTGAGTCGGTTACGCCATCCAACCATCTAATCCTCTGTTGTCCCCTTCTCCTCCTGCCTTCAATCTTTTCCAGCATCAGGATCTTTTCAAGTGAGTCAGTTCTTCACATCAGGTGACCAAAGTATTGGAATTTTAGCTCCAGCATCAGTCCCTCCAATAAATATTCAGGACTGATTTCCTTTAGGATTGACTGGTTTGATCTTCAAAGTTAATAACCAGTTATTACTGGTTTCATACTTACAGCAATGCTACTCAATTTAAGTAAGATTCAGGCCCTTCAGCACTGTTCTGTGGTGACCCAAGGACTACAGAGCTGATAAAGCCAAGGAGGGTCTTGGAATGCAGGAACAGAAAAACCAGATGCTGATTATCCTTCCTTCCCCCATGTTGTAATTATTAACAGATTACAGGTCCTCCTGAGCAGTATAAATTGTCTCCCCTCCTACCCTACACAGGACGAAGGTATTTGCCTTACTCTTCCCCCACACAGTATACATGCCTCATCCAATCAGCATATGACCTGCAAGACCCCTATCCCACTCCTTGTACCCTGGGTAAAAGTGGACTAAAGACCTGTGTTCAACATTGGTTCTCCCTTGAGCTGACCTACTGTTCTGATAGCGTTCCCCATGCTAATAAACTTATTTCCCTCTTATTCTGTCTTATATCTGGAAATTCTTTTCCAATCCACGCCTGGTCCACAACATGTTCTATGTTAATTTTTTGCAAGATTTTTAAAGTTATTTTTACTTTATTTGGAAGTCTTAAATTAACTATCGACCTCAGTGAATTCTGCTTTCATTATTTTATGAAAAACCTTTAATTGACTATCATAAAATAGAATATTGTGCAGTACTATTTGATATTTACCACTACACTAAAGACATGGGTTATTTAGAATAAGGTTTAGATGATTCAGAATACAATTTTCTATTGAATAAAATGGTTACATTTTCTGTTCCTCTTATTTACTTGATAACATGTACAGATGAGATGAATATGTAACCTTATCTGTTAAGAATATGAAAATAAATGATTTTTCTTCTTTTTATAATCTCTAAAATAAAGTTTAATGCCATTGCATAATTTCCACAGTTCTTTCATGGGTTTGGGGCTATATATGTTCATAGCATATTACAATATGAAATACATTTTGTGTATTTTTCTGCAAGTTTCAAATCCACTAAACCCAATGCTTTCTACATAGCTGCCAAATTAGTCATATGGTACTGATTTCATACTTTTTTGCTTATTTCAAAGAAATGTATTATTTTCACTGTATTTTTTAAAAAGTGAGTACATTCTTCAACTCAAAATTTGCCCAAGTATATTTTCTGTTAGCAACCAACATGGTAAGTGTTTTGAAATCAACTGAGAAACATTGTTTTGTTTTGTTTTAATACAAAAATGCTGAGGAAAAAATCATTACTCAAGCATCACCAAGTTATGTTACAATGATAGTTAGCATTGACAATGTATATTTTTGACAGAGATTCAAATACAGTATCAATTTTAGAAGACTGAGGCAGTTTCATTGTCCCTCTCACAGCATCTGTAGGCATGTACTGAGTAAAATATATACTTGCTTAAAATTATCTTCATAAAATATTCATAAAACTAACAGAGAAAAAAGGACAATGCTTTGATAGTCTATAAGATATAAAGGTTACTATAATCAGCTAATAAACTATCAGTCTGGTCCCTGACTAAGGAATTCATTTCTAAAAAAAGCTCCATTATCTCTTTAATTATAGCATCGGCAAAAACAAGAATGTGAAGCTTTGTCGGAATTTCTCTATTGTCAGGATAGGTAGATGACATTTTGTGAAATTTACGAAGCCTTCACTAATTGTTCATAATGTTGCAGCAGTGTGGTTTCTTTAAATTTGCAAATAGTGTATTTTATGGAAAGGAAATAATGAAGCAGATGTTCTACCTGATTTTAATGAAGTTTAGGTGGTTTGAGCAAAACGTCCTTCAGATTCATGAGTACTTAAGAATGCACTCCTGAGAAAAAAGTCATGCCCAATTTTTATCCTTACTTACTTATGCATAATAAATACATATTTATATATAGACTCTGGGTCAATGTGAACCTGTCAGGTAATGATTGCTGAAGAACAGGTAGGGCAGATGTGGACAACCAGTCATCTAAGTGATAAAAGTGTAACTTCTGCTTATTTTAAAATACAATTTAGTCCTCAGGCTAAATGCAACAACTTACTATATGTATTCAGTGTTTAAACGAGATCAATGCATGGAAAACTTCAAGAATGACACATCCAGCAAAGCATGAAGAAAGGTGAGCACGGAGAAAGAGAATGGTATTTAGGGAAAGGTTAGATCAGGTTAAAGCAAAAATTCTAATTTCCAATTTATCTCATTTTGTATTACTGGCATATTTATAATAAAATAGTATTTATATACCAATTATACATTTTATATATCTACCCCTGGATTAACTCTAACTATCAGTTATCTAAGCATTTGGACTTTGCTAGGCTGGCCAAGCTTGTAATTGCTTTTGCTGAATTAAATTGGAAGATGACAGTGCACTATTCTGAACATTACTTTTAAAATTATATGAAAATTGTGACTTTTTATGCAAAGATTTTCAAGGATGCAATTAATGAAATTAGAGAGGGGGCTTCCTATGAGGTTCCTTAGGGAAATGTTTTTCTAATTTCAATATCACTAATAGATGTATTTGTCCTGAATAAAACACTATAAATGTGGTTATTAAAAACTGGTTATTATTACTTATTCAGATTATTATAGAAGTTAGAGACATGTGGGAGAATAATATTCAGTAAGAATAAAACATATTTTAGCATGGAACTTTTTATGCCCATGATTCTGTATGTGCATTAACTTAATGTATATTAATTACATAAGCAATTATCATTTTTGTAGACAAAGTGTTTTGTCAAGAATGTACAGAGAAAGTTGAAAATATGTATTAATATAAATTGATTTCACTAAGACAAGTATGTTGATATATTTGTATGTTTCTTTGCCTTTTATTTGGGTGGCATATAATTTAATATTAAATGTATATACTCACAAACCTACAAAAAACTGTACATGCATTTTCCTATATAAACCTAAACATATATATACAGCTTATATATACGAAACATATAAAACAAATATATTTGTTTTTTAAATTGCCATCATATACATACATACACATACACACAGATATATGTATATGTACATATATTTTGTTTTTGTATACCTTCAATTTTTTCACTTTGCATTAACTTTTTTCTTGTTTCTGCTTCTCATTACATATTTTATATTATAGTTTGGTGTAGTTTCTTATAAATTACTGTTTATTAAAATTCAATTGGATTTTTCACAATTTCAAGTAAGATGAAAATAGAAATAACTAAAAATATATGCCTATGAAGTTTTGAAATCAATTTATAGTATCATTTTGGTATAAAAAGTATTAAATATCCTTTATGCATATTGTTAACTTATTGCACTCATCACACATGCTAGTAAAGTAATGCTCAAAATTCTTCAAGACAGGCTTCAGCAATACATGAACCGTGAACTTCCAGATAGACAAACTGGTTTTAGAAAAGGCAGAGGAACCAGAGATCAAAATGCCAGCATCCGATGGATCATGGAAAAAGCAAGAGAGTTTCAGAAAAACACCTATTTCTCCTTTATTGACTGTGCCAAAGCCTTTGACTGTGTGGATCACAATAAACTGTGGAAAATTCTGAAAGAGATGGGAATACCAGACCACCTGACCTGCCTCTTGAGAAACCTGTATGCAGGTCAAGAAGCAACAGTTAGAACTGGACATGGAACAGCAGACTGGTTCCAAATAGGAAAAGGAGTATGTAAGGCTGTATATTGTTACCCTGCTTATTTAACTTATATGCAGAGTACATCATGAGAAATGCTGGGCTGGAAGAAGCATAAGCTGGAATCAAGATTGCTGGGAGAAATATCAATAACCTCAGATATGCAGATGATACCACCCTTATGGCAGAAAGTGAAGAGGAACTAAATAGCCTCTTGATGAAAGTGAAAGAGGAGAGTGAAAAAATTGGCTTAAAACTCATCATTCAGAAAACAAACATCATGGCATCGGTCCCATCACTTCATGGGAAATAGATGGGGAAACAGTGGAAACAGTGTCAGATTTTATTTTTGGAGGGCTCCAAAATCACTGCAGATGGTGACTGCAGCCATGAAATTAAAAGACACTTACTCCTTGGAAGGAAAATTATGACCAACCTAGACAGCATATTCAAAAGCAGAGACATTACTTTGCCAGCAAAGGTCCATCTAGTCGAGGCTATAGTTTTTCTTGTGGTCATGTATGGATGTGAGAGTTGGACTGTGAAGAAGGCTGAGTGCTGAAGAATTGATGCTTTTGAACTGTGGTGTTGGAGAAGACTCTTGAGAGTCCCTTGGACTGCAAGGAGCCCCATCAGTCCATCCTAAAGGAGATCAATCCTGGGTATCCATTGCAAGGAATGATGCTGAACCTGAAACTCCAGTACTTTGGCCACCTCATGTGAAGAGTTGACTCACTGAAAAAGACTCTGATGCTGGGAGGGATTGGGGGCAGGAGGAGAAGGGGACGACAGAGGATGAGATGGCTGGATGGCATCACCGACGCTATGGATGGGAGTCTGAATGAACTCTGGGAGTTGGTGATGGACAGGGAAGCCTGGCGTACTCCAATTCATGGGGTTGCAGAGAGTCGGACATGACTGAGTGACTGAACTGAACTGAGGGGAAATTAAGGAACTTTTTCTGGAGAATTCCACAGACAAAAGAACCTAGCGGGCTACAGTCCATAGGGTCCTGTAAAGTTGCACATGACTGAGCGACTAACATTTCAGGGGTCTTAAATGTTTTTCTTGCTTTTATAAGTGGATTACATTTGTATAATAAGTCATGACTGTGCTTAAAGCTTTCCAGTATTCTTGCTTGGACTATCCCATGGACAGAGGAGCCTAGCGGGCTATAGTCAACAGAGTTGCAAAGAGTTGGAAATGACTGAAGCGACCGAGCACCTGCACACATAAATTTAAACAAAACTCTTGACTATGGTAATAACAAACAGTTAACTGGACTCTTCTGTCTGTAAGAAGAACTAAATTCTTCTACTCTAAATGATCCATCTTAAATGGTATAAAGATGTTTATAATAGTTTATCAGTTTTATTTTAGATATTTTTAGATATATTGAGTAAAACTTTTGTTGTCATTTGATTCACTTCTTTAACTGAAGCATCAGATCAGATCAGATCAGTTGCTCAGTTGTGTCCGACTCTTTGCGACCCCATGAATCGCAGCAAGCCAGGCCTCCCTGTCCATCACCAACTCCCGGAGTTCATTCAGACCCACGTCCATCAAGTCAGTGATGCCATCCAGCCATCTCATCCTCTGTCGTCCCCTTCTCCTCCTGCCCCCAATCCCTCCCAGCATCAGAGTCTTCTCCAATGAGTCAACTCTTCACATGAGGTGGCCAAAGTACTGGAGTTTCAGCTTCAGCATCATTCCTTCCAAAGAAATCCCAGGGCTGATCTTCAGAATGGACTGGTTGGATCTCCTTGCAGTCCAAGGGACTCTCAAGAGTCTTCTCCAACACCACAGTTCAAAAGCATCAATTTTTTGGTGCTCAGCCTTATTCACAGTCCAACTGTCACATCCATACATGACCACAGGAAAAACCATAGCCTTGAGTAGACGAACCTTTGTTGGCAAAGTAATATCTCTGCTTTTGAATATGTGATCTAGGTTGGTCATAATTTTCCTTCCAAGGAGTAAGTGTCTTTTAATTTCATGGCTGCAGTCACCATCTGCAGTGATTTTGGAGCCCAGAAAAATAAAGTCTGACACTGTTTCCACTGTTTCCCCATCTATTTCACATGAAGTGATGGGACCAGATGCCATGATCTTCGTTTTCTGAATGTTGAGCTTTAAGCCAACTTTTTCACTCTCCACTTTCACTTTCATCAAGAGGCATTTTAGTTCCTCTTCACTTTCTGCCATAAGGGTGGTGTCATCTGCATATCTGAGGTGATTGATATTTCTCCCAGCAATCTTGATTCCAACTTGTGTTTCTTCCAGTCCAGCATTTTTCATGATGTAATCTGCACATAAGTTAAATAAACAGGGTGACAATATACAGCCTTGATGTACTCCTTTTCCTATTTGGAACCAATCTGTTGTTCCATGTCCAGTTCTAACTGTTGCTTCCTGACCTGCATACAAATTTCTTAAGAGGCAGATCAGGTGATCTGGTATATTGTATTATATTAATATATTAGTTTAATATATTATATTTATTTATATTTAATATAAACTATTATATTAGTTTCATGTGTACAGCACAGTGATTCAGTATTTTTGCAGATTATTCCCACTAAAATTTATCACTGGACCATGGTTATAATTCCCAGTGCTATACACGCTTTGTTGCTTATCTATTGTATATACAGTAGCTTGTATTTATTAATCCCATACCCTTAATGTGTACCTTCCCTCTTCCCTACCCCTTTTGGTAACCACAAGTTTGTTTTATCTGTGCATCTGTTTCTGTTTTGCATATATATTCTTTTATATTATTTTTAAATTATATTTGTGATATCATACACTAAGTATATACCTTTCTCTGACTTATTTCACTAAGAATATTATGCTTACTCTTACTTTTGCATACTGTTGCTCTTTTATGACCCTGGGGTTGTTTATTCTTTTCAGAACTTTAAACTTTGACATGTTTTGTCAAAAGTTTGGTACTGTATTCTGGCACTATTTTAAATTACCATTCTGAATTCTATTCATTACATTCTTCTTGCATTTCTAGTTTTTTATATCTTGCTATTTTTAAATTTTTTTTTAATTGAATGACAATTGCTTTATAGAATTTTGTTGTTTTCTGTCAAGCATCACATGAATCAGTCATAGGTATAAATATGTCCCATCTGTCTTGAACCTCCCTCCAAACTCCCTCTCCACCCCACCCTCTATATTGATACAGAGCCCCTGTTTGAGTTCCTGAGACAAAGAGGAAATTCCCATTGGCTATCTATTTTAAATATGACAATATAAGTTTCCATGTTACTCTGTCCATATTTCACCCTCTCCTCCCATCTCCCCATGTCCTTAAGTCTGTTCTTTATGTCTGTTTCTCCATTGCTGCCTTGCAAATAAATTCATCAGCACCATCTTACTAGAGTCCATATATATGTGTTAGTATAAAATGTTTTTGAAAAAAAGAGTTAGTATAAATAATCTGTAACAGAAAGAGATAAATGAAACAGCAATAGCTATAAATACTTTTACATGTATTTTGAGATTTTGAGATGTCGTTCTACTTTATCATCTTTTTATATTTCAGCGTTTCCCCAAATAAACTTCAATTAGTACCCTCACCTCATAATATATTTATGTTATAGAAAGTTTTATTTACAACTTTTTTTCATAATTTAGCAACTATATGTAAAATAGACCAAAGTATGTCCTCATCAGTTCAGTTCAGTCGCTCAGTCGTGTCTGACTATTTGCAACCCCATAGACTGCAGCACGCCAGGCTTCCTTGTCCATCACCAACTCCCAGAGCTTACTCACACTCATGTCCATTGAGTTGGTGATGCCATCCAACCATCTCATCCTCTGTCATTCCCTTCTCCTCCAGCCTTCAATCTTTCCCAGCATCAGGATCTTTTCAAATCAGTTAGTTCTTTGCATCAGGTAGCCAAAATATAGGAGTTTCAGCTTCAGGATCAGTTCTCCCCATGAATAGTCAGGATGGATTTCCTCTATGATGGACTGGTTGTACCTCTTTCCTGTCCATGAGACTCTCAAGACTTTCCTCCAACATCACAGTTCAAAAGCATCAATTCTTTGGTGCTCAGCTTTCCTCACAGTCCAACTTTCACATCCATTTATGACTACTGGAAAAACCATAGCTTTGACTGGATGGATCTTTGTTGGCAAAGTAATGCCTCTGCTTTTTAATATGCTGTCTAGGTTGGTCGTAGCTTTTCTTCCAAGGAGCAAGCATCTTTTAATTTCATGGCTACAGTCACCATCTGCAGTGATTTTGGAGCCCAGAAAAATAAAGTCTGTCACTGTTTCCATTGTTTCCCCATCTATTTGCGATGAAGTGATGGGACCAGATGCCATGATTTTAGTTTTCTAATGTTGAGTTTTAAGCCAACTTCTTCACTCTCCTGTTTCACTTTCATCAAGAGGCTCATTAGTTCTTCTTTGCTTTCTGCCATAAATCTTGTGTCATCTGCATATCTGAGGCTATTAACATTTCTCCTGGAAATTTTGATTCCAGCTTGTGCTTCATCCAGTCCAATATTTCTCATGATGTACTCTACATATAAGTTAAATAAGCAGGGTGACAATATACAGCCTTGACATACTCCTTTCCCAGTTTGGAAACTGTCTGTTGTTCCATGTCCAGTTATAACTGTTGCTTCTTGACCTGCATACAGATTTCTCAGGAGGCAGGTCAGGTAGTCAGGTATTCCCATCTCTTTAAGAATTTCCCATGGTTTGTTGTGATCCACACCATCAAAGGCTTTGGAATAGTTGATAAAGCAGAGTAGATATTTAACTGGAACTCACTTTTTCTATGATCCAACATCGGATGTTTGCAATTTGATCTCTGGTTCCTCTGCCTTTTTTAAATCCAACTTGAACATCTGGAAGTTCATGGTTCATGTACTGTTGAAGCCTGGCTTAGAGAATTTTGAACATTACTTTTCTAGCGTGTGAGATGAATTCAATTGTGCAGTAGTTTGAGCATTCTTGGCATTGCTTTTCTTTGTGATTGGAATGAAAACGGACCTTTTCCAGCCCTGTGGTGACTTCTGAATTTTCCACATTTGTTCACATATTGAGTGCAGCACTTTGACAGCATCATCTTTTAGGATTTGAAATAGTTTAACTGGAACTCTATCACCTCCACTAGCTTTGTTCGTAGTGATGCTTCCTAAGGCCCACTTGACTTTGCATTCTAGGATGTCTGGTTCTAGGTGAGTAATCACACGATTGTGGTTATCTGGGTCATGAAGATCTTTTTTGTGTAGTTCTTCTGTGTATCCTTCTCACCTCATCTTAATATCTTCTTCTTCTGTTAGGTCCATACAATTTTTGTACATAATTTAGCAACTATATGTAAAATAGATGAACCATCTAAGAATTAAAATATGCCTCCATTTTTGCAAAACCCTTCCAGTAATGAATTAATCTGAAATTTTATTTCATTTAAAAAGCTTACATATAGCTAGATTTGTAAAAACAAACAAACAAACAAAAAGAAAACATATATTTTGACAATATTTACTAAAGCTGGAAATCAGATCAGATCAGATCAGATCAGTCACTCAGTCGTGTCTGACTCTTTGCTACCCCATGAATTGCAGCAAGCCAGGCCTCCCTGTCCATCACCAACTCCTGGAGCTCACTGAGACTCACATCCATCAAGTCAGTGATGCCATCCAGCCATCTCATCCTCTGTTGTCCCCTTCTCCTCTTGCCCCTAAACCCTCCCAGCATCAGAGTCTTCTCCAATGAGTCAACTCTTCACATGAGGTGGCCAAAGTACTGGAGTTTCAGCTTTAGCATCATTCCTTCCAAAGAAATCCCAGGGCTGATCTCCTTCAGAATGGATTGGTTGGATCTCCTTGCAGTCCAAGGGACTCTCAAGAGTTCTCCAACACCACAGTTCAAAACCATCAATTCTTCAGTGCTCAGTCTTCTTCACAGTCCAGCTCTCACATCCATACATGACCACTGGAAAAACCATAGCCTTGACTAGACGGACCTTTGTTGGCAAAGTAATGTCTCTGCTTTTGAATATGCTATCTAGGTATTAGTCATAACTTTCCTTCCAAGGAGTAAGCATCTTTTAATTTCATGGCTTCAGTCACCATCTGAAGTGATTTTGGAGCCCAGAAAAATAAAATCGGACACTGTTTCCACTGTTTCCCCATCTATTTCCCATGAAGTGATGAATCCAGATGCCATGATCTTCATTTTCTGAATGTTGAGCTTTAAGCCAACTTTTTCACTCTCCACTTTCACTTTCATCAAGAGGCGTTTTAGTTCCTCTTCACTTTCTGCCATAAGGGTGGTGTCATCTGCATCTGAGGTGACTGATATTTCTCCCAGCAATCTTGATTCCAACTTGTGTTTCTTCCAGTCCAGCGTTTCTCATGATGTACTCTGCATATAAGTTAATATAAGCTGGAAATAGGGCAAAATAATAAAAAAATTCTTCCCGAAGGAGATATAATTGGCCAGAGACCTTTTTAAATAAATATATCTACCATTTTTTAAAAAGCTATAACTATATTTATACTTATCAAGGCATAGGAGATATTATGGATAAATTGTATATAAATAATAGATTGACAATACATAGGTGATTGATAGGTAGGTTTATAATTAGACAGATAAGACAATTTAGTCCTTAATACATGTTCTAAACTTATCAAATCATATGTAGTTCTTTAAAAGTTTCACATTTTAGGAATATCTTCAAGCAGTTTCAAGAAAATTGAATGGAGTTAACATATTAAACAACATTTGCAGAGTCAAAAGGTAAGTAACATTCTCACTCCTTTGTGTCTATGTAAGTACTATTTCAAATTAGGCAATATTCCAGAATGATATATTCTTAAATCATTACTACTGTTCATAGTTAATATGGAATGAGCAGTGCTGATTTTTCTTACTTATAACGAGTGGAAAATATTAATCAACTTTAACTATTTAAGGTGTCCTTGAAAAATTCAAATAATAACTTTGACATTTTATTGTTCATCTATAAGTCATAGAAATTTTAGTACTAGTGATTTATAACAGTGAAAAATCAACACTCCCCACTCAAAATAATGATAATAAAAAGAAGCAAATGAACAAAAATAATCTCTATTTCCAAATAAGTTAAATGCAGGAAATTATGTATCTTTGGTTTTGTGAATATATTGATAATTATGTCAATCTTTATCATTTGTTTTGAATCTGCAGGGTTAAGCATGCAAGGATGACAGCTTTTATTTTAAATTTGTGATGAATTGCTCCTTATATCAGGTCATGACCTGTTTTATCACTATTAGTAATATCTGACTTTAGGTTTGATTTTTCTGATAATAATTTTGGCAAACTTTCTTTTAAAAAAGTATTTGCCATGTACCTCTTATTTAACTTTTTATTTTGAGATCATTATAGACTTGCAGAAGAGTGTTACCTATCAGAGAGTGATTGTAAAGGGAGACAGGGAGCATGTCTGTGGTTTTAATGTTTCATTTCTTAACTAACTGATCTGCATACTGACAATTTATGCACTTCCATTAATTATCCTGAAACAAAAAAATATGTCCATCCTTTTTCTTTTCCTGATGTGTACTTGACAACATATGACATTACTTTTGGTTGTTCTTCATGTCATCAAATAGTTGTCTGACTGCTCTGGAGCAGTGAGCTCTAGGTTTGAAGACACAAAGGCTTTGTGCTCAAAGCCCTGGAGAATTGTTATTGCTTGGGATGGAGGAGCCTGGTGGGCCGCTGTCTATGGGGCCGCAGAGTCGGGCATGACTGACGCGACTTAGCAGCAGCGGCAGCCTTCTCTTTCCGATAAAGCTATAACATCTCAGTCCCTTGATCTGGCCTCCAAAAAGAGCCCTCCTGCCTAAAGTTTAATAACATGCATCTAGAAAATAACTTGCTTATACTGACATTATGTGGCTTCTGCCATGAACCTGTTGCTTGCTGAACTGCCTTTACCAGAACACGAGTTTAGTTGTTGAAGCCTTAGATATCTAGATATAAGTAACAAGACAAAGATTACTGTTCAATCTAAGCACAGTTGGTCCCCTTAAAGTTAAAGAGAAGGGAAGGGTTATCCCTAAATTATAAGGTAGAGAGCCCTTGTCTAGACATAATTAAGAGAAATTCTGTTATCTTGCTAGCTTAAGGAACACATAAAATTGTATAGAATGCATTCCCTGATGGCTCAGCTGTAAACAATCCACCTGCAATGCTGGAGACCCGGATTCGATCTCTGGGTCAGTACAATCCCTTGGAGAAGGAAATGGCAACCCACCCCAGTATTCTTACCTGGACAATTCCATGGACAGAGGAGCCTGGTAGGCTATAATAAATGGCTTCACAAAGATTTGGACACAGAGTGACTAACACTTTATTCTTTAATTTTCATTCAAATTTTGTCTAGGGGCATAAATGCCATTTACTATGTAACGGGCATGAGAATAATCAGCCTAAGTATGGAATTATAACAACAAGCTTACAAATTACTGCTACTACTGATCTTGGGTGGCCTCTGCCTGAAACAGCTTGGAGTTGGACCTGGGTTCCTAAGCAGAGACTGGGCTGAGTCATAGCAGGAAAGCACCAGACCACTAGACCATTGACCAGTGACAAGGGCCTTGAACCTTCAGCTTTACAGGAAAGAATTTTTGCAAAGACAGAAAGTAGGGAAGTGAGTAAAGTATTTATTAAGAGGAAAAAGAATATAGGATGTGTAGATAGACACAGGGGTAGACTCAGAGGGAGAGACCCTGAGTCACATCCTCATGGCAGTTAAATTGCTTATATGGAGCATTTATCCAGTTTTCCTTTGGCCAATCATTCTGATTTGCCTGGTTCACAGTTCATATTGGTATATCTCAGGATCAGGATCCTTCCATGTGTGCACACGCATCTCTTAGCCAAAATGGATTCTACCATAAAAGTGTATGAGCAGAGCATCTCTTGACATCACTCTCCCTTTGACCTCCAAGGAGCCCTTCTGTGCACATACGGACAGCAGGTCTCCTGACTTTGGGAAGAAGTATGTGGTCTGGGCAGGGCCCAGCCTCCTAAATTGGCCTGCTATTATTTTCACCTAGTTTCAGTCTGTAGGGAATTAATCTCCAATTGCTTTACCCTGGTTGGGGTGGGAATCTATATCCTGCCTCACTACTACTATCATTATTATCATTAGCCAATTTAATAAGAGAGGAGTGCGGCACAAAGATATTAGGCAATTTGATCATTTTATATGGTGCTGGTATCACAAGGACCAGCTCTCTGTACCTACAGTCCCATTCAATGAGCAGCTGGTTCTTTTAAGGTTGCCCTCTTTGTTTGAGCTAAAAATGCCATTGATGAGGGAAAAAAGTGTTTCTTCCAAATTCATAGCAACCTAAGGTAGGACATCAGAAAAGTTATTTAAGCACCAAAAGACTTCAATAATCTATAAAACAAACTGGAGGTGACTGTACATAAAAAGAGACAAACCACATTTTGCCAGTTCTGTTCACACTTACTAATGCACAACATTAGGGATCTCATAAAGCTGTTATTCCCAGTATATCCAGAAGTTCTCACAAAATTTTCATAAAGCCTCAATATTTTGTTTTGTTGTTTCAGATCAGATCAGTTGCTCAGTCGTGTCCAACTCTTTGCGACCCCATGAATCGCAGCATGCCAGGCTTCCTTGTCCATCACCAACTCCCGGAGTTCACTCAGACTCACTTCCATTGAGTCAGTGATGCCATCCAGCTATCTCATCCTCTGTCGTCCCCTTCTCCTCCTGCCCCCAATCCCTCCCAGCATCAGAGTCTTCTCTAATGAGTCAACTCTTCACATGAGGTGGCTAAAGTACTGGAGTTTCAGCTTTAGCATCATCCCTTCCAAAGAAATCCCAGAGCTGATCTCCTTCAGAATGGACTGGTTGGATCTCCTTGCAGTCCAAGGTACTCTCAAGAGTCTTCTCCAACAGCACAGTTCAAAAGCATCAAATCTTAGGTGCTCAGCCTTCTTCACAGTCCAACTCTCACAGGCTTAGTCATGTCCAACTCTCTGCGACCATTTGGACTACAGCCTGCCAGACTCCCCAGTCCATGGGATTCTCCAGGCAAGAACAATGGAGTGGGTTGCCATTTCCTTCTCCATAAAACCTCAAACATAACCTTATATTCCTAGGCTGCAAACACTAATTATACACAGGTTGAGTGCATAAGGGATCATTTCCCAGGCACTAAGATTTTCAAAACAAAGAGCTCAGGATGTGGTAGAAAGTGATGGTGATAATAATAGTGATAGTAACAACAATATCAGTAAGAACAATAATACAATAGCATTAGAGGGTTAAAAGAAGAGATTTTTCCCCTGTATTAGACCATCTATTGGTGGGAATGTAAATCAATGCAGCAACTGTGGAAAACAGTATGGAGGTTTTCAAAAAACTAAAACTACCATATGACCCAAAAATTCTATTCCCGGATATGTATGCGAAAAACACACAGACACACACACTAATTTAAAAAGATACCTGAACCCTACTGTTCATAGCAGCATGATTTACAATTGCCAAGATATGGAAGAACCTAAGTGTTCCAGAGATCAAATTGCCAACATCCTCTGCATCATGGAAAAAGCAAGAGAGTTCCACAAAAACATCTATTTCTGCTTTTTTGACTATGCCAAAGACTTCAACAGTGTGGATCACAATAAACTGTGGAAAATTCTGAAAGAGATGGGAATACCAGACCACCTGACCTGCCTCTTGAGAAATCTGTATGCAGGTCAGGAAGCAACAGTTAGAACTGGACATGGAACAACAGACTGGTTCCAAATTGGAAAAGGAGTTCGTCAAGGCTGTATATTGTCACCCTGCTTTTTTAACTTATATGCAGAGTACATCATGAAAAATGCTGGGCTGGAAAAAGCACAAGCTGGAATCAAGATGGCCGGGAGAAATATCAATAACCTTAGATATGCAGATGACACCACGCTTATGGCAGAAAGTGAAGAGGAACTAAAATGCCTCTTGATGAAAGTGAAAGAAGAGAGTGAAAAAGTTGGCTTAAAGCTAAACGTTCAGAAAATGAAGATCATGGCATCTGATTCCATCATTTCATGGGAAATAGATGGGGAAACAGTGGATACAGTGTCAGACTATATTTTTTTGGGCTCCAAAATCACTGCAGATGGTGACTGCAGCCATGAAATTAAAAGACACTTACTCCTTGGAAGGAAAGTTATGACCAACCTAGATAGCATATTCAAAAGCAGAGACATCACTTTGCCAACAAAAAGCTATGGTCTTTCCTGTGGTCATGTATGGATGTGAGAGTTGGACTGTGAAGAAGGCTGAGCACCAAAGAATTGATGCTTTTGAACTGTGGTGTTGGAGAAGACTCTTGAGAGTCCCTTGGACTGCAAGGAGATCCAACCGGTCCATTCTGAAGGAGATCAGCCCTGGGATTTCTTTGGAAGGAATGATGCTAAAGCTGAAACTCCAGTACTTTGGCCACCTCATGCGAAGGGTTGACTCACTGGAGAAGACTGATGCTGGGAGGGATTGGGGGCAGGAGGAGAAGGGGACGACAGAGGATGAGATGGCTGGATGGCATCACTGACTCAATGGACATGAGTCTGAGTGAACTCCAGGAGTTGGTGATAGACAGGGAGACCTGGCATGCTGCAATTCATGGGATCGCAAAGAGCCGGACACAACTGAGCAACTGAACTGAAAGTGTTCATCAACAGATGAATGGATTAAGGTGTTGTTTATACATACATATGCATCCACACAATGGAATACTACTTAGCTCTAAAAAAGCAACGAAATTTTGCCACTTGCAGCAACATGGATGGAACTGCAGGGCATTATGCTAAGTGGCATAAGTCAGAGAAAAATAAATAGTGTATGATATCACCTATATGTGTAGTCTAAAAAATACAACAAACTAGTGTGTTAGTCACTCAGTCGTGTCCAGCTCTTTGCAACTCCATGGAATGTGCCTCATCAGACTCTTTTGTCCAGGGATTTCTCCAGGCAAAAATATCAAAATGGGTTGCCATTCCCTTCTCCAGGGGATCTTCCCAACCTGAGGATCAAACCTGGGTGTCCTACAATGCAGGCAGTTTCTTTACCATCTGAGACACCAGGGAACTAAGAAAAAAAAAAAAAAAAAAAGCAAAAAGGAAACAGACTCACAGACACAGAGTTCAAATTAGTTAACAGTGGAGATAAGGAAGAATGGAAGGCCAATATAAGGACAGAGGGGGAAAAGGTTACTATGGAATTATATGAAATCATATATATGAAACTTTTGAAAACTATAAAGTAGAGAATTTAAAGAATTCTGTTTTTATTTTAAAAAGATAAATAAATGCTAGAGTTGTTAAAAATAATTTTTTAAAGGAACAATAGCCTTTACAGAAGAGTCATAAGTATAAACAACATCAAACTTAAAATCAACCTTTCTTTTAATTTCCATCTCCATCCAGATGTAATACTTTCTCCTACAAAAATTTAGATTGATCAAAAAGTACTGCAAGTACCGTGTGTGAAATAGATACCTAGTGGTAAGCTGCTCTATGGCACGGGGAGCTCAGCTCGAGTCTCTGTGATGACCGAGAGGGGTGGGAGGGAGACTCAAAAGGGAGGGGACATATGTACGCTTAGAGCTGACTCACACTATAGAGCAGAAACTAACATTAAAGTAGAAAGTAAGCATATACTCATCTATACAAACAAGGTCTAGGGCTTTATCAATCTTTCTGAATGTTGCATAGTAATAATAATTATTATGATAAAAAATAAATTTACTACACTGTTTATTAAACATTGTGTTCAAAAAAACTATTTCATGAATGCTAGATTTTAAATATTAAGTAATAACTATGAACATTGGCACTATAGTACAAGTTTTCTAGATAAAATTGGTGTTCATGTCTATGTTCTAGTAAGAGGTTCTCTAGACTTTAAGAGATAAAAGAATGAAAGAAATCAATAGTAATAATAAAAGCATATAGCTAGGTGTTTCTGAAGAATGCACTGAACCAAGATCACTTATTCACCTGTGTGATAGTCGCTCTTTATTAACCCATGGAGGAGCCCGCCAGGATCCTCAGTCCATAGGTTTTTCCAGGCAAGAATACTGGAGTGGATTACCATTTTCTTCTCTAGGAGATCTTCCCACCCAGGGATTGAATCTGGGTTTTCTGCATTAAACGCAGATTTTTACCATCTGAGCCATCAGATGTTCACCTGTATGGATCACTCTATTCATGCGAGGTCATTGAGTCATTTGTCTTTCTATGAATCAGGTTTGTTGCACTGGTTGAATATTTACTGACTGCTTATTGTACAAAAGCACAACCACTGAAGGTAAGATAGCACAGCTGCCCCAGAGTTGGCTCTACTTCTGTAAATTTATACAACAAGCTCCAAGAGGGTAGGAGATGATGTCAGGCAGTCCAGTATTAGTGTTAGAGTACCCTTAATCTGGGCTTCTCTGGTGGTTCAAACTGTAAAGAATCTGCTTGCAATGTAGGAGACCCTGGTTCAATCCCTGGGTTGGGAAGATCCCCTGGAGAAGAGAATCAGATACCCACTCCAGTATACTTGCCTGGAGAATCCCATGGACAAAGGAGCCTGGTGGGCTATAGTCCATGGAGTCTCAAAAAGTTGGACACAACTGAGCAACTAACACACACACAAGCGTCATCTTGACCACTTACTGGATGAGACAAACTCTGAAGTGAGTTATGCAGGAGAGGAAAAAACTTGCCAATAAATGAGAAAAGTTCCTCTTAATAACAAAAGAAATTTAGGGTAGAAGTCATAGGGTTAATCAAAAAGACAGTGTTAGTAGGGAGAAAATGGTAGTCTGCTTTAAAAGAGAGTTCCAGGTTTTCCCTTCCTTCCTACTGTATTAGTTTACTCAATGAGAGAATGACAAATCTAGACAGCATATTAAAAAATGAGACATTACTTTGTCTACAAAGGTCCATAGAGTCAAAGTTATATTTTTCCCCCCAATAGTCATGTATGGATGTAAGAATTGGAAAATAAAAAAAGGCTGAATGCCAGAGAATTGATGCCTTCGAACTTTGGTGCTGGAAAGATTCATGAGAGTACCTTGGACTGCAAGGAGACCAAACTAGTCAATCCTAAAGGAAATTAGTCCAGTATATTCATTGGAAGAACGGATACTGAGGCTGAAGCTCCAATACTTTGGCCACCTGATGAGAAGAGCTGACTCACTGGAAAAGACCGTGTTGTTAGGAAAGATTGAAGGCAGGAGGAGAAGGGGACAACAGAGGATGAGATGGTTGGATGGCATCACTGATTCGACGGACTTGAGTTTGAGTAAGCTCCGGGAGTTGGTGATGGACAGGGAAGCCTGGCAGGCTGCAGTCCATGGGGTTGCAAAGAGTCAGACACAACTGAACAACTGAACAGCAATAGTGATATACAGGGCCAGCTATCCACAGAACTCTTCTGCAGAGGGTAGAATAATTACCATGATTAAGGAAGCATGTGAGGCTCTACACTGTACCTTCTGAGAGTCTGTTCTCTTTCTGACAACTCCACTTGAGATTGCGATCAAATCTCGCCCTGAGCAGGCTTGAGTATTCTAGCTCCAGAGAGGATCCAGCTTAGATTTGGCTCCAACTCTTGAGAAACGTTCTTTCCTTCTCATCTTAGCCTTTTTCTTTCTGGAGTTCTCTATCTATGCTGCCTCATGTGAAACCAGGTAACTACAGGGCAGAGATAGAAACAAGGCACCAGAAGGGTGCTGAGACAACTCTTAAGGAAGTTCCTAGACCAGTCTTGAGTCTCCTGAGGAGAGAAGAATCTGTTCCTCAGTTGCTGAGAGGGCTGACATATGATCTTCATGCATCACCCTCTTTGAGGACTGCTTTAGCTAAAAAGTGGCTTTCCTAGCCACAGTCATCAGGACAGTATGGTACTGGCACAAAGACAGAAATATAGATCAATGGAACAAAATAGAAAGCCCAGAGATAAATCCATGCACCTATGGACACCTTATATTTGACAAAGGAGGCAAGAATATACAATGGAGAAAAGACAATTTCTTTAACAAGTGGTGCTGGGAAAACTGGTCAACCACTTGTAAAAGAAGAAACTAGAATACTTTCTAACACCATACACAAAAATAAACTCAAAATGGATTAAATATCTGAATGTAAGACCAGAAACTATAAAGCTCCTAGAGGAGAACATAGGCAAAACACTCTCCGACATATCACAGCAGGATCCTCTATGACCCACTTCCCAGAATATTGGAAATAAAAGGAAAAATAAACAAAGTGTACCTAATTAAATTTAAAAGCTTCTGCACAACAAAGGAAACTATAAGCAAGGTGAAAAGACATCATTCAGAATGGGAGAAAATAATAGCAAATGAAGCAACTGACAAACAACTGATCTCAAAAATATACAAGCAACTCCTATAGCTCAATTACAGAAAAATGAATGACCCAATCAAAAAATGGGCCAAATAACTAAATAAGCATTTCTCCAAAGAAGACATATAGATGGCTAACAAACACATGAAAAGATGCTCAATATCACTCATTATCAGAGAAATGCAAATCAAAACCACTATGAGGTACCATTTCATGCCAGTCAGAATGGCTGCGATCCAAAAGTCTACAAGCAAAAATGCTGGAGAGGGTGTGGAGAAAAGGGAACCCTCTTACACTGTTGGTGGGAATGCAAACTAGTACAGCCACTTTGGAGAACAGTATGGAGATTCCTTAAAAAACTGGAAATAGAACTGCCTTGTGACACAGCAATCCCACTGCTGGGCATACACACTGAGGAAACCAGAATTGAAAGAGACATGTGTACCCCAATGTTCATCACAGCACTGTTTACAATAGCCAGGACATGGAAGCAACCTAGATGTCCATCAGCAGATGAATGGATAAGAAAACAGTGGTACATATACACAATGGAGTATTACTCAGCCATTAAAAATAATACATTTGAATCAGTTCTAATTAGGTGACTGAAACTGGAGCCTATTATACAGAGTGAAGTAAGCCAGAAAGAAAAACACCAATACAGTATACTAATGCATATATATGGAATTTAGAAATATGGTAACAATAACCCTGTATACAAGACAGCAAAAGAGACACTGATGTATAGAACAGTCTTTTGGACTCTATGGGAGAGGGAGAGGGTGGGATGATTTAGGAGAATGGCATTGAAACATGTATAATATCACATATGAAACGAGTCGCCAGTCCAGGTTCGATGCACGATACTGGATGCTTGGGGCTGGTGCACTGGAACGACCCAGAGGGATGGTACAGGGAGGGAGGAAGGAAGAGGGTTCAAGATGGGGAACACGTGTGGCAGATTCATGTTGATATATGGCAAAACCAATACAATATTATAAAGTTAAAAATAAAATTAAAAATTTAAAAAAATAATAAAAAATAAAAAGTGGCTTTCCAGGTGGCTCAGATGGTAAAGCGTCTGCCTGCAATGTGGGAGACCTGTGTTTGATCCCTGGGTCAAGAAGATTTCCCTGGAGAAGGAAATGGCAACTCACCCCAGTACTCTTGCCTGGAAAATTCCATGGACAGAGGAGCCTGGTAGGCTACAGTCCATTGGGTCACAAAGAATCAGACACGACTGAGACTTCACTTCACTTTCACTTTAGCTAAGAAAGCTGCCCTGTTCAAAGTTTTACCTCCTTCAGCATCAGCTCACATTCCCAAAAACTCATCCCTACTAAGGAGAACTCCATGAAAGGACAACTTAGCTCCAGAGCACCCCATGGATGCGCCCCATGGGTCACCCAAGGTTGTCATCATAGCTCAGTTTCTCCCTCCGCCCAATCCTACTTCCTTCTTATCCCTCTGGCAGCGCGATATCAATCCTCAATGACTGTCCTGCTCATTTTTGTTTAAGCAAAAGCCATTCTTAGCTTGTAAACTAAACAAAAACAGGCAATGCTTAGGTTTGGTCCATGGCTATAGTTTTCCAATCGTTGTTTCATAGCCACGTTTAGGAATTAAGTCAGCTTTGGGAGTCTTAATATGAACTTATGTCATGTAACACCCTTTTTTTTTCCTTCTCAGTTTTATTTATTTAGTCTTTTTTTTGAAGAAGGCAATGGCAACCCACTCCAGTACTCTTGCCTGGAAAATCCCATGGATGGAGTAACCTGGTAGGCTGAAGTCCATGGGGTCGCTAAGAATCAACATGACTGAACAACTTCATTTTCACTTTCATGCATTGGAGAAGGAAATGGCAACCCACTCCAGTGTTCTTGCCTGGAGAATCCCAGGGATGAGGGAGCCTGGTGGGCTGCCATCTATGGGATCGCACAGAGTGGAACACAACTGAAGTGCAAGCAGCAGTAGCAGTCTTTCTTGGCTACACTGGGTCTTCATTACTCTGTTCAGGCTTTTTCTAGTTACAGTGAGTGGGGTCTACTCTTCCTTCTTCATGGGATGGGATGCTCACTGTGATGGCTTCTCTTGTTGCAGAGCACAGGCTCTAGGCACCTGGGCTTAGTTGTTCCAAGGAATATGGGATCTTTGCAGACCAGGGATCAAACCCATGTCCACTGCATTGGCAGGCGGATTCTTAACCACTTGATCCCCCACTGAAGTCTTGTGACACCCATTTCTAAAGTTAAAATACTTAAGCTAAACATGCTTATATTAAATCATTGATGAGCAACTCAATAATGCCACCAACTCAAAAATATTAGGCAAACCATTCAGAAAAACAAAAACACTCTTAGTCTCTACTCCGTATTTTTCCACGAAATAAAAGGAAGACTTTGGTATGTGGCTTGAGGCTCAAGAATTCTTGAAGTGATGTATCAGTCACTTGGCAGAGAAGAACATTATCAACAATTAGATGTAAAAGTTTAGAGCTGTGATCAAGAATGGTTTTCTACAATTTTCTCACTTTGAGTTTCATAGAATCCAGCAGCACTCATCTCACACACTAGTAAAGTAATGCTCAAAATTTTCCAAGCCAGGCTTCAGCAATATGAGAACCCTGAATATCCTAATGTTCAAGCTGGTTTTAGAAAAGGCAGAGGAACCAGAGATCAAATTGCCAACATCCGCTGGACATGGAAAAAGCAAGAGAGTTCCAGAGAAACATCTATTTCTGCTTTATTGACTATGCCAAAGCCTCTGACTATGTAGATCACAATAAACTGTGGAAAATTCTGAAAGAGATGGGAATACCAGACCACCTGATCTGCCTCTTGAGAAATTTGTATGCAGGTCAGGAAGCAACAGTTAGAACTGGACATGGACCAACAGACTGGTTCCAAATAGGAAAAGGAGTATGTCAAGGCTGTATATTGTCACCATGTTTGTTTAACTTATATGCAGAGTACATCATAAGAAACGCTGGACTGGAAGAAACACAAGCTGGAATCAAGATTGCTGGGAGAAATATCAATCACCTCAGATATGCAGATGACATCACCCTTATGGCAGAAAGTGAAGAGAAACTAAAAAGCCTCTTGATGAAAGGGAAAGTGGAGAGTGAAAAGTTTGGCTTAAAGCTCAACATTCAGAAAACGAAGATCATGGCGTCCGGTCCCATCACTACATGGGAAATAGATGCAGAAACAGTGGAAACAGTGTCAGACTTTGTTTTTCTGGGCTCCAAAATCACTTCAGATGGTGACTGCAGCCATGAAATTAAAAGACGCTTGCTCCTTGGAAGGAAAGTTATGACCAACCTAGATAGCATATTCAAAAGCAGAGACATTACTTTGCCAACAAAGATTCGTCTAGTCAAAGCTATGGTCTTTCCTGTGGTCATGTATGGATGTGAGAGTTGGACTGTGAAGAAGGCTGAGCGCCGAAGAATTGATGCTTTTGAACTGTGGTGTTGGAGAAGACTCTTGAGAGTCCCTTGGACTGCAAGGAGATCCAACCAGTCCATTCTGAAGGAGATCAGCCCTGGGATTTCTTTGGAAGGAATGATGCTAAAGCTGAAACTCCAGTATTTTGGCCACCTCATGCGAAGAGTTGACTCATTGGAGAAGACTCTGATGCTGGGAGGGATTGAGGGCAGGAGGAGAAGGGGACGACAGAGGATGAGATGGCTGGATGGCATCACTGACTCGATGGATGTGTCTGAGTGACATCTGGGAGTTGGTGATGGACAGGGAGGCCTGGCGTGCTGCGATTCATGGGGTCGCAAAGAGTTGGACATGACTGATCGACTGATCTGATCTGATCTGATCTGAGCAGCAGTCTTTGGAAGGAAGGTAGAATATCACAATCATTTTTGATTTACGTTGGAAATAAGCAACATGGAAATGATTCACTGAATCCATTCATCAAGAGACCTAATATCTGCTCAGTGGCAGTTGTGACCTCAGGCCAGCATGCCACTACCCTCTTCTTTTACCACTCTGTGATGAAAATGGACATTAACACCCCAAGGGCTTCCTTCTTGCATCTCAGAGTTGCAGAAGAATCTGCAACAGGGACAATCACCTTAAGGGCTGGGTACTCAAGAATGTTTGTGGAATGAATTATTGTGAATGAATAAATACATGAAGGACTCAGAAAAGATCCTCCAGTGGAACTGTCTCAACTTTGATTTTGTTGTTCAAGTCCTGATCAGGCTTCACTGTAAATTGCGGACAGGAAATGTTTTGTTAATGGGTGCTTGATGTTAGCACCTAGTCTGCTGCTGCTGCTAAGTCACTTCAGTCGTGTCCAACTCTGTGCGACCCCATAGACAGCAGCCCACCAGGCTCCCCCGTCCCTGGGATTCTCCAGGCCAAAACATTGGAGTGGGTTGCCATTTCCTCGAATGCATGAAAAGTGAAAGTGAAGTCGTTCAGTCGTGTCCGACTCTTAGCAACCCCATGGACTGCAGCCTATCAGGCTCCTCCATCCATGGGATTTTCCAGGCAAGAGTACTGGAGTGGGGTGCCATTGCCTTCTCCAGTACCTAGTCAGTCAGCCTTAAATAAAAATAAAATGTTCACTTTTCAAATTCTAATTAATTTCATATTAAAATTGGAGAAATAGGTCAGGATGATGCAGAAAATAATAACAACATTAGCAAGAATAATAATTTTATAGCAAGAGTGTCTGGAGGAAGGGAGAAATTGTTCTTCTGTGTTAGACAATCTGCTAAGCTGTCTATATTTTTCATTATCTCACTATATTTTATAATAATAACATTAATGGAGGAGAACTATTCATATTCACTTTTAATGGACCCAGGACCAGTCTGAAGGGAAATTTAGCAACTTGTTCAAGATCCCACATGTAATCAACTGCAGACTTGACATTTGAATTGACCCTTACTTAATATCAGAATCTATTTACTTAGAACACTTTATTTTTTAGAATACTTTATTTTGTATTGTAAATATTCAAAAGGTTCCAAAAGTAAAGTTGCTTAGGCGCTAACATTTATAGAGCTTTAAAGAGAATATTTTATTTTTCTTATACATGAACTCCTCCTCCTCCAACAATTAGTATTCATCTAAAGCTATTAAAAAAAAAAAAAAAAAAAAAAAAAACTTTATTGTAGCATCCAGAAATCTAGTGAAGATTTGTTACTTATGGCAAAGACAGCCCAGTGCTCCCCATTATTGGTCTCCCCTTCATTATCATAATATGGGGCTGACCAAGAAGTTCATCTGACCAGGGTAAAATTTTTGTTCAGTACTATATTAGAGCTCCTGGTTTCATTTTGGCTACTGCTTGCTATTATTGATTCTCTAAAATGCCTGTGAATGATAAAGGAGAGGCAATCTGAGTAGCCAGAGAGTCTTGAGATAGAGATTTGGGTTTGACATTTATGAACTAAGAGAGAGAAGGAAGAAGGACTGAGTAGAAAGAGCTTTGGACTTCGGTGTGGCTCTAAGAAATATTTACCCCCGATCAAAGACTGTCTTTTAGGAAAGTCCCATGTTGGGCAGGAACGCCAGGCTCTAAGATGCTCTCACTGCTAAGTCATTAGCTACAAATAAGCCAAGGAGAGCATGGCTTTATTTTCAACAATGTAGTAGTCCCCAAATTTGTGCTAAGTGAGAACCAGTAGGCATTTCTCTCTTAAAGGGAAATTCAAGTGGTGCATTATTTTTTGGTGTTGTTTAAAATTTATTTTATTGAAGTATAGCTGATTTGCAATGTTGTGTTAATTTTGTTGTATAGTAAAGTGACTTGGTTATACCCATATATACATTTTCCCCATATTTTATTATGGCTTATCACAGGATATTGAATAGAGCAAGTGGTGCATTCTTAAGACTCTTACAACGACCACACAGGTACCCAGTCATCTGTGATTTTAAGTATACTCATATAATTAAGATTTAACTAATGGGACTGGAAAGCAAAAGCAGGAAGTCAAGAGCTACATGGAGTAACAGGAAAGTTTGGGATTGGAGTACAAAATGAAGCAGGGAAAAGGTTAACAGAGTTTTGTGAAGAGAACACACTGGTTACAGAAAACACGCTCTTCCAATAACACAAGAGATGACTTCACACATGGATATCACCAGATGGTCAATACTGAAATCAACTGGATTATATTCATTGCAGTCAAAGATGGAGAAGCTCTATTCAGTCTAGTTCAGTTTAGTTGCTCAGTCATGTTCGACTCTGTGACCCCATGGACCGCAGCATGCCAGGCTTCCCTGTCCATCACCAACACCCAGAGTTTACCCAAACTCTTGTTTATTGAGTCAGTGATGCCATCCAACCACCTCATGTGTCCACTTCTCCTCCTGCCATCAATCTTTCCCAGCATCAGGGTCTTTTAAAATGAGTCAACTCTTCACATGAGGTGGCCAAAGTGTTGGAGTTTTAGTTTCAACATCAATCCTTCCAATAAAAACTCAGGACGAATCTCCTTTAGGACGGACTGGTTAGATCTCCTTGCTCTCCAAGGGACTCTTAAGAGTCTTCTCCAACACCACAGTTCAAAAGCATCAATTCTTCGGCACTCAGCCTTCTTCACAGTCCAACTCTCACATCCATACATGACCACAGGAAAAACCATAGCCTTGACTAGACGAACCTTTGTTGGCAAAGTAATGTCTCTGCTTTTGAATATGCTATCTAGGTTGGTCATAACTTTCCTTCCAAGGAGTAAGCGTCTTTTAATTTCATGGCTGCAGTCACCATCTGCAGTGATTTTGGATCCCCAAATATAAAGTCAGCCAATGTTTCCATTGTTTCCCCATCTATTTGCATGAAGTGATGGGACGGATGCCATGATTTTAGTTTTCTGAATGTTGAGCTTTAAGCCAACTTTTTCACTCTCCACTTTCACTTTCATCAAGAGGCTCTTTAGTTCCTCTTCACTTTCTGCCATAAGGGTGGTATCATCTGCATATCTGAGGTTATTAATATTTCTCCCGGCTATCTTGATTCCAGCTTGTGTTTCATCCAGCCCAGCGTTTCTCATGATGTACTCTACATGTAAGTTAAATAATCAGGGTGACAATATAAGCCTTGACATTCTCCTTTTCCTGTTTGCAACCAGCCTTCCTATTTGGAAGCTCTATTCAGTCTGCAAAAACAAGACTAGGAGCTGACTCTGGTTCAGATCATGAACTCCTTATTGCCAAATTCAGATTTAAATTGAACAAAGTAGGAAAAACCACCAGATCATTCAGGTATGACCTAAGTAAAATCCCTTACAATTATACAGTGGAAGAGACAAGTAGATTCAAGGGATTAGATCTCTAAGAGACATAGTGCCTGAAGTTCTATGGACAGAGGTTCATGAAATTAAAAAGGAGGCAGTGATCAAAACCATCCCAGAGAAAAAGAAATGCAAAAATGCAAAGTGGCTTTCTGAGGAGGCCTTACAAATAGCTGAGAAAAGAAGATAAGCTAAAGGCAAAGGAGAAAAGGAAAGATATATCCATCTGAATGCAAAGTTCCAAAGAATAGCCAGGAGAGATAAGAAAGCATTCTTCAGTGATAAATGCAAAGAAATAGAGCAAAACAATAGAATTATCAAGACTAAAGATCTCTTCCAGAAAATTAGAGATACCAGGGGAACATTTCATGCAAAGATAGGCACAATAAAGGACAGAAATTGTACGGACCTAACAGAAGCAGAGAATATTAATAAGAGGTGGCAAGGATACACAGAAGAGCCATACAAAAAAGATCTTAATGACCCAGATAATCACGATGGTGTGGTCAATCATCTAGAGCCAGACATCTTAGAGTGGGAAACCAAGTGGGCCTTAAGAAGCATTACTAAAAACAAAGCTAGTGAAGGTGATGGAATCCAGTTGAGCTATTTCAAATTTTAAAAGATGCTGCTGTGAAAGTGCTGCACTGAATATACCAGTAAATTTGAAAACTTAGCAGTGGCCACAGGACTGGAAAAGGTCAGTTTTTATTCCAATCCCAAAGAAAGGGAAGGCCAAACAATGATCCAACTACCACACAAACTGCACTCATCTCACATGCTGGCAAAGTAATACTCAAAATTCTCTAAGCCAGGCTTCAACAGTACATGAACCAAGAACCTCTAGATGTTCAATCTGGATTTATAAAAGGCAGAGAAACCAGAGACCAAATTGCCAACATCCTTTGGATTATAGAAAAAGCAAGAGATTCCATAAAAAACATCTACTTCTGCTTCATTGACTATGCTAAAGCCTTTGACAGTGTGGATAACAACAAATTGTGGGAAATTCTTCAAGAGATGGGAATATCAGACCGCCTAACTTGCCTCCTGAGAAATCTGTATGCAAGTAAAAAAAGCAACAGTTAGAACCTGATATGGAACAATGGACTGGTTCCAAATTGGGAAATGATTGCTTCAGGGCTGTATATTGTCACCCTACTTTTTTAACTTCTATGCAGAGTACATCATGTGAAATGACAGGCTGGATGAAGCACAAGTGGGAATCAGGATTGCAGGGAGAACTATCAATACCTCAGATATGCACATAGTACCACCCTAAGGCAGAAAGTGAAGAGGAACTAAAGAGCCTGTTGATGAAAGTGAAAGAGGAGATTGAAAAAGCTGACTTAAAACTCAACAATCAAAAAATGAAGATCATGGTGTCTGGTCACATCACTGCATGGCAAATAGATGGAGAAACAATGGAAGCATTAACAAACTATTTTCTTTGGCTCAAAAATCACTGCAGATGGTGACTTCAGCCATGAAATTAAAAGATGCTTGTTTCTTGGAAGGAAAGCTGTGACAAAACTAGACAGCATACTAAAAAGCTTAGACATTACTTTGCTGACAAAGATCCATATAGTCAAGTCTATGACTTTTCCAGTAGTCATGTATGGATGTGAAAGTTGGACCATAAAGAAAGCTGTACCTGAAGAATGGATGCTTCTGAACTATGATGTTGGAGAAGACTCTTGAGAGTCCATTGGAGTGCAAGGAGATCCAACCAGTCCATCCTTAAGGAAATCAGTCCTGAATAGTCATTGGAAGGACTGACAATGGAGCTGAAGCTTCAATACTTTGGCCATCTGATGCAAAGAACTGACTCATTTGAAAAGACTCTGTTGCTGGAAAAGATTGAACATAGGAGGAGAAGGGGATGACAGGATGTAATAGTAGATGGCATCACCAACTCGATGGACATAAATTTGAGTGAGCTCCGGGAGTTGAGGATAGACTGGAAGCCTGGCGTGCTGCAGTTCAAGTGGCTGCAAAGAGTCAGACACATTGAGAAACTGAACTGAACCGAATGGGGTATGAAGTAAAGTGATGTCTGCAATGCTTGTCTGTACCTTTAACCCCTCCTCCATTGCCAGTCTGCATCATGTTCAAAGTAGCAAATCATCTCCAGTAATGTGAGAGAGACTGGAGAAAAAAGACAGAAGAAGGCAGGGTCCATGAGTAACTGAGGATATTCATCACACCACTCCATTACGGAGAAAAAGAAAACTCTATATCCATTAAAAATATTATAGGGTTCTATGACATAAAGCTGAAATGCAACCTTAATTAATGCATATTTAACATATTTAGAGGTGAAATAGAAAAATTTTGCTAAGGGAGCAATGTTAAAGGCAGACTAGAAAAAGGAAAGTTTTAAAATAAGTGGGGTATAAGAAAACACTGGGACAATATAAACATGTTTTAACACTGGCCTAGATATTGCTGTTTTGATGGAAAGAGAAACTTAAACACTTTGTCAAGATGAAACCAATAGGATTTGCTGACATGAGAAAGAAGGAAAATTAATGAAGAGTGCAAGATCTTGAAATCAGTGATTGGGTGAGTGATGATACCATTAAACAAAACAGGAAGCATGAAGATGGATCAGGACTACTGGGGGGACGATGATGACTTTAGTTTTTGTTGAATTAGATTGAATTGCTGTGAAACATTTTAACTTGGTTGCCCCAAGTAAGGAGAAGATTGAGTCTGTTCAGCAAGTGAAACAGATTCTTTATGAGCATAATATCTTTTCTCTTAAATTTTCCTAAACCATTAGAGAAAGTTATGCGTGTGAAATAAAGTCATAATGCAGCATTTAGGGTTTCCACTTGTAATGGATGGTGGTTTTCTGTTTTGTTTTGTTTTCATTTACTACATACAGAGGATATCTTTGTGTAGTCAAATGATACTTTAGTTTTTGTATATTTCCTAGCTTAACCATTATAAATAAAATATATTGACTTGGCACCCTTTCATATAGTGTCATTCAGAGATGACTAAATCCTTTATATCTCATACTTTTATACTTATCTATTAGAATATAGAAAATATACATAGGTTAAACATAAATTTCATGTTCTTTCTTCTCAATTCTTTTGTTTGTTTGCATCAAAAATTATAAAAACGTTTTACTCAAATTAATTTGTATTTTAAGTTATAAAAATAACATTCATATTTTTACATTCTTATTATATACTATACGGTTATATAAAAATAAACCTCCTACAGATTTTGGTATATTTATAAATTTGAACATTTTTCTGGTTAAATGTGAGAATCAAGCATCTATATTCATTATTTAATCCCCCTTCTTTTATTTATTATTATTATTTTTTTAATCTCTGTTGTTCCCGTTTTTGTGATTTTTACCCCAGGTGCAAACAAATACAGGTGGATCCAGCCAAGTCTTTGCGTGATTGATCTCTTGATTTCCTGACAGCTCACAATGTATCTAGTAATTATGCTGTTCAGACATGGAGATTGCATTATCTCCAATTGCCTGGAATGATAACAATTTATCAAACTTGCTGCAAGAAGTTCATCTTCACCTTAAAGTGATCACTTTTCTCCCTGTTAAGTTGCTTGATCTAATAGAATGAGTCCAGAGGGCCTTCGTTTACTTCTTTTCCTGCTCCTCTCATTTTTATTGTCTTTGGTCATTAAGCAGCTGAAAGAAGACATCAATGTTTTCTGCCTGCATTGTTTATCTTACTCTCTGTCAGTGCCACCGAGATTCAGATTTTATAATCAGATACAAAAGCACAAGTTATAAGATTTCAGAGTACCTCGGTGAAACTCAAACCTGTTCTATACCACTGAGTTTTCCAAGACATACTTAATTATAAAAGCAATGTTGTAAAAATAAAAACACTACCAATCAGAAAACTTAGTTTTCAAGCCTATATTATCCTGAGTCTTTAATAATGAGACCAACATTAAATATCTAGCAGATTTAGGAAAAGAAAGAAAACCAAAATAACAAATTATTACCATGAACAGATTCTTGCTTCTCCATAGTAATTGACTTTACTTCTTATCTTAGTGCCAGTATAATTGACAGTGGCGATATGCAGAAATAACTTCATATGGCATATTGGGACACTGAGAGACAGAAAAGAAATCACCAAGGCTTAAAAATAAATATCATGATCTTGAAAGACAGGTTACAGTTTGTCATGAACCTCCTTTGTCACATGACAAATGATCTGGAGTTTGGTTCTGTAAAGCAGAGTATGAATGGTTAATTTTACATGTCAGTTTGAGTGAGCTAAGAGATGCCCAGATAGCTGGTAAAACATTATTTCTAAGTGTGTCTGCGAGGGTATTTCCAGAGGACATTAGCATTTAAATCAGTAGACTAAGTCAAGATCACTTTTGACTAGCACAGTGGACATATGTTGATTTGTTGAGGGTCTGAATAGAACAAAAATGCAGAGTGAGGAAGCATTGGCTCTTTTTACTTGAGCTAGGGCATCCATCGTTTCCTGACCTCAGGCAACAGCATTCCTGCGGGTCTTTATCCTTGGACCAGGACTTACACTACTGGCCCCCCCCCAAATTTTCAAACGAGACCTTATTTACACTGAGATGATCCTTTGGTCCTTAGGCCGCTGGACTGGGACTGAATTACATCACTGACTCGCCTGATACTCCACTTTGCAGTCTAGCTCTTGGAACTCAGCTTCCACAGGCACAGGAGCCAGTTCTCATAATAGATCCCCTCTTTCATATCTACATGGGAAAGTGAAGTCTCTCAGTCGTGTCCGACTCTTTGCAACCCCATGGACTGTAGCCTACCAGACTCCTCTGTCCATGGGATTTTCCAGGCAATAGTACTGGAGTGGATTGCCATTTCCTTCTCCAGGTGATCTTCCCAACCCAGGGATCGAACCCAGGTCTCCCACACTGTAGACAGATGCTTTACTGTCTGAGCCACCAGAGAAGTCCCTCATATCTACATATAGGCATTTATTTTCGACTAGGCATATAGTCCATCTCATTGGACTTCACAGATACTGCATTTTTTTACAAACTGTAGGTTTGTGGAAACCACACACATCTATCAGCACCATTTTTCCATTAGCATTTGTACACATGAAGTGTGTCCATGTCACATTTTGGTAACTTAAATTTTTCAGACTTTTTCATTATTATTATATTTGTTACAGTGATCTGTGATTAGTGATCTTTGAAGTTACAATTGTAGTTTTTTTTTTTACATGTTTTATTGTATGTACTTTTTTATACATAATGCTGTTGCACACTTAATAAATGACAGTTCAGTGTAAACATTACTTTTACATGCCCTAGACACCAAGAAACAAATTGTATAACTTGCTTTATTGCAATATTTACTTTATTTTAGTGATCAGGAACTGGATCCACGATGTCTCTGCGGTATGCCTGTATATCCGATCAGTTCTGCTTCTCTAGGGAACCCTGAGTCAAACACAGGGCTTTTCAAGTCTATCTTAATACAGCTGCCTTATGGTAACTCAGGGCTTCCCATGTGGCGCTAGTGGTAAGGGATCTGTCTGCCAATATAGGAGATGCAAGAATCGCTGGTGCTTTCCAACATCAAAAATTGGTGAAAGGGAGATGAAGGTGGCAAAGAATATTGAGAAAGGATATATGATATTAGAGGGAAAACTGGGACGTGTGTTATCAGAAGAAAGAACCGGAAAACTGCAAGTCTGCTGAGGAGGGAGACTTGAATGTGGGTGGAGCCAGTGCACACAGGACTGACCTTTCATGTTTCAAACTGTGTATTGCTAATGCTTATTTTATAATTATGCAAATTCACCGCTTTCATTTAAAATTACTTTTAAAAATTTACTCTTCAAATATAGTTGAAATATATTTGCTTTTCTTTCTATTTTCTATCCCAAAACTTGAAATTCCAGATAAAATAATATGATCAATGTTGCTTAAAGCATCTTTAAGAAAATATGATATTTTTCATGTTAGATACTTGCAGATTTGGCTTACAATAAATTGTGACTATTTATACACATATATTAAACACCATTATGCCTAAAATAGTCTCTTCATAGCACCATTTTTCTTCCATATGATAAAGATCACTATACTAAATGACCTTTTTCTCTATGTACTTCTCCTTGGTGTTAATCTTTAGTCTTGATTCCAGTTTCTTGGCCTTACACTGCATTGTTGTTTTTTTCTTTACTCTTATATTTCCCAAGAGATGTCAACAAGTGATGTGGTCCTACAACCTAAACTGAACAAAAAGACCAAGCAAAACGAAACATAAAGTAACTAGCTGCTGTCATCACATGTCTCTTCTGTCCACTTTTGAGGCCCATGCTGCCTTATCTATTACAGAAAAAATTACTTGAAAACTTCCCCAACTGCTGTAGACAAGAACTCTATTCAATTAAAAAAAAAGGTAGTGGAGTTTCACACAGCACAAAATATTGCTAGAGTCCATATCATGGGAGTCAATAATTAAAGTACATAACCAATTAAAGTATAAAACAGATCATGGTATAGTTAGCTCCATAAGCTCAGGAACACAGAATTGATTGAACTGAAATTAAACATGCCTAATTTTCTAGTTGTCTTTCTGAAGAAGTTTTAAACCCAGACCACCTCAGGGGTTCTAGGAGGCAATCAGGTGAAGAAAGACTCCCCTCGGCGCCATCAGTGTCCCTGGTCTTTTACACACTCTGGCAGTTGGACTTGGGAACGCGCTGCACCACAGCAGGGGGGAGTTTTAATGCTCAGCCAGCTTGTGACAGTAGATAGACCAGCAAAAGCAGCCCCTCTGAGGTGTATTTAATGTGAGACAAGCTGTGGTTGGAAGACCTGTAATTGTTGTGGGTGAGGGAGATAAAAGTCAGTTTATAGAGTTAAATCAAAATGAGTCTGAATAGTGGGCTGAAGCACTCATATGGAAATGTATTTACACTTTTTCAATTTTGTTTGTGTTTAAACTTTACATATAATCTTACTCTATCACACATGCCCTTTTATCTATCATTCTGCCTCCAAAAAATACAGAATGTTATATCATCAGTCATCAAAATAGACTAGGATGACACAAAAAGTTATTGCCATTCTCCTTTTACAGATAAAAAAGAAAATTGAAGGGAAGGAGAAGTGATATTTCTCCCTAGATCTCTGCAAGAAGTGACTGACAAAACCAAGGGTTCTAAGGTCTCTTGAGACCCATATCCACAAGTATGAGCTGGAACTGTGGAATAATAACATGAACAGAATTTTAAAAAGCTGTCAATGAAGCCCAAATTTCTCTTGCTCCTCTGCCAGGAACAAAGAGGAGGGGAAAAAAGGCAGACACTATTTGCCAAAATGAACCTTTTTGTGTTCATTCTAATGATTTTTGAAATAGCAAAAAATTAGGGAAAAGTTCACATTTTACCTATAGTTTTTCATAATCATATTTTAAGTACTTGTTATCAAATAACTTATTATCAATTACACTATTGCCCCCTACAAACCTCCATTCTAATTCTTCTTGAATTCACTATACTGAAACTCATAATCCTATAATTTAATAATATTTTTCTGATTATGATAACCTCGGGGAAATTTTACTATATTGAAAAATATACAAAAGTTCAATCAGATCAGATCAGATCAGTCGCTCAGTCGTGTCCGACTCTTTGCGACCCCATGTACCGCAGCAGGCCAGGCCTCCCTGTCCATCACCAACTCCCGGAGTTCACTCAAACTCACGTCCATCAAGTCAGTGATGCCATCCAGCCATCTCATCCTCTGTCATCCCCTTCTCCTCCTGCCCTCAATCCCTCCCAGCATCAGAGTCTTCTCCAATGAGTCAACTCCGCATGAGATGGCCAAAGTACTGGAGTTTCAGCTTTAGCATCATTCCTTCCAAAGAAATCCCAGGGCTGATCTCCTTCAGAATGGACTGGTTGGATCTCCCTGCAGTCCAAGGGACTTTCAAGAGTCTTCTCCAACACCACAGTTCAAAAGCATCAATTCTTTGGCACTCAGCCTTCTTCACAGTCCAGCTCTCAAATCCATACATGACCACAGGAAAAACCATAGCCTTGACTAGACGAACCTTTGTCGGCAAAGTAATGTCTCTGCTTTTGAAGCTCAATATGTGAATCTAAATTTTATAAACAGATATTGTTATCTTTGAATTAAACTGAATTTTAATGTGTATTTTATTTAAAAATAAAATTACTGAACTTCTGGTTTCAGGTGAGAGAGGAAAAGCTGAAATGACTGCTGTGCCCATCCTTACAAGAAAAATCTACTGGGAAAATAGCAAATTATCTCTTTTTGAAGACTCAGGTGGTGATATCAACAACTAACCCTAAATCTGGAGAGAGACAGACGTTTGTCGGGAGAAACAAAATGCCAAGATTTGCTTTCTTGCTGCTGCTGCTAAGTCGCTTCAGTCGTGTCCAACTCTGTGCGACCCCAAGATGGCAGCCCACCAGGCTTCCCGTCCCTGGGATTCTCCAGGCAAGAACACTGGAGTGGGTTGCCATTTCCTTCTCCAATGCATGAAAGTAAAAAGTGAAAGTGAAGTCATTCAGTCATGTCCAACTCTTAGGGACCCCATGGACTGCAGCCTACCAGGCTCCTCCGTCCATGGGATTTGCCAGGCAAGAGTACTGGAGTGGGGTGTCATTACTTTCTCCATTGCTTTCTTGAGGCAACACCATATAAGCCAGTAATATGATTAAGCTAGAAACATTTAACAAATTGCTAAAGGCCGAAGTGTTGGATAGCGAAACAGTGTGAAAACTCCAAGGTCTGCAGGTTTATGAGAGCTGTAACCTCTTGCGGGTTTATCTCTGCATGATTACCGCAGAGAAGATGAGGATAAGTTATTTAGTCACAAAGAGTACAACTTAATCAAAACATGGATCTCCATAAAGAGATGATGAACTTCAGAAATGAAGTTAATGAAAATAAAGTATTTCAATTTTAATAGCTCTAAAAGAAAAGTAACTTTGGAGCAAAAGTTAGAACAACATACTATATTTACAGCATGAGAAAAAGTGAAAGGTTTGATTAAAACAGCACAAAAGATGGGAGGAATTAATTGGGGATATAAAACATTCTTATATTATAAACCAAGCCACATAATATTAAATGTGGATTCAGATTATTTCAGAGTATGCTGCAAGCCAAGATAATCATTAAAATTTGGGGGGCAAAGGAGATGGATATATCATCAGGGTTAAAGACAGTCATAACCTGATGCTCAGTTAGAATTTTAAAACATATAAGATAAAAATAATAGATATAAAAGGAGAAAATAATCCACAATCATATTTGGAGATTTCAACACTCCTCTCATAGTAACTGAGTGACCAATTATGTAGAAAATTAGTTCAGCTATAGATGACCTGCAAAAGACAATTGATCAACTTATTCTAATTGACATTTATATAACAATCCACCCAACAGAGTATATATCATTCTTCTTGAGTACAGATGAAACATTCAGAAAGAAAGACCATAACTCACACTTGACCAAGTTTAAAATAACATATATTATACACAATATGTTCCTAAAATGTAATGTAAGGAAACCTGAAAGCGATAATAGAAAGAAATTCTAAAATAATCCCTCTAAATAACCCATAGAGTGAAAAGGGAATTTAGAGAACATTTTTTATAATATTTTGAAGTAATAAAATAATAAAATACAACATATCACTATTTATGGGTTGCAGGTATAACACTAACTAGAAGAAAATTTATAGCATTAAATTCTTATATTAAAAAATTAAAATCTGTAACAAAAATTGCTTGTATCATTGAGCAACTTGAGAAAGAAAAGAACATTAAAAGCAAGCAAAAGTAAGATATAATGAAGTTTAGAACAGAAATCAGTGAAATTTAAAACAAAAATAGGAAAAATAAATGAAATAAAAGCCATTTCATTGAAAAGGCCAATAATATTGATTAATTTTTAGCAAGACTGGATCCTGATTAGAGATCAGATCAGATCAGTAGCTCAGTCATGTCCGACTCTTTGCGACCCCAAGAATTGCAACACGCCAGGCCTCCCTGTCCATCACCAACTCCCGGAGTTCACTCAGACTCATGTCCATAGAGTCAGTGATGCCATCCAGCCACCTCATCCTCTGTTGTCCCCTTCTCCTCCTGCCCCCAATCCCTCCCAGAATCAGAGTCTTTTCCAATGAGTCAACTCTTCGCATGAGGTGGCCAAAGTACTGGAGTTTCAGCTTTAGCATCATTCCTTCCAAAGAAATCCCAGGGCTGATCTCCTTCAGAATGGACTGGTTGGATCTCCTTGCAGTCCAAGGGACTCTCAAGAGTCTTCTCCAACACCACAGTTCAAAAGCATCATTTCTTCGGTACTCAGCTTTCTTCACAGTTCAACTCCCACATCCATACACAACCACAGGAAAAACCATAGCCTTGACTAGACCGACCTTTGTTGGCAAAGTAATATCTCTGCTTTCATAACTTTCCTTCCAAGGAGTAAGTGTCTTTTAATTTCATGGCTGTAGTCACCATCTGCAGTGACTTCGGAACCCAAAAGAATAAAATCTGACACCGTTTCCACTGTTTCCCCATCTACTTCCCATGAAGCGATGGGACTCGATGCCATGATCTTCATTTTCTGAATGTTGAGTTTTAAGCCAAATTTTTCACTCTCCACTTTCACCTTCATCAAGAGGCTTTTGAGTTCCTCTTCCCTTTCTGCCATAAGGGTGGTGTCATCTGCGTATCTGAGGTTATTGATATTTCTCCCAGCAATCTTGATTCCAGCTTGTGTTTCTTCCAGTCCAGTGTTTCTCATGATGTACTCTGCATATAAGTTAAATAAACGGGGTGACAATATACAGCCTTGACGAACTGCTTTTCCTATTTGGAACCAGTCTGTTGTTCGACGTCCAGATCTAACTGTTGCTTCCTGACCTGCATACAAATTTCTCACGAGGCAGATCAGGTGGTCTGGTATTTCCATCTCTTTCAGAATTTGCCACAGTGTATTGTGATCTACACAGTCAAAGGCTTTGATATAGTCAATAAAGCAGAAATAGATATTTTTCTGGAACTCTCTTGCTTTTTCCATGATCCAGCAGATGTTGGCAATTTGATCTCTGGTTCCTCTGCCTTTTCTAAAACCAGCTTGAACATCAGGAAGTTCACAGTTCACATATTGCTGAAGCCTGGCTTGGAGAATTTTAAACATTACTTTACTAGCGTGTACAGTTGACTATATTTATTGGTGAGAGACTGATTTTTTCCAAGAGAAGAAACAAAACAAAAACATTCTTACTTATGACTCATATTAAACTTGATACATTTAGAGCTAGCCAGTGCAAAAGGAAAGAAAGCACAAATGAACATGGGTTGAAAAGAAAAGAGTAAAATAAAACTTAATCTTAACAAATATAAAAATAATTGCTAGGATTAACAAATGAGCTGAAAAAGATTATAAGATTCAAGATCAATATACAAATATCAGTCATAGTCCTATATGCCACTGGAATACAATCAAAATTTGAAGTATAAGATTCAGTTCATACAAAAATCTGCACATGAATTCCATTAGCAGCTTCATTCATAATTGCCAAATTTGGAAGCAACCAAAATGCTCTTCAGGAGGTGAATGGATAAACAAATAATGATATACCTATAGAATTTAACACTGAAAAGAAATGAGCTTTCAAGTTGAAAAGATATGGAAAGTACATCACTAAGTGAAAAAAGACAATCTGCAAAGACTTCATACTATATGATCCTAAGTATATGACCTGGAAAAAGCAAAACTATGGTGATAAAATCAATGCTTGCCAGGAGTTCAGAGACTTCATACTATATGATCCTAAGTATATGACCTGGAAAAAGCAAAACTATGGTGATAAAATCAATGCTTGCCAGGCTGAGATGGAATAGGCAGAGTGCAGAGGAATTTCAAGGCAGTGAAACTATAATGTATGATATGAAAATTGTGAACATATGTCATACATTTGTCAAAACCTATGGAATATACAATATCAAGAATAAACCCAAATTAAGTGGTTCACTGACTGTAATAAATGTGTCACCATGGTGCAGGATGGTGATAGTGGAAGAGGCTTTGTGTTTGTGAAGGCAGAGGGTAATGTGTATTCTGTGTCCTTGCTGCTCACTTTTGCTGATAACCTAAAAGTGCTCTAAAAAAAACAGTGTCTGTTACAGGCACACACTCATACAAACAGCAACAACAATGCATTTAAATAGCACTCCAAAAACAGAATATAAATACTTAGGTATAAATGCACCAAAATATATCCAGAATCTGCATGTCATTTGCCATAAAACACTAATGCAAGAAATTAGTAAAACCTAATGGATTGGACAATACTGTTAAAATGTCTACTTGCTGAAATTGTATTACCTATAGATACTGTGCAACCCAAACCCTGGCAAACTCTTATAGATATCAGATTTTGTAACAAGGTGATTCTACAATCAAAATGAGATGACAAAGGAGTTAGAGTGGTCAAAATTATTCTTGAAACATATACACACACATACAAATCTGGAGGACTCACACCTTGATTCCAAGACTTACTATAAAGTTATAATAATTAAGATTGCTGTACTGACTAAAGGATAGTCTCATAACTGATAAGAGTGCAAAAAAAAAAAAAAAGACTACACAGATATAGGGTGATCATTTTTAAAAATTCAAAGAAAATTCAGTGGAGAATGGATAGTCTTGTCAAGAAGGGTACCAGAAAAATTAGACATTCATATGGCAAAATCAAAAATTACTTGAATAGGTATCTCAAATCTTACATTAGAATTGTAATAACTGGCATGCTGAAGTCCATGGAGTCTCAAAGAGTCAAACACAACTGAATAACTGAACTAAAGTAACTTAAACAGATCACTGTTCTAAATTTACAAAGTAAAACTATAAAACTTTAGAAGAATATACTGAAGAAAATCTTCACAACTGAGAATCTTGCCACATATTTTTATATATTACATAAAAGGATTATTTGTGGAAGAGAAAGTGATAAACTGGACTTTATCAGAAATTTTAAAAAAACCTTTATCCTTTGAAAAAACAACATTAAGAGAAAGAAAATGCAAACCACAAAGATTCAAGTATCTGGTAAAAAATTTATATCTAAGATATATAAAAAACACTGAAAACAAAATGCAACAACCTAATTAAAAAATGAGCAGAAAAATATCTGAACAGATACTTCACCAAAGAAAATATTCAAGTGAGAAACATGAGAAGACATACTTAATGATATTAGTCTTAAGAGAAATAGAAGCTAACCTACAAAGATAGGTCCCCCACTTACCTATTAAAATGGCAAAAAAAAAAAATGTAAAAAGATATAGCATGAATTCCAGATAGTGTGAAGAGCAAGAGGAACCCCCATCCATTTTTAGTGAAAATTAAATTTCTACTCTGGAGAACAGTTTGATATTTTCTCATAACACAGACTTACCATGTGACCTAGAATTCCTACTTTTTCATATTTACTCGAGTTGAAAATATATTCATACCAAAATCCATATTATAATGTGTATAGCAATGTTTTTTCAAAATTGCCTAAAACCAAGAGCAACAAATATATGCAGTCTCATGTCTAACATGTCAATACAAAACCTATGGTAAGCCATACAATGTACTTCTAAGGCTGCGTGCATCTATGGGTTTAACTGACTGGATTGAAAAGATTTTTCTTTTATTAATTCCAGAAATTTCCAAAAAGTAAAACTTGGATTTTCTGTATGTCAGAAACTATTTACATAGCATTTACATTGTATTAGGCACTATAAGTATTCTAGAGATGAATTAAAGTATATGGGAGTAGATAGGTAGATTATATGCAAATATTATTTTCTTTTATGTATGAGACAAGCACTTGTGTATTTTGGTACCAATCCATGGTCCTAAAACCAGTCCCCTGCTAGGATACTGAGGGACAACTGTAATTAAAATTAAAGGAACTACTGATTCACACAACTCATGAATGAATATATTTAGCTATATGAAAGGAGCCAGAACACCAAGGCTGTGTATTATATGATGCCATTTTTATGGAATTTTTAAAAAGCAAAACTATTGCTTTGAAAGGGACTATAATTAAGATGGTAGGAAGGTTAAGAAGCATTTACTAAAAAGAAGCTACACAATGGGACTTTTTAGGGTGATGGAAATATTTGTGAGGTACTGAACACATGACTGCATGCATGCATGCATTTTCAAAACCCATATAATTTTATGCCACAAAGACTGAATATAATAGTCAATTAAAAATCAACCAGAATATTAGGGGAGCTCATAATAGAATGCAGATGGTGACAAATTAATATATTTCCTTAAAAATGCATGATGTGATATCACTAGAGGTGGGGGGAAAGGACCTGACAGAAGTAACTTGGGAAGCAATGTTTTAACTGGATTTTTTAAAGGCTAAAGACAAGAGAAATATTACATAAACACTGTACTCTAGTTGGCAAATATGTTCCCCACTGGATTATGGTTCAGTCATGCTGAAACATCGTTACGTGTGTACTGTTGTGTTAATCTCTCCGTCGTGTCTGACTCTTTATGACCCCGTGGACTGTAACCCGCCAGGCTCCTCTGTCCATGGGATTCTCCAGGCAAGAGGACTGGAGTGGGTTGCCATTTTATTCTCCAGAGGATCGTCCTGACCCAGAGTCCGAACCTGGGTCTCCTGCATTGTAGGCAGATTCTTTACCGTCTGAGCCACCAGGGAAGCCCATTTGTGTACTAGGGTCGAATAAATAAATGGATTTTAAATAAATGTTTTAAGCCAGGAAGTTTACTGCCAGAGATAAAGGTTACAAATAAGCAAGAGGGGAAGGTCTATATATAATGAAACCTTTTGAAATTATTATGTTTCTGTTCCCTTATAACTTGCTTTATGCTTCATCACTTTTGAACTGTGGTGTTGGAGAACACTCTTGAGAGTCCCTTGGACGGCAAGGAGATCCAACCAGTCCATTCTGAAGGAGATCAGCCCTGGGATTTCTTTGGAAGGAATGATGCTAAAGCTGAAACTCCAGTATTTTGGCCACCTCATGCGAAGAGTTGACTCATTGGAGAAGACTCTGATGCTGGGAGGGATTGGGGGCAGGAGGAGAAGGGGACGACAGAGGATGAGATGGCTAGATGGCATCACTGACTCGATGGATATGAGTCTGAGTGACCTCCAGGAGTTGGTGATGGACAGGGAGGCCTGGCGTGCTGCGGTTCATGGGGTCGCAAAGAGTCGGACACGACTGAGCGACTGATCTGATCTGATCTGATACTGGTATCACTTTCCACGTTATTAAATATTCTACAAACTGTATTTTTGAAGCACAGAATTAGCTATCATATGGAGTTAACAAAGCAATTAAACAATTTCTGTGTTAAAATACATATATTTCTATTCTTTGCTCATAAATAATTTTTTGGTGACTGTTTTATGATTCAGCTACTATTGTATATCTACAAAATACAGTATGAGGCAGCTTTGTAGTTTCTTGGAATCTTATATCCTAAAGACCAAGAGGAAAACAAACAAACAAAAAGGTTAAATATTTATTAAGATTCTAGTACTTAATTTTAGTAAGCTAACAAAGGAACCCACAGTAAATACTGGTAGCAAAAACCTGAATAAACCAATTAAGTGTCTCAAGCAAATGAGAAGATTCTAAAAACAGAAGCTTCATAGTCATACAGTAAGCAAGCACATTCTCTGAGTTTCTCTAGATAATGACTACTTGAAAAAAATAAACACTGAAGAGAGGCAAAAATATGCAAGGTAGAGTTTCTGTGTCCATTCTATGTGCGTCATGCATCGGCAAAAATAAGCCGTAATAAAAAGCTAGATCATAGGGAAACTGATAAATGTAACGAAAATTCATACCGAGTGAGCTGAGAATCGGAGAAGGCAATGGCACCCCACTCCAGTACTTTGCCTGGAAAATCCCATGGATGGAGGAGCCTGGTAGGCTGCACTCCATGGGGTCACTAAGAGTCAGACACGACTGAGCGACTTCCCTTTCACTTTTCACTTTCATGCATCTGAGAAGGAAATGGCAACCCACTCAGTGTTCTTGCCTGGAGAATCCCAGGAACGGGGGAGCCTGGCGGCTGCCGTCTGTGGGATCACACAGAGTCGGACACGACTGAGGTGACTTAGCAGCAGCAGCAGCAGAGCTGAGAATGCACCCCTGAAAATATCCACAGGGGCTTCCCGGGTGGCTCAGTGGTAAAGTATCTGCTGCACCCTGGGAGACTCGGGTTCAATCCCTGGGTTGGGAAGATCCCCTAAAGAAGGAAATGGGCACCCATTCTAGTATCCTTGGCTGGAGAATCCTATGGACAGAAAAGCCTGGCAGATATCCATGTCTTAATCCCTGGAATCTGTGAATGTTACCTTATGTAGCTTTTTTTTTTTTTTTCCTTAAGGCTGGGGGTGGGGGGAGTGGTCTTCGCAGATGTGATTAATTTAAGAATACTGACATAGGAATTTTTCCCGGATTACCTAGGTGAGACCTAACTGCTATTACACATATACTTATAAGAGGACAGCAGGAGGAGATCTGAAATGTAGAGAAGGAAATGTGAAGATGAAGCAGAGAGATTCAAAGACTGGACTGATGCAGCCATAAACCACCATATTCTGTAGCCACCAGAAGCTGGGAAAGGTAAGGATGAGATTCTTCCCTAGAATTGCTGCAAAGAGCATGGCCCTGATGACTTTCTCATTTCATCACAATGATATAATTTCAACCTTTTGCCCACTAGAACTATAAGAGAATAAATTTCTGCTGTTTTAAGCTACCAAGTTCGTGGCCATCTGTTACAGCAGCTATAGGAAACTAATACAGTAACATATACTAAAGAGAGTTTGAATATATTTTAAACCATTATTAGTTAGAATGAACATTAAAATCTGCTTTATCAAAAAACAATTTTCAGATCTAAGCTAAACATTTTTAAAGATCCAATTCATTGAATAAATAAATCAATAAATGAAAACATTAAAAGCAAGCAGAAATCAATAGTAAAGATAGAATTAGGTAATTATGAATTATTAAAGCAATCGTTATAACCTTTAAATTGCCAGATATGAAAATGTCAGAATCTGATAGAAGCTCTGCAAGGAGATCCAGCCAGTCCGTCCTAAAGGAGATCAGTCCTGGGTGTTCATTGGAAGGAATGATGCTGAAGCTGAAACTCCAATACTTTGGCTATCTCATGCGAAGTTGATTTATTGGAAAAAACTCTGATGCTGAGAGGGATTGGGGGCAGGAGGAGAAGGGGACGACAGAGGATGAGATGGCTGGATGACATCACTGACTCGATAGATGTGAGTCTGGGCGAACTCCAGGAGTTGGTGATGGACAAGGAGGCCTGGCGTGCTGCAATTCATGGGGTCACAGAGTTGGACACTACTGAGCGACTGAACTGAACTGAAGAAAATTTCATATTTTCTTTCTACAGTAAACCCAAATGTAAGCAGTAGGTTTAGAAACAACCAAGATTGTTTCAAAGATAGCAGAAGAGTATAGCTGAGTCCCTTTGTCAGCCACCTGAGACTATCTTAACACCGTTGACAACTATATGTGTGTGCTCAGTTGCTTCAGTCATGTCTGACTCTGCAACACTATGAACTGTAGCCCACTAGGCTCCTCTGTCCATGGGATTCTCCAGGCAAGAATATTGGAATGGGCAGCCATTCCCTTCTCCAGGGGATCTTCCCAACCCAGGGATGGATCCTTTGTCTTCTGCATCTTATGCATTGCAGGCAGATTTGTTACCCACTGAGTCATGTGGGAAGCCCTGATCAACTATACTCCAATATAGGATTAAAAGTTTCAAAGAAAAAAGAGCGGAAGAAGTTAAATGTGGCTATTACTGATATCCTCCCCCCAGTACACACACACACTCAACTTAACTGGTCAAAAGATAGACTTTCATAGATAGCTTGACACCCAGAAGTAATCTGTACCCTTCGGAAAATAAATCACACACAGGTTGCAGATGATATTCATCTAACTTTGAATTTTGAAAATAATACTACTCTCTGCCATAATGTAACTGTGTTTTAAAGATATACAAATAAATGAATACTTATTCAGTTATTGACAGCATTATTTCAATTATTCTATTGCTTTCAGTACTATCTACTTTAAGAGACTAAACCCAGGAAGTTAAACACTAATTCAAAAATAAGTGGTAAAGTTTTACCATTTAAAACTTTATATATTTTATTTCAAACGTATCTTTTTCATTAAGAGTACACTTTTACTGCCTGATAGCACAAAAACAGCACTGAGCCATTAGTTGCAATATCAGCTTAGATGGAGATTTGGAAAAGCAGCTGGTTGAAATAAAAATGTATGTAGAGTAAACACTGTGAAGAAAATCAATTTTTTTTCCAGAGAAGGAAATGTCTCTTGTCATGTCTGTTTACATTTCACTGCACTACATTATATACTTTGAAATGACTCTTAATTTATACAAAAACGAGACATTTTAGAAAACAAACACAAAGCATAATATTCAAGAAACACACTTTCCTCAGATTGTTCTTCTTTGAGAAATAAATGAATAAACACAGATTTTTATCCTTCCAATGATCCAAACTGCATATTGTGAAATACATCCACAAATAGGTATTTAAAGGATAACATATAGTGCTGCTGTTGCTGCTGCTAAGTCACTTCCGTCGTGTCCGACTCTATGCGACCCCATAGACGGCAACCCACCAGGCTTCCCATCCCTGGGATTCTCCAGTCAAGAACACTGGAGTGGGTTGCCATTTCCTCCAATGCAGGAAAGTGAACAGTGAAAGTGAAGTCGCTCAGTCCTGTTCGACTCTTCGCGACCCCATGGACTGCAGCCTACCAGGCTCCTCCGTCCATGGGATTCTCCCAATGGACGGAGGCAATTGCCATTGCCTTCTCCCAATATGTAGTGAGGTTAGTGTTAAAAAAGTCTTAGATATTGCTAATATATCCTAAGCATTTTTCCTTATAAAGTGGCATGCTTTCTTTAAAGAAATACATTTTAACTCAATATAAAAATTATATTTGCTAATTTTTATATGAATGATTAGAATCTGTTGGTAAATTTATGTTAAGTTTGAAAAAAGATGAGAGTGAGCATTAGTATTCTTTCTGTAAGTATATATTTTTATTTTTATCTTATTGAAGTATAGTTAATTTACAATATGATACTAATTTCAGGTGTACAGCATAGTGACTCAGTATTTTTACAAATTATACTCCATTGTGCTTTTGAACTGTGGTGTTGTAGAAGACTCTTGAGAGTCCCTTGGACTGCAAGGAGATCCAACCAATCCATTCTGAAGGAGATCAGTCTGGGTGTTCTTTGGAAGGACTGATGCTAAAGCTGAAACTTCAATACTTTGGGCACCTCATGTGAAGAGTTGACTCACTGGAAAAGACTCTGATGTTGGGAGGGATTGGGGGCAGGAGGAGAAGGGGACGGCAGAGGATGAGATGGCTGGATGGCATCACTGACTTGATGGATGTGAGTTTGAGTGACCTCCGGGAGTTGGTGATGGACAGGGAGGCCTGGCGTGCTGCGATTCATGGGGTTGCCAACAGTCGGACACGACTGAGTGACTGAACTGAACTGAACTGAAAAATAATTATAAGAAAATATAATTCCCTGTGCTACAAAGTATATCCTTAGTGCTTATCTATTTTACACATAGTAGTTTCTATCTCTAAATCTCATCCCCCTAATTTGCCCCTCCACCCAATCCCCTTCCCACTGATAAACACTAGTTTGTTTTGTGTATGTGAATCTGTTGTTGTTTTGTATATACATTCATTTGTATACTTTTTAGGTTCCGCATATAATACCATACCATATTTGTCTTTCTCTGACTTGTTTTATTAAATGTAATATTCTCTAGGTTCACCCATGTTGCTGCAAAAGGGAGAATTTCATTTTTAATAGACAATTAATATTTCATCTTATATATACATACCACATATTTATCCATTTGTCTGTTGATGGGCATTTGGGTTGCTGTCCTATCTTTGCTATTGTAAATAGCTATGAACATTAAGATGCACAGAACTCTTTGAATCAGTGTTTTTGTTCTCCAGGCACATCCCCAAAAGTGGAATTTCTGGATCATATGATAGTTCTATTTTCAGCTTTTTAAGAGAAACTCCATCCTGGTGCACCGCTTTACATTCCCACCAACACGGTATAAGGGTTTCCTTTCTCCATATCCTCCCCAACACTCGATATTTGTAGATTTTTTGATGATAGACATTCTGACATGTTTGAGGTAATATCTCATTGTTTTTTGTATTTCTCTAATTTTAATAAGCAAGGTTTAGTATCTTTTCGTGTGCCTTATAGTCATATGTATTTCTTCTATTTTTCTAAACTTTTAATTGTATTTAAAATACATATTGGAAAACCCGAATGGACATTTTTTCCAGAAAAGACTTTCAGTTTGTCTACAATCCAATCACTCTGTGTCTAGGAACACACATAGGGAAACTCATGAAAGGCCTAATGTCCAAGTCCCTAATGCAAGGATATTCAATGGCATGACATGAATACTTTAATATAGTGAGATTAATAAGTAAAATGCAGCAATGCTTACAAGGGGAAATATCAAATAAAAATTAGAAAGTTTTACATTTATCAATGAAGCTGAATCTCTGACTTTATTTAGTAAAAAAAAAAGGCAAAGAATAAAATAATTGATATAACAATTTAAAGCATGAAGTAAGCTATACATATGGTGTATGAATATAAATGTAGCATATTGGACTGAAGAATTCACTGCAAAAATATGATCGTGGGAGGAAAATGGGAGGTGATAAAATGGGAGTTCAAATGTACCTGTATTTCATTATTTTTTACTGAAAACCAATTAAATCAATCTGAATAAATATCAGCAAACATTAATTCCAGGGTACAAAAGCATGTGTCTCATTTTCATTTATGTCCTTTTCACATTTTAAAATACATGCTGGAAAATAAACTTTTAAAAATTCAAAGAATAATATACCCCCCAGTAAAAAACTTTTCCAAGAGATGAACAGTGAGATTATTTTAAAAACTTTTTGCAGTTTGGTTTTTATAGAAAGGGAACTAATTTAAATAATGTTAAGGTAAACCAAAACTTCACGTTAGAAAAAATTTTGAAAATACCAATAAAATAAGCACAATTTAATGTAAACTTAGCAAAATTGTTTCAAGAATAATTTAGAAATTGCATACACTAAAAAATGACTGAGGAAATTGGAGAAGATTATCTGAAAACACCATTCCCTCCAATGGAACCATTCAGGCCCACCTTAATAACCTCCCTTTCTTAGTTTACTACTTTACATAATATATCTTAATCATGAGAGTGATATGTATCATAATCATAGTAATAAGGAACAAGGTGTGGACACCAGAGCGTGAAAAATCTTGGGAGCCACTTTAAAATTCTTTCCATCATACCTACTAAATTATATTGAATACAAGGGGGAGAGTAATCTAGTCACAGGTTCTGCTTAGCATTTGATGATATTCTCCAAATATCATCTGGTACTATTAATTTAAAAATAGGAGAAAGGGCTTCCCTCACTGTTCAGTGGTTAAGAATCCACCTTGCAATGCAGGGGACCTGGGTTCAATCCCTGGTCTAGGAAAATCCCACAGGCCATGGAGTAACTAAGCTGGTTAGTTGCTCATACTACTGAGGTGTGCTCATATTACTGAGTCTGTGCTCTAGAGCCTGGGAGCCACAAGAGAAGCCACTGCAATTAGAAGTCTGCACACTGTTACTAGAGAGGAGGCCCTGCTTGCCACAACTAGAGAAAGCCTGAGTATAGAAATGAAGACCCACCATGGCCAAAGAATAAAATAAAAATAAAATAAATCTTTAACAACAACAAAATAGGAAAATACTACATTCTTAAGTTGATTAAAACTCATTTCCACAGAAGTAATTTTCATAATAAAAAAGATAAATAGTTGTATGAATATGAGTAATAAAGATCAATCTCATCATCTTTCATTGTCATTTACTAGAGAATATTTGAGAAACTCTAGTCAATATAGTCAGTAAAAGCTTGAGCTGGAAAGAAAGACCTGGAGCTGACTATGGCTCCGATCATGAGCTTCTTACTGCAAAATTCAGACTTAAACTGAAGAAAGTAGGGAAAACCACTAAGACATTCAGGTATGACCTAAATCAAATCCCTTGACTATTCAGTAGAAGTGACAAATAGATTTAAGGGATTAGATCTGATAAACAGAGCACCTGAAGAACAATGGATGGAAGTTCATAACACTGTACAGGAGGGGGTGACCAAAATCATCCCAAAGAAAAAGAATTGCAACATGGGAAGAATCTGCCTGCAATGCGGGAGAACTGCATTCAATCCCTGGGTTGGGAAGGTTCCCTGGAGGAGGGCATGGCAACCACTCCAGTATTCTTACCTGGAGAATCTCCATGGAAAGAGGAGCCTGGCCGTTTACAGTCCATGGGGTCACAAAGAGTTGGACACGAATGAGGGAATAAGCACAGCACAAATAGCTGAGAAAAAAAGAGAAGCAAAAGGCAAAGGAGAAAGAGAAAGATACACCTAACTGAATGTAGAGTTCCAAAGAAAGCACGATAAGAAAGCCTTAAGTGAACAATGCAAAGAAAGAGAGAAAAACAATAGGATGTGAAAGGTCAGAGATCTTTTCAAGAAAATTAGAGATACCAAGGGAACATTTCATGCAAAAGCGAGTACAATAAAGGACAGTAATGACAGGCACCTAATTAAAGTAGAAGAGATTAAAAAGTGGCAAGAATACACAGAAGACCTATACAAAAAGTCTTAATGATCCAGATGACCACGATGGTGTGGTCACTCACTTAGAGCCAAGCATCCTGGAATGTGAAGTCAAGTGGGCCTTAGGAAGAATTTCTATGAACAAAGCTAGTGGAGGTGATAAAATTACAGTAAAGCTATGTCAAATCCTTAAATATAATGCTGTGAAAGAGCTGTGCTCAATATGCCAGCAAATTTGGAAAACTCAGCAATGGCCAAAGGACTAGAAAGGGTCAGGTTTCATCCCAAACTGAAAGAAGGGGCATGCCCACAAATGTTCACACTACCATACAATTGCACTCAATTCACATGCTAGCAAGGCAATGCTCAAAATCCTCCAAGTTGGATGTACGTGAACTGAGAACTTTCATATGTACAAGCTGGATTTAGAGAAGGCAGAAGAACCAGACCCAAAATCATTGGATCATAGAAAAACAAGAGAATTCCAGTAAAACATCTACTTCTGCTTCATTGACTACACTAAGCCTTTAACTGTGTGGATCACAACAAACTGTGGAAAATTCTTAAAGAGATGGGAATAGCAGCCACCTAACCTGACTTCTGAGAAATCTGTATGCAAGTCAAAAGGCAACAGTTAGAACTGGACATAGAAAAATGATATGGTCCAAAATTGGGAAAGGAGTACATCAAGGCTGTGTATTGTCACCCTGCTTATTTAACATATATGCAGAGTACATCATATAAAATGCCACGCTGGATGAAGCACAAGCTGGAATCAAGATTGCCAACCTCAGATATGCAGATAGTACCACCTGATCTGCCTCTTGAGAAATCTGTATGCAGGTCAGGAAGCAACAGTTAGAACTAGACATGGAACAACAGACTGGTTCCAAATAGGAAAAGGAGTACATCAAGGCTGTATATTGTCACCCTGTTTAACTTATATGCAGAGTACATCATGAGAAACGCTGGACTGGAAGAAACGCAAGTTGGAATCAAGATTGCTGGGAGAAATATCAATAACCTCAGATATGCAGATGACACCACCCTTTTGGCAGAAAGTGAAGAGGAACTCAAAAGCCTCTTGATGAAAGTGAAAGTGGAGAGTGAAAAGGTTGGCTTAAAGCTCAACATTCAGAAAACGAAGATCATGGCATCTGGTCCCATCACTGCATGGGAAATAGATGGGGAAACAGTGGAAACAGTGTCAGACTTTGTTTTTCTGGGCTCCAAAATCACTGCAGATGGTGACTGCAGCCATGAAATTAAAAGACGCTTGCTCCTTGGAAGGAAAGTTATGACCAACCTAGATCAGATCAGATCAGATCAGATCAGTCGCTCAGTCCTGTCCGACTCTTTGCGACCCCATGAACCGCAGCACGCCAGGCCTCCCTGTCCATCACCAGCTCCCGGAGGTCACTCAGACTCGCATCCATCGAGTCAGTGATGCCATCCAGCCATCTCATCCTCTGTCGTCCCCTTCTCCTCCTGCCCTCAATTCCTCCCAGCATCAGAGTCTTCTCCAATGAGTCAACTCTTCGCATGAGGTGGCCAAAATACTGGAGTTTCAGCTTTAGCATCATTCCTTCTAAAGAAATTCCAGGATTGATCTCCTTCAGAATGGACTGGTTGGATCTCCTTGCAGTCCAAGGGACTCTCAAGAGTCTTCTCCAACACCACAGTTCAAAAGCATCAATTCTTCGGCGCTCAGCCTTCTTCACAGTCCAGCTCTCACATCCATACATGACCACAGGAAAGACCATAGCCTTGACTAGGCGAACCTTTGTTGGTAAAGTAATATCTCTGCTTTTGAATATGCTATCTAGGTTGGTCATAACTTTCCTTCCAAGGAGCAAGCGTCTTTTAATTTCATGGCTGCAGTCACCATCTGCAGTGATTTTGGAGCCCAGAAAAACAAAGTCTGACACTGTTTCCACTGTTTCCCCATCTATTTCCCATGCAGTGATGGGACCAGATGCCATGATCTTCGTTTTCTGAATGTTGAGCTTTAAGCCAACCTTTTCACTCTCCACTTTCACTTTCATCAAGAGGCTTTTTAGCCCCTCTTCACTTTCTGCCATAAGGGTGGTGTCATCTGCATATCTGAGGTTATTGATATTTCTCCCGGCAATCTTGATTCCAACTTGTGTTTCTTCCAGTCCAGCATTTCTCATGATGTACTCTGCATATAAGTTAAATAAACATGGTGACAATATGCAGCCTTGACGTACTCCTTTTCCTATTTGGAACCAGTCTGTTGTTCCATGACCAGTTCTAACTGTTGCTTCCTGACCTGCATACAGATTTCTCAAGAGGCAGATCAGGTGGTCTGGTATTCCCATCTCTTTCAGAATTTTCCATAGTTTATTGTGTCTTTCCCATTCTGTTGTTTTCCTCTATTTCTTTGCATTGATCGCTGAAGAAGGCTTTCTTATCTCTTCTTCCTATTCTTTGGAAGTCTGTATTCAGATGTTTATATCTTTCCTTTTCTCCTTTGCTTTTCGCTTCTCTTCTCTTCACAGCTATTTGTAAGGCCTCCCCAGACAGCCATTTTGCTTTTTTGCATTTCTTTTCCATGGGGATGGTCTTGATCCCTGTCTCCTGTACAATGTCACGAACCTCATTCCATAGTTCATCAGGCACTCTATCTATCAGATCTAGGCAATCTAATCACACAAGGACCACACCCTTGTCTAACTCAATGAAATTAAGCCATGCCCGAGGGGCAACCTGGGATGGGCGGGTCATGGTGGAGAGATATGACAGGGTGTGGTCTGCTGGAGAAGGGAATGGCAAACCACTTCAGTATTCTTGCCTTGAGAACCCCATGAACAGTATGAAAAGACAAAATGATAGGATACTGAAGGAGAAACTCCCCAGGTCAGTAGGGGCCCGATATGCTACTGGAGATCAGTGGAGAAAGAACTCCAGAAAGAATGAAGGGATGGAGCCAAAGCAAAAATAATACCCAGCTGTGGATGTGTCTGGTGATAGAAGCAAAGTCCGATGCTGTAAAGAGCAATATTGCATAGGAACCTGGAATGTCAGGTCCATGAATCAAGGCAAATTGGAAGTGGTCAAACAAGAGATGGCAAGAGTGAATGTTGACATTCTAGGAATTAGCGAACTAAAATGGACTGGAATGGGTGAATTTAACTCAGATGACCATTATATCTACTACTGTGGGCAGGAATCCCTCAGACGAAATGGAGTGGCCATCATGGTCAACAAAAGAGTCCGAAATGCAGTACTTGGATGCAATCTCAAAAATGACAGAATGATCTCTGTTCGTTTCCAAGGCAAACCATTCAATGTCACAGTAATCCAAATCTATGCCCCAACCAGTAACGCCGAAGAAGCTGAAGTTGAACGGTTATATGAAGACCTACAAGACCTTTTAGAACTAACACCCAAAAAAGATGTCCTTTTCATTATAGGGGACTGGAATGCAAAAGTAGGAAGTCAAGAAACACCTGGAGTAACAGGCAAATTTGGCCTTGGAATACGGAATGAAGCAGGGCAAAGACTAACAGAGTTTTGCCAAGAAAATGCACTGGTCATAGCAAATACCCTCTTCCAACAACACAAGAGAAGACTCTATACATGACATCACCAGATGGTCAACACCGAAATCAGATCGATTATATTCTTTGCAGCCAAAGATGGAGAAGCTCTATACAATCAGCAAAAACAAGACCAGGAGCTGACTGTGGCTCAGACCATGAACTCCTTATTGCCAAATTCAGACTGAAATTGAAGAAAGTAGGGAAAACTACTAGACCATTCAGGTATGACCTAAATCAAGCAAAACCAATACAATATTGTAAAGTTAAATAAAAAAAGAAAGGTCTAAGAGCTGCAAAAGAAAAGTAATGAGTTACTATGATCCAGAAATAATTCTGCTTTTAGATACTTGGAAAACAAACTGTACAAGTCTTTTCTAATAGTTGTATTTGAAACATTTCTAGAAATGCAAGCTATTTACACAATTTATTATTTAATTATTCTATACCTGTAAGTTTAAAAGTACTACAAACAATAAAAATCAAATTTAGAGAACTAAATCACTAGGAAAATATTAAAAATACATAAATTTTAAAGCATGTTTTATGAAATAAATATGATTTAGGTAAAATAAGTATGTATAGAAAAATAATTTGAAATCATTTTGAAATAAAAAAATTAGATTATTTGTAATATTTTTGTAGTCTCTAAAATTTTACAATAAAAGCTTACTAGTTAAAACCTGAACCTAAATACACAAGAAGTAGAATAATTAAAAAGTGGAGTGAAGAAATTCTATCATTAATCCAACTTGATTTCACAGTAATTACCACTCTTCACTCTTTAGGAAGTCAAGTACTTAACACAACCTAGAAATAAAGCTATGCAATTATCAAACAGTTATTTTTAAAAAGCTAAATAAAACCTTCATTTCTTTCAATTGAGGTCACAACCTCTGTATTTTCCTTCCCCCACACCCTTTTTTTAAGAAACACATGTAATAATTCTGATTATAGCCTTCTATGTTTGCTTTTATGTATTTCTTAAGGGTCTCTATTTTCCATTTGGTCTCTGATCATTTTTTTTGCAGGGGGGGAGCACCTGGAAATTATAGTATAACATCTTCCCAGTGCATAATAGATACTTAAAATAATATTGCATCTTCATTTCCCTTTGTTCTTCATTTGGAATTCATTCCCACAATTTTAAATTTCTCAATCTCCATGTCCTTATGCTTTATCACATCTTAAAAAAGGTAAAATATGAACAAAACTGCTAAAATACAGATGATATGCCATTTAAAGAATACCAATAATAACTTTTAAATAATATTTTCTTCCTTTGATGAAACAAAAATAAAAATACAATTTTATGTTTTTCCTAAATGTCTCACATTGAAAACCCAAGCCCTTTCTATATATCAGAACTTTCTCCACTTATGATGGGGTTATGTCCCAATAAACCCATCATAAGTTGAAAATAGAATAAGTCAAAGACACATTTAAGACACCTAACCAACGAAACATCACAGCTAAGCATAGTCTACCTTAAATGTGCTTAAAACAATATCATTAGCCTATAGATGGGCAAACTTAACTAACAAAAAAACCTGTTTCATAATAGCATTGACTATCTCATGCATTTTATTGAGTAATGTACTGAAAGTGAAAAATAGAATGGTCATATGGGTACAGAGGACTTCCCAGGTGGTGGCAGTGGTAAAAAACAAAACTGCTGCCAATGCAGGAGACATAAGAGATGTGGATTCAATCCCTGGCTCAGGAAGATTTCCTGGAGGAGGGCATGGTAATCCACCCCAGTATTTTTGCCTGGAGAATCCGGTGGGCAGAGGAGCCTGGTGGGTTACAGTCCATGGGGTCTCAAAAAGTTGGACACGACTGAAACAACTTAGCATGCAAGGGTACAGAATTTTTGTAAGTGTACCAGTTGTTTACCTTCATGATTTTGAGGCTAACCTGGAACATCAGCTCACTGCCACTGTCCAGACTCACCAGAGTATCATACTGCATATCCCTAGCCTGAGAAAATTTGAAGAATGGTGGCTACAGAATGTGTAGCACTTTTGCATCATCAAGAAGTAAAAAGATACTGTATATGATACTGGCACAAAGACAGAAATAAAGATCAACAGAACAAGATAGAAAGCCCAGAGATAAGTCCACAAACCTATGGGAGCCATATCTTTGACAAAAGAGGAAAGTATATACAAAGAAGAAAAGACGGTCTCTTCAATAAGTGGTACCAGGAAAACCGGACAGCTAAGTGTAAAAAGAATGAAATTAGAACACTTCCTAATACCATACACAAAAATAAAGTCAAAATGGATTAAAGACCTAAATATAAGACCAGAAACTATAAGTCTTAGAGGGAAACAGGCAGAACACTCTTCAACACAAATCACAGCAAGATCCCCTATGATCCATTTCCTAGAGTAATGGAAATGAAAACAAAAATAAATAAACAGGACCTAATTAAATGTATGGATGTCAGAGTTGGACTGTGAAGAAAGCTGAGTGCCGAAGATATGGTGCTTTTGAACTGTGGTGTTGGAGAAGACTCTTGAGAGTCCCTTGGACTGCAAGGAGATCCAACAAGTCCATTCTGAAGGAGATCAGCCCTGGGATTTCTTTGGAAGGAATAATGCTAAAGCTGAAACTCCAGTACATTTGAAGAGTTGACTCATTGGAAAAGACTCAGATGCTGGGAGGGATTGGGGGCAGGAGGAGAAGGGGACGACAGAGGATGAGATGGCTGGATGGCATCACTGATTCGATGGATGTGAGTCTGAGTGACCTCCGGGAGTTGGTGATGGACAGGGAGGCCTGGCGTGCTGCAATTTATGGGGTCTCAAAGAGTCGGACACAACTGAGAGACTGAACTGAACTGAGTTATGATTACATCACATTCCCTTTAACTCACATGGTTTACTGATGCAGAAAGAAGCCAGTTCATGTTGGAGAAACTTGATTGATACTAGTACAGAATACTGATACCAATAGCAGTACTGTTCTCTGTGTGTTACCTACTTGAAACCAAGCCAATTCTTATCACATGGCAGTCAGGAATTAACCCAGGACTTTTTCTCCAGCCTGACAAATGAAGACAGCCAGAAAGAGGAAAAGCAGTGAAGATCTGCTCTCTGGTACACGATAATCTGGGCTTCCCTGGTGGCTTATATTGTAAAGAATCCACCTGCAATGAGGGAGATCTGCGTTTGATCCCTGGTTTGGGAAGATTCCCCTGAAGAAGTGAATGGCTACCCACTCCATTATTCTTGCCTGGAGAATTCCATGGACAGAGGAGCCTGGCAGGCTGCAGTCCATGGGGTCGCAAAGAGTTAGACATGACTAAGTGATTTATACTTCACACAATAGTCTAGAACGACTTGACTGTCTTGGTTTCATACAGAATACCACCTAACCCATCACATTCAATGAAATTATACCAATTGTATCTTAAATATATATGCATTAGTCAAATGCATTCAGGTCAAAGGGCAGAAGTTAAACACCACAAATGTTGAGGTCCCTGCCAGTTCTTTACTAGGTCCTTTGGTGTGATGTGTGTTGAGTTCTCTTCTCTAAATTGAGTTTGTTTTTCCTTGCACAGTGCTTGTAGGAAATCTGATTTTGGAAGCACTGCATGTACCATCTGAGTATACTGCTCAATCCATTGGGGAATAACTCAAAATATCACCAGTTTTGAATAGGGTCCAGATAAAAGAAGGATTTTTAGTAGCACAAGGCTGATATTTTATGCTTCTCTGTCATTTGAACCTTTATGACCCAAGAGATCCAATTATTTTTGAAGTATATTTGTCACACAGGTATGCTGCAAGGAGCCAAACAGAAGAATTCTTATGACTATTCTCTATCTTAAAAGCAGTCTTGACTTCCAGTGGGTCCTGTTAGAGAGACTAAATGTCTGATCTTGGGACAACAAGTGTCCATGTAAATCCAAACTTCCTTTTGTTAACTTGGTGTTGTCCGATCCATTAAAACATAAATCTCTACATTTAATAGTGTACTCTTCTTAACTGGCATGGGTATGTATTAGTTCTGGCCCAAGCACATATTGAATGCATACATATATTGCTTTAAATCTGTCTCAGAATCCCATGGTATATATTTTTTCTGCCTCAACAATTCTCTCTTAGCTCCATCTTTCATTTAATGGAGAGTGAGATATCAACAGATAAAAGAAGAGGAAAAAGTACAGGTCTGGTTTACAGATGACTATGGCATGCTGGGCTTCCCCAGTGGTGCTAGTTGTAAAGAATCTGCCTGCTAATGCAGGAGACATTAGAGACATGGGTTCAATCCCTGGGTCAGGAAGAGTCCCTGGAGGAGGGCATGGCAACCCACTCCAGTATTGTTGCCTGGAGAATCCCTTGGACAGAGGAGCCTGGTGGGCTACAGTCTATAGGGTTGCAAAGAATCAGACATGACTAAAGCTACTTTGCATGCACACATGTATGGCTTGCTGGCCATAGCTGGTAATATTAATCGTTGCACTAAAGCCTCCCTTGGAGACAACCCAAAGACAATGGTGAAAAAGAAATCTTTCTAACTGGAATAACTTTGGAAACATGTAGAATTTCCTATTTGCATATATATTGAAATAAACTGAGCTATAAATTAATTCAGAGGCAGTAGCTTGTGCATTGGTTAAATGGTCAGAAACTTAGAAAAGATGGAATTGAAAGATGGATGACAAGAGTGTCTGGTGGAGAGGTACATATATGAGTCTATTAGAAAGGGTTCAGAGTTTGAAGTTTTCTGTATCATACATTAATGCCCTACATGGGACATTCATGGCAAAGAATGATATAAAATAATATATAAGAATATCAATCTCCCACATGTCAGCCTACTTCTAGTCCTAGTCAACCTGTTGTTTACTCAGTGGATTTCTGGAAAAGTTTTTCTGTAATGGAGTCTATGAATAGTTCTGACATAGTGAACTTCCCTTCACCAGGGCATATCTTGCTACTAACACTACTGACTTTCCATTTTGCCAACAGTGAAGTTCAGAGCCAGACTCAAGATAGGGAACCATGTTCTGGGTTACCAGTCAGCTTCTTCATGAAGCTGGGCCCTGGCCATCATGAAAAGGGCAACCATGAGTTTTATGAGGAGTTGATTGGCAGACGCCAACAAGTGGACTTCCCAGGTGGCGCTAGTGGTAAAGAATCCACCTACCAACACAAGAGACATAAGAGATGCAAGTTTGGTCTCTGGGTTGGGAAGATTCCCTAGAGGAGGAAATGGCAACCCACTCCAGTATACTTGCCTGGAAAACTCCATGGACAGAGGAGCTTCCCGAGCTATAGCCCATGGGGTCGCAAAGAGTTGGACAGAACTGAGCATTGGGACACACACAACTACACAAACCAATATATATGACGCTGCTAAGAAATAGATCCTGTGGGAGTCAAAATTTGTGTAATCCTTCCAACCAATCTGGTAATAGTGGATGCTGCTGCTAAGTCGCTTCAGTCGTGTCCGACTCTGTGCGACCCCATAGACGGAAGCTCACCAGGCTCCCCTGTCCCTAGGATTCTCCAGGCAAGAACACTGGAGTGGGTTGCCATTTCCTTCTCCAATGCATGAAAGCGAAAAGTGAAAGTGAAGCCACTTAGTCGTGTCCGACTCTTAGCGACCCCATGAACTGGAGCCTACCAGGCTCCTCCATCCATGGGATTTTCCAGGCAAAAGTACTGGGGTGGGGTGCCATTGCCTTCCCCGAATAGTGGATGAGGGAAGCCCAAATGGTGGTGGAAGAAGAGGTATGAATATCAGCTCATATCATTATCAAGTATAGAAATTAGAGCTGAAGTCCCTATATTTTATGGTGGTCCTTTTGTATTTACTGTTTATATGATAAGTAATGGTGGATGCTAATATCTACTTTCAGGATCAGGGTTTGTAAGACTGAATTGATATGACCTGTGGCAATCTGACAGAGAAATGTTAAGTTTCTCCTGCATTGGGGGTATATTCCTGTTGTTAGATAAATGTGGTCAGGTATCTTACTTGCTCTATTAAAGTGCACATCACTAATAGCAGAGGTTTTCTTACTCTGTGTTAAACTGCAACACTCATGCATGGTTTGCACATAGTAAATACTCAACAAAACAAATATTAACTGTATCGAAATATTGCAGATGATGAAACTGAGGATAAATATTTGCTAATGGAATAACCCTGCCTCAGGTAGAAACTTAATTCTATCACTTCAAAAATGTCTGATCATGTATTTAGCATTCGATAGCATTTCACAGTGCCCTAATATCTTTATAAAGGTGATAAAATAAATTAAAATATAAATCCCATTGCCTGTGTACAAGGTTCATGTATCAAGTCAGTTTAACCTTCAATAAAGTTTTCAGTTTTGGTTACCTACCCTCCAGATAAACCTAACAGAAATAGAAAAAGCCCAGTGAAGGACAATGAAAAGGATTGTAATCATGAGTAATACTATAGGAGGAGACTCCAAATGAATGGGATATTAAAAAGAGTAGGCTGAATTGTTCTGAGAAGACCAAGGGGAAAAGGTTATAAAATAGAAGCATATTAAGTAAAGAATAGAATAAAATAGATACACAGAAATTCTTCTTTTGCCCTTTCTTACAATTCAAGGACAGTGGATAAAACCTAGTGCCTAAAAGATGAACATAAAAAGGTCTTCTTCCTTCGAACAAACTGTCAGGAAATAGTTTTAGGATTTCTTTCCATTCCATACCTAATTGGGAAACTAAATTAACATCTCTATGCCTGCATTTCCCAATATTTGTATGATAGAATGTTATATACTAAAAGGACTACAGAGATCCTAAATTAGACTACACTGGGATCTAATAGCTTCAATTTATTTTCTTTTTATTTTTTTTATTGGAGGATAATTGTTTGAAAATATTGTGTTGGTTTCTGCTATACATCAACATGAATCAGCCACACAGGTATACCTATGTCACCTCCCTCCAGAAATCCCCTTCCCGTCTCCCTCCTCATCCCACTCCTCTAGGTTGTGACACAGCACTGGGTTAAGCCTCCTGTAACACACAGCAAATTCCTACCTGGGACCTATTTGACATATGGTAATGTGTATGTTTTTATGCTATTCTCTCAATTTGTCCCATCCTCTCCAAAAAAAGGAAAAGGAAACTGAGGTCCAGATAGTTTGTTATTCATATGCATCCATAAACCTAATTAGCTGGAGAGTCACTTGATGATTTTTATATCAGGGGTCTTTTAGGCACTCCATGGTTACCTTCAGAGTAGTCACTGTATATTATACATCTCACAGCTCATTTATTTGTATGTGTAAATACACAAAATATACAATTTCTATGCACTGTACATTTTATATACACACAAATATATTTGATGCACCAGAAATTTGTTTTAATACTTTTTACCATTTATCTTATTTCAAAGTATCTAAGTGAATGTACCATCCAGTTGTCACCAATCCACATGCAAAAATTATATGTATCAATTCACATATGAATTGATAAGAACTCTGAACATCTAGAATGTAGAATATCAAAAGAAAATATGTTAATATCACAAAACCAATTTTTTTTTCCTGGAATTAGTTGGACAACTAATTAAGACCATGCAGAACTGAAAACTTTATATCTGCTATTTTTTGAAAATTTCCCATATTTTATTAGTCCATTATTTAAATATAAATTGTTGTAATCATTAAGCATATATTAGCACCTTGATTTTTCCAAGTCAGTGGGGAAAATTTCCATTATTTTAAAGTAGAAAAGGAGAATTACATTTGAACATAGTAAATGATCATATCCAAATTGCAGAAAATTACAAAGTGGCCTAAATTCAAACATTATACATAAACTCAGAGACAATATTAAAATTCAGTGCCAATGTTATTGTCAATTGATACTTCAAAATGCTTCTTATGGTGTTTTTGTCTTTCTGACTCACCCACTCCTGGTCTACTCTAGGAATATGCCATGACTCATGTGCAGATCAGGTTTTGGCTACATACACAGGTCTACATACACTTTCCACATGCTTCTAGAATAGCATATACTTAGCGTTTCATGCCAGGTATAACAATGCATCAATTACCTGTTCCTGTATACCCACTGTGTGAAATTGCATTATTTTAATGATAATGTCTATTTAATCTGTACAACTAAAACCAAATGAAATGGCTTATACTAAATAGTTGTCCAATAAACATTTGCTACATAATTAGAAAGTTGAGAAATGAATGATTATTGCTGCTTTTCAGAACAATTCTATTACAGTATTTTCAGGCCAATTGAAATTTGGGTTATGCCTTAAAATCTTATATAGTCTACACAGTAGGGTGGATTGTCTTACGGATTTCTTCTATCCCTTTCTCCTTTATGTGTATGCATGCCAAGTCGCTTCAGTCACATCCAACACTTTGTGACCCTATGTACCGTAGCCCGCCAGGCTCCTCTGTCTATGGAATTCTCAAGGGAAGAAATCTGGAGTGTGTTGCCTTGCCCTTCTCTGGTGGATCTTCCTGACCCAGGAATTGAACCAGCATTGGCAGGTGGGTTCTTTATTGCTAGTGCCACCTGGGAGGTCTCTGCATTCCTGTTCATCACCATGTGCCTTACAGTCCCACCTGTAAGGCATATTCTTTTCTACTCACTGAGTCAGGGCTTGATCACATGACTTACTTTGGCCAATAGAATGTTAGCAGAAGTGACACTGTGCCAATTTGATGTAGGAGCCATTAAGTGATGTCACCTATTGCTACCAGCTGTCTTGCTCTTTTCCTTCTACAGTGAAAATAAATAACTCTTATAAATAAGTATTGTTCTTTGGAATTAAGTTGTAAAATAAAGGTGATAAAGCAGAGCTGAATCCCACTCCTGGGCACATACCCAGAGCAAACCATAATTCAAAAAGATAAATGCACCCCAATGTTCATTGCAGTGCTATTTACAATAGCCAGAGCATGGAAGCAACCTAAATGTTTACCAACAGAGCAATGGATAAAAAAGATGTGGTATGTTACTCAACCATAAAAAAAGAATAAGAATAATGCTATTGGCAGCAACATGGAGGATCTAGAGATTGACATACTAGTGAAGTAAGTCAGACACAGAAAGATAAATATCATATGATATTACTTATATGTGGAATCTAGAATAATTAGGGTACAGATGAACTTATTTACCAAACAGAAGTAGAGTCATGATGTAGAAAAGAAGCTTATGGTTACCAGGGGATGGGGGGTGGCTGGGATAAATAGGGAGATTGGGACTGACACATAACACACTATTATATATAAAATAGATAACTAATAAGAGCCTGCTATATAGCACAAGGAACTCTATTGAATACTCTGTAATGGCATATTAGGGAAAAGAATTCAAAATTTAAAAAGAGTGGATATATGTGTGTGTATATATACACACACACACATATATATATAACTGATTCATTTTGCTGTACACCTGAAACTAATACAACACTGCAAATCAACTATATTCCGATAAAAACTTTTAAAAAGAGCAGAGCTGAGCAAAACTTAAACAGCTAAAATCATAGCTGGCAAAATGTATTAAAATGTATACACAAACAACAATCTACAGAGAGACAAATGTCTATTATTATAAATCACTGACTTTTCATTATGACATCAAGTGTAATTTAAGCACAGATTTTACTACCTATACATTTGGGTGTTACTAAAACATAACTGTCAAAAGATCAACCAGCTCTATTAAAAACCAACCTTTAAGATTATTTTTTTTGCAGTTAATTTTAAAATTATCTGGATAAAATCAGACTGAAAAAGCTGGTCAGCCATCAGATAACTCTTCAAATGGGTGGTCTAAGGAGAAATTTGGCGGAAAGACCTCCAAGCAAAAAATCCAGGGATATCAGTGGACTGGAAAGCAGTACAAAGGGAGTTTAACTAGGACCATACTCTCAGGATGCAAAGTGCCTGTTATGTTTATATAGCAGTATTTCAGAATCACTATAAGCCAGCAACTGTACTTCCATTTTCCCCCTTTATCAGAGATTGACTGAGGTCTATTGTCTCTGTTTCATCTTTTATGTTCTCTGAGGCTCTGTGTGCCCTATGGCCATATGGATACTCACTGTTTTAGTTCATAAGTCTCTGAATCAAGACACTTAAACACAGTGGAATATATCATGAAATTCTGGTATTGAGATGATACTATAATGGATGAAAATGTTGAGAGCTCCTTGGGGAGAATGCCAGTCTATTTTGTGTATAAAAAGCAAAAGAGTGATCATTTGTGACTGGGAGTATAAATTACGTCACTTTACATTATTATTGCTCATTATTTGCTCTCACTTCTCTAAGATTAGAGTATGTGTTATATATATTTAGACATATATGTATCTCTATCCATTGCCATGTTGCCTACTGTTCCTTCTGCGGGAAGAGTTACATCCTTAACTCAGTACTCATTGGCCAAGTGATTGAAGGTAAAGAAACATGGAGCAAAGTGATAATATGCCACATGTGAACTGAACCTTTAAATGAATCTGTTTTGCTATCGGTAATCTCACTCTGCCACAGGAGAAGGGTGGCCCAAGTAAAAACTGCCCTTTATTCTTGGTTCTAGAATGGGAAAACATGGGAAATAGAGTGGTGAACAGAGCCCAGTGGATCTATAGCAGCCAAGGATAACAGAGACGCCCAAATACTATGGGGGTGAAAAATAAATTCTGCTGTTGTAAGCTATTAAGATTTGTGTGCTCTACTGTTACTGCCACAAAATTAACTGATATCCAAGACAATCAAATTCTTAGTACTGATATGTTATCCTCTGTGAATTCAAAGACTATTTACTTAGTAGCCCCAGTGTTGTAAGCACAAGTATAACTCTGGGGGATATAAAGGTTTTTAAAAGACATTCTTTTTTATTGCTCATAGTAAACTGGATATTGCTGTAGCAGAGAAACATTTACAATAGAATGTGATAAATGCTCTAATATAATTATATTCTGGTTTGCATTTGTGTGGAGTCAGAAGATCACCTAAATTCCCCTAGACAGAAATACAGAATTGGGGAAGGATTTGCAGAACAAGTAATAACTAACCTGAATCTTGAAAGCAATCAAGGGTTCACTGAAAGGACAAATTGAGGAAATAAATTACAGACATAGGGAAGCACAGAAATGAGAGGGACAAAGAGATATATGTAGTGTTTATAAATCAGTCATAGAAGTCTGGGTTGTTGGTGAGTACTGTGCCAAAAAGTCAGTCAGTGCCAAATTAAAATAGATCTTTCTCATTGTACTAATGAGTTTGTGATTCACCCAGGAGAATGGATGACTTCAGGATGAAAACTGGATTATAGATTCAGGGAAAAGGGAAAAGTAGATTGTAAAGGATAGGCAAGACACTGAAGTAAGACACTGTTACTGGGCAATTAGAGATATAGGCTTCCTGCTTGCTTTGGAGGAGAAAGACCGGCAGGAATTTAGTTACACCCTGACACACAAACGTTAGACTTTAGGCTAAGAGCAAAGACAACATTGATGTCATTACATCCACCGTGTGAGGATAACCGCAGGCCCAGCCTACTTGTCTATATCGTTCTGGGACACAAAATTTAGAAATCTGCACAGCTGAGCCAAGGTCAAGGTTGAGGAAGAAAGTAACATTGCAGCTTCCCTAAGTCACAATGTGCCTAAGGGTACAGTTGGACCCTTATCTACATCCTGTGATCAGCACCAAGTAGAAGTGGCAGATAATTGCCAGGGGTTGAGAGTGGATAGAAGGAGGTTAGAAGGAAGACAAAGAGAAAGTTTCTTAAGTTCAGATATTGACATCATTTTTATCTGACCATTATTTTATCCACATATCCAGTGAATGTTCTTCATAATCTTTTAAGTCTTCATGGTTCATTCTAAATTTGTTTGAACCTAACAGAAGATGTGAGGAAGATTCATTATGTATAGTTCTGGAAGTATGAAATTAGCCAGAAGGCTTGTGCAGTATGAATCATAAGGAAATAAAAAAAACCCTGTACCTTAAGTTTTGTGTTAATAAGTTTGAGAAAAGGAGATAGGACATCTGTAAGAACTGGGGGTAAATATTTTGCCAAAGGCTGTAATGGTGAGGTAGAATGTTTATCACATAAGGAGAAAGTCTTAAAGCCCTTTTTTAGCAGACAGTCATATTCAAAAGTAACGTGTGTGTGTGTGTGTGTGTTTGTGTGTGTGCATGTGTGTAATATATGCTATTTCACATAAAAATCAAAAGGAAGAAAGCACCCTGAAACTATAACAGTCAAAGAAACAGTGAAGTAACTGTATCATCTCAAGAACTCAGAGCAATATGAAAAACAGTCTAGAAGACATTCTGAGAATAGAAAATCTGTGAGTTCAGGCTTTAAATGTAACAAGATTTTCCCAGACACTAGAGCTGCTGACAAGAAAGAGCACAAGGTCACGGCCCATTTCTTCACTTCTTTTCTGCCACCATCATGGGAGGAAACCTATTGCTGCCATTAATGAAAAATGTGGGTCTGTCGACAGGCCCTGCTTTGTTTTCCTTCAATCCAACACTTATTTATCTATATTTTTTTGCAACTATGCATTGCAATCACAAGTACACTGTAATCCTTTATAGTATGCTCAACTAAAGAACAAACAGCATAGGTCAGCAGATCTGTGCATGTTTCCATGTTTATAATAATACCAGTAATAACAAAACTCACAATGTTAAAATTTCAGTAGTAGGGATTTTATTACTGCTTAAACTTTCAAGTAAAAACAAAAGAAATAAATATCACATTCCTTGTTTACAAATTAATCCTTGTCTCTGTCTGTGGAATAGAGGGATTCTTTTTCTTTTCTAACATTCAGTTGTTTAAAGTGACCGGAAAGAGAACTTAAAGAGGTCTTAAAATCAGTTAGACGGAAGAGACAGAAGAGGGGAGACTTGAGAATTCTCAAAGCATAAGGTTATCTTAGGAGACGAACTGACAAAAGAATTAGAACATGATAAAAAGAACCAAGGAAGTAAGCAGGGTTTTTTGATAAAGAGACATCTAATTCCATTTGTGAGCAGGAGGTCTGAGCTCCCCAAAGAGAGAGGTGACAAAGATAGGAGCAGATCAATAAAAGATGTGAGACCTGGGGAATGGTTAGCACTTTGATTTAGGGGATGGTTTTAACTCAGAAAGTTTGTGAGATAAATATAATATTATCTGCATAAGGCATATGTGTGGAAGAAATCAGAGCCCCGTGGCAATGACTGGTATTAAAAACTTGAAAATTTCTGAGGATAAACTGAAGGATGTTCATAGATGATCCCCAGAACCTCAAAACAAGAACCAAATAAAAAGTATTTAATTGCACACATTTTACAGAAGGGTGGGGGGTAATCGCTGCCTAGTTGACACAGATTTGCCTGTATATAGGCAGAACGTGGAATTTCTTACAAAATCAGATTTCATTTTTAGAAATCAAATGAGATTAGGGAAACAGAAAAAATGGATGGAAGGATTTGATAGAAAGATAAAAAGTCTGTAGTAACGAGTTTTCTTTTTTCAAGTGTGCATCTCATTTTCTGCTTCACATCCAGGGCTCTATGACAGTAAATACCTTCTGAACTAAGTTGTGTTTTTTTTTTTTTTTTTTGGCTTTGCCTGTCAATTACTTTCTATAGCAGCTACTTGTTCTCTTAGCTTCCAGAGTAATATTTACGATTCACGAGTCTGGAGGTTAAGGAAACGAGTGCTGGTCCACATGCCATAAATTAATGCTGTCTGTATAAAATTCATTACCCTGTTTTCACATACTGGAAAGGAATAATAATAGTTAAAAAAATTGCCATCATTGTCTGTGTCCTTTGCTGGTTGAGGCTGATGCGTAACAACAGGTGCTTTAGAAAGAAATGCTGTTGGCACTTGTAAAGGCTGGCCAGTCATGGCTCCGTCCTTTTTGCTTAAGGAAACAACATAGTTTCCTGTGATGCTGCGCTGTCAGGAGGGATTTTCGCAGAATAGCCTAGACAAAGTGGCACAACATGAAAATGATTTCAAAACCAGGAGACACTACAGAACGCGAGAATACCACTGGTCAACGATCACATGAAAAGGGTCTGTTTAATGATCTGTTCTTGAGTAAACTTGGTATCATAAATATCTCTGCCTTTAGTTAGTTCCACTTATTAGAGATATGATCAAATACATTTAAACAGCCACAAAGCTATGCATACGTGCAAATCAGAGCACATCTCTGGACATTACAGTAAAATACTCAGGATTAAGTGTAGGATTTTGTTTAATCAGATGGTTATTTAAAAATGTTACTGTCATGTACAAAGCCATTTCCAGAAAGCATAGTCATAACTGATATTTCTTTAGGTCCTTACAAAGTGCTTTTACTTGAGTACTTTGATTTGATCCTCAAACAGGCATAAGGAACCATAGCACATTTCCAATGTTCCCAAGGAACAAAATGAAGCTTAGAGAGGTAAGACTTCTTAAAGTTATATATGCAGTAAGGAGCAGCACTGATTTCAGCCCAGCCTTATGACAGTTTTCTAGACTTCAATATGTTATGTCCCAGTGTTTTGAGATATTTCCAAGAAAATCTAGAATGATGTGTAGGGAGTGGGGAGTGAAGCTGACATCTGTTGCATCCAAAGAAGTACCTGTGTCTGCACTCATCATCACCCAGTCCTCTATGTCTCAGAAAATCTGAACAAAGCTGCATGCACTCATCGTTTCATCCCCTGAACACAGAGAAGTCTCCTGTACACAGAAGTTGAACAAGCAGACCTACGGTTTCCAGTTCTGCATGTAGGAAGCTTGGAAGTCACCAACCATCCTTATTAGTGAAAAGCCAAACAGACTGAAAAATCAGCAAGTCTTCTTGGATATATAAAAGAAGGGCAGGCACAGAACAAATTGCTACTCCCAAGACTAGAGAGACCAGCAGGCAAATGTAGGAAGCTGTGGCTTCCTAGGAAAAACCTGAGCTGTAACTGAAAAAGTACTGGAGGCACCAGGTAGACAAGTTGAAAGTTAAAAACTCCAAGGAGACTCAGTCCTAGGAGCCCAAAAACACTGTGAGATTTATCTCCAGGAGCTCGGCCAGGTTCCCAGTGCACTAATCTGAGAAAAAATTTCCTCATGTTTCTAACAGGGGAAGGATAAAGAAACCATTTTAAAATAAATCAGAGCACTACATTCTTCTTTATTTGGGGGAGGAGGGAGAATGGGGATTCTAATTTTATTTTATTTTTTAAATTAAAAAAATTATCAGGGTATAGTTGCTTTATAATGTTCTGTTATTTTCTGCTGTACAGCTAAGTGAATCAGCTACACACACACACACATATATATCTTCTTTTTTGGATTCCCTTCCCATTTAGGTCACTACAGAGCACTGAGTAGAGGTTCCTGTGCTATACAGTAGGTTCTCATTAATTATCTATTTTACACATAGTGTATATATGTCTACCCCAATTTGCCAATTCATCTCACTCTCTCTTTCCCCTCTTGGTGTCCATACATGTATTCTCTATGTCTGTGTCTCTATTTCTACTTTGCAAATAGGTTAATTGGTACCATTTTTCTAGGTTCCACATATACGCATTAATATATCATATCTGTTTTTGTCTTTTTGACTTAACTTCACTCTGTGTAACAGCCTTTAGGTCCATCCACATCTCTGCAAATGACACAATTTTGTTCATTTTTATGGCTAAGTAATACTCCATTGTATATATGGGCCACATTCTTCTTAACAAGGCCTGCCTTCAGCTGAAGCTGAAGAGAGTTACTTGAGTCTAACTATCTGGTGGCGGGGGCAGGATCACCCAATTTCAGCTCACTCTAGTCATCCTGTTGTACCTAAGAGGGGGAGAAAAAAATCAGGAAACACTTGTGAAGTTCACAGTCCAGAGGCATATGATCACTAAAAGACTGAATTAATCATTGGCTACAGAGGGTTTTATTTCCCCACAAACCTCACCATCATATCACTAAAGGTCTATTAAAGGCAATTTAACTGACTGCATCATGTTTTCCTATTAAGTAAAAGCTGCAAAGTATGGTAAAAGGCAAAAACCACACGGCAGAGATGTGGGAATGATGTGATCAGGAATTTAGTGGACATGAGTTTGAGCAAACTCTGGGAGATGGTGAAGGACAGGGAAGCCTAGCATGCTGCAGTTCATGGGGTCACAAAGACTCGGACACAACTGAGCTGTTGAACAACAAAAATAAATTATTAAATACACTAAGGGCTCTATTAAGTAGACAGTATGCAAAAGCATATGGCCAGTAGAAGCAGAGAGAAGGAAAACCTAAGAAAAAACAAAAACAAAATACTAGAGGTTAAAAAAAAAACCACTGTAACATAAATTAAAATTATCTTTGATGACTTATTAGACTAGACATGGCTGAGGAAAGAATCTGAGTTTGAGGTTGTGTGTGCATACTGGGACACTCCATTGTTTCCAATTCTTTGTGACCCCCATGGACTGCAGCCCGCAAGGCTCCTCTGTCCATGGGGATTCTCCAAGCAAGAATACTGGAGTGAGTTGCCATGCCCTCCTCCATGGGATTTTCCCAACCCAGGGATCTCTAACCCAGGTCTCCTGCATTGCAGGCAGATTCTTTATCAACTGAGTCACCAGGGAAGCCCAAGAATAGAGTGGGTAGACTATCCCTTCTCAAGGGGATCTTCACAACCCAAGGATCCAACTGGGGTCTCTTGCATTGCAGATGGATTCTATACCAGCTGAGCTACAACGGAAGCCCAAGTTTGAGGATATCACAATACAAATCTCACAAACTGAAAAGCAAAAAGAACAAGGACTAAAAAAAAAAAGAGAATATCCAAGGACAGCGGGACAACTACAAAAGGTGTAACCCACACATGATGGGAGTAACAGAAAGAGAAGAGAAAGGGATCCGAAAAACTTTTGAAATAACAATGGCTGAGAATTTCCCCCCAATTAATGTCAGACGTCAAACCAGATCTTCAGGAAGTTCAGAGAAAAAGAGCATACTACACCTAGGTGTATCATTTTCAAACTAGAGAAAATCAGAGATAAATCCTGAAAGAAGCACTATGGGGCAAATATCTTACTTATAGAGGAACAAAGATATGGATTCCACATGACTTCTTTTCAGAAACCATGTGAGCAAGAAGAGAATGCAGTTAAACACTTAATGGGTTGAGAAAAAAAGATAGCCTGAAAGTTGTACAATATGTGTTTACTCATTGGAAGGACTGATGTGGAAGCTGAAGCTCTAATATTACAGAGCTAATATTTTGGCCACCTGATGCAAAAAGCTGACTCAATAAAAAGACCCTGATGCTGGGAAAAGTTGAAAGCAGGAGGAGAAAGGGATGACAGAGGATGAGGTGGTTGAATAGCATCACTGACTCTCATGGACATGAGTTTGAGCAAGCTCCAGGAGATGGTGAAGGACAGGAAAGCCTGGCATGCTGCAATCCATGGGGTCACAAAGAGTCAGACATGATCGACCACCTGAATGACAAAACTATTTAACTGAACAGTTCTATGAACAATATGATTTATCTAAAACTATCACTTCCTGAAAAACAGTGAAATTCTATATATTTCAGGGGACTACTGAATCACTGTTCATTCTCCAGGCCCCAGTTCTACCCCACTCTCCATGCCACCAACATCCACCAATGATGGAAAAATTCAAAGAAATCACATTCAGGTTCAAATCACCAATTTGGGACAGGCCTTTCTGTGGCCTGAAAATTATTGACTTAGTAATCCTTGCTTCCAGAACGCTAAAAGTATGTTAGGAAAACACTTGTAAAAAGAATCAGGGGATATAAGAAAGGATAACAACATCTTTAGCTTTCATTAGGTTCACAAATGAGGTCTCTGACCTGCGTGTCTTTTCTGTTCATAAATAAAGCAATTGAAGTTTCTAATATCATGTGGAAATAAAGTTTTAAATCTGGGTGAAATTGTATTCCACTTTTATCTTTGTTACATAAGTTGGTTAATATTATAATAGTTTTCTATAAATCTTTAGTGTTCATTTTTTTTTCACTTAGAATGTCACCAACAATAAATGACAATTTCCATGTCATTATTAGGGCTAGGCACCTAATGATACAGGAGCCTTAACAGCATCAGACAAGAATGAATTGTTATAATTATTTATATTTATGATCTCAAACTCCCCAAATTCCATTACTTACCCTTTAATCTAGATTAGATCACTCTACAGTCCCTTGGTGTTTATAAGGTATGTAAATGTGTGTATGTATATAGGGGTAAAGGATCACACATAATGAATCTGTTAAAATTAATATTCTTTTAATTATCATTAATGATTCATCTTCAACTTTCTAGTCCAAATTACAAAAGATGAGTAATTTAATATAGTGTGTTAAACCATTAAACATATCTTATGTAATCTACAGCAATTATTCTTCCTGAAAGCCTAATTTCTCATTAAATCTTAAAACCACACAAAGAGTACAGTTAGACAGAATATTGCTATGTTTATAGCATATTGATTCAACATTCCATCTCTATGGGAAATACATAAATGTATAAAAAGTGACCAAAACATCAATACATTCCCAATATAACAAATAAATCTGAACATCTTATGGTTTGTAAATAATCACAGGGGAGCAGAGCTCAAATGAAGAAACTTCTTTTTTTCACTTTGAACAAGTTTTAGTGGTTCCCTCTTACCGAAATAAGTCTTTCTCTTTCACAGATTTCCACTTATATTCTAAGATCCGTTTTGAATGTCATTTTCCTGAGAAAGCATTTTTCAATTGTTTTACACAAAATTAGTCCTCCCCTTAGTTTTTGTGAACACAAGCTAATAGTATTTCAAAATATATAGCAGCCACTAGAGTGATATGTGTAAGAAGAAACTCTACATCCTACTTATCTTTCACATAACGTATCTCCAGACACTCAATGCAAAATGAACATTTGGTGAATAAATATAAGGAAAAAAAAGTGGAAGGATTCTTCTTTTTAAAAAATGAATTATATATGAGGCACCAGGCTAAGCATCACAGATATATAGATCTTGCCCTCATAGCTGGAAGACTGTTGGTAGAATTCTTATTCAGGAGCCCCTGTTACACCTTTCTATGGCTGCAAAATTTCTGTCTACACTTGGGAGACTAGTTTAAAAATATTTTTTATTGAATTCTATTTTTAGGTCAAACACCATGTATGTTACTTCCTTAATATCATAAGTAGCTGTGATATGCTGTCTACATATGTTGACTTCTCTATTCTGTACCTCATTCTCTCCCTAATTGTAAGCTATATGGCCCAACAGGACCACAATATTCTCCATCTGCATCTTCCCTTCCTACTTTTTCATTTAACAGTAACCATAATCAATAACCTTTCTGGCTATGGGACTAATAATTGCCAAGTATAAATGGTATTTTTTCACTCTATTTTCTCCAATATCTCTGTTGCTCATAACTCCTGCTTACCTCTACTATACTCATTTTTCAGGTCACAATCATCAGATCAGTCGCTCAGTCGTGTCCACCTCTTTGCGACTCCATGAATTGCAGTACGTCAGGCCTCCCTGTCCATCACCAACTCCCGGAGTTCACTCAGACTCATGCCCATCAAGTCAATGATGCCATCCAGCCATCTCATCTTCTGTTGTTCCCTTTTCCTCTTGCTCCCAATCCCTCCCAGCATCAGCGTCCTTTCCAATGAGTCAACTCTTCACATGAGGTGGCCAAAGTACTGGAGTTTCAGCTTTAGCATCATTCCTTCCAAAGAAATCCCAGGGCTGATCTCCCTCAGAATGGACTGGTTGGATCTCCTTGCAGTCCAAGGGACTCTCAAGAGTCTTCTCCAACACCACAGTTCAAAGGCATCAATTCTTTGGTGCTCAGCCTTCTTCACAGTCCAACTCTCACATCCATACACAACCACAGGAAAAACCATAGCCTTGACTAGATGAACCTTTGTTGGCAAAGTAATGTCTCTGCTTTTGAATATGCTATCTAGATTGGTCATAACTTTCCTTCCAAGGAGTAAGCATCTTTTAATTTCATAGCTGCAGTCACCATCTGCAGTGATTTTGGAGCCCAGAAAAACAAAGTCTGACACTGTTTCCACTATTTCCCCATCTATTTCCCATGAAGTGATGGGACCGGATGCCATGATATTCGTTTTCTGAATGTTGAGCTTTAAGCCAACTTTTTCACGCTCCTCTTTCACTTTCATCAAGAGGCTTTTTAGTTCCTCTTCACTTTCTGCCATAAGGGTGGTGTCATCTGCACATCTGAGGTTATTGATATTTCTCCCAGCAATCTTGATTCCAGCTTGTGTTTCTTCCAGTCCAGCATTTCCCATGATGTACTCTGCATATAAGTTAAATAAGCAGGGTGACAATATACAGCCTTGATGTACTCTTTTTCCTATTTGGAACCAGTCTTTTGTTCCATGTCCAGTTCTAACTGTTGCTTCCTGACCTGCATACAGTTTTCTCAAGAGGCAGGTCAGGTGGTCTGGTATTCCCATCTCTTTTAGAATTTTCCACAGTTTATTGTGACACACACAGTCAAAGGCTTCAGCATAGTCAATAAAGCACAAATAGATGTTTTTTCTGGAACTCTTTTGCTTTTTCTATGATCCAGGATTTTTAAAAAAAAACACATTTTTTTAAAATAATTATATTGTGTCAGGTCACAATATCACTATTTAAAAAAATTTATTTACCTAAACTTTCTGACCACTTCTTAGAACCCAAACCCCTTGTTACAGGTTGTGTACATTGTGGCACTTTAATCTAATAAAATCTTATTAAGAACATTTGCTTTTATTCCAAAAATTGTCTCCATAGTCTATTAAGAGGGGAACCTAAGCTTTGGAAAAGTTAAAGAATTTTCACAGATTCAAACAGCTGGTAACCAGAGCAATTGTGATTACAACCTAAATCTATATAATCCCAAATGTTCTATTTATATCCTTAACAACTGGATTATATACCCACAGACTGCTCCTTCTCTTGTCTCTGATTATAGTCATCCTTTTTTTGTGAAATTAAGTTTGGCGTACCCTTGGGTTTGCTATAATAATAATGCTATACATACTTCCCCCACATTCTTGTCACACCCTCTTTCGCTCCTATGCAAAATGTCTCTACCATTAGAGGACACTTCTCCAGCTCATCCTACTTTCTCTGAGAACTCTCCATCAACTGAGATTTCTGCTGAAGGGATAGACATGGCCTCCATCTAAGTATAAATGCCTCTGCCTTTTATCAACGGATGGTTTAAAGAAGGATGAACAGCTGACCTAGTCTGCACCAAAGAGGGTATCTTCCAAGAATATGTTTCTGTAACGTAAGTGACTTGGACATTAACAGCAAGATAGAACCATGAGTGTGTCAAAGAGACAGAGTAACCACAGTTCCTGAATTATCAGATCATGGATCAGGTCATTTAACAGGGTTGGGTGATACATGTTCCCTGCCTGCTAAGAGATAAACCTGTGAATTCCTTGTTATGTTTCAGCTTGTTTTTGTCCTTTGCAGGCAGCAGTTGCTATGAGGGAAAGAATTTAGTTGTAAGCATCAAGAACTTGGAAGTGAGACCTCAAAGAGAGGAGTGTGGTTTTTCCCAGTCCTGGGAAATAAATATAGCCCCACTAGGTAATAAAGCACCAATCAACTAATTAACCTATCCCCTGAAACTTTTTGATTACAGATCATTTGTCACATGAAGTTGATGCTGGGTGAGAAACAAATGCAATTGCTGCTTAATTCATAAGAAAAGAGGAAAAATCTAGTCTAATATTGGGCAGCTTAAACAGAAATGAGAATGAGAAATGTGCCCATATCCTAATGGAAAAAAAAAAAAAAAAAAAAAGATATTGCGGGGACCAAAGTGATGCTTTGCCAAAAATCAATCATTCCCCATTGTGGGTGTCTTATTGTTTGACCTATATTTATATGGTCTACTGATTCCCAAGTAGGATCATCTTGGCAAATTAAATAGGAGAAGACCTCAGGAACTGTAGGAACACATTTGCCTGGATTCTTCTAATGTGAATCCTGTGTGAAAGCTCCTTGCAGGTGTAACTGTTAGTAAAGCTTAATTAGTGTTGCTGTGTGACAGGGGACATGGGTGATAAGCTAAATCATATTATGGGGGGAAAAGCAGCTGCAGCCCCACTCCCTCAAAACACTGTAAGCCACCAGTGCCTTTGGGCAAAAGGAGACACCAGGTAGGAGTGCGGGAAGCCACATGGTTGCTAAGCAATGAAGCTTTCCATTTTGGTCATCCTAAAACTATTACTTGCAAGGCAGCCAGATTAGAGAGTGATTCATGGGTAGATCTGACCAAGAAAACAAAACAAAACTGGAATGGATAGAGTTTATGGAATGTTTCAGAGGGAAATTTTAGCTAAAATACTGTGAACACACGTATACACACAAACTCAAGTTTAGCAGACACCAGAATGTGCTTGATTCTATTCAAATGAAGCAAAGCATCTCATCTCTTTAATTAACAAAAAAAGTCTAAAGACAATTATAATTCAGCAAGCCTTTATAACTAAAGTCTCTCTCCAGAGCTTCCTTCAGAGGGATTTGGAAGCAAGGGATACAAGGTCAGCCTTGCTTTTAAACAACTCACTAAGCCTTCAGATTTGCTAAACAAGAATATTCTCCTTGCAGGTTTCAGACAGTTCGCTAAGCTGATGCTCAGGCAAGTTCTGTCCCAAAAATGTCTTCCTCGTGCCAACAAATTTTAGTTCTTTGATTTTGAGAAAGTCACTCTGTCATTCATATTCCATAAGAATATGAATATCATTTCCCACATGAGATATCTGTAAAGTGCATTAACAGATATACAGCTCTTTGAGGCTTCCCTTGTGGATAAGCTGGTAAAGAATCTGCCTGCAATACGGGAGACCTGGGTTCAATCCCTGAGTTGGGAAGAGCCCCTGGAGAAGGGAAAGGCTACCCACTCCAGTATTCTGGCCTGGAGAATTCCATGGACTGTAAAATCCATGGGGTCGCAAAGAGTTGGACATGACTGAGTGATTTTCACTGCACTGCACTTCACCTCACCTCACAGCTCTCTGAAGAGTCCTGGCTACATTATTCACTGTTGTTGTTGTTCAGTCATTAAGTCATGTCCAACTCTTTGTGACCCCAGGGACTGCAGAACGCCAGGCTCCCCTGTCTTTCATTATCTTCTGGAGTTTGCTCAAACTCATGTCCATTGAGTCAGTGATGCTATCTGACTATCTCATCCTCTGCCACCCCTTCCTACTTTTGACTTCAACCTTTCCCAGTATCACGGTTTTTTTTCAATGAGTTGGCTCTTTGTATCAGGCTGTTTGGAGCTTCAGCTTCAGCATCAGTCCTTCTAATGAATATTTAGGATTGATCTCCTTTAGGATTGACTGGTTTGATCTCTTTGCTATCCAAGGGACTCTCAAGAGTCTTCTCCAGCACCACAATTCAAAAGCGTCAATTCTTCAGCACTCACCCTTCTTTATGGTCCAGTTCTCACATCCATACGTGACTACTGGGAAAACCACAGTGATGTCTGTGCTTTCTGATACGCTGTCTAGGTTTGTCATAGCTTTCCTTCCAAGGAGTAATCATCTTTTAATTTATGGCTGCAGTCACTGTCTGCAATAATTTTGGAGCCCAAGAAAATAAAATCTGTCACTTTCTACTTTTCCCCCTTCTATTTGCCATGAAGTGATGCAACCAGATGCCATGATCTTAGTCTTTTTCTTTTTTTTTTTTTCAAATGTTGAGTTTTAACCCAGCTTGTTTACTATCCTCGTTAGCTCTGATGGACTCTCTCTTCAAAATGCAGAAACAAGGCACAGAGGTGTGAAATAACAGATGCAAGGTTATATGTTAGTAATTGGTCAAGTTAGAAATTAAAAGCAGGTAAATTTGATTCCAGAACTTATCTTGTTTTTTTTTTTTTTTTTTTAACTTCACAATATTGTATTGGTTTTGCCATATAGCAACATGAATCTGCCACAGAACTTATTTTCTTAACAACTGTTCATACCATGTAATCATACTGCATTTCTATGTCCCAAATTGCATATCTGTAGCTGGTGGGTGATTACTTTTTTTCACGTAGCACAAATCTTGCAGGATAATGAGAAAAAGGCACCTGGGCTGTTCTTGCAGATGAGAGTTGAATAAACAACTAGAGAGAATGTTACTTTGCAATTGGGATGCAATATGTGACGTGGTCCTACACTACCTTCCACAGAGGACAGAGTGAGTACCATTGTACTTGAAATAGTAACTGCTCAATCACATCAGCTGAGGCTAATTTAAATTTTAGTCAATGGGAAAAATATGTATGGACAAATAGAATATAGTGAAAAACAACTAAAAGTGCCTTCATTTTTCTCTACCATTTCATTTCTCTATTTTTAAAAAAGGGGGGATTTATAACCCAGCTATATCCATTTCTCATCATCCAAATGGGAGAGACATGACACACAGAGGCATAAAAGTATTCAAATAAAGAAATGAAGACAAGGGTCACTGTTTTGCTGTCCCAAGATAGAAATAATCATATTCAAAATTTCCAGTTCAAAGCTGACTCTTATCCCTTGTTCTTGGAATCTATTGTATTCACTTTATATTGTTCAATGAATTCTGTGCTTTATTTAATCTAGCTTTTTGCCCACCATACACTTCCTAGTGACCATCTTAGAAAAATCCCATGCTCACCCTTAAGCAGAGACTGTATTAGGTTCTGTCTCACTTTCTCAGTCCACTTCTGTATCACAAGGCAACTTCAGCTCAATGTGATCAAAACTGACTCTGCCGAAATGTAGTTAAAAATTCAAAGAGTAGGTCCTGGGGGCAGACTGCCTAGGCTGTATACTGGCTGTGCTGTTGTGTGACTTTCAAATTGTGTAATTTTGTGTCTCTTAAGCTCTCTGTGCCTCAGTCTCATATCTGTAAAATGGACCCCAGCAGTACCCATTTCAGGTGCTTTGTGTGGGGTTTAAATGAGATAATACATAGAACAATAACTGGTACATTGTATAAGCAAAGTAAATGTCAGTTATTCCCTGTCAGACACAACTGAACAACTGAACACGCACGCACACACACACACACACACACATTAGTTCTTATCTATCTCCCTCCTGAGGGGAAGGCAATGGCACCCCACCCCAGTACCCTTGCCTGGAAAATCCCATGAATGGAGGAGCCTGGTAGGCTGCAGTCCATGGGGTTGCTAAGAGTCGGACACAACTGAGCGACTTCACTTTCACTTTTCACTTTCATGCATTGGAGAAGGAAATGGCAACCCACCCCAGTGTTCTTGCCTAGAGAATCCCAGGGATGGAGGAGCCTGGTGGGCTGCTGTCTCTGGGGTCGCACAGAGTCGGACAAGACTGAAGCGACTTAGCAGCAGCAGCAGCAGCATCTCCCTCCTGTATTCTGTTTACATTATAGATCCAGTAATTCAATACAGAAATGTAAAAATTATCTTTCGAATATCCCTCTTCCACATGCCCTTGTACACAATTACATTCTGCTGTATTTAATACCCAAATACTCTCAAATCTGTCTCCTCATTTCTTCCCGTCCTTACTTATCAGGATTCCGTGGTGGCACAGATGGTAAAGAATCTGCCTATGATGCAGGAGACCTGGGTTTGAGCCCTGGGTCAGAAGGATTCTCTGGAGAAGAGAACAGACATCCACTCCAATATTCTTGCCTAGAGAATTCCATGGACAGAAGAGCCTGATGGCTTACAGTCCATGGAGTCGCAAAGACGTGGACACAACTGAGCTACTTCCCTTGCTTCTTGAGTTCATATTTATTCTACCTGGATGTAGTATCTTTATACATATTTTCAGTAATATCACTTATATGGTATATATTTGAGTACCTTCTCCTTTTTAATAAGTATTTACTATTCCATCAATGGATCATCAAAAATTCCTATTTTAAGACTTATAGGAAAATTGCAGTTTTTAAAAATACAGAGGTAACTTGAATATCCTTGTACATCAGCTCCATTATTTGAGTAAAAATCTGAAGCAGTTTTAGATGTAAAGCTAAAAGTATTGTACAGATGAATTTCTGTTAAGTTATGCCAAATTACTCTCCTAAAGTATTCACCATTTTACATTCTCATCAACAAAGGATGAGAACACAACTGTACCTCCAAAGCATATTGCAAGGTGTCAACAAGGATATTCATGGAACTAATATTTATTGTCCTAATTAAAATGTTTTTATATGCCTATTTTAATTTTTATGAAATTACCATTTTTCTATGTTTTATTACTTTTATTATTAATTTTCATAATTGCTTATACATATTTGAATACTTTGTGATATGTGTATTGCAAGACTTTTATGCTATTGTTGTCTTTATCTCTGTTACTTTTTATGATGTGAGGGGTTCCTCCTGGCATTGCTTTGCTTCACTTACAGAAGTTGTTGTCTGTCTATATCCATCCTGTTTGTATTGTCTTGATTTGAAATGAAAACCTTTTCCATCATCACTTTCAAAATTTTTTGTCTAGAAATATATTCCTCAGTGCAAAGCATTTTTGTCAAACTAACACATGAGCACACATACTGATGCATATCTCTAACATGTATGCATGTATTTGTGTATGAAATAAAATATATACATATATATATTTTACTATTAACTCATTGAAAACATATTTTTTATATGTTGTGATATTTCCTTATTTTGGTTCAGTAATCTCTTTGTGAATATCTGTTTTAATTATTAATGCCTTTATAGTGCATTTCACTTATGGAAGAATATGCCACTTTATCAATCTTGTGTTTTAAAACTTTATTAGCTACCATTAAAGGTTTTCTAAATATCTTATATTAAGATTTTTCCTTGGAAATTTTTATTGAAAGTACAGATCATTTATAGCTCAATATAAGAAGAAACAATATGTTGAAACCATTAAAGAGTCTATCAGGACCATAACATCTCTTTTTCATTCTTAGAAATTAGAGAAATCAGTTCAGTTCAGTTCACTCAGTTGTGTCCCACTCTTGCGACCCCATGGACTGCAGCACGTCAGGCCTCCCTGTCCATCACCAACTCCCAGAGTTTACTCAAACTCGTGTCCAATGAGTCGGTGATGCCATCCAACCATCTCATCCTCTGTCGTCCCCTTCTCCTCCTGCCTTCAATCTTTCCAAGCACCAGGGCCTTTTCCAATGAGTTAGTTCTTCACCTCAGGTGGCCAAAATATTGGAGTTTCAGCTTCAGCATCAGTCCTTCCAATGAATATTCAGGATTGATTTACTTTAGGAATGACTGGTTGGATCTCTTTGAAGTCCAAGGGACTCTCAAGAGTCTTTTCCAACACCCCAGTTCAAAAGCATCAATTCTTCAGTGCTCAGCTTTCTTTATAATCCAATTCTTATATCCATACATGACTACTGAAAAAACCATAGCTTTGACTAGATGGAACTTTGTAGGCAAAGTTATGTTTCTGCTTTTTAATATGCTGTCTAGGTTGGTCATAGCTTTTCTTCCAAGGAGCAAGTGTCTTTTAATTTCATGGCTGCAGTCACCATCTGCAGTGATTTTGGAGCCACCCCCAAAAAAGTCTCTCACAGTTTCCATTGTTTCCCCATCTATCTGCCATAAAGTGATGGGACCAGATGCCATGATTTTAGTTTTCTGAATGTTGAGTTTTAAGCCTACTTTTTCACTTTCCTCTTTCACTTTCATCAAGAGGCTTTTTAATTCTTCTTCACTTTCTACCATAAAGGTGGTATTATCTGCATATCTGAGGTTATTGATATTTCTCCCGGCAATCCTGATTCCAGCTTGTACTTCATCCAGCCTGGCATTTCTCATGATGTACACTGCATAGAGGTTAAATAACCAGGTGACAATATACAGCCTTGATGTACTTCTTTCCCAATTTGGAACCAGTCTGTTCCATGTCCAGTTCTAACTGTTGCTTCTTGACCTGCATTCAGATTTCAGATTTCTCAGGAGGCAGGTAAGCAGGTCTGGTATTCCTGTCTCTAAGAACTTTCCATGGTTTACTGTGATCCACACAGTCAAAGGTTTTGGCATAGTCAATAAAGCAGAAGTAGATGTCTCTCTGGAATTCCCTTGCTTTTTGATGATCCAAAAGATGTTGGCAATTTGATCTCTGGTTCTTCTGCCTTCTCTAAATCCAGCTTGAACGTCTGGAAGTTCATGGTTCACGTACTGTTGAAGGCTGGCTTGTGAAATTTTGAGCATTACTTTGCTAGTGTGTGAGATGAGTGCAGTTGTGTGGTAGTTTGAACAATTTTGGCATTACCTTTTTGGGATTGGAATGAAAATGGAATTTTCCAGGTCTATGGCCACTGCTGAGTTTTCCAAATTTACTGAAATATTGAGTGCAGCACTTTCACAGCATCATCTTTTAGGATTTGAAATAGCTCAACTGGAATCCATCACCTCCACTAGCTTTGTTTGTAGTGATGCTTCTGATTAGCTGCTCCTGCTTCTAATTGCTTCAGTCGTAATTGCTTCAGTCACGTCTGACTCTGTGTGACCCTATAGACGGCAGCCCACCTGGCTCCTCTGTCCCAGTATTGCAGGCAAGAATACTGGAGTGGGTTGCTATTTCCTTCTCCAATGCACTCATGTATGCTGAGTTGCTTCAGTTGTGTTCGACTCTGTGCAACCCTATGGACAGCAGCCCACCAGGCTCCTCTGTCCACAGGATTTTCTAAAGGCCCACTTAACTTCACACTCCAACATGTTTGGCTCTAGGTGAGTGATCACACGATCATGATTATCTGGATCATGATGATCTTTTATATTCTTGTCACTTCTTAATACCTTTGGCTTCTGTTAGGTCCATACCCTTTCTGGCCTTTATTGTGCCTATCTTTTCATTAAATGTTCTCTTGGTATCTCTAATTTTATTGAAGAGGTGTCTAGTCTTTCCCATTCTATTATTTTCCTCTATTTCTTTGCACTGATCACTGAGGAAAGCTTTCTTATCTATTTGTTGTTCTTTGGAACTTTGAATACAAATGGGTATATCTTTCATTTTCTCCTTTGCCTTCAGCTTCTCTTCTTTCTCAGCTACTTGTAAGGCCTCCTCAGACAACCATGTTGCCTTTCTTTTTCTTGTGTATGGTTTCATCCTATACAATGTCATGAACTTCTGTCCATAGTTCTTCAGGCACTCTATCAGTTCAAATCCCTTGAATCTATTTGTCACTTCCACTGTGTAATCATAAGGGATTTGATTTATGTCATACATAGATGGTCTTGTGGTTTTCCCTATTTTTTTTCAATTTAACTCTGAATTTGGCAGTAAGGAGTTCATGATAGTCTATATCAAAAAATATACAAACAATAAATGCTTGAGAAGATATGGAGAAAAGTGAACCCTCCTACACTATTGGTGGGAATGTAAATTAGTACATCCATTATATAGAACTGTATGGAGATTCCTTAAGAAAACTAAAAGAGTAGAAAAATATGATCTAGCAACCCCATCCCCTGGCATATATCCAGAGAAAACCATAATTTGCAAAGACACATCCACCCCAATATTCACTGTAGCAGTAATTATAATTGCCAAAATATCAAAGCACCCTAAAGTTCCATTAGCAGCAGAATGAACAAAGAAGAAATGGTACATGTATACAATGGAATATTAGTCAGCCATAAAAATGAAATAAGGGCATTTGCAGCAACATACATAGATCTAGAAATTATCATAGCAACTTCATTTTCACTTTTCACTTTCATGCATTGGAGAAGGAAATGGCAACCCACTCCAGTGTTCTTGCCTGGAGAATCCCAGGGACGGGGGAGCCTGGTGGGCTGCCGTCTATGGGGTCGCACAGAGTCAGACACGACTGAAGTGACTTAGCAGTAGCAGAAGTAAGTCAGACAGAGAAATATCATCTCACTTACATGTGCAATCTAAAACCCAATGTTCATCTCAGCACTGTTTATAATAGCCAGGACATGGAAGCAACCTAGATGTCCATCAGCAGATGAATGGATAAGAAAGCTGTTGTACATATACACAATGGAGTATTACTCAGCCATTAAAAAGAACACATTTGAATCAGTTCTAATGAGGTAGATGAAACTGGTGCCGATTATACAGAGTGAAGTAAGCCAGAAATAAAAACACCAATACAGTATATTAACGCATATATATGGAATTTAGAAAGATGGTAATGATAACCCTGTATTCGAGACAGCAAAAGAGACACAGATGTAGAGAACAGTCTTTTGGACTCTGTGGGAGAGGGAGAGGGAGAGGGTGGGATGATTTGGGAGGATGGCATTGAAACATGTATAATATCATATAAGAAACAAATTGCCAGTCCAGGTTTGATGCAGGATATAGGAAGCTTGGGGCTGGTGCACTGGGATGACCCAGAGGGATGGTATGGGGAGGGAGCTGGGAGGGGGGTTCAGGATTTGAAAAACGTGTACACTTGTGGCTGATTCATGTTGATGTATGGCAAAACCAATACAATATTGTAAAGTAATTAGCTTCTAATTAAAATAAATAAATTTAATTTTTTTTAAAAAGTTGAAAGGTGCTAAGTGCATCATCAAAATTTTATTAGGAAATATAAGTGAGGGTATGTAAACTTCTTTGTAATCAGTAAAAATTACTTATTACCAAATTGTATTTTTTTTTATCAAATGCTAATAAAATATTGTTTGGAGCTGGAAAAAAAAAAAGAAAAATTAATAATAAAGGTAGAATTTCCCAACAACAACAATAACAAAAAAATAAAATGATGAAACAAGTGAACTTATTTAGAATATAGAAACTGACCCACCGAGTTTGAAAACAAATTTATGGTTACTAAAGGGGAAACATGAGGGGGAGGAATGAATTAGAAGTTTTGGATTAACACCAGAAATATAATAGATAATCAAAAGGGACCCATTGTATAGCACAGGGAACTCTACTAAATATTCTGTAATAACCTTCATGTGAAAAGTATCTGAAAAAGAATGGTTTTATATATATATAAAATATATATGTAATTAAATCTGTTTCCTGTACACCTGAAACTAACAAAACATTATAAATCAACTATTCTCACATATAAAATAAAAATTCTTAAGTGCTAATCATTACAGACCTGGAGAAAAATAGCCAAAAAATATATGAAAAGATGCTCAATATCACTAGTCATTGGAGAAATGCAAAACTGATGAACAAGTTCAGATAAGAATCAAATAAGTCAAGAGATATTCTGTGTTCATGTATAACAAAATTCAATATTGTCAAGATACCAGATCTTTCCAAATTGATCTATAGATTCAATTCAATCTCAATAAAAATTCTAGCAAGCTATATTATGTATATCAACAGGTTAATTCTAAACTTTAAGGAAATTCAAAAAAAGTGGGAATATATGAATACATATGGCTGATTTGCTTTGCTGTACAGCAGAAACTGACACAGCAGTGTAAACATCTATACTCAAAAAAAAAAAAAAGGAAGAATATCACTACTATAATATCCACTCCTTTGAGAAAACAGAATCTATTTAATAACAGGAATTCCTTGATTTAAAAAATTAGACAAGTATATTGGCTATGGTCTTTCCTGTGGTCATGTATGGATGTGAGAGCTGGACTGTGAAGAAGGCTGAGCGCCGAAGAATTGATGCTTTTGAACTGTGGTGTTGGAGAAGACTCTTGAGAGTCCCTTGGACTGCAAGAAGATCCAACCAGTCCATTCTGAAGGAGATCAATCCTGGAATTTCTTTAGAAGGAATGATGCTAAAGCTGAAGCTCCAGTATTTTGGCCACCTCATGCGAAGAGTTGACTCATTGGAGAAGACTCTGATGCTGGGAGGGATTGAGGGCAGGAGGAGAAGGGGACGACAGAGGATGAGATGGCTGGATGGCATCACTGACTTGATGGGTGTGAGTCTGGGTGACCTCCGGGAGCTGGTGGTGGACAGGGAGGCCTGGCGTGCTGTGGTTCATGGGGTCGCAAAGAGTCGGACACGACTGAGCGACTGATCTGATCTGAGTACCAGAAAATAAAATTACAGATCAATATCCTTCATTGCTAAGAAAACAATTTAGAAATACTCCTGAGTATCCAGTGACACTGATTATATGAGAGAAAGAGAGATTTAAAATATTAATCCAAATGATCAGGAAATGATCCTATAATGATTTCTCTAGTGGTGGCATTAAAAACAACAAAACAATTGCTTATTGTAGAATAGCACACACAGAAGAAGGTAAACTTCATAAAATATCATGTGTTCATCCATGTAATTAATACGAAAAGAAAAAAAAAAAATAAAAGCTTACATGTTCGGCCTCCAATCCTACTCTCCTTCCCATGGTTATTTATGATCTTGACCACTAACAAATTAGAATGGTTCTGCTTTCTTTTGAATTTATAGTAAAAGGAATAATACATGTGTTTACTTTGCCTGGCTTTTCTTCTGTTGCCCAATATTGGTTTGATAAGTCACTTTTGCTTCTTTTGTCAAGCTATTGATGATTTACTGTTGTCCAGTGTATTAATTCGGAGAAGGCAATGGCAACACACTCCAGTTCTCTTGCCTGGAGAATCCCAGGGATGGCGGAGCCCGATGGGCTGCCGTCTGTGGGGTTGCCAAGAGTCAGACACAACTGAATGACTTCACTTTCAATTTTCACTTTGTTTTTTTTTTTTTTTTTTAATATATATTATTTTTTAACTTTACAATATTGTATTGGTTTTGCCATATATCAAAATGAATCCGCCACAGGTATCACTTTCATGCATTGGAGAAGTAAATGGCAACCCACTCCAGTGTCCTTGCCTGGAGAATCCCAGGGATGGCGGAACCTGGTGGGCTTCCATCTGTGGGGCTGCACAGAGTCAGACACGACTGAAGCGACTTAGCAGTAGCAGCAGCAGTGTATTAATTTCTTGGGCTCCAAACTCACTGCAGATGGTGACTGCAGCCATGAAATTAAAAGACTCTGCTCCAGTCCCAGGCATCTGTTATCGGGCATCGTACCTGGACTGACTCGTTTCAGATATGATATTATACATATTTCAATGCTATTCTCCCCAATCGTCCCACTCTCTCCCAGTCCCCGAGTCCAAAAGTCTGTTCTATACATCAGTGTCTCTTTTGCTGTCTCATAAGCAGGGTGATTGTTACCATCTTTCTAAATTCCATATATATGCGTTAGTATACTGTATTTGTGTTTTTCTTTCTGGCTTACTTCACTCTGTATAATAGGCTCCAGTTCCATCCACCTCATTAGAACTGATGGTGTGGGAGGGGGGAGGGAGGAGGGTTCAGGATGGGGAGCACGTGTATTCTGGTGGCGGATCCATCTCGATGTATAGTAAAAGTAATACAATATTGTAAAGTTAAGAAAAATTAAAAAAATAATAATAATAATAATAAAATAAAATAAATAAATAAAAATAAAAATAATTAGGAAATAAAAAATAAATAAATAAATAAATAAAAGACTCTGGCTCCTTCAAAGAAAGCTATGACCGACCTAGACAGCATATTAAAAAGCAGAAGACATTACTTTGCCAACAATGGTCTGTCTAGTCAGAGCTATGGTTTTTCCAGTAGTCATGTATGGATGTGAGAGTTGGACTATAAAGAAAGCTGAGTGCCAAAGAATTGATGCTTTTGAACTGTGGTGTTGGAGAAGACTCTTGAGAGTCCCTTGGACAACAAGGAGATTCAACCAGTCAATCCTAAAGGAAATCAGTCCTGAATATTCACTGGAAGGACTGATGTTGAAGTTGAAACTCCAAAATTTTGGCCACCTGATGTGAAGAACTGACTCATTGGAAAAAACTCTGATGCTGGGAAAGACTGAAGGCAGGAGGAAAACGGGATGACAGAGGATAAGATGGTTGAATGGCATCACTGACTTGATAGACATGAATTTTAGGATGCTCCAGGAGGTGGTGATGGACAGGGAAGCCTGGCGTTCCTGCAGTACATGGGGTCAAAAAGAGTTGGATATGACTGAGCCACTGAACTGAACTGAACTGACTGTGTTATTCCATTTTATGAATCTGCTATTATTAATCTATTCACTTGCTTGATAACATGGAATTGTGTTTTTTTGCCAGTTTGAGACCATAATTATTTATGCTGTTACTAAAATTATTGTATGTGTATATTAACATATGTATGAATGAATGTACAACATACATGCATTTATGTTGAATATAAACCTGGAAGTGTATGTTTCTTCGGTTAACTCAAAAATGTGTATTTCAGCTTTAATAGATAATGCCAAACAGTTTTAGAAAGCAAATTTTCCAAGTTATACTTCCATCAACTATATTTGGCATTTTCAACTCAATAAACCTTATCAATATTTGGTACTGTCTGTCTCTTAAATTTTGATCCCTTTAGCTGCTGATTTAGCTGGTATCTATCTGCACTCAATATGCCAGCAAATTTGGAAAACTCAGCAGTGGTCACAAGATTGGAAAAGGTCAGTTTTCATCCCAATCCCAAAGAAAGGCAATGCCAAGGAGTGCTCAAACTACCACACAATTGCACTCATCTCACACGCTAGTAAAGTACTGCTCAAAATTCTCCAAGCCACGCTTCAGCAATATGTGAACCGTGAACTTCCTGATGTTCAAGCCGGTTTTAGAAAAGGCAGAGGAACCAGAGATCAAATTGCCAACATCCACTGGATCATGGAAAAAGCAAGAGAGTTCCAGAAAAACATCTATTTCTGCTTTATTGACTATGCCAAAGCATTTGACTGTGTGGATCACAATAAACTATGGAAAATTCTGAAAGAGATGGGAATACCAGACCACCTGATCTGCCTCTTGAGAAATCTGTATGCAGGTCAGGAAGCAACAGTTAGAACTGGTCATGGAACAACAGACTGGTTCCAAATAGGAAAAGGAGTACGTCAAGGCTGCATATTGTAACCATGTTTATTTAACTTATATGCAGAGTACATCATGAGAAATGCTGGACTGGAAGAAACACAAGTTGGAATCAAGATTGCCGGGAGAAATATCAATAACCTCAGATATGCAGATGACACCACTCTTATGGCAGAAAGTGAAGAGGGACTAAAAAGCCTCTTGATGAAAGTGAAAGTGGAGAGTGAAAAGGTTGGCTTAAAGCTCAACATTCAGAAAACGAAGATCATGGCATCTGGTCCCATCACTGCATGGGAAATAGATGGGGAAACAGTGGAAACAGTGTCAGACTTTGTTTTTCTGGGCTCCAAAATCACTGCAGATGGTGACTGCAGCCATGAAATTAAAAGACGCTTACTCCTTGGAAGGAAAGTTATGACCAACCTAGACAGCATATTCAAAAGCAGAGACATTACTTTACCAACAAAGGTTCGCCTAGTCAAGGCTATGGTCTTTCCTGTGGTCATGTATGGATGTGAGAGCTGGACTGTGAAGAAGGCTGAGCGCTGAAGAATTGATGCTTTTGAACTGTGGTGTTGGAGAAGACTCTTGAGAGTCCCTTGGACTGCAAGGAGATCCAACCGGTCCATTCTGAAGGAGATCAATCCTGGAATTTCTTTGGAAGGAATGATGCTAAAGCTGAAACTCCAGTATTTTGGCCACCTCATGCGAAGAATTGACTCATTGGAGAAGACTCTGATGCTGGGAGGGATTGAGGGCAGGAGGAGAAGAGGACGACAGAGGATGAGATGGCTGGATGGCATCACTGACTCGATGGATGCGAGTCTGAGTGACCTCCAGGAGCTGGTGATGGACAGGGAGGCCTGGCGTGCTGCGGTTCATGGGGTCGCAGAGAGTCGGACACGACTGAGCGACTGATCTGATCTGATCTGATCTGCACCAATCAAAAAAATTTAAATCGCCTCATGACCACACAGAGAAAGAACTAATTTTTCCTTCATATGCCTGAATGTCTGTTTGTCTCTCTTTTTGTTTTATATATCAAAGCAAGCAATCTTTCCAAATCTTCAAAAATCACAGTGTAAAGGCAATAAAGGAAACATTATATATTTGACACTACTTAGTACAGCTGTTGTTGTACTTTCAATACAAGAACTGATTTTGACAGAACAAATTTTTACTCTTAGTTCTGAGAGGAGTTATTTTTTCATGTGATGAATTATAGATTTAGAGTTTCTGATTTACCTGCTCTTGAAATATTTTCAGCATTATATTTACATTCCCAACTTTCCTCACCTTCTCTTGTGGAATAGCTACGGGGCTTGTTAAAGAAGCATACACTTGCATCAACACTCTAATTGGGTTACTCAAATATTAGACATTTGCTTGTATGAACAATAGAATTATTTCATACCTTTCAACATTTACTGCATTTACATGGTCTTCCATTTACAAAAAAAAAAAAAATCAGCTAAAATATAAACATTTAAAAATATAAGCTTTCTCTCTTTCATATATATGTTTGATGAGAACTTGATGCCCTGAACAAAGGCACAATAACACATATTAATTCTCTGCCACTGCTATATATATATATATATATATATCAGATCAGATCAGTCGCTCAGTCATGTCCGACTCTTCATGACCCCATGAATCGCAGCACGCCAGGTCTCCCTGTCCATCACCAACTCCCGGAGCTCACTGAGACTCATATCCATCGAGTCAGTGATGCCATCCAGCCATCTCATTCTCTGTCGTCCCCTTCTCCTCTTGCATATATATATGAAAGTGAAAGTGAAAGTGAAAGTCACTCAGTCGTGTCCGACTTTTTGCAACCGCGTGGACTATACAGTTCATGGAACTCTCCAGTCCAGAGTACTGGAGTGGGTAGTAGCCATTCCCCTTCTGCAGGGGATCTTCCCAACACAGGGATGGAACCAAGGTTTCCCACATTGTAGACAGATTCTTTATATATGTATGTGTGTGTGTATATATATAGATATACACACAATGTAAATTCATTATATATTACTTGCAATGTTAAGTATAATTTTAATGTATTTCTTTCCCAACATCACCAAGCAATTAATGTAATTCTTAGTGGACACTGACTCACCATGTCCCACAAATTTAACTCAGTTATACTGTGTAACTGGAGATAGCATTCAATGCCACAGGTTAAATGAACTGGCTATAAACAAGATTTCACAAGTCTGTGCTCGGGTTCTATTAATTTGCTACAGTAGTTCATAGAACTCAGAAACATTTCCTTATGTTTATCAGTTTTTTATAAAATATATTACAAAGACTGTGTGCAAAAAGTCAGATGAGGAGGTACATAGAGCAACATCTGGATGGTCCCAAGTGCAGAATCCTCTGGACCCCAGGAACTGGGATGCATCACCCTCTCAGCAGTGTACATGTTCACCAGCCTAAAAGCTCATCAACTCCTCTTACTCCAGAGTTAATACAGAGCTTAATCTGTAGCACTGCCCCCTTTCCCAGGAATCCATGCATTCTGGTGATATTTCCAACCCTTTAATCACTTGACCTTTCTGGTGACCAGCCCCCATTGTGCACTTTCTAGGGGCCCAGTTTTAACTCACCTTATTAATATAAACTCAGAGCTTCTGGAAAAGTGGCTCCTTAGGAGTAAAAAAAGATGCCCCTATCACTCAAGAAATTCTGAGCATTTTAGGAGTTTTGTGCTAGGGCAATGGGACAAAGACCAATATATTTTTTATTATACCACATAAAACATTATTATTTTCTTATATTTCACCCAGCACTCAATGTCAAAAGCCAGCCACTAATATTAATTAATTAAAAAAATAAGAACTAGAATTCTGAACTGATGTCATATTTTCCTACAAGAATGAGTTTCCTATTTTCTAGGTTATGTTTTAAATTCACATTTAGACCATGATGTTCACTAGCTTTCTAGATTTTTCCAACGATTCTTTAATTTGCTTTGTATTCTGCAAGTACTGTTCAACTTTCTATTCTTCTCCAATAGGAATCCTTCCCAAATATTTACTTTCTATGTAACATATCCAGACTTCAATAGTCTTTCTTAAAGTCAGTCTCTTTAAGCAATGTTAGCTTCCTAATCTAACTGAGGCAGTTAGTATTTTTTAACTACAAAAAATGTTACAACATATATCAAAAACATGTAGCTGTTAAGTTTAAAATTAGAATTAGATTATAAATATAAATAAATGCATATAATTAGCAACCAGGTGACAAACCATTTATCACATAGCTTAGAAACACACTGTGCTTTTATTATTAGTACCACTTTTACTCTCTACCCCAGAAATAATCACTCTTTTTTTTCTTTTACTAATAAACCTCCTATTTCTCTTTATAATTGTTACTTATGCATATTTACTGCATGCCGCTTGTGTGTGTGTATGTTTTTAGAGCATTATATAAATGGGGAATGCAGGAAGAGTTACTGGAAGCTGGAAAGATGAAAATGCATGTAACAAACTGGTAAAATATTTCATGAAAATAATTGAAAGGACAGATGATATACACATGAATATTAAGCACTGGCAGGAAAGTTTAGAAAACAGAATTTTAGTGGTATAGTGTGCATTGCTTTCAGTTGGCTACATCTGACAACATTTTACCAAAAAGGGATGAACACAGAAAAGAACTTGCTTGTATGAATGATAAAATGAAAGAGAATAAGAAGGTCCAGTGATTCAAGGATGTGTATGTTTGGAATAAGCAACAAGAAAAGATACAACTCCAAAAGCCTTTGAACTATAAATGCCATTAGAACTAAGCTTTGAAATAAAGATCAAATCTTGTGCATGTTTTTTACAACTTTGTTCAAAACTGTGTGGTATCACATGGTATCTAATAAATTTTTTTAATTTGAAAGAAAAAGAAATCTTCAAGGAAAAAAGAACTTAGAGTGTGCACCCTCCTTTATAAATATATCTTGGTATATATCTTGGGATGTGTGTGTGTTTGTGTGTATGTGTATCTTTGTAAATATTTGGTATTTTCTGATTATTTTTCTTATCTCAAGAATATAAAAATAAATAACATTACTGTTTTGATTTGCACTCCCACACCTGAGGGTTACCATCCTGTCATATATTTATAAGGCATTTATTATATACTTTGTGAAATTTCTATTAATTTCTTTAATACATTTTTAATATTTTATGTCTTAATGATTTTGAATAATTTTATTTATTTTTTGTTGCTGTCCTTTGTCAGCTCATATGTATTTACAAACATTTATCATGTGCTATTTATTATGTGTCAAAAATTATGATGTCTAACTAGTAACTTGGAACAAAACCTCTAAAGTTTTATGTTGTCCCCCCACCCCCGCCCCTCTAAGGAATTATCATTTGTCCCAACTTAGAATTGAAAAGCCCAGAACTTCCCCAGTGATGCAGGTCAGAGAGCACGATATTGAAGTAGACAGTGTTTGCACATCGGGTGTAGTAGTTAACTCCCATTCTACAAGATTTTCTGTCAAGTGACCTTGTCAACCTCTCCTCTAGAAGGACAGTCCAGTTTCTCTCTCTTTGAATCTTAGCTAATCCTGTGAACTAGCCTAACAAAAAATAGAGACGAGATGTAACATTGCTTAATTCTAAAATTGGGCTTTATGTGATCTTCAGAGTCTATTTTCATTTGGGAATAGTGCTTCTTGGAACTCAGCCCCTCAACACACTGCAAGGAAACCCAAGTATTTGTGCTGACAGGCTTATATGAAGGTAACTTCTTTATCTTCACTAATTTTGATATATATTTCTTGATATATTTTTAGACATACTTACACTTCTTCATGGGAAATAGATGGGGAAACAGTGGAAACAGTGTCAGACTTTATTTTGGGGGGCTCCAAAATCACTGCAGATAGTGACTGCAGCCATGAAATTAAAAGATGCTTACTCCTTGGAAGGAAAGTTATGACCAACCTAGATAGTGTATTGAAAAGCAGAGGCATTACTTTGCCAACAAAGGTCCGTCTAGTCAAGGCTATGGTTTTTCCTGTGGTCATGTATGGATGTGAGGGTTGGACTGTGAAGAAGGCTGAGCACCAAAGAATTGATGCTTTTGAACTGTGGTGTTGGAGAAGACTCTTGGGAGACCCTTGGACAGCAAGGAGATCCAACCAGTCCATTCTGAAGGAGATCAGTCCTGGAATTTCTTTGGAAGGAATGATGCTAAAGCTGAAACTCCAGTACTTTGGCCACCTCATGCAAAGAGTTGCCCCATTGGAAAAGACTCTGATGCTGGGAGGGACTGGGGCCAGGAGGAGAAGGGGACGACAGAGGATGAGATGGCTGGATGGCATCACTGACTTGATGGACTTGAGTCTTAGTGAACCCCAGGAGTTGGTGATGGACAGGGAGGCCTGAGGTGCTGCGATTCATGGTGTCTCAAAGAGTCAGACATGACTGAGCGACTGAACTGAACTGAACTGACACTTCTTATTCAGAAATGAATACTTTTGATATTTGTTCCTTGATATAAATCTAGTGAGATTACCAAGTCATTTAAAACAAATAACATTTATATAGGGACTGCATGTTAATGCTATGTGTGATCAGTTGCTCTGTTGTGTCTGACTCATAGCAACCCTGTGGATTCAAGCCAGGAAACTATAGCCCAGGATTTTCTGTTCATGGAATTTTCCAAGCAAGAATACTTGAGTGGGTTGCTATTTACTACTCCAGGGGATCTTCCCAACCCAGGGATAGAACCCATGTCTCCTGTGTTTTCTGCATTAGCAGGAGGATTCTTTACCACTGTGCCACCTGGGAAGTCCTGTTAATACTTTACTTATAGATAAATTTGAATATGGATCTATTTTCATTTAAGACTTTGTTCATATTTAAATATAATTTTTATAATTATTTCCATAAGTGCCTTATCAATCTTTTTAGATTTATTACTAGATATTTTATATTACCTAGATATTTTATATTATCAATCCTATTATAAGTATTCTTTGTTTTCATTTTCTAACTGCTATTGAAAAAGAGAAATGCACTTGATTTTTTTTTTTTTTTTTTTTGCTATATGTATTCTGAATTTATACTTACTCTTTAAGCAGCTTCATCATTTATTTCTAGATTTGGGGGAATTTATACTAAGACACTACCATTAAAGTAATTTATTTTCTTTGTCCTAATGCAATGAATATGACCATCGTTATAGTGTTGAAAAGAAGTGGAAAGAATTAGGACCAACACAAGAGGAATATTTTCTAAGTTTCATCATAAACTATGATGATCCTTGTTGCAGGCCTTTTTATAGATAATTCTGACATCTTATACTTCAGTTATTAACAAGTATCATAATTTTATCTATAAATATTTCTGCCATGGGTTTGGAATTGAGATAAAACCACATTACAACTATATTAATAAATTCTTAAATAAATGTGTTTTATAATCAGTAAAACAAAATTAATTAAGACTGTCTTCCTTTCAAGAATGTGGACCCAGATATATGCATTTCTAAATTGAATGTAATACTGAAATTACAATAAAAATTTAGAAATGTAAATACATACACTGGTAAGTGTAATGACAAGATAATACAGAGTGGAGTATCAACTCCAATCCAGAAAGTTCGGTGAATATTTTTATTTTTTTCACACTAAAAACAATATAAATTGGCTAGTGTCGTATAATGAAAAAATAAGCTGCAGAATAGGAAGCCATATTTGTGTATGCAAATACATTGTAGTTTCTCTGATTTACAGAAAAGGCATATTATATGACATTAAAACAGTAATTAATTTAAGATCTGTTTTAATCAATTATTACATTAATTAAGAAATACTGTATTATTATGGAAATCAACTAAGCCAGTCTGCCCTTACCATATCCCTCTAGAAATGCAAAGGTCTTGAAAGAGACATATTTATCCTCAAGTATTTTTTTCCCCAGGAGAAAATTAGAAAATTTAGCTTCATAAAAGTTAATTACCTTGATGTGGGAGCAGGATCATAATGTATGAGAAAAACTGCAAAAATTGTTACAATTTTAATCCCCCACAATAACAGTGGAAAAAGGAGACACACACACACACACACACACACACACACACACACGCAGAAACACATACCCCAAATCCAATAAAGAGAGCAATTTTTCAAAGGGAGACAGAGTACATTATTCACATGGAGAACAGTCATAATTATGTGATATAGATTTCCAAAATTTTCCAAGCTAGGAAGCTTGTTCTTTATTCACAAATCCATAGCAATTCCCAAGTTGGCCACACATTAGAATCATCAGGTAACTATAAAACACACCAATACTTGAACTTATCATCAGGGATTCTGAATCAAATAGTCCCAGAGAGGCCTGGGAATCAATCGTTTGAAATCGTCTTGCAGATGATTTCAAAGTACACCCAAGATTGAGAATCACTTGCAGAGTAACTATTCAGACTTTTAAAAAAATTTTTTCAGAAAACTTTGTTTCATATTTGCTGGTACAGCCGTGCTGCCCTAAGATAAACCACAGATCGTTTTATTTGGTTCACTGACCATGCTTCTGAAGCTCCAGAAATAAATCTGAGGCCACTTAGATCTAGCACATGCCTTCCTCTGTTTATTACCACACTGCAGTGGCCTTTCTCAGTGATAATGAACAACACCATGCAGCTCTCAGCAAACCGAGCTCATAAGATTGTGTGAAATACAATATTACTGCTGAGTTAAGGGTCATGAGTTTTACCTAAAGGACCGAATCAGAAGAGGTCCCAGAGGGGAGCCTGTTTTGAGCACTGTAGAAAATTATAAAATTTAGGCATTATTGACTCTTCTCTTTTCCTCCATCAACCTCCAAACGTTTATCATAAAGCTTCATCACACCTTGTCCTAAATCTTATCAGTGGGCGATGGATTTGAACGAATCAGAGACTTGTAATCAGCTGAGGTCTGATTTTAAACCTGCAATTAAGGTAAATTCTGGCTCATATGCTCATCTCTTTTAATCAAAGCCTGATATTTTATAAATTACATTCATTTGTATCACTCTGCAGTCAGCCTTCTACTTCAGAGAATCATTTGTTTGGGCCAAGTAACTTAAAAATGCACATCTTAAAACTCATGCACTATTACCTAAAATGATAATTCTTTACTTATTAGTATAAAGGACAAGGTCAAAAACGTTCACCAATAACAATAGCCAAGAAGAGAAGGATCAAGATAAATCCCAAAGAAAACTGAAAATTTAAGGGAAACAAAGTCACTTCAGTCAGGTCCGATTGTGTGCGACCGCATAGATGGCAGCCCACCAGGCTCCCCCAGTCTCTGGGATTCTCAAGGCAAGTACACTAGAGTGAGCTGCCATTTCCCTCTCCAGCGCATGAAAGCGAAAAGTGAAAGTGAAGTTGCTCAGTCGTGTCCGACTCTTAGCGACCCCATGGACTGAGCCCCACCAGGCTCCTCCATCCACGGGATTTTCCAGGCAAGAGTACTGGAGTGGGGTGCCACTGCTTTCTCTGAAGGGAAACAAAGGACATTGTAAAAAATTACGATTAGAGTAAAAATTCCACATTTTGTTTACCCTCGTAGAGAAATAGCTGCAGACAGACACAAGGAATCAGACAAAAGCTTTCATTTAATTTTGCTTGTTGCTGGTGCTGCTGCTAAGTCTCTTCAGTTGTGTTCGACTCTGTGCAGCCCCATGGATTGCAGCCTACCAGGGTCCCCGTCCCTGGAATTCTCCAGGCAAGAACAGTGGAGTGGGTTGCCATTTCCTTCTCCAAGGCATGAAAGTGGAAAGTGAAAGTGAAGTCGCTCAGTCATGTCTGACTCTTAGCGACCCCATGGACTGCGGCCTACCAGGCTCCTCCATTCATGGGATTTTCCAGGCAACAGTACTGGAGTGGGGTGCCATTGCCTTCTCCGATTTTGCTTGTAAATATTAGTATATGAAGACAATGCAAATGATCATCAAATTTGAAAAGATTAGATAAATTATACTACAGTAAACTACAAAATACTCTGCAGCAATTAGAAAGAATGAGAAAGATATACATGTAGTGGCATGAAAAAATATTAAAAATAGTCTAAATGTAGAAAAAATTCCTAAGGAAAACATACAAAATAAGCCTATGTATGTAAAACAAAATACACAATAATCTCCTCAAAGCTAGACTAAATCTTTTTGTATTTTTAGATGCTATTTAGTAAAACAATAATCAATATATGCTTAATAGAATTACTCTGAATAGATTCCTGGAAATTTATTGCTATATTTATTATACAGTTTTAATTATTATAAATTAAATGTTAAATTACAAATTTTACACACTAGCTCTAGAATTCATTGAATAGGTATTAGGCTATTGTTGTTTTTGCAAAGTCAATTTAATATCTCCCTGTATGTACAGTAACAGTTTTAACCATGATTGTTTATATCTTTCACTCACACACACTCACAATGTTTGACTTATGTTCCATGTCGTTAGAATATTCTATTAAGTTTCCACATATCTGCATCTGTCCCCTCACCTGTGTCATGAACACATTGAGACTATATATTCTTCTTGGGAACTGGAAAATGAAATTCCCAGTGTTTAGTAAATACTTACTAAGGACTGTATGAAAGTGTTCAGTAAACAAATTTGTGTGTGTGTGTGAAAGACCAACATTGCTTAAATCCTGTACAAAACATTTTGTAATCTTTAAATGTAAAAGCTAATTATGGGCATCCCATGGGATCCATGGCAAATAGATGGGGAAACAGTGGAAACAGTGACAGATTTTCTTTTCCTGGGCTCCAAAATCACTGCAGACAGTGACTGCAGCCATGATATTAAAAGACGCTTGCTCCTTGGAAGAAAAGCTATGACAAACCTAGACAACATGTTAAAAAACAGAGACATTACTTTGCTGACAAGTGTCGATCTAGTCAAAGTTATGGTTTTCCCAGTAGTCATGTACAGATGTGCGAATTGGACCATAAAGAAGGCTGAGTACCGAAGACCTGATGGTTTTGAACTATAGTGCTGGAGAAGACTCTTGAGAGTCCTTTGGACTGCAAGGAGATCAAACTAGTCAATCCTAAAGGAAATCAACCCTGAATATTCATTGGATGGACTGATGCTGAAGCTTAAGCTCCAGTACTTTGGCCACCAGATGCAAAGAGCTAACTCGTTAGAAAAGATTCTGATGCTGGGGAAGATTGAGGGCAGGAGGAGACAAGGACAACAGAGGATTAGATGGTTGGATGGCATCATTGACTCAATTTACATGCATTTGAGCCAACTCTGGGGGATAGTGAAGGACAGGGAAGGCAGGTATGCTGCAGTCCATGAGGTCACAAAGAGTCAGACACCACATAGTAACTGAACAACAACAACAGTAAGATACATAGAAAAAACTGATGTTATTTACATCTCTATCTCAATCTAAATATATTGATATATATTTCCAAGTATATTAACACACTAAAATTAAGTAATTATGAGCCCAGTTGATATATTATTTTATATAAATAGTAAATATATATGCATAGATTTTTAAATGTCATTTTAGTAGTTTCTATTTATTATTTCCAAGTTAAATAAGATTCATTTGCCTATCCAATGCCTCTATTTTTTTTAAATACTAAAATGAATCAATTTAGACCTTCAGAAATCTCCTGGGTTTTTTGTTATTTAATTTTACTTATATTTTTTATATCAGTTTTATTGAGATATAACTGATATAACTGTACGTTTCCTAAGTGAATCCTCTTACTGTCTTCTTTTAAAGTTGTCTCCAACAATATCAGGGAGAGCTTTGGTTTTTTTGAGTTTCCATCATATGATCCCACTTATATAAGATATTCAGAGTAGTCCACTCATAGAAACAGAAAGTAGAAACATGGTTACCAGGAGCTGGAGAAGAGGAAAATTGTCATTCAATGGGTATCCAGTTTCAGTTATGCATGATGAAAAAGTTCTAGAGATTTGCTGTATGACACTGTGCTTATAATTAAAAACACTTTTCTGTCCACTTACATTTTGTGAAGAGGCTGGATCTCATGTTATGTGTTTTTTACAGACATAAAATCAATAAAACACATTGACTCTCAACAGGCAAGCACTTAACCTTGTCTAAAGGTATTCACATCCATATTTTAAAATTCTGAGATGATCTCACAAAACCTCCCAGGAAGACAATTCAACCAGCATGGCCAGTTTGAGATCCCTTATGAATACATTTTTTAAAAGATTTCTCATTATCAGTAATTTTGCTCATGTAATAGCTACTGTTATTAGGAAACATAAGGAAATTTGATAACCTTTGATCTACAAATTGCCTGCCACCTGTTCTCAAAATGTGCCTTATGTTCTGTGCTATGTTCGAAGTCCCCTTTAGTAGATACTTTCTCATTTATCCAAATTTTGAACTTCTCACACTGATCTAAACAACTTTTCTTCACTTTTTGAAAATCAAAGTCCCTAAGTATGGCTCCTTTTCTTGTCTTTGTTTAATTTGGATATTAAAGTCTGTTAGATTCACAAAATAAATTTGAAACTATTCTGTTTCTGTTTTCTGGAAGATATTAATTATCTGTCCTTGAATTAGTTTATTGATAAACGATACTTATAATATTCTCATAATCCTTTTTAATACATGTAATTGCATAACATTTGCTGAAGCCCAAGGAGGGCTGCCCCCAAATATGCCTGGATGGCATATTGGTTATTTTGAATTAAAGTTTCTTCTAAAATCACCAATGCAAGAGAAACACTTTGACCCACTTCTCTGTCTCCCTGAAAGCAAGAAATCAAAGTCTCCTATGAAAGGCACACTTCCTGCACCTGAAGGTAGAAGGACAACTCTTATCTCCAGAGACAGGAAATTCAGATAAGAAGCCTGTATAACCAAATCCTGATATATATATATTTTTAATTTACTACTTAAGCCCAAATTATGTTTAGATGTTTTACTATTTAAGCATCTAAGCCTAAAATTTATATGTCCTGTCAATTCCTTGCAAGTGTATTATTATTTCTTTTTCTAAAAAGTATAAAAGCTACCTGCTTTGGCCACTTCTTATGCCCTATTACTTTAAGACTTCCTGTGCAAATTAAAATCTGTGTCTTTTTCTTTTTCAGTCTGTATTGTGTCAATTTTATTGTTAGTCCAGCCACAAGAACTCCTGAGGGGGAAATTTTGTCCACCACTGCAGTTGGTAAACCAACCAAGGACACTGGCTGGACCCCACTTTCTGCCCTAAGGCAGCCCCAGCTGAAAGATCCTGGGGTGTCCAACAAACATCAATAGAAGGTAATATTTCTTACCATATCAGCATTCTGGATCTCTGCCTACAAGGTCTGGTGGAAAGAAAGAGTCTCTTTTCATCCTCTCTCAATGTAGATTATCAGGAGAAAGTATTTGTTGAGCTAGTTTCTTCAGTTCAGTTTAGTAATTCAGTTGTGCCCGACTCTTTGTGACCCTATGAATCATAGCATGCCAGGACTCCCTGTCCATCACCAACTCCCAGAGTTCACTCAGACTCATGTCCATCGAGTTGGTGATGTCATCCAGCCATCTCATCCTCTGTCGTCCCCTTCTCCTCCTTCCCCCAATCCCTCCCAGCATCAAAGTCTTTTCCAGTGAGTCAACTCTTCACATGAGGTGGCCAAAGTACTGGAGTTTCAGCTTTAGCATCATTCCTGCCAAAGAAATCCCAGGGCTGATCTTCAGAATGGACTGGTTGGATCTCCTTGCAGTCCAAGGGACTCTCAAGAGTCTTCTCCAACACCACAGTTCAAAAGCATCAATTATTTGGTGCTCAGCTTTCTTCACAGTCTAACTCTCAAATCAATACATGACCACTGGAAAAACCATAGCCTTGACTAGACGGACCTTTATTGGCAAAGTAATATATGCTTTTTAATATACTATCTAGGTTGGTCATAACTTTCCTTCCAAGGAGTAAGCGTCTTTAAATTTCATGGCCGCAGTCACCATCTGCAGTGATTTTGGAGCCCAGAAAAATAAAGTCTGACACTGTTTCCACTGTTTCCCCATCTATTTCCCATGAAGTGATGGGACCAGATGCCATGATCTTTGTTTTCTGAATGTTGAGCTTTAAGCCAACTTTTTCACTCTCCTCTTTCACTTTCATCAAGAGGCTTTTGAGTTCCTCTTCACTTTCTGCCATAGGGTGGTGTCATCTGCATATCTGAGGTTATTGATATTTCTCCCAGAAATCTTGATTCTAGCTTGTGCTTCTTCCAGCCCAGCGTTTCTCATGATGTACTCTGCATATAAGTTAAATAAGCTGCTGCTAAGTCGCTTCAGTCATATCCGACTCTGTGCGACCCCATATACGGCAGCCCACCAGGCTCAGCCATCCCTGTGATTCTCCAGGCAAGAACACTGGAGTGGGTTGCCATTGCCTTCTCTGATAAGTTAAATAAGCAGGGTGACAATTTACAGCCTTGACGTATTCCTTTTCCTATTTGGATCCAGTCTGTTGTTCCATGTCCAGTTCTAACTGTTGCTTCCCAACCTGCATATAGGTTTCTCAAGAGGCAGGTCAGGTGGTCTGGTATTTCCATCCCTTTCAGAATTTTCCACAGTTGATTGTGATCCACACAGTCAAAGGCTTTGGCATAGTCAAGAAAGCAGAAATAGATGTTTTTCTGGAATTCTCTTGCTTTTTCCATGATCCAGCGGATGTTGGCAATTTGATCTCTGGTTCCTCTGCCTTTTCTAAAGCCAGCTTGAACATCTGGAATTTCACGGTTCACTTACTTCTGAAGCCTGGCTTGGAGAATTTTGAGCATTACTCTACTAGCGTGTGAGATGAGTGCAGTTGTGCAGTAGTTTGAGCACTCTTTGGCATTGTCTTTCTTACTACATAATAACTCTGGTGTTTGGTAGATTAAGATTCTTTGTTTTAATTTAGTCTTTCCTCTCAAAGATGGTCACTTTTTTTCTGTCTCTGTCAGTTGTGCTTTGTCAGCAGGAGGAAGAACCATGGGTCAGAAGAACAGGGAAAAGTCCTATGTAAGCCTGCTATTCCATCCAGCCTCCCAGACTGGTGAGATCATTTCTCATCAGACCACGGTCTATTTTGACAAACCTTTCTGTGGGTCTGCTATGTCAAACCAGATGACGTTTTTTCTTTCACCTTGTTCAGTGGCCTAAGAGACTGGCTTTGTTCCACTGAGAATATTTGCTCTGCTCCTCTGCTCTGTACCAGCTAGAAGGCACATTTACTAGGGTGCATCTGGTAGCCAGTTGAATAGAGTGGAGTTCTGAGACAAGAAGTAAAAACAGCATACTCTTTGTCTGGCCGTGCTAGCCCTCAGAGGAATTTGTCATGAAGGATCTCATCTGTAAGGGGCTTTTGTCATCTCAACATTCACTGAGCCGTGTTAGTTTTGGGGAAAGTCCATTTCAGCATGTGCTTAGGGTCACACATTAGCATATTTATAACTGGAGGCTGCTCATGTTTCTGTGAAAGACTGGAGACACCATTTTCACTATACCATCCTCATGCTCTGTGCAGCTGAGGCCTTTGCTTTCTTAAACTCTCCTTGGGAGTAAACTTTTAGATCTCAGGAGTTGCATCATCTGTTCCCTCTCCAGGGATATGGCTTAGGTCCATGGCAAAGATTTATTCTGGGCCTAGAAAGTTACTTTACAGTCTTTCCATTAAAAGGCTTACTGGCTTGAGGTGCTATTTGAAATTAATATAAGACACTACTAATCCATGGCTTAGTAGTGTTCAAGCTGGTTTTAGAAAAGGCAGAGGAACCACAGATCAAATTGCCAACATCTGCTAGATCATTGAAAAAGCAAGAGAGTTTCAGAAAAACATCTATTTCTGCTTTATTGACTATGCCAAAGCATTTGACTGTGTGGATCACAATAAACTATGGGAAATTCTGAAAGAGATGGGAATACCAGACCACCTGACCTGCCTCTTGAGAAACCTATATGCAGGTCGGGAAGCAATAGCTAGAACTGGACATGGAACAACAGACTAGTTCCAAATAGGAAAAGGAGTACGTCAAGGCTGCATATTGTCGCCCTGCTTACTTAACTTATATGCAGAGTACTTCATGAGAAGCACTGTGCTGGAAGAAGCACAAGCTGGAATCAAGATTGCCGGGAGAAATATCAATAACCTCAAATATGCAGATGACACCACCCTTATGGCAGAAAGTGAAGAGGAACTAAAAATCCTCTTGATGAAAGTGAAAGAGGAGAGTGAAAACGTTGGCTTAAAGCTCAACATTCAGAAAACGAAGATCATGGCATCCAGTCCCATCACTTCATGGGAAATAGATGGGGAAACAGTGGAAACAGTGTCAGACTTTATTTTATTGGGCTCCAAAATCACTGCAGATGGTGATTACAGCCATAAAATTAAAAGACGCTTATTCCTTGGAAGGAAAGTTATGATCAATACCTAGATAGCATATTAAAAAGCAGAGATATTACTTTGCCAACAAGAGTCTGTCTAGTCAAAGTTATGGTTTTTCCAGTGGTCATGTATGGATGTGAGAGTTGGACTGTGAGGAAAGCTGAGAGCCGAAGAATTGATGCTTTTGAACTGTGGTGTTGGAGAAGACTCTTGAGAGTCCTTTGGACTGCAAGGAGATCCCATCATTCCATCCTAAAAGGGATCAATCCTGGGTGTTCATTGGAAGGACTGATGCTAAAGCTGAAACTCCAGTACTTTGGCCACCTCATGCAAAGAGTTTATTCACTGGAAAAGACCCTGATGCTGGGAGGGATTGGGGGAAGGAGGAGAAGGGGACAAGAGGATGAGATGGCTGGATGGCATCACTGACTCAATGGACATAAGTCTGAGTGAACTCCGGGAGTTGGTGATGGACAGGGAGGCCTGGCGTGCTGCGATTCATGGGGTCACAGAGTCGGACACAACTGAGCGACTGAAATGAACTAAACTGAATCCATGGCTACATGCTGGGTCCTTTATATTGGCTGTATTTAAAAGAAATATACTTCAGGCTCTCTTAGATAGTTCATATATATATATATATATTTTAATATATATTCTCATATATACTTGAATAGCTGTCATATCGGTCCTTAATTCAGTTCAGTTCAGTCACTCAGTCTTTCTGACTCTTTGTGACCTCATGGACTAAAGAGAGTATCAAATTAAAAGGCAGGGGAGTTTAACAGCTAGTCTTAGTGAATCCTTTATTTAGTTGAAAGAACAAAAGTTAGACTTAAAACAAAAATCCAACATAAATTTGCCTTCTTAAGAACTGCCACATAACCTCAGCTATTCCCTAGGCCTTCCTGTAAATAATCAGAAAATAAATCAGTTGGTAATCACCATGCAAGGGTTAGTAACTATTATTTTTGTCTTCCAAATTTTTGCTAAACCAGAAATACAACTCTTGAAGCAAGTCAAAACCCACCTAAATTTATCCGTCCCAAGGCTGCTCCTATCCTCTCAAAATGCTTATAGATATTATAAGACATCAGACTATTGGAGCAAAACTGCTCTGTACTTGAAAAAAAAAATTATGCTATGACCTATGCATGATAACAGATAAATGTACTCCAAAACTTGACTGGACAAAAATTTACATTTTCTTTCTCTGTCCTTTACAAGTTATAAATCTTATCATGTTTTTAAAATGTAAATATAGCCCATATTACCTGAGACTAAGCCCAGATTAGCTCAATCAGTAAAACCTGAAGATAAAAAGGAAAGACAGAAAAGAGGCCTTTTTAAACACAAAGTTCTAAAAGGACTTTCTTGCCCAAACAGCCTCCTTATAATTACTTATCAAAGATGAATATAGAACTTAAAAGTCTTCTTCACAAATAATAAAAGACTTTAGCCATCTGAGCTAGTGAATTTAAATTATTCCAACTGTTATTTATAAACTAGTAAGTTTTCTATTATACCTAATCCATAAATAAAGCTTTAAAATCAAAACTATGTGCTGTGTCTATTTAAATGTATGTGTAGATGTGATTATTTTTCTACCTCTAAATGACATTGCCAAAATTAATTTGTAAAGAACATTTTTTAACTGACTTAAATGAGCACTATATACAACTTATAAAAAATATAATGAAAACTAGCCCAAACGTTTTTCAAGTTCAAGTGATCTAGGAAACTTTCAGTAAATAAAGGCTAGTTTTAAGTTTGCTGTTTTAATTTATATAGGCATATCTTTTGTGCGTGCTCAGTTGCTTAGTTGTGTCCGACTCTTTGCAATCCTATGGACTGCCAGCTGCCAGGCTCCTCTGTCCATGGGATTTTCCAGACGAGAATACTGGAGTGGGTTGCCATTTCCTCGTTCAGGACATCTTCCAGACCCATGGATTGACTATGTGTCTTCTGCATTAGTAGGTGGATTCTTTACCACTGAGGAAGCCAAGGAAGCAATTCTTTACCACTAGGGAAACCCAGACATGTCTTTAGGGTAATCAAAGTTAAGTATAATACTTTTATTTTAACTAGGTTTCAGTTCAGTTCAGTTCAGTTTCTCAGCCACGTCTGACTCTTTGCAACCCCATGAATCACAGCGTGCCAGGCTTCCCTGTCCATCACCAACTGCCAGAGTTCACTCAGACTTATGTCCATCGAATCAGTGATGCCATCCAGCCATCTCATCCTCTGTTGTCCCCTTCTCCTCCTGCTCCCAATCCCTCCCAGCATCAGAGTCTTTTGCAATGAGTCAACTCTTCACATGAAGTGGCCAAAGTACTGGACTTTCAGCTTTAGCATCATTCCTTCCAAAGAAATTCCAGGGCTGATTTCCTTCAGAATGGACTGGTTGGATCTCTTTTCAGTCCAAGGGACTCTCAAGAGTCTTCTCTAACTCTACAGTTCAAAAGCATCAGTTCTTCGGCGTTCAGCTTTCCTCACAGTCCAACTCTCACATCCATACATGACCACTGGAAAAACCATAGCCTTGACTAGACGGACCTTTGTTGGCAAAGTAATGTCTCTGCTTTTCAATATGCTATCTGCTGCTGCTGCTAAGTCGCTTCAGTCGTGTCCGACTCTGTGAGATCCCATAAATGCCAGCCCACCAGTCTCCCCCATCCCTGGGATACTCCAGGCAAGAACACTGGAGTGGGTTGCTATTTCCTTCTCCAATGCATGAAAGTGAGAAGTGAAAGTAAAGTCGCTTAGTCATGTCCGACTCTTAGCGACCACAGGGACTGCAGCCCACCAGGCTCCTCCATCCATGGGATTTTCCAGGCAAGAGTACTGGAGTGGGGTGCCATTGCCTTCTCCGAATATGCTATCTAGGTTTACTAAATATCAAATCAGATCAGATCAGATCAGTCGCTCAGTCGTGTCCGACTCTTTGCGACCCCATGAACCGCAGCACGCCAGGCCTCCCTGTCCATCACCAGCTTCCGGAGGTCACTCAGACTCGCATCCATCGAGTCAGTGATGCCATCCAGCCATCTCATCCTCTGTCGTCCCCTTCTCCTCCTGCCCTCAATCCCTCCCAGCATCAGAGTCTTCTCCAATGAGTCAACTCTTCGCATGAGGTGGCCAAAATACTGGAGTTTCAGCTTTAGCATCATTCCTTCTAAAGAAATTCCAGGATTGATCTCCTTCAGAATGGACCGGTTGGATCTTCTTGCAGTCCAAGGGACTCTCAAGAGTCTTCTCCAACACCACAGTTCAAAAGCATCAATTCTTCGGCGCTCAGCCTTCTTCACAGTCCAGCTCTCACATCCATACATGACCACAGGAAAGACCATAGCCTTGACTAGGCGAACCTTTGTTCAATATCAAATAAGCTTACATTATCTGTAATATACAATTTGTCAACCAAAAATAAAAAAGATAATGACTAAAAGTAACTAATTGCTTTAATGTCTCACCCAAATGTTATGAATAATCTGAATATGATTATTAAAAACAAATGGATAAACCGTATGTAAATGAGATATGAGTTTTTAGGTGACCTTTTTAACAATAATTATTTCATGGTATCTCTACTTGAAAAGTTTCCTAAATCTCTTTAGTAATTTATACCTTTGAATTTTGCTAAATTAAATGATGGGGATTCATTGACTATCTAGATCATTTTCAAATAAGATAAAATGCTGAAACGTTAATTGCTGAAACATTAACTAGGGTTAAAACAACTCTAGTTTTAACTACTTTTGGTCTCAATACAGAGATCTTTGGTTCTATTAGTAAATAAGGGCTTCCCGGGTGGCTCAGTGGTAAAGAATCCACCTGCCAGTGCAGGAGATGCGGGGTCAATCCCTGCAGAAGGAATATCCCCTGGAGAAGGAAATGGCAACCCCCTCCAGTATTCTTACCTGGGAAATCTTATCAGTTGAGAAGCCTGGTGGGCTATAGTTCATAGGGTCACAAAAGAGTTGGATACGACTCCAACTTAGCAACTAAACAAGTTAGTAAATATATTGTGTGTTATTGAAAGATTGTACTATGAAATGGAGATTCCCAAATGGTGCTAGTGGTAAAGAACCTGCCTGTCGGTGCAGGAGATCAAGAGTTGCAGGTTTGATCCCTGGGTCATGAAGATCCCCTAGAGGAGGAAATGGCAATGCACTCCAGTATTCTTGCTTGGAGAATCCCACAGAGGAGCTTCGCAGGCTACAGTTCATAGGGTCACACAGAGTCAGACACACTTGTAGTGACTTAGCCCACATGTACTAGAAGTAGCATATGTTCCTAGAAATTATATTTATAAGTTCACCAAGCCACAAAATGTTAATGCAATTCACAATTATTTACTTATTTTCACTAAAAAATAATTTCAATTAATGTGTGTAGTTAATGGGCTTCCTTGGTAGCTCAAAGGATAAACACTTCACCCACAATTCGAGAGACTAAGGTTCGATCCCTGGGTAGAGGAGATAACCTGAGTAAGGAAATGGTGGCCCACTCTACTATTCTTGCCTGGAGAATTCCATGGATAGAGGAGCCTGGCCGGAAACAGTCCTTTGGTTTGCAAAGAGTCGGATACGACTTAGTGACTAACACGAACGAACTAGAGCTACTAGATATAATAAGAGAAATAGAATGTGTTTTGGTGTAAGAAAATGGGAAATGTATGGAGATGTTTGGTTAAGGAAAAATACAGTGATTTTGTTCTAAAGTTGATTATATCTAAATGGGAAGGAAAACAAGGGACAAACTAAAATAGAGAAAGTTATTAAGGTTTGTGAGAAAATGAATCTTTAGAAAGGAATTTTATGTGTGGTCAAGACTGGGTAAGATTCAAAAGAACTGAATTAACTAAAGAAGTTTTAATATCAAAAGGAAACTGATGCAAGGTTGCAATTTGGTTTTCTCTCTGTTAAAATGACAGTGTTTTTTTATCCTATTGGCCTGATCTTTATAATGGGAGATTATAAGGCTTTTTCTTTACCTTCAGGTAATCAGCAAGAAAAAAACAAAGATCTTATATCTTGTCAAAAGAAACACTTATTTTCTATGTTGTTTTTTATCAGGTCTTTGATTACTCAAGTAAACATAATCCTATTGAGTGCTTAGTTTTTCTCAGAATATATAGCCTTCTACATTTGCCCATATTTTTCTTCCATAAATATGTTCATTTCTATTATTTTTCAATAGTCCATAGATAAATGGTATCATATGGTATCATTTATGACTTTGAAAATGTCATAAATGACATTATGACATACATGACAAAGTCATATGGCTTTGAAGTAAATGAACTTAGTATAATAATCTCCAGGTCCATCCACATTGCTGTAAATGTCATTTAAATATTCTGTATGTCTGAGTAATATTCCAATGGGCTTCCCATTGGAAGATGGTAAAGAAACTTCCTGCAATGCAGGAGACTCAGGTTTGATTCATGGGTTGGGAAGACTCCGTCTACACACACACACACACACACACATACTCATATATACATATATATATTCTTTATCCATTTGCCAATTGATACTTAGGCTGCTTCCACATTTTGGCTATTATAAATATTGTGAATAGCGTTGCTATGAACCCTGAGGGTATATGTATCTTATCAAATTAGAGTTTTCTCTGGATATCTGCATAGGAGTAAGATTGGATCACTGGTAATTCTTTCTTTAGCTTTTTAAGGAAATTCCAACTGTTCCCCACAGTGACTATACCAATTTGCATTCCCTCCAACAGTATTGGAGGGTTCCCTTTTCTTCATGCTCTCCAGTATTTGTTATTTGTAGACCTTTTTATTAGTGAGCATTATGACCTGTGTAAGGTGATCCCTTAATATAATTTTGATTATAATTTCTATAATAATTAGCGACTCTGAGCACCTATTCATGTGCCTGCTGTTTATTTAGGTCTTCTGGAGAAGGCAATGGCACCCCACTGCAGTACTCTTGCCTGGAAAATCCATGGACAGAGGAGCCTGGTGGGCTGCAGTCCATGGGGTCACTAAGAGTCGGACACGACTGAGCGACTTCACTTTCACTTCTCACTTTCATGCATTGGATAAGGAAATGGCAACTCACTCCAGTGTTCTTGCCTGGAGAATCCCAGGGACGGGGAAGCCTGGTGGGCTGCTGTCTATGGGGTTGCACAGAGTTGGACATGACTGAAGTGACTTAGCAGCAGCAGCAGCAGCAGCAGCAGCAGCCCATTTTTAATTTTTATTTTTTTACTGAGCTGTGTGGGCTGTGTGTATATTTTGAAAATTAAGCCTTTGCTGATTAATTTGGTTGGTTCATTTGATTATTTGCAAATATTCTCCCATTCCATTAATGGTCTTTTTATTTTCTTTGTAGTTTCCTTTCCTGTGCAAACGCTTGTAAGTTTAATTAGGTTCCATTAGTTTATTTTCACTTGTATTGAAGGCAGGAGGAGATGGGAAACGACAGAGGATGAGATGGTTGGATGACATCACCAACTCAGTGGACATGAGTTTGAGTCCACTTCGGGAGTTGGTGATGGACAGGGAGGCCTGGTGTGCTGCAATCAATGGGGTCACAAAGACTGAGACACAACTGAGCAACTGAACTGAACTGACTGAGAATATATTATTTGTAGTTTTATTTGGTGTAGAAACTTTTGTGGTAATATCTCTGTGCTTATATGCAGAAATGTTTTGAATGTCAGTTTGTTTCTTTAAAGAGAGAAGGTTCAAATGTTCCCTTAACACATTAATAATGGTCTTTCTACTACTTTGCTATAGCTGATAGGTTAGAAAGCAGTCTGATTTTCATTGATTAATGAAAAATCAACTATTTTTTAAAATAGGTGATCTGTATTTCCCTTGGGCTTTTTAAAAGATTATGTCTTTTACTTTTGTGTTTTATTGAATTATTAATACTGTTATGAGTACAGGTTTTTTTCTTTTATTTTTCTTGCTAATGATTCCTTGACCTTCTTGAATCTGAGGTTGCTCTCTTTCAAATACTCCAGATAATTATCATCTACTTTTGAGTTTTTATATGCCACATTTTCTCTATGATTTAATGCTTCTTTGTGTCTACTTTCTAACACCATCCCTTTGCTTATACTTAACCTTTCTGTATTAAACTTTAACCAAAAATAATCACTTTTTTTCTGTTATGTTTAACATATCCTTTTCTTAGCTAGGTTTTGATACATACAGCATTAACATGCATTATGCATCACCTTTTTAGATCTGTGCATATTATTATTCACATTTGTATTTGTGTTTTGGGTGATTTAGCCTGAATTTGGCTGACCAGCTGCACTCAGGACTTGGTTAAATTCAGGTCTCCTCCACCTATTTTTATTCTGGAGTCTAGAAAGAAGCCATAGTGATTACTTAGGATATGCTTTTATTATGTGAATTTGCATTTTGCACACATCTTTATAACTTATTTTACATCACATCTGCTAACATTAGACAAGTCACATAGACAAGGCAACATTAACAGGGCAAGGAAGGCAGGACACAGGGTTAATAAATGGAAACAATATTCTAATTCATAACACTCTCTAGTCCCTCAACTAAATTTTTGCTTTAATGTTTACATTTTTCACTGATTGATACTGTATTTGGTTCTTTTTCATATCAGATTGATCATTCTTCATCATTTATTATTCCCTGTTAATTTTTCAATCTTGTCTTTAATGTATTAAATACTTCAATTAAATAATTAAATATATTTAATATTTTAAAAATAATTAAACATTTAAATGTGTTAAATGCTTTAATTAAAGCAATTAAATAACTTTTTCATAATTTCCACATTTGAACTGTGTGAATGTCTTTCTATTTTCTCTTGTTTCTGATAATTCTCAGCTATAATTTTTTTTCTTTGTGCTGCTTTTTCTCAAAAACGTCTTTTCCTGTGAATGATTTTTCTCCTTGGGATTTTATTTTCATTTAAGGCTGGGATTGAATTTAATTTCCTCTAGAAAAAAATATACATTTGATACTGATTCTTGTTAGGAGGATTTTCACAGAATTAGTGTGAATTCGGGCTGTAAACCCATGGGAGGGCTCACTTCTGATTCCAGTTCTCCGGGGAAAATTTTTCTCTCCATCCTGTCTTTGATAATTTCACTGCCGACAAATAGTATTGCATGGCAGGGATTATTTCTTGTTCATCTCTACGCACTGGATGTAGTCCTTTGTGGCCCCAGCTTTATACAACAATAGCCTATTAAATCTTCCATTCCCTTCAGTCCTGAGCTTTATCTCCTGTCTTATAACCCTGTGCCATCATCAAATGGCAGTTCCTGTTCCAGGGTTCAGTTGGAAAACATACCCAGGGTTCCTTATTTCAGTTTAATTTTGTTCGCTCCTGTTCTCTCTGTTTATGACATATGCCAAGCTAGTGAAATATTGTGAGTATATATATGTGTTAACATATTTATATACGTATATTATATATATGTGGGCTTCCTAGGTGCCGCTAATGGTAAAGAACCTGCCTGCCAATGCAGTAGACTAAGAGTCATGGGTTCAATCCCTTGATCAGGAAAAATTTTCCTGGAGAAGGACATGGAAAACCCCTCCAGTATTCTTGCCTGTAGAAGCCCATGGACAGAGGAGCCTGGTGGGCTACAATCCATAAGGTTGCAAAGAGTCAGACACAACTAAAGTGACTTAGTATGCATATGTAAAATACATATATATGTAAAAATATACATATTTAAGTTCACTTGTTTCAACTGAGAGTACTGTATACTATCCACAATAGAGGTATAGTTGTTCTTCCACAATATAGCCTTGGGACAGATTTCTCAAATATTAAGCTTGCTTCGTCTCACAAAGATATTCTAACTTTCTGCCATTAGGAGTGGTGCACATGGCTGGCTTCACTTTGGAAAGCTATGCCATTGCTTCTAATCTGAGAGTTCTGTATTTGCCCATTTTTGTCTGGGAATCAATTCAGTTTTTTAATTATCATGTTGAAATGATCCTTGCAAGCTCAGCCACTCTGTAGGCCTTCCAAAAGAGTTCAGACTAGTTTCTGCCTTTCTACTGGCACATCAGTGCAGCCACCTTGGTGCATGGAGCGGAGCACAGCAGGAAGGCTGGCCTCCAGTCAATTCATATCCACGCTGCCTACCAGCCAAGCAATATGCAATCACACAGAGTGCTAAATATTGTGTGTTTGTTAACATATAATTTATAACAGTTTTAACCTTTGTCTAGTCTTATCTCTCCATTTCTCTCTCTCTCTCTTCTGTTAAGGCAAAGTATGGGGAAAATAAAATTTTAAAAAACTTTCTCCATTCCCTTTGAATAAGCACTCTACCAGACTATGATGCTCATCACAAGCAATCTGCTAAGATTTGCAAAGGCAAAAATAAAGTAAACCCTTTGACATAGCGAAGTAGGTGCAACCTGTTACATATACATATTCTCAAGATAAACAGTAATTAGTTCTCAAGTAAGAGGAAAAACAATACCATATTTCATCCATACCAAATGCACAGTCCACCTTAGATTCACCTAGTAATCAGAATCTAGGAAAGTATGATTCAATGACTATATACATTTACACTTAGATTCCATGATGGACCACCTCCAACTGGCATATAAGAACTAAAATTTCTGGATGTAAGGAGGACCAGATTGCACTGTCTGAAACGGAACCATGCTTTTAACTAAATATAGCAATATCAGTTCCTTTTAACCCTGAATCACTGCTGTTCCCAAAAGAATTTTTCTCAATTTTCATACATCCTCCAGATATTTTTAGTGAAATAATATTTTATTGCCTTCATTTTTAATGTTCTCTTAGCTAAGAAATAAGTTAAAATAAATTTTAGTATTAAAAACTTAGAAATTATCCATTCATACACAGAAATAAATGAAATGACACCATATAAGATGGTTTATTTTTTTCCATCAGCACAGTCCTGTGTTAATTAGAAAAAAATGTACAAGAGTTTTTAGTTAACCACAAAATATACTGTGCTTGAAAGTAACAAGATTAATCCATCCAACTTGCCATGGCAAGTGTGTGTGTATACATATACATACATACACATATGTATGTATGTATGTATATAAAAATGTGGGTGTGTGTTTATGTATATACATAAAAGTCTTGCCATTTTAAACAATACCTGTGTGACTGTATTTTTTGAGCTCTTTCAATTTTGTTATAAACTCCAGCTCTTTCTCTACATTCCCTTTCCCATTTCCTTTCTGTAAACAGTGCTACCAGTTCAATATACCTCCCTCCAAATCCACCTTCATAATTACAAAATTATGTAAGTTTGGGACTTTGCTTATTCATTTGTGATTTACATTAAGATACTGCTGCTGCTGCTAAGTTGCATCAGTCGTGTCTGACTCTGTACGACTCCATAGACGGCAGCCCACCAGGATCCCCCGTCCCTGGGATTCTCCAGGCAAGAACACTGGAGTGGGGTGCCATTGCCTTCTCCAATGCATGAAAGTGAAAAGTGAAAGTGAAGTCACTCAGTCGTGCCCGACTCTTAGCGACCCCATGGACTGCAGCCCACCAGGCTGCTCTGTGCATGGGATTTTCCAGGCAAGAGTACTGGAGTGGGTCACCAGTGCCTTCTCCACATTAAGATACAATACTGTATATATATTTCATTGCAACTAACTCCAGTCATTTAAATTATCACAGAAGCCTCTTTCAGTCAGTAACTTTAGAAGACACTATTTTTCAAAAGGTATATTATTCTATGAAAAAATATAGCTCATTATTTTCAATAATCTGTTGATGCATGTTCACTTTAAATGGAGTTTTCGGACTCTGTAGATAGTACTGCACTATACAACTTGGACACATAGAGTCATAGAGTTGCGCTGGTACTCCCAAAGGGTTGAATCCTAGACCTATGACTTTTCACCAAGGATGAAGGAAGGTGAAGTGACGAAGAGTTCATATATTTTTAACTTTAAAACATACTAACAAACTGCTAAATCAAATGTAAAACTGGATACAAACCACTGATTAAATTAGACTGGTCTGCCATAACAGAGTACCATAGACAAGGTGGTTTAAACAGCAATCATATATCTCCCAGTTCTGGAAGTCATAAGATCAAGGTGCTGGAAGACTAGTGCCTGTGAGAGCTTGCTTCCTAGTTGCAGGTTGTTGCCTACCTATATGGGCTTCCCAGGTGGCTCAGTGGCCAAATAATTCACCTGTAATGCAGGAAGTGCATGACCAAGATAATTACAATGGTGTGATCACTCACCTAGAACAAGACATCCTGAAATGTGAAGTCAAGTGGGCCTTATAAAGCATCACTACGAACAAAGCTAGTGGAAGTGATGGCATCCCAGTTGAGCTATTTCAAATCCTGAAAGATGATGCTGTGAAAGTGCTGCACTCAATATGCCACCAAATTTGGAAAACTCAGCAGTGGCCACAGGACTGGAAAAGGTCAGTTTTCATTCCAATCCCAAAGAAAGGCAATGCCAAAGAATGCTCAAAGTACTCCACAATTGCACTCATCTCACACGCTACTAAAGTAATGCTCAAAATTCTCCAAGCCAGGCTTCAGCAATATGTGAACTGTGAACTTCCTGATGTTCAAGCTGGTTTTAGAAAAGGCAGAGGAACCAGAGATCAAATTGCCAACATCCACTGGATCATTGAAAAAGCAAGAGAGTTCCAGAAAAACGTCTATTTCTTCTTTCTTGACTATGCCAAAGCCTTTGACTGTGTAGATCACAATAAACTGTGGAAAATTCTGAAAGAGATGGGAATACCAGACCACCTGACCTGCCTCTTGAGAAACTATATGCAGGTCAGGAAGCAACAGTTAGAACTGGACATGGAACAATAGACTGGTCCCAAATAGGAAAAGGAGTACGTCAAGGCTGTATACTGTCACCCTGCTTATTTAACTTATATGCAGAGTACATCATAAGAAATGCTGGGCTGGAAGAAGCACAAGCTGGAATCAAATTTGTCAGGGGAAATGTCAATAACCTCAGATATGCATATGATACCACCCTTATGGCAGAAAGTGAAGAGGAACTAAAAAGCCTCTTGATGAAAGTCAAAGTGGAGAGTGAAAAAGTTGGCTTAAACTCAACCTTCAGAAAACGAAGATCATGGGATCTAGTCCCACCACTTCATGGGAAATAGATGGGGAAACAGTGGAAACAGTGTCAGACTTTATTTTGGGGGGCTCCAAAATCACTGCTGATGGTGAAGGCAGCCATGAAATTAAGAGACACTTACTCCTTGGAAGGAAAGTTATGACCAACCTAGATAGCATATTGAAAAGCAGAGACATTACTTTGCCAACAAGCATCCGTCTAGGCAAGGCTATGGTTTTTTCCTGTGGTCATGTATGGATGTGAGAGTTGGACTGTGAAGAAAGCTGAGCGCTGAAGAATTGATGCTTTTGAACTGTGGTGTTGGAGAAGACTCTTGAGAGTCCCTTGGACTGCACGGAGATCCAACCAGTCCATTCTGAAGATCAGCCCTGGGATTTCTTTGGTAGGAATGATGCTAAAGCTGAAACTCCAGTACTTTGGCCACCTCATGTGAAGAGTTGACTCACTGGAAAAGACTTTGATGCTGGGAGGGATTGGGGGAAGGAGGAGAAGGGGACGACAGAGGATGAGATGGCTGGATGGCATCACTGACTCGATGGACATGAGTCTGAGTGAACTCCGGGAGTTGGTGATGGACAGGGAGGCCTGGCATGCTGAGATTCACTGGGTAGTAAAGAGTTGGACATTTCTGAGGGACTGAACTGAGCTGAACTGAACTGAATGCGTAAAGTGCAGATTTGATCCCTGGGTTGGGAAGAGCTTCTGTGATGGCTCATATGGTAAAGAATCTGCCTGCAATGCGGAAGACTGGGTTTGATCTCTGAGTTGGGAAGATCCTCTGGAGAAGGGGATGGCCATCCACTACAATATTCTTGGGCTTCCTTGGCGGCTCAAATGGTAAGAAAACTGCCTGCAGTGCCAGAGACCTGGGTTTGATCCCTGGGTTGGGAAGATCCCCTAGAGGAGGGCATGGCAACCCACTTCACTATTCTTGCCTGGAGAATCCACATAGACAGAGAAGCCTGGAGGGCTGCAGTCCATAGCGTCACAAAGAATTCAGACACAACTGAGCATGAGCATGAGCAAAGCCTTCAGCAACAGCCCCCAATGAACATATACATTTTCCAGAGGGATGGAGAGAATCAAACGCCATCTGCCTTAACACAGACCTCAGTGGTACAGTCTGTACACCTAAAAATGGGGAGCAGGGAAAGAGCCTCAAGAGAAATAAAGATTAAAGTGTGTACAGTTCCATCTGTGATTTCACTCAATGGACAAATTGTCTGTGAGAGCTCTTGAGATAGAAAATATAACTCCTTCTTTCACTCATGATTCCTTTCTCATTTCACTATCTAATGCCATCATATTGTTTAAAGATATCTTATATCTTTTTAAAAATAAAATAAAACTAGACTCTAACATCCCCAATACTTTATTCAATATTCAGTGGAGGAAAATGATGATCCATTCCAGCAGTCAAGAACAATAGGCTGGGGTCAGCAGATGCAAGCATTACATATGGAATGGACAGACAACAAGGTCCTACATTCAAGGAATACATTCAGTATCCCATGATAAACCAAATTGGAAAATCATTTTTTTTTCTTTTTTTTTTATTATTATTATTTTTTTTAATTTTTCTTAACTTTACAATATTGTATTACTTTTACTATACATCGAGATGGATCCGCCACCAGAATACACGTGTTCCCCATCCTGAACCCTCCTCCCTCCACCCTTCCCACACCATCCCTCCAGTTTATCCCAGTGCTCCAGTCCCAGGCATCTGTTATAGGGCATCGTACCTGGACTGACTCGTTTCAGATATGATATTATACATATTTCAATGCTACTCTCCCCAGTCGTCCCACCCTCTCCCAGTCCCAGAGTCCAAAAGTCTGTTCTATACATCAGTGTCTCTTTTGCTGTCTCATAAGCGGGGTGATTGTTAATGCAAACTAGTACAGCCACTATGGAGAACAGTATGGAGATTCCTCAAAAAACTGGGAATAGAACTGCCTTATGACCCAGCAATCCCACTGCTGGGCATACACACTGAGAAAACCAGAATTGAAAGAGGCACGTGTAGTACCCCAATGTTCATAGCAGCACTGTTTACAATAGCCAGGACGTGGAAGCAACCTAGATGTCCATCCACAGATGAATGGATAAGCAAGCTGTGGTACATATACACGATGGAGTATTACTCAGCCATTAAAAAGAATACATTTGAATCAGTTCTAATGAGGTGGATGGAACTGGAGCCTATTATACAGAGTGAAGTAAGCCAGAAAGAAAAACACAAATACAGTATACTAACGCATATATATGGAATTTGGAAAATCATTTTTAAAATAATGTACACGTATATGCATAACTTATTCACTTTGCCATACAGCAGAAATTATTATGACATTGTAAGTCAACCACTTGAATTAAAAAAGAAAGAATTAAGAAAAAAATAATCATAGGCTGAGCTGGATTTAACTTATTATTGGGGTAAAAGTATTTCTTAAATATAGTACCAAATTATGGGGTTTTTAAGGCTGATTTGAAATCAAGTTCATTATTGACTTCTAGAAAAGTTTTAGATACCTTAGGTGCTTTCACCTTGGGAAACACCTTAATTAAAAAGTTGGCCTTTCATCTAAACACAGCCTCTAAAGAAAGGAAAGAAGGATGTGTGTTATCTGCTAAACATCACAGAAAATCATAACAGAAAATTTTACAAAGCTTAAAATTTTTAAAATCAGGTACATAAATTCTGAAATATAACTCAAAGTTATACTCAGTAAAGGTAAATAGAAATAAAGTGGCCTATTTTTTTTTAAATGTAGAAACTAAATGATATACATTGACATAAAGCAACAGAAGTAATATGTCACTTATACACTCTCTAAATTTGTGTATTCTTTCTACTCTTTAACTGGAAATTATTCTTGTTGATAATATTTTTCTTTTCTTTCAGCTATCCAAAATTGTTCTGTGATCTATATGGTTTGCTGCTGCTGCTGCTGCTAAGTCGCTTCAGTCGTGTCCGACTCTGTGCGACCCCATAGACGGCAGCCCACCAGGCTCCCCCGTCCCTGGGATTCTCCAGGCAAGAATACTGGAGTGGGTTGCCATTTCCTTCTCCAATGCATGAAAGTGAAAAGTGAAAGTGAAGTCGCTCAGTTGTGTGGACTCTTAGCGACCCCATGGACTGGTTTACATATGGTCATTAACTTTGATTCTTTGAAAAGTATAACAAAATATGAATCTGCATTCACTTTTAATTAAAAAAAAAATTCTAGTATGCCACTTAATGAGTCTGGGATTCATTGATTGCTTCATTTATTCCTAAGTTGATTCAATTATTCATTTACCCATATTCATCCCCTACTATATACTGGGGCCTCTTATAGGAGCATGGGACATGTCGGTAGACAAAATAAATTATTCTTGTCTTCTGGAGTACAATATAGTTACTATGTAAATAACTCACATGTTACAATAACTGATGGTAATGTTATGGTAATGATAAAAATAAATTCATATTTCTAATTAAGATGAATTGGAAGTACCAGACTTGGCAGAAGATGGAAAAGGTACAAGGATCAAATTTAAATAGGACAAATATAGAACTTTTTTGTAAGAGAGATATTTGAACAAAGATTTGACTGAAGTAAAAGATTTTGCCTGACAGATAATAAAGAGGAAAACATTTGGGTAAATGGACAACCATTGCAAATTTGGAATGCATGTTTGAGAAACAAGAATAATACTTGCTTATTATAAACAAGGATAATGCAGAGGAACTAACATTATTACCAAGAGTAAGTTATCCAGCTATCTATTATTGCATCAGTACAGAAGCACAGACAGCTAAAAATCTCAATTCCAAAACATGCACATTATTTAAAATTTGGGCAAATATAATGACATAAAATATAAAACTGTTACTTAATTTCATGATAAATATCAAAGTATATGCCAGTTTCCAAATATTTGATCATTAAAACATAGTATGGTATGGTTTTAAAAAAATGAGCTGAGTTTGAAAATGAATCACCCATAAGATGTCTATTTCTAAAAGAAAATTCTTTGCAAAGAAAAACCCAAATATCAAGATATCATAATAGGAATCAATAATTACTCAGATTCCTATGTCTTGGTCAATTCAGAATGCATGTACCATAGACCTGGTGGCTTAAACAACCAACACTCATTTCTAACAGTTTTGGAGTCAGGAGATCCAAGATCAGGGTGCCAGCATGGTTGGGTTTCCACTGTGGGGAGAAGCCTCATTCAGGTTCCAGATGGTCACCTTCTCCTTAAATCCTCATGTGGTAGAAAGAGTGAGAGAGCTCACTGGGGTCTCTCTTGTAAAGACACTAATCCCACTCATGAGAGTTTCCTCATGACTCATTCCCTCCCAAAGGCCCCATTTGCCAATACCACCACTTTTGAGGGTCAAAATTTCAAGACAGGAGTTTTGGTAGGGTACAAAGATTCATTTCATCACATCCTAACTGTATCCATAAATTGAAGTAATGTCTCTCACTGTGATATGATACTCAGAAAGTCATTTCTAAACATTTCTTCATTTCCAACTGATACTGAAGATGATGAGGATAATTTAAACAGTTTAAAAAAAAAAGCCAAATTTCAGTACAGTCATCGTTATTTGAAGAACATGTGTTGTCAGGCCTGTGACAGCACTGCTATCACGTGTGAAAGCTTTAATGGAACTGCAGAAATATTTAATGAGAAAGTGACAAGAACTTTACACATATTTAAGAGAATAAATTTGACTTAAGTTGAAATGTGAAATATTAAATAGTTTCCAGACTTCTTTTTATTCTGCCAGTTATTAGTATGATGCTACTCATGCATATGCAACAATAATAGATTGACAAATTTTCAAAAGTTCTTAATAGGGGAAAAAAGTTTAATAAGGTGAAATTTATGTATAATGTCAAGAAACCTTTTTTCCAGCTAGAAGCAAAGAATTTCTGGAGAGAAGGGAAAACTATAAAGTTCCGCTGATTAAGTTTACAAACACTTAATGCCAGTGGCTAACCAACACCTATTTTGAATCAAAAGAGACATTTTAAATAATTTTACTTGCATAAATTATACATAAATGTACTTAATTTTCTTTTGTTCATATTAAGATATTTTAAAATATTAATTTCTAAAATAAAAATTAAATATTTTTTATATTCTAGAATAATCATTAAAGTTTGAAGGTTGAAAAATATTTTGTAAAAGGAAGAAAAATGGAAGCCAGGAAGAGGCTATAAGTGTTCTTAACTATCCGATAATTCTGATGGTGCATATCCCTAACATTTTTCAAAATAACAACATAATGTTTGTATTTATTCCTAAAAATTGAAAATAATTTATATGTAAATATATACTTTTATAAATATGTTGCAGCAAAAAGTTCACAGCATTTATTGAATAAAGAAACTAAATTAAACAAGAATCATCTATCTACAAGAAAACCATAGATTTGAAGTCAATTTATTCTCAGAGCTCCCAATTTTATATGAGCAAGTCAATGTTCTATATCTATATAGATTACTAAAATTGTTATTTGAATTTTTTTCTAACATGTTCTTCCCCATATTGCTCCTACTTTAGAGGTACCAAATGAAGCTTTGCTTGACCAAAGATCACATGCAGCAGTTAAGAAATTTCTTTTTATTTTTGGTTCTTACAATGAATTTTCATAGCAATATGTGGTAAGGGAGTTACTGGTTGGGCCTTGGGGGTCTATGGAATTGTTGTCTATACATCTTACACATTTGAGGATAAAAATCTGGAACAGATGGAAGATAAAAATGCTTTATTAATTATATCTGCACTACAATCTTTAATTCTTTGGCTGGAAAGTTCAGTACAGTTCAGTCACTCAGTTGTGTCCTACTCTTTGGGACCCCATGGACTGCAGCACGCCAGGCCTCCCTATCAACAATTCCTGGAACTCACTCAAATTCATGTCCATTGAGTCAGTGATGCCATCCAACAATTTCATCCTCTGTCGTCCCCTTTTCCTTCTGCCTTCCAATCTTTCCCAGCATCAGGGTCTTTTCCAATGATTCAGTTTTTCTCATCAGGTGGCCCAAGTATTGGAGTTTCAGCTTCAGCATCAGTCCTTCCAGTGAATATTCAGGACTGATTTCCTTAAGGACTGACTTTTGATCTCCTTGCAGTCCAAGGGACTCACAAGAATCTTCCCCAACACAGCAGTTCAAAAGCATCAATTCTTTGGCGCTCAGCTTTCTTTATAGTCCTACTCTCACATCCATACATGACTATTAGAAAAACCATAGCTTTGACTAAATGGACCTTTGTTGGCATAGTAATGTTTCTGCTTTTTTATAGGCTGTCTAGGTTGATAATTGGAGAAGGCAATGGCAACCCACTCCAGTGCTCTTGCCTGGAAAATCCCATGGATGGAGGAGCCTGGTGGGCTGCAGTCCACGGGGTCGCTAAGAGTCGGACACGACTGAGTGACTTCACTTTCACTTTTCACTTTCATTCATTGGAGAAGGAAATGTCAACCCATTCCAGTGTTCTTGCCTGGAGAATCCCAGGTTTGCGGGAGCCTGGTGAGCTGTCGTCTACGGGGTCACACAGAGTCGGACATGACTGAAGTGACTTAGCAGCATCAGCAGGTTGGTAATAGCTTTTTGGTCATGGTTAGGTTGGTCATAGCTAGGCTGGTGATGTCTGGAGAGTAATTACACTTCACAGTTTAAAATGTATTGTTCTGACCACCAGCATATATGCTATTGACATCATTTGTATTACTTATAATTATTATTCCTTTGACCATTACGTATCATGGTTTAATGGAAATTGGATTCCTGATTTTGAAATATCTCTGTCTTTCATAAACAACCCAGTTGAGCCTATTATATTGGGAAAATATTTTAAAAATCTGAAATATATACAGATTACATATGATGAGAGTATGGGGAAAAACTTCATTAGATGTATATTCTCATAACATAATTTAAAGACACCTTAATTTTTTAGGGGAAAAGGAGAAATTTTGTCACAAAAAAAGGAGGGGAACCAAAAGCCATTAAGATTATGTTCTCCCCTATTTATTAACTTTCCGTCTATTTATAAAGAAAGATAATTTGTAGAGTGATATGTAAGACTATACTAAACAAGCAGTACATCATTTATTCATTCCTTCAACTATTTATGGATAAACTATGGCCTCTGAAACCTTTAATAGGAAGGTGTTAAGAAAGATAAATTGTTGAGTGAATTGAATGTCTAGAACAGATTGCTCACTGTTATTGGCCTGAAATTTGACTTAAAAAACATAAAAATTATATTTTTACTGTTTCTATAGTTCATTGGAAGGATTCTAGATCGGTCCCAACATTCATCTCTTCTAGTATTCATTTCTTCTTGTATTCTCCCCCCTTTAAGTATGGGCAGAACATGTGACTTGCTTCTTGTTAATACAAGATGTTAGCCCTGTGATTGTGTTACACTGTATAAATGGTATCTTGCTAGTATGTGTGTGTTAAGTAGCTTCAGTCATGTCCAACTCTTTGTGACTCTATGTAGCCTTCCAGGGTCCTCTGTCCATGGGATTCTCCAGGCAAGACTATTAGAGTGGGTTGTCATGTCTTCCTCCAGGGGATCTTCCTGATCCAGGAATCGAACCCATGTCTCTTACATCTCCTGCATACCAGTGCCACCTGGGAAGTCCTTGCTAGCAGACATACTCAAATCCAGGCCTTGCTGGATTGATGAAGTCAGGGGCCATGATGGGAAGTTTTTTCATATTGGAAAAAACTGCTAGTAGCCCCTAGCAGTTCAAGGCAGCCATCAGGAGCTCACCATGACTTCTAGGCGACAGTCAATAAGAAGCCTTGGACTCAGTCCTAAAGAAGCTAGTAAGAACTGCCATGGAGAAGGCACTGGCGACCCACTCCAGTACTCTTGCCTGGAAACTCCCATGGATGGAGGAGCCTGATGGGCTGCAGTCCATGGGGTCGCTAAGAGTTGGACACAACTGAGTGACTTCACTTTTCACTTTCATGCATTGGAGAAGGAAATGGCAACCCACTCCAGTATTCTTGCCTGGAGAATCCCAGGGACAGGGGAGCCTGGTGGGCTGCCGTCTATGGGGTCACACAGAGTCGAACACAACTGATGTGACTTAGCAGCTGCAACAACTGCCAAAAACCTGAGTAAGAAGGAAGCAGATTTGTTACTGTTCAAGTCTCCCCACAAAAGCCCTGACCTGGCAAAACCTTTATAGCAGCCTTACTTAAGACTGAGATAAGCCATGCCAAGACTCTCAGATTACAGAAACTGTGAGATAATTACTATGTTATTTTATGTCACTAAGCTTGTGATAGGAGAAGGCAATGGCACCCCACTCCAGTACTCTTGCCTGGAAGATCCCATGTATGGGGGAGCCTGGTGGGCTGCAGTCCATGGGGTCGCTAAGAGTGGGACACGACTGAGCGACTTCATTTTCACTTTCATGCATTGGAGAAGGCAATGGAAACCCACTCCAGTGTTCTTGCCTGGAGAGTCCCAGGGACAGGGGAGCCTGGTGGGCTGCCATCTATGGGGTCGCACAGAGTTGGACATGACTGAAGCGACTTAGCAGTAGCAGCAAGCTTGTGATAATTTGTTACACAGCAAGAGATAACTAATACATGAACTTTCTTAGTTTTTTTTTTTTTTCTATGCATAAATTATTGAGCTTTTTGTTTAGTCACTAAGTCATGTTCAAGTTTTTTGTGACCCCATGGACTGTAGCCCACCAAGCTTCTCTGTCCATGGGATTTCCCAAGCAAGAATACTGGAGTGAGTTGCCATTTCCATCTGAAGAAGATCTGGGATCCAGGGATAGAAGCCATGTCTTCTGCATTGCTAGGCAGATTCTTTACCAATGACGGTCCCGGGAAGATCACATTATTGAGCTAACTAATGTTAGATTAAAAAAAATCTGTAAAAAACTATACATATTTTGAGGACAAAAATATCTCTCCTTTATATGATATTCTCTTCTTTCTGGTACATTTTCTAGAGCTATTGTTGACTTTAAAAACGTTACTGAAAATGTTAGTAGTAAATATATTTTCTTGAAATCTAAGACAGCTGGTTGCATTGACAATTAGAATGTTGATTTAAGTAAAATTTGAGAGATTCTCAAATTGTCAAAAGCCTCTAAAATTATATTGATTAATAATTATTTTTTCTTCAGTTTTATAATTAAACTTGACATTTAGTAAGATTTATCATAAGTGGTGCATTTGATTACATGTGATTTAAATATATGTAACCATTTAATTTAAATTATGTATATTCTAGCATTTTTTGTCTTCTTACCACAATAATTTCAAAAATAAGAAATGTGAATTCCTAAGTTATAATAAATGGCTTATCTTTACTTAGTAATGGTTCACATCTCATTATCATTTAATTTTAAAGTCAAAATGTTTTATGAATCTAATGTTTGCTATTATAATTAATACAAACTTCAATTTATCAATATTTTATGACTGGACATTAGGATTTATCTTATATACACACAGCCAAATTTCTGAATTGATTAATCAATTTCCAGTAAACTTATGAAAACTATTAAATACACAAATATTCAATAATTATATAACAACATACAAACATATAATAGTAATATGTATTTCTATAGATTTCATAAAATACTTTTAAGTCAGCAAAGTACTAAGGTCTTTGTGAGATAAATGTATTTATCATAATTTTACTTTAATTATCTGGGTGAAATAAGAGAAGGAAAAGAAAAAATATATAGTCAGTGTCTATTGGAGGCTAGGTAGAGTGCTGTACACCATACATCCTGAATAAATAGGAAAGTGGAAAGAGTTATGTAAATCATATTAAGGATAAAAGGTTAATTAAGAATCTCAAATCTGTTTTTTTCCCATCACTTCCTTGAACAGTTCTTACTGACCATTCTGCTGTCTCATGCTATTTACGCCTCCTCTCTGATTTACAGATCCATAGAACCTGTACATATTGTAATTAGCTGACATGTATAAATTATCGATTATATATACTAGGGGAGAAGGCAATGGCACCCCACTCTAGTACTCTTGCCTGGAAAATCCCATGGACGGAGGAGCCTGGTAGGCTGCAGTCCATGGGGTCACTAAGGGTCAGACATGACTGAGCGACTTCACTTTCTCTTTTCACTTTCATGCATTGGAGAAGGAAATGGCAACCCACTCCAGTGTTCTTGCATGGAGAGTCCCAGGGACGGTGGAGCCTGGTGGGCTGCCGTCTATGGGGTCACACAGAGTCGGACACGACTGAAGTGACTTAGCATAGCCTAGCATAGCCTAGCATATACTAAGAATGCTGAAAAAAGTAGCAAGCCATGAGGCATACTCATGTTCTTCGAGAAATATATGATTAATCTAGAGAGAAGAAGACATGTTTAAACATGTGACTGAGACTTTCAGCTATTCTCCAATCTAGATTTGCATTATAGCCTCTGCCACACTGTGATACAAATTGTGTCTTTCACCCTGTACCAAATGTGTTCCATCTTTCTGAACAATTCTAGATAGTACTATGGCTAAGGAATAAAACTTTACATATCATTCTGAAAAACTTTCTCAAGAAGATTAAATCAGAATGGCCTTCAGAAAATGTATTATACAAATATGTAATAACCAACAAATTTCATTTAAGTAATTTTTTGGTGCTGATATATGTGGATTATGGGAGTGTACATGAGGAAGGACTAAATTCTAGAATGCATAATTAAGATTGTGAAAGTTGCTCAGTTGTGTCTGACTCTTTTTGATCCCATAGATTGTAGCCCTCCAGGCTCCTCTGTCCATGGGATTGTCCAGGCAAGAATACTGGAGTGGGTTGCCATTCCCTTCTACAGGGGATCTTCCCAACTCAGGGATTGAACCCAGGTCTCCTGAAGTGAGGGCAGATTCTTTACCATTTGAGCCACCATGGAAGCATATAATTAAGGTTAGTAGCATGGTTTTTAATGATGAATACAAAGAAAAGAAAGAGAAATATGAATTTATTGGGCGAGGGAGCTAGAAATGCAAAAATTAATTCAGCTAAAAACATACTGTATATTTAAATATATAAATGTTTAACCATGGATAATGTAAGAGGTACTTTATAACAGGTTAAATAGACACGGTAGAGACCTGGAAAAAGTTTAAGAAGTATTTGAGTAACTCAGTCTTTAAAGATACATAGATTTATTCAGGCAAATAAGGGGGGAAGCAGGTTTCTGATAGAGTGCCAATACGCAAAGTGCACAAAAAAGGGAAAGCACTTATTATATATGGGGTACTCTGAGAAATCTCATTTTTTCAGAATATATATTTCTGTAGGGAAGAAAAAAATTATGATGCGAAAGAGACAGAGGGCTTAACCATGGAAAACATATATTTAGTTTGCTTGATTCTATAAAAGAATAATCACTGAGAATATTTAAATAAAGCATTGACTTAGTCAGATTTGTCTTTCCTAATTATCATTCTCACTTTTGAATGTGAAGAATATTACACACAGGCAAAATTAAGTGATAAGAATAATAGCTACTATTTATGTATATTATTTTAGCTAATTACCATATTTTCTTTTTCTGATATTATTAATATTAACTCTGATTTACAAATCAAAGAATGTAGGCCATCAAGCTTTCCATGGTCATTAGCTCAAGCAGGAATAATATCCAGGGGTATTTGCTAATCCCTCTGCAGACTCTCCTCATGAAGTCAGGAAATATGTGGGAAATTGTTGTAATACCCTGTTGCTGCTGCTGCTAAGTCACTTCAGTCGTGTCCGACTCTGTGTGACCCCATAGATGGCAGCCCACCAGGCTCTGCTGTCCCTGGGATTCTCCAGGCAAGAACACTGGAGTGGGTTGCCATTTCCTTCTCCAATGCATGAAAGTGAAAAGTGAAAGTGAAGTCACTCAGTCGTATCCGACTCTTAGCAACCCCATGGACTGCAGCCCACCAGGCTCCTTCATCCATGGGATTTTCCAGGCAAGAGTACTGGAGTGGGGTGCCATTGCCTTCTCCGTGTAATACTCTATAGAAATGAAAACAACCTGACTGGCATAAATACTATGGATGGAAACAGAGGGACACAGCTAAGAAGTGCTGAGAAAGAAAAAATACTGAGGAGTTAAAATCCTACTAGGAATGAGATGATTCTAGTTAATGGGTGAAATCACTGGGAAATGCTAAATAATGATATTAATGGAAATGAAAAACAAAGGGACAGGAGGAGATGGAAGAATGCTGAGTAATGCTGTGGTCATTTTGAAGTTTATTATAACATCAAGGGGATATATGCACTAGGCTCTAGACCATGAAAAGTATGCTCCATTATTAAAACACACACACACACAACAAACCCAATCTCTCCCAAATGTAAACTTTTCAGTGTATCTTCATCTTGTAATTTAATATTCCTTGAATTTTCTGGTCTCAAGCTGAGTCTGTGGAATCTGGAGGTAAAATTATCTTACTCCTCACTGCCACTTTAAGAACATTTTTCTGCTATTCCCTTTGGAGCACCTGGAGTCCTGTTATCCCACACACTTCTTTTGGGGAGACTTTAATACATTGCTCATCATTTCCCCAGTATCCAACCTTCGTAGGACTCCACCATCTTGTATGATTTCAACTTTTATTCCAATTTAATTATTTTAGAAGTGAATAAATTCAAAGTTTACTTAAATGTTAATTACAGATAATCTAAAATTGGTTCGCAATTTTTTTTCTAGAAGTTTGGAATGTAGCAGTTATGAAGATAGAAGTTTAGACTTTATCCTACGGGTGAAGAAGAGAAGTGAAGAGAAGTCACTCAGTCGTGTCCAACTCTTTGCGACCCCATGGGCTGTAGCCCACCAGGCTCCTCGGTCCATGGGATTTTCCAGGCATGAATACTGGAGTGGGTTGTCATTTCCTTTCCAGGGGATCTTCCCGACCCAAGGATCGAACCCGGGTCTCCCACATTGTAGGCAGACGCTTTACTGTCCTAAGGGTAACTGGTGGCAATTAGAGGCCTTAGAAGAGAAGTTACTTGAACATTGATCAGATCTGTGTTTCAGTAGAGTCATTCCTCCTGGGATATAGAGGATGCATGAGAAGAAGCTGTATAAGGGGGAAAAGAGAGCTCAAGGAAAGGCTGAATGGATTCGTGACCTCTGGGTATGGAGAACATCACCCTGCTAGGAGGAATCACTGAGGAACAGGGGCCGTAGACTACTGTTTATTCTTGTTTTGGTATTAATAGAAAATCTACTCATTTTCTCTATTTAGAAAAATTCTCTATTTATGCCTTATCACACAACGAATAGATGGCATCATCATCTCCAACTTAAGAGAGACTATATGAAAGATAAACATGGTGTAAATTCTGTAGATTAGTAGCAAAAAGAAACATTCCTAGTAGCTGTCTAGTCAAATCTGTTATCTATGCTTGATAACCTACACTACTAAAACTCATGCCCTCAGAAGACTAACACTCAATGACTTTAAAAAAAAAAAAAAAAAAAAGTGGAATTGCATTGAAGGGGAGACTTTTCTCTATCCTTCTACATTCTTCTGGCTGGTTTAAGAATTATATTGACATGAGACAGAGTAACAGGGAAAAATATCAAACAAAAATTTCATAACATGCGTACATGGGAAATATCTATGTATACTCCCATGGGGGAGTTTCCCCATGGTGGAAACATTCACCTTAAATGTCATCTTCAAAAAAAGAGGATGTTTGGGTAATGGTTTGGGACTTCAAAGAGGAGAAAGGCAATTCACCACAATATGGAAAGCAAAGTTTGGTAAACAAGAATTTGCTGGGATTTGCAGAGATAACAGAACATGTCTTGGAGTTTGACCTCTTGTTGTTTTTGTTCAGTTGCTAAGTCATCTTTGACTCTGTGACCTCATGGACTGCAGCACATAAGGCTTCTCTGTCCATCACTATCTCCCTGAGTTTGCTCAAACTCCTTCCCACTGAATCAGTGATGCCATCCAGCCATCTCATCCTCTGTCACCACCTTCTCCACTTGCCCTCAATTTTTCCCAGCACCATGGTCTTTTCCAAAGAGTCAGCTCTTCTTATCAGCTGGACAAATACTGGAGCTTCAGCTTTATCCTTAGTCCTTCCAATGAATGTTCAGGGTTGATTTCCTTTAAGATTGACTGGTTTGATCTCCTTCCTGTCCAAGGGACTCTCAAGAGTCATCTCGAGCACCACAATTGGAAAGCATCAATTTTTCAGCATGCAGCTTTCTTTATGGTCCAACTCTCATATCTATACATGACTACTGGAATACAATACCTTTGACTGTATGGAACTTTGCTGGGATGGTGATGTCTCTGCTTTTTAAAACACTGTGTATGTTTGACATAGCTATTCTTCCAAGGAGCAAGTGTCTTTTAATTTCTTGGCTGCAGTCAATGTCAACATTGATTTTGGAGTCCCAGAAAATGAAATCTGACACTGTTCCCACATGTTTCTCATCTACTTGTCATGAAGTAATTGGACTGGATGCATGCCATGATCTTCATTTTTAAATGTTGAGTTTTATGCTAGATATTTCTCCTCTTTCACCTTCATCAAGAGGCTCTTTAGTTCCTCTTCACTTTCTGCCATTAAAGTGATATCATCTGGATATCTGAGGTTGCTGATTTTACTCCTGGCCCCAAAGAATAACAAGGAGAGATAAGAAAGCCTTCCTCAGTGATCAATGCAAAGAAATAGAGGAAAACAACAGAAAGGTAAAGACTAGAGATCTCTTTAAGAAAATTAGAGATACTAAGGGACTATTTCATGCAAAGATGGGCTCGAAAAAGAACAGAAATGGTATGGACCTATTGAAGAAGACGATATTAAGAAGAGGTGGCAAGAATACACAGAAGAACTATGCAAAAAAGATCTTGACCACCCAGATAATCATGATGGTGTGATCACTCACCTAGAGCCAGATATCCTGGAATGTGAAGTCAAGTGGGCCTTAGAAAGCATCACTACGAAAAAAGCTAGTGGAGGTGATGGCATCCCAGTTGAGTTATTTCAAATCCTGAAAGATGATGCTGTGAAAGTGCTGCACTCAATATGCCAGCAAATTTGGAAAACTCAGCAGTGGCCACAGGACTGGAAAAGGTCAGTTTTCATTCCAATCCCAAAGAAAGGCAATGCCAAAGAATGCTCAAACTACTGCACAATTGTACTCATCTCACATGCTAGTAAAGTAATGCTCAAAATTCTCCAAGCCAGGCTTCAGCAATACATGAACCGTGAATTCCATATGTGCAGGCTGGTTTTAGAAAAGGCAGAGGAACCACAGATCAAATTGCCAACATTCGCTGGATCATGGAAAAGCAAGAGGGTTCCAGAAAAGCATCTATTTCTGCTTTATTGACTATGCCAAAGCCTTTGACTGTGTGGATCACAATCAACTGTGGAAAATTCTGAAAGACATGGGAATAACAGACCACCTGACCTGCCCCTTGAGAAACATATGCAGGTCAGGAAGCACCAGTTATAACTGGACGTGGAACAACAGACTGGTTCCAAATAGGAAAGGGAATATGTCGAGGCTGTATATTGTCACCCTGCTTATTTAATTTCTATGCAGAGTACAACATGAGAAACGCTGGGCTGGAAGAAGCACAAGCTGGAATCAAGATTGCCAGGAGAAATATCAATAACCTCAGATATGCAGATGACAACACCTTTATGGAAGGCAGTGAAGAGGAACTAAAAAGCTTCTTGATGAAGGTGAAAGAGGAGAGTGAAAAAGTTGGCTTAAAGCTCAACATTCAGAAAACGAAGATCATGGAATCTGGTCCCATCACTTCATGGGAAATAGATGGGGAAACAGTGGAAATAGTGTCAGACTTTATTTTGGGGGGGGCTCCAAAATCACTGCAGATGATGACTGCAGCCATGAAATTTAAAGACGCTTACTGCTTGGAAGGAAAGTTGTGGCCAACCTGCTGTTGCTGCTGCTGCTAAGTTCCTTCAGTCATTTCCAACTCTGTGCAACCCCATAGACGGCAGACCACCAGCCTCTCTCGTCCCTGGGATTCTCCAGGCAAGAACACTAGAGTGGGTTGCCATTGCCTTCTTGGTGTGACCAATCTAGGTAGCATATTAAAAAGCAGAGACATTACTTTGCCAACAAAGGCCCACCTAGTCAAGGGTATGGTTTTTTCAGTGGTCACATATGGATGTGAGAGTTGGACTGTGAAGAAAGCTGAGCACCGAAGAATTGATGTTTTGAACTTTGGTGTTGGAGAAGACTCTTGAGAGTCCCTTGGACTGCAAGGAGATCCAGCCAGTCCATCCTAAAGGAGATCAGTCCTGGGTGTTCACTGGAAGGACTGATGCTGAAGCTGAAACTCCAATACTTTGGCCACCTCATGCAAAGAGTTGACTCATTGGAAAAGACCCTGATGCTGGGAGGGATTGAGGGCAGGAGGATAAGAGGATGTCAGAGAATGAGATGGCTGGATTACCTCACCAATTCAATGGACATGAGTTTGGGTAAACTCCAGAGTTGGTGATGGACATGGTGGCCTGGCATGCTGTGATTCATGGGGTAGCAAAGGGTCAGACACGACTGAGCAACTGAACTGAACAGAATCTTGATTCCAGGTGGTGATTCATCTAGTCTGGCATCTCCCATGATGTACTCTGGATATCAGTATATAAGCAGGGAGATAATATACAGCCTGGACATACTCCTTTCCCAATTTGGAAACAGTCCATTGTTCCATGTCCGGTTCTAACTGTTGCATTTTGCCCTGAATACAGATTTCTCAGGAAGTAGGTAAGGGGTTCTGGTATTCCCATCTCATTAAGAATAATCCATAATGTGCTGTGTGCCACAAAGTCAAAGGCTTTAGCACAGTAAATGAAGGAAAGGTAGATTTTATTTTTATTTTTTAATTCCCTTGCTTTTTCTATGACTCAGTGTATGCTGGCAATTTTATCTCTGGCTCCTCTACCTTTTCTAAGTCCAGCTTGTACATTTGGAAGTCCTTGATTCACATACTGATGAAGCCTAGCTTTAAGGATTTTGAGCATATTGTTTCTGGCATGTGAAATAGTACAATTGTATCATCATTCGAACATTCTTTTGCATTGCTTTTCTTTGCAATAGGAATGAAAATGGACCTTTTCTCAAACTGTAGCCATTGCTGAGTTATCCAAATTTGCTAGAATAATGGGAGCAGCATGTCATTAGCATTGTCTTTTGGGATCTGAAATAGATCATTTGGAATTCCATCACCTCCACTAGCCTTGTTTGTAATAATGCTTCCTAAGCCACCCCATGTCTGAGGTCAGGGGCAGCAGCCTAGAGTACCAGACTGCGAAGCACAGGAAAGGCCGGGAGGAGATACCTCACATCCGAGGTCGGGCCTGGGGGGCGGGGGAGCGATGAGAGGAGTAACCCCGCGTCTGAGATCAGGGGCAGCGGCCAGGAGGAGCTGACCCACTCCCCTAAGCCTGAGGCCAGGGGTGGCAGTGGGAGGAGCTACCCCATGCCCCCACGCCTGAGGCCAGAGGCTGCAGCCAGGAGGATCAACCAACGCCCAAGGCCAGGGTTTATATGGAAAGGATTAAGTCATAAAATAGTTAAATGTACATTTTAATAACAACGTGCATGCCTACTCAGTAGCTTCAGTCGTGTTGGACTCTGTGACCCCATGGACTGTAGCCTGTTCAGCTTCTCTATCCATGGGATTCTCCTGGCAAAAATAGTGGAGTGGGTTACCATACCTTCCTCAAGGGGATCTTCCTGACCCAGGGATGAAACCATCTTCTCCTGCGTCTCCTACATTGCAGACAGATTCTTTACTTTGCCAACAAAGTTTCGTCTAATCAAGGCTATGGTTTTTCCTGTGGTCATGTATGGATGTGAGAGTTGGATTGTGAAGAAGGCTGAGTGCCGAAGACTTGATGCTTTTGAACTGTGGTGTTGGAGAAGACTCTTAAGAGTCCCTTGGAGAGCAAGGCGATCTAACCAGTCCATCCTAAAGGAGATTAGTCCCGACGTCCAAAGAGTCGTGTCTGCGCGGGCACAGGAGGACCTAGAGGAGCTATCCCACGTTGAAGGTCAGAAAGGGCAGCAGTGAGGAGATACCCCTTCGTACAAGGTAAGGAGCAATGGCTGTGCTTTGCTGGAGCAGCCATGAAGAGATACCCCATGCCCAAGGTAAGAGAAACCCAAGTAAGATGGTAGGTGTTGCAAGACAGCATAAGAGGGCAACACACTGAAACCATACTCACAGAAAACTAGTCAATCTTATCACACTAGGACCACAGCCTTGTCTCACTCAATGAAACTAAGCCATGCCCAAGGAGCAACCAAAGATGGGTGGGTCATGGTGGAGAGATCTGATGGAATGTGGTCCACTGGAGAAGGAAATGGCAAACCACTTCAGTATTCTTGCCTTGAGAACCCCATGAATAGTATAAAAAGGCAAAATGATAGGATACTGAAAGAGAAACTCCCCAGGTCAGTAGGGGCCCAATATGCTACTGGAGATCAGTGGAGAAATAACTCCAGAAAGAATGAAGGAATGGAGCCAAAGCAAAAAGAATACCAAGCTGTGGATGTGACTGGTGATAGAAGCAAGGTTCAATGCTGTAAAGAGCAATATTGCATAGGAACCTGGAATGCCAGGTCCATGAATCAAGGCAAATGGGAAGTGGTCAAACAAGAAATGGCCAGAGTGAATGTTGACATTCTAGGAATCAGCGAACTGAAATGGACTGGAATGGGTGAATTTAATTCAGATGACCATTATATCTACTACTGTGGGCAGGAATCCCTCAGAAGAAATGGAGTGGCCATCATGGTCAACACAAGAGTCCGAAATGCAGTACTTGGATGCAATCTCAAAAATGACAGAATGATCTCTGTTCGTTTCCAAGGCAAACCATTCAATATCACAGTAATCCAAGTCTGCGCCCCAACCAGTAACGCTGAAGAAGCTGAAGTTGAACGGAGACCTACAAGACCATTTACAACAAACACCCCAAAAAGATGTCCTTTTGTTTATAGGGGACAGGAATGCAAAAGTAGGAAGCCAAGAAACACCTGGAGTAACAGGCAAATTTGGCCTTGGAACACGGAATGAAGCAGGGCAAAGACTAATAGAGTTTTGCCAAGAAAATGCACTGGTCATAACAAACATGAACATCATCAGATGGTCAACACTGAAATCAGATTGATTATATTCTTTGCAGCCAAAGATGGAGAAGCTCTGTACAGTCAGCAAAAACAAGTCCAGGAGCTGACTGTGGCTCAGATCATGAACACGTTATTGCCAAATTCAGACTTAAATTGAAGAAAGTAGGGAAAACTACTAGACCATTCAGGTATGATCTAAATCAAATCCCTTATGATTATACAATGGAAGTGAAAAATAGATTTAAGAGCCTAGATCTGATAGATAGAGTGCCTGATGAACTATGGAATGAGGTTCATGACATTGTACAAGAGACAGGGATCAAGACCATCCCCATGGAAAAGAAATGCAAAAAAGCAAAATGGCTGTCTGGGGAGGCCTTACAAATAGCTGTGAAAAGAAGAGAAGTGAAAAGCAAAGGAGAAAAGGAAAGATATAAACATTTGAATGCAGAGTTCCAAAGAATAGCAAGAAGAGATAAGAAAGCCTTTTTAGTGATCAATGCAAAGAAATAGAGGAAAACAACAGAATGAGAAAGACTAGGGATCTCTTCAAGAAAATCAGAGATAGCAAAGGAACATTTCATGCCAAGATGGGCTTGATAAAGGGCAGAAATAGTATGGGAAAGACTAGGGATCTCTTCAAGAAAATCAGAGATACGAAAGGAACATTTCATGCAAAGATGGGCTCGATAAAGGACAGAAATGGTATGGATCTAACAAAAGCAGAAGATACTAACAAGAGATGGTAAGAATACACAGAAGAACTGTACAAAAAAGATCTTCATGACCCAGATAATCACGACGGTGTGATCACTCACCTAGAGCCAGACATCCTGGAATGTGAACTCAAGTGGGCCTTAGAAAGCATCACTACGAACAAAACTATTGGAGGTGATGGAATTCCAGTTGAGCTATTCCAAATTCTGAAAGATGATGCTGTGAAAGGGCTGCACTCAATATGCCAGCAAATTTGGAAAACTCAACAGTGGCCACAGGACTGGAAAAGGTCAGTTTTCATCCCAATCCCAAAGAAAGGCAATGCCAAAAAATGCTCAAACTACCACACAATTGCACTCATCTCACACGCCAGTAAAGTAATGCCCAAAATTCTCCAAGCCAGGCTTCAGCAATATGTGAATCGTGAACTTCCTGATGTTCAAGCTGGATTTAGAAAAGGCAGAAGAACCAGAGATCAAGTTGCCAACATCAGCTGGATCATGGAAAAAGCAAGATAGTTCCAGAAAAACATCTATTTCTGCTTTATTGACTATGCCAAAGCCTTTGACTGTGAGAATCACAATCAACTGTGGAAAATTCTGAAAGAGATGGGAATACCAGACCACCTGATCTGCCTTTTGAGAAATTCGTATGCAGGTCAGGAAGCAACAGTTAGAACTGGACATGGAACAACAGACTGGTTCCAAAAAAGAAAGGGGAGTATGTCAAGGCTGTATATTGTCACCCTGCTTATTTAACTTATATGCAAAGTACATCATGAGAAACACTGGATTGGAAGAAACACAAGCTGGAATCAAGATTGCTGGGAGAAATATCAATATCCTCAGATATGCAGATGACACCACCCTTATGGCAGAAAGTGAAGAGGAACTCAAAAGCCTCTTGATGAGAGTGAAAGTGGAAAGTGAAAAAGTTGGCTTAAAGCTCAACATTCAGAAAACGAAGATCATGGCATCTGGTCCCATCACTTCATGGGAAATAGATGGGGAAACAGTGGAAACAGTGTCAGACTTTATTTTTCTGGGCTCCAAAATCATTGCAGATGGTGACTGCAGCCATGAAATTAAAAGACACTTATTCCTTGGAAGGAAAGTTATGACCAACCTAGATAGCTTATTGAAAAGCAGAGACATTACTTTGCCAACAAAGGTTCATCTAGTCAAGGCTATGGATTTTCCTGTGGTCATGTATGGATGTGAGAGCTGGACTGTGAAGAAGGTTGAGCATGGAAGAATTGATTCTTTTTAACTGTGTTGTTTGAGAAGACTCTTGAGAGTCCCTTGGACTGTTAGGGGATCCAACCAGTCCATTCTAAAGAAGATCAGCCCTGGGATTTCTTTGGAAGGAATGATGCTAAAGCTGAAACTCCAGTACTTTGGCCACCTCATGTGAAGAGTTGACTCATTGGAGAAGACTCTGATGCTGGGAGGGATTGGGGACAAGAGGAGAAGGGGACGACAGAGGATGAGATGGCTGGATGGCCTCAATGACTCCATGGACGTTAGTCTGAGTACCTCCAGGAGTTGGTGATGGACAGGGAGGCCTGGCGTGCTGCGATTCATGGGGTTGCAAAGAGTCGGACATGACTTAGTGACTGATCTGAAGGTCCACCAACCTCACACCCCAGGACGTCTGGCTCTAGGTGATTGACCACATCATTATGGTTCAGTCAGTTCAGTTGCACAGTCGTCTCCAACTCTGCGACCCCATGGATACAGCACGCCAAGCTTCCCTGTCCAACACCAACTCCAGGAGCTTAATGCAACTCATGTCCATCAATTCAGTGATGCCATCCAACAATCTCATCCTCTGTCATCCCCTTGTCCCGCCTTCACTCTTTCCCAGCATTAGGGTCTTCTCCAATGAGTCCGTTTTTCACATTAGGTGGCCAAAGTATTGGAGTTTCAGCTTCAGCATCAGTCCTTCCAATGAATATTCAGGACCGATTTCCATTAGGATGGATTTGTTGGATCTCCTTGCAATGCAAGGGACTCTCGAGTCTTCTCCAACACCACAGTTCAAAAGCATCAATTTTTCAGTGCTCAGCTTTCTTTAAAGTCCAACTCTCACCTCCACACATGACTACTGGAAAAAACAATGGCTTTGTCTAGATATACAAACGTAACATTTCTGCTTTTTAATATGCTGTCTAGATTAGTCATAGCTTTTCTTCCAAGGAGTAAGTGTCTTTTTATTTCATGGCTCCCGACACCATTTGCAGTGATTTTGGAGCCCAAGAAAATAAAGTCTGTCACTGTTTTCATTGTTTCTCCATGTATTAGTCATGAAATGATGGGACCAGATGCCATGATCTTAGTTTTCTGAATGCTGAATTTTAAGCCAATTTTTTCACTCTCCTCTTTCACTTTCATCAAGAGTCTCCTTAGTTCTTCAGTTTCTGCCATAAGGGTGGTATCATCTGCATATCTGAGGTTAATGATATTTCTCCTGAAAATCTTGATTCCAACTTGTGCTTCATCCAACCTGGCATTTTACATGATATGCTCTGCATATAAGTTAAATAAACAGGGTGGCAATATACAGCCTTGATGTACTCCTTTCCCAATTTGGAACCAGTCTATTGTTCCATGTCCAGTTCTAACTGTTGTTTCTTGACCTGTATACAGAGTTCTCAGGATGCAGGTAAGGTGGTCTGATATTCCCAACTCTTTAAGAATTGTCCACAGTTTGTTGTGATCCACAGAATCAAAGGCTTTGGTGTAGTCAATAAAGCAGAAATAGATGTTGTTCTGGAACTCTCTTGCTTTTTTGATGATCCAGCGAATGTTGACAATTAGATCTCTTGTTCCTCCAACTTTTCTAAAACCAGCTTGAACATTAGGAAGTTCACGGTTCACATATTGTTGAAGCCTGGCTTCGAGAATTTTGAGTATTAGTTTGCTAGCTTGTGAGATGAGTGCAATTGTGTGTTAGTTTGAACATTTTTAGCTTGGCTTTTCTTAGGGATTGGAATGAAAACTGATGATTTCCAGTCCTGTGGCCACTGCTGAGTTTTCCAAATTTGCTGGCATATTGAGTACAGCACTTTCACAGCATTATCTTTTAGGATTTGAAATAGCTCCACTGGAATTCCAAAACCTCCACTAGCTTTGTTCATAGTGATGCTTGCTAAGGCCCACTTGATTTTGCATTCCAGGATGTCTGGTTATAGATGAGTGATCACACCATCATGGTTATCTGGGTCATGGTGATTTTTTTGTATAGTTCTTCTGTGTATTCTTGCCACCTTTTCTTAATATCTTCTGCTTCTGATAGGTACATACCATTTCTCTTTTGTTGTGTCCATCTTTCCATGAAATGTTCCCTTGGTATCTCTAATTTTCTTGAAGAGATCTTCAGTCTTTCCCATTCTATTGTTTTCCTCTATTTCTTTACACTGATCACTGACGAAGGCTTGCTTACGTCTCCTTGCTATTCTTTGGAACTTTGCATTCAAATGGGTATATCTTTCCTTTTCTCCTTTGCCTTTCTCTTCTTTTCATAGCTGTTTGTAAGGCCTCCTCAGACAATCAGTTTGCCTTTTCCTTTGGAATGGTCATTATCACTGCCCCTTGTACAATGTCACCCATCTCCACCCATAGTGCTTCAGACACTCTGTGTTTGAAATTTAATCCCTTGAATCTATTTCCTACTTCCACTCTATAATCATAAGGGATTCGATTTAGGTCATACCTGAATGGCCTAGTGGTCTTCCCTACTTTCTTCAATTTAAGTCTGAATTTGGCAATAAGGAGTTCATGATCTGAGCCACAGTCAGCTCCCAGTCTTGTTTTGGCTGGCTGTATAGAGCTTCTCCATCTTTGGATGCAAAGAATATAATCAATCTGATTTCAGGGCTGACCATCTGGTGGTGTCCATGTGTAGAGTCTTCGCTTGTTTTGTTGGAAGAGGGTATTTGCTATGACCAGTGCATTCTCTTGCAAAACTCTGTTAGCCTTTGACCTGCTTAATTTTGTACTGCAAAGCCAAATTTGCTTGTTAGTCCAGTTATCTCTTGACTTCCTACTTTTGTATTCCAGTCCCCTATAATGAAAAGGACATCTTTTGGGGGTGTTAGTTCTAAAAGGTCTTGTAGGTCTTCATCAGATCAGATCAGACCAGATCAGTCGCTCAGTCGTGTCCGACACTTTGCGACCCCATGAACCACAGCACGCCAGGCCTCCCTGTCCATCACCAGCTCCCAGAGGTCACTTAGACTCACATCCATCGAGTCACTGATGCCATCCAGCCATCTCATCCTCTGTCATCCCCTTCTCCTCCTGCCCTCAATCCCTCCCAGCATCAGAGTCTTCTCCAATGAGTCAACTCTTCGCATGAGGTGGCCAAAATACTGGAGTTTCAGCTTTAGCATCATTCCTTCCAAAGAAATCCCAGGGCTAATCTCCTTCAGAATGAACTGGTTGGATCTTCTTGCAGTCCAAGGGACTCTCAAGAGTCTTCTCCAACACCACAGTTCAAAAGCATCAATTCTTCGGTGCTCAGCCTTCTTCACAGTCCAGCTCTCACATCCATACATGACCACAGGAAAGACCATAGCCTTGACTAGGCGAACCTTTGTTGGTAAAGTAATGTCTCTGCTTTTGAATATGCTATCTAGGTTGGTCATAACTTTCCTTCCAAGGAGTAAGCGTCTTTTAATTTCATGGCTGCAGTCACCATCTGCAGTGATTTTGGAGCCCAGAAAAACAAAGTCTGACACTGTTTCCACTGTTTCCCCATCTATTTCCCATGAAGTGATGGGACCAGATGCCATTATCTTCGTTTTCTGAATGTTGAGCTTTAAGCCAACCTTTTCACTCTCCACTTTCACTCTCATCAAGAGGCTTTTTAGCCCCTCTTCACTTTCTGCCATAAGGTTGGTGTCATCTGCATATCTGAGATTATTGATATTTCTCCCAGCAATCTTGATTCCACCTTGTGTTTCTTCCAGTCCAGCATTTCTCATGATGTACTCTGCATATAAGTTAAATAAACATGGTGACAATATGTAGCCTTGACGTACTCCTTTTCCTATTTGGAACCAGTCTGTTGTTCCATGACCAGTTCTAACTGTTGCTTCCTGACCTGCATACAGATTTCTCAAGAGGCAGATCAGGTGGTCTGGTATTCCCATCTCTTTCAGAATTTTCCATAGTTTATTGTGATCTACACAGTCAAAGGCTTTGGCATAGTCAATAAAGCAGAAATAGATGCTTTTCTGGACCTCTCTTGCTTTTTCGATGATCCAGCGGATGTTGGCAATTTGATCTCTGGTTCCTCTGCCTTTTCTAAAACCAGCTTGAACATCAGGAAGTTCACGATTCACGTATTGCTGAAGCCTGGCTTGGAGAATTTTGAGCATTACTTTACTAGCGTGTGAGGTGAGTGCAATTGTGTGGTAGTTTGAGCACTCTTTGGCATTTCCTTTCTTTGGGTTTCAGATGAAAACTGACCTTTTCCAATCTTGTGGCCACTGCTGAGTTTTCCAAATTTGCTGGCATATTGAGTGCAGCACTTTCACAGCATCATCTTTCAGGATTTGGAATAGCGCCACTGGAATTCCATCACCTCCACTAGCTTTGTTCCTATTGATGCTTTCTAAGGACCACTTGACTTCACATTCCAGGATGTCTGGCTCTAGGTCAGTGATCACACCATCATGATTATCTGGGTCGTGAAGCTCTTTTTTGTACAGTTCTTCTGTGTATTCTTGCCACCTCTTCTTAATATCTTCTGCTTCTGTTAGGTCCATATCATTTCTGTCCTTTATCGAGCCCATCTTTGCATGAAATATTCCTTTGGTATCTCTGATTTTCTTGAAGAGATCCCTAGTCTTTCCCATTCTGTTGTTTTCCTCTATTTCTTTGCATTGATCACTGAAGAAAGCTTTCTTATCTCTTCTTGCTATTCTTTGGAACTCTGCATTTAGATGTTTATATCTTTCCTTTTCTCCTTTGCTTTTCGCTTCTCTTCTTTTCACAGCTATTTGTAAGGCCTCCCCAGACAGCCATTTTGCTTTTTTGCATTTCTTTTCCACGGGGATGGTCTTGATCCCTGTCTCCTGTACAATGTCACGAACCTCATTCCATAGTTCATCAGGCACTCTATCTATCAGATCTAGGCCCTTAAATCTATTTCTCACTTTCACTGTATAATCATAAGGGATTTGATTTAGGTCATACCTGAATGGTCTAGTCGTTTTCCCTACTTTCTTCAATTTCAGTATGAATTTGGCAATAAGGAGTTCATGTTCCGAGCCACAGTCAGCTCCTGGTCTTGTTTTTGCTGATTGTATAGAGCTTCTCCATCTTTGGCTGCAAAGAATATAATCGATCTGATTTCGGTGTTGACCATCTGGTGATGTCCATGTATAGAGTCTTCTCTTGGAACATTCAATTTCCGCTTCTTCAGCATTACTGGTCAGGACATAGACTTGGATATTCGTGATATTAAATGGTTTGCCTTGGGAAGGAACAGAGATTATTCTGTCATTTTTGAGATTATATCCAAGCACTGCATTTGGGACTCTTGTTGACTATGATAGCCATTCCATTTCTTCTAAGTGATTCTTGCCCACAGTAGTAGATATAATGGTCATCTGAGCTAAATTCACCAATTCCAGTCCACATTAGTTCACTGATCCCTAAAATGTTGATGTTCACTCTTGCCATTGCCTGTTTGACCACTTATATTTTACCTTGATTCATGGACCTAGCATTCCAGTGAAAGTCGCTCAGTCGTTTCCAACTCTTTGCAACCCCAAGAACTGTACAGTCCATGGAATTCTCCAGACCAGAATACTGTAGTGGGTAGCATTTCCCTTCTCCAGGGGATCTTCCCAACCCAGGGATCAAACCCAGGCCTCCTGCATTATAGGCTGATTCTTTACCAACTGAGCTCCAGGTGCCTGTGTAATATTGCTCTTTATAGCATCGGACTTTACTTCCATCACCAGTCACATCCACAATTAGGTGTTGTTTTTGCTTTGGCATTCATCTCTTCATTCTTTCTGGAGTCATTTCTCCACTGATATTCAATTGCATATTGGGTGCCTACGAACCCGGGGAGTTCACCTTTCAGTGTCCTATCTTTTTTGCCTTTTCATACTGCTCATGGGTGTCTCAAGGTAAGAATACTGAAATGGTTTGCCATTCCCTTCTTCAGAGGACCATGTTTTGTCAGAACTCTCCACCATGACACATCCATCTAGGGTTCCCCTACATGGCATGGTTCATAGTTTCATTGAGTTAGACAAGGCTGTGGTCCATGTGATTAGTTTGGTTAGTGTTCTGTGATTGTGGTTTTCAGTCTGTCTGCCCTCTGATGGATAAGGATAAGAAGCTTATGGAAACTTCCTGATGGGTGAGACTGACTGAGGGGGAAACTGGGTCTTGTTCTGATGGGCAGGACCATGCTCAGTGAACCAGTGACATTGCTCAGTCATGTCCTATTCTTTGCGATTCCATGGACTATAGCCCACCAGGCTAGTACATCCACAGAATTTTCCAGGCAAGAGTACTGGAATGTGCTGCCATTTCCTTCTCCAGGGGCTCTTCCCTACCCAGGGATTGAACCCAGGTCTCTTGCATTGCAGGCGGATGCTTTACCATCTGAGCCACCAGGGAAGTCCTTGGCCATACTCAGTAAATTTTTAATTCAATTTTCTGTAATCATCATGGTTAACTTTGTCATTAAGAGCTTTTCTTGTAGAGTTTATATTCTTACCACCTTTTCTTAAGCTCTTCTGCTTCTGTTAGGCCCTTTCCATTTTTGTCCTTTGCTGTGCCTATCTTTGTATGAAATGTTCCCTTGGTAACTCCAATTTTCTTAAAGAGATATCTAGTTTTCCCCATTCTACTGTTTTCCTCTATTTCTTTGCATTCACTTAAGAAGGCTTTCTTATCTCTCCTTGCTCTTCTCTAGAATACTGCAACTCATTCAGTTGGCTATATCTTTCCCTTTCTCCTTTTTTTTTTTTTTTTTTTTCTTTCCTCAGATATTTGGAAGGACTCCTCAGACAACTACTTTGTTTTACTGCATTTCTTTTTCTTGTGGAGGTTTTGGTTACCACATCCTATACAGTGTTAGAAACCTCTGTCCATAGTTCTTCAGGCACTCTATCAAATCTAATCCCTTGAATCTATTTGTCACTTCCTCTGTATAATCATAAGTGACTTGATTTAGGTCATACCTGAATGGTCTAGTGGTTTTCCCTATGTTCTTCCATTTGAGTGTGAATTTTGCAATAAGGAGCTGACAATCTGAGCCACGTGCAGCTGCAGAAACAGGTCTTGTTTCCTGCTGACTGCATAGAGCTTATCCATCTTCAGCAGCAAAGAATATTATCAATCTGATTTCTGTACTGACCAGAAGCTGCCTCTCGTGTTGTTGGAAGAGGGTGTTTTCTACAACTTGTGCATTCTCTTGGCAAAATTATGTTAGCTTTTCCCCTGCTTCATTGTGCTCTAAGGCCAAACTTGTCTGTTATTCAGATATCTCTTGACTTCCTAATTTTGCATCCCAGTCCCCTATGATGAAAAGGGCATCTTTTTTTTTTTTTTTTTTGATGTTAGTTCTAGGAGGTCTTGCAGGTCTTCAAAGAGTCGTTCAGCTTATTCAGCATTAGAGGTTGAGGTATAGACTTGGATTACTGTGATGGTGAATGGTTTCCCTTGGAAACAAATGGAAATCATTCTGTCATTTCTGAGATTGCAACCAAGTACAAAAGAGTATTTCAGACTCTTTTGTCAACTATGATGGCTATTCCATTCCTTCTAGGGGATTCTTGCCCACAATAGTAGATATAATGGTCATCTGAATTAAATTCTCCTAGTCCTGTCCATTTTGGAGAAGGCAATGGCACCCCACTCCAGTACTTTTGCCTAGAAAATCCCATGGACGGAGGAGCCTGGTAGGCTGTAGTTCATGGGGTCGCTAGAGTCGGACACGACTGAGCGACTTCACTTTCACTTTTCACTTTCATGTATTGGAGAAGGAAATGGCAACCCACTCCAGTGTTCTTGCCTGGAGAATCCCAGGGACGGCAAGCCTGGTTGGCTGCCATCTATGGGGTCACACAGAGTCGGACACGACTGAAGAGATGCAGTAGCAGCAGCAGCAGTCCTGACTATTTTAGTTCACTGATTCCTAACATGTTTAACCTTGCCATCTCCTGTTTGACCACATCGAGGTTACTTGACTCATGGACCTAAGATTTCAGGTTAGTATGCAATATTGTTCTTTACAACATCGGACTTCACTTTCACCACCAGATACAGCCACAATTGGGCATTGTTTCCACTTTGGCTCAGCCTCTTCATTCTTTTTGTAGCTATTTATTTGCTTTACTCCAGTAGAATATTGATCTCTAGGCCCTGGGAATTTCCCCTACCACACCTAGCCCATATTCTTTACAGATATATTTGGAAATAGTTGTATTCCTAGAACAAGCCCTTTATCTGAATTATTTTTAGGTCATTAAGATGAAAGTTAACAAGAAAAACTTCCTAAGTCTTCCATTTCTTAAAAATAATCAGCCCAAATTAATCCTCATGCCAAAGAGACACATTTTGGGGTGGCAAATTTTGTTTCCCTACAAAATCATGGAGGGTTTCCAGTGCAAAAAAAGAAAATAAGAAGAATGACCCATAGTATGAAATCTGTACATAGTAATAATATTTTTTATGAGGCCAAGTGGTTCTAGAAGAGTTATAAATAGTTCTACATAGCAGTTGTAACTTGCAAATGAAAGAACAGCTTTAAAAACATATGTGTACTTTACAAAAGCCTACTGGTTATAAATCAGTCTCTTCATAAACACCTATGTTCCTAGTGAGTGATCATAGTCAGAAGGATCCTGCTTTATTTGTGCTTATTTATCATCACACACATTCATACACACAGAGAACATTCTGTTTGGTATGGGGAAACTGGGATTTTTAAATTCTATGACTTGAATTTGGGGGCTTCCCTGATACCTCAGCTGCTAAAGAATCTGTCTGCAATGCAGGAGACCCAGTTAGAACCCTGGGTCAGGAAGATCCCCTGGAGAAGGGAATGGCAATCTACTCAGTCTTCTGGCCTGGAGAGTTCCATGGACAGAGGAAACTGGTGAGTTACAGTCTATGGTTTGCAAAGAGTCGGACACAACTGAGCAAATAACATTAACTAATTAGTTGGAGAGGGCTAACTGTAATAAGAAACAGAAAGCAAGAAATGCAGAACTCAAGCACAGCAGAGCTTTAATTCTTACTAGTGAGGAATGAGTGAGCAAGTGTAGGATTAGGTCTCTTCCCCACAGTAATTCAGACAGCTTCACTGAATGAAGTGCTGCTCTCGTTTTCAAAATATGGCTTACTTGATTTCCTTTTCTTGATTTCTTGATCTCTATTTCAGCTATAAAAGGGGGAGGGAAGCTATAACAAAAGGCTTGTGGGACACTTGTTTAAACTAGGACTGGAAATGGCACACATCACCTCTACAGCTGTATGTAAATTCCATTGATCCAACATGGACACAATGATCTTTATAGGAAATTAGGAAAGTTAGTCAGAAAAACCAAGCACAACAAAGCATACAATTAAACAAAACTTGGATTTTAGTAAATTACTACTAGTTGGTGCCACAGTACCCAGACTCATTTTTCTCACATGCAAATTTGGGAAATTAAATCCCCATGAAAATGTTGTGAACATTAAATTCAGTTAATCAACCTAAGAGTTTGGTACTCTGTAGGTACCAAACTGTAGTTGTTTTGTTGTTGGTGTAGTCTCAAATACACAAATGAAGAAGCACCATATTTTTAGGGCTATCCCCAATTTTCTTCCCACTTCTAAATACCACAGAAGCTGCAATTACTATAAGCATTTATTTTGACAAAACTGACACAAATATCTACAAAATTGTGGTCATAATTATGTCTCAGATTGTTTTCTGAGCATAATCATTTTCTTACAGTAGGTGCTTTCAGAAAAGATACATGATTTGGAGCTTGATTTAAGAAGTGTCTACACTAGGACATCTTACTTAGGACAACATGAGTATAGGAATTTGTGGAAGGAACAAACTCATTCTTCCAAATTTCAGCAGAAACAGGGGCTACACATTACATTAAGTTTGCCTTTATGAGGGTCTTAAATTTTAAGACTCATTCCCTTTGGTCCCAAAGAATCACATCATCTTGTTGGCTACTTGGATATTTTACACTTACAAAGAAGCATCTCCATGTGGATAATTGATAGCTAGTCATATCTGATACAGCCCAAGCCAATGAAAATTTGGCCTGCTATCCCATGAGCTTGGTAGACTTGACCAAAGTATAGCCCCTAAATCATTACAGTTAGGGTCATGCCTAATAATTATTCTAAAATAGAGTAGCATCCAATAACATAATTTACTTAATTATTAAAGATTATCATTAATATAGATTTATATTAAAATATGGCAAAAATTCTCTAAAGATTAAGAAATAAAAGATTCAGCATCTAAAACAAAATTTCTCTGCAGAATTAATGGAAGCTCTAAAAAATAAACCATTTTTATACGAAGAATCATATAAAAATAGAATTCTGCAATCACTAAGTGATATATTTTAGGAAGGAAAACAATAGCACTATTTTGTTTTCCTACATTTTATCATCAGATTTATGTTTATGAGAGAGTAGTATTAAGGTTTGGAGAGGAAATTAAATTTGGCAGGCCAATTCTGACAGGATAATCCTAGTTTTTATATAGTGAAATATACTCAACACATTTGAAATTGCTTTGGCTCATAATCTGTTCAGACATCTGTATAACTGAACACATTCAGATATCTAACATCCAAAATTAAATTAGAGACCATTGACCAAACAGACATGCCAGAATTTGATGAAAATTAAGTGAATTCATCGTTTCATAAAAAAATCACAAGTTGAACACAAGTGTATTTACTCAGAAATGACATTTCATTTCAAACTGTTGAGTGCACTCCCATACCTTAATTCAAATCATATATTCAGATAATAATCACTGTAATTAGTTTCAGTGAGGAAAATATAAAACAATCTAGATATTCCACACCACGCAGCATGTAGGATCTTAGTTCCCCAACCAGGGATGGAACCCAGGCACTCCTGCAGTGGATGTGCAGAGTCTTAACTATCTCGACCACCAGGGAAGTCCCTAAGAAAGTTTTATTACATAGAGTTACTTGTGAACACAATTTCTGGAAAGGTTGGAAGAATGAGGACAGGGGATAGTCTCTGCTAGATCTCTAGGAGTCAGGGTGTAGTATTAAACCCAAGATACTGCCCGTAATGATCACAGCTCCCTCTACACTGAGGGATAGTTTTAGGTAAAACACTCTGAGGCCCCAGAATATGCTCATGTCCGCTGAATCCCAGAGCTAACGGAGCACAACATTATGGTAACTGCTTTCCTTGCATCTTTCAAAAAATATTACTTTTGCATAATATGACTCAGAATCACTTTGTAGTATTAGACAATACAACCACACTCTTATTCTTTAAAAAATGCTTACCCCATCTGTGAATTTGCTGATAAATGCTAGGCTACATGGCTCTACTTTGATATTCCTCTTCCGAACAACAGCCAGTTTTCCACACATAACTTAATTAAAAATCAGTTCCCTCCCAAATATTTATAATGCAATCTTTCTGACATATCAAGTTTTTTTCTAAATTTTGTAATTAGATATTTTTCTAAGCCATATATTCATGTCCATTAATGAGTCTCTTTAAGTGTTGTTTCATCTCTATTTCTCCAATTTTATTTTTCATGGAGAGACATTTTTAAGCATTCATTTGAACTATAATAAATGTGTGCTAATTTTAATAGCTTCTCTGGTATTTCTCTTTACAAAGAGAAAATTGTGTATATTCTTTTATAATGGTTATATCTCAGTTTAACATCATATTTTATTTTCTCGAACTTAACATGATTGCTTTATTGAATATAAAAGTGAAAATGCTCAAAGAGCATAATTTACATTCATGCTACAAATGTTCAGTTTAAAAACACTTCAAATATTTCATTTTACTCCTGTCTATAATAAGGAAAAATAAAACGTGTATGACAATTCAATGGAAATTGTTTCTATATTTTCTTTAATATTTTATAATTTATGGTTAAACACACATTCAAATTATTAAAAAAAAGTCTATCTGATTTTTGAGATTCAATTCAATAACAAAAAACAAGCAATCCAGTCAACAAAAAAGAAATGATAGGAGACATAAGTAAACATTTCTCCCAAGAAGACATACAGATGGCCAACAGGCACATGAAAAGGTGTTCATCATCATTAATTATTAGAGAAATACAAATTAAATCTACAGTGAGGTACCACCAAACACCAGTCAAGATGGCCATGGTTAAAATGTCTAAAAATAATAAATACTGAGAAAGTGTGGAGAGAGGGAACCTTCTCATACTGTTGATAGGACTGTAAGTTGGTACAGCCACTATGGATAAGTTTATTCTATGGAAGTTTCTTAAAAAAAAAAAAAAATACCAAAAACAGAACTACCATATGATACATCTGGGCATATACTCCCACTCCTGGGCGTATAATCAGACAAAACTATAATTCAGTGTTTATAGCAGTACTGTTTACAACAGTCAAGACATGGAAGCAACCTAAGTGTCCATTGACAGATGAATGAATAGATAAGATGTGGTGTGTGTGTATGCATATGTACAATGCAATATGTATGTATTTTTTCATTTTTTTATCCATGAAAAATTTTCAGGAACATAGAAGAATCTAGAATTTTCATAATATATCAAGTAAGTAAGAAAGACAAATAGTATATGATATCACTTATATGGGGAATCTAAAATATGACCCAAATGAACATATTTATGAAACAGAAATAGACTCACAGGCATACAGAACAGACTTGTGGTTGCTAACAGGGAGAAGTGGGGAAAGGAAAGATTGGCAGTTTAGGATTAGCAGATGAAAACTAGTACATATAGTATAGATAAACAGTAAGATCCTCGTGTATAGCACAAGGAACTATATTCTGTGATACACCAGAATAGAAAAGAATATGAAAAAGAATATATATATGTACAGCTGAGTCACTGCTGTACAGCAGAAATTAATACAACATTGCAAATCAAACATCCTTCTGTAAAAATTTTAAAGTCTCTCAGTAGAGGAATTGATGAAATATTAAAAGGCTGTCCATTTTAAAATGCAATATTAATTAATGACCAAGAGTTTAAATAAATTTTTATTCTTCAGATTCCCAAGAATAATATGGCCATGCTGATTTTAAAAATACATGGAGAAAAAAATATACTGTTGTAGTCACCAACTCCATATTTCCAGGTTTTAAATAATTAAATTTACTGTTCTGTAACATGATGCCTGGCTACTAAATAAATCCCTGAATATTGATAAGGGATTCATACATCTTTGGTTTTGATGCTGTAACAGAAAAAGATACAGTAACATTAAAATTGTATAACCTTGAAGAATAATACCTTTAATTTATTTGCATGACTTTCATAGTTAATATAATATACAATTTAAAGACTTTCATCATTTCATTAAAGTATTATAAAAATGAAATAAATAAGTCACTGTAATTAAATATCATGTTCTTATTTATAAAATATCAACATCAAAATGTAATTGCTAGTATTTTATTAAATTACATATTTTTCATTTAAATTTTATTTTATTATTCATTTAATTTTTCTTGAATTTTGGTATTTACAGGCTCCATATATTCCTATGAAAGAATGTAAAACATCTTTATGAAAGTCCTACTCTGAAATCCATTTAATTAACTAATTTAATTTTTTAACTTTCTATCTTGAAATAATTTTAGTCTAATAGAAATTTAAAATATAATCCAGAGCAAGTTGGTTATATTCTTCACTGAAATTTCCAAACAATAACACATTACTCTAGGTACGATCAGAGAAGGCAATGGCACCCCACTCCAGTACTCTTGCCTGGAAAATCCCATAGACTGAGGAGCCTGGTGGGCTGCCATCCTTGGGGTCGCTAAGAGTCGGACACTACTGAGGGACTTCACTTTCACTTTTCCTTTCATGCATTGGAGAAGGAAATGGCAACCCGCTCCAGTGTTCTTGCCTGGTAAATCCCAGGGATGGTGGAGCCTGATGGGCTGCCGTCTATGGCGTCCCAGAGAGTCGGACACGACTGAAGCAACTTAGCAGCAGCAGCTAGGTACAATATCAAGACCAGGAATTTGACACTGACTAATTGGAACAGTCTGCTGCTGCTGCTGCTGCTAAATCGCTTCAGTCGTGTCCGACTCTGTGTGACCCCATAGATGGCAGCCCACCAGGCTCCCCAGTCCCTGGGATTCTCCAGGCAAGAACACTGGAGTGGGTTGCCATTTCCCTCTCCAATGCATGGAAGTGAAAAGTGAAAGTGAAGTCACTCAGTCGTGTGTGACTCTTAGTGACCCCATGGACTGCAGCCTACCAGGCTCCTCTGTCCATGGGACTCTCCAGGCAAGAGTACTGGAGTGGGGTGCCATTGCCTCTCCATGGAATAGTCTGGAGGCCTTATTTGAAGTTTACTAACTTTTACATGCACTTGTGTGTGTTTAGTTTTACACGATTTTACCACATTTATCATTTATAGATTAACACAATCATCACCTGAATCAACACAAAAAACTATCCCATCATTACAAAGCAATTTCCTAGTGCTACCCTTCTAATACCTACTCTGACCATGACTTGAGTTCCTTGCAACCACTAATCTGTTCTTGATTTCCATAGTTTAATCATTTTGAAAATGTTACATAGATAGAATCCAGCAATATGTAAATTTTTGAGGTTTTAAAAAATTAATAATTTTTATATTCAATATAATGCCCTAAAGCAATTCATTCAACAAGTTTTTGATTATACCAATACCCACATTCCTTCTATGGAAGACCTAGAATTCTAATTAAAAAAACAAAAAGCTGACACCATGATGTAATTCAAATACCAGATAGGTTTTGAATGGGAAAATATTTTATTTTAAAATTTTACCAGCTAGCTTATAAATTATGAAGTATATACTTTTTTTATTTAAATGTGATGAGTAACACTAAGTATCTTCAGCATTTTAAACCAAAACATCTGCCTTACTTTCAGACTTGTACACATGGCACAGTTTATGTTAGTTTTCCCTTAAAGTGCTTACTTTGTTGAAAAAAAATTGTTCTCATAAAAATGGCAGCTGCTTTTAAAAAGCAATGCTTCTTAAGGTCTAAAGCAAACCCCTGGGGAATAGCGAAATGCATATGACCAGAAGGAAAATCAGCCTGTATTTAATATTTATAAGTATGCCAGCTTACATTATCATTGACTACTGTGAAAACTGAGGCAGACATTCTAATTCTAAAGTGTCTTGGCTTTTTGATAGGGGCTATATATTTTATTCTTAAATAACAATGTTTTGAAAATAAACTAACATTAAAAAGTCTGTCCATTATGTTCAATAGCCCATACATTGCAGTTCACTGATTGTCTTCAGTGTTGGACTCTTCTGCATTAAGAGAAATTGAGTTAGTATCAAAAGGTCTTCTGCTTTGAAGTAGTCACCTGTTTATCAAGAAAAGTTCTGGGGTTTGCTACATAAAATTTAAGACGAGCTTAGTTTTTACTGAGTGTGTAGTTAGCCTAAAAGATCCCCTTTTATGACCTCCTTGTTCTATTGCTCACATCTGCCACATCCAACTAAGACTGTTAGTCTCTGACAGCATAAGACAGAAGAGGTGGCATGTCACCGGTCACTTGGAAGATTGCATAATAAAAGACTGAAAGTTTTTGACATATTATGAGGATATTCAGAGAACCTATGGAGAAACTAATAAAGCAAAAATAATGAAGTCTGTACTCTGTAGCCATTGAGAACTGAAGCCTTTTTACAACCACATGAGAGAGCCTGGAAGAAGCTTTACTGAGGCCTGGCTGATCACTTAAACACAAATTTATGAGGGGCTCTGAGTCAAAGAATAGCAAGAAGAGATAAGAAAGCCTTCTTAAGCTATCAATGCAAAGAAATAGAGGAAAACAACAGAATGGGAAAGACTAGGGACCTCTTCAAGAAAATAAGAGATATCAAAGGAACACTCCATGCAAAGATGGGCTGGATAAAGGACAGAAATGGTAGGGACCTAACAGAAGCAGAAGATATTAAGAAGAGATGGCAAGAATACACAGAACTGTACAAAAAAAGATCTTCACAACCCAGATAATCACGATGGTGTGATTGCTGACCTAGAGCCAGACATCCTGGAATGTGAAGTCAAGTGGGCCTTAGAAAGCATCACTACGAACAAAGCTAGTGGAGGTGATGGAATTCCTGCTGAGCTGTTCCAAATCCTGAAAGATGATGCTGTGAAAGTGCCGCACTCAATATGCCAGTAAATTTGGAAAACTCAGCAGTGGCCACAGGACTGGAAAATGTCAGTTTTCATTCCAATCCCAAAGGAAGACAATGCCAAAGAATGCTCAAACTACTGCACAATTGCACTCATCTCACACGCTAGTAAAATAATGCTCAAAATTCTCCAAGCCAGGCTTCAGCAATATGTGAATGGTGAACTTCCTGATGTTCAAGCTGGTTTTAGAAAAGACAGAGGAAGCAGAGATCAAATTGCCAACATCCGCTGGATCATTGAAAAAGCAAGAGAGTTCCAGTCAAACATCTATTTCTGCTTTCTTGACTATGCCAAAGCCTTTGACTGTGTGGATCACAATCAACTGTGGAAAATTCTGAAATAGATGGGAATACCAGACCACCTGATCTGCCTCTTGAGAAATTTGTATGCAGGTCAGGAAGCAACAGTTAGAACTGGACATGGAACAACAGACTGGTTCCAAATAGGAAAAGGAGTACGTCAAGGCTGTATATTGTCACCTGTTTATTTAACTTATATGCAGAGTACATGATGAGAAATGCTGGACTGGAAGAAACACAAGGTGGAATCAAGATTGCTGGGAGAAATATCAATAACCTCAGACATGCAGATGACACCATCCTTATGGCAGAAAGTGAAAAGGAACTAAAAAGCCTCTTGATGAAAGTGAAAGTGGGGAGTGAAAAAGTTGGCTTAAAGCTCAACATTCAAAAAACGAAGATCATGCCATCTGATCCCATCACTTCATGGGAAATAGATGGGGAAACAGTAGAAACAGTGTCAGACTTTATTTTTCTGGGCTCCAAAATCACTGCAGATGGTGACTGCAGCCATGAAATTAAAAGACGCTTACTCCTTGGAAGGAAAGTTTTGACCAACCTAGATAGCATATTCAAAAGCAGAGACATTACTTTGCCAACAAAGGTCCGTCTAGTCCAGGCTATGGTTTTTCCTGTGGTCATGTATGGATGTGAGGGTTGGACTGTGAAGAAGGCTGAGCGCTGAAGAATTGATGCTTTTGAACTGTGGTGTTGGAGAAGACTCTTGAGAGTCCCTTGGACTACAAGAAGATCCAACCAGTCCATTCTGAAGGAGATCAGCCCTGGGATTTCTTTGGAAGGAATGATGCTCAAGCTGAAACTCCAGTACTTTGGCCACCTCATGGGAAGAGTTCACTCATTGGAAAAGACTCTGATGCTGGAAAGGATTCGGGGCAAGAGGAGAAGGGGAGGACAGAGGATGAGATGGCTGGATGGCATCACTGACTTGATGGACGTGAGTCTGAGTGAACTCCGGGAGTTGGTGGTGGACAGGGAGGCCTAGCGTTCTGCGATTCATGGGGTTGCAAAGAGTCGGACACTACTGAGCGACTGATCTGATCTGAGTCAGAACCATCCCAGATTGCTGCCCTAGTTTCATGATCCAAAGGGATTATGATGCAATACATTTTTATATTTAGTTTTAAGATGCGAAATTGGTGAATAATTTGGTATTGGGCAATAGACAACTGGTATGTTGCCAACATGCAGTTAATTTAGTTCTTTTTTTGTACTGTATGACAAGTGGAATGCCACACAGGAAAACTGTAATTGTGGGGGTGACTTTGAAAATGGCAGTGGACAGAAGCTGAATAGACTGTAAGGATTCTGAGGAACAATAAAGTGAAAACTTTAGCCGTGAATGCACCACTCATGGAATTTTGGCTCTGATGAATTTCTGGTGAAGGCTTAACAGAAAGTGAGAAAAATCTTGTCAGAAACCATAGGAGTGCAGATCAATGTTATTAGCAAGAGGCCAAACATTCAGCAGCCTTATTTCCACGGTAACATAGAAGGTAGAAAATGTACCTAAAAGACTAGGCAATCTAGCTCAGATTTCCAGGCACAAAACTGAAAGTCTTTGTTTCTTCTTGCTGCTTATAGCAAAATATAAGAGGGGAGTGATAAACTAAATGAATGAATGTTAAATTAAAAGGAGCTAAGACTTACAGGAATCAAAGATTCTCAGTCTCTTAAAAATAGTAAATCAGGCTAAAATTTAGAAAGGTTTTCCTATCTAATATCATGTCCAGGACACTTACAGAAAACCATGATCTAAAGATGAAGCTGAAAATTTGATTATAAAATTTTAAGACTCCAGAGATACAAAAAGTGTTTCCTCGAAGAACTGTTCAGTCAGAAAGAAGGCTCTTTATAGGGATTAAGGATGTCCTGAAAGATTTTATCAACAATTGAAAGTGAAACTGATGTAATACTACTTTACACAGCGAGTAAGAGAGCAGCTGAAAACTTCCTGAACGACTCATTCACTCCTGATAAACTAAAATATCCATCTTTTTGTATAATTTCAGCAAAAGAAACATAATAAACTCCTAAACACAGCTATGAACATAAAACCTAGAATCCAGATAGTTCTCTGCATTTTCAATAAGCACACTGTACACTCACCAGGTTTATTTTAATAGCCACCCAGTTGGCTCCCTCCTCCTTTCCTCTCATATTTCTCCTACCACAATTCTATGCATAGCACTTCTAACTTTATATTCTTTTAAAAATTCTAGTAAGGTCATGTCACTCCTTACTCTAAATCCTGTACCTTCTCCATTTCACTCAGAGTAAAATTAAAATTTCCAAGAATTTAAAATGTAGAATTCTACACAGCCTGGCCCTACTGCCTTCTGACCTCATTTCCTGTTGTTACTTAATACTCAGAGGAGAGAATTTAATAGAAATTTAATAGAAACTGGAAATTTAATAGAAACATTAGAGACAGATAAGAAAAAATAGCCAGGATAATGAAATAAAATAATGAGATAAGTGAAAAATCAGGGATATTATATTTGAAAGGAAAGACAAGGAGATTCAAAACCACTGAATATATTTAGCAAAGGCAGAGGAACCAGAGATCAAATTGCCAGCATCCATTGGATCATAGAGAAGCAAGAGAATTCCAGAAAACATCTACTTCTGCTTCACTGACTATGCAAAAGCCTTTGACTGTGTGGATCACAACTGTGGAAAATTCTTCAAGAGATGGGAATACCAGATCACCTTACCTGCCTCCTGAGAAATCTGTATGCAAGTAAAGAAGCAACAGTTAGAACTTGACATGGAACAATGACTGGCTCCAAATTGGGAAAGGAGTATGTCAAGGGTGTATGTTATCATTCTGCTTATTTAACTTATATGCAGAGTACATCATGTGAAATGCTCGGCTGGATGAATCACAAGCTGGAATCAAATTTGCCAAGAGAAATATCAACAATCTTAGATATGTAAATGGCACCAGCTTTATGGCAGAAAGCAAAGAGGAACTAAAGAGTCTCTTGATGAAGGTAAAAGAGGGGATTGAAAAAACTGGCTTAAAACTCAATATTAAAAAAAACTAAGATCAAGACATCTGGTCCCATCACTTCATGGCAATGACAATGGAAACAGTGACAGATCTTATTTTCTTGGCCTCCAAAATCACTGCAGATAGTGACTGCAGCCACTTCCGCTCCTTGGAAGACACACACCTATTAAAAAAGCAGAGACAGCACTTTGCTGACAAAGATCTGTATAGTCAAAGCTGTAGTCTTCCCAGTAGTCATGTACAGATGTGAGAGCTGGACAATAAAGAAGGCTGAGCATCAAAGATTTGATACTTTCAAACTATGGTGTTAGATAAGACTCTTGAGAGTCCCTTGGACTGCATGGAGAACAAACCAGTCAATTCTAAAGGAAATCAACTCTGAATATTCACTGCAAGGACTTATGCTGAAGCTGCAATACTTTAGCCACCTGATGTGAAGTGCAGACTTATTGGAAAAGACCCTGATGCTGGAAAAGATTGAAGGTAGGAGGAGAAGGGGACAATAGAGGACAAGATGGTTGGATGGCATCACTGACTCAATGAACATGAGTTTGAGCAAGCTCTGGGAGATGGTGAAAGACAGGGAAGCCTGATGTGCTGCAGTCCATGGGGTTGCAGAGTTGGACACGACTGAACAACTGAAGAACAACATATGTACCTGCTGTTGAGTAGTCGCACTTCTCATAAGCCCCAATCCATTCCTAAACACATATATTCAACTTTCTTTATGATTTTAGTGACTATTTATCAAATTGTAAATGAACAACTAAGGATATCCAGATACTTGAGAAAAGACTCTATCAGGAAAGAAAATAACCAAAGTATCATAGGACAAAGAGAGAACAGAAGAAAACTTAAAAAAACGGATGACATTTTAAGATCATTTTGAGACGATATCATTTTTAAAAATCAAGAAGAGACTATGTGATATGAAAATTAAATGTGAAGCAAAAAGCCCTCAAATTGGCTATTTTAAATTAAAGCAAAATTAATAGAATAGAAACATTAAATGATTTTAAAAATCCCCTCAAATGACAGATATTGAAAATGAGAGAAGTTATGAAAAGAATATCCAGCAACTAAGGAGAAATGTGAGAAAAATAAATTAATGCAAGTAAAAACAGATAGTGAGGAATTACAAAAGTAAACCATGGAGGAAAATTTCCACAAATGTGAAACAAGTCTCTAAAGTCAAAAGGTCAGCTTAGTATTCAGCATAACTTTTTAAAAATGACCATCACTGAAGAATATCCTAAGGAAAATGAGAACACAAGCGATAGCTTTAAAAAAAAACATGAAAGCGTGAGAGAGCACAAATTACATGCCAAGAAACAGAAATCTGAAGAGAACTGATCTGCTCAATAGCAAGTCTAAATATATTTAAGGACATGAAGCTATGCCTTGAGAATTCTAAAGGAGAAGTATGTGCAACGTTCAGAGAATCAAAATGTTAACTTTCTTGAATTATTCTTAGAATACTATTGGAGAATTAGCTTGAGCAGAACATTTGAACAAGAATAATTTAAGATTTTGTAAGACATGGGATTCAGGAAACCTGAAATCTAAACTAGAAGGGAAGAGAATCCTAGGATAACAGCTGTGGACCAGACTATAAGAACATTTATGATTAGAAAAGGAGACAGACCTATATTTCACGAAAAAAAAAAAAAAAAAAAAACCTTGTAATTTATTTCACTTGTTTAGAATTCTGGAAAACATATTAATAAATATTTGAAACATTTAAGAAAGTATATATACAAACATATACATACATAATTTTTTTGCAAGGTAAATGATAAATCATATATCTTTTAACTAAGTTGTTGTTTAGTTGCTTAGTTGTGTCTTACTTTTATGACCCCATGGACTGCAGCACACCATGTTTCCCTGTCCTTCACCATCTCCCGGAGCTCGCTCACTCATGTCCATTGAGTCAGTGATGTTATCCAACCATCTCATCTTTTCTTCTCCTGCCTTCAGTCTTTCCCAGCACCAAGGTCTTTTCTAATAAGTTAGCTTTTTGCATCAGGTGGCCAAAGTATTGGAGCTTAAGCTTCAGCATAAGTCCTTCCAATGAATAATCAGAGTTGATTTCCTTTAGGATTGACTGGTTTCATCTCCTTGCTGTCCAAGGGACTCTAAAGAGTCTTCTCCAACATCATGGTTTGAAAGCATCAATTTTATAGGGGTTGAAGAAATACTAGGAGAGAAATGGAAGACAACTGAAGTTTGACACGAAAAATTTTAAACATTATACAAGAAGTCAAAAAAAGATGACCTTTAAAATTCCAAGTAATAGCAGAATATAAATAAACTATGTGTCTGTCTAGAAAGACAAATACTGCAGTGTAACTAAAAACACTGAAAATGGTTTCCTCTGGAAATGATTCAAAAATTACAACTTTGAGATAGGCTTTTTAGTATTCTTTGATAGATTAGATGCTTACTTTTTTTAAATATGATAACAATTTAATTTGAAAAGTAATAATAAATAATGGAGTAACACTGTCTCTTCAACAAGTGGTGCTACAGGGACTTCCCTGGCTGTCCAGAGGTTAAGACTTTACCTTCCAATGCATGGGGTGTAGGTTCAATCCCTGATTGAGAGGCTAAGATCCCACAAGGCTCCAGCCAAAATCCAAAACATAAAACAGAAACAATATTGTAATAAAGATTTTTTAAATGGTCCACATCAAAAAATGTTTTAAAAAATGGTGTTGCAACAAGTAGATATCCACATGCAAGAAAATGAATTTAAACAAAGACCTTATACCTTTTCACAAAAATTAACTCAAAAAGGATCATAGGCCAAAATATAAAATGAAAAATCATAAAACACCTAAAGACAACATAGAAAACCAAGATGACCCTGGATATGGCAATGACTTTTAGACACAATCCAAAAGCATGATGCATGAAAGAAATAAACTAAATTTTGGACTTCCAGAAAATTAAAACCTTCTGATCTATGAAAGAAAATGTTGAGAGTTAGAAGACAAGCCACAGAACAGGAAAAAAAAAAAAAATTGCAGAAGACACATCTGATAAAGGACTATTATCCAAAACACACAAAGAACATTTATAAATCAATACTAAAACAAACATGATTAAAAAAAAAAAAATTGGGCCAGTGACTTTAACAAACACCTCACCCAGAAGGTCTACACATAGCAAATAAGGATATAAAAAGACAGTCCATATCATATGTCATCAGAGAAATGTAAATTACAATGACAAGAAGATATCATTATACACCTTTAACTACACTATACAATGAGATGTGCTCGGAGCAAACTCTGGCAAGGATGTGAAGAACCAGGAAGACTCATTTATTGCAGGAGATATGTAAAATGGAAGAGTGGCAGTTTTCTTATCAAACTAAAGATACTCTTACCATATGAACCAATGACTGTGCCCTTGGTATTTACCCTGATTCTGACAACTCTACACACAAACCTACACATGAATATTTTCAGCAGTTTTATTCATTTTAATAACTGTCCAAACTTGGAAGCAACCAACATATCCTTTGATAATTGAATAGAGAAATAAACTATGTTATATCCAGACCATGGAATATTATTCAGCGCTAAGGAGAAATGAGGTATCAAGCCACAAGAAGACTTATCAAAGGAATCTAAACTGCGCAGGGAGCCAGCGTGAGGAACTCTACCCATGGCAAAAGTCATGAGGAAGGAGGCTCGGCATACGCAAATGCGGTATTTAGCCTCAGGAGTCCCCCTGGAAATTCTCGAGCACCTACCCCCAAAACCAGAGTCTGCTTACTTTACTGCTTTGTGCTCTCACCTATACCTCTGACTTTATGGGGGGCTGTCCTCCACCACCTCTCTCTGACAAAGAGTTAGCTTACAGCTCCAGTTAATAAAGTTCCTGGGCATGATAAGAGTGCTTCAAACTACAAACTCCTTTGGAAGTCCTCTAGCCTGCCTGAACATGTTCTTCTGGCCACATGTGATTGTTCACAGTCTCCTAATCGTGAGAGGCATGAGATGTTCTAAACTGTCTAAATACAGATTCCTTTGAGCAGTTAAAAGATTGATTAGAAATTGGATTGGTGAAGGGTTTTTCACTTGTTGGACCAATGTTTGCTGATAAGTTTCTATATCCCTTACCTACTGTGTCCCTGGGAGTGTATTGATTAATATAATTGGTGTATAGGAATGTAAGTAGTAGCTTTAATGTTTGTAACCTTGGACCCTTGAGTTAATTCTTTTCTTGTTACAGCCCACCACACCTTTGCCCTATAGGAATGCAACTTTAATGCTTTCAGAAGGTGGCGCCTGACTTTAGAATAATCACCTTTAGAGAAAAATAAGTTTTCTGAAGAAACGGTCATAAAATGTTAACAGGCCCCCTAGCCAGAACATGATGTAAATCGCCTAAACTTTTGCATATGATAAGTTTGAAAGTCTGGCTTTGATAAGGATCAAGGACTGCTGACCTTCCCCCATTATCCTCTATGCACAATTTAAGGTATAAAAACTACTTTGGAAAATAAAGTGTGGGCCTTGTTCACTGTAGCTTGGTCTCCCCATGTCATTCTCTCACCTCCTGGCTGAATTCCCATCTGGAGAGTGGAGGCTCATCAAGCCTACTAATGTTGCCTGGACTTCTGAGATCTGACCCGGGAGGCCTTAGTGTCTCCTCTCCTTCGGGAGAACGGGAGGATGCCTGCGGCCTACATAGGTGATGCAAATTCCTTGTCTTGGAATTTTATTGGCTTTCCACGAAAACCAAGTTATTCAGACTCTTTTCTTCCCTGAATTCCTTCACTGAGCTATCCTTATTTAACCACTCCTTATATATTCAATTCTATCATATCCTGATCTCCAAAGCCATCTCCCCTTCAAATACCCTGGATCCACAGGGGCTGGACCCTGGCAAAAATGTATATTACTAAATGAAAAAAGTCAGTCTGAAAAGCTAATGAACACATACTGTATGATTACAACTATATGATATCTGAAGTTCAGTACTTATTGGTGGTTGTCAGAAAGGAATGAATAGGCAGAACTCAGGTGATATTTAGGACAGCAAAAATACTTTGCATGATACTATACTGATATCTACATATCAAAATACATTTGCCCAAACCCACAGAAAGGACAACACCAAGTGAAACATACGGTGAACTATTAAATTTGGATGATTGTGATTTGTTTATATAGGTTTATCATCAGTTATAACAAATGTACCTTTTTTGTAGGGAATACTGAGAATGCAATAAGCTATGCATGTTGGGGGCAAGGAGCAAATGGAAAATCTCTGCACTTACAGTTTTCTATAAACCTAAAACCGCTCTGAAAAAGTCTTTTAACAAAAATGTCTTAAAATAATAATACATTTTTGAAAAAAAAAAGCAGAATGAATCCCAATACATTGAATGTTATACCTTTGTAAATAGAAAATTATTAATACTTGTATTAAGACAGTAACAGAAGTTTCAAGAAATTCACTTATTGCACCATGTATTACAGTATATATCTTCCTTTTTCTGCTATTTTATTGATTGCTCAATGGATATGCAGTTCTATAATTTTTTGAATAATTTATGAGCTAACTTTCATTTGTTACTCAAGTTATTGAAATAAGCTTAAAAAATACAAAGTTATCAAATTACATTCAGTTCAGTTCAGTTGAGTCGCTCAGTCATGTCCGACTCTTTGCGACCCCATGAATAGCAGCACGCCAGGCCTCCCTGTCCATCACCAACTCCTGGAGTTGACTCAGACTCACATCCATCGAATCAGTGATGCCATCCAGCCATCTCATGCTCTGTCATCCCCTTCTCCTCCTGCCCCCAATCCCTCCCAGCATCGGAGTCTTTTCCAATGAGTCAACCCTTCGCATGAGGTGGCCAAAGTACTGGAGTTTCAGCTTTAGCATCATTCTTTCCAAAGAAATCCCAGGGCTGATCTCCTTCAGAATGGACTGGTTGGCTCTCCATGCAGTCCAAGGGACTCTCAAGAGTCTTCTCCAACACCACAGTTCAAAAGCATCAATCCTTCGGCATTCAGCCTTCTTCACAGTCCAACTCTCACATCCATACATGACCACAGGAAAAACCATAGCCTTGACTAGATGGACCTTTGTTGGCAAAGTAATGTCTCTGCTTTTGAATATGCTATCTAGGTTGGTCATAACTTTCCTTCCAAGGAGTAAGCGTCTTTTAATTTCATGGCTACAGTCACCATCTGCAGTGATTTCGGAGCCCCCAAAATAAAGTCTGACACTGTTTCCACTGTTTCCCCATTATGTTAGGATAATAACAGAAATCACCTTAGTTCATCTACACTAGGAACATCTTTTAATTTTAACATTAAGATTAGGTATAAATGACTCAGTTGAGTACATAGGAACAATAAAAATATATAGGAGAAAATTATTAATAGTTGTGTTATATACAGATCCTGACTTGTTTTTCTTGTAGACAGCAAATGCTTTTAGATTTTATATAAAATTGGTGACAGACTGTGTTTTTAGGATTTTAAGAAGATTTAAGGAAAAAAAAAAAAGCAGAAACAATTCTCAAAACATCCATAGTGTTTTAAGGTTTTTAAATAGAAAAATGTTCTAACACTAAAATCTATTTCTACATATCTCTGTGAATCATTAAAAGACAATTACTGTGATTTAAAATATATATAAAAAACTATAAGGGGAATCAGATTAAGCCACATGTATTTTGGCTTCTTTATATTTAGTGGCTCCTAAATGTAGATATGCTAATCTTATTCACTGTAAAATTAAAGTACATGTAATTTCCTGGAAGGACAGACTTTAGTTCTGATAAGCACCTGATAAAGGAAAGCTATCACTGTGGTATCAACCACCTACCTCTAAGTACACAGAAATTTTTTGAGATTGTTACCAGTTACTTGTGCCTACTGGGTAGATAGGCCCCTATCTACCATTTTCAGAAGTGCTGGAAGAGGCTAAAGTTGCCTGAAAACTTTGTGAGAAAAGCTATAAGCTTGTTTATTAAAGTGGCTGAGGAAATCACCACTCCAGGCAGATGGAGTTATTAGTAGCTGATGGACTGAAGGCCTGGTGTCTGATAGAGTTAGCTGATGGGAAAAACTATGCTGTATTTCCAGCACTGTATATCTGTGTTTGAAACTGTATTCATTGTCTGCTTTGATTTTATCTTTATGTAAATTACATCAAACCCCGTATTCCATGAAGATCAGTGGCTAAAATAGGATGGACGTACGTAGTGTTCTCAGGACCTAGATATAAAAGGAAGTGGATTTAGAGGTAAAGAACAGGGGCTTGCCAAGACTGCAGACATATAACACTTGTTTCAGGATACACACAATCTTATTCTGCTAAGGTTGCCTTAACAAAATATCATAAACTGCGTTGCTTAACACTGTGCCCATGTAACCTTTCTCAGCTGCATGTCCACAGAGACAGGGATCTCTGTCTGTTCCTCTTATAAATCCTCCCAATCTATCAGATTAAGACCCTTCTCTTTAAATTCCATCTTACTTTAACTACCTCCTAAAAGCTCTATTTCCAAACAGTCATGTTGGGGATCAGGGCTTCAATCACTGAATTTTGAACAGGATGCACTTCCATCCACAGTACAGACCTTTGCGTTTGGTAATGGTAAGAGGGTACAGTCTGAAGAGACAAACATATACTCCCATGAGTGAGTGAGTGAAGTTGCTCAGTCATGTCCAACTCTTTGCGACCCCTTGGATTGTAGCCTGCCAGTCTCTTCCATCCATGGGATTCTTCAGGCAAGAATACTGGTGTGGGTTGCCATTTCCTTCTCCAGGAGATCTCAACCCAGAGATTGAACCCGGGTCTCCCGCATTGTAGGGAGATGTTTTACCATCTGAGCCACTAGGAAATGAGATAAACTAGATTATTAACTGATGAAAGACAAACCTATTAGAACTGTGAACCAAACTATCTACAGAAGATACTCAGAGGGGATGCTAATGCTGAGAATGGTGGGAGGTCCTACAACCTGGACAGTCAACAATCTTCCAGATTTTTTTACCCAAAAAAGATAAAAATTAGACCCACATATATATGGTTAATTAATTTTCAACACAATTATTAAGACAATTAAATGACTAAATTATTTATATAAAGTGTTAGAATAGCTAGGTATATGTATTAAAAGTAAAACGAACTCTGCCTCTTACCTCATGTCATATACAATAATTCAATAAAAATGAATGAGACCAACATGTAAGAAATAAAATCATAAAACTTTTAAAAAGAAACACAGTAGAAAATATTTTCGAACTTGATGTAGGAAAATATTTCTTAGTTATAACACAGAAACATATAAATCATAAAATAAAGTGATATGATTTGGACTTTTAAATTAAAACAGTTTGTTTTTCAAATATATGGTTAATGTAAAAGAACAGGAGAAATATCATTGATACATATGACTAACAAATAACTTATATTGAGAACATATAAATAATATTTACAACTCAATAACAAGAAGATAAATGACTTAATTGAAATACTGACAGGCTGATATAGCATGCTGCTGCTGCTGCTGCTGCTAAGTCGCTTCAATCGTGTACAACTCTGTGTGACCCCATAGATGGCAGGCCACTAGGCTCCTCTGTCCCTGGGATTCTCCAGGCAAGAATACTGGAGTGGGTTGCCATTTCCTTCTCCGATGCATGAAAGTGAAAAGTGAAAGTGAAGTCTCTCAGTCATTACCGACTCAGTGACCCCATGGACTGTAGCCTACCAGGCTCCTTTGTCCATGGGATTTTCCAGGCAAGAGTGCTGGAGTGGGGTACCATTGCCTTCTCCGGAATTTTTCATAAGTATACAATTTGAAAATTGGGCTATAATCTCAAATATCTATATTAACAAATATGAATTCTAAATCCCTTCTTATAATAAAAATTGAGGTAATTTTATTGATGACATCCAAACATGTTTTAAGAAATTCTCCTTTTTCAGTATGACAAAGATGGACTAAAGATGATGTCTTTTCTACAAAAAAAGGAAAAGAAAAATTGACAGAAGACATGAACAAGAACTTCCCAAATAAGGTATTCAAAGGTCAATAATTGCATGAAAAGATGTTTGCATACTTAGTTATCAGGAAAATACAAGTGAAAACCAAAATGATATGCCAATGCATATCTATTACACTGGCTAAAAGTAAAAATATTGACAATACCAAGCGGTGGTGAGGATTTACAACAGTAATGCTCATACACACTCACTGTGGGAAACTTAACTGGCAATTACAAAAATACATACGCATGTAATTACACTACACACAGTCAATCCCCCCAAAGTAAATTAATATAGATGTCTACACAAAGAACTGCAGATGAATATCCACAGATTGTCAATACAATACAGCTCCAAACTGTATATAAAGCAAATGTCCACCAATAGGAAAATGGACAACACAGTATTGTTTTTCTGTAATATGTGAAATATTATTTGGAAATTTAAAAAGAGAAAACTGTGAATAAATACAGTAACATTAATTCAGTTCAGTTCAGTCACTCAGTAGTGTCCAATTCTTCGCGACCCCACGGACTGCAGCACACTTTCTTCCTGTCCATCACCAACTCCCAGAGTTTGCTCAAACTAACATCCATTGAGTTGGTGATGCCATCCAACCATCTCATTCTCTGTCATCCCCTTCTCCTCCTGCCTTCAGGCTTTCCCAGCATCAGGGTCTTTTCCAATGAGTCAGTTCTTCATATCAGGTGGCCAAAGTATTACTGAAGCTTAAACTTCAGCATCAGTCCTTCCAATGAATATTCAGAGCTGATTTCCTTTAAGATTGACTGGTTTGATCTCTTTGCAGTCCAAGAGACTCTCAAGAGTTTTCTCCAACACCACAGTTCAAAAGCATCAGTTCTTCGGCACTCAGCTTTCTTTATGGTCCAACTCTCACATCCATACATGACTACTGGAAAAACCATAGCTTTGACTAGATGGACATTTGTCAGTAAAGTAATGTCTCTGATTTTTAACGTGCTAAGTTTGTCATAGCTTTTCTTCCAGGGAGCAAGCATCTTTTAATTTCATGGCTTCAGTCATCATCTGCAGTATTTTGGAGTCCAAGAAAATAAAGTCTGTCACTGTTTCCATTGTTTCCCCATTAATTAAACTAAAATTTCCCCAAAATTAATTAAACTAATTTTTTTTTGTGTTGAAAACACAGTTCCCACTGTATTTTCCATTTACATAAAATTCTAGAAATTTCAAGTTGTCTTGTAGTTATAGAAAAAAATCAGTATTTGCTTTAAGCCAAGAGTAGACTGAGGCATGACTGCAAAGAGTCATAAAGGACATTTTAGAGTTCATGAAAATTTTCTGTCTTGACTGTGGCAGTGGATATTTGGATTTACATATTTCCTGAAACTCATAAAATCATATGGTATCAAGGGAAATAGTTTATCAAACTGACATTACACTTCAGGATCTAATCAAACTTTTGCACAGCAAAGGAAACCATAAATAAAACAAAAATACAATATATGGACTGGGAGAAAATATCTGCAAATGATGCAACCGACAAGGGCTTAATTTCCAAACTATACAAACAGCTCATACAGCTCAATTTAAAAAAAAAAAATCCAATTGGAAAATGGGCAGAAGACCTAAACAGAGACTTCTCTAAAGAAGACAGACAGATAGCTAAAAGACAAAGAAAAAGATGCTCAACATAGCTAATTAGACAAATGAAAATCAAAACTTAAATGAGGTTATCATCTCACACCAGTCAGAATGGCCATATCGAATAGTCTACAAATAATATTGTACCATAAATGCTTATGAGCTTGTGGAGGAAAGGGAATCCTCCTACACTGTTGGTGGGAATGTATATTGGTGCAGCCACTATGGAGAGCAATATGAAATTTCCTTAGAAACTGAAAAAGAATTACCATATGATCCAGTAATCTCATCACTGGGCATATATCCAGTGTGCATGCTCAGTCAATAAGTCATGTCCAACTCTTTGCAACCCTGTGGACTGTAACCCATCAGGCTCCTCTGTTCATGGGATCTTCCAGGCAAGAATACTGGCTGCTGCTGCTGCTGCTGCTGTTGCTGCTGCTAAGTTGCTTCAGTCGTGTCCGACTCTGTGTGACCCCAGAGACGGCAGCCAACCAGGCTTCCCCATCCCTGGGATTCTCCAGGCAAGAACACTGGAGTGGGTTGCTATTTCCTTCTCCAGGGGATCTTCCTGACCCAGGGATCAAGCCCATGTCTCCTGCAGCTCCTGCTTGGCAGGCAGATTCTTTATCACTATGTCACCTGGGAAGCCTGGAGAAAGCCATAATTATAAAAGATACATGCACCACAATATTTATTGCAGCACTACTTACAATGGCCAGGATATGGAAGCAACCTAAATGTCCATTGACAGATGAAGGGACAAAAATGTGACATACGTATACAATGGCATAACATTCAGCCATAAAAAGAATGAAATAATACCATTTGCAGCAACGTGGATGGACCGAGAGATTATTAGACTGAGTGAAGCATGTCAGACAGAAAAAGACAAATGTATGATATCACCTATATTTGAAATCTAAAAAAAGATACAAATAAACTTATTTACAAAACAGAAACAAACTCACAGACATAGAAAATGAAATAATGGTACCAAAAGGGAAAGGGGGGAGGGATAAATTAGGAGTTTGTAATTAAACAAACATACTGCTATATATTAATATAAAATACATAAGTAACAAGGACTCATTATATTACACAGGAAAGTATATTCAATATCTTGCAATAACCTATAATGGAAAATAATTTGGAAAATACCATATATACATACATATATATATGTGTGTATATATACATACATATATATGTGTGTATATACACACATATATATATAAATGCATGTATATGTCTAACTGAATCACTTTGTTATACACCTGAAACTGATACAACACTGTAAATCAACTATAGTTTATTAAAAATGTGAATTAAAAATAAGAAATTAACCTTCAGTAAAGATGATAAAAATAAATAAAACACAATAGGAGTCAATCTTACTTGGTTTTCAGATCTGCATAGTCTGGCTATAAGGGAAAGAGAAACATATATTGGCGGTAGCTTCAAAACATACCCTAGCTCCTGTAAGATATGATTCTAATGCTTCTATTTTGCCTGTACACTACAACTACATCTTTGTAGGCCATTGCATTGTTCTTTCAGGAAAGCTGAGTCCGTAGATAGGAGTCCAATGCTGGCTTTATTTCTATGTGAAATGCATTTCTTTTTCAGAAGCAATATTGCATTAGACAGCAATAGCATGAGTAAGGTATTCCATAAGTCTGCATATGGTGATGCTGCCAGAAACACTTTGAAAAGGAAAAACAAATCCATTCCCTGACTACTTGTCTAGTCCAGTAAAGACAAACTGTTGTCCCTCTGTAATGGAAGGATTCCAATGTAATCAACGTAACAACAGATGGAAGGCTACTTCACCCAAGAGAATAATGAAACAAATTCAGCATTGGTTTCTGCTGTTGGATGGGAGCCACTTAGTTAATGGCCAGACCTGTTGCAGGGATAACTCATATTCTTGAGTTTAACACAGTTTCTATCCCCACCCTGTATCTACGCACTATACAGGGCCCTTGAGCAAGCACAGGGCCGCTGGAAAAACAGCCAGCGGTAGACAGGCCAATCGGAGAAGGCAATGGCACCCCACATCAGTACTCTTGCCTGGAAAATCCCATGGATGGAGGAGCCTGGAAGGCTGCAGTCCATGGGGTCGCTGAGGGTTGGACACGACTGAGCGACTTCACTTTCACTTTTCACTTTCATGCATTGGAGAAGGAAATGGCAACCCACTCCAGTGTTCTTGCCTGGAGAATCCCAGGGACGGGGGAGCCTGGTAGGCTGCCATCTATGGGGTCACACAGAGTCGGACACGATTGAAGTGACTTAGCCTAGCCTAGCCTAGACAGGCCGATAGGCTGATAGACATTGAGAGGTAAAGTTGTATTGGTTACCTGTTACTTCTCTTTAAGGGATGTCTTTTGATGAACATCAACATGGGATATTAATATTATTACCATTTTGGCTCATTTTAATAAGTTCGTACATAAAATTCCTCTTGGGAGGTTTCTGTCCTATATGTTCCAATATTGCTCCATTCATGCCCTTGACCATCAAGGAAAATTGTTGGATGCTTCCTATAAATTAAGATACAAACCTCTGACCATATTTTATTCTAGGCAAGGTGGATAAACAATTGCATTGTTTGATGTTTCACCCACTAGGAACATTTCTCATGACCACTTCATTACACATATACTCCTGATATAATAGTATTGGAGGCGCTATAATGGGGCTATAATAGAATTGGAGGAAGTAGTTAATAAGATAATGCAACTGGAGGTGATAATTTCATTTTATTTATTTTTTGAGTTGTTTTATTCAGTGGGAATTTTCATGACTTCAAACCTGGGAGATAGCATCTCAAGTATCCCTGAGAAACTTCTCCGAGGAGGAGGGGAGAGGAGTCAGGTTACATAGAAGTTTGTGACAAAAGGCAGGTAGTCTGAACATCGAAAATAATTTTGTGAATTAAAACCAGATACCCCAAGTTAAGGAATTTAGCTCTTTTCTATGTATAGGAAGATGCAAGAGTCTGGACTCATTGAAATCATTCCTTTCATATGCATTCCAGCTATCTGGGGCCAGCATCCTCTGTGTTTCCACATCCAAAGTTCCTCAGTGCTCAGGGTAGGTAGGGACTAAGACTGATGGCTACCAGATCACATACATGTTCTCTGGAGGTAATCATTTTAAATATATGCAAAGCTACCTCTATTTGCAAGTGACAATATACTAATTGCATAATGTCTAACTATATATTATACTAATATACTAATAAATATACTGCTAAGCTGCTGCTAAGTCACTTCAGTCGTGTCTGACTCTGCGCGACCCCATAGACGTCAGCCCACCAGGCTCTCCTGCCCCTGGGATTCTCCAGGCAAGAAAACTGGAGTGGGTTGCCATTTCCTTCTCCAATGCATGAAAGCGAAAAAGTGAAAGTGAAGTCTCTCAGTCGTGTCCGACTCTTAGCGACCCCATGGACTGCAGCCCACCAGGCTCCTCCATCCATGGGATTTTCCAGGCAAGAGTACTGGAGTGGGGTGCCATTGCATTCTCCATAAATATACTATATACTATAAATATATAGGATAATATACTAATAAATCAATAGAAAAAGTATAAAAAAAACAATAGCACAGTGTGAAATTAACATACACAAATCAATATTCTCCCTAAATAAAAATAAACAATTAAATATATAATAAAAAATGACCCCAAATATAGTAGTAACAAAAAAGCGTAAATATTCATGAATAATCTTAAAAAAAAATGTATAAAACTTTGTAAGATTTAATAGATTATACACCAATTTTTTTTGCTCTTCCTTTCTCTGAGTACACATTTACATTGTCCTTCTGATGTCCTTGAAGTCAGGCATGGTCATTCAATAATACAGGACAATGCTGTCAGACAGATGTCATAAGAGTCACTTCCCTCATAGGGAAGAAATTCTTAATTTATAGTGCATCTATTTTTATAATCTCTGAACAAATTAGTTCCTTAGAGGAGAAGAAAAAAAAAATTTAAGAGTGTGGCTTTGAGAAAATCCTTTGAATTGAAAAGTGTACTATCAACTGATTACATGTTTAAAGCTCAAGTCTCTGGACCATGTTTGTCCAAGCAAACTTTCTTAATAATGAAATTATGCTATTCTCTGCAGCCCAATATGATAGCCACTAGCCTTATGTGGTTGAAAGTGAAAGTGAAAGTCGCTCAGTCTTCCCGGACTCTTTGGGACCCCATGGACTATAGAATCCATGTAATTCTCCAGGCCAGAATAATAGAGTGGGTAAGAAAGGCAACGTCAAAGAATGTTCAAACTATCACACAATTGCACTCATCACACATGCTAGTAAAGCAGTGCTCAAAATTCTCCAAGCCAGACTTCAACACTACATGAACCATAAAATCTCAGGTGTTCAAGCTGGATTTAGAAAAGGCAGAGGAACCAGAGATCAAATTGCCAACATCTGCTGGATCATTGAAAAAGCAAGAGAGTTCCAGAAAAACATCTATGTCTGCTTTATTGTCTATGCCAAAGCCTTTGACTGTGTGGATCACAACAAAATGTGGAAAATTCTTAAGGATATGGGAATATCAGATGACCTGACCTGCCTCCTGAGAAATCGGTATGCAGGTCAAGAAGCAACAGTTCAAACTAGATATGGAACAGCAGACTGGTTCCAAATAAGGAAAGGAGTATGTCAAAGTTGTATATTGTCACCCTGCTTATTTAACTTACATGCAGAGAAAATCATGAGAAATACTAGGCTGGATGAAGCACAAGCTGGAATCAACATTGCCAGGAGAAATATCAATAAACTCAGATACGCAGATGACAACACCCTTATGGCAGAAAGTGAAGAAGAACTAAAGAGCTTCTTCATGAAAGTGAAAGAGAGTGAAAAAGTTGGCTTAAAACTCAACATTCAGAAAAACTAAGATCATGGCATCTGGTCTCATCATTTCATGGCAAGTAGATGGGGAAACAATGGAGACAGGGACTGACTATTTTCTTGGGCTGCAAAATCTCTGCAGATGGTGACTGCAGCCATGAAATTAAAAGACACTTGCTCCTTGGAAGAAAAGTTATGACAAACCTAGACAGCATATTAAAAGGCAGAGACATTACTTTGCTATAAAGGTCCATCTAGTCAAAGCTATGATTTTTCCAGTAGTCATGTACAGATGTGAGTTGGCCTGTAAAGAAAGCTAAGTGCCAAAAATCTGATGCTTTTGAACTATGGTGTTGGAGAAGACTCTTGAGAGTCCATTGGACTGCAAAGAGATCCAACCAGTCCATCCTAAAGGAAATCAGTCCTGAATATTCAGTGGAAGGACTAATGCTAAAGCTGAAACTCCAGTACTTTGGCTACCTGATACAAAGAACTGACTCATTGGAAGAGACACTGATGCTGGGAAAGATTGAAGGCAGGAGGAGAAGGGGATGACAGAGGATGAGATGGTTGGATGGCATCATTGACTCAATGGACATGAATGTGAGCAATCTCCGGAGTTGGTGATGGACAGGGAAGCCTGGCTTGCTATAGTCCATGGTGTCACAAAGAGTCATGACTGAGCGACTGAAGTGAACTGAACTGAGACTTTCCCTCTCCAGCGGATCTTCTCAACCCAGGGATCAAACCCAGGTGTCCTGCATTGCAGGTGTATTCTTTACCAGCTGAACCACAAAGGAAGCCCAAGAATAGTGGAGTGGGTAGCCTATCCATTCTCCAGTGGATCTTCCCCACCCAGGAATCAAATCCAGGTCTCCTGCATTGCAGGCAGATTCTTTACCAACTGAGCTATTAGGGAAAATGAACACTATGCTGCTGCTGCTGCTAAGTTGCTTCAGTCATGTCCAACTCTGTGCGACCCCACAGATGGCAGCCCACTAGGCTCTTCTGTCCCTGGGATTCTCCAGGCAAGAATACTGGAGTGGGTTGCCATTGCCTTCTCCAATGCAAGAAAGTGAAAAGTGAAAGTGAAGTCACTCACTCATGCCCGACTCTTAGCAACCCCATGGACTGTAGCCTACCAGGCTCCTCCATCCATGGGATTTTCCAGGGAAGAGTACTGGAGTGGGGTGTCATTGCCTTCTCAGAATGAACACTATAAAAGTGCCTAATATGACTGAGGAGCTGAATTTTAAATCGAATTTAGCTTAACTTGGGCTTCCCCAGTGGCTCCATTGGTAAAGAATCTGCCTGCAGTTCAGGAGACCTAGGCTCTATCCCTGGGTTGGGACGATCCCCTGTAGAAGGGACAAGTTACCCACTCCAGTATTCTGGCCTGGAGAATTCCATGGACTACATGCCATAGGGTCACATAGTGGGACATGACTGAGCAAAATTTCACTTTCACTTTCATGTGAAATGGAGTATTTTTGCTCTACCAGTAAACAAGGCTTTTCTAAACGCAAGTTTCTGAGCCCAGGTGAAACAAAGCCAGCTATTTGGAAGCCATCAGCTACTTCCTCTCTGGTAAGCACTGCGGACCTGGGGGAATGTGAGAGGTGGCCATCTGCCACATTTGCCATCGCTTGTGGTAAACAAGTAATTAGAATGTGACCAATAAAGTAGGCTTGGCCCCAGGGAGCTAGATCCATATGAAAGAAATGATTTCAGCAAGCCTGGACACTTGTATCTTCCCATACATAGAAGATCACTACATCTCTTCATGTGAGGGATTTAGTTTTCTCTTAAATAACAGTAATCTTTTAAAATTCAGATTATCTGCTCCTTGCTGCCAACTTACATGTAGCCTGGCTCCTCCCCTGTCTCCTCAGAGTCAGTTCTCTCAGGGTCACCTGAGAGACTGTCTCCCTGGCTGGAGCACTAACATTCCCATGGAATAAAATCTAGCTCTCAATGTTTAGGTTGTGCTTTTTTGGTTTTTTTTTGTTGTTTTTTTTTTTTTTTTGTAGTCCACACTTAACATAATTTAAATTCAAATAGCCACAAGTAACTAGTTGGCTAATGACTATCGGAATGAATAGTGCATGTTTGGACTGACAACATAAACTAATGTGGTAAGGATAAAAGTAGCAGGACTTTTCCCCTCTTTTTAGCTTCATTCTCTTTCCATGAGTCTTTGCTATGTTTCTTTTGGTAAATCAAATTCTCTATTTTGAGAACAAAATTTGATTTGGAAACCACTTGAGAGATCAGGGATTAGCATGTTCTTTAAATTTGCTGACTGGACTTTGATAATCTTCCAAATTGTAATAGTTTGTAAAAACAGATACAAAACTCTGCAGCAATTCACATCAAGCAGTGGAGTCTTAAGTTCTTTCCCACACTGACTCTGGTCTTAAGATTGTGACCTGCTTTGTTCAATGAGATAAACTAGCCATGGTCAGTCAAGCAGACCTGGGAGAACCATAAAGCTGATCCCAGAACAAACTGCCAGCACATAAATTGTGAACTAAGTAAATGATTTTTGTTTTAATCTTTTAAGTTCAAGGGCAGTCTGCTATGTAGCAAAACTACTAATAACAAATGTTTTGTTAACTCTTGGGGTCTTTATAAATGGAAGACTTCAAAACACAGCAAATGAATAGAATTTCTCATTCCTTGAAGTTAACTATTCCAATTCCTGTAAGAATTAAGGTGAGTCTCCTGATAGAACTTCAACTCCTCCCAGCTACTGAAACTATTTTAGGTTGATAATTGCCAACTTAAGAAAATGGAGTGAAGGGGACTGGCAATCATGGTTTCTGATCTGTAACTTAAGAAATTTTGGTCACTGGATACAAAAAGTCAGTGTAACAAGAAAAATAATATTTCATATATTAATTCTTTTGTATTTAACATATCTATACATAAATTTACAAGTATATTTAATCTTCAGTTGTCCTGGGAATTTGAAAATTAAAAGATTAATATTTAAAATATTAGAACTGGCATATTATTGTTAGAGTGTCTATTTACAGAAGCATCATAATTTGTCAGTCTCTTTTCAAGTTACTGGTAAGCTATTTCAGATATAATTAGGAAATGGAGGTTGAAAAAACAGTAATTTTCAGACTTAGTTATTTAGCTTCAGACTTAGGCTTTGTAGCTAATACAATTAATATACTGCTCCAAATGCACTGTTCCAAAAAAATGTACTGTATTTTGGGCTTCGCTAGTAGCTCAGCTGGCAAAGAACCTGCTTGCAAGGCAGGGGACCTCAGTTCTATTCCTGGGTTGGGAAGATTCCTTGGAGAAGGGATAGGCTACCCACTCCAATATTCTTGTGCTCCCCTGGAGGCTCAGATGGTAAAGAATCCACCTGCAATGCAGGAGACATGGATTCAGTCCCTGGGTTGGGAAGATCCCTTGGAGGAGGTCATGGCAACCCACTCCCGTATTCTTGCCTGGAGAATCCCATGGACAGAGGAGCCTGGCGGGCTACAGTTCATGGGGTCTCAAAAAATGGGACATGGCTGAGCAACTAAGCACAACACAGAAATTTATTTCTGAGAATTCTGGGGGCTAAATCTGTTATTTCTCACCAGGGATCCCAAAATGAACTCACAGGAACAATGGTTGACAATGGAAGAGAAGCCCCAAGCTAATGTGGGTTGCCTCTTTCTCATGAATACTGATCTGATAGGGAGTCTGCATTAGGGCCAGATGACTATGACTGGAGGCTAGTCTATTGGTACTTAATTTTAAGGCTGAGTTAAAAAGTCGATTATCACTTACAATTTAACCTTTATTAGCAAAAAGTGTAATGTTTGAACTTCATCTCTTGATATAGTCTCCATTTTTTCCCGAATTTGGATAATATATTAATCACAGTAAGACCAACATACACACACACATACAATTCATGCTACATATTCAGTGCAAGCTGTCAATAAATATCAGCTCTTCATAGTAATTCTGAACTCATGATGACAAAGGCTCCATTATCATGTAACTGCATCATCTGGATACCAGAGTCTCTTCAGTCACCACTGCAGTGCAAGAAACAGCTTGGGAGACAAGTACCAACAGTGTCATCATTTGGCTTTAAAGTGCCACAGATAATTTACATTGCCATTTCATCAGATAGAATAATCAGGCAGTCATACCTGGTTTCAAAATGGTGGGGAAAAAATTCACAACCCCATACTCAAAGACTTTTTCCCTTAAAAGAGCTTTACCCTCTGCATCCTGTAAATTTTGTTACATTTTCAAAATTTTAGCAGCCACTAACCGCAGAGGGTTGGAGGAGGGGTCTGTGGAATGAGAAGAAGTAACATCTTCTATGGGCTCCCCAGGTGGCTCAGACTGTAAAGAATTTGCCTGAAATACAGGAGGCCCAGGTTGATAAGACTCTTACCAAAGCCACAAAACCACTATGGGCTTCCCCAGGGGCTCAGTGGGAAAGAATCTGCCTGCCAAGCAGGAACCACAGGAGACATGGGTGATTCGATCCCTGGGTGGGGAAGATACCCTGGAGGAGGGCCGACAACCCACTCCAGTATTTTCACCTGGAGAATCCCCATGGACAGAGGAGCCTGGCAGAGCAGCCATAGCATTCCAGAGTCCAACACAATTGAAACGACTCAGCACAGCACACACAACGCCTTCTATGCTTTTGTCCAGTGCCGAGGACACCACTCTGTAGTAGTTTCTGGGACCAGCTGGTGACATTTGGTTCCATGGTAGCACATCAGTATTAATATCTGGGTGGTGATGAGGAGTAATCAGTCTCCAGAACCCCTGAATCTGGGACATTTTTAAATGAAAAACTTTCTTGGTGTGGTCAGCAGGTTCTTGTTGGAACCTCTCCAGTGACCTGAGAAAGGCAAGCTTGAGGAATCCACAAAGCCTGCCTTCATCTCACCTTGGGAATGTCATAACCTTGGCAGTGGCAATAGGGCAATTTTGGTGGGGATGGGGAATTATCTTGATATCTGCCCTTTCTCTACTTACTGGGCTTCTCTGCCATTTTTGGGTCCTCTCTTCTAGGTCTCAGCAATTCCAGGTGGGCTTTTGGATGCTAAAGCTCAGGAAACTATCAAAGGACATCTTGCATTTGTATCTTCATCACTAATCACGCTGCTTGACACACTGTCTCAGCCAAACAAACTCCTAAGAACTGCTTTTTATGATTGTTGTGGCCACCTCAGATGACCTCGAGAAATTAGGTGTTTTTGTTTGTTCCTCTGAGATCCGCTTGCATGAATCCTTGCACTGTTCTGTTTGGTTGTCTGCTGGGGTCCCTAAACTCTAAAACAGTGAGAGGCGCTCCTATTGCTGAAACATACACAAAAACTCAATATAACTTCCTAAGTATAACATTAATGTAGAAACACTTTTTAAAATTGGAAATAATTTCACTAGGTTGTAAACCTATGTCATCAAGTCATTTAAAATAGTAACTGTATATTCCAGTGCACTATGAGTATATATTTATATATACTTATTTTTATAAGACATATTTATTTTTAGGAAGTGCAAAAACATACAAATTCTACTGCTTATAGGGCTTTCCTAATGCATTTCAGGGTGTACTATTTACATTTTAAAGCAACAGAACTATTTGCATAACAAATCTTGAAATGTACTAAATCACTATGCATATCCATAACCAATATTATGTTGATGAATATATTTTTAAGATAACAGAAAAAAGATTTGAAGATGTTCTGATTTACTTATACAGGACTGGCACAATATTGTAAATTCCAAAATAGCATCACATGTTACTAAGAACATATGAGAAAGGTGAAAGGGATGATAGGAAAAGTATGAGAGAGCAAAGAAGGGAAGGATCACAGGGGAAGGGGGAGAGACAGAGAGCAGAAGATTAAAAAGAGCAGAAACAAGAAAAAAGAGAGGAAGGGAGAAATGAGGAGAATACATGGAAAGATTAAAAAAAAAAATAGCTTTATTTTATCACTGCCTTGATCAAGGAATTGAATCCATTATCATCATTTCACCAAAGAGGTTTAGGAAAGTAATTCTGTTTGCTCCACTTGGTGTTTATTAAAGAGGAAAGAAAGTGATCACACTCTACTGTCAGCAAAAATTTAATTGTAGTAAAGCACTGAAGCTTAGAAGCATTCATTTTCCTTGGCTAAGTTATCTTCAAACTCGTAAGGGAAATAAACTAAGTTTGTGGGAAGTCTTTGAACGTCTATAAAATAGGGACTGTTTGATTTGTCACAGAGACAGTTCTCATCTTGAATATCATTGCATTTCTTTATGTTTTGATCAGTAAATCTTAAAACTAGATCATGTTTCAAAGAACTATAAAATTAGGGCTTTGGTAACTATAAATCAGAGGTGTAAAGTATGGTCTTCATACCAGCATTGTCAGTTTGATTTTAAAATATCTGAAATGTACGACTCTACCCTTTCCACCACATAAATAGAAGATATAGAAAACTTTATAATAAAGTTCCAATAAGAAGACAGAAAAAGACACATCTCCCTGATTCTGACTTCTCCTTCTTCTCCACATCTGCAGAGACACCCAAACACAAACACACAAACACAGAGACAGACACAGACTCAAGGACAAACATACTTGAGTCTATGAAGGTAGGAAAGAATGGCTTAATTAAAATCTGGACATAAACTCAGTGGTCTACTTAAGAAAAGAAGTATTAATTGCTCAGTCATCTCTGACTCTTCAACCCCATGCATGGACTGTAGCCCGCCAGGCTCCTCTGTCCATGGAATTCTCCAGGCAAGAATACTGGAGTGGGTTACCATTTCCTTCTCCAGAGGAATCTTTCCATCCGGTCTCCTGCATTGCAGGCAGATTCTTTACTATCTGAGCCACCAGTGACTCCTGATCTAGGTGGTTTTATTGAGTAACAAATTAATTTTCCAGAAAATGATATAGTTTCTTAAGGCTGCCATACCACAGTCACGGTATGGCTTAAAACAACAGGAGTGTAATCTCTCACAGTTCCTGACACTGGAAGCCAAAATCAAGTGTGGGCAGAGTTATGACCCTTCTGGGGCTTTGTGTAAAATCCTTTTTTCTCTGTAGCTTCCAGGGGCAACAGGCCAACCTTGCTGCTGCTCAGCCTGCAGCTGCATCACTCTTGTGTCCGCCCCTGTCACCACAGGATATCCTCCTCCTACTGGTCTGTGTTCACAATGTCTTCCCTCTACTCATGCTTGTCTTTCCTTCTTAAAAGAACACCAGTCATTTTACATTAAGGACTCACCCACTTCAGTACGATCTCATCTGAGGCAATTACATCTGCAATGACCCTATTTTCCATTTAGGTCATATTATGGAATTTGGGACTTCCCAGGTGGTGCTAGTGGTAAAGGATCCACCTGCCAATGCAGGGCACATAAGAGATGCAGGTTCAATCCCTTGGTGGGGAAGACCCCTGGAGGGGGAAATGGCAACCCACTCTAGTATTCTTGCCTGGAGAATCCCATAGAGTTAGGAGTCTAGCGGGCTACCATAAATAGGGTTGCAGAGTCGGACACAACTGAAGCGACTTATCACACACACACACACAACTTTAACACACATTTTTAAGGGATACAATTCAACCTACAACAGTAGATGAAGTTATTTCTTAAACGTACAAAACTGTTTCCATTTCTTTTATCATATTGCTGGTAAGCTGCTAAGTTGCTTCAGTCGTGTCCGAATCTGTGCTACCCCAGAGATGGCAGCCCACCAGGTTCCCCCATCCCTGGGATTCTCCAGGCAAGAACACTGGAGTGGGTTGCCAATTCCTTCTCCGATGCATGAAAGTGAAAAATGAAAGTGAAGTCGCTCAGTGATATCCGACTCTTAGCGACCCCATGGACTGCAGCCTACCAGGCTCCTCCATCCATGGGATTTTCCAGGCAAGAGTACTGGAGTGGGGTGCCATTGCCTTCTCTGTTTATCATATTAGAAAGTCTTTAAAACCTACTAGAAACTGCCAAGCTTTCTTTTTGGTATTTATTTTAACTACTAGTAAAAATAATATAGATTAAGCATGGAAAATGTAAAAATGCATAAACTTATAATGAAGGCAGTTACAATCACCCATAGAAATTAACTGCAATAAAAATACTTTGGTATTTATGTAAAAGAATAAGTTCATTCTGCACATACAATTCTATGTTTTATTCTACACAATATCAAATATACTACTTGTACTCACAATATGTATCCACTAGCTGTAGGGTCTTATATTTAAACACCTTTCTATTAATGGTTATTCATTTTGTTCTCAAATATATCCCATTTTAAATATTTTGTAGTAAATAGCATCTAAAATCTTTATCTACATTTAGAATCATCCTTTTTTCTGATCTCTCATGTATTTTCTGCTCCATCTCTGGTATCTAAGGTTATAAACTTCTTTCAAGTTCATGTTATCATTTCTATTCAGCATTTTGTACCTGATGTCCAATCACTCTTCTTGAAACACACTTTTCTGAACATCTCATAGGCTGCTACTGCTGCTTCTGGTAAGTCGTTTCAGTCGTGTCCGACTCTGTGCTACCCCAGAGACGGCAGCCCACCAAGCTCCCCTGTCCCTGGGATTCTCCAGGCAAGAACACTGGAGTGGATCACCATTGCCTTTTCCAATGCAGGAAAATGAAAAGTGAAAGTGAAGTCGCTCAATCGTGTCCGACTCTTAGCGACCCCATGGACTGCAGCCTACCAGGCTCCTCCATCCATGGGATTTTCCAGGCAAGAGTACTGGAGTGGGTTGCCATTGCCTTCTCTGATTTTATAGGCTACCTCTTTCTAATCCTTCAGCCCTCTCTTTAGGTATCACTCTATAGACAGGCCTTTCCTGACACCTTGCAAAATGATGTACTAGTTCCCTATACTGTAATAAAGTCCATAACACAAATGTTCCTCATTTTTTATTTAGTACTGTGAATGGAGGATCTGTGACTTTCTTATCTGCCCAACACTCCCCAATGCACAAAATATAACTGCTCAACAAACATTCTCTAACAGTCCCTATCTTGGAAATGTCACCATCAAACTTCCAGCTTCCATACCTGCATTCTGAATCTTGTACAGCTTCTGAGTTACCATCGTGTTAAAAAAATCCACGTTATCACTGTATCTACTACAGTGCTTAAATAAAATCCACTCTCCACACCCCCTTTTATAATCCATTCTCAATTTTCAGTGTCTTTTATAACGATTATTAAAACTATGCACTTTTACTATTCATAATATCCAATGGCTTTTACTGCTTTCAAGGTAAAGAGAAAGTCTTTCACATTACTCCGATAGTTTGCGTATAGCACCTGGGTTCCTGCCCAGCCTAACGTCACCATTTCCTGCCTTATTTTGCCTGCTGCAAGCATATGGACTTTCTTTGAGATCCTCAAAACTGCCATGTTGTCTCTGCCATAAATAATTTATACAAGTTGTTTACTTTATAAAAAAATGATTATACCTGCTCTAACTCTGTATAAAATACTCACTCTTTTTTTACATATATAATCTTTCATTGGGTGATCAATCCATTAACCTATTAATCAAAGGCATAATGTTTTAACAAATTACTATGAATATTTAACAGATGGCAGGAAGACGAAAACTAACATGCATTAAAAGCTAAGTGCCAAGCCCTCCTTTTGTTGTTGCTATTTTGCTTTGTTTTTAACTTTTTCTTTCAATTTTATTGAGATATAATTGACAAATGGCAGTCTTTAAGGTGTACAGCATAATGATTTGATTTGCATTGTGAACTGCTTATCACAGTGAGCATCCATCAAACTTATATAGATACAAAACTAGAGAAATATCTTTTTCCTTGTGAGGAGAATTCCTAGGTTTTATGCTCTTACATAACATACGTGCATGCCCAGTCATTTTAGTCGTGTCTGACTCTTTGCAACCCTATGGACTGAAGCCAGCCAGGTTCCTCAGTCCATGGGATTCTCCGGACAAGAATACTGGAGTGGGTTGTCATGCCTTCCTCCAGGGGATCTACCTGACCCAGGGTTTGAACTTCTGTCTCCTACATTTCCTGCATTACAGGCAAATTCTTTACCAGTGAGCTACTGAGGAAGCCCTCATATATAACATACAGCAGTGTTAATTATATTTATCATATTGCACATTACATCCCTGGTTCTTATGTATCTATAACTGCAACTTTCTACCTTCTGACTGCCTCATCTAACTCCCCCTCTTGCCATTGCACAACTCATTCTTAAAATATCAATTCTAAGATCATGTGTTCAGAGAAACCCTTTCTGGCTTTGCTGACTTTATCAGATTCCAGTATGTTTGTTCTTAAAGCATAAAAACATGTTGTGGATTTCCTTTATAGAATACCATTTATCTAACATTAGATCTGTCTTTTAACATGCAGATGTAAAGCTGGGCGATGTGATACTTACTTGGGGACAGGGTGGATATATGAGTTTCTTTCAGAACTTTGCTTGGAAAGAAACTCATCTTGTCTCCGGTTGTTGCATCTCTCATCTCCCAGCAGAGGCCTTGTTTGCTTCCCCCTCACTGAGCTCTTCTACCCCCTCACCAAGCCATTCTGTAACTCCCGGAGCTTCACAGTGAGCCATGTGTGTTGGGAGGTGCTGGGGGGAGGGGAAACACCTCAATGGACTCTGAGAGTCTTCTGATTTCAGCCTTGTCACATACATCTATTGTTTAATAAGTCCTTTCAACAGGGAATTCAAACAAAAGTATATCCAGTTTTGGTTTATCATTAAAAAGTAGACCTGTGGCGGATTCATGTTGATATATGGCAAAACCAATACAATATTGTAAAGTTAAAAAATAAAATAATAATAAAAAAGTAGTGAAATATTATTTAAAAGAAAAAAATATTTTAGGGAGGTGCCTTTTATATCATTGACTCCTGGTTCATGATATATTAGTTCTCATGGAAAAATTCAAAGTTTATGAACAGTCGAACCAATAAAAATAAACCTTCCTCAGATCCTTTCCCCCAAATACCTAGATTTTCTCCTCAAAGACAATCCTAATAATGATTTTTTTTTAAGCTTTCCAGAAATGCAAGAATTTCTATTACTAGGACAGATTTATTATTTTTTTTTTGCAGATGTATAACAATGCAATTATTTATTGATTGATTGAAATATTGATTTATAATGCTGTGTTAATTTTTGCTATACACCAAAGTTAAAAAAAAAAAAAAGAGAGAATGGATAAACAACAAGATCCTACTGTATAGCACAGGGAACTATATTCAATATCCTGTGGTAAACCATATGGAAAATAATATAAAAATATGCATATATATAGCTGAATCACTTTGGTGTATAGGACAGATTTTTTTGACAAAAATTGGTGTGGTCTTGCCAGAATATTGACTAATAATAATACATTATTAATATACATAAAAGGATCACACATCTTTATTGTCTCATCATTCAGTTCAGCCAAACATTATAGTATTCCCAGCTCCCCTGTTTCTGTTGCTACCATTTTATAAGATTTTTAAGGGTTCTGCACTATAAAATACTTTTCAGTTTCTCAACTTACCTCCTTTCCTGATCAGAATTCAGCATTATTGGTTCTGTTAATTCTGTTACCACTAAACCATCTGTTTTCTAGCTTACAATATTTTGTTGATATATAACATACTCCTCTATCCTCCCTGCCTGCCTGACTTTATGATTCACTTCCTTTTTAATCCTGCTTCCCTTAATCACTTTAGTGAAGTTTCAGAGAGAGAGTGAAATTATGTGCACATATCCAGCTCACAATTTTAACTGAGAATTTCTTATTGCTTTTAATCTCTTATAGCAGGAGGATTGGAAATTTTTCCTGTAAATGAACAGACAGTAAATAATTTATGCTCTTCCAGTCAATGAGACTCTGTCACAACTACGAATTCTACCTTTGGGTTACAAAGGCAATCATAGACAATATATAAATTAAAAAGCATATTTGTATCCCAAAAACTTTATTTATAAAAGCAGGTGATTGGTAGGATTTAGCCAGTAAGCCACAGATTTTTGATATAGCTTAAAGAATTAATCACTAATCACTTCAATAATTTTGCTACATCTTTCTTCTTCAACATATTCTTAAATGATATAAAGTCCAGAACTGTAATCAATCAGTCAATCCTTTCTTTCTCTCTCTGTCTCTCTCTCTCTCACACACACACAGACACACACACGCATGCACGGAGGCACACACAGATACACAAGCACACCCTACGTCATTTTAGTATGTGGAACCAGCACAATTCATGACAAGGAATCAGCATCTATAATGTCCACCTCACTCTTCTTTTATGTTGAGGCTATTCCTTTGCTTAGGTTGAAAACAGACTCAATTGTGTAATGGAGTTGTCAGAGAAACTTTAGTTTCTCTAAAGTTTAGTCTGGGAAGGTGGGATGAGATGGAAAGCTTCTTTCTAAATTAATCCTCCTCTGAAACTAGCTGTGGTTTTCTCTCTTTGAGACTGATGTACAAAGATACACCAGAAAGAAATGAAGTAGGACTTTCTTACCTAACTAGACCTGTTGTAAGACAGCATTGAATTCTCTGGGCCTGCTGCTGCTGCTGCTAAGTCGCTTCAGTCATGTCTGACTCTGTGGGACCCCATAGATGGCAGCCCACTAGGCTCTCCTGTCCCTGGGATTCTTCAGGCAAGAACACTGGAGTGGGTTGCCATTTCCTTCTCCAATGAATGAAAGTGAAAAGTGAAGGTGAAATTGTTCAGTCATGTCCGACTCTTAGCGACCTCATGGACTGCAGCCCACCAGGCTCCTCTGTCCATGGGACTTTCCAGGCAAGAGTACTGGAGTGGGGTGCCATTGCCTTCTCTGTCTCTGGGCCTGACAGGGGTTAAAGTTAACCTTTTATCCTGTGAGTGCTTTCAGGATGTTATTCAGCACATTCCCCACTGCTGGTGCCCCTCTGACAAGTCCCAGGAGTAAGAGGCAATTACTCTTGGCTCCCCTCAACCTCTGCCTCATTGTTGGTGAACACACAGCTTCTGGCCAGCCAAGGACGTAGCTAGGAAAGTAGTTTATGAGTCATGTCATGACTTCTCAGCATCTTTTTTCTTTTAATTGGATTTGGTATGCCAGTTGAAATTGCAGCTTACCTTTCCATCTCTCTCTCTCTCTCACACACACACACAAAGAGACTTAATTTACAGCCTAGTTTTTCTCTTGTCCTAATATTTTTTCTATATTTTGGGGTTTTGAATCATGTCTTTTTTGGGGGGTACTGAAGATATTTGATTGGGGTTGTACTCCAATCTCATATACCTCAGGTAATATCCCTTCAAGTGTTCTCTATAGCCTAAAGATTTTGTTGGTAAAAAAGGAAATGGTTCTGTTTGGCATATTCTCCTCTGATTCTGATTTCTGCCTCTCAGGGTCAGATCTAGAGGATAGGGAATAAGAAGACCAAGAACAATATGACTGCACTATTTGGAGGTCCCTTTTGTTTATGACCATCCACTGTCATGACAGGTACTCAAATGCTAGACATTTTACTGATTATTTTTGTGAATTTGTGAGCTCAACCATCCCCACATGCCAATTTCTGGCAAGTGCTATAGACCGCCCCCCTCCCGCCCACCCCTCAGAGAAGGCAATGGCAACCCACTCCAGTACTCTTGCCTGGAAAATCCCATGGACAGAGGAGCCTGGTGGGCTGCAGTCCATGGGGTCACTGGGAATTGGACACGACTGAGCGACTTCACTTTCACTTTTCACTTTCATGCATTGGAGAAGGAACTGACAACCCACTCCAGTGTTCATGCCTGAAGAATCCCAGGGATGGGAGAGCCTGGTGGGCTGCCATCTCTGGGGTCGCACAAAGTCAGACTCGACTGAGGCAACTTAACAGCAGCAGCAGCAGCATAGACCCCTTGGCTTGATTGGTTTGCTCCTGGGGTCTCCTTATCCCAGCAGGCATCTATCTTAGTGCAGCTGTGTTTTAGGCTGTCTCTTGACCCAAAGGAAAACACACACATGTTGCCATGTCAAACTCTATAAAGGAGGCTGCTCCTACGGCCGACCCTCTCTCCTGGCCCTACTATTTTAGGCTGCTTGAGATGACAGCTCACATTCTGGTTTCTCTTGACAAGAAGCAAGCAGGCATTTTATCATTGCAGGTCAACCTCAGCAAATTCCTGGAATAAACAACATGCTTTCCTAAAAACTACTTTGACTCCTGATGGCAACAAGTGGTGAGCCCATGATATCCTGCATCTCTGTATCAGTTTTCCCATTAGCATAAACTATTTCCTTAATATCTTTCTCTGGGGCCACATGGTGAAAGAAGCAACTCCTAGAAGGGAGATTAAGGGAATGGCCAATTCTACTTATCTGAATTCTAATCAAAGGGCATAGCATATCTACTAAGGAATCTCCTGGAACCATGTAACAAGACCAATTGGCACAGACTCAGTTTTGCCACACTTTGCCCATTTCTGAAAAATAAAACAGTGAGCTATAACCTATGAATCCAATTCTCTTATATTTACATATGAAAGGAAAGAGGGTGAATTCTTGGAATTCAAACTTTCCTCCTTAAAATGCAGTTGATCTGGGGAGATTATCTTCTAGGATTTAGTATTGTGGAGGATAAATGGAAGATCACTAGAGGTTAATTCTGAGACCAATTTGGGTCTTGTCTCTCTATATATACATTTTTTTAATTTTAATCTTTGGTTTTGCTGAGATTTTTTTTTTTTTTTTTCAGATAAAATTTCAGCTCAATGTCTAGATCTGTGTGTGCTTTCATAATTTTTTTTCTGGAACATATTGAACCTTTAACAATAAGATGAAATGGAAGTAATAAAGAAAAATCAAAATAAGAATGTTAACATTACAAACAGATAAAAATGAAAGATTGCCTGCTATTCTTTGCTGGTTATCCTAACACTGCTCTCTATTATAGGCTTTCTCAACCTTGGCACTACAGACCTTGTGGAATGCACTATACTTTTTGCAGGGATCTGTCCTGGGCAGTATCAGAGAAGGCAATGGCACCCTACTCCAGTACTCTTGCCTGAAAAATCCCGTGGATGGAAGAGTCTGGTGGGCTCCAGTCCATGGGGTTGCTAAAAGTCAGACACAACTGACCGACTTCACTTTCACTTTTCACTTTCATGCATTGGAGAAGGAAATGGCAACCCACTCCACTGTTCTTGCCTGGAGAATCCCAGGGACATGGGAGCCTGGTGGGCTGCCGTCTATGGGGTTGCACAGAGTTGGACATGACTGAAGCAACTTAGCAGAAGTCCTGGGCTGTATAGCATGTCTTGCCAGATTCTCTGTCCCCTACCCAAAATATGCCAGTAGTATCATTCCTCTCCCTCACAATGTGACAATCAGATTGTCTCCTGACATTGGCAAATATTGCCTTGAGGCAAAATTTGCTTCTCAGTTAAGAATCCCTGCTCTCAAAGGTAACAGTTTTATGAGTTTTATTTTTTAAGATTATAGAGTGATTACTTCCATAACCAGAACATATGCTTCTATCTCTATTTCAGATACATCAACCCCCACTTCCTATTACTCTCCTTCCTGTGTTTCATGATGTTATTATTTTTAGTAATAGTCCTACATTTCAAAGCTTATGGAATATACTTGTCTTTCTTGATTTGTTCTATGTATTATCCATGACTCCTACATTCTCTTCTCCTCTCCTCCACTTTATCTCCAAAATTCTTTCTACAATATTGCTCTTGCGTCTGTTTATTTTAATACCACTTCAGTGTTTCTGGTACAGAGAATTATAAGCAGCGTATTTTAAAAGGCTTAGAAATCACCATTCACACAACTCCTATTGACACAAAGAAATGAATATACATGGCTTTAGAAAATCAAACAGTACAGATAAGTATATAAAAGAACATAAAAGCCTTCATCTCTGCAATAGCTCAGACTCTTGTGACAAGAGAACCTGGTCACCCTGGATGAGAATTTAATGCAGCAGAAGCAAACAGATAAAATGGAACAAATACAGCAGAAAGTACAATTGAATTTCTGTTGCCTGAAAGAGAAGTCCCAATGCTGAGGCCAAGTGAATTATCCTTTTCATATCCCATCAAGTCCTCAAATCCTGTTATAGGATTGTTTGTTTCATTTTCTGGATGAGATATCCATGACTCTGAGCAGCCTCCTCGCAGCTGGTGCAGGCACAGAGCAGAGGAATGCACAGACAGGTTTAGAATCCTTCCTCCCCACACAGTCTTCACAGGGGTCACCCTGTGAACAGAGCAGTGTGAACTTACAGCGACCTTGTGGCAGGTCTGGGCGGTATCCTCCAGGATTTTCCTGTTGGAATTGCTTCAGGACTTGTCTATATTTATAAAAGGCCTGAAAGTACAGATGTCTTGTTCGCCTTAAATCTAGTGTAAATGGCAATTATATTCCTCAAAGAAAACAGGTATTTCCTAAAACACCTGAAACCTTTTGAAGTTTCTATTGTGCTTCTTTTATCTGAGTCTGGCACAGGAGCCCCGAAAGAATCCCCAAGGTCCCACCAAACTCTGCATATAGTTTTGAATCTCCAGGCTCTCTGTGGCAGAACGCAGAGAACACTGCACCCTACACTGGACCATCTGGTGGCCATCGTGTGCTCTGCTCATCACTCAAATCTATAATTTGTTTTGCTTTAACTGTCCATGTAACAAAGTGTACACATGGGCTCAAAAGAACACAAGAAACAGTATTCAGCGAATTTTATGGATGGAGTATCATGGTCAATCAACTTGGCTTTCACTAACTCAGCATGGTCTTTACTCTCATATAGCATCTCATGCTCAAAACTTCACAGACACAGTAGAAGGTGACCTTTTCAAAGAACTGATCTTTTAATCTCCAGAACATGTCAGTTAACACTGTTTTTAGGGTGTGTAGGTGTGTGATAAGTTGCCCCACTTGTGTCTTTTTGTGCTCCCTTGGACTGTAGCCCACCAGGCTCCTCTGTTCATGGGATTCTCCAGACAAGAATACTGAAATGGGTTGCCATGTCCTCCTCCAGGGGATCTTCCTGATTTAGGGGTTGAATCCACATCTCCCACAGCTTCAACACTGCAGGTGGATTCTTTACCACTGACCCACTGGAAAGCCCATTTTTAGGGTACCTGCTACTTTTTGCCCTCCAAAAAATACACATGTGATCTTTTTCATAAAGTGTGAAATGCTACAGAATGGCTAGAGTGGTTAAGATCCCCGATCACTAAAGTGAGGTGCAGAGACAGAGAGCTGACATTCCAGTGATAGGTATTGCCACTGACATTAGCCCTGCTGCTATCTTCTTTAACCTCTGCATATTTTCATTCTCAGGAAGCCCATACACACAAATTCTCTCAACCTCAGCCTAGAGACCATTCAGTCAGCAAAGAATATTTCAACACACTGTTGTTTTCCAGATAAATGTACATGTCAAACATATATTGAAAGAGACTTCAAAGTACTTTTAAAAGATGTTCCTTGAGGATGAAAATACAGTATGTACAGAATAAATTCCTAAATTCCCTCATTTAGATTATTTTCTCGGTATTATAGCAGTGTCTTTCTGGTCCCTCACCTGACTTTAAATAGGGTCAATGATTAGTTGAAGTTTTCATGAAGCAGTCAGACAAAATAGGAATGTAACAGTTTTCAAATAAGCATTACAAATACAGACACTCTTATTTATGAAATTGTATTACTAAATTCAAACCATTTTTTAAGTATTCCTCAGGATTTTTGCTGTTATTAGTTGGTAGGTTTTGCTCACACAAAGGTGGATTCTTCACCAACTGAACCACCAGGGAAGTCCAAGAATACTGGAGTAGGTAACCTATCCCTTCTCCAGCGGATCTTCCTGACCCAAGAATCAAACTGGGATCTCCTGCATTGCAGAAAGATTCTTTGCCAGGTGAGGTACCAGGGAATCCAACACAAACTTCATATCCCTATATTTCTGTAAATATAGTCATTCTTCAGTATCTGTTGGCCTGGGGTCCATGAGCCCCCTCAAATACCAAAATCAGCAGGTGCTCAAGTCTCATATGAAATGGCACAGTATTCACATATAACCTATTCACTCCTCCAGTACACTTTAAATCATCTCTACTTAAAATGCCTGCTGCTAAGTCACATCAGTCGTGTCCGACTCTGTGCGACCCCATAGACGGCAGCCCACCAGGCTCCCCCGTCCCTGGGATTCTCCAGGCAAGAACACTGGAGTGGGTTGCCATTTCCTTCTCCAGTGCATAAAAGTGAAAAGTGAAAGCGAAGTCGCTCAGTCGTGTCTGACTCTTAGCGACCCCATGGACAGCGGCCCACCAGGTTCCTCTGTCCATGGGATTTTCCAGGCAAGAGTACTGGAGTGGGGTGCCATTGCCTTCACCGACTTAAAATGTCTAATATAATGTAAATGCTATATAGCAGTAGTGTTAGTCGCTTAGTCGTGTCTGATTCTGCAACCTTGTGGACTGTAGCCCATCAGGTCCCTTTGTCCATGGAATTATCCAGACAAGAACACTGGAGTGGGTTACCATTCCCTTATTCAAGAGATCTTCCAGACCCAGGGATTGGACCTGGGTCTCCTGCACTGCAGGAGATTTCTTTACCCTTTGCCTCTGAGCCACTAAGGAAGTCAAAAATTGCTATATAAATAGTTGGATATACAATGTATGTGTTATGTAAATAGTTGTCTGAAGAGTGCAGTAAATTCAACTTTGCTTTTTGGAACTTTCTGGAGTTTAAAAAAAAAAAAAAACTTTTGATCTACAGTTGTTTAAGTTCGCAGATGCAGAACCTGTGGCTATGGAGGGCCAACTATATAAGGTGTCTGTCTGTAAGAACCGCTTCTGAAGTTTCATTCTAGTCTGTATTTGACTTCACGGGCATGCTAGAATATTATTTTTGTTGTTGTTGGTATGGTGTCATTGAGAGATAGGACAGGAAGAGAGTATCATTTTCCTATTTTGAGCAATTAACTAACTACTTAAGAAAAGAACAATGTAGCAAGATGAGGGTCACTAGGTCCCTTTGGTGGCTAGAGAGTTATTTTGATGGGGAAAACTATTCCAGAAAGAACATGGAATCAGAGCATGGAATCAGAAAACCAAGAGCTGTGGTGGAGACAATGAACTTGGCTGGAGAGTTTTTTTTTTTTTTTTTTACTTTACAATATTGTCTTGGTTTTACCATATATCAAAATGAATCCACCACAGGTATACACATGTTCCCCATCCTGAACCCTCTTCCCTCCTCCGTCCCCATACCATCCCTCTGAGTCATCCCAGCGCACCAGCCCCAATCATCCAGTATTGTGCATCGAACCTGAACTGGTGACTCGTTTCATGTATGATATTATACATGTTTCAGTGCCCTTCCCCCAAATCATCCCACCCTCTCCCTCTCCCACAGAGTCCACAAGACTGTACTATACATCAGTGTCTCTTTTGCTGTCTCGTATACAGGATTATTGTTACCATCTTTCTAAATTCCATATATATGGCTGGAGAGTCTTATGTGAATGGGAACAAAGCACCATTGAACTGAATATATAAATGTATTCTTTGGTGTTGGAGGCTTTGAATCATATTTGTATTTCAGTTAGTAGGCAAAGATTTTGAACTGAGGCTGTGCCTGAAACAGAGCTGTTACTTAGGGAAAATCTAAGTTTCATTCTAGTCTGTATTTGAGTTCAGGGGCGTGTTATAATTTTATTTTTGGTGTTTTTGGTATGGTGTCAATGAGACATGTGATAGGAAGAGAATACAATTTTCCTATTTTGAGCAATTACCTCTCAGAAAGACCAACCAGAAAAGACAGGAGCACCAATTAGGTAATTAAAACAGTAGTCTTGGCAAGAGGTTATGAGGCTTTCCAGGTGGTGCAGTGGTAAAGAATTCACTTGCCAATGCAGAGATGGAAGAGACATGGGTTCAATCCCTGGATTGGGAAGACCCCTGGACTGGGAAGGAAATGGTAACTGTCTCCCATATTTTTGCCTGAGAAACCCCATAGACAGAGGAGCTTGGTGGGTTACAGTCCATGGGGTCGCAAAGAGTCAGACACGACTGAGCACACCCACACACACACACAAAATGAGGCTTCAACTAAAATAACTCCAGGAGTGGAGAAGGATGGATGTTTTAATACTGATTTCTGGTCTCTTGTCTGGGCACAGCTGTTAGGCACCTGACCTCAACAATTATAGCATTACTTTATATCAATCCACTTAATACAGCGTATTTACCAGAATGCTTTGATCAAATTCAACACAGGAATAAAAAGTTAAATATGTAGCTAAGATGCCTGCCTAGGTCAAGCTATGGCAAAGAGAACACTAGTGTCAGAGAAACATAAGACTACATGAAAAGGGAATTAGCAAGAGCTTCTCAAACTTGTAGGGACATCAGAATCACATGGGGGATTTTTTAAAAATAAAAATGAAGATGGCTGAATCTCACCCTAGAGAGTCAGATTCAGCAAAAGTTGAAGTGTTTATGCCACATACTCATATTTTTAAGAGACCTTTATGTGATCCTGGTACACAGTCAAGACTTTACTAATCTACAAATGAGGATCTGCTAACAAGGGCACTAGGCTGAGCACACACATTTATCAGGCCTTTAGGACACGCTGCTTCTTAGATGATGATCTGCCTCTGTTGTTTGCTGTGTTCCTACATGATTCTGTTCCATAATGTTCCCTCTGCTGCTCCTGATTACCACTAGAGTTTGACAACCTGAACTTCATGTTTCTGTGGACATCTTGATAACACAGTCCTGAACCTCTGAACTGGTAACATTAAGTTCATGACAAAATGTTGACTCAACTAAAGAATCTTCACTCTGTTATCAGGAAACTCAGGTTTAGTGACCTGATGCTGACTTCTTTAAAAATGTTCTGACACTGAAGTCTACCTCAACTGCAGTTAATTCAGAAAAGAAGATTCAAAGCTCTTTAGCTTATTTATCATGAAATTCAATAGCTAAATTGAATGTTTTGTCACAAGAGATTTTTGCAAAAGGTCATTTATATATCTATGTGTTTTTGGCTGTGAAAATATATATCTACCTCTCTCTCTCTCATACACTAGTACACACACACACACACCACACACGGCTCTTAAATTTTATTGGAATAATTAATTCACCTGGCATAGGTTGGTAATATCTTTCCAGAGAATAGTTTATACTTTTGAACTCATCATTTATCTTACCAGGTCAATTTACAGCAGAGATGTTTTACTGGAAGAAATGCCAAAAGGTAAAATTTACCTTTCATCTTCTTTGTAATAAATTAGCTTAATTTTCTATGTTATTTTTCTTTGCTTCAGCTTGCTCTTGGAAAAACTATTATTTTATCTCACATAGGAGTTTCCAGCCACTGTCCATGGACTGTCTCCATCAAGGAGATATATTTCATTTGGCTAGGGAAATATTTCATGCTATTTAAATTTGAAAGTTTTAAGATAACAGTATATCATGTCCAATTAAACAATTCATAACATTTTATATTGTCTTTGACCTGGATATGTCTCCATGCATGCATGTTTCTTGACTTATCTTTAATAGAATTTGAGCTTGAAACATCTGATCTAAAACTGGCTTTATATATCACCATACACAAAATCCAGTTATAATTTACATATGATAAAATGCATCAATTTTATGTGTATAGTTTCTTTACTTTGACAGATAAATACACCCATGAAATTAACATCACAATCAAGATACATAATATTTCTATCACCCTGAAAGTTTCCTTATGCTTTTTTGTTCTAAAATTTAAGGTAAATGTTATCATAGATATGTGTTATTCTATTAGTTTCATTAGATCACTATCATTTTTGCCTTTTGAGATGCATCCATGCTGTGTCTCTATTGCTGAACAATAATTGCATCCCAGGGTTATGCCACTTTTTTAAATTGATTGATGAGTTGATGGATACTGTTTCCAATTATTAGTTATGATGAATATAACTGGTATGAACATTTGCATGGCTTTATGGATATATTTGTATTTATTTTTTTGATCCTACAGGCAATAGCCTTGTTGTCCCCTTAATTTTCAAACAGTTCCATACTCTTTCTTATCTAATCTGAGTTCATTTCAATAAACATCTATTGAGCAACTATTATTTATCAGGCACTGTAATAGACTCTAGATATACAAAACATAAAAGCCAAAACTTGTTTCTCATAAAAAATAACAAGTCCAGAATAAGAAAGCAACTTTTGGGCTTCCCTAATAGCTCAGTAGGTAAAGAATCTGCCTGCAAAGCAGGAGACCTGGGTTCGATCCCCAGGTAGGGAAGATGCCCTGGAGAAGGGAAAGGCTACCCGCTCCAGTATTCTGGCATGGTCTGGAGAATTTCATGGGCCATGTAGACGATGGGGTCACAAAGAGTCAGACGTGACTGAGCGACTTTAACTTTCATTTTTAAAAAGTACCAAATAGTATGATATTTTCTAAAGTACATTAAAATTATAATTCTTCAGGGGGGCAGCAAACTTTTCAGGAAGGAAATGTGAACATAAGATAGCAAAATATAAGAAATTGCAATTGGTGCTAACACCACGAACAACAAAGAGTAACACACTTTACTGCTGCTGCTGCTAAGTCGCTTCAGTTGTGTCCGACTCTGTGCGACCCCATAGATGGCAGCCCACTAGGCTCCTCTGTCCCTGGGATTCTCCAGGCAAGAACACTGGAGTGGGTTGCCATTTTCTTCTCCAATGCATGAAAGTGAAAGTGAAGTTGCTCAGTCGTGTCCGACTCTTCAGCGACCCCATGGACTGCAGCCTACCAGGCTCCTCTGCCCATGGGATTTTCCAGGCAAGAGTACTGGAGTGGGTTGCCATTGCCTTCTCCCAACACACGTTAGAGATCTTCAATTAAATTAATAGGTGAGAATGTAAACTCCAAATGGAGAACAGACTCTTATTAAGTATAGATATGTAGGCAGACCTTTTGAATCTTATTGAGATGAAGAGAGCGTAGGAAAGATTTTGTACAGGGGAGTAAAAATAAATATATCAGAGTTTTGCTTCAGAAAATTTGCACTGGAGGCAGTATAGCATGATTTGGAAGAAGTTGAAGGTAGGAGCCAAACTTCTACAAGAACTGAAGCAGCTTTGGAAAGGTTTGTCGACAGATTACACATTAAGAAAGAGAACTCCTAAATTTCTTATTGTCTAACCCATTAGATGGAGATGTTTTTAATGAAGGTTTAAAAATATCTAGCAATTTGTATATAAAGATAAAATTACCATCTTCTTAAATTCTCAAGGAGTTTGAGGTTTTTGTAGTACATCTGGGTGGTTATGTCCAATAAGAATTTTGTTGTACAGATCTGAACCTCAGGAGAGGGCTCTAGGCTACAAAGGCAGACTTTTGATTCATGGGATAAGTATCTGCTAAACTTACGGATGTGAATTAATTCATCCTTATAATATGTGGAATGATAATGACAATTATAATAAGGAAATCTTGGTTATCACCAGCAGAAAGGAGGCAAGGGAGTTGCAGTGAAATCCTAACCCCAATGAGATGGTATTAGGAGGTGGGGCCTTTGGGAGGTAGTTAGATCATTAGACAAGAGCCCTCAAGCCTGAGATTGGTGCCTTCATAAAAGAGACCCCAGAGAGTTCCCTCTTCCACCAAAGAGTACAGAGACAGAGGAGGCGGCATGTATCATGTGAGAGCTGGACTGTGAAGAAGACTGAGCGCCGAAGAATTGATGCTTTTGAACTGTGGTGTTGGAGAAGACTCTTGAGAGTACCTTGGACTGCAAGGAGATCCAACCAGTCCATTCTGAAGGAGATCAGCCCTGGGATTTCTTTGGAAGGAATGATACTAAAGCTGAAACTCCTTTATTTTGGCCACCTCATGGGAAGAGTTGACTCATTGGAGAAGACTCTGATGCTGGGAGGGATTGGGGGCAGGAGGAGAAGGGGACGACAGAGGATGAGATGGCTGGATGGCATCACTGACTCGATGGATGTGGGTCTGGGTGACCTCCGGGAGTTGGTGATGGACAGGGAGGCCTGGTGTGCTGCGATTCATGGGGTCGCAAAGAGTCCGACACAACTGAGTGACTGATCTGATCTGATCTGATGAACTAGGAAGCAGGCTCTCATCAGATACCAAATCTGCTGGTACTTTGATCTTGGACTTTCCAGCCTCCAGAAATGTAAGTGATAATTTCTGTTATTTATAAGCCATCCCAGGGAAACAAAGAAATAGTGGCTTTCAGTAAGTAGATTGCAAGGAGAAGCAGGGAGAAATATGGTAAGCAGTGAGAGGTACAGAAGAAACGGTAGTATCTCAAGATGAGGAAGTGAACAGAAAGACCAGAGCTGAAGAGGTTAATGAATTTTTAAAATATGATGGTTAGGAAACTGTTGAATCTATAAAGAAGTTATGTAGAAGAATAACATGGTTTGAATCAAGAATATACAGCAATGAGAAGTATTAGGTTAATAAAGCTGAAACATTAAACAAGGTGGTCATAATAAAATTATGTGGCTACTAGTTTGATAAACATAGAGTCATCAAAAAGTCTTCAAAATTGGAGGTATTTACATATGATTATATTTTGAAGGATAAATTAAATAAAAATGAGAGGAAACAACTGAGTAAAAAAATAAGATAAAATGGGCTGTAACACAGGGCAGTCGATGAAGTTAAACTTCAATAGAATGAAGTTCAGCTTTTGCTCTTTTTCTTAGACATGCATTTCTAAAAGTGTTACCTAAAGGCAATGGCACCCCACCCCAGTACTTTTGCCTGGAAAATCCCATGGACGGAGGATCCTGGTAGGCTCCAGTCCATGGGGTCGCTGGGAGTCGGCCACAACTGAGCGACTTCACTTTCACTTTCAAACCATCAGCATCAGCATTTCCTTGGAAATTACTAGAACAATTTTTTTCAAGCCCCACTCTAGATCTACTGAATTAGAAAGTTTGGACTTGGAGTCCAGCATTCTCTGTGGATTAAAAAAAAATCCCTCATGTACCTTTTCTGCACAATAAATTTTGAGAACCACTGAATCAGACAAAAAGAACAAAACAGATTGCAACAAGTTTAAAAGGATACAAGTGTAATAAACTTAAGGAAATCATGCTTATATCTAGCTTCCACTATATCTGTGAATTTGACAATGAGGCCAAGGATAGAGACAATATAAACATATTGAGAGAAGTGATGAAATTCTTCAGTATCCATTCCCTATAATAGAAGATGAATCTGGCTGCTAATGGGACATATAAAAGGATTGCTAAGTGTCCCTGAGTGTCCTCCTGAGACCAAAATGGCATCCTTTTTCACAGTTATAGCATTTTTCTTTAGTAGTTTTCAGTGACTTTTGGTGAACAAAGTGGCGACCTTATCTTGGAAAATGTGCCAAAGAAATGCAGACACTGATATCACTCTAATCATTGTGCCTTCTCCTCACAAACCTCTAAATTCTAGTATCTTAAAAAAGATGACAATTCCTTTTGTTACCCTCTTTTTCAATACACAGACTAATTTATATGAGTAGTGAGAACACCTGGGATTTAGATTCCAGTTGTGAGACACACTGGTTATAAAGCATGTGATTTCCTTTAGTTAAATTGCTTGTAGCTGTATGAACTCATGGTGGTGCTGTTAATGGCTGTGTTATCTCTCCTCTCCAGAGCCATTAATGTGTCTCCACTGAACTTGCACGCAATAGAGTCTTATTTACCTCATTAAACACTGTGCCTGGCTGGACTTCTTTGGGAGCAATGTTTATTTCCTGCATGAAAAGCTATGAAGTTAAAACCTCTACAGGCCTTATGCAGTATTCTGAGGACTATCTACTAAGAACTTGACAATACTTTCTTACCAGTAAAATTATCTGAATACATCCTTATTTAAGAGGTGCTAGTTGCAACTTGCCTCCAAAAATCAAATTCTTTCTAGAGATTAAACAGAAGGGTTTCGATAGTAAGGATTCTATATTTTCTTTTGACACTTGCTTTACCTAATAGTTTTGGAGACTTTTTCATCTTACACTTTACAAGGAAGTAAAAGTTTTAAAGGTGAATTCCACATAAGCAAAGTTCCAAAACAGCTAAACCTCACTACTCTGCATAACCAGACAGAAGGATTCATGAAAATGCCTATTTGCTCTGGTATTTTACTACTCTTGTAGTTATTGTTGTAATTTGCATAGCTGGTCTTACAAGTTTAGAAGAAAAAGGAATAATTGACATACTCTAGCTGATAAACTGTACATCATTTGGTCATTTTAGTCAATCAAAAAAAGTACATTAGTTGCAAGATGATAGCTGTTTAGTAGAATGTCATTTCATCTCAAATAGGTGAAGTAAGTGGCATGTAGTGAGGGCACAAAGCTGGAGTTCTATATTTTCTAAACTGACATTTAACTGACATTTCCAGCATGAAAGTTAATGATTTTTTATAACAATCATATTATGATGATGATTACTTCTATATTCAGTGTGTTTCAATTTACACATGGGCAATCTGAGAGTGTTCATAGTAAGCTACAATCTCTCCACATCTAAGCTCGTTCCAAGGTCTAAATTATTCATAAGGTCCTTATCATCTGGTGAGAGAATATGACTTATTTTCAAAAAATCTATATTGAGATGACTCAAAGAGACTGGAGGTTAAAAATAGAGAGAAATAACAAAGTCCCGTATAATATGTAAACAACAAACAGATGCTATAGAGTATGATTAAGTAAATAACTGGTCTTGAAGGAAGAGAGGAAAGATAATGGAAAGGCAAGCTAACAGGTACTTTGTTAGGACAGAAACTGAATACCAAACAGTCAGAGCACCCAGCTGCTTTGCTTCCCTGCAAATCTTTTCAAAAAAATCTGTCCTTAATTTATTTACTATCTCTTTAGGTTTCCTTTCTAGATCTTAGCTTGAATTTGGAAGTAAAATGAAGAAAAAGAAAGCATAATACTAGCAGTTTGAGATAACTCAGAGAAGTAATGCTATTTTAAAATACTACTATGGATTCTTATCATCACAAATTGTTCAGTTGTATAGGGAGACAAAATATTACACAAATACAGCAAAGACTATTAATACTCCTTTATATTTTCTTAATGTTCTTTTGCTGACACCTGCTGAGACAAAAATAATCTGTTAAATCTACCTACAAGCATTATATGAGTTTGGTTTTGTACTTTGCATTTTGGGCATTCTCTTTAATACCTTTGTATTTTACTTGAATAATTTAACTCACTTAAGGGAAAAAAGTTAACATATTAATATATTTAATTATATTCAACAAACTGTTATGAACTATTATTGCATTAGTCTCTTTGCTACGCACTAGGGTTTGGAAGTTAATAAAAAGGTATGGCTTTCAAGGTGTTCACAGAAGAGAGGGGAGATAAACATACAAAGAGTGGTGGCATTAAATCCAATAGATTTATTAATGCAGATAGAGAGGAAGGTAGAAGGGGCTTTGGAGGGAGGTGTAGTTAACTGCAGCTGAAAAGTTCAAGAAAGAGTGCACAGGAAAACCGATAAAAACTCTTTTTTCTAAGGATAAAATATTTTAAAATGATAATATAAATCATTTTATGACTTGGGAATTACAAACATTAAAGCGTCTGTCTATGATGTGGGAGACCCGGGTTCAATCCCTGGGTTGGGAAGATCCCATGGAGAAGGAAATGGCAATCCACTCCAGTACTATTGCTGGGAAAATTCCATGGACAGAGGAGCCTGGTAGACTACAGTCCATGGGGTCACAAAGAGTCTGACACGACTGAGTGACTTCAAATTCATGTTCACGTTTATAAGTCCCCCCATCAGTTGTAAAGTATATATTCATATGTATATATTTTTATTATTATGTATATTTGTTACATATTGTATTTATGTATCTATATAGCTATGAAATGTTTTTCAGATGCTACATAAGGAACTGAAAATAATAACAATAAAAGATACCTACCCCCTTCATAAATCTTTGCCTTGTCATGGCAAAGGGGGTTACATAACTCAATGAAGCTATGAGACATATCACACAGGGGAACCAAAGACAAATGGGACACAGGGGAGAGTCTTGACAAAATATGGTCCACTGGAGGAAGGAATGGCAGACCACTACAGTATTCTTGCCACGAGAATTGCATGAACAGTACAAAAAGCAAAAAAGATATGACACTGAAAGATGAGCCACCCTAGGTTGGAAGGTGCCCGAATGCTGCTGAGGAAGAGTGGGAGGCAATTACTAATAGCTCCAGAAAGAATGAAGCAGCTAGGCCAAAGAGGAAATGACCCTTAGTTGTGGATGTGTCTGGTGGTGAAAGTAATACCCGATACTGTAAAGAATAGTATTGCACAGGAACCTGGAATGTTAGGTCCTTGAATCAAGGTAAATTAAACTTAGTCAAGCAGGAGATGGCAAGAGTAAACATCAACATCTTAGGAATCAGTGAATTAAAATGGACAGAATGGGTGAATGTAATTCAGATGTCTATTATATCTATTACTGTGGGCAAGAATCCCAATCAAGAAATGGAATAGCCCTCAAAATCAACAAGAGAGTCTGAAATGCAGTACTTGAATGCAATTTTAAAAAGGACAGAATGATTTTGGTTCATTTCCAAGGCAAACCATAAACATCACAGTAATCCAAGTCTATTCCTCAACCACTGAAGCTGAAGCAGCAGAAGTTGACCATTTCTATGAAGACCTAGACCTTCTAGAACTAACACCCAAAAAAGATGTCTTTTTCATCATGGGGACTGGAATGCAAATTAGGAAGTCAAGAGATACTGGGAGCACAGGCAAGTTTGGTCTTGGAGTACAAAATGAAGCAAGGCAAAGCTAACAGAGTTTTGCCAAGAGAAAGCAAACATTCTTTTCTAACAACACAAGAGATGACTCTACACATGGGAATCACCAAATGATCAATACAGAAATCAAACTGATTACATTCTTTGCAGTGGAAGATGGAGAAACTCCATACAGACAGCAAGTACAAGACCTGGAGATGACTGTGGCTCAGATCGTCAGCTCCTTATAGCAAAATTCAGGCTTAAATTACAGAAAGTGGAAAAAAAAAAAAAAAAAACACTAGGCTATTCGGGTATGACCTAAGTCACATCCCTTATGATTATACAGTGGAGATGACAAATAGTTTCAAGGGATTAGATCTGGCAGACAGGGTGACTGAAGAACTATGAACAAAGATCCTTAAGACTGTACAGGAGGCAGTGACCAAAACCAGTCAAAAAAATAAATGAAATGCAAGAAGGCAAAGTGGTTGTCTGAGGAGGCTTTACAGATAGCTGAGAAAAGAAGTGAAAGGCAAGGGAGAAAGAGAAAGGAACACCCAACTGAATGCAGAGTTCCAGAGACTAGTAAGGAGAGATAAGAAGTCCGTCTTCAAATAACAATGCAAAGAAAAAGAGGAAAACAAGAGAATATGAAAGACTAGAGATCTCATCTAAATTGGAGATATCAAAGGGATATTTCATGAAATGATGGGCATGATGAAGGACAGAAACTGTATGGACCTAACAAAAGCAGAAGAGCTTAAGATGAGGTGGCAAGAATAGACAGAAGAATTATATAAAATATGTCTTTTTTTTAACTTTACAATATTGTATTGGTTTTGCCTTATATCAGAATGAATCTGCCACAGGTAAACATGTGTTCCCCATCCTGAACCCTCCTCCCTCTTCCCTCCCCATAACTCACCTAGATCCAGACATCCTGGAGTGTAAAGACAAGTGGACCTTAGGAAGCATTGGTACTAGCAAAGCTGGTGGATGTGATGGAATTCCAGCTGACCTATTTCAAATTCTAAAAGATGATGCTAGTAAAGTGTTGCACTCAATATGCCAGCAAATTTGGAAAACCCAGCAGTGGCCACAGGACTGGAAAAAGATCAGACTTCATCCCAATTTTGAAGAAAGTCATTGCTCAAGAATGTTCAAATTACTGGACAATTATGCCCACTTCCCATGCTAGTAAGGTTATGCTCAAAATCCTTCAAGCTAGGCTTCAGCAGTACATGAATTCAGAACTTCCAGATATACAAGATGGGTTTAGAAAAGGCAGAAGAACAAGAGATCAAATTGCTAACAGTCATTGGATCATAGAAAAAAAAAAAAGAATTTCAGAAAAACATCTACTTCTATTTCATTAACTACATGAAAGCCTTTGACTGCATGGATCATAACGAACTGTGGAAATTTCTAAAAGAGATAAGAATACCAGACCATCTTACCAGTCTCCTGAGAAACCTATATGTGGGTCAAGAAGCAACAGTTAGAACTTTACGTGGAACAACTGACTAGTCCAAAATTGGGAAGAGTATGACAAGGCTATATAGAGTCACTATGTTTACTTAATTTATCTGCAGAGTACATCATGTGAAATGCTGGGCTGAATGAATCACAAGCTGGAATCCAAGTTGCTGGGAGAAATATCAACAACCTCAGATACACAGATGATACCACTCTAATGGCAGAAAGTGAAGAATTAAAGAGCCTCCTAATAAGGGTGATAGAGGAGAGTGAAAAAGCTGGATGAAAACTCATCATTCAAAAAAGTAAGATCATGGCATTGAGCCCCATCACTTCATGGCAAACAGAAGTGGGGAAAGTAAAAGCAGCTACAGATTTTCTCTTCTTGGGCTCCAAAATCTCTGCAGATGGTGACTCCAGCCAAGGAAATTAGAAGACTCTTCCTTCTTGGAAGGGAAGCTTTGGCAAATCTAGACAATATATTAAAAAGCAAAGACATCACTTTGCCTACAAAGTCCACCAAAGCTATAGTCTTTCCAGTAGTCATGTACAGATATGAGAGTTGGACCATAAAGAAGGCTGAGCACTGAAGAACTGATACTTTAGAATTGTGGTGCTGGAGAAGACTCTTGAGAGTCCCTTGGACTGCAAGAAGATCAAACCAGTCAATCCTAAAGGAAATCACCCCTGAATACTCACTGGAAGGACTGATGCTGAACCTGAAGCACCAATAATTTGGCCACCTGATGCAAACAGCTGACTCATTAGAAAACAACCTGGTGCTGGGAAAGACTGAAGGCAAAAAGAGATGAGGGTGGCTGAGGATGAAATGGTTGGACAGCATCACCCATTCAATGGACATAAACTTGGAAAAATTCTAGGAGATAGTGATGGACAGTGAGGCCTGGTGTGCTGCAGTCCATGGGATCACAAAGAGTTTGACATGACTTAGCAAGTGAACAACAACAAGAAGATACCTACAGTTTCTTATTTCATGGACCTTTAACCTAGTATTGGTGTCTAACTGGAGTTGAATGCATTCCAGAGGACACACAACATATGCAAATTTGGTTTGAAAAGAAATGTTAAAATTTTTATCAGATCAGTTGTTCAGTCGTGTCTGACTCTTTGCGACCCCATGAATCACAGCACACCAGGCCTCCCTGTCCATCACCAACTCCCAGACTTCACTCAGACTCACATCCATCGAGTCAGTGATGCCATCCAGCCATCTCATCCTCTGTCTTCCCCTTCTCCTCTTTGCCCCCAATCCCTCTCAGCATCAGAGTCTTTTCCAATGAGTCAACTCTTCGCATGAGGTGGCCAAAGTACGGGAGTTTCAGATTTAGCATCATTCCTTCCAAAGAAATCCCAGGGCTGATCTCCTTTAGAATGGACTGGTTGGATCCCCTTGCAGTCCAAGGGACTCTCAAGAGTCTTCTCCAACACCACAGTTCAAAAGCATCAATTCTTCAGCCCTCAGCCTTCTTCACAGTCCAACTCTCACATCCATACATGACCACAGGAAAGACCATAGCCTTGGCTAGATGGACCTTTGTTGGCAAAGTAATGTCTCTGCTTTTGAATATGCTATCTAGGTTGGTCATAACTTTCCTTCCAAGGAGTAAGCGTCTTTTAATTTCATGGCTACAGTCACCATCTGCAGTGATTTTGGAGCCCAGAAAAAGACAGTCTGACACTGTTTCCACTGTTTCCCCATCTATTTCCCATGACGTGATGGGACTGGATGCCATGATTTTCGTTTTCTGAATGTTGAGCTTTAAGCCAACTTTTTCACTCTCCACTTTCACCTTCATCAAGAGGCTTTTTAGTTCCTCTTCACTTTCTGCCATAAGGGTGGTGTCATCTGCATATCTGAGGTTATTGATATGGGTATATGTTTTAATGGAAAGGGAAGAAATCAAGGGCACATTTACAATACTGTCCTCAGTTAAATACTATTCCAGGTTATACTTTTCATACACTCTGCTTTCATTATTCTGGTGTGAGTAGAAATCCACGAAGAAAAAGTGAAGCATGATGCTCTCACTTAGTTGTACATTTTTGATATGTGTGCACCCAATTAAGTCAAATTTTGGACACTTCTTCTAATATAAGCTGAAGTTTAGCTGCTAACCCAATGCTAACAAAATTGAAGTGTCTTATGTAGATTCTATTGAAGGGACTATGGTTTGATGAAAACTCTTATTATGCAAACACAAGTGCAATAAAAGAGACAGAACTGATCCTTTTTCTATTGCATAAATAATCTTGTCATTAGCCCAACGTTAATCTATCCCTTCAAGTAAAAGTGATGCTGTAAACAATGAGTGGGTAAGAAACTGCTACTTCAAAGCAATTTGTGCTAAGAAGAAATAATTGTCGATACACATACTTATAAATTTTCTTGGTTTTAATTTCTTTAAGTTATTGTCATAAGTTAGTTTCCTAGCTTATGCTGAGATGCTGAATTTAGGGTATAAGATCTTCATCAGAGAACACCATCTTTTAAAGAAAGTGCGTGAAGTAGAACTGGACAAAAACAGAAGTCAAATAATGATTCAAACCTACAAAACCTTGGCCAATGCCTGAGTCAGCTTGGGCTGCTAAAACAGAATACCATACGCTGGATGGCTTAAAAACAACAGAAATTTATTTCTCGTAGTTTTGGAGTTTTAGAAGTCTGAGATTACAGTGCAAGCATGATCAGATTCTGGTGTGATTTCTCTTCTGTGTTGTAAAGGCCATTTCCTTATGGTATACTCACATGTCAGAATGGGCAGGAGAGCTCTCATGAGTCTCTTTGACAAGGGCACTATTCCCTTTCATGATGGCTGCATGCTCATGACCTAAGTATATACCAATGGCCCTACTTTCCAATATCATCATATCAGGGGTTACAATTTCAACATATGAATTCTGAGGAGACACAAGCATTCAGTCCATGACAGCAATCCCACAGGGAGCTCTGGAGTCACTATTTCCCATCAGAATTATCTGATGCCTGGCTGAGATGCAGCATCTTAACACTCCAGTGTTGCTCAGTTATCATACAGAATGCCCCAGGAAGGCAAGAACTTCAATAAGAGAGCTTTCTGTAATTTAGTCAGGCCCTAAAGGGTCACAGGGCCTGACTTCTCTAGTGGCTCAGACGGTAAAACAATGTGCCTACAATGTGGGAGAACTGGGTTCAATCCCTGTGTCAGAAAGATCTCCTGGAGAAGGAAATGGCAACCCACTTCAGTATTCTTGCCTGGAAAATCCCATGGATGGAGGAGGAGCCTGGCAGGCTACAGTCCATGGGGTCGCAAAGAGTCGGACAAGACTGAGCGACTTCACTTTCACTTTCAAAGGGTCACAGTAGTGTTGAATTCAATTTTTTAAAGATATAATACCTTTATATTCAGTTTAAAGACTCCCTTGATTGATGGAAGTTAGAAATGTAGTGCCAACTACAAGAGACATCACTTTTATCAGTGGAAAAACATTGAATTTATGATTGATGTCTATGAAATCTAAGAATCTATGAAATTAATATCTGTATGATTTCTTGTAGTTGGTTTCTATTTTTATACTGCTGTGATAAGAAAAGATTCTTGATATAATTTCAATCTATTTAAATTAACTGAAACTTTTTTGTGGCCTAATATGTGATCTATCCTGGAGAAATTCTCATGTGTACTTGAAAAGAATATAAATTCCTCTACTTTGGAATGGTCTGTATATATCTATTAAGTTCATATGATCTAAGGTGTCATTTTATGCTAGAGTGTATTTATTGAATTTCTGTCTGGATGATCTACCTATTGATGTAAATGGGTATTAAAGTCCTTTACTATTAATATATTGGTGTCTATTTTCCCTTTGTATCTGCTAATATTTGCCTTATATATTTAGGTGTTCCTGTGTTGGTTCATGGGGCTTCCCAGGTGGCTCATTGGTAAAGAATCTGCCTGCCAATGCAGGAGATGCAGGTTCAACTTCTGGACTGGAAAGATCTCCTGGAAGAAGAAATGGCAGCCCACTCTAGTATTCTTGCCTGGAAAATCCCATGGACAAAGGAGCCTGCAGTCAATGAGATTCCAAAGATTCAGACATGACTGAGCAACTGAACATGCACACATGCATATTGATGCATAAATATTTACAAATTTTATACCCTCTTGATGGACTGACCCACTTCATCATTGTGCAACTCCCTTCTTTGTCTTCTGTTTGTCTTTGTTTTAAAGTCTATATTTGCTTGATATGAGTATTGATATCCTAGTTATTTTTTTTCTATTTTCATGGAATACATTTTTCAATCTTTTCACTTCAGTCTCTGTGTTTCTTTATATCTAGGAAGAGTATCCTTGAGGCAGCATTCAATGAATCTTTTTTTTTAATTCATTCTTCTGCCCTTATCTCTTTTAATTAGACTATTTTATCCATATATTTAAAATAATTATTGTGAGATATGTATTAATACTGTCATTCCGTACACTGGCTTCTGGTTATTCGTTCTTTCTTTATTAAAATAATAATTTTAGAGAGACAAGCTCTCTAGATTGCTATATATCATCATATAAGTTAATATGTAAACATTAAACTATTTCAATTGTAAAAGTTGGTCACAAATTGTTTTGAAGTTATTTAAATGTTTTATGTTGCCAATGTAAAAAAAACTTCCAGAAAAAAAATAACAGAGCATTGCAAATGACATGAATGTAATTAACATGTACACATCTCATGTTTTATTCCTCATGTATGGCTCATCCTTGTCTAACACTCTGTCAGAAATTATACTATGTTATAAAATTAGATAGAAAAGTAAAATTTAGCTATTTTGTAAATATATCCATTAATTATGATGCCTCATTGGTAAAGAACCTGCCTGCAGTGTGGGAGATGTGAGTTCGATCCCTGGGTAGAGAAGATCCCATGGAGTAGGAAATGGCAACCCATTCCAGTATTCTTGCCTGGGAAATACCATGAACAGAGGAGCCTGGAGGGCTACAGTTCATGGAGTCACAAGAAAATGAACTTCTTTTAATAAGACAATAGCAGCTTATGACAAACCTAGACAGCATATTGAAACGCCAAGACATCACTCTGCTGACAAAGGTCTTTATAGTCAAAGTTATGATTTTTCCTGTAATCATGTGTGGATTTGAGAGTTGAACCATAAAAAGACTGAGCATCAAAGAACTGATGCTTTTGTACTGTGGTGCTGCAAAAGACTCTTGAGAGTCCCAGTAAGGAGATCAAACCAGATAATCTTTAGGGAAATCAAATCTGAATATTCATTGAAAGGTCTGATGCTGAAGCTAACACTCCAATACTTTGGCCACCTGATGCAAAGAGCCAACTCAATGGAAAAGACACTGATGCTTTTGAGATTGAGAAAGAATGATTGAGAGTAGGAAGAAAAGGTGGCAACAGAGGACGAGATAGTTGAATGGCATCACTGATTCAATGGACATGAGTCTGAGCAAACTCTAGGAGATTGTGAAGGACAGGTCAGCCTCGTAAGCTGTAGTCCTTGGGATTGCAAAGAGTTGGACATGATATAGCAACTGAACAAAAACAACAGATATTTCAAAATCACACTTTCTTTTTTAAGTTTTTCATCATTCCTAAAATGGATGTTTCCAAAGAACTTAATTTTTCTTTAGATCATATGTGCCATAAATGAAATATCTGATGTTCTGCAATATCACTTTTGTACCCACATATGTCAATATTTCATCATTAAAAAAATACAGAATGTAATTTCATTATATAGTATTTTGAGAATACAGGGGAAAAAATCATCCATAGGCCTACAAACTGAAAACAATTACCATTTACTTTTGACTTATTGCTTAATAATAGTTATTTTCTTAAAAATAGTTGTTTTGTAATTCTTGTTTGCTCTATAGACAATATTATACAGAAAGTAAGAGTTCAAGATCAGAGTCAGCTAGAATAGGTTTTAAATAATGCTCAACTACTCAGTTATTTTATTCCTCAGATTCCTCATCTGTAAAATCGGTGTCAAAAATGTAGGTATTTTAACTCAGAAGGAAATAAAAATTAAATAGGATAATGTATACAAGTAAAAGTTTTGACGTAGGAACTCTTCTAAATTAGTGCATAACTGTGTACATATAATATATTTGTGAATTTAATTCTGTAATTTTTTATACATATATTGCAAACATAAGACATTTCCATGTTATAGAAACTTCTCCATCATCTTCAATGTTATAATACTCTTTGACATTTATATAACCATTAAATCATATTTAAATATTTACAGTTTTAATATATGAAATTAAAAGCAACTGTGATAAAGGAGCCAAATAATACGAAGCTTCTATTAATCATGAAATCAGCAAGTTTAAAAGTTTTTTTTTTAATTTTTATTTTATTTAACTTTACAATATTGTATTGGTTTTGCCATATATCAAAATGAATCGGCCACAGGTATACATGTGTTCCCCATCCTGAACCCTCCTGCCTCCTCCCTCCCCATACCATTCCTCTGGGTCGTCCCAGTGCACCAGCCCCAGGCATCCGGTATCGTGCACTGAACCTGAACTGGCGACCCGTTTCATATATGATATTATACACATTTCAATACCATTCTCCCAAATCATCCCACCCTCTCCCTCTCTCAGAGTCCAAAAGACTGTTCTATACACCAATGTCTCTTTTGCTGTCTCGTATACAGGGTTATTGTTACCATCTTTCTAAATTCCATATATATGCATTAGTATACTGTATTGGTGTTTTTCTTTCTGGCTTACTTCACTCTGTATAATAGGGTCCAGTTTCATCCACCTCATTAGAACTGATTCAAATGTATTCTTTTTAATGCCTGAGTAATACTCCATTGTGTATATGTACCACTGCTTTCTTATCCGTTCATCTGCTGATGGACATCTAGGTTGTTTCCATGTCCTGGCTATTATAAACAGTGCAGCCCAAATTTATTCCAGCAAATTTTAAAAGATAAATTTTCACACCAATTTTATTAGAGTTTGTGAGTTAATATGTTTCTGTTTGTAGAAAAATTATGAGTAATTTCAAAGATACAGAATTAAATATGTAGCTATCAAGCTAGGAAACGACAACATATAAAGAAATGAAGAAAATCTTATCAGTAAAGTTTAAAATTCTTAAAATTGTTTTAATGTTTTAATAATTTAGATATTTGTTAAAAATGAATTAAAATTTACAGAAATATTTATTTTTTCCATCTTCCATGTTTCTTTCACTAGGCGCAATCATTATGAAGTTTATGTGTACATGTTATATATTTTTATATGAATATACACATGTATTTACAAATACAGTGTTTTTTAATATTTAATATTTTATCAAGCTTTAATTAAAATTATTAATTTTTATTAGTTCATTTTCTCTATTTCTCCAATTGATAGACTGCATTAATTTTTTGGAATGGGTTAATCCCAATAGGAAAAGGAGTACGTCAAGGCTGTATATTGTCACCCTGCTTATTTAACTTATATGCAGAGTACATCATGAGAAATGCTGGACTGGAAGAAACACAAGCTGGAATCAAGTTTGCCGGGAGAAATATCAATAACCTCAGATATGCAGATGACACCACCCTTATGGCAGAAAGTGAAGAGGAACTCAAAAGCCTCTTGATTAAAGTGAAAGTGGAGATTAAAAAGTTGGCTTAAAGCTCAACATTCAGAAAATGAAGATCATGACATCTGGTCCATCACTTCATGGGAAATAGATGGGGAAACAGTGTCAGACTTTATTTTTCTGGGCTCCAAAATCACTGCAGATGGTGACTGCAGCCATGAAATTAAAAGACGCTTACTCCTTGGAAGGAAAGTTATGACCAACCTAGATAGCATATTCAAAAGCAGAGACATTACTTTGCCAACAAAGTTTCGTCTAGTCAAGTCTATGGTTTTTCCTGTGGTCATGTATGGATGTGAGAGCTGGACTGTGAAGAAGGTTGAGCACCGAAGAACTGATGCTTTTGAACTGTGGTGTTGGAGAAGACTCTTGAGAGTCCCTTGGACTGCAAGGGGATCCAACCAGTCCATTCTGAAGGAGATCAGCACTGGGATTTCTTTGGAAGGAATGATGCTAAAACTGAAACTCCAGTACTTTGGCCACCTCATGCAAAGAGTTGACTCATTGGAGAAGACTCTGATGCTGGGAGGGATTGGGGGCAGGAGGAGAAGGGGACAACAGAGGATGAGATGGCTGGATGGCATCATGAACTCGATGGACATGAGTCTGAGTGAATTCCGGGAGTTGGTGATGGACAGGGAGGCCTGGCATGCTGCGATTCATGGGGTCGCGAAGAATTGGACAGGACTGGGCAACTGAACTGAACTGAACTGAATCTGAATAATGGGCCCCAAATATTGCCTGTGTCCTAATGTCTGGAGCCATTGAATGTTGTTTTATAAGGCAGGAGAGACATCGTCTCAGATGTGATTGTCTGATGCTGATAAGGAAATTATCCTCTATTATGCAGGCATTAGAGCCCTTATAAGAATGATGGAGAAGAAGTCAGAGGATGTTGGAAGCACACATTGGAAGTGATGTGCTTTGAAGATGAAGGAAGGGCTCTCAAGCCAAAGAATAAAGGTGGCCACTAAAAGATGAAAAGGGCAAGGAAAAAGAATCTCCAGGGGAAAAAAAAGCCCCTCCTGAGTTACTTTAGACTTCTGACACCCAAAACTGTATATTGATATGTTTGTGTCGTATTAAGCCACTAAATTTGTGGCAATTTGCTAAAATAACACAGTTTTGGAAACTGATACACTATACTATAGTAATAGTCATAGTTTATTTTGTTATCTATTGTTTGACTTAGCTTTCATAGTTTTAGGTATAACATTTAGTACTAATCTATTTTATGTGTTGATCAAGTAAACAACAAAAGCCAAGTTTAAAAATACCAATTTGAAGTGAATACAATATCTTTGATGTATTGTAATTAGCGATAGGATATATTTTACCTTAGATTGAGTGTTCTATTGCTTTTCCATAGCTTTTTATTGGCATGTTTGTCCACCTACCTGGGCTTCTTCATTTCTATTAGATTGGTAAGATTTTCTTCATTTCTTTTCATGTATTGTCTTCTACTAGCTTGACAGCTGACATATGTAATTTTGCATCTTTGTAATTACCCATAATTTTTCAACATACAGAAACACATTAACTGGCAAACTCTAAAGTGACTTGGAAATTTATCATCTTATAAATGAAATAAAGTTAGCATATTTTAACTACAACCACATCAATCCTATCCTGTTATCACACATTGATTTTTATGACCATTGTTTTCTGCATCTCATTCCTTTCTTTTGTGTTTAATTTTATTCTTACTGGAAAATATTCTTTAGTAGGTGATTCAGCATGATTATGTGTGCTCTAGCCTGTTTTCACTTTTGTATGTCAGAAAATGTAATTTTACCCCAAATCTTGACTGTTCCTCAGATTTGATTTTGAATTCTAGCTTGATGGTCATCTCGTTGTTGTCAAAGTGAAGATAATTCACTGTTGAATGTTATTCTTTGATGTGTAATTGGTGTCTGTTGTATAGCTTTTTAAAAATTTCTTTTCTTATTTAGCATTCAGATTTTTCCTTAGAAAGTGGCTGTATTTATTTTTATTTATCTTAATTGACTCACACTGAATTTTATTTTTTTTATGCAATCAAGTTTTTAATAACAAAGATACTATTTTTAACATGGTCAAATATACTTGGCTAAGTCCAGATTTTAAAAAACCAAAGTATCTAGCCCAACAGTACAATCATACAGCTTTGTACAGAACATTTCATAGATCAACAGAAAATACATTTGAGCACAAAAATAAAAAATATTTAAAGAGAATCTCTAAGCAGCATTTTATTTCTGCAAAACAGACATCGAGTACTGATTAACTATCTACAAGTGCTTTCCCTTTACAAAAATACATATATTCTTAATAGACTAAGTCATTAACAATGACCTGGTAATCTTTCACTTCAATTTGAATGATTTACAAGCTAAATCTTACAACCACAAAAAGGTTTTTATTTGTATTAAGATGTTACCACTTTTGACAAAAAGAAAGCTTAAAATATTTCATATTTCAAAGGAAAATTAGCAACAGAACTGTACAATATAGCCTATGATGGTTTAATTTAATGTGAGGGCTACTCCGTTAAGAACTGGTGCTTGCTGCTGAGCTGCCAGAGCAGGAGACGCAGCAGAGCACTGGTGCTCCCCCCACAAGCTCTTGTCGCCGACCACAGCTTCATAAGGACACTTGGGCCCCTATCCCCATTCAAAAAAATACAGCAAAAGAAAGCCGCCCCCAAACAATGTTAGGCTGATCCCATTCCATTTCTAATGTGCAGAACACCTGCTATGCTGGACTGATGTGAAGTCCACATACACATAATCTATTCACTATCTCTGCACTGCCCAGAAATATTTAATCTTCAGTTTACACTAGATTCGTTTCTTATTCCATGAAGCTCTGAAAAATGGAAGAAAACTGGACCCAGTATTTAATGTTTCACTTGATTCTAAAGACAATAAAAATTAAAACACAACTTCTGAATAATGTCTCAAGTTCTGAATCCTAGAAAAAGGGGCATAGCAAGTATAGAGAAACATTTTAAATTATTTTTGTTTAATTTCATAACTTTCTAAAAAGGAAGTGCTCAAGCATTTTAATTGTATTTGAAAATATAGTCGGGATAGCAAATAAACACACTACTTGTGAAAACTATATTACAGTAGGAAGAGAATCACTTTTAAATTATTGGGAAAATGCTACTGCTTTAAGAAAAAACTATGAAAACCCTGTGATATAATATTTAAGTATTTTTAATGAACTTTCAATCTGAACTTTTTTCAACAAAATACTACTGAACTAAGTGTATCAAGTAAATCCAGAATTAGTTGGTTATTTTGTGCTTCCAGAGGGTTTGAGTTTTAGCATGTTTTTCAATTTTTATAAACCAGATCTGTCAGGTTATATTCCTTATTGTAGGGACAGGGGTGTATCTTAAAATGATAGCATTTCATATTTTTATGTTTCCAACCCATAAAATTAAAGCTATGGCAAACTCTCTTTTTGTAATGCCCACAACCAGTATCTACCTCCCACTGGTCTAAAGTACAGCCTGCTGGAAAATTCCTATGGTACACCAGAGTACGTAGTGAGGACATCCATCTTTACCCTAGCCCAGGAGGTTTACCTCGTGGCCTGTCAGGAAGACTTCATTAGTGTGGGCTTTACTTGAGGTGGCCCACAGCACAGGCTCCCCAAAATATCGGTGTGAATTTTAAGTGAGTTTTTCTACAATTCTACAAAAGTCAGTTATAATGTCTTCAAATACTGTAATTTTTATATGTAACCTAATCTTGAGTTCTAGAACTATTTTTGAATGCTTTAAACATATTACCTATTAGTTTATCTCTTTAACTGTTTGTTTAGAATTCTGGGTAAATTAACCCACATTATCTTCCATACTTCTAATGCTTTCTTTTATCAAATAATTTCTAAAATTCATCCCAAAGACTATGATACTATCTTTGAATATCAATGACTGTAATTTTCACTCCTAATATTTTTGTTTATTTTTATAAAATGTTTTTGATTATTATATGCTATTTCCATAGTATGATTTATTATTTTTGTGTATGCTATTTTTTCCATTATCACTTTGAGGAAGCTAAACACACTTATTTTAAAATATTTTTCCTTATTTTCAGACAAATTGATGATAACTGTAACTTAGTGGGTAGCATTCTTCAAGCTCTTTGAAGAGGTATTTTATTATATATTCACCTTGCATGAGAACATGCACTCTGTGTGTGTGTATGTGTGTGTGTCTGGTTATGCTTCCACTATGGCAAATTGCCACTTAACCCCAGTCTTGTGCAATCCTTAATAAGAGTAAAATTTTCAGGTCTCATATCACATAATTAACATCATAGATCTTTTCACTGAACCAGTGAACATATTGGCACAGCTCCCATTTTGTGGCCACCTCCTTCTTTCTAACTTATTACTGAAAAGTTTTATAAAAGTATCAACTCCAGAGAGCTGCCAGAATTTTTCTATATATTTTAAAGAAGTACAGCCCAGATCCTGATATAAAATGGTTGGCCTCACTGAATTCTTAGTATAATGATGGGAAATTTGGTCATAGTTAACCGTGCTGGTGGAGAAGGCAATGGCACCCCACTCCAGTACTCTTGTCTGGAAAATCCATGGACAGAGGATCTGGTAGGCTGCAGTCCATGGGGTCACTAAGAGTCGGACACGACTGAGTGACTTCACTTTCACTTTTTACTTTCATGCATTGGAGAAGGAAATGGCAACCCACTACAGTGTTCTTGCCTGGAGAATCCCAGGGACGGAGGAGCCTGGTGGATTGCTGTCTATGGGGTCGCACAGAGTCGGACGTGCCTGAAGTGACTTATAGTACAGTTACAGTAACCGTACTGGAATCAAACTACTCCAAGGTTTTTGCTGAAAATCATGTGCCTCGCATGGAATTACCATTCACATAATATTGTGACAACAGTTTTCTACTTCTGAACTATAGAGAAATTAGTCATTTTTGAGCATAGCTATTCCCTAGTGGCTCAGATGGTAAAGAATCTGCCTGAATGCAAAAGACCTGGGTTTGATGCCTGGGTTGGGGAGATCCCCTGGAGGAGGATAGCACACCGCTCCAATATTCTTGCCTGGAGAATCCCATGGACAGAAGAACCTGGTGGACTACAGTCCATGGATTCACAAAGAGTTGGACACAATTGAGTGTAAGCACAGCACGGCACATGAACTTTAATATTTTCTCATTGTTGCCACATGTTATCTGGAGCTCCACAAAATTAACGTGGGTACTAATCATACTACCTTTATTAGAATGCAATTTATATATCTGTGTGTGTGTGTGTGTATATATATATATATATATTCCATTTGGGGTTATTTTTAGGGCACAATTGAAATGGAATTATTATTTAATTATGATAATATGTACTTTCTTAATTCTCTTGATATCACTGCCAAATCCCTATTCTAAATGGCTAAAATTCAATTTTGTATTGCTATTTTCAAAGCCACTTTTTATTTTAAATTAAAAATGCTGTAAAGGAACAACAAATATTTTCATACCATTTTTTTTAATCTGACACAGTCATAAAGCCTGCTCTAATTCCTATGGATTTAAAATATCCTAAGTGTACTATATTTATATGTTTTATCTTATTCTCCATAACTGTTGTGAAAATTAGTTCTTATGAAACTAAAGAAATATTCATGTTTCCTTCTTTTAGAATCAACACTAAAAACTGAATTATCTTTTAGTTACAAAGTCTTCAATAGGAAGAATAATCCTGAAAGATCAGTGCTGAATGAGTCCTAGACTGACTCTCTTAGATTTCTATAGAAACACACTGATAAACGTGGACATACAGAAGTCACTTAGTGCTTTCAGTATAGGAATAGGAAGACAGACACAAATATACTCTCTTAGTAAAACAGGAAAAGAAGGGCAATTGTAAAAGCTAATACATATTATCCACACTATAAAAGTAACTGACCCAAAATATATGAAAAATTGGTAGCTCATAGTAAAGTGAGACAACCAAACTTAAGAGTATAAATGGTTTGCTCTTAACCATGAGTCATTTCTTATCAGATTGTGTGCATGCTTAGTTGTGTCTGACTCTTTGTGACCCTATGGACTGCTGCCTGTCAGGTTCCTCCATCCATGGGATTTTTCCAGCAAGAATACTGGAGTGGGTTGCCATTTCCTCCTCCAGAGGATCTTCCCTACCCAGGGACTGAACTTGCATCTCCTGCATTGACAGGTGATTCTTTACCACTGAGCCACCTGGAAAGTTCTCTCATAAGATTATTTATTTCCTATTCCAAGACATATTGTTAAAAATTCTAATGAAAGGATGGCCTGACCTATAGAAGCACAAAAATGTTAATGTGTTCTAGGTTCTAAGTAAAGAAGTACGCTAGGCTTATGAGAGGAGGAGAGGAACAAAAGGTAAGTGTCTCTTAGTTGACCTTGGCTTGGTTGGTTCACTAATTTAAGGAATTTGGAAGCTGAGATATAGATGGTAGTTCTATTTAGCATCAATAACTTTTTTATAAGGGCATGTATGCATTTGGGTCTTAAGACAAAAATACTATTTGTCTACTGCACCTAGAATTACAGTCCAAACAACCAGTTTTAGCAACTTTATTTTTGCCCCCGGAATCCCTCTCACTAGCATCCATCTTGGCTGAGCGATGTGTGTGCCACCAGGAAAGACTCTGAATTAGAATGATCCTGTATTTAAGGGCTTCCCTGGTGGCACAGAGGTTAAAGCATCTGCCTGCAATGTGGGAGACCTGGGTTCGATCCCTGGGTCAGGAAGATCCCCTGGAGAAGGAAATGGCAACCCACTCCAGTATTCTTGCCTGGAAAATTCCATGGATGGAGAAGCTTGGTGGGCATGGGCTACAGTCCATGGGTTGCAAAGAGCCAGACACAACTGAGCGACTTCACTTTCACTTTCTATCATAGAAGATGACACTTTGCAAAAACATCATTTTTCTGTCAAGATGGCATTTGTCTTGACAGAAAGACACTGGTGGGAATAGATCTAGATATGCATTCCTTTAATGCATCTAAAAGCAAAATAACTTTTGCATTCATGTATAGGTAAAATAGAGTTAAACCTTGAACAATATAGGGATTAGGGTCCCAACTCTCACACAGTGGAAAATCCACCTACTGCAAACTCTGCGTCAAAAACAAAGGAGCTGATAAATGGTTCACAGTATATAGGCTTTCTAATATTTTAGAAGTCATAATGATGGGATTAGCTGTATAGTTTTATAAATCTGCCTACACAATTCTGAATAAATTAAGATACTGGACTAGATAACCCCTTAAGATAATTTGATATTTTATCAATGCCAATCTATTCAAATAATGTTTGTGCACATATATAATTTCCTAAACCACTATTTTATTTAGACTATTCTTAATAATGCCAGCTTATTATAATAATACAATTAATAATGTAATATTGTGAAATATTAAAAACAATAATTACATAGTTTGAGTTAACTATACACCATGCAGAATGTTGTGAAGATTCAAACCATCATGGAGCCACTGAGAAATTTCACAGTATGATCTCACCATATCAGTTGCCAGAAAATAAAAATGAAAGTGAAGTGTTCGTTGCTTGCTGCTGCTAAGTCGCTTCAGTCGTGTCCGACTCTGTGCGACCCCATAGACGGAAGCCCACCAGGCTCCCCCGTCCCTGGGACTCTCCAGGCAAGAACACTGGAGTGGGTTGCCATTTCCTTCTCCAATGCATGAAAGTAAAAAGTGAAAGTGAAGTCACTCAGTCGTGTCTGACTCTTAGCGACCCCATGGACTGGAGCCCACCAGGATCCTCCATCCATAGGATTTTCCAGGCAAAAGTACTGGGGTGGGGTGCCATTGCCTTCCCCAGTTAGTTGCTTGCTGCTGCTGCTATGTTGCTTCAGTCATATCCGACTCTCTGCGACCCCCATAGACAGCAGCCCACCAGGCTCCCCGTCCCTGGGATTCTCCAGGCAAGAACACTGGAGTGGGTTGCCATTTCCTTCTCCAATGCATGAAAGTGAAAAGTGAAAGTGAAGTCGCTTAATCGTATCTGACTCCTAGCGACCCCATGGACTGCAGCCTACCAGGCCCCTCCATCCATGGGATTTTCCAGGCAAGAGTACTGGAGTGGGTTACCATAGTTGCTTAGTCATGTTCAACTCTTTGTGACCCCATGGACTGGAGCACTCCAGGCTCCTCTATCCATGGAATTCTTCAGGTAAGGATACTGGAGTAAACTAAAATAATGAGAGCATTATCTCTGAAATTACCACACATCAGTATTTGACAGAGAAGGCAATGGCACCCCACTCCAGTGCTCTTGCCTGGAAAATTCCATGGACGGAGGGGCCTGGTGGGCTGCCGTCTATGGGGTTGCACAGAGTCGGACACGATTGAAGTGACTTAGCAGCAGCAGCCTTAGAAGTTAAAGTCAGAGTCAGAAATGGAATAGTGGTTGTCAGGGGCGGGGACAAGGGGAGAATGTGTAGGTATTTAGTATGTGATAGATATAGAGTTTCAGTTCTGCAAAAGAGTTCTGGAGATGGATGGTAATGATGGTTACACTATAGTGACTTAGCAGCAGCAGCAGTATTTGTCATGAGATTTCTATTGTCCTTTTTATAATTGTGATAAAATTTTTTAGACAAGATGCTTTCCTGAGTGGATTCACACACTCTTGTTTCCTATTCTTAATCAGATCAGATCAGTCGCTCAGTCATGTCCGACTCTTTGCGACCCCATGAACTGTAGCACGCCAGGCCTCCCTATCCATCACCAGCTCTCGGAGGTCACTCAGACTCACATTCATCGAGTCAGTGATGACATCCAGCCATCTCATCCTCTGTCGTCCCCTTCTTCTCCTGCCCCCAATCCCTTCCAGCATCAGAGTCTTCTCCAATGAGTCAACTCTTCGCATGAGGTGGCCAAAATACTGGAGTTTCAGCTTTAGCATCATTCCTTCCAAAGAAATCCCAGGGCTGATCTCCTTCACAATGGACTGGTTGGATCTCCTTGCAGTCCAAGGGACTCTCAAGAGTCTTCTCCAACACCACAGTTCAAAAACATCAATTGTTTGGCGCTCAGCCTTCTTCACAGTCCAGCTCTCACATCCATACATGACCACAGGAAAGACCATAGCCTTGACTAGGCGAATCTTTGTTGGCAAAGTAATGTCTCTGCTTTCGAATATGCTATCTAGGTTGGTCATAACTTTCCTTCCAAGGAGTAAGCGTCTTTTAATTTCATGGCTGCAGTCACCATCTGCAGTGATTTTGGAGCCCAGAAAAATAAAGTCTGACACTGTTTCCACTGTTTCCCCATCTATTTGCCATGTAGTGCTGGGACCAGATGCCATGATCTTCGTTTTCTGAATGTTGAGCTTTAAGCCAACTGTTTCACTCTCCACTTTCACCTTCATCAAGAGGCTTTTGAGTTCCTCTTCACTTTCTGCCATAAGGGTGGTATCATCTGCATATCTGAGTTTATTGATATTTCTCCCGGCAATCTTGATTCCAACTTGTGTTTCTTCCAGTCCAGCATTTCTCATGATGTACTCTGCATAAAAGTTAAATAAACATGGTGACAACATACAGCCTTGACGTACTCCTTTTCCTATTTGGAACCAGTCTGTTGTTCCATGACCAGTTCTAACTGTTGCTTCCTGACCTGCATACAGATTTCTCAAGAGGCAGATCAGGTGGTCTGGTATTCCCATCTCTCTCAGAATTTTCCACAGTTTATTGTGATCTACACAGTCAAAGGCTTTGGCATAGTCAATAAAGCAGAAACAGATGTTTTTCTGGCACTCTCTTGCTTTTTCGATGATCCAGCGGATGTTGGCAATTTGATCTCTGGTTCCTCTGCCTTTTCTAAATCCAGCTTGAACATCAGGAAGTTCATGGTTCACATATTGCTGAAGCCTGGCTTGGAGAATTTTGAGCATTACTTTACTAGCATGTGAGATGAGTGCAATTGTGCGGTAGTTTGAGCACTCTTTGGTATTGTCTTTCTTTGGGATTGGAATGAAAACTGACCTTTTCCAATCTTGTGGCCACTGCTGAGTTTTCCAAATTTGCTGGCATATTGAGTGCAGCACTTTCACAGCATCATCTTTCAGGATTTGGAATAGCTCAACTGGAATTCCATCACCTCCACTAGCTTTGTTCATAGTGATGCTTTCTAGGGCCCACTTGACTTCACATTCCAGGATGTCTGGCTCTAGGTCAGTGATCACACCATCATGATTATCTGGGTCATGAAGCTCTTTTTTGTACAGTTCTTCTGTGTATTCTTGCCACCTTTTCTTAATATCTTCTGCTTCCGTTAGGTCCATACCATTTCTGTCCTTTATCGAGCCCATCTTTGCATGAAATGTTCCTTTGGTATCTCTGATTTTCTTGAATAGAGCCTTAGTCTTTGCCATTCTGTTGTTTTCCTCTATTTCTTTGCATTGATCGCTGAGGAAGGCTTTCTTATCTCTTCTTGCTATTCTTTGGAACTCTGCATTCAGATGTTTATATCTTTCCTTTTCTCCTTTGCTTTTCGCTTCTCTTCTTTTCGCAGCTATTTGCAAGGTCTCCCCAGACAGCCATTTTGCTTTTCTGCATTTCTTTTCCATGGGGATGGTCTTGATCCCTGTCTTCTGTACGATGTCACGAACCTCATTCCATAGTTCATCAGGCACTCTATCTAGCAGATCTAGGGCATCAGAGGGCAAATACACTAAAACCGTTCTCACAGAAAACTAGTCAATCTAATCACACAAGGACCACACCCATGTCTAACTCAATGAAATTAAGCCATGCCCGAGGGGCAACCTGGGATGGGCGGGTCATGGTGGAGAGATATGACAGGGTGTGGTCCGCTGGAGAAGGGAATGGCAAACCACTTCAGTATTCTTGCCTTGAGAACCCCATGAACAGTATGAAAAGACAAAATGATAGGATACTGAAAGAGAAATTCCCCAGGTCAGTAAGGGCCCAATATGCTACTGGAGATCAGTGGAGAAATAATTCCAGAAAGAATGAAAGGATGGAGACAAAACAAAAAGAATACCCAGCTGTGGATATGTCTGGTGATAAAAACAAAGTCCGATGCTGTAAAGAGCAATATTGCATAGGAACCTGGAATGTCAGGTCCATGAATCAAGGCAAATTGGAAGTGGTCAAACAAGAGATGGCAAGAGTGAATGTCGACATTCTAGGAATTAGCGAACTAAAATGGATTGGAAAGGGTGAATTTAACTCGGATGACCATTATATCTACTACTGTGGGCAGGAATCCCTCAGAAGAAATGGAGTGGCCATCATGGTCAACAAAAGAGTCCGAAATGCAGTACTTGGATGCAATCTCAAAAATGACAGAATGATCTCTGTTCGTATCCAAGGCAAACCATTCAATGTCACAGTAATCCAAGTCTATGCCCCAACCAGTAATGCCGAAGAAGCTGAAGTTGAAAGGTTCTATGAAGACCTACAAGACCTTTTAGAACTAACACCCAAAAAAGATGTCCTTTTCATTATAGGGGACTGGAATGCAAAAGTAGGAAGTCAAGAAACACCTGGAGTAACAGGCAAATTTGGCCTTGGAATACGGAATGAAGCAGGGCAAAGACTAATAGAGTTTTGCCAAGAAAATGCACTGGTCATAGCAAATACCCTCTTCCAACAACACAAGAGAAGACTCTATACATGGACATCACCAGATGGTCAACACCGAAATCAGATCGATTATATTCTTTGCAGCCAAAGATGGAGAAGCTCTCTACAATCAGCAAAAACAAGACCAGGAGCTGACTGTGGCTCTGACCATGAACTCCTTATTGCCAAATTCAGACTGAAATTGAAGAAAGTAGGGAAAACTACTAGACCATTCAGGTATGACCTAAATCAAATCCCTTATGATTATACAGTGGTAGTGAGAAATAGATTTAAGGGCCTAGATCTGATAGATAGAGTGCCTGATGAACTATGGAATGAGGTTCGTGACATTGTACAGGAGACAGGGATCAAGACCATCCCCATGGAAAAGAAATGCAAAAAAGCAAAATGGCTGTCTGGGGAGGCCTTACAAATAGCTGTGAAAAGAAGAGAAGCGAAAAGCAAAGGAGAAAAGGAAAGATATAAACATCTAAATGCAGAGTTCCAAAGAATAGCAAGAAGAGATAAGAAAGCCTTCTTCAGTGATCAATGCAAAGAAATAGAGGAAAACAATAGAATGGGAAAGACTAGGGATCTCTTCAAGAAAATCAGAGATACCAAAGGAACATTTCATGCAAAGATGGGCACGATAAAGGACAGAGATGGTGTGGACCTAACAGAAGCAGAAGATATTAAGAAGAGGTGGCAAGAATACACAGAAGAACTGTACAAAAAAGAGCTTCAAGACCTAGACAATCATGATGATGTGATCACTGACCTAGAGCCAGACATTCTGGAATGTGAAGTCAAATGGGCCTTAGAAAGCATCACTACGAACAAAGCTAGTGGAGGTGATGGAATTCCAGTGGAACTATTCCAAGTCCTGAAAGATGATGCTGTGAAAGTGCTGCACTCAATATGCCAGCAAATTTGGAAAACTCAGGAGTGGCCACAGGACTGGAAAAGGTCAGTTTTCATCCCAATCCCAAAGAAAGGCAATGCCAAGGAGTGCTCAAACTACCGCACAATTGCACTCATCTCACACGCTAGTAAAGTAATGCTCAAAATTCTCCAAGCCAGGCTTCAGCAATATGTGAACCGTGAACTTCCTGATGTTCAAGCTGGTTTGAGAAAAGGCAGAGGAACCAGAGATCAAATTGCCAACATCCGCTGGATCATGGAAAAAGCAAGAGAGTTCCAGAAAAACATCTATTTCTGCTTTATTGACTATGCCAAAGCCTTTGACTGTGTGGATCACAATAAACTATGGAAAATTCTTAAAGAGATGGGAATACCAGACCACCTGATCTGCCTCTTGAGAAATCTGTATGCAGGTCAGGAAGCAACAGTTAGAACTGGTCATGGAACAACAGACTGGTTCCAAATAGGAAAAGGAGTACGTCAAGGCTGCATATTGTCACCATGTTTATTTAACTTTTATGCAGAGTACATCATGAGAAATGCTGGACTGGAAGAAACACAAGTTGGAATCAAGATTGCCGGGAGAAATATCAATAACCTCAGATATGCAGATGACACCACTCTTATGGCAGAAAGTGAAGAGGGGCTAAAAAGCCTCTTGATGAAAGTGAAAGTGGAGAGTGAAAGGGTTGGCTTAAAGCTCAACATTCAGAAAACGAAGATCATGGCATCTGGTCCCATCACTGCATGGGAAATAGATGGGGAAACAGTGGAAACAGTGTCAGACTTTGTTTTTCTGGGCTCCAAAATCACTGCAGATGGTGACTGCAGCCATGAAATTAAAAGACGCTTACTCCTTGGAAGGAAAGTTATGACCAACCTAGATAGCATATTCAAAAGCAGAGACATTACTTTGCCAACAAAGGTTCGCCTAGTCAAGGCTATGGTCTTTCCTGTGGTCATGTATGGATGTGAGAGCTGGACTGTGAGGAAGGCTGAACGCCAAAGAATTGATGCTTTTGAACTGTGGTGTTGGAGAAGACTCTTGAGAGTCTCTTGGACTGCAAGAAGATCCAACCAGTCCATTCTGAAGGAGATCAGCCCTGGGATTTCTTTGGAAGGAATGATGCTAAAGCTGAAACTCCAGTATTTTGGCCACCTCATGCGAAGAGTTGACTCATTGGAGAAGACTCTGATGCTGGGAGGGATTGAGGGCAGGAGGAGAAGGGGACGACAGAGGATGAGATGGCTGGATGGCATCACTGACTCGATGGATGCGAGTCTGAGTGACCTCCGGGAGCTGGTGGTGGACAGGGAGGCCTGGCGTGCTGCGGTTCATGGGGTCGCAAAGAGTCGGACACGACTAAGCGACTGATCTGATCTGAGGCCCTTAAATCTATTTCTCACTTCCACTGTATAATCATAAGGGATTTGATTTAGGTCATACCTGAATGGTCTACGAGTTTTCCTTACTTTCTTCAATTTCAGTCTGAATTTGGCAATAAGGAGTTCATGGTCTGAGCCACAGTCAGCTCCTGGTCTTGTTTTTCTGATTGTATAGAGCTTCTCCATCTTTGGCTGCAAAGAGTATAATCGATCTGATTTCTGTGTTGACCATCTGTTGATGTCCATGTATAGAGTCTTCTCTTGTGTTTTTGCAAGAGGGTATTTGCTATGACCAGTGCATTTTCTTGGCAAAACTCTATTAGTCTTTGCCCTGCTTCATTCCTATTCTTAATACTAAATTTGAAATGAAAACTTAAGAAATTTCACTCACTTTCTCTTGTTTCAGAACCTCCACTGCACTGTCTGACACATTCTGTTCTGTAAAACACTTTTCCTTCCTTATAATTGTGTGTTTACAGACTAAGAAGCACTATATTTACAGTTGTTGTGATTAGTAAATGAGTTAGTATATATATTTAAAGGGTTTCCCAGGTGGCTCAGTGGGTAAAGAATCCACTTGCAATGCAAGAGATGCAGATTTGATCCCTGGGTTGGGAAGATCCTCTGGAGGAGGGCATGGCAACCCACTCTAGTATTCTTGCCTGGAAAATTCTATGAGCAGAGGAGCTTGGCAGGCTGCAGTCCATAGGGTCACAAAGAGTTGGTTGTGACTGATCATGCACACACATGTATGTACACACACATGTAAAGTAACTGGAATATGCCTGATATATGCGTAATATGTAAGTTAGGGAAAAAGAGGGAAAAGGTACATTTAAATAATGTGGCATACCTCTTTCTTAGATAGAGTTTGGCGGACATTATTAGAGATCTTGTCATCATATAATATTTGATGAATTTCTTTTCTATTTTCTCTGCTGGAGAGTGAGCTAGTCGAGACCTGGTACCATGAATGCCTCATTCATCTCCACATCAGTGCTTAATATAACAGCACTAATGGAGTTCAGTGCTTTCAAGTAACAAATAAAACCCAGTTGAGATATCTTAAGTTTTATTCAGCTGAATTTCTCATCAATAATTTTTGTTAAAATAATACACAGAGATCACTGCTTCCAAAAGGGTTTCTCAAGCTTAATTCAATTTCATATCAAATTATTTTTGTTTTTTAAGTAAGATATACTGGGGTACTTGAGATCTGTGTGTGTAAGCTCTGAGTAGTGTCCAACTCTTTGTGACCCCATGGATTGTAGCCTGCCAGGCTCCTCTGTCCATGTTTTCTAGGCAAAAATACTGGAGTGGGTTTCCATTTGCTCCTCCAGGGGATCTTCCCAATCCAGGGATCAAATCCACATCTTTGTGTCTCCTGCACTGGCAGGCAGAGTCTTTACCAACTGTGCCACCTGGGAAGCCATACTAACTCATATTTAAGGTATATTGAAGAACAAATTAAATCAGGAATCTATGGTCTTTCTGTAAAGCAAACAAAAAACAACAGTAAATATTAGAGGCCTTGTGAGTCACACAAACTCTATCACAACTAGTAAACTCTACTACTGCATTAAGAAATGAGCCCTAGACAATGAGTGAATGAATGAGCATAAAAGTTCAATCTCATTTTATTTATAAAATGGGCAATGGGCTAGAATTAGTCCATGAACCATAGTTTGCTGAACTCTGAATTAAATCAATAAATAGTTTATACTAAAAGTTGAGACCTCACTGCATGGAGTGTTAGGTTAATTGACTTATCTAGTTCTCATTAAAGTATATAAATACTTAGTCCTCATTTGTTACAATATCTTGTAAAATAAAGAGTTTGGATCAAATTGATTTCCTTAAAAGGCTATTTGAAAATACACTGATAAATGCACTTGAATAATAATTATGTGGTTAATATATTTGGAATAAAGGCATTTAAATGGAGCCTGCCAGGCTCGTCTGTCCATGGGATTTCCCAGGCAAGAATACTAGAGTGGGTTGCTATTCCCTTTTCCATGGATCTTCCTGACAAAGGGATCAAACCTGGGTCTCTTGCACTGCAAGCAGATTCTTTACTATGTGAGCCACCAGGGAAGCCCCTGATTACCACTTTATTATATGATGCTATTGGAGAAGGCAATGGCACCCCACTCCAGTACTTTTGCCTGGAAAATCCCATGGACAGAGGGGCCTGGTAGGCTACAGTCCATGAGGTCGCGAAGAGTTGGGCATGACTGAACAACTTCACTTTCACTTTTCACATTCATGCATTGGAGAAGAAAATGGCAACCCACTACAGTATTCTTGGCTGGAGAATCCCAGGGACAGAGAAGCCTGGTGGGCTGCCATCTATGGAGTCACAGAGTTGGACACGACGGAAGTGACAGCAGCAGCAGCATATGATGCTATATCTATTAATATGCTTGCTATTGTTGTTCAGTCACAAAATACTGTGTTATTCTTTGTGACATGTTTTCTGACACACCAGGCTCCTCTGTCCTCCACTATCTCCCAGAGTTTGCTCAAATTCATGTCCATTGATTGGTGAGGCTATCTAACCATCTCATCCTCTGCCACCCCCTCCTCCTTCTGCCTTGCATCTTTCCTAGCATCAGGGTCAGTGAATTGACACTTCGCATCAGGTGGCCAAAATACTGCAGCTTCAGCTTCAGCAACAGTCCTTCCAAAGAATATTCAGAGTTGATTTCCTTTAAGATTGACTGTTTCAATCTCCTGGCAGTCCAAGTGACTCTCAAGAATCTTCTCCAGCATCACAATCCCCAAATATCAATTCTTCAGCACTCAGCCATTTAAGATCCAACTCTCATATCCATACATGACTACTGGAAAAACATATGCTTACACCTTAAAATTGTCTAGTTGGTGATACAGTAGTCAATATCTGCTAAATCTATTTGATAAGAAAATAAATTTTCCAATAACTATTTCACTGAACTACTATCCAAGGGAACATACCTTGGAAAACACTGAAAAATATAGACACTACATTCCCTTTAACTTCTGCCTTTCTATGTAATATGAAATTCAGTTTTTTTTTTCAGAATATAGTGTCTCAGTTATTAGAAATAGTAATGGTCACTGTCTCAACAGGGAAGATGGGACCTCTTAACATTTTTAGAGTCTTTCCATAGGAAGTTTCATACTATCAATAGGAGTAGTCTCAGTTTCTTTCCTCAGAATCTGACCAGATTTTAACCATTTCTGGGGGATAAATAACCTGATTATTCATTATGATTTACTGTAATATTTCCTCTTATGGGAAAGACTGCAATTATCTTCAAGCATTCATTTTTCTCTTCTTATTTTAGTCTTTGAACTCCTAGATTTTAGTTGAGTAAATGAGCCCCTTGTTGGAGATTATATTCACAGCCTCACTGAGCCAGCCTGGAGTACTTGCTTAAGTTCTGGAAAATATGATACTGGCTCCTCCCAGGTCACCCTCACTGAAGATTGCTTGTCCTCCATTTCCTTTGCTCCTGTTTGTGGGCTGAGAAGTGGATATGGTTGTGGTCAACTATCTCAGGTCATGTCAGGAGGTGACTGGCGGTAGACACCAGAACAAGAAAGTACAAGAAGCCTCAAAGCTCACCTGACTGAGCAAAGAAACATTACCTTGCCATTCCTAGCATATCATGCCTAACACAAAAGAGAAGTAAACTTCAATCTTATTTACACCACTGCCATTTTTTGATGTAGTTAAATAAACTTATTAATGAACTTTACTTTTAAAATGTCAGAATGTGGGGTTATTTCTGATTCTGCTCTATAGTCCAGTGAGCTGACTCTGGTCTACTGGTCAGATCTACCCGTCAAACTGGTTTATAACCTTAACCCATAATTTTCCCTCTAGACTGGTAGTGCCGTTGTATTAACTGGACCATTTCAGACAGAACTAACCTAGAGGAGAGTTTGGATTGCTTACATGGAAACATAAGGCTCTAGAGGCAGAAATACAGATATTCTTCTCTTTCTGTGTTGAGTGAAACGGCGGCACATGCAATTTATTATCTGCACGTACTTTGGCAGAAACCATATCAACTACTTTGGATCATTTACTTACAGAACTGACAAAGGGGATATATTTGAACAAACGTGTGAATATGTTTCTATGAAGGTGCATCTGACTGCACAGCAATTTTCTAAATTACCTACTATTTTCAATTATCCATGCTTCTGCAGTCTTCCATCAGCATGGATAATCAAGTGTGTTCAGTTAACAAACATGAAAGTCTGGAAGGCATTAATAAAGCCAATGCATTACTAAGTATTATTTTCATGTTGAATGAAATTAAATAGAAAAATTAGTGTAGATGTTAAAGAAATATGGAATAATATGATTACATTTCAATTTAGATATAACTTTTTGTATGAAAAATAACAAAATCTTAGGTGAAACATGATTATAATTTTTTATTGCAGCAAATAGTCTATCTGAAGGCTGCTACTTGAATTAGTACAATTTAAAAGCTGTATTTTAATGAAGATTCATTCATATAATTACTTATCTGCATAAACTTTAGATTCAGTATAGGAAATAGGCAATTCAAGTGCTATCATGAATAAGATAAAACATTTTAAAAATTAAAACTTTGATTCTAGCTTGATTTTATCCCTTTGCATCCAATTTTATAAACATATTATGCACATTTTGGAAGTTTAACAGCTTTTTATTTTTAAAAATAACCTAAATGCCACATTAACAATTTTTAAAACCCAACTGAATTATAAATGCATAAGTTCATTTAGGGATATATCTATATATTATGTTGGGAAATGTCATCACATCTTTTCATCTTCACATTTTTTATGCCTCCTGCGGTGAACACCTGTGGCTTGTTGGCAGTGAATTTCATTCTCGGGACTATTAAGCACTCTATATTTTTAGAGTGGATCAACTCGGAGTTATTTGACACAGGTGTTTCTATAATTATGATACACTGGGAAATCTATAGTGCTTAGTAGCTTTCAAGTTCCCATTTCCATCTAGGTAATAAAACTCTGTCCCTTATGCAGTGCAACTTCACTGAAGTATTAATAGAAGGTTAAAATAAGTTTGTTTAATTGACTTTTAATAAACTAAGCAGATATTTTATTTTAAACATCTGACATTTAGTGACACATAGAATAGTTTCCCAAGTTGATAATTTTCATAAGACAGGCAAATTACCTCAAATACCTTAAAGAAATTTCAGCTATTATATTTGACAACTATATCAATCAGGTATATTTACATTAATAGAATTTTGGAGTCCATATATTTTATATACTATTGCATGTACTTAGCCTTTGAATACATTTATATACTTGGCATATCCATTTTTTTATGTTTCAAAATATAAAAGTAATATTTTGATATTATATGTTATAAAAAATGTAATATGCACATGTTCGGGCTTAATTTTAAGGCAGAGCATGTATAGAGACCAGTTATCTTCAGACAAAATTATCACTCCTAATATACCTCATTCATCTCATTTTAGTTACTTCAAAACTTTGCTTTAAAGCCATTAGAACTCCACCATGGTCTACATTGATTTTTAGATTCTTATCAACAGAAACACTTGAATGTGACACACAAAGGTAAATATCTTTCTCAAAGAAACATGAGTTTATAGGGAAGTTGTTTGGTTTAATAATATTCTAATTTCATTTTCTGGAGGAGGAAGTGGCAACCATTTCAGTATTTTTGTCTGGGAAATCCCATGGACAGAGGAGCCTGGTGGGCTATCATCCACGGGGTCTCAAGAGTTGGGCCTGACTCAGCCACCGAGCAATCTCATCTCCATTTTCATAACCAGTACTAGCTCCTCCTTTTCCCTCTGAAGTGGAGATGAAGGGGCTTGTTCAAATTAATTACCGACACTAATAACAAGGAAGAGGAGAGAAGAGTAGTCTCAGCAACCTCAGCATAAGCATGAATTTACTCCATGGTGGAGCTGCTGCAGGAACTGTGGACTTGGTTTCATTCAGGTTTGCATCCCTTGCCTAAAAATGTCACAAGATACATAGTAAACACCTAATCCATATTGCCAAGAACATGTCTTCTTAAATGGTAACTAAAGAGAAAGTCCTCAGCTCTCCTGAGACTCTCAGACCCTTTTGTCTTTACACAGGTTTCCAGAACTACTTAGTGCTTCCTGCACCTACTGTTGCTCCTAACAACTCCATCCATACTAACAGATGAGAACATCATTCAGAGAAAAACAGAAACAGCTGACAGTGTGGATATTGAACAATAGTGCTATGCAAATAAGTTGGAAGCACAATTCCTTAAACACCTAATGGACAAATAACATAAAACAGGGGAGTTAACAACCATAAAAATAACACTCTAGTCCCTGCATTTGCCCCTAAAAAAATCAGTTTTATTAATAGTACTTCTATAGTTCTAATACTGTTATAGCAGGTTTTTATTTTCCTATATTCATAGGCTAACATGAGTCTGCAAAAACAACACCATTTATTTTGACACTAATTTTATTTATTTCTTTTTTTGTATATCTTTCTATCATGACTTTGGATGACATTTAACTTTGTAAGTCAGGTTTAACTTAAAATTTCCTGAAAAACTGTGTGAATAAACTAACTTACTCTGCTTTTAACTGCAATTTTTTCTTTACTTCCTGATTTCCATTCTAGGATTTTGTAGAATTAATTGTTACTAGCAAGTTAACATTGCCTTTCTTTGGGATTCGAATGAAAACTGATCTTTTCCAGTCCTGTGGCCACTACTGAGTTTTCCAAATTTGCTGACATGTTGAGTGCAGCACTTTCACAGCATCATCTTTCAGGATTTGAAATAGCTCACCTGGAATTCCATCACCTCCACTAGCTTTGTTCATAGTGATGCTTTCTAGGGCCCACTTGACTTCACACTCCAGGATGTCTGGCTCTAGGTCAGTGATCACACCATTGTGATTATCTGAGTCATGAAGATCTTTTTCGTACAGTTCTCTTGTGTATTCTTGCCACCTCTTCTTAATATCTTCTGCTTCTGTTGGTCCCTACCATTTCTGTTTTTATTGTAGCCATCTTTGCATGAAATATTCCCTTGGTATCTCTAATTTTCTTGAAGAGATCTCTAGTCTTTCCCATTCTATTGTTTTCCTCTATTTCTTTGCATTGATCACTGAGGAAGGCTTTCTTATCTCTCCTTGCTATTCTTTGGCACTCTGCAATCAATTGGGTATATCTTTCCTTTTCTCCTTTGCTTTTCACTTCCCTTCTTTTCACAGCTATTTGTAAGGCCTCCTCAGACAGCCATTTTGCTTTTTTGCATTTCTTTTTCTTGGGGATGGTCTTTATTCCTGTCTCCTAACAATGTCATGTACCTCCATCAATAGTTCATCAGGCACTCTGTTCATCAGAGCTAGTCCCTTAAATCTATTTCTCACTTCTACTGTATAGTCATATGGGATTTGATTTAGGTCATAGCTGAATGATCTAGTGGTTTTCTCCACTTTATTCAATTTCAGTCTGAATTTGGTAATAAGGAGTTCATGATCCGAGCCACAGTCACCTCCCAGTCTTGTTTTTGCTGACTGTATAGAACTTCTCCATCTTTGGCTGCAAAGAATATAATCAATCTGATTTCAATGTCGACCATCTGGTGATGTCCATTTGTAGTCTTCTCTTGTGTTGTTGGAAGAGGGTGTTGGCTATGACCAGTGTATTCTCTCAGCAGAACTCTATTAGCCTTTGCCCTGTTTTATTCTGTACTCCAAGGCCAAATTTGCCTGTTACTTCAGGTGTTTCTTAACATCCTACTTTTGCATTGCACTCCCCTATAATGTGTTCTTGCCTAGAGAATCCCAGGGACGGGGAGCCTGGTGGGCTGCCATTTATGGGGTCGCACAGAGTCAGACACGACTGAAGCAACTTAGCAGCAGCAGCCCCTATAATGAAAAGGACGTTTTTTGGGGGTGTTAGTTCTAGAAGGTCTTGTAGGTCTTCATAGAGCTGTTTAACTTCTCACACGCTAGTAAAGTCATGCTTAAAATTCTCCAAGCCAGGCTTCAGCAATACGTGGACCATGAACTTCGAGATGTTCATGCTGGTTTTAGAAAAGGCAGAGGAACCAGAGATCAAATTGCCAACATCTGCTGGATCATGGAAAAAGCAAGAGAGTTCCAGAAAAACATCTATTTCTGCTTTATTGACTATGCCAAAGCCTTTGACTGTGTGGATCACAATAAACTGTGGAAAATTCTGAAAGATGTGGAAATACCAGACCACCTGACCTACTTCTTGAGAAACCTGTATTCAGGTCAGGAAGCCACAGTTAGAACTGGACATGGAACAACAGACTGGTTCCAAATAGGAAAAGGAGTATGTCAGGGCTGTATATTGTCACCCTGCTTATTTAGCTTATATGTAGAGTACATCATGAGAAACTCTGGGCTGGAGGAAGCACAAGCTGGAATCAGGATTGCAGAGAGAAATATCAATAACCTCAGATATGCAGATGACACCACCCTTATGGCAGAAAGCAAAGACGAACTAAAGAGTCTCTTGATGAAAGTGAAAGAGGAGAGTGTAAAAGTTGGCTTAAAGGTCAACATTCAGAAAACAAAGATTATGGCATCCGGTTCCATCATTTCATGGCAAATAGATGGGGAAACAGTGGAAACAGTGTCAGACCTTATTGCAGATGGTGATTGCAGCCATGAAATTAAAAGACACTTACTCCTTGGAAGGAAAGTTATGACCAACCTGGACAGCATATTAAAAAGCAGAAACATTACTTTGCCAACAAAGGTCCATCTAGTCAAGGCTATTGTTTTTCCTGTGGTCATGTATGGATGTGAGAGTTGGACTATAAAGAAAGCTGAGCACCAAAGAATTGATGCTTTTGAACTGTGGTGTTGGAGAAGATTCTTGAGAGTCCCTTGGACTTCAAGGAGATCCAACCAGTCCATCTTAAAGGAGATCAGTCATGGGTGTTCATTGGAAGGACTGATGTTGAAACTGAAACTTCAGTACTTTGGCCACCTCATATGAAGACCTGACTCATTTGAAAAGACCCTGATCCTGGGAATGATTGAGGTCAGGAGGAGAAGGAAACGACAGAGGATGAGATGGTTGGATGGCATCACCGACTTGCTGGACCGGGTTTGGGTAGACTCCAGGATTTGGTGATGGACACAAAGGGTGTGGTTCATGGGGTCACAAAGAGTTGGACACGACTGAGTGACTGAACTGAAGCAAGTTAACAATGGTCATTGTCTTCTTGTTTCTAAATATTAGGATAGGATATTCATAAAGGGGCATAAACTAGAGCCATATATATGAGTTTCTTTCAGAATCTACATGCTGTCAACAAATACATCTGGTGCTTAACCCCTGTTGTAACAATAAATGCTACCTATTCTGCAGAAAATTTAGTAGAAATTAAAGCTCAGAATAGCAAGAAGAGATAAGAAAGCCTTCTTCAGTGATCAATGCAAAGAAATAGAGGAAAACAACAGAATGGGAAAGACTAGGGATCTCTTCAAGAAAATCAGAGATACCAAAGGAACATTTCATGCAAAGATGGGCACAATAAAGGACAGAGATGGTGTGGACCTAACAGAAGCAGAAGATATTAAGAAGAGGTGGCAAGAATACACAGAAGAAGTGTACAAAAAAGAGCTTCAAGACCCAGATAATCATGATGATGTGATCACTGACCTAGAGCCAGACATCTTGGAATGTGAAGTCAAATGGGCCTTAGAAAGCATCACTACGAACAAAGCTAGTGGAGGTGATGGAATTCCAGTGGAGCTATTCCAAGTCCTGAATGATGATGCTGTGAAAGTGCTACACTCAATATGCCAGCAAATTTGGAAAACTCAGCAGTGGCCACAAGATTGGAAAAGGTCAGTTTTCATCCCAATCCCAAAGAAAGGCAATGCCAAGGAGTGCTCAAACTACCGCACAATTGCACTCATCTCACACGCTAGTAAAGTAATGCTCAAAATTCTCCAAGCCAGGCTTCAGCAATATGTGAACCGTGAACTTCCTGATGTTCAAGCTGGTTTTAGAAAAGGCAGAGGAACCAGAGATCAAATTGCCAACATCTGCTGGATCATGGAAAAAGCAAGAGAGTTCCAGAAAAACATCTATTTCTGCTTTATTGACTATGCCAAAGCCTTTGACTGTGTGGATCACAATAAACTATGGAAAATTCTGAGAGAGATGGGAATACCAGACCACCTGATCTGCCTCTTAAGAAATCTGTATGCAGGTCAGGAAGCAACAGTTAGAACTGGTCATGGAACAACAAACTGGTTCCAAATAGAAAAAGGAGTACGTCAAGGCTGCATATTGTCACCATGTTTATTTAACTTATATGCAGAGTACATCATGAGAAATGCTGGACTGGAAGAAACACAAGTTGGAATCAAGATTGCCGGGAGAAATATCAATAACCTCAGATATGCAGATGACACCACTCTTATGGCAGAAAGTGAAGAGGAACTCAAAAGGCTCTTGATGAAAGTGAAAGTGGAGAGTGAAAAGGTTGGCTTAAAGCTCAACATTCAGAAAACGAAGATCATGGCATCTGGTCCCATCACTGCATGGGAAATAGATGGGGAAACAGTGGAAACCGTGTCAGACTTTGTTTTTCTGGGCTCCAAAATCACTGCAGATGGTGACTGCAGCCATGAAATTAAAAGACGCTTGCTCCTTGGAAGGAAAGTTATGACCAACCTACATAGCATATTCAAAAGCAGAGACATTACTTTACCAACAAAGGTTCGCCTAGTCAAGGCTATGGTCTTTCCTGTGGTCATGTATGGATGTGAGAGCTGGACTGTGAAGAAGGCTGAGCGCCGAAGAATTGATGCTTTTGAACTGTGGTGTTGGAGAAGACTCTTGAGAGTCCCTTGGACTGCAAGAAGATCCAACCAGTCCATTCTGAAGGAGATCAATCCTGGAATTTCTTTGGAAGGAATGATGCTAAAGCTGAAACTCCAGTATTTTGGCCACCTCATGCGAAGAGTTGACTCATTGGAGAAGACTCTGATGCTGGGAGGGATTGAGGGCAGGAGGAGAAGGGGACGACAGAGGATGAGATGGCTGGATGGCATCACTGACTCGATGGATGCGAGTCTGAGTGACCTCCGGGAGCTTGTGATGGACAGGGAGGCCTGGCGTGCTGCGGTTCATGGGGTCGCAAAGAGTCGGACACGACTGAGCGACTGATCTGATCTGATCTGATCTGAAAGCTCAGATGTGAACTTTTCCACTTTAAAAAAGACAAATTTTTGAAGTATCACAGTTCATTATATCATAGGAAAGCTGTATTTGTTCAGCACCGTGGAGTGAACATTTACTCTGTGTCAAAATCTTGTTCCTCTTTTTTAAAGTGAAACATAAATATCTAGTACAGCTTGTCTTCTAAATTACAGCAATAATGCCAAATTTTTATCTATGAGTTCCTATTCAACAAACATTTTAAGTATTTTAAGTGCATGGGTTATCTTGCTCACACAACAAATATGTAGTTAGAAATCCCTCTACAGATATGGAAAATGAAATATAGAAAAGAAAGATAACTTACTTAAGGTAACACATCTGGTTAGTGGTAGAGCTAACATTTAAACTCAGATAGCCAATCTCGACAGAGAAGGCAATGGCAACCCACTCCAGTGTCCTTGCCTGGAGAATCCCAGGGACAGAGAAGCCTGGTGGGCTGCCATCTATGGGGTCACACAGAGTCGGACATGACTGATGCCAGCAGCAGCAGTAGCCAACCTCGAAAGCCCCTGCTTCTAAATGAAATACTACTATACATTCCCCAACACTATATGTGCAATTGTTGCTGGTTCTAGACCCACATTTTTAGTAACCTTCATGTGTGCCTGAAGATTTAGTGGTGTCTGACTCTTTGTAAACCTATGGACTATAGCCCTTCATGCTCCTCTGTCCATGAGGTCCTCCAATCAAGTACACTGCAGTGTGCTGCCATGAAATCCTCCAGGGGATCTTCCCCACCCAGGGATCAAACCCATGTCTCTTATGTCTCCTACATTGGATGGTGGGTTCTTTACTACTAGTACCCCTGGGAAGTATGTTAATATTTGTTCATTAGCACAAATGAAATACTTTCATATACAGTGTTAATAATAAACTTGATGAACTTAGCAGATTGTTCATAGATAAGATTTGACTGTTAAAATTCCTAAATTGGTGTGTCCTTCTTAACTGATTTAACGGCTGAAACAATTAAAGCAGCTTTCCTTTTCCTCTCTTACAGATACTATTACGTGATTTATTGCTAAGCACAGGTTTTTAGTGTGAAAAGTTTTCTAATATATTTGATGAATTGGGCCTAGGAAAAGGCCCTTAAACAACCATTTTTTGAATCAACTGAGTATGATATAAGGTTCAGAGAGAAGCACTGTCTCCATTGGGACCACATATCTCTTTGATTTGAGCAGTCTTCCTGGCTACCCCAGCCAGTTTACTCTCAGGATGAATTATGGGGCGGAAAAGCTTGTATCCAGAGACATAAGCAGTGTGGGAGAGAGCGAAAAACAAACTCATTTTAAGCCAAAATGATCCCCATTATTTTGATTCATTGTTGAATGAGAAAGAACATGATGTTACCCGCCAATATAGCGTTAATTATAATGTGGGGCAACTAGAGGTAGAATACAGTTTTAGAGTTATACTTATGAGTGTGGAGAAGCTACTGTCTACTTTCCATAACAGTAATACAGATACTATTAGAATTCAATATATCAATACCAAATCTGCAGTTCTGGACTATCTTCCCAATTTTCTTCAGCCTTGAACCCTGTCAAACTGATGTTCCCTATGACAAGTTAAAACTTAATAATTGGTAAAATGTTTTTGTTTCAAATGAATTCAGTATTTTCCCTAAAATATGTTATTCTGAAACACTGAGGGTAAAATAAAAAGAAAAACAAAACAAACAAAAAGCACATAAAATAAAATTATTTGATTTGTGAGTTTTAATTCTCATGTCCTAGCACTTAACATTTAATCAAAAGATATTCTTTTAAAATATATATCTGATTATGACATTTTTCTTCTAAAGACTGCAATAGTTGCTCATTACACTTAGGAAAGAATAAAACCAAGATCTTTACCAAGATGCAAGGGAGAAAATTGGAATTATTCAAAGTGCTTTATTTATCTCACTGACTGTGACACACTGTATTTGGTAAGACCAGACAGTAGGACATTCTGAAATTCAAAGACAATGCTACACAATGAAAAACTACCCTGCTTGTTTCAGTACTTTTTATTGTCTGGCTCAGACCCAAACACCACTTTAGATGTAAATTACTTTCCCATTACAGAGAAGACAAAACTTATGAAAATCAGGTGAAGTTAGGTCTGAGCTTTCTTCAATTTTGCAAACCATTGTTCACTTTTTGAGCAATCACATAGCCATAACCTAAAGTGTCTGTAGTGCTGAGTTGCCAATTCAGACTACAAGTATGGCTACAAGGGTCACAATAACTCTACATATGAAGGCAAGCGTCCAGCAGCTTTATTGTGTCTTAAAGTACAGTTGTGCCTTTGTACTTCCCTGGTGGCTCAGACTGTAAAGCATCTGTCTACAATGAGGGAGATCCGGGTTCGATCCCCGAGTAGGGAAGATCCTCTGGAGAAGGAAATGGCAATCCATTCCAGTACTATTGCCTGGAAAATCCCTTGGACAGAGGAGCCTGGTAGGCTACAGTCCATGGGATCGCAAAGAGTTGGACACGACTGAGCGACTTCACTTCACTTCACTTGTGCCTTTGTACTGAAATGCACCTTTATAAGTTATTTTAGTTTTATTTTTTCTTCATCAGTTCAGTTCAGTTCAGTCGCTCAGTTGTGTTTGACTCTTTGCGACACCATGAATTGCAGCACGCCAGGCCTCCCTGTCCATCACCAACTCCCAGAGTTCACTCAGACTCACATCCATCAAGTCAGGAATGCCATCCGGCCATCTCATCCTCTGTCGTCCTCTTCTCCTCCTGCCCCCAATCCCTCCCAGCATCAGAGTCTTTTTCCAATGAGTCAACTCTTCGCATGAGGTGGCCAGAGTACTGGAGTTTCAGCTTTAGTATCAGTCCTTCCAAAGAAATCCCAGGACTGATCTCCTTCAGAATGGACTGGTTGGTTCTCCTTGCAGTCCAAAGAACTCTCAAGAGTCTTCTCCAACACCACAGTTCAGAAGCATCAATTCTTCAGCGCTCAGCCTTCTTCACAGTCCAGCTCTCACATCCATACATGACCACAGGAAAAACCATAGTCTTGACTAGACGATGGTACATTAGCTTTAAAAGCATTATATATGTATAAGTTAGGCTTCCCCAGTGGCTCAGATGGTAAAGAATCTGCCTGCAATGCCGGAGACCTGGGTTAGATCCCAGGGTTGGGAAGATCCCCTGGAGGAGGGCATGGCAACCCACTCCAGTATTCTTGCCTGGAGAATCCCCATGGAGAGAGGAGCCTGGTGGGCTACAGTCCATGGGGTCGTATATAGTTGGACACGACTGAGTGACAAAACACAGCAGCACAGCATATGGTTAAACAAACTATGATTTTCACTTAAAGATAGCAAAAACTATTTGCTATTGTTGTTCAGTCGAGTCCTACAAAAAGTTGAGTCCTTTTTCCTCTACCCTCCTAGTTTCTCTGGCTGGGGCCCTGTGAATTAAACTGACAAAAGACAAATTAATAAGAGAAAAGACAAATGGAGTATATTATCCTGTATAGTGTGCATACATGCAGGAGAAACTCAGTGATGAGTAACTCAAAGGAATGGTTAGAAATTTCGTTTATTTAGAATGTTAATAATAAATGTGTAGAAAAGAGACAAGACAAAAGAAAAGATTTTAGGCTTCCAAGGTGATAAACTGTGGGAAGGCAAACATATGGGGGAAACTAATGCAGTAGTATTTGTACTGGTCCAGTTCAGTGCCAACTTTTTCTGTTCACCATTGTCTTGAAACTTTACAGGAGAGGAGATGTATATGGCAGTCATTATAACTCAAGAGTTTAATCAGATAAGGGAAGCTCTAGGAAGACTTCTTTCTTACTGGTTGAACTTCAAATGCCTTCAGCTCAAAATAACAGGCATATTTGGGGGTGTCATATTTCAATTCCCTATTATAAATATGAATGTGGCTTCCTGGTGGCTCAGACAGTAAAGAATCTTTCTGCCAATGCAGGAGGCCTGGGTTCAATTCCTGGGCCAGAAAGATCTAGAGATGAAATGGCAACCCACTCCAGTATTCTTGCCTCAGACAAGGCATAGACAGAGGAGCCTATCCATGGGATTTCAAAGAATTGGATGCTACTTCACAACTAAACAACAACAATACACACACATTTGTCAAAAGTGGAAGTGCTCAATTCAATACACCCAAGAAGCACTGCCTCATTCCTCTCCATGTGGCTGACATTACATCTTAACCTGCCATCATCTTCATAGTTACTCAGTTCCAATTGTATTATTCTCCTTGTATTTTCTGAACACTTTCCTAAACATGCTCCTACCTCAGGGCTTTGCACTTGCTCTTTCCTTTCTCTACCTGGAATGCTGGCCCCTCAAACACTACATAGCTCTTCCCTTCCTTTCATCAAGGTTTAATTTAAAAGCCACTTCATTTGAGAGGGCTGCTTTATCAGCTCTAATGAACAATAGCAACTCTCATCACTACTTACTGTCCTCTATGCTTTCAATAGCCCCATAGTATTTATCACCAGTCTACAGAGTGACATGTAATGGTATCAACATCTTGGACATTTTTTTTTTTTTGTCTCTTCTCATTAAACATAAATTTCTTGAAACCTATAGATTTAATTTATCTACATTGATATACATAGGTGCTGTGCTTAGTTGCTCAGTTGGGTCCAACTCTTTGCAACCAGGCTCCTCTGTTCATGGGATTCTCCAGGCAAGAATAGTGGAGTGGATTTCCATTTCCTTCTCCAGGAGATATTCCGGAGCCCTGAATCCAGGTCTCCTGCATTGCAGGCAGATTCTTTACTGAGACACCAGGGAAGCCCATATACATTCATACAACACACATATTCAAGTTTTCCCTTTTCTAAAGGCATGATGCAAAGAAAGTGTGAAAGAATAGTGACAAGGAGTGTCTGGGATTAACATTTCCCAAATGTTTTACTTTTAGGGGCAAAATAGGTTTACACCTTAGTATAAAGGACAAAGAACTACTATAAATGGGACTCAAAATATCATCTGAGTGAATGCACAATCAGCAAAGTATTTGAAGCACAAATACAAGGACAGGGAAGCACCTTTGGTAAAGATGCTGATAGAGACCTTTTAATGGTACTATAGGAAAACAAGGTGACATTGGTTTTATTGAAGGGAAACATTAGCTTCTAGTATTTTTTAACATGCAGACAGGATTTAGAGGCAAGAGTCTATTGCATCTCTTTATACTGAATGACTGTTGAGAAATAAGTACTTTCTTGAAATGATATTGAAAAGCACAGTGTTAGCTTTTGTAAAGACTATGTGAAAAAGATAAAGGGAGAAGGGTATAATTCTTGATCTAAAGTGAAGAACTGGGAACTGACTATCAAAGACAGTATATACCCAAAAGTCAGAAATCAATGGCTTATTTTAACATGCTGCAAGCCATACATTTTAATGGATATGCACTATGATATTTTTTTTTCCCCTCAGTCAACACTGGCTGAAGGAGAACTTATATTTACGTACAGAAAACTCAATAGTATACATGTGGCCCAGTTTGGTGGGCAATTCTTTGTCCTTTGCCTTTTCCAGCTTGGCAAGGGAAGCCACCAATTTCAGACCCAGGACATTGCCTCTCCTAGTGATGGGGAACCTCTCATATCTGTCAGTGTAATTGGTCCTGATATTGTAGCTTCTAGCTGCTTAGCCAGAACCCCTTTGTCTTCTGAATTAACTCGTGTGAAGATGATGGTGGTATTAATCTTGCTGTGGACTATTTGCCCCAGCCTAGGCTTCACCTTGATAATGTAGTAGGAAACTCCCACTTTAAGACACAGGTATTGTTTAAACACTATCATGTTACAATTTATTCATACTAGATGTTTGTAATGTTTCTGATAATCAATAAAAGAGATTCTTGATTAAAAAAAAAAAAAAGACACAGGTAGAGAGGAAGACAACCAGCCCAGTAGGGTCCACATTTGTGCAATGACTACCAGTGAGCTTTCTTGTTCTCTACCAAGGTGGGGACAGTCTGAAACCCTGCTTGAAGGACATATGACCTCTTAGTGGGGACATCCGCTTTTCCCACAGCATTTTTCTCAAGCACGGCTAACAATCTCTTGCTTTGTCTCTGGTCTGTACTTGATGGCAAGCTTAAGCGGCTGTGTAGCTGTTCAGCTGTCCATGGCCTGGTTAAATGGGTGAACTGGTTCATTGCAGGAGGCACTTTCAACTGCTTACAGAGGATAGCGTTTTGTCACTCCACCTCAGTGCATATTGGCCATTTCACAAATCAGTGAAGTGCCTTTTTAAGCTGAATGTCCTTTCCAGTGACAGAAATCTTGGGCCTTTCCTCAAACAGTTGGTTTACTGCCTTCTTGGCTTCCTGATTCTTCACGACAGCAGGGACTAGGGCTACCTTCACAACAACTCTTATCAAGTAAATGCCATGATTTACCACTGCTAACAAGAGGAAAATAACATATAATCACATAACTTATATGTAACAAGGCCAGGATTTGGGCACAATTTGACAGTCACCAGAGACTATCATTTTTATTGTACAATATAAATAATGTTTAGTAAAATTTTAAACAATCGATTCTTTAACATTCCATGAAAAGAAACGAGAATATTCAATGTTCTTTTTGAGACAGTGTGCCTAATATTTATAACACATGCTACTATCATGAAGGAATAATCTCTAGCTATTCATGATTGTCTGAAAACTTCAAAAAACTCAAACCAATGGTCCAGCTTATAAAAAGAAAGAAAAAGAGGGCTAGAGGGAGGAAGGACAGAAGCCAAATCAATGTATAACTTTTAGTCGGGAAAAATCTTATTCTTTTTGATCAAATTAAAATATCCTTGCCCTCAAAAGTTTTCTATCACCAATATATCATTTTTCCTTTGTTCCCTTGTGTTTTCATAATATTTTGTTCATATTACTACAGTGATATACAAATTCTTACCCAACTTATAGAATAAACTGTGCTATTTATAACAGATCAGATAAGAGCTTTTTTATGTAGAAAGTGTCATGGATTTATGATTAACTTAACTGAGTTGCTGATCACTTGCTTGATGCAATATTTCAGGATGTTACTCAACTAACAACTTGGCAATATGATTGAAAAAATATTTATAGAATGGAAAATTAGCTTACTGTCACAACAATTGGATAAATATGATAAAGATAATTCCAAGTATCAAAAGCATATAATATGTTGTTTTGTTTACATGCTGCAGTTATGTATTCATAAAATGATTATATCGCAACAAAATAAAAATACTGTTTGTAAGCCAACTGGTATCCAATCTATCTTCCTCATTCTTTTTTAGCCCTAAATAAATCTAATGACATGGAAACAAATTTGTAAGTGAATTGTTATATTTACACAAATGTAATAACTGTTATTTCAGTGTGAAAAGGCTGCTTGAGAATAAAAATCTTAAATATGTTATTTTGTAAATAGCAATAGCAACATAGCAGAGCTCATTAACAACTGATGCCGACATATAACACAAAAAGTTGTTCAACTGTTGGTAGCTGCTGATAAAATATGATATTGATATATCTTCAAAATATGTGCATGTCTTTCATGAGACCTATTGTAAGGCCCTCTGCTGTATCTGTTATAGGAAAGATGCTAAATTTAGTGGGTGTGCAAAGAAAGCAGAAATGTAGATGAAAATCCAGATGATTTTGTTTTCGTGATAAAAATGAAGCATGAAGTACTAACTGGCTAAGTACTTGGGTGATTCTGTAAAACAGCAAATTGAAAACATAGAAGAAATTTAAAACAAACATCTGAAAATGACAGCATTAGATCTGTTTGGAAATGTATTCAGCAGGCTTCCTCTGCAAGTGATGTATAAAGTTTCGACTTGTCAGATTGCTTAAATGAAACTGCATCTCACCATGGAAGATATCTCCAAATCCTTAAAGAGAAGACAAATCATTAAGGAGGTAATAAAGAAACACACACACACACACACACACACACTTACTTCTCCCTGACCTTAGCTGAAAATGAGCACTAAATAATACTTCAAAAGTGTATTACACCATCTCCAACAAGAATCTGGCAGGTTACAGCGAAGAAACTGTTGTTCTTTGCTATAATATTAAGTTATCAACTTAACAGTTAAAATGTTTAAAAGTTAAGTTGTGATATAACAAATGTTTGCTGAGATTTCATATACATTCTTAGAAACAGAATTTTCATGGGATAGTGATATTTTCCCCTTACTCCAAGCTTTGATCAAGACACAGGATTTGGATAATAAATCCAAAAGAAATAGAGGAAATAAAAATAATATCAAATGCAACCTTGTCAAAGAACACAGCCACTTACTTTGACAGTATTAGAGAGCAGAATTAGCTTTTTATGGAAAGTTTTACATTTTCTTATGTAACCTGGAGGTTGAACAACTCCTTTTGCCATATCCAAAATGCAAATTTCCTTTTATCACCCACTGCTCCTTTAAAATATACTCAGTGTGGTAACTGTCAGGATTTTCCTGCCCACTCAGATAAAATTTGTTCTAAGGATACTTCACACTGTTTTTCACAGACACAATTCAGTAAGTAATCATAATGTTGAGTCCAAGATATCCATCACCACTCAGAGTTTTTATTTAATAGCATATTTTTTATGACTTAATTATATTAACAGCAGCCTATTTCAGGTCAGATGCCTTTAAGATTAAAAATGGGGAGTTGACTTTTCTATTTGTTTACTGAAACCTCTCTCATAGACAATTCTTTCCCTGCCCTCTTTTCTAGATAAAAATAGTTCTTTAACCACCATTCAGCTCTAAGGTCCTGATATATTTTGCAAGAGTTTCTTTTTCTTTCTCTTCTGACATTCGCTGCAGTCCAGTTCTCTCTCCCCCACCTTTCTCTTGACTTCTGTTCTCTGGGGCCCTTTGCAACTCTTCCCTGAGCTGTGAATATGCACCTTCAGTTCCTTGCTGCTTTGTTCCCTCCGTGACTCCAGGTGGCGCTCTTGGACAGGACGACTTGCTCTCCGCTCAGTTCACGTCAGGAAGGAGAGAACCCTACAGGCCTTCATCCATTGTTAGGACTTATCCAGGGAGTGTATGTAGGTCGACCCTAAAATAGCATCACTATCCAAAGAGTTATTAAGGCCTTTTTCTTTTTCAAGAGTCCCACAGTGAGAGTCAGATCCTAGTCCGCCCTGCCTCCCAAATGCAGGTGCAGTGTATCAAACTTTCTGTAGATCCTGGTGACAGCCTGCACCTCACATGGATGTTTAAGCAGAGAGAGGGAGAAGAGGCGGAAAGGAATATCACATCCTACCTGGAGGAGGGGATTCGAAAAATAACACCCTCACATTTATATACAAAAATATATTTTGCTTTCACTATCTTCTTCCCTAAAACCCTCTCTTTTTCTCTCATTTCTTATATACTTGAGATGAGAAGATTCAAGACGCTAAGAACAACATATTTTAATTATTTTAAATTTTCTTTGTAGATGCATCAAATGCTGATTCATCTTTGGAATGTCATTATCTATTGCACATTAATCAAACTTAAGCTGTTCTACTTAAAAACCTTTATCATACAATAATGAAATGACACTAGCTTTAGAAGGTATCTTGGATCATCATTAAACCCAGATGCATGTATAAGAAGCATTTGAGGAAGAAAACACCAGGAGATTAAAAGAAGCATGAAAGAATCAGGCCATAGACCAGAAGAGACAATCAGTTTCTGACACTTAGGACCCTGGAATACATCTTCTGTTAAAAGAGAGTGATGCTGAAGATATAAAATAGATTCCTGAAGAAGTTGTTCACTTATTTGTTCCTTTGTTCACTCATTCATCAATTCATAAAAATAAACATTAATATCTTGAGTGTAACAAGCTAAATGCAGTGAACTGGAATGCTATGTAGGAATATCAAACAGTCATATTTTACAGAACTAATTATAATATCTTTCCAATAAGTTCACATGTCTTCCAAATTTTTGTAGAAAAATCTCTTAAAAGTGACGTTACATGATGTTCAATGTACGAACATGAATGTGTTTTCCTTCTTCCCTACTACCTAATATTATTGGTTTAATTTGCTTTTGGTATGTTATAGTTGGGTTTGAACTTTGCATTTTTACTGTATTAATTATGAGTCCCTTGGACTTTCAAATGAAAATTCAAGTCAACAATAATATACCAGTCTTAAAAATTAACTGAGCTTTTGCTGATTTAATCTGGTGATCTCAATCATATTAAATTAGTCATACTTTTAATTTAAAAAAAGCTGTGTTTCAGTGATGACAAATTACGTAGTCATAAAGTTAACTAAATATACTCAAACATGAAACTAGCAAGGAACTATTATATCATTTATACAACACTAAAAATTACTAATTAAATTTATTACACTAAATACTGAGGAATTAGATAATAACTGCAATACAGCAGATAATGTTTTGCTGAAAATAAATCACTTCTTAAAATACAAAAAGAGTTTTGTCACACAGTTAAGGATATTTTGAGTTCTGTATACTTACTTTAGTTTCAGGTACGTGATGATTCCATTCTGGAATCAATTTTTGTTTTACTATTCAAACTACTCTAAGTATACCACGAGGTCCCATGGCCTTGGCCTCACAAGAATATTTCATTTTTCCCTCAACTTCCATTCTTTTCTCATTAACCTGAAACCATTAAAAAGTAAAATGATTTGTTGACTCACAAATCATAAAGTAAATCCATTTACTGAATTAAGTTGGATTGTTGCCATCATAGTTGTAAGTAACTATACAGCTCTAAGGTAACTACTGAAATACTGCAGAATAGACTATATTGTTTAAACTTAAAATTGAAGTAAATGCAGACACAAACTTTTTTAAGGTTTACTCCCCAAAAGAAGGAGGACAGAGAGGAGAAGAAGTGGAAGATGGAGAAAGAAGAGAAATTTTCAGGACATCAGGATATATGGCTCCCTGGGCAATATCAATTTAGACCTTGTGTTAACATGTAATCTAAAGTACAAAGTTTAAAATTATTTTATAAAACAGTACTTAATTTTATATTAGCTTATATAATTCCTTTTTGAAGTTTTCTTCATTATTTTAAAATATTATATATATACGTATGTGTGTGTGTATGTAAATATAAAATGACTTGAGAGTCCCTTGGACTGCAAAGAGATCAAACCTACGCATCCTAAAGGAAATCAACCTTAAATATTAATTGGAAGGACTGAGGCTGAAGCTGAAGCTCCAATACTTTGGCCACTTGATGCGAGGAGCTGACTCATTGGAAAAGACCTTGATGCTGGGAAAGATAGAGGGCAGGAGGAGAAGGGGATGACAGAGGATGAGATGGTTGAATGACATCCTCAACTCAATGGACATGAATTTGAGCCAACTCCTGGAGACGGTGAAGGACAGGGAAGGCTGGCATGCTGCAGTTCATGGAGTCATAAAAATTAAGACACAACTGAGTGACTGAACAACAACAACAAATATATATACACAAAATATGTGTGGTGTGCATATAAATTTTGAAGCAATACAGGGTACCTGAGAACCTACAAGTACTTGAGAAATATCAATAATCTCAGATATGCAGATGACACCACCCTTATGGCAGAAAGTGAAGAGGAACTAAAAAGCCTTTTGATGAAAGTGAAAGTGGAGAGTGAAAAAGTTGGCTTAAAGCTCAACATTCAGAAAACGAAGATCATGGCATCCGGTCCCATCACTTCATGGGAAACTGCCGGGGAAGAGCCCCAGCTGATCCTGGGAATTCGAGGTGTAGATGGCGTCGGTGAGGATCAGGATACAATAGTTTTAATTAGACAATAGAATGAGGATAGCTCAGTGAGAACATTTTGTGGAGAGAGGAGGCTGAGTAATTCAGCCAGAAGGTAAGAGAAAGAACGACATGGGGAGACCAAGCTTCGGTGAACAAGGCCCTGCACTTTATTTTTCAAAGTAGTTTTTATACCTTAAGTTATGCATAGAGGATAATGGGGGAAGGGGTGGAGTCATTCAGGGACAGCAGTCCCTGAGCCAGGCTTTCAAACCTATCATACGCAAAAGTTTAGGTGAGTTACATCATCTTCTGGCCCGGAGGCCTATTAACAGTTTAAGGAACTTATTTTCTCTAAAGGTGATTATTCTAAAGTCAGGCACCACCCTCCAAAAGCATTAGATAAGGTTGCATTCCTATAGGGCAAAAGGTGAGGCGAGCTCAATCAAGAAAAGAATTAACTCAAGGGTCCAAAGTTACAAACACTGAGGCTACTAATTACATTTCCATACACCAATTATATCAATCAATACACTGCCAAGGACACAGTAGGTAAGGGATATGGAGACTTAGCAGCAAACACTGGCCCAACAAGTGAAAAACCCTTCACCAATACAATTTCTAATCAATCTTTTAACTGCTCAAAGGAATCTGTACTTATACAGTTCAGAACATCTCATGCCTCTCACAGTTGGGAGGCTCTAAACAATCACATGTGGCCGGAAAAGCCTATTCAGGCAGGCTAGAGGATTTCCAAAGGAGTTTGTAGGCTGAAACACTGTCACACCCAGAAATTATTAACTGGAGCTGTAAGTTAGCTCTTTTTTCAGAGAAAGGTAGTGGGGGACGGCCCCCTGTAAAGTCAGAGGTGTAGGTGAGAACACAAAGCAGAAAGTAGGCAGACTCTGGTTTTTTGGGGGTAGATGCTTGAGAATTTCCAGAGGGGCTCCTGAGGCTCAATCAGGCATTTGCGTATGCCAAGCCTCCTTCCTCATGACCTTTGTCATGGGTGGAGCGCTGATTCAAGCCAGGTCCCGACAGGAAATAGATGGGGAAACAGTGGAAACAGTGTCAGACTTTATTTTTCTGGGCTCCAAAATCACTACAGATGGTGACTACAGCCATGAAATTAAAAGACGCTTACTCCTTGGAAGGAAAATTATGACCAACCTAGATAGCATATTCAAAAGCAAAGACATTACTCTGCCAACAAAGGTCCATCTAGTCAAGGCTATGGTTTTTCCTGTGGTCATGTATGGATGTGAGAGCTGGACTGTGAAGAAGGCTGAGCGCCGAAGAATTGATGCTTTTGAACTGTGGTGTTGGAGAAGACTCTTGAGAGTCCCTTGGACTGCAGGGAGATCCAACCAGTCTATTCTGAAGGAGATCAGCCCTGGGATTTCTTTGGAAGGAATGATGCTAAAGCTGAAACTCCAGTACTTTGGCCACCTCATGCCAAGTGTTGACTCATTGGAAAAGACTCTGATGCTGGGAGGGATTGAGGGCAAGAGGAGAAGCGGACGAGAGAGGATGAGATGGCTGGATGGCATCACTGACTCGATGGATGTGAGTCTGAGTGAACTCCAGGAGTCGGTGATGGACAGGGAGGCCTGGCATGCTGCGATTCATGGGGTCGCAAAGAGTCGGACATGACTGAGAGACTGATCTGATCTGATCTAATCTGAGAACCTACTGGCAATTTAAGAACTGCAACCTTACTCTAAGGAATTCTGTCACTCTCTACCCAACACTTCCTTCATTCAGGATTTCGAATCCCTAATGGTCCACTTCCCAGAAAAGAGGTAATAATATCTTGGATTTCAAACTTATCATCCTTGGCCTTTTTATACTTTATCACATGTTTACACTGAAACAATATATTGTTTCATTTGACTTATTTATTTTTTAAAAATAATGTACTCCATATAGTTCTTTCTGTTTTTTCCCCCTTATTTATTGTTGCTAGCTCAGTTTAATAATTCTAAATTTTTTCTTCATATAGTTTAATCAATCGTTATTTATTGCTTAAAATGTCATCATTCAAGTCCATGAAAGTCTAAATTTTATGTGACTTTTTTGCTCCTACAGATTCTCATTCATGGTGAGTGAGTGAGAGAATGTATGTGTGTGTGAAAGTAACAGGGGAAGAGAGAGAGAGAGAGAGATGTGACTGTGGAAATCTGGGGCCTAATTCAATAATGCTTCCCATCCCATGACAATGGTCTTATCTCCTGCTGGTACAGAAATCTAATTAATCTCTCCACCCCACAGAGAGGGGTTTTCCCAGGTGGCTCAGTGGTAAAGAATCTACTGCCCAAGCAGGAAATGCTTCCCAAGCAGGAAATGTGGGTTCGATCCCTGGGTCAGGAATATTCCATGCAGAAGGGAATGGCAATCCACTCCAGTATTCTTGCCTGGGAAATAGCATGGACATAGAATCTTGGTGGGAGAAGGCAACGGCAACCCACTCCAGTATTCTTACCTGGAAAATCCTTTGGACAGAGGAGCCTGGTAGGCTGCAGTCCATGGGGTCGCTAAGAGTCAGACATAACTGAGCGACTTCACTTTTATGCATTGGAGAAGGAAATGGCAACCCACTCCAGTATTCTTGCCTGGAGAATCCCAGGGACAGAGGAGCCTAATGGGCTGCCATCCATGGGGTCGCACAGAGTCAGACACGACTGAAGTGACTTAGCAGCAGCAGCAGCAGCAGCAGAATCTTGGTGGGCTACAGTACCCGGACTTGCAAAGAATCAAACATGACATAGTGACTAAAGAGAGCCCCACAGAGAACCCTACCATCCCCGTGAGCTTAGGCCTATTTTTGACCACTGAAAGTCTTCTATAGTGTGGTGTAAAACCCTCAAATTTATAACATTTATGGTTTAGCAGAATTTAATTTTTTCATATTAAGTGCCCAATGATATCTTGTCAGGAAGACACAGTTCATATACTTGTGATACTTGTGTAGACGTAGGTACCATAAATGGTTTGATTATAAATTCAAATTATGTCTGAGTTTATATCATAAATATCACAAATTAAGATTATATCTGATTGTTTTTATCATATATATGCAGTACTGGAATTTTTTTTTTTTTTAAGAAATCAAGAACTTTCATATAACCAAATAATAAAGAATAAAGAATCATGGGATTTAAATGAATTGATTGTTCACACTAAGCAATATTTATCCCAAAATCCATTACAAAAGTATACATCAATCAAGTATTAATCAATTTAATATAATAATATATAGTCATAATATTGAATTTCTCTGTAGACAACCTTTGCATGTGTTTTCTGGAGTGGAATTCAAAGAGCTTCCTGTTCTAGTTTTCATGTACTTTTGTCTATTCATATAATTTGCATAGAAAGAGATCATCAGCCTCGCATTGGTAGTATTGCATGAGTTTGAATTAATAATATACAATGTATACATTAGCATATTAAAATACTAAAAAAGCATTAGTTTATATTAGAAGATTCCAGTTACTAAAATTATGATATTTTCTACTCAACTTCCTCTCCTCTACTTCTTATATTTAAGGTACTTCAAATGTAGTCATCAATAGTAGAACTGTTTTGACATGACAATATGGACACCTAAGCTAAGTTTGGCCAGTCTAATTTCTCAGCATAAGAATGCATAATTAAGACAAACCTCATATGGACTGGACATGAAATGAAGAGCCACTGATCATGAGAGTTATGTGGTGGCTAGTTTCTATTGACCATGAAGATAAGGGAACAGAAAATATTAGTCTAGAAAGAAGAAAGACTAAAGCAGCAGAAAAAAAAAAACACAAGAAGTGAAAGGTGGAAATGTGATTCTAAGTGCTTATTACTGCGTGGCTCCAAATGTCTTTATTAAGACCTCCAGCCATGAAATTAAAAGACGCTTGCTCCTTGGAAGGAAAGTTATGACCAACCTAGATAGCATATTCAAAAGCAGAGACATTACTTTACCAACAAAGGTTCGCCTAGTCAAGGCTATGGTCTTTCCTGTGGTCATGTATGAATGTGAGAGCTGGACTGTGAAGAAGGCTGAGCGCCGAAGAACTGATGCTTTTGAACTGTGGTGTTGGAGAAGACTCTTGAGAGTCCCTTGGACTGCAAGAAGATCCAACCAGTCCATTCTGAAGGAGATCAATCCTGGGATTTCTTTGGAAGGAATGATGCTAAAGCTGAAACTCCAGTATTTTGGCCACCTCATGCGAAGAGTTGACTCATTGGAGAAGACTCTGATGCTGGGAGGGATTGAGGGCAGGAGGAGAAGGGGACGACAGAGGATGAGATGGCTGGATGGCATCACTGACTCGATGGATGCGAGTCTGGGTGACCTCCAGGAGCTGGTGATGGACAGGGAGGCCTGGCGTGCTGCAGTTCATGGGGTCGCAAAGAGTCGGACACGACTGAGCGACTGATCTGATCTGATCTGATCTGATGTTTGTAAGGGTGCTTGCTCCTTGGAAGGAAAGCTATGACAAACCTAAACAATGTATTAAAAAGTAGATACATCACTTTGCTGACAAAGGTCTGTATAGTCAAAGCTATGGTTTTTCCAGTAGTCATGTATGGATGTGAGAGTTCAATCCTAAAGAAGGCTGAGAGTCAAAGAACTGATGCTTTCAAACTGTGGTGCTGGACAAGACTCTTGTGAGTCCCTTGGACAGCAAGATTAAACCCTCAATACTAAAGGAAATCAATCCTGAATATTCATTGAAAGATGCTGAAGCTGAAGTTCCAGTACTTCGGCCACCTGATGGGAGGAGCCAACTCACTGGAAAAGATTGATGGGAAAGATTGAAGGCAAAACGAGAAAGGGGTGACAGAGGATGAGATGGTTAGGTAATATCACCAACTCAGTGGATATGAATCTGAGCAATCTCCAGGAGTTAGTGGAGGATAGAGGAGTCTGGTGTTCTACAGTTCATGGGGTCACAAAGATTCAGATATGACTTAACAACAGAACAATAACAACAACACTTGTGTTCCATGAGATGCTATTATGCTAGTGTATACATATATATACACACACACTCTCTCTCTTGCCTCTTCTTTCTTTTATTTATTTTGTTATTTGCAACTAGAAAGCCAAACTAATTTCAATCTAAGCTGTGGATAAAAGCACAAAAAAGAAAATTTCTTTGTTAGCAAGATTATTATGCTTACCAGATCCACTACATGACTCTGATAACTTATTTCACCTGTCTTGCATAAAATGCAAGAGTAGTATTCCTACTGTTTGTGACAACTTAGTGAATCAGTACCTAAACAATGTTTAAAATAGTGCCTTCACATGATAAGAATTGTATGTGTTGACTCTTACTAATATCATCCCCATTTTGTAAGAATTTTAAGTTTATCAATTCCAGGTTATATGCCACATTTTAGTGTAGCAGGGAGCAATAATCCATCATGAGGTTGGTTAACAGTGCTTCTTTAAGGGAGGGAAGAGAGGTAAAATAGAAAAATTAAAATAATTACTCATAAGTCAGTGCTTTATCTGATAGATGAAAAAGTATTTTTTTTAATTAAAAGTAAACCTTTAAAAAAAAAAAAAGGTGGGCTATATTTTAGGTCACTGTTTCTAATATGTACCATATTGTCATTCTGGAAAGAAACCAAATAGCTCTGGATAGTTACAATAACGCAAAGTAGCAATCCTTAAACATATCATAGTTTCTCTTTGGGGTTTCACGTTCAACGTAACCTGCTGCTCTGATATAAAAAGACACTTGAAAATTCACCGTTAATGAAACATAGAATCATGGTCACAGTAATTTCTTGTCTGCAGTGAAGTACTTTCTTCAGTTTTTTTAGGCTTCTCTTGAAGAATTGGTGTATTCAGCTTTAAATAATAAACTAAACTGGTCTCTTTTGTGTCAGAACATGGGCCAGGTGGCCAGAAAGATAGCAGGACAACTTTAGGAAGGAATTTCCTATTCCTTCACACCTTATGAACTAATTATTTCATTCCTCTTCAAATGCTAGCAAGCAAAGCAAGAATGTTCTTGTGAGAGGATGGAAGGAAAAGGCACATTTTATTTCAGTAGGGCAAACACATGCATGAATACAGGCATATATTTCTAAAACTAAACCCATATGTTGCCTCCATTTTTCCCCTTTCTTCAAAAGGCTGAATTATATGTATAACTATATATATATATATATGTATAATTTAAATATGTAGATCTGTATCTATATATATACATTATATATAGCATTTCGAACAATGGATCTAGGGACTCTATCTCTAAGCTGTAAAGCAGAAAATAGAAAATTTTAGGATATTGATCACAATTTGAGTAAAATGTAAAACTACTGTGAAAACTATCAAAGTATATAAAATAGATTCATGTGGTATGGTAAGCTAACTTTTTTTTTTTTTTTTCTGCAAAGGAAGTGGCTTAGGATTTTATAAAATTGGCATCAATGGCTGAATGCAGTCATGTCTGTAGACTGGTTGTTACACTCATATCATTTCTTTCACAGATGCTCAGGAAATATTCTTCTTCTGCCAAACACACTGTCTGAAATTTAAGTGTTGTCTGTGGTCCTGGGTGCTTGGTTTGCACCCAGTCTGCTTGGACTTTGAGACAGCAAGAAGAGCCCCCCTCAGAAGATGGCACCATACTGACTTTCTACTGCTGTTGAAACAAACACTGCAAAGAGTGACTTAAGATGTTTGATATTTTACATCTCTGTAGAAGCCTGTCTGACACAGGCTTCCTCTGGCAACTTCAAGGGCTTAGCAGGACTGAGTTCTTTTCCAGAAAGTCTAGGGGAGAATTTGTTTCTTTTTCACTTCTAGCTTCTTGAGGCTTCCTTTAAGCCTTGGATCAAGACCATCTTTTTCCAAATTCAAAGGGCAGACCTAATCCTTCTCAGACTGCATTATTCTAACTTTCCATTCTGCATTCCAATTCCACTTTTTTGGTGGTAACACTGGGTCCATCCCAATAATATAGACTAATCTTACATTAACGTCAGCTGTGCAAAAATTTATTTCCACAAGTAACTTTAGTTATCCATTGCCATGTAACAGAACAGATGCACAGGTTCCTGGGATCAGGATGTGGATACCCTGCTGCTGCTGCTGTTGCTGCTAAATCGCTTCAGTCGTGTTCAACTCTGTGCAACCCCATAGACGGCAGCCCAACAGGCTCCTCTGTCCCTGGGATTCTCCAGGCAAGAATACTGGTGTGGGTGGCCACTTCCTCCTCCAATGCAGGAAAGTGAAAAGTGAAAGTGAAGTCACTCAGTCGTGTCCGACTCTTAGCTACCCCATGGATTATAGCCTACCAAGTTCCTCTGTCCATGGGATTCTCGAGGCAAGAGTAATGGAGTGGGTTGCCATTGCCTTTTCCAGTGGATACCCTAAGGGGTGAGTAAATGCATGATCCTGCCTTCCACAGGGACAATATGGACTTTCTCCACTATTATGTTCAATCAATGTTAATTTTCATTAAAAAGATCATCAATTTCATAACTTGATGTCTGCATTTGATAAAAATTTTAAAATATGGACATAAAGTAGAACCATTATTTGACATTCATGTAAAAGACCAGTTATTGTCAATAAGAAGACAGAATAATCATTGGAGAAACTATCTGTTTAATTTCAAAGTGAAATTAGTGACAAACTGTGGATGCAATTTAGGCTATTATTGAAAATCAAAATAATGAATGTCGTATGGAGTATTCATTATTCCTTTCATGAACCCAGTTTGGCAATTTTATAAAAAACTAAGCACACTGTCAATGTGACCACATGATAAAACCAACTAGGGTAGTTAAAAGAACCACAGATAAAGTAACTTGAAGGGGAATTAAGAACATGAAATACAATGTTGAATAGAACAAACAAAGCAAATCTGTTGCTAATTTTAAATTAAAAATCAACACCATCTTCTTTAAAGACCTTGACTAAATTATACCTCTGGCCAAGCAATAAATAAATGAAGTGCAGCATGCCTGAAACACGAACCTTCATTTTTAGTTTCCATTTTTAAGAACATTTATAGTAATTTTGTATACTATACTTCAGGTCCTCCTGACATAGTAAAGCTAATTATAAACATTTATTATGTGTGAGAAACAAAGATTTTTGCATACTTTAATTCATGCAGCCTTCAAAGAATTAACACATAAGAAGTCAATAATATCCCCACTTTATAGATTTGGATTCTGAAGCATGGAGAGATCAAATAACTTGTTTAGGAATATCCGGGCAGTAAGAGGTAAAGCTGACATTTCTAATCCATGCACTGTGGCTTTACAACCAAAACTAAGTGGTGCCCTCCTGCCTTCTGACTTGGATCATACACAAATATTTTCCCTCTTAAACATAAGATGACTAACAGTTTGAATTGTTGCATTTTGAGCAGGGCTAGCTAGATAGCTCAGAGAAGGCAATGGCACCCCACTCCAGTACTCTTGCCTGGAAAATCCCATGGATGGAGAAGCCTGGTAGGCTGCAGTCCATGGGGTCACTAAGAGTCAGACATGACTGAGCGACTTCACTTTCACTTTTCACTTTCATGCATTGGAGAGGGAAATGGCAACCCACTCCAGTGTTCTTGCCTGGAGAATCCCAGGGACGGGGGAGCCTGGTGGGCTGCCATCTATGGGGTCGCACAGAGTTGGACATGACTGAAGCAACTTAGCAGCAGCAGCAGCTAGATAGCTAGATACTGTGAAGGGATTCATTTCACATGAGTTTCCTTGGTGGCTCAAATGGTAAAAAATCTGCCTTCAATGCACCCAGGAGACCTGGGTTCAATCCCCAGATGAGGAAGATCCCAGAGAAGGAAATGACTACCCCCTCCAATATTTTTGCCTGAAGAATTCTGTGGACAAAGGAACCTGGCAAGCTACAGCATTTGTGGTGTAAAGAGTCGGACATGACTAAATGAATAACAGTTCTGTTCCTTTCACATAGTATTAGATGATTTAAATATCTTAGAAACATTGTTATTATTATGATCTTTCCAGAGAGAATTAATATATATCACATTATATATATGTAATGATAATAATGTATAATATATAATGCATATGTGTTAGTGATCCAGTTACTACATTTTCAACCTCAAAATATAGACGTCATGCCTTCCAAATGTATATCAGTGTAAAAAACAATGATAAACAGAAACTTCAATTAAGACTCAACCAGGAGACCAGAGGGGACACTCTCATACCCTACAACAATAGCAAAGCCCAAGAAGAAAGAGCCTTCTTCTTTCCTGGCAAGGGCTCAGTCAATAAAATGCCATGTTCTCTTTGTTTAGTCCAGCCCTCCCAGCTTCCTTTTCCTCTCTAGAAAAGAGGTTTCCTTTCATTGTCCTGCACATGGCTTGCTGATACTTGCAATTCCCTGCTGATCCTGAATAAATGTATGTTTGCTGGAGAAATATCTGGCAGTCTCTCTATTTCAAGTCAATATTCTGGTGGTCCATATAGGGACCAGTGAAGACCCACAAATGTTCCAGTGCTGGTGAGCAAATAGGTGTTAAACCTACAAGTAAGCTCATTATCACTCTTTTTCTCATTGACCCTGGAAGTTGAGTGCACATCTTTCTCCATGACTCAAGTTCACACTATTTTTGCATTTGAAGCTCTCCAAGCTTGATTTGGGATCTATTTAAAAAAGGTTTTGTCTTTGGTTAAAGCCTTGTTCTGTATGTGGGTACTTGTTTAGTACTATACCACTCTTATGGCAGAAAGTGAAGAGGATCTAAAAAGCCTCTTGATGAAAGTAAAAGAGGACAGTGAAAAAGTTGGCTTAAAGCTCAACATTCAGAAAACGAAGATCATGGCATCTGGTTCCATCACTTCATGGGAAATAGATGGGGAAACAGTGGAAGCAGTGGCTGACTTTATTTTTGGGGGCTCCAAAATCACGGCAGATGGTGATTGCAGCCATGAAATTAAAAGATGCTTACTCCTTGGAAGGAAAGTTATGACCAACCTAGACAGCATATTCAAAAGCAGAGACACTACTTTGCCAACAAAGGTCTGTCTAGTCAAGGCTATGGTTTTTCCAGTGGTCATGTATGGATGTGAGAGTTGGACTGTGAAGAAAGCTAAGCACCGAAGAATTGATGCTTTTGAACTGTGGTGTTGGAGAAGACTCTTGAGAGTCCCTTGGCCTGCAAGGAGATCCAACCAGTCCATTCTGAAGGAGATCAGCCCTGGGATTTCTTTGGAAGGAATGATGCTAAAGCTGAAACTCCAGTACTTTGGGCACCTCATGTGAAGAGTTGACTCATTGGAAAAGACTGATGCTGGGAGGGATTGGGAGCAGGAGGAGAAGGGGACAACAGAGGATGAGATGGCTGGATGGCATCACCAACTCAATGGACATGAGTTAGAACTCCGGGAGTTGGTGATGGACAGGGAGGCCTGGCATGCTGCAATTCATGGGGTTGCAAAGAGTTGCACATGACTGAGCGACTGAACTGAACTGAACTGATGTGACCACAGATTTCGTCAACTTAAGCTGGCTAAAAATATCTTTAGCCCATTCCTTTTAAAACAGAGACTATTTCACGAAAATTGTGCTGTCCAGTCTTTGGCCTATTCCTATGAAATTGGGGTTATCTATGGAAGTTGGCTGAAAAACCTTTGACTTGACTCTTCTTGACCAAGCTGTTTCCTTAGAATTGTCTGCAATTAGCTTGCAAGCTGTTTGCATTGAACTATTTGAGCTATAAGCTATGTGAGCTATTGGAAAACTTTTACTCTAGAGAAAATCCTCTCAGAAATGGGATTCCACTTATTTAAGTATTTTGATGGTGCCCTTAGCTACAAGGCTCTGTTTGATTTTATAATTAAAAACTGTGGTCCTTCCTCATGTGCCTTTCTAAACAAATGGGCCAATGTGACCAAAACCAATTCAGAATATCAGTGGTCATAATGGGAAACTTTTGAAATCCCCAAATGTAATATCTGTAAAATTAACTGGACTATAAGAATTTAAAATTTCTAGAAGTTACTGGAATGTTGACAGTGATTGATATTTTTAAGGCCTCCAAGCATTGTCAGAATCCTCAAAATGCCTCTATGCAAAATAAAAGATTTTTTAAAGATTAACTGAGACAAACAAATGATTAAAGAAAGATAAAAAGGCTCCTAAAGCCTCGGGCTTCTCTTCCTTGTCTTAGGCTCAGCCTCTGCACACCCCCACTATCTTGTCTCTCTCTTTTGGCTCCCAGTGGCCAGATTGCAGGGCTTTCCAGGTGGCTCAGCAGTAAAGAGTCCACCTGAAAGGCAGGAAACACAGGAGACTCTGGTTCAATCCCTGGGCTGGGAAGATCCCTTCCTCCTTCCTTTTTATGCCACCTATGCCTCTTCTATACCCTCAAATCCCCCTTTTCTTTTCTTAAAATTTCTCTCTACTTTCTTTTTTGAATTTATAAGAACTTCTCCGTTTAAAATTAAGTCTTCTGAGGACCCAGAAGTTTAACTCTTAATTTCTTATATTCCCTGGACTAAAGCTGATCTGTGAGCCATAGTCAAAGATTTTCCTAAAACAACCAAAGATCCTTACATACTTGCTCGGGAATTTAATATTCATCCAAACTTATCAATCTGATTTCTCTGACTTGTATAATGTGGCCCATATGTTTGCCAGTGAAGGCCAGGCCCAGCATTGGATGAAAATCATTAACTGGGAAAATCCTGAAAGGTCTCTAGAATTACAACTGGGAGATCAGTCCACTGATTTATTGTATGATCAGGCTTGAACAATCACTGGGTGACTTCGCTGAGCAGTTCCTCAAGGTTTATCAAAATCTGTTTGGAACAAAATTCAGACTTGCACACTCATAACACAAAAAAATCCGATGAACCTGTTCACGACTAATACAAACTTCAGCTTGCTTTTAAAGAAAAATCTGATTTTCCTTCAGATGTTTATTTTACTCAGGGATTTTTTAAGTTTATGAATATTTATTTTTTTTTATTTTATTTTATTTTTTAACTTTATAATATTGTATTGGTTTCACCATATATCAACATGAATCCGCCACAGGTATACACATGTTCCCCATCCTGAACCCTTCTCCCTCCTCCCTCTCCATACCATCCCTCTGGGTCGTCCCAGTGCACCAGCCCCAAGCATCCAGTATTGTGCATTGAACCTGGACTGGCGACTCATTTCATATATGATATTATAAATGTTTCAATGCCATTCTCACAAATATTTATGAATAGAGTGAACCAGGATCACTCTCTTACGGTAAAACTTGTCAGGAGAGAATGGGAAACCATGCCCACTCCAGATTTAGTGAATATGGCATATTAATTCTCTCACACTCTAGATGAATCACCTTAAAAACAAACACACAAAAAACACCGAAATTCTTAATCTTCAACTCCAGTAAATGAACACTTCTAAATGAAAACAAAACCCTCCTAGTTTGTGCTATTATTTGCAAATAGCGAGACCACTGGAAAAGAGACTGTTTACAAATTAAGTACTTTAAGTGCCTTCAGCTCACTTAAACAGCCTTTCCAACTTCCCAGTTCTCAATGAAGGGGTTCCGAGGACCTACAGGGGCTCTTTCCAATCCTTGCTCTTAATTGGTTTGGAGAAACATTTCTGTAGATTGATAATGAATCTCTTCCATCCGATTTACATGAAAGTGACATTGTGGAAGCTGAACCCCACTACCCACTATGCAAAATAGTCCCTGCCTTGAAGTACTAAACTAGTTCAAATAGTAGGGACCACTACCCAATATCTCCATAGGCTGGAATCAAGGCTTTGGTGGGGAATAGAATCCAATTTTAGCCTTGAAGTTCATTTCCAAACCCAATATCTACTGCCAATATTAATTTCCCTACAATTTTAAAGGATGGAGGTCCTCAGCTCTAAGAGGCCTCTCATTGTCTTCTGTACCACGGCTTTCACAGCATGGAAGTTGGCTTTCTTAAGGCCAACAGACAAGCATCTTTCTGATGCTTCAGCTTTCTTTTAAATTAAAGTGAATTGACTGATCTAATTACAAGGAAGGCACCCCACCACATGCACAGGTTCATTACACTCAAGAGGAGGGAATTACATTGGGTACATATATCAGGAGGCAGAAAACTTGAGGCGTCTTAGACTATGTCTACCATAGGTCATTTTCCCAAATCTGACACAAACATTATAAACTTCCCTTCTTCCAGGTGACTGGATTAGAAAGGGCTCTAACTCTTAAAAATCAGCTATTTAATGGAGTTTTAATGTCCAGATGCATGCTTTTTATGCACATTTTAAAGGTAAAATACTAAACTATATTCTATTTGGAGACAGTGCTTTTAGCTACACTGATATTTTTCACACTTCAGTTTCTCCATCCTTCTTCTATGCCAAACTGTTGTTTAAAAATATTTCAGAAAAATATGAAAAATACAGACTTTCATTTATTTTAAAATGATTTGTGGTAAAGATATTAATACTGTACTTTTATATCATCTCAATATATTTTCATATAGTTTATTGAAAAATTGAGACTTCATTCTGCTTAAAACCAAATAAAATGATCTATGTTCATAAAAAACACACACAAAAGACTAAGTACAATATAAAACTAAGAATTTAAGGAACTGAAAGCACCCTACTGAATCAAGGAGGTTCATGGGTGCTTCAAAACAACAGAAAATTCTAATCCTTCTTTGGGAGTCTCTGAAAGTGAGAAACTGAAGGCCAGTTGGGCTTCCCTGGTAGCTCAGATGGTAAAGTATCCATCTCTATTGTGGGAGGCTTGGGTTGGATCCCTGGGTTGGGAAGATCCTTTGGAGGAGGGCTTGGCAACAACTCCAGTATTCTTGCCTGGAGAATCCCCATGGACAGAGGTGAGTGCTGAGCTACAGTCCATGGGGACACAAAGAGTTGGGCACGACTAAGTGACCTAAGCACAGCACGAGTAATGGTAAAAGGGAAATACTGTCATCTTCACACTTTTGTTTTCCAGCCCTCAAAAATATTTTCCCATGGTGAGTAAAATTCCTTCTCTGACTTTCAATCTTATGCTCACTTTCCAGATGCTGGTGGGAGATTCTATATTGCAAGAAATATCTTCCAGCTTCATGGCAGGAACCAAAATAATATTAGCTGAAATGTGGAATTATCTCCCCCATTGGGACCAGGAGTCCAAACAGGAGAAAGCCTTATGTATTATAGCATCTCCTGTGATAGTTTTTAGAATTTGGTGTGTCTCGTAAAGAATTTCACCTGGTGCCAATCTACTGAGATAACATATGGCCACAGCAGATGCTTCGCTGCAGCTTGACCTGGAACTGAAAGTTCACCGCGAAGATAAGCAACGTTAGCACTCCTCTGTATAGTAGCTTATTTGACTAAAAATATATCTACTTATTATTCATAGATTATAATCATGGGCTTTTTGAATATGCATGCTATATTTAAAAACAAAGCTTAAATGATTTACATTGTTCACATAAGGTAATTGAGCCCCATGAAACAAAATTAATTCTCACATTTAATTATCTGTTTATAAACTAGTTCTCTAATATGCAGAATATCATTCCTCAAGAAACAATGTATTATGCTAAATAGAGTCTATATTCTCAAATTAGCATGTTCTCTTCAATTTATAATTCAAACTAGTGCAAGTTAATGGCAATATACTTAAATATATAATTGTTATTCTAGCATAGTTTATTGCTATAAAATAAAACAAGCTACTAGTAAAAGTACTTATTATAGTCAAGTTCATTAGATTAGCACAAAAACTTTCAGTTATACCCTGGCTTCGAAGTATAAATTATACTGTTTTATTAAATATTATTTTACTTCAAGCCATCTACTTTGCATCCCTTATAAAGTATATCCACTACTGTTCATAATTCATATGAGTCTCAGCTTTGATTAGGATATAATACTATCTCCAAGGTAAAATACAAGGACAGTCTGATTTATTGTCCCTATCTTAGCTCTATTACATAATATGTACTCCTTCAGATTATCTATTGTCATAAGTTCTTGAGGTCATTAACCCTCTGTTGCCACCTGAATTCTTTTATTATGGGTTATTTCTCGGATGTTTAATATTTTGTGTACATGATCTTTACAGTTGCTTCTGTTGTTTTTTGCTTGCTTGCCCCTTGTAGGAGGAGGATTCTTCTATTTCAATCATCTTATGTTGAGTAACCAGTCATGTTACTCATGTACAATCGGCTTAAAATTAAATATATATATATATATATATAATTTCTCCTGGTCTCGTGGAGCTTCTCTGGTGGCTCAGTGGCAAAGAATCCACCTGCTTGCAGGAGACAGAGATGTGGGTCCAATCCTTGGGTTGGGAAGATGCCCTGGGGTAGAAGATGGCCACCTGCCTAGGAAATCCCATGGACATTCTGTGAGGTCTGTGGCCTATGGGGTCACAATGAGTCGGACATGACTGAGAGATTGAACACACACACACATACGGTCTTGTGTCTTGACAACTCTCAAATCGATGATTCCTGCTTGGCACTGCTCATGTCATGTGGTTGTGGTCAGATAGTAGCAAATATTCAGATCTCACAGTCCCCCAAAAGTACAGTCTCAAATTATTTCAGAACTATTTTTATTTTGGCTACCAACTGACACACTGAGGCATTCTGTCACCTCCTTCAACAGATGCATGGTTGTTAACTCCCTCTTCAAGTACAGCCCTTCTTTGGAAGGTGTAAGGTAGTTTTCTTTGTTTCTTTTTCACGTGTAGAACAACTTATTCCAGAAGAGTTTGTTGAAAATATTTTTGCTCTCATTGAATTGTTTTTGTACAATTCAGGCATTAATTGAACATACAGGTATGAAGGAGTCATCTATTTCATAATTCCCTATTCTGTTGCATTAATCTCCATGTCTGCGCTCAGCATGGATACCATGAAAAAAGTGAAAGTAAAAGTGTAGTCACTCAGTCATGTCCAACTCTTTGCGACCCCATGTCTGTAGCCTATCAGGCTCCTCTGTCCATGGGATTTTACAGGCAAGAGTGCTGGAGTGGATTGCCATTTCCTTCTCCAATGGATACCATATTATCAGTTATAGCTTACATCAATTGATTAAGACAGGCAAGATGTGTCCCTTTTTTTTTTTTAATATCTGCCCTTTCAGTTCAGTTCAGTTCAGTTCAGTTGCTCAGTCGTGTCCGACATTTGCGACCCCATGAATTGCAGCACGCCAGCCCTCCCTGTCCATCACCAACTCCCAGAGTTCACCCAGACTCACGTCCATTGAGTCAGTGATGCCATCCAGCCATCTCAGCCTCTGTCGTCCCCTTCTCCTCTTGCCCCCAATCCCTCCCAGCATCAGAGTCTTTTCCAATGAGTCAACTCTTGGCATGAGGTGGCCAAAGTACTGGAGTTTCAGCTTTAGCATCATTCCTTCCAAAGAAATCCCTGGACTAATCTCCTTTAGAATGGACTGATTGGATCTCCTTGCAGTTCAAGGGACTCTCAAGAGTCTTCTCCAACACCAAAGTTCAAAAGCATCGATTCTTCGGTGCTCAGCTTTCTTCACAGTTCAACTCTCACATCCATACATGACCACAGGAAAAACCATAGCCTTGACCAGACAGACCTTTGTTGGCAAAGTAATGTCTCTGCTTTTTAATGTGCTATCTAGGTTGATCATAACTTTCCTTCCAAGGAGTAAGCGTCTTTTAAGTTCATGGCTGCAGTCACCATTTGCAGTGATTTTGGAGCCCAAAAAGATAAAGTTGTCCCTGTTTCCACTGTTTCCCCATCTATTTCCCTTGAAGTGACGGGACCGGATGTCATGATCTTAGTTTTCTCAATGTTGAGCTTTAGGCCAACTCTTTCACTCTCCGCTTTTACTGTCATCAAGAAGCTTTTTAGTTCCTCTTCACTTATAAGGGTGATGTCATCTGCATATCTGAGGTTATTGATATTTCTCCCGGCAATCTTCATTCCAGCTTGTGCTACTTCCAGCCCAGCATTTCTCATGATGTACTCTGCATATAAGTTAAATAAGCAGGGTGACAATATACAGCCTTGACGAACTCCTTTTCCTATTTGGAACCAGTCTGTTGTTCCATGTCCTGTTCTAACTGTTGCTTCCTGACCTGCATATAGGTTTCTCAAGAGGCAGGTCAGGTGGTCTGGTATTTCCATCTATTTCAGAATTTTCCACAGTTTATTGTGATCCACACAGTCAAAGGCTTTAGCGTAGTCAATAAAGCAGAAATAGATGTTTTTTCTGGAACTCTCGTTTTTTCGATGATTCAGCAGATGTTGGCAATTTGATCTCTGGTTCCTCTGCCTTTTCTAAAACCAGCTTGAACATCTGGCAATTCACAGGTCACATATTGCTGAAGCCTAGCTTGGAGAATTTTGAGCATTACTTTACTAGCATATGAGATGAGTGCAAGTGTGCGGTAGATTGAGCATTCTTTGGCATTGCCTTTCTTTGGGATTGGAATGAAAACTGACCTTTTCAGTCTTGTGGCCACTGCTGAGTTTTCCAAATGTGCTGGCATATTGAGTGCAGCACTTTCACAGCATCCTCTTTCAGGATTTGAAATAGCTCAACTGGAATTCCATCACCTCCACTAGTTTTGTTCGTAATGATGCTTTCTAAGGCCCACTTGACTTCATATTTCAGGATGTCTGGCTCTAGGTGAGTGATCACACTATCATTAGGGGTTTATAAATATTCTATAGATACATATATCTGATTACAACAGAGTGAATTATGTAAAAGCCATGCGCAAAGCAGCATGTCGTCATGTAACTTGCAACTGTCAATCAAAACTATCAGTCCACGCCTATATAGATGAATATGTAAAGGCCTTGTCTTGAAACACCCCCTTACCTCATCACTTCAGTGCCAGTGCCTCTCTTGGCTTGACCGACCTCTACCAGAGGCGTTCTTTCTGTTCATCCTTCTCTTTCTTCAATAAACTTGTTTTTGCCAGGGGTAAGACCTCTCATTACCCATAACGATTACTCATAATCTCATAAGATTCTTCTTTGTGTCCATACCAAGAATCGAGGCCCACAAGTGAGGGTCCTCTTTGACTCCCTCCCAAATCTGACAACATATTAATCTTGAATCACAAATAATTATTTATCATTTATTTTTAAGTACTCATAAATTAATATATTTCCTCACTATAGTTTCAGTCTAAATAAGGATTTTGAATTTTATTGGTGCTTCTGAAGATCTAGGTTTAATTGATATTCTCTATTGTTTACATAGTCTATTTATATATGCTCTTATTATATCAATATCAGTTATTGTAATTTTATTTTTTTCTAAAACAGTAATTTTGTGGTACATATCTTTTTCTCTCAGATTCTCTAACTGCACCCCCAAATTTTGGTAAGTTGTATCTTTGATAATAAAGATACATAAATCTTCACAACCAAATAAATTCTACTTGCCTTGTTATTTCATATTTGACACATACATACACTACAATGGTTTCTAAGTTTCCAAATACTTGGATACTTTTAAAGATATCTTTCCGGGATTTTAATCAATAAAATAATTTATCTGAGGCCAGAGAATGCATGTGTACATGTCTCTGTCATTTTAAATTGAGGTGAATATCAAAGTGTAGCATATGGTTTATTATGGTGAATGCTTCACGTATACTTTTTAAAAAAATACATATGCTTCAGGTTTTAGTTGTATTGTTGCACCAAGAAAATCAGGTTGAGTTAGTTGATAATATATGTACAAATCTTCGGTTTTATTTTTGATACTTTAAAAAAATCTTTAATTTTTAAAAAGATTAGAAAAAGTATAAAGACAGTGCAGAAAGTTTCTGTGTACCTATTACCCAGTTTTTTTCTATTTCTAACATGTTACATTATTATGGTCCACTTATTATAGTTTTAGTTGTTGGGCTTCCCTTGTGGGTCCGCTGGCAAAGAATCCACTTGCAATGCGGGAGACCTGGGTTCGATCCCTGGGTTGGGAAGATCCCCTGGAGAAGGGAAAGGCTACCCACTCTAATATTCCAGCCTGAAGAATTCCATGGGGTCGAAGAGAGTCAGACACGACTGAGCGACTTTCACTTCACTTCACTTATTACAGTTAATGAACTAATATTGATATATTGTTATTAATTAGAATACGTAGCTTATTCCAAATTCTTTGGTTTTTACCTAATGCCTTTTTCTCTGTTCTAGGATTCCATCCAAGACAGGACATTACATTTGATTGAATTTTTTCCTTAGGCTCCTTTCATCTGTGACAGTTTCCTGCTATGCTATGCTAAGTCGCTTCAGTCGTGTCCGACTCTGTGCTGTCCCATAGACAGCAGCCCACCAGGCTTCCCCGTCCCTGGGATTCTCCAGGCAAGAACACTGGAGTGGGTTGCCATTTCCTTCTCCAATGTATGAAAGTGAAAAGAGAAAGTGAAGTCAACTGTCCTTATTTTTTTCTGATCTTGATGGTTTCTAGGAGGATTGTTCAGGTACAGTATTGGGATTCGGTGATATTTTTCTCGTGTTTATAGTAGAGCCATGTGTTTGCAAAAGAAGAAAACACAGGTGAAGTGCCATTTTCATCACACCATAATAAGGGTACATACTATCGACATAAATTAACACTTTTTATGCTGACCTTGATCACAAGGCTGAGGTAGCATTTGCCAAGTTTCTCCACCCCAAAATTCTTTTTTCCTCACTTTCTGTATTGTTCTCTTTGGAAGAAGGTTCCTATGGCACCCCACACCTAAGAGGTGGGGATTTATGCACAAACTCCTTGAAGGCAGACTATGTCTATACATTACTGGAATTGTTTTACACGTGAGATTTTTTATTCTCCCCATTTATTTATACATTTAAATCATTTACTCATATCAGTTTGGACTCAATCAACTGTTTTACATGGAGTCATTATGCAATTTTATTTTACACTCAAAATGTTGGGAGTTCTTTCAGTTGCAGCAGCTATGGATCTTCGCCATATTCCCACAAATGTGTGTGTGGCAGTTGGGTCAATGTTTTTTTTGTAACATATTCCATTCTCATCTTTTATATTTTGCATATTATGGGAAACAATATTAAATCAGCCATTTCTCTGGACACCTTGGCTCCTTTTGTTGGAGAATGGTATCAGAAATCAAGATATGAGTGCTGGGTATACTTGTTGATTCTGGAGTCTTTATTTCCAGCCTCTTTCCGCTGAAAGAGCATGGAAATATACTCCTGTATACTACTACATCTTTTCACTTATCTATATATACTTCTGTAGGTAACCATCTGTATCTATATTAAGCTATTCACAAATTCATTCTGATGTTTCCAACTAGAATTCATTACCCCAGGCCTCATTTTAACTTCCTGTTCAGGCTTATCTATAAATTTCCCTTCCACAAGTGAAAACTTTAGCTCCCACCATATGGCATTAATTTACACAATTTTTTTCAGTCCCGCATGCATGATTAGAGTGTCAATATTGTTAACCTGCACTCTCAATGTAAGCAACACCATGACTTAGTGTTCAGCGTTTATGTACAGTTATTTGGCTTTGGATTTACAGACTCCAATCCTTTTCAAAGTTACTTAGGTCAGCACTACTTTCGTCACCTCAGTCAAAGTGCTTGTTGCATATACTTGTAATACAACTAGACTTATCCTGCTTCTTTGTATATCTAGTAATTTTTTGTTGTATGCTATCCATTGTTAATGCTATAATGTTGAGAATAAATTTCATTTTAAGTGATTTTTGGGCACAGATAGCTAATTTAACAATGAATCAGCTCTATCTTTAGAGTATTTCTTTTTAGGTTATGTCAAACATTTGAAAATCAGTCCTTTGGTATAAATGTTCGTTCTTTTTTTTTGCAGGTAATCTGGTGGCAATTATTGACTTATAGCCAGAAGCAGAAATTCCACAGTGACAGTTTGAAGCAACTTGTGTGATTTCTGTTTGAGAAAAACTGAGTTTTAGAAAATTTAAGTATCTTGTCCAAGGTTCTAAGTCATCATTGGAACAGAGTTGCACACCCTAATGGGTCTATTGCCCAAGCTAGCTATTACAAGAATTTTCTCCTGCTTCTGCTAAATGTTCTTACATCAACTTCTTAGAATCTTATGAAAAAGCACTGGGACATAAGTTATGCCCTTTAAAGCACTGTATTGTAACCCATGAATTGAATATGAAGGACCAGAGAGATATGGTATCAAAGTGACATAAATTGTTTGAGGTTAACATATCTATACACTTTTAAGTATATATTTATAATGGAAATAAATATTAGTAGTAAGTGCATACTTAATACAATCACTCCTGATTTCAGTATTATATCTACATTAAATAATAAGGATAAAGAGGAAAAATACATACTACTATATTCTCAAGTATATCAGACTAATTCCATTAGAGCATGAATTGCTTCCATTGCCATTATTTTAGAAATCATTAAATCTTTTAGATGAGGGAAGAGTTGAAAAATGAAATAGGACGTAGTAAGCATTCTGAGGTTGAACAATGATATATGTAGTCACATTAGATGCATATTAAAGAAGATTGCTAGACAGAGAAACTGACAAATAACAATCAAACAGATAAATGGAATATGTAAAATCGGCATGTCAACTCCAGTTCTAGTTGGAGAGACAAATGAAGTAGGCCAAGCACATGAATATAGATATTCACTTAAATTCTGACATAGTCCTAAAGATACAGATGTTTATTCTGCCATATGCATCACTGTCATATACACTGCAGGTATGTTTATTGAAATATTCTGAGAGAAGTTAAAATCTTTAAAAATGTAAGTAAATTTAGTTTACTTATTGTTGTATGTCTGCTCCACTAGGAAGATGTATAAGGAAAATAGATAGGCTTCAGGCATGAAAAAAGCTGTGCTTAAGTGGGTAAGAACAAAATTTCTTCCTCACTTTGAATCTAGGGACTAAATCTTTTTGGCTGTGAAAATTTCAGCCAGTTCTTAATACCTAAAGTCTTTCATTTAAAAACAGATGCTTAAAAGGTTCTATAAAATAAAACTTATTTTGCATAGTATCTAAGATTATATACCTTGTATAAAACATTTAGTACAGGAAAAATGGTAACCACTTATTAAATGCATATCTTAGCATTTCTTATGAACATACAACATCTATGAACAAATTACTTTTTTCAAGGTTGATTCCAGCACATATTGGAATTGCCATGTGCTCCAGGAGATGATCAACCCCCAAACCACATACATTTCTGGACCTTATCTGTGTGTGTGTGTGTGTGTGTGTGTGTGTGTGTGTGTGTGCTAATTCACTTCAGTCATGTCTGACTCTTTGCTACCCCATGGACTGTAGCCCCCAGGCTCCTCTGTCCACGGGATTTCCCAGAGAAGAATACTGGAGCAGGTTGCCATTCCCTCCTCCAGGGGGTCTTCCTGACTCAGGGATTGAGCCTGTATCCCTTATTCCTCCTGAGTTGGAAGGTGAGTTCTTTACCACTAGTGCCACCTGGCAAGCCCTAGTGGGGTTCTACATGGCTGCAGAAATAGATGTGTCTAACATTGCCAAAGCCGGAAGGACTGCCCAAAGACATAGTGAACCCATAGACACCTGCAAACCTACTACTGAACACTGCACCTTCAGAGAGATGAGAACAGCTCAATCAACCAGAACACAGGGACAAGCTCCCCTAATCAGAAAAACTTCATAGGACACTAATGATGATATACACAATCCACATTCAGGATAGCTATATAGTGTTTTGGTGGGTTTTTGTTTGTTTTTAGTATTACCATTTAGAGATGCTATTTGTAAATATTTGAAAAGCAAGCAACCTACTAAAATTTTGATACCAGTTACCTTTGTTTTTCAAAAAGGAAAATATTCTACCTTTCCTAAGGGTTGAATTTGAGGACAATCAGCCTCCAAAATGTTATTGATGCTGAAAAATTATCTTCTAATAATGCCACAATCTCTAAATCCAGTGAGATTTTGGGGGGAGTATGAAGGTGGATATCCCCATACTTCCAAGTTCACGAGGGATAACATGTATCCAATGGACTTGAACATGAGAATAGGAAAAAAAAAAAAAAAAAAAAAAACAAGACACATACCTTTCACGCATGGATTTGTCAAGGCCCCCTGTGTTTAAAATTGTAATGACCTGAAGTGATATGGCAAGTGGAGTATACAGCTGTGGGAGCTGATAAACAACAATCTTTGTCAAGCAAACATTGGTATGATAGAAAAGAAGTAAGATACCTGATGTGATCAAAATACCAGTGTCAGGGGTTCAGAAACGCCACCTCGTTTCAATCAAAATAGGAAGCATAACTACAGACTAAGTGCAGACATTAAATTTTAAAAGGCTAGCCTATTCCAGTATCCACATGCTACAAACACTCAATAAAATCATGTTCAGTTTGAGTGGCTTGGGCATGAAGAATGAATGTACTGTAGTATATAAAACCAAAAGATTTTAAAAGATTAACACAAATGACCTGCCTACACAAGGAAAAATGAACAAATATTCCTTTTGACCTTTTTTTTTATAATATTTCTCTTGTCTAACGTTTAGATGTTAACCTTTTCCAAAATGTTATTTACACATATGCACCCACTTTAAACACTTTTATTATTTACAAAATCCCTGCAAAATAAAAAGAAAAATAAAGGCTATTTTAAGTCCTCTTTCATGTAATACAAAGATGAAATCCAAAGAGATGGTTTGGCCAATTTTCATAAAAGAGTAATCAATAAACCAGGAGTGACATCTAGCCCCTCCCTACCATTTCTGTTTTGTTTTCACATTACTACACAATAGGGAGATGTTTATAAAAAATTCACTACCAAGTATATGAAGACAGACTATTTTATATCCCATTATTTCATGGTCACAATATTATCTGGCTGTCGGAGAAGATAAATTTCTCTAATGAGATACCATATGTAAGCTGTTAGAATTTCCACAGTTTAACTACCAAGGCAGGTCCACAGTATCCACTGGTGATTTAGTAGAAGGGGTCAGTCTTCTCAATGGTCTTAGGAGGTTTTATGATAAAAGATCCTGGGGAGGCAATAGCTTGCATACCTTAGTGCCCGTAACTCTACACTTTGGCTTTATCTTATTCTCAAAACTCAAGTACCCTGAACTAACATAGAAATTCTTACAACATGGTCTTGACTTTGCTGTTCTCATATTTCTATCCTACTTAGTTTTATATTTTGTACTAATTTTAAAAAATCCCATATAAAATTTATAAAATGAATAAAACAATATGAGTACAATATTTTAAAAAAAAATTTTTTTCTTTCATTTGGCGTAAAGTATCTTTCATCACCTATTCAAGATCTTCTCAGGTTAGGCAGTGTACATGTGAAGGCTGTGGTTACTGAAGATAAACTTTCCAGGTGACAAAGCCAGTTACTTTCAGGATTTTTAAATTTTTGGTACATTTAAAAAAGTATAATTTTAGTGAAAATTCACAAAATGTAAATGAGTATACAAGTCCATTTAGATCTATTCAAGTTATTTGCATGAAGATTTTTTTAATATTCTTTATTTTTAATGATTTATTTGGCTGCACTGGGTCTTGGTTATGGCATGTGGGATCTAGTCTCCTGACCAGAGATCAAACCCAGGCCCCCTGTGTTAACAGTGTGGAGTCTTAACCATTGAACCACAAGGGAAGTCTCAGCTAATAATTTTTTAGCAGAATGTTGCCTTTTTTAACTTTCTTCAGCTCAATGTGAAGCAGAATGCAGAAGGAACCAAAAGAATGACATGAACTATTTTTTCACCAAGCCTAAACATACAGTCCTGAGAATCTTTGATGTTTTCTTGATGTTTATAATGCCTTCACTTCACTTTAAAAAGTCAGTCAATATACATTCAATTTGCTAATATTTATTTAGCATCATCTGTTTTTTTCCACCCCAAAGTTGAATTTCTTGGAGGACTGAATAAAGCATGCAATTGCCATACACTAATGCAGAAGAAGTCAGGGGAGTGTTTGATACATCCACAATTACAGTTTCAAAATCTCAAACCTTACCTATGCAAGTGGTTAACGATGGCACATTCCCTTTCTCTTTGGAGGTCAGGTAAAATAAAAGACCACTAGGTAACAGTATGCATAAAGGAGATAGGTATCTCAGAGAAGAAAAACATATTTAGAGGGAGAAAATGTTGGAGCACATAGCTGACTGAAGTCAGCTGTATTTCTATGGAAACTTTATTTCTTTAATTTGGGTAAGTTCCAAAAAGTGGAGGCATTTTTTTACCGTCCTTCTGTGGCACAGAGTAAATAGTCAGATACTGTTTACTTAAGGACTCTGAGCAGATGAAAGAAAGAAAAAATTCCCAGGCTTATAAAACCAAAGTGGTCTCTTCTTCAAATATTCAGCCTCTGGTGATGGCCAGTGTGTTTGTTTTCTGAGAATTGCAGGTTAAATGAATCAGACAGTTAATGGAATCTAATTTCTCCAGAGACAGATACTTCCAGAGAGAACCGTAACACAAGATGAAAAAAAAATTCACCTCCAGAATCCATCGAAATAGCTTAATCTAAATTTTAATCCTTCGAATTTTGTAAAAGTAGTTCTGTGCAAAATCAGAAAATATTAAGCAATTCACTAACACAGGCTGTATCCTTGAGGAAATTTTTTTTTTTTACCTGACTAATGTCAAGATTCAACATTGATTCCACAATGAGATGGGGAATCAATTCACATTAACTGCACCTATAAATAAGTGATCGTTTATTTACAAAGCATACTTATAGCCTGTGTAATTAATCCTTACTATCCTAATGGTACAGTCATACTAATTATAGCTTAACAGGGAATAAAGATGATAAGGTCTCATATAATGCCACAGCTATAGCATGGGCATTAACAGCCTAGAGTTCTCTAGTCAATATATTGAAATCTTATTTCACCTTTCTGTCTCATATAGGTTAAGAGTTAATGACCGCTTTAGAAGCTCTCCAATATTATAATCTCTCTAAATAAGTATTCGCAAAAAATAATGTTCATATAGATTATCAAAACTTCTCAGGTTGCTTAAGATTTGTCAGTGCCTTAGTAAGAGTAAAGATCTACTTTCTTCTTGTTTAAATGACTCTATTTCAGAAGTAGAAAATAGTTTCAGAAGCTGTTTAGCAAAAGATAACAACATAAAACAACTATCTAACTGAAATGTCTAAACATTCAGTTTCACCCAGTAACAGCTTCATGCTGGCCTACCAGACTGCTACTGCTACAGCTAAGTCACTTCAGTCATGTCCGACTCTGTGCGACCCCATAGACAGAAGCTCACCAGGCTCCCCCGTCTTGGGATTCTCCAGGCAAGAATATTGGAGTGGGTTGCCATTTCCTTCTGCAATGCATGAAAGTGAAAAGTCAAAGTGAAGTCACTCAGTCGTGTCCGACTCTTAGCGACTCCATGGACTGGAGCCTACCAGGATCCTCCATCCATGGGATTTTCCAGGCAAAAGTACTGGGGTGGGGTGCCATTGCCTTCCCCGGGCCTGCCAGACTAGATCTGCTTTAAGTCCTATCTTGCCCACATGCAAGAGTCTAGTCTGAAATGGAGTGGAATGAGTGAATATACAACTGAGTTCAGCAATGTTTTACTATATAAATTAGTTCCAGGATCTTTTTACAAGTATGCCATTTGTCCGAAAAGATAATCCAACAATTTTCAACAGCCCTAATCCCATTCTAAACCTGGAAATCAAAATCTTTCATTTCTGTTTTTCTATTACAAAGCTTTGGAGGGACATGTAAGTATTAACTATTTGACTTCTCACCTTTGATTTCAAAAAGATTTGATTGAATAATTAAAAATGAGTAGAGAATTTAAAAGAAAGAGGCGTGTCTCTAGGTATGCTTGTTCATGGGAAACCACCTCAGGAGCTTCCCAGGTGAAATCTGAACCTGGTCCCCTACATGGATTTGGGGTGTGGTAATTTAGAGTCTGTGATACAAAGTCAGAAAAACAAATATCATATATTAATGCTTATACATAGGGAATCTAGAAAAATGGTACAGATGAACGTATTTGCAGGGCAGGAATAGAAACACAGACATAGAGAATGGACATGAGGAGAGGAAGGAAGGAAGAAGGAGGGAGGAAGTGGAGGGTGTGAGGCATCCAAAGAGTATTATTGACATGATTATACTACCGTGCGTAAAACAGAAAGAAAGTGGGAAGCTGCAGCATTGCAAAGGTAGGTCAGCTTGCTGCTCTGTGGTACCTAGAGGGGTGGGATTGTGGGGTGGGAGGGAGGTCCAAGAGGGAAGAATTATATATATACACATGGCTTCCCTGGTGACTCGGATGGTAAAGAATCTTCCTGCAATGTGGGAGACCTGGGTTCAATCCCTGGGTTGGGAAGATCTCCTGGAGGAGGGCATGGCAACCCACTCCAGTAATCTTGCCTGGAGAATCCTATGGACAGAGGAGTCTGGTGAGCTATAAGCCATGGGGTCGCAAAGAGTCAGAGATGACTGAGTAACTAAGCACAGCACACATATGTGTGTGTGTGTGTATGTATATATATATTCACATAAAGCTGATTCATTTTGTTATACAGTAGAATTGACTGTAACATTGTAAAACAATTATACTTCAATTAAAAATAAAAGAAATTTACTTATGAAAGACAGGAGATGGAGAAGAGTGAGGAGTCCTGTGGCATTTCTTCTTCATGGGATACTAATCTTATCAGATCAGGGACCCATCCTTGTGACCTCATTTCACCTTACCTTCTTAAAGGTCCCAATTCCAGATATAGCCAAAGGGGAGTTAGAATTCCAACATATAAATTTGAGGAGAATACAGACATTTAGTATTAGAGGGGGCTTATGTATCTTCTGGGGAGAAGGTAAAAGAAGATGATCGTCTTCAATTATTGAACTGCCTCTTTGAACAGTCTCAAATACCTAACTATTTATGTTGCATCTAATAGGACTACCCTTATAGAGCAATTCATATTTCAGGTTACACTGAAGATAAAATAAGTGCAACTCTCTTTATAGAGAGATTGCACTATGGTAGGAGATTTCCAAATACTCTCCCATTTTAATCTAGTCTAACCTAGAGTCAGTTCATAACAGTATATACTTTTATAAGACTTTTGGACCACTGATTTTTTCCTGAATACTATGAAGTATGCAACTGGGTCACTCAATTAAGCCAAAACAATTTAAAATGTAAATGGAAAACTTTCTAAGGAAAATGACTGAAAGTGTAAAGTATTGGAAATTCCACCATAGTCTTTGTTTATTACTTTGCATAAATAAATTAAGGAAGCCATAATATTTTATATTAGCTGGTGATGGACAGGGAGGCCTGGCGTGCTGCGGTTCATGGGGTCGCAAAGAGTCGGACACGACTGAGCGACTGATCTGATCTGATCTGATCTAATATTTTATATTAAACAGAATCTCTCACCTATAACTCTTAAAGACAGTGTATAATAACCATATTAAGAGTGATTGCTTGAATACAGAAGACAATACACAAAGATGCTCTCTATCAGTGATATAAAAATGGAGATCTCAAACTGTAACTCAGTAATTTATTTTTTAGATCTTCAAGTTAACTCCAAACTCTTTAAACATATGGTGTATATACATATATATACACATGTATATATGTGTGTGTATATATAAGTATATAGGATATAGGTCATAAATATTGATGAGAGTGTTAATGAATGTACACTCTATAAATGGGATGGAATTAGTGAGGATGTTACAGTAAGATGTACAGTGTTTGAACATAGGTGCTATACCTCTCCACATATGAATTTTCTTGTCTAAGAAGAGGATAACCATAGCAGCTACTCCATAGAAATATTGTGATAAATAAATGGGATAATACATTTAAAGTGATAACAATGCTTAGTATATCGGAGGTCCTAGATCAATTATATAACAGGATTATCATTCCCACCACCACATCCATCATCATCATCATCATTTTCATGATAAAGTACAATAGGTGATTTCTTTTTTTCTATTTGCCTTGGATACCAAGTAGTTTCTCTGGCATAACACAGCCTGATAAGAAAAGAACAGAGACAAATTTAATTGGCAAATAAGCATTTCCTGTCATGTGGAGGCCAGATGGTATCATGCTCCACTGCACCAATTTCATGGTAATTCAAAGAGAAGACTGTTAGGAGAGTGTTGAGTCATCTCTCACCACACAGGAGTATTGAAGGGTCATTACCCCTCTCCCATTATCTGATTAGAAATAATAACAGTAGAAAAGTATTTCTAGTCTTTGGTCTGTGTGTATTTCTGTATTATTAACATTAAACAGTAGCATTTACTCATGAAATTCAAGGAGAAATGTTTCACTTTAAAAGGTGAGCTATTTACCATGTAAGTCCACAAAATATTTCAATAATAGAAGGAAGATAACTTGTCTGTCCTCATAACCGACAGGTTGATAAAAGCATTGCATTGTCAATGGATGTTATGTTCTCAAAGCCATAATTTTTTTCTGGCAAAGTGAAAGAGTTTATCTTAAAAATCTCATGAGGTTCTAATTGTTGTTGATTCGATATACTACAGAGAAATTACAGCACCTTCATGTGAACCATAAATATATGTAATGACTTTTGATCAATTTGGATATCTTCATTCTTGAGCAGAATAAACATCAAAATAAAAATTAGGAAAAGCAAAACTATGCTAGCAGTAAGGGCAGTCTCAAAGATGTACCTGTCTTCAGTTTAAGGAGTTCACCATCACGGACATAAGAAATTTTAAGCATTTGTTTTTTTCTAATTCCATTCAATTCAGTTCAGTTCAATTGCTCAGTTGTGTCTGACTCTTTGCGACCCCATGGACTGCAGCACACCAGGCCTCCCTGTCCAATACCAACTCCTGGAGTTTACTCAAACTCATGTCCATTGAGTCGGTGATGCCATCCAACCATCTCATCCTCTGTCATCCCCTTCTCCTCCTGCCTTCAATCTTTCCCAGCATCAGGGTCTTTTCCAATGAGTCAGTTCTTCACGTCAGGTAGCCAAAATATTGGCATTTCAGCTTCAGCATCAGTCCTTCCAATGAACACTCAGCACTGATTTCCTTTAGAATGGACTGGGTGGATCTCCTCACAGTCCAACGGACTCTCAAGAGCTTCTCCAACACCACAGTTCAAAAGCATCAATTCTTTGACACTCAGCTTTCTTTATAGTCCAACTCTCTGATCCATACATGACTACTGGAAAAACCATAGCCTTGACTAGACGGACCTTTGTTGGCAAAGTAATATCTCTGCTTTTTAATATGCTGTCTAGGTTGGTCATAACTTTCATTCCAAGGAGTAAGCATTTTTTTATTTCATGGCTGCAGTCACCATCTGCAATGATAATTACTAATTCCATAATAATAAACAAAAGATGACAGACCTGAGCTACTGTGATTGTGAATCAAAATCTATAACCAGAAAAGCTGTACAGAAGCATGTGTACCTTATATTCATCTCCCTTAAGAGACTTCAGATACTAGGTTTATTAAAGTAAATATTCTATCTTACTTTATAAATGGTTAGTGTACTACTGAATCTTAATAAATATTTAAAAATATTAGGAACCAACAGAGTGACAAAGTCATTTTCCATTTATAGATATAGCTTTTTAACTGAAGTCAAAGAATTTTGTCTATAAAGGCCAAATGTTCTATAACCCATAATTCAGAGTATTCAGAACCCATAATCTTTAAGAGATCTCCATAGCAGTATCTACATTAGCATTTAAATGGAGCAGTTTTTTGAAACCGGTACCTCTGTTGAAATAATATGGTAGATTAACACAAAACAATCTGTTGAGCTATGAGTTTTTCAATAAAATACATACACTGCTTCTAGAATTTGCCTAGAATAGATTTCATTCCTTTTATTTAAATTTAGTTTCAACTAAACTTTCTATTTCTCATCTCAGGAAAATTCTTTCAAAGCTCTTATTGATTAGAAATAATAAAACCAACATATAAATGTGTTTCTATGTAGGACTGCATATATATCATATATGTAGCTGTAAATAAATCTGTGCAGTCTTTAAAGTTTGTATTATGAAGAAAAGTAACCGAACACTAAAATTAGATTTGCTTTTGATAGTTTCAAAATTTCTATGGAAAACTAACGTGCTTTTTTTCTTTCTTTTTGTTTTGTTTTCTATGAATATTATTGGAAACCCTCTTCTTGTGAATCATCTTCCCTAGCTGCTCTAGTTAGCTTGGATTGCATAAAGTGAATATGAGCTGCAAGCCATGTTTCAGCTGCCTTTTGCATACCATGTGTGCTGTGAAGTAGAAAAGTTCTTTCATGGACTGAGCAAGGAAAGGAGAAGGAATATATGCATGAAAAGAAAATGTACCATTTTCCTTGGTTCCTCACCTTTTTATTTTCCTAACAGACTTCCCTTCATTGCCCAAGGCATTCTTCTATTTCCTGAAACTTAAGGATTTTGAGTGACAAATCTTAAAATATTAAAATTTCTAGAGTCTAAATGAGTATATAGGAAAAAAGATAAGGCTAATTATTGATTTTATTTATTTCATATAAAACTATAAACTCTCCTAAGTAGACAACATATAAATATCTTAGGAGATCTTGTTTCAAAGAAGTACAGTAATTTTAAGGACTTATTATCCAAATCGTGGGTTAAGACAATCCATCTGTCTCATGCTACTACCAAAGTTTATATTTTTTCACAGGTGAGCTTACTCAGAATTGGTTGAGGTTGTCTGATGGACATTAGATGAAAATTTTAAGCTAGGCTCAAATGGACTGAATATACATAAAGAAAGAGGCTTAATTTTCATATTATCTTTGATATTTACTTATCTAAATATTATTTATAAGTTTTTTTATATCAGTATTTTGGAAAATGCAAAAATGTTTCATTTCAAAGCACTGTGGAGAATTTTAGCACAGGATTAAGATCTGCTATGATTCTGCTGCTGCTGCTAAGTTGCTTCAGTTGTGTCTGACTCTGTGTGACCCCATAGATGGCAGCCCACCAGGTTCCCCCATTCCTGGGATTCTCCAGGCAAGAACCCTGGAGTGGGTTGCCATTTCCTTCTCCAATGCATGAAAGTGAAAAGTGAAAGTGAAGTTGCTCAATCGTGTCCGACTCTTAGCGACCCCATGGACTGCAGCCTACCTCCGTCCATGGGATTCTCCAGGCAAGAGTGCTGGAGTGGGTTGCCATTTCCTTCTCTGGTTATGATTCTACTTTCAGAATATAAAAATAAAGCTTAATTTCAGCATTGAATTCTCCAAGATTATAACCTCCAACTAGGTAAAAAAATGACTTATTTTTGTTGTTACTCTTCTTTTTACAGCACTTAGTCTTGATGCTTACTCCCTACTTGGAAGATGCGACACCTGCTCAATTCAGAAAAGCCAGTGCTAGACAATGTATGTAATTGGATGACATCAAATGATGACCCCTAGTCTGTTGTCTAAGGATACATTTTTGTTAGTTCAGTAGATTACACTCATTTGTTTTTATGATTCAACACAGAAGAGCATACATTTCATAGGGTAGCACAGGTATTTAAATGTCTTAGGAAATGCCTCTACACATAAATACATGTTCAATATGAAAAAAATTGAAAATAATGAGTTCATATATTTTTGTTGTTGTTAATATTAAATGTTAAAGCAATTGACCCTGATGCTGGGCAAGATTGAAGGCAAGAGGAGAAGGGGACAGCAGAGGATGAGATGGTTGGACAGCATCACCAACTCTACGGACATGAATTTGAGTAAGCTCTGGGGGTTGGTGATGGACAGGGAAGCCTGGTGTGCTGCAGTCCATGGAGTCATGAAAAGTGACACAACTGAGCAACTGAACTGAAAGCAATTAAACAAGACCTCATTAGACTGAGGTGGCTCTAATGCCTTGGTGACTTATATAAGCTAACAAAAACCTAATCCACAGTCAATTGTGTAAATGCATTCACACCCCAAAAACAAAATTTAAGAACAGCCAATCACAAACAGCAAACTCCGTTCAGTTGCTCAGTTGTATCTGACTCTTTGTGACCCCATGGACTGCAGCATGTCAGGCTTCCTTGCCCATCATCAACTCCCAGAGCTTGCTCAAACTCATGTCCATTGAGTCAGTGATGCCATTCAACCATCTCATCTTCTGTCGTCCGCTTCTCCTCCCACCTTCAATATTTCCCAGCATCAGGGTCTTTTCCAAGGAGGCAGTTTTTTGCATCAGGTAGACAAAGTATTGGAGTTTCAGCTTCAGCATCATTCTTGCCAATGAATATTCTGTACCGACTATTCAGCAATCTAGGCTTTCCCAAATAAGGCACCTAAGCTATATCTAATCAAGCAATGTCTTCATTTAGCTTCTGGGTCTGCCTTATGAAGGGCTTCCTCAGTGGCTCAGCAGTAATAGATAGCCAGTGAGAATTTGCTGTATGATGCAAAGAATCCAAAGCCAGTGCTTTGTGACAACTTAGAGGGGTAGGATGCATGCGTGCATTGGAGAAGGAAATGGCAACACACTCCAGTATTCTTGCCTGGAAAATCCCAGGGACAGAGGAGCCTGGTGGGCTGCCATCTATGGGGTCACAAAGAATCGGACACAACTGAAGTGACTTAGCAGCAGCAGAGGGGTAGGATGGGGAGGGAGGTTGGAAGGTAGCTCAAGAGGGAGGGGCCATACGTATACCTATAGCTGACTTATTGTGGATGTATGGTAGAAACCATCACACTACTGTAAATTAATTATCTTCTGCTGCTGCTAAGTCACTTCAGTCGTGTCCAACTCTGCGTGACCCCATAGACATCAGCCCACTAGGCTCTCCTGCCCCTGGGATTCTCCAGGCAAGAAAACTGGAGTGGGTTGCCATTTCCTTCTCCAATGCATGAAAGCGAAAAAGTGAAAGTGAAGTCGCTCAGTTGTGTCCGACTCTTAGCAACCCCATGGACTGCAGCCCACCAGGGTCCTCCATCCATGGGATTTTCCAGGCAAGAGTACTGGAGTGGGGTGCCATTGCCTTCTCCGAATTATCTTCTAATAAAGCATAAAAACTAAAAAAAAAAAAAAAAAAAAGAATCTGCCTTGCATGTAGGAGACACAGAAGATATGAGTTGGATCCCTGGGTCAGCTTCCCCTGGAGGAAGGCATGGCAACCCACTCTGGTATTCTTGCCTGGACAATCCCATGGACAGAGGAACCTGGTGGGGTACGGTCTATAGGGTCCCAAAGAGTCAGACGCAACTGAACAAACTCACATGCACAGCCCTATTCCCCAACTTCTGTTGGCAGAACACTGCTAACCACTTTTGATTTGTCCACTGTAAGACTGGAATCAACCTAATCAAGTAAACTCTTAAAAATTCTAATATAGTTCAGTTTGCTGCTGCTACTGCTAAGTCACTTTAGTCGTGTCCGACTCTGTGTGACCTCGGAGACGGCAGCCCACCAGGCTCCCCGTCCCTGGGATTCTCCAGGCAAGAACACTGGAGTGGGTTGCCATTTCCTTCTCCAACGCATTAAAGTGAAAAGTGAAAGTGAAGTCGCTCGGTTGTGTCCGACTCGTAGCGACCCCATGGACTGCAGCCTATCAGGCTCCTCCGTCCATGGGATTTTCCAGGCAAGAATTATTAGGGTCCAATTCCTTTTAATTTATTACAGGAGAATTAATGCCGTTGTTCATAATTCCTTTACCAAATCTAGAAAAAAGAAACTTCGGTGCTCAAGCAGATAAACAGCCCACCCAGGCAAAGGACTATTTTAAAAAGAGACGGCCAGGTCTATAAAGATACAAGATATCCTTCTGAAGTCTTTGTGTAATTTGAAGCTCTGATACTTTGTAGTATAAATGCTGCTGCTGCTGCTGCTGCTAAGTCGCTTCAGTCGTGTCCGACTCTGTGCGATACCATAAACGGCAGCCCATCAGGCTCCCCCGTCCCTGGGATTCTCCGGGCAAGAACACTGGAGTGGGTTGCCATTTCCTTCAAACTTATGAAACATCACCTGAGAGCTCACTTGAATTTCTTCTAAATTCATTGTTTTGTAAATTTTAAACATTAAGCTCCCAATTTTAATTTTTTGTTTCAGCCCATTGTTTGCCATCTTCAAGAGGGGCTGAAACAAAAAATTAAAGTTAAAAGCTTAACATCCAAGACCTACAAAATTAGATGAGTTTAGAAATTCAAGTAAACTTTCAAGTGATGCTCTGTTCAGCTTATAGTTCAGCTTATCTTGGACCAAATTGTAGATATGGCTTTTCATAATCAAAACTGGGTGAAAAATACACTTATAAAAAAGAAAGAGCACATTTATCTGACTCAAAAGACTAAAGTAACAATTTTTTTAGATATAATTCTAGACAATTTGAATTTTGGATAATACCACTCAGGTAAGAAAGCTATGTCTAACCAGTTCTGTTGTTTTCTAGATAAGGACAGTTCAATTCCAAACTATGAAATCCCCTTTGCCACTGTAGTCAGAGAAGATATTGATGATGTTGCACAAAAAGCATCATGTTTTTTTCTTTTCCTTGTCTAAGGCAGGGTTTATTGCAGCTTAGATTCAATCATGAAATTATTACTTAGCAAGAAAGAGTTCTACTAAAATATTACTCTCATTTTTATGAAGAAAGTAGAGTATGGGTGGATCAATATGTTGATTTCAGATTTAAAAAAGAAGTATAGATTACTGGGAGAAGAAACATGAGCCATTGTGGTATAACAGACATAATTTTATTTTCTAAAAAACAATTTACTTTTCTACTAGTCACACAAGAAGAATAAATTATCAGTTAACTTTAAGTGTGACTTTTTTCTGGCCACAGGAATATGACATTTTAAGCCTGGTTTCTTAAATGTTGTCTGTTCTCCTGCATATATATATATTGGCCTCAGTCCTCAGGGGTGGATTTGAAGAATAATGATATGACAAAGCCACACAATGGAAGAAGCCTCGATACTTCTATTAGTATATAGATACTGCAGATTTCAAGAATCAGGTGAGTCAGATTCTTTGCATGCCTTTCATTCTTTCCATTTCTAAGTAGGGGATTTCATTCTGATTATTTTTTCTCATTACATCCATGTATATTTAGAGGTGTGTGTGTGTGTGTGTGTATGCATATGCATGCAATAATTTGTCTAGAATTATTCATAGGTCACTTTTCTGAAAAGAACTATCTGGACTTAATGGGAAAACCTATGAATGAACTGGAAATTGGGGATTTGATCTGTGAAGATCGAGAGATGAAATTTTTTGTTATCACTCTTAGGGCAAAAGGGAGGGCATTCTATGTATTAAAAGAAAAATGAAATGCAATGTTTGGAAAAAAGGATGGAGGAGATGTCCAAGAGAGCCACTCAACCTTCATGAAACTATGGAATTAACTAGAAATTATTTTAAGATGCTGAGATTTGGGAGGTTTTATTATAAGAATTATCATGACTTGTCCCTCTTAACACACACAAAAATACAGATGGTAGTGTTTAAAAAATGGTGGTTAGAGCAAAATAACCCTTTTGAAAAGTATGACTGAAAAACATGTAATTATTATAAATTTAGAATATTTAGAGAATTAGAATTATCTGTGCATAGTAATATGGATACTAATATAGGGTGTGGTCAGCCAAGAACATGATGATATGGACATAAATAGCATGAATCAGGCACAAGAGGATCAGTAATAGAAGAGAAATTCAAAACAAAAGAGAACAGAGTTAGTTCTGGGTTTTAAAATGTCATAGGAAGAAACTAAAAATTAGTGTCTGAACCCCCATAGCCTATCATTTAGATGTTTGTGCATATGTAGCTAATTTACTAATAAAATATTCATCTAGGTTCTACCACTATCTTAGGTGAAATTCTTTATCTTAATTTATAGAACATTTATATCCATTGTATTTCAGAATATACTCCCATAGTTTTCTGGCTTCACATTTTCATTAACTTCATCATCAAGAAGCATTCCTAACGTTACCATTATTTGGTAGACCACATATGACATGTACAGCAGGGATAACATTGCCAAATTGGGCAAACAAGTCAAAAACAATATTGCACATGGTCAAGTCTTAAGAGATATTACTGTTCACTCTGCTTTACTATAGGATGTTTAAAAATTATTAAGGGAAATGATATTATGTCTTTTGATGTAGAATCACTGTCACAACTCCATTTGTTATTATTATTTTAAAAAGTAGTATGGGAATAACCCTTGATCAGGTACTCCTTAGAATTAAGTATATCCCAGATATAAATCATTTTCTAAGGATACATTTCTCAGTTCCTTGATTTGTATTGTTTCTTTCAGTTCAACCAAAATGCCTGAGCAATCTTAAAATGAATAGTTTGTTCCTATATAATATGCTCATCTATAGAAAGTAAAATACAGACGCAACTAAAATTTTATACTCCTTCCACTTTTTTCTAGTAGCATCAGTGGTTCTGATAATGATCAACTCTATTTTTCTTCATGATAATAACATTCTTTGACACTGTCTCATCCATAAACTCATATTATTATCCAGGCTTCATGCTGTAAATATGTTACCAAGTCTTCCTTTGGAGCATTTGGAATACCCTGGTTTTATTGTCTAAGAAAGTACACAAAAGTAGAACATACAAAGTCACACACAATATCAGAAATAGGGTCAATATCATTGGGCTAATGTGTCAATGGAAAGTGGGAAACTAATTCACAATTCTGTTCCTTTCATCTTTATAAACCAGCCATTCTTTAGAATTGTGAATCTTTGTTTTCATAGGTTTGGGGGTAGGAAAAAGAGTAGGGACTGTTCATTATAATCATCTTTAGAGGATGAGGAAAACAGAAAATTAAACTAAATATTAAAGTAATTAACAACAAAATCATTGCTTTCAATTCTGAGATCATCCTTTCTATGCAATTTGAACAGTTTATAGGTAAATTGCCTAGCTAAAATGCAGCTTTGGATATTCTGATTCTTCATTTAATTCACAGTGACCAAATTTTCATTGTTTGGAGCCAGGGTATTTGTGTCCACCACCATAATTTGTGAGGTGTAAAACTGAGACATGCTTTTAATTTGCATTCTTGTATTTTCTCAAGCAATGCATCTTCCTCCAAGGATGTTATTCTTCATTACTCATCATTTTGTCTTTTATGCATGGAAGTAAAATACTCAATGGGGGAAAATCTCCATGAAATCAAGTCTTTATCAACTATTTGGTTATCATATTGGTTTTAACAGTGGTTTTATTGCAAAACAATTCTGGACTTCTTGAGAAATAGAAGTTTTAAAAAATTTAAACGTGTGATATTATAGTGTAATTTTATTGCAAGTCTTGTTTTTTCAACTAGCCTAAGGCTTAGAAGAAAATGGATAAATGAGTTTCTGACTGTTGGTGATTTAACGTACCATCTGGTTGAAAGAAAATATTCACAGCATTTTAAAGACTATGAAACAAAAGAGTTTATTCTTCGAAAATTCTATTTAATAGTGCTACACAAATATCTGTCAATATAATTCACATAAAGTAACTTCCTTGAGAGGTGTGTGTGTGTGTGTGTGTGTGTGTGTGTGTGTGTGTGTGTGTGCCTCATTGTCAATTTTCAATCAGGAACTTAATGGCACAAAATAGACACTTGATAAATAAATGTTATTTAAACTGAACTAGTAGGATGGATATTATGAAAGAGCAATAGGCTTAGATTTTTTTTTTTGTAAATTCATACTGTATACTACTTTTTTTTTAAAATGTGTCATATAAAACATACCTTCTCTAGCCACCAATTTTTGTATTTATAAATGAAGGATTCTGCTGTTCAATTTACATGGCAGATTTTGCTCCAAAGAAGTAAAGTTCTAGCTTCATCACAAGATTTCCAATTTCAACAACATGTGGTAGACAATGATGTGAGTCCCCAGGCCTCACCCATAGCCTCTGGATCCCACACTGTTAAGAGAGAATCTTCCTCTCCTTCTCTTGCTCTAATCCCTGTCAGTGACCTTATGCATTTGGTATCACCACAGAGTGTTTAACAGGCTCATCTCTTCCCCACAAAAGTCATAGAGGAAGCTGACTGATAATTTTTTCTCTTCCTGGATCTTGGGGGAAGTTATTAAAATAGCACTTGTGTTGAAAAGGGAAACATATTTTCAGCTTAGGCAGACTAAAGTAACTAGAATGGAAGTTAAATAGGGTACTTTAGGGATATGAGCCAAAAACAAATATGTCAGCTTCCTGGAGATAAGATAAAGTGCATTTTCTGCCTCAGGGTAAGAAGCACATTCTTGCAAATAACCTGGAGCCTACAGATCCATAGTTCAGTTCAATTCAGTTCAGTTCAATCTCAGTCATGTCTGACTCTTTGCAACCCCATGAATCGAAGCACTCCAGGCCTCCCTGTCCATCACCAACTCCTGGAGTTCACTCAAACTCATGTCCATCAAGGCGGTGATGCCATTCAAACATCCCATCCTCTGTCATCCCCTTCTCCTCCTGCCCCCAATCCCTCCCAGCATCAGGGACTTTTCCAATGAGTCAAGTCTTTGCATGAGGTGGCCAAAGTATTGGAGTTTCAGCTTTAGCATTAGTCCTTCCAATGAACACCCAGGACTGATCTCCTTTGTAATGGACTGCTTGGACCTCCTTGCAGTCCAAGGAACTCTCAAGAGCCTTCTCCAACACCACAGTTCAAAACCATCAATTCTTCAGCCCTCAGCCTTCTTCACAGTCCAACTCTCACATCCATACATGACCACAGGAAAGACCATAGCCTTGACTAGGCGAACCTTTGTTGGCAAAGTGATGTCTCTGCTTTTGAATATGCTATCTAGGTTGGTCATAACTTCCTTCCAAGAAGTAAGCATCTTTTAATTTCATGGCTGCAATCACCATCCACAGTGATTTTGGAGCCCCCTAAAATAAAGTCTGTCACAGTTTCCACTGTTTCCCCATCCATTTCTCATGAAGTGATGGGACCAGATGCCATGGTCTTCATTTTCTGAATGTTGAGCTTTAAGCCAACTTTTTCACTCTCACTTTCATCAAGAGGCTTTTTAGTTCCTCTTCACTTTCTGCCAGAAGAGTGGTGTCATCTGCATACCTGAGGTTATTGATACTTCTGGCAATCTTGATTCCAGCTTGCACTCCTTCCAGCCCAGCATTTCTCATGATGTACTCTGCATATAAATTAAATAAGCAGGGTGACAATATACATACTTGATGTACTCCTTTTCCTATTGGGAACCAGTCTGTTGTTGCATGTCCAGTTCTAACAGTTGCTTCCTGACCTGCATATAGGTGTCTCAAGAGGCAGGTCAGGTGGTCTGGTATTCCCATCTCTTGAAGAATTTTACACAGTTTATTGTGATCAACACAATCAAAGGCTTTGGCATAGTCAATAAAGCAGAAATAGATGTTTTTCTCAAACCCTCTTGCTTTGTCGATGATCCGGTAGATGTTGGCAATTTGATTTCTGGTTCCTCTACCTTTTCTAAAACCAGCTTGAAAATCTGGAAGTTCATGGTTCACGTATTGCTGAAGCCTGGCTTGGAGAATTTTGAGCATTACTTTACTAGTGCGTGAGATGAGTTCAAGTGTGCAGTAGTTTGAACATTCTTTGGCATTGCCTTTCTTTGGGATTGGAATGAAAACTGACCTTTTCCAGTCCTGTGGCCACTGCTGAGTTTTCCAAATGTGCTGGCATATTGAGTGCAGCATTTTCACACCATCATCTTTCAGGATTTGGAATAGCTCAACTGGAATTCCATCACCTCCACTAGCTTTGTTGGTAGTGATGCTTTCTAAGGCCCACTTGACTGACTTCACATTCCAGGATGTCTGGCTCTATGCGAGTGATCATACCATCGTGATTATCTGGGTCGTGATGACCTTTTTTGTACAGTTCTTCTGTGTATTCTTTCCATCTCTTCTTAATGTCTTCTGCTTCTGTTAGGTCCATACCATTTCTGTCCTTTATCGAGCCCATCTTTGCATGAAATTTTCCCTAGGTATCTCTAATTTTCTTGAAGAGATCTCTCATCTTTCCCATTCCATTTTTTCCCTCTATTTCTTTGCATTGATCAGTGAGGAAGGCTTTCTTATCTCTCCTTGCTGTTCTTTGGAACTCTGCATTCAGATGCTTATATATTTCCATTTCTCCTTTTGCTTTTACTTCTTTTCTTTTCACAGCTATTTGTAAGGCTTCCTCAGACAGCCGTTTTACTTTTTTCCATTTCTTTTCCATGGGGATTCTCTTGATGCCTGTCTCCTGCAAAATGTCATGAACCTCCATCCACAGTTCATCAGGCACTCTGTCTATCAGATCTAGTCTCTTAAATCTATTTCTCACTTCTGCTGTGTAATCATAAGGGATTTGATTTGGGTCATACCTGAATGGTCTAGTGGTTTTTCCTACTTTCTTCAATTTAAATCTGAATTTGGCAATAAGGAATTCATGATCTGAGCCACAGTTAGCTCCCGATCTTCTTTTTGCTGACTGTATAGAGCTTCTCCATCTTTGGCTACAAAAAATATAATCAATCTGATTTCAGTGTTGACCATCTGGTGATGTCCATGTGTAGGGTCTTCTCTTGTGTTGTTGGAAGAAGGTGTTTGCTATGATCAGTGCATTCTCTTAGCAAAACTATTAGCCTTTGCCCTGCTTCATTCCATAGTCCAAGGCCAAATTTGCCTGTTACTTCAGGTGTTTCTTGACTTCCTACTTTTGCATTCCAGTCACCTATAATGAAAAGGACATCTTTTTTGGGTGTTAGTTCTAAAAGGCCTTCTAGGTCTTCATAGAACTGTTCAACTTCAGCTTCTTCAGCATTACTGGTTGGCGTATAGGCTTGGATTACTGTGATATGGAATGGTTTGCCTTGGATATGAACAGAGATCATTCTATCATTTTTGAGATTGCATCCAAGTTCTGCATTTTGGACCCTTTTGTTGACCATGATGGTTACTCCATTTCTTCTAAGGTATTCCTGCCCATAGTAGTAGATATAATAGTCATCTGAGTTAAATTCCCTGACTCCAGTACATTTTAGTTTGCTGTTTCCTAGAATTTCGACGTTCACTCTTGACATCTCCTGTACCACTTCCAATTTGCCTTGATTCATGGACCTGACATTTTAGGTTCCTATGCAATATTGCTGTTTACAGCATCGGACCTTGCATCTATCACCAGTCACATCCACAACTGGGTATTGTGTTTGCTTTGGCTCCATCCCTTCATTCTTTCTGGAGTTATTTCTCCACTAATCTCCAGTAGCATATTGGGCCCCTACTGACCTGGGGAGTTCCTCTTTCAATATCCTATCATTTTGTCTTTTCATACTACTCATGGGGTTCTCAAGGCAAGACTGAAGTGGTTTGCCGTTCCCTCTCCAGTGGACCAAGACGAACTGCCCCATGCTCAAGGTCAGGGCTGGTGGCTGAGAGGAGCAACTCCACGTCCAAGTAGCAGTGGATGCATGGGTGTAGGAGGGCCAAGAGGAGCTACTCCATGTTCAAGGTCAGGAGTGGTGGCTGTGAGGAGATGCCCCTTGTACAAGGTAAGGAGCAGTGGCTGCGCTTTACTGGAGCAGCCTTGAAGAGATACCCTGCATCCAAGGTAAGAGAAACCCAAGTAAGATGGTAGGTGTTGCGAGAAGGCATCAGAGGGCAGACACACTGAAATCATAATCACAGAAAACTAGCCAATCTGATCACACAGACCACAGTCTTGTCTAACTCAGTGAAACTAAGTCATGCCGTGTGAGGCCACCCAAGATGGGAGGGTCGGGGTAGAGAGGTCTGACAGAATGTGATCCATAGTTCAGGCCCAGGTCAAATTCTTTTTTTTTTCTTTTTCCATGAAAAGAGTTTACATAAACGACCCTTATAACAACCTACTTTCATGTTTCTTATGCCATTACATTTAAATGAAATAGTAAGATGTAAACTCAGGCTAAGGTGATTAACTTTAATTTTACTACATTGCATATGCTGAAAGCATAGAAGTTATGTTAAAAAAGAATACAATTTTAAAGTTTACTCTTTTCATTTCCATGGTATTTACACATAGTATGATACCCTACAGAAGAGTGCACATTCTGAAATTGAAGACTTACAATATTTAAATATTTTTTCTTTATATGTATGGCAACAGCTGATTTCTTGATTTCTAAAATTTGACAAATAAAATGACAATTTACCTGGAATGAACCCCTTTCCTAACGTTTCTTGTTGATGCTTCATTTATTTAATTTCTTGATGACCTGATACTTTCATCACACAAAAAAGAATAGATTCATGTAGGAAAAACAGAATTATGGAGTCAAGATGATGTATATTTCATCCAAATTGAAAACTGAAAATCATATATATCTACTGGTTTCCCTGGTAGCTCGGCTGGTAAAGAATCCGTCTGTAATGCAGGAGCCCTAGGTTCGATTCCTGGTTTGGGAAGATCCTCTGGAGAAGAAAAGGCAACCCAGTCCAGTATTCCTGCCTGGAAAATCCCATGGACAGAGGAGTCTGGTGGGCTATAGCCAGTCCATTGGTCACAAAGAGTTGGACACAACTGAGAGCCTACATACATACAAACATACACACAAATAATTTATAACTTGCAATGTGTTATGGAGAAGGCAATGGCAACCCACGCCAGTAGTCTTGCCTGGAAAATCCCATGGACAGAGGAGCCTGGTAGGCTGCAGTCCATGGGGTCGTAAAGAGCCGGACATGACTGAGCAACTTCACTTTCATGCATTGGAGAATGAAATGGCAACCCACTCGAGTGTTCTTGCCTGGAGAATCCCAGGGATTGGCAGAGCCTGGTGGGCTGCCGTCTATGGAGTCGCACAGAGTCCAACACGGCTGATGCAACTTGGCACCAGTAGCAATGTGTTAAAAGTATTATCAAAAAGAAAACAAAGATCTGTCTTTAGAGTAAACCCACTTAAACTTTATAAGTTTCTTCTGGTTTACATCTATGTATAACATCAAGAAATATGAACTAAGGAAATACTGCATTTTGTGTAAATCAACAATAAGAGAATGTATGAGAAAAACAGTATTCAGCAAAAAACTTTGCTCTTACAACCCTTCTTCTTTTTCAGTTGATGAATTCTGGGGAATTTTAGTGATGGGCAGCTTAGGCCTTGGCTCGCCTCTCTTTGGTGAAAGCCATGGTCCTGAGAATAAGTAAAGTTTATTTCCAGTTAGTCAGAAAAATATGTGGTTACCAATATCAGATTGAGGACTCTAAGATAAATAACATGGAGTCCAAGAACCTTTTCACCTGGGTGATTTTAATTAGGAATATATAACCACACAAAGCACCTATTTTTACATAAAAAATTAACTGAACTACTCTTTAAGTAATTTCCAGTAAATGAGCTACAATAATTTATGTTTTTATGGAAATAGAAATACTTATGCAGTTAACATCATAACCTAAAACTGACTCGATAGCATATTTCAATAATTGTGTTCTAAACATTGGGAAATAGATTCTCCCAAAGAACTTCAGATTATTAGTTTAATTATAAATTTCATCCACTAAATATAATCTGTAGAAAAAAACTGCAAAGATCTTTGTCTTTTTCTAAAGCAACAGCAGTAGGTTTTATATTATTCATTTTCCCATTTTCTGTTTTATTATTTGTAGGTATTTCACAAACATAGAGTACATGTTATGAGTTCATCACTTTCCATAATAATTTTTGTCTAGCTAAGTAGATTGTAAATTATTTAGGATTATGGAAAAGTTCAATTTTCTTTCCCCACAGAGTAACTTGCTTAGATTTTATATCACAAGAGATGTTTTTATTTATAGATGAGAAATAGGTCATAAAGGAAATGCACTTGGTTATTTTAGTAGTTTACTCAAACTCAAGTTTTTCACAATCATTGAAATATATTAAAATAGTAATAATTTGCACCATTAATCATACCACTCATATTAACAGTAAAAGAATTTTTTCCCCTACAGTAGAACTCTTCCTTCTTCTATAGATGAGGTATTGTAAGTGAACTTTAACTGGAACTGTACTTGAAAAAGTCACATCATTCCACTATCAGCAAATACGGGATCTGATTAGTTCTGACACTAAGACCTTTCTGGTAATCTAAAGTATGATGTCTCATGCAAGTTATTGTTTAACAATCACACAGAAGCTTAAGTAGCAAAAGAAGATGAGTGTTTCTGGACACCAGCAGTATATCATCAGCAATATTTCTGACAAATAAAAGTCATTAGTTTGCCAAAAATTTTAATGAAATCATGATTAATAAATGTATCTCAAAGTTCTGCATCAAAGTCAAGGCATTTGGGTGATAAATGTAAACATGCAGAACTTGCTTTGCCAAAAGCTGTGTGTTTCACTTATACAGCTCCACTGATTGATCTGTCCATTATTCTAATGCATAATTTATCACATCAAGAGAGACAATTCATTATATGCATAGTATAACCAGGGAGTTCCAAACACCAAAACCTTTAGGAGACTTAACAGTGTGCCTAGGTACTCAAATTATTTTTTAATTATGATGTGGAGACTTCAAAAAATTTACAAAAATATCATTTACCAAAACAAAACAAAATCTCAAATGTTTTAATTTACTTGAGAGCATTTGACACATTCTTTCCTCAGGTAACATTTCTACCACCCTCCCTGTTTTCATTCCTTATGAGGGGTCCATCTATTGTTAAACATTAATCAATAAGAAATGGGATGGTGTTCCAATCCCTGTCAAGTAAGAATTTTGTGACTGTATTGCCTGAACCATAAACAGCAGTATGTACCATTGCTTCAAAGCTCATTGAATTAAATTATAGCTTATGGCATTCCTTTCTCTTTAAAACATGAGATATGGAATAGTATAGACATTGGGGTTTCCAATCATTCAGTCTTTGATTCAGTCATCCAAAAAATTCAAAACTACTGTCATATTTTGATTTAATCTAGAACTCAATAAATGAATTTAAGAGATCCTGTGAATATTGTATTAGGAAAAAATACATTCTTTTGTTGAAGATAAAAAACTGTGATGATGGATAGGATATTCCTCTGAGTTTTTGATATGTACTTGATTTTTAGAAAGCTAAGAATTTGAATATAACTTTCAGATAAACAAAGAAGGTAGCACTATAGAAGTCCCTTTACATTTTAAGACATAAAGTCAGAATAGATCACTGAGCATAGTGATTAGTTGATAGTACCAAAGTTTATGCCCCCAGAACTCACAATCACTTAACTGTACTTTCTTCCTTCTCATCAGCAGAATTAAAAAAAAAAAAAAAAAAAAAAACATTTAAATTGCATGTGTGTGTGTAAGTTAGAGGAAATGCACTTAGAAATATCTACTTCTGAATTACAACTTTAAAACTATATTTTAAAATTAATCTATGTCAATTTGATATACAGAAACAATGAGCCCATTTAAAAGGATCAAATGTTTGACATTGTTTTTCTTAAGGATAATATAAAAATTAAGTAATTGAAATGGAATATATTTATTTGATAGCAGCATCTAATTTAGTAAAGAAAACTGTCAGAAATTATAACAGGAGACAACTTTGCAGGTTTATATCCACAAGATTATGTTTTCAATCTGAGTGGCAATATAATCAAAAGAACATAATAAACAGTCACAACATTAAAGACCTCCATTTTCTACTCCTAAAACAGTTTTATATCCTGCTCCAAAAACTGTCTGATCAAAACTGTCTTTCATTCAGCCTTCAGTAAATTTAGTGACTATTTTGGCATAGGGAGATATAGAATCAAAGCATTTTGGAGGCTTCTAGAACTGATTTACAAATCCTAGGTCTTAAAATTTGAATTTTAGTTTGGGTAAGTAACTGCCATTATAACTGCATTACTTTACACTCCAAATAGTCCATTTAACATTATTTGGATAGGGATTATCAATGTGGTGAGATAAAAGTCTAAGTATTTCACATATTTTACTTTAATATATTCTATTTGCATCTATAAATGTTTATTTAGCTTTTCAATTCATATAATTAGTATCTCTCCTGCTCTTTGGCTCAATCACCTGTGCCCTCTATCAGGCCCATATCACCAGAACACCTGCTTCTGAGAGGAGCTATTTGATCCCTCACAAACATATTTGTTGGCTGTGTCCCTAAATGATTCTATAAACCACTTCAGAGTGTGAGAGAAAAGGACTTGTCTCACCTACAGCTTTGTCCATAAAGTTATGGACTGAATGTTTGTGTCTCCCCCAAAATTCATATGTTGGAAACCTAGCCCCAGTGTGATGATATTTGGAGGTGGTGCTTTTAAAAGATAATTAGATAATGAGGGTGGAACCCTCATGAATGGAATTAGTGTCCTTATAAGAGGAGACCAGAGAGGTAGCTTGCTTTCTGCCATGGGAAGACACAGCAGTAAGATGGTTGTTGGCAACCAGGAAGAGTTCTCACCAGACATTGAATCAGACTGCACCTTGATCTTGGAATTCACAGCCTGCAGAATTGTGAAAAATAAATTTCTGTGTTGATAAGCCACCCAGTTTATGGCATTTTATTACAGCAGCATAAGCTAAGTAAATAATATCTGTTGAATTTCAAATAAGACAGTCAATTTGCTATCAATTTGCCTTTAAAGTATTTATTTATTTGTACTTATTAACACTGATTTTAATTTTTTAAATATATTTATTTGCCTGTTTTTAATCAACAGATGCTTTCAATTTGAATCAACCAAACTATTTAACTGATAAAATATTTCTGAAGGGATCAAAAATGTGTATGTCATCAAAGACTGAAGTAGAGTGAGAAAGTGCACAGAGGTGTCATATCCCTAGGTTAAAATCTCATCTTGCTCTGCACAGAGCAGCCCTGAGTAATGACACTCTCTTTTAACTCCAGTGTCCCATAAAATCAGAGGGTAATTTTACCATCTCATCTCTAAGATAACTTATGAAATGGCTGATGTATAGGGAAAAAATAGCTAATTTAACCTTCAAGTAATACTTGAAGTAATGGGTCTGTATCCAAAATTCATAGAACATCTGTCTTTACTTTCTAAAAGAAGTATAATACAATTCTGAAAATACATAGAACAAATTAAAGACTAGAAATAGTTCCTTCTCAATACTTACTGTGCTAACAATAACCAGAAAGCAAAGAGGACAGTTGATAAGAGAATCTTATTGATTTTTCTCCCAAATTACGTTAGGCAGATTCTGTTCATCCACTCTTTTAAATGGATATGAATATAAATTCCCAGAGGTATTTTTAACGAGATTTCAGGGAAAGGTTTCCATATCACTGCACTAACAGGATTTGCATGTAGTTGACAGCTGTGGCACATAAATTAAATAAAATTTTATTGATGTGTTAAAAAACATGCCATTTACACAAAATAAAGCAAAGCTAATGTTTATTTTACATGAAACAGAAAATAAGAAACATTTGCCCTGAACCAAATGTTAGTTTCACTAGAAAAATACTTGTTTGATTTTGTTTTATTTTTGTTAAGTATGCTTTGCAACAGCAACAAGCAAATGAAATAAATGTGAAATTTCAGTAATTATGAAATAGGAACTCATATATGTCTCTAAAATAGATTACTTGGATGAGCAGTTTAAAGTTAAAGCAGAAAACTAAACAGAATATGACAAGACCTGAGTACTAGTTCTCAGTCTGTTATTAATCATATTTCTTATGTGAATTGAATAATTTCTTTGCTGTTGGGTTCCTTATTGTTAAAAATAAGGTTTTCAAAGGCGACTGCTAACTATAAAATTCTATAGTACCATTGTAATTTGAAACTGAACAAAATCGTACTGCCAACAAAGAATAATTTACATAGGAAATAGCATAATACAGGGAGCATCTTGTTCACAAAATGTTCATGTATTTGTTGCCATCTCCCATTTGCTTTTCAGCAATTTATTCAAACATGATTCATGCACTTATCTAAAATATTATGATCAGCACATTTTATAAAGCAAAATAAAACAACAACAGCAACACCCAGAAACATTCTTCAATGAATTGCTCATGAAAGCACATCAGAAATCTGCATTTCTGACAGACCAATGGTATCATGTACTTCACACATTGAATGAATCACTTTCATAAAATCAGCTCAGTAAGCTTTCAAATTGGTAAGGAAATGTTTTCAGTTAATCCCAGGAAGAGCACAATGCTATAGGCCTACAGAATATGAATTTCCAAAAAATAATGGGGAGGGGGAGTCTTCATATTGGCCATTGTCATGCAATAAAACCAAAGGCTGGTTTTCAACACATCAAGAACTGAGGAAGAGATGGTGAAAGAGGTAAGCTTTGCCATGAAGTAGCACACACAGGTATCAGACAAGCAGAGGCTATGTTGTTGATAGCTCTTATCATGCTCTTAGGTAGCTCTGCAAAATACTACAGTTAATAGGCTTGTGAGGAATGATACACAGAGAATCGACTGTTTTACCCAAAATGCCAAGGGCTGGATATAGGTAGAGATGAGTGTAAAGAAATGTGGTTCACATAACTTCTTAATTACACATGACACATTTTTCCTGTTAAAGCAATGACACAGACAATTGTATAGCTGCATATTTTGCTTTCAAATAAAACCAGTTCTGTCATCTGCAATGGTGGTTTTCTAAACACAAGTGGTACATCTTTTTTTTTTTTTTTTATTTTCTAACTTGAAGATTATAAAGATGATAAAATGATCACCATACTTAATTGAAGAAAGAAGAAAAGAGCAAGAAAGTGATAAAGGGAAATTTATAACCAACTGAATGCAGGGTTCCAGAGAATAGCAAAGAAAGATAAGAAAACTGTCTTAAATGAACCATCCAAATTGAAATAAGTATAATATCATATATGAAACGAGTTGCCAGTCCAGGTTCGATGCCTGATACCAGATGCCTGGGGCTGGTGCACTGGGACGACCCAGAGGGATGGTGTGGGGAGGGAGGAGGGAGGAGGGTTCAGGATGGGGAACACGTGTATACCTGTGGCAGATTCATTTTGATACATGGCAAAACCAATACAACGTTGTAAAGTTAAATAAAATAAAAATAAAGTTAAAAAAAAGAAATCAAGAAAAACAATAGAATGGGAAAGACTAGAGATCTCTTTGAGAAAACTGGAAATATCAAGGGAATATTTCATGCAGGATGGGAATGACAAAGTACAGAAATGACAAGGACCTAACAGAAGCAGAAGAGATTAAGAAGTGGCAAGAATATAAAGAACTATACTAAAAAAGTCTTGAAGACCCAAATAACCACAATGGTGCGGTCACTCACCTAGAGCCAGACATCCTAGAGTGTGAAGTCATGGGCCTTCTAAAATTTTACTATAAACAAAGCTAGTGGATGTGTTGGAATTCCAGCTGAACTTCTTAAAATCCTAAAGAATGATGTTGTGAAAGTGCTGCACTCAATATCAGCAATTTGAAAAACTCAGCAGTGAACACAGAACTAGAAAAGATCAGTTTTCATTCCAACCACAAAGAAGGGCAATGCCAAATAGTGTTCAAACTAAAATAAAATTGCACTCATTCACATGCCAGCAAGGTTATACTCAGAATCTTTCTAGCTAGGCTTCAGCAATATGTTAACCAAGAATTTCTAAATGTAAAATCTGGGTTTAGAAAAGGCAGAGGAACTAGAGATCAAATTGGCAATAGCTGTGGGATCATAGCGACACAAGGAAATTCCATAAAACCATCTAATGCTGCTTCATTGACTATGCTAAAGCCTCTGACTATGTGGATCACAACAAACTGTGGAAAATTCTTAAAGAAATGGGAATATCAGACCACTTTACCTGTTTCCTGAGAAGTCTGTATGCAGGTTAAGAAGCAACAGTTAGCACTGTACATGGATCAATGGACCAGTTCAAAATGGAAAAGAGTATGTCAAAGCTGTATATTGTCACCCTTATTTAACTTCTATACAGAGTATACCATTTGAAATGCTGGGCTGGATGAATCACAAGCTGGAATCAAGATTTCTGGGAAAAGTATCAACAACCTCAGATAAGCAGATGACACTACTCTAATGACAGAAAGTAAAGAAGAACTAAAGAGCCTCTTGATTGGGGTGAAAAAGAAGAGAGTGAAAGAAAAGTGGTTTTCAACTCAACATTCAAAACACTAAGATTATGGCATCAAATCCCATCACTTCATGGCAAACAGAAGGAGAAAAAGTGGAAGTAGTGACAGATTTTTTTTTTCTTGGGCACCAAAATCACTGTGGATGGTGACTGAAGCCATGAAATTAAAAAATGTTTGCTCCTTGGAAGGAAAACTAAGACAAATCCACATAGCTGAGTCATCACTTTGCTGACAAAGGTGTATATATAATCAGTATTATAGTTTTCCACTATGGATGTGAGAGTTGAACCATAAAGAAGGCTGACCGCCAAAGAACTGATGCTTTCAAATTGGGGTACTGGGGAAGACTCTTGAGAGTCTCTTGGACAGTAAGGGGATCAAACAAGTCAATCAGGAAGGACAGATGCTGAAGCTGAAACTCCAATACTTTGGCCACCTGGTAAAAAGAGTTGGCTCATTAGGAAAGGCCCTAGGTCTGGGAAAGATTGAAGGCAAAGGAGAAGGGGGCAGCAGAGGATTAGATGGTTAGGTAGCATCACTGATTCAATGGACATGAATTTGAGCAAACTCCTAGTGATAGTAAAGAGCAGGGAAACCTGGCATTTTTCTATAAGGTTGCAACGAAGTTGCAAAGAGTTGGACACAACTTGGAGACTAAACAGCAACAACAAATTCTTAACTGAACAGAGATAGGGCAGCATTGAGAATCTTTCATTTTAAATATATAGATAATAATGTAGGTATACTTTTGAAATGTATACACTGTCTCATGAGTGGATATTCTTTGATTTTAGGTCAAAAATTAATGATGGTTTGCTCAACAAGCCAAGGAATAGGCAAAATTATAGTTTTGACTTTATCTGTACTGAAAAATTGTTTATCAGTTATCCTAAGGATAAATTGTGGACAAAAATGGAAACACCAAATAGTAAACAATGGATTAGTTATATGATAAAAGAATATATCTACTCTTTAAAAGTAATACCATTCAAAAGTTCATCGAAATGATAAATATTCCTTTGCAGTTTCGTCCAATATGTCTTACTTGTCAATCATTGAGAAAAAGGAATTTAAATATGTGATAATAATCGCTGCTGCTGCTGCCAAGTCACTTCAGTCGTGTCCAACTCTGTGCCACCCCATAGACGGAAGCCCACCAGCCTCCCCCGTCCCTGGGATTCTCCAGGCAAGAACACTGGAGTGGGTTGCCATTTCCTTCTCCAATGCATGAAAGTCAAAAGAGAAAGCAAAGTCGCTCAGTCGTGTCTGACTCTTAGCAACCCCATGGACTGCAGCCCACCAGGCTCCACTGTCCATGGGATTTTCCAGGCAAGAGTACTGCAGTGGGGTGCCATTGCCTTCTCCATAACAATCGCTGCTGCTGCTAAGTCACTTCAGTCATGTCCGACTCTGTGAGACCCCAGAGACAGCAGCCCACCAGTCTCTCCCATCCCTGGGATTCTCCAGGCAAGAATACTGGAGTGGGTTGCCATTTCCTTCTCCAATGCATGAAAGTGAAAAGTGAAAGTGAAGTCGCTCAGTCGTGTTCAACCCTTATTGACCCCGTGAACTGCAGCCCACCAGGCTTCTCTGTCCATGGGATTTGCCAGGCAAGAGTACTGGAGTGGGTTGCCATTGCCTTCTCCTAATAATCGCTACTACATCAATATTTTCAGAGTCATATTTAGAACTGGCACTGGTAATCATAGCAAGTTAAGTTTAAGAACAACTAACTACCAAGTTCATTTATTACACAAGTATCTGCCCATTACTTCCATATACGGTATTTCATATGGGGAAGCATCACACTTGCAAGACAAATCTTGTCTGCTGTAAACCAACCCCCCCCCCCACACACACACAAGGGAAAAGTTTCAAAAATGTAGCCACAGCAGGGGCTATTGCAATATTTATGTTGAAGATAAAGTGAGGAATGCCTAGCAGAGCTCAAATTCACCTTTGGTATAGTACTGACCTTCTTTGACTGTGTTTTGAGTATTACATCTTGTTGCTTTAGAATTACATAATTGCGACTAACAGTGATATTTTTGATAAAAGGATCTTGAAGCTACGTTAAGAACAGTAACTTATTTGCATGCATGTACTAATTGGGGCTTTCCTGGTGGCTCAGATGGTAAAGAATCTGCCTACAATGAAGGAGACCCAGGTTCGATCCTTGGGTTAGGGAAGATCCCCTAGAGAAGGGAATGGCAACCCACTCTGGTATTCTTGCCTGGTGGGCTACACTCCGTGGCGTGGAAAAGAATCAGACACCACTGAGTGACTAACACTTTTTCACTAATTGATAAAATGTGTCACAAATACATTGTTTCATTTATACATCACCAAAATCACACAAGGTAATAAAATAGGTTTTGGTCATTTCCATTTCACAGATTAGGAAGCTAATGCATTATAGGATTATAATCCCCAAATCTAACATCTGTATGTAATTAGTACAGACAAGTATTTATACCTGTGGTTTTCTCCATTCCTTTGCCACTCCTCCCACCCATGACAACATAAAATCATCTGGAATGTTCTGCATATATAAAACATCATCAGATCTCTGAAGGCAAGGCCTAGGGACTAGGATTTACTTAACCTTATAGAGGTGATTTTGGGGTTTCCCAGGTGGCTCAGATGGTAATGTGTCTGCCTCCAATGCGGGAGACTCGGGTTCAATCCCTGGGTCAGGTAGATCCCCTGGAGAAGGAAATGGCAACTCACTCCAGTATTCTTGCCTGAAGAATAACACGGACAAAGGAACCTTGTGGGCTACACTCAATAGGGTCACAAAGAGATGGACACGACTGAGCAACTTCACTTCACTTCACTATAGAGGTGATTCTAAATAACATGGTCAAGACCATAGCTTTATATCAAGTATTCTGACTCTAAATTTACTTTCCTTTCTAGTCTCCCACAATGGCCTTGATAAACAACCCCTGAATATAAAATCAGCCGAACTAGAACAAATAGCCAGCCTTTGACACAGAATACCATAATGGTTCACATCACAAATTTTAGACCCAGAAAGTCTGGATATGAACTATAGTATAGTAGAAAATATTTGCAAACCATATACTGGATAAAGGGTTAATATTCAAAATATATAAAGAACTCATACAGCTCTGTAACAAGAAAACAAACAATAAATTTAAAAAATGAGCTGAGGAACTGATAGATATTTTTTTCCAAGAATACATCCAAATGGCCAAAAGGTACATAAAAAGATATCCAACATCACTAATCATAAAGGCAATGCAAATCAAAACCACAATGAGTTATCACCTCACATCTGTCAGAATGGCTTTCATGAAGACAACAGAGAGCAAGCACTGATGAGGAAGTTAAGAGAACTCTCATACACTGTTGGTGAGAATGTAAATTGGTGCAGCCACTATGGAAGAAAAGAAAATATGGAGGTTCCTGAGTATGTCCAGACTATATATTGTCATGCTTCTTATTTAACTTATATGAAGAGTACATCATGAGAAATTTTGGGCTGGATGATGTACAAGCTGGAATAAAGATTGCAGAGAGAAATATCCATAATCTCAGATATGCAGGTGACACCACTCTTATGGCAGTAAGTGAAGAGGAACTAAAGAGCCTCTTGATGAAAGTGAAAGAAGAGAGTGAAAAAGTTGGCTTAAAACTCGACATTCAAAAAAAGAAGGCATGTGGCCCCAATACTTCATGGCAAATAGATGGGAAAACAATGGAAACACTGAGAGATTTTATTTTCTTGGGCTCCAAAATCACTGCAGATGGTAACTGCAGCCATGAAATTAAAAGACACTTGCTCTGTGGAAGATAAGCTATGACCAAACTAGATAGCATATTAAAAAGCAGAGACATTACCTTGCCAACAAAGGTCTGTCTAGTCAAATCTATGGTTTTTCCAATAATCACGTACAGATGTGAGAGTTGGACCATAAGGAAAACTGAGGACTGAAGAATTGATGCCTTTGAACTGTGGTATTGGAGAAGACTTTTGAGAGTCCCTTATACTGCAAGGAGATCCAACCAATAATCCTAAAGGAAATTAGTCCTGAATATTCATTGGAAGGACTGATGCTGAAGCTGAAGGTTCAATACTTTGGCCACTTGATGCAAAGAGCAAACTCATTAGAAAAGACCCTGATGCTGGAAGAGACATAAGGTGGGAGAAGAAAGGGATGACAGAATGAAATAGTTGGATTGTGTCACCTACTCAATGGGCATGAGTTTGAGCAATTCCTGGGAGTTAGTGAAGGACAGGGAAGCCTGGTGTACTGCAGTCCATGGGGTTGCAAAGAGTTGGAAATGACTAAGCAACTGAACAACAATAAAAAATTAAAAGGGTACTACAATGTGGCACAAACCCCACTTTAAGTACATCCTCCAAGGAAATGAAATGATATTGAAGAAATACATGTACTCCCATTTTTACTATAGCATTATTCACAACAACCAAGATATGGAAACAATTCAAATGTCCATCAGTGGGTGAATGTGTAAGAAAAATGGACTTTATACGTAAATCTGAATATTACTGAGCCAGGAAGGGTGAATGTGTTAAAAAAGATGGACTTTATCTGTACATCAGAATACTACTAAGCCACGAGAAGGAAGGAAATACTACCATTTGGGAAAACTGGGAAAACATGAGTGGATCTTATAGGCACTATGCTAAAAGAATAAGCCAAAGAAAGATAAATACTGAGAGGAATATCTTACACATGGAAACTAAAAAAATAACCAAACTCACAGAAAAAGTGGATTAGAAAAGTGGTTGTCAGGGACTAACAGGTAGAGGGAATAGGGAGATGTTGTTTAAAAAGATACAAATTGTTACCTATGAGATAAATAAGTTCTGAAGATCTAATATATCACATGCATTAAACAGCTATAGTTGTTAACACTGTATTGTGCAATTGAAATTTGCTGAAATAAAAAATTAAATGTTCTCACTGAATGTGTATATACACACACACACACACGAAACGTATTGGATGTGTTAACTAACTAAATGATAGGTATCTTTTCACATGCATATGTATACCAAACAATCATCATGTATACTTAAAAAGCCTTCAATTATACTACCTCAACTATACTTCAATAATGATAAAAAATAATATTTAGAAAACTAGCAAACAAACAAACAATACACGAGACAAAAGATGGAGTTAATATCGTCAAGAAGAGATAAGAAAGCCTTCTTCAGCAATCAATGCAAAGAAATAGAGGACAACAACAGAATGGAAAAGACTAGGGATCTCTTCAAGAAAATCAGAGATACCAAAAAAACATTTCATGCAAAGATGGGGTCGATAAAGGACAGAAATGGTATGGACCTAACAGAAGCAGAAGATATTAAGAAGAGATGGCAAGAATACACAGAAGAACTGTACAAAAAAGATCTTCATGACCCAGATAATCACGATGGTGTGATCACTGATCTAGAGCCAGACATCCTGGAATGTGAAGTCAAGTGGGCCTTAGAAAGCATCACTATGAACAAAGCTAGTGGAGGTGATGGAATTCCAGTTGAGCTATTCCAAATCCTGAAAGACGATGCTGTGGAAGTGCTGCACTTAATATGTGAGCAAATTTGGAAAACTCAGCAGTGGCCACAGGACTGGAAAAGGTCAGTTTTCATTCCAATCCAAAGAAAGGCAATACCAAGAATGCTCAAACTACTGCATAATTGCACTCATCTCACACACTAGTAAAGTAATGCTGAAAATTCTCCAAGCCAGGCTTCAGCAATATGTGAACCATGAACTTCCTGATGTTCAAGCTGGTTTTTAGAAAAGGCACAGGAACAAGAGATCAAATTGCCAACATCTGTTGGATCATGGAAAAAGCAAGAGAGTTCCAGAAAAACATCTATTTCTGCTTTACTGACTATGCCAAAGCCTTTGACTATGTGGATCACAATAAACTGTGGAAAATTCTGAAAGAGATGGGAATACCAGACCACCTGATCTGCCTCTTGAGAAATTTGCATGCAGGTCAGGAAGCAACAATTAGAACTGGACATGGAACAACAGACTGGTTCCTAATAGGAAAAGGAGTTCATCAAGGCTGTATATTGTCACCCTGTTTATTTAACTTCTATGCAGAGTACATCATGAGAAACACTGGACTGGAAGAAACACAAGCTGGAATCAAGACTGCTGGGAAAAATATCAATAACCTCAAATATGCAGATGACACGATCCTTATGGCAGAAAGTGAAAAGGAACTAAAAAGCCTCTTGATGAAAGTGAAAGAGGAGAGTGAAAAAGTTGGCTTAAAGCTCAACATTCAGAAAACTAAGATCATGGCATTTGGTCCCATCACTTCATGGGAAATAGATAGGGAAACAGTGTCAGACTTTTTTTTTTTTTTTGGGGGGGGGGCTCCAAAATCACTGTAGATTGTGACTGCAGCCTTGAAATTAAAAGACGCTTACTCCTTGGAAGGAAAGTTATGACCAACCTAGATAGCATATTCAAAAGCAGAGACATTACTTTGCCAACAAAGGTTCATCTAGTCAAGGCTATGGTTTTTCCTGTGGTCATGTATGGATGTGACAGTTGGACTGTGAAGAAGGCTGAACACCAAAAAATTGATGCTTTTGAGCTGTGGTGTTGGAGAAGACTCTTGAGAGTCCCTTGGACTGCAAGAAGATCCAACCAGTCCATTCTGAAGGAGATCAGACCTGGGATTTGTTTGGAAGGAATGATGCTAAAGCTGAAACTCCAGTATTTTGGCCACCTCATGCGAAGAGTTGACTCATTGGAGAAGACTCTGATGCTGGGAGGGATTGGGGGCAGGAGGAGAAGGGGACGACAGAGGATGAGATGGCTGGATGGCATCACTGACTCGATGGATGTGAGTCTGAGTGACCTCCGGGAGCTGGTGATGGACAGGGAGGCCTGACGTGCTGCAGTTCATGGGGTCGCAAAGAGTCGGACACGACTGAGCTGATCTGAATATCGTCAGAACTCCTTGTAAAACACTCAGAATCTTGTTTTTCTTTACACTTAAAACTGCATTAACCAGCACAATTGTAAATCCTCAAAATTGCTTATTAGACTTTTACTTAGAAAATTGTCCAGATATTTTAAATAGTCACCATTTAGGATAAAATTAGTTTTAGAACCAAAGCAAAATTAGTCCTGTTCAATCAGAGAAACATCCTTAGGCTTGGCAAAAGAGTGCAATAAATTTCCTGATTTTAAAATTATGTACAATTTAAAAACTAAGAAATGGGCAAGTGATCTATTACATACTGTCAGTAGCAGGATACATGGATTAATAAATGGTATTGAATAACACCAAAAGGACTCTACACACCATTCAAATATATTGGTATACCCATGTATGTGATGGAAAGAATATCAAGAAATAAGAAGCACATATGATAGGATTTAGTAGTCATCTAACAGGACTTCCACAAATAAGGAAATGAAAAAATATAGAGGCAATATTTGAAAAGGACATCCTTAGAAATTTCCAGAATTACAGAAAATCAAAGGTTTTCATATTTCAAACAAGCTCTCTTGTGAGCAGAAAAAAATAAAAAGCAATTTTGCCTACAGACCTAATGAAACTTCATAAAACAAAGAATAAAGAACATAATGCTTTCCAATGTATCGCTTTATTTTAAAAACAATAAGCAGAGTATCATTAAGGGATAATTGAAAAGCATATAGTCACACAGCAGCAAAAAAAAAAAAAAAAAAACAAACAGCAAAGCATAAACTATAAAAACAAAAGGTAGTTCAGTTCAGTTCAGTCGCCTACTTGTGTCCAACTCATTGCAACCCCATGGCCTGCAGCACGCCAGGCCTCCCCATTCACCGGCAACTCCGAGTTTACTCAGACCGATGTCCATTGAGTCAGTGATGCCATCCAACCATTTCATCCTCTGTCATCCCCTTCTCCTCCCGCCTTCAATCTTTCCCAGCATCAGTGTCTTTTCCAATGAGTCAGTTCCTTGCATCAGGTGGCCAAAGTATTGGAGTTTCAGCTTCAGCATCAGTCCTTCCAATGAATATTCAGGACTGATTTCCTTTAGGATGGACTGGTGGGATCTCTTTGCAGTCCAAGGCACTCTCAAGAGTATTCTCAACATAACAGTTCAAAGACATCAATTCTTCGGTGCCAAGCTTTCTTTACAGTCCAACTCTCACATCCATAAATAACTACAGGAAAAACCATAGCCTTGACTAGACAGATCTTTGTTGGCAAAGTAATGTCTCTGCTTTTTAATATGTTGATTAGGTTTGTCATTAACTACTCTTAAAAGAAGCAAGAGTATTTTATTTTCATGGCTGCAGTCACCATCTGCAGTGAGTGATTTTGGAGTCCTAAAATATGAAGTCTGTCACTGTTTCCATTTTTTCCCCATCTACATGCAATGAAGTGATGAAACTTGAACTGGACATGAACAACACACTAGTTCCAAATAGGGAAAGGAGTATCCAAGGTGGTATATTTCACTCTGCTTATTTAACTTCTATGCAGAGTACATCATGAGAAATGCTGGGGTGGATGAAGCACAAGCTGGAATCAAGATTGCCAGGAGAAATATCAGTAACCTCAAATATGAAGATGACAACACCCTTATGGCAGAAAGTGAAGAAGAAATAAAGACCCTCTTGATGAAAGTGAAAGAGGAGAGTGAAAAAATTGGCTTAAAGCTCAGCATTCAGAAAACTAAGATCATGGCATTTGGTCCCATCACTTCATGGAAAATAGATGGGGAAAGAGTATAAACAGTGGCAGACTTTATTTTGGGGGCTCCAAAATAACTGCAGATGGTTACTGCAGCCATGAAATTAAAAGATGCTTACTTTTTGGAAGAAAAGTTATGACCAATGTAGACAGCACTTAAAAAAGCAAAGATATAACTTTGCCAAAAAAGGTACATCTCGTCAAGGCTATGGTTTTTCCAGTAGTCATGTATAGATGTGAGATTTGGACTATAAAGAAAGCTGAGCACCGAAGAATTGATGCTTTTGAACGGTGGTGTTGGAGAAGACTCTTGAAAGTCCCTTGGACAGCAAGGAGATCCAATAAGTTCATCCTAAAGGAAATCAATCCTGACTGTTCATTGGAAGGACAAATGTTGAAGTTGAAATTCCAATACTTTGGCTACCTAATGAGAAGAGCTGTTTCATTTGAAAAGACCCTGATGCTGGGAAAGATTGAAGGTGAGGGGAGAAGGCGATGACAAAGGATGAGATGGTTGGATGGCATCACCGATTCAATGGACATGAGTCTGAGTAATCTCTGGGAGTTGGTAATGGATGGGGAGGACTGGTGTGCTACAGTCCATGGGGTCACAAATAGTCAGACATGACTGAGCAACTGAACTGAACTGAACTGATGGAACCATGATCTTAGTTTTCTTAATGTTGATTTTTAAGCTAAATTTTTCACTCTCCTCTTTCACTTTGATCAAGAGGCTCTTTAGGTCTTCATCACTTTCTGCCATAAGAGTGGTGTCATCTGCATATCTGAGGTTGTTGATATTTCTCCTGGCAATCTTGATTCTAGTTTATGCTTCATCCAGTCCAGCGTTTCTCATGAGGTACTCTGCATAGAAGTTAAAAAAGCAGGGTGAAAATACACAGCCTTGACATACTCCTTTTCCTATTTGGAACCAGTCCAATTCTAACTTTTGCTTCTTGACCTGCATACTGATTTCTCAGTAGGCAGATCACATGGTCTGGTATTCCCATCTTGAAGAATTTTCCACAGTTTGTTGTTATCCACACAGTCAATGGCTTTGGCATAGTCAATAAAGCAGAAGTAGATGTTTTTCTGGAGTTCTCTCTTTTTTGATGATCCAATGGATGTTGGTAGTTTGATTTCTGGTTCCTCTGCCTTTTTAAAATCCAGCTTGAACATCTAGAAATTCTTGGTTCATGTATGGTTGAAGCCTGGCTTGGAAATTTTGAGCATTCCTTTGCTAGCATGTTAGATGAGTGCAACTATGTGGTAGTTTGAGCATTCTTTGGCAATACTTTCTTTGGGACTGGAATGAAAACTGAGCTTTTCCAGTCCTTTGGCCACTGCTTTTTCCAAATTTGCTGGCATATTGAGTGCAGTACTTTCACAGCATCATCTTTGAGGATTTGAAATAGCTCAACTGGAATTCTATTACCTCAACTTGTAGTGATGCTTCCTAGTTCAGCTTAGTCCAGTTCAGTCACTCAGTCATGTCCAACTATTTGCAACCCCATGGACTACAGCACACCAGTCTTCCCTGTCCATTGCCAAGTCTCAGAGTTTATCCAAATTCATGTCCATCAACTCGGTGATACCATCCAACCATCTCATCCTATCATCCCCTTCTCCTCCTGCCCTCAATCTTTCCCAGCATCAGGGTCTTTTCAAATCAGTCAGCTCTTTGCATCAGGTGGCCAAAGTACTGGAGTTTCAGCTTTAGCATCATTCCTTCCAAAGAAATCCCAGGGCTGATCTCCTTCAGAATGGACTGGTTGGATCTCCTTGCAGTCCAAGGGACTCTCAAGAGTCTTCTCTAACACCACAGTTCAAAAACATCAATTTTTTGGTGCTCAGCTTTCTTCACAGTCCAACTCTTACATCCATACATGACTACTGGAAAAACCATAGCCTTGACTAGATGGACGATTGTTGGCAAAGTAATGTGTCTGCTTTTTAATATGCTGTTTACGTTGGTCATAACTTTTCTTCCAAGGAGTGTCTTTTAATTCCATGGCTGTAGTCACCATCTGCAGTGATTTTGTAGTCCCCCAAAATAAAGTCTGCCACTGTTTCCATTGTTTCCCCATCTATTTGCCATGAAGTGATGGTACCAGATGCCATGATCTTAGTTTTCTGAATATTGAGCTTTAAGCCAACTTTTTCACTCTCCTCTTTCACTTTCATCAAGAGGCTCTTTGGTTCTTCTTCACATTCTGCCATAAGAATGATGTCATCTGCATATCTGAGGTTATTGATATTTCTCTCAGCAATCCTGATTCTAGCTTGTGGTTCATCCAGCCCAATGTTTCTCATGATGTTTTGCATAGAAGTTAAATAAGGATGGTGACAATATACAGCCTTGACATACTCCTTTTGTTATTCGGAGTCAGTTTGTTCTTCCATGTCCAGTTCTACCTATTGCTTCCTGACCTGCATACAGATTTCTCAAGAGGCCAGTCAGGTGGTCTGGTATTCCCATCTCTTTCAGAATTTTCCACAGTTTACTGTGATCCACACAGTTAAAGGCTTTGGCATAGTCAATAAAGCAGAAAAAGATGTTCATCTGGAACTCTCTTGCTTTTTCCATGATCCAGGGATATTGGCAATTTGATTCTGATTCCTCTGACTTTTCTAAAACCAGCTTGTACATCTGGGAGTTCATGGTTCACGTATTTCTGAAGCCTGGCTTGAAGAATTTTGAGCTTTCTAAGGACTACTTAACTTCCCATTCCAGGTCTAGTTGAGTGATCACACCATCCCGATTATCTGGGTCATGAAGATCTTGTCTGTACAGTTCTGGGTAGTCTTGCCACTTCTTAATATCTTCTGCTCTATCAGGTCCATACTGTTTCTGTCCTTTACTGTACCCATCTTTGCATTAAATGTTCCCTTGGAGTGTGTGAATCACAGTAAACTGAACTGAACTGGTATCTCTAATTTTCTTGAAGAAATCCCTAGTCTTTCCCATTCTATTGTTTTCCTCTTTTTCTTTGGTCGCTGAGTTAAAGTTTGTTATCTCTTCTTGCTACTCTTTGGGACTCTGCCTTCAGATGGGTATATCTTTCCTTTTCTCCTTTGCCTTCCACTTCTCTTCTTTTCACAGCTATTTGTAAGGCCTCTTCAGACAACCATTTTGCCTCTTTGCATTTCTTTTTCTTGGGGATGGTCTTGATCCCTGTCTCCTGTACAATGTCACGAACCTCCATCCACAGTTCTTCAGGCACTGTATCAGATCTAATCCCTTGAATCTGTTTCTCACTTCCACTGTATAATCATAAGGGATTTGATTTAGGTCATACCTGAATGGTCTAGTGGTTTTCCCTACCTTGTTCAATTTAAGTCTGAATTTGTCAATAAGGAGTTCATGATCTGAGCCATAATCAGTTCCTAGTCTTGTTTTTGCTGACTGTATAGAGCATCTCCATCTTTGGCTGCAAAGAATATAATCAACCTGATTTTGGTGCTGACCATCTGGTGATGTCTCTGTGTAGAGTCTTCTCTTGTTTTGTTGGAAAAGGGAATTTGCTATGATCAGTGTGTTCTCTTAGCAAAACTCTATTAGCCTTTGCTCTGCTTCATTCTGTATTCCAAGGCCAAATTTGCTTAGTACTCCAGGTATTTCTTGACTTCCTACTTTTGCATTCCAGTCCCCTATAATGAAAAGGACATCTTTTTTTTTTTTTTTTTTTTTTTTGGTGTTAGTTCTGGAAGGTCTTGTTAGTCCAGCATTTTATACCCAGATATCTACCTTTCATGACTAGAGGCAAAAAGATTATAAAATGAAACCTTAGAATAGCTGATCTCTCACTGAAAGAACTCTTAAAGAAATGTACTCCAGATAGAAAAAAATAAAATTCAGAGGAAAAGCATAAGAAACAATTTAAAAAATAATTAATATGCAGGAACATTTATTAAATGAACAATTTCTAGAAAACAGAAAAGCTTAAGAAAAAATATATACTTCCAACTATGGTATTCCTCTTTAGCTACATAGAGAATATGATAATACTAACAATGTATACACAGTAATATAGGTGCTGATGATAAAGAAAAAAGTATTCAGATAATTAAGATATTTACAAGGGTAGAGAAACCAAGGTACAGATATACTATACGTTTCACTAATGCCAATAAAAATAGTGAGCAATGCATTTGGTAACTCTTATTTAAATCTACAATGCTTAGCAAAATAAAGACATATTGGGACTTTCCTGGTGGCCCATTGGTCAAGAATCTTCCTGCCAATGCAGGTGACATGGGTTGTATCCCTAGTTTGTAAAGACTGGATATGTCCCGGGACAACTAAGCCCAGGAGCTGCCACCACTGAGCCCATGAGCCGTAACAACTACTGCAATAAAAGAAGTCACTGCCAAGAGAAACCTACATACCACAACAAGAGAAACCCCACACACAGCAATGAAGACCCAGCACAACCAAAAATAAATAAAATTACACATTTTTAAAAATGAAAAACTTAAAAAAGAAGAGATACTGATATTAATAATACTAGTATTTGTATAAGAGCTACTTAATTGGCTAAATGAACTATTACATTAAAGCAACATTATTTTTCCATTCTTTTCCCCCTTTATTTTCAACATAATTTAATGTCAGCCTATTCTTGTGTCCTATATTTCTAGTCCAACACATCTTGCAGGGACAAAATATAATTTTTGTCAGAAGAAGTTCTTTTTCTTTATTTTGAAATGTGATGAGGAAGTATAACAATATGTCAAGGAAATGTGATGGTAAAACAAACACAATTTGTTATTTTAAACATTTCTTTTCAAGTGGAAGACTTTCAGCTTTAGAAAGTATTTGTTTTACTCTTAGGGGGTTGTGCACCCTGTGGAGAATAAATACATAGAGAATGTAAGCTTTCTTGGGCCTCCATTTTAATCACACACTTGCCTAATCTTCATTTTATTCCTTGGAGGCACTAGTCATCCTTCAAGAATGCCTTATTGTAATTTAAAAAATACACTGGGTTTGATGTGCTGATTTTGCAGATATTTTTGTTGGAAGTGTTGTACTAAAGTATAATGTGAGTGGAGTACATTATAATTATAATCATCTTATGAACTCAGTAATAAACAGAAGTCACAGAATTGCAATCTACAGATTTTGTAGACATCTCACACCTCTGTGATTGCTTTATTAAAGGTATTACATCTATGTGTGTCTATACATATATATATATTTATATATAATTTCCAAGGCTTTTGATCATTCATATAAAACTTGATAGATCTGCCACTAAAGAAATGAATTAAATATATTGTCCCGAGGAAAGCAGAGCAGGGAAAACTGTGCATTTTTCAACTATCAAAATATCTAGGAACAAAATTACTGAAGGTCTGACAGGTTAGAGTACCCCATGTTACTCATGTTGTTAGGTGAAGCACAGACTGAAACTGCCCACCCTAGCCGGCACCATAGTACCCATTTGCATGAATTGTTTCATGACACGAGGTCCTGGTAAGTAACACGGAACTAATAAGCCACCACCAACCGGAAGAGTTCTGGAAAGATCAAAAGGAGACACCACATGTCCGACCACCTCACAGGATCCTTGCTGGCATCCATCTTGGCTGAACAAGGCACACGCCACCAGGAAGAACTGAGTCAGAAAGATCTGTGAAAGATTATTGCTGGTAGCTGGCGAGAGGACCTCTGCCCATGGCAAAGGTCATGAGGAAGGAGGCTTGACATACACAAATGCGGGGTCGAGCCTCAGGAATTCCCCTGGAAATCCTCAAGCATCTACCCCCATAACCAGAGCCTGCCTACTTTACTACTTTGTGTTCTCATCTACACCTCTGACTTTACGGGGGGCTGTCCCCCACCACCTCTTTCAGAGAAGGAGTTAATTTGGAGCTCCAGTTAATAAAAATTCCTGGGCGTGACAGGAGTGTTTTAACCTACAAGCTCCTCTGAAGTTTCTCTAGCCTACCTGACAGGCTTGTCCGGCCACATGTGATTGCTCACAGCCTCCCAACCGTGAGAGGCACGAGATGCTTTAAAACTTCTAAAAACAGGTTCTTTAGAGAAGTTAGAAAACTATTGGTATAAGTATAGTGGGCTGACTAGAAATTGTATTAGTGAAGGGTTTTTCATTTGTTGAGCCAATGTTTGCTGCTAAGTCTCTACATTGCCTGCCCTTACACACATTAATGAATATATAGAAGAAATAGGTATTAACCTTTGATATTAATCATGTTAGACCTTAGGCTAAGTAAATTCTTTCCTTAATTAAAACCCACAACACCCTCACCCTATAGGAATGTAACTCTATCTGATACCTTCAGAAGGTGGAGTCTGTTTTAAGAATAATCACCCCTGGAGAAATAAGTGTCCTGGTTGACTGACCGCTGTCGCAAGGAGAGGGTCATAAATTGTCAGCAGGCCCCCTGGCCAGAAGATGATGTAACACCCCTAAGAGCTCTGTATACATTTGTATGAAGCACCTGACTTTGATAAAAGTCAGGACTGCTGACCCCGTGTGACTTTTGTATAACATCTCAGTGTATAAAAGTAGACCATGGAAAATAAAGAATTGGGATCAGTTCCTCGAAAGACTGGTCTCCCCATGTCACTCTCTCTCTCAAATTCTGGTTGAGTCTCCATCTGGAGCGCGGAACCCACCAAGCTTGCGAATCATGCCTGGGCTTCTAAGATCCGACCGGGGAGGCCTCAGTGTCTCCTCTCCTTTGGGAGAATGGAAGGATGCCTGCGGCCTATGCAAGTGGTACAAACTTCTTGTCTTGAAGTTTTATTGGTCTCCCGTGTAAACCAAGCTACTCAGCCTCTTTTCTCCACTGAATTTTCCTACTGAGCTATCCTCATTCTATTATTCTTTATCTAATTAAAACTATTGTATCCTGATCCTCACCAACTCCGTTCACGCCTCGAACTCCCTGGATCTGCCGGGGCTGGACCTCGGCAGATTATCAACCCAGAAACTAACCCCATCACCATAAAACCCAAGACTGTGAGCAACATAGCAGAGCAGTTCTCCTGGGTTCCCTTACTCTACTGCTCTCCACCCAGGCACCCTTTCCCAATAAAATCTCTTGCTTTGTCAGCACATGTGTCTCCTTGGACAATTCATTTCCGAGTATTAGGCAAGAGTCCAGTTTTGGGCCCTGGAAGGGATCCCCCTTTCTGCAACATCATTTTTTTTTTCAAGTACAATAGGTAAAACATTTGACCTCTAAACTCAGTCTCAGTATTTCTGCATGTAGTTGGGCTATGTATCCAGGCTTCCAAAGGTAAAATGGTGGGAGCAACGAGCTGACCTAGCATCACCCCACTTAATCCCTATAAGGCATCACACTGTAAGAGTCCAGTGCTTAACCCTACTTACAGGGAGGATTTATAAAGCAGGTTGTGTGTGTGTGTGTGTGTGTGTGTGTGTGTGTTGGAAGAAAGGAGGACAAGAGGAGAAAAGATGGAAAAAAGACAGGGAGAGAGAGGGAACATGTGAGCTTGAGAGAGAGAACAAGAAAGCAAAGGAACATGACCCATTTGTTAGCATATTATAGTAGGGTTCACTTCAGGTCCTGTTTGAGGAATTTCTCCAAGTGCAGATATTTGTTTCCAAACTCTGTGAGCTCAAGTTTCCCAAATCACTGACCCTTAGGAAAACTCCTCTGGGGCTCAGGAAATCTCACAGAACTCATTTATCAAACTGTGTTTTTAGTTATTTCTGGGTGTATGTATTAGTTTCCTGTTGCCACTGTAAAAAATCATCACAGACTGTGTGCCTTAAAAGGGCACACATTTATTCTCTTAGAGTTTTAGAGATCAGAAGTTTGGAGTCAGTAACACTGAGCTAAAGTCAAGGTGTTGGCAGGGCTGGTGTTCTCAGGAATCTAGCAGAATCTTCTTGTCATCTTTAGCTTTGAGTGGCCTCCAGTATTCTTTGACATATGGTGACTTTCTCTAAATATGAGTTCAGTTTGTCTTTCCATCATCACATTGCCTTCTCTTTTCTGGAGTCTCTGATCTCCTACCTTCCTCTTAGGAGGACTTATTTGATTAACATCATACTTTCCTGGTTAACCCCGAATAATCCACCCCCTATTCCCCGTCTCAAGATTCTTAACCACATTTGCAAAGTCTCTGTTGTCATATAAGGTAACATACTGGGATATGGACTTTTGGGGAGGCCATTACTCAGCATACTATAGTGTATAAAACCATCAGGTTAAGAAAAGTAGGTTTTTCATCCTGGTACTCAATAGATTTATGATAATACAAGAGCTTATTCTGAACTTAGAATGCAATAAAAAGACACCAACATCAAGATATATGTTTTGTACTTTATAGTACTGACAAAAATCTTTCATATCAATCACTGGATTTAACTTTCACATTGTACTTATACGAGATGTATTGTTTCACATTTTGCAAATGCACATGCAGTCAGAGAAGTTAATGACTTGACCAAACAAGCCTAATTTTTATGTCATGAAATTGACTGGTATCAGCTTTAATATGTAAAGTGTTTGGATTTGTTGTGTCTTGCCCTTGTGTTAAGAAAAACTCTGGACAAACTGAAAATCAATGACTTTTCTTGGGTCCACCAGAGAAATAAAGTCAAAGAATAATATGTTGCCCTGAGATTTAGAGAACAGGTGTCTCCAGAGTAATAAAGCAACCTAGAGCTGCTTACCTGGGGGAAAAGCCACTGGAGCCATAACTGGTAGGAACACTTAAATGATAATTTTGTTGAATTGAGGGAAGATAAATGTGGACTGGCATGCAGGTGAGAAAGTGAAGGGAGGAGAGCTTTACAAGGGCCCACAGCTTCATGGATATTCCCTCCAGAAACCTCACCTGATTCTCAAGGTGAAGAAAAAGATTCCTTCACAGCTGTGGTAAGGAGAGTAGAGTATCACTGTGAAATATCCCCAGGGCATTCTTCATAACAAAGGTTTATTCTTTAGCAGAAGAAACTTTGTTAGTACCTTATGGTAGTTTGGAGAAAGCAATGGCACCCCACTCCAGTACTCCTGCCTGGAAAATCCCATGGATGGAGGAGCCTGGTAGGCTGCAATCCATGGGGTTGCTGAGGGTCGGCATGACTGAGCGACTTCACTTTCACTTTTCACTTTCATACATTGGTGAAGGAAATGGCAACCCACTCCAGTATTCTTGCCTGGAGAATCCCAGGGACGGGGCAGCCTGATGAGCTGCCGTCTATGGGGTCGCAAAGAGTTGGATACGATTGAAGTGACTTAGCATAGCATATGGTAGCTAGGAGAAGGGGAGTTTTACTCCACTCTATTATCTTCTAGCCTTTCTGTCTCACCTAACAGTAAAGGCAAAATAGTCAATAGCAGTGAGCTTCAAGTAAACAGAATGAGAATGTTTCAGTCAGGGAAAGGAAAAAAGAACCAGCAATAAAAAATCATGCCACTGTATGAACACTTATGAGGGTCACAGTCCTAAGCTACAGGTCCATGAAAAGATGACAATTTATTCAAAAGACTGTAGAAGTCTATCATCCATTCACACTTTACCCACCCCAGGAAAATGTCAATGCTGTAGCAGAAGATTACAGATACATACTCTTTCTGAGTAGGAATATCAGAGAAATCCAGGCTATCACCAAAATGGGACTCAGACACAAAAGTTGCAAGTACATAACATGTATCAAAAATAGAAAGTATAAGCAGAGGTATACATCCTAAAAAAGAATGAAATGACATGATAGAAATAGAAAGCAAAGCAACAGAAATGAAGAATGCCTTTCATGAGATCATTAGTAGATTCCATGCAAATTAGTAAACTAATACATAAACCTGAAGACAGGTCAATAGATATGTCTCAAACTGAAGGACAAAGAAAAAAAAATACATAAATAAGCAGAATAGTAAACCTGAGAGCTGTGAGAATGTCACAAGATGTAACATTCACAGCTGGGCTTTCAGATGAAGAAAGACCAGAGAAAAAGAAGAAATGGCAAAGAGAAGAAGGGAATAGTGCCAGAGAAGAAATACATAAAGGTAAAATAAATCCTTTATTTTTCATATTCTTAATTGATCTGAAAAATAAGCGTTTAGAGAAAAAATAGTAATAATGTGTTGACTGAGTATATCACACAAGTAAGTGAAATGGATGACAGGAGTGTCACAAGGGAGAGGAGAGAGGACTTGGGAATTCCCAGTTCTAAGTTACCTGCACTATACACAAAGCAACGCAGTGCATTTGAAGGTGATCATTGGTTTACCAGATGGCTCAGCAGTAAAGAATCCACCTGCCAATGCAGGAGATGCCGGCGACAAGGGTTCAATCCTCGGGTTGGGAAGATTCACTGGAGGAGGAAATGGCACCCACTCCAGTATTCTTGCTTGTAAAATTCCATGGACAGGGAAGCCAGATGGGCCACAGCCCATGTGGTCTCAAAGAGTTGGATATGACTGAGCACCGCAGTGTCTGTACTATGTGAGATATTAACCTAAATATATCAATAAGCATTGGCTTCCCTGCTGGTTCAGTGGTAAAGAATCCACTTGCTAAGCAGGAGATATGGGTTCAATCTTTGGGGTCAGGAAGATCCCCTTGAGAAGGAAATGGCAACTCACTCCAATATTCTTGCCTAGGAAGTTCCATCAATAGAGGAGCCTGGTGGGCCACAGTTCATGGGGTCACTAAAGAGTCGGACACAACTTAGCAACTAAACAACACAGCCACCAAATATCAATAAGCACTTTATATGTGAATGTCCTAACTACACCACTAACAGATATTTTTCAGAGTAGACAAAAACTCGACCTAAATATACTCGGTATAAAAGCAACCACTTAAAATATAAAGAACCTACTAAGTTAAAAGTAAAAAAAATAATAATAAAAAAAACAGAAAACATATACCATACTAACAATAATCAAAAGAAAGCTGGCACAGCTATACTAACTTCAGACAAATTTAACTTCAGAACAAAGACTAATGCCAAGTTTAAGAGGAGTATTATATAATGATAAAGAAGCCAATTCTCCAAGATGATATTATAATCCTAAATGGCTATGCCTGTGACAAAATGGCTTCAAAATATAACAAGCTAAAGTTAACAAATTTAAAGGAATAATAGACAACTGCATTATACAACAGTTGGGGAATTCAATATCCTTTTTTCAGCAATTGGTTGAGCATGAGTTAAATCAATAAGGATATAAACAAACTGAAATCACTATCAACCAACCTGATCTAATTGACATTTATAGAATATAATACACAAATGACAGTATAATACATATATCTTATTCCTCTATCTCACATGGAATGTTTATAAGACAAGACAATATTCTTGGCCATAAAAACACTTAACAAGTAATCACACAAATTAAGTGCTCAAGTAACAATGGAATTAAACTAGAAATCAGTATCTGAAAGACACCTGAAAAGCCCCAAGTATCTGCAGATTAAAAGACACACTTTTAAATAAATATATGCATTAGAAAGGAGAAAATATAAAAATAACATAAGCTTTGCACTAGAAATATTTAGAAAGAAGAGCAAATTAAGTCTAAAACCAGACTTAAAAGGAAATACTAAAATTAGAGCAGAACTCAACAAAATTGAGAAAAAAAAAAGAAATATAAGAAAGCAGAAGCTTTTTTTAGCAAACATTAATAAAACTAATAAATCTTTAGACAGACTAACCAAGAAAAAAATAGAAAACATACAAATTACAAATATCAGAAATGAAAAATGGTTTATCACTACTAATACATGGACATTAAAACATTAACAAGGGAAAATGATGAATAAATGTAAATATAATTGAAAATTTAGATGTAATGGGCCAATGTCACAATATCCAAAATTGACACCAGGAGAGACAGATAACATTAACCTATGACAAAATTTTATGAATAATTGTAAATCTTCCAAATAGAAAGCACTGAACTTAGATGATTTCACAAACTCTACTAAATATTTAAGAAGAAAAATTTTATTTGTCAAAATCTCAAGAAAATAAAAGCAAGAGAATCAGTTCTTACACATGCTGTGATGCAAGCATAACGCCAAAACAAAACTGATTCAAATATTCCAAGAAAGAACAGTACAGACCAAATTCTTTCAGAAAATTCACACAAAATCCTCAACAAAGCTAACAAAGTATAAAAGGAATTATTCACCAAGACCAGGTGGGATTTATTCTAAGCATATAAGGCTGTTTCAGCATTTAGACTCTACAAATTTAACCTACTATACCAGACCACCTGATCTACCTCTTGAGAAATCTGTATGCAGGTCAGGAAGCAACAGTTAGAACTGGTCATGGAACAACAGACTGGTTCCAAATAGGAAAAGGAGTACGTCAAGGCTGCATATTGTAACCATGTTTATTTAACTTATATGCAGAGTACATCATGAGAAATGCTGGACTGGAAGAAACACAAGTTGGAATCAAGATTTCTGGGAGAAATATCAATAACCTCAGATATGAAGATGACACCACTCTTACGGCAGAAAGTGAAGAGGGGCTAAAAAGCCTCTTGATGAGAGTGAAAGTGGAGAGTGAAAAGGTTGGCTTAAAGCTCAACATTCAGAAAACGAAGATCATGGCATCTGGTCCCATCACTACATGGGAAATAGATGGAGAAACAGTGGAAACAGTGTCAGACTTTATTTTTCTGGGCTCCAAAATCACTGCAGATAGTGACTGCAGCCATGAAATTAAAAGACGCTTACTCCTTGGAAGGAAAGTTATGACCAACCAAGATAGCATATTCAAAAGCAGAGACATTACTTTACCAACTAAGGTTCACCTAGTCAAGGCTATGGTCTTTCCTGTGGTCATGTATAGATGTGAGAGCTGGACTGTGAAGAAGGCTGAGTGCCGAAGAATTGATGCTTTTGAACTGTGGTGTTGGAGAAGACTCTTGAGAGTCCCTTGGACTGCAAGAAGATCCAACCAGTCCATTCTGAAGGAGATCAATCCTGGAATTTCTTTGGAAGGAATGATGCTAAAGCTGAAACTCCAGTATTTTGGCCACCTCAAACGAAGAGTTGACTCATTGGAGAAGACTCTGATGCTGGGAGGGATTGAGGGCAGGAGGAGAAGGGGACGACAGAGGATGAGATGGCTGGATGGCATCACTGACTCGATGGATGTGAGTCTGGGTGACCTCCGGGAGCTGGTGATGGACAAGGAGGCCTGGCGTGCTGCGGTTCATGGGGTCGCGAAGAGTCGGACACGACTGAGCAACTGATCTGATCTGATCTGATTCACAAGTTAAAGTGTAAACAATTTACATGATCATATTCATTGATACAGAGAAAGTATTTGAAAAAGACTATACCATTCATGCCACAAGATTGGAAAAGGTCAGTTTTCATCCCAATCCCAAAGAAAGGCAATGCCAAAGAATGCTCAAACTACCGCACAATTGCACTCATCTCACACACTAGTAAAGTAATGCTGAAAATTCTCCAAGCCAGGCTTCAGCAATATGTGAACCGTGAACTTCCTGATGCTCAAGCTGGTTTTAGAAAAGGCAGAGGAACCAGAGATCAAATTGCCAACATCCGCTGGATCATGGAAAAAGCAAGAGAGTTCCAGAAAAACATCTATTTCTGCTTTATTGACTATGCCAAAGCCTTTGACTGTGTAGATCACAATAAACTGTGGAAAATTCTGAAAGAGATGGGAATACCAGACCACCTGATCTGCCTCTTGAGAAATCTGTATGCAGGTCAGGAAGCAATAGTTAGAACTGGACATGGAACAACAGACTGGTTCCAAATAGGAAAAGGAGTTCATCAAGGCTGTATATTGTCACCCTGTTTATTTAACTTATATGCAGAGTACATCATGAGAAACGCTGGACTAGAAGAAACACAAGTTGGAATCAAGATTCCTGGGAGAAATATCAGTCACTTCAGATATGCAGATGACACCACCCTTATGGCAGAAAGTGAAGAGGAACTCAAAAGCCTCTTGAAGAAAGTGAAAGTGGAGAGTGAAAAGGTTGGCTTAAAGCTCAACATTCAGAAAACGAAGATCATGTCATCCGGCCCCATCACTACATGGGAAATAGATGGGGAATCAGTGGAAACAGCGTCAGACTTTATTTTTCTGGGCTCCAAAATCACTGCAGATGGTGACTGCAGCCATGAAATTAAAAGACGCTTACTCCTTGGAAGGAAAGTTATGACCAACCTAGATAGCATATTCAAAAGCACAGACATTACTTTGCCAACAAAGGTTCACCTAGTCAAGGCTATGGTCTTTCCTGTGGTCATGTATGGATTTGAGAGCTGGACTGTGAAGAAGGCTGAATGCCGAAGAATTGATGCTTTTGAACTGTGGTGTTGGAGAAGACTCTTGAGAGTCTCTTGGACTGCAAGGAGATCCAACCGGTCCATTCTGAAGGAGATCAGCCCTGGGATTTCTTTGGAAGGAATGATGCTAAAGCTGAAACACCAGTATTCTGGCCACCTCATGCGAAGAGTTAACTCATTGGAGAAGACTCTGATGCTGGGAGGGATTGGGGGCAGGAGGAGAAGGGGACGGCAGAGGATGAGATGGCTGGATGGCATCACTGACTGGATGGATGTGAGTCTGAGTGACCTCCGGGAGCTGGTGATGGACAGGGAGGTCTGGCGTGATGCGATTCATGGGGTCGCAATTGTCAGACACGACTGAGTGACTGATCTGATCTGATACCATTCATGATAAATAATTTCACAAATATTCCAATTAAAGAACATTCTAAAAGTTACCTCATCAGTAGTCTTCAAAATTGTCCAGGTCATCAAAACAAGGGACTCTGAAACATAACAAAAAACACAAAGTAGTTTTCTGGATGGGATCCTGAATCAGGAAAACAACATTAAACAACCTAAGGAAATCTGAATAAAGTAGCTTCTTTAGTTAATAATTATGATGTATCAGCACTGCTTCATTAATTGTGACAAACACTATGTATATATGTATGGATTATTAATAGTTGGAGACAATGGGTGTGGGATGTGTGAACAGGTCATTCTTTTGCAACCTTTCTATAAATCTAGAACTCTTCTAAATTCCAGAAAGGTTTATTTCAAAACCACAAAAATTAGACTGAGTAAACTAACATATTTTCTTCAAATATTGGTCCCTTTAAAAAGAATATGTAAGCATTTCCACAAATACAAATGGGGCTATTGTTGAGGGTCATTAACTAATTTGAAGAAATAAGGAGAAAGCATGTATAATGCTGTATGAGATAGTAATATTGCAACTTACAAAGAAAATTCCTGATTCATTGTCAGGTCTCTTTAAAGACAGCTTTCAATTAGACCTTTGAAATGTTTGTACTTAAAATTGTTTTAAATTGTAAATTTGTCCTCTACCACCAACTTTTTTTCTAATCTAAAAATACCTAGACTCTCTCATTTGAATTTTAAAGTATTCTCAGATCTTCAGGGAGTGTTAAAACCATGTCTTTATTTCAAACATGTTTTAGTATAGTAAAAGACTGCGTGTGTGTGTGTGTGCACACACTCACATGTGCATTTTGGTAATTTATATATTTTGTCAACAGATTCTATGAATTACTCATTTTGAAATGTCTCAACTCATAGAACAATAAAGAAGTGATTTATATGACTGCTTCTTTGAAGGTAGAGTAGGTATATTGCTTCCACATGTGCCATGAGAAAAAAATAGTTGAACTGGGGGTTCAGTCCTTTGGATTTGCTTCATTTAATCCAATAACTTTCACAGGCTAAATTTTGTGGAGTGTGTGTGCACATGTGTTTGTGTGTAAGCACAGAGGAAGGTATGTACACTTTCGGGGCATTAGTCTGACTTTTAATTTTTTCCCTTTGATATAATATTAAGTAAAAATATTAATATGAAACAAACAGAAATGCATAAAAAGAGTATTGATTGGTACTATTTTTTGAAAGGAAGACATAGGCCAGCTTACCTGAAAATTACCAGTATCACTACCCCACCCAAGAGAGGAGATTGATATTGTGGTTTTTCTTATTTTCCAACACTGCATCTGAAGAAGGGAGAAAATGAAGATCCTTGTTATTATTAAGGGCTTCCCCGGTGGCTAACCAGTAAAGAATCTGTCTGCAATGTAGGAGACGCAGGAGAAGATGGTTTGATCCCTGGGTCAGGAAGATCCCCTTGAGGAAGGTATGGTAACCCACTCCACTATTTTTGCCAGGAGAATCCCATGGATAGAGAAGCCGAACAGGCTACAGTCCATGGGGTCAAAGAGTCCAAAACGACTGAAGCTACTGAGTAGGCATGCACGTTGTTATTAAAATGTACATTTAACTATTTTATGACTTAATCCTTTCCATATAAACCACTAATAACTGTTGCCTTAGCTCATTTTAATATATTCTCAGTTGATTATACAATAATACATTCAAAAAAAGAAAATTATTTTTGAACATTTTAAATTAGGAACTCTCCCAAATCCTGAATGGATTACCATTATCTTCATCTCTCACCCTGTATCTACACTTCCAGGCTGTATTGAAAAGAGAAGAGGCAAAGGAAAGAAAAAAAGAAAAAGTGAGGGAGGAAGAGAGGGACAGAAAGAAGGAGGAAGGGAGAGAGGAAAGAAGGAAGGAAATGGAAAAAATCTATCTTTGTGTTGATGCCCAAAGCAATTCATCTACATAACTATCCTCAGAATGTTTTCCAAAAATGCTCATATCTATAAAAAGGTTAAAGAGGAAAATCAGTGATATGAAATGTTATAAATTCTAAAAATGTTCTGATTGTTTTTTAAGAATGGGTTCTGTATATGATAAATCATATTCTTGGTTTAAGATCATTTTTAAAATACTGCTCTTCAAAAATATTATTTAAAATACAAATTATCTATAGTCTTGTTAAAGCTCCAAGGACATTATATAATAATATTTCTTCTAAAAATTTTTAAATTAGATTTTTATTACTATAAGAAGTAGACTTGCATATTTCCTAATGTATATATCCATGCTGTTTACATGCTCTGTTGCTGCAGTTGTGTCTGACTCTTTGTGACCCTATGGACTGTAGCCTGCCAGGCTCCTTTGTCTATGGGATTTTCCAGGCAAGAATACTAGAGTGGGTGTCATGCCCTCCTCCAGGGGATCATCCTGACCCAGGGATCGAACCTGCATCTCTTGAGTCTCTTACAATGGCAAATGGGTTCTTTATCACTAGCGCTACCTGAGAAGCCCATATATATCCATTTTATTATCAAATAAAATAGCCTATACTTTATTTTACAAAACATCAAGCGTATAGGCTTCCCATGTGGCCCTAATGGTGAAGAATTTGCCCGCAATTCAGGATACACAAGAGATGCCACTTCTATCCCTGGGTTTAGGAAGATCCCCTGGAAGAGGGCGTGGCAACCCAATCCAATATTCTTGCCTGGTGAATCCCATGGACTGAGGAGCCTGGAGGGCTATAGTCAAAAGTGTAGCAAAAAGTTGGACATAACTGAGCAACTAAGCACTAGTAAGCAAGTATATATATAACAAAAATGTGGCTTATTTTAAAATGATAAACTGCCTAACACATTTTTAGAAAATAAATTTGTTAATGTTAACATGTAATAACTAATATGTTTATTTTTTCATAAAGCATATGAAGAAATTACCTTTGAAGTACTTTAAAGTTTTTTTTTAATTCTTTTTAAAATGTGTCTGGGTTACTCTTGCTTCTTTTCTATTGAAGAGCAAAGTTACAAAGACAGATTATAGATAGGTAGACAGAGTTTGAAATATATAACAAGGAGCTTCCCTGGTGGCTCAAATGGTAAAGAATTTGCCTACAGTGCAGAAGACCCAAGTTCAATCCCTGGATTGGGAAGATCCCTTGGAGAAGGAAATGGCAACCCATTCCAGTACTTCTTGCCTGGAGAATTCCATAGAGAGGGGAGCCTGGTGGGCTATAGTCCATGGGGTCACAAAGAGTGCAACAAGAGTGAGTGACTTTGATCAGTTTTTCCTTATTTTATTTTTCTTGATCTTCTTTATCTATGATAAGAATAATGATCTATTATATGTCCATTATTTTTTCCAAACTTTACATCTTTGTTAGAGAAAATTGTATATTTAGAGCAGAAATCAAAATCTGAACAAAGAAAAATAAAAATTTTGGTGTGACCAGTTTTACAAAACACTATGGATTAATTTCGACTTTCACACCATAAACTTTATATCTGGGCAGAGGAATTCATTGTGTTGCAGGTTAAGCAACATTAAATTTTAAAACACCACCATGATTTCATCCTATGAGCATTTGAGAAACTTTTATATTTTAGCCCAGTTGCATATTTAATGGGTTATACTCTACTAGGCAGCAGCAGCATTATGAAACTTCTGAATAATTGAGGTCTATGAGAATGACATATAGGAATGTTATTAGGATTTTTCATTTTTTATTACAGTCAATTAGACATTGATATGCTAATAACTTTTGAGATCATGCATTTATCTGCTTAAGAGAGCAGGCAGGGGAAAAAATTATCTGTGTTCTAAGCCATAGAATATAGTAGCATAGAAATATTCACAACCAAAATTTCAAAGATCCTGTTTACTCAGCAGATCGAGACAGCTCTGGTGACAAGAGGGACAAATGGGTTAGCTATTATTTACCAAGCCTCTTAAATAACATTAATGGATGCAACATTTAAATTACCAGTCCTAGTAAATCTGTGTCTATCTTAAATTTATGTTTGCTTGGGCAAAATACAAGCATGTTATTTCAAGGCATACTGCCGGGCTCTCAGGGTTCCACTCCACAAGATTACAATTGTAGTTTGCAAAAACTATGCATCAGTATTGGGTATTGTGCAAAAGTATCAGCTAACCATGTATATGTTCAAAGTTTATAGAAACAATTAGCTTTCACTCAACAGAGTTTATCCATCAGGTCACATTATGCTCTGGCTATTCTGAAATATGGTCCTCTCTCTCCTCATGAAATCTTCTACAGTGATTTAGATGTCTGAGTTTCACACTGTTTTCTTAGTTTCTTTCCCCTGTTCTTGCCTCAGCCCTCACTTGATTTACGCTGGCCCATACACTCTACTGGAGAAGGAAATGGCAACCCACTCCAGTGTTCTTGCCTGGAGAATCCCAGGGACGGGGAGCCTGATGGGCTGCCATCTCTGGGGTCACACAGAGTCGGACACGACTGAAGTGACTTAGCAGCAGCAGCATACACTCATACATCACATCTCTGTCAGCCCATAAAGAAAGTCACACAAGTGACAGAGGTGTCAGTTATAGCCACAGTTTGGTTTCTTCTGAGACCTCTGTCCTCGGCCACCTTCTTGGTGTGTCATCACATCGTTTTTCTCTATGTAGGCATTCCTAGCTTCTCTTCCTCTTCTTATAAGGACACCAGCTATGCTGGATTAGTCTCCACTCTTAAGAGCCTCATTTTAACTCAACCCCCTTTTTAAACAGACTTCCCTGGTGTCTCAAAAGGTAAAAGCATTCACCTGCAATGCGGGAGACCAGGGTTTGATCCCTGGGTTGGGAAGGCCCCCTGGAGAAGGAAATGGCAACCACTCCAGTACTCCTGCCTGGAAAATCCCATGGATGGAGGAGCCTAGTAGGCTACAGTCCTTGTGGTTACAGAGTCAGATATGATTGAGTGACCTCACATTCTTTCTTTCCTCTTTAAACAGCATACATCCAAAATGGGTTATATTCTAAAGTACTGGATTTGGGACTAAGAAATATGACCTTTTGGAGACAAAACTCAGTTCCTAACAATGGTCTTTGGGTGGAAAGTGAAACTCAGTCATAAAATGCTGTGGAGGATGCTGTTCAAATCTGTAATAACCTAAATGGGAAAAGAATCTGAAAAATAATAGAGACATGTATATGTATAACTGAATCATCTTGCTATACACCTGAAACTAACACAACATTATTAATAAACTATGCTCCAAAATAAAATTTAAAAAAAGAAAGAAAGAAAAAAGAACGTGCCAATACATAAAAAATGCTTGAGGAAAGTGAATGTCAGTAATTGTAGTAACTCATCAGAGCCAGAGAAGAGATTCAGAGGAGGCCAGAAACAGAGATATTGTAAGGAAAGTAGAATAAGAGGACCAGATCACGAAATTCTTCAAGATAAGTGGTTACCAAAACCCAGTGTTCTTCTCTTTCTCCTGAGTACACAGCCTGATTTCATTTTTCAGGCTTCTTTGCAGCTATTAATAGATGCTACTGTAGAACTGATTTCCAGCCAACAGAAAATGAGCACTATTTCTAGGCTTTTCAAAAGTGGTAGTGCCTTTTTATATTACCCATGATTTGTTTTCTGATGGATGCAACCAGACTATAAAGAGCCAGAAGATGGGAAGAATGTGGGTCCTTCAGTGAGTGTAGAGCGGAGATCTGCCTGAAAAAAAATTAACATTCATGAGGCTGATTCATAAGCAAGAAATTTAACATCTTCTGTCACCAGTTATTGTACCCTTTGGGGAATTTATTTTATTCTACAGTCTAATCTATACCAACCTACCTATATAATTGGATTTATACACAGTCAGCAAAAACAAGACCTGGAGCTGACTGTGGCTCAGACCAAGAGCTTCTTATGCCAAAATTCAGGCTTAAATTGAAGAAAGTAGGGAAAACCATAGGCCACTCAGGCAAGACCTAAATAAAATCCCTTATGATTATACAGAAGTGATGAATAGATTAAAGGGCTTAGATCTGGTAAACAGAGTGCCTGAAGAACTATGGAGAAGAGTTCATAACACTGTATAGGAGGCTGTGGCCAAAACTACTCCAAAGAGAAATAAAAGCAAAAAGGCTAAGTGGTTGTCTGAGGAGACTTTACATATAGCTGAGGAAAGAAGAGAAGTGAAAGGCAAGGCAGAAAGGAAAAGATTTACCCAACTGAATGCAGAGTTCCAGGACATTTGTACAGCAAGGAGAGATAAGAAAGCCTTCTTCAATGAACAAGGCAAAGTAGTAAAGAAAAGCAATAGAATAGGAAAGACTAAAGATCTCTTCAAGAAAACTGGTGATATCAAGAAAACATTTCATTCAAGGATACGCATGATAAATGGAAGAAATGATAAGGACTTAATAGAAACAAAAGAGATTAAGAAGATGTGGCAAGAATACACAAAAAGGTCTTAAATGACCTGATACCATGACAGTGTGTTCACTAACCTAGCACCAGACATCCTGGAGTGTGAAAGTCAAGTGGGCCTTAAGACACAGAACTAAGAACAAAGATAGTGGAGCTGATGGAATTCTAGCTGAGCTATCCTAATAATCCTAAAAGGTGATGTCGTTAAAGTGCTGCACTCAATATGTCAAATTTGGAAAACTCAGCAGTGGCCATAGAACTGGAAAAGATCAATTTTCATTCCAGTCCTAAAGAAGGGCAATGCCAAAGAGTGTTCAAACTACCATACAATTTTACATGACAACAAGGTATGCTCAAAATCTTTCAAGATAGGCTTCAACAGTTCAACTGTGAACTTCCAAATGTACAAGCTGATTTAGAAAAGTCAGAGGAATCAGAGAATAAATTGCCAACATCTTCTGCATCACAGAAAAAGCAATGGAATTCCAGGAAAACATGTGCTTTGCTGACTATAACAAATCCTTTGACTGTGTGGATCACAACAAACTGTGGAAAATTCTTAAAGAGATGAAGGTATAATGTCATCTTACCTGTCTCCTGATGAACCTGTATGCAGGTCAAGAAGCAACAGAACTGGCTGTGGAACAATGGACTGGTTCAAAATTGGGAAAGGAGTGTATCAAGGCTGTTTGTGATCCTGCTTATTTAACTTCTTTGCTGAGTACATCATGTGAAATGCCAGGCTGAATGAATCACAAGCTGGAATCAAGATTGCCAGGATCATCTGCAATCAGATATGCAGATGATACCAATCTAATGGCAGAAAGTGAAGAGGAACTAAAGAGCCTGTTCATGAAAGTGAAAGAAGAAAATGAAAAATCCGGGTTAACACTCAACATTAAGAAAACTAAGATCATGGCATCCAGTCCCATGACAAAAAGAAGGGGAAAAAGTGAAAATAATGACAGATTTTATCTTCTTGGGCCCCAAAATCTCTGCAAACTGTGACTGCAGCCATGAAATTAAAAGATGCTTGCTCCTTGAAAGGAAAGCTATGATAAACCTAGACAGCATATTAAAAAGAAGAGACATCAATTTGCCCACAAAGGCCTGTGTAGTCAAAGCTATGGTTTTTCTGGTAGTCATCTACAGATGTGAGAATTCGACCATAAAGAAGGCTGGGTTCCAAAGAATGGATGTTTCTGAACTGTGGTGCTGGAGAAGACCCTTGATAGTCCCTTTGATTGTAGGGAGATGAAACTAATCAATCCTAAAGTAAATCAATCCTGAATATTCACTGGAAGGACTGATACTGAAGCTGAAGCTCCAACTCTTTGGACATCTTATGCAAAGATGCCAACTCACTGGAAAAGACCCTAATACTGGGAAAGATTGAAGGCAAGGGAAAAAGGAGTAGCAGAGGATGAGATGGTTAGATAGTATCACTGATTCAACGGACATGAATTTGAGCCAACTCCAGGAGACACTGAAGGATAGGAATGCTGGAATGCTGCAGTCCATGGGGACACAAAGAGTTGGACATGACTTATCAATTGAAGAACAACACTGTATTTCCTGAAAACACTTGGAACACTATAAAACTGAAAGAAGGGGAGTGACCTAACCAATTCTGATTTAGAAACTGTACTCAATACACAGTGAGAAATACTGATAAAGGGACATAACTATGCAGACAAATTGGCCATCTCAGTAATCATCAGGAAATGATAATAGCCTGAATTAGTGAGTAGGGATTTAAAAATGGCAGATCGGATGACAAAATATTTTATTGTTACATCTATTTTCTGGCAGTGATTGATTTTTATACAGCAGGAGAGATGGTAGGAGGGGAGAAGGAAAAGAAAGATTTTGGAATGATATCCCAGTATTTACTTTGACATGTGGTTGAATTAGGTCTTGTGTGATGAAAAGGGAAGATGGACACGTAATGTATTCAATTTTAAGCAAATTTAAGTTTCCACCCAATTTCTATGTAGAGACAGGTGTGAGTTTGGTATACAAGTCTGTAACTCAAGAGAACAACATTAGGTGATAAAGATCTGTGAAACAGAATTCTATTTGCATTTCTAGTTTCTATCGGTGAAAAATATCAATCTGAATCCTTGACTATTTTCTGGTCAAATCACTTGCAGAATTCTCATGCAAAGTTTTACATGAGTATTTGACCTTTTAAGTTAGTCAACATTTTTATTATTCCTCTAAAATACTGGGAATTTGAGCAAGCTCCAAGAGATGGTGAAAAACAGGGAAGCCTGTTGTGCTGAAGACCATGGGGTCACAAAGAGTTGGACATGACTGAGCAACTGAACTGCCTGAAAATATTGGGAAGAGCAAATAAACTACATAGCATAATAAAATATTACAACAAATGTACCCATGTGTAATTTATGAAAATTATCTTTGTAATATTTTATCAGAAGTAAGTGATATGTTAGTCATTTTGAGCTATTTGCTTTTCCATGTACACAATGCATACATGTTTGTGTGTGTATGATTCAGATTGTTGAGAGAAATTCTTTGCAGATTTTAACTTTATTTTATTATGGATTTTGTTTAATATGTATCAGATTAAATCTATTGGACAACTTCTTAAGAACTGACATCTTAATTTGCTAAGCTGCTAAGTCACTTCAGTCGTGTCCGACTCTGTGCAACCCCAGAAACAGCAGCCCACCAGGTTCCCCTGTCCCTGCGATTCTCCAGGCAAGAACACTGGAGTGGATTTCCATTTCCTTCTGCAATACATGAAAGTGAAAAGTGAAAGTGAAGTCGCTCAGTCATGTCCGACTCTTAGGGACCCCATGGACTGCAGCCTACCAGGCTCCACCTTTCATGGGATTTTCCAGGCAAGAGAACTGGAGTGGGGTGCCATTGCATTCTCTGACATCTTAATTTAAATTCTTCTAATCTATAACATTCCTTCCAAAAAAATCCCAGGGCTGATCTCCTTCATAATGGACTCGTTGGATCGCCTTGCAGTCCAAGGGACTCTCAAGAGTCTTCTCCAACACCATAGTTGAAAAGCACCAATTCTTTGGCATTCAGCTCTCTTCACAGTCCAACTCTCTCATCCATTCATGACCACTGGAGAAATAATAGCCTTGACTAGACAGACCTTTGCTGGCAAAGTAATGTCTCTCCTTTTGAATATGCTATCTAGATTGGTCATAACTTTTCTTCCAAGGAGTAAGTGTCTTTTAATTTCATGGCTGCAGTCACCATCTGCAGTGATTTTGGAGCCCTCCCCCCAAAAAAAATGTCTGACACTGTTTCCCCATCTATTTCCCATGAAGTGATGGGGCCAGATGCCATGATCTTCATTTTCTGAATGTTGAGTTTTAAGCCAACTTTTTCACTCTCTACTTTCACTTTCATCAAGAGGCTTTTGAGTTCCTCTTCACTTTCTGCCATAAGGGTGGTGTCATCTGCATATCTGAGGTTGTTGATAGTTCTTCTGGAAATCTTGATTCCAGCTTGTGCTTCTTCCAGCCCAGCATTTCTCATGATACACTCTGCATATAAGTTAAATAAGCAGGGTGACAATATACAGCCTTGACATACTCCTTTTCCTATTTGGAACCAGTCTGTTGTTCCATGTCCAGTTCTAACTTGTTGCTTCCTGACCTGCATATAGGTTTCTTAGGAAGGAATGATGCTAAAGCTGAAACTCCAGTACTTTGGCCACCTCATGCGAAGAGTTGACTCACTGGAAAAGACTCTGATGCTGGAAGGGATTGAGGGCAGGAGGAGAAGGGGACGACAGAGGATGAGATGGCTGGATGGCATAATTGACTGGATGGACGTGAGTCTGAGGGAACTCTGGGAGTTGGTGATGGACAGGGAGGCCTGGCGTGCTACGATTCATGGGGTCACAAAGAGTCGGACACGACTGAGCTCCTGAACTGAACTGAACTGAATCTATAACATGTTATCTATCTCAGTTTATGTAGGTCTTTTTTGTTGGTGTTGTTCAGTCGCTCAGTTGTATCTGACTCTTGGCAATCCTATTATAAAGTTTTATTAAAATATTTTCTCTATTGGTCATTTATAGCTATTGTTAGGTATATTCATTTTGTTTATACTTTGAAGCAAATCATCTATGTGATTTTAAATTACATTTATCTTTGGGGTAATGGTGGCATTTTTAATGTCAATTTTGTATCCAGAATCCACGTTAAATTCTCCACAGAATTTGCCTGCAATGTAGGAGACCTGGGTTTGATCCTTGGGTTGGGACGATCTCCTGGAGAAGGGAATGGCAATGGACTCCAATATTCCTGCCTGGAGAATTCCATGGACAGAGAAGCCTGGTGGGCTACAGTCCATGGGATCACAAAGAGTCAGACATGACTGAGAGACTAATGCACAACACTTTATGTATAGCATTTAGGGGTTTCTACAAAAATAATCATATTATTGGAAAATAACACTTTTGAATACCTTTACAATCTTTGTACCTCATATCTCATTCATCTCTGGGTTGTATTTCCAAAATAATATTAAATAAGATTGTGTAATCTTGCTTTTCTTTTGATCTTGAGTTACCATTCTTTTAGTATTTCAGGATTAAGTATATTTGCTTCATATTTTAAGATGTATTATATGTAGCAAATACCAATGACTGTTGATGAAAATCTATCCTCTCCTACTTTATGAACAAATGTTTGACCAAATTTCCTAGTCAAGCTTGCAGTTTCATAAGCTGTATGAAAAATTTCAACACATAAAGCTGTTTAAAAGTCATACATGTAATTTCAAGATGGCCCATTAAAAATTTCTCAGGTTAAATCTTTGTGTTCTTTCATATTCTATGACCCATCCTAAAGACAGAAATTGCTACGACCAAGAAGGATCCTTTTGAAGGATGATCAGTTAGACTAGTTTGGGGCAACAATGACTTAAACCTGGCATTTTAACAGAATGATTAATAGTCCTCCCAGCCACTGTTAAAGACATCCCATTTTGAAAAATACAAGTTCATCTTATTTTATAATCATATGCTGCTGCTGCGTCACTTTAGTCGTGTCCGACTCTGTGCTACCCCATAGACGGCAGCCCACCAGGCTCCCCCGGTCCCTGGGATTCTCCAGGCAAGAACACTGGAGTGGGTTGCCATTTCCTTCTCCAATGCATGACAGAGAAAAGTGAAAGTGAAGTCGCTCAGTCGTGTCCGACTCTAGCGACCCCATGGACGGCAGCCTACCAGGCTCCTCCATCCATGGGATTTTCCAGGCAAAAGTACTGGAGTGGGGTGCCATTGCCTTCTCCGATAATCATATGATGACACCACTATTCGTTAGAAAAATGCAGATGGAAAGTACAATGAGGTATCACTTCACACCAGTGAGAATGGCCATCATCAAACATCTGCAAATAATAAATACCAGAGAGGGTGTAGAGAAGAGTTCTTTACATTACACTGTGGGTGTGAATGTAAATTGGTACAGGCACTGTGGAGAACAGTGTAAAAATTCCTTAAAAAACTAAAAATAGAACCTCCATGGTGGAGGTTGTGGTTAAATCACTGTCATATCTAATTCTTGTGACGCCATGGCCTGTAGCCCACTAGGCTCCTCTGCCCACAGAATTTCCCAGGCAAGAATACTGGAGTGGGTTGCCTTTCCTTCTCCAGCAGATCTATGACCCAGAAATCTCACTTCTAAACATATAGCTGAAGAAAATCACAATTCGAAAAGATACATGCACCCCAATATTCACTGCAGCACTATATGCAATAGCCAGGCAGGGAAGCGGTTGGGATGGATTGGGACTTACATATATGCACTATTATATATGAAATACATAACAAATGAGAACCTACTGTATTGTACAGGGAATTCTACTCAGTGCTCTGTGGTGACCTAAATGGGAAAGAAATCCCAAAAGAGTGGATATCTGTATACATTTAGCTGATTTACTTTGCTGTACAGCAGAAATTAGCACAGCATTGTAAAGCAATCATACTCCAATTAAAAAACAAACACACGATGAGAGAGAAAGCAACTGACCCCTGAGGTCACTAAGGGACAGGTGCTCAACAATGTGAATCCATAGTGAACTGTTAAGTGAGCTCAAAATAAACATAATATTTTTGAATACAGATGCAATTTAATTATCTGATAAGGTTGCCAGGCAATGGAAATACCCTTTAATAATTAGATAACTTTTTGTCACACATGCAGAAATTTTATGAAATTTTTTTTACTTATTCTAAAAAAATTTACTTATTCTGTGGCCTATTATGTAAACATTATGAATTACTCTTCTGCTAACATGCTAGTGAATTAGATCATCTAATTTTATAATGATAAATAAACCTAGCAACCCTGAAATAAATCAAATTTTATTTCCAGATTCATGATTCTACCACAAATGTCTAATTTAATATATTTACATTCATAATCATGAATGAAATTAGCATAACTTTTTACATTTGTTTATGTCTTCACGGGTCTTTAGGTCAAGGCTGTACTTCTCATAAGAAAAAGGCTCTAAAATAGTTTGAGTAAGCCTGAAACTTATGAAATTGGTAGAATTCACTGAAAACAAAATCTAGGCCTGTTAATTTGTTAAAAGATAAGAGAGTCAAACATGACTTAGCAACCAGAAAACAACTGTAATATAGATTCAACTGAATATATTATTACAATGTTATTAAGTTCTTCTTTAGGGTCATTTTTTTAGAAATTATTGAAAAATAAATTCAAGTTTTTCTAGTGATATAAATTTTAATTAATATATCTTTATTTTATGTTTACATTTGTAGAACACAATTTTATTTCATTTTCTTGACATTCCTTATTTGTTCAAAGGAACATTTCATGCAAAGATGGGCACGATAAAGGACAGAGATGGTGTGGACCGAACAGAAGCAGAAGATATTACGAAGAGGTGGCAAGAATACACAGAAGAACTGTACAAAAAAGAGCTTCAAGACCCAGATAATCATGATGATGTGATCACTGACCTAGAGCCAGACATCTTGGAATGTGAAATCAAATGGGCCTTAGAAAGCATCACTACGATCAAAGCTAGTGGAGGTGATGGAATTCCAGTGGAGCTATTCCAAGTCCTGAATGATGATGCTGTGAAAGTGCTGCACTCAATATGCCAGCAAATTTGGAAAACTCAGCAGTGGCCACAAGATTGGAAAAGGTCAGTTTTCATCCCAATCCCAAAGAAAGGCAATGCCAAAGAATGCTCAAACTACCACACAATTGCACTCATCTCACACGCTAGTAAAGTAATGCTCAAAATTCTCCAAGCCAGGCTGCAGCAATATGTGAACTGTGAACTTCCTGATGTTCAAGCTGGTTTTAGAAAAGGCAGAGGAACCAGAGATCAGATTGCCAACATCCGCTGGATCATGGAAAAAGCAAGAGAGTTCCAGAAAAACATCTATTTCTGCTTTATTGACTATGCCAAAGCCTTTGACTGTGTAGATCACAATAAACTATGGAAAATTCTGAAAGAGATGGGAATACCAGACTACCTGATCTGCCTCTTAAGAAATCTGTATGCAGGTCAGGAAGCAACAGTTAGGACTCGTCATGGAACAACAGACTGGCTCCAAATAGGAAAAGGAGTACATCAAGGCTGCATATTGTCACCATGTTTATTTAACTTATATGCAGAGTACATCATGAGAAATGCTGGACTGGAAGAAACACAAGTTGGAATCAAGATTGCTGGGAGAAATATCAATCACCTCAGATATGCAGATGACACGACTCTTATGGCAGAAAGTGAAGAGGGGCTAAAAAGCCTCTTGATGAAAGTGAAAGTGGAGAGTGAAAAGGTTGGCTTAAAGCTCAACATTCAGAAAACAAAGATCATGGCATCTGGTCCCATCACTACATGGGAAATAGATGGGGAAACAGTGGAAACAGTGTCAGACTTTGTTTTTCTGGGCTCCAAAATCACTGCAGATGATGACTGCAGCCATGAAATTAAAAGACGCTTACTCCTTGGAAGGAAAGTTATGACCAACCTAGATAGCATATTCAAAAGCAGAGACATTACTTTACCAACAAAGGTTCGCCTAGTCAAGGCTATGGTCTTTCCTGTGGTCATGTATGGATGTGAGAGCTGGACTGTGAAGAAGGCTGAGCGCTGAAGAATTGCTGCTTTTGAACTTGTGGTGTTGGAGAAGACTCTTGAGAGTCCCTTGGACTGCAAGAAGATCCAACCAGTCCATTCTGAAGGAGATCAATCCTGGAATTTCTTTAGAAGGAATGATGCTAAAGCTGAAACTCCAGTATTTTGGCCACCTCATGCGAAGAGTTGACTCATTGGAGAAGACTCTGATGCTGGGAGGGATTGGGGGCAGGAGGAGAAGGGGACGACAGAGGATGAGATGGCTGGATGGCATCACTGACTTGATGGGTGTGAGTCTGGGTGACCTCCGGGAGCTGGTGATGGACAGGCAGGCCTGGCGTGCTGCGGTTCATGGGGTCGCGAAGAGTCGGACGCGACTGGGCAACTGATCTGATCTGATCTATTTGTTCTTTAATCCTCTTTACATATTTGTTTATATTGGTAACTGTGAATGATATTATTTTAGCCCTTTTGATATGCTCTATCACATTTTTTTCTATTTCAATAAAATATATTTTGTGTATTTTATATGCTAAATTTCATATACCCTATATATTTATAGTCATATATATATAAATATATCTATTCTTTTTCAGGCCCTTTTCTCTTATAGGTTATTAAAAATATTGAGTATAATTTGTATTAAACAGTGGGCCCTTGTTGGTTATCTATATTACATATAGTAGTGTGGATACATTAATCCCAAACTCTTAATTTATTATTCCTCCTTTCCCCCTTGGTGACTATAATTTTGTTTTCTCTGTATGGGGGTCTATTTTTATTTTGTGTATAAGCTAATTTGTATCAGTTTCTTTTTAGATTCCACAGATAAGTGATATCATGCATTTGTCTTTCTCTGTCTTGCTTACTTTACTTTGCATGATAATTTCTAGATCCATCCATTTTGCTGCATATGGCATTATTCAGTTTCATTTAATGGCTGAGTAATCCAGTCCCACCGAAGAATTGATGCTTTTGAACTGTGGTGTTGGAGAAGACTCTTGAGAGTCCCTTGGACTGCAAGGAGATCCAACCAGTCCATTCCGAAGGAGATGAGCCCTGGGATTTCTTTGGAAGGAATGATGCTAAAGCTGAAACTCCAGTACTCTGGCCACCTCATGCAAAGAGTTGACTCATTAGAAAAGACTCTGATGCTGGGAGGGATTGGGGGCAAGAGAAGGGGACGATAGAGGATGAGATGGCTGGATGGCATCACTGACTAGATGGAGGTGAGTCTCTGTGACCTCCAGGACTTGGTGATGGATAGGGAGGCCTGGTGTGCTGCAATTCATGGGGTCGCAAAGAGTCAGGGACACGACTGAGCGACTGATCTGATCTGATCTGATCTGAATCCGGTCCCATCACTTCATGTGAAATAGAAGGGGAAACAGTGGAAACAGTGTCAGACTATTTTTTTGGCTCCAAAATCACTGAAGATGGTGACTGCAGCCATGAAATTAAAAGACACTTACTCCTTGGAAGGAAAGTTATGACCAACCTAGATAGCATATTCAAAAGCACAGACATTACTTTGCCAACAAAGGTCCGTTTGGTCAAGGCTATGATTTTTCCTGTGGTCATGTATGGATGTGAGAGTTGGACTGTGAAGAAGGCTGAGCGCCAAAGAATTGATGTTTTTGAACTGTGGTGTTGGAGAAGACTCTTGAGAGTCCCTTGGACTGCAAGGAGATCCAACCACTCCATTCTGAAGGAGATCAGCCCTGGGATTTCTTTGGAAGGAATGATGCTAAAGCTGAAACTCCAGTACTTTGGCCACCTCATGCGAAGAGTTGACTCATTAGAAAAGACTCTGATGCTGGGAGGGATTGGGGGCAGGAGGAGAAGGGGACGACAGAGGATGAGATGGCTGGATGGCATCACTGACTTGATGGACGTGAGTCTCAGTGAAATCCAGGTGTTGGTGATGGACAGGGAGGCTGCGATTCATGGGGTCACAAAGAGTCGGACATGACTGAGCAACTGAACTGAACTGAATATTTTACTGTGTATATATACCACATCTTCTTTATCCAATGTACATTTAGTTTGCTTCATGTCTTGTTTATTGTAAACAGTTCTACAATGAGCATCAGGGTGAATGTATTTTCTTGAATTATAATTTTCTCCATATAAATACCCAGGAGTAGGATTTCTGGGGGAAGGCAATGGCACCCCACCCCAGTACTCTTGCCTGGAAAATCCCATGGACGGAGGAGCCTGGTAGACTCCAGTCCATGGGGTTGCTAAGAGTCGGATACGACTGAGCGACTTCACTTTCACTTTTCACTTTCATGCATTGGAAAAGGAAATGGCAACCCACTCCAGTATTCTTGCCTGGAGAATCCCGGGGATGAAGGAGCCTGTTGGGCTGCCGTCTATGGAATCGCACAGAGTCGGACACGACTGAAGCGACTTAGCAGTAGCAGCAGGATTTCTGGATAATATGGTAGCTTTATTTTTACTTTGCTTAAGGAAATTCCATACTGTTTTCCATAACAGCTGCACCAATTTAAATTCCCACCAACAATGTAGGAGAGTTTCCTTTTCTCCACACCCTCTCCAGAATTTATTATTTGTAGACTTTTTGATGATGGACATTCTGACCAGTGTGAAGTGATATCTCATTGTAATGCTGATTTGCACTTCTCTAATAATTAGTGATGTTGAGCATCTTTTCATGTGTCTTTTGGCCATCTGTCTCTCTTCATTGGAGAAATGTCTATTTAGGTGCTTTGCTCATTTTTTGATTGGATTGTTACACCGTAAGCTCATTTATTATGAGACCTGTTTGAGGAAAAATTTAAAGCCAGCATTGAAGGTAATTACTCTGGAAAGAAATTGCTCCCATTTCTACATTTCACATGGAAGCAACATCATCTCCAACAATTTGTTCACCTGAAATTACCTGATATCCAGACAGTGTGAATTTGGTATGCAAACCTGCTGGGATATTGACTTGCAATTATGAAATCTAAAGAAAACAAACAAACAAACAAATGTTCCCCTACTGAAAGCCAAGGTTTATATATAAGGCTGTTCTCCTTGAGGTCATGAACTGTGTACACTTTAGAAATAAGGTTGGGCAATTATAGTTAACTGTTTCAGTAAGGATTAAGTCTTATGTATCCAAGTTTAATGGAGCAAAGGGTCTCTTATGAGCATTCACACAATTCAGTAGACTATGGACTTTATCCACAGTGGACTTAAAGTTAAAAGTTTTATCAAATGTTTTCAAGGCAAAAGAAAGTTTTAATGCTTTGGTAAACTCTCTCCATCTCTCTTACAATGAGGTTTTAGCTTCCGAATATTCTACACCTCCTTTCCTACTGATTAAGTTAAACATATTTTAGTCACCATTGTTGTTGTTTTTAGTATAAAGATGGGTACTTAATCTACCTAGTTGCTGTGAACAAAAGTCTGTAGGTATTTTTAAAAGTAATCACACACACAATGCACACACACATATATACACACATCTTAAGTGGAAGTTGTTTGACCACAAAATTATCAGAACATTTCATGATGGTAACATTAGTCAAGATAATGAACATTATAAATATATAGTCACATATGAAATATTTTACTTACCAAAGATTGAACATTATTTCAGTCAGAATATTTATCTTTACTTTTACAATAATAACTTTAAAAAGCATATAGATGCTTGATACGAATTGACCAAGAAACACCAATGTCTTGAATTTGGCTTTCCACTTTCCCTAATGCTACATCTTGACAATTATAAAGTCTCTATTCTGAGACATACCCAACAACTCTTTAAAAATGTTTTACACCTGATAAAAGAAATGAAAGTGAAAATCAGTCAGTCGTCACTTTGTGACCCCGTGGACTATACAGTCCATGGAATTCTCCAGGCCAGAATAATGGAGTGGGTAGCCTTTCCCTTCTCCAGAGGATCTTCCCAATACCGGATGGAACCCAGGTCTCCCAAATTGCAGGCAGATTCTTTACTAGCTGAGCCGCAAGGGAAGTCCCATAAATGAAATGACCAGCCTCCAAAAGTCAAATACTGAAGTTAGCCCCTTGCTTCTGATGAATAGGTGAAACTACTTTCCCCTTAAAATAAGATAAATCCCACCCAAAGGAACTAAAGTTTAAGAACAAAAAGATCCCTCATAGTAAAATATATAGAGGAAGAATTATTCCAGAGTTGGTTATTTTTATCTTCACACTTTGATTTCATGATCATGTCTTTATATTTTTTCAAGTGAGTTCTCCTCATGTTTCTAAAAGATGGCTTTTTCATTTTCAGATGTCACATTCAAATAGGACTTTGCTGTAGGTAGAAATTCATTTTTTATGATAATGAGAAAAAGTTTCCTAGAATTTACCAGAGGACTTGCTCTCTGCTGTCATTGCCAAATTGATGCTGCTGTACATACCACTGATTACCATATTACCAGGATGAGCTCAACCTAATTAGGACTTACACCTGAGCATCAAATAAGGCATTGCCCTGAGGAGTGCACATTTTAAAAATCACATCAACATTAATAAGTATAGGGGAGAGAAGGGATTATTAATATATCCAATTTTAGAAATTCCCTGTGAAGACTGTCTTCTATAAGCCCTTACAATACTGATAATTGCAAAAGTTCAAAAATAGCTATGGTGGAAACCTGTATCTAGCATCGTCTGTGGCCCTATCATTGTCATTGATGGTTGCCAGAAGCAGGGGAGGGGGAAGGCAATGGCACCCCACCCCAGTGCTCTTGCCTGGAGAATCCCATGGATGGAGGAGCCAGTCCATGGGGTCGCTAAGAGTCGGACACGACTGAGCGACTTCACTTTCACTTTTCACTTTCATGCATTGGAGAAGGAAATGGCAACCCACTCCAGTGTTCTTGCCTGGAGAATCCCGGGGATGGAGGAGCCTGGTGGGCTGCCGTCTATGGGATCGCACAGAGTCGGACACGACTGAAGCGACTTAGCAGCAGCAGCAGCAGCAGCAGCAGCAGCAGCAGCAGAAGCAGGGGATGGGGGGTTTCTGAGGAGCCTGGTGGGCTACAGACCGTGGAGTTGCAAAGAGTCAGGCATGACTGAGCACAGTACAGCAGCAGCAGCGGCATGTCTGTGTGCGTGTGTGTGTGTGTATACTGAAACAGAAAGACTAAGCAACATTCCCAGAGACATAAAACTAATACATGGAAATCTGTCAATCCTTAGAAACAGCAAATCTATCTGCTGGTACAGCTTCTTATATATGTTTAAGCATAAACATGTAAATACAGAAATGAGTAGTAATATACCTGCTCATTTTACTGTATTTCAATATAGCACTTATTCATTGCATATCAAATTTTTAAAGGCTGGAACCATCTACTTTTCATCTGTACATGCAAAAACACCAAATGTCAATGTATGACGTTTTTAATCAAAACAAGAATGAGGTTTACACTAGATGTGCATAAACTCCGGAGGTTTTGTCCTATACCATGATTCTAATGTTGACACTGACTACAGGCTTTGAAATCCTTTCTATCATGATGTGCTATCCTTCACTTGATCTTCTGAAGGGAAGTTTTACTAAACTAGAAAAATTATGAATGATTAAATATTGGTATACTCATTTGTCCAGCCTCATTTTTTTCCTTGCAGTAAATACATTTGATGAAAGATCTTCAAAAGGAATGCCTAGAGGAGGGGAAATGAGATGTATTACTGATTCTTAGCAATTTAATTACAAATGTGTTTCTGGAAGAGGGTCTTGTCTTCTTTTTGCCTTCATCAGTGGTTAGAATTTCTCATTTCAGGTTACAAAAATAATGTGATTTTGTTTAAAAGAAAAAAACAAACAAACAAACAAACACCACCTGATTCTTTTTGCTTCATCTTAAAATAAGTTAAAGGACTTCCTGGATTTTATTTTTCTTTTGCTGGTTAAGCATTACCACCCTTCTCCCTCCTTACTGGAAGCATTCTGAAGAGAAGAGCAGCTCATATGTTCACCTAATAAAATTATTGATAAGTTATATATTAAGGGGGGAGAAATGAAAAGACTTCTTAACTTACCACAGAAGAGCACAAAATAAACACAAATTATTTTCTTCTGAGTGTCAACCTTGCTTTTCCAACTACTAAACTCCTTTCTAGCTTACTCTGGTCTCAATAGCATTTAAAAGGAAAACTCCCCTTGGTTTCTTAGGTGTGATTTATAACAAACATTAAGTTTAAAATTAGTTTTTTTGTTGGAATTTCTCTGAGTCAAGTCCCCTTAGGAAATTACCACCCTCACTTGAACTGGCATGTTTTGTAGCAGATGAGTTATAGCTCAAAGGACAACATTCATTAAGGAAAAGTTAAGAAGGACTGGGGAAATCAAAGAGGTGGCAAGAACAAAATTCTGATTTAATTTGTTCAGCCAATTTCTGAAAGGACTGAGTTCTCCTGTCTCTACCACAAAATGCAATTTACTTCACAAAAAAATAAAGAGCATCATCCTTTCACAATCACATGCATACTTCATTCCCCTTCGGAGAAAGTCAACAGGCTGCCCTAGAGAACTTAATTCAGGAGCTTTCACATTATTTTCAGTGGTAGATTTTAGAAGCTAGTTCAATATAAAAGTAAAGTATGAATAAAGCTAAAGTGAAGTGAAAGTGAAGCTCAGTCGTGTCCGACTCTTTGCGACCCCATGGGCACCAGGCTCCTCTGTCTATGGGATTTTCTGGGCAAGAGTACTAGAGTGGGTTGCCATTTCCTTCTCCAGAGAATATTCCTGATCCAGGGATCGAACCCAGGTCTCCTGCATTGTAGACAGACACTTTACCGTCTGAGCCACCAGGGAAATCCTGACCCCAGGGAAGACCTCCACCAGGGAATAAAACTAAAGAAGGATATAAATGCAATTATCAGGAGGAACTGCCCCTATATCATTAAACCGAAGACATTAATTTTTACATCAGCAGATTGATTAGGCTTTATTTTGTCTTGTTGAGAAATAGATAAGTGAACATTAATTAAAGGAGCATTTAATCATAATCATTCCTCTTTAAAGACTTCATGAAAAAGTAATTATAATGAAAATTTACACAAAATTTATACAAAATTTCATCATAGAATAATGAGTGGAATAAGATCAAAACGATATGGTTTAAACCAGGGTGGGGCAGATCCCCTGGACATAAATTTGCATAAGCTCCGAGAGTTGGTGATGGTCAGGGAAGTGTCATGGTCAGGGAAGTCCATGGGGTGTCAAAGAGTCGGACTTGACTGAGCCACTGAACTGAACTGAGGGTGGGGAAGATCCCCTGGAGGAGGAAATGGCAACCTACTTCAGTATTCTTGCCTGAAAAATCCCACAGACAGAGGAGCCTGGCGGACAACAGTCCATAGGTTGCAAAGAGTCAGACACGACTGAGCAACTGCACACACACACGCACACAGAAATGTACTTTCTTGCAGTTCTTGAATACTACAAGTTCAAGTTTCTGGCCAATTTGGTTTCTGGTGAGAACTCTCTTCCTGACTTATGGACAGGGACGGAGTAGGGTGATACTGGGAGGAGGAAATTTCTGGTGTCTTCTTTCTTATCTACCTATGTTCATAATAATATTATTCACAATACCCAAAAGGTGGGAACAACCCACATGCTCATCAGTAGATGAATCGACAGACAAACCAGAATGGAATATTATTCAGCCTCACAAAAGGAAGGAAATTCTGACACATGCTACTACATGGATGTATCATAAAGATATTTATGCTAAAAAAAAGAAAAATAGTGCTGAGTTACATAAGCCACAGAAGTACAAATACTGTGCAATTCTACTTATATGAATTACCTGCAGTAGTCAAATTTATAGAAACAAAAAGTAGAACTGTGTGAAAATAGAATGGAGAGCAGTTTGATGGGTACAGTGTTTCAATTTGGGAATATAAAAATTTCTGGAAAAAAAAATGGATAGTGGTGATAACTGCATAGCAAGGTAAATGTACTAATGCCACTGAAATGTACACTTAAAGTGGGGGGGGGGGCTCAGGATGGGGAACGCATGTATACCTGTGGCAGATTCATGTTGATGTATGGCAAAACCAATACAATACTGTGAAGTAATTAACCTCCAATTAAAATAAATAAATTTATATTTTTTAAAAATGGTTAAAATGGTAAATCTTATCTATATTTTACCATATTAAAAATAACTTGAAAAGTGTGTTGCTAAATGAATTCAAACAATAAAAAATACACGAAGCAAGTATATCTCACTATTTATATGTAAATCTTTAATTCATTCGCCGTGGTGTTAGGAATGAAGTGGGATATATATTAGGTATTGTTGCTGTGGTTTAGTCACTCAGTCATGTCTGACTCTTTTGCAACCCCTTGGATTGGGATTATCCAGGCAAGCATACTGGAGTGGGCTGTCATTCCCTTTCTTCAAGGCATCTTTCTGACCCAGGGATTGAACCTGCATCTCCTGCATTGTGCACAGATTCTTTACCACTCAGCCACATGGGAAGTCCAGGAATGAAGTGGATCCCGCCATAAAAAAAATAAAAGATAAAAACTATATGGAGAGGTATTACTGCTGATCCAGTAGACACAGGCCTTGAGGGTTTCATTTGTTTTTTTTCATTATCCACATAGTTGTTGTACTTATGGGTATGTACACATACAGTTACCCCTAGGTGTCTTAGAATTAGTGATATCTGACTGATAGGTTTGAAGAATTGGGACTGACTGGTCCAGGGCTAGAATTTGTGTAACATGGCAGATAACCATTTGCTAGTTGACTGTAAGCATGTTTTCAATACTTAAAATAACTATAAATCAGTTAAATCTAAAGAAGTAGACAATCACTTTTTATTCATAAATACTTCAACCTGACTAGGAAAGAGGATCATAAAATTGTAAAGAATTGCTCTTCCGCTAATCACACAAAGATCTCTCTCTGTCAAAGGTCTACTGGGATATTTTTAGTTTTTGCACCTCACTGTACACCTATATCTCACCTCACCTACAACTTCTTCTTGAGAAGAAAACCTGACTAAAGAAAATAAATCCTGAACCATAGGAAGGTAGGACTTGAGACAATACTTAGGAAAGAAATTATTTCCTTTGAGTCTCAGTGTTTAATAAAGAGAAAGAGAGAGAGAGCTCCCCCTCCCCCTGCCAGCTTCATTATGTCTAATTTGCATCATCAGAGTTAAATTCAATTTTCTTTTCAGACATAATGGATACAGGGGTCAAAGTTTACAAGATCACTTTACATTGCTTGAGTAGTGGGATAATAAGGTTGAGGGTGAGAGAAATAGGAGGATGCTAGTCTCAAAAATATGAAGCTAGAATCCGAAGCCAGAATTACCTTCATTTTGCTATCAGAAGTACAAGGCAGAAATTGAAGTTCAAGAAATGCTGATTTAAACACACTCTAATCTTTGCCACTGCCCATATCTAAATTGTTTAGACTGTTCTGTTCCCCTCTGGTGATTTGCCTTAAGATCCATTAAAAGAAAACTGTTTATCAAAGAAATATAAATGCAGTACTATCTCACCTACATTAAAACATAAAAACACTGAACACATAAAAACAGAGAGTAGAATGGTGGCTTCCCAGGACTGAGGGCTTGGAAGAATAAGGAGATATAGGTCAAAGAGTGGGCTTCCCAGGTGGGAATCAGAGGGTTAAGAATCGGCCTGCAATGTAGGAGACACAGGTAGATGCAGCTTCATGCTCAGGAAGATCCCCTGGAGGAGGGTTAGCAATAAGAGGAAATTCAGTTTAATTTGTAGAGAGAAGCTAGATCCCGAAGTGAATAAATATGCCCAGTGATGGAGGCTTCTGAAATGTGAGGAAAGCAGCTTGCATTAAATGTCCTTAATTAGGGGATAAAAGGAAAATGCAGGACAATGATTTAAACTTGCGAACGGGTGTTGTACCTCAGCATTTGTAAGAGAGTCTTGAGGAAGATAAAGTTAAAAGGTAAAGTGAAAAAAGTTTGGAGTGTACATTTGATACCAAAGCATCAGAATGAACTTATTCTACACAAGCTTTCACCTATATACCTTTGAGTTTTAGGAAAGGGAAATAGGTTCTATGCTGTTAAAACCTGCCAAACACTAGAAATACAATTTTAATTTGAAATATCATAAAATCTAAGAATTTTTTAAATCCTAAAGTTTAGGAACAGCCTTTGCTGTATTTTCACCCAGTGCCAGGACCCCCTAGATTCCAACTTTAGCCCTTTTCTCATCTTCCTCCTCAGAACAGCTGGAGAAATCCTTCAAGATTTTCAGTGGTTTAAGTTACTTTCATCACTACTTACATGCTGATAAAATGCAACTTTGGTGCCAGTTTTCCCCTTTCTGCACAATTCCCTTGGCAATTCCAATCGTCTCAAATCTGTTGGAGGCTCAAGTGGTAAAGAATCTGCCTGCAATCCAAGAGACCTGGTTTTGAATTCCTTCACTAGTTTCCAGAACACTCCCGTCACCTGACTTCCCTCTGTCCTTTCAATTTACTCCTTCTTAGTCATCTCCCAATTATATATTATGAAGGTCATGCTTACTCGCTCAGTCATGTCTGACTCAGTCATGTTGCGACTCCATGGACTGTAGCCCCTCTCTCCATGAGGATTCTCCAGGCAAGAGTACTAGAGTGTGTTGCCTTGCCCTCCTCTAGGGGATCTTCTGAACACAGGGATAGAATCCAGGTCTCCTGCACAGAAAAAGAATTTCTGGAATATTCTTTTCCCTCTAAGCACTCCTGTTTGATGTGCACTGACTTAGTCTTCTCTTTTCACTTATTTTCTTGATGATCTTATACAACCCTAGTCACTTTCAGTTTTGATCTCCCACTAGACCTCTATAGGAATTTCAGCCTAATACATGTGAGAGCCTATTAGCATTTTTTTTAATGTTTCTAATTAGCCTATCAAATTTGGCATTTCCAAAACTGATATTCTGACCTTCTTGACTCCAAACTTTTTCTGTCCTTTATCGTGCCCATCTTTGCATGAAATGTTCCTTTGGTATCTCTGATTTTCTTGAAGAGATCCCTAGTCTTTCCCATTCTGTTGTTTTCCTCTATTTCTTTGCATTGATCACTGAAGAAGGCTTTCTTATCTCTTCTTGCTATTCTTTGGAACTCTGCATTTAGATGTTTATATCTTTTCTTTTCTCCTTTGCTTTTCGTTTCTCTTCTTTTCACAGCTATTTGTAAGGCCTCCCCAGACAGCCATTTTGCTTTTTTGCATTTCTTTTCCATGGGGATGGTCTTGATCCCTGTCTCCTGTACAATGTCACGACCCTCATTCCATAGTTCATCAGGCACTCTATCTATCAGATCTAGGCCCTTAAATCTATTTCTCACTTCCACTGTATAATCATAAGGGATTTGATTTAGGTCATACCTGAATGGTCTAGCGTGTGAGATGAGTGCAATTGTTCGGTAGTCTGAGCATTCTTTGGAATTGCCTTTCTTTGGGATTGGGATGAAAACTGACCTTTTCCAATCTTGTGGCCACTGCTGAGTTTTCCAAATTTGCTGGCATATTGAGTGCAGCACTTTCACAGCATCATCTTTCAGGACTTGGAATAGCTCCACTGGAATTCCATCACCTCCACTAGCTTTGTTCGTAGTGATGCTTTCTAAGTAGTAGTAGTATGTTCAAGCTGGTTTTAGAAAAGGCAGAGGAACCAGAGATCAAATTGCCAACATCCGCAGGATCATGGAAAAAGCAAGAGAGTTCCAGAAAAACATCTATTTCTGCTTTATTGACTATGCCAAAGCCTTTGACTGTGTAGATCACAATAAACTATGGAAAATTCTGAAAGAGATTGGGAATACCAGACCACCTGATCTGCCTCTTAAGAAATCTGTATGCAGGTCAGGAAGCAACAGTTAGAATTGGTCATGGAACAACAGACTGGTTCCAAATAGGAAAAGGAGTACGTCAAGGCTGCATATTGTCACCATGTTTATTTAACTTGTATGCAGAGTACATCATGAGAAATGCTGGACTGGAAGAAACACAAGCTGGAATCAAGATTGCTGGGAGAAATATCAATCACCTCAGATATGCAGATGACACGACTCTTATGGCAGAAACTGAAGAGGGGCTAAAAAGCCTCTTGATGAAAGTGAAAGTGGAGAGTGAAAAGGTTGGCTTAAGCTCAACATTCAGAAAACGAAGATCATGGCATCTGGTCCCATCACTACATGGGAAATAGATGGGGAAACAGTGGAAACAGTGTCAGACTTTGTTTTTCTGGGCTCCAAAATCACTGCAGATGGTGGATGCAGCCATGAAATTAAAAGACTCTTACTCCTTGGAAGGAAAGTTATGACCAACCTAGATAGCATATTCAAAAGCCGAGACATTACTTTACCAACAAAGGTTCACCTAGTCAAGGTTATGGTCTTTCCTATGGTCATGTATGGATGTGAGAGCTGGACTGTGAAGAAGGCTGAGCGCCGAAGAATTGATGCTTTTGACCTGTGGTGTTGGAGAAGACTCTTGAGAGTCCCTTGGACTGCAAGAAGGTCCAACCAGTCCATTCTGAAGGAGATCAATCCTGGAATTTCTTTAGAAGGAATGATGCTAAAGCTGAAACTCCAGTATTTTGGCCACCTCATGCGAAGAGTTGACTCATTGGAGAAGACTCTGATGCTGGGAGGGATTCAGGGCAGGAGGAAAAGGGGATGACAGAGGATGAGATGGCTGGATGGCATCACTGACTTGATGGGTGTGAGTCTGGGTGACCTCCGGGAGCTGGTGATGGACAGGGAGGCCTGGCGTGCTGCAGTTCATGGGGTCGCAAAGAGTCGGACACGACTGAGCGACTGATCTAATCTGATCTGATCTGATCTGATCTGAATGGTCTAGTAGTTTTCCCTACTTTCTTCAATTTCAGTCCGAATTTGGCAATAAGGAGTTCATGGTCTGAGCCACAGTCAACTCCTGGTCTTGTTTTTGGTGATTGTATAGAGCTTCTCCATCTTTGGCTGCAAAGAATATAATCGATCTGATTTCGATGTTGACCATCTGGTGATGTCCATGTATAGAGTCTTCTCTTGTGTTGTTGGAAGAGGGTATTTGCTATGACCAGTGCATTTTCTTGGCAAAACTCTGTTAGTCTTTGCCCTGCTTCATTCCGTGTTCCAAGGCCAAATTTGCCTGTTACTCCAGGTGTTTCTTGACTTCCTACTTTTGCATTCCAGTCCCCTATAATGAAAAGGACATCTTTTTTGGGTGTTAGTTCTAAAAGGTCTTGTAGGTCTTCATAGAACCGTTCAACTTCAGCTTCTTCGGCGTTACTGGTTGGGGCATAGATTTGGATTACTGTGACATTGAATGGTTTGCCTTGGAAATGAACAGAGATCATTCTGTCATTTTTGAGATTGCATCCAAGTACTGCATTTCGGACTCTCTTGTTGACCATGATGGCCACTCCATTTCTTCTGAGGGATTCCTGCCCACAGTAGTAGATATAATGGTCATCTGAGTTAAATTCACCCATTCCAGTCCATTTTAGTTCGCTAATTCCTAGAATGTTCATGTTCACTCTTGCCATCTCTTGTTTGACCACTTCCAATTTGCCTTGATTCATGGACCTGACATTCCAGGTTCCTATGCAATATTGCTCTTTACAGCATCGGTCTTTGCTTCTATCACCAGACACATCCACAGCTGGGTATGCAAAGATGGGCACGATAAAGGACAGAAATGGTATGGACCTAACAGAAGCAGAAGATATTAAGAAGAGGTGGCAAGAATACACAGAAGAACTGTACAAAAAAGAGCTTCACGACCCAGATAATCATGATGATGTGATCACTGACCTAGAGCCAGACATCTTGGAATGTGAAGTCATATGGGCCTTAGAAAGCATCACTATGAACAAAGCTAGTGGAGGTGATGGAATTCCAGTGGAGCTATTCCAAATCCTGAAAGATGATGCTGTGAAAGTGCTGCACTCAATATGCCAGCCAATTTGGAAAACTCAGCAGTGGCCACAAGATTGGAAAAGGTCAGTTTTCATCCCAATCCCAAAGAAAGGCAATGCCAAAGAATGCTCAAACTACCGAACAATTGCACTCACCTCACACTCTAGTAAAGTAATGCTCAAAATTCTCCAAGCCAGGCTTCAGCAATATGTGAACCGTGAACTTCCTGATGTTCAAGCTGGTTTTAGAAAAGGCAGAGGAACCAGAGATCAAATTGCCAACATCTGCTGGATCATGGAAAAAGCAAGAGAGTTCCAGAAAAACATCTATTTCTGCTTTATTGACTATGCCAAAGCCTTTGACTGTGTAGATCACAATAAACTATGGAAAATTCTGAAAGAGATGGGAATACCAGACCACCTGATTTGCCTCTTAAGAAATCTGTATGCAGGTCAGGAAGCAACAGTTAAAACTGGACATAGAACAACAGACTGGTTCCAAATAGGAAAAGGAGTACGTCAAGGCTGCATATTGTCACCATGTTTATTTAACTTATATGCAGAGTACATCATGAGAAATGCTGGACTGGAAGAAACACAAGCTGGAATCAAGATTGCTGGGAGAAATATCAATCACCTCAGATATGCAGATGACACGACTCTTATGGCAGAAAGTGAAGAGGGGCTAAAAAGCCTCTTGATGAAAGTGAAAGTGGAGAGTAAAAAGGTTGGCTTAAAGCTCAACAGTCAGAAAACGAAGATCACGGCATCTGGTCCCATCACTACATGGGAAATAGATGGGGAAACAGTGGAAACAGTGTCAGACTTTGTTTTTCTGGGCTCCAAAATCACTGCAGATGGTGACTGCAGCCATGAAATTAAAAGACGCTTACTCCTTGGAAGGAAAGTTATGACCAACCTAGATAGCATATTCAAAAGCAGAGACATTACTTTACCAACAAAGGTTCACCTAGTCAAGGCTATGGTCTTTCCTGTGGTCATGTATGGATGTGAGAGCTGGACTGTGAAGAAGGCTGAGCACCGAAGAATTGATGCTTTTGAACTGTGGTTTTGGAGAAGACTCTTGAGAGTCCCTTGGACTGCAAGAAGATCCAACCAGTCCATTCTGAAGGAGATCAGCCCTGGGATATCTTTGGAAGGAATGATGCTAAAGCTGAAACTCCAGTATTTTGGCCACCTCATGCGAAGAGTTGACTCATTGGAGAAGACTCTGATGCTGCGAGGGATTGAGGGCAGGAGGAGAAGGGGACGACAGAGGATGAGATGGCTGGATGGCATCACTGACTTGATGGATGTGAGTCTGAGTGACCTCCGGGAGCTGGTGATGGATAGGGAGGCCTGGCGTGCTGTGGTTCATCGGGTCACAAAGAGTTGGACACGACTGAGCGACTGATCTGATCTGATCTGACTCCAATCCTGTTCCAATTGCTTTTTTCCTCACCTCACCTGATGGCAGCTCTCCTCCTGCTACACTAAAATATCTCTGAGGAGGCATTTTTAAAGTCCTCTTTCTTTCTCCCAAGTGGCTCAAACGGTAAAGAATGTGCCTTGGACTGTGGGAGACCGGGGTTAAATACCTGGGTTTGGAAGATCCTCTGGAGAAGGGAATGGATACCCACTCCAGTATTCTTGCTTGGAGAATTCCATGGCTAGAGGAGCCTGGTGGACTACAGTCCATGGAGTATCAAAGAGTTTGATACAACTGAATGGCTAATACCAACTACAGCTAAACCAGTTTTCTTAGACACTCACCAGTTACCACTTTCAGTCACTATATAATACCACCTGCAACACATACCTATATAAACACAACCAGAGGTCACCTCCTAATTATGCATTTTGAGGGTGAATGTACCCTCATAATGTACTTTTTATTTATTATATCTCCAGCAATTAACACTATATTGAACTTATAACAGAAGTGCATTAAATGGTGAAGTATTAAATGTATAAAAGAGGAGAAATTGAGGAAGGTGGTCCCATACAATGACTAAGCAGTGATGGGAATAAGGTGAAGTCTAGATCCAGGGAAATAACTCATATGAGCAAGACTCTGATGGAGTTTAAGGGGACAGAACACAGGCATGTACAAAAGGATAGCCATGGGAAGACAGTGAGAGCGTGCCATCAGTAGGCCAGGGAGAGAGACCTGGAGAAGACCCTTCCTGTAGAGTACTCGGTGGAAACCAACCAACTTTGATCTTGGACTTCTAACCTCCAGAACTGTGAAAAAACAAATTTCTGTTGTTTAAGCCATACAGTCTGTGGTATTATGTTAGATTAGCTCTAGCAGACTATTTATTGCAGGTTTTAGCAGGTGATGTCATTATATGCCAAAATCAGTATGTCTAGAGGAGAAAATAACCTCTATAAAAAAAATTCAACAGTAACAAAAAACTGGTCTTCTACTTGAAGAGTAGACTAGAGTTCAGTTGTAAGCCTGTATATATAATCTGAAAGAAGAAAAGCTATTTGATGAGAAGTTGCTGTTTTCCATCAAGATTTAAATGCAATTATAATAAACCCATGTTTGCTTGCAGTAGAGTTAGATGTTTTAACAAGCCAATAAATTTTTGGAAACACAGAAAGGAAAGATGTTGTGTTTACTTTTATTTCCACATTAATTTTAGTACTGACAGAGAGTGACAAAGCGATGGCCTCAGAGACCACTAAAACCATTTCATTCACAAAATGGGTGTTTTATGAGTAAGCACTCTGCAGACTGCTCCTCTGTCAGGAGGACTGCTCAGGGCTCAGCAGATGGTCACTGGAGTTTGAAGGCATCTGTTCACTCTCGCTCCTCTTGTCAGTACAGAATCCACTAAAGATAAAGTCTTTCATATAATAATGTTATCTGCCTACAAAGACGCTGTTATATCTGGCAAGCACCAGGAAATTGGATAATTTTGATGAATGTGATTAAAACAGAATCAAGGTGTGAAAATGTTTTGACTGCATGCTGCTACTGCTGCTGCTAAGTCGCTTCAGTTGTGTCCGACTCTGTGCGACCCCATAGACAGAAGCTCACCAGGCTCCCCCGTCCCTGGGATTCTCCAGGCAAGAATATTGGAGTGGGTTGCCATTTCCTTCTCCAATGCATGAAAGTGAAAAGTGAAAGGGAAGTCGCTCAGTCGTGTCCGACTCTTAGCGACCCCATGGACTGGAGCCTAACAGGATCCTCCATCCATGGGATTTTCCAGGCAAAAGTACTGGGGTGGGGTGCATAATAGAGGCTATATCCTATAAGACAGAGTAGCAAATGCAATGTCATGAACTGACTGATGTTTGAACTATTAAAGTAACTCACAAATTAAAACACAACTGCAATAATGAAATGAGTTTAATTTCAAAAAGTTATAAGTAACTCAACCCTGAAAAAACTTAATTTTCTAATATATGTTTTTTTTTCATATGAAAAACAATCACACTGAAAATATTAAGCACCTGCTTGGCTCATACAAAGTAGGGAGCTCTGAGGGTTGGCAGCAGTAGAAATAGTATTTCTGCCTTTTAGAGCTAAAAAAGCTTTAAAACAAAAGACATACCTAAAAGTAAGGGAAGCACTTATAAATTACAGCTGAGCGGTCTACCCAGTCAGGTGTAAAGATGGTCAGCTAAAAAGTCACATGGAGAAAAAATAGGTGAACTCTGAGGGACTGGTTGTGATAAGGGTGTAGGAAATAGGCATCATTCATAGTGAAAGTATTAGTAAAAGAAGGATGCAGTCAGAATTCTAGGGGTGAATTCAGTTATACTGGCTAGAGTAGGCTAGTGGCTTTCAATCATTTTTAAGACATTGACTACAATATATTTTACTACATTTCATCTTGTTTTAATTTCAAGTTTACAGATAAGTTGCTTCATGCTTTTCTCACACTCATCAGTTACTGACAATTATCCTCTTTTACTTTAACATTCTTTATCTCTTGCTCTCTCTGAGAGTATGTGGCCCTCCCCTGACCTGCCTCTGTGATTCTCTAGTATTTTAATGCCTGGAACTACAGGGTAGCCCAGATATGCATATCACTTTCTCTGGTTCAGCCCTATTATTAGCTACACTCCTTGTTCCTTTTTTATTGGCAACAGTTCTTAGAAAATAAAACTGGACACTGAGTATATTCATAGCTTCTATGCCTTACCAGTGAATAGAACTTGAACACACGCATATTTCTGTATCTACTGCAAAGAGCTGACTCATTGGAAAAGACCCTGATGCTGGGAAAGATGGACGGCAGGAAGAGAAGGGGTTGACAGAGGACGAGACGGTTGGATGGCATCACTGACTCAATGGACATGAGTTTGAGCAAGCTTTGGGAGATGGTGAAGGATAGGGAAGCCTGGTGTGCTGGAGTCCATGGGGTCTCAAAAAGTCAGATGTGACTCAGCAACTGAGCAACGCAGCTAATGAGCTCTTACTGATGTCTCTACTTTTATCCAACACATGAGGATACCTTCTAGATATATTTTTATTTTTAACATTTTTAACTCCCTTCCAGACCAGTGAGAAATCTGGCCCTCATTATACATTTGCTTTAACTCAGCAAACAGAATACAGCTTCAAAATTGGTAGCACACTACTAAACAAAAAATAAAAAGGAAACCTACAAACAAGAGTTCAATATTTGTTTACTTTCTTTTTATTTTTTGGTAGTAAAATTTAATTAGAGGGAAACGAACCAAGCTTAAATGTATAATGTATTGAGTTTTGATAAATGCATATACTAAGACAGAATATTTCCATCACCTCATAAAGTTAACATTTGGCCGTTTTTCATAAATACTTTCACCTTCTAAAGAGATAAACAATGCTATAAATTTTTTCCATCATGGATTGGTTTTCCCTGTTTTAGAATATATTACAAACAGAATCATATAGCATTTGGAATCATATAGCATTTCAAGAAATCATAATTTCTTGAATTGGACTTGGTTGTCTACATTTTTGTGAGAGGCATCTATTTTTATATGTGTTAATAGTTTATTATTACTGATGAGCAGTATTTCTGTTATATGAATTTACCACAGAATATTTATGTATTTTCCTATGAACAGACAGCAGAGCCACTTCACATTTTTCACTCTTCTATAAAGCAGCTCTAGATATTCTTGCGTCAGACTATGTGTAGACATGGAATTTCAGTGATCTTGGTAGGTAGAATTTCAGGGACAGGTATATACGTTTATATATACCTTTATAATAGGCAACCAAACTTGTTTCTTTTTTTTTTTTTTTTGAAGGTGTATTATTTACATTCTTATCAACATGTATGAGAGAACTAGTTGTTAGGAATCCTGATCAACATTTGCTGTTAACAGACTTTTAAATTTTACCTTTCGTGTGTGTGTGTGTGTGTATGTGTGTATTTGACTTTAAAGTTTTCCTTATGAATAATGTTGAACTTTTCTCTCATCTTTATTTCACACTTTACATCTTTCTTTGTGAACTATCCAAGATTTTTGCCCATTTCTTATATTGCCCTTTTATTGTTGAGTTTTAAGAGTACTTTACATATGTTTATACAGTGGAAACAGTGTCAGATTTTATTTTTCTGGGCTCCAAAATCACTGCAGATGATGACTGCAGCCATGAAATTAAAAGACGCTTACTCCATGGAAGGAAAGTTATGACCAACCTAGATAGCATATTCAAAAGCAGGGACATCACTTTGCCAACAAAGGTTCACCTAGTCAAGGCTATGGTCTTTCCTGTGGTCATGTATGGATGTGAGAGCTGGACTGTGAGGAAGGCTGAGCGCCGAAGAATTGATGCTTTTGAACTGTGGTGTTGGAGAAGACTCTTGAGAGTCCCTTGGACTGCAAGGAGATCCAACCGGTCCATTCTGAAGGAGATAAGCCCTGGGATTTTTTTGGAAGGAATGATGCTAAAGCTGAAACTCCAGTATTTTGGCCACCTCATGCGAAGAGTTGACTCATTGGAGAAGACTCTGATGCTGGGAGGGATTGAGGGCAGGAGGAGAAGGGGATGACAGAGAATGAGATGGCTGGATGGCATCACTGACTCGATGGATGTGAGTCTGAGTGACCTCCGCGAGCTGGTGATGGATAGGGAGGCCTGGCGTGCTGCAGTTCATGGGGTCGCAAAGAGTCGGACACGACTGAGTGACTGATCTGATCTGATCTGATGCAGGATATTTGTCAGTTTAATATTTTGCTTTTACTTATTGCTTTGGCAGTTCACTGTGCTTCTTTAATCTATAAATTTATGCTTTTCACCAAATTCTAAGAATTACTGGTGTTAAATTTCCAACTGTGCTTCTATCCTTCTTTCAGTCCTCTCATTCTGCATTTGAACGACATACATGTTAGACCATTTTTTATATCATCACAAAGGTCATGGAATCTCTGTTATTTCTCTCTTTCATTTTTTACTTCTGTGCTTGATTTTCAGATTGCTGCTGCTGCTAAGTCGCTTCAGTCGTGTCCGACTCTGTGCGACCCCATAGATGTTAGCCTACCAGGCTTACTGTCCCTGGGATTCCCCAGGCAAGAACACTGGAGTGGGTTGCCATTTCCTTCTCCAATGCATGAAAGTGAAAAGTGAAAGGGAAGTTGCTCAATCGTGTCCGATTCTTAGCACCCCATGGACTGCAGCCTACCAGGCTCCTCCATCCATGGGATTTTCTTGGCAAAAGTACTGGAGTGGGGTGCCATTGCCTTCTCTGGATTTTCAGATCAGGTCACGTCTTTTGACCTTTTCTCAAGATCAGGGATTATTTATTCCCTGAGCAGCTCCTAACTGTATTGTCATAATCTAGTGAATCATATTTGAGCTTTTCACTTCTACTATGCTCCTTTTTAAAATACATTTCATATTAAATGTTTTTAGTTGCTCTAAAAAGCAAAAAGAACTTCAACTAGGAAAGAAAAAAAAAAAAAAAAAAAGGAAGAAAGTCCCTCCTCCAGGACCTGGGTCATATTCTAGGAGGCTTCAGGTCCTAGGCTGGGACTGGAAACCAGGTCTCTTCACCCAGGTGGGAGGAGGTGGCTAAATTTTGTCCACCTGCTTCATGCGGGTCTTGCCTAGGCTGGAGGTGGAAATTATAGAGCTTTCAATTACCAGCTGGTATCACCTGCTTTTGATGGGATCAGTGGATTGCTGTTGGAAAAACATCTAGTCCAGAATCTAGTCAGACTCTGGAACCTTCTAGGTGGTACTTACTATTAATATTTTAACACCTCAAGTCGGAAGCAGAGGACTAAAAACCATGATAAATCCAAGGGGAGGACCCTTGAAGATGATGAAGAGGAGAGAAGGGTCAAGCATAGGAAGAACCAGCTGTACTGGGAGCATCTACTCACCTTGTGTCATCTCTGTTCTCAGGAGCCTACTGCATCCCCTCAGCACCAGCAGGGGTACCATTTCCCAGACCAACTTTGCCCACGAGATGCTGGCTAAGAACAAAGTGAGGTGGATTCAGACAGTGCCCGGTGGAGATATGGTTAAAGTCTACCTGCAACACGGAGCCGCGGCTGGCCTTGATGTACCGAATGCAGGTTACAAATACTGACACATTTGAGAGAAGCTTCAAGCGGCTGCAGGTGATCTGAATATCAAAGGCAAGGTCAGGATTCCAGTTCCTTGGGGACTTTTATGGAAATGTCCCTCCATCTTGCGGATGACGGGTAAAGGAGTCAGCCCTTGTTGCCAGGCGGGCTGTGCTGGGAAGACTCTGCGGGCCAAGGCAGTAGCTCCCAAGTCACCGATGCTGTTCCTGCAAGGAGCTACCTGGAGTCCATGGAGCCAGGCCTCCGCCCAGCGCCCCGCAACAAGTACACTGCGGAGATCCACGTCCGGAGCAAGAAGCACTCCACCCGCGTGTCCTGCCTCTCCAGCTCCAAGGAGGGCAGATGCTCAACTATCTCCTGGTGGAGATGGATGGACTGGGCATAACCAACCAGTCTTCCTGGTGTCCACCCACGAGCTAACACGTCGGAGTCTGTCCTGCTGAAACCCAAGCCCAGGCACTGAGGCGCGGCCCCGCGGGTCTGGGAGGAGCAACTGGCCACGCTGCGTGGGACAGACGCGCGGGCAGGTCCAGTTCCCCGCGGCCCACGTGGAGCGCATCACCGCCTCCAACTCACTGAGAGCGAGCTTCCCTCCAGCGAAAGGCGGAAGGTGGCTGTTTCTGAGTCAAGCAGTGCATCTGTCTGCAGGTGGGTGGAACACAAGGAGCCAGTGAGGACAGTTTCCATCACACCAGAGACAAACGGTTGCAGACTAGACTGCTCAGATGCTTCCCAAGAAACTAGCACCTCTTACCATGAACCGCTTTTGGAGACGTGCATGGCTCTGGGGTGGCCGCTCCCCTCTGGACACCATCTCTCTCAATAAAGTCACTTTCAGGGATGGACCACCCACAACTACTACTGCAGAACTTGCGGTCGGGGGACGGGGGCGGTATCCTGATTTGCTGGGATTTCCTTGTCCCTCAGCAGGTCAGTTTTATCACCTAAAAGCCTCCAGGACTCACTGCCCTCCAGAAAACACAGGTGAGAAATGTGAGGAACAATGGGGCCTTTCTTCTTCTAGCTGTGGTCTGAGCGTATGGTTCCAGCAAGCCCTCATCCTAATCTGTTCTGGGTCTCAGGATTTGGGAAGGGGGTGAAATAGTTTCTTGGTACTTAGGACTTGATCCTTTCATTGGGCTTAGTGTAAAGACATCATTTTATAATCTTAAATTTAGATGTAGATGTACTGTGTTAAAATAAGAAAAGGCAAGCATATGCAAGTAACCTCAGACAACTGGAAAGGCACACACTGCATTCACTCATGAGCAAGGCAAGTAGAAGTGCAGACTGAGAAATAAAACATAAAGCGCTCAGTCTTTCAATGAGTAAGGAGAAACAGAACTGGCTTCAGGGGAATTATGGAAAATGAAGGCTTGGAAACAACTATTAGTTTTGTGAATCCCTGATATTTTTTGACAGTTGAGAGGAAGGAATTTGGAAGATGGGAGTAGTTAAGGAAAGAATAGAGTTAGCATGGAAAGGCAGTGATTGTAAGATACTAATCTTTAGATATTAGTCATTTAAAAGGAGGGCTGTAGTTTACAGACAAAATAATAGCATCAGTGTTCAGTGGTCATCTTTGTGTTAGTTGGTTGATGAATTTAAAAGTTACCTGTTTGATGAAATTAAAACTTATAAAGGAGAATGAGAACTGAAGCATACAGGGCTTGGACTGGTCTGTAACTGAAAACTTAAGTAGAGAAATTAGTTTTTGGCAGTGGTGCAGATGCTTTCTGGCCTGAGGCTAGAGAGTAGGAAGAAGGAGCTATGTAGTAAAGAATGAGGACAGACATCACTTTAGATAACTTTGATTTCTCAATAAATACATTGGATTAATTTCAGTGAATATGAAACTGAGAAAAATGGAAAAGTTTTGGAACAGATTTGGGGAAGTACAGCCAAAAATGAATGGATAATGATGTGAAAGTTGCTCAGTCGTGTCTGACTCTTTGCAACCCCATGGACTATACTGTCCATGGCATTCCCCAGGACAGAATACTGGAGTGGGTAGCCGTTCCCTTCTCCCAACCCAGGTATCGAACCCAGGTCTCCCGCATTGTAGGTGAATTCTTTACCACAAGGGAAGCCCAAAAGATGAATGGAAGTATTGTAAAAATATTTGGGGGAGGAATAGATCTTAGTATCATTCCTATGGTAAGAATTAAAAATGTTAATATAGTATATGATTATCATGAGATAAGATTTCTGCATAAATAAAAAGAAAACTAGCCTAGATAATGAATAATCAATAATTAAAGAAAGCTATCTTAGAGGAGGTGATGGAATTCCAGTGGAACTATTCCAAGTCCTGAAAGATGATGCTGTGAAAGTGCTGCACTCAATATGCCAGCAAATTTGGAAAACTCAGCAGTGGCCACAGGACTGGAAAAGGTCAGTTTTCATCCCAATCCCAAAGAAAGGCAATGCCAAGGAGTGCTCAAACTACCGAACAATTGCACTCATCTCACACGCTAGTAAAGTAATGCTCAAAATTCTCCAAGCCAGGCTTCAGCAATATGTGAACCGTGAACTTCCTGATGTTCAAGCTGGTTTTAGAAAAGGCAGAGGAACCAGAGATCAAATTGCCAACATCCGCTGGATCATGGAAAAAGCAAGAGAGTTCCAGAAAAACATCTATTTCTGCTTTATTGACTATGCCAAAGCCTTTGACTGTGTGGATCACAATAAATTATGGAAAATTCTGAAAGAGATGGGAATACCAGACCACCTGATCTGCCTCTTAAGAAATCTGTATGCAGGTCAGGAAGCAACAGTTAGAACTGGTCATGGAACAACAGACTGGTTCCAAATAGGAAAAGGAGTACGTCAAGGCTGCATATTGTCACCATGTTTATTTAACTTGTATGCAGAGTACATCATGAGAAATGCTGGACTGGAAGAAACAGAAGTTGGAATCAAGATTGCCGGGAGAAATATCAATAACCTCAGATATGCAGATGACACCACTCTTATGGCAGAAAGTGAAGAGGGGCTAAAAAGCCTCTTGATGAAAGTGAAAGTGGAGAGTGAAAAGGTTGGCTTAAAGCTCAACATTCAGAAAACGAAGATCATGGCATCTGGTCCCATCACTGCATGGGAAATAGATGGGGAAACAGTGGAAACAGTGTCAGACTTTGTTTTTCTGGGCTCCAAAATCACTGCAGATGGTGACTGCAGCCATGAAATTAAAAGACGCTTACTCCTTGGAAGGAAAGTTATGACCAACCTAGATAGCATATTCAAAAGCAGAGACATTACTTTACCACAAAGGTTCGCCTAGTCAAGGCTATGGTCTTTCCTGTGGTCATGTATGGATGTGAGAGCTGGACTGTGAGGAAGGCTGAACGCCGAAGAATTGATGCTTTTGAACTGTGGTGTTGGAGAAGACTCTTGAGAGTCCCTTGGACTGCAAGAAGATCCAACCAGTCCATTCTGAAGGAGATCACCTGGAATTTCTTTGGAAGGAATGATGCTAAAGCTGAAACTCCAGTATTTTGGCCACCTCATGCGAAGAGTTGACTCATTGGAGAAGACTCTGATGCTGCGAGGGATTGAGGGCAGGAGGAGAAGGGGACGACAGAGGATGAGATGGCTGGATGGCATCACTGACTCGATGGATGCGAGTCTGAGTGACCTCTGGGAGCTGGTGATGGACAGGGAGGCCTGGCGTGCTGCGGTTCATGGGGTCGCAAAGAGTCGGACACGACTGAGCGACTGATCTGATCTTATCTGATCTTAGAGGAAAACAGATTTTTATCTTTCCTCTCCCTCTTGATTTCAAATGGATGATTTTTAAAACATTCATACATAAAATCTTATCAATATCATAACTTATTATCCTAAGTGATTTTAAAAATAATTTCATTTGAGCATAGTTCCTGAGGGATATGTTTTCCTTACTTTTCCTATAATTTTCTTTATCTTTTCTTTATTGACTATTAGCTTATTATTAATGTCCAAATGGGCTTTCCTAGTGGCTCAGACAGTGAAAAATCTGCCTGTAGGGAGGGAGACTTGGGTTCAATTCCTGGGTCAGGAAGATCCCTTGGAAAAAGTAATGGCTACGTATTCCAGTATTCTTGTCTAAAGAATCCCATGGACAGAGGATCCTAGTGGGCTACAGTCCATGGGGTTACAAAGAGTTGGACATGACTGAGCAACTGTTCACTTTCACATATAATATATGAGATAAACAAAGTTTAAAGAAATCATCATTCAGGTAAAGCATTCTTTTAAAGTCTAACATTCATGAGTAGAGAATAGTGATATTATGCAGTCTAGTAATGATCAGATCAGATCAGTCACTCAGTCGTATCTGACTCTTTGCGACCCCATGAACTGCAGCACGCCAGGCCTCCCTGTCCATCACCAACTCCCGGAGATCACTCAGACTCACATCCATCAAGTCAGTGATGCCATCCAGCCATCTCATCCTCTGTCGTCCCCTTCTCCTCCTGCCCCCAATCCCTCCCAGCATCAGAGTCTTCTCCAATGAGTCAACTCTTCGCATGAGGTGCCCAAAGTACTGGAGTTTCAGCTTCAGCATCATTCCTTCCAAAGAAATTCCAGGGCTGATCTCCTTCAGAATGGACCGGTTGGATCTCCTTGCAGTCCAAGGGACTCTCAAGAGTGTTCTCCAACACCACAGTTCAAAAGCATCAATTCTTAGGCACTCAGCCTTCTTCACAGTCCAACTCTCACATCCATACATGACCACAGGAAAGACCATAGCCTTGACTAGGCGAACCTTTGTTGGCAAAGTGATGTCTCTGCTTTTGAATATGCTATCTAGGTTGGTCATAACTTTCCTTCCAAGGAGTAAGCGTCTTTTAATTTCATGGCTGCAGTCACCATCTGCAGTGATTTTGGAGCCCAGAAAAATAAAGTCTGACGCTGTTTCCACTGTTTCTCCATCTATTTCCCATGTAGTGATAGGACCAGATGCCATGATCTTTGTTTTCTGAATGTTGAGCTTTAAGCCAACCTTTTCACTCTCCACTTTCACTTACATCAAGAGGCTTTTTAGTTCCTCTTCACTTCTGAAAGAGATAGGAATACCAGACCACCTGATCTGCCTCTTGAGAAATCTGTATGCAGGTCAGGAAGCAACAGTTAGAACTGGTCATGGAACAACAGACTGGTTCCAAATAGGAAAAGGAGTACGTCAAGGCCGTATATTGTCACCATGTTTATTTAACTTATATGCAGAGTACATCATGAGAAATGCTGGACTGGAAGAAACACAAGTTGGAATCAAGATTGCTGGGAGAAATATCAATAACCTCAGTCAACATTATTTACATTAGTTATTGGAATTATTAGCTGAGAACTTCAAATTAGTTCAACTGAACAACTAGGTAAGTTACATATTTATCCTGATATTATAAAGCAAAAAATGAAAATTATATTTATCTAGTTATTGATATTTTATTACCTTTCCTATAGGATTTCCTTGATTTTTCTCTCAGATTCTCTATTTTTAAAAAATATTCTTCTATAACATATATTAATTTTTTTCCCTGAGTTTCCTTTTAGGTTTCTCTTTTCTTTTTCCTTCCTCCCACCTTTCTTTTTTGTCTCTTTCTTTTTGTCTTTCTTCCTTAGAGGACCATGTTTTCCCCCTTTACATATATTTTCTTTGCAATTTTTCCACACCTACAAACATTGTCTCTGTTGTTCATTTAACATATTGACATATCACTGTAATTTCCTATTACATGCTTATCTCAAATGTTAGATGCTCCTTGGTGATTTATATTTAACACTGAGGCATGAAGAATCAGCTTAGAACATCCTTCACTACACACTAGCCCCGGTGCCACATTACTGACTAATTGAGTCAGCACTAAACAATAAAGAGAATTTTCTGGTCGTATTTGTTTTCTAGAAAATAATAACATCATCATTTGTTTCTCTCATAAGTTTGATTGTTATCTTTCTAAATATTGAACTAGAGAATGGGTGATGGGGATCAAACTACTCAGGTCAAATCACCTTAGCTTCTTGCTTTTCTTTTTAATGGATAGGCAATAAAGGTAATAAAAAGGTGAACTTACCTATTACATCTAGTCTATTACCTATTATGTCTAGTCAAAGCTATGGTTTTTCCAGTAGTCACATATGGATGTTAGAGTTGGACCATAAATAAAGCTGAGCACTGAAGAAATGATGTTTTTGAACTGTGGTGTTGGAGAAGACTCTTGAGTCCATTGGACTATAAGTAGATCCAGCCAATCCATCCTAAAGGAAATCAGTCCTGAACATTTATTGGAAGGACGGATGTTAAAGCTGAAACTCCAATACTTTGGCCACCTGGTGTAAAGAACTGACTTACTGGAAAAGATCCTGGTGCTGGGAAAGATTGAAGGCAGGAGAAGAAGGAGATGGCAGAGCATGAGATGGTTGGGTGGCCTCACGAACTCAATGGACACGAGTTTGAGCAAGCTCCAGGAGTTGGTGATGGGCAGGGAATCATGGCGTGCTATAGTCCATGGGGTTGCAAAGAGCTGGACATGACTGAGCGACTGAACTGAACTGAACCTATTACATTTTTTTTTTTTATTACTGGTCAAAAAATGTTTTTCAGGTTTTTCCTACTTTATAAACCTTTAGGTAGTAGTAAGTCAGTTAGTTCAGCATAAATTGTCACATGGAATAAAATATATAATGCAAATTCAGGGCTAAAAAGTTAGAAATAAAATGAATGAATAAAAATAAATGGAAATGAGATATCTTAGTATAACAATAAGAGGTCTAATTATTTTTTCCTCTTTGTAAATTTGTATTTTGGGTAGTAGAGTTAAGCTGTCTCACTTGTTTCTTTTGATATGCATTCATTTATATTAAGCTGAAGAACTTTGAGACTCAAATTGGATTTCTCCAAAAAGACTCCTCCAGTTTACATCATACACTTATTATTCAGTTCAGGATCAATGCCTTCATTAGTGGAGAGGCTCTATCATTTTCTGGAAGTAAAAGTTCCTAGAATGGTAAAATATTTCACATTCGATATTGGTGGTAAACTAGAATTTATGACCTATCCTAGTTGGCACTGAGAGCCCCATTTTCCCTCTCCAGACTGTGCATTGTCCTGATCAGAAAGAATACGTTTTCACTGTGTAGCCAAGTTATGTCTGAGATGGTTGCCAGGGTTTGGGAAGCACTTATGTAGCCTTCTTCATTTTCACACACAAAGAATGAGCGGGTAACATTTACTATGAATAAATCAATAAGACTGATGTACTAGAAATGCAGTTTGAAAAGGGCAGCAGCCTTCTAAAAGCTTTGGAAGCTAACTTTTAACTTTAGAAAGAGAGGTGAAAGTTGAAACTCACATAGAGGACTTATAACCATTATCTTTTTTTATGTGTATAAGAGAACTATAACTCACTGGGGCTTTCAGCTACAGTAAGAACTTTTCCAGGAGGAGATGAAGAAACATGATAATTGTTCATTGTTACTGCAAGACACTTTGTTCAGTCTGCTTTTTAAAAAGATGTTTATTTTATGCAATGTCCATGTATTGGTCTGGAATTAGAATAAACCTTAATATATGACAATGTTTGTAACAGAGCTATTAGAGCAGAAACCAATCTTTATATTTTGAAATGTGATTCTGTATGGAATAGACTTCCTTTAGTAAAATCAGAAAATAAATAATAGAATTCCCATCCAATAACATATTATTTTCTGATTAAATAATAATCACAAGGCACATTTGTTTAAGAATATTTATAAAGCAATAATTTGTGATAGTGACACTTTTTGGTTGACAACACTTAACAAGGTACTGAAATTCTGACTTCAAAAACATTTTGGAGAATGAAATGTTTGTAGCTATAAATAATAGTAAGAAATTTCAGGATACAAAATAACACCTGTGGAACATCTTAAAGTCTTTTGTAGGCAAATGATCTATCTCTAGAAGCAATGAAATAGTGGGGCTGCAGGTAACAGAGCTAATCCACTTTTATTTTAAGGTTATGTTTAGAAGATAAAGGAGTGTAGAGACACTCTTTCTGAAGGCTTACCACAGCTCCTAGAAAAATTTATTTTTCTACATCAAACTTGGCAAGAATTCCTCAAAAACTAGGCAAATAGCATTTGATTTCAGGCTGCTTTATTCCTTACGCAGATAAGAGGTATATTTTAAAGTCTCTCTGTTTCTTTAGTAGGTTGATTTTAACCATAAGTTAATTCTAAAGACTTGAAAATGTCTCTTTTATTTTCTGGTTTATTCCATAAAAATGGGTAATAGGAACAGAGTTATTAGAGAAAATGGGGTTTAAGATATTAAGATATTAATTAAGATATTAAGGTATTAAGATACTTGGTGTTTTGTCACTTTTAAAAATACTGTTTTAAAAGCTGCTGATGTGCTATGTCTAAAGCATTATTTTCGGAGAAAGCAATGGCACCCCACTCCAATACTCTTGCCTGGAAAATCCCATGGACGGAGGAGCCTGGTAGGCTGCAGTCCATGGGGTCGCTAAGAGTCCGACACGACTGAGCGACTTCCCTTTCACTTTTCACTTTCATGCATTGGAGAAGGAAATGGCAACCCACTCGAGTGTTCTTGCCTGGAGAATCCCAGGGACGGGGAAGCCTGGTGGGCTGCCTTCTATGGGGTCGCAGAGTCGGACACGACTGAAGTGACTTAGCATAGCATAGCATAGCAAAGCATTATTTTAGATTCTGAAGAGAAGAAAGTGGGAGTTTGTGGAGAGAGTGATAGATGATGAATGTATGGCCTCTGTCCTGTAAGAATAATACTGTATAATGGAAGAATCAGACAATCTCAGACATCAGATGAGAGTAAGTTAAATAGAGGACCACAGAGTATGGGTTGAGAGGAGAGAAAGCTAGGTTTTATATTGCCGTTTTGTTTCTCCTATACCTCAAGAACACATAGAGTTAACTGATATAATAAGATCAAGTGAGGAAAGACTAAAGTTTGTGTAAACAGACTACAGTTTGTGTAAACTGTATGTCAACAGTTCTTTGGAAGGAGAGTGACTAGGAGGAAAGATTCATATTATACCTATATCAGGGAAACTTTCATGACATTTCTAATTTGGAATCTCTATTCTAGCAGCAAAGTTCCTTTTCTCTGCAATGTAATTTATCGCTTCCATCTTTCATCATTTGAAGACCTGCTAACTTTTTTTTTCTGAATTCCTCTAAACAATTCATTTTTCTCTTTAAACTGGCATGCTTGGCTTAGCAAACAGAAACCTGGTGATTAGATGAACAACACACATTTTCTAAGGCATATTTTCTGGGGACCTTATGACCTTCAAGAACATATTTGAAGGATCTTATTAATATATTTATTCCAGCAAATAAGGACCCCCCCCCCCCAGAATACATATTTGCTCTTTTAATTTGAAGAGCTCAGTGTGGATATACAGGTGTGAAAAATTTCTGTCATTCAAATTTCTATGTGGAAACGGAGATTTTACTAATTAGAAACTCATTTTCTAAAAGCACATTTTTTCCCAAAATGTAAATTTTTTTTCATATAATTGCTGATAACCCACAGGCTTAGAAATGAAACTATTGTATTGTTATAGCAGAAGCCTTGGAGAAGGAAATGGCAACCCACTCCAGTACTCTTGCCTGGAAAATCCCATGGACAGAGGAGCCTGGTGGGCTACAGTCCATGGGGTCATGAAGAGTCGGACACCACTGAGCGACTTCACTTTCACTTTTCAATTTCATGCACTGGAGAAGGAATTGGCAACCCACTCCAGTGTTCTTGCCTAGAGAATCCCAGGAACGGGGGAGCCTGGTGGGCTGCCATCTATGGGGTCACACAGAGTCAGACACGGCTGAAGCGACTTAGCAGCAACAGCAGCAGCAGAAGCCTTTCTCTCCATACCCCTCTCTTCTCTACCAAGTTTTCTGTCTCTCTAAAACCTAAAATTATTGTGGTTGTTAAAGAAGGTTAGTGAGAATCCAGATTCAAAACAGTGGTCCCACTAAGAAATATTCAGAGAAAAGATGAGAAAGTGAAGGAAGAAACAACAGAGAAGTTGGAAGAGTGAAGAATGAGTAGCACCCGTTTAACATCCACAGAACTGTGTGACTTGACCAGATAACAGGGCGCAGGCACTGAGAAGAGAGAGGCCCTGGTTTGGTTGGGACAACAGCTGAGGTGCTTTCTGTTCACTGCTGTACAGATTACCCAGAGGAGAATCATTTTGGAAAGACAGAAAATCCTTTGAAAATCAGCAGCAAAAAAAAAAAAATAAATAAATAAACTGTCTCTGAGGTATTGGGATGATGCATAGGCCAAAGGGTTCAGTATGTTGGGTCTCAGGTTAGAAGATCAGACTTCACACTATATATTGACATTGAATTTCATTGAGTTTGGCAATACATGAAAGATACAAATGGGTATGGTCCCATGAAATGGACAGGTAAATACAAGGAAAAAAATCTTCATGGAGATCTTGGAAACAAAATTTAAATTCGGGATGGGGAACATATGTATACCTGTGGCAGATTCATTTTGATATATGGCAAAACCAATACAATATTATAAAGTTAAATAAAATTAAATTTAAAAAAAGAAATAAAGTCAATATGACTAAATGCAACTAAAAAAAAATTTAAAGATGATGTGTAAGGGGAAGCGAGTGTAACATGAATTATCACAATAATAGGGAATCAAGAATGTTCTTTTCAAAAAATCCACCAGAAAGTTTTTTCAAGAGATGGGTTATGTCTAATAGAAGGAGATACAACTGAGAAATTAAGGAAAATCAAGATAAAAGGATTGTCTTTGCAGTTAGGGAAATTCCAGATTTAGTGAGACTAGTTTCAATAGAATCTTGATAAGATAAAGCCAGATGTAATGAGTTGTACTGATGGATAATGAGGAAATGATGACAGGAGGTAGAGGTCTTTTCTAATGAATTTGTCTATGAAAAAAGGGAGAGATTAAACCAGTAATAGAGGAGGAGAGGATGAAGAAAAATATTGTGTGCTGGCCAGTGATGGGTGAAATGGGACTCTTGAAGTTTTAAGAAGAGTAAACTGAAATAATAATTTATAAGTTTGCATTAAAATTTTATAGCACATACAACCATGGAAAATAAGATTAATTAAACACTATTTACTTGACTGAGATTAAATATATATTTCTCATTTCTGTGACTAAAATCACAGAAGTCTATGAAAACCAGAGTCAGTACTTTCATTGCTAATTTGAAATTCTTAACAATGCTAGTGGAGAATTTCTGTTTAATCATAAAATTTAAATTCTGAGGACTGCATCATCACTGAGATTATAAGATAAGAACTCATAATCTGAGTTTTCATAATCACTGAGAACAACTGATGGTCTCCAAGAACATTTTCTAGTAGGGGGCGTCTGTGCCTGTGTGTGTGTGTCCTTTATAAACTGTTTTGCCTTTTGAATATAAGGAATTTTATCCAATGATCTGCTGTGGTCCACCAAGTACTGATTTTGTGCATATACACCCACAGCACACAAGCACACGTAGTACCATGCTTAATTCCTGTCTAAAGTCAGGAAATGTGAGGCTTAATGATCAACTGAATCAGGCAAACATGCAGACATTCTTTTCATTTCATATCTATGCTCTCATGATAAATGCCCCAATGACTGATTTTCTGGAAGATGATCCTAAGAGTCCTAGTGAAATGCAAAATTAATTGAAAAATATTCAGTATTCATGTTTAAAAAACAAAATATTGATAAAAATATACTTAAGTTTATGTAAGAAGATTTTAATACATCAAACAGTTTATTTTTTATACTCTGGAAACAGCTAAAACAATTCATTAATGTATTTTATTCTGTTTGTCTAGCATTGCTCCACTTTGTCAGGATATATTTTTAAAATGTTTCCCCAGTATTCACAGCATCTTCCAAATTCTCTCAAGAATGATCTACTCACTTCAAGTCTATTGATTTTAAATTTCATCTGGAGTGCAGAAATGTTATATACTTTTTCAAAAATTAAATAAATATAACTGCCATGTCTGCATGCTCCACAGAACAGTAAGAAAGATTCCAAGTAGTATGCCCTTTGTGAAAGAATCACTCTCACATGCTAAAAAATGTTTTAAAGATGACTGGAAATTGTGGATTTCTTTCACTCAGTACCAAGCCATTATTTTTTTCCTCATTTTTTTTTTATGTCACTGTAATAGCAGTACTCATTCTCCTTGCTCTATATGGATGTATCCAGAACAATTAAAGTAAATATTTAAAATTTACTAACACAGCTATGGTTTTTACTGGTGTCAGAAATCTGTCAAAACCAAAAAGACGGGTCTTTTATCCCTAGCATTTGGTCTCAATGTGTCTGATGTCCTTCATAATGTCAAGAAAGAAATTTGCACTCACTGTTCCAAGGCTGAGTTATAGGAGTGATGGACCAAACACAGGGAACAGAAGTGCACATTTGAAGTAAGGCTAATCTAAATTCAAATGCACTTACCATGTAACTGGGCAATTTTCTTATCTTCTCCACTACCATGTCATCTTTTTTTTCCCCAAATATTGCAACAGGTATTTCAAGGATATCTGCCACCACCTTTGCCTCCCTATGAATGTTCTTTGCATAGTAACAACCTGTGAAGTGGTAACTGTCTGAAAAAAGACATCAGGCAAAATGTTACATCAGAAAGAAGCGCCATGAGCAGAACGAAACTCCAAAATTGTGGAATCAAAGATAATCAAAAGCATTTCAAGACAGCTCTCTCTCTCTCTTTCACAACTACATACAACTGCCAGCATCAGTAAGACATTCTCATACATCTAGGAGGGAAATACTTTTTGGAAAGCTAGTATCTTTCCCTTAAAAGTTTCTTATGGAGTACCAGTGAATATTTTTTAGGATGCAGTTGTTATCTTAATATTTATTGGTCTGTCAGTTATTAAATTCCTGAATGCTTTCTCTTTGATTATACACCTCTTTGCTGTATCTTGCTACTTCACAAAAATATACATCTATTGTAAGAGAAAGTATGGTTAAATTGTAATAGAAATAATCTTGTCTTTTTAGTTACTATTTAGGCTATTTAAGCATTTAATCACTTAATCCAAAGAGATTAACTTTACTTTAATTTTAGTGTAGAAGATCTAATAATGACATGAATTTAAGTTTTCATTTGGTTAATTACTTGAGTAAGGGTCATCTATATCTATCATCAGAAGCAGATAGATGAAGCTGTTAAGTTACAAAAATAAGTATATTCTCTAGAACTAGGGTAGGTAGGTAGGTAGGTATTGGGATCCATCAAAATGGAACTAAATATAGATGCCACACAAAACATGTTAGGAGAGTAGTCATTTGCATACTAAGGACAGAATTTCTATATTTGATCCTTTAATGTTTTTATTTGTCAGTGTTTCACTACTTCTGGGTTTTCTCTGACACTGCAAGGTAATTTTCTTCTGTTACTCCCCTTAATGAATATGAATTTTTTTTCTACTATATTCCTTCCATTCATGATTATTCTTCTTAACAATTTTTGTGACATTTAAAACCTTTTAAGTTTGCTTTAACTCAACTAAAAAAATGTATCCATTAATTATAGTGTGAGTCCAAATATTTTACACAGATTTTCTTTAGCTATAATCTCCCCTTGCTTTTTGTGTAAGACTTGAATGGTTAATGAGAATTTATATTCACAAATAATTTTAAACTGGAATAAAGTATGGGAATTTTGAATCTTAGTGACTCCCAGACTAGTTTTTATAATGAGGCCATTTAAAAAATTGTCTTAGTAAGTGTTCTAAAATTTTAAAAATTAATACACTTTAGTATAGATTTTACACACATATACACATGAAACAAAAATAAACGTACTGTGCATTTTCACATTTGTGAAGCAATTTGGAGAAAATATGTAAAGATAAACAAAAAACACTGACATTTCAAAATGGTAGAGATAGGAAGCCTTCAACCCTCATTTTTGTCACAAGCACACCAATTCAACAATAATTCACAAACATTCCTTTTGTGAGAAATCCAGGACCTGGTCAGCAGTGTGAAACCAGAACCTCGGTGAGTGTAAAACCAACCACATCAAAACCAAGGAGTTCATTCAGAAAATATAGAGACATTCCAGACACCCTCTTGTCATTATTCTTATTCCCACAAAGTGCTATACAATCTGTGTGAAACCACAGATGTAGCTTCTCCTTGGGAAGAAAGAGTTATATTGTGTGTCCAATGCCTCCATTTTTCCAGTGGCTACTATAAGGACTCTCCTGCCCCAGACTACTGAGAGGAAACAGCATACTCTAACCACCCTAGGTCAGTGAGAGGGAGAGATGGTGGTTCAGACTGACAGTACCAGACCACTCCCTCCAGCCCAGCACAGAGCGAGCAGTTGAAAAACTCCAGCTCTTAGCTTATCCCAGGAGAGAAAAAGAGGTACAATGAGCACACAATAATCCAACTTACTGGGGGCTGCCTGAGGAAGCAGTCTCAGTCTCTCTTGTCTCACAGTTGTTATGGGACGAGCATACTTTTGATGCCTGGGAGCATCTAAAATGCATTTTATGGGAACAGAGAAAGTGGATTGGACTACCACAAAGCTGTGAGAATCTCTGAGCAGGCTACATGATGGTGCTCTTCTCTAGTACAAGGATAATCCATGAAGACTAGGAGAGGTGGCTACTTTGTGTAATATATGGACAACAATATAGAGAGTTAAAAAAGTGAATAAAAAAGAAAATATTTTTCAAACAATGGACTCTTCAGACACTAGCTCTAAATAAAAGAAAATATATCATTTACTTATCAAAGGATTCAAAATAGCTGTATTGAAGATGCTTACTAAGGCCACTATAATAATTTTGTTACAAGTTGACAGAACTTTAGCTAGACTATGGAAGAAACACAAGCTGGAATCAAGATTGCCGGGAGAAATATTAATAGCCTCAGATATGCAGATGATACCACCCTTATGGCAGAAAGTGAAGAGGAACTAAAAAGCCTCTTGATGAAAGTGAAAGTGGAGAGTGAAAAAGTTGGCTTAAAGCTCAACATTCAGAAAATGAAGATCATGGCATCCGGTCCCAACACTTCATGGGAAATAGATGGGGAAACAGTGGAAACAGTGTCAGACTTTAATTTTGGGGGCTTCAAAATCACTACAGATGGTGACTGCAGCCATGAAATGAAAAAGACGCTTAGTCCTTGGATGGAAAGTTATGACCAACCTAGATAGCATATTCAAAAGCCGAGACATTACTTTGCCAACAAAGGTCCATCTAGTCAAGGCTATGATTTTTCCAGTGGTCATGTATGGATGTGAGAGCTGGACTGTGAAGAAGGCTGAGCACCAAAGAATTGATGCTTTTGAACTGTGGTGTTGGAGAAGACTCTTGAGAGTCCCTTGGACTGCAAGGAGATCCAACCAGTCCATTCTGAAGGAGATCAGCCCTGGGATTTCTTTGGAAGGAATGTTGCTAAAGCTGAAACTCCAGTACTTTGGGCACCTCATGCGAAGAGTTGACTCATTGGAAAAGACTCTGATGCTGGGAGGGATTGAGGGCAGGAGGAGAAGGGGATGACAGAGGATGAGATGGCTGGATGGCATCACTGACTCGATGGATGTGAGTCTGAGTGACCTCCGGGAGTTGGTGATGAACAGGGAGGCCTGGTGTGCTGCAATTCATGGGGTCGCAAAGAGTCAGACACGACTGAGTGACTGAACTGAACTGAACTACATAGAGAAAAGACTCAAATAAATAAAATCATAATTGAAACATGAGGCATATGGACAATTATTTGCCAACAAACTTGATAACCTAGAAAAAATAAATAAATTCCTAGAAACATGTTGTTGTTCAGTCACCAAGTCGTGTCCGACTCTTTGTGAACCCATGGACAGCAGCACACCAGGCTGCCCTGTTCCTCACCATCTCCTAGAGTTTGCCCAAGTTCATGTCCATTGAATGGGTGATGCAATTTAATCATCTCATCCTCTGTCACCCTGTTCTCCTTCTGCCTTCAATCCTTCCCAACATCAGGGTCTTTTCCAGTGAGCCAGCCAAAGTATTAGAGCTTCATCTTCAGCATCAGTCCTTCCAAAGAGCATTCAGGGTTGATTTCCTTTAAGACTGACTGGCTTGATCTCCTTGCTTTTCAAGGGACTCTCAAAAGTCTTCACCAGCACCACAGTTCAAAAGCATCAATTTCTGGGTGCTCTCCCTTTTTTATTGTCCAGGTCTCACATCTGTACATGACTACTGGAAAGACCATAGCCTTGCTATATGGGACCTTTGTCAGTAAAGTGATGTCTTTGCTTTTTAACACACTGTCTAGGCTTGACATAGCTTTCCTGTCAAGAAGCAACTGTCTTCTAATTTCATGGCTGCAGTCACCATCCACAGTGACAAAACATATAACCTATCAAAAGTGAATCATGGAGAAATAAAATTCTGAACAGATATATAAGTAGTATGCTTATCAAATTAATAACCAAGAAACTCCAAATAAAGAAAAGCTTAGGACAAGATGGTTTTACTGCTGAGTTCTACCAAACATTCATTCATAAATTAAAAGATGTATTATTATAGAAATATCCATTCTAACTTATCTATTGATTCAACGCAATCACTACCAAAATCTCAATGAAGATTTTACAGAAATAGAAAAAAAAAGATTTTGAAATTCATATGAAAACCTAAAGATCCCAAGTACCCAAAGCAATCTTGAGAAATTTTCAAGCTGGAGGCATCACAATCCTAATTTAAAATATGTGTTGCAAAGGAACAGTACTTAATACAGTATGGTACTGCCATAAAGACACACACATAGACCAATGGATTAAAACAGAGGACCAGAAATAAATCAGTCAATCATTCTTCAACAAAAGTTTGAAAAATGCACAACTGAGAAAAAATAATCTCTTCAACAAATGATGTTGAGAAAATTATATATCCACATATAAGATAATGAATTTGGAAACATTTTACAATATACACAAAAATCAACACAAAAGGGTTGAAATAATTAAACGTAAGACCTACAACTATTAAATTCTTAGAAAAAAGACATAGGGGAAAAGCTTCAGAACATTGGTCTTAGCACTGTTCATGGATATGACACAAAAAGTGCATGCAAAAAGCAAAAATGGACAAGTAAGAACACATTAAATTAAGAAGCTTTTGCATGTCAAAGGAAACAGTCAACAGAGTGAAGTCAACCTAGAAAATCAGATAAAATATTTGCAAACCATGTTTCAGATAGAGTTAATTTCCAAAATATTTAGGAAATTTCTACAGGTCAATAGCAAGCAAACAAAAGCCAATAATCTAATTTTTAAATGGGCTAGACATGAAAAAAGACATAGAAGATTCTTAAGTGCACATCACTAAGTGAAAAAAAAAAAAAAAAACAATCTAAAAAGGTTAAATACTATCTAGTTCCAACTACATGACATCTTGGAAAAGATAAAAGTATGGGGATATTAAGAAGATCAGTGGTTGCTGGGGGTTCGAGGGGTATATAAATAGAACATAGAGGATTCTTCAGTTCAGTTCATTTCAGTCACTCAGTCATGTATGACTCTTTGTGACCCCATGGACTACAGCACACCAGGCCTCCCTATTCACCACCAACTCCTGGAGTTTACCCCAACTCATGTCTATTGATTCGGTGATGCCATCCAACCATCTTATCCTCTGTCTTCCCCTTCTCCTCCTGCCTTCAATCCTTCCCAGCATCAGGGTCTTTTCAAATGAGTCCGCTCTTCACAACAAGTGTCCAAGTATTGGATTTCAGCTTCAACATCAGTCCTTCCAATGAACACTCGGGACTGATCTCATTTAGGATGGACTGATTGGATCTCGTTGCAGTCTAAGGGACTCTAAAGAGTCTTCTCCAACACCACAGTTCAAAAACATCAATTCTTTGGTGCTCAGTTTTCTTTATAGTCCAAGTCTCACATCCATACACGACCATTGGAAAAACCATAGCCTTGACTAGACAGATCTTTTTTAGCAAAGTAATGTCTCTGCTTTTTAATGTCCTGTCTACATTGGTCATAACTTTTCTTCCAAGGAGTAAGCGTCTTTTAATTTCATGGCTGCGGTCACCATCTGCAGTGATTTTGGAGCTCCCCAAAACAAAGTCTGTCACCGTTTCCACTGTTTTCCCATCTATTTGCCATGAAATGATGGGACCAGATGCCATGATCTTCGCTTTCTGAATGTTGAGCTTTAAGCCAACCTTTCCACTCTCCTCTTTCACTTTCATCAAGAGGCACTTTAGTTCTTCTTCATTTTTTGCGATAAGGGTCATGTCATCTGCATATCTGAGGTTATTGATATTTCTGCTGGCAATCTTGATTCCAGCTTGTGCTTCCTCCAGCCCAGCATTTCTCACGATGTACTCTGCATATAAGTTAAATAAGCAGGGTGACAATATATAGCCTTGATGTATTCCTTTTCCTATTTGGAACCAGTCTGTTGTTCCATGCTCAGTTCTAGCTTTTGCTTCCTGACTTGCATACAGATTTCTCAAGAGGATTTTTAGGGGAGTGAAAATATTGACTAGGATATTTATAATGATGGATATATGTCATTTTACATTTGTCTAAATTCATAGAACGCTTGGAGTGAATCCTAAGGTAAGCTACAGACTTTAGGCAATTTGGATGTATCACTGTAGATTCATTCTTAAAAAGAACTGTACTATTCTGGTGAGTGATGCTGATAATGGGAGGAGGTTTAGCATGTGTGGGGTAAATAATACATGAGAAAACTCTGTACTTTCTTCTCAGTTTTGTTGGTAATCTAAACCGGCCCCCCACAAAAAAAAAAAAAGAAAAATCTTAAAATATGGTAAAGAATCAGGGACATTTTTCCAAAAACAGACTTACAAGGGACCAACTGGTGTGTGAAAAGATGCTCAATATCACTAGTCAAGGAAATGTCAATCAAAACCAAAATGAGATACTATTTCACCTCTGTTAGCATGACTATTATGAAGAAATAGTCATGTGATTGTTGCAACAATAGCAATTGTTGCTGAGAATGTGGAGAAAAGGGAACCCTTGTACACTGTTAGTGCAAATCCACAATGGTACAGCATCTATGAAAAACAGTGTAAGAGGTTCCTAAAAATTAAAAATACAGTTCTTATATGATCCATCAATCTCACATTGAAATCAGGATCTCAAAGAGTTATTAGCACCTCAGTATTCATTGCAGTGCTATTGACAATAGCCAAGATGTGGAAACACCGTAAATGTCCATTGACAGGTGAATGGGTAAATAAAATCTGGTCTTTACATATAATGGGATATTACTCAGTCTTAAGAAAGAGGAATGCCTCATTATGAAATAGCAGGGATGAACTTTGAAGACCTAAAGCTAAGTGAAATGTCAAACACAGAAGGACAAACACTACAAAATTCCACTTTTATGAGGTACATAAAATAGTTAAAATAGAATCAGAGAGTAGAATAGTAGTTTTAAGGGGTTGGGACAAGGCAGAGAATGGGGAGGAATGGGAAATTGCTAATCAATGTATACAGTTTCAGTTATGCAAGACAAATGTGCTCTGTAGATCTTCTGTGCCTATAGTTACACTACTGTACTGTACACTTAAAAACTTAAGAGGGTAAACCTCATGTTGTGTTCTTACTAAAATAAAACAAATTTTTTTAAAAATTAATCAAATATTTGTGCAAATTTGCCTCTCTGAAATGTTCCATAAAAGTTATAAATTTATAAAATCCTCTTTACCAGTAACTATTTTTAGAGTTGATAATTCACTGTTACTCACTTTTACTCAATAGAATCTAAAAAAAAAAATTTCTGCCTCCATTTTTCATTTTGCGAAGTCATACTATTCAACAAACGTGCTCAAGAGCACCTTTATTCATTTTACCATCCTCTTCAAAATTTTACAATAGCTTTTCACTGCCTCTCAAAACATTGTCTTATCCTGGAATTCAAACACATCTATAACATCTGAGAATCTGTCATAACTGTAGCAGTATCATCTGCCACACTATTGACTTTGAAGTTGAGCCCATAGAGAAGAGAAGGAAGCTGACTGCAGACAGAAATGAAGTCAGGAATATCATTTTTAACTAAGCACTGGTCTCTCCAAGCCAAATTTTACTGTTCCTAACTCCAAGGAACAGGGTGAACTAGATCTTGATCTGTGTTCGTGGCAATAGTGAGTGGTCTCTGGTCTATAGAGTGTCATTTATAGATGACACGTGTTAGCAGTGTCATCTACCATGATGAAAGCAGAAATGTCTTTCAGAACAAAAAAAGTGCCAGCAAGTAGAGTTAGAAGTAGAGTTTCCATCAGAGGTGAGAAGATTCTTCCAAGAGCTTAATAAGGGTCTGGATCCAAGCCAAGAAGGTCTATACTGACAGTAGGGACAAGCAGTGTTATTTAGAAAAGGGAGTTGCTACTGCTAAATCGCTTCACTTGTGTCTGACTCTGTGCGATCCCATAGACGGCAGCCCACCAGGCTCCCCAGTCCCTGGGATTCTCCAGGCAAGAACACTGGAGTGGGTTGCCATTTCCTTCTCCAATGCAGGAAAGTGAAAAGTGAAAGTGAAGTCGCTCAGTCGTGTCCAACTCTTATCGACCCCGTGAACTGCAGCCCACCAGGCTCCTCTGTCCATGGGATTTTCCAGGCAAGAGTACTGGAGTCGGGTGCCATTGCCTTCTCCGAGAAAAGGAGGGTCGCACAGAGTCGGACACGACTGAAGCGACTTAGCAGCAGCAGCAAGGGAACATGGGGTTGCCAGGGTTCATACAATTAATTCTGCAAACTGATATCCTTAATCACACTTTACATAAAGATCCTATCTCACTGTCAGGTATAATATTCTTCTGATTGGCTCAGATCCCATAGAATTAAGAATATTCATCAATGGTTGATAAAGAAAGTTATAGTAACTACAGCAAATTTCTGCTTTTTCCTGAAACCAGGCTAAAATCAGGGATCAAGATGAACAAGATTTTTAAAAATCTAGCAGTCTTTCTTTTAGCAAAATGATTACTCATGTGTGTAAAGTCTGTTTTCTCATATGCAGATTTTGAAACTACGACTGAAGTGACTTAGCTTAGCAGGATTTGGTAGATCTATTGATAGGGATTATATATTGTAAGGTATTGGAAAAACACAGTAACATGCTTTATATTTTCTAATGTAAACAAATTAAAGCAAGTTAATTTTTTTTTAAATTCCAGACTCACAATTCAATAAAGTCTGTTTTTTCAATAGTACAAATGAACCTATTTACAAAAATGAAATTGAGTCACACATGTAGAAAAAAAAAAAACAACATACAGTTACCAAGAGGGAAAGGAGAGGGGGAGAGATAAATTGGAATATTGGGATTGACATATACACACTACTATATATAAAATAGATACCAATAAGTACCTATTGTATAACACAGGTAACTCCATCAGAATGCTGCTGCTGTTGCTGCTAAGTCGCTTCAGTCGTGTCCGACTCTGTGTGACCCCATAGATGGCAGCCCACCAGGCTCCCCGTCCCTGGGATTCTCCAGGCAAGAACAGTGGAGTGGGTTGCCATTTCCTTCTCCAATGCATGAAAGTGAAAAGTGAAAGTGAAGTCGCTCCGTCATGTCTGACTCTTAGCGACCCCATGGAGTGCAGCCTACTAGGCTCCTCTGTCCATGGATTTTCCAGGCAACAGGACTGGAGTGGGGTGCCATTGCCTTCTCCACCATCAGTATATATATACACAAATAAATATGTATGTATAACTGCTCCTTGGAAGAAAAGCTATGACCAACCTAGAGAGCATATTAAAAAGCACAGACATTACTTTGTCAACAAAGTTCCCTCTAGTCAAAGCTATGGCCTTTTCCAGTAGCCATGTATGGATGTGAGACTTGGACTATAAAGAAAGCTGAGAGCCAAAGAATTGATGCTTTTGAACTGTGGTGTTCGAAAACTCTTGAGAGTCCCTTGGACTGCAAAGAGATCAAATCAGTCAATCCTAAAGGAAATTAGTCCTGAATATTCATTGGAAGGACTGATGCTAAAGCTGAAAATCCAGTACTTTGGCCAGCTGATGCAAAGAACTTACTCATTGGAAAAGGTCCTGATCTTGGGAAAGATTAAAGGCAGGAGGAGAAGGGGATGACAGAGGGTGAGATGGTAGGATGGCATCACCAACTTGATGGAGATGAGTTTGAGCAAGCTCCGGGAGTTGGTGATGGCCAGGGAATCCAGGCGGACTGCAGTCCATGGGGTTGCAAAGAGTTGGACACGACTGAGTGACTGAAATGAACTGATGACTGACTCACTTTGCTGTAATTAACACAACATTTTAAATCTACTATACTCCAATTAATAGAAAAGTAAAATAAAAAACAGTGGATTTTGGCAGTCTTGACCCACTGTACTCTACTGTGCTGTGCTTAGACACTCAGTCGTATCCGACTCTTTGTGACCACATGGATTTTAGCCCAGCAGGCTTCTCTGTTCATGGGGATTCTCCAGGCAAGAATATTGGGTGTGTTGCCATGCTCTCCCCTGGGGGATCTTTCCACTACATGTCATTATTTTTTCCTCTTACTAGCCCTGCCAAAAGAAGTCAATCTCATACTAAGAGAGCACAGCAATACCATGATGAATATAGAACTACTCCACTGCAAAGTGACTGCACCCATGAAAATAAAAGATACTTGCTCCTTGGAAGAAAAGCTTTGACAAACCTAGACATCATATTAAAAAACAGAGAGGTTACTTTGCTGACAAAGGTCTGTCCAGTCAAAGCTATGGTTTTGTCAGTAGTCATGTATGGATGTGACAGTTGGACTATAAAGAAAGCTGAGAGCCAAAGAATTGATGCTTTTGAACTTTGGTGTTGGAGAAGACTCTTGAGAGTCCTTTGAAATGCAAGAAGATCAAACCAGTCAATCCTAAAGGAAATCAATCCTGAATATTAATTGAAAGGACTAATGCTAAAGCTGAAGCTCCAACACTTTGGACACCAGATGTGAAGAACTGACTCTTTGGAAAAGACCTTGATGCTGGGGAAAGATTGAAGGCAGGAGGAAAGGGGATGACAGAGGATGAGATGGTTGGATGGCATCAGTGACTTGAGGGACATAAGATTGAGTCGGCCCCAGGAGTTGGTGATGGACAGGGAGGCCTGGCATGCTGCAGTCCATGGGGTTCCAGAGTCTGACATAACTGAATGACTGAACTGAACTGAAATGTGTGTACCCAGGAGCCTTCAAGTCTGCAGAAATATACCCTAAGTAAAGCAAACAAACAAAGAATCTTTACAATAATCATCATGTTAAAAGTGCTATATGTGAAACTACAGTATATCCAAAAGTCATACCCAAAAGAAGTATGGCATGTCTTCTTTCTTTTGGTTGTTGTTTGTTTCAGCTTTTCATTCAATCCTGTTGTGCTAAAAAGAAGAGAAAGCAATAAAAACCTTTATACATGATTGAATAATGGTTTACTTACTGCTTCCATAGAAAATGCAGATATCCTGCAAAATGTAAAACAGGAAATAATTTCCATCCTGTAAGGATTTTAACTTTTGGGTTCAGAGCCTAAACTTCTACAGGCATTTGCCAAGCAGGTAATAAAAATTGCAACAGGGTTCTTGTTAATTCACAATCACTATACTTATTTCCGGAGAAGGTGATGGCACCCAACTCCAGTACTTTTGCCTAGAAAATCCCATGGATGGAGGAGCCTGATAGGCTGTAGTCCATGGGGCTGCTAGAATCAGACACGACTGAGCGACTTCACATTCACTTTTCACTTTCCACTTTCCTGCACTGGAGAAGGAAATGGCAACCCACTCCTGTGTTCTTGCCTGGAGAATCCCAGGGATGGGCAAGTCTAGTGGGCTGCCATCTGTGGGGTTGCCCAGAGTCAGACACGACTGAAGCGACGTAGTAGTTGTAGTAGAAGTATACCTATTTCGTTAAATGAAAATATAAGCATAATACTTTACACAACTGTGCATGGTATAGGGGATTATAATTTAAATTGGAAATCTTAACAAAACACTTTGAAAATTAAAATAAATAATTACTTTTAATCCTATAATACTTCCATTAGCAAAAGAAAGTCTGATTTATTTTTTATTTATACTAACTTGTTAGTCATATCTTGTATTTTGTGCTGTACAAATTTAGTCACAAATCTTATCTGTTGTGGTAATGCATATTTTAATTAAGGTTTAAAATAGAAAAAACAAGATCTTTATATAGTAATGTTATTTAAGAATGTGGAATAAAACCCTGCACAATATTTTAAAAGTTATTTTTAGAATCCTGGCAATTGAAAATCATCACATGTATTCGTCAGGGTCCTTTCTTAATCTTCACAGTAAATACCATTTTTAACATTTTATTTACCTAATCAATATTTATTGAGAAAGGCAAACTGATCAATGTTATTTCATTATTTCATAAATGGTTCAGATTTTAGCCCCATGCTTTAAAAAATGTAGTTCAGATGATTCTTCCATTCACCAAATTAATGCTGAGCACACATTTTGTAGCAAACATTTTTCTGGGCATTCACTGAAGGTATCATATGGAGATGAAAGTTTCTGCTCTCCCAGAACTTAAATTATAATGAAGAAACAAAAAATTAGAAATGTGAATGGTTAAGAAAGGCCTTTTTAAGAAAGCAATTAGTAGACTGATAAGCAAATGATAAAAAGAGGTTGTTACACAAGTATTTAAGAGAACAGATTTTAATTTGAAGAGATACTTGTTTCTGGATATAGTTGCTTCTGAATACTGACGTTATAATAGGAAAAATCAAAACCGTACAATGAGCTTCCCAATTTACAGTATCACTAGGACAGAGTATGGAGAAGGCAATGGCAATGGCACCCCACTCCAGTACTCTTGCCTGGAAAAATCCCATGGACGGGGGGAGCCTGGTGGGCTGCAGTCCATGGGGTCACTAAGAGTCGGACAGGACTGAGCGACTTCACTTTCACTTTTCACTTTCCTGCATTGGAGAAGGAAATGGCAACCCACTTCAGTGAGGACTCCAGGCATGGGGGAGCCTGGTGGGCTGCCGTCTATGGGGTCGCACAGAGTCTGATACAACTTAGCAACAGCAGCAGGAGCAGGAGAGAGTAAATCATGGGAGACAACTATGAAAAGTGTTTATAAAGGATGTAATTTCAAACAGTCTACTCTTTGCTGGTGAATCAAAATGAAATTCTCCCTTGAATATTATTATTGTGGCATAAATTTAAGAAAATTCCCAAATATTGCTTAATACATCTGGCACAAGCATATAATAATTTCCCCTACAGTCTGGAACAGATGGAACAAAATACTATTGCTATTTTTCTTAAGCGAATTGTGCTAAGTTCACAGCACACTCTAGAAGATGATTCACAGGTGTATTTTCAAAAAAGCAAAGCTTAAATATTTTTGGATTAGGAATTTTCTTTAGTTACAGTTAATTCATATGTCCCCATAGACAGAGTGTATTTCTTTAGCCAAGCAAAGCAATACCAAATTTTAATTGGATTTCACTATTAATCCATAATATTGTTTCTTTAGAGAAAGTAATAAAATCCATCAGAATACATGGCTATTGTAGAAAGTCACTCTATATTTGCTACATGTGTTTGTCAATGGACACTAAATGCCTCGTGAGTTACTCTTATTTAATCTGCTGAAGAGTCTTACTGCCTTCGGAAGATAAAGAGTCCCATCCTCAGATAACAGGCAGGAGGTAATATGGGTAATGTCTAGATATTGTTCAGAGTTGCACCGGAACGTTGCCCACCTAGAAAATTTCTGGAGAGCGGTATTTTGCTGAAAGTCAGTTTTCATCCCACTGATGTCCACCAAGACATGAAGATCCAGAGCTTGTAAACTGCACTAACCAAGGAAAATGTAGTGACTCTAGGAGTGATATCACTCCTCAAAAAGTAAAATTAGGAGTTTATATGCAGTGGGTAAAATTTCCATGTGGAAAGTTTTAGTTCCCATTCAGACAAGGTAAAAATCCAATGCAAGGAAACCAGTTAGAATCTTGAGGATGATCCTTAAACTAACTACTGCAATGTGATTATTGTTTTAATGTATCATAATGTTTACATCATAAAAATAAACTATCACCCATTCCTGTGAGTCATCAATCAAATACAGTCTCCTCCCTATTTAAAGGATAAAATTATTTTACTAATTAATATGTGTAGTTGAAAGGCAGTGTGACAAATAGTTAAGAGGCTGACTTTTGGATTTGACCATTTGGGCTTAAATTTCTGTTCATTCTCTTATTAACTATGTACTCTAAGCAAGTTATCCAAATTTTCTATAGCTCAGTTTCCAAATCTTAAACTAAGAATTATAATTGCAATTACCTTTTAAGACTGTGAAAGAATAAAAATATTTTAATGCATACAGTGCTTTAAAATGCCTAGAATATAGTAAGCATTCAGTAGATATCAGTTATTATCATCATTATTATCCTTAGAATTAATGAGGATGCCAACCAGGTGCTGGTAGATAGAGATGTCAGTCAATTAACAATAAAGGAGTGAAGAAAGCAATTAGTATTCTCTGGGAAGTGTGGCTAAAATGCAACAGAGCCACTAGCGAGTAATTAAAATAATGCCTGCGGTCAAAGGTCCTATAATGGGGAGGCATCTGAATGTGCTTAGGGGAAATCATCATTGAAATAATAAGGAGTTCAGAAAAGAAAACCACTGAGCAACAAACTGTAGAAATCAAGTAGGATGGAAAGGTCTTAGTGGAGGAGCAGGAAAGAGTTGCCCTTTGACACTGTAGGAGAGCAATTTGGAATTGTTATAAATATATTTGGGGCAATGTTGACTAAAAAAGATGTACAACTTGAAAGTTTCAAGTTAAGTTTTATTGGGGGCAAAATAAGGACCGCAGCCTGGGAGGCGGCAACTCAGATAGCTCTGAGAGACTACTCCCCAGATGCAGTAGGGGAAGGTCAATATATAAGGTTTTGGTGAAGGGGGGTTCAATACCATTAAGTATTCATTTTACAAAAGGTTTTTTGTTAGTCATGAAGATCTGATGTCACCATGAAGGCATTTGGTGCTTCTCTAGATATGAGGAGATGCAAAGATTGAGATCATAAAATTTGTTCCTAAAAGTATCCAGGCATGTAAAGACCTGTCCCACCATTTTCCCTGGAGCACAGAATGCCACACTCCACACTGAACCCCCTCAGCAGTTGTTGAAGGTCAACAGCCATAGCAGCACAGGGTACTCCATAGACGCAGATGGCAGATGCCTTTGCTGTTCAGTTGGCAATGCTCTTGATAAGTGTCAGTTTGTTTTTGACAGTAAGTAGGTGAGAATATATGAACTCTCATTTGGTGGTTACATTTTTATTTTCAGAGAATCAATGACAGATATTTATAAAATGAAATAATAGAGTCTCATGCTAAACTTTGAGTGAGAAAATAAGAGTTTAGAATTATATGGGACAGGAAAGAAAGAGAGATGATTAAAGAAAATTAAAATAGTGACTGTACATTGAGAAGACAGATATGATTGTCGTTCATTAGCTACAAATAAAAACTGTCTGAAACTTGGATTATATCCTTCAACAGAATGCATTTTATTAGTCCAGGAATGAAAAAATCAGATTGGAATAGTGACTTAAGGGGCTTGAATTTTAATAGAAAAATAAGAAAGAAATATAAGCATCTTAAGGTATTAAGAGTGTCTCTGTAAAAGGAGCTGAATAGAAAGAAAAAGGCAACAGAACAAGAAAAATGATTAATTTAAGAAAATTTGAAGAAATTTGTCATCAGGGTCTCTGTAACATTGAATTGTGGGTTAAACTCAATGGTAAAATAGATGTCTGAAGATGCTTTACAAATAGCTGTGAAAAGAAGACAAGTGAAAAGCAAAGGAGAAGAGGAAAGATATATCCATTTGAATGCAGAGTTCCAAAGAAGAGCAAGGAGAGATAAGACTTTCTCAGTGATCAGTGAAAAGAAATAGAGGAAAGCAATAGAACGGGAAAGACTATAGATCTCTTCAAGAAAATTAGAGATACCAAGGGAACATTTCATACAAACATGGCTCAATAAAGGACAAAAATGGTATGGTTCTAACAGAAGCAGAAGATATTAAGAAGAGTTGGCAAGAATAAACTGAAGAACTATACGAGAAAGATCTTCACTACTCAGATAATCACGAAGGTGTGATCATTCACCTGCTGCTGCTGCTGATAAATCACTTCAGTCATGTCTGACAGCAGCCCATCAGGCTCCCCTATCCCTTGGATTCTCCAGGCAAGAACACTCGAGTGGGTTGCCATTTCCTTCTCCAATGCATGAAAGTGAAAAGTGAAAGTGAAGTCACTCAGTCATGTCCGACTCTTCGTGACCCCATGGACTGCAGCCTACCAGGCTCCTCCGTCCATGGGATTTTCCAGGCAAGAGTACTGGAGTGGGGTGCCATTGCGTTCTCTGGATCACTCACCTAGAGCCAGGCATCCTGGAACACGAAGTCAATTAGGCCTTAGGAAGCATCACTACGAACAAAGCTAGTAGAGGTGATGGAATTCCAGCTGAGCTATTTAAAATCCTATAAGATGATGCTGTGAAAATGCTGCATTCAATAGGCCAGCAAATTTGGAAAGCTCAGCAGTGGCCACAGGACTGGAAAAAGTCAGTTTTCATTCCAATCCCAAAGATAGGCAATGCCAAAGAATGCTCAAAGTACCACACAATTGCACTCATCTTGCTATTGCTATTGCTAAGTCACTTCAGTCGTGTCCAACTCTGTGTGACCCCATAGATGGCAGCCCATCAGGCTTCCCCATCCCTGGGATTCTCCAGGCAAGAACACTGGAGTGGGTTGCCATTTCCTTCTCCAATGCATGAAAGTGAAAAGTGAAAGTGAAGTCGCTCAGTCATGTCCGACCCTCAGAGACCCCTCAGACTGCAGCCTTCCAGATTCCTCCATCCATGGAATTTTCCAGGCAAGAGTACTGGAGTGGGGTGCCATTGCCTTTTCCATGCACTCATCTTACATGCTAGTAAAAAAATGTTCAAAATTCTCCAGGCCAGACTTCAAAAGTATGTGAACCATGAACCTCCAGATGTTAAAGCTGGTGTTAGAAAAGGCAGAGGAACCAGAGAACAAACTGATGGATCACCAATAAAGCAAGAGAGTTCCAGAAAAACATCTATATCTGCTTTATTATGCAGGAGGAAATGGTACCCCACTCCAAGACTCTTGCCTGGAAAATCCCATGGACGGAGGAGCCTGGTAGGCAATAGTCCATGTGGTCTCAAAGAGTTGGACACGACTGAATGACTTCACTTCACTCACTTCATACTTTATCACTGGAGAAGGAAATGGCAACCCATACCAGTATTCCTTCCTGGAGAATCCAATGGAGAGAGGAGCCTGGTGGGCCATGGTCCATGGGGTCACAGAGAGTAGGACACGACTGAAGTGATTAAGCACACACTCTGCTTTATTGACTACGCCAAAGCCTTTGACTGCATGGATCACCGGAAAGTGTGGAAAATTCGGGAAAAAGATGGGAATGCCAAACCACCTGACCTGCCCCTTGAGAAATCTGCATGCAGGTTAGGAAACAACAGTTAAAACCAGACATGGAACAGACTGGTTCCAAAGAGGAAAAGGAGTACATCAAGGCTGTATATTCTCACCCTGCTTATTCAACTTATATGCAGAGTACATCATAAGAAACACTGAGGTTGAGGAAGCACAAGCTGGAAACAACTAGCCAGGAGAAAAATCAATAACCTCAGATATGCAGATGACACCACCCTTATGGCAGAAAGTGAAGAAGAATTAAAGAGCCTCTTGATGAAAGTGAAAGAGGAGAGTGAAAAAATTGGCTTAAAGCTCAACTTTCAGAAAACGAAGATCATGGCATCTGGTCCCATCACTTCATTGCAAATAGATAGGCAAACAGTGGCAACAGTGGCTGACTTTATTTTTGGGGACTCCAAAGTCACTGCAGGTGGTGACTGTAGCCAAGAATTTAAGAGATGCTTACTCTTTGGAAGAAAAGTTATGAACAACGTAGATGCATATTAAAAAGCAGAGACATTACTTTGTCAACAAAGGTCCACCTAGCCAAGGCTATGGTTTTTCCAGTAGTCATGTATGGATGTAAAAGTTGGAATATAAAGAAAGCTGAGTGCCAAAGAATTGATGTTTTTGAACTGTGATATTGGAGAAGACTCTTGAGAGTCCCTTGAACTGCAAGGAGATCCAACCAGTCCATTCTAAAGGAAATCAGTCCTGAATATTCATTGGAAGGACTGATGTTGAAGTTGAAACTCCAGTACTTTGGCCACCTGATGTGAAGGGCTGACTCATTTGAAAAGACCCTGGTGCTGGGAAAGATTAAAGGCAGGAGGAGAAGGGGATGACAGAGGATGAGATGGTTGGATTGCATCACTGACTCAATAGACATGAGTTTGATAAAACTTTGGGAGTTGATGTTGGACACGGTGGCCTGGCATGCTCCAGTCCATGGGGTTGCAAAGAATCAGATACGACTGAGCAACTGAACTGAATGAACTCAGTGCCAAAATGGACAGATAGAATTGTGTCTTAGGAACAATGAAAGCAAAAGTCACTCAGTCGTGCCCGACTCTTTGCAACCCCATGGACTATACAGTCTATGGAATTATCCAGGCCAGAATACTGGAGTGGGTAACCTTTCCCTTCTCCAGGAGATCATCCCAACCCAGGTTCAACTAAGTCACTGGCATTGCAAGTGAATTCTTTATCAGCTAAGCCACCAGGGAAGCCCATTAGAAACAATGAACTGGTTCAAAAATGGGAATGGAGTAGATCGAGCTGTGTATTGTCACCTTATTTTTTTATCTCTAATGCAGACATCATCTTAAATGCCAAGCTGGATGAATCAAAACCTAGAATCAGATTGCTGGGAGAAGTATAAGCAACATCATATATGCAGATGATACCTCTCTAAGTGAAAGTGAAGAGGAACTAAAGAGCCTCTGGACAATGGTGAAAGAGGAGAGTGAAAACTCTGGCTTAAAACCCAACATGCAAAATCTAAGATCAAGTCATCCAATCTCATCACTTCATGGCAAACAGAAGGAGGGTAAAGTGGAAGCAGTAACATATTTTCTTTTGGGGGGCTCCAAAATGCCCATGGATAGTGACTAGAGCCTTGAGATTAAAAGAAGCTTACTCCTTGGAAGAAAAGCTATGAAAAACCTATACCACATATTAAAAAGCAGAGACATCACTTTACCAACAAAGGTCCATATAGTCAAAGCTATGGTTATTCCATTGGTCATGTACAGATGTGAGAGTTGGACCATAAAAAGGCTGAACATAAAAGAATTGATGGTTTTTAACTGTGGTGTTGGAGAAAACTCTTGAAGTGCCTTGAACAGCAAGGACATCAAATCAATCAATCCTAAAGAAAATCAAGTGTGACTATATTAAAAAGCAGAGGCATTACTTTGTGAACAAAGGTCCGTCTAGTCAAGGCTATGGTTTTTCCAGTAGTCATGTATGGTTGTGAGATTTGGACTATCAAGAAAGCTGAGCACTGAAGAGTTGATGCTTCTAAACTGTGGTGTTGGAGAAGACTCTTGAGAGTCCTTTGGACTGCAAGGAGTTTCAACCAGTCCATCCTAAATGAAATCATTCCCGGGTGTTCAATGGAAAAACGGATGTTGAAGCTGAAACTCCAATATATTGGGCACCTGATGTGAAGAGCTGACTCATTTGAAAAGACACTGATGTTGGGAAGGAGGAGAAGGGGACGACAGAAGATGGTTAGATGGCATCACCGACTCAATGAACATGAGTTTAGGTAAACTCCGGGAGTTGCTGATGGATAAGGAGGCTCGGCGAGCTGTGGTTCATGGGGTCACAAAGAGTCAGAAACGACTGAGAGACTGAACTGATACTGATACCGATTCACTGGAATGTCTGATGTTGAAGCTGAAGCTCCAATACTTTGGCCACCTGATGAGAACGGAAAACTCATTGGAAAAGACTCTGATGCTGGGAAAGTTTGAGGGCAGGAGAAGGGGATAACAGGGGATGAGATGGTTGGATAGCATCACCACCTCAACTGATATGAGTTTGAGCAAACTCCAGGAGACAGAGGACAGAGGAGACTGGTGTGTTGCAATCCATATGATTCCCAAAGAGTTGGACACAATGTCACAACTGAACAACAACAACAACAATGCTATCTTGAGGTACACATTTTCTGAGGGATACATGTGTGTTCAATGATAAAAATCCAAGTTGTAGTCTTGAACATTAGAATTTACTGTGTAGGAGACAGCAATCATTAAGATTAAGATGTAGCAGGCATTTTTTTTTTTGTTTGTTTTTCTGGTTCTTTTTGTTGTTATTATTTCTGATTATAAAAATAATATATCATTAGGATTTTTATCTAAGAGATGCAAATGGTACGGAAGTAACTAAAGAGTAAAATGGAACACCACATTCATCCCACCCATCCCTCCAAGAATCTCTCTAAAGATAACTACTGTGAACAATTTTATAAATACTTCCTTAAATGGTACAGTACAGTATGTGTGTGTACTCTTGTAACATTTCTTCCTTAACAATTAATATTCACTGAGCTACTTCATCACTTTTTACTGCTGGAGTACCTCATGCATACCATAATTTATTTAACTGCTTTTCTAATTACATCAATCTGTATTCAGCCAGTGAAACAGAAACACTCTGTAATCCAGATAAAGGGTTATAATAGGAAGACCCGGGGTAACAGCATGGATGTCATGGGAAGCCAGAGAAATGAGGCTGGTAGGTTACAGAAGGAGACACAGAGAATCTCAGCCTGAAGCACTGATGTGGGAACTGCCACCATAATCAAGAGGCTCTGGGAGAGGTTCCATTAAATATCGATGGTGGCAGCAGCCCACCAGGAGCTCTCCAGCACTCACAGAGAAACTGCTCTAAATCACTCATCTCCCTAGGCATCTGGCTACAACCAACTTCGGAGAATAAAAGGATTTCTTCCTCTCCTCTGCTTCCCAAGCATTTCCAGAGTAATACCACTTGGCAAATACTGCCCTAAACCATAAGGAAAAGGAAAAACACAGCCTTCTTCTTAGCAAAGAAAAGGTGACTTTAAAACAGAGGGAGGGTGCTGCTGCCAAGTTGCAAGAAGGAATACAGCAAACTAACAATAGGAAATTAGGTTGTTTGTGATTTTTGACACTATAAAGACAATGAGGAAAATTGTACATTCATCCTAATAGGAAAGCAAGAAATATTTTTTATGATATGATCATCAAAAAAGGAAGAGAGATCCAGAAAAACATCTCTTTCTGCTTTATAGACTATGCCAAAGCCTTTGACTGTGTGGATCATCACAAACTGGAAAATTCTGAAAGAGATGGGACTATCAGACCACCTGACTTGCCTCTTGAGAAACCTATACGCAGGTCAGGAAGCAACAGTTAGAACTGAACATGGAACAACAGACTGGTTCCAAATAGGAAAAGGAGTATGTCAAGGCTGTATATTGTCACCCTGCTTACTTAACTTACATGCAGAGTACATCATGAGACATGCTGGGCTGGAGGCAGCACAGATGGAATCAAGATTGCCAGGAGAAATATCAATAACCTCAGATATGCAGATGACACCACCCTTACGGCAGAAAGTGAAGAAGAACTAAAGAGCCTCTTGATGAAAGTGAAAGAGGAGAGTGAAAAAATTGGGCTTAAAGCTCAACATTCAGAAAATGAAGATCATGGCATCTGGTCCCATCACTTCATGGGAAATAGATGGGCAAACAGTGGAAACAGTGGCAGACTTTATTTTTCTGGGCTCCAAAATAACTGCAAATGGTGACTGCAGCCATGAAATTAAAAGAAGTTTACTCCTTGGATGGAAAGTTATGACCAACCTAGATAGCATATTAAAAAAAAGAGACATTAATTTGTCAACAAAGGTCCGTCTAGTCCAGGCTATGGTTTTTCCTGTGGTCATGTATGGATGCGAGAGTTGGACTATAAAGAAAGCTGAGTACTGAAGAATTGATGCTTTGGAACTGTGGTTCTGGAGAAGACTCTTTACAGTCTCTTGGACTGCAAGGAGAGCCAACCAGTCCATCCTAAAGGAGATCAGTCCTGGGTGCTCATTGGAAGGACTGATGTTGAAGCTGAAACTCCAATACTTTGGCCACCTCATGTGAAGAGTTGACTCATTTGAAAAGACCCTGATGCTGGGAAAGATTGAGGGCAGGAGGAGAAGGAGATGACAGAGGATGAGATGGTTGGATGGCATCACCAACTCAATGGACAGTGGTTTGGGTGGACTCCAGGAGTTGGTGATGGACAGGGAGGCCTGTCATGCTGTGGTTCATGGGATCGCAAAGAGTTGGACACAACTGAGCAACTGAACCAAACTGAACTGATTCTGCAGCCAGTGACCACTAGAAAAACATGAGTAGGTCAACAGAGTTGGGTTTGTTGCTTCATTGCATAACATAATATTGAGGGAGTTTGTTGCTGGTGGTGTTGGGTTGAAGGAATCCTTTATATAGTCTAGATATAAATCTCATCAGATTTATGATTTACAAATATTTTCTCTCATTTTAGATTGCCTTTTTACCATGTTGATAGAATATTTTGATTTATAAGGTTTTTAACATTGACATCTATTTTTTTTGTTGTTGTTGCCTGTGCTTTTGTTGTCATGCCCAACAAATCATTACTGGAAAGCTACTTATTCTTTATACTCAATGTTCACTCTGGTTCCCTTATGATATTATCTTATGCATTAATAGTTATTTGATTAATTCTCTTGGACTTCCTATGTAGATCATCATTATATATCTTCCTTTAACAACATGTATAATTCATTTCCTTTTCTTATCTTGTGGCATTGGGCAAAGTCCAGTAATTTTCAAGATACATTTCTGGAAAGCTTACCTTAATGAATTCTGAAATGTCCTTTGCATTTTGGCAGTATTTGGAGAAAGTTGAAGGGTATGAACCAGATCCAAAATATTTGCTGAATAATGCCAAGGTAATTTCAGAGAGCAAAGCAGAAATATGGTGAGAGAGAAGGGAGACAGATTAGTTGGATAATTCATCAGATATTAAGGAGCATATTGATATGGAATCAGAATTCAAAAACCCTACAATTTTGCAAATAAGAATAGAGTAATGCTTGCTTTTCTAGGGCCATCATGATTTATAAGAATGATAGATGATAAGATATTGGTGTCAAGTACCTTCACAATTCATTGTACACTTTATTGTAATACCAGGACTGCCTGAAATTTCTAGAAAGTATTTAGATTGATTACAGAAAGATGGTAGAGAAAGACAGAAAGACAGAAGCAGAAAGACAATCGTTTTATGCATTTCTATGCTAGTGATGGAAGGGAGAGGGTTAGTTCTTTGCTTTCTGAGTGATAGTAGGAAATCTATCTGGTCAGGGAATTTATTTTTATAGGTCCATTATAATATTTTAATAGTTAAATAATATTAGAATAAGTAAAATAAATAAATATTTAATCATTGATAATTATAGTCAGTAAGAAGTAAAATAAATTATCACTGTCACATGCCAAACTCTACTGTTCTATGTAATCCTGCTTCCCTTCAGAGCTAGCAATACCAAGTTGTGGTATATTCTTCGTTTTGAAATGCATTTTAGTGACCTATAGAGACATAAAAAGATATGCTGGTTTAACATGATTCTTGTTACATACATGGAATGTCATTATGTATATTATTTAGAAAGTTCCTTAACAAAAAAATGTATCACACATATATCCTCATTCAAACTCTATCTCTAATTTATTTATTCCATTATACAGTTACAATTTTTTCATGTATCCATTCTTTGCTCAACTGACATTTATATAGTCTCAAGCTTTTGTATTTTTATAAATAGGAGGGTATTGATAAAATTGGTTAATAAATCTTTGGGCATATGAGTATGTTTAGAGGAGAGATACATCTAGAATTGGAAATAAGAGTTAAAAGAGCATTCAGATTTATACTGATAGAAAATCTACTAACTTGTCTGATGAAATGTTAAAGTATACATTCTTTCTTGGCTTTTTGAAACTTCTCTCATTCTTTGAGATCAAAGTTAATGCAATGTCCCACCTAGATCACCTAAGATCTCATTTACTTCAAATAAATTGTGCATTCCACTTGTAATTTGACTGTACTTAAAAAATTGTTATCTTTCACTTTAAAACAGTGTTGCTTGTTAACTTTCACAGGCTTTATTGCTCATGAGGAAGGCAACATAAATTGAAACAAACATGAACTTTTCAGATATACAGCTTTACTTATAAGCCAGACTCACTGCAGCACAGCTTTCGGAATCTTAGTTCCCAGACCAGAAAATGATGAGACCTAACCACTGGACCACCAGGGAATTCCCAGATAAAATTTCTTAATCACACAGCATGTTAGTTTCTGACATGCTCTGTAAAAAATAATTTGTAATGCAAACCTGGAGTTCAAACCAAATTCACTCTAAAAATAATTTCAAATTTTGGTAATTATACTTAAAATAGGTGATTTTACACCAAAATCACACAGTTTATTTGAGGTAAATAGCATCAATATTAGTTTTTAATGTTTTTAATCCAGAAAATTATTTAAGACCGATGAATTCAAGGGGTTCTTAATAAAAGATCTATTATGAAAATAGGAATTTAAAATAAGGCACTCAAAGAATTCTGTACTTTAAGCAACAGGTTTATTAATATGCTATATGAGATACATTCAAAGATATGTTCACATGTATTTCTATTTCAGCTGTTGTTATTTTGAATCTTGTCTACTGAAAATATGAAATATGAAAAATGATAGAATTTTAGCTAAATAGTTATGTTGGTTTTGAATATCTAAAATTTTGCTGTCTTTGTCCCGTTATATAAAAATATTTTATGAAAAAGAAAAAATGGAGGACTTCTTAAAATATTTTGATAGATTCTATAAAATTCCTTTATTGAAGAACTTATATTCACTTTTATTCACTTATATTCACTTTTCCAATCACAGGACTAGAAAAGGTCAGTTTTCATTCCAATCCCAAAGAAAGGCAATGCCAAAGAATGTTCAAACTACTGCACAATTGCACTCGTCTCACAAACTAGTAAAGTAATGCTCAAAATTCTTCAAGCCAGGCTTCAGCAATATGTGAACCGTGAACTTCCTAATGTTCAAGCTGGTTTTAGAAAAGGCAGAGGAACCAGAGATCAAATTGCCAACATCTGCTGGATCATCGAAAAAGCAAGAGAGTTCCAGAAAAACATCTATTTCTGCTTTATTGACTATGCCAAAGCCTTTGACTGTGTGGATCACAATCAACTGTGGAAAATTCTGAAAAAGATGGGAATACCAGACCACCTGATCTGCCTCTTGAGAAATTTGTACACAGGTCAGGAAGCAACAGTTACAACGGGACATGCAACAACAGACTGGTTCCAAATAGGAAAAGGAGTACGTCAAGGCTGTGTATTGTCACCCTGTTTATTTAACTTATATGCAGAGTACATCATGAGAAACGCTAGACTGGAAGAAACACAAGTTGGAATCAAGATTGCTGGGAGAAATATCAATAACCTCAGATATGCAGATGACACCACCCTTGTGGCAGAAAGTGAAGAGGAACTAAAAAGCCTCTTGATGAAAGTGAAAGTGGAGAGTGAAAAAGTTGGCTTAAAGCTCAACATTCAGAAAACGAAGGTCATGGCATCCGGTCCCATCACTTCATGGGAAATAGATGGGGAAACAGTGGAAACAGTGTCAGAATTTATTTTTCTGGGCTCCAAAATCACTGCAGATGGTGACTGCAGCCATGAAATTAAAAGACGCTTACTCCTTGGAAGGAAAGTTATGACCAACCTAGATAGCATATTCAAAAGCAGAGACATCACTTTGCCAACAAAGGTTCGCCTAGTCAAGGCTATGGTTTTTCCTGTGGTCATGTATGGATGTGAGAGTTGGACTGTGAAGAAGGCTGAGCGTGGAAGAATTGATGCTTTTGAACTGTGGTGTTGGAGAAGACTCTTGAGAGTCCCTTGGCCTGCAAGGAGATCCAACCGGTCCATTCTGAAGGAGCTCAGCCCTGGGATTTCTTTGGAAGGAATGTTGCTAAAGCTAAAACTCCAGTACTTTGTCCACCTCATGTGAAGAGTTGACTCATTGGAGAAGACTCTGATGCTGGGAGGGATTGAGGGCAAGAGGAAAAGGGGAGGACAGAGGATGAGATGGCTGGATGGCATCACTGACTCGATTGATTTGAGTCTCAGTAACCTCCAGGAGTTGGTGATGGACAGGGAGGCCTGGTATGCTGGGATTCATGGAGTCACAAAGAGTAGGACACGACTGAGCGACTGATCTGATCTGATATTCATTTTATATTTATAAATGAATCCATAAACACAAATCCTTGTTCTTGCTTTATGTCTGGCGTGAATACAGAAAATATTTATCAGATCAGATCAGATCAGTGGCTCAGTCGTGTCCGACTCTTTGCGACCCCATGAACCACAGCACGCCAGGCCTCCCTGTCCATCATCAACTCCCAGAGGTCACTCAGACTTACATCCATCCAGTCAGTGATGCCATCCAGCCATCTCATCCTCTGTCCTCCCCTTCTCCTCCTGCCCCCAATCCCTCCCAGCATCAGAGTCTTCTCCAATGAGTCAATTCTTCACATGAGGTGGCCAAAATACTGGAGTTTCAGCTTGAGCATCATTCCTTCCAAAGAAATCCCAGGAATGGACTGGTTGGATCTCCTTGCAGTCCAAGGGACTCTCAAGAGTCTTCTCCAACACCAAGGAAAGTTATGACCAATCTAGATAGAATATTTATGCCATATCAATAAAAGGGAGCAACACAAAAAAATTTTTATAAAGGAGAAGGTGGAGCTACCTAATTTATAAATTCAATAATAAATATAAACAAGGCTTCCAGGAACCTTTAGTCGAGTTAAATTTATTTTTTTAACTTTTTGGTTGTGCAGTGGATATAATTTATGCTTCCTCTGCCAGTGGCTAATAATAATGAGATCCTTCCTTGTGATTTAAAATCACATCATTTATATTAATTATTAATTTTAGATATAATTAATTATTTATATGTACATTTATGAACATATTTTATAAATATTCTGTTCAAATTTTTTGGAAGCAAATATGGATTCACTGAAATCATTGCAGAAAGATATACTTTGCAAGGTTTGGTTATGGCTTACAATTTAAAGAATATTTCTCTTTAAACATGTTGTATTAGATCACAATATTTTAACAGTATAATTAGTGGCTAATGCTTTCCTCTAGCAGAATCTGAGACAAAGATCCTTATCAGATCAGATCAGATCAGATCAGTCGCTCACTCGTGTCCCTCTCTTTCCCCCCCCCAACCCCCCCGCCCCCCCCCCCCCCCCCCCCCCCCCCCCCCCCCGGGGCCCCCCACCCCCCCCCCCCCCCCCCCGTGCTCCCCCCCCCCCCCCTTCCCCTTTTTTCCCCCCCCCCCCCCCCCCTGCCCTCAATCCCTCCCAGCATCAGAGTCTTCTCCAATGAGTCAACTCTTCGCATGAGGTGGCCAAAATACTGGAGTTTCAGCTTTAGCATCATTCCTTCTAAAGAAATTCCAGGATTGATCTCCTTCAGAATGGACTGGTTGGATCTTCTTGCAGTCCAAGGGACTCTCAAGAGTCTTCTCCAACACCACAGTTCAAAAGCATCAATTCTTCGGCGCTCAGCCTTCTTCACAGTCCAGCTCTCACATCCATACATGACCACAGGAAAGACCATAGCCTTGACTAGGCGAACCTTTGTTGGTAAAGTAATGTCTCTGCTTTTGAATATGCTATCTAGGTTGGTCATAACTTTCCTTCCAAGGAGTAAGCGTCTTTTAATTTCATGGCTGCAGTCACCATCTGCAGTGATCTTGGAGCCCAGAAAAATAAAGTCTGACACTGTTTCCACTGTTTCTCCATCTATTTCCCATGTAGTGATGGGACCAGATGCCATGATCTTCGTTTTCTGAATGTTGAGCTTTAAGCCAACCTTTTCACTCTCCACTTTCACTTTCATCAAGAGGCTTTTTAGCCCCTCTTCACTTTCTGCCATAAGGGTGGTGTCATCTGCATATCTGAGGTTATTGATATTTCTCCCGGCAATCTTGATTCCAACTTGTGTTTCTTCCAGTCCAGCATTTCTCATGATGTACTCTGCATATAAGTTAAATAAACATGGTGACAATATACAGCCTTGACGTACTCCTTTTCCTATTTGGAACCAGTCTGTTGCTCCATGACCAGTTCTAACTGTTGCTTCCTGACCTGCATACAGATTTCTTAAGAGGCAGATCAGGTGGTCTGGTATTCCCATCTCTTTCAGAATTTTCCATAGTTTATTGTGATCCACACAGTCAAAGGCTTTGGCATAGTCAATAAAGCAGAAATAGATGTTTTTCTGGAACTCTTTTATAGAAATGATTTATTTTAAAACTGTTTCAAAAATTGGTAAGAGAGTGGAGGAAAGCAGGGAGGAGAAGAGGAAAGAAATTATAAAGTGAGGCTTGGCTTGTGCTTATGAAGCAGGAATTGGGATTATCAAAGTCACTGATTTGTTCACTACTGAAGCAAGGGAGCTAGACTTTCACAATTGCTTTCTCAATGCTGAATCAGTCAGTTTTGGGGTGGGAGGAATGAAATTCCTGGCACAATTATCTTTGAGGGCATCTGACTCAATGAGCATCTGGTGCACAGAACCACTAAGGGGATCCTGGATGATCTGGTCAAGAGCACTGACTATAGTCACTTGAAGTAAATTTCAAATAACTGAAGTAGAAATGATCAGGAAAGACATTTCAATTGTTTAACATTGATAGCAATAAGGTCCATTGGATATCATTTTTAACAATTATAAATTACTGGCATAAAAGATAATATGATCATTGGTAAATAATTGAGAAGTAATAAGATGATCTCAATATTGAGTAAACAGAAGTCATAGGGGGATGCCAGTAATAATTCCACAAGTGGAAATTTCTCTCAGGAGGCCTGACCAGCGCAGTATCATTAAGAGATATTAGGGTTTAACATAAACATATATTAACTCATATTAGTTGGCTGAGGAATCAATATGAATGGGGCAGAAACTGTATACCAGGCATTTTATAATAATTATCACATTTCCCTTTTAATGTGACTTGGTTTTTGGTGTTATGCATATATATATATATATATATATATATATTTTGGATCAATAAACTGAGGGTCTAGGAAAATTACTTTTTTTTAAGTTTACACTGTTCTTGATTGAACTCTGAATTCAAAGAGTGCTAATATTTGACCTTTTTTCAATATTTTTTAGCTATTTCCTAAAGATCTAATTTTGATTATCAGATCTTTTGGATTATAATTGCAAAGTAAATGAAATTAATGTAAGCCTCAGAGTAGAAACTTTCCTCTTAGAATTTTAATCATTTCTTTAAATAATGGGGACTAAACTACTGCTAGGTTTTAGAATTTAAATAATAAATATAATTATTGAAACAAAAATTAGAAGTTTACTATTCAATAAGACCCAGCTATGAGAATGGTCTGACACTGTTTCCACTGTTTCTCCATCTATTTCCCATGTAGTGATGGGACCAGATGCCATGATCTTGGTTTTCTGAATGTTGAGCTTTAAGCCAACCTGTTCACTCTCCACTTTCACTTTCATCAAGAGGCTTTTTAGTTCCTCTTCACTTTCTGCCATAAGGGTGGTATCATCTGCATATCTGAGGTTATTGATATTTCTCCCTGCAATCTTGATTCCAGCTTGTGTTCCTTCCAGTCCAGCATTTCTCATGATGTACTCTGCATATAAGTTAAATAAACATGGTGACAATATACAGCCTTGACGTACTCCTTTTCCTATTTGGAACCAGTCTGTTGTTCCATGACCAGTTCTAACTGTTGCTTCCTGACCTGCATACAGATTTCTCAAGAGGCAGATCAGGTGGTCTGGTATTCCCATCTCTCTCAGAATTTTCCACAGTTTATTGTGATCTACTGCAGATGGTGACTGCAGCCATGAAATTAAAAGACGCTTACTCCATGGAAGGAAAGTTATGACCAACCTAGATAGCATATTCAAAAGCAGGGACATCACTTTGCCAACAAAGGTTACCCTAGTCAAGGCTATGGTCTTTCCTGTGGTCATGTATGGATGTGAGAGCTGGACTGTGAAGAAGGTTGAGCGCCGAAGAATTGATGCTTTTGAACTGTGGTGTTGGAGAAGACTCTTGAGAGTCCCTTGGACTGCAAGGAGATCCAACCGGTTCATTCTGAAGGAGATCAGCCCTGGGATTTCTTTGGAAGGAATGATGCTAAAGCTGAAACTCCAGTACTTTGGCCACCTCATGCGAAGAGTTGACTCATTGGAGAAGACTCTGATGCTGGGAGGGATTGAGGGCAGGAGGAGAAGGGGAGGACAGAGGATGAGATGGCTGGATGGCATCACTGACTCGATGAATGTGAGTCTGAGTGACCTCCGAGAGCAGGTGATGGATAGGGAGGCCTGGCGTGCTGCAGTTCATGGGGTCGCAAAGAGTTGGACACGACTGAGCGACTGATCTGATCTGATCTGATGAGAATGGTATGATGTAATAAACTTGTATTCCTAAACACGATAAAGTAGATAAACCAACGGTACATAAACCTGTCTCTATCTTCTATCTTCCACCTGGTCTTAAGAGAAAATAAGGAAATGAAAACATTTGCTATCCTTCTTTCTCATGTGGTTTAATGGTCTTTTATTTTAAAAGATGCTTGCTTCTTGGAAGGAAAGTTATGACCAACCTAGATAGCATACTCAAAAGCAGAGACATTACTGTGCCAACAAAGGTTCGTCTAGTCAAGGCTATGGTTTTTCCTGTGGTCATGTATGGATGTGAGAGCAGGACTGTGAAGAAGGCTGAGCGCTGAAGAATTGATGCTTTTGAACTGTGGTGTTGGAGAAGACTCTTGAGAGTCCCTTGGAGTGCAAGGAGATCCAACCAGTCCATTCTGAAGGAGATAAGCCCTGGGATTTCTTTGGAAGGAATGATGCTAAAGCTAAAACTCCAGTACTTCGGCCACCTCATGCGAAGAGTTGACTCATTGGAGAAGACTCTGATGCTGGGAGGGATTGAGGGCAGGAGGAGAAGGGGACGACAGAGGATGAGATGGCTGGATGGCATCACCGACTTGATGGACATGAGTCTGAGTGACCTCCGGGAGCTGGTGATGGACAGGGAGGCCTGGCGTGCTGCAATTCATGGGGTCCCAAAGAGTCGGACACGACTGAGTGACTGATCTGATCTAATCTGATTTTTTTAAAAATTTAGTTTTAAAAACAACAGAATTAGTGACTCATGTAGATAATCTAGAGAAATTTTATCAAAACTAAAGTTTGTTCCAGTTAATATATACATTTCTTTATGTGTTGAGTACTGTTTGTATATGTGTGTATGTGTGAATGTGTATAAATCCTTTAGAGTAAATTCATTGTCTCAGAGAAAACAGTTATCTACATGTAAGCTATGCATATTCAGTATATGGAAGGATTATTTGATGCTGCCTTTCAGCAATATTTTGGGCTTCCCTGGTGGCTCAGATCGGAAAGAATCTACTTGCAATGAGAGAGACCTGGTTTTGATACCTAGGTTGGGAAGATCCCCTGGAGAATGTAATGGCTACCCACTCCAGTATTTTTGCCTGGAGAATTCCATGGACAGAGGAGCCTGGTGAATTATAGCCCATGGGGTCACAAAGAGTCAGGCATGACTGAGCAACTTTCACTTTCAGCAATATTTTAAAGAAAGTTAAAAAGATTAGAAATATAGACACTTATACACCTATATAATTTTTAAAATAAAAAAACTGTGAATCACTAAGTTATATACCTGAAACATATGTAATATTTTACATCAGGAATATTCCTAGGAATATATACATTCATATATCTTTTTAAATCACCATATTTGTTTCTTTTATTATTTGTCAGAGGTTGATATTTTTTCCTACTGAAGTATAGCTGATATAAAATATTACGTTAAAAATATTACATAAGTTTCAGGTATATAGTGTGATTCACAATTTTTAAAATAAAAATAGAAAATGTTTATGTCCTATAGTTATTAAAAATACTGAATATACTCCCATTTTTCTCCTATTGTACAATAAATCCTTGTAGCTTATGTTATACATAATAGTTTGTACCTCTTAGACTCTTTACCCCTGTATTGCCTCTTCCCACCTCCCTCTCTGTACTGCTGCTGCTGCTGCTAAGTCACTTCAGTCGTGTCCGACTCTGTGTGACCCCATAGACGGCAGCCCACCAGGCTCCCCTGTCCCTGGGATTCTCCAGGCAAGAATACTGGAGTGGGTTGCCATTTCCTTCTCCAATGCATGAAAGTGAAAAGTGAAAGAAGTCGCTCAGTATTGTCTGACTCTTCAGGACCCCATGGACTGCAGCCTACCAGGCTCCTCCAACTATGAGATTTTCCAGGCAAGAATACTGGAGTGGGGTGCCATTGCCTTCTCCGCTCTCTGTACCAGTAACCACTAATTTGTTCCCTATGTCTGTGAGTCTGTTTATTTTTGTTATTTTTGATACATTGTTGAATTTTTTAGATTCCACATGTAAGTGATAACATACAATATTTGTCTTTCTCTGGCTTATTTCACTTAGCATAATACTGGCCAACCCCATTAATGTTTTTGCAAAGGGCAAAATTTCATTCTTTTGTGGCTGAGTAGTATTCCATTGTATATATACTACACCTTTTTTATCCATTTATCTGTTGATGGAGAAATATTGATAACCTCAGATATGCAGAAGACACCACGCTTATGGCAGAAAGTGAAGAGGAACTAAAATGCCTCTTGATAAAAGTGAAAGACAAGAGTTAAAAAGTTGGCTTAAAGCTCAACATTCAGAAAACGAAGATCATGGCATCTGGTCCCATCACTTCATGGGAAATAGATGGGGAAACAGTGGAAACAGTGTCAGACTTTATTTTGGGGGCTCCAAAATCACTGCAGATGGTGATTGCAGCCATGAAATTAAAAGACGCTTACTCCTTGGAAGGAAAGTTATGACCAACCTAGATAGCATATTCAAAAGCAGAGATATTACTTTGCCAACAAAGGTCCGTCTAGTCAAGGCTATGGTTTTTCCAGTGGTTATGTATGGATGTGAGAGTTGGACTGTGAAGAAAGCTGAGTGCTGAAGAATTGATGCTTTTGAACTGTGATGTTCGAGAAGATTCTTGAGAGTCCCTTGGACTGAAAGGAGATCCAACCAGTCCATTCTAAAGGCGATCAGCCCTGGGATTTCTTTAGAAGCAATGAGGCTGAAGCTGAAACTCCAGTACTTTGGCCACCTCATGCGAAGAGTTGACTCATTGGAAAAGACTCTGATGCTGGGGAGGGATTGGGGGCAGGAGGAAAAGGGGACGACAGAGGATGAGATGGCTGGATGGCATCACTGACTCGATGGGCAGGAGTGGTGATGGACAGGGAGGCCTGGTGTGCTGTGATTCATGGGGTCGCAAAGAGTTGGACACGACTGAGTGACTGAACTGAACTGAACTGGAGACTTATGTTTTTTATACACCTTGGCACTTATAAATAATGCTACTGTGAACATTAGATTGCATGTATCTTTCTGCATTAGTGTTTTCATTTTTTTTTATACCCAGGAGTGGAATTGCTGTACTATGATCTACTTTTAGATTTTTGAGTAATCTTCATATTATTTCTAGGGCGATTGCACCAATTTACATTCCCATGAACAGCATAGGAGAGTTTCCTTTCCTCCACATCCTCACAAACTTTTGTTATTTGTGTTCTTTTTGATGATATTCATTCTGGCAGATGTGAGGTGATATCTCAGTGTGGTTTTGATTTGCATTTCCCTGATGATTAACAATGTTGCACATCTTTCCATGTGCCTGTTGGCCACTGGCATGTCCTCTTTGGAAAAATGTCTGTGCAGGTCTTCTGTTCATTTTTCAGTTGGGTTGTTTGCTTTTTGGATGTTGTATGAGCTGTTTATATATTTTGGATGTTCAGCAAGTATTTTCCTTCTTAGCTTCTAGTGGTGATTGTCCGTTGTTGGTGTTCCTTGCTTTTATAGATATATCATTTGAATCTCTGCCTTCATCTTCATATGACATTTCCATATGTGTTTTTGTCTTCACATGACCATCTTCTTACACAGATACTAATCATATTGGATTAAGAGCCCATCATATTCCAGTATGACCTAATCTTAATTTAGTAGCCTCAGCAACAACCCTGTTTCCAAACAAGATCACATCCTGAAGTTCTGAGCATTAGTAACATGTTTTTTGAGAGAGACTCAATTTAACCTATTACATAAAAGAGATGTGGAGAAAGGGCATAGAGGGAGTAAATCACAGTCTCTCCTGTGGTCTTCGTAAGACCCAAGGAGACATGCAATTAGTGCCTATGCTTCCTCTTTTTCGTTTTCTTTTTTAAAAGCAGGTTTCACAATTTGAAGGCATAGGAGAGATATGGTTGGTAATAAACCAGGCTAAATAATCAACTCTTCTTTAAATATGATGTGATATTTAGTCCATTATATAGTAATAAAATGATAAATGTATTGTATTTATTGAAATTGGGATTCTGGAAGAAGCATTTCTTACACTCTATTTATTCTGATATGCTCCATATTAAAAACCAATATGTACTTATTAATTATAAGTTATAAATTCTCAAGGGGTAATAGATTATCCAATTAGAAATCATTCTGCCTTAGATTCACAGAGATAATTAAGACAGTCTAACACATAAATATAAAATGATTAATCACCACTACTTTTCTTATGAGCCTAATAATTAATTTATTTTCAAATGCCCAGTTTGGGAGACAATTGTTTTACCTTTGTTCTACTGAGCAAGTTCTACTGAGATTTCTTTTTTAAGATCATATTTTAACGTTTGATCTGAAAAGCTTTAAAAAAAATAAAAGCCAGCTGTGCCTTGTCAAATATTAAGAAGAAAAGATGAGAAGTGATTCATTTTAAGGCAATAACACTAGTGACAATGATCTGTGAAGGGTTTTATTTTTATAATAGAACTAATTCAAGAAGTAACTATGGAAAAGTTGAAACACTTGAGCTTGGGAAGCATACTGCTGTAATTATCTCAGCTTTTTTCTTCTTTCATAGAAATGAAATCACTTCAAACAAAACTATTTTAAAAAGAGACGAAACCCTCCACCCCCATATAAAATCCTTAAGCCCAGGAAGAGTCAGTTACTTTAATGAATATAAAGCAAAGTTAAATGAAATGAAATGAATGACACTGAGTAGCACAAACATGATTTCCATTTTCTGCCTTCCTTTTAGGAAAACACCTTTATGTTTCATTTTTTAAATTATAATATAAAAATAAAAAGTTTTTACAATGGTAACTGCCACTGCCAGTAAGCAGATTTTTGTTCTCACATAAGAAAATTTTTTTCTCCTTGTTCAATAGGGAAAACTTTCTTATTTCATTAATGTAATAAAATACAATGCTTATTTCCAACATTTTGCTTATAATCATTCAAAAGTTAACTTTTGAGAGTAATTGAGAAAGTCTTTGAATGACTATCTAATACAAATGACATTTGTATTAGAATGACATTCTCATACAATTACCAATAATTCTTCAAAAATCGTTATTTATTTGGCAACTTGCTTGAAGCAGTAAAACCCTTTGCTACAAGTAGAGCAAATAATATGGAGTTCAAACAGAATGATAATTGACAACTATATTTTTACTAGGCTTTATTGAGTTATAATGTGCACACAGCAAAATTCAGTTTTTAATGTAGAGTTTTATATTTTAAAATTGTATGCAATTTTGTAACTATCACCATACTCAGGATATACAAAAAGTCCATTACCTGTCAAAATCCTTTTGGTGTGCCAAGTTGCTTCAGTTGTGTCCAGCTCTTTGTGACCTTATGGACTGTAGCCCGCCAGGCTGCTCTGTCCACGGAATTCTCCAGGCAAGAATACTGGAGTGGGTTGCCATTTCCTCCTCTAGGAAATCTTCTTGACCCAGGGATTGAATCAGTCTTCTGCGCACCCCCTGGAAAGCTCAAAATCCCATCACACGACCATTTTGCAGTTATTCCTCCTGTCTCATCCAGCTACATGCCACCACTGAGCTTTCTATCCATATGCTGCTGCTGCTACTGCTAAGTCGCTTCAGTCGTGTCCGACTCTGTGCGACCCCATAGACGGCAGCCCACCAGGCTCCCCCGTCCCTGGGATTCTCCAGGCAAGAACACTGGAGTGGGTTGCCATTTCCTTCTCCAATGCATAAAAGTGAAAAGTGAAAGTGAAGTCGCTGAGTCTTGTCCGACTCTTAGCGACCCCATGGACTGCGGCCCACCAGGGTTCTCTGTCCATGGGATTTTCCAGGCAAGAGTACTGGGGTGGGGTGCCATTGCCTTCCCCATTCTATCCATATACATTTACCTTTTCTAGAGTGCTTTTTATATTAATGGGATTATGCAGAATGAACCTTTTTGTGTAAGGATTCTCTCACCTGAAATTCAACCACGCCACTATACATTCTCCATCCTTCATTTATTTTTATTGTCCAGTAGTATTCAATGTAGGGTTATACCACAGTTTATCCATTTAGCAGATGAAAGACATTTGAACTGTATCCAGTTTTTCATCATTAGGAAAAAAGTTACTAATAAATATTCATATAATTTTTTTTGTGACCATAGTTTTTGATTCTTTAGGAAGATACATGTGAATGGTATAGCTGCATAATATAACTGTGTTTAGCTCTATAAGAAATTATCAATCTGTTTTACAAAGTGGGTATAATTGTCATACAGGAAGGGTATGATTGTAAAAGTTGGTACATATTCTGCAGGAGAACTTATAATTGCTATTTTAATTTTTTTTTTTTTTTTTGGTCATGCTACTAGGTATAGAAGATAAACTCTTTTAATAGAAAAAGTATTAAGAACAAATTAATCTAAATGGAGCTATTTAATGAGCATAAAGGATAATATTTGAAATGATGTGTTCTGAAAAGTAAAGCTAGTCCTCTCTAGAATAAATTAATATATATTCTCAATATTCTTAGTAAAATAGCAATTCAAGACAATTTATCGTTATATAAATTGACAATTTTGTTGTTAGGGTACATCAGAACATCTAGGACAGTGGATCTCAATAGCTATCTAAATGTACCCATTTTCATTAAAGAAATAGGACATCTACATAACACAATGTTTTTTCCTTCTTGAAGTGAGAAAATTTACTGAGAATTCAATATGTTCTGAATTAAATTTCCATAAGAAATTTAAATGGAGATAAATTGAAAGGTTAACACATTTCTTTGGAAGTGTAACATAAAGATCAAGGAATATGTGCTCAGTTGCATCCTAAAGTCTATATGGTCCCATGGCTCCTCTGCCCATGGAATTTTCCAGGCAAGAATATTGGAGTGGGTTGCCATTTCCTACTCCAGAGGATCTTCCCAGCTCAGGGATCAAATCCTTATCTCTTGAGTCTCCTGCATTGGCAGGCAGATTCTTTACTACTAGTGCCACCTGGGAAGCCCATTGATCAAGGAGTAATTTTAGTCATATAGTTGTAGAGTTTAAATTACAAGGAAAATTATTACAAAATTGAAGCTTAAATGTGGAGTATCTCTCTCTCAAAAAACAAACAAAAATCTCTCCAGAAATGAAGGTAAATAAAAACTATGTGATCTGCAGGTGTGTTTCAAATATCAGCAACACTTCTGAAGATGATTGTCAAATTCTAATTTTTTAGCTAAACTTCATCATCTTAATCTTACCAGTGATAGAGACTCTGATAGCATGATTTTATCCATTTAGCAGATAATCCATGAATGTACCACACATAGAGGAAGCATCAGCAATTAACAGTTGGCAAGCGATTTTCTCAAGATTCTTCTAGGAATTTAGGAATCTGGCATATTTTAAACTCCTCACCAAAATGTGACAATTTCATTTAACTAATGTTTAGATTTTGATTACTTGCCTCCCAGGTTAGTTAATTAAAAGAAAATTAAAAACATAAATAGAGCGCCATATTGGGGAAACATACTTGACAAAAGAGCTTCAACTGGACTCATAGTTGTGCTTCTTGGAATTCCTTGCTATATGAGAGTTTTCACTAAAAACATGTGGGTTTTTCTGAGAAAAATAAAATAAGAATGGCAATAATAATCATAGAGCTTGGTCAGCTTTTAGGGGTAACTTTAATTAATGGCTTCTTTAGTTAATTTCCACATAACTGATGAAAAAAATGTTCACTTTATATTAAAATGCATTTAAATTTGAAAAATTAATCAGTTGATTTGTTAATTATTTAGCATGCTTTTATAGACATTTAAAAATATATTTATTACTGAAGATAATTTTTTAAAATTTGTTATTCTATTCATACCTTTTCTGTGTAGAGGGATGCACAGAAATGCGTTTTATCACTATACTTTTTTCTTCCTGTATATATAGCATGATCAGATAGATAAAACTATAATAGCATTGTATTGAAATCATAAGAAAAAGGTTTTCTTGAAAGTTACTGAATAGATAGCTCATGCAAAAATATTCAATGAAAAACTGGTTAAATTTACATATTTTTATCCTCTAAGTATCTTCTTCTTAATGAAGGAGATTGTGGCTGTCATTTCAGTGCTCTAGAGAGGCTTGAGTTTACCAGAGTTATGGTGGCATATTTTTTATGTTTTAAGACTAAATTTAATGTGCCAGAATATAACAAGGGCACAAAGACAAGAAATGCTGATAGCTGTCAAACTCAACTAAGTTAATTAGGATGAACTGACATGCACAAACCTAATTGTGTCAGATAAAATATCACACTTTAATTATGTGTTTAAGAGATGTGATGCTAACTTCAACCCAATCATTTATTATTGCAAAAGTTCTAGCTACTTTCATATGGGAAATTTGAATTTGTTTGTTCTTTGATGACTTGAAAAGAGGTATAAAATTCAAAAATCTTATTTTGATACATGACTACAGGTTTATGCTCCTGCTCATAAATTAGGTAAACTAACAAAACAGGAGAGACCTATAAACTCTTGGAAAAAACCCTCACCCCAACATTTACCTTAGAGTGGAAACAAATGGAGAATGGATTGCTGTCATTGAAGGCAAATTAGAAATAATTAACATCCAAAAATTAAACAGCAATTTGCCTTTGATAGGTACTTAAAAATTTGTTTTGAATACAATTTTTATTCTTATTTAAATCTAAACTGGAATATGTTTAGTTTAGCCATATATTGAATTCAAAGTTAATCATAAAGCAAGTATCCACTTCATCTAAAACTTAACTGTCAGAGATACAGTTCCACAGCTTATTAAGAAAAAAGCTTCTTAATAAGCAAAAATGACTGAAGTTACTGTGATTTATGTTTTACTGATATGGCTAATAAGATATGCAGAAATGGCAAAGGCCTTACAAGAGAAATTGAAGTTGCAATTAATATGTTTTAATCCTTTTATCAAAATTCCCAGGTGACCTAGTGGTAAAGAATCTGCCTGCCAATGCTGGAGATGCAGGAGATGTGGGTTCAATCCCTGAGTTGGGAAGATCCCCTGGAGGAGGAAATGGGAACCTACTCAAGTATTCTTGCCTGGAGAAAACCCATGGACAGAGGAGCCTGGTGGACTAAAGTCCACGGGGTCACAAACAGTCAGACATGACTGAGGGACAGAGCTCATACATAAAGCCCTTTTATCTTGTAGTTACAGAATTTGTGGTTAAAGAGGTTAAATTAGTGACCTGGGATTGAATGATTATTAGGTTGTAGAAGAAGGAACATATTCCTGAGTTAGATCTGAGCCAGAAACCTGCTCTGCCATCTATTACCTATATGTCATAGAACAAGTTCCTTAGACCATATATTTTACCCTAAAAATGTTTTTTTTTTTTTTTCAAGTCTAAGCCTAGTCTTTATTATTAATGAGCTTGGACAACAAGGAGAGATCAAGACTTTCCCAGGAAAACTGGGAATTAATTATCTCAGCTTCATTTTCTTCATCTGGTACATCTTTGGTTTACCTAATATTTTTTTTTTAAGAGGTTACTTTTAGAAGTTGTACCTACTGAAGAGTTTGTGCCTTCTATGGCAGGTATTAAGGGGCTTGGGGAATGTCAAGATTTGCCAAGGAAATTTACGGGTGTGGCTCTCAATCATGTGTATCATGGGTGTTAGGTATTAGTTGTCTCCATACAGGGGAAAGAGCTGATATCCTAGAATGTTGATTTTACTTAGCAGTATTTTGTAGCCAGGCATTCATGACAGATAATGTAAATATGTGTATGTAAGAGTGTGGTAAGAGACGATTTAGAAAATTCAAGTTTTTGTTTTATATGTCAAGATGAAAAATGGACTATTTACCTATGGGTCTACAGGACAACTATGAAAGAGAAAATCCTTGGTGTCAGCTGGCCAGTCTGGAAGCTTACACAGATTACTTTCAGTGAGCTACATAGTTCGCTGCCTTCTCTGCCAGTAGCATAGATACACGGAGGATCATGATTAGAATATCATGAACCTGAACACACTGAATAATCTGAAAATATTGGCACATTACAATAACTGTGCCCTTTAGGAAACTGTGTCAGAGATGGCAGAGAAGCAGCTAGAGTAATTAAGAAAGCCTGATCCTTTAAAGTACACACACATATGCCCTGCTAATGGTGGCTCAGCTGAATTGGTTCTGCCCCTTATTGTGAACTGGGAGGAAGACATTTATGAAGAAATACGCATTTGTTCTTCCTGTTACTTTTTTCTGTTACTTATTTCAGAATAGAGACTGAAAGCTACACTCAACTTGACATGCCGAGGGGGCAGGAGGGGCAGTGAAGTACAATACCAGAAATCTTAGTTTAGCTGAGTAAATACTAAGCACAGGAGGATAGAGTGAGACCTCCCAAGTTAATTAGATTCTGCTAGAAATGAATTTATAAGAACAGCCTTTGAAGACAAAATCACTTGGTATGTCTACAGCTGCCTGTCTCCAAATGACTGACTATGAAAACTTCAAACCTCGTTTTTACAAGCGACTAACACATACCTGGCAGACAGATATAGCCTGGCAGGTGATTGGTTGAGACAGCCTTTCTCCTCAGTAGACATGCAGAAACTTCGACACTGTCTCCAAATGCCAAACCCTATGTCATGAATGTCAATCACCATACACTGTGTGTGTATCCACACTTACAATCTCCTTTCTGTCTTGTTTAACAAAAGGAGTGTTCTCGAATCTCTCGAGACAAGGATTTGTGCTCGGGTTAAGTAAACTTTCCACTGGTGGTTCTTATGTAAAATAATCTGCCTGCAATGCATGAGACAGGCTCAATTCCTAGGTGGGGAAGATGCCCTAGAGAAGACCATGGTCAACACATTCCAGGATTTGTGCCTGGAAAATTCCGTGGATAGAGGGGCCTAGTTGGCGTCACAGAGAATTGGGCATGACTGACTAACACTGAAGTAAACTTTCAACTGTTATTTTCAAGATCTTCACTACTCTCTCACAACACTAATTTATCCCTGCTAACTAGAAAACACACATTAGCATACATATGACCATAGCCTGTTCTGATGTTTCTTGTTATTTTAAACCCAGATAGGTATTTTTTAAAGCAGAATTTTTAACTATGTATTTAGGGCTGTGCTGGGTCTTCCTTGCTGTGTGGGCTTTGTGTAGTTGTGGAGAGTGGGGACTACTCTCTAGGTGCAGTGCACGGGCTTCTCATTGTGGGGACTTCTTTTTAGTGGAGTATAGGCTCTAGGCCAGCACATGGGCTTCTTATGGTATCTGGAGCACAGGCTCAGTAGTTGTGACACACGATCCCAGTTGCTCTGTGGTGTGTGGGATCCTCCTGGGCCAGGGACTGAACCTGTGTCTCCTGCACTGGCAGGCTGTTTCTTTACCATTGAGTCACCAGCGCATGTGAAGTCGCTCAGTCATGTCCAACTCTTTGCGACCCTTTGGACTGTAGCCTGCCAGGCTCCTCTGTCCATGGGATTCTCCAGGCAAGAATACTGGAGTGGGTTGCCATTTCCTCCTCCAGGGGATCTTCCTAACCCAGGGATCGAACCCAGGTCTCGTGTATTGCAGACAGACGCTTTATCCTCTGAGCCACCAGGGAAGCCATACTGAGTCACCAAGGAAGCCTCCTTAGATATTTTTTTACCCTAAACTTCCTTTCAGCCTCTGATGCCCTTCTTTGTACCATTTCTCCAAAGGTTTGTTTACAGATGTCATTTTCCCATATTTACTTCCATTTAGTCTTCAAAACTCTGAATAATTTCTGACCTCAACAATTGCAACACTCTCCTTGCTTTCCCCTTGCTACTCGAACTTTCTTTTCCACTAACCATCAAGAGTATTTTCAAACATGTAATCACACTCTTGCTCCTCTGCCATTGTTCCACTCAGTAGCTTCGGGCTAAGCTTTCAATGGGCCTCAAGATTCTTTGTGACCAGGATTTGCCTTCTTCAACACTTTCTCCTTCTTCATAACACCTAGATACATTGATTTTTTTTTTCTCTTAAACAATACAAACTTGTTCAACTTAAGAGTGTTGCACTCTTTCCCTCTACTAAACACTTCCCTGCAGAACTCTTTGGATCATTCTTTTTCACCATTAAGATCTCAAATAATGTTTCCTCTGAAATGACTTACTCAATCACTCTAAAGGATAATGCACCTCCAGTGTCTGTCTTATTACCTGTTAACTTTTATTTGTCATTTGTTACTTTCTGAAATTATGAGATGGTTGGATGGCATCACTGACTTGATGGACATGAGTTTGAGTGAGCTCTGGAAGTTGGTAATGGACAGAGAAGCCTGGCATGCTGAAGTCCATGGGATCACAAAGAGTCAGACATGACTGAGCAACTGTACTGAACTGATAAGGGCCAAAGGGAGAGAAAAGAGCTCTTCTTTTTATTGGTCACAATTGTCCCCCCAATGTTTAGAACAGAGCCCAACATATAATCAATATTTTCTTGAAGAATCCATAGTTATATATAAATGTCAGGATGAATGTTCATGACTACATTAATTTCACACATGAAGAAATCTAAACAAGTTAGGTAGCTTTGGAGGATTTCTTTAGTTCAAAATAAGTCACTGGGAAAGAGAATCTCCTAATTCATTAACAAATACAAGAGCTATGGACTAATCAAGTGACTTCTCTCTAAAACCTATAACACATATTTTGCATGCTTTAGAATATGAACTCTCCTAGGAAATCAAAACAACTCAAGAAAACAAATCTAATGATCCTTTCCAACTAAAACACCATTTGCTTTCACTTTGATGACACAGTGCCAACTTTATTCACCTAAACCTAAATAAATTCTTATATGTTGTGGGATTAAACATATTTTTTGAAAAGTTCAAGATGAACAGTGTTGCAGATACACTTCTTTATCTGCCAACCTTGGTAGACTATTTTTTATAGACTGTAAAAAGTCATGGAGTAAATGATAAGTTAAAGATAATGAAAACTTATACAATGAATATGGATCTTTGAAGCTGTATTAAGTGTTTCTCTAAGGGTTTCATTTAGGGACAGCTCATGTATCCACACTCCAGTACTCTTGCCTGGAAAATCCCATAGGCGGAGGAGCCTGGTAGGCTGCAGTCCATGGGATCGCTAAGAGTCAGACATTATTGAATAACTTCACTTTCACTTTTTGCTTTCATGCATTGGAGAAGGAAATGGCAACCCACTCCAGTGTTCTTGCCTGAAGAATCCCAGGGACGGGGGAGCCTGGTGGGCTGCCATCTTTGGGGTCACACAGAGTCGGACACAACTTAGTGAAGTGAAGTGACTTAGCAGCAGCAGCATGTATCCACAAATGTCTTTTGATGAAATGAAGCAGAAACATTTAAACTCTAAAGGTGACATGAATATCAATATCAACCTTAGCATTTGGGAGAAGTTAACTGAGATTGAATCTAGGAGGTTGAACATACTAGAGAAGTTATAACACCTGAAGTTAGGCATTTGGAATTTCACTAAAACACAAAAACAAACCTAATGGCTATTAAATAGCTTGTTTCATAGGGAGAAGGAAATATATTATCAAGCAGCAATACCTTTTAACAGAGGATAATTTATAATAGAATTGTCAGTTTGTTATTTCAAGATTCCTGAGTGAGATGGATGAGCTGTTGGTTATTAAATATATTTCCATTTTTAAGCACCTAGGGGAAATAATTTAAACTGTTGAATATGGAAGTTTTAAAAGTATTAACTGAAAAACAAATGACTTAATATTCTGCTTTCTCAAGCCATCAAATGTTGTAATACAAAGTGAAAACATAATAATGTATAGGAAGTGATGAAAATGATTCAGTGAGCAATAAAGGAAGGGTTAATTTAATATTGAGCTATCCATCATATATGTTAACAAATCTGTACTGAAAATGTCAATTAATTGACACACAAAAAATTGAGCATTTAACTGTTTCATAATAAGAATATTCTTCTTTTGATATTTATTATCTGGAATTAAGAACACTGACGTGAATTTACCAGGAAAAAGTTACATCCATGGGTATGTAACTCAATCATATGGATCATGGGTATTATGCATTAGTTTTCTTTATAGAGGGGAAAGAGCTGATATCCTGGAATACTGATATTTACTTAGCAGTGTTTTGTGGCCAGGCATTCATAAAAGATGGTGTAAGTATGTATATGTAAGAGTTCAGTTCAGCTCAGTCATGTCCAACTTTTTGTGACCCCATGAATTGCAGCATGCCAGGTCTCCCTGTCTATCACCGACTCCAGGAGTTCATGGAGACCTATCACTCATGTGCGTCAAGTCGGTGATGCAATCCAGTCATATCATCTTCTGTCGTCCCCTTCTCCTCCTGCCCCTAATCTCTCCCAGCATCAGAGTATTCTCCAATGAGTCAACTCTTCGTATGAGAGGGCCAAAGTATTGGAGTTTCAGCTTCAGCATCAGTCCTTCCAATGAACACCCAGGACTGATCTCCTTTAGAATGGACTGGTTGGATCTCCTTGCAGTCCAAGGGACTCTCAAGAGTCTTCTCCAACACCACACTTCAAAAGAATCAATTCTTTGAAAATATAATTAAAAAATTTAAACTTATGATTATCCTGCTTATAGGAGGGGAAAGGAAGAGGAGCAACATTCCATGACTAGTCATCATATTCTTATTGCCTAGTAAATCACGATAGTCTTGCTATCTCATTGCTTTTCCCTCACAATCATGTGCATTATGTTATATAATTTACATGCATTTCATGGCTGATAAGGATAAATTTAAAACATTTTTATGTAATTAAAATTAAATGTTCTTCACTTTTTAAAAAATATTTACACGTAATTGTCTGAAGCAACCTTGCTGGTTAACGCCCCAGCTATGGTTTCTAGGCAGTTCTTCCCAAGTGAAAAGTCTAAGGTGCAGCTTCCACATAATCTGGTGGTTTCATCTTGGGATGGGGAAGATGGGGCAGGAGAAGGCTCAATCAGTAACAGGCACATGAGTAAGTCATTAGTCATTATTTGTAGGGACCAGGGAGCCAGCAGACTCAAACTTAAAACCTCTTTTTCTTTAACTGAAATCATTCAAATGAGCTAGCTCTATTACATAATATTCTAGAAAGTAAATTAAACAAGGAATCCTGCATCGTAAATGGCCTGTTCACAATTTTCCACGACACCTATTATAAGGCAAAGAGCATGGTCTCCTAAGAGACACAATTTATTTAAATCTTTTTAAGAAATCAATTCTTAAAAACAAACAAACAAAAAAAAATCACCGTCTTCAGAATTTGCATAAAGTGTCTCCTTTATCTTCAAACATTGGTAGGAATGAAGGAATACTGTTCTCACCTTTTTATAGATGGGGCACAAAATTCCATTATCAGAGGCCTCTGTTTCCTCCTCTATAAAGTAAGATTGCTGCTCTCAAAGAGTTTTGGAATGATGGGAGAAACTGTAGGCTGTGCCTAGCATGTAGTATTTACACTATAGCTATTATTTCCTTTTCATCTTTTCTAATTAAGTTGGCTTACATAGACTACAACACATATAAAATTGTAGTCTTTTCAGGGCACTACTAATCTCCTTGATAGCAGAGTAATTATTTACCTTGTCCTTGAGCTGCCACTGATCTCTGAGATATAGACTGAGTAGAAAAAGCCATTGGACTAATTAAAGAGGAACTGGTCTCTATTGTAACAAAAACAAGAAATTTATTTCATCAAGTAATACCATGAAACTACAATTAGCAGGAGATGCATTGCATCAGACTAGATGGCAGAGTAGCAAAAATAAATCACAGGCAGATTACTGAAGTCTTTTATGCAGGCATTTATACCTCCCACTAACAAACTATGATGAAAAGAGCTTATAGATATAGAGAAGTGGTCAAACAGGAGATGGCAAGAGTGAACATCGGCATTTTAGGAATCAGCAAACTAGAATGGACTGGAATGGGTGAACTTAACTCAGATGACCATTATATCTACTACCGTAGGCAAGAATCCCTTTGAAGAAGTAGAGTAGCCATCATAGTCAACAGAAGGGTCTGAAATATAGTACTTGGATGCAGTCTCAAAAATGAAAGAATGACCTCTGTTTGTTTCCAAGGCAAACCATTCAATATCACAGTAATCCAAGTCAATGCCCTGACCAATAATGCTGAAGAAACTGACATTGAATGATTCTATGAAGATCTACAAGAACTTTTAGAACTAACACCCAAAAAAGATGTCCTTTTTATTCTAAGACTCGAATGCAAAAGTAGGAAGTCAAAAAACACCTGGAGTAACAGGCAAAATTGGTCTTGGAGTACAGAGTGAAGCAGGGCAAAGGCTAATAGACTTTTGCCAAGAGAACACACTGGTCATAGCAAACACCCTCTTCCAACAACACAAGAGAAGACTCTACATATGCACATCACTAGATGGTCCAACACTAAAATCAGGCTGATTATATTCATTACAGCCAAAGATGGAGAAGCTCTATAGCGTCAGCAAAAACAAAATTGGGAGCTGACTATGGCTCAGATCATGAACTCCTTATTGCCAAATTCAGACTTAAATTGAAGAAAGAAGAGAAAACCACTAGACTTTTCAGGTATGACCTAAATCAAATGCCTTACAGTTATACAGTAGAAGTAAGAAATAGATTTAAGACACTCAATCTGATAGAGTGCCTGATGAACTATGGATAGAGGTTCATGACACTGTACAGGAGACAGGGAGCAAGACCATCCCCATGGAAAAGAAATGCAAAAAAGCAAAATGGCTGTCTGAGGAGGCCTTACAAATAGCTGTGAAAAGAAGAGAAGCAAAAAGCAAAAGAGTAAAAGAAAGATATACCCAATTGAATGCAGAGTTCCAAAGAATAGCAAGGAGAGATAACAAAGCCATCCTCAGTGATCAGTGCAAAGAACTGAAGGGAAACAATAGAATGGGAAAGACTAGAGATCTCTACAAGAAAATCAGAGATACCAAAGGAACATTTCATACAAAGATCGGCTCGATAAAGGACAGAAATGGTATGGACCTGACAGAAGCAGAAGATATTAAGAAGAGGTGGCAAGAATACACAGAAAAACTACAAAAAGACCTTCACAATTCAGATAATAACAATGATGTGATCACTCACCTAGAGCCAGACATCCTGGAATGCAAAGTCAAGTGGGTCTTAGGACACATCACTATGAACAAAGCTAGTGGAAGTGATGGAATTCCAGTTGAATGGCTTCAAATCCTGAAAGAGGATGCTGTGAAAGTGCTGCACTCAATATGCCAGCAAATTTGAAAAGCTCATCAGTGGCTACAGGACTGGAAAAGATCAGTTTTCATTCCAATCCCAAAGAAAGGCAACGCCAAAGAATGCTCAAACTACCACACGATTGCACTCATCTCACACTCTAGTAAAGTAATGCTCAAAATTCTCCAGGTCAGGCTTCAACAATACGTGAATCATGAACTTCCAGATGTTCCAGCTGGTTTTAGAAAAGGCAAAGGAACCAGAGATCAAATTGCCAACATCCAATGGATCATCAAAAAAGCAAGAGAGTTCCAGAAAAATATATTCTTCTGCTTTATTGACTATGCCAAAGCCTTTGACTGTGTGCCTTACAATAAACTGTGGAAAATTCTGAAAGAAATGGAAACACCAGACCACCTTACCTGCCTCTTGAAAAATCTGTATGCAGGAAGTAATAGTTAGAACTGGACATGGAATAACAGACTGGTCCCAAACAGGAAAAGGAGTACGTCAAGGCTGTATATTGTCACCCTGCTTATTTAACTTATATGCAGAGTACATCTAGCAAAATGCCAGGCTGAATGAAGCATAAGCTGGAATCAAGATTGCTGGGAGAAATATCAATAACCTTAGATATGCAGATGACACCACCCTTATGGCAGAAAGTGAAGAAGAACTAAGGAACCTCTTAATGAAAGTGAAAGAGGAGAATGGAACCATAACCTTGATTAGACGGACCTTTGTTGGCAAAGTAATGTCTTTGCTTTTGAATATGCTACCTAGGTTGGTCATAACTTTCCTTCCAAGGAGTAAGCGTCTTTTAATTTCATGGCTGCAATCACCATCTATGACCAACGTAGACAGCATATTCAAAAACAGAGACATTACTTTGCCAACAAAGGTCCATATAGTCAACACTATGGTTTTTCCAGTAGTCATGTATGGATGTGAGAGCTGGACTATAAAGAAAGCTGAGTTCCGTAGAAATGATGCTTTTGAACTATGGTTTTGGAGAAGGCTCCTCTTGAGAGTCCCTAGAACTGCAAAGAGATCCAACCAGTCCACCCTAAATGAAATCAGTTCTGAATATTCACTGGAGGGACTGATGTTGAAACTGAAACTCCAATACTTTGGCCATCTGATTAGAAGTGCTGACACATTTGAAAAGACCCTGATGCTGGGAAAGATTGAAGGTGGAAGGAGAAGGGGATGACAGAGGATGAGATGGTTGGAAGGCATCACTGACTCAATGGATATGAGTTCCGATAAATTCCAGAAGTTGGTGATGGACTGGGAGGCCTAGCGTGCTGCAGTCCATGGGGTCTCAAAGAGTCAGACACGACTGAGTGATTGAACTGAACTGAACTGATAGAGAAATGCAAACACATCTATATAGAACCAATTAATTTGATGCCCTATTAATTCTTACTGTTACACATATGGGTGCTCGATGTGTAATTACTCCATTATTACTGAACATGTGTTGACTTACTTCAGAAACCATTATTATGCAATAAAGTAATATTTTAACATATTTTTGTCTCTCTTTGGAGGATTTTCTAGTCACCCTAAATGTGATGAGGGGAAACTTCTATTTGGCCCCTCCAAAGGAACTACTACTGGCTTGGTTATGTTATGACCAAATTAAAGCCTTTTTCTATTTGAGGTTATTCAACCTGTGAGCCTCTCCTTTGAAGATTTGGTTGATTTTATGTGATAATATACTGCCTGGCAGAATAATTCTAAGCATATCAATAGTGTTAGTACCTTGCACATGTGGCTTCCTAGATGGCTCAGTGGTAAAGAATCCACCTGCCAATGCAGGAGATGCCAGTTTGATCTCTGGGTTGGGAAGATTCCCTCACTTAATTTCAGTGAAGTTCAGTTGCTCAGTCATGTCTGACTCTTTTGCGACTCCATGAACTGCAGCATGCCTGGCTTACCTGTCCATCACCAACTCCTGGAGCTTGCTCAAATTCATGTCCATTGAGCTGGTGATGCCATCCAGCCATCTCATTCTCTGTCACCCCCTTCTCCTCCAGTCTTCAATCTTTCCTAGCATTAGGGCCTTTTCCAGCGAGTAGGCTGTTCAAATCAGGTGGCCAAACTATTGGAGCTTCAGCTCCAACATCAGTCCTTTCATGAATATTCAGGACTCAACTCTTTTAGGATTGACTGGTTTGATCTCCTTGTAGTCCAAGGGACTCTCAAGAGTTTTCTTCAACACCACAGTTTAAAAACATCAATTCTTTGGTGCTCAGCCTTCTTTATGGTCCAACTCTCACATACATACATGACTACTGGAAAAAACATAGCTTTGGCTAGATGGATCTTTGTTGGTAAAGTAATGCCTCCACTTTTTAAATATGATCTCTCTCGCCCTGTCTCTCTCTCTCTCTCTATATATATATATATATATATATATATATATATATACACACACACATATATATATATGCGTGTGTGTATGTAACTGTCACTTTGCAGTGCATCAGAATAGCTTTGACTAGATGGACCTTTGTCAGCAAAATGATATCTCTGCTTTTTAATATGCTGTCTAGTTTGGTCATAACTTTTCTTTGAAGGAGCAAGCTTCTTTTAATTTCATGGCTGCAGTCACCATCTGCAGTGATTTGGGAGCCCAAGAAAACAAAGATCCCCTGGAGAAGGAAATGGCAACCCACTCCAGTAATCTTGCCTGTGAAATCCCATTGACAGAGGAGCCTAACCAGGTCATGGGGCTGCAAAAGAGTAGGACACAACCTAGAGACTAAACAATAACAACAATAACCACACCCTGGTGTAGTCTCTTAATTTCTGGATCTTTTCAATAGCCAAATATTTAACTTTTAAGGATGTCATTATTTTGTAAATATGTAACAATAAAATATGTTAAAACAAATATTTTCTAAGACATTAATTTTCATTTCTGGATGCACATTATATATACATGCACAGGGAATATTTTGTGATCCTCATTGAAATTGTGCATTCTAATCCCTTTCTTCTCCTATCTGAGTATCTACCATGTTGATACTTACTAATCCGTCATTTTTGCTCTTACTTAACATAATTCATTGCCCTCATGCCCTTTTTCTTCCTGAGTTTCTTGAGGTTATTTTCACATGGATTGTGTTATACATCATATTTTCTTCAAATTTGTTTTGTATTTTGTGGCTTTTCCTTTTTGTTTTAATTTCAATTTGCTTCCTCTTCAATTTACTCCTTCTTCTGTACATCTGTGTCTCAAAATAAAACTGTGGATCTATAAAATGCAAATGTATGTCCAGACACAATGTACACATGGTTTATTCAACTGTTTACAATAGGATAAAAATGATAATTGAAATATTATGTAGTCAGTCATTTTTAAGACATAAATTATAGAACTAACAGACTCATTAGAGGGCTTTCTTCTCTGGAAGTAAACAATTAAGTTAGGAAAATACACACATAGGCACAGAAATATACACCTCCAAATTCCTTTAACCTCTTCATAAGAAAACATTCTTCATACTTAAGGATGAATATAAACAATTATTCAATTTAAAAAGTAAAGATAATTTTGATATAAAGCAATTTCTTTTTTTATAGGTAAAGCAATTTCTTAACCATATACCTATTCATGTAAAATTATAGAAACTTGTAGCTCTTGCCATTCTGCTGTGGTAGGAGCATTCCTACCATTTCTGACATACTTCTTGGATCAGAACGGTTGCTAGAACTATAGCCATCACTACAGACTTCTAGGATCAGAGTGGAAGAATAGTTTCCTGTTATAACTATGTCCTGAAAACTCCTCGAATCATTTTTTTCTGATATTTCACTATGCATACACTAACAAATAATCATACTAGCCTGTAAAAATCCTGGGAAATGTAGTATTTTATTCTGGTCAACAGTGTAATGGATTAAAATTGTGAATTTTGTGATTAATGGAAGGGGGCAATAGATACTGATAAGTGTGATTGCCACACTTATGTCAATTTTAGTTTTTTTTTGCTTTGGTTCATTATATATATATATATATTTCTCTTCAAGAGAGAACATAATCTGTAAGTAAGACAAAGAAAGACAAATACCATACACTATGATTTATATGTGGAATCTAAACTTGATACAAATGAACATATCTAAAAAACAGAGAAAGACAGTTCTATGCCCAGTTTTTTAAGGAATCTCCACACTGTTCTCCATAGTGGGTGTACTAGTTTACATTACCAACAGTGTAAGAGGGTTCCCTTTTCTCCACACCCTCTCCAGCATTTTTTGCTTGTAGACTTATGATCCAGCAATCCTACTGCTGGGCATACACACTGAGGAAACCAGAATTGAAGGAGACACGTGTACCCCAATGTTCATCGCAGCACTGTTTATAATAGCCAGGACATGGAAGCAACCTAGATATCCATCAGCAGATGAATGGATAAGAAAGCTGTGGTACATATACACAATGGAGTATTACTCAGCCATTAAAAAGAATACATTTGAATCAGTTCTAATGAGGTGGATGAAACTGGAGCCTATTATACAGAGTGAAGTAAGCCAGAAAGAAAAACACCAATACAGTATACTAACGCATATATATGGAATTTAGAAAGATGGTAACAACAACCTTGTATACGAGACAGCAAAAGAGACACTGATATATAGAACAGTCTTTTGGACTCTGGGAGAGGGAGAGGGTGGGATGATTTGGGAGGATGGCATTGAAACATGTATAATATCATATATGGAATGAGTTGCCAGTCCAGGTTTGATGCACGATACTGGATGCTTGGGGCTGGTGCACTGGGATGACCCAGAGGGATGGTATGGGGAGGGAGGAGGGAGGAGGGATTGGGATGGGGAACACATGTATACCTGTGGCAGATTCACTTTGATATATGGCAAAACCAATACAATATTGTAAAGTTAAAAAAAAAAAAAAAAAAACAGAAAAAGATTCACAGACGCAGATAAGAGAACTGACTTGCAGTTGTCAATGGGGTGAGGGTGGGGGAGGGAAGGATTGTGACTTTGGGATTAGCAGATGCAAACTAGTATATATGGGTATATATACTAATTATAGGAGAAAGCAATGGCACCACACTCCAGTACTCTTGCCTGGAAAATTCCAAGGATGGAGGAGCCTGGTAGGCTGCAGTCCATGGGGTCGCGAAGAGTCAGACATGACTGAGTGACTTCACTTTCACTTTTCACTTTCATGCATTGGAGAAGGAAATGGCAACCCACTCGAGTGTTCTTGCCTGGAGAATCCCAGGGACAGGGGAGCCTGGTGGGCTGCTGTCTATGGGGTCGCATAAAGTCAGACATGACTGAAGTAACTTAGCAGCAGTAGCAGCAGCATACTAATTATACATATATGGATAAACAACAACACCCTGCTGTGTAACATAGGGAACTATAACCAATATCCTATGATAAACCATAATGGAAAAGTGTATATATACATATATATATATGTATATATACACATATACATATATACTTATGTGTATATATATAAGTATATATATGTATATAAGTATATACTTATATATAGGTATATATGTGTGTGTGTATATATATATATATATAAAAACTGGGTGACTTTCTTGTATACCACATATTAACTCAATTTTGTAAATCAACTATACTTCAATAAAAAACAATAAACACAAAAAAGAGAGAGCACACCTTCTAACAGGAAAAACATTAGTAATGCTAATTTCATGGCATAGGCCAGAATTGTTAACAAATTTATAAATATAACAATATTAAAAATTCCAGAGAAGCTTACCAAACTGAGCATAAGTTCAACTGGGTCTTGAAGAATGGATTAAAATTGATGAGTTTCTTCATTTGTCATTATTAAATTGTTCAGGAATAGCAGAATGAAATCTAGTCTAGATGACACCACTAGCCATTTTAATAAGGACATAGCATTTCTATCACAGGATATTCAGAAAGCTTTGGCAGTTTATTTATTTTATGCTTATAACATGGCTACATTACATTTATTTTATAAACAAACTTGATTTTAATTAAAAAAAAAAAACAAATGTATGGTTATACCCATCACTATGTTTTAAATGTTAACACTCTTTAGGAAATGGCAAATAAAGGAAAATAATTTCTGTGATAATACCTCTTAAAATTTAGTTATGTGCTGTTAAGAGGTAGGTAGCTATTATGTAGGTATATATTATGGTATATGTATAGGTATATGTTATATTATACAGGATCTAAGGAAAAGTAAGGATTGCAAGTTTTAAGCCACAGTTTTAATTACACTGCTCTTTGGTCTCTGTGAGTCTATGAATGAAGGACTGTCTCTAATTCCATGTTTTGCAGAAAGCTTAGGGCAGCTGTTTAAATAAAGCACTAATGTATCAGAATATCATAAATCCAAAAATAAAAGACAAATCCTTTGCAGTCCACCTGCTTTTTTAAATCCTGTATTCTGTTTCTTGCATGGTGTTTTGTCTTTCATCTCAGGAGCCCACATGACAATGTCACTGGCAGTTAGAACATGTTGACACACTTGACATCCAATTTAGTTAATGCTGGGTCAGTCTGGGAGATGCAGAAACACTGCTATGTATGCAGCAGAGAAGGCTGTGTGTGAGACTGAGGGATACCCTCTAATTCCCAGGATACTTGTTAAACAATTCTAACGTCAGAATACCAGCAAGAGAACTCTAACAATCAGTGTCACAATAAAATACATAGGTAACACATTGTTTTGAGAGTTAATGTGTTAAAACACACAGCCCCTTTTTTTCTGTCTCTGAAATGTATTCTTTCCATAGCTCTTATAGTTACTTTAAGATTCAGAGAGATGACAACTGACTTTACATAATATTATTGGAATAATCATTGCAGTCATATTTTAACAGAGTGTAGTATTTATTTATTTAAGCTTTGTCTGTAGTGCTATTTAATTTATCTGATGTCTGTCAACTTCCCCAGGAATTAACTTGCAAAGTGGAGTCAGTCATTGTATTAACAAATTTATAAACGTAGAGCGACGCACATTGCCAGTGCAAATTAATATCAAGAGAATTGTACAGTGCCGCCAAAATATAAATATTTGTGAATGCTGCTAAAACTGGTGACTTTGTTCTTGTGGTGTTTTTTTTTTTTTTTCTTCTTTTTTTTTTTTTTACAAATTGTACATTATGGGAGATCAATCAAGATGGTGGAGTTAGAGGATGCAGAACTCACCTCTCCCATGGAACATATCAAGAATTCATCTACAAGTAGAACAATTCTCACTGAAAACTAACTAGAAACTGGAAGATAGACTCCTGTACTCTAAAACTATAAGAAAAACCTTTATGGAGTTGGGTAAAGGGAAGAAAAGTGATCAGGTCAGGACCTGTGGCCCTGAGTGGGGGACTCAGTGGAAAAGGGAGATCACATGGGCAGAGATCCACCCTGGGGGGTGAGCTATTCTAGCTACATATAGGGCACCCCAGTCTGGAGATCCCAAACAGGGAAGACTAGCTCCTTTGGCTGGTTAGATAGCAGCTGAGACTAACTGGAGGGCTGTGTGAAACCTGGACTCTGTTCATGAGGAGCATGAGTTCTGGCTTGCTCCCAAATCTGGACAGAGAGTGAACAGAGGAATGTTCCAGTGGCTACCCAACTTCTCCCAACTGTGTACCCCAGCCTGAGGAGAACAAACACTCCAGGCCTGCTTATGTCACCTCAGAGCTCTGCACTAAAGCCAGGGCTACCATAACTGGGGAGAGAGCTTAGTTATGGTCAACAGGGTTGACTTATACCTGGAGAATCATCTGAGAATGGTGGGTCTGGCCATTGCTGGTGCTTACTCAGGCAGCATGTTAGAAGTAGCACGAACACACTGAGAGCTTAGTTGGGCCCCACCTACCCTGCGGCATAACTCCACATCAGGGTGGTGGTAGCATAAGCTGTGGGAGTGATCAGCTGTGAGGGATAAGTTAAATTTAGTCCCAAAGTTAAGTCTGAATGCAGCACGGGCAGCCATTGCTGGCACTTTCATGGGTGGTGCATCACAGGCAGCCTGGACCACTGTATACAGTTGGCCCACCACAGCTGAAGCATCATTACTAGACAAGAGCCTGCATAAGCCCCTCATGCTCCAGAGCTCCTCCCCTTTGGGCAAGAGTCCTGGTGCTGGAAGAGGGAAGAGCACACACTTAAAATGATCAGAGACAGTTCACCCCTGACCCCTCAGGAAATCTGTACAGCAACTTGAGATAAGATCACATCTTAAAAGAGCATAATATCACTGAGCAAAGGGGAGGCCTTGCCACATACTGACTCCATCCCCAGCCTCTCCATCTTTAGCTCCTCTCCCTATCAAGGCAGTACTTGCCTTCAGCACATTTGAAGGAAAGACATGACTTGTGTTCATGTCAAATCCAGCTCTCCTACCAAAGACACTGGGCACATATAGATAGTATAAGCAGGCACCCACATAAAGATACTCTTTTGAGATGGCAATAGATAACTATTTTATCTCAATTCATAGAGACAGAGAGAATTAAGGAAAGTTAGAAGGCAGAGCAACTGGTCTAAACTGAAAGACCTAGAAAAGAAATCCTGAAAATAAATAAATAAACAGGAATCAATATTTTACCAGATCAAAGATCTGAATCATTAGTAATAAGAATGCTAACTGAATGAGGAGAAGACAAAATGAACACACTGGGAATTTTAACAAAGAACTAGAAAAAATTTTAAAAAGGAACCAGTCAGAACAGAATACAATAACTGAAACAAAAAATATACTATACAGAATGAATAGTAAGAAAGTATAAGAGATCTAGAGAATAGAATAATGGAAATCACCCAATTGGAACAGCAAAAAGAACTAATTAAGAATGAAAACAGTTCAAGAGATGTCTGCTGCTGCTGCTAAGTCACTTTAGTCGTGTCTGACTCTGTCACCCCATAGATGGCAGCCCACCAGGCTCCCCCGTCCCTGGGATTCTCCAGGCAAGAATACTGGAGTGGGTTGCCATTTCCTTCTCCAGTGCATGAAAGTGAAAAGTGAAAGTGAAGTCGTTCAGTAGTGTCTGACTTTTAGCGACCCCACAGACTGCAGCCCACCAAGCTCCTCCATCCATGGGATTTTCCAGGCAAGAGTACTGGAGTGGGGTGCCATTGCCTTCTCCATCAAGAGATGTCTAGGATAACATAAGGTATACTAAAATTCACATTATAGGGGACCTAGAAGGAGAAAAGGTAGAAAAGAGGATAAAAACATTTGAGGAAATGATGTCTGAAATATTCCCAAAACTAGAGAAGGAAAAAGATATATGGTTACAAGATATATACAGAGTCCCAAACAAGATAAATTTATACAGACCCACGCCAAGACCTAGCATAATTAAAATGGCAGAAGTTAAAGAGAATATTTTAAAGGCACAAAGAGAAAAGCAGAGTCATGTACAAGAGAAATCCCACAGGGTTATGAGCTGATTTTTCTGCATAAATTTTACAGATCCACAGGGACTGGCATCATACATTCAAAGTGTGATAAGGAGAAAATATGCAATCTGGGATGTATTGTCCAGAAAGTTACCAATTAGAATTGAAGAAGAGATAACAAGCAAAGAAAGATAAAGACAAGCAAAAACTTAAAGAGATCATCAATACTAAATTGCCCTAAAATAAATATTAAGGGTCGTCTCTAAGCAAAAAAGAAAAGACAATAACAAGAAGTAAGAACCTTTGAGTGGGAAAGAAAAATACCACTGAGGGAGGCAAATATATATTAAAGGCTTGTTAACTATTTAAATAAGTTACTACAAAGATCAAAAGAAAAAAGTGTGAAAGCAACTACAACTAAAATAAACAGTGAAGAGATAAATAAACAAGAATTTTTCAAAGATGACATCTAAAACATCATAATTTCAAAAACATCAAATGTGGCAGAAGGATGTTAAGTTTGGGTGAACTCCGGGAGTTGGTGATGAACAGGGAGGCCTGGTGTGCTACAATTCATGGGGTCACAAAGAGTCAGACATGACTGAGTGACTGAACTGAACTGAACTGAGTGATGAAAGTAATCAAAATGACACAAACAAATGGAGATATATATTATGTTCTTGGATTGGAAGAATCAGTATTTTAAAAATGAATATACTACTCAAAGCAATCTGCAGATTCAGTGTAATTCCTATCAAATTACTGAGGCATTTTTTACAGAATTAGAATGAAAATTTTTACAATTTGTATGGAAATATAAAAGACCTTGAATAGCCAAAGTAATCTTGAGAAAGGAAAACAGCTGGAGGAATCAGGCTCCCTGACCTCAGACTATACTACAAAGCTAGAGTAATTGAAACAGAGTGTTACTGGAACAAGTACAGAAATATGTTGATAGATCAATGGAACAAGAAAGTCCAGAGATAAACTCAAATACCTGTGATCACCTAATATAAAACAAAGGTGGCAAAAATACGCACTGGAGAAAGGATTAGCTTTTTAATAAAAGGTGCTGGAAAAATTGTACAGCTACATGTAAAATAATCAAATTAGAACATTCTATAAATACCATACACAAAAATAAAAATGAATTAAGACCTAAATCTTAAATGTAAGACCAGAGGCTGTAAAACTCTTAGAGAAAAACATAGTCAGAACACTCTCTAACATAATTTGCAGCAAGCTCTTTTTTGACCCACCTACTAGAGTGATGAAAATAAAAAAAAAAAAATAAACAAATGAGACCTAGCTAAACTTAAAATTTAATTTTTAAGCACAGCAAATGAGACCATAAATAAAACAAAAAGACAGTCCACAGAATGGGAGAATGTTTGCAAAGGAAGCAACCAACAAAGGATTAATCTCCAAAATATACTAAGTGCTCATATAGGTAAATATCAAACATACAAATATCCCAATTAAAAAAAATGAGTAGAAGATCAAATTAGACATTTCTTAAAAAAAAAACAAACAAAAAAAAAATACAGATGCCCAGGAGGTGCATGAAAAGATGCTCTGCATCACTAAGTATTACAGAAATGCAAACCAAAATTAAGTATCAACTCAAGCTGGTCAGAATAGCCATCATCAAAAAATCAGCAAACAATAAACACTGGAGATGGTGTGAAGAAAAGGGAACACTCCTCCCCTGCTGGTAGGAAAGTAAGTTGGTACAGACACTATAGAGAACAGTATGGAGACTCCTTAAAAAACTAAACTTAGATATACCATCTGATCCAGCAGTCCCACTTCTGGGGCATATAGCTGGATGAAAGTATAATTCAATAAGATGTGTGTGCCTAAGTATTCATTGCAGCACTGTTTATGATAGCCAGGATATGGAAGCTATCTAAATGACCATCAAAGAAGGAATGCCCCTTGACTGGTATTTGTTTAGTTTCTTTCTTTTTTTTTTTCATGATAAGACCATCAGTTGTATCATTGTTTTTTGGCTTTCAGTTGCATTGGTAAATGGAGAAACTGCATAGGAAATCAGAGGGGGATGAGGTTGTGTTTTATACTTTCATGGTTCTCGCCAGGTGAGAAACTTGGGCTGACTGCATTCTTCAAATACAGTGCACAACTCTTTTCCTCAAATACAGTGAACAATCCTATTCATGGTGTCTCTGTCTACAGTTTTCAGGTTCTTGTACCCACTCCCTCTCCTTGTCATTTCAAGGATTTAAGATAATTGCATCTTCGCTCTTACTATTCCTAAGCTATTTCATTACCCCTCATAATTTCCCAATCCCTCAAACACATCTTTGAAAACAGTCCCTTTATTAAAAATTTCTTGGATCATCCTAATGAAACCATGCAATTTATTCCATTGGAATCCTTTTAGTATATTATGAATCAAATTTAACTTCTGACATTGAGGCAGAACCAACTTTTTAAAAATAAATTTTTATTGTTATGTAGAAATGGCAACCCACTCCAGTATTCTTGCCTGGAGAATCCCAGGGACAGGGGAGCCTGGTGGGCTTCTGTCTGTGGGGTCGCACAGAGTCGGACACGACTGAAGCGACTTAGCAGTAGCAGCAGTACCTCTATGAGAAATTATTTGTTAATAATTATTATTACTCTTGGTTTAGCACTATCATTTCTTTGAAATTCTCCCAAATATGACAGATGTTTATTTATTTAATTTTCTATTTCATTCCCTAAACTACTGGCTACAGTTTCAAATAAGTCCATTTCATTGCATCTCTCTTCCAAATCCATTTAGATTAGTTAAATATCTCCTTACCAAGACAGAGTTGATGGCTGCTATGTCTATAGTCACAGGGAAAAGCCACAGATGTTAGTTTATGAGCTGTCATGTAAGAAACCACCTTCCTTGTGTCCACCAAAATCATACAGGTGTCTCTGTCAGTCCCAGATGAGTTTGGCCTTCCAGCCATCCTCTCCAAGCCACAGAAAACGTGTGAAAACACTGTGCACTTTCCAATTGGGCCTATCTGCCAAGTTAATACCACAGTTTTCTTATGTGGCATCACATGAGAACTAACTAGCCAAGCTTTACCAAAATGCCTGGTCTAGAAAAACGTGAGATGTAATTCTTTAAGTTGCTATTTTAAGCACTTAGGTTAGTTAGTTTGCTATGAATAAATACAAAACCAAAGCAGAATCTAGTACCTGAAAGAAGTGTTCTTGCCTAACATTGTCAACATAGGGCACTGCTTTTGATTTGGAACAGATGGAAGAAGTTTCAAAGGCCTCAATGGGACCAATTCTACAAGCTGGAAATGAACACTAGGGAGGGAGAAGGGAGGAGGGTTCGGGATGGGGAACACATGTATACCTGTGGCAGATTCATTGTGATACATGGCAAAACCAATACAATATTGTAAAGTTAAATAAAATAATTTTTTTTCAAAAAAAGGTGTTAAAGACAACATGAAAAATGTTACTGGAGCCTGGAGAAAAGAGAATGATGATATGTTGTTATGAGCTGCTTGGCAACACTGTTATGTAGAGTAAACTAGAACAATGGGTGCATGTTTACTATACATGTATTCAGGTTCTGTTTAGAAAGGTACTAATAGGGTAGTATTTTGACACCTTATGAGGCACACTAAAGCAATAGCATTATTTTATTTGTGTAGTTTTGTTATAAAAATACACACATATGTTAATTACTTTAAAAAACTGGTAATGCGTGTCATGGTGGTACTTTATTAGTCTAACAAGAAAGTTTCATGGCTTATATTTGATTGAGGATGGACTAAGCTTCCATGATTTGAAATATTTCCTTTCTTCCTTGTTAATTTTTAACTTCTCCTTTTAAATTATTTTGTTATTTAAGCACTTCATTATGTCACTTAGATATACAAATCTGTAACCACAATTATCAAAGCTCTTAATTATCCATTAAATCTAAGTGAAGAGGAACTAAAAAGCCTCTTGATGAAAGTGAAAGTGGAGAGTGAAAAAGTTGGCTTAAAGCTCAACATTCAGTAAACGAAGATCATGGCATCTGGTCCCATTGCTTCATGGGAAATAGATGGGGAAACAGTGGAAACAGTGTCAGACTTTATTTTTCTGGGCTCCAAAATCACTACAGATGGTGACTGCAGCCATGAAATTAAAAGACGCTTACTCCTTGGAAGGAAAGTTATGACCAACCTAGATCACATATTCAAAAGCAGAGACATTACTTTGCCAACAAAGGTTCGCCTAGTCAAGGATATGGTTTTTCCTGTGGTCATGTATGTTTGTGAGAGCTGGACTGTGAAGAAGGCTGAGCGCTGAAGAATTGATGCTTTTGAACTGTGGTGTTGGAGAAGACTCTTGAGAGTCCCTTGGACTGCAAGGAGATCCAACCAGTCCATTCTGAAGCAGATCAGCCCTGGGATTTCTTTGGAAGGAATGATGCTAAAGCTGAAACTCCAGTACTTTGGCCACCTCATGTGAAGAGTTGACTCATTGGAGAAGACTCTGATGCTGGGAGGGATTGGGGGCAGGAGGAGAAGGGGACGACAGAGGATGAGATGGCTGGATGGCATCACGGACTCGATGGACATGAGTCTGGGTGAACTCCGGGAGTTGGTGATGGATAGGGAGGCCTGGAGTGCTGCAGTTCATGGGGTCACAAAGAGTCGGACACGACTGAGCAACTGAACTGAACTGAAATCTAAGCAATACATTCCTCAATAACTTGAACACAATTCTAGAGTTAGTCATCATGGATGTTAATTATAATTGTAGATTTGGGGTTCTAAGAATCATTGAAGACTTTCATTATCTAGTTTTAAAGTGCATTTATAGGCTAGTATACCTGATGTGAGCAAAATAAATATGTTTAAAATTGTATTAGCCCTTCTAATAGTGAGACAGTGTTCAAATTGATCTCAAAAATGTTCAATTTAGCTGAAATCTTCTTTGTCAAGTAATCAATGTGTTTACTGAATGATAAAAGTGGTGTCAAGAAGCTAGCAAGACTTAAAGTTATTTGAAAGATAGAAAGCAGGCCAAGGAAAATTCACTGACTTGAACTTTACCATCATTAATCAGAACTGATGATATCAAGAGAAAAATGGAACATCTGTTTGCATTTTTCGAAAGTGTAAGACTGAGGTAAGTAGTTGACCTCATGAATAAACACTCAAAAAACAATTGGTAAAATGGGTATGTACAACAGATGGTGTTTCGCATCATTGATGGTTTTGATTTTGATTTGAGAGAGTTTATTCATATTTTTGGAGAAGAAAATGGCAGCCCACTCCAGTGTTCTTGCCTGGAGAATCCCAGGGACGGGGGAGCCTGGTGGGCTGCCGTCTATGGGGTTGCACAGAGTCGGACACGACTGAAGCAACTTAGCAGTAGCAGTATTCATATTTTAGGAGCTGATTTAAAATGCATAAATCACTAAAATAACAGATCAGTGATATTTAATTAGATGTAGTTTGTTCTATTCTATGCCTTTCGTCCACAACCTTACACACACAGGAAAACACATAAAGCATGTTTATTATGGCTTGACTATCAGCTATTGGGCAGAAGTAGATGTCTTATCCTTCCCCCACTCTGTTTTGTTATAGTGATCACATTAATCATTATTTAAAATGTGGAAAATAGACATCGAGTCGTGACAAGAAGAACGCCTTGAAGAAATGTCCTTGATGCTGAACAAGGCTTATACAAATGGCAAACTATTGAGCACAGAATAAATGAGGTAATTAATTACCATTCAGTTTTACAGATGGGAAAGCTGAGTCACCAGGAGGTCAAGTTGTTTGCCCAAGGTCACAGAACAAGCTATTAGCATTATTATGCAGTTCTCTTGATTCTTTTTTATTTCTTCTCATATTTTATCAGGTATAGCAAGAAGCACTAAAAATAAATATTTTCCACATATACAGCAAGTTCATTCCTTTAATTTTGTATGGACACAAAAACAATGAAAGCAATTTTAGGGTTTTGTTTTGTTTTGCTTTGCTTTTTTTCCACATAAATATACTTTACTCTTTATTTCTCTTTTCGCTATCATTGCATAAATTGATTTGTTCCTTTAAAGTCTCTAAAACTGCAGAAATCAAGTAGAATATAGGAGTCATTTCTGGATTAGTGTATATATGAAAGTGAACATATGTCAGTGGAAATCCCTCTATAAAATAACCCTTGCTTTCTTCTGATGACTGATTTAATTGAAATCACTTTATGTGCTATGAATGACAGAAAATCCAGTAAACTAAAACAATTTTGATATCATATTTCATAAGTTTACTACAACATTTATGTTTCTAAGTGGCTAGCACTCTGATTCACATATTACATTACATTTAATGGAAATATTAATTTAGTTTGGCATACATGGGCTAAAAAACACTTGGATGCCACTTAATGTCTTATGGAGTCAAAAATTAAATGTATGCTTTAATTTGATATAAACACTAGTTTTACATAATTCCATATTTATGTGTGCCTTGGGAACAAATCTTCTGTGTTATATATGAATTCACTTCATGGTTGGGCATGAAAATATAGTTTTTAAATAGAAGCTGATTTCATATTTTTATATCCAGATACCTCTGTATATAATAAATAATGTCTTCACTTTCACATGGTTGTTTAACCTAGAACATGTTAAAATTTACCTGCTTTCTATATTAACCAAACTAGATATATAACTATGTAAAAAATTTCTGTTCTGTGAATGTTACAAAATATGTTCATGGGTATAAATTTTTACACAAACATGCACACATATCTCAGTTCTCAGGATCTCAGTTTGCTTCTAAGGTAAACCATTTAATATCACAGCATTGCAACCCACTCAAGTATTCTTGCCTAGAGAATTCTGTGGATGGAGGAGCCTGGTGGGCTGCTGTCTATGGGATCACACAGAGGTGGACATGACTGAAGCAACTTAGCAGCAGCAGCAGCAGCAATCCCAAGTATATACCCCAAACACCAATGACAAAGTAGCTGATGTTGAAAGTTTCTATTAAGACCTACAAGACCTTCCAGAAATAACACCCCAAAAAGATGTCCTTTTCATCATAGGGGTCTGGAATGCAAAAGTAGAAAGTCAAGAGATACCTGGGATAACAGGCAAGTTTGGCCTTGGAGTACAAAATGAAGCAGGGCAAAGGCTAACACATTTGCCATGAAAAGGCATTGGTCATAGCAAACACCCACTTCTAACAACACAGGAAACAACTCTACACATAGACATCATCAGATGGTCAATGGTGAAATCAGATTGATTATATTCTTTGCAGGTAAAGATGGAGAAGTTCTATAGGGTCAGCAAAAAACAAGACTGAGAGCTGACTGTGACTGAGATCATGAACTCCTTACGGCAAAATTCAGACTTAAATTGAAGAAAGTAGGGGAAACCATTAGACCATTCAGATATGATGTAAATCAAATCCCTTACAATTTTACAGTGGAAGGGACAAATTGATTCCAGGGATTAGATCTGATAGAGTGTCTAAAGAACTATGGACAGAGGTTCGTACCATTGTACAAGAGGTGGTGATTAAAACCCTCACCAAGAAAAAGAAATGCAAAAGGCAAAATGGTTGCCTGAGAAGGCCTTACAAAAACTGAGAAAAGAAGTGAAAGGCAAAGGAGAAAAGGAAATATACACTCATCTGAAGGCAGAGTTCCAAAGAATAGCAAGGTGAGATTAGAAAGTTTTCTTATGTGAACAATGCAAAGAAATAGAGGAAAACAATAGAATGTGAAAGACTAAAGTTCTCTTCAAGAAAATTAGAGATTCAAAGGGAAGATTTCATGCAAGTATGGGCACAATAAAAGATAGAAATATTATGGACCTAAAGGAAGCATAAGATAAGATGAGATGGCAAGAATACATAGAAGAACTATACAAAAAAAGTCTTAATGACCCAGATATTCATGATGCTGTGATCCCACACCTAGAGCCAGACATCCTGGAGTGCAAAGTCAAGTGAGCCTTAGGAAGCATCACTATGAACAAAGCTAGTGGAGGTGATGGAATTCCAGGTGAGCAATTTCAAATACTAAAAGATAATGATATGAAAGTGCTACACTCAATAGGCCAGCAAATTTGGAAAACTCAGCAGTGGCCACAGGACTGGAAAAGGTCAGTTTTCATTTCAATCCCAAAGAAAGACAATGCCAAAGAATATTCAAACTACCACACAATTGCACTCATCTCACATGCCAGCAAAGTAATGTTCAAAATTCTCCAAGCAAGGCTTCAACAGTACATGAACCAATAACTTTCAGATGTTCAGGCTGGATTTAGAAAAGGCAGAGGAACCAGAGATCAAATTGCCAATATATGTTGGATCATACAAAAAGTAAAACAATTCCAGAAAAAACATCTACTTCTGCTTTATTGATTTTGCCAAAGCCTTTGACTGTGTGGATCACAACAAATTGAAAAATTCAAAAGTCAAGTCACTCAGTCATGTCTACCTCTTTGCAACCCTATACACTGTAGCCTTCAGGCTTCTCCTTTAATGGGATTTTCCAGGCAAGAGTACCAGGGTGGGTTGCCATTTCCTTCTCCAGAGGATCTTCCTGAGCCAGGGATCGAAGCTAGGTCTCCTACATTGCAGGCAGACAGTTTACCCTCTGAGCCACTAGGAAAGCCTAAAGAAATGAGAATATCAGACCACCTTACCTTTCTCCTGAGAAATCTGTATGCAGGTCAAGAAGCAACAGTTAAAACCAGAAATGGAGCAATGGACTGGTTCCAAATTGGAAAAGGAGTATGTCAAGGCTGTATATTGTCTGCCTGCTTATTTAACTTGTATGCAGAGCACATCATGCAAAATACACAGCTGGATGAAAAACAAGCTGGAATCAGATTGCTGGGACAAATATCAGTAACCTCAGACATGATGACACCACTCTAATGACAGAAAGTAAAGAAGAACTAAAGAGTCTCTTAATGAGGATGAAAAAGAGGAGAGTGAAGAAACTGGCTTATAACTCAACATCCAAAAACAAAGATCATGGCATCTGGTCCCATCAGTTCAGTTCAGTCGCTCAGTTGTGTTCGACTCTTTGCGATCCCATGGACCACAGCACGCCAGGCCTCCCTGTCCATCACCAACTCTCAGAGTTTACCCAAACTCATGTCCATTGAGTCAGTGATACCATCCTACCATCTCATCCTCTGTCATCCCCTTCTCCTCGTGCCTTCAATCTTTACCAACATTAGGGTATTTTCAAATGAGTCAGTTCTTCACATCAGGTGGCCAAAATATTGGAGTTTCAGCTTCAACATCAGTCCTTCCAATGAACACCCAGGACTGATCTCATTTAGGATGGACTGATTGGATCTCCTTGCAGTTCAAGGGACTCTCAAGAGTCTTCTCCAATACCACACTTCAAAAGCATCCATTATTTGGTGCTCAGCTTTCTTTATAGTTCAACTCTCACACTCATACGTGACTACTGGAAAAACCATAGCCTTGACTAGATGGATCTTTGTTGGCAAAGAAATGCCTCTGCTTTTTAATATTCTGTCTAGGTTGGTCATAACGTTCCTTCCAAGGAGTAAGCGTCTTTTAATTTCATGGCTGCAATCACCATCAATAGTGATTTTGGAGCCCCCCAGAAATAAAGTCTGACACTGTTTCCACTGTTTCCCCATCTATTTGCCACGAAGTGATTGGACCAGATACCATGATCTTAGTTTTCTGAATGTTGGGCTTTAAGCCAACTTTTTCACTCTCCTATTTCACCTTCTTCAAGAGGTTCTTTAGTTCTTCTTCACTTTCTGCCATAAGGGTGGTATCATCTGCATATCTGAGGTAACTGATATTTCTCTTGGCAATCTTGATTCCAGCTAGTGCTTCATGCAACCCATCACTTCAAGGCAAATAGATGGGGACAAAATGGAAATAGTGACAGGCTTTATTTTCTTGGGCCCCGAAATCACTGTAGATGGTGACTGCAGCCATGAAATTAGAAGACACTTGCTCCTTGGAAGAAAAGATATGACCAACCTAGGTAGCATATTAAAAAGCAGAGACTACCAACAAAGGTCTGTCTAGTTAAAGCTATGGTTTTTCTAGTAGTCATGTACTGGTGTGAGAGTTGGGCCACAAAGAAAGCTGAGCACTGAAGAATTGATGCTTTTTGAATTGTGGTGTTGGAGAAGACTCTTGAGGGCCCCTTGGACTGCAAGATCTAACCAGTTAATCCTAAAGGCAATCAACCCGTGAATATTCATTGGAAGGGCTGATGCTGAAGATGAAGTTCCAATACTCTGGCCACCTGTTTTGAAGTGCTGACACATGGAAAAAGACCCTGATGCTGGGAAAGATTGAAGGCAGGAGAAGGGGATGACAGGATATGATGGCTGGATGTCATCACTGGCTCAATGTACATGAGTTTGAGCAAGCTCTGGGAGTTGATGATAGATACGGAACCATGGTGTGTGCAGTCCATGGGGTCGCAAAGCGTTGGACATGACTGAGTGACTGAACTGAACTGAACTTACCTATCACCATCAAATTGTCACTCTTGTCCTTCTCAAGGGCTAATAGTATTTTTTTCTCTGTGGCATGTCAACACATACCCAAAGGGTCTAGCCATGTACATCAAAGGCTCACACTATTTTTATAATAACAGTTAAGTTTAAGAATCAGATTTGTGGCCAATCAGGATGATTCCATTAACAACATTCTGGCCTAATGTGAAACCCTAGTCAATGGTCAGGCCCATACTATAGATGTATTTTAAGAGTTGCCCTAAGAGATTAATTAAATAATCTTTTTCAGCTTTTTTTCATCTTACTAACAAAAATTTTTCTCCCTCACTTTTTGAAATATGTTCTCTCTTCCCTTGGCTTAAAGCTGACTCCATTCCATTTTGATTTGTTTTCTATATCTACCAATTTCCACTTGGTTATTGTTTTATTGTCACCCTGTTTATTTAACTTACATGCAGAGTACATCATGAGAAACGCTGGACTGGAAGAAACACAAGTTGGAATCAAGATTGCTGGGAGAAATATCAATAACCTCAGATATGCAGATGACACCACCCTTATGGCAGAAAGTGAAGAGGAACTCAAAAGCCTCTTGATGAAAGTGAAAGTGGAGAGTGAAAAGGTTGGCCTAAAGCTCAACATTCAGAAAACGAAGATCATGGCATCTGGTCCCATCACTTCATGGGAAATAGATGGGGAAACAGTGGAAACAGTGTCAGACTTTATTTTTCTGGGCTCCAAAATCACTGCAGATGGTGACTGCAGCCATGAAATTAAAAGACGCTTACTCCTTGGAAGGAAAGTTATGACCAACCTAGATAGCATATTCAAAAGCAGAGACATTACTTTGCCAACAAAGGTTTGCCTAGTCAAGGCTATGGTCTTTCCTGTGGTCATATATGGATGTGACAGCTGGACTGTGAAGAAGGCTGAGTGCCGAAGAATTGATGCTTTTGAACTGTGGTGTTGGAGAAGACTCTTGAGAGTCCCTTGGACTGCAAGGAGATCCAACCAGTCCATTCTGAAGGAAATCAGCCCTGGGATTTCTTTGGAAGGAATGATGCTAAAGCTGAAACTCCAGTACTTTGGCCACCTCATGCAAAGAGCTGACTCATCGGAGAAGACTCTGATGCTGGGAGGGATTGGGGGCAGGAGGAGAAGGGGATGATAGAGGATGAGATGGCTGGATGGCATCACTGACTCAATGGATGTGAGTCTGAGTGACCTCCGGGAGTTGGTGATGGACAGGGAGGCCTTGTGTGCTGTGATTCATGGGGTCGCAAAGAGTCGGACACGACTGAACGACTGATCTGATCTGATCTGATTGTTTTATTTTTTTATTGCAAGTGTTGCACTTTACATCTGCTTATCTTCTGATTTGGGACCCTTAAATATCAATTTCTGTCTTCAGCTTTCTTCTCTTCTTTATCTTTAATTTCCATGAATAACCATCAAATGTGTTTTGATATTTTTAAATCTACAGCTCCATACAGACTTGGCTGCATAAAACTTCTTGGATATTTTATAGGTGTCTCATACTCAAAATTTAATTCAATACTGACCAAACAAAATATTTTACTTTTCTTATGCAATTTGTCTAAGAGAATGGGGCTACTTATATTAATCAGCTTCCAATACATAATGCTATATTTAAATAAGCAAACTCAAACTCGTTTAATTACTCAAATCCCTGTCATCATTGACTACTTCTTCACATATATAATCCACAAGCAATCAGTTAGAAAGCCTTGTTTATTCTCATCCTCTAATGACTCTCATGGAGAAGGCAATGGCACCCCACTCTAGTACGCTTGCCTGGCAAACCGCATGTATAGAGGAGCCTGGTAGGCTACAGTCCACGGGGTCGCTAACAGTCAGACATGACTGAGCAACTTCACTTTCACTTTTCACTTTCATGCATTGGAGAAGGAAATGGCAACCCACTCCAGTGTTCTTGCCTGGAGAATCTCAGGGATGGAAGAGCCTGGTGGGCTGCCATCTATGGGATCTCGTAGAGTTGGACACGACTGAAGCAACTTAGCAGCAGCAGCAATGACTCTCAATATTCCTTCATTTTCCCCCTATTTTTTTATAATCTCTATTACATTAAGTATCATTAGCCATGTCTTATTTATATTATTGCAATAGCCTTCTAAACTGAATGTGCTCTCACCAACTCTAAATCTGTACAATTCTATTTCCTCAAATATCAGAGTGACATTTCTGAAAATTATCTTATTGCATTAAAAACATGTACATTTGGGTCAGATTGAAATACTGTCTTCTCATATTTCCTCTCACTGAAAAAGATAAGAATGTTCTGGCTCTGTGAGTTCAAATGTGATTGTATGACTTACTTTGGTCAACAAAGGTATGTGGAAAATATTTGGTTGGACAATGATTTAAGAACCTATGTGTTTTTACAACATTCTCTCTTACCTTTGCCACAGTGATTGGCAATGTCCAGAAAATGGTTGCATTGTTGCTCTGTTAACCTGGTTCTTAGAGTAAAAAGGACAGTGGAAGAGCCCAGTCATACCCCTAGCTACCTGTCAAGTACCCTTCACAAGAGCAAGAAGTGTCCCTATGCTTTTAAAAACATTCAGATATTAGGATTTTTTTTAAACCACAATATAACCACTTCTATGCTGACCAGTGCAACTTTTGGCCACTGAACTTTGAAATACTTACTATGTTTATGGGATTCCCTTCCTTATAAGTCTTGGTGAGTCAAAGCCTATGGTACATTGTGTTAGGATTTACCAGAAAAGCAGACCAATAGGATGTAAATAGACAGAAAGGAAGTGAAGTGGCTCAGCTGTGTCTGACTCTTTGTGACCCCATGGATTGTAGCCTGCCATGCTCCTCCACCCATGGGATTTTCCAGGCAAGAATACTGGCATGGGTTGCCATTTCCTTCTCCAGGGGATCTTTCAGACCCAGTGATTGAACCTGTGTCTCTGCACTGCAGGCACACTCTTAACCCTCTGAGCCATCAAATAGAAAGATAGATAACAATTAGATAGATATGTAACTATATGTTTATGTAGATAGATATAAATGGATGTCTATCTATCTGCTATCATCTAGCTCTCTACCTAAGAAGAGGGAGAGATTGACATAGTTAAACAAATTGACATGCACAACTGTGTAGGCTGGCAAATCCCAAATATGTGTAGCAGGCTGACAGGCTGGTGACTTTGGGAAGAATTGTTGTTCCAGTCTAAAGGCTGTCTCTGAGGAGACTTTCTTTTTCAGGTAAGGTCAATTTTTGTTTTTATTTTCTATGAAGTTCTTGAACTGATTAGATGTGGTCAACGCAATTATGAAATGGTTGCTATATTCCAAGACTAATGATTTAAATGTCAATCTCATCTAAAAAAAATGCCTTCACAGAAACATCTAGAATGAGTCTGACCAAATATCAGGGTGCCATTTCCAACCTAGTTGACACAGAAAATTAACTATCATACTCTCTCTAAGGAAGTTGGGAAAGCTAGATATTTTCTTTCCCATAATCCTCAGCAGCAAGGATATGGCATGAGCTGACGCATGAGATGCATATGATCCAGACACTGAACTGAAAATTATGACAGAAGCCATTAAACCACTTTCTTTTCATGACCAGATTCTATGTAAAGCCTAATATCTCATTTATGTTTAATATTTTTAAAATTAAAATGTTGAATGAATTAAAATATAAAAAGAAAAAACTTATAAAAAGAAGTTTCAAAGAAAGGACAAAGTTAAAGAGACCAGATGACCAGGATCAGAGAAGTATTATTAGGAAAGCTGGCTTTTTAAAAATATGCACAAAAGTGAGTCATGGTTCCCAGGTGGTGCAGTGGTAAAGAATCCGCCTGCCAGTGCAAGAGACACAATTGACACACGCTGGATCCCTCTGTCAGAAAGATACTCAGAAGCAGGAAATAGCAACCTGCTCCAGTATTCTTGCCTGAAAATTTCCATGGACAGAGGAGCTTGGTGGGCTACAGTCTGTGGGGTTGCAGAGTTGGACACAACTGAGTGACTGAACACACATATACACACATATAAGCTAATTAAATTGAGGTGTGGAGAGGTCGTGGGGAAGGGGCTTCTTCATGTTCCTCTAGAAATTTTGGTCAAGTACACATACAGAATTTATATAATTACAATATTTTCAAGTATTAAGTAATATTCTTATGAAGTATAAATTTATTTAACACAAATCACTGATAATAATACATTTAGAAACTTCGATTTGTATTGAGAAACCAAGACTTTATAATTAGCTCTTTCACTAAATCTTTAAGTCATCAGTAAAAGTGACACAGAAAAAGGGGAAGGGTGGAATGGAGATAGGTATGGATGAATGTTTAGACAAATATGCTCTGTAAGGTGTACTTGAAATCAATCACTATTAATCTTGTTCCATTAGATGAGCAATTGTTTAACTAGACTGCTTTTCTGAACTCAACACTTGCTTTAGCCATTTTTTTCTTTGTCTTTATTGATTGCCAATGGGGTTGTCATTTTGACTAATGCATTTATTTAAGGGCATCAAGCAATGATGATCTTATTCCTTTGGCTTGTAGGAAAGTGATGCCCCTCTGGATTTCAGGGAGGAGGTATACAAAAGGAAAGTAAATGTCTTCAAAAAAAAAAAAAAAAAAAAAACAGACCAGATACAGAAACCTCACAAATAAAGAAGGGGAAATGGAAATAGAAAAAGCATCACATGGAGGATAATATGGAGTTTTGTTTCTCATAAAAGACTTTTTTTGTCTTTTTGGTTTCATAAAGAAGTACGTTTAAAATGGTCATATCATTTCCTTAAATTCCATCTTCTTAGTAAATATATTTGTTTTCAACTAGATCATCTAGAGAGATGGGGTTGCTAAAATGCAAATTATATAAGTGGATCACTCTTGGCCCACATTCTGGAGGCTTGCTGCCTCCTATCTTTTTCTCCATCACTACTTCAGAGTGACTATGTCACAATGCATACTTCATTATTACTTGCTTGCATACATTCCTCATTGATGCTCTCCACACTCCCTACCTTGATGAAAGGAAGTCTTCTCAAAATCCTAACTCATGGCATCTCTCCATCTTGTTTTCTATGCTCCAGGTTTCAAACATCACCCCTATAGCGTCTTCATGGCAATTGCCTCCAATCAAGGCACACCTGAAGCTTTTCTGTGTCTACTCTGCAGCTTTCCTATCCCTCTGCCTGCTTTTGAATCTCTGACAAAATGCAAGATATGATGGTTGACTCTCTTGCCCTAAAAAGTTCTGAATAAACAGCCTTTGGTTCTCATTTGGTTGTAATTCATTTATTTCCATAAATGTTTCAGGTTTTAAAGTAAAGATTTTGTGTAGTCTATTCTCCTGGGTATAAAACAGGGCTCTAAGTTGAATTGGCTGAGAACCAAAAAGGGATTAATAGAACATGTAGGTGTGGAGGATGAAGGCTGACTTATGTCCTGAGTCATAGCTTGGATGAAATACCACCAACGTAGCCCCGATTCTTTCAATATCACACTAATGAACTCAGAAGACTGGGCTACATGCACTTTCGTGTACTGTAAGATTTGAAATGCTCATCTCAACAACTAGATTTTGTGTAAGATAAAGAACTCTGCATTATATTTGAGGGGAAGAAGCTGCCTCAGAGACAGGCTGAAGAACCGAAAGGAAATATCCTTTCAAAGTCCTACTGCAATTATCTCTAAGGAGTGCTTTCTTGACATCAACTGTGGAGACACACTTATTGGTCTGTTAGTGTTGTGCAGGATAATGATGATACTAATAACTATAATGAAAAATATGTTAGATTGTTTCTCACTAACTTAGAATTTCTATGAGTGAGAGAGATAATTATCACTACGTCGATTCCATAGTTAATGAAAACTATAAAATGCTTCAGTATAAGGAGAAATAGATCTTTTTGTAAGGATTATGCAAGGATCATATGAAATATTTCATATTTATGTAGAATATAGCTCAGATGGTAAAGAATCTGCCTGAAAATTCAAGAGAATCAGGTCTGATCCCTGGATTGGAAAGATCCCCTGCAGGTGGATGTGGCAACCCACTCCAGTATTCTTGCCTGGAGAATTCCATGGACAGAGGGGCCTGGTGGGCTAGAGTACATGTGGTCAAAAAGAGTTGGACAAGACTGAGAGACTAACACTTTTCTCACTTTTCTATGCAAGAATTATATGAAATATTTTATATTTATGCAGAATACAGCTGCTGCTCCCACCAAGTTGCTTCAGTCTTGCCTGACTCTGTGCAACCCCATAGACAGCAGCCCACCAGGCTCCCCCATCTCTGGGATTCTCCAGGCAAGAACACTGGAGTGGGTTGCCATTTCCTTCTCCAATGAATGAAAGTGAAAAATCAAAGTGAAGTCGCTCAGTCGTGTCCTACTCTTAGCGACTTCATGGACTGCAGCCTACCAGGCTCCTCCACCCATGGGATTTTCCAGGCAAGAGTACTGGAGTGGGGTGCCATTGCCTTCTCTGAGAATACAGCTACTAAGATAATAATTCATATGAAATATTTTACCTGAATAATACCTCTTACCATGATAAGATTTGGAAATTAACATTTGGGACAATAGTGAAGATACATGGGCTGTGATAGGGACATAAATAAGCAGAATAGAGATCCACAAAAGATCAACATATCACTTGTTGGACATCATACTAATAGAAATATGTGTACTTAATTTGATATGCGTAATTCTCTTTTTTGAAGAGGGTCAGTTCATTAGGGGAAAAACCTGAAAAGTTTTCCTTTTGGCAGTAATTGTCTCATCTATGATAAATACCCTCCAACTTGCCTCCATTTTTCAACTGGAGGTGCTCGTTTTGTTAACAACATCTCAATTTATTTCCACAGATTATCAGTTATTCATTATTAAGCTGTCATTATTAAGCTGCTATTATTTTGAATGTTATGAAAACTTTAGCCTGATATTCAATTCAAATCTCTTCTCTCCACCAGCAGAGAGTCTTGAATGTGGTCATATAGTCGGCTTTTCCATGACAATGTTTCTCCTTCCCTCTACCATGTGCTTGCTCCTTAGGCAAAGTAGGGAACAGGCATCAGACAGAATCCTTACTCTCAACAAAAGCCCTCACTGGCCCTTTTAATGGAATGTCTCTACTACTCTCGGCCTTTTGTCTATGGGGTGACTGCCCTCTTTCACACTGATGAGGAAGATAAACGTGAAGGTTAATACCAGCTTCTTGGTGGGGCAGTCACAACTCCCTTTTCTATCCTCTTCTCCTGAGAAAGCATCTGGCTGTGCATGAGAAGAAATGCCAGTCTATTCCATATGCCGTTACTCTTTCTTTACACATGTTACACTCCCTAAGAGCTGACTGATATGCTTCTCCCCAGATATATATTTTTTTGTTTTGTGGGGTTTAAGATTGCATGGATTGTAGGAGTGAAGATATTGGAAGGGTGGCTTTTAGTGAAATGGTGATTATTATCAGAGAACATTAAGAAATATGATTGGCCTTAACCAATGAAATCTTTCTGAATTTAGAAGGAAGGGGACTTAGATCTTTTAGTCTTAAAACTCTAAGCTTAGTCACAATTCTGGGCATACACAAGTAATCCCCCTTCCAATGTTAACAACTTCTGCTGACTCATATATTTATAAAGTATATGACAACATACAAAATATGTGCTGACAATATTGCAATTGTTCAATTTAATATGTTTGTCTAAACTTTTCAGGAGATTCTAGAGATTTCTGCAACTCTATAAATGCACTTCTCACAAGGAGTAAATTTCATCAACGCAAAAGATGAAATGAAGTGAGCATACTGAGAACATATACTTTAAGTGACTCAACCTAGCTTACAATTTAAAAGTTAGTAAAAAATGTCAGATGTTTAGAATTAAATAATCCCTATCTTACTCATACACACACACACACACACACACACATACATACACACCTACTAATAAAACTGTGCTAGCAATACATATCATATTGTGTTAGTTATTAAATGTGTATATCCTACTGAAACATCATGCTAGGTATATAGGGCCAAAAAATTAAGATATAAATAGAAAAGATAGAATATCATGCTCTTTCTTCAGTTATTATTTTCAAAAATCAAAATATGATGCTAAAACTTTTAAAAACATAATTTGACATTGGATACTAATTCTTATAGTACATTGAAAAATGTGCATCTTAAAATCAACCACTTAGGTATGTAGATTAAATTATTCATTTAGGTGGGTAGATTAAATTATTCATTTAATTACATTATTCATAGAAAAATTAAGGATACTATTCTAATGTGTGCCCTTTTAAATGTATTTTTCCCATTCACTGAAAAATGACATGTTAATTTGAATTTATTCACCGATGCAATTGAGAAATGAATCTCAAGTTAGCAGAAATAAACTAATAACAAAATAATTTATCTTTCAGTTTTGTTAATATTGTAGTGCAAATATTTGTTGGAGCATTGAATCACCTTATTAATCAATTAGACTATAACTTACCATCCTATACTCCTTCCCTCCACCCATATTAAAAACAAAAACACAGGAAGAATGGACAAATTAGGATAATTTATGAAATACACTAGGTGAGGAAATAAGTTTATTTCCTTTAATTTTACTTCCATGAATGTAAATAAGCATTTACATAAATATTAGATATTCTTCATTTCCAGAGTTTCTAACTTAGAAACATACTGTTAAAACAATATACAGCATTTTCCCTATGTGTATCAGTAAATAAAGCTTTCCTCTTTGAATTTACTAATTCAATTATCTAGATGAAGTGATAAAAAGGTACTTGCCGTAAACATGCTCTTGGCGAGAATCACAATGATGAGAACCAAAAAACACCCTTTTGTATTTGTTGAGGAGTTAAAGGACAGCACTGCCCATGGAGACCAAGAGACCTGTGCTTTGCATGAGTTCATCTATCAAGGGCATAAACACAAAAGTGGGGATATAATAGCAGTACTTAAAGAAATATCTTTTTTGAGGAGTAAGGGTTGAATAAAATGAAAAAAATCGAGTAAGTAATAAAATATTAGACTCCACTTGGACAGAAACTGGGTAAATGGAAATTACTTTATTTGTTGTTAGGGAGTATGAAATTATCAGGAAAAAAAGGCTTTAAATTTTTGTCAGGAATTGTAAGTGAAGAAAGTAGATATAATGCCTGATAGTAAGATGTTCTGAGCTTAAATAGTTTGTACTGTGCTTTTATTATCATTAAAAATTATCCTCTCTATCAGTTAAATAAGGTTTTATAAGCATCAATCAGGATACAAAATGGAATTTTTCCAGTAAATTTCTCTTAGCTTTGCTTTTGTGATAAAATATATTTATCTGGACTGGAGCAATCATTTACTTTAATTGTTGATGAAAATTCTGTCATGAAAATCTGGCTTCAGAAAGACATTACAAATAAATTTCACATCCTTAATAATGCCTTATCTGAGTAATTATTGGGCATTGTGGACTGTTCATGTTGGACCATCACAAAGACTTTTTAGAAACAGATGCACACATTAATGTGGAATAATTTAATCTATTTACACTTAATTTACAATTAAGTAATTAACAATTACAATTGTGTAATACACTGACTCAATGGACATGTACTTGGGCAAACTCTGGGAGATGTGAGGGACAGGGAGGCCTGACACGATGCAGTCCATGGAGTTGCAGAGTCAGACATGACTGGGTGACTGAACAACAACAGAAGATATTTTTGTACAACCAGACGTTTGAACTAATGACTAGTATTTGCCTTTTATTTTTTTTTTTTAAGTATAATAAAATACCTTTGAAGAATATCAAGAAAATAAAGAAAGAATAGTTCAGTTCCGTTCAGTCACTCAGTTGTGTCCACCTCTTTGTAACCCCATGAACCACAGCACACCAGGCCTCCCTGTCAATCACCAACTCCTGGAGTTCACTCAGACTCATGTCCATCGAGTTGGTGATGCCATCCAGCCATCTCATCCTCTGTCGTCCCCTTCTCCTCCTGCCCCCTAATCCCTCCCAGCATCTTAGTCTTTTCCAATGAGTCAACTCTTCGCATGAGGTGGTGGAAGAATTGATATATTAGTGAATCTACTGCAATATAGGGCGTCCCTGGTGGCTCAGAGGTTAAAGCGTCTGCCTCCAATGAGGGAGACCTGGATTCAATCCCTGGGTCAGGAAGATCCCCTGGAGAAGGAAGTGGTAACCCACTCCAATATTCTTGCCTGGAGAATCCCATGGACGGAGGAGCCTGGTGGGCTACAGTCCACAGGGTCACAAAGAGTCAGACACAACTGAGCGACTTCACCTTCACTGCAATATAACTACAATTAGCTGATGAAGATGTGGTTATATTTATGAAGATTCACTTGCATTTCACACATTTTCCCTAAGATTTCTTCTTCTCCTTCCTTCTCTCTTCCTACCTGTCTCCCTCCTCTTCCTCCTACCCCATTTTCTTATCATTCTCCTCCTCACACACCTTTTCTTTCCTCTCCCAGTGTGTCAGCACTACAATAGATTATGAGGCCAAAATTAAAGGTGTTTGATAATCTGACACTTTTCTCCAAAATATGCATGCCAAAATATATTGAGATGAAAATAGTTTGTGAATATACTTAATTTTGATCATAGTCAATTTCCTCTTTTATCTGAAGTCTTTTTATGTTCTTCCATCTGCTTAAAATGTCCTATCACCCTCTCCTTACTTATACTTGACAAATTCCAGCTCATCTTTTGATTCAGTCATCATATTATCTAGAACAATTTGTCCAATTTCTCAATCTCATCAGAAAGGAAATCCTTCTTTGTGATCTGATAGATTTATGAATATGGCTTATCATTATATTTAATCCATTATTTTATAATTATTTGTATGTTTTCTCAGAGAATCAATATTTTCTAATAGTATTATTTTAATTAGAATATGTCATAGTACTTGAAACATGTCAAAATTAAAAACATATATAAAGAGTGCATAAATACATACATTAGCAAATTGGATTATTATTTTTTAAGCTATTTTCTCTGTTGAAAAAAACATGCTAAATATTATGTCAAAAACAAAATATGAAATAATTTCCCGGTCCAAATTTTCAGGAGGAATACTGTCATATATTTTTAAACAGAAACTGATATTATATTTCAAAAATATCTAGTTTGATTTATTGGCAAATAAATTATACATGTTGATGATTAAAATTTAGTTCTTTCCCAATTACTTTTTCCAATGGTGCTAACTTCTTAGAATGCTATGTAGAGAAAGATTCTAGTCCAGTGTCTGATACATAAGTTGTTCAGTTATTAGTTATTAAATGTATTATTAAATGGAAAAGTATCTCTTAAATGTGATTTTCTTACTACTTGATGAACATCTGTCTGTTCTTTTTACCCTGAGTTTTCAATTGATATTCTTCATATAGTAATTTATTTTGTCAAGAGAATGCAAATTGAATCCACCACAATGACTGAATAAAATAGAAGTTGGGTTCTCTGAAGACTTTCAAGTTATAAAATACCAATAGGCTGGATTTTTCCATGAGCGATAACTAAAATTTGATTTCTTATTTTGTACTCATGTTATAAAACATATATCCTGTTTACAATAGCTCCTATAGTTAATATTCTCTTCAGTTCAGTTCAACTCAGTTGGTCAGTCATGTCTAACGCTTTGTGACCCCATGGACTGCAGCACACAAGGCCTCCCTGTCCATCACCAACTCCTGGAGCTTGCTCAAACTCATGGCCATCAAGTCCATGATGCCATCCAGCCATCTCATCCTCTGTCGTCCCCTGCTCCTCCTGCCTTCAATCTTTCCCAGCATGAGGATCTTTTTTTACTAGCAGAATAAAAGAGTTCTTATAATTTAATAAGACTAATTTTAGATATTTTAGCTTCATACTCATGTCATGGTATGAAACTCTATTTGTGTTCTCTTGACAACACAGAAATTTGTCAACTCTTTCCCCATGAAAATTCTAGTATAATCTGAATTCTATAGGAAATGCTTATTCATTACAAATCAAGTGTCTAAGGTACCTAAGTCTAAGGTATCTTCTTGAGCTGCTTAAAGATCAGATCAGATCAGATCAGTCGCTCAGTCGTGTCCGACTCTTTGCGACCCCATGAACTGCAGCACGCCAGGCCTCCTTATCCATCACCAGCTCTCGGAGGTCACTCAGACTCACATTCATCGAGTCAGTGATGCCATCCAGCCATCGCATCCTCTGTCGTCCCGTTCTCCTCCTGCCCTCAATCCCTCCCAGCATCGGAGTCTTCTCCAATGAGTCAACTCTTCGCATGAGGTGGCCAAAGTACTGGAGTTTCAGCTTTAGTATCATTCCTTCCAAAGAAATCCCAGGGCTGATCTCCTTCAGAATGGACTGGTTGCATCTCCTTGCAGTCCAAGGGACTCTCAAGAGTCTTCTCCAACACCACAGTTCAAAAGCATCAATTCTTCGGCACTCAGCCTTCTTCACAGTCCAGCTCTCACATCCATACATGACCACAGGAAAGACCATAGCCTTGACTAGGCGAACCTTTGTTGGCAAAGTGATGTCTCTGCTTTTGAATATGCTATCTAGGTTGGTCATAACTTTCCTTCCAAGGAGTAAGTGTCTTTTAATTTCATGGCTGCAGTCACCATCTGCAGTGATTTTGGAGCCCAGAAAAATAAAGTCTGACACTGTTTCCACTGTTTCTCCATCTATTTCCCATGTAGTGATGGGACCAGATGCCATGATCTTCGTTTTCTGAATGTTGAGCTTTAAGCCAACCTTTTCACTCTCCACTTTCACTTTCATCAAGAGGCTTTTGAGTTCCTCTTCACATTCTGCCATAAGGGTGGTATCATCTGCATATCTGAGGTTATTGATATTTCTCCCGGCAATCTTGATTCCAGCTTGTGTTTCTTCCAGTCCAGCATTTCTCATGATGTACTCTGCATATAAGTTAAATAAACATGGTGACAATATGCAGCCTTGACGTACTCCTTTTCCTATTTGGAACCAGTCTGTTGTTCCATGACCAGTTCTAACTGTTGCTTCCTGACCTGCATACAGATTTCTCAAGAGGCAGATCAGGTGGTCTGGTATTCCCATCTCTCTCAGAATTTTCCACAGTTTATTGTGATCTACACAGTCAAAGGTTTTTGCATAGTCAATAAACCAGAAATAGATGTTTTTCTGGAACTCTCTTGCTTTTTTGATGATCCAGCGGATGTTGGCAATTTGATCTCTGGTTCCTCTGCCTTTCTAAATCCAGCTTGAACATCAGGAAGTTCACGATTCACATAGTGCTGAAGCCTGGCTTGGAGAATTTTGAGCATTACTTTACTAGCATGTGAGATGAGTGCAATTGTGTGGTAGTTTGAGCACTCTTTGGCATTGCCTTTCTTTGGGATTGAGATGAAAACTGACCTTTTCCAATCTTGTGGCCACTGCTGAGTTTTCCAAATTTGCTGGCATACTGAGTGCAGCACCTTCACAGCATCATCTTTCAGGATTTGGAATAGCTCCACTGGAATTCCATCACCTCCACTAGCTTTGTTCGTAGGGATGCTTTCTAAGGCCCACTTGACTTCACATTCCAGGATGTCTGGCTCTAGGTCAGTGATCACACCATCATGATTATCTGGGTCGTGAAGCTCTTTTTTGTACAGGTCTTCTGTGTATTCTTGCCACCTCTTCTTAATATCTTCTGCTTCCGTTAGGTCCATACCATTTCTGTCCTTTATCGAGCCCATTTTTGCATGAAATGTTCCTTTGGTATCTCTGATTTTCTTGAATAGATCCTTAGTCTTTCCCATTCTGTTGTTTTCCTCTATTTCTTTTCATTGATCCCTGAAGAATGCTTTCTTATCTCTTCTTGCTATTCTTTGGAACTCTGCATTCAGATGTTTATATCTTTCCTTTTCTCCTTAGCTTTTCGCTTCTCTTCTTTTCGCAGCTATTTGCAAGGCCTCCCCAGAGTGGCAAATAGATGGGGAAACAGTGGAAACAGTGGCTGATTTTATTTTTCTGGGCTGCAAAATCACTAAAAATGGTGATTGCAGCCGTGAAATTAAAAGAGGCCTATTCCTTGGAAGGAAAGTTATGACCAACCTATACAGCATATTAAAAAGCAGAGACATTACTTTGCCATAAAGAATGAATCAATGAATGCATATAAGAATAAAGTGGTAAGAATCTGAGTTTAATGGTAATCAGAATAAAGAAATATTATGTGAGAGCTACTGGAACCATTACCAAGGAAGAATTTGCCAGATTTCATACATGGTCAATTTTGTTATTGCATGATTAGAGAATGAGGGTACTGTTAGAATGAAACATGGCCTGGGAAATAATAAAGAATTTATCTCCAAACACATTAGAACAGATTATTCTAAAAAAGCCCATATCAAGGGTGAGCACATTAAGTGCTTGACACATGAGGAACATAATGTTGTTATCCAATAAATTTTGAATGAACATAGATTGTTTAATGGATAAAAAATAGTCATAAGATATGGTTAATATTAAGGTGTTATCAGATAGTCAAGTATTATTATCTTGAAAAATGAAACTTTTGAAAGGATTAGTGGATATCATCACAGGTTTGCCGTGCCCAAAAAGCCAGCTAGTACAGGACTTGGTTTATGGAGTTAAATCTCAATCCTGAATGGTGAAAAAGTATGAAATATGAATTTTATGCTGGTGATGCAAGGTTAATATGTGAGTTTATAGTTGACTTTCCTTGCTCTTTAATCTGCTTTATTCCTGCTGAATCTGAGGTATTTCTGTTCTCAGGCATTATTTGTTGTCAGAAGGAGTCCAGGCAGCTATAGTTAAATATTGATCCCAATGCAAAGAAGAACAGAGAAAATGCTGAATATGATGTGGCAAGTGGGCACTCAAGTGGAAATATTGAGAATTCCAAGGGTCTTGTACTAGACACAAGCAGCCACCTAAGGTGATGTATAGTTTAAGAGGTTTTAACATTTTGTGTGAGAGTTAATACAACCCTTATTGTTTTATTAAAAATAGTAATAATTAAGGGTAAATCAAATACTCTAATTCTTCAACCAAAACCAAGCTAATGCAATAATAATAGGTACATTTATTAATTATACACTTTTGCCAATAACCTATTCAATTCTCACAGAAAATTTATGAGATAGAGTTGATTACTTAACTCACTTAACAAATGAAAAATGACAGCTTAAGCGACTTCCCCAGATTACTCAAAAGGTAATTGGCAGAAGCAGGGATCCAAATGTACATTTGCCTGTCCCTAAACCCAGTGATTTTATTTCTGAGCTACTTTGCCTTCCCACCTGGAGAAGGAACTATAGAGAATACAATTTCTGAGAAACAGAAAAAGGATTTGCTCACAGAAAACATACCCCAGTCTGCCAAGTGATGCTTAAAATCCCCTTAACAGAGTGTTAAATTCTTTGCTTCCACAGTCTGAGATAAGGTTTAAAATGCAAATAAACTTTACAAAGATAACATTTGGACGTAAATTCATGAAAAAAATAATAAAATCTTTTTGTGAGCAGATTTGTTGAGGGAATAACGATTATGTGCCACATGGCATATGAAGAAAGGGGCATGATGGGCAAAGAAAAGAGGGGCAAAGTGGCAGATGAGGGATATAAACATCCTGTATCACTGTCATCTGTGTGTGAGAGTCTGTCCTGAATATTTTCTTGGCATGAAATTAGGATGTTCAAGGAAACAATAATAACAACAGAAGGTGGGGGAGCTGCTTTTGATAAACCTCTGTATTCTTAAACTCTGAGAAGAGAATAAATACAATACTACTTAAAAGAATGTAAATTTTCTTAACTCCTTGCCTTTGATTTCCTGAAAACTGCCACTAAGCCTTAACATTACCCTCTGCTTCCTCCCCACTCCCCTCCCTCTGTACTCTTCATTTTAAAAGCTGTTCATTCAGTTGTGCTCAGAGAGCCATTTCTACCTGCCAATGTTGTCTCTGGGAAAAGAGGCAAGTTAAAATAAGGACATTTTGCTGTTCCTGTAATATTAGAAAATGTGCACAGCTGCTACAAATATGCTCCAAGGGTAACATCTGGAAAGAGAGTTTCCCACTTGATTAAATCATTGTCATTTAGCTGCAAGTACACATCTTTTCTGGGGAAGGCAATGGCACCCCACTCCAGTACTTCTGCCTGGAAAATACCATGGATGGAGGAGCCTGGTAGGCTCCAGTCCATGGGGTAGCTAAGAGTGGGACACGACTGAGCGACTTCACTTTCACTTTTCACTTTCATGCATTGGAGAAGGAAATGGCAACCCACTCCAGTGTTCTTGCCTGGAGAATCCCAGGGATGGGGGAGCCTGGTGAGCTTCCGTCTATGGGGTCGCACAGAGTAGGACACGACTGAAGCGACTTAGCAGCAGCAGCAGCAGCAGCACACATCTTTTCTTATGATTTTCCTTATCCCTTCTTCAATTCCATGTTCATAGTTCAAAAACAGAAATCATGCTTTAAATATACCTGCATTTATCCTAAATTTAGAATTCTCCTCAAGTGTTTGATTTGAAAATTACATGCACCTTAAAATATTTAAAATTAAAACTGATAGTTTTGATAAATTCTCAGAGTGCTTTAATATAACATTAAATAATTAACTGACCTTGAATTGAAGAATAGGGTATACTTAATAAATGAAGAGATTGTTGAGCAAACCCTGATAGAAAAACTTCAAAATTTGGTATATTCATGAGAAATGCCTGTGACAACTTAAATGATCAATAATGTAAGTCTAATCTGTACTAACAATAGCTGGAAGGTTTCCAGAAGTCAGTAAAGAAATCTCTAGGACTCTAATTTTTCCAAACAGATATATCTCAAGAACCAGAAGGAAAAAACACCACAACTCTACTATGAAGAAAAAAGAAAGTAAAATATTTTGACTATAGAATTTCAAGAACTGCTTTAATCAACAGAAAATGCTTTCACATGTAGTGTTAACTTTGCCAGTTCAAATTATTTTTATTGTTATTGGCTTAATATAACAGAAAGACTCTTATCTATGATGATGGAATGATAATGTAGAAATAGAGTAATAGAGCGATTTATTCCAGAATGACAATAAAATGAAACATTAATCTCTCCTTCATACACACACATACATACCAGCTCCCCATCAAATAATCCATATAATGTTAGGCTTAAATAAATACATGAAAAAGACCATAAGTTTCCCCAAAGCATTTCATTAACTATTGTGCCTTGTGAGTTGCCAAGAAAGGTAAATAAAGTATGGGTTATCACCCATACTCACTGGATTATGAAACTATTATTCTGGGCATTAAAATATTGCCATTTTCTTGTTCAGTCACTCAGTCATGTCCAGCTCTTTGCTACTGCTTGGCTCAGATTCCTAATCCTCAGATTGAGAGAGTGAGTAGCTCACAGTACTGCAAAAGCACGAAGGAGTTTATTTCTAGCTCGAGCTAGGGCTCAAGTCTCATCCAATGCAGTGGAGTCTGGACAACAGCCCCGAGCTCTGGGTTACATGTCTTATATAGGGCAAGACTGTTACCCTACAAGTTTCTGCTTGCACATTAGGCATTCACTGGGGATTGGCTGTTTGCTTTGGAGCGCGTGGGGAACAGCCAATCTCAAACACAACCATCTGCATAAGCGCGCGGGTATTTTCGCGGGGTTTTCTAGGGCGGTTCCCTGGAACTGGGGCTGGGCTTTTACAAGAAAGCAAAACCTAAGTATATCGATACCTAGGCCTGGTGTTTGAGGCCTGTCACGGCTGTGCTCTGGTCCTTACATTCCCCCCTGTTTTAGTTATACCGAGGAATCTTCCTCGGTTTCTAGGGGCAAAGTTTGATACTGTGGTCACAGCACTAAGAGTTGGACGGTGTTAATCTGGCCTTTTACAAAGGTGATAAGTTTGTTGAGGATGTAAGGCCCAAAGGTGAGGATCAGTACCAGTATGACAAGGGGCCCACAGAGGGTCCGGATTTGAAGCCTCCGGGCTGAGTGTGGGGGTTAGTCCCCACATCAGCCCCTACGTCCAACCAGCTTCCCTCACTGCCTGAGTTTGATTGAACCTGACCCTCACCTGGGCGGCGCTTCCTCCCTCCTGGTGACTCAGGGCCAAAGATCTGGCAAAGGAAAAGCTAACCAGGTCCCGATTTCCCACTCTCCATTTCCATTTCCCATCATTGGAGGTCACACAAGCCCAGGAGTAGCAGAAAAAATGTTGCACCTCCCCGCAGGACCTCTAATTATTTCTCAAGTGACCTGGGCATGCCCAGAAACCCCGGTACGGGATGAATCCTGCCGCCCAAGTTATCCCAATGAGTTCCTTAAGATCAAAGTACATATCTGGCCACCAGGTGTTTGGGGGGTGAGTTCCAGTGGTCACGTTGAGCAGTTCCCAAGTCAATCCATTCTGCAGCTTCCACGTGATTCTGATCGGCTGGTGTGGATTGGTCTGTGTTGTCCCCAGGTTCAGGAGAACAGTCGTCAGGGTGAGAATCACGAAGGTCCCTGTTCCCCTCATCGAAAGATCTTTAGCTTCAGGGGGTTTGACGAATGGGGCTTTACTTCCCATTCTTGCTGTGCTGTGCCTCATTCCTCCGGAGTGGTGAGGCGTATGTGGCTACAGTGCACCCAAGGTCCAATGCCGTCGACCTTTAGGGTGGTGGGGGTGGTAAGAAGAACAACGTAAGGGCCCTTCCACCTGGGCTCTAGGGTCCTCGACTGGTGGCGTCTGACCCACACCCAATCTCCTGGCTCCACTGTGTGTGGGTGTGTGTCTCCCTGGTTCTGTTGTTCATGTATGTCCTGAACGAGTGTCCAGATCTGTTTATGTACCTTGCTTAGTGCCACAATGGCCTCCCAAAATGCTTGGAGGAGCAGAGGGGGACCCAGCCTCCACTCAGAGGCTGGGTACATGGGAGAAGGGGTCCCGTAAACAATTTCAAACAGGGTCAAGCTTAGCCTATTAGGGGGTATTTTGCGCCTGGAAGAGAGCAAAGGGAAGGAGGGGCACCCAGTCCCCGCCAGTCTCTATTACCAATTTTGTCAATGTCTCCTTAATTGTTTGATTCATCCTTTCCACCTGGCCTGAGCTCTGTGGGTTATATTCACAGTGTAACTTCCAGTCAACCCCCAATACCCCGGCCAGTCCCTGAATTATTGTGCTCACAAAGGCAGGTCCATTGTCTGAACCAATAGAAGCCGGCAGCCCAAACCTAAGCACTATTTCTTCCAGGAGCTTCTTCACCACTATTGTTGCAGTCTCTCTTTTAGTCGGATATGCCTCTACCCACCCCGAAAAGGTATCTACCATTACTAACAAATAACGATACCCATACTTGCTTGGTCTTACCTCAGTGAAATCTACTTCCCAGTGTTGTCCCACTCTGTTGCCTCGGTACCTTACCCCCGTGTGCTGTCCTTTCACCTTGCCTGGTCTCATCATCTGGCACGCCTTACAGGAGCGGACAAGATCTTGGACAACCACTTTTTGTCAGGGAAACCTCAAACGGGCTGTCTGAAGGAGGACTTGAATCTTTCTTTCACCCAAATGGGTGGTTCGGTGTAGACGTTGGCAGAGATGGCGACCCAGTTCAGCCAGAAGCAGCAAGTTGTCTTCTTGGTCCTGGTACCAAGAAGGTGGTACTGGGACCAAGGGCTTGGTGGTCAGTTTTCCCTTGAATCCAGTCCAAGTCCACAGGGGAATATTGGGGTGTTGGGTGTAGAGTTCCCATCCCCGGGGGCAGTAGTCCTACAACCATGGTATGGGCTGGGGGTTTCTTTAAGGCGGCCTCCCAAGCAGCCGCATCAGCCGCTCTATTTCCTCGGGCCTCCAAGCTATCTCCCCTCTGGTGCCCTGGAATGTGTACTATGGCCACAGCCCGAGGCCGATGGACCGTGGCCAGGAGGCTGCGTATCTCCAACAAGTTCTTGACTTCTTTCCCCTCTGCTGTCAGAAATCCCCGCTCCTGGTAGATGGGACCCTGGATATGCACTGTTCCATATACATGTTGGCTGTCGGTGTAGGTGGTCACCCTTTTTGTTCTGCCCTCTCCAGTGCCTGTGTTAGGGCCACCAGTTCTGCCTTCGGTGCGGACGTGCCCAGGGGTAGGGCTTCAGCCCATACGACCTGTCCGGTGTCATCAACAATCACTGCCCCAGCCTTTCTCTGGCCGTCTCTGACAAAGCTGCTACTGTCAGTGAACCACACTAGTTCACTATCTCTCAGGGGCACGTCTCTAAGGTCCTTTCTCAGGGCTGTCACATCCGCCAGGATCTCACCACAGTCGTGGATGGGGCCGGGGTTCTCAGGGACGGGCAGGAGAGTGGCCGGGTTCAAGAAGCAGGGTGTCTTGAACTGGACATGGGGGGTGTCCAGCAATAAGGCCTGATAATGGGTCAAGCAGGCATTGGAGATCCACTTACCCGGTAGCTGCTTGAGAATCCCTTCAACAGCATGAGGAGTGTAGACTAGAAGCTGCTGTCCATACATCAGTTTGTTGGCATCATGGACCAGGAGGGCAACCGCCGTGATGATCCAGAGACGGGGGGCCACGCAGCAGCCACCAGGTCCAACCTCTTAGAGAGGTAGGCCACCGGCTGCCTCCGGGGCCCCCATTGTTGTGTCAAAACTCCTTTTCCCATCCTCTGTTTTTCATCCACAAACAGCTGGAATGGCTTGGTGAGGTCAGGGAGGGTGAGGGCTGGAGCTTCCAGCAATGCTTGTCAGAGCTCTTGGAAGGCCTTTTGCATTGGCTCAGTCCAGGCCCAGTCCTTGCCCTCCTTACTCCCTTCATAGAGTGGCCTAGCCTTTTCAGCAAACCCCAAAATCCACAGTCTACAATATCCTATGGTCCCCAAGAATTCCCTCACTTGCCAGGGAGTTGAGGGTTCAGGAATCTGCAGGACCGTCTGCTTCATGGCCTGCGTGAGCCACCGGCGGCCCTGCTTTATCTTATATCCCAGGTATGTGACCTCCTGTTGTGCCACCTGGGCCTTTTTTGCACTGGCCTCAGAGTCTGGAGCAAGTCCCCCGTGGCCTGGAGACATGCCTCCTTGGTGGTCGTGGCTAGAAGGAGGTCATCTGTGTATTGTAGTAGTACAATGGCGGGGTGCTAAGCCCGATAGTCACAGAGATCTTTGCCCAAGGATTTGTTGAACAAGATGGGAGAGTTTTTAAAGCCTTGCAGGAGGCGGGTCCAGGTCAGTTGCCCAATGGTGTGCCCGTCCCCATCTGTCAATTCAAAAGCAAAGATCTCCTGACTCTGGGGCACTAGGGGTAAACTAAAGAAGGCGTCTTTCAAGTCCAGAACAGTGTACCACATATAGTCTGGTGGCAGGCCACTCAAGAGGGTGTAAGGATTTGGGACCGTGGGGTGAATATCACTCACCCATTTGTTGACTTCTCGGAGGTCTTGAACTGGCCTGTTATCCGTTCCTCCAGGTTTTCTCACCAGTAACAAGGGCGTGTTCCACGGGGACCGACACTTCCTCAGAATTCCTGCTTCCAACAGTCTCTGTATATGTGGAGTTATTCCTTGCCGGGCCTCCTGACTCATGGGGTATTGTTTCACCCTTACAGGTGTTGCGTTGGCTTTTAATTCCATGATGATCGGGGACCTTCCTTTGGCCAGCCCAATCCCAGCCATTTCTGCCCAAGCCAGTGGGTATCTCTGAACCCAAGGTAGCATCTCCGGAGCAATGCTAGGGTTGGGTTTCAGCAGATACAGTTGGTATTCATCCTTTAGGGCGATAGACAGAACATGGATGGGGTGGTCACTCCCATCAGTGACTGAAATTCCTCCCCGGGCAAAATGGATCTGAGCATTCACCTTAGACAGGAGGTCCCTCCCCAACAAGGGTGCAGGGCATTCTGGTATTACCAAGAAGGAATGGGACACTCGCTGGGCCCCCAAGTCCACCTGATGCTTCCTGGTCCAGCCATATTGTCTTGTCCTGGTTGCCCCCTGAACCCAGCTAATCCTTTTAGACATGGGCCCCTCCCTCTTGTTGAGGACTGAATACTGGGCCCCGGTGTCCACCATGAAGCTGACCGGTTTCCCCTCCACATTAATGGTTATCCAGGACTTGGGGAGGGGTGCCGAGTCTCAACCTCCCTAGTTACTGTCCTCCTCCGTATACAAGACTCGGGTTGTTGGGGGAGCCCTCTCCCCCGCCCCTGCCCCCCCCCCCATTTGTTTCCTCTGGGGACACTGGTTTTTCCAATGTCCTTTTTCCTTGCAGTATGCACATTGATCCTTCCCTAGAGGCAGGCGTGCCGGTCTCTCCTTGTTCTTCCCTTGGCTGTTCTTGTTGCTTTGGGTCCCCACGAAGAAAATTCGGGCCAGCTCCTTTTGATTCTTATGGTTCTTCTCAGCCCTGCATTCCCTTTCCTCTCCCCTGATCTGTTCCTCCCTTTTTTCTGGGGTTTCCCTGTTGTTGTACACTTTTTCTGCCGCCCTTACTAACTCTTGTATGGTCTGATCTCCCAGCCTATCAATCTTTTGTAGTTTCCTTCTGATGTCTGGGGCTGCTTGGTTTACAAAAGCTAGTATAACTGCCGCCCGTGACTCGTCTGCCTGAGGGTCCATTGGGGTGTATTGCCTAAATGCCTCCATTAGCCTCTCTAAAAAGGCTGCCTGGCTTTCAGTCGGCTCCTGTCTAACCAGATTTACCTTAGCCAAATTGGTGGGCCTCCGGGCGGCGGCCAGAAGGCCAGCCATTAGAGTCTGGCGGTACACTCAGAGACGCTCCCTACCTTCGGTGTGCTCAAAGTCCCACTGGGGTCGCGTCAAGGGCAACCCCTCCTCAATGAGGTTGGGTTGTGCAGTAGGCCTCCCATCTACCCCTGGAACATGCTTCCACACCTCCAACAGGATCCATTCTCGCTCCTCCGTGGTGAGGAGCACCTGTAACAATTGCTGACAATCATCCCAAGTAGGGTTATGGGTAAAGAGGATGGATTCCAGGAGGTTGATTAGCCCCTGAGGCTTCTCTGAAAAAGAAGGGTTTTCTAATTGTATAAATCACTAGTGGAGAAGGGCCAGTACTGCTAAGTGCATTCCTCATTCGGATGGGCAGGCCCCGCCCGAACTGGGATCGCCTGGACCTTAGACTACGGGAATTCGGTGTCTCCCTTGCCCACTGGACTGAGGGCTCCCCTGGTCCTTCCTCGAGTTCCTTGGGCCAGGCCCCGCTCCAAGGGCGGGGCCGTGGATTCTGCGTTCCCCTGTACACCCCCGGAGGACACCTGAGGCACCTGATGAGGCAATGGCAGCCGAGGCGTGTAAGGAGGGGGCGTAAGCTCAGAGTCCAAATTGATCACATTGGGGTACAATGAGGACTCTTGGAACACTGGCTGGGTTGATCTCTCCCGGCCTCTGGGCTTGTCCTCTGGTGTTGTCTCTGCAACCAAAACCTGTGAAATCTGGGGGGAGCCTGGAGGAATAAAAGGTTTTAACCAGGAAGGTGGGTTTTCTACCATTTCCTGCCAGACCAGGATGTAAGACATCTGGTCTGGGTGGCCATAGGGGCTGGGGGCTAGAATTTTCCCTTTAACAGGCCTGATGGTCGCGAGGCTGAAAGTCCCTTCATGGGGCCATCCCATGTTAAAAGTGGGCCATTCCGAAGAACAGAAGGTTATCAACTTAGTTTTCTTCACCATCAGGGATAAGTTGTGTGCTCTAGACCTAAAATCAGAGAAGTGGTCAGTCATGAGGGACAGCGGGGTAGATGTTCTTTGACCCATAGTCACAGAGTAAAATACAGTAGACAAGAGAAAAATACACCAAGAACAGTAATAATGCAGCACACACGAAGACACGAAAAACAGATGAACACCAGACGTTGGCCGAGAACACAACACTGGGGCTCCCTCGGGTCCCCTGTCTCCCTTCCTTCCCCAGAGGTACCTTACCGAAGGGCATCCACTGCCCACCAGGTTCGAGATTAAGAGCAGAGCTCTCTTTCCCCCAGATCCAGCTGCCTTCCAGCTCAATTGCTGGGCCCTGGTATTACGCTGGCTATCCTGACTTACACCCGTGTTTATTTCAGAAACCCCTTCTACCAGGAGGGAGTCACTCTACAATCCAAGGAATCCCGGACGAGCCCCCAAATGTTTGGCTCAGATTCTTAATCCCCAGATCGAGAGAGTGAGTAGCTCACAGTACTGCAAAAGCACGAAGGAGTTTATTTCTAGCTTGAGCTAGGGCTCAAGTCTCATCCAATGCAGTGGAGTCTGGACAAGAGCCCCAAGCTCTGGGTTACATGTCTTATATAGGGCAAGACTGTTACCCTACAAGTTTCTGCTTGCAGATTAGGTGTTCACTGGGGATTGGCTGTTTGCTTTGGAGCGCGTGGGCAACAGCCAATCTCAAACACAACCATCTGCATGAGCACGCGGGTATTTTCGCGGGGTTTTCTAGGGCAGTTCCCTGGAACTGGGCCTGGGCTTTTTCAAGAAAGCAAAACCTAAGAATATCGATACCTAGGCCTGGTGTTTGAGGCCTGTCACGGCTGTGCTCTGGTCCTTACACTACCTCCTGGACTGCAGCACGCCAAGTTTCCCTGCCCTTCACTATCTCCTGGAGTTTCCTCAAACTCATATCCATAGAGTCAATGATGTCATCCAAGCATCTCATATTATATTACCCCCTTCTCCTCCTGCCTTCTTACTGAATATTTATTATATCCCAGTTCTGTGATAAACACTTTACATATCTCATTTGATCCTCTAACAACTATATCACTTTATGAGCAGTCTTTTCATTATTTCAGTTTACAGAAGTGGAACCAAGTCCAAAGTGATAGTCAATTTGCCTACGACAACAAAAATAGACAAAATTTGAATCCTGTCTCCCTGATTCCCACATTTCTATCATTTCCTTCTGTGCTCCTTCTGTTACCTCCAACAATATAACATGAAACCTGCATCAAAATTGTATCAGTTCAGTTCAGTCACTTAGTCGTGTTCAACTCTTTGTTATCCCATGGACTGCAGCACACCAGGCTTCCCTGTCCATAACCAACTCCCTGAATTTGCTCAAACTCATGTCCATTGAGTCAGTGATGCCATTCAACCCTCTCATCCTCTGTCGTTCCCTTCTCCTCCTGCCTTTAATTTTTCCCAGCATCAGTGTCTTTTCTAATGAGTCAATTCTTCTCATCAGGTGACCAAGGTATTGGAGCTTCAGCATCAGTCCTTGGAATGAATATCCAGGACTGATTTCTTTTAGGATTTACTAGTTTGATTTCCTTGCAGTCCAAGCAACTCTCAAGAGTCTTCTCCAACACCAGAGTTCCAAAAGCACCCATGCTCCGGCCCTCAATAGCAGTCCCTAAATGAAATGTTCACTGATATTTATGATCATTTTCAAGCACAGAGAGAAATTTCATAAAGAACTTATGAACATTAGACCTTACTCATCCACATATTTTAAGTACTTACTAGTAATGCTTCTATTTTCAGTTGAATGAACATGCTACTTACACAAGGACCCAATGTAAAACTAAAGATTATATTAATTGTATTCAAGTGTACATAGTTTTTCATGTAGCATAACACTATTTAAGTTTGGATTTTTCATCCAGCATTTGTTTTAATGAAAGAACAGAGGGCAATGTAGCACTTGAAATTCAATGCAAGTGCCTTTATTTCTAGATTCATATTTTGCAAATCAAACTAAAAAGAAAGTAAGCAGCCAGAAAGAAAGGAAGAAGGGAAGACAGGAGTGAGGGAATTAAGGAGAGAAGAAAAGAAATTCAATGGGAAAATTTTATTTCCTTATAATTAAAAAATTTTTAATGTAAGTATATAAACAACCTAACCTTTCATCTAAAGCAAGTAGAGAAAGAACAGACAATACCCAAATTTAGTAGATTGAAAGAAATCATGACGATCAGAGAAGAAATAACAAAATAGAGACAAAGAAAGTAATATAAAAGATCAATGAAGCTAAAACATGATTCTTTGAAAATATAGAAAAATTTGATAAACCTTTAGTCAAACTCATCAAGAAAAACAAAAAAAGGGAGAGGATTCAAATCAATAAACTTAAAAATGAAAAAGGAGAAGTTACAAATGACACCACAGAAATTCAAAGGATCATAAGACATTATTGCAATCAGCTGTAAACCAATAAAATAACCTAGATCAGATCAGATCAGATCAGTCACTCAGTCGTGTCTGACTCTTTGCAACCCTATGAATCGCAGCACGCCAGGCCTCCCTGTCCATCACCAACTCCTGGAGGTCACTCAGACTCACATCCATCGAGTCAGTGATGCCATCCAGCCATCTCATCCTCTGTCGTCCCCTTCTACTCTTGCCCCCAATCCCTCCCAAAATCAGAGTCTTCTCCAATGAGTCAATTCTTTGCATGAGGTAGCCAAAGTACTGGAGTTTCAGCTTTAGCAACATTCCTTCCAAAGAAATCCCAGAGCTGAGCTCCTTCAGAATGGACCCCTTGGATCTCCTTGCAGTCCAAGGGACTCTCAAGAGTCTTCTCCAACACCACAGTTCAAAAGCATCAATTCTTCGGCGCTCAGCCTTCTTCACAGTCCAGCTCTCACATCCATACATGACCACAGGAAAAACCATAGCCTTGACTAGGCGAACCTTTGTTGGCAAAGTAATGTCTCTGCTTTTGAATATGCTATCTAGGTTGGTCATAACTTTCCTTCCAAGGAGTAAGCGTCTTTTAATTTCATGGCTGCAGTCACCATCTGCAGTGATTTTGGAGTCCCCCCAAAAATAAAGTCTGACACTGTTTCCGCTGTTTCCCCATCTATTTCCCATGCAGTGATGGGACCGGATGCCATGATCTTCGTTTTCTGAATGTTGAGCTTTAAGCCAACTTTTTCGCCCTCCACTTTCACTTTCATCAAGAGGCTTTTGAGTTTCTCTTCACTTTCTGCCATAAGGGTGGTGTCATCTGCATATCTGAGGTTATTGATATTTCTCCCAGCAATCTTGATTCCAGTTTGTGCTTCCTCCAGTCCAGAGTTTCTCATGATGTACTCTGCATATAAGTTATATAAGCAGGATGACAATATACAGCCTTGACTTACTCCTTTTCCTATTTGGAACCAGTCTGTTTTTCCATGTCCAGTTCTAACTGTTGCTTCCTGACCTGCATACAAATTTCTCAAGAGGCAGATCAGGTGGTCTGGTATTCCCATCTCTTTCAGAATTTTCCACAGTTTATTGTGATCTACACAGTCAAAGTCTTTGGCATAGTCAATAAAGCAGAAATAGATGTTTTTCTAGAACTTTCTTTCTAACATCATACTCAATGGCAAAAAGCTGAAAGAATTTCCTCTTAGATCATGAACATGATAAGGATGTATATTCTTGCCACTATTACTCAACATAGTTTTGGAAGTCCTAGCCATGGCAATCAGGGAAGAAAAAGAAATAAAAAGAATTTAAGTTGGAAAAGAAGTAAAACTTTTACTGTTTTCAGATGACATGATACTACACATAGAAAATACTAAATATACTACCAGAAAACTATTAGAGCTCATTGAAGAATTTGGTAAAATTGTAGAATACAAAATTAATACATGGAAATTTGTTTCATTTCTATACACTCACAATGATAGATGAGAAAAAGAAATTAAGGAAACAATCCCATTTATCATTGCATTGAAAAGAATAAAATAACTATAGACCTATACTTCAAAAACTATAAGACACAGATAAAATAAGTAGAAAATGACACAAACAAATGTAAAAATATAAAACGTTCTTTTATTGGAAGAATCAATGTTGTCAAAAAGATTATACTACACAAGGCAACCTACAGATTCAATGTAATCCATATAAAATATCAATGGCATTTTTCACAGACTTAGAACAAAGAAACTTACAACTGATATGGAAAAGCAAAAGACCCTGAGTAGCCAAAGCAATCTTGAGAAATAAAAACAGAGCTGGAGGAATCAGGCTCTCTGACTTCAGACTACACTACACTGCAACAGCAATCAAAACAGTATGGTACTGGCACAAAGCTAAACATATATATCAGTGGATTTACAGAGAGCTCAGAAATAAACTCACACAACTATGTTTAATTAACCTACAACAAAGGAGGCATGAATATATTCAATACAATGGACAAAAGACAATTTTTTCAATAAGTGGTACTGGGAAACCTGCACAGCTACATTTAAAAGAATAAAATTAGAACATTCAGAACATTCTCTAACACTATACACAAAAGTAAACTCAAAATAGTTTAAAGACCTAAACTCTCTAGGCAAAAATACTGGAATGGGTTTCCATTCCCTTCTCCAGGACATCTTCCTGACACAGGGCCTGAACCCAGGTGTCCTGGATTGCAGGCCAATTCTTTACCACTGAGCCACCAGGGAAGCAATTTAAGACTAAATACTATAAAATTCTTAGAGGAAAACATAGGCAAAACACTCTTTTAAATAAATTACAGCAATATCTTTTTGGATCCACCTCCTAGAGTACTAAAGATAAAAACAAACAAAAAATCAAATGGTATCTAATTAAAAGATTTCACATTGCAAAGGAAACCATGAACAAAACAAAAAGAAAACCTACAGACTAGGAGAAAATATTTTCAAATGTTGCCACTAACAAGGAACCAATCTCCAAAATATACAAAGAGCTCATGCAGCTTAATGTAACACATTATATTATGTATATATATATATGCACACACAAATATAACATTATATTAAATATATTTTAATATTATAATTATATTTAAAAATAATTCAATAAAAATGGACAGAAGATCTAAATAGACATTTTACCAAAGGAGACATACAGATGGCCAAAAAAACAACATGAAAATATGCTAAACAATGAAGAATGAAAATCAAAACTACAATGAGTTTTCATCTCACACTGATCAGAATGGCCATGATGAAAATGTCTACAGGAATATCGTTACCGTCTTTCTAAATTCCATAGTATGGCAAAACCAATACAATATTGTAAAGTAATTAGCCTCTAATTAAAATAAATAAATTGAAATTAAAAAAAAAAAAGATTTAAAAAATGTATACAGGAAATACATGCTGAAGAGGATGTGGAGAAAAGGAAACCCTCCTATGCTGTGGGAGGTTCCTTAACATACCAAAAGTAGATCTACCATAGGAACCAGCAATAATCCCACTCCTGGTCATGTATCTCAGGAAAACCATAATTTGTAAAGATACATGCACCCCAGTGTTCACTGCAGCACTATTCACAGTAGCCAAGATATAGAGCTTCCCATAAGCTCAGATGGTAAAGAATTTGACTCAGGTTCAATCCCTGCATCAGGAAGACCCCCTGGAGAAGGAAATGGAAAATCCCATGGACAGAGGAGCCTGGTGGGCTACAGTCCATGGAGTCACAGTCAGACATGGCTGAGTGACTAACAAACCCTTTTCAAACAAACAGAAATAAGACTTAGAAGCAACTTAAGTGTCCAACAGAGGACTGGATAAAGAACGTGTGGTACATATATACAATGGAATATTAGTCATTAAAAATAATGAAATAATGCCATTTTCATCAACACAGATTGACCTAGAGATTATCATACTGAGTGAAGTAAGTTAGAGAAAGACAAATACCACATGATATCACATATGTGGAAATTTAAAAATGATACAAATGGACTTATTTTTAAAACAGAAACACTCTCACAGACTTAGAAATAAACATATTTCCCAAAGGAGAAAGGTTGAAGGGAGGGGTAAATTAGAAGTTCAGGATTAACAAATACATAATACTATTTATAAAATAGATAACTAATAAGGATTAGTGTATAACACAGAGATGTTTACTCAATATTCTTTAATGACCTATATGGGGAAAGAATCTGAAAAAGAATGGATATGTATAACTAAGTCACTTTACTGTACACCTGAGGCTAACACAACATTATAAATCAACTATACTCCAATCTAAAATAAACATGAAATTAAAAAGTTTGTAAGCAAATGACCAAACCAACAAATATACCTTGAGTTTGTTTTTTCGTTTGTTTTGTTTTGTTTTGTAAATCAGGATCACACTTTGATTTCAAAAGCCATATGTTTAAATAAGTCACTAGCTTGAACCGCTATCAACATTTCCAGCGTCTGTGCACCCATTATGCCAGGTCAATGTGAGGTGTGCATTGGACAAGGTTTCTATGCTCCAGTTTAATGCCACTGTAACATATTTAACAGAGCCTCAAAATAGATAGAATTTCTATTGCAGCATTCGAGAAAGAATGCAATGTGCATTGCCCTATGTATATTACAAAACTGGGACATTTATCAGACTGTCCAGAAATGATCAATCTTATTTAGATTTACTCCTTTAGGTTTTGATATTAAAGACCAATGTAAAATGTTTTAAGTTCTTCTGATGATTTAGCAGAAATTTACGTATTTTAAAGCAACTGTTAAAGAGATTTTGAAAGGTAGATTTGGTATTGTTGAGAAGACTGGCAAAAATGAGAAGAATCTATCATGCAGATATACAATTATTATAAGGGGCTTTATTATTTACAGCTTTTTGATCCTTTGTAATTAAATCACAGGTTTGCAAAGCAACCTGCTCTGACCTCGAAAGAAGTAAATTGGAAAAGTAAATTACTGCTTATCTATTAATTAGTTTAAGGTGCTAATATTTACTCTAGGGCTGAATTCTTGCCCAAAGACTTTCTTAAATTACTCACTGGTCTTTAATTCTTGTCTGTTTTAATTTATGTCTTGGAAGGACTTGAATATTACTAGTCTGCACCTTAAATTATTACCGGATGGTGTAGAAATTGCTATTTACTCTTAATAGCCTAAGCTATTGACCATCTAAAATTAATGTGATATATGCATTTCATGCTGTGCAATGTAATAACATTCTAATATGGCCCCCTAGTGTACCTGGCTTATACAATCTTCTAGCCTGAAGTGTAGCTGGTGAGATTTTTGAATCTGGTAACATACCACTTCAGTGATAATCTTATGTCACCTGGCAGAAGGAATTTTGCTGATATAATTATGATCTTTAATCAACTGATTTTGAATAAATTGAAATCAATATTATTTTAAAAGTAATATCCTTAAAAGGAGTCAGATAGACATAATGCCAGCATTAGGGAAGTATGATGCTATGTTTTGAAGAGGACCACACAGCAGAGAATGCCAGGCAGTCTAGGAGCCAAGAACAGCCTCCACTGACAGTCAGAAAGATAATAGGTACCTCAGTCCTACCACCATAACAATTAAAAAAAAAATCTGCCAATAACTTACGAGCTTACAAGAGATCCTTGACCTTTGGGTGAGAGAGCAGACTCAGTTGGAACTGATTTCAGCTGGTGACCTGCCCCTGAACAGAGGGCCTACTCATGGAGTACTTAGAATTCTAACCAACAGAACTGGACTAAATAGACATTTCTCCAAAGAAGACATACAGATGGCTAACAAACACATGAAAAGATGCTCAACATCACTCATTATCAGAGAAATACAAATCAAAACCACTATGAGGTACCATTTCACACCAGTCAGAATGGCTGCAATCCAAAAGTCTACAAGCAATAAATGTTGGAGAGGGTGTGGAGAAAAGGGAACCCTCTTGCACTGTTGGTGGGAATGCAAACTAGTACAGCCACTATGGAGAACAGTATGGAGATTCCTCAAAAAACTGGGAATAGAACTGCCTTATGATCCAGCAATCCCACTGCTGGGCATACACACTGAGAAAACCAGAATTGAAAGAGACAAGTGTACCCCAATGTTCATCGCAGCACTGTTTATAATAGCCAGGACTTGGAAGCAACCTAGATATCCATCAGCAGATGAATGGATAAGAAAGCAGTGGTACATATACACAATGGAGTATTACTCAGCCATTAAAAAGAATACATTTGAATCAGTTCTAATGAGGTGGATGGAACTGGAGCCTATTATACAGAGTGAAGTAAGCCAGAAAGAAAAACACAAATACAGTATACTAACGCATATATATGGAATGTAGAAAGATGGTAACAATAACCCTGTACATGAGACAGCAGAGGAGACACTGATGTATAGAACAGTCTTTTGGACTCTGGGAGAGGGAGAGGGTGGGATTATTTGGGAGAATGGCATTGAAATATGTATAATATCATGTTTGAAACGAGTCACCAGTCCAGGTTCGATGCCTGATACCGGATGCCTGGGGCTGGTGCACTGGGACGACCCAGAGGGATGGTATGGGGAGGGAGGAGGGAGGAGGGTTCAGGATGGGGAACACATGTATACCTGTGGTGGATTCATTTTGATGTATGGCAAAACCAACACAATACTGTAAAGTTAAGTAAAATAAAATTAATAATAATAATAATAATAAAAAAGAACTGTGAGATAATGAAAGCCATTAAATATGTGGTAATGTGCCACCCAATGATGGAAAAATAAACACAATACTCTTCTTTTTGGTAGAAATCTGTCATTATTCAAGTCTTGTTGGGACTTTGAAATATTCAGAAAGATGGTCAGAGGAGTGTCATGTGGGAAATTCTGCATCATTTTAGAGACATAGCAGCAGATGCCCACTGATAGCAGACTGCCATAGCTCTAAGAGAGTCTTGCTAGTCACCATCCAAACTTCATTTAATGAATGCATTTTAGGATGTGGAAAAATTAAAACAGGTCCTGATTAGATAGTTCTTTGATCGTGATTCCTTTGAAAATGCTGAACTCATCATTGCTTTTAAGTATCTCCTCAAAGATCAATGATTAGAGGAACTTTCCTAAGGAAACTAAGAAAATAGAAGGCAGTAAGGAAGCCAGGAAGTGACAGAGATCTGTGTTTGAACTGGTGTGGCTGGGGTAGTGGCTTTAAATTGAGGAAGAAGCAGGCAAGCATCCCTACTGGAAGGTTAATATATAACATGCTATGAGATGTTGTCCTGGTGTCTCATCTATTAACACCACCTCCGCTTTGGCCTGTGAACATCACCTCCCACCCAAGTGTAGGGTGAGTCTCTGAGTCTCTGCCATCTCAGAACCATCCCACCACTGGCTTTGGACAAAGTGCTAACTGCTGTCCATCAGGCAGTTACTTAATGTTCTGGTCCATGTATCCTCCAATAAAATCAGATATCACTGAATTGTGATTTAAGTGGCTGAGAGAAATAGGTAGGGCTGAGTTAACTCAATAAGTAAATTTATTTACTGTTATTCTCCAAATCATGATGATGCATGAATTAAAATCCAAAATAGCCTTTCCTAAAGTCAGTGTTGGAGAAGGCAATGGCATCCCACTGCAGTACTCTTGCCTGGAAAATCCCATGGATGGAGGAGCCTGGTAGCCTGCAGTTCATGGGGTCACTGAGGGTCGGACACAAATGAGCGACTTCACTTTCACTTTTCACTTTCATGCATTAGAGAAGGAAATGGCAACCCACTCCATCGTTCTTGCCTGGAGAATCTCAGGGACGGGGGAGCCTGGTGGGCTGCCATCTGTGGGGTCATACAGCGTCGAACACGACTGAAGTGACTTAGCAGTAGCAAAGTCAGTGTTGGAGAAGACTCTTGAGAGTCCCTTGGACTGCAAGGAGATCTAACCAGTCCATTTTGAAGGAGATCAGTCCTGGGTGTTCATTGGAAGGACTGATGCCAAAGCTGAAACTTCAATACTTTGGCCACCTCATGCGAAGAGTTGTATCATTGGAAAAGACCCTGATGCTGGGAGGGATTGAGGGCAGGAGGAGAAGGGGATGACAGAGGATGAGATGGCTGGATGGCATCACCGACTCAATAGACATGCGTTTGAGTAGGCTTTGGAAGTTGGTGATGGACAGGGAGGCCTGAAGTGCTGCGATTCATGGGGTCACAAAGAGTCAGACACGATTGAGGTACTGAACTGGAACTGGAACTGGAAAGTTGCCGGGGTCCAGCCCCGGTGGATCCAGGGAATTTGAAGTGGGGACAGCGTTGGCGACCATCAGGAAACAATTGCTTAATTAAGTATTAATTAAAGATATAAAGAATAATAGAAATGAGGATAGCTCAGTGAGGAGGAAATTCAGTGAAGAAAAGCGGATGACATAAGGATAGCTCAGTGAGAACATTTTGTGGAGAGGAGGCTGAATAATTCAGCCAGAAGGTAAGAGAAAGAACGACATGGGGAGACCAAGTTTCGGTGAACAAGGCCCCGCACTTTATTTTTCAAAGTAGTTTTTATACCTTAAGTTATGCATAGAGGATAATGGGGGAAGGGGTGGAGTCATGCAGGGACAGTAGTCCCTGAGCCAGGCTTTCAAACCTATCATACGCAAAAGTTTAGGTGAGTTACATCATCTTCTGGCCCGGAGGCCTATTAACATTTTAAGGAACTTATTTTCTCTAAAGGTGATTATTCTAAAGTCAGGCGCCACCCTCCAAAGGCATTGGAGTTGCATTTCTATAGGGCAAAGGTGTGGTGGGTTATAACAAGAGAAAGAATCAACTCAAGGGTGCAAGGTTACAAACATTGAGGCTACTAATTACATTTCTATACACCAATTATATCAATCAATACACTGCCAAGGACACAGTAGGTAAGGGATATGGAGACTTAGCAGCAAACATTGGCCCAACAAGTGAAAAACCCTTCACCAATACAATTTCTAATCAGCCCACTGTTTTCTAACTTCTCTAAGATCAGATCAGATCAGATCAGTCTCTCAGTCGTGTCCGACTCTTTGCGACCCCATGAACCTCAGCACGCCAGGCCTCCCTGTCCATCACCAGCTCCCGGAGGTCACTCAGACTCGCATCCATCGAGTCAGTGATGCCATCCAGCCATCTCATCCTCTGTCGTCCCCTTCTCCTCCTGCCCTCAATCCCTCCCAGCATCAGAGTCTTCTCCAATGAGTCAACTCTTCGCATGAGGTGGCCAAAATACTGGAGCTTCAGCTTTAGCATCATTCCTTCCAAAGAAATTCCAGGACTGATCTCCTTCAGAATGGACTGGTTGGATCTTCTTGCAGTCCAAGGGACTCTCAAGAGTCTTCTCCAGCACCACAGTTCAAAAGCATCAATTCTTCGGCGCTCAGCCTTCCTCACAGTCCAGCTCTCACATCCATACATGACCACAGGAAAGACCATAGCCTTGACTAGGCGAACCTTTGTTGGTAAAGTAATGTCTCTGCTTTTGAATATGCTATCTAGGTTGGTCATAACTTTCCTTTCAAGGAGTAAGCGTCTTTTAATTTCATGGCTGCAGTCACCATCTGCAGTGATTTTGGAGCCCAGAAAAACAAAGTCTGACACTGTTTCCACTGTTTCCCCATCTATTTCCCATGCAGTGATGGGACCAGATGCCATGATCTTCGTTTTCTGAATGTTGAGCTTTAAGCCAACCTTTTCACTCTCCACTTTCACTTTCATCAAGAGGCTTTTTAGCCCCTCTTCACTTTCTGCCATAAGAGTGGTGTCATCTGCATATCTGAGGTTATTGATATTTCTCCCGGCAATCTTGATTCCAACTTGTGTTTCTTCCAGTCCAGCATTTCTCATGATGTACTCTGCATATAAGTTAAATAAACAGGGTGACAATATACAGCCTTGACGTACTCCTTTTCCTATTTGGAACCAGTCTGTTGTTCCATGACCAGTTCTAACTGTTGCTTCCTGACCTGCATACAGATTTCTTAAGAGGCAGATCAGGTGGTCTGGTACTCCCATCTCTTTCAGAATTTTCCATAGTTTATTGTGATCCACACAGTCAAAGGCTTTGGCATAGTCAATAAAGCAGAAATAGATGTTTTTCTGGAACTCTCTTGCTTTTTCCATGATCCAGCTGATGTTGGCAATTTGATCTCTGGTTCCTCTGCCTTTTCTAAAACCAGCTTGAACATCAGGAAGTTCACGGTTCACAAATTGCTGAAGCCTGGCTTGGAGAATTTTGAGCATTACTTTACTAGCGTGTGAGATGAGTGCAATTGTTCGGTAGTTTGAGCACTCCTTGGCATTGCCTTTCTTTGGGATTGGGATGAAAACTGACCTTTTCCAGTCTTGTGGCCACTGCTGAGTTTTCCAAATTTGCTGGCATATTGAGTGCAGCACTTTCACAGCATCATCATTCAGGACTTGGAATAGTTCCACTGGAATTCCATCACCTCCACTAGCTTTGTTCGTAGTGATGCTTTCTAAGGCCCATTTGACTTCACATTCCAAGATGTCTGGCTCTAGGTCAGTGATCACATCATCATGATTGTCTAGGTCTTGAAGCTCTTTTTTGTACAGTTCTTCTGTGTATTCTTGCCACCTCTTCTTAATATCTTCTGCTTCTGTTAGGTCCACACCATCTCTGTCCTTTATCGTGCCCATCTTTGCATGAAATGTTCCTTTGGTATCTCTGATTTTCTTGAAGAGATCCCTAGTCTTTCCCATTCTGTTGTTTTCCTCTATTTCTTTGCATTGATCACTGAAGAAGGCTTTCTTATCTCTTCTTGCTATTCTTTGTAACTCTGCATTTAGATGTTTATATCTTTCCTTTTCTCCTTTGCTTTTCGCTTCTCTTCTTTTCACAGCTATTTGCAAGGCCTCCCCAGACAGCCATTTTGCTTTTTTGCATTTCTTTTCCATGGGGATGGTCTTGATCACTGTCTCCTGTACAATGTCACGAACCTCATTCCATAGTTCATCAGGCACTCTATCTATCAAATCTAGGCCCTTAAATCTATTTCTCACTTCCACTATATAATCATAAGGGATTTGATTTAGGTCATACCTGAATGGTCTAGTAGTTTTCCCTACTTTCTTCAATTTCAGTCTGAATTTGGCAATAAGGAGTTCATGGTCCGAGCCACAGTCAGCTCCTGGTCTTGTTTTTGCTGATTGTATAGAGCTTCTCCATCTTTGGCTGCAAAGAATATAATCGATCTGATTTCGGTGTTGACCATCTGGTGATGTCCATGTATAGAGTCTTCTCTTGTGTTGTTGGAAGAGGGTATTTGCTATGACCAGTGCATTTTCTTGGCAAAACTCTATTAGTCTTTGCCCTGCTTCATTCCGTATTCCAAGGCCAAATTTGCCTGTTACTCCAGGTGTTTCTTGACTTCCTACTTTTGCATTCCAGTCCCCTATAATGAAAAGGACATCTTTTTTGGGTGTTAGTTCTAAAAGGTCTTGTAGGTCTTCATAGAACCGTTCAACTTCAGCTTCTTCGGCGTTACTGGTTGGGGCATAGACTTGGATTACTGTGACATTGAATGGTTTGCCTTGGATACGAACAGAGATCATTCTGTCATTTTTGAGATTGCATCCAAGTACTGCATTTCGGACTCTTTTGTTGACCATGATGGCCACTCCATTTCTTCTGAGGGATTCCTGCCCACAGTAGTAGATATAATGGTCATCTGAGTTAAATTCACCCATTCCAGTCCATTTTAGTTCGCTAATTCCTAGAATGTCGACATTCACTCTTGCCATCTCTTGTTTGACCACTTCCAATTTGCCTTGATTCATGGACCTGACATTCCAGGTTCCTATGCAATATTGCTCTTTACAGCATCGGACTTGGCTTCTATCACCAAGTTGGTGATAGAAGCCAACTTCTCTAAAGAACCTGTTTTTAGAAGCACATGTGGCCGGACAAGCCTGTCAGGTGGGCTAGAGGACTTCCAAAGGAGTTTGTAGTCTGAAACACTGTCACACCCAGGAATTATTAACTGGAGCTGTAAGTTAGCTCTTTTTTCAGAGAAAGGTAGTGGGGGACAGCCCCCTGTAAAGTCAGAGGTGTAGGTGAGAACACAAAGCAGAAAGTGGGCAGACTCCGGCTTTTAGGGGGTAGATGCTCGAGAACCTCCAAGGGGCTCCTGAGGCTTAATCTCACCCTTGCGTTATTGCCAAGCCTCCTTCCTCATGACCTTTGTCATGGGCGGAGTGCTAATCCAAACCGGCTCTGGACAGAAAGTCACTTCTCTACTGGAGGAAACGATGAAACCCTGGGTTGTGAACTTAGAGTGAGAAATAACTGAATGTGCTTTTTGGTGCTAGGGGCTTTTTATGTCAGGTCCAGTTAAAGCCAGTAGTAAACTCAAGGGTGACAGGTATGGTTATCTGGTCCTTTCCCTTACACATTGATTGATAAGTAGTCAATGACACCAACTGATTATAAACTCATGGGCCTAAATACCTGACATTTGAGGAAAACAATTACTTCAAAAGAAAAATAATACTGGATCACAGCTCTTATTAAAAACAGATACATTAGGAAAAAATGCAACTATATATTGTAAGATACATATTGGTATAGTTTGGGAAATTAAAATGGACAGTATTAGTAATCACATTTGAAAGCAGTTACAAAATTGGACAGTCATATGTAAATTGACTTATGGTGAGTCTACTAATAAAAATACTAAAGCAAATGCTATGCTAAGTCACTTCAGTCGTGTCTGACTCTGTGTGACCCCATAGACGGCAGCCCACCAGGCTTCCCCGTCCCTGAGATTCTCCAGGCAAGAACACTGGAGTGGGTTGTCATTTCCTTCTCCAATGCACGAAAGTGAAAAGAGAAAGTGAAGTTGCCCAGTCCTGTCCGACTCCTAGCGACCCCATGGACTGCAGCCCACCAGGCTCCTCCGTCCGTGGGATTTTCCAGGCAAGAGTACTGGAGTGGGGTGCCACTGCCTTCTCCGACATTCAAGTATAGCAGGTGTCATTATTTTATTAAACCCTTATATAAAATAGATGTTTGAAAAATATCTAAAGCTAAAGGAAATATCTAAAGCTATCTAAAATATATATCTTAATATATATCTAAATAAAATAAAAATATCTAAAGCTAAAGGAAATATCTAAAGCAGATAAGGAAATTTTAAAGCAATAGGAAGAAAAAATGTTGCATTAGAAAAAGAAGCAAGCAGCAATATTAGATAAGAAAAATTTACTTGCTTAAATTAGAAAAAAGGAGGATAGATTGTCTCCAGTATACAATAGGTTATGCAATCAGACTTCATTTCCCAGATTTTACATCTTATGAAAATTATTTGTAATATACAGCATTTTTCTTCATTTGGAAAATGGTTGTAATATCTCAGTTTACTACTTCTTTGCTAAACCCTAGGATCTAGCTAGAATGTAATACAATTATTTTGTTTTCATTGTATTAATGTTAATAATTACCAGTTATTTATTGAAAAAGTAATAATCTTTAATTTATAGCACTGATATAAAGTTTTCTTTAAAAAATACATTAAGTGGTAAAACAGAGCAAGGCACTTTAAAGTATTAAGTAAACATAGTGTAGGTAGAAAAGAAAAACTCCAAAGATCTGCCAATGATTGAATTTTAAATGAACTGTGTACTTAAAAATTTGAGGAAAGGGAAATGTAGTCCCAAGAAAAGTAAAAAATATGGAGCACTGCAAATCTACAGTGTGTTCAAAGCTCAGGAAGTAATTTAATATAATTGAAAATACAAGTTACACTGGGAACGTGACAAGAAATAGAACATATTGAGAGAGGCTAGATCATAGTGGGTCAATAGGATTATGCCAGACTAAGAATTTTATCTTGATTATAATGGATATTTTTTAAGCAGAGGAATAATATAATTAAATGTGCTTCTTTTACAAAGATTACTTGGCAGTAGAAACTGGAGAGGTGTGAGCAGAAGGAGATGCCAAGATCAATTCAGATACTATGACTGCAGTCTAAGCCAGGTATGAGACTGACCTGTAATATTGGCCCAGGGAATACAGAGGCGACAATAAATTAAGACAGGATTATGGAGGTAAAAATGGGTAAGTGATTGATGGCACAAGAGCTTTAAAGAGAGGATGAAGTATAAGATATGTCCCAGGTTTCTAACTTAGATGAATGCTTGAATTATTTTTGTTAAGTCATGCCCAACTCTTTGTGACCCCATGGACTGCAGCACACCAGGCTTCCCTGTCCTTCACTATCTCCCAGAGTTTGTTCAAACTCATGTCCACTGAATCAGTGGTGCTATCCAATCATCTCATCTTCTGTCATCCCCTTCTCCTCCTGCCTTAAATCTTTCCCAGGATCAGGATCTTTTCCAATGAGTCAGCTTTTCACATCAGGTGGCTAAGGTACTGGAGCTTCAGTTTCAGCATCAGTCCTTCCAATGAGAATTTAGGTTGACTCAGGCTTCCCTGGTGGCTCAAATGATAAAGAATCCTGCAGTGCAGGAGACCTGGGTTTGATCCCTGGTTTGGGAAGATCCCCCGGAGATGGGAATGACTACCCACACCTGTATTCTTGTCTGGAGAATTCCATGGAAAGAGGAACCTGGACACTACAGTCCATGGAGTTGCAGAAATGGATATGACTGAGCAACTAATGCTTTCACTTCCAAATTAATTTTAGTTATATTTAAATTCTTGGCTTTTATTCTTATTATAATAGGGGATAAGCAAAGAAAATGTTTCTTGATAGCTTATTACCTGCCAGGCTGTGTGCTAAGGATATTTCCTACATTACTCATACAAGCAAAGATGATAAAATTATGATGTCCATTTTACACAAGAGAAAACTAAGAGTGGTTAAGTAGCTGACCAGCAGTACAGGAATGTGGCTGTAGGTTGCCTTACTTCATCATCTGGACTTCTAAAGTCTACCTGCTATGCTTCTAATGATACTGCTTATAAAGCCATGCACATAGAAAAAGAATGAGAAATTTGGGGGGAGACAAAATGATTTTTGTTTGGTCATACAGAGTTCTGGATGTCTGTGTGCAATTCACATACTTTGTATTAGATTTCTAATAGATAATATTAGAGGAATAAGTAATTTTCTAATAGGAAACATTAGAGGAATTAGAGCTGGCTGCTAAAATTTAAGAATAATTAGTGAACTGGTGGCAGAGGAAGCATGATTATACAACAGGTAACTCGAAGAATGTAGAATTATTTAAGTGCATATGAAATTCATAACTGAAAGTGAGAAAGACTGACATTTCAGTAACAGGTGGAAAAGGAGCAAAAAACTGACACTGGGAGAAAAGTGAAGGGAAGAAATGGGAGAAAACTGGAATGATGTTACCAAGCATGTGAAAGTTGTTAAAAATGAAGAATGTTTAGCATTGAAAAATGCCACACCACCGATAAGGAAAATGTGTACTTATAAATGACCTTTGGATTTGGCACTTAACATGGACACTGACAGCTTCAGAAAAAGCAGATGGAAGGAGTTAGGTAGGCAGATTACTCTGTGCTAATGAGTTTTAGAAAGTGAAAAAGTGGCAGTTACTTTATTACAAAAAAAAACAACTCATCTGTGAATTGGAAGGGAAATGATATAATTACAGAAGAAAATGGAGTTAAAGAATGATTTTGTTTTAAAGATGAGAGAGACCTAGGAGTGTCTCCCTAGTAGGGGAAAGCTCCAAGAGAGAAGGTAAGACTGGGTATGCAGACAAGAGAGGAGATAGTTGATGGAGAAAAATTCCTTCAAGGGAAAGGAAGGTAAGGATCCAGGGCACACACAGGACCAACCATTGACAAGACAAACAAGATTTAATAGAGACTGGAAATAAGGCAGAGTGTAGATATCCATCTGTTTTTAGGTTGAGGGTAAGAAATCTGAAGGATTTTCACCCAATAACCTCCATTTATTTGTGAAACGTAAGACAAGGTTTTCTCTCTGACAGAGTAGAGAGAACACAGGAAAAGGGCAGACACTCTGTGAAAATTTTTAAAGATTACTAATAACGTTTCAGGGATAAAAGATAGAAAGCTGTCATAAAATCATTGAAAAATATTACCTTAGTCATGGAGACTGAGTGCAGGAACTATAGACGGAAATGCTGCTGCTGCTGCTGCTGCTGCTGCTGCTAAGTCACTTCAGTTGTGTCCGACTCTGTGTGACCCCATAGACGGCAGCCCACCAGGCTCCCCTATCCCTGGGATTCTCCAGGCAAGAACACTGGAGTGGGTTGCAATTTCCTTCTCCAATGCATGGAAGTGAAAGTGAAGTTGCTCAGTCATGTCCCATGTCTGACTCTTCACGACCGCAGCTTACCAGGCTCCTCCATCCATGGGAGTTTCCAGGCCAGAGTACTGGAGTGGGGTGCCATTGCCTTCTCCAATGGAGATGCTAAGACTGACCAAAGCTTTAAGACTGGCCAAACGTGGAACTTGCAGGTGGGACTATTACTGAAGCGAAAGCTATGTGCAAAATAATCCCAAGTAATGGATATTTTACTGGATGAGAAAATCAAATGAATAGAAAAAGTGATGCTACTAAAGGGCAGCTTTATGTTAGGACATTTGCAGCAATTGGTGTGACAATGAGTTATGAATGTGGAGTAGTGGTGAAGCTTTTAAAGTCAAAGATGTAACTAAAGTAAAATCCATATAATGTATGCAAAGGGAACGCCAATGATGGCAACCCTCAGAATCACAAGAGCATGACTGCCTGGGCTCATCCTAAAGGAACTCTTTTGATGCAGATTATATATTTACAATATTGGGGTTTTAAAGTGAAATGGTCCCCTGAATTGGTGCTATAATCCTCTAGGAATATAACATGACTTGTGTTGAAAATCCAGTTGCCAAAGACCCTGGTGAAATCCGGTGTTCTAGCAGAGGGTATGTAGCTGGGCTTCACAAGGATAGAGGATAAATACCTGAAGGTAGAGTAATAATTTTATGCAAGGATGGGCATCAAGAAGGGCAGAAGTGGTAAGCCCCTAACACAAACAGAAGAGATTAGGAAGAGGTGGCAACAATACAGAGAAGAACTATATAAGAAAGGCCTCAAGGACTTGGGTAACCACAATGGTGAGGTCAACACAATGGTGATGACATCCTGGCATATGAAGTCAAGTGGTCCTTTAGGAAGTATTACTATGAACAAAGCTAGTAGAGGTAATGGAATTCCAGGTGAGCTATTTTAAATCCTAAAATATGATGCTATGAAAGTGATCCACTCAATATATCAGTAACTTTGGAGAACTCAGTAGTGGCCAGAGGATTGGAAAAGGCCAGTTTTCATTCTAATCCCAAAGAAGAGCAATGCCAAAGGATGTTCAAACTACTATTCAGTTGTGTTTACTTGACATGCTAGTTAACGTTGTACTCAAAATCCTTCAATCTAGGCTTCAGCAGTACATGAATGGAGAATTTCTAGATGTACCAGCTGGATTTTGAAGAGGCAGAGGAACCAGAGATCAAATTGCTAACATTTGTTGGATCATGGAGAAAGCAAGGGAGTTCAGGAAAACATCTACTGCTTCACTGACTACGCTAATGCCTTTGACTATGTAGATCACAAAAAACTGGAAAATTCTTAAACAGATGGGAATACCAGACTACCTTATCTGTCTCCCGAGAAACCTATATACAGGTCAAGAGGCAACAGTTAGAACCTGACATAAAATAATGGATTGGTTCAAAACTGGGAAAGGAGTATGACAAGGCTGTATATGGTCACCCTACTTATTTAACTCATATGCAGAGTACATCATGCAAAATGCTGAGCTGGATAAATCATAAGCTGGAATCAAGATTCCAGGAGAATTATTAACAACCTCAGATATGCAAATGATACCACTCTAGTGGCAGAAAGTGAAGAGGAAGGAACTAAAGAGCTTCTTGATGAGGGTAAAAGAGGACAGCGAAAAAGTTGGCTTAAAACTCAACATTAAGAAAAAGAAAAACTAAGATCATGTTATTTGGCCCCATCACTTCATGACCAATAGAACTGGGAAAATGAAAGCAGTGACAGACTTTATTTTCTTGGGCTTCGAAATCACTGTGGATGGTGCCTGCAGCCATGAAATTAAAAGAAGCTTGCTCTTTGGAAGGAAAACTATGATAAACCTAGACAGTGTATTAAGGAGAGACATCACTTTGCTGACAAAGGTTTGTATAGTGAAAGCTATGGCTTTTCCAGTAGTCATGTACAGGTGTGAGAGTTGGACCATAAAAAAGCTGAGTGTCACACCATAGATGCTTTAACGTTGTGCTGGAAAAGGCTCTTGAGAATCCCTTGCACTGCAAGTAGATCAAACCAGTCAATCCTTAAGGAAATCAACACTGAGTATTAATTGAAAGAACAACTATGGAAGCTGAAGCTCCAATACTTTGGCTACCTGATGTGAAGTGCCGATTCATTGCAAAAGACACTGATGCTGGCAAAGATTAAAGGCAAAAGGCGAAAGGTAAGGCAGAGAATAAGATGGTTAGATAGCATCACTGCCTCAATGGGCATGAGTGTGAGCAAATTCCTACTGATAATGGAGGACAGAGGAGCCTTGTGTGCTATAGTTCATGAAGTCGCAGAGCCAGACACAATTTAGCGACTGCACAGTATCCTTTTGAAATGATAATAATTTGATCCTCACTGCCTCATGCAGCCCCTTGATATTTTATGGTAGAAATATTTATTGTTGTTTGTATTATCATTGCAGTCTTAAAACCCTGACAAGTTATAAAACACCAGTGGGAAAGGACAGACCCCATATGGGCATATTGATTATGGAAGCCCCAAGAATTACAGGAGCATAATTATTTGAGCTGATCCTAAAGGATACTTCCTCCATCTCATTTTCAGAAGAATGGTTCTTAATAGAGGGACAAATATAGAATTTCTTAGCTACTCTATTTAAAACATTATCATGCTTTATTTTTCAGTATCTAAATTTAACATTTGGAATAATGCTCATCTCAGCAACTTAATATGTACAGCCAATATACGTAAACTAGAACACAAAAGCCTGTGCTGCTATTTATTGGAAAAATCTACTAAGTGGAAAAAAAACCCAAGAATAGAGTGATTATAAATTATATATATTTGTGTGGAAGAATTTAGGTTGTGCAAAATATGCTACTTCATCAGCAAAACCCATAGCATTTATAGATCAGTAAAAACATCTTTGAGCATGCTTCAGATATCTGGCTTAGCAAAAACTTGAAAAAAGCACTTAGTCATGTATTTTTGTATTGGATAGTTAAGCCTATTAATACTTCACAAGGCAAATTCAATCTTCATTTTTCTATACTATCTATGTCACCCCCTATCCATGTTGAATTTGTGGAAAAATATTACGATTTCCACATTATACATTTATTTTGAGAAGAAAGATAATGGGAAGTCAAGACTGCAAGAGAAGCTAAAGGTCAGGAGCCCATGCTCACAACTGGACAGAAATTGCAATGTTTTGAGTTGTCATAAACACCTGTGGTTTGTTAGTCCTACAGCTACCTGAGTGAGCCAGGTGACTGTGAGTTTTATTGCTCCATCACAGTTAGCCGTGGCATGAGGTTGCATGAGGATATTTTCTTTAGTAATGAGAAAGTTTATTGTGTGTGCTATGGGCTGAACTGAGTACCCCACCAAAATTCATATGTTGAAATCCTAACCTGCAGTCTCTGGGATAGTGACAGTTATTTGGAGATAAGGTATTTAAACAGGCAATTAAGTTAAAATGAAGTCATTAGGGTGGGCCCTAACCCAGTATGACTGATGTCCTTACAGGAAGAGGAGATTAGGACACAGGCATGGGGAAGAATATGATGGGAAGAACAAAGAGAAAGACAATCCAAGGAGTGAGGCCTCAGAAAAAAACCAACCCTGCTGTACCTTGATCTAAATCTCTGAGCTTCCAGAATTCTGAAACAAATAAGCTTTAGGTGTTCAACACAAATTATTTAGCGCTTTACCATGGTGGCCTTAATAAACCAACCAAGGAGGTAAAAGGGAAACAATCCCTAAGAAGCACATAAGCTCTTTGCAGACAGTTTTCAGGACTGCCTTGCCAGTCACAAGTCAGTTATCATTTCATGGAATATTGATACGAACAGTTCAACTAGAGAGATCAAGGCTGCTAAAGGATCTCTGTGTGACTTCGAATCCTGACTTTTGTACTATTTTTGCCCCCTCACATTTCAGGAGGAGGGTTTGAAAAACAAGCTTAGCATTCCCTGGGGCAAAAGGGGTGGGGAGAAAAAAGAATTTAAATTACCTGCTAATGAGTAAAACTCCTTGGTGTATAAAGCTAAACTTTAAGTTACTAATTCAAAGATTTTCTGTTTAATGTATGATTTCAGAATACACTCCAATTTAGTGTTTAGGGCATTAGGAAAACTCAGAAGCACAGCTTGAATGCATTTTAATTATAAAATTAAAAGATGGGATATTGAACTGCTTAGTATGCCACTTACATACTTTCAAATAATAATGAGTGTTTCAAAATAAGCAGTAGTCTTATAAAATCCAAGTGGTTGATAGCTGGGTTATGGTAAATATGAGCAAAATGAAATTTTCTTATCTGAAAAGCAGTACATAGAATGAGACCGTACCAAATATTTGCTGCAAATGTCAACAATATAGTGAATCTCAGAAGTCCTTTGAGGGATTCAAGACAGATAGAAAATGACTCAGTAGTAAAACAAATAATTCATATTGATAATTTTTTAAATGGAAAAAACATTTCCTGTAGGTAAACACTAACATTTCCTACCTCTCTGCTAATGAATGATATGGGGAAAGTCCTCCAATAATTGCTACACAATTAAACTGTGGGAAACATGATGCTCTTGTCATGATGTAAGAAGGGCTCTCCTTTTACCAGAGAAAGATATAGATATCAAATCTGTTCTGTGGGTTGTTCCTTATCAGGAATCTATACTACTAAAAAATAAACAGAAAATAATACCTTCTAAATTGGAAGAATATCTGCATTTTTCAGTTGCAAAACCTGTTAGTGAGATGTTTTCTGATGCTTTTGCTTTTCGACTATATCCTTGAATCCAACTAATTATGATACTTAAAAATTCTGTCAGTGAAAGAAGGAAACACATAGTCTGAGACATAAGGAAGGATAGGAAGATTTGAGAAATTGTGAGCCCCTTCTATTGACTTCAAGGATTGATTAAAAATGTGATTAAAAGTATAAACTGCTGAGTGAAATTGGAATTGATTATTGAGACATCCCAAAAGAGTTTTTCAAATAGTTTGGTTGACAGTTTTGCCATTATGACCTGCTGTAAAAATATTTTATTCTTTGTAAAATATGTTCTAGTATTTATAATCTTCACAATAGATTTATTATACCTAGTTAATATTGTTGTATTCAAATATATATATGATTTTCATTTTATTTATCTTGTACAACTTCAAGATGAAATATAGTTCAAAAAACTGACTCAATAAATAGGGCTAATGGTTTAGTGGCCTTGCTTTCAAGAATCTCACTGAGATTGCATATCAGTATGAATTTTATTAAAGTTCTCATCCATTTCCAGGACCAACATTTTTTTAAAACACCTACCAATGTCTTGGTTCACCTCAAGCTAGAAAAGCTAGAAAAACAGAAGATGCCTTTTGTTAAGATAAAAAAACAAAACAAAACTGCAACATGAATTCTACCATCGTTAACAAAACAAAAGCAACATTAACAATAGAGTTGACATAAGCAGTATAAATGCTTGATTTATCTAGGTATAATGGCTCTAATTTGGTTGGATAATTTTTCTTCATTTTCACCTCACTCCTCAAACCCCCAGTGACAGACTTGAAGAACCTGAAACTCTTTCCTTTTCTCACTCTTTGAAGAAAAATATTAGTTAAAATCTTATTGATGGAGAGCTTGAATTGGTGTTGAGAGGAAGACGTGAGCTCTGAGAGGGAGATGAGACATGTTAAAAATTTGAGAAAACTATTCTGAATTAAAGGAAGAATAAGAAGTACAGAGAGAAGGAATGTAAACTAATGGGAATTGATGTGTACACTGAGGGAAAACATTAAAAACAATTAAAAATTGCTGCATCATCTGGATTCCATGTATATACTTGGTTATATTAAGCTATGTCTTTCTCTGATGGAAATATGCTTGTACTTTGCCACATTGATTAGGCCATGAAGGACTAAATACAGAAGTACAAAAATAAAAGAAACTTGATAAGAGAATTGGAAAATAAGAAGCAATGGCTGTAAGAAATAAAGACAGAGAATGATTTACAGAAGTTGTAAAGCATATTGGAACATGTTGATGGTAATACACATCAGGGCTAAGAAACCCATGATCATGTACAAAGACGACAAGATTATAAGAAAACACTTGTCCATCAAAATCCAGAAACAATTCTACAGTCAGAAGCAGAAGCCCTAGAGGCAAGAAGAGATTGTGTACAAACTTGAAATATAGAAAAGCAGAGTTTTCTATTCTTCTGCCCTACAGCTATTTGAGCAGAGAGGAGCTGAGACCAGAAAAGGAAAGCAGTGACTCTGGAAAAAGAGTGGCAACAGGAGAGGCATTAAAATAGCACCTCTGGAAGATACACTGATCAGGGCATTCATTCCTATAATCAGAATTCCACTTACCACAAATAGAGGAAGACACTATATTTCCATTTGGACTGAGGATTAATGCTTATTGATTTTGTTTAAAATTAGCTTTAAAACATAGTTAATTTTTAAATGTGAACAATTAATTATCACCTAATGTCTGAAGAAAATAAGCAACATTCAAGAGGAGCATCAAAAAAGAATTCTCTCACATAGTTTTCTAAAGGAAACATTATTAAAGTTAGCCTAAAATCAAAATTAAATTAAAATTAGTATAATCAATCTTGAAGAAATGTAGGAGAGTTAAAACTTAAATTTCATTCTTTAAGAAGTATAGTTTGCTAGGAAAATATAAGTGTTCTAGGGAAAAGATAATTGCCAACACAAAATTAAAGAAAACATTAATTAAAGATCATACTTTAATTGGCTAGGGATAAAATGAGTGAATTGGAAGTTTTTAATACAAAAGTTGAAAAGATGACTTGTGAAGCTAATCCTACCTATATTTTTCCTACTTATCAGTCATGTGAGAAGCACATAGCAGATTTATTTACCAGCTAATATGTGCAATAGTAATTCCAGAGAGTTAAAATATATTTTCACAAATCATTGAAGTAAAATTATATCACTTTTTTACAGATAGAAATACAAAAGCTTAGAATAGCTGCTAACTATCTTCAAGTAATTCAGATAAGGGATTAGCCACCATCCTGCCTCTCAGAACCTTAAGGTGTTCAGGTGTTTAGGTTCTCTAACCTGCATCATGTAAAAATTCCAGAGTCCAGGATGCAAATAATGACTAGAAGTCCAAATAAGCTCAATATCCTTTAGCAACCTACTTGGTAAAAGAATTTGAACATTATAGATACACATATATGTATAAATGAATCACTTTGTTTTAAAGTTCAGTTCAGTTGCTCAATTGTGTCTGACTCTTTGCAGCCCCAAGAACTGCAGCACACCAGGCTTCCCTGTCCATCACCAACTCCTGGAGCTTACTCAAACACATGTCCATCAAGTCGGTGATGCTATCCAATCATTCCATCCTCTGTCGTCCCCTTCTCCTCTTGTCTTCAATCTTTCCAAGCATCGGGGTCTTTTCAAATGAGTCAGTTCTTCATCTCAGGTGGCCAAAGTATTGGAATTTCAGCTTCAGCATCAGTCCTTCCAATGACTATTCAGGACTGATTTCCTTTAGGATTGACTGGTTGAATCTCCTTGCAGTCCAAGGGACTCTCAAGAGTCTTCTCCAACACCACAGTTCAGTATATGTGCTGCCGAAGCGAGCACTCCAACACCACAGTTCAAAAGCATCACTTCTTCAGTGCTCAGCTTCTTTATAGTCCAACTCTTGTAACTATACATGACTGCTGGAAAAAACATAATTTTGACTAGACAGACCTTTGTGGGCAAAGCAATGTCTCTTCTTTTTAATATGTCGCTTAGGTTCGTCATAGCTTTTTCTCCAAGAAGCAAGTAGAAACAAAATAGTGGAGTAGAAGGATATGCGTTTATCTTCTCCTGCAAGAACTCCAAAATTGCAACTCTCTGCTGAACAACCACTGACAGGAGAATGTTGGATCCCAACAAAAAGGTGCCCCAGGGGCAAGGGCAAAGGAGATGCTGCAACAAGGTGGTTGGAGGGGAAAAATTGCATTTAGAATCAAACCCTATACCAGCCAGTGATGCTCAGAGGGCTCAAACAAATTGTTAATCAAGTATACTCCAAAATAAATTTTTTTTTTCTTTTAAAGAAGTTCAAACAAGAATACCATATTGTATTGAAGTCCAATACTTTGATGTGCTGTAGTACTAAATTCTCGAGGAATGGAATCTAAGTCTCTAAAACACATAAATGTAATAGACTAACATATGCATTCATGCTCAGTCATGCCTGAATCTTTGAAATCCCATAGGCTGTACTCCACCAGGCTCCTCTGTCCATGGGATTTTCTGGGCAAGACTACTGGAGTGGGTTGCCATTTCGTTCTCCAGGGAATCTTCCCAACCCAGGGATAAAACCCATGTCTTCTGAACTGGCAGGCATATACTTTACTGCTAAGTCACCTGGGAAACCCTATAACTTTTCTGACCATTGGTTTAATACCACCTCAATATCAACTACACCTTGGTTTACCAAAACTGGGAATCACTATAAATCATACAAATAAAACAGCAACTATTCTCTTGCTAATGACTGTGCAACTTCTCTTACTGTTGTTAATAATTTTGAAGTGATACATTCTAATGAAAAATTTTACAATTTTTTGTTCCATTAACATGATTTTGGGTTGGACAACAGTAATCTTTGTATTCTTTACTCTTTTTGAAAGTAACTTTTTTTTGTTAGTTTTGTGGCCAAAAGTTAAGCTAGAGTGGCAGAAGAAATATGTTTTATATATGAAAATTTTCCTAATGTATAATTTTTGTTCTAGTGTTATCTTAACATTTCACTGACTCTCACTATCCATTGCTGCTAAGTCACTTCAGTCGTCTCTGACTCTGTGTGACCCCACAGATGGAAGCCCACCAGGCTCCCCCATCCCTGGGATTCTCCGGGCAAGAACACTGGGGTGGGCTGCCATTTTTGCCAAAGCAACAAAAATTTAGCTTTGGGGTATGCTTTTTTTCTCAAACAGAAAGGCAAGAATTAAAAAGTTAGGGTATAAATAATTAACATATTCCAACTACTAATGAATATGCTTACTTTTTTCAGAAATATTCGGTCTTGTTTAAGTAATTTAAAAAATAATGCAGTTTAAAGGAGAAAAATTAATGCTTCTTTGTTTCTTTGTCTATCAATATTTTTCTGAAATTTCAATTTCTTATTGAGGTAGTTGATTTACAATATTTATATTAGTTTCAGGTAAACAACATAGTAATTCAAAATTTATATGAATTATATTGCATTAAAGTTAATATTGACTATATTCCCTATGTTGCACAATATATCCTCCTGGCTTATTGGTTTTCTACGTTACTTGGTACTTCTTAATCCCCTACCATTATCATGTCCTTTCCTTTTTCCCTCTCTCTTTTGATAACTACTAGTTTCTTCTCTATATCTACGAGTCTATTTATGTTTGTTATATTCATTTGTTCATGTTTTGGTTTTAGGTGTAAGAGATAACATACAGTATTTGCCTTTCTCTATCTGACTAATTTCAACAGCCATGATACACTCCAGAGTCATCTATGTTGCTGAAAATGGCAAATATAACTGTTTATTATGGCTAAAAGTATTATAAACATATACATACATATACATATAGATTATCCTTATCTTTATATACATACATCTTCTTTATCTGTTCATCTGTTTCTTGGGGAGTTAGTTTGCTTCCTTATCATGGCTGTTGTAAATAATGATGCTATGAATACTGGGGTGCATCAGTTCAGTTCAGTTCAGTCGCTCAGTCTTGTCCCTGACTCTTTGCGACCCCATGAATTGCAGCACGCCAGGCCTCCCTGTCCATCACCAACTCCAGGGTTCACCCAGACTCATGTACATTGAGTCAATGATGCCATCCAGCCATCTCATCCTCTGTCGTCCCCTTCTCCTGCCCCCAATCCCTTCCAGCATCAGAGTCTTTTCCAATGAGTCAACGCTTCACATGAGGAGGCCAAAGTACTGGAGTTTCAGCTTTAGCATCATTTCTTCCAAAGAAATCCCAGGGCTGAGCTCCTTCAGAATGGATTGGTTGGATCTTCTTGCAGTCCAAGGGACTCTCAAGAGTCTTCTCCAACACCACAGTTCAAAAGCATCAATTCTTCGGTGCTCAGCCTTCTTCACAGTCCAACTCTCACATCCATACATGTCCACAGGAAGAAAACCATAGCCTGGACTAGACGAACCTTTGTTGGCACAGTAATGTCTCTGTTTTGAATATGCTATCTAGGTTGGTCATAACTTTCCTTCCAAGGAGTAAGCGTCTTTAAATTTCATGGCTACAGTCACCATCTGCAGTGATTTTTGAGCCCAGAAAAATAAAGTCTGACACTGTTTCCACTGTTTCTCCATCTATTTCCCATATAATGATGGGATCAGATGCCATGATCTTCTTTTTCTGAATGTTGAGCTTTAAGCCAACTTTTTCACTCTCCTCTTTCACTTTGATCAAGAGGCTTTTGAGTTCCTTTTCACTTTCTGCAATAAGGGTGGTGTCATCTGCATATCTGAGGTTATTGATATTTCTCCCAGCAATCTTGATTCCAATTTCTGTTTCTTCCAGTCCAGCGTTTCTCATGACGTACTCTGCATATAAGTTAAATAAGCAGGGTGACCATATACAGCCTTGATGTCCTCCTATTCCTCTTTGGAACCAGTCTGTTGTTCCATGTCCAGTTCTAACTGTTGCTTCCTGACCTGCATACAGATTTCTCAATAGGCAGGTCAGGTGGTCTGGCATTCCCATCTCTTTCAGAATTTTCCACAGTTTATTGTGATCCACACAGTCAAAGGCTTTGGCATAGCCAATAAAGCAGAAATAGATGTTTTTCTGGAACTCTCTTGCTTTTTCCATGATCCAACGGATGTTGACAATTTGATCTCTGGTTCCTCTGCCTTTTCTAAAACCAGCTTGAACATCAGGAAGTTCACGGTTCACATATTGCTGAAGCCTGGCTTGGAGAATTTTGAGCATTACTTTACTAGCGGTTGAGATGAGTGCAATTGTGTGGCAGTTTAAGCATTCTTTGGCATTTCCTGTCTTTTTGATTGGAATGAAAACTGACCTTTTCCAGTCCTGTGGCCACTACTGAGTTTTCCAAATTTGCTACGTATTGAGTGCAGCACTTTCACAGCATCATCTTTCAGGATTTGGAATAGCTCAACTGGAATTCCATCACCTCCACTAGCTTTGTTCATAGTTATGCTTTCTAAGGCCTACTTGACTTCACATTTCAGAATGTCTGGTTCTAGGTCAGTGATCACACTATCGTGATTATCTGGGTCGTGAAGATCTTTTTGTACAGTTCTTCTGTGTATTCTTGCCACTTCTTTTTACTATCTTCTGCTTCTGTTAGGTCTATACCATTTCTGTCCTTTATTGAGCCCATCTTTGCATGAAATGTTCCCTTGGTATCTGTAATTTTCTTGAAGAGATCTCTAGTCTTTCCCATTCTGTTGTTTTCCTTTATTTTTTTGCATTGATCATCTTTTCAAATTACTGTTTTCATTTTCTTTGGATGTATACTAGGAGTGGAATAGCTAGATCATATGAAAGAAGAGAAGCCAAAGGCAAGGAAGAAAGGGAAAGAATGCAGAGTTACAGAGAATAGCAAAGAGAGAAGACAAGGCCTTCTTCAATGAACAATACAAAGAAACAGAGGAACATAATATAATGAGAAAGACTAGAAATCTCTTCAAGAAAATTGGAGATATCAAGGGAACTTTTCATGCAACGAAGGGCAAAATAAAGGACAGAGATGATAAGGACCTAACAAAAGCAGAAGAAATTAAGAAGAGGTGACAAGAACATACAGAAGAAGTATACGACAAAGATCTTAATGACCCAGATAACCACAACGTTGTAGTCAGTCACGTAGAGCCAGACATTTTGGAATGGGAAGTCAAGTGAGCCTTAGGAAGCATTACTACAAACAAAACTAGTGGCGGTGATGGAATTCCAGGTGAGCTATTTCAAATCGTAAAAGATGATGCTGTGAAAGTGATGCACTCAGTATGTTAGCAAATTTGGAAAACTCAGAAGTGGCCACAGTATTGGAAATGGTGTTTTCATTCCAATCCTAAAGACTCTGTGTGTGTGTGTATATGTGTGTGTATGTGTGTGTGTGTAATGTGTTTGTGCACTCAGTCATCTGACTCTTTGTGATTGCATAAACTATAGCCCACCAGGCTCCTCTATCCATGAAATTTTCCAGGCAAGAATACTAAAGTGGGTTGCCATTTCCTTCCCCAGGGGATCTTCCCAAACCAGGGATTGAATCTGCATCTCTTACATCCCCTGCACTAGCAGACAGGTTCTTTTACCAGCTGAGCCACCAGGGAAGCCCTCTCCTAAAAAAGGGCAATGTCAAAGAAAGTTCAAACATCACATAACTGTAGGCATTTCACAGGCTAGTATGTTGTTATGCCAAAAATGGTTCAAGCTGGGCTTCAGGAGTACATGAACCAAGAACTTGCAGATGTACAAGCTGGATTTAGAAAAGGCAGAGGAACCAGAGATCGAATTGCCAACATTCACTGGATTATAGAAAAAGCAAGGAGGTTCCAGAAAAATATCTGCTTCATTGACTATTCTAAAGCCTTGACTCTGTGGATCACAACAAACTGTGTTGTCTTTTGTCCATATCCTCACAAAAATTTGATATTTGTTGTCGTTTTAATGACAATTATTTCAACAAGTATAAGGTGATATCTCATTGCGGTTTTGATTTTCATTTTATTTGATTGTATTTCACTTATATTTTATCTGAATATAACAGTGAAAAGAAGAGAAGTGAAAAGCAAAGAAGAAAAGGAAAGATATATGCATCTGAGTTCCAAAGAATAGCAAGGAGAGATAAGAAAGCCTTCCTCAGTGATCATTGCAAAGAAATAGAGGGGAAAAAAAAAAAGAAATAGAGGAAAACAATAAAATGGGAAAGATTAAAGACCTCTTCAAGAAAATTAGAGATACCAAGGGAACATTTCACGCAAAGATGGGCTCAATAAAGGACAGAAAAGGTATGGACCTAAGAGAAGCAGAAGATATTAAGAAGAGGTGGCAAGAATACACAGAAGAACTGTACAAAAAAGATCTTCATGACCCAGATAATCATGACGGTGCGATCACTCACCTAGAGCCAGACATCGTGGAATGTGAAGTCAAGTGGGCCTTAGAAAGCATCACTACGAACAAATCTAGTGGAGGTGATGGAAATCCAGTTGAACTATTCCAAATCCTGAAAGATGATGCTGTGAAAGTGCTGCATTCAATACATCAGCAAATTTGGAAAACTCAGCAGTGGCCACAGGACTGGAAAAGGTCAGTGTTAATTCCAATCCAAAAGAAAGGCAATGCCAAAGAATGTTCAACCTACCGCACAATTGCACTCATCTCAAATGCTTCCCTGGTGGCTCAGAGGGTAAAGCGTCTTCCTGCAGTGCAGGAGACCCAGGTTTAATTCCTAGATCTGGAAGATACCCTGGAGGAGGAAATGGCAATCCACTCTGGTACTCTTGCCTGGAAAATCCCATGAATGGAGAAGTTTGGTAGGCTACAGTCCATGGGGTCACAAAGAGTCAGACAGGACTCAGTGATTTCACTTTCACTTTATCTTTACACACACTAGTAAAGTAATGCTCAAAATTCTCCAAGCCAGGCCTCAGCAATACATGAACTGTGAACTTCCAGATGTTCAAGCTGGTTTTAGAAAAGGCAGAGGAACCAGAGATCAAATTTCCAATATCTGCTGGATCATCAAAAAGTAAGAGAGTCCCAGAAAAACATCTATTTCTGCTTTATTGACTATGCCAAAGCCTTCAACTATGTGGATCACAATAAACTGTGGAAATTTCTGAAAAAGATGGAAATATCAGACCACCTGACCTTTCTCCTGAGAAAAGCAACAGTTAGAACTGGACATAGAACAACAGACTGGTTCCAAATGGGAAAAGGAGTACATCAAGGCTGTATATTGTCATCCTGCTTATTTAACTCATTTGCAGAGTACATCATAAGAAACACAGGACTGGATGAAGCACAAGCTTGAATCAAGATTGCTGGGAGAAATATAAACCTCAGATATGCAGATGACACCACTCTTATAGCAGAAAGTAAAGAAGAACTAAAGAGCCTCTTGATGAAAGTGAAAGAGGAAAGTGAAAAAATTGGTTTAAAGCTCAACAGTCAGAAAACTAAGATCATGGCAACTGGTCCTATCAATTCATGACAAATAGAGGGGGAAACAGTGGAAATAGTGGCTGACTTTTTTTCTTTTTTTGAGTTTCCAAATCACTTCAGATGGTGACTACAGCCATGAAATTAAAAGATATTTGCTCCTTGGAAGAAGAGTTTTGACCAAGCTAAACAGCATATTAAAAAGCAGAGACATTTTGCCAACAAAGATCCATCTAGTCAAGGGTATGGTTTTTTCAGTAGTCATGTATGGATGTGAGAGTTGGACTATGAAGAAAGCTTAGCACCAAATAATGGATGCTTTTGAAGTGTGGTGTTGGAGAAGACTCTTGTGAGTCCCTTGGACTCCAAGGAGATCCAACCAGTCCATCCTAAGGGTGTCAGTCCTGGGTGTTCATTGGAAGGACTGATGTTGAAGCTGAAAATCTGATACTTTGGCCACTGATGCAACGAGCTAACTCATTGGAAAAGAACCTGATGCTAGAAAAGATTGAAGGCAGGAGAAGGGGATGACAGAGGATGAGATGGTTGGATGGCATCACTGACTCGATGGATGTGAGTCTGAGTAAACACTGGAAGTTGATAATGGACAGGGAGGCCTGATGTGCTGCAGTCCATGGGGTTGCAAAGAGCTGGACATAACTGAGTATCTGAACTGAACTGAACTGAGTATTACTGTTGTGGAGTATATTTTTATGTGCCTGTTGCCAATCTTCATGCATTCTTTGGAAATAAGTCATTTTGGGTCTTTCCCCCATTTTTATTTTTTAAAATAGTTATTTGTATGAGCTATTTATGTATTTTAGTTATTAACGCCTTATTGAACATAACATGTGCAAATATTTCTCTCATCCAGTAGGTTATCTTTTCATTTTGTCCATGGGTTTCTTTGCTCTGTAAAAGCTTTTAAGTTTAATTTGGTCCTATCTGTTTACTCTTGCTTTGTTTCCTTTGCTTTAAGAAACTGATTAAAAAATAGAGGAAAACAACAGAATGGGAAAGACTAGAGATCTATTCAAGAAAATCAGAGATACCAAAGGAACATTTCATGCAAAAATGGGCTCGATAAAGGACAGAAATGGTATGGACCTAACAGAAGCAGAAGATATTAAGAAGAGGTGGCAAGAATACACAGAAGAACTGTACAAAAAAGAGCTTCACAACCCAGATAATCATGATGGTGTGATCACTGACCTAGAGCCAGACATCCTGGAATGTGAAGTCAGATCAGATCAGATCAGTCACTCAGTCGTGTGCGACTCTTTGCGATCCCATGGACCGCAGCATGCCAGGCCTCCCTGTCCATCACCAGCTCCCGGAGGTCACTCAGACTCACATCCATCGAGTCAGTGATGCCATCCAGCCATCTCATCCTCCACCGTCCCCTTCTCCTCTTGCCCCCAATCCCTCCCAGCATCAGAGTCTTCTCCAATGAGTTAACTCTTCGCATGAGGTGGCCAAAATACTGGAGTTTCAGCTTTAGCATCATTCCTTCTAAAGAAATTCCAGGATTGATCTTCTTCAGAATGGACCAGTTGGATCTCCTTGCAGTCCAAGGGACTCTCAAGAGTCTTCTCCAACACCACTGTATAATATTATATCTGAAATGTATTAATTGTTCAAACTAATCACTGTCATGTTACAATTTGTTCATATTAGATATTTGTAATGTTTCTGATAATCAATAAAAGAGATTCTTGATACCTAAAAAAAAAAAAAAAAAAAAACAAAAGCATCAATTCTTTGGCGCTCAGCCTTCTTCACAGTCCAGCTCTCACATGCATACATGGCCACAGGAAAGACCATAGCCTTGACTAGGCGAACCTTTGTTGGCAAAGTAATGTCTCTGCTTTTGAATATGCTATCTAGTTTGGTCATAACTTTCCTTCCAAGGAGTAAGCGTCTTTTAATTTCATGGCTGCAGTCACCATCTGCAGTGATTTTGGTGGGCCTTAGAAAGCATCACTACGAACAAAGCTAGTGGAGGTGATGGAATTCCAGTGGAGCTATTCCAAATCCTGAAAGTTGATGCTGTGAAAGTGCTGCACTCAATATGCCAGCAAATTTGGAAAACTCAGCAGTGGCCACAAGATTGGAAAAGGTCAGTTTTTATCCCAATCCCAAAGAAAGGCAATGCCAAAGAGTGCTCAAACTACCGCACAATTGCACTCATCTCACACGCTAGTAAAGTAATGCTCAAAATTCTTCAAGCCAGGCTTCAGCAATATGTGAACCGTGAACTTCCTGATGTTCAGGCTGGTTTTAGAAAAGGCAGAGGAACCAGAGATCACATTGCCAACATCTGCTGGATCATGGAAAAAGCAAGAGAGTTCCAGAAAAACATCTATCTCTGCTTTATTGACTATGCCAAAGCCTTTGACTGTGTAGATCACAATAAACTGTGGAAAATTCTGAAAGAGATGGGAATACCAGACCACCTGATCTGCCTCTTGAGAAATCTGTATGCAGGTCAGGAAGCAACAGTTAGAACTGGACACGGACCAACAGACTGGTTCCAAATAGGAAAAGGAGTACGTCAAGGCTGTATATTGTCACCCTGTTTATTTAACTTCTATGCAGAGTACATCATGAGAAATGCTGGACTGGAAGAAACACAAGTTGGAATCAAGATTGCTGGGAGAAATATCAATAACCTCAGATATGCGGATGATACCACCCTTATGGCAGAAAGTGAAGAGGAACTCAAAAGCCTCTTGATGAAAGTGAAAGTGGAGAGTGAAAAGGTTGGCTTAAAGCTCAACATTCAGAAAACGAAGATCATGGCATCTGGTCCCATCACTGCATGGGAAATAGATGGGGAAACAGTGGAAACAGTGTCAGACTTTGTTTTTCTGGGCTCCAAAATCACTGCAGATGGTGACTGCAGCCATGAAATTAAAAGACGCTTACTCCTTGGAAGGAAAGTTATGACCAACCTAGATAGCATATTCAAAAGCAGAGACATTACTTTACCAACAAAGGTTCGCCTAGTCAAGGCTATGGTCTTTCCTGTGGTCATGTATGGATGTGAGAGCTGGACTGTGAAGAAGGCTGAGCGCCGAAGAATTGATGCTTTTGAACTGTGGTGTTGGAGAAGACTCTTGAGAGTCCCTTGGACTGCAAGAAGATCCAACCAGTCCATTCTGAAGGAGATCAATCCTGGAATTTCTTTGGAAGGAATGATGCTAAAGCTGAAACTCCAGTATTTTGGCCACCTCATGCGAAGAGTTGACTCATTGGAGAAGACTCTGATGCTGGGAGGGATTGAGGGCAGGAGGAGAAGGGGACGACAGAGGATGAGATGGCTGGATGGCATCACTGACTCGATGGATGCGAGTCTGGGTGACCTCCGGGAGCTGGTGATGGACAGGGAGGCCTGGCGTGCTGCAGTTCATGGGGTCGCAAAGAGTCGGACACGACTGAGCGACTGATCTGATAAACACCATATGTCTTTTCATCTGTTTCTATCATCTTGTGACTATAATCAGTGACTGATAGTTTTCACCTTTTAAGTTAGATTTATTCTTAGATATTTTATTCTTTTTCATGCAATTGAAAATGGAATTCCTTCTTGCTTTCTCCTTGTGATAGTTTATTTCTAGTTTATGGAAATACAACCAATATTTGTATTAATATTATATTCTGCAACATTACTGAATTTATTAATGCATTCTAGTACTGTTTTGGTGGTCATTGGGATTTTCTGTGTGTAGTGTTATGTTATCTAAAAACTGTGACATTTTACTTCTTCCTTTATAATTTAGATTCCTTTTATTGTTTTTCTTGTCTGATTTCTATGGCTAGGACTTCCAACTGTGTTGAATAAAAGTGAATAGAGCAGGCATCATTTACTTGTTGATAAAAAGAGAAGTTTTCAGCTTTTCATTACTTAATTTGATGCAAGTTATGGATCTATTGGAAGAAGGCAATGGCACCCCACTCCAGTACTGTTGCCCAGAAAATCCCATGGATGGAGGAGCCTGGTAGGCTGCAGTCCATGGGGTCACTAGAGTCAGACATGACTGAGCGTCTTCACTTTCACTTTTCACTTTCATGCATTGGAGAAGGAAATGGCAACCCACTCCAGTGATCTTGCTTGGAGAATCCCATGGATGGAGAAGCCTGGTAGGCTGCAGTCCATGGAGTTATACAGAGTGGAACATGAATGAAGAGACTTAGCAGCATGGGTCTATTATATATGGCCTTATTATATTGAGGTATGCTCCATCTGTACCCATTTGTGAGAGTTTTTATAATAAATCATTGTTGGATTTTGTCAAAATATTTTTCTGCATGTACTTGTATGATCATTTGGTTTTTATTTTTCAATTTGTTAATGTGGTATATCTCACTATTTGATTGGAGAATATTAAGACATCCTTGCATCTCTGGGTTAAGTCCCACTTAATCATAGTTTATAACTCTTTTAATATATTTTTGAACTTGATTTGCTAGTATATTTTGAGAATTTTGCATCCATATTCATCAATGACATTGACCCTTGATTTTGTGTGTGTAATATCTTTGTCTGGTTTTGGTATCAATTTGATGCTAGTCTCCTAAAATGAGTTCAGAAATGTTCTTTCCTCTGTAAGTTTTGGAGCAGTTTTAGAAAGATAGATGTTCACTCTTCTGTAAATGTTTGGTAGAATTCACCTGTGAAGCCATCCAGTCCTGGACTTTTGTTTATTGGGATTAAAAAAAAATACTTATTCAATTTCATTACTAGTAACTAGCTGTTCACATTTGCTATTTCTTCCTGATTCATTCTAGAATATAGCACATTTTTTCTAGGAATTTTTTTTTCATTTCTCCTAGGTTCATTTTATATTTAAAAAAATGCTGTTATTTAAAAGCTTTTAGAAATAAGAGAATAAAACACCTATCCAGAAACACAGAGAAGCTGTAGATTTTTTATTGATTTGTTGACTAAATCACAATGCCTGTGTTATGTGAATAATTTATCTCTTTGCTCTCAGTGTTAATGACAGCACATAATTTCTACTTAAATAGATGGAGATTATACATTCATTCAGGGTTAACTAAGACTTTGAAGAGGGATACATATGAAATTAATATTTTTAAATACCTATACAAAACAAAGCACTGGGTATTATGTATTTTCAAATCACATAATATAACATCCTGAGAGTCATGGGTATATAATTCTTATTTTATGGATAACGAACACAAATACAATGAGAAACTAATAGAATCAGCTGGTTAGTGACACAGTTCAAGATCTCTAAAACACAGCCATCTCAACTCACTGAAAAGCATTAGACTTTTTGTGCAATAACTAAAATCTACACAAAAAGTTTCTTTGGGAAACAAAAGAAGAAAAAAACAAACAAACAAAGAAATAAACTACTTTGAATCCTGCTTTTTGTAGATTCGAGAGTGAATCTCTCCTGTACAATCAGAATCTGTCAGTCAGCTCTGCTTGAGCACAAGTTTAACAGGCCATAAATGCCAGAGCAGGACAAAGAGAATAAGTAGGAGAATTGCTATTGGCAGTCTTAACAAGCTCTGATCAATTGATTTACGTAGAAAATCCAATTAGACCTGGCTGACCAGGGCTCCATTGACATCAGAATGAAGCCAATTGTAGAGGAGACTGTTGTTAGTATCCCCCTTGGCCACGTGAATTGATCAATATTAAACCCCCTTCGGTTTAGATACTCTAATAAAGATGCTAACATTACTTCTCCAAACATATTAAAAGCTAAAGTGAAAGTGAAGTCGCTCAGTCGTGTCCGACTCTTAGCGACCCCATGGACTGGAGCCTACCAGGCTCCTCCGTCCATGGGATTTTCCAGGCAAAAGTACTGGGGTGGGGTGCCATTGCCTTCCCCAATTAAAAGCTAAGCCCATGGAAAAAAACAAAACTTGGTTGTTAAAAATAACCATTTGATCTTGCATACATGTATAAACTGCAAACACGTTTGCAGAATTTATACACGTATATGTTACAAACTATACATCTATACTATAAATATGTACACTTTATTTTTCTTAAACAAATTTTCTGAATAAATTTAAATTTATTTATTTATTTTTTTAAATTTTATTTTATTTTTTAACTTTACAATATTGTATTGGTTTTGCCATATATCGAAATGAATCAGCCACAGGTATACATGTGTTCCCCATCCTGAACCCTCAATTTTACATTCAATTCTGTGGAAATTAGTTAAAAATAGTGAAAGAGCATCTTCTTATGGTCTCCATTTCCTATTTTGTCACCAGAATTAAAAAAAAAAAAAAAAAAAACACTTCACAATTTATTTTAAAATTTATTTGGCATAGTCGTTAAAAAACAATTGCCTTTGCAAACTCTAAATTGAACCTATTAAGTTGATTTAATTTTTACTGTTTTAGATATGCCATTTATACATACATTCTTAATAAAATTCTGTCATAAATTTCAAATTTAGTATATACTAAATTAACATATGAAAAAAGCAACTGAAGACTTTTAATTTTATTCTGATGTTCTTTGACCCATGAGCATTACTGGTGTCTGAGTTCCTAACTTCATGAAGAATGTCATTTGGCTCTGTCTTTCATGCAGACTCAAAACACATCATCCTAATTAGGCTTTTATACTACAAACTAAATTTAGTAACTTTCATGTAGCGAAATTTTAGTGAGCTTTGTCAAATACACACCAAGCATCAAGCGTACTGGGTATGTCCTTCCTATAGCATTATGATCATATATTTCATAGCAGAAGCTAGTGAAATATTTGGTATGAAAGTAAGGAATAACACTTCAGTTTCTTGTCCTCAGATCAGTTCACTTTCCAGTATTCCACATTCGACACTATATTCTTCTTTTGTGTTTGCCAGGCATATATGTTTTCTAAATGTTTAAAAGAGCAACAAAGCAGAGTTAATGATGTCCTCATTTAGCATCCATTGTATTTTGTAGTATATAATCAGTAATTTTTAAGTTTGTTTTTCTTGTTTAATTTAAAAATCGGTCATTCTTGTTCACAGTAACCAATACAGTTATTGGCATGAGGTATATGCTTAAATTAATAAGCAATATGTCTCAGAAAAAAATGTGCAGAGCCAAATGACATTCTTCATGAAGTTAGGAACTCAGACACCAGTAATGCTCATGGGTCAAAAAACAGCAGAATCAAATTAAAAGTCTTCAGTTGCTATTTACAGGTATGTATCTGTATATTTCAGCCCCAGAGTGTAAACTACATTAAAAATAGAGCCCATGGCATTCAAATTTTTTCTTTATAGCAGGCACATAGAACTTGATGCTATAAGCTCTCAAATATTCTTGAAGGAACAATTAAATGAATAAAAGATATTCTTGTCTACAAAAGATCACAATTATTTTAACAGAATTACATTATGAGAAAAAATTACTTGGGCTCTTATAGAGTGATAACAATCTATTATCCACATTTTAATTTGAAAAATTTTCTTCTCTAGGAACCCATTTATAAAATAGGTTTCAAATATAGTGAAATATTATTCTAAGTGAAAATGAAAGTCTCTCAGTCATGTCTGACTCTTTCTGAACCCATGGACTATACTGTCCATGGAATTCTCTAGATCAGAATACTGGGGTGGGTAGCCTTTCCCTCCTCTAGGGGAATCTTCCCAACCCAGGGATAGAACCCAGGTCTCCTGCATTGCAGGTGTGTCCTTTACCAGGTGAGCCACAAGGGAAGCCCAAGAATACTGGGTTGTGTAGTCTATCCCTTCTCCAGTGGATCTTCCTGACCCAGGAATCAAATTGAGGTCTCCTGCAATTGCAGGCAGATTCTTTGCCAACTGAGCTATCAGGGATGCTTCATGAAATTCTTGAGTGAATTAAAAGTCCTACATTATGAATAGAGCCCATGACATTTCTTTATAGCAGGCACATAGAACTTGATGCAATAAGCTCTCAAATATTCTTGAAGGAACAATTAAATGACTTTTAATTCACTCAAGAATTTCATGAAGCATCCAAAGTTGTTCAGGAGTAGTATTTGTACAGAGATAAAATACACAAGGGTTGAGACGTGCAGATGAGCATGTGAGAACATTTTAGAAGAAGAAACTTCATGAACCCGGTGAACCTTTTCATCAGATCAATTCTGTGAAGGCTTTTGCTGTGTTGCAACTAACAGGACTTTCACCATGTGCTATTAAGAATTTCTGAAATATAATGGTACCAAACAGGAAAAAGCATTGCTCTCTTCACGACTGGCTAACATTGTCCCTTCTTGAAAAACAAGTTTATTTAATTCACGTTAATGGAAGATAACTAACAGTAAAATCATGGACTCTAGGTTGTAGGCTACTCAGAAAAATAAGGGGAAAGCATTTTCCCCCAAAGGAATTTTATGAGTCATGAAAACTACAAACTAGTATGAATAACTAAATGCAAATGGTGGATTATTCTCCTGTGGACCGTGAGTAATAACCTCTGAGTGGCTTTCAGATTCCCAGGAAAACAGTCACTGAATCTTCAGCATATATCAAAACACAGCCAAAATTACAGAGAAAAGAATAAAAGACCAGAATGCAATAAATAGAAAAAAAGGAATGCGTTGTTAAGAATAGAGTGAAAAGAATAAGGACAAAGTACACCAAATATTTCATTAAACTTTCCCCCCCAATATTTCTTCACATGAGTTTTTTTTTTTGGTAACTCTTATAATTTATGGCATAGACCATTTATTCATGGCCATAATATGTGCCATAGTAGAGTCTTTCTATAAAATTAATAAGTTTTGAAAACTTTCAAATTTTCTAATATCTTATTAATACATGCTTGATCTCATCAAAAATGATACCAATTTTATATTAAGTGTAACTAGAAAGGAAAAATTCTGGCAAAGGAAGTGTTTTGTAAGAGTTTATTTTTAATTTCCCTGATATGACCACTCCAGATACAGAAATGTCCACATTATAACCCCTGAATCAGCTTTTTTGTACCAAAGTAAGCTGACAGTATTCTTTTATTTGGATTCTATTGGGACAAAGAATTAGTTAAATATAACAAAAATAAGATACTCTCTACAGTGTGTATGTGTGTTAGTCGCTCAGTCATGTCAGACTCTTTGCAACCTCATGGATTTTAGCTCTCCAGGCTTCTTTGTCCATGAAATTTTGCAGGCAAAACTACTGGAGTGGATTGCCATTTCCTTCTCCAATATATAGTATATACACATTCAATTTATTATATTGATAAATTGTCCTAATAACACACAGCTTTGGGAATCCACATAGAATTTGTTCTACATTTTCAATGACTGATGGTAACAAGATTTTCAAAGTTTGTGTACTATAAAAAGATTTATTTACATGAAAAAGTCATGACAGAAGTAATTCACTTACGAATGAATGAGTGTGTGTGTGTGCTCAGTCATGACTCCCTTTTTGCAACCCCATGGACTGCAGCTTGCTAAACTCTTCTATCTATGCAATTTTCTGGGCAAGAATACTGGAGTGGATTATCATTTCCTATTTTATGGGATCTTCCCAGCTCAAGGATTGAAACTGTCTCTTGTGTCTTCTGCATTGGTAGGCAGTTTCTTTACCACTGCACCACCTGGAAAACCCACTTTAAGAAACTTTTGTTTCTACTTATTAAAGCTGGTTTTGTCACAGTTAAAGTGACTTTGAACCGGAACTTCAGAGTTTAATGAAGTCATGTTAATAAAATTCATATAGCTTATATAAAACAATGCAATAAAATCAATTGGAAGCCCAGAAACTTTGGGGTCACATGAAGCAGCTTAAACAGTCTACCCTCCTTCCCAGATGGAAGAATTTCATGGTACTTTTCTGTCAGTGTATTCACATCCCAACTAGACAGCTTGAAACATGAACTGATGAATAAACGAAGTGCCCTTTCTCTAGAGGAGGGCCAGACAGCTGGCAGGGTCACTGTGCCTTTGACATCACACTAAAGAAGACTGCACTTCTGTTCAAATCTCATCCATGTACCTTCAAACCAAATGGTATATTAAGATCATCTACAATATATTTCATAACAGCCAGGAGAAGATAATAATAAACAATTAACTAAATATAACCTGTGCTTCTGTTAATAAATCAGAATTATTATGGAGTGGTATTAATTTAAACCCTAAGGGAAATAAAATTGTAATCTGCTCTGGTTTGGGATTTTTTTTAATGCTTTCAGCCATTCTGTAACTTTTCTGTGATTCTGTGTTCAAGGAAATAATTATTTCTTTAAACAAAAGCACTTGAAATTCCAGTTTTACATGGAGAATTTATCTAATGATATTGCTAAAGACAGAAACTTCCTCTAATTTGCTCAGAAAAGAAAGCGACTTTTGCTTTATGTATGTAACCTTGCAACTTCGTAACTCTCTGGGCTCATTCTTTGCTGCTTATGCTTTTACCATCATGCAAAAGTGAGAGGCAGGTTTTAAATTCCTTTTGTTTCAGGGGAATAATATAATTTCCAGGTAGGGAGTTGGAAGTCTTTAGCTGAAGCCAAATCTATAAATAATCATAAATATGGTTATTATCTGTGCAACATTATAATTCCTGGTTGCTATAGCTTGGTATTTTACAATTTCAGTAGGATGGTGATTCCCAGACTTTGGGGAATATGAACCATTTAGAAAAATAAGGAGCCAGGGAGTCACCTAAAGTTGTATTTTTTCTGAGTTAGTATACTAAAACAAAAATCAAAATGAGTTATTTATCACCCAATAGGACATAAAAGAAATATCGAAAAACTAGAAATAGCAATTTCAGAATGACAATTTTCAAATAATAAAGACTTAATTTTTAAGAAGTAGTCTCTACAATTGTCCCCTTGTTTCTCTGGTTTGATGGGAATGTCAGCACTTGACAGATGAATTGGCACTTTTCATAACAGTCAGGAATTTTCAAACCATGGTCTTGGCTTCTCTATAATCATGAATATTGAATACTTCATATATTACAGCCTTAAACATACACAAGTGTTACCTCGCATAATTTATTAAATTTGATTTTGAAGAGGACCTATTTTATGTTCTATATAATAACTGTAACTTTTGAAAATTAAGCAAGTATTGTTTAATAGTTTTTACTTTTTCTATTGCTTAGCATATGACTCTATCCCCTCATATACTGGATATGTGATGTTGCACAATATTATGTTTAAGAGAATTAATATAAATTTAACAAAATTACTTAGAATGACTGCTCTTAATAATTCATTAGGTAAATCCAAGGAATAAATAATTGGAGATTGCAGTTTATAGCAAGACTTAGAATTATAATTATTTCTTTAGTGAAATTGCTTCATGAGAAAGATACATTGAGAAGACATCCAAACCTTAACCTATTTTATCCTCTATGGCCAAATACTTCTATTATTTTATTACCAAGACTGTCACTGTTCTTTTGTAGATATAAGCAACATTTATGTTACATAATTTGTATTTTGAAACTTTACAAAACTAAAAATTTAAGATTTTCTTGTATGCCTTGTTTTGATTTCAAGAAATATCTTGAAGATATTTCCATGTACCAGTGCATACCCAATAGCTATTCTATCTCTTTTTAATGTTTAGTTGAGTATAACAAGCTTAGAGAGGCATGATGTTATATATTTCATGCAAATGAAGTCATACATTTGATATTATTTAACAACATATACACTGGACACTATTGGATACTTTGGTTTAACAGTTAAATGGTCACAGATTATTTCGTTTACTTCTCAGTCTAGGAGTGATGTTTTAAATATACTAAGGTAGGAAGAGTTTCAATTTGCTTCTTGTTTAAGGTGAAAAACAATTTCTCATTATAGAGTTTCAGTATTTCCAGTAAGCCCCTTTTAACTGTATGCTGGAAGCGGTGACTCAGGAGCTCTATAGAACTTGCCAGTAATAATGAATAAAAAACAGACGTACTATATTAAAATAAATGGAAATAACTAAGACAAAGTAATAAGTTCAATGGTTTTCAAATCCTAGATATTATTATATTTAGACTAATGATTTCACATTTACTCAGAACATACACCCTATTTACAAATCCATTCCACATTTACACCACTGTTTCAAATTAACAGTCCAGAAAAAATAGATAGTGGACTCCTAACTGGCATGATTATAGCTTATTGTTTGGGAGTTTAGCCTCTGTATCTTTTGTTTAGTTGTATTCCAGGAAAGTTCCACAGGCGCTGTAGAACTTGAATCAGGGAAAAGTATCTCTTCTTAAGTCAGAAAGACAAATACTGTATGATGTCACTTGCATGTGGAATCTAAAATATGACAGAAATAAATTTGTCTACGAACAAACTCATAGACATAAAGAACAAACTTGTGGTGCCATGTGGCAGGGGGTCAATATACCAGTGTGAGTTCTGTTAAATGCCTAGAGAGAGTAAACTTTTTATCCTAGCTCTCATGATTTCAGTGTGCTATACTGCAGGGGTTCCCAACCCAGGCCACACAGCAGGTGAGCAGCAGGTGAGTGAGCAAAACTTCACTTGTATTTACAGTCGCTCCTCATCACTTGCAGTACTGCCTCAGCTCTGCCTCCTGTCAGATCAATGGTGACATTACATTCTCATAAGAGTGCAAACTCTACTGTGAGCTGTGCATGCAAGAGATCTAGGTTGTGCAGTCTTTATGAGAGTCTAATGACTGCTGATCTGATTCTGCTTTATGGCGAGTTATATAATTATTTCATTACATATACAGTGTAATAATAATAGAAGTAAAGTACACAATAAAGGTAATATTCTTGGATAATACCGAAACCATCCCCACCATGGTCTGTGGAAACCTTGTTTTCTACCAAACCGGTCCCTGGTGCCAAAAAGGCTAGGGAACATTGCTATGATGTATCATAATTGCCTGTGAACCTTAATGGAGTTTCTTAAATGTGCATCCAAGAGCATATGACAAAGTACTTAGATGTGTATTGCCCTACATATACAAAATTCTGTGTCCATAGGTTAGATGTCAGTCACATGTATACAGGAAAAAATATTGATTCATTTATATTATTTTATATTTGGTAAAATAAATAATTACAATAAAACAGCTCTTCCTTACCCTGACCCTCCTTCATTTGATATCTGTCATTACACAACCTCTGAATTTCACTTCAAACCCTCTTCCAAACTCCCTAGGTATAATTTCACTATCCATTGTAATTATAGTATCTACTTAATTCATCTTCATTCTAATTCATGATTTTGACATAATAAAATTGCATTGTTGGCATACATTTTCATAAGATTTGCTTGATAAGATTTGGATTGCCATTGCAGTCATTTTTTAAAAGGAGAGGGAGCTTAAGTTTGACAGAATTAGGTTATAATATCTCTCCCATTTACTAGCTGAATGACCTTAGGCAAGGTATTTCAGTGTATTGACTGTTGGAGTCCTCATTTGTAAAATACGGCATTTTGTCTCAATTTTATCACTGATGTAAAGATTAAATAAAATGATTCATATTAAGATCACTACACAGTTTGTGAACATAGAAGACCCTTGATACATAGTAATTATTACCCTATTCATACAATTACTTTCTGAAGTGGTAGCATTTCCCAATTATTAGTGTGTGGCTAATATATTTTGTTAGGCTAGAGAGCTCCCTTCAAAAGTGACCTAAGTAGAAGAAATGAAGAGTGAGTGCAAAGGAGGTAAGCAGATGGGAATATTGGAAATTTATGCTGGAAGTATTTTATTATGTGTCATGTAGCTCTTAGTGCTGAAAATTTAAATATATACTCTCAATTAAAATTACTGTACAGAGCTTTTAAGATAGATTTAATTTGCTAACTTTTGATAGGCATCTGTTGAATTCTGCTAAAGTCAGATATTTTATTCACAGAATAGAGAATGAAGCATCTTATTTATAGTAGTTTCCTCTACACTTAAGTGATTTTTATTGGGTCTATATCAAAAAGCAGAGACAGTACTTTGCCAGCAAAGGTCCATCTAGTCAAGGCTATGGTTTTTCCATTATTCATGTATGGATGTGAGAGTTGGACTATAAAGAAAGCTTAGCACGGAAGAATTGATGCTTTTGAACTGTGGTGTTGGAGACGACTCTTGAGAGTCCCATGGGCTGCAAGGAGATACAACTGGTCCATCCTAAAGGAAATCTGTCCTGAATATTCATTAGAAGGACTGATGCTGAAGCTGAAATTCTAATACTTTGGCCACCTGATGTGAAGAACTGACTCATTTGAAAAGACCCTGATGTTGGGAAAGATTGAAGGCAGAAGGAGGAGGGGATGGCAGAGGATAAAATGGTTGGATGGCATCATAGACTCAATGGACATGAGTTTGAGCAAGCTTCAGGATTTGGTAATGGACAGGGAAGCCTGGCGTGCTGCAGTCTATGAGGTCACAGAGAGTTGGAAATGACTGATCGACTGAACTGAACCAAACTCTGAGTAATAGTTGATCCAGTATTTCATTCCATCATTTGGAACTCTACACAGGGTTCACATTTCAGTGGAGATAGAGTTAGCCAGCTTATATTATTTTGCCCACTGATTACAACTAAAAACTCTAAATACCTAATTATTTTGCACACTGATTACATCTAAAAACTCTAAATACCTAAAGAAGCCACCTGAAGACTCTGAAAAGTAAATAATAATAGACAGAATGTTGTGTGAAGTCAACTCTTGAATGGCATCATGCCTTTTCTGATCTATTATCCTATGCAGATTCTAGCTTTGACCTGAAAGTATTACAGATGATTTCCAGATATGTTCGTAGGCACAAGCAGTAAAAATTCTGAGATAAATAATTTATTTCTATTCAGAAGTCTATGGGAAAAGACCTCGGTAAGATACCAAGTGTACAGTAGAGAATAATTCCTTGTTTTCCTCATCTCTCTCTCTCCCAGCCCCACTCAAGAATGCTCAGTGTCTTAAAATCCCACTGATGTTATATCAGGGTTGGTGACAGTGCATCTTTACATTCTTTCTATTTATTATAGCAAGAAAAACTAGGAAATGGAGTCCTGTAGTCTGAAGTCAGCTTCCCTGGTGGCTCAGTGGTAAAGAATCCACCTGCAGTGCAGGAGACACAGGAGATGCAGGTTCAATTTCTGGATCTTCCCCTGGCAACCCACTTCAGTATTCTTGCTGGGAGAATCCCACGGACAGAGGAGCATGGAGGACTTCGGTACATAGGGTCACAAAGAGTCGGATACAGCTGAAGTGACTGAGCATAGCACAGTCTGAAGACAATGGAGGGAAATCTCTGTTATTTTTTTCTCCTTTCTCTTGCTACTTTCCCCTGAAAGTGAAATCAGTTACATGAATGTTTACAACCACATAAGAGACTAAAATCTTGAGCCAAATCAATATTCCTGACCAAAGTCATCAGGGAAAGAGGCCTCTGTCAACTGGAGAGGAAGGAGCAAGGAGATGAGAAGTGGGTTATGCTGCCCTCTGCACCTGAGCAGACCCAAGTCTCAGCTTCTGAGCTGCACATGCTCTGAACAGGTCATAGTAATAAAGTAGAAACTTTAAGAATCTGAATACAGTGTAAAATCACTCAAGGATGCCCCAAAGAGCAAAGTGCTTGTGCATAAAACAGAACTTACTAAGAAAAATTAAGTTATACAAATCACACCATATGCCATTAACAGAATCAAACCAAAAGTCAGTTATTCAAAACTATCTGGAAAACTTAAAATATTTGGAAATTAAACAATGCACTGCTAAATAATCCTTGGGTAAAAGAGTAATCCTCAAGGAATATAAGTAAGTATTTTTAACTAAAAGAACATAAAAATAATCAAAATTTGTGGGATTTGGGGTTAAAAAGGTGCATAAATGATAATGGACATGAATAAATACCTATATCAGAAAAGGAGAAGGGTCTCAAAGACATAGTCTAAGATTTCCCCTTTAGAAACTGGTACAAGAAGAATAACCTAATCCAAATTGATAAAAATAAAAATTTAATGAAAATAAAAGCAGAAATCAATTAGGGAAATTGACAACAAACTTTAAAAATGAGAAAAATCAATGGAAACAAAAACTGTATAGGTAGCAAGTCATGGTTCTTATCATGGGAATAATAAAAACAATAAAAATAGTGATCATAAAATACAATGATTGTAAGAGGCACAGAGGGAATAGAAGTCTTGGTGGAGTTAACTCTTTTAAGTAGGGTGTTGAGAGGGAGCTCTCATTGATTGTCACCACGTTGGCCAAATCTCAACAGAGAGTTCAAGGAGAAAGAAAGTAAGTTGTCAGATTGAGGGTGAGGAAGAGAATGTGGCATGTGTAACGTTGTTGAAGCAGGAGAGAGTGTAGTTTGCACAAGAATATTAGAATAAGAGAAATTATTGAGCAATAGGGATATTGGCACAAGCCATGGAAATCATGAGTTCACATTTTTATTCAAAATTTTACAAAGGGCATTATTTAATTCTTTAAAAAATTAATTAATTTATTTTAATTGGAGGCTAATTATTTTAAAACATTATAGTGGGTTTTGCCATACATTGACATGAATCAGCCATAGGTATACATGTGTCCCTCATCCTGAACCCCTCTTCCACCTCCCTCTCCATCCCATCCCTCAGGGTCATCCCAGTGCACTGGCCCTAAGCACCCTATTTCATGCATCGAACCTGGACTGGCAATCTATTTCACATATGGTAATATATATGTTTCAATGCTATTTTCTAAAATCATCCCACCCTCGCCTTCTCTCACAGAATTCAAATTCTGTTCTTTATGTCTGTATTTCTTTTGCTGTCTCGCATATAGGGTCATCATTACCATCTTTCTAAATTCCATACATATGCGTCAGTACACTGTATTGGTGTTTTTCTTTCTGGCTTACTTCACTCTGTATGATAGGCTCCAGTTTCATCCACCTCGCTAGAACTGACTCAAATGTATTTTTTAATGGCTGAGTAATACTCCATTGTGTATATGTACCACAGCTTTCTTTATCCATTCATCTGCTGATGGGCATCTAGGTTGCTTCCATGTCCTGGCTATTGTAAAGAGTGCTGCAAAGAACATTGGGGTACATGTGTCTCTTTCAATTCTGGTTTCCTTGGTTTGTATGCCCCGTAGTGGTATTTCTGGGTCATATGGTAGTTCTATTTCCAGTTTTTTAAGGAATCTCCTCACTATTCTCATACTGGCTGTACTAGTTTGCATTCCCACCAACAGTGTAAGAGGGTTCCCTTTTCTCTGCACCCTCTCCAGCATTTATTTTTAGACTTTTTGATAGCACCCATTCTGACTGGCATGAAATGTTACTTCATTGTGGTTTTGATTTGCATTTCTCTGATAATAAGTGATGTTGAGCATCTTTTCATGTGTTTGTTCAGATCAGATCAGATCAGTTGCTCAGTCATATCCGACTCTTTGCGACTCCATGAATCGCAGCACGCCAGGCCTCCCTGTCCATCACCAACTCCCAGAGGTCACTCAGACTCACATCCATCAAGTCAGTGATGCCATCCAGCCATCTCATGCTCTGTCGTCCCCTTCTCCTCCTGCCTGCAATGCCTCCCAGCATCAGAGTCTTTTCCAATGAGTCAACTCTTCGCATCAGGTGGCCAAAGTACTGGAGTTTCAGCTTTAGCATCATTCCTTCCAAGGAAATCCCAGGGCTGATCTCCTTCAGAATGGATTGGTTGCATCTCCTTGCAGTCCAAGGGACTCTCAAGAGTCTTCTCCAACACCACAGTTCAAAAGCATCAATTCTTCGGTGCTCAGTCTTCTTCACAGTCCAGCTCTCACATCCATACATGACCACAGGAAAGACCATAGCCTTGACTAGGCGAACCTTTGTTGGCAAAGTAATGTCTCTGCTTTTGAATATGCTATCTAGGTTGCTCATAACTTTCCTTCCAAGGAGTAAGCGTCTTTTAATTTCATGGCTGCAGTCAGCATCTGCAGTGATTTTGGAGCCCAGAAAAATAAAGTCTGACACTGTTTCCACTGTTTCCCCATCTATTTCCCATGCTATTTGCATATCTTCTTTGGAGAAATGTCTGTTTAGTTCTTTGGTTCATTTTTTGATTGGGTCATTCATTTTTCTGGAATTGAGCTGCATGAGCTGCTTGTATATTTTTGAGATTAATTCTTTGTTAGTTGCTTCATTTGCTATTATTTTCTCCCATTCTGGAGGCTGTCTTTTCACCTTGCTTATAGTTTCCTTCATTGTGCAAAAGCTTTTTAAGTTTAATTAGGCCCCATTTGTTTACTTTTGCTTTTATTTCCATTACTCTGGGAGGTGTGTATTAGAGGATCCTGCTGTGATCTATGTCAGAGAGTGTTTTGCCTATGTTTTACTCTAGGAGTTTTATAGTTTCTGGTCCTACATTTAGATCTTTAATCCATTTTGAGTTTATTTTTGTGTATGGTGTTAGAAAGGGTTCTAGTTTCATTCTTCTACAAGTGGTTGACCAGTTTTCCCAGCACCACTTGTTAAAGAGATTGTCTTTAATCCATTGTATATTCTTGCCTCCTTTGTCAAAGATAAGGTGTCCATAGGTGCATGGACACCTTATTTATCTCTGTCAAAGATAAGGTGTCCATAGGTGCATGGACACCCTATGTATCTCTGGGCTTTCTATTTTGTTTCATTGATCTATATGTCTGCCTTTGTGCCAGTACCGTACTGTCTTGATGACTGTGGCTTTGAGTACAGCCTGACTCCAGGCAGGTTGATTCCTCCAGTTCCAGTCTTCTTTCTCAAGATTGCTTTGGCTATTCGAGGTTTTTTGTCTTTCCATACAAATTGTGAAATTATTTGTTATAGTTCTGTGAAAAAGAGAATTCCATTCACCATTGCAATGAAAAGAATAAAATACTTAGGAATAAATCTACCTAAAGAAACAAAATACATATATATATATATATATATATATATATATATATATATATACACATATATATGTATATATATATGGTGGAGGAGTATTCCATTGGATCATAATAACTGAAGTAAGTCAGACTGAGAAAAACAAGTATCATATGATATCACTTATATGTGGAGTCTAAAACATGGCAAAAAAAAATGAACCTACTACAAAACAGAAACAGACTCGCAGATAAAGAGTTTAATAGACTTGTGGTTGTCATGGGGGAGAGGAGTTTGAATGAACATTTGTGAGTTCTGTTAGATACCTTAGGAGAGTAAACCATTTATCTTAAATTCATGACTTCAGTGAGTGGGAAAGGAAGACCTTTTTGATGAGGTTAACTGAAAGTAGACATTAGAGAGAAGAGGAGTTAGCCATGAAGATAACTGGCTAAAAAAGATTCCAGGAATAGGACAGAGCAAGTGTAAATGTCCTGTGGTCAGGAGGTGGTTAGTGTATTTGGGGAGAGTAAGGAGTTGAGTGGCTTTAGGAGGATGAACCAGAGGGTGAGAGGGAAACCAATCAAATCACAAAGGGCAGTGAAATGGGCCCTGCTGTCTCTGGCTTTTACTCTAACTGTGCAACATTTCTAGTGGGGAAATGATAAAACTTGAGTTACATTTTAAATGGTTCTTTCTGCTTGCTACGTGGAGAACAGATAGGGGTGTCAGGGAGAAAAAGAAAATCACACTGGAATGAGTTCAATAGGAAATTAAAGTTGAGAATAATGGATACAACTGGCTTTAATCACTCTTAAAATCAGTTTATTATAAAGGGAAATGGAGAAATCAGAAAGGAACTAGAAAGGTATGCGGTTTGAAGAGAGGCTTTTATTATTATTATTATTAAGATGCATAATATGTCAGCAAATGTGTATGTTTAGAGAAAGAATCCATAGATTTGGAAATATCAATGACACAGAATATGAAGAGGAAAATACTTCAGGGTCCAGTGGTTGTCAGGAACGAGTTTGCTGACTGGAAATATAGGCCTGAGGAATATTCACTTGGTTACAGAAGGGAATACAGGAGGCCTGCCTGGTCTGTTATAGGGATGTGTGGAATGTCTTTTCTGATTGCTTCTATGTCTGTGCTTTTTCCCTATAGAATTGGAAATAAATTCATCTGCTGAGATTAAAGTGCATGGAAGGGCTTTTTGAAAACCAAGCTAAGAGGAATTCTTACATGAGTAAGAATTATTGTTGAGGAAAGTTCAAAGGTTTGGTAAACAAATATAGCATGCATGTGTTTGAGATATAAAACAGAGGCTCTGATATCAATATTCCTGCTTATGCTCCACAAATATACTAACCACCATCTGACCATAGGGCATTTAAACTTCCTATGTCCTCTGCCTTGACTCTTTTTCACCCAGTTATCTTCATGAGTCTTAACCAGTACCACATTTCAAAAACATCAATTCTTTGATGCTCAGCCTTCTTTATGGTCCAATACTCACATCTGTACATCAGTTCAGTTCAGTTCATTTGCTCAACCATGTCCAGCTCTTTGTGATCCCGTGGTCTGCAGCATGCCAGGCTTCCCTGTACATCTCTAACTCCCAGAGTTTACTCAAACTCATGTTCATTGAGTCGGTGATGCCATCCAACCATCTCATCCTCTGTCGTCCACTTCTCCTCCCACCTCCAATCTTTCCCAGAATCAGGGTCTTTTCAAATGAGTCAGTTTTTTTTTTTGCGTCAGATGGCCAAAGTATTGGAACTTCAGTTTCAGCATCAGTACTTTCAATGAATGTTCAGGACTGATTTCCTTTGGGATGGACTGGTTGGATTTCCTCGATGTCCAAGAGACTTTAAAGAGTCTTCTCCAAAACCACAGTTCAAAAGCATCAATTCTTCCACACTCACCTTTCTTTATAGTCCAATTCTCACATCCATACTTGACTACTGGAAAAACCATAGCCTTGACTAGATATACCTCTGTTGGTAAATTATTTTTCTGCTTTTTAATATGCTGTCTAGGTTGGACATAACTTTCCTTCCAAGGAGTAAGCGTCTTTTAGTTTCATGGCTGCAATGACCATCTGTAGTGATTTTGGAAACCCAAAAAATAGACTCTCATTGTTTCCACTGTTTCCCCATTTGCCATGAAGTCACAAGACTAGATGCTGCGATCTTAGTTTTCTCAATGTTGAATTTTAAGCCAAGTTTTTCACTCTCCTCTTTCACTTCCATCAAGAGGCTCTTTAGTTCTTCATTACTTTCTGCCATAAGGGTGGTGTAATCTGCATATCTGAGGTTACTGATATTTCTCCTGGGAATCTTTATTCCAGTTTATTCTTCATCTAGCCTGGCATTTCACATGATGTAGTCTGCATATAATTAAAATAGGCAGCATGAAAATATACAGCCATGATGTACTCCTTTCCCAATTTATAATCAGTCTATTGTTTCATATCTATTTCAAACTGTTGCTTTTTGACCTGCATACAGATTTCTCAGGAGGCAGGTCAGTGGGTCTGGTATTCCCATATCTTGAAGAATTTTCCACAGTTTTTTATGATCCACACAGTCAAAGGCTTTGGCAAAGTCAACAAAGCAGAAGACGTTTTTCTGGAACTGTCGCTTTTTCAATGATCCAATGGATGTTGGCAATTTGATGTCTGGTTCCTCTGCATTTTCTAAATCCAACTTGATCATCTGGAAATTCAAAGTTCACTTACTGTTGAAGCCTGGCTTGGAGAATTTTGAGCATTACTTTGCTACCATGTGAAATGACTGCAAATGTGTGGTAGTTTGAGCATTGTTTGGCATTGCTTTCTTTGGGACTGGAATGAAAACTGATCTTTTCCAGTCCTGTGGTCACTGCTGAGCTTTCCAAATTTGATGGCATATTGAATGCAGCACTTTTACAGCATCATCTTTTAGGATTTGAAATAGCTCAACTGGAATTCCATTGTCTCCACTAGTTTTTTTCATAATGATGCTTCCTAAGGCCCACTTGACTTTGCATTCTAGGATGTCTGGCTTTAGGTGAGTGATCAGACCATCGTGGTTATCTGGGTCGTGAAGATCTTTTTTGTACAGTTTTGTGTATTCATGCCACCTCTTCTTAATCTCTTCTTCTTCTGTTAGGTCCATATTATTTCTGTCCTTTATTGTGTGCATCTTTGCTTGAAAACTTCCCTTGATATCTCTACTTTTCTGGTAGAGATCTCTAGTCTTTTCCATTCTATTGTTTTCCTCTATTTCTCTGCATTGATCACTGAGGAAGGCTTTCTAATCTTTCATTGCTATTCTTTGGAACTCTGCATTCAAATGGGTATATCTTTCCTTTACTCCTTTGCCATTCCCTTCTATTCATTTCATGATTGTTTGTAAGGCCTCTTCAGACAACCATTTTGCCTTTTTGCATTTCTTTTTCTTGAGGATTGTCTTGATCACTGCCTCTTGTACAATGTCACAAACCTCTGTCCATAGTTCTTCAAGCATTCTGTCAATAAGAATTAATCCCTTGAATCTATTTGTCACTTTCACTGTAATGTTATAAGGGATTTGATTTAGGTCATACCTGAATTATCTGGTGGTTTTCCCTACTTTCTTCAATTTAAATCTGAATTTGGCAATAAGGAGTTCATGATGTGAGCCATAGTCAGCTCCCGGTCTTGTTTTTGCTGACTGTATAGAACTTCTTCATCTTTGGCTGCAAAGAATATAATCAATCTGATTTCGGTATTGACCATCTGGTGATGTCCATGTGTAGAGTCTTCTCTTGTGCTGTTTGAAGAGGATGTTTGCTATGACCAGTCCATTCTCTTGGCAAAACTCTATTAGCCTTTGACCTGCTTCATTCTGTACTCCAAGGCCAAATTTGCCTGTTACTCCAGGTATTCCTTGACTTCCTACTTTTTCATTCCAGTCCCCTATAATGAAAAGGACATCTTTTTTGGGTGTTAGTTCTAGATGATCTTGTAGGTCTTCATAGAACCGATTGACATCAGCTTCTTCAACATTACTGGTTGGGGCATAGACTTGGATTACTGTCATACTGAATGGTTTGCCTTGGAAATGAACAGAGATCATTATGTTTTTTTGAGACTGCATCCAAATACTGCATTTCAGACTCTTTTGTTGACCATGATGGCTACTCCATTTCTTCTAAGGTATTCTTGCCCACAGTGGTAGATACAATGGTCATCTGAGTTTAATTCTCCCATTCAAGTCCATTTTAGTTCATTGATTCCCAAAATGTTGATGTTCACTCTTGCCATCTCCCGTTTGACCACGTCCAAGCTGTCTTGATACATGGACCTAACATTTCAGGTTCCTATGCGATATTTGTCTTTACAGCATCAGACTTTACTTCCATCACCAGTCACATCTGCAACTGGGTGTTGTTTTTTCTTTGGCTCCATGTTTGAGTTCAGGCTCTACTACTGGCTTACCGTACTGCTTAGCATGTTCCTTAACTCATACAATTACCAGTTTCTTTCTATGTAAATGATACATGTAAGTTCCCAGTTCTAGCTGGTAGGGCTTATTGAGGTCCAGAAGAGAAAATTTATGGAAAGATTTTTAAACTTTAAGTTTTCATATATGAGTTTTTAACTATTATCATGGGAAGATTAGCCCTTTCCCTGGTGTACACTGTTTCAATGCACTATTTTTTAAAATGCAGTTACATCACTATTGCTGATCTTGGAAATCCACATAATTGAAAAAATAGAGGGCCCCAGGGCTTTGCAATTTACACTGATTATTGCTACCTGTATCATATTGGGGAGAAAAGCAAAGATTAATTTGAGTTAAGGTCAGAAATGTCGACTATTTGATAAGAAATCAAACTTCACTTTCTATAAATTGTAACACTGCATTCAATCTCAAAGAAAAATAGTAACAAAATACATTTTAATTTTAAAAGACTGATCTTGTCAGCTGTATGCTTTTACTTTGCTGACACTCAACTGCCACATGATACCTGAAGCAGAATTGGACTTATATGATTAATAGATACATCTCACAATCATTTCTATGGGATGGGCCTGCAGGGCTCCAGTCATTTGGGATTTATTTAACCTCAGTTCTGTGACAGGCAAGCAAGAACTGGAGTTATAGAGCTGCTAAAATTACGACAAAATTCTACAACTTAGTTTAAGAGATTTTTTTAAAAAGTAACTTTCATTTTCCCCAAATACAATAAATATCTCATAGGAGACTGTTCTTTATATTTGACTCCAATAATGAAATCCATAAAGTGCTAAATTAATAAAGTCATTCAGCAGTAGAAATTACAAGAACATTCTATTATTTGTGGTTAATGATACTTTCTGTGGTCAAAACTTTTTGTCTATGTGAAGAAAATTAATTATTAAATATAATAATCTTCTTATTCTAATTATGTTCCTTAAAATACAACTTAGTCACTTTGATATAGTATTTCCAGTGCTGTGAAAATGAAAAGTTAGTAATATATATTGGAATCTCATGCTTTTCTTCATTACTATATTTTACCTACAAAAATTATATTTAATTTTCTTCTATTTATTAAATAGAATACACTGTATTCAGTTTAAATACACACAAACACACATTTCAATATAGAATTAAAAAAAAGCACAATATGATTTAAATTAGTCTTCTAAGTAAACTCCAACAATGTAACTAATTTTGACTTCTTTTCAACTGTAAATTGACAAAAATCTTAATTTATCTTTGGTCATTTTGTCATCACTTTTCAAGGGTAAAAAGATTACATAAAATGTGGGTGGACATTTTACCCCCACAAAAATTATTTTTTAAAAAAATTTCTTCTATTGTCCTCTCTACCCAGAGAATTTGAGATATTTTTCTGCTGTTTTGTGTTTTGTTTAGCTGTTTTCATTTTTGTTATTGCTTTGTTGATATATAGAAAAGATTGTAGTATTTTTTTTTTTTTAATTTGTCTAGTTGGGTAAAGAGGCAAATAATGACTCTTATCTGATCTTCTTCACTAACTTCTATCTTACAAAATTATTAATCTCTACAGTTTCTTTAGGGTTACATTACTAGGTATTTTATGTTAGCACTTATGTTCATCTGGTTTCATATCTTGAGACCATAGGTGAGTCCATCTCTACGACTTCATTTCTTCACACTAGTTCTGAGCTTTAGCTTCTTATTTGGTCTATTTTTCCATTCTTCTGCAAGCCATGGTCTCATTTTAATGGAGGTGTCTACTCTTTATCCAGCAAATATCCTCTTCAAACAACATAAGAGAAGACTCTATACATGGACATCAACAGATGGTCAACACTGAAATCAGATTGATTATATTCTTTGCAGCCAAAGATGGAGAAGCCCTATAAAATCAGCAAAAACAAGACCAGGAGCTGACTGTGGGTCAGACCATGAACTCCTTATTGCCAAATTCAGACTGAAATTGAAGAAAGTAGGGAAAACCACTAGACCATTCAGGTAAGACCTAAAGAAAATCCCTTATGATTATACAGTGGAAGTGAGAAATAGATTTAAGGGCCTAGATCTGATAGATAGAGTGTCTGATGAACGATGGAATGAGGTTCGTGACATTGTACAGGAGACAGGGATCAAGACCATCCCCATGGAAAAGAAATGCAAAAAAGCAAAATGGCTGTCTGGGGAGGCCTTGCAAATAGCCATCTTGATGTATAGTAAAAGCAACACAATATTGTAAAGTTAAACAAAATAAAAAAAATAAATATAATAAAAAAATTAAAAAATATATAAAAAATAATAAAAAATAAATAAATAAAAATAGCTGTGAAAAGAAGAGAAGTGAAAAGCAAAGGAGAAAAGGAAAGATATAAACATCTGAATGCAGAGTTCCAAAGAATAGCAAGAAGAGATAAGAAAGCCTTCTTCAGGGATCAATGAAAAGAAATAGAGGAAAACAACAGAATGGGAAAGACTAGGGATCGCTTCAAGAAAATCAGAGATACCAAAGGAACATTTCATGCAAAGATGGGCTCGATAAAGGACAGAAATGGTATGGACCTAACAGAAGCAGAAGATATTAAGAAGAGGTGGCAAGAATACACAGAAGAACTGTACAAAAAAGAGCTTCACGACCCAGATAATCATGATGGTGTGATCACTGACCTAGAGCCAGACATCCTGGAATGTGAAGTCAAGTGGGCCTTAGAAAGCATCACTATGAACAAAGCTAGTGGAGGTGATGGAATTCCAGTGGAGCTATTCCAAATCCTGAAAGTTGATGCTCTGAAAGTGCTGCACTCAATATGCCAGCAAATTTGGAAAACTCAGCAGTGGCCACAAGATTGGAAAAGGTCAGTTTTCATCCCAATCCCAAAAAAAGGCAATGCCAAAGAATGCTCAAACTACCACACAAGTGCACTCATCTCACATGCTAGTAAAGTAATGTTCAAAATTCTCCAAGCCAGGCTTCAGCAATATGTGAACCGTGAACTTCCTGATGTTCAAGCTGGATTTAGAAAAGGCAGAGGAACCAGAGATCAAATTGGCAACATCCACTGAATCATGGAAAAAGCAAGAGAGTTCCAGAAAAACATCTATTTCTGCTTTATTGACTATGCCAAAGCCTTTGACTGTGTGGATCACAATAAATTGTGGAAAATTCTGAGAGAGATGGGAATACCAGACCACCTGATCTGCCTCTTGAGAAATTTGTATGCAGGTCAGGAAGGAACAGTTAGAACTGGTCATGGAACAACAGACTGGTTCCAAATAGGAAAAGGAGTACGTCAAGGCTGTATATTGTCACCATGTTTATTTAACTTATATTCAGAGTACATCATGAGAAATGCTGGACTGGAAGAAACACAAGTTGGAATCAAGATTGCTGGGAGAAATATCAATAACCTCAGATATGCAGATGACACCACCCTTATGGCAGAAAGTGAAGAGGAACTCAAAAGCCTCTTGATGAAAGTGAAGTGGAGAGTGAAAAGGTTGGCTTAAAGCTCAACATTCAGAAAACGAAGATCATGGCATCTGGTCCCATCACTACATGGGAAATAGATGGAGAAACAGTGGAAACAGTGTCAGACTTTATTTTTCTGGGCTGCAAAATCACTGCAGATGGTGACTGCAGCCATGAAATTAAAAGACGCTTACTCCTTGGAAGGAAAGTTATGATCAACCTAGATAGCATATTCAAAAGCAGAGACATTACTTTGCCAACAAAGGTTCGCCTAGTCAAAGCTATGGTCTTTCCTGTGGTCATGTATGGATGTGAGAGCTGGACTGTGAAGAAGGCTAAGAGCCGAAGAATTGATGCTTTTGAACTGTGGTGTTGGAGAAGACTCTTGAGAGTCCCTTGGACTGCAAGAAGATCCAACCAGTCCATTCTGAAGATCAATCCTGGAATTTCTTTAGAAGGAATGATGCTAAAGCTGAAACTCCAGTATTTTGGCCACCTCAAGCGAAGAGTTGACTCATTGGAGAAGACTCTGATGCTGGGAGGGATTGGGGGCAGGAGGAGAAGGGGACGACAGAGGATGAGATGGCTGGAGGGCATCACTGACTCGATGAACGTGAGTCTGAGTAACCTCCGGGAGTTGGTGATGGACAGGGAGGCCTGGCGTGCTGCAGTTCATGGGGTCGCAAAGAGTTGGACACGAGTGAGCGACTGATCTGATCTGATCTGACTCTTTATCCATGATAATGTGAAAGTGAAAGTGTTAGTCACTCAGTTGTGTTCTACTTTGCGACCCCATGGACTGTAACCCACCAGGCTCCTCTATCCATGGAATTATCCAGGCAAGCATACTGGAGTGAACTGTCATTCCCTTCTCCAAAGGGTCTTTCCAACCCAAGGATCAAACCCAGGTCTCTTGCATTGCAAGCAGATTCTTTACTGTCTGAGTCACCAGGGAGATCCATGATAAGGAGGACTATAAAGACTGCTGGCTCAAGCAGAGGGATTTATAGGCATTTAGAGAGGCTACCAATAGAATCCTTCCAACATCTTTGTTATACTAACACTCTTGATTTTTCATAATATGCTTTTCTTAAAATTATTCTTTTTTCCTAAACTTTTAGGTTCAGATCAGATCAGATCAGATCAGTCACTCAGTCGTGTCTGACTCTTTGCGACCCCATGAACTGCAGCACGCCAGGCCTCCCTATCCATCACCAGCCCTCAGAGGTCACTCAGACTCACATTCATCGAGTCAGTGATGCCATCCAGCCATCTCATCCTCTGTCGTCCCCTTTTCCTCCTGCCCCCAATCCCTCCCAGCATCAGAGTCTTCTCCAATGAGTCAACTCTTCACATGAGGTGGCCAAAGTACTGGAGTTTCAGCTTTAGCATCATTCCTTCCAAAGAAATCCCAGGGCTGATCTCCTTCAGAATGGACTGGTTGGATCTCCTTGCAGTCCAAGGGACTCTCAAGAGTCTTCTCCAACACCACAGTTCAAAAGCATCAATTCTTCGGCGCTCAGCCTTCTTCACAGTCCAGCTCTCACATCCATACATGACCACAGGAAAGACCATAGCCTTGACTAGGCGAACCTTTGTTGGCAAAGTGATGTCTCTGCTTTTGAATATGCTATCTAGGTTGGTCATAACTTTCCTTCCAAGGAGTAAGCGTCTTTTAATTTTATGGCTACAGTTACCATCTGCAGTGATTTTGCAGCCCAGAAAAATAAAGTCTGACACTGTTTCCACTGTTTCTCCATCTATTTCCCATGTAGTGATGGGACCAGATGCCATGATCTTCATTTTCTGAATGTTGAGCTTTAAGCCAACCTTTTCACTCTCCACTTTCACTTTCATCAAGAGGCTTTTGAGTTCCTCTTCACTTTCTGCCATAAGGGTGGTATCATCTGCATATCTGAGGTTATTGATATTTCTCCCAGCAATCTTGATTCCAGCTTGTGTTTCCTCCAGTTCAGCATTTCTCATGATGTACTCTGCATATAAGTTAAAAAAGCAGGGTGACAATATACAGCCTTGACGTACTCCTTTTCCTATTTGGAACCAGTCTGTTGTTCCATGACCAGTTCTAACTGTTGCTTCCTGACCTGCATACAGATTTCTCAAGAGGCAGATCAGGTGGTCTGGTATTCCCATCTCTTTCAGAATTTTCCATAGTTTATTGTGATCCACACAGTCAAATGCTTTGGCATAGTCAATAAAGCAGAAATAGATGTTTTTCTGGAACTCTCTTGCTTTTTCCATGATCCAGCGGATGTTGGCAATTTGATCTCTGGTTCCTCTGCCTTTTCTAAATCCAGCTTGAACATCAGGAAGTTCACGGTTCACATATTGCTGAAGCCTGGCTTGGAGAATTTTGAGCATTACTTTACTAGCGTGTGAGATGAGGTCAATTGTGCGGTAGTTTGAGCACTCTTTGGTATTGCCTTTCTTTGGGATTGGGATGAAAACTGATCTTTTCCAATCTTGTGGCCACTGCTGAGTTTTCCAAATTTGCTGACATATTGAGTGCAGCACTTTCACAGCATCATCTTTCAGGATTTGGAATAGCTCCACTGGAATTCCATCACCTCTACTAGCTTTGTTCGTAGTGATGCTTTCTAAGGCCCACTTGACTTCACATTCCAGGATGTCTGGCTCTAGGTCAGTAATTGACATAAAAGTAATCTCTGATTATTTGATTCCTGCTTTTAGAAGCAAACAGTTAAGTAGAGAATTGATAAACATAAATACAAATAATGGGAAATGCAGTGAAATATATCTAGTGTTCAATTAATTTATCATTTTTGTGGCATAAAGTGCTTACTTTCTATAAGAATGAATTTAGGGGCAAAAGATACGTTTGCTAGCAAAATAAGTGTTATTCTATCAATGAGTAAAATTGTTTATGTGCATTAGATTGGACAGAAAATAAGCAGTAAAGAAGTGTAGTTTATTTTTGAAGTGTGTATAGGGAAAAGTGAGGAAAATATTGAAGGGAGAAGCTAAATAAAACTATATATATTTTTAGGCAACAATGTTAATAAACCAAGATGTTTTATTGTTGTTGTTGTTTTGTTTTTTTTTTTTGTAGGAAAACAAATTCCTGGATTTCAAATCCAAGTTTTCCAGTTCCTAACTCTGTGACCCTCAGCTTGTTACATAATCACAGTTTTATTGTTTCTAATGAGGGAAAAATAATATCCCCTTTTGGGTTGTTGGAAAGAATAATTGATAAAAAGTAAGTAAAATATTTGACACAGTTATGGACTCTAGTATGAACATGGAATATCAAGGAAGTTATTGAAGATAAAGTATTTAGTTCTTTACACTTTCAAAATCTCTCACAGCCCACAATATTCACTTAATATGGCATAAAGTTTAGTTTTGTCTTTTATCCTATTTGTTGACACCTCTCCTTAGCCTACTACATTTCCACTGACCTGTGGGAGATTCCTTGGACATAACAAGACCATTTTATGTCAATATACCTTTAGTAGGTCTCAGGCAGATTCGATCCCTGGGTTGGGAAGATCTCCTGGAGAAGGAAATGGCAATCCACTCCAGTATTCTTTATTGGGAAATCCAATGGACAGAGGAGCCTGGTGCATTACAGTCCTTGGGTCACAAAAGAGTTCGACACAACTTAGTGACTAAACAAGCAACAGGTTCTCAATATGTATTTCATAGAGGAACAAATAATCTAATGCAATATGCTAATAATCTATTTCTGAGATGTTTTATCCATGCTTGAATATTTTTTGTTTATATTAACTAAAAGTATTCACTAATTCCCTATAGCACTTCAATTTTTTCTTCCGTATTTTCTTACAGTTCTTATAAATCCCCCTAAAAAATCTTTTCACTCTTTGTTACAGAAAGAAAACATAGTCCCCACAGGGTTAGCACATATTTCATACAGCATTTGGTCCCTGAAAAAAGCAGTTTAGTTTATCTTTAAGTTATTGAAATTATATTCACATCAATTTGGACCACAGAAAATAATGTTACCTTACAGAGCTGACGGAGGAGATGAAAAACCTAATCCCAAGGAGGGTGGTATTACCACTAGGATTCGATATTAACTAGAAATGGGGACTTGAGTTTTGTCGTTACTTCAGCACTCAAACATCATTCTCTTGACTGACAGACAAGCTTTCTTCTCATGGATTGATAGGATTTCCAAAAGTTTCAGAAGTTGTTATTTTAAAAATTTTGCCTCCCATTTGGCAAGAAAATCAAAGAAAAGATGTTGTAATCAATCATACCCAGTGTCAGGATCACATGAAAGCAAGAATATTGTTCAGGACCCATATGGTTAGAGCCTGGAAGAAAGCAGTTGTCAGAATATGGGAAATATGAGGGATAAACTGGTGAGGTGTGTGTTAACCAGAAAATAAGTAGCATCCACTAAAAAACAAACATATTTGCATGTACTATTTCCTCTGTTAGCCCATAAAATTATTGGTAGAAAGTATATTAGTTTAAAACATAGAATTAAGCAGATATGTAGAAAATTATATGCAATGCCATTGTATATGTGCTAATGCATGGATTAAGTTCATGTGTAACAAGAACTACAGTGCTGAAGCTATTCTAATAGTATTCAGTAGTAAGTTGTGTCTAGTTGTGTATGCTAATGCTGAGTCCATCTCACAGAGCTTATCTGTGCTCTCATATTGAACATCCACATATATACATTTACTGGGAATAATACTATTTTTTCAAAAATCCTGTGTTCTCTATTGCAGCAAGTTGTCTTTGGGTCCCCAGTATCTACAGTTGCATCTTAAAACTCAAAAGAAAGGAACAATGTTAATCACTGTATGAAATAAATGCAAATTTAACTAAACTAAGTTTGTTAAAGTCAGCCTTACTAGATATAGTAAGATAAAACCTGTCTCATATTGTCAAATGAGAATTTTAAAAATGTGTGTGTATTTTTAAATACACCTATTATACACTGTTTTAGTATTTCACTTTAAATAGTTTGGTAGTTCAAGAGTTTCCATGGTACATTTGCACTTCTTTCCTCTGCCTCCAACTATGAACTCTAGATTGTTTCCTTCAGGGAATGAAAAATTCTTCCCAGCACTTTGCTTTTTTCCCTCTATTTTATCACACATCCCATCTTGCTAAGAGACCAAATCCATATTTAAATACTAAAGTGATAAAATACATTTATCAGGGAAAGAAAGTGATATCCTTTATTTGAATTCAAATTGATGGAGACATTTCAAGTTTTATCTGGCAGAAGAGAGCAGATTTTGCAAATAATAAGTTGGAGGAGAATCTCCAGAGCATACTGGGGTATGCCAACTGGAGGCTGGATTTAAATAATTAGTGAAATCACCATTTGTGTGTGAGAAATATGATATTTTTTACTCTGCACATTACTACTGCAGAGATCAAATCCAAAAATCTTGCTTTCCAGGGACTTGAAGATCCAGCATCTTGATTGAGCTACAGGGAAATTTTACCTTTAGTTGAGAGTCAGAAGTGATGTTGGTAAAAGTGAATCATTTATCTTTGAGAAAAAAACAAAATTAACAATCTCCTCATGGAAAAGCAAAACTTACTAATGAGTACAAAACATTAGTCAGAGCCAACTTTTTTTTCTTTCTGTTTTTAATCACCAAATGTGGCATAATCTTTTTACAAGTCCACAGTGGGCCCACTCGGGGTGAGAGGGATCAGTAATGAGGTAACCCTGGGGAACTAGACACACAGTATTGTGATGGACCTAGACTTTCTTAGGGGAACAAAGAGGGTGCAGCATCTCCAGCTAAGGTTTGAGGCTTTCTGGAGCTATGCAAGGTAAACAAAATGGACCAGAAATCTATCAGGTCCTGCCTGCAGTATCCCCTTGCAGATGGATAACAAAAACATTTTCAAGTTGGAAAAACAACCCCTAGATATCAAATTAATCTCAGTATTACATCAGTTTAAATAAATTGTTTTTCTTTCCCCATCTTTCTTGTAGCTTGATGAAAATAAGTATGATACCTTTTTTTTTTAATTCCAGCCTATCTCTTTTAATCACTAGTTACACGGATTAAAAAAAAATTAAAAAAAAAACAAGATATTTGTATATGTCTCACTTATTTCTTTACTTACACATTTTATATAATTCCTTTGTAGTTCCTTGCAGTTTACAAGGTTTTATTAAAATACTTAATCACACAAACACATCTCCATCCTGCATTTGCCTTAATAAGTTGGTCTTTTTAGCCAGGATATGAACTGCTTTTCAGAACATTACTTGGAAATAACTCAGGGTGGAGGTGGGGGAAACATGAAGATTAAAGACAAGTCCTTTCATATTTGCACCATACATGCAATTTTAGCACTCTTTTCTTACATGAGAACTTATGACATGAGCCAAGCAATACTAGACTCATCACCCCATCATTATTTACTAAGAACTTTAGAACAACTGTATTACACAATTGTGCATGTACGCTCAGTTGCTGAGACGTTTCCAACTCGTCACAATCCCATGGAGTGTAGCCTGCCAGGTCCCCTGCCCATGGGATTTCCCTGGCAAGATTACTGGATGGGGTTGCCATTTCTCCCTCCAGGAATCTTCCCAACCTAGGGATTGAACCCAAATCTTCTGCATCTAACGCATTGGCGGGCAGATTCTTTACCACTGAGACACATGGGAAGCCCAATACTCAATTGTATTGATTGACAAATAAATGGCAGGAAGTTGGACTGGCAGTTTTCTGGTTCTGTAAAAATTATAAAGCGGAACCAAAGGTTCCATAGAGCCATGCCTCATTGGACAGTAGATTGTGAACCTTCTATGGGATACAAACAGAAAGTAGAACAGCAAGATCTAAGGGGTCTTTTCATCAATAGTTATTATAATTTGAAATGGGGATGATCTTGTTTAAATATTAAAAGTCTGATATTGGTAATATTGGTTTGGAAAATTAATATTGAGAAACTGCACAACACATAAAAAGAACAAAGCAAAATCCCAGAATTGACTACAATAACAGCTGGTACTTGTTAAGGAGAAATGGTATGTACTTTAGACATTCCAAATTGAAAGCAATGTCCACAAAATAGAAAGAAAATTTTGATACACTAAAACTTGTGGAAAATACTGAAAGAGATGGGAATACCAGACCACCTGACCTGCCTCTTAGAAAATTGTACGCAGGTCAGGAAGCAACAGTTAGAACTGAATATGGAACTACAGTTCAGTTCAGTTCAGTCAATCAGTCGTGTCCAACTCTTTGTGACCCCATGAATCACAGCACGCCAGGCCTCCCTGTCCATCACCAACTCCCAGAATCCACTCAGACTCAAGTTCATCGCATCAGTGATGCCATCCAGCCATCTCATCCTCTGTCGTCCCCTTCTCCTCCTGCCCCCAATCCCTCCCAGCATCAGAGTCTTTTACAATGAGTCAACTCTTCACATGAGGTGGCCAAAGTACTGGAGTTTCAGCTTTAGCATCATTCCTTCCAAAGAAATTCCAGGGCTGATCTCCTTCAGAATGGACCGGTTGGATCTCCTTGCAGTCCAAGGGACTCTGAAGAGTCTTCTCCAACACCACAGTTCAAAAGCATCAGTTCTTCAGTGCTCAGCCTTCTTCAGAGTCCAGCTCTCACATCCATACATGACCACAGGAAAGACCATAGCCTTGACTAGACAGACCTTTGTTGGCAAAGTAATGCCTCTGCTTGTGAATATGCAATCTAGGTTGGTCATAACTTTTCTTCCAAGGAGTAAGCATCTTTTAATTTCATGGCTGCAGTCACCATCTGCAGTGATGTTGGAGCCCAAAAAATAAAGTCTGACACTGTTTCCAGTGTTTCCCCATCTATTTGCCATGAAGTGATGGGACCAGATGCCATGATCTTCGTTTTCTGAATGTTGAGCTTTAAGCCAACCTTTTCACTCTCCACTTTCACTTTCATCAAGAGGCTTTTGAGTTCCTCTTCACTTTCTGCCATAAGGGTGGTGTCATCTGCATATCTGAGGTTATTGATATTTCTCCCGGCAATCTTGATTCCAGCTTGTGCTTCTTCCAGTCCAGCGTTTTTCATGATGTACTCTGCATATAAGTTAAATAAGCAGGGTGACAATATACAGCCTTGACGTACTCCTTTTCCTATTTGGAACCAGTCTGTTGTTCCACGACCAGTTCTAACTGTTGCTTCCTAATCTGCATACAAATTTCTCAATAGGCAGGTCAGGTGGTCTGGTATTCCCATCTCTTTCAGAATTTTCCACAGTCGATTGTGATCCACACAGTCAAAGGCTTTGGCATAGTCAATAAAGCAGAAATAGATGTTTTTCTGGAACTCTCTTGCTTTTTCCATGATCCAGCGGATGTTGGCAATTTCATCTCTGATTCCTCTGCCTTTTATAAACCAGCTTGAACATCAGGAAGTTCACGGTTCACATATTGCTGAAACCTGGCTTGGAAAATTTTGAACATTACTTTACTAGCGTGTGAGATGAGTGCAATTGTGCGGTAGTTTGAGCACTCTTTGGCATTGCCTTTCTTTGGGATTGGAATGAAAACTGACCTTTTCCTGTCCTGTGGCTGCGGCTGAGTTTTCCAATTGCTGGCATATTGAGTGCAGCACTTTCACAGCATCATCTTTCAGGATTTGAAATAGCTCAACTGGAATTCTGTCACCTCCGCTAGCTTTTTTCGTAGTGATGCTTTCTAAGGCCTACTTGACTTCACATTCCAGGATGTCTGGCTCTAGGTCAGTGATCACACCATCGTGATTATCTGGGTCCTGAAGATCTTTTTTGTACAGTTCTTCTGTGTATTCTTGCCACTTCTTTTTAATATTTTATGCTTCTTAGGTCCCTACCATTTCTGTCCTTTATTGAGCCCATCTTTGCATAAAATGTTCCCTTGGTATCACTAATTTTCTTGAAGAGATCTCTAGTCTTTCCCATTCTGTTGTTTTCCTATATTTCTTTGCATTGATTGCTGCAGAAGGCTTTTGTATCTCTTCTTACTATTATTTGGAACTCTGCATTCTGATGCTTTATCTTTCCTTTTCTCCTTTGCTTTTCACTTCTCTTCTTTTCACAGCTACTTGTAAGGCCTTCCCAGGCCTTACATTTTTGCATTTCTTTTCCATGGGAATGGTCTTGATCCCTGTCTCCTGTAAAATGTCACGAGCCTCATTCCATAGTTCATCAGGCACTCTATCTTTCAGATCTAGGCCCTTAAATCTATTTCTCACTTCCACTGTATAATCCTAAGGGATTTGATTTAGGTCATACCTGAATGGTCTAGTGGTTTTCCCTACTTTCTTCAATTTCAGTCTGAATTTGGCAATAAGGAGCTCATGATATGAGCCACAGTCAGGTCCTGGTCTTGTTTTTGCTGAGTGTATAAAGCTTTTCCTTATTTGGCTGCAAAGAATATAATCAGTCTGATTTCTGTGTTGATCATCTGGTGATATCCATGTATAGTCTTCTCTTGTGTTGTTGGAAGAGGGTGTTTGTTATGACCAGTGCATTTTCTTGGCAAAACACTATTAGTCTTTTCCCTGCTTCATTCCATATTCCAAGGCCAAATTTGCTGGTTACTCCAGGTGTTTCTTGACTTCCTACTTTTGCATTCCAGTCCCCTATAATGAAAAGGACATCTTTTTTGGGTGTTAGTTCTAAAAGGTCTTGTAAGTCTTCAAAGAACCATTCAAATTCAGCTTCCTCAGTGTTACTGGTTGGGGCATAGACTTGGATTACTGTGATATCGAATGGTTTGCCTTGGAAACGAACAGAGATCATTCTGTCGTTTTTGACATTGCATCCAAGTACTGCATTTTGGACTCTTTTGTTGACCATGATGGCTACTCCATTTCTTCTGAGGGATTCCTGCCCGCTGTAGTAGGTATAATGGTCATATGAATTAAATTCACCCATTCCAGTCCATTTTAGTTCACTGACGCCTAGAATGTCGACATTCACTCTTGCCATCTTTTGTTTGACCACTTCCAGTTTTCCTTGATTCATGGACCTGACATTCCAGGTTCCTATGCAATATTGCTCTTTACAGCATTGACTGGTTCCAAATAGTAAAAGGAGTACATCAAGGCTGTATATTGTCACCCTGCTTATTTAACTTATATGCAGAGTACATCGTGAGAAATGCTGGGCTGAATGAAGCACAAGCTGGAATCAAGATTGCCGGGAGAAATATCAATAACCTCAGATATGCAGATGACACCACCTTTATGGCAGAAAATGAAGAGGAACTAAAAGGCCTCTTGATGAAGGTGAAAGAGGAGAGTGACAAAGTTGGCTGAAAGCTCAACATTCAGAAAATGAAGATCATGCATCTGGTCCCATCAATTCATGGGGAGTGGATGCAGAAACAGTGGAAACAGTGTCAGACTTTATTTTTTGGGGATCCAAAATCACTGCAGATGGTGACTGCAGCCATGAAATTAAAAGACACTTACTCCTTGGAAGAAAAGTTTGACAAACCTAGATAGCATATTGAAAAGCAGAGACATTACTTTGCCAACAAAGGTCCATCTAACCAAGGCTATGATTTTTCCTGTGGTCATGTATGGATGTGAGAGTTGGACTGTGAAGAAAGCTGAGTGCCGAAGAATTGATGCTTTTGAACTGTGGTGTTGGAGAAGACTCTTGAGAGTCCTTTGGACTGCAAGGAGATCCAGCCAGTCCATTCTAAAGGAGATCTGCCCTGGGATTTCTTTGGAGGGAATGATGCAGAAGCTGAAACTCCAGTACTTTGGCCACCTTATGTGAAGAGTTGACTCATTGTAAAAGACTCTGATGCTGAGAGGGATTGGGGGCAGGAGGAGAAGGGGACGACAGAGGATGAGATGGCTGGATGGCATCACTGACTCGATGGATGTGAGTCTGAGTGAACTCCGGGAGTTGGTGATGGACAGGGAGGCCTGGCGTGCTTTGATTCATGGGGTCGCAAAGAGTCGGACATGACTGAGTGACAGAACTGACTGAACTGAAGACTTGTGAATAGAAGTTCACACGAAGAGATTTTACTAAGCTTTGTAGTTTCCAAACACTACTTCCTACCCTCAGCTCCTAGATAAAATATGAGTGGCTTTCAATAACAAAGAATGAAGTGTATGTGAATAATTCCAATATTTTTTTAAGATAAATGGATTTTCTCTGTGGCAGAGAGGTGGTCAGTATTTATTTATAAGATAGGAAAGTAGTCTTGTTTACTTACAGCTTCGTTTATGAAGATAGAGCCACAAATTAAACAATGTGAGCTTGTTTGCAAATGACATGATCCTCTACATAGAAAACCCTGAAGACTCCACCAGAAAATTACTAGAGCTAATCAATGAATATAATAAAGTTGCAGGATATAAAATTAACACACAGAAATCCCTTGCATTCATATACACTAACAATGAGAAAACAGAAAGAGAAATTAAATAAACAATTCCATTCACCATTGCAATGAAAAGAATAAAATAGTTAGAAATATATCCACCTAAAGAAACAAAAGACTTATATATAGAAAACTATAAAACACTGGATGAAATAAATCAAAGAGAACACAAATAGATGGAGAAACATACCATGTTCATGGACTGAAAGATTCTATATAGTGAAAATGAGTATACTACCCAAAGCAATCTATTGATTCAATGCAATCCCTATCAAGCTACCAACGGTATTTTTCACAGAGCTAGAACAAATAATTTCACAATTTGTATGGAATACAAAAAAACCTCGAATAGCCAAAGCAATCTTGAGAAAGAAGACTGGAACTGGAGGAATCAACTTGCCTGACTCCAGGCTATATTACAAAGCTACAGTCACCAAGACAGTATGGTACTGGCACAAAGACAGAAATATAGACCACTGGAACAAAATAGAAAGCCCAGAGACAAATCCATGTACCTATGGACAACTTATCTTCAACAAAGGAGGCAAGAATATGCAATGAAGAAAAGACAATCTCTTTAACAAGTGGTACTGGAAAACTTCATCAACTACTTGCAAAAGAATGAAACTAGAACACTTTCTACATCATACACAAAAATAAACCAAAAATGGATTAAAGATCTAAATGTAAAACCAGAAACTATAAAACTCCTAGAGTAAAACATAGGCAAAACACTCTCTGACATAGATCACAGTAGGATCCTCTATGATAGACCTCCCAGAGTAATGGAAATAAAAGCAAAAGTAAACAAATGGGACTTAATTAAACTTAAAAGTTTTTGCACAATGAAGGAAACTTTAAGCAAGGTGAAAAAAAAAGCCTGTAGAATGGGAGAAAACAATAGCAAATGAAGCAATTGACACAGAATTAATCTCAAAAATATACAAGCAGCTCATGCATCTCAATTCCAGAAAAATAAATGACCCAATCAAAAAACGCGCCAAAGAACTAAACAGACATTTCTCCGAAGAAGAGAAATGGCTAACAAACACATGAAAAGATGGTCATCATCATTCTTTATCAGAGAAATGCAAATAAAAACCATAATGAGGTACCATCTCACACCAGTCAAAATGGGTGCTAAGATGACCCAGAGGGATGGTATGGTAAGGGAGGTGGGAGGGGGGTTCAGGATTGGGAACACGTGTACACCCATGGCAGATTCATGTTGATGTATGGCAAAACCAATACAGTATTAAAAAAGAAAAAAAAGTCTACCAAAAATAAATGCTGGAAAGGGTGCAGAAAAAAGGAAACTCTCTTACACTGTTGGTGGGAATGAAAACTAGTACAGCCACTATGGAGAACAGTGTGGAGATTCCTTAAAATACTGGAAATAAAACTACAATACGACCCAGAAATCCCACTGCTGGGCATACACATCAAAGAAATCAGAATTGAAAGAAACACGTGTACCCAGTGTTCTTTGCAGCACTGTTTACAATAGCTAGATCAGATCAGATCAGTCGCTCAGTCGTGTCCGACTCTTTGCGACCCCATGAACTGCAGCACGCCAGGCCTCCCTGTCCATCACCAACTCCCGGAGGTCACTCAGACTCACATCCATCGAATCAGTGATGCCATCCAGCCATCTCATCCTCTGTCGTCCCCCTCTCCTCCTGCCCCCAATCCCTCCCAGCATCAGAGTCTTCTCCAATGAGTCAACTCTTCGCATGAGGTGGCCAAAATACTGGAGTTTCAGCTTTAGCATCATTCCTTTCAAAGAAATCCCAGGGCTGATCTCCTTCAGAATGGACTGATTGGATCTCCTTGCAGTCCAAAGGACTCTCAAGAGTCTTCTCCAACACCACAGTTCAAAAGCATCAATTCTTTGGCACTCAGCCTTCTTCACAGTCCAGCTCTCACATCCATACATGACCACAGGAAAGACCATAGCCTTGACTAGGCGAACCTTTGTTGGCAAAGTAATGTCTCTGCTTTTGAATATGCTATCTAGGTTGGTCATAACTTTCCTTCCAAAGAGTGAGTGTCTTTTAATTTCATGGCTGCAGTCACCATCTGCAGTGATTTTGGAGCCCAGAAAAATAAAGTCTGACACTGTTTCCCCATCTATTTCCCATGCAGTGATGGGACCAGATGCCATGATCTTCGTTTTCTCAATGTTGAGCTTTAAGCCAACCTTTTCACTCTCTACTTTCACTTTCATCAAGAGGCTTTTTAGTTCCTCTTCACTTTCTGCCATAAGGGTGGTGTCATCTGCATATCTGAAGTTATTGACAATAGCTAGAACATGGAAGCAACCTAGATGTCCATCAGCAGAAGAATGGATAAGAAAGCTGTGGTACATATACACAATAGAATATTACTCAGCTATTAAATGGAATGCATTTGAATTAGTTCTAATGAGGTGAATGAAACCGGAGCCTATTATACACAGTGAAGTAAGTCAGAAAGAAAAACACCAATACAGTATACTAATGCATATATATGGAATTTAGAAAGATGGTAATGATGACCCTATATGCGAGACAACAAAAGAGACACAGAGATAAAGAACAGAATTTGGACTCTGTGAGAGAAGGCAAGGGTGGGATGATTTTAGAAAATAGCATTGAAACATGTATATTACCATATGTGAAATAGATCGCAAGTCCAGGTTCGATGCATGAGACAGGGAGCTCAGGGCTGGTGCATTGGGATGATCCTGAGGGATAAGATGGGGAGGGAGGTGGGACGGGGGTTCAGGATGTGGAACACATGCACACTCATGGCTGATTCATGTCAATGTATGACAAAATCACTACAACATTATAATTAGCCTCCGATTTAAATAAATAAATAAATAAATAATAAATAAACAACGTGAGAGATGACTGTTCTTTTTGAAAATCCCAACAGATTGGTTCCTTGAGTAGAAATTTTCTTTTGGTCAAGATGGATGTGCATGAGAGCTAGACTAAGATGGTTTCCAAACTATTGTCAGAAATTCGATAGTAAATGCCCAGTATGGGGAAACAGCACCAAAAGCATCATGCGAAGAGTTGACTCATTGGAGAAGACTTTGATGCTGGGAGGGATTGGGGGCAAGAGGAGAAGGGGACGACAGAGGATGAGATGGCTGGATGGCATCACTGAGTCGATGAATATGAGTCTGAATGACTTCCGGGAGTTGGTAATGGACAGGGAGGCCTGGTGTGCTGCAGTTCATGGGGTCGCAAAGAGTCGGACACGACTGAGCGACTGATCTGATCTGATCTGATCTGATGGGGAAACAGAGCCATGTGTCTTGGTTACACATTTGAGAAAGCAACAGCCTCAAAGCTCTGTAGAGATTATGTCATGTATGCTGGATTTTGAGTAATCATTGTTTACTCTTACAGTTCTTTTATCCTTATTGCAGGATCACTCATTGCTTGAGTTTCTTATTCAGGTTGGCAAAATCCAGTGCATAGGTAAAATCCACTCTTCTATCTGTTCTTGTACTTATGGTACATGAGCAAAGAATGTTTTTTACCTTTTAAAATGGTTAAAAAGAATCAAAAGGAGAATAATCAAAATTTCATGTTCATAATGATTTATTACAACACAGATAAGCTCATTCTTTTCTGTATTTTCTGTGACTGCTCTTATACTTCAGTGGAAAAGCTGAATAGTTGAGACAGATATATATATGCATCAATTTTGTCTCTTGGCTTGCAAAACCTGAAATATTTGGTGAAAAAGTTTGCTGAGGTCTGTCCTAGTTTTCGAAATATTAGATTATTCTGTGGCAGAAAGTACAGTTTGAGATTCCTTGCATTACAATTTATATCAATAAAATAGAACCGCCTTCTCTCTTGAATATCAAGTCTTATGGATGGTAAGGTCATACGTCTTGACTTTTAGAAAAATTAAAAAAAAAAAAAAAGGAGAAAAGAAAAACTCAGCCTCTTTCTTTAGAAAAAGTGATGTCTAACTTGCCCCAATTTTGGGAAATGCTGTCATACCTAGCATTTAGAATTCAAAAGCAAACTATAAAATTCTGCTTGAGCATTTATGTCAAGTACTCATTTCCATATTTGGAATGCCAATGACTAGGAATATTAATCTCAGGACTTCAAAATTATCTCAATTAAGATTGTGAATCCCTGTGAGTATGTGAGTGTGTATGTGTAAGCTTTTTTCAAAATTTAATAACTTTATAAGATTCTAAGATGAAAGAGCAAATAAAACAGTTTCAAAATTGTTTTATGGTAAAATTTATAAGACCAATTAAGTGGAAAGGTATCATTAAAGTTGTATAATTTATTAATAATAACATCTAAAAGCTATTCTTAGCTGCTCTTCATGGATCACTGCCTTGTCATGGTGAAGTGGCTTACATAACTCAATGAAGCTATGGGCCATGCCATGTAGGGCCACCCAAGACCAACAGATCATAGTGGAGAGTTCTGACAAAACATGATCCACTGGAGGAGGGAATGGCAAACCACCACAGTTTACTTGAGATGAGAACCTCATGAATTGTATAAAAGGCCGAACGTATATGACACCACAAGATGAGTCCCCCAGGTCTGAAGATGTCCAGTATGCTACTGGGGAAGACCAGAGGAGAATTACTAATAGCCCCAGAAAGAATGAAGCAATGGACCAAAATGGACATGATGGTCAGTTGTGGATGTGTCTGCTGATGAATGTAAAATCCAATGCTGTAAGAACAATGTTGCATAGGAACATGGAATGTTAGGTCCATGAATCAAAGAAAATTGGATGTGATCAAGCAGGAGATGGTAAGAATAAACATTGACATCTTAGGAATCAGTGAACTAAAATAGATGGCAATGGGCGAATTTACTTCAGATAACCACTATATCTACTACTATGGGCAAGAATCTCATAGAAGAAACGGAGTAACCCTCATAATCAATCAGATCAGATCAGTCGCTCAGTCGTGTCCGACTCTTTGCGACCCCATGAACTGCAGCACGCCAGGCCTCCCTATCCATCACCAGCTCTCGGAGGTCACTCAGACTCATATTCATCGAGTCAGTGATGCCATCCAGCCATCTCATCCTCTGTCGTCCCCTTCTCATCCTGCCCCCAATCCCTCCCAGCATCAGAGTCTTCTCCAATGAGTCAACTCTTCGCATGAGGTGGCCAAAATACTGGAGTTTCAGCTTTAGCATCATTCCTTCCAAAGAAATCCCAGGGATGATCTTCTTCAGAGTGGACCGGTTGGATCTCCTTGCAGTCCAAGGGACTCTCAAGAGTCTTCTCCAACACCACAGTTCAAAAGCATCAATTCTTCGGTGCTCAGCCTTCTTCACAGTCCAGCTCTCACATCCATACATGACCACAGGAAAGACCATAGCCTTGACTAGGCAAACCTTTGTTGGTAAAGTGATGTCTCTGCTTTTGAATATGCTATCTAGGTTGGTCATAACTTTCCTTCCAAGGAGTAAGCGTCTTTTAATTTCATGGCTGCAGTCACCATCTGCAGTGATCTTGGAGCCCAGAAAAATAAAGACTGACACTGTTTCCCCATCGATTTCCCATGTAGTGATGGGACCAGATGCCATGATCTTCGTTTTCTGAATGTTGAGCTTTAAGCCAACCTTTTCACTCTCCACTTTCACTTTCATCAAGAGGCTTTTGAGTTCCTCTTCACTTTCTGCCATAAGGGTGGTGTCATCTGCATATCTGAGGTTATTGATATTTCTCCCGGCAATCTTGATTCCAGCTTGTGTTTCCTCCAGTCCAGCATTTCTCATGATGTACTCTGCATATAAGTTAAATAAACATGGTGACAATATACAGCCTTGACGTACTCCTTTTCCTATTTGGAACCAGTCTGTTGTTCCATGACCAGTTCTAACTGTTGCTTCCTGACCTGCATACAGATTTCTCAAGAGGCAGATCAGGTGGTCTGGTATTCCCATCTCTTTCAGAATTTTCCACAGTTTATTGTGATCTACACAGTCAAAGGCTTTGGCATAGTCAATAAAGCAGAAATAGATGTTTTTCTGGAGCTCTCTTGCTTTTTCGATGATCCAGCAGATGTTGGCAATTTGATCTCTGCTTCCTCTGCCTTTTCTAAATCCAGCTTGAACATCATGAAGTTCACGGTTCACATATTGCTGAAACCTGGCTTGGAGAATTTTGAGCATTACTTTACTAGCGTGTGAGATGAGTGCAATTGTGCGGTAGTTTGAGCACTCTTTGGCATTGCCTTTCTTTGGGATTGGAATGAAAACTGACCTTTTCCAATCTTGTGGCCACTGCTGAGTTTTCCAAATTTGCTGGCATATTGAGTGCAGCACTTTCACAGCATCATCTTTCAGGATTTGGAATAGCTCAACTGGAATTCCATCACCTCCACTAGCTTTGTTCGTCGTAATGCTTTCTAAGGCCCACTTGACTTCACATTCCAGGATGTCTGGCTCTAGGTCAGTTATCACACCATCATGATTATCTGGGTTGTGAAGCTCTTTTTTGTACAGTTCTTCTAAGAGTCTAAATGCAATACTTGGGTATAACCTCAAAAATGATAAAATAATCTTGGTTTGTTTTTAAGGCAAGCCATTCAACATTGCAGTAATTTAAGTTGATGCCCCTACTACCAATGCTGAAGTTGATCAGTTCTATGAAGACCTAGAAGACCTCCTAGAATAACACCAAAAATGTATTCTATGCATCATAGGGAGGGGACTGGCTGTGGGAATCTGGGTCTTTTTCTGATGGGTTCAGTAAATCTTTAATCCAGTTTTCTGTTGATGGGCAAGGCTGTATTCCCTCCCTGTTTTGGTCTGAGGCCTTCAAGAAGACTTACGCCAGCACTGTTGTATTCAGTGCCCCTGACCCCACTGTACACCACTGCTGACCCTTGCAGGCAAGTCTATCTTTGTCTCTTGTGGGGTCACTACTACTTTCTCCTGGGTCCTCATGTGCACAAGGTTTTGTTTGTACCCTCCAAGGTTTGTTTTGTCTGTTTCCCCAGTCCTGTAGGAGTTCTATAATCAAATCCCACTGGCCTCCAAAGTCAAATTCCCTGAGGGTTCTTAATCCCTTTGCCAGATCCCCAGGTTGGGAAATCTCTTGTGGGTCCTAGAACTTTTCTAATACTGCAAGAACTTCTTTGGTATAATTGTTCTTTAGTTTGTGGTTCATCTGCTACATGGCTGTACGGAGGGGCTAATGGCAGCCTCCTTCAAGAGGACTGACAAGACACACTGTGCCAACCAGGTCTGCAGCAGCCAGAACCCCTGTCTCTGTGGCAGGTCACTGCTGATCCATGCCCCTGGAGAAGACACTCAAACATTTAAAGACAGGTATGGCTCAGTCTGTGGGCTCTCTGGATCCTGGTATGCACAAGTTTTGTTTGAACCCATCAAGTGTCCCTAGCTGGTATGGGCTTTGACTCTAAATGCGATTTCACCCCCCTACCATCTTGTTGGGGCTTCTCCTTTGCCCTTGGATGCATGGTATCTTTTTTTGCTGGGATCCAATATTCTTCTGTCGATGGTTATTCAGCAGTGAGTTGCAATTTTGGAGCTCTTCCAGGAGAAGATGCATGCACACTCTTCTACTTGGCCATTTTAATTCCCCCTCAGTCTATCCCTCCCATCAGGAAGCTTTCACAAGCCTCTTATCCTTATCCATCAAAGGGTAGACAGAAGGAAAACCATAGTAACAGAAAACTAACCAAACTGATCACATGAATCACAGCCTTGTTTAACTCAATGAACCCGTGAGCCATGCCATGCCTGGCTACACAAGACGGATGGGTCATGGTGGAGAGTTCTTACAAAACATGGACCACTGGAGAAGGGCATAGCAAACCATTTCAGTATTTTTGCCTTAAGAACCCTATGAATAGTATTGAAAAACAAAAAGACATGACACTGAAAGATGAACTTGCCAGGTCAGTAGACACCCAATATGCTACTAGAGAAGAGTGGAGAAATAACTCCAGAAAGAATGAAGGGACAGAGTCAAAGTGAAAACAATGCCTACCTGTGGATGTGACTGGTCATGGAAGTAGAATTCAATGCTATAGGAGCAATATTGCACAGGAACCTGAAATGTTAGGTCCATGAATCAAGGTAAATTAGAAGTGGTCAAACAGGAGATGGCAAGAGTGAACATAGACATTTTAGGAATCAGGGAACTAAAATGGACTGGAATGGGTGAATTTAATTCAGTTGATCATTATATCTACCACTGTGGACAAGAATCCCATAGAATAAGCAGAACAGCCCTCATAGTCAACAAAAGAGTCCATAATGCAGTACGTGGATTGAATCTCAAAAACAATTTCTAGAACTAACGCCAAAAAAAGATGTCCTTTTCATCACAGGGGACTGGAATAAAAAAAGTAGGAAGTCAAGAGATACCTGGAGTAACAGGCAAGTTTGGCCTTGGAGTATGGAATGAAGCAAGGAAAAGGCTAACAGAGTTTTGCCAAGAGAACACACTGGTCATAGCAAACACCTCTTCCAACAACACAAGAGAAGACTATACACATGGACATCACCAGATGGTCAATACTGAAATCAGATTGATTATATTCTTTTCAACCAAACATGGAGAAGTGTTATGCAGTCATCAAAAAGAAGACCAGCAGCTGACTATGGCTCAGACCATGAGCTCCTTATTGCCAAATTCAGACCTAAATTGAAGAAAGTAGGGAAAATCACTAGACCATTCAGGTATGACCTAAATCAAATCCCTTATGATTATACAGTGGAATTGACAAATATATTCAGGGGATTAGATCTGACAGATGGCTTCTGAAGAACTATGGGTGCAGGTTCATAACACTGTGTAAGAGGTAGTGATCAAAATCATCCCCAAGGAAAAGTAATGCAAAAACACAAAATGGTTGTCTGAGGAGGTCTTACAAAGAGCTAAGAAAAGAAGAGAAGTGAAAGGCAAAAGAAAAAAGGAATGTTACATTCATCTGAATGCAGAATTCCAAAGAATAGCATGGAGAGATAAGAAAGTCTTCCTCACTGATCAGTGCAAAGAAATAGAGGAAAACAATAGAATGGGAAAGACTAGAGATCTCTTCAAGAAAAGTAGAGATACCAAGGCAAATTTTCATCCAAAGATGGGTACAATAAAGGACAGAAATGGTACGGACCTAATAGAAGCAGAAGATATTAAGAAGTGGTGGCAAGAATACACAAAGGAACTATACAAAAAGATCTTCATAACTCAGATAACCACAATGGTGTGATCACTCACCTAGAACCAGACATCCTGGACAGCAAGTCAAGTGGATCTTAGGAAGCATCACTCAAACAAAGCTAGTGGAGGTGATGGAATTCTAGCTGAGCTATTTGAAAATATTAAAAGATGATGCTGTGAAAGTGCTGTATGCAATATGCCAGCAAACATGGAAAACTCAGCAGTAGACACAGGACTGGAAAATGTCAGTTTTCATTACAATTCCAAAGAAGGGCAATGACAATGAATGTTCAAACCACTGCACAATTGCACTCATCTCACATGCTAGCAAAGTAATGCTCAAAATTTTCCAAGTGAGGCTTCAACAGTATATGATCCAAGAACTTCCAGATGTTCTGCTGGATTTAGAAAAGGCAGAAGAACCAGAGATCAAATTACCAGCATCTATTGAATCATAGAAAAAGCAAGAGAATTCTGTAAAAACATCTAACTTCTTCATTGATATGCTAAAGCCTTTGACTGTGTGGATCACAACAACTGTGGAAAATTCTTCAAGACATTGGAATATAAGACCACTTTACCTACCTCATGAGAAATCTGTATGCAGGTGAAGAAGCAAAAACTAGCACTGGACATGAAACAGCAGGTTGGTTTCAAATTGAGAATAGAGTATATCCGGGTGGAATATTGTCACCCTGCTTATTTAACTTATATGCAGAGTACATTGAGCGAAATGCCAGGCTGCATGAAGCACAGGCTGGAATCAAGATTGCTAGGAGATATAGCAATAACTTCAGATATGCAGATGAAACATCCTTATGGCAGAAAGTGAAGAGGAATTAAAGAATCCCTTGATGAAATTGAAAGAGAAGATTGAACAAGCTGGCTTAATACTCAACATTCAAGAAACAATGATCATGGCATCTTGCCCCATCAATCACTTCATGGCAAATAGATGGGGAAACAATGGAAACAGTGAGAGACTTTCTTTTCTATGGCTCCAAAATCACTGCAAATGGTGACTGAAGCCTTGAAATTAAAAAATGCTTGCTCCTTGAAAAAAAAAAGCTATGATCAAACTATATAGCATATTAAAAATAGAGACATTACTTTTCCGAGAAAGGTCTATATAGTCCTGCTGCTGCAGCAGCTGCTAAGTTGCTTCAGTCGTGTCAGAGTCTGTGGGACCCCATGGACTGCAGCCCACCAGGCTCCTCCATCCATGGGATTTTCCAGGCAAGAGTACTGGAGTGGGGTGCCATTGCCTTCTCCGCTATATAGTCCTAGTAAGATTTTTTTCAGTAGTCATGTATAAATATGATAGTTGGACAATAAAAAAAGTGAAATGTCGAAGAATTGATGCTTTTGAACTGTAGTGTTGGAGAGTCTCTTGGACTGCAAGGAGATCAAACCAGTCAGTCCTAGTGGAGATCAGTTCTGAATGTTCATTGGAAGGACTGATGCTGAAGCTGAATTTCCAATACTTTGGCCAACTGAAGTGAAAAACTGAATCATTAGAAAAAACCCTGATGCTGGGAAAGATTGAACGTGGGAGGAAAAGGGGACAACAGAGGAGGAGAGTTGGTTAGCATTACTGACTCAATGGACATGAGTTTGAGCAAGCTCTGGAATTTGGTGATGAAGGAAGCCTGCTGTGCTATATCCCATGGAATTGCAAAGAGTTAGACACCACTGAGACATTACTTTACCAACAAAGGTTCGCCTAGTCAAGGCTATGGTCTTTCCTGTGGTCATGTATGGATGTGAGAGCTGGACTGTGAAGAAGGCTGAGCGCCGAAGAATTGATGCTTTTGAACTGTGGTGTTGGAGAAGACTCTTGAGAGTCCCTTGGACTGCAAGAAGATCCAACCAGTCCATTCTGAAGGAGATCAATTCTGGAATTTCTTTGGAAGGAATGATGCTAAAGCTGAAACTCCAGTATTTTGGCCACCTCATGCGAAGAGTTGACTCATTGGAGAAGACTCTGATGCTGGGAGGGATTGAGGGCAGGAGGAGAAGGGGACGACAGAGGATGAGATGGCTGGATGGCATCACTGACTCGATGGATGTGAGTCTGAGTGACCTCCGGGAGCTTGTGATGGACAGGGAGGCCTGGCGTGCTGCGGTTCATGGGGTCGCAAAGAGTCAGACACGACTGAGCGACTGATCTGATCTGATCTGATCTGAGCAACTGAACTAATTCATCGTTGGAGATCGGAACGCAAAAGTAAGAAGTGTAGAGATACTTGGAATAACAGGCAAATTTGAACTTGGGGATCATTTTCTGAATGTTGAGTTTTAAGCTTTTTCACTCTCCTCTTTCACCTTCATCAAGAGACTTTTTAGTTCCTCTTCACTTTCTGCCATAAGGGTGGTGTCATCTGCATATCTGAGGCTATTGATATTTCTCCCAGCAATCTTGATTCCAGTTTGTGTTTCTTCCAGCCCAGCATTTCTCATGATGTACTGTGCATATAAGTTAAATAAGCAGGGTGACAATATACAGCCTTGACGTACTCCTTTTCCTATTTGGAATCAGTCTGTTGTCCCATCACTTCATGGGAAATAGATGGGGAAACAGTGTCAGACTTTATTTTTGGAGGGCTCCAAAATCATTGCAAATGGTGACTGCAGCCATGAAATTAAAAGATGCTTACTCCTTGGAAGGAAAGTTATGACCAACCTAGATATCATATTCAAAAGCAGAGATATTACTTTGCCAACAAAGGTTCATCTAGTCAATGCTATGGTTTTTCCAGTGGTCATGCATGGATGTGAGAGTTGGACTGTGAATAAAGCTGAGCGCTGGAGAAGTGATGCTTTTGAACTGTGGTGTTGGAGAAGACTCTTCAAGGAAATCCATCCAGTCCATTCTGAAGGAGATCAGCCCTGGAATTTTTTTGGAAGGAATGATGCTAAAGCTGAAACTCCAGTATTTTGGCCACCTCATGCGAAGAGTTGACTCATTGAAAAAGACTCTGATGCTGGGAGGGATTGGGGACAGGAGGAGAAGGGGACGACAGAGGATTAGATGTCTGTTTGGCATCAATGACTCGATGGACGTGAGTCTGAGGGAACTCCAGGAGTTGGTGATGGACAGGGAGGCCTGGTGTGCTTTGATTCATGGGGTCGCAAAGAGTTGGACACTACTGAGCGACTGAACTGAACTGCATTTGGCCTTGGAGAATGAAATGATGCAGGGCAGAAAGACTAACTGAATTCTGTCAAGAGAAGGCACTGGTCATAACAAATATCCTTTTTCAAAAAGAAACTACTTTACCCATGGACATCACCAAGCGGTCAATACCTAAATCAAATTTGCTACATTCTTTGTCACCAAAGATGGAGAAGCTGTGTATGGTCAGCAAAAACAAGACCTGGAGCTGACTATGGCTCAGATCCTCAACTTTTCACAGCAAACTTCAGACTTAAACTAAAGCAGGGGAACCACTCTGCCAGCCAGATATGACTTAAATCAAATCCCCTTTGAATATGCAGTGGAGGTAATGGATAGATTCAAGAGATTAGATCTAGTTCACCATGTGTTTCAAGAACTATAGACAGAGGTCCATAATACTGTTCGGGAGTCAGTGAACTAAACCATCCCAAAGAAACAAAAATGCAAGAAAGCAAAGTGAGTAGGCTTTACAAATAGCTGAAGAAAGAAGAGAAGCAAAAGACAAGGGGAAAGGAGAAAGGTACGCCCAATTAAATGCAGAGTTCCAAAGAACAGCATGGAGAGACAAGAAGGTGTTCTTCAATGAACAGTGCATAAAACTAGAAGAAAACAATAAAAGGGAAAAGACTAGGTATCTCTTCCGGAAAATTGGAAATATCAAGGGAATATTTTGCCCAAAGATGGTCACAATAAAGGACAGAAAGAGTAGAGACCTAGTAGACACTGAAAAGATCAATAAGAGATGGAAAGAATACATGGAAGAATTATACCAAAAAAAGATCTTTTTTAACTGAATTATGATAATGGTGTGGTCAGTCACTCAAAGCCAGACATTCTGGAGTGAGAAGTCAAGTGGACCTTATAAAGCACTGCTGTTAGTGACGTTACTGCAATGGAATTCCAGTGGAGCTATTCAAAACACTAAAGGATGATGCCATCAAGGTGTTGCATTCAATATGTCAGCAAATCTGGAAAACCAGCAGTGGCCACAGGACTAGAACAGACCAACCCTTATCCTAATTCCCAAGAAAGGTAGTACAAAGAATGTACTAACCATCAATTGCACTCATCTCCCATGTTAGTAAGGTCATGCTTAAAATCTTGCATGCTAGACTTCAGCATTATGCAAACCAAGAACTTCCGCATGTCCAATCTGGGTTTAGAAAAGGAAGAGGAAACATAGATAAAATTGACAACATTCATTAGATCATAGATAAGGCAAGGGAATTCCAGAAAAACATCTACCTGTTTCATTGACTATGCTAAAGCCTGTGTGGATCATAACAAACTGTGAAAAGCTCTTAAAGAGATAGGAATACCAGAGCATCTTACCTATCTCCTGAGAAATCTGTATGCAGATCAAGAAGCAAGTTAGTACCCTGTAGGAACAACCAGGGCTTTCCTGGTGGCACTAGGGGTAAATAACCTGCCTACCAATGGTAGAGACATAAGAGATGTGGGTTTCATCTCTGGGTCAGGAAGATCACTTGGAGGGTATGGCAACCCACTCCAGTATTCTTGCCTGGAAAATTCCCATGGATGGAGGAGCCTGGTAGGCTACAGTCTGTGGGGTCACAAAGAGTCAGACATGACTGGAGCAACTCAGCAGCAGCAGCAGCAGAATGGAACAACTAATTGGTTCAAGGTTAAGAAAGGAGAAGGCAATGGCACCCCACTCCAGTACTCTTGCCTGGAAAATCCCATGGACGGAGGAGCCTGGTGGGCTGCAGTCCATGGGGTCGCTAAGAGTCGGACACGACTGAGCGACTTCACTTTTACTTTTCCCTTTCATGCATTGGAGAAGGAAATGGCAACCCACTCCAGTGTTCTTGCCTGGAGAATCCCAGGGATGGCAGGGCCTGGTGGGCTGCCGTCTATGGGGTCGCACAGAGTCGGACGCGACTGAAGTGACTTAGCAGCAGCAGCAAGAAAGGAGTATGACAGATTGTCTGCTGTCACCGTTTGTTTAACCTATATGCTGAGCACATCATGAGAAATACGGGGCTGAATGAGTTACAAGCTGGAATCAAGATAGGCTGGGAAACATCAACAACCTCAAATATATGGATGATATCACTCTAATGGCAGAAAGTGAAGAGGAACCAAAGAGCTTCTTGATGAGAGTGAAGGAGGAGAGTGAAAGAGCTGGCTTAAAACTAAATGTTAAAAAAACTAAGATCAGAGCCTCTGGCCCCATTGCTTCATGACAAATAGAAGGGGAAAAGTGGAGGTGGTGATAGATTTACTTTTCTTGGGCTCTAAAAATCACTGTGGATGGTGACTGCAGCCTCTGAAATCAGAAGATGATTGCTTCTTGGCAGGAAAGCTATGGTAAACCTAGACAATGTGTTGAAAAGCAGAGATATTACTCCGTTGACAAAGGTCCTTATAGTCATGGCTATGGTCTTCCCAGTGGTCATGTATGGTTTGTGAAAGCTGGACTGTAAAGAAGGCAGAGAACCAAAGAAGTGATGCCTTTGAACTGTGATGCTAGATAAGACTCCTGTAAGTCCCCTGGACAGCAAGGAAATCAAACCAGCCAATCTTAAGAGAAATCAACCCTGAATATTTGTTGGAAGGTCGGATGCTGAAGCTGAAGATTCAGTATTTTGGTCATCGGATGCAAGCAGATGCTTCATTGGAAAAGTCTCTGATGTTGAGAAAGACTGAGTGCAGAAGAAGAGGGCATCGGAGGATGCGATGGCTGGATGGCATCATCGACGCAATGGACATGAACTTGGGTAAACTTCAGGAGATAGTGAGGCACAGAGAGGCCTGGTGTGCTGCAGCCCATGGGGTCATAAAGAGGTCATACTTGACTGGGTCATAAAGGTCAGACTTGACTGCGTGACTGAGCAACAACAACATTCTTAGCTGGCCAGCCTGAACCATTATCTTGAGTGAAAAACACCAAGTTGAGAAACACCGGTGTATTAATCATCTTTTCCCACATTATGCAGTGATAACAAGCAAGCTTAAATCTCAGTGTCACTGTAACAACAAAGTTTATATCTCATTCATGTCACACATCAGTTGCCGGTCACTTGTCATTCTGTGGGACACATCCTCTATCCTGAGTCCCTGACTGAAGCAGCAGCCCTTACCTTGATTTGTGACTCAGCAAGAACAGAATCATGCAACGTCATTTAAGCTTTCAGTTTGGAGATAGTTGATCACATAGCCAAAATGACTTCAGTGGGCTGGAAAAGTGCTTGGCAGCACTGCACACTTGGAGACTGAAGTAGATGTATAATTCCCTGAAAGGAAACACTGTAGATAATTAGGAATACCCATAGACTCTTCCACAATAAATGGAGTATAACATTTAAGACAAAAAATCCTGAATATCTTACGTCGGGTTATATAAGAATTTAGCAAAATATATAAAAGTATTTACAACAATATAATGTAATCGACTTTGATTTGGGGTTGGGTAGTACAAGAATGAACTAGAGAAGGGCAACATCAAGAACAATCTTCAAGAACAAATACCTTGTTAAGTTTTATTATTTGAGGTAAGATCTCAGAGGCATTTGTTACATTTTTTCTCAAGTTTTGGTATTAATAAATAAGATAGAAAAGAAGACTATGGAAATAGTAGTCAATTAATGCTTTCTTTTCATTATAAGGGGCTTCCCTAATAGCTTAGTTTGTAAAGAATCCACCTGCAGTGCAGGTGACCCTGGTTTAATGCCTGAGTTGGGAAGATCTGCTGAAGAAGGGCAGAGAAGGCAATGGCACCCCACTCCAGTACTCTTGCCTGGAAAATCCCGTGGATGGAGGATCCTGGTAGGCTGTAATCCATGGGGTCGCTAAGAGTCGGACACGACTGGGCAACTTCACTTTCACTTTTCACTTTCATGCATTGGAGAAGGAGATGGCAACCCACTCCAGTGTTCTTGCCTGGAGAATCCCAGGGACAGGGGAGCCTGGTGGGCTGCCGTCTATGAGGTCGCACAGAGTCGGACACAACCGAAGCGACTTAGTAGCATCAGCAGCAGCTGAAGAAGGGATAGGCTACCCATTCCAGTATTTAGCTTCCCTTGTGCCTCAGCTGGTAAAGAATCTGCCTGCTATGTGGGAGAACTGGGTTTGATTCCTGTGTTGGTAAAATCCTCTAGAGAAGGGAAAGGCTACCCACTCCCATATTCTGGCCTGGTGAATTCCATGGACCATATAGTCCATGGGGTCACAAAGAGTTGGACTCAATTGAGCCATTTTCACTTTTCATTATAAATAGTCTCTTGCTCAACCAATTGCTACCATATTTACCAATTTCACTTCTGTATTTTTTTTCAAATTAAAAAAAAAAACCTAATTTGTATCATGTGAAAAATAATTTATATTACTCCATAATTCAGACCAACTATTTTGTGGGGGAACAAAATCCACTAAAATTACTTGTCTGAATAGAAGCTTTTTTGACAGCTTTATGTTACCATTTTGTCCAAGACTGGCATAAATATTCCAAGAATTAAATGTAGAAAAACATGTTTAATAGGAGGGTTTTTTTGTGATTTGTGTGGAGGATATTAGAGCTTTTAATTTGTATTCCCTTTCCATATGATCTTATCTAAAATGCCCTTTCTCTCAACTGGCCATTAGAGCTTGAGTGGACTTTTTCATATTACTTTGAAATATGTGTAAATAAAGCAGTGATGCCCTACCTATGCTGAATATGCATTTCTTTTCTAATAGACAATTTAAAATTAATGATAAAAACTTCAAGGTTATTATCAGCTATACTATCAGCTGAATATTTAAAATATGTGGTACATTCTATAATCATCCTTCAAAGCAGTGTATTCTTCAAAGTTCCTTGAGAAAACTGATTGTTCTAGGAGCAAGAATAAATATGTTTTTCAAGATCTGAGAATGAAATTATTCCTTCAGTGATTAAAACTGGAAAGGGCAGTGTGAGGTACTCGCTTCTAAAAAACATTAAAACTCAGTTTCATAGAGTAGCTGAAAAATAGGGTGCCAGTGAATGGAGGCTGGAGGTGTAAAGGTAGAGATTTCTTATAAAGGGTCAGAATTTAACTCAGTTTTGCAGCAGGCATTATTTTGCCCCAAATACTAAAGCTTTCACATGTATTTTAAAACCCATGAGTATCAAGAGGCTTTGTTCTTACTGCTGTCAACTGGGGTACCTAGTCCTCTAATTCATCCCATGGGGGACCTAACTACTTTGTTTCCTTTTGTAAGAGTTGTTCTCTCAGGAAACCCAACCCATGAGTTCCAGGACACAACCTGCCGGAATTTAGGCCCAGTCTTTCTTCTTTCAACATTTCACTCATGTCTACCACCTGTGCCTCATTTAACTCAGACTCAATCCCTTATGATCCTATATACAGCTTGACCTCAAGATTTTGCATCTCTTCTTTGCCATTGTACTTGAACTCATAACAAGCAACATATGAAAGGCACACGGGGCACTATAAATATTTGGAAAATGAATGTATAGATGACCTGGGTGTCCTACTCTCTCAAACAATCAATGATGAGAAAATTATTCAGTGCATGATTACAAATCCTCATTTCACCTATAACTAAAATCCATTTGAAAATTTAAGCATTTGAATATTATCTAATGTTAGATAGTTATCGATGTTCTAATCATTTCATAAATCATCTGAAGATTTGAAAGCCTTAATTCTTTTAAAAACATCACTCAATAAGCTATACAAATTGAATCACCACCTTTCTGAAACAAATATTTAGGAGACTATTTCCAAAGAATACTTTCCAAATTCATCTTATGTTTGACATGTATGTAATGTGTAGGAGTTTTACTTGTACTCAGCAGAAGGATAAGGAAAAGTCCATCTATTCCATCTACCTGGAATGAAAGCTTGCACAAATTGAATTTTGATGTCTGGAACAGGTCTTTTCCTTTTTTTGTTGTTTTCTATATATAAGAGTTCCTTTTGAAACATAACAAAACTTTAATTTGATCACATTTAAAAACTGGTTTTCCTACTTAGTTTGGCACAGAATTAAGCTTACATTTAGAAATTTCATCTATGTGTTCCTTTATTGAACAATTGAAATTATAAAGTCTGCAGTTTATATGCAGTATTGTTTTAAGAGATGTCTCTTTGGAATAGGAAAACTTTCCAGATTTTACAGTAAGTTTCATTTATAACATTTCAACTCAAAAACAATAGAAAACTTTCTCAAAACCCTGACCTTAATATTTTCTAAACTTTGCATTTATCACATGTTTCTGAAGTTTAGTAGATAATTAACAGAGATATATAGCAGAGAAATTTTTGACACAGAGAAATTATATTAAGGTGCATATAATGTTATATACATGACCAATATCTTCTTAATTTAAAAGGAAAAGATATTTAACAGCAAGTTGTGCTGAGTAACATAAATTTGCATAGAGTCTTAGGAATTAAAAGTTAAATGATCATACTAAATATATTATTTAAGACATATTCCCAATTAATTATGTACTTGATAAAGTTGTTTATTATAAAAATAAAATATAAAGCATATCATTCAGAGTTACTAAATATTCCCTGGGTGCTAATTCAATACATTTCAATGGAAGAGTGTGAATGCATACACAATTCAATGATATATTGATAAATCAAATATGTGTCTCAATAATAAATGGCAAAATGCCTCCAATTACTTTGTGTATTATGTTAATTCTCAAATTTTTCATAATTAGTATGGTGTAAATTACTGTGTTTCTGTTATGTCAGAATGATTTTCTGCAAAATAATGCATTCAATAATCAGCTTTTTTCTTTCATTATTCATCAGTCAATTGAAATAAATAATCCTCACTTATTTGACATTTAGTGAAAAATAAACAAATCTGCTGTTGTTTTATGCACTATAATTTTTTTTAAATATAGATAAAAAAGGAAAACAAACATCTAGATAGTTTGTCTATCTTTCTACTGATCAACTCTGAACTTTGATGGTATCTATTGGATAGAACATGTGTTGTTAGCTACATAATTAATTTTACTCAAGCTGAACCAAATACATCATTTTGCTTGAAAGAGAACATTTTTATTGGCAATTTGATCTCTGGTTCCTCTGCCTTTTCTAAAACCAGCTTGAATATCTGGAAGTTCATGGTTCACGTATTCCTGAAGCCTGAATTGGAGAATTTTGAGCATTCCTTTACTAGCATGTGAGATGAGTGCAATTGTGCGGTAGTTTGAGCATTCTTTGGCATTGCCTTTCTTTGGGATTGGGATGAAAACTGACCTTTTCCAGTCCTGTGGCCACTGCTGAGTTCTCCAAATTTGCTGGCATATTGAGTGTAGCACTTTCACAGCATCATCTTTCAGGATTTGGAATAGCTCAACTGGAATTCTATCACCTCCACTAGCTTTGTTCATAGTGATGCTTTCTAAGGCCCACTTGACTTCACATTCCAGGATGTCTGGCTCTAGGTCAGTGATCACACCATCGTAATTATCTGGTTCATGAAAATCTTTTTTGTACAGTTCTTCTGTGTATTCTTGCCATCTCTTCTTAATATCTTCTGCTTCTGTTAAGACTATACCATTTATGTCCTTTATTGAGCCCATCTTTGCATGAAATGTTCCTTTGGTATTATAGAGTATAGAAATCTAGTAGTATTAATCTATAATTGTATAGAGGACATTAGTGTTAAGAACCATAGGAATACATAGAAATTTGAAAAAAAAAAACTTCTCAAATATAAGTTAAAAAATATTTATAACATATTTTAGAAGCAATTAATTCTATAAAATTATTGGAATATATAAGCTTCTAGTAATATTTACTAATGTTTAAAATGAGTATTTGTGAGTGGAACATGATATAATGTTGAAGTTCTCTTTTATAAAACAGTTCACTATTATCTTGATTTAACATAAAAAATATTATATATATTTTTTAACATTTGCAAAGCCAATGGAAAAACATAGCCTTAATTTCAATGGAAAGTCTTTTTAAAGGGTTAAACAGGGTTCCCTGTAAATTCATGTCCATCTGAAGTATCAAATGTGACCTTATTTGGAAACGAGGTCTTGGCAGATACAACTACTTAATATGGACACACATTGGATTAGGTAATGACTGGTGTTCTTACAGGAAGATCATGTTAAGGCTCTTTCTGGTAATGAGCCTTCATTCTTATTTGTTATAGGTTGAATTGTGTTCTCCAAAATTCATATGTTGAAGTCCTAACCTTTCACTTATAATGTGACTGTATATGTGGATAGGATTTTTAAAGAGGTAGTTAAGTTAAAATGTGGTGGTATAGGTGGGTACTAATCCAATATCACTGATGTCTTCATAAGAGGAGATTAGTACACAGCCATTGCACAGAGGGAAGACCATGTGAGGCATAAGAAGAAGACCATTATCTACAAGTCAAGGAGAGGGCCTCAGAAAAAACCAACCTAATATACTAATCTTGAACATTTAGCCACCAGAATTGTGAGGAAATATATTTCTTCTAAGTAAGCCACTGAGTATCTAGCATTTTGTTATGACAGACCTACCATAAATATTTATTTATATATGTATGGAGTCTTCAACTCCTATTTTATTCCATGTGATTTAACATACCACTATTATTAACTACAAAAGACATAAGAGATGTGGGTTCAATCCCTGATGCAGACGATCTCCTGGAGGAGGACAAGGCAATCCACTCCAGTAATCTTGCCTAGAGAATCCCATGGACAGAGGAGCCTGCCAGGCTACAGTCCATAGGGTCACCAAGAAGTGGACATGACTGAAGTGACTTAGCAGCAGCAGCAGCATTAATTACTTTGATGCATGAAAGTGTGGAAGTGTTAGTTGCTCAGTTGTGTCAGACTATTTGTAACCCCATGGACTATAGCCCACCAGGGTCCTGAGTCCATGGGATTCTCCAGGCAAGAATACTGGAGTGGGTTGCCATTCCCTTCTCCAGGGGATTGAACTCGGATCCCCCACTTTGCAGGCAGGTACTTTATTATCTAAGACACCAGGGGAGCCAGTTTATCCAGGGAGGTTCCCCTTTAAAGGGGCTTTCTTTACACTTTGATGTGTCTCAACTGTTCTCTGAACATATTTTTTCTTTATGACCCCACAAGATATTCTAGATTCATTTCTACTACAGTCCTGAAACTAGGCATTTCTGTCAGGAATAATGGTTGATTTTAGTAAAGGATGCTAGGTAGAAATTTAGATCTGAATGTTCAGTATAATCATGGATTCTAGGAATTCTCAGTAGGAATAGCCAGAGAATATAAGTACATTACCTATATAACATAGTCATAATTGTAATCATCAGTTCAGTTCTGTTCAGTTCAGTCGCTCAGTCTTGTCTAATTCTTTGCGACCCTGCAAACCGCAGCACACCAGGCCTCCGTATCCATCACCAACTACCAGAGTATACCCAAACTCATGTCCACTGAGTCAGTGATGCCATCCAACCATTTCATCCTCTGTTGTCCTCTTCTCCTCCTGGCCTCAATCTTTCACAGCATCAGGGTCTTTTCAAAGGAGTCAGTTGTTTGCGTCAGGTGGCCAAAGTATTGGAGTTTCAGCTTTAGCATCAGTCCTTCCAATAAACACCCAGGACTGATTTCCATTAGGATGGACTGTTTGGATCTCCTTGCAGTCCAAGGGACTCTCAACAGTCTTCTCCAATGCAACAGTCCAAAAACATCAATTCTTCAGTGCTCAGCTTTCTTCACAGTCCAAATCTCACATCCATACATGACCACTGGAAAAACCATAGCCTTGACTAGATGGACCTTTATTGACAAAGTAATGTCTCTGCTTTTTAATATGCTCTCTAGGTTGATCATAACTTTCCTTCCAAAGAGCAAGCATCTTTTAATTTCATGGCTGCAATCACTATCTGTGGTGATTTTGGAGCCCAAAAAAATAGTCAGTCACTGTTTCCCCATTTATTTGCCATGAAGTTACAGGACTGGTTGCCATGATCTTTCTTTTCTGAATGTTGACTTTTAAGCCAACTTTTTCACTCTCTTCTTTCACTTTAATCAACAGGCTCTTTAGTTCTTCTTCACTTTCTGCTGTAAGGGTGGTGTCATCTGCATATCTGAGGTTATTGACCTTTTCCAATCCTGTGGCCACTGCTGAGTTTTCCAAATGTGTTGGCATATTGAGAGAAGCATTTTCACAGCATCATCTTTTAGGATTTGAAGTAGCTCACCTGGAATTCCATCACCTCTGTTAGCTTTGTTCGTAGTGATGCTTCCTAAGGCCCACTAGAATTCACATTCCAGAATGTCTGGCTCTAGGTGAGTGATCATACCATTGTGATTATCTGGGTCACGAATATCTTTTTGTACAGTTCTTCTGTGTATTCTTGCCACCTCTTTTTAATATCTTCTGCGTCTGTAAGGTCCATACCATTTCTGTCCTTTATTGAGCGCATTTTTGCATGAAGTGTAAACATAATTATTTCTAAATCTATTTGTTTATATATGTTAAAGTGAATTATATAGAATGGAAAGGAAAAGCAGGACTTATGGGAAAAATGACTGTATAGTACATGGAATGAAGAGAAATATAGCTGAGGGAACAACTGCTTGTACATTTTAATTTTTATTACTTTAAAAAGAAATAAGCCTCATGGAGATGACAAATACATGAGTATTTTCTATTCTTGAGTTACAACATAAGTGAAGTAACCTCGGTTATGCTCAATTTAAATGCCTATCTGAAGTGCTGACTTCCTCCTGCTACCAATATCAGCAAAGTCCACACTGGTGGACTCCCCATCCCATTATCATCACCTTATTGCCACTTTAGAGCTAATAGTAAGTGAGAAATCTCTAATTTTTCTATGATCTTTTTGTGTAATCCAAGGAAAGCTTTTTTGGTGGGAAAGTAACATTTTTATTTTACTTTTCTAAACTTTATTTAGGAATAATTAAAGGCCAATAAACTATATCCATTTAAATTGTACAATTCATGAGTTTGATAGATATATTCACTCTTGAAATCACTGCCAAAATCAGGACAAAGTCAGAACCCCCATCACATAGCCTATGTCCTTCCTTTTCTTCTATTTCATGTGTGCTCTAACTACATGCACTATCTGTTAACACAACTATGTTTTGGCTGCCTGCCTTTTGAACTTTGAAGGTTTCTATATGTCCCTGATGGCAAAAGTTTCCTTGGAAGCCTTGCCTCAGTATCTTTCCTAATTGAAATCAGCAACTGCAGTACCTTCAACAGTGTTAGTAAAGAATATACTATGTGTTTAATAGAAGTATGTTATTACTACACTGCCAAAAGCAGGAATGCATAAGCCTTTTTATTCATAAAAATCTAGGTTATATTTTTTCTCTAGAGTAGAGATTATATATGCATAGGAAAATACACATCCACCCACCCCCACCTACACACACATGCACATGCTCTCACATAAACACATACACATTACAGGGATGTGCTGTAAAAATGTGCAGACCTCTCCCATCATTTAAAATCCAGCTTGCACTTCTGGAAGTTCTCTGTTCATGTGCTGCTGAAGCCTAGCTTGAAGGATTTGAGTGTAATCGTGCTAGCATGCCAACAAGTCCATATAGTCACAGCTACGGTTTTTCCAGTAGTCATGTACAGATGTGAGATTTGGATCATAAAAAAGGCTATGCACCAAAAAATTGATGCTTTCAAGCTGTGGTGCTAAAGAAGACACTTGAAAGTCCCTTGGGCAGCAAGGAGATCAAACCAGTCAGTCCGAAAGGAAATCAACCCTGAATAGTTATTGGAAGGACTGATGGTGAACCTGAAACTACAGAACTGTGGCCACCTGATGAGAAGAGCTGGCTTCTTGAAAAAGACCCTGATGCTGGAAAAGATTGAGGGCGAGAGGAGAACAGGGCGACAGCGGATGAGATGGTTGGATGGGATCACTTATTTCAATGGACATGAGTTTGAGCAACTCTGGGAGATGGTAAAGGACTGGTAAGCCTGGTGTGCTGCAATTCATGGGATCACAAAGAGTCTGACAGGACAGAACAACAATTCCATCACTCATTAGGTTCAGTTCAGTTCAGTTTGCTCAGTCATGCCTGACTCTTTGCAACCCCATGAATCGCAGCACGCCAGGCCTCCTTGTCCATCACCAACTCCCGGAGTTCACTCAAACTCATGTCCATTGAGCCATCATTCATTACTTTTATTTAATTCACTAGAAATTTTATTTATTCAAAACTCTGTTCATTTTTAACCTCTATAATTATAACTTCCCCTCCAAGAAAAATTAAATTTTATTTGCAGTGTCTAATGAGAAAAGTCATGAGCTCCTAAGGCTAGGGTATATTAGGAAAAACCAATGGTTTATCTACATTCCTGAAGACAAAGAATGCAACAGCTTTTGTTCCTATTTATGCCCAACATCTACTTAATAATATAGACCACGTAACTTGTTTGCCCATTGGATTAGAAATTTTTTAAATTTGTACTTTGAGGAAAAGTCACCTTTGATGATACTTTTTCCCGGTGGCTCAGACATTAAAGAATCTGCCTGCAGTGCAGGAAACCTGGATTCCATCCCTGGGTCAGGAAGATCCCCTGGTGAAGGGAATGGCAACACACTCCAGTACTCTTGCTTAGAAAAATCCCATGGACAGGGAAACATGGAGAACTACAGTCCATGGGGTTGCAAAGAGTTGGGGATGACTGAACAACTAACACACACACACACACACACACACACACACAACCCCTTTTATGCTACAGCAGTTAAAATACCATGGCCCACTCTATTTTCTTAGTAATCAGAGAGCTGTCCTTCTCAAGCCCAATGTCTCTGACACTTAACTGGTGCCTACTATTTTAAAGGAATGATAAGAAAAAATTGATTATGATTCCATACTGATAACAGTATAATAGAGAGAATTGAAAATATAGTTCCAGGATTTATATGAAGATACAAAAGGTGGGGGATAAGCAGCGATAAATGCTGAAGGAAAAACAAGTAACATTAAAAACTTAGACATGTACACAGGGAAATATTCATACTCTGTGTTTTTAATTTATCATGCTTTATGTATTGGTCATAGCAAACATCCTCTTCCAACAACACAAGAGAAGACTCTACACATGGACATCACCAGACAGTCAATCCCAAAATCAGACTGATTATACTCTTTGCAGCCAAAGATGGAGAAGCTCTATACAGTCAGCAAAAACAAGACTGGGAGTTGACTGTGGCTCAGATCATGAACTCCTTATTGCCAAATTTAGACTTAAATTGAAGAAAGTAGGGAAAACCACTAGACCATTCAGGTATGACCTAAATCAAATTCCTTATGATTATACAGTGGAAGTGAGAAATACATATTTAAGAGCCTAGATCTGATAGATAGAGTGCCTGAGGAAATATGGATTGAGGTTCATGACCTTGTACAGGAGACAGGGATCAAGACAATCCCCAGGGAAAAGAAATGCAAAAAGGCAAAATGGCTGTCTGGGGAGGCCTTACAAATAGCTGAGAAAAGAAGAGAAACAAAAAGCAAAGGAGAAAAGGAAAGACATAAGCATCTGAATGCAGAGTTCCAAAGAATAGCAAGAAGAGATAAGAAAGCCTTCCTCAGTGATCAGTGCAAAGAAATAGAGGAAAACAACAGAATGGGAAATCTCATCAAGAAAATTAGAGAAAACAAGGGGACATTTCATGCAAAGATGGGCTCAATAAAGGACAGAAATGGTATAGTCTTAACAGAAGCAGAAGATATTAAGAAGAGGTGGCAAGAATACACAGAAGAACTGTACAAAAAAGACCTTCATGACCAAGGTAATCACGATGGTGTGATCAATGACCTAGAGCCAGACATCCAGGAATGTGAAGTCAAGTGGGCCTTAGGAAGCATCACTAGGAACAAAGCTAGTGGAGGTGATGGAATTCCAGTGGAGCTATTTCAAATCCTGAAAGATGATGTTGAGAAAGTGCTGCACTCAATGTGCCAACACATTTGGAAAACTCAGCAGTGGCCACAGAACTGGAAAAGGTCAGTTTTCATTCCAATCCCAAAGAAAGGCAATGCCAAAGAATGCTCAAACTACCGCACAATTGCATCTCACATGCTAGAAAAGTAATGCTCAATATTCTCCAAGCCAGGCTTCAGCAATACATGAACCGTGAACTTCCTGATGTTCAAGCTGGTTTTAGAAAAGGCAGAAGAACCAGAGATCACATTGCCAACATCTGCTGGATCATGGAAAAAGCAAGAGAGTTCCAGAAAAACATCTATTTCTGCTTTGTTAACTATGCCAAAGCCTTTGACTGTGTGGATCACAATAAACTGTGGAAAATTCTGAAAGAGATGGGAATACCAGACCACCTGACCTGCCTCTAGAGAAATCTGTATGAAGGTCAGGAAGCAACAGTTAGAACTGGTCATGGAACAATAGACTGATTCCAAAGAGGAAAAGGAGTACTTCAAGGCTCTGTATTGTCACCATGTTTACTTAACTTATATGCAGAGTACATCATGAGAAATGCTGGACTGAAAGAAACAAAAGCTGGAATCAAGGTTGCCGGGAGAAATATCAATAACCTCAGATATTCAGATAACACCACCCTTTTGGCAGAAAATGAAGATGAACTAAAAAGCCTCTTGATGAAAGTGAAAGTGGAGAGTGAAAAAGTTGGCTTAAAGCTAAACATTCAGAGAACGAAGATCATGGCATCTTGTCCCATCACTACATGGGAAATAGATGGAGAAACAGTGGAAACAGTGTCAGACTTTATTTTTCTGGGCTTCAAAATCACTGCAGATTGTGACTTCAGCCATGAAAGATTCTTACACCTTGGAAGGAAATTTATGACCAACCTAGATAGCATATTCAAAAGCAGAGACATTACTTTGCCAACAAAGGTCCAGCTAGTCAAGGCTATGGTTTTTCCTGTGGTCATGTATGGATGTGAGAGTTGGACTGTGAAGAAAGCTGAGCGCCGAAGAATTGATGCTTTTGAACTATGGTGTTGGAGAAGACTCTTGAGAGTCCCTTGGACTGCAAGGAGATCCAACCAGTCCATTCTGAAGGAGATCAGACCTGGGATTTCTTTGGAAGAAATGATGCTAAAGCTGAAACTCCAGTACTTTGACCACCTCATGTAAAGAGTTGACTCATTGGGAAAGACTCTGATGCTGGGAGGGATTGGGAGCAGGAGGAGAAGGGGACGACAGAGGATGAGATGGCTGGATGGCATCACTGACTCAATGGATGTGAGTCTGAGTGAACTCCGGGAGTTGGTGATGGACAGGGAGGCCTGGCGTGCTGCAGTTCATGGGGTCGCAAAGAGTCGGACACGAGTGAGCGACTGAACTGAACTGAACTGATGCTGTTGTTGTTCCCTGTCTCTGTCTTCAAGTCTCCCACTGTATTAATTAGTTTTCTTCTAATTTTTCTTTATCTTCCTTGGCACTTGCACTATGGTAGATAGAACTGTTGGTTCTGTGATAACTGTTCATCTTTTCCTTAGTAATGTACCCCCTGATTTTTAGGTTGGAAAATAAGTACCCACATGTCACAAGCAGGTCTGTGTCACTGCTGTTTGACTAAAGTCTTGCCAAAATGAAGCCAAAACATCTTGTTTCAGCTTCATTAAAAGACAAATGGCCAGTATCCTATGCCCTCATCTCTTTTTCCCCTTTTCAGATGGACCATAGGTGGTTATTTGGGAATAGAACCAACAACTTAAGCCATGAGGTGAATTGGGAATATTGGATAGCAGGTTAGGGCAAAAGAGAGGAGATTAGGTCCCAGGGAAAGTATAGTAGAACCATCCTGAACACCCTGAATTGTCTCACTATAGACTTTCATCTGACAAAATGGATGTTGTCCTTGTTTAAACCATTGCAATTTTGCATTTGTTTTATTACTCTCGGCCAAACCTAACCATGTTAATAGACTTGTAAAGAACATTATCTTCTTGGGAAAGTACCTCATCAAGGATTTATTTCTACTAGCCCTCCGTCCTGTCTACATTTTGCTTCTAGGTTAGCAGAAAACTGTGTTCTTTTAAAGGCTTCAGTTCAGTTCAGTCGCTCACTCGTGTCTGACTCTTTGTGACCCCATGAATCGCAGCACACCAGGCCTCCCTGTCCATCACCAACTCCGGCAGTTCACCCAGACTCATGTCCATCAAGTCAGTGATGCCATCCAGCCATCTCATCCTCTGTCATCCCCTTCTCCTCCTGCCTCCAATCCCTCCCAGCATCAGAGTCTTTCCCAATGAGTCAGCTCTTCACATGAGGTGGCCAAAGTATTGGAGTTTCAGCTTTTGCATCAGTCCTTCCAATGAACACCCAGGACTGATCTCCTTCAGAATGGACTGGTTGGATCTCCTTGCAGTCCAAGGGACTCTCAAGAGTCTTCTCCAACACCACAGTTCAAAAGCATCAATTCTTCGGTGCTCAGCCTTCTTCACAGTCCAACTCTCACATCCATACATAACCACTGGAAAAACCATAGCCTTAACTAAACGGAACTTTGTTGGCAAACTAATGTCTCTGCTTTTGAATATGCTATCTAGGTTGGTCATAACTTTCCTTCCAAGGAGTAAGCTTCTTTTAATTTCATGGCTAGAGTCACCATCTGCAATGATTTTGGATCCAAAAAAAATAAAGTCTGACACTGTTTCCACTGTTTCCCCATCTGTTTTCCATGAAGTGATAGGACCAGATGTCATGATCTTCGTTCTCTGAATGTTTAGCTTTAAGCCAACTTTTTCACTCTCCTCTTTCACTTTCATCAAGAGGCTTTTTAGTATCTTCATTTTCTGCCATAAGGGTGGTGTCATCTGCATATCTAAGGTTATTGATATTTCTCCCAGCAATCTTGGTCCCAGCTTGTGCTTCATCCAACCAAGCGTTTCTAATGATGTACTCTGCATATAAGTTAAATAAGCAAGATGACAATATAGAGCATTGAGGTACTCCTTTTCCTATTTAGAACCAGTCTGTAGTTCCATGTCCAGTTGTAACTGTTGTTTCCTGACCTGCATATAGGTTTCTCAAGAGGCAGATCAGGTGGTCTGGTATTCCCATCTCTTTCAGAATTTTCCACAGTTTATTATGATCCACACAGTCAAAGGCTTTGGCAGAGTCAATAAAGCAGAAATAGATGATTTTCTGGAACTCTTTTGATTTTTCCACGTTCCAACGATGCTGGCAATTTGATCTCTGGTTCCTCTGCTTTTTCTAAAACCAGCTTGAATATCTGGAAGTTCATGGTTCATATATTCCTGAAGCCTGGACTGGAGAATTTTGAGCATTACTTTACTAGCATGTGAGACGAGTGCAATTGTGCGGTAGTTTGAGCATTCTTTGGCATTGCCTTTTTTTGGGATTGGAATGAAAACTGACCTTTTCCAGTTCTGTGGCCACTGCTGAGTTTTCCAAATTTGCTGGCATATTGAGTGCAGCACTTTCACAGCATCATCTTTCAGGATTTGAAATAGCTCAACTGGAATTCCATCACCTCCACTCGCTTTTCCCCTAGTCATGCTTTCTAAGGCCCACTTGACTTCACATTCCAGGATGTCTGGCTCTAGATGAGTCATCACATCATGGTGATTACCTTGGTCGTGAAGATCTTTTTTGTACAGTTCTTCTGTGTATTCTTGCCACCTCTTCTTAATATCTTCTGCTTCTTAGGTCCCTACCATTTCTGTCCTTTATCGAGCCCATCTTTGCATGAAATGTTCCCCTGGTATCTCTAATTTTCTTGAATAGATCTCTAGTCTTTCCCATTCTGTTGTTTTCCTCTATTTCTTTGCATTGATCGCTGAGGAAGGCTTTCTTATTTCTCCTTGCTATTCTTTGGGACTCTGTATTCAGATGCTTATGTCTTTCCTTTTCTCCTTTGCTTTTTGCTTCTCTTCTTTTCACTGCTATTTGTAAGGCCTCCCCAGACAACCATGTTGCTTTTTTGCATTTCTTCTCCCTGGGGATAGTCTTGATCCCTGTCTCCTGTACAATGTCATGTACCTCCATCCATAGTTCATCAGGCACTCTATCAGATCTAGGCCCTTATATCTATTTCTCACTTCCACTGTATAATCATAAGGGATTTGATTTAGGTCATACCTGAATGGTCTAGTGGTTTTCCCTACTTTCTTCTATTTCAGTCTGAACTTGGCAATAAGAAGTTCATGATCTGATCCACAGTCAGCTCCCGGTCTTGTTTTTTCTGACTATATAGAGCTTCTCCATCTTTGGCTGCAAAGAATATAATCAATCTGATTTTGGTATTGACCATCTGGTAATGTCCATGTGTAGAGTCTTCTCTTGTGTTGTTGGAAGAAGGTGTTTGCTATGACCAGTGAATTCTCTTAGCAAAACTTTATTAGCCTTTTCCCTGCTTCATTCTGTGTTCCAAAGCCAAATTTGCCTGTTACCCCAGGTGTTTCTTGACTTCCTACTTTTGCATTTCAGTCCCCTATAATGAAAAGGACATCTTTTTTGGGTGATAGTTCTAAAAGGTCTTGTAGGTCTTCACAGAAGCTTTCGACTTCAGCTTCTTCAGTGTTACTGGTTGGGGCATAGACTTGGATTACTGTGATATTGAATGATTTGCCTTAAATAGTTATTTGTACAAAAATGAGTTCATTAATTTATTTGCTTAACACTACTTTTGTATTTGTTTTCTTCCTTCTGTATTCATCTACTTATATTCAATGGAATACATTTTCCAAAGTTTTTCAGGGAGACTCTGATGTAGATACATTTGCTAAGTAGTCTATTTAGAATTGTATTAGTCATCAAATCTTGCACTGAAAAACAATTTGTCTGATGAATTTATAAAATCATATATTTTCTTTAAAATTTGGAATATATCTCTGATTTGTAAACTCAAATACTGATGATATTAATTCTGAATTCAGTTTTATTCTTAACTGCTCTTTAGGTGATTTTTGTCTTTATTCTACCAGCTTTTAGGATTTTCTCCCTGTATTGAGAAAAACACTTTCAGAATGTTTTGAAATGTGTGGTTTTAGCTTTAACCTAACTGGTGCTCAATAAAGTCTTGTAATCTCATGATCCCATTTTTCCTTGTATTGTGTGAAACTCTCATCTTTCATGTCTTCAATAATCACATCACACTCTTTACCTTTATTTTCTGAAACTGCCAGAGAGAAGTTAGCACCTCTGTATCTATTAATATTCTCCACCTCTCTCTCCTTTGCCTATTTACTTTACATTTTATCCCAGTGGGTTGTGTTCTGGGAAAATTTTTCCCTCTAATTTTTCACATGATTAATTTTTGTTCAGCTTTATACATTCTGCTACTTAACCCAATTACTGATATTTAAAATTTTTAGTAATTAAATTTTTCATTTTCAAGATCTTCAATAAATTCTTCTCTCTCTTAAAGAAAAAAAAAACATTTTATTTTATTTTTTGGCTGCTCTGCAAGGCATACAGAATTTTAGTTCCCTGCCTAGGTTTGGAACCTATGTCCCCTGCAATGAGGTATAGATTCTTAACCACTGGATCACCAGAGGAGTGCTTAAATTCTTCTCTTAACCACCAGTTTTTATCTTTTGCTGCCATAACACAGAACTTTAAATCTGTGAAAAAAATTCATCAAGCTTATTTGCAATATACATTTCTCCTTGGGCAACAATTTTTGCCTCTTGAAGGTCCTGACACACACCTCATTGATTTGGTAGACTGATGGAGCACTCATTTTTGCGGTTGAGAATACATGATAGAGTGTGGGCTGTCATTGCTTGTGATTTCCACCTGTGTGAACAGGAATAAATACTTTTGCTTCTTGTGTTCAGCTCTGTGAGAGTAAGCAATGGATAAGATGTATGATAGGATTCAATCTCAAAAACTATTTTTTGCCTTAATTTCTCACAGCATTTTCAACCATCCAAGGACACTGTACTGCCCATAAAACTCTGGAAGAAAAAAAAAAAAAAAAACACTTAGATTTATTGAGTGTACCTTAAATTCAAATAGTCATTCTCTCAATCAAATATACCTTATTGTATATTTATATAGGGATACTGTTGGGTAGCTTTCAGAACACTTCCACTGAGACCTCACAGAAACTCATGGATTGGCCTTTGTGGAGAGTGAATCTATTTGGAAGAAGAGACAGTTAAATTGTATTGATTACTTTGCTTTTGACAATGAAGCTACTGGACAAAATTTAATGTTTTCTTTTTGTGTGTGTGAAAACACCACATTAAAAAATTTAGACAAACTTTTAAATATGTGATAACCACCTTAGTAATTTTTCTCAAAGAATATCAAATTCCTATCACATTAGTACATTAACACTCTAACTGATTTACAATTAGGAAATTTCAAAACACAGATGAAATATAGATTATCCACTAATATAAATAGTGCTTCTTTGGGGAGAAAACTGTGGATACAAGGATGTTTTTTTCTTTTTAATCACTATATACATTGGCCTTCATTTCTCTGAAATGTTTTCATAAGGAAGTATAATTAATACCACATGTCTTTATAGTAATATTAGAGTTTATAAATGGTTCTTCCTTCCATAGTACACATGTAGATTTGAAACTTGGTTATCATCTAGATTTCTCCTTCCAAGTCCCTTTTGGTAACACATAAATAATGAACTTCACTTTTTTAAAGTTTATGTATAAATTCATATAAACAAAATGTACATTTTCATACAATCTGATAAGCTTTGCCAAATATATAAATAAATGCAACCAGTACTCCAGTTAAGAAATATATTTCCTACATCCCCAAAAGTTCTGTTTTCCCCCCCAATTTTGGCTATTTTAGATATAACTCCCAATAAAATTCATACAGACAGACTTTGTACAGACATATTTTCCTTTCTCTTGGGTAAATATATAGGAAGATTTCAGAATCAAAAAGTAAGTGTATGTAACTTTATATAAATCTATCAAACTGTTTTCAAAAATGACTGTTTCACTTATACTTCCATCAGCTTAATGATATTAAGCATCATTACATGGGCTTGCATTCCATTTGGAATCTCTTGTAAGTTATCTATTAAAATATTTTATCTATATTTTAATTGTTTAGTAGGTTTTTTTTTTACATTTTTGCTATAGAATAGTATGAATTCAATATTGATTCTGGTTTGAAATCTTTGGTCAGATTACACATATATACATGCACACACATATATATGTATAATGACATGTTCTGCAAATCTATGGTTTCAGTTCAGTTTAGTCACTCAGTCGTGTCCAACTCTTTGTGACCCCATGAACCACAGCACTCCAGGCCTCTCTGTCCATCACCAACTCCTGGAGTCCACCCAAACCCATGTCCATCGAGTCTGTGATGCCATCCAGTCATCTCATCCTCTGTTGTCCCCTTCTCCTCCTGCCCTTAATCTTTCCCAGCATCAGGGTCTTTTCCAATGAGTCAGCTCTTCACATGAGGTGGCCAAATTATTGGAGTTTCAGCCTCCGCATCAGTCCTTCCAATGAACACCCAGGACTGGTCTCCTTTAGGATGGACTGGTTGGATCTACTTGCAGTCCAAGGGACTCACAAGAGTCTGCTCCAACACCACAGTTCAAAAGCATCAACTCTTCGGCCAGATGGTCAAGACTGAATCTGTGGTTTACTTTTCTATATTTGTAATGTTGCTTGTCTTTTAAGATATATATTTAAAAGCTAAGGTCTAATTTATAGTTTTATTTTTCTTTGCTTACCTCAGATTCTTAAAGTTTTCTTAAAATTGTTAGTTTTTAACTTAGATTACGATCTATTTTCTATCTCAAATTAATATTTTTCTCTGTGTGTGAGAAAGGGTTAACATTTCCTATATTCATGTGACTTTAAAAGCTTTTCAGGCATCATATGCTATAAAAATGATCATTTAATTTTTGAGTTAATTAATTCCTCCATGAAATTTGTTCCTTTGATATGTTTACCATATATGTTTATCCATATATGATATCTACATTCTCTTGATTACTATAGCTTTGTGGTAAGTTTCAAAATAAAATTAGTATATTTCCCCTATTATTATTTTTCTAAGATTGTTTTGAACTTCCCTAGTGGCTCAGATGGTAAAGCATATGCCTGCAGTGTGGGAGACCCAGGTTCAATCACAGGATTGGGAAGATCCCCTGGAGAAGGAAATGGCAACCCACTCTAGTACTCTTGCCTGGAAAATCCCATGGGTGGAGGAGCCTGGTGGGCTACAGTCCATGGATTGTTTTGGCCCTAAATCCACTTATTTTATTTACTTTTTGGTAAGTTCTTTGGTAATACTTAGTATATACAACCATGTCTTTTTAAAATAAAGATTGTTTTACTTGCTCATTTTAATCTTAATGTTATTAATTTCCTTTTCATGACTTAGTCATTAGCTAGGATCTCTAACACAATTTTGATGAAAGTCTGGACAATGGATATTTCTATCTGCTTTTGGATCTTAGGAGAATAATGTACAATATTTCACTATTAGGTACAATGTTAGTTGTATGTTTGTCATAGATGGCCTCTAGATGATAAATTGAGATCTTTTAAACACCAGTGTGCTGAAGGTTCTTATCATGAACTAGTGTTGACTTTTGTAAATCAATTTTTTACATATATGGATATTATAGTATCATTTTCTACTGTTAACATCTTCAATTATATTGTTTTATTTTTGAATGTTATAAGTAAACCCTGCCTTTCTAAGACAAACCTATTTAGTTATGTGACGTATATATTTTATATGTCTTGATGTTTATATTTCTAGATTATATATACATGTACACCCACACACACACTTCTGAATTCAAACTGCTAATATTTTATTGTAAGTTTTTGCATAAGGTTAATGAGAAATATTAGTCTGTAAATTAGTCTGTTGCTCTCTCATAAAATGCAATGACAGGTTTTGGTGTCAGAGATATGTTAGCCTTATAAAATATTTTGTTAGATGTTTCTGCTTTATATTTTATGAAAGACTTTATATTTTATAGGCATTATTTCTTCGTCAAGTGTTTGATAGAAACAACTAGTGAAGTAAAATTTTTCTGAGATATTTTTTGAGAAGATTTTTGATAATTCATTAATAAGTTAGTTCACTCGTCAGTCATGTCCAACTCTTTGCAACCCTATGAATTGCAGCACACCAGGCCTCCCTGTCCATCACCAACTCCCAGAGTTCACTTAGACTCATGTCCATCGAGTCAGTGATGCCATCCAGCCATCTCATCCTCTGTCGCCCCTTCTCCTCCTGCCCCCAATCCCTCCCAGCATCAGAGTCTTTTCCAATGAGTCAACTCTTTGCATGAGGTGGCCAAAGTACTGGAGTTTCAGCTTCAGCATCATTCCTTCCAAAGAAACCCCAGGGCTGATCTGCTTCAGAATGGACTGGTTGGATCTCTTTGTAGTCCAAGGGACTCTCAAGAGTCTTCTCCAACACCACAGTTCAAAACCACCAATTCTTGGGCACTCAGCTTTCTTCACAGTCCAACTCTCACATCCATACATGACCACTGGAAAAACCATAGCCTTGACTAGCTGGACCTTTGTTGGCAAAGTAATGTCTCTGCTTTTGAATATGCTATCTAGGTTGGTCATAACTTTCCTTCCAAGGAGTAAGCATCTTTTAATTTCATGGCTGCAGTCACCATCTGCAATGATTTTGGAGCCCGAAAAATAAAGTCTGACACTGTTTTCACTGTTTTCCCATCTATTTCCTATGAAATGATGGGACCAGATGCCATGATCTTCATTTTCTTAATGTTGAGCTTTAAGCCAACTTTTTCAATCTCCTCTTTCACCTTCATCAAGAGGCTTTTGAGTTCCTCTTCACTTTCTGCCATAAGGTTGGTGTCATCTGCGTATCTGAGGTTATTGATATTTCTTCCAGCAATCTTGATTCCAGTTTGTGCTTCCTCCAGTCCAGCGTTTCTCATGATGTACTCTGCATATAAGTTAAATAAACATGGTGACAATATGCAGCCTTGACGTACTCCTTTTCCTCTTTGGAACCAGTCTGTTGTTCCATGTCCAGTTCTAACTGTTGCTTCCTGACCTGCACACAGATTTCTCAAGAGGCAGGTCAGGTGGTCTGGTATTCCCATCCCTTTCAGAATTTTCCACAGTTTATTATGATTCACACAGTCAAAGGCTTTGGCAGAGTCAATAAAGCAGAAATAGATGTTTTTCTGGAACTCTCTTGCTTTTTCCATGATCCAGCAGATGTTGGCAATTTGATCTTTGGTTCCTCTGCCTTTTCTAAAACCAGCTTGAATATCTGGAAGTTCACAGTTCACGTATTGCTGAAGCCTGGCTTGGAGAATTTTGAGCATTACTTTACTAGCGTGTGAGATGAGTTCAATTGTGCGGTAGTTTGAGCATTCTTTGGCAATGCCTTTCTTTGGGATTGGAATGAAAACTGACCTTTTCCAGTCTTGTGGCCACTGCTGAGATTTCCAAATTTGCTGGTATACTGAGTGCAGCACTTTCACAGCATCATCTTTAGGATTTGAAACATCTCAACTGGAATTCCATCAACCCTACTAGCTTTTGTTAAGAACTATATGACCATATACATATTCTAATTATCCCATCCAAGCTTTGGCAAGTTGTGCCTTTAAGAAATTAGTAAATTTTATCTAAATTCTTAAATTTATTGTCATTAGCTGTACATAATATTCCTTTATTATAATGACAATATCTAAATATGCCATAATGATATTCTTCCTATAATCCTTGATATTTAACAATAGTGTTATCTATTTTGTTGTTTAACATAAAGATTTGTTAATTTTCTTAATTTCCAAAATACTCTAGCTTTTATTTTTCAATTTAATTGATTTCCTTTCTTTTTAAAGTTTTTCTATCATTTTTGTTGAGTTTAATTCATCTTCTTTTCTAACTTCCTCAGGTACAATATCAGGACATTAATTTTTAGACCCTTCTTTTCTAAAATAAATATTTAAAGACATACTCTGTAAGGACTGTTTTTGCTATGTTGTACAACTTTGGATATGTTTTCTATTTATTTTTGTGTCAGATCAGATCAGATCAGTTGCTCAGTCCTGTCCGACTCTTTGTGACCCCATGAACTGCAGCACACCAGGCCTCCCTGTCCATCATCAATTCCCGGAGGTCACTCAGACTCACATCCATCGAGTCAGTGATGCCATCCAGCCATCTCATCCTCTGTCGTCCCCTTCTCCTCCTGCCCCCAATCCCTCCGAGCATCAGAGTCTTCTCCAATGAGTCAACTCTTTGCATGAGGTGGCCAAAATACTGGAGCTTCAGCTTCAGCATCATTCCTTCCAAAGAAATGCCAGGGCTGATCTTCTTCAGAATGGACTGGCTGGATCTCCTTGCAGTCCAAGGGACTCTCAAGAGTCTTCTCCAACACCACAGTTCAAAAGCATCAATTCTTCAGCGCTCAGCCTTCTTCACAGTCCAGCTCTCACATCCATACATGACCACAGGAAAGACCATAGCCTTGACTAGGCGAACCTTTGTTGGCAAAGTAATGTCTCTGCTTTTGAATATGCTATCTAGGTTGGTCATAACTTTCCTTCCAAAGAGTAATAGTTAAAATATTTTTTTTATGTGTGCTTTCTTCTTACACACATGGTTTATTTGGTTTATTTAGAAATACTTTTGTTTATTTCCAAGTGTTTGATTATTTTGAGGTAACTTATTTTTTTTTTTTAATGGATAGACTTTTATTTTATTTTATTTTTACAATATTGTATTACTTTTACTATACATCGAGATGGATCCGCCACCAGAATACCCGTGCTCCCCATCCTGAACCCCCCTCCCTCCCCCCTCCCACACCATCCCTCCAGGTCATCCCAGTGCTCCAGTCCCAGGCATCCGTTATCCGGCATCGTACCTGGACTGACTCGTTTCAGATATGATATTATACATATTTCAATGCTATTCTCCCCAATCGTCCCACCCTCTCCCAGTCCCAGAGTTCAAAAGTCTATTCTATACATCAGTGTCTCTTTTGCTGTCTCATAAGCAGGGTGATTGTTACCATCTTTCTAAATTCCATATATATGCGTTAGTATACTGTATTTGTGTTTTTCTTTCTGGCTTACTTCACTCTGTATAATAGGCTCCAGTTCCATCCACCTCAATAGAACTGATTCAAATGTATTCTTTTTAATGGCTGAGTAATACTCCATCGTGTATATGTACCACAGCTTGCTTATCCATTCATCTGTGGATGGGCATCTAGGTTGCTTCCACTTCCTGGCTATTGTAAACAGTGCTGCTATGAACATTGGGGTACACGTGCCTCTTTCAATTCTGGTTTTCTCAGTGTGTATGCCCAGCAGTGGGATTGCTGGGTCATAAGGCAGTTCTATTCCCAGTTTTTTGAGGAATCTCCATACTGTTCTCCATAATGGCTGTACTAGTTTGCATTCCCACCAACAGTGTAAGAGGGTACCCTTCTCTCCGCACCCTCTCCAGCATTTATTGCTTGTGGATTTTTGGATCGCAGCCATTCTGACTGGCATGTAATGGTATCTCATAGTGGTTTTGATTTGCATTTCTCTGATAATGAGCGATGTTGAGCATCTTTTCATGTGTTTGTTAGCCATCTGTATGTCTTCTTTGGAGAAATGTCTATTAAGTTCTTTGGCCCATTTTTTGATTGGGTCGTTTATTTTCCTGGAATTGAGCTGTAGAAGTTGCTTGTATATTTCTATATTTAGAAAACTATAAAACACTGCTGAAAGAAATTAAAGAGGACACTAATAGATGGAGGAATATTCCTTGTTCGTGGATTGGTAGAATCAATATAGTGAAAATGAGTATACTACCCAAAGCAATTTATAGATTCAATGCAATGCCCATCAAGCTACCAACAGTATTCTTCACAGAGCTAGAACAAATAATTTCTCAATTTGTATGGAAATACAAAAAACCTCGAATAGCCAAAGATATCTTGAGAAAGAAGAACGGAACTGGAGGAATCAACCTGCCTGACTTCAGGCTCTACTATAAAGCTACAGTCATCAAGACAGTATGGTACTGGCACAAAGACAGAAACATAGATCAATGGAACAAAATAGAAAGTCCAGAGATAAATCCACGCACATATGGTCACCTAATCTTTGAGGTAACTTATTAAGTTCAATTCTAACTTCATTGCAGACAGAAATTGTATTCAATATGACTTCTTTAATTTAAATCCTTTCAAATTTATTAAGATTATTTCATGGACCAAGACTTGTTAAATACTTATAATAAGGTTTGTCACTCTTTTCTAACTCAAGGGGACTTATTTATTTTGGTCCATATTCTCTTATTTATTTATTTTAAATTTAAATTTATTTATTTTAATTAGAAGCAACAGTTAGAAATGTACATGGAAAAACCGACTTGTTCCAAAGAGGAAAAGGAGTTCGTCAAAGCTGTATATTGTCACCCTGTTTATTTAACTTATATGCAGAGTACATCTTGAGAAATGCTGGACTGGAAGAAGCACAACCTGGAATCAAGATTACCAGGAGAAATATCAATAACCTCAGATATGCAGATGACACCACCCTTATGGCAGAAAGTGAAGAGGAACTCAAAAGCCTCTTGATGAAGGTGACAGAGGAGAGTGAAAAAGTTGGCTTAAAGCTCAACATTCAGAAAACGAAGATCATGGCATCTGGTCCCATTATTTCTTGGGAAATAGATGGGGCAACAGTGGAAACTGTGTCAGACTTTATTTTTCTGGGCTCCAAAATCACTGCAAATGGTGACTGCAGCCATGAAATTAAAAGATGCTTACTCCTTGCATGGAAAGTTATGACCAACCAAGATAGCATATTCAAAAGCAGAGACATTACTTTGGCAACAAAGGTCCGTCTAGTCAAGCCTATGGTTTTTCCTGTGGTCATGTATGGATGTGAGAGCTGGACTGTGAAGAAGGCTGAGCGCTGAAGAATTGATGCTTTTGAACTGTGGTGTTGAAGAAGATCTTGAGAGTGCCTTGACAGCAAGGAGATCCAACCAGTCCATTCTGAAGGAGATCAGCCCTGGCATTTCTTTGGAGGGAATGATGCTAAAGCTGAAACTCCAGTACTTTGGCCACCTCATGCGAAGAGTTGACTCATTGGAAAAGACTCTGATGCTGGGAGGGATTGGGGGCAAGAGGAGAAGGGGACGACAGAGGATGAGATGGCTGGATGGCATCACTGACTCGATGGACGTGAGTCTCAGTGAAGTCCGCGAGTTGGTGATGGACAATGAGGTCTTATGTGGTGCGATTCATGGGGTCGCAAAGAGTCAGACACGACTGAACGACTGATCTAATCTAATCTAATCTAATTTTAATTAGAGGTTAATTACTTTACAATATTGTATTGGTTTTGCCATACATTAACATGAATCCACCACGGGTGTACACGTGTTCCCTTAGAGTTTTGTTAACAAATTTAAGTTTAAATGAGTTCATTTTCTGTATGTTTGCCTTCTTCTATCTTAAGTATCTGGGTTAGCTATGCCTTGCATAATACAATGAAGTATACAATTCCGATGAATAATATTTTAAAATTATAATAAGATGTTTACTAATAACTAGAGTCAGAGAAGGCAATGGCACCCCACTCCAGTACTCTTGCCTGGAAAATCCCATGGACGGAGGAGCCTGCAAGGCTGAAGTCCATGGGGTCACTGAGGGTCGGACATGACTGAGCGACTTCACTTTCACTTTTCACTTTCATGCATTGGGGAAGGAGATGGCAGCCCACTCCAGTGTTCTTGCCTGCAGAATCCCAGTGACGGGTGAGCCTGGTGGGCTGCCATCTATGTGGTCGCACAGAGTCGGACACGACTGAAGTGACTTAGCAGCCATAACTAGAGTATAACAATGTAGGATCAAATATTCCCTCTCAAAAATGAAACATTCTCCTTCACTCAGAACGTCTGTGTCCTTATTCAAATTGAAGTTATATTAAAATTTATATTTCATATAATTGAATGGTATTGACTAATACAATTAAAATATAGATAAAAAATAACCTTTTCAGAAAAAAATTGAAAAGATGATGACATCTAGATACCAATAGGATTGTAGAGACAATTAAGAATTACTTTCCTGGAAGCTGGCAATAAATACATTTCATAAGAAATTAAAGCATTTTTTTATATTGTCAATAAGCTAGGATTAGTATCCTAAAATCTATAGCATAGACCATCTATTCCCTTCTTCTAAAAGAAAATCCTGATAAGTTTGTATTTTATAATATGAGAGAAAGAAAGAAAACCTTTTCATTGCAATGCTTTGCAATTCTTCCATAATGCAGGTCTTACTAACACAATATTAACTAAAAGGAAATTCACTATAAAATAATTTATCCTTCAGCAGTCTTTATTTTTATAGTCCCATTACAAAGCCCTATTGTTTATGTTTCTAAAATAATAAGATAATATTCATTGGCATCTATTCAATAATAAAATAATGGCAGTTGATTTGCCTTAGTTTACCCACCAAAATCCTATTTAAGGAAACAAACAAAAAATAGACCAATAAAACAAAACTGTGGGCCACCAATATTCCTTAATATCAAACATTATTCTTGATATTGTGTTTTTCTCACAAATGCCTATTCTAGCATTGAACCATATCAGCAACATTATTTGTTCACTCTTTTAGATTGCATTATTTGCTACTTTCACAGAACTGAAATGGAGGCTGAAGTACTCAAAAAGCTGCTTTAAACACTAAAAGTACTGTAGAAAAACCTAAGTTTTTTTGTTTTTTTTTTTTTTTTTCCAAAATGGGTCAGCAAACACAATTCACCTTTTAGTAGAAAAGAATGCCGGAACTGTTTCCACTTGAGTGACATTAGCATTATCTTTGATTGTGGTGATAATTAGATCTGTGTTCTATCCTGAGGTCCTACATCTGGTAAATTATTTTCTTGACTGAGTTAGATTCCAGTGTCAGCAAGGACAACAGAATGCATTCCATGCCTTGGGGCATCTCATCTGGCCACTTGTCTTTGACCTGTGAACTTCCACACAGTAGTGTCTTATACTTTCATCAAACTGCTCAACTGTGTTTTTGATCCACTTATGACCTATACTGTCATCAAATATGAATAAGCAGTTAACAGGGACTCTCTTATCTATAGTGTAACCAGTTAATTACGTAAGTGACTGAGATCATTTATAGAAGTATGTGTTAGACTACATTTGAAAATATGTCACTCCTTGAGTTGGAGAAGGGATAAATTTAAAGATGATTATGAACAGTAAATAACATTAAAAAAAATTCTCTATCACTGTATCTATATAGGCTGTCTACTGGAACAAGAATGTATTGCTATGGCTCCTTTATACTTTTAGAAGTCTAGCAATATTATAGTGAGATCCCAGGGCATTTGGTTATCTGTCTTCCCTAATGTTGGTAACATTTTCAGGAAGGACAAATAATCAGTACCTCTGGGACCTCAATGTGTCAATAATATTGACAGACCTTTTTTTGCCAAAATGGAAAATGCCCCCAAATTTATCACTCTACCTCATATAGTGCTGAGAGTTCTGCCTATTTGGAAAACTGTAAATTATAGAATTCTTCAAAAATCTTTTAACATAATTTGTTTATAAACATTCCATAATTTGTAACATTTGAGCAAGGTATCCACTTAACATGGGCTTCCCTGGTCGCTCAGTGGGAAAGAATCCTCCTGCAATGCAGGGGACATAAGAGATGCAGATTCTATCCCTGGGTTAGGAAAATCCCCTGAAAGAGGTATTGGCAACCCTTTCCAGTATTCTTGCCTGGAAAATTCCATGGAGGAGCCTGGTGAGCTACAGTCCATGGGGTAGCAAAGAGTCAGACACAACTGAAGCGACTGAGCACCCACTCATGCATTCACTTAACACAGGAGGCTGTGTGATATGTAATGGAAAATGCATTATATTTGGCTAAACCTAATGGACTGGTATAATGGACATTGGAAATGATTATTTTCAAAAATTATTCAAGTCATTTGTAAAAGTAGACACTTTACTAGGGGAGCCAAAATTCCTTTCCCAATTTCAATATCTCCTCTAGAATCAACCCATGTTTGGAGTCAGGAACAAATTGTAGATATCTATAAGAAGTAAAATCATGTGCAGCCAATAGATTTCTTGAATGCTGAAGCATTTAGGGGCATTTCTATAAAGAAAAGCTTGAGTGAAATGTTAACTTTACAGAGAAAAAAAGAGTCATTTTGCTAGGACTCTAATTCAAAGTTTAATAAAGATATGACTTACTAACAAAAATGAATAGATTAGAAAATATAAAAACAAAACAGAATGTTTTTTAAAAGATACCTAACAATGTAATTCTTGCTGAATTATAAGAATTCTTTTGTTAGCAATCCTGTGATTAATCCACTACAGGTAATATTTTTGAACATCTACTGTAGGCAGGTACACTGCTAGATAAAGCTGAAATATGACCATAAAATAATTACCATAAATTGTATCAAAAATTTTTAGACCAAGAACTGCCTTGGACACATGGACACCTGGTTGAAATCTGGGCCAAGGCTCACTGGGCCAGATATGTCTTTATACGTGTGATATGGTACAGTCTCAGTTTGGTCTGGATATGTCCTAGTAGTACAGAGGAAATCTGAGTCTTGCATGCCAGTTGGATGGAGACCTAGACACTTCACAACTACCCATCATGCACACATATTACATAGGTCATTACCCAAGGGAGAGACAAGGAACTTTTAATTGGTCAGTAATAGTTCTACCAAACAGAGGTAGCTCCACAGCTGGTATAATTATAATAATCTTGTGTTTGGAGCTCTAATCATGACCCAGTTTAGTTCAGCTGCTCAGTCCTGTCCAACTCTTTGTGACCCCATGGACTGCAGCACGCCAGGCTTCCCTGTCTGTCACCAAGATTGGAGTAAATTTGGAGTAAACTCTTGCTTAACCAAGTTGTATGATGAGACCTACCAAAGCAAAGACAGTATTGGGCACATAACCTACAGAGTTCCTCTAGTCCGCCACAAAGATACACAAAGGTCAACTTCTCTGTATTCATCTTTCTTTTATATATACATAAGAACCCTGCTCTGCATACATAAAATTGTAAAAGGTCAGCTGAACTAAGGCCATCAGGTGAATATAGATCAATAACATGTAGGATTATGGTATAACTGCATTATTTTCATCTCCCCAGACAATATCATGAATTGATGGAACCTGAGGCCACTCATACCTGTTGAAGAAAATAAAGCCCTTTAATCACTCATAACACATAACAATTGATTGCTATCCATTTTTAATGTAATGCAAGATAAGAAAGAAATGTGATAAAAGTCCATAACCCTGATAAAATCATGGACATAAAGGGAGAGAAAATATCTTGTCTGTTGACTCTCCCTACATGGAAGAACACTCCCTACATGGAAGAACTTCCATACGTTTAAGCATCTAGAACTTGATTTACTTTAGTGTGCTTATCGTGTACACTGTAAAGCATCATCAAATAAATGTGCTTCTAAAATTAGACATTCAAGTATGCATCTGAAAGACAAATGAAATGTACATTACGACACACTAAAATTCTAAACTGTAAATAGTAAATTATAAGACCTAAACCTCCTTGCCATAGAAGAAAATTCTCTCAGTACATTTAAACACAGCTTGTCATAAACTTGCCCTGGAATCATCAAGCTACCCTGTAGCAGAGAATGAATACCTTTATACCTTTATACCAAAGTTACCAGAATGGAGGGATTATAACAATGTTCCATGACCTCTGGAATGACCAGATAATCTATTTCAATTTAACTCTAAGGGGAAAAGGAATTAAGTGTCTGAGAATTAAACAGAAAAGAATGTTAATGCCAGGCCTCTCCTACTGAACTTAAAACCCATTTATGTAATTTGTGATCCTCTTAGGGGAAAAAAAATAAGTGAATAAATTTACATTATTGGAAGTTGTATTAAAATAAAAACAAAAGAGAAAAATCTCAAGATATATAGTATACTTTCTGAATCCAGGACACAACTGATTATAAGACATGGTGAAATTTCCAAGATACCAATGGCAAAATCAATGTGTATTTTAAAGGCAATAAACTATGGAAGCCAAAATGACTGTCGCTTGCTGGAAATTTGTGGTTGGTTATAATACTCAGTTAAAACTTATCTTTAGTATGTTCTTTCTGCACATCCAAAGAATAAAGAGTGATGCTAAGAGACATGCTTGACTGGTGTCTGTTCCCTGTTAAACACAAAAAGGAGTCCTGAATATTCTGGGGGAAAAAAATATGGACTTACTGAATAGGCCCAGCTTTTCTTAAGAAATCTGTTATTGCAGTCCACTTTGGGTACCCTTTGAATAAAATGACTATATTTCCCCAGGCAATTCAGGCAATTAATGTTTAGAGATGTTATCAATGTAAATTCCATATGTTAACCAAACTGAGTATTTATATGCAAAGAAAATGCAACAAACAGTGTTTTATATACATATATATATATGCAATTCCTGGTAGCTCAGTCGGTAAAGAATCTACCTGCAGTGCAGGAAACCCAGGTTCGATTCCTGGGTCAGAAAGATGACCTGGAGAAGGAAATGCCAACCCACTCCAGTATTCTTGCCTGGAACATCTTATGGACAGAGGAGCCTGGAGGGCTGCAGTCCATGGGTTCGCAAGAGTCAGACACGATTTAGCAACTAAACCACAATACGTAACAAGCATAAAGTCACTTCTTGGGTCCTAGCAAGAAACTGAAGCAATAAGATAAATAATGAACAATACTTATTATTTAAAAGAAAGGGATGATTCTGCTTTTATTCATTTATGCTCTTACCCAGCTTCCCTGGTGGCTCAACTTAAGAACCTGCTTACAGGAGAGGCAAGAGTGTTTGATCCCTTGGTCAGGAAAATCCTCTGAAGAAGGAAATGACAACCTGCTCCAGTATTCTTGCTTCCCTGGTAGCTCAGCTGGTAAAGAATCCACCTGCAATGTGGGATACCTGGGTTCAATCCCTGGGTTGGGAAGATACCTTGGAGAAGGAAATGGCTACTGACTCCAGTATTCTGGCCTGGAGAATTCCATGGACTGTGCAGTCCATGGGGTCCCAAAGATTTGGACACAACCGAGTGACTTTCACTTTCTTGTATTTGGCCTGGAAAATTCCATGGACAGAGGAGCCTGGCAGGCTACAATCCATGGGTTTGCAAAGAGTTGAACAGGACTGACCACACATGCCATGCCAAAGCTGTATTACTATTATGCCTAGAAATTCAAAGGTTTGACATTCATCCAAATATAAAAAGCTATATATATATATGCCAGATGGTCTCTATAAATTACCTGATGGTTATAAAAGCAATACTAGGAAGCAGTTATCTTTTATTGCTCCTATTTTACTGATGAATAGACTGAGGCATATTTTATCTAAAGTTACACAGGAGAAAGTGACAGATCAAGGACTTGAACACAAGTAGCCTAGGTGCTCAGTATATACTCTAACCGCTATAATGTGTAAGCTCAATAAGGCACATAGGAAAAAAATTAACTTTAAATAATGAGAATGTTCACAGTAATCATAAATGAACTGAAAACTTAAAAGAAATACCTCATTTATAAATGAAAAATATGAATATATAAGAATCAATTTAACTGAAAGTACAAGATTTATACATGGACAAAAATGCAAATTTTGCTCAAGTTCACAAGAAATACTTCAATTGATCAACAGTAATGCTGTTTTTGAATGAAAAAACATTTAAAAGTGGCAATTATATTAATTAAATATAATACATTTAAAAATCTGTTTAATGAAATTATATATGTTGGTTCTATCTCCATGGGGAAAAAATGATGAGAAGAGCCAAAACAAACAAACAAACAAACAAAACCACAATAAGAAAGAATAAAGAGTAGAGCTGAACTCGTCAGTTACCTGCAGTAGAAAACAAATAATCCAGAGTGAAATGCAAGTTCAAGAATGGACTTTCAGAAAAAAACTCAGACACAGATTCTTGCATAAACAATGAGTTTTATATAAAAAGCATGGCCTTTCAAATTAGTGAGAAAAGGATACACTATTCAAAAAATGATATGAATTCAATTGTAAATGTTTAGGGGAAAAAAGTATCTTGTCATATGTATACGTTAATTAGACATTTACTATTCATCTCAACAGGAAATAAAACAATAGAACAAAAATTATATGACTCATTTTACTGTTTTCTACATTTTTTACATTTTATATTGGAGAGAACAAATGTTTGAATAAAGGTAGTACAACTAGTCACTCTTCAAAATTCTGTAGCTGCAATATATAACAGTTCACTTTTATTTCATCTAATGAAGACAAGAAAAGAATGTAGGAGTATATAAAAAGTCTTTGACTTTCTACCTCTGTATAAGAAAAAGATGGTATTTATTCATTTGCATGGGTGTCTCTGAGTGAATTTCAATGCAAAATTAATGAGTGTTGAATTATCTGTCAGGTACAGAGGATCATACTGATTATTTTATACAACCAAAAACTATCAGACTAAAGCTGAAAATAATATAATTATATATACCTCTCTACTGAAGACTATTCAAAACTTATTTTGCATTTCAGTCAATTACATAGTTGAAGGAAGTCTTTCATTGTTCTTTCACAACATTTTTTTAACTTAAAGACATTTTTATTATTTGAATAAATGTGAAGACTGACTCATATGAATGGATCTCTGGATTATAGTCTGTCATTTCCTAGCTTAATAAGGATTTCAATACATTTGCTACTCAATTTTTCTAAAATAATTTTTCTAATTATATACTGTGGCCAGTTCAATTATTGAATCACTCTTTTTTTATAATAAAAAGGATAATTGTTCCATAGAATCATTTTCAATATAAATCAAATAAAAATACCCTCTCTCTACTGTCCATCACCAGTTCCCGGAGTTCACTCAGACTCATGTCCATTAAGTCAGTGATGCCATCCAGCCATCTCATCCTCTGTCGTCCCCTTCTCTTCTTGCCCCCAATCCCTCCCAGCATCAGAGTCTTTTCCGATAAGTCAGCTCTTCACATGAGGTGGCCAAAGTACTGGATTGCCTTCTCCAAAAATATCCTAGAAAATATTAAAAAGTAATCAAGAGAATATTTAATTTTTCACATTCCCTTGCATATTTTTTCCTGAGGTGAATTATTATTTTAAGTTCATGTGTTTTTTGTTTGTTTGTTTGTTTGTTATACTCTAGAAAGCATAAGAGAAGTCTTGGTTATCATGGTATATCTTCACTAGACTTGGACAGTAGCATCTCCCTTGCCTTACTGCAAAAGCTGTTATATATTTCAATGTAATGATACCTATGCATAGAACCATACAGTCACCTGATTTTATAGATATGAAGGTTTCCTGGAGACTTCTCAATTTGAAAATAGAGGAATGTCACTGTCATGGTCTAAACTCTACCTTTCCAGAGGCTGGACCTGAGATCAAGTATCCTGAGTTTCTGGCCAATAGTTAAATCCATATATTTAGCTAACTTAGGTAATGTTAGGAAAGATTTCACCAATCAAATTGGGCTGTGTTACAGAGGATTTGAAAATGACAAGTCATTTTACTGTTACTATAGATTTATATGTCTGAGATTTCTTTTTTAGTAAGATCAGTCGCTCAGTCGTGTCCGACTCTTTGTGACCCCATGAATCGCAGCACACCAGGCTTCCCTGTCCATCACCAACTCCCGGAGGTCACTCAGACTCATATCCATCGAGTCAGTGATGCCATCCAGCCATCTCATCCTCTGTCGTCCCCTTCTCCTCCTGCCCCCAATCCCTCCCAGCATCAGAGTCTTCTCCAATGAGTCAACTCTTCGCATGAGGTGGCCAAAGTACTGGAGTTTCAGCTTTAGCATCATTCCTTCCAAAGAAATCCCAGGGCTGAGCTCCTTCAGAATGGACCGGTTGGATCTCCTTGCAGTCCAAGGGACTCTCAAGAGTCTTCTCCAACACCACAGTTCAAAAGCATCAATTCTTCGGCGCTCAGCCTTCTTCACAGTCCAGCTCTCACATCCATACATGACCACAGGAAAGACCATAGCCTTGACTAGGCGAAACTTTGTTGGCAAAGTGATGTCTCTGCTTTTGAATATGCTATCTAGGTTGGTCATAACTTTCCTTCCAAGGAGTAAGCGTCTTTTAATTTCATGGCTGCAGTGACCATCTGCAGTGATCTTGGAGCCCAGAAAAATAAAGTCTGACACTGTTTCCACTGTTTCCCCATCTATTTCCCATGTAGTGATGGGACCAGATGCCATGATCTTCGTTTTTTGAATGTTGAGCTTTAAGCCAACCTTTTCACTCTCCACTTTCTCTTTCATCAAGAGGCTTTTGAGTTCCTCTTCACTTTCTGCCATAAGGGTGGTGTCATCTTCATATCTGAGGTTATTGATATTTCTCCCAGCAATCTTGATTCCAGCTTGTGTTTCTTCCAGTCCAGCATTTCTCATGATGTACTTTGCATATAAGTTAAATAAACAGGGTGACAATATATAGCCTTGACGTACTCCTTTTCCTATTTGGAACCAGTCTGTTGGTCCGTGTCCAGTTTTAACTGTTGCTTCCTGACCTGCATACAGATTTCTCAAGAGGCAGATCAGGTGGTCTGGTATTCCCATCTCCTTCAGAATTTTCCACAGTTTATTGTGATCCACATAGTCAAAGGCTTTGGCCTAGTCAATAAAGCAGAAATAGATGTTTTTCTGGAACTCTCTTGCATTTTCCATGATCCAGCGAATGTTGGCAATTTGATCTCTGGTTCCTCTGCCTTTTCCAAAACCAGCTTGAAAATCAGGAAGTTCACGGTCCACATATTGCTGAAGCCTGGCTTGGAGAATTTTGAGCATTACTTTACTAGCGTGTGAGATGAGTGCAATTGTGCGGTAGTTTGAGCACTCCTTGGCATTGCCTTTCTTTGGGATTGGGATGAAAACTGACCTTTTCCAATCTTGTGGCCACTGCTGAGTTTTCCAAATTTGCTGGCATATTGAGTGCAGCACTTCCACAGCATCATCTTTCAGGATTTGGAATAGCTCCACTGGAATTCTATCACCTCCACTAGCTTTGTTCGTAGTGATGCTTTCTAAGGCCCACTTGACTTCACATTCCAGGATGTCTGGCTCTAGGTCAGTGATCACACCACCATGATTATCTGGGTCATGAAGCTCTTTTTTGTACAGTTCTTCTGTGTATTCTTGCCACCTCTTCTTAATATCTTCTGCTTCTGTTAGGTCCATACCATTTCTGTCATTTATCGAGCCCATTTTTGCATGAAATGTTCCTTTGGTATCTCTGATTTTCTTGAAGAGATCCCTAGTCTTTCCCATTCTGTTGTTTTCGTCTATTTCTTTGCATTGATCGCTGAAGAAGGCTTTCTTATCTCTTCTTGCTATTCTTTGGAACTCTGCATTCAGATGTTTATATCTTTCCTTTTCTCCTTTGCTTTTCACTTCTCTTCTTTTCACAGCTATTTGTAAGGCCTCCCCAGACAGCCATTTTGCTTTTTTTACATTTTTTAGTAAATTTTTTTAGTAAAATTTTAGTAAAATTTTTTTGCATTTTTTAGTAAAATATAGGCCAAAAGGCTGATGATACTTCTTGTTGCTGGCTCTGCAGATTATGCTGTTCAAAATTGATCTGTCCTCCCCCAAACTTTAGGAGATAGAAACCATTACTAGGCCCATTTTACATAATAGAAATTGAGTGCTCCAAGAAATCACTGCTGGTTAGGTATGGGAACACAGGCATTAGTGTAGCGTTCTCTGGTGACTCAGCTGCTAAAGCACCTTCCAGCAATGTGGGAGACCTGGGTTCCATCCCTGGGTTGGGAAGATCCCCTGGAGGAGGGTATGACAACCCACTCCAGTATTCTTGCCTGGAGAATCCCCATGGACAAAGGAGCCTGATGGGCTACAGTCCATGGGGTCACAAAGATTTGGACACGACTCAATGACTAAGCACACATGCACAGACATCAGGCTCTTAAATAGTGTGCTATAGTGCTGATTTTCCAGGAGTAACAGTGAAATAATTTATGGGAGGTCCAGAAACATTGGGCTTTCATATTTTTTTCTCCATCTTAAATGGTTTAATATATGCAAGAATAACTAGCATTTGTTAATACAGTGATGTTACTCCTGTTACTTAGTTCATGTCACAAAATCAGATATTTATTAAAATGTTTAATGAATCTAGCTAAAGTGAAAGTGAAAGTCGCTCAGTCATGTCCACCTCTTTGCAACCTCAGGGACTATACAATCCATGAAATTCTCTAGGCCAGAGGGTAGCTTTTCCCTTCTCCAGGCAATCTTCCCACCCCAGGGATCAAACTCAGGTCTCCCACATTGCAGGCAGATTCTTCACCAACTGAGCCACAAGGGAAGCCCAAGAACACTGGAGTGGGTAGCCTATCCCTTTTCCAGCAGATCTTCCTGTTTCAGAAATCCAACAGGGGTCTCCTGCATTGCGTGTGGATTCTTTACCAACTGAGCTATCAGGGAATCTACCTAAATGCCTTTTAAATATAAGTGCTTACCAGAGAAACATTTTAGTTGCTCAGTTCACATGTTCACTTCAGAATTAGACAATGTGTATTTCCTGAGATAAGAAAAGCTTTGCAATTCTCCATCTCAGTAATTAATTTCTGAGCTGCAACTATGTCCAGTCTAAGAATAGAGTGGTTAAGCCAAATTAGTCATTTTAAGTGTGACTTTTTGCTACTAGCATTTGGAAGGTATGTAGAAGTAACTGGAAAGCAAGTAATTAGGAGATTTAACAAATTTTCAACTTCTATATTCCTGAAGGAGTCATATAGCTTCCTTCTCCAATGTTCCCTTTACTGCTTATTTTTCCTTGTAAAAATACATGGGAATTCCCTTTGTTAAAATGCTTGCTCAGAAGTGAATAAAGTGCATGCATTTTTGCTTCTTTGCTTAAAATTTTGTCACATATTACAGAAATTATTCTTGCAAGGCATATTATAGTCTAAACAATTTAAAGGAAAATTGATATGATGAATTAAATATAATAAATGGCTTCACACTTTGTGTAGCATAATTATTTCAAATTAGAAGAATTATATGTTGGGTACATTGGTTTTCAGATGAACAAGAATATTCTTTTCTTCTTCAGTCAGGCAAGTAATACTCCATAATTAAATAATGCAATAACAGAAATGTTTCAATTTCCAAACAGAGGGGAAGAGAATGTAAAATTTGCCTTAAAGTCAAATAAGCATTGAGATGCTAAGGAAATTTCTGATAATAGTCATTGTATCAGTGATAGGAAATAATGACTTTTCTCTTTCCCTCCAAGTAGATTGGAGGCAAAGAGCTAACACAATCTTTTCACAAAATTTCCATCCTTCTATTTTAATTCTTTGATTATTTCCTGTGGGAATCCAGGAGGTGTTATTAATAACATTCATGAAAAGCCGGAGGTCACTCTATTAAATCATATTAAATAGAATAATCATTTTATTGTCAATAACACTAATATGTTTGATATCATAGAATGTATTTCCAGTAAAACTAAATGTACTAACTGGTCATTATAATGATTATTTTTTAAACAAATAAAAACATGTACTCGTAATCAGAATACTTGATATGTTCTCATACTGTTTATATGTATGTTTCTTCTGATAAGATAGCAAGATCCTTACAAGGAGGGACCGTGTTCTTGGCCATTATATGCTCAACAAGCACATGATAAATTGATAAATTACAGTTTTGCACTTTGATATGCAAAGTGTATTCTTCCTCCCAATTCCCTTTTTTTTGAGGGATACAGCTTTTGTTGTTGTTCAGCCATGAAGTTGTGTCTGAGTCTTTGTGACTGCATGGATTGCAGCCTGCCAGGCTTTCTTGTCCCTCACTATCTCCCGAGTTCACTCAAATTCATGTCCATTGAGTTGATGATACCATCCAACCATCTCATTCTCTGTCACATTCTTTTTCCAACTTCAGTCTTTCCCAGCATTAGAATTTTTTCCAATGAGTTGGCTCTTCACTTCAGGTGGCCAAACTATTAAAAGGAGTCCTCCTAGTGAGAAGGCGGACAGGACCCACAGCAGATAGAATGGTGCTGTAGCCACTTCCTAGCAATGCACTCACTAAATTGAACAAGTTACTGGAGCTCTTAAACTTTCACTTTTCACTTGAAAAGTGAAGAAACTAATACTTATTACATAGGATTACATGAGTCTGTGCTCAGTTGAGTCCAACTTTTTGTGACACTGTGGACTGAAGCCCTCCAGACTCCTCTGTCAATGGGAATTCCTAGGCAAGAATACTGGAGTGGATTGCCATTTCCTCCTCCAGGGGATCTTCCTGACCCAGGTATTAAATCTGTCTCTTGCTATGCAGGTGGATTCATTACTGCTGAGCCACCAGGGAAGCCCACATAGGATTACAGATAGTATTAAAATAAACAGCAATGGCAAACTGCTTGACACATGATAGATATTTTAGTCAAGTTAACAATCTTCTTTAGTGTTTTTCTTTTTTAATGTTGCTTGAGAGATTGTTTTTCATATCACCCTGATCACTAATGATGTTCCAGCCATTCTTCAAGTACATACAGTATTTATAAACTAAACCTAGCAATGTTCATGCTCCTAAATTTCATATGTTGAAACCTTGACCCTGCAATGTGATGGTACTTCGAGACAGGGTTTTTGAAAGTTAATTTTGTCATGTGGGTGAAGCCCTCATGAATGAAATTAGTGCTTTGATAAAAGACATAGAACTCCCTCACCTTTCTATCATATAAAGAGAGCGGGAGGAGGGTCATTTATGGAATCAGATCCTTACCAGACACAGAAACTGCCAGCACTTTGATCTTGGACTTCCCAGTCTCCAGAACTGTGAAAAATAAATATTTGTGTTTATCCAACCAGTCTGTATAACACTACTGCTACAGCAGCCCAAACAAACTAAGACATCTAGCTTCAGTAATGCCTTCCATAGAAAGATTATTGTCTACTTCATTCAGACTTAGCTATGATTCATTCTTACAAGGAAATTTCAGATTTATTTAATATTAAAAACTTCTCTTAGCAGATGAATTTATTTGTAATTAATATTCTTTTTACACCATGCACCAAATATGTACTACAATGTTAAGCAAACAAATTCTAAAGCATAATCAGTCTGCGTGCCTGCTAAGTTGCTTCAGTCATGTCTAACTTTGTGCGACGCTATGGACTGTAGCCCACCAGATCCTCTGTTCATGGAATTCTCTAGATAAGAATACCAGAGTGGGTTGACATTCTCTCACGCCAGGGGATCTTCCCAACCCAGAGGTCAAATCTGTGTCTTTTGTCTTTTATGTGTTCTGCATTGGAAGGTTGGTTCTTCACCACTAGCGCCACCTGGAAAGTCCCATGCTCAATCGAACCTTTCTCTATTACATTCTTTTCTACATCAATACTCATTGAAAACAAGAGTAGTTCTGGTGGATTTCTGGGAGTTTTTGTTCACATCATTTTTGCAATGTGATGATGATATAAAGTGTTAACAGTTTTCAAAGCTTAACCAAATATTTGTAGATCTCTGTTTTCATTTAGAAATAATCTCTGAAATTTCCTACTGACTTGGATTTGATCCCTGGATTGGATCAGTATGATCCCCTAGAGGAGCACATGGAAACCCACTCCAGTATTCTTGCCTGGAGAATCCCATGGGCAGAGGGGCCTGGTGTACTATAGTCCATAGGGTTGCAAAGAGTCAGACATGACTACAGTGACTTGGCATGCATGCACGCTATATCCAAAGTCACTCTGATGAGCAACTTCAATTATCTTCTAAAATGAAAATATGTATATTTTTATGGTTAAGCAAGTAGAAGAAATTTTATTTTGAGGGATTCCTTAGGAAATGATGTGCATAAAAAAATTCTATCAACAAAAATAATTATTTTATATTTACAATTAACTACTTATCTATCTAACATATATGTGTCTTGATTTAGATGTATTTGATTTCTTTATTTTTTAATATCAAGAAATATAATTAGAAATTATTATTTCCATCTATCTATCTATCTGTATGTCTATCTGATCTATCCATCAGAACAGGTAAGGTTAATAGCATTGGCCCTGTCTAATCAGAAGTTGATACAGTGATGAATATGCTGCATCCAGCTGACAAGTGGAGCAGAGAAGAAGTTAATATAGAGAACAGTAGAAAGACTATCTTGTTTTACTCCCTGATTCATCTGTTGAAGATGAGAAAGATCTTTGCCCCCAATTTAGATCTAAACCAGTCAAGACTGTCCACAATACTAACAGCCAATGTTGAGAGAACATGGCATGTCTTTAACATATTCAATGTCTTTTCCTCATAGTGTAAGCACTGACACTCTTGCACCTGCATTACATTGCATCGACATTTCTTCCTCTTCTATTCCAAATTCTTGCCCTCTGACTTCCACTCACTTGGTTAATGTTTCCATAGCAATTTAAATAGTGAACCACTGTGAACTCATATAGTCATAAGAGGAGCTAAAAATATACTTTAATGCAGTGAATGGAACTAAGTGGAATGGAAAATAGCAATAATGATGTCATGAAATATTCAGATTTGATGATATTCACAGTGCAGAGATAATTATTTGTCCAGCTTAAATGGAACTATTGTTACTTTGGCCTTTTTATTGCTGAATTTAAGTTTTAACCAGTAAAGTATAAAAGAGATAGAAGACTTATTTTAGCTGAAATTCAATTAAGCCTCTCATTTCTATCAAAGACAGCCCTACAGATTTTTAAATGAATAAAAGTTTAATGTTTTAAATTAGGAGTATCCTCTTTTATGTAAAAAGTTGTAAAAACTTAGAAAAAATGTAAAATCCTTAGAATAGTGTAAGACATTCTTAATTTGACGCAGCCTTTCTAGTACAGTGTAATACATTCTTATCAAAAACAGTCGCATAGTTTAGGGCCACAATGGGATATATCATAAAAGTCAAAGAGCTTTAAGCAAGAATTTGTCTTCTTTCAGAGAGCAGAGGGTACTTCAAGAAACAGCCTCAAAGGAAATCTCAAAAAAATTATTTACACAAATGCAAAAAGAAGTTGACTTGGAAATGCTTCTTCATGTTTTTATAAAAATGTACACAATTTTATTTGTAAAAATTATTTGCTTGTGAAGGCTTTTTAAAATAGAATCACACTTAAAATCCTAATAGAGCATTATACACTGAGTTATGTGACTTAATCACTATGAATTATTTTATCATTAAATGGATAAGATAACACATTCCTTAAAAAGGAAATTGTAGGATTAAATGAGGTAGTTAAGTTCTTGGCACAGGTTCTAGCACATACTGCAGTCAAGGAAGTGAAGTGAAATGAAAGTCACTTAGTCATGCCCGACTCTTTGCAACCTCATGGACTATATAGTCCATAGAATTTTCCAGGCCAGAATACTGGAGTGGGTAGCCTTTCCCTTCTCCAGGGGATCTTCCTAACCCAGGGATCAAACCCAGGTCTCCCACATTGCAGGTGAATTCTTTACCAGCTGAGCCACAAGGGAAGCCCAAGAATACTGCAGTGGGTAGCCTATCCATTCTCCAGTGGATCTTCCCTACCCAGAAATCAAACTGGGGTCTCCTGCATTGCAGGTGGATTCTTTACCAACTGAGCTACCAGGGAAGCCCACAGTCAAGGAAAGGCAGCCAATTATTATGAAAGGTCTAAAAAAGAGATTTGAGGGGGAAGGGTACTAGGAAGGAAGAAATTACTATTTTCTATATAACTATAGTTGCATATTTTCTAATGATTTGAAAGTGCCTCATGTGAAAACTAACTTGATAAACAATAGTAGTGAAAGCAAATACAGGAGAAAGAGAGAAAAAAAAAGAATGAGAACGTGAACAGGAGGATCAAAATAAAACTCAGTAAGCTAGTAATGATAAATGGCCAACAAAAAACCTTGACTGAGAGATATATTCATGGATTTGTTACTGGGAAGACATTTTGTTTGCCAAATAATTGTGAATTAATTCTCCCCTTGGATTATAAAATTTGTTAATTTTCTGCTTAAAAGAGTCAGAATATTAATATGAAATGCATGCTTTGAGGATTAACTATCAAAGTCACTACTAATTATTGAAATGAATCAATGGCTAAAGGACTATGAAGACTTCTGTTACCAGAAAACATTAGCTTTAAAAGGATAAACTGCTAAGAAGTTTATGATGATTATTATTTATTAAAGAGTATTTATAGCATTGTGATTTTTTTTTAACTTTGACTCAAAGACAAAGCAAAGCATCTTAACATCAAAGTTACTTCTTAACAAGAAATAGCAGTTCTCTGATCAATTTTTAAAGCCTACTGACATTCTGGTCATTATAAGTATATATTATTTACTAATTCCACAAATATAATCCACACACTGCCAAGTTTCCAATATTTGTTGAATCAATAGGCTAGTAGATGTTAACCTCATTCTTATCCTAGCCAAGAAAATGTTATTCCTAGAATAGCTGCTGCTGCTACTGCTAAGTCGCTTCAGTCGTGTCCAACTCTGTGCGACCCCATAGATGGCAGCCCACCAGGCTCCTCCATCCCTGGGATTCTCCAGGAAAGACTACTGGAGTGGGTTGCCATGTCCTTCTCCAATGCATGAAAGTGAAAAGTGAAAGTGAAGTCGCTCAGTCGTGTCCGACTCCTAGCGACCCCATGGACTGGAGCCTACCAGGATCCTCCATCCATGGGATTCTCCAGGCAAGAGTACTGGGGTGGGGTGCCATTGCCTTCCCCCTCCTAGAATAGCACCGTTTGATAATTCTTCATTTTTCATAGTTACCCATTAAAATTTCATTTCTGCTAACAAAGGTCATTCCATGATTTTATTTATGGTTTCACTTAAGATCTAGTAGTATTATTTTAACTATAGTGAGAGACTAACTTACAGGATATATGCATGAATATTATGGGCAAATTTTACCTTAAAATATACTTCAAAGTTATTATTCTTGACTCAATTAAATTTAAATATTAAGTTGATTTATGGCACATGTTTGTAATAATGTGCCACTTTAAGCTTAAAGTATAGTTCTATTTATTTCAGTTTTTGATCCAAAAAAGTAAATGTGCCTTGGTATTTTTCTTCTCTTTATACTTTTGGATTTGGATAGCAAGCATTTGAAGTTTATCTTTTATTTCCTTGTATTTTCATTGTATTTTCTCTCCAAGGACTGTTAATTTAAACTACAAGCAAGTTGTAGGGAAATAAGAAATAAACTAGAAAGCAAACAAACAAAAAAACCTTTCATGTTATATAAGACAATATACATGTTATGACCCCAAACACAAACTCTGTGGGAGAATCTAGACCTTGATGAGATTGCTATCCTAAGGCTGACACAGTCTCCTTAGACCTTGAGCAGGCTATATATAGTCTCCAAAGTAAATTTCACTCTCTTGAAATATGCCCTTCAATCTTTGAATAAATGAGTGATGACATGTAAGGACTGATGGTGAAGATGCAACTCCAATATTTTGGCCATCTGATGCAAATAACTGACTCATTGGAAAAGACCCTGTTGCTGGAAAAGATTGAAGGCAGGAGGAGAGGGAGACGACAGAGGATAAGATGGTTGGATGGCATCACGACTTGATGGACATGAGTTTGAGGAAGCTCTGGGAGTTGGTGATGGATTCCATGAGTTAGAGAAAGCTCCAGAAGTTGGATGCAGCCTGGAGGGCTGCAATCCATGGAGTCACAAAGAGTTGGACACAACTGAGAGGCTGCACTGAGCTGAAAAGCATTGAGTGGGTACATGAAAGAGTTCAAGAGCAAGACATACATTAAATACTCTAGAACAGATAAGTTATCAGAGAGGAGAGAAACAAAACCTTGCAGTTTAATTCTGTTGTTATCAGGAGTTCTCATATTTTACTATGCACTAAAATCAGTTGACTTCTTTAAACACAAGTTTCTGGGCCCCAAATACATTGTTTATGATTCAGCAGGTATAGTATAGGGCCCATAAATGTGAATTTCTAACAAGTTTCTATGTAAAAGGATATGGCTGACTTAGACATCACAACTAAAGAAATGCATATCGTTACAACCTAACTTACTTGCATAGAAATAACTCTACAAATGAAGCTGGAGACAAAAAATAGGAAGTTGTTTTTGCTGTAAGCCAGCACATGAAATCCCAAATGGATGTGGCAGATTGACAGAACAGATACTGTTTCCCTCTCCCCAGGAATGCGCATGCGCGCGTACACACACACACACACACACACACACACACACACACACACACACATCCTGCAATTATTTAGAAGATAATGTGAAAAGCCACTTTCAAAGGGGTGACCCAAAGAATTCAACCACAGTACTATTCAGAAAAACAGTAAACTTTTCTAAAAATGCTTAAACAGCAAAAAAAACAAAGAATAATAAAAAAAAGTAGACTAAGAAACACATGAGTTGCACACAGTATTTTGTATCCTAAAATTTGTTACAGACAAGATAAGCACTTAAAAGCAAAACCTGAAAGAAGAGGTCAGAAGGATCAAAACAGAAGAGGAAAGGTTATAAGACAAAAGATTGATAAAAAATGAGATGCTGAAGCTGAGAGTCATTCAAAAGAAAAAAGTAATGTAACAAATAGAGAAATAATTCAATATTAAAAACAGTAAAAATAAAATGAATAATCTGGAAAAATATGCATTAAGTGCTAGCTAGACCTGATGAAAAATACTCATAAACAGAATGGAAAGAAAGTATAAGAACAAAAGATAGATATGAAGACAAATATAGACAAAATAATATATAAAAAATAATAAGTGAAAGAAAATATGCTTCAGTATATAGAAATTTGTCCTGAAATAAAATAAATAAAGTTACATTGAAATAAAAAGACATAGTTCTGTATACTGGATATATTCTAAAAGAGATAAAATCCCAAATGTGAAAAGAGAATCCTAAACTTATTAGAAGAAAATATATGAGGATACATTTAGGTTGGATATAAGGAAAGATTTTTAAAATAGACTCAATCGATACAAATTATACTAGAAAGAACTAATAGATTTAACAATGCCAGAATTTAAAGGTTCTGAAGATGAAAGAGTGAAATTTCACGTTTTATGAGAGTTGAATCAATGTGAAACCCCCTCAACAAGGAAAATTCTAGAATATACAAATATATTTGTCCTTTGTTCTGGAGCAAAAAATCTTGTGTTCTTGTTATCAGTATGGGTATAATATTTTAATGAAATTTTAAAATACTTTATACATTATCCCTATATTTTTAGAGAAATATTGAAGGAATTATATATAAGGTCACTCATGAATCTTTACTAAAATTGTGTTATAAGACTGCATGCCCAGTAAAACTCCAAATATGCACTATAAAATTCATGACACAAATTTGAAAACAGAATTAGTTTAAATGCACACTGTAATGACTACTAGGCTTTTCTTAAGTCTAAAGTATTTCAGTTCAAATCAACATCTCACATTATATTTTCTTCTGAATCTGTGTTACATCAGCTGTATGAAAGAGAGCTTTACAAATGGGATACCATATCTTGAAATCTGTGAACCCTACTTTCCAGATGACAACTGATTGCACTGGTGAAAGCGATCTGTAGGTCCTTTCTGGCCAATCAACATAGTTCAGTTAACAAAATCTCTTTAATATCAATTCTCTTCTGAGTAGTGTCCAAACATATTCTATCCTTTCTATGACAGACAAAGAAAGAAAGGACATACTGTGACAAGAAAGAGTTGGTTGAGGTTAAGCACTATTTCTGGAATCAATGACATATGTTCAGCAATATTACATTTGTGATACATGGCATATTAGTTAACTTTGTTAAGTTTCAGGTTTCTGACTCAAAACACTAATTATAGTAAATGAGAACATGTAGATAGATGTGTTTGGTATGAAGTAACCATTCAACATAACACTAAACATTTTTGAAGCGACTTAGCTTAGCTTAGCTTAAACATTTTCTTAATGAATACAATAATGCTGAAAAAAGAAGCACGCACTGAGGAGCAATATTTTCAGACAGCAGATCAGATCAGTCGCTCAGTCGTGTCCGACTCTTTGCGACCCCATGAATCGCAGCACGCCAGGACTCCCTGTCCATCACCAACTCCTGGAGGTCACTCAGACTCACATCCATCAAGTCAGTGATGCCATCCAGCCATCTCATCCTCTGGCGTCCCCTTCCCCTCCTGCCCTCAATCCCTCCCAGCATCAGAGTCTTCTCCAATGAGTCAACTCTTCGCATGAGGTGGCCAAAGTACTGGAGTTTCAGCTTTAGCATCATTCCTTCCAAAAAAATCCCAGGGCTGATCTCCTTCAGAATGGACTGGTTGGATCTCCTTGCAGTCCAAGGGACTCTCAAGAGTCTTCTCCAACACCACAGTTCAAAAGCATCAATTCTTCGGCGCTCAGCCTTCTTCACAGTCCAGCTCTCACATCCATACATGATCACAGGAAAGACCATAGCCTTGACTAGGCGAACCTTTGTTGGCAGTCATGTCTCTGCTTTTGAATATGCTATCTAGGTTGGTCATAACTTTCCTTCCGAGGAGTAAGCGTCTTTTAATTTCATGGCTGCAGTCACCATCTGCAGTGATCTTGGAGCCCAGAAAAATAAAGGCTGACACTGTTTCCACTGTTTCTCCATCTATTTCCCATGTAGTGATGGGACCAGATGCCATGATCTTCGTTTTCTGAATGTTGAGCTTTAAGCCAATCTTTTCACTCTCCACTTTCACTTTCATCAAGAGGCTTTTTAGTTCCTCTTCACTTTCTGCCATAAGGGTGGTGTCATCTGCATATCTGAGATTATTGATATTTCTCCCAGCAATCTTGATTCCAACTTGTGTTTCTTCCAGTGCAGCATTTCTCATGATGTACTCTGCATATAAGTTAAATAAACATGATGACAATATACAGCCTTGACGTACTCCTTTTCCTATTTGGAACCAGTCTGTTGTTCCATGACCAGTTCTAACTGTTGCTTCCTGACCTGCATACAGATTTCTCAATAGGCAGATCAGGTGGTCTGGTATTCCCATCTCTTTCAGAATTTTCCATAGTTTATTGTGATCTACACAGTCAAAGGCTTTGGCATAGTCAATAAAGCAGAAATAGATGTTTTTCTGGAACTCTCTTGCTTTTTCCATGATCCAGCGGATGTTGGCAATTTGATCTCTGGTTCCTCTGCCTTTTCTAAAACCAGCTTGAACATCAGGAAGTTCACGGTTCACATATTGCTGAAGCCTGGCTTGGAGAATTTTGAACATTACTTTACTAGCGTGTGAGATGAGTGCAATTGTGCGGTAGTTTGAGCAAGACTTGGGTTAGAGGAAGTTATCTCTGCAAGTAGAAACACTGAAAGACACAGGATATGGGTGGGCTTCATAGTGGTGCCTTACAGTCAGGAGCAGTTTATCTTTGGGAAAAATAAAAGACAGCCTTAACCATTCTGTCTGAATTCTATTATGTTCTTATGTATACTCTATATCCATGATAATTGGTGGTACATTTATTGATACATTTCTACTTTTTCAGTATATTCCATGTACTCAATCAATAAGCCTCCATTAATTAAGGCAATTAGTCTGCCTTCAAACATAACCGCCTGTCCTGATAGTAACATAGATGCTACTTCCTATTAGGCATTTCTGTATTTTTTAATTTTAATATTTGAAAAGTCTTCTTCCAGGTACTTCTGGTAGCAAGGTGCCTGGGATGCTAGTTTGAGATGAAGATTCCTGAGGTCTGTATACAAGGGAAAACCTCTGATACAGAACTTCAGAATTTGATGGTCCTAATTGCTTTTCGCTTTCATGCATTGGAGAAGGAAATGGCAACCCACTCCAGTGTTCTTGCCTGGAGAATCCCAGGGGCAGGGGAGCCTGGTGAGCTTCCGTCTGTGGGGTCGCACAGAGTCGGACACGACTGAAGCGACTTAGCAGCAGCAGCAGCAGCAATTGCTTACTCACAGAGAACTAAATTCTAGTCATATAAGGATTTAATATTTTCTTTCCTTATGACTGTGATTTTTCAAACAGCTATTGAAGAATTGATGCTTTTGAACTGTGGTGTTGGAGAAGACTCTTGAGAGTCCCCTGGACTGCAAGAAGATCCAACCAGTCCATTCTGAAGGAGATCAATCCTGGGATTTCTTTGGAAGGAATGATGCTAAAGCTGAAACTCCAGTATTTTGGCCACCTCATGCGAAGAGTTGACTCATTGGAGAAGACTCTGATGCTGGGAGGGATTGAGGGCAGGAGGGGAAGGGGACGACAGAGGATGAGATGGCTGGATGGCATCACTGACTTGATGGGTGTGAGTCTGGGTGACCTCCTGGAGCTGGTGATGGACAGGGAGGCCTGGCGTGCTGCGGTTCATGGGGTCGCAAAGAGTCGGACATGACTGAGCGACTGATCTGATCTGATCTGATCTGATTCAGTTTCTAAGAAATCTACATTTTAATAGTTATTCTAGGTAAAACCACTGCTACTTTCTATGTATCACTCTTAAAAGTAAAGCTTACTGTAATTAGTTTATATATTCATCTGATACTATGCTAACTCAAATTGTTATTAAAACTTTCAGATTACACTTGCACATGTTTTTTTCAGTTAAAATGTAATCAACTGGAAAGCTTAGTCCAACTCACAAGCCTTTTTTATATGATCTTCAGAGACCAATAAAGTAAGCAGTAATTGATAAAGATTTCCAAGATTGATAGCCCTCCTAGAGAGTAGGAAAATATTCTGCTTCCTTGAGTTGTATTGGATAAATCTGTGAACACCTAGTTAGTATAATGAAACTTCTCCATGTGAAAACCCAATCTAAAACCTGAAGCAAGAGCTATACAAGGGTTTGTACACGTACCCTATGTATGTGAAGCTAAAATGATTATAAGGCAAAAGTTATACAAATTGAAGCAAAGAAAATTGTTTCTAGTGTCTTATGAATGACCTTTCTGATGTTGTCTTATATAACAAATGACATAGGTATTTGCTATTCATAAAAGATGGCTTCAAACGTTCTACCACCTGCCTCATGGGCCTGATACTGTACATTTAGTGATTTATTAATGCACATTTGTACATATCGCAAAAAAAGAGATTCAGCTCATATACATAAAACACTGTCTGAATGTTTAAAAGAGAATTTCAGAGAGTTGGAAGGGTTACTATTTTATCACCAGCGCTTAAGGTTTGAGAAGAAAAAAAAAATCACTTGATGGACATTTGTTTCCCTGGTATTTATTTTGTTTCATTTATTTAAAACAAAATCTCTCAATCCATGTTCATTCTGTTCATATGTAATACATTTTATATATTTATTTTACCGATATTAAAATATCACAGTATATTTGAATGACAACTGAGTGACAAGTGTTAAGTGTCTTCAGGGGAAAATTGTTTAACAAAAATATATTTTAAAATTTCTTATTGAATCAATCATTATTTCTAGAGCTAAATTTTTCATAGGAATGAAAGATGGATGAGATGGTGATAAAGGCAAACAGCTTTAATGGTATTATGAGGTTTTGCCTTGTTTTGTACCATGTTTGACAAACAGCAACATCTGTCTAAAATCTGTCAATATGATGGATGGGAAGCATAAATCACATTATCTTATGTCAACACTCCTCTCAGAACAATATTTTAACATAAATTCAGTGCTATGTCATGAATATGACCCTTAGGAATAAAAAAAAGTACATATACTATTCAGCTGGATCCTATTTTCGTAGTTATTTTCAACCTCTCTTAATGTAGGAAGTCAAAACTTAAAAAAAAAAAAAACCTCAAAAGACATAAACTATATTTCATACAGTTTGAAAACTGATAATGTATCCAAATGAAATCCTAAGAATATATGCTATTGTAAAGTCTGTATCGACACTGGCATTTCCTCAGAAATCATACTCTGAAGGTAATGCAATTAAAGCTTTCAATGCACAAGTTTGGAGTTTTGGCTAACATTTATTTCAATGCACTTACTAAAGATTCATTCAACTGTAATACCTTCTTGACTCCAGTGTTGGAGCTGATGATTTTTAGCAATTTATAGTGTTCTGAAACATCACAAATCTTTAGACCACTGAGAAGAACCACTTCAAATAATAAAGCACCTTTATAATAAAACCTTTTTTTTAAAACTCTAAGAATTTTGCCAGTGTTTGTGAATACATAAAATGTGTTCTACATGTCTGTGATGAAAACACTTTCTCATTTGTCAGGGTAGTCTCTTTAGCATGGGCAATACGATTAGATTTTTTATCTGTTTAGACAATGTTTTTAATGATTTAATGATTTATCATTAAACCTTAAAAAAATTTATCCAAATAAGCAGTGTCGGAGCTTCTCCTCATCCATCTCCAAACTCAAATACATTTGAAAGTGTTCCCTTTGTCACTCTGTGCGAGGAAAGGATGGCCTTTCCTGTCCATGACCTTGAGTCAATCCTAGACTATTCTTGTGTTAGAAGAAACATCATCCCCGCATGTTCCTAATGAACTGAAATTTTTCACCACCTGTAATAAATCAACTGAACTGCTTTCCCCTTAACAAATAACCATCTTATCTAGTAGAGTTCCTTTCTGTTCCTTCTAAGTCTCTTCCAGTTATCCTCAAGCAGAAGTTAGCATGGCATGATCTTCTAATTGTTGTTCTGTCTAGAAGACTTTTGTTGTTCTGTCTAGAAGACTTTAGCCTCAATTCTCACGGCACAAAATGAAATAATATTCTGATAGTTTTAACTTCAATATGTTATGTTAACTTCAATATGAATAGAAGCACGACAAGTATTAATCAAGGCACTGAAACATTTACTTCTTCATTACTAAGTCATCTGACTTAAATCACATTTGCCAGAAATAAAAACAAAAGTCCATCTCATTTAGCACCATGTAGTTTAAATGGCATCCTGCCTAATCATTCATGCAAAGAAGAGAGCTTTGTTGTCAGTGGGTGTGATCACACCAAATAATTTAGACACGCAAACTCTGTTTTAACTCACAGTATTTGTCTATTTATTTAACCTTGATAATTATTCATTTTCTTTTTTTTTTAATAAAGCTGGCTACACACATAAGCCCACTTGAAGAAAATAATGATTCAATTAAATTCATTAATATGGTAATTAACCTGTAGCTAAAATATAGTTTGGAATCAACAAAGTCATTTAAACCTTATTTTGCTTTTCTTTTTTCCATGATGAATGTTTATATTCTGTCACAGTTTTCATCTCTGAAACTAAAACATAGGAAAGCTTATAAATTTAGGTAAAGACTAAGTTTATGTCTTTTAAATCCTGATTTGACAATAACTCTAATAGTCCTCATAGTTTTACCTGAGAATGGCAAGAGACTCAGACAAACTACCAGGCCAATCTGGAATTCCCAAGACAAGACATATATGAGGTCAGATAGGACAAGCTTTTATGATGGATTGGCTATTACTGGCAGATGAATGCAACTATGGTTTCAAGAGAGTCTAGATGTTCCCTTGATGTCCTTATTGAAATTCTGAATAAGGCTGCCTTCACTTACTGAACCATAAAGGTGGCAATAACCTTGGATATAAAAAAATAAGATATAAGATACTAGGAGACATGGTAATATAAATGGGGAAATCTGCATAACTTTGTTGAACCAATTTATTCCCAAGATAAATGAGAATCGGGAAACATTTGGACTTTATTTATAGAAATGTGAGACCAACATGTTCTTTCAAAATAGTCTTCTTGAACTCATTATAAATACATAAAAGATAATATGAATGAAGAGGACAATATTGTTTAACAATAACTACAAAGAGGATCACATGGATGGTCCATTTTTCTTATATAGAAAGCAATTCTAAAGGAAAGGTAAATTAATTTTGAGAAAGAAGTGTAAACATTATTATGTAGCCCCCATGCTCAATTCCTCATTGCCCCCCACCCTTACAAATCTAAGAAATTATTAGAAAATTACAAGAGGAATTATAACATTATTTAGATAGACAGTAGTTAGGAAAAATATAAACCTAAATAGTAATTCGTTTGTTGAAGATGACAAAAGAAGCTGTGTTATGAGCTACTTGATAAAGTGGATGTTGTTGTTGTTCGGTCATGTCCTATTCTTTTGTGACCCCGTGACTGTAGCCCACCAGGCTCCTCTGTCCATGAGATTTCCCAGCAAGCATACTGGAGTAGGTTGCTATTTCCTTCTCCAGGGGATCTTCTACTGCATTACAGGTGGATTCTTTACTGACTGAGGCACAAGGGGGCTCAGTTGGGAAAGGCATGCTTGCAACTTTGTTCTACTTGGGGTGTATGTACTCAGTCATTTCTGACTCATTGTGACTGCATGGACTGTAGCCCACCAGGCTCCTCTGTCCATGGGATTTCCCAGGCAAGAACACTGGAGTGGGTTGCCACTGTCTTCTCCATGGGATATTCCTGACCCAGGGATGGAACCTGTGTCTCCTATTGGCAGGCAAATGCTTCACCAATGAGCAACCAGGGAAGCCTGAGGTAGTGGCTAGGTTTGTCCAATGTCTCATTTTCTCCTCTCCCTGGGCATACCATCTAGACGACTGATTGTCAAAAGTATAATTACCTGCCTCAGCAATCGCTAAACAAGGGCAAGGAGCCCACTCAGTATTAAGGAAGACAATGCCAGAGCTAGAAGCCTGCACCAAGAAAACTGACATATCTTAAATGAATCCAAGTACATCTCTTAATTTCAACTGTTAGCAAAGTACGGCGACAATATGTTTCTCAGCCATCTAGATGGTTTCAAATAGCATCTTTAACTTGAGTTAAAACAGTTAAGAATGGGGGCTCTTTCTTTAGTTTCCTGGTGGCTAATGGAAAACTCAATTAATAGTGTGACTTTATTGCCAATCTTCCAATATTCTTATTTTCTGCCCTTTTTCAATATGCTGTATGGTGTGTCAGAGACAGCACCTCCAGTATAAATCCTAAGGCAGTAATGCGTGATCTGATTCACTGCAGTGGGCTGCAGTACCCCTGAGAGCACTTTTATTGTCTTAAAATTCAAAGAAGAAAAATATCAGGAGAATGTGATGCTTCCTTTAAGCATTCAAGACTGAGGTAAAAACAGAAAAAATTTGAAAGTAAAAGTTCTCAGTTATTTCCTTAAAATATTGGGGGTTGCTTGGATGAAAGCTGGTGATTCTATAAAGAAAAATTTCAAAAGCAGGTGATTGTGGCCAACTCATTGCTGATTTCCATGGCATATCTGGGTTTATAATAAGATAAGCCCTATAAGGGAGAAAGGCATTTTTAAAAGATGATATTTCTTAGAATTATACTTAAGAGGAAGAACGGGATGTCAGGTGAAGCACATGGGAAGTATTCCCTTCAGTGTAAAAGCTGAAATCACAAATAAATCACACTAGGCAGAACAATTCCTATTATCCGTATCACTAAAAGTCATTTTATCACCTTCTGACTGGCAGGATCATTGTTATTCTTGTCGATTCCTCACAGAGTTTACATTAACAATTATAAACACAGGAAAATTGAAAGTGTTAAACTCTTAGGGAAATGCCAGCAACACTATCATCCTTAGGGTACTAATAAACACCAACTGAGATCATTTTACCAAAAGCAGTCATTCTACCTCTGGAGTGGAAAAAAGCATATGGGTAGGACTGAGCTACATCAGGAATATCTAACAGAAACCCCACAGATCATGTTGCAGGTCTAAGACAAAAGCAAAGTACAAACAAGAGCTGAAAGCTAGAATGGTAGAGTAGGAGTTAAAGGATAAGAAAGAATGAACCTTGGCAAGCCAGCTCCACCTTAAATACAGTATCACTGAAGAACCTGAAGACAATGATGAATTGAGTAACCTTATCAATCACAAACTGAAACCCAATCCAACTCTTAATTTGATTAACTCCTCACCCCCACACTGTCAAAACCCTAGCAGAAAGCACACCTAGTTCCAGGCATAAGACTGTTGACCCTAATTGTATTTGCAAAATGCCCTCATCTTTACCATACAAGGTAATGCAATCGCAGGAATAAACTCTCATCACTTTCACATGTGTCAAACAACAGAGTCAAAGGAAGAATATTATATAACAATGTGAGTCACCAGAGAACATCTTAGAATTCTGCCTACCACAGTACCGAAACCACATATGTCAAAATCTAAGAAATATAGTAGACATATTAATTGGCTCCTCTTCCCATTAAGAGCAGAACAGAGCAAGTGCAACAGCGTTCAAGTCTGCTCCTCTATGTACTTAAAGACCATGGGCAATCCAAATTTTGAAACAAAATAATAACCTTTGGCTCTTAGATAAATCCCTGGAATCAAACTTAAAAAGAATTTCAATAAAGATAAGAAATTATAGTTATGTCTCTCTTTTACTGCTTGAAAAATAACACCAGGTGATTCCTATCATTCATGAAAGTAGTTATTAAGTATTTCAGAATGAAAGATTAATCATCAGCCCAATTATCATCCATATTTTATACTTCAACTAATTTTATTGCACATTTGGAATTTAAAGCTACAGTTACTAAATGCGGCATTTGCATACTATTACTTTGCCTAAATAATTTTAAATATTTAAGATCTTTCTATGTGTGAAACATAATTCACACACAATATTCCACAATAATATTTACTTATAGTTTATTAATGTTTAGCATGCTAAACGAAAATAATTGTTGTTTAGTCACCAAGTCATGTCCAACTCTTTTTGTGACCCCATGGGCTGTAGCTTGCCACTCTGCACCATCCATGGGATTGTCCAGGTAAGAGTACTAGAGTGGGTTGCCATTTCCTCCTCCAGGGGATCTTCCCTACTCAAGGATCAAATCCATGTCTCCTCCATTAGCAGGTGGATTCTCTACCACTGGACCACGAGGGAAGCCCAAAGGGAAATTACCCATCAGCTAAAGAAGGATACAAGGTAGTCAGGCACAGAGTCTGGTTTTTAAATCTAAAATATTTGTACATGTTTACAACATGATGAGTTTCCCTGGTAGCTCAGCTGGTAAAGAATCCACCTGCAATGTGGGAGATCTGGGTTTGATCCCTGGGAAAGGAAGATCCCCTGGAGGAGGGTATGGCAACCCACTCCAGTACTCTTGCCTGAAGAATCCCCATGGACAGAAGAGCCTGGAGGGCTGCAGTATATGGGGTCACAAAAAGTCAGACATGACTGAGGGACTGAGCACAGCACAGCACATATAACATCACATGTAAATTTTCATAAATAGAAAACAAAAATATTCAATATATGTTCAGAGAAAAAAGAGAGACATTTTGCAATAGGAAAGATTATAAAAGACTTCATAGAATTGGCATTAGTCAGGAAATTTAAGATGGCGTAATTTGTATAACTAGAAAGGGAAAAAGAACATTCCATCAGAAAGGAACAACCTTGATAATCTAATAAAGAAGGAAGGCATAAATCATAATTGGGAAGCAGCAATTTGACTGGGAGTAGTAATAGAGAATTATTACTATGATTTATGTGGGAGACAATTAAACCATCACTTCTTCAAGGAAAGATCTAATGGGAGAAACAAAAGGAGAAACTTCTAGGTACTAGTAAGGTACTAAAAGTATAGTTTGAAAGAACTTTAACAATTGACTTAATATTCTTCATAAAGCAATATTCACTATTGTTTTGCAGTGTTAGTCAGATGGATTTGTGGGATTGAAGACAGAACAAAAGTTGTGAATTAATATTTTCAGAATGTAAACCATAATTTTGAATTTAATAAAGGAATTTATAAGAGGCAAAAGAGCCAAAATATTGTGAGAGGATACATCTGTCATTCAATCTATTAATGATTTTTTTTCTCCCTTCAGAATCCAGTTACCTAAGAATGGACTTCCCTAGCAGCTCAAATGGCAAAGAATTTTCCTGCAATTCAGGAGACCCAAGTTCAATTCCTGGGATGAAAAAATCCCCTGGAGGAGGAAACGGCAACCCACTCAGATATTCCTGCCTAGAGAATCCCATGAATAGAGGAGCCTGGCAACATGGGGTCGCAGAGTCAGACACGACTGAGTGACGAACACACACAAGATAAGAATGAAATAAAACAGTAAGTTTGACCTCCCAAAAAGTGGTTGACCTATGTCAGAAGTAAAAACTGTTTGAAAGGCAATTAAATAAGACAGATGCTAAGAATATTTTGAAAATTAAGAAGAGTAAATAATAAAAAGTGGTGAAGAAGGAAAAAGAAACTACATTAGGTGGTTGTTATAATTTCTAGGTAAAAGAGCTTGGAGATAGAGTGATTTTAAACAATGGTGAGATCTAAGGTTAGATTTAACTATAAATGTAGATACCAAAGCTACTTGAGGTATACAAAGACCTGCAAGGTCAAAGAAGTGAGAGAATCATCAACAGCTTAATTGAAGTCTCTGAAATATTAGCAAAATGGAATGAAAAATTACAATCAGGAGCACTAATAACTGAATATAATGGGAAAAGGTAAATAGCTAATATCAATATAGCTTCAAATGTTACCATTAAAGTTCTTGAAATGAATTTCAAAGGAAAAGGTGCTCAAATATTGAGAGGGTTAATGATAATCTTGAATAATCAATCAAGAGTATTGAATTTGTCACTGCTATTCTTCCTAAGAAATGGTGGAGTAGGAAATAATAAGATGTTTAATCATAATGTATACTACATGGACTATATAAACAATATGATAGAAATTAAAAGGTCAAACAATTAGAAAATATGGTTCTTATGATTCTTTTCCTATAGTAGTTAAAGACAATGAAGGATTCTCTAAGCATATAGTGTTTCTATTGGAAAGTCATGGCTTATTTTTTTTTAATTTTTTTAAATTTTATTTAACTTTACAATATTGTATTGGTTTTTCCATGTATCAAAATGAATCTGCCACAGTATACATGTGTTCCCCATCCTGAACCCTCCTCCCTGCCTCCCGGGGGGGGGGGGGGGGGTTTTCTCCCCATACCATCCCTCTGGGTTGTCCCAGTGCACCAGACCCAGGCATCTGGTATCAGGCATCGAACCTGGACTGGCGACTCGTTTCATATATGATATTATACTTATTTCAATGCCATTCTCCCAAATCATCCCACCCTCTCCCTCTCTCAGAGTCCAAAAGAGTGTTCTATACATCAGTGTCTCTTTTGCTGTCTTGTATACAGGCTTATTTATAATACTTTGAAGCAAAGTTTATGTGAAAAGCTACAGAATAATATAACAAGAAGTTTAAGGAACAGAGAAAAAGAATTCTTGAGCAAGATAAAAAAGTAATTTTGAAGAAAGGGCTACTTTCAGAAAAACCAGACTACAGTTGTTGATAGCCAATTGAACATAGTCTTATATTTTAAACTTTTAAATAATGCTGCCGCTAACGTGCTTCAGTTTAGTCTGACTCTTTGCAACCCTGTCCACTTTAGCCTGCCAGGCTCCTCTGTCCGTGGTATTCTCCAGGCAAGAATACTAGAATGGGTTGCCATGCCCTCCTCCAGGGAATCTTCCCAACCCAGGGACTGAACCCATAACTCTTATATCTCCTGCATTGGCAGGTGGATTCTTTACCACCAGCACTACCTGGGAATCTGTATATAAATGAACATTCAGTTCAGTTGAGTTCAGTTGCTCACTCGTGTCCGACTCTTTGTGACCCCATGAATCACAGCACGCCAGGCCTCCCTGTCCATCACCAACTCCCGGAGTTCACTCAGACTCATGTCCATCGAGTCAGTAATGCCATCCAGACATCTCATCCTCTGTGGTCCCCTTCTCCTCCTGCCCGCAATCCCTCCCAGCATCAGAGTCTTTTCCAATGAGTTAACTCTTCGCATAAGGTGGCCAAAGTACTGGAGTTTCAGCTTTAGCATTAGTCCCTCCAAAGAAATCCCAGGGCTGATCTCCTTCAGAATGGACTGGTTGGATCTCTTTGCAGTCCAAGGGACTCTCAAGAGTCTTCTCCAACACCACAGTTCAAAAGCATCAATTCTTCGGCGCTCAGCCTTCTTCACAGTCCAACTCTCACATCCATAGATGACCACTGGAAAGACCATAGCCTTGACTAGACGGACCTTTGTTGGCAAAGTAATGTCTCTGCTTTGGAACATGCTATCTAGGTTGGTCATAACTTTCCTTCCAAGGAATAAGCATCTTTTAATTTCATGGCTGCAGTCACCATATGCAGTGATTTTGGAGCCCAGAAAAACAAAGTCTGACACTGTTTCCACTGTTTCCCCATCTATTTCCCATGAAGTAATGGGACCAGATGCCATGATCTTCGTTTTCTGAATGATGAGCTTTAAGCCAACTTCTTCACTCTCCACTTTCACTTTCATCAAGAGGCTTTTTAGCCCCTCTTCACTTTCTGCCATAAGAGTGGTGTCATCTGCATGTCTGAGGTTATTGATATTTCTCTCGGCAATCTTGATTCCAACTTGTGTTTCTTATAGTCCAGCATTTCTAATGCTGTCCTCTGCATATAAGTTAAATAAGCAGGGTAACAATATACAGCCTTGAAGTACTCCTTTTCCTATTTGGAACCAGCTGTTGTTCCATGTCCAGTTCTAACTGTTGCTTCCTGACCTGCATACAGATTTCTCAAGAGGCAGGTCAGGTGGTCTGGTATTCCCATCTCTTTCAGAATTTTCTTCAGTTTATTATGATCTACACAGTCAAAGGCTTTGGCATAGTCAATAAAGCAGAAATAGATGTTTTTCTGGAACTCTCTTGCTTTTTCCCCAGCGGATGTGGCATTTTCTTGTTTTGCCCCCAGTCTCCCCCGTCCCCGGATTCTCAGCAGATGGTTGCCACCTCCTTCTCCAATGCATGAAATTGAAGGTCCTGAGCCCATCTGGTTCCTCTGCCTTTTCTAAAACCAGCTTGAACATCAGGAAGTTCACGGTTCATGTATTGCTGAGGCCTGGCTTGGAGACTTTTGAGCATTGCACACTTTACTAGTGTGTCAGATGAGTGCAATTGTGCAGTAGTTTGAGCATTCTTTGGCATTGCCTTTCTTTGAAATTGGGATGAAAACTGACCTTCTCCAGTCCTGTGGCCACTGCTGAGTTTTCCAAATTTGCTTGCGTATTGAGTGCAGCACTTTCACAGCATCATCTTTCAGGATTTGGAATAGCTGCCACTGGAAGTCCATCACCTCCAGTAGCTTTGTTCGTAGTGATGCTTTGTAAGGCCCACTTGACTTCACATTCCAGGATATCTGGCTCTAGATGAGTGGCCACACCATCGTGATTATCTGGGTCGTGAAGATCTTTTTTGTATGGTTCTTTGTGTGGACTGCAAGAAGATCCAACCAGTCCATTCTGAAGGAGATCAGCCCTGGGATTTCTTTGGAAGGAATGATGCTAAAGCTGAAACTCCAGTATTTTGGCCACCTCATGCGAAGAGTTGACTCATTGGAGAAGACTCTGATGCTGGGAGGGATTGGGGGCAGGATAAGAAGGGGACGACAGAGGATGAGATGGCTGGATGGCATCACTGACTTGATGGATGTGAGTCTGGGTGACCTCTGAGAGCTGGTGATGGATAGGGAGGCCTGGCGTGCTGCAGTTCATGGGGTCGCAAAGAGTCGGACACGACTGAGCGACTCATCTGATCTGATCTCTGATCTGTGTATTCTTACCACGTCTTCTTAATATCTTCTGCTTCTGTTAGGTCCATACCATTTCTGTCCTTTATCTGTATATAAATCTTTCAGTGTCTTACCATCAAATATTGCCTGGACCTAGGAGATCTAAAAAACTCTTTGAGAGTCAAATAACTGTCTAATGAAGTGAATAGAACAGATGATTTACCACTCTTATTTTCTCTAAGCAACTTCTTTATTTTAAATATGGCTGTATTCTGGAACTAATGATACTTTAGATGGAGTTACCAATAAAATTTTAAATGATTACATCATACTACATAAAGAAAGGATGAGTATTGGGGAAAAAAATAAAGTAAAACATACTCTTATTTTTTCTTTTTAATTAATGTAAAAGATAATTTTACGAAGTAAGAATAGTAACAAAACTCATTGTTTATAGTATATATAAAAGCTAAACAATGTCATACAAGGAAGGAACTATGAGTATTCTTTCATAAGGAACCTATACTACATGTGTGATTCACTTTTAACGCTTTTGTAAACACAGGTTAATATATTTGTTGTTGTTGTTGTTGTTGTTGTTGTTGTTATTTAATTGCTAAGACATGTCTGACTATTTTGCAACCCCAAGGACTAGTCCACCAGACTCCTCTGTCTATATGAATTCTCAGGCAAGAATACTGGAGCAGGTTGTCATTTCCTTCTCCAGGGATCTTCCCAATCCAGGGATCAAACCCATGTCTCCTGCATTAGCAGGAGAATTCCTTGCCACTGAACCATCAGGGAAGCCCAAAATACTATATAATCCACACCAAGTATAGACTGATATATAAAAATTATAAACCCACAAATTTCATCTTATTAATTAAAAGATGAATACAAGAGCTCCTGTCTTCAGTGTTCACATGAATCCAAATTATTTGTCTTTAAAATCATAATTTTACAGGTGCATTTGTGTGACTAAAATCTTACTATATTATATCCCACATGAATATTATGATTATTTCTTACACTGATTTTGTAGAAGTTTATCTTTCTACTCTTCATAAAATTTTATTAACATACAGCCATTAGCTATGGCAATGTATAGAGAATAAGCAGTCCAAAAGTAGTACCTGCCTGAGAGGAAATTTTCATCAAACTGCAGCCTTTTAATCTAGAGATATGTATTTGAGAACACATTTTGTAAGATATTACCAGTAAAAGTCATGCATCTATAGTGTTAATAAGTGCTACATTTTATATAATAACTTGTGCAGAAAGCATGAGTAAAGAGATGAAAAACTAAATGGCAATGTGTTTTTAGAAAAATTTATGATATATATATATATATATGTATATATTAATCACAGAAAAGCAAACATCAAAGATAAAGTGCCATCACCATTTTAATTACCATACATATGTTTGTAATCACTGGAATTTCTGAAATGAATGAAGAATGGATTATTTTTAAAAGACATTTCAAAGAACACATGAGATTTTATAACTTCATTAAAATTATTTAAAATTCAGTGAAAGTTTTAATCCGTTTCCAGATAAAAGTTGGAAAATGTAGCAGTATAATAGAGTAGTATGTAAAAATAATATAATTCATAAACTTAAAATGAAAATTTCATCATTGATTCTCTAAACATATTCAAAGTTTTTTAATAATTTGACTGAATCTGAGGTATTGAATAACAAAAATCAATTACTGTTCATAGGCACATGTTATAAATGCATAGCATACACATAGCAGAGAGTAGACACAACTTTTTCTATTATGAAAGACACTGGTAAAATCAATTAAAGCATCACAACAATGAAGTAGGTCAAGACCTGGCCTTAGGGCTAACTTCTGAAGTTAAAGAACTTCTCAACTATTGGGGAAGACACAAACCTTCAGAATCACAAGCACCGTTTTTTTTTTTTTTTTCCACAGTTCTTCAAGAAATTGATAGCACTTCTAACTTCATGAAATGTTTATGCTGCCGTCATTAAAGAGGATAGTATAGCTATATTTAGTGAACAGAATTGAACAACATCCTCCAAGGAGATATGTGCAATCACTGACAAATTAATAACTATAAATTATTAAAAATTAATAAACATCCAAGTTTTACCTTTTCAGGGAAGAAAGATGAAACGCTCATCCTCAGGATTCAAATATGTATCTGGGTCAGAATTTTTAACTTTAATTTTAAATACTCCTATTCAGAAATAAGAAATTATAATTTAAGGAGAATTTACAAATCATGATTTTTTTCCACGTTATTCTGAATTTTGGAAGCTGAGTAGAAAATAATTGGTCTTTTAACCAGTATGTATTCAGAGGTAAGAAAACCAATGAAAACTAAAGTAGGCATGTCAAAATAGTACTTTTTTCTCCCGCCCCCCCCCTTTGTAATACTACAGTAGTAATAATGATAAAAAATAAAAATAAATATCTCTGGTGCTAAAAAATATAAATAAATCAAAAGCAATAGCCAGATGAAGTAGTTAATAATTTTATATGTTCTTTGATACTGATATAAAATGATGCAAAACATTCAGATCAGACTCAAAAGAATCAGATAACTTACACAGAATGAAACTAATAATTTCAGAACTTCAGTGTGCTATTTGAGCCATAAACTAGTTATATTTAATACATTTGTATTCTTCATATATTTAATATATGTAAGGCAAATATATATGAAGCAGAATTAGTAACACACCATTTTTACTGGTTATATTATTATTTTAATTAGAAAATCATGCAATTTTAAAATTAATAGCTCATCATAATCATTACTAATATATTTTTCTAACATTACACTTTAGTGAACATGGTTAACTTCTTAAGACTCTTTAAGCAGCATGTCGACCTTATTTTATTTTGCTTAGGTTTTCCCAATCTTTTAAAATAATTATTATTTAGTTAAAATAATATGATATTTAGGTTCTGTGAATTTGAGATATAGATCTTCCAGAAAACATTTATCAGTACAGTTTCATTTCATCATGTCAGATACTCTGTATTTTCTGGAGATACATAATGGAATTTTTTTCCCTAGCTTATTGTGAAACTTTTGATGTACATTTAACTGTATTTGGGTTCCTATCCTATTGTTGAAATTTTTTTTGTTTCCTTTTCAAATTCCCTTTTTATATTTAAAAAAATATATCTTCTCTTAACCTGATTTAAAATTGGCCTTATTTTACTAATTTGGGTCAGTGCATCAATTTCTGTCAGTTTAAATGGGCCTTTTCTTTCCCAGGTGAAGTGACACTGAGCAGACACTGAACACTTTTTCAGGTCAATCTTTTCTTAAAGATTAATTCTGTTAAATGCCCCCTGAATACATTTAATGCTTTAAAGAGTCTATCTATTGTCATTAGCAACATTCTATAAAAATAGTTCACTTTTACATCCATGTTATTTCATCTAAAATTAAATAAATACGATATAAATTTGCAAGAGAAAATATCTAATACAGGGATATATTAGAAGTTTTATTATCAAGCAAAACCACTTTCTTTTCCTTTCATTTGTTTTTTCAACAAGTATAGCCCTATATCCCTGTCACTCAGTCGTGTCCAACTCTTTGCAACCCCATGGACTGTATCCTACCAGGCTTTTCTGTCCATGGGATTTTCCAGGCAATAGTACTGGAGAGGATTGCCAGTTCCTTCCCCAGGGGATCTTCCCAACCCAGGGATCGAACTCGGGTCTCCTGCATTGTAGACAGACACTTTACCATCTGAGCCACCAGGGAAGTCCCAACAAGTATATAAGTACTTAGTATTTTCATGGCATTGTATGACATATAGGCCCAAAAGATGAGTAAGAAGTGAAATGTGCTCTCTGGGGTCTTTGCCTAATAATGGAGATTGAATATATTCATAAGCATACAATATAGAAGGCCATTCAACAGAAATATGATATATATCACTTGTGGAAACCAATCCTTAAATGACAATATCAATGCAGTTTCTATACATTTTCAGTTTCTGTGTATTGCTATGTATAGCTTCAGAGGCAGTCAAATACAGGCTTCTCATGGTCTGAAGAGATTGAAGTTATTAGTTGGTAACAATACTCTTTTGAATTCTAAATTATAATCAGTCAAATTAATATTTCATAACAGCATCATACATTGGTCATGATTTGGTGACAGGATGATAGATATTCAAAGAAATGTTCAGTTAAGTGAGGCACAAATTTAATTAACAGCTTTAAGGATGTATGGCTAGAGGTTCTAATCATATATCTGCCTTTGACTCATTGTACCGTGAGACCACAATCTCTTTGACAGATTTTTTTTCCTGTCAATCATCCTTGTGTGCTGTGTTCTCAGGTTTCTTCCCTAATCCCCACCTTTCTGACTCTGCTCTGCCTCTTAGGGAACTTGCCCCACCCATAATGTTATACGCAGAATCAAAACTGGCCCCCAGAATTCCTGCCTCCGGCTGTATATCCTTTCCCCTTTTGCGTGGGCCAGACCTGTGAAACAATGAGCTCTCAGTCTCCTGATGATGTTATGTGGTCAAAGGGATTTGGAAGATATATTTAAGGTCCCTTATCAGCTGACTTTGAGTTCCTCAAAATGAAAAGATGCTCCTGTTGGCCTGAAGGAAAGAAATTGTCCTGATTAGAGAGGGCCATATAGAAGGAAATGGCAGATGACATCTTGGAAGATTCAGTTGGGAAGATAGTGGGTCCAACTATCAGTCCCACAACCTTCAGAAACTAGATTATGTCATAAACTGTGCTATTGAAGGAGATCCCTGAGATTCAGATGTAATTGTATCCCTGGCCAATATCTTGATGTTGGCTTGGATAAAGATTTTATAGAGACCCTGATAGAGAACTATTTGAGCCCTGCACAATCATCTGATCTATGGAACTGTGAGAAAATAAGTGGGTGCTCTTAAAGTTGCTAAGTTTTTGGTAATTTATTTTTAACATAGAAAACTAATATGTAGAGTTTTAATTGCAAGCCTCAAACCTAATGAATCCCAGGCATAAGAGGCCACAGAACTTCAGAACAAAATTCAGTATGATCCTATTATCTCTACTTGGATGGTCCAAAGATAATTCAGAACCTCATTATCTCACCTCAAATAAATCATGAACCTTGGTCTATCCAGTGAGTATCTTGTTCTATCCAGTGACTAGTTCCACTTTCTAGCATTCAAATCAGAAATACGAGAACATAGAAAATATTTAAGATGCCACACTCTCTCATTTTCTGTACCCAATTAAACAGATTCCTATCCATTTTTCTACTTCAATACTTCTCAAAACTAACCACAGCTTTTTTTCCACTGTCCTGTTTTCTTCAAACAAACATAGGCTCACCATGACTGCTATGGAGACTCCTATCTGGTGTTCCTGACCTTTCTTGGCCCCTATCTTATGCATTCTACAGCTACAGTTAGAGTGGCCTTTCTATGATATAAATATGAGCTCCTATTTAAAACACAATGCCTCCTCAGTGTCCTCAGGGGAAAAAAAATACAAACACCTTAACCCAGTTCATAAGTTCCCTTGTGAGCTTGCTCCTACAAATCTCTGTCTTCATGTCTACGCAGTAATCTTGCCCATATTTCTTACATAAGGTACAAAGGACTTGTTCATTAAATTGTCACATCTCTTGCTTTCAAAATTTAACTATGCCATTTTCTTCTCTGCTTTGTAAATATATTGTCTTTTTCTCTAACTTACTTTTACTTTATAACAGAGTATTTCCTGAATGACTTTGTCGTGAACTTTTTCTATTTTATTTTAAGAGTTTTCATAAAAATAGCACTGCTCATTGTCTCTGAAAAGACTGTCCATGTTGATTCTTTTTGAAGGGCTAGCCCTGGGGGCCTTTGTTTTTATTTCAGAATTTGTATCTTTCCTTAACACTGGCTGAGACACCCACTTTCTCTTGGAATGCATCCTACTATCTGGCCTGAATTTTCAAGGCAAGACCTCTCCATGAACTGGACATAATACTCAGTATTAGCCATTCTTGTCAACACCAAGCTCATCTGTTAAAGGGCTTGCTCTCAGGAAGTCATATTCTGAAAAGTTACCTGCTAAACTATATAATAAGGCATCACAAGCTGGAATCAAGTTTGCCGGGAGAAATATTAACAAACCTCAGATTATACTATTCTAAGGACAGAAAGAAAAGAGGATTTTAAAAGGCTCTTGATAAGGATGAAAGAAGAGAGTGGAAAAGCTGGCTTAAAATTCAACATTCAGCAAATGAAGATCATGGCTTCTGGCCCCATCACTTCATGGCAGATAGATGGGGAAACAGTGGCAGATTTTCTTTTCTTGGGCTCAAAATCACTGCAGATGGTGATTGTATGCAGCCATGAAATTAAAAGGTGCTTGCTCCTTGAAAAGAAAGCTATGACTAAACTAGACAGCATATTAAAAAGCAGAGATATTACTTTGCCAACAAAGATTCGTTGAGTTAAAGCCATGGTTTTTCCAGTAGTCATGTATGGATGTGAGAGCTGGACTATAAAGAAAGCTGAGCACCAAAGAATTGATGCTTTTGAACTGTGGTGTTGGAGAAGACTCTTGAGAGTCCCTTGGACTGTAAGGAGATCCAACCAGTCCATCCTAAAGTATATCAACCCTCAATATTCATTGGAAGGACTGATTCTGAAGCTGAAGCTCCAATACTTTGGCCACCTGATGGGAAGAACTGACTGCAAGGAGACCCAACCAGTCAATCCTAAAGTATATCAACCCTTAATATTCATTTGAAGGGCTGAGTCTTCTTTGGCCATCTGATGCAAAGAGCTGACTCATTGGAAAAGACCCTGATGCTGGGGAAGATTGAAGATAGGAGGAGAAAGAGACAACAGAGGATGAGATGGTTGGATGACATTACCGACTCAATGGACATGAGTTTGAACAAACTCCAGGAGATGGAGAAAGATGGGAAGCCTAGTGAGCTGGTAGTTCATGAGGTCACAAAGAGCTGGACATGACTTAGTGGCTGAACCACATCAACAAGGCGTTGGTTTTCACACTATTCCAATGTCTTAAATTCTTCAATAATATTCTGTTGTGAATTGAAATAGTAAAAATTTTAAACTAATGGAAAAGCATATAAATACATTGAACAACTGGCCTAAACAAACTGGATGACTCTGGCAAGATCCAAGTCTATTGGCTTCTATACTTATTCTCTTTAAAATTTCTTAATCTGTACAATTGCTTAATCTGTAGTGCCAGCATTAGAGTAAATGATTTCTAATCAGGCTTTGCATGCACGCATGCTCAGTCACCTCAGTCATATCAGACTCTTTACCAACCTATGAACCATAGCTATCCAGACCCCTCTGTCCATGAGATTTTCCCAGCAATAATACTGGAGTGGGTTGCAATGCCCTCTTCCAGTGTATCTTTCCAGCCCCAAGATCAAACCCGCATCTCCTGTGTCTCATGCACTGCATACAGATTCTTTATTGCTGAACCACTAGGGATGCCCAAATAGGCTATAGATATACTATTTATGTTTAAAAGCACAAGCCTAATAAAAAGCATTAGCCTGAGAAAAGAGGTGTTTTGATCATTGACAATTCATGACATCCTCACAATTCATCTTGTTTAATAAGCCACCTACTATGGTTACCTAAATGTCATATGTGATTTGTTATTTACTCCATGTTAAAAATTACATCTGCTGTAAATACAAAACCATGCAAAAAGAAAACAACTCTTAAATCTACCACTTCTAAGCTAGAAATTAAAGAAGTCTTAGATTCTAGGACATATATTCTTCCCTTTAGGCTTCCAAAATATGAAGGCTTATTCCACTGTAGAAAAAATTGTCCCCTAGAATAGCAAGTAGCAAAAAATGATATACTCCAGTGATCAGAAAGAGAGAACATATTTTACTCTCCCCCTTCTATATTAACTCCAGTCAGCTTTTTCACAATCACATTTAGTCAATACCATTGAATGTCTACCCTATCTGTGGCCAGTGCTATGAAAGATGGTTAAACCAGGGGGCACCTGTACACAGCAGTGAGTAATGAGTAGCACGGAAGTTTGCCTGGGGTGGGAGAAAAGAAGTACATGCTTTTAAACCAAAAAAAAAAAAAAAAAAAGCAAATCTACGAAAAATGATTAATCCTCATGCTTTCAAGAAATTCTATTTGGTACTAAGCTCTATAAATCATGGATTCCTCCCAAGAAAAGTTTTCATCATTCAGTTAAATCACAGTTGAGAGATTTGCTTAGAATTTATCATTTAGATCACAGCTGAAAAAGTAAATAGATTTAAACCCTTTGAATCTGAGTGGAACTGCATATGCAAGAGTTCTTTTCTTGGCATCTTGTTTGCATTGAATGTGTAGAGATGATTTGCTATCATTGTGCTCACAGTCAGATGTCTGCAAACACAGGTTCCTAACACAGGCCACAGTAAATACACACCACATGGGCACTGACATACAAAGTAATCACTATGATGATGCTGGCATCAAGAGACATTTTTAATTGTAGATGTTAGCTGTACACAAACAATATTGCTCCAGCTTACAATTACCATTTTTATAAGATTATTTTTTCAGTTCTATGAATTAAAAATTCTTGGGAATTTTCTGTTCTTTTATGTGATAACAAATTATTCTGCTTTGCATTATTTACATCCTCATGACTATAGTGATCTCAAAACCATATGGCACATGTTAATGCAATCAGTTATGTCTTCCTTACATGAGAACTGGTCCATTCTTATTGAATTAATTCCAAACTCTGTTAGCAAAAATAGTCTTTCTACAAAAGATATAAGAGTGTTGTGCAGTTAACCAATAAGAATGCCTTTAAAATGAAGAAAATGTTTATACTTTGTTAGTACTGTCAATGTCAGAATGTAAATACATTTTTAATACTGTTGGAAACAGGTCTCTTGAATTTTCCACATGCATTACTCTTGAGTTACAGAATCATGGAATTCATTTAGTTACAAACATTTCACTTCACATTTATAGTGGTTTAAGCAATTATATAATAGTACATAAATAATAAAGTCTACTGTGGAACTAACTATTTGGCTTTAAAATATAGAAGGATATTTTTTATAGTATTCAGCGGTAAAAAAAGATAAAGCTATAAGTGAAAAAATGATTCATTTGACTACATGAAAATTGAACACTAGGTCCTGAAATAAAACAGCATTATACATACATGTGCCTGTGTGCCCAGTAGTGTCCCGCTCTTTGCAGCCCCATGGACTGTAGCCCACCAGTTCCTCTTGTCCATTGAGTTTTCTAGACAAGAATACTGAAGCAGGCTGCCACTTCCTATTACAAAGACAAGATCTATTTATTTATTTATTTTTACCCTTTGCTTGATAACCCATTATGAATGAATACTGTAAAATTAGTACTAACAATGTTTGTTCTGTATAAACTACAATCCACAATAAAGTTTCATAGTACAAATTTACAATTTCCCTTCTTTCTATTCTTGTCTATTATTGTCACTCAAGGAGAAGGCAATGGCACCCCACTCCAGTACTCTTGCCTGGAAAATCCCATGGACGGAGGAGTCTGGTAGGCTGCAGTCCATGGGGTCGCTAAGAGTCGGACACGACTGAGCGACTTCACTTTCACTTTTCATTTTCATGCATTGGAGAAGGAAATGGCAACCCACTCCAGTGTTCTTGCCTGGAGAATCCCAGGGACGGCGGGGCCACCTGGCTGCCGTCTGTGGGGTCGCACAGAGTCGGACACGACGGAAGCGACTTAGCAGCAGCAGCAGCAGCATTGTCACTCAAGAGACAGTATATGTAAGCAAATTGTCTGAATTCTGTAGTCCACTGTATAGAGCACATATAATCTTGATGATGGATTCCTTGTTCTGGACTTGTCCCATAGGAATTCTCAGGGAATGGTATTATCCTGGAAATGGAATATTTCCCTGTGCTATGAAACTAGCACTATTAATTCTCAGGTCATAGGCAAAGGATATGAGATTACAATAATGGAAAATTAGACTTTTGAGATGACAAGTGTGACAATGTTTCAGGTTATTTTTTATATAATGGACATATTAATAGTAAATTTGTTTACATGTAATGGTGTAATCTTACTAAAGAAAAAGTTAAAGAATAAGATGGTTTTCAATGGCTGTTGGTTACAAAAAATAAAATCTATTGTACAATGATTTAATTCTACATGCCATAGTATTCATAAATCCACATAAAGAATCACAAAAATATTGGTACAGTCACTGAGTTATTATGTGAAAATTAATGATCAAACCCTATTTACACATTTAACTCACATTATTTTTATAACATTCTAAATCAAATTATTAATCGCAAGAATAATTTTACTTCTATGTTTTTCCTAATCATGTGATATACTGTCGCCAGAGTTACTAGAAGCATTTAGGAATGTGTATGTGTGTATCACTGCAGATGGTGACTGCAGCCATGAAATTAAAAGACACTTACTCCTTGGAAGGAAAGTTATGACCAAACTAGATAGCATATTCAAAAGCAGAGACATTACTTTGCCAACAAAGGTTCATCTAGTCAAGACTATGGTTTTTCCTGTGGTCATGTATGGATGTGAGAGTTGGACTGTGAAGAAGGCTGAGCGCCGAAGAATTGATACTTTTGAACTGTGGTGTTGGAGAAGACTTGAGAGTCCCTTGGACTGCAAGGAGATCCAACCAGTCCATTCTGAAGGAGATCAGCCCTGGGATTTCTTTGGAAGGAATGATGCTAAAGCTGAAACTCCAGTACTTTGGCCACCTCATGCGAAGAGTTGACTCATTGGAGAAGACCCTGATGCTGGGAGGGATTGGGGGCAAGAGGAGAAGGGGACGACAGAGGATGAGATGGCTGGATGGCATCCCTGACTCGATGGATGTGAGTCTGAGTGACCTCCAGGAGTTGGTGATGGACAGGGAGGTCTGGTGTGCTGCGATTCATGGGGTCGCAAAGAGTCGGACACGACTGAGCGACTGATCTGATCTGATCTGATGTGTATATGTGTGTGGTATGGTATGTGCATGTTTCAATTTTTTAGGAGCAACAATTTGCTCATCTTAATGTTTTGCAAATATAAGCATATGTAAAAGTCAATTTTTCATTCCAGAAATGATGGAATAGGTAGGTGACTGGTGTCAAATGTTTTGCTGAAAGCCAACAGAGTTGAATGTAAATGGAAAAAGCACATTTAATCAAATATATGAGAAAGCTGCTCCAATCTATAGGGGACTAATGCATAGAGGTGAGCACAGGATGGATCTCCTGGACACAGTGGACATCTTATTCCAATGGTGTGACTGAGAAGCTGAGAATGTGAGCAAAGTTTCCAGTACACTCACCAAAGGAGAAAGACTGAAGTTCAGGACCCAGCAAGAGGAATGATCCATGGCAAATACCCAGATTTTGAGTAAAATTTGTTGTTAGGAACTGAATTCTCACTTTCAATTATCTAAATCCTTGATTTGGTTATGGTAATATGAAAATGATTCTACCACTAGCCTGGCTACCTATTAGAACAGGTGAATCCTTACTCTAGTAAAATGTTATCAAAGGGACAAATTATCAGAACACTTTCTCAGGTAAAATGAGAAATGCACAGAAATAAGAGTAAACAAGGAAAATGATTAAAAGCCAAGAAAGTAGAAATAAAAAAACTATAAAAAAAGAATTCTCTGGATTTCCAGTTAGAGATATCACACATTGACTGTAAAGGATCATGCTTACAAAATTAAAAGATAAAAATCTAGATAATATAAAACAGCAAACAATTAAACTCATAAATTGAAAAAACATAGATTAAAGGTTTATTTTTTAATTTTTATTTATTTTTTTAAATTTTTATTTATTTTTTTAACTTTATAATATTGTATTGGTTTTGCCATATATCAACATAATGGTTGGAGTCAACACAGTAAAAAAAAAAATAAGGCATTTGGTAATCTTGGATATAGATGAGATGAAAAGATCCAAATTAAGCATGAAGACAAAAAAAATGGTAGAAAACAAAGTGAATGTCATATACAAACAATGTGGAAAAAGAGAATATTTCCATGAATCATATATGATTGGAATCTCAGAGAAAGGGGAAAGAGAAAATGAGGGTGTGCAACATCTCAAGGTAGTAGACGGCAGTTTTCCAAAAGTGATGAGAACATCGATATTTGCCTTCATTCAGCTTTACTAGTCCAAAGTTTCTGAAATACAAAAAAAAAAAGCCAAACCAAAGAACATCATTATAAAACTGCTGAAGACTAAATATAAATTTAAAAAAGTTTAATTAACTAGAAAAAGGGATACAATCCTGTATCTATAATGTAAATAAAAAAGAGACTGAACTCCTACTGTACTGGTATAATTATATTGGACATGGAATTCTGGGTTGATTGAATTTGTGAAATTGGTGCTCATTGCTTTAAAAATATTAATCCACTGCCTTCTGGCCTCTGTTATTTATGATAAGACTTTGGATATCATGTGTAGCAATGTTTCTCTGACTAGGATTTTTCTTTCCTCTGTCTGCATTCAGTATTCTGTTTTTCTCAGCTTTTAGCATAAAGCTTGATGTCCCTTTCCATTCTTTGTATTTATGCTATTTTGAGTTGGCTGAGATTTATGACTCTGTATGTTTTGTATTTTATTAAATTTAGTAAATAGACGTCATTATTTCTTTCAGAATATTTCTACCCTATTGTCCTTTTATCTGATATCATACCTCACTGATTCTCTGCCCCTTATTTTATTTAAATATTTTACTTAGTATTCCTAAGATTGAAAAACATCTATTGATCTGCCTTTCTATTAACTGGAACTATTTTTTTGCTGTCATCAATCTGCTATTAAGGATCCTCTAGGAAGATTTCTGGAGAAGGCAATGGCACCTCACTCCAGTACTCTTGCCTGGAAAATCCCATGGATGGAGGAGCCTGGAAGGCTGCAGTCCATGGGGTCGCTGAGGGTCAGACACAACTGAACGACTTCACTTTGACCTTTCACTTTCATGCATTGGAGAAAGAAATGGCAACCCATGCCAGTGTTCTGGCCTGGAGAATCCCAGGGACAGGGGAGCCTGGTGGGCTGCCATCTATGGGGTCGCACAGAGTCAGACACGACTGAAGCGACTTAGCAGCAGCAGCAGGAAGATTTCATTTCCCATATTATAATTTTAAGTTCTTAAATTTATCCCTTCACCTATTATTTTTCATAGAATTTATCACGATTGTATTTTCCTTGAACTGTTTGAATATATTTAACATCAGATCAGATCAGATCAGATCAGTCGCTCAGTCATGTCCGACTTTTTGTGACCCCATGAACTGCAGCACGCCAGGCCTCCCTATCCATCACCAGCTCTCGGAGGTCACCCAGACTCACATTCATCGAGTCAGTGATGCCATCCAGCCATCTCATCCTCTGTCGTCCCCTTCTCCTCCTGCCCTCAATCCCTCCCATCATCAGAGTCTTCTCCAATGAGTCAACTCTTCGCATGAGGGGGCCAAAATACTGGAGTTTCAGCTTGAGCATCATTCCTTCCAAAGAAATCCCAGGTCTGATCTCCTTCAGAATGGACTGGTTGGATCTCCTTGCAGTCCAAGGGACTCTCAAGAGTCTTCTCCAACACCACAATTCAAAAGCATCAATTCTTCGGCGCTCAGCCTTCTTCACAGTCCAGCTCTCACATCCATACATGACCACAGGAAAGACCATAGCCTTGACTAGGCGAACCTTTGTTGGCAAAGTGATGTCTCTGCTTTTGAATATGCTATCTAGGTTGGCCATAACCTTCCTTCCAAGGAGTAAGCGTCTTTTAATTTCATGGCTGCAGTCACCATCTGCAGTGATTTTGGAGCCCAGAAAAATAAAGTCTGACACTGTTTCCACTGTTTCTCCATCTATTTCCCATGTACTGATGGGACCAGATGCCATGATCTTCGTTTTCTGAATATTCAGCTTTAAGCCAACCTTTTCACTCTCCACTCTCACTTTCATCAAGAGGCTTTTGAGTTCCTCTTCACTTTCTGCCATAAGGGTGGTATCATCTGCATATCTGAGGTTATTGATATTTCTCCCAGCAATCTTGATTCCAGCTCGTGTTTCCTCCAGTCCAGCATTTCTCATGATGTACTCTGCATATAAGTTAAATAAACATGGTGACAATATACAGCCTTGACGTACTCCTTTTCCTATTTGGAACCAGTCTGTTGTTCCATGACCAGTTCTAACTGTTGCTTCCTGACCTGCATACAGATTTCTCAAGAGGCAGATCAGGTGGTCTGGTATTCCCATCTCCTCAGAATTTTCCACAGTTTATTGTGATCTACACAGTCAAAGGCTTTGGCATAGTCAAGAAAGCAGAAATAGATGTTTTTCTGAAACTCTCTTGCTTTTTCCATGATCCAGCGGATGTTGGCAATTTGATCTCTGGTTCCTCTGCCTTTTCTAAATCCAGCTTGAACATCAGGAAGTTCATGGTTCACATATTGCTGAAGCCTGGCTTGGAGAATTTTGAGCATTACTTTACTACCGTGTGAGATGAGTGCAATTGTGAGGTAGTTTGAGCACTCTTTGGCATTGCCTTTCTTTGGGATTGGGATGAAAACTGACCTTTTCCAATCTTGTGGCCACTGCTGAGTTTTCCAAATTTGCTGGCATATTGAGTGCAGCACTTTCACAGCATCATCTTTCAGGATTTGGAACAGCTCCACTGGACACGGAATGAAGCAGGGCAAAGACTAACAGAGTTTTGTCATAGCAAATACCCTCTTCCAACAACACAAGAGAAGACTTTATACATATTTAACATAGCTACTTTAAAGTTTTGCTAATCACAAAATTTGCTAATCACAATATCAGCTCCTTTTGTTCTAGATCATACATTACCTTAACCTGTATTTTTTAAACAAGTTTAGTAACTTTTAATCTTATGTTCAACATTGAGTATGGAATGTTTTACACAAATAATGCTAGAAGAAATCATGAACAAATGTGTAGAATAGCATAAATCTTTATACCTATTTCAGACAATGTATTAAAATGTGTAACAGATCTGAAACTGAAGTGTAAGTGTCAAACTGTAAAGTTTCTTGAAGCCATCTTAGGATGATATCTTTGCAACTTTTATATAGGCAAAAGCAGTAAAAAGAAGACAAATAATGTCATTAAAATGGGAAATATTTGAATAAGTATATCATTCATAAAAGAAAATACCCCAATGGTCTATGAGTACATTCAATGGTTTTTCATACTGTTAAATGTAAGAAATGCAATGAAAAATGAGATAATATTATAAAACAACAAGATGGCTAAAATCTAAAATGTTGGTGATACCAAATGTTAGTGAGAAATTCCAGCAGCTGGAACTTTCACATTGCTGACAAAGATGTAAATTCATTTAATCATTTGGAAAAACTGTTTGACAGTTTCCAATAAAATCAAACACATGCCTAGTCTCTGACTCAGAAATTTCACTTCTAGGCATCTAAGATAATTTTATTTTCTTACTTTAAGTCAAAGACACTAGTGATACAACCAGTATCAAAATATCACATATTCTTTAGGAAATAACATCTCAACAAAATTTTAATGCAATTTTTATAAGTTTCTCTAGAGAACCAAAGAAATAGTTGGTTGTTATATAAACAACAACCAAATAAAAACTACAGTCAAACTTCTTCCAGTATTCTTTCTTTACCATTTTCCCTGCTCTTCTATACCATAGCTCCCCAATACTATTCTTTTCCTCCTTCAAATTTCAAAAATAATTCAATCAACAATCAAATCAACCGTGTTTCTCTTTCCCCATTTTCCTGTATCCTGTCTCTCTCTATCTCACACACACACACACACACACACACACACACACACACACACATTTTCTCTCTTTCTCTCTCCCCTGCAACTCAACCACCCATGCCACTCCTGGAGCATATTCTATGCATGATTTTAATCCTCCTAACCTTTGGGCCTCTATATATTTTCACTTCCATGACCCCTTCTTAATTATGGGCAGAGTGACAGCCACAGAACTTTCCATAGTATCCAATTCATTTCCAGTGGTTGATTGGGTCCAACAAGGACAAAAAAAAAAAAAAAAAAAAAATCAGCAATGGACTTGTAAACCAAGCCCTGATATAGATAGCAAGAGTTTCTGCCATTTTTTGGTGGGGGGAGAAATGTCCCATCTTCTCAGAAGAGATTCAAGAAAGAGAAGGGCATCACGTGTCTGTACATATTTGAAAATGTTGTAAGATCTCTCATCAATATGGAGAGAAAAGAGTGATAGTAGGCAGAAGTGTTGACTCAAACAACCCTCTCCTCTATCTGCCAAAGGGCCAACGACTATGTTAGTTTAAAAAAAAAAAAAAAAACAGTTATTCAAACTAGAAGAGTTGAAGGTTGTTGTTTGGAACAGAATATTTCAACAAAGCCAAATATTATATGCTGTTGCTTATATGTAGAATCTATATAAAAAGGATATGAATGAACTTATCTGCAAAACAGAAATAGAGTTACAGATGTAGAAAATAAACTTATGGTTACCTGGTGATAAGGAGGGGAACATAAATTGTAAGATTGGGATTGACATATAAGCACTACTATATAAAAAATAGGTAACTAACAAGGGACTGCCATATAGCACAGGAACTCCGCTTAATACTGTTTAACAGCTTATATGAGAAATGAATTTGAAAAGGAGTGCATATATGGATATGTATAACTGGTTCATTTTGCTGTACACCTGAAAATAACACCATATTATATATCAACTGTACTCCAATAAAAATTAAAAACAAATCAAAAATATACAAGCAACTCCTACAGCTCAATTCCAGAAAAATAAATGACCCAATCAAAAAATGGGCCAAAGAACTAAATAGACATTTCTCCAAAGAAGACATACAGATGGCTAACAAACACATGAAAAGATGCTCAACATCACTCATTATCAGAGAAATGCAAATCAAAACCACTATGAGATACCATTTCACGCCAATCCGAATGGCTGCTATCCAAAAGTCCACAAGCAATAAATGCTGGAGAGGGTGCGGAGAGAAGGGAACCCTCTTGCACTGTTGGTGGGAATGCAAACTGGTACAGCCACTATGGAGAACAGTCTGGAGATTCCTCAAAAAACTGGGAATAGAACTGCCTTATGATCCAGCAATCCCACTGCTGGGCATATACACTGAGAAAACCAGAATTGAAAGAGACACGTGTACCCCGATGTTCATAGCAGCACTGTTTGCAATAGCCAGAACGTGGAAGCAACCTAGATGTCCATCCACAGATGAATGGATAAGCAAGCTGTGGTACATATACACAATGGAGTATTACTCAGCCATTAAAAAGAATACATTTGAATCAGTTCTAAGGAGGTGGATGGAACTGGAGCCTATTATACAGAGTGAAGTAAGCCAGAAACAAAAACACAAATACAGTATACTAACGCATATATATGGAATTTAGAAAGATGGTAAAAATAACCCTATTTACGAGACAGCAAAAGAGACACTGATGTATAGACCAGACTTTTGGACTCTGGGACCGGGAGAGGGTGGGATGATTGGGGAGAATAGCATTGAAATATGTATAATATTATATCTGAAATGTATTAATTGTTCAAACTAAATACTGTCATGTTTCAATTTGTTCATATTAGATGTTTGTAATGTTTCTGATAATCAATAAAAGAGATTCTTGATAAAAAAAAAACAATACTTAATTGAAATAACAGATCTTTACAATAAGGCTCAAACATGCTTAAGTATTAGGATCTACTTTTTAGAAGACTAGGAGAGTGTGAAATGGGTAACATCACATGAAAGACATGAGGTTCAGTAAAAGACAAAGAATGAGGGGGAAATGATAAATTCCTACATAAGTCTGCAGTAGGAGGGAAAAGCTGTAAAATGTTATGCACTATGCTGTGCATAGTTACGCACTATAACTGTGCATAATCCCGACTCTTTGTGGCCCAATGAACCGCAGCACACCAGGCCTCCCTGTCCATCACCAAATCCCAGAGTCTACCCAAACCCATGTCCATCGAGTCGGTGATGCCCTCTCATCCTCTGTCATCCCCTTCTCCTCCTGCCTTCAATCTTCCCCAAAATCAGAGTCTTTTTCCAGTGAGTCAGTTCTTCACATCAGGTGGCCAAAGTACTGAAGTTTCAGCTTCAGCCTCAGTCCTTCCAAAGAATATTCAGGACTGACTTTGTTTAAGATGGACTAGTTTGATATTCTTGCAGTCCAAGGGACTCTCAAGAGTCTTCTCCAACACCACAATTCAAAAACATCAATTGTTTAGCCCTCAGCTTTCTTTATGGTCCAAATCTCACATCCATACATAACTGCTGGAAACACCAGTAGTTTTGACTAGACAAAGCTTTGAAGGTAAAGTAATGTCCCTGTTTTGTAATATGCTGTCTAGGATGGTCATAGCTTTTCTTCAAAGGAGCAAGTGTCTTTTAATGTCATGGCTGCAGTCACCATGTGCAGTGATTTCGGAGCCCAAGAAAATAAAGTCTCTTACTGTTTCCACTGTTTCCCCATCTATTTTCCATAAAGTGATGGGACTGTATGCCATGACCTTCGTTTTTTGAATGTTGAGTTTTAAGCCAGCTTTTTCACCCTCCTCTTTCACTTTCATCAAGAGTCTCTTTATTTCTTCTTCACATTCTGCCATACTGGTGGTATCATCTTCATTTCTGAGGTTATTGATGTTCCTCTGGGCATTCTTTATTTCAGCTTGTGCTTCATCCAGCCTGGCATTTCACATTAGGTACTCTACATTTAAGTTAAATAAGCAGGATGACAATATACAGCCTTGATGTACTCCTTTCCTAATTTGGAACCCCTGTGTTGTTCCATGTCCAGTTCTAACTGTTGCTTCTTGACCTGCATACAGATTTCTCAAGAGGCAGGTCAGGTGGTCTGACATTCCCATCTCTTTAAGAATTTTCCAGTTTGTTGTGATCTACACAGTAAAAGGCTTTGGCATAGTCAATAAAGCATAAGTAGATTTTTTTTTCCTGGAACTCTCTTGCTTTTTCTATGTTCTTACAGATGTTGGCAATTTGATCTCTGGTTCCTCTGCCTTTTCTAAATCCAGCTTGAACATGTGGAAGTTCTTGGTTCATGTACTGTTAAAGCATCACTTGGAGAATTTTGAGCATTATTTTACTAGCATGTGAGATGAGTGCAATTGTGTTGTAGTTTGAACGTTGCCTTTCTCTGGGTTTGGAATGAAAACTGATCTTTTCCAGTCTTGTGTCAGGACTGTTTTCCTAATTTACTGGCATACTGAGTGCAGCATTTTCACAGCATCACATTTTAGGATTTGAAATAGCTCAACTGGAATTCTATCACCTCTACTAGCTTTGTTTGTAGTGATGCTTCCTAAGGTCGACTTGACTTTTCATTCCAGGATGTCTGGCTCTAGGTGAGTGATCATACCATCATGGTTATCAGGATCATGAAGAACTTTTTTGTATAGTTCTTTTGTGTCTTCTTTCCACCTTTCTTAATATCTTCTGCTTCAGTTAGATCCATACCATTTCTGTCCTTTATTGTACCCATCTTTGCATGAAATGGGCTTTCCTGGTGGCTCACCTGGTAAAAGAATCTGCCTGCAATGCGGGAGATCTGGGTTCAATCCCTGGGTTGGGAAGATCCCCTGGAGAAAGGAATGGCTACCCACTCCAGTACTCTGGCCCGGAGAATTCCATGGACTGTACAGTCCATATCGTTGTAAAGAGTTGGACACGACTGAGTAACTTTCACTCTCAAGGATACTTTTTGCATGAAATGTTCCCTTGGTATCTCTAATTTTCTTGAGGAGATCTCTAGTCTTTCCCATTCTATTGTTTTCCTCTATTTCTTTGCATTGATCACTGAGGAAGGCTTTCTCATCTCTCCTTGCTGTTCTTTGGAACTCTGCATTCACATGGGTATATCTTTCCTTTTCTCCTTTGCCTTCAGGTTCTCTTATTTTCTCAGCTATTTGTAAGGCCTCCTCAGACAACCATTTTGCCTTTTTGCATTTCTTTTTCTTGGGGATTGTCTTGATCACTGCCTCCTGTACAATGTCACATGCCTCTGTCCAAAGATTTTCAGGCACTCTATCTATCAGATCTAATCCCTTGAATCTATTTGTCACTTTCACTATATAATCATAAGGGATTTAATTAGGTCACACCTGTAGCTTCATTTAAAATAATCCAAATATCACTCACATATGATCTTTTAGTATTTTCTCCCCCAATTGATAGATATCTGATACAGCAGCTTCAGTAACAAGTCTTTAATTATCACAATTATGTATTAATGAATAAAAATTAACCTATATAAATTAACCTGTCCATTATTCAGTGGCTAGAGTACAGTTTAGATGTTTGAAAATGTGCTCTCTTAGAACAAGATAAAAGTAATTACATGTGTGGTAATGGGCAAATTAATTTTATGTGGTCAATATTGTTTTAAACCTCATAGTTAATTATTTTACAAGCAGAAGAATTTTCTAAAGGGTATGACATTCTTTATCTTATTTGACAGATAAAATTTTAAATTGCTAAGTTCTCAAGTGAATCTTTTAAGGCAACACATTTTAATTTTGCTGTGGTTTTGTTATAATTGGATGGTGTCTACACAGTAAGAAAATAGCCAGTTGATGAATGTAATTCTCTAAAACTATCTGGTGGAAAAAAATGAAAACTTTGGCTGCATCTGACTGAATATTTTTTCTAAATAGCCTAAGGTTAACTTATATACCTTGAGTAAATGAGTAAACTATAACTGGCACAAATATTTGTTTACACTGGTGTATTTGTATTTATCTAGTAGATGAAAAATTCAGATTCATAGATATTTTAATTTTAAATTGGGTTAATTGATATTAACATATAGCATTAATTTATGAAATATGTCATGACCATTTATTATATTTATGGGTTTTATATTTTGAAATTAAAAAGACTGAAATTACTAAATTATGAGAGTAGACTCAATAAGTTTGTTGACCATTACTCCTTCCCATTTTGGCAATGATGGAGTAAGAGGGACTGAATTTGACTTCCTGTCTTAAACATCAATAAACTGAAGGAAATATACTGATTTTTTTTCAGACAGTTGAAATACAGAGCACAAGGCTGTGATGCTGTGAAAAGGAAAAATTAGGTAAAGGCTTGGACTATCCAGGCTCAATGCAAGGAGGTGAATTCTGAGCCATGGGGTGGTAAAGGAGATCAATAAAGTGTGCCAGTCTTACTAAGATGAGGAGACCCAGATCAAAGTTCATGGATATAGCTGGAGGTGGTGAGACAGGTTTCTCAAGCAAAGAAAGCAGTCAAGAAAAGAGCTTCAAAAGCTTGTATTCCCTTGAATCTTTATTGAATACTAAGTTATTCATATAGAGGGTCAAACTCTACGAGGTGATTCAGTAGAGCAACTAGATAAGAGCTGAAATGTTCCCAGAGGTCACAAAAGGCTGGGAATAATTTCTGCCGACCCCAGATCAGAGAGTCTTCAGCAATCAAATGCAACATTTACTAGAAATTCCAGAAGGATCATATCTAAGTAAGGGAAATACATTACTCAGAAAGTAAGTGCTATATTTAGAAAATCTTAACAAAATGTTAAAATAAACCTCATAACAATCACACAGAACTGGGAGAAACTCAACAGCCCACCAAAATAAAGAGCCAAACATTTATCACAGGAAGTCAAAGATTCAGAGACATTCAACAATGGTAAGTTACTAGACATGCTAAGACATAGGAAAGTGTGAAAAATAACCAGTAGAGTAGAAAGAAACCTCAAATGATAGAGAAGGTGAAAAAGATGGCAAATATATTAAAACAGATATTAAAAATAAAAAAAAGATTGTAAAGAAATACATAAAGGTAATAAAGAGGGAAATGGAAGATACATATTAAAAAAGAAAGAGAGAGATCCAAATTCACCATTTAAAATAAAAGTATCTTTTTCATTTGATATAGTCCCACTTGCTACACTTTCTTTCAATGCTTGTATTTTTGGTCCTAACCAAAAACATTGCCTATACCAAAGTCAAGATTTTCCTCTAGGCTTTTTTCCAAGAGTTTTACAGTTTCAGGTCTTCTGTTTAAGTCTTTAATTCATTTTGCCTTTATTTTTATATGAGGTATAAGCCTAACTGTTTTGTGTGTGGATATACAGTTTTCCTAATTCCATTTGAGACTATCTTTTCCCCATTCCTAGTCCGTGGCACAAAGATTAGTTGATTATATATTCATGAGTTCATTTCTGGACTCTATCCTCTTCAAGGGCTTCCCTGGTGGCCCAGTGGTCAAGAACCTGCCTGCCAATGCAGGAGACATGGGTTTGATCCCTGAGTCAGAAAGATCCCTCTACAAATAAATGGCAACCCACTCCAGCATTCTTGCCTGGGAAATCCCATGGAGAGAGGAACTTGGTGGGAAACAGTCCATGGGGTCACAAAATAGTCAAACACTTAGAATTAGTGACTAAACAACAGTAAATCCTTTCCAAAGATCTATGTATCTCCTTTAATGCTTGTATCACACTTTTTTTTAATTATTGTGGATTTAACAATCTAAGTATCCATTAACAGATGAATATATAAATAAAATGTGATATATGCATATAATGGAGATATCATGCAGCCTTTAAAAAAGATGGGAATCCTGCCATTTATGACAACATAGATGAACTTGGAGGGTAAGTGAAATGTCAGCTGCAGAAGGACAAATATTGCATGATTCCACTTTCTTGAGTTTATAAAATAGATAAACTCATAGAAGCAGATAATACATCAGTGATTGTTGGAGGCTGGGGGCTGGGGGAAATGCAGAGTTATTATTGAGTGTACTGCTGCTGCTGCTAAGTCACTTCAGTCGTGTCCGACTCTGCGTGACCCCATAGACGTCAGGCCACCAGGCTCTCCTGCCCCTGGGATTCTCCAGGCAAGAAAACTGGAGTGGGTTGCCATTTCCTTCTCCAATGCATGAAAGCGAAAAAGTGAAAGTGAAGTCACTCAGTCGTGTCCGACTCTTAGGGACCCCATGGACTGCAGCCCACCAGTGTACTAGACAGATATTTACTGTTTGTAGCTTTGAGAATATCTATGATATTTCATAGATACTATTTATTCATTTTAAACTGCATTTATGGTTTAGAGTTGTTACTAGGTACATCATACCCAAAATTCCAGTTATCCTTATGGAGATTTATAAATTAATTCTAAATAACTTTTTGGAATCCTGATAAATTTGGTTGAAGATAAGTAAATTAATTTTCTTTACATATATATTAGGGAAGAATAGTAGTAAAAATGATGATCAGATTCAAACAAGTAATCGGGAATTGACAAGCAATATCCAGATACTGGAACTGGTGAGAACAATCTTATTCTTCTTTTTTTCTGAGGACAAACTTCTTTACTCAGTCTGATTCAAATGCTAATCTCTTCTCAGAATCATCTTTAAAGATCCAGAAATAATGTTTATTAGCTACCTCTAAGCATCCTTTAACCTAGTCGACATATGAAACTATTTCAACTTCCATGTGAGTCACAGGAGTACCCAGCCAAAACCAATACAATATTGTAAAGTTAAAAAGCAAAATAAAAAAATAAAAATAAAGGGAGGGAATTTAAGGAGAGGCCTGGCATGCTGCAGTCCATGGGGTCAAAAAGAGTAGGACACAACTGGGCAACTGAACAACAACAACAACAATTGGGATCCCTACCTCTTGATAAGTGAGTTTCTATGTATCATGAATGCACGTGGGATAGTGTAGTATAGTAGTCAGAACAATTATCCCTTGATAAAGGGTCCTCATCCAACTCACTGAAATTTGAGAATATGCAACCTTACATAGCAAAAAGATTTTGTAGATGTGACTAAGATTAAGAACCTTGAGATGGAAGAACATCTTGTATTATAAAAATGTTCTCAAACCTATGAGTCATTCAAACTGAAGAGCCTTTCCTGACAATGGTCAAAGAGAAAAATGAGTATAAAATTAGGATCAGAAAGATGCATAATAATAACTTTATAGATTAAGGAAGGGAACCAGAGGTGAAAGAATGTGAGCTGCCTCTAAAAATTGGAAAAAGCAAGAAATTGGATGTTTCCTCTAGAGATTCTGGAAAGGAACTCAGCCCTGCAAACATCTTGATTTTACCCAATGTTAGATTACCCTATTTGCCTCTGACCTACAGAATTGTAAGATAATAAACTGTTACTGTTTTAAGCCAAAAATCTGTGGTAATTTTTATAGCAGTAGCATACAAATAAAACAGAATATTTCATAAAGATCATTTTGTTACAGAGGAGACTGCATATAAATCCTTTCTAAATTTTGGCTGACCCCTAAACTAGGCGTGCACTGAGCATGCAATAAGCACAGTAGCTAAAATAACTGAATCCTTCTACCCTTCTTCAAGGAGATCCAACCAGTCCATCCTAAAGGAAATCAGTCCTGGGTGTTCATTGGAAGGACTGATGTTGAAGCTGAAACTCCAGTACTTTGCCCACCTGATGCAAAGACCTGACTCAATTGAAAAGACCCTGAGGCTGGGGAAGGTTGAAGGCATGAGGAGAAGGGAATGACAGAGGATGAGATGGTTGGATGGCATCACCAACTCAATGGACATGAGTTTGAGTAAACTCCAGGAGTTGATGATGGACAGGGAGGCCTGGCATGCCGCAGTCCATGGGGTCATAAAGAGTGGGACACGACTGAGTGACTGAACTGAACTTAACTCTCTCTGAAGGGCACAGATTTGTAGTTTGAGTCCAGACAAGGTGAATTTATACAAAAGAAAACAAACTATTGATTTTTAAGAGAAACCAAAGAAAATCTATAATATATTTACAAATTCAAAATGCAGTTTACATTTTACCAGTTCAATTCACTTCAGTTACTCAGTCGTGTCTGACTCTTTGCACCCCCATGAATCGCAGCCCATCAGGCCTGCCTGTCCATCACCAACTCCCAGAGTTCACTCAAACTCATGTCCATCGAGTCGGTGATGCCATCCAACCATCTCATCCTTTATTGACCCCTTCTCCTCCTGCCCCCAATCCCTCCCAGCATCAAGGTCTTTTCCAATGAGTCTGCTCTTCACATGAAGTGGCCAAAGTATTGGAGTTTCAGCCTCAGCATCAGTCCTTCCAATGAACACTCAGGACTGGTCTCCTTTAGGATGGACTGGTTGGATCTCCTTGCAGTCCAAGGGACTCTCAAGAATCTTCTCCAACACTACAGTTCAAAAGCATCAATTCTTCGGCGCTCAGCCTTCTTCACAGTCCAACTCTCACATCCATACATGACCACAGGAAAAACCATAGCCTTGACTAGACGGACCTTTGTTGGCAAAGTAATGTCTCTGCTTTTGAATATGCTATCTAGGTTGGTCATAACTTTCCTGCCAAGGAGTAAGCGTCTTTTAATTCCATGGCTGCAATCACCATCTGCTGTGGTTTTGGAGCCCCCAAAATAAAGTCTAACACTGTTTCCACTGTTTTCCCATCTATTTCCCATGAAGTGATGGAACCAGATGCCATGATCTTACATTTCATACATATGAATAAAAATATAACCCATATTCAGGGAGAACATCATTAATGAAGACTGACCAGGAGCCAGTCCATATGTGGAACTAGCAAGTATTTTAAAGTGTCTACTATATAAAAGTTGAAAAAAAAATGTTAAATCTTGTCACAATTAATGACTACAAAGGAAATCACAGTAGAGAGCTATTAATAAAACCATAAAAATAATTAATTGGAATTTATAGAACACAATATCTTATATGAAAAACTAAATATATGGACTTAAGTAAAGATTGTGCCTAACATAATAGAGAATTATTAAATTTGATCAATAAAAATAGTCAGGTAGATGGAATAGGAGAAAGGTTTTTAAAACTTAAAAAAGATGAGTGTCAATTACTTTGAGACAATAAATACCAAAGGCTTAATAATAGTGTGATAGGAATAAATGACCAGAAAAAAATGGACCTGAAAAAGTATTTAAAGACATATGGCCAAAATCTTCTACACTTGGGGAAATATTTCAAGTAAAAGATTCAAGAAAACCAGAAAACTCTAAGTAGATAAATAAAGAGAAAATGACATATAGACAAATCACAGTGAAATTTGACAAAAAATAAAAAGGAAAGGAAATCTTGAAAGTAGGCAAAGGAAAGCAACACATTAAATTTAGTGGATCTAAAATACAAATAACTTTTGTCCTATCCACAGAATCAATTAAAAAGGATACTGTTAAGAATTGTATGTCCATTAACCATACCAATGTTTTCTTAGGTCAGTCTACTAAAGCAATACAAATAAAAGCAAAAATAAACACGTGAAACTTAAACAAACTTATAAGCTTTTTTACAATAAAGGAAATCATACACAAAATGAAAACACATACTACAGAATGGAAGAAAACATTTGCAAACAATGCAACCAACAAGGGGTTAACCTTCAAAATATACCAACAGCTCATACAGCTCAACATCAAAAGCAACCTAACAAAAAAAAATAAATGGGAATATCTATATAGACATTTCTACAAAGAAGATGTACAGATGGCCAAAAAGTACATGAAAGGATGCTCAAAACCACTGAACATACAGTTCATTTGCTCATTCGTACCTGACTCTGAGACCCCATGGCCTGCAGCACACTGGGCTTCCCTGTCCATCACCAACTCCCGGAGCTTATTCAAACTCATGTCCATTGAGTCAGTTATGCCATCCAATCATCTCATCTTCTGTTGTCCCCTTCTCCTCCCGCCTTCAATCTTTCCCAGCATCAGGGTCTTTTCCAATGAGTCAGTTCTTTGCATCAGGTGGCCAAAGTACTGAAACTTCAGGTTAAAACATCAGTCCTTCCAGTGAATATTCAGGACTGATTTCTTACAAAATTGACTGGTTGGATCTCTAAGCAGTCTAAGAGACTCTTAAGAGTGTTCTCCAACACTACAGTTCAAAAGCATCAATTCTTCAGCACTCGGCTTTCTTTATAGTCCAACTCTCACATCCATATATTACTACTAGAAAAACCATAACTTTGACTAGATGGACCGTTATTGGCAAAGTAATGTCTCTGCCTTTTAATATGCTTTCTGATAATGGTCATAACATTTCTTGCAAGGAGCAAGCGTCTTTTAATTTAATGGCTGCAGTCATAATCTGCAGTGATTTTACAGTCCTCCCAAAATCAAGTCTGTCACTGCTTCCATTGTTTACCCATCTATTTGCCATAAAGTGATGGGACCAGAGGCCATGATCTCAGTTTTCTAAATATTGAGCTTTAAGCCAACTTTTTCACTCTCTACTTTCACTTTCATCAAAAGGCTCTTTAGTTCTTCTTCACTTTCTGCCATAAGGGTAGTGTCATCTGCATATCTGAGGTTATTGATATTTCTCCAGGCAATCTTGATTCCAGCTTGTGCTTCATCCAGTTCACCATTTAACATGAGGTACTCTGCATATAACTTAAATAAGCAAGGTGGAAAAAAGGAAAAAAAAAAAAAAAACAGCTTTGATACACTCCTTTCCCGATTTGGAACCAGTCTGTTTTTCCATGTCCAGTTCTAACTGTTGCCTCTTGACTTGCATACAGATTTCTCGGGAGGCGGATCAGGTGTTCTGGTACTCCCATCTCTTTAAGAACTTTCCAGAGTTTGTGGCGATCCACACAGTCAAAGGCTTTGGTGTAATCAATAAAGCAGAAGCAGACGTTTGTCTGGAACTCTCTTGAAAGTGAAAGAGGAGAATGAAAAAGTTGGCTTAATAGTCAACATTCAGAAAACTAAGATCATGGTATCTGGTCCCATCACTTCATGGGAAATATATGGGGAAACAGTGGAAACAATGGCTAACTTTATTTTTCTGGGCTCCAAAATCACTGCAGATGGTGACTGCAGCCATGAAATTAAAAAACACTTAGTCTTTTGAAGAAAAGTTATGACAAACCTAGACAGCATATTAAACAGCAGAGACATTACTTTGCCAACAAAGGTCTGTCTAGTCAAGGCTATGGTTTTTCCAGTCGCCATGTATGGATGTGAGAGTTGGACTATAAAGAAAGCTGAGTGCCGAAGAATAAATGCTTTTGAACTGTGGTCCTGGAGAAGACTCTTGAGAGTCCCTTGGACTTCAGGGAGCTCCAACCCAGTCAATCCTAAAGGAAATCAGTCCTGGGTGTTCAGTGGAAGGACTGATGTTGAAGCTGAATCTCCATTACTTTGGCCACCTGATGCAAAGAGCTGACTCATTTGAAAAGACCCTGATGGTAGGAAAGATTGAGGGTGGGAGGAGAAGGGGAAGACAGAGGATGAGATGGTTGAATGGCATCACCCACACAATGGAAATGGATTTGTGTAGACTCTGAGAGATGGTGATGAACAGAGAGGCCTGGCGTTCTGCAATTCATGGAGTTGCAAAAAGTCGGACTTGACTGCGCGACTTTTGATGATCCAATGGATGTTGGAAATTTGATCTCAGGTTTCTCTGCCTTTTCTAAATCCACCTTGAATATCTGGAAGTTCACGTACTGTGGAAGCCTGGCTTGGAGATTTTGAGCATTACTTTCCTAGCGTGTGAGATGAGTGCATTGTGTGGTAGTTTTAGCATTCATCAGCGTTGCCTTTCTTTGGGACTGGAATAAAAACTGACCTGGTCCAGTCCTCCTGGTATTTCCAAATTTACCGGTACACTGAGTATAGCACTTTCACAGCATTATCTTTAGGTTTTGAAATAGCTCAGCTATAATTTCATTACCTTCACCAGCTTTGTTCGTATTGATGCTTCCTAAGGCACATTTGACTTCATATTCCAGGATGTCTGGCTCTAGGTGAGTGATCACACCATTGTGGTTACCTGGGTTATGAAGATCCGTTTTGTATAATTCTTCTGTGTATTCCGACACCTTGTCTTAATATCTTCTGCTTCCTTTAGATTCATACCATTCCTGTCCCTTTATTTTGCCCATCTTTGCATGAAATGTTTGCTTGGTATTTCTAATTTTCTTGAAGAGATCTCTAGTCTTTCCCATTCTATTGTTTTCCTCTCTTTTTTGCATTGACCCTGAGGAAGGTTTTCTTATCTCTCCTTGCTATCCTTTGGAACTCTGCATTCAAATGGGTATATCTTTCCATTACTCCTTTGCCTTTCGTGTCTTTTCTTTTCACAGATATTTTAAGGCCTCCTCAGACAACCATTTTGCCTGTTTGCATTTCTTTGGTATGCCTTCAGAACCCCATGAACAGTATGAAAAGGCACTGAATATTAGAGAAATGCAAATTAAAACTACAATGTTGTATCACCACACTCTAGTCAGAATGGCCATCATCAAAAATTTTAAAAACAATAAATGCTGAAAAGTGAAAGTCAGTCATGTCCGACTCTTTGCAACCCCATGGACCATACAGTCAATGGAATTTTCCAAGCAAGAATACTGGAGTGGATAGCCTTTCCCTTTTCCAGGGGATCTTTCCAACCCAGGGATCAAACCCAGGTCTTCTAGCACTGCAGGTGGATTCTTTACCAACTGAGCTACCATTCAGTTCAGCTCAGTTCAGTTGCCCAGTTGTGTCCAGCTCTTTGTGAACCCATGAACTTCAGCATAACAGGCTTCCCTATCCATCACCATCTCCTGTACCATGCTCAAACTCATGTCCATTGAGTCAATTAAGTCATCTAACCGTCTCATCCTCTGTCATCCCCTTCTCCTCTTGCCTTCTATCTTTCCCAGCATCAGGGTCTTTTCCAGTGAGTCAGTTCTTCACATCAGTTGGGCAAAGTACTGGAGCTTCAGTTTCACCATCAGTCCTTCCAATGACTATTCAGGACTGATTTCCTTTTGTATGGACTGGTTGGATCTCCTTGAAGTCCAAAGGTCTCTGAATTGACTTCTCCAACAAAACACTTCAAAAGCATCAATTGATCAGTGCTCAACTTTCTTTATGGTCCAACTCTCACATCCATACGTGACTACTGGAAAAACCACAGCTTTGACTGGACGGACCTTTGTCAGCAAAGTAATGTCTCTTCTTTTTAATATGATGCCTAGGTTGGTCATAGCTTTTTTTTGAAGGTGCAAGTGTCTTTTAATTTCTTGGCTGTAGTCACCATCTTCATTGAGTTTGGAGCCCAAGAAAATAAAGTGTGGTGTCACTGTTTCCATCGTTTCCCCATCTATTTGCCATGAAGTGATGGGACTGGATATCATGATCTTTGTTTTTTGAATGCTGAGTTTTAAGCCAACCTTTTCACTCTCTTCTTTCACTTTAATCAAAAGGCTCTTCAGTTCTTCTTTGCCTTCTGCCATAAAGATGGTGTCATCTCTGTATCTGAGGTTATTGATATTTCTCCTGGCAATCTTGATTCCAGCTTGTGCTTCTTCCAGCCCGGCATTTCACATGATGTGCCCTGCATATAAGTTAAATAAGCAGGGTAACGATATACAGCCTTGACAGACTCCTTTTCTAATTTGGAGCCAATGCGTTGTTCCATGTCCACACTTAACTGTTGCTTCTTGACCTGCATACAGATTTCTCAGGAGGTGAGTCAGGTGGTCTGGTATTCCCATCTCTTGGAGAATTTTTTCCACAGTTTTTGTGATCCACACAGTTAAAGTTTTTTGCATAGTCAGTAAAGCAGAAGTAGATGTTTTTTTCTGGAACTCTTGCTTTTTCTGTGATCCAGCGGATGTTGGTAATTTGATCTCTGGTTCCTCTCCCTTTTCTATGTCCAGTTTGAACATCTGTAAATGTTTGTTTCACTTACTATTGAAGTCTGGCTTGGAGAATTCTGAGCATTAATCTGTAAGCGTGTGAGATGAATGCAATTGTGTGGTAGTTTGAGCATTCTTTGGCCTTCTTTGGGATTGGAATGAAAACTGATCATTTCCAGTCCTGTGGCCTCACAATAAGATGTCAGAATAAATGGACCTGCACTCATTTTCTCCTTCAAGATTTTCAAATTATAACTCACTGCTGAACAACCATCACAGGGGTATGTTGGATCCCACCAAAATGATCCCCATGTCCAAGGGCAAAGGAGAAGGCCCAATAAGATGGTAGGAGGGGCAAAATAGCATTTAGAATCAAACCCCATACAAGCCAGAGATACTCAACCAAAACCTTGTGTGTACTAGGACCCAGAGACCCCACAGAGACTAAGCCACACCTACCGTTGAGTATTTGAGTGTCTCCTGTGAAAGCACGGGTCAGCAGTGGCCTGCTGATGGGATAGGCCCAGTGGTCACAGCAGACCTGGGTCAGGCAGTGTTACCCACCATAGAGCTGCCCAGCAGACGACCCACAAACTACAGAACAATTAAGGCAAGGAAATCCTCAAACTGTTAAGAAAGTTCTAGAACCCACAACAGATTTCCCAGAGTGGGGACACACCAAATGGACTGAGAAACCCAGGGAATTTGACTTTGGAGGCCAGTGCGTTTATTAGAGAATTTCCACATATTGGGGAAAGAGACTCTTGGAGAGCTACCATTTCAGTTCAGTTCAGTTCAGTCACTCAGTCATGTCTGATTCTTGTGACCCCATAGACTGCAACATGCAGGGCCTTCTTGTCCATCATGAACTTCCACAGCCTACTCAAACTCATGTTCATTGAGTCAGTGATGCCATCCAACAATCTCCTTCTGTCATCCCATTCTCCTCTGACCTTCAATCTTTCCCAGTATCAGAGTCTTTTCAAATGAGTCAGTTCTTCCCATCAGGTGGCCAAAGTATTGGAGTTTCAGCTTTAGCATCAGTCCTTCCAAAAATATTCAGGACTGATCTCATTTAGGATGGACTGGTTGGATCTCCTTGCAGTCCAAGGGACTCTCAAGAGTCTTCTCCAACACCACAGTTCAAAAGCATCAATTCTTTGGTGCTCAGCTCACATACATACATGACTACTGGAAAAACCATAGCTTGGATTAGATGGGCCTTTGTTAGCAAAGTCATATTTCTGCTTATTAATATGCTGTCTAGGTTGGTCATAACTTTTCTTCCAAGGACCAAGAGTCTTTTAATTTCATGGCTTCAGTCATCATCTGCAGTGATTATGGAGCCAAAAAATAAATAAGTAAATAAAATCTGTCACTGTTTCCACTGCTTCTCCTTCTATTTGCCACGAAATGATGGGACCAGATGCCATGATCTTAGTTTTCCGAACATTGAGCTTTAAGCCAACCTTTCACTCTTTCACTTTCATCAAGAGGCTCTTTAGTTCTTCTTTGCTTTTTGCCATAAGGGTGGTATCATCTGAATATCTGAGGTCATTGATATTTCCCCTGGCAATCTTGATTCCAACTTGTGCTTCATCTAGCCCAGCATTTCTCATGATGTACTCTGAACATGTTAAATAAGCAGGGTGACAATAAACAGCCTTGAGGTACTCTTTTCCCTATTTGAAACCAGTCTGTTGTTCCATGTCCAGTTACAACTGTTGCTTCCTGACTTGCATACAGATTTCTCAGGAGGTAGGTCAGGTAGTCTGGTATTCTCATCTCTTTCAGAATTTTCCACAGTTTATTGTGATCCACACAGTCAAAGGTTTTGGCATAGTCAATAAAGCAGAAATAAATGTTTTTCTGTAATTCTCTTCCTTTTTCCATGATCCAGCTGATGTTGGCAATTTGATCTCTTGTTCCTCTGCCTTTCTAAAATATGCTTGAACATCTGGAAGTTCACGGTTCACGTATTGCTGAAGCCTGGGATTGGAGAATTTTGGACATTACTAGCGTGTGAGATGAATGCAATTGTGGGGTAGTTTAAGCATTCTTTGGCATTACCTTTCTTTGAGATTGGCATGAAAACTGACCTTTTCCAGTTCTGTGGCCACTGCTGAGTTTTCCAAAGTTGATGGCATATTGAATGCAGCACTTTCACAGCATCATCTTGCAGGATTTGAAATAGCTCAACTGGAATTCCATCACCTCCACAAGCTTTGTTCGTAGTGATGCTTTCTAAGGCCCACTTGACTTCATATTCCAGGACGTCTGGCTCTAGGTCAGTGATCACACCATAGTGATTATCTTGGTCATATAAGATCTTTTTTGTATACTTCTTCTGTGTATTCTTGCCACCTCTTCTTAATATCTTCTGCTTCTGTTTGGTCCCTACCATTCTGTCCTTTATCGAGTCCATCTTTGCATGAAATGTTCCCTTGGTATCTCTAATTTTCTTGAAGAGATCTCTAGTCTTTCCCATTCTGTTGTTTTCCTCTATTTCTTTGCATTGATCTCTGAGGAAGGCTTTCTTATCTCTTCCTGCTATTCTTTGGATCTCTGCATTCAGATACTTATATCTTTCTTTTTCTCCTTTGATTTTCAATTCTCTTCTTTTCACAGCTATTTGTAAGGCCCCCCCAGACAACCATGTTGCTTTTTTGCATTTCTTTTCCATGGGGATGGTCTTGATCCCTGTCTCCTGTACGATGTCATGAACCTCATTCCATAGTTCATCAGGCACTCTATCTATCAGATCCAGGCCCTTAAATCTATTTCTCACTTCCACTGTATAATCATAAGGGATTTGATTTAGGACATACCTGAGTGGTCTAGTGGTTTTCCCTACTTTCTTCAATTTCAGTCTGAATTTGGCAATAAGGAGCTCATGATCTGAGCCACAATCGGCTCCTGGTCTTGTTTTGGCTGTTTGTATAGAGCTTCTCCACTTTGGCTGCAAAGAATATAATCAATCTGATTTCGATGTTGACCATCTGGTGATGTCCATGTGTAGAGTATTTTCTTGTGTTGTTGGAAGAGGGTGTTTACTATGACCAGTGCATTCTCTTAGCAAAACTCTATTAGCCTTTGCCCTGCTTCATTCTGTACTCCAAGGCCAAATTTGCCTGTTACCTTATGTGTTTCTTAACTTCCTACTTTTGCATTCCAGTCCCCTATAATGAAAAATGTGAACTGCGAACTTCCTGATGTTCAAGCTGGTTTTAGAAAAGGCAGAGGAACCAGAGATCAAATTGTCAACATCCGTTGGATGGTAGAAAAAGCAAGAGACTTCCAGAAAAACATCTATTTCTGCTTTATTGACTATGCCAAAGCCTTTGACTGTGTAGATCACAATAAACTATGGAAAATTCTGAAAGAGATGGGAATACCAGACCACCTGATCTGCCTCTTGAGAAATCTGTATGCAGATCAGGAAGCAACAGTTAGAACTGGACATGGAACAACAGGCTGGTTCCAAATAGGAAAAGGAGTACGTCAAGGCTGTATATTGTCACCATGTTTATTTAACTTATATGCAGAGTACATCATGAGAAATGCTGGACTGGAAGAAACACAAGTTGGAATCAAGATTGCTGGGAGAAATATCAATAACCTCAGATATGCAGATGACACCACCCTTATGGCAGAAAGTGAAGAGGAACTAATAAGCCTCTTGATGAAAGTGAAAGTGGAGAGTGAAAAGGTTGGCTTAAAGCTCAACATTCAGAAAACGAAGATCATGGCATCTGGTCCCATCACTACATGGGAAATAGATGGGGAAACAGTGGAAACAGTGTCAGACTTTATTTTTCTGGGCTCCAAAATCACTGCAGATGGTGACTGCAGCCATGAAATTAAAAGACGCTTACTCCTTGGAAGGAAAGTTATGACCAACCTAGATAGCATATTCAAAAGCAGAGACATTACTTTGCCAACAAAGGTTCGCCTAGTCAAGGCTATGGTCTTTCCTGTGGTCATGTATGGATGTGAGAGCTGGACTGTGAAGAAGGCTGAGCGCCGAAGAATTGATGCTATTAAACTGTGGTGTTCGAGAAGACTCTTGAGAGTCCCTTGGAGTGCAAGGAGATCCAACCAGTCCATTCTGAAGGAGATCAGCCCTGGGATTTCTTTGGAAGGAATGATGCTAAAGCTGAAACTCCAGTATTTTGGCCACCTCATGTGAAGAGTTGACTCATTGGAGAAGACTCTGATGCTGGGAGGGATTGGGGGCAGGAGGAGAAGCGGACGACGGAGGATGAGATGGCTGGATGGCATCACTGACTCGATGGATGTGAGTCTGAGTGACCGGGAGTTGGTGATAGACAGGGAGGCCTGGCGTGCTGCGGTTCATGGGGTCGCAAAGAGTCGGACACGACTGAGCGACTGATCTGATCTGATCTGATAATGAAAAAGGCATCTTTTTTTTGGCTGTTAGTTCTAAAAGGTCTTGTAGGTCTTCATAGAACCATTCAACTTCAGCCTCTTCTAGCATTACTGATTGGGGCATAGGCTTGGATTACTGTGATATCGAAAGGTTTGTCTTGGAAACGAAAGAGATCATTCTGTCGTTTTTGAGATTGCATCCAAGTACTGCATTTCAGACTCTTATGTTGACCATGATGGCTACTCCATTTCTTCTAAGGGATTCCTATCCACACTAGTAGATATAATGATCATCTGAGTTAAATTCACCCATTCCAGTCCATTTTAGTATGTTGATTCCTAGAATGTCGATGTTCACACTTTTGCCACTACTTCCAATTTGCCTTGATTCATGGACTTAAGAGTGCATGTTCCTATGCAATATTGCTTTTTACAGCATCAGACCTTGCTTCTATCACCAGTCACATCCATAACTGGGTATTGTTTTTGCTTTGGCTCCATCCCTTCATTTTTTCTGGAATTATTTCTCCACTGATCTCCAGTAGCATATTGGGCACCTACTGCTTCAAAAGGAAATTCTATTAATATATCCAGTGAAAATGACCTTCAATAATAAAGGTAAATTAAAGATATTTCATACAAATTATGAGAATTTGTTTCCATCAGAGAAGTACTATAAGAAATAATAAAAGAAAATCTTTAGGCTGAAAGAAAATAGTATCAGATGAAAATTCAAATGTGCACTAGAAATGATAATACATGAATAAATATAAAAAACCGACTATTTTTCAGTATTTATTTAGCATTACCCTTATAGTAGAAAGTGAAGAGAAACTAAAAAGCCTCTTGATAAAAGTGAAGGAGGAGAGTGAAAAAGTTGGGTTAAAACTCAACATTCAGAAAACTAAGATCATGGCATCCAGTCCCATCACTTCATGGGAAATAGTTGGGGAAACAGTGTCAGACTTTATTTTTCTGGGCTCCAAAATCACTGCAGATGGTGACTGCAGCCATGAAATTAAAAGACGCTTACTCCTTGGAAGGAAAGTTATGACCAACCTAGATAGCATATTCAAAAGCAGAAACATTACTTTGCCAACAAATGTCCATCTAGTCAAGGCTATGGTTTTTCCTGTGGTCATGTATGGATGTGAGTGTTGGACTGTGAAGACGGCTGAACGCCAAAGAATTGATGCTTTTGAACTATGGTGTTGGAGAAGACTCTTGAGAGTCCCTTGGACTGCAAAGAGATCCAACCAGTCCATTCTGAAGGAGATCAGCCCTGGGATGTTTTTGGAGGGAATGATGCTAAAGCTGAAAGTCCAGTACTTTGGGCACCTCATGCAAAGAGGTGATTCACTGGAAAAGACTCTGATGCTGGGAGGGATTGGGGGCAGGAGGAGAAGGGGACAACAGAGGATGAGATGGCTGGATGGCATCACTGACCGATGGGCATGAGTCTGAATGAACTCTGGGAGTTGGTGATGGACAGGGAGGCCTGGCATGCTGCAATTCATGAGGGGTCATGCAGAGTCGGACATGACTGAGCGACTGAACTGAACTGAACCAGTCAATTCCAAAGGAACACCATAGCATTGTGCAGTTTGGAATGTTTACAAATGCTATGCCTATGACAATCATAACATAAAATAAGGAGAGAGGTGAGTAAATTAAAATTTTATTTGCACAATTCTCATTTTTTTGCAAACAGTTTCAATATTAGCTTATACAAGCTTCAAACGTTAAATATGTATTTTTCAATCTTTAGAGAAATCTCTAAAGAAATAAAGCATTATATTTTACATGCTGTTCAATAAAATATAGCTTTAAAAATACTTATTTAATGCAACGGAAGTCATAAAAGGAAAGATGAAAAAATATATAAGACAAACAGAATACAGGTACAATGGTAGATATCACCTGTATATTTCTTACATTCAAATATTCATATCTCTTATTTCTGACTCATATCTCATTGAACGTAAAACAGTTTTAAATAGGAATCAGTCCACTATCTCCTAGTTCCAATGGGAATATCCATGATACTTCTTATATACCATTTGTGCATTTTTAACTGTCCTTCAGAGTTGTTCCTCTGCCCATCACATCCAAAATTCAAGTTGTCCTCATGAGAAGTCTAAATACTTGTAAACTTGGCTGAATATCAATAAACTCATTTTATAGACATTTTAGGGAACAATAGTGGAGAGGAAAATGGCAACCCACTCCAGTGTTCTTGCCTGGAGAATCCCAGGGACAGCGGAGCCTGGTGGGCTGCCGTCTGTGGGGTCTCACACAGTTGGACACAACTGAAGCGACTTAGTAGCAGTAGTAGTAGTGGTACAAATGATGATCAGGTAAAAAAGGATGTGAGGAACAGTAAATGAAAACTAGATCTTAGAACAGTTCTCCATTGATATCCTGTTAGGAACTAATGTAAGAGAACTTGACCGTTCCTTGGGGCATGGATTGAATTACAGGGTATAGAAGAGTGAAAGGCAAGATTCGGTATTTTCAGATAAAAGAAAAAGAGATAAAATCCAAGTTTTCAGCCTAATAAAAGTTTTCCTAATTTTTCTCTAGGAACTGAAACAAAATTGTAAATATCCGGTTAAAAAAGGGTAGGAGAAATTACCAAATAAGAAAGGACTACTTTAGGATTATAAATGTAAAATAACACAAGCTCTATTATTTATCACTGAAACAATTTAGTTAGAGTTTATTAACTTTCTCATTAGTGTGCTGCCTTTTTTTTTTTTTTTTTTGGCTTAGTGAACCTGATTTAAGCTTATTAAAGTTTCCATTGGTTATTCTTGGTTTTTCTGTCTATTTTCTCTATGAGAGCTTTATTAACTTCACTGTAAATACTCCCATCACTAGGGTTAAGATAAATATTATTAAAACAGTCAGAGTCCTAGCAGGAAATAAAGGGCACATTCAAATGTGTCTTATTTAAGGAGAAATTAATTTTTAAAACTTTTTACAAAGTACTTCCAGGGTGGTGCTAGAGGTGAAGAACCCACCTGCCAGTGCAGGAGACAGACATGGGATGGATCCCTGGGTCGGGAAGATCCCCTGGAGAAGGGCATGGGAATCCACTCCAGTATTCATGCCTGAAGAATCCCATGGGCAGAGGAGCCTGGAGGGCTACAGTACATGGGGTCACAGAGTCAGACAGGACTAGAAGCACCTTAGCATGCACGCACATTTTAAAGATACAAGCACCAACCCTGAGCACCCTGTCTCATGCATGGAACCTGGACTGGAGATCTGTTTCATGTATGATAATATACATATTCAGGGTGCTGGGGGCTAGTACACTGGGATAACCCAGAGAGATGGGATGGGGAGGGAGGTGGGAGGGAGGTTCAGGATGGGGAACACATGTATACCCGTGGGGGATCCATGTCAATGAATGGCAAAACCACTACAATATTGTAAAGTATGCTATGCTATGCTATGCTAAGTCACTTTAGTCGTGTCCAATTCTGTGTGACCCCATTGACGGCAGCCCACCAGGCTTCCCTGTCCCTGGGATTCTCCAGGCAAGAACACTGGAGTGGGTTGCCATTTCCTGCTCCAATGCATGAAAGTGAAAAGAGAAAGTAAAGTTGCTCAGTCATGTCCGACTCTTAGCGACCCCATGGACTGCAGCCTACCAGGCTCGTCTGTCCATGGGATTTTCCAGGCAAGAGTACTGGAGTGGGATGCCATTGCCTTCTCCATTGTAAACTAAAGTAATTAACTGCCAATTAAAAAAAATATATATTTATAAAAAATAAAAAGAAATGTCCTTCAATATTCAAAGTCATGGTGACAGTCAAACCCTTAACAGAATGGGGATGTTTTGTAAGTTGTCTAGTCTTTTTAAAAATAAATAAAGACCTATATATATAGAAAACTATAAAACACTGGTGAAAGAAATCAAAGAGGACACTAACAGATGGAGAAATATACCATGTTCATGGATTGGAAGAATCAATATAGTAAAAATGAGTATACTACCCAAAGCAACTTATAGATTCAATGCAATACATATCAAGCTACCAACAGGATTCTTCACAGAGCTAGAACAAATAATTTAACAATTTGTATGGAAAATTTTGAAAGAGATGGGAATACCAGACCACCTGATATGCCTCTTGAGAAATCTGTATGCAAGTCAGGGAGCAACAGTTAAAACTGGTCATAGAACAACAGACTGGTTCCAAATAGGAAAAGGAGTACGTCAAGGTTGTATATTGTCACCATGTTTATTTAACTTATATGCAGAGTACATCATGAGAAATGTTGGACTGGAAGAAACACAAGTTGGAATCAAGACTGCTGGGAGAAATATCAATAACCTCAGATATGCAGATGACACCACCCTTATGGGAGAAAGTGAAGAGGAACTCAAAAGCCTCTTGATGAAAGTGAAAGTGGAGAGTGAAAAGGTTGGCTTAAAGCTCAACATTCAGAAAACGAAGATCATGGCATCTGGTCCCATCACTACATGGGAAATAGATGGAGAAACAGTGGAGACAGTGTCAAACTTTATTTTCCTGGGCTCCCAAATCACTGCAGATGGTGACTGCAGCCATGAAATTAAAAGACACTTACTCCTTGGAAGGAAAGTTATGACCAACCTAGATAGCATATTCAAAAGCAGAGACATCACTTTGCCAACAAAGGTTCACCTAGTCAAGGCTATGGTCTTTCCTGTGGTCATGTATGGATGTGAGAGTTGGACTGTGAAGAAGACTGAGTGCCGAAGAATTGATGCTTTTGAACTGTGGTGTTGGAGAAGACTCTTGAGAGTCGCTTGGACTGCAAGGAGGTCCAACCAGTCCATTTTGAAGGAGATCAACCCTGGGATTTCTTTGGAAGGAATGATGCTAAAGCTGAAACTCCAGTATTTTGGCCACCTCATGTGAAGAGTTGACTCATTGGAGAAGACTCTGATGCTGGGAGGGATTGGGGGCAGGAGGAGAAGGGAGGGGACGCCAGAGGATGAGATGGCTGGATGGCATCACTGACTCGATGGATGTGAGTCTGAGTGACCTCCGGGAGTTGGTGATGGATAGGGAGGCCTGGCGTGCTGCAGTTCCTGGGGTCGCAGAGAGTCGGACACGACTGAGCGACTGATCTGATCTGATGCTATGCTAAGTCACTTCAGTCGTGTCCGACTCTGTGTGACCTCATAGATGGCTGCCCACCAGGCTTCCCAGTCCCTGGGATTCTCCAGGCACCAACACTGGAGTGGGTTGCCACTTCCTTTTCCAATGCATGAAAATGAAAGAGAAAGTGAAGTTGCTCAGTCATGTCCGACTCTTAGCGACCCCATTGACTGCAGCCTACCAGGCTCCTCCATCCATGGGATTTTCCAGGCAAGATACTAGAGTGGGCTGCCATTTCTTTCTCCAGATAACATCTATACCATATTAAAAATGACAGTTGGCTATGATATCTGAAATTTGTAATGTAAATTTAATTGAAAACTTACATTAACTGTAGATGATGTCTGATAAGCTCTTACATTTTCACATAAATAATGAATTTTTGTGGATTTATTATGTATGATGTAGATATATTATATAAATTTTTATATAATTTTTGTATAAATTCCTCATGTATTTGTAAATGTGTCTTCTAAGTTTTCATTTCTTCCCAAGTTTCACCTTACTCACTGAATCACTGAATTTTTTTTTTTTTAATTTGCATCCTCTGAACAGACCATATGTCTTTTTTAGTTGACGTTTTCACTTATGGTAAAACAATTTTTTGGTAAATAATCCTTTCAAGTCTGTCATATGCTTTTGAAAGCTTCATTAACTCTTTTATACCACTAGCAAATTACTACTTCAGTGAACCAAATGTTCCCCTTGTCACCTAAAATAGTTTATGCAACTTCTAAAATACTCTAACTTGGTCTTAAAAAATTGGTTACCACTGAGAGGCTTACTCTAAGAAAGAACAGCACAATTCAAGGCACATTTTTACTTTCAGTTATTCATTTGGGAACTGAGAGAATTTGTGCTGGGATGCATGAAAATATCCATATAAATAGTCAATATATGTGTTCTATCAAAGAACACAGAATGCCATTTACCTCCAAGAAAACAGGATGTGCAGGTGTATATATAGAACTAAGGACTGAAGTCATATGGAGGTTCCCTTAGGCTATGTAATGAACTGTATACTCTTAGATACAGAGCAAGAGTTGCTTTTGGGGAAATGATGAAAATGGCATATATTTAAATTCAGTAGAGCTGAGTTGAAATCAAAGGGTCAAATATGCAAAGAACCACCTGTGATGAGGGGAAATAGTAAATGGATTAAATGGAGACTCTTCAACAATGAAAGCAATACAATTTAAGTAGTTGAACAAATAGATTTGTTATGTAATTATATTAGGGAAGAGTTTCTAAAACACAAACAGTTGTTAATTCTGAGAGATATTTGTCCTTCAAATGCACAGTGCATTGTTTTCAATCATCAAAACATTTTTTCTCCAAATATGTATTAAAAGTCAATAGTGTTCAAGTTGATGTAACAGATCCAAAGTAACTAGGTATATGTTCTGCCTTAGAGGATCTTCATGTCTAGGAGGGAAGATGAATCTCTTATGTCATTAAATAAAATTTGGGATAAAATGATAAATGTTATTTTTTATTTTTAGTGTTGTAATATTTGCTGTAGATCCACACGGGTCCATTCTTTTAGTCTACTCTTCAAAATAATATTGATGTTGAACCACTGACTATTTTGATTTCTTAATAATAAGGAAAACCTTACTTACATGTACCTCACACTAGGGTTGGACAAACTTTAAGAATAAGTATTACTCCCAGTTCCTACAATTATGTATCTACAACTTGAGGTTAGATTGAAATTATGCCATACACCATGCATAGGTCAGAATCCTCCTCAAGTACATTGGTAAGTTCCTTTTCTGTCTTTCTATCTATCTATAACTTATTTACACAATAATAGAAAGAAAATAGATATTAAAATTAGCCTAATATATTACAGTTTTTGTCAAGGTACAAAATAAAGCTGAACTATATAATTAAAATTCATATTTGAGTATTAACATAATCTCTAAAGAGAGGTCATAAAACTGTATAAAAATGACCAACCTCTTCATACTAAAATTTCACCCTTGGTTTTTCACTGAATTATATATTTTAGACAGTTTTTTTCTAATAGCTCTTACTGATCTTCATTTATTCTGAAAATAAAATAATTATGAACCATAATTTATTTAATCAATACATACTTACTAGATGGTTTTACCGGAGAAGGCAATAGCAACCCATTCCAGTACTCTTGCCTGGAAAATCCCATGGACGGAGGGGCCTGGTGGGCTTCAGTCCATGGGGTCGCTAGGAGTCGGACACGACTGAGTGACTTCATTTTCACTTTTCACTTTCATGCATTGGAGAAGAAAATGGCAGCCCACTCCAGTGTTCTTGCCTGGAGAGTCCCAGGGACGGAGGAGCCTGGTGGGCTGCCATCTATGGGGTCACACAGAGTCGGACACGACCGAAGCGACTTAGCAGCAGCAACAGCAGCAGATGGTTTTACTGTATCAAATTATTTTTTTTTGCATTAAAGTAGTATTCTTGGCAATATAATAATATATAGTATTATTTTAATTAATTATTCAGCAGAAGTATAGCTTCCCCAGTGGCACTAGTGGTAAAGAACCCACCTGCCAGTGCAGGAGATGTAAGAGATGCATGTTCAGTCCCTGGGTGAGGGTGATCCCCTGGAGGAGGGCATGGCAACCCACTCCAGGATTCTTGCCTGAAGAGTCCCTTGGACAGAGGAGCCTGGAGGGCTATAGACCATAGTGTCAGACATGACTGAGGCAACCTAACAAGCACACTAGGTTTGTCATAGCATGCATAGTTGATTTACAATGTAGTGTTAGTTTCATGTGTATAGTACAGAAATTCAGTGTGTGTGTCTGTACATACACATACACACACACACACAAACAAACAAATATATATATATATATGGAATATATACTAAAGAATGTGCTAACCATTGAACAATTACACCCATCCCCCAAGCTAGTAAGACCATGCTTAAAATCTTGCATGCTAGGCTTCAGCACTATGCAATCTGAGAACTTCCAGATGTCCCAGCTAGATTTAGAAAAGGAAGAGGAACCAGAGATCAAAATGCCAACATTCTGTGGATCATAGAGAAAATTAGGGAATTCCAGAAAAAACATCTCTTTAATTGGCTATGTAAAAGCCTTTGACTGTGTGGACCATAACATAATAAACTGTGAAAAGCTCTTAAAGAGATGGGAATAGCAGACCATCTTACCTGTCTCCTGAGAAACCTGTATGTGGGTCAAGAAGCAACAGTTAGAGCCCTGTATGGAACAACTGATTGGTTCAAGATTGAGAAAGGAGTACAAGAGGGCGGTCTGCTGCCACCCTGTAGCTTAATCTACACACTGGCAAAATGAGAAATGCCAGGGCTGGATGTGTCACAAGCTGGAATTAAGATAGGTGGGAGAAACATCAGCAACCTCACATATGCAGATACCACTCTAATGGCAGAAAGTGAAGAGGAATTAAAGAGCCTCTTGATGAGGGTGAAGGAAGAGACTGAAAGAGTTGGCTTAAAACTAAATATTAGAAAAAACCAAGATCATGGCATCTAGCCCCATTCAATTCAGTTCAGTCACTCAGTCATGTCCAACTCTTTGTGACCCCATGAATTGCAGCATGCCAGGCTTTGCTGTCCATCATTAACTCCTAGAGTTCACTCAGACTCATGTCCATCAAGTCAGTGATGCCATCCAGCCATCTCATCTTCTGTCATCCTCTTCTCCTCCTGTCCCCAATCCCTCCCAGCTTCAGAGTCTTTTCCAATGAGTCAACTATTTGCATGAGGTGGCCAAAATACTGGAGTTTCAGCTTTAGCATCATTCCTTCCAAAGAAATCCCAGGGCTGACCTCCTTCAGAATGGACTGGTTGGATCTCCTTGCAGTCCAAGGGACTCTCAAGAGTCTTCTCCAACACCACAGTTCAAAACCATCAATTCTTCAGTGCTCAGCCTTCCTCACAGTCCAGCTCTCACATCCATACATGACCACTGGAAAAACCATAGCCTTGACTAGATGGACATTTGTTGGCAAAGTATTGTCTCTGCTTTTGGATATGCTGTCTAGGTTGGTCATAACTTTCCTTCCAAGGAGTAAGCGTCTTTTAATTTCATGGCTGCAGTCACCATCTGTAGTGATTTTGGAAAAATAAAGTCTGACACTGTTTCCACTGTTTCCCCATCTGTTTCCCATGAAGTGATGGGACCGGATGCCATGATCTTCATTTTCTGAATGTTGAGCTTTAAGCCAATTTTTTCACCCTCCACTTTCACTTTCATCAAGAGGCTTTTTAGTTCCTCTTCACTTTCTGCCATAAGGGTGGTGTCATCTGCATATCTGAGGTTATTGATATTTCTCCTGGCAATCTTGATTCCAACTTGTGCTTCTTCCAGCCCAGCGTTTCTCATGATATATTCTGCATATAATTTAAATAAGCAGGATGCCAACATACAGCCTTGACGTACTCCTTTTCCTATTTGGAAACAGTCTGTTGTTCCATGTCCAGTTCTAACTGTTGCTTCCTGACCTGCATACAGATTTCTCAAGAGGCAGGTCAGCAGGTCAGGTGGTCTGGTATTCCCATCTCTTTCAGAATTTTCCACAGTTTCTTGTGATCCACAGAGTCAAAGGCTTTGGCATAGTCAATAAAGCAGAAATAGATGTTTTTCTGGAACTCTCTTGCTTTTTCGATGATCCATCAGAATTTGGCAATTTGATCTCTGGTTCCTCTGCCTTTTCTAAAACCAGCTTGAACATCAAGAAGTTCACGGTTCACATATTGCTGAAGCCTGGCTTGGAGAATTTTGAGCATTACTTTACTAGCATGTGAGATGAGTACAATTCTGCGGTAGTTTGAGCACTCTTTGGCATTGCCTTTCTTTGGGATTGGATTGAAAACTGACCTTTTCCAGTCCTCTAGCCGCATTGCTATGCTAAGTCACTTCAGTCGTGTCCGACTCTGTGTGACCCCATAGACAGCAGCCGCCAGGCTCCCCCATCCCTGGGATTCTCCAGGCAAGAACACCGGAGTGGGTTGTCATTTCCTTCTCCAATGCATGAAAGTGAAAAGTGAAAGCGAAGTCGCTCACTTGTGTCTGACTCTTAGCGACCCCGTGGAATGCAGCCTATCAGGCTCCTCCATCCATGGGATTTTCCAAGCAAGAGTACTGGTGTGGGGTGTCTAGCCCCATTACTTCATGACAAATAGAGAGGAAAAAGGTGGAAGTAGTGATATATATCCTCTTCTTGGGCTCTAAAATCACTGTGGATGGTGACCACAGCCATGAAATCATAGACTTTTAATTCTTGGCAGGAAAGCGATGAGAAAACTAGACAATGTGTTGAAAAGCAGAGACATTAATCTGCAGACAAATGTCCAGTGGTCATGTACAGTTGTGAGAGATGGACCTTAAAGAAGACAGAGCCCCAAAGAACTGATGCCTTTAAATTATGGTGCTGAAGAAGACTCCTGAGAGCCCCTTGGACAGCAAGGAGATCAAACCAGTCAATCTTAAAGGAAATCAACCCTGAATACTCATTGGAAAGACTGATGCTGAAGCTGAACTCCATTATTTTGGTCATCTGATGTGAACAGCTGACTCAGGAAAAGTCCCTGATGCTGGTAAAGATTGAGGGCAGAAGAGGTTGTCAGAGGATGAGATGGCTGGATGGCATCACTAATACAATGGACCTGAAACTTGGGCAAACTTTGGGAGATGGTGAGGGACAGAGAGGTCTGGTGTGCTGCAGTCCATGGGGTTGCAAGAGTCGGACATGACTGGGTGACTGAACAACAATAACAATCCGTATGGAATATACATATTGAGTAGAGTTCTTTGTGCTATACAGTAGGTTTTTGTATCTATTTTATATACAGAAGTACCTTAAAGCAGCATTAATAATGAGTATCTACACACAAAAAAATCAGTAAAAGTTAACTGCTGCTGAATTGCTTCAGTCATGTCCGACTCTGCATGACCCCATAGACAGCAGCCCACCAGGCTCCAACGTTCCTGGGATTCTCCAGGCAAGAACACTGGAGTGGGTTGCCATTTCCCTCTCCAGTGCATGAAAGTGAAAAGTGAAAGTGAAGTTGCTCAGTTTTGTCTGACTCAGCAACTCCATGGACTGCAGCCTACCAGGCTCCTCCATCCATGGGATTCTCCAGGCAAGAGTATTGGAGTGGGTCGCCATTGCCTTCTTCAGTAAAAGTTAACTAGTACAAACTAATTTGATTATACATTACATTTAATGTGACTATTTTATCAAAAGGGTAGGTACATTTTTTTTTTTTTAAATGAATGAATTTTTTTTTTTTTAAATGGCTACCAAGTTTAATTATTTACATGTTTGGGCAAGTAAAATTAGGTTCCATTTTGCCATTAGTCTTGTTGCTAATACTTTGATTACTGTTAATTTTATTATTTTTTTTAATTTTTCTTATCTTTACAATATTGTATTACTTTTACTATACATCGAGATGGATCCGCCACCAGAATACACGTGTTCCCCATCCTGAACCCTCCTCCCTTCCCCCTTCCCACACCATCCCTCCAGGTCATCCCAGTGCTCCAGTCCCAGGCATCTGTTAACGGGCATCGTACCTGGACTGACTCGTTTCAGATATGATATTATACATATTTCAATGCTATTCTCCCCAATCGTCCCACCCTCTCCCAGTCCCAGAGTCCAAAAGTCTGTTCTATACATCAGTGTCTCTTTTGCTGTCTCATAAGCAGGGTGATTGTTACCATCTTTCTAAATTCCATATATATGCGTTAGTATACTGTATTTGTGTTTTTCTTTCTGGCTTACTTCACTCTGTATAATAGGCTCCAGTTCCATCCACCTCATTAGAACTGATTCAAATGTATTCTTTTTAATGGCTGAGTAATACTCCATCGTGTATATGTACCACAGCTTGCTTATCCATTCATCTGTGGATGGACATCTAGGTTGCTTCCAAGTCCTGGCTATTGTAAACAGTGCTGCTATGAACATTGGGGTACACGTGCCTCTTTCAATTCTGGTTTTCTCAGTGTGTATGCCCAGCAGTGGGATTGCTGGGTCATAAGGCAGTTCTATTCCCAGTTTTTTGAGGAATCTCCATACTGTTCTCCAAAGTGGCTGTACTAGTTTGCATTCCCACCAACAGTGTAAGAGGGTTCCCTTCTCTCCACACCCTCTCCAGCATTTATTGCTTGTGGATTTTTGGATCGCAGCCATTCTGACTGGCGTGTAATGGTATCTCATAGTGGTTTTGATTTGCATTTCTCTGATAATGAGTGATGTTGAGCATCTTTTCATGTGTTTGTTAGCCATTTGTATGTCTTCTTTGGAGAAATGTCTATTAAGTTCTTTGGCCCATTTTTTGATTGGGTCGTTTATTTTTCTGGAATTGAGCTGTAGAAGTTGCTTGTATATTTTTGAGATTAGTTGTTTGTCTGTTGCTTCATTTGCTATTATTTTCTCCCATTCTGAAGGCTGTCTTTTCAGCTTGCCTATAGTTTCCTTGGTTGTGCAGAAGCTTTTAAGTTTGATTAGGTCCCATTTGTTCATTTTTTATTTTATTTCCGATATTCTGGGAGGTGGGTCATAGAGGATCCTGCTGTGATGTAAGTCAGAGAGTGTTTTGCCTATGTTTTCCTCTAGGAGTTTTATGGTTTCTGGTCTTATATTTAGCTCTTTAATCCATTTTGAGTTTATTTTTGTGTATGGTGTTAGACAGTGTTCTAGTTTCATTCTTTTACAAGTGTTCAACCAGTTTTCCCAGCACCACTTGTTAAAAAGATTGTCTTTAATCCATTGTATATTCTTGCCGCCTTTGTCAAAGATTAGGTGACCATATAGTTTTGGTAACTATTGACCTCAATAAACTTTACACATCATTTTACATTATGTATGAGTCCCTGGTTCCCCACACCATTGGTAGAAATATTAGTCACCGAAATTGACTTAATTTGAATAGGAATATTCCTGAATACATTGTCATTTGCCTCTTTCCCAAGAAACTTTGATATGACTTCAGATATGTGTTACCAAATAGACACTGTATTTATATTTATTAAGAAATGATAACAGGAAAAATAATAGAAGAAAAAAGGAATCCAGTTGACAACCATGCAGACAATGTATTGCACAAATAACAAAAGCCACCTAAGATCATAGCCGGATGATTTCATTGAGAGATAAAGTTTGCAGAGCAAGTTTTGTTGGTTTCATCAGTATGAAGCTCAAAGGAGATAAACTCTAATTTTGAGAGCACAGATATGGTGAGGTCAAATGTTGGAAAGGCGACCATTTATATCATAGCAGCCGACAGGCAAAGGATAAGGGTATCTGCCTCTCAATGACAGTCCAGCCTTTCTTTTTTATTTCTTTAATATTCCTCTATCTTCCACACACATCTCTCTTTTATACCTCATCTCTATGTTTCTACTTGTTTTTATTTCAAAGTGATTTTATCTTACTTTGATAGTATTCCCCACAAAATAAAACCTTTCTATATGCTCATGCACACAGAATAGATTATTGAAAGAGTAGCCCCATGGCAGTTCAACTGATTCTACCAATCTATTCCTTAAAGGAAAATGATAACAAATAATAGTTGTCTTTTGCTCACTACTGCCACAGAATAGCACTTTTTGGTGAGGGTGAATTACATATTCAATACACACTTAATTTGACAAGATCAGAACTAAATTGCTTTTCTGAATACTTCTGATTGCAGCATATTGTGCTAAACTGTTATGTCTAACTGGGTAATCAAATACACTATGACCATCATTTCTCTAAAGCATGCCAATGCCATACAAAAAAGAATGGAATAAAAAATATGCAGGGACAAATGCAAGCACTTAGGAAACACATGTGATGTTACACAAGCCTTTTCTTTAAAATCTGATCAAATAAAGCTTTACATACAGAGCTGGGCAGACAAAGCAGTGCATTTACATTAGCAGAACATTACAAAACAAAACAAAAACAGCTAACAAAGTCATCAAAAAACCTGGTAACTTATGCAATGTGTGTGCAACCAGATTAGGTAAAGTGCAATTTTCTGACTACAAATCTAATGGAGTAATATTACAGGCATCCACGACAGATTCTAGTGTGTCAATTCTCTAGAATTAAACCAGGACCTCTTTCAAATGAGAATAGTAGGTACTTCTGTATTCACTAAGTGAGTCTAAGACTACAGTATTTTGGTTTAAGCACGTGTTCTGAGTCCTTTTATCTCATCAGTTGCTCCCATGAATTAATTTATTTCAGGCAAATGGTACAGAATAAATGAAAGCCCTCCAAGTTAAGTAGTGTCCTCATGAATTGTCAAATATGTTAAGAAAAGCAACCATTTGAGATTCCCAAAGACACTAAAATGAAGAGTATACAATTATAGTGGCGGCTTATGATTTACTCTATACTAAATTTATGTCCTTGTATTTTTAAATGATATATAAAAATCATGACCTTTGTCGGACAAATCACTTGGAGGATGAAAAGTCTTTATGAAAGTCATGTGGAAAGCATCATGATTTTTTTCCAAAGTTTCCCATATTTAAAAAAAAAAAGAAATTTCCCATTATTTCTAGAACCATATAAAATTATTTTCTGATCATATGGACAAGAAATCATGAAAACTTTGAGTGTATCACTGTGTTGTGAAAAGAAACAGGTTTCAGCAATAAAGAAAACATTTCTACTATACCCTATAGAATAATTTTCTCTATGACTAACTGACAGAAAGTTGCTCAGTCTTGTCTGACTTTTGTGATTGGCCACAATACTGGACTGGTGAGTCTTTCCCTTCTCCAGGGGATCTTCCCAACTCAAGGATCAAACCCAGGTCTCCCACATTAAAGGCAGATTCATTACCAGCTAAGCCACCAGGGTAGCCCAAGAACACTGGAGTGGCTAGCCTAATCCTTCTCCAGTGGATCTTCCCAACCCAGGAATTGAACAGGAGTCTCTTGCATTGCAGGTGGATTCTTTACCAACTGAGCTATCAGGGAAGCAAATTTTCTCTATGACTGTGTAAAAATCACTCCACATTGCTAGTTCTCAGTTGTATTCACCTTAATACCAGCTAGTTTGTAGGTTCTTCTATCTCTATGATAATTTAATTTAATATATAAATCTGTGGTTGTAGACAGTTTAATAAGCATCACATATGAGGGAGGATGTTCAAATTATAGCAAACACCACACTCAGGATAAATTTTATGAAAATCTTTTAAAATATTTAATGTTTGATACTTTCCTAAAAATCTAATTTATTAAATAATCTACCTTTAATAACCTAAACTGTCAAAAAACAAAGCTGAATTTGACCTTCTATTTACATATAAGTACATGTAATTTTTCATGCAGGAATGATCATAAACACAAGATTTGAACAGATACAGATTTAATAAAAATGTAGGTTCAAGGAATAAAAGAAACTGTCCAGGCCTTAAGTAAATTACACAATAGTAACAAACAAGCAGACAAGCAAAGTCTTCTCAGTTGTTAGGTTATTAAGATTATATCTTGGCAGACAAAGATGGAAAAGCCCTATACAGTCAGCAAAAACAAGACTGGGAGCTGACTGTGGCTCAGATCATGAACTTCTTATTGCCAAATTCAGACTTAAATTGAAGAAAGTAGGGAAGATCACTAACTATTCAGGTATGACCTAAATCAAATCCCTTACTATTATACAGTGGAGTAAGAAATAGATTCAAGGGATTAGATCTGATAGACAGAGTGTTTGAAGAACTTTGGATGGAGGTTCATGAAATTGTACAGGAGGCAGGGATCAAGACCATTCCCAAGAAAAAGAAGTGCAAAAAAGCAAAATGGTTGTCTGAGGAGGCCTTACATATATATGTGAAAAGAAGAGAGTTAGAAGGCAAAGGAGAAAAGGAAAGATATACCCATTTGAATGCAGAGTTCGAAAGAATATCAAGGGGAGATAAGAAAGCCTTCCTCAGTGATCAATGCAAAGAAATAGAGGGGGAAAATAGAATGGGAAAGACTAGAGATTGCTTCAAGAAAATTCAAGATACCAAGGGAACATTTCATGCAAAGATGGACACAGTAAAGGACAGAAATAGTATGGATCTAAAAGGAACAGAAGATATTAAGAAGAGATGGCAAGAATATACAGAAGAACTGTACAAAAAGATCTTAATGATCCAGATAATCATGATGGTATGTTCACTAATCTAGAGCCAGACATCCTGGAATGTGAAGTCAAGTAGGCCTTAGAAAGCATCACTACGAACAAAGCTAGTGGAGGTGATGAAATTCCACTTGAGCTACTTCAGATCCTAAAAGATGATGCTGTGAAAGTGCTGCACTCAATATGCCAGCAAATTTGGAAAACTCAGCAGTGGCCACAGCACTGGAAAAAGTCAGTTATCACTCCAATCCCAAAGAAAGGCAACGTTAAAGAATGCTCAAACTACTGCACAATTGCACTCATCTCACATGCTAGCAATGTAAATGTTAAAAATTTTCCAAGCCAGGCTTCAACAGTATGAGAACCATGAATTTCCAGATGATCAACCTAGATTTAGAAAAGGCAGAGGAACCAGGGATCAAATTGCCAACATCCGTTGGATCATCAAAAAAGTGAGAGAGTTCCAAAACATCGACTTCTGCTTTATTGACTATGCCAAAGCCTTTCATTGTGGGGATCACAATAAACTGGAAAATTCTGAAAGAGATGGGAATACCAGACCACATGACCTGCCTCTTGAGAAGTCTGTATGCAGGTTGGGAAGCAGCAGTTAGAACTGGACATGGAAAAACAGACTGGTTCCAAATCAGGAAAGGAGTACATCAAAGCTGTATGTCGTCACCTGGCTTATTTAACTTATATGAAGAGTACACCATGAGAAATGCTGGGCTGGAAGAAGCACAAGCTGGAATCAAGATTGCTGGGAGAAATATCAATAACCTCAGATATGCAGATGACACAACCCTTATGGCAGACAGCAAAGAAGAACTACAGAGCCTCTTGATGAAAGTGAAAGAGGAGAGTGAAAAAGTTGGCTTATAGCTCAACATTCAGAAAACTAAGATCATAGCATCTGGTCCCATCTCTTCATGGCAAATAGATGGGGAAACAATAGAAACAGTGACAGATTTTGTTTTTTGGGGGGGCTCCATAATCACTGCAGATGGTGACTGCAGCCATGAAATTAAAAGCCATAAAATTTGCTCCTTGAAAGAATAGTTATGACCAATCTAGATAGCATATTAAATAGCAGAGACACTACTTTTCCAACAAAGGTCCATCTAGTCAAAGTTAGGATTTTTCCAGTAGTCATGTATGGATATGAGAGTTGGACTGTAAAGAAAGCTGAGAGCCAAAGGATTGATGCTTTTGAACTGTGGTGTTGGAGAAGACACTTCAGAGTCCCTTGGACTGCAAGGGGATCAAACCAGTCCATCCTAAAGGAAATCAATCCTGAATATTCATTGGAAGGACTGATGTTGAAGCTGAAACTCCAATACTTTGGCCACCTGATGCAAAGAACTGACTCTTTTGAAAACACCCTGAAGGTGGGAAAGACTAATGGTGAGAGGACAAGGGGACAACAGAGGATGAGATGGTTGGATGGCATCACTGACTCAATTGACATAGGTTTGTGTAAACTCTGAGGGTTGGTGAAGGGAGGCCTGGCATGCTGCAGTCCATGGTGTCGTAAAGAGTGGGACATGATTGGGTGACTGAACTGAACTGATTAAGATTAAATGAATGAATATCTTATCAAGATCAAGTGCTATAGAAATGTACATTTTATTGGCACAAAAGAAAAATAAAATAACTGAATAATTTAAAAATATTTAGGTATAAATCTAATCAAACATGTACAAATCCATAGGAGGAAAGCTCTGATTTTAAAAAAACCAAGAAAATCTAAATAATTTGAGAGACAGTGCATGTTCATGGATAAGAAGACTCAGCATTATTATGTTGCCAGTTCTTTCCATGTTGAATTATAGAATCAAAAAAATTCCAAATCAAAATTCCAGAAAGTTATTTTTTGGATATTGACAAACTTATTCTAAGATTTATATAGAAATGCAAATGATTCAACAATATTAAAGAAAAAGAACAATATATGAGGACATACTTCTCAGTCTCAAAACTTACTGTGTGGTATTGAAAAAAGAATAATCAAGACCATTTGAAATTGGCAAAAGAGTAGAAAAATAAATCAATGAGATGAGAGGCCATAAATATACCTACACACATATAGTCAACTGATCTTTGTCAAAGGAGAAAAAGTAATTCAATGAGGAAACGACAGTTTTTTCAACAAACTGTCCTAGAGCAACTGGACATCCACATAAGAACAACAACAACAAATCTAGACACAGACCTTACATCTTTCCCAAAATTTAACTCAAAATGGGTTAGTAAAAGTATAAAACTTTCAGAAGATAAGCTATGAAATCTAGGTATCTTCAAGTTAGGTGATGATTTTTTTGGATACATAATGGTGACTCCTGAAAGAAAAAAGTTAAGTTGAACTTTATTAAAATAAAAACTTTTGGACTTCCTTGGTGGTATAGTGGTTAAGAGTCTGTCTGCCAGTGCAGGGGACATGGGTTTAATCCCTGGTCTAGGAAGATTCCACATGCCATGGGGCAAATAAGCCCGTGAGCTCCAATTACTAAGACTGCAATCTGGAGCCCACAAGTCATAATTACGGAGCTCATGCACAACATTTACTAAAGCCTGTGTGATCTAGAGAACCTGTACTTGACAACAAGAGAAGTCACCACAAGGAGAAGCCCGCACATGGCAACCAGAGAGTAGACCCCACTTGCTGTAACTTGTTAAAACCCACCTGCAGCAGCAAAGACCCAGAGCAGCCAAAAGTAAATGAATAAATAAGAATTTTTTTTAAATAAATAAACAAAAACTTTTATTCTGCAAGTTATACTACCAAGAGAATGAAAAACAAATCACAGACTGGAGAAAAAAAATTGCAAAATACATTTCTGATCAAAACTAAAACAATAAGAACATCAAATGATACCCAGGTTGCACAGCAACAGGAACTATCACCCAGTACTGATGGGGATGCACAATGGTATGGCCACTTCAGAAGACAGTTTGGCAATTTCTTATAGAATTAAACATAGCCTTACCATACAAGCTGGCAACTGTAATCCTAGGTAAATAAAATAAAATTCAGAGATAGGACGGAGAAGGCAATGGCAACCCAATGCAGTACTCTTGCATGGAAAAACCCATGGATAGAGGAGCCTGGTGGGCTATAGTCCATGAGGTTGCTAAGAGTCAGACAGGACTGAGCGGCTTCACTTTGACTTTTCACTTTCATGCATTGGAGAAGGAAATGACGACCCACTCCAATGTTTTTGCCTGGAGAATCCCAGGGATGGGGGTGCCTGGTGGGCTGCCATCTATGGGGTCGCACAGAGTCGACAAGACTGAAGCAACTTAGCAGCAGCAGAGATAAAAAGAAAAAGATATCTTTATAAAGATATAAAAAGATATAGAAATGAATGGTGTATTGCTAAGTGAAAGAAGAAAGTTTAAAAATATTATGTTACAGTATGATTTCAACTATAAGGCATTCTGAGAAAGGCAATACTATAGAGACAGTAGAAAGACAAGGGATTGCCAGGGGTTGAGGAAAAGGGGGAAGGGATGAAGCACAGATAATTGATAAGGCAGTAAAACTATTCCATAACACTCTAATGGAGGAGACATGGCAGTATGAATTTGTCAAAGGCAAAGAAATAGAAGAGTTAACATATAAACTAGGCATGAGTACTAAGTCGCTTCAGTCATGTCTGACACTCTGAGAACCCATGGACTATAGCCCACCAGGCTCCTCTGTCCATGGGATTCTCCAGGCAAGAATACTGGAGTGAGTAGCCATTTCCTCCTCCAGAGGATCTAACCAACCCAGGGATTGAACCAGCGTCTCTTACATCTCCTGCATTGGAAGGTAGGTTCTTTACCACTATCCACCTGGGAAACCATCACATAAACTTTGGCCTTTAGACTGGTTCCAAATAGGAAAAGGAGTACGTCAAGGCTGTATATTGTCACCATGTTTATTTAACTTATATGCAGAGTACATCATGAGAAATGCTGGACTGGAAGAAACACAAGCTGGAATCAAGATTGCAGCGAGAAATATCAATAACCTCAGATATGCAGATGATACCACCCTTATGGCAGAAAGTGAAGAGGAACTAAAAAGCCTCTTGATGAAAGTGAAAGTGGAGAGTGAAAAGGTTGGTTTAAAGCTCAACATTCAGAAAACGAAGATCATGGCATCCAGTCCCATCACTTCTTGGGAAATAGATGGAGAAACAGTGGAAACAGTGTCAGACTTTCTTTTTCTGGGCTCCAAAATCACTGCAGATGGTGACTGCAGCCATGAAATTAAAAGACACTTACTCCTTGGAAGGAAAGTTATGACCAACCTAGATAGCATATTCAAAAGCAGAGACATCACTTTGCCAACAAAGGTTCGCCTAGTCAAGGCTATGGTCTTTCCTGTGGTCATGTATGGATGTGATAGCTGGACTGTGAAGAAGGCTGAGCACCGAAGAATTGATGCTTTTGCACTGTGGTGTTGGAGATGACTCTTGAGAGTCCCTTGGACTGCAAGGAGATCCAACCAATCCATTCTGAAGGAGATCAGCCCTGGGATTTCTTTGGAAGGAATGATGCTAAAGCTGAAACTCCAGTATTTTGGCCACCTCATGCGAAGAGTTGACTCATTGGAGAAGACTCTGATTCTGGGAGGGATTGGGGGCAGGAAGAGAAGGGGACAACAGAGGACGAGATGGCTGGATGGCATCACTGACTCAATGGATGTGAGTCTGAGTGACCTCCGAGAGCTGGTGATGGATAGGGAGGCCTGGCGTGCTGCAGTTCATGGGGTCGCAAAGAATCGGACACGACTGAGCGACTGATCTGATCTGATCTGATAATAATAATGTTAATGTATCAATATTGCTTCATCAATTGTAATAAATGTATCACACATAAAGCAAAATGTTAAATAGCAGGGGAACTTCATGTGGAAAAGAGAGCGAAATTTATGGGAACTTTCTGCCCAGTTGTTCTGTAAACCTGAAACTTCTCTAAAAAATAAAGCCCATTTAAAAAGATGTACATTGTATTAAGAATTTTTGGAGAAAAAATAGCTCAAAGCATGACATACAAAATAAGGTCTATGGGTCTAATTAAAAAAAAAAAAAAAAACACAGTAAAACAAGAAAATCAGAAAAACTCTAGAAACATTTGCCAGATTATTGGCAAGAAGATGTATAACTCAGGCTTTTTCATTTAGAGTCTTTTCTGTGTTAATATAAAGATGACTGCAACAGGAAGGAGGGGATTTATGCTCAGAGAACAAAGCCCTGTGAGTTCATCACCTTCGTGTATATCTTCTAACAGTCGAAGAAACTAAATATGCCATGGATTATTCAGATCAACACTTTGAAAATCAATGTACTCCCAAAGCTTATGTCCCTTTTCTGAGTTTCCCCAGGGTCTGTACCAAAAGTAACATTTGATCTCTTGAATAAACAGATAGTCTTTGTTTGTGACTTCAGATCAAAGCTAGACACAGATGGGGAATCTCATGGGAAAGGAAGTGGAAAGGATTGTGGCTTATACTAAGCTAGCTCTATATTTTCTGACTTTCTGAGTGTCTATAAAAATCTAGTAAATCACCTGGTTATTGACATCACTGTGAAAAAATACTTTAGATATCTCTCACTGCATTTGGTCTTGGGAAAAAAGGCAACTTTTATGTTTTATGTTTTCATAAAAAAACCTCTCTTGCTATTCCCAGTAAGCATAATCCTTAAATTGACACATCACTTTGCCTATAGGAAGGTTATGTTGGTTATGTTTATGGTGATTAAAAGCATTTGGTAATGTCTCCAAGAGTGTGCCATTGATTTGCTAATGATGAATCTGAGTCTGTCTTTATCTAAAATTGGTAAAGACAACCTATTCTGTATATGTGCACCTACACATGAATGTCAGTGGGTGTATATTGCTAAAGTTGATTACAGTCTAGCCAGTTTAACACTTGTTTGCCATCACCAAATATGACACAAAATAAGAGGCATTTCCTAAAACACACACAATACACTCAGGTAACTACAAGAAAAAACTACACATAAATAAGACACTGTGTGCTTCCTTGAGGAGAGTGTTGCTATGGGAAAACGTGGTTTGTACTCTTGAAAGAACACTGACAAAATGAACTTTTGGAATACAAACCCTTCCGAGGATGGGGACTGCCTGAAGGTAAGATTCTTATAGCTTGGTGAGAGTAGAAGATTATTCTTAAAACCCAGAGCTAGTTATTGGTTCTATTTGGTGTCTAGGTCACCTGCCCTGTAGTTCACTGCTCTTTCTAGTAAATTTTGCTGCTTTTGTTCCTGGCTTCTCACCTACCAAATCATATTTGACAAGTACCACTTAAGGTTACCACTGCAGATCACTAGAGTTCCTTTCCCCAGCAGCTCAAACCAAAGGGAAAAGAGGATAAAGAAAGTAGAGAAAAAAATAAATCCTTGGGTTCAAAGGAAAGTGCAGAAGGCCATGCCTTTCCCAGGGCTATCATGAATGTGCACAGCTCTAAAAAAAATAAGCAGTCTGCACTGTTACTAGTTTCTACTGGTTTTCTACTAAAACTGTGTGCATTGACTTTGTCTTCTTATAGTCTTTAAAAATTTTTGGATTACCAATGTCTTTAAGCACTTCAGTGGCAGCTGGAGAAACAATTTGGAGTATGTGTTCTTTGCTTCTCTATAGGAAAGTAAAGAATCTTGAGTCAGTAAAGACCTGCTGTGCCTGAGCTTGTTGCCTCTAACAAGTCTTTTACTTTCTTTTCCCATTCAATATAATGTTATTTTAACACCTGCCTTGATTTCTCCTGCAGCCTTTTATCCAAGTAAAAGGTTTGTCAACTCTCTCCTTTTTACATCATCCTTAATTCATACAAAGACAAGTAATTCTTTTAAAATGAAGAGGTTCATACTTTTAGACTTCCAATCTTCTACTTTTGTTTAAATTTTTATATAAGTCAATCCACATCACTCTGTACATGAAATGGAGGTATGATAAACTCATGGTTATTAAATTGTTACTGAATGTAAATCAGGAATAATAATGTTTATTAGTTATCCGATAATGCATGTAAACGGAGAAGGCGATGGCATCCCACTCCAGTACTCTTGCCTGGAAAATCCCATGGATGGAGGAGCCTGGTAGGCTGCGGTCCATGGGGTCGCAAGGAGTCGGACACGACTGAGCGACTTCACTTTCACTTTTCACTTTCATGCATTGGAGAAGGAAATGGCAACCCACTCCAGTGTTCTTGCCTGGAGAATCCCAGGGATGGGGGAGCCTGGTGGGCTGCTGTCTATGGAGTCACACAGAGTTGGACACGACTGAAGTGACTTAGCAGCAATGCATGTAAATGACTTTGAACAAACAGCATCTAGTATATAACAAGTACAAGTAAGTACAACTATTACTGTTTTTGTTATTGTTGTTTCTATCATTAAGCAGGCCATTAACTATTTGCTCCTCCAAATTCATGTGCTACCTTTCTCTGCCCTGTTTTATGCCCCGGGAGGTTGCTTTCTGTGAAATGTCTCCTCAGAGCATCTTGGTTTCTGGCTTCCTGTTCCTGCTACCCATGGAAATCACCACATAATACCAGAGGGCCGGAGGAGAGGTCTGAGATATTTATCACCTGCATATCTCAGTTGCCTCCAGGAAGCAGTTGATAACAGTTATCTTGAGTCACAGCTCCTACAGATGGTTCATCATCTATGGCTACAACTCTCACTCAGTTCACATAACACCTTTTTAAGTCCAAGGTCAATATTGCTTACATTGCTACTGTTCTCTTTATTTTCTCTTGTATTAGAAGGTCCATTTTTGCTGCTTTAGCATATATAAATAATCCTTCATTAAGCTTTCTTCAATCAAGTCTTTTCAGTATAGTCTGCTCCCAGCTAAGTCAAATCCAACAATAATACAAATTACTACCTCCACCGTCACACCATTACCACCACTAGCATAAACTACTAGTGATACTATAAAAGCTACTCATATGATTAATATGGCAATTGCTAGCATTACTACTATTACTATTAGTTCTGCTTCTATTACCATTGCTGGAAGTAGAATAATACTAGAAGTAATATTAATATCACTGTGCTATGATGAGGATAAAGTGAAAAGAGAAAACAATACTTATTTCCTTCTATGAATGAAATCGTTTCAGTGCCATATCTTTCAAGTTTTAGGTATCCTTCTCTTCTTTTATTTTCCTAAAGACCAAAGACTATGGTAAGTAGTTTCATCTATCTCCTTATAAGTTAACATCGAAACTTGTAAGCCATCATCTAAATTTCTATCCCAATAGTTAAAGCTCATTCCATGGAATAATTTTTACTATTTGTCTAAATGAGAAAAAAGAAAACAGCTGGCACATTAGATTCACACTCTTATTTACCTGGCAAACCAGCCAGATAAGTTAGGTGACTCATCTGTAGATAGGAAATCATCATAGGAAACAAAATAGCAAAGACATGATGCATGCTCAATAGCAGCAGAGTGTGACAAGTGTGACTGACATCACACTCATCACATATTCTTTTGATGAATTTAGTGTGATTTCAGGCTTCCCTGGGAACTCAGCTGGTAAAGAATCTGCCTGCAGTGCAGGAGACCTGGGTTCAATCCCTGGGTGGGGAAGATCCCCTGGAGAAGGGTATAGCAACCTTCTGCAGTGTTCTTGCCTGGAGAATCCCCATGGATCGAGGAGCCTGGAGGGCTGCAGTCCATGAACTCGCAAAGAGTCGGACACGAGTAAGCAACTAAGCACAGCACAACAGTGTGATTTCATCAGGACCTGCCTTATTATTGTAAAAATAAGAACAACTGAACAATGGGATCAAACACCTCCAAAATAGATATCATGAGAAGAGTCTGCACCTGTGTAAATGGTCACTGTCTCAGGTCCTGCCTATTTTTGCCAAGAATCACATAGATGACTAAGTGCTAGTAAGTATCATTAGCTGGAATAATGCTATAGAGGTTTGATCTCTTGAGAAACTGGCTGACGTTTTATTACAGAGTGAACATTCACTTTATTTTTTTTTTATTTTATTCTTCAAAAGTATGAATACTTTGTATTGTTTTCATAGGTTATTCTTTCATTGAAGTAGAGTTGGACTGCAAGGAGATCCAACCAGTCCATTCTAAAGGAGATCAGTTCTGGGTGTTCTTTGGAAGGAATGATGCTAAAGCTGCAACTCCAGTACTTTGGCCACCTCATGCAAAGAGTTGACCCATTGGAAAAGACTCTGATGCTGGGAGGGATTAGGGGCAAGAGGAGAAGGGGACGACAGAGGATGAGATGGCTGGATGGCATCACTGACTCAGTGGACATGAGTTTGAGTGAACTCCAGGAGTTGGTGATGGACAGGGAGGCCTGGTGTGCTGCGATTCATGGGGTCACAAAGAGTTGGACACGACCGAGCAACTGAACTGAACTGATATGAGCTTTTTGTATATTTTGGAAATTTAGCCCTTGCCAGTTGCATCATGTACATCTTTATATTTTAGTTGTTTCAAAAAGATTCTATTTGATAAATGTCCAATTTATAAATAAATACAGTTTTTATTTATATATCTTGAGCTAGTGATATAATTTCTTATTAACTCCATTGTCATTTATGCTAACTTTTTTTTTATTGAGTGTCAGTTCTCTATAGTTTCAGGAGTTATTACTCAACACTAAACTGTCTCATGTTCAAACTCATAATCTTCAATATCCTAATGAGAATCAGCATTAAATTCACAAATTCACAAGCTCAACATTAAAAGTCCTTTCAGTACTATAGACTTGGTTTTTGTCCTCTAAAACCAAGACAGTGATAGATGCAGAAAAAAAAAAAAAAAATCAAAGGAAGCAGTGTTTCAATTGCTATGCCTGCCTCATTCCATTTGCCAAGTTTAAGTATTTTATTTTGCTATATGTGCTTCTTTTCACATGGTCTTAATTGTATTACCACATAAATGACAGTATCAAAATGATTCTCACTTTTGAAACTTGTTTGTTTGAAGCAACTGTCAAAAGCTCCTTTCTCAGAAATTATGAGTTTCATCTTAAAACTTATCCTGCACAATTTTTGATAAAGTGTGTATTTCCTTGCTTTTTATTTATGAGTTTGGGTATTCTACTTTCTCATTAATTAATTTACCTGCCCCCCATTTTCTCACATAAATTCCCACAAGATGCCACTATAAGTCCCCTAACCTCAAATAAAGAAGCGATCCTGTATTTAAACAAATATTTATTTAGAATTCTCCCTTTTTAAATTTGAGTCTACATCCTTATTTCCTATCATTTTTTTTCTCACTTAGCATCTTAGATCTTCCTTTTCTGAGCCTGTGATAAAATGATAGTAGAAACTAGTCATAATCCCTGCCCTCAAGCAATTTATGGCTTAATGAGGGATAACCATTGATCTCATAATCTCACAAATACATGCAAAACCATAAATATAGGAAGTATAATGATAAAATATGTATTTTATAAGAGCATGTAACAAGGTAAGCTGACCTGATCTTAGTGTTCAAATTATGCAATTGCTGACACCAGAGAAAGCTCTATGAAAAGGAAGATTTGATTCTCTTTTGTTGAGATCATTGGACATGCAGTAAAAGATTTTCAATGACATAAAAATGTGATCGGATATGCCATTTTTGCCATATATGGAGAGGACTTTGTCTACTATGACTACAAGAACCCTGCGGACTTACCTGAGAGGATAGCCACACACAGCTTTGGCATCGTTGTGGCAGATCCCCCTATCTCTCGGAGGAATGTCTTAGGAAAATGTCCGAAACCATCAAGCTCCTGACCCAGGGAAAGATCCTGCTGTGCACAGGTGCTGTCATGGATGAGGCGGCAGCAAAACTGCTTGGAGTAAAGATGTGCAAGTTTATTCCAGAACACACTCGCACCCTGGGAAACCAGTTTCGCTGTTTCCTGAATTAGGACTCCGGGCTGGACCGTGATCTGTCAGTGCAGCTCCCAGCACAGGAAGGACCCAAGTGACATTTCCTCTCTGAAAAATTACCATCTCCTCAGTCCTCATTTTCGAGGTAAAGACATTATGATTTCCTTAGGATGTCCCTGGAGCTCAGGGTGCTTTTGCCGACTTGAGTCTGTGGAATTATATCTGGAAGAACGTTTAGACTCCATCTAGTGGAGAAGGCAAGGGCACCCCAACTCCAGTACTCTTGCCTGGAAAATTCAATGGACGGAGGAGCCTGGTGGGCTGCAGTCCATGGGGTCGCTAAGAGTCAGAGACGACTGAGCGACTTCACTTTCACTTGTCACTTTGATGCATTGGAGAAGGAAATGGCAACCCACAACAGTACTCTTGCCTAGAGAATCCCAGGGATGGGGGAACCTGGTGGGCTGCCCTCTATGGGGTCGCACAGAATCGGACACGACTGAAGCAACTTAGCAGCAGTAGCAACATGCCATTTTAATATATGACTTGAGTTTCCATTCAGAGAAGTCATCCAAGATAGGGCAGGACGGAAGCAGGAGAACATTAAAGTGGCCGTTCTCAGATGCCAGATGTCCCACGTATCTACTGCATATCAAACTACATCAAAACTTAGAGGAGTAAAACTACAACCATTTCATTAAGCTCACAAACCTGTGGGTCAGGAACAGGGCACAGGGAATATAGCTGAGGGTGACTTCCTGAGTTGAGGTGCTGAAATCATCTGGACGCTTCTTCATCAGCACCTTATATGGGATTACTTTAGGGCTGGGCACAGCTGAGATGTTGAACTGAACAACTATATATGGACTTTCTATGTGGGTTTGCCTTCAGTATAGGATGGCAGATTCATGTTCGTTGGACTTCTTACATGGTAAGTAGGGCCCCAAGTATGCCTGTTCCAAGAAAACAAGAATGAAGCTGTAGGGTTCTTTATGACACGCTCTTGGAAATAAAGTGGCTTCACTTCTGTCCTACTCCATAAGTGAAACTCAAGGTGAAAGGACAAAAATTCACACCTCTTAATGGAATGAGTGTAAAACAATCTGAAGCCCTTTAAAATGTCCACAATTGCCAAATGTAATATAAATTGAATTAAAGGAGTTAGCGTGATGAGAACAGGGTATATTTGGTGATACTGGAAGAACTTTATGATGTAATGATGTCCTCTATTTCTTCTTGGTGTAGGATTTTTGTTAATTTAGATTTTATTTTTAAAACAGTCTTCCTACAAATTCAGAATTGCATTACTCTTTTCAAAGAATCAATGCTTTTATTTGTTTTTCTTTGATTATAAATTTGTTTTCTATTCCAGTAGTTATCTTTATTATTTCCTTGCTTATAGTTTGCAGTTTATTTCCTAACTCATTAAAACAAATGCTTAGAACTGTGATTTTGACCTTTCTTCATATATAAAATATGTTTTCAGCTCTACATTCCTCCTTCACCCCTGTTTCAATGATATCCTTCATTTTAATTTGTAATATATTATTTTCTATTTATGTAAAAAGCATTATCAACTTCTATTGTGACTTTTTCTTTGACCAATAATGTTACAAATTTATTGTTTAATTTCTAAATATATATGAATTCTTTTTTTCTTTATTAGATCCTTTTTTCTTTATTAGTCTCTAACTTAATTTTACTGTGGTCAGAGAATATACTTTATACTCTGTATTTTATCAGTACTTTGAAATTCATTGACACTTGCTTGACAGCCCATCATATGGGTAAATTTTGTCAGTATATCATGGACATTTAAAAAGAATGTGTACTCTGCAATTGTTGAGTTTATTTCTTATTTATGTGACAATTAAATACTGTTTTTATTACATTTTTCAAATTATTTATATATTTACAAATGTTATGCTATTCTATCAGAAAAACTAATTAAAATATCCTACTGATTTGAGATTTATTTCTCATTTTGCTTTGAAAGTACTCTTACCTGGAAAATCCCATGGACGGAGGAGCCTGGAGGGCTACAGTCCATGGGGTCGCTGAGGGTCTGACACGACTGAGTGACTTAACTTTCACTTTTCACTGTCATGCATTGGAGAAGGAAATGGCAACCCACTCCAGTGTTCTTGCCTGGAGAATCCCAGGGACCGGGAAGCCTGGTGGGCTGCCATCTGTGGGGTCGCACAGAGTCGGACACGACTGAAGTGACTTAGCAGTAGCAGTTGCTTTGGAGATTTTTGCTACATATATTTAAAACTATATTATCATATGTAAATTCATGTATATTTCTAGCAAAGTAGCCTTTATATTATCTTAGAATACCTTTCTTTAAAGTAATGATTATTACCTTAATTTACTTTGCCTGGTATTTTAGTATAACTAAATTTTTCTTTTCCTAGTGTTTTCATGGCATCTTTCTTTTTCTCATTCATTGTCAACTTTTACATATTCTTATCTCATATGAATATTATAAATACCATAGATTCAATTTTTAAATTCCATTTTTAAAAATTTGCATTTTAAACTATATTCTTTATTCTACTATTTATTGATAATTGGAATTAGGCTAAACCTACCATTTGCTTTATTTTATTTCACTCCTATTTTTTTTCCTTTTCCTTCTGATTTAAAGAAATTTTATTTAGGATTCATTAAGTGTTTTAATTTCATTTTCCATTAGATTTTTAGTTGTTCATTCTGTTAGTATATATTTATCACTTCTTAGATAATGAAGGATCTTAAGAAACTATGATTCTAATTACATTTTCTTCTATATATTTAATATGTCATAACATGTTATTGCCTCATTTTATGCAGATGGTAATATATTTAGATCTACATACCTGCTTATCATTCTTTCATCTTGCACCTCTTACATCAAATATTATGTTTTTTTGCAACTACTCCCAAAATAAATATATCCTATAGGTGTAGAATTCTAATTTGGTAGCTTTTTCTTTGAAGTACTTTGCAATATAATTCCTTTTCTGGCTTGTATATACTCTTCTTAATAAATTAGCTGCTTATTTTAGGTTTAATCTTTTGAAAATAATATGTTTGTTTTCTTTGGCTTCTTCCATAATTTTCTTTGCCCTATGATTTCTAGAAGACTTGTTGTAATACACCTAGATCCCTTGCACTTTTTCTGTGTCCTTTTTTCTTATCCTCTGTCATCCCTTTCTCCTCCTGCCTTCAGTCTTTCCCAGCATCAGGGTCTTTTCAAATGAGTCAGTTCTTCACATCAGGTGGCCATAGTATTGGAGCTTCAGCTTCACCATCAGTACTTTCACTGGAGTGGGTAGCCTATCCTTTATCCAGAGGGACATCCCAACCAGGGAATCAAACCAAGGTTTCCTGCATTACAGGCAGATTCTTTACCAGCTGAGCTACCAGGGAAGCCCTCCTACAATGACACAGGAGGACTTTCTCTGTTTGTTGTGTCTTTTTCTCTGCTCAGTGATATATCCATAGGGTTTAGAATGGTGAGGGTCACATGCAAAGCAGGCAGTGCACATGTATGATAGTGGAGTTCAAATAGGGAGTCAGAGTGGAAGGCATCAATTTTAGAAAACACTGAAGCTTTGTGCCCTTAAGACCCTGTATCACACAGATATGCAGTTCAATAAGACTCTGCTGAAGTGGACCAGAACAAAGTTTATGCTTGAAGAAGCAAGATTTACACAAATTTACACAACTGAGGATTGTGATATTAGCATGAAATCATGTTGAGCAAAATAAATATAGATCATAGTAACACTTAATGATGCATGCAGAGTTGATACCCTTCAAAAGGTAAAAATTGAAATATAAGTTCCCATAGGGTAAAAAGGCTAGCACAAATAACAAAAGTCTTTAAAAAAAGAGTATATTCATTTTACATTGTACTACTTGTATTTTTCAAATTGTAATACAAACACAATTGGTTTATTAAAATTTTCTATCAGATCAGATCAGATCAGTCGCTCAGTCGTGTCCGATTCTTTGCGACCCCATGAACCGCAGCACGCCAGGCCTCCCTGTCCATCACCAGCTCCCGGAGGTCACTCAGACTCGCATCCATCGAGTCAGTGATGCCATCCAGCCATCTCATCCTCTGTCGTCCCCTTCTCCACCTGCCCTCAATCCCTCCCAGCATCAGAGTCTTCTCCAATGAGTCAACTCTTCTCATGAGGTGGCCAAAATATTGGAGTTTCAGCTTTAGCATCATTCCTTCTAAAGAAATTCCAGGATTGATCTCCTTCAGAATGGACTGGTTGGATCTTCTTGCAGTCCAAGGGACTCTCAAGAGTCTTCTCCAACACCACAGTTCAAAAGCATCAATTCTTCGGCGCTCAGCCTTCTTCACAGTCCAACTCTCACATCCATACATGACCACAGGAAAGACCATAGCCTTGACTAGGCGAACCTTTGTTGGTAAAGTAATGTCTCTGCTTTTGAATATCCTATCTAGGTTGGTCATAACTTTCCTTCCAAGGAGCAAGCGTCTTTTAATTTCATGGCTGCAGTCACCATCTGCAGTGATTTTGGAGCCCAGAAAAACAAAGTCTGACACTGTTTCCACTGTTTCCCCATCTATTTCCCATGAAGTTATGGGACCAGATGCCATGATCTTCGTTTTCTGAATGTTGAGCTTTAAGCCAACCTTTTCACTCTCCACTTTCACTTTCATCAAGAGGCTTTTTAGCCCCTCCTCACTTTCTGCCATAAGAGTGGTGTCATCTGCATATCTGAGGTTATTGATATTTCTCCCGGCAATCTTGATTCCAGCTTATGTTTCTTCCAGTCCAGCATTTCTCATGATGTACTCTGCATATAAGTTAAATAAACATGGTGACAATATGCAGCCTTGACGTACTCCTTTTCCTATTTGGAACCAGTCTGTTGTTCCATGACCAGTTCTAACTATTGCTTCCTGACCTGCATACAGATTTCTTAAGAGGCAGATCAGGTGGTCTGGTATTCCCATCTCTTTCAGAATTTTCCATAGTTTATTGTGATCCACACAGTCAAAGGCTTTGGCATAGTCAATAAAGCAGAAATAGATGTTTTTCTGGAACTCTCTTGCTTTTTCCATGATCCAACGGATGTTGGCAATTTGATCTCTGGTTCCTCTGCCTTTTCTAAAACCAGCTTGAACATCAGGAAGTTCACGGTTCACATATTGCTGAAGCCTGGCTTGGAGAATTTTGAGCATTACTTTACTAGCGTGTGAGATGAGTGCAATTGTGCGGTAGTTTGAGCACTCCTTGGCATTGCCTTTCTTTGGGACTGGGATGAAAACTGACCTTTTCCAATCTTGTGGCCACTGCTGAGTTTTCCAAATTTGCTGGCATATTGAGTGTAGCACTTTCACAGCATCATCATTCAGAACTTGGAATAGCTCCACTGGAATTCCATCACCTCCACTAGCTTTGTTCGTAGTGATGCTTTCTAAGGCCCATTTGACTTCACATTCCAAGATGTCTTGCTCTAGGTCAGTGATCACATCATCATGATTATCTAGGTCTTGAAGCTCTTTTTTGTACAGTTCTTCTGTGTATTCTTGCCACCTCTTCTTAATATCTTCTGCTTCTGTTAGGTCCACACCATCTCTGTCCTTTATCGTGCCCATCTTTGCATGAAATGTTCCTTTGGTATCTCTGATTTTCTTGAAGAGATCCCTAGTCTTTCCCATTCTGTTGTTTTCCTCTATTTCTTTGCATTGATCACTGAAGAAGGCTTTCTTATCTCTTCTTGCTATTCTTTGGAACTCTGCATATAAAAAAAAAAAAATTTTCTATAATTATCCTTAATTAACAAATGTAGTCTTAATCTTGGCTATACATTCTCCCATATCAAATAATCAAAACATTTAATTTTAAAGCTTTAATATATATATTTTCATTTTTTACTTATATAAAAAAAACACGGAAAGACTATAACAACTTGAAATCATGTTCATTTTGAAAGAAATGGTATTGTCCCTTAGGCTCTCAGTGATCAAATGTCAGTGAGATCAAAGCACTATCCAAACCATACCCAGTGGGTCTATCTAAAGAAGCATCAATCAAATAATAAAGTGTAGATTTAAAAACTGTCTCATAGTGCAATATGTATTTAATTATCATGGACAGATATACTGGTAAAACATTACTACTTACTCTTCTGGAAATACTAAGCAGTGATTCACTTAAAATATTATTCAGTAATACTTACAGTTCAGTTCATTTCTGTCTCTCAGTCATGTCCGACTCTTTGCAACCCCATGAATTGCAGCACGCCAGGCCTCCCTGTCCATCACCAATTCCCAGAGTTCACTCAAACTCAAGTCCATTGAGTCGGTGATGCCATATAGCCATCTCACCCTCCTTCATCCCCTTCTCCTCCTGCCCCCTATTCCTTCCAGCATCAGAGTCTTTTCCAATGAGTCAACTCTTTGCATGAGGTGGCCAAAGTACTGGAGTATCAGCTTTAGCATCATTACTTCCAAAGAACACCCAGGACTGCTCTCCTTTAGAATGGACTGGTTGGATCTCCTTGCAGTCCAAGGGACTCTCAAGAGTCTTCTCCAACACGACAGTTCAAAAGCATCAATTCTTCAGTGTTCAGCTTTCTTCACAGTCCAACTCTCACATTCATACATGACTACTGGAAAAATCTTAGCCTTGACTAGACAGAATTTTGTTGGCATAGTAATGTCTCTGCTTTTGAATATGCTATCTAGGTAGGTTGTAACATTCCTTCCAAAGAGTAAGCATCTTTTAATTTCATGGCTGCAATCACCATCTGCAGTGATTTTTGAGCCCAGAAAAATAAAGTCTGACTCTGTTTCTACTGTTTCCCCATCTATTTGCAAGGAAGTGATAGGATCAGATGCCATGATCTTAGTTATCTGAATGTTGAGCTTTAAGCCAATTTTTTCACTCTCCTCTTTCACTTTCATCAAGAGACTTTTTAGTTCCTCTTCACTTTCTGCCATAATGGTGGTGTCATCTGCATATCTGAGGTTATTAATATTTCTCCCAGCAATCTTGATTCCAGCTTGTGCTTCCTCCAGCCCAGCATTTCTCATGATGTATTCTGCATATAAGTTAAATAAGCAGGGTGACAATATACAGCCTTAACGTACTCCTTTTCCTATTTGGAACCAGTCTGTTGTTCCATGACCAGTTCTAACTGTTGCTTCTTGACCTGCATACAGATTTCTCAAGAGGCAGGTCAGAAAGCAACAGTTGGAACTGGACATGGAACAACAGACTGGATCCAAATAGGAAAAGGAGTACGTCAAAGCTGTATATTGTCACTCTGATTATTTAACTTATATGCAGAATACATCATGATAAATGCTGGGTTGGAAGAATCACAAGCTGGAATCAAGTAATTCAGCAATACTTAAAATCCACTATTATGATGCTGAATGAAGTAGGTGAAAAAAATAAAACCTATTTTTTTTTTTTGTCAAAACAAACAAACAAAAAAATTAATTGCTAATTTAAATTAGAACTCCTAGGGAAAAATATAAAGGTAAAACACTGTATATAGGAAAATAGAATTAATAAATGCAAAAGCTGAAATAGTTGAATTAGCTCCTGCATACACCAAATTTAACAAATCAATTCAAAGGGTTATATTTTTAAAAATAGGTATAATTCTGAAATGAGTATCTAAAAATAATTCTAGAACACATAATAATAAATAAGGACAATAGGACAAAGATTCAAAATATCATATATATATATATCCACATATGTGTATATATATTTAAGCCTCTGTGAAATCAATATTTTTTGATAAGTGTGGATTTTCAACTTGTCTCAGGAAATGATTTTTTTTAATATTGGCAAAAAAGAAAAAGGGGGATTTTATTTTTCAAATTTACTCCAAAAACAGGTACTAGACCTAGATGAATGTATGAGGTAGCACATCAACTTTGTGAATGGGCTGTGGATAGAGGGTAGAAAGTTTTCAAGAAAACTGTTACTGGGAACAGGAATAACACTGAGAAAACCATTACATGAAATTGAAAAAAGATGATACTTCTAACAGAAAATTTTTCAGAACTAGGACATGCAGTGATATGGAAAACAGAAAATTTACTTCAGATCTTTTGTATCTGAGAAAATTAACCTGTTTGTGAAACCTGTACGCAGGTCAAGAAGCAACAGTTAGAACCAGACATGGGACAATGGACTGGTTCCAAATTGGGAAAGAAGTGCATCAAGGCTGTATATTGTCATCCTGCTTACTTAACTTCTATGCAGAGTACATCATGTGAAATGCCAGGTTGGATGAATCACAAGCTGGAATCAAGATTGCTGGGAGAAATATCAATAACTTCAGATATGCAGCTGACACCACCCTTATGGCAGAATGTGAAGAAGAACTAAAGAGCCTCTTGATGAAGGTGAAAGAGGAGAGTGAAAAAGCTGGCTTAAAACACATCATTCAGAAAACTAAGATCATGGCATCCAGTCCCATCACTTGACGGCAAATAGAAGGGGAAAAATTGGAAGCCGTGACAGATTTTCTTTCCTTGTCTCCAAAATCACAATGGATAGTGATGGTGCTCATGAAGTTAAAAGACAGTTGCTCCTTGGAAAGCTATGACAAACCTAGATAGTGCATTTAAAAGCAGAGACATCATTTTGCTGACAAAGATCAATAGTCAAAACTATGATTTCTCCCGTTGTCATGTATAGATGTGAGAGTTGGATCACAAAGAAGGCTGAGCACCAAAGAACTGATTGAGTTGTTTAAGTGTTATTGTGGTTCTTCAATGAATAATTGTTTCAAATTGTAGTGCTGGAGAAGACTCTTGAGAGTCCCTTGGACTGCAAAGAGAGCAAGCAAGTCAATCCTAAAGGAAATCAATCCTGAATATACTTTGAAAGGTCTGATGCTGAAGCTCCAACTTTGGACACCTGAAGTGGAGAGCCAACTCATTGGAAAATACCCTGTTGCTGGGAAAGATTGAAGGCAAAAAGAAAAGGGGCCAGCAAAGGATGAGATGGTTAGATAGCATCACTGACTCAATAGACATGAGTTTGAGCAATGTCTGGGAAATAGTGAAGGGCAGAGGAGTCTGGTGTGCTGCAGTCCATGGGGTCTCAAAGAGTTGGACATGACTTAGTGACTGAACAATAACAACAATAAAGGTGATTTCCAAGAAGAATTTTAGCTGTTTATGATCATTAGGAATATAAAGAAACAGGTAAGGTATGAAATATTTGACTTTATGCAAAATATAAAGGAGTATGTTGTGCTAGAACATAATAACAATTTTTATTCTAGGTCTTTCCATCCAGCAAAAGAAAAAATAAAAATGGGAAATAATATCAGGGCAAAGATAAAATCCAGGATTGAGGCTGTAAAACATAATCTGAGTAACACTGATATCGGAAGGGCTTCCCAGATGACACAGCAGTAAATAACCTGCCTACCAATACAGAAAACAAAGAGATGCAAGTTCGGTACCTGGATCAGGAAGATCCCCTGGGTCTGGCAACCCAATCTAGTAGTCTTGCTTGGGGAATTCTATGGACAGAGGAGCCTGGCAGGCTATAGTCCATGGGGTCACAAATGTGGACATGACTAAAGCTACTTAACATAGCACGATTATAAATTGTTCGTTAAGACATCAGAAAGATTTAAATATTGCCTTGTAAGCAATCTCAACTTGACAAAGGATCAGCAAACTTTTTGGTAGACACCAGATAGCAAATATTCTCAACTTTGTTGCCCATAGGATCTCTAAAGAAATAATCATGTAGGAGAAAGAGGTCACAGAAAATACATAAATGAATGGATGTGGCTGTGCTATAATAGAACTTTATTTACAAATTTGGCCTGTGTACCATAATTTGGTAACCCTGAGCTATATAAAAAGTGGCATACGGGCATGCCTCTTAGACATTTTCTGATAAAGTTACAGCAAAAACCAATACAACATTGTAAAGCAATTATCCTCTAACTAAAAATAAATAAAATAAAAGAATACCAAAGTTGTCTCACACAACTCCTACTCTTAGTTTATGGCAGAGAGGGTCTATCTGAAAGAAATATGAAGCTGTGACTCTTGTTCAATGGCATAAATTCCAATATTATTCTCACAAGCAAAGCAACAACAGCCTACATTATTTCTTCTGTGCTTAGTCCGACTCTTTGGGACTCCGTGGACTGTAGCCCTCCAGGCTCCCCTGTCCATGGGGATTCTCCAGGCAAGAATACTGGAGTGAGTTGCCATGCCCTCCTCGAGGGGATCTTCCCAACCCGGGGATCGAACCCAAGTTTCCTACATTGTGGGTGGATTCTTTACTGACTGTGTCATCAGAGAAGAGACTCATATTGGAGGAAATGCCATTATGTAATAAAAGTGACAAAAGTGGCTAAAAATGAAAGGAGGTCTCTGGGCTTCAACCTTCTAGCATGAGAAGGAAACTGAGAAATCTACTCAGCTACAGTCATAGGTCATTTCTAATTAAAAAGGAAAAAAGAAATATGACTCGGAGCCAGAACCAAGTGTCAGAAGGTAAAACCAAAACCATAGAAAACCATACCAAGGGAAAAGGATTGGACCCTAATGAAGGATCTGGTAAATGCAATTGGCTGAGTTTCAGAACCGTTACAGACGAGTGACTTCTATGTTCATTTGATGGTGCCTGGTTCCTAATGGGATTATTCAAAGATAGCCCTGCCTCATTATTATATATGAATGTGTAAGAGACAGATACATTCTCTCTTTATTTCAAAAGTTTTCAGAGGAGAACAAATATGTACATGCAGATTAGATCCCAAGGAACCTCAGCTGTACCTTGACCTGATTGAAATGAGATTCTGGATTTTAACTGATGCTTGGACTTGAACTAATAATGTAATGCTACAATATTTTTCAGGATAGAGTGAATATGTTTTGCTTGTAGGAAAGATATGAGTTGTATGATCAGAGGGAAGACTGCTTCAAACTGCATTTTGCAAAGAAGACTTTGACAAAATCTCCTACTATACATGTTTGTCAACAATATGATCCTGTGATTCTCTAAATAAGAAAAAGCTAGTAGTCTGCACCATTTAGTCCGCTTAGATCCTGAGAATATGATAAACAATAGAGCACAACCAAAATGGTACTGTTTTACTTTCAAGGATATGCTTCTATCCAGGCCTTTGGGAGTACGGATTTGGAGACACTCTTTTAGAACTCAGACACCATATGTTGAGAGACTCAAGCCAAATGGAAATGTCATTAGCAGATACTTTATTTGCCAAACCTAACTCAGGTCTGAGTCAGCAGTCAGCATCAGTTGCCAGCCATGCAAGTTTTTCCTCTTGAACATTCAAGTCTAGTTGAGAGGCTACATGTCTAAAGCCACTATCTCGTGGAAACTGTTTGAAAATCTTCAGTAAGACCTGCTTATGGACTTCCTTGTTGGCTCAGTAGCTAAGACTCCATGCTCCCAATGCACAGGGCTTGGATTCAAATCCCTACTCAGGGTCAAATTCTTCAATTAAAGATCCTGCATACCACAGTGAAGATCTTTGGTCCCACATGCCACAACTAAGATCCAGCACAGACAAATAAAATACATAAATAAAAATACTTAGAAAAGAACTAGTTAGCTTCACCTTGTCAATTCACAGTACTGTAATAGACAATGCTGCTACTGCTGCTAAGTCGCTTCTGTTGTGTCCGACTCTGTGCGACCCCATAGACAGCACCCACCAGGCTCCCCCTTCCCTGGGATTCTCCAGGCAAGAACAGTGGAGCGGGTTGTCATTTCCTTCTCCAATGCATTAAAATGAAAAGTGAAAGTGAAGTGGCTCAGTCGTGCCCGACTCTTAGCGACCCCATAGACTGCAGCCCACCAAGCTCCTCCCTCCACGGGATCTTCTCAGGCAAGAGTATTGGAGTGGGGTGCCATTGCCTTCTCTGCTGAGACAGTATAGATATACACAATAGAGGACTTCCCTGGTGGTTCCGATGGTAAAGCGTCTGCCTACAATGCCGGAGACCCGGGTTCAGTCCCTGGGTTGGGAAGATCCCCTGGCGAAGGAAATGGCAATCCACTCCAGTATTCTTGCCTGGAAAATCCCATGAACAGAGGAGCCTGGCAGGCTACAGTCCATGGGATCGCAAAGAGTTGGACATGACTGAGCGACTTCACTATAGACATAGTAAGTAAAAGATAAAAAGAAGTCATGGAGAAAAGTAAAACCAAAAGAAGGCAAGAGAAACGAAGGGAGAAGACAAGACATATTAGGAGCAGTGAGAGAAGAAAAGAGAAGCTGGAAAAGACCAAAGCAAAATGCAAATGATTTATTTATTCAGATGCTTTAAGTTTCCAAAAGTTGTTAGACTCATGTTGATATATGGCAAAACCAATACAATATTGTAAAGTTAAAAAATAAAATAAAATAAAGTTGTTAGAGCATTTATTGTTCCTTGGGCAGCTGTGGCAAGCCTATTTTAAAAGTAGTGAGACTGAAACTAGCAGAAATAATGACCTTGACTTTGAACTCTCAGCAAATGAACAACAGACCACATGAAAAGGTTCATTCTGAGTTACTACAGGCTTCTCCTTGAATTCTCCAGTTAGCTTCTGCATTTACCTTTAACTTTTAACTTCATTTTAATATCCTTGTTCAATTTAGATACTGTGTCCCCAGTTCAGTTCTAGCTCTAAGTCCACGAACTTACTTTCCTGAACACTGCGGCTCTATCTTCAACACTTCTCTAGGATCAGAGGCTTCATCATCCCATCTTCCTCTCTTCACTTCTCAATCCAGGTATTTTCACTATTTGCATATCCTGGACTTTCATCCAGGACTCACATTTACATACCTGGGGGAATTTACTATGCTTCTTTTCCATTGCTACCATTGTTTTTCTTAGGTTAGATCTTTAGATCCCTCACTACAGCAACTATGATTTGGTTACTTTTCCCTGTGATTTCTATGTATATGTAGATGGGCACTACAATGAACTTGGGATAAATTGTGAAGAATGTATCATACTCTATTGCTGTTTAGAAGCTCAGATCTTTTTTTTTTTATCCTATGCAAAATGTTTTTATAGAAACAATATGATTCTATTAAAGCTAAAACTGGAAAATAAATCCATTCTCAAATAATACTGATTATATCTATTAAAGCTGAATATGACTGAAACTTTTGTAGCCCTTAGAAAAATATTTAGTTGGGGATAATGAACAACTAGATGACAGTTACTCTGTTGATTCTTAAGACTATAAAACAAAGGGGATATATTTTTTAAAGCATGAATCACACAGTATCCCACACATAATACTGTTCATCTAACAATTCAGACACGACATAATATGGCATGTCCCAAATCTTTTAAAAATAAATAAGATATATGAGATACTTAGATATAAATATTCCTGTATTTTAATCTTTGAGTTTTAGTTTTCTTAAAGAGAATAAGAAATTTTTAAAGACAGATTGAATTAAAACCTTCCACAGTTTTATCCTTGATGCAATTTAGTCAACATTAATAGGTGGCACAGTGGTAAAGATTTGGCCTGCCAATACAAAAATCCCAAGAAACACCAGTTTGACCCTTGGATTGAGAAGATCCCCTGGAGAAGGAAATGGCAACACCCTCCAGTATTCTCACCTGGAAAATTCCACGGGCATAAAAGCCTGACAGGTTACAGTCCATGGGGTCATAAAGAGTCAGACATGACTGAGCATGCACACACACAGTCAACATTAACAAGTATACAGAGCAAATTACAACAAATAAAGAAGAACATACTATTCTATAAAAATGAAAGTGTTAGTCACTCAGTCATGTCCAACTGTATGCAATCCCATGGACTGTAGCCCATCAGGCTCCTCTGTCCATGGAATTCTCCAGGCAAGAATACTGGAGTTGGTAGCAGTCACTTCTCCAGGGAATCTTCCTGACTCAGAGATTGAACCCAGGTCTCACCCATTTCAGGCAGATTCTTTACCTTCTGAATCATCAGAGAAGCCTGCATACTTTACTATATGCTTGTGTAGTTAAATTTAATCTATGACCGTTTCATTCAAAATGAGATTTCTTGTAAAAAAAATTAGTAGAATCATAATTACTCAAAATCTATTCAGCCTATCAAACCTCAGCCGAGTGGAATGGGCTGGAATTACAAGACTTGAGACATTTATATCTATATAGACTTACTTTGAAATAAGAATGTACTATGAATACTGATATCTGAAATCTCTGCCTCCTTTTATACCACGAGAGAATTGGGTTGAAGTTGTTTACTGCCACCATAATTGTGGTTATAATTTCAGTGCAACTGGCTCATATGACAAAAAGCAAAATGCTTTGCCATTTTGCCTTGTTCATTTCAGTTCAGTTCAGTTCGTGTCCGACTGTATGTGACCCCGTGAATCGCAGCACACCAGGCCTCCCTGTCCATCACCATCTCTCGGAGTTTACTCAGACTCACGTTCATCGAGTCAGTGATGCCATCCAGCCATCTCATTCTCTGTCATCCCCTTCTCCTCCTGCCCCCAATCCCTCCCAGCATCAAGGTCTTTTCCAACAAGTCAACTCTTCACATGAGGTGGCCAAAGTACTGGAGTTGCCTTGCTAATTTCCTGTAAATATATATATTTTTTCAAAGACTTGAAAAAGTTAAAACTCAACACATGCTGATTTAAAAAAAAAAAAAAAAACTAACAAAAATGTTCAAAATCCAGAGTATTTCCCTGAGAGGAAGTTTCAACAACATAGAAGTTGAATCAGTGTTTACCAGATGAGGGCAGCAGAGGGACATAATACAGGTAAAAGAAAGGTAATGTTGGGTTGTCAATAATCCCAGTGTAAGAATACTAATTTAAGAAGACTGGGCACTGGGACTGAATGTAGATGAGAGTTTGAGAAGCAATGACAGTGTTAAGAGCTAGCTTGGGAAAGAAAGACTTAACCCTGCTTCTACCTTCATCTCTACTGCCCTACCCAAATTTTTGGATTCAGGCAATTGATTATTTTTTAGAATTGATTTTATATAAAATTCTTTATAAACACTTCTTTAGATTACTGCCTGCAACAATATTGCTATCTCTATAGAACTTATGAAACTGTCACCTCCACTGTTAGTACTTTTTAGAGATTGCAATATATTATTTTATAGGTTCCAAGGGTTAAGAGAATAGACAGGAAAAAAAAAATAATAACTCAAAGATCAGAAGATACTTTCTAAGTCTGTTTAAATAATCTAACATATAAGTGCATTTCTCTTAATTGGAGGCCTACAGCTATACTTCAAATGTCTCCATTTTGGGGAAGAAGGAGGGCATGGTAAAATTAAAATGTACAGTTTAATTAAACTCAAGTATTTATCAAACATCTAATATGTAATTGATAAATATATTTTCTTCCTTTCACCTTCCATTTTGTAACATTGATCTTTCTCCTTTGCCTTTTGTAATTTTATAATAAATTGTAAGATCTGGTAGTGCAGTTGTTTAGAATTATTTATATTTTTGGCATTGGGTTTCTATCATTTCATACATTTTACTCTAGACTATTTTAGAATAATTTTGTTTTAAATGTTTTTCTCCCATACCCCCACAAAAATAACAAAACACTAAAACTTTATTTCACTCTTATTAAACTGGGAATTAATAGACTCTAAATTTACTCAAATTTTGTTTTAAGTATCTTTATGAAGAAATTTTATTTTTCTACATGTTACACTTTCTCATTGAATTTATCTTTATTATGCAGAATGGAATTCTACCACTTAGAATTCTTACAGATCAGATTAGATCAGATCAGTCGCTCAGTCATGTCCAGACTCTTTGCGACCCCATGAACTGCAGCACGCCAGGCCTCCCTGTCCATCACCAACTCCCGGAGGTCACTCAGACTCACATCCATCGAGTCAGTGATGCCATCCAGCCATCTCATCCTCCATCATCCCCTTCTCCTCCTGCCCCCAATCCCTCCCAGCATCAGAGTCTTCTCCAATGAGTCAACTCTTCGCATGAGGTGGTCAAAGTACTGGAGTTTCAGCTTTAGCATCATTCCTTCCAAAGAAATTCCAAGGTTGATATCCTTCAGAATGGACTGGTTGGATCTCCTTGCAAGGATGTTACTAATATATAAAATCTTTGATTGGTATTCAAATTATTAGTACATACCCTACACTTTGCTGGAGAAGGCAATGGCAACCCACTCCAATATTCTTGCCTTGGAAATTCCATAGAGGAGCCTGGTGGGCTATAGTTCATGGGATCTCTAAGAGTCAGACATGACTGAGCAGATGAACATGTATGCTTACTGCTGCTGCTGCTGCTGCTGCTGCTGCTAAGTCGCTTCAGTCGTGTCCGACTCTGTGAGACCCCATAGACGGCAGCCCACTACTTTATAAATATTTTAAATAATTATAATAAATTGTTGATTGATTTTTGTATACTGCATTTTCAGCAAAATAATAATCACATTATTGCAATTTATATGCATAATATTTGTAGTTTATATGAAACTGTCGATTGCTATCTAACATTTATTATGCCTTTTTTCTTTATAAGGACTTCCCTGGTGGCTCAGATGGTAAAGCGTCTACCTACAATGCAGGAAACCCGAGTTCGATTCCTGGGTCAGGAAGATCCCCTGGAGAAGGAAATGGCAACCCACTCCAGTACTGTTGCCTGGAGAATCCCATGGATCTAGGAGCCTGATAGCCTACAGTCCATGGGGTCGCAAAGAGTCCGACGCAACTGAGCGACTTCACTTTCACTTTTCTTTATTTAAAAAAAATAAAATCCCAGATGGAACAGCCCAAAACACTGAATGCGTTCTTTGCAGCGATGTTGAAGATAATCAACTCCCTAGATTGCCTTGCAATTGGAAGTGATCAATCCTGGAATTTCTTTAGAAGGAATGATGCTAAAGCTGAAACTCCAGTACTTTGGCCACCTCATGCGAAGAGTTGACTCATTGGAGAAGACTCTGATGCTGGGAGGGATTGGGGGCAGGAGGAGAAGGGGACGACAGAGGATGAGATGTCTGGATGGCATCACTGACTCGATGGATGTGAGTCTGAGTGACCTCTGGGAGTTGGTGATGGACAGGGAGGCCTGGCGTTCTGCGGTTCATGGGGTCGCAAAGAGTCGGACACGACTGAGCGACTGATCTGATCTGATGTAACTAAATAACCAACCGATGGATGTGAATCTCAGTGACCTCCGGGAGTTGATGATGGACAGGGAGGCCGGCGTGTGGATTCATGGGGTCGCAAGAGTCGGACACGACTGAGCGACTGATCTGATCGATTAATAAATTTAATCCATGATATTTATATGAAAGATATTGTGGAAACTTCTGGAAAACATATTTTAAAATAGCAAATTCTCTGGTATGTGCTTTGTCTTTGCCCCTATGTTCTGCCTTCCTCTTCATGCCTGATTTATGAAACAACATTGAGAGCAGCAGGTTTTTGAAGGAGTTGTCTCTGTTTATAGTAAATACATTCTTTATTAATGAGAGGTTATTGTTACATTACGTAGTTCTCATTCTAAGAATTTGATGTGAAAACGGTAAGAAATTGATAGTAGAGGAAGATTAACTACCCACCTAGAATGGGAGTAAATGATCACAAGCTTCTGAGTAGATTACCTGAGGAATCAGTGATGTGCCCCATGTATGAATGTGCGGAGTTTTGTAAGTAAAAGAAAGAGAGTGATTTTAGAGTGTTTTGATTAATGAAATTAATGTGGGAGAGAGAGCAGAAGAATGTATTTGAGAGAAAAAGGAGATGTTTGCCAGAGAGAGACATGATAGTTTTGTTTAATTTTTTGACCATGATGCCACCCATTCCGAGGATTCCTGCCCCAGTTAATATAATGTCATCTGAGTTAATTCACCCATTCCAGTCCATGTTCCAAGAATTTGACTTCACTCTGCCCTCTTTGACCACTCCATCTGACATGACCTACATCCAGTTATGCATCCCACACGACTGCCACCAGACACATCACAGTGTTTTTTTGCTCCATCCCATTCTTTCTGAGTTATTTCTCCACTGATCTCAGTGCAATTGCCCACTGACCTGGGATTTCCTCAGTATCCTTCATTTTGCCTTTTCATACTGTTCATGGGGTTCCAAGGAAGAATACTGAAGTGGTTCCATCCCTCTCAGCGGACCACACCCTGTCATATCCACCACCGACCCGCCCATCCCGGGTTCCCCCGGGCATGCATGAGTTAGACAAGGGTGTGTGTGTAAGATTATAGAGAATGTTTTATGTATTTGCCCCGATGCCCCTTCAAGACCTACTATCTACTTGGTTCTCACTTGGCGTACTGTCCAGCTGCTCCCAGCTGCTCCCGGCCAGCGAAGCACAGCCATCGCACTGGACGAGGGTCTCTCCTCACCGCCGCCCTTCTGACCTCGGTCGTGGGTAGCTCTTCTCGGCCGTGTATGTGCTGGCCCTCACCGCCGTCCTTCCTCGTTTGGGTAGCTCCTCTAATGATCTCTTTTAGCAACCAATAGAAACGCCCCAACCAGCAAACAAGATAATAAAAAGAAAGGGGAGGAAATGAGAGTTGCGGGAAAGAAAGAGTAGAACCGGAATACCCCCAAAAAAAGAGAAGAGAAAAAAAAATAGCAGAAGAAGCAAGAAAAAGAAGGACCAAATGAACTCGAAAGAAAAAATCGAAAGTACAGAAGGAAGGAGAAAAGATTAAGGGCAGAGAGAAAGTGGAGAAAGGAAGGCGGAGGAGAAAGACAATGGAGAAAGCAAAAAGAAAATGGTGTCTGGGGAGGCCTTGAAAAGCGCAAAAGAAGAGAAGGAAAAGATAGGAGAAAAGGAAAGATATAAACATTAAATGCAGAGTTCCAAAGAAAGAAGAAGAGAAAAAGCCTTTCAGGGACAGGAAAGAAAAGAGGAAAAAAAGAATGGGAAAGATAGGATCCCAAGAAAACAGAGATACAAAGGAACATCAGCAAAGATGGGCGAAAAAGAAGAAATGGTATGGACTAAAGAAGAGAAGATATTAAGAAGAGGTGGAAGAAAAAGAAGAATGTACAAAAAAGAGCCACGACCAGAAATTAATGACCTAGAGCAGAGGTGAAGTCAAGTGGGCCTAGAAAGATAGAAAAAGTAGTGGAGGTGATGGAATAGTGGAGCTGTCCAAGAAAGATGATGTGTGAAATGCGCCAGAGAACAAGGAAAAAGTTTCACCCAATCCCAAAGAAAGGAAAGCAAAGGGTACTCAAACTACCGCACATGCACTCATCTCACACGTAGTATCAATTAAGCCAGGTCAGATAGTGAAGTGAATCTATGTTAAGTAAAAAAGGAGAGGAAAGAGATAATGCCAACGCTGATCATGGAAAAAGAGAGAGTAGAAAAATCTATTTCTGTTTTTGACTAGCCAAAGCTGAGGTAAAATGTGAAAGGAAGACCACTGATCTGCCTTTGAGAAATGTAGCAGGTAGGAAGAAAGTAGAATGTGTGGAAAAAGATGTTCAAATAGGAAAAGGAGAAGTAGCTGATATTGTCACCATGTTTATTTAACTTATAGAGAGTAAAGAGAAATGCTGGACTGAAGAAAAGAAGTTGGAATCAAGATTGAGGAGAAATATCAATAACCTCAGATAGAGATGATACCACCTTATGGCAGAAAGTGAAGAGGGGCTAAAAGCCTCTTGATGAAAGTGAAAGTGAAGAGGAAAAGGTTGGCAAAGCTCAACACAGAAAAGAAGATCATGGCACTGTCCCATCACTATGGGAAATAGATGGAGAAAAGTGGAAACAGTGTCAGACTTTATTTTTCTGGCTCCAAAATCACTGCAGATGGTGACTGCAGCCATGAAATTAAAAGACGCTACTCTTGGAAGGAAAGTTATGACCAACCTAGATAGCATATTCAAAAGAGAGACATTACTTTACCAACAAGGTTCGCCTAGTCAGGCTATGGTCTTTCCTGTGGTCATGTATGGATGTGAGAGCTGGACTGTGAAGAAGGCTGAGCGCAGAAGAATTGATGCTTTTGAACTGTGGTGTTGGAGAAGACTCTTGAGAGTCCCTTGGACTGCAAGAAGATCCAACCAGTGCATTCTGAAGATCAATCCTGGAATTTCTTTGGAAGGAATGATGCTAAAGCTGAAACTCCAGTATTTTGGCCACCTCATGCGAAGAGTTGACTCATTGGAGAAGACTCTGATGCTGGGAGGAATTGGGGGCAGGAGGAGAAGGGGATGACAGAGGATGAGATGGCTGGATGGCATCACTGACTTGATGGGTGTGAGTCTGAGTGACCTCCGGGAGCTGGTGATGCACAGGGAGGCCTGGCATGCTGCGGTTCATGGAGTCGCAAAGAGTCGGACACAACTGAGCGACTGATCTGATCTGATCTGATGTATAAATCTATAAATTTCTATATATTTATAATCAGATCTAAAGGTATCAATACTATATTTAGGTAGATATACACACACACACAAATATAAGTATGGGGTTGGTCAAAAATCTCATTTGGATTTTTTTATAACATCTTACAGGAATGCCTGAATGAACTTTTTGGCGATAACTACAGACATGCGCACACAAATACACACACACACACACACACACACACACACACACACACACACACACTTATGAATGATAGAGGGAGGAAAACAGAGAAAAAAGAAAGAGAGGAGCAGGGAAAGAGGAGAAGGGAAGACAGAGATGAGAGGGAGGAGAATTATTTCAAAGAAATAAGCTTATGCAATTCATTTCTGGGGCTGTCAAGTCTGAAATTCACAGGGTAAACTGGCTGAATGATACCTCTCTTGGCTAAGAGCTGATGCCAAAGATTTGAGGCAGAATTTTTTCTTCTGTAGGAAAACTACAATTTTTCATTTATGGTCTTTCAATTGATTGGATGAGGTCCACTGACAATATCAAGGTCATCCTTTAAAGATACAAAATATCTTCACAGCAATACTGGATTAGATTTTGTTTGAATAATTAGATAGTATAGCATAGCTGTATAATCCTAAGGGATTTGATTTAGGTCATACATGAATGGTCTAGTGGCTTTTCCTACTTTTTTCAATTTAAGTCTGAATTTGGAAATAAGGAGTTTATGAGCTGAGCCACAGTCATCTCCCAGTTTTGTTTTTTCCTAACTGTATAGAGCTTCTCCATCACTGACTGCAAAGAATATAATCAATCTGATTTTGGTACTGACCATCTGATGATGTCCATGTGTAGAGTCTTCTCTTGCATTGCTGGAAGAGGGCATTTGCTAGGACCAGTGTGTTATCTTGGCAAAACTCTGTTAGATTTGCCCTGCTCCATTCTATACTCTAAGGCCAAATTTGCCTATTACTCCAGGTATTTCTTGACTTCCTACATTTGCATTCCAGTCCCCTATAATGAAAAGGACATCTTTTTTGGGTGTTAGTTCTAGGTCTTGTAGGTCTTCATAGAACCATTCAACTTCAGCTTTTTAAAGCATTACTGGTCAGGACACAGATTTAGATTACTGTGATACTGAATGGTTTGCCTTGAAAACGAGCAGAGATCATTCTGTCATTTTTGAGATTTCATCCAAGTACTGCATTTCAGACTCTTTCGTTGACTATGATGGCTACTCCGTTTCTTCTAAGGGATTCTTGTAGATAGAGAAGCATAGTATATCTTGCAGATATACTATATCTATAGTAGCAGATATAATGGTCATCTGAGTTAAATACACCCATTCCAGCACATTTTAGTTTGCTGATTCCTAAAACATCAACATTCACGATCACCATCACCTGTTTGATCACTTCCAATTTGCCTTGATTCATGGACCTAACATTACAGGTTCCTGTGCAATATTTCTCTTTACAGCATCACACTTTACTTCCATCACCAGTCATATTCACAACTGGGTGCTGTTTTTTGCTTTGGCTCTGTCACTTCATTATTTTTGGAGTCATTTTTCCATTGATCTCCAGTAGCATATTGGGCACCTACCAATCTGGTGAGTTCATTTTTCGGTGACCTATATTTTTGCCTTTTCATACTGTTCATGGGATTCTCAAGGAAAGAATACTGAAGGGGTTTGCCATTCCCTTCTCCAGTGGACCTCGTTTTACAATTATACAGTGGAAGTGAGAAATAGATTCAAGGGATTAGATTTGATAGACAGAGCACTTGAAGAACTATGGACAGAAATTAATGACATTGTACAGGAGATAGGGGTAAAGACCATGCCCAAGAAAAAGAAAGACAAAAAGGTTGTCTGACAAGGCCTTTACAAATGGCTGTGAAAAGAATAGAAGCAAAAGGCATAGGAGAAAATGAAAGATATACCCATTTGAATGCAGAGTTCCAAAGAATAGCAAGGATAGACAAGAAAGCCTTCCTCAGTGATGAGAGCAAAGAAGTAGAAGAAAACAATAGAATGGAAAAGACTAGAGATCTCTTCAAGAAAACTAAACATATTCTTGAAGGGAACATTTCATGAAAAGATAGGCACAATAAATGGTAGAAATGGTATGGACCTAACAGAAACAGAAGATAATAAGAAGAGGTGACAAAAATACAGAACTATACAAACAAGATCTTCACAACCCAGATAATCACATGATATGACCACTCACCTAGAGCCAGGCAGTCTGGAATATGAAGTCAAGTGGGCCTGAGGAAGCATCACTACGAACAAAGCTAGTGGAGGTGATGGAATTCCAGTTGAGCTATTTCAAATCCTGAAAGATGATGCTGTGAAAGTGCTGCACTCAATATCCCAGCAAATTTGGAAAACTCAGCAGTGGTGACAGGACTGGAAAAGGTCAGTTTTCATTCCAATCCCAAAGAAAGGCAATGCCAAAGAATGCTCAAACTAGAGCACCATTGCTCTCATCTCACACACTAGCAAAGTAATTCTCAAAATTCTCCAAGCCAGGCTTCAATAGTACATGAACCATGAACTTCCAGATGTTCAACCTGGATTTAGAAAAGGCAGAGGAACCAGAGACCAAATTGCCAACATCTGTTGGTTTATCGAAAAAGCAAGACAGTTCCAGAAAAACATCTACTTCTGTTTTATTGACTATGCCAAAGCCTTTGACTGTGTGGTTCACAATAAACTGTAGAAAATTCTGAAAGAGATGAGAATGCCAGACCACCTGACCTGCCTCTGGAGAAATCTGTATGCAGGTCAGAAAGCAACAGTTAGAACTGGACATGAAACAACCGACTGGTTACAAATCAGGAAAGGAGTCTGTCAAGGCTGTATATTGTGTCTCTTCTTTAACTTATATGTAGAGTACATCATGAAAAATACTGGGCTGGATACAGCACAAATTGAAATACAGATTTCTGGGAGAAATATCAATAACCTTAGATATGCAGATGACACCACCGTTATGGCAGAAAATGAAGAAGAATTACAGAGCCTCTTGATGAATGTGAAAGAGAAGAGTAAAAAAGTTGGCCTAAAACTCAACATTCATACAACTAAGATCATGGCATCTGTTCCCATCACTTCATGGCAAGTAGATGGCAAAATAGTGGAAACAGTGACTAAGCTTATTTTGGGGGGCTCCAAAATCACTGCAGATGGTGACTGCAGCCATGAAATTGAAAGACGCTTGCTCCTTGGAAGAAAAGTTACATTACTTTGCCAACAAAGGTCCATCTAGTTAAAGCTATAATTTTTCCAGCAGTCATGTATGGATGTGAGAGTTGGAGTATAAACAAAGCTGAGCGCTGAAAAATTGATGCTTTTGAACTGTGGTATTGGAGAAGACTCTTGAGAGTCCCTTGGACAGCAAGGAGATCCAACCAGTCCATCCTAAAGGAAATCAGTCCTGAATATTCATTGGAAGGACTGAAGTTGAAGCTGAAACTCCGATAATTTGACCACCTGATGCGAAGAAGTAACTCATTTAACAGAACCTTATGCTGGGAAAGATTGAAGGTGGGAGGATAAGGGGACGACAGAGGATGAGATTGTTGGATGGCATCACTGACTCAATGGACACGAGTTTGAGTAACCTTCAGGTTGGTGATGGACAGGGAGGCCTGGCGTGCTGCAGTCCATGGGGTTGCAAAGAGTTGGACACAACTGAGCAATTGAACTGAACTGAACTGAACTGACAGCCCAGCTATGTTAATACATAAAACTATCATATGAATGAACCATAGTTTAAGCTAGTGATGATAACAAGCATTACCCATGATGACAGGTAGAGATTAATTTGAGGTAGGGGCCAAGATGCTGATCAGTTTAAAGAATTGGGTCATTAAAAGGAAAAGTAAGTATCAAAATTTCCAAAGATAATACAGAAGTAGTTTGGAGAGTGTAATAGTGATTCAGAAATGAGGAGTGACTCAGGGGGCAAAGAATGTCTGAATGAGAGAAAGTTCATGAACATGCAACAATCTGATGTTCAAAGTTGGGAAGGCAGATAAAACTGAGACTTGCAGTTACTACAAAATGTAATTTGCACTCAGTTGCCTATTTTGATTTCATGCTCGGTATAAATTAGTGAACTCCCTTCTTGGGAAATGACAAGGGCCCAATTCTAGGATCCTGAATCAGGCATACGACTCTAGTCCCTTCTGAAGGTGGTGAAAATGTTATGCCAGGATCTCAATCTTTATGTAATGTGAGGAGTTCTCAGTTCAAGATAGTGAAATTAGTTCAAGAAAAAGACACATTCTTCCAAAATTAGGAACAACATTCAGAAATGGACTTCATGTTCACGCCCCTCTAAAAGTTCCTGTCTTACTGTTTGGCAGTAATAAACCAGGAGATTTTCATACCCCAGAAATATGAACTTTATAGAAAGAGAAGCATTCATTTTCACATCCTCCTGATTACAGGTTAATTGATTGCTAAAGCCTGAATATTTCTCAAGGTTTTTCACTTATCTCCAACTTCGTTGTAGTACAAACCACAATTATTTCTTGCATATACTCTCACGTGCTTTCTGACTTAATTTGCACTAATATATTTGAAAGGAACATAGGAGATTATGGCACTCCCCTGCTTAAACACTATCACTACTATTTTTCTTTTAGAATCGAGTGAAATATTATAAATATTATGATATGACTTCTCCCTCTCTTTTATCTATGTTTTATGGCACTCCTCTGTTTGCTTCCCTGGTGGCTCAAAGGGTAAAGTGTCTGCCTGCAATGCAGGAGAACTGAGTTAGATCCCTGAGTCGGAAAGATCCCTGGAGAAGGAAATGGCACCCCACTCCAGTACTCTTGCCTGGAAAATCCTATGGACAGAGGAGCCTGATAGGCTACAGTCCATGGGGTCACAAAGAGTCAGACACAATTGAGCGACTTCACTTTCACTTTCTGTTTGTTTACCAGGCTCTAACATGATTATGTTTTTTTAATTAATCAAATGATCTTTGTTTTCTAAACCAAGCCTTCATAAAAACATTTTTATCTACCTCAGCATTGACACTTCTCTTCACTTTTCAGTTCAGTTCAGTCACTAAGTCATGTCCAACTCTTTGTGACCCCATGGATTACAGCACACTAGGCCTCCCTGTCCATCACCAACTCCCAGAATTTACCCACTCTTCACTTTTAAGTATCAGTAAAAATGCAAATTTTGTTAAAGCACAATACTGACTGGATGTTTATGCTTTCTCAAAGTTCATATGTTGATGCCTAAAGGCCAATGTGAAGATATTTGGAGATGGTTCTTTGGGTGACAGTTACTGATATAAGATATTATGAGGGTAGAGTCCTCATGTGAGATTATAAAAAGAGACACCAGAAAGCTTGAAATCTCTGGCTGCAGCACAGGGACAAAGGAAATGCCCTGTAAAGGCACACTAAAAAAAGTGGCCATCAGTAATCTATGAAAGAGCTCTCACCAGGAATAGAGTAAAGTAGCACCTTGGTCTTGGACTTTTCAGGTTCCAGAACTGTGAGAAAATTCATTTGTTTATGCCACTCAGATATGATATTTTGTTGTTGCAGTCCATACAACAGGGAATCATTTTCTGACTTCTCAGCTTTTAGCTCCCAGGATTATTCACTCTGTATTTGTAAGTTTTAATGAAGTTTCATGTTACCAGTTTATTACTTATACAATGGGCTTCCCTTGTGGCTCAGCTGGTAAAAAATCCTCCTGCAATGTGGGAGACCTACGTTTGATCCCTGAGTTGGGAGGATCCCCTGGAGAAGGGAAAGGCTACTCACTCCAATATTATTCTGACCTAGAGAATTCTATGGACTGTATAGTCCATGGGGTCGCAAGGAGTTTGACACAACTGAGCGACTTTCACTTCACTTCACTTATATAATAGCTCTCTTCTCCAAATGTACATAAGGCTTGGGGACAAAGAATGTACCTGTCTTAAAACCTAAGTTCCTAGAACAGACTACTTGGCTTATAAAAAAACACTCAATACTTTATACATTGAAAAATAAATAGGTTTATAAATGAAGGAATGAATGAAGCCAACATCACTCATTCATATTGATCACTGCTGCTGCTACTGCTAAGTCCTGTCAGTCGTGTCTCACTCTGTGTGACCCCATAGACCCCAGCCCACCAGGCCCCACTGTCCCTGGGATTCTCCAGACAACAACATTGAAGTGGGTTGCCATTTCCGGAACTTCAATGTATGAAAGTGAAAAGTGAAAGTGAAGTCGCTCCATCGTGTCTGACTCTTAGCGACCCCATGGACTGCAGCCTACCAGGCTCCTCCGTCCAAGGGATTTTCCAGGCAAGAGTACTGGAGTGGGGTACCATTGCCCTCTCCCATATCTATGCACATATTGACCACAGACAGCTTCAATGTTGTGAAATTAAGAACGATACATAAAATGAATATCTAGATTTACAGATGGGCCTGGAAAATCCCATGGATGGAGGATCCTGGTGGGCTCCAGTCCATGGGGTCGCTGAGAGTCGGACACGACTGAGCGACTTCACTTTCACTTTTCGCTTTCATGTATTGGAGAAGGAAATGGCAACCCACTCCAGTGTTCTTGCCTGGAGAATCCCGGGGACGGGGGAGCCTGGTGAGCTTCCGTCTCTGGGGTCGCACAGAGTCGGACACGACTGAAGCGACTTAGCAGCAGCAGCAGCAGCAAACTGAATAAAGTGCTGAATAAAACTGTTGTGGAAGCAAAGATGATATTATCTGAGGAGTTTATAGTGAAAAAAATGACATTTGAATAAGAAATAAGTTCACGTAAGTGAACTTGCTCAGACATGCCCGACTCTTTGTGACTCCTTGGACTGTAGTCTACCAGGTTCCTCCGTCCATGGGATTCTCCAGGCAATGATACTGGAGCGGGTTGCCTTTTCCTTCTCCAGGGGATCTTCCTGACCCAGGGATCGAAACTGGGTCTCCCACATGGCAGGCAGATGCTTTACCCTCTGAGCCACCAGGGAAACCTGCTAAATACATAGGAGCCAGGCATATTTGGAGATGATGGGGAAGGAATTAGAAATTAGAGAGAGGTACAAGAAATAGAATGAATCATATTTACAAAGACTTTCTAGAGAAAGTAGGGCATTAATAACATTTGCAAGCCTACATGAATTTATACTATAAGGAGGTGGGTCATATATAAGATAAATAATGCAATGTGCCAATGTTTCAGAAACTAATGTAGTTGATTCATTATAGAATTCTATTTTTAATCAAACATTCTTAAATCTACTTGTGATCATTTGTCATGTTAAAATCAAACATAAACAATGGAAACTCTAACGTATAGCATTAATGTAGGAATCTCACATAAAGTAGGAGGTAATAGAGACAACTTTCAATTTCTACTCCAAATCATAAATATGATGATGAGGTTAGAATCTCTCAGAAATACGATACAAGATTCTGTAAATGCATCACTCAGTAAACAAACCATTTGGGTACCCTTTTTTTTAGATCTGTATTGATATTAAATTGATTGATACAAATTGTACCATACTGGTCAAAATTGTCCATGAAAAATTAAATTCAACAATGAACCTTAAAGCTCACTGTCTCCTAGAAATTAAAATCAGAAATACACTCTTTATTCAGGGATAATTTTTTTTTTCCTAACCAAATTCATGTTTCCTCTAGTTAAATTCAGTAGTTTATAATTTTCAGATTTTGCATTATCTCATGAGAAAATGTAGCACTGGGTTCAAAGTCATAGGTGGCCACTTCCCATCGGTTTCCTTATTCCACCAAAGCCTCAGAACTTGTGGAATAAGATGGGAGTTGTAACTCCACTACATCCTTTGATTTTCAGACCTAAGGGGAGCAATAGAAAAGAAAAAAGTAAAAGATGGTATCATCATGCAATATCTGTCAGAAAGGATATGGATATATGGTGGATGAAATGTATACTCACATACCTTATTTGAGAGAAACTTTGAAATAAAGAGTGCTGAGAGAGCTAGTAATTGAAGGTGTAATACCGTCCTGGCCTTGTCAAAAGCAAGATGATGAATTTAAAATTCCAAATATTATTCAATTTCTCCTAATTGTTTGAGTAATTAAGTGGATATAAAATCAACAATAATTTAGTAGTACTTAGAATTATAATTAGCCACCTTACTCTTTGTGAGGCTAAAATGATATCTTTGTTTCAGTCTCCATCCTGTCACACACAAAAACAACCATATTCTCAATTACTGATATATATACAAGTAACGCAAGAAAATATTTACAAGACTAATACACCTATTCTTTACATAAGGCTTTTATATTTTCTCTGTTTATAACTCTTAGAAAAATCCCTGTTAAAAGTAGCCATAGCTAATCTGGAATACCTAAGGCGAAAAAATTTTTAGCATCAGAAAATTTTATTCTATTACTGTAAATTTTCCTAAATTGGCTCAAAATATTGTTACTAAATATTACCATAATTTAGGTAAACAAAGGTTTTTCTTTCAAAAGTCAACATTAGACTCAAGACTTTTATCCCTGCCAACACTATCACAATCTAATATTAATGTGTTTCATGTAGAGATGTATATCTAACCCCTGGAGTAAGCTCAATTAAATATTAATATGAGTTAATTCCTGTTTATTGTCATTTCCCCTCCTACTGTTCTGATTTATTTAGCCCAGTTATATTTTGAATAGGTAATTTGAAGACTTTTATAATTCAATAAGCACATATGAAAAATAACTAAATGAAAATTCTCCTTTGAAAATAATACTTCTTCTAAGCACTTACATTATCTAGCACCAGGACCCTAAATTTAGTGTATCAGTGGTCTGAGTTTTTCTTTTATTGGTTTATTTATTTTGAGTTTTTTTTAAATGATTTATGTTTTACATGTCAATTATATATCAACAAAATATATAAATATTTTTAAAATTCTAAATAGAACCCACTCAGTATACTTGCCTGGAAAATCCCATGGATGGAGGAGCCTGGTAGGCTACAGTCCATGGTGTTGCAAAGAGTTGGACATGACTGAGCAACTTCACTCTTCACTTTCATTTCACAAATGAAATGTTTTATTTATTTCACAAATGTTTTATTGTTTAGCTAACTCATGATTTCTTCTAGTCTAGAATTAATGCATTTCACTTAAAATTGTATTAAACTTATCCAGCACCCATTATGTTTTTTAATATTTAACTTCTAAACATTTAATTTTTTTCTTTACAGCACTTTGTCTTTTTACATTCTTATTTGTATGTTATGAAAATAAAATTATATCATTAAGAAAATTTTAACCCAAGTGTTAAACACTAACATTATTTTTGCTATATTATATATATTTAAATATGTACATATATCTTTTACTATATTTTAAATAATATATACTTAAAACATATAGACTTAGAAAAGGCTTCCCCGGTGGCTCAGATGGTAAAGAATCTGCCTGCAATGTGGGAGACCTGGGTTCAACCCCTGGGTAGGGAAGATCCCCTGGAGTAGGAAATGACAACCTACTCCAATATTCTTGTCTGGGAAATCCCATGAACAGAGGAGCTTGTCAGGCTATAGTCACAAACAGCTGGACATGACTGAGTGACTAATGCATAGACTTAGAAAATATATTCCCTACTTCATTTCTTCTAATTACATAAGTACAATTTATAAGGATTTTATTTTTGTTATAACAAAATATAAAAACATCGTTGTGTTTATATATAGATAGATAGATAGATAGATAGATATATCTCCAAGTTAATGAAATCTACCAACTGAGATAACGGTGTCTGAATTACCAGATCTTAAAATATGCCTCTTTATAGGTGTTTCCATTTTCAAAACTCAAGCTGAAATTAAATTCTTTGGATTTTGTGGGATTTATAGATTTTAAGAGTAATAAACCTAGAGCAGTTTATCAGGTGATTTGTCTATAAGTAATTTGCTATACTTCGTGACTAACCTTCTCATTTCACACACAGTAGAGTAGGGATGGCTACAATATATTTTCTACTGCTTTAGTTTGCAATTGGATTGTTTTATTATCATAATTAAGACATCATCATATTTTGACAATTATATTTAGTTTTAAGGTACCAGTAACCTCAAATGTTAGGCAAAAGAAAGGCAATGCCAAAGAATGCTCAAACTACTACACAATTGCACTCATCTCACATGCTAACAAAGTAATGCTCAAAATTCTCCAAGCCAGGATTCAACAGTATGTGAACCGTGAACTTCGAGATGTTCAAGCTGGATTTAGAAAAGGCAAAGGAACCAGAAATCAAATTGTCAATGTCAAAAAAGTGAAAGAGTTCCAGAAAAATATCTACTTCTGCTTTATTGATTATGCCAAAGCCTTTGTCTGTGTGGATTACAGTAAACTGTGGAAACTTCTTAAATAGATGGGAATACCAGACCACCTGACCTGCCTCCAGAGAAATCTGTATGCAGGTCAGAAAGAAACAGTTAGAACTGGATATGGAACAACGGACTGGTTACAAATTAGGAAAGGAGTACATCACGGCTGTATATCGTTACCCTGCTTCTTTAACTTACACACAGAGTACATCATGAGAAACGCTGGGCTGGATGAAACACAAGCTGGAATCAAGATTGCCAGGAAAAACATCAATAACCTCAGATATGCAGATAACACCACCTTTATGGCAGAAAGTGAATAAGATCTAAAGAGTCTCTTGATCAAAGTGAAAGATGAGAGTAAAAAAGTTGGCTTAAAGCTCAACATTCAGAAAACTAAGATCATGGCATCTGGTCCCATCACTTCATGGCAAATAGATGGGAAACAGTGGAAATAGTGACAGCGTTTATTTTGGGGGCCTCCAAAATCACTACAGATGGTGACTGCAGCCATGAAATTAAAAGACGCTTGGTCCTTGAAAGAAAAGTTATGACCAACCTAGACAGCATGTTAAAAAGCAGAGACATTACTTTGCCAACAAAGGTCTGTCTAGTCAAAGCTATGATTTTTCCAGTAGTCACGTATGGATGTAAGAGTTGGAGTATAAAGAAAGCTGCTGCTGCTAAATCACTTCAGTCATGTTCGACTCTGTGCGACCCCATGGGCTGAAGCCCACAAGGCTCCTCTGTTCCTGGGATTCTCCAGGCAAAAACACTGGAGTGGATTGCCATTTCCTTCTCCAAGACATAAAAGTGAAAAGTGAAAGTGAAGTCGCTCAGTTGTGTCCAACTCTTAGCGACCCCATAGACTGTAGCCTACTAGGCTCCTCCATCCATGGGGTTTTCCAGGCAAGAGTACTGGAGTGGGGTGCCATTGCCTTCTCTGAAAGAAAGCTTAGCACTGGAGAATTGATGCTTTTGAACTGTGGTGTTGGAGAAGAAGACTCTTGAGGATTCCTTGAACTGAAACAAAATCCAACCAATCCATCTTAAAGGAAGTCAGTCCTGATGTTCATTGGAGGGACTGATGTTGAAGCTGAAACTCCAGTACTTTGGCCACCTGATGCGAAGAGCTGACACATTTGAAAAGACCCTGATGCTGGGAAAGATTGAAGGCAGGAGGAAAGGGGATGACAGAGGATGAGATGGTTGGATGGCATCACCGACTCAATGGATATGAGTCTGAGTAAACTCCGGGAGTTGGTGACAGACAGGGAAGATTGGCGTGCTGCGATTCATGTGGTCACAAAGAGTCGGACACAACTGAGCAACTGAACTGAACTGAACCTCAAGTGTTAGGCCTATATTTATATATTGTAACGCCCTTCTAAAGCCTGAATTAAACTTGACAATGATGTTGTGGTAATTCATATTTGATATTTAGTCAGGATCCCTATCAAACTAAGTAAGACTTACCATGCCATTGGGCTTCCCAGGTGGCTCAGATGGTAGAGAATCCACCTACACTGTGGGAGACCTGATTAGATCCCTGGGTTGGGAAGATCCCCTGGAGAAGGGAACAACTACCCACCTGGAGAATACCATGGACAGAGGAATCTGGCCATGGGGTTGCAAAGATTTGGACACAACGAGGTGTCTTTCACTCAACCATACCATACTTATATGCTACTTTCAGAAAGACTATAGGCTAGTGCTGCTCCTTTTAGTCCTCCTCAGTTCACTGTATTTATCACAACAATGGTGCACAAGTGTTTTGCTAAAGACACATACATGTTACTTACAATCTTACTAATAGGCTATATAGGCACCATACAAAAAGTCAAAATTTAAAGGACAACTCAGAACCTTTATTTCTTTCAGTGTTTAAAGGTTTCAGCTCTATTGAATGTAACATGCACTCAAATTTATGCAATAACAGTCTTACATCCATGATTCCTTTCAGTAATTTTATATTATTAATTTAATATTTACATGAATCTAACAGAAGCCCAAAGTTTTTCTAGTAATCTCTCTCTCTTTTTATTGATACAGTAGAATATAAGTACATTAGCATAATCCCAAAGAAACCAAAGATTGAATTCATTTTTTAATAAGAATTAATTTTGGAAATGTTAAGCTAAAGTACCAAAGAAGTTTTCAAGAATGGATTTGTATTAGTAATTTTTGCATATTTATGATTTATAAACCTGGAAACATAATAATAAGGAATGACAAGAAATATGCATTAGATAAGAAAATACACATAAAACCCAGAATTAGAATTTTTTCGGAAGTTTAGCCAAAAATAGCCTAGATACGATCAACAGAACCAATTTTTATCAAAGACTTGAGTCAACATTCCCTGTTTTAAATTCATGTCCAGGTATGGTATGCTGAAAGAAGGGACAAGTGAACTATGAAATTGTCATAATGAAATTCTGGCATTTACAATTGGAAAACAGTAGACCTGAGACAGAAAGGGAGTGCAAATGACAAAAATTAAAATGATATAAAAGTAATTTTCAGGAAAAAAGTCAAGAAACCATGTAAGAAGGAACATTAAGGGAAAGCATAAGTGGAGGAAAGGGGAAATTTCCATTAGAGGTGACTATCAACTGAGAAATCTCATAGAGAAACCGGAGAACAACAACAAAATTTAAGCTAATTTGAACTGCTGGTTTTACTGCCATCAGCTGAAGAAGTTAAAAGTTTTCATTCTCATTATTACAACAGGAAAAAATGAACAAATTAAAAACAAATAAATCAATGTGTGTGTGTGTGTTTTCTGGACATATCAGAGAAATGACTTTCAGGACAAATTTCTACCCTGAGATCTGGTGAAACAGGTAAATCCAGAAAGTTATTGCCAAAATCTGCTTATCTGGAGCAGAAGCTACTAGAGCAAGAGACTAGTAGAAACCTTTACATGATGATTTTTGACAACCTTCTATTTAAAGACTAGTGTGTTAGAGAGAAACAATGAAGAGTGCAGTCTTTGAGGAGCCCTCACAGTTTTGTGGTAATGCCAGTGAAACTTATCAGGTGTTCATAGAAAGAATTCCTTGCATCTTTAATGGGAGCAATTGAGGAGCTATCTCTGGGAAATGAAGTCAGAGCCTCCTCCATTAAAAGGGGGAAGGGATTCATGATTCAATCTTGGTAGGTTGTATGCTTCCAGGATATTAGACATCCCTACTCTCTTTTGGTTATAATTTACATTGAATATGAAGAAATTGAAAATATGAACAGATCTATAACTAGTAAAGAGACTGAAAATCTTTCAGAAAACTCCAAAACCAGATGACTTCACTGCTGAACATTTTAAAAAATCAATGGCAATATTCTTTAAACTCTTCCAAATAATCAAAGAGTACCAAAGACTTTCAAACTCCTTTTTATGATGCCCACACTACCCAGACACCAAAGCCAGACAAAGACACTACAAGAAATAAAACATTGGGGTACACGTGTCTCTTTCAATTCTGGTTTCCTTGGTGTGTATGCCCAGCAGTGGGATTGCTGGGTCATAAGTCAGTTCTATTTCCAGTTTTTTTAAGGAATCTCCACACTATTCTCCATAGTGGCTGTACTAGTTTGCATTCCCACCAACAGTGTAAGAGGATTCCCTTTTCTCCACATCCTCTCCAACATTTATTGCTTGTAGACTTTTGGATTGCAGCCATTCTGACTGCCCTGAAATGGTACCTCATTGTGGTTTTGATTTGCATTTCTCTGATAATAAGTGATGTTGAGCATCTTTTCATGAGTTTGTTAGCCATCTGTATGTCTTCTTTGGAGAAATGTCTATTTAGTTCTTTGGCCCATTTTTTGATTGGGTCATTTATTTTTCTGGAATTGAGCTGCAGGAGTTGCTAGTATATTTTTGAGATTAGTTGTTTGTCTGTTGCTTCATTTGCTATTATTTTCTCCCATTCTGAAAATTGAAAGAAACACATGTACCCCAATGTTCATCGCAGCACTGTTTTTAATAGCCAGGACATGGAAGCAACCTAGATGTCCATCCACAGATGAATGGATAAGAAAGCTGTGGTACATATACACAATGGAGTATTACTAAGCCATTAAAAAGAATACATTTGAATCAGTTCTAATGAGGTGGATGAAACTGGAGCCTATTATACAGAGTGAAGTAAGCCAGAAAGAAAAACACCAATACAGTATACTAACACATATATATGGAATTTAGAAAGATGGTAACGACAACCCTGTATGCCAGACAGCAAAAGAGACACAGATGTATAGAACAGTCTTTTGGACTCTGTGGGAGAGGGAGGTGGGAGATGATGTTGGAGAATGGCATTAAAACATGTATAATATCATATAAGAAATGAATTGCCAGTCCAGGTTCAATGCAGGATTCAGGAAGCTTGGGGCTGGTGCACTGGGATGACCCAGAGGGATGGTATGGGGAGGGAGGGGGGATCAGGATGGGGAACATGTGTACACCCGTGGCAGATGCATGTTGACGTGTGATAAAACCAATACAATATTGTAAAATAATAATAATAATAAAATATTAAAAATAAAATATAATGAAATAAAACAAAAAACAAACCAAAAAAAAGTATTTGGTCAATGCATCCCCAGACTCAGTTGTACACTTCTACCCTAACGTGCACAAAGGCATCAGGTAATACTCTTGTAAACAGAAGTTTACTGTCTTGCTCAATATAATGTTTTATTTAGCATATTCAAAATAAAATTTGTGATATAAATATCAAAAAAAAAGAAATAAAACAACAAACCAATATGCCTAGTGAATATCAATGCAGACATTCTCAACAAAATAGTAACAAACAGAGTTCAAAATAATATTATAAGAATTATATACCATGACTGGACTTCCCAGGTGGCACTAGTGGTAAAGAACCCACCTGCCAATGCAGGAGACATATAGAGAAGTTTGATCCCTGGGTTGGGAAGATCCCCTGGAGGAGGGCATGGCAACCCACTCCAATATTCTTGCCTGGAGAACTCCATTAATAGAGGAGCCTGGAAGGCTATAGTCCAAGGGATCACAGAGTTGGACATGACTAAAGTGACTTAGCATGCATGCATACCATGACCAAGTAGGATTTATTCCTGCAATGCAGGGATGGTTCAACATACAAATCAATCAATATAATAGAACACATTAACAAGATGAAGGGGAGAAAATTACTTGATCATCTCAATTGATACAGAAGAATTATTTTATGAAATTCAACATCCTTTCACAAATTAGAAATGGAAGGAAACTATCTCAAAATAATAAAGACCCCGTATGAAAGACCACAGCTAACATTATACTTATTGGTCAAAGTTAAATGCTTTACCTTTAAGATCAGAAACAAGACAAGTGCTTTCACCAGTTCTGTTCAATATAATACTAGAAATTCAAGCCAGAGAAATTAGTCAAGAAAAAGAAATAAAAGGCATCTAAATTGGAAATAAAGAACCTCTGTCCACTGATAAAAGGATCTTAAATGTCATAAACCCTAATGTTTCACACTCAAAAATGTTTAATAGACAAATTCAGCAAAGTTGCAGGATATAAAAATCAATATACACAATTATACAAAAAGTTGTGTCTCTATAAATTAACAGCAAAGAGTATGAAAAGGAAATCTTTAAAGTAGTTGAATTTATAATAGCATCAAAAATAATAAAATAAATAGACATAAATTTAACCAAGGAGGCAAAAGACTTGTACCCTAAAAGCTATAAACATTTGTGGAAATAAATTAAAGATATCAATAAATGTAAAGACACTCCATAGTCATGATTGGAACAATTAATGTTTTAAGATGTCAGTACTACCCCAAAGCAATCTACAGCTTTAATGCAATTTATGTCAAATTGCAAACAGCATGTTTTCCTTTTTTTCCCCTGCTGGTGCTGCTGCTGCGCGCTCAGTCGTGTCCGACTCGTGCGACCCCACAGACAGAGCCTGGAAGCTCACCAGGCTCCCCTGTCCCTGGGATTCTCCAGGCAAGAACACTGGAGTGGGTTGCCATTTCCTTCTCCAATGCATGAAAGTGAAAAGGAAAGTGAAGTCGCCATTCGTGTCCCACCAGCGACCCCAGGACGGAGCCACCAGGCTCCTCGGTCCATGGGATCCAGGCAAAAGTACTGGGGTTAGGTGCCAAGAAACCAACAAATCCATCCTTTAATTCATATGGAATCTCAAGGGACCTTGAGTAGCCAAACAATCCTAAAGAACAAAGTTGAAGGTTCCACACTTTCTGATTTTGAAACTTATTACAACCCTATAGTAACTATTACAAAACTGCAGTAATCAAAATATTGTAGTACTGGGATAAAGATAGACACATAGATTATTGGAACAAAATAGAGAGCCCAGAGGGAAAGCGACATAAAAATAGCTAGGTGACTTTTTACAAGAGTGCCAAGATCATTCAATCAGGAAATAACAGTCTTTTCAACAGACCATACTGGGAAACATGAATGCTGCTGCTGCTGCTGCTAAGTCGCTGCAGTCGTGCCCGACTCTGTGCGACCCCAAGACGGAAGCCCACCAGGCCCCCGTCCCTGGGATTCCAGGCAAGAATACTGGAGTGGGTTGCCATTTCCTTCTTCAAGCAGAAAGTGAAAAGTGAAAGTGAGGTTGCCAGTCGTGTCCGACCTTAGGACCCCATGGACTGGAGCCTACCAGGATCCCTATCCATGGGACTCCAGGCAAAAGTACTGGGGTGGGGTGCCATTGCCTTCCCTGGGGAAATGTGAATATCTACCTGCAAAAGAATAAAGTGGGACCCTTACTTTATATCACATACAAATATTAACCAAACATGTATAAAAGACCCAAATTTAAGATCTAAAGCTATCAAACAATTAGAAGAAAACATAGAGATACTGGATTTGGGAATAATTTCTTGGATATGACACTAAAAGCACAGGAAATGAAGAAATAGATAATCTAATCACCAGAATTAAATATATCTGTGCATCAAAGGACAGAATTAACAGAGTGAAAAGCAACCTATGAAATGGAGGAAAATATTTACACATCATATAAGTGGTTAATACACAGAATACATGAAGGACTCCTACAACAATTAATAAAAATTGGATTAAAAAATTGGCAAGGGATTTGAATAGACATTTCTCCAAAGATATATAAATGGGCAACAAGCCATTTGTTTATTCAAACATAAAATATACTCAACAGCACTAATCATAAAGGAAATGTAAATCAAAACCATAATGAGATATCACTTCACACTCATTAGGATGGCCATTATTTAATATACATACACATATGCACACATATGCATACCTCAGAAATATCATATATTTGGTATCACATCATCACAATAAAGCAAGTCACACAATTTTTTGATTTCCCAATGCACATAAAAGTTATTTTATACTATACTGTAATATATTAGGTAGTCAATACTTTTATATATATATATATAATGTATATACACACACACCTGAAACTAACACAACTATAAGCCTGAATATAACATTGTGAATCAACAATACTTCATTTTTTTAATCACAGTTTTTTTAATGATCATAATGTGAACATTGGTATTTTCATCATTTTTATTTTCCTCATATGATTATAATTTCAGTTATTTTCTCTTCTTCAAAAAATATTTCTAAATTCCAGGTATGTTAGGTTTGGGGGATCTCCCTCCCTTTTAATCAGAGAAAATCATTTTTGGTATTTTTACTTTTTAAAATGTATTTAATGCTTCTATGGCATAATAAGTGGTTTTTAAAATGTAAATAAATAAATTAAAATAACCATCAATATGAAAAAACAAGGGTGGGGGGAAATTTATCATTGACTTACTCCAGTGCCATGAAAGAATAGCATTTCTGCTATGCCAACCCCCTTCAATTTTTATGTCTCATCAAAAGATGCAGAAAGTAAGAAACAATGGTGAAAGTAACAAGAAAGAAACACAGGACTACTAGAAGTTTGAGATTTACCTAGAAAATTATAGAAAACTTGCTTTCCACCATACTTTACCATAACATCAACAGGGCTGCAATATGATAAAAAATGGGTAATGAATGAAAGGGTTGCAAGGCACAGACTTTCTGGAGAGAATTTAAGAAAGGAGACAAAAATAAGGACAGTGGAGGTAGTTGAAGTATCTAGCTTCTACACCTACAGCAACATGAAACAAAGTTCAACTCAAAGCTATATTAACCTAAATTGTCAACTAATATGTATTTACCCCAGTTCCTATTGCCTGATACAACATATTTGGGTATTAAGAACAATCTATAAGGCATGATAAAAGGCAAGACAAAATACAGTATGAAGAGACAAATGAAACATCAGAACCAGACTTAAGTATGACTAACATTTTGGATTTATCAGATAGGAATGTAATATAATCATGATTAATACAGTGAAGACTCTAATGGAAAAGGCAGAAAACATGCAGAAACACGCGAGAAATATAAGCAAAGAGATGGAGACTCTAAGAAATTATCAAAAGGAAATGCTACATATCAGAAACATTGTATCAGAAACGAAGAATGGCTTTGATTAATTTACTGGATAGATAAACACAGCCAAGCAAAAAGTCAGTGATCTTGAAGATATGTCAATAGAAACTTCACATAATGAACTTTCTAAGAGGAAGAAAAAATAGTGAAAAAAGTAGACAAAAGAAAATATCCTACATCCAAGAAGGAGAAATAAGGGAAAACACAGCAGAATAAATACTTAAGTTAATAATGGCAGAGAACTTTCAATAATAAATGGCAGACATCAAAATCGCAAATCCAAGAAGTTCAGGGAACATCCAGCAGGTAGTTACAAAAAGAAAAAAAAAAAAGGAAACATGTAGAAATATGTATAGAAATGTGTGCATAAATGACTTGCTATATATATATCTCCTTGTGAGGGCCTAGAACACACTCCAGAAGTAACAAGCACCCCTGGTGCACAATCTTGGTTTCTAATATCATTCTATGGAAAAGAAATAGGTGCTCCTTGAAGATGTGACTGATTTGGAGATTGGTGCAGGAACTATACATGATAAGCCTGTAATATCTAGTTTCAAAAATTAAAAAAATGTTCCTTTCTTCAAATAAACTCACAAGGATATATTAATATGAACAGATGATTGAATAAAGAAACCAGTGGAGAAGAACACAAAAAATCCAATATTTAGAAGATTTCTAATTTTTATTTTTTTTTTTTTTATATATATATCCCTTTCTTGAGGTGATAGAGCTTACATCATCCCCAGTCCTCAAGTAAAAGCTGCACATAATGACTTTCTTCCAAAGAATACAGCATGTAAAAGGAAAATAAAAATGACTATTTTACAGTAGAGAAGCTGACAAACACTATGTCAAGCAATGTGATCAAGGTTAACATCAACAGTGATAAATCACATTTATATATTACATCATTAATATGAAATGATAAGAATAGAACTTTACCTTAGTGATCTTCCTTCCAATCTAGTTATGAGAAAAGCATCAGACAAATCCCAGTTGAGGGGCATTCTACTAGATACCTCACTAGTATTCTTCGGAACTGTCAAGGTCAGCAAAAGCAAGAAAAGTCTGAATAAATGTCACAGCCAAGAAGACCATAAAGACACATGACAACTAGATGTAATGATATCCTGGATAAAATTATGGAACCATAAAAGGGCAGCAAGGGAAAACAGGAAATCTGTAGAACTTATGGACTTGTTAATTATAATGCATTACTATTCATTAATTGTGACTAGTGCAGCATACTCATGTAAATAGCAAGGGAAACAGGATATGGAATATAAAGAACTCAGCAGTATCTTTGCAAATATTTTCTAAATCTAAAACAATCCTAAAAGTTTAAAGTTAACTTTAAAATGTTATACAAGAGAAACTAAACAGTGTTGGTTTCTTTTCCAACTCTTGCACAATTAAGTCCTAGTTTTAAAGGCAAAAGATTCACTATTTCTCTTGTATTCCCAAAAACCTGTCCACCACTATTTTTTATTTTGTTCACCTGGTCCTTCCTTTACTCTTATATATTCTTTGCCACAGATCTGTGGTACAATTCTATTACAGGTGACCTGATTTTCAATGTGCTTTCAAAAAAGCCAATGCAGACAGATTAGTATTAGATTGTCCTGAAAGAGCTGCAGTGTGGTGTCCTGAGATTGAATTAGAAGCAATCACCAAAGCCTTTGGGTGAACAAGAGAAAAAAGAAAGAAAAGGATATAGCATACTTCTAGCTTCTGAAGCTATGAGGAAATCAGGCACAGAATTCCTATGCCTGTCTTCCTTATATCCTTAGAAACTGGAGAAGAGTAATCTTTAACAATCCAGAGAAAATAATTTCAACACTAGAGAAAATACTTATTTAATTAGAAAAGAGCAATTAAAACACTAGATAAAGATAGTTTCATAATTTTAGAGTTTACTTGCTTTGACAAAATAAGCAATGTTACTTATCTTACATGTCGCCAGTCAGAAAAAGTTTTAAAATGATGGTTCACATTTGCTTCTATAATTAAAGGCATTATTCAATAGCTGCAAATTAAAAAAAAAAAAAAAAAAAAAAAAACACTTTATAATATTCCATTATAATTTCCTAGATTTCACTACTTCCTTAAAATAATGACAGTACAATGATGTCAGCAGGCCAGCATTCATTCTTGAGCTTCAGTGGAAACTGGATATAAGGAACTTAGATGTTAGGACTGCAGAGGGAGTTCCCCCAGAGAAGGAGCCAATCACACCAACTCTAATTTCCGTGGCTGAGCAATAATGGGTAATGAAGATTCAGGGGCCAAGACAGGGAACATATAAAGCAGGTAACAGGAGAGCTTCCTGGTACACAGGTACCTTCTTTTTGGCTACCTGTGCAAAAGATTTGTGGATTTAAAAAGTATATTTCATAGTGTTTTTAATCAGTAGTTAAATGAAATATCTATTCCTAACTTATAGTATGACAATATGAACACTAAAATACCCACTATGTGGTTTGTTTAATGTAAAAGGAAAACAAAAAGGAATTTTAGAAACTCAAGAGACAAAATATTTTTATATAGAGCTGCATTGCAATTATATCTTTTTGAAAACATATTTTGGGTTAAAAAGAGATGTGCATAAGAGCAAGTTTAACATCTTTTGTGGTCTACTTACATAATGTTTTTATATGTGCACCTCTCCATCTCTAGTTATTGTCCCTTTTGTAATGGGAAGTAAACACCTAATTTTTTTACTTAAATAAAAATTATTTAGCAAATTTTTCAAAACATGATTTGAAGCAAACACTAAAATACCATACCATTGAATGAAATTTCCAACTTGTCTTATAGTTTGAAAGGAAATTCAAGTTTTAAAAAGAGATATCATATTATGTAAATAATTTACACTACTTATTAAATTTTATAAAGTTCCCAGAAAATGTATATTTTGTTATAATCTTATTTGTGTCTGATCAATATTAAACATTGATTGTCTGAGTTGCTCTGCTCATTTATTTTGTCTGCTTTGGTGGCCTCAAGACATACTTCCCAAAAAACTCTGATTTAACCTTTTCTTTTGTTCTTTCTTAATATGGGATTAAGTTCAGATGGTAAGGAATCCATGTGCAATGCAGGAGACCCAGGTTCAATACCTAGGTCAAGAAGATATCCTGGAGAAGGGAATAGCAACCCATTCCAGTATTCTTGCCTGGAGAATTCCAAAGACAGAGGAGCTAAAATCCATGGGGTTACAAAGAGTTGATCATGACTGAGCAACAAGCACCCAAACACAACATGGGATTACTAGAATATTTCTATACATTAAAAAAACTTTTGACATATTTTGTATATCAGTCCTATGTTTTTCTTCATGTCTTTGTCTCACACTGTCTTCTATATTTTTCTCTATCATTTTCTACCTATATTATTAAATAAAAGTTCTATTCAGTTATTATTCTAGTCAGATTTGAAAATTCTGTTGCTTTCAATTTTCAGTTAGCTTATATTTTTTAAAATAAGATTCACAATCAACCCAGAAATCTATTTGGAAATTTCTCACTTTTTATCCTATTTATCATGTGTTTCTTTTAAAATTTGTTTTTTTAAGTGAAGATGGAGGAGTAAAGGGGGTGGCAGAAGACAAATCCTCTGCTAATCTTTTCCACTTTTCTTACTCCAAATATATTTGGGTCAACAGATTCTATACACTTAGTAATCAATAAAGTTGTGACTATTTTTTAAAAGAAAAGAAGTTTATCTTTACAAGATTACTCAAAGAACAGATCTAAAGAAAAGGAAAAAAAAGTATTTGAGTAATTTTAATTAGATTCATTATTTAACTCATTCAGTAATATTTAAGTTATTTTAAAATACATAGATGTTAAGGTTTTTTTCATAAATAGTTTTCAATTAATTTTGCCTAAATAGTTCAATTAATACAACAGTAATTTTGAAAATTTTATACAGACAGTAAGGGAGAAATTGTCACTATTGTTCATAACAGTTATTTTAATTCTCTCATTCCACTTATAAAACGATCTTGCTTGCAGAGATTTATGTGAACTGTGTATTTTGTAAGCATATTTGGCTTTAATCATGGCCAACTCTGTTGCTATGAACATCACTAGAATTCTGAATTTTAGTGACCTCATCATAAATCCTTATCTGTTACATATCCACTAGCAGTTCTAAACATAAAGACTTATTCAAAAGGAAAGAATCATGAATCTAGTTCTCTACACTCAGTGTAGAGATCATCAACTTAGGATCACAACGCTTTGGCCTATTCAGAATTATTGCTTTCATAAGTTTATAGAAGCTCGTACTTAGATTTACAGACAATCTTAAAGGCATTTATTTTCTAAACATTCTACAGTAATTATAATATTCTTTTCATGAAAGACTTCAAATGAAACGTGTTTTTACCTGAGGCACAACTTACTAGTTTAAAGCAATATTAGACATTTTCCTCAACTTTTGGTCATATACTGTAAAATCTAAACACTTTACATTATCTAACGTATCTAAAGTTAATCCTTATGACCCTCATGAGGAAGGTGGTCAAATAAACTATCATCCATTCCAGGGCTTAAAAATAATTTAAAACATGTAATAATTTATATAACCCAAGTAAGACAGTAGCTGTTGCAAGAGGGCATCAGAGGGCAGACACACTGAAACCATACTCACAGAAAACTAGTCGAACACAACTGAGCAACTGAACTGAACTGAACTGAGTAATTTATATACTTTTCAGAATTTAAAATGATTATTTCAATAAATACTTAGTAAGACAAAACTCATCAAAGACAGTATATCTACTTGTTTTTGTTCAGTTGTTAAGTCGTGTCTGACTCTTTGTGAACTCATGGACAGTAGCTTGCCAGGCTCCTCTGTCCCCCATTATCTCCCAGATTTAAATTCATGTCCATTGAGTCAGTGATGGATCTAACCATCTCATCTTCTGCTGCCCACTTTTCCTTTTGCCTTTAATCTTTCCCAGAATCAGTCTTTTCCAATGAGTTGGCTCTTCACATCACGTGGCCAAAGTGTTAGGGCTTCAGCTTCAGCAGCAGCCATTCCAGTGATACTCAGGGTTGATTTCCTCTAGAGTTGAGTGATTTTGATCTCCTTGCAGCCCAAAAGGTTCTCAAGGTTTCTGCAGCACAATAATTTGAAAGCATCAATTCTTTGGTGCTCAGTCTTCTTTATGGTCCTCCTTTATGATGTCTCTGCTTTTTAAAACTAAGGATATCTACTTAGAATTCTGAATATTTCCCTAAAATAAGTAGGACAGAATTGTAAATCTTCTCAATTTTTTCCAGTCTGAGTGGAAGAATAAATTTAACCTATCTAAAAAAGTGTCTTCTAAATATAGTTATACAAAACCAAGGTTACTTCTTCTCCCCAATTAACTCTCACTCTTTAATTTAGAGTAGAGACATTTCTTTGTAGACAAAGGTCCATCTAGTCAAAGCTATGGTTTTTCCAATAGTACTGTACAGGTGTGAGAGTTGGACCATAGGGAAGGCTGAGCACTGAAGAATTGATGCTTTTGAATTGTGGTATTGAAGAAAACTCTTGAGAGTCCCTTGGAGTGCAAGGAGATCAAACAAGTCAACCCTATAGGAAATCAACCTTTAATATTCATTGGAAGGACTGATGCTGAAGCTGAAACCCCAATACTTTGGCCACCTGATGCAAAGAGCTGACTCACTGGAAAAGACCCTGATGCTGGGAAAGATTACAGGCAGGAGGAGAATGGGATGACAGAGGATGAGATGGTTTGATGGCATCATCAATTCAATGGAAATGAATTTGAGCAGACTTTGGGAAATAGTGAAGGACAGGGAAGACTAGTGTGCTGCAGTCCATGGGGTTGCAAAGCGTTACACAACTGAGTGACTGAACAATATCAATATATTTAGTTGATATATATAAATGTGCAAGGAGATCCAACCAGTCCATTCTGAAGGAGATTAGCCCTGGGATTTCTTTGGAAGATCAGATCAGATCAGTCGCTCAGTCATGTCCGACTCTTTGCGACCCCATGAACCGCAGCACACCAGGCCTCCCTGTCCATCACCAGCTCCCGGAGGTCACTCAGACTTGCATCCATCGAGTCAGTGATGCCATCCAGCCATCTCATCCTCTGTCGTCCCCCTTCTCCTCCGGCCCTCAATCCCTCCCAGCATCAGAGTCTTCTCCAATGAGTCAACTCTTCGCATGAGGTGGCCAAAATACTGGAGTTTCAGCTTTAGCATCATTCCTTCTAAAGAAATTCCAGGATTGATCTCCTTCAGAATGGACTGGTTGGATCTTCTTGCAGTCCAAGGGACTCTCAGGAGTCTTCTCCAACACCACAGTTCAAAAGCATCAATTCTTCGGCGCTCAGCCTTCTTCACAGTCCAACTCTCACATCCATACATGACCACAGGAAAGACCATAGCCTTGACTAGGCGAACCTTTGTTGGTAAAGTAATGTCTCTGCTTTTGAATATCCTATCTAGGTTGGTCATAACTTTCCTTCCAAGGAGCAAGCGTCTTTTAATTTCATGGCTGCAGTCACCATCTGCAGTGATTTTGGAGCCCAGAAAAACAAAGTCTGACACTGTTTCCACTGTTTCCCCATCTATTTCCCATGTAGTGGTGGGACCAGATGCCATGATCTTCGTTTTCTGAATGTTGAGCTTTAAGCCAACCTTTTCACTCTCCACTTTCACTTTCATCAAGAGGCTTTTTAGCCCCTCCTCACTTTCTGCCATAAGAGTGGTGTCATCTGCATATCTGAGGTTATTGATATTTCTCCCGGCAATCTTGATTCCAACTTCTGTTTCTTCCAGTCCAGCATTTCTCATGATGTACTCTGCATATAAGTTAAATAAACATGGTGACAATATGCAGCCTTGACGTACTCCTTTTCCTATTTGGAACCAGTCTGTTGTTCCATGACCAGTTCTAACTGTTGCTTCCTGACCTGCATACAGATTTCTTAAGAGGCAGATCAGGTGGTCTGGTATTCCCATCTCTTTCAGAATTTTCCATAGTTTATTGTGATCCACACAGTCAAAAGCTTTGGCATAGTCAATAAAGCAGAAATAGATGTTTTTCTGGAACTCTCTTGCTTTTTCCATGATCCAGCGGATGTTGGCAATTTGATCTCTGGTTCCTCTGCCTTTTCTAAAACCAGCTTGAACATCAGGAAGTTCACGGTTCACATAGTGCTGAAGCCTGGCTTGGAGAATTTTGAGCATTACTTTACTAGCGTGTGAGATGAGTGCAATTGTGCGGTAGTTTGAGCACTCCTTGGCATTGCCTTTCTTTGGGATTGGGATGAAAACTGACCTTTTCCAATCTTGTGGCCACTGCTGAGTTTTCCAAATTTGCTGGCATATTGAGTGTAGCACTTTCACAGCATCATCATTCAGGACTTGGAATAGCTCCACTGGAATTCCATCACCTCCACTAGCTTTGTTTGTAGTGATGCTTTCTAAGGCCCATTTGACTTCACATTCCAAGATGTCTGGCTCTAGGTCAGTGATCACATTATCATGATTATCTAGGTCTTGAAGCTCTTTTTTGTACAGTTCTTCTGTGTATTCTTGCCATCTCTTCTTAATATCTTCTGCTTCTGTTAGGTCCACACCATCTCTGTCCTTTATCGTGCCCATCTTTGCATGAAATGTTCCTTTGGTATCTCTGATTTTCTTGAAGAGATCCCTAGTCTTTCCCATTCTGTTGTTTTCCTCTATTTCTTTGCATTGATCACTGAAGAAGGCTTTCTTATCTCTTCTTGCTATTCTTTGGAACTCTGCATTTAGATGTTTATATCTTTCCTTTTCTCCTTTGCTTTTCGCTTCTCTTCTTTTCACAGCTATTTGTAAGGCCTCCCCAGACAGCCATTTTGCTTTTTTGCATTTCTTTTCCATGGGGATGGTCTTGATCCCTGTCTCCTGTACAATGTCACGAACCTCATTCCATAGTTCATCAGGCACTCTATCTATCAGATCTAGGCCCTTAAATCTATTTCTCACTTCCACTGTATAATCATAAGGGATTTGATTTAGGTCATACCTGAATGGTCTAGTAGTTTTCTCTACTTTCTTCAATTTCAGTCTGAATTTGGCAATAAGGAGCTCATGGTCCGAGCCACAGTCAGCTCCTGGTCTTGTTTTTGCTGATTGTATAGAGCTTCTCCATCTTTGGCTGCAAAGAATATAATCGATCTGATTTCGGTGTTGACCATCTGGTGATGTCCATGTATAGAGTCTTCTCTTGTGTTCTTTGGAAGGAATGATGCTAAAGATGAAACTCCAGTACTTTGGCCACCTCATGTGAAGAGTTGACTCATTGGAGAAGACTCTGATGCTGGGAGGGATTAGGGGCAGGAGGAGAAGGGGACGACAGAGGATGAGATGGCTGGATGGCATCACTGACTCGATGGACGTGAGTCTCAGTGACCTCCGGGAGTTGGTGATGGACAGGGAGGCCTGGCATGCTGCAATTCATGGGGTTGCAAAGAGTCAGACACGACTGAGTGACTGATCTGATCAGATCTGATATAAATGTGTTGTTGAGATACATTTAACCTCTTTTGGATTCCAAGGTTTATTTTCAAAATAATTATAATTTTCAAAAAGTATTAAAACCCAGTGCTTTAGAACTATATACTTATATTATCATGATTGAAAACTCCCAACTGATTTTGAGAAAAACACACATGAACAAAATTATAAGAACTCAAAATATATGACCCGTAGGTTGGCCCAGGATGTACTCAGCAAAGTTTACTTTAAAAAAAAATCTAATTAATTATGGGCAACAAAGAGAAAACACCCAAATTGCTTTCAATCACTTTGTGTGGTTTCCACATTGGTATTATTATAAATACTGTAGTTCATTAGTAGTTATGTAAATAGAAATAAAAATTCTACACATTTATATCACATTTATATTTTATAGTTTGGGGAATTTTAAATTGACAGAAAAAAATGTGAAAATTTGTACAAGTCCCATATATGGGACTTGTATATCTAGTGTATCTAGTCTCATCTATTATTAACATTGCACATTACTGTAGCATATTTGTTAGGATTGTATAACTGTTTCATACATTATGATTGACTGTAACTTATGTTTTTTATAGATTTCCTCAGTTTTTCCTTGATGTGCTTTTTCTTTCTTTCTAGTCTTTTTTTTTTTTTTTTTTACACTGCTTCAGGATCCTACTCAGGATGCCATGTCACAATTAGTTCTCATCTCTTCCTAGGCTTCTCTTAGCTGTGGTATTTTCTCAGACTTTCCTTATTTTGGATGATCTTGAAAATTCTGTGGCCTACTGGTTAGGTATTTTGTAGAGTATCTTTCGACTGGAATTTGTCTAATGTCTTTCCCGTAATTAGTCTGGGGGTTCTGTGTTTCTGTAAGGAAGCTCATCACCAAATCCAAGTTTACTTAGTTTTTCTTATGTACTTCTTCAAGAGGTTTTCTAGTTTTGAATATTATAATCCATTTTAGTTTTATATAATGTATATTCATACAGATGTCCAATTATTCTAGCATCATTTGTTGAAAACACTATCCTTTCTGCACTGAATTGCCTTTGCTTCTTTGCCTAAGATCATTTGACTGTACTTGTGGATAACTACTTCTGGGCTCTCTGTTATTCTGATCTACGTCTAGTCTTTTACCAATAACTTGCTGCCTTGATTACTAGTTTTATAAGTTTTCAAAACAGGTGATGTGTGCCCTCCAACTGGGTTCTTCTTTACTGTTGTGCAGGGTATTCTATGTGGTTTGCCTCTTCATATAAACCTTAAAATCTATTTGGTGCTATCTATAAATATTCTGCAGAGAAGGCAATGGCACCCCACTTCAGTACTCTTGCCTGGAAAATCCAATGGACTGAGGAGCCTGGTAGGCTGAAGTCCATGGGGTCGCTAAGAGTCAGACACGACTGAGCAACTTCACTTTCACTCTTCACTTTCACGCATTTGAGGGAAATGGCAACCCACTCCAGTGTTCTTGTCTTGAGAATCCCAGGGACGGGGGAGCCTGATGGGCTGCCGTCTATGGGATCGCACAGAGTCAGATACGACTGGAGCGACTTAGCAGCAGCAGCATAAATATTCTGACAATCTATGCTTTCAGTGAGTGTTTTTATACAATTCATGTTTAAAGCAATTTTAATATAGTTTCACTAATATTTGTATTTGTCAGCTTTCTCCAGAGAAATAAAATCTGAGACAGAGAGAAAGAGAGAGAGAAAAGGAATTGGTTTAAGGAAATATGGAAACTGACAAGTCCCAAAGTCTGCAGGGTTAGTCAGCAAACTGGAGATCCTATGGTTTATTCCTAGACTGATGAACAGCTGTCTTGAGATCCAGGAAGAGTTGATGATTCACTTGGAGTACAAAGGCAGGAAAAATTTTCTCCTGACTCAAGTGAGGGTCCTCTTATTTGATTTATTCAAGCCTTCAACTGATTGGATAAAGCTAACCCACATCAATGAGGGCAATCTGCTTCACTTAAGCAACAGAGTCAAATGTTAATCTCTTCCAGAAACGCTTTAATAGATATACCAAGAAAATGTTTGGCCAAGTATCTAGCTGTGGTCCATAGGGTCAAAAGAGTCGGACACCACTTAGCAACTGAACAACAAGTCTGTTGGCATCCTGTAACCCATTAAAGTTGACACAAAAATTGGACATCAGAATATTTATGAACTCTGTGTCTCTCCAGGTCCCACACATATTTTGCATGATTCTATTTTCTTTTATTTTATTCCTAACTTAAAAAAATCTACTCGTTGCTCTAGAGTGTGCTGTATTCATTTATAACTAGTCTAAGTTTACTTTCAAATAATATCTTATTTAAGGTAGTGTGAAATAGCTTTATGACAGTACACCAATCAGGCCACCTGATCATCATAATATTGTTGTTATTAATTTACCTTCAGTTCAGTTCAGTTGCTCAGTCATGTCCAACTCTTTGTGACCCCATGAATCACAGCACGCCAGGCCTCCCTGTCCATCACCAACTCCTGGAGTTTACCCAGACTCACGTTCATCGAGTCAGTGATGCCATCTAGCCATCTTATCCTCTGTCGTCCCCTTCTCCTCCTGCCCCCAATCCCTCCAAGCAACAGAGTCTTTTCCAATGAGTCAACTCTTTACAACAGGTGGCCAAAGTACTGGAGTTTCAGCTTTAGCATCATTCCTTCCAAAGAAATCCCAGGGCTGATCTCCTATAGAATGGACTGGTTGGATCTCCTTGCAGTCCAAGGACTCTCAAGAGTCGTCTCCAAACCATAGTTCAAAAGCATCAATTCTTCGGTGCTCAGCCTTCTTCACAGTCCAACTCTCACATCCATACATGACCACAGGAAAAACCATAGCCTTGACTAGATGGACCTTTGTTGGCAAGTAATGTCTCTGCTTTTCAATATGCTATCTAGGTTGGTCATAACTTTCCTTCCAAGGAGTAAGCATCTTTTAATTTCATGGCTGCAGTCACCATCTGTAGTGATTTTGGAGCCCAGAAAATAAAGTCTGACACTGTTTCCACTGTTTCCCCATCTATTTCCCATGAAGTGATGGGACCAGATGCCATGATCTTCGTTTTCTGAATGTTGAGCTTTAAGCCAACTTTTTCACTCTCCTCTTTCACTTTCATCAAGAGACTTTTTAGTTCCTCTTCACTTTCTGCCATAAGGGTGGTGTCATCTGCATATCTGAGGTTACTGATATTTCTCCCAGCAATCTTGATTCCAACTTGTGTTTCTTCCAGTCCAGCGTTTCTCATGATGTACTCTGCATAAAAGTTAAATAAACAGGGTGACAATATACAGCCTTGACGTACTCCTTTTCCTATTTGGAACCCTTCTGTTGTTCCATATCCAGTTCTAACTGTTGCTTCCTGATCTGCATACAAATTTCTCAAGAGGCAGATCAGGTGGTCTGGTATTCCCATCTCTTTCAGAATTGTCCACAGTTTATTGTGATCCACACAGTGAAAGGCTTTGGCATCATCAATAAAGCAGAAATAGATGTTTTTCTGGAACTCTCTTGCTTTTTCCATGATCCAGCAGATGTTGGCAATTTGATCTCTGGTTCCTCTGCCTTCTCTAAAACCAGCTTGAACATCAGGAAGTTCACGGTTCACATATTGCTGAAGCCTGGCTTGGAGAATTTTGAGCATTACTCTACTAGCATGTGAGATGAGTGCAATTGTGCGATAGTTTGAGCATTCTTTGGCACTGCCTTTCTTTGGCATTGCCTTTCTTTGGGATTGGCATGAAAACTGACCTTTTCCAGTGCTGTGGCCACTGCTGAGTTTTCCAAATTTGCTGGCATATTGAGTGCAGCACTTTCACAGCATCATCTTTCAGGATTTGGAATAGCTCAACTGGAATTCCATCACCTCCACTAGCTTTGTTTGTAGTGATGCTTTCTAAGTCTCACTTGACTTCACATTCCAGGATGTCTGGCTCTAGGTCAGTGATCACACCATCGTGATTATCTGGGTTGTGAAGATCTTTTTGTACAATTCTTCTGTGTATTCTTGCCATCTCTTCTTAATATCTTCTGCTTCTGTTAGGTCCATACCATTTCTGTCCTTTATCAAACCCATCTTTGCATAAAATGTTCCCTTGATCTAATTTTCTTGAAGAGATCCCTAGTCTTTCCCATTCTGTTGTTTTCCTCTGTTTCTTTGCATTGATCACTGAAGAAGGCTTTCTTATCTCTTCTTGCTATTCTTAGGAATGCTGCGTTCAGATGCTTATATCTTTCCTTTTCTCCGTTGCTTTTCACTTGTCTTCTTTTCACAGCTATTTGTAAGTCCTCCCCAGACAGCCATTTTGCTTTTTTTTTGCATTTCTTTTCCATGGGGATGGTCTTGATCCTTGTCTCCTGTACAATGTCATGAACCTTATTCCATAGTTCATCAGGCACTCTCAGATCTAGGCCCTTAAATCTATTTCTCACTTCCACTGTATAATCATAAGGGATTTGATTTAGGTCATACCTGAATGGTCTAGTGGCTTTCCTTACTTTCTTCAATTTAAGTCTGAATTTACCTTGCTAAGCTAAGTCACTTCAGTCATGTCCAACTCTGTGTGACCCCACAGACAGCAGCCCACCAGGCTTCTCCGTCCCTGGGATTCTCCAGGCAAGAAAACTGGAGTGGGTTGCCATTTCCTTCTCCAATGCATGAAAGTGAAAAATGAAAGTGAAGTCGCTCAGTCGTGTCCGACCCTCAATGACCCCACGGACTGCAGCCTTCCAGGCTCCTCTGTCCATGGGATTTTCTAGGCAAGAGTACTGGAGTGGGATGCCATTGCCTTCTCTGGAATTTACCTTATTCATATACTATAATCACATAATATATTATCATTGCTATTATTTTAAACACGTATTTTGATCTATTAAGATATGATGTGAAAAAAAATTATTATGCTACCATATTTATTCTTTCCTGAATGCTTTTCCTTTCTCCATGTGGATCTGAGCTTCTGATTGACAAAGTTTTCCTTCTCCCTAAAAAATAATTTTTTAAAAATTTTTATGCAAATCAATGAAGAGAGAACACTGTCTCATACCGTACACAAAAATAAACTCAAAATGGCTTAAAACAAATGTGACATGACATCATAAATCTCCTAGAGACTATAGGCAAAATATTCTCTGATATAAATCATACCAGTGCTTTCTTAGGCCATTTTTCCATGGCAGTAAAGATAAAAGCAAAAGTAAACAAATGGGACCTAATCAAACTTACAAGTTTTTATACAACAGAGAAAATCATAAACAAAATGAAAAGACAACATATAGACTGGGAGAAAATATTTGCAAACAATGTGACTAACAAGGGCTTAATTTATAAAATATAAAAACAACTTACATAACAGAAAAACAATTAAACTAATCAACAAATGGACAAAAGACCTAAGCAGATATTTCTCCAAAGAAGACATATAGATGGCCAAAAAGCACATGAAAATATACTCAATATCACTAATCACCAGAGAAATGTAAATCAGAACTATTATTTCACACCAGTCAGAATGGTCATCATCAAGAAGTCTACAAATAATAAGTGCTGGAGAGGATGTGGAGAAAAAAGAACCTTCCTTCCACCTTGTTGGTGGGAATGTAAATCGGTACAGCCACTATGGAGAACAGTATGGAAGTTACTTAAAACATTAAAAAGAGAGTTACCAGTTGATCCCCCACTCCCATACTTGGTCATGTATCTGAAGAAAATTCTAGTTTGAAAAGACACGCACACCCCAATGATCATAGCAGCACTATTTGCAATAGCCAAGACATGGAAGCAACCTAAATACCTAAACGTTCACTGACAGATGAATGGATAAAGAATATACACACACACACATACACACAAATGTATCAATTTGCTGTACACCAGAAACTAACACAAAGCTGTAAATTAATTGTTCTTCAATTTTAAAAGTAAATAAATAAATACATAAAATATAATTTTTAAGAATTTGCAGGGAAGTTCTACCGGTGGTGAATTCTATTCTATAATTTTTTTGTTATCTATAAGAATCTACTTCACTTTTGAAGAGTAATTTTTCTGGATATAGAATTCAAGGTTTTTGTTACTGTTTTTTTTTTTTTTTTTTTTCAATGCTTCAGACATTTCACTCTAATCTTCTCTTGTGTGCATGATTTCAGAAAATAATTGTATAAAAATTTCTCTGCCATTATTACTTTAAAATATTTCTTCTGATGTTTCTGTATTTTGGAATCCAGGTTGTACATGTGTTGTATCATTTGAAATTATTCTCAAACACTTGGATGTTCTCTTTTGTGTCTGTTTGTTTTGGGTTTTCTCTCTCTTTTTTTATCTTTGTATTGCAGTTTGGGAAGCTTTTATCTTCAAGCTTACCTTTTCTTTTTCTTTCATCTGTGTTCAATCTACTGGGAGCTAATCAAAGTCATTCTTCATTTGTCTTTTAGAGTTTTTAATTTCTAACATTTCCTTTTGATTGTTTCTTAGTATTTCCATCTCTTTGCTTATATTATCAATCTGTTCTTGCATGTTGTCTTCTTTTTCCTTTAAAGCGCTCAACATACTAATTATAGTTACTCTACATTGATTCTGAAAATTCCTAATTCTGACTCAGACCTGAGTTTGGAACTAATGCTTGCTTTGTTTCTTCAGATTGTGTTTTGTTTCCCTTTTAGCATGGCTTATTAGTTTTTCTTAAATAAGAATGTGATTTTTAGGGACAATAGATACTAATATAATTAGCTTTTAGTTGTAATCTAACTAGGATCTGGGTTGTTTTAATGTTTTGCTATAGCTATAGGTGTTAGAGGTAAGTTTCTCTACTTTCCTTGTTTTCATCTCCTCTCTTAACTTTTGACTTTCTTAAGAATTCTTCAAATACTGTGTCTCATAACTCTTTTAGCTATAATCCATCATTGTACTGCAGTCTTATTAACATGGTTGTAAAGTGTTTGGGATGACTTAGAATGTTATGGGAGAAGGCAATGGCACCCCACTCCAGTACTCTTGCCTGGAAAATCCGATGGACGGCGGAGCCTGGTAGGCTGCAGTCCATGGGGTCGCTAGTAGTCAGACACGACTGACTCCATGCTTCAGTTCCTCAACAGTGTTGCTCAGCTTCTATTTCTCATATGTATCTCATATGTATCTCATATGTATCTCATATGTATCTCATTGTAACTTACAATGTCTTTTTATTTTTAACTGACATTGTGGACTATAACCTAGGGACTAAACTGATCTCTCAGACCATAGCTCCACTGCTGGTAGGATCAGTGCACACTGAATATTTTTCTGATTATAATCTGAGTCTAGAGAAGTTAGCTATCCTGTTGCATCTGTGTCTGAGACTACTTAGCTTTGCCAGTTGCTGCCACAAGCTCTGTTTCTGAAGGGGACACATTGATGATATGGTTTCTTGGAAAGTTTGAGAGAAGATTCAAGTGTTTGCTGACACTTTTTTTTTTTCAAATTAAACTACATGTCAGAACAAGAATTCTATCTAGTACAAAGGTTTCATACATGATCAGATGAGACCATAGTAGCAATTTTAAGTGCATAGTGGGAAAAGTTAACCCACTCAAGATTACTTTAATGTAATGAAAAAGTGGTTCATTGCTAAATGCAAGAAACATTGAGGCAACAAGCAGAAACTGAAACTCTCCTAAGAAAAGCAAGAGATACATTTTTACCTTATCTGTGTTTATTCTTTTCCTAAGCAAAACATTTTTAGCTGGTTGGAATTTTTTAAATACAAAATGGCTCTTGTCATCATACTCTTCCTCACTTATGATGAAATTCAACTTGTGAGTAAAGTTCTTAAAGTACAGTCCTTGAAATGAAGTGCTGTATGGTCTCAAATAAGTAGAATGGGACATTCCCCTCACCACTCTTTACCTCTAATCCCTGCCATCATTATTCTAAATAGCAATATAACTATACCAGTGCAGCCTAAGTTCAAAACAGCTTGGGACCATTCCATCTACCTCTTGCTACACAAAAAACACTCTAAAACTGGACAATATATATACAGTTCAGTTCAGTTCAGTCACTCAGTCATGTCCGACTCTTTGTGACCCCATGAACCACAGCACACCAAGCCTCCCTGTCCATCACCAACTCCTGGAGTCCACCCAAACCCATGTCCATTGAGCCAGTGATGCCATCCAACAATCTCATCCTCTGTCGTCCCCTTCTCCTCCTGCCTTCAACCTTTCCCAGCATCAGGTTCTTTTCCAATGAGTCAGCTCTTCACATCAGGTGGCCAGAGTACTGGAGTTTCAGATTCAACATCAGTCCTTCCAATGAACAACCAGGACTTATCTCCTTTAGAATGGACTGGTTGGATCTCCTTGAAGTCCGAGGGACTCTCAAGAGTCTTCTCCAGCACCACAGTTCAAAAGCATCAATTCTTCTGCGCTCAGCTTTCTTTATAGTCCAACTCTCACATCCATATATGACCATTGGAAAAAATATAGCCTTGACCAGATGGACCTTTATTGGCAAAAAATGTCTCTGCTTTTTAATATACTGTCTAGGTTGGTCATAACTTTCCTTCCAAGGAGTAAGCATCTTTTATTTCATGGTTGCAATCACCATCTGCAGTGATTTTGGAGCCAGTGTTTCCACTGTTTCCCTATCTATTAGCCATGAAGTGATGGGATTGGATGCCATGATCTTAGTTTTCTGAATATTGAGCTTTAAGCAAACTTTTTCACTCTCCTCTTTCACTTTCATCAAGAGGCTCTGTAGTTCTTTGCTTTCTGCCATAAGGGTGGTGTCATCTGCATATCTGAAGTTGTTGATATTTCTACCAGCAATCTTGATTCCAGCTTGTGCTTCCTCCAGCCCAGCGTTTCTCATGATCCACTCTGCATATAAGTTAAATAAATAGGGTAACAATATACAGCCTTCAGATCAGATCAGATCAGTTGCTGAGTCGTGTCCGACTCTTTGCGACCCCATGAACTGCAGCACGCCAGGCCTCCCTATCCATCACCAGCTCTCGGAGGTCACTCAGACTCACATTCATCGAGTCAGTGATGCCATCCAGCCATCTCATCCTCTGTCGTCCCCTTCTCCTCCTGCCCTCAATCCCTCCCAGCATCAGAGTCTTCTCCAATGAGTCAACTCTTTGCATGAGGTGGCCAAAATACTGGAGTTTCAGCTTTAGCATCATTCCTTCCAAAGAAATCCCAGGGCTGATCTCCTTCAGAATGGACTGGTTGGATCTCCTTGCACTCCAAGGGACTCTCAAGAGTCTTCTCCAACACCACAGTTCAAAAGCATCAATTCTCCGGTGCTCAGCCTTCTTCACAGTCCAGCTCTCACATCCATACATGACCACAGGAAAGACCATAGCCTTGACTAGGCGAACCTTTGTTGGCAAAGTGATGTCTCTGCTTTTGAATATGCTATCTAGGTTGGTCATAACTTTCCTTCCAAGGAGTAAGCGTCTTTTAATTTCATGGCTTCAGTCACCATCTGCAGTGATTTTGGAGCCCAGAAAAATAAAGTCTGACACTGTTTCCACTGTTTCTGCATCTATTTCCCATGTAGTGATGGGACCAGATGCCATGATCTTTGTTTCCTGAATGTTGAGCTTTAAGCCAACCTTTTCACTCTCCACTTTCACTTTCATTAAGAGGCTTTTTAGTTCCTCTTCACTTTCTGCCATAAGGGTGGTATCATCTGCATATCTGAGGTTATTGATATTTCTCCCAGCAATCTTGATTCCAGCTTGTGTTTCTTCCAGTACAACAATTTACAATTATACTTCATGGTTCTTGGGACTGACAGACAGCTGAAGAGTTATTGCTCCAGGGTCTCACATAAGTTTGCTGTCAGATAGTAGCTAGAGTTGGGGTGAAATGGGTGCTTCTCAGTTTACATGAATGATATCTGGCCTGGTTTGTCAACTCTCAAAGAAGCTAACTTGGACAACTCACTGCATAATCATCCCAGGGTTATCAGACTTACACATTCAGAGTGAGCATGCCATGAGACTAAGGCAAACCTGCAAGGTTTTTTCTCACTAGCCTGAAAAGTCATCTCAGTGTTGCATTAGACACACACTATTAATTTATCTTAAATCCTAGGGCCAGCCCAAATTCAAGCTGAGGAATCTATTTAAGTTAAGGGATCCCAGGAATGCTGGGAAGCATGATTCATAGGGTAGCCATTTTGGGGTGAATTTATTTAAAATAAAAATATGATTTAATGGGAATTTATAGATTATTTTTTAAGTTAATCTGCCCTCTCACTAAAATTGCTATTTTTCATCATTATATTATTAAAATCTCTATATCCTTCATTTATGTTCTGCATCTTCTCTCCTCCTGCTTGTTTTCTTTTTTTTCCAATCTGTCCATTGCAATCCATTTTTAACTATAAACTTTCACATTTAATCCATCCTCCTAGCCAGCAGATATCTTTTTGAAAGCTGAATTTGCTATCCAGAATATCTATTATTATTTCCAGCTCCATGTCTGAACACATTTAGTGAGGATGTTATCAAAGTTTGCATCCAGCTCATAGAGATACATTAAAGAAGAGCATCAGGGGAAGTTCATAGAACATGTCAGAATGACTTGAACTTGAGCTTTGTTTGTTGCTGTTTTTGTATTCATTTACCCAATTTGTCTTGCTGTGTACATTTCTTCATCTTACACAATAGGAATTCACATAGAGTCTGTCAAACAGCTTGCTGAAAACCATTTTCACTCTGTCTGTAGCACTTCCCTGAGCTTACAGTCCCATAACCATATCAAAAAAGATAATTGAACTAGCCTAGTGTGACTTATTTAATGAGGTTATATTAGTTCCTCATCATCACCACTCTCCTTTATAGGTGTTCCAACACTTCTCTTTTATTAATAGACTCAGAGAAATTATTCAAAACTGGCATCAAGATCTCTGGTTGCTGAATATGCCTTCTATTTGGCCTCAAAACTTGTAAATGCCTTTGACTATCTAATTTCTCCTATTCTTCTCTACTAATTTTTAAGGGTGGTGATTTTTCATTTAAACTGTTGTAACTTTTAGTGCCTCAGAATTTTATTCATACAGTATAAAATACAAAAAATAATTTAGTAGAGTTGCACTGTTGCAATTTCTCCTCTTTGTTTGGATTTGAATTTCATCTTGCCGAGAGCAAATGCTAAATTTTCTACTCCAGTGTGACTCTTTTCTTCAATAAGAAAAAAGAGAGCACAACAGGAGTGGTGGAATTTTTTTTCTTAGTGCCATTATTAGCATTATAACATATTTTTTAAGAAGTGAGCTGACAGCTTTCTGGCTCTTCTTCCTCTGAGCATAGCTAAAATCATCTTTCTTATCCTTTGTTAGTTCCCCGCCCCCCCCATACATGCCAGTTCATTATTTGAGGTGTGACTGAGTCTTGATTAGGGTTTTGTTTTTTTTTTCAGGTTTTATACAAAAAATATTCAATCTTAGCTTAACACAGAGTTCTTTGTAAAATCACAACAAGCTTTTTGGGTATTTTGTTTCTAATTTGAACCTTGCTTTTTTCCCATCAAGTGTTTAAGGTGACTATATTTCAATATATATCAAAATCCTTCCTCAATGGAATAATTTGTGATTATGCAGTCAGAATTTTTTTTTTTTCAAAAATTTATAGCACTGGTCTAACGCTTTCTCATTTAAAGACTTAGCATAAATTTATGTACTTTCCTTAGATCTGAATGTACAATTTTTGTGTGTATTCTCTTGCTTGTTGATCATTCTCTGACAACAAGACCAATTTCCTCTAAGATTACCATCAATTTAATGTTATCAAGTATTTTTTTTTCTCAATCTATACCTAGAAGCACATGGAGAGTTTTCTATGACTAGCTGATAACAAAAATAAATCAATCTTTTATACATTTTTTTTCCATGCTCAAAATAGACTACTGCAACATTACAGTTTGACTTAGGCCAGAAAGACAGCAGCAGCTCCAAATCCCACCATGGACAGAACTTCAAGCAAGACATTTGTTTATTGGTTTCCTGGAAGAAGAATTAACCATAAATATGGATCTATATAGTTAGTGACATGGCTGGATTATCAAAAACACAGCCAGAACTAGATGAGTGCAAAGAGAGTTGGGATGGAGCATATGATTGGACAGTCAAAATGTACCCTTGGGTAAGGATATGTATTTTCCATTCAAATGCTACCAAAGAACAACTACTGCAAAGGATGCTATTTCTCTGCCCTTTTCAGTGTTTGCTTATAAGACTCATGAAGAAACGGGACCATGGTAACAGTGATGTAAAGTAGCATTTGCTCACCAATATGGACTTCCACTTATTAAGGCTGATTACCTGCTAACAACAGAGCCCCAAACTGAGTTTCTAATGTCATTCGTCCTTGAGGAAACAAACCAGTAACATGAGATTTGTTCTTGTTCTTCAGTGGCTAAGTAGTGTCTGACTGTGACCTCGTTGACTGCAGCATGCCAGCACTTCCCTGTCCTTCACTATCGCCTGGGGTTTGCACAAATTCATGTCTGTTAATGTTACATACATTTTATTGAACTCCCTGCATCATGAAAGGACAGAAGTTTATCTTCAGAAAATATACATTTGCCTCACATACTTTTGATACTTTTGTCGGCACCACCATCCATGAAACTTTCCAAAGTCTTGTTCATTATCATGCTGCTGCTGCTGCTGCTAAGTCACTTCAGTCGTGTCCGACTCTGTGCGACCCCATAGACGGCAGCCCACCAGGCCCCGCCGCCCCTGGGATTCTCCAGGCAACAACACTGGAGTGGGTTGCCATTTCCTTCTCCAATGCAAAAAAGTGAAAAGTGAAAGTGAAGTCACTTATTTAGCTATTGGCATTGTGTGATAGAAACACAATGACTTAAAATAATATTTAAAAAATTCTCTCATCAGCTGGGAATCAGCTGAGTTAGACTGATTTTAGCTGGACCTGGAGTCAACTTGCAGGCTGTGTCTAACTGCACAGAAACATATAACTGCATTATATGTTTCTCATTTTCTTTAGATCATATATATGATCTAAAGAAAGATCACACACACACACACACATATATATATTATATATAAAGATATATATATGATCTAAATAAAGATAATATATAAGATCATATTATATATAATGATAAGGATAATTTCTCTTTTTAATTCATTTTATGAAGAAAGCAGATCATTCTCTTAGAGCTTTTTCCACAACTGAATTCAACTAATTTTTTTTTTCATTTGACTTGATCCTATTCCTTTTCTTTCCTCTAAACTGGTAGCTGTAGAGGTTTTTATGATTTGGATTCTAAATTTAGGCAAAAATACTAGAAGCAAAAATGTTACTTCATCATGATGGTGTGTATTTATAATCAATAGGGATTATTTATACTCATGTGAATATTATCTTCCACTCAATGATTTATAAATTTCACTTTTATGATATAATATATATGATATGATATATATACTTATAAAACTTATTCACAGTTTTTCTGATTACTCTTTTCTCTTTTTATATCCCATTTTTATTTATTTATATTTTTAATCAGTTTGTTGAGCTCCAGAAAAATAAAATCTCTTGCTTCTTTCATGGGAGTCACATTAAATTTGCTTAGTAATTCAAAGAGAACTAAAAATTTTTATGAGAATCATTCTTCTTTTAGAATACTGAATATCTTTCCATTTGACAAAATTAATTTCATTTTTTAGAAGCACTTCTAAATTTCCATGATAAATCTTTACTCTTAAATTGTTGTTTTAGATATTTTCTACTTAATTTATTACTGTAAATGTTCCTTCATTTCCATTATATGATCTAACTATTAGTATATATCAGAGTTTCTCAGCTTTAGCATTATTGCCTTTTTGGCCTAGATGCGTACTTGTCCTGGAGGTGGGAATTGTCCTATGCTCTGTAGGGTGTTTAGCAGCAGCCTCCCTGGATGCTGTTCAAATTCAGGCGGCAACCTCAACCCCATTGCTACCACGCTGATAATCAAATTTTTTTCCACACTTTGTCAATGCCCACCTCCTCCCTGCCCCCGCAGTGCTCCTGAAAGGGGGAGGCAAATTTGCATTCCACTGTGAACCACTGGTGTAGATTAAGAGGATAGATTTTTTTAATGTTAATTTCATATCCTGCTACATTATTAAATCATCGTATCTTTTTTCATACCAATACTATTGGGGCTTTTAACTGCAAATAAAGTTCATTCTTATGCCTCTAATTGCTCTATATTGCTTGAGTGGGTTATGTAATGTTAAAAAGAAATGAGGTTTATGAGCTTGCCTACATCCTGATTTCATCTAGAATGCTTTTACTTTTTCATCCTTAAGAAAGATGCTATTTTTTCTTACATATGATAGAGAAGTAAAAAGCATTCATTGACTGACTTGTAATTTTTTTCATCATAAATTGTGTTGTCAATGCTTTTAAAGTATCTATAGCAATGTTTTTAATTTTTTCTCCATTCTTCCTCTGTACTAATAAACTGAGGTGTTGACTATTCTTATATTGAATCAATTTTCACTGCTAAATAAGCTCTAGCTGCTCATCTTAATATTATTTTTAAAGTGCTGCTCTACTGGATTTTCTTGATAATATATAGGAACTTTTCATGGAATTATTATTTTTATGGTATGATTGAGTTGTAATTTAGTTTTGTTATACAGTCTCTATCAGGTATAAGTATCAATGTTATATTTCATGAAAAGAATTTGGAGATTATTCTCTTCTCTATTTTATCACTAGTAACAGGTTAAACAGCTTTGAGAATATCTTATCTTTGAAAGTTTGTGGAACTATATTCAGAAATTGTTTATATTCAGAAACTTTCTGGTTATGGGTGAGGGAGGTAGTTCTTTCACATTTTTCTGTGGAAATTGGTCTTGGTAAAGCTTTATGCAAATGTAATCTGCTGAAACTATCCTCCTCAGCTAGGTATTATCTCCCAATATTCTCAAACAGAATAAGTAAAGGTTTTTGTTTTTTGATGGAAATAGTTTTGGTTTTTTTTCCTATAGTCCTGATTTTTTTTTTATAAAATCTGGCTGAAAAGAACTGTTGGCTCAAAGTTCCTTTCCTTTTTATAAAAAATGTTGCACTGAATGCTGTACATTTAAAGTATCCTATTAAGTCACTTTATCACAAACGATTTTTTTCTTTATTTTTCATCTATGTGATGTTTTGCCTGAATGCCTCCCAAATTTTTTTTTTATGTCAAAATTTAATGATTGAAAAAAGTTATGTCTCAGGATTGATCTTCCAAGTCCATTTTCCTCATTGAGACCCAGCGGCAGCAGCAGCAGCAGGAGACAGTGACAATAATGTTTATTTACATGTAAGTGAATAAATACATACCTGAGACTTACAAAGTCCCACCTTAGAGTACAGAATTGGAAATAAAGATATCATTAATGAAGTTTCAGTCTCAGAAAGAGAATACGCTTCTATGACCTAAAATGCTAAGAACAATTCTGTGATCTAGTTGGCTTTTGGTGATTAGCCAGAAAAAAAAGTCTTGGAAAGTGTGGGAGATCAGTAGTGGCAGTCTTAGAAAGGTGAGATTCATGGAGGAGAAGATATTTTGGAAGGGAGAGATACCCCTTGCAGGCTTAATCATGGAATAAAGAAGTGAAGGATGGAGGAACATAATAAAACAAGATAAAATAAAAGAAGCAGAAGTAAGAGACAAAAAGAAAAATATCACCATGATTAGGGAAATAATACTTCACTCAAGCAACAAAATAGTTTGCCCCTGATTTGAGATATTAAACCCCTCACATTCCCTTTATAGGCTCTCCTGCTATTACAAGTCTTAAAAAAGACCAAAAAAAACCCTTTTTTGGACTTTTTTTTTTTTAGAATTTAAACACCATAATACATTAACCATAAATTGTTGTAAGAAAGATAATGAAAATAAGAATCAAAAACTTTAGCAGAACTATGAAAATATCTTTATACACACATATTATAACAGCACATGAAGCAAATTTAGTAATGTAATAAGCAAAAGAGGACATGAAAGTAAATGGAGATAGAGGAAAATGTAATGTAAGACCTATTAAATTTCAGGAAAGATACAGAATAAAAAAACACTTTGGAAATAAGAATAAATTGCAAAGTTTGAATATACCTACTCAGAGAGTTTGATAAAGAACACAAGGGGCTGAATAAAGAGATGCACATTAAACAAGAAAAGAAACACTTAGAAAGTAGAAACAAAGGAGTAGGTAAAGAAAAAAGACAAAAATGATGCACCATAAATATAATTAAGTCTTCTGAAAAATAGAAACAACCACTATGTAAAAAAAACTTATATTTAATATTGAATAAATTTAAGACAACTTTTCAGAAATCAAACACAGATGGACTTAAGACCTGGGTCTCAATGAGGAAAATGGACTTGGAAGATCAATCCTGAGACATAACTTTTTTCAATCATTAAATTTTGATATTAAATTTATAAAGCAAAACAGAAGAAAGTGCAAGGAAATTTAGCATAAAGTCCAAATAGGAAAATTCAGTTGACTGCCATAAATTCAGATAATAAAGAAACACTGCTTCCAAATAATGTATTGTTCCAGTAAAAATATAGATCACTCTTTAAACTCTGACAGAGATTAAACAGTTTAGGTGATATAAATTATTTATAAAAATTGACTGGAAGCAAACCTCAATAAATCTCTTAATGTAGAAATATTAGAACTGCCAATTCTTATCATTATGCTGATCCAGCAAAAACTGCTGGCAACCTCCCCAGTACCAACCCCAGAGGAATTAAAAACTGAAATACCAAGTAAAGAGACACTTTTGGGGAAAATATTTGTCTTTTGAACAGGTTTGCCTTAAGTAGTGGCTTTAGCTCATGTAAGGCATGACAGGACACCACTTAAATAAAATGAGAAAGGATTTTGATATCACTATTCATAACCAACCCTACATTATTTTGGACTGTCAATGCCTGATCATATAACTATAGTAAATCAGACTACTGAAGTAGATGTACTCAAAATAAAAACTGGTTGGGTTAGTTGCTAGAACAAAAATATGTGATAACTGATCAGCCTGTGGAATTTGCTTTCCAAACTCTAGTTTTCCAAACACCTAGGGCTGATGAAGTACAATCCAAGGATTCCTTCCCCTCAAGTTGGCTTCTCCCTAGAGGTGGAAGGTAATACCTTGAAGTGATGAATTGTTTCCTTGGATTGAGAATGGATTTACTGAACTGGCCTCATGGCTATAGATTTCCTTGGTAGGACTCCTTCCTGCTTGGCTTGAGTTCACTGAGACTGATACAGAGCAGATCTGATGTTAGGACCTTTCCTCATATACATAACAGGACTCAGTTACCAATATCTTCAAAGGAAATAAAAATTCCCAGGGAAAAATAATCTGAATCTGAGGGTTTCAAGCACTTAAAATTAAAAGAGAGAAAGAGAGAGATAAAACAAGTCATGTCATCAATAGCAGAAATATTAGGATAGATGGGCCAAAAATGTAAAATAATGTAACATACTAAAACTTATCAGACAACATTAGCAAAATGAAAGAAAAGCAAAATTAAAAACAAAGGAAATTAAAAAGATTTAGCTACAAAGCATATAACAGTTAAATAATATAACAGATGGTGGGGAAAAACAAGCCACTTTATCCCTGGATGATATTTGTAACTCAGCCACAGGAAGGTGTTGACTCAGCAGAGAGCTAAAACCAATATATGCAAACTTCTAGGCTACTAGCATCCAAGTACAGAATGTTTTATACAACATCAAGATTGCAGTACAAATTGTAATTTACATGTATTTCCAAATCTTTTGAGTAATTCCTCTTACTCTTCCTTTTAGAAACATAAAGGACAAACGAAAGTGTTTGAAAATTAAAAAATTCTAAATGTCTCTTTGGAATATAAGATTCATACAAAAAAGCCAGGTTCAAAAATGCCAGTGTGATGGCAAGATTTTAGAGGACCACAGGCATTTTATTGACCATCTTCTTCTAAATCCCTGCAATACACCAGGTTTACCTGTGCACTAAATTATAGTGCTTAGAGACTATTAACCTGCTGGGTTAACAAGGTCATTAAATTATAGAATGAATACATCTGAGAAATTGATTAGTACACTGGCAAAGAAGATTGAGAAACTCATTAAGAAAGAAGAAAAAGATACTGCTGCTGCTACTGCTAAGTCGCTTCAGTCGTGTCCGACTCTGTGCGATCCCACAGACCGCAGCCCACCAGGCTTCTCCGTCCCTGGGATTCTCCAGGCAAGAACACCGGAGTGGGCCGCCATTTCCTTCTCCAATGCATGAAAGCGAAAAGTGAAAGTGAAGTCGCTCAGTCGTCTCCGACTCCCAGCGACCCCATGGACTGGAGCCCACCAGGCTCCTCCGTCCATGGGATTTTCCAGGCAAGAGTACTGGGGTGGGGTGCCATTGCCTTCCCCGAGAAAAAGATAAATATACAGTAAATATAATAGAAAGGATAATATAATAGAAATACTATGAATCAAGTAATAGAAACCCCAGGAAGAAATAAAAATATAAACAAAATTTTTTTTTAAAAAAGACATAAATTTCTCATATGTACTAAATAAGATTAAGGATACCACAGAAAATAAAGAGTGATAGTAATAAAAAGTTCGGAATTCATATGAAAATTAGAGAATATCAAAGACAAAAGGAAAATTCTAAAAATTTTCAGGGAAAAAAAGGACAAATTATATATAGAATAATAGTGCATTTTTCCATAGTAACATCAGTTGCAAGAAGACAAACAGTATGTTCAAAATATGTAAGGAAAAGGCCATTGCATGAGAATTTTATAACCAGTCAAATTGCAATTCAAATTTGAGATCATGATGAAAATGTTCACCAGAATGAATATAAGCTTCATATGTTTTTACATGTGAATACACTATTTGAAAATAAGTTTGATTTTTACTTAAAACATATTGAGAAAAAATTATGTAAAGATGATCAAATGCCTTAGGAAAATATTTTGTCTTTGAAAAGAAAAGATAAAAACAAAGATAACCCTACAAAATAAAATTGTACAAAGGTTTTAAATTTCAGACCACCATCTAAATAGTGTCAAAATACATATATTTATGTACTTATATAAATGTATAGTGAAACATTAATATATATATGTTTTCTAAACATTTTTTCCCAGGTAAGTTCTATCAGACTTTCAAGAGGCCATCTCAATTATTTTTAGTCTCCAGAAATCAGGAAAGAGAAAATTCGCCATGGTTTATTATATGAGATCAGTTTAATCCTAAAACTAAGACAGAAAATTATGTTAATGTGTGTGAGAGGTTGCCTACTGTGGAATGAAATACTGAGGACAGTCACAGGATGAAGGGGCTCTCAGGAAATGAGCTGAACACAGAGGCAGAGGATGAAGTGCTGCTGCACTGGGAGGTGTGTGCCTATGAACCAGTGCAATCTGTGAAGGACTAAGCTGTGTGTTTGTCACAAGTGAAGCATGACCTCCAGGCTCCCCAACTAAGAAAGCAGTATGAACAGAAACATTAAAGAAAATGACATTTATCTCTTCCCCTCTAGTTCGAATCCTCCCCAGAAAGACATAAAAGACCCAATCAAAAACAAAATAAAATTTTCCATTTGCAATAATGTAGGCAGGTCTGGAGGGGTATTATGCTTAGTGAAATAAGAAAAATACAAATACTGCATGCAATCACTTATCAGTTCAGTTCAGTCGCTCAGTCGTGTCCGACTCTTTGCGACCCCATGAATCGCAGCACGCCAGGCCTCCCTGTCCATCACCAGCTCCCGGAGTTCACTCAAACTAACGTCCACCGAGTCAGTGATGCCATCCACCCATCTCATCCTCTGTCGTCCCCTTCTCCTCTTGCCCCCAATCCCTCCCAGCCTCAGAGTCTTTCCAATGAGTCAACTCTTCGCATGAGAGGGCCAAAGTACTGGAGTTTCAGCTTTAGCATCATTCCTTCCAAAGAAATCCCAGGGCTGATCTCCTTCAGAATGGACTGATTGGATCTCCTTGCAGTCCAAGGGACTCTCAGGAGTCTTCTCCAACACCACAGTTCAAAGGCATCTATTCTTCAGCACTCAGCTTTCTTCACAGTCCAACTCTCATATCCATACATGACTACTGGAAAAACCATAGCCTTGACTAGACGGACCTTTGTTGGCAAAGTAATGTGTCTGCTTTTGAAAATGCTATCTAGGTGGGTCATAACTTTCCTTCCAAGGAGTAAGCATCTTTTAATTTCATGGCTGCAGTCACTATCTGCAGTGATTTTGGAGCCCAGAAAAACAAAGTCTGACACTGTTTCCACTGTTTCCCCACCTATTTGCCAGGAAGTGATGGGACCAGATGCCATGATCTTAGCAATCACTTAAACATGGCATTTAAAAAATAAAACAAAAAGACCCTAGCAGGAAACAAATGCAAAGCAAAATAGTGAAGGAACAGAACCTTGTTCTTTGTCCCAAGAGGAATTTATGAATCAAGGTAAGAACTGAAGTTGGGAGAAGTATTTATTTAGAATTGGATACAAGATGTATGTTTTCAATAGAGTATGATTAAGTTTTAAATCACTAAATACTAGGCTATAATCAGATCAGATCAGATCAGTCGCTCAGTCGTGTCCGACTCTTTGCGACCCCATGAACCGCAGCACGCCAGGCCTCCCTGTCCATCACAAGCTCCCGGAGGTCACTCAGACTCACATCCATCGAGTCAGTGATGCCATCCAGCCATCTCATCCTCTGTCGTCCCCTTCTCCTCCTGCCCTCAATCCCTCCCAGCATCAGAGTCTTCTCCAATGAGTCAACTCTTCGCATGAGGTGGCCAAAATACTGGAGTTTCAGCTTTAGCATCATTCCTTCCAAAGAAATTCCAGGATTGATCTCCTTCAGAATGGACTGGTTGGATCTTCTTGCAGTCCAAGGGACTCTCAAGAGTCTTCTCCAACACCACAGTTCAAAAGCATCAATTCTTCGGCCCTCAGCCTTCTTCACAGTCCAGCTCTCACATCCATACATGACCACAGGAAAGACCATAGCCTTGACTAGGCGAACCTTTGTTGGTAAAGTAATGTCTCTGCTTTTGAATATGCTATCTAGGTTGGTCATAACTTTCCTTCCAAGGAGCAAGTGTCTTTTAATTTCATGGCTGCAGTCACCATCTGCAGTGATTTTGGAGCCCAGAAAAACAAAGTCTGACACTGTTTCCACTGTTTCCGCATCTATTTCCCATGCAGTGATAGGCTATAATAGATATCCTCATATTGTAAAATTAAACAAAACGTTAGAGGAAATTGCTCAAAATGTTAAGTGACAAGGAAAAGAATTTTAACCTTAGTATGCTTGAAAATTTTGATGGGAGAAAATTTTTCTTCAGTTATTTATGGTTAGTATTATGAGTTTTATAGGAGAGAGAAGATGTGAATTTTAATCAATAATTCAGGATAAGTTTTTCCTCTATTCATGGCAAAAACAGCTGGAAAATATCTTCATTTTACTCTTTTTTAAACAAAATGTAATATTAAGAATAAACTTGATAAAACGTACTTATATTTTTATAAGAATTTAATCCCAGTGGTTAATGGTTAAATGAAAATAGAAAATTAATAAAACTTATAGCATACTAACATAAGCAGGATTTTAATCTCTGGGAAATATTTATAATAACCTTATGTAGAATAAATTATTAAAGCTTTTAATAGTGGAAAAAAATTTGGTATCACTTGGATTCAATCTTTTAATTTCTATAAATGTATGTTTGGGATAAATCAAAAATAAAATGTTAACCTTATGAGTATTGCTAATTTGGTGAAAAGTTTCTAATTATCAAGGCCAGTTTTCCAAAGACTTAAGAAATGGATATCTGATCCATTAATTTAATTTATCTTAATTATGTTAATTGCCACACAAGCGGTTCTATTAATGTGATCAGTATCTGTCTCATAAACACAGGTTACAAAATTAAATTGGCACTCTACAGTGTGACATGGAATTCATTCAATTACTGTTGAATTATTGAACATTTATTATGTACAAAGCTCAGTTTAAGATAAACAGAAGAGGATATTCTTACAAGGACTTAATTTAGAAATAGACTGTCATGACAATCCTTGTAAACAATTTGTAAATGCTTCAAGATTGCAGGATAGATAGAAATGCTGTAGAGTAGGGGTTCAGGAAAAGCTCAGATACAATGAAAGGTGTTTAGAATGGGATAGGATCAGACACACCAGATTATCAGACTACACGTCCGGTGAAATTATAAAATTTTGATTTTGCATTATGTTAATACCTTTAGTTTGTGTAAGCTTAGGCAATGGCACCCCAGTCCAGCACTTCTGCCTGGAAAATCCCATGGACGGGGGAGCCTGGTGGATTGCAGTCCATGGGGTCACTAGGAGTCTGACACGACTGAGTGACTTCCCTTTCACTTTTCACTTTCATGCACTGGAGAAGGAAATGGCAACCCACTCCAGGTGTTCTTGCCTAGAGAATCCCAGGGACGGCGGAGCCTGATGGGCTGCTGTCTATGGGGTCGCACAGAGTTGGACACGACTGAAGCGACTTAGCAGCAGCAGCATGATTAATGATAGTTTCCATCGGTTATTTGTTCCTTTTAGGCAAACTCTAGGCTTAACGTGAAGAAGCAAAAACCTTTAGATACCATTTACTCGGTAGAGACTTCCCTACAAGGAGAATATTTCCCATGGTCAGACTAATACTGGATTTGAAAGAACGAAGTTGTTGTTATTTAGTTGTTCAGGCTCCAACCATTTGCAACCCAATGAACTATAACCCTCCAGGCTCCTCTGTTCAGGCAAAGTCCCAGGCAAGATGACTGGAGTGAGTTGCCATTTCCTTCTCCAGGGTATTTTCCCAATCCAGGTATGGAACCTGTGTCTCCTGCAAGTTTTCTGCATTGACAGGCAGATTCTTTACCACTCAGCCACTGAGAAAGCCCTGGAAAGAGGAAGAGGCAGTAGTGATGTAAGGCATTGTAGGCAGAGGGACTTAAAGAAGCACACGGGGCAGAGATTAATTTCACTGAGAGCATAACTTTTGGAAACATGAAAGTGAAAGTCTCTCAGTCATGTCTGACTCTTTGCGACCCCATGAACTTCTCCAGGCCAGAATACTGGAGTGGGTAGTCTTTCCCTTCTCCAGGGGCTCTTCCCAACCCAGGGATTGAAGCCAGATCTCCCACACTACAAGCAGATTGTTTACCAGCTGAGTCACAAGGAAGCCCAAGAATACTGGAGTGGGTAGCCTATCCCTTCTCCAGCAGATCTTCTGGGCCCAGGAATAAACCCAGGGTCGCCTGCATTGCAGGTGGATTCTGTACCAACTGATCTATCCGGGAAGCCTTTGGGAATAGCCAAATAAATTGATAAAGGAAATTCAGATTTACATTTTGGTAAGCACTGAATGATAGAATTTTAAGTTTTTCTGACTAAAATACTGTTTTTTAAAAAATTATCAAATCAGATCAGTCGCTCAGTCGTGTCCGACTCTTTGCGACCCCATGTACCGCAGCAGGCCAGGTCTCCCTGTCCATCACCAACTCCCGGAGGTCACTCAAACTCACGTCCATCAAGTCAGTGATGCCATCCAGCCATCTCATCCTCTGTCATCCCCTTCTCCTCCTGCCCTCAATCCCTCCCAGCATCAGAGTCTTCTCCAATGAGTCAACTCTTCGCATGAGGTGGCCAAAATACTGGAGTTTCAGCTTTAGCATCATTCCTTCATCGATCCTTAGTTGTCCGATCCTCTCAACCCCATCTTGCTTCCACTCTTTTCTTCTAAGCTCCTCGGCAGCAGGGTTCCTAGGGGTTTCGCCTGATAAGCGCTGGCCACGGCAGGTGGCGCCCAACGTGGGGCTCGAGCTGTGAACGGAGCCACTACTCGGTAATCTCGGTAAATGTGAGTATATGTTCGATTGTGAAATTGCAACAGATTATAATTGAGGAGTAGTAAGGGTTATAGTTGAGAGTATAAATATGGGGCAATCACATAGTCGTAGTCTGTTTGTTCATATGTTGTATATAATGCTGAACCACAGGGGAGTGACAGTTTCTAAGTCTAAGTTAGTTTCTTTTCTGTCATTTGTGGAGGAGGTGTGTCCGTGGTTCCCCAAGGAAGGCACTGTAAATCTAACTACTTGGAAAAAGGTGGGGGAACAGATTAAAAACCACTACACCCTGTTTGGCCCAGAAAAAGTTCCTATAGAAACTCTGTCTTTATGGTCGCTGATTAGAGACTGTTTAGATTTTAACCATGAAGAAATTCAGCGTTTCGGTTCGCTGTTGAAAGATAATGTGACCAATAACAGAGAGTCTGAAGTGCCTCCTGCGGGGGAACACGAATATACTGTCTCTGAAGAAACCCCCATAAAGCAACCTCCCCTTTCAGAAAATACTATGCAGAATGCTTTCTTAACAAAATCCCAGCCAAAATCGGGAAATGAACTATCTCCTGATGAGGAATCTTGCCTCGATGAGGAGGCGGCTAATTATCACAAAGAAGATTGGGAATTGTTGGCCACAAATTCGCCCCCTGCTTCAAAACAAGCCGCTCCCCAAGATTCTTTAATTCAATGTCTGAAAGACTTAAATTTGACTTTACAAGCTACACGAGGAAGGTCTCCTCCTTTGGCGCCTTCACCATCTGCGCCACCCGCATATGCGCCTTCTGTAATAGCTGGATTAGATCCCCCACCAAATGATTTGTCAACTTTAAAGCCTCCTAGCCGGAGAAGGCAATGGCAAGCCACTCCAGTACTCTTGCCTAGAAAATCCCATGGATGGAGGAGCCTGGTGGGCTGCAGTCCATGGGGTCCCTACGAGTCGGCCGCGACTGAGTGACTTCACTTTCACTTTTCACTTTCACGCAATGGAGAAGGAAATGGCAACCCACTCCAGTGTTCTTGCCTGGAGAATCCCGGGGATGGCAGAGCCTGGTGGGCTGCTGTCTATGGGGTCGCACAGAGTCGGACACGACTGAAGCGACTTAGCAGCTTCCAAAGAAATCCCAGGGCTGATCTCCTTCAGAATGGACTGGTTGGATCTCCTTGCAGTCCAAGGGACTCTCAAGAGTCTTCTCCAAAACCACAGTTCAAAAACATCAATTCGTCAGTGCTCAGTCTTCTTCACAGTCCAGCTCTCACATCCATACACGACCAGAGGAAAGACCATAGCCTTGACTAGGCGAACCTTTGTTGGCAAAGTGATGTTTCTGCTTTTGAATATGCTATCTAGGTTGGTCATAACTTTCCTTCCAAGGAGTAAGCGTCTTTTAATTTCATGGCTGCAGTCACCATCTGCAGTGATTTTGGAGCCCAGAAAATAAAGTCTGACACTGTTTCCACTGTTTCCCCATCTATTTCCCATGCAGTGATGGGACCAGATGCCATGATCTTCGTTTTCTGAATGTTGAGCTTTAAGCCAACCTTTTCTCTCCACTTTCACTTTCATCCAAAGGCTTTTTAGTTCCTCTTCACTTTCTGCCATAAGGGTCGTGTCATCTGCATATCTGAGATTATTGATATTTCTCCCAGCAATCTTGTGAATTATAGCAGTAAAGAAAAAATATTTTAAGAAGATTAACCTGGAGTTAGGGACTAGAATGGATTTGACAGAAGGAAAATGACTTTTATTGTGCAAAATGTAGTGGAAATTTCTTTTCCATATGTTTAGTCTTCTATTCAATAAATATCCACAGCACCATTATGTACCAGGCATAGGTACCAGGCTGGGATGAGAAGTAACAGGCAAATTATTCACCCTTATAGAGTTTAGGGGCCAGGGAGGAGACAGAGTATAAATAAGTAAATAGCAAAATAATATTTAGATTATTCTAAATGCTCTGAAAAAATATTAAAATGGTCATATGATAGAGTGTGGACATCTGGAGTAGGGGCTCAATCACAGTGGCTGGAAGAGTCTCCCTGGGAGACAGTATTGTTTAAGGGACAGACTTGCTGGGAATCTTTGAGAAAAGTATTGAAAGACAAAAAGACTTGTGCAGGCTCAATGAGGGACAGGTAGCAGGGAAGGAAGGGACAGATTTACCACCCAGATATCAATACTTTACTAATAAGAATATTGAACCAATTCAAACCATTGTCCAAGTTCACAGTTAATACATTTTACAAATCGAAACCTAGATACTTTTGATAATTAATATTTATATAAAAATATAGTAATTAAAGGTGCCACTTCAGTCAGTTCAGTTCAGTCAGTCGTGTCTGACTCTTTGCGACCCCATGAATCGCAGCATGCCAGGCCTCCCTGTCCATCACCAACTCCTGGAGTTCACTCAAATCACATCCACCGAGTCCGTGATGCCACCCAGACATTTCATCCTCTGTCGTCCCTCCTGCTCCCAATCCCTCTCAGCATCAGAGTCTTTTCCAATGAGTCAACTCTTCACATGAGATGGCCCAAGTATTGGAGTTTCAGCTTTAGCATCACTTCTTCCAATGAACACCCAAGACTGATTTCCTTCAGAATGGACTGGTTGGATCTCCTTGCAGTCCAAGGGACTCTCAAGAGTCTTCCCAACACCACAGTTCAAAAGTATCAATTCTTTGGCACTTGGCTTTCTTTACAGTCCAACTCTCACAACCATACATGACCACTGAAAAAACCATAGCTTTGACTAGACAGACCTTTGTTGCACAGTAATGTCTCTGCTTTTGAGTACGCTATCTAGGCTGGTAATAACTTTCCTTCCAAGGAGTAAACGTATTTTAATTTCATGGCTGCAATCTCCATCTGCAGTGATTTTGGAGCCCAAAAAAATAAAGTCAGCCACTGTTTGCACTGTTTCCCCATCTATTTCCCATGAAGTGATGATTTAGTTGTATATAATTCACCATATAGTAACACTGAGCAAACACGTACACACACAGGTACACACCAAACCCACTATTATTTAGGATTTGTTTTTTTCATTCGTCTTTTCCAATTTGTGAAGTAAAGTGAAAGTCGCTCAGTCATGTCTGACTCTTTGCATCCCCATGGACTATACGGTCTATGGAATTAATTCTCCAGGCCAGAATACTGGAGTGGGAAGCCTTTCCCTTCTCCAGGGATTGAACCAACCCAGGGATTGAACCCCAGTCTCCCACATTGCAGGTGAATTCTTTTACCAGATGAGACACAGTATTTTTTTCCTAATTACAGTTTGGAGAGTTCTTTAGGTAGCATGGCTCTGTTCTGATGGAATCTGTATTTACAATTTATTTATACCATGACATTACACATGTGTGTGTTAGTTGCTCAGTTGTGTCTGATTCTTTGCAACCCTATGAACTGTAGTTCGCCAGGCTCATTTTCCATAGAATTCCCCAGGCAAGAATTCTCCAGGTTGCCATTTCTTTCTCCAATATTATACATGCAAAAGAGTATATGTGTGTGTGTGAGTGATTTAACAGTGATAGAACAACCCACACATCCAATACTGAGCTTCAGAGAGAACATTAAAGTTCATAATTAGCTATTTACATGTGCTCTCTCACTAGTCTGTGGGTTCATAAAAGGCAAGGAAGGCCCATTATTGATTGCTATAGTGAAAGAAAGTGAAGTCGCTCAGTCGTGTCCGACTCTTTGCAACCCCGTGGACCGTAGCCCACCAGGCTCCTCCGCCCACGGGATTCTCCAGGCAAGATATACTGGAGTGGGTTGCCATTTCCTTCTCCAGGGGATCTTCCCGACCCAGGGATCGAACCCAGGTCTCCCGCATTGCAGGCAGACGCTTTAACCTCTGAGCCACCAGGGAATAATCCCTACTTTTTTATTATAAATTTGTTAATTTTAATTGAGGGCTAATTATTTTACAATTTTGTATTGGTTTTGTGTTCCCCATCCTGAACCCTAACCCTAACCTTACTTTTAAAACAGGTATGACATATCCCTTGTGTTTAATAAATATCCTTTGATTATAAGGTATATATAGATATAGCTGTATGATTTTAATATAATGTTTAAATTTTCATTCAAGCCTATTTTGTTCAACTATCTTTGTAAAAGCAACTTTCTGCTGCCATACAGCTATAGTTAGAATGTTTTCTGAAAATCCATATGGAGGTCCCTTTGCCTTAGAAGCAAAACTAAGACTTATTTATATTCTATAGTTTTTAAGATTTTATAACTGTTAGAACTGCTTTTCTCTCTTTGTCAGTTAATGCATAAGATGATATCTTCATATTCTTTGTGTAAAGATTGCAATAAAATATCCTGAGTTTTATATGTATGGCCTAAGAAGTCAATGTATGCAAAAGATCATAGAGTAATATGAGTTAATGATATACTTCTGGCAAAAATAATCTGATATAAGAAATAACAGATAGATATTTTGGGGTTCGGCTCCATATCATCTGATCTTTTTAAAATCACTGACAAATGATCTTTTTTATTATTTGTCTTTTAAGTGGTCTTTTTTTCCTTCATCATTTCATTATCTGTCATCTTTCATAACTGTACTACTTTGCAACACATATAATTTGTGTATATGTTCCCTTATACAACTGGGCCTACTTACCTTAGTTGATAGCCTCCAAATATCAGAGAGGCAGCTAGAGACTTTCTATATTAGTAAGGTAGGATAATGGTTACATTTTAATGTTTGTATTCACAGATAAAAAGCATCAACCATGCAACAGGGGAGATAAGATGGCTGACAGTACTAAGCTGCCTTCACTAAAGAATGCTGATGGCTGCATTTTTGGCAACCTGGGGCAAGATTCATGATTAAAAAGAAAGAAAAAAGCACTCATATTTCCACAGGCAATTTAAAAAATATCCTTTGGAATAAATTTAATGGTATATCATTACAGCATTTCACAATATATCTTAAGAGCTACCAGGATCTCTTTTTATTCAAAATTCATCTGAGAGTTAATTCCTCATGCTTAATAGCTGAAAGCTATTCATAACTAAAAGGTTGTTAATGCAGAGAGAGTCATTGTGTTATATGAATAAATCCATCAATTCAGAAAATTATCTCAAAATCCACAGACATACATATATGGACTTTGGCAGTGAAGCACTGCATAAATATTCAGCACCTTATGTTAGATATTTATATTTATAAATATACATTTCACATTTAATTAAATGAGTAGGAATATCAAGGGCTCTATTAGAAGCTTCATTCCATCTAATAGAAAACAAAATACAAATGTGCTATAGTAATTAACTGTCTTACATTAATCTTGTTTTTTGAAACTAAAGCTAGAAATGCATATGTTTAGATACAAATGCAACATATTAAGGAGGTTGGATATTTGCTATATGAAAAAAAGTTCCAGAAGACAATGAAGAATTCAAGAAAACAGTCTCCTGGCTAAAGCTTAACATCTTCTCAAGGAAATGACTGAAAGGAGGTAAGCAGCCACTTTGGAGCACAGATGCCTTGTTGTTGTTCTGCCAACCCCATTGCATCAGCACAAAGCAGTAGCTGGGCCTGCAGTTCACTCTTTCTTCTCCATAAACCCTTCCTAATTTACTCTGATTTCTAGACTGGAAGCATGCTGTTCAGCAACATGAGGAAGGGCCCCACTTCTGCAGGGTCATCATCAAGTCTCCAGGCAACAACATGGAAAATGGCAATTATTTGTCCTCCTGTTCACCAGCCTCATGCTGGTCAGGTTTCAGCTTGTGATTGTGGGGTTTCTAGCTCGTCTTCATGGGTTTCAGCCTCTTCCTGATGGTCCTTTCCTGTCTGCCTGAGTGCTCTGTGCTTGAGCATCGGAGATGGAGATTGCCTTGCAATGGCTACTTAACCAGCCCCTGCATTTGCTTTATCCAACTATCTCTCTATATCTACCTATCTATCTACCCATCCATCCATCCATCCACCTACCTACCTACCTCTCTGTCATCTCTCTCCCACTAGTTCTGTTTTTGATTGGACCTGACTGGGATATAACTCTTGAGTTTTAAAACTTTCCATGATTATTTAATTGTTAACCTCATTTAGCTGAGTCACTTTCAAGTCATAAAATATGAAAGGTCCCTAATGCTAGTAGTTCCCTAATGTTACCATCTTTTACATCGATTCATTTGTTAACTCTAGGAAATTAACATTAGTATATCACTATTAACCAACCTCAGACTTTATTCAGCTGTTACCGGTTTTTCCACAAATGTTCCAAAAGACAGTCTAGGATGCCACATTGTATTCAGTCATCATATTTCCTTAATCTTCCCCAATCTCCAAGGTTTCTTAGTCCTTGGTTTTCTTGTTTCTCTCCCCATAACTTTTACAGCTTCAAAAAGTCCTAGTCAGATATTTCTTTACATATATTTCATTAGAGCAAACTTCAGTTTGCATTCAACTAACATTTTTCATGATAAATTTGGAATCATGAGTTTTCAAAAACACTACAGACCAGAGATTCCCTTATAATCATGCCCTATCAGGGATATGTGATGTCAACAGGACCATGACTTGACTAAGGTAGTTTCCAGCAGATATCTCCACTGGAAAGTTACTCTTTTTCTTTTTCATACTCTAATCTCAATGTTTTTTGTAATTGGTATAAACCTCTTTTTTTCTCCATGGTTAAATAGTATGATTTTTAAGTTTTTCTGAGTTAGCCAATTCTGCAATAAATGTATCAAAATATAGGTTCAAATAAAGCTAAATAAAAATCTAAACAGAAGAATTTTCATAAAGTAACCATATATCTGAACAATATTGAAAGAGAGAGAAATCAAACTAGGGTAGTGGGTGAAAAGGGGGGAAGAGGAAGAGATGAAAAGGGAAGGAAGAAAGGGAGGGAGGGAGGAAATTAAGAAAATCAGGCTCATCTCAGTTTACATTAACACACTCAATGGCAAACATGGAGGACTATTATTCTGACAAACATTTTGAAGATATTATTTATGACCTATTTTTGAGAGATGTCTAGATGGTGAAATATATAAATATTATATAAGCTATATGTCCTCAAGACCTTCATATGCTAATAAATTATCTGTAAATGTCATCAAAACTACCCTAGAAAATAGTCAAATGACCCTTATTTTTCCTAAATCAACTATAGTTTCAATCTAAAAAAAAAAAAAAGAATGAGCTGGGGAAGTGGGCTCCAACATCATTAAAAAAAAAAAAAAAAAAAACACTGAAACTTAAGTCGCTCAGTTGTGTCCGACTCTTTGCAATACCATGGACTGTAGCCTACCAGGCTCCTCAAATCCATGGAATTTTCCAGGCAAGAGTACTAGAGTGGGTTGTCATTTCCTTCTCCAGGGGATCGTCCCAAACCAGGGGTCGAACTGCGGTCTCCTGCACTGCAGGCAGACGCTTTACCATCTGAGCCACCAGGGAAGCCCATTGATAAGCTCGTTGGTGGCTAACTTTTTGTGCTGGGTTTTGGTGTATGATGCTATTATAGACCTGGGCTCTCTGTTAGCACTAGTGATGATGGGGTCCCAAATAATAGATGCTACGTCCAGATCTCACTGATAAGCGACAGAGAAAAAAAAAAAAAAACTATGTGGAATTATGATAATGAAAGGCAAACTTGGAGTGGAAGCTAGTGAAGTCTGAGCAGCAGGGAACTATGGAGAGGCTTAATAGAGCATGAGCCTCTAGGGAGAATTTAAATGGGAAACTAATAAGGGTATGATAGCTCAATCAATACAACTAAAAGAAATCAAGGAAAAAGTGATCATAAGTGGGACTGTAGCTAATTAATGACTCTTTTCCCACATCTTCCCAAGAAATAGCCATTTCTCAAAGGGAGCTGCCTCCGTTTCTCCTTGGGAACAGCTTGCATCTAGTGACGCAGAAACAATAGAACAAAGGCTTTATCTTATGCCTCCAGTTGGGACTTCTCTGAAAGACACCTCAAAGTCTGTCTTGCTTCTTCCTTCTTTCTCTGGTAAATCCAGCTTCCCTCACTCCATGACAGGTAGTTTTTGTGAGCACTTTAATAACTCCACTTGTCTGTAAATCTCTACCTTGTATGTCTCTCTAGGACAACCTGATCTGTGACTTCAGACCCTTTGTTTCTGTGTCTTAAAATAAGAAGCTCTATCAGGGAGTGTGTCATCCTGGGAGTGATCAAGACTATTTCGTTCACAGCACACTCAAATATGCCTTACAATTAACTCCATGTTTTAAACATGTTCTTATTGAAATAATCAACTCTAATGTCTATCTTCTTGATCATTGTATTTGTGGCATTTCTTTTTAATTTAAAATTTTAATTTTACAATTCATTAGCATTAACTCCATTCACTCTGCTTTACCCTGTCATCACTATCTAGAGCCAGAACAGATAGAAACTCTGTACCCCTTATGCAGTAACTCCACATTCCCTCACCTCTATCTCTGTTCATTTACCTAGTCTGCATTTTTCATGCTAGTGAAGTCATACAGTATGTGAGCTTCTGCATTAGGCTTGTCAACTACAAACTGGCACTTACCCAGCATTGCCAAGGACTAAACAATAAAGGCATTTGCCATGTTCCTCTACAGAGACTGAATCCCATGCTGCTATACCTGTCCACCTTCAACAATCCCTGAGGGAGTGCAGGGTGCAGTGACGCACTCTGTTCTCCACGGAATCTGGTGGGACAGGTCTTTAGATAGTCGGACGTTTCCAGGAACAGATTTTATGTTCTCAATCCTTGCATCTCCTCATATCTAGAGAAGCACTAAATCCCTTCGTGGTGACATCAGATCCACATGACTAACAAAATACCTTTTGTAAAATGAGTGCTTAATGGTACTGAACTCTCCCTTCCCCAAAACTGACTCCCTCCGCTGCCACTTTGGAGCAGTCTCTCAGAGCTTTTTGAGAGGCTGACTCCCAGGCTGCATTCCTCATTTTATTCCAAATAAAATTTAACTTGCAGCTCTCAAGTTGAGAATCTTTTTTAGTCGAAAGGCCTCTTTCAATCAGCATAATGTTTTTGAAGTTTATCCATGTTGGGTCAATTCCTGGGTCAGGAAGATCCGCTGGAGAGGGGATAGGCTACCCACTCCAGTATTCTTGGGCTTCCCTGGTGGCTCAGCTGGTATAGAATCCACCTGCAATGTGGGAGACCTGGGTCCAATCCCTGGGTTGGGGAGATCCCCTGGAGGAGAGAAAGGCTGCCCACTCTAGTATTCTGGCCTGGAGAATAGGGATAAGAACAAATACACTGGGGCAGAGTGATCATAGAAAAACTATCCATGGAAGAAATATTTTTCTGTTTCTTTTCTTGTTTTTGAGAAGTTTCCTTCTTCACTGGCACTTTTAGGACAGGGGGCAAAAGGACTTGGCTGAGTGCCAAAAATCAGTTCTTTCTAGTTGCTATTGTCTTAGGAGGTTAAAAATATTTCGTTAAAAACCTATTTTTAAACAATTTAAATCTATTAAACTTTTCCTGACCTAGTAGAAATGGATTGCAAAATCAATTCCTTTTAGAGAATGTACTTTATAGATAAATAAAACATTTTCAGATGACCCTTTCTAACTCATTCATGTTGCAAATCGAAAGTGAATTCTTACTTGAAAGCATCTGCTCTATCGTCTTGCTTCAGGCCCACTAACCTCCAAATTTCCATAGGGATTATCATCTGTCCACAGACTTTCTAGTAGCCTTTTATTTGTACTAACTTTAACTTTTCCTCCTTATGTTTGTTTTTCTTACATTTTAAGCCACGTGTTCTTCCTGATTCTTCTGATGTTAGAGAAATAAAAGCTACATGCAAGAGGATCACCAGAGTTTTATAATGCAGACTCCAGCAGAACAGAAACTGAGATTAGGAAGGTAGGGGCATGGACACACATGGTTGCTTGGGGCCAATAAATTATGACCACAACTGCAGCCAGTATCATTTAAGTACTTTTTAGTTTCTGATGATAAAGCACTAGCTTATCACCATGCTGACAACTGCAATCCTCCGTGGCCCTGGGCTTCTATTTTTTCTATTTGTTACCTAGTCAGCCACATGGAATTTAACAGCATACACACTAAAGTATCTTTCTAAGTAGACCTCAACAAAAGACATGGAGCAAAGTTAATAAGAGCTTATGTCTTGTCAGGTGAAGAAATTGTTTCTTCTACCTAAGTACCACCACCCAATTGCAGAGAGGAAACACAGACATGAAATTACTACATTGTCAGTGAATCTCTCTGTTTTATCATCCGTTGTTTTAGTGAAGGAAGAAGAAACTGTTTTCGTTGAATAGTGAAAAGTACAAGATTCCATAGTCAGTTTATAATTTTAGAGTGATTATATCTTTTTGCATCCTGATTGTCATTTCTACTTGGAAAAAATTCTTTATGTCTGTAAGACAAAGGTTTTTTTTTCTTTTTTGCAAATGTTGTTTTTCACTTAAAATAATAGTGTTTAAAATTAAATATGTAGTTCCTTTTTAATTATGGATTTGACAATCAAATTAAGAATTATAGGAAAATGAGGATAGCGATAGATTAAAACAGAAATGCTGATGTCCAGTTAAACTTCCTCATTTTGCCAGGTTTAAAATATTTATCTGTTGCTCCCAGAGATCAACAAAATTACCATTATGAATCAAAACATTAGTTGAAACCTCTGCTTCACTTTGGAATATGGGTAACTGTCAAAAGGACAAAATATTTTTTTAAATAGAAATAAAATATTGCCCTTGTTATAGGAATGTAATTTCCCCAAAATTTATGAGCTACCAACCTGATGATGTAATATATATCATACTGCAATTTTAAGTAGACATTTACTTATATTAAAAAAGCATTTGAACCTCATAGTAATTTATTAGTTTCCTCCATTATTTATAAAAATAATTTATTTGATAAAATATTTACCTTAATAATTACCTTTTCATCCTTTTCTATCATATACCTGACCTGCTACTGCTAAGTCGCTTCAGTCATGTCCGACCCTGTGTGACCCCATAGACGGCAGCCCACCAGGCTCCCCCGTCCCTGGGATTCTCCAGGCAAGAACACTGGAGTGGGTTGCCATTTCCTTCTCTAAAAGCATGTATAACAGCATAAGACATCATTATTCTTTCACTGGTTTTATGTCAGCAATTTTTTTTTTTTTTTTTTTTTAGCTCTTGCCATTGGCATCAGGCAAGGGAAACCTACATTAAAAGTGAAACATATTTTGACATGTTTTCATGAAACTAGATTTTAATAACTTCATTCCTTTGAGTGTTTCCTTTATTAAAGGAATAGTAAACGAGTCTAAAAACTTTTAAAATAAGTCAAAATATGTTCTAGTACTTAAACTAGAACATAGCAAAAGTGGAAGAATGTGTAGTTAAATCATATATGTTCACCTAAAAAATTTCTTAGACAAAAGCAAGTGATGTTAGCAATATTTCCTCAGTTTTCCATTTCCTTCTCTGACCATTTCTCTCAAATGACGTAATTTGGCCTCACTTACAACAGTAGTCCATTTCCTTTTTTTCCCTGTCTGCAGAATAATATCCAAGAATCTGAACATAGGCTAGGTATCTTACACATCAATTTTAAAGTAAATTTGTTCAGAAAGAGGAGATCTGCAGAAAGCAACCAATTTTGATTATTTTCATTACATATTGAAGTATCTATTGAAAGTCTCCTCACTTAAACCTAGATATTCAACTTACGGTACCTAGAGTATTGTTAGACAAAAAAATTAGACATTAAGAAGCACTATTATGAAAATTTCAGTGAGATATTTCAAAGAAACATAACAAATAATGTTTAAACTTGGATGAAAGCATAAAAACTCTGAACAGCCAAACAATCTTGAAAATAAAGAACAAAGCTAGAAGCATGATGCTCCCTGATTTCAAACTAGACTACAAAGTTATACTAATTAAAGCAATATTATATGAGCATAAAAATATATAGATCAATGCAACAGAGAGACCAGAAGCAAACTCACACATACATGATGAATTAATTTATGACAAAGGAGATAATATTATACAATGGGGGAGGGAGATTCTTTTACATAAAGTGGTGTTAAAAATTTGGACAGCCATATGCAAGGGAGTAAAATTGTACCCAATTCTTACACCATACACTAAAATTAACTCAAAATGAATAAAAGACTTGAAATTAAGTCCTAAACCATAAAATTCCTAGAAGCAAACATAAATGGCAAGTTGCTTGAAGTAGGTCTTAAGGATGATATATTTTTGTTTTTAATCTGATAGCAAAAACAAAAACAACAAAAACAAGTGGGACTACATCATACTAAATGCTTCTGTAAAACAAACAAACAAACAAAATTCAACAAAGTGAAAAGGCAACCAACTGAATGGGAGAAATATTTTCAAATCATATATCTGATAAGAGGTTAATAATCCAAAATATATAAAGAACTCATACAACTAGATAGCAAAAAACAAAAAGTAATTAAAAATCTGTTAGAAAATCTGAAGAAACATTTTCCCAATGGCATACAGATGGCCAACAGGTACATGAAAAGATCTTCAACATCATTAATCATCAGGGAAATGCAAATCAAAACCACAACGAGATATCACCTCACCCATGTAAACATGACTATTATCAAAAAGACAAGGGATAATAAGTATTGGCAGGAATGTGGAGAAAAGGCAACACTTAATTGTATAAGACTGATGGGAATGTAAATTGATTCAGCCATTATGGAAAATACTGTGGTTTCCTCAAAAAAATAAGAATAGAACTACCATATGATCCAGCTATTCCACTTCAGGTCACTTATTTTAAAAAAATGAAAACGTCCACTAAAAAAGACATATGCACCCCCATGTTAATTATAACAATATGGGAACAAACTGCCCATTGATGAATGAAGAAAGTATAAGATATAGATAAATAAACACATAAAGATAGATCACAATGAACTATTTTTCAGCCATTAAAAAAGAATAAAGTCTTGCCATTTGTGACAGATATAGATGGACCTTGAAAGCATTATGCTAAGTGAAATAAGTCAGAGTAAGACAAATACTATATAATTTTCTTATATGTGGTATCCAAAACAAACAAAAAACAAGTTCATAGATACAGAAACAGATTGGAAGGTGTCAGAGATGGAGACTGGAGGTGAAGGGTCAAGAGTAAAAAGATAAAAGAAAACATGCCTTGTTTGAAATCTGAGAGGCAGAATCAAGATCAGTAAGCATTACTCTAAAAAAATACACTTTCTTTTAATGGAAATTATCCAGTTATAAATAAATCAGTCATTTACCACTTAGCATCTCTTAATCTTAGTAGCTATCACTCACACCCACTTTCAAATACAAACTACAAAAATCCTTCCCTTATATATACCTAGCACTCTAGCCTCTCAGAAAGAAAGAATGAAGCTTTACTGTTATGGAGGATATAAATAAGATAAGAGGCCAGGAGGGATTAGATTTAAGGAGATATTTAATGCTACATCTGGTATGTGATTTTTCTGCAATATGATAGATTTTTTAATGATGCAAAAGAATTTGGATGTCCAGATGTCTTATGTTCTTTTTCACCTGGATGAACTTAACCTGAAAATCAGATTGTCGTCTCTCTAGTTTTCAATAGCTGAATATCTTCAGGAGATACAAAGAGGAAAATGGATCAATAATTAAAATAAAAGGTACAAAGGTGTTATTAGTTGAAAATCTACTTTAGTATGTAATCCTATGAGCATGAGTTTAGTACAGGAAATAAAACACTGAACTGCTTTCACTGCTTACATGAATGTTCCCTAGATTTTTACATTTCTAAATATAAATGCTTGGGGGATGGCAAGAAACATAATTAAAGAGGAACATGTCTAATGACAAATCTGGCAACCCTTTAGGAAAATCAAATGAGGCTCCTTTGTCCATGGGTTTTCCGAGGTAAGAACACGGGAGCGGGTAGGCTTTTCCTTCTCCAGGGCATCTTCCTAACCCAGGGATTGAACTCCAGTCTCCTGCATTGCAGGCATATTCTTTACCACTGAGCCAACAGGGAGTGGCTAGATTTTAATTTAGGTAATATTAAATTATCTAATGGGCAAATTAACAGAAATAAAAGTTTACATAGACAAATCTATACTCTGAAAGAAGTGTTTCGACACATACTTTACAGTAAATGATAGGCTAAAAATACCAAAAATCAGTAAGTAGTTAGAAGTGAATAGCATGAATAGAAAATTTGGCACTAATTGGTGTATATAAAACACCAAACAGCAAAATACTTCAAATTTTTAATGAGACTAGGATAATTAGCAAAATTAATCATATATTGAGTTTAAAAGACTTAAAAATTCTTGAGTTAAAAATTAAAAATTAATTTAAATTAACCATTAATTTATCAAATTTAATAATTTAAATTATTTTAATTTATTAATGATTTAAATTATTTAATACTTTAAATTATTAAAATTAAAAGATAATTTAATTTTAAAATTGAGTTAAAAATTCCTAAGAATTTCAAAGGATTTAAATCAGAATTTTCTCTAAAATGATAAAAAATAAATGATCTAGATATTGAACAAAATTAAAGAAGAAAAAGAGGCACAAATAACCCACATCAAGAATGATAAAGGAGATATTACCAAAAGTATGAAAATAAAACAGCTGTTTGAAAACTCAAATTTCAACTAATTTAAATATTTAAAGTCCCCAAAAAAACACATTTCATGAAAGCTGACAAAAAAGAGTGATAGTATCATTTCACTTATATTAGATTTGTACTTTAAAATGACCTTATTAATTACTATAAAATGTTTGGATATAAACATTTATAAAAGAAATTATACACATTATACAAAAGACTCTCCCAGAGCCTGTTGTGTCTGACTCTTTGTGACCTCATGGACTGTAGCCTGCCAGGCTCCTCTGTCCATGGGATTTCCCAGGTAAGAATACTGGAGTGGGTTGCCATTCCCTTCTCAAGGGGATCCTCCCAACCCCTGGATTGAACCTGGGTCTCCTGCATTACAGGGAGATTCGTTACTGTCTGAGCCACCAAAGACTTCCCCCAACTTCTTTCATAAAATCAGTTTACTTTGATAGCAAACCTGAAAATACATCACAAGAAATAAAATTTATACCAATGTCTCTCATAAAACAACAGATGCAAAATCCAAAACAAAATATTTAGGCAGAACAATGCATTATGAACAAATGTGTTTGTTGTAGGAAAAAGCAGTAGACAAAACAATGTCTTCCTAAAGATATTCATTCCTAATTCCTAGAACCTAGGATTTTGCAGATGTGATTAATCAAAAGATTTTAGAGATTCAGGAGATTAGTTTTGGGTTATCCAGGTAGAACCAATGTAATCACAAGGGTCCTTATAAGAGAGAGACAGAAGGATCAGGGTCAGTTCAGTTCAGTTCAATTCAGTCACTCAGTTGTGTCCAACTCTTTGTAACCCCATGGACTGCAGCACGCCAGGCCTCCCTGTCCATCACCAATTCCTGAAGTTTACTCAAACTCATGTCCATTGAGTCCGTGATGCCATCCAACCATCTCATCTTCTGTCATCCCCTTCTCCCACCTTCAATATTTCCTAGGATCAGGGTGTTTTCCAATGAGCTAGTTCTTTCATCAGGTGGCCAAAGTACTGGAGTTTCAGCTTCAGCATCAGTAGGATCAGTAGGAGATATATTACAGAAACTGATTCTGTGAATTATTTTACCTTAATATGGCAAAAAGTACTTTGTAGATAATATTATCGTTAGGGATTTTGAGATGAAGAAATTTTCCTAGACTACAGGAGTATCATTCAATTTAATCACATAAATCTTTTAAAGCAGAGAACCATCCTTGGCTGTCTCAGAGACATGTGATGTGAGAGAACTTCCAGTTCAGTTCAGTTGCTCAGTCATGTCCGACTCTGCGACCTCATGAATTGCAGCACACCAGGCCTCCCTGTCCATTACCAACTTCCGGAGTTCACTCAAACTCACTTCCATCGAGTCGGTGAACTTTACTTGTAGTTAATGGTTTTGAACGGAGAAGGCAATGGCACCCCACTCCAGTACTCTTGCCTGGAAAATCCCACGGACAGAGGAGCCTGGTGGGCTGCAGTCCATGGGGTCGATAAGAGTTGGACACGACTGAGCGACTTCACTTTCTCTTTTCACTTTCATGCATTGGAGAAGGAAATGGCAACCCATTCCAGTGTTCTTGCCTGGAGAATCCCAGGGACGGTGGGGCATGGTGGGCTGCCGTCTATGGGGTCACACAGAGTCGGACACGACTGAAGTGACTTAGCATAGCATAGCATAGCAATGGCTTTGAAAATGAAGAAAAGGAGACAGGATCTAAAGAAGGTGTATGATCTCTAGAACCTGAGAATAGCCATCATCAGATAATTTGAAAAAAAAAAAAATCGGAAAATAGATTCTACATCAAGGCACTGAGTTTTGCCAATAACCTGAATTATCAAGGAAACCTATCTTCCCCATGGGGGGAAACAAACCCTCCATTAAAACATGCAGAATAAAATGCAATCTTCCAGACACCTTTATTTTAGCATATGTGATGGGCTTCGGACCTATAGAATTGCAAGATAATAAATGTACATTGTGTAAGCTGCTAAATCTGTGACAGCAATAGAATATTAATGCAGAGAGTGAAAGAGATTTAATATTAAATAATTTAAACAGCATAATTAATTTCACAAGAAGAATAAAGAAAAATCATACCATCATCAAAATATATTGTGGAAGAATCATTTCTTTGGTAAACTCCACTAATGTTAATGACAAAAATCACTTTACAAATAGAAGTAAAAAGAAATGTTCTTAATGTTACAAAGGTTACTTTTTTAAAGCTATATCAAAAAATTTCCTGTTGATGAAAGGTTAATATCTTTATTTTCAGTTCAGTTCAGTTTAGTTGCTCAGTAGTGTACAACTCTTTGCAGCCCCAGGGACAGCAGCATGCCAGGCTTCCCTGTCCATCACCAACTCTCAGAACTTGCTCAAACTCATGTGCATTGAGTTGGTGATGCCATCCAACCATCTCATCCTCTATTGTCCCCTTCTCCTCCCACCTTCAATCTTTCCCAGCATCAGGGTCTTTTCTAATGAGTCAGTTCTGCACATCGGATGGCCAAAGTATTGGAACTTCAGCATCTGTCCTTCCAATCAATATCAGTACTGATTTCCTTCAGGATCTCCTTGCAGTCCAAGGGACTCTCATTTTAGAGAGCTGAGATATGATAAAGATGCCCACTATGACCATTCTTAAATGGCCAAATGAGAAAAGAGGGTGTCAACATGGCATATTGATTACAAATTTCCCCCCATCTGTCACTTCTCTCTGAATCTATTTTTGCAATGTGACTTAGTCGTCCCCCTTCAAGAGATGAAGTCTATCCCTGCTCCCTTGAATCCGGTATGCTTTGTAAACGGATATGACTGATAGAACACGGCAGAAGCATTAGTGTGACAGTTTCTCAGATAAATGCGTAAAGAAGCATTTACACTTCTACTTTCTTTCATCATGAGAAAACACTTGGGGTAGCCTGATGAAATGACTAGCAAAGCTGAGGTTATACATGACACTCTACCTATCCACCACCAGATAAGAAACTTCAACCAGGTTTACAAGTCACCTATGTGACCTCTAGCAGACTGCTAATATACGTATGAATGAGCCCAAATGAGACCAGAGGGAAAGTCCAGATTATCCATAGACTCATGAGTAACAATTTCAACCAGTTAACCCACTCTATTCATAATGCTTTGATATTCAACACTGTTGTGACAATGGAGAACTGATCAGTTCAGATCAGATCTGATCAGTCGCTCAGTCGTGTCCAACTCTTTGCGACCCCATGAATCGCAGCATGCCAGGCCTCCCTGTCCATCACCAACTCCCAGAGTTCACTGACACTCACATCCATCGCGTCAGTGATGCCATCCAGCCATCTCATCCTCTGTCGTCCCCTTCTCCTCTTGCCCTCAATCCCTCCCAGCATCAGAGTCTTCTCCAATGAGTCAACTCTTCACATGAGGTGGCCAGAGTACTGGAATTTCAGCTTTAGCATCATTCCTTCCAAAGAAATTCCAGGGCTGATCTCCTTGCAGTCCAAGGGACTCTCAAGAGTCTTCTCCAACACCATAGTTCAAAAGCATCAATTCTTCGGCGCTCAGCCTTCTTCACAGTCCAACTCTCACATCCATACATGACCACAGGAAAAACCATAGCCTTGACTAGGCGAAACTTTGTTGGCAAAGTAATGTCTCTGCTTTTGAATATACTATCTAGGTTGGTCATAACTTTCCTTCCAAGGAGTAAGCGTCTTTTCATTTCATGGCTACAGTCACCATCTGCAGTGATTTTGGAGCCCAGAAAAATAAAGTCTGACTCTGTTTCCACTGTTTCCCCATCTATTTCCCATGAAGTAATGGGACCGGATGCCATGATCTTCGTTTTCTGAATGTTGAGCTTTAAGCCAACTTTTTCACTCTCTATTTTCACTTTCATCAAGAGGCTTTTTAGTTCCTCTTCACTTTCTGCCATAAGGGTGGTGTCATCTGCATATCTGAGGTTATTGATATTTCTCCCAGCAATCTTGATTCCAACTTGTGTTTCTTCCAGTCCAGTGTTTCTCATGATGTACTCTGCATATAAGTTAAATAAACAGGGTGACAATATACAGCCTTGACGTACTCCTTTTCCTATTTGGAACCAGTCTGTTGTTCCATGTTCAGTTCTAACTGTTGCTTTCTGACCTGCATACAAATTTCTCAAGAGGCAGATCAGGTGGTCTGGTATTCCCATCTCTTTCAGAATTTTCCACAGTTGATTGTGATCTACACAGTCAAAGGCTTTGGCATAGTCAATAAAGCAGAAATAGATATTTTTCTGGAACTCTCTTGCTTTTTCCGTGATCCAGCAGATGTTGGCAATTTGATCTCTGGTTCCTCTGCCTTTTCTAAAACCAGCTTGAACATCAGGAAGTTCATGGTTTACATATTGCTGAAGCCTGGCTTGGAGAATTTTGAGCATTACTTTACTAGCATGTGAGATGAGTGCAAATGTGCAGTGGTTTGGAGAACTGATAGAAGAGACCAAAGTACTTGTAGAGGAAATACAACAACAGACCTAGTCTCTGGTAGACAGTGGTTTATATTCAACTACTTTTATGTAAGTTAGTTAGTTACATATATAACTGGTTAATTTGACATATATATATATATAAAATATATATGATTAATTCAAAAACTTAATATAGTTATAGGTGTACTAATTTTATCTATACTGAGATAGCACGGAAGAATTGATGCTTTTGAACTGTGGTTTGGAGAAGACTCTTGAGAGTCCCTTGGACCGCAAGGAGATCCAACCAGTCAATTCTAAAGGAGATCAGTCCTGGGTGTTCACTGGAAGGACTGATGCTAAAGCTTAAACTCCAATACTTTGGCCACCTCATGTGAAGGGTTGACTCACTGGAAAAGACTCTGATGCTGGGAGGGATTGGGGGCAGCAGGAGAAGGGGACAACAGAGGATGAGATGGTTGGATGACATCACCGACTCAGTGACATGAGTTTGAGTAAACTCCGGGAGTTGGTGATGGACAGGGAGGCCCGACATGGTGCGGTTCATGGGGTCACAAAGAGTCAGACATGACTGAGCGACTGAACTGAACTGAACTGAGCTTCAAAATAACACTGGGTAGAATTTATTAACTACTGAATATGTGCCCATGTAAGAACTGAATCTTCCTAAGAAAGTTAAACAATTTTTTTAAAATTATTAACTGGTTATAATGGAAGGGAGAAGTAACCAAATATTAACTAAATAGTAATGAAGAGATGAGTATGTTAAAAAAATTATTTATGCTATAAGGATAAACAATATATTTAGCATAGATTGTATTTTCAGGTACCAAAATAAAAGAGTTTAAGAACTCTGCCTATATGTTCTGTTAGCTCAAAGCTGACAAATTCAGCTTTCTGGAAGTCCTCAATGCCCACTGTTCTTTTTGTCTCTCCACTACTATATTTATCTTGAAGAAAGTAGGACCAAGGAAAATAAGTACTCCCTGCCCATCCATCTTGATAACTTAATGCTTCTCTCTGCCTGCAGCATTGTACATTAACGTTTTGAGCAAAATCTATAGGTCAATCAATCTCCTGCTTGAACCAAAGTGCCAATCTGTCATGTACTGTAATGCTCTCTCTCTCTTCTAACCAAATTTTTAGACTCTGAATTCATTTTTCTAGATGATTCTGTCAATGTGCTGCATGATAGAAAACAAGTCATATGTTAGCCATGCTTGCACACTACCTGATAAGCATCACCATGAACTACTGCTTGATAGATGGCCATATTAATGTAAATATATCTTTATTATAAATCTCTGAACCATAGACTCTTTCCCTCAAAGAAGAATCCTAATATCATGCTAGTCACGAAAGGAAAATAAAAGGAAAACTTTTTGACATTCTAAAATATTTTCCCACCATTTCACAGGAATACTACATAAAAGAGGTTATCTAATTAGAATTATCTAGTATAATTCATTGAAAATTATAACCATAAACAGTTGCATTTGCAGTATGCCCTAAAGGAAAGTTACTTGGACTTTTTGAGTTTCAATTTCTTCTCTTGCAGAATGTTACATGCTAACATGATACATGCTAAGACCAATAGAAATTCATAGATAAATATTTGTTTTCATGCATCAAATATGCTCAGCACTAGAGAGACACTGTGTCAATTAATTTAAACTTGTGTCTTAGTCACTCAGCCATGTCTGACACTCTGCAACCTCATGGATTATAGCCCATCAGGCTTCTCTGTCCATGGGATTCTCCAAGGAAGAATATTGGAGTGGGTTCCAGGTGATTCCAGATTCCCTTCTCCAGGTAATCTTCCTGACCCAGGAATCAAATTCAGGCCTCCTGCATTGCAGGCAGATTCTTTACCATCTGAGCCACCAGTGAAACCCTAATTCACAAGTATATATAAATTAAGTAAGAAAGTATATGGAAACTTTTTAGTGAGATGTTGATTCAAATAGATAGATGATAAATGTCAGACTCTGTTTTACTGCATGTGTTTGGTAACGTGACAAAACCTTGACATATCTCATTTACTGATGTTGATGTCACCACTTCACTCACAAGACTGCAAGTCGGCTCAGTCAGTACTTCTGTCAGGCACCTTGGGAACCCTCTGTAGGACTCCTGAGAAAAGAAACCATATCACACAAATCAAAAGTACATGCCACATGGGCAAACAGAGAAGAGTTTATTATAAGAATTCCTAGTAATTTATCTTCGTAGCCCTGTAATTGTTCTGCTCATATAACAATGAAATATAACCACCAAAGTTGATATAACTTTTGGCTGCCTTACAGCTTTTAGATGGATACTCAGATGTTATGGTCCAATATATTGACCTGAAATATTAAAACTGTCAAAACATACTAACTGAACTCAACTGAATTGATATGCTCCTTTAGTTCAAGCTACTCAGTGTTAACAGTAAACTTTATCATTTGCAATTTTCCATTCCTGTAAGCTCCTTAATCCTCACCCCACATTTAATCTTTCTCTTTCTTTACTCTTTCTTTTCCTTCTTTCTTTCCTCCCATCAATTCTTCTTTTCTAGTCTTTCTTTCCTAAAAAAACAAAAACAATGATGGAGGGAAAAAAGCTGTTTCTATCACTTGCTTATCTCAAATCACACCAAACTCTGAAAGCAAATTTCCCCTCACTAATAATATTTACAAATTTTCTGCAAGTCAATTTGTCCACAAATGTATTGACTTGCTGTGAGAGTTGTTATGAAAAAGCGTAGCCAGACCAGTTCATATTAAAAGCCTCAAATACAGTAATGGAGCCAGAAATGGACCTCCCCATGGCCTGTGATGTCTACCGTAAGAGAAATAAAGGGAGTCAGAATAAATATCACCTTGCAGTAAATATTTTCCACATACACTGTTGAGAAAGGTGGGGTTGAGATCTACTCAGAAATAGAAAACAAACAGACAGCTGAAAAGCAGAGAACTGAAGCAGTGGTTAAAATACAAATATCATCAAATAATCTTAAGGTGATCTATATTTCAGTTCAGTTCAGTTCAGTCACTCAGTTGGTGTCCGACTCTTTGCAACCCCATGGACTGCAAAACACCAGGCCTCTCTGTCCATCACCAATTCCTGGAGTTTACCCAAGCTAGTCCATTGACTTGGTGATGCACCATCTCATCCTCTGTCGGCCCCTTCTCCTCCTGCCTCCAATCTTCCCCAGCATCAGGATCTTTTCCAGTGAGTCAGTTCTTTGCATCAGGTGGCTAAAGTATTGGAGTTTCAGCTTCAACATCAGTCCTTCCAATGAATATTCAGGACAGATTCCCTTCAAGATGGACTGGTTGGATCTCCTTGCTGTTCAAGGGACTCTCAAGAATCTTCTCCAACACCACAGTTCAAAAGCATCAATTCTTCGGTGCTCAGCTTTCTTTATAGTCCAACTCTCACAACCATACATGACTACTGGAAAAAGCGTAGCCTCGTCTAGACAGATCTTTGTTGGCAAAATGATGTCTCTGCTTTTTAAAATGCTTTCTAGATCAGTCATAACATTTTTCCAAGGAGCAAGCATCTTTTAATTTCATGCCTGCAGTTACCATCCTCACTGATTTTGGAGCCCCCCAAAATAAAGTCTGTCATTGTTTCCACTGTTTCCCCATCTATTTAACATGAAGTGATGGGACTAGGTGCCATGATCTAGTTTTCTGAATGTTGAGTTTTAAGCCAATTTTTTCACTCTCCTCTTTCAGATTCATCAAGAAGCTCTTTAGTTCTTTTTCACTTTCTACCATAAGAGTGGTTTCATCTGCATATCTGAAGTTATTGATATTTTCCCCAACAATCTTGGTTCCAGCTTGTGTTTTATCCAGTCCAGCATTTCTCATGATGTACTCTGCATATAAGTTAAAGAAGCAGGGTGACAATATACAGCCTTGACATACTCCTTTCCCATTTTGGAACCAGTCTGTTGTTCCATGCCCAGTTCTAACTGTTTCTTCCTGACCTGCATACAGATTTCTCATGAGGCAGGTCAGGTGTTTTGGTAGACTCATCTCTTGAAGAATTTTCCATAGTTTGTTGTGATCCACACAGTCAAAGGCTTTGGCATAGTCAATAAAGCTGAAAGAGTTTTTCTGGAACTCTTGCTTTTGTGATGATCCAACGATGTTGGCAATTTGATCTCTCGTTCCTCTGCCTTTTCTAAATCCATTGAACATCTGGAAGTTCATGTTTCACATACTGTTGAAGCCTGTCTTGGAGAGTTTTGAGCATTACTTTACTAGTGTGTGAAATGAGTGCAATTGTGTGGTAGTTTGAACATTCTTTGGCATTGCCTTTCTTTGGGATTCAAATGAAAACTGACCTTTTCCAGTCCCATGGCCAATACTGAGTGCAGTATTTTCACAGCATCATCTTTGAGGATTTTAAATAGCTCACCTGGAATTCTATCATCTCCACTAACTTTGTTCATAGTGATGCTTCCTAAGGCCCACTTGACTTCACATTCCATGATGTCTGGCTCTAGGTGAGTGATCATACCATCACGATTATCTGGGTCATGAAGATGTTTTTTGCATAGTTCATCTGTGTATTCTTCCCATCTCTTCTTAATATCCTCTGCTTCTGTTAGGTTCATACCATTTCTGTCCTTTATTGTGCCCATCTTTGCATGAAATGTTCCTTTTGTAACTCTAAGTTTCTTGAAGAGATCTCTAGTCTTTCCCATTCTATTGTTTTCCTCTATTTCCTTGCACTGATCACTGAGGAAGGCTTTCTTATCTTTCCTTGCTATTCTTTGGACCTCTGCATTCAAATGGGTGTATCTTTCCTTTTCTCCTTTGCTTTTTGTTTCTCTTCTTTTCACAGCTATTTGTAAGGCCTCCTCAGACAGCCATTTTGCTTTGTTGCATTTTTTTTTCCTTGAGGATGGTCTTGATCCCTATCTCCTGTACAATGTCATGAACCTCGGACCATAGTTCTTCAGGCACTCTATCAGATCTAATCCCTTGAATGTATTTGTCACTTCCACTGTATAATCATAAGGGATTTGATTTAGGTCATACCTGAATGGACTAGTCGTTTTCCCTACTTTCTTCAATTTAAGTCTGATTTTGGCAATAAGAAGTTCATGATGTGAGCCACAGTCAGCTCCCAGTCTTATTTGTTCTGACTGTATAGAGATTCTCCATTTTGGGCTGCAAAGAATATAATCAATCTGATTTTGGTGTTGACCATCTAGTGATGTCCACGTGTAGAGTTTTCTCTTGTGTTGTTGAAGAGGGTGTTTGCTATGACCAGTGTGTTCTCTTAGCAAAACTCTGGCCTATAGCATAATGCTCTAAAAGTTTTGCTTCATTGCTAACTTTGAAAATGAGTACCAGCCAACAGAAAGAAGTGAACCCTAATTTTTTCAAGTCCCTGATAACAAGTTTCTGAATGCATCTACACTGGGCTGCAGATTTCTTAAAGGAATATCTGCTTACACATATAATTATACTGGTTCTTAATAAGGTACATGTCCTCAGCTTATTACTAGTGGGCTAAGCCAACATGAAATTAAATAATCCAATATATTTTTTCCTTGAGAGAGAGAATGACTCACAAAGAAATGTTGTGTTCCATTCTTTGTATGGCTAGAATTTATTAGACAATTCATAATCATAATAAAGGAAATAATTCTGTATGCACCCTTCTCTATTAAAATAAAGACCATTGTTTTCAATTATTCTTCCATGGACTCACTAAATATAGAGAAAATTCAAAGTTTAGTTAGAAATCACTGGGGAATGGACAAATATGATATTATGTGCCTCTTCCAAAGAACCATTGTAATCATCTAAAAATTGACAGGGGAATAAACAAGATATTTTATTCTTTATTTCCACACTGCTCTTATCAACATGGATTTTTTTTTTTTTTTTTTTGTCTGTCAGTACTGACACTAAGCTCTCAAGATTGTATAGTTAAGCATTATGATCTATGGTCCTATAAGTGCCTAGAGCTGTGGGTGAGTGCAAACACTTTGAATTTCAACCTCATGTGTTTCTTTTATAGGTCTGTAGATATTGCCTCTGAGATCTAGTTATATTCCCAAGAATGTCAGCATTCAGTATAAATTCACTACGTAGTCAGAAGGTTGAAATTGTTCAGACGAGATTTCTACGAACCCACATAGAGAAAGATGAATCTTCAGAGGGCCATGTGAACAATAAGAAAGTCTTCTGGCTCTGGATCAGGGTTATTTCTTTGACCATCAAGCAGTAGGCTGTGGGAACTTCAAGTAGAAAGCTGTAACAAAGCAATAAAATATCTCAGGTGAGGTTCACCTAGAGTTTAGACGAATATGACCAGACCAGGTAGAAACAGAATAAATTCTCTCTCAACATGCCGTATAATACAATAAAATGTAGAGGTATTTACCAGATCAATATATATGTGTGAGTGTAACAGAAAAAAAAAATTAGAACACTGAATTTTGTTTCCTTTTTTGGTTAGAAAAAAGGTAAAATTACCTTTTCTCTGTCTCTCTCATTCTCTTTTTTCTTTCTCTAAGCTGAATATGTAGTACTATATATTTTAAAATATGTAACATTCGTCAGCATGCTTGTTACTTTTGTTTTATTTATAACATTAATCAAAATATAATTAGAATCAACAACAATAAGTACATTCATATCCACTCTCCTAATCCAAATTTCATTACATATTGACCTCCATATATAAACACATATATTTTATATGAATAGAATAATGGCAACTGAAAGAAACTTAAAACCTGTTTTTACTGCAATGCAATAGAAACAATAAGCATCTATATTATACCCAAGTTCTATGTATCTTTAATACAGTTTGAAAACCACAAGGGTCTGCCAAGTTTTATAACTAATGAATTCCAAAAAAGTAAGACTACCTTAAATATCTAACATAAAGTATATGCATCACTGTGGCTACCACAAATATGTGGAAGTTCAAACTCTAAAAGGGAAGTAATTGGATGCATGTCTCTGCCCACACACTTCTCAACTAAATTAAACTGAGAAAGTGATTTAACATCTGTGAGCCTTAGCCTATTTACTGTAAAATTAAAATAACATTTTTCATATATATGGCATTATTTATTAACTATAACTATTATTTACGCCATAGAAAAGGCTGAGGAAATGCTATCTGAACAGCACTTAAGAAATAAATAGAATTTGGAACTGGGAACAAAAAGCCCTGATGAAAGTGAAAGTGGAGAGGAAAAGGGCAAAGCCAACATCAGAAAACGAAGATCATGGCATCCGTCCCATCACTAATGGGAAAAGATGGGGAAACAGTGGAAACAGTGTCAGACTGCTGGCCAAAACACTGCAGATGGTGACTGCAGCCAGAAAAAAAGACGTACCGGGGGAACCAACCAGAAGCAACAAAAGCAGAGAACAGGAGGGAGGGGGGGAGAGAGGAGGGAAGAGGAGATAGACTGGGAGAGGGAGAGGAACCAGGGCCACCCGGAAGAGGAAGGAGAGAGAGTGGGAGGGAAGGGGGAGGAGAGGGGAACAGAGGAGAGATGGTGGAGGACACTGACCGATAATGTGAGTCTGAGTGACCCCGAGAGTTGGTGAGGACAGGGAGGCCGGCATGCTGCAGTTCATGGGGTCGAAAGAGCGGACACGACTGAGCGACTGATCTGATCTGATGGAACAACAGACTGGTTCCAAATAGGAAAAGGAGTACGTCAAGGCTGTATATTGTCACCCTGTTTATTTAACTTATATGCAGAGTACATCATGAGAAATGCTGGGCTGGAAGAAGCACAAGCTAGAATCAAGATCGCCGGGATAAATATCAATAACCTCAGATATGCAGATGACACCAACCTTATGGCAGAAAGTGAAGAGGCACTAAAAAGCCTCTGATGATGGAAGCGAAAGAGGAGAGTGAAAAAGTTGGCTTATAGCTCAACATTCAGACAACAAAGATCATGGCATCTGGTCCCATCACTACATGGGAAATAGATGGAGAAATAGTGGAAACAGTGTCAGACTTTATATTTTGGGGTTCCAAAATCACTGCAGATGGTGACTGCAGCCATGAAATTAAAAGACGCTTACTCCTTGGAAGAAAAGTTATGACCAAACTAGATAGCATATTGAAAAGCAGAGACATTACTTGGCCAACAAAGGCCCGTGTAGTCAAGGCTATGGTTTTTCCAGTAATCATGTATGGATGCAAGAGTTGGACTGTGAAAAAAGCTGAGCACTGAAGAATTGATACTTTTGAACTGTGGTGTTGGAGAAGACTCTTGAGAGTCCCTTGGACTGCAAGGAGATCCAACCAGTCCATTCTGAAGGAGATCAGCCCTGGGTGTTCCTTGGAAGGAATGATGCCATAGCTGAAACTCCAGTACTTTGGCCACATCATGCAAAGAGTTAACTCATTGGAAAAGACACTGATGCTGGGAGGCATTGGGGCCAGGAGGGAAAGGGGACAACAGAGGATGAGAGGGCTGAATGGCATCACCAACTTGATGGGCATGGGTCTGAGTGAACTCTGGGAGTTGGTGATGGACAGGGAGGCCTAGTGTGCTGCAATTCATGGGGTCACAAAGAGTCAGATACGACTGAGCGACTGAACTGAACTGAACATGATTTTATATAAAAATGGTGTTGATGTTGAAGCATTTAGGAAAGAAATTCTGTCTTGTTTTCTTAATTACATTTGTGATGAACACAGGACTAATGAAATTAATAAAGATTAACACAAATGCGTACATTCGTGCTCAGTTTCTTCAATAGTCTCTGATTCTTTGCCACCCTATGGACTATAGCATGCCAGTCTCAGCTGTCCATGGGATTCTCTAAGGAAGAATCCTAGAGTGAGTTGCCACCCTCTCCTCAAGGAGATATTCCCAATTCAGGAATCAAATTGGTTTCTCCTGCATCTCCTCCATTGCAGGTAGATTCTTTACCCACTGAGTCACCTAGGAAGCCCTAACACAAGTAGATTTTGCTAAATAAAATTATTTTTAATAACACATCCTATTTATAAATAACCAAAGAAAATGAGTTGAATTTTAAAAAAACTGACTTTGGTTATCAATTTATTTTTAAAATTAAATGGAAAAGGTAAATGCGTTCTTTTTTCAGTTAATTTCAACTTTTCTCCACTTCTCCCCATGGACTTCTTTCCAATTATGATATGTCAAAGAAATATAGATTTGTCTCTGTTTCCTAAAATAATGTGCTCTTCTTCCATGGGCAATTTTTTCATTTATTCCTGACCCCTGAATTGTGCTATTTGGGAAAAAAAAAAAAAAATTATTGGCATCTGTTCAGCTGATACTTAAAATTGTGTAAGCTTTAGTTGTAATTACAAACTGCACAATTCAGAGAGATATTGAGACCTGTAATATAAAACAAAATAACACTGAGGCATGACATCAGCAGACTGGCAAAATAGGAGTTTTATACTATCTTCCCCACAAAACCACCAATTCAGACATCATTCGGGATGGGAGTCACTTTGTGACAGTCTGAGAATTCAGCAGAGAAGCTCTGGCTTAAGACTGGGGAAAAAAAAATCTGAGATTGATGGATAATTTCACTTTATTCATGTCAGCCCCCTCCAAGGTGAGAAGCTGAGTGCCAAGAAGACCTTCTGAGCCAATGATTTCTCCCACTGGGAAAAAGTGGGAGCTTGTGAATGAGCTCCTGGATTCTCCCATTGTGGGAGATACTGCTAGAGAGGCCCGTGGCTTTCTCATCTCACCCAGAATACTGAGGGGTGCTGCAACATGACTGGGGATGGGTCAGGGAGGGGCTGGAACAGCAGCTGCACACAATCCCTCCAAGAATGTTCCCAAGTGGGAACAAGATGTGTGGAGCCAGGATATCTATAGAAAGGCTTTGAAAATGCTTCAGGATCCTTAGTATGGCTGACTGAAAGTATTTCTCTCCCAAACCAGTCAGTAAACACCAGGGGAGATGATAGCATATTGAAATGTGAGAGAGCAATGAAATGCTTCAAAGAACATGAAAAATCAAGGAAACATGACACCACCAGAGGGATATAATAATTTTCCAATAACTGACCACAAAATAATGCAGATGTGCAATTTGCTCCTTAAATCTTTCAAAACAGTTGTTTTAAGGAAGCTCAGTAAGCTGTCAGAAAACATAAAAGGGTGATTCAATGAAATCTGATAAATGAATGGATAAAGATTATACATGTGTGTGTGTGTGTGTGTGTGTGTGTGTGTCTATATATATGTACACACGAACTCAATGGACATGAGTTTCAGTAAACTCTGGGAGATAGTGGAGGACAGGGAAGTCTGGCATGCTGCAGTCCATGGGGTCACAAAGAGTCTGACACGATTTAGTCATTTAGCAACAACACACAAACACACACACATATATACAACAAAGCCAAAACTGCAAACTATGTCATTTCACACAAAGTTTAGTGATATGTTTAAAATTCAGTATGTTTCTTTTTTTCTTTATAAAACAAAAGGTGTATTGTCACTGAAAAAATATTTTTAAAAATCATTTCCTGAGGATCCAAAGATAATCACTTGATACTCTTGATATATATGTTTTACAGCTTTATTTTTCTTCCCCCTTCTCTTCCTTATTTCCCACATTTCTTCCTTCTTGCCTTCATTCCTTCTCGCCTTACTTCTCTCCACTCCCCCTTATATTCTTCTTTCTGTATGTTATCTGCCTGTTGTTCTTTAGTGGCATATCTGCCCTTTATCCTCTATTTCCTGGCTAGTGGATTCCTACTAACTCCTAACAAGAAACATTGATGGGAGAACAAAATGGCAGAGGAGTAGGTGGATGTGCAGTACATCTCTCTCCACGGATATGTCAGGAATAGACCTTCAGACACAGAAGTGCATTCAGAACACCAGCTGAAAGTGAACAGGAATACCTAACCAGTGGAAAAGAATATACAGAACCATGCAAAACTCAGGAAGATGAAGGAACTAGGGGGAAAAAACAGGAGTGTTAGTAGGACTGGACCTGCCCTCAGCAGGTGGGAGGACTGAAGCAGGGCTCAGATCCCCACAAAGGGGCAATTGTCTGAGTCAGAGGAGAAATATTTAAAGCTGCAAGTGAAACAGCAGATCTGTGGCAGCCTAAAACGAATGAGAATCAGACAGTCCTTGCCACAGCCATCCATACCCCAGACAGCAATGCAGGTCCCCTGGAATGTGCAGCAGCTGGGAGCTGGAGTTTAGGGATTGTGGAGCAGTCCCAGGGCAAGGGCTGCTGTTGACTGTGGAGAGACATATTAAGGGTGTGTGAGGGAGGAGATGGTAGTGGGAAATGTTTGGGAGGAAAGCAGGGCAGCCAAGGAAGCAATACTGCTGAGTCATGCATAGTGGGTGGAACCATCACCATAGCCTCTCTCCCCCCACAGGCCAGCATCAGCAGCTGAACAATAGAGAGTCTGGCTCATCAAATGCCTGAGGCACTGAACTACAGAGTAGGACACCACCCAGGGTGCTCCTTTAAGGGACTGATGCACCCATCTACAGAGTAAGACTACCGCCAAGGGGGGCCTCTATGTGCCTGCTGTGCTGAACAACAGAGAAGGACCCCAGGCAAGGGAGCCCTCCAAGTGCCTGAATGGGCAGAGCTACAGAGAAAGACTGGCCTAAGAGGCCTTCTGATTGCCAGCTACAAGAGGTTTGAGAAAAGACTTTGATAGGGCCGTAACTCCTGTGGGGGAGGCAGTCCATGTCCCTGCACACTTTGTGCCGCCAGAGTCCCCACAAGCCAAGCAGCTGGGCCACCATCACATTCAGCTCTCATGGGTGCAGAGCTGCTACAGGCAAAACAAACAAACAAAAAATCTTGCGTCTATGCAAGCAGGACTTCGGTCGTGTCCAACTCTTTGAGACCCTGTAGACTGTGGCCTGCCAAGCTTCTCTGTCAGGGGGGTTCTCCAGGCAAGAATACTGTAGTGTATATTGGCCAATACTGTCTACCCTTCTAGAGAACTATATAGTTCCTGCGGCCCTAGCCACCAACTCCTCTGAGTACCTGGTGCTTCCAGAACCTCTGTGACCCAAGCAGCTGGACCACCTTCCACACCTGGCCCTCACAGGGGCAAACCCAAATCATCCTGGGCAGCCTCAGGAGCAATCCCCAGGGGATGACCCACAGGCAGAGGTAGAAATAAAAGCACAATTGAAACCCAGGGGTAGTGTGGCTAAGGCAGAAGACTCAAAACCTTTCCACCAGCTGTACAAGCTACAGATTAAATCCACATGATCAACTTGGCAGACTATGTCTCTATGGAATATTTAAAAGGACACTGAGAGCTCCCACAAAAGAAAATGCACTAGATCTGATAGCTGTGGACATTGGAGGCAAGAACACACAGGTGTAGGGCCAGATTAGACTCTGAGCTGCCCCCACAACAGGTCCACAAATCAGCACAGTATTGGAGGGCATTCTAGGGAGCTGAGGTGGACTGTGACTCCCAGCGAAGGAAAGGGCTCTGACAGCAGGGATTCAAGAAAATCATTTATTATTCTTATGTTTTGACTTGTTCTGTAGACTCTTTTGGATTATTTTCTCCCTCCCCACCACCCCCCACCCCTGCCACATTGTAGTTGTTGATTTTATTGGCACTATGAAATCTGATTAAAGTTGTGAGCTTTTTTTTTTTCCTCAGTCATATTCTTTACTGTTGTTATAAACATCTGCCTCTACATTGGGCTTTTGCAGTTTTGTGGAGTTTTCCTCTTTTTTCTCTCTCTTTTTTAATTTTTTAAACCTACTATTATTTTTTCTACATTTTTCACGTTCTTTTTTTTCCTACTGTTCTTTTCCCCTTGCAGTTAAATTTTACTGTAGATAAATCTTTATCTACTTCTATTTAACTTTGCATATATATTCTTTCTTCTCAACATATTTGTTAATTTTATTTTCATTGCTTTATTCCCCAATTGGCACCTTGCTTTAGTTTTGTTTTCCAGTTTGTGCTTTAGTTAGTTTTTTTTTCTTAACTGGTAGATATAATTTTTGGTTTCCTTTGTTCGCTGGGCCAGTCATTGTACTTTATTTTTGTTGGACTGTTCTGATTTTGTTTATGGGTGTATATGTATATATGTATATTCAGCCACACTTTTTATTGTTGTTATAAACCTCCACCTCTACATTGGGTTTTTGCAGTTGTCTTTTTTTTTTCTTCTTCTTCTTCCTTTTTTTCTTTCTCTTTTTTTATAATTTTGATTTTTAATTTTTTGTAATCTATTAAATTTTTCCAAATTTATTACTTTGTTTGCCTTTCCTACTGTTCTTTTGCCCTTGCAGTTAATCTTTAATATATATAAATCTTCTTCATCTATCTCTATTTAACTTTGCATATCTATTCTTTCTTTCCTTTCTTTACTACCCTGTCAACATATTAGTTCGTTTTGTTTTCATTGCTTTATACCCCACTTGACACTTGGCTTTAATTTTGTTTTCCAGTTTGTGCTTTAGTTAGTTTTGTTCTTAACTGATAAATATAATTTTTTATTTCTTTTGTTCACTGGGTCAATCTACTGTACTTTATTTTAGTTGGACTGTTTGCTTATGGGTGTATATGTATAGTGTATATTCCATTATATTAATTATTATATGCCTGATTTTGTAACTGCCATTTGTCTGAGGTTCATCCTTGGTTTTCTCTCTCTCTCTCTCTCTTTTTTTTTTTTTAAATCTCACTTAATGCCATAACAAACCACTTGTGGAATATTTGTTCTTGACCAAAGGTCAAGCCCTGAACCTTTGAAGTGGGAGCATTGACTCCAAGACTCTAGGCTACCAGAGAACTAACCCTAGGGAGTGGGATTCCCTGGTGGCTCAGAGGTAAAGCATCTGCCTGCAATGCGGGAGACCCGGGTTTGATCCCTGGGTTGGGAAGATCCCCTAGAGAAGGAAATGGCAACCCACTCCAGTACTCTTGCCTAGAAAATTCCATGGATGGAGGAGCCTGGTGGGCTATAGTCCATGGGGTCGCAAAGAATTGGACATGACTAAGCAACTTCAGTCACTCACAACCCTAGGGAGTATCAAATAGTGAGAACTCACACTAAGGAAACCAGTTGAATTCAACATCCAGTAACACCCAACCACCAGTAGCAACCTGTGCAGAATGCCTCATTTAAACAAAAAAGCAAAAATACAAACCCAATCACCAGCAGACAGGATTATCACCTCACTTAGCCTTGCCCATCAAAGAAAAAACAAACAAACAAACAAAAAACTCAGCACAAATATCACTCTATAAGAAGATTAAACAAACCACTGGACCAAGCTAAGGAGGGCATAAACCAAAAGGAAGAAAGCAGTTGTAAATATAATATACTTATTATTATATATATATATATATATATATATATGATGAAAAGGCAGAGATACACTACACAAATGAAGGAACAAATTAGAAACACAGAAGTCCAAATAAAGGAAGAGGAAATATGCAAACTACCCAAAAAAATAATTCAGAATAATGAGAGTAAAGATGATCAAAAATCTTGAAAACAAAATGAAGAAAATGCAAAAATCAATTAACAAAGACCTAGAAGAATTAAAGATAAATGTTAATTTATCCTATTAATTTATTTAAACAACAGAATTACTGAAATTAAAAATACTCTGGAAGGATCCATAGCAGAATATCTGAAAGAGAAGAACTAATCAGTAAACTGGAAGATAAAATGGTGGAAATAACTTCTGAAGAGCAGAATAAAGTAAAAAGAATGAAAAGAACTCAAGATAGTCTCAGAGACTTCTGGGACAATATCAAATGCACCAACATTCAAATTATAGGGGTCTCAGGAAAAGATGAGAAAAAGAAAGGGTGTGAGAAATTTTTTAAAGAGATTATAGTTGAAAAATTCCCCAACATGGAAAAGGAAAGTCAATCAAGTCCAAGAGGCACAAAGAGTCCCATACAGGATAAACCCAAGGAGCAAAACACCAAGACACATACTAATCAAACTAACAAAGACTAAACACAAAGAATATTAAAAGCAGCAAGGGAAAAGCAATAAGTAATAACAAGGGAACCCCATACATTTAACAACTGATCTTTCAGCAGAAACTCTGCAGGCCAGAAGGGAATGGCAGGACATATTTAAAACACTGAAAGGTAAAAATGTACAACCAAGATTACTGTACCCAGCATTATCTCATTCAAATTTGATGGAGCAATGAAAAGTTTTTCAGACAAGCAAAAGTTAAGAGAATTCAGTACCACTAAATCAGCTTTACAACAAATGTTAAGGGGACATATACAGTCAAGAAATACAAGAAAAGGAAAAAGATCTACAAAATCAACCCCAAACAATTAAGAAAATGGCAATAGGAACATATATATCAGTAGTTACTTTAAAAGTAAATGAATTAAATGTTCCAACACAGACTGGCTGAATGGCTACAAAAACAAGACTCATATATATGCTGTCTACAAGAAACCCACTTCAGACCTCAAGACATATGTAGACTAAAAGTGGGAGGATGGAAAAATATATTTCAAGCAAATGGGAAGCAAAAGAAAGCTGGAGTAGCAATCCTTATATCAGATGAAATAGACTTTAAAATAAAGATTACAAGAGATAAGGAAGGACACTACATAATAATCAAGGAATCAATCCAAGAGGAAGACATAGCAATTGTAAATATCTATGCACTGAACATAGGAACACCTCAATACATAAGACAAACACTAATAGACATAAAAAGAGAAATTGACAGTAACACAATAATTTTAGGAGATATTAACACCCCACTCACACCAACGGACAGATCATCAAAACAGAAAATTAATAAACACAATTCTTAAATGATACATTAGATGAGATGGATCTCATTCATATCTTCAGGACATTCCATCCAAATGCAGAAGAATACACCTTCTTCTCAAGTTCACAAGAAACATTCTCCAGGATAGACCACATCTTGGGTCACAAATCAAACCTCAGTAAATTTAATAAAGTTGAAATCATATCAAGTGTCCTCTTCTCTGACCACAATGCTAGCAGACTAGATATCAATTGCAATTAAAAAAAAAAAATAAGAAACGTTAACACATCCAGATTAGCAGTTCAAGAGGGAAGTTTATAGCAATACAATCCTACCTCAAGAAACAAGAAAACCATAGAATAGACAACGTAACTTTACACCTAAAAGAACTGGAAAAAGAACAACAACAACAACAAAAACCCAAAATTAGCAGAAGGAAAGAAATCATAAGTATCTGAGCAGAAATAAGAAGAAATGAAAGAAACAATAGCAATGATAAATGAAACGAAAAGCTGGTTCTTTGAAAAGATAAACAAAATTGACAAACCTTTGGCCAGGCACATCAATAAAGAAACAGAGAAGAATCAAACCAACAAAATTAGAAAAGAAAAAAGAGAGATTACTATAGACAATGCAGAAATACAAAGGACTATAAGAGACTATTATGAGCAACTATATGGCAATTAGATGGATAACCTGGAAAAAAGGCACAGATTCTTAGAAAAGTTAAATCTTCCACGACTGAACCAGGAAGATATAGAAATTATGAACAGCCCAATTACAAGCACTGAAATTGAAGCTCTGATCAAAAATCTCCCAAAAACAAAAGCCCAGGACCAAATCACTTCACAGGAGAATTCTATCAAACATTTAGAGAAGAGCTAATGTCTATTCTTCTAAAACTCTTTCAAAAAATTGCATAGGAAGGAACACTTCCAAACTCATTCTACAAGGCTATCTTTATACCAAAACCAGACAAGATCAGATCAGATCAGATCAGTCGCTCAGTCATGTCCAGCTCTTTGCGACCCCATGAATCCCAGCACGCCAGGCCTCCCTATCCATCACCCAACTCCCAGAGTTCACTCAGACTCATGTCCATCGAGTCAGTGATGCCATCCAGCCATCTCATCCTCTGTTGTCCCCTTCTCCTCTTGCCCCCAATCCCTCCCAGCATCAGAGTCTTTTCCAATGAGTCAACTCTTCACATGAGGTGGCCAAAGTACTGGAGTTTCAGCTTCAGCATCATTCCTTCCAAAGAAATCCCAGGGCTGATCTCCTTCAGTATGGACTGGTTGGATCTCCTTGCAGTCCAAGGGACTCTCAAGAGTCTTCTCCAACACCACAGTTCTAAAGCATCAATTCTTTGGTGCTCAGCCTTCTTCACAGTCCAACTCTCACATTCATACATTACCAAAGGAAAAACTACAGCCTTGAATAGACGAACCTTTGTTGGCAAAGTAATGTCTCTGCTTTTGAATATGCTATCTAGGTTGGTCATAACTTTCCTTCTAAGGAGTAAGCGTCTTTTAATTTCATGGCTGCAGTCACCATCTGCAGTGATTTTGGAGCCCCCCAAAATAAAGTCTGACACTGTTTCCACTGTTTCCTCATCTATTTCCCATGAATTGATGGGACCGGATGCCATTATCTTCATTTTCTGAATGTTGAGCTTTAGGCCCACTTTTTCACTCTTCACTTTCACTTTCATCAAGAGGCTTTTTAGTTCCTCTTCACTTTCTGCCATAAGGGTGGTGTCATCTGAATATCTGAGGTTTTTGGTATTTCTCCTGGCAATCTTGATCCCAGCTTGTGTTTCTTCCAGTCCAGCGTTTCTCATGATGTACTCTGTACATAAGTTAAATAAACAGGGTGAAAATATAGAGCCTTGATGTATTCCTTTTCCTATTTGGAACCAAGACAGCACTAAAAAAGAAAACTACAGGCCAATATAACTGATGAACATAGATTGAAAAATTCTTAATAAGGTTTTAGCAAAAAGAATTCAGCAACACATCAAAAAGCTCATACACCATGGTCAAGTTGGGTTTATTCCCAGGGATGCAAGGATTCCTCAATGTACACAAATCAATCAATGTGATACACCATATTAACAAATTGAATGGTAGAAATCATATCATAATCTCAGTGGTTGCAGAAAAAGACTTTGAATAAATTCAGTACCCATTTGTGATTAAAATTCTTCAAAAAATAGGTATAGAAGGAACCTACATCAACAAAGTAAAGGCTTTATATGATAAAGTGAAAGTGAAGCCACTCAGTCCTGTCTGACTCTTTGCGATCCCATGGAATGTAGCTTACCAGGTTTCTCCATCCATGGGATTTTCCAGGCAAGAGTACTGGAGTGAGTTGCTAATTTCGTTCTCCAGGGGATCTTCCCAACACAGGGATGCATTGCAGGCAGACACTTTACCCTCTGAGCCACAGGGAAGCCCATGTAATGGCTTATATGATAAGCCTACAGCAAACATTATTCTCAATGGTGAAAAACTGCAATCATTCCCCCTAAGATAAGGAACAAGACAAGGGTGCCCACTTCCCCACTATTATTCAATATAGTTCTAGAAGTCCTAGGTACAGCAATCAGAGAAGAAAAAGAAATAAAAGGAATCCACATCAGAAAAGAAGAAATAAAAAAGCTCTCACTGTTTGCAGATGACATGATAATGTACAAAGAAAATCCTAAAGATAGTTAGAAAATTACTGGAGCTAATCAATGAATTTAGCAAAGTTGTAGGATACAAAATCAATACACAGAAATCATTTGCATTTCTATATACTAACAATGAAAAATCAGAAAGAGAAATTAAGGAATCAATCCCATTTATCACTGCAACAAAAAGAATTAAGTATCTAGGAATAAAATTACCTAAGGAGGCAAAAGAACTATACACATAAAATTATGAGACACTAATGAAAGAAATCAAAGATGACATAAACAGGTGGAGAGATATTCCATGTTCCTAGGTAGGATGAACGCAGTCTACAGATTCAATGCCATCCTATCAAATTACCAATGGTATTTTTCAGAGAACTAGAACAAAAATTTCACAATTCATATGAAAATGAAAAAGACCCCGAATAACCAAAGTAGTCTTGAGAAAGAAGAATGGAGCTGGAGGAATCAACTTTCCTGACTTCAGATTATACTACAAAACTACAGTCATCAAGAAAGTATGATATTGGCACAAAAACAGAAATATAGACCAATGGAACAAGAGAGAAAGCCCAGAAATAAACCCATGAACCTATGGGTACCCTATATATGACAAGATAGGCAAAAATATACAATAGGGCAAAGACAGTCTCTTCAATAAATTATGCTGGAAAAACTGGACAGCTACATGTAAAAGAATGAAATTAGAACACTTCTTAACACCAGTCAGTTCAGTTCAGTTCATTTGCTCAGTCATGTCTTACTCTTTGTGACCCCATGGACTGCAGCACAGCAGGCCTCACTGTCCATCACCAACTCCCAAAGTCTACCCAAACTCATGTCCATTGAGTCAGTGATGCCATTCAACCACCTCATCCTCTGTTGTCCCTTTCTCCTCCTTCCCTCAATCTTTCTCAGCAACAGGGTCTTTTCAAATGAGTTAGCTCTTTGCACCCGGTGGCCAAAGTATTGGAGTTTCAGCTTCAGCATCAGTCCTTTCAGTGAAGATTCAGGACTGATTTCCTTCAGAATGGACTGGTTGGATCTCCTTGCAGTCCAAGCGACTCTCAAGAGTCTTCTCCAAGACCACAGTTCAAAAGCATCAATTCTTCAGTGCTCAGCTTTCTTTACAGTCCAACTCTCACATCCATACATAACTACTGGAAAAACCATAGCCTTGACTAGATGGACCTTTGTTGACAAAGTAATGTCTCTGTTTTTTAAAATGCTATCTAGGTTGGTCATAACTTTCCTTCCAAGGAGTAAACGTCTTTTAATTTTGTGACTGCAGTCACCATCTGCAGTGATTTTGGAGCCCCCCAAAAATAAAGTCTGACACTGTTTCCACTGTTTCCCCATCTATTTACCATGAAGTGACAGGAATAGATGCCACGATCCTAGTTGTCTGAATGTTGAACTTTAAGCCAAATTTTTCACTCTCCTCTTTACACAAAGATAAATCCAAAATGAATTAAATACCTAAATGTAAGACCAGAAATTATAAAACTCTTAAGAGGAAAACATAGGCAGAACACTCGGTGACATAAATCAATGCAAGATCCTCTATGACCCACCCCCTAGAGTAATGGAAATAAAAACAAAAATAAACAAGCAGGACCTGATTAAACTTAAAATCTTTTGCACAGCAAAGGAAACTGTAAGCACGGTGAAAAAACAACTCTTATAATGGGAGAAAATAATAGCAAATGAGACAACTGACAAAGAATTAATTTCCAAAATATACAAGTAGCACATACAACTCATTACCAGAAAAAACAAACAACCCAATCAAAAAAAAGACCTAAACAGACATTTTTCAAAAGAAGATATACAGATGGTTAACAAACACGTGAAAAGATGCTCAACATCGCTCATTATTAGAGAAATGCAAATCAAAACTACAATGAACTATCACCTCACACTGGTCAGAATGGCTATCATCAAAAAGACTAAAAGCAATAAATTGTAAAGAGAGTGTGGAGAAAAGGGAATGCTCCTGCACTGTTGCTGGGAATGTAAATTGATACAGCCACTATGGAAGATGGTATGGAGATTCCTTAAAAACAACTAGGAATAAAACCATCATATGATCCAGCAATCCCAGTCCTAGTCATATACCCTGAGGGAACCAAAATTGAAAAAGACACATGTATCCCATTGTTCATTGCAGCACTATTTACAATAGTCCTCACCAACTCAATGGACATGAGTTTGGGTGAACTCCAGGAGTTGGTGATGGACAGGGAGGCCTGGCGTGCTTCAATTCATGGGGTCACAAATGACTGAGTGACTGAACTGACTGAACTGAGAAAAATGATACTGAAGAATTTACAGGGCAGCAATGGAGAAACAGACATAGATAGACTCCTCACCTAGCCCCATAGACTTATGGACATGGGGCTAGGCAAGGAGAGGGTGAAATGTATGGAAAGAGTAACATGATAACTTACATTACCATATGGAAAATAGATAGCCAACAGGAATTTGCTCTATGGTTACAAAACTCAAATAGGGGCTCTGTATCAACCTAGACGGGTGGGATGGGGAGAGAAATGGGAAGGAAGTTCAAAAAGGAGGGGGTCTATATATATCTATGGCTGATTCATGTTGAGGTTTGACAGAAAACAACAAAATTCTGCAAAGCAATTGAAGGATTTCCATAACATTTTCAATTTTTATTGAAGGATTTTAATTTTTAAAAAATCAAAAGAAAAAAAAGAAGCACTGATGGAAGGTCAAAGGGTGAAAGGAAGGAAGGGGATAATTTCTTCAGGTCCTCACAAGTGACAACTGCCTCATAAATATAGTTTACTGACACCAGAATGTGGGGGTCAATGGAGGAGGTAGTTAGCATTTGGACTTTCTAACAGTTCTAGCTTTGGCTGAAACAGAACCTCTTCAGTGGATCCATCACCTCCCATAATAACATCTCCAACATTAACAGCTGTAGATTCAACTCTGCCAACACTACCACAGGAGAATTAACTTTTTCTCATCACTGTGAGTCATCCTTTCTTTCTTTTTTTTTTTTTTTTAATATAAAGAGTCATCCTTTGTGATGACTCTATACTGATCATCCTATACTGATCCGCTCCACTTTTCTCTCTTCTTTTCTTCTATCCTTCACTTCTATCCTTTTATGACTTTGTACTTTCAATGCCAAAATGGAGCAGGAACAAGGAAGTTACACTAGGCAAAAAAATAGATGTTATTGCTGAGTTACTTTCCTTCAGAGGATGGCAAAGTATGTCAGACAGGTAACCTAACTAGTGCTGATCAAGTGATTCCTGCTTGACTGTTTAAAATGCCATTTGGGGGAACGCCAAGCTATAATAAAGTTAAATCTCAGTTCAGGGATGTGGGGTTTAAAAATAAGTGACTACTTTCTGGTCTTCTTGTCTTATTTTTTTAATACTATCTGTTTACCAACTAGTTATCAATCCATCTCATCCACCATCTCCTTATCTATATATTATACTTCATATAAAACATACCCCTTCATGGCCCTAAGCCTTGTCATGGCAAAGGGGGCCTGCATAACTCAATGAAGCTATGAGCCATTCCTGCAGGGTCATCTAAGATGGATGTGTCAGACTGAAGAATTCTGACAAGATATGGTCCGCTGGAGAAGGGAAAGACAAAGCACTCCAGTATTCTTGCCACTACAACTCCACTAACAGTAAGAAAAAGTATAAAATATGACATAGGAAGGTGAGCCCTCGAGGTTAGAAGGTGTCCAATATACTCCTGGGGAAGAGTGAAGGGCAATTACTAATAGCTCCAGAAAGAATGAAGTGGCTGGGAGAAAGTGGAAATGATGCTCAGTTGTGGATGTGTCTAGTGGTGAAAAAAGTCCAATACTAAAAAGAGCAATATTGCATAGGGACCTGGAATGTTAGGTCCATGAATCTGGTAAGTTGGACATGGTCAAGCAGGAGATGATGGCAAGAGTCAGTGAACTAAAATAGGAGTGGATAAATTTACTTCAGATGACCATAATATCTACTACTGTGGGTAAGAATCCTTTAGATTCTTGTACTTAAATAAACAGTGCGAGAAATAAAGGAAAACAACAGAATGGGAAAGACTAGAGATTACTTCAAAAAAATTGGAGATGCCAAGAGAATGTTTCATGCAATGATGGGCATGATAAAGGACAGAAACAGTAATGACCTAACAGAAGCAGAAGAGATTAAGAAGAGGTGGCAAGAATACACAGAAGAACTATACATAAAAGGTCTTAATGACCCAGATAATCATGATGGTGTGATCACTCACCTAGATCCAGGCATCCTTGAGTATGAAATCAAGTTGGCCTTAGGAAGAATTACTATGAACAAAGCTAGTGGAGGTGAAAAAATATCCTCCCCTGTTGGCTCAGATGATAAAGCGTCTGCCTACAATGAGGGAGACCCAAGTCCAATCCCTGGGTTGGGAAGATCTCCTGGAGAAGGAAATGGCAACCCATTCCAGTGTTCTTGCCTGGAAATTCCCATGGACAGAGGAGCCTGGTAGGCAACAGTCCATGGGGTCACAAAGAGTCAGACACGACTGAGTGACTTCACTTTCACTTTCAGTGGAGGTGATGGAGTTCCAGCTGAGCTGTTTAAAGTCCTAAAATACAATGCTGTTAAAGTGCTGCACTCAATATGTCAGCAAATTTGGAAAACTCAGCAGTGGCCACAGGACTGGAAAACTTCATTTTTCATATCAATCGTAAAGAAAGGCAAGATCAAAGAATTTTCTAACTGCCATACAATTGTGCTCATTTCACATGCTATAATATTATGTCCAAAATCCTTCAAGCTAGGCTTCAACAGTACATAAATTGAGAACTTACAGATGTACAAGATGGGTTGAGGAAAGGTAGAGAAAACCAGAGATCAAATTGCCAGCATTGTTGGATCATAGAGGAAACAAGGGAATTACAGAAAAGCATCTATTTCTGCTTCATTGGCTATGTTAAAGGGTTTGATTGTGTGGATCACAACAAACTGTGAAAAGTACTTAAAGAGATGGGAATATCAGATGATCTCTCCAGTAGTCATGTATGGTTATGAGAGTGGGACCATAAAAAGGCTGAGTGCAGAAGAATTAATGTTTTTGAATTGTGGTGCTGGAGAAGGCTCTTAAGAGTCCCTTGGACTGCAAGATCAAACCAGTCAATCCTAAAGGATATCAATCCTGAATATTCATTCATTCATTGCAAAGACTGTTGCTAAAATTGAAGCTCCAATACTTTGGCCACCTGAGGCAAAGAGCAGTCTCATTGGAAAAGACCTGGATGTTGAGAAAGATTGAAGCCAAAAGCAGAATGGGGCAGCAGAGAATGAGATGGTTAGATAGTATCACCCAATCAATGGACATGAATCTGAGAAAACTCTGGGAGATAGTGAAGAACAGAGGAGCCTGGTATGTTGCAGTCCATGGGGTCACAAAGAGTCAGACACACCTTAGTGGCTGAACAACAACAACAATAAAACATAAGTATTATGTGTATGGGATTCTCTGGTAGCTCAACTGGTAAAGAATCTGCCTGCAGTGCAGGAGACCTGGGTTCAATTCTTGGCTTAAGAAGATCCACTGGAGAAGGGATAGGCTACCCACTCCAGTGTTCTTGGGTTTCCCTTGTGGCTCAGCTGGTAAAGAATCTGCCTGCAATGTGGGAGACTTGGGTTCAATCCCAGGTTGGGAAGATCCCCTGGAGAAAGGAACAGATCAACTCTTTGCAACCCCATGTACTATGTAGTCTATGGAATTCTGCTGACCAGAATACTGGAATAGGCAGTCATTCCCATCTTCAGAGGATATTCCCAATCCAAGGGTTGAACCCAGGTCTCCTGAATTGCAGGAAGATTTTTCACCAACTGAGCCACCAAGGAAGCAACAATTTATTGTTGTTATCTTTACATGTCAACAGATATTTTCCAATTTGACCTATCTTCTATGATTGAACAGCAAGTCCTTTCTAAGGCCTTATTATACACAATATCACAATTTTATAAGTAATGCATACATGTGCTTATTTATTTTTAATGTCCTATAACAGGAATTATTGTGTCAACAGAAGTTAAACATCACTGATATTTTGATGTTTTTCTTCTGCAAAGGGTTACATCAAACTTTCTTTTCCTCTTGAAGTGAATTAGAATAAGTGTTTTCCTCATACTCTTGCCTCAAATGTTATTTTCAATTTTATTTTGACAGTCTTATTGGTAAACAATTTCATTGCCTTGATCTCCAATGAGGCAGAATATATCTGTCATTTATATGCCTTTTTTTTTTTTTAATTGCCTATGATGACCATTACTCACTTCTCTACTGGAGTGTTTGCCTTATTATTCTTATTTGAAATGTGAAATTTCATTCCAAAGTGCACACTAAATTTTATTTTCCATAAATGTTGATCTTTTTATTTATTTATAATTTTCTGATTTTTTAATTTAAAAAAGTTAATGAATGTAAAAGATATTTTAGATATAGAGGTTAAACTATGCTATGTATTTATATTTAATTTTTTTTCTCTTATCAGGCTTAAAAGGCTTTTTTAAAAATAAATTTTTTAAATTAATACCACCGTTAATCTATTTATTGAAATCAGAACTGAAGGGTTCATATTTGTTAAATTCCTTTTCCTCATATTTTTATCAATTTCCATTGACTGTACCACCAAAATGTTTCCCAAGTCTACACACAGCTATCAACTGCCATCACCTTCCTCCCCAGAAATAATGCAATAACCATTGAACTGTTCTTTCCGGTTCCATTCTTGTTTCCTAATCAATTACTCACAACCTGCATAATCATTTTACAAGTAATGGAATGGAACTCATTTGCCTAAAAATGTTTAATGACTTGCTTTTTCTTAGAATTAAACCTAAAACTTCTCCATGCTCAATCTGAGCCTTCCTAACATCTCCAACCTCATCTGATGACCGGGAAAGAGCTGTTGGTCACTAATCTCCTAACACACTGGCTTTCTGCCACTTTTCAGTAAGCACTAAGCTCTGTGCCACGTGGGGGCTCTTCTTTTGTCCCTTTTCCTTTGTAACGTTCTTCCTCTGGCTCTTCACTGCATCTCAACATCTCCTCAGCTCAGCCTTTAATATATGCCCGCTTTTCTGTATTTTGTAAGCCTATTTATTTTCTTAACAACAACATCTTGAATCCATTCTTTCTTTTTATAGGTATTATTTACCTCCTTAATGAGAGTTAAGTAGGAAGTAAGATTTTTGGGAGAAGAAATCCCAACTAAACTGTTCACTGTGGTATTGTAATCATTTCATAATGTTTAATATAAAGTGAAAGTGAAAGTCGCTCAGTTGTGTCCAACTCTTTGCATCCCCGTGAGCAATACAGTACGTGGAATACTCCAGTCCAGAATACAGGTAAGGGTAGCCTTTCCCTTTTCCAGGGAATCTTTCCAACCCAGGGATTGAACCCAGGTCTTCTGCATTGCAGGTGGATTCTTTACCAGCTGAGCCACAAGGAAAGCCCTTAAAGTAGATGAAAGGAAATGAATATTGTCCTGAATAAGGAAAAAAGAAAAAATGAATGAAATCTCATTTTTCAAATATGGAATCTGAGACTCAGAGAAATGACTTGTTGTTGTTCAAAGTTTAGCCATTATTTTCTCATTAAATTTAAAAGCTGTATGTGTATCTGTGTGTTTGTGCTTTAAGTTTAGATATTGCTGCAAAGAAAGCAGACATTCCCTATAGCCTTAGAAGACAGAACTTTCTAACCTAGTGATTATATAAGGCGTCTGTCCACAGAGCTAAGATACAGTCAGAAACACTTCCCTTATTAGGTACATTAATGACATCAAGCTTTATACTAAGGATTATGAGAAATCACCAAAGTCTTCTGTTGGAAACCAATTTGATTGGATTTGTTAATATAAATATGTATATTCACCTTGCAGGGATTTGGACTAGATGATCTCTGAGATTGATTCAAAACTATATCCCATAATTCTGTGACTTAACATTTGAAATTAGCATCAATACCTTATTTGCATGTATTCTTATATAATTCTACATTTATTGGCAAATAATGGGAATCCCAAGAATTTTTTAAACTGTTTCATTAGAATTTGTTTTAACTTGTTTAGCAGCTGTGAACTATGGCAAAGTTCTGTCAGAAACTTTGAAAGAACAATTTTAAATCCTAAACTGTTATATCACATATTTTTATTCATTTCCTAGACCATGTATACGTGAATAATATGTTCACCTTCATGTTACACAAACAAAAAGCAAGAAGAGAAATATGCTATTAGCATGCAGAGCATTTATACTTAAGAAAAAATAAATTCTTCCTCCTTCTCAATATTAATGCAGGGGTTTTTTTTCTTATTAATGGCACCTCAGATCAAAGAGGTATTTTGGAACTCTACTATCCAAACGTAACTCTCACTTTTCTCAGTTTTATTATATTTATGGAACTACTTTCTGTATAAAGGTATCTGTTACCTTTCCTCTCCTTGGTAGTATGTAGTTGCCATGAGAGTATACCTTATCTATGTATTTTTTACTTCATTTAATTGCAATGCTTAGAGCAGTTCTTAGATACACACACACACACAAATTGTTGAACAAATGAAAGGCTGAATGAACAGTCACTTTAAGTTATAAAATCATATTTCAAATCAAAGTTTTGCTAGTTATACGGCATGCATGCTAAGTTGTGTCTGACTCTTTGTGACCCTATGTGGCACCCCACTCCAGTACTCTTGCCTAGAAAATCCCACGGACAGAGGAGCCTGGTAGGCTGCAGTCCATGGGGTCGCTAAGAGGGCCCCACTCAGTGTTCTTGTCGGACACGACTGAAGTGACTTAGCATAGCATAGCATAGCATGGACTATAACCCACCAGGCTCCTGTGTCCATGAGATTTTCCAGGCAGGATACTAGAGTAGGTTGCCATGCCCTCCTTCAGGGGATCTTCCTACCCAGAGATTCAACCCACATCTCTTGTGTCTCCTGCATTGGCAGGTAGGTTCTTCCCCCTAGCACAACCTGGAAATCCCCAGTTATTTACCAGGCTTGTGTGCTCAGTCACTTGTCATGTCCGACTCTTTGTGATCCTATGGACTGTAGACCAGGCTCCTCTGTCCATAGGATCCTCCAGGAAGAATACTGGAGATTCTTACTGGAGATCAATGTTCTTGATCCTCCTCAAGAATACTGGAGTAGGTTGCCATGCCCTTCTCCAAGGGATCTTCCCAATCCAAGGATTTAACCCTTGTCTCCAGTGTCTCCTGAATTGCAAGTGAATCCTTTACCCACCAAGCAAACTGGGAAACCTGTTATATGGCTTCCTTACTAGTTATTTTATCTTTGGTCATCACTTAAATACCATACTCCTTGGGTTCTCTACTTATTTAATGGGAAGATTCATTCACAGTATTGCTTTAGTACTACAATGAGAAATAAATGTGAAAATACCTGTCAAACTGTAATAAATAAATGAAAATCTAAGATTACTATTGTTATCTTGTTAAAGAAAAACTTACCACCCAGAACAGTTCTGAGGCAACTTGAACTTGATTAAGAAAATAGGTACTCTAATCACATGTAAAATAAGTATGTAAGAAAGGTTAAGTTAAATGACTTCTGCTAATCAAATTTGCCTCCCAATGAAGCTGAACATCTCCACTGAAAAAATAGATATAATTATAAAATATCAAGGCTAAAATCAAAATTGACAACTGGAAATAATTATATAATTGATATTTGCCATTCTTCTCATTATTTAAAACCATCATTTTTAAGAAATTCATTTTGCCAAATATGCTAATCTAAGCATATTCCTAAAAATTCATACATCAAATATGTTACATTCCCCAAATAACTCCTATTTGCTACTCAAAAGTATTTAACTTGGGAGAATTTTTTCTTGAATATAAAATCTCTTTACATACTTGACACCTTAAGATGCACATACTAAAATTGAAGAGATTGGAGATGGTAAAACCCACATAATATATATATATGTATATTTATAATTATCAGTCAATCCATATTTTAAGCATGATAAATTTTAAAAACATAAAAATGGAATCTGTATTTAAGTCTCAAAAGATATTTTATAAGAACCAACTTCATTAAATAAAAGCACAAGGGTATTAATGTCAAGACCACATACCACTTTCATATATTAAAATGCACATTACATATGTCTGAAATTCAGATATAAATGCATGAAGTGAGCACAGCCTGCTTCTAGAGTTACTGATAATTGTTAATTCCAGGAAAAGCAGTCTTATTTACTCAAATTAGTACATTTGGGGGTTTTAATTGTTCATATTTGTGCTTAAATTAACAATAATCTGTGTGGATATAACCATCATAATTCAGTGTTTTTATCTTCATTCAGTTGATAAATCTAAGAAAAATGTTGCCTAACAACCACAGATCAATAACAGAGAGTAGACTGTTCCAACTATTTCTTGCTCTGTGGTCAGCCTTTCTGTTTCCTCCAATATCCAGTAACAGAGGCTGTGATGTAGAACAGAAAGCATTCTGTGTCAACTGAGAGACTGATTCTGTGGTATGATCCTTCTCCTCCTAAAACAGCCTATAAATTCCTATAATCCTTTATCTGAGCCACCTAGTGTTAATTAGCTCAATATTTCCAGTGAGCTTACATTGCACAAGATATTAGACACTGAATAGGATTCAAATTTGAATAAAATACTCTGCATTAAACTGTTACTGATGATAAGGCAGTTGTGTTGCATATGCCCTGTTAAAGAAAATCTGTAAGAAATAGTTTACTCCCACTGCTGGGCATATACACTGAGAAAACCAGAATTGAAAGAGACACGTGTACCCCAATGTTCATAGCAGCACTGTTTACAATAGCCAGAACGTGGAAGCAACCTAGATGTCCATCCACAGATGAATGGATAAGCAAGCTGTGGTACATATACACAATGGAGTATTACTCAGCCATTAAAAAGAATACATTTGAATCAGTTCTAAGGAGGTGGATGGAACTGGAGCCTATTATACAGAGTGAAGTAAGCCAGAAACAAAAACACAAATACAGTATACTAACGCATATATATGGCATTTAGAAAGATGGTAAAAATAACCCTATTTACGAGACAGCAAAAGAGACACTGATGTATAGACCTGACTTTTGGACTCTGGGACCGGGAGAGGGTAGGATGATTGGGGAGAATAGCATTGAAATATGTATAATATTATATCTGAAACGAGTCGTCAGTCCAGGTCCGATGCCCGATAACAAATGCCTGGGGCTGGAGCACTGGGACGACCTGGAGGGATGGTGTGGGGAGGGGAGAGGGAGGAGGGTTCAGGATGGGGAACATGTGTATACTGGCGGCGGATCCATCTTGATGTATTGTAAAAGCAATACAATATTGTAAAGTTAAGCAAAATAAAAAAAAAAAAAAAAAAAAAAAAAAAAAAAAGAAATAGTTTAATAAGCTACAAAAATAAAGAAATAAATAAAAAGTACTAGGATTAAAAAAAAGTAAAGATGAATTTTAAAGAGAGTAATATCTTGTTAAGATTTGACAGAAAACAGAAAAATTCTGTAAAGGAATTATCTTTCAGACACTGATGTATAGACCAGACTTTTGGACTCTGGGACCGGGAGAGGGTGGGATGATTGGGGAGAATAGCATTGAAATATGTATAATATTATATCTGAAATGTATTAATTGTTCAAACTAAATACTGTCACGTTACAATTTGTTCATATTAGATGTTTGTAATGTTTCTGATAATCAATAAAAGAGATTCTTGATTAAAAAAAAAGGAATTATCTTTCAATAAAAAATAATTTTAAAAATTAAAAAGCAAAGAGGGTAAGAATACAACTGTCTCCCCTAATCCTTCTCTTCCTTATTTCTTTTGTTTTTCCCATATTATCAATTCTACTTCGAATGGCAGTTTTAGAATAGAATGTTACATGTTTTTTCTTGCCTAATCTTTATACTACTCCAGTGGGTATAAATAATAGTAAGGCTATTTACTAATACCTAACCTCTCACTCCGGGGAAGGCAATGGCACCCCACCCCAGTACTTTTGCCTGGAAAATCCCATGGACGGAGGAGCCTGGTAGGCTCAGTCCGTGGGGTCGTTAAGAGTCGGACACGACTGAGCGGCTTCACTTCACTTTTCAGTTTCATGCATTGGAGAAGGAAATGGCAACCCACTCCAGTGTTCTGCCGGAGAATCCCAGGGACAGGGGAGGGGTCCGCGGGGTCGCACAGAGTGGACACGACTGAAGCGACAGCAGCAGCAGCAGCAACCTCTCACTCATAACATTGTTATGGTACTAATTTAAGATCACATTTCTGGTATGAGGGTCAGAATTCAAACCCAGAACTATGTCATTCTAAAGCATGATGTTTTATCCACTTTGCTATAATTTTTCCACACTTCACTGTGAAGAAAGACAGGAAACTGTTTTGCAGGATCAGAAGAGAGACATTTGACCCTGAGGCAACAAGATGTTTAAAAGACATTGAGCCGTGAGATTTCACAGTATCACTAAAAACAGACTACTTGAATGAAACTGGAGTGTAAAGCACTTGGGAAAAGTAGTAAAAAATGAAACTGAAAAGACTTGGGACCAAGTCATAGAGCACTTTCCCAAAGAAATAAAATTTTATTTTTAAAAACTGTGGAGTTATTATTTTTATTTAATAGTTAATAACTTTTTTATTGGATTTCCCTGGTGACTCAGCGGTAAATAATCTGCCTGCATTGAGGGAGACCTGGGTTCAATCCCTGCGTTGGAAAGATCCCCTGGAGTAGGAAATTGCTATCCACTCCAGTATTCTGTCCTGGAGAATTCCATGGACTGTATAGTCCATGGGGTTGCAAAGTGTTGGACATGACTGAACAACTTTCACATATACAATATAAAAAGGATACTTTAATGCATGACGTTTGAAATGTGTCGAATATGTGTCTAATTATGGCGACATAGTAAAAGATCTATTAGAGGAACCTTAGGAATGTAGAAACAATCAGAAAGAACACTGGAAACATCAGGTTGTGAGTAAGGGAAACGGGGCATATTGAATGGAAGATGAAGGCAAACATAGAGAAAATGCACTATAGACAATTATACTGCAAATTTGGAACACAGGCAAATAACCCAAATTGGAAAAATGGTCTAAACATATACAAAGTATCAGTTCAGTTCAGTCACTCAGTAGTGTCCAACTCTTTGTGACCCCAGAGACTGCAGCACGCCAGCCTCCCCTGTCCATCACCAACTCCTGGAGTTTACTCAAACTCATCTCCATTGAGTCGGTGATGCCATTCAACCATCTCATCCTCTGTCATTCCCTTCTCCTCCCACCTTCAATCTTTCCCAGTATCAGGGTCTTTTCAAATGAGTCAGCTCTTTGTATCAGGTGGCCAAAGTATTGGAGTTTCAGCTTCAGCATCAATCCTTTCAATGAATATTCAGGACTGATTTCCTTTAGGATGGACTGGTTGGATCTCCTTGCAGTCCAAGGGACTCTCAAGAGTCTTCTCCAACACCACAGTTCAAAAGCATCAATATATAATAGCTAACACCTCTTGGGAAAGTTTATAAAATGCAGAGAAAACTCTTAGTGTAGGATGAGGGAATCAATAACACAAACAGGTGCCTCAGAAAAATGTATTAGTGGAGGGAATTATGAAAGGAAGCAAACTGTAGAGAAGCTGAGCAGTGCTAAGTGCAGTAAAAGCAAATTTAGGAATGTGCACATTCACAGAAACAGAGAAAAAATAGTATTAAATATAACCTTTGTTCTCCAGTGTCATGTGCAGTAGAAATAAAACTTAAAATGATAACCAAGATGTGGGCACTAGGTTTTTTTAAGAAGGAGGTCATTACTGACCTTCAGTATAGTTTTGCTTGATGATAGGTAGGGTCTAAATCCAAAGAATAATGAGTTAAAGAGTTTAGGAGGAAGAACAGAAGACAAAGTGAGTATTTGAAGATATTTGGAAATATAGGAAAATATGAAATTTGTAAGATCTCTTTAGTGTGGACGCCAGATCAAAGGAGGACTTTTTAAAAACTAATAGATGCTGCTCAGATAGTCTACAGTGTGCAGCAAGTTAATTTGCACATATTGAGCATTCAGATATAAACATTTTACATAATGTTATTTAACTGAGCACACACAACACAGAACATTTAACAGAATCTAATTGGGAAAAAATGTGAACATAAACTATTTTTAAAAAAATATTGAGGCCTTCACTGGTGGTCTGGTGGTTAAGAATTCACCTTGCAATACGGGGGATACTGGTTCGATCTCTGATTTGGAAAGATCCCACATGCCACGAGGCAGCTGAGACCCTGCACCACAACTACTGAGCCAATGTGCCAGAACGACTGAAACTTCTGAAGCCCAGGAACCCTATAGCATGTGCTCCACAAGAGAAGCCCCCACAATGAGAAGCCTGCGTGTCACAACTAGAGAGTAGCCCCTACTTGTTGCAACTAGACAAAGTCTGAACGCTGCAACGAAGACCCAGTACAGCTAAAATTAATAAATAAATAATTTTTAAAAATTGAAAGTATGAAAGAAATCATATTCTTGATGTAATGGAGAAAGCCAAGAGGAGGAATTCAAGGGAGGGTATCATGAATAAAATCACAAAAAATAAACCATTATATAACACTGAAAAAGGAGGAAAAAAATAAAATAGGATATGCTAATAAATTGATGTATGCAAGGATCTGGTGAGTGCAGGGGTTAGGTGAGGTTGATGAATGACTTTTGGGGTGGGCTGTCATCTTTTTTTACTGCAATTAACACATTGATGCTGAGCATGAGACTGTTGGGTGGCCAGGAAGCAAAGGTTTAGAAGTTCTTGAGAAAGTTTGGGCATATGTACACATCATGAAATTCTAGCACAATCCATCTGAAGGAGTCTTCACATAGCTTGGCCCTCTTTAGCTAGACTTGTAAAACTAGGGGAAGGAGAATACAAATGTGGGTATCACATGGGCTTCCTTGGTGGCACGGTGGTAAAGAATCTCGCTCCCAATGTAGGAGACGCAAGAGATGCACGTTTGATCCCTGTGTCAGGAATATCCTTCAGAGGAAATGACAACCCACTTCAGTATTCTTGTCTGGAAAATTCCATGGACAGTGTAGCCTGATGGGCTACAATCCATTGGGTTGCAGAGAGTTGGACACGACTGAACACACACAACATGTGGTAGACAAGTGATCGACATTAAGACTTTCCCTCCTTGTTTCTGCAAGTACAATGTGCATTCAAAGCACAACTTTTGTGCATTCAAAAGTTGTAGTTGGGGCATCCAGGGGGCCAGACTCCTGGAACAGTCATCTGCATAACGGGGAAACTGCTCAGAATGGAGATGGAGATGGTGTTTCTGGTTTTATTGCATATGGATTTTTTTTTTTTTTTTTACTTATAAGTAATCTGAACTTTAATCATGGGGCTTATTAAAGGATTATTCTGGAAAGAGTGATCAGTGCCTGTGAAGGAATGATCCCCCTAAAACAGAGGGAAGGTAGAGTCTTCAGATGCTCCAGGAGATTGAGATCTACAGATTCTCACAGGGTTTGGGGAGATAACACTTATTTGCTGCCAATACTCCCAGGGATGTGGAAAAACATCCCCAAGTGTGATGGGAGGCACACCCACAAAAGTGGGCCCTAGGGAACAGAACACTTGGCAAGGGCAAAAAATCATATTTGAGGTTGACAGAAGCTGCAGAGCTACTTGACTTCCAGAGTCATATGTGTTTAGATTCTGAATCAAGGAGAAACTGAAACTTAGAAAATCCTGCCTCAAATTGTAGGTACCACACAGGTAAATGCCACAAATATATACTTCTCCTCACCTGGGGAAAAAAAAAAAAAAATCAAGCTCATTACCTACATAGCTATAAACTGCACTGAAAATTCTCTCAAAAGAGTATTTTGTATGTCTCCTTATTGGAGGTTATATATGTTAAACTTTGAGGCATTATAATACATGATAATATCACTGAGAAACACAAAGTGATTTAAATTCATTAGCTTATTAATCCTTGGAAAATGACTCTATGTTACAGAGGAAATTGATATTATTATTTTACTCTATGGAAAGCTGAAAGTCACTGCCTATCTAAAGCCATTTTTTTAAAAGCTAAACTCTATAAATTGTAGGTGGTTTTATATTGTACCTGACATAGCTCAGAAAAGAAAAAGAATCAAAAGAGGCAGATTCATGCTTTCCAGGCATGCCCCAGGAATGGAAGATTCTCTTTTTATGTTAATCCACTCTCTTTGAGCCAAAAGCTGACAGTGCACAGACAACAAAGGGCCTGCTAGGTCTGCGGTCCAAAAATACTCACCACAATTTGTCAGGCTTCACATTAAACATGGCTTTCTACACATCACTGGCCTCTAAACATAAAAGATCCTGTTGGTTTCCCTAATTAAATACATTGAGATCAAAGTTTCCCCAGTGTCTATCTGACTGCCTCATGGTATTCCAGAACTGAAAGCAAATGAGAAATCTAAGGACAACATGCTAAAATTTCCAGAGAGCGAATGAAGGAAGGAATGAATAAATAAAGCAAGCAAGCAAGCAAACAAGCAGACAAACAAGCTAGGGCAGTCTAAGAATGTTGTTATCTCCTTTGTGTTTGCCATTAATCAGATCATTGTTTTGACATCAGAGTTAGAGGAAACTGAAGTGCAAAACAGAGAGATGACAGACATCTCATTTTTGTAGAAAAGATGGTATTACCCTATGATCCAAAAATACTACAGTGAATACTTTTCTATGTGGAAAACCCCTGAAACAATGCATTTTAATAAGCCAATGACATTTTAGAGGAAGAACCATTAAACTAAAATATGGCTAGACTTCGATGACTAAAATCCTACTATAGACTCATGAATCCATCCATAGATTACTAACAATCGAGGTATTGTTCACAGGAAATTCCTGTGTCTAAGGGATGATCTAATTCTAATACTTTGGGGGTGAGTTAATATTGATTATTCTTATTAAGGGAACAATAAGTTGTAGATTTGGAAATGATCTTCTCTTTCAGGAGCACATTGCATTGGCTGAATTAAGAACTTGAAAAGAATTGTCAAAGTTTCAAGACACATATGGCAGGATATACTCACTACTTCTATTTCTCTCCAAACAGACATATTTATGAACAAAAATAAAAAATAGTTTTTAAATTTTAAAAATAACTTTATTTAATAGGTATATCTAACATGGTATTTTATATATAATGTGATTTTAAACATACTTAGAAAGCTATCACATGAGTTTTCCATGCAAACATCAACTAGACTAACCAATATTTTAAATGACAAATAATTATGAATGAAAAGTTACCAGGGAAAAACATAAATGCCTATATACTTTACTTAGCAACAAAAACTGCAGTCTTCAATATGTTCTTTATTAAAATGTAATAAAAATTTCTCCTGAAAACCAGATGGTAGATGACATGATAAATTAAAGCCCTGCATAAGTGCAAATAAAAAAAAAAAAACTTGCTACTGACATAAATGACATTTAAAATATCACATATGCTTTTTTTCTAATGAATATAGGATGATCTAAGTATTGCAAAAGACCTTATTCCAGAAATGAAACAGCTAGCTAAAGGAGAAAAAAAAAAAAAAAAAAGAGGCAGCAACTTGCATTTCTATAGAAATTGAAAATTATGTCTATGACCTACACTCCAATATGAAAAAGAATATTTGAATAGTAATGAAATATGGACACAAATAGAAAGAATACTAATTATTCTTAATTAGAGTTCTCCTGATTCTTGTTTTATTCCTATTTGTCAGACATGAAACCAAAAAAGAAATTTTATGTCTAATATATTTAATACTTTCCTAAATGCATTGACTCTGGTCAAATATGCTCTAAATTACTTTGTCAATACACATATGATTATGCTACAATTTTACTTATCAGCATTATTTAAAGGTCCCAGTAAGTGCTTATGAGAGCCTTTGAGGTTGTGGGTTACATAGATTTAATTTGAGATATTTCTCCACCACATACCAGCTGTGCGACTATGGGCATGTTACTGAAACACTCTACTCTTTTATTTATTTTTCTATAACTGAGAATTTCACTAATAAGTAGTTTAAAATAGTTGAGAGGTTTAAACAAGGTGTTGTAAATAGCACTTAATATAGTACCTGGCACACACACACACTAAGCCTTCAGTAAAGCATCAGTCATTATTATTACAGTTTACAAGTTTAAATGCAGACAAAAATATAAATTAAATACTCTAATATTAAATGAAAGCCATTTGCTGGCTCAATTTTAAGTCTTGTTCCTTAAACTGTAACATAACCTTTTTCGGCAGATGCTCTTCAACAGTTGCCATCCGTGACTGGCTGTGAAAATGCTAATGACTCTGCATACTGAACAGATCTCAGTTAACTTTGTAAGCAAAATGTTTAAAAATTTCAGGAATTGTTTCATGGTAGAAATGGCCAATAAACTGCTTATTGCTTTGCAAATATTGAACCTGGGAAAATAATGCTACATCTGTTAAAAACTTATGGAGAGTAGCTGGTGGCCTGTTACTGTTAGATAAATATGGAGGGAACAAACAAGACTAATTGTGAGACTTTAATAAATCTGGTCTTTAAGTACACAACTGACAAGCTGAAAATAGTGGTTAGATTCTGAAAAGAAAAAAAAAAAAAGAACTGAGGAATAAATTATACTATTAGATACAATTTAGATATAGAATACAATTTAGATTTAGAATTTAGTTATCTTGTCAATAGAGAGCCATGGAAATGAAAATATTTAAACTGAAAATCCCAAGTCATGTGTCAATAGATTTCATGATAGTCTAGATCAAATATTCCCTTCATGGATCACAGCTTTGTTGTGGTGAAGGGGCTTGTATAACACAATGAAGCTATAAACTATTCCCTGCAGGGCCACCCGGAGAAGGCAATGGCACCCCACTCCAGTACTCTTGCCTGGAAAATCCCATAGGCGGAGGAGCCTGGTAGGCTGCAGTCCATGGGGTCACGAAGAGTCAGACACGACTGAGCAACTTCACTTTCACTTTTCACTTTCATGCATTGGAGAAGGAAATGGCAACCCACTCCAGTGTTCTTGCCTGGAGAATCCCAGAGACTGGGGAGCCTGGTGGGCTACCATCTATGGGGTCGCACAGAGTTGGACACGACTGAAGCAACATAGCAGCAGCAGCAGCAGCAGGGCCACCCAAGATGGATAGTCATAGTTAACAAAAAGTGGCCCATGGGAGAAGAGAATGGCAAACCACTCAAGTATTCTTTCAGCAAGAACCTCACAAACAGTATGAAAAGGCAAAAAAAAATATGATACTGGCAGATGAATCCCCTAGGTCATGCTTCTCTGATATGCTACTGAAAAAGTGTGACGGCTGATTACTAATACCTCCAGAAAGAATGAAGAGGCTGGGCCTACTTGGAAATGACACCCATTTGTGGATGTGCCTGGTGGTGAAAGTAAAGTCTGATGCTTTAAAGAACAACATTGCATAGGAATTTGGAATGTTAGGTCCATGAATCAAGGTAGGTTCGACGTGGTTAAGCAGGAGATGGCAAGTGAACATCAACATCTTAGGAATCAGTGAACTAAAATGGATGGGAATGGGTGAATTCAACTCAGATGACCATTATATCTACTACTGTGGGTAAGAATCCCTTAGAAGAAATGGAGTAGCCCTCATAGTCAACAAGAGTCCAATATGTAGCACTTGGGTGCAATCTCAAAAGCGACAATGACCTTGGTTTGTATCCAAGGCAATTATTCAGCATCACAGTAATCCAAGTCTATGCCCCAACCACTAATGCTGAAGAAGTTGAAATAAACAACTCTATGAAGACCTACAAGATATTTTAGAACTAATGCCCTCCCCCCGCCCCCGCCAATCCTTCACATTATAGGGGATTGGAACGCAAAATTAGGAAGTCAAAAGGTATCTGGAATAACAGCAGGACAAAGGTTAGTAAAGTTTTGTCAAAAGAATACACTGGTCAGAGCAGACACACTCTTCCAGCAAAACAAGAGGACATCACCAGAAGGTCAATATTGAAATCAGATTGATCATATTCTTTGCACCTGATAATGAAGAAGTTCTATCCAGCCAATAAAAACAAGACCTGAAGCTGAATATGGCTCAGATCATAAACTCTGTACTGAAAAATTCAAACTTAAATTGAAGAAAGTAGGGTAAACCACTAGGCCACTCAGGTATGACCTAAATTAATTCCCTTAAGATTATACAGAGGCGATGACAAATAAATTCAAGGGATTAGATCTGGTAAACAGAGTGCTTGAAGAACTATGGACAGAGGTTCATAACACTGCACAGGAGACAGTGACCAAAACCAACCATAAGAAAAAGAAATGGAAGAGGGCAAAGTGGTTGTTCGAGGAGGCTTTACAAATAGCTGAAAAGAAGAGAAGTGAAAGGCAAAAGGGAAAGATATATCCAACTGAATGCAGAGTTTCAGAGAACAACAAGTAGAGATAAGAAAGCCTTCTTAAGTGAACAATGCAAAGAAATAGAGGAAAACAATAGAGTGGAAAGACTAGAAATCACTTCTAGAAAATTGGAAACATCAAGGAAATATTTCATGGAAGAGTGGGCACAATAAAAGACAGAAATGGTAGGAACGTAACAGATGAAAAAGAGTTAAGAAGTGGCAAGAATACAAAGAACTATACAGAAAAAGTCTTAATGACATGGGTAACATGATAGTGGGTCATTCAGCTAGGGCCAAATGTCCTGGAGTGTGAAGTAGGGCCGGCTTTAAGAAGCTTTACTATGAATAAAGCTAGTGGAGGTGATGGATTTTCAGCTGAGCTATTTCAAATCCTAAAAGATGATGCTGTTAAAGTGATGCATGCAATATGTCAACAAAACTCAGTAGTGCCCACAGACTGGAAAAGGTCAGTTTTCATTCCAGTCCCAAACAAGGGCAATGCCAAAGAATGATCAAATTACCATGCAATTGCACTCATTTCAGATACTAGCAAAATAATACTCAAAATCGTTCAAGTAGGCTTCAGCAGTACATGAACAAAGAACTTTAAGAAGTTTAAGCTGGATTTAGAAAAGGCAAATTGCCAACATTCTTTGGATCATATGATACTGAAGCTGAACTTCCAATACTTTGGCCACCTGATGTGAAGAACTGATTCATTAGAAAAGACCCTGATGCTGGGAAAGATTGAGGGCAGGAGGAGAAGGGGACGACAGAGGATGAGATGGTTGAATGGCATCACTGACTCATTGAACATGAGTCTGAGCAAGCTCTGGGTGTTGGTGATGGACAGGAAAGCCTGGTGTGTTGCAGTCCATGGGGTTGCAAAGACTTGGACAGGACTGACCAACTGAACTGAACTGTTCCATCATAGAAAAAGCAGGAGAATTCCAGAAAAACACCTACTTCTGCTTAGATGACTACGCCAAGGCCTTTGTGTGAATCTCAACAAATTGTTGAAAATTCTTCAAGTGATGGGAGTATCAGATCACCTTACTTATTTCCTGAGAAACCTCTATGCAAGTCAAGAAGAAACGGTTTGAACCAGACATGAAACAAATGACGGGTTCCAAATTGGGAAAGGAGTATGACAAGGCTGTATAATGTCACCCTGCTTATTTAACTTATATGCAGTGTGCATCATGGAAAATGCTGAGCAGGATGAGTCACAAGCTGGAATAAGGATTGCCAGGAGAAATATCAGCAAATTCAGATATTCAGTCAATACCACTTTAATGGCAGAAAGTGAAGAGGAACAAAAGAGCCTCCTGGTGAGGGTGAAATAAGAGAGTAAAAAAGCTGGCTAAAAACTCAATATTCAAAAAACTAAGATCATGACATCTGGTACCATCACTTCATGGCAAATGGATGGGGAAAAATTTGAAGCAGCGACAGATTTTATTTTCTTGGGCTCCAAAATCTCTGCAGACTGTGACTGCAGCCATGAAATTTTAAAAGATGCATGCTCCTTGGAAGGAAAGCTATAACAAACATAGAAAGTGAAAGTGAAAGCCGCTCAGTTGTATCCGACTCTTTGCAACCCCATAGACTATACAGTCCATGGAATTCTCCAGGCCAGAATACTGCAGTGGGTAGCCTTTCCCTTCTCCAGGGGATCTTCCCAACCCAGGGATCGAACCCAGATCTCCTGCAAGGCAGGTGGATTCTTTATCAGCTGAGCCACAATGGAAGCCCAACAATACTGGATTGGGTAGCCTATCCCTTCTTCAGCAGATCTCCCTGAGCCAGGAATCAAACTGGGGTCTCTTGCATTGCAGGCGCATTCTTTACCAACTGAGCTATCAGGGAAGCCCAATCAGAGCGCTGGAACAGGGACCTGAACCCTGGATCCTCAGATTAAAAGTCTAATGCTCTACTGGTTGAGCTATCTGTGTAAAGCTCCATGTAATCAAAGCTATGGTTTTTCCAGTAGTCATGTATGGAGGTGAGAGTTGGATCATAAAGACAGTTGAGTGCTGAAGAATTGATGCTTTCCAATTGTGGTGCTAGAGATAGTTCTTGAGAGTCCTTTGGACAGCAAGGATATCAAACCACCCAATCCTAAAGGAAATCAACCCTGAATATCCATTGGAAGGATCGATATTGAAGCAGAAACTTCAATAATTTGGCCACCTGATGCGAAGAACCAACTCACATTAAAAGACCCTGATACTGGGAAAGACTAAAACAAAAGGAAAAGAGGGTGACAGAAAATGAGACGGTTAGATAGTATCGCCTACCCAATGGACATAAATTTGAGCAAACTCCAGGAAATAGTAAAGGACATGGAAGTCTGGTATGTTGCAGTCCATGAGGTCATAAAGTGTTGGACATGATTTAGCAACTGAACAACAACAGATCAAATATAGATTCAATTAGTCATATTTCAGGGGTAGCACTTTTTTTTAATCACTTAGGCTATATTTAACTTGCAGCTAGTTTGTTTTAGGATTAAAACAGAATTTCCAAGTTAATCAATAGACATTGACATAAATTAATAGTAGGAGAACTCTTAATCTGGACTAAGCAATAATGTGAATTTAAACTCAACAGTTTTGCAGAATGATATGTATTTACACTCTGTTGTTCAATAGCTCAGTCATGTCCAACTATCTGCAATCCAACAGACTGAAGCATGTCAGGCTTCCCTGTCCTTCACCAACTCCTAGAGCTTGCTCAAACTCGTGTCCATTGAGTTGGCCATGCCGTGCAAACATCTCATCCTCTCTTGTCCCCTTCTCCTGCCTTCTATCTGTCCCACTATCAGGATCTTTTCCAGTGAGTCAGCTCTTTGCAACAGTTGGCCAAAGTATCTACACTTTAATTGGTACTTAATTAATTTGGAAATTAATGTTACATGGTGAATTTAGTAAATGGCTAAGATTTTTTTCCTAGTTGAATCACATTTATGTCTCATATTATGTTATAGATACAAATGAAACTAATTTATACATTTGTATGGATGGCATAGCTGCTAAGTTTCCAGTAGGAAACAGATAGCCCTCAAAGTATTTATGTGAAGTGAGTTTCAGTGGAGGGAATCTACACAGAGAAGGTGAAATTCAGGATACTTAGGAGAGACAACCACCCAGGGATTAGTAATAACAGGAACCCAATATCACTCTGAGTGAAAGAATCAGGAGAAGATGCACTGTTTAGGAGAGTGCAGCACGGCTAGATATGTGGAAGATGGAAAGCAAATAGGAGCTGTGGGTGTAGAGAAAAGGAGCCACTGTCAGAACAATAAGTAATTACCCACACTACTCTTTCCTCATAGCTTTCTTCTCCTTCAAGTGCCTCACAATGGCTGAACCCAACATAAAGTCAGAGGACAGGGAAACCTACAAAAGTTCAAACTCCCAGGACACAGAACAGAGCAAAGATGATCTGAGGTTGAATAAGGTATCTGGTGATGAGAAATGTGGAAAAATAGAAAATGGAAACCACAGATGAATAAAATGTGATTGGATTGCTGGCTTAAATTTTAAAGTGCCTGATAGTGATACTCTAAAAGAGATAAAACTTTTCTTTATGGTAACTGTTTTACTATATGCATGAAATTGCTTCATCCACCACAATTCAGTTTTAAGTATTTTTTAATTCATACAAATGCATGCAATAAAATGCAATTACAGCTCAATTAAAACTTCAGTGCAATTAAAGCACATTGAAAATAAATAGTACAAAACAAATCTTTGGTATTGTTTTTGCTTCCATTTACTGGGATTTTGATGCTTTTCAGTTCCAATCTGTTAGAAATATAAAAAAAGATAAATTTGCTATGTAGTTTACCCAATAAATAAATCATAATAAATCACCCATCAGATTACTGCATTTAAATTGTACATAAAAGCTTGGGATTTAAAATGACAAAAATAGGTTAAAAATATACATTTGTACATTCAAGTTGAAGGGTAGATGCACTGAAGTTTTGATAGCTATTGTTTTTTTTTTTTTAATGAAGAAATTGAGGGAACTCAAGAACTCTCAAAATGTTCAAAAATGTTTGAATGTTGAAATCGGTAAATGAATGTAAGAATAATGATACTGAATAAAACATCTGCTTTCATTGTCAATCAAAATAACAAATGCTTAAATGTGTACTTGTCCTCTAGGTGACACTGATTTGGAATCGGGGCAAATTACTAAGGAATAAACTATTTCCTTGATCCCTATTATATTAAAGAATTCAAAGTATAAGGTTAAATGGTGTTAGCACACAAAGATGGAGAAGGCATTGGCACCCCACTCCAGTACTCTTGCCTGGAAAATCCCATGCATGGAGAAGCCTGGTAGGCTGCAGTCCATGGGATCGCTAAGAGTCGGACACGACTGAGCAACTTCACTTTCACTTTTCACTTTCATGCATTGGAGAAAGAAAAGGCAACCCACTCCAGTGTTCTTGCCTGGAGAATCCCAGGGACGGGGAGCCTGGTGGGCTGCCGTCTATGGGGTTGCACAAAGTCGGACATGACTGAAGCAATTTAGCAGCAGCAGCAGCACACAAAGATATCTGCAATATAAGTTTCCATTTATAGTATGCTTATAATTTCTATGAAGAGATAAAACTTTAGGACATAACTTACAAACACAGAATGGGATAATGTAAGAGTTGGATAAAGAACCAGATTTAAATGATTAATAGGAAATAATTTAAGAGGAAGTGGCATTTGCACAGAAACTCAACAGGTATATAATAATGAGCTTGAAAGAGGAGGACATTCAAATAATGGAAAACAGGGTAAAGGAACTATGGTCTGGTTCCACATTGGGAAAGGAGTACGTCAAGGCTGTATATTATAATCCTGCTTATTTAACTTATATGCAGAGTACATTATGCAAAATGTCAGACTGAATGAAGCACAAGCTGGAATTAAGATTGCTGGGAGAAATATTCATAAACTAAGATACGCGGATCACACCACTCTTACAGCAGAAAATGAAGAAGAACTAAAGAGCCTCTTGATGAAAGTGAAAGAGGACAGTTAAAAAGCTGGCTCAAAACTCAACATTCAGAAAGCTGAGATCACGGCATCTGGTCCCATCTCTTCATGGCAAATAGACGGGGAAACAGTGGAAAAAGTGAGAGACTTTCTTTTCTTGGGTTCCAAAATCACTGCAGATGGTGATTGCAGCCATGCAATTAAAAGACGCTTGCTCCTTGGAAGAAAAGTTATGACCAACCTAGACAGCATTTTAAAAAGCAGAGACATTATTTGCCGACAAAGGTCCGTCTAGTCAAAGCTACGGTTTTTCCAGTAGTCATGTATGGCTGTGAAAGTTGGGCTATAAAGAAAGCTGAGCACCAAAGAATTAATGCTTTTCAATTGTGGTATTGGAGAAGACTCTTGAGAGTCCCTTGGACTGCAAGGAGTTCAAACCAGTCAATCCTAAAGGAAATCAGTTCTGAATACTCATTGGAAGGTCTGATGCTAAAGCTAAAACTTCAATACTTTGGCCACCTGATGCAAAGAACTGACTCACTGGAAAGCCCATGATGCTGGGAAAGATTGAAGATGGGAGAAGGGGATGACAGAGGATGCGATGGTTGGATGGCATCACTGATTCAATAGACCTGAGTTTGAGCAATCTCCAGGAGCTGGTGATGGACAGGGAAGCCTGGCATGGGGTCACGAAGAGTCAGACATGACTGAGCATTTGAACTGAACTGAACTGGGTAATAATAAAATCACCTGAAGTAACCATATGCATCCTACATCACTTCAGTCATATCTGAGTCTTTGCAGCACTATGGACCGTAGCCCACCAGGCTTCTCTGTCCATGGGATTCTCCAGGCAAGAATACTGGAGTGGGTTGTCATGCCATGCTCCAAGGGATCTTTCTAACCTAGGGATCAACCTGCATCTCTTATGTCTCCTGCATTGGCAGGTGGCTTCTTTACGACAAGTTCTACCTGGGAATCCCCAACAATATAAATATGCACATATAACATTTAAGAGTCACTTGAATAAACATTATCTTTCTAAAATTGGGATTTTAAAGGAAAGTCGTATCTACTATGTATAGATAACACTGTAAAAACAAGTCTAATTGTGAGTAACCTTAAAGTGGCAATCATCTCAAAGGTGTAATCTGGAGTCATTGAAACTATCACTATAGAGAAAGGGTCTGATGAAAGACTTTTAGGATGAACTGAGTCCCTTGGACTGCAAAGAGATCCAACCAGTCCATTCTGAAGGAGATCAGCCCTGGGATTTCTTTGGAAGGAATGATGCTGAAGCTGAAACTCCAGTACTTTGGCCACCTCACACGAAGAGTTGACTCATTGGAAAAGACTCTGATGCTGGGAGGGATTGGGGGCAGGAGGAGAAGGGGATGACAGAGGATGAGATGGCTGGATGGCATCACTGACTTGATGGACATGAGTCTGAGTGAACTCCAGGAGTTGGTGATGGACAGGGAGGCCTGGTGTGCTGAGATTCATGGGATCGCAAAGAGTCATACACAACTGAGTGACTGAACTGAACTGAGACAGTGAAAAGAAGCAGGGAATAATACATTCCCAGAGGGATATGGAGGAACTAACAATAAAATTCATGGTAATGAAAAAAGGTGCAGGAGGGGATATCAGAAATATTTAGAAAAGGTAAGGTCGACTTACTCTTTGTTTAGAAGCAGACAACAGTGAAGGATAGGGAAAGATGACTTCAAGATATCAAGCCATGAGGATTAGAATAATGTCAGCCTTGGGAAAATCAGAGTGCTAGAGGGCCCTAAACAAGAAGTTTGAGTGTCCTTGGCTCAGATGCAGCTGCACCAGGAGCAGCTTGGGTGAGGAGGATTCTGTTTCTGAACTTTGTTCAGAAATCTGCAGACTGTGTGGTAACCCCAGGAAAGTTTTTACCTATTGGATTCAGTAGTCCCAACCTGAAGCTCCCAGGCAGTTTGAAAGAGGTTTTAGCCTCTGATTAAGGAAGTGTTTCTTATAATTATGTTCAAGCTTATATCCTATTACACAATTATTTTGAGTGTGCTAAGTTCCTAAGGTTTCTGAAAAGCAGGACAGACATAGGGGTGACGGTAGTAATGGGGAGAGAATAGAAGAGGATGAGCATCTCACCTTTCTCCCAGCTGTTTACAAACTAGACCTGAGTTGAAGATTCAGATTTTCCCTTTCTATTTCATTAATATCAGAGATGTTTCCAAAATTCTAACTTCTGGGAAAAATATGTTGATCTTCTTAAAGTGAGTTATAGCAAAATACTAAGTCTAATGGAAAAACTTTCAACATGGACATCAATTATGTGAACAAAAAAAGATTTAAAAATACTTAAAATTTGCTTGTTGTATGACTTCAGAGGAGAAGTACCTCTAAAAAATCACATAGGTAACATATATAACACAGTTAGAAGAAATCAAAGACATTAATTGACTAAGAAAAGGCACTACAGTGTAGTTTCAGATGCTGAATCAGGAACTTTTTTTTTTTTTCTTGTAATTGTTCTTATGGAGCTAATAATTTTTCTTGTAAACTTAGGGAAGGCATCACATAGCTTTGGACCTATAACTCTCCTCACAGGACTGTATTAAGGACAACATGGAAAAAGAATTGAACTTATTTGAAGACATAAAACCACATACAAGCATGATCCTCTCTACAGAGAGAGTATTTATAGCTTTTCTAGTCACTGGATACTGGTGATACATTTAACAAAATTCAATCAGTGTCCAGTGAGGAAATCAGAGCTCAAGCTTGACAGTTTGAAAGAGAGTACTTAAAATTCAGAAGTGGTTGCTAAAATCTTGAATGAGCAATAATTCTCTCTTAGTTCAGTTCAGTTCAGTCGCTCAGTCGTGTCCAACTCTTTGCGACTCCATGAAGCGCAGCACGCCAGGCCTCCCTGTCCATCACCAGCTCTCGGAGGTCACTCAGACTCACATCCATCAAGTCAGTGATGCCATCCAGCCATCTCATCCTCTGTCGTCCCCTTCTCCTCCTGCCCCCAATCCCTCCCAGCATCAGAGTCTTCTCCAATAAGTCAACTCTTCTCATGAGGTGGCCAAAATACTGGAGTTTCAGCTTTAGCATCATTCCTTCCAAAGAAATCCCAGGGCTAATCTCCTTCAGAATGGACTGGTTGGATCTCCTTGCAGTCCAAGGGACTCTCAAGAGTCTTCTCCAACACCACAGTGCAAAAGCATCAATTCTTCAGCGCTCAGCTTTCTTCACAGTCCAACTCTCACATCCATACATGACCACTCGAAAAACCATAGCCTTGACTAGACGGACCTTTGTTGGCAAAGTAATATCTCTGCTTTTCAATCTCTTAATAATCTCCAACACCTTTAGCATATCCTTTAGCATATCATTCACACTATTACTATATGAGTGATGATGAGTGATGCATTAATTAAAATCTTTACATTCACTTCCCATTATGTTGACTGTAGGATGATGACCAAAAGACTTAGCAAGTCATTTCATAGTGTCCACGATTTAACCTTGTCCATTGCCATGAGCTGTCTTACAATGAGTGGACTCAAATTTACCAGCTGCCCCAAACTATTTACATTTACAAAAAGTACCATCATATGTCTCACTAATAAGCCTATTCTTATAGATCCCATATTGGAATATCTCCTATCACCTTGTCCAAACTACCTAACACAAATCATATTTTAATTCTTAGTTCACGTGTTAGATTCTCTATGAAGTATTTCCTGAAACCATCTTGTTAAGGAAACATGATCACCACTGCTCTGTGGCACTACTGACTCCTGTAATTCTGCAATAATAATTGTAATTAGTAGTTATAGGATGTCCCATCAGATGTTAAAATTAAATTTTTAATTTGTTCTTTATTTTAGAGAGGCAGAAACTGAACAATTTTTAAAGGAAACCCTTTCAGATGATGGATAAAATCAACTTAGAGATTCTAGAGATCATTTCCATCAGAAGAGTACTGTAGGATCACAGATTTAACCTCCGTAGATGATGAAAAAGTAATCCAGATTTCAAGGAAAGAGGATTGCCAGGGTGATAAGGAGGGCATGACTACTGGGATTTACAGATGTTACAACATTATTAAATTCTGAAACAATACTCTTGGGGTAAGCTGGTATTCTGATACCTTTTAAAGAAAATCCGTACATCTGTACTGTAGTCTTGAAAGACCAACCATGGTCACAGCAGAAGGTTGCAATGAGATGAATAACTTCCTCGCTGAAGAACTATTGAAACATTGGCTAAAAAATGTTAACCAGTGAGAAATGACTATAAAACTGACACAATTATCTTCAGTCCATATGTAGAGGATGTCAATAGCTATGGCATCAAGAAGCAATTGCAGAAGTGGGCAATTCAGATTCTAATTGACCCTCTGCTTGGTTACAGTTGCTGGAGTGACTCCCTGATTTTTTAGGCTCTGTAAGGAGGAATTAGAGTAAGTGCAAGTGGGGTTACCAAGATATAGTATTGCCTACCAATAGGACCATTGTAGATTTGAGCAACTAAATAGAAAATTAAATAAATATGTTCATAGTTTTTATGTTGAAGTTACTACTGCTAAAATGTATACCATTAATTATTATTTAATTATGATGCATTGTTTACATGTCTACATCATTCTCCCAATTATATTATTTTGAAAATAAGATATAGATTAGTGTCTCAAATGTCCTCCCATGGTTGGAAACTAATAGAGAATAAGTAAAATTGTTACTAAAAAGAAACTGTCAAAAAGTAAATAAATCATTTCACTGATCATATGAAGGCAAATTCAAAGCAGACAATTACACTAAAATTTCCTTTATGTACGTTGCTAAAAAAAAAAAAAAGAGAGAGAAAAATCAAAGCAAAAGAATTATAAGCAGATTCAGGACAAATTATAAGGGGAAAGAGTTGAATTACATAATCAGATCAGATCAGTCGCTCAGTCGTGTCCGACTCATTGCGACCCCATGAACCACAGCACGCCAGGCCTCCCTGTCCATCACCAGCTCCCGGAGGTCACCCAGACTTACACCCATCAAGTCAGTGATGCCATCCAGCCATCTCATCCTCTGTCGTCCCCTTCTCCTCCTGCCCTCAATCCCTCCCAGCATCAGAGTCTTCTCCAATGAGTCAACTCTTCGCATGAGGTGGTCAAAATACTGGAGTTTCAGCTTTAGCATCATTCCTTCTAAAGAAATTCCAGGATTGATCTCCTTCAGAATGGACTGGTTGGATCTTCTTGCAGTCCAAGGGACTCTCAAGAGTCTTCTCCAACACCACAGTTCAAAAGCATCAATTCTTGGGCGCTCAGCCTTCTTCACAGTCCAGCTCTCACATCCATACATGACCACAGGAAAGACCATAGCCTTGACTAGGTGAACCTTTGCTGGTAAAGTAATGTCTCTCCTTTTGAATATGCTATCTAGGTTGGTCATAACTTTCCTTCCAAGGAGTAAGCGTCTTTTAATTTCATGGCTGCAGTCAACATCTGCAGTGATTTTGGAGCCCAGAAAAACAAAGTCTGACACTGTTTCCACTGTTTCCCCATCTATTTCCCATGTAGTGATGGGACCAGATGCCATGATCTTCGTTTTCTGAATGTTGAGCTTTAAGCCAACCTTTTCACTCTCCACTTTCACTTTCATCAAGAGGCTTTTTAGCCCCTCTTCACTTTCTGCCATAAGAGTGGTGTCATCTGCATATTTGAAGTTATTGATATTTCTCCTGACAATCTTGAGTCCAACTTGTGTTTCTTCCAGTCCAGCATTTCTCATGATGTACTCTGCATAGAAGTTAAATAAACATGGTGACAATATGCAGCCTTGACGTACTCCTTTTCCTATTTGGAACCAGTCTGTTGTTCCATGACCAGTTCTAACTGTTGCTTCCTGACCTGCATACAGATGTCTTAAGAGGCAGATCAGGTGGTCTGGTATTCCCATCTCTTTCAGAATTTTCCATAGTTTATTGTGATCTACACAGTCAAAGGCTTTGGCATAGTCAATAAAGCAGAAATAGATGTTTTTCTGGAACTCTCTTGCTTTTTCCATGATCCAGCGGATGTTGGCAATTTGATCTCTGGTTCCTCTGCCTTTTCTAAAACCAGCTTGAACATCAGGAAGTTCATGGTTCACATATTGCTGAAGCCTGGCTTGGAGAATTTTAAGCATTACTTTACTAGCATGTGAGATGAGTGCAATTGTGTGGTAGTTTGAGCATTCTTTAGCATTGCATTTCTTTGGGATTGGAATGAAAACTGACCTTTTCCAGTGCTGGGGTCACTGCTGAGTTTTCCAAATTTGCTGGCATATTGAGTGCAGCACTTTCACAGCATCATCTTTCAGGGTTTGAAATAGCTCAATTGGAATTCCATAACTTCCACTAGCTTTGTTCGTAGTGATGCTTCCTAAGTCCCACTTGACTTCACATTCCAGGATGTCTGGCTCTAGATAAGTGTGAGTGATCACTCCATCATGATTATCTGTGCCATGAAGATCTTTTTTGTACAGTTCTTCTGTGTATTCTTGCCACCTCTTAATATCTTCTGGTTCTGTTAGGTCCATACAATTTCTGTCCTTTATTGAGCCCATCTTTGCATGAAATGTTCCCTGGGTATCTCTAATTTTCTTGAAGAAATCTCTAGTCTTTCCCATTTATTGTTTTCCTCTATTTCTTTGCGTTGATCGCTGAGGAAGGCATTCTTATCTCTCCTTGCTATTCTTTGGAACTCTGCATTCAAATGGGTATATCTTTCCTTTTCTCCTTTGCTTTTCACTTCTCTTCTTTTCACAGCTATTTGTAAGGCCTCCTCAGATAGCCATTTTGCTTTTTTGCATTTCTTTTTTTCTAATAACACTTAACAAATGTGAAATTACTAAATTTATGTGTGGAAAGTTTTACAAAACTACTGTAATCTCTGGATATCTACGAGCTTGCAACATCACCTCAGTTTTGCATGAATGAAATCAAAGACTAAATAACAGATACCATAATAGAAGAGATAAAGGATACTGTTAAGTTTCTTTAAAATGTGATTTTGTTATCTATAGGCAAGACTCCTCATCAAATTTTCTTAGTAACAAATTACTATTTATAAAAAAAAATGAACTATAATAAAAAGCAGAGAGGAACACGTGATAATGAAAGGAAAAAGCCTGAAGAAAATCATCTCAAGAACATGACTTGTTCTGAAGCCATGGAAATGTACATACTTTCAATAGGAAAAAGGTCTGTTGATGGAGTAAGAGATGAGTTAGAAAAAGCAACGTGGGGACTTCCCTGTGGCTCAGATGGTAAAAGAATCTGCCTGCAATGCAGGAAATCCGGGTTCGATCCCCTCCAGAAAGGAATGGCAACCCACTCCGGTATTCTTGCCTGGAGAATTCCATGGACAGAGGATCCTGGCAAGCTACAGTCCATGGGGTCGCAAAGAGTCAGTACTAAGTGACTAACACACACACACACACACACAGGAAAAGCAGTGTAACCCGGGCCACTTATGTGAGAAGCTCAAGTCCTTCAATGTGCTAGAATAGCTTGTCTTCAGGCTTTAAATAAAAGTATTAGTGCCAATTTGAAAGGAGACTCGTCTTTTCCTCTGCATTTCTCTAGGGATTCAAAGAAAATTTATGTCTCTCGTGCTCACTTCTGACTCTAATTTTCTGCTTCTACTTACTTCTTAATTTCTACTAGTTCTATTCTTTTTTAAATTTTCCTTTTGGAGGACACATGCCAATCACTTACAAAAGAATGAAAATGCAGAAGGCTTTTATTGAAACATTGGAATAACAGGCTGAATAAATTGTAGAGAGGCATAAGAAAGGTTTTAAATTAGATCCCAGTAATCACTGCTAGTAATAGTTAAAGCTTACTGAAACAAAATTAACCAAGATTTCAGTGGCTCAAGTAAAACAGAAGTTCATTTCAATTCCAAATACTAGTACAGAGATGAGTAAAATAGGACTAGTGTTGTAGTTTTATTATGTTCAAAAGATGGCTTTTAGTGGCCATCATTTTCCAATCCATGGGAGAGGGAAGGAGAAAGTCCAGGCCAAGCGGGTGTCTTTTTTATACAGACAAACCCTAAACTGAATACTTCTTGTCGAAACTCATAGTTCTTCCGTTAGTGTCTTGGTGGCATCTAGCTGCAAGAAAGGCTGGGAAATGTAGCTATTACTCTGGCAGCCAGGTGTCTAAATTTTAGGAGATTCTATAATATTTTCAATAGACGGGATACATTGGTCTCTCCTACACTCTGTTACATGAAAAATAACTAGCTTCTTGGTATTTTGCTAGGATTCTCCTGTCCTGCTATTTCCAAGATCTTCTCATTCTTCCTACTTCCCTGAATAAGTGAATATACATTCTTACTGTCATGCAAAGCAATTTTCTTCATTTTATCTCATTTCTGTCTTCTGAACAAGACCCTGAAGATTTCTTATCACATAGCAAAAAAGCCTACTTTTGTATTTTTCTTAACAAAGAGTATATGCCCAAATGAATTATTTTGTTTCTCACTTTGGAAGCAGAAATTCAGATGGTAAGTTCTTCAGAGTAATTTCTTTTTCTCTGCTATCACAGATAAGGAACCTAATGTGGAAGACTGGATGCAACTATAAGAAACCTGCACGTTAGGCAGCAGATTCAAAGGAGTCCTTAGAAATTTCAGTCAGTGGAGAGAATTTTCTACTTTAGAAGGAAAAAAGAAGCCGACATCCTATATAGGTTGGTTGTAACAGGAGGGGTAAAACATGGATCCGTTCAGAAACATATGTATGTTCATAGTTCTTTATCATATCAAATATATATCTTTACCATTGTGTCAAAAATTCTCTTTCTCCAAATCACTTTTAATTAGTTTTTCCTGGTCTAGAATTATTTCCTTTTGTGCCTCTACTGAAAAATACCTCATGAATATAATCCCACAAAATTGTTTCATTGATTAAATGAAAACAGGACATTCAGTTAATAAGCATTATGCCAGGAAGTTTACAAATTACCAAAGATAGAAAGATACAGTCTCTAACCATGTAAAAGTTACAACCTAGTGGGAAGATAGCTAAAGAGAAAATCATGACCCAATATAGAAGATACCTTACTTCTGTATTATAGAAGTCAGCATGGATGCTGTAAGCTCACCTTAAAGGGCACCTTTGAAAGAATCAGGAGATCTTCTTAAAGGAGTTGCTATCTGTGTTTTGTCTGGGCTATAGAAAAGAAATTTTGCCAAAGAGATGTGTACCTAGGCTAGAAAGAAGTTAGATATTAGTGACAACAGGAGATTGTGTTGATTTGTATATGGTCAAGGGGACAAATTAAAAGATGCCTGTTCCTTGGAAGAAAAGCTATGACAATCTTAGACAGCATATTCAAAAGCAGAGACATGACTTTGCTGACAAAGGTCCAGATAGTAAAGGTTGTTTTTCCCAGTAGTCATATACGGATGTGAGAGATGGAGCATAAACAAGACTGAATGTCAAAGAATTGAGGCTTTTGAACTGCAGTGCTGGAGAAAACTCTTCAGAGTCCCTTGGACAGCAAGGAGATCAAACCACTCAATCATGAAGGAAATAAACCCTGAATATTCATTGGAAGGACTAATGCTGAGGCTGAAGCTCCAATACTTTGACCACCTGATATGAAGAGTCAACTCATTGAAAAAGACCCTGATGCTGGGAAAGATTGAAAGCAGGAGGAAACTGGGGTGACAGAGGATGAGATGGTTGGATGACATCATTGACTCAATGGACATGAGTCTGAACAAACTCCAAGAGATAGTGAAGGACAGGAAAGCCTGGTACGCTGCAGTTCATGGGGTCGCAAAGAGTCAGATACAACTTAGCAAATGAACAACAACAAAGGGGACAATAAAGAATTACAGTGACTGAGCGACTAAGCACACCACATAATGTTTAGAGATTGCAACTGAAATTGAACTTCTATGAGAATGTAGTGGGTTTATTGCATAAAGTATATTATCTAGGTTATACGTAAAGAAATGCCATAAGGAAATCTATCCATTGTTTATTAACTAGAAGAATTAAAAGTTCATAGTCAGAGTGGAATTTTAAAGCTCTCTGAATTTTTAATTTTGGTGATGATTTTATATCCTAATCTTCCATTAATAACCTAGAGTTAAGATTTTACAACATTACTCATATTAATGGATTTTTCCTCTTCCTTTCTTTCTCTCTTTATTCTTCCTTCTATCCCTCCCACAGTTTCCCTCTCTTCTTGTTATTTATTTTTAATTGGAAGATAATTGCTTTACAGTGTTGTTTTAGTTTCTGCTATAGAAAAACATGAGTCAGCAATAAGTATAAGTACATCCCTTCCCTCTTGAGCCTCCCTCTCTCTTGCTGCATCCATCCCTCTAGGTCATCACAAAGCACTGAGCTGAATGAGCTTCCTGTGTTATACAGCAGCTTCCCACTAGGTATCTCTTTTATACGTGGGAGTATATATACATCAATGTGACAGTCTCAATTTGTCCTACCCTCTTCTTCCCCCAATGTCTCCACAAGTCCATTTTCTATGCCTGTTCCTCTATTCCTGTCCTGCAAATAGGTTCATAAGTACAAGTTTTTAGATTCCATATATATCTGTTAATATATGATATATATTTTTTCTCTTTCTGACTTACTTCAGTCTGGATGACAGACTGTAGGTTCATCCACCTCACTACTTACTCAATTTCAGCCTCTCCTTCTTCTCTTTTTCTTTCTTCCCACCCCTCCCCCATCTCTCTCTCTCTTCTTCCTTCCCTCTTTCTTTCCTTCAAATAAGAGAAGCATAACTTTGCAACCACCTTGCTTTCCACAGGGCCCTGAGAATTTGTTGAGGCACTTAGATTATTTTTCACACATATTCAAATTCAATTTGACTGTAGTTGAACACTGAGATTCCTGTATTTTAAAATTATTTTGGCCTTTAAAGCTTTATTTTTTTTGCATCCACCATCAAATAAATCTCTGTAACATTTATAACAATGAACATTTCCCCCGAATAACATGTTTAATCACCCCAGGTAGTCTTAGTACTTCAGTCAATTTTCTCTCATAATCATCAGTTGCTGTTGCTGTTAAGGCACTTCAGTCGTGTCCGACTCTGTGTGACCCCATGGACTGCAGCCCACCAGGCTCCTCCATCCATGGGATTTTCCAGGCAAGAGTACTGGAGTGGGATGCCATTGCCTTCTCCAATCATCAGTTATTTTTATGTAAATTTAAAATCTTTAGCTTTACTTTTGATTTCATGTACTCCTATTTTTTCACATTTTCATTATGCTTGTAGGATTTTTATAGATAATATCCACAAGCAGAAAACAGCTCAGTAGAAGCAACACCATGTAGGATGTCTCTCTCTGACCTTTCCATTGAAGCACTTGAGTCTCTGAGATTAGTACTTCAGTAACAACATGTTCACAATTTCTTATTTGGTCATGGATGTTTATATCCTACTAGATTAATCTACAGAGGTTAGGGCCTGCACTGGTTAAAATCCTTGAACAAATGATAGAAAAAAATTATTTTTCTACAAATACATGTCAAACTAAACAAATTTGAAATAAAATCCTGAAATATTCAGCATGGCAAGTGAACTCTTTGAAGCACACAAGATATCATAGACACTGCCTTAGCCTAAATAAGCAACAAGATGTGATGTTCAAGTAATAAGCTGTTTTTACTCTCTGAGAAGCTATTTATATGTAAAATTAAACCATAGACAATCTTATTAGGTGGCATATACATAACACCATACGCATACTGTTACAGTGGCTATATTCTGAAAATACCAAACATCAGCAAGGATGTAGAGCAAGAGGAATTCACAGACAGCGCTTGCTTCAGATGTGTCCAACTCTGTACGACCCCATAGACAGCAGCCCACCAGGCTCCTCCATCCCTGGGATTCTGCAGACAGTGCTGGTAGGAATGAATATTTGTACAATTTTGGAAAACTGGCATTACCTTCTAACATTAAACAAATGCATAATCTAAGGCCAAAAATTTCACATAGATATGTAGAAATTCATATGCTGTGAAACAAAAAACATGTACCATAATGTTTATAGAAACATCCACAAGAGACAAAAACTGGAAACACCCACACATTTGCTAACAGCAAAGTAGATAAATTAATTGTAGTGTATTTACACAGTGGAATACTCCATAACAGAAAATGATCAAAGTATTACAACATAAGGCAATGTGGATCAATCTCCCAAATGTCTTGTTGAGCATAAGAAAAGAACATGAAAAAAACATATACAAAGAATATGTACCATATGATTCCATTAACATAAAATTCTAAGAAAAAAGTAAAGCATGACATTAAGTCAGGGCTTTGATCATTGGCTTGGAGATGGGGATGGGGATTTAAAGAGCATAAGGGGGACACCTGGGGTGCAGGAAATATTCTCTTTTTGTGTTAGATGGTAATTTCTAAGGCAGATTTAGTTTGTGATAATTCATCAAGCTGTGTACACATTTGATTTGTTTATAAGTAGATGTTTTCAATATGCACCTTATACTCTGATAAAAAGCTTATTAAACATTCATTCATGAATAATATTTAGACAATATTATGATTTGTATGCTATTGAAAAATTGCTGTGACTAGTAGATCAACATCTGTGTACACTTGAGGAAAATTTTTATCTTCATTTAAAAATATTTGGTGTGAAAAAGTCAAACATATTCAACATTCACAGGAGCAGGAAATCTCAACTAAGAAAGCTCAATATGCACTTATAAACCAATAACAATAGAAGGTATGAATTTATATAATAGCCACGATCTTAAAATAGAAAATAAAAAGATACTTCTATCTGAATTTTTGTCAATGCTTAGAAAGGTTTTATCAGACAGAGAAAAAGCTTGCAGTCTTTTGTTACTATTTACTTATGCAAAAAATAAAAGAAACCCTGTCATTGTCCGTGACCATAAGAAAGGGAAGGTAATCTTAAAAAATTATCAGTAGTAACATGTTTTATCATACCAAACATGTTTTAGCATTCCAAACATCTTATTCACTTGTTTATCCCAGAAGCACTGCAGCCATGTTACAATCTCATGATTGTCTTAGAATCTGTAAGCTGGAAAGCGGCTTTGAATTTTGGCCAGCACCTGATAGTGGAAGCAGCTCAAAGAACCCTCTCAAAGTATTTCTCCTTGGAGTAGGTGAAGGCTGTTACTCAAAAGCACTTGCCAAAGGATCGTTTCAGGTTTAACAAAGGTAAGTAGCATGTTTACATGTCTATTATAAAGAATAAAATTCAGGAACACCAAACGGAAGAGATCCATGGGGTGAGACAGTGGGGGCTGGGAGACACAGCACTTCCAAGCCCTATTTGGAAGTGCCACTCTCCAAGCATTTCAATGTGCTCACCAACATGAAATTTGATGCAGTTCTATTTTAACATTGAGGGAAAAAAAACAAAAGCAAAACAAAATAAAACCTTTATAACCTTATATAACAAAAGTAATGTTTGCAGGTGGAAGTTCAATATTCTAATTGGAAAAAATCAGAATTATTTTAAAAATGAAATACTTCAATATAACATATTTTCCAGAATTTGATCATTTCTTTTATAACTATGTAACATAAGGAAATTGTGTGTGTGTATATATATATATATATATATATATATAGCTGAATCTTGAACAACACTGGTATGGATTGCACGGGTCCACCTATACATGGATTGTTTTCAATAAATATGTACTACAGTACTACATGACCTTCACTTGGTTGAATCCACTGTTGCAGAATTACAAATTTGGAGGGCCAACTGTAAAGTTATATGCATATTTTCAGCTTCTCAGTGATCAACGTCCCTGATCCCTGGGTTGTACAAGGGTCAATAGTGGAGTTTTTAATTTTTCTTTTGTCAAGCTCAATGCAGACTGCTTTATAAAGCATGTCTGTTCAGTTCAGTTCAGTCGCTCAGTCGTGTCCAACTCTTTGCGACCCCACGAATCTCAGCATGCCAGGCCTCCTTGTCCATCACCAACTCCCGGAGTTCACTCAAACTCATATCCATGGAGTTGGTGATGCCATCCAGCCATCTCATCCTTTGTCGTCCCCTTCTCCTCCTGCCCTCAGTTTTTCCCAGTATCAGGGTCTTTTCAAATGAGTCAGCTCTTCGCATCAAGTGGCCAAAGTATTGGAGTCTCAGCTTCAACATCAGTCTTTCCAGTGAACACCCAGGACCAATCTCCCTTAACAATCAACAGGTTGGATCTCCTTGCAGTCCAAGGGACTCTCAAGAGCCTTCTCCAACACCACAGTTCAAAAGCATCAATTCTTCAGTGCTCAGATTTCTTTTTAGTCCAACTCTCACATCCATACATGACTACTGGGAAAACCATAGCCTTGACTAGACAAACTTTTGTTGACAAAGTATTATCTCTGCTTTTTTTTTTTTTTTTTAATTTATAAATTTTTAAAATTTTAATTGGAGGCTAATTACTTTACAAGATTGTATTGGTTTGCTTTTTAATATGCTGTCTGCTGCTGCTACTGCTGCTAAATCACTTCAGTCATGTCCGACTCTGTGCGACCCCATAGATGGCAGCCCACCTGACTCCCCCGTCCCTGGGATTCTCCAGGCGAGAATACTGGAATGGGTTGCCATTTCCTTCACCAGTGCATGAAAGTGAAAAGTGAAAGTGAAGTCTCTCAGTCGTGTCCGACTCTTTGCGACCCCATGGACTGCAGCCTACCAGGCTCCTTCGTCCATGGGATTTTCCAGGCAGGAGTACTGGAGTGGGTTGCCATTGCCTTCTGCAATATGAGTGGGTTGGTCATAAAGCATGTCAGAAAGTGAAAATTTTGCAAAGCACTATTGTAGAGAATTTAGGTTAATTCCCTTTGTGTGTGAATGTTAAGTCTCTGAGTAGCGTCCTACTCTATGCGACCGCATTAACTGTAGCCTGCCAAGCTCTTCTGTCCATGGGATTCTCCAGGCAAGAATACTGGAGTGGGTTGCCATGACCTCCTCCAGGGAATCTTCCCAACCCAGGGGTCAAACCCACATCTCATGCGGCTCCTGCAATACAGGTGGATTCTTCATCACTGAGCCACCTGGAAAGCCCATAATTCTCTTCACACATCTGTAAACATTTCAAACCCTTGACAGATTTTGCATGAGTCTTTCTTGCTAGATCATTTTGAATTTTGTTATCTCCAAAATTTTCCTAAATTCTCTATCTCAAAATTATCTTTATTCAGAACTCTAGGAAAGGAGGATTTTTGTATTGTTTTTGACTACTTTACCCCATTTCCTATAATATGTCATTAAAACATTAATCGGTTAAATACACTGTAAAATAAAGGCTTCCCTGGTGGCTCAGCCATACAGAACTTGCCTGCCAATGCAGGAGACCCAGGTTTGATTTCTGGATGGAGAAGATCCCTGGAGGAGGACAAGATAACCCACTCCAGTATTCCTGCCTGGGGAATTCCATGCACAGAGGAGCCTGGTGGGCTACATTTCATGGAGTCACAAAGAGTTGGACACAACTGAAGAGACTGTCTAATGAATGTAAAAATAATGTGTTTGACTACAGTTTTCTCAAGCTACTAGTTTTAGAGACATTTCAGAGAATAAATGAATATTAGATACTCCCTCCATGTCAACTATAGACAAGAAGCAGGCATGCTATTTTAATTTTTTTGATAGTTAAATGAAGATATATTTTCATTCCTAAGTAAACCAAAATAAGCCTTGACAGATTTCCATGAACCTTACCAATGTTCTATTTTCTTGTTTTGTCCCTCAAACTTTCAACAGTGACATTATTTTGCACTTGCTTCCCTTTCTAGTAATTTTTAAACAAGACTTCTTTTCTAAGTCCTTTCAAATCCAAGAGTTAATTGAATCCTAAAGACTACAGCATTGTTGTAAGGGTTTGAAATTAAATGAACTTTATTCATCATGCTTATGTTTACAGATACAAACTGGAGAAAATGCATGAATGCAGGTGAGCAATCTAAATACACAAAAAGTAGATTATTTTCTTTCTCTAGTTGTTTCAGCACACAAAATATCTGCTAGTATCAAGATTTATACTCTTTTCAGAAAGCTGATAGAATTAGTCATTGCTTTTCAGAAGTAATTATCAAGGACAGTTAAAATCCAGTCTCTTGCATCTTCGATCATGCCCAAAGCCTAAATCTCATGAAAGCTCTTTAAGTCAGAACGGGAAGCTTATGAGAATTTTCCTAACCAAAAGAAAAAGTCTTAGCCTGAGGAAGATAAACAAAATGATTTTTTGCAGGCAGTCTGAAAAATATGCTTCATGCAATTATGATATGTGCAGATATTTCAAAGATTCCAATTTACAGTCTTCAAACTTAACTTTAGAAAGTTTTTTAATTTATTATCAGTTTAAACTAAATTAATTTGGACTACTAGTCTTAAAAATAGATATTTTCTTGTCCTTTATATACATCCAGCCTATTCTACCCTCAGTGACCTCAGATAAAAGATTCTTTCCATTAAATGAAACTTGGTTTAAAAAAAAGCTATTTTAAAAACTAAGTTAGATGAATAATAGTAAACTTCATCCTATCCTTTTTACTATTGAAACTTACAGCTACAGAGGGTTGCTCCAGACTATTCTGCTTTTAGAGCATTTAATCAAGTTTGGAGGCCTGTGTAGAAGTTGACATCATAGAGTGGTGTAACGAATCCCCTTCCTGATGGGTGGTTGCACATGAAGCATCTTTGGAAAAGTACATTTTGTTTTATTCCTAAGTGAAGAGTGTGTGATTTGCTTAGTAGAAACCGTAAGTCTTGAACTCACTAGTAAAAGATGCAGGTTTTTATTGATGTGATGAATGCTGTACTGTTGTAATCTATGCATTAGTAAACATTTTTAAATTGACAGTCATCTGGAGGGGGGAAGGGAAGAGTGGGACAAATTGAGAGAGTAGCATTGACATATATACCCTACCATGTGTAAACTAGATGGTTAGTGGGGAGCTGCTGTACAGTACAGGGAGCCCAAGTCCACGCTGTGATGACCTATAGGGTGGGATGGAGGAGGTAGAAGGGAGGCTGAAGAGGAAGGGTTTATATATATATATATATATATATATATATATATATATATAACTGATTTACTGTGTTGTGCAGCATAAACTAACACCGCATTGTAAATCAATGATATTCAAATTAAAATGGTTAACTTTAAAATATTAAACAACTTTTAAAAAGCACATTGAAGATTGCGTCTTTTTAGCTTTCTTGTTCAGTGTCCATCTCTTCCTAGTTCTGTTTATGGTCCAAATTTTCAAATGATATACTTAGAGTGGACCATATCATTAGATTCCTCATATCATTCCAAGTCATTTTAATACAAACTTTCTCTATAAAAAAGATTATTTTAACTTTGGGGGAGAGGTTTTAGTGAGGATATTTATACACAATCCATATTTTATATAATGATATCATAAGTGTAAAAATGGATCATATCACCCAGTTTTTCAATCATCAGGCAATGCATAAAGAATAAGAAAATAGCAAGGACCCATGTTTGTTTAAAAGAGATTCACTACAAATTTCTCACTGTCAGAAAATACTTTACAACTTGCTAACTCAAATCCATCATGCTTAATATTAAGCTTAGTTTCTCTTGTTCTGTCTTCGATATAATAAAAATATTGATTACCATATTTTCAAAAATCCCTTCATATATTCAAAGATTTATTAAATCATTCCTTCTTCAAACGTTAAATTTCTAGTTTTTTTTATTGTTCTATACTTTATTCAACTCTTACTCAACTTGTATTCAATTCTTTAATTGAATAAATTGAATTTTATTTATTTTGAATTACTTTATTCAATTCTTTATTCAACTTTTATTGTTTTATACTTTATTCAACCCTTTCCTTGGAACATGTTCCTATTTTATATTCCTCAATTTTTAGCTGACAAAAATTCTTAATAGTATAACCATGAGAAATTTTCTGACTTAGGTACTATTAACAAATTTAAAAATCTTTGATAAAAGGTACATAGTATTTTACTGCATTGTATTTTAATTAATAAGAAATGCTGATGGCATTTCCTTTCAGCAGATGTTTCTTTTACTCTTTGCCAAATTTTTTAAACACAGTTGAATTTTTCAACTTTTCCTTATAGCACTTAAACAGTAGCTAATCTTACAGTTATTGAATAGCAATAAAATTGTGTCAAGTAAAGGAATATATATTCTCAAAACTATTTTTGATAACTTTTCCTCTCTTGGGTAATATCCTTTTTTTAAATCTTAAAATATATTTATTCACAGGTAACTTCTAGGCAAGGATACTTAGTATACACCCTCCCAGTTCACCAAAGTAGAGTATTTTAATACTCTCTAACATTTTGTAGCTTTAGATTTGAAATTTTCTGATAGTAGGGCATTGTTATTATTTTTATTTCTGGATATTTTTCCTGTAATTTAAGTCACCTGGTTGGTAGAGCTTAAAAAAGCATTTTCTTCCTAAATACAGAGGCTTCAAACAGAGATACATATTGGGGTAGCCAAATTCTGTTGGGTTGGCCAACAGATACTATAGAAAAACCTGAACGAATTTTTGGCCAACTCAATAGAACACCATGCTTTTAAACTACTTTTCATCCATAAGAAAAGAAAGAAAGTGAAGTTGCTCAGTCATGTCTGACTCTGCCACCCCATGGACTGTAGCTTACCATGCTCTGTCCATGGGATTTTCCAGGCAAGAGTACTGGAGTGGATTGCCATTTCCTTCTCCAGGGGATCTTCCTGATCCAGGGATCGAAGCCAGGTCTCCCACATGGTAGGCAGATACTTTACCATCTAAACCATCATCCATGGTATGCAGTTATATCAAATATAACATTTAAAGTAGTTATTCAATTATCACATAATTAAGAACAACACTTAAAATCAGTTAGAACAAATATTTGATTATTGTTTGCTAGAGCTAAAGAAAATTATATAAGAATATATGAACACACACATGTGTGTGTGTGTATATATATATACATATAGAGAGAGAGAGAGAAAGAGAGAGAGAGACTATTAGTTTCTCATATTCAATGTCCTCTTCTTCCTCAGTTAACAGACCCAAAGGTATTTCAGTATTATGATATACTCAATTTAAATTTGACATTCTGTGGTCTTTATTAATGCTAAATGTGCTATGTGATCGTGTCTATTCCTCAAAACCTTTAGAACAATTTGTCAGGTAGAGTCGTCAGTTGGGACACACTTTTAGGCCCTTTCTTTCTGTTGCCTGAAATAAGATGGAATGGAGTTCTAACATCCACTTTGGACATAAAACAATCTAGAACATGGAAACCAGTGCAATGCAAGAAAGAACTGAAGAATGCAAGGTGCCTATGTTTCTGATTACCATTGAGTCACTTACTCTGTCTTGGTTTATGTGAAAGAAAATACAACCTTATGTTGAAGACATTTATTAAGAGCCAGGAAATACAATAAAAAGATCAGGGAACAAAACTGAAGGCTTTATTCCTTAGTTAAAATGATGAGGCACAGTGGACACTGTGGAGACTTGCTTAGATTCTGCCTCAACTCTGAAGAACACATACCCCTCTGGTAGTCAGCAGCTGCTGCCAAACTCCAAGAACTGCCCTTTGCAAGAAAGAGTCATCCTGCCTTGGGTCACATATCTTTCTAGGGAGTAACTTGCATTCAGTGACTGGTTAACGCAGGTGTAAGTCAATGCCTCAGTGCCTCAACTAAATAAACTCAACGCCACTGCCTCTTGAGAGCTCTCAGTGGTGTCTTCTAGGGCTTCTGTCAAGCTTTCATGACAACCTAGTCTTCTCCTCTGCCATCTTTTCTTCCTTCCCTTCTACGACAGGCTATGGTTGCCAGAGGACCCCCTAATAAACTTGTTACTCAAAATCTCCCTCTCATAATCTGCTTACTAGAAAACCCAATCTATAACAGTATAGCAGAAGGGTTAAAGATTAAATTGTAATATAGAGGATCTGGTTGCAATGGTGAGATGAGCATTAGTTTTAACCAAACAAGTTTCCTGTCTCTCATAAGTATACATAGTATTTGGAGTTTGATACAAGAACAAAACAAAAATATGAAGAGTTAAAAGCAGTGTTTCCGATGTAGAGGACAAACTAGTGGCTACGAGTGGGGAGGGGTGAGATAAGAGTATGGGATTAAGAGACACAAACTATTATGTAAAATGAATAAGGAACAAGGATATGTCACACAGCACAAGGAAATATAAGCTATTATTTGGTAATAACTTGAAACAAAGTATAAATTATAAAAATACTGAATCTCTATAGTGTACACCTGAAATTAATAAAGTATTTTAAGTCAGCCATAGATCAATAAGGGGCTTCCTGGTTGGCTCAGTGGTAGAGAATCCACCTTCAATGCAGCTCGGGATGATCCTCTGAGAAGGAAATGGCAAAACACTCCATTATTCTTGCCTGGGAGAACCCATGGACAGAGGAGTCTGGCCGGCTAGAGTTCATGGGGTCACAAATGAGTCAGACACAACTTAGCAGATAAACAACAATGTACATCAAATGTAAAATTAAAGTATAAAATAAAAGTAATGCTTCACTTTCCATTTATTATCTTACTTTTTTTTTCTGAATATTATATATCATGTGTACATAAAACTTTTATTTAAAAATTAACAACAGAAGTCAATGAAATTCAATAAAATTTTTGAGCATGTGTTAAGATTAATGCATATCACTAGGCACTGAGGAAAAACATGACATTTAAAACACGTCCCTGGAGAAGTTCATGACTGAATAAATGAAGTTGGTAGATAAATAATCTTCAAAATGATATTCACAAACTTATTATCAGTTTCTCTAGAAAAAAAAAAACAGAAAAACATGTTATTTCAAAGAAGTCTATGATCCCTTTCTTCTTCTGAAATTACATACATGTTAGCAGAACATTTGCACAGCCATAATAAAGACTGCATTTTTCAGCCATCTTGGCAAATATATCCGTTTCCATGATGTTTCCCACAATGATGTGTGCACAGAACTATAGTGTGGTCTCTAGTGTCTTCGTTGATATGACTGGCATATGGCTTTCTGTAGCTACTCTTCCTACTAGCTGGAATGTGACCAATATTGCTGTTGCTTAGCCACTAAGCCTTGTCCAACTCTTTGTGACCCCATGGACTTCAGCCCACCAGGCTCCTCTGTTCATGGGATTTCCAAGCAAGAATACTAGCTTAGGTTGCCATTCCCTTCTCCAGAAGATACACATAATAGTGCTTCAAAATAGAAGGACTTGAGATCCCTGGCACATGAAGCGCCAAAATAGCCCTAGACCTCTGTTTCAGTTTTTTATATTGGGAATTTTATATTAGCAGTTATAAAGGACATGAACATGGCATATCTTATGCACAAATTATTTTCTTTGCAAACATATAAAAATGTTCTCAAATATGAGAGCGTATATTCAATTCCTTTAGTAGTAGTAGTGTTAGTCGCTCAGTTGTGTCTGACTCTTTGTGATCCCAAGGACTGTGGCCTGTCAGGCATCTCTGTGCATGGGATTTCCCAGGCAAGAATACTGAAGTGGGTTGCCATTTCCTTCTCCAGGGTATCTTCCCAACCTGGGGATCGAACCCAGGTCTCCTGCATTGCAGGCAGATTCTTTACCATATGAGTTACAGGGAAGCCCCTATTCAATTCCTTTTGCTAGCACCAAAGGCTCATTTCTCTTTATTCTGGCTTTGTGGTAATGTACCAAGCACATGGGCCACATTATTGCATCATTCTATACTGAACCAAGCACCCCCAAGGGTGAAGTTTGCTCTTCAAGTCAACTGGGATGGTAACACTTACTCCTACTATTCTTGCCTCAAACTGCTACTTTTTTAAAAAGTAATATTCTGTGGGTAAAGAGGATGTGGTACTTACATAGAATGGAATATTACTCAGCCATAAGAAAGAAAGAAATAATGTTATTTGCAACAACATGGATGGACCTAGAGGTTATCATACGGAGTGAAGTGAGGTCAGAAAGAGAAACACAAACATCAGGTGATACTGCTTATATGTGGAAGCTAAAAAAATCATACAAAAGAACTTATCTACCAAAACAGAAATAGAGTTACAGATGTAGAAAACAATCTTATGGTTAATGCTAGGGAAGAAGAGGAGAGACAAATTGGGATATTGGGACTTACATATATACACACTATATATAAAACTGATAACTAATAAGAACATGCTGTATAGCACAGGGAACTCTACTCAATAAGCTGTAACAACCTACATAGGAAAAGAATCTAAAAAAGAGTGGATATATATGATTATATAACTGAATCACTTTGCAGGACATCTGAAATTAACATAACTTTGTAAATAAACTACACGCTATTAAAAAATTAAAAGTAAAGCATTTTTAAAAGTAATATTCTTAAAATTAATGCTACAATAAGTACAATTTGCAATAGGACAGCCTGCAACAATATTCCCTGAAAAAAATACTTGGTGAGGGCCTCCTGAACATAGCAATCAGAGATGTACTTTGCATTCAATTCTCTTGTGACAGTGAAATAATGCAAACAATACATGATACATAAATGAATAAAAATTTAAAACTTTATTTAAAAACATTTCCCCTATACTTATTAATTTACTCAACAGGTAAGTATTCAGTGCATATGATGAGAAAGGCACTCATTTACTGTTACATCAAATGGCTCATAAATCTTGTCTTTATATTACTAAGCTTTGGGGGAAGTGGAATTTGCAAAGGGTGTTCATATTTCTTGAGGACATAAATAGTATTTTTTTCCATCTAAAGGAAAAATGTTTACAACTGAAAACAGTATTTCTAGCTATTATTAGGAAATGATGCTTACTCATGCAGACAATTGAAACCCAAGAATTGACAGAGTTGAATGTTGTAGTCCTTGTGGTGTATTTCCACTCAAAGACAAGTGCAAACAGCACTGCAATATTAAAGGGCTTGTCTTCCCTGGATGTCAATGAACATTTCTCTGATAGGCATTGTAGTTATGATTTGATATACATCTGTGTCTGGTGCCACTTAATCAAGTTAAGTTTTTTCCTTGCCATAAAAGGTTTTGTGAATTTCACAGCAAAGTCATGTTGCTGGGTTTTTTTTAATGCAAAATGACATTTCCATTCTTCTTGAGCAGTTACTGAACATTTCCCCTTGAGCCTTCTTAAAGCTCTTTCCCCATAAATATCCTACCCCTCCTGAAATGGAGTTAAAAGTCATTTATTTTCTAATAAAAATCACTTCAATAAAATCAAGGTTTTCTAACTGAGGATTAAAATTATTTTAACCAAATGTGTACACTTCATGCAAAAAAAAGAAAAAACAATGTTTGCCGACAAGAGGCCTAAGGTATTATCTAATCCATCACTTTTCTTTCACAAGTTTAATATCTACTCTGAAAAGCCCTCTGTTGAAGTAATATCCATCTTTTCAGTTCCAGTTTTATCATGCTAGAAATAAGGCAATGTTGGAATATTTTATATTGCCAAAACATATTTTCAGAACAACCAGTGACCTTATAATCACTTGAACTGCAAATCAATCACTTTTACGTGACACAAAATTCTAAAAAGTGGGGCATTCTCTTGTAAACAAGTAATTGATAGACTAAATAAGATCAGCCTTATTTAGACTATTTTCTTTGTGTGTCTAGAGTATTTTTCATTTCATTGAAATTGGAGACAAAAACAAAAATCCAATTCAATAATAGAATGTAATTTTTAAGTGTATCATACAACAGAGCTTTGTGCATGCTTCTTTTTCTCTTTTTCTTTCATTCTTTCTCCTTTCATATAAATGTATACATGTGTGCATATATATGTGTGGGTGCATGTATGAGAGTACATGGGTGTATGCATACATGGGTAGAAAAAGGGAGAGATTTAGTTTAAGGAATTGATTCATGTGATTCTGGAGGCTGGCAAGTCCAAAATTTGCAAGGAGCCTGGAGACCCAAGGAAGAGTTGATAATGTAGCTGAAGTTCAAGGACAGTCTGAAGGCAGAATTCCTTCTTCCTCCAGAAACTAGTCTTTTCTCTTAAGGCCTTCACCTAATTGGATAAGGCCCATTTAGAGAGAGTAATCTTCTCTACTCAAACTCTACTGATTTTAAGGTTAATCTCATCTGAAAACTATTTTCTAAACAACATTCAAATTGATGTTTGACCAGATATCTAGGTACCATGGTCCATCCAAGTTGACACACAAAATTAGCTTTAAGGCCTTCTTCTTTTTCTCTGTCTGCTTTCCCTCTTCTTTCTCCTTCCCCTCCCCCACTTCCTCCATTTATTCCTTCTCTTTCTTCTTCCTTTTCTTTCTCTAAGACATTATTTGGCTTCAATTTTCATTTTCTTTATGAAATATTCTTCTGATGAATATTAATAAAGTTTGCAGAAATTCACCAACATTTCCCCTCATGGACTAGTTCTTTTTCCCCCTTAATTAATCATTAAATATACTGGGGTTTCTTAGGCCAAGTGTTGAAGAAGGTATTTATGGAAAGGAAAATATAGAGTAGTGCATAACTAAGATTTCTCCTCCTCTGCTACTCCGAGAAAGAGGATCCTTCCAACATGGCTCATTTGCATGAATCCCTGTTAAATCTGTCCCCTGCTTCCCACAAGAAGAATAAGTAAAAGAGTGCTTTTCTAAACATCCAGTAAAAGAGTGCTTCTCTAACCATCCTGGTGTGCTCCATTTCCCATCAATTTTGTCAACAATTAAACATAGATTTCACATTTTAGAGTTCTCTCACCTTAGAGTTCTAATATTTATGTTCTCTAGTGTTTTGTTGAACAAACCTCACATGCATGTTAAAATTATTAATAAGACATGGAACAATTAGTGGTCTAGTTAAACTTGAAAGGACAGGGAGAAATTTAGTGCTGATTGTACAATAGCAGTTAAAGATACAGGGGGGATAATTTTGGTGTGTCAATAAAAGAGATTTTATTGAGCCAAAGAAGTCCAATATTTGGGGTGTTATGGTAGAACCACTATGTATTCTACTAGTAGGTTCATAATTAGTGTAAATAACTGAGGTGTTCAAGATTCAAGTAGCCTTATTTCTCTAAACTAGATGTCATAACTATGGAGTCTAGAACCAGGAACAATTAGTATATTTTTCAAAATAGTTTGAATGAACTGTCTGAGGTTGTCATCTTTTGGGGAACTTCAGTGCATTTTGCTCTCCAAAGCACGGGTTAAAAATAATGTCAAAAAAAAAAATAATGTCAAAAATTGTTATAAAAAATTTATTTCAATTATATTTGAGAAGTTATAAATATATTCCCTCCTTTGAGCCATGCATTAGAAGAATTGTGTAATGATAAACATAAATAAGGGGACAGATACAGTTAAAATGAGATACTGCCTAAGATTTTTAAATTAATTCAGGACAAGACTTATCTTACTTGCATGTGTGCAAGCAATCAGAAAGCTGTTTTTGGAAATATTCTTCATTTTCAGATTCTTACAGTTTTGCTAGCTGTATCAAAAGTTAAAGGAATGTGGTATTTGCAATCCTTTATTAAAATCTAATCTTGAGATGTTCTTGGCGTATTTTTTAAAATTAAAAGTCTTGATAGTTCAGTGAAATTCAGCTAAATTTTTAGTGATTGTATTTTTAGAGGAAACTTTTCTTATTTACTATTGAGTCATCATATCCCAGTTCATGTAGGTTAAAGAAGTTTAATAACACAACCATTAAATACTGCAGCTTTTATTTCAAGTGCACTGGAACAGCATTCATAGTATACACTAGTAAAATGATCTATTCTAATAAAAACACACCCCAGCATCAATGAAATTGTTTCTAGCTCAGAAATAAGCACCTTCTCCTTTACTCCACTGTGCCTTCACCAACACACAAAAGTATTCAATTGTTAGAGCTTTAGATAATGATGATTTCAGCAATAGATATTTGGAATTAAGGGCAGTTGCACCATAGAATTGTGGAAAGACCTTGTCACTGAATTTATATATGCCTATCACTAACTAGGTGATCATGATACTAACTAGTCAGTTAACTTCAGAATATTTAGAATTTTATAAAATCCTTAGTTTTGCATTAAAATCATATTTGATTTAATTTTAACTATTCATATGATGGGCTTCCCTGGTGGCTCAGATGGTAAAGAATCTGCCTGCCATGTGGGAGACCTGGGTTCAATCCCTGGGTTGGGAACATCCCCTGGAGGAGGATATGACAACCACTCCAGTATTCTTGCCATTCTTGCCTGGGTAATCTCCATGGACAGAGGAGCCTGGTGGGGTACAGAGTTGGACATGACTGAGCAACTAAGTGCAGCACATGTGTATTATGGCCAGTGCTTCTGGCTCTCTTGTGTTGCCCCAGGTGAACCAGTGCTCATGTATTTGCACTCATTAAAGTGTCCCTTCTAAGGGTCCAGACTCCTGGTTTACTTTAGCTCTCCGATGGGCTCAAGAAAATTATCATTTTGCAGTGTATTCAGATTTCTGTTATTGTTAAGATCAGAGCAATGGTCTTTCTAGATGTCTACATCTTAGGCAGAAATGGAACTAAATTCAACAATATATAAGGAGTATGTACTATAATGGCCAATAAATGTAATTCATCTCACTAACAGATAATAAAGAGGAAAGTTATACAACTATCTGAATAGTAGCAGTAAAAGATTTGTTTAAATTCAAGATCGATTCATAATAGAAAGGTATAATAATTTATAAATAGGAAGAAAGATCCTTGATTTGCCTAATATTACCTGCAAATAAATTACAGTAAACACTACATTAATTGTGAATGATTAAAGTCTTTCAGAGATTGCAAAAGAGACAAGTAGCTTTCATTACTTCTAGTCAGTATTGTACCTGAGCGTCTCTCCAGAACAATAGAAAAAGAGAACCAAAAGATCTATATATTGGAAAAAAGCACAACTTATTATCCACAGATAAAATGACTGTGCATGATAAAAATACAAAATATCTAAAAGATTCTATAGATAATTATTAGGAACTTGTTATTGCTGTTGCTCAGTCACTAAGTCATATCTGACCCTTTGCGAATCCATGAACTATAGGACAGGCTGTCCTTCACTATTTCCCAGAGTTAGCTCAAATTCATGTCCATTGGGTTGGTGATGCTATCTAACTATCTCATATTCTGCCTTCCCTGTCTCCTTTGGTATTCAATCTTTCCCTGAATCAGGTCTTTTCCAGTGAGTCAGCTCTTCATATCATGTGGCTAAAATATTGTAGCCACAGCTTCAACATCAGTCGTTCCAATGAATCTTCAGCATGGATTTCCTTTGGACTGAACAGTTTGGTCTCCTTGCTGTCCAGGGGACTCTCAAGAATCTTCTCCAACACTAAAATTGAAAAACATCAATTCTTCAACTCTCAATCATCTTTATGGTCCAACTCTCACATCCATACATGATTACTGGAAAAATCATAGCTTTGACTATATGGACCTTCTTCTGCAAAGTGATTTCTCTGCTTTTTAATAAACTGTCTAGGTTTGTCATAGTTTTCCTTCTTAGAAGCAAGTATGTTTTAATTTCATGACAGCAGTCACCATCCGCATTGATTTTGGAGCCTAAGGAAAATAAAATCTGTCATCATTTCCACTTTTGCCCTTTTATTTGATGTGGAATGATGGGACCAGATGTCATGGTCTTAGTTTTTTGAATGTTGAGTTTTAAACTAGCTTTTTTTCTCTCCTCTTTCACCCCCATCAAGAGGCTCTTTGGATCTTCCAATTTCTGCCATAAGAGTGGTATCACCTGCATATCTGAGGTTGCTGATATTTCTTGTTGCAATCTTAATTTCAGATTGTGATTCATTCAGCATGGCATTTCACATGATGTACACTGCATATAAATTAAATAAGCAGGGTAACATATAAATTAAATACAGCACTGTCAAACTAGTCAGCTCTTCCATGTCTGGTTCTAACTGTTGCTCCTTGACCCTAAACAAGATTTCTCAGGAGACAGGTAAAGTAGTCTGGTACTCCCAGGTGGCTCAGTGATAAAGAATCTGCCTTCAGTGCAGGAAATGCAAGAGATGTGTGTTTGATCCCTGGGTCAGGCAAGTCCCTTGGAGAAGGAAACGGCATCCACTCTAGTATTCTTGCCAGGAAAATTAAATGAATAGTGGAGTCTGGTGGACTACAGTCCATGGGGTTACAAAGAGTCAGACAAGACTAAGCATGAAATTATTAAGAATAATAAATGAATTTATTAATATTTTTAGGTACAGGTCAATGTATTAAATTAGCCAATGTTTTTACATCACATTTATAAGATAATCAAACCCAACAGATAACTAAAGAATAAATCCAATTCCTAATATCTGGATTAAAAATATAAAATTATATTCAGAGAAAATGTTAAAAACTTAAACAAGGAAGAACTATAGCATTTTCAAAGATTTAATTTATTAATATTATGCTATATCACTTCCCCTCAAACAATCAAGATATAAGCAGCTTCTTTTTACTGAAATTGAAAAGTTTACTAAAATTTATGTATAAATGATATTATATGTCCAAAAATAGCCAAGAGAATCTTTAAAAAACCTGAAGCAATAATATAATTAATCATTAATTTACATAACATTGCAGCAGAAGGATAGGAAAATAACCCAGTCAAAAAGTTTGAAAGCCACAGACATGGTCAATTTCATTATGACAAAATTTGTACTACAAAGCAGTGGGTAAATAATGGAATTTTCATTAAGAAGTACAAAATGAAATGGATTTCAAAAATATATTGATGATAAATAAATTTCCTAGAAGTAAAATATAGGCAGTACACTGTCTGACATTGGCATTAGCAGTTTCATTTTGTATCTATCTCCTTAGGTATGGTAAACAAAAACAAAAAAAAGAAGTAACACCTAATCAAACTTAAAAACTTTTGCACAGCAAAGGATACCATAAACAAAGCAAGAATGCAACCTAATGAATAGAAGAATGTAAATAATGTCTGATAAGAGGTTGATATCCAATATATAAAGAAATCATACAATTCAATATCAAAAAGCAAAAAAAAAGCCCAGTGAAAAATATTGTAAAGTTAAAAAATAAAGTAAAATAAAATAAAAATATAGAGGATCTGAATAGGCATTTTTCCAAAGATATACAGATGGCCAACAGGGACGTGAAAAGATGGTCACCATTACTAATCTTCAGAGAAATGCAAGTAAAAACCACAGTAAAATATCACCTCAATCTTGTCAGAATTACTATTGCAAAAAAGGACAGGAAATAACAAGTGCTGATGAAGTCAGGGAGTAAAGGCAATCCTAGCATATGATTGGTGGAACTGTAAATTGATGTAACCACAGTGGAAAATAATAGAAGTGAAAATGGCGCAGCAGTTTCACTCCTGGGTACATATCTGAATTAAAGAAAAAACATTAACTCAAAAAATGCATTTCAATGTTCATTGTAGCATTATGTACACTGCTGCTGCTAAGTCGCTTCAGTCGTGTCTGACTCTGTGCGACCCCATAGATGGCAGCCCACCAGGCTCCCCCGTCCCTGGGATTCTCCAGGCAAGAACACTGGATTCTTTACCATCTGAGCCCCCAGGGAAGCCACATATATGGCTTCCTAGGTGGCATTCATGGTAAAGAATCCTCCTGCCAATGCAGGAGATGCAGGTGATGTGGAGTCAATCCTTGGATCAGGAAGAACCCCGAGAGTAGGAAATGGCAACATGTTCTAGTATTCTTGCCTGGAAAATCCCATGGACAGAGAAGCCTTGTGGATTACAGTCTATGGGGCTGCAAACAGTCAGACATGACAGCACACACACACACACACACACACACACACACACATTTGTACACAAATATCCAGTATACATTCAGTACACATTTGAAAATGTGCTGAATTGCACTAGTCATTATTAAAATATTAATTAAAAACTTCTGTGAGAAAGTACTACACATTCACTAAAAAGGCTAAAATATAAATGACTTAGAATACCAAGATTTGGTGAAGAAGTTCAGTAACTGGAATTCTCATACACCACTGGTAAATTGGTGGAACATTTAAAAAAATATATATTTACTAAACTTGAGCAGAAAAAAATACTCCATTATCCAACAACCCCACACCTAGAATTGTACTCAAAACAATCCTATTAGAATATTCCTGCTGCTGATGCAAAGTCGCTTCTGTCGTGTCCGACTCTGTGAGACCCCATAGACGGCAGCCCACCAGGCTCCGCAGTCCCTGGGATTCTCCAGGCAAGAACACTGGAGTGGGTTGCCATTTCCTTCTCCAATGCATGAAAGTGAAAAGTGAAAGTGAAGATGCTCAGTCGTGTCTGACTCTTAGAGACCCCATGGACTGCAGCCCACCAGGCTCCTCCATCCATGGGATTTTCCAGGCAAGAGTACTAGTAATAATCAATAATTGAAGAAAACCAAAACATCCTTCTGTAGTCTTCTCCTATAATGGTATCAAAGACTGAATTCTCTGGAGGAAGATTCTGAGATGGAGTTCAGAGTTCAGGATATTTAAGGATCAGTGCTTGAGAAGAGAAGGGAAAGTAGGTACTGACTAATGGTAAAGAGAAATAGAACTTTGATGCAGGACCAACAAAGCCCCAGTGAGAAATAGGCAGGGATCTCGATCATGAAGATTGTCCATCACAGCTGTATAATTTGAATTGAAATAATTAGAACTATGTAACATCTGTCACACTCATAAGCAGATGTGGACTGTCCCAGGAAGTGCAAACAGGAGAAAATCCTCTGCAACTGAAACAGAACATGTAGAAGAAGACAGCTGGAGGCCGTTTGCAGACAATGCTCCTGATATCTGGGCAGCTAGTCATCCCTGTAGGAGAATCTGAGCAGTCCATTTCAATGTCAGAAATTAGTGGAATATTCTATCATCAATGACAATATACAAATTGCTGCTGTATGAAATATGGGCAAATCCTATAAACATCATGTTAGTTGAGAAAAATGACATAATTCTATTTATATGAAGTTGAAAAATAGGAAAAGCTAAACTTGATTTTCAAAGCTGGTGTACCCAAAGAGAGTGTTTAGTGACTAGGAAGGGCCAAGGGGCTTCTTGGATGATCGTGATATCTAGTTTTCACTGGTTGCATAGTACATGAATGTATTCATGTTGTTAAAACTAATTCAACAATATTCTTATGATCTGTTTTATTTCTGTATACATATCATGTGCTGCTGCTGCTGCTGCTAAGTCGCTTCAGTCATGTCTGACTCTGTGCGACCCCATAGGTGGCAGCCCACCAGGCTCCTCCTTCCCTGGGATTCTCCAGGCAAGAATACTGGAGTGGGTTGCCATTTCCTTCTCCATATCATGTGCTAGAAGAAGGTAAATAAAAAGTGATTCATAGTTATGCCCCCAAAATGAAGCAACAACTTTCATAGAACAGAAATAACAGGCAATGCAAGGGGAGGCAGAGAGAAACCCTCTGATTACAGGGATTATAAGGTACTTCTTACAATTAAGTGGATAACATGAGATTAAATGTAGATGGTGTTAAAAAAAAAAAAGGAAAACCCTGTCTAAAGTATGTGATACACACACACACACACATATATATATTAGAATGCTGAAGAAAATACACTTTTTCTAATACTCATGGAACAGTAAGAACTTCCCTTACATTAGTTGTTTTGCTTTAGTCGCTAAATCATGTCCAACTGTTTTACAACCCCATGGACTATACCCCGCCAGGTTCCTTTGTCCATGGGATTTCCTAGTCAAGAATACTGGAGTAGGTTCCCATTTCCTGCTTCAGGGGATCTTCCTGAGCCAGGGCTCGAACTCACATCACCTGCACCTCCTGCATTGGCAGGCAGATTCTTTACCATGGAGCCACCAGGGAAGTCCCCTTTATATTAGATCACACACAAAAACACATCTTAATAGTTCCAGAAGTATCAAAGTAACATAAACAGCACAATGAAATAAACACAACATTAATAACATTAGAAAAATGAAAGCCCTTTCCACTGGTAAGTAAAAAATGATCTGTTGAATCAAAAGTGAAATACAAAGCAAATCTGAAGATTTTCTTGAAAATAAAATGAAAGTAAATGTATCAAAATTTATGGTATGAAATGATGTTAAAATTTTCCAAACTTTTTTCAACACATACACCAAGCTTCATCAAAACTTGGTGAATTGAGTCATAATAAATTTTTCTTCTTTGAATATTTTTTCTTCCATTTCTCCCCATTGGAATCCTACCCTTAATTTCAGATCCATTGCAAATGAATGCCTTTATTGGACACTCCTTTTTGCTCACCAAAACCAAATACAATATTGCCTTAGCAAAGATACATGAATTAATTTAAATTCTGTTTGATTTCAAAGATTTAAGTGGGCATAAAAATGTATTTGTACTGCTTTAAGGATACTTTTATTTTCTACTCCTTGCATTTTGTTTGCCAGTTTTTATAAATCTTCAAGTTAACCCAGGAGGTAGGTCAAATTTTATTCATTTTTAAACATATTGACAACTTTGCTTTGCTGATAATACTTGACAAAAAGTTTAAGTTAAATAAAAATTGTCTAAAATTACTACTCCTTTTTATTTATCCAGCCTTTATTTTCTTCATTAAGTATATTTCTTAGGCAAAGTTTTAATACATAAAACTTTAAGTATGGTTTCATCATTTGTATATCATACAAACTTCTGTAGACTCAAATTCAGTGGCATACAACTATACACTACCTCAAGTGAAATTTTCAATTTTGAATCAGTACTTCTTAATCATTTTTGAAGAGCTTAGTATTTTGAATGGAGGAGACTAACATCTTTCCCTCAGTGTCTCTATATGAACAATATTCATTGGTAAAAATTAAGAGTGCCTAATGTTTGATCAGGCAGAAAGTGAATAGGAACTAAAAAGCCTCTTGATGAAAGTGAAAGAGGAAAGTGAAAAAGTTGGCTTAAAGCTCAACATTCAGAAAACGAAGATCATGGCATATGATCCCATCACTTCATGGGAAATAGACGGGGAAACAGTGGAAACAGTGTCAGACTTTATTTTTAGAGGCTCCAAAGTCACTGCAGACGGTGACTGCAGCCATGAAATTAAAAGACACTTACTCCTTGGAAGAAAAGTAATGACCAACCTAGATAGCATATTCAAAAGCAGAGACATTACTTTGCCAACAAAGGTCCGTCTAGTCAAGGCTATGGGTTTTCCTGTGGTCATGTGTGGATGTGAGAGCTGGACTGTGAAGAAGGCTGAGCACCGAAGAATTGATGCTTTTGAACTGTGGTGTTGGAAAAGACTCTTGAGAGTCCCTTGGACTGCAAGGAGATCCAGCCAGTCCATCCTAAGCAAGATCAGCCCTGGGATTTCTTTGGAAGGAATGATGCTAAAGCTGAAACTCCAGTATTTTGGCCACCTCATGCGAAGAGGACTCATCAGAAAAGACTCTGATGCTGGGAGGGATTGGGGGCAGGAGGAGAAGGGGACGACAGAGGATGAGATGACTGGACGCCATCACAGACTCCATGGATGTGAGTTTGAGTGAACTCCGGGAGTTGGTGATGGACAGGGAAGCCTGGTGTGCTGCAATTCATGGGGTCGCAAAGAGTCGGACACAACTGAGTGACTGAACTGAATGTTTGATAGGGCTGCAAGAAGATCAACTGATCAATCCTAAAGGAAATAAACCCTGAATATTCATTGGAAGGACTCATACTGAAGCTGAACCTGCAATACTTTGGATACTTGATGAGAACAATCAACTCATTGGAAAAGACCCTTATGCTTGGAAAAATGGAAGGAAAAAGGAGAAGGGGGAGGGAGAGAATGAGATGATTAGATAGCATCACAGATTCAATGGACATGATTTTGCACGAACTCTGGGAGACAGTGGAGGACAGAGGAGTCTGGTGTTCTGCAATCCATGAGGTTGCAGAGTCAGACACAACTTAGAGAATGATTAACAACAATAGTGTTTGATGAGTCTATTTTAGTTCATCATGAGTTTCACTCTTGTTTCTTTTATCTCTTAATAACAGACTTGTAACTTTTAAAGTTATATCCTATTTCTTTGTATAGTAGAATCTCTGGTCAGCTCATGCTAAATTTTCCCAAGTACTTTGAAAATTAGAAGAGTATTTCTGGGTGTACATGAGAACTACTGGTGCAGAATCTAATATGTCACTATGCCAAAAAATAAATGGTGGCGGCATTCCAGAAAGGATTAAATTCACAGAATAGTTGTTAACAAAGTTGTTAGTCAGGAGTGATTATTCTCTGTCATTTGTCCTCTCTGTGCTAGCAACTCCAAAAACAGTTCTCCCTAATGAATTATTGAATCAGCCAAGATAAAATAATATAAATGAACATACAAAAATATCTATTAAATGATACAATCCTAAAGACTTTTACAAACTCACTTATTATGTAAAATAATTTTAGATAGCTAAAGAACCACAGAAACAATAAGATGAATAAATACCACCCTATGATGCCAGAACTATAGAGTTGTTAGTTATATATAAATATGGTCTTAGTAAATAAGAGTTTAAATATCTGGTTTAGACAGCAAATGTAGAGGAAGCAGAAAAAAAAAAAAAAATAGCTATTTCATGCTGCCAAGTATAGAAAGTCATTTTTATAATGAAGGGAGCTGAAATTCTTATTTCACACAAATTAGTCACACAATTCACAATTTAGACATTTGTAAGGAATAAATTTATATTGTGATGTTAGTTTTGATAGATGCTTCCTACAACCAAATAGGAAAATCATACTAATGTGCTTTTTTCTTTAAAAATTCTTACATCCTCTCTTTGTTTTCCATGACAAATACATACTAGATACAAAAAATTCTAAATTTTCAGGTAAAAAAATGTCACTCAGAGAAAAATGTTAAGCTAATTAAGTTAGAGAAATGATTTTAGGTATTTCTTTGTCTTTTCTATCACCAATATAGACACAAATTGTCTCCTTCATAAAATCCTGAATTTTTCCAGTATCAGCTATGAGTTTTTTAATCATTTACTTAGAAATATGCCAATGTGCTGCATATATATTTAAAAATCAGTTTTAGCGTCAAAATGATTACTTAGGCATTGCTTACTATTAAGAAGTATGGGCTTCAGCATTCTACGCTTGTGTATTTCTGTTATTTCTCTGGCCTGCTTCTTAGTCTTGGAAATTTAGTTTACTGCTTTGGGCTTCATTTTTCACACATACAAAATAGTCAAAAGCAGTACCTACAGTGTTAGTCCAAGAATTAAATAATTAATAAAAAGGGTCTTGAAGAAGTCTAGTTAATATAACTGCCAAAAAACAGAAACCATTATTATATAACATAATATCATTAACTTTATTGTTATTATAAAATATTGCATCTGTCAGACTATCTCTTTTAGATCTGTCCGAAATTATCCTTTAGCAAACCCTATGATTATTTTCTAAACTTCTATGGACCTGAGGGTGCTTGGGTTATAAACTTGCAACAACAAGAATCTAGAAAGAATACAGTCTTCACTCAACATGTGAGAGAGAAACTTGCTCTCTTCTCTACAACGGTACAATAAGTGGTCTTTGAAGTTTCTGAAATTAGTAGTCATTTCAAAATTGACTGAGCAGAAGGCAATAAACCCTCGGTTAAAAAAAAAAAAAAACACTTCAAATTATAGATTAGAGTGCAATGATATAAAACAGCAACACACAAAAGTTGTGTTTAGCAAATATTTAATAAATAATGAATAAGTATAGTGAGTGACCTGAAACCTATTGCTTTAATACATCTTCCTTTATGCTGCACCAGATCATAAAGTCCTCCACTTTCCAGGGACTAATGTAATTAATTTACTAATTGCTCATAGATAGTCCTTCCCTTGGAATTTCTAAGAGAACTATTTGATATTTGATATCATACCTGTTTGATATTTTGTCTTCCTTTCTCCTTCAAGAAAATTTGCCCCTTTGCTGGCACAGTTAATATTATTGTGATCCATTGTTTACTCAACAAAGCATCCATTGCTTTTATCATAAAAACCAAAATCATGCTGTTAGAAAAGAATTAAAAACATTAATTGTGACACAAAAATTTGCCTAATTAGTGCTACAACTAAGCAATGAATCACCTAATTGGTCACATATAGTATATCTTATGTTGAAATTGACATGATATTACTAGTGTAGATAACTAAATATTCAAGTACTAGAATGATTTAAGGAAATTATTTAGATATAGCAGTTTAGCAAATGACATATAACATGAAAATATGTGTTACGTGAATGTTTACTTTTGTCATTGGTTGCATCAACATTTGCCCGGATTTAAGGTTTTATATATTTAAAACTAAATCATTTTCTCACTCTCTCCTATTCTCTTTTCTACAGTCACTCAGACCATCTTCCTTAATCTCTGCTCTGTCAAAAACAGAAGCCAAGATAAAGATCAAAGTGCAAGTGTTATTTTTTGAGAGATGCAGAAAACAATTTCAGAGCAGTAGAGAGGTGAGATAGGAAAGGGCAGGAAGCCAGCACCCACAGAGAATGTAAGCACATGGGTAGACTATGAGAAAGGATGCAATCACACCTCAGTTTTTCTACCCTAGGAGTAAAGGGAGAGGTAAGTGGGTTGTTCATAGACTGCCTCCTGTTCTTCCTGGAGTTTATGCTATACCTGAGGAGTATAATTCCCTGGCATGAAGTGTAACCCTGGAGGGAAAGAGGCTTTCAAATAAAGCCTTCAAACCCCAAGATGCATATCCTACAATACAAAGACCACTGAGGTAGGCAGTTACAGCAAGATACAAATACTTTGGGCCAAGAAGTTACAGCATTCCTACATCAGCTTCATAACAGGTGTAAAAGATATGTTCACTCTGCAACTGTCCCAAAAACTGCTGAAAGAGAGACAGACAGAGGAGAGATAATTCAAGTGAGATTTTTTTCCTCTCCTATGATTGTCATTTTCCTATATTAAAAGGATGAAATAATTAAAATTATTTTTAAAAATTGGAATATTTTCATACCTCCATATTTGTTATAAGTATATATACAAGTAGATACTTACCTAAATATTGCACAGTTCAACAACTGTTAAAAAGAAGAGGACATGTTTGGAGAGAAAATAATGGGATTCTTATTAAATTTGAATTATTTAAACTCAGTTTTCTTTTCAAGTTTTTTGGACTGCAAATAAGTGAATGAAAAACTTTTTATATACAAGCTATCTTCATACACAACCAGTTTATACTGGCAGACTTCATAGTTATAGAGAAAGACTCACTTTCCTTTCAGTGACAACATCCATTATACACTCCAGTGGAAGATTGTGTGTTTTCTGTTTATATATTCAGATAGTAATAACAGGTTATTTCATAACAATGATTTTTTAATCTGTTTCTCCTCCTTGTCACTGTGGAATTTTTAATAAGTATATCTGAGTTTTGACCCACAGAAGTGGAGAGCAAGTGTTCAGACAGATGCAACTAAAGTCTCCAACAGTGCTAGTAGCCAGAACAATTACTTAGGTTAATGAGGTATCTAAGCTCATGGTTCTGATGTGGGGCATTTAACACATATCAACTTAATTCATAGATTCATCAAGTTTTAGTGGGAGATTAAACTATGGGTAAAGTAGGAGTAAATGCTTGTAGACCCTAAAATGTTACTATATTAATAACAGACATCAAGTCCTCAAATCCACAAAGAGCTCTCTTACTTCACTTATATTTTATCATAAATATATAAGCCTCAAAACAAATCCAACTGATACATATATTTTTTAAAATAAATGACCATATTATTTTCTGTTGTTAATAAGCATTTCCACTCCTAATCATATACACTCATATATCCATGTCTACTAAGAGAAGTATACAGTCCCATTTACTCATGTTCAAGTGGTTGTGGTTTTTGTTCAGTCACTAATGGTGATGACCCCAAAATATGACTATATATTCCATCATTTTATAAATAAGCATTTTTTTTCATTTTAGAATGGTTTTGGATTTACAGAAAATATGTGTACAGACTGAGAGAGTTCCAGTTTATTCCATGACCAGCTTGTTTTATCACTAAGTTCCACCCACATGCAAAGGATGAAGAGTTAAGTTTCACTTTCATGAGGGACGGGTTCTTATATAATTCATTTGGAATTTGTCTGTGCCTGACATTGTCAATTCTTCCACTTAATTATTCAATCACTTATTTATATCAATAAAAACTCATGAATATTTATTTTATACTTTGGGTTATAATCTAAAGTATGTGTGTGGGAGTGTGTGTGTGTGTGTGTGTGTGTGTTAGTTGCTCAGTCATGTCCAATTCTTTGTGAACCCATGGACTGTAACCTACCAGGCTCCTTTACCCATGGGATTCTCCAATCAAGAATATTGGAGTGGGTTGCCATTTCCTTTTCCAGGGGATCTTTGCAACTCAGGGATTGAACCCAGGTCCCTGCATTGCAGGAAGATTCTTTGCCCTCTGAGCCACCAGGAAAGCCCACTCCAAAAGTATGTTTGCATATTTTTGCAGCTTTAGCATTATGTTAAGTATTTTAGAAACTCCTTTAAGTCAGTCCTTTTAACATACCATCGTCATTTTGGTTTTTTTGAGCATTTTCTCAAGCGTATCTTAAATACTCAATGATGCTTAATAGGTAGGGAGAAAATAAACTAACCAAACAAGTCTTGGCGTTCAGTTCAGTTCAAATCAGCCACTCAGTCGTGTCCGACTCTTTGTGACCAATCGCAGCACACCAGGCCTCCCTGTCCATCATCAACTCCCGGAGTTCACCCAGACTCACGTCCATCGAGTCAGTGATGCCATCCAGCCATCTCATCCTCTGTCGTCCCCTTCTCCTCCTGCCCCCAATCCATCCCAGCATCAGTTTTTTCCAATGAGTCAACTCTTTGCATGAGGTGGCCAAAGTACTGGAGTTTCAGCTTTAGCATCATTCCTTCCAAAGAAATCCCAGGGCTAATCTCCTTCAGAATGGACTGGCTGGATCTCCTTGCAGTCCAAGGGACTCTCAAGAGTCTTCTCCAACACCACAGTTCAAAAGCATCAATTCTTCAGTGCTCAGTCTTCTTCACAGTTCAACTCTCACATCCATACATGACCACAGGAAAAACAATAACCTTGACTAGACAGACCTTTGTTGGCAAAGTAATGTCTCTGTTTTTGAATATGCTATCTAGGTTGGTCATAACTTTCCTTCCAAGGAGTAAGCGTCTTTTAATTTCATGGCTGCAGTCACCATCTGCAGTGATTTTGGAGCCCCCCAAAATAAAATCTGACACTGTTTCCACTATTTCCCCATCTATTTCCCATGAAGTGATGGGACCAGATGCCATGATCTTGGTTATTTCAATGTTGAGTTTTAAGGCAACTTTTTCACTCTCCACTTTCACTTTCATCAAGAGACTTTTGAGTTCCTCTTCACTTTCTGCCATAAGGGTGGTGTCATCTGCATATCTGAGGTTATTGATATTTCTCCTGGCAATCTTGATCCCAGCTTGTGTTTCTTCCAGTCCAGCATTTCTCATGATGTACTCTGCATATAAGTTAAATAAGCAGGGTGACAATATACAGCCTTGACGTACTCCTTTTCCTATTTGGAACAAGTCTGTTGTTTCATATCCAGTTTTAACTGTTGCTTCCTGACCTGCATACAGATTTCTCAAAAGGCAGGTCAGGTGGTCTGGTATTCCCATCTCTTTCAGAATTTTCCACAGTTTATTAGAAAGGTTTAATTAAGCAGAAGCTCAAATTTCCTAAATATTACAAATAACTTAAATGTATGCTTCATTTCTGTTTGTGTATAGTATGTGCAGTTCTTAATATTGAATGTACAGAAGCCAGTTGTACCAAGACATATTTTAGTCTGTCTTTTGACATTTACATTATGTCAGATACAATTTAGATTTTATTTACACTGAAAACGAATTTTAATTTATTTTTAAAATATATAGTTACATTTATGATATTTACTATGTATTTTCAATTCTTATTAACTATGGATTATTTTTTTAAATTATTAGTATGAAAATAAAATATGTAAGATATTTAAATAAGAGTATTGTTCAGATAAAGATTTTTGTTTTCGAGATAACAGTTTAATATACTAACATTCCTGGAGCTACAACTGTTATACTAATTATTAATATATTTTTAAATGATTGATATTTTTGTTCAAAAATGTTCAATTTGTACAGGTTAAGCTGATTTCCCATGAATATTATGCTCACAATCCACCCTACTCCGAAAGGAAACCACCATTGCCAGTTTACTCTCTTCTGTCTAAATTACTAAATATAATCACATACTTACATAGGAATCTAAGGAAAAACATAATATTGTTTCTATTTTCATTTCTTTGTGACTCATTATTCCCACCTGTGAAGTGGCTCTAAAAATATTTTTGCTTCACAATATTTTGGGAGGATCACTCTATTAATGACTCATTCTTAGGTCAGTGTCTGGCACATAGAAGCATACAGACGTTTTTGAAATATAGTAAGGATATTTTTATAAATACACATAAATATCTTCTAATATTTTAAACAACTGCATTGGATTACACAGAAAACGTCTGTATCAACTCTCTGTGACACCACTGACTGTAGGCTCCTCTGCTGCTAAATCGCTTCAGTCATGTCCGACTTTGTGCGACCCCATAGACGCAGCCCACCAGGATCCCCCATCCCTGGGATTCTCCAGGCAAGAACACTGGAGTGGGTTGCCATTTCCTTCTCCAATGCATGAAAGTGAAAAGTGAAAGTGAAGTCGCTCAGTCGTGTCTGACTCTTAGCGATCCCATGTACTGAAGCTCACCAGGCTCCTCCATCCATGGGATTTTCCAGGCAAGAATACTGGAGTGGGGTGCCATTGCCTTCTCCAGTAGGCTACTCTATGTCCATGGAATTCTCCAGGGAAGACTACTGTAGTGGGTCACCATTCCCTTTTCAAGGGGATCTTTCCAACCCAGGGATTGAGCCCAGGTCTCCTGCATGTCAGGCAGATTCTTTAGCATCTGAGCCACCAAGAAGCCCAACATATGGATGAATGTCTACATCTGCTAAAATTTTAGTTTTTTACTATTTCAAATCTCCCTGTCACCATCATTCTTGTGAAAGTTGCTTTGAACAGACATTGAAGTGTGGTAGTATTGCAAGTATGTGGTATTTTAATAGGTATTGTTAAATAGCCATCCAATCTGCCTTCAACTATTTACACTCCAACATTTATATCAAATGCTATTTAGATCAACTCAAACTTTCAAATTTTTGTCATGCTGATTTCAAAATAAGGGCACTTCTTAATTTTAGTCATAATTCCCTTAATTAAAGACCCTCTTGATAAAGGTAAAGAGGAGAATGAAAAAACTGGTTTAAAACTGAACATTCAAAAAATGAAGATCATGGCATCTGGTTCTATCACTTCATAGCAAATAGATGGGGAAACAATGGAAACAGTGACAGACTTTATTCTCTTAGGCTGCAAAATCACTGTGGATGATGACTGCAGCCATGAAATTAAAAGACACGAGGTCCTTAGAAAAAAAAGCAATAACAAACCTAGACAATGTATTAGAAAGCAGTCAAATTACTTTGCCTGCAAAGGTCTGTATTGTCAAAGCTATGACTTTTCCAGTAGTCATGTACAGATGTGAGAGCTAGACAATTAAAAAGGCTGAGCGCTGAAGGATTGGTGCCTTTAAACTGTGATGTTTTGAAAGACTGATTCAATATTGGAAAGACTGATATTGAAGCTGAAGCTTCAGTACTTTGGCCACCTGATGCAAAGAACCAACTCACTGGAAAAAAACACTGATACTAGAAGAGGATGAAGGCAGAAGGACGTGGCAGGATGAGATGGTTGGAAGGCATCACTGACTTAATGAACATGAGTTTGAGCAAGCTCCGGTAGATGGTAAAGGACAGGGAAGCCTGCTGTGCTGCAGTTCATGGGGTCGCAAAGAGTTTCTACCTATTCAGATCAGATCAGTCGCTCAGTCATGTCCGACTCTTTGTGACCCCATGAATCGCAGCACGCCAGGCCTCCCTGTCAATCACTAACTCCCGGAGTTCACTCAGACTCACATTCATCAAGTCAGTGATGCCATCCAGCCATCTCATCCTCTGTCGTCCCCTTCTCCTCTTGCCCCCAATCCCTCCCAGCATCAGAGTCTTCTCCAATGATTCAACTCTTCTCATGAGGTGGCCAAAGCACTGGAGTTTCAGCTTTAGCATCATTCCTTCCAAAGAAATCCCAGGGCTGATCTCCTTCAGAATGGACTGGTTGGATTAGAGACTAAAATGTCTTATTTAGTAAATGGTCAGTTCTTATTCATTACTTAATGGCAAATAGGTGGGGAAACAATGGGAAATAGTGAATGACTTTATTTTCTTGGTCTCCAGAATCACTGTGGATGGTGAATGCAGCCATGAAATTAAAAGATGCTTGCTTCTTGGAAGAAAAGCTATGACCAACCTAGACAGCATATTAAAAGCACATATTACTTTGCCAACAAAGCTATGGTTTATCCAGTAGTCATGTATGGATGTAAGAGTGAGTCCTTAAGAAGGCTGAGAACTGAAGAATTGATGCTTTCAAACTGTGGTGTTGGAGAAGACTCTTGAGAGTCCCTTGGACTGCAAGGAGATTAAACAAGTCAATTCTAAAAGATCAACCCTGAATACTCATTAGAAGGACAGATGCTGAAGCTGAAGCTTCAATACTTTGGCCACCTGATATGCAGAGGCGACTCACTGGGAAAGACCCTGATGCTGGGAAAGATTGAAGGCAGGAGGAGAGGGGACAATAGAGGATGAGATGGCATGACCAACTCAATGGACATGAGTTTGAGCAAGCTCCAGGAGTTGGTGAAAGACAGGGAAGCCTGGAGTGCTGTAATCTATGGGGTCGCAAAGAGTCAGACACGACTGAGTAACTGAACAACAGCAATTCTTTACTTCATTTTCCATTCAAATATTTGTGTTTTCTTTCTGACTTGTTATAAACATTTAAAATACTTCCTATAAATCTTTTTTTAAATTTTAAATGATATTTCTTTTGCATTCAGAAGTTCAAAATTCATCAATATATCTTTTGCTTTTGTTTTGCATTTCATATTGTGTCTAAGATAACATTTGCTATTGTCATAGCTATAGCTATAATTTGCTATTCTAAACTGATTTTCCAACTCTTTTTCTAATAAAATATTTTGTCTATCTTTCTTAAATTCATCAGAAATTTATTTTGGTGACAGTTTTATATTTCTCTGTATATGGGTACTGCATAATTGTATTAGTTCTCTTTCAATTTATTTTATAATTTTGCTATTTCAGATGAAAACTTCCTTCTCTTATATTTTGAAATAGCTTTTGTTGATGCTTAATAAATCTATTAAATTTATACTAATATTGTATTTGCTTGTATCATTAAATCAGTTAAATCAATTAATAAATTAAATCAATTTCTCAATTGATTTTATTGCATTTTCTATATGGATTATTATATTTTCTATAAATAATGAAAGATTTGTCCTTTCTTTTCTTGTTTTTATACTTTTATTTCTCTTGCACAGCATTTATTTTACCAGAAATCTAGTGGCTATTTCATTATTAAATAGTATTAATGAGGGCAGTCATCCTGCCTATGTTGTTTAGTTTGAGTTGTTTTTAATGTTTTTTTCACTAAGTGTTGCTGAAAATTTCCCTCTCTGTCTCTCTTCTTTCTCAAGCAACACACACACAGTCACATCCAAATGGATTTTGAAGTTTCAAAAAATTTTGTGGTGCTTCAACTGAAATTAATGTTTTTGCTTTAGCATATTATAAATATTTTCAATTTGATATTCTCTTTAATGTTGAACTATCTTGTTATTGCAAGGCATGATGAAAAACTAACATGGCTGTCTTTTTTTAAATACAATGTTATACTTATTTTAAGAATGCTTTGTTTAAGACCTCCACTTCCACATTAACACTTGAGATTGACTCATGAGTTTTGGAATTATTTTGTTGTTTGCTTGCTTGATTAAGTTAACTTATGTGTTTGCCTCTATTCTTATAGTTTCTATGCTGTTATTATCTACTTTTGATAGTGGGAATATTAATATCATAAAATAAACTGAATAGCTTCTTGTCTTCTTTTGTTATCTGAGATAGTTTATATAATTTGGAAATTATGTGTTCCCAATACTTACACACTAGGCATTTTTCTAACCATGTGGGCTTAGTGTCTAAAGTAAACATAAATCTGTAATTTCTTTCTTATATTATTATGGATTCTCCAATTTGGGGGAGGGATTTAAAACTTGTATAAACATTGTACATTATCCACTGAATCTAAAATAAAAATATACTAGAGTTAAGATTTAAATAGTAATAGCTTTTATTTTTTCAGCTTGAAGTTCTCATTTTTAAACACACTGTGTCAGTTTTAAAACCTGAATCCAGCCAAGATCAGATCAGATCAGATCAGATCAGTCGCTCAGTCATGTCTGACTCTTTGCGACCCCATGAACTGCAGCACACCAGGCCTCCCTGTCCATCACCAACTCCTGGAGGTCACTCAGACTCACATCCATCGAGTCAGTGATGCCATCCAGCCATCTCATCCTCTGTTGTCCTCTTCTCCTCCTGCCCCCAATCCCTCCCAGCATCAGAGTCTTCTCCAATGAGTCAACTCTTCTCATGAGGTGGCCAAAATACTGGAGTTTCAGCTTTAGCATCATTCCTTCCAAAGAAATCCCAGGGCTGATCTCCTTCAGAATGGACTGGTTGGATCTCCTTGCAGTCCAAGGGACTCTCAAGAGTCTTCTCCAACACCACAGTTCAAAAGCATCAATTCTTCAGTGCTCAGCCCTCTTCACAGTCCAGCTCTCACATCCATACATGACCACAGGAAACACCATAGCCTTGACTAGGTGAACCTTTGTTGGCAAAGCAATGTCTCCGCTTTTGAATATGCTATCTAGGTTGGTCATAACTTTCCTTCCAAGGAGTAAGCGTCTTTTAATTTCATGGCTGCAGTCACCATCTGCAGTGATTTTGGAGCCCAGAAAAATAAAGTCTGACACTGTTTCCACTGTTTCTCCATCTATTTCCCATGAAGTAATGGGACCAGATGCCATGATCTTCGTTTTCTGAATGTTGAGCTTTAAGCCAACTTTTTCACTCTCCACTTTCACTTTCATCAAGAGGCTTTTTAGTTCCTCTTCACTTTCTGCCATAAGGGTGGTATCATCTGCATATCTGAGGTTATTGATATTTCTCCCAGCAATCTTGATTCCAACTTGTATTTCTTCCAGTCCAGCATTTCTCATGATGTATTCTGCATATAAGTTAAATAAACATGGTGACAATATACAGCCTTGACGTACTCCTTTTCCTATTTGGAACCAGTCTGTTGTTCCATGACCAGTTCTAACTGTTGCTTCCTGACCTGCATACAGATTTCTCAAGAGGCAGATCAGGTGGTCTCGTATTCCCATATTTCTGCTTTATTGACTATGCCAAAGCCTTTGACTGTGTAGATCACAATAAACTGTGGAAAATTCTAAATCCAACCAAAGCTGAGTGTAAAACAGGGGAGATGAGATAGAAAAGCTTTAATTTGGTGAAATTAGAATTTTAACACCTTTAAACTATGACTGAGTTAATACATGAGAAGTTTTAAACATAATCTATAGCATTTGTGAGCACGTTTATTTAGACTAGGTGCAGGAAAGGGTGGGTCCAACACAGGCAATTCGAAAAAGGTGTCAATAAAAATAAATAATAAATTTGCTTTTGTGTTCTCTTTAAACAAAATCTAACTTGTTCTACAAACTCGTATCATGAGTGAGCAGTTATATTAAAATCTTTAGAATCCAGTTCCTACCACAGTAAAGATACGCCACATATATCTTAATACAAAGCTCATTTTATCTCCCCATTTCCTAAGTAAAAAAGTGTTAGTCACTCAGTCATTCCTGACTCTTTGCAACCCCATGGACTGTGGCCCACCAGGCTCCTCTGTCCATGAGATTCTCCAAGCAAGGATACTGGAGTGGGTTGCTATTTCCCTCTCCAGGGGATCATCCCAACCCAGGGATCGACCCTGGGTCTCCTACACTGCAGGCAGATTCTTTACCAACTGAGTTACAAGCGAAGCCCTTCCCTATTCAAGAAGACTACTATTTCTTTATCAAAGCATCCTTGTTAAAGTATTTTTTCTAAAATGAAGGAATCTTTCAAAGTTAATTCAAATCTCTATCTATAATGAATAGAGTTATTTTTGATTGGCATTTAAAGTCTAAAAATGGCTGTTATTCTTACCCTGAGCTCAATTCTATATTCTTCAACAATTCAGAAAATGCAACCACTCTACAGTCATAGTCCCAGTAACTAGAGCTACAACCTGCAGTCTAACCATAGGTAATCAGTAATATCTGACATGTGTATGTCACACACACACACAAACTCTCTCTCTCTCTCTCTCTCACACACACACACACACACATTCACACACAAGAGAAGACAGCAATCTCTTTAAGTTTTTTTCAATCTGATTATGCTGTTATGTCCTATGTCATCCTACCCTAATGCAACAAGTATGGGTACAGAGAACTCCCAAGTGAGCTTTCTTGATTTTACTCTCCATTCTTCTCAGAGAAGTATGATAGAGATCTTCCTCCTACTTATTCTGTTTGTTATGTTGATATGCATGAAAAATGAGAAAAAAAAAAAAAAAAACAACAAATTCTGCAGAGGTATTGAAGCATGCTTTTGAATAATAGAGAGAGAACTTTAAAGCATCATTTATCCCCTTCAGGAACCTAACACTTCTTTGTAAATGAGAACATGAGATTATCAAGGCAACTTAGAAGCTGGATAGGAAAGACTTGTGGCTTGTTTGTTTGTTTTTTTTTTTTAATAACTTTTCAAGAATTCTAGTTCTAGCAATAAAACTCCAATGTGCTACAATGTATTTCTAATTTTACTTTTTTGAACTGATTCTTTAGACTTTACATGATATTTAACAGTCATATGGTCCTGAGAAGACCCTTGCTCCTTGGAAGAAAACCTATGACAAATCTATGCAGTGTGTTACAAAGCAGACACATCACTTTGCCGACTTATACTTTGTACTTATATTCAAAGCTACGATTTTTCCAGTAGCTGATGAATGGATGTGAGAGTGGGACCATAAAGAAGGCTGGGCACTGAAGAATTGATGCTTTTAATTGTGGTATTGGAGAAGACTCTTGAGAGTCCCATGGACTGCAAGGAGATCAAACCAGTCAATACTAAAGGAAATCAACTCTGAATATTCATTGAAAGGACTGATGCTGAAGCTGAAGCTCCAATATTTCGGCCACCTGATGTGAAGGGTGAAGTCATTGGAAAAGATCTTGATCATTGAAAAGATTAAGGGCAAGTGACAGAGGATGAGATAGTTGGATGGCATGACCAATTCAATGGACATGGGTTTGAACAAACTCCAGGAGATAGTGAAGGACAGGGAAACCTGGCATGCTGCAGTCCATGGGGCCACAGAGTCAGACACCACTGAGTGACTGAACAACAATGGTCCTAAGAGCAAGGATAACATCTTCAGCATTTTAGCACAATCAATTTTTTATATTATAGTGTTTCTAGAGAATGAAAAGTAGAGATACCCTTAATTTTCTATACGCCTGTTGCCAGGCTTTATCTATGTTTTTAGTGAAGCCAATGAAATTCTTATGGAAGTAGTAATCTGTAAAGGAATGCCTTGCCTCAGATAAGGACACTAATATAGGGCCAAACTCTGAGGCACATGATTCCACAGAAAGGATTTGAGAATGTTGAGTAACACAATCCTAGTTCCATCACCACCACCACTCCAGAGAAAATGAATTGTACCTGAATTTACAGGTACAATCTCTTGCTACCTACTCTCAGAAGCTCTGTCTCCACCATTCAGCTCAGAATGGAGCATAAATGATGCTAACATGAAAAAAAAAAAAAAATACCTGAAATTACTCTCATTTGCCTTGCACTTCGAAGAGAAACAGAACTCTAAATGGAAGCAAGCTGGAGATCTGAGGTGGTCAAAGATGTAAAACAAAAGTTTTCTCAAAAAAAAACTTGGCTTCCTTTTGATGACAAAAAAAAACAACAAAATTCTGTAAAGCAATTATCCTTTACTTTTAAAAAATAAATTTTAAAAAAAGTCACAAAACAGAACACACCTACCAGGAATTTGTCTGCAATGCAACAAACACAAGAGATGTAGGTTTGATCCCTGGGTCGGGAAGACCACCTGGAGGGGGATATGGCAACCCACTCCAGTATTCTTGCCTGAAAAGTCCTATGGACAGAGAAGCCTGGCAGGCTACAGTTCATGGGGTTGCAAAGAGTTGGACACTACTGAGTGACTAAGCACACACCGAGGGTAAGGTCTTCCCTGGTGGCTCAGCCGTGAAAAATCCACCTGTTATACAGGAGATGTGGTTTTGATCCCTGAGTTAGGGAGATCCCCTGGACAAGGAAATGACATCCCACCCAGTACTCTTGCCTGGGAAATCCCATGGACAGAAGGGCCTGGCGGACTATAGTCCATGGGGTCACAAGGGTCAGACACGACTTAGCGACTAAACCACCACCACCAAGAGTAAAATTCAAAATGAATACTAAAAATATAAAAAGTCAAAATATGGGATAGCATTCAGAAGATCTTTTTACCCCAAAACAAGTAATGGAAATCTGTAAGAAATAGTTGTCAATGTCCAACAGACAGACAACTTTTTTGCAGAAAAGGAATATTATTACACAAAACACATCTTTGGAATAAATCTTTTATGAAGTGTTCTATATCCTCCAAACTGGCCTATGTGGTAAACTATATTTTATGTCAATGCTAACATTCCCAACTTTATCATAGTCTAAAATGAAGTATAGAGGTATAAAAGGACAAATCATTTCCTATCTATTGCCTCAACTACATTAAAAAGAAAAGAACACAGAGCATTGTCCTTTTCTGGGAATATAAAACAAGTTTTTAAAGATTAGTTAAAATAAAGGTAGAACTAATATGACATTTAAAGCAATGACATTCTAATGTTATGAATCCTGGTGATGCTCTAATCCCTCTCTCTCCCTCTCTCTATCTCCCCCCTACACAAACTTTATTAACAGGCTAAATTAAGAGAGTATTAACAATGTTCTCCTAATACAGTGAGAGATGAGCTTAAAGTTGCTTGTTTTTTTTAGAGGTTTTTGTTTTTTTTTTTTTTTTTTTTTTTGCTTGAGTACTTTAAGCAATTTTAAGGATATGCAATCTTTCCAAATGCAGTAATTCACTTCTCAAATCTCTTCATCAGACCTATGGATTTAGGGATGTGGATGTATGAATAGAGTCCAAGTTCACTGAATGCTAATCTCATCCCTTTTGGAGATTTATGGTGTGGAACTGGGCAAACTGCCCAATATCTCAGTTTTCTCATTTGCTAAAAGGAAACAGTAAAAGCATCTCTCTTAGAGGAATTGGGCATGATTCAACTGATCAAATATGTTAAATATTAGGCAAACACATTTCCATAAATCGTGTTCAAGCAAGGAAGCCTTTTGTTGTTCAGACTCAGAAATATTCAAGTGAGATTTTTTAAAAACTTGCTCTTAAAAAATCAATGATTTTGTTCATTCAGGATTTATCAAAGATGTGTGCTTCATAAGGCCTTAAATGCAAACTGCTAAACCCACATATTTTTAATGAACCGATATTTGACTGGTTGGGTGGGGAATACACAAATAGTAAAGGATAGTCACTTTGATACATGGTGTTCAGAAAACTGGACATCCACATGCAAATTACCACATGCAAACCTAAGCTTTATCTTACACCATGCACAAAAGTCAACTCAAAGCAGATTAAAGAATTAAATGCATGATCTGAAATTCTAAAAAGCCTAGAAGATACAATATCAAGAAGCTTCTTGACATTGGTCTTGGCAATGATTTCTTGGATATGATATCAAAGTGCACAGCCAATAAAATTTAAAATAGAAAAACTAAACTATATCAAGCTAAAAAACTTCTACACAGCCAAGGAAACAATCAACAGAATGCAAAGGTAACCCACAGAATGTGAGAAAACACTTGCAAATCACATATTGGATACAGTCTTAATATTTAAAATGTGTAAGGAATTCTTAAAACTTAATAGGAGTTTGCGATGGACATGTACACTACTATATTTAAAATGGATAACCAACAAGGATCTACGGTATAGTTACAGAGAGCTCTGCTCAATGCTATGTAGCAACCTGGTTGAGAGAGGCATTTGGGGGAGAATGAATACCTGTATGTCTGTGGCTGAGTCCCTTCACTGTTCACTTGAAACTAGCACAACTTTGTTAACTGGTTATACCCCAATACAAAATTAAAAGTTCAAAAAAAAAAAGCTTGGAATTTTCAGAATCCACTCCAACACTTCTGAAAAATGGGGAGAAGGGCTGGAAATGGAGCTAATAATTGATCATATCTATGTGAGGAAGCACCCCTAAATCCAAATAGTACAGGGTCCAGAAAGCATCCAGGCTGATGAGCACACATACTACGAGGGTTCAGTTCACTCACTCAGTCACGTTCGATTCTTTGCGACCCCGTGGCCTGCAGCATGCCAGGCTTCCCTGTCCATCACCAGCTCCCAGAGCTTGCTCAAAGTTATGTCCATCAGGTCGGTGATGCCATTCAACCTCTATGAGTGTGACTCATCCCAGTTCCAGTGCTGGAGTTTATGTCCCCAAGGTCCTCTCCTGAGAACCCTCTGAGAGCTTGCTCTAGGTATCCCTTCATCTGGCTATTCATCTGTATCCTTTATCATATCCTTTAATAAACTAGTAATCATTAAAAATAAAACTCAATTTTAAAAAAGCAAATAACCCAATTAAAATATTCATAGATATTTCTCTGACGAAGACATAAAAATGGCTCAGAAGTACATGAAAAAGTGTTCAATATCACTAAGCATCAGGGAAATGGAAATTAAAATCACAATGATGCATTACTTTTTCCTCTATTTGGATGGGAATACCAGACCACCTGATCTGCCTCTTGAGAAATCTGTATGCAGGTCAGGAAGCAACAGTTAGAACTGGTCATGGAACAACAGACTGGTTCCAAATAGGAAAAGGAGTACGTCAAGGCTGTATACTGTCACCATGTTTATTTAACTTATATGCAGAGTACATCATGAGAAATGCTGGACTGGAGGAAACACAAGCTGGAATCAAGATTGCTGGGAGAAATATCAATAACCTCAGATATGCAGATGACACCACCCTTATGGCAGAAAGTGAAGAGGAACTCAAAAGCCTCTTGATGAAAGTGAAAGTGGAGAGTGAAAAGGTTGGCTTAAAGCTCAACATTCAGAAAACGAAGATCATGGCATCTGGTCCCATCACTACATGGGAAATAGATGGAGAAACAGTGGAAACAGTGTCAGACTTTCTTTTTCTGGGCTCCAAAATCATTGCAGATGGTGACTGCAGCCATGAAATTAAAAGACGCTTACTCCTTGGAAGGAAGGTTATGGCCAACCTAGATAGCATATTCAAAAGCAGAGACATCACTTTGCCAACAAAGGTTCGCCTAGTCAAGGCTATGGTCTTTCCTGTGGTCATGTATGGATGTGAGAGCTGGACTGTGAAGAAGGCTGAACGCCGAAGAATTGATGCTTTTGAACTGTGGTGTTGGAGAAGACTCTTGAGAGTCCCTTGGACTGCAAGGAGATCCAACCAGTCCATTCTGAAGGAGATCAGCCCTGGGATTTCTTTGGAGGGAATGATGCTCAAGCTGAAACTCCAGTATTTTGGCCACCTCATGCGAAGAGTTGACTCATTGGAGAAGACTCTGATGCTGCGAGGGATTGAGGGCAGGAGGAGAAGGGGACGACAGAGGATGAGATGGCTGGATGGCATCACTGACTCGATGAATGTGAGTCTGAGTGACCTCCGAGAGCTGGTGATGGACAGGGAGGCCTGGCGTGCTGCAGTTCATGGGGTCGCAAAGAGTCGGACACGACTGAGCGACTGATCTGATCTGATCTAAAACATAGGCGGTAACAAGCACTCTCAAGGATGTGGAGAAAAAGGAATTTTGCATATTATTGGTGTGAGTATAAATCGGTACAGTAAAAGTAGCCCAGAGTAGAGGCTTTAGGTTCTTCATAATGTTAAAAATAGAACTACTATTTCATTTAAAATTCGCACTTCTAGATATTTACCCAAAGGAATTGAAATCAAGATCTCAATGAGATATTAACAGTCCAATGTTTATTATAATAGTCAAGATGTGGGAAAAAACATGATTACATATAGAAAATATTATATATATTATATAATATATATAGTCAAGGCTATGGTCTTTCCTGTGGTCATGTATGGATGTGAGAGCTGGACTGTGAAGAAGGCTGAGCGCCGAAGAATTGATGCTTTTGAACTGTGGTGTTGGAGAAGACTCTTGAGAGTCCCTTGGACTGCAAGAAGATCCAACCAGTCCATTCTGAAGGAGATCAATCCTGGAATTTCTTTAGAAGGAACGATGCTAAAGCTGAAACTCCAGTATTTTGGCCACCTCATGCGAAGAGTTGACTCATTGAAGAAGACTCTGATGCTGGGAGGGATTGAGGGCAGGAGGAGAAGGGGATGACAGAGGATGAGATGGCTGGATGGCATCACTGACTCGATGGATGTGAGTCTGAGTGACCTCCAGGAGCTGGTGATGGACAGGGAGGCCTGGCGTGCTGCAGTTCATGGGGTCGCAAAGAGTCGGACACGACTGAGCGACTGATCTGATCTGATCTGATATATATTATATAATATATATAGTTGGTTTATTAATTTGTCTTTGTTTACATAGACAGTTGGTTTGTTTATTTGTCTTTGCTTCATATTTAAATGAGAAATGTGTGTATACTTAAGTGTGTTAATCATTCAGTCATGCCCAACTCTTTGCAACCTCATGGACTGTAGCCCAGTAGGCTCCTCTGTCCATGGAATTCTCCAGGCAAAAATGCTTGAGTGAGTTGCCATTCCCTTCTCTAGAGGATATACATATATATATATAATATATTATATATATATAGTATATTATATATGCTATGCTAAGTCTCTTCAGTCGTGTCCAACTCTGTGCGACCCTATGGACAGCAGCCCTCCTGGCTCCACAGTCCACAGGATTCTCCAGGCAAGAATACTGGAGTAGGTTACCATGTCCTTCTCCCATATTATATATATATATATACACACATATACAGTTATATATAGTTATATATGTGTGTGTATATATATACACACAAACAACAGAATATTAGCTTTAAAGAGGGAGGGATTTTTTACAATTTTGTATAACATAGGTGAATTTGGAGGACATTATGCTAAGTATAATGCCTGAATTTAAGAGAGTAGAACTCATGTCAAATGTTTTTATCATAAATAAAAGATGGAGAAAGGAAAGTTTTAGAGGGGATTGTTAAGTTTACATATTGTTTATGGTGAGAGTTTGATGGGTGTGTACTTATTTTAAAATTCATCTAGATGTATATATTAAATATGTACATTTTTTTTATGTCACTAATGCTTCAGTAAAGAAGCTCTTTACTTTCGTTCCCTGAAGATATATCCATATACATGCCAATGCTTGTTTGTTGAATGCCAAGTTGAGAGCTGATATTGATCCAGGAGGATTAAACTTTAGTGCAGGATGCGAAGTAATTAGATAAGTGACATTAGATCATCATTTATAGTCCTGTGCAGTCATGAATGACAATGTCAGCTCGAACAAGGATAAAAGAATGAAATCCAGTAGTTTATAGAAGTCCTGGAAAAGCATAGAACCGGCAAAAGTTAACTAGACAAGCACAGCACAGGATTTCAGCAGAATTTTGAAACAAATATTGTTGGCTTTTGCCAGTAGCCATCAGTACAAATAAGACAATTCCTGAGCCAAGTCAGTAAACTCACAGTAAATGGTATTTTCCCATATGTGTCCTGCCATGGGAGACATTTCCAGTAACACCTATCTTTATCAGAACAAACATTTCCTTATTATAATGAATCTGCTATCATTAGCTTAAAACTGTTCATGATTATTCTGTTCAAGTACCAAGAATGAGTTTTAAATTCATTGTTTAGGTTCTCTCATTTTTCCCTATTTCTATTTTCAATAATTGTTTTAAATAACTAAATGCTTATACATCTGTTTTTTGTTTATTTTTTTTAAGAAATTTTGAACCACTTAAATCTGGACAGTTGGTTTCTTTGTCTTTGCTTCATATTTAAATGAGAAATGTGTGTATACTTAAGTGTGTTAGTCATTCAGTCATGTCCAACTCTTTGCAACCTCATGGACTGTAGCCCAATAGGCTCTTATGTCCATGGAATTCTCCAGGTAAAAACATTAGAGTGAGTTGCCATTCCCTTCTCCAGAGGATATTCTAGATCCAGGGATGGAACCTGGGTCTCCTGCATTGCAGGCAGATTCTTTACCATCTGAGCCACAAGGGAATCTCATCTATAAACTTATTTCCATTCAAATTAGGGCTACCCTGATAGCTCAGTTGGTAAAGAATTTGCCTGCAATGCAGGAGACTCCAGTTTAATTCCTGGGTCAGGAAGATACACTGGAGAAGGGATAGGCTACCCATTCCAGTATTCTTGGGCTTCCCTTGTGGCTCAGCTGGTAAACAATCTGCATGCAATGCGGGAGACCTCAGTTTGACCCTTGGGTTGGGAAGATTCCCTGGAGAAGGGAATCGCTAACCATTCCAGTATTCCTGGAAAATTCCATAGTCCACGGGGTTGTAAAGAGTTGGACGTGACTGAGTCACTTTTAAAGTTTTCAAAATTTAGAACATTCAAATTAGTTTTTTAAAAGAACATTTTGATGGATTTTTCTAATTTAAAATAATTTTATAACAACAAAACCTTCTCAAATTCAAAATACAATTTGGGAATCAATGTTTTCAAGCTCAGGCAGAAAAAAATGTTAATGTTTTCATTAATTTTGCTAATTTCAAATAATCAGTAAAATTAAAACTCAGATAAACTAAAAATATATCATATGTATAAAATAATTTATAGAATCTGTTTATTTAGAAAATGCATACAGTTAATTTTTTAAGTTTAATATTTTGTGTCTGTGCTCCATTTTGAGTTAACTTTTGTATATGGTATGAAGTTAATTTTTTTAAATGAATATTCAATTGTTCTAGCACCATTTGTTGGAAGGACTACTTTTTTCTCCTTTACATTGTGTCTATATATATTTATTTCTGTTTTCTCTGTTCTGTTGATCTTCTCTCTTTTATATATATATATATATATAGACACACAATGTCTTTATTTTTTTAATATTTGTATTATTATTATTTTTAACTTTACAATATTGTATTGGTTTTGCCATACATCAACATGCATCCACCATGGGTGTACATGTGTCCCCCATACTGAACCCCCCTCCCACCTCCCTCACCATACCATCCCTATGGGTCATCCCAGTGCACCAGCCCCAGGATTCCTGTATCCTGCATTGAACCTGGACTGGCGATTTGTTTCTTATATGATATTGTACATGTTTTAATGCCATTCTCCCAAATCATCCTCCCCCTTCCTCTCCCACAGAGTCCAAAAGACTATTCTATACATCTGTGTCTCTTTTGCTGTCTCTCATACAGGGTTTTCATTACCATCTTTCTAAATTCCATATATATGCGTTAGTATACTATATTGGTATTTTTCTTTCTGGCTTACTTCACTCTGTATAATAGGCTCCAGTTTCATCCGCCTCATTAGAACTGATTCAAATGTATTCTTTTTTTTTTTTTTTTAGGTATCAAGAATCTCTTTTATTGATTATCAGAAACATTACAAACATCTAATATGAACAAATTGTAACATGACAGTGATTAGTTTGAACAATTAATACATTTCAGATATAATATTATACATATTTCAATGCTATTCTCCTCAATCACCCCAACCTCTCCCGGTCCCAGAGTCCAAAAGTCTGTTCTATACATCAGTGTCTCTTTTGCTGTCTCGTAAATAGGGTTATTTTTACCATCTTTCTAAATTCCATATATATGCGTTAGTATACTGTATTTGTGTTTTTGTTCCTGGCTTACTTCACTCTGTATAATAGGCTCCAGTTCCATCCACCTCCTTAGAACTGATTCAAATGTATTCTTTTTAATGGCTGAGTAATACTCCATTGTGTGAATGTACCACAGCTTGCTTATCCATTCATCTGTGGATGGACATCTAGGTTGCTTCCACGTTCTGGCTATTGCAAACAGTGCTGCTATGAACATTGGGGTACATGTGTCTCTTTCAATTCTGGATTTCTCAGTGTATATGCCCAGCAGTGGGGGACACATACAGACTGAAAATCAAGGGCTGGAAAAAGATTTTCCAAGCAAATAGAGACCAAAAGAAAGCAGGAGTAGCAATACTCATATCAGATAAAATAGACTTTAAAACAAAGGATGTGAAAAGAGACAAAGAAGGTCACTACCTAATGATCAAAGGATCAATCCAAGAAGAAGATATAACAATTATAAATATATATGCACCCAACTTAGGAGCACCGCAATATATAAGACAAATACTAACAAGTATGAAAGGAGAAATCAACAATAACACAATAATAGTGGGAGACTTTAATACCCCACTCACACCAATGAATAGATCAACTAAACAGAAAATTAACAAGGAAACACAAACTTTAAATGATACAATAGACCAGTTAGAACTAATTGATATCTATAGGACATTTCATCCCAAAACAATGAATTTCACCTTTTTCTCAAGTGCACACGGAACCTTCTCCAGGATAGACCACATCCTGGGCCATAAATCTAGCCTTGGTAAGTTCAGAAAAATTGAAATCATTCCAAGCATTTTTTCTGACCACAATGCAGTAAGAGTAAATCTCAATAACAGGAGAAAAACTATTAAAAAGTCCAACATATGGAGGCTGAACAACACACTCCTGAATAACCAACAAATCACAGAAGAAATCAAAAAAGAAATCAAATTCTGCATAGAAATGAATGAAAATGAAAACACAACAACTCAAAACCTGTGGGACACTGTAAAAGCAGTCCTAAGGGGAAAGTTCATAGCAATACAGGCATACCTCAAGAAACAAGAAAAAAGCCAAATAAATAACCTAACTCTACACCTAAAGCAACTGGAAAAGGAAGAAATGAAGCACCCCAAGGTTAGTAGAAGGAAAGAAATCTTAAAAATTAGGGCAGAAATAAATGCAAAAGAAACAAAAGAAACTATAGCAAAAATCAACAAAGCCAAAAGCTGGTTCTTTGAAAGGGTAAATAAAATTGACAAAACATTAGCCAGACTCATCAAGAAACAAAGGGAGAAAAATCAAATCAATAAAATTAGAAATGAAAATGGAGAGATCACAACAGACAGCACAGAAATACAAAGGATCATAAGAGACTACTATCAGCAATTATATGGCAATAAAATGGACAATGTGGAAGAAATGGACAAATTCTTAGAAAAGTACAACTTCCCAAAACTGGATCAGGAAGAAATAGAAAATCTTAACAGACCCATCACAAGCACAGAAATTGAAACTGTAATCAGAAATCTTCCAGCAAACAAGAGCCCAGGTCCAGACAGCTTCACAGCTGAATTCTACCAAAAATTTAGAGAAGAGCTAACACCTATCCTACTCAAACTGTTCCAGAAAATTGCAGAGGAAGGCAAACTTCCAAACTCATTCTATGAGGCCACCATCACCCTAATACCAAAACCTGACAAAGATGCCACAAATAAAGAAAACTACAGGCCAATATCACTGATGAACATAGATGCAAAAATCCTTAACAAAATTCTAGCAATCAGAATCCAACAACACATTACAAAGATCATACACCATGACCAAGTGGGCTTTATCCCAGGAATGCAAGGATTCTTCAATATCTGCAAATCAATCAACGTAATACACCACATTAACAAACTGAAGAATAAAAACCATATGATTATCTCAATAGATGCAGAGAAAGCCTTTGACAAAGTTCAACATCCATTTATGATAAAAACTCTCCAGAAAGCAGGAATAGAAGGAACATACCTCAACATAATAAAAGCTATATATGACAAACCCACAGCAAACATTATCCTCAATGGTGAAAAATTGAAAGCATTTCCTCTAAAGTCAGGAACAAGACAAGGATGCCCACTTTCACCATTCCTATTGAACATAGTTTGGGAAGTTTTGGCCACAGCAATCAGAGCAGAAAAAGAAATAAAAGGAATCCAAATTGGAAAAGAAGAAGTAAAACTCTCACTATTTGCAGATGACATGATCCTCTATGTACAAATGTATTCTTTTTAATGGCTGAGTAATACTCCACTGTGTATATGTACCTAAGCTTTCTTATCCATTCATGTGCTGATGGACATCTAGGTTGCTTCCATGTCCTGGCTATCATAAACAGTGCTGCAATGAACATTGGGGTACATGTGTCTCTTTCAATTCTGGTTTCCTCAGTGTGTTTGCCCAGAAGTGGGATTGCTGGGTCATAAGGCAGTTCTATTTCCAGTTTTTTAAGGAATCTCCACACTATTCTCCATAGTGGCTGTACTAGTTTGCATTCCCACCAACAGTGTAAGAAAGTTCCCTTTTCTCCACACCCTCTCCAGCATTTATTGCTTATAGACTTTTGGATAGCAGCCATTCTGACTGGCATGAAATGGTACCTCATTGTGGTTTTGATTTGCATTTCTCTGATAATGAGTGATGTTGAGCATCTTTTCATGTGTTTGTTAGCCATATGTATGTCTTCTTTAGAGAAATGTCTATTTAGTTCTTTGGCCCATTTTTGGATTGGGTCATTTATTTTTCTGGAATTGAGCTGTAGGAGTTGCTTGTATATTTATGAGATTAGTTGTTTGTCAGTTGCTTCATTTGCTATTATTGTCTCCCATTCTGAAGTCTGTCTTTTCACCTTGCTTATAGTTTCTTTTGTTGTGCAGAAGCTTTTTACTCTTAATTAGATTCCATTTGTTTATTTTAGCTTTCATTTCCAATATTCTGGGAGGTGGGTCGTAGAGGATCCTGCTGTGATGTATGTCAGAGTGTTTTGCCTAGGTTCTCCTCTAGGAGTTTTATAGTTTCTGGTCTTACGTTTAGATCTTTAATCCATTTTGAGTTTATTTTCATGTGTGGTGTTAGAAAGTGTTCTAGTTTCATTCTTTTACAAGTGTTTGACCAGTTTTTCCAGCACCACTTGTTAAAGAGATTGTCTTTTCTCCATTGTATATTTTTGCCTCCTTTGTCAAAGATAAGGTGTCCATAGGTGCGTGGGTTTATCTCTGGGTTTTCTATTTTGTTCCATTGATCTATATTTCTGTCTTTGTGCCAGTACCATACTGTCTTGATGACTGTGGCTATGTAGTAGAGCCTGAAGTCAGGCAGGTTGATTCCTCCACTTCCATTCTTCTTTCTCAAGATTGCTTTGTCTTTTCGAGGTTTTTTGTATTTCCATACAAATTGTGAAATTATTTGTTCTAGCTCTGTGAAAAATACTGTTGTAGCTTTATAAGGATTGCACTGAATCTATAGATTGTTTTGGGTAGTATACTCATTTTCACTATATTGATTCTTCCAATCCATGGACATGGTATATTTCTCCATCTATTAATGTCCTCTTTGATTTCTTTCATCAGTGTTTTATGCTTTTGAACTGTGGTGTTGGAGAAGACTCTTGAGAGTCCCTTGGACTGCAAGGAGATCCAACCAGTCCATTCTTTCTTTGGAAGGGATTTCTTTGGAACGAATGATGCTAAAGCTGAAACTCCAGTATTTTGGCCACCTCATGCCAAGAGTTGACTCATTGGAGAAGACTCTGATGCTGGGAGGGATTGGGGGCAGGAGGAGAAGGGGACGACAGAGGATGAGATGGCTGGATGGCATCACTGACTCGATGGATGTGAGTCTGAGTGACCTCTGGGAGTTGGTGATGGACAGGGAGGCCTGGCGTGCTGCAGTTCATGGGGTCGCAAAGAGTCGGACATGACTGAGGGACTGATCTGATCTGATCTGATATATAGGTCTTTAGTTTCTTTAGTTAGATATATTCCTAAGTATTTTATTCTTTTCATTGCAATGGTGAATGAAATTGTTTCCTTAATTTCTCTTTCTATTTTCTCATTATTAGTTGTTAGGAATGCACAGGATTTCTGTGTGTTGATTTTTTGGCATTATTATATAAAGTTATATTAGCTATTATGTAAAATAATATTGGGCAAACATATATGTGTGTTTATTTAATACAAGTAATGCCATTTAATCTTCACATATGAGGTATAAAAATTTTGTAAATGATTTTATATTATACAGTTTCTTACAGCTGTGCAACAAACCACTCCCAAACATAGTGGCTTAGAAAGAGAAGATTCATTATTTCCCATGAGATGGCATGTCAGCTGGATGGTTTTGCTTATCTGCTCTGGGTGAGGTTGATCTCAGCTGGGTTTGGTTTCAGTCTGCAATCAGTCAGCAGGTTGGATGGGTGCTGGCTAGTCTAGCTTGGCCTCACATGGGTGATTCAGAGGCTCTACTTCATGCGTTCTCCCTTCCTCCAGTGGGCTTGGTCAAGCTAGTTTTCATGTAGAGGGAGGAGTCCAGGACAACAAGAAAAAGCACTGTTTCAAGGCCTAGTAGCAGAGCAGCTGCATTATGTCCTCTACCACCTTCTAATGGCCAAAGTAAGTTACAAGACAGGTCAGAGTGTGAGTGGGAAAATAAACTGAACTTCTTGATAAACAGAGCTATAAAGTCACATTGTAAGAACATAGGGTTCAATTCAGTTCAGTCGCTCAGTCGTGTCCGACTCTTTGCAACCCCATGAATCACAGCACTCCAGGCCTCTCTGTCCATCACCAGCTCCCGGAGTTCACTCAAACTCATGTCCATCAAGTCAGTGTTGCCATCCAGCCATCTCATCCTCTGTCGTCCCCTTCTCCTCCTGCCCCCAATCCCTCCCAGCATCAGAGTCTTTTCAATGAGTCAACTCTTCGCATGAGGTGGCCAAAGTATTGGCATTTCAGCTTTAGCATCAGTTCAGAATGTGAGTGGGAAAATAAATTGAACTTCTTGATAGATGAAGCTGTAAAGTCACATTGTAAGGACATAGGGTAAGGGGGGAAATTGGGGCCACTTTTGCAATTAACTGATCATAATGTCTAAATTTCAAGTAAGGAAGCTGCAAGAAATTTGAAAGATGTCAGTAGAAAAAGTTTTAAACACATATAATTCAAAATCTAGAAATATTTTTGTATCTCTGTATCAATATGGTTGCTCAATATGTCCTCAAAAAACTTTAAACAAAACCTAGCACCAATTGCCAAATTAGGATAAGATAAGATCTCATATTAAATTATTGTTAGGACTACAACATAAGATGAGAACATTTTTTAAAGCCTCTATCAGAATATTTATCATGCTATGCTATGCTATGCTAAGTCGCCTCAGTCGTGTCCGACTCTGTGTGACCCCATAGATGGCAGCCCACCAGGCTCCGCCGTCCCTGGGATTCTCCAGGCAAGAACACTGGAGTGGGTTGCCATGAAATGAAAAGTTTATACAACACAAAGATTTCAATACAAACAATCTTAGCATCAGCAGTGTCCTACTGCTAGAATATAATTATAATACTGTTTACTTCATTAATCTGCAAACCTAATTATTTTCACAAAATATCCCAGCAGTTTCAACCTATTTCTCACAAATATTTATATCTTAAAATAATAGGTTGTTTTCCCTTGCAACTCCATTACTTCCATAAAACACAAATTAATTGAAAAAAAGTGTGAAATAAATTGAATAAGCCTAATTGGCTCTAATCAAGTAAAACAAATTATATCTTAGAGTAAAAATCTAGCTACTTATGTGGTCAAAATAAACACACCTCAAGATGTGATGGTTTCTACTGCTTGATGGGAAATTAAACATCCTGTAGACAGCTGGGACATCTGATTAACTGTACTCTGACCTATGTTGTACTTCTCCTTCTGATCTTCTAGTTTGGTTTATTCAGAAGGGAAGCAGGAGTACAAAAAAAAGGCAAGTGGAAGAATGAGTGGCCTCACAAGACCTGGGCTTGGAACAGGGACCCATTACTACCAGCTCATTGTACTACCCAAAATAGGCCACAAAGCTAGGCCAGATTAAAGGGGTAGAAAAATAGAGCCCACCTGAAAGGAAGTACAAAGTCAAATTACAGATATATTGATACATACAGAGAAATGTTTTGGGCAGTTTTGCAACCAATCTTCTAACAAAATTATAGTTCACGTGGTTGTCATAGTGGAGGATAAGGATCAGGGAGAAATGCAATGATTTCTAGTTGTATAGAGGACAGACTTGCTTCTAAACAATGACAATACACAGTGCTGTCCTCCACAACAAAGAATTATGGAGCCCAAACTATCAACAATTGGATGTTGAGAAACCCTGAAATAGGGATCATGGCTAAATTATTTTCTTTTGAATGGATGACAGATTCTGTAATATAGCCTGAAAGTGAATTATTTTATTTTTGGTAATCATAGACTTGAATAGCATATATTTACACTATAAGTTTAGTGTCCATTGATTTACTTATACTGCTACTACATTAGAGTTGCTGCTACTTCTCACATACTCTTTTCCAGATATTTTGTCACAGGCAGGCATATTTTGATAAAGTGACAATCAGTTTACTCTACATGTTTCTTTGCTTGGAATTACACCAAGAAAATAGTTCTAGGTTGTTACATAATCTTCAGAATTAAAATAGTCCCCAATAATATTCATAATATTTCCCCAATTGGTCATTTTCTAATTTATTTAAATTGTTTCTGAATATTTAATTAAACTTTCCTGCCTTTGTAAATAATAACAAGGTTACACATAAGTAAATGTTTATATAGAAAATATTATTTTTTAATTTCTTTTTTACTTTACACTATTCTATTGGTTTTGCCATACATTTTTTTTGTTTAAGGTAATTATATGTAGGACTATAGGTTAAAGCATAAATATATTTTTATGATGCTTGAGAACATTATCAGTTGATTTCCATTGAGTTAAAGACCTCATCTCCATCAATGTGTATGTGTATATATTTTGTTCCAAGATTTACAACATTGTATATTATTATATTTTTAATTTTCCCTAATCTGTAATGCAAATCTATCATGCAGTTGCTTAATTTGCAACTGGTTAACCACAAGTGAATTTAAATATATTCTCTGACATCCCTTTATAGCTAAGGGATCTTGGCAAATTACTTACCCTTGATGAGCCCATCAAATATAGATAAAAATAATACATACTTCAAAATAAGTCAAGAAAATTCATGAACAGCATTTAGCCTAGTGCCTGAAAAATATGTGTTCAATACTGTTCACTATAACTTTATAAATGCCTCATGTTTTAAAATAATTTTCTTTTGTGTAATTTTTTTTGATCTTTGTCCATTTGTCTATAGAAGACACAATACACTTATAGCAACATGTATGAATAATTCAATACATTTAAACAATAACCCATTTTTACAATTGCTCTAAAATATTACTTTTCATATTTCTTTCTATATGTGAACACTTCTTGAAGATATAATCACATTTTTTCATCAATGAATGGCAAACGTACACAAAGCATTTGTCACAGGATCAAGTGTACCACTGTGATGAAATGATAGTACAAAAATATTTATATTTCAAAATGGAGTCTCCAGGATTTCACCTTAGTGTATGGTCTTCTCCTGTCCACTATTTCTATCAATAACATAGATGCTATACTGTACAACTTTGTGCCTGACATGAAAATAGGAAGTTAGATATAATATAGATATCAAGTCCTGAGCACAAAACGATGTTGACAAGCTGGAGTGATGTGCCAAATAAAATTGAATTCAACAAAGATTTATTGAATGCCAATAATGTGCAAGGTATTGTGTTCAGTGTGGAAAGCTATTTGTACTAGACTCTAAATAAACCAGTTACACATTATGAAATGGCTAACATTTATGTCTATATAAGTATCCAAAATAAATTAACTAAAGTAACATACTGTCATGCTGTATTATAGAAACTTTATTTACCCAGGACATAATAACTTAGAGTCTCACTCTCCATATCAAGGTTTCTCAGTCTCTGTACTACTGGCATGTTAACTGGATAATTTCTGGTTTTGAATACCTTCATCATATGTTGTAGAATTTTAGCTGCATCCATTCCTCCAAACGCCAGTACCCCACACCCTAACCATGTGACAAGCAAAAATCTCTCCAGACGTTGCCAGACAGCCCTTGAAAAGCTCAATCAGGTATACATGTGTTCCCCATCCTGGACCTTCCTCCCACCTCCCTCCGCTACCATCCCTCTGGGTCGTCCCAGTGCACCAGCCCCAAGCATCCAGTATTGTACATCCCGGATTCATTATGATATATGGCATAACCAATGCAATATTGTAAAGTTAAAAAATAAAATTAAATTAAATTTTCAAAAAAAGGAAAGAAAACCTCAGTCAGCCTGGCTGACAACCAATGGTCTGACAGGTAAGCACGTCAACCTATTTCCAAACCACTCTTTAAAGCAGACATTAACAAATAAGTGAGAAAAGGACTTTTTTGGTGGTCCACTGGTTAGGAATCTGTCTGCCAGTGCAGGGGACACAAGTTCGACTCCTGCTCTGGGAAGATTTCACATGACATGGAGCAACTAAGCCCATGCACCACAACTACTGAAGCTGAGTGCCTAGAGACTGTGCTTCACAACAAGAGAAGTCATCCCAATGAGAAGCCAGTGCCCCGCCATTAGAGAGTAGCCCCTTCTCACCACAACTAGAGAAAAACCACATGCAGCAATGAAAACCCAGAATAGCCAAAATAATGAAATACATATATATATATATATGTATATATATACACACGTATGTGTGTGTGTGTGTGTGTGTGTGTGTGTGTGTGTGTGTGTGTAACAAATGTGGAGGGAACCAAAACAGTACAGAAGAACACTTCTCATACACATGAGAACACCTGTCTTGTTTCCTTAATGAACTTGTTTAGACAACAAAACTCTTCCAGACCACAACATGTTTTATAGGAAAGTACTATCACAAGATAGTTAATCTACAACCATCATCTCTGTTCCTACTAAATGTCAGGCACTAGGCATACAGGAGAGCACACAGCAGCCTCTGTGCCTCAAGGGGTGTAGATGTCAATGGGTAAAAAGTCGTTAAAAAATTACTTTAAAATAAACATCTCATCTACTTTAATTGTGCAAAGTAGAGACGTATCCTGTACAATGAGATTCTTTCATAGACGACTTTAGCCTAAACTGTGAATTTAGGAGAGGATTTCTAGAGAAAAAAATGTTCAATTTGAGGTTTGAAAGAGTAGTTAAGTTAGGAACTTCCCTGGCAGTCCAGTGGTTAAAACTCGTCGCTTCCTTGCTTGGGGTTTGTGCTGATCTCTGGTTGGGGAATTAAGGTCCAACATGTGAAGTGGCATGACCAAAAAAAGAAGGAAAAATAGTAGTTAAGTTTAAAGTAGCTATGAAGTATAACAATCCCAAGATAGAGTTTGTGGGACTTCAGGACTTTAGAAAAACCCAAGTGGCTCAAATAAAATGAGAGGGATAAAGAGGACAGCAAGATGAAATGGAGATCTTTCTGGAAATTTTAAGGGCATATTGGGTTTGAGATTATAAAGCACTTAGAAGTTATTAAAGGTTTTTAAAAAGAGAAGAGGCATGATCACCTTTTTTTTGCTCTAAACTGACTGTTTTGTGAAGCCCTTAAGGCGTAACTAAGAACTACAGATGGAAAATAGGAAAAAAAAAAAAAAAAACAATTTCCAGCTCACTTCAAAATCTCACTGCTGCTATAAACCCTGTATTTCCCTGACTGATCAATATACTGGAACCAAAATTCGCACATACAGCACTTATTATGTAAGTGGTTTTGAAAATGATCTATGTTTTAAGAATCTGTCCTCAAGAAAAATCCTTGCTCTGATTCTAAAGTGTTCAGTCATTTTACCCTGTATAATAATTAAATACAGCATAAGATGTTATAAACTCAACATTGACACTTTTAGTAGTGTTGAAATCCAAAATTAATATTAAAAAAAAATCTGACATCATTGTTTAAAAATTTCTTTCTCTTCTTGTTCTTATACACATAGAAGGAAACTTTGGTTTTGAGTGTAAGGAATTGTATTTGTAAATAATTGCAATCTGTTTATGTTTTGATCAAAAAAATTTCAGAGCAAATAAACCCAAAAGCATTAGTGAATGATTTCCTTATAATTTTCTCCTTGCTAATATGATTTTAATTAAATAACAAACTTTTACATATAAATAGACTGGTTCCAAATAGGAAAAGGAGTACGTCAAGGCTGTATATCGTCACCCTGCTTTTTTAACTTATATGCAGAGTACATTATGAGAAATGCTGAGCTGGAATAAACACAAGCTGGACTCAAGATTGCCAGGAGAAATATCAATAACCTCAGATATGCAGATGACACCACTCTTATGGCAGAAAGTGAAGAGGAATTCAAAAGCCTCTTGATGAAAGTGAAAGTGGAGAGTGAAAAAGTTGGCTTAAAGCTCAACATTCAGAAAACAAAGATCATGGTATATGGTCCCATCACTTAATGGGAAATAGATAGGGAAACAGTGTCAGACTATTTTTCTGGGCTCCAAAATCACTGCAGATGGTGACTGCAGCCATGAAATTAAAAGATGCTTACTCCTTGGAAGGAAAGTTATGTCCAACCTAGATATCATATTCAAAAGCAGAGACATTACTTTGCCAACAAAAGTCCGTCTGGTCAAGGCTATGGTTTTTCTTGTGGTCATGTATGGATGTGAGAGTTGGACTGTGAGAAGGATAAGCGCTGAAGAATTGATGTTTTTGAACTGTGGTGTTAGAGAAGACTCTTGAGAGTCCCTTGGACTGCAAGGAGATCCAGCCAGTCCATTCTGAAGGAGATCAGCCCTGGGATTTCTTTGGAAGGAATGATGCCAAAGCTGAAACTCCAGTACTTTGGCCACCTCATGTGACGAGTTGACTCATTGGAAAAGACTCTGATGCTGGGAGGGATTGGGGGCAGGAGGAGAAGAGGACGACAGAGGATGAGATGGCTGGATGGCATCACTGACTCGATAGATGTGAGTCTGGGTGAACTCCGGGAGTTGGTGTTGGACAGGGAGGCCTGGCGTGCTGCGATTCATGGGGTCGCAAAGAGTCGGACACAACTGAGCGACTGAACTGAACTAATATATAATTATTATATACCTATATGAGCATGTGTATATGTATATATATATATACATATATATGATAAATGTCTTATCATTGTTGTTGTTAGCCACTAAGTCATGTCCGACTCTGCAATCCAATTAACTGAAGCATCCCAGGCTTCCTTGTCCTTCACTATCTCCAGGAGTTTGCTCAAACTCATGTTCAATGAGTCAGACATGCCATCCAAACATGTTATCTTCTGTCACCCTCTTCTCCTGTACTCAATCTTTCCCATCATCAGGATATTTTCCAATTTGGCTCTTGTAATCAGGTGCCAAAGTATTGGGGCTTAAACTTCAGCATAAATCCTTCCCATGAATAATCAGGACTGATTTCCTTTAGGATTGACTGGTTTGATCTCCTTGCTATATAAAGGACTCTCAAGAGTCTTATCCAACACCACAGTTCAAATCTTTGGTCCTCAGCTATCACATCCATTGGAGAAGGCAATGGCACCCCACTCCAGTACTCTTGCCTGGAGAATCCCATGGATGGGGGAGCCGGGTGGGCTGCAGTCTATGGGGTCACTAGGGGTCAGACACAACTGAGCGACCTCACTTTCACTTTTCACTTTCATGCCTTGGAGAAGGAAATGGCAACCCACTCCAGTGTTCTTGCCTGGAGAATCCCAGGGATGGGGGAGCCTCACAGGCTGCTGTCTATGGGGTCGCACAAAGTCAGATACAACTGAAGTGACTTAGCAGTATCACATCCATACACGACTACCCAAAAAACCATAGCTTTGACAAGATACACCTATGCATTTTTACATTTTTTTTTCTTGGGGATGGTCTTGATCCCCATCTCTGACAAAATGTGGTCCACTGGAGAAGGGAATGGCATACCACTTCAGTATTCTTGCCTTGAGAACCCCACAGACAGCATGAAAAGGCGAAAAGATGGGACAGTGAAAGATGAACTCCCCAGGTCAGTAGGTGCCCAATTTGCTACTTGAGATCAGTTGAGAAATAACTCAAGAAAGAATGAAGCGACAGAATCAAAGCAAAAACAGCACCCAGTTGTGGATGGAACTTCATAGAACTGTTCAACTTCAGCTTCTTCAGCATTACTGATTGGGGCATAGACTTGGCTAACAGTGATATTGAATGAATTGCCTTGGAAATGAACAAAGATCATTCTGTCCTTTTTGATATCACATCCAAGTACTGCATTTCAGACTCTTTTGTCGACCATGATGTATTTCCATTTCTTTTAAGGGATTCTTACCCACAGTAGTAGATATAATGGTCATCTGAATTAAATTCACCCATTCCAGTCCATTTTAGTTTACTGATTCCTAAAACGTCAATGTTAACTCTTGCCATCACCTTTTTGACTACTTCACATTTACCTTGATGCATGGACCTAACTTTCCAGGTTTCTATGCAATATTGAAAAGCTATGACCAACCTAGACAGCATACTAAAAAGCAGAGACAATACTTTGCCAACCAAGGGTCGTCTCATCAAATCTTTGGCTTTACCAGTAGTCATGTATGGATATGAGAGTTAGACCATAAAGAAAGCTGAGAGCCAAAGAATTGATGCTTTCAAACTGTGGTGTTGGGGAAGATTCTTACGAGTCCTTTGACTGAAAGGAGATCCAACCAGCCAATCCTAAAGGAAATCAGTCCAGAATATTGATTGGAAGGACTGATGCTGAAGCTGAAACTCCATACTTTGGCCACCTGATGTGAAGAACTGACTCATTGGAAAAGACCCTGATGCTGGGGAAAATTGAAAGCAGGAGGATAAGGGGATGACAAAGGATGAGATGGTTGGATGGCATCACCAACTCGGTGGACATGAGTTTGAACAAGCTCCAGGAGTTGGTGAGGGACAGGGAAGCCTGGCATCTTACAGTCCATGGGGTAGCGAAGAGTCAGAGCAACTGAACTGATACAATATTGTTCTTTACAGCATCAAATTTTACTTCCATCACCAGTCACATCCACAACCGGGTGGTGTTTTTGCTTTGGTTCCATCTCTTCATTCTTTCTAGAGTTATTTCTCTGCTCCTCTCCAGTAGCATGCTGTTAAAATGATGTACTCAATATGCCAGGAAATTTGGAAAACTCAGCAGTGGACACAGGATTGGAAAAGGTTAGTTTTCATTCTAATCTCAAAGAAAGGCAATTCCAAAGAATTTTCAAACTGCTGCATAATTGCACTCATCTCACACGCTAGCAAATTAATGCTCAAAATTCTCCAAGCCAGGCTTCAACAGGACATTAGCCACATCTTCCAGATGTTCAAGTTGGATTTAGAAAATACAGAAGAACCAGAGATCAAATTGCCAACATCCTTTGGATCAGAAAAGCAAGAGAGTTTCAGAAAAAAATATCTACTTCTGCTTTATTGACTATGCCAAAGCCTTTGACTGTGTGAATCACCACAAACTGTGGAAAATTCTGAAAGATATGGGAATACCAGACCACCTGACCTCCATCTTGAGAAACCTATATGCAGGTTAGGAAGCAACAGTTAGAACTGGACATGGAGCAACAGACTGGTTCCAAATAGGGAAAGGAGTATGTCAAGACTGTGTATTTTCATCCTACTTGAAGGTGGGAGGAGAAGGTGACCACAGAGGATAAGATGGATGGATGGGATCACCAATTCAATGGGCATGAGTTTGAGCAAGCTCCGGGGGTTGGTGATGGACAGGGAGGCCTTGTGTGCTACAGTCCATAGGGTCATGAGGAGTTGGATACAACTGAGCGACTGAACTGAACTGACTGAAGACCTTTTTGTATAGTTCTTCTGTGTATTTTTGCCACCTCTCCTTATTATCTTCTTCTTCTGTTAGGTCTTTGATCTTTCTGTCAATTTTTGTGTCCATCTCTGCATGAAATATTCCCTCTATATCTCCAATTTCCTTAAAGAGATATTTGGTCTTTCTCATTCTGTTGCTTTATTCTATTTCTTTCATTGATCATGTAGGAAGGCTTTCTTATCTCTCTTGGCTATTCTCTGGAACTCTGCATTCAGTTCAGTATATCTTTCCTTTTCTCCTTAGCTTCTCTTCTTTTCTCAGCTACTTGTAAGTCTTCCTAAGACAACCACTTTGCCATGTTTCATTCCACTCCCACCTTGGGTATGGTTTTGGTCACCGCCTCCTGTACAGTGATATGAACCTCTCTCCATAGTTCATCAGGCATTTTGTCTATCAGATCTAGTCCCTTGAATCTATTCATCACCCCCACTGTATATAGTCTAATAGGAGTTTGATTTAAGCCATACCTAAATAGGCTGTGGTTCTACTTTCTCCTATTAAAGCTGCATTTTGTCATAAGGATGTGATGATATGAGCCATGGTCAGCTCCAGGTCTTGCTTCTGCTGACTGTATACAGCTTCTCCATCTTTGGCTGCAAATAATATAATCAATCTGATTTTGATACTGACTCTCTGGTAATGCCCATGTGTAGAGTCATATGAAAAAATATTTCCTGTATTTCTACATAAAACAACTTCATTAAATATTTTTCTGAAACAAGGTAATAATCCACCTCTTTTTGAGCAAAAGTGCCTAACATTTTAAAAATTTAGAATATAAAAGCAAATGCAGCCAGTGTAAAAAAAAAAAAAAATTAAATACTACCACAAATGCCTCTGGTAGAGGTCACTCAATTTTAAATCTAATCATAAATCACCTTTGCACAATGGCAGTATCAGTGTTTCCTAGCTTCAACTCAACCACAACTATTCCTGATTAAAATGATCATCATTTGCCTACAATGAAAGGTTTCGTTGGCTCAATATAATCCATTATCCAACCAAAAATACAGATGCCTCATCTAATTAGAATCATATATACAAAAACCAGACTATTAATTCACTTTTGAACTTTTCTCCTCCCTTTTTGGAGAAATCTAGCACTTTGGCATGAAGGACAAGAGTTTAAATTCCCCAGCCTCAAAGTTTATGACTCATGGAGCTATGAAAAAAAAAAAAAACAACCTTGGTTTCTCCTTTTCAAAATGGTATTGTCTTACTCTCTAGCACTCTCATCATGGAAAAAGCACTTATTACACAATCAGAATTAGTATTGTTCCTCTAACAGAGGAAAATTTTATTTCTAGTAGCTACTAACAGTTGGCTAGCAAAATGTACTGTGTCATTTATAGAATAAAATGAAAGTGGAAAAGTTTCATTTTGATGACTAATGGTAGACTAATTTTGATGGTAGCAACAATTATATTATGATCCAGCTTTACTTTAATCTTTCATTTCCATTAATCCAGGAACAGAATCCTACAGTAACACATGAGATAAGTAGAGGCAGAATGAAGAAATATCTCACTGAGAAATAGAGTATTTCTGAGCTCATATCCTATTTGAGATTAGTGCCCCATCCAACCAGGAATCTAAACACCTGCATTGTCACACTGTCTCTTACTCAAATTTCCAACTCCAGTCAATGATCAAATCCCACTGGTTTTCTCATACATTTTCTCCTGAATTTGTTTTCTGTTCTTTTCTGCATCTAACATGACTGAATGTCCAAATTCCTAAGGTTCCTTTCAGTTCCATCTCTGCTCCCTCCAATTGACATTCTGCACTGCAACCAGAAGGATCTTTTTCTGAAAGCAAGCCTAATGATATCATTTGTCTTGCTCATAATTATTCAGGAGCCCCTTCACCAGGCACCGAAGTCCTTTTATGAGCTGAACCCCATCTCTTTCTTTGTCCTTGCATTCTATCTCATCACTGTTGAAATGTGTGCTCTTGCAATTCTTAACTATGATAAGGCATTCACCACATGATTTCTCAGCATTGCCCCTATTATTCTCTGAATCCAGAATGTCCTCTCTTGTTTGTCTGATTGATTCTAAGTATACTGTTTATGTGCCAGCATCTCTCTGAAAGTTTCTTTGATCTACATGCTCATAGATTAATTCCTTACTACTCTAAATTTTCCCCATTTTTATAAAATAATGTATTTTTTGTATTAGCTTGTTTATGTCCAAAATTTGGTCTCTTGAGGGAAGGAATATCATCTTATTCAGAGCCGGACATTTAGATACAGTTGTAGTTAATGTATGAGTTGTTATGTGGAGGGAGAGAGCTATTTCAATACAGTCAGGTGTCAAAATGTCTCTGTAAAAGTGCAATATATTTGACTTTCATGACTGCTCTTCCCTTATATATAGGATTGTTACATTTTATTTAATAAAATATTACATTGCCATAATATTTTAAATAAAATGAAACCTTTAAGGAAATAAACATCTAAAGATAAAATTTTAAGTTTGATAGAACTGAGATTGTATTCCTCCCCAAGATATGATCTAATATCCTGCTAGGCTCTGTTCAAATGGCTAAATGTTAATACTGGTAGAGATTAAGACAGATGATTTAATAAGTTATCACTTAAAGAAATGAGTCAAAACTCCAGACCAACAAGATAATTTCCACAGAAAGTACAGGAAGAAGTTAATGAAGCAAAACAGGTAATTGTTATAATGAAGACAGGAAAAAGAGGGCATCTAAACCTCCTGATATGCCTGAACACATGATGACATGCAACACTAATTAATAACTGCTTCTGATGGGACAAAAATTGATCATTCGACAATATAATAAAATTATAATATTTAAATCTTCTTAAATTCCCAATAAATTATAAATTGACTAAGAAATTTGGTGATGTTAACCTTTAACTATAAAGATATATTGATTAAGCTATTATTAAACCAACAGTGAATACCAGGAATATATTTACTGAATTTAAGAAATGAATTACTTTTAAGCACCTTGAAAGTATTAACTAGAAAGTCTACAAGGCAACCCTTTCTACATCTAGTTTGTCCACAGTCAAAACTGCTTAAGCTTCCTTTGAAACATATAGACTGATAACTTATTCTTGGGTGTTCTTATAGCAATGACAATCTAGGATGGAAATTTTACTGTGTCACTGTGAGTACCTAATTTTACTAATCTGGATTTCTTGTAAAATAGTTCATAATTCAACATCATATTTACAAGTAATGACCAGTTTACAAACACACCAGTGCACAGAATTTACAAACAATATGTTCATACTCACTTATTTCCAAACACATACTAAGCTACGTGGTGTTCCAGGGGGTGCTAGTGCCTGCCCAAGGCCGGAGACAAAAGAAGTGCAAGTTTGATCCCTGGGCCTGGAAGATCTCCTGGAGAAGGAAGTGGTAACCCACTCCAGTTTCTTGCCTGGAGAATCCCATGGACAGAGGAGCCTGGCAGGTTACAGTCCATGGGGTAGAAGAGTAGGACATGACTTAGTGACTAAACCCCACCACCAGCACACATTATCCTTTTCCTTTTTTGTTTAGAAAATGCATTCTCATCACTAATATTAATTTATTGAATCTTACTTCAAACATGATAAATAAATGTGTATATTTAAGAATCCATATTATATATGAATATACAAGTTTAGAATGGCTGGTATGAAACTATTTGAATTGACTGACATATTATAAATAATGTGAAAGAAAAATGAGTCACACTAAACTACAGATAATTTTTTAAATTGTCCATTTTACACTGATTCAGAGATTTTATGATGTACCTAAGGAAAAGCAACAAGCACAATAATTTTCTTTGAAAGTGAAAGTCGCTCAGTCGTGTGTGACTGTTTGCGACTGCATGGACTGTACAGCTCATGGAATTCTCCAGGGCAGAATACTGGAGTGGGTAGCCTTTCCCTTATCCAGGGGATCTTCCCAACTCAGGGACTGAACCCAGGTCTCCTGCGTTGTAGGTGGATTCTTTGAAGAAACTAATAAAATTAATAGGCACTTCACAAGCCTGATCAAGAACGAATATATCTTTCATAAGTTAAAAACAAAATAAGTGAGTAATATGAATAACTTGTCACTAAATGTGGCTAATTCCATGCCGGGGTGAGGAGAATAGGATGAGCCTGGAAATATTTTTACAAGAAAAAGTAAGTGCCAAAATTAATTAAGGTATGTCAACCTACAGCAGGGGCTCACATGCTAAATCTAGAACAATTTAATCACCAAAATAAATAATGAGAGTAACATAGTACAACTCATTGATTAAAACAAGAATCTATGGGTCTATATTGATAAAAATACCTTCATGAGATTGGAAAGCATTTGCTAATAGTATTTTTTGGGCTCCAAAATAACTGCAGGTGGTGACTGCAGCCATGAAATTAAAAGACACTTGCTCCTTGGAAGAAAAGCTATGACCAACATAGACAGCATTTTAAAAAGCAGAGACATTACTTTACCAAAAAAGGTCCATCTAGTCAAGGGTATGGTTTTTCCAGTGGTCATGTATGGATGTGAGAGTTGGGCTACAAAGAAAGCTGAGCATCAAATAATTGATGCTTTTGAACTGTGGTGTTGGAGAAGACTCTTGAGAGTCCCTTGGACTGCAAGGAGATCCAACCCAGTCCACCCTAAAGGAAATAAGTCCTGAATATTCATTGGAAGAACTGATGCTAAAGCTGAAACTCCAATACTTTGACCACCTGATGTGAAGAACCGAATCTTTGGAAAAGACCCTGACGCTGGGAAAGATTGAAGGTGGGAGGAGAAGGGGATGACAGAGGATGAGATGGTTGGTTGGCATTGCCAACACAATGGACATGAGTTTGAGTAGGCTCCAGGAGTTGGTGATGGACAGAGAAGCCTGGCATGCTACCGTCCATGGGGTCACAAACAGTTGGACATGACTGAGCGACTAAAGTGAACTGAATTGTAAAAAGATAACTAACAGTTGCAGAATACATCAAAGAAATAAAAACTCAGCATGATAAGAATAGGTGTGGTTGATTCATATAGTAATCATCAATAGATGCTGAGGCTGGTGAGAAAAGTTTGAGGAGAAGCAGAATACTGGCATAGATTCAGAGTATCTTCCAATGAAATACTTATCAATTACAAATTGGAAAATGTCTTTCTGGAGGGAAAACCTGGCAGACATGAAACTGACAAAGTAATCAAGGTTATTATCACCATCAGCAGGATAAGTGCTCAGTGTGTGCCTCTTGATGTGAGGCATCTTAGATTAGCACAATATGTGTTCTGTGGTATTTCTGCAAATAATGAATGGCTTAATTTTGACTAGAGGAAAACATCAAGTTCAGTTCTTTCATAAGAAAGCAAATGTGAAGGTCATACAAGAAAGGGGGAACTGGTAACAGCTCCACTTTATATAAGGCTGGAATGACATGCCAAATAAAGGACACACATTCTTGGATTGGACCTAAAAAGAGAAAGGAAGAAGAAATATTATCTACAAGACTATAACTAAGAATAGTTTGATAAATGTAAATGAAGTCTGTGAATTAATGGTAGTGTTGTATCAAGCGGAGAAGATACTGGTGACCCACTCCAGTACTCTTGCCTGGAAAATCCCATGGATGGAGGAGCCTGGTGGGCTGCAATCCATGGGGTCGCTTGGAGTCGGACATGACTGAGCGGCTTCACTTTCACTTTTCACTTTCACACATGGGAGAAGGAAATGGCAACCCACTCCAGTGTTCTTGCCTGGAGAATCCCAGGGATGGCAGAGCCTGGTGGGCTGCCGTCTATGGTGTCGCACAGAGTCGGACACAACTGAAGAGATTTAACAGTAGCAGTAGCAGCAGTTGTATCAAGATTGTTTTCCTCATTTAGAAGTAGGGTGACCATGTGTCCTACTATGCACAGGACTATCCAGATGTTATCACAGAGGGTTCAGTATTATATAAAAACTTTCCCTAGTCACAAAATGTTACAAAAGTACACTTGCTTTTGAGGACACATGGAGAAGTTTTGGGGAGAAATTACAAAGTCCATACTATAGACAGAACCAAAGCACTACTGCTTTTGTTTAAAGCGAATACAGCATAATTATCTCCCTTCCATATTCAAGGTTGTTGTTTTTGCCCATGGCCACTGATATTAAAAATTATAATTTGTGAACCTCAAGTATGAATTACTCATTGCTGAAAGACTCTGAATGATGTGACTTAAGAGTGCTAAGTGCATGGGTTATGATCATTATATTAACTGTTCATCATTAGCAATATCAAGATGGCACACTTGAAAGACCCTGAACTGAGCTCTTCCCATCAATACAACAATACTATAACTATATATAGTTCAATTCTCTCTGAGAATAAATTGATGTCTAGTAGAACACCTCTTCAACAAATAAGGATATAAGAGGGAAAAAAAAAAAAAAAAACAATGTAATGGATAGAAAGGGAAGAGAGTGGTCTAATCAGGACACACATCTCTGATAAGCAACTCAAAATAAGGAGATATCACAAACTTGGAGATCTTTACTCAGAAGGAGGTGTTCAAGTTCCACATTAGGTACCTTAGCTCGAGGATCGTAACTGGTTTTGAAAGCCAACAACTCTTATCAAGAGAGCCAGAAGCTTGTAGAAAAAACTGAGACTCCATTCTTATAGGGTACATTCACAAGTTTACAAGCCCAGAGCTCCAGAATAGAGGCAGTGAATTTTAAAGCACCTGACACTCTAGTTGGCCTGCCAAAACTGTTCAAGTAGAACCCCAGCCAGCACTCACTTTCAACTCCAATAACTTTCCAATGCAGAAGCTACCAGAAGACCCCAGAAAAAGACCCAGCTCACATCAGGCTCTGATTCTAAAACACTGGCTCCATCATAACCCCATCAGCTTACCCCAAGAGAAGTCCCAGCCCACTCCAAACTCTGGTTCCAACATCATCACACAGGTATTGACCTCAACCACACTCTGCTAGAAGCACTGGGCCATACTGGAATCCAGCTCTAGCTCCTCTGGGTTTAACCCACTTCATCTCAATCAAAATGATGGCCCCCAGTGCACCTGTGAGAAGCCCCGGCCTTTTCTTGTTTCAGTTCCAACCCTCCCACCAAAGCCACTGGGCACATGTAGTCTGCAAGGGATGCTCCTATACAAGAACATGCTTTCAATACTGGGATAGTCTTGAAATAGTTTTGCCTGATTTCATAAAGACAAAATTAGAAAGTCAAATGAAATTATAAGAAAAAGAAATATGTCCCAAGCTGAAGAACAAAATGAAACTCAGAAAAATGAAATGGGGGTAAGAAATTTATCTGAAAGAATATTCATAAAACACTCACCAAACTCATGGCAAGAATAGAGGAACAAAGGGAGAACTTCCTCAAAGAATTTTTAAATATATGCCAAAATGTGGGAAAAATCAGAGCTAAAAAGCTACAATGAATGAAATTAAAGAAATACTAGAGGGAATCAATAGATGACTAGGTGATACAGAAGAATGCTTGAGTGAGGTAGAAGAACAGTGAAAATCACCCAATCAAAACAACAAAGAAAAAAAAAGAAGTTTTAAATGCACAGTTAGTCTAAAGGACTAACTAAAGTTAGTCTAAATGACTTCTGAGACAACATCAAGATACATTTACATTTACACTATGGTGATCCAAGAATAAGAATAAAGAAAGAGAAGAAAACATATTTGACCAATTAATGGTTGAAAACTTTCCTAACCTGGGGAAGAAAACATACCTAGGTCCAGGAAACAAACCCAAGTCCAAACATCATGAACCCCAAAGAGATTCACCCCAAGACATAATAAAATGGCAAATGTTATATATAAAGAGACAGTTTTAAATACAGCAAGAGAAAAACAAAGAATCACATGAATGGAATCTCCTCTAATGCTAAAGGCTGATTTTTCAGAAGAAACTTCACAGTCTAGAAGGAAGTGTCTTGATATATATTTAAAATGCTGAAAGCAAAATCCTACAATCAAGGATACTCTACCCAGCAAGGTTATCATTCAGAGCTAAAGAAGAGATAGAGTTTCCCAGACAAGTAAAAACTATGAGAGTCCACCACTAAGCTTCTCTGGTGTCTCAGTGGCAAAGAATCTACCTGCCAATGCAGAAACATGGATTTGATCCCTGACCTGTGAAGATCCCACATGACTCAGAATGACTCAGTCTGTGTGCCATAAATATTGAAACTGTGCTCTAGATCCCTTGATTCATAACTATAAAGTCTACATGCTGCAACTACTGTAGCCCACACACCCTAGGGCTCTTGTTCCATAACAAGAGAAGCCTCCAGAATGAGAAGTCCACACCACAGATAGAAAGCAGCCTCCACTAGCCACACTAGAGAAAAGCCTGCACAGCAGCAAAAACTCACCACAGTCAAAAATATATGAGTAAATAAATAAAATTATTTTCTAAAAAATCAAAAAGAGTCCATTACCATTAAACTGACCTTACAAAAAATGTTAAAGGGTCTTCTTTAAATGAAAAAGGAAAGGCTATGCCAAAATAATGAAATATATAAAGAAAAAAATCTCACTGGTAAAGGAAAATATATAGTAAATGCAGTTAATCAACCACTTAAAAAGATAGCATGATGGTCAAAACACAAAAGTTATAAAACAAAAATAACTACAATATGTAGTTAAGGGAAGAACTAAATTAACATAATAGGATTACTTCAGGGACGCAAGAATGGCTCCATGTCCACAAATCAATCAATGTGATAAAGCACATTAACAAAAGGATGAACAAAGATTTCAGATCATCTCAATAGACATAAGAAAAGCATTTGACAAAGTTCATCATCCATTCATGACAAAACTCTCACTAATGTTTATAAAGGGAATATACCTTAACATAGTGAAGGCTGTTTATGACAAACCCACAGCTAACATCATACTCAGTGGTGAAAAGGTAAAAGCTTTTCTTCTAGGATCAGAGAGAAGACAAGCATGCCCACTCTTGCCACTGATACTTCACAGAGACTTTATGGGGGGACTTGGCCACAGCAAGTAGACAAGAGAAAGAAGTGAAAGGAAATAAAATTCAAAGAGAAGGATTAAATAAAGCCATCATTACTTGTAGATAACATGATACTACCACACATAGAAAACTCTAAAGACTCTACCCCTCCACCACCAAAAAAAAAAAAGAACACCAATTTGAACTAATAAATTAATTTAGTAAAGCTGTAGGACACAAAATGTTCTGACAAAATGAGGTCCACTGGAGAAGGGAATGACAAACCACTTCAGTATTCTTGCCTTGAGAATTCCAGGAACAGAATGAAAGGCAAAAAGATAGGACACTGAATGATCAAGCCCCTAGGTTGGTAGGTGCCCAATATGTTACTGGAGATCAATGGAGAAATAAATCCAGAAAGAATGAAGAAACAGAGAAAAACCAAAAACAACACCCAGTTGTGGATGTGATTGGTGATGGAAGCAAGGTCCAATGCTGTAAAGACCAATATTGCATCAGTTCAGATCAGATCACATCAGTCGCTCAATTGTGTCTGACTTTTTGCAACTCCATGAATTGCAGCACACCAGGCCTCCCTGTCCATCACCAACTCCCGGAGTTCACCCAGACTCACATCCATCAAGTCAGTGATGCCATCCAGCCATCTCATCCTCTCTCGTCCCCTTCTCCTCTTTCCCCCAATCCATTCCAGCATCAGAGTCTTCTCCAATGAGTCAACTCTTCCCATGAGGTGGCCAAAGTACTGGAGTTTCAGCTTTAACATCATTCCTTCCAAAGAAATCCCAGGACTGATATCCTTCAGAATGGACTGGTTGGATCTCCTTGCAGTCCAAGGGACTCTCAAGAGTCTTCTCCAACACCACAGTTCAAAAGCATCAATTCTTCGGCGCTCAGCCTTCTTCACAGTCCAGCTCTCACATCCATACACTACCACAGGAAAAACCATAGCCTTGACTAGACGAACCTTTGTTGGCAAAATAATGTCTCTGCTTTTGAATATGTGATCTAGGTTGGTCATAACTTTCCTTCCAAGGAGTAAGCGTCTTTTAATTTCATAGCTGCAGTCACCATCTGCAGTGATTTTGGAGCTCAGAAAAATAAAGTCTGACACTGTTTCCACTGTTTCCCCATCTGTTTCCCATGAAGTGATGGGACCGGATGCCATGATCTTCGTTTTCTGAATGTTGAGCTTTAAGCCAACATTTCACTCTCCTCTTTCCCTTTCATCAAGAGGCATTTTAGTTCCTGCATAGGAACCTAGAAAGTTAGATCCACGAATCAAGGCAAATTGGGAGTGGTCAAATGAGATGGAAACAGTGAATGTCAACATTTTAGTAATCAGCAAACTAAAATGGATTGGAATGGGTGAATCTAACTCAGATGACCATTATATATACTACTATGCTCAAGAATCCCTTAGAAGAAATGGAATAGCCATCATAGTCAACAAAAGAGTTCAAAATGCAGTACTTGGATGCAATCTCAAAAATGACAGAATGATCTCTGTTCGTTTCGAAGGCAATTCAATCACCATTCAGGTATGACCTAAATCAAATGCCTTATGATTATACAGTGGAAGTGAGAAATACATTTAAGGGACTAGATCTGATAGACAGAGTGCCTGAAAAACTGTGGATGGAGGTTTGTTACATTGTGTGTGAGCCAGGGATCAAGACCATCTCCAAGAAAAACAAATGCAAAAAGGCAAAATGGCTGTCTGAGGAGGCCTTACAAATAGCTGTGAAAAGAAAAGTGAAAAGCAAAAGAGAAAAGGAAAAATATACCCATCTGGACGCAGAGTTCCAAAGAATAGCAAGGAGAGATAAGAAAGCCTTCCTCAGCAATTATTGCAAAGAATTAGTGGAAAACAATATAATGGGAAAGACTAAAGATCTCTTTAAGAAAATTAGAGACACCAAGGGAACATTTCATGCAAAGATGGGTTCAATAAAGGACAGAAATTGTATGGACCTAAGAGAAGCAGAAGACGTTAAGAGGTGGCAAGAATACACAGAAAAACTGTACAAAAAAGATCTTCACAACCCAGATAATCACAAGGTGATGTGATCACTCACCTAGAGCCAGACATCCTGTAATGTGAAGTCAAGTGGGCCTTAGGAATTATCACTATGAACAAAACTAGTGGAGGTCATGGAATTCAGTTGAGCTATTTCAAATCCTGAAAGATGATGCTTTGAAAGTGCTGCACTCAGTATGCCAGCAAATTTGGAAAAGTCAGCAGTGGCCACAGGACTGGAAAAGGTCAGTTTTCATTCCAATCCCAAAGAAAGGCAATGCCAAAGAATGCTCAGACTACCACACAAGTGCACTCATCTCACATCCTAGTAAAGTAATACTCAAAATTCTCCAAGCCAGGCTTCAACAATAGGTGAACTCTGAAATTCCAGATGTTCAAGCTGATTTTAGAAAAAGCAGAGGAACCAGAGACCAAATTGCTAACATCTGCTGGATCATCAAAAATCAAGAAAGTTTCAGAAAATATATTCCAAAGCCTTTTACTGTGTGGATCACAACAAACTGTGGAAAATTCTGAAAGAGATGGGTATACCAGACCATCTGACCTGCCTCTTGAGAAGCCTATATGCAGGTCAGGAGCCAACAGTTAGAACTGGACATGGAACAACAGACTGGTTCCAAATATGAAAAGGAGTACGTCAAGGCTGTATATTGTCACCCTGCTTATTTAACTTATATAAGGTGGGGGGTAACATCATGAGAAACACTGGGCTAGATGAAGCACAAGCTGGGATCAAGATTGTCAGGAGAAATATCAATAACCTCAGATATGCAGATGACACCACCTTTATGGCAGATAGTGAAGAAGAACGAAAGAGCCTCTTGATGAAAGGGAAAGGGGAGAGTGAAAATGTTGGCTTAAAGCTCAACATTCAGAAAACTAAGATCATGACATCCAGTCCCACCACTTCATGGCAAACTGATGGGGAAACAGTGGCAGACCTTATTTTTGCAGGCTCCGAAATCACTGCAGATAGTGATTTCAGCCATGAAATTAAGAGAAGCTTGCTCTTTTGAAGAAAAGCTATGACCAAACTAGACAGCATATTAAAAAGCAGAGACATTACTTTGTTGACAAAGGTCCACATAGTCAAAGCTATGGTTTTCCAGTGGTCATGTATCGATGTGAGAATTGGACTATAAAGGAAGCTGAGTGCCTAAGAATTGATGCTTTTGAACTGTGGTGTTGAAGAAGATTCTTGAGAGTCCCTTGGACTGCAAGATCAAACCAGTCAGTCCTAAAGGAAATCAGCCCTGAATATTCCATTGGAAGGACTGATGCTGAAGCTGAAACTCCAATCCTTTGGCCACCTGATGAGGAGAACTGACTCATTGGAAAAGATCTTGATGCTTGGAAAGATTGAAGGCAGGAGGAGAAGTGGACGACAGGAAAAGATGGTTTAATGGCATCACCAACTCGATGGACATGAGTTTGAGCAAGCATCAGGAGTTGGTGATGGACAGGGAATCCTGGCATGCTGCAGTGCATGGGGTCCCAAAGAGTCAGAAATGACTGAGTGACTGAACTGGACTGAACTGAAACAACTTGTAGATATACAGAGATCGAACATTTTTGAAGAACTGAAAGCTAATTCCTACCAGTCTATAAATCTTCTGTTACAAATAAGCAAAAGTCTAAGTACTAGCTGTACCTAATACCACATGCAAGCACTAACACAAGGTCTGTAAAACACTGAAATAGAAGAGCTAAAACTATAATACTCTATGAAACTAAAAACTCTATAAAACTATAAGAAGGAAATACAGTGCTATATAATTATGAACTTGAATTTGGTAGTAGATTTAGATATAATACCCAAATCATAAGAAACAAACAAAACATGGATAAATTTTACTTGATAGACTTCAAATTTTGTACATCATAGGATCTTATCAAGAGAGTAAAAGGATGACTCATGAGAATGGAAGAAAAATTTGAAAATCATCTATCTGACAAGGTCTGGTATAAATAAATAAATAAAATATATCTTTTAACTCAATTTAAAAAATCCAATTTACATGTATACCTGTGGCAGATTCATTTTGATACATGGCAAAACCAATACAATATTGTAAAGTTAAATAAAATAAAAATAAAATTTAAAAAAATCCAATTTAGAAATGAAAAAAATTGATTTGATATCTTTTTCCAAAGAAAATTACAAAAATTACCTGTAAACACTGGAAAATTTGTGTAGTATCATTAGTCATAGGAAAATACAAACCAAAACCACAATGAGATACCACTTCACACCCACTATATGACAACAATAATAACAATCACACTGAAAGTAGAAAGTGTCAACAAGATTGTGGAGACACTGGAATCATTAGACATTGCTGGTAGAAATTAAGAGGTTTCAACTACAGTGGAAAATAGTTTGGTGGTTCCTCAAAAAGCTAAATACAAAATTACGATAGGAAAAGGAATACATCAAGGCTGTATATTGTCACCTTGCTTATTTAACTTATATGCAGAGTACATCATGAGAAACGCTGGGCTGGAAGAAGCACAAGCTGGAATCAAGATTGCTGGGAGAATATCAATAACCTCAGATATGCAGATGACACCACCCTTATGGCAGAAAGTGAAGAGGAACTAAAAAGCCTCTTGATGAAAGGGAAAGAGGAGAGTGAAAAAGTTGGCTTAAAGCTCAACATTCAGAAAACTAAGATCATGGCATCTGGTCCCATCACTTTATGGGAAATAGATGGGGAAACAGTGGAAACAGTGTCATGGGAAATAGATGGGGAAACAGTGGAAACAGTGTCAGACTTTATTTTTCTGGGCTCCAAAATCACTGCAGATGGTGACTGCAGCCATGAAATTAAAAGATGCTTACTCCTTGGAAGGAAAGTTATGACCAACCTAGATAGCATATTCAAAAGCAGACATTACTTTGCCAACAAAGGTCTGTCTAGTCAAGGCTATGGTTTTTCCTTGGTCATGTATGGATGTGAGAGTTGGACTGTGAAGAAGGCTGAGCGCCAAAGAATTGATGCTTTTGAAGTGTGGTGTTGGAGAAGACTCTTGAGAGTCCCTTGGACTGCAAGGAGATCCAACCAGTCCATTCTGAAGGAGATCAGCCCTGGGATTTCTTTGGAAGAAATGATGCTAAAGCTGAAACTCCAGTACTTTGGCCACCTCATGTGAAGAGTTGACTCATTGGAGAAGACTCTGATGCTGGGAGGGATTGGGGGCAGGAGGAGAAGGGGACGAGAGAGGATGAGATGGCTAGATGGCATCACTAACTCAATGGACGTGATTTGAGTGAACCCCAGGAATTGGTGATGGAGGCCTGGCATGCTGGATTCATGGGGTTGCAAAGAGTCGGTCATGACTGAGCGACTGAACTGAACTGAACTGATCTAGCAATTCTAATCCTAGGTTCACTAGCAAAAACTTAAAAATACATATTCAAGCAAAAATATGTACACATATCTGTATAATAGCAGTATCATAAGGGACAAAAAGTAGAAACAAGCCATATGTCCATCACAGATGAATAAATAAACAAAATACAGTGCATCTAAACGATGGAATAGTATTCAGTCATAAAAATGAACATAGTGCTGAAATCTACTACAACATAAGTGAACACTGAAACATTAAGTGAAAGAAGTCAGACACAAAGTTCACGTATTACATAAATTCATTTATGTGATTTATCCTGGAAAAGGTAAATCAAAAGGCAGGTTAGTAATTGGTAACCTCAGGGAAGAGTGATGAGAGACTGCTTAAAGGGTACTCTGCATTTGGGTGCTGAAAATATTTTTTAACCAAATATTATGTTATACAACACAGTGAATGTACACTTTAAAATGGTTTTCTGTGTTATGTGAATTTTACGTTAAAAAAATTGTTTTTAGAGTTTAGTTCAGTTAAGTCGCTGAGACGTGTCAGACTCTGTGCGACCCCATGAATCGTAGCACGCCAGGCCTCCCTGTCCATCACCAACTCCTGGAGTTCACTCAAACTCACGTCCATCGTGTCGGTGATGCCATCCAGCCATCTCATCCTCTCTAGTCCCCTTCTCCTCCTACCTCCAATCCCGCCCAGCATCAGAGTCTTTTCCAATGAGTCAACTCTTCGCATGAGGTGGCCAAGGTACTGGAGTTTCAGCTTCAGCATTATTCCTTCCAAAGAACACCCAGGGCTGATCTCCTTCAGAATGGACTGGTTGGATCTCCTTGCAGTCCAAGGGACTCTCAAGAGTCTTCTCCAACACCACAGCTCAAAAGCATCAATTCTTCGGCGCTCAGCCTTCTTCACAGTCCAACTCTCACATCCATACATGACTACTGGAAAAACCATAGCCTTGACTAGACAGACCTTTGTTGGCAAAGTAATGTCTCTGCTTTTGAATATGCTATCTAGGTTGGTCATAACTCTCCTTCCAAGGAATAAGCGTCTTTTAATTTCATGGCTGCAGTCACCATCCACAGTGATTTTGGAGCCCAGAAAAATAAAGTCTGACACTGTTTCTACTGTTTCCCCATCTATTTCCCATAAAGTGATGGAACCAGATGCCATGATCTTGGTTTTCTGAATGTTGAGCTTTAAGCCAACTTTTTCACTCTCCTCTTTCACTTTCATCAAGAGGCTTTTTAGTTCCTCTTCACTTTCTGCCATAAGGGTGGTGTCATCTGCATATCTGAGGTTATTGATATTTCTCCCAGCAATCTTGATTCTAGCTTGTGCATTTTCCAGCCCAGCGTTTCTCATGATGTACTCTGCATATAAGTTAAATAAGCAGGGTGACAATATACAGCCTTGACGTACTCTTTTTCCTATTTGGAACCAGTCTGCTGTTCCATGTCCAGTTCTAACTGTTGCTTCCTGACCTGCATACAAATTTCTCAAGAAGCAGATGAGGTGGTCTGATATTCCCATCTCTTTCAGAATTTTCCACTTGATTGTGATCCACACAGTCAGAGTCTTTGGCATAGTCAATAAAGCAGAAATAGATGCTTTTCTGGAACTCTCTTGCTTTTTCCATGATCCAGCAGATGTTGGCAATTTGATCTCTGGTTCCTCTGCCTTTTCTAAAACCAGCTTGAACATCAGGAAGTTCATGTATTGCTGAAGCCTGGCTTGGAGAATTTTGAGCATTACTTTACTAGCATGTGAGATGAGTGCAATTGTGCAGTAGTTTGAGCATTCTTTGGCATTGCCTTTCTTTGGGATTGGCATGAAAACTGACCTTTTCCAGTCCTGTGCCCACTGCTGTTTTCCAAATTTGGTGGCATATTGAGTGCAGCACTTTCACAGCATCATCTTTCAGGACTTGAAATAGCTCAACTGGAATTCTATCACCTCCACTAGCTTTGTTCATAGTGATGCTTTCTAAGGCCCACTTGACTTCACATTCCAGGATTTCTGGCTTTAGGTGAGTGATCACACCATCATGATTATCTGGGTCGTGAAGATCTTTTTTGTACAGTTCTTCTGTGTATTCTTGCCACCTCTTCTTAATATTTTCTGCTTCTCTTAGGTCCATACCATTTCCATCCTTTATTGAGCCCATCTTTGCATGAAATGTTCCCTTGGTATCTTTAATTTAACATACTTTAAAAAAATTATTATTCCATCATCTAATGCTTCTGTTGAGAGTAATTCTAGCTTGATGTCATTGTATTGAACTGACATCAGGAGTGCGTGTAATATAGGCTTGACCAAAGTGGAGCTACAAGATAAAATGAATGTTATCAGATCAGATCAGTCGCTCAGTGGTGTCCAACTCTTTGCAACCCCATGAACTGCAGCACGCCAGGCCTCCCTATCCATCACCAGCTCTCGGAGGTCACTCAGACTCCTACTTCATGGCATTCAGAAATACCACCATATAAAAGAGTGAAAATATCTTACTGTACCATGTGAAGGAAAAAACGTCATTTTTATTTTTAGCAAGTGTAGATCATGCCTCTTTAATTAGCCTTATTGTTTTTACATTTTCTTTTTTAAAAACTTTACATTTATCTACTTTAGAAGTATTCAATAATGTGGCCCATGAGATATAAATATCAAATAAATGGTTTTAAAGCTAGGTTAATTGTTGTGTCAGAAGACTGAGAGAAACATTATAAAATTTCATATTTTCTTACATGGTATAATTTATTTAATTAATAACAGTAGTTACTACTAATTGCCACTGTTAATGAGTCCTATTTAAATAATAGCACATATGTAACAGAAAAGTGAATAAAGAATAAAATTTCAAATGAACACCTATTTTCATTTGTTAAATAATAATATGCATGTATATACTTCTTGATTATAGATTATATATGTAATTTTGATCTTATATGGCTATGTCCTGGGTTTAATGTTGGCTATCCTAGTCAGAGAGTTTTATGGAGTAATGATAAAGAAATTTATTCCTGTAGGGGAAATTCACATTTGAGGATTTAGGAGTAAAGAAGAATTGCACGGGAGAAAAATCTTAAAAAGAGTGGATATATATATAACAGGTTCACTTTGTTGTACACCTGAAACTAATACAATATTGTAAATCAACTATACTGTAACAAGTCTTTTTTTTTTTTTTTAAAGAAGCATTGTCTTTATGGCTAGCTTTCAGATGGTTGACAGACTAACAATAATGGGTTTGGATACAGATGTAGATAATATATTAATACACAAAGATACAAGTGGAGAGAGAAATGGCAATCCACTCTAGTATACTTGCCTGGAGAATTCCATGGACAGAGGAGCCTGGCAGGCTATAGTCCTTGGGGTCACAATGAGTCTGACACAACTAAGCAACTAACACACACAAACACAAGTTCATCCAATTAAATATTTTATTGTATGGAAATTATACATCAGCAAGAAGTTAATTAGATAAAAGATCACTCAGGTTATTTTGATTCTTTAGACATTATATACTAGCAAGATTATTCTAACTCTATATCCTTTGTGCTCTTTGCATAAGCAAACATATATATGAAACTTTTGAATTTTAACCATTATAAATAAATGATCTCACTATGCCCCTCAAAAACACTTGGTGAAAAAACATACCCTTAGCTATTCTCATAGACAATAAGATCACATCATATTTGAATTCCGCATCCCTTGGCAGAGCCTGGCATAGTGCTGCTGTCAAGGCAGATGGCCAATAAGCAGCAGACGATGGGAGAGAAGAGTTCAAGGAGCAGAGGGGCACGTGAGAGAGCACTGGAGCCGATCTGCTTACCCACTGTGTGGCATTAGGCAAGTTACTTGATGTTTCTGGGCCACCATTTACTCCCTGTGAAGCAGCAAAACCAGATTCTGTGATCCATCAAGCTTTAACTATCTCTTTAATTCCATGAACAAGTAACACAAATATGATTATTTGACTCTGTGAGGGATACACTGAAGTTAAAACATAAGTTAAAGGGCAGTATTTTCTTTATGATTTACAGTGCCATGTTCTGACATACCAACAAAAGGACTGAGTAGGTGAAGAGAGAAACCACAGATGTTTGGATGTTCACATTGGCTTATTATCAAGATGCTGAGCCTGACTGCTTTGAAGTGAAAAGCAAACGGAAAATCTCTGGAGGATGAAGCTTCCCCTGAGATTTCTCAAATGTGTTCAGTTCTAGCAGGGCCACTCAGCAGCTCCAGAGAATCCTCTTACAACCAAAACAATTGTCAAAATTTTGAAATGAAATTCTGAATATTTTGTACTAATTAATCAAATAGCCTTATATATTAATATTTTAAATGCTTTTTGATAAAACTGGTATCATGTTCTTAAAATTTCTGAAAATTATATAAATAGATATTTAGGTAGAGATATGTATATGTATATAGTTTTCTCAGGGAAAATATAGTATATTTCAAAACATTCTTATTCTTGCTTTTTAATATATCTGTGAGAAATATATGTTTTTCTAAAAACGCAAGTAGACAATTAAAGCATATTTCAACTTACTTCTCATTTTCATTAAACATAATTCAATGGACAGTTAAATCTATTCTTAGAGCCTTGTCAATTCTATAAAGCAAATTTGATTGATTTATAGTGTATTCCACTTGAATTCATTCATAGAAATGGTGAAAGATAGATTTTTATATTCATACTAGATATTGTATTAACACATTGATATTTCATTTTGCATCACTATCACTTAAATATGGCTTATATCTCGCTGGGATCCCCAAGGAGATGCAAAATCTCATGCAGTTTTAGCAATATCAGGATGCCAAGAAGACGTAGAAGGGATTTCTGTTAAATGTACTTGAGTTTGAGCAAACTCAGAGATAGCAAAGGACAGGAAAGCCTGGTATGTTGCAGTTACAATGAGTCGAACATGACTTAGTGACTGAACAACAAAATGGCTTTGAACTTTGTAGGTCCATATTTTAACAGTTCTGTCCCAACAAAAGAATAACTAATTCTATAAGACAGACCACCTTACTTGTCTCCTGCAAAACCTGTATGCCGATCAAGAAGCAATAGTTAGAACAGTTAGAACCAGACATGGAACAACAGACATGTTCATATTGTCACTCTGCTTATTTACTGTATATGCAGAGAACATCATATGAAATTCCAGGTTGGGAGAAATATTAACAACCTCAGATATGCAGGTGGTACCACTCTAATGGCAGAAAGAGCAGAGGATCTAAACAGTCTCTTGATTATTACAAACCTAGACAGCGTATTGAAAAGCAGAGACATCATCTTGCTGACAAAGACCTGTATAGTCAAAGCCATGATTTTTTTTTTTTTTTTTTAGTAAAGTATGGATGTGAGAGTTGGACCATAAAGAAGGCTGAAAGTTGAAGAATTGATGCTTTTGAACTATGATGCTGGAGAAGACTCTTGAGAGTCCCTTGGACTGCAAGTAGATCAAACCAGTCTTTCCTAAAGAAAATCAACCCTGAATATTCATCTGAAGGACTAATGCTGAAGTTGAAGCTCTAATACTTTGGCTACAGAACTGAAAGAGATGACACTGTAAAAGACCCTGATGCTGGGAAAATTGAAAAGCAAAAGGAGAAGGGGGTGGTAGAAGATGAGATGTAGATGGTGACATCTCTGAGTTAATGCACATGAATTTGAGCAAACTCTGGGCAATAGTAGGCTTCCCTGATAGCTCAGTTGGTAAAGAATCCAGCTTCATTGCAGGAGACCCTGTTCGATTCCTGGGTTGGGAAGATCCACTGGAGAAGAGATAGGCTACCTACTCCAGTATTCTTGGGCTTCCCTTGTGGGTTAGCTGGTAAGGAATCTGCCTGCAATGTGGGAAACCTGGGTTTGATACCTGGGTTGGAAAGATCCCCTGGAGAAGAGAAAGAATACCCACTCCAATATTCTGGGCTGGTGAATTCCATATACTATATAGTCCATGGGGTCACAAAGAGTCAGACACAACTGAGCGACTTTCTGGGACATAGTGGAAGACAGAGAAGCCTGATGTGCTGCAGTTCATGGGGTCTGCAAGAGTTGGACATAACAACTGAGCAACAACAGTAAGACATTAATGGGCATTAAGAACATGAAATCATTTCATGATCAAATTTAGGTAGTATAGAATATGGCATCCCCTTCTCGGAAATTCACAATATTCATCTGTATTTTAAAGCTCTGTGAAGTCCCCAGGTGAAAGAAATCAGTAAGAAAAAGGGGCCTGAGTAAGCACTATAAGGTTATGAGACTTCCTCCTGCCTGTCAGCTCTAGTCCTCCCTTACTGCTTGGGAATCCACTGTACTCTAAACCAGCTCTGGCCCAGTCTAACTCGAGCAGCTTTGGGTGACTGTGGGTCACCCAGAACTTTCTGTAGACCCTCATATTTTGTAGACTCTCACCTTTGTGGTGCTTCCTTAAAGGAATCATAATAACCATTTAATTATTAGAACAAATTAGTACTGATATCTTTGAGGCTTTAAAATGATTTTAGTCTATTTCCTACACAATCTTCCTCTGTTAAAAAATTAGTAGGTCTTAAAATGCCCCTTAATCCTAACAATAAATAATTGCTTATTGAGGGGAAAGGAAATCCTTAAAATCTGAAACCTCATCTGGGTGCAGCTATATTCTAGCATTAAAGTCAGGTACAATTTGATTGATGCTCTTTTAGCAATGCCTTAAATTAACTTTTCCTTTTCCACTTTTTTTTTTAAATATAAAATTTAACTACTTTCATGAAAGTGTTGCAAGCTGGGAAGGTCACAGACTCAAAAGAAAGTTCAGCTAACAACTCATTTGTTTAGTCCTTTTGTGTAAATTCTGATCCTTCCTTTTGCCCTTTTGATATTACATTTACATTAGATTTCAAATCTGAAATAGTAATTGGTTATATCATTTAAATCATAATTTCCATAACATTTACTTACTCCTTATTCAGGACTAGTTTTTTGTAATAACCTCCCAGATTGTCTGAGAAGAAAGTCTGATAATTTCCTTTAACTGTTCTATTCATCTAAATAGAGTACTGCCTATCACTTAAAAAGGAAGTAAAATAATCCCAGACATCCATGCTATACAATGATAAATGGTCTCCAGTACTTTGGCCACCTCATGCGAAGAGTTGACTCATTGGAGAAGACTCTGATGCTGGGAGGGATTGAGGGCAGGAGGAGAAGGGGACGACAGAGGATGAGATGGCTGGATGGCATCACTGACTCAATGGGTGTGAGTCTGGGTGACCTCCGGGAGCTGGTGATGGACAGGGAGGCCTGGCGTGCTGCGATTCATGGGGTCTCAAAGAGTCGGACATGACTGAGCGACTGATCTGATCTGATCTGAAGCAGAGCCAGGTACAAGTTATTTTCAGAGTGTTCATGGCCAGTCACACAACTGACTTGACTGATACCATTCAGTATGATACATTAAAATTCCAACTTGAAACCCACAATAAATAAGTGGTTGTTGAAATCAAAGCTGGCCAAATTCTTGTCAACAAGTTAATTGTATTTAAGTTCTCAACACTTAAACACTCACACATATTTACACGTTTACAGAGGCAAATGCAAGCTTTCTAGTTCTAAATTCATTGATCAAGCAAGGTGCTGTTAAAGTAAATTACAAGTAACCTCATCAATAAAGTCAAAATCCAAACACCCTACACTATGTCAGCATGATATCAAAACTAACAGTAATGATAGCAATTTAACAAATGGTTTGATCTGGTCTTTCAGGGATTGTTTCAATACAGCTCCTACTTCTTTTTAATGGATTAGAATTGGTGTGTTTCCTTGCTAAAATTTCTGTAATCTACTCTTCTATTTATCAAAGGAAGTAATTTAAAAGTAATTGTAGAATGCAATTTGAACAGAAGAAGTAAACAAAAATTTTCCACTTGTCTAAGTTTTTTTATTTGAAAAAGACCAGTGAGTGGAATGTCACAATTCCCCATATAGAATACAGATATGATATATCTCTTTTCTGAAAAATTAAGAATGCAAATGAATGAAAACTGTCATTACAAGGGAAGTGAATAGGTATTCCAACACCTTGTTAATTTCTTATTTCTTCAACATACATAGTCAGATTTTCTGCCAGATCTGAAACATTTAGAATTATGTAAACAGTGTCAGACTTTATTTTGGGAGGCTCCAAAATCACTGTAGATGGTGATTGCAGCCATGAAATTAAAAGACTCTTACTTCTTGGAAGAAAAGTTATGACCAACCTAGATAGCATATTGAAAAGCAGAGACATTACTTTGCCAACAAAGGTCCATCTAGTCAAGGCTATGGTTTTTCCAGGGGTCATGTATGGATGTGAGAGTTGGACTGTGAAGAAAGCTGAGCGCCAAAGAATTGATGCTTTTGAACTGTGGTGTTGGAGAAGACTCTTGAGAGTCCCTTGGACTCTCAAGAGATCCAACCAGTCCATTCTGAAGGAGATCAGCCCTGGGATTTCTTTGGAAGGAATGATGTTAAAGCTGAAACTCCAGTACTTTGGCCACCTCATGCAAAGAATTGACTCTTTGGAAAAGACTCTGATGCTGGGAGGGATTGGGGGCAAGAGGAGAAGGGGACAACAGAGGATGAGATGGCTAGATGTCATCACTGACTCAATGGACGTGAGTCTGAGTAAACTCCAGGAGTTGGTGATGGACAGGGAGGCCTGGTGTGCTGTGATTCATGGGGTCACAAAGAGTCAGATACAACTGAGCAACCTAACTGAACTGAACTGAACTGAACTGAACTGAACTGAATGCATCAATAAGAGCTACTAATTACTGAGAGATAATTATATAACAGATATTGAGAAAAATGCTTTACATACATCGAAAAAACTTTAAAGAGTATAAAATTATGCCTATGAGGAAGGTCTTGGTAACTCCATTTTACAGATTAAGGAAATTAGATTTTAAAGATTTAATAAATGGTCCACAATAAAACACTGTTGAAGAATGACTAATTCAGGGAAAAATCAATATAACCACTGAGTGGAACCACTGCACTCCACCGCCTTTCTGATTCTCCTTATTAGGAAGCAAAAATTCTCTGTGTAACCAGCAGCATTTCTTTGCCTGCTCCTGTGTAGTGTGGACTCAGTCTTCTAAAGAAACAGTGTGAGTACAGCTGTACGAGAGGCAGGCTGCTTTAGAAATACCCAGCCACCTGGAAAACCATAACAAATACGACTTGGTAATCAGCTCTTTCCCAGAGCTGTGATGTCTCACATGTCAAAAGTGGTAAGCACTTCTCAGAGCTCTGACAAAATTACACCCAAATGAAATTTCTTCCTCACCAGGGAAACTGGAGAACAATAAATGACACGGTACAGCATTTACAAACCACCATCCTGAATGCAGAGGGATTTTTTTTTTCTCTCTCTCTAAACAACCATTAATAAACAAATCTTTAGACCTGCTTATGGGAAGCTATATGAAAGATATTCTTACAGCAAATGCTATGGTCATAATAGTAATTACAGGAAAAAAAAAATCAATACTTTGATCCAAGAAATCAGACATTAGACCAACCTCAATTTTAGGATGGAGACCCAGGTGCAGATTTACATGTATGTACAGAAATGATTTTCTTTCAGCTCCCTTTTGAGTCCTCTGCCACTATGTTGAGTTCAGACTTCTCCAGGGAGTAGAGAAATCATGTCTAAGTCTCCGGTATGTCACTTCACTGCGAGGCTCTTGGACACGCACCAAAGTATGGCAGATGCCAGCTGTGCCCAAGGCTGCAGGATGCCCATCAGCAATTCTTTCCTCTCACTAAAGAATAACCCTGAATTGAGCTCAGAGAGGGAAAAGGGAAAATGCCCTCACCCTTTTGGCTTTTAGCTGTGGTCCCTGGCTTAGATAGCACAAAACATGGAAAAATCAAGCTAAATTATTATAGAATCTATATAGTTTTTCACTGTCAAGTTTAATTTAATGAAGTCAGTTGGCTCAGTAAATGATACATACCTTTCAACATAGTTAGTTGGCACTATGTGGCACATGCTGCTGCTGCTGCTGCTAAGTCGCTTCAGTCGTGTCCGATTCTGTGTGACCCATAGATGGCAGCCTACCAGGCTCCTCTGCCCATGGGATTTTCCAGGCAAGAGTACTGGAGTGGGGTGCCATTGCCTTCTCCAACATGGCACATAAACCATGATTAAATTAACTGTATTTGGTCATGTAATTCAGTTTCTTAAAATATGGTCTTATACATTGAAGTCCAGCTACCTCAGAATATAATTTTAAATTTCATTTTACTCCCAAATATTTGCATCACACTAACAGTTCACCTCCCTTTTCTCTGCACCGAATGTCCTTCTTCCATACTATCCTCTCTGCCTCTCAGATCACATAGATCTGTTCATGTTTCCTTATATAAAACTTGTCTTATACCCCTCTTTCTCAGCCCTCTTCCAGAGAAGGCAATGGCACCCCCACTCCAGTACTCTTGCTTGGAAAATCCCATGGACGGAGGAGCCTGTTAGGCTGCAATACATGGAGTCGCTAAGAGTTGGACACGACTGAGCACCTTCACTTTCACTTTTCACTTTCATGCATTGGAGAAGGAAATGGCAACCCATTCCAGTGTTCTTGCCTGGAGAATTCCAGGGACAAGGGAGCCTGGTAGGCTGCCATCTATGGGGTCGCACAGAGTCAGACACGATTGAAGTGACTTAGCATAGCATAGCATGGCATAGCCCTCTTTCTGTTCCCACAGAACTGCGCTCCTATGTTTAACACAGCATCTTGCTTATTTTGATATTCTTGGTTACATTTGTTCTAAAAGGACTGTACTAGGACACTGTTCACCCCTGTGTGACTGAAGAAAACAGGGAGTCCACATTCCTTTTAAGACTATGTATCCAGTATACTACATAAAACAAGAAAGAAGGCAGAAAGCCAATAAATATTTTTTGGAACAACTAAATATAGAAGACTCTTGAGAGTCCCTTGGACTGCAAGGAGATCCAACAAGTCCATCCTAAAGGAGATCAGTCCTGGGTGTTCATTGGAAGGACTGATGTTGAAGCTGAAACTCCAGTACTTTGGCCACCTGATGTGAAGAGTTGACTCATTGGAAAAGACTCTGATGCTGGGAGGGATTGGGAGCAGGAGGAGAAGGGGACGACAGAGGATGAGATGGTTGGATGGCATCACCGACTCCATGGACATGGGTTTGGGTGGACTCCGGGTGTTGGTGATGGACAGGGAGGCCTGGCGTGCTGCGGTTCATGGGGTCTCAAAGAGTTGGACACAACTGAGCCACTGAACTGAACTGATACAGATTTCAGGATTTTTAGAGAAGATATGAGTATGACATCAGATCAGATCAGATCAGATCAGTCCCTCAGTCGTGTCCGACTCTTTGTGACCCTAGGAACCGCAGCACGCCAGGCCTCCCTGTCCATCACCAGCTCCCAGAGGTCATGCAGACTCGCATCCATCGAGTCAGTGATGCCATCCAGCCATCTCATCCTCTGTCGTCCCCTTCTTCTCCTGCCCTCAATCCCTCCCAGCATCAGAGTCTTCTCCAATGAGTCAACTCTTCGCATGAGGTGGCCAAAATACTGGAGTTTCAGCTCTAGCATCATTCCTTCTAAAGAAATTCCAGGATTGATCTCCTTCAGAATGGACTGGTTGGATCTTCTTGCAGTCCAAGGGACTCTCAAGAGTGTTCTCCAACACCACAGTCCAAAAGCATCAATTCTTCGGTGCTCAGCCTTCTTCACAGTCCAGCTCTCACATCCATACATGACCACAGGAAAGACCATAGCCTTGACTAGGCGAACCTTTGTTGGTAAAGTTATGTCTCTGCTTTTGAATATGCTATCTAGGTTGGTCATAACTTTCCTTCCAAGGAGTAAGCGTCTTTTAATTTCATGGCTGCAGTCACCATCTGCAGTGATTTTGGAGCCCAGAAAAACAAAGGCTGACACTGTTTCCCCATCTATTTCCCATGTAGTGATGGGACCAGATGACATGATCTTCGTTTTCTGAATGTTGAGCTTTAAGCCAACCTTTTCACTCTCCACTTTCACCTTCATCAAGAGGCTTTTTAGCCCCTCTTCACTTTCTGCCATAAGAGTGGTGTCATCTGCATATCTGAGGTTATTGATATTTCTCCCGGCAATCTTGATTCCAACTTCTGTTTCTTCCAGTCCAGCATTTCTCATGATGTACTCTGCATACAAGTTAAATAAACATGGTGACAATATGCAGCCTTGACGTACTCCTTTTCCTATTTGGAACCAGTCTGTTGTTCCATGACCAGTTCTAACTGTTGCTTCCTGACCTGCATACAGATTTCTTAAGAGGCAGATCAGGTGGTCTGGTATTCCCATCTCTTTCAGAATTTTCCACACTTTATTGTGATCCACACAGTCAAAGGCTTTGGCATAGTCAATAAAGCAGAAATAGATGTTTTTCTGGAACTCTCTTGCTTTTTCCATGATCCAGCGGATGTTGGCAATTTGATCTCTGGTTCCTCTGCCTTTTCTAAAACCAGCTTGAACATCAGGAAGTTCACGGTTCACATATTGCTGAAGCCTGGCTTGGAGAATTTTGAGCATTACTTTACTAACGTGTGAGATGAGTGCAATTGTTCGGTAGTTTGAGCACTCCTTGGCATTGCCTTTCTTTGGGATTGGGATGAAAACTGACCTTTTCCAATCTTGTGGCCACTGCTGAGTTTTCCAAATTTGCTGGCATATTGAGTGCAGCACTTTCACAGCATCATCATTCAGGACTTGGAATAGCTCCACTGGAATTCCATCACCTCCACTAGCTTTGTTCGTAGTGATGCTTTCTAAGGCCCATTTGACTTCACATTCCAAGATGTCTGGCTCTAGGTCAGTGATCACATCATCATGATTATCTAGGTCTTGAAGCTCTTTTTTATACAGTTCTTCTGTGTATTCTTGCCACCTCTTCTTAATATCTTCTGCTTCTCTTAGGTCCACACCATCTCTGTCCTTTATCGTGCCCATCTTTGCATGAAATGTTCCTTTGGTATCTCTGATTTTCTTGAAGAGATCCCTAGTCTTTCCCATTCTGTTGTTTTCCTCTATTTCTTTGCACTGATCACTGAAGAAGGCTTTCTTATCTCTTCTTGCTATTCTTTGGAACTCTGCATTCAGATGTTTATATCTTTCCTTTTCTCCTTTGCTTTTCGCTTCTCTTCTTTTCACAGCTATTTGTAAGGCCTCCCCAGATAGCCATTTTACTTTTTTGCATTTCTTTTCCATGGGGATGGTCTTGATCCCTGTCTCCTGTACAATGTCACGAACCTCATTCCATAGTTCATCAGGCACTCTATCTATCAGATCTAGGCCCTTAAATCTATTTCTCACTTCCACTATATAATCATAAGGGATTTGATTTAGGTCATACCTGAATGGTCTAGTAGTTTTCTCTGCTTTCTTCAATTTCAGTCTGAATTTGGCAATAAGGAGTTCATGGTCCGAGCCACAGTCAGCTCCTGGTCTTGTTTTTTCTGATTGTATAGAGCTTCTCCATCTTTGGCTGCGAAGAATATAATCGATCTGATTTCGGTGTTGACCATCTGGTGATGTCCATGTATAGAGTCACCATAGTAAAAATATGTTTCTTCAAGTTCCCAAAAGTTATGGGTATATAAAATCTCTTATATATTTGTCTTTACTGTATGAAAGACTGCATCTTGATTTTCATAGTTTGTGACAAAAAATTAACTTGTGGAAAGCCCCATATTTTCAAGATGGCATCACCTAATATGCAAACAGCTAAAACTTCTGTTTTATTCTAACGATGTTTGGATTCACCTAAAGGTTAGATTTCTTTATTGCGATTTCTTAATTATTAAGGGAATAAGGGGGAAACATTTGGCATCATTTACAAAAACTGTGTAAATTTGGCAGAAAGTCATAGAATAATTCAAGACATTTATTAAAATTTATTCATAACTCTAAGTTGGTTACATTACAAAATGGATAATTTAACTCTTGTATAAATTATGCATTTGAGAATAAATTGAAATGATTCTAATGTAGAAACATAACTAAGAAATAAAACTGATCACTTTCATTGTTCTCAATGAATTTTTAAAAAGACACTTAAACTAAGGTTTCAAATAATTCATTTTACATAGACGATTTCAGAATAATGTCTTTAATTGAGATGTACGTGGAGGAATAAGAACAAGATAAATATAATTAAAATTACCATTCAAGAATAAAAAAAACAGGAAAGGCTTTAAAGATACTCCATGATAGCTGGTCATTCGTGAAGAAAATTTCTGGCGGCCTATAATTGCAAAACTCCTTTCCTAGCAATTAAATGGGTTCCTCATATAAATTCTGCCTCTGCATTCTGGAATAACACCTTTGAAATGGATGTTGGAGAGTAGATTCTCCCTAGGTTCTATTTATCCTTTCCCATTATTGGAAATTTGAAGGTTACTTTTGAAATTGAAAAAAGAAAAAAAAAAAGCAAAGGCTTTTTAAAAATGGTTTCTTTGGTAACATGACTATCTCAAGATATATTAAGCAGTTGATTTATTTGCTTGCAGTTGCTTCCATATGCCAATGAAAATGTTAGTCACTCAGTCATGTCCAACTCTTTGTGAATCTATGACTGTAGACTACAAGGCTCTTCTGTTCATGGGATTCTCTGGACAAGAACACTGGAGTGGGTTGCCATTTCCTTCTCCAGGGGATCTCTCCCTTCCAGGGATCAAATCTGGGTCTCCTGCATTACAGGAAGTCTCTTTACTGTCAGAGCCACCATGAGAGCTCCTCCATATGCCAATAACCATACCTAACTTCTTTTCTGGACTTAAAAATTCCATTAGTTTTGTCTTATTTTATTGGCTTACTTGATTGACTTTAATACCTGTTTCTTTGGGAACAGAATTAGCCATAGGTTTTTAAGACAGTGAGACCTCAAATTTGTAGACCTTTCCATATCTTTCTCTCTCTGACAACACACCTAAAAATCCTTGCCTCTAACAGATGATTAACTTTATACAATACTTTGTTAAAAACAGCTAGAAATATATGGTATGATACCAATATTATGGCTCTGTATAACTATTTCCCTCAAAGTTACAGGCACGTATGAACATTTTCCTTTCCAGTCACTGTAGGTGACAATTTTACAAATGTTTGGCCCAAGCCTCACAAGGTCCTAACCTGCAGCATCAGATTGTCTACATCTATTTCCTGGCCACTAAACCAAAGCCACATATTTTAAGGATCTATTATGTTGCACTTATTCCTGGGATCAAATACTGTGTCATGCAGGGTTCAGTGCAGGAGCTATAAACTATTGCTATGTTTTTAGGCATAAAGAAGAACACAGAAAAAGAGACTCTTATAAAACCTTACAGGAAATAAAAAAAGCATGTTCACGTCTGAGTCTCTTAAGATGACTCCAAGAATAGAGAACCAGCTCATCAGGGGAGCTACTTCCTTTCAAACCACCATTGGGGACTGTTCATTATGGTCTCATAGCTGTACCACTGCTGTAGCATCCTAAACAATATGAAGCTAAAGACTAGACAAATGAAGCCATAAATCAAGGAATATGGAGTCAAATCAAGTAGCCAGTGCAACTCTCATTGTTTCCTGACACCTCAGAAGCTAGACCTAAATTCTGAAATCTGCTTTAGAATAACAACAACTTTACTAGGTGATGCACAAGGGGCTATAGCATCTGTATATACAGAATCTTCTTCTAAACTGTACTTTTCAAATCTACATGAAGGATTTCCTTTGCATAATCTAATTCACAACAAGAGCACTAATTCCAAAGGAGTGTGTAAAGCCAATTCAAAAAGGTACTACCATGGCCAAAGCAAAGTAATAAAAGATAGAAGCTGATGGTGTGGTGATGGCTGTGATAGAAAGAATTATCTGTCCTCTGGTTATTCAACCAAATGTTAATCTTGTCACTGCTGAAGAGGGATTTGGCAGATGTTTTTAAGATTATGATCCATTTAAAAATCTCTTTATTGAATATATTTGCTTTATAATATTGTGTGACTATAAGGTGTACAACATGTTAGTTTGATACATTAAACATTATAGTATGATTACCATTGCAGCAATAATTAACACCTATATCATATTATATTGTTATCCTTTCTTTTAGTGGTTGGAGTAATTAAGTTCTAGTCTCTCAGCAAGTTTGGTGATCATAGTATACTATCATTGTTTATATTCACTATACAGTATTATTCATTATATCTGTTGAGATTATTGACTATTTGTTGCAAGCTTATGCCTTAAACAGAATCTGTCTTATGTTCCCAGCCCCCATCTCTTGGTAGCCACCATTTTATGCTCTGGTTTTAAGTCTGGCTTCTTTAGAATCTACAGTACATTTGTTTCTCTGTTTGACTTATTGAGTATAAGGCATATGCTCAAGGTCCATGCATGTTATGACAAATAACAAGATGTCCTTTTTCATGACTATATAATATCCCCTGTGTGTGTGTGTAATTTCTTCATCCATTCATTTGTTGGTGGATCTAACCATTATAGACAATAATATGGATAACAGGATACAAGATTAACATTCAAAAGTTGCTTGTATTTCTTTAATACTAACAATTAAATGTCAAAAAGGAAATGTTGAAAAAAGTTATATTTTAAAATAGCACCAAAAAAATAAAAAAATAAAAACCTAGGTATAAAGCTGATCGAGGAAGTAAAAGATTTATACTCTAAGAATTATAACCCATTAATAAAGGAAATTAAAGAAATGTAAATAAAGAATTGGAATTAAAATTTAATTAAACAATTGAAGAAATGCAAAAAATGGAAAGATACTCCATGCTCTTAAATTGGAAGAATTATTATTAAAATGACAATACCTGCAACATTATTTGTTAATCACCTATACCTCAATGCAAAATAAAAATTTAAAAAATAAAATAAAAATTTAAAAAATAGCTATACTACCCAAAGCAATCTACAGATTTAATTTAATCCTTATCAAAATATCAATGATAATTTTCATAGCACTAGAACAAATAATCCATAATTTTATATGGAACCATAAAAGAAACAGAATTGCTGAAATAATCCTGAGGGGGAAAATGCAGGAGACATAATATCTTCCAAAAGTCAGACCGTACCACAAAGTTACAGTATTCAAAACAGTGTGGTATTGGTACAAAAATATGCATTTGGATCAATGGAACAGAATAGAGAACTCAGAAATAAACCCAGACACCTACAGCCAATTAATCTTCAACAAAGGATAGGATACTAAATAGAAAAAGCAACTCTCTTCAGCAAGTGTTGCTGGAAAAGCTGGAAGTCACATGTAAGTCAATGAAATTAGAACACACTCTCATACCAGGCACAAAAATAAATTCGAAATGATTTAAACACTTAAACATAAAACATGACACCATAAAATTTCTAGAAGAGAGCATAGGCAAAACATTCTTTGGCATAGACAGTACCAGTGTTTTCTTAGGTCAGTTTCTCAAGGCAATAGATATAAAAGAAATAAATAAACAAAATGGACCTAATCAAACTTATGAGCTTTTGCACAGCAAAGGAAACAATAAAAAAAAGAAAAGACAACCTAAGAATGCGAAGATATATTTACAAATGCTGTGATACACAAGGGCTTAATCTCCAATATGTAAACAACAAAAATTACAACTCAACAACAAAAAATCAAACAACCCAATGAAAAAAATGAGCAGATGACATTAATAGACATTTAGCCAAAGAAGACATACAGATGGCCAGTAGGCACATGAAAATAGACTCAAAATCTCTAATCACTAGGGAAATACGAATCAAACCTGCAAGGAGGTAACACCTCACACCCGTCAGAATGCCCATCGTTACAAAGTCTACAAATAACAAATGCTGCGGAAGGCATAGAGAAAACGAGCTCCTACACTGTTGGTGTGAATGGAAGTTGGTGCAGCCACTAAAAAACGGTGTGGACGTTCCTTAGAAAACCAAACATAGAATAACCATACGATCCAGCAATCCCACTCCAGGGCATAAACCTATACAAAACTATGATTCAAAAGATACATGTTCCCCTATGTTCATAGCAGCACTCTTCACAATAGCCAAAACATCGAATATCCATCAATAGATGGATGGACAAAGATACACACACTGGAATACTAAAAAAAAAAAAAAAAAAAGAATGAAATATTGCCATTGCAGCAACATGGATGCAACCAAAGATTAGTATAAGTGAAGTACATCAGAAAGACCAACACCATATGATATCACTTATATGTGGAATCTAAAATATGGCGCAAATGAACTTATGTACAAGACAGAAACAGACTCACAGACATGGAGAACAGACATGTGCTCGCCAAGGGGGAGGTGGGTGCAGGAAGGAAGTACTGGGATTTTGGAATTAGCAGATGTAAACTGTTAAATATAGGATGGATAAATAATAAGGTCCTACTGTATAGCACAGGGAAATATATTCAAAATCATGTGATAAACCATGGTGGAAAAGAATATAAAAAGAATGTCTATATGTGTGTAACTGAGTCATTTTGCTGTACAGCAGAGATTGGCACAACATTGTAAATCAATTATACTTCAATAAAAAGAAAAAGTACAGAGATTCCTCAAAAAATTAAAAATAAATCTTTCATGCTGCTAAGTCGCTTCAGTCGTGTCCGACTCTGTGCGACCCCATAGACGGAAGCTCACCAGGCTCCCCTGTCCCTGGGATTCTCCAGGCAAGAACACTGGAGTGGGTTGCCATTTCCTTCTCCAATGCATGAAAGTGAAAAGTGAAAGTGAAGTCGCTCAGTCGTGTGGGACTCTTAGCGACCCCATGGACTGGAGCCTACCAGGCTCCTCCGTCCATGGGATTTTCCAGGCAAAAGTACCGGGGTGGGGTGCCATTGCCTTCCCCGAATCTTTCATATGATCCAGCAATTCCACTTCTGGATATATACCCAAAGGAAATGAAAACAGGATTAGCAGAGATATTACACACTCCCATGTTTATTACATCATTATTCCCAATAGCACAGATATGGAAACAAGATTATGATTCTTAAAATAGATACTTTATCCTGAATTATCGAGGTAAGCCCAATCTAATCATATGACCCCTTAATGCAGAGAAAATTCTTAGACTGGAGGCAGAAGAGATGCTGCAAAAGAGGAAGTCAGAGAGAGACAAAGCTTGAGAAGGACTAGATTGTTGAAGATGGAGGAATGAGACCAAATGCCAAGAAACACAGGAGTTTTAGAAGCTGAGAAGGACTTTTGACCAATACCAGCAAGGAAATGGCAACCTCCATCCTATGACTACTGTGTGGATCTGAACGTTGTGAACAATTTGTATGAACTTATAAGAAATTAATGCCCAGAGTCTTCAGAAAGAAATACAGCCCTACTGATCCCATGATATTGGCTATGGAAGATTCTAGAAAACCAATTGTGTCACTCTGTGCCTGAACTTCTATTTTTTAAACTACTTTACTGAGGTATGCTTGACATAATAAGATGTACATATTTTATGCATACAACTCAATGATTCGGGGGTCAGTTCAGTTCAGTTCAGTTGCTCAGTCTTGTCTGACTCTTTGCGACCCCATGAGTCGCAGCACTCCACGCCTCCCTGTCCATCACCAACTCCCGGAGGTCACTCAGACTCACATCCATTGAGTCAGTGATGACATCCAGCCATCTCATCCTCTCTTGCCCCCTTCTCCTCCTGCCTCCAATCCCTCCCAGCATCAGAGTCTTTTCCAATGAGTCAACTCTTCACATGAGGTGGCCAAAATACTGGAGTTTCAGCTTTAGCATCATTCCTTCCAAAGAAATCCCAGGGATGATCTCCTTCAGAATGGACTGGCTAGATCTCCTTGCAGTCCAAGGGACTCTCAACAGTCTTCTCTAACACCACAGTTCAAAAGCATCAATTCTTTGGTGCTCAGCCTTCTTCACAGTCCAACTCTCACATCCATACATGACCACTGGAAAAACAATAGCCTTGACTAGATGGACCTTTGTTGGCAAAGTAATGTCTCTGCTTTTCAATATGCTATCTAGGTTGATTCAAGGGGTAGATGTACACATATGAGGGCTTCCCTGGTGGCTCATTCAGTAAAGAATCTGCTTGCAATGCTGAAGACTTGGGTTCAATTCCCAGGTCAGGAAGATCCCCTGGAAAAGGAAATGGCAACCCACTCCAGTATTCTTGCCTGGAGAATCAATTCCATTGATAGAGGAGCCTGGCAGGCTACAGTTCATGGTGTCACAAGAGTCAGACATGACTTAGAGACTAAACCACCCATACACATGAAATTTACCACTAAGTGCCTTAAATTCTGACTTACTAAATTATGAATTATTAAATTAGTGTTGTTTTTGCTAAGTACATGGTAATTTGTTATCAGCAATAGAAAGCTAACATATTAACATGCCATTAACACACTACACACACACATACATGCATGCATGCATGCATGCACGCACACACACACAATCTTCTCAGAAGATTTCCACAAAGGAGATGGGATATGGTCTATATAAAGCTTAAATAAGTATAAAAGGGTAGAGAAGGGAGGATATTTTATGAATGACAGAAGTGGTCTAAGTTAGATCATTCAAGAAACTACAAATCAGACCTGTGTTTATAGTGAATGGGATGGCAGAGCTGACATTGAAGGGCAAGACTGGGAGGAAAACCTGAGACCAGAATGCAGAAGGGCAAAAACAGGAGCCTAATAAATTTCAGAAAAAATAAAGATTCACATCACAGGATGAAAATGAGAAATGTGAGATGCAGCAGTAAAACAAAGTACTATTCAAGTTTTCCCCAAGATGTTCTGCCTCTGCAGCTGGTGCACCCAGGTTAGCCCTGTTGTCTCTGCAGTTTCCCTCCAACCTGTGGAAATCTTCACCCCAGGAAATCAGCCTCTTAATATTTCAGTATGCAAATTTGCTGCTGACGTGTGTCTATCTGTCTCATATAGTCACTTAGTCTTAGTTATGATTATGCCTATACAATAACATAAATGAACCAAAAGAATAAGGACTTCGTGTGAGAAAGCTCACTATGTCTATATATGCCTGCCAGAGATCAGAAGCAGAGAAGTATGTTTTCCTTAGTTTGCATATTCACGTTTTTAACACATGGGCACTACTCTCATAACAAATCACTTGCATATTACACAATAATTATCTATCACTCAGTTGTTGTCCATTCAGCAGAGGTTAGAACTTTATTCAAGTATATCTGATTAGTATTTATTCTTTAAAAATCACCAGATTCCCTGACCCCACTTTCATCAACAAATAGTTTTTAATTTCCCAATAAAGTATGTCAATATGACCAGAACACACACATTTGAAGTATATTCATTTTGCTCGCCAGTGTAGAAAGCTGGTTCTGGATTAGCATCTGTAAGCTGAGAAATACAATCACAAAAATAAACAAACACAGGCAAAGCCTTTTAGCAGGTTTTCAGATTCCTGTGGAGCTGCTTCCTCAGATGATGAGTCCAGCTCATTTCATGCTTTCAATTGGAACAGCATTAAACAAAAACTCAAGGAAATTAGGTCCCAATTTGGGGACCTGCTAGCAACAAATTCTGTATATTTTCTTCTTTCCTCCATTGAATGGCAACATTTCATGCTAATGGAAGACATTACATTTCTCATTCAAAGTTAGATCTTCAGACACTGCATCTCAAACAACCAACTTGCTATAACCTCAAATACAGTCAAATCGGTAAAATCAGCTACATGTGTGTGAATATGAACCCTTGGATTTTCAAGTAAAAATCTAGTAATTTCATTTGTTATTTTAATTTGGGCTCATATTTGGACTATTTTAAAGCTTTTTAATGTAAAGGAAAACTTTTTTAGGAAAGAAATCTTCTGTTGAAATTAGTTTAGTATGTCAAACATCCAGCTAATAGATCTAACAGAAAAGACAACAATATTCAACCAAAGTTACTATTTGTAACTTTGTATCTATTTTTAAATTTGGTAAACTTCTAGAAATATCATCAGACACTTCTTTTCTCCTCTAAAAAACAGATGTAGTATTTGCAATGGCACCCCACTCCAGTACTTCTACCTGGAAAATCCCACGGATGGAGGAGCCTGGTAGGCTGTATTCCATGGGGTCGCTGAGGGTCGGACATGACTGAGCGACTTCACTTTCACTTTTCACTTTCATGCATTGGAGAAGGCAATGGCAACCCACTCCGGTGTTTTTGCCTGGAGAATCCCAGGGACGGGGGAGCCTGGTGGGCTGCCGTCTATGGGGTCACACACAGTCGGACACGACTGAAGTGACTTAGCAGTAGCAGCAGCAGTATTTGCAAGAGGGTGGAAGAAACCCTAAAGGGTTTCATTATACAGTATCAATTTCCCTGACTCTTTTAGGTCTGGGATAAAATAGTTTAGACTCACTTTTCTGATCAGTTTCTCTTGCTACCACTTGGAAACTTCTCCTCTTACCTAAAACTCCTAGCAATGGTTTAAATACGGAAGACAAAAACATAAAAAGGAAAAGAAGTTTTATTTTGATTTGGTTTATGGTGTCACAAGGAATTGACACCATAGTTACATAACATAGTTACATAAAAAGTTTAACGTTCCTCATTCAGGCAAGAAGGATGTGCTGATGTTATTGTGGATCCCTGTGCAGTTGACTTAAATCACAATATAAACACGTGGCCAGTCATCATCTGGCATCTGTCCCAGTTACTTTCTTTATCATGATTTTGTGAGCATTTCTAAATACTGACCTGTGTTTAAAACTTGCTTGAAGATGAAACTTTGTTTCTTTCTTTTAATATCTGGGATGTTGTGTGTGCTATGCTCAGTCATTTCTGACCCTTGGCGACTCCATGGACTGTAGCCAACCAGTCTCCTCTGCCCATGGCATTTTCCCAGCAATAATACTGGAGTAGGTGTCCATTTCCTACTCGAGGAGATCTTTCCAACCCAGAGACTGAGTCTACATCTTCTGCATTGGTAGGTGGATTCTTTACCACTGAGCCACATGGGAAGCCCTAATATCTGGGATATTCCAATCAAAGTTAATATGTCCATGGAGGGCCTCACCAATAGAAAATCAAAATATTAAGAACCGAACTTCTGAAGTAGAAATTGACAAAAACTTGTCATGTAATCAAAAGCTGAGGAACTTCTCAAAAATTAGTGGAATTTTTTTTTTTTTTTGATAGACCCAACATCATCAAATCCTGTTCAACTTCAGATCATTAGCACAGTTGAAAATATTCATGCTCTTTGAGCTGGAATCAAGATTGTCGGGAGAAATATCAATAACCTCAGATATGCAGATGATACCACCCTTATGGCAGAAAGTGAAGAGGAACTAAAAAGCCTCTTGATGAAAGTGAAAGTGGAGAGTGAAAAGGTTGGCTTAAAGCTCAACATTCAGAAAACGAAGATCATGGCATCTGGTCCCATCACTACATGGGAAATAGATGGAGAAACAGTGGAAACAGTGTCAGCCTTTGTTTTTCTGGGCTCCAAAATCACTGCAGATGGTGACTGCAGCCATGAAATTAAAAGACGCTTACTCCTTGGAAGGAAAGTTATGACCAACCTAGATAGCATATTCAAAAGCGGAGACATCACTTTGCCAACAAAAGTTCGCCTAGTCAAGGCTAAGGTCTTTCCTGTGGTCATGTGTGGGTGTGAGAGCTGGACTGTGAAGAAGGCTGAGGGCTGAAGAATTGATGCTTTTGAACTGTGGTGTTGGAGAAGACTCTTGAGAGTCCCTTGGACTGCAAGGAGATCCAACCAGTCCATTCTGAAGGAGATCAGCCCTGGAATTTCTTTGGAAGGAATGATGCTAAAGCTGAAACTCCAGTATTTTGGCCACCTCATGCGAAGAGTTGACTCATTGGAGAAGACTCTGATGCTGGGAGGGATTGAGGGCAGGAGGAGAAGGGGACGACAGAGGATGAGATGGCTGGATGGCATCACTGACTCGATGAATATGAGTCTGAGTGACCTCCGAGAGCTGGTGATGGATAGGGAGGCCTGGCATGCTGCAGTTCAAGGGGTCACAAAGAGTTGGACACGACTGAGCGACTGATCTGATCTGATCTTGGTGGAAAAGTATTCACTTATAATCTATGAAATTAAAACTTGATGATTAAGTTTAACTCTGGATTTTTTATTATAATTTATTGAAAATATTTTTTCATTCATTCAAGACCCTGATGCTGGGAGAGATTGGAGGCATGAGAAGAAGGGGACGACAGAGGATGAGAAGGCTGGATGGCATCAGTGATTCGATGGATGTTGAGTTTGAGTGAACTCTGGGAGTTGGTGATGGACAGGGAGGCCTGGGGTGCTGCAATTCATGGAGTCACAAAGAGTTGGACAGGACTGAGGGACTGAATTGAACTGAACTGATCTAATTTAGAAACTTAAGAATATGGAGGGTTTTCTGGAGAGTTTTTGTGCTCTTTTTTCCTTATAATAACTTCATGCTAAATAGGTTATCACAGTTAATTACCTTGATATGGCTTCTATTTGTGAATTGGAAAGAGGATAAAACAGATAAGCTTTGGAGAACTTCAAATACTTTGAGGTATAGTTTAAAAGAAATGGGGTCGATGTGAATTAAGAAAGTAGATATGTTTAGAAACCAGAAATACTCAGGTGTATTGACTTACAGAAAAATCTAGGTATGAAATCTACTTAATCACACAAGTCCCACACCATTAATTACTGTTATGTGTAATTATTACAAAGAAGAGTTTCTCACTTTTCCTTATACTTTGGAAATCTGCCAGTAACTATATGTTTCTCCTGTAATGAGAAGCCTTAGTGTATATTTGTTATCAAATCTAGAGGGAAACTAAAACTAAAAATGGTTCTAATCTAAGCAAAGTTACAAATACTATCTCTTGATTTGAATATGGTTTTCTTAAATTTATAATCAGAACCCATTAGAAGTCTTTCAGATATAGGTGAGAGGATTCCCAGAAAACATGAGAGTAGAGGGCTCATTCTGTTACCTCATCCTTCATCATTCACAGAAATTTCTAAATGGGAAGATCAGATGCACAGGTTCACAAAGACATTACAGAAGAGATTTTCAACATGAGATTCTCAGATGGTTATAAGAACCCTGCTGCTCTGAGCCCCAGGTCTGAGAAGTGGGTCACATATTCTTGCTTAAGTTTACCAGCTCAGTAGTACTTGAGGAGAAAAGACCACCTGTCAGGTGGGAAATGTCTCCTGGTGGGAGGCCTGCACTGGCACCAAAAGGTCATCATGAAGCTCATCCCTCACTTGCTCTCTTTCTATATTTTATCAGAAGTGGAAACGTTGGAAGATGGTAGAAATGAAACATGTAAGTATTTTTTCTTCTTGAGCAAGCATTTCAGAGTTTGAGAGCCCTAGATTCTTCTCACAGAAGTCACTGTGAGCTGTCAGGAACTAGCTTTCAGGCACAGCAGGAACCTTGGTAAACAGAAGGAATAATATTTCCATATGCAACGATGAATACTGAGAATAAAGGGAAGATAATAGCAAATGAAGGATATTATTGAAAACACTGTTTAAAGTAAGAACCTTTGAATGTTTTCCTCTTTGAGAAGGTTGTAACAATTTGCTCCAATACACACACAAGCAAACATTGTTTTTATTCTGTTCTTATGAATTTGTGATAAGGTGCCATGATCTGAACATATGAAAAAGTGAAGATGATAAATAGATGAACGTCCTGAGGAAAATGAAATAGTAGGTACATAGGTGCAAAACAAAGCATCTCAATAAATTTCTTGTATCAAGCTTGTGATTTTTTTATTTGATAAATAAAAGCCAAGACACTGAATAATTTGAATAGACTTTGTAATATATTCACTTTATTAGCAATAATCTATCTAAATTCAAAGGTGACTAGAAGTTGAGACAGGAGTTGGTATTTCTGGGATGGGAGTAGCTAAGATTTCACCATTTCTGGTGAGGTCTGAAAGAAGGGGACAGACACTCTGCAACGTTTTCGATCTAAAAGGCACTTTTTGGGCCCTCTAAAATGAAACTTCTTATGCTCTTATCCTCCCCCAACTTGACACACTTCAGGGATCAAGGCTCTATTCAGTGACCTCTCTGCACCTCAATTGCTTCTGCATCCTTCTTTGAAATCCCTTTCTCTTAGAGAATAAAACATTTTACTCCACCACATACCTCAGGTTTGATTTCAGGAAGCAAACTGGGAACTGGAGGTGTGTGTAAGTGATTTATTAAGGGCAGACTCCCAAAAAACTGTAGAAGGAAGGGAGGGTGAAAGAGAAGGGCCCAATCTAGGGCAAGATTTCAGAAAAACGCCCAACTTCATCACTATCAGATTTCCCAACAGTAATACTTAGTGGCAAAAGACGATAGGATAATGATTTCCGAGAGAAAATAGATTTCAAACAAAAGTGAAGGTGAAAGCATTAGTCACTCACTCGGGTCCAGCTCTTTGTGATGCCGTGGACTGCAGCACGCCAGGCTCCTCTTGCCCCTTTCTTCAGGCAAGAATACTGGAGTGGGTATCAAATCCCTTTTCCAAGGATTCATTCTGACTCAGGAATTGAACCTGGGTCTCCTCCATTGAGACCAATCTCCAATCTCCATTAGGCAGATTCTTTACCATCTGGGCCAATGGTAAAGACCAAAAGGTCTTTCAGTTACCAAGTTTACTTCTATGTCCACCAATAGATAGCTTGAAAATAAACTCAGTTAAAAAAAAAAAAAAATCTGTGGTGAGCACATTAGCTAACATCAGAACTGCTTCAGTAGAGCTCTCTGCTTGTAAAGGTTTCTGGTATAGAAGTCTCCAGTGTAGATGAAAAAATATATGTAACCATTAACTTGCTAACATATAAATACTTTCTGAGAAACTACATGCTGAAGAGTAGCATAGGCTTGTCTTTGCCAGTGGAGTACTTGTAAGCTACAGATGCAAAATTTCCCAGGAAGGACGCATCTTCACAGTAGGCACCAAAAGTTTTCTACGGATCAAACTCACAATCCACAAATATCCAATGACAGCTTAGTAGTTTTTTCAAAATATATGTTATGCTTATATTTCAGCATAGCACATTTCACATTACATTTCAGCAAGGCATGGCACAAATGGTTCCCCTTAAATATAAAATGACTAAAGCCTCAGATAGAAAAACTGAAAAGCTAGGGGTGATGTGATGGCTGGGGACTGGAATCATGGAGCCGTATCTCTCTCTCCCACATCTGGGGATTTATCCCAGATGTTAACTGAGATCTTACCTAGAGCAGTCAACCAGGGACCATCACATAGTCCCTAGTTTTCTGGGCTTCCGCCCAACATAAGAGTGTGAGGGTGGTCAAACTCCCTATGTGGTAGGTCAGACTTTCAACAGAGAGGAGCCCTGTGCACAAGGAGAAAGCTATACTGCCCTTTTCTGAACTAGTGTGTTAGTCTGGAGACTTTGAGGAACAGCATCAAGAGGGAGATTAGCTGTGCAAGAGACTTATTGGGTGATACACTAGTAAAGGGAAAAGTGGAGAAAGCCAGAGAAGGCAATGACCATTTTCAGATAGCGATGCAGTCCTGACTCCTATAAGGAGGGAGAGGAGGAGGCTAGGCAGAGTCTCTGACTGCAGGACAATCCAGGAAAGTATTAGACACGTTGATGGAAAGTTTTTAAGCCAAAGCTGCATGTCAAAGGCGTCCCACATCTGGTAGAAACTGACCTACCTTAGTGTCTCTACTACATTCAGGCACTGACAGGGAACAGCCCACTGGAAGCATCCTCTCAGCATGAAGGCTGAGGGGATTCAGAGTGCAGAGACTGAGTTTGTCCTTCAGTTAGGCTCCCTACAGTGAGAAATCTGAAAAACAGATTTTCATGTGGCCACAACTAACCTCAGAAGTCATGCATATTCTACTAAAATGCACTGGTTACAAGCAAGCCATGAGTTTGTCCAGATTTTAGAGGAAGAGGCATAAACCTTATCTCTCAATGAGAGGAGTATCAAAGATTTTGCACCTATTTGAGAACAATTATCAGATCTAAGTAAAGAATACTAATAATGTTTAAAATGTAACAATCTAAAAGTATTAGCGACAAATATTTAAGAAATATGGAAGAAATATGATTTAACTTACAAAATGAATTATAAAAATTATTTCCCACTGGGAAATAAGATCTGTATTTAGGGAAGAGTCTAATTGGTAAAGAATCCACCTACAATGCAGAAGACCCCAGTTCGATTCCTGGGCCAGGATCCACTGGAGAAGGGACAGGCTACCGACTCCAGTATTCTTGGGCTTCCCTTGTGACTCAGCTAGTAAAGAATCCGTCTGGAATGTGGGAGACTTGGGTTCAATCTCTGGGGTGGGAGATCCCCTGGGGAAGGGAAAGGCTACCCACTCCAGTATTCTGGCCTGGAGAATTCCATGGACAGTCCATGAGGTCGCAAAGAGTTGGACATGACTAAGTGGCTTTCAGTTTCACTTTCACTAATTGGGGCACCACTCTTTTTCATTATAAAATGTTTAGTACTATTTAATTTTTAAATAATTTGCCCTTCTTACTTCAATATATCTAAACAAATGAACAAGTAACCTAAAAGAAAAGTTATGTAAAGCTTACGTTCCACTCCTTAAAACTTTTCTGTGCTTTTACTCTTGCACCTAAACATTTAGTGTACAAGACACTCCATGATCTGACCTGTCCTTCAAGACTCTTCATAATATCCAGCACCAGTTGCCTTTTCTTAAGTTCAGGTGTGGTAACAAAGTTCTAAGTCTCAGCTGCTTCCAAAACTCAGTTGCTGTGGATTGGCTGTGGTTCTATGTCTTCTCATTTCAGGATCTAGGCTGAGAAACAGCCCTACTCAGGGCATGCTATTCTCTTGCCAAAGGAAAATGAACAAGAAAACTGGCAAAACCAACCAGGTATTAAAGATTCTGCTACAAAACTGCATGCTGTCACTTCTGCTCATATTTCTGGCTGAACCAAGTCAATGACCAATTTTGATATTAAGAGGGGAAAAAGAGATGGGATATATGCCTCCCAAAGTCTTAGCAACAAGAGGGATGAACAACGCAATCTTCCACACATGATTTCTGTCACAGTAGGGGCTACACAGAGTTTAGATTTATTTCAGTTTCTAGAACACACCCAACATATTTTTTCCCTGGCACTGAAATCCTATTATTTGAGAAGTTTATCAGGTCATGTAAGTTCAGCCCAGCAGTAACCACTGTGGTGAAATTTCTATTTCCAACTGAGTTCACATCTTGATTATGATGTTTGCTTTTAATTAGTAATTTTCCAGAATTATGGGATCTCTGATTTTGGAAATAGCCACAGTCAGTATTAAGGATGGAGTGTGAAATGAATATGTGTGAAACAGGTGTCTTAGTCTGCTTGAACTGCTATACCAAAATACCACAGAGTGTATGTTTTTAAACAACAGAAATGTATTTTCTCACAGTTCTAGAGGCTGGAACCTCCAAGATCAAGGGACTGTCAGGGCTAAGATTCTGGTAAGAACTCTCTAGTTATATAGATGGCCTCTATATAACCTCACATGGCTTTTCCTCTGAGCGTGCTCAAGTCCTATCAGATTAGAATCCCAGTCTTAGACAACTTCACTTAACCTTATGAATCTCCTAAAGACCCTGTCTCCACCTATAATCACAATGCAGGTTAGGACTGCAAGAAAAAGCAGGGGTAGGAAACAAGAAGAGAATTCATGAAAGACTCAGATTAGTGCTCCAGCATATACGTAAAAAGTTGGGTGAAAATGAGGAGCTATGTCGTGAAATTATATCTGGAAATGTAAAGAAATTTGTAAATAGAAAATGCCTCTCAATAGTACAATGGAAAGAAACGTGCATAATGGAAAGGTACCCGAGGCTAACCTCTGGAATTTGACATATCAGTGTCACTTGCCAGCTAACTTATTGCTTCCATTACCTCATTATGAATGAAATAGAAATAAAATATAAAGCTATACCAGTACAATCATTTTTCACTTAGTACGTGTGAACTCATGTCAAGTTGTCATGTCAAAGAGAAAAAAAGGAAACAGTAATATGTAAAAATAAATGTTAAAATGGAAAAAATGCTATGAAAAGATTAATAATAAAAAACCGCCTTTGGGATCATGGTCTACATGAAAAGATTTCTTCATAACCTTACCCTTTTCCTTTGCTCTTTTATATGTATTTTCTTCAGCTCCAAAACATAATGTAAATCCACCTAGTCTCTCCCCTGAGTAATTAGCCTTTAAAATACATGCAGGTAGTTGGAAATATGTGTGGTCCATTTGAAGTGGTTAGTTCATCACAATTCTATCCTTAATCCTACATAGGATTATCACTATTTAGGTAATAATTCACACTGTAAAGTTTAACCCCATTTTCAAATTCAGCTCTGAGATTTTTAACAGAAGATTAAAATAGAAAAAAGTGCTCATGCAAGGAACTTTCCTCTAGGTCACCTCACCCTATGACTGTACTGTCATCTAGACAAGAGCTGTTTCACTATAAGATGTAAGATCCCCACTCTCACTTTATAAGTGTCCCCAGTGACCAGTTGCTCCTGTGGTGTCCTTCACACATAAGCCTTAGTACTGACAATCTGGTCACTTCTTGGGAGTCCATAATGCCCCGAGGATGGAATAGAGGCCTGGCACCATTCCAACTCACATAATTGCACTCTTCCTACTTAACATTCTCTTACATTTTCAATTAAATATAACACTTGAGTCTATCAAACCCCTGTGTGCCAAAGCATAGTTGCTATGTTTTAGTTTGTTCTTCACCTTCATGACAGGTAAAGTTTGCAAGGCTCATAAATTTACAGCCTTTAAGATTCTATGTAAATGCAAAACTATTACCGATTCTATCACATATCTGACTTTGCCTGTGATGAAGGATCTACACATCCTCAGTGCTTTTCCCATAATGCTGGTAGTTTGCCTGGAATGGTATTTGGATATTGTCCAAAAGTTTGTTGTCAAGTGACCTTTGCTGTTTAATGGGGAAGATAAAAATTTTACACCAAAGAAACAGAATCTAGATGGATTGGTGGTAACAGGAAGTGCATAATGAAAGCACATCACTTAATACTGGAAGAGGCCATAAAGCCCCATAAAAGCCACCTGCTTTCCAGGCGATTATTTCAGATAATAAAATCACACTAGCTCATTGGCGAATTGACTCATATGTTTTCAATTCAAAGGAAATAACTGTGGATCTAACATAAAAATCTCAGCAATGGATTTCTGGTTTCAAAGAATAGCAGCATTTGATGATATGAAGACCTTTACAAAGATCTTATGTTTTATTTTGAACATCTCACTGCAGATGGTGACTGCACCCATGAAATTAAAAGATGCTTACTCCTTGGAAGGAAAGTTATGACCAACCTAGATAGCATATTCAAAAGCAGAGACATTACTTTGCCAAAAAAGCTTCGCCTAGTCAAGGCTATGGTCTTTCCTGTGGTCATGTATGGATGTGAGAGCTGGACTGTGAAGAAGGCTGAGCACCGAAGAATTGATGCTTTTGAACTGTGGTGTTGGAGAAGACTCTTGAGAGTCCCTTGGACTGCAAGGAGATCCAACCAGTCCATTCTGAAGGAGATCAACCCTGGGATTTCTTTGGAAGGAATGATGCTAAAGCTGAAACTCCAGTATTTTGGCCACCTCATGCGAAGAGTTGACTCATTGGAGAAGACTCTGATGCTGGGAGGGATTGGGGGCAGGAGGAGAAGGGGACGACAGAGGATGAGATGGCTGGATGTCATCACTGACTTGATGGATGTGAGTCTGAGTGACCTCCGGGAGTTGGTGATGGACAGGGAGGCCTGGCGTGCTGGGATTCATGGGGTCACAAAGAGTCGGACACGACTGAGCGACTGATCTGATCTGATCTGATCTGATACTTTGTAATGGGCTCAGTGATAAAGAATCCGGCTGCAAGGAGACACGAGTTCAATCTCTAGATTGAGAAGAGTGCCTGAAGAAGGAAATGGCAACCTGCTCCAGTATTATTGCCTGGTAAATCCTATGAACAGAGGAGTCTGGTGGGCTACAGTCTATGGGATCATAGTCAGACATGACTGAGTGACTGAGCACGCATGCACTTTATAATGCAAATTATTTACCTTCTGAGTCACCAGGGGAGCCCTTATAGTGCATACTAACCCCTTTTTCAACTTCTTTCAACAATGTTTTGTAGTGGGACATGGATCATCACTGACTACAGCAGCTAGCAATAATTTTGCTCCCTTTATAGTGTTTTAATAATGCTTATTCTATAGCCAAATAATATAATATTTTCCTTCGTTCTTCATGACTTTGTCTGAAAATCTTTCAGTGAAACCATAAAGTTCTTAAGCTTTATATCTATACTCTACAGTGTCTAGTGGAATTTAGGGCACAAGATACACAATACATGAATGCTTACACGTGAGAAATATCTGTCCCTGAGAGTTAACTGATTTGAGTCATCATCGCCAGGTAACGGAAATACCAAAGCTAACTGTAAGTTTTCTGAGTCAGTGTAGAGTTGACTTTTGTACTCATTGCAGAGTGACTCCCTGGGGAGGAGATTTGCCAAAGCATCCTCTGCCTTCCTTGGTCCACCTTTTTGGATGGTACATACCACGGAGTAGGACATGCCATATCTACCCATAATTGTCTTATTCATCTAGAAATGAATCTGCGGAGCTTTTTAAGAGAAGTACATAAATCCATAGCATTACATTAAATACATTAAATGTACATTAAGTACATTAAATACACACCAATAAGGATTTCTCTAGCTGGTTAGGAAATCTATTCAAATGCAGTCATGGAAAGAAAGCATATTTAGGTTTTAAGCAGAGTATAATCAGTAACATTGCAAACACAAGCTGCATCTGAGTGCTGGCCATTTACAGCACTTTAGTCCCTGGTCCACTTACTAGATCGCAAGTCACATCTCCTCTTTGCATAGAAGACTAAGTGGTCAGTACATGTTTAGTAATCATAATGGCATTATTTTTTAGAATCATAAACTTTCTGATATGCTTATATCTTCATTCAAGGAGCTGTAATACAAAAATAATACAGAAGATGTGGGAGCTTGAGAATCTCGTTTTAGGAAGACCATCAGCTTATATCAATTTCAGAGAAAATTTTGATTTGGGTGGCAGTTGGGACCATGAAGAGCTTACTTGAGAGGAAGTTCAGAATGGTGGAAGTTAGTTTCCAAAGGGCCTGTGTTCTTGAGGGTATACAAGGATGTAGCAGATTAGACAAGGAAGTAGCTTTAAGGTATCAAACCCTATACTAAGCATTCCACACACAATATTTTGCATGGTCCTTGAAGCAAGCCCAAGGAGTAGGCACCGCTAACTCTTATATAGAGCTTGAATGTACATTTCTGAAAAAACAAAAATAGAATTCACAAATGGGTCTTTCTTCCCTCAAAACATATGATTTGACAGTTTATCATGTTGCTGATGAAATACATGATAAGAGTGTACTGGAATGTTGATGAATGGACAAGTTTGAGATACAATTTATATTGGAGCAAATTGAGACGGAATGTCATACAGAATTAAGTATCTTCCAAGGTTCAAACGGCTTGGCTGAAGGCTCCAGATCTCCTGGGGCCAAAACTCTGGAACCTTTGTGCAGGAATTCCTATGAATACTGGTAAGTTGCCTGACTTTTCTTAATGAGAATGGGGAACAACGAACTTGAGGAAGTCCAAATTGGGTCGTGGGGCCTGAAAAGTTTCAAGCTTCCTGTATTGCACTGAGAGAAGCTTGAAAAGACCTAAATTCTGAGATTCCTCATCACAGATACAGAAAAGGATGTAGAGCTTTGGCTGCAATCTCCAATGCAGTGGTTTCAACCCTGGCTGTGTTTTAACCCTTGAATCACCTGGAGACTCAAAAATAAGTGCTGTTATCTGAACTTCAGTCTGAAGGTTACAATTTTATCTTGTGTAAAGTCTACTACTACGTATCTAGAGCTCAGTTGTTGTTGCTATTTTTTATTGGTCTTGTTATTGCTGTTTTAAATTCCCCTTGGTGATTAACATCTGAAGAAAGTTTGAGACCCACTGATAGTCTGTTCCTTTATTATTAACAAAGGATGCAAGCTCACATCTTAAAGACAGAAAAAGAGTGTTGAATATAGTCACTGAAGTATAAAATTCAAGACTGATTATTCTAAATAGACTCAAAACTACACTGAAAACCTAGAAAGCTGAACAAACAATTTTGCATTCCAAAGAACTATATCAGGCTAAGCATCACAATTTAAAAAGGAAATGGAACTAAATGGCATGTTTGAGATGAAAATTCTAATTTGGGTCCAAAAGGCAAGCAGTTTTCTTCAACTATAAAGTCTAGAAGACTTAGACAAAAGTGAAATCAAAGGCACATAACCAAAGGAGGAAAATCTACTCTTCTAAAATGTCAACATTTTCCTTAGTTTGCTTGTATTCTTTGATTAGAAAAATTTTCATATTTTACTGAGTATTATGGAAAAAATAGTTAAGAGATCACTTTTCACTAAAAGAGGGACTTAGCAACTGGTTCAGTATAAGCAAATTAGTTTTCAAAGCATACACTTGTTTTTTGCTGTACATCACACCATCCTAGAAGCCTAAAATTTCTTATTGTTAGTAAGACATAAAAGGCACAAACTCTAACCATGTTTTGGAAAAGTTTGCGTGCTTTGGTGTTGCTGTTGTTGGGTTTCTTTTGTTTTGTTTGGTGGGTGGTTTGTTTGTTTGAACTGTAAGTCAGAAATAATTAGATTTTGTATTCTGCAAAGATGATCAAAGTTTACCTACTTGGGTTTTGGAGGTTCAATTTTGGAAAATCACCAGAGTTCAAGAAATATGGAAGACCTTAGTAACGAAGTACTTATATTTGCAACTATATTAAATTCAGCAGAACCCTGGAAATTAATATGCTTTGCCTGATGAGAAAAAGCTCAACCGAGATACATGCAGACACTTGGCTTTGCTCACTGCGAGCAGCTCTACTAACCAAGCATTTGCCAGCTTTATTAATTCTTCCTGACTGTTGGATCTTCCTGATTGTTTATTTGTTTGTTGCCATTAGCAGATATCTTTTATAAACTCTCTCAATATTGCCATATGTTGCTTCCTACCATCAGTCAGGGGTGGATTGGAGCAGCCAGCAGGCAAAATTGAATTATGACAGAATCAAGGCAGAGTGGAGCTATTTCTTTCTTACTGAAATATAATTTGTTTCTTTCAGGGGGCAATATGGAATTAGGGAGAATTGCTCAATGAAATAACTGTGGCACCATCCAAATGGTCAGAGCTTCATTGTTAACTTTTTATAGAAGATAAAGAGTAAAACATTTTATAGCTCACATGACAAAATTAGGGTAGTCATTCTGAATGTGTTTATTTTTAATCCACATGGTAAGTAATACATACATATTTTCTTTTTGAGTATTTTTCTGAGTAAAACTTTAGATAGATTGCTTTGTTGTTGCTGATTGAATATGAAACTAGCACAATTTAAATTTCTTCCTACAATCAGGAGAAATCTTTTGCAAGATCTTCAATAACATTCATGATTACATAAGACATACTATTCAATACTAAAATTATACAGATAGTGTTTGAAAATAAGTTGCAAGATAGAATTAGTTAGAAAGCAAAAAAAAAAAAAAAACGAAGTCCACATCTGTCTGAACACAGAACATGTTTCTACTGTGACGATACTTTCATTGTTTGAATTTTAAATTCTAGAAAAGTAGAGGAAAAAAATAAAAGCACTATGGAAAAAGAGATAATGTTTTAATCCTTATTCTACCTTAAACTTGATGTATTTTATTAGCTAAATTACATAATCCAATTATCTCAATTTCTTCCTTTAACTAGATATTGTTTACTGTGTACTCACTAAGGCCACCATAGAGAATATCCAGGTGTTCTGAGGAGAGAATATGTTTGAAAATATCAAGGAGGTAAGTGTAGGTAGAGAGGAGCAATCAAAGGGAATCAATGACAGAGAAGAACAAAAGGCAACCAGTATACCAAATTGGGATTTTACAGTAAATTAGGAGGGAGGGTATTGAACCAATAAAATAAAATAGTGATTCCATTTTCAAGGTGTATCTCTGTTTACATTGTGGAAAATGGTGGTCAAGGAAATATAAAAGAGATGTGGAAACAAGTTAGGCCCTGTTTCATTTAAAGAAGAGAAATTACAGGCGTGTGATCCAGAAGAGCAGCAACAGAAGCAAGGAGATAGGTTTGAGGTATATTCTGAAAGTAGAGCCATATGGATTTTCTGATATATTAAGTAGATTGTGAAGAAAAGAGAAACATCAAGGATGTTTGCCAGGTGTTTTGTCTCAGGAGTTAGCAATGTAGAATTACCATTGCTGAGATGATAAAGTGAGAGGAACAACAGCAGTACTTTGGTTTCAAACTCTTCATTATACACCCAAATGAATCCTTTGGATAGCCAGGCTAAAATAAGTCTGGAACTTACAGAGTAGTCAGTCTTTGAGATATTAATTTGGAATTCAACGCCATGTGGACAAAATTTACAGTCATACATGCTGCTGCTGCTGCTAAGTCGCTTCAGTCATGTCTGACACTGTCTAAATTGTATCATCCACAGTCATACATGAGGATGATATAATTTAGACAGTGAATTTAGAGAAGAAGTTCAAGAGCTAAACCATAGAGCACCCTAAGGGTGAAAGTTTGGGGAGGATATATGAAACCAAAAAGGAGATCAATAGAAGCAGATGTTGCGGTGAGGTAGGAGCCTATAGAATAATGACTCAGGACCAAGTGAAGGAAAAAGAGGCTGATCAGTTGCACCAAATACTAACAAATGGATGCGTACCACGAGGGCAGAGATGAAACTAGGCAATCCTGGATTAGATTAGACATGGCAATTTTGAGGTTACTGGTAACTTAGCAAAAGTTGTTTCAGTAGCATGGTAAAGATAAAAGTCTGATTGGACTAAATCCAAAGGAAAATGAGTGAAGAGGAAATAGACAAAGAGAGTGCAAATTACCTTTAGAGGAATCTTTCTCAATAGAGAAACAGAAGTGGAAGCAACTGATGAATAGGATTTTGGACTCATGAGAATGTAACTGAGTTGCTTTTTTTAAGTGTATAAGTTATTATAGTTTGGTTGTATCTGGGATAAAAAGGAATTGATGAATCAAGATAAGATAGAAGAAAAAACCAACTCTGCAAACACCTGATTTCAGACTTCTAGCATTCCTGAATAGTGAGAGAATACATTTATTTGCTTTAAGCCATCCAGTTTGTGGTAATTTATTAAAACAACAAATCAGAAATGCAGTACTTGGATGCAATCTCAAAAGTGACAGAATGATCTCTGTTCATTTCCAAGGCAAACCATTCAATATCATGGTATCAACTCTATGTCCCAGCCAATAATGCTGAAGAAGTTGAAGTTAAACGGTTCAAAGAAGACCTACAAGACATTTTAGAACTAACACCCAAAAAAGATGTCCTTTTCATTCTAGGGGACTGGAATGCAAAAGTAGAAAGTCAAGAAATACCAGGAGTAACAGGCAAATTTGGCCTTGGAGTACAGAATGAAGTAGGGCAAAAATAATAGAGTTTTGCCAAGAGAACTCACTGGTCATACCAAACACCCTCTTCCAACAATGCAAGAGAAGACTCTACACATCGACATCACTAGATGGCCAACACCAGAATCAGATTGATTATATTCTTTGCAGCCAAAGATGGAGAAGCTCTATACAGTCAGCAAAAACAAGACAGAGCTGATTGTGGTTCAGATCATAAACTCCTTATGGCCAACTTCAGACTTAAATTGAAGAAAGGGGGAAAACCACTAGAACATTCAGGTATGACCTATTTTACATCCTTTATGATTATACAGTGGAAGTGAGAAATAGATTTAAGGGACTAGATCTGATAGACGGAGTGCCTGATGAACTATGGATGGAGGTTCATGACATTGTACAGGAGACAGGAATCAAGACCTTCCCCAAGAAAAAGAAATGCAAAAAAGCAAAATGGCTGTTTGAGGAGGCCTTACAAATAGCTGTGAAAAGAAGAGAAGCAAAAAAAAAAGGAGAAAAGGAAAGATATACCCATTTAAATGCAGAGTTCCAAAGAATAGCAAAGAGAGATAAGAAAGCCTTCCTCATCGATCAATGCAAAGAAATAGAGGAAAACAAAAGAATGGGAAAGACTAGACATCTCTTCAAGAAAATTAGAGATACCAAGGGAACATTCATGCAAAGATAGGCTCAATAAAGGACAGAAATGGTATGGACATGACAGAAGCAGAGGATATTAATAGGTGGTAAGAATACACAGAAAAACTGTGCAAAAAAAAAAATGATCTTCACATCCCAGATAACCACGATGGTGTGATCACTCACCTAGAGCCAGACATCCTGGAATATGAAGTCAAGTGAGCCTTAGGAAGCATCACTACAAACAAAGCTAGTGGAGGTGATGGAATTCCAGTTGATCTATTTGAAATCCTAAAAGATGGTGCTATGAAAGTGCTGCACTCAACATGCCAGCAAATTTGGAAAACTCAGCAGTGGCCACAGGACTGGAAAAGGTCAATTTTCATTCCAATCCCAAAGAAATGCAATGCCAAAGAATGCTCAAACTACCGCACAATTGCACTCATCTCACACGCTAGTAATGTTCAAAATTCTCCAAGCCAGGCTTCAGCAGTACGTGAACCGTGAACTTCCAGATATTCAAGCTGGTTTTAGAAAAGGCAGAGGAACCAGAGACTAGATTGCCAACATCTGCTGGATCATCAAAAAAGCAAGAGAGTTCCAGAAAAACATCTATTTCTGCTTTATTGACTACTCCAAAGCCTTTGACTGTGTGGATCACAATAAACTGGAAATTCTGAAAGAGATGGGAATACCAGACCACCTGATCTGCCTCTTGAGAAACCTGTATGCAGGTCAGGAGGCAACAATTAGAACTTAACATGGAACAACAGACTGGTTCCAAATAGGAAAAGGAGTACATCATGGTTGTATATTGTCACCATGTTTATTTAACTTATATGCAGTGTACATCATGAGAAATGCTGGGCTGGATGAAGCATAAGCTGGAATCAAGATTGCCGGGAGAAATATCAAGAACCTCAGATATTCAGATGACATCACCCTTATGGCAGAAAGTGAAGATGAACTAAAGAGCCTCTTGATGGAAGTGAAAGAGGAGAGTGAAAAAGTTGGCTTAAAACTCAACATTCAGAAAACGAAGATCATGGCATCTGGTCCCATCACTTCATGGGAAAAAAACAGTGGCTGACTTTATTTTTTTGGGCTCCAAGATCACTGCAGATGGTGATTGCAGCCATGAAATTAAAAGACACTTACTTCTTGGAAGGAAAGTTATGACCATCCTAGACAGCGTATTAAAAGCAGAGACATTACTTTGTCAACAAAGGTCCATCTAGTCAAGGCTATGGTTTTTCCAGTGGTTATGTATGGATGTGAGAGTTGGACTGTGAGAAAAGCTGAGCACCAAAGAAGTGATGCTTTTGAACTGTGGTGTTAGGGAAAAATCTTCAGAGTCCCTTGGACTGTAAGAAGATCCAACCAGTCCTTCCTAAAGGACATCAGTCCTGGGTGTTCATTGAAAGGACTGATGTTGAAGCTGAAACTCCAATACTTTGGCTACCTGATGCAAAGAGCTGACTTATTTGAAAACACCCTGATGCTGGGAAAGATTGAGGGCAGGAGGAGAAGGGGATGACAGAGGAGGAGATGGTTGGATGGCATCACCGACTCAATAGACATGAGTTTGGGTGGACTGCAGGAGTTGCTGATGGACAGGGAGGCTGGTGAGCTGTGGTTCATGGGATCGTGAAAAGTCAGACGACTGAGCTACTGACATGAACTATTATAACAACCCAACTACAGTGTAATATACATTTTTTACAAGTACAAATGTACCTTTCAACAGAATTGAAAAATATTGATAATTCCCAAAATATTGAGATAATACAGAAAAAATATGCCCATAATACAGACTATAAAAAAATTGAGTTAGAAATTGGCTAAAGAGAGATATTTGTTAAATTTGCAAATATTTTTACTCAAACATTAAACCTGAACAGAAATCATAGGTCAAGAAAGATATCACAAGATAATTATGAAAATATCTTGAACTGAGTGAAAATAAAAACACAACATATCAATATCTATAGGAGGATGTTGCAACACCAACTAGAATAATAGGTCTAGTTTTATTTTATTATTTATTTGGCTATGCCAAGTGTTAGTTGTAACATGTGGGATCTAGTTAGACATCTGGTGAAGATGCCTGCACTGAATCACAGAATCTTAAACACTGGACCACCAGGGAAGTCTCAATATGTTTTGTTTCAAATTCTTCTCCCAGAAATTAAGATCTAAAATCAATTATTTAAAAATCTGTTATGAGGAACTAGAACAATAGGAGAAAATTAAATCCAAATAAGTAGAAAGAAGAAAATATAGAATTCAATAAAATAGAAAGCAAAAGTACAAACAGAAAAAAATAGTGAAAAAATCAATAAAACCAAAATGTAAATTCTATGAAAATATTAGATATTTATATACTTCAGTTAGGATCATTATCAAAAAATAAAGACCTGAATTATTAATATCAAGAATACAAGAAGAGATTCACAAATCCTAAGACACTACCAGAATGAGGGAAAATTACAAAAAACTAATGTCAATAAATTCAACAATCTACATGAAATTGGAAAACTAAGTACAAGAAAAAATGACTAGAATTGAGTTGAAATAGAAAATCCAAATGGCTGTATTATTTATTGACCATCAATTTCACAGTGGAAAATACATGCAAAGAAACCACTAGCCTTTCATGAATTCTATAAAATATTGAGGAAGAAGTAATTCCATAAAAATGCATATCAGTTCAGTTCAATCTCTCAGTCATGTCTGATTCTTTGTGGCCCCATTGACTACAGAGTTCCAGGTTTCCCTGTCCATCACAAACTTCCGGAGCTTGCTCAAGCTCATGTCCATCGAGTCGGTGATGCCATCCAACCGTCTCATCCTCTGTCATCCCCTTCTCCTCCAGCCTTCAGTCCTTCCCAGCATCAGGGTCTTTTCCAGTGAGTCAGTTCTTCACATCAAGTGGCCAAACTATTGGAGTTTCCGCTTTAGCATTAATCTTTCTAATGAATATTCAGGACTGATTTCCTTTAGGATGGACTGGTTGAATCTCCTTGCAATTCAAGGGACTCTCAAAAGTCTTCTCCAACACCACAGTTCAAAAGCATCAATTCTTTGGTGCTCAACTCTCATATCCATACATGACTAATGGAAAAACCATAGCTTTGACTAGACAGACCTTTGTCAGCAAAGTAATGTCTCTGCTTTTTAATACACTGTCTAGGTTGGTCATAGCCTTTCTTCCAAAGAGCAAGCATCTTTTAATTTCATGGCTGCAGTCACCACCTCCAGTGATTTTAGAGGCCAAGAAAAGAAATTCTGTCACTGTTTCCATTGTTTCCCCATCTATTTGACATGAACTAATGGGACCAGAGGCCATGATCTTAGTTTTCTGAATGTTGAGCTTTAAGCCAATTTTTTCACTCTCCTCTTTCACTTTCAAGAGGCTCTTTAGTCCCTCTTCTTTTTCTGCCATAAGGGTGGTGTTATCTGCATATCTGAGGTTCTTGATATTTCTCCCGACAGTCTTGATTTCAGCTTGTGCTTCATCCAGCCCAGCATTTCGCATGATGTATGCTGCATGTAAGTTAAATAAACAGGGTGACAATATACAGCCTTGATGCATTCCTTTCCTTATTTGGAAGCAGTCTGTTGTTCCATGTCCTGTTCTAACTGTTGCTGCCTGACCTGCATACAGATTTCTCAAGAGGCAGGTCAGGTGGTCTGGATTCCCATCTCCTGAAGAATTTTCACAGTTTGCTGTGATCTACACAGTCAAGAGCTTTTGGATAATCAATAAAGCAGAAGTATATATTTTTCTGGAATTCTCTTGTTTTTTCAATGATTCAACAGCTGCTGGCAATTTGATCTCTCATATTAACTTGTAAATGGACATGGTATAGACCAATCATAAAATAAAATACTACTCAATAATAAAAATGGACATTATTAACCCTGCAAAAAGACATATGATGCATCTAAAAGTGTTATACTGAGTTTAATCAAACTCAAAGAGATCATATAATTTTAGATATGAGACTCTAGAAAGAGAGAGAAGAAATTGAACTTGATAATTAGTAATTCACCCTGGTGGCTCAGATGGTAAAGAATCTGCCTGCAATGTGGGAGACCCAGATTTAACCCCTGCGTCGGAAAGATCCCCTGGAGAAAAAAATGGCTATCCACTCCAGTATTCTTGCGTGGAGTATCCCATGGACAGAGGAGCCTTGTGGGCTACAGCCCATAGGGTTGGCAGAACATGACTGAACCACTAACACTTACACTTTCGCCTTAAATTTTAAATTCTGTGAATTGCTGAAAATTGTATTTATTTTCCATATATTTAATTTTTTTTCATTTCTTGCTAAGTACTATTTATTTACATTAAAATAATCTTATTTTTGTTATACAATTCCACTCCTAATTAGTGACTGTCCTTTTTATTTCTCTTTCTATGTATAGTTTTAATTATAGAAATTGACCGATTTGTGTTAAAGCATTATAACACTCATGGATAAAAATATATCAAAAAATGAGAAACTGTATATCAATAAATTCAGATTAAGCTTTTCCATGCATATTATTTTCTGCTCATTTGCAATTATTCTCATACATCATGTTTGCTTACATGACACCTACACTTGAGAATATTTCTATATTACAATAAAATAACATTTTATTCCTTTGTTTTTTCTAATAGTTGTTTTTTTCTAATAGCTGTTAAGTAAGAGTAGATGTAAATATTTGAATTTTACTTTAGTCTGTTTAGTGAAAAAGATTTAAAGGTATGTAATCAATCTTCAGATCTCTTCAACATGTTTGATAAGGAAAAGATGGCATTATGTTCTGAGCTATGTAGGTCTCTTATGAAACACACAATAAATTAGATGAATCTCATTTAGTGTAAACATGAATTCAGAATCTGTTCAGGTATTCAATGCTACATCTAAAGAGACTAAAATTTTCTTCTGGAACAGATTTTTTACTCATTTTTCACACTGATTGCTTCCAGACCAAGGCAGAATTAAAAGTTAGCAGGTTTCCCCTGTACACACCCTTTCAAAACAATGTATCCAAATTTTGCTGAGGTTTGGAAAGCATGCTGAAGGCTTATTTTCTGTTCAGGGCAAAGGTTGACTTATTTCTTATTACAATCTATTTTGCTACCTCAATCTTTCCATGAAACAAGACACAGAAATTCCTTTCAGAAAGTCAGTGTCTTGCAGGTAAAGAGAATTACAAGTAAAACAAGCAAGCCTCCGGAAAAACAGAAGTTAATAGCAAATTATTTATTTGCATGTACATCTTATCAAACAATTCTAGGTTTGTTGGCTTAGTGAGAAAATAATTTTTCCTTTAAATTCTGACAGTATTTTCTTTTTGCTATCTTTCCTAATCTCACCATGTTAAAATATGTCCTGTTGGTGGGATCTTGAACAGATACAATGTTCACATTAAAAGACAGAAGTATGTATGATTCATCTCAGGTATGCAACTCTGCTTATTATTATAATAAAGGATAGCTTAAAATTTGACAAGCATCTAATATTAGATAATATAAAGACAATAAATCCAAAAAGACTATGAAGACATTTCTCTTTAGGATTCATAATTCATAGACACAGAGAATAGACTTATGGACACAGGGAGAAGGGAGGAGAGGGTAAGATGTATGGAAAGAGTAACATGGAAACTTACATCACCGTGTGTAAAATAGATAACCAATGGGGGTTTTCTGTATGGCTCAGGAAACTCAAACAGGGGCTCTGTATCAACCTAGAGAAGTGTGATAGGGAGGGAGATGGGAGGGAGGTTCAAAAGCGAGGGGATATATGTGTATACCTATGGCTGATTCATACTGAGGTTTGACATAAAACAACAAAATTCTGAAAAACAATTATCTTTCAATAAAAAGTTAATTAAAAATAAAACATTTTTTTTGATTTGGAATCATTATTTTTACTGTCATTTGCTTCTATTTAGACTAAGAGATCAGTGCTAATAATTAATTTTCATAAAATTCAGACAATATATTTACTGTATGAATTAGGGCTGATAAAATTCCAAATACTTCTTATGAAGAGTTCAGTTATCTTCTTTTGAACTAAAAAAAAAAAAAAAATCAATGACTGACTTGGTGTATGAAAAAATAACATAGGATTTTTAAATCCATACAGAATACATATTTGAATATAAACAAATATATGTATTGTGTATATGCCTGTTAGCAAGCAAAGAACTTCATAGAGAAGAACATTGTACATACTTCAGTAATATACTCCTCAATTATTTTATTATGAATTTTTTAAATATATCTTGATGAGTATTATGTGATTTCATTCATATTTTCTTGATGCATTACCAATAAATCAGTGTTTTGGAAAGAAAGTACCAACATTTGAATATCTGCTCTATAAAAAATATGAACTGGAGGCTGGAGATACAAAGATACTTAGAGAATATTCCTGCTCTCAAAATTCATAACATAATGAGCCTTACTGAATTTGAAATATTAGAAAGATAGAATTAAACAATTTCCGTCTCTAAAAGGAAAACATATTAGGTTTCTTACATCTCTCTCCAAAGTTTATTAAGAAACAGCCCCTATTTTATTTGCTAAATGCTATTTTAAGACTGATTTATTATTCTTACTAGAGTAATACCTAACTGCATGCATGCACACAAAGGCGCTTCAGTCGTGTCCAACTCTTTGAGACTGTAGTCTCAAACCCTAAGTCTCAACCCTATGGACTGTAGTCCATCAGGTTCCTGTGTCCATGGAATTCTCCAGGCAAGAATACTGGAGTGAGTTGCCACGCCCTCCGCTAGGCGATCTTCCTTATCCCGGTATTGAACCCACATCTCCTGTGGCTCTTGTATTGCTGGTGGATTCTTTACCGCTGAGCCACAGGAGAAGCCCAGTGTAATACATACATGCACATAATTTTAAATTTTATGGGCTTAAAAGCCAGTTGTTTCCTTCTTGATTATTCACTTTCTGTTACTCTCATTTAAAGAACCACTATTAACTATTTACATGTTTTTATTTTTCTGGTGGCTATTTTCAGTCTCTAAAGTGATATGCTGATATAACTCTGTCTTAATGTCCATTGTTAGAGAGATTTTAAAAAGAAAGACATTACAGAAAGTTAGGTATCAGCAACTAGAGATGGAAAAGATTTGACACCTAATCTTTCAGCTGAAAAAGATTCAAGCTCTAAACCCCACCCCAGATGAGCCCCAGGAGAACTCGCAGATAGGTTACAAAATAACCACAGAGACTTCTATGTCCTCAAAAGACCTTAGGCAGCTGGAAGCTTATTAGATCAGATCAGTCGCTCAGTCGTGTCCGACTCTTTGCGACCCCATGAACCGCAGCACGCCAGGCCTCCCTGTCCATCACCAGCTCCCAGAGGTCACTCAGACTCGCATCCATCGAGTCAGTGATGCCATCCAGCCATCTCATCCTCTGTCGTCCCCTTCTCCTCCTGCCCTCAATCCCTCCCAGCATCAGAGTCTTCTCCAATGAGTCAACTCTTCGCATGAGGTGGCCAAAATACTGGAGTTTCAGCTTTAGCATCATTCCTTCTAAAGAAATTCCAGGATTGATCTCCTTCAGAATGGACTGGTTGGATCTTCTTGCAGTCCAAGGGACTCTCAAGAGTCTTCTCCAACACCATAGTTCAAAAGCATCAATTCTTCGGCGCTCAGTCTTCTTCACAGTCCAGCTCTCACATCCATACATGACCACAGGAAAGACCATAGCCTTGACTAGGCGAACCTTTGTTGGTAAAGTAATGTCTCTGCTTTTGAATATGCTATCTAGGTTGGTCATAACTTTCCTTCCAAGGAGCAAGCGTCTTTTAATTTCATGGCTGCAGTCACCATCTGCAGTGATTTTGGAGCCCAGAAAAACAAAGTCTGACACTGTTTCCACTGTTTCCCCATCTATTTCCCATGCAGTGATGGAACCAGATGCCATGATCTTCGTTTTCTGAATGTTGAGCTTTAAGCCAACCTTTTCACTCTCCACTTTCACTTTCATCAAGAGGCTTTTTAGCCCCTCTTCACTTTCTGCCATAAGAGTAGTGTCATCTGCATATCTGAGGTTATTGAGATTTCTCCCGGCAATCTTGATTCCAACTTGTGTTTCTTCCAGTCCAGCATTTCTCATGATGTACTCTGCATATAAGTTAAATAAACATGGTGACAATATGCAGCCTTGACGTACTCCTTTTCCTATTTGGAACCAGTCTGTTGTTCCATGACCAGTTCTAACTGTTGCTTCCTGACCTGCATACAGATTTCTCAAGAGGCAGATCAGGTGGTCTGGTATTCCCATCTCTCTCAGAATTTTCCATAGTTTATTGTGATCCACACAGTCAAAGCCTTTGGCATAGTCAATAAGGCAGAAATAGATGTTTTTCTGGAACTCTCTTGCTTTTTCCATGATCCAGCGGATGTTGGCAATTTGATCTCTGGTTCCTCTGCCTTTTCTAAAACCAGCTTGAACATCAGGAAGTTCACGGTTCACATATTGCTGAAGCCTGGCTTGGAGAATTTTGAGCATTACTTTACTAACGTGTGAGATGAGTGCAATTGTTCGGTAGTTTGAGCACTCCTTGGCATTGCCTTTCTTTGGGATTGGGATGAAAACTGACCTTTTCCAATCTTGTGGCCACTGCTGAGTTTTCCAAATTAAGGGTTCATAAATAGTCTATAATGGAGAAGGAAATGGCAACCCACTCCAGTGTTCTTGCCTGGAGAATCCCAGGGACAGGGGAGCCTGGTGGGCTGCCCTCTCAGGGGTCGCACAGAGTCGGACACGACTGAAGGGATTTAGCAGCAGCAAATAGTCTATATATACACACATCTGATTATAGCAGAATGAATTATGGGAAGACATATGCAATAGAGCTTATTGTTATGTAACTTGCAACTGTCAATCAAAACTGTCAGTCCATGCCCACCAAGTTAAATATGCAAAAGCCCTGTCTTGAAAACCCCTATACCTCATCATTCTGGTATCTGTGCCTCTCTTGGCTTGGCCCACTTCTCTTTCTTCAATAAATTTGTTTTTGCCATTTGGTAAGACCTCAGATTCTTCTTTGTGTCTTTATGAAGAACTGAGGCCCACGAGGAAGGGTCCTCTTCAACTCTCCCTATCTGGTAAAAAATAAAAAACAAAACATCTATTTTCTGTCATAATTTTACACTAGAGATAAAATTTACATTCTGCTGCATGACATAATCAAATCTTCTCTTTGTTTATTAGTTGGTTTTATATGTTGAAAACTCAATAAACCAAACTATGATTTACAAATATACATTGTTGAATGTAGTATCAAGCAGCATGCTATGATTACATATTTTTTTTAATTTATTTAGCACTTTGTATTTCTGCTCTTACTATATTTATATAGGAAGTTAAGTAGCATAGTTATATAATATTTTATATGGATTATTTAATATTTGCTTTTTTCCTCCAAAAATGCCATTTCAAATTTTGCTTAGATCATGAGTTGTTTGTTTCCTTTCTTTTATACATCTGTCTGCACTAGGGCTGGTTTTCTGATTGTTTACCTTGATCTTTTATTCTTTATTTTTGCTTCAAATGTTTCATAGTTGTTGTTGTTGTTTTAATCCACCCATATTTAAGAATGAGGGTTAGGGTTAGTACCTCTCATTCAGAGATGTCAATGGCACCCCACTCCAGTACTCTTGCCTAGAAAATCCCATGGAAGGAGGAGCCTGGTAAGCTGCAGTCCATGGGATCACGAAGAGTGAGACACGACTGAGCAATTTCACTTTCACTTTTCACTTTCATGCATTGAAGAAGGAAATGGCAACCCACTCCAGTGTTCTTGCCTAGAGAATCCCAGAGACAGGGGAGCCTGGTGGGCTTCCGTCTATGTGGTCGCACAGAGTTGGACACAACTGAAGAAGGCTGAGCACCGAAGAATTGATGCTTTTGAACTGTGGTGTTGGAGAAGACTCTTGAGAATCCCTTGGACTGCAAGGAGATCCAACCAGTCCATTCTGAAGGAGATCAGCCCTGGGATTTTTTTGCAAGGAATGATGCTAAAGCTGAAACTCCAGTATTTTGGCCACCTGATGCGAAGAGTTGACTCATTGGAGAAGACTCTGATGCTGTGGGAGGGATTGGGGGCAGGAGGAGAAGGGGACGACAGAGGATGAGATGGCTGGATGGCCTCACTGACTCAATGGATGTGAGTCTGAGTGACCTCCGGGAGTTGGTGATGGACAGGGAGGCCTGGCGTGCTGCAGTTCATGGGGTCGCAAAGAGTCGGACATGACTGAGCGACTGATCTGATCTGATCTGAAGTGACTTAGCAGCAGCAGTATCTCTCATTATCTGAGGGGCTGTTGTTGACTGGCAGGAAGTGTTTAGATTAGATGTTAGGCAGCTAATCCCAAAGAGAATACGGAAGGCTTTGCTCTGCAATGAGAAAACCCAGTAGCTGAAGTGTCATGTCATAGTTTGTTATATTTTTTGTAAGAAATACCTTTTTTAATATGTGTGTGTTTGAATTATTGCTTTTGAATATTTAAATATCTGGCTTCTCTTTCCTATTTGAAACTATTTTGTAATGTCACCTCAGTTAGTCTTCTCTTTCCTGCCTAACAGGACTTCTCTGGTGGTTCAGACAGTAAAACTTCTGCCTACAATGCAGGAGACCCTGGTTCAAACCCTGGGTCAGGAAGATCTCCTGGAGAAGGAAATGGCAACCTACTAGAGTACATTTGCCTGAAAAATCCCATGGACGGAGCAGCCTGGTAGGCTACAGTCCATGAGGTTGTAAAGAGTCAGAAATGACTGAGCGAGTTCACTTTCACTTTCTTTCCTGCCTAACTTCCTTCTGCTGCCTCCTCCCCCACCATTATCCATCTGAATCACAAATCTGTGTTGATTTTGCTAAGCCAGCTTCATATTCTGCTTTTTCTCTCTTCCATTTCTTCCATCAGTCACTCCTCTTTTATATGTTTTCTGTTCTCCTGTTACACTTTAAACTTCCTTTATTTTCATTTTAATGCAGTTTCAGAAAGGAGAGGCTATAAGTGTTCTGTGAGTGACCACTTAGAAGACCTAGAACAAGACATATAACTTATCTGGACTTCTAACTTTCGATCTATAAAATGAAAGAGGGTTCAGGTATTTGATGTAAATTAGCATGTCCCTCGGAGAAAGAAATGGCAACCACCTCCAGTGTTCTTCCCTGGGGAGTTCCGGGGATAGGGGAGCCTGCTGGGCTGCCGTCTATGGGGTCACACAGAGTCGGACACGACTGAAGTGACTTAGCAACAGCAGCAGCAGCAGCATGTCCCTCACTATGTTCCTCAGAATACTTGTTCTATTAAGTATTAATAGATATTTTATGATTAAATATTAGATGCTGCATAACATATCTACGCCTAGTGATTTACATACACTTCAGTGTAATAAAATCTAGGAAAATCCAGTGAAGGAACCTGTTTAACATTTTGTTACCCAGCATTATTCATCATGGAAATCTATAAGTAATGAAGAACCTATAATATCTCAAAGAATTAGTGGTTTTATTAATTTTTTATATAATGATTTGAATATTTCTTATGAAATGTCTGTGTGACAAAAGTCTTGGAATGGAAAGTGGAAAATCTTCACAGCCCTGATTGATTGTTTAGAAATTGCTGTAAAAACACCTGCAAAAAGAATCAATTGACAGATGTACTAAAAAAAAAAAAAAATCACAAATTGAATCGATTTTCTGTTGATATTTGTTAAACAGTAAGACTCTTTCTTACAAATTTAGTCAAAAGTTTAGGCCCCACTAACGTGAGTTTGAGTGAACTCTGGGAGTTGATGATGGACAGGGATGCCTGGCGTGCTGCAATTCATGGGGTCGCAAAGAGTCGGACACGACTGAGCGACTGAACTGAACTGAACTGAACTGAAAGATTCTTGGTCATTGTGCAAATAAAATAAGAAAATAATTTAACAGAGATGATCTGATAATTCTGATTTTTATAGGAGATTAAAGCAATCAAAATTATGTAAAAAGAAAAAAACATTGCATGGTTTAAATAATAATAGAATACTAATTTTCCTGGTGTTTTCAGCTTGTATATTATGACTGTGACTTCTAAAAATACTATATATTCAGAAAGTCAACCCTGTGCTATTTTAAACATGGAATCAGAATCTTGGGGGGGTGGGTGGAAATAAAAGGATAGCTTTCTATGGCTGAGAAACACAGAGTTAATTCTAGCTTCTGTCCTTATTTGAATCAGTTCCTATACAGATATTGTATGAATTTGCACTTGAAATCCTCTTCTTTCTTCTGTAAAGCCCTCCTCAGATTACACACATTAACAGAGATATCACTTCTCTGAATTCTCATTATCTGTAACTTTCACTACACAATGTATCAGTTGATTTGATTGAACACAACTTGATTGTAGTGATTTTAGATTGCTTTATTATTTATTGACTCAGGGTACATTTCCTTTTCTAAACTGTAGTTTCTTAAAAACATGTATCCTTGATTTTCCCCAGCACCTACCTACCCAGTGATGAACACATTATAATTACCCAAGATGTTTATTAATTATTGGAGTGTAAAAGTGGGAATCAAGATACTTGTTTTTAAGTCAAAGTATTAAGCATGTGAAATAAAAATTTGAATTTTTACTATGGAACTTAACAGAATATAGAAGTTGATCAATAATCTTGACTTACTTTTGTTAATAATCCAACTTGATAAAAGCCTACAGTTTTCTACACAGTTAGCTACACAAACACATTTATACCCTAATTGAGCATATATTTTGTCAACATTCACAGAACCTTGAAACATAACCATGAAATTTCCATTTTAAGACTGATGATTACTCTAATGAATAAAAACTAAAACATAAATTCTCTACAATCTTTCATATATCAAATAAAGCCAAAATTACCTAATGACACAATTAAATAAAAATGTAATATTGTCATAAATAGAATATATTTTCATGCTTTGGGAATTTGTTTTCATTTATTAATTGTCATATTTCATACAACCACATATTGGCACTTTTGACCTCTTGGCATACGTAACTGACATTATTCTATGCAGCATCTTTCAATGTAAACTACGTTTAGTCCATACTTATGAAACTGAAAATCTCTCGATTAAATGGGAAAACTAATAAAGACAGCTCAAGTGCAATAGGAGTGCTACAAAATTTTACCAAATAGAGCAACAGTTATTTTGTAATAGATACATAATCTATTCAGAATCCTCCTCCTAGAGGAGGGCATAGCACCCTACTCCAGTATTCTGGCCTGGAGAATCCCCATGGACAGAGGAGCCTGGCGGGCTGCAGTCCACAGGGTTGCAAAGAGTTGGACATGACTGAGTGACTGAGCAGAGCACAGCATGGATACATAATATCTTATCCTTAATGATAGCTTTTTTCTTCAAAGAAAATGAGAATAAAATAAGTAAAATCTATAAATAATTACACTCAGTTGCTCCCTCATGTCCGACCCTTTGCTACCCCATGTACCTTAGCCTGCCAGGCTCCTCTGTTTATGAAATTTTCCTGGTAAGAATTCTGGAGTGGGTTGCAATTCCCTCCTCTATAAATAATTGTATTATATTAACTTCAACATATAGGTAGTCTTTAACATAAAAATAATAGAAGAATGTCAACAAGTGCATGTGAATTTAAATGAGTTTTGATTATAGCTTGTAAAAAAAATTTTTTTCAGATCAAAGTAAAAGTTTTATTCCAGAAGACAGTAATTCGAAAAGTAGAAGACCACAAACTTTTTTGAAGGAAGAATGAATTATTTTAAAGGACAACTTAGATTGGAAAAAAAAACTTAGATGAAAAATACTTATTTTTCATAAATTATATCTACGTTAAAGATCCACAGACTAAAAATAGTATGAACTGAGGTCTAAGGTAAACCAAAATCAAGACAGAAATGTCACAGAACATTTAGACAGGTCTTATTTCTTTTTCCTCATTGATTAAGATAATTATCAATATTCTATATCTCATACATCTAGTATGAAGCTTAAGTAGATCAGATATATTAAGTAATTTGTTTGAAGATAAACTTGCTCAGCTCAGTGAGTATGAAATATATGTACTGCCAGGAATTAATTAGCTTGATTACTGCTTTCTAAAGTATATTCCAAGGAATCCTAATCCAAAAATGTGCTCCTATAATCAAAATAAATTTCAAGTCACTGACTCAAATGTGCAAGGAATGCAATTTTCTATACTTTCTTTCACTAAGCATAATTTCTGAGTTGGGTTTCCATGCCAGCCTGTTATAGAAAAATAACTTAAATCACTCAAGGCCCCTGGGGGACAGGAGGCATCTTGTCTGGGTTGTCATTGTCTACCAAAGTGGCATCTTCTGAGGTGTCCTCCTTTTTTTGATGCTTGGTGATTAGGCCATGCACACCACCCCAGGCTCCCCTGTCTTTCACTATCTCCTGGAGTCTGCTCAAATTCATGTCCACAGAGTCAGTTATGCTATCTGTCTCATCCTCTGCTGCCCCTTCTCCTTTTGCCTTCAACCTTTCCCAACATTAAGTTCATTTTCAGTGAGTCAGCTCCATATCAGGTGGCCAAATTATTGGAACTTCAGCCTCAGCAACAGTCCTTCCAATGAATAATTAGGGATGATTTTCTTTAGAATTGACTGGCTTGATCTCCTTGCTGCCCTAGAGATTCTCAAGGGTCTTCTCCAGCACCACAATTCAAAAGCATCAGTTGTTCAATGCTCAGCCTTCTTTATGGTCCAACTCTCACATCCAACCAAGACTATTGAAAAATCATAGCTTTGACTCTATGCACCTTTGTCAGCATAATCATAGTGGCAGTCTAAATCTGAATCCAAAACTCTTTCCAATTTGGCATGCTTCAAATTTATTACAGGACACTTAAAAAACACACATATTAACAGTCACAAGAACAATTGTTCCCTGGAACACAGTTTGAGAAACACCTGTATCAATACTTGAAATAATGTAGTAGCAGTAAAAATGTTATTTTTTTCCTACTGTTTAGACATAAAAATGATAACTATATAATGGTAAAAACAAAGTTACCAAATTGTTTCAACATTCAATAATATCTTTTAAAATTCTATTTAGTTGTTTTATAATGTTTTATTTTGAAATAAATATTTAAGATAGGTACTAAGTGAATAGAACATTTTATTCTAAATCCAAATTATGTAATTTAGAAATAATTTCCTTGTTTTGGGGAAATAGCTACAGGCTTCACTAGGGATTTGACACCATTAATAGATAATGAATGTCCTTTGTAACATTCTCTAGAGAAAGAGCAGTTTGCCGGCCATGTGATGTCATGCTTAGGAGTTTATTAGGTTTATATAAATCCTTACTAGTTAAATCTCCAAAACCTAAGATCTTTCAAAATTTTCCTTTTTCGGGTCTAATTCACAAACAATTACTTTAGTGCATGCGTTTTAGTTTTTAATAATATGTTTATAAATTTTCTTTCAAAAATTAAAAGGTAGATAAGTTATATATTTATCAAGGAAAATGATTTCTGTATGTTTTAAAATCAGCATCTTTCAATTTCACTGTCCAAATCAATGTTCCCTGGGAATGGTGTATACATTTATGATTGATGATATTATGATTATCATGCATTTAACTCTGCATCCACAAGCAAAATAAATTATGTATGTTAAAATTCCATCTATATATTCAAAAACCCCCTGATTAATTTAAGTCGGTACGTGTGGACTTCCCTGGTGGCTCAGGTCGTAAAAGATCTGCCCACAAAGAGGGAGACCCAGGTTCAGTCCCTGGGTCCAGAAGATCCTCTGGAGAAGAGAATGATTACCCACTTCAATACTCTTGCCTGGGCAATCTCAGGGACAGAGGAACTCAGACTACAGTTCATGGGGTCACAAAGAGTGGAACAGGACTAACAGGCTAACACTTTCACTTTCACATATTTGTAAGTGTGGTAGAGGTAAATCAGGATAAAGAGGTGAAAATGCTTTTGTCTTCAGATACTTAATGATATTAATATGTTAATATTTGATTCATCAGGACTGAGAATCTCTGCCACAACAAAATAAAGATCAGGGCAAGTAAGGTAAACATTGAAATTATGTAAATCAAGGCAAATTCTTAGATGAAATCACAGAATTAGTATTTTTCATGTCATGAAAATTATAGTGACTTAAAATTTAACCTTAACACAATTGATGTATACTGTAATCATCTGACTCCTAGTATTTAACTCTGCTTTTAAAGATAGTATTTCAACATGCAAAAAGCATTAAATAATTTTTATTACATAAATTGGTTTAAAATATAGGAAAACTGGAGTCTGTAATACCAGAATTTGTATTCTCACACATAATGCTAATAAAATGTGAAACTGTGGAACTCAGAAGTTTGAAAGTCACTCTCATGGGTGACTAAAGGGAAAAGAAGGTTAGAAAGCATGCTTCACCTCTGATTGGCTAGTTGCCACTTGGCAAGGAATTTAATTATGTGCTTCAAATTAATCCATTTATAATAAATGCCTGTCTTCTAAAGAAATTTTATGACTCTCAATATAAAACTGTTGCAACATGTTGCATTCAAGGTCCTCCAAAAGTGTTAATGTCTGTATACTAATCTGAACTTATTTCTAATGTTTTATCCCTAACCTATCAGCCTGCTGTGTGCTAAACTCTGTTGGAGCTCCTAAAAAATGAGATATGTCTATATTTGACTAACTTCAACCCTATAAGATCAGGGTGTTTGGGATAATGGTCTTGGTTAGTATTTGGTTTGCTATTAGTGTAAACCACTGGATACTTTTAGAAATAGCATAGATAGACAGAACAAACATAATTTCTACTTTTCTAAAATGACAAGATCAATACCGATTTGAATGATCATGCATAAATCTTCCTTGGACAGCTGTCCATTTCTACACTGATGATCAAGCAGTAACTCAGGAATAGTGAGTAATTCTCATAGCATAAAAACTCTCAGAATGCAAGTTGAGTGCCTTAAAGTACCTCAATACTTATACAATACTGAGTATGCAGATGCAAAGAGAAACAGTCCAAAATATGCCAATTAATTTTAAGCCTCTAATGTTACCCAGCTAATTTTATAAGAAGTCTCACTGGTGCAGTGTGGATTTTCCTCCACTTTTGGTGGCAAAGTTCTATCAGCATGCCCTGATTATGAAAAGGTCAAAAGTAAAGAATGGACTTTTTATCACTAACATAAAAAAACTTGGAGGCTTAAAAGTGAAAAAATATTATTATACAAAAGAGTTATTATTAATTCATTGATTTATTCATAGCTGCTTAATAAAATACATTTTATTAAATATGACAGTAATATTTTCAGGTCCTTAGCTTATTGTTTTTGGATGCTTTCAATTAGAGTCACATCAAATGGGATTTTGCACAGATTAATTTGCTCTGTATAATGAGGAACATCCTCTGTGGAGAAAGACTAAGATTCACAAACATTGTACTCCAATACTCAACTGATAATCATAGTGAACCAGGAATCATTCAGATGGTCTTTAATTTATATCACAGTTCAGTTCAGTCGCTCAGTCATGTCCAACTCTTTGCAGCCCCATGAATCGCAGCACGCCAGGCCTCCCTGTCCATCACCAACTCCCAGAGGTCACTCAGACTCATGTCCATCGAATCACTGATGCCATCCAGCCATCTCACCCTCTGTCGTCCCCTTCTCCTCCTACCCCCAATCCCTCCCAGCATCAGAGTCTTTTCCAATGAGTCAACTCTTCGCATGAGGTGGCCGAAGTACTGGAGTTTCAGCTTTAGCATCATTCCTTCCAAAGAAATCCCAGGGCTGATCTCCTTCAGAATGGACTGGTTGGATCTCCTTGCAGTCCAAGGGACTCTCAAGAGTTTTCTCCAACACCACAGTTCAAAAGCATCAATTCTTTGGCGCTCAGCTTTCTTCACAGTCACATCCATACATGACCACTGGAAAAACCATAGCCTTGACTAGACGGACCTTTGTTGGCAAAGTGATGTCTCTGCTTTTGAATATGCTATCTAGGTTGGTCATAACTTTCTTTCCAAGGAGTAAGCGTCTTTTAATTTCATGGCTGCAGTCACCATCTGCACAGATGTAAATACAAAGAGAGCCTCACTTCTACAATCTCCTTGGGCCAAGATACCCACAGTATAATAAAAACAACTTAAAAAATAAAACTTGAGTTCATGTTATCTTGATGCACATATATACTCAAAGAATTAGAAAACTGAAATAATATAAATGCAAAACAAAAACTCTCCCTTTTGCCTGGACATGATGTATTGCATTCCTTTTAACAAATGTATTGTGGTTTTTATCATCATAAAATCAATGGGAAAACATAAAAACATTACAAATAAATCACCCATAATTATGCCATCCAGAGATGAGTGCTGTGAACTCTTGAGGTGGCTATTCACTAGAACTCCGAGACTGAGAAGATAAAAATGTTAGCTATTTGGGCAGTCCCAGAAAAAGTGGGATGTTTGACACATGGATCAACTGTCTTCCTCAGAAGCTGAGAGCTGGCTTTTCATCCTCTCACTCTCTGAGCAGAGGGGAAAATCTATTGATCCCAGCTGCCATCTTCTTTCTCCTCCAGGTGCTAGACTGTGTTAGTACCTTGAAAGCTTCGAGACTGGCAAGACAGAATCCAGTCCTCTGAGGAGACCCTTCAGAAAAGGTGGGTGCTAGATGCACAAATCAATGCCTTTCCACACCTGGGAAAAGCTGGGAGCTAGTGGGTCTCTTCTTGACTATATGGTTTCCTGCCAAGGGTAAGGATTCCAGAGGGTGCCCCAAATCTCACCATAGGCTTCAGTGAGTGATTTCATGTTCTTCTGGGAGCAGGAAACTTTTAATTAATTTCTGGATTTCTCAGGAAAATTTGTCCATGAATTGTTGCTGAATCTTTCTGTTTGTTGGGGAGGGAAAAAAAAAGTCCAGAGTTTCCTACTCTGTATCTTGCTAATGTCAATTCCATACGTTTTTTTTGTTGTTGTTGTTATCATACATTTGAGATTTTAGTAATATGTTTGTTTTGAAGAAAGGTAATTTGCATTTAAACTTTTGATTTATAATATAAATCGAAATATATTTATGGAGCTTCTCTGGTGGCTCAGGTGGTAAATTATCCATCTTCAATGCAGGAGACCAGGGTTTGATCCCTGGGTTGGGAAGATCCCCTGGGGAAGGGAATGGCAACCCACTCTAGTATTCTTGCCTGGGGAATTGCCATGGACAGAGGAGCCTGTCGGGCAACAGTCCATTGGGTTGCAAAAAGTTGGATGTGACTGAGCAACTAAACACAGCACAGCACATTATGATATTAATCAATGTTGTCACCTTTCCTATCTGTTTGAAAAACTCCTTTGGAATACGATGAATTGTTATAAAAGAAACTGTTGAAGCAAGAAGTTTTAAAAATGCTATCTATAACTCATGAAGCTGGAATTTTTTCTATTTCAAAATTATATATAATTATATATTCATATAATTATAGTCATAATATACATATCATTTTTCTACATTTCCTTACATTTTCTAGCATTATAATTATTAAATAATGACCAGCCAGAGTAAAAGGAACACTGCTCATAAGATGAATTTTTCTAGTTCCACAAAATAATACCTGGACATATGCACCTTTATTTTGGAAGGCCTTGGATTATACAGTAAGAATGATATCATAATTGCTCATACAAAGGTATTCCCACCATTTTCCTATTTGATCATCACAAAATTAAAACTAGCATTTATCTATGAATAATCAATCCTAGAGCTGGTTGAAATGAATACCTATTTTCCTGAATAAGAGGCCATTTTTTTATCAAAATAGTTTCCATCTGACTCTTTACTAAGAATTTCTACAATCCTAACACCTCATTGTGGTCTTTATCACTAATCTGGTTCAAATGTCTTCCTCACTCAGCAGTCTGTAACAGTTCTACTATGTGAACTTTCTTCCAGTTTCTAAAACTTTGTTAATTATTCTTTAAGAAAAAGAGACACATGACATGGCTTCAAAAAGGACCACACAGGAATAATGCCCTCAAAATTCTTTGCATAATAATGTATTAAAATTTATTCCTTTGCTTTTTGCTCTATGCTCAGCCAGGGATACAGGCAACCAAGTTTTGAATTCTGATTCTCACTTAGAGAAAACAACTTACTTCCTGGCCCTGATTAATTAGTTACCAGGACTATCTTTCATCTCAATTATCCCTCACAGACCCCTCCCTCTATGTTGTGCATGTCTGGTCAATGATCTCTTGCTGGCTGTGTGTACATTTTAGAACCTGCTGCGTGTCTGACTCTGTGCGACCCCATAGACGGCAGCCCACCAAGCTCCCCTGTCCCTGGGATTCTCCAGGCAAGAATACTGGAGCGAGTTGCCATTTCCTTCTCCAATGCATGAAAGTGAAAAGTGAAGGTGAAATCTCTCAGTCGTGTCCGACTCTTAGCAACCCCATGGACTGCAGCCCACCAGGCTCAGCCGTCCATGGGATTTTCCAGGCAAGAGTACTGGAATGGCGTGCCATTGCCTTCAATGTTTAGAATCTGAGTCAAATGCATTTTGCAAGATTTCATAAGCACATGCCTAATCAGTATTTATAATGAACATAACTAAAACAAAATTTCAAAATGGGCCATCTTTTACCCCATTTCTTTCAAACTTTCAATTTTCCATAATGTCACAATCCAGCCCAAAGAACTCAAAACCTCCAGAGCTGCTTCTCTGTCCTTCAGTCCCATGCTAGTAGTTTTCAGTTTACCTCTATTTTTCTGCAAAACTTCTTTTGAGCCATTCTCTCTGAAAGGAGCTCACACACTCCTACCTTCAACCCTGGGCCATTTGAATAGCAGCAAGAAAACCTCTAACAGCTAGACCTTTTTTTAAGTCCAATTCTTCTATACCATCTGCCAAAACTATCACAGAATCACAGAAAAATGCAGTTTCAAAGAGTCTAAAGAGATTTAATCCAGGGCTCTTCCTGTATTTTCCTATATCTGAGCTCTGATTTCCTCCCTTCACACTTGGCTCAAAATTCTCAATGACTTTCTTTAAGGTTACAAATTAAGTTCAAACATTTGACCTTACCATGCAAACTTGCAACCATCTGCAGTCAGTTCATCTTTCCAGGTTTATCTCTTCCCATTTCCCTCCATGATTAAGATATTTCAGTCTACCTATCTCACCCTTTCTAGTCATGTACTGATATATTTTCACTCCAATCCAAAAGAAGGGCAATGCCAAAAAATGTTCAAACCACCCCACAATTGTGCTCATTTTATGTGTTAGCAAGGTAATGCTCAAAATTCTTCAAGCTAGACTTCAACAATATGTGAACCAAGAAATCTCACATGTACAAGGTGGACTTAGAAAGGGTAGAGGAACCAGAGATAAAACTGAAACATCTGTTGGATCATAAAAAAAGGGAAAAGCAAGGGAATTTCAGAGAAAAGAAAAACATCTACTTCTGCTTCATTGACTATGCCTTTGATGGTGTGGATCACAACAAACTGTGGAAAATTCTTCAAGAGATGGGAATACCAGACCACTTTACCTACCTCCTGAGAAATCTGTATGCAGATCAAGAAGCCAACAGTTAGAACTGGACATGGGAAAACAGACTGGTTCCAAATTGGGAAAGGAGTACATCAAAGCTACATATTGTCACCCTGCTTGTTTAACTTATATGCATAGTACATCATATGAAAAGGTGGCCTGGATGAAGCACAAGCTGGAACAAAGACTGCTGGAAGAAATATCAATAACCTCAGATATGCAGATGACACCACCCTTATGGTAGAAAGTGAAGAGGAACTAAAGGTACTTTTGATGAACGTGAAAGAAAAGAGTGAAAAATCTGGCTTAAAACTCAACGTTCAAAAAATGAAGATAATGGCATTCAGTCTCACTTCATAGCAAATAGATGGGGAAAAAATTGAAACAATGACAGACTTTATTTTCTTGGGCTCCAAAATCACCACAGATGGTGACTGCAGCCATGAAATTTAAAAAATGCATGTGCCTTGGAAGAAAAGCTATGATGAATCTAGACAGAGCATTAAAAAGCAGAGACATCACTTTGCAGACAAAGATCCATCTAGTCAAAGCTATGGTTTTTCCAGTAATTATGTATGGATGTGAGAGCTGGACAATAAAGAAGACTGAGTGCTGAAGAATTAATGCTTTTGAACTGTGGTGGTGCTCGAGAAGGCTCTTGAGAGTCCTTTGGGCATCAAGGAGACCAAACCAGTCAATCCTAAAGGAAATCAACCTTGAATATTCATTCAAAGGACTGATACTGAAGCTGAAACTCCAATATTTGGCCACCTGATGCAAAGAGTCGACTCATTGGAAAAGACCCTGGTATTGGGAAAGATTGAAGGCAGGATGAGAAGGGGCCAGTGGATGATGAGATGCTGGGATGGCATCACCGACTCAATGGACATGAGTTTGAGTAAACTCCGGGAGATAGTGAAGGACAGGGAAGCCTGGTGTGCTGCAGTCCATGGTGTCGCAGAGTTGGACACAACTGATTGAACTGAACTGAGCTGAACTACTACTTTATTCTTTCCATCTATTAAGATTTGATTCTTTCCTATCTTTAGGTACCAGTTCATGCTTATTTCATTTCTGTATCTAAAGAGAATTTCAATCTTTGAGTTAGTTATTTCTATGAACGTATAACATGGCACATCAGCATCTTGGGTACCATTTACTGTTATAGGTAATGCTTAGTCTTTCTTCCCTGTCAAGACAATAATCTCCTTGAGGAGCTGTATTATTTACATTAGGCTTACTTTTTTCTCTTTTATAGAACACCTCCACTTGAGCTTTATGTATAGGAGGTTTCAATAAATTTTTGATGAGTGAGTGAATCAAAGTAAGAGATAGCATTTACTACCCACCCCCCTAATTCATTCTTTGGAATCTTGAGACACATGAGATGAGTTCACGCATTTCCCAGGCTCAGGGAAAAAAATATGGCTGACATTTTCTTTCATAGATCTCTGTGTTTTAATGACCATGATACAAATATGTTTATTTTATTTCTCTGTGCTATTCTGTTCAGTTCTTGTCACATTTTTCTTCTCTAATTAGAGGGTCTGTGTCTACAAATCATGAAATCTTCATGGGTTCAGTGACTTCCTGTAGTAAATAAATAAGATGATGTGGCTTCAGTGAATATGGTAACTACACTGTTATAAAGCCATCTTATAGAATGTACACTCAAGAACCAGCTGATACAGTGCTGCTCCTGTCTTTTAATCTTCTTGCCTTTTTCCAGAGAAAAATCCCACCTCATGTATTTTTTTTTCTCTTTAGCATAAAAACTATGAACTTTTGTGAGAATTAAAACAAACCTTCAACATCTATATCATTGGCTTTTTTGTCTCAGTTTTTATGTTTTTGTTAAAGAACATGTTGTTCATAACTTTATTGAGCTAATTATTTTAGAAAACCATATACATCTTATCAGTTTTATTGGTAACCTCATCTAGGATTTTGTTTTTAACTATTTAGTTTAGTTACAAACTAAGATAAAAGAAAGCCATATGTACTAAAACTTGATATATGATTTCCACTTTCAGCTACAATATGATATAAAAATTTTACTTAGATAGCAAGTTTCAAATTCACGGCTCATCAACAAGCCACTTCATCTTTTTTCTTTCTATAAAGAATGACAAATTGTGTTAAAGAGTTCAAAAGTAAAAATTAAAAAATCTGGAGTGTATGCGTTAAACATGGCTATGCAATATAATATACAATAGACGCTCAAACAACTTGAGGACTAGGGACACTGACCCCACACAGTAGAAAATAGATACAGATATAGAGATGGATATCCAACCCTCCCTCAATATCCATGTTTTCAAATATGTGGATTCAACCAGTAAAAAAAAGCATGTACTACTGTAACACATATTTACTGAAAAAAAAAAAAAACAACTTCCTATAAGCACAGTTATTGAAAACTCATGTTATTCAATGGTCAACAGTATGTAGCATATATAAATTTAGATTTTAAAGTGAAAGTGCTCGGTTGTGTCCGACTCTGCGATCCCGTGGACTATAAAGTCCATGGAATTCTCCAGGCCAGAATACTAGAGTGGGTAGCCTTTCCATTCTCCAGGGGATCTTCCCAGCCCAGGGATTGAATCCAGGTATCCCACATTGCAATCGGTTTATCAGCTGAGCCACAAGGGAAGCCCAAGAATATTGGAGTGGGTAGCCTATCCTTTCTCCAGGGGATCTTCCCAGCCCAGGGATTGAATCCAGGTATCCCACATTGCAATCGGTTTATCAGCTGAGCCACAAGGGAAGCCCAAGAATATTGGAGTGGGTAGCCTATCCTTTCTCCAGAAGATCTTCCCCACTCAGGAATCAAACCGGGGTCTCCTGCATTGCACATGGATTCTTTGCCAATTGAGCTATCAGGGAAGCCTTTTCTCAGTCTTAATATCTACAGAACTTCAAAGCTTCCTTGAGTATATAGTTCAAATCTACACCTAAATTCCATCTATTGTAGCAAAAGCATAGCTCTAAATTTCTGAGTCTTTTAACATGAAAACATATATGATTTTGAAAAAATGTTTATTGAATGCTGGATTTTTGCACATGTAATGTTATCTACTTTGATAATATAGGTTGTAATGCAAAACTATTTTTTCTTCCTTCTTTCATCCAACAAGCATTTATTAAGTTCCAAGTCTGTAGCAGATTCAGTGCATGGCACTGAAGGTAAGAAATTAAATAAGGCACATTTCAGCCACCAAATGTCTTACAGCTTATCAGAGGAATGTATGTGTAAACAACGCCTATCTTCTTTTACATCCTCCCTACGATGGCATCCCACTCCAGAACTCTTGACTGGAAAACCCCATGGATGGAGGAGCCTGGTAGGCTGTAGTCCATGGGGTTGCAAAGAGTCGGACACGACTGAGCGACTTCCCTTTCACTTATCACTTTCATGCATTGAAGGAAATGGCAACCCGCTCCAGTGTTCTTGCCTGGAGAATCCCAGAGACAGGGGAGCCTGGTGGGCTGCCGTCTATGGGGTCGCACAGAGTCGGACACGACTCAAACGACTTAGCAGCAGCAGCATGATCCCTTATTAGTGTGTGTATCGTGTATAATAGGGGAAGATGTTACACTCAACCATATGAAAATGTGTTTTTGTAATCAAGAGTGATTGAATATCAGCAATGTCACATGGTTCCATTTACAAAAAGAAATGGAAAATCTAAATGAATAGAATGATGATCAAATATAAAACAAGTCCTGGATAATGCATCCAGATTCTCTAGACTAGGAGAAATGCAGACTGCATCATTCCTGGGCTTCTTTGCTCTCAGATTCATTTCCCCCTTTCTCTGCTCTGTGCTACTACGGGACTGATCCCTTTAAGTTATAGATTGTCCAATTACAACTCTGTCTGGGAACTGTAAGGTAGCACTTTTCTGTCAATGGAAGTGTCTTTGGTTGTGTCTTTGTTTTTCAAGAGCTGCAGCTCCTACTGGGAAAACCCACCACCACTATTTACGCTTCTTCTGAGTGACCCCAAGCCCTTAGGCTCTGTACTATCATCTCCTTCCTTTGTTCTTCTAATTTAAGATTCACAGTGTCTTTCTATTATTGGGGTTTTTTTTTAATATCAAAGCTATGTACTTTTCTTTAATTATTTTTATTTTTTTAATTTTATTTTTATTTTATTTAACTTTACAATATTGTATTGGTTTTGCCATGTATCAAAATGAATCTCCCACAGGTATACATATGTTTCCCATCTTGAACCCTCCTCCCTCCTCCCTCTCCTTACCATCCTTTCTCCTGCCAAGTTTCTTAGTTATTTTTAAAATCATTTGTCTTATATTATCTGAGATTTACATATACAGAATATTTTCTGTTTTGTGAATATGAATAAACCCGACGGATACAAAATTAAGGGGCAAATGTGCTCATATCTCTCTTATTTCTGACTACAGAGAAATGTCCTTCCTTCAGGAGCAGCAAGTGATCCACCCTTATCCTAAGAAAGATAAAGGCTATCCCTGAACAGCCTCCTCAGTTCTTTCAGAGACAAAGTGATTAAGCTTATTGATCAGCTAATGATTTTTCTCCCCTTAAATGAGCTTCCTTTATCCCAGCACCTCCATCTTTCCAGCAACTGGAAAATCTTAACCTTAGCCAAGATATCTAATGTCAAGTTAACCTCTAATCTAACCTCTTCATAATGCTGTTCGGCTAGGATTAAGAATAGATCAACATTTTATATCTGGCAGACTATAAAATTATCAGTATTGTTTGCTAGAAAATATAGATACTAGCTTCTCTACTCGGAGATTCTGACTCGGGGTCAGAATGTGGCAAAGGAATCTAGATTTCAGCAACATACTTAAGAACATTCAGATAAAGGTTTTCTGTGGGCCGTGATGCTTGGCTGCATCAAGGAAAATAAATCACTAGAGTCATCTGGACATTTGGGAAGTGCCCCTATAACATGTTCCCTGAGCTACTCTTTCTCCTTTTTAGGCCTGTAGGCCTAGAAACTTTGGAATTATCACCTTTACTAAAGAACTCCTTAGGGCAGAACCAGACTCCTATACTGCCTATGTCCTTTTGACAAAGTCCAATGATTACTTCCAGAGCACAGTCAAGGATGATAGATAGACAGACAGACAGATAGATAGATACTTATATAATATCATTTTACATATACTATGTATCTTTATGGGTTTCCAAGGTGGTGCTAGTGGTAAAGAACACTCCTGCCAATGCAGGTTAGATGTAAGAACACTGGTTAGCAAAGGCGAAAAGGAAAGATATAAACATCTGAATGCAGAGTTCCAAAGAATAGCAAGAAGAGATAAGAAAGCCTTCTTCAGCGATCAATGCAAAGAAATAGAGGAAAACAGCAGAATGGGAAAGACTAGGGATCTCTTCAAGAAAATCAGAGAGACCAAAGGAACATTTCATGCAAAGATGAGCTCGATAAAGGACAGAAACAGTATGGACCTAACAGAAGCAGAATATATTAAGAAGAGATGGCAAGAATACGCAGAAGAATTGTACAAAAAAGATCTTCATGACCCAGATAATCATGATGGTGTGATCACTGACCTAGAACCAGACATCCTGGAATGTGAAGTCAAGTGGGCCTCGGAAAGCATCACTATGAACAAAGCTAGTGTAGGTAATGGAATTTCAGTTGAGCTATTCCAAATCCTGAGAGATGATGCTGTGAAAGTGCTGCACTCAATATGCCACCAAATTTGGAAAACTCAGCAGTGGCCACAGGACTGGAAAAGGTCAGTTTTCATTCCAATCCCAAAGAAAGGCAATGCCAAAGAATGCTCAAACTACTGCACCATTGCACTCATCTCACATGCTAGTAAAGTAATCATCAAAATTCTCCAAGCCAGGCTTCAGCAATATGTGAACCGTGAACTTCCTGATGTTCAAGCTGGTTTTAGAAAAGGCAGAGGAACCAGAGATCAAATTGCCAACATCTGCTGGATCATGGAAAAAGCAAGAGAGTTCCAGAAAAGCATCTATTTCTGCTTTACTGACTATGCCAAAGCCTTTCACTGTGTGGATCACAATAAACTATGGAAAATTCTGAAAGAGATGGGAATACCAGACCACCTGATCTGCCTCTTGAGAAGTTTGTATGCAGGTCAGGAAACAACAGTTAGAACTGGACATGGAACAACAGACTGGTTCCAAATAGGCAAAGGAGTACGTCAAGGCTGTATATTGTCACCCTGTTTATTTAACTTCTATGCAGAGTACATCATAAGAAATGCTAGACTAGAAGAAACACAAGCTGGAATCAAGATTGCTGGGAGAAATATCAAAAACCTCAGATATGCAGATGACACTTTCTTCTTATGGCAGAAAGTTAAGAGGAACTCAGAAGACTCTTGATGAAAGTGAAAGAGGAGAGTGAAAAAGTTGGCTTAAAGCTCAACATTCAGAAAATGAAGATCATGGCATCTGGTCCCATCACTTCATGGGAAATAGATGGGGAAACAGTGGAAACAGTGTCAGACTTTATTTTTGGGGGCTCCAAAATCACTGCAGATGGTGACGGCAGCCATGAAATTAAAAGACACTTACTCCTTGGAAGGAAAGTTATGACCAACTGATAGCATATTCAAAAGCAGAGACACTACTCTGCCAACAAAGGTTCATCTAGTCAAGGCTATGGTTTTTCCTGTGGTCATGTATGGATGTGAGAGTTGGACTGTGAAGAAGGCTGAGCCCCGAAGAATTGATGCTTTTGAACTGTGGTGTTGGAGAAGACTCTTGAGAGTCCCTTGGACTTCAAGGAGCTCCCACCAGTCCATTCTGAAGGAGATCAGCCCTGGGATTACTTTGAAAGGAATGATGCTAAAGCTGAAACTCCAGTACTTTGGCCACCTCATGTGAAGGGTTGACTCATTGGAGAAGACTCTGATGCTGGGAGGGATTGAGGGCAGGAGGAGAAGGGGACGACAGAGGATGAGATGGCTGGATGGCATCACTGACTCGATGGACGTGAGACTCAGTGACCTCCGGGAGTTGGTGATGGACAGGGAGGCCTGGCGTGCTGCAGTTCATGGGGTCGCAAAGAGTCAGACACAACTGAGCGACTGATCTAATCTGATAGATACCTGGGCCAGGAAGATCCCCTGGAGGAGGGCCCAGCAACCCACTCCAGTATTCTGGTCTGGAGAATCCCATGGACAGAGGAGCCTGGTGGGTTATAGTCCATGGGGTTGCAAAGAGTTGCGCATGACTGAAGCAACTTAGCATACAGTCACACATGCATATATCTATATAACAGCATACATATCCACTTATCTGATATCTACTTATCTGGTAAAAGGGAGATTCAGGTGGATCAATTCATACATGGCAATATAAAAGACTGAGTAGAAAACATGAATCTATAAAAATGTTTATTTTTATTTCTTTAAAGAAAAAAGAATAAGCGCCCTGCATGCCCTCTCCAAGGGTTTTAATGGGGTATAAATCCAACCTTATTTCATTGGATCAGAAAGCTGAAGTTCACTAATCATTAATATTCTTTATTCTTTTTATTAAACTATAATGAATCACTCTGAATGATGCAAATTTGGTGATAAAATAATTCAAAATGTATATCTTCCAGTGTTTGTCCTTTTCTTCAGTAATTGATCCACTAATTGAAAATAAATATCACATTAAACATAACTTCTTTATCACCATTAGATAACATAAATTAACTTGTATCGCTGGATTTACAAATAGTATTAGTGAGAAGATAGTTTGGCTGAAATCTCAAGTTTTCTACTGCACATGGAAAAGTCAGTGAAGTCTGTTCTGCAAGAGATATCTTGAGGAAAAGAAAGACAGTCACAGATTGAGAAAAAAACATTAGACAAGAACTGTTAGGATAAAGAACTATAAAATGATAATAAACATAAGCAACCAATTTTTAATGGGAAAGAGATTTGATGTAACATTTTATCAAAAATGATGTACAAATGTCCAATAACTGTATGCAGAAGTGCACAGCTTTATCAGGGAAAAGCAAATTAAAATGACAATGAGATAACACATACCTCAGAGCGACTGAAAATAAAGAGACCAACACCTTCAGTGTCGACAAGGATATGGAGAAGCTCTCATGCATTGCTGGAAATGTAAACTGGTACTACGGTACTGGAAATTTTATATGTAACTTTTTAGAAACGTGCTATATTTTTTTTAATTTTATAATAAACATTTTAGAAAATGAACATAGGTTTTAAACAGATTTTACAAAAGAAAATATTCAAAATCATATGTAAAGATATCCACAATCAATAGCATCAGAAAAGTGTTAATTAAAACACAATAAGATACTTCTACACAGCCACAAGTATGGCTAAAATTAAAAAGTCTGATGATAGGAAGTGCTGATGAAGTTGTGGAGTAAGAGCAACATTTATACTTTGATGATGGGAAGGTAAAATTGTACAATCACTTTGGATAACATTTTGGCAACAATTTCTTACATCATACAACCCCAAAATTCTATTTCAAACTATTAAACAAAGACAAATTAAAATACATATCCACATGAAGAATTGCATATGAGTCTTAATAGTATGTAGCTTTATTCATATTAATAACCCCAAACTAGAAGCATACTGGAGAAGGCAATGGCGCCCCACTCCAGTACTCTTGCCTGGAAAATCCCATGCACGGAGGAGCCTGGTTGGCTGTAGTCCGTGGGGTCACTAAGAGTCGGGCACGACTGAGTGACTTCACTTTCACTTTTCACTTTCATGCATTGGAGAAGGAAATGGCAACCCACTCCAGTGTTCTTGCCTGGAGAATCCCAGGGATGGGGGAGCCTGATGGGCTGCAGTCTATGGGGTCACATAGAGTCGGACACGACTGAAGTGACTTAGCAGCAGTAGCAGCAGAAGCATACTAAATGGCTCAAAGCTTGTGAATGGATAAATATTGTAGTATAGGCATACAACTGAATGATACTGAGCAATAATATGGACTGAATTAGTAATACAGGCAACATCATGGATATATCCAAAATCACGCTGAACAAAAGAAGCCAATTCAAAGGAGTACATTTACATGAAAATCTAATAAAACAAGCTAATGTGAACTTTTAGAAAACAGAAGAGTACAAAGAAGATGAGTGAAGTTTTTGAGATGGAGATGGTGGAAATTTCTATATCTTCTTTGCAGTGACATGTATATACACGGATGTATGTCCTTATCAAAACTCACAGAACTGTGAACTTAAAATGATAGCGTTCAATTATATGTAAAATTGTACTTCAACTTAGTTTAATACAAAAATATGAATTGCTGTTACTGGCTTTGTTGTGGAAAATGTTGAGAATTCTGTACTTGAGGACAAGCGTGGTAAAGCAGAGGCCAGTGTCCCCTCAAGTGTGAAAGAGAAGACCAGCCAGCTGCTAGAGTCCTAGCTAGCTCATTGTTTTCTCCCTCCCCAGGGTGTGAGAGGTGTGCTTCACTTAAAAATGGTCTCTATTGTCACTAAGGGGAGGCAGAAAGGAGAGCAAGAAAAAGACATAGAAAAGCCAATGTCAAATGGCTTGACATTAGGCCTGGTCCTAGAATTGCACTTATTTAGAGTGAGCTTCTGTCCCAGTTTCCCCAGGGTCATTTCCAGTTTATTATTCTTGTCCTGTTGCAATTACTAATAGTGTCCCTTTTGACCCTGGTTGAGTGTTCTAGTTTAGTTTATAAATATTACAGTCACCCAAGCTTTGCAAACACTCAAAACTGATGGCTTAGAATCAGGATTAATATGAGAAATCATCCAGCTAGTCTTTCCCACGTTTTTACTATCTTTATATTTTTAACTGATGTGCTTCACAGAGAAGGCAATGGCACCCCCCACTCCAGTACTCTTGCCTGGACAATCCCATGGATGGAGGAGTCTGGTGGGCTACAGTCCATGAGGTCGCTAAGAGTAGGACACAACTGAGGGACTTTACTTTCACTTTTCACTTTCATGCATTGGAGAAAGAAATGGCAACCCACTCCAGTGTTCTTGCCTGGAGATTGCCATGGACAGAGGAGCCTGGCAGGCTACAGTCCATGGGATCATAAAGAATTGGATACAACTGAGCAACCCACCCCAGTACTCTTGCCTGGAAAATCCCATGGATGGAGGAGCCTGGTGGGCTCCAGTCCATGGGGTCGCTAAGAGTCGGACACGACTGAGCGATTTCACTTTCACTTTTCACTTTCATGCATTGGAGAGGGAAATGGCAACCCACTCCAGTGTTCTTGCCTGGAGAATCCCAGGGACGGGGGAGCCTGGTGGGCTACCGTCTACGGGGTCGCACAGAGTCGGACACGACTGAAGAGACAGCAGCAGCAGCAGCAGCAGCAGCAGCTGTGCTTCATCCTCTGCTCCAAATTGGAAACATTTTTATAGACCATTTCTAGAATTTTCCAACCTGCTTCTGTCTTTGGTCAACTCTACGTGTCAGATTTAAACCTCAGAACCATGTCTGAAAGATCAGAACCTGTGTCCTTTGTCTGAACCAAGTGCTTAGAACACATAGCACATTTCACACCTACTTCCCTCTGCTCTAAATGATTGCCACATGGCACAGCAGAATGGAAACTTTGTTGTTGGATTTTTTTCATTAATTAATGCATTTATTTTAATTGAAGGCTAATTACTTTACAATATTGTGGTGGTTTATGCCATACATCGACATAAATCAGCCATGGATGTACATGTGTCCCACCATTCTGAACTCTCCTCCCACCTCTCTCCCCACCCCATCCCTCTGGATTGTCCCAGAGCAACAGCTTTGAGTGCCCTCCTTCATGCATTGAACTTACACTGGTCATCTATTTTACATCTGGTAATATACATGTTTCAATGCTATTCTTTCATATTGTCCCACCCTCACATTCTCCCACATGGACCAAAAGTCTGTTTTTTACATCTGTGTCTCTTTTGCTGTCTTACATATAGGGTTCTCATTACTATCTTTCTAAATTCCATATATATGCATTAATATACTATATTGGTGCTTCTCTTTCTGGCTTATTTCAGTCTGTATAATAGGCTCCAGTTTGATCCACCTCATTAGAACTGACTCAAATGTGTTCTTTTTTTTATAGCTGAGTATTATTCCATTTTGTATATATGCCACAACTTCCTTATCCATTTGTCTGCTATTTTTTAATAACCTCTAAAATTTGTTAGGCATACCTGCTAATTTTTGTTGTTATTTAGCAAGGACTTCGGAGAAGGCAATGGCACCCCACTCCAGTACTCTTGCCTGGAAAGTCCCATGGACGGAGGAGCCTGGTGGGCTGCAGTCCATGGGGTCGCGAAGAGTCGGATACGACTGAGCGACTTCACTTTCACTTTTCACTTTCACACATTGGAGAAGGAAATGGCAACCCACTCCAGTGTTCTTGCCTGGAGAATCCCAAGGACGGGGGAGCCTGGTGGGCTGCCGTCTCTGGGGTCGCACAGAGTTGGACACGACTGAAGCAACTTAGCAGCAGCAGCAGCAGCAAGGACTTTGATTATAACACTAGAGTTTAGTTTGAAAACACTCCTGAAGATACAGATATAAATTTACTCCAAAAATGAGTTTATTCTGTCCTTTCTAGGTCCTAATAGATGCATGTATTTCCCAACTATCTGATTGTTTTGTGGATCTCCACGTTTCCCCAGTGTTGTTTCCAATTACCGCTAGTAGCCTATTCAAGCTTAGTAGAGATAAAGGTGTACAATAATAGTTTGCAGACTGAAATAAATTTTATTTATACCTGCCTGCATGAAAAAAAAATAAATTCCTGAGGAAGAAGTCCACAAAGCTAGGAATCTTATATGGTGCACTGAATATATTGAAGACTGCTGCTGCTACTGCTAAGTTGCTTCAGTCATGTCTGACTCTGTGCGACCCCATAGACGGTAGCCCACCAGGCTCCCCCATCCCTGGGATTCTCCAGGCAAGAACACTGGAGTGGGTTGCCATTTTCTTCTCCAATGCATGAAAGTGAAAAGTGAAAGTGAAGTTGCTCAGTCATGTCAGACTCTTAGTGACCCCATGGACTGTAGCCCACCAGGCTCCTCCATCCATGGGATTTTCCAGGCAAGAGTACTGGAGTGGGTGCCATTGCCTTCTCCAATATTGAGACAAACTTTATCTAATCAACAATAGTGACTCAGGATAACTCTGCCATTTGCTATAGAATTCTCACTTAGGAAGAATCACATCTTTAGAGTTCAGTGCAGTTCCTTAACAGACAGGAAACCAAATTAATTAAGAGGAATACTTTACCTTAAAAAGCCACATAACCAAATAGCAACACATGCAGAGAGATAAGTGAAGATATAAGTATAGAAAGGCTGAGGCACTACTTTGCATGGACTATCAAACATAATTGCATGTTAAAAGATCTTTAAGAAAAGCAGGAGCACTCATTAGAACAATAATATGATGTTGACATCATATGTAAAATTACTATATCTAGTCACCAGACCTGGTTGTTAAGGGATGTAGTGTCTTGTCTGTAGTGCATTTCCATAAGTCACTTTTTTATTATCAGTATGCAAGCCAACCACAATATTAAATTGCTGGAGGAAAAGAGAAAGCAAGGATGAAGTCTTATCTAATCTGCAAAATACAATGATTAAGTGTACTGTCTTTAGTAGGGTGTTACAGAAAGTCAAGTAATAAAATTTCCCATCTTGATTCTACATTTTGCAGGGGAGAAATAGTCAACAGCAACATTAATAGCAACACAAGTGTAAAGGAGCCAGAAGGAAATCATAAAATGCTAGCAAGGAGGACTTTTTTATTTCCCCAACATAAGAGAAACATTGATTGGAGTGTTTTTTGTTTTTAATTTATACAATTCACATTTAATTTAGAAGAAAATTCACAATAAATGATGCTCTTTATTTATGACTTTGGGTAATATGTCCTTTTTATTTGTTTGAGTAGTTGATTCAGAAAATAATCAAAAAACAACACAAAAATTAAAACTTGCTTGAGAATGAAAAATGATTCCATAACCCTAAAGATTTTTTCCTATAATGCATTATTGCTTTAATAAAAATCTACATTCTCCAACTGACCTTTTTTCCTTTGGTGGAGATTTTAGCTACTACATAAGCAAAATAAAATTAAAGCCTGGAATGGGACTTTCCCATAGTCAGTCTTGTTTTTCCAAATATTTACTCTAAGACCATGGTTTGATTACACAGACAACAACCAAAAAAATCAGAAAGAAGTTTATTTGCATAAACAATAACAAAAAGTTGTATTTTTAAAATACTTCCCAGTTTATATTGCATTGTTTTTACAAATATTGCCACACAACTCCATTCCCATACAGCAAATAGCACTCCCATTTTATAGATGAAGCATATGGGAAATGCAAAATATAAGTGTCTGCCTATAGTCACTAGCTAGTAAAGAAAAAAAGCACAGCATTAATCCCAGGTCTTCTCTAAGACTCATGGTTGCTATCACTGCTAAAATCCATCTATTGTTTTGGTTCTGTGCAAATAAAAACACACATAGCAAAAGCTGTGAGTTCAGTTTTATTGGGAAACTTCCTAAAGGCTATAGCCTAGAAGATCACCTCTCAGATCAGACTGCCCTGAGGAACTTCTCAGCAGAGGTAAGGGGAAGTCAGCATATAAGTGCTTTTGGTAAGGGGATATTTACAACTAAGCACATGTCTCCACAGAAGGTTGCCACTGGTCACAAGGAACCACTATTTTAGTTAATGGTTTTAGTATTTTTCTAAGTATTTGTTGTTGTTCAGTCACTCAGTCATGCCCGACTCTTTGCAACCCCATGGACTACAGCATGCCAGGCTTCCCTGTCCTTCACTATCTCCTGGAGTTTGCTCAAACTCATGTCCATTGAGTCCTTGAACCCATCCAATCATCTTATTCTCTGTTGCCCCTTCTCTTCTTGCCCTCAATCTTTCCAGGCACCAGAGTCTTTCCAATGACTCAGCTCTTTGCATTCTAAGTATAGTAAGATGCAAGATTCCAGATTAATAGAACTGTTTCCCGAAAATACCTAACTATCTGTAGGCCTGTACTGCCACTTTTCCCTGAGCATAGAATGCCTCATTCCTCATTTCCATCTTGAACTCCTTTCAAGGTGTGTTAAAGGTCAGTAATGTCTGTGGCTCATGACCAAATCCTTATAGAACCAGATATTGAGTGATATTTTTTTAGTTGTCAGTTCAAACTCTCAACACCAGTTTGGAAGATAACATAAGAGTGCAACTGATTATACAAATCAGTCATAATTTCACCACAGCCTCAGCTTTGGGTGTTGTTCTATCATACAGTCATGTCCGACTCCTTGCCACATCACAGACTGCAGCACACCACGGTCATCTGTCCTCCACTATCACCCAGAGTTTACTCAAATTCATGCCCATTGAGTTGGTTATGCTACCTAACCATCTCATTCTCTGTAGACCCCTTCTTTTGCCTTCCATCTTTCCCACCATCAGGGTCCTTTCCATCAAGTTGGTTCTTTGCATCAAGTGGCCAAAGTATTGAAGCTTCATCATCAGTCCTTCCAATGAATATTTAGACTTGATTTCCTCTGGGATTGTCTGGTTTGATCTCCTTGCAGCCCAAGGGACCCTTAAGAGTCTTCTTAAGCATCACAGTTCAAAAGCATCAATTCTTTGGTACTCAGCCTTCTTTATGGTTCAATTTTCACATCCATACATGACTATTGGAAAAACCAGCTTTTGATCATGCAATCAATGTTTAGAACATCAGTAAAACTTAGCAATTTATCATAGTTTTAAAATTTGTATGTGTATATCCATTGTTTTTATTGGAGCACATATTTCAGTAACAACCACTTTATAAATAAGGTTGCTGTGCAAATTAGCCATCTTTTTGGATAAATTATTTAGTATCTTTAGTTTCTCACTTGAAAATAACAAAAAAAAAACCTATTCAAGGTAGAAAATGTTTATTATATTTTTTCTGCTTTTAAATGTCACTACAGTCAAAATCTCAATGTCATATTGTCAATAATTTGTTGTACTCCATCTCTGTCTGGTTTGTTCTATTGGAAAGCTTAAAATTTGCATTTTTTTATTTTAAAACATTCCTCAAAACTGATAAAACTTTGACAGGTTTCTAATGATGCTGTGATAACATATAAGGGCAATTGGAAATGACTGCTTTCATAATAACCATATTAATGTATTTTGACATTTTTTGACCTCCCCCCTCCCCCCAAAAAAAGCCTCAATGTCCACATCTAATAACTTTTCTCTCACGTTATGTGTATCTCAAGGCCCTTCTATGATTATATGCCCTGCTCTCCATTAAATAGCTTCTCTCTTTCCTTCTATGAAATGACAGATAAAACATGTGATTTCTTCTCATACGTTTGACTAGATCTTTCACCTTAAATTGCCTCTTTCCCACCTCATCTAAACTCCTGCATCCCACCTAAGCTGGAAGACGCCCCATTGTTTTAACTCATTCCCTTATCTTGCTAAACTATCTGTCTTGACAGAGAAGCAAACAGAAGCACAAAAAGATTTAAGAATTTATGTCTTGGACCAAAAAGACATATTCAAATCTCCAGTCTACCACTTACCAACTATGTAATTTTAACAAATCATTTGGTTTCCAGAGCACCACTTCCACCTCTATAAATGGGAGTGGCTTGTGAGTGATATCAGCTTCAAAGAGTTGTGAGAATTAATGAAATAAAATAAAAGCACTAAGCAAAGTGGAACATAATAAAGGTTTAATAAATGGTGGTTAATTTTATCATAAATGAAGATCTGATTACCTCCTATTGCTTCTGATATTACTTCTATGGAGCTGATTTCTAAATCTCTATCTTTAGCAATTTTCTATATTTCTCCTAAAAGACTTTCTCCTTTCCAACTACCCTGATCCAAAAACTCTGGAGCACTATTTCACTTTCTTCTCTCCCATTTGATTCATGTTATGCTATGGATGTGTCTATGCCTCTGTAGAACACTTCTGAACATGCTGTTGACTCCAGCATCCCATAAGCATTTGTATTTTCTCTTGGACATTTTCGATGGTGCTAATTTTCTATCAAATAAAGTTAAAATATTCTATATTTTATTCATTGATCCACCTACCACCTATTTATTGAATATGCAGACTACATACATTCAATGCATGTTCAATCTCTCCCAGATTCATATTTACCAAAAAAAATTGGTTATTTCACAATTTCTTAATGATTAGTGTTGGAGAATTGGACTTGTTTCAGTGATTCTCAAAAATATATTTTGCAAACAGTGTACGTGGGAAGTTCCTTATTTAATTGCCTCAAATCGTGCATTTTACTGGCTGACAATTAAAAAGGAAGGGGATGTTAGGATCTGGATAGAGGAAGAATTATGTTTAAAAAAACCTATTTTCCTTTATTTATTTTCATGGATAATATTTATATTTTCTATTGTCATCATTGATATACATTTTTAATACACATTTCTTTACTGGAGTGCACATGTAAAATCAGGACATTTTGTACATAAGTTTGCCTGTGTGGAATCAGCCATGTTTAGGGAAGTTATTTGGATTGCTTTCCCCAAGCACAATATAATCTATTCAAGTTGAAAAATATTCAGTGGATGTATCAACATGTATATGCTTCTACCTAACAGAAAGAGGCATATGCCCAGATGTAACTCTGTATATTTTTAAATAATAACTGCTGCTGAGTTTGGTGCATCCCCAAACTTTAGGCACAAGTCTTTCTAAATCATATGCAGATTCTCACATGAATTACTACCATGCCCAGGACTTTGGGACAGCTGGCAGAGAAAGTTCCTTCTATTACTTTTCTTGTAGCATTACCTCTTATGATTAATTCTCTCTTCAAGCTGCTTAGTGGTTAAGAGATAATTAAGGGATAGCAGATATACGTCTTTACAGATCAATTAGAAGCTATATGTCATACATTCTTTCACATTACTCTTCATAAACTCTCCCATAAAGCTGAATTAATTTCCAAATAATAGTTAGCTTAATAGCATGAAGCTTCTGAGAGCATCTTTGGGCTTTCCTCTACTATTCCACCAAGCTTTCCCATACTACTATTCCCTCTCCATTGTATTTCCCTTCCTTTTTTGTGATAAAATTCTCATTTTGTTCTTACCTCAAATATTTTTAGTTATTGATACAGATTAGGTGGTCCTTGAAATTTAAATAAACTAAAATTCTATTAATCACAGACTAAAGATTTTAAAATAAACTGACTTAACTGGAGAATTCATCATAAATTGTTTTTTTTAAAACCCATTTTTAACAATAAGAAAACTATTTTCAAGATTTTCCATAACTAGTGAATTCCCTGAGGGGTCAGGACTTAAATATTTGAATCTCTGTTACTATGTATTTTTAACAATCTGTTTCCCATAGAAATGACTCAAAATCTTTTTGTTACATTTCAAATATCTTGGAATAATTCTCCAGAAAGCATTGGTCTATTTCATTAACATAATCAGAGTGGGAGCATTGCTGAATTAGGTAAAACATAGAAAGTGTATTTAATAGAATAGGAAGTTCTGGGCCATTTAAAATACTATTAACATTAAACAAGGAGAAAAAATAAACCAAAAAAAAAGGAAAATAAAAATAAACAGTAATGTAGCGTTGTAAGGAAATCAAAGAGTGGCATATTAGAAAGGGAGAAAATTTTACTAAGTGCTATGAATCCCCTATTCAAAAATAACTTTCTTGAAACACATTCCAGAAACATATTCCATATGAATTTGCTTATATTCCCTGCCAAAATAGGAAACCAGTTGCTATAGGAAGTAACAAGGCAAGTCACTTTGGGTGTAATGTGCTTTTTGGATGTAAATTGGCAACGCTCTGGTGAAAAAAAAAGATGAACACAGTAAACAAGTCTCATTTGATGAAAGGTGCTATGAATAGAAAATCAAACATTCATGAAAGCCTGTGTCTTATTAACCTAGTTATATTAAGGAATCAAGATTGTCAGAAGAAATATCAATAACCTCAGATGTGCAGATGACACCAACGTAGTGGCAGAAAGTGAAGAGTAACTAAAGAGCCTCTTGAAAGTAAAAAGAGAATGAAAAAGCTGGGTTAAAGCTCAGCATTCAAAAAACAAAGATCACAGCACCCAGTCCCATTGCTGCTGCTGCTGCTAAGTCACTTCAGTCGTGCCCAACTCTGTGCGTTCATGGCAAATAGATGAGCTAACAATGGAAACAGTGACAGACTTTATTTTTGTGGGCTCCAAAATCATTGCTCACAGTGATTGTAGGCATGAAATTAAAAGACATTTGCTCTTTGGATGAAAAGCTATGAAAAACCCAGATAGAATATTAAAAAGTGGAGACATCACTTTGCTGACAAAGGTCCATATAGTCAAAGCTATGGTTTTCCCAGTAGTCATGTATGGACGTGTGAGTTGGACCATAAAGAAGGCTAAGTGCCGAAGAATTGATATTTTTGAACTTTGGTGCTGGAGAAGACTCTTGAGAGTCCCTTGGACAGCCAGTCAATCCTAAAGGAAATCAACCCTGAATATTCATAGAAAGGACTGATGCTGAAGCTGAAACTCCAATATTTTGGCCATCTGATGTGAAGAGCCAACTCATTGGAAAAGACACTTATGCTTTTGAGCTTGAGGACACGAAGAGAAGGTGGTTACAGAAGATGAGATGGTTAGACGACATCATCGACTAAATGGACATGAGTTTGAGTCAACTCCAGGAGGAAGTGAAGGACTGGGAAGCTTAGCGTGCTGCAGTTCATGGGGTTGCAAAGAGTAGGACACGACTGAGCAACACAGCATTAAAGACTGCATGACATGAACCTTTGAATCATAATGTAGTCAAAATAGAAATAATAAGCCTACAAAAATCATTTTCCAAAAAACTAGGTAAGTTTCTATTTTTTTTTTTTTTTTTTTAGTTTTACACTTTCTAAAATGAACATTGCTCTGATAACTTTCCTCATTCTTTGTGCAATTTAATTTCATTGTGATAGATGCCTTCATTCACACAGATGCACTCCAACAATATCCACTTTCACCTGCATTTTTTCTTCTTTGTCCCACATGTCCCAGAACTGAAATGTCTCCCAAGATTCCTCTATCTATTGAGCGCCCTCTTCTAAAAAATATTTAAATATAACATATGTCTGTTCTCTGCCCTTCTTCTAATTGCTAGAACAGCTAGGGCTAAGGATACTTGCTGATAGGAGTAGGAGATCCAGAGTCCACAAGTGAGAATATTTTCATCACAGCTAAAAGTGGAGAACAAAGCCAGAACAGAGAGACTTTGGGAGAAAACACAGGGGAAATAAGTCCTAGATCTCTGTTACCACTAATACAATGCTGATTCACTTGTATAGTATGTACCAGACACTTTTATAACTATTCACGTATTTGCTTAGTCACTAAGTCATGTCTGACTCTTTTGCGACCCCATGGACTGCAGTCTGCCAGGCTCCTCTGTCCATGGGACTTCCCAGACAAGAATACTGGAGTGGATTGCCATTTCCTTTTCTGAGGGATCATCCTGACCCAGGGATCAAACTCACATCTCCTGTATTGGCAGGGAGACTTTTACCTCTGAGCCACCAGGGAAGCCCATTTATTTAGTTAATTCTCTCCAAAACCTTACAGAGAGGATAATAGAGCATTTCCCATTTTTTACTGATGACGAAACTGAGGCGTACGCTATTCACAAACCTCGCCAAGGTCAATGCAGACTGGCAGAATCAACGGGCATTTTAGTTTAATAGATGATACTTTTAACCATGACCATGTATTGCTTCCCAAGAGAAGAGACACTTTGACCTCAGGAGTACTGTTATATAATAGTCTTTGAACTTTTCTCAGGGAAGTTGTCCACTCCTCCTCTTATTGCAGTTTTTCTAGTCTTTGAGATCCTGTGAATGGGCCCTCAGGTAAATCTAATCCAGTTCAGGTGTAAAACCATATTAACGCATAAATGACAGAAATTTTCTACTACTTTGTACCCATTATTATTATGTTTCAATGGGGAAAACTGGCTGATGAGAAAAAAACACAAAGATGCTTTTACTCAGGAATTGTAAGGAAATGGTCAGGTAAATTATATAAGAACATGACATTGTAGCCATACTCATAAATCTCTCTCAGGCTTTCAGTAAACCAGGTTCCAACTCAGTGGTCTGAAAATTTCAGAAAATTTCAGAATTGATTTTCTACTGATACAGGTTGACTCATACAGGTCGACCAACTCACTTGCACCCCATCCTGCTTTGACTGATCACTGCTTATTCCAGGTCAGTTAAAACTTTCACCCCTTGTCCTGTCACTAGTGTTTTTCAACATACTCCTTATTTCTCATTTTCATACCCCATACTTGTAGGTGGAGCAGCAGATTACAGTCAGAAGCAGAAATGAAAGGATTGCAATGTTCTATTTCTGAAAATGGATAAGGAAAAATGGACTTTATTTTCTAGGCAGAAAATGAAAACATAGAAGATACAAGCACAATTGAGTATGCTCAATTTACTTAATTTATCAGGAATATCTCTGAATGCTGTCTTCTGGAATTTTGTCTTATGTAAGGTACAAAATGGGTACGCTTTTCTCTCTATGACACACCTTGAATTCTGTAACAATGCATACTTTGAATGTTTCAGAGTACAGAGACTCATTCTAGGGTTTCTTATCACTTTCCAAGGAGCATGCCTTGAAAGAGGAGATCTAAATGAGGGATAAAGAGGAATGGTTTCTCAGTTTTCTTTCATTTTCTCAATTGTCTCCATATTCACATATTTTTAATTTGAATGTCTCTGAGTTTTCTTTATGTTCTCAGAATTATCTACCTATTAAGACTTTGGCCATTTGTTTATAAATCATATTGCTAGAAAAGTCTAAATTCCTGACCAAGGAAGGCATTTAAGGCTAAAATTACCTCCTTTTCTTTCTTTTTGCCTGATCTTTTCATTTCTTTCTTGCTTTCTTTGATTTTAGATTCCCTTTCAATTCTCATTTCTCATTCTGTCTAATGTAACTTATTCTAATTCTTCCTCAGACTTTCTTCATTTTTATCTCACTTTGGAGCAATATAGTTTAGATGCAATGAAAAAGTTTTTAATATAGAACATTCTATAAATAAGAGTCAAAACCTTTACCAAATACATTGTGCATGCGTGTGTGTGTGTCTGCGCGCATGTATGGTAAATAATTAAAAGTTGGGAGGTGATTCCATCATTTGACAAATACAAATGCTTGCTCTGAACACTAATGTCATCATCCTGCTGTTGCTACTAAGTCACTTCAGTCCTGTCCGACTCTGTGTGACCCCATAGACGGCAGCCCACCAGGCTCCCCCAACCCTGGGATTCTCCAGGCAAGAACACTGGAGTGTGTTGCCATATCTTTCTCCAATGCATGAAAGTGAAAAGTGAAAGTGAAGTCACTTCATTCGTGTCCGACTCTGTGTGATCCCATAGACGGCAGCCCACCAGGCTCCCTCGTCCCTGGGATTCTCCAGGCAAGAACACTGGAGTGGGTTGCCATATCCTTCTCCAATGCGTGAAAGTGAAAAGTGAAAATGAAGTCGCTCAGTCCTGTCCAACTCTTAGCGACCCCATGGACTGCAGCCCACCAGGCTGCTCCATCCATGGGATTTTCCAGGCAAGAGTACTGGAATGGGGTGCCATTTCCTTCTAGGTGATATTTTAAACACCTGTCTTAATCCAGTGTTATGTTCTTTGACTAATGGATGGTAATGAGCTAGATTAAGAGATTAATCCTAGCCATGCAGTGGTTGTATTGAAAGTAATAGACAGGGGAAGCACTATTATTTATGAGATACCTTTTGTGTTCCCAGTAAATTTTAGATGGAAAGTTGCCATGGCTCATATTTCATACTATTTAAAAAAATAAATGAAACAAAATTTTTAAAACAGCAAAAAAATAAAAATGTGATTAGCCAAATAGAGAATTTCACATGTACTTTTTTGAGGTTATTGATAGGTGTAAGAAAACAATCTTATATTCATGCTAGAAATATAATACAAGCAATACCTTGATACAACTTATGGCTTTTGCTTTATTTTCACTCTCTTAATCATTGTTTCAATTTTCTACCAAGAAATTTTTTTTTTTTTTTTTATTTTGTAATCAAGCAAGATGCTATGGAGTCTTCCCAGGACAGATCCCTCCCTCCATGTCCTCTGCCTGCCTCTTGTTTGTGGGAAAACTATAGTCTTCCCAGGCTTCCCCTGAGTTGTGAAAATCAGACTCAAGAATCATCAGTTGAAAAGATGTGAACCTGTAGTGCCAAAAGTAGCAGCTAGGCCAAGAGAACTGGTAAATATTTAAAAGTTAATCAGCCATATGGCAGTCACAGAATCTTCAGTTCCTCTCTAAAGTATACATGTAACAGTATCTGAAGCACCTTCTTGAATTACCTGGTCATCAGCACAGTAGCCCACAGCCTGAGTGGAGCCTCAGGGTCAATAATGTGAACCCCTGCTACCATGCCATCAGCCAGTTAACTGTGCAGGAGCTGAGCAATAACTGCAGTTCCCCTCACTCATCTGGCCTTGAAAAATGCTTCCCCCAAACCCATAAGGGGGTTCCAGCCTTTTGAGCATGAGCTGCCTTGTTCTTGCTTGGCCCTCACAATAAACCCTTCTCTACCCACTCCAGTGTTTTTGCCTGGAGACTCCCATGGAGAGAGGAGCCTGGTGGGCTAACAGTCCACAGGGTCGTAAAGAGTCAGACACAACTGAGATGACTTAGCACGCATGCTGCTCCAAATTCCATTTTGGTTTGTTTGTCTTCATTGTTTGTCAGGGATATGAAATTGGGTTCAATGAAATTTTTACTCCAGATGATGACATTTATATTTAACTGCATCAGTTGAATAGTAATTTTAGCTATATTTTATTAAAATGTTTGCCTCCTTCATAGACTACACGCCTTAAGTGAGTGTAGTCACTCACTCGTGTCCGACTCTTTGCGACCCCATGGACACCAGGCTCTTCCGTCCATGGGGTTCTCTAGGCAAGAGTACTGGAATGGGCTGCCATTGCCTTCTCCAGGGAATCTTCCCGATCCAGGGAACGGACACAGGTCTCCTGCATTGTAGACAGACACTTTACCATCTGAGCCACCAGGGAAGTCCTAAGACTCCAGCTAAATATCTTTAAGGCTGCACAATAAAAAATAAAAATAAAAATCAGGGTGAATGTTTATTTCTATTCATACATCCTCCAAACTAATGGAGTTCTCTACTCATGCAGGGTATCCATACATAAAGCCAAAAACATAGATAGCTTGTACCTTCTTGGGTACATTTTCACACTAGAATTCTAGAGCCTAAGGAATTACACTCTCTGGTACTTCCATTCACCTGCCAGACAATTTCCTGTCTTTCTATTCCAAAACATTTGGCTTTAGTGAGTTAAGAAAAGTGGGAGCAAAGAACTTCCATAATGACATAGAAAAGGAGAAAAAGCAATCCGATTATATTATTTTCATAGGGTAAGAGCAAGTAAAAGTTTGATTGCTAGAAGTGCTTTTAAAAGGTTTGTTAAAGAAGGAAAGAGAAGGAGAAGCAGCAGAAGGGGAAGGGGAGGATGGAGAAGGGGTGACAACCGAGGCATTCATCTTCATGTAATGTACATGAAAATCTAAATTGTGGAATGATTCGGTTTAGTCCATGTAAGAGGTAAAAATTGATGTAATTGGCCCTGTGAAATATTATAGAACCTTCAAAGAAAAAAAGAAACATGCATTGATATTGCAGCATTGTTCTTTTATGTTTTGTGATTAAACTTTATCTCCCTGCTCCCCAATATTTGCAATACTTATTTTGAATTCTAAAATGCTATGCCATTTAACTTCCCCTAGTTTATCATTACAGTAACATCAGTGGCTACAACAGCAACACAAGACACACACACAGACAGTGCCAGTGGTTTCCATAACAAAGGTCTCTCATGTGGATAAACAAGGGTTACTGTATTTTACATTGTATGTCAAGTGGAAATCTGTTTCATATCCGGGTTGAAGGAACATACAGGATAGATACTGCCATTTCCATAGCATGCTTAAAGAGGTGACAGAACACTGGTGGCTCTGAAACATTTTTCTCTGCTCACTCACAGCTCATTGGCTAAACCAAGTTACAGGATAATGTTGCTATTCATGTGTGGAGAAGAAAAATCTTCTCATAAAGAAGAGTAATGAAAATCACATGATCAAGCCGGATTGTGGAGAAGGGTGTTTCTCACAGGGAAGGAAAGGAAACACTGAGAAACCAAGATTTAATCTACCACCAATAACTAACCAATTAAAAGAAAGATGAGTAGTTTGCAATCGAGAACAAGTATCAAGACTTCATTTTTTAAGGAATGTGTCAAAATTGAAATCTCCATGGAATCAATATTTTTACATTGCTGCCCTTAGAATTTTTTTAATTTAAATGTATTTATTTTAATTGGAGGCTAATTACTTTACCCAGAGAAGGAAATGGCAACCCACTCCAGTACTCTTGCCTGGAGAATCCCATGGATGGAGGAGCCTGGTGGGCTACAGTCCATGGGGTCGCAAAGAGTCAAACACAACTGAGCGACTTCCCTTCCCTAATTACTTTACAATATTGTATTAGTTTTGCCATACATCAACATGAATCCGCCACAGGTGTACACGTGTTCCCAATCCTGAATCCCCCTCCCACCACCCTCCCCATACCATCCAAATTTAGAATTTAAATATTTTTAAAGTGTGGAGTTGTGTGGTAGATTTTTTTCTCCAGATCATTTAAATTCCCCCAGCATCAAAGAGCGATTCCTTTCATATCTTTAAAAGCAACTGCATGCCTTTCTATATGAAATTCACTTTCAAACAAGAAAATGTATTCTACCCTGTTTCTGGCACCATAAGGTGAAAAGTGCTTCTCAGAAGTCATCTCATCAGTAATGGGAATTTTTAATCAGGAAATGTTGTTGTGCTAATCTAATAGACTTTAAGTTAAGACCTCAGTGTCACTGAAGCCTAAAATATCCCTGCAGTTCTACATATAGAAATCTCTGTATAATGTAGTCCATCCCTAAAGAGGTATTATGCAAATGAATGCATTCAGTTAATATGTACTGTAAACAGATCACTACTTCTTTATTCCTTTCTAAATCACAGCAGAGATTAAAACTGTAATACTCACATTACATAACAAGATAGCTAAATATTTAAAGTAGATCTGCAAAGAACTTCAAGCCCAAAATAACACCTCTTAAATTTGGATTGGGTTTTTCCTCCAAAGGTCATAGCATTTTCTTACATGATTTCTTCCAAACTGCTAGAAAAATATTTCTCCCAGCAACATGATATCAAGTTACACTAGCTTTCACTAGCCACTGAGAGTACTGTACATTTTATATTCTCATATTACCAAGTCCAACCCAGCACTCACTGACGAGTATAAAACTGACAATCACACGGAACATATAAGTAGGAAAATCAAACTCACGGTGCAGAACGTAGTTGATTGGTTACTTCTGATTTAGTGGCCTCACAGTGAGTTAATGTCAGTTTCCATTAGAACTCATCCACGTCACATTGACCGATTTTACCACCAGCAGATTTCAGGTGAGAATGAAAACTGAATAATGATCATTTCATTCCTCTTTAAAATCTTTATTGAATAAAGACAATGAAGTAGGATGCTAGGGCTTTGGCTATATAATTTTAAAAGGTTGATTTTTATGAAGGTATTTTTGAGCCATCATAAAAGTTGGAGTGACAGCAAATCTTTTCCTCTCAATTATGCAAAAGCAGTTGATCAAATAGTGCTGGTTTCATTAAACATGCCCACCATCCCCTTGGGATCACCTAATTTCTGCCAGAGAACTTTCCTTCTCTTTTGAAAGATGTAAAAAAGAACAAGGATAAATGATGACTTTTAAATCAGCACATTTACTTTTGCTCTTCTGTCTTTAATTTGTTATTGAATTGAGGTAAAAGATTTCTTTATTGTTCAAGAACACAGAGAACCAAAGAATCCCAGTGCATTTTTGTAGTTGAAGCGGAAAAGTTTTGCAACCTTACACAGGGGAAAAAAAGAGAGTAAATAAATAAATCTACACTGGTCACTCTCAGAGAAAGGGAGGCTCAATCAAACGCATTACTGCTTCCTTAGAGAGGAAAACAGGCCTCAGTGCAGCACTGAAAGGCAAGTTTTAAGAGTGAAGGAGATGATGGGCTCAGAGCAATGCAACAGTGGGTAAGTAAATGTTGTTGGAGGTTTTTCTGTATTCTCACTAATGGCCATTTTGACTTGCCATTGGTACCTACTAGATCACTGTCCCTGAGGTATGAAGAGGTTTGTAATGTCCAAAGAGGCAAAAGAATTTTCCAATGGCAGTGTTCCCTGAGGCAGTTCGGTTAGATATATGAATTTCAGGAGAGAAGCAGAATATACCAGAAAGTCTGAGATAACAGCCTATGAATTCATTAGTTTTCAAATGCTTGTTTCACTTGTACCTAGTAAATTAAATGATGTGTTTCCATTTTATTTCTGCTTTTTTGCATAAATGTTTCTATTTTATTAAAATTCTTTCTTTCTTCATTTACCTTTTCTTATATGGATGCTTCAAATTTTTCCATTTCTTTCCTTTCTGTTTCTATCCTTTGTGGTATAAAAGGTATCACTCTGACATTTTACTTCCAATTGGTATTTTCTGTAACATTTTTATTTTATGCAGAAGCACAGGGTTGTCTAAGTAACTAATAGAGTTCATGGCCGGAGGGAAGAAAATCAAGTCTATTACATAAGCTATATTTCTGTTTTCATCAAAATTAAATATTCCCCCCCAAACATATTATTAACGTTCAGTCAGTATCTTCAGGCAGTGCATGTGTAGTTTATAAAATTGCATTTTTACTCTGTATTTTACTTTCTAAAATATTTTCATTGCATATATTGATGGGCTATAATTAGGAACTATGGTAAATGGTTTAAGCTATAAGACAATTGAAATAAAAATGTGAGTACCAAAATGAAAATCAAACCCCCTGTACTGGGTTTAGTAAAGACATGTTCAGGTGCTAACCTCAGAATTTATTCATGTTAGCATTTTCAGAAGTAGGGTCTCTTTCAGTTCACTTCAGTTCAGTTCATTCGTTCAGTCATGTCTGACTTTTTGTGACCCCATGAACAGCAGCACGCCATGACTCCCTGTCCATCACCAACTCCCGGAGTTCATGCAAACTCATGTCTGTCGAGTCAGTGATGCCATCCAGCCATCTCATCCTCTGTTGTTCCCTTCTCCTCCTACCCCCATCTTTCCCAACATCAAGGTCTGTTCCAATGAGCCAACTCTTTGCATAAGGTGGCCAAAATACTGGAGTTTCAGCTTCAACATCAGGCCTTCCAATGAACACCCAGGACTGGTCTCCTTTAGGATGGACTGGGTGGATCTCCCTGCAGTTCAAGGGGCTCTCAAGAGTCTTTTCCAACAGCACATTTCAAAAGCATCAATTCTTCAGTGCTCAGCTTTCTTCACAGTCCAACTCTCACAACCATACATGACTACTGGAAAAACCATAGCCTTGACTAGATAGACCTTTGTTGACAAAGTAATGCCTCACTTTTTAATATGCTATCTAGGTTGGTCATAACTTTCCTTCCAAAGAGTTCAGTTCAGTTCAGTCACTCAGTCGTGTCCGACTCTGCGACCCCATGAATCACAGCACACCAGGCCTCCCTGTCCATCGCCAACTCCCAGAGTTCACTCAAACTCATGTCCATCAAGTCGGTGATGCCATCCAGCCATCTCATCCCCTGTTGTCCCCTTATCCTCCTGCCCCCAATCCCTCCCAGCATCGGGTCTTTTCCAATGAGTCAACTCTTCGCATGAGGTGGCCAAAGCATTGGAGTTTCAGCCTCAGCATCAATCCTTCCAATGAATACCCAGGAATGGTCTCCTTTAGGATGGACTGGTTGGATCTCCTTACAGTCCAAGGGATTCTTAAGAGTCTTCTCCAATACCACAGTTCAAAAGCATCAATTTTTCAGCGCTCAGGTTTCTTCACTGTCCAACTCTCACATCCATGCATGACCACTGGAAAAACCATAGCCTTAACTAGTCGGACCTTTGTCAGCAAAATATCTCTGCTTTTCAATATGCAAGGAGTAAGTGTCTTTTAATTTCATGCACCATCTGCATTGATTTTGGAGCCAAAAAAAATAAAGTCTGGCACTGTTTCCACTGTTTCCCCATCTATTTGCCATGAAGTGATGGGACCAGATGCCATGATCTTCGTTTTCTGAATGTTGAGCTTTAAGCCAACTTTTTCACTCTCCTCTTTCACTTTCATCAAGAGGCTTTTCAGTTCCTCTTCACTTTCTGCCATAAGGGTGGTGTCATCTGCATATCTGAGGTTATTGATATTTCTCCCGGCAATCTTGATTCCAGCTTGTGCTTCTGCCAGCCCAGCGTTTCTCATGATGTACTCTGCATATAAGTTAAATAAGCAAGGTGCCAATATACAATTTTGATGTACTCCTTCTCCTATTTGGAACCAGTCTGTTGTTCCATGTCCAGCTAACTGTTGCTTCCTGACCTGCATACAGGTTTCTCAAGAGACAGGTCAGGTGATCTGGTATTCCCATCTCTTTCAGAATTTTCCACAGTTTATAGTGATCCACACAGTCAAAGGCTTTGGCATAGCAGAAATAGATGTTTTTCTGGAACTCTCTTGCTTTTTCAGTGATCCAGTGGAGATTGGCAATTTGATCTCTGTACATGTGATTAAATTAAGGATCTTGAGATGAGAAAATATCCCTGGATCTTCTGGGTAGGGCTTATATACAATGTCAAGTATTCTTATGAGAAACACACAGAAGAGAAGACACAGGCACACAGAGGCATAGACTGAAGGGATGTGGTCTCAAGCCAAGGAAGCCAATACCAACAGTCATGAGAAGTTAGAAGAGGGAAGGAAGGATTCTTCCCTAGAGCTCGTAGAGGAAGTGGGGCCCCACAAACACCTTGATTTTAGATATGTAGCCTCCTGAATTGTGAAAGAATAAATTTTGCTGTTTTAATCCACTCAATTTGTGGTAATTTTTTTATGGCAGACATAGGACAATAATACATCTACCAAAAATCCTATGAATGAATTTTTAAGAGATACATATATATGGAGATACTTAGGTAAATTAAAATAAGCATTTTCATTTTATAGTTATTTATAGGTTTTTCTTGAAGCACATTTGTGCCCACATTATTTCCTTTGATGCATATGCAAATTTTCTTCAAGTTCTATTTGTGATTATCTAGCCTTATGGCAATGAGTAAAATAAAGAAGCTGGTCTCCGTGAGGGTGGGAAATTTCCCATAGAAAATTGATATGCCTTTCTCTATTCAGACCGTAAGAAAGAAATTATATTAAGGATATTTGCAGTAATTTTGAGTTTGTTACATGTTACCATTTTAGATGAGTCAGAAGTAAATAATGCTTTGATTTTGAGACAATATATAATTCTGAATCACTAATTATTTTTTAAAAACTGACCCAGTGAGTAAAGTGAAGCATTTTAACTCTCTCCTTGAGGCTTAATATAATCCCAACATGCATTCTTCTCCTTATTGCTCACATTTTCTTCCTTTTATTTCATCCATTTATCATCTTCTATGACTAATAGGTTTCTGTTAACAGAGTTAATCATTACATATATTGTTAACTGTTGGCCATTCCTACTTGAACATAAGCTCCAAGAGGGTGTAGACCTTAGTATGTTCTGTTTGCTGGCGCTTCACCTGGAACATCTCATGGTCAGTGCTCAACTTGTATTAAATAAACAAATAAATGATTAACTCGATTCTCCACTGCCAAAGTCTAGAGAGAAATAAGCCCCAACTAATGGTCGCACAGAGTCGGACACAACTGAAGCAACTTAGCAGCAGCAGTAGCCATGCACTTGGAGAGATGGAGAAATGAGAATGATTGTTTTGGAACATCAAGAACACATGAGAGGGCAGAGAAGGGGCAATTAAAATTTGAGAAGACTTGTCACAGCTAGTGGGTACTGGATACTAACATTTTTTTTTTTTTTTCATTTTTATTGAGGTGTAGTTGGTGTACATTATTATGTAAGCTTCAGGTGCACAGTATAATAATTCACAAATTCTAAAGGCTATGTTCCATTATAATTATACAAAATATTGCCTATATTCCCCGTGGTGTATAACTTTGTATAGCTTATTTATTTTATACATAGTAATTTGTACCTCCTCATCCCTTACCCCTAACTTTCTGCTATCCCACTTCACTCTCCCTACTGGTAACTGGAAACACCTACTTCACTCTCTACATGTGAGTCTGTTTCTTTTTTGTTACATTCACTAATTTGTTTGTTTTTAGATCCCACACATAGGTGATATCATATAACATTTGTCTTCTTGGTATTATTTCTTTTAGCATAATACCCTCCAGGTCCATCCATGTTGTTGCAAATGGCAAAAATCTCATTCCTTTTTATGGCTCAATTGTGTGTGTGTGTGTATATAATATACATTATATTTTATACATATATGACATATAATTATATAAAATAATTATATATAATATACATACTGCATATGATTATGTCATATATATGATATGTATATATGGTATATAATATATATTATATTTATATGGGTATGACTATATGCATATTATATATTTTTGGCTATTCGACGTCTTTTGTTGCCATTTCTTTCTTCAGGAGGTCTTCCTAACCCAGGGATCGAACTCAGGTCTCCTGCATTTCAGGCAGACTCTTTACTATCTGAGCCATCGAGGAAACCCCAGCGACTTTTGTGGTTGCATACACATTTTAAAGTTATTTGTCCCAGTTCTGTGACAAATGCCCTTGGTATTTTAATAGGGATTACACTGAACCTGTATATTGTCTTGGGTAGTATGGCCATTTAACATTAACTATTCCAGTCCATGAACATGGTATATCTTCTCATCTGTTTGTGTCATCTTCAATTCCTTTCATCAATAAATTATAGTTTAGGGGTACATGTCTTTTACCTTCTTGCTGCTGCTACTGCTAAGTGCTTCAGTTGTGTCCGTCTCTGTGCGACCCCATAGACAGCCTCCCACCAGGCTCCCCCATCCCTGGGATTCTCCAGGCAAGAGCACTGGAGTGGGTTGCCATTTCCTTCTCCAATGCATGAAACTGAAAAGTGAAAGTGAAGTCGCTCAGTCGTGTCTGACTCTTAGCGACTCAATGGACTGTAGCCCGCCAGGCTCCTGCATCCATGGGATTTTCCAGGCAAGAGTACTGGAGTGGGGTGCCATTGCCTTCTCCCTTTTACCTCCTTCAGATCAGATCAGATCAGATCAGTCACTCAGTCGTGTCCGACTCTTCGCGACCCCATGAATCACAGCACACCAGACCTCCCTGTCCATCACCAACTCCCGGAGTTCTCTCAAACTCACATCCATCGAGTCAGTGATGTCATCCAGCCATCTCATGCTCTGTCGTCCCCTTCTCTTCTTGCCCCCAATCCCTCCCAGCATCAGAGTCTTCTCCAATGAGTCAACTCTTCGCATGAGGTGGCCAAAGTGCTGGACTTTCAGCTTTAGCATCATTCCTTCCAAAGAAATCCCAGGGCTGATCTCCTTCAGAATGGACTGTTTGCATCTCCTTGCAGTCCAAGGGACTCTCAAGAGTCTTCTCCAACACCACGGTTCAAAAGCATCAATTCTTCGGCGCTCAGCCTTCCTCACGGTCCAGCTCTCACATCCATACATGACCACAGGAAAGACCATAGCCTTGACTAGACGAACCTTTGTTGGCAAAGTAATGTCTCTGCTTTTGAATATGGTAGGTTTATTCTTAGGCATTTTATTCTTTTTTGTGTTAAAAATGAGATTTTCTTAGTTTTTCTTTCTGATGGTATATTGTTAGTACATAGGAAAAAAATCAGTTTCTATACATCAACTTTGTATCCTGAACCTTTTCTAAATTCATTGATGAGATCTAGCAGTTTTCTACTGACTTCTTTAGGATTTTCTACATTTAGTATCATGTCACCTTCAAACAGTGACAGTTTCACTTCTTTCTTTCCAATTTGGAGTACCCCTCTTTTTTTCTTTTTCTTGTTTAATTATTGTGATTAGGACTTTCAATATTATGTATTAAAAAAGCAGTGAAAGAGGACATTCTGTCTTGCTGCTAATAGTAAAGAAAATGCTTTAAGCTTTCCACAGTTGAGTATACTGTGGGCTTGTCATGTATGTGAAAGTGTTAGTCGCTCAGTCACGTCTGACCCTTTGTGACCCCATGGACTATGAACCGCCAGGCTCCTCTGTCCATGGAATTCTCCAGGTAAGAATACTGGAGGGGGTAGCTATTCCCATCTCCAGGGGATCCTCCCTACCCAAGGACTGAACCCAGGCTTCCCACAGGGGCTTTCCTTGTGGCTTAGATAGTAAAGAACCTACTTGCAAGTCAATAGACCTGGGATTCAATATTTGAGTTGGGAAGATCCCTTGGAGAAGGGAAAGTTTACCCACTCCAGTATTCTGTATAGTCCATGGGGTCTCAAAGAGTCAGCCAGGACTGAGTGACTTTCACTTTCACTTCACTTTTATCATATAAAGTTTTTATTATGTTGAAGAAGAAGGCTGGGCGCTGAAGAATTGATGATTTTGAACTGTGGTGTTGGAGAAGACTCTTGAGAGTCCCTTGGACTGCAAGGAGATCCAACCAGTCCATTCTGAAGGAGATCAGCCCTGGGATTTCTTTGGAAGGAATGATGCTAAAGCTGAAACTCCAGTATTTTGGCTACCTCATGCGAAGAGTTGACTCATTGGAAAAGACTCTGATGCTGGGAGGGATTGGGGGCAGGAGGAGAAGGGGACGGCAGAGGATGAGATGGCTGGATGGCATCACTGACTCGATGGATGTGAGTCTGAGTGACCTCCAGGAGTTGGTGATGGACAGGGAGGCCTGGCATGCTGTGATTCATGGTGTCACAAAGAGTCGGACATGACTGAGCAACTGATCTGATCTGATCTGATGTTACCTCTAGACAATTTTCTGAATAATTTTATAATTAATAGATGTTGAACTCTGTCTTCTGATTGGCGCATATAATCCATTTACATTTAATGTAAGTACTGATTTATATGATCTGATTGCCATTTTGTTGTTTTGGTGTTGTTTTGTTGGTCTTTATAGTTCCTTTCTTCTTTCATTCTCTTCTCTTTTGATTTAATGACTGTCTTTAATGTTATGTTCGAACTCCTTTAATTTTTTGTGTGTGAATCTATTATTGTTTTTTTGTTTGTGGTCATATTGAGGTTCTTTTATAGCAAAAAATATATACATTGTTGTTTTATAGCAAACAACAAAATGACTGTTTTAAGTTGCTTATCTCTTATTTCAAATGCTTTTAAACAACTCTGCATTGGTACTCTCTTCTCCTAATGATACTGTTATTGATATAATATTTCACATCTTATTGTTTTATGTATCCCTTGACTTATGACTGTGGAAGTAGATGATTTTACTACTTTGACTTTTAACTTCCTACTGTATTTTTATGTGGGTGATTTACTATATTTATGGTATGATCCTAGCTGTAGCTTTTTCTTTTTCATTTTGAGAAGCTGCCTCATCATTTCTTGTAGAGCTGATTTGGTGACACTGAACTCTTCCAGCTTCTGCCTGTCTGTAAAGCTTTTGTTCTATCCATCAAATCTTAGAAAGAGCCTTGCTGGGTAAAGTATTCTTGGTTGTAAGGTTTTCCCTTTCATCACTTTAAATATACAATGTCACTCCTTTCTGCCCTGCAGAAATTCTGCTGAAAACTCAGTTGTGTTATGGGCACTCCCTTGTATGTTACTTGTTACTTTTCCCTTGCTGCTTTTAATATTCTTTTTTTAATTCTTGCCATTTTGATTACAATTTGTTTTGGTGTGAAGAAGGCTGAGCGCTGAAGAATTGATGCTTTTGAACTGTGGTGTTGGAGAAGACTCTTGAGAGTCCCTTGGACTGCAAGGAGATCCAACCAGTCCATTCTGAAGGAGATCAGCCCTAGGATTTCTTTGGAAGGAATGATGCTAAAGCTGAAACTCCAGTACTTTGCACATCTCATGCAAAGAGTTGACTCATTGGAGAAGACTCTGATGCTGGGAGGGATCGAGGGCAAGAGGAGAAGGGGACGACAGAGGATGAGATGGCTGGATGGCATCACTGACTCGATGGATGTGAGTTTAAGTGAACTTCGGGAGTTGGTGATGGACAGGGAGGCCTGGTGTGCTGCGATTCATGGGGTCGCAAAGAATCGGACACGACTGAGCGACTGATCTGATCTGATCTGATCCTTTGGTTAATCCTATTTTTGATTCTCTGTGCTTCCTGTACTTGGATGTCTGTTTCCTTTTCCAGGTTAGAGAATTTTTCATCTATTATGCCTTCAAATCTGTTCTCAGTCCCTTTCTCTCTGTCATCTACTTCTGGGATCTCTATTAGTGTGTTTGATGTTTTCTCAGAGGTCTCAAACTGTCCTCAATTCTCCTCACTCTCTATTCTTCTTTTCTGTTCACCAATAGTGATTTCCACTATTATGTCCCCCAGCTCACTGATCTGTTTCTCTGCATTAGTCTACTGTTATTTTCCTTTATTTTTCATTTCACTTACTATATTCTCCATCTCTGTTTGGTTGTTCTTTTATTATCTAACTCGTTGCTAAAAACTATTAACTTCTCTGTGCACTCATTATTTCCTAAGCTCATTGATCCTCTTTATGATCACTACCCTGAACAATTTCTTGGGTAGATTTTCTGTCTTTACTTCACTTAATTCTTCTTCTATAGTTCTATCTTGTTCCTTCTTCTGGAACCGGTTCCTATGTGGTCTTAGTTTACCTAGGTGGCTGTTTTTATTCTTATTGGTTGGTTACATTTCTCATCCTTAAAGAAGTGGTCTTTTGTAGGAGATGTTCTATGTTTACCAGTAGCACATTGCCCTCTGATCACCAAAGCTATATGCTCTAGGGTTACCTCCATGAGGACTATGTGGGTCTTTATATGGTGGGTTCTGTGAGTGCGTTGGTAGGCTTCCAATGAATATTCAGGGTTGATTTCCTTTAGGATTCTCTGGCTTGATCTTGCTGTTTCAAGGGACTCTCAAACATCTTCTCCAAGACCATAGTTCAAAAGCATCAATTCTTTAGGGCTCAGCCTTTTTATAGTCCAACTCTCACATCCATACATGACTACTGGAAAAACCATAGCTTTAGTTAGATGGAACTTTGTTGGCAAAGTAATGAATGCGTCTACTTTTTAAATATGATGCCTCTCTCCATACACACACACACACACACACACACACACACACACACACACGTATGTGTGTGTGTGTAACTGTCACTTTGCTGTACATCAGAATAAATCAACTATACTTGAATAATTTTTTTAAAAAATCAAGCCTTTCTTGAAATAGAAAGTCAATGATACCATATTGAAAAATGAGATTTTAGAAAACATTAAAATTAAACTACTTACATGGTAGAATATATAATGAAAACTAGATATCCATATAAACATGACTAATGCATATTCATGGTCTGAGCCACAGTCAGCTCCTGGTCTTGTTTTTGTTGACTGTATACAGCTTCTCCATCTTTGGCTGCAAAGAATATAATCAATCTGATTCCAGTGTTGACCATATGGTGATGTCCATGTGTAGAGTCTTCTCTTGTGTTGTCAGAAGAGGGTGTTTGCTATGACCAGTGCATTTTCTTGGCAAAACTCTATTAGTCTTTGCCCTGCTTAATTCTGTATTCCAAGGTCAAATTTGCCTGTTACTCCAGGTGTTTCTTGACTTCCTACTTTTGAATTCCAGTCCCCTATAATGAAAAGGACATCTTTTTTGGGTGTTAGTTCTAAAAGGTATTGTAGGTCTTCATAGAACCATGAAACTTCAGCTTCTTCAGTGTTACTGGTTGGAGCATAGACTTGGATTACTGTGATATTGAATGGTTTGCCTTGGAAACGAACAGAGATCATTCTGTTGTTTTTGAGATGGCATCCAAGTACTGCATTTTGGACTCTTTTGTCGACCATGATGGCTACTCCATTTCTTCTGAGGGATTCCTGCCCACAATAGTAGATATAATGGTCATCTGAGTTAAATTCACCCATTCCAGTCCATTTTAGTTTGCTTATTCCTAGAATGTCGACGTTCACTCTTGCCATCTCTTGTTTGACCACTTCAAATTTGCCTTGATTCATGGACCTGACATTCCAGGTTCCTATGCAATATTGCTCTTTACAGCATCAGACCTTGCTTCTATCACCAGTCACATCCACAACTGTGTATTGTCTTTGCTTGGGCTCCATCCCTTCTTTCTTTCTCAAGTTATTTCTCCGCTGATCTCCAGTAGCATATTTGGCACCTACTGACCTGGGGAGTTCCTCTTTCAGTATCCTATCATTTTGCTTTTTCATACTGTTCATGGGGTTCTCAAGGCAAGAATACTGAAGTGGTTTGCCATTCCCTTCTCCAGTAGACCACATTCTGTCAGAATTCAGACTTAAATTGAGGAAAGTAGGGAAAACCACTAGACCATTCAGGTATGACCTAAATCAAATCCCTTATGATTATACAGTGGAAGTAAGAAATAGATTTAAGGGTCTAGATCTGATAGATAGAGTGCCTGATGAACTATGGACAGAGGTTCACAACATTGTGCAGCAGACAGGGATCAAGACCATCCCCATGGAAAAGAAATGCAAAAAAGCAAAATGGCTGTTTGAAGAGGCCCTACAAATAGCTGTGAAAAGAAGAGAAGCGAAAAGCAAAGGAGAAAAGGAAAGATATAAGCATCTGAATGCAGAGTTCCAAGAATAGCAAGGAAAGATAAGAAAGCCTTCCTCAGCGATCAATGCAAAGAATAAGAGGAAAACAACAGAATGGAAAAGACTAGAGATCTCTTCAAGAAAATTAAAGATACCAAGGGAACATTTCATGCAAAGATGGGCTCGATAAAGGACAGAAATTGTATGGACCTAAAAGAAGCAGACAATATTAAGAAGAGGTGACAAGAATACACAGAAGAACTATACAAAAAAGATCTTCAAGACCCAGATAACCATGATGGTGTGATCACTGACCTAGAGCCAGACATCCTGGAATGTGAAGTCAAGTGGGCCTTAGAAAGCATCATTACGAGCAAAGCTAGTGGAGGTGATGGAATTCCAGTTGATTGATTTCAAATCCTGAAAGATGATTCTGTGAAAGTGCTGCACTCAATATGCCACCAAATTTGGAAAACTCAGCAGTGGCCATAGCACTGGAAAAGGTCAGTTTTCATTCCAATCCCAAAGAAAGGCAATGCCAAAGAATGCTCAAACTACTGCACAGTTGCACTCATCTCACACGCTAGTAAAGTAATGCTCAAAATTCTCCAAGCCAGGCTCCAGCAATACATGAACCATGAACTTCCAGTTGTTCAAGCTGGTTTTAGAAAAGGCAGAAGAACGAGAGACCAAATTGCCAACATCTGTGGATCATCAAAAAAGCAAGAGAGTTCCAGAAAAACATCTATTTCTGCTTTGTTGACTATGCCAAAGCCTTTCACTGTGTGGATCACAATAAACTGTGGAAAATTCTGAAAGAGATGGGAATATCAGACCACCTGACGTGCTTCTTGAGAAATTTGTATGCAGGTCAGGAAGCAACAGTTAGAACTGGACATGGAACAACAGACTGGTTCCAAATAGGCAAAGGAGTACATCAAGGCTGTATATTGTCACCCTGTTTATTTAACTTATATGCAGAGTACATCATGAGAAATGCTGGGCTGGAAGAAGTGTAATCTGGAATCAAGATTGCTGGGAGAAATATTAATAACCCCAGATATGCAGATGACACCATCCTTATGGCACAAAGTGAAGAGAAACTAAAAAGCCTCTTGATGAAGGTGAAAGAGGAGACTGAAAATGTTGGTTTAAAACTCAACATTCAGAAAACGAAGATCATGGCATCTGGTTCCATCACTTCATGGGATATAGATGGGGAAACAGTGAAAACAGTGTCAGACTTTATTTTGGGGGGCTCCAAAATCACCACAGATGGTGACTGGAGCCATGAAATTAAAAGACGCTTGCTCCTTGGAAGGAAAGTTATGACCAACCTAGATAGCATATTGAAAAACAGAGACATTAGTTTGCCAATGAAGTTCCTTCTAGTTAAGGCTATGGTTTTTCCAGTGGTCATGTATGGATGTGAGAGTTGGACTATGAAGAAAGCTGAGCGCCAAAGAATTGATGCTTTTGAACTGTGGTGTTGGAAAAGACTCTTGAGAGTCCCTTGGACTGCAAAGAGATTCAACCAGTCCGTTCTGAAGGAGATCAGCCCTGGGATTTCTTTGGAAGGACTGATGCTGAAGCTTAAACTCCAGTACTTTGGCCACCTCATGCAAAGAGTTAACTCATTGGAAAAGACTCTGATGCTGGGAGGGACTGGGGGCAGGAGGAGAAGGGAACGACAGAGGATGAGATGGCTGGATAATATCACTGACTTGATGGACCTGAGTCAGTGAACTCCGGGAGTTGGTGATGGACAGGGAGGCCTGGCATGCTGTGATTCATTGGGTCGTAAAGAGTCGGACACGACTGAGCAACTGAACTGAACTGAACTGAATGCATATTCAGGGCCATGGGATTGCTATTCCAGAGAAAGTTCATAAATGAAAGTATATACATGACAGAGTTTTCCATTTTGAAGTAAGATCCTGTAGAGGTCTAAACATAAATTTTGTAATTGAATATACCTGAATTTGTATCCTAGACCTTTTAAAATTTCTTTATGTAACATTGGATAACTTACAATTTTTTTTTTTTTTTTGGTGAAATACTGCAATTAACCACTAGAGAAAATATCTGAGTCTGAGATTATGGGATGATTTGAATTGAGTAATAAAATACAAAACCAGGTAAACAAGAGGTACTTTTTAAATATATTTAAGTCATATTTAGTCACAGTTTTTTCTTTAAAATGCTAATATTATCTCTGGTTTTGATTCCCTGAATACATGAAATTATTTATGTATTTGTTCTAATGGCTAGCACATAGTATATAAAAGATTCATTTGTCTTACTTCTCCTTCAGTCAACTAGTTAATTAAAACTGATCACTAACAAAAAGAGTACAGAAAGAAGCCAAAGACACAATACTAGTATGGCCTGACACTAAAATTTGAAAAATGAAGAGAAATAATCATGAATATTAAAGAATTCATAAAGGCAGAAGAAGAAAAACCATGTATAAGAAATGGAAAAATCATACAGCTTACGAATAAGGAGTAGTCAGCAACAATAAAGCCAACAGAGAAACACATATTGTGAGTGCTAAGAAAAGGGTATTGATTTTGCAATTTGAAAGTTACTGGTTTTCTTTGAAGAAGAGTTGCAACAAAATAGTAAGAAAGGAAATCATATTGTGTGGAATTGACTAGAAAATGAGAAGTAAGGACATGGTGATAAAAAGAATAAAAAAAATATGTGATTCCTTAAGGGCTAGAGAAATCAAGATGAAATAGATTTTTTCCCCATTGCTGCTGCTGCGAAGTCGCTTCAGTCATGTCCGACTCTGTGTGACCCCAGAGACAGCAGCCCACCAGGGTCTGCCGTCCCCAGGATTCTCCAGGGAAGAACACTGGAGTGGGTTGCCCTTTCCTTCTCCCATGCATGAAAGTGAAAAGTTAAAGGGAAGTCGCTCAGTCATATCCGGCTCTTAGCAACCCCATGGACTGCAGCCCACCAGACTTCTCCATCTATGGGATTTTCCAGGCAAGAGTACTGGAGTGGGGTGCCATCGCCTTCTCCATTTTTCCCCATTAGTAAGAAACAAATGTTTTAAATGCCTATGGAATGTTGACAGTAAAAGTGACTGACTTAAGAGTAGGAAAGTAAGATGATAAGGAAGGTAGGGATCAAGAGAACAGGTGAAGGCAGCTGTGTTAGGGAAGAAGGCACATGCTTTTATTTAATACAGACAGAAAGGAAGAAATAAGAAATGGAAGAATGATACAGCGGAATTTTGAAAAGTCAAGGATGTGGTTATAGGAAGATATTTTTACAGAGATGGGATAGCTGGCAGAAGTACACTTTGGATGACTAATTTTTCTTTTTTTTTTCTGTGAAGTAAGAGGTAAATTCATCTCTAAAAGCGGGGAAAAAGCAGTATTTTCTGATATGGAAACTAGCAAACAACACCCAATTGATCTTGGCACTTCAGCAAATAGAAGAGTGGTTGCATACCTGGCTTTCAGAAATAATTGCTCAGCTGAAATGTGTATTTGGATCTTGAGGAGAATAGAAATGGTTTAGAAGAGTCAAAATGAGAAAGCAAAAAACAAAAAAAAAATGAGGAATGAATTGGAGACATATACACACATTTGAAGAGGTTCAGTGACAGCTCAAGTGATGTTAGAGAACATAAATTTGGCGTGAACCAAGTTTTAGAAAATATAAGTCCTATTTTTTTTTTTCCTAAGGGAAACTTGGTAATGAAATCCATTAAGAATACACTACCCAATTGAAAATTGAAAGGGAGATTAGGGAAGACAAATGTAATTACCCAAACTGTAATTTGGTCAAGACACCAAGGTTAATAACATTCCGCCTTTTTCAAAAGTTGCCATGAATTTTTTAACACCTTATAATGGCCAGTGTCACAACTTTTATTCCTTATGTGAGAGATGAACTCTTTGATATGCATTTTTTAAATGTTAAGCATGTATATTAAGGATATGTATTCACCATTACACATGCACATGCATTTGTACCTATACAACTATTAGAGAATGAATTTTTATATTAGGTTAAGTGCTTAGATAAAAAATAGCTGCCACTTTCCCTCTCAAATCCGACTAGGAGTTGTGACTAAAACTACGGTCTATCAACAATAAAGGTGGAAATAATGTCTGGGTTACAATGTTGTTCAGGAATTAGAAATATGATCATTAGAGAGACCTTGGTGCAAGTTACATATCCTCTATACACACATCTGCATGCATGAATGCTAAGGTGCTCAGTATGTCCAACCCTTTGTGTCCCCATCGACCATAGTCCGCCAGGCCCCTCTGTTCCTTGGATTCTCAAGGCAGGAATACTAGAGTGGGTTGCCATGTCCTCCTCCAGGGTACCTTCCAGGCTCAGGGTTTGAACCTGTGTCCCTTTCATCTTCTGCAATGGCAGGCAGGATCTGTACCGTTAGTGCCACCTGGGACGCCCTATAAACTCATCTACTAATGGAAAAACAGAGATATGTATCCATATCATAGGAATTTTGAACAATAAGATAAAGCATATAGAAGACTTTAACATAGATGCTAAATTCTTAATAAATGTAAATTATTAATCTACCTGTTAATAGTTTTAGTGTAATGCTTCTTTGATACCAAGTATTGATATATGAACCAGCAATTATGGAAAGCAAGGTTCATAAAGGTTTACTCTTTGGTAGTATTAGGTTATGGAACAACTATTTGTCTTATGTATTTATTACACTAAATTTTCTTATACATGTACATTTCTTGGTGTAAATTTTGAACTATCGTGCATTTATAAAAGATCCATTTTATAAAGAGACTTTTATCATTTCTTTTATTTTGATGACAATGTTCAAATGGTATTCATCATTAAATCTACATAAAATTTTAGTGAATCTTCATTATCTCTTAAGAAAGCATTTCTTCTCTTTAAGTAGTCTTGTACTTGGCTAATATGTATTTCTAGAAATATGAGAAGGCTTTAAAAAATTAAAATTATATTTATGAAGTATATATGTATTATATATATATGTATGTATGTATGTATGTATGTATATATATATGTATGGCTTCCCAGGTGGTGCTAGTGGTAAAGAACCTGCCTGCCAAAGCAAGAGACATATAAGAGATGCAGGTTCAGTCTCTGGGTTGGGAAGATCCCCGGGAGGAGGCCATGGCAACCCACTCCAGTATTCTTGCCTGCAGAATCCCATGGACAGAAGAGACTGATAGTCCACAAAGAGTCAGACACAAATGAAGCAACTTACCATGTGTGCATGTGTATGCACGCACATACATGCACACACATGTGTATATACATATGTATGCATATATATCATGTTACTTAAATAAATTTCATTAATATGTTTATTATACTTAACAGCTATGTCTTACATTAATATGATAATAATTCAATTCTATACTCATTCATGGAAACTGGTTTTAATATTAAATGAAATACACTATAGAAAACTAAATTTTTACCATTATTTTTTAAAATTTACTGAATTAAATATGTATAAACATACTAAAAATAAACATAACATTACTACCCTTGCCTCCTAAAGTGCATTTAGAAGCAAAGTGATAGAAAGTGTTCAAGGCTAAACAAAGAGCATAATCTGTGTCTTTTTCAAGTTAAAGCTTATATCCTAATATTTTACTGACAAAACTTAGCTTAAAAAGGCATTTCATCATTCTCAATAAATCTGGGGGATAGAATTATCTTAGGGATTATTGAATCTGTGTGTGTGTGTGTGTGTTTTAATCTGCTTAGCTTCTCCTTCTCCTCCTTTTCTGCTATTTAACTTTGTGTGTTGATCTTATTCTCTTCTCTTGAAGAAATGAAGAAAATGACCAAAAACATGTTCAAACTTATACCAACTCAGGTGAATTTAAAAATAAAACCAAACTATAGTTCCCAGTTCCTTTTTACAAAACCCTTGTTATCTATTTGTATTTGGTTTAATGTACAAATGCTGAGCTAATTACTATAACCAGAGTAATGGAACTTTTATTGCTCAGGTGCAAGTCACATGTCCAATGTTGACAGAGCTGGAAAACCATGATTAGTAACCACACAGACAAGAACCCCACTGACAGAGGAGAGACAGCCTCCAGAGTAGAAGGAGTGCTGTGACAAGAAGAATGGAAGGAGTAATATTATACAAATACTATACAAATAAAACTAGCATCTAAGTCAACTTTATGATAAGATTCCATTAAGCCAATAAAAAAAAGTGAAATTACAGAAAATATTGCAACCAGTAAGTATGTTCTGACAATGTTGTCAGGTACTGGAGGGTAGGGCCTTTGTCAACTTTGTGCAGGACTTTTTTTCAAATCACTGCAAGTCTCTATAACTTAGCCTCCTCAATTTCTATAACTAGGAGACTGAATTTATCTATATGGTATGTAATAGATTCAAAACATTTTTAGCTTTTAAAAAATTAACAGATTTGAGCAATTATATCAACTTGTACAAAGAAGCAATTGCCACAGTGGTGGTGAGGAGATGGCAATATTCTCTACTTCCTAAGAGTTGTAATGAATACATGTGATAATTTCAATGCCTACCATGGAAAGGCCATTTAATAGGTTTCAGGGTTTCTATTATTACTGTCATTATTATTATTATTTTATTTTTATACCCCTCAGAAAAGATTTTGCATATTTCTCATTGGGTGTATGTTCAAAGAGTTGACAGCTTTTTTGAATATAGAAAATGTAAAAAACTATCCTATCAATTCCTGAGTTCCACTGGTGATAAGTCAAAGCAAAGTGCTTTTTAATATAATGTGCAGCAGCATTGGAAATTTATTAAAAAAAAAAAAAAAGGTTCAATACCATCTAGAGTATTTGGAATGAAATGTTTTCTAGTCACAATAATTATGAGGTCATAAAAAGCAAGTGTGATGCTACGTATTTCTCTCTGTCCCCCTGTCTTAATAGATCAGGATATAGGAAAAGTGGAATGGTAATTGATAGACACTTCTCCTAGAATAATGCCATTAGAAATTCTCATCAGAAAATGACACTTAATTGACACAAAAAGTTAAACACTCTTTTATGTTAAGTGGCCATCACTAACATTTTTAAGAGCTAATTAAAGTAAAGCACATTTCTTTTTAAAAAGCCCTTGTTAAACACAGTAAATTCAAAGTGATCTTTAGGTAATTGTAGAAAAAGGAATGGAGAATTGCACTGCAATTTGTGTTCTATCTCCTGATGAAAGATTCTGACTATTTTATTGATGATCAGCATGGGATATGAATGTCATTGAGTTTAAAAGAGAAACCAAGGAGTTAAAAAAGAGTGAATAAATAAATAAATACCAGATCATAAATGTTTGTTATTTCAATTCTCAGTAAATAGACTTGATAACATCATTCAAATTATCAATTGCTATTTTCAGTACATATATTTACGTGTTGCTGCTGCTGCTGCTGCTAAGTCGTTTCAGTCGTGTCCAACTCTGTGCGACCCCATAGACGGAAGCTCACCAGGCTCCCCTGTCCCTGGGATTCTCCAGGCAAGAACACTGGAGTGGGTTGCCATTTCCTTCTCCAATGCATGAAAGCGAAAAGTGAAAGTGAAGCCGCTCAGTCCTGTCCGACTCTGAGCGACCCCATGGACTGGAGCCTACCAGGCTCCTCCGTCCATGGGATTTTCCAGGCAAAAGTACTGGGGTGGGGTGCCATTGCCTTCCCCAATTTATGTGTTAAGATTTAAATTTAATTATGTGTTAAAAGATACACCATATAAACATTTGGCTGAAATCAACATTTATCCAAAATCAAGACAAAGGCAAATATCTCCATTGTAGAACAAACTGTATGAACTCCAAGAGGTAAGAGTAAATCTAAAATGAAAATGAAAAAAAAAACAAACAAACAAACAAGGAAGTGAGGACAATTCAAAGTCTAAAAATAACAAGTGTTAGTGAAGTAAGCACAGGAAAACAGGAACACTTTTTTTTTTTCTTGTGAAACTATTAATTATTAAAATCCACCTTGGAGAGCAATATGGTAATATCTGGTGAATGCCTTATCACCTGGGAATTCCACGCCTACGTATGGACCCTGGAGAAATAAATAGTTGCATGAGTGTACTAGATACTGTATACAAGGATGTTCACCGTAGCAATCTTTGAAGCAAACAATTAGAAAAAATAAACCATAATTAATCCATCAGATCAGATCAGTCACTCAGTCGTATCCGACTTTTTGCGACCCCATGAATCACAGCACGCCAGGCCTCCCTGTCCATCACCAACTCCCGGAGTTCACTCAGACTCACGTCCATCGAGTCAGTGATGCCATCCAGCCATCCCATCCTCTGTCGTCCCCTTCTCCTCTTGCCCCCAATACCTCTCAGCATCAGAGTCTTTTCCAATGAGTTAACTCTTCGCATGAGGTGGCCAAAGTACTGGAGTTTCAGCTTTAGCATCATTCCTTCCAAAGAAATCCCAGGGCTGATCTCCTTCAGAATGGACTGGTGGGATCTCCTTGCAGTCCAAGGGACTCTCAAGAGTCTTCTCCAACACCACAGTTCAAAAGCATCAATTCTTCGGTGCTCAGTCTTCTTCACAGTCCAACTCACATCCATACATGACCACCGGAAAAAACTATAGCCTTGACTAGACGAACCTTTGCTGGCAAAGTAATGTTTCAGCTTTTGAACATGCTATCTAAGTTGGTCATAACTTTCCTTCCAAGGAGTAAGCGTCTTTTAATTTCATGGCTGCAGTCACCACATGCAGTGATTTTGGAGCCCAGAAAAATAAAGTCTGACACTGTTTCCACTGTTTCCCCATCTATTTCCCATGAAGTGATGGGACCGCCATGATCTTCGTTTTCTGAATGTTGAACTTTAAGCCAACTTTTTCACTCTCCACTTTCACTTTCATCAAGAGGCTTTTTAGTTCCTCTGCACTCTCTGCCATAAGGGTGGTGTCATCTGCATATCTGAGGTTATTGATATTTCTCCTGGCAATCTTGATTCCAACTTGTGTTTCTTCCAGTCCAGCATTTCTCATGATGTACTCTGCATAGAAGTTAAATAAACAGGGTGACAATATATAGCCTTGATGTACTCCTTTTCCTATTTGGAACCAGTCTGTTTATCCATGTCCAGTTCTAACTGTTGTTTCCTGACCTGCATACAAATTTCTCAAGAGGCAGATCAGGTGGTCTGGTATTCCCATCTCTTTCAGAATTTTCCTCAGTTTATTGTGATCCACACAGTGAAAGGCTTTGGCATAGTCAATAAAGCAGAAATAGATGTTTTTCTGGAACTCTCTTGCTTTTTCCATGATCCAGCGGATGTTGGCAATTTGATCTCTGGTTCCTCTGCCTTTTCTAAAACCAGCTTGAACATCAGGAAGTTCACGGTTCACATATTGCTGAAGCCTGGCTTGGAGAATTTTGAGCATTACTTTACTAGTGTGTGAGATGAGTGCAATTGTGCAGTAGTTTGAGCATTCTTTGGCATTGCCTTTCTTTGGGATTGGAATGAAAACTGACCTTTTCCAGTCTTGTGGCACTGCTGAGTTTTCCAAATTTGCTGGGATATTGAGTGCAGCACTTTCACAGAATCATCTTTCAGGATTTGGAATAGCTCCACTGGAATTCCATCACCTCCACTAGCTTTGTTCTTAGTGATGCTTTCTAAGGCCCACTTGACTTCACATTCCAGGATGTCTGGTTCTAGGTCAGTGATCACACCATCGTGATTATCTGGGTCATGAAGATCTTTTTTGTACAGTTCTTCTGCGTATTCTTGCCATCTCTTCTTAATATCTTCTGCTTCTGTTAGGTCCATACCATTTCTGTCCTTTATCGAGCCCATCTTTGTATGAAATGTTCCTTTGGTATCTCTGATTTTCTTGAAGAGATCCCTAGTCTTTCCCATTCTGCTGTTTTCCTCTATTTCTTTGCATTGATCGCTGAAGAAGGCTTTCTTATCTCTCCTTGCTATTCTTTGGAACTCTGCATTCAGATGTTTATATCTTTCCTTTTCTACTTTGCTTGATTAATTTAAAGCTCTAGAACACATTGGCAAATCTCAGCAGTATACTGAGTGAAAGAGTAGAATGTTAAATATACATTTGCAAGTATTTTCTGAAATACATCCAAGACATACAGTACTTGAAGATACATGTAGTCAAGGATTAATTAAAAATGTAATAGTTCCCTTTAGAGGGTGAGAGAGGCTAATGGGACTGCAGAAAGTAGTGAAATTCAACTTTACTCTTAATAATAATTGCATAAAAATTTTCAAACAGAAAATGGCAGGATGAAGAATAAACAGGTGTATACGATATTATTTTAGCTATTTTCTATGTTTTAAAAGTTCACATAAAACTCAAGGTGCATGCATGCATGCTAAGTCAGTTAAGTCATGTCTGACTGTTTATTATCCTCCTATGGACTGTAGCCCACAAGGTTCTTCTGTCCATGGGATTATCCAGGCAAGAATCCTGGAGTGGGTTGCCATGCCCTCCTCAAAACTCAAGGTACTTCACAGTAAGTTCACCTTTCTAGTATTGTATTAAAAATGCAATACAACTATTCCAAGTCTCAACTAATCACTAATTCCACTATTCGAAAAATTTTGTCTCCAAATTAAGTGAAGAGTAATGAATAGCCATTAAAAAAATAATGCTGCTGTTTCTTTTTAATGGAATTAGGGAAAAAAAATCTTAATTTAAAAATAAAGCTCAACTTCTTACTTGGTAAAGAATGTGCCTGAAATGCAGGAGACCCCAGTTTGATTCCTGGGTCAGGAAGATCTGCAGGCGAAGGGATAGGCTATCCACTCCAGTATTCTTGGGCTTCTGTTGTGGCTCAGCTGGTAAAGAATCCACCTGCAATGAGGGAGACCCTGCTTCAATCCCTGGGTTGAGAAGATCCCCTGGAGAAGGGAAAGGCTACCCACTCCAGTAATCTGGCCTAGAGATGTCATGAACTGTATAGTCCGTGGGGTTGCAAAGAGTCGGACATGACTGAGCAATTTTCACTTTACTCACTCTTATGATGGCAAGTCTCAAATGCAACCAATACTATGTTTGTGTTTGTGTGATTAAGACAAACACAGGAATTGAAGATTTAGAGATAGCAAAGGAATAACTTTAAAGTTTTTGTTTATTTAAACCACTCGTCTTTAAAATTTAAAACACAGATAACAATGACTGTGTTGCGTCTTTCATTTTGCTGAAGAGCAATGAGTATGTTGATGGGTTTCTAACATTTTTAATACCACTGATGTTGAAATGCTACACATATATTTTAATTTTTTTCTTTGTCAGTAAGCTATAAATATTTTGTCAATGATTCTCTGACACTATGCATTATATAGCTGGCAAGCTGGACAAACACAATGGTGAGAGAAGCTTGGGATTCCTACATATTCTTGGAGAGAATCTGTCTTTTATTATGCTTTATTTATGTATATTCAATAAAGAACCCATATGGATTTATAAGAAATTCTGACTTTCTTCTTAAATGTATTACATTATTAAAATTTTCTTATTCTGTCACTGTTTTGAAAATTAGTATCCAGAAAGTATCAAGAAATGTGATCTTGAACATCCTGTTACCTATTAACTATTGAATAAATAAACTACAATATAGCCACACATGGCTATACTTGAAAGTGAAAGTGTTATTCACTCAGTTGTGTCCAACCCTTTGCGACCGGGCTGTAGCCCTCCAGGCTCCTCTGTTCATACAATTCTCCAGACAAGAATACTGGAGTGGATTGCCATTCCCTTCTCCCGGGGGTCTTCCTAACCCAGGGGTTGAACCTGGGTCTCCCACATTGCAGGCAGATTCTTTACCATCTGAGCCACTGAGGAAGCCTATAAACCACAATATACATCACACATGGCTTTCCTTAACAGTAAGATTTTTCTATTCCAAAATAGAACCCATATCCAATAATCTCCCTCCAACACTTCATATATTGTAAATGCTGTTTAGTCAACATTATTGTTAATCTTTCCACTTCCACTATAAAAGTAACTTCATCTTAACTTTTAGTCTTAATATCTAGGAATTCCAGATGTTGTATTCTGAGAGTAAAAAAACAAAAGGCAGTAGAGTATCAGATTATAAACTCACATCATATTTCTATGGTTATAAAAATAGACATGTTAAGCTGTATTAGGATAAATTACTTCCTAATCAATGATTACCAAGCTCACTCAAAAATGTTATGGATTCTTTATCAGATGGCAATCCTTCTCCACTGTTCTGGGATTTCCTGGTGACTCAGATGGTAAAGAGTCTGCCTGCAATGTGGGAGACCAAGGTTTCATCCCTGATTCAGGAAGATCCCTGAAGAAGGAAATGGCAACCCACTCCAGTATTCTTGTCTGGAAAATCCCATGGTCGGAGAAACCTGGTGGGGTCGCAAAGAGTTGGACATAACTGAGTGACTAACGTACAAACTGCCTTAGGAGAAGCCCTGAGACTAACTCAGAATATTACTGTTAGGTTTCCTCAGCTCTCCACTCCTCTACAACTTTCATACAAACACTTTCTCATAGAGTTGGGTCTTTTAAGAGTGATTGGGAGGTGTGCAGAAGGGTGATCAATTGTGGAAACAGAAGAGCACGTGCATTTGGTGACACGCACTCTGGAGATTGGTTTGGTGGGATAGGTTCATTAGTGCCGAAGAAGTCCAAGGGAAATTTAAGCCTCCATCAAAAATCCCTGGGGATATTGGCAGGTAAGGTGGACCTTTACCTTAGGAGAAAGAGGCATTGAAGAAAATTTTATACAAAGCTTAAATGTTCTATTTTCTCAAGCAAGTCAAGGAATTAGGGAACATCGAGTGGCTCATGTCTCACTTATATTTATTATATTAAAATATCTTGGTCTTTAAATTAGAAGTATTTTACATGCTTACACATGGGAAATTTTGTCCCAATCTTCACTGTGTTACAATGAACCAGCAACTCTAGAAGGACATAACCAGTTTAAAAGAACAGATGCTTTCTACCTATGTTCCCACACTCAGACTAATAAAAGTTCCCAGTAAAACCATATGTAGGCAAAAGAGATTTTTTTTTCCTGTTGTGTTGAAGTCTTCCAAGGAAAGGCCTATTGGAAAAAAATATAGCTTTCTTCCTCTAAGTGCTAAAGTACTTAAAACTAAAGAGTCTTTTATTTGGGTTTTTCATAGTCCTCTGTAGGGAATCTATGTTAAACTGGGAATATCTTTGGATAGTAAAAGAAAAGGCACAAGAATGAAATAGGCAATCAGTCATATACCTACATAATAAACAACTAGGCTATTGGGGGAGTCATGGGTTGACCACAGCAAGGATTTAACATGATGATAGAATCCAGATATGGATGATGTATTTTAATTGTTTCTTTTTTAAAATTTATTTTTAATTGGAGGATAATTGCTTTACAATGTTGTGTTGGTTTCTACTGTACAACATGAATCAGCTGTAAGTATGCATATATCCCCTCCCTTTTGAGCGTTCCTCCCTCCCACCCCCAACCCAGGCTCTCAGTCATCAAAGAGCAGAGAGTTGAGTTCGCTGTGCTAAATGGCTGCTTCTTGCTGCTGCTGCTGCTGCTGCTAAGTCGCTTCAGTCGTGTCCAACTTTGTGCGACCCCATAGATGGCAGCCCACCAGGCTCCGCCGTCCCTGGGATTCTCCAGGCAAGAACACTGGAGTGGGTTGCCATTTCCTTCTCCAGTGCATGAAAGTGAGACGTGAAAGTGAAGTCGCTCAGTCGTGTCCGACTCTTAGCGACCCCATGGACTGCAGCCTACCAGGCTCCTCTGTCTATGGGATTTTCCAGGCCAGAGTACTGGAGTGGGGTGCCATTGCCTTCTCCGGCTTCTTGCTAGCTATCTCTTTTACACATGGTAGCGCAGGAAATGGCAACCTACTCCAGTATTCTTGCCTGGAGAATCCTGTGGATGGAGGAGCCTGGTGGGCTGCTGTCCATAGGGTCGCACAGGTCAGACACAACTGAAGCGACTTAACATGCATGCATGCATTGGAGAAAGAAATGGCAACTCACTCCAGTATTCTTGCCTGGAGAGTCCCAAGGACGGAGTAGTCTGGTGGGCTGTCGTCTATGGGGTCGCACAGAATCGGACACGACTGAAGCGACTTAGCAGCAGTGTATTTACGTCAATGCTACTCTCTCAATTCATCCATGGGGTCATAAAAGAGTCAGATACAACTGGGCCACTAAACAACAACAACACTCTTTCTTAAAATTTACTCCATTAAAAAAAAAAAAAAAAAGAATATACCCAGTTTAAAAAAAAAATTGTATTAAGACTACAGAATGGGAAAGAAGCTGGCAGGCTGCTGAAGGAGTTGAATTCTATACCTAATTGCTTCTTGATACTTGAGATGGGGGTGATGAGAATGGATAGAAGGGGAGGATTAGAAAAACAGGACATTGTGGAAGTTAAGGACTCACAGGGCATTCATCTGGGTACCCTGATGGCTCACGGCACCATGATGTAAATCAGGAAGCGTGCTGAAGGAGCAGGTTCTGCCTCTCAAACCAGAGAAAAGAACATGGGGGTGGGAGTTGCAAGTAGCTCATGGAAATGACAAATTGATTTTAGGAAATCCTGAGTTCCAGGTAACAGAAAGTGAAGTTGCTCAGTCGTGCCGACTGAGTCTTTGCGACTCCATGGACAGTAGTCTGCACCAAGCTCCTCCCTCCATGGGGTTTTCTAGGCAAGAGTGCTAGAGTGAGTTGCCATTTCCTTCTCCAGGGAATCTTCCCGACCCAGGGATGGAACCCAGGTCTCCTGCATTGTAGACATAAGCTTTACCATCTGAGCCACCAGGGAAGTCCAGAGAGACCTCCAATTGAAAATGTTCTCTAGGCAGTTTGCTATACAGGCTTAGTGAACGAAAGGAAGATATGTCAGCTGGTCAGGAAAGAGATATTTACTGACAGCCTACTATGTGCCAGGAACTGCTTGGCTGTATGTAGATACAGCCAAGGGTCTTGTTCCCCTGAATCTATAATCTGGCTGTAGGTACATGTTGTGGTGTCATTAACTGAAGCTAGAGAGGGAGTGGGGAGAAGGCAATGGCACCCCACTCCAGTACTCTTGCCTGGAAAATCCCATGGATGGAGGAGTCTGGTGTGCTGCAGTCCATGGGGTTGCATGGACTTCACTTTCACTTTTCACTTTCATGCATTGGAGAAGGAAATGGCAACCCATTCCAGTGTTCTTGCCTGGAGAATCTCAGGGACGGGGGAGCCTGTGGGCTGCCATCTCTGGAGTCGCACAAAGTTGGACACGACTGACGTGACTTAGCAGCAGCAGCAGCAGGGAGGGAATGAGTTTCCTAGGAAGACGTCATGTATTCACAAGGTAATCAGGTTTAGGAAAGAACCTAGTGAAGCCTACATATTAATGAACAATAAGCAAAAATAATGAGAGGGGGGAGGTGTTTTGTTTTGTTTTTTACAAAAAATAGTGATCTAGTAAGGACTAATTATAGGAAGATGCTGGAGAAGGCAATGGCACCCCACTCCAGTACTCTTGCCTGGAAAATCCCATGGACGGAGGAGCCTGGTAGGCTGCAATCCATGGGGTCGCTAAGAGTCGAGCACGACTGAGTGACTTCACTTTCACTTTTCACTTTTATGCATTGGGGAAGGAAATGGCAACCCACTCCAGTGTTCTTCCCTGGAGAATCCCAGGGGCAGGGAAGTCTGATGGGCTGCTGTCTATGGGGTCACACAGAGTCAGACACGACTGAAGCGACTTAGCAGCAGCAGCAGCAACATAGAAAGATGCATTAATGACTGAAAGTTTAAATTTACTTTGTCTACATGGCAGTTGCTAGTGACCTTGATGTGAGTTGAGGAGGGATCAGTGAAGAACCAGATTATAGTGGGTTGGGGAGAGAGTTAGAGGTAAGAAGGTGAAGACAATACTTTTCTACTTGTGAGGAGGTTGATACAAAGAACAATAGCAACTAGGGCAGTAAAATAACTGCAAGAAGATGAAGAGTCAATGAGGGAATTTTTTAAAGATAGAGAATGTTTAAATGTTACTGGGAAGGAGTCCACTGAGAGAAAATCTATAAAAATTGCCATTTCTCCACTGTCTGAAATAAGACAGAAAGCACATTATCTGCTAAAACAAGATGCTGAGGGTCATACCTCCTTAGTCAAGGAATATGCTCTGATAAAGGAGATCGTCCTCATGATCCCCATTCAATGCATAGCCTCTTAGATACCAAATATAATTTAATGAAGGCCATTAAAGGCTAATAAAGTTCAGCCACTGTCAAATGCAAACGGAACATGTGAAAGGTCTTAACAATTACTTAAATCACGCAGTATAACTTTTATTATTAGCACTGTCATTTCCTGTCCTCTAAACTTCAGGCCTTTCTTGTTTATACTTTATCACAATACTTGTCCCTCTAAAAAATTATTTGCTCTGGTTTTATTAATTACTTGAATTTCAAATGAAGTCCAAAGAGCCTCATTCTGGCCCTTAGTGGCACTAAAGTTAAAAGGAAAAAAGGAGAAGATAAACTGTTTTGGCACTCTGTCTTTCTTTAAAGTCTGGCTTTGGGCCTTATTTTAAAACATGTTACCAAAGGTCTCATCATATTTCTTCCTGTATTCAATAAACGGTTAAGTGGTCATGCATTCATTATGTTATAAGCTGCACACAGGTGCAAATGGATGCCATTTATAATATTTTACAGTGTTTTGAAGTTCCAAGCTCATCTAGAATGATAAAGACCTGGAAAATGTTAACCCACCTCAAAGACTTTTTTTATTGCATTCTTTAATAGATTGGTGCAATTTCTTTGCATGCTATAAAACTCAAGAAAGTATTTCCATGGTATTAAATGGTAACACATGGAGACCATTTCGTTTTTAAGAAGAATGTTCTCTACTTTGTGATTTGTGTTTTTTAATGCCCTTTTCCTTCCTCTTGTTCTTTCAGGGACAGTTTGATTCAGAGTAATGGAGCGGTGGAAATTAAATGAGTGCGCATGAAGTCCAATGAACTCAGTATACTGCTTATCTTGTAACTATACTTAATCTAAATAACCTTTTTTATGCTCTGCTGGAATGGCATTTTCAAAAGGCTATATAGTAGTAAATGAGAGTATATGTCAGTAAGGATTTGCTAGACAAATCAGATCCCACAGAGAAGTATATCTATCCATTACTATTTAATATACACTTCAGTTTGAAGGACAATTTTCATGTGTGTGATCAGACCATTAACATTTACTGTCATTTGGGCTATGTTTTCTAACTTTTCTGCTTTCCCTTTTTATTTTCATTTATTTTTTATTTATTTTTTTCCAGAATTTCAGACCAAAACTGTCTCCAAAGGAAAGAAAAACCTGATTTATATATGTACAAATCACTGACTCAGTTTTGCTTACCAAATGTATACTTTCAGGAGTGAAAGATTTCTGAGGGATAATGTCAACATAAACGGTAGTATGCTGGAAAGAATTTAATCCACATACATAAAACACGTGGCAGGCATGTCCTTTGACAACAACTTTTACTTTTCAGTGATATAGCTTTTCTTTATTATTGTGTTTGAAGGAATGATTTACTGTAGAATATAGCTTTTCTGTCTCAGCTACTGGCCCTCCTTTTGGTTTTCTGTGGAAACTTGTTAAGTTTGTGCTCAAGTGGTTGAGTTTATGTGGAAGTTATCTAATAACACTTAGTTTCTTCCAATATCCTAAAGCAAATCTTATGGTACATTTGGGTATTTAGGCTTTTACCTTAGTTCTGGTTAAGAGGCCTAGTATTTCTATCCTACCCTAGAACAGCCAGTGCTGCTCTGTCCCTGCCAGACCTCTTCCCCTTTTGTCTCTAAGGATAACTTCCTCCTGCCTATCTCTTTCTGTGTCTTCTTGCTGCAGTTACCCAGTGTTTGCTTCCACTGAGATCACTTAGGCATGTACCTCTGGATAACAGGTGCTGGTTACCTAATAGACTACTCACCATCTACATTTAGGCAAGTTCTGTCAGTTCCTCACTGATGCGTGGATACAATGCAACTAAAAATCCCACACCCTCCCAATCTCTTCTATTTGATGAAAGTAATCCAGCCATTACATTAGAAGTGTAAAGATAAAATTCTGAAAGTTAATCTTTGGATCTGAATGTTATCATAATTGACATGTGCAGAATATTTTCATAATTTCAACAGCAATAGAAAGTCTACTCTTCCATACCCTGCACGTATCTCAAAAGTAGTCACTGTCTTCATCCTGATAAAACACAGGTCTAGTAGAAAGATGTGGGGGAGACCAGTAAGTGCTTGCTTAAATGGTATGCCCTTTGTGCTTCCTTTTCCTCATCTTAGCCCCAGACCAAGATCCCACTTTACTGGTGACCTTTAATTGTCTCATTATATTCCAACAACAGAGTGACATAACATTCTGATGCACTTATTTTTCTTTCTTTTTCTTTCACATTCTTCCTATTCTGCCCGTGACCACCTTAGCTTACACCTTGAAAAGTTCACATCCGTGAGTAGTTTCTATAGCTGGTTACTCCAAACGTAGGTTCTATTAATATCATACAAACTCTTCTTTAATCTCTTGTCAAATAAATTTTGGAAAAAAATCACTTTCATTAAGTCATTTCCTTCATCTAAAGATATCCAATAACTATAATTTCCAGTTTTATCAAGTTTAATATCTTCAATTAAAATGAAATCTCTTTATAATTTTGATTCTCAGAATGTGGTCCCCACTCTGGGGGCATCAGCAACACCTGGAGACTTTTTAGAAAGGAAAATTATTGGGTCTCAGTCTAGACTTACTGAGTTTAGAAATTGAAAACGTGGAACAAGCAACTGGGTTTTAACAAGTTCTCTAGGTTATTCTAGGGGGAAGGCAATGGCACCCCACCCCAGTACTCTTGCCTGGAAAATCCCATGGACGGAGGAGCCTGGTAGGCTCCAGTCCATGGGGTCGCTAAGCGTAGGACACGACTGAGCAACTTCACTTTCACTTTTCACTATCATGCACTGGAGAAGGCAATGGCACCCCACTCCAGTACTTTGCCTGGAAAATCCCATGGATGGAGGAGCCTGGTAGGCTGCACTCCATGGGGTCGCTAAGAGTCGGACACAACTGGGCGACTTCACTTTCACTTTTCACTTTTCACTTTCATGCATTGGAGAAGGAAATGGCAACCCACTCCAGTATTCTTGCCTGGAGAATCCCAGGGATGGAGCCTAGTGGGATGCCTTCTATGGGATCGCACAGAGTCGGACACAACTGAAGCGACTTAGCAGCAGCAGCAGCTAGGTTATTCCAATGTTTAATCAGGTATGGGAATCACTGGTTACTAATCACATCTACATGCTAGTGGTGACTGTTTACATGAATGAATTTTTTTTTTCAAAATGGAAACTTGTAAATACTTAATCTACACTGTCTGTTCACAATTAAATGGTATCATAATTAAATAACAAATTATACAATCTAAAATTAAAATCACTTGATACCCCAAGTATACTATCTAATTTTAAAGAGGAAATAAAAGTTGCAGTTATAGACTCTAAAAGTTAAGAATATATTAAAACATATAGAATATAGAAAAAACACACTTAATACATGCATCTCTTTGTAGTTATTAGATTGGAAAGAAAATAATTGAGCTGAACTTTTAACTCAAGAAGTTAGAATAAGAAAAACAAAATAATTTCAAGAACAGCATTAATTAAAAGTAGAATTAATGAATTAGAAAACAATTAAAAATACAATTATAGAAGAGACCAATAAAATAGAGTATCCTTTGGAAAATCTAATAAAGACAATATAAATACTCAGGGAGCTAAACTAAATTTTCTGTCTGAAGACAGAAAGACTACCACACTAATATATTTAAAAATCAACATGAAATGGATATTTCCTGAGAAAATATAAACAACTAAAAAGTAACTCAGTAAAAATACTAAAATTGGAGAGCCGTTAGGAAATTTTTGACCAAAGAGTTTACCCCAGAATGTTGCTTGACACAAAACTTTTATCAATGACTTCTTTCAAAATCTTCAAGAACAGTATTTTCAGAGCTCCAGAACATATAATAAGAGTGTAAGCTTTGCAATTCATTTGACTAGTGTGTCTTTTGATACAATCATCTGAAAAGGGAACTCAGTGATGGAAAACTTCACTCTTGGTCAGTTCATCCAACCAGCACATTAAAATACTATAACATCATGAGTAAGTTGACTTTATTTCAAGGTTGGTTGAAATATTACCAACCAAATATTATTAACATCTAAGCAGGTAAGAAAAGAAAAACCTTTATAAACTGTCAAAAAGTTTTGCAATAAAAGCAAATAACTTTATAAATTAAATATCCTAACATCTCACAATTTATTATTAAAAATATATAGATTGCCGTGCATATCTCAGATCAATAACCAAAGGCATGTTTAATTTTAAAACATATTCTCATATATATGTATACCTATGTCTGATTCATGTTGAAGTTTGACAGAAAATAGCAAAATTCTATAAAGCATTATCCTTCAAAAAATATAGATAAATTAAAAAAATAATGCCTACTAATACTTTTACTATTCAGTACAGTTTTGGAAGTTCAAGCCAAGCTAGTGAGACAAAAATGACTATAAAATTTACATTTTGGAAAGGAGGGTATTAAGTTATCATTATTTGTAGAGGGTACAAATGCTACTTTAAAAATCCAAGAAAATCAAGTAGAAATAATCATAATTACTAAGAGAATTTTATAATCATACTGGAGACAGTATAATACCTCCAAAAGTCAATAAATTTTCTAATTATGACTTAGAAATAATAAAAATAAATTTTTATACACTTAAAGTAGTAAGGAAAGACACAAACAAAACAGGAAAATAAATCATAGGCTTGAGATGAAAAATCCCTAAACTAACATGGGTGTAGAACATTAGTATTTTTAGGAACAGTATTGTAGCTCATGGCCTCCCCTCATAGCTCAGTTGGTAAAGAATCTGCCTGCAATGCAGGAGACCAGGGTTTGATCCCCGGATTGGGAAGATACCCTGGAGAAAGAAATGGCAACCCACTCCACTATTTTTGCCTGGAGAATTCCATGGACAAACGAGCTTGGCAGGCTACACAGTCCATGGGGTCACAAGAGTTGGATATGACTTAGCGACTAAATCACCACCACCACCACCATTGTAAATTGAAGACAATGGATAATAAATGGCCTTGCAGCAATTTACTGAGCACTTAAGCAAAAAGTGTATATTATGTAGTAGTGTCACCGGCAAAGCCTGTAAACAATTCCCAGGAATCAAAAGCAGAATGTGGGTAATAAAGTCTAACCTTTCTCTCCTTTGTGCTTAGTCTAGTCTTACGTACTCATAGGGTGTCACATGCAGAGGCCAAGACCCAGGCACCTCACATCAGAGCTCCCAGTGAAAATCTGTTGCAGAGACATCTCGGCTAGAGACGGTGCAAGCTCTGCCAAGACACTCACTTCAAGATGGCTGCAGCAGTGGGCTGGGTGCAGAGAGGCTGCGCCTAGCACTGCCGGCCAAGCCCAGCAGCCCAGCTGTGTGCAGGTGCAAGCACTCAGCCCCCTCCCCTCCATGCTGAGGGAGCCCTAAAAAGCATCCCTGCCCACCTTCTGGAACCACTCGGTTCTCTGATAGAAGAACCAAGCTTGCCTTTGCTTCTGAACTGAATTGCTTCGTTCTATTTGTCTGAGCAACACTAGGCAGAAGAACACCTGTTGGGATCTGAATCAAAATGGTTGATAACTTTTAAAACCAAGAAAAAATATCCACATTTGGTCGACAGAAGAACACTTTAATACCACCTCAGTTTTTAGAAAATGAATGTAAAGTATTTAACAGAGTATCTGTCCTTTGTTGTTTAATTACTAAGTCGTGTCCACCTCTTGGAACCCCATGGACTATAACCCACCAGGCTCCCCCATCCCTGGAATTTCCCAGGCAAGAATAATGGAGTGGGTTGTCATTTCCTTTTCTACGGGATCTTCTCAAACCAGGAATGGAAACCATGTCTCCTGCGTGGGCAGGCAGACTCTACTGCTGAACCACTAGGGAAGCCCACTGACTGAATGCTATATGTGGGTCAGGAAGCAACAGTTAGAACTGGACATGGAACAACAGACTGTTTCCAAATAGGAAAAGGAGTACGTCAAGGCTGTATATTGTCACCCTGCTTATTTAACTTCTATGCAGAGTACATCATGAGAAACACTGGGCAGGAAGAAGCACAAGCTGGAATCAAGATTGCTGGGAGAAATATCAATAACCTCAGATATGCAGATGACACCACCTTTATGGCAGAAAGTGAAGAAGAACTAAAAAACCTTTTGATGAAAGTGAAAGAGGAGGGTGAGAAAGTTGGCTTAAAGCTCAACATTCAGAAAACTAAGATCATGGCATCCAGTCCCATCACTTCATGGGAAATAGATGGGGAAACAGTGTCAGACTTTATTTTTTTTTTTTTGGCTCCAAAATCACTGCAGATGGTGATTACAGCCATGAAATTAAAAGACGCATACTCCTTGGAAGGAAAGTTATGACCAACCTAGATAGCATATTAAAAAGCAGAGATATTACCTTGCCAACAAAGATCCATCCAGTCCAGGCTATGGTTTTTCCAGTAGTCATGTATGGATGTGAGAGTTGGACTGTGAAGAAAGCTGAGTGCTGAAGAATTCATGCTTTTGAACTGTGGTGTTGGAGGAGACTCTTGAGAGTCCTTTGGACTGCAAGGAAATCCAACCATCCTAAAAGAGATCAGTTCTGGGTGTTCATTGGAAGGACTGATGCTAAAGCTGAAACTCCAATACTTTGGCTACCTCATGCTAAGAGTTGACTCATTGGAAAGGACCCTGATACTGAGAAGGATTAGGGGCAGGAGGAGAAGGGGACGACAGAGCATGAGATGACTGGATGGCATCACTAACTCGATCAACATTGTTTGAGTGAACTCCGGGAGTCAATGATGGACAGGGAGGCCTGGTGTGCTGCGATTCATGGGGTTGCAAAGAGTCGGACACGACTGAGCAACTGAACTGAACTGAAACATTCATAACTCCTAAGCCTTCCTTTGCTATCAAGGATATTTCACAAATATTGAGGATAAGCCATCTCATTCTTCCTTTCCACCATCTTTTATATGATCATGATTAGAATTGCTCCAATCATAACATGATTCATCTGAGGACCACCAGATCCTAAATTTTTCATTTAACCTCACTATCTTCAATGAAAGACCTTTTTCTGTGAGATGACATATTTAAACCATGATTCCAGATGACTTTTTTGAATCCACTCTCTAGTCTCTAACCTCCATCCAATCCCAGATGACTTTTTTGAATCCACTCTCTAGTCTCTAACCTCCATCCAAATTATTTGAAATTATTTCAGCCTTTCATAGTTTCACTTTACTACTTATGTATAGTCTACTACTTCTATTGCCTCCAGTCGAAACTGCAGTCAAAATTAACTGTAAACTAAATTGACCACACACAAAATACCATTTCTTGTATTCAAGTCAAAAATTCCTCTTTTTCAGTCCAAACAAGTCTCTCCAGTCCGTTAATGCCTCTTGCTTTTTTTATGTCAGTACCTTTGACTGCTTTTTTTTTTTTAATCACCACCTTTTTTCCCCTTCTGCCAACTTAGAATGATCACTTCCATTTGTTCATTTCATTCCTTAAATTCCTGCACTCAAGCCTTACTCATTCTATAAGAATTTCCCAGATTGTTGAATACCATGGTAATCTCCTCCTTCTCTTAACTCTTACACTAACAATGCAGCAAAATCTCTTTATAAATACCACCTTGTTTGCTCAACTAGATTGTAAACTCTTTAACTGTCCAACACAATGCTGTGCAAATAAAACTCAATAAATATTTACTCAATGATTATGTAATTGAAAGGACAAATCCCATTCTGTGCCCAGGAAGGTGAAATGTTTTCCTGAAAATAAACGAGTGAGTGTATCTCTAATTATGAAACACTAATGGAAAGAAAGAATTTCTTTCTAAAGCACTGAATTCTGGAGGCGCACTTATAATCATTAAAGGGAAAAAAAGCTGAAAGTATAACTGAAATATCCTCTTATCCCAACTACAAACACGTTTTCAAAAATGGCATAGTACCAAAAAAATTATTTTAAATCAAAATATAACCAGAAACTCATTCGTGACCAAAACTACACAAAAATGCATTTGGGGGGAACATTTAAAAAATAGATATTTCATTTCATAGGCATTTGAAATACAAATCCTGCAAATATTCATTTTCACTTCTCTTTCTGTTATTATCATTTTTTTTTTTTTAAGAAAACCTCAGACTGAGTCATCCTTAATGGTGGCATTGAGTGAACTGGCACCACAAACAGCAGAGAATTCTAAGCTGAGGTACATCAGCTTTCAAAAGCAGAGATAACCCTTGAATGATAACTTCATGAAGAGACCAAACACAAAGAGAGAGCCCCCAGAATTCATTCTCATCTATTTCATTGATTTGGTTAAAGATCATCTTCACTGACAATTTTTTAATTTGATTATACATTACTTGAATAAAAATTTAAGCAAAAAGAAGATCCATTTTAAATAAGTACTATGTCTTATATATAGATTATTATGTAACCTAATTCAATGTTGGCAGCATGATTCTGCTTGATTGACTGATTGATTAAATATGTGGTGTTTGAGCTTCACTGTCACAATATGTTAAAGAGAAATTTAATTTTTCCTTTACCTTCCCCTGAAGCCCATGCTCCATAGAGGATTCCTTATGTAGAGAAATAAAAAAAGAATGTGTCTGTTTTATAAAACCTATGCTTTATCACTCTCAAGTCAAGGTTGAAATTGTTAAAAAATATAATGGCTATTTAATAAGCAAGCTCAGATTTGGGGGTAAAGATGAAAAAATAAAGCCCAAACAAATAATTTCCCTTCTCCATCTGTTAAAAAATGAATAATAACAATAGAAGCAGTAAAGGGGAAAAACCCATAATTCAACATTAACAACCATACAACCACTCAACCTTATGCCATAAACCGTACAAACTGTTAACCAAGGAAAGAAACAGAAAGTTATGGCATAGTGCTGTGTATATACTAACTCCAGCCCCACACCCAACAAGCAGTTCTGGAGACTGAATGGGAAGTGAAAATAATGAGAATTTTTATTAATCCCTGCTACCACCTCATAAACACACACACCCACCCCAACAACAATAGTACAACCATAAACTGGAGAGAAGAGAGAATGAGTGTAGCAAGTAAGAAAAACATCAGAGAAAAATAGCAAGCATACAAGCAGTAACTTATCGAGGCAGGAAAGGTGACCATAAGCTACTCTTTGTTTTCTGCTGAAAAACATAAAATGCATGAACCACACAAAAGATTATATGGACTTGGAAACAGTAGAAATCAATTGTGTTATGTATTTAAAGATCTGTTTCTTAATATTTTATTTAGAATTGGAATTATCAATTCTGATTTATTTATATAAAAAGTGCATATTCTTTATGGTTAGAATGCTGTAAAATAAAATACTTCCCTTTTTTAGAGTTTACTCTCCAATGCCTAACAATGACTTTTTATTTTTTTTTAATTCCTAGCACCTATCAAAGTGTATGTAAAAGTTAAATACATTTTTATTTAATAAATGAGCCTAAAAATGACTTTTAAGAATATCTAAAGATGATCACTTTGAACAAAGCACCATTGCCTTTAGCTTTTAATCTTATACTCTCAACAAATTTTAATTCTTAAAAATACTGTTTGGCTTGACCACTTTAAGGCAAAAGCTAAAGACTGAACCTTAGGCATCGCCTCTGTAATCTTAAGTCACTGAGGGAATTCCTCCTGATTCTCAACATGGCCCAGACCCAGTGCTGAGGACCTGAGGAACATTTTGCTAAATAGGAAGGACAAATGAAGCAAGCCAGATCTCTAAGACTTGGCTTGTCTCTCTGAAAAGAAAGCCCAGGCATATGAATTGAAATTTAACAAAAACTTCATTTCATTAGAAAGAAAATCAAGTAAGCCAGATATTCTGACTACATAACACACTCTCAAACTTAATATGAAAAATATAATTCAATAAAGACAATGGGCATTGGGATAGTCACTCCATCACAAAAGATATATGGATGGCAAACAAGCACATGAGTAGATGCCCAACATGATTCATCAAAATGCAAATTAAAACCACAATAAAATTATGCTGGAGATCTACTAGAATATCTAAGATTAAAAAACTAGATCGTACAAAGCATGGCAAGGATGTGGCAGCAGAACTGTGGAGATGCAACTGCTGATAGGAATGTAAAAAACATAAAACCACTTTGGAGAACACAGCTTGTCAAAGAGGTATACATGCATCTACCATATTATCATGCCATTACACTTACAAGTTTACCCTAGATAAAAAAAAAAAAAAAAAAAGGACAGGTACCCAAAAGACTCGTACATGAATATTCATCACAGTCCTGTTTGCAATAGCCAAAAACTGGAAACAACCCAACCGTCCATCAATAAGTGAAGGGATACACTCTGATGAGTTTACAATGGAATATGACCCAGTAAGAAAAAATAATATATACAGCAGTATCGGTGAATTTCAAGATAATTATGGTGAATGAAGAAGCCAAAGAAAGCGTACCTATTATGTGATTCGATTTATATAAGAATCTGAAACATGTGGGTGAATCTATAGTGGCTGGGTTGCCCCAGTCCTTGAGGGATAAGGAGATATGGCAGAAAGGAGTTACCAAACAATATAAGGTGACTTTAGAGATAATTGGATATGCTTGTTATTTTTATTGTGATTATGGTTTTATTATGGTTTCGTGGCTATATTCTCATAAAAAAGTTGTCAAATTATACATTATAAATACATGTGTATTTATAATTGTATATCATAATTGTGTCTACAAAGTCTTTTTTAATTAATTTTTTTAAAAGTTACTAATTGGTTATGTATTAATGGGTCACCTCAAATAGTGTTCACAGCTCCCAAAATATTTTATGTTTTTGTTGTTTAGTCACTAAGTTGTGTCCAACTCTTTTGCAACTTCATGGACTGTAGCCCACCAGGTTCCTCTGTCCATGGAATTTTCCAGGCAAGAATACTGGAGTGGGTTGCCATTTCCTTCTCCAAGGGATCTTCCCAACCCAGGGATCGAACCAGCATCTCCTGTATTGGCAGGTAGATTCTCTACCAATGCCATCAGGGAACCCCAAAATATTTTGTACACACATCTATTTAATTTCTTTACTAATGATGTTTGCTTCTGTGCCCAAAATTTACTCAAAATAATTATAATTTGATAATTTACTCATCACATAGCTAAACTTAGTATGCTTTAAGAATTCACACTAAAATTCCAATTTCTAATAATAAACATAGAAGGAAAGAAGCATAAACTTTAAGCCAAATAGCACATTCCATTGGAGTCAAAGCATTTGTATCCTTCCACATTACACCTTAACTCTTGAATCACAAAGTCCACACTCACTCTAAACCCTGCTGAGTTTCAAAACTTTATTCTGATACCCTTTTCTTTATCAACTTCACCGTTCCACTCATCAACTTCCTGTAAGGTGCATTTGTTCCTTGAGAGTTCTCCAACAGCAAGAGTCGTTTTCTAGGCAGAGCTGTGTTCCTCTAAAACCCAACAGTACCAGCTAACGGTTTCCAGTCATTAAGTGAGCAGGTGTTGGCATTAGATAGAACTTCTTGAAACTCAGTTTTATTTTAAATAAGCTGATTTGAAACATAGTCATACTTCTATAAACTTCCATTTCATCTTTTTAAAATATAGTATGCGTGCTAAGTCACTTCAGACTCTTTGTGACCCTATGGACTGTAGCCCACCAGCCTCCTCTGACCATGGGATTCTCCAGACAAGAATACTGGAGAGGGTTGCCATGCCCTTCTCCAGGGGGCCTCCTGCATTTTCAGCACTGTAGGTGGATTCTTACTGCTAAGCCACAGTTCAGTTCAGTTCAGTCGCTCAGTCGTGTCCGACTCTTTGTGACCCCATGAATCACAGCACACCAGGTCTCCCTGTCCATCACCAACTCCCAGAGTTCACTCAAACTCACGTCCATCGAGTCCATGATGTCATCCAGCCATCTCATCCTCTGTCGTCCCCTTCTCCTCCTGCCCCCAATCACTCCCAGAATCAGAGTCTTTTCCAATGAGTCAACTCTTTGCATGAGGTAGCCAAAGTCACAAGGGAAGTCCTAAAACATAGTATTACTGTGCTGAACTCATAGCTTTTTTCTGATAATGATCATGATGGCATATGTAAAGAAATTCACATAGTGCCTGACACATGGTAAGTTTTTCAACATGTGAATGTTTATAAAAGTTATTACTGTTATGTTTAACCTATAATTTGACAAGTAGTAAAAGATGTAGCATGTTACAGAATCTAAGAACCAAGAAAATTTATGCCATGGTTTCTCACTTTATGCTTTTTAGTTTTTTTTTTATTTTTTAATAAAGTGAGTAAGAGCACTAAAACATACACTGGTAGAAAGGTTATCTTCATAGAACAGATTTAGAAACTTAAAAAAGAAAGTAAAAATTACATACTTTATAAACCATGAACTAAGCATTCCCCGAAGTGTACTTGATGAAAATATAATCCTGCAAAATACTCTGTGGAAAAAAAAAAAAAGAGCCCATGGTCAAATAAACATGGAGACTATTGAATGTTATATGTTTCTTTGGGGAATTTCCAAAACAAATGGTATAGTAAGAGACTGGGAAGTCCTGAAGCTTAAAAAATATGTTTCACTTTGATCTAATGTTTTAAAATTGTCCTGAACATAGAACTTTTTTGTATATATCTATGAATATTTCTTTAGGGGGAAACTGACTTTGTTATAACTGCTAATTCTTCTTTTCTGTTGAGAGGTACAAAGAGTGAAAACACTACTTTCACCTGTCAACAACCCGTGGTCTTGTAAAAAGACTTTTGGAGTCTGGTATGAAGTCCCTTAAGCCTCTGTCACAGTGGCAGCTGTCTGCTACCTCAGTGTCTTCCTTGCTTGGCTACCAAAGCAATTCCCCAGGGGTGTCTACGCTCCTACATTCTTTTCACTTCTAAGCGACTTGACAGAATTCAGAAGAGAAACAAGCATACAGTGTCACCTGCATCTACCCAACAATGAAGATACCATTAATTGTATTTTTCTAATCAGAGGAGAGTAATTCCCTCTAAAAAAAAAAAAAAAAAAAAAAACCTAATTTATTTAATTTCCAGTTCTTCTATTAACAATCAATACCTTGAGATTTACAATGCTAGATTTAAGTGAAGTCCCACTCATGATAGCAGGTTACCTCAATAATCACTTATCTATTATTGTGTTGCTATTGTGTATCAGACCACTTTGTAACTCAGAGCTTCAAAACAATAAGATCTACTCATAGATCTCTGAATCCACTGAACAGTTCTGATCTCTGCCAGACTCGCTCACAGACCTACTAACATATGTATTTTGGGCAGGTCTTTCTTCTTATTTTGGCTGATCAAACATTTTGGGGGCTGTAGGATACTGGCAGGTCTAGCTGTTCTTTATATATCTGTCATATCCATCCAGTAAACTAGCCCAGGATGTGCTCATCGTGAGACAGGGATCTGAGAGAGAGAAAGAAAGTAGAAGTGAGTAAGGTTTCTCTGAGGCTAGTATAAGACCTGTCACAATTATAAACACATCGTAAATTATGCAATACAGCATAAATAATATAGTAAATAATACAGCAATTATTTATGCTGTGTGTGTATATATATATATACACAATATATATATATATTGCAAAACAAAGTTACAAGGCCTACCAACATTCAAGGAATGGTGAAATCAACCAGCTCTTATGGAGAGCTCAAAGTGGCACTGAAAAGGGTGTGGTCTCAGCGAGAGGTGAAGAATTGGGGACAATGCTTGCAATCAATCTACTACCACTCCTCCCTTTGGCTTTAACTCCATGTGGTTGCCACTTAAAATTACACATTACACTCAGCCCCTCCCAAGGTCCCCAAGTTCTCTCCCAGGAATTGTATTGTCTTCAAAGTCTATCATCTTATGATCTACATGAATGAGGTCTAGATAAGGCTCTGCAGATGCATCACATTTCGATTCAGAAACTCATGAACGAAAAAGACACAGTATTTGTATTTTACCACTCCCGCCCCGCATGTGATAGCAAGGACAGGAAAACTGCATTCAACAGCACTCTCATTCAGGCAGGCAAGAAGGAGAGGCAAGTACAACTCCATCAGTTCAGTTCAGCTCAGTTCAGTCGCTCAGTTGTGTCCGACTCTTTGCGACCCCATGAACCACAGCACGTCAGGCCTCCCTGTCCATCACCAACTCCCAGAGTTCACTCAGACTCATGACCATCAAGTCAGTGATGCCATCCAGTCATCTCATCCTCTGTTGTCCCCTTCTCCTCCATGGACCATAATATTTTTGAAATCCTATAGGGTAAATGTTGCCAGGTTCCCGAACACTGGGAGAAGAGAATGTTCCCAGATTTTGACTCCATTCTGTTTCTGAGGACAGAATGCTCTCCACATCTCCATTTTAGGAAACTTTTTTCCTTTCCCGTCTCTCTCCTTACCCTTTCAGAAGAGTTTGGGGGAGTGTATGCCCTCTGAATATCATTTTCAGCTGGCTTTCTCTTCTTAGAATGATGAGAACCTAGATGCCATTTTGAACAACTCAGTATCTTTGAGGCTAAAATGATGAGGCTACTTCTGCCTGTACAACTGCTTAAAAAAAAATGTGAACTTGCAAATAATTTGATGTACACCCTCTCCATTCAACCAATTCTTTTTACTCACACTCATTTGGGTCATATCAGACAATTGTGGGAGCTACCCTTTGTTCCTAGCAGCCTTTTTGCCTAATGAGAGGACTACACAGTTCCTTAACTCTTTCAGAGATCTTAACAACACATCTTAAGACATACTGATGATTTGATCTATGCCCCTAGGCTATAGTTACATAATATATAATATATTATATATAATATAATATAGTTATAGTTACATAATATTTTCTTGACTAGGAGGACTAGAGATGAGAAACTGTTTTATTTTGTACCCCATACATTTAGCCTTCTCCTAGTCCCTATATATTCTTAGGAAGGGACAGCTTTTTCTTAGTTCGTCACTTTCTTGCTGTACCATACACAATTAAGAAAATCCAGCTGTCGCTCTCAACATGCTGCCTGGAGATCTTCTTAGGCAAATCCAAAAGTTCATTAGATACATTTTCCATCTTCCAAGTTACTGCAGGCAACAGGTTAGTCAATTATTTTGCGATGACATTGCATGAATCATCATTTTTTCCAAACTCCAGTTACAATTTCTTGCCATGCCCCTAGTCCTTGTTGACAGCTTGCTTACTATTTTTCCAACCCCCAGCTGCAAGCAATCACATAGCCAATGCCACAAATTTCAAGTTTCCCTAATGATAGTGCCCTCTGTCAAATGCCAAGTCTGTCTCAGCTACTGTTGCCACAAACAAAATTTGCAGTAAACTACCCCCTAACTCAATGTCTTAAAACTATAAGGGCTTGTTCTTGCTCACAAAGCTACAAATAGTTTGAGTGGCTCCTCTGATCTTAACTGTTTTCACTAATAAATCTGTAGTGAGCACTGCACTGGGTCAAGACTTTGCTGATCATGACTGGGTTCTCTGAAATCTGTGGAGTTGCCTGACTGTGGGTCACTCTTCTTCATGTGGTTCTCGCATCCCTCCAATGTGCCAGCCCATGCATGTACTTATGGCGAAGCCAAGGCCCAGGGAGAGAAAAAAAGCACAATTATTTAAGGCTTTGGGAATCCTAGGCTTGGAAATAACATGTAGTCACTTGTTAGCTAAAATCAGCAAAACTCCAGTCCAGATTTAATGTGCTACTGCTAAGTTACTTCAGTCGTGTCCGATTCTATGTGACCCCATAGACAGCAGCCCGCCAGGCTCCCCTGTCCCTGGGATTCTCCAGGTAAGAACACTGGAGTGGGTTGCCATTTCCTTCTCCAGTGCATGAAAGTGAAAGTGAAGTCGCTCAGTCGTGTCTGACTCTTAACGACCCCACTAGAGCCCACCAGGCTCCTCCGTCCATGGGACTTTCCAGGCAAGAGTACTGGAGTGGGGTGCCATAGCCTTCTCCAGAAGATTTAATGTGAGGAAACACTATCTCCTGATGAAAAGAGCTACTAGGACAGATTGTGAAGGATGCTGATAAAGACAAGTATGGAAAATTGGATTCATTTATACAATCAATCTACCACACAGGTAAACAGAAATCCAGTTAAGTTTATTCTAATGTCCATGCTTTATTGTGTTAAGTAAAAAGTTAGGCATGAGAAAAGAGGAGTGGCCTAGCTGAAAGCTGATCTCTAAAACCGCATCCCAGACACAGCCAGGAGAGCTCACAGATATGCTACAAAACAACCACAGAGACTTTTTCAGCTCCTGCACATGCACCCTAGGCACAGTGGATACAGACTAACCACAGGGGCGTCCCCACGTCAACTTAGGCAGCTAGGAGCCCACTGTTCAGTTGCGTCACATGTGACTCTTTGCAACCCCACAGACAGGCTTCCCTGTCCTTCACCATCTCCCCAAACTTGCTCAAACTCATGTCCATTCAGTTCAGTTCAGTCGCTCAGTCGTGTCCGACTTTGCGACCCCATGAATCGCAGCACGCCAGGCCCCATTAATGGTTCATAAATATTCTACACATATATACATCTGATTATAACAGACTGCATTTTGGGAAGACATGCACAACAGAGCCTTTAATTATGTAGCCTGCAACTGTCAATCTGCCTTAAGCATAGGCCCATTTGAATCCTCTTTCTTGACTGATTGTGGGATCAAGCCTTATTTTGCTCAGGGCACAACCAAAAGGAGGAGACAGATGGGAAGTATTAAAAGGGGGAAGCCAAGAGGGATTGTTAGCATGACACCTCCTTTGAGGTCGGCTGCAATGGCACCCCACTCCAGTACACTTGCCTGGAAAATCCTGTGGACGGAGGAGCCTGGTGTGCTGTTGTCCATGGAGTCACGAAGAGTCGGACACTTACTGAGTGGCTTCACTTTCACTTTTCACTTTCATGCATTGGAGAAGGAAATGGCAACCCACCCCAGTGTTCTTGCCTGGAGAATGCCAGGGACGGAGGAGCCTGGTGGGCTGCCGTCTATGGGGTCGCACAGAGTCAGACATGACTGAAGCGACTTGGCGGCAGCAGCAGCTTCTGCTGGAGCTGAACTGAGCTGTAACTTGTCTGTTGTAAACTCTTTAGTCTGTCACTCCAAACACAGGGAGACTAAGTCTGCAGGCCACAGCTCCTGAGCCCATGCCCTGTATAGCCTGTGCTCTGCAACAAGAGAAGCTACCAAAAAGAGAAGCTCACACACCACATCTAGAGAAAACCCATGAGCAGCAACAGAGACCCAGAGGAGCCAAAAATAAAGAAATATTTTTAAAAATCAACTGTTGTGATATTTCCTATTAAAAATAACTAGTGTTTAATCTGATCATGAAAGTCATTTATTATGTCACAGTAAATATAAAAAGAGAAGAACATAAAAGATCACTCAAACTCCAACTGAAGAAAGTTACCATAGTAATTTGATGCTGTTTTCTTTAAAATGCTTCACATTCATATGATGTAGATCCATATATATTTCCATAGTTGATACTGCATGCATAATTTTTTTTTTTTTTGTATTGTGGTTGTTTCACTTACATCATGAACACTAATCCATCATTAAAATTATAATGCTTCTGGAATTGAGCTGTAGGAGTTGCTTGTATATTTTTGAGATGAGTTGCTTGTAAAGTTAAATAAAATTAAATTTTTAAAAATTATTAGTAAAGCAGCCAGTGATTTATGCATAGCTTATTGCCTGGAAAATCCCATGGATGGAGGAGCCTGGTGGGCTGCAGTCCATGGGGTCGCTAAGAGTCTGACATGACTGAGCGACTTCACTTTCACTTTTCACTTTCATGCATTGGAGAAGGAAATGGCAACCCACTCCCGTGTTCTTGCCTGGAGAACCCCAGGGCCGGGGGAGCCTGATGGGCTGCCGTCTATGGGGTCGCACAGAGTGGGACACGACTGAAGCGACTTAGCAGTATGTCTACTTTAGATCTCATTATCATTCTCCTAATTTTGTAAGTCTACCTGTTTTTGTCAACTTGATTTTTAACATGAGAGGTAACTTCAAATCTTTCAATGTCTTAGGCTTCCCGATGGCTCAGTGGTAAAGAATCCATCTGCCAATGCAGGAGACACACGTTTGATTCCTGTGTGGGGAAGATCCCCTGGAGGAGGGAATGATAACCCCCTCCAGTATTCCTGCCTGGAGAATTCCATGGACCGAGGAGTCTGGCAGGCTACAGTCCATGGGGTCTGAAAGAGTCAGACACAACTGAGCACACATGCAACGTCTCAGACACTTTTCTTTGTAATTCCTACAATTTAAAAATGTATTTCAAAGTTGTACTCAAAAAATATAGACTCAACACAGACCTTCATTATACTGTTACGTTTTTCACTAAAAAAAAATCTTTCAGTTTTACTTGCAATTTTTAAAATTTCAACTCAATCTTTCCCAACATTGGGAAAATTTCATCTTTTAAAATTATGCTTCACCCCAGCATTCTCTGATCTTTATTCTAAATTATTTCACCTGTTAGTCTCTCTCCTAACATTTGCTCTTCTCCTCTATAAACCCCATCACAATTTTAACTCCATATTCTTTTGGTAAACACTCTCAGATATATATATATATATATATATATATATATATATATATATATATATATATATATTAGTTTTTGGAAAAAAAAACAAACAGTGCTAAACCAACATGTCTTCCCCGACCCATTCATATACTGAATTCTGGAGCACCTGAAGCTGCGGGGATGACCAGTGGTCAGAATGGAAGGTAGTAAATTAGTAGTGCATGAAATATATGCAGAAAATAAAAATCAAACAGTGCCATTGTATGGTTCAGAGTGAATACTTCCAACTCCTTATTACTATTTTCTTTTCACTTATTAGATGGTGTAAGTCTAAAACTACCCTTGCTACATTTTAGTCCCATGTTTTCATTTTGCAATGAAATACAATGACCTCTAATGAGCGATGAGTTCTTAAAAACAAAAGTGCAGATCAATAAAGAATTAAGTAATAACCTGGAGGGATAGGGTGGGGAGGGAGGTTGGAGGGGGCTTCAGGATAGAGGGGACACGTGTGTATATCTATGGCCGATTCATATTGATGTGTGGCAAAAACCATCACTATATTGTAAAGTAATCATCCTCCAACTAAAATAAGCAAAGTTAAAAATTAAAAAAAAAAAAATACCTTCATAGAAAAAGAAAAAAAGAATTAAATGCATGGGACTCCCCCAGCTGTCCAATGGTTAAGATTCCACTACAGAGGGAAAAAGAACTGTCCATTAATAGTTTAAAAGGTGGTAATTATTTTACATAGAATCTAGGATGAAAAATAATTTATTGTATTTTAGAAAAGTGTGTTTACTTACCAGTCTGTAAAGCATAAATTTTCATTTAGATCAAATGACTATTCTATTAATATATTAAATTTTCCTTTTCTACTTGAAATGGTCTTGTTTGCTATTGTTTAGTGGCTAAGTTGTGTCCGACTTTTTTGTGACCCCATGGACTGTAGTCTGCCAGGCTCCTCCATCTTAGAGGACTTCCTGGCAAGAATACTGAAATGGGTTGCCATTTCCTTCTCCAGAGGATCTTCCCAAATCAGGGATTGAACCCACTTCTCTTGCATTGGCAGGCGGATTCCACTATAAGTAAAGCTTTAACTATTAATGCTCCACCTCCATCAGCATAAGAATTCTATACAGAATTGGGCAAAAAACAGATTTTTATCAGAAATGATTTAAATAAAAAATTAGTTAATTCTTATAGTGCTTTGATATTTTTAGACATGATATAAAGACTTCGAAGTGCATTCAATTGAAGGATAAATATTTCACATTATTATGAATGCTATTTCAAATTCAGTTCAAAAGTTAAATATTAATGTTAAGATTATTTTTATTATGATATTTCACTGAAAAAAAACATGAATCTAAATTTTCGTGAAACATTGACAAGAATAAGCGATATTCTTTCTAAATCAAAAAGCTATATTTCAAGGAATGCTCTTGAAATTAGTTTTGGTTGATATAATTCATAATTGCTCCCCCAAAGGTATGATATTCTACCAACATAAATAGGACCTATAGTTTGTCAAATATCCCCCTCCCTCTCCTCTCGTGTGTGCACACTATTTCCAGTTGGATAATTTGATGATAATATATATAAGAAGAAAATGAAATGGAAAGCTCTATGATTTTATAGCAATTCATTAAAAAACGCTTATTTGAAAAACTTATTTGTCAAACTTTTTCTGAAGAAAGAAAAAAATGACAGCGTGTGTGAACTTAATTCCTATCAATATTTAAACATCTAAATAAAAAATGTAATGTTTATAATAACTTCCACTTAACACATATGCTCTGATTTTACCAGGGATTTTAGCAACTGCCCTAGTGGCTCAGATGGTAAAGCGTCCGTGTATGATGTGGGAGACCTGGGTTCAATCCCTGGGTTGGGAAGATTCCTTGGAGAAGGAAATGGCAATCCACTCCAGTACTATTTCCTGGAAAACCCCATAGACAGACAAGCCTGGTAGGCTATAGTCCATGGGGTTGTAAAGAGTCGGACACGACTGAGTGACTTCATGTTCGTTTAGCAACTGCAGTGTAGTTTTTCAATTAAAATATTATAATCTACATAGTTGAGTGCATTAAATATATTAGGAATTTCAAATATGTCACACAAAATGTTAACTTTAAAGACTGCTGATTTTATCAAACCATTGACTTATTCACAGATTATATTCTTTATCAAAAATGATGGCATTAATTAGACAAGTATATTTTAAAAATTGAGAAAAAGGGTGAATATGTACAAGTAAATTATTTTTTCTTGTGTCAATTTTAAATGTTTAGATTTTAAATCCAAGAGAGTTTTTTTAAAAATTATTATTTAATATACAAAGATATGTTACTTTTCATTTTGCTAGAGAAAATTTTAAAATAAGACTTGAAAAATAAATTATTATTATATTTACCAATACAATAAAACCAAGGAGTATTTCAATAGCTAAATAATTTTAATTAATTTAGCATCCCTTTTACTCTCAGTAATGTCCTGATTTGGATAATGAATTAAATAGTCTCCTTCAGGTCATAAAAACAGGTCCTCTGGCATTCACTTATTTATTCAAATTAGATTTAATCCACAAAGTGAAGTTGTTATTTGTGGCCAGCTCCTAAGACAAACATCGTGAGAAATCTGGTCACTGTGTGCTGTATTTTTATTGCTATGTTGCTTTGGAATCATCTTCATCTCATCATCTCCTAAATGGTCTCCTTCAAGTGAAGGAAAGACAACTGACATTTTCTGACACCTTTATACTCCAAAAATGATAGATAAAATAGTCTTTACAAAGGACTTACAATGAAAGGCTTTATTTAATAATTCAGGCAGTCTTTACTTGCACAGTATGTCAGGCCATAAAAATGAACGTATAAACTAAAACATGCACAATGATCTTAAAAATTAAAGGAAAAAATTGCAATTGTTCTGTGACCTCTGAAAATATTTTTCCAGAACCTTAACTCTCTTATTGTCAATTAAATATATAAAGAAAGGAAAAAAAAACATATAAAATAATATTTATTTTGTGCCCTGTAACTTGTAACACTGAGATTTTAAAGTGCTTTATTTCCTTATAAAAAACTTACCAAGAGTTTTAAGAGTGTTTCCCTTTTCTTACCGTCTTAAAACTTACCATGTGGAGCAGGCATCTTTTCTATGCTCTGATGAATTTTCATAATCCTTTCTAAGTTTGGATGGTTCTCCAACATTTTATCCTTTGCACATTTATGTTGTGAAAATCTCTAGGAGTTGCTTTCATGTAACGATTTTGCCTATGTCACCTTCTTCTAGGACATCTTCAGCCTCTTGTCACAATCACTTTCCTCATTTGTGTCAGTAATTCTGTCTTTACTAAGTTCCTCCAAGCACATATCTAGAATCTCTCAAAAGAGTGGCAGTGTCAACAACATGCCTATAGACAGCTGTTTCTCTTTCTTCTATACATCAATTTACATTCAATTTTAATTTCACTTCTAGTATTAACATTTTTCAACTTTTTTTTTTTACTCTAGACTTTCATCTTTGTTGTTCATCCCTAAAAAACTTCAAGAGAAGAATCAACTATATAGAAAAATTTTGGATCGTTTTTAACATCACCTTTGCATTCTGGGCTCCAAAATCACTGCAGATGGTGACTGCAGCCATGAAATTAAAAGACGCTTACTCCTTGGAAGGAAAGTTATGACCAACCTAGATAGCATATTCAAAAGCAGAGACATCACTTTACCAACAAAGGTTCGCCTAGTCAAGGCTATGGTCTTTCCTGTGGTCATGTATGGATGTGAGAGCTGGACTGTGAAGAAGGCTGAGCGCCGAAGAATTGATGCTTTTGAACTGTGGTGTTGGAGAAGACTCTTGAGAGTCCCTTGGACTGCAAGAAGATCCAACCAGTCCATTCTGAAGGAGATCAGCCCTGGGACTTCTTTGGAAGGAATGATGCTAAAGCTGAAACTCCAGTATTTTGGCCACCTCATGCGAAGAGTTGACTCATTGGAGAAGACTCTGATGCTGGGAGGGATTGGGGGCAGGAGGAGAAGGGGACAACAGAGGATGAGATGGCTGGATGGCATCACTGACTCGATGGACGCGAGTCTGAGTGACCTCCGGGAGCTGGTGATGGACAGGGAGGCCTGGTGTGCTGCGGTTCATGGGGTCGCAAAGAGTCGGACACGACTGAGCGACTGATCTGATCTTGCATACAAGGGGAAAGTCTTATATGCAAAGACTTAAATAAAACCGCTTAAGTTTTATTCTACTTCAAAGGAGAAAGTTTCAAAGACTTTTAATAAAAATAAATAAACAAATTTCTACATCAGAGAAAAATAAAACAATGTAGAAAGGCTTGATGGAAGGAAGCCCCAGCAGTGTAACATTTTGCCCAGTTGAACTGGGCATGCAGTCTTAGGCTGATTCTGGAAAGTATGCTACCTCTCTGTGAGTTTTCACAAATCAAATCCAGGTAACATATGAGTGCTGGAGGCAACTCAGCTATTGTTTATTTACAATGAATGATTAGTTTTTCTCCAGGTGACTTCAGAAGGCAAATTTGTTTTCTAGGGCAGCCTGTCAATGGTCTGGAGTTCTTTTGTTGCTTTCTTTTTCCTTCTTTTTACTCCAGTGAAGTAATTCATTGATGACACAAGCTGCTGAAATCATCAGTTAACATTTTGAAGAACATCTAGGTCTAGAATTTTATATATTTCTAGTCTTTAAAATCAGTTCTTAAAATAGGGGGGAAAATGAAGAAAGAGCAGACATAAAAAGAGCAAGAAGGGTAGCATCTTCCAAGAAAACTCTCAAGCATAGCACATCAAATTCTTCTCCCTGGATACTTTGTTCATTCTCTTTCATTTCCACAGTGGCATCCTCTCCCTACATTTATTTAAAAGATAAAGGAAAAACAGCGTTGGAGATGAAAGAATAGTGATCCCATTCAATGTCTTTGTCCAGGTAGATAAAGTACTATTGGAAAGAAGATCTTGAAGTGTATTTCTATAATCCACAAGGTTTAAACTGTAAGAGATGATTCTTCCCTCCTTAGCCTCCTCTGACCCATCTTTACTTTTACTTTTCTGGAAACAGTGTTTGGCATAACACCTTTTAAAACTCTTCATCTGTTCATTATTTTTCAATTAATCCACAACTAGATGCTTATATTCAGGTCCAGTAAAATGTCTCATAGTCCTTGCTGGAAGATTCTCTCTTTCCCAAGGTCATAGAATAAAAATATATCCTTTCATAATTCAGTTCAGTCACTCAGTCATGTCCGACTTTGCAACCCCATTAACCGCAGCACGTCAGGCCTCCCTGTGCATCACCAACTACCAGAGTCCATCCAAATCCATGTCCATCGAGTCAGTGATGCCATCCAACCATCTCATCCTCTGTTGTCCCCTTCTTCTTCTGCCCTCAATCTTTCCCAGCACCAGGATCTTGTCAAATGAGTCAGTTCTTCACATCAGATGGCCGGAGTATTGGAGTTTCAGCTTCATCATCAGTCCTTCCAAAGAAATCCCAGGGCTGATCTCCTTCAGAATGGACTGGTCGGACCTCCTTGCAGTCCAAGGGACTCTCAAGAGTCTTCTCCAACACCACAGTTCAAAAGCATCAATACTTCGGTGCTCAGCTTTCTTCACAGTCCAACTCTCACATCCATACATGACCACTGGAAAAACCATAGCCTTGACTAGATGGACCTTTGTTGGCAAAGTAATATCTCTGCTTTTTAATATGCTGTCCAGATTGGTCATAACTTTCCTTCATAATTATCAAGTGAATAAACCAAATTTATCAACAAAAATACAATTTTGTCATAAATGTATCATTTCAAGGAAAATACTAAACAAATTTCAAATATTTCTAATTTAGCAACTTTCAATTTTCCAGCTTTACAATTTTGCCACCTAGCTGATTTAACAAGTGTTTCAGTTACTATCAAGTGATGGAAATTGTATCTTATACAGCCTTATAAAGTAATCCCTGCTAAAAATGTGTGCCCATTCACATCAAAAGCCACAACTTCCTCATATGTTCTGGAGCCCTTTCTATCTTGCCATCTGAAATACTTGACTTCAGCAGTTATCTCTCATAGGATTAATTTCTCCTTCTCAAAGGTTCATCCATTAGCACAAAAGACTATACTAATCTTCCAACTTAAATACCTCCCTTAACCCAAGCACTATGTTTAAACTACTGGTGCATGTTTCTATTCTCTATATCATACTAAAAAGATAGAAAATATTTTCTACATTGAAGTCCACTTTGTTGGAGAAGGAAATGGCAACCCACTTCAGTATCCTTGCCTGGAGAATCCAATGGATGGAGGAGCCTGGTGGGCTACAGTCCACGGGATTGCAAAGAGTTGGATATGACTGACCGACTTCACTTTCACTCTTCTTTGAAAAGCCCCTATTATTTTATTTAACCAGGATGTTAGAAGAGGTGCAGAGAGTTTAGATTTGTTGGTTGAGCAACCAAAATTGTCCTCCACGTGCTCTAATGCACAATGAATGTTTCTGAATATTCTGTGCATGTTTGAAAAGAAATGTTTATTATCCTTTTAGAGAATTTTTTCTAGTATCCTTTTCTGATACAAATAATCCTTAACCTCTATGCATACATATACCTTATGAAAGTGGAAGCATTAGTCATTCAATTGTGTCCAACTTTTTGCAACTCAATAAACTGTAGGCAGTCAAGCTCCCCTGTCCATGGAATTCTTAAGGCAAGAATACTGGAATGGGTTGCCATTCTATTCACGGGATCTTCCTGACCCAGGCTTTGAACTCAGGTCTCCCATATTTGAGGCAGATTATCCTTCTTTTGGAGAAGGCAATGGCAACCCACTCCAGTACTTTTGCCTGGAAAATCCCATGGATGGAAGAGCCTGGTAGGCTGCAGTCCATGGGGTCGCACAGTTGGACAAGACTGAAGCGACTTAGCAGCAGCATCCTTCTTTTAGAATTTATTCTAACTATACTTTCTGATACTGTTAATCCTTAACATCTATGCATACACACATACACATACACATATATACACAAAGAATCTTATAAATGTTTTATTCAATTATTATACTCATTATTTTGATCTATTTGCTATACTGGTTTCTAACAGATTTAAAATCTTTAAATACATTTTTATACATTTTTCCTGACTTTCTATGAATTTTTGTTTTATGTATTTTGTAATTATGTACACATAAAAGTTCATGACTGTCATATCACCTTGGTATACTGTTATTTTTGCCAGTATGAAATATTTCCCTTTGCCCTATATAAATAATTCACATTAAATTCTATTTTGTCTGATAATAACATTTCTTCAACTCCTTTCTTTTGATTAACCTTCATCGGTAATATATTTTTGAATCCTTTGCAGTCAATCTTTTTCATGTATTTTAATTTCAAGTATGGCTCTGGTATAACAAGTGAATTTTCTTTGGGGAATTTTTAACACATTCTAAGATCCCCTAGAGGAGGGCATGGCAGCCCACTCCAATATTCTTGCCTTGAGAATCCCCAGGGATGGAAGAGTTTGGCGGGCTACAGTCCATGGGGTCGTAAAGAGTTGAACATGACTGAGTGACTAAGCACAGCACAAGGATATTTATATTTTAAAATGGAATTTTACACATTAATACTTTTATGATTAATGAATGTTTATAAGTATTCCCGCCATTTTAGTATATGTATTGTGGAGGTGATGAAATTCCAGTGGAGCTATTCCAAATCCTGAAAGATGATGCTGTGAAAGTGCTGCACTCAATATGACAGCAAATTTGGAAAACTCAGCAGTGGCCACAAGATTGGAAAAGGTCAGTTTTCATCCCAATCCCAAAGAAAGGCAATACCAAAGAGTGCTCAAACTACCACACAATTGCACTCATCTCACACGCTAGTAAAGTAATACTCAAAATTCTCCAAGCCAGGCTTCAGCAATATGTGAACCGTGAACTTCCTGATGTTCAAGCTGGATTTAGAAAAGGCAGAGGAACCAGAGATCACATTGCCAACATCCGCTGAATCATGGAAAAAGCAAGAGAGTTCCAGAAAAACATCTATTTCTGCTTTATTGACTATGCCAAAGCCTTTGACTGTGTGGATCACAATAAACTGTGGAAAATTCTGAAAGAGATGGGATTACCAGACCACCTGATCTGCCTCTTGAGAAATTTGTATGCAGGTCAGGAAGCAACAGTTAGAACTGGTCATGGAACAACAGACTGGTTCCAAATAGGAAAAGGAGTACGTCAAGGCTGCATATTGTCACCATGTTTATTTAGCTTATATGCAGAGTACATCATGAGAAATGCTGGACTGGAAGAAACACAAGCTGGAATCAAGATTGCCGGGAGAAATATCAGTAACCTCAGATATGCAGATGATACCACCCTTATGACAGAAAGTGAAGAGGAACTCAAAAGCCTCTTGATGAAAGTGAAAGTGGAGAGTGAAAAGGTTGGCTTAAAGCTCAACATTCAGAAAACAAAGATCATGGTATCTGGTCCCATCACTACATGGGAAATAGATGGAGAAACAGTGGAAACAGTGTCAGACTTTATTTTTGGGGGCTCCAAAATCACTGCAGATGGTGACTGCAGCCATGAAATTAAACGACGCTTACTCCTTGGAAGGAAAGTTATGACCAACCTAGATAGCATATTCAAAAGCAGAAACATTACTTTGCCAACAAAGGTTTGCCTAGTCAAGGCTATGGTCTTTCCTGTGGTCATGTATGGATGTGAGAGCTGGACTGTGAAGAAGGCTGAGCACCGAAGAATAGATGCTTTTGAACTGTGGTGTTGGAGAAGACTCTTGAGAGTCCCTTGGACTGCAAGGAGATCCAACCAGTCCATTCTGAAGGAGATCAGCCCTGGGATTTCTTTGGAAGGAATGATGCTAAAGCTGAAACTCCAGTATTTTGGCCACCTCATGCGAAGAGTTGACTCATTGGAGAAGACTCTGATGCTGGGAGGGATTGAGGGCAGGAGGAGAAGGGGACGACAGAGGATGAGATGGCTGGATGGCATCACTGACTCGATGAATGTGAGTCTGAGTGACCTCCGAGAGCTGGTGATGGATAGGGAGGCCTGGCGTGCTGCAGTTCATGGGGTCGCAAAGAGTCGGAAACGACTGAGCGACTGATCTGATCTGATATGATTCTATTTTTTATAAAAATTTTCCTTTCTCACTCTTCATTTAATTGATGTAGTATATTTCTGTTGTTGTTATATTTTTAAATGTTTCCTATTTTATTGGAAATTAATCTTTTTTCTTCTCTGCTCCTGTACTCCATAATATTTAATACATAGACTTCTCAAATACATCATAATCTATACTGCATACTGTAATATCTGATATTTCAGAAATTTTTAATGTTCATCAAAAATTAGTTCATCTTAATTATAAGTTTACTTATTTTTCCATATACCAATGTTTCTTTATACCAAAATCTTGTCCATTTTGGACTTTTTAAATCAAATTTTACTGAAGATCACTTCAAGTAAAACATTTTAAAATGATCCAATTTCATTAAACATTTTGAAGATCTTTTTTGTTCCAAAACATCTTATTATTCTCCCACATTTGAATGCTAATAAAGAACTCTAAATTCCCAATATTTTTTCCTAAGATAAAGAGTTACAGTTTGCTGATGTCAATTTTATTTCTTTCTTTATAAATATTTTTAAAATAAACAATTTTTAAAACATTTTTTGATTAACAGAAAAACTATGAAGATAATAGAGAGAGTTCCAAATATTTCAGCCCCATTTCCCTTACACTGAGAGTTTACCTAAGTTACTTCATGGTATTGCTGCCTTGGCATCCATTTTGTTTGGCTGAGCAGCCTATAGTGACCCTGAAGTGACACTAATCCCTCATACAAGCACATGCCCTAGATAGCAGCTTGCAGAGTCACTAAATTCCTGGTATGACTTAGCAACAGCTCTTGTGATTAACAATTTTCTCTGCTTTCCAGTGCCTTCCCAGAGGCTCCACTTAGGTAAGACCCCAGTGTGGATTACCATAACTGGTCCTTTTGATTTGAAGTGACCAATCCAGCGTTAGCCTGGGAGCCCCAAAGCACTCAACTCACAGTCCCTAGTAAAGGCATGTGCCCCAGATCCTGTCTCTCTGTCTGTCCTCTGTCTTGGCCACCCACTTGGCTCCTCAAAGCATGCTATGTGCTTCCTCCAGGATATGTGAGTAATAAAATCTCCATTTCAATTTCTTTTGTGGCCCACTGTTGAATTGCTCCCCACCCAACACCCTGCATTCCTTAATGAGTGCTAATTTGACAAATTCATAACACTTTATTATTAACATACTAGTATGGTATTATTGTCACAATTAATACCATATCTTTTTACTAGCTGAAATTCATGTTATATTCATTTTTTTTCAGGTTTTTACCTAATAGTCCTTTTCTGTTCCAAGATTCTGTCCTTATCATATTGGTTGTCACATCCCCTTAGGCTTCTCTTGACTGTGACAATTTGCCAAACTTCTCTTGCTTTTTGATGACCTTGACAGTTTTGAGGATGATCAGTTAGGCACATTTTAGAACGTCCCACAGTCAAGATTTGCCTGTTATTTTTGTCCTGATCCATCTGGGAATGAGTCTGAGGACCAGAAGACCACAGAGGTAGACTGCCATTCACAACACGCACTAGCAAGAATGCATATGATCTATCAACACGACTTATCACAGTTGAAGTTGACCTTTCAACACTTGGCTGAGTCAGTGCTTGTCAGATTTCTCCTATCATTATATCGTTTCCATTCTTACTGTGCTCTTTAGAAGGAAATCACTATCTGCAGCTCATTCTCGGGGAATAGGGACCTTTGCTTGGCCTCTAAGAAGATGGAGTATCTACATTCATTATTTGAAATTCTTTGGTCTGCCAAAGGTTGTCTCCCCTTTCCCATTTATTCAGTTGTTTATTTATGTCAATATGGACTCATGAATATTTATTTTATACTTTGGATAAATAAGCCAAACTTATGTATTCATTTTATTGTTTAAATTTTTCCAGCTCTGGACATGGGTATCTCTTTCAGTAAGATTCAAATACCTGAGTTATGTGATTTTTATCCTCCCTGAAGAATTTCTTTTATGCATTTTGTTGGGTGGTTCTTCAGAGAATGAATTCCTTAAGTTTATATGTAAGAAACCTTTATTTCTCCACTTTTAAAAGATAAATTCACTGGACACAAAATTCTAAGTTCGCATTTTCTCCCAAAGTTTTAAATATTTCACTCTACACTCTTCTCTTTTGAATTTTTTCTTATTAGAAGTCTGATAAATTTCTTACCCTTGCCATTCTATAGGTAAATTTATTTTTCATCTGGCTTGTTTCAAAATTTTTAATTTTTCCTTTTTTTACTTCACCTTGAATATGATATTCCTAGGTGTAGATTTTTTAAAAATTCATCCTGGTTGGTGTTCTTGGTCTTTCTGTACCTATACTTTTGAATCTGTCATGAATTTCAGAAAACTGTCAGTCATTACTACTGCAGATATTCCTTCTGCTCCATTTTTACTTCTTCTTCTGACATTCCAATTATGTATGTGATATCTTTTGAAATTTTCCTGTAGTTTTTGAATGCTCTGTCCTGTCCTACGTATCTGTATTTAGTTACTAGATTTTTTAATGTGCTAGAAGATTATGATCATTTTTTGGTGATGTCATTTTCCTTGGTTCTTCATGTTCCTTGGAGTTTTACATTGCTGTTTTCACACTCAAAGTAGTAGTTGTATTCTTCAATCTTTACCAGCATCCCTCACATGGCATACTTTCTGTTGGTCCTGCTTGTATTCTGAGGTTTTCTCTGACCTTATATGGGTAGGTTCACTCCACACTTCTTGCTCCCTCTTGTGGCAGAATTTTTAAGTTAGTACATTGTCTTTCAATCTTAAAATGCACTTGGCCAGCTGTTGGTAACCTTTTTTTCCCCCTCAACGGTGGTATTACAGCTCAAGATCGTGGCTTCTCCTTTCCCCACAATTTGTGTTTGCATGTATTCATTAAGTTTGCTTTTGCTGCTGCCCTTGGGAGCATGCACAAGGAACCAGACACAGGATGGAGGGAGGTGTGGGCTTGGCCTCTGGAGCCCTGGAGGTGCCAGCATGCCAGTTGTGGGGACTCTCTGGTGAGCTTCTGCCAGAAGATCACAGATGGGCTTGCCATAGCAGGATCTATGTCCCTTACTCATTGGAAAAGACTCTGATGCAGAGAGGGATTGGGGGCAGGAGGAGAAGGGGACGACAGAGGATGAAATGGCTGCATGGCATCATTGACTCGATGGACGTGAGTCTGGGTGAACTCTGGGAGTTGGTGAAGGCCTGGCATGCTGCGATTCATGGGTTCGCAAAGAGTCGGACATGACTGAGCGACTGAACTGAACTGAACTGAATGCTTTGATAGTCTTATCTGCTTCTTCCCTAATCTGCTCCCTTCCCCCACATCATAGAACTCTCCCTTCAATACTCTGAGAGAGAAATGATATTCTCTGGCAGTGTCCTGTCTGGTTGGGAAAGCCAGGTGCTCCATGACCGTTCTCCCTTCTCATCCACAGGAGGGAATCCCCAGCCTTCTTTTTCTCTAATTCTCTAAGCTGTGCCATCTTGGGTGGTGGTGGGGGCAGGGGGGGGACGTGGGGAGGACAGAAGGGCATTCTGGCAAAGTTTCTCTTGACCACTTTAATGTGTCCAAATGTGTTTTGTTCTGTTTTAGCTCCAGTAGAATGCTGGAATTTCTCCTCCAGGAACCTGAACTTGTACAAAGGTTCTCATGTCTACGGGCATCTGCCCAAGTCTGTTTGCCAAATGCCGTATATTTTACACACACCAGACACACACTGTAAGGAATTGGCTTACATGATTATGAGGGCTGGGAAGTCCTGAGATCTGTAAGCTGGAGAGCTACAAAAGCCAATGGTATAGTTCGAGAAAAATCCAGAGACTTGAGGAGCACTAATGCTGATGGTATAGTTTCAGTCTGAATCCAGAGACCTAAGAACCAAGAGAGTTGATGGTATAAATTTCAATATGACTTCCTGTTCTGAAGGCAGAACAGGACCCATGTCCCAGCTCAAAGACCACCAGGCCAAGAGAGTAAATTCTCCCTCACTCCTTTTTTCTATTCAGGCTGTCAAATACAGTGGACCACGGTTACCCACATCCAGAAACACTTTCATAGATACACCCAGAATAATGCTGAATCAAAGAGCTGGGTACTTTTTGGCCCAGTCAATTTGACACATGAAATTAACAGTGCATCCAGGTTGAATTATCATTACTTGCAACATAAAGCATTTTAACTAATATACCAGGTTCTGAATTATGTGGCCTGTCTTAACTAAATGATGCTCCAAACTCAGCCTTTTCCATTATTTTAATTATTATGTACTATATCTTAGATAATCTATTGTATCTTATATTGTATGTGATAATCACAAAATTGCCACCTTCATTTAAGAGTCAATAATTACTAGATGCATTTCATGAGTGTAAAATAATTTTGTAAAATGAATTAAGGAAGAAACAGAAATGAAATTTTTTGAGAACCCAAGGAAAATGAATAAATACAGGTGCAATAGAAAAATATCAAAATCAGATTACTTCTTTCTCTGTTTCCTCATGACTGGTGGTATTTGTGTGTGTATGTGTGTGTGTGTGTTTGTGTATGTGTGTGTGTATGTGTGTGTGTACACACTAATGTGCAGACACCAGTGTGTAAGCCAATCATTCCAAAAGCTAAAATTTCCATCAACTGGTATTTTGCACAGCCAGTACTCTATGTGAATTATCTAATATTACAGTTAGCTGTAATCTTTACCCTATAGGACTTTGGAGAACTCCTATGAATTTCCTATGAATTTGCTATGAATTCACACAGCACGTGTATTCTCAGTCATGACAAACTCTTTGTGACCCCATGGATTGTGACCCGCCAGACTACTCAGTCCGTGGGATTTCCCGAGCAAGCATACTCAAATGGGTTAGTATTTCTATCTCCAGGGAATGTTCCCAATCCAGGGATTGAACCCACATCTCCTGCAGCCCCTGTATTAACAGGCAGATTCTTTACCACTGAGCCACCTGGGAAGCTCTATAACTGTTCTAATTGCAGTTAATTGCAAGTTTCTCATTCATATTTCTCCTCAGCTTAGCTTATATTTTTTCAAATTCCAAATAGTTGAACAGATTTTAAACTCTGCAGTAACATCTAGTAAAGTTTCTGAGAATGAATGGGAGTAAATTTGAACTCTTTTGCTACTTTATGAACAGCTAAGCCAAGTTCTAGACAGGCTTCATAAAGAGAAATGAATGGATTCAAAGCACAGTTACCAACTTTGGGAGTATTTCAATTAATTAGATGTTTAGAAGAACTTGTGTAGACAGCAAGCATATTTTACCATATTTTCTTACATAAGGTCACAGCCCCGATAGCCAGGTCCTCCCTATCAGTAGGTAGAGCACAAGTGCATTTAGAGACGTGATTTCAGCAGTTTTGAAAAGTAACTCACCCCAAAATGACTTATTAGCTCATTAACACTTCAAGGTGGAATAGTTTTCAGATTAACTAGATTCAGCAAGCACAGAATGGGCGAAAGCACAAATGGATCTGTTCTAAAACAAAATTTGTCTCTTATTGCAAAGCTGATAATGTGTTCATTTGAGGGTATGTAGAGAATATACAAAAATTAAAGAACTATAAGTCATCCATAAGCTTACTACCTAAGATTACTACTCTTAGCATGTGGGTGTATATCACTTTTAATTTATTTATGTGTATATAAAAATGTATATAATTTAAAATTCAATGTCATGACTTAGAGGTACAGACATATGATTTTGCTTCATAACTGGACTCATTTACACATCTCCCTTTTCACATTTATAGTGGAAAATAAACTTCAGTTTTCCATCTTACGATGATCAAAACACTTCTCATTTAACTTAATCACTTCTGCATTAGCTCACTGTCATTCATTTAAACTTTCAACTTCTTTATTTTCTCTCCATAATATGATACTGTTGTGTTCTGAATGTTTGTATTCTCCCCCTCAACAATTCATATGTTGAAACCTAATTCCTAATGTGATGCTATGAGAAGGTGGGCCCTTTGGGAGGCAATTAGATTATAAGAAGACAACTAGAAGTCCGCAACCTAATCTCAGGCTTTCAGCCTCCTAAACTGTGAGAAATACTGTCCTGTTATTTATTAGCCACTGGGTCTGTGGTATTTTGTTAGAGCAACCCAAGAGGATTGAGACAGATGGCATGGTAGGATGGCCCCAGCTTGCACACAGACAGCCCTCAGATGGGAGGTCTCAACAGACAGTATTTGAGGTGTGTGTGTGTGTGTGTGTGTGTGTGTGTGCACACACGCGCACATCCCTGATGCATCTGCTGCTGACATCCTTTTGTCACAAGCAGCACATGGTGTTTCTCCCACAGAGCTCTGGGCTATGGCGTCCGGTTGCTGACTAGGTTGTCACCTTGGCCTGTGCTTCAACTCCCACTCAGGTCCCACTTTGCACAGTTCCTCTGCTCAAGGATACAAATGATTTCCATGACAAATAGAACAGCAATGACTTCCTGCACCTTCCCACCTCATGTAGTGAAGGACATGATCACTACTTAACTGCTCCGTCCCAACATGTTACAAATCCTGCCATGCAACTTTGTGCAGCCTTCTAGGCTGACTCTCGACTCAGTGATGCCACTCCCTTTGGCCATTAGAATATTAGCTAATAGGGCTCCAGCAGAGGCTGGAAATGCACCTAGAGGTTGGGGTATGTCCTTTCTCTTGCAGGCCTTGCTGAGATTACTATGTGAACAAGTCCGTGCCAGCCTGCCAAAGGATGTGGAACTACATGGAGTGAACTCAGCTGCTATAGACACTGCCAGAGATATGAGTGAGGAATATTAGAACAGCCAGGATCCTACCATCAGCAGCTAGAATTAGAAGATGATTGCAGAGGAAAGAGTAAATCTAGCTGGGGTCTGGCCAAACTCACGAGCCACAGAGTCAGTTGTGTTGTTTTAATCCATTATTTTGTGGGATGATTTATTATGCAGCAATAGGTAGCTAACATAGAGGGATGGCTATCTGGGGCTCTCTTTCTGTGTAAACCTTTGCCGCCACCATTTCTATGTTCTACTCTGCTTGTTGGAGGAGGGTGCCTAGTGGGTCAGCCTCCTACCGGAGTTCCACATGGTGACTGATGTATAAAAAGGAAGATCACATAACTTACTGTCTAACCTGGGATGGTTTTCAGAGAAAGAGGGTATGTTACTGATAATTACAGAGGTAAAATAATAGGTGAAAACCAGGACAATGGAAGGAAATGAAGATACATGGTTTTACTGATATAAGTAAATGTGTTCCTTGGATTTCCATACCAAATGTTTCCAGTGGAATAAAGACTTCTTTGCCCCATTACCATCCAAACCCTTAGGTTTGTCTTAGACAGCTTGGGCTGCTGTAACAATTATGACAAACTGGATGGCTTAAACAACAGAAATTTCTCATAGTTCTGTAATCTAGGACGTCCGAGATGAAGGGACTAGCATGGCTGGGTTCTGGTGAAAGCCTTCTTCCTGGTTTGTTGATGGCCATCTTCATGCTCTGTCCTCTCTTAACAGAAGCAGAGAAACAGGAAGCAAGCTCTCTTTGATTTGTTAAGAGCAATTTGTTAAGATTGATAAGAGCACCAATCCCATCTTGAAGGTTCTATCTTCCTGCTCAAATTACCCATCTCCAACACCATCATATTGAGGATTAAGGTTTGAACATAGGAATTTAGGGGGAGACACAAATATTCGGTCCACTGCATAATTCAAGCCCAGAAGGAGACAGAATCATGGTTCAATGACTTATATGCACCAATATTGTCTCTCTTGGTCTCATTTTTGGTCCCTCTATCCTTCAAGTGGATAGCTTTTTTTTTTTTTTTTTTGCTTTTGTAGCTAGAGAAATATGATTACATTTTAGAAAAGCCATACCACATGTTCTCTGGAGCCAGACTTCCTGAATTAAGCTACCAGCTCCACAATTTACCAGCTGTTTATAACCTTGTTCAAGTCACCTAAACTTCCTCTGCTTCAGTTTTTTCATCTATAAAATAACAATATTAATAAAGCACCTACTGCACAAGAATTCAACAACTTAATATATATAAAATACTTGCAGTACTTCATTTAATCCAGTGCAGAGCATTATCATTTGATTATATCCTACCATTTATCTACCCATCCCTATTCTGTGATTTTCTTAGGTCTGAGTCTTCAAGGCTGTGCTTTATGTGCTTTTTTCTTCCAGTCCAATAATTCAAAGAAAATCTTCCTACCTTAATCTTCTAGTTCTGACATACCATATTTGCTTTGCTTTGTGGACTACTTATTTGGCAGTTGAATCTGAAAACTCTGTTTTAAAAGTTAAAGGAAGATTGATCACTTTTATAAGATGCTTCCACTTTTCTCTCCTTAGAGCAATAAGTATTCACCTTATAGCCTGGTCTGAATTGTGGAAGGGGTCTAGGGATTAAAATAGAGTTATCAAAAATGAAAAAACATCAATTATATTTTAAAATAGTGTTCCATTATATACAAATACAGTTTTTAGTGTGATTATCTTCTACAGAAAGTGAAGAAGAACTAAAGAGCCTCTTGATAAAAGTGAAAGAGGAGAGTGAAAAAATTGGCCTAAAGCTCAACATTCAGAAAATTAAGATCATGGCATCCAGTCCCATAACTTCATGGCAAATAAATGGAGAAACAGTGGAAACAGTGTCAAACTTTATCTTTCGGGACTCCAAAATCACTGCAGATGGTGATTGCAGCCATGAAATTAAAAGGTGCTTACTTCTTGGAAGGAAAGTTATGACCAACCTAGATGGCATATTCAAAAGCTGAAACATTACTTTGTCAATAAAGGTCCATCTAGTCAAGGCTATGGTTTTTCCAGTGGTCATGTATAGATGTGAGAGTTGGACTATAAAAAAAGCTGAGTGCCAAAGAATTGATGCTTTTGAACTGTGGTATTGGAGAAGACTCTTGAAAGTCCCTTGGATTGTAAGGAGATCCAAGCAGTCCATTCTAAAGGAGATTAGTTCTGGGTGTTCATTGGAAGGACTGATGTTGAAGCTGAAACTCCAGTACTTTGGCCACCTCATGCGAAGAGCTGACTCATTTGAAAAGACCCAAGTGATGGGAAAAATTGAGGACAGGAAGAGAAGGGGACTACAGATGATGAGATGATTGGATGGCATCACCGACTCAATGGACGTGAGTTTGAGTAAACTCCAGGAGTTGGTGATGAACAAGGAGGCCTGGCATGCTACAGTTCATGGGGTCACAAAGAGTCAGACACGACTGAGCAACTGAACTGAGCTGACTGATCCTCTACAGATCATGCTTGATTTATAGTGGCATTATGTCTAGTTAAAATCATCGTAAGTTAAAAATATTTTAAGTTTGCCTTTAATACATCTAAGGCACTAAACATGATAGCTTAGACTAGCCTACCTTAAACATGCTCAGAATGTTTACATTAACCCACAGTTAGGCAAAGCCAACCAACACAAGGCCTGTTTCATAATAAATTGTTGATTATCTCATGTAAATTGTTAAATACTGACCTGACATTGAAACAGAATGGTTGCATAGGTGCGGAATGGTTGTGAGTGTATCTTTTGTTTACCCTCCTCTCCTGATGATGTGGCTTATGCTGTCACTGCTCTTGCCCAGCATCATGAGAGAGTATAGTACCATATATTGCTAACCTGAGACAAGATCAAAATTCAATGTATGGTTTCTATTGAATGCACTTTCTTTCACACTATCATAATGATGAAAAACTGTAAGTCAAACCACTATAAGTCAGGGATTGTCTGTACATTCTCATAGTAAACTGTTCTGCCGTTTTGCACTACACACACACACACATATATATATGTAATTTATTATAATTACAAGATAATGGTGATAGAATTTATTTCACCAATCTTTGAGCAGTTAAAATTATTTCTCATATATATATATGAATGAACATCTTATAGCAAAATTGTATGTAAATATGTCTTTATAATAAATTTGTAGAGATGAATTTGTTGTAACAAAAGGCGTTTTCTATAATTTTTCTGTATATAAGTATATAGATAGAAAGAGAGGAAGAAAGTGATAGACAAAGAGAGGAGTCCACACTATATCAGTAGATATTTGTTTGGTCTCTGGTTAAGATGACCTTTAGAAGCAGTTATTAAATTAGAGTCAGAGGGGAGACTGTGGAAATGAGTTTTCTGGGTGGCTAGAATCTGAAACACTTGACGCATTCTCAGCAAGGGTGGGGTTTTTCTAATAATAAGCATTCTTGGGTTTCGAGCTAATTCTGGATCAAGAGTGCTTCAAATGTCAGTGAATATTCTTTGTAAGGTATATATTATTTGAGACTATAACATCTTCATGAATTTTAATGAAAGCCAATAATATAAAAGAGTTGCCAAACTTTTTCTATAAAGGATCAGATAGTGAATATTTTAGACTTTGCCAGATATATGGTCTCTGTTGCAATTACTCAACTTTGAAAAGTTGCCATCAGTTCAGTTCAGTTCAGTCACTCAGTCGTGTCTGACTCTTTGTGACCCCATGAATCGCAGCAAGCCAGGCCTCCCTGTCCATCACCAACTCCTGGAGTTCACTCAGACTCATGTCCATTGAGTCAGTGATGCCATCCAGCCATCTCATCCTCTGTCGTCCCCTTCTCGTCCTGCCCCCAATATTTCCCAGCATCAGAGTCTTTTCCAATGAGTCAACTCTTCACATGCGGTGGCCAAAGTACTGGAGTTTCAGCTTCAGCATCATTCCTTTCAAAGAAATCCCAGGGCTGATCTCCTTTAGGATGGACTGGTTGGATCTCCTTGCAGTCCAAGGGATTCTCAAGAGTCTTCTCCAACACCACAGTTCAAAAGCATCAATTCTTCGGTGCTCAGCCTTCTTCACAGTCCAACTCTCACATCCATATATGACCACTGGAAAAACCATAGCCTTAACTATAAGGAACTTCATTGGCAAAGTAATGTCTCTGTTTTCAATATGCTATCTAGGTTGATCATAACTTTCCTTCCAAGGAGTATACATCTTTTAATTTCATGGCTGCAATCACCATCTGCAGTGATTTTGGAGCCCCCCAAAATAAAGTCTGACACTGTTTCCACTGTTTCCCCATCTATTTCCCATGAAGTGATGGGACCGGATGCCATGATCTTCATTTTCTGAATGTTGAGCTTTAAGCCAACTTTTCACTTTCCACTTTCACTTTCATCGAGAGGCTCTTTAGTTCCTCTTCACTTTCTGCCATAAGGGTGGTGTCATCTGCCTATCTGAGGTTATTGATATTTCTCCCAGCAATCTTGCCATAGATAGTATGTAAATGAATGAATGTGGCTGCGCTCCAATAAAACTTTATTTATAACACAGACAGTGGTTCAGATTTAGCCCACAGCTGTAGTTTGCCTACACTTAATATAATAGAACTGCACATTAAGTAAATGGGCTTTCCCAACCTGGAAGGGCCCAACTTTTCATTTCTTGTATTATGAGGAGTTGAGTACTCCCCTTACGAACTTGGGAACCAGGAACAATTAGCCAAGTTATACTATATTTTCTCACATCATGTAGCTACTTGCTTCTGAGAAATATGAGATAATCTAATACAGAGTGGTTGTCTTTCTTATGAGTATGTGTGTGTTTATGCATGCATAAGAGAGAGTTCCTGTCATTCTGGAGCAATGAATAGTCTTAAAAAACAGAATGTATTTCTATAAAAGTTGAATCAGCTAATATAATCACTAACATTATAGGAAAATGCACCCTTCCCATATAACAAAAATATAGTACAGTATATTGATCTGTTTAATCTTAACTGAGTTGATAGATTTTTGAAAAGACAATTCCATTTTTTGCTTTAATTTGTATTTTATAGATTTCCAATGTAGTTGAACTTTTTCTTCCTTAAAATTTTATAGGTTACAATAAGAATTAGGTCCCAGACAAGTTTATGATCCTTCTAGAATGAGTGAACCGTACACTCTGAGAAGATTCAGAAATTTACATGCAGTCTCTGAGAAAGTATCTTGAATCCACAAAGCAATCAGCTGTGCCTAAGACACTGGTCAGTTTAGTAATGTACTCCTTCCTTCCTTCCTTCCTTCTCTCCCTAATGAAGTTAGAAATTTTCCTCCTAATTAGGGAATTACAGATTTCCTTCCCTAATGAAATGTTAGCGGATAAGATCTTTGGCTCTAAATCCGCTTCCTATGGTACCTGTGCTAAGGAAGGGTACGTTTGTCTCCTGTATATGTATGTGAGAAAGAGGCTAATTCAACATGTTTTACTTTCAAGGGCATTGTGTCATTTGGATTAACCTTTCTAAAAATACCTTGCATTTGTTAATATGAAATTAATTTTTATTATATTGCACTCACATGACCTTACACAGTATAAACACTTCCCTCATTTTTCTTATCTTAATAATTCTGTGTTCAAGTCAAAGAAGTGAAGAGAAAGGATACATTATGTTTTTAAAATTTCATTCTAAATATAGTACAATGGAGTAAAAAAAAATAGTTTTAAGTGTCAAACCACTTATCTGGTTTTATGAGGTACTGGTAAATGATACACATGGCTTAATTTAGTAATGAAAGACCATCCATTCAAGAATGGCCATTTTCTTAAACTTCAGTATTTCAACGCACAATTTGGCCCTCACTCACTGCTGAAGCCATCGCCTCCTTCAAATTATTCTACAAACAACTCAATTCCTTTGTCTTATTTTACTTTACAGCATTTACCACCAACTGACATTTTTTAACTTTTAACTATTACTGTTTCTTTAATTTTCTGATGTTTAAGGTCTATGAGGACAAGAATTACTGTCTGTTCTGTTTATTGGTATCTTCCCAGTACTTAGAACAGTACAGACTTGAATTATAGTAGGCATTTATTTTTGAAAAATGAACAAATGTGCATTTATAAAAAATAATAAACCAGGCTTAAATTTTAGATTATTATAAAAATGACTTACACTTGTAAAACATCTAAGAAATTTCAAAGAGGTTTTCTGTATATTGATTCAATTGTACCTGATAAGAATAATATCAGACATGAAGAACAGTTGTTTTGTGCACATTTTACAGACAATCTACAACTTTTAGAGTTTTTGTGACTTCTCCAAGTTACTCTCCTTAGCTATAGGAGAAAGTGTCTGCTTTCCTGCTTTGTCAAATTTTAAGACTAGTTTTCGTGTTATTAATCTTTTAAGACTAAGTTATTTCTGATTAAAATATTATAGCAACTAAAGTTCATTATATTGTGATTATATAACTTTCATTTTTGTGAGCACTGATATTGTGTAAACTGATCAATTTACTTTGATATTGAAACACATAGGAAATAACGGAAGAATTAAATGGGCAAGTGTTGAGTATGTCTGTTGCGTATAAAACAAACACACACACGTTCCACATATGTGCAGAGGCTGTACCATAAGATAGTATTTTCAAGAGAACATATCACTAGATGATAACTTACTACCTGCTGTTCTGTGATCAATTCTGGTGGAAAGCCCCCTAATAATTCTAGCATTTCTGTCATCCCCAAATCTCATTTCTTTTTTACTTCAACTGATCACCTCTTATCTTACACTAAAAAAAAAAAAAAAAATTATTTATTTTGTGCCATTCAAGAACTAATCTCCTGAACCCCTATTCTTGCCAATCAAATTAGTTGGAACTAATTAGTGTGAAAAAAAAAAGTGATCATCTAAGGAGATTTTTTGTTTCCTGCCTTATTGGAAAACAAAGACTGCTGTGGTTGGATTATTCAGTAAGTAGCAAAATATGTAATTCCCAATTGTAAAGCTATTTAAAAGCCAAAGATGGCTTCAATTATTCACCAAATATGTATATCTCATGTGTTAACCAGTGACAGTACAAAACGATGAAAGAATAATGGAATTTCCCATTCAACTCAGCTCTATTATATACAATGCAGAGATGTGCTCTTCACACTAAAACAGACAATGAATGCACATTGTGTGACACACAAGGTTTAAAAATAGAGATGTGTGGGTAGCCAAGTATCTGCTGTGACAATGATCTGATCTACTAATTATCTGCAACACATTTTGGGTCTCATGACTGTTGCCCCAATCTTTTCACAATTCAGCAGAGGGTGATTTTGGCAGGTTGTCAGCAGGCAAACAGGGAAATGAGTTAGGGAACATTACTAAAGGTTGAAAACAGCCGCTTTTCATGTTTTGAGCTCATCATTCAAGTATAACAAAAATTGTAAGATGAGGAATGGGGACAATAGGCTGAGAAGACAAGAAAGAAGCAACCATTTAAATGACTGTACAGTTACATTTTTTAACCTCTTGTCAAACGTGTTTGTTGTAGTTTTTATTGAAGTTTTCTTATACTTTTACCTTTTTAGAAAATCAGCCAATGATGATTGATGCATGCTCTATAATCATGAAACAATTCCATTCCTAGATGTGGTAAAATACTTGTGACTTTTAACATAAAAATTAATCACAATATTTTTTTTCCAAAAGAGGAACAAAACTGCAACAGCTGTAAAGATACTCAGAAGTCAGAACCAGAGAATAACATGGAAACTAGCTTTGCTGTGACTAATAATAATTCCATTAACAAGATAGAAATCCTAATGTTACCTTCTTTCATTTACTAATGTGTACTTTTGGGATTTCTACAGCATTTATATACAAAACATGAGACTGCTGTGTTCAGTGTATTTAAATTGTATATTAATTGAATGAAACACTAATCTTAACAGATACAAAAATCAGGTATAAGGGAAACATATGCAGTGTTTTCAGCTTGGAAGTGTGTCAGTGATGGTGTGATAGAACAGGACCTAGAGCAAAACAGTGTAGCTTCATTGTTTCATTGTTTTTATTGTTCATAAAAAGAAACTTTTATTTCTTATATTTGCCAGCTATGTGACTTTGGGCATATTTTTAAATTCTAAGAACATCAAATGTATTGTTTATAAAATAGGACTTACAGTGCCTCCTTTAGAAAGTCATTATCTGAAGTTCATATGGATGCGACAGTGTACTGTAACTATGACTGTAATGATAATGTGAACTTTTACGCCTGAAACTGTGAACTTAAAAAGGAAAAATGAAAACATAATGTTACAAGATAGGCAATGATTTCTCTAATCTTGGAAAGTTAATGATGTAACATTAAAAATATATATTAAAATGAGAATTTATTCTCCATATGCAAATGAAAATAACTCATTTTAACTTACGTATGGATTCATAAAGCTAATACAAATATACAAATAATAATTTAATGAACTTCTTTTTAATCCTAGTATATATTGTTCAAGTATAATTTTATGCAAAATATTCATTTGAAGCTTTCTTAATAGCCCATCCCCCATCTTGTTTCCTTCCTCTCCAGTAATTAACCAGAATCACATCCTTCCCTACTTTTAGCATCTTTACCTATGTGAGTTTCTATAAAAGGTATATTATTTCAAATGTCATTTAAAGATCCACTGTTTTTTCATATACAAAACTCTGTATTTGCGATCTTTGTTTATATACATGCTGCTGCTGCTGCTGCTGCTAAGTCGCTTCAGTCGTGTCCGACTCTGTGCAACCCCATAGATGGCAGCCCACCAGGCTCCGCCGTCCCCAGGATTCTCCAGGCAAGAACACTGGAGTGGGTTGCCATTTCCTTCTCCAATGCATGAAAGTGAAAAGTGAAAGTGAAGTCGCTCAGTCGTGTCCAACTCATAGCGACCCCATGGACTGCGGCCCACCAGGGTCCTCCGTCCACAGGATTTTCCAGGCAAGAGTACTGGGGTGGGGTTACCCTAACCCTAACCCTAAACATCTGAATAGCATTCTCTGGTATAAACACAGCATATTCAATCAAAGTATTTCTATGGCTTCCCTTGTGGCTCAGGCGGTAAGGCGTCTGCCTTCAGTGCCGGAGACCCGGGTTCTATCCTCTGGGTCGGGACGTTCCCCTGCAGAAGGAAATGGCAACCCAATCCAGTATTCTTGCCTGGAAAATCCCATGGATGAAGGAGCCTGGTAAGCTACAGTCCATGGGGTCGCAAAGAGTTGGACACGACTGAGCCACTTCACCTCTAAGTTCCTTTAAATTCACTATTTTAGATAATGTCTTTAGTAGAATCCGTGTACATGGTCCCCTGTGCACAGACACAAAAATAGTATTAGGCCGTGTGACCAAAGTACAATTGCTGAGGAGCTTAGGCTTCCTTAGTGGCTCAGAGGGTTAAGAATCTGCCTGCAATGCAGGAGATCCCAGATTGGATTCCTGGGTCAGGAAGATCCCCTGAGAAGGGAATGGCAATCCACTCCAGTATTCTTGCCTGGAGAATTCTATGGACAGAGGAGCCAGGTAGGCTATAGTTCATGGGGTCACAAAGAGTCAGACACAACTGAGTGACTAACACTTTTAATGTTTAAAACCAATAGGTATCTTCAGAGATTATTTTGATGGCTTGAACTCACTTTTTGAGGCACAGTTAGCCAATAAGTGGTAAGACTACAAGTAGATCCAAAGCCTCCTGAATCTTATTTCTGTGCACTTGATACTGTGTCACCATGCTTCATCCATCTGTGTGTTTTTCTTCACTACCAGATGCTTGTACATTTATTCTCATTACTATCCACAAAGTACCCTCTTCAGTTCAGTACACTTCAGTTCAGTCGCTAAGTTGTGTACAGCTCTTTGTGACCCCATGAATCACAGCATGCCAGGCCTCCCTGTCCATCACCAACTCCCGGAGTTTACCCAAACTCATGTCCATCGAGTCAGTGATGCCATCCAGCCACCTCATCCTCTGTCGTCCCCTTCTCCTCCTGCCCCCAATCCCTCCCAGCATCGGGGTCTTTTCCATTGAGTCAACTCTTTACATCAGGTGGCCAAAGTATTGGAGTTTCAGCTTCAGCATCAGTTCTTCTAATGAACACCCAGGACTGATCTCCTTTAGGAAGGACTGGTTGGATCTCCTTGCAGTCCAAGGCTTACTATTAATCAAATGGCCCTCTAATATCATTGAGTAGGCGTTTACCAGGACATAGGAATGCAAATCAGGAGACTTCAGATGTACTATCAGTGTTCAGTAATCTGTGGTCACTGCACACCTCACTTAGTTTCCATTTCTCCACCTCCTTCTTAGACCTCATTTTGGCCCAAAAAATATCTCGCAGTAGTACCTCTACTTAACTATCTAACAGGCATCTTAGTTTTAACATACTGAGAAGTGAACTCTTCTTCTATTACCTCTCATTCTGTTCTCCCCAAGCCTTTTCCATCACAGTAAATAACATCTAGACAAGAAACACTGAGTATCTCAAGACAAAAAAATAAATAAATAAAGTAATTCTTTATGACACACACTCTCAATATTAAATATTTTATCAAGTTATCTATATTCTGCCAAAAGTGAAAATTTCGCTCAGTCGTGTCCAACTCCTTGTGACACCCCAAAGAATATTGCAATAAGGAGTTCAAGATCTGAGCCACAGTCAGCTCCCGGTCTTGTTTTTGCTAACTGTATAGAGTTTCTCCATCTTTGACTGCAAAAAACATAATCAATCTGATTTTGGTATTGACCATCTGGTGATGTCCATGTGTAGAGTCATCTCTTGTGTTATTGGAAGAGGGTGTTTGCTAGGGCCACTGCATTCTTTTGGCAAAACTCTGTTAGTTTTTGCTCTGCTTCATTTTGTACTCCAAGAGTAAATTTGCCTCTTATTCCAGGTATCTCTCTTTTTGTGTGTGTGTGTGAATTTTATTTTATTTTTTTTTATTTTGCTTAACTTTACAATATTGTATTGTTTTTACAATACATCAAGATGGATCCGCCTAGTATACACGTGTTCCCCATCCTGAACCCTCCTCCCTCTCCCCTCCCCACACCATCCCTCCAGGTCGTCCCAGTGCTCCAGCCCCAGGCATTTGTTATCAGGGATCGTACCTGGACTGACGACTCGTTACAGATATAATATTATACATATTTCAATGCTATTCTCCCCAATCATCCCACCCTCTCCCGGTCCCAGAGTCCAAAAGTCTGTTCTATACATCAGTGTCTCTTTTGCTGTCTCGTAAATAGGGTTATTTTTACCATCTTTCTAAATGCCATATATATGCGTTAGTGTACTGTATTTGTGTTTTTGTTTCTGGCTTACTTCACTCTGTATAATAGGCTCCAGTTCCATCCACCTCCTTAGAACTGATTCAAATGTATTCTTTTTAATGGCTGAGTAATACTCCATTGTGTATATGTACCACAGCATGCTTATCCATTCATCTCTTGACTTTCTACTTTTGCATTATAGTCCCCTATAATGAAAGGGACATCTCTTTTGGGAGTTAGTTCTAGAAGGTCTTGGAGGTCTTCATAGAACCATTCTACTTCAGGTTCATCAGCATTACTGTTTGGGGCATCGACTTGGATTACTGTGAAATTGAATGCTTCACCTTGGAAACGAACAGAGATCATTCTGTCATTTATGAGATTGTACCTAAGTACTGCATTTAGGACCCTTTTGTTGACTATGAGGGCTATTCCATTTCTTCTAAGGGATTGTTGCCCACAGTAGTAGGTATAATGGTCATCTGCATTAAATTTTCCCATTCCAGTCCATTTTAGTTCACTGATTCCTAAAATGTTGATGTTTACACTTGCCATCTCTTCTTTGACCACTTCCAATTTACCTTGATTCATGGACCTAACATTCTAGGTTTCCTATGCAATATTGTTCTTTACAGCATCAGATTTTACTTCTACCACCAGTTACGTACAAAACTGGGTGTTGTTTTCACTTTGACTCCATCTCTTCATTTTTCTGGAGTTATTTCTCCACTGATCTCCAGGAGCATTTTGGGCACCTACTGACTTGGAGAGTTCGTCTTTCAGTGTCATATCTTTTTGCCTTTTCATACTGTTCATAGGGTTCTGAAAGCAATAATACTGAAGAGGTTTTCCATTCCCTTCTCTTTCTTAAATTGAAGAAAGTCAGAAAAACCACTAGACCATTCAGGTATGACCTAAATAAATTCCTTACAATTATATAGTGAAAGTGAGAAATAGATTCAGGATTAGTTAAAATGGAAGTGACATTGTACAAGAGGAGTGATAAAAATCCCAAGAAAAACAAATGCAGAGAGGCAAAATGGTTGTCTGGGGAGGCATTACAAATAGCTGAGAAAAGAAGAGAAGTGAAAGGCAAAGGAGAAAAGGAAAGAGATATACTTATCTGAATTCAGAGTTCCAAAGAATAGCAAGGAGAAATGAGAAAGCCTTCCTCAGTGATTAATGCAAGGAAATAGAGGAAAACAATAAAATAGAAAAGACTAGAGATCTCTTCAAGAGAATGAGAGATAACAAGGGAACATTTCATGCAAAGATGGGCACAATAAAGGACAGAAATGGTATAACCTAACAGAAGAAGAAGATACTAAGAAGAGGTGGCAAAAATACATAGAAGAACTATACAACAAAGATCTTCATGATCCAAATAACCACGATGGTGTAATCACTCACCTAGATCCGGACATCCTAGAGTGTGAAGTCAAGTGGGCCTTAGGAAGCATCACTATGAACAAAGCTAGTAAAGGTGATGAAATTCCAGTTGAGCTATTTCAAATCCTAAAAGATGATGCTGCTAAAGTGCTGCACTTAATATGCCAGCAAATTTGGAAAACTCAGCAGTGGCCACAGGACTGGAAAAGGTCAGTTTTCATTCCAGTGCTGAAGAAGGGCAATGCCAAAGATTGATCAACCTATCACACAATTGCACTCATCTTACATGCTTGCAAAATAATGCTCAAATTCTTCAAGCTAGGCTCAAGTGTATGTGAACCAAGAACTTTCAGATGTTCAAGATGGATTTAGAAAAGCAGAACAAGATAACAAATTGTCAACATCCATTGGATTATCTAAAAAGCAACAGAGTTCAAAAAAATCTACTTCTGCTCTATTGACTATGCCAAAGCCTTTGACTGTGTGGATCACAAAAAACTGTGGAAAGTTCTCAAAGAGATGGAAATACCAGTCCACCTTACCTGCCTCCTGAGAAATCTGTATGCAAGTCAAGAAGAAATAGAACCAGACATGTAACAACAGACTGATTCCAAATTGGGAAAGCAGTACAGCAAGGCCATATATTGTAACCCTGCTTATTTTATATTTATCATGCAAAATGCCAGGCTGGCTGAAGCAAAGCAAAGGATCAAGATTGCTTGGAGAAATATCAATAACTACAGATATGCAGATGAAACCACACTTATGGCAGAAAGTGAAGAATAACAAAAGAGCCTCTTGATGAAAATGAAAGAGGAGAGTGAAAAAGTTGGCTTAAAGCTTACATTCAGAAAACTAATATCATGGCATCCAGTCACATCACTTCATGGCAAATAGATGGGGAAACAATGAAAACAGTGAAAGACTTTATTTTGGGGGCTCCAAAATTACTGCAGATGGTGACTGCAGCCCTAAAATTAAAAGATGCTTACGCCTTGGAAGAAAAGTATGATCAACCTAGGAGCATATTAAAAAGCAGAGACATAATTTTGCCAACAAAGGTCCACCTAGTCAAAGCTATGGTTTTTCCAGTAGTCATGTATGGATGTGAGAGTTGGACCCTAAAGAAAGCTGAGTGCTGAAGAATTGATGCTTTTGAACTGTGGTGTTGGAGAAGACTCTTGAGATTCTCTTGGACTGCAAGGAGATTAAACCAGTCAATCCTAAAGGAAATCAGTCCTGAATCATCAATGGAAGGACTGATGCTGAAGCTGAAACTCTAATACTTTGGCCACCTGATGTGAAGAACTGACTCACTGGAAAAGACCCTGATGCTGGGTAAGATTGCAGGCAGGAGGAGAAGGGGATGGCAGAGAATAAGATGATTGGAAGGCATCACCAACTCAATGCATATGAGTTTGAGCAGGCTCTGGGAGTTGGTGATGGACAAGGAAGCCTGGCATGCTGCAGTCCATGGCGTTGCAAAGAGTCAGACACAACAGAGGGACTGAACTGAACTGAACTGGTGGACTATTGCCTGCCAGACTCCTCTGTCCATGGAATTCTCCATGCCAGAATACTGGGGTGGGCTGCTATTCCCTTCTCCAGGGGCTCTTCCCAACCCAGGGATCAAACCAGGGTCTCCTCCATTGCGGGTGGATTCTTTACCGTCTTAGCCACCAGTGAAGCCCTAGCCACCATAGTCCTATTCCAAGTCTGAATATCTAGTTTGATGGTATCATGCTCTTATTCCCTCTCCATACCATCCTCTAAATAGTACGTAGAAATTTATTTAAAAATGTAAATTGGCTCATCTTATCACTAGCTTAAAGCCTACCCATGAAAGTCTCCTCATTACTCTTAAAATTCAAATTCCCTACCAAAGTCTATATAGTCTCATCTTGTCCAATTTTCTCCTGGTCCATCCAACCTAAAATAAGCCTCCATCCCCTTATTCATGCTCTATGTCACCAGTAACTCTCCTTGATTACTTTCTATTATTTTGCTAGTGTTGCTGTAATAAAATACCACAAACTGTATGACTGGAAATATATTGTTTCCCAATTCTGAAGGCTCAGATCTTGAGGTCAGCAGACTTGGTTCCTTCTGAGAGCTTTAAGGAAGACTATCCCATGCCATTCTTCTAGATTCTGGTAGTTTGCTAGCCATATTTGGAATTCCCCTGATATCTGTCTTCATGTTCACCTGGTGTTTATATCTGTATTAAAATTTCCTCCTTTTATAATAAGACACCAGTCATAATGGATTAGGGGCCCAGCCTGCTCCAGTGCACCCTCATCTTAAATTAGCTAATTATATTTGCAATGTACCTATTTCCAAATCAGATCACATTTTGAAGAACTTGGGGTTAGAGATTGAATATATGAATTTGGGGAGAGGACACAGTTTAATCTATAGCAAGCACTTTTCAAAATGTATTATATCTATATGTGTGTGTTTGCTTATTGTTTTAGTGACCATTTCCTCTACCGGACAGTTTTTCTTTTACTTTTTTTTTTTTTCAGAAAGATATACTCAGTGACCTCAACAAGTTTGGTAGTTGATAGTTGATATTTATTGTTTTTCTACGTAAGTCATTATGTGATTTATAAAGTTCATTGATGTTCTGAATTTTGTGATTTCGCTTTCTCTATGCCCAATTTTATCATCACAATTTTATCCAATGCCATCCTAGGGCAAATTTTTCGAAAAGTAAACCATATGTCAGAATAAGGCAAACATAAATCCCATTTTGTTTTATGACTTCCTAAATAATTCAAACCAAAATATGTATGCTTTTAGGAAGGAGATGGAAGTAGTACCATAGTTCACTTAGTAATTTTTCAACCAACTTTCAATTTACTTTAGCTCTGAGGAATGAGATTTAAGAATAATAATATAAAATGTAACCCCACTATTTTATGCTGGATGAGAGAAACTTGAGAGAATGCCCCTCCATGGTTCAAAGATCACTGGCTTATACCATACTGTTCATGGAGGAACTGTCCTTCTGTCCATCTCACTCCAAATAAAAGACCTGAATCCTGTAATAGCCTACTAACTTAATCCTGCATTTATTATACATTTCCTCAGCCTTCTCTTACTCTCCCTTTTTACCAGTTCCATCTTCTATGCTGTCAAAAAAGCATGAGTCTCTTGTTTTAAGAAGGCTTGTTTTAAATCTTCCTAATCTATTATTGGATCTGGTCTCTCAACTCAAACTCCTTGATATTTTCTTCATCCTCTTTAAATCAATCATGTCACCTCTACTAGATGAATCTTCCCAAAATTCCATTTTCATTATAGCACTTCTCTGACTTCAAACTATACTGGTACCATATCACCTATTGGATCAAGTTTAAGATTCTAAGTCTCCATTAACTAGCCTCAGATTGCTCATCCCTTTTTTAACTTCCACTATGTCTCAGACTTATGCCATCTGCTTTATTCTTTCAACAACTCTTGCCAATTTCAACTCCCTTTGCTTTATTTATGCTGCTTTTCCAAGTGAGAAAGACCTGCCTACTTCTTCCTGAAAAATCCAGCTCTATCCAGTCATTGAGTTCCTGCTAAGGAAGTTCTCATGAGGTTGATTCTTCCAGTCCATAAAATATTCTCTGTCTCAAGTTCTGTAGCAATTTTATTTAGGAAGCAATGAGGAAATATATATATTATATATATATATATATATATTTTAGTTAGATGAGTGAACATTAAACTTTTGGTTCATCTGTGCTTTTTGGCATTCTTCTTAGCTCAATAAATAGACAACCAACTTCAGTACCATTCACAATTAAGCCTGAGCTACATGGAATCAATAAAGGCAAATCTTTAAACAAGACTGTTTATTTCATGTATAAGCTATTCTTTTTATATTTTTCTTTTGCGCTTTTTAAATTTCAGTGCCTAAGTATTTTCATCACAACAGCTAATGTATAACATACACACAATTGCAAGATTTCATATGAAATAAATTACATCTAAAATAAACCTAGTGCTCGCACTGTTGCTTCTGTCATGTCCAACTGTTTGCAACCCTGTGGGCCGTACCCCGCCAGGCATCTCTCTCCATGAGAATTTCCCGGCAAGAATACTGGAGTGAGGTGCCATTCCCTCCTCCAGGGCATCTTCCTCACCCAGGGATAGAACACGCATCTCTTGTGTCTCCTGTATTGCCAGGCAGGTTCTTTACCACAGGCGCCACCTGAGAAGTCCAAAATAAACCTAGAGAAGGTCTATATCACTTAGTAGAAAGCCTTTACAAACACATGCCAGCAGAAATTATGTAAATTATAAAGCTATAGAAAGTTCATGAAAAAACATACTTTGTATCTACCTGCTCTAAGTCTTTAATCACATGTAACATATTAAAAGAATATTTTGCTCTTGACTCTTGATTCAACTTCACACTTGCAGTGTAACACTGATATGAGGGAAACAGAAGGAACAGGATAAAAGAATATTAGTAGACTATAAAAGTGTGTTAATTAAGAATGTACTTATTTAAAAATACAGAGAATAATCTTCCCACATAAAGAGCACATATGAAAAGTGGAAATACATTAAATGTTGGGCATGTATTCAACAATATTAATCTTGTGATGCTTTAAAAAAACTCTGAATAGTGGAAAATTTTACACTTTTGATTTACTGGTCAGTCTGTCATCGTAGGCTGACACTCTATCCCATTATACAGACAAGGTGGCCTAGCCACATGTGGCTATTGTATTATATACCCTAAATACGGCTAGGTCAAAGTGAAAACACACTGAATTTTGAAGTTTTAGTTAAAAATTGCAGTGTCTCAATTTTCTGTTGAAATGATAATACTGTACTGTGTGTGTGTGTGCTGTGTGCTTATTTGCTCAGTTGCATCTGACTTTTTGCAAACTTTTTTGCTCTGCAGCCTGCCAGGTTCCTCTGTCCATGGGATTTTCCAGGCAAGAATACTGAAGTGGCTTGCCATTTCCTCCTCCTGGGGATCTTCCAGGCTCAGGGATTCAACCTGTGTCTCTTGTGTTTTCTGCATTGAAGGCAGATTCTCTACTTGCTGAGCCACCAAAGAAGCCATAATATTGTACATATTAAGTAAACTTTGCAAAACACTAAAATTCACCTCTGTGTTTTCTACTTTTCTTAATGAGGAGTTACAAAATTTTAAACTGCACACATAGCTTAAATTATATTTCTGTTGGACTGTGCTGATCTAAGCTTCATAAGACCTCATAAACTTTCAGTAAAGCCCTTTATATGAATAAATGAAGACATTCCATAATGAGTTAAAGTAGCTATATCTTGCTGTAATTATTTATTGTCTATTTACAATATTAAATGTTTAAAACCATAATTTTTAATTTTAAAAATTCTGATTTTTGCTCAAAAAGTCTGACTTTTTTCCAGTATACTACTACCATTCACATTATTTATACCATGCAGCACAAATAAATTTTTTCAAGATTGTGTACATGACACATTATAACATACCTGTTTAAAATAAAATCCAACTTTTCAATTTTTAACATAAAGCAAATGACACTTTCCATATGTAATTTAAAATTAGATGATCTTCTCTTTGAATTGAGTAGATGTTTTGACATTGAGAAATAATTATGGACCCTGACAGAATGTGCAAGCAAGATTAGTTTTCTAGCAGCACAAGGATATAGAAATTCTAAGCAGCACTTTTTCTCCAGAAAATTGTAGAACTGGCCAATGAAATCCAGCCCAACCCTCTTATTTTAAAGATGAACCACCAGATGCCTTGAGAGGTTAAGAGACTGCTCATTGTCACAGTGAGATCACTGTGATCCCCATCCAATTCTCTTCCCCTTGTAGCCCACGATCCTCTCTTCACTCTGAATTTACTTCATAAGACACATCCATAATGACTAACTGAACTGAGTTCCAAACAAGTTATCAAATTCCTCAAACAGCATATACGAGAAATAATCAGTAGAACAGAGCAAAAAAAAAAAAAAAAAAAAAATTGCTTAAATTCAATGAGAATAGTGAAATAAATGATGGCAATCATCAATAAAAACAAATTGCTTTTTTTTAAGCATAACTTCCAAGAATACCATTTTCATTTTATTTATTTTATACTTCTAAGAGTGTACATGGTTTTTCTTCTGTATTTGAGCATTTTCCCTAATTACACACTTAAACATATGCAATGGAGTCACTCCGAATCCTCATGCCTTTCCTCCTTCTAATTTTTAAACTCTTTAGATTCGTTATTTATAATCATCGTCTATGAGTATCTTATATGATTTTTAATACTTCAGGCAATTTTCCTTTATAACCGAATCATGATTTTAAGTGTTCTGAGAATAGCTACTATGTTTTATAAACCATTATTATCCTTAGAGACTTTTGTCAGAGGTCTAAAACCCAGCAGGATGTATTGTGCATATTGGACAAAAACTAATGGACTAGTAGAGGTAATCTTCCTTCCTTCCTTCCTTCCTTCCTGAGTTTGTGATAGAAAGACTAACACGTTCCAGATGCTAAAGGAAAGATATGTGCTGATGGCAGTAGCAATTGGCAATACATACTATTGATTATTGGCTTCCTAGGTGGCTCAGTGGTAGAGAAACGACCTCGCAATGCTAGAGATGCAGGTTTAAACCCTGGGTAGGGAAGATCCCCTGGAGGAGGGCATGGCAGTATTCTTCTCTGGAGAATCTGAAGGACAGAGGAGCCTGGCAGGCTACAGTCCATAGGGTCGTAAAGAGTTGGACACAACTGAAGTGACTGAGAACTCACGCATTGTTGATTGTGTGTCATAAGGACCCATGATCAAATATAGAAGTAAGGAGCCAGGCCACACAGATCGCCAGGCTCAGATTCTGTGATGTTTACGCAAACTTTGTGGCCTCACATCTCTGCACTATATTTCTGGATTACAGGTCAGAGCACTTTACAGACAATGTCATATTTACCTTTATGGTATTCTCTGATTGTTGAGAAGGGGCTAATGCTTAGCCCATTTCCCTTTATTGCCACAGGGAAAAATATAAGCAAAGAGAGCCTGAATCATTTATACGGCGCTGCACCATAAGGCAAAGAAAGAAGCAGGTGCAGGTCTCAGATGGTTGTCTAGGTCCACATTCCACGCTCTATCTGCTAGATAATCCTGCCTTCCCTCTCAATAGAATATTTCCCTAGATAGTTCCTGAAACATTTATAGCAGGAGCCTGCAGAGTCTCTGTTATAGAAGTTTGTGGAAAACTTCCAGGCATCTAAAAATGTAAGAAACAGCCACATTTCACTTTGGGTATTCACATTTGAGAAATGATGTTTTTTTTCCTCCCCTCAAATATTCAAAAGTTTGATCTAAGGCAAAAGTTTTACTATTCCTCCCTAAACTGGAGGAATGAAAACACCCATGAATTTTCATCAGTTTGCTGTAGGCAGAAATTTGCCAGTTTGCAGGAAAATGGCTTAAAAATCGAAGCCGAGATGAAATACTTGAACTTCTTGTGTGAACCTATGAAAGCAATATTTTTCTTTATCAGCTGATATGAAGGTTTGCACAACCCTACATTACTTCAGTATAAAAATGACTTTTCCTGTCTAAAATGTCACAAAACTGTTTGGATTTTCCAGAAAACATTCATAAAAAGGTTCTCGTCCCTTTAATTTTGTCATGTGCCATCTTTTCCCTTTTATTCGTTATCTATTTCCATACTTAATAGAAATTCCCTATAACTAGCTTCCTGTATCCTTCCCTATGAAGTATGCTTTGGGAGAAGTTGTAAATGGGATGAAACTGGAAAACTTTTCCTTTCTCAGAGTGTCAAACCCTGCATAGACTGGATAGCTCCTGCCTATCTACCTAGAAACTATAATCATATTGAATGCAGTTGAGCGCCTGACTGAGTCCCACCCTGAAACATGAATGTTGGGTTGGCATTTGCCCAAATTACCAACTGCATCATGTCAACCTAGTATTGGTTTAGGCCATTTGGATGTCAGTAATAATTACCATAGGCAAAGATACTTATGCTGCAATGTGGTTCTTCCGCTAATGGGACCAGAAGGATCCACTGGATGAAACCTTGTTCTATTTATTTCTTTGCCACCCCCAGCTGGCAAGTCAGATTTACTTTTATGACATGTATTTAAATCCATTTCTCAAAGATTTTTTTTTTTAAATTTCAGACCAACATATATTTCTGGAGGAATAAACTACTTGAAACCTGCCATAATAAATGCCATAAAGTATTTATGCTGATAGTGATATTAGTAATGTAAAATATCCATCCAATCATAGGCATTTATTTGTTCAAGAAATTAGTTAGCATTATGTGTGCTTCTTATCAGAGAAGGCAATGGCACCCCACTCCAGTACTCTTGCCTGGAAAATCCCATGGACAGAGCAGCCTGGTGTGCTGCAGTCCATGGGGTCACTAAGAGTCGGACACGACTGAGTGACTTCACTTTGACTTTTCACTTTCATGCATTGGAGAAGGAAACGGCAACCCACTCCAGTGTTCTTGGCCTGGAGAATCCCTGGGACGGGGGAGCCTGGTAGGCTGCCGTCTATGGGGTCGCACAGAGTAGGACACGACTGAAGCGACTTAGCAGCAGCAGTGCTTCTTATCAGAGAAGGAGATGGCACCCCACTCCAGTACTCTTGCCTGGAAAATCCCATGGAAGGAGGAGCCTGGTAGGCTGCAGTCCATGGGGTCGCAGAGTCGGACATGACTAAGCCACTTCACTTTCACTTTTCACTTTCATGCATTGAAGAAGGAAATGGCAACCCACTCCAGTGTTCTTGCCTGGAGAATCCCAGGGACGGGAGAGCCTGGTGGGCTGCCGTTTATGGGGTCGCACAGAGTCGGACACAACTGAAGGGACTTAGCGGCAGCATCAGCAATGCTTCTTATTCTACCGACTTACCAGTGAAGGATGCAATAATCCTTTCACTAATATTCTCCTTCCACAATGCATCTTGTGAGCCTTCTTAATTATTAGAATTTGAAGCCAGTGAAAAGACTAAACCAAGTAAACATATCAGAATATTGATACAAGAGGTTTTGACTTCAATATTTTTGCCCCATAAATATCTCTACTTTACTTTCTAACATAGATCCTCCCTTAGAAGTATTCTATTGTCAGACAGCCATATGTTTTGAGTTGCTTGTTTAATAGTTGTGGGGAAATAGTAAATATTTACACACTCTTGTTGGCTTATCCTTCCTGTCTTATATTAAGGAAGAAAAAAATGAAAGGTTGCTGGGTGGATTAGAGCACTGACTATCATCAACGATTGAAGAAAAGCCAATCAGTATTTATAAGAAGCCAGAAATACTCATGGTCTTATTAGAACTACAAAGCAGTCTAGATGAAGGATACAGCTTACTTAAACTCCACAAACTGACCTACGTTTTCAATCACCACTGAAGTATAATGCAGGTTCTCTGAAAAACAGATGCCAAGACAAGATCAGATGGGCAAGAGGTTTGTTAAGGGAAATGCCTATGAGAAAATTAGAAAGGAACCAGGAGGTCTTAAAGAGTCTTTAGTCCAAGATGTTTATCTGACTCTTGAGAAGAAGAAAAGAAATAGATGAAGGCAGATCTAAGAAAGTCTGGCATTGTCAAGGACTGATAGGAAAGACTGAGCCAAAAAGGCCCAACGAAGGGGTTCTGCAACTCCAGGAATGACCTAGCCTGCTGCTGTCAGCACAGCTCTCAGCCTTGGCTGGGAATAGTGATGGGGATTGTCAGCCTTGGTTTGATAGTGGGGATGACTTTCAGAGCACAGCAACAGGAACCATTGCTGACCTATGTTCTGCTCATTTGGAACTTTCGAGAAACATAATTTGATGGATGCCACAGGCCATCTCTTGCACCACATACATTTACTTCACTCTCTACTTGGAGAGCATCTTATCCAGGGTTCCCATGGGCCTCTCTACTGGACAAGAAACTCAGAAGAGGCAGTTTTGATGCAGTCAATCTAATCTCGAGACTACAAATGATATTTAAACCATCCCTCCTCTGTTATCCATTCACAATTCCCTTTATACTCAGTGATCATCCCAGCACATTGTTGGTGGTGCACCTCAAGACTAGTGCGACCCAAACCTTCTTTCCTGGGAAGTATGTATCCCTTTTCATACTGTTCATGGGGTTCTCGAGGCAAGAATACTGGAGTTGTTTGCCATTCCCTTCTGTAGTTGACTGATGCTTAAGCTGAAGCTCCAATACTGTGGCCATTTCATGAGAAGAGCCAATTCAATGGAAGAGACTCTGATGCTAGGAAAGATCAAAAGCAAAAGGAGAAGGGGTAAGCAGAGGTGAGATTGTTAGATGGCATCACCAATTCAATGGACATGAATTTGATCAAACTCTGGGAGATAGTGAAGGACAGGGAAGCCTGGCATGCTGCAGTCCATGAGGTTGCAGAGTCAAATGTGTCTTAGTGACTGAATAGCAGCTGTATCCCTGGTTAACCAGACCCTCAGATGATGGCTGCTACACTTATCTATTCATAGTTACATCTGGGCAGGTGAACACTAGGAGGTGCCCACCTGAACAAACTGGGTTCTACATGTATTTTTCATCACTCTTACTGTCTGAAAAGTAGCCCCATGGCCTCTTATTATCAAGGCCAATTGTCTCTACCAGTATGATGACTTCTCTTCTACCCTGATGGTCTCTGGCTACAAAGAATCCAAAATACCCAGACAGCAGCATAGCATGCACTTCAGTGGAACCTCTTCTGTGTCCCCCAGCAAAAGTATGTCCCCTTTGCTTATAAAGACCTCCAACTCTGCAAAGCTCAGAGTACTGTACATAGAAAAATAAAATCCACCACATAGTTATGGAGCGTGATGGTCAATGAGGATAATCCTGCTTCCATGCTATAGTTCCCAGAACTCCATATTCTTTCCTTAGGGACACACGGCATCCCAGGGAAGTCTCTGACTTAATGGATACACTGCATGCTGAGGATTTTGTTGTTGTTATTCAGTCACTCAGTCATGTCCTACTCTTTGAGACACCATGGACAGCAGCATGCCAGGTTTCCCTATCCTCCACCATCTCCCAGAGCTTGCTCAAACTCATGTCCATTGAATCAGTGATGCCATCCAACTATCTCACCCTCTGTCATCCCCTTTTCCTCCTGCCTTCAATTTTACCCAGGATCAGGGTCTTTTGTAATGAGTCAGCTCTTTGCATCAGGTGGCCAAAGTATTGGAGCTTCAGCTTCAGCATCAGTCCTTCCAATGAATACTCAGGATTAATTTCCTATAGGATTGACTGGTTTGATCTCCTTGCTATCCAAGGGACTCTCAAGAGTCTTTTCCAACACCACAGTCCAAAAGCATCAATTCTTTGGCACTCAGTCTTCTTTATAGTCCATCTCTCACATCCATACATGACCACTGGAAAAACCCTGAGGGCTCTGCTTAATTTCCAAGTATTCCCTCTGGACTGACAATTTGGCTAGATTTCCAGAGTTCTGTGGGACTTACTGACTCTACATGGTGCACTATGTGACACAACCAGCAGATGCCAAGGTCATACGGCTTTTACCTAACCCCTTTCACTGTGAGGTGTGCCCACTGTTTGGATGTTATGGGTTCAGTATTTGAAAATTGGCTCATGTATGAGTATCAAGCAAGAGATTTTTACTTTGCTGGGGGGAATTGTCTTTACTTCTCAGCCTCACTATTCTCCCTCCTTTCCTTTTTATTTTTGGGTTACAGTTAGTAACCACCACTCTTGTTGCCAGGGATGCCACTTTTCAATAACCACCTTACCACTCCCCATGGGCCAAGCTCATTTGGCTGCCCCTTTGACCTTGCTGATCTTTAGAATAATTGTGTCTTCCTGGCATTTGATGTGTAATTCTGATACCTGGCTTCTAAAGACTGTATCTGCTCTATCTACCACCAGCTCTGGCCTACAGAGGAGGCCCTACAGAATTTCTGATACTAGTGTCCCTCTCACCAGCATTTTGATGATTGCCTTAGAGAATAATGCAAACTCTGGTTTCTCCTGTGGAACACAGTAATCTGCTGGATTTTCTGGCCTCACATAAAGTATCCACTCCAGTATGCCTGCTTCCCTCAGGCTCTTTATTCCTACCTCTAATGTTAGATAACACAAGTCAGACATTTCTACTCCATTTAACATTGATTATCACTTTTTTTTAGGTCTCCAAGAGCCACTGCAGCCATGAGCTTACTTCATCTCCTAGGTCCTTGCTAGGATATGTCTTGTCCCAGGAAAGTCAATTAACTGTCCCAAGTCAAGAATACTTGCTTACACAGTCTTACATTCTGGCCTCTTTAATGAAGCATCTTCAAAATCCCATCCCAAGAATATTATCCTAGCTCATGTATGTATCACCCATTTCTTTCAACTCATTCATTGTACAACAGTCTCTTTCCTCCTTTATGAAGCCCAAATGGTTATCCTGGGACCTACCAATTACAAGCCTGCAGCCAGAAGTGGAGAAGGGGATCCATCTGTTTCCTTCAGAGGAGGTTTTTTTTTTTTTTTTATTTTGTTTTGTTTTGTTTCAACAGCCACCATTCCTGCGGCACATCTACCACGTGCCCAGTTCTTCCATCTATGATGTTATTTATTCTGCACAATCAATTGCCCTACCAGGACCAGGACCATGACCTTCAAGAAACTGAGGTACAGAAAGGTTAAGTCACTTGGCCAAGTTCTCCAGCAGGTAAGTGTTAGAGGAGGGATCCCAGTTCAGATCTTCCAAGCCCATGTTCTCCCCACTTTGCCACCAGTAACTCTCAGTGAAGGGTCCTTGCTGCAGCTCTCATGTGAGAAAATAGTGATTTTTATGGAAGTTCGTATCAGGTGTTACAAGGCAGGGTTGGATTTAAGTGGTGCTGCTAACAGCAGTCAAGACCTTTTAAGCTTCCCAGATACTTCTCAGCCTAGGGATCCACATATGCCAGACAGGCAGACTCTCACAATTCCACGGACACAAACCCCAGTTCCAAGGAGATATGCATTCACCTAACTGTGATGTGAATGTGTAGGTATACATAGGCTCTTAATCACAAATCATGCAATCCCACCAGAGGGGTAGACCATCCTGGGGCATGGACATACTCAGACACACTCACCATCTGCTTCTCACACATACACACACAACACTCACTCAGGATGCTGAGGCAGGTGATGGAAAGAAGGACTCTGATTGGGTTGTCTGAGGCTGGTGATGATGGCTGTAGTTGTATGACCCTGACCAGCAGACAACCATCCTGAAATGGTAAAGATGCTTTCATTGCTACTGTGATCACCTTGAGCAGTGGGGAAGAGGGGGGCAATATCAGAAGGGTAGGCAATATCCACTCACGCCCACTTGGTACAGCAGATCAAGGAGCAAGACCAAGACTGAGGCAACCAGAGCAATGTCTGCTGACAACATAGCAGTCAGTGATCAAGCAGGAGAAATGGCCAGGCCAGCCAGCATCAGGATGGTGACCAGCAGACAAGGCCAGCTAGCCCACAAGGGCATCATCACCTCCCCCACTGTGAAGCTGACACATGAAGTTCACATCCTGCTCAGCTGAGCTCATCAGCTGCTTAACCAGAACCAACAGAGCCAGTAGACAGCATAGTGCCTCCTACCACTTGCTGCCACTTGCCCAAGTAGCCGCTGGTGGAGGATTATAGCAGCACCATGCCGGCCACAAGGCCTTCAGTGAAAATGATAGCTCTCTCCCAGGAAGGCAGTCCACCTCTGAAGCCCAGAGGGTTCAGGGACAAGTGCAGAAATAACATCAAGGTATCCCCATCCTGTGTTTCAGGGCCTCGGGTTTTCCCAGCCAGCACCCTGACCTTGGCAGAACAAAGCAGAACACTGGGTGATCACTCAGATGCCTCCGAAGCCCTACAGCTCTGTGAGATCGTCAGCCTGTTGCATATCTCTGCCTATGTTTTCACTACAGGAAATAAAGGCCTCTTTGTAAGATACCAAGGCTTGTTAGCAGCCCTCAGTTTCTTACTATCCCTCCACAGGGCATAAATACAACTTAGAAGGAACTAGCAAAGTTCACTGTCTTTATAAGCATTGTTAACACACAGCTGTCAAGTGCCTGAATCTTCATCCCCATCACAGCATTCTTCTCCACTGAGATAGTTTCCCGCCACCAGCAATAAACTCCTTAGCAATTAACACTGCCTTGGCTCAGACAGTAAAGCATCTGTCTACAATGTGAGGGACCTGGGTTTGATCCCTGGGTTGGGAAGATTCCCTGGAGAAGGAAGTGGCAACCCACTACAGTACTCTTGCCTTGAAAATCCCATGGACGGAGGAGCTTGGTGCAGGCTATTATCCGTGGGATTGCAGAGTCGGGCACGACCGAGCGACTTCACTTTCTTTCTTTCTTTCTTTCTGTATGAGGCAGTGTCATTGCCCCACCTACCAAACAGGACAGTATCCTTCCTCATCACCCACAAGGCAATGATTAAGCCAGTCCTAAACCCCGTCTTGTTTTTCTTTTTGGATAACTCCTGACACCACTGGTGTTACTTGGGTACTGTGAGAAGCAGATGACACTGAGACACAATTAGACTTCCAAAAGTTTGTTTTCTTTTGTTTTAGGGAAAACATCTATGAAGGAAATTGTGGAAGGAGCTGGAGGAGGTTGGGAGAGCTGACAGAATGCAGGGCTAACTCTTGTGAGGGGAAAGAGAAGAAAGAAAAGTTGGGTGCAAGAGTAGGGACAGAACGTGGCAGTTTTAAGAAAGCTTGGCAAAGCTGTTGGTTGAATCCTCAGTCCAAAGTGTCCCATCAGAGGACTATCCATCTCTTAGTATCAGGCATCTCTTAGAATCAGGCTGTAGCATCTTTCAGCTCCTATGGCAATATGATTGCTGAGTAAGCTACTGAGTTAAAGTGTTTAGTTTCATCAAATCTTAAAAGAATGTAGAGACCTATGTGTCTCTATTTTGCTGTGTTTGTGTCTTTCCTGTAATCCATATATTCTCTTGTTCTATAATTTTATTTTTCCTAGCTCTTTGAAGTCCTCAAGAATTTATGAGATTAAATTACTATAAATCACTTTATGATTCAATCGTTACCTCTGAGTTGTTATATAGAGAACTCTGGATAAATCAGTCTATGGAGACAGTAGGGAAGTTGCAATTGATTTTTTTTTAGATAACACATATTCCCAATCATAAATTGAGCACAATTAAAACACCAAATTGCTTGGTAAAAATTAATCAATCTTCATATGTTGTTGCATCAAAGCATATATTATTTCTATAGATGCACAGAAAGCTTCAGCCTTTCCTTCACTTTTTCTATATTAGTTTTTTTTTCTTATTGCCATATTCATCTGTGCATAAAGCCTTGAGATTAGTAATTTTACCTGCATCTTCCATCTCTTTGATGAAATTTCATCAGGCTGTTCTAATTTCTATTGAAGTGCAGTGTTCATACAGCTCAGCATTAAATTATAGAGACAACAAAGTGCCTAAATACTTCAAATTGTCTCAGTTATAACTTATTTGAGATTATCATTTCATATGATTGGTCTCTTTTTGTTACTTTTATTCTTTCAAATCTTTCCATTTTTTCCCGAGTCTCTGCTATACATGTAATACCCTATTCACGTTATTCGTAAACTATGCTCCTAAAGATATGTTTCTGGAGGGAGACTCATAGAACATAAGGACTTTTGTAACCAAAGTCAATTTTCTGACTGAAATTCACAGGTATGTCTTTTCAAGTGATTTCAGAAAAGACAATAAACCTTGTCAATACAGTGCAATTGATTCCAGTCACTTGTTATTATTTTATAAGAATGGCCCATCTCCAAGGAAATTATCAAATCGACCACGAAGAAATCCACACTGCCATTAATATTGGCAGTAGTATAGCAGAAAATAATATAATCTAATTACGTTCAGTTGTATAGACACAGCCTTAGACAAGACACAAACATTTTCAGTAAATAGTACGGTGAGTAATTTCCTTTGAATCCTTTATGAAGACAAAAGATTTATTACAAATATAGTTCCCATTATGAGTCATGTTTCTTTACCAGTTCTCAATGCAATCTTTGCTAGGTCTGAAGTATTCATGAGTCAAATATACTCCCCTATTGGTTGCAGCATGCTTTCCTAGTGGCTCAGGCAATAAAGAATCTGCCTGCAATGCCAGAGACCTGGGTTCAATCTCTGGGTCAAGACCATCCCCTAGAGAAGAAAATGGCAACCCACTCCAGTATTGTTGCCTGGGAAATTCCATACATAGAGTGCATGTGGTCACAAAGAGTCAGACACAACTGAGCAACTAACACTAACTGACCAGCCAGGCCTGCTTGCACTCTTGTCATCAGAATCTAGGTGGGCTCATGTAGAAAACTGGGTAACCTATTTTTGGACTTTCAGCTTAAGTACTTTAGTAACAGCCACTCTGAGAAAATGATTTTATCTCTCATTTCCATAAGTTCATGCTTAGCCTTCAAGGTGAAGGTAATTGACAATCAATGAAAATACCCACATTACAAGTACAGATATGAAAGAAGAGAGAAGATGCTCACCCAAAGAGCAGCCTGGGAAGTAGGGAGAAAAAAATAAACAAAGTAATATAGCCAAATAGATTTAAGGTACTAGATCTGATAGACAGAGTGCCTGATTAACTATGGACGGAGTTTGAGCAGGCTCCAGGAGATGGTGAAGGACAGGGAGGCCTGGCGTGCTGCAGTCCATGAAGTCGCAAAGAGTTAGACATGACTGAGTGACTGAACAACAAAAGCCTTCTGCTCATAGCAGCTTATCACTAAAACAAAACAAACAAGCAAAAAAAGCAGTGATTTAATTTAAAATTTTTTCTTCATTAATCACAAATATTAGAGTCTTGGGGGAAAATGACAAGGAATTTTGATAGTTTGATAATCTTTGAAAAAGATAATCCATTTGTTCTAATAACATAAAAAGCATTTGAGTGATTTTATAATGTTTTGCATAAAGAGAAAAACAAGAGGAATGAGAAAGAGCTGTGTAAACTACAAATAAGTGCACACTTCTTTTATTACTTATACTATGTAAGTTGAATATTTTATTCACTTATTATCTAGGATCTCAGATAGCTAATAACTCTCAAATAATAAAACTATGTCCTAAATGCTCTGGACATACTACATACTTTCTGGTTGGAAGCACTTTCTTGACAAACAGTTACTCTCTTTTAAAAATAAACTGTCAACTTTTAAATTTAAAAGAAATGTACTTTCTACCCTTTAAAAATTGCTATACTTGGCACTCTTGATAGGTTAGATGACATACATGGTGATAGATAGATATGTGACATGAATTCACATTAGTGTGTACATGCATGTTCACAGTCTCTGCCAAAATAAATAATTTCAAAAATACAAAAAATAAATTGAAGATAATCAAAAAGAGAATTATTCATTCTTTACCAAAAATATCATGGATTTAGCATCAAAACAGATATTTGCTTTCCTGAATCTCTAAAAGTTAGATAATACCAGAGCTTTGTTTTTCCCAGAAATCTTACTGCCTCCTGATATTCCAATAACTTGGTCATTTCCTACACTTCTAGAGAATCTATGCTTTTCACAAGCCTTGTTGAAACTGTTCTAGTGGTATAAGCAAAGTGATTGACATAACTTGAGAAACAATGCACAGAAATCACTAGTGTAAGGTCAGCCATGCCCTCCTACAGAAGCAATCAGTACACGAAAGTTAAAGTGTTATTCACTTAGTTGTGTCTGACTCTTTGTTATCCCATGAACTCTAGCCCACTAGGCTCTCCAGGCAAGAATACTGGAGTGGGTAGTTATTCCTGTCTCCATGAGATCTTCCAGACCCAGGGATCAAACCTGGGTCTCCTGCATTGCAGGCAGATTCTTTAATGTCTGAGCCACCAGGGAAGCCTTAAACAGAATGTGGCCTAGCTCTAATAGCAAAGAGGGAAATAGACAATATACATCTGGGCATAAAGCAAGTGATGGTAGCAATCATTCTTTCAAAGATGAAAGGGATTTTAAAAAACAGTGCCATTTCTCAAAAATACCCTTCAAAATCATGAATACTAAGAAATCCCAAAGAAATTAAGAAAATCCAAATAGCTCCCAAAGAGGCACATCATTTTGGTGATAAGAAAACATTTATACTTCATTACTCTTTTAAAGAAATCCTGCTGGCAAAAGACATCAATATTTGTTTGAAAGTAGGATGAAAGCCATATTTGGCAGGAGTACATTTGAAATGTTTCCAAAACATATTTTTGTTCTCAATGGAACAACAAAATTTGATTTTTCTCCAGTTTTGGAAAAGTATACACATATTCATATAAGTACATGTTTGTGTCAAAGCAAATGAAAGGTGTGACTTTAGCAAGTATATTCCCCCTCCCTCACTCAAGTCATTCTTTTCCCTGACCAACATGTATAAACACAGTCAGTAAAGACTTACACAGTTGTGACAGCTGTATCGATGCTTTGAAAGACCATTTGTGTATGTGTGTGTTTTGTGTGTGAGAGAGAGAGAGAAACTTTGTCAGGTGTCTTTTAAAAATGTGATTATATACATTATGTGAATCTATAAAAATATATAGTTTATAAATATTATCATGTTATATCAACTGTCTGCAAGTTGCTTGCTTATGCTCAGTAATATGTCTTTGGGAACTTTCCATTTTGGGTACATATAACCATTCCTTTTAACTATGCAGAAGGTCCATTACATAACACTGATATTTACTGAACACTTAGTAAATGCAAGACACTCAATGGTTTACTTGTATTGTTTGATTTCATTTTGACAAATGAGTAGCTACTCTTAACGTCTCCATTTTACAGATGAGAAAATAAAGTCACAGAAAAGTTTAGCTATTTTCCCAAGTACACACTGCAGGGAAACAGCAGAGCTGGGTTTTTAGTCCACCTCCAGTGGACTCCAGTACTCTTGCCTGGAAAATCCCATGGACGGAGGAGCCTGGTAGGCTGCAGTCCATGGAGTTGCTAAGGGTCGGACAACACTGAGCAATTTCCCTTTCCCTTTTCATTTTCATGCATTGGAGAAGGAACTGGCAACCCAATCCAGTGTCTTTGCCTGGAGAATCCCAGGGACAGGGGAGCCTGGTGGGCTTCAGTGAATCAGACAGACTGTGCTGTGAATCAGCTGTGAATCAGACAAACCTAGATTCGAATCTGTTTTTCTACTTAGGGGCTTTGGGGTCTCTCTGAACATGTTTACTCATATGTGAATTGAGTATACTGACAGTATCTCTCTCAAAATTTTGCTAGAGGTTAAATGAGTTAATGGACAAAAAAGAGTTTAATCTAGTGCCTAGTACATAGTGAGTATTCATGATCATTATCATTATTAAGGAGCGTCCAAGAAGTGGTGGCTGCATGCGCGCACAAGGGCCGAGAGGAGCTACTCCACGTTCAAGGTCAGGAGGGGTGGCTGTGAGGAGATATCCCTCATCCAAGGTAAGGAGCAGCAGCTGCGCTTTGCTGGAGCAGCCTTGAAAAGATATCCCACATCCAGGGTAAGAGAAAACCAAGTAAGATGGTAGGTGTTGCGAGAGGCATCAGAGGGCAGACACACAAACCATAATCACAGAAAACTAGTCAATCTAATCACACTAGGACCACAACCTTGTCTAATTCAATGAAACTAAGCCATGCCGTGTGGGGCCACCCAAGATGGACAGGTCATGGTGGAGAGGTCTGACAGAATGTGGTCCACTGAAAAGGGAATGACAAACGATTCAGTATACTTGTTAGGAGACCCCTATGAACAGTATGAAAAGGCAAAATGATAGGTACTGAAAGAGGAACTCCCCAGGTTGGTAGGTGCCCAATATGCTACTGGAGATCAGTGGAGAAATAACTTCAGAAAGAATGAAGGGATGGAGCCAAAGCAAACACAATACCCAGTTGTGGATGTGACTGGTGATAGAAGCAAGGTCCGATGCTGTAAAGAGCAATATTGCATAGGAACCTGGAATGTCAGGTCCATTAATCAAGGCAAATTGGAAGTAGTCAAACAGGAGATGGCAAGAGTGAACGTCAACATTCTAGGAATCAGCAAACTAAAATGGACTAGAGTGGGTGAATTTAACTCAGATGACCATTATATCTACTACTGTGGGCAGGAATCCCTCAGAAAAATGGAGTAGCCATCATGGTCGACAAAAGAGTCCGAAATGCAGTACTTGGATGCAATCTCAAAAACGACAGAATGATCTCTGTTCGTTTCCAAGGCAATCCATTCAATATCACAGTAATCTAAGTCTATGCCCCAACCAATAATGCTGAAGAAGCTGAAGTTGAATGGTTCTATGAAGATATATAAGACCTTTTAGAATTAACACCCAAAAAAGATGTCCTTTTCATTCTGGGTACTGGAATGCAAAAATAGGAAGTCAAGAAACACCTGGGGTAACAGGCAAATTTGGCCTTGGAATACGGAATGAAGCAGGGCAAAGGCTAATAGAGTTTTGCCAAGAGAACCCACTGGTCATAGCAAACATCCTCTTCTGACAACACAAGAGAAGACTCTACACATGGACATCACCAGATGGTCAACATCAAAATCAAATTGATTCTATTCTTTGCAGCCAAAGATAGAGAAGCTCTATACAGTCAGCAAAAACAAGACCAGGAGCTGACTGTGGCTCAGACCATGAACTCCTTATTGTCAAATTCAGACTGAAATTGAAGAAAGTAGGGAAAACCACTAGACCATTCAGGTATGACCTAAATCAAATCCCTTATGATTATACAGTGGAAGTGAGAAATAGATTTAAAGGTCTAGATCTGACAGAGTACCTGATGAACTATGGACGGAGGTTCATGACATTGTACAGGAGACAGGGATCAAGACCATCCCCGTGGAAAAGAAATGCAAACAAGCAAAATGGCTGTCTGGGGAGGCCTAACAAATAGCTGTGAAAAGAAGAAAAGTGAAAAGCAAAGAAGAAAAGGAAAGATATAAGCATCTGAATGCAGAGTTCCAAAGAATAGCAAGGAGAGATAAGAAAGCCTTCCTCACTGATCAATGCGAAGAAATAGAGGAAAACAACAGAATGGGAAAGACTAGAGATCTCTTCAAGAAAATTAGAGATACCAAGGGAACATTTCATGCAAAAATGGGCTCAATAAAGGACAGAAATGGTATGGACCTAACAGAAGCAGAAGATATTAAGAAGAGGTGGCAAGAAAACACAGAAGAACTGTACAAAAAAAGATCTTCACGACCCAGATAATCACGATGATGTGATCACTGACCCGAGCCAGACATCCTGGAATGTGAAGTCAAGGGGGTCTTAGAAAACATCACTATGAACAAAGCTAGTGGAGGTGATGGATTCCAGTGGAGATATTTCAAATCCTGAAAGATGATGCTGTGAAAGTGCTGCACTCAATATCCCAGCAAATTTGGAAAACTCAGCAGTGGCCACAGGACTGGAAAAGGTCAGTTTTCATTCCAATCCCGAAGAAAGGCAATGCCAAAGAATGCTCAAACTACTGCACAATTGCACGTATCTCACACGCTAGTAAAGTAATGCTCAAAATTCTCCAAGCCAGGCTTCAGCAATATGTGAACCGTGAACTTCCTGATGTTCAAGCTGGTTTTAGAAAAGGCAGAGGAACCAGAGATCAAATTGCCAACATCTGCTGGATCATGGAAAAAGCAAGAGAGTTCCAGAAAAACATCTATTTCTGCTTTATTGACTATGCCAAAGCTTTTGACTGTGTGGATCACAATAAACTGAGGAAAATTCTGAGAGAGATGGGAATACCAGACCACCTGACCTGCCTCTTGAGAAACCTGTATGCAGGTCAGGAAGCAACAGTTAGAATTGGACATGGAATAACAAACTGGTTCCAAATAGGAAAAGGACTACATCAAGGCTGTATATTGTCACCCTGCTTATTTAACTTATATGCAGAGTACATCATGAGAAATGCTGGGCTGGAAGAACCACAACCTGGAATCAAGATTGCCAGGATAAATATCAAAAACCTCCGATATACAGATGACAACACCCTTATGGCAGAAAGCGAAGAGAAACTAAAAAGCCTCTTGATGAAAGTGAAAGAGGAGAGTGAAAAAGTTGGCTTAAAGCTCAACATTCAGAAAATGAAGATCATGGCATCTGGTCCCATCACTTCATGGCAATAGATGGGGAAACAGTGGAAACAGTGTCAGATTTTATTTTGGGGGCTTCAAAATCACTGCAGACAGTGATTGCAGCCATGAAATTAAAAGATGCTTACTCCTTAGAAGGAAAGTTATGACCAACCTGCTAAGTCACTTCAGTCATATCCGACTCTGTGCGACCCCATAGACGGCAGCCCACCAGGCTTCCCCATCCCTGGTATTCTCCAGGCAAGAACACTGGAGTGGGTTGCCATTTCCTTCTCCAATGCATGAAAGTGAAAAGTGAAAGTGAAGTCACTCAGTCGTGTCCAACTCTTTGCGACCCCATGGACTGCAGCCCACCAGGCTGCTCCATCCATGGGATTTTCCAGGCAAGAGTACTGGAGTGGGGTGCCATCGCCTTCTCTGTGACCAACCTAGATAGCATATTAAAAAGCAGAGACATTACTTTGCCAAGAAAGGTCCATCTAGTCAAGGCTATGGTTTTTCCAGTGGTCATGTATGGATGTGAGAGGTGGACAGTGAAGAAAGCTGAGCACCAATAAATTGATGCTTTTGAATTGTGGTGTTGGAGAAGACTCTTGAGAGTCCCTTGGACTGCAAGGAGATCCAAGCAGTCTATTCTAAAGGAGATCAATCCTGGGTATTCTTCGGAAGAACTGATGCTAAAACTGAAATTCTAATACTTTGGTCACCTCATGCGAAGAGTTGACTCATTGGAAAAGACTCTGATGCTGGGAGGGATTGGGGGCAGGAGGAAAAGGGGATAACAGAGGATGAGATGCTGGATTGCATCACTGACTCGATGGACATGAGTTTAGGTGAATTCCGGGAGTTGGTGATTGACAGGGAGGCCTGGCTTGCTGCAGTTCATGGGTTCGCAGAGAGTCGGACACGACTGAGCGAATGAACTGCCTGATCATTATTAACTTCAGTAAGAAACCTTTTCTGACTCCTACATCTATTTCCATTTCACCTGCTGTAGCTTATACCCATACATTATTTCTCCCCATTATATTTTAAGCAATCAGTTCTTGTATCTCTCTTTCTCTTTGGATTTTAAGCTTCCTGATAGAAGGCACTATTGTTGTTGTTCAACTGCTAAGTTCAGTCTGACTCTTTATGACCCCATGGATTGCAGCATGCCAGGCTTCCCTGACCTTCACTGTCTCCCAGATTTGGCTCAGATTCATGTCCATTAAATCAGTGATGCTATCTAATAATGTCATCCTCTGCCACTCCTATCCTTTTGCCTTTGATCTTTCCCAGCATTAGGGTCTTTTCCAGTGAGTCAGTTCTTCCCATCAGGTGACCATAGTATTGGAGCTTCAGCTTCAGCCTCAGTCCTTCCAGCGAATAGTCAGGCTTGATTTCCTTTAGGATTGATTGATTGGTTTTCCTTGCTGTCCAAGAACTCTTAAGTGTCTTTTTCAGCAGAACTATTTGAAAGCATCAATTTTTCAGGACTCAGCCTTCTTTATGGTCCAACTTTCACTTCTGTACCTGACTACTGGGGCCTTTGTTGGCAAAGTGATGTCTGTGCTTTCTGTATCAGAAGTATCTGGCAAGTACCTAGCATCATCCGTGTTTTCTGAATGAACGATAAATAGACATGCAGAAAATAGATTCCTAAATGCTTTCTAATTCTTCCCCATCTTTTTGGCTGTCACAACCTAAAATTTCTTAATAATACTGAGTTCTTTACATTCCTTCTATCAAACATACCTAATTTTCCTTTATTGTATTAGTTTGTGGGGCAATGTAATTTAATAAATAGTTGAACAAAATGTATTTAACAGACTGAGTTCTCTCTGAAGTATATAATTGGGCCAAAACCAAAAGAAACAACAAAACTGACGTGGTCTTCTGATCTGACCAAGATGACAACAGTTCAGGGTCCTGTGGGCCACAAAGTAAAAGCATGGCTCCTGCTCTCAGAGTTATACACATTGACCAAAGTAAGTGGAGAGGGAACAACTTCCATTCCACTCTGTGTTGTATAGACACAGCATGAAGTTGTTACATTTTGTTTTATTGTTTGCCTGGAGAATTCATTTTTCTGTTTTAATAATACATTGAGACAGTTTGATGATGGATGGGGTTTCAGAACTCTTAATCAGCTTGCCATGATAACTAGGGTAAACTGAGCATGTGCAGACATAACAGAGATGAGGAGAAATGTCACTTAACAGTGAACCTGCTAATAGCACTTGCTATGCTATGCTAAGTCACTTCAGTCGTGTCCGACTCTGTGTGACCCCATAGACAGAAGCCCACCAGGCTCCCCTGTCCCTGGGATTCTCAAGGCAAGAACACTGAAGTGGGTTGCCATTTCCTCCTCCAGTGCATGAAAGTGAAAAGAGAAAGTGAAGTCGCTCAGTCGTGTCCGATTCCCAGCGACCCCATGGACTGCAGCCCACCAGGCTCCTCCATCCATGGGATTCTCCAGGCAAGAGTACTGGAGTGGGGTGCCATTGCCTTCTCTGCTAATAGCATTTATATGCTTTCAAATTCTGTTTCACTAATTCTGCAAGATTTTCCATCCCCTTTTCCTGTTCTCTACTTTTTTATTCGTACTTCGTTCATTTGATTCTACTTTTGTGTCTTCATAACAGACTTCAACGCCTGTATTTAGAAAATCTGCTTTCATTTGAATAGGAATTTGCTATTCATTTTTAGTAAGGTCAAAGGAAAAAATATCTACAGCTGAATTTGTGTGCTTGCCAAAGTAAAAAAGTGAAATGAAATAAAGGGAAAGTATCCAAAATGAGAATGAAAAGAAATACACCAGTGCAGGGAACTGGAAGTGGCCTGGGTTTTATCTGTCTGATTTGATTTGTGTACTTTCTCCCTATTACTACTGTTTTCATCAGCTTGCGTAAAATATATAATATATATATATATGTATATATATACATATATATATGTTGCATAATTTGTTATCAGAAAACTATGAAAGAATTTAAAGTATGCAGTAGAGAGCTAGGGGCTAAGTTCAGTTCTGACATTCATTTTCTGTCCTGGGCAGTCAAGGGTTCAGATCACAGAACCTAGAGAGACCATTTAGCCAGAGTATGATAATGGGGCATGGAGAGACAAAGCATAAAGGATAAAGAAGCAGAGTTCTGTCCCTGACCAGATGCAAACTTGGAAAGAAGCTCTGACAGTTTCTGCCAAAAGAGCAATACTGTAAGGAACAGGCATATTTCCAAATGGCCAAACAGCCAGCCCTAATCCAACTGCCATGTACCCACAAGGCCCGTTAAAGCTTGGTGCCCAGCAGCATTGATCCTGCGCCCACTGTGATGTGCTGCAGCTCTGCTTCCAAAGAGCAGCATGATTATTTCGGACTCCTCTCCTACTAACCACTACCCTAATGAATTGTTCCTTTAACTGGCATGTAAGATTGTAAAAGAAATAACCGGCTTACTACAGAAAAGAGAAATATTAAAATTGCATCTTCAGGGTCATGGAAAAACCTCCCAAGTCATAATCAAAGTTCCAAAACAAAGGTATAATTAGTTGAAGTGTTAGTGGAAAACATGTGTGTGTATAATAAAGTTCTTATATGAAGGTTAGTGTCTTAGTACTGCACAATTGTTAAAACTCTCAGCTATAGGAGATGACTCTATCTTGGTTGAATCAAGATGCTCTTCTCACAAAAGCTTCCCGGATTTTGTGCATCACTGTATAGTCACTACCTATGACCAACACCAATCCATAACACACTTGACCTTTCTTATATTTGTGCTGATAAATATTTTCATAAGTGTCATAGTATATCGTATAGCCATTGTCCACTTTTGCAAACCTCATACAGAATCTCCATTTATTAAACCTCTGTGATTCTAAGCACAGTTACTCCCAATTTGACACACTCACAGCCCAAATATATTGCAGTTCATTAATTTGCAATTGGTGTTGGGTAAGTGCTCTCGGTAACTTATTATCTGGACAGCATTGCTTTCTGAGTGGCATTCCAACTACTCGAAAGTAATTGATTATACTTAGTTCTTGGATAGTCCTCTAAAATAGCTTCCCAAATTAGCACTAAGATGTTATGTACACATCTCTGGGTCAATGAGGTATGGTTTGCTAAAGCATTTATTCAGTCCGGTAATCATTTAAAAATCAGTTACTGAACACAGGTTTGTGGTGAGGCACTGGAAAAGACCTGGGGCTATGAAGATATAGCTTAGTCACATTTCAATCTGATAAAGAGAGAGACAAATATATAAACTTATGTGCATAACATATGATAGATACTGTAATAGGGGATATAGCAGGAGAAAAGGGAAGTGGTCAGATCTACTTGGGTCTAATAGATGGAGAAACAGTGGAAAGAGTGTCAGACTTTATTTTTCTGGGCTCCAAAATCACTGCAGATGGTGACTGCAGCCATGAAATTAAAAGACGCTTGCTCCTTGGAAGGAAAGTTATGACCAACCTAGATAGCATATTCAAAAGCAGAGACATCACTTTGCCAACAAAGGTTCGCCTAGTCAAGGCTATGGTCTTTCCTGTGGTCATGTATGGATGTGAGAGCTGGACTGTGAAGAAGGCTGAGCACCGAAGAATTGATGCTTTTGAACTGTGGTGTTGGAGAAGACTCTTGAGAGTCCCTTGGACTGCAAGGAGATCCAACCGGTCCATTCTGAAGGAGATCAGCCTTGGGATTTCTTTGGAAGGAATGATGCTCAAGCTGAAACTCCAGTATTTTGGCCACCTCATGTGAAGAGTTGACTCATTGGAGAAGACTCTGATGCTGGGAGGGATTGGGGGCAGGAGGAGAAGGGGACGACAGAGGATGAGATGGCTGGATGACATCACTGACTCGATGAATGTGAGTCTGAGTGACCTCCGAGAGCTGCTGATGGATAGGGAGGCCTGGCGTGCTGCAGTTCATGGGGTCGCAAAGAGTCAGACACGACTGAGCGACTGATCTGATCTGATCTGAAGGAATGGTCATTCTACAACTCAAGAATTCCTGGCTCACCACTAAAAGAATATCAAATGCAGGTAGTGTGCCATTAAACTAAAGCTCTGAATATATTGAATAAATGGACAAAACAGGATATTCATTGAGCTCTCCAGAACTTTACCCTTCTTTCTATCCAGAAATAAAAAGTGAATTCATGGCTCACAAAATATATCAATCATGAAAATAAGGAAGAATATTTGTTTCCTAGTGTCTCTTCTAAAAATTTGCAGTCTTCTCACACTGGGTTGTGTTTTAGCTCCTGTTAGAATATAGTAAAATCAATATATTCAGTAAATAGTAAACGGCTCTACTCACTTCATAAGAAAGTCAATGAAATATACACATTTTGTACATTTTACCCATGAAATTATTTTAGGGGATTAATTTTTGTATATGTTGCTCTCCTTTGAAGATATTCTTTTAAAAAGCATATTTTTAAATTGTGTAATCAATATAAAATTTTTAAAATATGCATTAAATATTCTCTGTGAACTACATCTTGGTACTACAGTCCCTCATCTTTAATCCTTCAAACAAGTTCAAAATAAAATTGTAGCACTATAGCATGAGTTGCAAATATTTTCTATAAAAAAGCTTTGATGATTTTCACGGTTTCAGATATGTAAATTCCATTTGTGGTATCTTTTTTTGTTTTCAAAGTAATCATCAATAGAAGTAAGTCATTCTTAGTTCATCAAACACACAAAAACTAGTAACAGAACATTTGTTAACTGATTCATAGGATTTTTCAGGTAAGACTGATGTGATTACTTGTATAAAATCTCTTTAAAAAGCATGAAATTCTCTTTCATACGCTCATCTTCCTGAAATTTTTGGCGCTTGATCAGTTGGAATAGTTCATATTCTCCTTCCTCTAAAAAATAAAATCAATAAATAAATATTAGGTAGAATTTAAGACAGAATTTATCTTTATTGCAGACATTTTATAATTCAGTCTTAAGAATAAGGGTTTTGATCTATAGATGAGAATACCTAATGCATGATCACTTGTTTAATAAGAGAAGGAACACAAGAATTATTTGACCTATATTGTCAAATGAAGTTTCTGAAACCATTAAATAATGCCTGAATTTTCATAGAAAACACAGAAAGACATTTGAAAGAATATAATCCTTCCTCATGCTTTCCATAGGATAACAACTCTTCTTTTATCTACCAGAAAAAAAGCATGAATGAAAAAAAACAATGAACTTTGGTGCTTTCTTTCAAAGAAAGAAAATTTTGGTTACTATTACTTTCATAGCAGTAAAAACTACTATGGTATAATAGTAAAAGGTAGTGAGCAAATCACAACACATAAATATTCAAATTTTTGTAGATCTCTTTTATCCAGTAAATAAGTTAAAAACTAAATTATTTTCATAAAAATAATAGTTACAGATACTGCATAAAGTTACAACACCCATCAAAAAGAAATGTTACTACTGACAACATACATGTTGTCATGTTTTGTGTTATCTATGTTGTGCATGTTTTGTATACTTCTCAAGCTTAGAAAATGTTATCAAGACTGTGGGGAGAACAGGGTTGACACTGGAAGTGATCAAATTAAACAAAGCAAAACAAGTAAACCTTGTTAGTCACAAAGGCAGTGGGAGCAGCAGCAGGGACTGGACCAGAAGCCACAAAAATGTGCTTTTTAAGCTCACCTCCTACTTCCCCACAGGAAGTATGCTGATTCTTCGTTCAACTGGTTCCCACGAGAACTTGAAGAAGCCCTGATGACTTCTTTACTTTCCAGGAACTATTATAATAATATTTTTTAATCATTACAAAGCTTCCACCAAGATGCTCAGGGTACTATATTAACAAAACATCATCATCGTAAACAATAATAATTAAAAACACATAAAGAGCACAGCACAGAACAGCCATAGAACACTGAGCACAAGTCATGTTGAAGAGAGAAGTGTCTTTTTGCAGTGCTCCTTTGTAATGTGATATTGCATGGCCATTTTCTGAAGTTCAAAACCAGAAGCAGTTCTAAAAGGATCATCAATTTACCAACAGCAAAACGCCTACAGATTGATGTATGGAACATTGCTCTCAAACATGGGAGAGTCATCTAGTATCCATTGTCTCCTTTAAAATCAGAACTTTCAAAAAATAATGTAATGCCAATTAAAATGATGAAAGAACCTGCTGACAGTTTCTGACTGAATAGACAATGTTGTCAGGATTTTAATAATTCTGTCTCCTATTTTATGTTCCTCTGGTTGTGATGATTACTAAGCTGCTTAACCCATTTATGGTTTTATTTCAGCATCTGTGAACAAGGAGTAGAATTGTGTCTGGCATTAGAGAAACTGCTTTAAGTTGTACAAACTAAAGATTCTATTTATCCACAAGTAATTCACATATCCCGCTCCACAAATCAAATGTTTAATCAGGGAATACCAGCTCTCTGATTTAAAATATATATGTTTCAAATTTTAAATTTATTTTAAAGAAATAATATCAGTGACATTTTCTTTAAGGAAATGACAAATATCTATATATTTTTTAATAAAATAAAATTTCTATTGAATTTTTTGCTCACATTATAAAGTGAGCAAAATACATGTTTAGCTTGTTAAGGGTTATAAAGTGAGCATACCCATATAACCCACCACTCATGAATAAATGGAACAATTCCACCATCACAGAAATCTCCTTTCTGTCTGCTCAAGCTACTAACATTACTTCTAAAAAATAATTAGGAGGCTACCTTCTACAACCATCTCTCTACACTATCTGCTTTTGACCTGTATGGAAACAGATCCCTACCGTGCCTAGTCTTTTATGACTCTTCTTTTGCTCCATTATTTTTATTAAATCCATCCACAATGCTGTGCACAGCTCAGTGCCTCCACTGGAATTACTGTTCGCGATCACTTTGTGTGAATATGCCACAACTGATTTGGTCACACCAAAATTTAGGTTGCTCTTAAGAACATTCTGGGCTTCCCTGGTGGCTCAGACGGTACAGCGTCTGCCCGCAATGCGGGAGACCCAGGTTAGATTCCTGGGTTGGGAAGATCCCCTGGAGAAGTAAATGGCAATCCACTCCAGCACTCTTGCCTGGGAAATCCCATTGACAGAGGAGCCTGGTAGGCTATAGTCCATGGGGTCGCAAAGAGTCGGACACGACTAAACGACTTCACTTTCACTTTCTAAGAACATTCTTCGGAGAAGGCAATGGCACCCCACTCCAGTACTCTTGCCTGGAAAATCCCATGGACAGAGGAGCCTAGTGGGCTGCGGTTCATGAGGTCTCTAGGAGTCGGACACGACTGAAGGACTTCACTTTCACTTTTCGCTTTCATGTATTGGAGAAGGAAATGGCAACCCACTCCAGTGTTCTTGCCTGGAGAGTCCTGGGGACGGCGGAGCCGGGTGGGCTGCTGTCTGTGGGGTCGCACAGAGTCGGACACGACTGAAGTGACTTAGCAGCAAGAACATTCTTGTATGTATCATCAAGTGCATGCAGGTTTTCATTTCTGTTAGGTATACACCTAAGGTAGAATTGCTGGGTCACAGAATTTGTGCACCCAAATATTCTGCTTTAGTAGACATTTCTATTCAGCTTTCCCAAGTGCCTGGCTCATTTTACAAAACCACCACCTGAATGGAAGAGTTTTAGATGCTCAATATCCTCATCAACAATCTTCATTTTCAGCTTCTAAAATTTTTATCTTCATTTTAAGTTAATTCATTTGGTTTCATTTTTCATATCACCTCATTAGAGTTTAATTTGAATTTCTGATGACAAATGATGTTGAGCAATTTAGTATATGCATATTGGACATCTGAATATCTTCTTTTGCAAATACTGTGTCAATAACTTTTTGCCATTACTTTTAAACTGACTTATCTGAATTTTCCTTAATGATTTTAAGAAACTATTTGCATACTCCTGATATGAGTCCTTTCTTAGTATTATCAACATATTATTCCACTCTGGTTTGTCTTTTCTCTTTCTTAACAGTTACTTTTAATAAACATAAACAGTCAATTTTAATAAAGTCCATTCTAGAAGTCTTACTTTTATAGCAAATGGTTTTGGTGACCAACTCAAAAAGTATTTACCAACTCCCAAATTATAGACCTTCTCTTTTGTTAACTTTCAGAAGACATACGGTTTTACCTTTCCATTTATATGTATAGTTGATAGAGACATGATTTCTTTTTTAATGATTTGAAGCCTCAGTATAAATTTTTATTTCCCATATGATGCCCAGTTGACCAAGAACCATTTACTGAAAAGAACACCTTTTTACTACTGTACCAATGGGGAACTTTATTATAATTCAAGTAACTGTAATGAGGCCCTTTCTCTGTGTTGCTTTATTTATCTATTTTTACTTCATTAAATTCTGAATAAATTATTGGAGTTTTATAAGTGTAGATATTTGTCAATGTCAGATAGCCTACTTTATTATTTTTCACAACTGTCATTTATGTTCTTAGTCCTTTGGTTTCCCATGTATAATTTAGATTCAGCTTGTCAGTTTCAACCAAAAATTGATGAGATTTTTGATTGGAATTCCATTAAATGTATAGGTCAATAAGGGTATACTTGATATTATTGCAGTATTGAACCTTCCAAACCGTGGATATAGTACCTCTCTCAATTTATTAAGTCTTCTGTAATTTCACTCATGTCTAGTAGTTTTTTTGTACAGAGTTTGCATGCATGCTAAGCTGCATCAGTCATATCAGACTTTGTTCAACCCTTTGGACTATGGCTCGACAGGTTCCTCTGTCCATGGGATTCTCCAGGCAGGAATACTGGAATGGGTTGCCATGCCCTCCCACAGGGGATCTTCCCAATCCATGGATCAAACCCGATTCCCTCATGTCTCCTGCATTGGCAGGTGGGTTCTTTAACACTAGCACCACCTGGATCTTATGTCAAATTTATTCCTGGGTATTTGATGCATTTTAAAGGTATTTTATTTATTTAACTTATGTGCAGAGTACATCATGTGAAATGCTGGGCTGGATGAAGCACAAGCTGGAATCAACATTGGCAGGAGAAATATCAATAACCTCAGGTATGCAGATGACAACACCCTTATGGCAGAAAGTAAAGAAGAACTAAAGAACCTCTTGATGAAAGTGAAAGAGAACAGTGAAAAAGTTGACATAAAACTCAACATTCAGAACTAACATCATGGCATCTGGTCCCATCACTTCATGACACCTACACGGGGAAACAATGGAAAGAGTGACAGACTTTATTTTCTTGGGCTCCAAAATCACTGTAGATGGTGATTGCAGCCATGAAGTTAAAAGAAGCTTTCTCCTTAGAAGAAAAGCTATGACCAACCTAGACAGCATATTAAAAAGCAGATATATTACTTTGCCAAAGAAGGTCTGTCTAGTCAAAGCTATGGTTTTTCCAATAGTCATGTATAATTGTGAGAGTTGGACTATAAAGAAAGCTGAGTGCTGAAGAATTAATGCTTTTGAACTGTGGTGTTGGAGAAGACTCTTGAGAGTCCCTTGAACTGCAAGGAGATCAAACCAGTCCATCCTAAAGGAAATCAGTCCTGAATATTCATTGGAAGGACTGATTTTTGAAGCTGAAACTCCAGTACTTTGGCCACCTGATGCAAAGAACTGACTCACTAGAAAAAACCCTGATGATGGGAAAGATTGAAGGCAGAAGGAGAAGGGGATGACAGAATATGAGATGATTGGATGGCATCACTGACTCAATGGACATGAGTTTGAGTAAGCTCCGGGAGTTGGTGATGGACAGGGAGGCCTGGCGTGCTGCAGTCCATGGGGTCTCAAAGAGTCAGATATAACTGAGCGACTGAACTGAACTGAACTGAAAAGTATTTTAAAAGTTATAAGTATACAACTAATATTATCCGAATTTTCTTATCTTTAGAAATAAATTTAATGTTTACGTTAATACTGTATACAGAAACATTGCTGAATTTACCAATTATTTTTATTCATTTTTCTAAATTTTATCATATGCAAACAATGACAATTTTTTTCTTCTCTTCCAATTCTTTTGCCATTTATTTATTAACCCCATTGCACTGACAAAGATCTCCAGAAAAAAATGACGATTGGGGGATGATAGTAATATTCTTATCTCATTTGTCTCAAAGGGCAGCTTTTGATACTTAATCTTTAAACAGAAAGTTTCCTAGAGATTTTGTTGATATCTTTTATCAAGTTGAAGAAATTCCCTTCAATTTCCAGCTGCTAAGAGTTGTTATTCTGAAAAGTTGTTGTACTTTATAAAATACCTTTTCTGCATCTATTTTAACGTCCATATATTTTTCTCCTTAATCCTGGTAATATGGGTAATTACATAGATTGACTTTTGAATGTTAATCTCATGTTGAATTCCCAGAATGAATATGCCAAATAATTTTCTATGAGATTTTCAAATAAGAGAAAAGAATGTCTCATTACAAAATTAATTTGGCCTTTAAAAACCTATCTTTTCAACAGTAGCACACACGTGACTTAGCACACATGTGCTTTTGTGGGGCTTCCCAGGTGGTGCTAGTGATAAAGAACCCTCCTGTCAAAGCAGGAGACTTAAGAGATGCAGTTTCAATCCCTAAAGAGGCCCTGAAGGAGCCCACTCCAGTACTTTTGCCTGGAGAATCCCATGGGGCGTTGGACATGATGGAAGTGACTGAGAAGAGCATGCATGCATACTTTTGTGATGATCTGAATAATCCACATTTTCTTTGTCCATTTCAGCTCTATAACCTAGAAAACAGTTTATAAATATCTTAATATTGGAATAAATATTAACTATTGTATATTTACTTTATCATAGGAAAATGGGTTACTCTTTTTTTAATTTATTTTATTTTATTTTATTTTTTAACTTTACAATATTGTATTGGTTTGCCAAATATCAACATGAATCTGCCACAGGTATACACGTGTTCCCCATCCTGATCCCTCCCTCCCTCCCCGTACCATCCCTCCGGGTACAGCCACTGTGGAGAACAGTGTGGAGATTCCTTAAAAAACTGGAAATAGAACTGCCTTATGACCCAGCAATCCCACTGCTGGGCATACACACTGAGGAAACCAGAATTGAAAGAGACACATGTACCCCAATGTTCATCGCAGCACTGTTTACAATAGCCAGGACATAGAAGCAACCTAAATGTCCATCAGGAGATGAATGGATAAGAAAGCTGTGGTACATATACACAATGGGTTACTCTTAAAACCAATGAGTTTAAAAAAACACACAAAACATTGCTCTAATAACTGACTTTAAAGTATATACATGGCTTTTGTAAAAATCAATTCTGATGTCCATTTTAAAAAACTGATGAAGGCCTTTAGAAAACTAGTCAAATTCATTTGAGCTTTCTCAGATTTCACACTAGCAACTATAATTCAGTAGCTTTTTCCAACCTGTCTTACACTTCCAGATGGCAGAAGAAGAAGAGAAGTCGCTAAGTCGTGTCCAGCTCTTTGCGACCCCATGGACGGTAGCCCACTAGGCTCCTTGGTACATGGGATTTTCTAGGCATGAATACTGGAGTGGGTTGCCATTTCCTTCTCCAGGGGATCTTCCCGACCCAGGGATCGAACCCTGGTCTCCCGCATTGTAGGCAGACGCTTTACCATGCAAGCTACCAAGGAAGCCTCTAGATGGCAAGTTTCATGCAAACAAGAAGACATGATTTATGGAAAATCCATATAAAATTTTAAAATTTACACAAATGTGTATCAGCTTAATCCCTTTAAAAACATGTATTTCCTTCTATTTACCTTCAACACTTGGAAATGAAAATGCTAGGTACAAAGTGCCATAGTACAGAAGTATTGGAGGAAAAAAAAAGGTTAAATTACATAAAAGGAGCAATAACTAATTAAATGAAGTGACTGAAAGAATTTAAAAGCAAGCCATTCAGAATTTAGAACTGCCACACACTTTAGGGGAGGCAATTAATAGCCAGTATTTGGGACTCCCAATAATGTTTCATGTTCAAGTAGAAAAATGTGGAAACTAAGCCAAGATGTTACTCTGAGAAGCAGCTGCAGCCCATTTTAGAAGTACACACAGGTAGGAATTCCATCGATGTGGCCAAATTTAGCATAAAACCATAGCACTTGGAAAAAAATCTAACAGTCGGGGTTTGGGAATCTCATCTTCACTTAGAAGATAGGTTTGTTGTTATAAGTTCATATAATTAGCTCAGCTAAAACTCTTTTATCTCTCTGTAGTAAAATATGTATTTTGCTCTGTCTTCAGTCATGGACTTCTACTAGCATAAACCATTTTATCTAATTTATGAGAATGTTTAATCAAATAGAGTTTAAATTATTATTATACCATTCATACAATGTCTGAGGATCATCTAACGTTGTGAATTCCTACCAAGTATCACTGTGCCTGCCATATCCTATACAGGCAATCACAAACTCTTGACAAACCTAGACAGTAAAAAGCAGAGACACCGCTTTGCTGACAAAGGTCCATATAGTCAAAGCTAAGGTTTTCCCAGTCGTCATGTACAGATGTGAGAGTTGGACCATAAAGAAGGCTGAGCCCAAAAGAATTGAAGATTTTGAACTGTGAAAGACTCTTGAGACTCCCTTGGACATCAAAGAGATCAGACCAGTCAATCCTAAAGGAAATCAACCCTATATATTCACTGGAAGGACTGATGCTGAAGCCGAAGCTCCAATACTTTGGCCACCTGATGCAAAGCACTGACTCATTGGAGAAAACCCTGATGTCTGGAAAGCTTGAGGGCAAGAGGAGAAGGGAGTGACAGAGTATGAGATGGGTGGATGGCGTTATCGACTCAATGGACATTAGTTTGAGCAAACTCTGAGAGACAGCGAAGGACAGCCTGGTGTGCTGCAGTCCATGGGGTTGCAGAGTCAGACACAGCTGAGAAACTGAACAACATCGTGATAAAAAAAATGTTTGATTAAAGAATGAAACAATTCAGTTTTCAAGTTTTATCTTTCAAAAGTCTTGTTGTGACTATTCCATGGATCAAATCTCATGTCTTTACTAGTACCGCTCACCTTTTACTATTAACTTTCAGACAATCTTCAAGTTTGGTACCCATGTTTGAAGCTATGTTACTTTAAGAATGAAAGTAAAGCTTTCCACATACTCTGAAGATAAAACATTACTAAGATTCAAAAATTTGAATCTTTTCCAAAAGAGAAATCACATATTTGGGGGGATATTACTTTACTCCTCTTGGCCTTAGTAATTTTCCATTCTTTTTTTATTTTTTTGTGGTACTTATTCTACCCATGCAATTTCTGGTGGGACATTTAAAGAAAAGGGTTTTTTTCCAAAAATTGAAAAGGCTTACTTTTTATAATTACACTTTCTGTAATAGCTTTATATTGTACTTTCAGAAATATCTTGATAAATAAAAATGATTAATTTCATGGTTTTATTTATTGATTAATTATGGGCATCCTTTAACTATCTTCATGTTATATTCACTGATATCAAATTGCTTCCCTCAGACAGTATAAAGCAAAAATGGCCAGAGTTCAAGCACTTTAAATAAGATTTAAAGGAATATGACATCACCTCAAAAGAGCAAAAGTGGTTCGTATCCAATAGGGCAGGATTGCCACCATCATCTTCACACTTCAATTTGACTCCCCTGTCAACCCTTCATACATCTCAGCATTTTTGTTTTCTTTAATTATTAATTTAAACAATGAAAGGGGGAGGAAACTTTAGCCACTTCTACAAGAAAAGCATAAAAGTCTTCTAAGCCAGATTTTATTGTTCTGCACAAATTTCTATTGACTTGGTTAACTGCCTTGGACTATGGAGTGAGACTATAGAATCTTGCTGGGAATTCTAAGTTCACTCAATAGCAAAGGGAAAAGTTTATATGTAAAATTATTTATTAACTGCATGGAATCATCTAAAAATCACTATGCCACATTTATAATTCAGTTCAGAAATTTACAGTTAGAGATAGGGAGCACTAACATTTGAGAATCACACAAAGCATTTCATTGGCTGTTCACTGTTTGTACACAAAAAAGAAGGAAGTACTTCTAGAAGAGAAAAAAATTTGCTACTTCCCACCCTGAAAGGAGAAAATATTCTTTATCATATCTAGCACTACATTTGAATGAAATGCAGAGTCCCTTGGACTGCAAGGAGATCCAACCAGCCCATTCTGAAGGAGATCAGCCCTGGGATTTCTTTGGAAGGAATGATGCTAAAGCTGAAACTCCAGTATTTTGGCCATCTCATGCGAAGAGTTGACTCATTGGAGAAGACTCTGATGCTGGGAGGGATTGGGGGCAGGAGGAGAAGGGGACGACAGAAGATGAGATGGCTGGATGGCATCACTGACTCGATGGATGTGAGTCTGAGTGACCTCCAGGAGCTGGTGATGGACAGGGAGGCCTGGCGTGCTGCGATTCATGGGGTCGCAAAGAGTCGGACACGACTGAGCGACTGATCTGATCTGATCTGATAATGATATTGTATTATCATTATATATATATATAGGCTTCCCTCGTAACTCAGTCAGTAAAGAATCTGCCTGCAAGGCAGGTGACCCAGGTTCAATTCCTGAGTCAGGAAGATCCCCTGGAGAAAGAAATGGCAACCCAATCCAGTATTCCTGCCTGTAGAATCTCATGGACAGAGAAGCCTAGCAGGCTACGATCCATGGGGTCACAAAAGTCGGACGCAACTTAATGACAAAACCATTATCATTGTATTATCAGTATTTTCACCTTAATGCAATGATTTTCTTACTAGAAAACTTTATATTTTCTAAAAAAAAAAAATGTTTCCTGCTATGCAATATACATCCTTTGAACAAGCTCAATATTCATTTAAGGTGAATCTATTGAATACATATGTCCCTTTTGATTTACCTATTACTCTTAATTTCAGTTAAACACTCTCTTTCTTATGCTCCTGTATCCTTTTAACATAATTTGCATAGTTTCACATAATTACAGGTCGTTATAGACTATAACTCTTCTCTTTTATTTACCTAGCACCTAGTAGGTGTTCAATACATTTTATAAAAATATTTAATTACTCCATTTAAGAGACTCAGAATATTGACTTCCTAATATTCCTAATGTCTAAGTGTATCATTTATCCATCCATTCTTTTAAATTCATCTGTCATTATCTCATACTTAGAAATACCTCAACTTACAGTTTTGTCCATGCTGAATAATGTCATCGGAATAACAATTATGAATCAATACTGTCATCAAACCAGGCTTCTTCACTAAAAACCATTAAAATAACCTATTGACTACAGAATAAATAAATTAATTTCATCAAAAATAATATTTATTACTTTTTATGTGCCAAATACTATTCAGACCTCATGAACTGAAATTCAAGTCTCTCCAAATTAGGCCGTAATCTGTGTTCAACAATGTCTTCAAACACTGATCCTCTGAGATCTTACATTCTAGCTAAATTTTTCTGCTCCTTTTGTCTCTCTGATATGTATCTTGTGCCTTCTCACTTTGCAAATTTTGCATGTTAAGACTACTCTTTTCTTCATGGTCTAACCAACTTTTTTAGACATGATATGTATAGAACAGTCTTATGGACTCTGAGAGAGGGAGAGGGTGCGATGATTTGGGAGAATAGCATTGAAATATGTATAATATAATTTCTGAAACGAGTCACCAGTCCAGGTATGATGCCTGATAATGGATGCCTGAGGCTGGCGCACTGGGACGACCCAGAGAGATGGTATGAGGAGGAAGGAGGGTTCAGGATGGGGAACACATGTATACTTGTGGCGGATTCATTTTGATGAATGGCAAAAGCAATACAATATTGTAAAGTTAAGCAAAATAAAATTTAAAAAAAAAAGCTAAAAAAAAAAAGAAAAATAGACATGATAAAATTTTTACTATTTTATGAAAACTTTACAAACCATTCCAGATATGAATAATTTATTCTATTCACTATTGTATAATTTTAATTGTCCTTTAATTACAGGCTTTCTTCCAAAATATTTATTTTTTTACTATGAAATTCAACATTATATAATGAAAAGGTAAGGGCTTTGTCCATATTTAAGTTCAAATATCCAATAAGCTATATACTAGCCAGGTGATCTTGGTTAAATTAATTTCTAATGGGTTTCCTATCTCCAAAACAAAATTAGTAATAACTCGGAGAAGGCAATGGCATCCCACTCCAGTACCCTTTCCTAAAAAATCCCATGGATGGAGGGGGCCTGGTGGGCTACAGTCCATGGGGTCGCAAGGAGTCAGACACAACTGAGCAACTTCACTTTCATACACTGGAGAAGGAAATGGCAACCCACTCCAGTGTTCTCGCCTGGAGAAACTCAGGGACGGAGGAGTCTGGTGGGCTGCCGCCTATGGGGTCGCACAGAGTAGGACACGACTGACGCCACTTAGCAGCAACAGCAGCAGCAGTAATAACTACTTCCCTGAGTGATGGTAAGAATCCAGTGAAATAACATTGGTACTTATTGACTATGATTTTCCTACAGTCTTGCATTTTTTAAATATACTTCTGTTTAAGAATTAATTTGCAAACCCTTAAAAAGTTATCACATTTTACTATGTATTTCATTATAAAGAATAGAATCACAAAACACATTTTTTTAATAATGGATTGTTTATGTCATTTTTCTATTAATTCACTTATTGGCCAAAAAAAATTATGGATATAAATACATGAAATAAAGATGATAACCTTTTATTGAATAATTTATGCTAAATATTATATATATGTGCACATATATGTACATATTTTATATATGTTTGTTTATAATGTACATGTATACTTGTGTATATAGGTGTATATATATATATATACATATACACTCTTAAAAGTGTCTACACTCTCAAACAAAAATAATTAAGCCAGATAGGAAGATGATTATCTTGGGTGAAAATATTTCTACATAGAAGAGTTCTGTGGATTTGCCCTTGAAATTAATAGTACACTCTCTCAGAGAGCAGTATATCAACATTCTAAAGAAGACTTCAAGCCTTCAGTTTGAAAAGGGCTCCAAATATGTAGTTTGAACTGATCAGTTTCAAAAATATCAAAGGAAGGTCAGTAAGTCAGTAAAATATACAAACACTATTTCTGAGATTATAGTAATTAAAAACTTATTTCTCTAAAAATTTGCTTTTAAAGAATATTTTTTGATTTAGAGAAACTGTAAATGTAATCTTACATTGCATTACTGATCAGCTTGATTAAAGGAACTGTGCCATTTTTCCTTGTTTTATTTCCTACACTGAATTCCAAGTATACAGTTCTATGACAGTGCCCTTCATTTGTTCTTCCCAGTAGGAAAGCATGACTAATCTCTTAAGGGAATGTTCTTGCTATTTATTATTGATTTCATAGCTCAAAAATATAAGTGGGCAGAGAATGGGATGCATTTCAGATCAGGAAATAACCACTAAGAAGAAGAAACCAGTTGGACACGTGATAAATAGCTACTTTCTGTCTGAATTTTATACCTAGTTATAGGTAGTTTACAGAATAAAGCTCCATATGGACCCAATGTTACTAAGGAGACTATGACATAACCTGTATGTAGTTACAGATGCTTCTCTCACTCTTTGGGGACACATTTTAGGAGAAACATGTCATAATCAGGGATTTAGACATAATGAAAGATTTGGCTCTCATCTGTTTTTCATGGATTTACCAGAGCTGAGATAAAACAAGCACACACAAATGTTAGCTGTGATAGCATAAAGCAAACTAAACAAATGTTCCCTGAACATGTTTATACATACACAGGCATACACATGCATATAAACACATAAAACTCTCATACCACCACCAGCAGCAGCTCTGTAATTCTCACTATAGAAGCAGTTTCACTGTTCTACAGTATTGGAGGAAAAAACAAAAACGATCTGTTATTAAAAAAAATTGATGAATTCCTCAATTGTTTGGATTTTTTTCTGGCTCTGTTTTATCTAAATTAAACTAATGCAGACTTCCCAAGTGTTAATCTATCAGGAATCTTCCAATTTATAATAATGATTATTAGGGGTTATATATTACTATTCTTTAAAATGTATTATAGATCATGTATTGGCCAATGTTCAACTAGGAAACTGAAACCACTAAGAATTTGATAAAATTTAAAGCAGGAATTGGTCATACTATATGATAGAAGACCTGAAATGACAAAATAAGGGAAAGGAAGCAATACAAAGATTGCAAAAGCATGAACCCACTTGTACCCATGGATAATAGAAGGGAGTACATGATATTATTTGGGCCTGGAGCCCTGGATTACAAGGAGTCTGGTGTTAAGGTGGATGTTTCCAGTAGGAGATGGACCTATAGTGGAGATATAGGTATTTTTGGAGAAACTGCCAGAAGCAGAGAGCAATAGGGAGAAATAATCTAGATTCTCCCTTCTGAGCCTTTCAGTTGCCAACCTATAACTATCATTGGCTAAACCTAGCCATAAGGCAACTGGCATAGGGGAAATACCTCCTGCTAGGGAAATCCTCCCATCATTTTCTGAGGGAAAAAAAAAAAAAAGAATTGATCAGAGAGTAAATAGACCCAGGATCAAAACACAAACACACAAACACAGATAAATGCAGCAAAGTCTTTTTCCCTCCAAGATGGCAGAGTAGAAGGACATGCGCTCATCTTCTTTTGCAAGAATACCAAAATCACAAATAGCTGCTGAACAACCATCAACAGGATAATGTTGGATCCCACCAAAAAAAACAATACTGCATGTCCAAGGACAAAGCAGAACCTGAAACAAGAAGGTGGGAGGGACACAATCAAGTTTAAAATAAAATCTCATACCTGACAGAGATGCTTGGAGGGCACAAACAAAACCTTATATGCACCAGGACCCAAGGAAAGGAGCAGTGACACCCACAGTAGAGAGAGCAAGGCCTGCCTGTGAGGGTTTTAGGGTTTCCTGTGGGGGCAAGGGTCAGCAGTGGCCTGCCACTGGAACAGGGGCACATGCAGCAAGCAATCCTGGGAGGCATGGCAAGTGGCATAAGTCCTCTTGAAGGAGGTTGCAATTAGCTCCACTATAGAGCCACCAGGTAGGCAAACCACAACCTAGACACCAATTATACTAAAGAAGTTCTCACACTGCTGTGAAAGTTATAGACCCCAAAACTACTTCTCAACCCGGAGATCCCACAAAGGGATTGGGAATCCCCAGGGAATCTGAATTTCAAGGTAAATGGGATTTGATTATAAAACTTTCACAGGTTTGGAGAAACAGACTCTTGGAGGGCACAAACAAAACCTTGTATGGACCAGGATCCAGGAGAAAGGAGCAGTGAACCCACAAGAGAATGAGCCAGACTTGTCTGTGAGTGCTTGGGAGTCTCCAGCAGAAGCGTGGGTCAACAGTGGCCTTCAGCAGGGTCGGGGCACAGGCAGCAGCAGTCCTGGGAGGCACAGCATTCTGGCATAAGTCCTTATGCAGAAAGTCACCATTACCCCTAATATAGTTTGGTCTCAGGCAAAACTACAGGGAGGGAGCACAGCCACACCTATCAGCAGAGATTCTGATTAAAGATTTGCTGAGCATGGCCCAGCCCACCAGAGCAAGACCTAGTTTCCCCATAGCCAGTCCCTCCCGTCAGGAAGTTTGCATAAGCCTTTTATCCTCATCCATCACAGGGGAGACAGAATGAAAACCACAATGACAGAAAACTAACCAAATAATCACATAGAGTTACACAAAGCTGTAATTCAGCAATAAGCCATGCCCAATATGGCCACCTAAGATAGACAGGTCATAGTGGAGAGGTCTGACAAAACATAGTCTACTCCTTGGAAGAAAAGTTATGACCAACCTAGACAGCATATTAAAAATCAGAGACATTACTTTGCCAACAAAGGTCCATCTAGTCAAGGCTATGGTTTTTTACAGTAGTCACGTATAGATATGAGTGTTGCACTATGAAGAAAGCTGAGGGCTGAAAAAATTGATGCTTTTGAATGAACTTAGGTGTTGGAGAAGACTCTTGAGAGTCCCTTGGACTGCAAGGAGATCCAACCAGTCTATCTTAAAGAAAATCAGTCCTGAATATTCATTGGGAGGACTTATTTTGAAGCTGAAACTCCAATACTTTGGCCACCCGATGCAAAGAACTGACTCATTGGAAAAGACCCTGATGCTGGGAAATATTGAAAGTGGGAGAAGGAGATGACAGAGGATGAGCTCGTTGGATGGCATCACCAACTCAATGAACATGAGTTTGAGTAAACTCCGGGAGTTGGTGATGGACAGGGAGATCTGGTGTGCTGCAGTCCATGGGGTCACAAAGAGTCGGACATGACTCAGTGACTGAACTGAACTGGAGAAGGGAATGGCAAACCACTTCAGCATTCTCGCCATGAGAACCCCATGAACAGTATGAAAAGGCAAAAAAATATGACACTGAAAGATGAACCCCCCTCTGCATGTTGGTAAGTGTTTAATATGCTACTGGAAAGGACTAGAGAAATAGCACCAGAAAGAATGAAGAGCAGGAGCCAAAGCAGAAATGATGCCCAGTAGTGAATGTGACTGGATATGAAAGTAAAGTCCAACACTATAAAGAATAATACTCTGCAGGACCTGGAATGTTAGTTTCATGAATCAAGATAAATTGGAAGTGGTCAAACAGGAGATGGAAAGAGTGAATATTAACATTTTAGGAATCAGTGAACTAAAGTGGATGAGAATGGGTAAATTTAATTCAGATGATCATTATATCTACTATTGTGAATAAAAATTCTTTCAAAGAAATGAGTTCTTGAACCCTCATAGTCAACAAAAGACTCTGAAATACAGTACTTGGGTGCAATCTCAAAAACGACAGAATGATCTTGTTTCAAAGGCAAAACATTCAATATCACCATAATCCAAGTCCATGCCCCAATAACTAATGGCAAAGAAGGTGAAGTTGAACAGATCTATGAAGACCTAGAAGACCTTCTAGAACAAACACCAAAAACAGATGTCCTTTACATCATAGGGGACTGAAATGCAAAAGTAGGAAGTCAAGAGATACCTGGAGTAACAGGCAAGTTTGAACTTGGAGTACAAAATGAAGCAGGGCAAAGGCTAACAGAGTTTTGCCAAGAGAACACACTAGTCATAGTAAATACCCTTTTCCAACAACACAAGAGATGACTTTTCATGGACATCAGCAAATTATCAATAACAAAATCAGATTGATTGTATTATTTGCATCAAAGATGGAAAAGCTCTATATAGTCAAAAAAAAAAAAAAAAGACCAGGAGCTAATTGTGGCTCAGATCATGAACTCCTTATTGCAAATTTCAATAAATTGAAGTAGGGAAAATCACTAGGCCATTCAGGTATGGCCTAAATCAAATCCCTTTTGATAATATAGTGAAAGTGACAAATAGATTCAAGGAATTAGATCTGAGAGACAGAGTGCCTGAAGAACTATGGATGGAGGTTCATAACATTGTACAGGAGGCAATGATCAAATTTATCCCCAAGCAAAAGAAATACAAAGACAAATGAAATAGACAAAAGAAATAGAAAGACAAATGGTTGTCTGAGGAGGCCTTATAAATAACTGAGAAAAGAAGAGAAGTGAAAGGCAAAGGAGAAAGGAAAAGATATACCCATCTGAATGTAGAGTTCCAAAGAATGGCAAGGAGAGATAAGAAAGCCTTCCTCGGTGATCAATGCAAAGAAATAGAGGAAAACAATAGAATGGGAAAGAATAGAGATCTCTTCAAGAAAATTAGAGATACCAAGGGAACATTTCATGCAAAGATGGCACAATAAAGGACAGAAACTGTATGGGCCTAACAGAAGCAGAAGATATTAAGAAGAGGTGACAGAATACACAGAAGAATTATACATCTGTAGGTTTTAATCACCTAGATAACCGTGATGGTGTGATCACTCACCTAGATCCAAACATCCTGAAATGTGAAGTCAAGTGGGCCATAGGAAGCCTTACTACAAACAAAGCTAGTGGAGGTGATGAAATTGCAGCTGAGCTACTTCAAATTCTAAAAGGTGATGCTGTTAAAGTGCTGCACTCAATATGCCAGCCACTTTGGAAAACTCAGCAGTGATCACAGGACTGGAAAATGTCTGTTTTCATTCCAATCCCAAAGAAAGACAACATCAAAGTATGTTCAAACTATTGCACAATTGCGCTCATCTCACACGGCAGCAAAGTATTGCTCAAAATTCCCCAAACTACGCTTAAACAGTACATGAACCAAGTACTTCTTGACATACAAGCTGCATTTAGGAAAGGCAGAGGAACCAGCGATCAAATTGCCAACATCTGTTGAATTGTAGAAAAAGCAATAGTATTCTGGAAAAACATCTACTTCTGCTTCATTAACTACACTAAAGCCTTTGACTGTATGGATCACGACAAACTAGAAAATTCCTGAGATGTGGGAACACCAGACCACCTTATCTGCCTCCTGAGAAACCAGTATGCAGGTCAAGGAACAACAGTTAGAACTGGACATGGAACCATGGACTGGTTCAAAATTGGAAAAGCAGTACATTGAGATTGTATATTGTCACCCTGTTTATTTAAATTATATGCAGGATACATCATGCAAAATGCTGGACTGGATGAATCTTAAGCTGGAATAATGATTGCCAGGAGAAATATCAATATCCTCAGATATGCAGATGACACCATTCTCATGACAGAAAATGAAGAGGAACTAGTCCCTTGATGAGAATGGAAGGGGAGAGTGAAAAAGCTGACTTAAAACTCAACATTTAAAAAACTAAGACCATGGCATCCAGTCCCATCACTCATGACCAGTAGATGGGGAACCAATGAAAACAGTGAGAGACTTTATTTTCTTCCGCTCCAAAATCACTGCAGGTGGTAACTGCAGCCATAAAATTAAAAGATGCTTGCTCCTTGGAAGAAAGGCTATGACCAACCTACTCAGCAATTTAAAAAGCAGAGACATCACCTTTTCAACAAAGGTGCATATCATCGAAGCTGTGATTTTTTTAGTAGTCATGTACAAATGTAAAATTCAGGCCTTAAGGAAGGCTGAGCACCAAAGAACTGATTATTTTGAAACGTGATGTTATAGATGACTCTTCAGAGTCCCTTGAACAGCAAGGATATCAAACCAGTCAATCCTTAAGGAAATCAACCCTGAATATACATTTGAAGGATTGATGCTGAAGCTGAATGAAGCTGTAATATTTTGGTTACCTGATGCAAAGAACCAACCATCATTGACTCAATGGACACGAGTTTAACCAACTCCAGGAGATAATAAAGGACAGGGAAACCTAGCATGCTGCAGTCCAGGAGTTGCAAATTGTCAGACAGGACTTAGTGACTGAACAACAGCAAATATAGCAAAGAGAATAGCCATACATATACATATATCTATTTTTTTTTAGATTATAGGTTATCACAAAGTACGGAGGAAAGTTCCCTGTGATATACAGTAGGTCCTTGTTCAGATCAGATCAGATCAGTCGCTCAGTCGTGTCCGACTCTTTGCGACCCCATGAACCGCAGCACGCCAGGCCTCCCTGTCCATCACCAGCTCCCGGAGGTCACTCAGACTCACATCCATTGAGTCAGTGATGCCATCCAGCCATCTCATCCTCTGTCGTCCCCTTCTCCTCCTGCCCTCAATCCCTCCCAGCATCAGAGTCTTCTCCAATGAGTCAACTCTTCGCATGAGGTGGCCAAAGTACTGGAGTTTCAGCTTTAGCATCATTCCTTCCAAAGAAATTCCAGGACTGATCTCCTTCAGAATGGACTGGTTGGATCTTCTTTCAGTCCAAGGGACTCTCAAGAGTCTTCTCCAACACCACAGTTCAAAACCATCAATTCTTCGGCGCTCAGCCTTCTTCACAGTCCAGCTCTCACATCCATACATGACCACAGGAAAGACCATAGCCTTGACTAGGCGAACCTTTGTTGGCAAAGTAATGTCTCTGCTTTTCAATATGCTATCTAGGTTGGTCATAACTTTCCTCCCAAGGAGTAAGCGTCTTTTAATTTCATGGCTGCAGTCACCATCTCTTTTTTGGAGCCCAGAAAAACAAAGTCTGACACTGTTTCCACTGTTTCCCCATCTATTTCCCATGCAGTGATGGGACCAGATGCCATGATCTTCGTTTTCTGAATGTTGAGCTTTAAGCCAACCTTTTCACTCTCCACTTTCACTTTCATCAAGAGGCTTTTTAGCCCCTCTTCACTTTCTGCCATAAGGGTGGTATCATCTGCATATCTGAGGTTATTGATATTTCTCCCGGCAATCTTGATTCCAACTTCTGTTTCTTCCAGTCCAGCATTTCTCATGATGTACTCTGCATATAAGTTAAATAAACATGGTGACAATATGCAGCCTTGACGTACTCCTTTTCCTATTTGGAACCAGTCTGTTGTTCCATGACCAGTTCTAACTGTTGCTTCCTGACCTGCATACAGATTTCTTAAGAGGCAGATCAGGTGGTCTGGTATTCCCATCTCTTTCAGAATTTTCCATAGTTGATTGTGATCCACACAGTCAAAGGCTTTGGCATAGTCAATAAAGCAGAAATAGATGTTTTTCTGGAACTCTCTTACTTTTTCCATGATCCAGCAGATGTTGGCAATTTGATCTCTGGTTCCTCTGCCTTTTCTAAAACCAGCTTGAACATCAGGAAGTTCATGGTTCACATATTGCTGAAGCCTGGCTTGGAGAATTTTGAGCATTACTTTACTAGCGTGTGAGATGAGTGCAATTGTTCGGTAGTTTGAGCAGGTCCTTGTTAGTTATCTATATTTTATATGTTAAGTTGCCTCAATCGTGTCTGACTCTTTGCAACCCTATGACCTGTGGCTCTGCAGACTCCTCTGTCCACAGGATTTTCCAGGCAATAATACTGGAGTGGGTTGCCATTTCATCCTCCAAGGGATTTTCTTGACCCAGAGATCAAAATCATGTTCCTTGAGTCTCCAACATTAGCAAGTGGGTTCTTTACCACTAGCACCACCTGGGAAACCCCTATATTTTATATAGCAGTGTGTATATGTCAATCCCAATTTCCCAATTTTTCTCTCCCTATCCCCCTCACCCCACTTTCTACCCTGGTAATCATAAGTTTCTTTTCTATGTCTGTGGCTCTATTTCTGTTTTATAAATTTGTTCATTTCTCCAATTTTTTTTTTAGATTCCACACGTAAGTTATATCATATGTTTGTCTTTTTGTGTCTGATTTCCTTCATTCAGTATGGCAATCTCTAGATCCATCCATGTTGCTGCAATCATTTCTATATTGTCAAATTTCAAACTATTTAAAATTCAATCTACAATTTGAAATCCCAGATCTCTATAGCATTTCATCAAAAAACTATTTAAAAATTGGAGGTTAAAGAAAAAAATTATTTGCATTGCTAAAAACTTAGACACTTCTCCATGGAGAGAGATCATGGCAGCAGAGTGGGAGGACATCGGGCTCACTTCCCCTCATGAACACATCAAAACTACAGCTATATATAGAATGGCTCTTGCTGGACTCCACCTGAGGACTAGCAGAGTAGCTCTTCTACAACTAAGACTAAAGAAAGAGCCAAATGGAGTCTTGTAAGAAGGAAAGAGAAACGATCTGATTGGTACCCACACCACTACTGTGGGACCCAGAAGAGGAGGGAAATATCACAGGTTCAAGGATCCTTCCTGAGGAGCAGAGATTCAAGCCATATATCAGGGTACTCTAGGCTGTGGCACTGATACAAAGAGGATGAGCACCCTAAGCTGTTTATAAATCAATGGGAATTACTAGGCCAGTAAGAAATCAAGACTCTGCTCATGATGAGCCTGAACACAGACTTGCTGACTCCCAGTCACAGGGCAGAACAACAGACTGAAAACTGTCTCGGGCTCTGGCCAGCTTGTCAAGACCACTTCAGTGCACCCTCCAGCCCACACTGGGAAATCCAGCCCCTCTTGCTTCAGTGCTGCTCTTCATTAGATAGAGGCTGCCAGTACCAACAAGAGTGTGTGCACACTTGGGAGGGGGTGGGCCCAGCTCAGTGGTGTAGCACCAACACCTTTGGCTTTTTTGTTTTTGTTGATCAGTCACTAAGTTGTGTCCAACTCTGTGATCCCATGGACCACAGCACTACCTGGCTTCCTTATCCTTCACTATCTCCTGGAGTTTGTTCAGATTCCTGTCCAAGGAGTCAGTTATGTTATAAAACCATTCATCCTCTGCCGCCCTCTTCTCCTTTTGCCTTCAGTTTATCCCAGTATAATGGTCTTTTCCAATGAGTTGGCTCTTTGCATCAGATGGCCAAAGTACTGGAGCTTCAGCTTCAGCATCAGTCCTTCCAATGAATATTCAGAATTTATTTCCTTTAGGATTGACTGGTTTAATCTCCTTGCAGTCCAGATCAGATCAGATCAGTCGCTCAGTCGAGTCCGACTCTTTGCGACCCCATGAACCGCAGCACGCCAGGCCTCCCTGTCCATCACTAGCTCCCGGAGGTCACCCAGACTCATACCCATCGAGTCAGTGATGCCATCCAGCCATCTCATCCTCTGTCGTCCTCTTCTCCTCCTGCCCTCAATCCCTCCCAGCATCAGAGTCTTCTCCAATGAGTCAACTCTTTGCATGAGGTGGCCAAAATACTGGAGTTTTAGCTTTAGCATCATTCCTTCTAAAGAAATTCCAGGATTGATCTCCTTCAGAATGGACTGGTTGGATCTTCTTGCAGTCCAAGGGACTCTCAAGAGTCTTCTCCAACACCACAGTTCAAAACCATCAATTCTTCGGCGCTCAGCCTTCTTCACAGTCCAGCTCTCACATCCATACATGACCACAGGAAAGACCAAAGGACCCTCAAAAGTCTTCTCTAGCACAAAAGTTCAAAGGCATCAATTCTTCAGCACTCACCCTTCTTTACGATCTTATTCTCACACCTGTACATGACTACTTGAAAAACGATAGCTTTGACTAGATGGACCTTTTCGGCAAAGTGGTGTCTTTGCTTTTAAGTACACAGCCTACGTTTGTCATACTTGCGGCCTAGCTTTCCATGCAAACAGCAAGGTTCTTTTAATTTCATGGCTGTAGTCAGCGTCCATGATAATTTTGGAGACCAAGAAAATAAATTGTGTCACTGTTTTCACTTTTTCCTGATCTACTTGCCATGAGGTAATGGGACTAGTTGAGCTATTTCAAAACATGAAAGATGATGCTGTGAAAGTGCTGCACTCAATATGCCAGCAAATTTGGAAAACTCAGCAGTGGTCACAGGACTGGAAAAGGTCAGTTTTCATTCCAATCCCAAAGAAAGGCAATGCCAAAGAATGCTCAAACTACCGCACAATTTCACTCATCTCACATACTAGTAAATAATGCTCAAAATTCTCCAAGCCAGGCTTCAGCAATATGTGAACCGTGAACTTCCTGATGTTCAAGCTGGTTTTAGAAAAGGCAGAGGAACCAGAGATCAAATTGCCAACATACACTGGATCACCAAAAAAGCAAGAGAGTTCCAGAAAAACATCTATTTCTGCTTTATTCAAGCTGATTTTAGAAAAGGCAGAAGAACCAGAGATCAAATTGCCAACATACGCTGGATCACCAAAAAAGCAAGAGAGTTCCAGAAAAACATCTATTTCTGCTTTATTCAAGCTGATTTTAGAAAAGGCAGAAGAACCAGAGATCAAATTGCCAACATACACTGGATCACCAAAAAAGCAAGAGAGTTCCAGAAAAACATCCATTTCTGCTTTATTGACTATGCTAAAGCCTTTGACTACATGGATCACAATAAACTATGGAAAATTATGAAAGAGATGGGAATACCAGACCACCTGACCTGCCTCTGGAGAAACCGGTATGCAGGTCAGGAAGCAACAGTTAGAACTGGACATGAAACAGCAGACTGGCTCCAAATTAGGAAAGGAGTGAGTCAAGACTGTATATTGTCACCCTGCTTATTTAACTTATATGCAGAGTACATCATGTGAAATGCTGGGCTGGAAAAATCACAAGTTGGAGTCAAGATTGCCGGGAGAAATATCAACAACCTCAAATATGCAGATGACACCACCCTTATGGCAGAAAGTGAAGAGGAACTAAAAAGCCTCTTGATGAAAGTGAAAGTGGAGAGTGAAAAAGTTGGCTTAAAGCTCAACATTCAGAAAACGAAGATCATGGCATCCAGTCCCATCACTTCATGGCAAATAGATGTGGAAACAGTGTCAGACTTTATTTTTTTGTGCTCCAGAATCACTGAAGATGGTGACTGCAGCCATGAAATTAAAAGATGCTTACTCCTTGGAAAGAAAGTTATGACCAACCTAGATAGCATATTCAAAAGCAGAGACATTACTTTGCCAACAAAGGTTCATCTAGTCAAGGCGATGGTTTTTCCAGTGGTCATGTATGAATGTGAGAGTTGGACCATTAAGAAAGCTGAGCACCAAAGAATTGATACTTTTGAACTGTGGTGTTGGAGAAGACTCTTGAGAGTCCCTTGGACTGCAGGGAGATCCAACCAATCCATTCTGAAGGAGATTCGTCCTGGGTGTTCATTGGAGGGACTGACGCTAAAGCTGAAACTCCAATACTTTGGCCACCTCATGTGAAGAGTTGACTCATTGGAAAAGACACAGATTCTAGGAGGGATTGGGGGCAAGAGGAGAAGGGAACGACAGAGGATGAAATGGCTGGATGGCATCACCGACTCAATAGACATGAGTTTGAGTGAACTCCGGGGGTTGGTGATGGACAGGGAGGCCTGGAGACTGTGGAGGTCACAAAAGTCAGACATGACTGAGCAACTGAACTGAGCTGGAATGGGACCAGATGCCATGATTTTCAGTTTTTGAATGTTGAGTTTTAAGCCAGCTTTTTCAGTCTGCTCTTTCAACTTCATCAAGAAGCTCTTTAGTTCCTCTTCATTTTCTGCCATTATACTGATATTATCTGCATATCTGAGGTTGTTATTTCTCTTGGCAATCTTGATTCCGCTTGTGATTCATGCAGCCCAGCATTTTGCATCATGCACTCTACTTTAAAGTTAAATAAGCAGGATGACAGTATACAACCTTACTGTCCTCTTTTCCCAATTTTGAACCAGTCAGTTGTTTCATATCCAGCTCTAATTGTTGCCTCTTGATCCACATACAGGTTTCTTAGGAGACAAGTAAGGTGGTCTGATGCTCCCATCTCTTTAAGAAGTTTCCAATGTCATATCTTTTTTCCTTTTCATGCTATTCGTGGAGTTCTCCAAGCTTGAATACTGGAGTTGGTTGCCATTTCCTCCTTGAGTTGACCACATTTTGTCAGAACTCTTCACTACGACCTATCTTGGGTAGCCCTGCACAGCTCATAGTTTCATTGAGTTAGGCAAGCCCCTTCATCCTGACAAGGCTGTGATCCATAAAGGGGGTTTAGCTGTGATCCACTCTCTAACAAAGGCTTGCACACCAGACAGTACTCATTTTGCTATACACACTCAGGAGGGAGCAATGCTAGTTCCAGGGCAAAGACTACTATTTCTGGAGCTCTTATGCCTGGGTATAGTTGGGATGGAGGAGAACAATGGGAAAAAAGTTAAAATCAGCACAAATGTGCATCCTTGACCTTTTAGGCCCGACCCACACTCGAACCAAAGCAGACACTGCCACTATACCCAAGAGAAACCCCACTTTCTCAGGATTCTTCTTCCAGCCCTTCAGGCCACAACCTCATCTCGAATAGAGTGGTGATGGTTTCTGAGCATAGGAGATGCCATAGCTGACACCTAGCTCTTGGTCTGGCCCCTATAACTCAAGCCCTACCTTCCACCAAGGCTCTGGTTGCCAGAACACCCTAGTGAAAAAAGCAGACCCTCCTCACTTCAGATTCAGCTCTCCCACCAAAGCCAGTGGGCACATACAAACTGCAGAGACTGCAAAAAAGATTCCCACACAAGAATACACCTTCAAAATCAAGATAGGCAACTATTTTACCCAATCTCATAGAGACAGAGAAAGTTAAACAAAATGAAAATATAGAGGAATTTGTTTCAAATGTAAGAGAAAAAACCATAATGAAACAGAGAAAAATAATTCACCTGATAAAGAGCTCGAATCAAATACAATAGTAATGCTAGCAACTAGGGAAAGAATAGATGAGCAAAATGATAATCTTAACAAAGGACTAGAAGATACAAAAAAAGAATCAGTCAGAGATAAAACAATAACTAAAATGAAAAAATACATTAAAGGAAATTGATAGCAGATTAGGTGATGTAGGAATATGCAATCTGGAATATAAAATAATGAAAATCATCCAATTAGAACAGCAAAAAGAAAAAAAAAAATAGCTTAGTTGAAGGGGCCCCTGGGATAATATCAAGCCTACCAACATTTGCATTATACAAGTCTCAGAAGGAAAGAGAGATAGGTTTTACGAAATTATGGCTAAGAACTTCTCAAACATGAAAAAGGAAACAGATACAAAAGTATAGAAATCAAAAAGTCCCAAAACAACATGTACTGAAAGAAACCCACACCAAGACATTCATAATTACAATGGTGAAAGTTAAAGGTAAAGAAATAAAAAACGAGTCGCCAGTCCAGGTTCGATGCACGATACTGGATGCTTGGGGCTGGTGCACTGGGACGACCCAGAGGCATGCTATGGGGAGGGAGGAGGGAGGAGGTTGGGGATGGGGAACACATGTATACCTGTGGCAGATTCACTTTGATATATGGCAAAACCAATACAATATTGTAAAGTTAAATAAAATTTTAAAAAAAAAAAGAAAGCAAGAAAAAAAGTCACAAACAAGGGAATTCCCACAAGGCTATCAGCTGATTACTCATCAGAAACTTTGCAAGCCAGAAGTGAGTGGCATGATATATTTAAAGTGCTGAAAGGAAAACACTTACAACTTAGAATGTTCTACCCAGCAATGCTACCATTCAGAATCGAGGAAGAGCAAAAGAGCTTCTCAGAAAAGCTCTAAAACAGTTAATCAGTAATAAAGTAACCCTAAAAGTATTAAAGGGTCTTAAATAGGTCCAATTTGGACCTGTGTGCTGTGTTGTGCTTAGCTGCTCAATCATGTCCAACCCTTTGTGATCCCATGGACTGTAGCCCACCAGGCTTCTCTGTATATGGAGATTCTCCAAGCTAGAATACTGGAATAGTTTTCCATGCCCTCTTCCAGGGGATCTTCCCAACCCAGGGGTTGAACCCATGTCTCCCACATTACAGGAGGATTCTTTATCATCTGAGCCACCAGGGAACCCCAAGAATACTGGACTGGGTAGCCTATCCCTTCTCTAGGGGAAATTCCTGATCCAGTAATCTAACAAAGGTCTCCTGAATTGCAAGTGGATTCTTTACCAGCTGAGCTACCAGGGAAAATCTCAATCTGACTTATTGACCTGCTTAAACTCAATAGTTGCAAATGATGTGACTGGTAAGGGATTAGTCTCCAAAATTTACAAACAGCCCATGATGCTTAACAGCATCCAAGTAAATAGCCCATTCAAAAAATGGGCAGAAGATCTAAATAGACATTTCTCCAAAGACATAAATATGGCCAATAGGCACATGAAAAGATGTTCAACATCTCCAATTCTTAGAGAAATGCAAATCAATATTACAATGAGATATCACCTCATACAAGCCAGAATGTCTATCATCAAAAAATCTACAAACAGTAAATGTTGGAGAGTGTGTGGAGAGAAGGGAATCCTCTTAAATTATTAGTGGAAATGTAAATTTGTACAGCCACTATGGAGAACAGTATGGAGGTTCCTTAAAAAAACAAAATTAGAGCTACCATATGACCCTGTTAGAGAATTAAATTGGGTTGGTTAATAAGGAGTCCAAGCCTAAGGCCCCTTTAAGGAACAGGTAAACATTCTTTCTTTTAAAGATTCTTTTGCCTTAGACAAATAGGCCTCATAGGCAGCAGTATCTCTTGTTCAAGGACATGCTTTTTTTTTGATCTTTGGAAGTCTGTTATGGCAGGTTAGGTCTGCATAAAACTTCCACAGCCTTGAGCTCTGGGTTAACCTGTTCCTTCTGGCCAATCTCATGCTGATGTCAGCCCAGAATATACATTATGCGAAAGGGTCTGGGCAAAATTCTCACAGCTTTGAGGTATTTTAATCTATTCTTAGCAGCTAGTTGAGAAGTATATAAGCCCCTGCCTAAACTAGTGAGTTAGATACTCTCCTGCCCTCTTCTGATGTACATATCAGATTTTTTGTTCACTTCCACTTTCAATAAAATCTACACAAAGTTCTGAGTGACAGAGACTGTCTTTGGTCTTGGAGTTAAATCTTCTCTTTTGGAAACCACAAATTCAGCAGCACCGACTACTGTACACTGTAAGCTATCAGCTGTAACCCCTCTCCTGGAGTATATCTGGAGAAATACATAATCTGAAAAGATACATGCATCCCAATGTTCACTGCAACACTGTTTACAATAGCCAAGACATATAAGCAATCAAACGGTCCATTGACAGAAGACTGGATATAGAAAATGTGGTAAATATATGCAATGGAATATTACTCAGCCATTAAAAAGAATGGAATAACGTCATTTGCAGAAACATGAATGGGCTTAGAGTGTCACATAACTCAAAGAAGGAGATATATCATATGACATCCATTATATGTGGAATCTAAACAGAAATGATACAAAGTGACAGACATTGGTTTAACCAGACAATTTCTTATTAAATCTCCCCTTTTCCTTCTCTACAGGCTTCCCTTGTGGCTCAGCTGGTAAAGAATCCGCCTGCAATGTGGGAGACCTGGGTTTGATCCCTGGTTTTGAAAGATCCTCTGGAGAAGGGAAAGGCTACCAACTCCATTATTCTGACCTGGAGAATTCCGTGGACTGTATAGTCCATGGGGTCGCAAAGAGTCAGACAAGACTGAAAGACTGTGACTTCACTTTCCTTCTCTATGGTAGACTCTTTTCTGAGTGTGAAGTTGCCATACACAGGACAAATTATCTTTCAAAATTTTGGACAGAAACATTTTAACACAAAGAAACCTCACAAAATGTGAGGAAGTGAAGTAAAATGTTGATAATTTGGATTGTGTTTCAATGCAAAAGTCTAACAATTTAAGACAATTAGATATAGGTCAACATAATTGAACACCAATATGAATCACAAGTCAAAAACCTACAGCAGATACACAAAAACCAGACAGAAAAAAGCAGAAAAATAACACTTTAAAAATATAAAATTTAAGGGAATAGAAGTAAAAGTAGAAAAGAACAGAGAATTCCTACAACAACAATAAAACAAGTAACAAAATAGCAATATCTATTAAAAATCAGTACTTTCTTATCAAATACACTTTAAATGTCAGTGAACTAGATGCTCCAATAAAAAGATATAGTTAATCAAATAAAAAATACAACTTATCTATATGCTGCTTATAAGAGACTGAAATTCAGAGTTAGAGATACAAACAGACTGAAAAGGGATGAAAAACACATTCCACATATATATTGTTGTTGATATAAATATATATGTATACAAAATGAGTCTCAACAAATTCAGTTCAGTTCAGTCATTCATTCATGTTCCACTCTTTATGACCCCATGGACTACAGCATGCCAGACCTCTCTGTCCATCACCAGCTCCCAGAGTTTACCCAAACTCATCTCCATTGAGTCAGTGATGCCATCCAACCATCTTATTCTCTGTTGTCCCCTTCTCCTCCCGCCTTTAATCTTTCCCAGCATCAGGGTCTTTTCCAATGAGTCAGTTCTTTGCATCAGGTGGCCAAAGTATTGGAGCTTCAGCTTCAACATCAGTCCTTCAAATGAATATTCAGGACTGATTTCCTTTAGGATACACTGATCATGAGATCAGATGCCATGATCTTAGTTTTCTGAATGTTGAGTTTTAAGTCAACTTTTTCACTCTTTCACTTTCATTAAGAGACTCTTTAGTTCTTTACTTTCTGCCAGAAGAGTGGTGTTATCTACATATTTGAGGTTATTGATATTTCTCCTGGCAATCTTGATTCCAGCCTGTACTTCATCCAGCCCAGCATTTCTCCTGATGCAATCTGTAGAAATTATATCAAGCATGTTTTCTGAGTACAAGAGTATAATACTAGAAATCAATTAGCATAAAAAATGAAAAACATAAACATGTGGAGGCTAAAAGTATGTTATAAAAAATAATGAGGAACCAATGAGGAGATCAGAAAATATCTTAAAAGATAAGAAAATATAAATCCAACTTTACAGAATCTGTGGGATCCACCAAGGGCAATTCTAAGAGGGAAACTTGGAGGAGTATAGGCATACCTCAAGAAATAAGAAAAACCTCAGATAAGCAACCTAACCTGTCATCTAAAGGAATTAAAAAAAAAAAAATAACAAAGTTCAAAATCAACAGAGGAAGGAAATAATAAAAATTAGAGAAAAAATCAATTGAGACCAAAATAATAATAGAAAGGATTAAATAAGACCAAGAACTAATTTTTTAAAAGATAAGCAAAATTGATAAACCTTTAGCCTGACTTACTAAAAAAAGAGATAGATTGAAGCATTCAAGCTGACAAAATAGAAAGTGAAATAGGAAAAATTAAAATCAATAACAGAAAAACAATCAAAGAGAGTACCACAAAGAGTTATATGTCAACAAATTGGATAAACCAGAATAAATCAATAAATTACTAGAAACACATTGTCTTCCAGGACTGAATTAGAAAACACACACACACAGTCTGAAAAACTGACGGCTAGTACTTAAATAGGATCATTAATTTAAAAGCTCTTAACAAACAAAAACTACCCCACAATTGCACTCATCTCACATACTAGTAAATAATGCTCAAAATTCTCCAAGCCAGGCTTCAGCAATACATGAATTGTGAACTTTCAGATGTTCAAGCTGGTTTTAGAAAAGGCAGAGGAACGAGAGATCAAATTGCCAACATCTACTGGATCATGGAAAAAGCAAGAGAGTTCCAGAAAAACACCTATTTCTCCTTTATTGACTATGCCAAAGCCTTTGACTGTGTGGATCACCACAAACTGTGGAAAATTCTGAAAGAGATGGGAACACCAGACCACCTGACCTGCCTCTTGAGAAACCTGTATGCAAGTCAGGAAGCAACAGTTAGAACAGGACATGGAACAAAAGACTGGTTCCAAATTGGAAAAGGAGTATGTCAAGGCTGTATATTGTCACCCTGCTTATTTAACTTCTATGCAGAGTACATCATGAGAAACGCTGGGCTGGAAGAAACACAAGCTGGAATCAAGATTGCAGGGAGGAATATCAATAACCTCAGATATGCAGATGACACCATCCTTATGGCAGAAAGTGAAGAGGAACTAAAGAGCCTCTTGATGAAAGTGAAAGAAGAGAGTGAAAAAGTTCAGAAAACTAAGATCATGATATCTGATCCCATCACTTCATAGCAAATAGATGGGGAAACAGTGGAAACAGTATCAACTATATTTTGGGGGGCTCCAAAATCACTGCAGATGGTGATTGCAGCCATGAAATTAAGAGATGCTTACTCCTTGGAAGGAAAGTTATGACCAACCTAGATAGCATATTCAAAAGCAGAGACATTACTTTGTCAACAAAGGTCCATCTAGTGAAGGCTGTGGTTTTTCCAGTGATCATGTATGGATGTGAAAGTTGGACTGTGAAGAAAGCTGAGCGCCGAAGAATTGATGCTTTTGAACTGTGGTGTTGGTGAAGACTCTTGAGAGTCCCTTGGACTGCAAGGAGATCCAACCAGTCCATTCTAAAGGAAATCGGTCCTAGGTGTTCATTGGAAGGACTGATGTTAAAACTGAAACTCCAATACTTTGGCCACCTCATGCGAAGAGTTGGCTCATTGGAAAAGACCCTGATGCTGGGAGGGATTGGGGGCAGGAGGAGAAGGGGACGACAGAGGATGAGATGGCTGGATGGCATCACTGACTCGATGGACATGAGTTTGAGTGAACTCCAGGACAGGGAGGCCTGGAGTGCTGCAATTCATGGGGTCGCAAAGAGTAGAACACGACTGAGCGACTGGACTGAACTGAACTGAACAAACAAAAGTCCAGGAATGGATGGACTTCACAATAGAATTTTACCAAATATATAAAGAAGAACTACTAAATAACTTCTCAACCTACTCCAAAAAATTTAAAAGGGGGAAATAATCCCAATTTAATTCAATATGGCCACATTTACCCTAATACCAAAACAAGACAAGTACACCACCAGCAACAACAACAAAAAAAAGACTAATGCCAATATCTCTGATGAATATAGATGAAAAAATCCTCAACAAAATATTAACTGAATCCAACAATTTATAAAAAGGATAATATACTATGATCAAGTAGAATTTATTAAAGTGGTACAAAGGTGATTCAATATCTGCAAAGCAATTAAGGTAATATACACATTAACAAAATGAATGATAGAAATCACTTGATATATGGCAAAACCAATACAATATTGTAAAGTTAAAAAATAAAATAAAATGTAGATGCAAAAAAAAATAAATAATATCAAAGTGTCTAAAATTGGAATAAACATTGAAAATGGAAAAAAAAAAAGAAATCACTTGATCATCTCAATGCTGCTGCTGCTAAGTTGTTTCAGTCATGTATGACTCTGTGTGACCCCATAGATGGAAGCCCTCCAGGCTCCCCTGTCCCTGGGATTCTCCAGGCAAGAATACTGGAATGGGTTGCCATTTCCTTCTCCAATAAACTCAATAAACACATCATAAAAGCATTTTGACAAAATCCAACACCTATTCACAAAGAAAACTCTCAACGTTGGTACAGAGGAAATATATCTGAACTTAATAAAGGCTTCTGATAAACCACAGCTATATTATATAGAATGCTGAAAAACTGAAAGTTTTTCTTTTAAAATCAGGAACAAGACAAGGATGCCCACTTTTGTCATTTCTATTTAACATAATATGGAAGTCTTAGCCATAGTGGTCAGAGAAGAGAAAGAATAAAATACATCCAATTTGGAAGGGAAAAAGTAAACCTCATTATTTGCATATACCATAAATAAAAGATATTATTTATAGAAAACCCTTCAGTTCAGTTCATTTCAGTCTCTCAGTCGCGTCTGACTCTTTGCAACCCCATGAATCGCAGCACACCAGGCCTCCCTGTCTGTCATCAACTCCCAGAGTTCACTCAGACTCACGTCCACTGAGTCCGTGATGTTATCCAACCATCTCATCCTCTGTCATCCCCTTCTCCTCCTGCCCCCAATCCCTCCCAGCATCAGAGTCTTCTCCAATGAGTCAACTCTTCACATGAGGTGGCCAAAGTACTAGAGTTTCAGCTTCAGCATCATTCGCGCCAAAGAAATGCCAGGTCTGATCTCCTTCAGAATGGACTGGTTGGATCTCCTTGCAGTCCAAGGGACTCTCAAGAGTCTTCTCCAACACCACATCGCTACAAAAAAATCTTTTAGAACTAATATATGAATTCAGTAGTTTCAAGAAACAATACTAACACTCAGAAATATGTTTATTTTCTATAAACTAATTATTAACTATCAGAAAGTAAAAGCAAGAAAAAGAAAACAATCTCATTTACAATCACATCAGATAAAATAAAATACTTAGGAACAAATTTAACCAGAGGTAAAAGACCTGTACACTGAAATCTATGTGAAATTGATAAAGGAAACTGAAGACTATACAAAGAAATAGAAGCAACCCACCATGCACAGATTAGAAGAATTGATATTGTTAAAATATCCATAGTAATCAGAGCAATCTACAGATTTAATGTAATGCCTATCAAAATACCCATGACATTTTTCACAAAAGGAGAATAATCCTAAAATTTGTATGAAACTAAAGTAAGCATCAAATACCCAAAACAATCTTGAGAAAAAGAACAAAGTTGGTGGTTTCATGCTCCTTTACCTCAGACTATATTACAAAGTGAGGGTAATTAACAGACTATGGTATCGGAACAAAAGCAGACACACTGATCGATGGAACAAAATAGAGGGCCCAGAAATAAACCCACATACTTGTGGTCAATCTACAACAAATAAAGCAAAAATATACAATAAACAAAAAACAGTCTCACAATGATGATGTTTGAAAAATTGGACAGCTACATGTAAAATAATAAAATTAGCACATATAAAAGAATAAAACTAGCATGTTTTCTCAGAAAAATAAACTCAAAATGGACTACAGACCTAAGACTAGAAACCATAAAACTCCTGGAAGAAAACATAGGCATTACGCTCTTTGACATAAGTGTTCCCAATACTGTTTTTTGATCTATCATTTGGGCAAAGGAAGCAAAGGTAAAAATAAATAAATGGTACATAATTAAACCTAGAGACAGACATCCTGGAATGTGAAGTCTCAAGTGGGCTCTCAAGTGCCTTCACAAGCATCACTATGAACAAAGCTAGGGGAGGTGATGGAATAACAGTTGAACTATTTCAAATCCTAAAAGATAATGGTGCGAAAGTACAGCACTCAATATGCCAGCCAATCTGGAAAACTCAGCAGTGATCACAAGACTGGAAAAGGTCAGTTTTCATTCCAATCCCAAAGAACAGCAATGCCAAAGGATGTTCAAGCTCAGTTCAGTTCAGTCACTCAGTCATGTCCGACTCTTTTCAACCCCATGGACTGCAGCATATGAGGACTCCCTGTCCATCACCTACTCCTGGAGTTTACTCAAACTCATGTCCATTGAGTCAGTGATGCCATCCAACCATCTCATCTTCTGTCAACCCCTTCCCCTCCTGCCTTCAATTTTTCCCAGCATCAGGGTCTTTTCAAATGAGTGAGCTCCTCACATCAGGTGGCCAAAGTATTGGAGTTTCAGCTTCAGCATCAGTCCTTCCAATGGATATTCAGGACTGATTTCCTTTAAGATAGACTGGTCGGATCTCCTTGCAGTCCAAAGAATGTTCAAACTACTGTACACTTACACTCATCTCACATACTAGCAAAGTAATGCTCAAAATTCTCTAAGTCAGGCTTCAACAGTATGTGAACCATAAACTTCCAGATCTCAAGCTGGATTTAGAAAAGGCAGAGGAACCAGAGATCAAATTGCCAATATCCACTGGATCCTCCAAAAAGCAAGAGAGTTCCAGAAAAACAACTACTTCTGCTTTATTGACTATGCCAAAGCCTTTGACTGTATGGATCACAATAAACTGTGGAAAATTCTGAAAGAGATGGGAATACCAGACCATCTTACCTGCCTACTGAGAAATCTGTATGCAGGTCAAAAAGCAACAGTTAGAACTGGACATGGAACAACAGACTGGTTCCAAATTGGTAAAGGAGTACGTCAAGGCTATACATTGTCACCCTACTTATTTAACTTATATGCAATGTACATCATGAGAAATGCCAGACTGGGTGAAGCACAAGCTGGAATCAAGATTCCTGGGAGAAATATCAATAATCTCAGATATGCAATGACACAACCCATATGGCAGAAAGTGAAGAAGAAGAAAAGAGCCTCTTAGATTTTTTGATGTGCTCTATGTTTAAAGTCTTTATTGAATTTGTTACAATATTGCTTCTGTTTCATGTTTTGTTTTTCTGACAATGAGGTATGTGGGATCTTAGCTCCCAGTCCAGGGTTTGAACTTGCATCCCCTGCATTGGAAGGTGAAGTCTTAACCACCAGACCACCAGGAAACTCCCTACAATGACTTTAACTAGAATATAATCTAAAAAATATTGAATCACTATATTACACACTTGAAACTAAAGCACCATTGTACATGAATTATACTTCAATTCAAAAAATAAAATCGACATGTATCATGCAAATGTTAATAACAAGTCCATTATTGCTTATCAAGCAAAGTTAATTGCATTAAATCATTTGGATAAATACAACAATTACATATTTCACATATACTCATCACTGTATCTTAGTATTTATACCATCATCCTCTTTTTCTAAAAAGAAATATAGAAAATAAATATAGAAAAATAGTGTGTTTTTTCCAAATGCATTTTGTACAATTTTAAAATGTTTTAAATTAAATATTAATGCACTTGATTTGAGAAAAAGCACAAACTGTCTTAACTTGTTCAGTTTCTTTATGACTTATTCAGGAAATAACTGGCTAATCATGTCAAGGACAGATCATAGATTGTTTTCGAAACCTTTCACAGACTCTGTTGCTCTAGCTATAAGTTAAAAGGGTCAAAATATGGTCGATATTTTTAAGTAAATAGTAAAAGGTATTTTTGGTGATACACTCTAATTAAAAATTACATTTAAACTCATGGGAATATAATCAATAAAATAAGCTGGTGGCATTTTTCTGAATCTATTTCCATTATTCCCTGGTGTCTCACAGAAGGCTCATTCCTTTAGAAAATCATTTACTTGAAAACAGTCTTTTAAACTTCAAGAAGAAACTAGAATTTCTTACCTGTTTCCAGTACAGTAATCTCCGATATATAACAAAATTTGTCTTTGCTTTATGAATGTGCAGGGAATCGTACATAGTGACAGATCACAGGCTACCATGATTTAGCACCTAAATCAGTCCTACCTCATTTGAAACATACCCTCACTCCCTTTCAGATATCAGTTTAACCTTGAAGACCTAAATTTCAGACCCATCTTGGAAAACCTTATGATATAACAAGCAAGATAGATTACTATGCTAACAAACTGAAACCAAGAAACATAAACTTATCTATGGGATTTACAGGTGGTGCTAGTGGTAATGAATCCACCTGCCAAAACAGGAGACTTAAGGGAGGTGGGTTCCAACCCTGAGTGGGGAAGATCCCCCTAGGGGAGGGCATGGCAAGCCACTCCAGTACTGTTACCTGGAGAATCCCATGGACAGAGAAGCCTGGTGGGCTACAAAAAGTCTGACATGACTAAAACAACTTAACATGCTCTCACTTTTCTATGATATGCATTCAGCAGGATACAAACGATTATTTTATTAAAGAAAAAATTGAAATTGAATAGATGTATTGGGGAGGAATGACTGGTTGTGACAATGTTGGAGAGGAAGTATATTTTGGAAACTGTGTTGGTGGAGTTAGACTTATTCAAAGGAAGAAGAATTTGCCACGATAAAGCACAAGCCAGTTCCCTTGGAATGACTCCTATCTTTGCCCTACTGAAAAATCATCTTCAGAAAATTTTGAGATATGGGGAGGGGAGCGGGGAAACATCCAACAATACTCCTGAGACTAGTTCAGTTCACTTGCTCAGTAGTGTCTGACTCTGCGACCAGATGGACTGAAGCACACTAGGCTTCCCTGTCCATCACCAACTCCCGGAGCTTGCCCAAACTCATGTCCATCAAGTCAGTGATACCATCCAACCGTCTCATGTTCTGCCATCCCATATCCTCCTGCCATAAATCTTTCCCCAGCATCAGTGTCTTTTCAAATGAGTCAGTTCTTTGCATCAGGTGACCAAAGTATTTGAGTTTCAGCTTTAGCATCAGTTCTTCCAATGAATATTCAGGACTGATTTCCTTTAGAATTGACTGGTTTGATCTCCTTGCAGTCCAAGGGACTCTCAAAAGTCTTCTCCAACACCACAGTTCAAAAGCATCAATTCTTTGGCCTCTCAGCCTTCTGTATGATCCTACTCTCACATCTATACATGACCACTGGAAAAAAAAAAAAAACATAGCTTTGACTGGACAGACCTTTGTTGGCCAAGTAATGTCTACTTTTGAATAAGATATCTAGGTTGGTCATAGCTTTCCTTTCAAGGAGCAAGTGTCTTTTAATTTCATGGCTTCAGTCACCATCTGCAATGCTTTTGGAGCCCAAGAAAATTAAGTCTGTCACTGTTTCCATTGTTTCCCCATCAATTTGCCGTGAAGTGATGGGACAAGACGCCATGATCTTAATTTTTTGAATGTTGAGTTTAAGCATTCAGCATTTGAATGTTGAGCCAGCTTTCTCACTCTCCTCTTTTACTTTCATCAAGAGGCTCTTCAGTTCCTCTTCACTTTCTGCCAGAAGGGTGGGGCCATCTGCATATTTGAGGTTATTGATATTTCTCCCAGCAATCTTAATTCTAGCTTGTGCTTCACCCAGTCTGGCATTTCTCATGATGTATACTGCATATAAGTTAAATAAGCATGGTGACAATATACAGCCTCAATGTACTCCTTTCCCAATTTGGAATCAGTCTGTTATTCCACATCCAGTTCTAACCGTTGCTTCTTGATCTGCACACAGAATTCTTGGAAGGCAGGTAAAATGGTCTGGTATTCCCATCTCTTTAAGAATTTTCCAGTTTGTTGTGATCCACACAATCAAAGGCTTTAGCATAGGCAATGAAGCAGAAGTAAATGTTTATCTGGAATTCTCTTGCTTTTTCTAAGATCCAAAGGATGTTGGCAACTTGATCTCTGGTTCCTCTGCCTTTTCTAAATCCCGCTTAAATGTCAGAAAGTTCTTGGTTCACATACTGTTGAAGCCTAACTTGGAGAATTTGACCTTTACTTTGCTAGTGTGCGGCTGCGACCGGCGCACTAAGAGCGCCTTGGGGGCTGCGACCAGTGCACTAAGCTTGGCCAAGAGGAGCTACCCCACGACCAAGGTCAGGAAGGGCAGCGGTGAGGAGATACCCCTCCTCCAAGGTCAGAAAAGGCGGCTGTGAAGAGAGACCCCTCGTCCAAGGTAAGGTGCGATGGCTGTGCTTTGCTGGACCAGCCAGGAAGAGATATCCCACGCCCAAGAGAAACCCAAGTAAGACGGTAGGTGTTGCAAGAGGGCATCAGAGGGCAAACACAGTGAAACCATACTCACAGAAAACTAGTCAATCTAATCACACAAGGACCACAGCCTTCTCTAACTCAGTGAAACTAAGCCATGCCCATGGGGCAACCCAGGATGGCGGGTCATGGTGGAGAGATCTGACAGGGTGTGGTCCGATGGAGAAGGGAATGGCAAACCACTTCAGTATTCTTGCCTTGAGAACCCCATGAACAGTATGAAAAGACAAAATGATAGGATACTGAAAGAGAAACTCCCCAGGTCAGTAGGGGCCCAATATGCTACTGGAGATCAGTGGAGAAATAACTCCAGAAAGAATGAAGGGATGGAGCCAAAGCAAAAACAATACCCAGCTATGGATGTGTCTGGTGATAGAAGCAAAGTCCGGTGCTGTGAAGAGCAATATTGCATAGGAACCTGGAATGTCAGGTCCATGAATCAAGGCAAATTGGAAGTGGTCAAACAAGAGATGGCAAGAGTGAATGTCGACATTCTAGGAATCAGTGAACTAAAATGGACTGGAATGGATGAATTTAACTCAGAGGACCATTATATCTACTACTGTGGGCAGGAATCCCTCAGAAGAAGTGGAGTGGCCATCATGGTCAACAAAAGAGTCCGAAATGCAGTACTTGGATGCAATCTCAAAAACGACAGAATGATCTCTGTTCGTTTCCAAGGCAATCCATTCAATATCACAATAATCCATCTATGCCCCAACCAGTAACTCTGAAGAAGCTGAAGTTGAACGGTTCTGTGAAGACCTACAAGACCTTTTAGAACTAACACCCAAAAAAGATGTCCTTTTCATTACAGGGGACTGGAATGCAAAAGTACGAAGTCAAGAAACACCTGGGGTAGCAGGCAAATTTGGCCTTGGAATACGGAATGAAGCAGGGCAAAGACTAACAGAGTTTTGCCAAGAAAATGCACTGGTCATAGCAAATACCCTCTTCCAACAACACAAGAGAAGACTCTATACATGGTCATCACCAGATGGTCAACACCAAAATCAGATTGATTATATTCTTTGCAGCCAAAGATGGAGAAGCTCTATACAGTCAGCAAAAACAAGACCAGGAGCTGACTGTGGCTCAGACCATGAACTCCTTATTGCCAAATTCAGACTTAAATTGAAGAAAGTAGGGAAAACCACTGGAGAAGGCAATGGCACCCCACTCCAGTACTCTTGCCTGGAAAATCCCATGGATGCAGGAGCCTGGTGGGCTGCAGTCCATGGGGTCGCTAAGAGTCGGACACGACTGAGCGACTTCACTTTCACTTTTCGCTTTCATGCATTGGAGAAGGAAATGGCAACCCACTCCAGTTTTCTTGCCTGGAGAATCCCAGGGGCAGGAGAGCCTGGTGGGCTGACGTATATGGGGTCACGCGGAGTCGGACACGACTGAAGTGACTTAGCAGCAGCAGCAGCAGGGAAAACCACTAGACCATTCAGGTATGACGTAAATCAAATCCCTTATGATTATACAGTGGAAGTGAGAAATAGATTTAAGGGCCTAGATCTGATAGATAGAATGCCTGATGAACTATGGAATGAGGTTCATGACATTGTACAGGAGACAGGGATCAAGACCATCCCCATGGAAAAGAAATGCAAAAAAGCCAAATGAATTTCTGGAGAGGCCTTACAAATAGCTGTGAAAAGAAGAGAAGTGAAAAGCAAAGGAGAAAACAAAAGATATAAGCATCTGAATGCAGAGTTCCAAAGAATAGCAAGAAGAGATAAGAAAGCCTTCTTCAGCTATCAATGCAAAGAAATAGAGGAAAACAACAGAATGGGAAAGACTAGGGATCTCTTCAAGAAAATCAGAGATACTAAAGAAACATTTCATGCAAAGATGGGCTCGAAAAAGGACAGAATTGGTATGGACCTAACAGAAGCAGAAGATATTAAGAAGAGGTGGCAAGAATACACAGAAGAACTATACAAAAAAGATCTTCATGACCCAGATAATCATGATGGTGTGATCACTGACCTAGAGCCAGACATCCTGGAATGTGAAGTCAAGTGGGCCTTAGAAAGCATCACTACGAACAAAGCTAGTGGAGGTGATGGAATCCCAGTTGAGCTATTCCAAATCCTGAAAGATGATGCTGTGAAAGTGCTGCACTCAATATGCCAGCAAATTTGGAAAACTCAGCAGTGGCCACAAGATTGGAAAAGGTCAGTTTTCATCCCAATTCCAAAGAAAGGCAATGCCAAAGAATGCTCAAACTACCACACAATTGCACTCATCTCACACACTAGTAAAGTAATGCTCAAAATTCTCCAAGCCAGGCTTCAGCAATATGTGAACCGTGAACTTCCTGATGTTCAAGCTGGATTTAGAAAAGGCAGAGGAACCAGAGATCAAATTGCCAACATCCGCTGGATCATGGAAAAAGCAAGAGAGTTCCAGAAAAAAAATCTATTTCTGCTTTATTGACTATGCCAAAGCCTTTGACTGTGTGGATCACAAGAAACTGTGGAAAATTCTGAAAGAGATGGGAATACCAGACCACCTGATCTGCCTCTTGAGAAATCTGTATGCAGGTCAGGAAGCAACAGTTAGAACTGGACATGGAAAAACAGACTGGTTCCAAATAGGAAAAGGAGTACGTCAAGGCTGTATATTGTCACCATGTTTATTTAACTTATATGCAGAGTACATCATGAGAAATGCTGGACTGGAAGAAACACAAGTTGGAATCAAGATTGCTGGGAGAAATATCAGTAACCTCAGATATGCAGATGACACCACCCTTATGGCAGAAAGTGAAGAGGAACTCAAAAGCCTCTTGATGAAAGTGAAAGTGGAGAGTGAAAAGGTTGGCTTAAAGCTCAACATTCAGAAAACGAAGATCATGGCATCTGGTCCCATCACTACATGGGAAATAGATGGGGAAACAGTGGAAACAGTGTCAGACTTTCTTTATCTGGGCTCCAAAATCACTGCAGATGGTGACTGCAGCCATGAAATTAAAAGACGCTTACTCCTTGGAAGGAAAGTTATGACCAACCTAGATAGCATATTCAAAAGCAGAGACATCACTTTGCCAACAAAGGTTCGCCTAGTCAAGGCTATGGTCTTTCCTGTGGTCATGTATGGATGTGAGAGCTGGACTGTGAAGAAGGCTGAGTGCCAAAGAATTGATGCTTTTGAACTGTGGTGTTGGAGAAGACTCTTGAGAGTCCCTTGGACTGCAAGAAGATCCAACCAGTCCATTCTGAAGGAGATGAGCCCTGGGATTTCTTTGGAAGGAATGATGCTAAAGCTGAAACTCCAGTATTTTGGCCACCTCATGTGAAGAGTTGACTCATTGGAGAAGATTCTGATGCTGGGAGGGATTGGGGGCAGGAGGAGAAGGGGACGACAGAGGATGAGATGGCTGGATGGCATCACTGACTCGATGGATGTGAGTCTGAGTGACCTCCGGGAGTTGGTGATGGACAGGGAGGCCTGGCGTGCTGCAATTCATGGGGTCGCAAAGAGTCAGACATGACTGAGCGACTGATCTGATCTGATCTGATCTGATCTTGCTAGTGTGTGTGATGAGTGCAATTGTACGGTAGTTTAAACATTCTTTTGCATTGCCTTTCTTTTGGATTGGAATGAAAACTGACCTTTTCCAGTCCTGTGAACACTTCTGAGTTTTCCATATTGTCTCTTATTGAGTGTGGCACTTTCACAGCATCATCTTTTAAGATTTGAAATAACTCAGAGGGAATTCCATCACCTTCACTGGTTTTGTTTGTAGTGATGCGTCCTAAGGCCCACTTGATTTCTCACTCCAGGATGTCTGGATCTAGGTGAGTGATCACACTATCGTGGTTATCTGGGTCATTGAGTTCTTTTTTCTATAGTTCTGTGTATTCTTGCCACGTCTTCTTAATATATTTTGCTTTCATTAGGTCTATACCATTTCTGTCCTTTATTATGCCTATCTTTGCATGTTCCCATCTAGTCCTGAGACTAGAGATAGGAAAATTCTAGCATTAAATATTGAATTGTGCTCATGTAGTCATTTCATCACACATATAAAGCAAGACACAATAATGGATTTAAAATTCTAGGTCATAGGGTATTAAGACACTTTGAGTTTCTTTCCATTAGAAGGCAATTAGTCTATGGAAATTCCCCAGTGTTCTAAAGGTTAAGATTCACCTACTAATGCAGGGGGTGAGGGATCGATTGCTGGTTGGGGAGCTGAGACGCCCCATGCTTCATGGCCAAAAACAAAAGCAAAACAAAACAATGTTGTAAAGCATTGTTGTAAAAAATTCAATAAAGACTTTAAAAATGGCTCACATCAAAAAACAAATCTTAAGAAAAGAAGATAATTAGCAAGCCTACAAAGGGACTTCCTATAAGAAACCCTGGGTGAACCTTGAGTTTCTTTCATCTGTACACTTTCTTAGCAGGAAAATGTATCCACTCTTATTCACAATCACATATTCATTATTATTAGAAAGTTTTAAGTTTCTGTTTTAGAAGGAAGTACAAATTTAGATTAATCAGTTATCTCTTCATTATATTCAGCTTATACAAAATAATCAGAAATTAGAGCTCCAAATATCTTTTGATGCAAACTGAGATTATTCTCTTTTTTAAAAGGTCTGTAATATTAAAGAAAGATTAATCAAATGGCATTAGTCAAAGAGGCTACAGTGTTTTAGTATGAAGGAAATATAATAGAAAGGAAACAGAAGCTTGAAAATCAGACTATATAATACTTTCATGTATCAAGTGGAAGAAATTTTAAAACATAAACATTTTGAACATAAAATTCCTTGTTTGATGAATGAACCAGAACAAATACAACTAATGGAGGAGGAGAAAAAGGAAGAAGCAAAGAATATGTACCTTAAAAAGCCTTCATTTTTTTTTCTTACTGTTTTTTTTTAATTCTTCATTCAGACTATCTTTTAAAAATAGATTGACCTTCAAGTTAATGATAACAAGACACAAACACAGTTACAAAAAATAACAGTTATTAATAAAAACTCTGTTAATAAAAATTAATCATAAAATCCTCCCATAATATGAAAGATAACAAGGAGCACTGCTAAGTCATTTCAGTCGTGTCCAACTCTGTGCGACCCCAGAGACGGCAGCCCACCAGGCTCCCCCATCCCTGGGATTCTCCAGGCAAGAACACTGGAATGGGTTGCCATTTCCTTCAATGCATGAAAGTGAAAAGTGAAAGTGAAATCGCTCAGTCGTGTCTGACTCTTAGCGACCCCATGGACTGCAGCCTACCAGGCTCCTCTGCCTATGGGATTTTCCAGGCAAGAGTTCTGGAGTAGGGTGCCATTGCTTTCTCCAACAAGGAGCACAGTGGCTTTCAATTCATAATTAGTAAATGGTAGGTTACACTAAAATCACACATTGTCCTAAATATATCTATTTGTATATAGATAAACTATACTAATTTAAAATATATGTCTTCTCAAATTTTTATGACCAACCTAAATAGCATATTGAAAAGCAGAGACATTACTTTACCAACAAAGGTCCATCTAGTCAAGGCTATGGTTTTTCCAGTGGTCATGTGTGGATGTGAGAGTTGGACTGTGAAGAAGGCTGAGCACCGAAGAATTGATGCTTTTGAACTGTAGTGTTGGAGGAGACTCTTGAGAGTACCTTGGACTGCAAGGAGATCCAACCAGTCCATTCTAAAGGAGATCAGTCCTGGGTGTTCTTTGGAAGGAATGAGCCTAAAGCTGAAACTCCAGTACTTTGGCCACCTTGTGCAAAGAGTTGACTCACTGGAAAACACTCTGATGCTGGGAGGGATTGGGGGCAGGAGGAAAAGGGGATGACGGAGGATGAGACGGCTGAATGGCATCACCGACTCAATGGACCTAAGTTTGAGTGAACTCTGGGAGTTGGTGATGGACAGGGAGGCCTGGCGTGCTGCAATTCATGGGGTCGAAAAGAGTTGGACACGATTGAGTGACTGAATTAAACTGAACTGAAGTGAAGAGGCAGATACGAAAAGTAATAAATCCATATGTAATTCCAGGTTGATAAACAGCATGCATTAAGCGATATACTATTGCTGTGATATATTTCATTTGTGTTTGGTCTATTTACAGGAATACAATATATACTCATATATATGTGTATATTTGCAGTCTATTGCTACCTACTCACATTTGAACAAATACTTCCAAAAAAAGGTGACAGTTGAGAGTGTTAGAGTGTGTAAATTAGTGGTTGCAAGGAAAACAATTGTACAGTACTGATTACCAGATATATACTGGAGTATCTCACATAGTCTAAGGTAGAGATGACAGCCAAACTTCAGTGGAATAGGAACCTGATGGGGTGTGGATAATTTAACTTGCAGTTTTCTCCCCCTTGAGCTCTACAATTATTGTTACTTAGCCACCAGTTCTCAGTAACATGTTTCTCAGCTGTAATTTTCAAGTGAGAGGTTTGATGAGCTGAGCTTGAGTCAGAAATCCAATCATTTATTTATGCACTCATTCAAAAGTAACGGAGCATCCATCATTGAAATGATAGTACTAAGTACTAGATATACAGAGGTTCAATAAAGCAGACATGGGAATGCCATGGGGGTAGGCAAGCAGGGCCATATAGCAGAAACAAGTTTGAATAGGGTTTACTCTTTCTGAGCAGAAAAGAGTGGTTTTGCAAATTGGGGAGCAGAAAAGAGAGGAATTGCTGATACCCAAATAGGGATACACTTACACGTACATGATGAAGTGGAGCCTGGTGAATGTGTAAGTACAAAAATATTAAAGCTGGTAGTTAAGAGTGTGATTAGATAACAAGACAGGAAAAAAAAAAAAAAAAGAAGAAGAATTTCAATAGGCAAGTGAGATGACTGCCAAAAAATCCTAAGAAACCACCTCATGGCTAGACATTTGAACTCAATTCCTTAGTATTTTTTCATTGTTCTATTAATTGCTATTGTTAAGTGAATTCAGGCTCAGTGAACTAAAATTAGCCTTCCTAAAGGATTTAAGGAAGGAAAGATGCACTATAAGAGAATTTCCATCTTTAGTCTAGCACAGTGAGTTTATAAAAGATAAGTATCCTATTTCATGTTCTTATGGATTTTGAAACTTCACAAATAAAATACAGCTCTGAAAAAAACATCTTACCCTAAATTATTGCCTTTAATGCTGTGTTAATTTAAACTTATTTCTCTTCCCCTTATGCTGCTGCTGCTGCTAAGTCGCCTCAGTCGTGTCCGACTCTGAGATCCCATAGGTGGAAGCCAACCAGGCTCCCCCATCCCTGGGATTCTCCAGGCAAGAGTACTGGAGTGGGGTGCCATTGCCTTCTCCGCTTCTCCCTTATATACTTGTAGCTTTAACAGAAACTTAAATGTGAGAAGGCAATTATTTCATCTCACTTTCCCATCATATGAAATATTCTCCATTAGATTAGAGAGGTAATAATTATTTTATGTACTGGCAAAGTACCAGTTACCAATTCCATAAGCCCTTCTGAACAAGGTTGTATCTTTAAAACAGAATGCCACATGGCGTTTTACCGTATATTCACTCTACAATACAGGAATCTTAGTACAATTAAAAGGATACTGCTGCTGCTAAGTCACGTCAGTCGTGTCCAACTCTGTGTGACCCCAAAGACGGCAGCCCACCAGGCTCTCCTGTCCCTGGGATTCTCCAGGCAAGAACACTGGAGTAGGTTGCCATTTCTTTCTCCAATGCATGAAAGGAAAAAGTGAAAGTAAAGTCACTCAGTCTTGTCCAACTCTTAGCGACCCCATGGACTGTGGCCCACCAGACTTCTCCATCCACGGGATTTTCCAGGCAAGAGTACTGGAGTGGGGTGCCATTGCCTTCTCCAAAAAAGATACTACATTTTTACTAAGAATATTTGAACCAATTATTAATTGATAGAAATGGCAAGTAATTTTGAAAGTTTTCTATACCTCCCTTTGGCCCAACAGCATTATTAGCAAAATTAGAAACCATACATACAGATCTTCCCAATTAAATACGTCTATAGCACTATGAGCTATGCATAATAAAATAACAATGTGAGGTCCCTGTCAGTGCACATAAAAGTCAAACAGTGACTCATTTTTCACAAGAAAGACAATATGAAAGATAGTGATCATACAATTGTGTAGTCTGAAATACTAACAGAGGTGTGAGAAAGATAAAAATACACACTTCGGTAGTAATTTTCTTTTTTTTTTCAGGTTTTTTCATTTTTTTTACTTTTATTTAACTTTACAATATTGTATTGATTTTGCCATACATCAAAATGAATCCACCACAGGTATACATGTGTGCCCCATCCTGAACCCTCCTCCCTCCTCCCTCCCCATACCATCCCTCTGGGTCATCCCAGTGCACCAGCCCCAGGCATCTGGTATCAGGCATCGAACCTGGACTGGTGACTTGTTTCAAATACGATATTATACATATTTCAATGCCATTCTCCCAAATCTTCCCACCCTCTCCCTCTCCCAGAGTTCAAAAGACTGTTCTATACATCAGTGTCTCTTTTGCTGTCTCGTTTACAGGGTTATTGTTACCATCTTTCTAAATTCCATATATATGCGTTAGTGGATACTGTTTTGGTGTTTTTCTTTCTGACTTACTTCACTCTGTATAATAGGAATACATTTGAATCAGTTCTAATGAGGTGGATGAAACTGGAGCCTATTATACAGAGTGAGATAGTAATTTTCAAAAGCTCAAAACATTGATAGAAAAAAATTTACAGCATGTTACCTTCCTAAAGGAATAGTTTCTCTTTGAGAGATATTCCCAAGTGGAAAACAGGAAACCATCAAAACTATTCAGGAAGAAACTGTGCATTACTTTATCTTCTAAATAATAATTAAGTGCTCTGTAACAGGAACAAGGTAGGAAAAAATATAGATAGTCTAACCTCACAGAATTTCCAACAAGGTGAAAGGAACAATTAAGAGGCAAATAGGCTAAGAGTAGGAGAAGGAAAGGAGATTTCCTTGGAAAACATGAGCTGGGAATTAACCCTTCTCCTTGGGAGAAGAGGGTGGAGGCTGAGCTTCCAAGACTTCTTAAAGTTGAGACATACAACATGAGTTAGCCTTGGGAAGAATCCGAAAGTGGATGGGCAGTTGGGGTAGGAAAGTAGGTTTTCCAGCCAGAGGAACCATTATATGCAAAAGATCTGGAGATCAGGAAGGCAAGATAATGACATTTGTTTGAAGACCTGAAAAAAATTCAGGAGGACTGAGTCTTAACCACATTAAAGAACTTTACTTTTTCCCAAGAGAGATGGAAATAATTGTGTGATTGCATACAGAGAACTAAAATGATGAGACTTCCAAAATAATCTTTGGAAAGAGTACTTGGTAAGAAATGTGGTAGGATGGGAAAGTAGAAATGTTAGGAGGTTTTCTTACAAAGGTAGATGAGAAATGAAATCACAGTGAGGCAGTAGCAGCAGGGAGGAGATGAAAATACACAAGAGGTACTGAGAAAGTAAAATGGAGAGTATTTTGAGATTTATTTCATATAGAGAGTTAATGAAATGGAAGAGTTTAAAAAAAAATGGTGTCCAATCATTGCTTAAGCAATCCAATGGTGTTTGAGACTCTTTATTAGCAAAAGAGTAATACTGGAGAAGAAGAAGCTATGTATCATTTGTTGTTTAGTCTCTAAGTCATGTTCAACTTTTTTTGCAGCCCCATGGACTGTAGCCCATCAGTCTCCTTGGTCCATGGGATTTTCCAGGCAAGAATTTTGGAGTAGACTGCCATTTCTTTCTCCAGGGGAGAGCCAACAGGGAAGCCACTGTGTATGGACCTAACAGAAGCAGAAGATATTAAGAAGAGGTGGCAAGAATACACAGAAGAACTATACAAAAAAGAGCTTCACGACCCAGATAATCATGATGGTGTGATCACTGACCTAGAGCCAGATATCCTGGAATGTGAAGTCAAGTGGGCCTTAGAAAGCATCACTACGAACAAAGCTAGTGGAGGTGATGGAATTCCAGTGGAGCTATTTCAAGTCCTGAAAGATGATGCTGTGAAAGTGCTACACTCAATATGCCAGCAAATTTGGAAAACTCAGCAGTGGCCACAAGATTGGAAAAGGTCAGTTTTCATTCCAATCCAAAAGAAAGGCAATGCCAAAGAGTGCTCAAACTACCGCACAATTGCACTCATCTCACACGCTAGTAAAGTAATGCTCAAAATTCTCCAAGCCAGGCTTCAGCAATATGTGAACCGTGAACTTCCTGATGTTCAAGCTGGTTTTAGAAAAGGCAGAGGAACCAGAGATCAAATTGCCAACATCCGCTGCATCATGGAAAAAGCAAGAGAGTTCCAGAAAAAAATCTATTTCTGCTTTATTGACTATGCCAAAGCCTTTGACTGTGTGGATCACAATAAATTGTGGAAAATTCTGAAAGAGATGGGAATACCAGACCACCTGATCTGCCTCTTGAGAAATCTGTATGCAGGTCAGGAAGCAACAGTTAGAACTGGACATGGAAAAACAGACTGGTTCCAAATAGGAAAAGGAGTACGTCAAGGCTGTATATTGTCACCATGTTTATTTAACTTATATGCAGAGTACATCATGAGAAATGCTGGACTGGAAGAAACACAAGTTGGAATCAAGATTGCTGGGAGAAATATCAATAACCTCAGATATGCAGATGACACCACCCTTATGGCAGAAAGTGAAGAGGAACTCAAAAGCCTCTTGATGAAAGTGAAAGTGGAGAGTGAAAAGGTTGGCTTAAAGCTCAACATTCAGAAAACGAAGATCATGGCATCTGGTCCCATCACTACATGGGAAATAGATGGGGAAACAGTGGAAACAGTGTCAGACTTTCTTTATCTGGGCTCCAAAATCACTGCAGATGGTGACTGCAGCCATGAAATTAAAAGACGCTTACTCCTTGGAAGGAAAGTTATGACCAACCTAGATAGCATATTCAAAAGCAGAGACATCACTTTGCCAACAAAGGTTTGCCTAATCAAGGCTATGGTCTTTCCTGTGATCATGTATGGATGTGAGAGCTGGACTGTGAAGAAGGCTGAGCGCCGAAGAATTGATGCTTTTGAACTGTGGTGTTGGAGAAGACTCTTGAGAGTCCCTTGGACTGCAAGAAGATCCAACCAGTCCATTCTGAAGGAGATCAGCCCTGGGATTTCTTTGGAAGGAATGATGCTAAAGCTGAAACTCCAGTATTTTGGCCACCTCATGCGAAGAGTTGACTCATTGGAGAAGACTCTGATGCTGGGAGGGATTGAGGGCAGGAGGAGAAGGGGACGACAGAGGATGAGATGGCTGGATGGCATCACTGACTCGATGGATGTGAGTCTGAGTGACCTCCAGGAGTTGGTGATGGACAGGGAGGCCTGGCGTGCTGCGGTTCATGGGGTCGCAAAGAGTCGAACATGACTGAGCGACTGATCTGATCTGATCATTCAGTTCAGTGATGACCTCCCTGTCCATCACCAACTCCCAGAGTTCACCCAGACTCACGTCCATCAAGTCATGATGCCATCCAGCCATCTCATCCTCTGTCTTCCCCTTCTCCTCCTGCCCCCAATCCCTCCCAGCATCAGACTCTTTTCCAATGAGTCAACTCTTCACGTGAGGTGGCCAAAGTACTGGCACTTCAGCCTCAGCATCAGTCCTTCCAATGAACACCCAGGACTGATCTCCTTCAGAGTGGACTGGTTGGATCTCCTTGCAGTCCAAGGGACTCTCAAGAGTCTTCTCCAACACCACAGTTCAAAAGCATCAATTCTTCAGTGCTCAGCTTTCTTCACGGTCCAACTCTCACATCCATACATGACCACTGGAAAAACCATAGCCTTGACTAGATGGACCTTTGTTGGCAAAGTAATGTCTGTGCTTTTGAATATGCTATCTAGGTTGGTCATAACTTTCCTTCCAAGGAGTAAGCGTATTTGAATTTCATGGCTACAGTCACCATTATCACTCCCTAAAAATGTGAGGAGGAAAAAAAAAAAGCAGGATAATGAGTTTCAATTTTGAAGTTTTCTAAGAGCTGAATAACTGAAAAGAGCCACAATTATTCAAGATGACGTAAGATAAATAAAACAATACTGTCAGAGATGCCATACCATAAAATAGAACACAAAAGGAAAATTAAAATAATTATATAAATGAATTGAAAATTTTGAAGTTAGCAAAGGAAAAAATTGATCAGTTAGCTTACCTGACAGAGAAGGCAATGGCACCCCACTCCAGTACTCTTGCCTGGAAAATCTCATGGACAGAGGAGCCTGGTAGCCTGCAGTCCATGGGGTCGCTAAGAGTCGGACGCCTTTGAGAGACTTCACTTTCACTTTTCACTTTCATGCGTTGGAGAAGGAAATGGCAACCCACTCCAGTGTTCTTGCGTGGGGAATGCCAGGGATGAGGGAGCCTTGTGGGCTGCCGTCTATGGGGTCGCACAGACAGACACGACTGAAGCGACTTAACAGCAGCAGCTTACTTGAAAGGTGAATAAAGGAAATTTGAACTTCAAAATATTGATTTAGCCATTAGCTGATGCTATTAATACACAAATCTAATAAAAAAAATTGCAAGTGAAAATCCAGGAATGAACTTAAAATTAAGTTTATACTAGATGTTTTAAAATCACCTACATTATGTATTAGATTTGCCTGATAGCTCAATTATTAAAGAATCCACCTGCAATATAGGAGACCCTGGTTCAATTCCTGGATGGGGAAGATTCACTGGAGAAGGGATAGACTATCCACTCCAGTATTCTTGTACTTCTCTTGTGGCTCAGCTGGTAAAGAATCCACCTGCAATGCAGGAGACCTGGGTTCAATCTCTGGATTGGTAAGATGCCCTGGAGAAAGGAAAGACTACCCATTCCTATATTCTGGCCTGGAGAATTCCAGGGCCTGTATAGTCCATGGGTTTGCAAAGAGTCGGACACGACTGAGCAACTTGCACTTTCATATTATGTACTGTAAAATCCATCTCAGGAGTATTTATACTTACAAATATGTATTCTTTTGGCATACTAGGAGACAAAACAAAATAAAATTGAAATGAGTAACACTTTGTTAAAATGGAGATGTATATCCAGTGAGACACAATTGTCCCCCTCAGGAACCTAATGAAAAATGTTTTCACATATTAAGGCAGCCTACATATATTTGTCAGAAATAAATCATATCAGGTATAGTGTTTTTCTTTGAACTTTTAGGTAGGAAAAGGTAGTATATGTTATGTGGGAATTATTCTGGCTTTGAACATTCACATTTGGCAAACACAGATTGGCAAAAGAGAAGAGTGATAGCTCTCTGGCCTATATAGAATGTCAAAGAAGAAATTGGAAAATTAGAGAAGAGTCGGTATTGAATATATAAAGGAAGAAAACTTCAAAAGAAAGGATTATTTCATTCTGTCATGATGACAAAAATAAAATCATACAACTGAATTTAATAATCTAGACTTGCTTCTTTCAACTAATTAAAGACTTTGTGTTTAAAGAAAATAAGAATTATTAAAGGATAATTAAATTGATTCTGTCAATTATTCAACAAGTTTTAAGAACTCACTGTGTATCATGCAAGGCTCTGAGGATACAAAGATGAAAGGTATTATCTTTATTCTCATGAAACATAGAGTTTAGCAAGGAATTGACAAGTAAACAACAAATTACAAGTTATGATAGAGAAAAGATGTGTGGAAGCATATGGGAAAAGCAGCTAAACTGATGTGTCAGGAAATCTTTTTGGAGGAAGTAAAGCCTTAACAGGAGATCAGCAGTATCAGTTCAGTTCAGTCGCTCAGTTGTATCCAACTTCTTGAGACCCCATGAACCACAGCACACCAGGCCTCCCAGTCTTCACCAACTCCCAGAGTCCACCCAAACACATGTCCATTAAGTCAGTGATGCCATCCAACCATCTCATCTTCTGTTGTCCCCTTCTCCTCCTGCTCTCAATCCTTCCCAGCATCAGGGTCTTTTTGAACCAGTCAACTCTTCACATCAGGTGGCCAAAGTATTGGAGTTTCAGCTTCAACATCAGTCCTTCCAATGAACACCCAAGACTGATCTCCTTTAGGATGGACTGGTTGGATCTCCTTTCAGTCCAAGGGACTCTCAAGAGTCTTCTTCAACACGACAGTTCAAAAGCATCAGTTCTTCTGTGCTCAACTTTCTTTATAGTCCAACTCTCATATCCATACATGACCACTGGAAAACCCATAGCCTTGACTAGAGGGACCTTTCTTCACAAAGTGATGTCTCTGTTTTTTAATATGCTGTCTAAATTGGTCATAACTTTTTTTCCAAGGAGTAAGCATCTTTTAATTTCATGGCTGTGATTTTGGAGCCCAGAAAAATAAAGTCAGCCACTGTTCCCACTGTTTCCCCATCTATTTGCCATGAAGCGATGGGACGTGCTGCAATTCATGGGGTCACAAAGAGTCGGACATGACTGAGCAACTGAACTGAACTGATGGGACCAGATGCAATGATCTTAGTTTTCTGAATGTTGAGCTTTAAGCCAACATTTTCACTCTCCTCTTTCCCTTTCACCAAGAGGCCCTTTAGTTCTTCTTCACTTTCCGCCATAAGGGTAGTGTCATCTGCATATCTGAGGTTATTGATATTTCTCCCAGCAATCTGATTCCAGCTTGTGCTTCCTCCAGCCCAGCATTTCTCATGATGTACTCTGCATATAAGTTAAATAAGCAGTGTGGCAATATACAGCCTGTACAAAAAACTGGACAAATAAGATCTTCATGACCCAGGTAATCACGATGGTGTGATCACTCACCCAGAGCCAGACATCCTGGAACGTGAAGTCAAGTGGGCCTTAGGGAGCATCACTAAGAGCAAAGCTAGTGGAGATGATGGAATTCCAGTTGAACTATTTCAAATCCTGAAAGATGATGCTGTGAAAGTGCTGCACTCAATATGCCAGCAAATTTGGAAAACTCAGCAGTGGTCACAGGACTGGAAAAGGTCAATTTTCATTCCAATCCCAAAGAAAGGCAATGCCAAAGAATGTTCAAACTACCGCACAATTGCACTCATCTCACACGCTAGTAAAGTAATGCTCAAAACTCTCCAAGTCAGGCTTCAGCAATATGTGAACCACGAACTTCCAGATGTTGAAGCTGGTTTTAGAAAAGGCAGAGGAACCAGAGATCAAATTGCCAACATCTGCTGGATCATGGAAAAAGCAAGACAGTTCCAGAAAAACATCTATTTCTGCATTATTGACTATGCCAAAGCCTTTGACTGTGTGGATCACAATCAACTGAGGAAAATTCTGAAAGAGGTGGGAATACTAGACCACCTGATCTGCCTCTGGAGAAACCGGTTTGCATGTCAGGAAGCAACAGTTAGAAATGGACGTGGAAAAACAGACTGGTTCCAAATAGGAAAAGGAGTATGTCAAGGGTCTACATTGTCACCCTGCTTATTTAACTTATATGCAGAGTACATCATGAGAAATGCTGAGCTGGAAGAAGCACAAGCTGGAATGAAGATTGCCAGGGGAAATATCAATAACCTCAGATATGCAGATGACACCATCCTTATGGCAGAAAGTGAAGAGCTAAGCCTCTTGATGAAAGAACATCTTAGTTACAAAGAAATCTGCAGAAATAGTTACAGCTTTTCTAGATACTATCTTGTGGGTACTAAGTCCCTTCATCGTGTCAGACTCTCTGCAACGCTATGGACTATAGCCCGCCAGGCTACTCTGTCCATGGGATTCTCCAGGCAAGAATACTGAGTGGGTTGCCATTCCCTCCTCCAGGGGATCTTCCCTACCCAGGATCAAGCCCGTGCCTCCTGCAGCTCCTGCACTGCAGGAGAATTCCTTACTACTGAGCCACCAGAGAATCCCAGATACTATATTGGCGTTATCCAAGTGGCAGAGGTTGGGAATGAGCATTGGACCTATACTAATTTTGAATATAAGGAAAAGAATCTGAAATTTGATAACTGAATCAACATTTTTAAACTTACAATAAGTGGATTACCATAACTTGAATCCCCACTCCTTTGCTGGAAAAAAAAATCCTTTAACTTTCTCTGAATTTCAGTACCTCCATGCAATGGCAGAAATACCACACACTAGGTAACTCAGCAGTATTATAAAGATCAGGTAAGATATTGCATGTGAAGATGGTATGTGAGCTACTGAGGACTATAAAATATTATATGTTATTATATTGGACTATGCTAGACTAGAGATATGGATATGAATAATCAAGTAACACATGGTGTGAATTATTTTAATTCAAATGCCTTATTGTTCGGTGGTAAAAAAGTAAAAGAGTGAAACCAATGGCCAGCTGCATTATTCAACTCAAGGTAATGAAACCAACCATGATGGATATATTGCTTTTAACCACTTTTTAAAAAACCTATTTCAGTCCACCACATTCAGCCCATAAGAACATCAATAGCAAAAAGATTTTTAAACCATGTTTTTTTACAGAAAAATTGAAGCATCTATAATATTTATCAAGAAAATACTTACTAAAGCCACTTAATAATTTTTAGACTTTTGAAAGCTTAGCATATAAAAAGAGGGTTTGAGGGTTTATATTTTTCTATATGGCCTTAAATGTTTCAGAAGAAAGATAATAAATGAATTTAATCTCAAAAACAAGGGAAAAAATACAATAGTCAATGGCTGATATAACTTTCCAAAGATGGCAACAAAAATTTCTCTCTCTCCTACATGCCATTCTGTTTGTAACCTTGTCACTTTGACACTGAAGAGATGGAACCGATTTATCCACCCCATTATATCCAGGCAAGCCCTGTGACTGCTTGGATCAACAGGATATGGCATAAGTTGCACCATGTAACTTCTGAGGCTAGAGCATAGTGAGTCTTGCTATTTCTATTTGGGTTGACTATAATGCTCACTCTCCGGGTGATACCTTTCATGACCCAGCCCACCATACTGAGAAGCTCAAACCACCTGAAGAGGTAAGTGTGGATACCCTAATTCAGGTGTCCCCAACCTCCAGGCTACAGACTGGTACCTCCTGTCAGATCAAAGGCAGCATTAGATTATAAATAAAGTGTACAATAAATGTAATGTGCTTGAATCATCCTAGAACCATGCCCCCCCACCCCCCCCCCCCCCCCCGCACATCCCTCAGTAGAAGAAAATCTGTCTTCCACAAAACCAGTTCATAGTGCTAAAAAGTTTGGGCAACACCATGCTGAGAGTCTTGGCTGAGCTCTCAGTCAACCACCAGCTTCAATTGCCAGCCATGGCAGGTGCCTTCTTAGAGGTTCAACTCAGGCAAGTCTCTGAGTCCCCACTCACACATGTGAGGATCACACATCTGAGCTCAGTCAACGTACAGAAGAATGAAAGCAGTGATTTGTTATGCAATGAGAAACAACCAGAACAGTTGAAAGATGAACAATGTAGAAAATGCTGTTTCAAAAGGCATCATTTTTTGCTTACTGAGTGCAAACTATGTGTCAGGTGTCATTCAGAAGTATTTTATACACAATATGGCCCTGGGTAGTCCCATAAACATGTCAAGTATATGCAATTTTTACCTCCATTTTATAGATTAAAAAAACTGAGACATGGAGAACTTAAGTAACATGGGTCATCTAACCAGTGATCCCCTAATTTGTATTAAATTAGACTTCTCTGAAACACATAATGACAGGAACAAATAAGAGGTTACCCTGTGTGTAACAGAAAGCTAGATCTTCTTATCTTCAGGATAACTAGGAAAGGAGGAGGAATGGGTAAAGAATAGATGGATAGAGAAGGAGTAGAAAGAAAGTGGTTCATACAAATATTTTTATGCCAAAATTACTGTGCCATTAAGAGTAGTTCAGAGTGACCCTTCATTCTTTAATTCATTCATCAAATTTTTTAGTAAGGATTTAATAGATAGTAGGTACTGTTTAGACTCAGTAGATGATAACAGTAAGGGAGAAAAAATCAGTCCCCATGTCCTCAAAGAACTCACATTCCCATGAGTATTGGGGTTTTTTGTTGTTAGAAATCTATCTAAAAAGACTAGAGAACCACATGGGAAAACTATTGAAGACAGATCCAAGAATTAAAAGCATTGTGATAGGAAGCTGTTAAGCTTCTTTTAAGTCCCAAGACCTTAAGATTTTACTTTCCAGAGGACTCATATCCACTTTTCATGGTCTGATAATCTAGGTCAGATAGATACAGCCCTGGTTAGGAAAGGAAAAAAAAATACTGGTGATGTCTTTTAATTCCAGTGAGTTTTCTGTGGGTTGAATCAGAGATATTATTTTATAGGGTATTTCACCACCAGATTGCTCTTTCCTCCCTAGACTAGGCTGACCTCAGAACCAAATGACATATTTCTTCTTAGTGTCTGCACTGCCACATAAGTCCCTAATGACACCACAACTAGAGAACAAGGAGACTCGAATAATGTCTATTTTTGGAGGAAACTCGGGCTCTATCACTTTTTGAAGGTGACATGGGAAAGTAGGGCAGGACTAATCACAGGTAAGATTGGATTTAAAAAAAGAAAGAAAGAAAAAAAAAACCTTTTCATAAAACAGAGAATGTTGTAACAAAAATGAATCATAGATCGTAGGTAAGAAATCATTACTAACAGAGCCAAATCTTTAATAAGAGTAGGGAGAGATCCTTCTACAATGAAATAAGATATTTTTTTAAAAAAAGCTCTGAACTGTTTTAATCCTTTTAAAAGGAATTCTTAAACCCTCTCCACCCACTCAGTAAATAAACTATTAGATTTTAGTTCAGCTGAAGTGCAAGAATTCTGTTTTATAGGTTTTTGCCATTGTTTCCCGTGATCTAAAGTTAATTTATTTGAAGGGGCTTCCCTAATAACTCATAAAGTTTAAAAACTGCCAGCTTCCATTTCACAAGACCCATTGATTCAAGTTATGGCGGCTTTTAAAAAGCCAAGTTCCAGAAAGGAAATTCTACCAAGAATGCTTCCGACACAGGGCTGAGCTCCCCAAGGAGCCGAGACAATTCTTACCAATGCTCTGAGGGAAAATGTCTTTCACTTAATCTTTATTTTTTTATTTATTTATTTTTTTTATCATTTTGGGTGAACCTGATTCTCATTCTATTCCACATCCTTTGAGGCATTTTTATTCAGAGGGCTCACACTGACTTCATTAACAGGAGCTGTGAAGTGCAGCTCTACTTTGCCCTGAAAGCTTCTACTGCCTTAAGAAGCACAGGAGCGCGCTTTAGGCAGTTAATGTAGCATCCGTAAGCACAATGCCTTGACAGCCACTACAGACAGAGAAATGTTTTTATCTCTGGTGATTTTTCCCCTTAACTTTCTCTGATGACTCTTCTCCAATTTACAGAAAGAAACTTTATTACTTTGTCACATTTTTTAAATTTTTTCCACATGTAGGCAATATTTCCATGTCATGTGTACTAGACAGGCTTTTTTTATTTTTCCTTTTCTTTCTTCTGGACTACCTCAATTAGTCAGCTGGTTCTCTGTGGGGGGAGAGGAGTTGAAGAAATAGAAGAGAAATACCCATGCCCTGAACTTGTATAGTGAGAAGAGGGAAGACTATATAGTACTCAGTAATTACTAGGCTATAAAAGCTGAATAATCACTATCCAGTCAATACGTATATCCTTATGTATATCAGCTCATTTATCCTTGCAACAGACTCATACTCAGGCATTCTTGGGTCCATAGTTCATACACACAAATGTGCCATACACACAGGTGTATGTATACACAGAAGAATCTTAGGGAGAGTAAATACCCCAAAATTTCAGACTTTATACACAGAGCAAGTGTTAAGATTAAGTTAATCAGACTTTAAAGCGCTTTCTCTCCTGTGATTTTTGTCCTGTTTTTACTACTTATTAAATGTGAGAATGTAATGGAAGGTAATTCAGCTTCTTTAAAACCTAGTTTACTTATTCATAAAAGGAAGAGATAAAGTATATTTGCTTATAGAATGACTGTAAAGATTAAATGGGATAACACACACATAAGACAGTTTTAATCAGTCCTCGGACATGTCCCTTAACATATTAGTTCATTTCTCTTTGCCTTCTTTTACAGTGTTTCCTAGCACACATCCACTAAGACGTTCTTTCGATAATTCCAAAGTAGGCAAAAGTGTCAGTCATTCATAGAAAACATCTATACATGTGAGACATATATTTATGGATTCGTTTGGGGTTTTTATTCATTATTTCAAAAGTCCATTTTTTTTATTTCAGGCAGTCAGTCTTCTGTCCCACAAACATTTGTTGATTCCAGACTCCTTATAAATGGCATCAGAACTAAAAAGATGAAAACACAGGCCCTCCATCTAAGACGTGCTGAGTCTGAGAAATAAACATTTATGGTACAAGGTGAAAACTGCTGTAATACAGGTGGCAACTCACAGAAGAGAAACCTAAATGAACACTAAAGCTGTCTGGAAAGACTTGGTAAAGAGATGTGTCAAATGAGAGAAGAACGGGTAGGAATTAATCTGGTAACAGGGAGAAGAGAGGCCAAAGGGCTGGCACCAGAAGACACAAGGCATGGTGGTATCCAGGAGCTCGAAGTAACATGGCTGTCAGTGGGGCTCAGCCCTCGTCCCTGAGGGAAGGGGCTTTAACAAAATCCAGCATCCAAAAGCCTGTGCGGCCCCACACTGGTTTAGACTGCAATGTTACCAAACTAAGTCACAGCAAGAGTTCAGACAATGATATGCGTCAAGTTGGGTGGAAAGTATTGATACTTGGTTAGCAGCCCACTGGAAGGAAAGTTGTCACTCATCTGAACCAGGTGCTTGGTCACATTAATACTGGGAAGAGTTTCTAACATCTACCTTAGCTGGCAAGGAAAAGTAAAAAAGACTCAAGGGCAAAAGACTAGAGCAAGTTTACTCTCCTTCAGGGAACTGAAATCCCGGAGGAAATACTATCACAAGCCTAAGAACAAGGCTCATTTGAAGAAGGGTAGTGCAAGGCGGTGGCTCCGTCAGACTGCCAGACTCACCCCAGGCATCCACCGTACAGGCAGGGTAGACACCTAATTCCCGACTCCACGGGTTGGCTGCCCTGGGTCAGCTGTTACACTGCCTTGAAAAGCAAGGGATACTGTATTTGATGTAAAAAGAAACCAAAAAGTCCTGGGCTTTAGAGTCAGACTCAGGCAAATCTCAATTTGGCCAGATTCTCTGTGTGCCCTTGAGTACATTACTACTACCATCTCAGAGCCTCAGTTTTCTTATCTGTAAAGTAAGCTGCAGAGTCTGAATCACAGAGATGTTGGAATTAGCAAACACAGGTAGAAAAGAATTTTTCACACTGAAAACCACTGTGTATTAATATAAAAATGCTATTTAAACTTTAGTACACTTAACAGGTATTACAGCTTGCACTATATTAAATAATAAAAACAGTGTATCTACAGAATACATATTTTGAGGATTTTGAGATGGATATACAGAATATTTAGACAAAATTTATGGTTTATTTGATTTCTGAATATGGCTGTCTATTCTGAAGCAACAGAACCAAAGTAATTCTTATTGTAGTCCCCCACTCTGAAGTGAATTCTATTTTTTAAATTTAGTTATTTCTACTAATTTAATTTTCAGCAGTTGTAGTGCTTTTTATTTGCTAACTTAGCTTTTTTAATATAACTGAAATGTTCAAGATCAAATCAATTTACTCAGAACAATGTCTCCACAATTTTATAATATCATAAATGACAAGATAAACTTGCAGTTTTTTTAAAAAAAATTATTTTTAAGAGCTAGATTTAGACATTCAAATTTTCCTATTATTAGTTTGATGTTTCTGAATGTAAACAACAATGAGGATATTTAAAAATTATTCCAATTTACATATTTCCTCAACACAGACGAGCTTTGGGTAAATCTAATCATGTCAGATGCCTGCTTACATGTCTTTAACGGCTCCTTATTCCCTTCAAGAGCAAACCCAAGCTCCTTAACTGGGCAATCAAAGTCCTTCTCATAATCAGTCCCTTATATGTGTTTCAGCTCATCCTTGTCAGTAAACAATCAGCAATCTGAAACCTCAGCTATTACAAACGTTGAAGGGCCAGATATACCATGCTCCATTTTTCATCCCTAAATTTTTTTACTGTTCTGTCTCCATAAAGTCATGCATTATATATATAAATATAATTTATACATATAAATACATATTATAATTATATAATATGTATATATACATATAATTTATATGTATATATATATATATATATGCATATATACCTTCCGTGTGTAAACCTCCAGGAGTACAGTCAGTGGCATCAGTACTCTCAATCTCCTTTACTGCTCTCCTCCAACTCCACCTGCCTCTGTTTAGCTTTGCTCTTAAGATCTCTTCCTAGGGCAGCAAAATAACCACTGCCAGTCCTAGTCTTACGTACTTCATTGCTGTATGTCTCCTGAGAGCTCCAGCACAAATCCTAAGAAAAACTCTGATCAGCTAATCTTAGATCAGATCAGAATCAATGTGGTCATAGAAGAGAGAACTTTTATTCTTGCTAGTTTGAATCATATACAATCCCAAATTTACAAGACACTATGAAAAAAGAAAGGGTGATTCTAGTTCTCCAAAAGAAGGTATATTGGCATGACATAACACATATATAAGATATATATATATAATCATTTCTTCCATGAGCACTATCATGCATTAACCTAAGGAATTAAGTACGTCTTAGTTACCATTACAAATATTTCTCAGGTTCCAGTTGTGTATTGATTTTTTTTTCACTAAATCAGCTTATTCAAGAGCCAACATTTTAAAAAGTGAGTTATATTTCTAAAAATTAGAAATTCAATTATCATGATAGTGGTTAGTTAAAATTTGAAAGAACTTTAAAATAAATCATTTTTAGTTAATAATTACACAGTGTGAAAATAAGTCACCCTAGCTTAAGAGCTAACAAAACCAAAGTTACCATACAACAAGTACTGGCCATAAATATTTCTAAAAGAAATATAATACTGGAGAAGGAAAGGCAGAGGAAGGAGAAAGGGACATGAGGTAAAGACAAGAGAGAAGAAAGTAGGAAAGGAAGACACAAGGAGAGAAAGAATTGGGATATTATATTTAAAGAAAAGGAACTCTTACTAGGAGTTTTTATCTCCTCATACCACATACCAAACCTAAAACATGGTGCAAGACTCGTGGATGTTTAAATGTCTAAGACACTAAAGTTGTTGAATCTGTTCCTGAGGACTGGGAATAATAAAAAATAAATCCTTCCTCATGTACGAAGATTAATCATATAGTTTAGCAAGGGTTTCTAAGACAGCAGGTTTTCATTGACATGCAAATGGAAATCTTTCTTTTGCATGAATCACCCTGAAAGTACTAATTAGAACTTAAAATTCTTGTTTGTAAATCATATGAATCTTATGAAATATGCTTCTGCCTTAGAGAACTGTTTCCTAAGGGCTACCATATGACCAGAGTGTGGAGCAGATGTTATCAGACAGACGAAGACAACCTTGGAAAGCTCAGAGCAGCTCGTGATAGCTAAGGGAGCAAAGCCCTATTGGATTTCTATAAGTAAGCGCTATGAGAGGGAAAAGCTTTCTGCTAAGTGGTCCACTAGGGTTTTAGTCAGGTGAGCATTTGTACTCCTAGGTCATAGTCTGTGAAAGTAAATAAGTTAAAATTCCTGATTCAGTTAGGAAGATGCAAAAGTGATTCCTTTATACTGTAATTTGGAGGAAACAATTAGAAGCTAGGATGTGGGTTCGATTGGAACTCAATCTTTATTGATCTGTATGTAAACTATATGCTGAATGTAGTCAGCCAAACAGTATCTGTAAGGATCTCTTCAAATCCAGACTGTTATGCTTTACTCTGGGAAGCCCAGTGGCAAGACTGTAACAGTGTAATCACTCTGGGAGAGGCCTTGACTCTGAATATATTTAAGACATTTGCTGAAAACAAAACAAAACAATAAAAAACCAATTCATTATACTGTATACCGGAAACTAACGCAATATTGTAAATATTCAACTAAAAAAAAAAAAAAAGAAAGAAAGAAAACACCTCTAAGAGGAGTTCCCCCAGCTTTGTCAAAGATGGCCTTTGCTGGCACTGTCCATTGTCCTGATTTTTCATTTGCAGGTGTTTCTATCTGGCGTACATCTTGGAATCTGGGCCACGAGAGCATTTTTGTTCATGGTAAATTACTCATTTTAAATGAAATTAAAAGAGTATCAGGACGTAAATGACATTAAAATATCTTCCAATTTCCATTTACTTTCTCTTTCGCCCTGATGAGTCCGCTATACCCCTGATATCTTCTTTGACTTTTTTTTTTTTTCCCACTCATAACACTACAATAAATCTGAACTTAAGTCCTGTCCTGAGTTCTCTTCTAAAATACAAAAGCCACAGGACATCCACTTTGTCACCAACCAGAGAACTTCTCAATTTAATACATACTTTGAATAGTAAAGGTCAAAGACATAACCAGGAAGTAACCCTGATGGAATCCATCCTGCCTTCTCCTTTGCTGCTTTCCTAGCACAGCTGGAATTTAGCTCAGGTGATTGCAGTCCTTCCCTCTCGACTCATTTCCCCTCCCCTTCAGATGCTCAGTGCATTTCCTGTGGTTCAGTCTTAATATTATTTATTCTCAGAAGACAAACTTTGGTTCAAAGAGATTTTAGATATCCAAAAGCTGGTTTGTAAATAATGTAGAAAATTAGGATTGATTATCTTAGGTCTTTAAAAATCATGCCATCTATCCTGAAAAGACGGTTACTTCTTGGAAGAAAAGTTATGACCAACCTAGATAGCACATTCAAAAGCAGAGACATTACTTTGCCAACAAAGGTCCGTCTAGTCAAGGCTATGGTTTTTCCAGTGGTCATGTATGGATGTGAGAGCTGGACTGTGAAGAAAGCTGAGCACCAAAGAATTGATGCTTTTGAACTGTGGTGTTGGAGAAGACTCTTGAGAGTCCCTTGGACTGCAAGGAGATCCAACTGGTCCATTCTGAAGGAGATCAGCCCTGGGATTTCTTTGGAAAGAATGATGCTAAAGCTGAAACTCCAGTACTTTGGCCACCTCATGCGAAGAGTTGACTCATTGGAAAAGACTCTGATGCTGGGAGGGATTGGGGGCAGGAGGAGAAGGGGACGACAGAGGATGAGATGGCTGGATGGCATCACTGACTCGATGGACGTGAGTCTGAGTGAACTCTGGGAGTTGGTGATGGACAGGGAAGCCTGGCATGCTGTGATTCATGGGGTCACAAAGAGTCGGACACGACTGAGTGACTGAACTGAACTGATACTGCTTTACAAGGTTCAGATACTGAAGAAAAAAATATCTGAAAATATACAACTTCAGCCTAGCACATCTTCTGTTTTCCTATTTGGTTCCCATATCTATGCAAGACTGTCCTTAACTTACAAGCCAAAGAACTTGTAAGTTCAACCTGCATGTGCTCAGGCTTTCAAATTATATTATCAATACCCTGAAATAATGCATTTCTATTGTCAAAAACACATGGCTGCCAAATTTGTCATTACTTTATTATGTAAGTAAAATGTGTTCTTCATCTCTCAGGGTTACGGGGAAAATAAAAAGGAAATACTAGGTTATCTTGTTAGGAAGTATATGTCCCACCATGGCAAAGTGGAAAATGCTATTAGCTTAATAATTGTCCACTCATCCCTTAGAGAGAGAACAGGTCTTTCTTTGGGGAAGAACCTCGATAAGGCACTTGGTATTGTAAGATCCTAAAAATATTAGTGTTGGTAGGAGAAGCCACAACAAAGTTATAAGATGAACAAGCCTCCTTGAGGTAAAGGGAGGAATTTTAATCTCTCTTAGAAAGGAGGAGAACACAGAGGGAAATGCAGAGAGGGAAGCAGATGGGGGTAGGGAGGTGGTGGGGAGGAAGCTGAGGTGAAGAGGTCCTTAGGTGGAGAAGGTCTTCAGAAATTTACTGGAAAAGCAGAGACTAATATTTTAAAGTGCCAGGGTTTGATGTGAAGTTATTTCCACTATAAATGTCCTTTTACCTTCTCACACCTCTCCAATTCTACAACACTTGAGAACATTTTGTATAAGGAGTGCATATTAGGGGAAAGTTAGGCTAGAATCTGTTTCATGTCTGCGTTAAATGTCATTGGAATGACTGTATATAGAAAAGGAAGGAAATGGGAGGTAAAGAGACCTGGAAAACACAGGCACCATCCTCCCCTCAAAGTGCAGAAGCTTGAGGGCTACTTTTGGTCAAATATACAAAAGGTTTAGTTAACATTCTTTTAATTAATTAAAATTTAACCACTGGAGGATGTATGATCTCCAACAACTCTGACATAATTAGTGCAGACAAAGAAAGCTACCCTTAGTAGTTGTATAAAGTGCAAAATAACAGAGTTGTAAAACATTGATTCCCCAGTAAAGGATCCCAGGTGCAGAAGACGGAGAAAAAAATACCCACCCAATTGTCACACTTACTCCATTCTTTATAACACAGAGGAGTTATAAGCCTTCTTAGACAAGGGCTATAAAATACTGAGAGCTCCCCAGAGGACAGAGCAGCCTAGGAACAAGGTTTTATTAATTGCAGGGTTTATTAAGCATGAATCAATTCCCTGTGCCTCCTCATATAACTTGGGCCTACTATTCATTTATAGGAATTTTTAGGTCCAGAAAAATTTTTGCAAGCATTTTTCTTTCGAGGCAGATGGAGCCTTGGATGTAGAGTAGTTTTTTCCTCTATTTTTTTCTAGGAGTGAATATTTTATAATTCATAGTATCTTTTCTTTACAGTGAATTTTTTCCTGTTTTTGTTTTCCTTAGTCCCTTTTTAATCTGTATGCTTCTGAAGGAAAGGAAAAAATGAACAAGAAAAAAAAAAGCCCATGTTGTTTTTCCACTTGTGAGAATTACATTCTGTTCATATTTTTATCCCCAGTGCCTAACACAATATACAATAGATGTTCAATAAACACTTTCTGAGTGAATGTTTAAATTCTCCTTCTGAGCCTATAAGCTGGCTTCTCCCATGTGTAATTTTTCACTCTTTCTCTACTGAGCTCTGTGTCTTGGAGGTAAAACTGATTAGTACAAAGTACATCAATGGAGTTCCAAGTATTGAGGCTTCCTTATGACTTTCCAGAAAGAATGAAGGGATGGAACCAAAGCAGAAAGAATACCCAGCTGTAGATGTGTCTGGTGATAGAAGTAAAGTCCGATGCTGTAAAGAACAATATTGCATAGGAACCTGGAATGTCAGGTCCATGAATCAAGGCAAATTGGAAGTGGTCAAACAAGAGATGGCAAGAGTAAGTGTTGACATTCTAGGAATTAGCGAACTAAAATGGACTGGAATGGGTAAATTTAACTCAGAGGACCATTATATCTACTACTGTGGGCAGGAATCCCTCAGAAGAAACGGTGTGGCCATCATGGTCAACAAAAGAGTCCGAAATGCAGTACTTGGATGCAATCTCAAAAACGACAGAATGATCTCTGTTCGTTTCCAAGGCAAACCATTCAATGTCACAGTAATCCAAGTCTATGCCCCAACCAGTAACGCTGAAGAAACTGAAGTTGAACGGTTCTATGAAGACCTACAAGACCTTTTAGAACTAACACCAAAAAAGGATGTCCTTTTCATTATAGGGGACTGGAATGCAAAAGTAGGAAGTCAAGAAACACCTGGAGTAACAGGCAAATTTGGCCTTGGAACACGGAATGAGGCAGGGCAAAGACTAACAGAGTTTTGCCAAGAAAATGCACTGGTCATAGCAAATACCCTCTTCCAACAACACAAGAGAAGACTTTATACATGGACATCACCAGATGGTCAACACCGAAATCAGATCGATTATATTCTTTGCAGCCAAAGATGGAGAAGCTCTATCCAATCAGCAAAAACAAGACCAGGAGCTGACTGTGGCTCAGACCATGAACTCCTTATTGCCAAATTCAGACTGAAATTGAAGAAAGTAGGGAAAACTACTAGACCATTCAGGTATGACCTAAATCAAATCCCTTATGATTATACAGTGGAAGTGAGAAATAGATTTAAGGGCCTAGATCTGATAGATAGAGTGCCTGATGAACTATGGAATGAGGTTCATGACATTGTACAGGAGACAGGGATCAAGACCATCCCCATGGAAAAGAAATGCAAAAAAGCAAAATGGCTATCTGGGGAGGCCTTGCAAATAGCTGCAAAAAGAAGAGAAGCAAAAAGCAAAGGAGAAAAGGAAAGATATAAACATCTGAATGCAGAGTTCCAAAGAATAGCAAGAAGAGATAAGAAAGCCTTCTTCAGCGATCAATGCAAAGAAATAGAGGAAAACAACAGAATGGGAAAGACTAAGGATCTATTCAAGAAAATCAGAGATACCAAAGGAACATTTCATGCAAAGATGGGCTCGATAAAGGACAGAAATGGTGTGGACCTAACGGAAGCAGAAGATATTAAGAAGAGGTGGCAAGAATACACAGAAGAACTGTACAAAAAAGAGCTTCACGACCCAGATAATCATGATGGTGTGATCACTGACCTAGAGCCAGACATCCTGGAATGTGAAGTCAAGTGGGCCTTAGAAAGCATCACTAGGAACAAAGCTAGTGGAGGTGATGGAATTCCAGTGGAGCTATTCCAAATCCTGAAAGATGATGCTGTGAAAGTGCTGCACTCAATATGCCAGCAAATTTGGAAAACTCAGCAGTGGCCACAAGATTGGAAAAGGTCAGTTTTCATTCCAATCCAAAAGAAAGGCAATGCCAAAGAGTGCTCAAACTACCGCACAATTGCACTCATCTCACATGCTAGTAAAGTAATGCTCAAAATTCTCCAAGCCAGGCTTCAGCACTATGTGAACCGTGAACTTCCTGATGTTCAAGCTGGTTTTAGAAAAGGCAGAGGAACCAGAGATAAAATTGCCAACATCCGCTGGATCATGGAAAAAGCAAGAGAGTTCCAGAAAAACATCTATTTCTGCTTTATTGACTATGCCAAAGCCTTTGACTGTGTAGATCACAATAAACTGTGGAAAATTCTGAGAGAGATAGGAATACCAGACCACCTGATCTGCCTCTTGAGAAATCTGTATGCAGGTCAGGAAGCAACAGTTAGAACTGGTCATGGAACAACAGACTGGTTCCAAATAGGAAAAGGAGTACGTCAAGGCTGTATATTGTCACCATGTTTATTTAACTTATATGCAGAGTACATCATGAGAAATGCTGGACTGGAGGAAACACAAGCTGGAATCAAGATTGCTGGGAGAAATATCAATAACCTCAGATATGCAGATGATACCACCCTTATGGCAGAAAGTGAAGAGGAACTCAAAAGCCTCTTGATGAAAGTGAAAGTGGAAAGTGAAAAGGTTGGCTTAAAGCTCAACATTCAGAAAACGAAGATCATGGCATCTGGTCCCATCACTACATGGGAAATAGATGGAGAAACAGTGGAAACAGTGTCAGACTTTGTTTTTCTGGGCTCCAAAATCACTGCAGATGGTGACTGCAGCCATGAAATTAAAAGACACTTACTCCTTGGAAGGAAGGTTATGGCCAACCTAGATAGCATATTCAAAAGCAGATACATCACTTTGCCAACAAAGGTTCACCTAGTCAAGGCTATGGTCTTTCCTGTGGTCATGTATGGATGTGAGAGCTGGACTGTGAAGAAAGCTGAGCGCCGAAGAATTGATGCTTTTGAACTGTGGTGTTGGAGAAGACTCTTGAGAGTCCCTTGGACTGCAAGGAGATCCAACCGGTCCATTTTGAAGGAGATCAGACCTGGGATTTCTTTGGAAGGAATGATGCTAAAGCTGAAACTCCAGTATTTTGGACACCTCATGCGAAGAGTTGACTCATTGGAGAAGACTCTGATGCTGGGAGGGATTGAAGGCAGGAGGAGAAGGGGACGACAGAGGATGAGATGGCTGGATGGCATCACTGACTCGATGAATGTGAGTCTGGGTGACCTCCGGGAGCTGGTGATGGATAGGGAGGCCTGGCGTGCTGCGGTTCATGGGGTCCCAAAGAGTCGGACACGACTGAGCGACTGATCTGATCTGATCTATGACTTTGATTAATGGGAAGCACCATTAATCTTCCCTAATTAATGGTTGCTGATGGGAGAATGACATTAGGGTATTTATTCTCTGTGGGTCTTCCCTCAAAGACCACACCTCCTATCAGTGATGCTCTCCATTTCTCTGTGTTCCAGGAATCACTTCATCCCAGTGTTCTTTTAGCCTTAGGATAAATATGACTTCAAACAGTTGTTAGCCTAGGGAACTTCAAGTACCTTGAAAGTGAAAGTGAAGTCACTCAGTCATGTCCAACTCTTTGCGACCCCATGGACTGACTATAGCCTACCAAGCTCCTCAGTCCATGGGGTTTTCCAGGCAAGAATACTGGAGTGGGCTACCATTTCCTTCTCCAGGGGATCTTCCCGACCCAGGGATTGAACCCAGGTCTCCCGCGTTGCAGGCAGACGCTTTACCTTCTGAGCCACCAAGGAACTCCTACTGGTACCCTTAAATCCTGTCCATGACTTTGGAAGTTTATTAAACTCTCCTCAATTATCCAATTTATTGTGTCATCTGTTTCCTGCTGGGACCTTGACTAAGAGCCTTATGATTTATAAAATACTATCAAAGTTCAAAGGTAATAAAATGAAAAATTCAATATCTGAACTTTTTTTTTTAATGACAGCTGAGTCTGTTGATGATCTGGATACCTCAGGCTGTCTTTTTTTTTTAACTGAAGGCAAAACTGGTTTTTATTTCTTTCCTGACTAAATATTTAACCAGCTTTATTGAGCTAGTTATGATGTGGGAGCTTTGTTCTGATGAAGGTGCTCGGAAGTATTTTGTAGCTACTAGCTACAATAGCTATGAAAATATCTTTCTATTTAAAAATGTGCATTAAATTATACTTCTGTGAAATTTTAGATTAAAGTAAGATAAGTAAGAAAGAAGAAACTGTGAACTATATTGTTAAGAAAGGTTATTTAGATGATTATACAGCAAAATTTTACTAAATGTTCATTTATACTTACAAAAAAGAAATTTAATTAAAACATGGAGCTCAAAATTTCTATTAATCACTCTATGTTATTATACATGATTAAATCAATGGACTAATGTTTTTTATTTCAAGCATCTATAATATAATAAAATACACATGTAACTAATTAAGAGAATAAAACTATTTTCTCAATATCTAGTGTTCTGAATTTTTCTTAAATCACTGAGTGGAGTTTATTTCAATATATAATAAAAACTAACTTAAAATCCATATTCATATTGCTTCAACAGTAAAAAATCAGTCTTTTAAACTTTTCTAAAATATTTAAATTTTTAAAGATCCATCAGAACAACAAGAACAAAGCCATGATAGCATTTTTTCATCCATCTTAATACTAGTCTCCCCAACTCAAATACAAAGATAAAGAAAAAGTCATGAGGGAAAAGGTATGAGAAAGAGAAAAATAGGGGGAGAAAAGCTGCCAAAGTATTATTTCCTTTCTTTCCTCCTTGGATATCAACACTGGGGCTCTCTATGCCAAGAAGCTTCTTAAGTTTTATAGAAGCTTCAAGATTATAGCTGGATTGGATTAAATTCAAAATGCCCTGTAGCATCACACTCAGTTCCTCCTTATGTGGATGAAAGAACAGATTTCTCTTCCTGGATTTTCATTTTTTCCCACTTGCCAGTGTGTTTTGGCAGGGTGAGAAGTGGAGGTGGCAAGCATGGTGGTGCTCAGATCCTCACCGATTATAAAGTGACTCCACTCATTGTTTGCTACTGAGCCACCACTCTGTTTTCAATTTTCTTTGCACACTGGTCTATGAACTTCCTGCTCTCATTACTTCATTTAAGCTCAGATAAAAATATTTATTAGGGATGACTTGAGCATACCACTGCAGAAGTGATAGCCAAAACATTGGCTTCTTATCCTGGTGCACACCATGATTTAACTACCCATTTGCTTGACTCTGACATTTTCTGGTATCAAGTATTTATCACCTCATGAATGCTCTTTCTCCAAATTCTGTCTCTCCTTCTTGAAATGTTTATATACTTGTCAAATTGAGTTTCTTAGGAGTCCAATTTTATAATTTCAGAAAACAAATTTGTTCCCCATTGGTTACTGCTTCCATTCTAAACTCCTCTGTATAAAATTTCCCAAAGTGTTTGATGTGGTTGCTCTCTTCATGTTCAATCATGTGCTGTATTACCTCCTACTCAATACTTCTGCTCTAGTCATATCAGACCAGAGAATATTATTTAACCCGTTCTGTCAACCAAAGCTATGCTTATCCTTATATTTATCCTTCTGCTACTGATCTACTGCCTTTTTTATTAGTTTATATATGTTTTCTTTCTCTTTTTAAATTGTTCTTCTTAAACAATTATCTGGACAGTATATATAGGGAAAGTTTGGGAAGGATGAAAAGGCCAGAAGATTAAGTCTGATCAAGTACTGGCTTCTTATGAGTCATTGTTTTTATTTTTAATATTTTTCCACTTCAACAGCAGTGGCACAAGATCCCAAATAGCCACACAAAGACAGAGATCCTTTAGGTTTGGAAAAGAGAATTTGAAATGTTCCAGAACTACTGCTTACTTTTAGTTCTATTGAATTTTAGCCAAAGAATATTGTCCATGTATTACCAATTCTGAGAACTCCCAGGGAATTTGACTTTGAAGTCCAGTGGGATCTGATTACAGAACTTAACTGGACTGGTGAAAAAGACACTTGGAGAGCTTTGTTTGTGCCAAAACCCATCATACAGGAGTAGTGACCCCACAAGAGGCTAAGCTAGACTTGCGTGTGAGTGTCCAGGAGTCTCCGGCAGAGTTGTGGGTCAACAGTGGCCTGCCGTGGGGTCAGGGGCACTGAATACGACAGTTCTGGAAGCTGCAGGGTGTGCCGGCCTAAGTGCTTTGGAAGGAGGTCACCATTACTGCTGTTACCCTTACCATAGTTTGGCTTCAGGCCAACCTACGTGGAGGGAACACTATCTCAGCCATCAACAGAAAATTGGATTAAAGATCTACTTAAGATATATCTACTTAAGATATACTTAAGATATGCACATTCTGGAATGTGAAGTCAAGTGGGCCTTAGAAAGCATCACTACGAACAAAGCTAGTGGAGGTGATGGAATTCCAGTGGAGCTATTCCAAATCCTGAAAGATGATGCTGTGAAAGTGCTACACTCAATATGCCAGCAAATTTGGAAAACTCAGCAGTGGCCACAAGATTGGAAAAGGTCAGTTTTCATCCCAATCCCAAAGAAAGGCAATGCCAAAGAGTGCTCAAACTACCGGTGTTCGGTAAAGCAGAAAACGAAGATCATGGCATCTGGTCCCATCACTACATGGGAAATAGATGGAGAAACAGTGGAAACAGTGCCAGACTTTCTTTTTCTGGGCTCCAAAATCACTGCAGATGGTGACTGCAGCCATGAAATTAAAAGACGCTTACTCCTTGGAAGGAAAGTTATGACCAACCTAGATAGCATATTCAAAAGCAGAGACATCACTTTGCCAACAAAGGTTCGCCTAGTCAAGGCTATGGTCTTTCCTGTGGTCATGTATGGATGTGAGAGCTGGACTGTGAAGAAGGGCTGAGCACCGAAGAATTGATGCTTTTGAACTGTGGTGTTGGAGAAGACTCTTGAGAGTCCCTTGGACTGCAAGGAGATCCAACCGGTCCATTCTGAAGGAGATCAGCCCTGGGATTTCTTTGGAAGGAACGATGCTAAAGCTCAAACTCCAGTATTTTGACCACCTCATGCAAAGAGTTGACTCATTGGAGAAGACTCTGATGCTGGGAGGGATTGGGGGCAGGAGGAGAAGGGGACGACAGAGGATGAGATGGCTGGATGGCATCACTGACTCGATGAATGTGAGTCTGAGTGACCTCCGAGAGCTGGTGATGGATAGGGAGGCCTGGCGTGCTGCAGTTCATGGGGTCGCAAAGAGTCGGACACGACTGAGAGACTGATCTGATCTGATTACATCTACTACTGTGGGCAAGAATCTCTTAGAAGAAATGAAGTAGCCCTCAAAGTCAACAAAACAGTCTGAAAAACAGTGCTTGGTTGCAGTCTCAAAAATGACAGAATTATCTCTGTTCATTTCCAAAGCAAACCAATCAGTATCACAGTAATCCAAGTCTATGCCCCAACCACAAATATCAAAGAAGCTGAAGGTGAATGGTTCCATGAAGACCTACAAGACCTTCTAGAACTAATACCCAAAAAAATGGCCTTTTCCTCATAGGGGACATGAATGCAAAAGTAGGAAGTCAAGAGATATCTGGAGTAACAGGTAAGTTAGGTCTTGGAGTACAAAATGAAGGAGGGCAAAGGCTAATGGTTTTGCCAAGAACACACACTGGTCACAGCACATGCCATCATTCAACAATACAAGAGACGGCTCTACACATGGACATCACCAGATAATCGTTACCGAAAACAGATTAATTATATTCTTGCAACCAAAGATGGAAAAGCTCTATACAGTCAGCAACATAAGGCTGGGAGATAGCCGTAGCTCAGATCATGAACACCATGTTGCAAAATTCAGACTTAAATTTAAGAAAGTAGGGAAAACCACTAGACCATTCAGGTATCAGTTCAGTTCAGTCACTCAGTCGTGTCTGACTCTTCACGACCCCATGAATTGCAGCACGCCAGGCCTCGCTGTCCATCACCAACTCCCGGAGTTCACCCAGACCCATGTCCATCGAGTCAGTGATGCCATCCAGCCATCTCATCCTCTGTCATCCCCTTCTCCTCCTGCCCCCAATCCCTCCCAGCATCAGAGTCTTTTCCAATGAGTCAACTCTTCACATGAGGTGGCCAAAGTACTGGAGTTTCAGCTTCAGCATCATTCCCTCCAAAGAAATCCCAGGGTTGATCTCCTTCAGAATGGACTGGTTGGATCTCCTTGCAGTCCAAGGGACTCTCAAGAGTGTTCTCCAACACCACAATTCAAAAGCATCAATTCTTCAGTGCTCAGCTTTCTTCACAGTCCAGCTCTCACATCCATACATGACCACTGGAAAAACCATAGCCTTGACTAGACGGACCTTTGTCTCTGCTTTTGAATATGCTACCTAGGTTGGTCATAACTTTCCTCCAAGGAGTAAGTGTCTTTTAATTTCATGGCTGCAGTCACCATCTGCAGTTATTTTGGAGCCCAAAAAAATAGTTTGACACTGTTTCCCCATCTATTTGCCATGAAGTGATGGGACCAGATGCCATGATCTTTGTTTTCTGAATGTTGAGCTTTAAGCCAACTTTTTCACTCTCCACTTTCACTTTCATCAAGAGGCTTTTAGTTCCTCTTCACTTTCTGCCATAAGGGTGGTGTCATCTGCATATCTGAGGTTGTTGATATTTCTCCCGGCAATCTTGATTCCAGCTTGTGGTATAACCTATATCAAACCCCTTATGATTATACAGTGGAAGGGACAAATATATTCAAGGGTTTAGAAATGATAGACTGCCTGAAGATCTATGGATGAAGGTTCATTAACATTGTATACGAGGGGGTGATCAAAACCATCCCTAAGAAAAGAAAGGCAAAATGGTCATCTGAGGAGGTCTAAAAAATAGCTAGGAAAGGAAGAGAAGCGAAAGGCAAAGGAGAAATGGAAAGATATACCCATCTGAATGCAGAGTTCCGAAGAACATCAAGGAGAGATAACAAAGCCTACCTCAGTGATCATTACAAAGAAATAAAAGAAAACAACAGAATGGAAAAGACTAGAGATCTCTTCAAGAAAATTAGAAACACCAAGGGAACATTTCATGCAAATATGGGCACAATAAAGGACAGAAATGGTATGGACCTAATAGAAGCAGAAGATATTAATAAGAGAAGGCAGGAAAACACAAAAGAACTGCAAAAAATTATCTGAATGACCCAAAGAACCATGATCGTGTGATGACTCACCTAGATCCAGACATCCTGGAGTGCAAAGTCAAGTGGGGTTTAGGAAGCATCACTACGAACAAAGTGAGTGGAGTTGATGGAATTCCAGCTGAACTATTTCAAAAACCTAAAATGTGATGCTGTGAAGTGCTGCACTCAATATGCCAGCAAATTTGGAAAACTCGGAGAGGGGATTACAGAACTGGAAAAGGTCAGTTTTCATTCCAGTGTCAAAAAAAAGCAATGCCAAAAAATGTTCAAACTACTGCACAATTGCACTCATCTCACACGCTAGCAAAGTAAAGCTCAAAATTCTCCAAGCCAGGCTTCAACTGTATGTGAACTGAGAACTTCCAGGTGTTCAAGCTGGATTTAAAAAAGGAACCAGAGATCATATTGCAAATATCCATTGGATCATAGAAAAAGTAAGAGAGTTCCAGAAAAATATATAGTTCTGCTTCATTGACTATGCTTAAGCCATTGACTGTATGAAACACAACAAACTGGAAAATTCTTAAAGGGTTGGGAATACCAGACCACCTTACCTGCCTTCTGAGAAATCTGTAGGCAGGTCAGGAAGCAACAGTTAGAACTGGACATGGAGCCATGAATTGGTTCAAAATTGGGAAAGCAGTACGTCAAGGCTGTATATTGTCACCATGCTTATTTAACTTATATGTAGATATTTAACTTATATGTAGAGTACCTCATGCAATGCTAAACTGGATGAAGCCCAAGCTGGAATCAAGATTGCCAGGAGAAATATCAGATATGCAGATGACACCACCTTTCTGGCAGAAAGTAAAGAGGAACTACAAAGCCTCTTGATGAATGTGAAAGAGGAAAGTGGAAAATGCTAGCTTAAATCTCAACATCTATAAAATTAAGATCGTGGCATCTGGTCTCATCACCTCAAGGCAAATCGATGGGGAAACAGTGGAAACAGTGATAAACCTTATTTTCTTGGACTCCAAAATCACTGCAGATGGTGATTACAGCCAGGAAATTAAAAGACACTTGCTCCCCTGGAAGAAAAGATACAACCAACCTAGACAGCATATTAAAAAGCAGACATTACTTTGCAGACAAAGGTCCATCTAGTCAAAGCTATGGTTTTTCCAGTAGTTATGTATTTATGTGAGAGTTGGATCATTAAGAAAGCTGAGCACTGAAGAATTAATGTTTTTGAACTGTGGTGTTGAAGAAGACTTTTGAGAATCCCTTGGACTGCAAGGAGATCAAATCAGTTGATCCTAGATGAAATAAGCCCTGAATATTAATTGGAAGGACTGATGCTGAAGGTGAAACTCCAATACTTTGGTGACCTGATGTGAAGACTGACTCATGGAAAAGATCCTGATGCTGGGAAAGATTGAAGGCAGGAGGAGAAGGGGACGACAGTAGATGAGATGCTTGGATGGCATCACCGAGTCAAGGGACATGACTTTGAGCAAGCTCTGAGAGTTAATGATGGACAGGAAGGCCTGGCGTGCTGCAGGGGTAGCAAAGATTCAGACACAGCGGAGCAACTGAACTGACTGATTACCAATTCTTTGATATTTCTTAAGGCTTCCTTTGGGTTTCCCTGGTGGCTCAGATGGTAAAGAGTTCTCCTGAAATGCTAAAGATTCAGGTTCGAACCCTGGGTTGGGAAGATCCCCTGGAGAAGGGAATGGCAACCCCCTCCAATATTCTTGCCTGGAAAATCCCACAGACAGAGGAGCCTGGTGGGCCAAAGTCCATGGCGTCACAAGAGTCAGAAACTACTTAGTGACTAAACCACCACCACTGTCCCCAAGGCTTCCTTTGTTATTTGGAATAAGGTTCAGTTCTATAAATGTTCTGCATATGTCTAAAAAACATGATTTTGCTTGGATTTTGAGGTGAAGCTACACACACACAAGCACGTGATACAGATAGCTTCTTGTGTTGTTCACATTCCTCAATTCATCTCATTATTTTTGCCTGCTTAGTTTATAGTTTCTATTAGAATTCCCAGGGAGTGAAGAATTCTTCAATTTTTCCTTTTATATCTGTCAGATTTCTATTTAAGTATTTTGAGAGTGTATTTAAATTGGATTATCCTCTGAATTTATTACCCTATTTGTCACTGAATCCCATCTCACCAAATGAGAAGCTTGGTGTAGCACTAGGATTGCTGGGCTGCGTCATAAACCCCAGATACACTGGACTAGGAACATAAGAACTATTAGTATGACTGATGCTTGAAATATTACTGGAGATGAATATGTATTATTTGATGGCAGGGTGACATCTAATTCATTTGTGTCCACTTTGCTCAGCTCACACCCTGGAATTCAGGGTCTTCATAAATGAATTCCATGGGCAACAATATTTTTCAGAGTACGAAAACAATAAAGCAAAGAAAGGAAAATAGTTATAAAACTGCAAACATATTATCAAAATTCTGATTCCCAATTAAACAGTTGAAAGGATGGTTTCTCTCTTTTTTTTTGGCTGCACCACAGAGCATGCATGATCTTCTGTGTGCACAGCTACTCAGTCATGTCTGACTCTTTGTGACCCTATGGACTGTAGCCCGCCATGCTCCACTGTCCATGGAATTTTCCAGGCAAGAATACTGGAGTGGGTTGTTGTTCAGTTGCTAAGTTATGACCAACTCTTTGAAACCCCATGGACTACAATGTGCCAGGCTTCCCCGTTCTTCACTCTCTCCTGAAGTTTGCTCAAATTCATGTCCACTGAGTAGGTGATTCTATCTAACCATCTCATCTTCTGCTTCCCCCTTCTCCTTTTGCCTTCAGTTTGTCCAGCAGCAGGGTCCTTTCCAATGAGACAGCTCTTCACATCAGGTGGATCAAGTATTAGAGCTTCAGCTTCAGCATCAGACCTTGCAATGAATATTCAGGGTTGATTTCCTTTAGGGTTGACTGCTTTGATCTCCTTGCAGACCAAATGATTCTCAAGAGTCTTCTCCAGCACCATATTTCAAAAGCATCGATTCTTCAGTGTTCAGCATTCTTTATGGTCCAACTCTCACATCCATTATGGACAACTCGAAAAACCATAGCTTTGACTAGATGGACCTTTATCTGCAAGGTAATGTCTCTGCTTTTTAATACACTGTCTGGGTTTTTCATAGCTGTTCTTCCAAGGTGCAAGTGTCTTTTAATTTCCTGGCTGCAATCACCATCTGCATGATTTTGGAGTCCAAGAAAATAAAATATGTCCCTGCTTTCACGTTTTCCCTATCTATTACCCATGAAGTGATGGGACCAGATGCCATGATCTTTGTTTTTTAATGTTGTTTTAAGCCAGCTTTTCCACTCTCCTCTTTCACCCTCATCAAGAGGCTCTTTAGTTCCTCTTCATTTTCTGCCATTAGAGTGATATCGTCTCCAAACTGAAATTTGTAAATATTTCCCCCAGCAGTCTTTATTCCAGCTTGTGATTCATCCAGCCCAGCATTTCATATGATGTACTCTGCATAGAAGTTAAATAAGCAGGGTAATGCCTTGTCATCATCCTTGCCCAACCAGTCCATGATTCCATGTCTGGTTCAAACTGTTGCTTCTTGACCTGCAAATAGGTCTCTCAGGAGGCAGATAAGGTGGTCTGGTATATTTTCATCTCATCAAGAATTTTCCACGGTTCTGTTGTGTTTCAGTCAAAGCTTGCTTGGTGGCTTAGATGGTAAAGAATCTATCTGCAAGGAGTGAGACCCAGGTTTGATCCCTGGATCAGGACGATCCCCTGGAAAAGGGCATGGCAACCTATTCCATTCTTGACTGGAAAATTCCATGACAGAGGAACCTGGTGGGCTACAGTCCATGGAGTCACAAAGAGTCTGACTGAGGGACTAACACTTCGTACAGTCAAAGGCTTTATTTAGCATAGTAAGTTAAGCAGAAGTAGACATTTTTCTGGAATTCTGTTACTTTCTCTGTGATTCAATGAATGCTGGCACCTTGATCTCTGGCTCCTCTGCCTTTTCTAATCCAACTTTGTACATCTGGAAGTTCTTGGTTCGTGTACTTTTGAAGCCTAGCTTAAAGGATTTTTAGCAGAACCTTACTAGTATGTGAAATGAATGCAACCGTACAGTAGTTTGAACATTCTTTAGCATTGCCCTTCTTTGGGATGGGGATGAAAACTGACTTTTTTCAGTCCAGTGGTCAGTTCTGAGTTTCCCAAATTTGCTGGCTTATTGAGTGCAGCACTTTAGTAGCATCATCTTTTTAAGATTTGAAATAGCTCAGCTAGAATTTCATCACCTCCAGTAGCTTTGTTCACAGTGATAGTGCCTAAGGCCCACTTGACTTTGCACTCCATGATGTCTGGCTCTAGGTTAGCGATCACACATTGTGGTTATCCAGGTCATTAAGACCTTTTTTCTACAGTTCTTCTGTGTATTCTTGCCACCTCTTTTTAATTTCTTCTTCTCCTGTTAGGTTCTTACATTTTCTGTCCTTTATCTTGCCCATCCTTGCATTAAATGTTCACTTGATATCTCCAGTTTTCTTAAAGGGTTCTCTAGTTTTTCTAATTCTATTGCTTTCCTGTATTTCTTTGCATTATTTTATTTAAGTTCCCTGACCAAGGATCAAACCCATGACCTCTACATTGGAGACAAGGTTCCTAACCACTGAACAGACAAAGAACTCCTAAAAAGCTTCCTTTTTTAGATTTCAAAAATCACATGAGTTGCAAATCATGTATCAAACAACTGATAAAACTATCACAATTAAATCTTGGGGAAATTAGAAAAAAAGAAAATACTATGAAATGAAATAAATGATATTTATTACTTCCTGTGTTAAACCCGACTGGGCTACTTTAAACTGCTTATCTCAATGAACACCTTAACAATCTTATGGTAAATATAAATATCTTCATTTTATAGAGAAAAAATGAAGACCAAAGTATCTAAATAATTTACTCAATTTCAAGTAACTAGTAGTAAACTGAGACAAAAATGAAAAATGTTTCAATGTTCTACACCCAAGATTATCAAGAATACATTTCTGGTTGAGAGAGGTTTGGTTTAATATTTGCTCTATTGGGAATTATGGGATGTCTCAGGAAGAGATGGTTAGAAAGAACCTTTCATTGGATTTTGGTTTTGATTGGATTATTTGGAGCAGGAGGATCTAAGGGAGCAGGAGGATCTAAGGAAGCAGGGGCTCACACAAGACTGCATGCTGAAAGGAAGCAGGGGAACTTTCCTGTTTGTGTATCTCAGTAAATTTATTTGACAAGGAGGGGAGACAATAATGAAAATAAAACTGCAACTGATAAGGATGTAGCAGTCATGGATTTTGGATGAGGAAGTGGGTGTTTGATATTTTGTGGGTGGCACAGTGACCTTGTTTTTGTCTGGGCTTAGACAGAATTATGAAGTGGCCTTGCTTTATTTCCTTTTATGATGATCTCAGAGTAACCTTGTCTGAGGCTGGCATTCTGTGAGATAGTTTACGTCTAGTTGGAGAATAACATGACCTAGCTGTGTGTGCCGGGAAGGCTTCTGAATGCCAGGTTATGCACCTTTTATCTTTCCGGTCAGAACTCAGAAGATCATGTTCCTTCTAACCTTGCCATTTAAAAAAAATGGGAAAGAATGATTTTTTTCCCCTGAAGAATGATTTTTGCATGTCCGTCTTCCACCTCTCTCATATCTATTTAATAGCACCAGACTGTTAATACCAGAGAATAAAATGTTCCACTCTTATTTCCCAAGAGGGAAAAAAATATACTCTGAACTAAATTTAAGAGTTCTATAAGGACCATAGAAATCTAAACCAAAAGGAGATATTTATAAATTACTCCTTCAGTGAAAGGCACTGCCATTTACTACAGAAAAAAAGAACTTGTAAAACAATGTAGGAATAACATTTGCCAAAGCTGTCTACTTAAGTGTTGAACTTTTCTGCCTTCTTTCCTTTTAAAATTCTAGAACACATGCTAGAGAATAAAAGTTGACTCGGATAGCTGTAAAATTAAATAGTTCAAAGGATGAGGGCAAAATCAATGATCTCTTCCTTCATTGATGGAAAGCAGCCTTTGTGCTTCATTAATGCACAGACAGCTGTCACTTATGCCTAATGGAAGCCAGAGGACACAATCCTTAAAACATACATCTAGTTAAATACAGAGAGAGAAATCTTGAGGGTACAGTCTAGTGGAAAACAAGTTACTGCACAAATTATCACATGAAATATCTACCAAGTTATTTGGCAAAATCTTAAGGAATGCATTGCTTTCTAAAACAGTCAATCAATTAAGAGTATTTATAGACAATACTGTTGGCTGTTAGGGGAAAATGAATGTGATAGTATTTATAGAGTAATTCTATGTTCTATCAAATCTTGATTCTGCTATCTAGCGGTTGTGTGAAGTGATCAAATAACCTTTCTGTGAGTCAGTTTCTTTTTAGGTAATAAAAATACCTGCTTAGCCATCCCCATGTGGCTTCCTGGAGAAGAAAAATGTTTGTGAAATACTTTGTAAACTGAAAAGCATCACATATGTGTAAATTATCATTATCTAAGATATAACATACCCATTATGTATTAAAATTAATCTGTATCAATTTATTCACAAGTAAGGGCTCATTTTATATTTTTACTTAATTTCCTTAGTTTGATCTTTTATTTTTAATTCAATATATGTAATATTGAGTTATCCTGAGTATGTGTTCACAGGTCAAGTATATCAAGTGTCAAGTTACTGTGAAAATTTAAAAATTTAGATCATTTACTTTCTGGAACAAATGTGCCTATTAAAAGTAGGCATCTTAAATTTAAAAATTAATAAGATTGATAAAAGATACAATTTATTTTATCCTTTGAACTTTGGTATGTTTGGATGATTGAATTAGGTTTCTAAGAGCCCATTCTATACCTGCAGAGACAGTTTAAAATGATAAAATCATGGTACAGCTTACTTCTTCACTAACTATTACCTTTATAAAATTTTCCTTGGACCCTAAGGATCAGCACCAAGTGAATTCCACTGTGTTTAAATGCGGAGAAAGAAATATAATTGCATAATAAAAACTTGACTTTTCACATTTTATTATTTCTCATTAAATTATAACACTATTGCAATTAATTTAATTTTTAGCTACTCTGAAGACAAAGGAAGCATATCAGTAAAGAAAAAATAATTAGATTCTGAGATGCCTGCTGATAAATGTACATACACTTGGAAGTAGCAAGAGGCTTTGTCCACAGTGCTTCTCTAATTTCAGCACAATACTTTTGTGCAAATCATAAACCATGAATGATCTCCGTTATGGCCAAAAAAAAAAAGTTAACACTAATATATTAGAACCAGTTGGGCACAAACTTTCATCTATTCCTTTGTCCAGTTAGTTGCCTTTATCAAGTCAGAGCCAAGTTCAGATTGCAGCAAGTAGTTAGAAAAAATGTCTTACAGAAAGAAAGCTACAAACATATTTGTGACATGTTCCCTATATCTACTTAATAAATTTGATATTAGATCTCTGGCTTTAAGTGTATAGCCACTGGTCCTGCTTATAATGTTCTTTGCAATCAAAGTGTTAAGTCTCTTAATAACAGACTCCCCATGAGTTACTTTCTGATAGAAATCCTTTAGGGCAATGTCTCCATTTCTGAAATTAAGGCTTTAATTTTGGATATAATTCCCCACTCTCTTGAGTTATCTAAAAAAATTGAAGTCAAAATTACTTAATTAAACTGAGTATTGTATTAGCTATCATTATACTACTCTACTATTTGAACAGAGAAAATATAGCTGTTGAGTCAACCTACAGGTGTAACCTTGTTCTTTTCTCTCTGATTTATGTAACAGCTGTGCCCTTTAGTTCAACTCCACACAGTTCAAAGGCGACTCTTCTTCAGAGTCTGCTCTTGCTAGAGGCCATTACCTAATTGGCTACCCTCTTGTCCAGATCCATCAATTGTCAGACAGCTTCTTCACAGGTGAAGTAAAGTGTAGGCATGTCACTATTAACAGAGAGACTTGGGGAAATATTATTGAGGTTGTGATCAAAAGACAAAGAAATATGCACACTGTTTTCTCTGATGTTATTCACTGACAGACTAGAGAAGACAGGAGCAGTAGAAGTGATTTCAAATGATGTATAATGTTGGATTTTTTGCTGCTGCTGTTATTCCCATTGATGGTAGCATCAGCGGCTGTGGTGATGCCATTAAGCATCTTACCTTAAGTCACATACTAGGAAATGATTTATTTAACCAAGATTAGTTGAATACCTTCTATGGGCCAAAGTTTATGCTGCAATTACTACCTCCAGTAGAACACAAGGACTATCACCACTGAACCTCTCAACCCACAACTAGCCCCAAACAATAACCAATTGATAGATATGGAGTGTGAAACACAGTTTATTGTTCAGTCAGTCATGAAGTCCGGCTGTAGATAGATGGCTAATGAGGTACAGTAATGACTAATGAGGTACATAATATCTGAAGGCTGGTAAAAGACATTTCCCCATAATGTCCTTATCCTGATTATGTGAATTTACATGTATGTGAAATTGTTTATCACTGACTTAACTTTATAATTATAACCACAAATGACATTTATAAATAGCATAAATAAAGTGATGGATGATACAATTTTCTGGCTATTAAGACAGTCAGTAACTACTGAGTTCTAAGGTAACTGTGGGATTTGAAAATAAGTACACTCTACTTCTAGAGTAAAGGTATAAATGCTTCTAAAATGAGCAACAATTCAAAATAGAATATAAGTCCTGAATAAGTGTTACTGAGAATGAAAGCTATGAGTTGAGAGGAGGCAAGGTGAGTGAAGACAAAGGTGATCAAAATTTTCAGTGTATACATTTGACAAAAGAAATATACATTTGACAGTAAAGAACAAGTAGAGTCTTTAGAGGGAATTTATATCTATAATTTTTGCTTTTCAGTTTTTTTAGTTAAAAAATTCGAAAACAATATTAGGAGGATTAGTTTATTCTAAATAGATATCTAAAATTTAAAGTAAATGACACTAACTAAAATGTAGTACCCTATATTAAATCTGTGAAGCCCAGCAACAGCTGAGTCTTACTACTTAAAGATACAACTAACCAATTATGTCTTGTCTATGAGAACATATGTACTCATTTAATGATTCAAAATATATTTTAATTAACAAACATCAAATGTCAGGCATTGTGTTTAAAAATCAGCAGGCTCTCATTAGCAAAATACATAACCTTGCCTTCACAGATATTTTTCAATACAATGGGAAAGCACTAATAATAATCAATCAATCAATAATGCTATTATTTAAAACTTGTTTAAGTGATAGAAAAGAAATGATAAAAAGAAAATACTAAGTTGGAAGTCAGAGCTGTAATTCATAAGATATGATAGGACGAACAGTTTTAGGAGGTGCTATTTAGTCAAGAAGGGATGAATGAAAAGGAAACAGCTTCAAAAAGGCAAGAGTAGATTGTGTATATAGAAGTATTAAATGCAGCATTGTGCAAAGGCCCTGCAGTAAAAACTGTTTTTGCCAAAGCACTGAAGCCATATAGAACTTGGAGTGTTTGAAGGACAGAAGTCCTTCTGGAAGCAAATGGAAGGGGGAAACAGAGGAGATGAGAGTATCAAAATTGTTAGGAACCCAACAGTTTCAATAATTATAGGACTAAATGCAGTTGGAGGTGCTTTTGAAAAAAATGCATTATCAGATGTATGTCATAAAACCATTGTTCTGGTTGTAAGTTGTTTAGTCACTAAGTTGTGTCTGACTCTTTTGTGACCCCATGGACTGTAGCCCACCAGGGTCTCTGTCCATGGAATTTTCCAGGCAGGAATATTCAAGTGAGTTGCCATTTTTTTTCTCCAGGGGATCTTCCCAACCAGGGATCAAGCCCGATCAAGCCCTGCATTAGCAGGAGGATTCTTTACCACTGTACCACCAAGGAAGCCCATTACCCTGTAGAGGAGCAATAAAAAAAAGAGTGCAAGTCAGAGGCTGCCACCGTCTTATCTAAGCAAGAGGGGATGGAAGCTGGGATGACATCTTTTAAGGTATGTATTAGAATAAAAGCAATAGAAGTGGAATCTGGATTGAATGTGGAGATGAGAAAGAGAAAAGAAACAAGGATTGAACAAATGAGAGATTAGCGGTGCTATTTGGTGGGATGAGAAATATTTAAGAAGGATTCAGTTTGAGATAAATGTATATCGTTTACACAGTATACGTAAGTCATTATGCTGTACACCTTAAACTTATACAGTGCTGCGTGTCAATTGTAGGTCAATAAAATTGAAAGAAGAAAAAAAGAAAGAAAAGACTTTGACCATATTAAGCTTGATATCCCTATAAGACACATGTGAAGATGTCAGTTAGACATGCCTAAAGTTAGAAGAGGAATTTGAGCCAAAGACATATGATCGAATTTTTTTGTAACATAGATAGTACTGACATTTTGAGAACTAGAAGATATCTTCTATCTATAGAGTTTAGGCAGAAGATAAAGTGTCCTAAAATCAAGAAAGAGAAATGCTTCCAGGTGAAGAAGTGGTCAACCAACTTAAATGTTTGGAATAATTAACTTCAATGAAAGGCAATATTCTTCTGACTCTCATTCAGGTGGCAGGCACTGAGAAGAAAAATGATTGCGTTCACTCATGGTTGGTATTCTATATAAAGATTAAGAGATAAGACTTTTAAGATATGTTTAAGACAGTGATAGATGGGCCATGGACTTAAAATGAAAGTATAAACGAAACATGAATAGTGAAAAGATAGTGGAAAATGAGCAGTTGCAATGATGCATCTGAAACATAAGTGCTGCCAAAGGAGAAGGGAGAATGAGATATGAGAATAGAATAATGAAAAACTGACATCACTGGATTTGAGATCAAGATGTTATTGAGAAATTGTTGTAGTAAGATTATTGAGCAAGGATTATGGCAGAGAGATTGGAGTCATCAAGTGTGATATTTGCATTTGAGATTTTGGAGGTCAGAGTTGAGGATACAGAGATGAGTGGCTAAAATGAAATTAAGAAAATGGAAAGAAGGAAACTTCCTTCACAAGAGAGAAGGAAGTCACAAATTTGGAGGCCAAGATTTACACCAGTGATACTCAGGGCTTTAGATGCCAACAAAAACAATGACAGCTGCTGGGTCATCAGCTGTCTCAGTGATGCAGAGTTTTTGCAGGAAAGATAACAAGGGGACCTAGGAAGACATATCTTTCACTTCATTTATTTAGTGACTCAGTCATTTCTGACTCTTTTATGACCCCATAGACTATAGTCTACCAGGTTCCTCTGTCCATGGGATTTTCTAGGCAAGAATACTGGAATGAGTTGCCATTTCCTTCTCCAGGGGATCAAATTTGCATCTCCTGAGTTGCAGACAGATTCTTTATCACTGGGAAGAATGCCACCTGAAAATCCCTTCTACTTCATAGCTGTAAGAAAATTGAGATATGAGAATAAATAAAACATCCATGAGGAATAGATGTTGGAAACATGAGACTAACCCTAATCTGAGATTGACAGAAAGACTTCTGTACAACCAAAGCTGTAAGAAATATTCACATAGAACTGGGTAGGAAGGGAAGAGAACCAATCTGGTTGGGACTTGTGCCCATGGGAAGGGACTTAAAAAAGAAGGGGGATTACATGGACAGAGACCATCCCTGGGGAGTGACTGGTTTGAGCCCCATATAGAGCACCCCAGATCAGGGACCCAGGAAGAAGAGTTCCCTTGGCTGGAGGGCTAGCAAGAGTAACATGAAGGCTGTAGAAGCCTGGACTCCAGTAGTGAGGAATGCATACATGCTTGGTTACTCCCAAAGCAGGGCAGAGAGGGAAGATGGAAACTGCACAGCATGGTGGCTGATTTTCCTCAACCAGGCCAGCCTGTACCGCAGATTGAGCCGATAGCCCTCTATGACCATGTTTGCTTCACAATGCATCTCCACACTGGGATAAGGTCTAGGGAAGGCTCATCTTTGAGGGACAAAGGTGGCTTAAACCAGGAGCAGCATCTCAGCAGGGTTGGGGCAACCACTACTGGTATTCACACAGACAGTACATCAGAATCAGCCCAGGTTTCTGACTGCAGTCAGTGCAGTCACAGCCCCTGCCCAGATCCATGTTGAGCACCTGCACAAGCTTCCCTTGCTCAGCATGACTCCCCTCTGGGGTGAGGATGCCAATGCTGGGAGAGAGGAGAGTACACACTTAAAAAGAATAAAGCCAACTTGAACCAAACATTCAGGGCTTCTGGTCCACTAATGTAGGACCTATCCCTGCTTTTTTATACACTAAAAATGAACTATCAGAAAGAGAAAGCAAGAAAATAATTCTTCTTACTTCGGATCAAAAAGAATAAAATACCTAAAAATAAACTTAACTAAGGAGTTGAAAGAACTATACTCATAAAACTATAAGACTTTGATGAACAAAACTGAGGATGTTATAAAGAAATGAAAAGTACCCAATGGTCATGGATTGGAAGAATTAATATTGCTAAAATGTCCATTGTACTCATAGAAATCTACAGATTTAATGCAATCTCTATTAAAATACCCATGCCATTTCCCACAGAACTAGAACAATTTTAAAATTTGTATGGAAACACACAAAGCAGAGACATTACTTTGCCAACAAAGGTTCGTCTAGTCAAGGCTATGGTTTTTCCTGTGGTCATGTATGGATGTGAGAGTTGGACTGTGAAGAAGGCTGAGCACCGAAGAATTGATGCTTTTGAACTGTGGTGTTGGAGAAGACTCCTGAGAGTCCCTTGGACTGCGAGGAGATCCAACCAGTCCATTCTGAAGGAGATCAGCCCTGGGATTTCTTTGGAAGGAATGATGCTAAAGCTGAAACTCCGGTACTTTGGCCACCTCATGTGAAGAGTTGACTCATTGGAAAAGACTCTGATGCTGGGAGGAATTGGGGGCAGGAGGAGAAGAGGATGACAGAGGATGAGATGGCTGGATGGCATCACTGACTCGATGGACATGAGTCTGAGTGGACTCCGGGAGTTGGTGATGGACAGGGAGGCCTGGCATGCTGCAATTCATGGGGTCGCAAAGAGTTGAACATGACTGAGCGACTGATCTGATCTGAATGGAAACAGAAAAGACCCTGACTAGCCAAAACAAAACTATCCTGAGCTAGAGAAAACATGCTCCCTGACTTCAGACTACATTACAAAGCTACAATCACCAAAACAGTTCATTTTATATGTCTGGCACAAAAACAGACATGTAAATCAATGAAACAGGATGGAAAGTCCAGAAATAAACCCATGCACTTATGATCAAGTAATCTATGATGAAAGAGGCAAAAATACAATGGAAAAAAAGGTTATCTCTTCCATAAGTAGTGCTGGGAAACCAGAACAGTTATATGTAAAAGAGTGAAATTAGAACATTCTCTAACTCCATATGAAAAAATAAACTCAAAATGGATTTAACACCTACACATAAGACCTGAAACCATAAAACTCTCAGAGGAAAACATAGGCAGAATACTCTTTGACATAAATTACATCAATATTATTTTTGGATCTGGTACCTAAAATAAAAAATAAAAGTAAAAATAAGCAAATATGACTTAATATAACCAAAAACTTTTGCACAACAAACAAACCATCAACAAAATGAAAAGACAACCTACTGAATGGGAGAAAATATTTGCAAATGATATGACTGATAAGGGATTAATATCTGACCAACATAAACAACTCATACAACTCAGTTATCAAAAGAGCAAACATGATTCAAAAATAGGCAGAAAAACTGAATAGACATTTTTCCAAAGAGGAACTGCTGCTGCTGCTGCTAAGTCGCTTCAGTCGTGTCTGACTCTGTGTGACCCCATAAACGGCAGCTCACCAGGCTCCCCCATCCCTGGGATTCTCCAGGCAAGAACACTGGAGTGGGTTGCCATTTCCTTCTCCAGTGCATGAAAGGGAAAAGTGAAAGTGAAGTCGCTCAGTCGTGTCCGACTCTAGCGACCCCATAGACTGCAGCCTACCAGGCTCCTCCGTCCATGGGATTTTCCAGGCAAGAGTACTGGAGTGGGGTGCCATTGCCTTCTCCCAAAGAGGAACTACAGATGGCCAATAGCCACGTGAAAAGATGCTGAATACCGCTAATCATCAGGGAAACGCACATCAAAACCACAATGTGACATTGTCTCTCATCTGTCAGAATGGTTATCATCAAATAGAAAATAAGCAAAAAATATTGGCAAGGATATGGAGAAAAGGGAATCCTTGTGCACTATTGGTAGGAATGAAAATTAGTGCATCCACTATGGGAAACTGTATGGAAGTTTATCAAAAAACTAAAAGTAGAACTACCATGTGACTGAATATTTCCACTCCTGGGTGTATATCCAAAAAATCCTCAAAAACATTAATTTGAAAAAAATATGCACTCCAGTGTTCCAAGCAGCATTATTTACAATTCCTAAGACATACAAACAACCTAAGTTTCCATCAACAGATGAATGAATAAAGAACATGTGGTACACACACAGACACACACACACACACACACACACACACACACACACACTTGAATATTCAGTTCAGTTCAGTTCAGTCACTCAGTTGTGTCCGACTCTTTGTGACCGCATGAATCACAGCATGCCAGGCCTCCCTGTCCATCACCAACTCCCGGAGTCTATTCAAACTCATGTCCTCAAGTTGGTGATGCCATCCAGCCATCTCATTCTCTGTCATCCCCTTCTCCACCTGTCCCCAACCCCTCCCAGCATCAGGGTCTTTTCCAATGAACCAACTTTTCACATGAGGTGGCCAAAGTACTTGAATATTACTCAGCCATAAAAAGAATGAAATTTTGCCATTTCAGCAACATGGGTGGACTTGGAAGGCATTATGTTAAATGAAATAAATAAGACAAAGAAAGATAAATAATGTATGATATCACTGATATGTGGAATCTAAAAAAATATAATAAACTAGTGAACATAACATAAAGGAAGCAGACTCATAGGGAACAAATTGGTGGCTACCAAAGGGGATATGGAAGGGGCACAATACAGGGGTGGTAGGATGGAAAGTGCAAACTACTGGATGTAAGATAGGCTCGAGAATATACTGTACAACACAGATCAGTCTCTTCAGTAATGTCTGAATCTTTGTGACATCATGGACTGTAGCTAGCCCGGCTCCTCTGTCCATGGGATTCTTCAGACAAGAATGGTGGAACTTTCTTCATTGTCTTCTCCAAGGAATCTTTGAGACCCGGGGATCGAACCCATGGCTTATGTCTCCTGCATTGGCAGGTGGGTTCTTTACCTCTAGCACCACCTGGGAAGCCCCATACAACACAGGGACTATAGTGAATACTTTGTAATTTCTGTAAATGAAAAGTAACCCGTAAAGTTGTAATTAAAATTAAATTTAAAAATATCTAGTGTTGTGACAGGTCTTAGCATGCAATAACTTTTTCCACTTCTATTTCAATTGGAGTAAATAAATAAATATTAAAAAGGGGAAGAAAGTGCCAGATTGGTTGGTTGGCTTGCCCTTTGTTCCTACAGCTAGCAAATGACAAGCACTAAAATTAGAGCTTCTGAATCTCAGCCAAGTACTTTATCCACATCATCAAAATGGCCCAGTTTCCTAGCATTTGAAAGGACATTTACAAGTATTAACTACATGCTTGCCTAGAAAAACAACTATGTTAACCTCAAACTGCCATTTCCTTATTAGGACATAAACAGAAGAGACAATAGAAGGAGTAATAATTTTTCCCTCTCTGATGCATAGTGCATCTGGAGGTGGATGTGCCAGGAAGCTAATAGAGCTGGAGCTTACAGTTCTCTTACTTTCCAATGCCCTGTCATTCTTCACTTGGTCATGTTTTGTTAAATTTATCAAATAGAATGTGTGCTGTGTTGCTTCAGTTGTGTCCAACTCTCTGCAACCCTATGCACTATAGCCCGCCAGGCTCCTCTGTCCATGGGATTCTTCAGGCAAGAATACTGGCGTGGGTTGCCATGCCCTTCTCCAGGGGATCTTCCAAACTCAGGGACTGAACCTACATCTCTTATGTCTCCTACATTGGCAGGCAGGTTTTTTACCACTAGCACCACCTGGGAAGCTCCTTAAGAACAAAGGATTCAACCCAGTTCAACAGTCACTTACTCTTCAACCAGAATTTCTTCCCCCAGGTATCTGAATACATACCCGTCTTGGTCCATCATTTCATACTACTCTCTGTCTATTAATAAATGTCATTCCATGGAGAGTCCACCCTAAACCCTCTATCTAAAGCACCCTCCTACCCTGTCCTGTCACCCTCTTTTAGTTTTTGTCATAGCACCTATGGCCATGCACACTTTTCATATTTTTTGTTACCTGTTTATTATTTGTGTCCCACCCCTACACCTATGGAGACTCCATGGGAAAAGTCATCATGCTCTCTTTTTCTGATGTCATATCCATGTCTAGAATAGTGCCTTTTATACTGTAGACAGTCAGTTGAAAATTGTGGTGTGAATAAATATTTACAGAGCACCCACTCCATGCCGGGACTGTGCAAAGCCCTGGGAATTCAGCAGTGAATGAGACTGATAACTTATTACAGATGTTAATAAGTAATTGCCTGTGCAGTGAGCACTTCCAACACAGAGTCACAGGTGCTAATGGAGTGTATTACAAGAGCACTGGCATAGCCTATGGGGTTAAGAAGACCTCTCTGAGGCAATGATATTTATTTTACATGATTTCAGAGGCCTTTGTGTGGTCATTACAAGCAAGGGAAAGAAGACAAGAATGTTTTATTCCTTTTTCAACTCACTATAAACAGAAACCTTCTTAGTATTGGAAAATGCCACCACACCAAATGAAATGTGCTACTCCCATATATACTGATTTTTCATGTGACAAAAAATAGTCAGACAAGCTGTCAGATCAGTTAAGGCAACAAATAAAGGGTTAGATAGTTGAACTTGAATTTATCCACTAACTCAGGGAGACCATAATTAATTACTTTATTCTTTCATCACATAAATATTTATTAAGCACCTACTTAATGTCAGACAGTGAAAAGCTAAAACTCAGAGTGTTGTCTCTGAGAATAAAGAGTATCCTAATTGGGCTCATCTCTTGCTCTCTTGCTATATTTCAGTTCACAGACAACTGCCAGCTAATCTTCACAAATGTCAGTCCTCAAAATATTCAGTAATTCCCTAGGCCCAAAAGTGATCCAAGCCTCATACCTGCCACTAAAAGTCTGCTATTCCTGGCCCTAAACTTATTTCTCAGTGCTTGTCAACTCTAGCTTATACTTCGATTCTCTTTATTGCTCAGAATTACACAGACAGGGACTTCCCTGATGGATCAGCAGGTAAAGAATCCACCTGTAATGCAAGAGACACAGGAGACATGGGTTCGATCCCTAGGTTGGGAAGATCCCCTGGAGGAAGGGATGGCAACCTACTCCAGTATTCTTGCCTGGAGAATCCCATGAACAGAGGAGCCGAGTGGGCTCTAGTCCAAGGAGCCTGGCAGGCTACAGCCCAAAGGGTCACAAAGAGTAACACGCGACTGAGTGACTAAGCACACACATACACCGACAGGAATATGCCTCATATTTGTTTGTAAACCCTCAGCCTCTTTTTCTTCCTACCCTTTTCAGTTTTGTAGAAGTGTCTCCATCTGGGAGCTCATCCTTTCCTAATGCCTGAACTAAAAATGGATAATCACCTTTTACAATACTGCTTTTGGAATTAGGCTGGGGATAAAATTCCTCCTTGTAAAATGAGAATCTACTGCAGGCTCCTAAAGTGCAATCTTCCTGGGCCCTTTGCCATGACGATCCAGTGGCAGAGCTTCATTTCAATTTTTATTTGAATTTCACCTCCTTATCAATACTAGAGTTCTGCTCTGAGCTCTGGCTTTCCTAGCCAGGGCTCTGATCCCCTGCCTGGCTCTTTTGAGCTTCCATACAAAATAGGGGAGACCTCCTGGGCCCAGATTCTATTACTTACAGCAACTGCATATGAGCTCCGTCCAAAGGATGCCTTGTGAGGTGGAGACCTAGAGGCTGGAGCTCAACGGGCAGAGTTGTCACCTAGAATGAGTATACATAAGTCTTGCCAAGTAGGGTGGTAAGGATAGAGAGGGAAGCCATGAAGATGGTAATGAATGAAGCCAAAAACTTCAAACACAATGCAGGCATCCAGGAGCTACTTAGGTACCTGAAACTGAGCTAAGAGGTAAAGTCTCAGAGAAATAGAGCAAGAGGGAACAGGACTTTGCCATAAAGGGGCTGGTGTGCCCCGTCTTTCTGTTGGTAGGTGCCAGCTTCACAGCTCACTGATAATTCAGGACAGGGTGTGCAGCAAACAGCTGCTAGAGGTTTTTTTCCAAAATGGATTGATCATCTGGAAATAAAAAATTAACATCTGCCATCAGTGAATATCACAACTGTCTGGAAAACCCAGTTACCTCTTCCTTTAGGTGTTAAAACTCAACCCTATTAGGTTGGTGCAAAAATAACTGTGTTTTGTAATTGTTGAACTTTGCTGTTTAAAACTGGAATACCTTCTTAAATAAATGTGGTTATGTTATACCCTGGGCTTCCCAGGTGGCACAGTGGTAAAGAATCTGCCAACCAGTGCAGGAGACGCAAGAGACAAGGGATCAAGCTCTGGGTTGGGAAGAACTCCTGGAGTAGGAAATGGCAATCCATTCCAGAATTCTTGCCTAGAAATCTCCATGGACAGAGAAACTGAGCACCCACACTTGATTAATGTACATTTCTCGCTTTATGTCTTTTGTTGATGACTCATTGTGTGAGCAAGCTAAGTCCCTTCAGTCATGTCCAACTCTTTATGACCCCTTGGATTGTAGCCCATCAGGCTCCTCTGTCCATAGGATTCTCCAGGAAATAATACTGGAGTGGGTTGCCATGCCTTTCTCCAGGGGATCTTCTAGACCAGGGACTGAACCCTCCTCTTCTTCAGCTCCTGCATTGCAGGCAGATTTTTTACCACTGAGACACTTGGGAAGCTCCAATGACTTATTACTTGCTGTTTATTTTATATTTATTTTAGACTATGGAAATGATGTTAGACAAAAAGCATATTTGAGCAATTTTCTTATTCCAGTTCAAAATGGGTCATGAATCAGCAGAGGCAACATCAACAATACCTTTGACCAAGGAACTGCTAATGAATGTACAGTGCAGTGGTAGTTCAAGAAGTTTTGCGAAGGAGACAAGAGACTCGAAAATGAGAAGCTTAATGGCTGGCCATCAGAGAATGACAATGACCAAATGAGAGTAATCACCGTAGCTGATCCTCTTACAACTGTGAGAAGCTGCTGAAGACCTCAACAAGGGCTATATTATGGTCTTTCAACATTTGAAGCAAACTGGAAAAGTGAAAAAACTCAATAAGTGGGTGCCTCATGAGTTTACCAAAACATCATTTTGAATGTCATCTTCTCTTATTCCATGCAACAACGAACCATTTCTTGATTGGATTCTGATGTGTGATGAAAAATGGATTCTATAGGACAACTGCCAAGGTTGTCAAGGACCAGCTCAGTGGTTGAGCCCAGAGAAGCTCCAAGCACTTCCCAAAGCCAAACTTGCACCAAAAAAAGTCATGGTCACTGTCTGGTGGTCTGCTGCCCATTTGATCCACTACAGCTTTCTGAATCCTGGGGAAACCATTACATCTAAGAAGTATGCTGAGCAAATTGACAAGATGCATCAAAAACTGTAACTACTGTAGCCAGCATTGGTCAGCAGAAAGGGCCCAATTCTTCTCCACAACAACAACCAACTGCATGTCACACAATCAACCAATGCTTCAAAAGCTGAACAAATTGGGCTACTGAATTTTGACTCATTGGCCATATTCACCTGACCTCTCACCAACCATCAATCACCTCTTCAAGAATCTTGACAACTTTTTGCAGCGAAAATGGCTTCCACAACCAGTAGGAAGGAGAAAATGCTTTCCAAGACTTCATAGAATCCCAAGGCACAGATTTTTCCACTACAGGAATAAACAAACTTATTTCTCATTGAAAAAAATATGTTGATTGTAACGGTTCTTATTTTGATTAATAAAGATGTGTTCAGGCTTGGTTATAATGATTTGAAACTTCATGGTCCAAAACCACAATTATGTTTGCACCAACCTAATATGTCCCTGTTAACCATGCCATCCCCTTTAGCCATTTGAGTTGAATGGAGGTTATTCCACTCAGAACTGGTTCTTATCACTGTATGCAATCAAAAGTAGGATGTACAAGAATAATTCAGCTAACCTATTTATTTTTTCCTTGAAACATCCAACTGATTTGTACAAATCACCTAAATTTGTATAGGATCTTATAATTCAAAACTTTGGGAGTCTTGTCCATGAGAAGCTCTACAGAGTATCTTTCCCATTTGACATATAGACTTATAAATAAACCACAATTCCTCCTAAAGTACAAAAGGCCTATCTTTGGTCACCCCATGAATTACGGGATATGGATTTTACTTTCACTGTCAGCTGTCACTCTTGTGATTTCTAGAAGCTCTCCCATTCCTCTGGATAGCAAGGTGATTCTAAAGCAAAGGGTAAAAAAGGCAAAAGTGTAAAATAACTTGACACAAAGGATAAAATCTCTCCTAGCAAAATGCCAAAGAATAGATTAGCAGCTTTTCTTCCTGGAAATTTTAAAACAAAATTATAAGCAATAGGCAATTTTTAGGTTGTCAAATATCTATAATCACTATGATTTCTGAATTTAATACAATGCAGCTATGATTATTGTTGCTTTTCTGCCCTGCAAACATTATATATTTTGCTTAAATATACATTTTACACTTATGAATATCCACTAAAAATGATGCAGCCCAATTTCAAAATTAAGGTTTTTTTTAACTTCTAATATGTGGTTTCCATTCCATTCAACAAGGCCATTATAAGGCTATTATAAGGATTTTTTGTCTCTATTACAAATGCTGAAATATTTAAACATCTGAAAGAAATACGCAAGTGTTTCTATGTAAAAAGAAACAGCATTCTTTGGAAAACATGAATTATATAAACTATAATTAGAGCTTCAAATTGAAAGTGTTTAAACTAAGAATACAAATTTCTATGTTAAAAAGATACTGAGACATTCAGAGGGAAAAAAGTAAATGCCGACTAACTAAATTAATTCTCCCACATCCCAGGCTGTTCTGTCTCCTTCTTGCCTTTTCCCCTGCGCCAGCATTGATTCTACATGGACATTAGTTCTACTACAATGAATTCAGGTGAATTTTTCTCCTCTTACTGTGTGAGTAAAGATACTTGTGAGTATAAATTTTTATTAATAATCTTCAACTAAACACAGTCTGTTGAAGAAACTGATGTAGGTAAAAATACAAATTGAATTCTATATTTTTAAACTAAACTGGAAATAACTTATTAACTTTTTATTAGTTGTGTGCAGTTTTTAGGAACATGCAGTAGAGATCTAGAAATTAACTGAATAACAGATGTAGGTACCACAAGGTAAAATATGGGGAAAATGTACAGGAATTAGTGAGTGTTGAACTGAATAAGATTTTTAAAAGTTGATTAAAAGAAGTTGTTTTAGTAAGCTGTTTTATGAAATTTAAAAAGAGGGCCCCTAATCACACACATTAAATTTTTAAATGTCATTATTTTTGTAATCAGAGTAGCTCTTTATCCATTAAAATTCTAAGTTCATAAAGGAGAGGACTCATGTCTTTCTTTACACCTGCCTCAGCATCCACGCTAGCACATACCCTATTAGAAATGCCATCTCTCAGATACTACTTGCCAAAGGGAAATGGGTTGGTTCTTCCATTTCTAAATCATTTTGTCATGTTTCCTGTGAGCATAAAACTGGGTGTGCAAAATACCAGGAACAGAGTAGTGGGAAGAGAATAGATTTATACCCATGTTAATAAAATGTGGCTTGTTTCTAAAGACATAACAGTTTAGAAAAACTCACTAAACCAAACAATTTCTTGGAAATATTACCTTTATTAAAGTAAAACATATATACCTTAGCACACTAAATATCCAGATGATTTGTAATACTAATATTTGTTTATGGTGTAGTCTTTCTTCAGCACTGCAAAAGAGATTTACAAGATTTTTCTGTGAAGTGTTACTATCTCAAACCAATCAAATTTAAATAACATCAGCAAGAATCAATTTTCTAGGCTTAACAAATGTCCAAAATGTTTACTGTCACTGAATTTATATTCACTATTTGGAAGTGTTAGCAAAGGAATACATTTCTTTGAGCATTGCACCAAAATATAACAAGGTTGTAAGATGACAGTTTTATGAAATTCCAGTTACTTATTAAGATTTATTAAAAGTTCACATACAGAAAAAAAAGATTATAATGATTAAAGAAAAATCTTAATCCATTTGTGTTCATAATTAGTTTTAGACAGAATTTAAGTAATTTGGTGAGGTGTACCATTTTAATAAAAAAATAATTTGAAAGTCTACATTTAAAGATAATGGAGAATATTTCTATATTAAATGTAATTTGTTTCAGGATAGAGAGAGGACAATATGTGGAGAGACATCTCTTGCTTCATTTCATCATCAATTTATCTTTGACATTCTTTTTTTTTTTTTTCACTTAAATCTCTCTGGGCTAAAAGACAATCTAAGCTCTTTTCCCACTTTTCCTCTATGGTGTGCAGAAACTCATAGCCTTGATGGTACATTATTGAATGTGCCCTCCCTCTCACCTCGCCACTGTGTCTATTTTGTGAACATCCAGAGAATAGCTACACCCTTGTGTGCATGATTCAGTTAGCTGACTCACAGAGCTATCCTCCTAAACTACTGAGGTTAGCTTTCAAGATACTTTTTTTTTTTTCTTTTAAATGTCTATGTTCTTGAGGCAATAACTTTTTTAAATTTATTTTCTAACCTTTCTTCCAAGTCTTTATCTTCTCATATTAAAGAAAAGGGATGAAACCGTCTTCTTTTTTCACTGCAGGCTTTTTCAAGATACCCAGAAATTAAGGATTCATTAATTGATTAATCAGGCTCAAATACATAGTGCCAAAAGCAAATAAAATAATGGTACCTAAATTTATATAGTGTTTGAGAGCTTGTGAAGCATCTTCACAAACTTATTTTATTTGATCATCACAAAAACACTTTGAGGTGGGCAGGTCAGCTATGATCACCATTTTATGAGTAGAGTAAATCATTATGTTAGCACAGCACATTCAATAGCAGAATTGAAACTAGAAGCCAGTTCTCAAATCCCTGTCTCCAGTCCTCTCCTTCCCTAACACACAAACTCCTATGATATGTAGAGAACTGTGTAAATATCTCTCATCTCACTTTTATATATTTATATATTCTAGTACCAAGATAGAAGGCTTCTCAGTGTTACTCAAACAAATTGGTAAAGATTTTGTGTCTTCTGAAGCTAAGTGATATATAAGGAATGAAAACTAATTTATCTTTCCCCAATATAATTAATGTTTCAAAAAGCAGAACTAGTAAGAATATTTATTTTCACACTATAAATATTTCGTATAAGGCCTTGTTCTTGATGGACAGGGAGGCCTGGCGTGCTGCGGTTCATGGGGTCACAAAGAGTCGGACACGACTGAGCGACTGATCTGATCTGATCTGATCTTGTTCTCAAAGTTCCAGTTTTGCATTTACTTTCAATACAATAAGTCAATGTTATAAAAGCTTCACATCATTGAGAAAATAGATTCAGTGAGAAATTTCACTGGAAGACGATTTCCACACAACTTTTTAGTTTTTGCTACTTTAAATAAACATTATACACATTGTATAGGTATATGTTACTCATATCTGATGTCATGAAAGTTGGGTATTAATAATACAGGAAAAATGATACTTGAATAAATACTGTTGGCAAGCTGAAGACTGAGCACAAAGGGGCAGTCAGCACTGGAGCACTGGACAGCTTTCTCAAATACGGAGCAGCCAGAATGAAGCGTAATGCAGTGGTACACAAGCTAACAACAGACCAATGCAGATCATTTCAACGAGCATTGGACAAGACTCGGAAAAATCCATCTGGTGAACAAAATCCAGCAGTTTCCAGTAGTCCTTTAAGTCTAGGCAGGGGTTAGTCAAAGTCAGTGATTCATATTTAAATCTCAGACACAGAAACAAACAACCACCAAACAAAACAACAAAGTGCAATTTGGCTCTCCTCCTCTTAACTCAATGAAAGTTTATCAGGGCAAAAGGATAGAGCAGCAGACAATTATCCAGTGAATTGATCTTCATCAAGAGAATCAATCTAGATAATTGAGGCTTTGTGATCCACTTCCACTTGAATTGTCCTGAGCTCATTCAATATAATATGTAATTATGCAACTCACTGCTTTAATTCTTAGTCATGAATTCATTGCTAAATGTGCATTAGGAGTGTGGGATTATATTCATATAAGATGATTATAGAGATCCTGAAAGTTAACTTCTTTTGTGATCTTTTTTCCTTCTGAGTTTATGGTTTCACACTGTCTTGTCTGTCTCTATATTAAGGAAGAAACTCAAGTGTTAACCAAGGACTTAGAATTGAATTAAACCAGTCTTCTCCCTACCAAATATATCCAGATTGATTTTAAATTGCTTTGATGCATCCAATTAGCCATATTTTAAATATAGAAATGAAAAGATATTTTAGCCCAATAGACATTACAGACCCCTCAGAAACTGAGTTCAGAAATGATTTACTGACCTTGTATATATCTGGTCTTTATCACATTTTCTTGGTATGTTCTTAAAAATTATCCCCAAAATAGCTTAGCATTTTTCCTCAGGAAAAGAAGAAGCAAAGGAGGAATAAAAGTCTACTCTATTCATTTTGGGTGAGTCATAAGTCAGAATCCCACTACAAAGACTACTTTATTCTATTTCTCACGGGATAGAGTGTCCAGAAAATGTCCCAATGAGAATCTGTCTTTGTAGTTTTCATGACAATGCTGTAAATTTTATTATTTCTTCAGGCTTTCTCCTATATACAAGTATTAAATACTTCAAAATTTGGGCTTTAATCATTTAATTATTAAGGTCAGAAAATGTTAGTTTTTATTATTATTGAAATGGATTCTTCAAGGCTGTGATAAATTTTTTGGAGCAGAATTTTAATTAATTTAATTGAATCAATTACTTGTTTATAATTCATTTTCTTGTTCTGGTTCAATAAACATTGAGTACATGACATATATTAAGCTCAGTGAAAGGTATTCTAGATGTGAAAATGAGTAAGATTTGGCCTGTATCCTCAAGGAACAAGAACACAAGACAACACAGATACATGCCTTTTCAATATAATACAAAAGTGGTTTGTTTGCAAAAAGATGCAAGTAGAAGACACACAGTGGGTGATAACCCAATCTGAAGTGGGGATAGGGAGAGGCCACAAAGATTAGGAAGCACCCTGAGTATAGATAAAGCCTGAGATTTGTCTTGAAGCAGAAGTCAGTATTTTTCAACAAACATATTAACTAGGCATTTTTCATCTGAATGCATCTGAGAGTAAGTGTGTAAATGTTGCACCGCATCCACCTGGCTTTAGAGGCTCAAAAAGAAGAAAACACTTTACATCACCACCTCAGGTATTCTTAAAATAGATTTCATAGGAATTACAGGAATTGGATAATTCCTGATTGCATATTTCTAAATAATTTTTTATATGCGATATGGTATTCAAATTCAGAAAACAGAGAAACATAACGCTGCACTTAATTTTGCTCCATTTATGGCCTTAAATAAATATACATGCCAGGGGTTCTCTTTCCAGTTAGGTTTATAGAAACCCAATCATTCATCTGAATGTTAAGAAGGGGACTTGAATATATTGGTTGCTCTTCTTACAAATGAAATTCCTAAAACCTCAAAATGAGTAATTCCTACAGAGATCATATAATTTACCACGTAAACCAGAACACTCTTTAGAAGGAAAGTTAGCACTGTTTATAATTTGGCTGCAACAGTGGGCATAAGCCAAGACTGTCACAGGCAAGCAGGAGACACAACTACCCTGACTAATTATGAGAAATACAGCAGCATCTTTAACAATGAAGGAAGTCTCCTTCTCAAATCACCACTCTAGCAGACCTAGAACCAAGCAGAGACATCCTTCCGCCTTGGCCTCAAACAGCATGGATGCTCTGTAGTATCTGTCTATCCACTGTTTTCCCAGATAAGGGAGCCATGACCACAGACTTAGATGTATTTTGCTTGTCCATCCTCAACAACTTATGCGAATCACAAAAGGTAGTCTGGGGAGTTAACCTCACATGAACAGATATATCTAAGTAGGTCATAGAAGACCATGCTGTGGAGGGCAGCTTTCACTCAGCCTATTGGAAAATATTGACTCTGAACTACTCACTGCCTCACAAAACTTTTTCTTTCATTTGTCACTCTGACCCATCTCAGGTGGGTCATTTTTTTTTTTAAAGAGGTCCAAGTTAAAAAGAAACTCCTGTTGCTTATATAAGAAAGAAAACAAAGGGTAGGGGGAAGAAAAACAAACCCTGAGCTAAAAATGGATTATTTGAAGTATCTCTTCCTTCTCTTCATTCAGTATCTTGAGATATTTAAAGGGCAAAGTGGGGTCAAAGATGAGTACAGTGCAAAGAAAAGAAGCAATTTATATGGTACTCTGAGACTACTTGCTACTTCTCTTTTATTTTTGCCTATTGACTACCTCTTTGATATCTGTCTTCAGTCTTCAGCCAATCACTCTCTTTGGATAACAAGACAGTTACTCTGTCTGATATAGAGTGCTCTAATATTGACTATGAGGCATTTTCTTCCTTTATTTCCAGAGGAACATGGAAGTAATATACCCAAAGGTCCTCATAAGTCATCAGGATTTTTCTACTGCCTCCCAAAGGTCTCACTGTGCTGGTTTTACCCTGTGGTTGAAGCATTGCCTGCAGGATACCAAATTTCACTATAGTTACTCAGTAGTGATTCAGAACCTCAGATTTTCCACATACTGAGAAAATAAAAATGAGTTAGGCCTACTTTATGGCATCAAAGAAACTTAATACAATCACTTCAGGGAATAAAATATCAAGATCAGGGGTTTCTGTTTCTGGACTTTCACTGCTACCAAGCAGGGAAACCCCATCACATAACACGTTAGATATGAAGGTAGGAGTCCAGTAGTTCTCATCATTGCCCCAGGGAGACAAGCCAACAAAGGTCAGACTCTGAAAGCACACTCGCCAATTGCTGTGCCAAATTTCATCAGCTACCATAACATCACTCTGTGAAAATCATCTGTGCTCACATGTTTTTACCCAAGGTGTCTCACACCCACAATTTCTATGCTATTTATTACAATAATGTGTCATTAGCTGATTGTTTTGCAGGTCCCCTAGTAAAATAAAAAAATGCCTTCTCCTCAAAATCTGTTAACATAAGTAACCAAGGAAAGTCGAGCTTACAAATTCAATTTTCGTTAGCTTATAATTTTCTTTTATTTTCCTTTAGCTCTATATTTTTCAAATAAGCAGTATGTTCACATGATTCAAAAGTGAAAATAATATAAATATATGCACAATAAAAAGATCCTCATACCTTTCCCTTTCACCCAATCCCCATCCCTTCAAATAAACACAGTATCCACTTTCACTAGTTTTGTTTCTATCCTTCCAGCATTGCTTTGTGCTCATACCAGTAGTTCAAACATATATTCTTAATGACCCATTCTTTCTTAACTTGAAAGGTAGCATATATACAAACTCTCCTGCTTTAGGAGTTCCCTGACTAGCTCTGTCATTTTTTTCAAATTCATTAATCCCTGATTTTCATCTTTCTCTATTCTTTTAATTTTTATTAGATTATTTTGCAATCTCCTTTCACACTTTTTGAGCTGAAGGCTATGACAGAGACTATGAAATGTTCACCAGTTTCTTCCCCCTCTTATCCTAGAACCTAGCTCAACTTAATATTTCCTAGCTTCTCATCAAGGATGTACCCAAAGGAGTGATTTCAAAGCCAATGGAAGATGAAGGAAAGTGATGTGATCTTTCTCCCAGCTCAGGCTTTTAAGAAGAATTTGCATCTCCTCTGCATTCCTTCCCTGCTTGGTGACAAATGATGATGAAGCCCTAGGAGATGACAGAACTGTAAGAGCAAAGGAGCCAGGGTGCCTGAATTACTGCACTGTGCTAAGTCCTTGATGACCAGTAACATCTAACTTAGTGTATTAGTGTACTCTGTTTGAGTACAAAATAAATTTTGTTCCCTGATTCATTTTATGCTTATATTACATTACAGTACGTTTACCTCTTCTGATATATTGATAGAATAGTATTTTTGATGAATTGGTTATCATTTTAATTAATTTATAATTTGTACATACCCATAGTGCTCTATATTTTGTCATATCTATTTGCTCTCTGTGATAAGCCGTGATAAAATTAGCATGTTTCTTCTTCCTTCTATCACAGAATGCTTTTTAATAGCATCTTATATTTTCTTTTGGCTGTAACACAGGCTTTACTCTTCACTTACCGTGTTTTACTGAATGGAAGAATCTCACCATTAGGTAGGAAGTTCAGTTCAGTTCAGCCACTCAGTCGTGTCTGACTCTCTGCAACTCCATGAACCCCAGCACGTCAGGCCTCCCTGTCCATCACCATCTCCCAGAGTTCACCCAACCCTTGTCCTTTGAGTCGGTGATGCCATCCAGCCATCTCATCCTCTGTCGTCCCCTTCTCCTCCTGCCCCCAGTCCCTCCCAGCATCAGGGTCTTTTCCAATGAGCCAACTCTTCGCATGAGGTGGCCAAAGTATTGGAGTTTAAGCTTCAGCACCACTCCTTCCAGTGAACAACCAGGACTGATCTTTAGGATGGACTGGTTGGATCTCCTTGCAGTCCAGGGGACTCTCATAAGTCTTCTCCAACACCACAGTTCAAAAGAATCAATTCTTAAAGAAAGCACTCAGCTTTCTTTATAGTCCAGCTCTCACATCCATACACGACCACTGGAAAAACCATAGCCTTGACTAGACGGACCTTTGTTGACAAAGTAATGTCTCTGCTTTTGAATATGCTATCTAGGTTGGTCATAACTTTCCTTCCAAGGAGTAAGCATCTTTTAATTTCATGGCTGCAATCACCATCTGCAGTGATTTTGGAACCCCCAAAATAAAGTCAGCTACCGTTTCCACTGTTTCCCCATCTATTTCCCATGAATTGATGGGACCAGATGCTATGACCTTAGTTTTCTGAAGTTAGGCATGAGCAACTGAGGGGTGGCCTAGCAGTAAAGGATGTAAACTGATCTCTAAACCCCATCCTAGACACTCCCAAGAGAACTCACAGATATGCTACAAAAATAACCAGAGACTTTTCCAGCTCCTGCACTGCACCCTAGGCACATAGTGGATACAAACTAACCAAATGGGCTTCCTCAGGTAACCTTAGGCAGCTAGGAGCCCATTAAGGGTTCGTGACACGATTGAGCAACTGATCTGATCTAATCTGATCTGATCTGAACAGTCTCACATATACACATCTGACTATAACAGACAGAATTATGGGAACACATACACAACAAAGCCTGCTGTTACATAACTTGCAATTGTCAATCGGCCTGAGTGTATTCCCATTTGCATCCCCTTTCTAGATTAGTGGCGTGTACAAGCCCTGTTTTGCACAGGGCACAACCAAAAGGAACAGACAGGAAGTATAAAAAAGAGGAAGCCAAGAGAGGTCATTATGATGCGGCCTTTGGGGTCAGACTGCTCTCATCTCTTGGGAGTGTCTGTCTAGTAAAAACATGTGTCAGCTTGAGCTGAAGTGAGCTGTAACTTGTCTGTTGCTTTAAACCCTTTAGTCCATCGTTCCAAATTTTTGTTGCAATGAGATAAGAACTGAGGAAGATAAACCAACCTGACAGGACTCTTTCACGTATTGTTGTTGTTTAGTCCCTAAGTTGTGTCCAACTCTTTTTGACCCCATGGAGTGCAGGACGCCCGGCTCCCCTGTCCCTTTCTCCCAAAGTTTGCCCAAGTTCATGGCCATTGATTGAATCAGTGATACCATCCAGCCATCTTATTCTATACCGCCCTCTTCTCCTTTTGCTTTTCATCTTTCCCAACATCAGGGTCACTTTCACTTGCAAATCTTTTCACATATTAATATCTCTAAAACTGAAATTTGTTTTACAATCAAAGATAAGTTACAATAGTAATTAGAGGTGGGTTTTTATCTTACAAGTTGCAGAGATCAAAATAGAGTCTTTCAGGTCGAGAGTGCGTTAGGTATGGTTCGAACTCTGAGATTTCTGATATTCCAATGTTTGGGAATTGTAAGATGGCAATCCCATATAGTTCAACCTAATACATTTTCCAGTTTTAAATAAAAACTTGAGACTCGGAAGCCATTATCAAATATACTTATTCCCAACTTCGTCCATCCTTCCTTTTCCAATGATTATCAGTGAAATTCTTTCTGTTAAAACAAATGAGATTTACATCTTATACCATGATTCTGACCTAGAAGTAAAGAACCCACCTACCCATGCAGAAGACCTAAAAGACACAGGTTTGATACCTGAGTCTGGGAGATCCCCTGGAGGAGGGCATGGCAACCCTCTCAAGTATTCTTGCCTAGAGAATCCCGTGGACAGAGGAACCTGGTGTGCTATGGTCCATGGGATTGCAAAGAGTCAGATGTGACTGAGTGACTAACTCTTTCACTTTCTTTCACTATGATTCTAATTCCCACATTTGCTTTGATCTTTGTTCTAAAATTAGATATACTGAGCGCTGATTTCCAGTCTTTTCACTGAAGTTTCTCCAGATGACTCTTGGTTGACTGACCAGACTGTAGGTCTGTAGCTGTTCTTCCTCTATTGCCACAAACGAAGGCACACTGCTTCCTGAAATCACCGCCCTCTCTGTGTAGGAGCACCTCATCTCCTTAGGAACAAGCTGAGTCCAGAAAGGCTTCTGCCTCTAGCCTTGCTTAGCTTAAGTCCAAGAACAACGTGAAAACAAAGAATAAAGCATTTGCCATGTCAGGAAGTATGTATTTGCTTCCATTTTCTACAGGCTTCTTTTCCTGGATGCTCTAGTTTTGTTTTGTACTTCTTCTCATTAATTCTCTCTTTAACTAGTCTTCTTGACTTTGAGTCTTCTTCGTGGTTTCACCAGATCTCAGATGTTCAGGGCAGTTCCTAGATATATTTTGGAGTCTGTGCATTATTTCTGTCTCCCAGGTTAATTGTACATCACTTTTGAAGGCTTTTGGTCTTTTGTTTTCCATTCTTGCCATTGCTCTTTTTCCGATTTGCAGGGGAAAGATGGGAATGATGAGTTCTACAGTCATGGGTCACATTAGTAGTTAACTTAATTTCAAAGCATTTCTCCATCTATAAGTGTGATGAACCAAATGCAGAAGAAAGATTTATGATTTAGAAGTAAACTGAATTTGCTTATTCATAATTATTGTACTTTAGAAAAGTAATTCACTTCTCAATTCAGTTCAGTTGTTCAGAGGTGTCCAAGTCTTTGCAATCCCATGGACTGCAGCATCCCAGGCTCCCTTGTCCATCACCAACTCCTGGAGCTTGCTGAAACTCATGTCCATCCAGTCAGTGATGCCATCCAACCATCTCATCCTCTGTCATCCTCTTCTCCTTCTGCTTTCAACCTTTCCCAGCATCAGAATCTTTACCAATGAGTCAGTTCTTCCCATCATTTGGCCAAAGTATTGAAGCTTCAGCACCTGTTCTTTCAGTATAGTCAGGACTGATTTCCTTTAGGATTTACTGGTTTAATCTCCTTGCACTCCAAGGGACTCTCAAGAGTCTTCTCCAACACCACTGTTCAAAAGCATCAATTCTTTGGCACTCAACTTTCTTTGTAGTCCAACTCTCATATCCACACATGACTACTGGAAAAACCATAGCTTTGACTAGAAGGACATTTGTTGGCAAAGTAACATCTCTGCTTTTTAGTATGCTGTCTAGGTTGGTCATAACTTTTCTTCCAAGGAGCAAGTGTCTTTTAATTTCATGGCTACAGTCACCATCTTCAGTGATTTTGTAGCCCAAGAAAATAAGTCTGTCACTGTTTCCACTGTTTCACCATCAGTTTGCCATGAAGTGATGGGACTAGATGCCATGATCTTAGTTTTCTGAATGTTGAGTTTAAACTGGGGTTTTCACTCTCCTCTTTCACTTTCATCAAGAGGATCTACAGTTCCTCTTCACTTTCTGCCATAAGGTTAGTGTCATCTGCATATCTGAGGTTTTTGATATTTCTGTCTGCAACCTTGATTCCAGCTTGTGCTTTATCTGGCTTGGCATTTCACATGATGTACTCAACATATAAGTTAAATAATCAATATGACAATACACAGCCTTGACGTACTGCTTTCCAACTTGGAACCAGTCTGTTGTTCTGTGTCCAGTTCTAACTGTTGCTTCTTGACCTGAATACAGATTTCTCAGGAGGCAGGTAAGGTGGTCTGGTATTCCATCTCTTTAAAAATTTTCCACTGTTTGTTGTGATCCACACAGTCAAAGGCTTTGGCATAGTCAATAAACCATATGTTCTTCAGGAATTCTCTTGCTTTTTCTAAGATCCAAAGGATGTTGGCAATTTGGTCTCTTATTCCTCTGCCTTTTCTAAATCCAGCTTGAACATCTGGAAGTTCTCTGTTCACTTACTGTTGAAACCTTGCTTGGAGAATTTTGAGCATTACTTTGCTAGAATGTGAGATGAGTGCAATTTTCAGTAGTTTGAACAGTCTTTGCCATTGTCTTTCTGTGGGACTGGAACAAAGACTGACCTTTTCCAGTCCTGTGGCCACTGCTGAGTTTTCCAAATTTGCTGGCAAATTGAGTGCAACACTTTCACAGCATCATCTTTTAGGATTTGAAATAACTCAGCTGGAATTCCATCACCTCCACTAGCTCTATTCAGAGTGATGCTTCCTAAGGCCCATTTGACTTCAGCCAGGATGTCTGGCTCTAGGTGAGTGATCACACTATCACGGTTATCTGGGTCATGAAGATGTTTTTTGTACAGTTCTTCTGTGTATTCTTGTTACCTTTTCTTCATATCTTCTACTTCTGCTAGGTCCATACTATTTCTTTCCTTTATTGGGCCCATCTTTTCATGAAATGTTCCCTTGGTATCACTACTTTTCTTGAAAAGATTTCTATTCCTACTATTCTATTGATTTCCTCTATTTCTTTGCATTGATCACTGAGAAAGGCTTTTTTATATCTCCTTGCTATTATTCGGAACTCTGCATTCAGTTGGGTATATCTTTCCTTTTCTTCTTTGCCTTTCACTTCTCTTCTTTTCTCAGTTATTTGTAAGGCCTCCTCAGACAACCATTTTGCTTTTTTGCATTTCTTTTTTTGGGGGGATGGTCTTGATCACTGTCTCCTGTGTAATGTCACGAACCTCCATCCATAGTTCTTCAGGCACTCTGTCTATCAGATCTAATCCCTTGAATCTATTTCTCACTTCTGTATAATCATAAGGGATTTGATTTAGGTCATACCTGAATGGTCTAGTGGTCTTCCCTACTTTCTTCAATTTACATCTGAATTTGGTAATAAGGAGTTCATGGTTGCCACAGTCAGCACCCAGTCTTGTTTTTGCTAACTGTGAGAAGGCAATGGCAACCCACTCCAGTACTCTTGCCTGGAAAATCCCATGGACGGAGAAGCCTGGTTGGCTGCAGTCCATGGGGTCGCTAAGAATCAGACACAACTGAGCGACTTCACACTCACTTTTCACTTTCCTGCATTGGAGAAAGAAATGGCAACACACTCCAGTGTTCTTGCCTGGAGAATCCCAGGGACGGGGTAGCCTCGTGGGCTGACGTCTATGGGGTCACACAGAGTCGGACACGACTGAAGTGACTTGGCGCCAGCAGCAGCAGCAGAACTTCTCCATCTTTGGCTGCAAAGAATATAACCAATCTGATTTCAGTATTCACCATCTGGTGATGTCCATGTGTGGAGTCTTCTCTTGTGTTGTTGGAAGAGGGTGTTTGTTATGACCAGTGCATTCTTTTGGCTAAACTCTGTTAGCCTTTGCCCTGCTTCATTTTGTACTTCAAGACTGAACTTGCCTGTTACTTGAGGTATCTCTTGACTTCCTACTTTTACATTCCAGTCCCCTATGATGAAAAGGACATCTTTTTTGGTGTTAGTTCCAGAAGGTCTTGTTGTTCTTCATAGAACCATTCAATTTCAGCTTCTTCAGCATTTGTGATTGGGATATAGACTTGGATATTAATGGTTTGCCTTCAAAGTGAATAATTTAAAGTCTTCACATGTTAAAAGACAATTTTGTATGGATATGTATGTATATAACAATACAACATTTGTAATAAAACTGTTGTTTATTTTCCTTAGAGTTATTTAGTGCTTAAGTAAGCAAATCCAAGATACTGTTACTTTAAAGAAAAAAAATAGTATTTAAAAAAGGCACATGTATTTTCTCAAACGTTTAATATGTCTCTATACTGAAATGCCATCTTAGCTTTTTTACCAATTTCTGCCTTTAATCCATCATTTAACATCTGAAACAATGCATTTTCAGTTGATATAAAGAATGTTGTTTTTTAAATTGCTAATGCCCAACTTGATATATTCTGAGAAAGAATATACCCGCTTTTGTATTAAATATGGATCAATATCATTCAAGGTTAAGAATATATCAGTCAGTGTAGAAATAAAAGTCCTTAAAACTCCCCACAGCATTAGTCTTTCCATCATTTAATATATTCCTGGGAAATGAGCCATGAACAGTAAAATCAAAATGAAACACAACAAATTTTAGAGATCCTGATTGCAAAAATTAGTTTCATACAATTCTATATTCATAGGATGATTTTGCCCAGTAGAATGTAGAAATATTGGCTCATTCTTCAAATCAACAGTTTAAGCTATTACAATGTTCCTTGTTGTTGTTTTCATAATTTACTGCCATTACTTAAATATGTGCTATTTATATTGGTAATACAGTGTAGATTCTAAGAGAAATTTCCAACACTCTTGAAAACAAATTAAATATACTCGTGTGGGGGCATTTCTTCTCAGAAACTAATTTTTGTTGCTTTTGGCAGAATAGTGTAGCTACTTGGCCAAAGAAGAGTTATTTCAAGACAGCATACGACTTCAGGAGGAGTACATAAAGATTAGTGAGGAAAGGAGGCCCACCTGAGCAGCAAGGAGACTTTGTAAAAATAATTCACAGATGATAAAAGTCACATCCAGACTGACTGCAGATCCTGTCACCGCTTCTAGCTCAGAAGTGACAAAGAGGTGGTTTGCATGATAACGATTCCACATTCCGAAGCTCTGACAGACGTTATTAATTGATGACAGCGGTCCCTCTGTCTTTGAATGCAGCCTCAGCATCTTTATCAACATGGCCACCACATGGTTTTACAAGTCACCACCTCCAGCAATTAGATGACCTCACTTGGAACCTATTCCCCAATCTCATCTGACGCAGCACTAGCCACAGTTTTCTTAAACTAACCTAGTCACACACTGCTATTTTCTGTGAGATGTACTTTAGAGCTGCATAAGAATTATTTAGGTCTAAGAGCTCTAAAATGGATAATGAGCCTTTGGATACACTAGTCCATCATCTCTAAAGTCTGAGCTGATTTCAGGCTATCAAACCACTGTAATGTACAAAACAGACAGTTGGTCACTGCTGCTTAGAGTTTTGCCAAGAGTTTACACAGGGTCTGAGACCTTAAAAAGGAGTAGGTATAAAAGGAAGTACTTCCATTTAAATCACATCTATCAATTACATCCCTCAAATTGTTGTCTTTGAATAATCACAGTCTGGGGCTAGAGACTGGACATTCCAAGACTTAAGTGTATTGTAAAGCCAGAAACAGTGGAAAGCATGAAATGGAAGAACCCTGTGTTAGGAAGTGGAAAGAACCTTGCTCAGCATGTTTGGGTACAAACCCTAATGCTACTATGTGTGAATTTTAATAACTTTAAATTCTTCTCACTTTAGGTCTCCTCAGTTCTCCTCAGACCTCTAATTTTGTCTAAATGACAAAATCTTCCTTGCAGCCTTAATATGAGTATTAACTGAAATAACACATGTCAAAATAGCTGTGAATAGCATAGCCCTCAACACATCTTCAGTTCAGTTCAGTCACTCAGTCATGTCCAAGTCTTTGCGATCCCATGGACTTCAGCATGCAAGGCTTCCCTGTCCATCACTAACTCCTGGACCTTGCTCAAGCTCATATCCATGGAGTCGGTGATGCCATCCAACCATCTCATCCTCTGTTGTACCTTCCTCCTCCTGCTTTCAATCTTTCCCAGCAAAAGGGTCTTTTCCAACGAGTCAGTTCTTGGCATCAGGTGGCATAAATATTGGAGTTTCAGCTTCAGCATCAGTCCTTCCACTGAATATTCAGGACTGATTTCCTTTAGGATTGACTTGTTTGATCTCCTTGCACTTCAAGGGACTCAAGAGTCTTCTCCAACACCACTGTTCAAAAGCATCAATTCTTCAGCACTTGGTTGTCTTTATGGTCCAACTCTCACACCCATACATGACCACTGGAAAAACCATAGCATTGACTAGAAGGACATTTGTCGACAATGTAATGTCTCTGCTTTTTAATATGCTGCCTAGGTTGGTCATAGGTTTTTTTCCAAGGACCAAGCGTCTTTTAATTTCATGGTTGTAGTCACCATCTGCAATGTTTTTGGAGCCCAAGAAAAGAGCTAGTCACTGTTTATTTATATTTCTGCCTGCAACCTTGATTCCAGCTTGTGATTAATCAAGCCCAGAATGTCACATGATGTACTCTGCATATAAGTTAAATAAGCAGGGTGACAATATACAGCCTTAATGTACTCCTTTCCCAATTTGGAACCAGTACATTGTTCCATGTCCTGTTCTAACTGTTGCTACTTACCTGCATACAGATATCTCAGGAAGCAGGTAAAGTGGTCTGATATTCATATCTCTTGAGGAATTTTCCACAGTTTGTTGTGATCCACACAGTCAAAGACGTTGGCATAGTCAATAAAGCAGAAGTAGGTGTTTTTTTCTGGAACTCTTTTGCTTTTTCTATGATCCAAATGACGTTGGCAATTTGATCTCTGGTTTCTCTATCTTTTCTAAATCCAGCTTGAACATCAAGAAGTTCTCAGTTCACACACTGTTGAACTTTGCTTAGAGAATTCTGAGCATTACTTTGCTAGCATGTGAGACGAGTGCAATTGTGTGGTAGTTTAAACATTCTTTGGTATTGCCTTTCTTTGGGACTGGAATGAAGACTGACCTTTTCCAGTCCTGTGGCAACCATTGAGTTTTCAAAATTAGCTGGGATAGTGAGTGCAGCACTTTAACAGCATCATCTTTTAGGATTTGAAATAGCTCAACTGGAATCCCATCACCTCCATTATCGTTGTTCAAAGTGATGTTTCCTGAGGCCTACTTGACTTCGGACTCCAGGATATCTGGCTCTAGGTGAGTGATCACAGTATTGTGGTTATCTGGGTCTTGAAGAACTTTTTTGTATAGTTCTTCTGTGTATTCTTGTCATCTTTTCTGAATATATTTTGTCTCTGTTACATCCATATCTTTTCTTTCCTTTATTGTGCCCATCTTTTCATGAAATGTTCCCTTGGTATCTCTAATTTTCTTGAAGAGATCTCTAGTCTTTCCCATTCTATTGTTTTCCTCTATTTCTTTGCATTGATCACTGAGGAAGGCCTTCATATCTCCCCTTGCTATTCTTTGGAACTCTGCATTCAGATGGGTATATGTTTCTTTATCTCCTTTGCCTTTCAATTCTCTTGTTTTCTCAGCTGTTTGTAAGGCCTCCTCAGACAACATTTTGCCTTTTTGCATTTCTTTTTTGTGGGGGATGGTCTTTATCTATATTTTCACAGACTGTATAGAATTTCTCCATCTTTGGCTGCAAAGAACATAATCAAACTGATTCTGGTATTGACTATCTGGTGATGTTCATGTGTAGAGTTGTCTCTTGTGTTGTTGGAAGAGCATGTTTGCCATGACCAGTGTGTTTCCTTGGCAAAACTCCATTAGCCTTTGCCCTGCTTCATTTTGTACTCCAAGGCCAAACTTGCCTGTTACTCCAGGTATCTCCTGACTTCCTACTTTTGCATTCCAGTCCCGTATGATGAAAATGACATCTTTTTTTGGTGTTAGTTCTAGAAGTTCTTGTAGGTCATCATAGAAATGTTCAACTTGATCTTCTTTGTCATTACCGGTCTGGGCATAGACTTGGATTACTGTGATACTGAATGGTTTGCCTTGGAAACGAACAGTGATCATTCTGTCATTTTTGAGACTGCACCCAAGTACTACATTTCGGACTCTTTTAGAAGAGTCTATTAGATCTACTCCATTTCTTACAAGGGATTCTTGCTCACAGTAGTAGATACAATGGTCATCTGAATTAAATTAACCCATTCCAGTCTATTTTAGTTCATTGATACCTAAATGTTGATATTCACTCTTGCCATCTCCTGTTTGACCAATTCCAATTTACCTTGATTCACGGACTTAGCATTTCAGATTCCTATGCAATTTTGTTCTTTACAGCATTGGACTTTACTTCCATCACCAGTCACATTCACAACTGGGCTTGTTTTCTCTTTGGCTCCTTCTCTTCATTCTTTCCAGAGTTATTTCTCCACTCATCTCCAGTAGCATACTGGGCACCTACAGACCTTGGGAGTTCATCTTTCAGTATCATATTTTTTTGCCCTGTCACACTGTTTATGGGTTTCTCAAGGCAAGAATACTGAAGTGGCTTGCCATTCTCTTCTCCAGTGGACCATGTTTTGTTAGAACTCTCCATTATGTCCTGTCCATCTTGGGTGGACCTACACCACATGGCTTAGTTTCATTGAGTTAGACAAGGCTGTGGTCCATGTGATCAGTTTGGTTTGTTTTCTGTGATTGTGGTTTCCATTCTCACTGCTAGCTGATGAAAAAGGATAAGAGGCTGATGAATAAGAAACTTCCTGATGGGAGAGACTGATTGTGGGGGAAACTGGATCTTGTTCTAACAACACATCTTAGTTTTCTTTTATATTTTCATTTTGGTTCAAGAGTTAAAATGAATCACAATTTTCCATTATGTTTCCAACCAGGAATTTCCAAACTAGCCCTCTTCAAAATGTCTGAACTGTACCCTAAGACATAAGATATAACAATGGTAAACAAAAATAGTCGACACTAATTGAGCACTTACTATGTGCCAGGAAAAAAAAAATGTATTTAACTCTCACAATAATCCTAGAAGTTCAATGAAGTATCAGCATCATTTTACAGATGAGGTCAATACAGTGACAGAAAAGAGAAATACGTTTCCCATGATCTTAGAACTTATAAGTTGCAAAAGCATTATTTGAATCCAGAAAATCTGTCTCTTCAGACCTAATCACTGCAATTACTAATAAGTACAAATATCTAGTTTTCATTCCTTAGTTCTGAACTAAATTTCATTTCATTTTCTTGTTTCTATGAATGACCTTCCTCTGGAGGAACAAATAATGCAAAAATCTGTAGTCTCTGCAAAGCAAAAGATTCCCCAATGACTATGACTATGACTATGACTATGACTGTTGATATTATTCTTGCTGTTACTGACACTAGTGGAATGTAACCAAGGCCTATAGAAGGATTTGGACCAGAATGTAACACCAGAGACAAGAGTCATTTCTGCCTTCAGAACCAAGGCAGGTGTTGTAGAGGCCCGGAAGTTTGAGCTGAACCTCAGAATTATTTATTTCACTTTATTTCTGGTGACTAATAATATTCATTTGAAAATGGAAAGAATAGGAAATAGTTGATTCTAAAAATCTTCTCTTCTATATTTGGATTGAGTATTGGTAAATTTCATACTTGCAAAAAAAAAAAATGAACTCTGTCATAATTTAGCAGCTTTTAGGTTACTTATTTCTGTTTTCGCTCCAGTTATAGCTAGTGAAAACCAAGGACAAAACTCCCTCTGTCTTGAGTCACTGAAATTGAACATCACAATCACATGAACCTTGATTCTATCCTCCTTTCCATACAACACTAATGAGAATATGGTCCTCAATGCCCAAACAGTTGGATTCTCCTTTTGTTTTATTCTTAGTGAAAAGAAAAGTTAAAATTATAAGCTCTATGAATATTTTAAAACTTCTTGTATAAAACTGAAATGGATTTTAGTGAAGTTCTACCCATGCTTCCATTCACAGTACCTTAAGTTATTGTAAAAAATTTTTCATAATTCTGTTTTTTCATTTCCTAAGACAGAAGGCTTACATTTTGTTTGTTTGCTTGTGAATTGTGTTTTAAAGCAAGAATTCCAGCTTGCTTGTAGTACAGTACCAGAAAAAAGAGAGAGAGATTTCTCTGTTACTATACAAATATTACAGCACAGTTGAGTTCACATCTGTGAACAGGTAGTACATTCAATATTTTTAATGTGAATGTGAGCCTTCAACAGCTACATATTGTCACTCCCATTTCATGCAGGATTTGTACCCTACCTAGCCTGTCCAGCATGAAAGATCTCATGGCCTGCTGTACACGAATCTATTGTTCATTTGTTTTTAGTCTTTCTTGAAAGGGAAAAAATGTTGAACATCACAGTGCATTCAGATGTTGAGACACCTGCTATATTCTGATGTTTTGACATGAACAGTCTGTAGAAATCTATCTTTTTCCATTGCACAGGGAATAAATCAGCTTTGTCAGAAAATTATTGTTCAAGTTGTTGTAGCCCCTTCATATCAGACATCTACTCACCTTATACAATAGTTATATGCTCTTAATAATTCTACTCAGGCTTTCATTGATGCTTTTGATATTGCTACTGCTGCTGCCCCAGCTCTATAAGTATAATCAATAGCTGGATGGACCAAAAATTAAATCATTTAATGGATTTCTGGTTGAGTTCATTTAGGTCACTAGGTTTCCACTCCTGCTGGCAGGCAGCATGATTTTATATCCCTCTATTGTCGTAACAATACACGTTTCCACTTGGCTGCTGGCCTATGGCATGTTCTGCCAGTATCCAGCTCAGCTCTGTTTTTCAGACGTTTACAGAGATTTGAATTAGCTATGGTCAAAGACACCAGCAGAAATCCTGGTGAAAAGCACACTGTTTTCTTCCTCCAGACAGAGCTATTCTAAGAAACCATCTTTAGTGTATAGGCATATACTCTGTCTCCTTCAGCATAAGTCTTACAAGTTAGAAGGCATGTGTAAAGCAGACTCTATGAAGACTTGCAACTCAGTGCTCTAGAATCCTAAGTTTTGTATGGCAGATATCTGCAGGTCTACTCAGTATATGGGACTAGCAAGAATAGAAATATGTCAGATGATATTACTAGTCATATATATAAGTAAATTCAAACTGAATGTTCATAAGTACTTCTTTTTTGGTCATTAAATTTTATGTTTTCAAAGGAAACTTCATGCTCATGAAATGGCAGTTTTACTCCTGTATTTTTCAGACTGTTCCTTGTAAGTAATTTGACCTAAAAGAGAAAGGAGTTAATTAAATGGTAACTTTTAACCTCTAGAGTCAGTCTCTGACCTATCTACTAAGATATCTCACAAGGGTTCCACTGTCATCTTGTGAAAACCTTCTTTCATAAGCCTTGAAGACATAAAATGGGCATGTGTGTATGACCCGGATGAACCTTGACTGGCTGAGAGACAATCCAAAGCTTTGAACCCTGTCTCAGTACTCACTACGTGTGCCATCCGCACCTGACTTGACCTCTGACCTACACCTCTGACCACAGGGTGACCAAGATGCTCTCCCTCTCATATTGTCCAGAGACTAAGATGCTCCCACTCTCCCTGACATAGGTGGGGGAGACAAAAGGGACTCAGAATAGTCAGTATCTATCAGAAAGGAAATGTTTGCTCATTCAATAAATCAGTGATTCTTGAGTGAAAACTGTCCCTTTCAAACCACCCCACTCCCCAGACATTTGGCAATATCTGGAGATATTTTTGTTGTCATAACTAGGGTGGGGATGCCACTGGCTTCAAGTGGGATGTTAGTTAGCAATGTGCAGGAGAGCACACAACATAAGGCATAACACAGAAGAAAGAATTTTCCAGCAAAAATGTCAATAGTACCAAGGTTAAAAAAGTTTGCAGTAATTACCCAATGGGTAGCATACTGTGTGCCAGGTACTGGATGGTACAGGATTAATCTTAGGCAAAACTGTGAGGTAGTAGCATGTTTGTTTTTTAGCAGCTACAGGGTCATTATGGAAACTGCAACCTACAGATGTTCAGCCATTCCTGCTCTGATCTTCTTCTCCTGATTACCTGCTTCCCCTAAAATAGCATATTTTGTCCCATAGCCCATTGTCTCAGGACTCATTTTCCTAGTTCTGAAGATAGCTGGAAAGTCTAATCTTATAAATATTTGTGTATTATTGCATTAAACAATATTTATAAAATTGTGAGATTTTTGATGGAGAAAAGCTAAAGCCAAAGTAATATAGATATACATTCAGATATTTAATACCCAGTTTAATTTACGTGCACATACATATCTTCCTACATAAATAATGCATAGTTACCATAATCACTGGATGATGTCAAATTCTGGTTTTAAGAAAAGTAGAAGATGTTTCTTTTTCATGATGGTTTGGATAAAACGTATTCTCGAAGTTGCCATTTCTCAATCTCTTAATGGAAAGTCTATGAATTCTGCTTAGACCTCCCAGCCTACTAAACTATCTTGATAAATTATCAGTGACCAAGAGAACTATTATATATTTTCTCTCAAGTGAAAGTATATTTAATTAGATGATTTTAAGCGGAGCCAGTTTGAATCAGAAAAAATAAAGACCACACTCTTAATACATATCTTGCAGGGCCTTTCTTGACAGTTTCTTTCACACTTAGCCTTAAATGTCCTCAAAGTTCCTCTGATTTCCAAATGTACAGCTTCTGGCCATACTATTTCCCTGTCTTCAGAACAATCTATATATTGTCAACTCAGTCTCATTGTGTAGCTGCCTTACAATCAGTTTAAGTCAACAAATCCAAAACTAAATGCATGATCTCTGCACTCTGTCCATTAAAAAGGAATGAAAAAATTTCATCCATTTGTCACGGCTTACAGTGGTTCCTATCTCAGTGGTTTAACCCAAAATTGAGAAATAGTTTTTGAGACTTCCCTTCTTTGCTTCCCAGAAAGCAAATCTTTATCTCACCAAATCCTATGAGTTTTCCCCAGTTCAATTTCTTTTTTTTTTTTTTTTTAATTTTTCTTAACTTTACAATATTGTATTACTTTTACTATACATCGAGATGGATCTGCCACCAGAATACACGTGTTCCCCATCCTGAACCCTCCTCCCTCCCCCTTCCCACACCATCCCTCCAGGTCATCCCAGTGCTCCAGTCCCAGGCATCTGTTATAGGGCATCGTACCTGGACTGACTCGTTTCAGATATGATATTATACATATTTCAATGCTATTCTCCCCAATCGTCCCACCCTCTCCCAGTCTCAGAGTCCAAAAGTCTGTTCTATACATCAGTGTCTCTTTTGCTGTCTCATAAGCAGGGTGATTGTTACCATCTTTCTAAATTCCATATATATGCATTAGTATACTGTATTTATGTTTTTCTTTCTGGCTTACTTCACCTGTATAATAGGCTCCAGTTCCATCCACCTCATTAGAACTGATTCAAATGTATTCTTTTTAATGGCTGAGTAATACTCCATTGTGTATATGTACCATAGCTTGCTTATCCATTCATCTGTGGATGGACATCTAGGTTGCTTCCACGTCCTGGCTATTGTAAACAGTGCTGCTATGAACATTTCTTTCTTGTGTGTGCTAAGTTACGTCAGTGGTTTCCAACTCTTTGTGACCCTATGGACTATAGCCCACCAGGGCCCTCTGTCCATGGTATTCTCCAGATAAGAATACTTGGAGTGGGTTGACATGCCTTCCTCCAGGGGATCTTCCCAACCCAGGAATCAAACCACATCTCTTACGTCTCCTGCATTAAAGAGCCACCAGGGAAGTCCAGTTTCTTTCATATCCTACCACCTTTCTTTGTCTTGACTGATCTGATCAAAAGCCAAGCACTTTCATCTCTTGGCTATACTGGCCTCCCCAGTCTATATCAGCTTCCCAGCGCTCTTCAAGAAATACCTGGGATGACCCAGAGGGATGGTATGGGGAGGGAGGTGGGAGGGGGGCTCAAGATGGGGAACATGTGTACACTCATGGCAGATGCATGTTGATGTATGGCAAAACCAATACAATATTTAAAGTAATAATAAAATAATAAATAAAGTCTTTGTTGAATTTGCAAAAAAAAAAAAAGAAATATCTCAATTCTGTCTGCCACTCTAAACTTGCTGGGCATTGCACCTTCCTTGTTTTACATGCATCAACAGCTTACATCAGCTATTTTCTTCTCAAACTGACCATGATTTTGCCTACTTTATGGACATTTTACCTGATTCTGCTTCTTCCTGAAGTGTTCTGAACCCACCAACCCTCTATAGTAATTTCATATTCATGACTCAGATTCCAAGTAAAATATTCCTTTCTTAAGCAAGACTTCCCTAACTCTTGCCCACCACCACCACCACAACTCCTAATATCCACAGCTTAGCTTAGGTTACTCAATGCATGCTTTATAGAACAACTTCTGACTTTTTCATATCATTTTATTGCAAAAGATAAGTTACTGTTTGATTGGTTTCTCATACTAAACACCAAACTCAACACTCTTTTGTTTCAGGTTTATAGTATATAGTAAATATCAACTTGCTGGACAAAAATGAATGTATATAATTTAGGTATGAGACACTTACACCACAAAGTTAAATGTTTTATGAAAAACCTACAAGCTCAAAAGTTACTCATTGCCTCTATTCTTCTCTCTCTAAAGATTACATTTTAATTCTCATGTTATACAGTCAAATAGCATCATTTATTCATGGAATATTATAGCTCAGGGGTTCATAAATCAGAACACATAGGCTACAAGATGTTCACAAACAACTTTAAAATTGTACTCAAAACTTCTTGTGTAATGTGCATTTTCCTGTGAATAATGTTGAAAGCTTTCATCAGATTGTCACTTTGATACAAGAAAGGTTAAAAAGAACATGTTATTAGGGTTTAACATCTTAACATTTACTGCTAAAATATCACTGTTACTGCATACTAAATGTGGCTGACAATGTTAATGATAGATACTGTCTCTTTTAAATAAATTTCTGATGTTATTTGAACTATAAAAATACTTGGTTTGCTGAAAAGAGACATCACAGTTCAGTGCAATAAGGATGTCTTTTTAATAATGGTGTCAATAAATAAGATAGAAACATACCATGAAAAATAAATCTTATATCACATCCAAAAATTAGTTCCATATGAATTATATATCCAAGTCTAAAATATCACAAAATTCTATGTGATAACATGAAAGAATATCTTCAAAACTTTGAAATAGTTACTTTAAATTTTTTAAAAATTATATATATATAAAGTATTAAACAAAGATGGAAAGATTACATTGAGAGTAAGAACTTCTTTTCATCAAAAGACTTTTAAGAGTCAAAAAACAGAGTAACAAGTGTGACAGCTCAAAAAGGATTTTTATGCAGAATATATAAAGAATTTCTAAAACATCAGCAAAAAAAGATGGAAATCCCATTGGAAAAATGAACAAAAGACCTGAGGAAGCACTTCACAAAGAGGATACCCAAATGGTCAATGAATATATGAAAAATACACAATCTTATTATTTTTCAGGCAAATATTCATTAAAATCCCAGTAAGATTTCAATATACTCCTACTTGAATGGACAAAATTGCAATGACTGTATAGTCTATTTTTTAATCGGGACTATGGTTTCATGGATATATTCACTTTGTGAAACTTTACTAAGGAGGAAATGGCTACCCATTCCTATATTCTTGCTCTGTACATGTTTTACTTACATACATAAGTTTTGCTTTGTTTTGTTTTGTTTTTAAGGAGCATATTTAACACAAGTGAAAATATCTGTATTAATAGAATAAATATATAGTATGGTCTTACATGGGGTTGGTTAACATTTTTTACTTGTGTTAGTTGCTCAGCCGCATCTGACTGTAACCCAGTTGATTGTAGCCTGCATGGCTTCTCTGTCCATGGGAATCTCCAGGCAAAAATACTGGAATGGGTAGCCATTTCCTTCTCTGGGGATCTTCCCAATCCAGGGATCGAATCTGGGTCTCCTGAGTTGCAGGCAGATTCTTTACCATCTGAGCCACAAGGGAAGCCTCATTTTTTTTTTTTTTTAATTTGAATCAGGAAAAATAATTCAACTATCAGCCACTACCAAAAGTGACTGAACTGGAAAACCATTTCTCTGTCCTAGGCCCTTAGATCTAAAACCAGAGTATCTGTTAAAGGCAAGTCTTAGTCTGATACATGATACTGGTTGCTTGGGGCTGGTGCACTGGGACGACCCAGAGGAATGGTACAGGTGGGTGGAGGGAGGGTGGTTCGGGATGGGGAACACGTGTATACCTGTGGCGGATTCATATTGATGTATGGCAAAACCAATACAATATTGTAAAGTAATTAACCTCCAATTAAAATAAATAAATTTATTTTTTTTTTAAAAAGGCAAAACAAATAATGAAAAACTGAGAAACCTTCAAGAAATGGACTTTCTTCACTTGATTCATTTTAACTGCTGCGTATACAACTTTTCTCACTGGGTAATTAGAAAGTTAAAATATTATTTAATTATGTTTATTCAACTTAAAAGGGAATAATTATCTCTGGTGAAAGTAAGAGGTAATTACATGATAAAAATATATACTTATATACAGAAGAACTATAAAGATTGATGAAAGTTACATAAATTTATGCAGAAGTATGTAAACTTCTTCAGTCTACTGATATGGTACTAAAGTATATCCATTTCTAGAGCGAAATCAAGATGGTTAGGAACTCCCTGGTGGTCCAGTGGTTAGGACTCAGTGTTTTCACTGCCAAGACCACAGGTTCAACCCCTGGTTGGGGAACAAAGATCCCACAGGCTGCCTGGCATCACCATACAAACAGCAAGTATCAGATTGGGTGGTTCATAAATGAAAAACTTTAAAAAGAGAAAGAGGAAGATGGTTCTTAAGTCATATGTTCTGTCAATTTGGAATGCTGAGAGAAATTTCTCTCTTTTCTCATCTCTTCTTTGATGTTGGATCTGTCACCACTAGAAGGTCACAAATATATATATGAGTGACTACCATTATGTCTGGGAAGTGCATATGAATTCTCAGGTTCTAGAATGTCACTCACTGATTCACAAAAAATACATAAAAAGCACTTACCATGTGCAGCACTAAGTCATGTGAAGGATCCTTGTCTTCCAGAAGCTTGCATTCTAGCAACCAAACGGAAAAAAAAAAGAGAAAGAAAGAGACACATAGTCAGAGAAGAAGGAAACCAAGTAAATAAAATATTTACACATTGTGCTAACTCCTATAATAGACATGAACGAGGAAGTGAAATATAGAAAATTACAAGGAGGCCTAGTTTCAGCCAAGGTATTCAAGAAAGACCTTTTTTAAAGCAAAACTAAAAGTGAGAACTGAAGGATAAGAAGCAGGTAGAAGTGAGTGCTGGGCAGTGCTGCTGTAACAGGGAATACTGAGAGCTCTTATTGAGCACTCAGGATTTGCTGTGCACTGCTTGGAACATCTCATCTATTTAGTCCTTTGAGGACCTCTGTGGTATTGAAACTATTACTTGTGTCATTGTCCATACAGATGAAGAAAATGAATTTAGGCATAGAGAGCTGCAGAGATTCTTTTTCATGACTGAGTAATATTCCATTGTATCTACAGATGATTTCGATGTATATACTTAAAATAGAATTGACAGAATTTGCTGATGAATTGGAAAATGATATGAAATAGGAGTCCATAATGCCTTGCAAGAGGACTCTAGCTGGAATAAGAGGGTAGTTTCCGTTTATTGGTAAAGGACTCTTTGGCTAACAAGAATTGAGACTTCTCTTCTTCAACCTTTGTCTAGTTTGAGATGTCTTTGAGACATTTAAAAACAGATGTCAAGTGCCAATTGTATATGCAAGTCCAGAGCTCTTGAGAGCTCTGGGCTGGAGGTGCAAAGTGAGATGTCAACAGTCTATGTAAGGAAAGTAAAGCCATGGAGGTTGCTAGGAGAGGAAGAAGAAAAGGTCCAGGTGGATTGTAGGAATACTCTGATGTGGGCCGAGAAGAAGGGACCCAAAAGAAGACAGAAAATGTCCTACAGGTATGCATAAAACCAAGCTAGTGCCAGGAAAGAATGTTTAAGGAAGGAGGAAGTGAACAGTGCTGTCAATATTATTCATTCCAGTTTGAGGGAAATGCAAAGAAATGAATGTCTATTGGATTTGGCAACATTCTGTGGAGTGTTATGGTCAGAAGCAGATTCCAGGGTTGCAGAATGAGTGAGTGTAGTATAGACAATCCCTCTAGCTGAGAAAAATCATCAGTGTTTCTGGTGTAAGTTTTTCCACAGCCTGTAAGCTCTAGAAACCATTTTTCCTAGTAATAAATGTAGATAGTTGGTTCACATTGGAAAATGAAGAACATCAGCCAAACTGCAAACATCAATCTAGTTTCAAACAGTAATAACTGAATTAGAAAAATTATTTAAGTTACCAAAAATCAAGAAAAATGTGTTCTTTTGATCATTTTGACTGTTATGGTATCTTCTATACTACAAAAATAGGACATGTATCAGTCCAGCCTAGTCACGCTGTACATAGGCATCCAATCATCCTACCAATGTTTCTTTCCTACTGTGTTCTGGGCATTGGGGTAGACATTAGAATTCAAATATGCAGATGTGAACAAAAAAAATAAACCCTCCTCACAAGGAGCTAACAGTTTGGAGGGGGAAAAGAAAAAAATCCATTATAGGAAATTTAATTTCATATCAGAATCATAATGTAAAATCAAATGCAGCAAAATAACAAGCTAAAAAATATGTTATGACATGCTTTTAATTTGATATTTGGGCCTATCCCTTGAGACTTTCAAAGCGGTTGTCAATCATTTGAAGTAGGACCATTTCTCTAGCTATTTTGAACAATGAAGTAAATTATGCTAACAGTATGCCCACTGTATTCTAAATAATTATAGTCTTTGGATAGAGGTATTACTCTATACATAATTATGGCATTTTAGAACATACATTTTCTTGATAGCTAAAAATATATTCATACAAATCTATATCTTTGCATACTCTGATTTACTTAAAACTTCTGAAACAAAAAGAAATTAAAGCACATCAATAAATGAAAAAATTCTAACACTATTAAGTAGAATATATTATTTTTAAAATATTATCCAATACCTTTCATCTTTATAAACTACAATTTCTTATACATTATCTGTACAATTTTTCAAATATGCATGATTTATGATCTAAATAAGAATTTTAATAAATCAGGTTTCTTTTTAGAAAAATACAACTGTTCCAAAGTATTAGCAACCATAGCTAAATTCTTCATCAATTACAAACATGATTTTTTCATCATTCATCTAAAATTACCCATCCTCCAGAAAAATGAAGAAACAGCTTTAGCTGCCCACGTGGGAGGACAGTGTAGTAAAGAGTTTGTGCATTTCTATGAAGTCAGATTTCAGAGAGCAGTTTCTGAAAGGGCAATAAGAGAACTGGAAACAACACAAATGCCTATCAACACAGAAATAGAAAAACAAATGATGTCATAGCCACACTGAAAAATAATGATTAGCAGTAAAAGAAGCAGGCTATTGATACAGACCATATTTCTACTGCTACATGGATGAAATCTCAACAACATTGTTTATTGTATGTTTCCATTTCCTAAAATTCTAGATCAGCTAAAACTAAACACAGTGAAAAAAGTAAGTGGTTGCACATGTTGGCACTGAGCGACCCAACAGAAAGATTGTGAGGAAATTTCCTGGGGAGATTAAACACTATCTTTTACACAAGTGTGTGCAACTGTCAAAACTCATCAAATTGGAACACAAGATCTATACATTTTATTGGATATAAATTACTCATAGATTGTTTTAAATAATAAAAAGTTACTTTTCTAGAAGTCTAAAAAATAATATCTAAGTTAGATTAATAAAAAGCAAAGTAAACCATACTTATAAAAATTCCTCTTTAGAATCTGTGCATAATTATATCTTCTAAAATTCTCTTCTTAAATGTATTACTATTAGTCTTATAAAATAGAAAAGAGCAAAATTTACTAAGGATTTAATAAATATCACATCAAGTTTTAGTCTTTCTATTGATGGAAGTGCTTAGTATTCTTTTTCAAAAGATCAACTGACAATTTGATATTTCTTTTAGGGATGCAAAATTCCCTTACTTGAAAAAAATCTTGCACCAACAATTTTGGAAATAATGAGGAGCCCTGTTTCTCATTTTGACTTTTTCCATTCTTTTCATGGAACACTTAACTCAATTAAAGTTGTTGACATGCCATAGTCTCATTTTTAATGCCCTGATGCAGTGATTGACCTCTTTTACTCCAGGGTGTTCTTTTATTAATCATGTTTGTATGGTGCATGTTGGCATAAGACTCCGAATGATAGGGCCCTCGTGACTGACTGTTAATTAATTTATTTCACCAGAAACATTTCCTTAATATAGCAGGACATGGAATGTTGAAACAAACACTATGATTTAATGTTTTCAGATTCAGATGTGCTGTGCTCACGACAATGAAATCATAGTTGCTGCTAAGTCACTTCAGTCGTGTCCAACTCTGTGCAACCCCATAGACGGCAGCCCACCAGGCTCCCCCGTCCCTGGGATTCTCCAGGCAAGAGCACTGGAGTGGGGTGCCATTGCCTTTTCCAATGCATGAAAGTGAAAAGTGAAAGTGAAGTCGCTCAGTCGAGTCTGACTCTTAGCGACCCCATGGACGGCAGCCTACCAGGCTCCTCCGTCCATGGGATTTTCCAGGCAAGAGTACTGGAGTCGGGTGCCATTGCCTTCAGCTCTTGTTAAATCATCACATATTAGATATGGGATTAATACATGAAAGACATGAAGGAAGCTGGATGTCACTGTCAGATGTCCTGTCTGAACGGAGAGTTACAGGACAACATTCTTTCCCATGAAAGTACCTCTCAAATTGGAGGCAGGCCATCAGTAAGTAGTACCATTCACTTAAAGTATGTTCAAGGAGTTTACACATGTGTTTCTTTTTTTTCAAATTATGCATACAGTGTGGTATGTCCAGGAGGGTTATTATAATTTTTTTCATCTGCAAAGGCATTAGCACACCATGAATACAAATTGACCTTTTGCCCCATACCAATTTGCTCACCTGCTCACCAGGACAGCAAGTCAATTGCACAAGTTCCCTGATGGGAAGAGCAGACTTTAGCAGGCCTGATATATGCTGCTTAAGTTATAGGTTGCAGAGCTCTGAGAGAAAGCTGAAAAATGAAGTTTGAGCTCTATAAGAGATAAAAAGAAGGATCACTGTCATAGTCCAATTGACTTTGTAAATAATGCTGGACTCCCTAGGGGGCAATTTCTTGTTACTGTTGATTTACATTTTAAAAATCTCTAGAATTTGCTTGCCCCTGAAGCTTTAACCTGAATCATAAATCCTACCCAATTATAATATCTGGAAAAAATGGCTGTTAGTTAAACAGTAGATCTTGTTACTCAGAACATGGTACTATATCTTTGTATTACTATCATTGTTTTCTCAACTTTGTTCGATTTAAAAATCATTTTATTTTTTGGAAGGGAGGCGAAGACCTACTCTCCCTGATATGCAGGCAAGAACACTGGAGTGGGTTGCCATTTCCTTCTCCAGGGGATCTTCCAGACCCAGGGATCAAACCCAGGTCTCCCTCATTGCAGGCAGACGCTTTAACCTCTGAGCCACCAGGGCAGAACCCCTCTGTGATATAGGCACTATTAATTCTACATTACACTGCCATTGAGTATGAAAACAAAAAGAAATTCATAGAAGCAATCAGAGGAAAGTAAACCTGTAAACAAACATCTCTTTTTTTCCCCTCAAACAACATGTTTCTATCACCTTACTGAATTGGATTAAAAAACAAAAACAGTTCAACCTATCCTGTATTTCAGGTATAGTTTATTATACCATTGCTATATCAATACAATGTATTATGTTACATATTATTGTTTGCACATTGAACAGCAGTCTTGGTAGCTGTAAAGCAATATCTCATTTCTGTGGACAAGGTCAAGATCAATGACATGATGCAGAAAAAATAATTTTTCTAAATATTTGAAGGACTTTCTAAAAATACTACAGTAATACATAAAGAAAAGAAACTTAAAGATGCATCAACTATCTTCCAGGGATGAAGTTGAATATGAGGAGAAAATAAATTTATTTCACAAAAGAAGAAAATTTTAGTAGATGCTACCCACAAAGAGAATCTTTTCTGTTCCAAGGACCATGGATGACAATATATATATACACAGAGAGAGAAGTCCTGGCTTTACCTTTAATAAACTCTGAAGAAACTTGAAAAGATAAAATATGCAAGACTAAAAATTAAGAAAACTTGGGGAGGTATTTATAATGGGAGAAATAGTATGGTATAAAGTAAGATTATGTGTCTTTTTTAGAGAGATATAGATGAAGTAAAAGACTGCTGTCTTTTCTTATAGTGGATATCATAGAAGTGATGAGCCTTCAAGAAAATAAGAATATAAATTAGGACACGAAGAAGGCAAAGCAGGCAGGAAGGAGAGCAAACAATTATTAGATGAGGGAATAAGCATTCATTGTGAAAGTATTTGTGAATGCTAAAAAGGTTTATGTAAAGTTGAAAGTCCATGATTATTGAACCTACAAGTGATGATGGCAAAGAGAGCAGTGTGAACTGAGAAGAAGTGAGTTGAGGAGCATCTGAATAGGTAAGATAGAACCAAACACACAAGGAAAGACAGAAACATATGATTATAAATCTTCACAGAGCATTAAGGAATGTTTGTAGATTCTAAGCAGAAATAAAAATCATAAGAACAATGCTTCAGTTACAGTCACCTATCAGCTGTGTATGCTTTCCCCGTGGCTCAACGATAAAGAATCGACTGCAATGCAGGAGTCTCAGGAGACGTGGGTTCGATTCCTGGGTTGGGAAGATTCCCTGGAGGAGCACATGGCAACCCACTCCAGTGTTCTTGCCTGGAGAATCCTATGAACAGAGGAGTCTGGCAGGCTACAGTCCATAGGGTCACAAATAGCTGGGCACAACTGAAGTGACTTAGCATGCATGCATCAGCTGTGTACAAGACAGACTATAGTGAGAGTGCATTGGAGGCAGAGAGATCAGTTGTGAAGCTACTGCAGCATTTGTCTGTGAAATAAGCACCTAGAATATTCTGGCTCAGTTCAAATTCATTGAGCACCAAGTGTGATCTAAGCACTGCACTGAGCTCTGGGAGTGGAAGGATGGCAGGAATAGTGCTATGGAGAACCTCCCAGAATGAACACAGTTCTCCTATAACTTCACAAGTACTGTAAGGAGGTTGTGAATTTGTTGCTATGGAAGTAAGAGGAGAGGCACTTAGCTCAACCTATACAGGAAAAGGAAGATCTCTAGTGAAGTTTATGCTTGAACTTAGTCTTGAAAGTTGAGTGAGTTATTATTGGCTAGAAGGAAGGATCAGTTTGGACGAGGAAAACTGCAATCTAATAAGAGAACAAAGGCAGGCTTTTGAGTCATATTATGGTTCTTGGCCGGGGAAGGCAATGGCACCCCCACCCCAGTACTCTTGCCTGAAAGGTCCCATGGATGGAGGACCCTGGTAGGCTGCGGTCCACGGGGTCGCTAAGAGTCGGACATGACTGAACGACTTCACTTTCACTTTTCATTTTTATGCATTGGAGAAGGAAATGGCAACCTACTCCAGTGTTCTTGCCTGGAGAATCCCAGGGATGGGCGAGCCTGGTGGACTGCCATCTATGGGGTCGCACAGAGTTGGACACGACTGAAGCGACTTAGCAGCAGCAGCAGCAGCATGGTTCTTGGTATCAATGTAGTAGGTGAAAGAATACCCTTCTAATTGTAAGAGCATTTTGGTCAGCTCTGTGTCTTAGAAGTATCCTTCTATAAGCCTAGTGAGGACGTTGAGGAAAGAGCTTTGACTTTTGCATCAACAGCAGTAGTGAAAAGGAGGAGACTCTAGAAATATTTGAGAGATGAAATGCAAAGGACTGTGGAATTGTCTGAATAAGAAAAGTAAAGAAGGAAATATTAGAATGATTACTGACTTTCTGTCTGTGACAGCTGGCTCAGGGGGTGGTGTGTCAGTAATTGTCATTCAGAATTCGAGAACAATGGTTGTCTTGTCATTCAAGAACAAGGTTCATCTGAGGTGCCTGTGAAACAAATCGATAAACAGAGCAGATTATAAATCTGAACATCAGTGGAGTGATCAAGACAATATATAAGTGTGGGTATCATAAGCACTTAAGCTATTATAGGATTTGATCCCTGGGTCAGGAAGATCCCCTGAAGAAGGGAATGACTACTAACTCCAGTATGTATTCTGGCCTGGAGAATTTCATGGCCAGAGGAGCCTCTCCAACTACAGTCTATAGAGTCACAAAGAGTCAAACACGACTGAGCAAATTCATTTTGAAGATATTATAAAATGATGAGTGAGAATGAAACTTCTAAGGAAAACAATGTAACCTGAGGAGATCAGTGGGAAGAAGGCAGCATCAGCACTTAAGAAGAAAAAAAGAAATCAGGAAGGAGACAGAGAAGAAACTGGGAAAGTAGTTGCAGGAAGAAAATTGGCAGGAAGGGATTAGATAGAAGCCAAAGAAGTAGAGAAGATCTAGGAGACTAGCAAAGAGAAATCTTGCTGCACATGAGGTAAGGAAGTAGTTACTGATGTGATTCAGAGGTGATCTTGAACATTTCAGTTATAATTCCTCAGAAGGACTTGTGTTCAGGGAGCTAGGACAAATACGCCAACACTGATAGAAAAAAAAAAAAAAAAAACATTTGAGGTAGATGAGCCTAAGAGACGTTTTATCGGTGTGAGTTTTTTGCCAGTCCTCATTTGCCAGCCTGCCAATCGATATGGGTCTACAAAACACTGTATCGCTTTCGACTCAATTGCATTAAAACTCAACTCAGTCCCTATGTTCAAGGGCTGTTAGACTCAATCAAGAAACTCTTAACAGTTGGTAGACTTCACAAATCAGAAGGAACAAGACAATTTCCACGAAGGACTGTGATTCTTATAGTTGTTTCCTTTCCTCACTTTATAATGGTACCATTAGTTAGAATTCCAGACACTACGTAAAGGGAAACCATTCAGTCAGGTTGACATTTATAAGGTTAACCAAATGGCTGTGAGATATAGTAAATAACTGTAGTACCTGAAACAAGTTGGGGGAAAAAAAATTGTAAAATACACCCACATTGTATCCTACAAAGCCAACAAGGAAGGTTTTCTCAACAGTGAGACAGATTTGGAGAAAGGTAATTATGCAGGCAATTCAATGCCTACTGAAGTGTGAGTTCCGATACCCTGCCCTCCTCCCTGCCACGTGTAAGACATTTGAAAGCAAGAGGGAGCTTAAATCAGGGACAGTTTCAACATATGCTCCCCCTCCTTCCGCTCTGCAGCATGAAAGCCACTCGGCCACACTTTCTCACATTTTGCAAAGGTGAGAGGATGAGGATATGTCTGAAAGAGTCCTACTGAACGGGAATATGGGAGGCAGAAGAGTGCTGTACCACTGAAGACGCTGCCCTCGGCGTCACCTTTCTCCTCAGCAAGTTTCAAATATAAGGGAAAGAAACTGCCATGTGTGCATGATTCATATGGGAACCTCCTGGTCGCCTTATGTGGCTCATAAATTATTCTGAAGATATCTCTAGGGCATAGACCCATTTTTTTTTCTCCTTTAAATTGCAGCTAGATCTCAAGATCAATAAAACTAAACAGATTCATGGAAAGTGAAGAAACACTGAATAAAACAAAAAGGAATACCCTCAAAATCAGTATGAAATTTACTCCGTGGCATGATATTTTTAAAACAAAAGAATAAAACAACTTTATATGGATCTTCTCTAGTTCTTTTGTGTCTGGCAATCAGGAAAACCAAACACAAGAAGTGTTAAGTAGACTACACAAACCACTTTATTCTGCAGAGTTCAGAGGTGCACGGTGTTCAGTCACTTGAAAATAATACTTTGTACCTCAATAGCATCTTTAGTTCAAGGGTCATGGGGTATTTACAAACATGAAATACTTCTAGAAAACTCAGTGACTCTGCCCACACTGTAGACTGGCAATCTTCACAGAGATTTAGCAGCAGCATGCCCCACTGCATTGCAAGTTACTTGTGGAGGCAGAAATAAATCCCAAGACCTTCTGCTGCCTGCTCTCTGCTCAAAACATGATATGACATTTCTGCCCTCACTTTGAATCACTGGTCCTTCAAATATTAGGAGAAGATGTAGCCACAAAGATAAATTTGTGAAAGGAAAATGTTTAAGCTGAAGACAAAAGTACCAAAACTATTAAATGATGACCAAACTCTTCCCATTCAAAATATGACTCCAGGGTCAGTGTGGCCTCAGATCTAAAATGTGAGACTTTTTCCCCTAGTTTATGCAGGAAACCCGCTTTTTATCTCTGTCTTTCTCTTTCACCGTGTCTCGCTTATATTTCAATTTTTAAAAACCTTCAAATGTATAATCCCTGGATAGTTCTTTTCCAGAAACATAAAAAAGAAACTTCCAGGAAGTATATGGCACCTAGCATGCCAGAATAACGTCAGTAAGTCCATGTACCGAACTGCGTCTGCCTTCTTCCCAAAGAACCCTCACAACTCATACCTTACTTAATTTTAATGCTAAAGAGTCTGGCTCTGGCTATCCTGTTTGGAAGCAGATTGGAAGCCACAAACTAGAAGGAAGGGAGGTAGATGACTAGTCTTAGGCAAAAAAAAAAATTATGAGCAAACTTTCTTCTTTTTTTAGAAGAATACAAGACAATACATGAAGCAAGCTGGCATATTGGAAAGCATAATGGTTAACTGTATGTGTCAACTTGGCTAGGCTATGGTGCCCAGTTGCTCTGTCAAACGCCAGTCTACATGCTGCTGTGAAAGTGTTTTTTTAGATATGATTAACATCTAAAACCGGGAAAGGCAATGGCACCCCACCCCAGTACTTTTGCCTGGAAAATCCCATGGACGGAGGAGCCTGGTAGGCTCCAGTCCATGGGGTCGCTAAGAGTTGGACACGACTGAGCGGCTTCACTTTCACTTTTCGCTTTCATGCATTGGAGAAGGCAATGGCACCCCACTCCAGTGTTCTTGCCTGGAGAATCCCAGGGACAGGGGAGCCTGGTGAGCTTCCGTCTATGGGGTCGCACGGAGTCGAACACGACTGAAGTGACCTAGCAGCAGCAGCAGCAACATCTAAAACCAGTAGACTTTGGAGACTTCCGTTTAAGATGGCAGAGGATTAGGACGGGGAATACGCTTTCTCCTCCACAAATTCATCAAAGGGACATCTGGGCACCACGTAAATTTCACAAACAGCTTCGGAGTGCTGGCGGAGGACATCGGACACCCAGAAAAGCAACTCACTGCCTTCTAAGGGAGGTAGAAAAGAATATAGAAGCCAGAGAGAGACAAAGAGGGAGGGGCGGACCTCTGTCCGGGGAAGGGAGTCTTAAAAGAAAAAGAGAAGTTTCCAAACACCAGGAAACACTCTCCCTGCGGAGTCTGTGCCGAACCTGGGAAACAAGGAGAATATCATAACAGGGAGGAGAACAGTTGAGCAATTAGAACCCACAGACTGCGGGCCCTGCGGTAACTTCCGCAGCGGAGAAGCATCGCCGCAAACGCCCACATCTGCCATTGGCGAGCCAGGGCTGGGCAGGGAGACGCCGCGGGGTGCTCCCACGCGGGACGCTCCCCCGTTGGCTGCTCCCGCGCGGGCCGCAACTACTCCCGCGCAGGCCTGTCCCCGCCCGCTGTGCCGGTGGCTCCCAGGAGGGCAGCCCGGCCCGCCATTCCTGCGCGAGCCACCCCCTCGCCGGCCCCACCCCCTCTGCGGGCCGCGGCGCAGACTGCATTGACCTGATTGTCCGGAGTGCTGCCTAATCGGAGTGGTTTGGGCCGGCAGTCCAGATTGTGCAGCGTCGACCACACGAGTGGCCGGCCCTGGCCCAGAACACCGCCGGACCGTGCACAGAACAAAGGACAATACAGACCAACTACAGAGAAAGGGGCTTATAGACCTTGAGAAATTTAAGCCGGAAAAAGGAACTAGCCGAAAATGAACTGAACCCACAACAATAATAGAGAAACTCTTATATATATTGTTACTATTTTTACCAACATTTTTTTCTTTTTTTAATATATTTTTTTAAATTTTTATTATTTTTTAATTGAAAAAAGGAAAACAAAATTTTTTTTTCCTTCTTTTTAATTTTTTTGTTTTGTTTTGTTTCTTTTATTTTTATATTTTTTTATCCTCTGCTGCTGCTAAGTCATTTCAGTCGTGTCCGACTCTGTGTGACCCCATAGACAGAAGCCCACCAGTCTCCCCCGTCCCTGGGATTCTCCAGGCAAGAACACTGGAGTGGGTTGCCACCTCCTTCTCCAATGCACGAAAGTGAAAAGTGAAAGTGAAGTCGCTCAGTCGCGTCTGACTCTCAGCGACCACATGGACTGGAGCCTACCAGGATCCTCTGTCCATGGGATTTTCCAGGCAAAAGTACTTGTATCATCTAGTACTTCTTTAATCTCCACGTTTAGATATAACTTTTGCGACCTTTTTTTTTTTCTTTTTTCCTTTTTGTCCTTTGCTTTTTTCCTTTCCTTTTTTCTTTTCTTTACTGATTACTGACTAGATCTGTCTCTCTCCTTCACATGCCCTCCTTTTATCCTCCTGACCACCTCTGTCTCCTTCCTCCCTTTTTCCTTCTCTGTATAACTCCGTGAACATCTCTGAGCAGTCCAGTTGTGTAATGCATTATAGAAGAAGAAGTTTTTGAGACTACTGTAAAAATAAGACCAATAACTGGAAGCAGGAGGCTTAAGTCCATACCCTGATCCCACAGAACATTAATTGACAGGAGCTCATCAAAAGCCTCCATCAGATCAGATCAGATCAGTCGCTCAGTCGTGTCCGACTCTTTGCGACCCCATGAACCACAGCACGCCAGGCCTCCCTGTCCATCACCAGCTCCCGGAGGTCACTCAGACTCGCATCCATCGAGTCAGTGATGCCATCCAGCCATCTCATCCTCTGTCGTCCCCTTCTCCTCCTGCCCTCAATCCCTCCCAGCATCAGAGTCTTCTCCAATGAGTCAACTCTTCGCATGAGGTGGCCAAAATACTGGAGTTTCAGCTTTAGCATCATTCCTTCTAAAGAAATTCCAGGATTGATCTCCTTCAGAATGGACTGGTTGGATCTTCTTGCAGTCCAAGGGACTCTCAAGAGTCTTCTCCAACACCACAGTTCAAAAGCATCAATTCTTCGGCGTTCAGCCTTCCTCACAGTCCAGCTCTCACATCCATACATGACCACAGGAAAAACCATAGCCTTGACTAGGCGAACCTTTGTTGGTAAAGTAATGTCTCTGCTTTTGAATATGCTATCTAGGTTGGTCATAACTTTCCTTCCAAGGAGTAAGCGTCTTTTAATTTCATGGCTGCAGTCACCATCTGCAGTGATTTTGGAGCCCAGAAAAACAAAGTCTGACACTGTTTCCACTGTTTCCCCATCTATTTCCCATGCAGTGATGGGACCAGATGCCATGATCTTCACTTTCTGAATGTTGAGCTTTAAGCCAACCTTTTCACTCTCCACTTTCACTTTCATCAGGAGGCTTTTTAGCCCCTCTTCACTTTCTGCCATAAGAGTGGTGTCATCTGCATATCTGAGGTTATTGAGATTTCTCCCGGCAATCTTGATTCCAACTTGTGTTTCTTCCAGTCCAGCATTTCTCATGATGTACTCTGCATATAAGTTAAATAAACATGGTGACAATATGCAGCCTTGATGTACTCCTTTTCCTATTTGGAACCAGTCTGTTGTTCCATGACCAGTTCTAACTGTTGCTTCCTGACCTGCATACAGATTTCTTAAGAGGCAGATCAGGTGGTCTGGTATTCCCATCTCTTTCAGAATTTTCCATAGTTTATTGTGATCCACACAGTCAAAGGCTTCGGCATAGTCAATAAAGCAGAAATAGATGTTTTTCTGGAACTCTCTTGCTTTTTCGATGATCCAGCGGATGTTGGCAATTTGATCTCTGGTTCCTCTGCCTTTTCGAAAACCAGCTTGAACATCAGGAAGTTCACGGTTCACATATTGCTGAAGCCTGGCTTGGAGAATTTTGAGCATTACTTTACTAGCGTGTGAGATGAGTGCAATTGTTCGGTAGTTTGAGCACTCCTTGGCATTGCCTTTCTTTGGGATTGGGATGAAAACTGACCTTTTCCAGTCCTGTGGCCACTGCTGAGTTTTCCAAATTTGCTGGCATATTGAGTGCAGCACTTTCACAGCATCATCTTTCAGGACTTGGAATTGTTCCACTGGAATTCCATCACCTCCACTAGCTTTGTTCGTAGTGATGCTTTCTAAGGCCCATTTGACTTCACATTCCAAGATGTCTGGCTCTAGGTCAGTGATCACATCATCATGATTGTCTAGGTCTTGAAGCTCTTTTTTTGTACAGTTCTTCTGTGTATTCTTGCCACCTCTTCTTAATATCTTCTGCTTCTATTAGGTCCACACCATCTCTGTCCTTTATCGTGCCCATCTTTGCATGAAATGTTCCTTTGGTATCTCTGATTTTCTTGAATAGATCCTTAGTCTTTCCCATTCTGTTGTTTTCCTCTATTTCTTTGCATTGATCACTGAAGAAGGCTTTCTTATCTCTTCTTGCTATTCTTTGGAACTCTGCATTTAGATGTTTATATTTTTCCTTTTCTCCTTTGCTTTTCGCTTCTCTTCTTTTCACAGCTATTTGTAAGGCCTCCCCAGACAGCCATTTTGCTTTTTTGCATTTCTTTTCCATGGGGATGGTCTTGATCCCTGTCTCCTGTACAATGTCACGAACCTCATTCCATAGTTCATCAGGCACTCTATCTATCAGATCTAGGCCCTTAAATCTATTTCTCACTTCCACTGTATAATCATAAGGGATTTGATTTAGGTCATACCTGAATGGTCTAGTGGTTTTCCCTACTTTCTTCAATTTCAGTCTGAATTTGGCAATAAGGAGTTCATGGTCCGAGCCACAGTCAGCTCCTGGTCTTGTTTTTGCTGATTGTATAGAGCTTCTCCATCTTTGGCTGCAAAGAATATAATCGATCTGATTTCGGTGTTGACCATCTGGTGATGTCCATGTATAGAGTCTTCTCTTGTGTTGTTGGAAGAGGGTATTTGCTATGACCAGTGCATTTTCTTGGCAAAACTCTATTAGTCTTTGCCCTGCTTCATTCCGTTTTCCAAGGCCAAATTTGCCTGTTACTCCAGGTGTTTCTTGACTTCCTACTTTTGCATTCCAGTCCCCTATAATGAAAAGGACATCTTTTTTGGGTGTTAGTTCTAAAAGGTCTTGTAGGTCTTCACAGAACCTTTCAACTTCAGCTTCTTCAGCGTTACTGGTTGGGGCATAGACTTGGATTACTGTGACATTGAATGGTTTGCCTTGGATACGAACAGAGATCATTCTGTCATGTTTGAGATTGCATCCAAGTACTGCATTTCGGACTCTTTTGTTGACCATGATAGCCACTCCATTTCTTCTGAGGGATTCCTGCCCACAGTAGTAGATATAATGGTCATCCGAGTTAAATTCACCCATTCCAGTCCATTTTAGTTCGCTAATTCCTAGAATGTCAACATTCACTCTTGCCATCTCTTGTTTGACCACTTGCAATTTGCCTTGATTCATGGACCTGACATTCCAGGTTCCTATGCAATATTGCTCTTTACAGCATCGGACTTTGCTTCTATCACCAGACACATCCACAGCTGGGTATTCTTTTTGTTTTGGCTCCATCCCTTCATTCTTTCTGGAGTTATTTCTCCACTGATCTCCAGTAGCATATTGGGCCCTTACTGACCTGGGGAGTTTCTCTTTCAGTATCCTATCATTTTGTCTTTTCATACTGTTCATGGGGTTCTCAAGGCAAGAATACTGAAGTGGTTTGCCATTCCCTTCTCCAGCGGACCACACCCTGTCATATCTCTCCACCATGACCCGCCCATCCCAGGTTGCCCCTCGGGCATGGCTTAATTTCATTGAGTTAGACAGGGGTGTGGTCCTGGTGTGATTAGATTGACTAGTTATCTGTGAGAATGGTTTTAGTGTATTTGCCCTCTGATGCCCTCTTTCAAGACCTACTGTCTTACTTGGGTTTCTCTTACCTCGGGCGTGGGGTATCTCATCCCAGCTGCTCCTGGCTGCTCCCGGCCAGCGAAGCACAGCCATCGCACCTTACCTTGGACGAGGGGTCTCTCCTCACCGCTGCCCTTCCTGACCCATTTAAGAGCGACCTCTCCTCCCCGCGACCGGCGTGCCATTTAAGAGCGACCTCGCCTCCCCGCGACCGGCGCGCCATTTAAGAGCGACCTCGCCTCCCCGCGACCGGCGCGCCATTTAAGAGCGACCTCGCCTCCCCGCGAGCGACCTCGCCCTCCCCGCGACCGGCGCGCCATTTAAGAGCACCCCGCCGGCTGCGTCGCGCACTAAGAGCGCCCCGCTGGCTGCGTCGCGCACTAAGAGTGCGCGGCCGAGAGGAGCTACCCCACGGCCGAGGAAGGACGGTGGTGAGGGCCAGCGCACTAAAAGCCTCCATACCTACACTGAAACCAAGCATCACACAAAGACCAGCAAGTTCCACGACAAGACATACCAAGCAAATTCTCCAGAAAAACATGAACACAGCCCTGAGCTCCAATACACAGGCTACACAAACTGACCCCAAAATCATAGACATCTCATAACTCACTACTAGACACTCCACTGCACCCCAGAGAAAAGAAATCCAGCTCCACCCACCAGAACACCGACACAAGCTTCCATAAACAAGAAACCTCGACAAGCCACCAGTACAAACCCACATATAGTGCAGAAACGCCACAATAAAGAGAACTCCACAGACTACCAGAATACAGTAAGGACACCCCAAACTCAGCAATTTTAACAAGATGAAGAGACAGAAGAATTCCCAGCAGGTAAAGGAACAGGATAAATGCCCACCAAACCAAACAAAAGAGGAAGAAATAGCGAACCTACCCGATAAAGAATTCTGAATAATGATAGTGAAATTAATCCAAAATCTGGAAAGCAAAATGGAATCATGGATAAATAGCCTGGAGAAAAGCATTGAGAAGATGCAAGAAAGATTTAACAAGGACCTAGAAGAAATAAAAAAGAGTCAATATATAATGAATAATGCAATAAATGAGATCCAAAACACTCTGGAGGCAACAAATAGTAGAATAACAGAGGCAGAAGATAGAATTAGCGAATTAGAAGATAGAATGGCAGAATTAAAGGAATCAGAGGAGAAAAAAGAAAAACGAATTAAAAGAAATGAGGACAATCTCAGAGACCTCCAGGACAATTTTAAACGTTACAATATTCGAATCATAGGAGTCCCAGAAGAAGAAGACAAAAAGAAAGACCATGAGAAGATACTAGAGGAGATAATAGTTGAAAACTTCCCTAAAATGGGGAAGGAAATAATCACTCAAGTCCAAGAAACCCAGAGAGTCCCAAATAGGATAAACCCAAGGCGAAACACCCCAAGACACATATTAATCAAATTAACAAAGATCAAACACAAAGAACAAATATTAAAAGCAGCAAGAGAAAAATAGCAAATAACACACAAGGAAATTCCCATAAGGATAACAGCTGATCTTTCAATAGAAACTCTCCAAGCCAGGAGGGAATGGCAAGACATACTTAAAGTGATGAAAGAAAAGAACCTACAGCCCAGATTATTGTACCCAGCAAGGATCTCATTCAAATATGAAGGAGAAATCAAAACCTTTACAGACAAGCAAAAGCTGAGAGAATTCAGCAACAACAAACCAGCTCTCCAACAAATACTAAAGGACATTCTCTAGACAGGAAACACAAAAAGGATATATAAATTCAAACCCAAAACAACAAAGTAAATGGCAACGGGATCATATTTGTCATTAATTACCTTAAATGTAAATGGGTTGAATGCTCCAACCAAAAGACAGAGACTGGCTGAATGGATACAAAAACAAGACTCCTCCATATGTTGTCTACAAGAAACCCACCTCAAAACAGGGGACACATACAGACTGAAAGTCAAGGGCTGGAAAAAGATTTTTCCATGCAAATAGAGACCAAAAGAAAGCAGGAGTAGCAATACTCATATCAGATAAAATAGACTTTAAAACAAAGGATGTGAAAAGAGACAAAGAAGGTCACTACTTGATGATCAAAGGATCAATCCAAGAAGAAGATATAACAATTATAAATATATATGCACCCAACTTAGGAGCACCGCAATTTGTAAGACAAATACTAACAAGTATGAAAGGAGAAATCAACAATAACACAGTAATAGTGGGAGACTTTAATACCCCACTCACACCAATGGATAGATCAACTAAACAGAAAATTAACAAGGAAACACAAACTTTAAATGATACAATAGACCAGTTAGAACTAATTGATATCTATAGGACATTTCATCCGAAAACAATGAATTTCACCTTTTTCTCAAGCGCACACGGAACCTTCTCCAGGATAGACCACATCCTGGGCCATAAATCTAGCCTTGGTAAGATCAGAAAAATTGAAATCATTCCAAGCATTTTTTCTGACCACAATGCAGTAAGAGTAAATCTCAATAACAGGAGAAAAACTATTAAAAATTCCAACATATGGAGGCTGAACAACACACTCCTGAATAACAAACAAATCACAGAAGAAATCAAAAAAGAAATCAAATTCTGCATAGAAACGAATGAAAATGAAAACACAACAACCCAAAACCTGTGGGACACTGTAAAAGCAGTCCTAAGGGGAAAGTTCATAGCAATTCAGGCATACCTCAAGAAACAAGAAAAAAGCCAAATAAATAACCTAACTCTACACCTAAAGCAACTGGAAAAGGAAGAAATGAAGCATCCCAAGGTTAGTAGAAGGAAAGAAATCTTAAAAATTAGGGCAGAAATAAATGCAAAAGAAACAAAAGAGACCATAGCAAACATCAACAAAGCCAAAAGCTGGTTCTTTGAAAGGAGAAATAAAATTGACAAACCACTAGCCAGACTCATCAAGAAACAAAGGGAGAAAAATCAAATCGATAAAATTAGAAATGAAAATGGAGAGATCACAACAGACAGCACAGAAATACAAAGGATCATAAGAGACTACTATCAACAATTATATGGCAATAAAATGGACAACGTGGAAGAAATGGACAAATTCTTAGAAAAGTACAACTTCCCAAAACTGGATCAGGAAGAAATAGAAAATCTTAACAGACCCATCACAAGCACGGAAATTGAAACTGTAATCAGAAACCTTGCAGCAAACAAAAGCCCAGGTCCAGACGGCTTCACAGCTGAATTCTACCAAAAATTTAGAGAAGAGCTAACACCTATCCTACTCAAACTCTTCCAGAAAATTGCGGAGGAAGGCAAACTTCCAAACTCATTCTATGAGGCCACCATCACCCTAATACCAAAACCTGACAAAGATCCCACAAAAAAAGAAAACTACAGGCCAATATCACTGATGAACATAGATGCAAAAATCTTTAACAAAATTCTAGCAATCAGAATCCAACAACACATTAAAAAGATCATACACCATGACCAAGTGGGCTTTATCCCAGGAATGCAAGGATTCTTCAATATCCGCAAATCAATCAACGTAATACACCACATTAACAAACTGAAGAATAAAAACCATATGATTATCTCAATAGATGCAGAGAAAGCCTTTGACAAAGTTCAACATCCATTTATGATAAAAACTCTCCAGAAAGCAGGAATAGAAGGAACATACCTCAACATAATAAAAGCTATATATGACAAACCCACAGCAAACATTATGCTCAATGGTGAAAAATTGAAAGCATTTCCTCTAAAGTCAGGAACAAGACAAGGATGCCCACTTTCACCATTACTATTCAACATAGTTTTGGAAGTTTTGGCCACAGCAATCAGAGCAGAAAAAGAAATTAAAGGAATCCAAATTGGAAAAGAAGAAGTAAAACTCTCACTGTTTGCAGATGACATGATCCTCTACGTAGAAAACCCTAAAGATTCCACCAGAAAAGTACTAGAACTGATCAATGAATATAGTAAAGTTGCAGGATATAAAATTAACACACAGAAATCCCTTGCATTCCTGTACACTAATAACGAGAAAATAGAAAGAGAAATTAAGGAAACAATTCCATTCACCATTGCAATGAAAACAATAAAATACTTAGGAATATATCTTCCTAAAGAATCTAAAGACCTATATATAGAAAACTATAAAACACTGGTGAAAGAAATCAAAGAGGACACTTATAGATGGAGAAATATACCATGTTCATGGATTGGTAGAATCAATATAGTGAAAATGAGTATACTACCCAAAGCAATTTATAGATTCAATGCAATCCCCATCAAGCTACCAACGGTATTCTTCACAGAGCTAGAACAAATAACTTCTCAATTTGTATGGAAATACAAAAGACCTCGAATAGCCAAAGCTATCTTGAGAAAGAAGAATGGAACTGGAGGAATCAACCTGCCTGACTTCAGGCTCTACTACAAAGCCACAATCATCAAAACAGTATGGTACTGGCACAAAGACAGAAGTATAGATCAATGGAACAAAATAGAAAGCCCAGAGATAAATCCACACACATATGGTCACCTTATCTTTGACAAAGGAGGCAAGAATATACAATGGATTAAAGACAATCTCTTTAACAAGTGGTGCTGGGAAAACTGGTCAAACACTTGTAAAAGAATGAAACTAGAACACTTTCTAACACCATACACAAAAATAAACTCAAAATGGATTAAAGATCTAAATGTAAGACCAGAAACCATAAAACTCCTAGAGGAAAACATAGGCAAAACACTCTCTGACTTACATCACAGCAGGATCCTCCATGACCCACCTCCCAGAATATCGGAAATAAAATAAAAAATGAACAAATGGGACCTAATCAAACTTAAAAAGCTTCTGCACAACCAAGGAAACTATAAGCAAGGTGAAAAGACAGCCTTCAGAATGGGAGAAAATAATAGCAAATGAAGCAACTGACAAACAACTAATCTCAAAAATATACAAGCAACTTCTACAGCTCAATTCCAGAAAAATAAATGACCCAATCAAAAAATGGGCCAAAGAACTAAATAGGCATTTCTCCAAAGAAGACATACAGATGGCTAACAAACACATGAAAAGATGCTCAACATCACTCATTATCAGAGAAATGCAAGTCAAAACCACTATGAGGTACCATTTCACGCCAATCAGAATGGCTGCTATCCAAAAGTCCACAAGCAATAAATGCTGGAGAGGGTGCGGAGAGAAGGGAACCCTCTTACACTGTTGGTGGGAATGCAAGCTAGTACAGCCACTATGGAGAACAGTATGGAGATTCCTCAAAAAACTGGGAATAGAACTGCCTTATGATCCAGCAATCCCACTGCTGGGCATATACACTGAGAAAACCAGAATTGAAAGAGACACGTGTACCCCAATGTTCATAGCAGCACTGTTTACAATAGCCAGAACGTGGAAGCAACCTAGATGTCCATCCACAGATGAATGGATAAGCAAGCTGTGGTACATATACACAATGGAGTATTACTCAGCCATTAAAAAGAATACATTTGAATCAGTTCTAAGGAGGTGGATGGAACTGGAGCCTATTATACAGAGTGAAGTAAGCCAGAAACAAAAACACAAATACAGTATACTAACGCATATATATGGAATTTAGAAAGATGGTAAAAATAACCCTATTTACGAGACAGCAAAAGAGACACTAATGTATAGAACAGACTTTTGGACTCTGGGACCGGGAGAGGGTGGGATGATTGGGGAGAATAGCTTTGAAATATGTATAATATTATATCTGAAATGAGTCGTCAGTCCAGGTATGATGCCCGATAACAAATGCCTGGGGCTGGAGCACTGGGACGACCTGGAGGGATGGTGTGGGGAGGGGGAGAGGGAGGAGGGTTCAGGATGGGGAACACGTGTATACTGGCGGCGGATCCATCTTGATGTATTGTAAAAGCAATACAATATTGTAAAGTTAAGCAAAATAAAAATAAATAAATAAAAAATAATAAAATAAAATAAAACCAGTAGACTTTGAATAAAGCAGATTACTCTCTATAATCTGAGTGGGCCTTTCCAATTGGTTGAAGGCCATAAGAGAAAACAGTGAGGTCCCCAGGGGAAAAGGGAATTCTACCAGCAGAAAGCCTTCGAACTGAGGCTGAAACATTAACTTTTCTTTGGGTCTCCTGCCAGTCAGCCTGCTCTGAAGATTTTGGACTTATCAGCCCCCACAATGACATTCTTAAAATAAAACTGTTTCTCTCTATATATGTATAGTTTCTCTGGGAAATCATGACTAATACAAAGAGGTCCACATGGAAAGGGCCTGAGTATAGCCTAAGTCCAACAACAACGGACAATTCAGTGGTCTTAAAAAACATTCACAGTACCTTGCAGGTTTCACTACTATTCATACCCACAACTTTTCATGATCACCAACAAAAGCTCTGTGCCTGTTAAAAAATAACTGCCCCTTCCCCATCCTCTTAGCCCCAAGTAACCTCTACCCTACTTTCTGTCTCTGTGAATTTGACTACTCTAGGTACTTTATGCAAGTCAAATCATATAATATCTGGATCTAACATATTTCACCTAAGCAGTCCATTGAAATTGTATTATCAAAATCTTATTCCTTTCAAGGCTGAATAATATTCCACTGATCTGTACAAAAGTTGTTTATCCACTCATTTGTTGATGGATGCTTGGGTCATTTTCAGCTTTTTGCTATTATGAATAACACTACTACGAAATGGGTATACAAATAATTATTTGGGTCTCTGCTTTCAATCATAGGAGTGGAATTTCTAGATCATATAATAGTTCTATGTTTAACCTTCTGAGAAACTGCCAAACTCTTTTCCTCAGAATTCCCAGACTTTTGAATTTCAGTAAATCAGGAAATAAACAGAACACACACACACACACACACACACACACACACACACACACACACACGAATCAACATAGGGCTGTTTTTAATTTTTCCAAAAGTAAAAACCTTAAAAAAAATCTATAAATAAAACTTTTCTCTCCCATTACAATGTAAAAGAAAGAGTTATAATCAAATAGGTGGGTAAATATAATCTCAGAATAAAGAATCACACTTTAAAACTTCTCTTTACTGTTCTTATATGTATATATTTTTTACTTTTTTATTTCCTATATTTTAGTTGTGTTTTAGATCATTGAAAATTTCATTACGGACTGGCACTGGGCTAAGGGATGACATTTCTTTCTTTCTTTCTCTTTTACTTTACAATATTGTATTGGTTTTGCCATACATCAACATGCATCCACCACGGTTTCTAAACCACTGATCTAACTGAACACAACTCACGTTTTAGGTCAGTAAGCAAGGACCAGGAGAGACTGGAACTGGGACTGTCTCTCGTTGCAGGCTAATTTGGTATAGCTGCCTACTCCCTCCCGCAACCCTACAATTTCAACCAAATAGCCAGAGACACAGAATGCAAATAACCACAATAATAATATTAGCAATAGGACCTGGATACCCAGTGGCTGCTAAAAGTGATTAAATTAGTTGAGAATTAGCATTGAGAATTGTCCTCTACTTAATCCTCTGAAACCTGGCAGACATTCATCTTCAAAAACTATGCCAAACTATGCCATTTCTGTTGTCTTCCTCTTGTTTCTTTTGCGTGGTTAGTCCCTCCCACCCACACTGTCGGCATGACCTCCGGTCACCTGGCCAGAGAGGTGCTACGGTGACACTCGCTTCCTTGGTCACCAGGCTTGTACCCCTGTCCTCTCCACTCCCACAGCCCCACTCTGATCAAACTGTGGGTAATCCAGCCTTAGAAATTCACCAGCTCTTTCACACCTTTTGATTTGTTCTAAAAATCTTGGACCAGAAACCTTCCCTCAAAGGATCAAAGGTGCTCGGCGTGTAAAATTATTTATTTCCATGCCTTTTCCAGAAGGTGTATTGTTCTCCCAGTTAAAATTACACAGATGTTGTATAGCAGAAAGTAACACAGCATTGTAAATCAACTATACTCTAATTAGAAAAATTTTTAAGTAATTTACAGATCATTTAAAAAAATTATACAGATATGATTTGAATATTCCTCTGTTCCTTACGTTTTAGATTTTAAATGTTATCCTAAGCCATAAGGAGCAAATCTTAATAACTGGTAAGTTATAGCTAAAATCTACAAGTGCTTGCCCCTCAAAATCACCCAGGAAGTTTTCTATATTAAATAATCCAGGAATACATGCCAGACCTCTGAGTGAGAATCTCTGAGGGAGTGGTTTGGGAACTTGAATATTATAAAAGAACTCCAAGTGATTTTGATATGCCAGAAGATTTGAAAATCTGTAGTCTAACAAAGTGACCCAAAAAAGGTGCATACAGAGATCGTCAAGAAATGACAGATGTAATTTACTATTAAATTGCTTCTCTTGGTTGGAAATATGATAAAATATCCCCCTGCAATTCCTAGTGTATACATAAATGGATTAACTTGGTTAATGAATTTATCTGATATGCTACCTTTGCAAAGTTTCCCATTGAGTGATTGATGGCTGAGCAGAACTGAATTCCTGAGGGGAAAACAGTGACTTACACAAGCTTCAGAAAATGAGACCATTGGTTAACTGTTTAAAGTCATTTATTAAAAGACTATGTCAGATGAGGTACTTTACTGGAGTCCAAATTTATGCCTGTGCTAAGCTGTTTCAGTTGTTTTCAACTCTGTGCAACCCTGTGGAGGGTTGTCCATGGGATTCTCCAGGCAAGAATACTGGAGTAGTTTGTCATTTCCTTCTCCAGGAGATCTTCCCAACCCAGGGATCAAACCTGCATCTCTTATGTCTACCTACATTGGCTGGCGGGTCCTTTACCACTAGCAACACCTGAGTGTGTACACACACACACACACACACACAACCAATGGAGAGGTGTTGCTCCCATGAAGAGTGGAATATTGGCAACTGAGGGCATTGCAGAGCCAGTTCAATACCTCATGCAATTTTGGGGAGGCAGCTCTGCATGGGTCTTGCACATTTTTGCATGTCTTCTGAGCATAGGTATCAGTGGCTTTTGCTCTGGACTATCGAGGATGCTTGTATAGTGAATACCCTTGGAAGACTGAGAGAAGATATTCATCTGGGGCATAGGACAGGTTTGTTTTCTGAACAAAATAATAGACAATACCTCTCCCTAAGGCAAAAGTTGGGCAGCTCTGCTTACCCCCCTTTATAATATTAAGGTTTTGTTAAACTCAGGTTTCCTAAGCCATGACACACCCCCACTGTGTTCAGAGCTTTCCCAGGTTTCACCCCTGTGGGACTGATGGACGAGGGAACCAATGCAAAGATGAGGCTCAGGCCACATGCTGTGCTGAGTGGTAAAGACCTCTGTCTCTAACAAGAGACTGCGTCTTCTGCCAGCATCCACGAAGCTGTGGCAGGCTAACTTTTTAACTTGCAATTAAAGTCTCTGACTCTTCACAATTCTTGACAGATTCTTGCATATCTAAGTTTTGCTTTATAACTGATAGCATATTTCTATGCCCTTCCTGCCATTTCTGGTTCCTGTTGCTGGCTTTCAATAAAGAATTCTCATTCTATCTCCATTTTAAAACCAGAATTTTCTATACAACGTGAGAGCAGAAACTTCAAACAAAATGACTGAGCTAGTTTTTGTCTGAATACAGGCATGTCCTATGGCAGTGGACTCTGCATCAGTCACTCTGAGAAAAACCCTAGTGCTGTTCTTTACTGCATAAAAGTGAGATGGTTGGATTTTTTGGCTTTTGTATGACATTTGTGGTTCTCTGCTGAAGGTAGAGAGCCAAAGTTACTTCATATAGGTTATATAGAATTCTCTATCCCCAGATACAGAGTGGTCATTTTAAATATAAAAGCTTTGACCAGTGCTTCACACCAGCAGGAAAAGCAGGGTGGCTCTTTAAAGTATAAAGGGTATTAGGTAGCTAAGGGCTCAGTCAAAATATTTCAAGCTTAAAATAGCTCCACATGGGACCTAAATCATCCTGGCAGCTTTGCTTCACAGAGATGAAATCCACAACCATTTTTTTCCCCTTATTTTCCACATCATCTCAATGAAAAGCAAAGAAGCAAATATTATTTTCATGCTGTTAAAAACTGATTGACAAAGTAGTAATCTACTTGCTATTTCATGTATCATTGGCTAAGCCTAAGTTTCCTTCGATTGTTTGAAACTATTGTTCCAGTAGTTTGAAAGCTACTCATTTTAATGCTAAAGGGGAAAAAAAGATTATATATAGCTTCCAAATCTTTAGTCTAGAGACCAGATGTAACCTGACAGGTGGGAGTTCTACCTGCCATCGAGAAATAAAGATTGTTTTCTCTTCACAAATCTACAGGGCATATTTTTTCTGGAGCTAGAAGTGAAAAATCCATAAAGAATAGATTGGTCAAAAGTTAATTTTGACCCCTTGGGGAATTGTTTAATTAACAGAACAATTCAGCTTTCAACCCACAAGTACTTGCAGAGTGTGTGCACTGAACCAGCACTGTTACATGCAGGGGAATCGGTGAAGACTCAGGGCTGCCTGGCACCGAGATGGTGAGGTTTACTAAAGCAGTTAGCCAGGCAGGTGATGGATATGCGGTGCATATTCCACAGGAAGAAATAGCAGTTTTCAAAAGTTACAAGCCTGGGAATCTAAATAGATGATAATGTTTGTTTTGAAAATGATGGAGAAATTTGACTTCAGGATTTACTGTATCAAGTGGAAGTCATACATTTAAAGTCTTACATATTTAGCTTATCAAGTTAGAGAATTGACTATGCATAATGCATAGCCAAAGATTGATTTTGATCCAATCACAATACCAGTGATGGGAGTATAAATAAACACATCTTGTTTTTGTTTTTGTTTTTGTTTTTAAGACAGGTCATCTTGTGCTAAGTAGAAAATGTCAAAGATATTAACTATATTTTTACTACACACATTCATTAAGTCTAGTGTGGATAAAAATGTATTTTTAACAGACTCTTAGCATGTTTTATATATAAGATTGTATAAACTTGTGTCTGAGACTGATCAGTAAATCAATCAATCCCACAACTCCAGGAAGGTACCACACCAACACGTCAAATTATTGTTATTAAGTATATAAATTAGGATTTAAGTTGGATATATTTATACAGATTATTTTGTGAAGAAAAACAGTCCTAAAATGACTTTTCTCCCATTTTAAAATATTCTTCTTGAACTAGTGAAGAACACCATGGATAGTCTAAGACTTATTGACTTATTCTGTGGGTAATAAATCTCTATTCAGAGATATATAAAGCCTTGATTCAGACAGAATCTCTGACTAAAGCTCATGTCTGGGAATAATAGTGAGGAAGCTAAGACTTGAAAGCTGACTTCCAACCTTCTTTCTCTTTGTCTGTCTCCCTCTTTGTGCCCGTGTCAACTCAGGAACTAAACGTTCAAAGACAGGCTCTCCCACAGCACAATCACACAGTGTGCCCAGGCACCTCGGCATGCCATCCAGGCACTGCCCTTCATTCTGAACACACCCATGCTCAGCCTCCTTCACAAAACACTGGTTATTCCTATGGACTGTAAATCATGCCTCATGGATTTGTCCTGCCATAAAACCTTAGCGGGTGAGACTTCAAACTCTGGCACAGCTCAGTCATTCACTAAATGCTGCCCCAAGGGATATGAACTCCAAGGCACTTCTATTTCTGTGCTGGTTATGGGAGACTTCTGTTCCCCATCCACGCCCCCCCCCCCAAAAAAAATCATATTCTTATTGAAGCCCTAGCCCCCATTGTGAAGATATTTGGTAAAGGGATCTTTGCCACAGATTTAGGTTTGGATGAAGCTGTATGGGATCTTTATTACTGGATTAATAAAAAGAGGCCAGAGAACTTGCTCTCCCCCACCCCCATCTGGCACCATGTGAGGATACAGGGAGAAAAGACAGACATCTGCAAGCCAGGAAGAAAGTTCTCACCAGAAAACAACCATGCTAAGCCTTGATCTTGAACTTCTAGCCTCAAGAACTGTGAGCAAATAAAGTTCCATTGTTTCCGCCAATCAGGCTAAGGTATTCTGTTATGGCAGCATGAGTTGAGTAAAAGAGTACTACACACAGCAAAGTGGTGCCAGTACCTAAACACAGCCACCTGATGGAATTGCAGGTACAGGTCATCAGAAGCAAAAGACATGGAATCCAAGGGTGGGGGCGGACAAGAAGAATCGGTAAAAAGCATCCAAGGTGATCTAGGCAGAACTCTGGCAGAGTCCTCCTCCAAGAGTGAAGAAGCAGGAGGAACTGAATGGGAAGCAAGAATTCTGACTGATTACCCGGATACCTTGGTTACAATTTGCTTTTCAATGCAGCAGGAGGCAGAGTAGCCACTACTTCGACTTTAAGAAACACAGTGAAGTGGAGAGCCCACTGTACAGTGGTAATAGAAATCTAGACTATAACGTAATACAATGATTTCATACTTAACACAAGGTTGTAGCAGACTCTTCATGGCCTGGGCATTAGCCTAAATATCAAGATCATCAAAGCTCAGTCAAGTTAATACTTGGTGCAGTCAGGCTGGCTTTACTGAAGGCTGGGAACACTCCTCGTGTTTAACAAGGGATGGAAATAGATAAAATAAGTCTTATATTTCTATCACAGAGAGCATAAAAATGATCTTGTGCTAGTTTTCCAAATCAATTTAATCAATATCACTTTCTTCACCCTTTCCTGATCTTAGAACTGACCTAAATGAAAGTCATCAACTGGACCCCTTTGCCCTTTTTCTTCTAGATCTTTTCAGGCAATGGGAGGCACAAGTAGGCAATTTGAGGGCAGGATGAGTATAAGCCAGGTTATTTATCCATCCAGTTATTTCTGCCAGGTGTTTATGAGTTAAGGGATTCCCAGTGGTGAAGGGCACCATTCATCCAAGACCACTTTCTCCATAAAGCTATACATCTGGGTTTAGGACTAGGGATGGGAAGGACCTTCTTTCTGATGTGCTAGGAGTATTTCAATCTCCTATTGATTCCTTTAAACTCCGCTGACACCTCTTCAAATTATCTTGAAATATCAAGTGTGTATGTGTGTACCAATGGACTAATAATGACTTTCTGTGATCAAAACTGCAAAGAATCAAAAGAAAAGAATTTCATGGACTGGACTTACTTGTTACATATCACTAATACATTGTATCTTTATAATAGTCCTGGAGCAGCCAAAATGGAAACAAGATCCCACTTTTAGGAGACTGGCAATTTTCTTGAGTTCCAAAATCACTGCAGATGGTGACTTCAGTCAAGAAGTTAAAAGACACTTTCTCCTTGGAAGAAAAGCTATGACCAACCTAGACAGCATATTAAAAAGCAGAGACATTACTTTGCTAACAAAGGTCTATCTAGTCAAAGCTATGGTTTTTCCAGTAGCTGTGCATGGATGTAAGAGGTGGATCATAAAGAAGGCTAAGTGCTGAAAAATTGATGATGTGGAGAAGACTCTTGAGAGTCCATTGGACAGCAAGGAGATCAAACCATTCAATCTTAAAGGAAATCAACCCTGAATATTCATTGGAGAGACTGATGCTGACCCTAGCTGGTGATGGACAGGGAGGCCTGGCGTGCTGCGGTTCATGGGGTCGCAAAGAGTCGGACATGACTGAGCGACTGATCTGATCTGATCTGATGCTGAGGCAGAATCTCCAGTACTTTGGCCAACTGAATCAATGAGCCAACTTATTGGAAAAGACCCTGATGCTGGGAAAGATTGAAGGCAGGAGGAGAAGGGGATGACAGCAGATGAGATGGTTGGATGACATCTCCGACTCAATGGACATGAGTTTGAGCAAGCTCCAGATGGTGAGGGAAAGGAAAGCCTGGTGTGCTGCAATACAGGGGGTTGCAGAGTCAGCCACAACTGAGCAACTGAACAACAATATATACATTGAAATCCCTAATAAGTCAGATGACATACTATTCCAAAATCATTTCCACTAGGAAGTCAATTCTGCAGATCATTGGACAATGACAGCCATCAGCAAAGTGGGATGATCTCCAAACTTTCCATAACTATTATTTTCATTTGCAAAATACTGTGATTTATCTGATGCTGCCACACCTCATGACACTTATGCACTTTTGATATCATTCAAATTCATTGCATTGAAAAGCACTTTCTTTTTTTTTTTATTTTTTTGATCAAGAATCTCTTTTATTGATTATCAGAAACATTACAAACATCTAGTATGAACAAATTGTAACATGATAGTGTTTAGTTTGAACAATTAATACATTTCAGATATAATATTATACATATTTCAATGCTATTCTCCCCAATCATCTCACCCTCTTATTTTTGATATGTAGGATTAAGCAGATTTCTATATTTTTCTATTCCTGTCAGACTTCTCAAAGCCTATGCTACACTATGCTATGATTTGTGAATTTCCAGAAGGAGCTAAACTGCTATGCATAACTCTCTAAATACATTTGACCAAAGAACATTTCATTGTTTTCCTAAAATACCTATTAACATCTCTCTTGCAAAATAAGGATAAGGATTTGGCAGAATCCTATTTGAGAAATAGCACACCAGTGAGTAATGACTCTCAGTGGACACATCTGGGCCACCTCAGGGCCATCAGCAATTTAAGGGCAGAGACTGCTTCTCTGCTATCACCCTACACCCTGCTGTTCCTTCTATGTAAAAGAAGTTCCCTTGTGACTGACTCTCCATCACAGTCTCTACTTATTCATTCTTAGCACTTGTCACTTTATTCAATATTAGTTGTATCTATTTCTCTTGTACATGTCCCCCTGCTAGGCTTATGAAAACACCAAGTAGGAAGAGACCTCATTTGTCTTATACTCTGCTATACAGTGCCTGGCATTCAGCAAATATTCAGAAGAATGAAAGACTTGCAAAAAACATGGTCAATATTTTGTCAGTTGGGTACAATTCTACACACATATATATGTCAGCTGATTCACTCAAATCAAGAGACAGCCTGCTAGTCCCAGGATGAAAATGCACTGCTTAATGTAGGGAAGGCTGCCAACTTGCACAGTCACATTGATGAAGTTTTGCTTTTAGGTTTTGACTATATTTACAAACATAAATGTATTAATTATGCAATACAATCACAATATGACATATGATCTTTTTAGAGAAAGCAAAGTAATGAGTACTTCTACAAGCTAAATGTAATCACCATTACTGTTTCCTCTATAAGCTGAATCATTATAGGTTGTGCGTGCATGCTTCACATATATTGGTGACAGGGTTGATGAAAAGGTACCACATTCAAAGATATGAGGATCACAAACAGAGAAAAGGTATATATTAATATTCATTTTTCTTTTTAATAGGCCTCTACTGGATAATTTGAGGCTTCCTATGGGAGTCGGTCAGAGAAGGCAATGGCACCCCATTCCAGTACTTTTGCCTGGAAAAGCCCATGGACAGAGGAGCCTGGTAGGCTGCAGTCCATGGGGTCGTGAAGAGTCAGACACAACTGAGGGATTTCACTTTCACTTTTCACTTTCATGCACTGGAGAAGGAAATGGCAACCCACTCTGGTGTTCTTGCCTGTAGAATCCCAGGGACAGGGGAGCCTGCTGGACTGCCGTCTATGGGGTCGCACAGAGTTGGACATGACTTAAGCGACTTAGCAGCAGCAGCAGTGGCATGAGGGTCAGTGGTAAAGAATCTGCCCGCCAATGCAGGAGAAGCGAGTTTGATCCTTGAAGAAAGAAATAGTAGCCCACTCTGATATTCTTGCCTGGAAAATTCCATGGACAGAGAGGAGCTCCATGGCAGGCTGGAGGTCTGCCATGGAGCAGGTCGTAAAAGAGTCAGACATGACTTAGGGACTAAACAACAGCAACTGTATAATTCTTTGTAAAGACATTCATAGTTGATCTGTTTTTGAGGATGTAGCAGAAATAAGGGATGTTAGGTATATCACATATAATACAGTATATACACTGCAATATTTCACAGAAAATGGCAGTCCTGGGGGCAAGTAGATACTGATTCAACTTGGCAATATACTGGGTCACCTTTGTTAACTATCAATACCCACCATCTAACAAATCCATACATGCCAGAAAATGTGTATTTAAAAGGTGGTCCCTTACTAAACCAGTTACTTTAATCAAGGTTCTGATTTGGTGCACTCAAAACAGAAGATTGGCCAGTACAATTTCCATTCAAAAAGAAATGTAGATCAGTGTTAATGTGACATTTATCTGTAAAGACAGACTTACACAGTGGACTTATAATGACACCATAAAATATATTCTGCCCAAATGGACATCAATATATAAATGAAGCTTCTGAGAGGTTTTTTTTTTATTCTATTGACTTATGATGCAGTTTTCTCCTTTGCCTCAGTTTATCAACTCTTAAAAATGGGTTATTTAATGTTTAATTCTTTACAAGTATAGTTAACTTCAGGAAACTATACTTGTAAACCCTAAAGATATTGCTTATATGTAAATATTTCAGTGAAAATTATCAATGTTACTATGTCAAACATTTCATGTAGATATTGAAACTCTAAAAGATCAAATATCTCCACTGACCAAGTTAGTATTTTTAATTTTACTCGTTGAATGGTAAGTCTCAGAAGTTCTCTTTGACAGTAGCAGGCAGACTCTGGAGAGTAGTGAGTCACTTCTCATGGAATGCCAGCCAAACCAAGGGGGCAACCTAGGAGCTAAGGGCATCAGTTACGGGCAGCTGCTCTGGAGTATGGGCTGAAGTGTTAGGCGTTACTGACAGGCTTGGCCTTCTTTTTTGGTCTCATCAATGTCACTGGGGACAGTCTTTGAACATCTTAATGCTGGATGTCCATTTGAAACTAGGGGATCATTGTTAGCTAGGATTCCTGGCAGGTCTTCCCCACAGTCAATAGGTTTTCAGAAAGATAAGACCCAGAAAGTGGTTCTGAGGAATGGAGCACCTCATGCTGTTGGCCACAGAAGGAACTAACCATAAGAGGAGAAGGAGAATGTACAAAAGAATTCAATAGTTTATCTCCTGGTGACTTCTACTTTTTTGACTTGCACCATATTGTCAAGGCTATGGTTTTTCCAGTAGTCATGTATGGATGTGAGAATTGGACTGTAAAGAAAGCTGAGCATTAGTATACTGTATTGCTGTTTAAATAAATAATAAAAATACCTTAAAAAAAAAAGAAGAAGAAGAAAGCTGAGCACAGAAGAATTGATACTTTTGAACTATAGTGTTGGAGAAGACTCTTGAGAGTCCCTTGAACTTCAAGGAGATCCAACCAGTCCATCCTAAAGGAAATCAGTCTTGGATGTTCATTGGAAGGACTGATGTTGAAGTTGAAACTCCAATATTTTGGCCACCTGATGCGAAGAGCTGACTCATTTGAAAGGACCCTGAGGTTGGGAAAGATTGAAGGAAGGAGGAGAAGGGGATGACAGAGGATGAGATGGTTAGATGGCATCACCAACTCAATGAACATGAGTTTGGGTAAACTCCAGGAGTTGGTGATGGACAGGGAGGCCTGACGTGCTGCAATTCATGGGGTCGCAAAGAGTCGGACACGACTGAGCAATGGAATTGAACTAAACACTGAAGAAACAAACCAGGCTTAATGTATTTCCTCTGCCCAGATTTACATGGTCATGATTGAGACCCTCTGGACAATTTCCTCTCTAAATTAGCTTATCAGAGATGGGTCCATTTAGTGCTAAAACTCTGCTCCCAAGACATACCTCTCCTACATCACTGAAGCTGACTTCTAATGTGATTATGTGATTCTTGAACTTAAAAATCAAATTCATTAAAAAAAAAAAAAAAACAAACAAACTTGTACTACTAGAAAGGTGCAACTTAGGAAAAATAAGATTCATTATTAATTTTCAAAAATGATATCACTAAAATATAACTGGATACCTTATAAACTAAGTTACACATGAATAAGCCCTTGGAAAAATGTTTGTGTGATAAAGAAACTTTTTCATATCTTAATCAACGGCTCAACAGCCCATGTGAGTTTCACCTTGGCTGATGCAGATTTTATAAATTCTGTTGAAATGAGAAATTCTGTATGTCAGATGCTATCATGTGTCCCCATCCATTTAAAATCCAATTTAGTAAGGCTGTCGTCCATATGTATAGTTACAATTTGAATTACCTGTACAGGGTTATATATTCCTAATAAATTTTGACATCTAAAAATGAATTTCTTGATTACTTTAAGACATTTCAAAATAAAATTTTGTAGCCTGCTTCCTTTTCATATCACTGAAACAAATGTGAATTATTTTACACACAGAGAAAAAGGTGAGTCAAGTAGCAATAGGCATCTCTGATACTTAGATAAGGATTCCAGATGCCCTGATTTTTTGACAGACTGTGCTGTTGTATAGGATTTACTTATTCTTGACCCCAGATATTTTCTTTACAGCCACTTACAAGCAATGGATTTAAAAAAAAAAAAAAAAAAAAAAACATTGTCCCAAGTGGAGATTCTCTTCCAAGAGCAATATTTCAAAGATCTCTGTATAACTTTGTAAATGGCCATATTAATGGTTTAGCTTATAAGGAAAACAGAAATTCACAAGCCATTGAATCATGTCACCATTTTTCTAAAACTAAATATGATCCAAATCCTTATAGAAACCAATATTAATTTGCTGCTTCACTGAAAACAAAATGCAGTACAATCATCTGCTGGAATCAATACATTTTGAGAAATTATGACTAATTTTTTAAAGAACTTGTTCCAAACCACTTTAGCCTTGTAGTAATATAAATACTAAATAAAGACATGACAGTCATTACATTTATGATTAAGAGCTACAATTTCACAATCCTTTACCAAGCTACTATTATTTGTTTTTTTATGTATGCCCTGAAAACTTACAGTGACTCTTAGTAGCCACTCCCGCACATCCCTATCCAGATTTGGATATTCATGGAATAGATTTTACTTTATTTTCTGAAACTAGGAGGTTCCACTTTTCTGTAAAGAAAAAGAGTCCCTTAAATTTAGTTAAAATTTGTGGTTTCACTAGAAATTTCCAAAGAACTGAAGAAAACCAAGGTGCCAACAATTGGTGTTGATACAGGGTTATACCTGCTCAGCACTAAGAGGAGAGAGAGCCATAGGGAACAGGGCAGAAATAGTGCCATATCTTTGAAATGTTAGTGCTGCCTTTCTCCCCTCCACCTCCCAACACACAGAGGCTTATTCTCACTTTCCTTTGTATCATCTTTACTCATTTATGCTGCAGGAAATGCACTGTCTATCCCTTTGTTCTTTTATGCCTGTCAATTGTTTCTAAGCACCGCATAAACTTTCATTAGGGCTTCCCAGGTGGTGCTAGTGGTAAAGAACAGGCCAGTCAAGGCAGAAAATGTAAGATACATGGGTTCAGTCTCTGGGCTGGGAAGATTCCCCTGAAGGATGGCATGGCAATCCACGCCAGTATTCTTGCCTGGAGAATCCCACAGACAGAGGACCCTGGTGGCCTACAGTCCACAGTAACTCAGATGGTAAAGAATCGGCCTGCAAAGCAGGAGACCTTGGTTTGATCCCTGGGTCAGGAAGATCCTCTGAAGAACAGAAAGGCTACCTACTCCAGTATTCTTACCTGGAGAATTCCATGGAGATGCTGGCAGGCTATAGCCCATTGGGTCGCAACTGAAGGACTAACACTTTCACTTTTCAAATATTTTTTGGCTCTAAGGAAAGCCTTCAAGATGAAAGAACTTACTGAACATGATCAGAAGAATTCTTGCTATTCAGAAATTTGGACTGTGAAGCAAAGGGATACTCAGCTTTGCTTTTAGCAATAATAAGTAAGCACAGAGCTTCTTATAGGTCCATTGTGCTAAATTCTCTTTAAAACCTCCTAACCATATAAAAGATATTCATTCATTCAAATAAATAAAGTCAAAGTACTCCTAACTTAGCAGTATCAGGCTAGATGCAGGGGATACTATGATCACAAAAAAATACATCTCCATGCCTTTATAGAGCTCATAGAGCAAAAGTTTCTCACAAGAGGCAGCAGAGTTGTGATTTAACCTTACATCTTCTCTATTACTAGGATGCATGGACTTAACCATGCATCCCATTACAATATATACAAAGCTTTTCTAGCTAAATAATTTATCAGATCTTGATGCTTCAAGCCAAAGACTCTCATTTGTTCGAAGCCCTCCATTGGGCAGGTATGAATCTGCTCCTCCTGGTAACCTTGGGGAAAGCATTTATTCTTACAGAGACCCAGTTTCCCAGTTCTAAAATGATGTAGTATGATTAGGTGATCTTCAAGTCCCTTCCAGCTGCAGATTTTTAGATTTCTTGATGGAAATTGGTTCTACATAGCAGATGGACCCAGCAAGATTTTTAGCTTTAACAACCTATGAAATATGGCCTGTCCATTTACAGCTAAGGATATGGATGAAGCAGAGTAATTTACCTGATAATGGGGTCAGTGAAAAAAAAAGGAACTCATTCTGTGTCACGATTTTTTACTCTAATACAATTCTTCCCTTAATACTAAGCTTGCAGTTTGATGACCATTGCCTGCTACCGTCTCAGAATCCCCTGATATTTTAAAAGTAGGGAAAGAGGGAAGGAGAATTAGGAAAGAGAGTGGTAAAAGACGCGATGAAAATAGAGGTGGGCCAAGGAGCCCATTTATTGAACTGTAGAAGAAACAGAAGAATGAATAAAGGGAAAAGTAAGGACTAAATAAAGTGTCACCGGCATAAGAAGTCTTCTTCCTTAATCCTTTACACTTTTGTAGGATTTCTGGGCAGAAGAGTATGTGGAAGGTTAGTGAGTTTTATGGAAAATAGACTGAATTTAGATATACCTAGGTTCAGGACTGGAGAAGGCAATGGCAACCCACTCCAGTACTCTTGCCTGGAAAATCCAATGGACAGAGGAATCTGGTGGGCTGCAGTCCATGGGGTCATGAAGAGTCGGACACGAATGAGCGACTTCACTTTCACTTTTCACTTTCATCCAATGCAGAAGGAAATGGCAACCCACTCCAGTGCTCTTGCCTGGAGAATCCTAGGGACGGGGGAGCCCGGTGGGCTGCCGTCTATGGGGTCACACAGAGTCGGACACGACGAAGCAACTTAGTAGTAGTAGTAGTAGGTTCAGGACCAAGCTGTTTGACCTTGTGGTTGTGTGCTACCAGAGCCTCCATTTCTTATTTAGAAAATGGGAATGATAATACACATTTGAAGTTTCAATATTCAATATATAAGAAGATAATGATGACACTCTGAGGCATTCAAAGATTAGGTTCCTAGCTGACTTCAGCTCAGAAAAATGAATTATTGAGAGTAAATCTTGTTCTTCAAATCCCTAGCTAGTTAGTGGATAGGGTCAATCCATTGGAAAAAAGCAATTTCTTTCCCAGTCCACACAGCCCCACTTCTTCCTTTCTGTTTCCTCTCATATGGAAAGTCTGCCACCACTGCAGAATACCCAGAATGCTAAAGGCATTGATCTAAACTTTGCATTGATACAGATTATCTAAATAATGCACCACTGTTGCTGTCTCACGTATCTGCCTTTCTGTCTCTTGCATCTGTTTTGTTTTCTTCATGAAGACTGAAAAAAAGAGAGGTAGGGCAAAATAATAATAATAATAATCCAACTGACTCTGTGTTGGCACTGCCATTTTAGGGGATATGTTTCAGGACATTACTAGAGGTCAAGTGCTTTAATCAAATATCTTTATGAACTTGTTTATATCCGTGAAGGCCAAGACTTCTCTTACATAATAATTCAATTATTCAAATAGTAACTTCTTATGACACAGTACTTAGAATCTCAGCCAAACATAATCAACCATGTGATAGAATAGACTCACGGATATATTCCAAAGACTAACCCCTGACAAAAATATTTTTCTGCATCTAAATTTATTCCTGTAACTTCTTTGGGCCTCCCTGTTGACTTAATGGTAAAGAATCCACCTGCCAATGCAGGAGACACAAGTTCGATTGGAAAGATTCCCTGGAGAAGGAAATGACGACCCACCTCATTATTCTTGCCTGGGAAATCTCATGGGGTCCATGGGGTCACAAAGAGTGGGGCACGAATGAGTAAGGCTAAACAACAACTGCACCACAGCCCTGTCCCCTCCAACAAACAGGTGAACCACTAAAAATATATACCATTCCAACCTCCAAACTGATGAACATACTTACATCTTCCTTTTCTTCCTTACCATGAAATAAATAAGTCTTGATATAATGTGGCTCCTTCCACCCATGATCTATATATCATAACCTTTTGTTGTCGTAGGCCCATGGTTTGCCCATTACAGCTTCTCTCTCCAGTAAACTCAACATCTTCCCCTACACTGACTCAATCCTGTCAGTCTCTCAACATTCACGGCCTTCTTCCATCTTAAAAAAAAATCTCTGCCCGTCTTCCCATCCAGCGCCCTTCAGATCCTGCTTTATGTCTTTCTTTTCCTTGAATTGTAGATGCTTGTCTTCTTCCTGTGTCTTCACATGTCTCCCCTCTTTGCATGTCTAGATTTTAATCTCCTTTTTTTAAATAAGGACACCGATCATGTAGGACCAGAGTCCATCCTGAATGACTTCCTCTCACCTTAATAATCTTCCAAAGACTCCTGTCTCCAAATACACCCACATTCTGAGGTTCTGGGCACCAGGACTTCACTGTATGCATTTTGCTGCTGCTGCTGCTGCTCAGTCACTTTAATAGTAGCTCACCAGGCTCCTCTTTCCATGGGATTCTCCAGGCAAGAAGATTGCAGTGGGTTGTCATGCCCTTTTCTAGTAGATCTTCCAGACCCAGGGATCAAAATCATGGCTTCTGCACTGCAGGCGGATTCTTTACTGCTGAACCACCTGAGAAGCCCTGTATGCATTTTAAGGGCACACAATTTAGCCTATAGGAACACTCTTTGTTTTTATATTTGGGGAATCTCCTACATTGTGACTCTTTTCCTACAACCATTGAACCCAAATTCCGAGATCTCCTTGCATCTAGCTTAAGTTCACAACACAGTGACACACAGAATGAGAGATCTGAGCATTGCACTCTGGGAAAAACAAGGCAAATCCATCTTGTTTCCAGGGGCAACAGTACCAAGATTTTAGCTTTATACCGGGTGCCCAGCCATATCAGTGCTTTCTCACCTTGAAAGGGTCTATGGTACAATTTCAGGCATTGTTTCTGGAGAGGAAGCCTCAGAGAATCTTTGAGTTACCATATATCTTTTTAAATTTTTAACCTAAATTAAGACTATTTCTATTGTTTGCAATTAAGAATCCAATTGTTACCCTGAATTCCAGAGTGACCTATATAAGCCTTAACCTGGTTGAGGTGTTATTACAAAAGAGATTGATCGGAACCTATCAATTACCACTGTTTGCTTTTCAAAACTATCTTGATTCCTGCTTTCAGTAAGTAAAAAAACAAAAAAGTCAAACTTATCAAGTGAGTCTTTCACCTAGTTTTTCTGACTCATTCTCATTCACTGTTAATAAATCTAGTATGTTATTACCAGATTGATTTGTTTAAAATACATGCTTTGTAACCAACCCACCATCTACCCCAAAACTTTCAAAATCTATCCACTGCTTACAGGGTAACATTCAAATGCCTCCTGTGTGTCACTGAAGTCTTCCAAAACAACTTAATGTGTACTATCTTTCATTATAAATCTTCTCCCACTTCTAGGAAAATAAAGTAGAAAAAATCATAATTCACTGTGCACATGGCATTTTGAAAAAATCTGTTAATAAACATTGTTTCCAACCACACATATAACTCTGTGAGCTTATTAACCCCACTTGTATACATATGAGAAATCTGAGACTAAGGAAGTTAATTAAGTGCCCTGCTGCTGCTGCTGCTGCTAAGTTGCTTCAGTCGTGTCCGACTCTGTGCGACCCCGTAGACGGCAGCCCACTAGGCTCCCCCGTCCCTGGGATTCTCCAGGCAAGAACACTGGAGTGGGTTTCCATTTCCTAAGGTGACACAAATGATGAATAATAGTACTGGGTTTTCATATCAAGTCTCCTTAGCCTGTTCTCCCCATGATTCTCTCCACTGCTTCCCATATATTTTCCAACCTCTCAGCTTTTTCTTACGTTGTGCTGTGGCCTGAAGTATTCAACCAATCTTTCCTTTGTCCACCCAGATCTTACTAATCCAGAGTCCAGCCCAAACCTCCGGTCCCAGTGGAGTTTCTTTGATGTCTCCAGTTGATTTTTCTCCTCAGAACTAGTGTAGTATTCATTATCTATACCACTCTCTTTGATGTTTTAACACATTATCTCATACTAACCACTTTATATGCATTTGCTTTTCATCCTGTTTGTGGAAATCTAAACTTTTAGGTATGAGATCATATTATTCTGCACATCCTTAAGTTTTCTGCATGATTTTATGCACAAAAGAGTGTTACTACACAAACTGAATAGCCCTCATTCTTGAGACATGGAAAAGGATATTAAAATTATGTTTTACATTAATGTTGATCTTCAGGTGAGCATAGGTCCCAGTTGCTTGAGTGACTAAGCATCTTCTTGATATTAATTTCTTTAGAAAAGAGAAATAAATGTCATACATTCTTAGTCACTTATTTTTAATTTGTTCAGTTCAGTTCAGTCACTCAGTCTTGTCTGACTCTTTGCGACCCCATGAATTGCAGCATGCCAGGCCGCCCTGTCCATCACCAAGTCCCGGAGTTCACCCAAACCCACGTCCATCAAGTCAGGGATGCAGGGCAACTATATTCTCAAGAGTATTTTCAGTAATTCCCATCAAATAGATAGCAACTCTAATTTCACAGGAAAGCTGGATGATTTTGGTTTGACTGAAAAAAGCATCCTGTGATCAAGTGGTAGAAGGTAATGTACCACAGTTTACAGCAAATCACTTAAATTTTTTGGAAAGCAAATCTTACTGCCTTTGCATCATAACCCAGTGAAAGTGATAGACTTGTACAAAAATTTGAGGCTGATTTTCCAAGAGGCTTTTTTGCTGCTGCTGCTGCTGCTGCTGCTGCTAAGTTTCTTCAGTCATGTCCGACTCTGTGCGACCTCATAGACCGAAGCCCACCAGGCTCCCCTGTCCCTGGGATTCTCCAGGCAAGAACACTGGAGTGGGTTACCATTTCCTTCTCCAATGTATGAAAGTGAAAACTGAAAGTGAAGTCGCCCAGTGGTGTCTGACTCTTAGCGACCCCATGAACTGCAGCCTACCAGGCTCCTCCATCCATGGGATTTTCCAGGCAAGAGTACTGGAGTGGGGTGCCATTGCTTTCTCCAAGAGGTTTTTAAGGCCAAACAAAAGTATAGGCTCACTAGAAATATTTTTTTTGTTTCATGCTAATTTATAGAATACAACCATATGGAATAAGGCATTCAAGTTCTGTAATTAGACAGTACATATCAGAACGCATCACAAATAAGATGGACAGGATGTGCTACTGCATGACCACATCAGATTTGCTTTTTCAAGTTTAAATGACCATATTAAATGGTTCAATTACTATCCTGATTTGTGTAGAACTCCAAGCTCCATTTTATCCTTTGTGTGTGAATAAATTACAAAATATGACTATGGTAACTATAATTGCTTTTACCCTCAGTGACCTGAGTATTCTTCCCATCACTTAAATAAAATTCTAAATTTGGGGTTTGTAAAATATCAGCAAATATTAACAATTATTTTCCACCTTCACACAGGCTGTTGAAACTAAATATCTCAATTGCACCAAAAGCCAATGTTTACTTTAACAGTACATCACAGAGTCCCTTAAAAAAGAGTCAATACTATTCACTCTGACTGCCCTGTAAGTATAGAATCATTGCCTAGAAATGGAGGCTTAGAAATTTCAAAAGATCTTCTCCTTATTTATAGCATAGCCCCTGTCCATTTAAATATTTGCCTGGTGTCTTTCTGCATCTAATTGATGTGAGTAAATTGTCTGTGAAAGTCAAGTCAAACATTCTGGAGAGGCTTTGTAAATAAGCTGGTCCACAACTAACCATAGTAGGATAGGACATAAAGATGAACAGCTGAAAAGGCTAAATTAATTATGCCCCAATTAGGTTATACTACCATATAGAATCTAGCCATTATTAGAAGCCTAGGGGTTTCAGGAGAAATCATATAGTAATCTAAGTACTCTTAGAATAATGACTGTTCAAGTTATATTTTTATTGCTTATGTTCGATCACAGGACCAGACTAATATAAATGGGTAAAGCTGTAAATATGTACAGATGACAGGGTTAAGTAATTAGGAAATGCTCCTCAAAAGACCCTAGCATCTTCTTCACCCTTCTTTCCTTCAACCTGGACATGCAAAATCCAGGGTCCAAACAAAAGGAGCAAAAGAAGAGAATGGATGAGCAAGATAAGGTTTGATGACACACAGAAGACACCTAGGGCTTCCTTGGTGGCTCACATGGTAAAGAACCTGCCTGCAATGCAGGAAACCCAGGTTTGAGCCTTGAGTCTGGAAGATCTCCTAGAAAAGGGCATGGCAACTCACTCCAGTATCCTTGCCAAGAGAATTCCATGGACAGAGGAACCTGGCAGGCTATAGTCCATGGGGTCACAAAGAGTTGGACGTGGACTGAACTAACACACACACACGATCTCTAAGTCTTCCCTCACCTAGTATATCTTATAAGCTTACATGCAGTAATTTCACATATTAGAAAGATTGAGTATTATAACTATTTATTTTGCAATAAAAATCACTTGAGGGCCCCTCTGTGCCAAATAATGTTCTACGCACTGAAAATTCAGTGCTGTGGCCATAAACAGCTAATGAGAGGTTACAGCCCAGCAGAGAAAGCATTCAATAAGCAAATTGTTTCACAGATTGCCAATTGATAATGTTTGTGCTCAGTGGCTGCAAAAGGTAAGCACAAAGTTTTACACAGCCGTACACCAGTAGTCAGAAAAAATTTCCAAAGTAAAAATAATACTCCCTTAATAAATATCACTAGTAAGTATAAATGGGCTTCCCTGGTGGCTCAGACAGTAAAGACTCTACCTACAATGAAGGATACCTGGCTTTGATCCTTGGGTTGGGAAGATCCCCTGAAGGAGGGCATGACAACCCACTCCAGTATTCTTGCCTGGAGAATCCCCATGGACAGAGGAGCCTGGTGAGCTACAGTCCATGGGGTCACAAAGAGTCAAACACAACTGAGTGACCAAGCACAGTAAGTATTACTAGTAATATTTAAGATGAGGTCTGACCACCTGATCTGCCTCTTGAGAAATCTGTATGCAGGTCAGGAAGCAACAGTTAGAACTGGTCATGGAACAACAGACTGGTTCCAAATAGGAAAAGGAGTACGTCAAGGCTGCATATTGTCACCATGTTTATTTAACTTATATGCAGAGTACATCATGAGAAATGCTGGACTGGAAGAAACACAAGTTGGAATCAAGATTGCCGGGAGAAATATCAATAACCTCAGATATGCAGATGACACCACTCTTATGGCAGAAAGTGAAGAGGGGCTGAGAAGCCTCTTGATGAAAGTGAAAGTGGAGAGTGAAAGGGTTGGCTTAAAGCTCAACATTCAGAAAACGAAGATCATGGCATCTGGTCCCATCACTGCATGGGAAATAGATGGGGAAACAGTGGAAACAGTGTCAGACTTTGTTTTTCTGGGCTCCAAAATCACTGCAGATGGTGACTGCAGCCATGAAATTAAAAGACGCTTACTCCTTGGAAGGAAGGTTATGACCAACCTAGATAGCATATTCAAAAGCAGAGACATTACTTTACCAACAAAGCTTCGCCTAGTCAAGGCTATGGTCTTTCCTGTGGTCATGTATGGATGTGAGAGCTGGACTGTGAGGAAGGCTGAACGCCGAAGAATTGATGCTTTTGAACTGTGGTGTTGGAGAAGACTCTTGAGAGTCCCTTGGACTGCAAGAAGATCCAACCAGTCCATTCTGAAGGAGATCAATCCTGGAATTTCTTTAGAAGGAATGATGCTAAAGCTGAAACTCCAGTATTTTGGCCACCTCATGCGAAGAGTTGACTCATTGGAGAAGACTCTGATGCTGGGAGGGATTGAGGGCAGGAGGAGAAGGGGACGACAGAGGATGAGATGGCTGGATGGCATCACTGACTCAATGGATGCGAGTCTGAGTGACCTCCGGGTGTTGGTGATGGACAGGGAGGCCTGGCGTGCTGTGGTTCATGGGGTCGCAGAGTCGGACACGACTGAGCGACTGATCTGATCTGATCTGACAAATAATTAAAATTTAGCTTGCTAAGGTATATATATATGTTCATATATACATATATGTTCATACATGTATATATGTTCATATATATGTGTGTATATATATATGTATTTGAGGTCATTTTATTGTTTTGTTTGATTTTAAACATGAAAGAGCCTCAAGTTTATCTAAAAGCTCTCTGGAAGGACCTATTAAACAATAAGAGATTAAAGGTAAGAGAAAGAGAAGGGCTAACAGATGGTATAAGTTTTCTGTGAAGTTTGGAGGGAAGAGCAGGGACTGACCTAGTTTGGAGAAGAGGCAGTTCCTCTTAGAGTTTGCACACAATAATTTAGAATTTAAATTTAACTGTTGTAGTTTATTCATATTTGATTATTAATGCTTGATATGATTTTAAATGACGTTAAGGCTTTGTGTTTCACACATGAGAACCATATGTATATGAAAGTGAAAGTGAAAGTCGCTCAGTTGTGTCTGACTCTTTGCAACCCCAAGGACTATACAGCCCATGGAATTCTCCAGGCCAGAATACTGGAGTGGGTAGCCTTTCCCTTCTCCAGGGGATCTTCCCAGCCCAGAGATCGAACCCAGGTCCCCGGCATTGTGGGCAGATTCTTTACCAGCTGAGCCACAAGGCAAGCCCAAGAATACTGGAGTGGATAGCCTATCCCTTCTCCAGGGGATCTTCCCCACCCAGGAATTGAACCGGGGTCTCCTGCATTGCAGGTGGATTCTTTACCAACTAAGCTATCAGGGTAGCCCCTATGTATATGAAGCCATCTGCAAACATCTCTGGATGTCTATTCTGTTGCAAAGTCTTGAATACACTCTTCTTGATACTATTCTTTCATATCAGACCCATCTTCAGAGTTTATAAAATCATTCCTTATGTGTAGTAAGTATTCCACTCAGGCGTTTCTGCTAATATGTACAAACTTTAGCCCTGACTGTGGCCGTCTATCATTTTTCTTTGCTAGCCTCCATATATGAAGATTATTTTTGTTTTAGTTGTTTTTGGTATATGATTGATATATTATAAATTTCACACAGTTAATGTATACAACTTAATGAGTTGGACATAAACATATACCCATAATACTATTAATATCATTACAACCAAGGGCTTAAACATGTCTATCATCTCCAAAAATTTACTTCTGCTCTTTGGGGGGAATTCTTGTTTTATTTTGTTTTTTGTTTGCTTTTTTCTTTCTTAAAGAACACTTAACATGAAATCTATCCTCTTAACATATTTTAAAATGCACAATACCATATCCAGTTTTTTAGGAGTGCCATCCAGTATTTTGTAGTTCTCTTTGTTGATGTTTCAACAGCTAGCTTTCATTCATATTACATATATAGCTAATTCAACTAAGATAGCTCAAAACTTCTTTGCTTTATACCATTCCAATAAAGCACCTTTTTAGTGCACAGCCTAAGACCTGCTTTATTCACAAAGCCCAAGTACTGCAGTTCACACTGGAGTCTCTTTTTATGAATTCCTCTTTACATTCTGTTCAGAAAATTTTAAATTTTTACTGTGAATTGTCTTACATGGTTCACTACTTCTCCACGTTTGTAAATGTCAACTCTAAAATAATTTAGTTTGTTCTTTCTTTTTTTTAATGGCTTTGGTTTATCCCATAATGCCTATTTTTGGGGGCACAAAACAGATGCTACATAGATATATTTTGTTTTGACTTCATGACATTCCTTTAATGCTGATGGACTGGTCAAAATCCTCAATGTTACTGCTGCTATCTAGATATTAAATGAGATTTATAAGTGAAGTTAATAAAAGCTCTCAAGGAAATAAGGACAACTTTTGTTAGAGAGCCAAGTTTCTGAGTTTCACAATCATATTGAGGTTGACCATCACTGAGAAGGTCTTTAGGTTGTCTGCGTGTGATTTGAAGTCAAATTTAATACCACTCTGGATGCGTCCCCTGCAAGCATATACTGGATTTATAGATTTGTTTTCATCTTTTATCAGAGCATTGTTTTATGTCATACTGCTGAAATGGCAGAATGGTAATGGTTTTCTCCTCTGTATAGTTAATGGAAATTTTTTACTGCCTTTAGATCCCTTCATAACTACATTTTCTCCAGGCCTAAGTCCATTTGACTGTCCCCAGTCTGAAAAATGATCTGTAATCTCTGGTGAGTCTGTGTGGGAGCATTTCTAGATGACTGACTCAGGATCTTTTCAATGATACCAATAGCATATTGAGTCATAAGAGGTTTGCCAAGGCTTTGAAGTGGAGCAGAGCAAGAGTTGTTCTTGTTCATTGTTGCATTCTTATCTAAGCTAAGGAACACATATATAATCAATCTAAACTTACTACACAGTTTATTTCACTTGATTTTCATAAAAAATGGATTAGTGAAAAACAATAAAAGCTAACATGGCCTGCTACAAATTCAGGAAATTACCTTATAAACTCAGTGATATTCTTAAGACAACCAAAGCTACTTCTCAATAATACTTTCAGGTGAAGTGTTTTTATGAAGCTGATTTAACCACATCATTATCATTGAGAGACGTATACTGAGAACCCATAACATTAGATTATACTCAAAATTTTGAAATAGTTCTTGTTTTCATAGTAATTACAGTCTATTTGTAGAATAAAGTCCTTGAAACCGTATTTCTCATTAGTATTTCTTTTAAAGAAAACATTATCCAAATGAGAAAAAGGCTTAATGTGGAGACTGTACAGCTAATAGCATCATCTACTAGAATCTTTGATTAACAGAGCAATGAATCTACACAGAGCACAACAATCTGAGTCTCTGCCTTTCTTTCCAAAATTGATAGTGAATGCCTCTTTGTATTTATGCAAAAAAAAAAAAAAAAAAAGTTTAAAACTCATGTTCACACTAAAACCTACACACAATTTTTATAGCAGCTTTATCCACAATTTTTAAAATTTACAGCAACCAAGATGTCCTTCAGTAAGAAATGGATAAATAAACCATGGCACATCCATACAATGAAATATTATTTAATGCTCTAAAGAAGCAAACTATCAACTCATGAAAATACATAGAGAAAATCTGAATGTATACTACTAAGTTAAAAAAAAAGCCAGTCTGAATGAGTACATACTGTATAAATCCAGCTATATGACATTGTGAAAAAGACAAAAAGACCATAGACAGTCAAAAGATTCAGTTTCCAGGAATAAAGGGGAGAAGGCGGAGCTCAGATAAGTTTTAGGGCAGTAAAAATACTCTCTTATGATGCTAGAATGATGGGTATATATCGCCATACAATTGTCCAAATCCACAGAATGTGCAACACTAAGAATGAACTCTAAGGTAAACTATGGACTTTGGGTAATTATGATGTGTCAACATAGGTTTATTAACTGTAACAAGTACATCATTACAGTTGGGAATGTTAATAATGGGGGAGGCTATGTATATGTAAGTGTAGGGTGTATATATAGAGAAAGCAATGGCACCTCACTCCAGTACTCTTGCCTGGAAAATCCCATGGATGGAGGAGCCTGGTGGGCTGCAGTCCATGGGGTCGCGAACGGTCAGGCAGGACTGAGCAACTTCACTTTCACTTTTCACTTTCATGCATTGGAGAAGGAAATGGCAACCCACTCCAGTGTTCTTGCCTGGAGAATCCCAGGGACAGGGGAGCCTGGTGGGCTGCCGTCTATGGGGTCACACAGAGTCGGACACGACTGAAGCAACTTAGCAGCAGCAGCAGTGTGTATATAAGAAATCTCTGCACCTTCCTCTCAATTTTGCTGTGAACTTAAAACTGTTCAAACATTTTTAATTTAATTTAAAACAAAAAAGTGATCCTGAAATGTTAAACCTTTTCTTTTCATTGGACATGAAAACAAGCTTTCATGGGCATGGCATCAATCTCTACTTGACCTTCTTAAAAGTCTCAGCAAGAAAGTTTTACATCATTCTTCCATAGTCCCTCAAAAAGAAGTAAATACAGAGCTTAATTAAAAGAAACAACAGCAGTAATCTTCAGAAGGATCAACATATCATTTTCAAAGAGATTTTATTGAAGTTCTGAACACCAAAAACAAAAAATAAGATGCTCTTTATAAGGTGAGTTCTACTGTTCTATCAAAACTTAAATTCAGTTTTCTCTTATAAAGCATGAAGACAACAAAAAAATCAATTTCTAAGCCAATTATGAGATAAGATTATTAAAATCAACAATAGAACTCTAGACTCAATATTCTTTGATGCTCTTGAAGTCAGCAGAAAATTTAGTAAAGCAAAACAGTACTCGTTCTTAGCTAACAAAAGAACTATTCTAGCAAATATAACTAGAACAACATGTCCTATCCTAGTCAGCCAGCAAACAAGTGCTTACTAAGAATGATTACGCTTTTGTTATTTGCAAGTAACTGTTCTATGATAATACCAGCACTTCAGAGAAAGATTTGTTTACCAGAGTCTATACAGATCAAAACAATGGTATTACAAAATATCTTCTCAAACAACTACCCAATAAGGGTCTTCTGCTTAAAGGAAAACGTAACATTTTCTATGTGGCATTTGGGTTTCCTCAATTAGGAATGAGCAATATCATCTCCAAAAACAATTTTGAAGTCAGGTTTTTTTACAATGGTAGAATTGTCTATACCTGTATATGTATGTTGATATTGATGTTCAGTCTGTGGTATGAATGGGAACATTGAAACGACAGTCCTTGACACGCTGTTTCATTAACCTTGCAGAGTGCTGTGCCATGCCATGCTCAGATGGACTGTTTAAAAACTGCTGCTTGATGATGCTGATGCTGATGATAATGATGATGATGGCAATGACCACTGGTAGGTTAGTTGGGGACCTTCTGCTGTCCCCTAAATATGATTTTCTCCAGTTGGTCAATAATTTGCCTTGCCCTACTAATGGTAAAGGACAATTAAAGTGTATACTAAATGTTTTAATACTTTAGAAAATATCAGCCTTTGCAAAGCTGATGAAGTTAAATTATTACTATGGTTAGAGAAGCTTGCATAGGTAACTATTTACAAAAGAAAAGGCATTTGAGGTCTGGAAAATATTTTTAAAAAACACAAGTAGCATTTTTGTTGCAAAAGAACATTTTAAAAATATAAAATGTATAAAGCAAAAATTCATTTTTATTCCTCCTCAATGCATCTGCCCCTCTCCAGATGCCTTTTCCATAAACAGAGTAATCATTAATAATAGTGTAAGTAACCTTGCAAACATTTTTCTGCACACTTAAACCGTTTGTTTGGTTGCACCTGGAGGTGGTGAAGGTACTCTTGAGCTATCATATCCTTCTTGTTTTAAAATGCGGTGAGTTGTCTCTAAAGGTGAAACGGCACACAAGAGAGACAGCTTCTCAAGTCTTCTCTTGAATTTCTTATAAGAGATACTATGTAACTCATAGCACCTGGCCTGTTGCTCACACCTAAAATTAGGGAATGAGCCTTCCTGGTTATCAAATCTCTTCTCTTATCAGTTCACAATGTTTTAACCAATAAAAAGTCTTGTTGGTGGAGCTTCAGTCAAGGTGGCCTGACTCTGAACAAGACAGAATGGTGGCCTATGGGGAGGAATTGAGCTGTTCATAAGATGCCCAGGCTGCTGCTTAAGGACCACCTGATGTTTCACAGCCTCAGGGAGGCTCCATCCACTGCAAGTTCTTCATATTTTTTTTCCCCATTGTATGTTCTTGAAATAATTTAGAGCAAGGGCACATTAGCACTTGGCGCTTCAGTCAATGAACATGATTAAAATAGGACTATTAAAGCGTTAGGGAATATTTTTCTGCCTTCTAAAACTGTGTTTTATTAGTGTAGGGTGGTTCTAAAACATGTGTCCATAAAGCTGTTCCTTTGTCTCTCTCTCTCTGTCTTCATTTCTTTTACAAGGACAAACCTGAAAGATGACAATCTTGTTTTTTGTACCATGTAACCAAGATATTTGATATTTCATTACTCTTATTCACAAGGAAATGTTGGTTGAATTTTCTCGTTCATTATCAGCTGAGTATCAGGCACTGAACACCAAATAAATGGTAATAAGAGGTGACATGACTGAAAATGCCCAACTCTGAACACCTATACCTGAGATGGCCTGGTTTGCACTCCATGACCCACTGGAGGGTCACAAGAGCAGAAGGTTTTGTATTGAGTTCTCATTAATTAGTAAAAAAATAAATACATTGATAAGTACTACATCATGATGTTATACAGAATTTCTTTTTATTATAATCATAAGCAAAATGCTTGATTGTTATTTCCAACATCTTGGAAAGCAGAATTAGAATTTATGATTACTCCAAAAAATAAAATGAGTGTTCTCTTGAAAGGAGCTAAGGGCTGATGATGCATTTTTATCATAGGAAGAAATCAGTAAATAGTGAAGACTCACCAGTTAATAAATATGAAAGATAAATATTTAAAGTGATCATAAATACAAAACTGAACAAAAGTTTGAAAAACAGTTCTCTGATTTTAAAATCTTGTAGGAAGCTGATGTATTCAGAATTATGACCACCAACATCTAGAGAATGCTCTTTCTGCATAAATGATTTACTCTAGTTTGAATAAATTAATTTTAAGAAAAATGCAAAAAATAAAAGGCAAATGTTCAGAGGAAATAATGAAATAATTTTTAATAAAATTATTTAATATATCCATTTGTAGATGTTAATGTTATAAAAGCAAGTCCCTAAAATAATTCATTATTAATAAACTATAATATTAGAAGGAAATTGGGATGCTAGAGACCACTTTCTCCCACTCACACCTGAACATAGGAAAGCACTAGTAAACATAGGCTAAGCTTTCAACATAGTACATTGAGACTCACCATCATTCAATGTGCTGGGAAGGATTGAGGGCAGGAGGAGAAGGGGACGACAGAGGATGAGATGGCTGGATGGCATCACTGACTTGATGGGTGTGAGTCTGAGTGACCTCCGGGAGCTGGTGATGGACAGGGAGGCCTGGCGTGCTGCGGTTCATGGGGTCGCAAAGAGTCGGACACGACTGAGCGACTGATCTAATCTGATCTCTGATCATTCAATGACTCCACATTCAAGAACTGCCTAACATGTGCCAGGCACTCTGCTGGGGACCCAGGTACCCACACGATAAGAATGCAATGCCTGTTCTTCAGGATTGTCAATATTAAGGGAAAAACTGTCCTGTTTCTGTGGTCAGGTAATCAGATAAATGATTATAGAAATCTGTTGAGTGCTGTATTAGAGGCATGTATATAATAAAGTTCTTTGGTCTTTCTGGACATACAAAAAAAAAAAAAAAAAAGACTAAGTATTCAAAATTTCAAGCAAATCTTGAAGTCTGAGCTGGAATTTGCCTAGTGACCAAAAACTAAAAAATAAGAATGGGAAGAATGGCTATTTAGAAAGTAGACATAGTAGTTACAAAGGCATGACAACAAATGAAAAAAGAAAAGCACCACGAAATTTTGGGAGCTGTAGATAGGTCTTAAATGTCAAATGCAGGACTCCTGTCTTAGCTATAGTCTGAAAGCACAGGCAGATCATGAGGGCTTTGCATATCATTCCAAAGGATTTGCTTTTCATGTTATATACAGTGAAGAGCTAAGTCAAAGGTCCAAAGAGCCAGGTCAAGTGAAAAATGTGGGATCATATTTATGTTTTAGAGATTAACTCCTTGGTATGAAAATTCCAAAACTCAGAGTGTGTTTTGAAGAAACTTTCTTGCAGTTCTTGACTGTGTGCATGAAGCGTGATTGTAAAATAAAATCTCCTTCAGGGCTGTCTTTGAATGAAAATGAAACAGTGAATTTACCCCAATATCATAGACTGCTCCAGATGGATGAAATCTTGTAACTCATTTATCCTACCTCAACTCTTACTATTTGTTTATTCATCTATTTGTTTCTCAAATATTTACTGAGTATCTGCAGTGTACTAGACAAACTCTCTGCTTTAATGAAGCATATTACCTACACTATCTAGACAATAAAAAAATTATTAAAATAAATTTACATTTTAAAATAGTAATACATGCAGGTAATGATGAAGTAATTCTACAAGAATGCTATACAGGAGCCCCATACAGATGGTGGGCTTGGAAAGGCCTATTTAGAAAGTGATTATCAATTGTTAGCTAAGGGATGATTAGGAAATGATTAAATAAAATGCGAAGAAGGGAAATAATGTGCAAAACAATGATGCAGGAAAGGTCTTGATACAGAACCTGGGTGGGTTTAGGGATGGTGAGCAAGCAGGACAGTAGCAATAGAGACATTAGGGAGTTTGGTGGCAGTGATCAAGGTACTATGGCAGGTAAAGAAATGCAGTCTAGAAAAATCTGTAATGGTTCAAGTCTCATGACTCCTAGTCAATGTTATTTACTTTAGAGCCTAGAAACAAAAAGATGTGGAGGGGAAAAATATATATATATATATATGTATCTTTCCAGTATAATTCAGTATTTATCATATCATCTGCATTGGGTAAAAAGTCTTACTTCTAACATGTTGTGTTACATTTTTGCTCCTTTTTTCCTTAAGAGATATACAATCATATGGCCAACTGTATCATGAACTGAATCTACTCTGGCTGACCATGTAATTTCCCAAGCTATTCTAGTAAGAATTTAAATAAACAACATTGAAGACTATGATCTCAATATCAGAAGCTCACAAGGATGATGAACAAGAAAAAAAAAAAAAACAGAATGTGTGACTAATAAGTCATTCATGAATTCAAACTATCTAAAATAATTAAAATATCCACTTTCAGCAAATAAGCCATTGAAAGCAAATATTGCTATTTTTTTAATGATCTGACTCACACTGTTGCAGGAAGTTTCACTATAATATACGTATATGATTATGTAGATCAATGTTTACATTTTTACATTCTTATAGACATGTTGTGAAAATAAAGTGCATAAATAACTTATTCCCTGGTTACCAGAAAATGTTTATACATGGATTGTAATAATACAGATGAAAGTTTGGGGTGGGGGTGCTTGCCGAATAGACCAAATCATCCATATTCTCAGTGCTCTTCTGCATTATTTATGTGTGTGGTAGAACTAATCCCATATATGCTTCCCTTTAGAATGAATTTTCCAAGCTTCCTTTCAAATAAGTACAATGTTGTGAAAACTGTTAAGTTTTCATTATGTGAAGAGAAAAATGTAATCTTTTTTCAGATAGCTTTTTACCCAAGCAACTCAGAGAAGGAATTTATTTTTCACCACTTCAATCTTGTCATTTATTTAGTCCTCAGTGGGGAATAGTGTCTTTGCTTTGGTGGAACTGAGCAATTTGTAGAGGAAAGGATAAAGTCCCTATAGTAAGTTCTGAGGCCAATTTTTTATAGATCTCTGGCACATGCAATTATTAATTACCTTCAAAGATAAATACATTCAGTTTGTAATCTTTATGTCTAAGTTAACTCAGTTTTTATATGTCATTACTCTTTTTTAAATGATAAGGTTAACTATATTCTTGAATGATATAAATTCTGATGGTAAGCATGATGCTATGCTATGCTAAGTCACTTCAGTCATGTCCAACTCTGTGTGACCCCATAGACGGCAGCCCACCAGGCTTCCCCATCCCTGGGATTCTCCAGGCAAGAACACTGGAGTGGGTTGCCATTTCCTTCTCCAATGCATGAAAGTGAAAAGAGAAAGTGAAGTCACTCAGTCATGTCCAACTCTTAGCGACCGCATGGACTGCAGCCTACCAGGCTCCTCCGTCCGTGGGATTTTCCAGGCAAGAGTACTGGAGTGGGGTGCCATTGCCTTCTCCGGGTAAGCATGATACTTGGTACTGATAGCATGTTCAAATTTCTGAATTCTTTGAGCTTTAGATTTGGGGCATTTAATGGAAAAAGGGGGCTTCCCTGGTGGCTCAGATGATAAAGAATCAGCCTACAATGTGGGAGACCTGGATTCAGTCCCTGGGTTGAAAGATCTCCTGTGGGAGGGCATGGCAACCCACTCCAGTATTCTTGCCTGGAGGATCCCTGTGCACTGAGGAGCCTGGCAGGCCACAGTCCATGGAGTCGCAGAGCTGGACACAACTGAGTGACTAAGTGCAACGGAAAAAGAAATGTAAATTAGATTTAAGTGTTTGATTAAATTTCATAGTCATATCCATGAATATTATATGCTGTACCGTACCTAAGAACAAAATAGAAATATTCTAATGCTGAGCTTTTGAGATATGCTTTCTATTTAACAAATATTTAGAGCCCGAATATTTGCCAGAAATCATCCTGCTTTTCTTTGGTGTGGGGGATAGGGTCCTGGAAATGACTATATTAATAAGATATATTTCTTAATGCTACCATAGACATGTACAGATACATGGATAGTGGATATCTGTATTATGCATAGAAATATTATATAGAGAGATTAAACAATTATCTTATTAGGGAATACTTTAACACATGAATTCAAAACTGGCTCTATCAATTTTCAGTTGTGCTAAGGCTGTTTTTTACACACTCAGAACCTCAATTCACCTACTTTGTAAGGGATGTGGATTAATGATCAGTCATAATTATAAATGCCAACCGAAGTAAAAATTCTTCCCTTTTTCTCCTTACTTTCCTCAGAGTGTGCAGAAAGAAAAAAAGCAAAATGTAATAAAAAATAAGAAAAATATAAGGTCTTAAAATTAGATAGAAAGAAAAGAAAATATAATAAAAACAGAAGATCTTGAAACTGGAAAGAAGGGAAATAAAATAAAGGAATAAGTAGAAATTTTAAAAGCAAAAAGAAAAGAGTTTAACTGTATGCTAAATACTTTACCATTACCACGAGTTTCTTAGGAAGAATTTCCTTAAAGTCTATGGCATGAATTGCTTACCCCAGACACATTGAGGGTAAACATAGATGGATACACACTGCAGTAACAACTCAAGCTATTTCAATCAGAACTTGAGTCTATTCACATAGACCTTTCATCAAAGAAACTATTATATCTGGTTTCTAGTATCAGGTTTATTACATTAACTAATAGGCTTTATTGATGGTGACAACCACCAATATCTTCAGAGCCTTTAGTGTGTGTGTGTGTGTGTGTGTGTTTTCTTCGGAACTTCAAATGATATTCTAAATTTGGGAGAAGAGACTAAGCTCGATGGTGTATATCCATTTAAGGGGAAAGGAAAACATATTTCTTGGATCTATGTAGCTTGAGACTCATAAATCAATATCTCAGAATCTTCTAAACCTAGTCTGTATATCAACAATCAATCCACAAACTCCAAAAAGAAAAAGAATGCTACTATGTGATTCTCTGATGAAAAACCACTCCAAACAATTTTAATCTCCTGAAATAGTGGAATGCATTTTATTTTTCACTACTAGGAATCAGAGCCATTAAATATTTTTTTCTATAACGGACAAGCTAATGGACCAAAATTATCTTCTTCAATTCAAATTCAGGAAGTAATTGATATAAGGAAGCTTGACTTTAATGACCACTCCATCAGCAGAATTTAAACATCCATTTGCCTCAAATCAGTAGTCACCCAGATAATAATTACTCAGGTATGATCTGTTTCCATTACCCTTTGGTAGAACTCAATTCTTTCATCTCTCTTTGCATTTAAAAATTTTAAGAAACCTGATTTGTAGAATGAGATGATAGTGTCTGGCCTTTTTTTTTTTAAGCATCCCATTATTACTAAGCCAGTGATAATTAAAGTAATAATAATTGATGCTACAAAGAATTAAAACACAAGTTCAGGCTTTAGATTAGAAGAGAGTGCTGATTTACAAAGTAATCATTCAAGTGATCTAGAATATAGATATTGCTGCATTATTAAAGTTGAATTCTTCTAGAGAATTTCTTTAGACATTTAAATTATATCTGCAGCATGTTTAATATCCATTTGCTAAACACTAGTCTAATGCATTAAATATCTCGGGTACATCTACATCCTAAGAAGAAATTTTTGAAACAAAATATGGTAAAGCAAAGAAATTTGTCTCAAAGGTTAAAAAACAGATGATGAGAAAAGTATTAATGTTTGAGGCCTATATGGCTTTCCTAAGGCTGTACAACTCTCATCCTGGAGGCAGACATTGATGGGGTTTTCTTCCTATAAAACATATTCTGAGACTAGGCCCTCCTCAGTTGGTAAAGAATCTGCCTGCAATGAGGGAGACCTGGGTTCAAACCCTGGGTTGGGAAGATCCCTTGGAGAAGGGAAAGGCTACCCACTCCAGTATTCTAGCCTGGAGAATTCCATGGACTGTATAGTCCATGGGGTTGCAGAGTCAGACACAACTGAGCAACTTTCACTTAACATAAACAAAATTCCTAAAGCAAATATAAATACAGTGTCCCATTATTAAGATATCACTAAGTCTTAATTGGATATCATTTCCAAGAATGTCATCTTTCACATACCTCTGTTCAAAGGAGTAAATTTCATTTTCTTTTGAAAAGCAATCTGGTATCTATGGCTTTGATATGCACAGAGGGATTTCCTCCATCCAACCCAAAATTCATTTCCAAATAAGAGAAAGACTGCTACCTGAAAGTTGAACTAAACATCAATATCAAATTGACTGAAACACATATGTGTAAAGTCATATTAAGTTCTAGAAGTTCTCCCTGGAATCCACAAGATTTGAGGAATGAGTCAATCAGAAAGTGAACTGTTAGAAACTAAAGCACTTACAAGACAAGGAAAACATAAATAATAAACAAAAACAGTACTGACAGTACCCACCCAAATTCTTCAATGCCCAAGGGCTTGAGTCAATCTATCAGTGTATTACATATGTACTTTGGATATGAATGCTAATTTATGAGAAGCCATCAAACCTCAGTTTGATGAGTTACCAGTTCTTTCTATTCCAATGACTTAGCAATCACAGCAAGTTTGTGATCATTATGTGGCTTCCTAAGACACCTGTCTACAGAGAATGAAAGCACTGACCACAGAATGTGAGTGTTCAGGACCTTAGCCAGTTTGCTTCTTATTATAAATGAATCAACTGGTGTTCTCATCTTATGTATCAACATGCTTATGCATAAGCCAAGCATGACAGAGTCTGCTCTCATTTCTGCTGAAACTCATTTCTGAACCGGTAAGATTGAGAGTTAGATTAAGCAGTACAGTGGATGCATCCAGGCAAAAGAACCAGAGTCTCCTCTAGACAACCAACAGACCTACTTATCAGTGACACTCTGATCCTGGCACTCTTCCTTGAAAATCTGACTTGTATAGAATCAAGGTGAGAGAACTGGTAGAAAAAGAGGACAATCCAAGTAATCTGAGACTAGGAATAATATAAACAAGAAGGAAGATCCTAAGACAAGGTATGAAATAATGTAATGAATACAGACTTTGAGTGACCTTATCCTTACTCTGTTCCTCTAACCTGATCCCTTAGCTACAAAATAATACCTAATTCACAGGATTGCTTTTTGCAGGGAGGAAGAAGGGACTTACATGAAATAGTAGATGTCATTCTCAGAGCCTCACATAAGTGTTTAATATATAGTTTACTTTTTTCCCTTTTTTTAATTTTTTCTTTTTTTTTTTTTTTTTTTTCATGTGTATTTTAATACAGGGCTTTCCTGGTAGCTCAGTGGTAAGGAATTCGCCTGCCCAATGCATGGGACATGGGCTCGGTCCCTGGGTTGGGAAGATCCCCTGGAGGAAGAAATGGCAACCCACTCCAGTATCCTTGCCTGGAAAATCCCATGGACAGAGGAGACTGGCAGGCTACAGTCCATTGGGTTGCAAAAGAGTCAGACACAACTTAGCAGTTAAACAAGAGCAATTCATAACAGAGAAACCCACCACTAAACATTAACAATTCCTAATAGAGCAACCCCCCTGTTGTTGTTCAGTCCCTCAGTTGTGTTTGACTCTTTGTGACCCCATGGACTGCAGTACATCAGGCTTCCCTGTCCTTCACCATCTCCCAGAGCTTGCTCAAACTCATGTCCATTGAGTCAATGACGCCATTCAACCATCTTGTCCTCTTTCATCCCCTTCTCCTCCCGCCTTCTTTCTTTTTCCCAGCATCAAATTATTTTCCAATGAGATGGCTCTTTGCATCAGTTGGCCGAAGTATTGGAGCTTCAGCTTCAGCATGAGTCCTTCCAATGAATATTCAGGGTTGATTTCCTTTAGGATTGACTAGTTTGATCTCCTTATAGTTCAAGGGACTCTCAAGTGTTCTCTAACACCACAACCCACCCTAGTCTTAAGAATTTGAAAACAAACAACTTTAGTTTCCATGTAGTCCTTTTCTGCCCAAGTGTTTTTCTCGTAGTATTTTCCTTCCACCATAAATGGTGGAAAGTAAAACCGATATAGTAGCTGGTTCTCAGGTGTTGGACCTTCTTTTTTTATTAGTTAGCATTTCATAGAATTGAAGGCCCTTTGAAATCCTTTTATCCAACCTATAATTCCACCTGATAATCATACCTAATCCATTGATAGCTAGTTGACTCGCTATTTTGCAGTCCTTTTTAATTGTCAGCCGGAAGACAGCACTGTTTAACCCCAGACAATAAATGACTACTTTGGAAATCCAAACATATAAGTAAGAAAAGACACATCAACACACAGATCCTGCTCTTAAAGCAAACTTTCACATAGCACTAATCCAGTTTTCCCTTAGATTCTCAGGAACACAAGCATTGCTAGAGGTAGCAAAAGATTTTCTTTCTTGTGCTAATCTTTGGTTTTATCAGCCTCTTCCGAGGAAAAAAGAAAAGTGTATTTTAATTCTGTATCACTTAATTTTGGACATGTGTTCCCCAGTTTTAGCTGTGTTTATGATAGATCATATTATTGATATTACATCTTGTTTCTATTACATTGTATCAATTCCACATATAAGGGAAGTGGCATAACAGGTCATAATTTATCAAGAAAAATAGTAAGAGAAAATGTCAAATAAGAGCAGTAAGTACGTAATGACTCTACAGAGCACAAGTAACTTGAGGAAATCAGTTTTAAAGTTATAATTTAAATCACAGTCTAGTGACTCTAGCCAGAGGAAATTTAAAAAACAGGTTGTGGCAACAGTGACTACAAATTCAAAAAAGGACTGGCTCCTAAAATTTCTGCAAAAAACTATGAGTCAGGCCTTAAGGAACTTCTATATTAAGGTACCAGTTATGAAACCATGCTGTATCTCCACATACCAGGGTGCACTCTCGCTTACATGGTTTAGTTGGAGAAAGAGCTACTTTACTTCATAAGAATTATTAGCATTCTTGGAGAGCCTACTGTGTGCCTGGTACTGGCCTAAGCTCTTTATTACATCAACTCATGGGCTATCAACAGTAGCCCACCGAGGCTAATACTCGTATTTCTCCTTCTCACCAGTATAGGTATGAAGGCGCAGAATATGAAGGGTCGTGCCCAGCTATTAGTACAGTCATCTTGAAAATGGCAAAGCTGTAATTTCAATCCAAACAATTTGACTCTACAGCTGAATTCCTAACGAAGTTACTATAATGCTTTTCTTTTAAATACAAGCATTCTTGCTATCATGCCACATAAGTGTCTCAGGGTTGGGAGGACATGCTTCCTGTAAAACCTCATGGTGAAAATAATATTGGCTCTGGAAAAAAAAAATGAATTGGCTCAGATCACCAAAAGCCTACTATATCCAGAGAACTAACAAAGCAATAACAATCCTGATAAAAACACACATGCATATGCTTTAAGCTGCTTCAGTTGTGTCTGGCTCTGTGTGACCCTATGGACTGTAGCCCACCAAGCTCCTCTGCCCGTGGGATTCTCTAGGCAAGAATACTGGAGTGGATCGCCATTCCCTTCTCCAGGGGACATTCCCGACCCAGGGATCAAATCCAAGTCTCTTATGTCTCCTGCATTGTCAGTTGGGTGCTTTGCCTCAAGCACCACCTGGGAAGCCCCAATAAAAACATAAATTCATCTAAAATATGTTTGGCATTGGCTTCTGGTATCACAGTTAATTCTTCCCAACTTCAGTTCTGGCACTTCTATCTTCTCCTTTGATATGCACTTTTGGAGGGCATTTGTTTCTAAAACTGACATGTTCCTCAAATGAAAAATCTTCTCCAGATAGTAGCCTCTTTTGCTAATCATTGTTTAATAACTACCACATAATTGCACTCATCTCACACGCTAGTGAAGTAATGTTAAAAATTCTCCAAGCCAGGCTTCAATAGTATGTGAATCGTGAACTTCAAGATATTCAACCTAGGTTTACAAAAGGCAGAGGAATCAGAGATCAAATTGCCAACATCCGTTGGATCATCAAAAAAGCAAAAGAGTTCCAGAAAAAGTCTACTTCTGCTTTATTGACTATGCCAAAGCCTTTGACTGTGTGGACCACAAAAAACTCTGGAAAGTTCTTAAAGAGATGGGAATACCAGACCACCTGACCTGCCTTTTGAGAAATCTGTATGCAGGTCAGGTAGCAATAGTTAGAACTGGACATGGAACAACAGACTGGTTACAAATAGGAAAAGGAGTACGTCAAGGCTGCATATTGTCACCCTGCTTATTTAACCTATATGCAGAGGACATCATGAGAAATGCTGGGCTGGATGAAGCACAAGCTGGAATCAAGATTGCTGGAAGAAATATCAATAACCTCAGATATGTAGCTGACACCACTCATACGGCAGAAAGTGAAGAAAAACTAAAAAGCCTCTTGATGAAAATGAAAGAGGAGAATGAAAAGCTGGCTTAAAGCTCAACATTCAGAAAACTAAGATCATGGCATCTGATCCCATCACTTCACGGCAAATACATGGGGAAACAGAGGAAAGAGTGACAGATTTTATTTTGGGGGGCTCCAAAATTACTGCAGATGGTGACTGCAGTCATGAAATTAAAAGACGTTTGCTCCTTGGAAGAAAAGCTATGACCAACCTAGACAACATATTAAAAAGCAGAGACATTACTTTACCAACAAAGGCCCATCTAGTCAAAGCTATGGTTTCTCCAGTAGTCATGTATAGATGTGAGAGTTGGAGTATAAAGAAAGCTGAGCACCGAAGAATTGATGCTTTTGAACGTGGTGTTGGAGAGGACTCTTGAGAGTCCCTTGGATAGCAAGGAGATCCAATCAGTCTAGCCTAAAGGAAATCAGTTCTGAATATGCATTGGAAGGACTGATGCTGAAGCTGAAACTCCAATACTTTGGCCATCTGATGCAAAGAACTGACTCATTTGAAAAGACCCTGATGCCGGGAAAGGTTGAAGACAGGAGGAGACGGAGGATGGGATGGTTGGATGGCATCACCGACTCAATGGACATGAGTTTGAGTAAACTCCAGGAGTTGATGATGGACAGGGAGGCCTGGCATGCTGCAGTCCATGGGGTCCCAAAGAGTCGGACTCTGCTAAGCAACTGAACTGAACTGAATAAGGGAGGAAATGGCAGCACCATCTCCTTCACATGCACTTGAACCTCACTGTAGTGTAACATGGTGGAGTACAAGCACAGCTTACACTAAAAGAATTCACTGTTGTAGAATTTTAGGTATTTTAATACAGGTTTATATGTTTCTACAACCTTTACACACCTAGAGCTGGATATCCTGGAGTGTAAAGTCAAGTGGGCCTTAAGAAGCATTACTATGAACAAAGCTAGTGGAGCTGACACAATTACAGCTGATTTATTTAAAATCCTAAAAGATAATGTGGTTAAAGTGCTGCACTCAACATGTTAGCAAATTTGGAAAACTCAGCAGTGGCCACAGGACTGGAAAAGTCAGTTTTAATTACAATCCAAAAGAAGGACAATAGCAAAGAATGTTCAAACTATGGCACATTTGCACTGAGTTCACATGCTAGCAAGGTTATGCTCAAAATCCTTCAAGCTAGGCTTCAGCAGTATCTGAACTAAGAACTTCCAGATGTAAAATCTGGGTTAAGAGAAGGCAGAAGAACCAGAGATCAAGCTGCCAGTATTCACTGAATCATGGAGAAAGCAAAGGAGTTCCAGAAAAACATCTACTTCTGTTTCATTGACTGCACTAAAGCCTTTGACTGTGTGGATCACAAGAAACTGTGGAAAATTCTTAAAGAGATAGGAGCACCAGACCACCTTATCTGTCTCCTAAGAAACCTGTATGCATGTCAAGATGCAATGGTTAGAACCTTATATGGAACTGACTGGTTCAAAATTGGAAAAGGGGTATGACAAGGCTGTATATTGTCACTCTGCTTATTTCACTAAAGTGCAGAGTGCATGATGCAACATGCTGGGCTGGATGAAGCACAAGCTGAAATCAAGGTTGCTGGGAGAAACAGCAACAACCTCAGATATGCAAATGATGCCAATCTAATGGCAGAAATGAAGAGTAAGTAAAGAGCCTCATAATGAGGGTGAAAGAGGAGAAAGAAAAAGCTGGCTTGAAACTCAGCATTAAGAAAGCTGACATCATGGCATCTGGCTCCATCACTTCATGGCAAATAGATGGAGAAAAAGTGGAAACAGTGGCAAATTTAATTTTCTTTGGCTCCAAAATCACTGCAGATGGTGACTTCAGCCATGTAATTAAAAGATACTTGCTCATTGGAAGAAAAGCTATGACAAACCAAGGCAGTATATTAAAAAGCAGAGACATCTCTTTGCCAACAAAGGTCCATATAGTCAAAGTTATGGTTTTTCCAATAGCCATGTGCAGATGTGAGAGTTAGACCATAGGGAAGGCTGAGTGCCAAAGAATTGATGCTTTTGAATTGTGGTGCTGGAGAAGACTTCTGAGAGTTCCTTGGAGAGCAAGGAGATTAAAGTTAATCCTAAAGGAAATCAACCCTGCATATTAATTGGAAAGACTGATGCTGAGGCTGAAGCTCCAATACATTGGCCACCTGATACAAAGAGCCTCTCTTTGGAAAAGAGGACTGGAGGACAGAGAAGCCTGGCATTCTATAGTCCATGGGGTCCCAAAGAGTCAGACATGACTTAAGAGACTGAACAACAAGAAATTTATTATGATAGTTCACCTTGATCACTTAAAAAAAAAAATCCTGAAAAAAAGTCATGTGTGAGTCAACACCTACTAACATCATTCCCCTGTTTACTGATCACCTAAGAAGTGTGCTCAGTCACTCATCTGTGTCTGACTTTTTGGGACCCACAGACTATAGCCTACCAGGCTCCCCTGTCAATGGGATTTTCCAAGTAAGAATACTGGAGTGGGTTGCCATTTCCTCCTCCAGGGGAATCTTCCTGACCTAGGGATCCAACTGTGTCTCTTGGATCTCCTGCATTAGCAGATGGATCATTACCACTGCACTACCCAGTGTTAAAGAAACACAGATCACAGAATTGCAATTACCAGATATATTACTACGTATAAAAAATGGTCGAAACAGAGTCACATTTACTCACAATTAAAACTGTCTTGATTATAACGACCTCTTTTTTTTTCAACAAATATCTTTGACCATCTACCCCATATGACACATAATACAGACAATTGAGGATATAATGGGGTACAAGATGGACTTGAACTATCCTATCATGGAGACCAGAAATGTCTCCTTTTTCAAAAGATGTGTATAAATCCTGCTGTGAATTTAAGCTATCATGATTTTACCAGAGAAGTAGCAGTTTTGGATTGTTCTTCTAACTTAAGATGAACTAAGTTTTCATATTCTGGGTTTTGGCCCCAGTCAATGACAAATTTCCCCAGCACACATCAAAATACATCTAAAAACACAGGAAACAGATGAGCTCAATCCAAAAATGCATTTCTGGACCCACTGATTGTGTTTTCTTTTTTTAATATTATAGTGAACCACCTCATCCATCTGTCACAAACTGCAAACATAGTAACCTGAATAACTTAATTGTCTTAGAAAAACACATTCCAATTTTGGAAATCCTATTTTTAAAGGAAATAGTCCTTCTAATGTGATAAAACACTGCTTTGATTTACTAAATAAAATGCCACGCTCAAAATGTAACCCTGCTTAGATCAAAGTGAGGTATGTGTCAGGGCCACTCCCAATCTCCTCAGTACCCCAAGTTCTTCATGATGATTCCGGATACTGAGCATGTCCACTCTCATAGTGTATGACCCAGCTGTCACCTGCAATGGTGAACTCACCCCAGGCCTGTTCAGACCCTTCAACACCTTGACACCAAGATGGCGTTAGACATGCTAAAGAGATTTAGTGAGTCAAGTTCTATACAAACAGTAAAGGGGGAGGGAGCAGAAATAGGTGGGAAGAGCTTTCAGGTCTGATACATGTGAAGGGAGGTACAGAAGGAAGGAGAGCGTAGGAAGAGCCTCATGCTAAAGCACAGTACCCAGAAAGCCTCCATCAAGCTGGATGGGAGTCCCTACCTATTAGAAGAGTTCAGAATTAGAGAAGAGCCCCCACTCAAGTACCTCTGCCAGGCTCAGCCACTGGCTGGTAGTAGTCTAGGAGAAAAACGGCCTCAGCATCAGGATGTCAGTCAACTATTCTCCCCAGAGCAGGCCCTTGTGAGCAATGGACCTCTATCAACTCCCACACCAAAGAAATTTTTGGAAAAAGTGACTATTACTTCCTTGGGCTTAATGAGAACAAACACCAGGACAGGTGGGGTACCCAACTTAGAAAAGCTACATCTGATTTCACTTTGGGGGAAGTAGAAGGAGCTGGCATCCCTGTCCACTAATAGAAGCAATGTAGCTAGCTCCCCTGTGGTTCCAAAGGGAAGGCACCCTGTGGGACAGCCAGGTGACACCATTAATAACTTCTGTGTGGGCTTAGTCGCTCAGTCGTGTCTGACTCTCTGCGACCTCAGAGACTGTAGCCCACCAGGCTCCTCTGTCCGTGGGATTCTCCAGACAAGAATGCTAGAGCTGGTAGCTGTTCCCTTTTCCAGGGGATCTTCCCAACCCAGGGGTCAATCCCAGTCTCCTGCATCACAGGTGGATTCTTTTACCATCTGAGCCACCAGGGAAGCCCTACTAATTTCTACCTGCTTTTTTTGGAAGGTGTCATTAATCTCAGGATGTCAACCATCATATATACAGGCATTCACCAAGCAAATAAAGCCATTTATTGTCACAATTGCATTCTTATATTATTGCCATAAAAAAAAATGGAGAGCTCCTGAAATCAACTTTCAATAACACTGATATATAAAAGGGGCTTCCCATTGTATCATTTTGAATAATTATTTTATAAATAACTAAAACTAAAAAATTTTGAATGGACTTTTCTATCAGCCCTTGTAACTGTTTAGTCCACCAGAGTCCTTTGAGCATTCTATATGTTAGCACCTGAAAACATTGTCTAACACAATGCCTGGCACATAGATAAATACTCGCTACATCTCCGTTGATCCTAAATAAGAGTGATATAAGTTAATAAGCTCAAATTGATGCCTTTCAACTGTGGTGCTGAAGAAGGCTCCTGAAAGTCCCTTGGACAGCAAGAGATCAAACCAGTAAATCTTAAGGGAGATCAACCCTGAATATTACTGGAAGGACTGATGCTGAAGTTGAAGCTCCAATATTTTGGTCATCTGATTCAAACAGATGACTCATTGAAAAAATCCCTGATGCTGGGAAAGATTGAGGGCAGAAGGAGAAGAGGGCGTCAGAGGATGAGACGGCTGGATGGCATCACTGAAGCAACAAACGTGAACTTGGACCAACTCCAGGAGATAGTTAGGAACAGGGAGGCCTGGCGTGCTGCAGTCCATGGGGTCGCAAAGAGTCAGACACAACCAAGTGATGGAACAAAAACAACAGCAGGTTAATATTAGATAACTGCTTTAATAATTATCTTTATAATAGAACATCATTCTAATTGAATTAGACAGGGAGCTTACAAGTCACAAAGTTAGTGCTAGATCACTAAAGAACTTTCTGTTAGACCTTAAGCCAAGATGTACTATAAAATAACTTGTGAACTTTGTTCCACTGAAGCAAATCGACTCTATGGTGCAAAGCCTTGTAAAACTCCCTCTGTTCACAATTGTTATACAAATCCCCCTAAATCTCTGGCAATATGTAGAACTTCTGAGTCTATTATATCTCCAAAGGACTTGTAAAGAAAGGAAAAGTGGAGAGTTACAGCAATGCTCTGAATAATCAAATTATTGAAATATGTTGGAATCTAAGGTCCAAGCATCCCTTGAGAACCAAATAATATAATTCAGGCCTCTCTCCACACCTTGTGACAGAGAAAGCACTAGCAACCCACTCCAGTACTCTTGCCTGGAAAATCCCATGGATGGAGGAGCCTGGTAGGCTGCAGTCCAGGGGGTCGCTATGAGTCAGACATGACTGAGCAACTTCACTCTCACTTTTCACTTTCATGCATTGGAGAAGGAAATTGCAACCCACTCCAGTGTTTTTGCCTGGAGAATCCCAGGGAAGGGGGAGCCTGATGGGCTGCCGTCTATGGGGTCACATAGAATAGGACAAGACTGAAGAGATTTAGCAGCAGCAGCCACACCTTATGAAGGGCTGTCTCAAATGTTCTTCATATTTTCAGGAAATATGTGTTTTCATGGATAACTCCATTCCAACATCCTGTTCCTGTAATAGCCTGTTGTGTCATTTTAAATATTAAATGTCATCCTTTCTTTGATTTATACACACATACATAATCAAAACATCAAGAAATATACTGTGGTCAGATCAGATCAGATCAGTCGCTCAGTCATGTCCGACTCTTTGCGACCCCATGAATCGCAGCACGCCAGGCCTCCCTGTCCATCACCAACTCCCGGAGGTCACTCAGACTCACATCGATCGAGTCAGTGTTGCCATCCAGCCATCTCATCCTCTGTCGTCCCCTTCTCCTCCTGCCCCCAATCTCTCCCAGCATCAGAGTCTTCTCCAATGAGTTAACTCTTCGCATGAGGTGGCCAAAATACTGGAGTTTCAGCTTTAGCATCATTCCTTCCAAAGAAATCCCAGGGCTGATCTCCTTCAGAATGGACTGGTTGGATCTCCTTGCAGTCCAAGGGACTCTCAAGAGTCTTCTCCAACACCACAGTTCAAAAGAATCAATTCTTCAGCACTCAGCCTTCTTCACAGTCCAGCTCTCACATCCATACATGACCACAGGAAAGACCATGACCTTGACTAGACGAAACTTTGTTGGCAAAGTAATGTCTCTGCTTTGAATATGCTATCTAGGTTGGTCATAACTTTCCTTCCAAGGAGTAAGTGTCTTTTAATTTCATGGCTGCAGTCACCATCTGCAGTGATTTTGGAGCCCAGAAAAAGAAAGTCTGACACTGTTTCCACTGTTTCCCCATCTATTTCCCATGCAGTGATGGGACCAGATGCCATGATCTTTGTTTTCTGAATGTTGAGCTTTAAGCCAACCTTTTCACTCTCCACTTTCACTTTCATCAAGAGGCTTTTGAGTTCCTCTTCACTTTCTGCCATAAGGGTGGTGTCATCTGCATATCTGAGGTTATTGATATTTCTCCCAGCAATCTTGATTCCAACTTGTGTTTCTTCCAGTCCAGCGTTTCTCATGATGTACTCTGCATATAAGTTAAATAAACAGGGTGACAATATACAGCCTTGACATACTCCTTTTCCTATTTGGAACCAGTCTGTTCCATGTTTAGTTCTAACTGTTGCTTCCTGACCTGCATACAGATTTCTCAAGAGGCAAATCAGGTGGTCTGGTATTCCCATCTCTCAGAATTTTCCACAGTTACGTGTGATCCACACAGTCAAAGGCTTTGGCAGAGTCAATAAAGCAGAAATAGATGTTTTTCTGGAATTCTCTTGCTTTTTCCATGATCCATGGATGTTGGCAATTTGATCTCTGGTTCTTCTTCCTTTTCTAAAACCAGCTTGAACATCAGGAAGTTCACAGTTCAAATATTGCTGAAGCCTGGCTTGGAGAATTTTGAGCATTACTTTACTAGTGTGTAAGATGAGTGCAATCGTGCGGTAGTTTAAGCATTCTTTGGCATTGCCTTTCTTTGGGATTGGAATGAAAACTGACCTTTTCCAGTCCTGTGGCCACTGCTGAGTTTTCCAAATTTGCTGGCATATTGAGTGCAGTAGGTGACTTCTAATTTGGCCCACAATAACCTCTAGTACAATCCTCTCATCCTGAGTGTAAGCTATACCTAGTGACTTGCTTTCAACTGACAGGATACTGAAAATTTAATATGCACACTACCACACTTCCATGTATAGGTAGCAAAAGATTGTGGTTTCCATCCTTTTTAGCAGAGACACTCTACAGCTTTCTGGACTGCAGACTTCAATGAAGCAAACTGCCATATTGGAAAGAACCACCTGGAAAGGGACAGATATCCTAAGTTCAACAGCTTGAGAGCAAGCCTTCACATGAGACCTTAGTCCTGGCCAATACTTTGATTCAACCGTGTGATGGATCCTGAAGTGTGATGGATCCAGGACCCAGCTAAATCATGCTCAGACTCCTGAACCACGTAAACTATTAGTCAAGGTAAATTTTTAAGGTGCTAATTTTTCTGGCAATTTCTTATGCAAAAATAGATAATACCCATAAAACGTAAATACTCATTTGCTATTCATATTAGCATACCTTTCTGAAGACTTAGGAAGGCTAAGTAGGAGTTTACATCAAAGGCATATCAAAAAATTGCAAATCAAATGTTAGAAATTATCATCACTCCTTTGGCAGCCCATGCTGAGGGTTTCCTCTGTTGCTGTTTTTCTTTTGCTCTTATTCATCTATTCAACAGCTATTCCCTCACTCTCTTCCATTTCTCTTTATTGCATCTTCACTCATAGATTTAATTTCAGCTCTTTGATTTCCTGCTATCAGTGTATCTCTAGGTTGTTTTTTTTTTTTTTAATACAGACTAATCAGGAGCTCTTTTACAAAAGGGCTTTCAGAAACAAGATCTACTTTATTACTCATTTATTTATTCAACAACCATCTATTAAATTTCTACTAACTGTCAGGTAGTATTCTCAGCACAAGGTACACAGTAGTAAGTTAAAAAGACCTGGCTTGTGCTCACAAGGAGCTTATGGTCAAGTTGGTATGGCAAATGTTAGACAAATGAATACATAAATGAATAATTTCAAATTATGAAAGTGCTTGGAAAGTAATAAGCATGTTGTCTATTAAAGCATGAAGAGAGGAGAGCTGCTGAGATTTTTTTATACATCACTTAGAATTTCTGTCTTTTAATATAACATTTAAGTTGAGATGAAGAGTGATAATGAGTGAGGGTGAGACATGTTGCATAGTAGTTCTGCAGGAGAAACACTACACAGGTGCTCTGAGGTAGGACAGAGCTTGGTGTATTCTATGACAGGTGGACAATACACTGGAGCAACAGTGAAACAATGGCTCAAAATGAGGCCAGAGAAGTAAGGAGAAGTCAACATAGCCGGGTCTGCAACTCATGGTATGGAGACTACATACAATCCTATGTTCAGTAGAAAGCCAATGAAGAACTTAAAGGCAGAAAAGCAAGATTTGATTTTTTTTTTAAGAATCACTCTGGTTGCTATGTGAAGAATGGTTAAGAAGAGATGTAAAAAGGAAACATATGGACCAGTTGATAAGGAACAATTAAAACACAATAGAGAGAAGGTGGTATAATAGATAAAACAAAATTAAAAAGTAGGAGTGGATTTGGAAGGACATAGACAAATTTAGGCAATGGCACCCCACTCCAGTACTCTTGCCTGGAAAATCCCATGGGCGGAGGAACCTGGAAGGCTGCAGTCCATGGGGTCGCTGAGGGTCCAGCACTACTGAGCGACTTCACTTTCACTTTTCATTTGCATACATTGGAGAAGGAAATGGCAACCCACTCCAGTGTTCTTGCCTGGAGAATCCCAGGGATGGAGGAGCCTGGTGGGCTGCCATCTATGGGGTTGCACAGAGTCGGACATGACTGAAGCGACTTAGCAGCAGCAGCAGACAAATTTAAAGATTTTGTATAATCAACTGGTCTGGTTAAGAAGGCAAAGGTACCAAAAATAACTCAGTCTTGAAGGCCATTGTGATTATACAGAGCATGTTCATTTTCTTTGAATAGATAGGGACACAGAGTTCTTTGAAAGAATGGAAGCAAAGTTCCCAGTGGCACCCTCATATTGCTATCTGGTGTTTTCCAAAATCCTTCCATTAAAATACTGGGTTTCAAATTGCATCAAATACTGTGGCAACCAGTCCCATCACTTCATGGCAAATAGATGGGGAAACAATGGAAACAGTGGGAGATTTTATTTTCTTGGGCTACAAAATCACTGCAGACGGTGACTGCAGCCATGAAATTAAAAGACACCTGCTCCTTGGAAGAAAAGCTATGATCAACCTAGACAGCATATTAAAAAGCAGAAATATTACTTTGCCAACGAAAGTCCATCTAGTCAAAGCTTTGGTTTTTCCAGTAGTCACATATGGATGTGAGAGTTGGACCATAAAGAAAGCTGAGCACCAAAGAATTAATGCTTTTGAACTGTGGTATTGGAGAAGACTCTTGAGAGTTCCTTGGATAGCAAGGAGAGGCAACCAGTCTATCCTAAAGGAAATCAGTACTGAATATTCATTGGAAGGGCTGATGCTGAAGCTGAAACTCCAATACATTGGCCACCTGATGTTAAGAACTGACTCACTAGAAAAGACCCTGATGCTGGGAAAGATTGAAGGTGGGTGGAGAAGGGGATCACAGAGGATGAGATGGCTGGATGGCATCACTGACTCGATGGACATGAGTTTGAGCAAGCTCTGGGAGTTGGTGATGGACAGGGAAGCCTGGCGTGCTGCAGTCCCTGGGGTTGCAAAAAGTTGGACACAACTGAGCGATTGAACTGGAACTGGAACTGTGGTGACACATTACTGTTGTTCTTTGTTCCTATTTAACATAGATGGTAAAAAAATTTTCATTTTAATCATGTATTATATATTGTTGCTCCTTCATGTGTAGTGAGGCACTATGACATAATTTGTCAAAAAAAGAGAATCACAAAAAGGTCAGGTACCACAGATGTTCCGAAGAAAGCTTTGCCCAGCACATAGCATAGCTGTTATTTGGCAGTTTCTATGTGCCAAACAGTTGAATAACACAGCTGCTGACTATCCAGAAAGCTTTTCTCGGGGCAAGTAAATTTGACATTCTCCACTCACAGAAGAGAGGTAAAGAGGTGAAGTGACATGCTTCCACACAGAAGGAAGAGTCAAGGTCAAATCTAGGGACAACCCTTAGAGCAGCTTAATCTTAATTATACATTCAGTATTTTCAGAGGAAATTAAATATCATTAATGGACGCCTGTGAAGTGGCTGAAATTCAGGGAGGGATTTTTGAGAGAGTGGGATAAAAAGATGCTGAGGGGGATCTATCTCGATTTAGCAGTAGCAGTTCATGAGGCCTGGTGCTGTGTGGCCTCAGTTCTTATTAGCCAACTGTAAGATCTTTCAGGTAAAAGTAGAATAGAATTGTACCAGCTTGATGGGAAAAAAAAAAAAAAAAAAGATGACGCTCTGCTTATTAATCAAGAAGAAAGGGAAAGATCATTTTACTGACAAAGCAGTATTAACTCCATGAATGCTTTGAAAGTAGAGCTGTGAAGAAGTTGCAGTGCTGCAAAGAGAAAACTGGAGTATAAAGGATCATGTAAAAGAGTGTGTAGGAAATCTGACATCAGAATTCATCCATGCTGAAATACAGAGAAAAGCCTGCTTTTTACTCCTGCATCTGAGTTCACTGCTATTCTAACCTCGGGGTGTATTAGAATCACCTAGAGTGCTTATTAAATATGCTTATTCTACTGTATTGTGTCCAGAGTCTATTTAGGTAGGTCGGGTCTGGGTCAAGATTCAGGAACTGGGTTTAACAGAAACTCTCTGGGGAATGTTGGAATAGGCAGTAATGCTAGGTTGCTGTCCACCATAAAGCTGGGCATGTAGCCCCAAACCTACAGCCGCCTGCTGGAGTGAGGCCAGCCCTCCTCGCTTCCATCCGCTGCGTCCTCCTTGTATGCAGCTGGGTGGATGAATCCAAGTCTCACATGTCTTACTTTCAAATGTCATCCATGTTACCTTCCATGTGAAGCATTTTCCTGAGTTCCTCCAAGCTGAATGAGCTCCTCTGTGCTTCCAAAGATCCTTTTGTGGTTCCAAAGCTCCTTTTTAAACACCTTGAATATTGCATTTATCAAATAATATTATAATTATCTTCTTCTGTGAGTCATTCCCCTATCAAGATGCGAACAACTTGAATATGACTTGCTTATTTTTTATCTCTGAAACTGGGCATACTTCTTGGCACAAAACAGGTACTGAATGAAAGTTTTTGGAGTGAAAGAATTAACGTATAAAAAGACTGAATGAATAAAATAATAGCACACCAGATATTGGTTACAGCTTCAAGTCACATAGGCTCCTAGCCAGTTAACAACTACTTGCTGCTTCATGCACGCATGCTAAGTCGGTTCAGTTGTGTCCAATTCTGTGCAACCCTAAGGACAGCAGCCTGCCAGGCTCCTCTGTCCATGAAATTCTCAGGCAAGTCTGGAGTGGATTGCCCTGCCCTCCTACAGGAGATCTTCCCCACACGGGGATTGAACTTGCGTCTTCCACTGGCAGGCCAGTTCCTTACCACGAGCACAACCTGGGAAGCCCAGCTAGCTGCTAGGGCTGCCATAGCCAAATACCAAAGACGGCCTGCCTAAAAAACAGGCAATTGTTTCTCATTGTACTGGAGGCTGAGACATCCAAGATCAAGGTGCCTGTGATGGAAATTTTATTCTGAGGTCTTTGCTTTTGGCTTCCAGGGTGCTGCATCTCACTATATGCTCACATGACCTCTTCTTTGTGCCCACAGAGAAAGCGAGAAAGCAAGTCCTCTGGTGTCTCTCCTTATAGAGGACCTAATCCCATCAAGAGAGCCCACTCTCATTACCTCAGCTAAGCTTAATTCTACCTTATCACCCCATCTCCAAATACCATTATATTGGGGGTGAGAGCTTTAACAGATGAATTTTAAGAAAACACAACCATAAAGTCTATAATAAAGGGTAATAAATTCATTGTCTGAAGCTCACTTTCTAGCTCTAGCTTCTTCCCTTAGTGTGAAACCACTTGGATTTCCAGATTCTGCCTCATAAAATAAGGAGTTACTTTCCCCATTATAATTATTGTTGAAAAGTATGCTGAAGGGTACTGAAAATGGTTAAGTATTATACACGGTGCGGTTAATACATTGTTGTTGTTATCAGTTACTAAGACAGATGGACTCTTTGCAACTCCTTGGACTGAAGGATGCCAGGCTCCCCCATCCTCCACTCTCTCCAAGTTTACTCAATTTCATGTCCATTGAATCAGTAATGATATCTGACCATCTCATCGTCTGCTGCCCCCTTCTTCTTTTGCCTTTAGTCTTTCCCAGCATCAGAGTCTTTTCCGGTTAAGTCTGCTCTTTTCATCAGGTGGTCAAAGTACTGGAGCTTCAGCATCAGTCTTTCCAATGAATATTCACAGTTGATTTCCTTTAGGATTGACTGGTTTGATTTCTTGCTGTCCAAGAGATTCTCAAGAGTCTTCTCCAGCACTGCAATTCAAAAGCAGCCGAAGAATTGATGCTTTTGAACTGTGGTGTTGGAGAAGACTCTTGAGAGTCCCTTGGACTGCAAGGAGATCCAACCGGTCCATTCTGAAGGAGATCAGCCCTGGGATTTCTTTGGAAGGAATGATGCTAAAGCTGAAACTCCAGTATTTTGGCCACCTCATGCCAAGAGTTGACTCATTGGAGAGGACTCTGATGCTGGGAGGGATTGAGGGCAGGAGGAGAAGGGGACGACAGAGGATGAGATGGCTGGATGGCATCACTGACTCGATGAATGTGAGTCTGAGTGACCTCCGAGAGCTGGTAATGGATAGGGAGGCCTGGCGTGCTGCAGTTCATGGGGTCGCAAAGAGTCGGACACGACTGAGCGACTGATCTGATCTGATCTGATAGGTTTGTCATATCTTTCCTTCTAAGGGGCAAGGGTCTATTAATTTCATGGCTGCAGCCACTGTCTGCAGTGATTTTGGAGCCCAAAAAAAGAAAATCTGTCACTGCTTCCAGTCTTGCTATAAAGTGATGGGACCAGATGCCATGATCTTAGCTTTTTTAATGTTGAATTTTAAGCCAGGTTTTTCATTCTCCTCTTATACCCTCATCAAGAGGCTCTTTAGTTCCTCTTCACTTTCTGCCATTGGAGTGTTATCATTTACATATCTGAGGTTGCTGATATTTCCCCCAGCAGTCTTAACTCCAGCTTATGATTCATCCAGCCCAGCATTTCACATGATGTACACATTTCACATGTAAGTTGAATAAGCAAGGTGACGATATACAGCCTTGATATATTCCTTTCCCAATTTTGAACCAGCCTATTGGTCCATGTCTGGTTCTAACTGTTATCTCTTGGCTGGCAAACAGGTTTCTCAGGAGGTAGGTAAGGTGGTCTGGTACTCATATCTCTTTAAAATTTTTTCACAGTTTGTTGTGATTCACATAGTCAAAGGCTTTAGTGTAATCAATGAAGCTGAAGTAGATGTTTTTTCTGGAACTCCCTTGCTTTCTCCATTATTCAATGAATGCTGGCAATTTGATCTCTGGTTCCTGTGCCTTTTCTATATTCAGCTTGAACATCTGTAAGTTCTTGGTTCACATATCACTGAAGCCTAGCTTGAAAGATTTTGATCATAACATTAGTAGCATGTGCTGCTGCTAAGTCACTTCAGTCGTGTCCAACTCTGTGCGACCCCATAGACGGCAGCCCACCAGGCTCCCCCGTCCCTGGGATTCTCCAAGCAAGAACACTGGAGTGGGTTGTCATTTCCTTCTCCAATGCATGAAAGTGAAAAGTGAAAATGAAGTCGCTCAGTCGTGCCCGACTCTTAGCAACTCCATGGATTGCAGCCTACCAGGCTCCTCTGCCCATGGGATTTTCCAGGCAAGAGTACTGGAGTGGGGTGCCACTGCCTTCTCCGAGTAGCATGTGAAATGAGTGCAATTATATGGTAGTTTGAACATTCTTTGACATTGCCCTTCTTTGGGATTGTAATGAAAACTAAACTTCTCCAGCCCTGTGGCCACTGCTGAGTTTTCCAAATTTGTTGACATATTGAGTGCAATACTTTATCAACATTATCTTTAAGGGTTTTTAATAACTCAGCTGGAATTCCATCACTCCCACTAGTTTTGTTCATAGTAAATACAAGGTACTTTTAATTTAGAGGCTGTTGTAGTCTATAAAGATATCTAAATTTCTACCAGCACCACACAAAAACTCAGTAAGACTGGTGATCAGCAAAGCTTGCATTTTCTCTTGACTGCTTAGAAATTTCTATCACGATGTAATTTTTATTAACTTATTTGATTAATCTGAAAAATATAATTTAATCTGTACAAATAATTGTCATTAGTTTTTTTTTTTTTTTTGTAGGCAAACTCTTTAAAAAGAATGCTGAGGGAAATTTTGTGCATTGCAATCATTTTTATTTGTATTTTTTGGCAGTCACAACACATGTCTGGTTCCCTATGGTGGGAGCTCATACTGAACTGAAACTGCATGCATCACTCCAGTGTATGCCAAGACCCAGTCATACTCTATCTGCTCTCTGGAAAGAAATTGTACTATAGAATCATCCTCAAACTTATGAAGGATGGAGATGAAAGTGTTAGTCACTCAGTCATGTCCCATCTTCCCAAGCCCAGGAAGTGTACTCTGCCAGGCTACCCTGTCCAAGGGATTCTCCAGATAAGAATACTGGAGTGGGTTGCCATCCCCTTTTCCAAGGGGATCTTCCCAACCCAGGGATCAAATCCAGGTCTCCTGCTTTTCAGGCAGATTCTTTACCATCTGAGCAACCAGTGAAGCATAGGATAGGCTTATGAAGGATAGGGGATGACAAAGAAGACACTTATTCCTGGAAGGTGGTAAGAAGGAGGAAGAGACGAAGGACTGGCCCTTTATCACCTGCATTTGCCTATACACCAGGTGAGCAGCCTGTCCCCTTGGAAAACACATAGAAGAAAAATGGGAAAGATAAGTCCTTAAGTTGCAATGAGGTCAACTATGGCAGCCATGATACTTAGATGCCCTGGTGGAACGGACGGAGCAAAGAAGAAAATGAGATGGACTTAAGGTGCTCACATAAATAGCACCATAAGAAATTATCATAATACTGTTAATCAACTATATTCAAATATAAAGTAAAAAGTTAAGAAAGGAATGGAAACCTTAGTTACTCATCACTGAAAAAGTATGGCTGGCCTCTGCCTTGAAATGTCAGGGACTTTTTCGCTTGCTTTCTTGTGACTGCTGTCACATACCACTTGCTTTCTTGGAAGCTTGTATTCTTTTCCTTTGACCACTCTCTGTTACAAGCTGTGTATAAACAGAGAGAAATAAGGCTTTGAGAGAATTTTCAGAAAAGTATTTCCAATTTTATCATGTTGGCACATAGCATAGCCAATCAACCCAGCTGTGAAAAAGTTCGTGATGTAACAGTCTGAACTCAGAGTGATACAGGGAGAGCCAGTACAATGAGTACGACAGGGTCTAAAGAATAAAAACAATTAAGACCACTGACCCATGGGCCCAGTCACCTATAGGTGCCACATGCACAGACGGAAACAAATGCTTCCTAAAGACATTTTACTTGCTGCTTAGTGTGCTAATTTTATTCTTAATCCAGTGTTATTCCATCATCTATGTTTCTGCCTTCTCTCAAACAAACAAAATGGCAGGGACAGGAATGGGGAAGAAATGAAACAAAAGCTTTTTCAAAGCAAGATCTCAGTTAAAATGTTAAGATAAAGGTGTAATTATAAGTTCAGATTTTTTAACTATTTCCATAACTTTCACATCTGCATGAAGCACTGGAAAAGCAAGGTGCTCTAATTCTGGAAAACCTGTTCCAAATTTAACCTGTCCTTGCTTATCATTCTGCACCTGAGCTTTTTAAGAATAATTAGAAACTAGAAAGTAGATAGCATATTATCATTATTAGAACTATTGCTTTTTAAAAAAGAATTTCAGAGATTGTGAGATTACTTCCACACCTATCTCCCTTCTTTTCTTCTCCCTGTAGAATGAACTTTCATATCTGCATCTTCTTCAGAGCACTTATTTTCCAGAGTGACTAAGAACCATACTGGAGTACTCTAAAAGTCCTCCTGTGAGTCACCTCTCCTTGTCCTTGTCTCAACCTCTTCTAGACTCTGAGGCTCCTGATCCTAGAGACAAATCCTCTTCTCTTCAACTGTTATCTTGCTGAGTTCTGTGTCTTTGCAACATTGAAATGTAGAGCAGTGTATAAACAGTTATTGGGACACATTGAAATTGCAAGTTTTTATCAAGAAGCATGTCACTGTAGGTAAGGGGTGGGGAAGTTGCAGTAAGGGAGAGAAATTGGGTTCAATTCTAAATATAAGAAGGAGAAATGGGAATCTATAATCAAGGAGCAGAGTTGAAAGGATCAATGGATGGGAAATTATTAATATGATTTTCTTCATTCTTTAAATCACTCATTCAACAAAAAGTACGTAAAACATCTATTGTGTGTCATACACTTTTACATTCTAGAAAATAAATATGAATGACCTATAGTTTCAGGAAACAGACAGTGTAATAAGAAAGACATAAACTGATCTATCCAGTTCAGAAAAAGGTGTATACACAGAGGTTACTATAAAGATGTCATGAACCTACGTTTAGAAATTCAGCACAGTCCTTTTTAATAACTACGGATATGAAGAGTTTTAACTGGGAAAACTGAAAATGAAATATTAATATGCAGTCTACCTATTACTAATATAGAAACTAGTTCATCTGTCTTTTAGAATCATGTGACAAATAAATACCTTCCTTTATTAAAACCTTACTCTTGAACCAAGGTGTGGTGCTTTAGTCACCAAGACACGTCAGACTCTTGTGAACCCATGGACTGTACCCGCCTGGCTTCTCTGTCCCTAAAACTTCCCAGGTAAGAATACTGGAGTGGGTTGCCATTTCCTTCTCCAGGGAATCTTCCCAACCCAGGGATTGAACCTGGGTCTCATGCACTGCAGGCAGATTCTTTACCAACTGAGACACCAGGGAAGCCCTTGAACTGAGCTATGTTTTTTAAAATTTGACTTTAGCCATTTGGAAATACCACTCACTTTCTCTAACACAAATGCTTCTGCTTCTTTAAACTAGTCTAATACTTCTCTAAGCTGACCATCTACATTCATTTTATGATCTATTTAATATGTATTGTTCAAATACTAATGATGTGCATATTCTGAATGGAAAAGCAGAGTGAAAATGTGGGCAGGAGTTACACAGAAAGAAGAGTGAGAGGTGAAATGGGTGTGCCATACACAGTAAAGAGTATGCACAGACCACAGGAGTAAAATATGCACGTTGCTCATCTGAAGAACTTCAAGGATCTCAGTACAAGAAGCTGAGACTGTCAAAGGGTAAGAGATGAGTCATAAAGGGAAACAAAGGTCAAATGATAAAAGTATGTTGTGCACGCATGCTAAGTCAGTTCAGTTGCATTCAACTCTGTGTGACCCCATGGACTGTAGCCTGCCAGGCTCCTCTGTTCATGGGATTCTCCAGGCAAGAATACTGGACTGGGTTGCCATGCCCTCCTCAAAGCACATCATGCTGTATGTCAAGCTAAAGACTAAGACAGCTAGTGGTAGGGCCAGAGAATGTAGGAATTGTTACCACAAGTAGCTAAGGGGGTAAAGTGAACCAACTAAGAAACTGTGATGATGAAGAGAAGTGAAAGAATTTTAGATATATTAAGGACATAGAAAAGACATATCATGGGAATGATTTGATTGGGGGCTGGGGTTGTTGGAAAGCAAGAAGGAAAAAATGAAGAAAGAAGACCTAGTCTCAGGTCTAGATAACAAGATAGAGGATAATGATGCCGTTTTCTGATACAAATCAAAAGAGAAACCACTTAGGGGAGGGACAAGGGAAGATTAGGAATTCAGTCTAGGTCATGCTGGGTTTCAAGACATCCATCAGATCAGATCAGATCAGATCAGTCGCTCAGTCGTGTCTGACTCTTTGCGACCCCATGAACTGCAGCACGCCAGGCCTCCCTATCCATCACCAGCTCTCGGAGGTCACTCAGACTCACATTCATCGAGTCAGTGATGCCATCCAGCCATCTCATCCTCTGTCGTCCCCTTCTCCTCCTGCCCTCAATCCCTCCCAGCATCAGAGTCTTCTCCAATGAGTCAACACTTCGCATGAGGTGGCCAAAATACTGGAGTTTCAGCTTTAGCATCATTCCTTCCAAAGAAATCCCAGGGCTGATCTCCTTCAGAATGGACCGGTTGGATCTCCTTGCAGTCCAAGGGACTCTCAAGAGTCTTCTCCAACACCACAGTTCAAAAGCATCAATTCTTCGGCGCTCAGCCTTCTTCACAGTCCAGCTCTCACATCCATACATGACCACAGGAAAGATCATAGCCTTGACTAGGCGAACCTTTGTTGGCAAAGTGATGTCTCTGCTTTTGAATATGCTATCTAGGTTGGTCATAACTTTCCTTCCAAGGAGCAAGCGTCTTTTAATTTCATGGCTGCAGTCACCATCTGCAGTGATTTTGGAGCCCAGAAAAATAAAGTCTGACACTGTTTCCACTGTTTCTCCATCTATTTCCCATGTAGTGATGGGACCAGATGCCATGATCTTCGTTTTCCGAATGTTGAGCTTCAAGCCAATCTTTTCACTCTCCACTTTCACTTTCATCAAGAGGTTTTTTAGTTCCTCTTCACTTTCTGCCATAAGGGTGGTGTCATCTGCATATCTGAGGTTATTGATATTTCTCCCGGCATTCATAAAACATCATATGAACATGGTCACCAGAAAACATGAATATTGAGCTCAAGGATGCCTATAAAAAAGAATAAAAAAAGGCTCCCAAATGGAGTTTTAGTGTAGAAAGAGAATATAGAGCAGAATTCTTCACATACTATCTGAAAAGTGTGTTGTCCAAAGTATGTCTTTAGGATATTTGTAAACCATGGTCCGCATGTAGTAACTGCAATTTTAGTTGCTCATATCCATTCATTTAAATTTAGATGCTAGACTTAAAAACACTGAATAATATATACTCCTACTACATCTGTGTTCTCAAACTCAAGGTACACAGAAATGCCATAGGAAATGCCTCTTTTTCATAGAACCTGGGAAGGCCTTCTCTCATTCTCACACGAGCTACATTAGGGTTTATAGAGACATCCCTATATCTAGATTGGTTGGTGCTACAGACTGAATGTTGGTGTTCTCCCAAAATTCATATGTTGAAATTTAACCCCCTATGTGATAGTATCTGAGGTGGGACCTTGGGGAAATGATTAGATGATGGATCTAGGGACCTCATGAATGGGATTAGAACCCTATAAAAATGATCCCGGGGAAGATCCTCCACCCTTTCTGCCATGTGAAGACAGAGCAACATGGCTGTCTAGGAACCGGGAATTGGGCTCTCACCAGATGCCAAACTGTTGGCACTCTGTTCTTAGACCTTCCAGCATCCAGATCTGTGAGTAATATTAGGTTGTTTCTAAGTGACCCTGTCTGTGGCATCTTGCTATTGCAGCTGAAACTAAGATGGTTAGGTTCAAACTGCAGTTTCACTACTTAGCAGATCGATAAGGTAGAAGTTTCTTAAACCTTCTGTATCACTTTTTTTTCCCTCAAAGGGCTTGTTTGGTTTTTGTTTGTTTGTTTTCTCATAAGGTTGTTATGGAGATTAAAGCAGACAACTTGTAATAGTCTCTGGCACACAGTGCATGCAATAAAATTATCAGTCATTATTGGTGCTACCCATGTACATTCAGGGCCACACAAGCCAGAAATTAAAACATTGCTGTTGTTTTTCATCTGTTTTTGACTTATTTGGAGACATTGAGAAAGATTGTGATCACATTAGCAAAAGTCAAAGATAAGCAGTAATCAAGCAACATTGTTACTACCTGTGTGTTTATATCTCCCAACATCTCCCATGGCTCACATCAAGCCCTCTTTGTATACAACTGTGGATTTGATGAGAATTAGTAACAATAATATTAATAATAATATCTCATAATAATAAAACTCAAAAATCTTAAATAAATGTAAGAATGAATGGTAGGCTTATAGAGCCAGATCTTAACCGCAAAGGGCACAGCATCTTCAGCTGATCCAAGATAAGAGGACTAAGTTCAGAGTTGTGGAAATGGGAAGACAAGTTCACTAAAAGGAATTAGCTTCAGGCAAAAGAGCAGATGGGAGAGAATAATATTGTAAGTCTATACACTGGGGAAAAGGATTTGTTTATAGCCTGAGAAGCCAACTTAAAGGAGAAACTACTGCATAGACTTTGCTGACTTTGTGTAACTGCTTGCCAGCAGGTGCCAGGCTGGTGGACTATGAATCATAACTGAAATATATGATTATAAAGTTTTCAACAATTTAAGATTAATTTCACTAATTAACATAATTAATTATATAAATATATTTAGTGCATTATAATTCACTATTCATACTAATGTAAAACATGAAGCATTACAAAAGACTCCTGATAAGTGAATAAAAGAGAATAAATGCTGCATAATCACTTGACTTAAGCTAGAGTCAGATTCTGTAGTTACATGTTAAACATGGAGCCTCTCATCATATCAGTTATCTATAAGAATCAACGTGACTGTACAACATTAATTTCTAATCATGACAGCCATTTGAAAAATGTGGACACGCTTACTCTGTAAACAGAGTTGCTTTAAACCATGCTGATCCAAAGACAGATGAACTACTATATCATTTCAAGGCCTCTAGATTTACTGACTTCTTTCAACATAGAAGTTGAGCACTTTCCATTTGCTTGGATGGTACACATTCTGTACTCAGTTACCTCTTTGCTCTCTTCTGTAAATAGTGGCATCAGATCAGATCAGATCAGTCGCTCAGTCGTGTCTGACTCTTTGCGACCCCATGAATCACAGCACTCCAGGCCTCCCTGTCCATCACCAATTCCCGGAGGTCACTCAGACTCACATCCATCAAGTCAGTGATGCCATCCAGCCATCTTATCTTCTGCCGTCCCCTTCTCCTCCTGCCTCCAATCCCCCCAGCATCAGAGTCTTCTCCAATGAGTCAACTCTTCGCATGAGGTGGCCAAAATACTGGAGTTTCAGCTTTAGCATCATTCCTTCCAAAGAAATCCCAGGGCTGATCTCCTTCAGAATGGACTGGTTGGATCTCCTTGCAGTCCAAGGGACTCTCAAGAGTCTTCTCCAACACCACAGTTCAAAAGCATCAATTCTTCGGCGCTCAGCCTTCTTCACAGTCCAGTTCTCACACCCATACATGACCACAGGAAAGATCATAGCCTTGACTAGGCGAACCTTTGTTGGCAAAGTGATGTCTCTGCTTTTGAATATGCTATCTAGATTGGTCATAACTTTCCTTCCAAGGAGTAAGTGTCTTTTAATAGTGTGATTTATTCTATTCTGAAAGGACCCCTTCAGTCACATCATAGGTCCAGAATGTGAATATATCATTGACTCTGGAAAAGGAGCCTGCTATGGTCTGGCATGAGCTAATGCTACCTACATCATTCAAAATGACTGGCTCACAGTCATGGATATGGTGGCTCCAATTAACCTGTCCCATAAATACATTTTAGTGAAGTCAGACCAAAGAGATTAATGAGTTTCAATTTGGAAATATTATTTGAAATTGACTGACCCTGGGATAGATTAGAAATGCTGCAACTGACCACAATCACGAGTCATGAATTAATTATTAAGCTGGTAATGTAATAAATGAGAAACTATTCCTACCTTGCATTCTATCACATATTGAAAGCTGTAGCAGAGGCATAATAGTCTGTGTGTATTTTAAAAAGGAGGGGGGCAACAATATTTTGATACACATGTTTTATAAAAAACTTATGTGTATTATAATCCCACAGTGATCCCAAGGTAGAATTGATCTGGAAACCATATTTAGATTCTTCTTAGTTATCATGCTTTGAAAATGCAATAAATACATACATTGGATATTTCTTTCATGAGGGACACTGAATATTTAGGAAGCATGAAAGCTAAAATTCAATTTATTACTGTTCTAACCATATAACCATGGAATGGTTAGATAGGATTGAATGATCATCTACCTGCAAAACTCAGTTTTTATGGGATCTAACAACTGTCATAGTGCATATGAGACTATCTCAATTAACTAGAATAAATTAAATTGAACAAATATTTCAGCAGATTTAGTCATAGAATCCAAAATCAAGTAAAATCATACTTTAGAGCCCAGTGTTAGTCTAGAAAAAATAATTGGTTCTAATCCTTTTATGCTATGCACTTGTCTAACATTTCTGTTCATCTGATCACAATGAGCCTTATTTCTACCATATTTCCATTAGATATCTGTGTGCTACCCTCAAAGAGAACTCCCTGTGTGATTTTCACTTGGCAGCAATAGTCATAAATGAGAGAATTATTCTTATTTGATTTTTATTTGACTTTATAAACTCAATTTTCCCCTCCCAATCGTGAAATAATTGCATTGTTGAACTCTATCTGACTGAGAATTGTTGGGAAATCATGGATGTCTGGGTTTGTGAGCCAACTCATGTTACTTACAAGTAATTCACTTTGCTATTCACTAATTCAGAATGGGGGAAAAAAAGAGATATAAAGTCCAAAACTGTACACTATGGAGAGTATTAAAATGTAAAAGTGCTTTACTATGCCCTTGAACGGTTGGAGACGTCAAGTTAGAAGATTGAAGATCCCTGAAATTAAGAAATATTCAAAAAATTAAAGTCTTCATTGTGCATTCCCCTGAAGTTCTGCCATTTCTAATGTGATGTGGTCATAAATACAACAAACTGAAGACACTTTGATAAAATCAAATCACTTTTGGTTTATAAAGCAAAACAACAACAAAAAATAACAATAAAATGCCAAAATAAAAGTGCTACTATATGCTACAGCTAAAAGTAACAGTGTTTAAGCACTGACCATTTCTAGTTTTCATGTTTGTCTAAAGCTGTCACTCATATCTTTTCTGACATACACATTAGATTCACAGTAAGAGACACTTTCAAATAAAATCGCTTTGTAGTATCTACACTGTATTATAATACTGTTATCATTGTCTCCAAATCATTATCAAAGAAAAAATTACATGTTGCGGTTAGAAGTATAGAGGTAATCAAGTTAAAATGAAATCATTAGGGTAGCCAAAATCCAACAAGACTCATGGCCTTACAAAAAAGAGAAGTTTAGGCACAGAGGCAAACAAGCACAGCTGGTAGACCATGGGGAGGAACACAGAACAGCATGGGAGACAGAGAATTGGAATGGCTCGGTGCCAAGCCAAGGAATGCCAGAAATTGCCGGGAAATCACCAGTAATTAGGAGGAAACAAGGAAGGATGCTCCTGTAGGTTTCACAGAGAGCATACATCTCTTGATGCCTTGTTTAGGACTTCTAGACTCTAAGTTTACTAAATAATAAATACCTGTTGTTTTAAGCTCCTAGTTTACGGTACTTTGTTAAAGCACCCCTAGGAAATTCATACACTTTCCATTATAAAGCTGTTGTAGTGTACTTTGATGTCATCAATGTCCAGTAAAGAAGTTTTGTTCTTTCAGAGAATTATGTCATATCCATATAGTGAAATGGTGAGGTGGGAGCATGGAAAAAAAGAGAAAGAAATGTCACAATGCCTAAAAATCATATGAAAATGATTAATTATTTTTATATTTAAGTATGATAAGATGGACGTGAGTCTCAGTGAACTCCGGGAGTTGGTGATGGACAGGGAGGCCTGGAGTGCTGCGATTCATGGGATCACAAAGAGTCGGACACGACTGAGCGACTAATCTGATCTGATCTGATCTGATGATAAGAGGATGTTTAAGATACATGAGTCTTGAAAAAAATTGAATTGTCTATTATATTTAAAAGTTCAAACTTTTCAAATGTAATAGAATTTTTGACTTTTATTATAGGAAGGACACAGTAGGAGGTTGGGGTCAGCAGATGCAAGTCATTACATATAGAATGGGTAACAATAAGGTCTTAAGTAGCACACAGAGATCTCTATTCAGTGTCCTAAGGTAAACCATAATGGAAAAGAATATATAAAAATATATTTTAAAGACTATATATATATATATGAACAACTGAATTACTTTACTGTACAGCAGAAAGTAACAAAAGAGTTCATATTGTAGAATATTATCACCAAAGATATGGTAGAATTAAAACCTTAAAGATTTCACAAGTTCAAGTTACCAAGAGAGAATAAAACTTAGATCATCTATAAGTGGGGGCTTCCCATGTGGACCCTGCTGCTACTGCTACTGTTAAGTCACCTCAGTCGTGTCCGACTGTGCAATCCCAGAGACAGCGGCCCACCAGGCTCCCCCGTCCCTGGGATTCTCCAGGCAAGAACACTGGAGTGGGTTGCCATTTCCTCCTCCAATGCATGAAAGTGAAAAGTGAAAGTGAAGTCGCTCAGTCGCGTCCGACTGTTTGTGACCCCATGGACTGCAGCCCACCAGGCTCCCCCATCCCTGAGATTTTCCAGGCAAGAGTTCTGGAGTGGGGTGCCATTGCCTTCTCCTAGGTGGACCCTAGTGGTAAAGAACTCACCAGCCAATGCAGGAGACATGGAGTCCATCCCTGCATCGGGAGGATTCCCTGGAGAAGAGTAGGACAGGACTGAAGCAACTTAGCAGGCACCCAAGCACACCCCTAAGTGGAGAGATTATTTGTTACTCTTTTACTGAAGGAAATGGCAACCCACTCCAGTATTCTTGCCTGGAGAACCCCCAAGGACAGAGGAGGCTGGCGGGCTGCAGTCCATGGAGTTGCAAAGAGTCAATCACACATGTGTTTATGTGATTATAATACACATCATAAATGTATTAAATAATAGGAAATTCTAAGGAATAGACATGTATACAAAATATCCTGCAGAAGCCTAATGAAAATGCCTGCATGAACATTACTACTTTTAACAGACCTCTATCAGGTTTCATAGAATTGACCATTCTTTTTTATTTGAATAAATTTTACATGTTAGCATAACTTTCCTTCAACTTCCTTACAATTTTCATGTTAGTAATAACTATTAGGCTGTTCAAGGAGTCTGCTTGCATGCCAAATGCTAACAACAAAGCTTCTATGGGAACTATCATACCAGGATTTAATTCAGGCTATCACAAGTCAAGGTCATGCTTGATCCAGGCTCCCAGAGGTGCTAACAGGCAACTTTCAATGGATTCAAATTATGGGCCAGATCATTAAACGAGCTGACTGACTCACTCATTCTTGCTATTAATAAAGAACTCATCTTGGAGATTTTCCGCACGGCTGTATGGATAACCTGAATTTATGTGGACCTCAGCAGTTCAAAGCCTGAATTCATTTTCTTGAAACAAGCAGAATCTGAAGTTTATTAGCATGGAAAAGAGTTCTCTTTTCATTAGATTATTCTGAAGTGCTGTCCATTACATAATATGCCATGCATGTGGAACCTTTAGAATAAAAATTGTGATTGCCATTCAATGGGGGAGTATTTCTAAGATGTGACAGATTTTATAACTGTGAAGAAAGAAATATCTGCCTGTCTGGGTCTCTTAGCCTTTCAAACATGCTCTTTAAATTAAAATTATAGCACAGAGAAAACTTCATTACCTGTTTCACTTGCAGATAATTGTTTCTCTTCTGAATAGGTGTCCTTTTCAGGATAAGTATTCTGGACTATACAGAGCTGAACAAGTGGCAAATGGGATTCCTTTACTTTCCTGTTGGATGCCCCAAGGCAATCTACCCACAGTGTTATGAATTAGGTATAAGAAACACTGACCTACATTTTAACTAAGATTTAAGTAATTTTTTACTTATGTTTTTAGTAAATACAGAGGAGGTTAAGTGATTTAAGTTTCTCCTGGCCAATTTTTATTTAAAAAACACTGCAGTAATCAATAGCAATGAAATGGAATCAAAATGAAAATGCTAAGTTTAAAATAAATAATAATAGATTGGTTCATGGTCTCTGAAAAATGACTCAACCATTCATGTTTTTTTAATACTCTCATTTACTCATTTTTAATTCATGTATTAAGCAATTATTTTTCTGAGTCATATCTCAGTCAATGTGGCTGCAAAGATAATCAGCCTTGATCCTCAAATAATTCACTGTCTAATGGCACAAACAAACATGCCTATGTGATAAGTCACGTTAGACATGTCCAGCTCTTTGTGACCCTATGGACTATAGCCTGCCAGGCTTCTCTGTCCATGGGATTCTCCAGGCAAGAATACTGGAGTGGGTTGCCATGCTGTCCTCCAGGAAGGAATCTTCCTGACCCAGGGATCGGACCCGCATCTCTTATGTCTTCTGCATTGGCAGGTGAGTTTTTCCCAGTAGCACCACCTGGGAAGCCATAGAGAGATCACTTAATACCTGGCAATAAAATGTTAGAAAGGATATTTTTAAAAATGTATATTCGTGGTACCAGTGGCAGGTCTCAGCATCTCAGTGAGGAGAGGAAAGCATTAACAGACCAAGACATAGTTGCTTGACATCTTGAATGGTGCGTAAAGCTTTATGAAGGAGGCAAAAGTATAATGGAACACTTCATTCAAAATGAAACATTATAGCACACAAAAATTAGAACTTCAATGAGTTTGACAGGCCTAGGGCACACATCGCAGCTAATATGATAGAGGAAGAGAAAGATTAGCAAGATAGACATAGGAAACAGGTGAAGTCATGGAAAAACAAATGCAGAAGACAGTGGACCTCATTTTGTTGGCAATATAATGTCATCAAAAGGTTTTTTTCAAGGCATAATGTAATTTCATTATCAATAGATAACTCTGTAAGTTTATATGTAAACTTGCCTAAAATCCCATAAAATAGCCAAAGAGTTATTTTAGCTAAATGTATTTATAAGGCAAAATAAAAACAAAACTGACACTAGATTTAAGAAATTTAAAAACAGAGATAGAAAAATATATATATCGAGAGGTCATCCTTTAAATGCAGGTATACTAGTTTGCTGGGCTTCCCTGGTGTCTCAGCCAGTAAAGAATCAGCCTGCAATGTAGGAGACCTGGGTTCAATCCTTGGGTCAGGAAGATCCCCTGGAGAAGGGAATGGCAACCCACTACCATATTCTTGCCTGGAGAATCCCATTAACAGAGAAGTCTGAGGGCTACAGTTCATGAGGTCATAAAGAGTTGGACATTACTGAGGGACTAAACTCACACACACAAGTTTGCTAGGACTGCCATAACATAAAACAACAATAATTTGTTTAACTTGTCTCATTCAATTTGTCTTGTCTAACTCAATGGAACTGTGAGCGATGCCAGGTAGGGCCACCCAAGATGGACAGGTCAGGGTGGAAAGTTCTCCAAAAAACATGGCCCACTGGAGAAGGGAATGGCAAATCACTTCAGCAGTCTTGCCTTGAGAACCCCACGAACAGTATGAAAAGCAAAAAAATATATGACACTGAAAGATGAACTTCCCAGGTTCGTAGGTGCCAACATACTACTGGAGAAGAGTGGAGAAATAGCTCCAGAAGGAATAAAAAGGCTAAGCAAAAGCAGAAACAACACCCAGCCGCAGTTGTGTCTCATAGTGAAAGTAAAGTCTGATGCTGTAAAGAACGATATTGCATAGGAACCAGGAATGTTCGGTCCATGAATCAAGGTAAATTGGAAGTGGTCAAAGAGATGGCAAGAGTGAACATCGACATTTTAGAAATCAGTGAACTAAAATGGATGGGAATGGGCAAATTTAATTCAGATGACCATTATATCTACCAATCTGGGCAACAATCCCTTAGAAGAAATGGAATAGCCCTCATGGTCAACAAAACAATCTGAAATTAAAAACTTGAGTGTGATCTCTAAAAGGAAAGAGAGCTCTCAATTCGTGTTAAGACAAACCATTCACTATCACAGTAATCCAAGTCAATGTACCAACCAGTAATGCTGAAGATGCTGAATGGGTCTATGAAGACAAATAAGATCTTCTAGAACTAACACCCAAAAAAGATATCCTTTTCATTATAGGGGACTGGAATGCAAAAAATAGGAAGTCAAGAGACACCTGGAGTAACTGGAAACTTTGGCCTTGGAGTACAAAATAAACAGCGCAAAGGCTAACAGAGACTTGCCAAGAGAATGCACTGGTCATAGCAGACACCCTCTTCCAACAACAAAAGAGACAACTCTACACATGGATGTCACCAGATGATCAATACTGAAATCAGATTGATTATATTCTTTGCAAGTGAAGATGGTGAAGCCCCATATGCTATGCTATGCTAAGTCACTTCAGTCGTGTCCGACTCTGTGTGACCCCATAGACGGTAGCCTACCAGGCTCCCTGGTCCCTGGGATTCTCCAGGCAAGAACACTGGAGTGGGTTGCCATTTCCTTCTCCAATGCAGGAAAGTGAAAAATGAAAGTGAAGTCGCTCAGTCGTGTCTGACTCTTAGCGACCCCATGGACTGCAGCCTACCAGGCTCCTCCATCCATGGGATTTTCCAGGCAAGAGTACTGGACTGGGGTGCCATTGCCTTCTCCAGTGAAGCCCCATACAATCAGCAAAAACAAGATTGGAATCTGACTGTGGCTTAGATCATGAACTCTTTACAGCAAAATTCAGACTTAAATTGAAGAAAGTAGGGAAAACACTAGGCCATTTGGGTTTGACCTATTTCAAATCCCTTACAATTATAGTGTGGAAGTGACAAATAGATTCAAGGGATTAGATCTGATAGACATAAAGCCTCAAGAAATATAGACGGAGGTTTGTAACATTGTACAGGAGGCAATGATCAAAATCCTCAAAAAAAAAAAGATGCAAAAGGGCAAAATGGTTGTGTGAGGAGGCCTTACAAATAGCTGAGGAAAGAAGACAAGTGAAAGACAAAGAAGAAAAGGAAAGATATACCCATCTGAATGCAGAGTTCCAAAGAAAAGCAAGGACAGATAAGAAAGCCTTCCTAAGTGAACAATGCAAAGAAATAGAGGAAAACAATAGAATGGGAAAGACTAGAGATCTCTTCAAGAAAATTAGGGATACCAAATGAACATTTCATGCAGAGAAGGGGGAAGTAAAGGACAGAAAGAGTAAGGACCTAACAGAAGCAGAAGATATTAAGAAGAGGTGGCGAGATTACATAGAAGAACTATACAAAAAAGATCTTCATAATCCAGATAACCATGATGGTGTGATCACTCACCTAGAGCCAGACATCCTGGAGTGTGAAGTCACATGGACATTGGGAATCATCACTCTGAATAAAGCTAGTGGAGGTGATGGAATTCCAGCTGAGCTATTTCAAATCCTAAAAGATGATGCTGTGAAAGTGCTACACTCAATATGCTAGCAAATTTAGAAAACTCAGCAGTGGTCATAGGACTTGAAAAGGTCAGTTTTTATTACAATTCCAAAGAAGGTCCATGCCAAAGAATGTTCAACCTACCACAAAATTGCACTCATTTCACATGCTAGCAAGATCATGCTCAAAATCAACAGTATGTGAACTGAGAACTTCCACATATACATGCTGGACTTAGAAAAGGCAAAAGAATCAGAGATCTAATTGCCAACATCTGTTGGATCATATAAAAAGCAAGAGAATTCCAGAAAAATATCTAGTTCTGCTTCATTGACTACACTAAAGCTTTTGACTGTGTAGATCACAACAAACTAGATCATGGAAAAAGGAAGAGAGTTCCAGAAAAACATCTATTTCTGCTTTATTGACTATGCCAAAGCCTTTGACTGTGTGGATTACAATAAACTGTGGAAAATTCTGAAAGAGATGGGAATACCAGACCACCTGACCTGCCTCTTGAGAAACCGGTATGCAGGTCAGGAAGCAACAGTTAGAACTGGACATGGAGCAACAGACTGGTTCCAAATAGGAAAAGGAATCTGTCAAGGCTGTATATTGTCACCCTGCTTATTTAACTTCTATGCAGAGTACATCATGAGAAATGCTGGGCTGGAAGAAGCACAAGCTGGAATCAAGATTGCCGGGAGAAATATCAATAACCTCAGATATGCAGATGACACCACCTTGACAGCAGAAAGTGAAGAGGAACTAAAAAGTGTCTTGATGAAAGTGAAAGTGGAGAGTGAAAAAGTTGGCTTAAAGCTCAACATTCAGAAAATTAAGATCATGGCATCTGGTCCCATCACTTCATGGGAAATAGAAGGGGAAACAGTGTCAGACTTTATTTTTCTGGGCTCCAAAATCACTGCAGATGGTGATTGCAGCCATGAAATTAAAAGGCGCTTACTCCTTGGAAGAAAAGCTATGACCAACCTAGATAGCATATTGAAAAGCATAGACATTACTTTGCCAACAAAGCTCTGTCTAGTCAAGGCTATGGTTTTTCCAGTAGTCATGTATGGATGTGAGAGCTGGACTGTAAAGAAAGCTGAGCGCTGAAGAACTGATGCTTTTGAACTGTTTGAACTGTGGTGTTGGAGAAGACTCTTAAGAGTCCCTTGGACTGCAAGGAGATCCAACCAGTCCATTCTGAAGGAGATCAGCCCTGGGATTTCTTTGGAAGGAATGATGCTAAAGCTGAAACTCCAATATTTTGGCCGCCTCATGCGAAGAGTTGACTCATTGGAAAAGACTCTGATGCTGGGAAGGATTGGGGGCAGGAGGAGAAGGGAACAGCAGAGGATGAGATAGCTGGATGGAATTACCTACTCGATGGACATGAGTCTGAGTGAACTCCGGGAGTTGTTGATGGACAGGGAGGCCTGGAGTGCTGTGATTCATGGGATCGCAAAGAGTCAGAAGCAACTGAGTGACTGAACTGAATTGAACTGAACTATGACAGAAAGTGAAGAGAAACTAAAGAGCCTCTTGATGAAGATAAAAGAGGTGAGTAAAATGCTGACTTACATACACAATGTTGAAAAAAGAAGATCATGGCATCCTGTCCCATCACTTCATGCATATATATGGAAAAATAATGGAGATAGTGAGAAGCTTTATTTTCTTGGGCTCCAAAATCACCTCGGAGGGTGACTGCACCCACTAAATTAAAGGACACTTGCTCCTTGGATGAAAAGCTATGACAAACTTACCTTATTATAAAGCTGATACATTACTTTGCTGACAATGTTTTGTATAGGCAAAGCTGTGGTTTTTCCAGTAGACGTATATGGATAGAAAGTTGGACAATAAAGAAGGGCGAGTGCCGAAGAACTGATGCTTTTGAACTCTGGTGTTGGAGAAAACTCTAGAGATTCCCTTGGACTGCAAGGAGATCAAGGCAGTCAATCCTAACGGATATCAACCCTAAATGTTCATTGGAAGGACTGATACTGAAGCTGAAGCTCCAATATTTTGTCCACCTGATGCAAACTGCTGACTCATGGAAAAGACCCTGATGCTGGGAAAGATAGATGGCAGGAGGAAAAGGTGAGAGCAGTGGAGGAGATGGTTGGATGGCACCACCAACTCGGTGAATATTGCTGTTGTTGTTGTTCATTCACTCAGTTATGTCTGACCCTTTGCAACCCCATAGTAGACATGAGTTTGAGTAAGGTCCAGGAGATGGTGAAGGACAGGTAAGCCTGGCATGCTGCAGTCCATGGGGTTGCAAAGAATTGGACACAACTGAGTGATTGAACAACAACAACAGCAAATAATTCTGGAGGCTGGAAACCAAGATCAAGGTGTGAGCAGGTTTGGTTCTCTTGAGACCTCTCTCCTTGGCTTACAGATGGCTTCCTTCTCACTGTATGCTCATTGGTCTTTCATCTGAGTGCACATCTCTGGCTTCTCTCCCTCTTCTTATAAGGACACCAGTCATACTAGATTAGGGCCTACCCTAATGACCTCATTTAACTTTAATTACCTCTCTGAAAGGCTCTATCTTCAAATAGAGTCACATTCTAAGTTATTGGGAGTCATGATTTAAATACATGAACTTGGAGGGACACAATTCAGTCCATAGTAGTAGGGTAGTACAGGGACCACTAAACTCAGAATCAGTGGATGTAACAAATAGGGTTAGAGTTTGTCTGGAGGTACATAGTCTCCTTTCCTTCTGCAGTCACTTTGCACAGTGAGATACAAAGTAGGTATAAACAAGTTAATGAAAGACAAAAGCTTCTAAAATCAAAGAGGCCATGACAGAAGGATTAGTCTGTAAGGAAGCACCATTCCCAGAAAGTAAGCTTTTTTACATTTATATTAACTTATTTCAATTGGAGGATAATTACTTTATAATATTAGGAGGGTTTTGCTCTTAATGACCAGGAAATACCAGAATACACATAGCTAAAGTCTGAATTAATGCACAAAGATAACAAGCCAAGAAATTCTTCCTGATACCACTGCAGACAGGCAGACATGGAATGAATAAAAGGCCAATTATGTGTCATGGTTCAACATCTGTCTAATGGGAGTTGTATAAAGTTCAGGGAAAAGTAGAGGGAAGAAACTGGCAGAGCAAAATGTTTCTTCAATCCCAGAGATGAAGACAAATAGAAGATCAGATCAGATCAGATCAGTTGCTCAGTCGTGTCCGACTCTTTGCGACCCCATGAACTGCAGCACACCAGGCCTCCCTGTCCATCACCAACTTCCAGAGTTCACTCAGACTCACATCCATTGAGTCAGTGATGCCATCCAGCCATCTCATCCTCTGTCGTCCCCTTCTCCTCCTGCTCCCAATCCCTCCCAGCATCAGAGTCTTCTCCAATGAGTCAACTCTTCGCAGGAGGTGGCCAAAGTACTGGAGTTTCAGCTGTAGCATCATTCCTTCCAAAGAAATCCCAGGGCTCATCTCCTTCAGAATGGACTGGTTGGATCTCCTTGCAGTCCAAGGGACTCTCAAGAGTCTTCTCCAACACCACAGTTCAAAAGCATCAATTCTTTGGCGCTCAGCCTTCTTCACAGTCCAGCTCTCACATCCATACATGACCACAGGAAAAACCATAGCCTTGACTAGACGGACCTTTGTTGGCAAAGTGATGTCTCTGCTTTTGAATATGCTATCTAGGTTGGTCATAACTTTCCTTCCAAGGAGTAAGCGACTTTTAATATCATGGCTGCAGTCACCATCTGTAGTGATTTTGGAGCCCAGAAAAATAAAGTCTGACACTGTTTCCACTGTTTCCCCATCTATTTCCCATGTAGTGATGGGACCAGATGCCACGATCTTTGTTTTCTGAATGTTGAGCTTTAAGCCAACTTTTTCACTCTCCACTTTCACTTTCATCAAGAAGCTTTTTAGTTCCTCTTCACTTTCTGCCATAAGGGTGATGTCATCTGCATATCTGAGGTTATTGATATTTCTCCCAGCAATCTTGATTCCAACTTGTGTTTCTTCCAGTCCAGCATTTCTCATGATGTACTCTTCATATAAGTTAAATAAACAGGGTGACAATATACAGCCTTGATGTACTCCTTTTCCTATTTGGAACCAGTCTGTCCTTTTCCTGTTGGAACCAGTCCATGTCCAGTTCTAACTGTTGCTTCCTAGCCTGCATACAAATTTCTCAAGAGGCAGATCAGGTGGTCTGGTATTCCCATCTCTTGAAGAATTTCCCATAGTTGATTGTGATCCACACAGTCAAAGGCTTTGGCATAGTCAATAAAGCAGAAATAGATGTTTTTCTGGAACTCTCTTGCTTTTTCCATGATCCAGCAGATGTTGGCAATTTGATCTCTGGTTCCTCTGCCTTTTCTAAAACCAGCTTGAACATCAGGAAGTTCACGGTTCACATAGTGCTGAAGCCTGGCTTGGAGAATTTTGAGCATTACTTTACTAGCATGTGAGATGAGTGCAATTGTGCAGTAGTTTGCACATTCTTTGGCATTGCCTTTCTTTGGGATTGGAATGCAAACTGACCTTTTCCAGTCCTGTGGCCACTGCTGAGTTTTCCAAATTTGCTGGCATATTGAGTGCAGCACTTTCACAGCATCATCTTTCAGGATTTGGAATAGCTCAACAGGAATTCCATCACCTCCACTAGCTTTGTTCATAGTGATGCTTTCTAAGACCCACCTGACTTCACATTCCAGGATGTCCGGCTCTAGGTCAGTGACACACCATCATGATTATCTGGGTCATGAAGATCTTTTTTGTACAGTTCTTCTGTGTATTCTTGCCACCTCTTCTTAATATATTCTGCTTCTGTTAGGTCCATACCATTTCTGCCCTTTATCGAGCCCATCTTTGCATGAAATGTTCCTTTGGTATCTCTGATTTTCTTGAAGAGATCCCTAGTCTTTCCCATTCTGTTGTTTTCCTCTATTTCTTTGCATTGATCAGTGAGGAAGGCTTTCTTATCTCTTCTTGCTATTCTTTGGAACTCTGCATTCAGATGCGTATATCTTTCCTTTTCTCCTTTGCTTTTCGCTTCTCTTCTTTTCACAGCTATTTGTAAGGCCTCCCCAGACAGCTATTTTGCTTTTTTGCATTTCTTTTCCATGGGGATGGTCTTGGTCCCTGTCTCCTGTACAATGTCACGAATCTCATTCCATAGTTCATCAGGCACTCTATCTATCAGATCTAGGCCCTTAAACCTATTTTTTCACTTGCACTGTATAATCATAAGGGATTTGATTTAGGTCGTACCTGAATGGTTTAGTGGTTTTCCCTACTTTCTTCAATTTAAGTCTGAATTTGGCAATAAGGAGTTCATGGTCTGAGCCACAGTCAGCTCCTGGCTCAGGCCATGAACTCCATGAACTGACTTGTCTCCTAAGTCAGACAAATAGAAGACTTAAGTTTCAAAGAACTGACTGATTCTGAAGAGAACACAGATAAACATATCCACAATCAGACACACTGTGGTGACATTTTAGGATCTCAAGAATAAACATACATTTCTTGAAATTTTTACATATTTTAAAATTTTAAAACTTCTAACAAAACAGAAACAAATAATCAGAGTATTTTAGATTTAGAGATACCTGATAAAATACAGAAAGCTCAGTTAATTTATAAATTTCAGATAAACAATGGACTGTTTTTTAGTAAAAGTATATCTCAAAAAGCTTCTTACATGTGACATAATTATACTTTTAAAATTATTTTTTGTTTATATAAAATTCACATTTCACTGCATGTCTAATATATTTGTTTCCTTAATGTGGTAACCTTAATTAGACCCTGCATCCACAAGATAACACTGAATTGATATTGTCATTGTTCTAAATATGGATTTTTCATATCTACCCATTCTACTATTCAGAAAAGCAGATCCTACAAAAAATCCCCAAAAAGAATTGCTAAAGAATTTTTTAGCAGAGTACTTAAATATAAATGTTAATAACTTCAAAGCAATAATTCAGAGCTAAAATCACAAAGTGGGAGGTAGATGAAGAGCTTGGACAAAAAAATAAGGGACAAAAGAGCATGGCAAGTGCCTGTCTGTCTTATTGATGAAGGGAGCATAAGAGACTAAACTGGCACATAGTAAGCACTGAATAAATATTTCTTTGAGCTGGTGAAATAAATCAATAGAATTTAATGAACTATTAAATTGGAAAATGGTACTTAAAGGGTTGGAGACGATGAGACAAAGTGTTAGTCACTCAATTGTGTCCGACTATTTGCTGCCCCATGGACTGGAGCCCACCAGGCTCCTCTGACCATGGGATTCTCCAGGCAAGAGGGAGTGGCCATTCCCTTCTTCAGGAGATCTTCCTGACCCAGGGATCGAACCTAGGTCTCCTGCATTGCAGGCAGATTGTTCACTATGTAAGCCATGAGGGAAGACCATGGCTTCATGAGACAAAAGGAGGAGTCAAAACTAACCACTACATAACTAGATATTTTGAGAGAACCAAGAACTGGAAGAATAACAATAAATATAGTTTTCAAGTAAAGATTTCTAATATCAATTACTAATGAAAATATGCTATGCTAGGAATTTAGATTTGGGTGTCAAAATATAGGTGACAAATAAAAACATAGTTTCAATAAGATTGCCACATAAGTTCTTGAAAACTAAAAAAGGGCCAAGAAAAGAATCCCTGACACAACTTTCATTATCAGTTATGGTAGTGACAATCAAGGGTTATCAAGAGTGAGCAGAGTCAGAAGGGCAATTAAAGACCGTGGTGTTGTGATAGACATGAGCGTGAAGTTTCTAGAAGGAAGAAATATTCCTTTGTGTCAAAGGCTGCTACAAAATCAGGGATGTGAAAGCAGGCAATTAAAGTTGATTTTGAATATTAGACCACTAGTAATTTTAATAATTTAATATGGCTCTGATCTTCTGCCCCTTACAGTATTTACCCTTTGCAACATAGCTTTCACTTCTTCCAGTCAAGACCGGGAGTTCATTTTCTTACCTCTTGAACTTGGCTGGTGCTTGTGACTTCTACTAGAGGCAATACTGTGCCAATTCCAACCCTAGACCTGAAGAGGCCTCCGTTTACACTCATTCTCTTGAAATCCTGTGTGCCAGACACACAACTGACTGATCCTGTGTACCAGATACACAACTGACATTTATGAGCCCAGATGATTAGTTATCCAGAGGTTCACAGATTTGTGAATAATAATAAACATTTATTATGCTAAACCACTGAATTTTAGGGTGGCTTATTACCCAGCAATGGGTGTGTGTGTTTAGTCGCTAAGTCATGTCCAACTCTTTCGTGACCTCATTGGCCAAAGCCCACCAGGCTCCTCTATTCATGGGGTTTTCCAGGCAAGAATACTGGAGTGGATTGTCATTTCCTTCTCCACTGGATCATTCTGACCCAGGGATCAAACTCAAGGCTCCTGCTTTGCAGGTGGATTCTTTACCACTAAGCCACACAGAAGTAACTAACTGATATAAACGGTTAAAACTTGTGTCTGAAAAATAATGCAATAGACTAATGGAATATAGATTTGAAGAAGTAGACATAGCAACTGCACAGTATTCTTGGAAAACTTCTTTATGAAGGAAAGAGGAAAGCTAAAGTCGGAGGAATTTAGTGAGTCTTGAACTGATGGAGAAGGAAAGCTTTGGGATAAAACAGAAGGATAAACAAATGAGTGATGAAATATCCAAGAGGAGATGGGAGAGGATAAAATCTAGAACACATACGAACCAGTTAACTTTGGAAAGCAGAAGGAGCTGCTCCTTTTCAGGGCTAGGAGAATGAGGGTAAAGACTTAGATGGAATGACTTTAAGTACAAATGTGTTTGTGAATGGAGAGGTGCTGTTAAGGGTGGGGTGGTTTCCCTGGTGGCTCAGTCGGTAAAGAATCCACTTGCAATGAAGGAGACCTCTTGCAATGCAGGAGACATAGGTTTGATTCCTGGACCAGGAATATCCCCTGAAGCAGGATTTGGCAACCCACTCCAGGATTCTTTTTTTCTTTTAATCTGAAAATTTTGGTTGTTTTTTTTTTTTTTTTTTTTAATTTATTTTAATTAGGGGCTAATTACTTTAAAATATTGTGGTACTTTTTGCCATATACTGACATGAATCAGTCACAGATGTACATGTGTCCCCCATCCTAAAACTCCCTTCCACCTCCCTCCCCATCCCATTCCTCTGTGTTGTCCCAGTGCACCAGCTTTGAGTGCCCTGTTTCATGCATCTAACTTGGACTGGTCATCTATTTCACATATGGTAATATACACGTTTCAATGGTATTCTCTCAAATCATCCCACCCTCGCTTTCTACCACAGAGTCCACAAGTCTGTTCTTTTTATCTGTGTCTCTTTTGCTGTCTTGCATGTACAGTCATCATTACCATCTTTTTAAATTCCATATATAAGTGTTAATATACTGCACTGGTGTTTTTCTTTCTAACTTACTTCACTCTATATAATAGGCTCCAGTTCCACCCACCTCATTAGAAATAATTCAAATGTGTCCTTTTTAATAGCTGAGTAATATTCCATTGTATATATGTACCACACCTTTCTTACCCATTTGTTTGCCGATGGACATCTATGTTGCCTCCACGTCCTAGCTATTGTAAACAGTGCTGCAATGAATTCCATGGACAGAGGAGCCTGGTGGATTACAGTCCATGGGATCACAAAGACTTGGACACAATTGAGGGAATGAGCACGTGGTTGACAGCCTTTATGTATTCTATGAAATAAGGACCAAGATCATCTTCCTCAAGAAAGAGAAGTGATGGAATTGGTCAGGGATAGGTCATTCAGGTATGGCCTAAATCAAATCCTTTACAATTATACAGTGGAAGTAACAAACAGATTCAAGCGATTAGATATGATAGAGTGCCTGAAGAACTATGGACGGACGTTTGTGACACTGTACAGGAGGCAGTGATCAAGACCATCCCCAAGAAAAATAAATGCAAAAAGACAAAATGGTTGTCTGAGGAGGCCTTATAAATAGCTGAGAAAAGAGGAGAAGCTAAAGGAAAAGGAGAAAAGGAAAGCTATATCCATCAGAATGCAGAGTTCCAAAGAATAGCAAGGAGAGATAAGAAAGCCTTCCTCAGTGATCTATGCAAAGACATAGAAGAAAACAATAGAATGAGAAAGACTAAAGACCTCTTCAAGAAAATTAGAGATACCAAGGGAACATTTCATGCAAAGATGGCTACAATAAAGGACAGAAATAGTATGGACCTAACAGAAGCAGAAGATATTAAGTAGAGGTGGCAAGAATACACAGAAGAACTGTACAAAAAAGATCTTCATGACCCAGATAACCATGATGGTGTGATAACTTACCTGGAGCCAGACATCCTGGTATGTGAAGTCAAGTGGGCCTTAGGAAGCATCACTATGAACAAAGCTAGTGGTGGTGATGGAATTCCAGTTGAGCTATTTCAAATTCTGAAAGATGATGCTGTAAAAGTGCTGTACTCAATATGCCAGCAAATTTGGAAAACTCAGCAGTGGCCACAGGGCTGGAAAAAGTCAGTTTTCATTCCAATCCCAAAGAAAGGCAATGCCAAAGAATGTTCAAACTACTTCACAATTGCACTTATCTCACATGCTAGCAAAGCAATGTTCAAAATTCTCCAAGACACTTGAGAGTCCCTTGGACTGCAAGGAGATCAAACCAGTCTATCTTAAAGTACAAAATTCATGTACTCAACAGTACATGAACCATGAACTTCCGGATGTTCAAGCTGGATTTAGACAAGGCAGAGAAACCAGAAATCAAATTGCCAACATCCACTGGATCATTGAAAAACCAAGAGAGTTCCAGAAAAACATCTATTTCTGCTTTATTGACTATGCCAAAGCCTTTGACTGTGTGGATCACCACAAACTGTGGAAAATTCTTAAAGAGATGGGAATACCAGGCCACCTGACCTGCCTCCTGAGAAATCTATATGCGGGTCAGGAAACAACAGTTAGAACTGGACATGGAACAACAGACAGGTTCCAAATCGGGAAAGGTAAAAGGCAAGGCTGCATATTGTCACCCTAATTATTTAACTTATATGCAGAGTACATCATGGGAAATGCCAGGCTGGATGAAGCACAAGCTAGAATCAAGATTGCCAGGAGAAATATCAATAACCTCAGATATGCAGATGACACCACCCTCATGGCAGAAAGCTAAGAAGAACTACAGAGCCTCTTGATGAAAGTGAAAGAGGAGAGTAAAAAAGTTGGCTTAAAGCTCAACATTCAGAAAACTAAGATCATGGCATCCAGTCCCATCATTTCATGGCAAATAATGGGGAAATAGGGAGAGACTTTATTTTGAGGGGCTCCAAAATCACTGCAAATGGTGACTGCAGCCACGAAATCAAAAGACTCTTGCTCCTTAGAACAAAAGCTATGACCAACCTAGACAGCATATTAAAAAAGAGACATTGCTATACCAACAAAGGTCCATCTAGTCAAAGCTATGATTTTCCCAATAGTCATGTATGGATGTGAGAGTTGGACTATAAAGAAAGCTGAGTGTCAAAGAATTGATGCTTTTGAATTGTGGTGTTGGAGAAGACACTTGAGAGTCCCTTGGACTGCAAGGAGATCAAACCAGTCATCTTAAAGGAAATCAGTCCTGAATACTCACTGAAGCTGAAACTCAACTCTTTGGTCACCTGATGCAAAGAACTGACTCAGTGAAAAAGATCCTGATGCTGGGCAAGATTGAGGGCAGGAGGAGAAGGGGACGACAGAGGATGAGATGGTTGGATGGCATCACTTTCTTGATGGACATGAGTTTGAGTAAATTCCAGGATTTGGTGATGAACATGGAAACCTGGCATGCTGCAGTCCACAGGGTCACAAATAGCTGGACATGACTAAGCGAGTGAACTGAAGGGAGGTCTTGCAAATAGGGTATAAGGCACAGTTTCTCAACCTTGGAACTGCTGAAATTTTATACTAGATAGTTCTTTGTTGCAAGAGGCTGCCCTAAACACTTGAAACACTGGCACTTGAAAACCCTCAAGGTTCAGTACTGTTTCCATGGTTCAACAAAGATATCCCTACTAAATTTTCTCCTCTGTGCTTAAGAGCTAGACCATGGGCTTTCTAAATAGAGAACTCTCTAGCGAAGAGTTGGAATAAAACACAATCTTCTTCAAAAATAACATGTAAGGGGTTTTTTTTGTTGTTTAACTTTCTCCCTCATCCTGCCTGTCAGACACCAATCTCTTTGGTTTTTTTTATATGCAATAATGAGTCAAACTTCTATATTCAGCTTTCTTATTAAGACTCTTCTTTGCTCAACCCCAAGAAAGTCCCCTGGAGCAGCTTTACAATCTGATGTGATTTGTTAGAAGTATAACTGTGGCTCTGGAGCCTTTTCCAACAGCTTGTATGCAAGGTGACAGGTCTGAATATTAAACAAGAGGAAGGGAGGTGACATCCACACACGTTGCTGTAAATTGTGCCTTCATTCATAAAACCACTCTACTTTGCTGTAATTACTCTGCTACCCATTCATGCAAGTGAGGCATCCAGGAAGCAAACTTGATTGGTGAATAAATGCAAATTAAATGACAGGGACAGAGGTAGGCATATGAAAACTGAGAGGAGGCATTCAGTATGCAAATTCCCAAGTCTGTATATACAACCATTTACAACTCCTGCCTTGGAATAAATTGAATAGCTGTAAAAGCTACTGACTTTCTCCTCCATTCTGATTTTGAAAGCATGGGTAGCAGAAGGAAAGGAATTGGTTCCCAGCAGAATTACAGAGCTCAATAGTATAACTGTCAAAATCTCTTTTAAAGGAAGGGAAGCTATCAACATTATCTGTGTTAAGGAAACTCTTTTCTTTGTTGATAGTGTCTATTCGAAGAATTGGCATTTAACAAATATGTTAATTAAAGCTCTAGACTACATGCTATAAAGTTTGCCATGCATTTTGTGACAAGTTCTATTGTGTTTTTATGTTAATATTATTCTTCTGCAGATTACATTGTTCCTCATTCAGTCAAATCAAAATGTTGAATCTGGGCATAGCATCTAAGTAAAAGAAAACCAGGTGGTGGCTTTTTTTGTCCTGCTTAACTTTTGTTTAATTTTGCTGGGGACAACTGCTGAAAAGGTTAAAACTATTTATTTTGTATAAAGCAAGCATGATCCCTGGTTAAGTATATTTTACTGAAAAAAAGGAAAAAGAGAAGTAAAAGGGAAAGAATAGAAAAAGAAAAGAGGGAGAAATGTGTACTCATTTCATTATTCTGAGGAGAAAAATGGAACTCTTAGCTACATTCGCTTTTTGCAATAACACCCTAAATTGAGATTCTAGTCAAGGAGCAGTTTCCATTTGTTATGTATATATATGCATTTTTCATCTCACATAACACAGGCTCACACAACACAAGATTAAGATAAATTGAGGTCTTTCTTTTTCCTTCTTAATTTACTTCCTTATTCCATATACAAAGAACCTGCTTGAATATGAGAAATTTGACCTAAATTCCATTTTATCAAGAAGGTTGCCTGAAATTTACAATGTGAAAAGAAAGGGGATACTTTTGATTTCCCAAAGTTCAAATCTGGGAAATATTAGCATAAGTACTTTGATGATCATGATAGTAAGTCTAGAGGATTAATCTCTAAAGCAATCAGAATTCAGATCTTCTACAGCTTTATAGATCAGAATGACCTATTTTAATTAATTATTCCAGATACAAAGAGATAGCTGCTTTACATAGAAGACTGGAGCTGTTATCTACTTTCAGGACTGGGTTACCTTGAGTAAATTCCTCTCAAACCTGCTTCTTTTTTTTTTTTTTTTTTTTTTTTTTTTTTTTTTTTTTTTTTTTTTTTTTTTTTTTTTTTTTTTCTCTTTCCCCCCCCCCCCCTCCCCCCCCCCCCCCCCCCCCCCCCCCCCTCCCCCCCCCCTTCCAGCGGGAAAAAAAACAGTAATATATAACTATATATTTTCCCTGACTTCATATGCGATTTGGACTCTGAGTGATCTTTAAATAGGAGAAAAGGCACAAGGCCTTGCTGGGAGACAACATAACATCGTGGATAAGAGGCTTGAGTTTCGGCTCTAGTGCCTTTGCTTATTAGCTATTTGGTATGGAAGAAGTTGGCTTCCCCAATGGCTCAGAGATAAAAATGCCACCTGCAATGTGGAACCACAAGAGACCTGCGTTCCATCCCTGGGTCAGGAAGATCCCCTGGAGGACAGTATGGCAAGCCACTTCACTGTTCTTACCTGGAGAATCCCATGTACAGAGGAGCCTGTCAGGCTACAGTCCATAGGATCCCAAAGAGTCAGACATGGCTGAAGTGACTTACCACACAAGCACGCATGGAACAAGTTACTTAAACCCCTGTGATTTGGTTTTTCATATAAAATGTGGACAATCATAATGCACTCATAAATAATCTTAGAGACCATTCTTTAAATTTGTATAGCTATTATTATTATTATTGTATAGGCATTATTTATAATAGAGGGTAACTTAGAGATATATTTCACTACTGCTGCGGCTAAGTCGCTTCAGTCGTGTCTGACTCTGTGTGACCCCACAAACGTCAGCCAACCAGGCCCCACCATCCCTGGGATTTTCCAGGCAAAAACACTGAAGCAGGTTGCCATTTCCTTCTCCAATGCATGAAAGTGAAAAGTGAAAGTGAAGTCGCTCAGTCGTGTCCGACTCTTAGCGACCCCATGGACTGCAGCCTACCAGGCTCCCCCGTCCATGGGATTTTCCAGGCAAGAGTACTGGAGTGGGGTGCCATTGCCTTCTCTGATATTTCACTAATAAAAGCAAAAGATATATTGTAGAAACTCAGCATTTTGATTCCTAAAGAAGCATCTATTTCATATTGCTCACCTGTTTTCAAAGTGTTTCGTTGTTATGCTCACGTATATAAAGATTAAATTAAATAATTGAAAAAAAATTAGTGTTGTTGTTCAGTCACTAAGTCATGTCCGACTCTTTGCAACCTCATGAGCTGTAGCATGCCATACTTCCCTGTCCTTTGCTATCTCCCAGAGTTTGCACAAACTCATGTCCATCAAGTCAGTGATAGCATCCAACCATCTCATCCTCTGTTGCCCCCTTCTTCTCTTGCCCTCAATCTTTTCTAGCATCAGGGGCTTTTCCAATGAGTCAGCTCTTCGCATCAGATGGCCAAAGTACTGGTACTTCAGCTTCAGCATCAGTCCTTCCAATGAATATTCACGATTGATTTCCTTTAGGACTGACTGGTTTGATCTTTGTGCTATCCAGGGGACACTGAAGAGTCTTCTCCAGCATCACAGTTCAACAGCAACAATTTTTCAGCACTTAGCCTTCATTATGGTACAACTCTCACATCCTTAATAACTACTGGGAAAACCATAGCTTTGACTAGATGGACCTTTGTCAACAGAGTAATGTCTCTGCTTTGTAATACGCTGTCTAGGTTTGTCACAGCCTTTCTTCCAATGAACAAGCATCTTTTAATTTTATGGCTGCAGTCACCATTTCCAGTGATTTTGGAGCCCAAAAAAATAAATTCTGCCACTGCTTCCATTTTTCCCCATCTATTTGCCATGAAGTGATGGGGCCAGATGCCGTGATCTTCATTTTTGAAAACTGGGTTTTAAGCCAACTCTTTCTCTCTTCTCTTTCACCTTCATCAAGAGACTCTTTAGTTCTTCACTTTCTGCCATTGAGGCAGTATTATATACATAACTGAAGTTGTTGATATTTCTCCCAGCAATCTTTATTCTAGTTTGTCATTCATCCAGCCCAGCATTTCGAATCACACACTCTGCATTTAAGTTAAATAATCAGGGTGACAATATACAGCCTTGATGTGCCCCTTTCCCAATTTGGAACCACTCTATTGTTCCATGTTCAGTTCTAACGGTTGCTTCTTGACCTGTATACAGTTTTATCAGGAGGCAGGTAAAGTTGTCTAGTGTTCCCATATCATTCAGAATTTTTCACAGTTTGTTGTGATCCACACAGTGAAAGGCTTTAGTGTAGTCAATGAAGCAGATGTTTTTCTGGAATTCCCTTACTTTTTCTATAATCCAACAGATGCTGGCAACTTGATCTCTGGTTAATTCTTACTGATCACTTACCATTAGATGTACACTGCTCAAAATGCTTTTTAATCTTCTTTAATTTCTATGACTATGGAATGGATGCTCTTATTATGTTTCCATTTTACAGATAAGAAAACTGAAGAATAAAGAACTTGCCTAGAGCCAATTAGTAGGTGGCAATGAGGATTCTAGCTCAGGACTTTTCTGTTTCACCTTTAATGAATACCATAGAGTCCAAGTTTCCTAGCTTAAGATATGTTATCTATTATTGAAGTTGTGTCCCTCTCTTTGCATCCCCATGAACCTCAGCACGTATTCCCTGTCCTTCACTATCTCCTGGAGTTATTATTGATGTTCTTGATGCCCCCCTTACTCTCCAGGGTAAAGCAATAAGATATTCATTCCCTGTGGGCTGAAACCCCAAGACAAAACTAGCACGACAATTGAGAGGAGCTTGGGCCCTGCCCAGATAGGAGACCACATATGTCTCATTCCCCAAGTGAGGAGACCTCCCCAACCACATATGCACAGAAAGGCTCCTCAGAGTTAAAAAGGGGAGTGACGCTAACAGGTTCTTTACCTATAAGCCTCTTTGGTAGAATCCATCTTGGCTAAGAGATGCGTGTGCATGCACAGGAGGATCATGGTGTTACAGGAATGGGGACCCCTTCCAGGGCCCGAAACTGGGCTCTTGTCTAACAAGAAATAAATTGTCTGAGAAGACACATGTGCTGACAAAGCAAGAGATTTTATTGGGAAAGGGCACCCGGGTGGAAAGCAGTAGGGTAAGGGATCCCAGGAGAACTGCTCTGCCACATGGCTTGCAGTCTTGGGTTTTATGGTGATGGGATTAGTTTCCAGGTTGTCTTTAGCCCATCATTCTGACTCAGAGTCCTTCCTGGTGGTGCACGTCTTGTTCAGCCAAGATGGATGCCAGAGAGAAGGATTCTGGGAGGTGGTCAGACATGTGGTGTCTCCTTTTGACCTTTGCTGAACTCTTCCGGTTGGTGTTGGCTTATTAGTTCTGTGCTCCTTACCAGGACCTACTGTCATAAAACACCTCTTGCAAATGGTTACTATGGTGCCTGGCCAGGGTGGGTGGTTTCAATCAGTGTGCTTCGCCTAACAACTCCCCCATGAGAGACTTCATACTCAAGATACTTCTTGGGAATTGGGGCAGAGGTCTCTTTCTTCTGTAACTTCTTCCTGCTGTGTATGGGCGAAGACCTGCCTAGAAGAGCAGAAGTCTCTCTCTAGCCGATCTAAGTCCTAACAATGAGATATGCCAAATATGGGCTCTGAACCTGGCAAATCAGAATGACTTGCCAGAGGAAAACTGGAAGAAACACTCCATAAAAATAATTCAAACTGCCACGAGGGTGCAACTCAGGGACTCTCCTTCTTAGTCTGCCCATGTGTCTAACCACCTGTACTGTACTCTTCTCCCTCCTGATAAATACTGTCATCATTTCACTACTTTCCATCTTTGAGGGAATTCTTTCTGCAAAGCCAAAGGGCCAGGGCCTTGTCATTGACCACTGGTCTAGTGGCTAGGATTTGGCACTCTCACACCTGCAACCCCACATCAATCTCTGAATCAGGAACCAAAGCCCCATTTCAAGCTGCTGCAGGCCAAGGCTGTCTAAAATCATTCTTGTTATTTATTAGCCTTATATTTTTGGCATGTGCTGCTGCTGCTAAGTCGCTTCAGTCATGTCCGACTCTGTGCGACCCCATAGACGGAAGCCCACCAGGCTCCCCTGTCCCTGGGATTCTCTAGGCAAGAACACTGGAGTGGGTTGCCATTTCCTTCTCCAACATATGAAAGTGAAAGGTGAAAGTGAAGTCACTCAGTCATGTCTGACTCTTAGCGACTCCAGGGACTGCACCCTACCAGGCTCCTCTATCCATGGGATTTTCCAGGCAAGAGTACTGGAGTGGGGTGCCATTTTGGGCATGTGAGAGAGATGTAAATATTTGCTGAGAACTTGATGAATAAATGGATGACTGCATGGTAATATATAAAAATAAAATCAAATAACAAAATACTTTTTGCTTCTTTAAATCTGAAGATAACTGGATAAAGAATTATTTTCACAAATATTCTAGATATTTCCAAAGATATACCAATCATTAGCTTTTATTTGCCACCCCCCAAAACCAAATCTTTAGTATAGTTAATAATGGTGTAGTCTTCTTTTATTGTGGCACTATTTTGCATGTTAATAGGCTTCAATTGTTCTAAAAATCACCACTGGGAAAATAGTTTTTCCTAAGCTTCCAGCAATAGAAATAGTTTTTAAGAAAAAGACTTAACTAAACCAATGGACTAATATTTCTATGTGAGTTGCATTTAGTAACTTCCTTGGATCACTTTTTAAAGAAGTATTAGAAATTAAAGTCATTATCAAGTCACAAAACATGGTTTTAAAAAATCTATGAATGTCTAAGAATGCTATTTCATTGAGCATTTTCAGCTATCATTAGCCAAACTGTCCTCAAACTTTCTGAAGCTAAAGCATGTCTAATGGTATCCTCACTAATAGCAGAAAGACATTTGAGTAAATTCATTTTTTAAAGGATCATTGAGTGCCTTAGCTAGTTAAACCGGAAGCCCGCAGTAATCAGGGAGAGGCATTGCTTGCCTTCTCCTATGGTTTCTTCATTAGCAATGGTAATAATGACGATAGTTAGTTCATAACTAGTATACTGTTAAGACGATCCCTGGGGTGCCTTTATACACTCTATTTAATTTTGGCTTCCGGTTTGGTCAGTTTATTTTGCAAGCCAATTGCCGCCCTGCCATTCCCAGCTCTCTAGAATTTGCCTAACTTATAGAAACCAAGCTGTTTTCTTTCTGCTGCATGCATCAATGCTAACAACAAATAGCTGAACACAGAATTCAGCCTACAGGGCTCAGGCTAAGTGAGCATCTGAAAACTTACAACTTTATTTTTAAAATCAGAATTCAGTCTCCTGATCTAAAAAGTTAATAAAACAATCATACCCACTTCTATCCCATACCAATGTATCTGCATTTTAATAAAATATGTGGATTTGACTTTGTTGTTCTGTTACTAAATAATTGTTCTCATGTCTTTTTGGAAACTTTTGCATGCTCAGTCACTAAGTCATGTCTGACTCTTTGCCACCTCATGGACTGCAGTGAGCCAGGCTCCTCTCTCCATGGGATTCTCCAGGCAAGAATACTGAAGTGGGTTGCCATACCCTCCCCCAGAGGATCTTCCTGACCCAGGGATCAAACCTAGTCTCCTGTGTCTCCTACTCTGGCAGGTGGATTCTTTATCCACTGCACCACCTGGAAACCTTTTGGTAAGCCTTAAATACCTTTGGTAGCTCACAATCTATCTTATATGTCCTTTACATCACATACCATCACTTGCACCACCTAGATAGTTAACTAGAAGTGCTTCATAAATACATGTGTGTGCTCAGTTGCTTCAGTAATGTCCAGACTCTTTGGGACCTTATGGACTGTAGCCTGCAAGGCTCCTCTGTCCATGGGATTCTCCAGACAAGGCTACTGGAGTGGGTTGCCGTGCCCTCCTCCAGAAATACATACACAGTGAGCAACTAATAAATGCTCACAAATTAGAAGCAGCTAAACAATATGTAGCTCTGTTGGTAAGGAATCTGCCTGCAATGCAGGAGACCCCGGTTCGACTTCTGGGTCTGGAAGATCCCCTGGAGAAGGGATAGGCTACCCACGCCAGTATTCTTGTACATCCCTGTGGCTCAGCTGGTAAGAATATGCCTGCAATGAGGAAGACCTGGGTTCAATCCCTAGGTTGGGACAATACCCTGAAGAGGGGAAAGGTTACCCACTGCAGTATTCTGGCCTAGAGAATTTCATGGACTGTATAACCCATGGGGTCGCAAAGACTCAGATATGACTGAGAGACTTTCACTTTCACCTTCAAACAATGTGTGTCTTATACTGCTTAGCAAACATGTGGATGGATACAGAGAAATTTGCCAACAGCTGTAGTGTTTTTATGGTCTCATTTACCACTCCCATAGATGACACCAGATAGTCCTGTTCTTACAGTTCTTGGGCAGGGCAAATTAGTTCAGATTTCCATTGATTTAGTTTCCAGACTACACAGAACAATAGATTACAGTACTGCAACTTTTCCAGTCATTTTTTTCCCTATGACAATTTTTCTTTTCTCCCTAAACTTCTAAGTACATGCTTCTAAGTAAGGTTGCTATGAAAAATAAAATAGAAAGAGGTAAATCTTTTGAATAATTACAGGATAAAATGGAGTATTGTTTGTATGCTTGACTGGTTCAAATTAGTTGCATACCTTGATTTATTATATTGTTAACCAATATAAGCTTTATTTTATTTCTGCCCAAGGAACAAATATTGGGAAATAAAACAGTCTAATTGCTGCACTATTACAATCCATGTCAAAAATTTGGAATAAGTTCTCTGCTTAAAACTTTTGAATAGAAATTATTATACAAAGTTGGAAGGAAATCAAAATCTTTGGATAGAGTACAGTGAGTTTACAATGTACTGTTATTAAAATGGAAAGAAATAAATGTTATTTTGACATGTATTTTCACACAAAAAAGTTTTATAATGCTACTTTCCCCACTTAGAACATGAAATGATTTCAAACTTTATATAGGAGACTGTGGAAGTCACAGACTCTTCTGTATTTTTTAAGCAATTTAATTTCCTCCTGTCCTGATTCAATTACAGTAACATAAATTATAACAGAAATTTAATAAAGTGGACAGTTAAGTGAATTTAATCTATTCTCTTCAGAATAAATAAGATTAACCAGATAAGATGCAGATTTGAAAAGTATTTTAACTGATAAGGTAAATCAGAAATCAGAAACATCCCTCAAACTACCCAGTCAGATAATTAAGGGAAATAATATTAAGAAGAAAACAAAGGGTAACAAGCAATATAGTACTGACTTCTTTCTTTGTAAAATGATTAACCTTTGGAAAGACTTTCTGTCAATACAGTCTTTGTCAGTTAAAAGAGTTAGATCCATTTCTGAAAAGCAAATAATGGGCAGTAAATCTTGGCTTCATTCACTCTCTAGTGAAATAAGATTTACTAAATTTTTTTCCCATTTTTGAAATCTGCTGTAATTTCTCTTTTGGTATTATTAGTTCTTACTGCTCTGCAGATTAATGTAACATATTAAAATCATCAAAATAAACATTTAGTAACCCAGAGAATTTACCATTATGATAAAAAGTGGTACTTGGTATAAAATGTCCCCTTTACACACAGTCTGGAAGCAAATTTTAAGTAGAGAGAATACAGGAAGGGGGAAGCTTAGAGTTCTTGGGGGGCTTGTTAAAATCCTCCTTGGACATAGTCTAAAAGAGATTGAAACTGTTAAATCAGTATTTTAAATTAGCACATTATCATGTTTTGGAGGCGGAGGGGGAAGCATTCAATAAATAATTGATGAATAAAATTGTAGAACAAAATAGAATACAATTAAAATTCACCTCTCTGAAACAAATGCTTTATGAATTAATTATTCCAAAGTACCCAACATTTTTTTCTCATTTAAGATAAAAATTCCTTTTTATTAACAGATGCACTAATAAGTTTGCTTACTGCAGGTAAGACTGACTTGGGAATCAAGTTAAAATATCATGAAGTTTCAGGAATAACTCTGAGCCACTTTTGAGCAACATTATTAGCTATAATAAGCCAGTATTATCATCCATGATTGTGTATGTCTTTTGTTAAATTCGTTGTGTGTGTCTCTTATGTGTGTTTTGTTAAAAAATCCTCAGATTCCCAAATATATTATACTTACTGCTTCAGTTATTAAAGGAGAATAGAGAAGACTGGAGACTATGGAAACAATAGCTTCATGAGGAGGGTTTTTAAAGTCAGTGATCACATACAACGTAACAAAATCAAGACAACATCAAAAACTTGTGATGACCAATTAACCTGCCTTTTAAGAGGTCATAAATTGGGACTTCCTTGTGAACTTCCAGATGGTCAAGTTGGTTTTAGAAAAGGCAGGGGAACCAGAGATCCAATTGCCAACATCTGCTGGATCATGGAAAAAGCAAGAGAGTTCCAGAAAAAATATTTCTGCTTTATTGACTATTCCGAAGCCTTTGACTGTGTGGATGACAATAAATAGTGCAAAATTCCGAAAGAGATGGGAATACCAGACCACCTGACCTGCCTCTTGAGAAACCTGTATCAGGTCAGGAAGCAACAGTTAGAACTGGACATGGAACAATGGATTGGTTCCAAATAGGAAAAGGAGTACGTCAAGGCTGTATATTGTCACCTTGCTTATTTAACTTATATGCAGAGTACATCATGAGAAACGCTGGGCTGGAAGAAGCACAAACTGGAATCAAGATAGCCAGGAGAAATATCAATAACCTCAGATATGCAGATGACACCACCCTTATGGCAGAAAGTGAAGAGGAACTAAAAAGCCTCTTGATGAAAGTGAAAGTGGAGAGTGAAAAAGTTGGCTTAAAGCTCAACACTCAGAAAACTAAGATCATGGCATCCGGTCCCATTACTTCATGGGAAATAAATGGGGAAACAGTGGAAACAGTGTCAGACTTTATTTTTAGGGGCTCCAAAATCACTGCAGATGGTGATTGCAGCCGTGAAATTAAGACACTTACTCCTTGGAAGGAAAGTTATGACCAACCTAGATAGCATATTCAAAAGCAGAGACATTACTTTGCCAACAAAGGTTTGCCTAGTCAAGGCTATGGTCTTTCCTGTGGTCATGTATGGATGTGAGATTGGACTGTGAAGAAAGCTGAGCGCTGAAGAATTGATGCTTTTGAACTGTGGTGTTGGAGAAGACTCTTGAGAGTCCCTTGGACTGCAAGGAGATCCAACCAGCCCATTCTAAAGGAGATCAGTCCTGGGTGTTCTTTGGAAGGACTGATGCTAAAGCTCAAATTCCAATACTTTGACCATCTCATACGAAGAGCTGTCTCATTGGAAAAGACTCTGATGCTGGGAGGGATTGGGGGCAGGAGGAGAAGGGGATGACAGAGGATGAGATGACTGGATGGCCTCACTGACTCGATGGACATGAGTCTGAGTGAACTCCGGGAGTTGGTGATGGACAGGGAGGCCTGGTGTGCTGCGATTCATGGGGTTGTAAAGAGTCGGACACGACTGAGCGACTGAACTGAACTGAACTGAACTGGTGGTCCAGGGATTAAGAATCCTCCTTGCAATGCAGGGACACAGGTTCAATCCCTGGTCAGGGAACTAGGATCTCACATACCACAAAAAAACTAAGCCTGAGACCTGCAATTAGACAGCCTGCACCTAGGGAGACTGTAAGCCACAAAGAAAGAGCCGTAAAGAAAAGAGCCACAGTGAAAGATCCTGTGCAGCAAGAGGTCACATTAAAAACTTTGGGTAGTTCACTGAGTAATGATTCCAAATTTGGTTGGCTGTTAAAATGAGTAAATTTCAGTATCATGAAACAACAGGGAAAATACAGCTAAGGATTCAATATCAAACGAGTTGAACCTAGAGGAGATTTCTTTAATGTTAGACACTTAAAATTCCACAAAGGATATTTATTCAACTTGAATTTAAAATAACTAAAAGAATTACAAAATGTGAGTCATTCAGTATGTCACTTTAGTTCTAAAGATATTTAGGAAATTTATAAACTCATTATTTTATCTAACATTAAACTGAATTTATGTGTAATTTGATTGGTCATATGTGAATTGAAATAATCTCATTTATTCATGGTGAAATTCTTTTTTTTTTTTTGTCTTTTCATCTCATAATGACTGAATAAACTTGATAAACAAGAATGCTCCTTTGCCATATATGATTACTAAAAAATTCTCACAACCTAAAAATTTTAGTTAGTATTTGAATTTCCTAAAATATGACATACAGTGAAACCAATTTCAAGAATACAAAAATATTTAGTAATGGACCGTCTTGGATTTAGTGCCTTCCAAAGAAAAAGTTTTTGAAATATAAATTTTACTTCATGAGAACATCTCTAAATTAAAAAGAAAGTATCCCTTTTTCAGTTTCGATTTACAACGAAGGAAAAGTACCAAGCTTAAAAAAAAATCTTTCCTCCTAAGTAGGCATCATTATTGACTTAAAACTCCTGTCATTACATAAAATACTAATTTATTTTTCATACAGTGCTGCTGGATATGTCAAAACTGTGAACCCTGGTAAGCAGATGCCCACACTGAAATCTGAGGCCCAGGACAACTGTCATTCAAACTTCCCCTACTCTGGGTATTACATAAGGATTAGTATGTGGAATACCTCCAAAGACTTAAAATACTGAAAGTTTCCTTTCTATATCATTTTAAATAAAAACATACATAAGAATTCTCCAAAGTACTGCCTCTCCCCCTTCCTCCCCACTCCACACACACTAAACCCCGTAGTCACAGGAGAAAATGTAGCCATGGCGGATTAAACAACAGCTTGTTTTTGACACTGAAGAGATTCTTCCTTCAATTGTTTTTAGTCAATATCTCTCTAGAGGTTAAAAAAGATAGATAATAGGTTATATACTTATTATGTGTGTGAGTGTGTATACATATATAAATGGAGATTCATGTGTATATAAATCATGCAGAAAACCAGAACATAAGGTATTATTTTTGAGTGGTCCTTGTAAATGGTCTTGTCAGTAGGATAAGATAGACATTTTAGCAGGAGGACGATGCACACTTGGGATTTGTTGCAGTCTTTCCCTGACACTGAGCAGACAGTAGGGTTAAAGAGCATGCAATTTGCTTTACCACTGTAGTGATGTAGGTGACCAGTGGATGCTGAGACTCATATATTTTCCTTTGTGATAGACGTCGACGGTCCTGCTTCTTCCTGAGGCAGACTCAGCTGGCACAGTGTTTTGTGCACACAGTTCCATAGAAATTCTGCCTAGGGTATGAATCTGTTAGGTAACAATGACTCTCAGATTTGCAACAAAAGCCTAGGCTTCAAAGACTCTTCAGCAGCCGTTTCCTCCAGAAGAAAATCATTTGCATTTTTTTTTGTATACAGATACCTTAATAACATTCTGCTGAAGTTTTGAAGGAATTTCAATTTATGCAAAATGAAGAAAGGGAGGAAAAAATAATACTGATAATGATACTAATACAGATCCACAATCCAAGAGGCCTGTGGTGGCATTGTGTTTATTGCAATTGTAGACACTTTATCAGTTATCCTCTAAAGAGGTTTAAAAATGGGCTTTGGATAGTTGAACTAAGCTCTGTTAACAGTTTATCAGCCACAGTTTAAAATATATTTTTTTTTCTAGAGTGTAAAAAATTGAAAGTGAAGATTTTTTAAATGATAGAAGTTTTACCGACCCTGCTGAAGAGATTTATTTTTAGAGAAATGTAGGGTCCGACCTTTCAAGACACCCTGGCATAGTGCAGTCCTTCCTGTTATCTTTTGCTTCTGCTTGTCTCCTGGAGGCAAGTCTCTCCTATCAAGAGCCAGATTTAGGGGAATTTTGGAAGGAAGAGACAGGGAGGAATCAACTGGAACTAAAGCTTTTAACATCCATGAAATGATTAAAATGCAGCCATGCCCAACAAGACCACACTGCTGTTATCAAACAGACATTGACAACTTCTTTGAACTCAACTCAATGATGTATGGGGGAACATAGAAACTTTTAAGTGTCTCCAGGAAACAGACTCAGGTTTCTCAACACAAACTGGCAGCATTCACATATTACCCAGAGCTAACAGTGATCCCACACTTTGCTTGTCCTTTGCCAAATCTAGTCGAGGGTAGCATCCAGGAAAGCAACACTCTGCCAGGTGTAGAGGACAACTGGTTAGTTTATCGATTTGTGATGGTTCCAAACCTGGCAAATCAAAAAACAGTGTACTGCAGAGTGCACACATTTTAAGCCACTGCTGTTACTGATCAAAACACTGCTTCACAGACTAGTTTGCTTCTTGAATCTAGTTTGCAGGGAAACCAGTAGAGGAAATTTTCTCCCACTTTCCCTTTTGCCATTACACTGAAGAAATACCTAGCCTAATTGTTTTTTTTTCTGGTTTGAGGGACGTTTTTTTCTGGCAGGGGTGATGGGGAGGTCAGGAGAGGAACATCCAAACGAAATAAAAATAGCACTTCAGTGTCACATTTACTTTAAAAGAGAAAGGAAAGGGAGAAAAGAAGAGAGGAAAGGGGAGGAGACGGGAGACATGAGAGGGGAATGGAGGGAAGGAGAGGATGAGCTTCTTACTCTATCGGGTTTCTTTTTGCTAAATTGCTAAAGGAACAACCAGTACCACAAGGCTCAAAACAGAACTAATAACTGCAACCCAATGTGTAATGTAAGAATATTTATATTTTTAAAGATTTACATTTGAGTTCCACGTCTGTGTTAGCCTAGATTCCTTTCACACGCTCCTCTGCAGGCCTACCTTCCTAAACCAGCAATAATTTTAGGGATTCATTTGGCTGTTAAAGCAACAGCAAAATGCTAGACAGGGCATCCTAGGACCAAGGAGAAGCCGGGGTGGGTGACATCACAAAAGATGAAATGTGATGCCCTTGGACATCTAGTGCCCTGAGAACTAGACTGCAGTGCGCTGTCACTTGCACAAAGCAAAAAGGTACAAGTGCATGTCACTCACTATTGTAATTTGGTGTTAATGAAAACATGTAAAAGACTGTCTCTGAGAAAGTTTATCTGCTGTCTCAAATATGAGCTTTGCATCCTGAATAGTTTTGGGCACAAAACGTATTGGCAGTCTGTCATACATGAAACTAGAGAAGATAGAAACAACCAGTGCCCCTCATACTGTGTTCATCACCAGTGCACAGGGGGTGGTCCTTTTAACTCCACATTTTTAGCATCCATGATTTCCAAGTATCAATACAGCATCTTGAAATCCAATCTTAGAGGATTCTATCTTATGTGAGAACTACTTAAAAGATGGACACGTTATTCAAAGGATTGAACTAAAATGTTCTCATTTTTCATTACCATGTCAGGCATAAAATGAAATGACTCAATTGGTGTTTATATTATTTAGATTATAGCTGTTTTAAAACAAAAAAATATAATTCCCATAGGTCAATAGTTCAATTGCCACCACTCTCCCAAAGACCCAATAGGGGAATTGGTTAAGGATGCTTATTTTTTTCCAATTCTAGAACTGAAGTAAAAAAGATAATAGGCTAATAAATAGTTTATGTAAAATTAATAACTGAATCTGCAAGGTCTTTGATAAGTAACATATCATAGTTTTCTGATTATAATCTACTCAATAAAAAGAATTATCTGTATAACTCACATCCTTGTCTTCTATTCTTCTTTTTTTTTCAACAAGGAACCCCAGAAGCGAAACTAAAAACATTTTTTGTTGCTCAAAAACCATTTAGACTATTGCAAAAATATATGCAAAAGGGTCAACAAAATTATTTTATCTTTCATAATCAGAACAGTCATTAAATGGGGTAAATTTTCCAGTGTGTTTGTTATTTGTATCATCTCCACTTCAAAACACATCTGCTCTTTGTTTCCTTTTTGGTTTCTACTTTGCTACTTCCAGTATGCTGAAGGCTGAGAAATAAGAAAACCCAGCTTACTAATAAATAAGGTCAAAGAGCCCCTCAACAAAATCCTGAGGGTTTTGTTAGGAGCACAACCACCAAACCCCCAGCCCACAGATTTGCCAGAAAATACATCATAAGCAACTGCTACGGCTTAGAGGCCTTGTCCAGTGCTTATTGAAAACTTCAAATGGTTAAAACTGTCAGATGTGACTCCACAATAAGTAGGCAGCTGTGGGTGTGTTTCTTTCTTAATATGTATATTTCTCCATTTAAATGAGCAGTTGGCATAAGTGCTTCTTAGGCTACACAGCATTCTTAAAGAAAAAGAAAAGGTCAGCGCTAACCCAACATGATTAAAAAGAAATATTCCATAATGAGAGGCTCTATTGCTACTTTACAAAGCATTAGAAAACTGCATTTCAGATATTAAAACAGTCCGGACATCTCCCAGTTGAAAAAGTATGAAAAAGTACAGGAAAGTGCTTCTAAAAATAATGTGAATTATTGGCAATGTGAATTCTGAAGAGAGATTAAGTGAACAGATAATGTTTAGCTCTTCAAAACTGACTTGTGTAGGTGGAGAAGAACAACTTGATAGAAAATAAATGATCCATCTGTAAGGGAATCAAAGAGGAGGAAAAACAACTAGAGATGCTACCAGTTGAAACAAAAAAAAGTAGCAAACATAACATATTTAAAAATAAGTGTGAGATGAAGCAATATTTCTTAGGGAGCAAATACAAGGAAGTAACACAACAGTTTCCGGAGACCTGAGTTGGGAAGATCCCCTGGAGAAGTGAAAGGCTGCCCACTGCAGTATTCTGGCCTGGAGAGTTCCATGGGCTTATAGTCCATGGGGTTACAAAGTGTCAGACACGACTGAGTGACTTTCACTTTCATTTTCAACACTACAGTATACCTAATAAGGTCACTTTTTCTTCCTGGAATGATCTTGGAAGGAGTTTTATCTTATCCTCCCTCAAAATGCATTTATAGCCCTAGGAACCAAAGTATCTGGTATATCTTTTACACACAAGAGTTAAAAATTGTTCACTCTTCTAAATTAAAATAATCTAACATATATTTTTGAAATGTTTCCCAGCTGTTCTGAGAGTAAAAGAAGTGACAGATTAAAGAGAGGAAAAAGAAAAGGAAAAATAGACCCATGAACCTGGCCACCAACTGAGTGTATTTACTAAATGCCCAGCATGCATCCTCTCTGAAGACAGAATCCATTAAACATTATTTAAAAAATTCTGACCCTCCTAGGAGTCTGACTATGCAAAGGACTAAATTTCAGGACTAGAGATAGTTTAGTTGCTTATATCCAGAAGTTATACAAATGATAATATAAACATCTACACTGCTTTCTCTAAGATTCAAAAAAAAAAGAATATATAAAAATTATAAATCATTCTGAGTATTTCTCACTAGGCAGGTAACCTATGAATGCCCACACAGGGAGAGCCACTGAAGTCTTTCCTTGAGCTAAGCAACATAAACATATCATAGCTCATGATGGACTTTAGCCTAGGTGCCTTTTCCTGTCTCCCAGAACCATCTCTGCAAAGCTTCAATCCAATTAATATTTGTAAGAGAAATCATCAATGTGTATTTAGATGATGCAAAGCTAAGCTCCATGTTTAATAATGTTAGATACCTAAAATATGAAACATATTTCTCATTCTCAAGAAGGCTTCAATGTATAGGTGAAAGTAAAACATGAGAGTTGCAGAGGAAAAAATAACAATGCTATTTAAATATTTGATCGAGTAAGAAATAGGCATCCTAATTAATAAATATTTACTTAAAACTTGTACTTGTCAGAATTTAGCACAAATGTTTTATCTTCCAAGAAGCCTTCCCTCAGTTCTCCTCTTTCTTAACACAATTTGACTTGGGGACATTTAACATGTGTTCTCATCACATTCTCTGCTTACTTCTAACAAAGGACTTGTACCTAACATGCTCTACTTTAAAATTCTGGAGAAGGAAATGGCGACCCACTCCAGTACTCTTGCTTGGAAAATCCCATGGACGGAGGAGCCTCGTGGGCTGCAGTCCATGGAGTCGCAAATAGTCGGACACGACTGAGCGACTTCACTGCCCTCACTTCACTCGCTTCACACTTTATCAATGGAGAAGGAAATGGCAACCCACTCCAGTATGCTTGCCTGGAGAATCCCATGGACAGAGGAGCCTGGTGGGCCACGGTCCAGGGGTCGCAGAGAGTCGGACACGACTGAAGTGACTAAGCATGCACGCACTTTAAAATTCTTGCCCATGTTGTTTGTTCCTTGAAAAAATGGATTCTGTCATTTTATAGATGAATTCCTGACAATAAAAATACAACTTTATGGCTGGCAGGTAGGAGGCAACCAATAGCTATTCATTGAATTAATAAATAACTCATGCTGCTGCTGCTGCTAAGTCGTTTCAGTCATGTCCGACTCTGTGCAACCCCATAGACGGCAGCCCACCAGGCTCCACCGTCCCTGGGATTCTCCAGGCAGGAACACTGAAGTGGGTTGCCATTTCCTTCTCCAAGGCATGAAAGTGAAAAGTGAAAGTGAAGTCGCTCAGTCGTGTCCGACTCTTAGTGACCCCATGGACTGCAGCCTACCAGGCTCCTCTGTCCATGGGATTTTGCAGGCAAGAGTGCTGGAGTGGGATGTCATTGCCTTCTCCAAAATAACTCATAGTATCCACTTAATATGTGCTAGTTAATTTTGTTGAATTGCCAAATGCAAAGATAATGAGTATCATGATTTCAGAAAAATAGAATAATTTAAAAGGAATATTATGGAAGAAATCACCTGAATTTTGTAACCATATCACTTAAATTTTTTATTTTTTATTTTGAATACTGAGCTAGTTAACAGACTTTATGCTAAGTGACATTTGGATCTCTCCAAATTCAAATCCATATATAGACAGTCTGAAATTTTTTACCATTTCAATAGTACTTTGCTGAATTAAAAAATCATGTATCTGCAGCTTTCGATTTTATTAAGAGAAAACTCATCTTTGCATTTGTTTTTTTAAATTTTATTTTTATTTTATTTAGCTTTACAATATTGTATTGGTTTTGCTATGTATCAAAATGAATCTGCACAGGTATACATGTGTTCCCCATCCTGAACCCTCCCTCCCTCCCCCCTCCCCATACCATCCCTCTGGGTCGTCCCAGTGCACCAGCCCCAGGCATCCGGTATCAGGCATTGAACCTGGACTGGTGACTCGTTTCATATATGATATTATACTTATTTCAATGCCATTCTCCCAAGTCATCCCACTCTCTCCCTCTCCCAGAGTCATCTTTGCATTTAGAAGTACTTTGATAAGACCTCATATGCATAGCACATATAAGACACATGAGGATTTATTTTCTGGGCAATTAATAAAAGCAAAAATCTCTAATCAATTTTCTAACACAGAGGACCCAAAATGACCTATTTTGAAAGACGACTTACAACCACATCAATTACTTAACCTCAGCAATTGAAATTTTTTAGTAATGATGAGATCAGATAATACAATAAATATTACTTATGCATTTACTTATTGATACAACCAGTAAACACACTGCTTAAGTACTTACTATGTGCTGAATGTTGTGTTAAACATTTTGAACAAAAAATATGAATTTTAAAAATAGACAAATATAGTCCAGTCCCCATAAAGTTCACCATATAATCAGTCAAGAGAGACAGATATTAATCATACAATTAGGAAAATGATTGTAAAGTTACAGTGTGGTATAAATAATACAAAGGAAATGCTCTAAGACTATAGAATCAGGGTCCAAGAGTTTTTCTTGAGAAAGTCACAGCATAGGACTAATCTGAAGAACAGAGAGTAGCTTGCTAGAGCAGAGGAGGATGGCAGGTGCAAAGGAAATTGCAGGCAGACGGAGCAGTGCATACATATGATCCCTGATGGGAAGAAATGAGAGCATCTGAGAGAGGGACTGAAGGACCACTGGTGTGGGAGTTCAGCAAACCAACAGTGTCCTACAGATGGAGCTGGGGTGATCAGGATGAATCGGCCCACAGCAAGTCTCACCAGTGGCAATTAAGATTTTTTCTACTTTTTTCTAACTGCCATGGCTTCTGCTGAACTTTCCTAAGCAGAGTGGTAATAAGATATGCATTCCAAGCTGATCACTCTGACTGCAGAGTGGTGAACAGATTGGAGAAGGGTGAAGTGCCTGTGGAAAGACCATTTAGGAGGCTTTTGGAGTGGTCCAGCAAGACGCTGTGTGGCACCTCAAAGGACAGTTTCTGTGTCATGGAAAGCAGAGAAAGACATTCAGGCAAAAACACTCAGTGCTCAGTGATAGTTTGAAATTACTTCTAGCGAGTGACAGGGAGCAAAGATTTATAAATAAGTATTAATACTAGATTTATCCAATTTCTTTTCCTTAGACATAGAAGTTATATTTTTAAGGAAAGCATTGTGATGGTTTTTCAGACTGCTACCCTTAGCAGAGTTAGTGTGGACAAACCTTTTCCCCTCTTTCCTCTCACATCATATTCAGAATAGGTGGTGAGGAATAGACAGGTATCACATCACATACACACACACACACACACACACACACACAATGTTGAACAGTCATATCTAAATGACTTTGTTTAACATAAACCAAAATACATTGCATTTAGTCTATTTAATCAAAATATTATATTAAAATACTCAAGGATTCATAGCTGTTGAACACAGATCTATTTGAAGAATTTTTTCCTTTTGCCTCCTTTCCTACTGGAGAAGCTGCCTCACCAACACCCGAGGCCACAGTAGCATCTCACAACCAGGCGACAATGCGCCAGAGGAAGAAGAGCCCACATAGGAATGAAAGAGATCCTGGGTCGTTGATGTCACTGTGGAGCTGTCCCTGAGGCCACAGACCTCGAGGTCTCTTGTTATGTGAAATCATTAAGTATCTGGATTTTTATAGCAATTGTTAGCTTCCATCAGAAAAAGCACACTTCTGAGGCTAAAGTGCAAGCAATATGTGATTCAAATAACTCATGAAAAGAAAAACCCACACAGGAAGCTGCTCATATAACAGGACACACTTGAAATTTTAGATAATAAACATTGTGTGTGCTCAATTAAAATATTGTATTAGCCTGTTTTTATGAAAATATGAGTACAGAGTAAAATTCCATAAATAAGCCACTGTTGGCAAAGTTTCTAGAACAGCTTTGCTAATAATTTAAAGGAAAAAAATCTTAAAGAGGAAGTTTTTGACTCATTTAAAAAGAACTTGAGTAGCTTTTTGCTAAGAGACTCTTTGTACATGCAACTGTTATTATACTTATTTCTACATCTATTCTTTCATTAAACTAAGTTCTTTGAAACATGAGAGGATCTTTTTCCTCCAGTGCTATCAGAAATACTATTACAAACCTATTTATTGAATTTAAAAAGAGAAAAAATATCACATTAGGACCCAGGACATCTGGACTCTGAATTTGGTTTTCCATGAAGTAGGCTTGGGTTTAGGCAAACAACTTATATTCTTTGGAGACAACTTTCCCCATCTGAAATGTAGGTGGGCTGGTTGGCAGTACAATCACATGTCACAAGAATGCCAAATGTATAATATTAAGTCACATATACCTTTCATCTGAGAAGAAATAGGACATATGGGGCTATATGTGTTTAATTTCACCCTCACTCTTACTTCCTCATCACCGTATTACCTACTATCTCATTTATTACCCCCCAAACCTTACCCTAGGGGAAAAATGAGAATCACTGGATGCAACCATCTTTTATACATCTTCCAACTTTCAACAGTGAATGAAAATAGGGACAGGGAGGGTGAGTATCTTCAATTAGGTTGATTGCAAGATTAAAGTCCCTCCAAAAAGCAGGATAAACTAAAAACTACATTATAGCACCTGAAAACTTTGTGATTATTAAAGACCATAGTCTCCTGTGCATTCATGCTCCATTCAGTATAATGTATCAGTTATAACATAAGCTTTAAGATAAGAAACTCAGACTTCTCTGCATTTGGAGATATTCTAATCCTTGTGTAAAGTTAGAATAACAGACTTTCTGAAGTGTCAGGGACCTTAGCTCAATTTTAAACATTAAAATTCTGGTTCAATGTAGATACTCAAGTAGATCAGTCTAAAAAGCCAAATAGCATAACTTTGAAGCGAAAGAGTAAAGGTAAAATATAAATTTAAATTGTTTAATAATTTGCAGGCATGAGCACCCAGTTATCTTTTTTTATGCCCAACTCTCAAAATGTAGCTTGATACTATTGTTAATTATGATACTGCTCAAATAGAGTGACACTGGAGTGTCATAGGCTCTGAGATTTCCACACAGAAATGGAAATGGGAATTTACCATAAAATATAAAATCCCAAGCAATTATAATTACTCTAGTTAATCCTCACTTCAGCAAAGTTACTTAGTAATCACTGTTCTATTTTCCGGGAAACATTCACCACAGTAACCTAAACCTTTCACATAGATAGTGCCAGAACTCATTAGAGGCCTGAAGCATTAAGCATACATAAAAGAAAATGATAAACAAATGAGAAGATAAGTGTTACAAATAACTTTATTAAAAGGAATTCTAAGCATATGCTGCATTATGTTCCCAAAGATGAATATTTATTTTAAAAGTGATGTGTTTTTTGGGGGTCCTGTTGCGGTGTCATCAGCAAGCAGGCAAGCCGAATAACTCTGACACCATTATTTGGTTACCTGGATTTTGCACCCTCTACTGAACAACTTATACAACCTTTACTGTGGTTTTAAGGCTTAGTTGCCCATTCATTAGGTTGACAAACTTGTCAAAAGCCTCCAGGACTATGTCAGTTATGTCAGAAACACTTACAGAAGTCACAGCACATTCCAGGGCTCAACTGAGTCCTGTCAACCATTGCCAAAATGACAAGAAACCCTTCTGGGGACAAAGGGCTACGGAGAGAGATGGGTCCTCCCACTCAGATCCTGTTGACTTGCCAACCCAGTTACACCAGTGCAGCTCTGAGCAATTCTTGCCTCTCTTGCTTGAATGCCTTAGTCTTTCGGGATGCATTTTATGATGCATCTTAAGAATCTCTAATTCATCTGAATGTTTTGGCGGTCATGATGAAAATTGATCAGCCATAGTTTTTGATGAAAGAGCCAAATGTTAAAATCATATTTGGACACAAAACAGTTAAAAAACAAATGCATATTTATGAAAATCAGGAAACCAAAATGAAAGTCAAATTCAAATAAATAAAGCTGAGAAAATATTCAGATATCAGAATTAAATTATTTCAATCCCTACAAGAAACATGGAATTCAAGTAAGGGAATATTTTCCCTCATCAAAAAAATTTACAACTTAAGGACTGGCAAAAACCACATAACTGACTATAAAATTGCCTAAAATGTTTCTAGTAGTTAGACACCCATAAGTGATTCCAGTAAGTGTTTCTGACATAACTGACACAGTCCTGGAGTTAGAAATATTTTCATATAGTTCAAAATGTTTCAAAATCAAAATACTTACATGAGTACATCATATGAGAGAAACAGAAGAAAAACCATGCATAGTAATAAAAAGGTTGAGGCTAGAACTACATACAGAAAAATATGTTATTCTATACTCTCCCCCTGAATGGCCAGCAGTAGAAGCCCCCCAAATCCTGAACTCCTTGCCAGCTCTGTGGAAGCCTCTTGTATGACACTAGGAGAGAAGAAGGAAAGAAACACAGAAATGTAACAGAAGAGTTAGTGAGAGAGGAGGCTCCTGGATTCCTACTCGAAACGAGGGTCCTAGCATGTCGTGATGAGTGCAGACTGCTAATGCTCTGGACGGCATCACTTCTCCCACCTTGCTTCTCCTGCCCATCCTTCCCTTAGGTAACCAATTCCCCAAATCAAACCACAAAAAAGTGATTTCTCTTTCCCTGATTTAAAATGGCTGACAACATCTTAAAAGTTGTCTCATTTACTTATCACCAAATTAAAAAATAGAGAACTAAAGGGCAATTATTCTACTAGCTTCACAGTGGTTGGTTTGGGCTTCCCTGGTGGCTCAGTGCTGCAGAATCTGCCTACCAAGCAAGAAAAGTGGGTTTGATCCCTGGGCCAGGAAGATCCCCTGAAGAAGGAAATGGCAACCCACTCCAGTGTTCCTGCCTGGGAAATCCCACAGAGAGGAGCCTGGTGGGCATCAGCCCATGGGATTGCAAAGAGTCAGACGCAACTCTGTGAGTAAACAACAAGAGCAACGTAGCAAAATTCTCAAGCACTCTATTAAGAATCTTGGGGATAAACTTCAGGTGGCTTACTATTTCCAAATAGGTATATTTTCACTAGAGGAACAGCCTATTTTATACAAGATTTATAGAGTCTGTAGTTGTTTTTTAGTTATCACCTCACATAGCAAATTTAAATATACAAACAATTGCCTTTGGTGACCTAAAAAAGGTGAAATGGGCATAGGACACTTGGATGTTATGTTTAAAGACAAGCTAAAAATCAATTTGCAGCAATGCGATATATTTGAAGACATCTGGGAAATAACGTGGCTGCAGGAACTTGTTGGAGTACTGCTATCGAAGATGACTGGACTGGTTTATCCCTAAAACTAAAAGACAGAGCTGAAAATAAATGGAAGCTCAGACTGTCAGCAGAAAAGTAAACTTCACATGAAATTCCTGTCGGAAAACAATTCATTTTTCTGGTCATACTTTCCATGTAGGAGAGCTCACATATGTTGTTTGCTCTTAGTTTATTTTGGGGGCCTGTATTGTTTTAAAGAAGAGTCAAAATGACTTGCAGAGGTGCACATAATACAGCAAAATAAGAATAATCAGGAAATATAAGGAAGAAAATGAAGAGTAGGAAAATAAGATGGAGGCAGGACAAGGATGTATGCAATATATTTACCAAATAGGTGCATCAAATTTCACATAAAACTTTCAATGATAGACACCAAGAAGAAGACACAAACATGATTCGTTGTAAGTTTAAGATCTCTATGAAGTAGAAAAACATAATAACAAATGCAACTATTTCTGTTTCTGGAATAGGAGGTAATAATATTACTATCAATAATAACACCTCAAATATTTGTCTATGCTAAGCACTGTCCTAAATATTTTACAGAAGAGGAAACTGCATCAAAGCAAGATCAAATGTCAGGCCAAAGGTCCTCGGATGGGAAATGCAGGAGGTAGAACTACATTCCAGGCACTCTGGCACCAGAGTCCATCCTTTTAACCACTATATTTATAAAACTCCCAAAATAATGCACAAATATTCTTAAAGCCAAACTGAGGATGAGTTCTATAGGATCATTTCCTTGTATCACAAGGCCTGGGGAATCAGTGTGTGTGAGTCACTCAGTCGTGTCTGATTCTTTGCACCCCATGGACTGTAGCCCGTCAGGCTCCTCTGTCCGTGGAATCCTCCAGGTAAGAATCCTAGAGTGGGTTGCCATTCCCTTCTCCAGGGAATCTTCCCAACCCAGGGATCAAACTCTGGTCTCCTACATTACAGGCAAATTCTTTACCACTTGAGAGACCAAGGAAGCCCAATGGAATCAGGATAAAACATGAATCCAGAAAAACACTTCTGGAAAGTCAAACGATGTGGCTAACTACCTCATTCTTTGTTCTTTTGCTTTAATCTAGAATCAGACCTTTACGCAAAGGCTGTAAACTCCCATGCCTGCAGGGATCAGACATGTAACCTGAGTTGGTGATGTGAGCCAAGTGGAAGCAAAAAAGGGAGTAATAAGGATATGATCAAAGAAGGACCTGTTTTTCTTAGTTACAGGCATTTGTTGCCATGCTTGGACATGTGCCTAGCTTTGCCAGAGGTTTTTTTCGTTTCCAGAGAAATTCAGGTTTTATGAAAATTCTGTATTCCTTGTTAAAATGTGCGTGTGTGTGTGTGTGTGTGTTTGCGCACATGTGCTCTACATACTTGGCAGAGAGAACCTGTCTAAAAGAGCTGGATTTGACCAGGAGTTTTCTGCAGTTTGTCATCCCTACTTTATCAACTCGTGAGAAACAGTTATCAAATTTTATCCACCTCTGCATCTGAGGGGAGCAGAGGTTGTCAGGAAAAGTGAGTCCCCTTGGGAAGCAGGCCCTCCTGTGAAAAGGACATTAGATCTTCCTCTTTCCTCCTTCTCCCTTCTTCCCCTGCCTTTCCGAATTCTTTGAGAATCACTGATTCACAGAAATGAATTTATTGCCTTTCTCGCAAGCAGTCCTCCAAAAGCATTGTTTTTCTCTGCCAAGCTTTTGAAAACTATTGAGAGGCTGGGAAGCTGGCATTATATTCCCTGTTAAGTACCTAGAGTACCTACAATGCAGCTATTTTAGGCTACCACGTAAGAGCAGAGCAAGTGTAAGTTAAACCTGTCTTCATATTCTCTTATGAAATTTAAGCTGCCTAACCAATGTCACTCAGAGGCAAACCGAGGTTTTTTTCAGAATGTAATTCTAGGTTCATTCAAACAGTGATGAGACAGAGAGAGGAGAGAGAGGGAGAGAGCATTTGAATGAATTTCTGTGGTTTTATGTCTAAAAACAGAGAAGGCCATCATGGCACCCCACTCCAGTACTCTTGCCTGGAAAATCCCATGGATGGAGGAACCTGGTGGGCTGCAGTCCATGGGGTCGCTAAGCGTCGGACACAACTGAGGGACTTCACTTTCATTTTTCACTTTCACGCATTGGAGAAGGAAATGGCAACCCACTCCAGTGTTCTTGCCTGCAGAATCCCAGGGATGGGGAAGCCTGGTGGGCTGCCGTCTATGGGGTTGCACAGAGTCAGACACGACTGAAGCGACTTAGCAGCAGCAGCAGCATGTCTAAAAACTTTTAGTGTGAAAGTCCCTCCATTCATCTTACTTTTCTCAGTCACTACTTTACTATTAAATCAACCATGGGATAGTTAGGCTCAGGAAAAACTAAAATAAAAATTTTAAACAATGGCAGGAGTTGGCGGTGTATAAATTTTAGTGCACTCATAGTAGCCTAACAAAATACTAAAGGAACCAGAGAGGAGCTAACAGCCACAATATGATTAAAATACTCTAGTCTTAGTGCTATTACTCCATACCACCATTTCCAATCATAAATAAGTTTGCTAAGATTTCTTCATTTAGAGTTTGGAAGAGCACATAAACATCAGTACCACAGTTGTCGTGCCACACTGCTTTCTCCTGAGTGCCAACACAGCATAAATCCAGTGAAGACACTGGGGAACGTCAGTGGCAGCACAGCATGGTGCACACAAGTCGAAGGCTAGAGGCTTCGGGAGGAGAGACCCCAACAAAGCAACGGGTTAGAGAACTTTAATTCGCTCTTGGAATCAACGTTACAGAATTGCAAGGGGCAACTATATCCCATTCCTTGGTCTTGTGCATGAGAGTACCTACAGCAAAACTTCACTAACTGCTTTTGGTTTGGGTTTAACATTTTATTTACTTATTTTTTAACTGAAGTATTCTGATGCAAAGAGCCAATTCATTGGCAAAGACACTGATGCTGGAAAAGACTGAAGGCAAGAGGAAAAGAGAGTGGCAGAGGATGAGATAGTTAGACAGCATTACCAACTCAATGGACATGAATCTGAGCCAAGTGTAGGAGATAGAGGAGGACAGGGGAGCCTGGTGTGCTGCAGTCCAGGGAGTCGCAAAGAGCTGGACACAACTTAGTGACTGAACAACAATGGTTGATTTATAATATCTTCTTAGTTTCAGCATAGCAATTCAGTTACACACAAACACACGAAAATGACAGAAAACAAACTGATTACACAGAAAGATCTCAAGAATACCACCCCACAACAAGAAAAAAAATAAAAATAACAGTTAAAGTGGTGGAATGAAAGGTGTGTTTTTCTTTATCTTGTTTGATTTATTTATTAAATTATTTTTATAATCAAGAGTCCCAAAGTTCAAACTTCTTAAAGAGTAACCGACCCTAAAAATATGGATGATGAATAGACTGAGAATCTTCCTGCCAAGAAATTTGGCCTCTTACAGTTTAAAAGAAAAAGTATAGTCTTATGAAAGTGAAGTCACTCAGTCGTGTCTGACGCTTTGCGACCCCGTGGACTGTAGCCTACTGGGCTCCTCTGTCAATGGAATTTTCCAGGGATTTCCCAGGCAAGCGTACTGGAGTGGTTTGCCATTTCTTTCCCCAGGGGATCTTCCCGACTCAGGGATCGAACCCAGGTCTCCGTCTGAGACACCAAGGAAGATCCCCTTGTGTCTGAGCTGGTGAAGAATCTGCTCACAATGCACACCACGGTTCGATCCCTGGGTTGGGAAGATCGCCTGGAGAAAGGAAAAGCTACCCACTCCAGTATTCTGGCTTACTAATAATCTATCAGATCAGATCAGATCAGTCGCTCAAAAGACCAAATTAAGGTTAAGACGAGCTTTAAGTCCATCTGATGATGTCATACAGTGACAGCTGTGTATGTTTAGTCCATTTCAATTGGCACTGTCAGCCATATTTCACAAAAGATATAAGTGTGGCTTAGAAAGTTTAACTGTCCAATGTCACATGGGTCCAAGCTCTACAAATCATCAGCAGCATCCACCTTGGATCAATATCCAAAGAACTTTAGAAACTGATAGATTAGATGTTCTTTTAATCTTATTTTCCACTTGTACCTTCCATCACTTATCTCTACATGCTTTTGTGTGTTGGCTTTTATTTCTTTCCCACCATACCAACCCTATGTAGTCAGCAGATGGGGTATTGTAGGAAAATGGAAGTTCAGTTAGAACTCATATTGTTTGAGTGGAGAAAGGAATAGTTCTTGGAGTAAGAAAGTTATTCTGGGTAACAAAAAAAGTGTTATCTATTAAAGTGCAATACACAACTAAATGTAAATATATTAGAGTAGGGTTTGTGATTTAAAATTCATTTATCCCTACCTCTCTTTGCCTCTTAATAGCAGAGACTTGATGCTGCTGTGCTAAGTTGCTTCAGTCGTGTCTGACTCTTTGTGGCCCCTTGGACTGTAGCCTGCCAGGCTCCTCTGTCCATGAGGAGTCTCCAGGCAAGAACACTGGAGTGGGTTGCCATGCCCTTCTCCAGGGATAGACTTTATAGCATTATGCAAATAGAGATAATGAGAGAAAAAAAGACAAATTTTTGGATTTTGAAATTTTAAGTATATTTGGGCAAATAGCCTAGATAACTGTCTTGGCACCATGGCTTTTGACTACCAGAGCTACATGAATGAGTAATAAAAAATGTTCTTATGGATTCCAATAACATGCTTTTAAATATCAAGAGCAAAATTACAGAGGAACCAGCGGGGATACAAAGGTTACACCCAAAAACATGGGAGACAAGTTACACCTCAACAGAAGTCAATAAAGACCCCAGAGCTTCACCTCACACCCCACTCCCAATAGTAAGAATACAGGGAAGTCTCCCAAATGCCATTGCCACCAATGAAAATGGAGTGCATGAAGATGCTGTAATGGGGATAAATCCTGAATTGAAAGGGTATTTCCTAGAAAATGGCTGGCGTCAAAATTGGATGTGATGGGCCAAAGACCTTAACAGTTACTTTAACTAAAAAAGACATACATGAGCATATGAAAAGATGCTCTACATCATATCATGAGGGAAATACAAATTACAGCAATTATGAGATACCACTATACACCTAATAGAATAGTCAAAACTGAGAACACGGACAACATCAAATTCTGGCAAGGCTGTGAATCAACAGAAACTCATTCATTTCTGATGGGAATGAAAAATGGTAGAGCCACTTTGGAAGACAATTTGGTAGTTTCTTACAAAACCAAATCTGCTCTTACCATGAGATATAGGAATCATGTTCCTTTACATTTATTCAAAAGAATTGAAGGCATACACCCACACCAAAACCTGAACACAAATGTTTACAGCAGCTTTCTTTACAACTGGCAAAACTTGGAAACAACCAAGTGGGTGAACAGATAAACTGTGGTACATTCAGACAATTGAGTATTACTCAGTGCTAAAAGAAATGAGATAGTGAGCCATAAAAAGACATGGCAAAAACTTATGGAGATTCATCAAAAAACTGGGAATAGAACTGCCTTATGATCCAGCAATCCCACTGCTGGACAAACACACTGAGAAAACCAGAATTGAAAGAGACACATGTACCCCAATGTTCATAGCAGCACTGTTTATAATAGCCAGGACTTGGAAGCAACCTAGATGTCCATCCGCAGATGAATGGATAAGAAAGCTGTGGTACATATACACAATGGAGTATTACTCAGCCATTAAAAAGAATACATTTGAATCAGTTCTAATGAGGTGGATGGAACTGGAGCCTGTTATACAGAGTGAAGTAAGCCAGAAAGAAAAACACAAATACAGTATACTAGTGCATATATATGGAATTTAGAAATATGGTAACAATAACCCTGTATACGAGACAGCAAAAGAGACACTGATGTATAGAACAGTCTTTTGGACTCTGGGAGAGGGAAAGGGTGGGATGATTTGGGAGAATAGCATTGAAATATGTATAATATTATATCTGAAACGAGTCGCCAGTCCAGGTTCGATGCCTGATAATGGATGCCTGGGGCTGGTGCACTGGGATGACCCAGAGGGATGGTATGGGGAGGGAGGAGGGAGGAGGAGGGTTCAGGATGGGGAACACATGTATACTTGTGGCGAATTTATTTTGATGTATGGCAAAAGCAATACAATATTGTAAAGTTAAGCAAAATAAAATTTTAAAAAAATTATTATATATTATTAAGTGAAAGAAGCCAATCTGGGAAAGGACAAATACAGTATGATTCCAACTGTATGACATTCTGGGAAAGGCAAACTTACTGAGACAGTAAAAAAATCAGTGTTTGCAGGAGGTAAGAAGAGGCAGGGCTGAATAGGCAGAATAGGAGGTTTAGGATAGTGAAATCAGTCTGTATAATACTAAGATGGCTGACATGTCATTCGATATTTGTCCAAACACATAGAATATACAACACCAAGAAATGAACTGTAATGTAAACTATGGACTTCAAGTGATGATGATGTCTCAATGCAAATTCATCAGTTTTAACAGGATACACTATAGTGGGTAATGTTGATAATGGGGAGGCCATGGACTTGTGAGGGCAGGGGACATAGGGGAAATTTCTGTATCTTCTCCTTGACTTCACTGTAAGTCTAAAACTACTCTAAAAATTATATTTTAGAATACATTTTATAAAATTGAATGTGACTGGATTACCTTAAAACGGCTAGAATAATTGTCCTACAACCAAGAAGAAATGAAAACCCATGAGTTTCTCTGGATTTAAAAAAATAAGCATATTACATTTTTGTACAATGTAGATTGTGACTGTGCAAAATTAATAACTGATATAAATACATAATTTATGCATAAATATGCATTTATGTGCATATATAAAATAAAATATGGGGTATTTGATTTAGAGGTCTAAATTAATACAATTTTAATTATGAAAATGCTTTAATGGATTGAATTGCTTCTTTCTCAACTAAGCATTACCCATCCATGAAATTTTTTTGAATTATGTGGTAATTGGCTGAATAATCTCCTTTGCATTTTTTGAACAAAGGCTGGGATTCAACATTTAATAAGGTAATGAGATAATGTATGTCTGACTATGCACAATGTGTTAGCACAGCAGTGACCAAATGCAAGAAGGAAAATATTTTGGCAAGTTGATGATACCAAGCATTTGTTTTGATTGAATTTCTCCCTGCATTTTCTAGTACTTTTGGTGTCATATAAACAACTTTTGATATATACTCTCTTTATTATTTTATGTATATTTTATTATTTCTGCTCAATTTTTTAACTGTCCCCTTTATCAGGTTCTGATCTGTCTCCATCTGTCATCACTCTTGAAGGGGCTCCCTCGGGACAGCTATTGGTGATGATTATGTGTACACCATATAATGATGTTTAGATTATATCTTACTTCCTTCACAATGAAGCCAAATTCACAATTAATACAGATTTCACATTTTTCTTTTGATTGATTATTAACAATAAAATCATGAAAGTTTATAACACATTATATACTTAAAATTCTTTTTACACTTTTTATTTATTCAAAAGCTTAATTGGCAATATAAGCCATGTTAATTTTTTGAACATGATTTATGCAAACATAGCTATTAACATAGTGATAGAACACAAACAAAAATTTAAACAGCAATAATAGAATAAAACAAATCAACTCCCAGTCACTTAAAAAATTAAAAGAATATGTCAAATAGAATGTCAGAGAGAAATGCCATGCAAATTTTATAATATAAAAAAAGGTAATCTTGAGTCCACTGTAATAATATGAAATACAAAGAGATACTTTATGATAAATTGACTAAAACCATTGCCCCATAGACATTGATCATATTTATAATATGAGTTATTGCAGCAAATACAACAAAAATATGTATCACATAAGAAAAATAAAATCAGTTGCTTTCTTTAAACAGTGATTAACATATCAAAGGTCAGGACTCTATTTCATTCTAATTTCTGGCCACACCACAGGGATCTTAGTTCTGCAACCAGAGATCCAATCTGGACCCTCAGCAGTGAAAGCACTGAGTTCTAATCAATGGACTGCCAGGGAATTCCCCAGGACTCTTTTTAAAAGACAAGGTGGACAAAAACCCTTTGCATTAATGGTAGCATCTCTGCAGTATATATAATTTCCTAATGCTCAAGCTGCCATATTCAGTGGGAAAAGAAAAAAAGAGAAAACAAGATATCCAGAAAGAAAAAGATGGCCCTAATATAGGGATGAAGACATCCCTATAGCTTTGTCTTTCTGCCCAGTAACAGAAAGTGGTTCCTCAGAAACTTCCCACCTAATCAATTAATGAAATTTATCTACCCAGTAGCTTGACCAACAGGTAACCAGATTCAAATTATACCATACTGCTTGTTTAATTAAAAGTTAAACTGAGAATTTTGGGTTCTTTTTTTATTATTATTCTATTACTGCACAAACAGAAGTAGACTTTAAATGGGATACTTTATTTTCACAAGTTAATTCCTTATAAATAAAAAGTCCCAGCATATTACATTATTTCTCATGAAGCCAAAACTTCCTGATAATGAAACTGAGTCACGAGAAGAAATTTTTTAGTAACAAGTAGTCGGAGAATGCAATGGCACGCCACTCCAGTACTTTTGCCTGGAAAATCCCATGGATGGAGGAGCCTGGTAGGCTGCAGTCCATGGGGTCATTAGAGTCAGACACGACTGAGCGACTTGACTTTCACTTTTCACTTTCATGCATTGGAGAAGGAAATGGCAGCCCACTCCAGTGTTCTTGCCTGGAGAATCCCAGGGCCGGGGAAGCCTGGTGGGTTACCATCTATGGGGTCGCACAGAGTCGGACACGACTGAAGCGACTTAGCAGCAGCAGCAGCAGTTGAAGAAAGAAGTTTGTCTTTAGAAGGCAGAGAGTATACTATGTAATGCCCCATTTTTATTTAAATACCAATGTGGCTTTTCCTTATTCTTAATTTCTGTAACTCTGTAATTTTTAGTAAGTATAAAGAGTTAAGGGCTTCCCCAGTGGCTCAGACAGTAAAGCGTCTGCCTGCAATGCGGGAGACCCAGGTTTGTTCCCTGGGTTGCGCAGATCCCCTGGAGAAGGAAATGGCAACCCACTCCAAGACTCTTCTTGCCTGGAAAATCCCATAGACAGAGGAGTCTGGTAGGTTACAGTCCATGGGGTTGCAAAGAGTGGGAGATGACTGAGTGACTTCACTTTCACTTTCTTTCATAAAGAGCTAATATGTGAGAAAATGTAAATAATTTATTTGTATCTTCCAAACATTTTTTTAACATATACCAGATAGTGTTTCAAATACTTTATAGGTATGAACCACTTTAATTCTCATAATAACACAATGAGATAGGTACTATTAAGGTCCCGTTAAAAAGGCAAGAAACCTGAGGCACAGAATAGTTGTCTTGCTCAAGGAGACACAGCTAATTAGTGGGACCCAGTGTTCACCTTGGCAATCTGATCCAGAATCTCTACCCTTAAACACTGTATCACATTGTCATGGAAATGTGGATGCCTTCATTCTCTCCAACAGAGTAGCCCATCTAATGCAATCAAATGCTACTCTTTAAACTACCTTCATGGTTTCCACCAGAATTTTCTAAGGTTCACAGTTAGCAAGATAAGTTAGTGAAAAGAGTTACAAATATATTTTCCTTGTGTATTTTGAATCATGCAATCTATTTTTCAACAACTATTGTAACGTCTAAAAAAAAAAAAAGAGTGGAAGAAGGTGAGTTCCTTCTTCCACAAAATGCAATATCCTTGACCTGTTGTATGACAGTCCGAGATGCACAGGACAATGCTTTTTTTCCCTAGACAACACCTTTCAAAGTCAGGTCTGCACACATTTCCCACACATTATCAGAGTCAAGTGTCTCAGGGTGAGATTTTGTATATTTGAACAGCAGAATATATTTGGTATAGTGATTTCAGAAGACTTACCATGTGCTTCTATTTCACGGGGCCTACATTTATTACATTGACTTTCCATAGAAAGAATTATAACTTAGAAAGTCATCCAGGGAATCTCCTATGCATTAACAGGGCAGAAATTTTCCTATTCCTTGGAAGTCTGCAGCTGTTTCTCTTTCTGGCCATGAGAAATCATCCTGTTGTGTTTTTCCTCTCTCTCTCTGTCACAAGGAAAATGCAGACCTTGGAGAAGCTGTTTCATTTGCTTTTGGTGGCAGAAACATTGTATTTGGAGTCAGAGACTGGAACCAGATCTTAATTTCATCACATTCTGACTGTGAGGTCTTGAGCCAATCACTTATCATCTCTGGCCTGCAAAATCTCATTTATAAGGAAGGAGTAATACTGAAATCTCCCATACAGGACTGTTGAATGATTAAATAAATTCCTATATGGCATGGGGTAATTTACAGTTAATTATATTCCCCGATGGCTCAGCAGGAGAAGATCTGCTTTCAATGCAAGAGATACAGGAAACTTGGGTTTGAAACCTCGGTCTGGAAGTTTCCCTGGAGGAAGAAATGGCAACCCACTTCAGTATTCTTGCTGAAAAATCCCATGGACAGAGGAGCCTGGCAGGCTACACTCTAAAGAGTCACAATGAGTCAGACACCTAAGCAACTGAGCAGAGAAGAATACTTACTATAAGCTCTGGTAATAACTAGAAGAAAAGTGACTAATAGCCAAAATTTGTAATTTGTAATCCGAAACTTGGCACCTAACTACCTCACAGAGGAAGTAATAATGATTTATATTGGCCACCTCATGCAAAGAGTTGACTCATTGGAAAAGACTCTGATGCTTGGAGGGATTGGGGGCAAGAGGAGAAGGGGATGACAGAGGATGAGATGGCTGGATGGCATCACCGACTCTATGGACATGAGTCTGAGTGAACTCCAGAAGTTGGTGATGGACAGGGAGGCCTAGCGTGCTGCGAATCATGGGGTCGCAAAGAGTCAGACACGACTGAGCGACTGAACTGAACTGAAGCTCTATATTTGTGATATGCAACTGGTTACAAGTAGCTTTCCACCATTACTGTTTTCTCCAAATAAATTTAAGCAAAGTTCTTTGAATAATCCAGAAGATTTAGATAACTGATTCATCAGATCAGATCAGATCAGTCGCTCAGTCATGTCCGACTCTTTGCGACCCCATGAACTGCAGCACGCCACACCTCCCTATCCATCACCAGCTCTCGGAGGTCACTCAGACTCACATCCATCGAGTCAGTGATGCCATCCAGCCATCTCATCCTCTGTCGTCCCCTTTTCCTCCTGCCCCCAATCCCTCCCAACATCAGAGTCTTCTCCAATGAGTCAACTCTTCGCATGAGGTGGCCAAAATACTGGAGTTTCAGCTTTAGCATCAATCCTTCCAAAGAAATCCCAGGGCTGATCTCCTTCAGAATGGACTGGTTGGATCTCCTTGCAGTCCATGGGACTCTCAAGAGTCTTCTCCAACACCACAGTTCAAAAGCATCAATTCTTCGGCCCTCAGCCTTCTTCACAGTCCAGCTCTCAGCCTTCTTCACAGTCCAGCTCTCACATCCATACATGACCACAGGAAAGACTGATTCATAGAACATTATAAAAAAATACTATTCTTACATTATTTTGAGACTATTATACCAAGAAATATTATAGCAGAAATACCATTATCAACCTAGTTTTTTAAGCTTAGAGATTTAGGGGAGCAATTAAATTAAATACTTGCTGAAAATCCATACTGTATTTGGTATATTTGAGAATGACATTCATAAGAACAAATTGTGCCCTTCTATAATGCAAGGGGAGAATCCGGCCTTCGTGAACTTTCCATAAATCTGAGAAAAGAGAAATAAATTGTTATATATTTAGGCAAGCCAAACATGTTACTAATATGACCAGGACAAGAAATTCTATTCAAATGACCTTAGCTGAAGAACAGACTCTAACAGAAATGAAACTCTTTGATGTGTCTCTTAGAAAGTCCATTTATATCACTCTCACATGAAAAAGCCCAGTGTCAAAGGATGTCTCAAGACAAGGCTGCTTTTGGCCACACGCCAAATGAAGAAGCAAGCAAAAGTTTTAGTGATAATCCCCTAACTCTACTTTTGGGGGATTTTGCCCACTGTTTAGGAAATACTATCTAATCCCTAACTATCATCTCATTTCCTGCTCTGTCAAGTGAGAACTTATTTTCTAAAAGGAAATAGTCACTTAGTGTGTGCCTGTGCTAAGTCACTTCAGTCGTGTCTGACTCTGTGATTCTATGGACTATAGCCCACCAGGCTTCTCTGTCCGTGGGATTCTCCAGGCAAGACTACTGGAGTAGGTTGCCATTCCCTTCTCCAGGGGATCTTCTCAAACCAGGAATCAAACCCGTATCTCACATTTCCTGCATTTCAGGCAGATTTTTTACCGCTGAGCCATCAGGGAAGCCCGTCACTTAATATGTTACCCTTTATATTTCAGTAATGGAAGCAGTGCCTGTCCAGGAGTAAGATAGTTTAGGAAACATTGATGTCTAGGACATAATGGTGAGCAAATACACATATAGTTGCCTTCCCATTAAGACCTGATTCTGTGTCTTAAGATCTTGAGATCATGTTGAAGAGAACCTATTCCTAATGACAGGACACTGTAGAAACATCCAAAGAAGAAAAGAGAACATGACTCTGTTCTTTTTGCCAAATTGAAAGCAGTCATATTTAAATATCCCTCCTTTTTCCATAATAAATTCTTACCAGAGGGAAATATAGTCAGTTCTTTATCAAAATGTGTGTAGAGATATTACTTTTTATTTCATTTAAATATATCTTGGTTTGACATTCTAGCCATAAAATGGTTAAGTAATAATTACTAAATCTAATTGATAAAATTTAGTTTTAATTGATAAAATTTAGTTTTAATTGATAAAATTTAGCATGCTATATATAAAATATCTTACTTTTAAAGTTGAATGAAATAGTAGAAAAACCAACAGCTTTGGGGGGAAAAATACTGATTTTTTTCTCCTTTTCATGTTGCAATCATGTTTGGGATTTGAATTTCTTCTCAAATGTCATTGAGATATACTACTAAACAGTGTAATTAAAGACAAAGTCTCCTCTCCTAGGTAAAAAAAGGTTAACATAAACCCATCATACCATATGATAACCTAGAAATTTTCACTTTCTATTGAATTTTATGCAGTAGCTACTATATCCTTTATTCCTTTTGCCTTCATTTGCTTTATTTTTGTTTCTGTTATTTAAAACTGATTAATCTGACTTAATCATTAACATGTGATGAGATAAATGTAGCTAGGAAATACATAAATTTGTATATTTTCTGTTTACAAATATACAGTTTCAAAAATAAAAGTCTAATATAATCTGTAAATGCTTTTCTTAACAAAGAGGATGAATTTCTAAGGAAGAGAGGATGGTAATTTGTATGTAGTTATCATACCAAAAGGAACATCAATTGCAAATGCCATGTTAAACAAATGAAATACAGTAAATTAAATGAAACTACTTTCTGTAACACTTTATGCTTCTATCTGTTAATTTTGAAGAAGGCACCATACTGAGGTTCATTTCAGTACAAAGCCATATTATGCAGATGTACTACATTTATTTATTTTTCTTTATGAAAAAATATATATAAAACTTTATAGTCTGCCCCAGTTCTACACTAGGAATAGGATGAAAAGCTTTTCTATGTCTAACTTACCCAGTCCCTTAGATCAGTCTTCACATTTCCTCTTGCTTGTATTATCCAGTGTTTCAAACCTGCCTCCAAATCCTGGAAACAAGGGTCAAGGGAGTAGAGGTCTTTCTTTGGCCCTTCTCTTTTCCTCCAATGCCCCTCCCCATTTCCTACAATATCCTCCAAGATATTCTTCTCTCAGTATTCCCTCCTGCTGTATCTTCACCACCTTCAGTGGCTCCTTCCCCTCAGCCTTTATATATAAACAAAATGGTAACTCTCTTTTCTATCTTAAGAAAAAGAATCTCCTTGGATTTCTTCCTCCTCTGGTAGACAGTAGGTGTCTCACCCTTGCTGATTTCCTCGCTGCTCACTGCTTCACCCTCCTCTTCCATTTAATTCACTTCTCACCCTTTGCCCTCAGTTTCCATCCGACTGCCCTGCTCACAGTGCAAAGAACACCTTTCAAGGGCCCAACTTAAGGCTTCTTTGTCCTCAAATAACTTGACCTCTAACAGTCTGAAGCATTTACTTACCAAGCCATTCCTTTTCAAAACTCTTCTCACTTCTGCCCATTCTCCTTCTAAATTTCTGATCACTTATTATAAATCCCCTGCTGGCCCCTCTCCATGTCTATGCCCACAAATATTGTTGCTCCTTATAATTCTTGGTCCTTGGTCCTCTTTTTCTGTCCAGAGATTCTCTTCTTAACTCTGCCAATTCCATTTCTATCACATTTGCAAATCCCTCTTCCTATACCCACCTTTGGAAAATATGTTGCTTATCAAAATTCCTCAAGGAGCTCTTTGGTCCTCAGCTATAAAATGTCATCAATAAGAACAAAAATTTACTAAGTTTTTAGATGATTAAATTAGATACTGCAGGTAAAGCACTTAGCATGGTACATACCACAGTATCACTAATCACGCCCTATTGTTTTTATACTCCCTTTGCATATACTTCCCTCTAAGTAATCCCAACTATAACTAAAAACTATTCCAGTAAACCCGAAAATCTCTCTACCAGAATCTACAATTTCCCTACTCACTGTAATGCCAAGAGCTGTTCTCTCCTTATTTAGGCCGCAAATTTTTATTAATATCCTGCTGTGTGTGAAGAACTCTTTTAACACTAGACTGAATAGACTTGTGGATCCAGATGGCAGAGTTGAAGGAAGTGTGCTCGTAATAATGGTGTTAAAGTGCTGCACTCACCATGCCAGCAAATCTGGAAAACTCAGCAGTGGCCACTGGATTGGAAAAGGTCAGTTTTCATTCCAATCCCAAAGAAAGGCAATGCCGAAGAACGTTCAGCCTACCACACAATTGCACTCATCTCACATGCTAGCAAAGTAATGCTCAAAATTCTCCAAGCCAGGCTTCAACAGTATGTGAACCAAGAACTCCAGATGTTCAAGCTGGATTTAGAAAATGCAGAAAAATCAGAAATCAAATTGCCAACATCTGTTGAATCACAGAAGAAGCAAGAGAGTTCTAGAAAAACATCTACTTTTGCTTTATTGACTATACCAAAGCCTTTGACTGTGTAGATAACAACAAACTGTGGAAATTTCTTAAAGAGATGAGAATACCAGACCATCTTACCTTCCTCCTGAGAAATCTGTATCCAGGTCAAGAAACAACAGTTAGAACCAGACATGGAGCAACAGACTGGTTCCAAATTTGGAAAGGAGTAGGTCAAGGCTGTATATTGTCACCCTGCTTATTTAACTTACATGCAGAGTACATCATTTGAAATGACAGGCTGGATGATGCACAAGCTGGAATCCAGATTTCCAGGAGAAATATCAATAACCTCAGATATGCAGATGATACCACCCTTATGGGAGAAAGTAAAGAAGAACTAAAGAGCCTGTTGATGAAAGTGAAAGAGAAGAGTGAAAAACTTGGCTTAAAACTCAATATTCCAAAAACAAAGATCATGGCATCTGGTCATCACTTCATGGCAAATGGGGAAACAATGGAAACAGTGACAGACTTTATTTTCTTGGATTCTAAAATTGCTGCAGATGGTGACTGCAGCCATGAGATTAAAAGATGCTTACTCCTTGAAAGAAAAGCTATGACCAACCTAGACAGCATTTTAAAGAGCAGAGACGTTACTTTGCCAACAAAGGCCCATCTAGTCAAAGCTATGGTTTTTCCAGTAGTCATGTATGTATGTGAGAGATGGACCATAAAGAAAGTTGAGCATCGAAGAACTGATGCTTTTGAACGGTGGTGTTGGAGAAGACTCTTGAGAGTCCCTTGGACATCAAGGAAATCAAACCAGTACATGCTAAAGGAACTCAGTCCTGAATATCCTTTGGAAGGACTGATGTTGAAGCTGAAACTCCAATCTTTGGCCACCTGATGCCAAGAACTGACTCATTGGAAAAGACCCTGATGCTAGGAAAGATTGAAGGTGGGAGGAGGAGGCGACGACAGAGGATGAGATGATTGGATGGCATCACCAACATGATAGACATGAGTTTGAGTAGGCTCTGGGAGTTGGTGATAGACAGGTAAGCCTGTCGTGCTGCAGTCCATGGGGTCACAAAGAGTCAGACATGACTAAGCGACTGAACTGAACTGAACTTTATATTGTTAAGTTAATCGTGTTCCCATTATGGCTTTCAATTGTCATTATCTTTTATTTTTTGTCTGGCTATTGATTGTGAAAACTGATAGCCATCTTTCACTATTGTGAAAAAAATATATACTGCACAAAGTTTGATGATTTAAAAAAATGTCTTTGCAATAAGTTGCTCACAGTCTTTCCCAGTTGGGGAAGCTGGACAAGTAAATAGAGCTATTAAATTATGGGGCAAGGAGGCAAATGGAAAGTTATATAGGAGCAAAATTAGGGCATGGCCATTCTTTTCCTGGAGCTAAAAATATTGCAACCATCCTTTACTCTTCACTGTCACAGGTAAAAGAAAAGAAGTCAGTGAATGGGACAGAGAAGAAATCAAATCGTGAGATACTGCTTCTTAAAGAACTCTTGAAACCTATCCACTCCTCTCCATTGTCACTTGTACTGCTTTATATCAATAACCCCTCTTCTGCCCTATTCGTCCATTGTGTCATCTTTCTAACATACAAATCTAATCCATTTTCTCCTTTACTTAAAGTCATTCAGTGGATTCCTAACCATACATGAAGTGAAGTTGCTCAGTCGTGTCCAACTCTTTGCGACCCCATGGACTGTAGCCCACCAGGCTCCTCCATCCATGAGATTCTCCAGGCAAGAATACTGGAGTGGGTTGCCATTTCCTTCTCCAGGGGATCTTCCAGACCCAGGGATCAAACCTGGGTCTCCTGCATTGTAGGCAGACGCTTTACCATCTGAGCTACCAGGGAAGCCCCCTATATATACACACATATACAAATAAATTAAATTTGTAGATGTCAGAGAAGAACAAATTTTATGTCTCTAGTTCCAGTCTCCAGTTTCATCTGACTTACACATATTCTATGCTCCAGACAAAAAATAAATATTGCATTTCTGGAAACACCAACTATTTATCACTCCTCATTGCCTTAGCATATACTTTTCCTTCTGCCCAGTGAGTCACTTGTCTTCTCAGAGGGACCAGTGGTGGTCTGAATTTTATGCCAGCCAAATAGTTAAGGCAGGGGTTAAGTATTTAGAGAATCAAGAACTCAGAGAGAACAGCAAGCCAGGACAGAGTCCATATACACAATATCAAGTCCAAAGCCAGGGTAAGGTGATAAAGATATTATATGCTGGCAACAATACAGCTCAAACTTGGTGATGCATTCTATGGTAACTCTAGCAGGTGTGTATAGCTCATCTTTTTAAAGTTAACTAGTATTTGACATAGTTAGATTCTATGAGAGCTGTCTCATAAAGAAGGAGGAGTGCCAAAGAATTGATGCCTTTGAATTGTAGTGCTGGAAAAGACTCCTGAGAGCCCCTTGGACAAAGAGATCAAACAAGTCAATCTTAAGGGAAATCAACCCTGAATATTTTTGGAAGTTCTGACTCTGAAGCTGAAACTCCAGTATTTTGGTCATCTGATGTGAACAGCCAACTCATAGGAAAAGTCCCTGATGCTGGGAAAGATTGAGGGCAGAAGGAGAAGAGAGTGTCAGAGGATGAGATGGCTGGATGGCATCACCGATGCAATGGACATGAAATTGGGCAAATTTGGGGGGATGGTGAGGGACAGAGAGGCCTGGCATGCTGCAGTCCATGGGGTCGAAAAGAGTCAGACATGACTGGGTGACTGAACAACAACAATCTGACATGTGGGTGAATCAGTGATCTCGTAAAATAGCAGCAATGCATTCAGTGTTACAAATTAACTTCTGTCTAAGGAAATACTGCTAATCTTTTATATATCTTCTTAGCTACTCTTTTTTAATACTTTTCTAAACCCTCTCCATTATTGCAGACACGTTCATTTTCTCTTAGACATTTCATTCTCTGCAGACCCAAAATTATTTTAGTTCTTATCAAACTGTATGCTAGTTCATTAGATTCAAGTTTTTCTCCTCAATTTGACTATGAATCTCAAATAACAGACTACACGTGGATTGTGACAGACACTTCATAAATCTTTGTTAAAGGAATAAGGGAATAAATATATAAACGAATATCATTCTTCCTCCTGATGAAAATGTTTTACATTGAGTGGATTATTGAGATAGGTCTTTACACATGACACTCTCTTCTCCTGTATAAAGAATTGAGATGTAAGTTCATGCTGAGTTTGAATACTGAATGTCTGACCTAAACTACTTTCGTGATTTGTCCTGTCAACTGTATCTTAAGAATGCAAGCATGTCTTCCTTCTCAGGATCCCATAAACAGAATTTCTAAGGTCAGCTCTTCCCTTGGCTAAAAACTATAAAGCTTTATGCTTCATTGTTATAAATAAAATATAAAGAAAATACATGATGAAGTTGAAGCTAAATATCTAAAGTTAACTAACTTCTGTGTTGATTTTGATGTTGTTGTTGTTATGTATTGTTTCTACTCCCCCTCTCACAGATTTGCGAACCTCCAAAGAATACTTAGTTCTCGGTTACAAAACTGCAATCATTTCTCAGTCTTACACACATACTTTGGGTATTCATTTACTGATCTTTACAATATCGTGTGAAACAACTATGCTAAATTAGACTCCACTCTCGTTGGCAGAACTTCAGTAGGGAATTGTAATGCATCTGCATAATATGATGTTGGGACTGAATTGGGCCACCCTGTGGTACCTTTTTTAAAATTATAAGCAACAGGAACAAACTGTTAGGGAAATGTCCTCTCAATTCCCCCAACTATGCATTTAGCAGATTTCCACTATATGGCTTTCTGCTCATTAACATTCATGCCGTTGTCTGTAACCTCATTTGTTTCAGTGTTTGCTTTGGATTTGCCTTGCTAAAATATTTGCCTTTCTTCTTTTTCTTATAGCTTCTTCTGGAGCTTTGATTGTTCCTTTCGATTTTAACAAAATATACTAGGAGGATAACTACTAAAATCTTATTTATGAACACAATTTAGAGATAATTTTTTCTAAAAAGAAATAAATAAGGCCACTTTTCATTGATCAGGAAAATTTTGTGGAAGATACACCTATTGAATTCCGTGCCTTCCCCAATCTCCCAGTGTTATTTCAAAAGGAAAGAAACAGAGTTGTTTATTTCTTAATAATGAATCTTCTGTCTGACTCTAACTATAATCTACATGATTAGTCATTAGGACATGGACTTTATGTTTATTCCTATTTAAAATTAGTTTGCAAGGGAATATCCAAACCATTCTGTTTGGTGCCCCCTCAAGATAAAATTACATAAATTTCTCAGAGCTCACATATATGAACTTGGGACTAAAATGATAAAGTGTGACTGTATTTACTTGAGAAAATTTGGCCAACCTATACATGTATTTAATTTACCCATTAAGTTTCATCATGACTATGTTCTCAATAGAGACTATATAGTATCATTTTAATTCCATGGTGATATTTTGTTCTTTTCCTCTTTGAATATATACAGATTTTATAACATATAATAGATGCAAAATTATTTGGTTTGAAAGGACAAATTTGGAAGGAAAGTAGAGAGAGAGAAAGAGGGGATGGGAAGAAAAAAAGAAATATAGATGAGATGAGCAGAAAGTGAAGGGAGAAATCTTTGGTTTTTCTTTGAACTTATTTATATATATACTATTTCTAGAAGTCATTAGAGAATGCTCCACAAATAATTCAATATAAATAATGTTCCAGATTTCTTCTAGCCTCTCCTATATAAAGATGAAAATGCATCAGGAAGCTTTACCATGACGATTGCTACATGACCTTATCACTTACAGTGCTTCCTGTTCATGGTTAAGAATTTACACAGTGTCAAAACAACACTTGTAGAGTGTGCATGATGAGGCAAAGAGGGCCCTGCATGCTCAGCTGCCTCAGTCACATCTGACTCTTTGAGACCCCATGGATCATAGCGCACCAGGCTCCCCTGTCCATGGAGTTTTCGGCAAGAATACTGCAGTGGATTGCCATACCCTCCTCCAGGGGATCGTCCCAAAGCAGGGATCAAACATGCAACTCCTACACCTCCTGCATTGCAGGCACTGAGCCACCTGAGGAAGCTCAAAGAGGAGTGATTCCCCATTTAAAGAGATTTCTCAGTGGTGCCACTGGTGACATTTTTGGACCAGACAGTTCTTGATGGCAGACAGTCTGTCTTGTGCATTGTCAGTGTTTAGCAGCATCTTTGGCCTTTACCCACTAGCTGCTAGTAACAACCCTTCCCCTGAGTCATGACAATCATCATTGTCTCCAGACATTACCAGATGCCAGCTAGGGGATGGTGAGAATTGCCCTATATACATATACACTTGTCTATGGGGTCGCACAGAGTCGGACACGACTGAGGCGACTTAGCAGCAGCAGCAGCAGCACATACACACTTATCTAGTACAACAGCAATAGCATGTCACAGATTTTCCAAGGAGTCACTCTTTAAATTTCCCCCCAAGGGTCAAGCACAGGTCATGTTGGATTACTGAGAAATCAACCCCAAGACAGACTCTCAGACATGGCCCACTTCTACCCCTCCCCAACTTCTCTAATCCCTCCACATGCATAGTTCTGAGTTGCCCCTCCTTCTTCCAATCAATCATCCTTCCCACTCAGTGACCTCTAATCAACCCATCCACACATAGTTTGAATTTAATATTGAAAGTGTTAGTAAACCAGCAACGTGTGTAAGTCAGGTGTGTACTATTTCCCCAATAATAGACTTATAGTATCAGATCAGATCAGATCAGTCGCTCAGTCGTGTCCGACTCTTTGCGACCCCATGAACCGCAGCACGCCAGGCCTCCCTGTCCATCACCAGCTCCCGGAGGTCACTCAGACTCGCATCCATCGAGTCAGTGATGCCATCCAGCCATCTCATCCTCTGTCGTCCCCTTCTCCTCCTGCCCTCAATCCCTCCCAGCATCAGAGTCTTCTCCAATGAGTCAACTCTTCACATGAGGTGGCCAAAATATTGGAGTTTCAGCTTTAGCATCATTCCTTCCAAAGAAAGCCCAGGGCTGATCTCCTTCAGAATGGACTGGTTGGATCTTCTTGCAGTCCAAGGGACTCTCAAGAGTCTTCTCCAACACCACAGTTCAAAAGCATCAATTCTTCAGCGCTCAGCCTTCTTCACAGTCCAGCTCTCACATCCATACATGACCACAGGAAAGACCATAGCCTTGACTAGGTGAACCTTTGTTGGTAAAGTAATGTCTCTGCTTTTGAATATGCTATCTAGGTTGGTCATAACTTTCCTTCCAAGGAGCAAGCGTCTTTTAATTTCATGGCTGCAGTCACCATCTGCAGTGATTTTGGAGCCCAGAAAAACAAAGTCTGACACTGTTTCCACTGTTTCCCCATCTATTTCCCATGCAGTGATGGGACCAGATGCCATGATCTTCGTTTTCTGAATGTTGAGCTTTAAGCCAACCTTTTCACTCTCCACTTTCACTTTCATCAAGAGGCTTTTTAGCCCCTCTCCTCACTTTCTGCCATAAGAGTGGTGTCATCTGCATATCTGAGGTTATTGATATTTCTCCCAGCAATCTTGATTCCAACTTCTGTTTCTTCCAGTCCAGCATTTCTCATGATGTACTCTGCATATAAGTTAAATAAACATGGTGACAATATGCAGCCTTGACGTACTCCTTTTCCTATTTGGAACCAGTCTGTTGTTCCATGACCAGTTCTAACTGTTGCTTCCTGACCTGCATACAGATTTCTTAAGAGGCAGATCAGGTGGTCTGGTATTCCCATCTCTTTCAGAATTTTCCATAGTTTATTGTGATCCACACAGTCAAAGGCTTCGGAATAGTCAATAAAGCAGAAATAGATGTTTTTCTGGAACTCTCTTGCTTTTTCCATGATCCAGCGGATGTTGGCAATTTGATCTCTGGTTCCTCTGCCTTTTCTAAAACCAGCTTGAACATCAGGAAGTTCACGGTTCACATATTGCTGAAGCCTGGCTTGGAGAATTTTGAGCATTACTTTACTAGCGTGTGAGATGAGTGCAATTGTTCGGTAGTTTGAGCACTCCTTGGCATTGCCTTTCTTTGGGATTGGGATGAAAACTGACCTTTTCCAATCTTGTGGCCACTGCTGAGTTTTCCAAATTTGCTGGCATATTGAGTGCAGCACTTTCACAGCATCATCATTCAGGACTTGGAATAGCTCCACTGGAATTCCATCACCTCCACTAGCTTTGTTCGTAGTGATGCTTTCTAAGGCCCATTTGACTTCACATTCCAAGATGTCTGGCTCTAGGTCAGTGATCACATCATCATGATTATCTAGGTCTTGAAGCTCTTTTTTGTACAGTTCTTCTGTGTATTCTTGCCACCTCTTCTTAATATCTTCTGCTTCTGTTAGGTCCACACCATCTCTGTCCTTTATCGTGCCCATCTTTGCATGAAATGTTCCTTTGGTATCTCTGATTATAGTATAGGCCCTATTATAGATGATACTGCAGCAGAACCTGATGAGGTTCATAGTATGCCTACTGATAAAGGATGATAATGATCATGAGACAGAACAGGAGTATGAGGTGAAGTTAAAGAGGTTAGCCTCTGAAGATGAATATCCTGTTAGAATTCTACCAGTGCTACATACTAGATGTCTGTAACTCTGGACAAACAACTGTTCTTTGCCTCATTCGTGGCCATTTGTAAGATGGGCATAATAATAGTATCTGTTGCATAAAACTGTTATGAGATGTACATAAGAGTTCTATCTGAGAAGTAATTTAGCACAATATTTGATATATGCAATGATAATAGTATATCTTATAACAGTACCTCCAACACAAAAATACATATACAACACAACATGCACACACACAAGACAACCAAAAACTATAAACATACCTTAGTGTTGTCAGTAACTTTATTATTAAATAAAATGTCATGTTACATACTGTTTGACCTGTCTGTGACTGCAGCCATGAAATTAAAAGACGCTTACACCTTGGAAGGAAAGTTATGACCAACCTAGATAGCATATTCAAAAGCAGAGACATTACTTTGCCAATGAAGGTTCGTCTAGTCAAGGCTATGGTTTTGCCTGTGGTCATGTATGTATGTGAGAGCTGGACTGTGAAGAAAGCTGAGCGCCGAAGTATTGATGCTTTTGAACTGTGGTGTTGGAGAAGACTCTTGAGAGTCCCTTGGATTGCAAGGAGATCCAACCAGTCCATTCTGAAGACTGTCAGCCCTGGGATTTCTTTGGAAGGAATGATGCTAAAGCTGAAACTCCAGTACTTTGGCCACCTCATGTGAAGAGTTGACTCATTGGAGAAGACTCTGATGCTGGGAGGGATTGGGGGCAGGAGGAGAAGGGGATGACAGAGGATGAGATGGCTGGATGGCATCACTGCCTCGATGGACGTGAGTCTGAGTGAACTCTGGGAGCTGGTGATGGACAGGGAGGCCTGGCGTGCTGCGATTCATGGGGTCACAGAGTCGGACATGACTGAGCGACTGATCTGATCTGATCTGATACCAGCAGATTCTTACAGTAGCATTTTTGATTTGCTTTAATTTCTATGTCAATCAGTAAATGCTTAAGCAGCATGATACTCTTTTCAAATCTGTTCTTCAAATTTGCTTTAAAGAGACACATGTTTAGTTGTTAGTACGATTAACACTAACTTTAGATTTATTATCAGTGTTCTTTATAGTGGTCTTAATTCTCCTGATTCATAGCATCTCACCCTCTGACACATTGTCCCTCATATTTATTAAAATTTTTCAAAAGAAATATTTATGAAAAGAAGCATATATAAGAGGAGGAAGAATAAACCAATGGTTCTTGATAGTTTATAGATTATGATGGGCAAAATAGAGAATAAGAGAGAACAAAGTGATCGGAAGGGTTTTGTGATAACTGCAGGTTTTATATCCCATAAATTAAACCAAATAGGAAATTTCCAAATAGGAAATTCAGAAGAAAGAAGTATTTTTGGAATAAAGATGATAAGTCCAGTTTAGTCATGGATAGAGAGAAAGGAGGAAGTAAGGAGAAACCCAGTGCTATTTTGACCTTGCTATGCTATGCTAAGTCACTTCAGTCGTGTCCGACTCTGTGTGACCCCATAGACGGCAGCCCACCAGGCTTCCCCGTCCCTGGGATTCTCCAGGCAAGAACACTGGAGTGGGTTGCCATTTCCTTCTCCAATGCATGAAAGTGAAAAGAGAAAGTGAAGTCGCTCAGTCATGTCCGACTCTTAGCGACCCCATGGGCTGCAGCCTACCAGGCTCCTCCATCCATGGGATTCTCCAGGCAAAAGTACTGGAGTGGGGTGCCACTGCCTTCTCCGATTTTGACCTTGGCTCATAGTAAAGACTATGAGTATTCTCATAGTAAAGACTATGAGTATTCTCCACATAATTACTAAAGGAGCTTTTGAAGAAAATCTGAAAAGGAATCCAAAACTTTGGAAGCCTAGAGAAAGTATTTGGATTTGTTACAGTACAAATAAGTTCTCATTAACAGTCTGGATTTCCTAAGAAAAAGTACACAATCATTTTACAGTAATGTCATTTAAATTAAAAGGACTAATGATCGTACTGCTCATGTAAAACTAGAACAGGTTCCATTACTCCTTTAACTAGCTTCCTGCTAAATCCCACTGTTATTTATCTATCAAAGTCGAAAAGACAAATGACATCTATGGTTTTCAAAGGCAGAGGAGATATTAGTATCTTCATTTAATAGACAAGGAAACCAAATTTCAGCAAACTTAAATAATGTACCAGAAGACTGGGGTCTATAAAAGAGTAAAGGAGGAACTAAAATGAAGGTTTCTTAATTCTGCTTTAATGTTGACCCCTATTACTTCCTATCCATTCACTTTTGATACACACTTTATAAATATTTGTGTAAAAAAAAAAAAATAAAGAATTTAGCCTCTCTGCCCATTATAGCAAGACAGATACAATCTCAAGGAGAAGTTTTTTAGAATTAGAAAGTGTTAAAATATTGCTTTTATCAAAAAGCTTTTGTAATAAGATGTTCGACAAACAGCACAAGGACTCCATGTCCATCAAAATCACAAAATGCAATTTAGGCAAGAATAGTGGATAATATTACAACTAGTCTAATAACAAAGAAAAGAAAAAGGGACACCCAGCTGTGCCTCTCCTCCTCGTGAGCAATAGCTGATTTGTGTGTGTTGTGTGTGTGTGTGTGTGTGTGTGTGTTTTCTACAGACTATTACCAGAAAATAGGCAGGGAAATAAAAGTGGCATTATTCTTGTTTTACTGAAAATAAAACAAAAATCAGAAAAAGATAAAGGGATTTACCTAAAATCACACAAATATTCCATTAAGAAACAAATAGAACTCAATTGCTTTTGGCTATCCTTTCCAATAGGTTATGCTACCACCTATTGTATAAATGTGAACAATTAAACTGGAGAGTGGCTCAAAAGCAAATGAAATCTCCTTTAATTTGCTTTTCTAACTATAAAAAGAACACACGTTGGAGCTTCACTATAATGTGACTCACTGTGGTGCAGAATTTAATATACTAACTTCATCTTTAGAATTAAATTCAAGAGCTTGTCCACTAGAATCCCTGGAAAAGCTATTCATAATACGAATTTGACTCACCATTGAGATTGAGCCTAAGAAAGCTGCCACAAAGAAATGACTCTTTAAAGAAGCTAGTAAACAACATTTTACATCTGCTATAATTATAATATTTGTATACAAGACTCAAACACTTTGTCATTGCCCATATAATACTATCTAGTCACATGTGTAAAATATGATAATACTCTGCCTCATAGGTTTATAATAAGGATTAAATGAGTAATATTTTAAAGCACTTAGAATATAAGTATTTGGTACACTGAAAAAATAAAACAAAGAGTTCATTTTCTTCCATGCTGTGATTTTAGTATCAGTTCAGTTCAGTAGCTCAGTCATGTCTGACTCTTTGTGACCCAATGAATCACAGCACGCCAGGCCTCCCTGTCCATCACCAACACCCGGAGTCCACTCAAACTCATGTCCATTGAGTCGGTGATGTCATCCAGCCATCTCATCCTCTGCCGTCCCCTACTCCTCCTGCCCCCAATCCCTCCCAGCATCAGGGTCTTTTCCAGTGAGTCAACTCTTCGCATGAGGTGGCCAAAGTATTGGAGTTTCAGTTTCAGCATCGGTCCTTCCAATGAACACCCAGGACTGATCTCCTTTAGGATGGACTGGTTGGATTTCCTTGCAGTCCAGGGGACTCTCAAGAGTCTTCTCCAACACCACAGATCAAAAGCATCAATTCTTCGGCGCTCAGCTTTCTTCACAGTCCAACTCTCATATCCATACATGACCACTGGAAAAACCATAGCCTTGACTAGATGGACATTTGTTGGCAAAGTAATATCTCTGCTTTTGAATATGCTATCTAGGTTGGTCATAACTTTCCTTCCAAGGAGCAAGCGTCTTTTAATTTCATAGCTGCAGTCACCATCTGCAGTGATTATGGAGCCCAAACAAATAAAGTCTGACACTGTTTCCACTGTTTCCCCATCTATTTCCCATGAAGTGATGGGACCGGATGCCATGATCTTAGTTTTCTGAATGTTGAGTTTAAGTCAACTTTGTCTCTCTCCTCTTTCACCTTCATCAAGAGGCTTTTTAGTTCCTCTTCACTTTCTGCCACAAGGGTGGTGTCATCTGCATATCTGAGGTTATTGATATTTCTCCTGGCAATCTTGATTCCAGATTGTGCTTCTTCCAGCCCAGCATTTCTCATAATGTACTCTGCATGTAAGTTCAATAAGCAAGATGACAGTATACAACCTTGACATTCTTCTTTTTCTATTTGGAATCAGTCTGTTGTTCCATGTCCAGTTTTAACTGTTGCTTCCTGATCTGCATATAGGTTTCTCAAGAGGCAAGTCAGGTGGTCTGATATTCCCATCTCTTTCAGATTTTCCAGAGTTTATTATGATCCACACAGTCAAAGGATTTGGCATAGTCAATAAAGCAGAAGTAGATGTTTTTCTGGAACTCTCTTGTTTTTTCCATGATCCAGCGGAGAAGGCAATGGCAACCCACTCCAGTACTCTTGCCTGGAAACTCCCATGGACGGAGGAGCCTGGTGGGCTGCAGTCCATGGGGTCGCGAAGAGTCAGACACAACTGAGTGACTTCCCTTTCACTTTCATGCACTGGAGAAGGAAATGGCAACCCACTCCAGTGTTCTTGCCTGGAGAATCCCAGGGACGGGGGAGCCTGGTGGGCTGCTTGCTGCCTATGAAGTCCCACAGAGTCAGACAGGACTGAAGTGACAGCAGCAGCAGCAGCGAGTGTTGGCAATTTGGTCTCTGGTTCCTCTGTCTTTTCTAAAACCAGCTTGAACATCTGGAAGTTCATGGTTCACATATTGCTGAAGTCTAGCTCACTAGCGTTTGAGATGAGTGCAATTGCGCGGTAGTTTGGGCATTCTTTGGCATTGCCTTTCTTTGGGATTGGAATGAAAACTGACCTTTTCCAGTCCTGTGGTCACTGTTGAGTTTTCCAAATTTGCTGGCATATTATGCAGCACTTTCACCTAACTATAAATTTGCCTTTTTTCAGACTTAGGCTATTTTTTAACAACCTAAAGTTAAAGGAAAACATTGGGAATGAAAAGCTTTTTTTAAAAAAGGTCACTTAAGTATCTGATCTCTGAAAAAGAAAAGTTTTTCTGTACGAAAGGGATTTCTTTCTTTCTTTCTTTCTTTTGACACCAAAGGGGAAGAAACAATTTTTTCTATAAATTTCCAGAAATGTAAAGAGGCATAATGAGTAATTAACTGGAATTCCTAATTAAGTGTATACAGAACAGTGGGTGCTTTCTTGCTTTACTTTATCACACAATAACATTTCCAAGAAGTGACATCCTCTTACACAAGGGTCTAAAATGCAAATTAATTATAATTCCGATGGCCTTGAATCTGAGCAGAGAATGACACAAAATGTGAAATTTCCTTGAATGTCCCTGAAGGTTTAAAGGTGTAGAAGTATTGAATGCATATAAATAGTACAAGGAAGCTGCTGCATCCCATTTTCCTAAATTAGACATTGACAGGACAAATCCAAGAAGTGGCCCTTGGCACTAGTTGATATTCAAGGTGTGTGCTGAGCCAAGGAGGCGTGATTCAGGGCTGGAAAGACACCAGACCTACTGAATGCATTCAGAACAGGAACTGAGAGCAAAGGGCAGGACTTCCTACTTGCAATTTTGAGATCTCGGCGTCTTCATCTATTCACACTGCTATTGTAAACACCACAGACTGGGTGACTTATAAACAACAGAAATTAATTTCTCACAGATGTGGAGGCAGGAGGTTTGAGATCAGCGAGTCAGCATGGTCAGGAGAATGCTCTCTTCTGGGTCTCAGACTTCTTACTGTCCTCAAAGGGATGAAGGGATGAGGCAATTCTGGGGCTTCTTTATAAGGGCCTTAATCCCTTTCATCGGGCTTGACTGTCTTGACCTAAACACCTCCCAAATGACCACCTCCTAATACTATATTATCTTTGGGAGTTAAGATTTCTATATATGAATTTGGGAAGGACACAAACATTCAGCCCATAGCACTCAATTTAAAGTTAAATATTCAAACTATAGCACAAAGTTTCATTTGAGTTCTAACTGGCTAAACCATGTTACCTAAAGATTGCCCTATATATAAAGGGCTGTTACTCTCACAATTACACTACTTAGTGACAGGAAAACAAGTAGTATGAGGAAAGAAATACAATAATTAAGACTAAGTTCAGTCCAGTTCGGTTCAGTCGCTCAGTCATGTCCGACTCTTTGCGACCCCATGAATCGCAGCAGGCCAGGCCTCTCTGTCCATCACCAATGCCTGGAGTTCATTCAGCTCATGTCCATTGAGTCAGTGATGTCATCCAGCCATCTCATCCTTTGTCATCCCCTTTTCCTCCTGCCCCCAATCCCTCCCAGCATCAGAGTCTTTTCCAATGAGTCAACTCTTCACATGACATGGCCAAAGTATTGGAGTTTCAGCTTCAGCATCAGTCCTTCTAATGAACATTCAGGACTGATTTCCTTTAGGATAGACTGGTTGGATTTCCTTGCAGTCCAAGGGACTCTCAAGAGTCTTCTCCAACACCACAGTTCAAAAGCATCCATTCTTTGGCGCTCAGCTTTCTTCACAGTCCAACTCTCACATCCATACATGACCACTGGAAAAAAAAAAAATACCCTTGACTAGACAGACCTTTATTGGCAAAGTAATGTCTCTGCTTTTGAATATGCTATCTAGGTTGATCATAACTTTCCTTCCAAGGAGTGTCTTTTAATTTCATGGCTGCAGTCACCATCTGCAGTGATTTTGGAGCCCAAAAAAATAAAGTCTGACACTGTTTCCACTGTTTCCCTATCGATTTCCCATAAAGTGATGGGACCAGATGCCATGATCTTCGTTTTCTGAATGTTGAGCTTTAAGCCAACTTTTTCACTCTCCACTTTCACTTTCATCAAGAGGCTTTTTAGTTCCTCTTCACTTTCTGCCACAAGGGGGTGTCATCTGCATATCTGAAGTTATTGATATTTCTCCTGGCAATCTTGATTCCAGCTTGTGCTTCTTCCAGCCCAGCGTTTCTCATGATGTACTTTGCATATAAGTTCAATAAGCAGGGTGACAATATACAGCCTTGACGTACTCCTTTTCCTATTTGAAACCAGTCTGTTTTTCCATGCCCAGTTCTAATTGTTGCTTCCTGACCTGCAGACAGGTTTCGGTTAATTTCAGTTGCTCAATTGGGTCCGACTCTTTGCGACCCCATGAATCGCAGCACGCCAGGCCTTCCTGTCCATCACCAACTCCTGGAGTTCACTCAGACTCACGTCTATCGAGTCAGTGACGCCATCCAGCCATCTCATCCTGTGTCGTCCCCTTCTTCTCCTGCCCCCAATCCCTCCCAGCATACAGGTTTACACAGACTAAATACAAGTAAAATTGTTTCAGTTTACACTGTTGTTTCATTTCTCACCCACAATTACATTCATCAAATTAGAGACCTGAAAAGGCAACTTAAAAGTTACAGACTGAAACTTACTTGATTCAGTTTCACATATTATCCCTATGAACCTAGCAGTTTTCGTGCTGAAGGCTTAATTTACTCTTAGGAGAAGGCAATGGCACCCCACTCCAGTACTCTTTTGCCTGGAAAATCCCATGGACGGAGGAGCCAGGTAGGCTTCAGTTCGTGGGGTTGCTAAGAGTCGGACATGACTGAGCAACTTCCCTTTCACTTTTCACTTTCGTGCATTGGAGAAGGAAATGGCAACCCACTCCACTGTTCTCGCCTGGAGAATCCTAGGGACAGGGGAGCCTGGTGAGGCTGCCTGTGAGGTCGCACAGTCAGAAACGACTGAAGCGACTTAGCAGCAGCAGCAGCTATTTATTCTTAATTTACAGGATACAGATAAAGATGCAGCTGAAGCCCTATGCCAATACTGATTTAAGAAATAGCTTAAAATACCATTCCTACAGCAGATCCTAAGATATTTCATGACAGCATTAAAATGTTGTGGGAAATTGTTCAAATTTTGAATTTATACTAACCTAGATTCAAATACCAACTCTCATTTAATTGTAACTTTGGCAACATCTTTGACCATGTTTAATCACAGCTTCCTCACCTGTAAAATTAATATAATAGGATCAGCCAGATAACTTTGTGGGAAATAAATAAAACAATTTATGTGAAGCATTTATTGGGTAAACAGTCAGCAAATGGAAGCTATTTTTATTAACCTAAAAAGGGAAAAATCCAATTTCCATTAACCATATTAGTGTCTTATCACAATACGTATGAAACGATGAAAGTATTTCACAGGTTCTGTTGAAATTAAATGAAAGTGTTTCCTCTCTTTAATTAAAGGGAGATGATATAAAGCCCTAGATTAGGGACTCCTACCTCCAGATATCTGTGTTTAATACCTATAAATACTTCTAGTGAAATTTTCTCTGTTACCATCTCTACAGAATATGCTATTACACAGTGATGACTTCAATGTAGTTTAAAAACCCTTTTGAGTTGCTTTTCTTTTACTGTTTTTATAACAAGGCATTCCCTTCTTATTTGAGTAGTTAGCTTTATGTTCAGGAAGCAGTGATTTGCCTTTGACGTTTTATCACTTGAGCTGTCTAGTTAAGGTCAGGATATCCAGCTTTCTGAAAGATTTGAAAACTGGGATGGCAGAGGTGAATCAAGTCTTCCCTTTGGCTGAATAATGCTCTCAGTTTTTATATAGAAAGTACCCCCCAGGTAAATTAACAAATGTACCCAGTGACACAGTATCTAGAAGCTCAGTTGTCACAATGAAGCAACCCTGTTTCACATTGTTATTTTGCTGTTCTTGAGATGAGTGGTTGTACTGCAAAGATTTCTTTTGGAGACTGAATTAGGAACCTAAGTTCCAAGTATGGTGATGATGTAACTAGAGTACTGTCTATTACAGTTCAACATACAGAGTCCACAGAAATAGCTTCTACAGTACAAACATACAATTTCTTCAAGGCAAATGTGGAGGTTGAAATGAACTCTAAATTGCATGCAATTTACCCAACCTAATTTTTTTTAATTGTCATAATCACATCTCCATGAATTCAGCTCTCCAAATTTTTATCTCTACTATCTCATATATCAAATGGACAGAAAGTTAAACAAGCAGCAAAGAATTAAACATACTACCCTCTGTACCTCTGTATTTCTTTCTAATTAAGAGAGATGTTAATTGAAATTAGAGTGACACAGACTGTGCAGAAATCTCCTGAGTATTGTAATTGGTTTGTGGAGCTGTTGCCCCAGGGTTATTCACTGGAGTGATTCCCACCTGGTTGGGAAAAACTGAAAAACCTCACCTAAATAGCACCCTCAAGCTTATGAAACAGGATTGCCAGTGGAAAACCAAGTGTATCCACATCCAAATTAGATTTGCTTTAAACCTTTATAGAGAAAGTATTTGAGGTCAGATGTTTTTACTAATCAGTTCACTTCAGTTGTCCTTTCCCCATGCAATTTCCCCCAAATCAGTTTGATCACATTTAGACCTTTTAATGGTTTCATATTACCAACAGAACCAATTAGAATACTTCAAGCCTTTGCCCCTAGGTTCCAACTACCTTCCACAGTATGTTTCAGTCAAACATGTGAGAGTGCCTTTCCATCAAATAGATATACTCACATTGCCACATTTACTGGGCAACTCTTCTGCTTTCTTCTTTTCTCTAGAATAACAAATGCTTACCAAATCCCACTAAACCTGCAAGATTCAGACCACATACCATGTCCTCCAATAAATCCTTGAGTGCTCCTCTTGGCTGAAAATAATATCATCTCCTTTGAACTTTCCTACGCTTCATCTGTATTTCCCACAGATTCCCTCCTTTTTACCTAATACGCTAAGCTCCTTGAGGGAAAAAGCTATGTCTTATTAATTCTTGAAGCCCCAGCATTTATCCCATGTTAGTTATCAAGTATTCATGAAATAAATTTTAGATTATAAATTATATTTGCAACAAATTATAAATTAACAATTACACATTTAAAAAGCTTTACTTAGGATAGTTTCTAGGATAGCTTGTATAATGATCTCTCTTTGCATAAATTTAGAAAAAAATTAAATAAAGAAATTGAAGAGAAGATAAAAAGTTGGAGTACTCAAAACCCCAAGTTTTAAACCAGAAAATAAAGTTAACATTTTACATATTCCAACCTTATAATACAGAGCATTGAGTATAGCTTTAAAATGTACATAATATAATAAAACCAAATATCAAATTTAATATACATTTGTCTTGGCTCAACAATATCAAAATCTATGAAAAGTCTTTTGTTTTAAGTATAACTTCAGTCAGTGAATACTAGCTTATGCCAAGGAAAGCAGACTGTTAGTAATTAAAGTGATAAAAAATATATGATGCAACCCTTACCTTTGAGAACTCCATAAACAAGACACATACAAGCAAACTAATATAAAAACAGGATATGCAAATTCCAAGAGAGTATAAAAAAACAGTTATGAGGGTTTAAAGTTTAGAGAAGAGAGATGCTGTTTTAGTCTATTTAAGCTGCTATAACAAAATACCATAGACTGGGTGGCTTATAAACAATAAATATTTATTTTTCACAGTTTTGAAGGCTGGGGAGTCCAAGTTGATGGCAGATTCAGTGTTTGGTGATGATTCATTTTCTGGTTTGTAGTTGGTCCTCTTTTGGGACCACACAGTGGAAGGGGCAAGCAAGCTCTTTAGGATTACTTTTAAAAGAATGCTAATCCCATGAGGGCTCCACCCTCATGACCTGAGGACCTCCTGAAGGCTCCACCTCCTACTACCATCATATTGGGAATTCCTTTCAATACATGAATTTGGGAGGAACACAAATATTCAGGCTATTGCTGATGCTTTTCCTTGATAATTTTTAGAATATAAAACAAAACTGGGGAAACAGAATAAATAGGTCTACATAGAAATGGGGTAGAGAATTCAATGCAGAAAAGAACAATAAACAAAGACATCAAGGCAAGACATTTTTCAGAATTATTCCAACTTGCCAGAAATGTAAAATGCAAGTGGTGAATAATCACAATAATAATACCCAACATCTTTTCAGCAGTTCCTATGTTCTGGTTATTGTTATAAGGACTTTACGTATGTTAAATTCATTTAATTTTTATAACAGCCATGTAAGGTGAGGGTTATATTTTCTTTTAATAGGGGTTAAGAAGGCATAGTGAGTGGAAATGAGAATTACAATTTAGAAGATAAGCTGGAATCATGTTGCTAACTAATTCTATTGGTAGAGAACTAAAATGCATTAACTGGAGGAAGATTAAAATAGTAGAGGATATAATTGAGGTAGATGAGACACCATGGAAAAGGCATGGGAAGACTGTGTATGTATGTTATGAGGGAGGAGCAAGAGAAAAGTATGGAAAATGTGTTTTTGTTGGAAAATGCCATGTATACAGGTTATGAAGTTTGACAAACATTATGAAGAGCTTACATGCCAGGTTGAGGGGCCTTTATTCTATAGTCTTGAGGGTTCTACAGAAGAAATGATGTACAGCTTTCTATATTAAATAGGTCATCCTTACACTGAATGGCAGAATTCCCTCATAGCTCAGTTGGTAAAGAAACCGCCTGCAATTCAGGAGACCTCAGTTCCATTCCTAGGTCAGGAAGATTCCCTGGAGAAGGACACTCAAGTATTCTTGAGCTTCCCTTGTGGCCCAGCTGGTAAAGAATCCACCTGCAATACAGGAGACCTGGGTTTGCTCCTCTGAAGAAGGGAAAGGCTACCCACTCCAGTATTCTGGCCTGGAGAATTCCCAGTCCATGGGGTCACAAAGAGTTGGACACAACTGAGCAACTTTCACTTTACGCTGCATGGGGGCTTCCCAGGTGGCACTAGTGGTAAAGAACCTGCCCGCCAGTGCAGGAGACATAAGAGATGCAGGTTCAATCCCTGGGTAGGGAAGATCCCCTGGAGGCCCACGCCAGTATTCTTGCCTGGAGAATCCCATGGATAGAAGAGCCTGGAGGGCTATGGTCCAGGTCACAAAGAGCTGGACATGACTGAAGCAGTTTATCAGCAGCAGCATGTTGCATGGAGGGTGGATATGAAGAGAATTAGAGCATAGGCAGGGAGATGAGACAGGAGGCCATCAGCCCTAATGTCCCAGCAAAATATGATGAGACACAGACCTGAGATTGTGATTGTAGGTAGGAGAAGAGGGAAAATGCAGCGGACTGTGTTGTCCCAAAGTGTCTGCCACAACTGCATCCCACAACTCCAAGTCCCAGTGTGACTTGCAGTCTCCTGGGCTCAGTAGTTCCTTCTCTCACAATTACAACAGAAAAGACACTATAGTGGCCTCTGAGGTTAGGTCATAAAATGTGATACAGCTTTCACCTAACTTCTTAAAATACTTGCATTCAGGATCCAGCTGCCAACCCATGTGGAAGCCCAAAGTGTCTCCACATGAGGAAACAATATGAAAAGCCCACATGCCAGCCCACAGCACAGTTGAGGTCCCAGCTACGCTATACCATCAACTGCCAGATGTGAATGAAGATGCCTTCTGATGATTTCAAACTCCATCCTTCCAGTCTTTCTAGCTGAGGCCCAGAGATCATGAAGCAGAGGTCAGTGGTCCCACTGTTGTGGTTTTATGCTCACTGAGTTTGGGGATAATTTATTACTGAAACAAGAGGAAATCATCAAATATTAGGAGATAAAGTCAAAAAGATTTAATAGCTTCTGAAAACTGTAGCTTGAAGTCTTGAAGACTCTGAGGCTTGTGGAAGACAGGCGCCAGGAAAGCAAGGGATTTAAATCAAATGTCTTCAAGACTTTGTCAAGTTGAATTCCTAATAAAATGGCCCAAAGAGAAAATTGAGTATCTTGATGTCTCCTTAAAATATAAGAAATTAAATTAAAATATTCATATATGTACCAGTAAATCTCACTCCAATCTAAGTAAGTACCTGGCATGTTCCAAGGCAGCTTTCTGGGAATGACCTTTTGGACAGGTTAATACAATTTCTTCTCTAGAAACCACAAATATTTAAAAGTATTTGGAACTTAATTTGGGGAAGTTTGAAGGAAGATGATCTCTTGCTTTGTTCCCTCCTTTGCATGATCCTTTTTATTATGTAGAAATATATGTTATGTTTCCAAATAATCTGTCCAAACTTGCAGTAGCAGACTTTTATAATATATGACTTGGTAGGAATATGGCTGGATATCTGGTAGATTTTGAAATTTTATTCTTTAGAATGGCAATCATAAACAAATGGGCCCAACTGCTAAAATTGCTAAAGAAAGAAATACTTTTTAAAATAAGTGGTTTCATAAATCTTGGTTTATTCTCAATATGTTTGGGGGTTTTGGAAGGGAGAAGGGCAGAAGTTCAGTTCTGTTAGATGATTTCTCTTCATCAGAAGGTAACATCTAATTGCTTTTCCTTGAGGAAATAAGAAAACCTAAGGAGCGTTTTCTCTTGGTGCCAAACTACCGACATGTGATAGGCAGCACATGACAAGCATCTTACTGAAAGAGCACTCAGTATTTTCCTTGCACAATTAATCTAATTCAACCAAACATAAAAAGAAAACTTGGAGGACAGCTTATCCTCCAGATCCATGACACATCATTTGCATTAGACTTTGATTTTTACATATCTTCTCCTCATGTCCCTGAGTATGGCTTATGTGATTGATTGTTAAAACTGCATTTAGTCATCATTGCTGCTGCTACTGCTGCTAAGTCGCTTCAGTCGTGTCTGACTCTGTGCGACCCCATAGACAGAAGCTCACCAGGCTCCCCTGTCCCTGGGATTCTCCAGGCAAGAACACTGGAGTGGGTTGCCATTTCCTTCTCCAATGCATGAAAGTGAAAAGTGAAAGTGAAGTCGCTCAGTCGTGTCCGACTCTTAGCGACCCCATGGACTGGAGACTACCAGGCTCCTCCATCCATGGGATTTTCCAGGCAAAAGTACTGGGGTGGGGTGCCATTGCCTTCCCCGTTAGTCATCATTACTTGCCAATAATTATTGAGTAACAAAATGGATACATACTTAGCAAACAGAGAATATTACACTTGCTATCTTCAGTAAGCCTCCCGGGAATGGGTTACTGAACAATAAGATAACAATTACAGAAAACAAAATGCTGTTTCTATTACTTAGAATATCATCGTCACAGCCTTTCTGTCTCACTCTCCCAGATCTCTCCCCTGCCTAAAACTCTCTCTAACAAATTTACTGACATGATTTGAGGATTAAGTTGATGAGACATGGTCAAGGAGATGTACTCATAAAAAAATGATTAAACTGGTGGAACCATATAAAAGCAGTAAGGTCAATATATACCATCTCCAAAATAAAAGCCATTTAATTATATACCGTTTTATGGAGGAAACCCAATATGTACATACTGTGTACGACTAAGGTGTAGGTTATTGTAGTTTCTATCTTCATGCTTATTCAAAACCTTCAGCAGCATACATTTTAAAGTAATTGATGGCAGATATTGTAATAATGTAATATAAAATACTTCTTTGTTGCTAGAGCTAAATGGACAATTTGGGACATACATATTCATAAGGCTTTGGAATATTTCCAGTAAATGCTGCATCATGTAGGAAGAAGAATGGGGTTGCATTAAGCATATTTTGGTAATTGATAATGCAACCTCCCAGTTCCCCTGGGTGTGCAGCTCTTGAGAGATCATCTTCCAAGCCATGATGATTTCACATGTTCTAATGCACTGGATTTACATAATTAAATTTTAAAGTAAATTTAATGATATGCTAGAGAATCTCAGAAAATAGGTGTTATTACTGCAAAAAGGGTAGCAAAAATGAATTTTCACATGTTTCTTCCATCTTTCTTCTAAAACACAGACCTACTGTGTACTTAAAACAAGTATATATATAAATATATATATGCTGCTGCTGCTGCTAAGTCGCTTCAGTCGTGTCCGACTCTGTGCGACCCCATAGACGGCAGCCCACCAGACTCTGCCGTCCCCGGGATTCTCCAGGCAAGAACACTGGAGTGGGTTGCCATTTCCTTCTCCAATGCATGAAAGTGAAAAGTCAAAGTGAAGTCGCTCAGTCGTGTCCGACTCTTAGCGACCCCATGGACTGGAGCCTACCAGGATCCTCCGTCCATGGGATTTTCCAGGCAAAAGTACTGGGGTGGGGTGCCATTGCCTTCCCCGAAATATATATATAAATATATATTAATATATAAATATGTATAAATATATATGTACTTAAAAACATATATATATTTATATATGTTTATATACTGAGTATATATATATATATACTCAGTAACCTCTCTTGTGAATAAAAGAAAGGAAGGAATGAAAACAAAGAAAAAGAAAGAATGACAGAAAGGAAGAGAAATGTCAAGGAAAAATAAAAATACAATTTATCAACGGCCTCAAACACAGCTGAAGGCACAGCTTACTTTGGGCCCTTCTACATAAAAGTAGATTTAATGTGATATTCCTTCTTTTCTCTTGGAAAGGAAAAGAATTCAAAATCTTTTTTATACTGTTACAAAAACCTAGAAGTTTAAGTGGTTTAACCAAACTGTCCTGCCAGTTAAATCCAATTACTGTTAAATAAAAATATTTTTCGAGAAATTTCATATAAAAGCCCTGAGTTAAGGACTGCATTTTTATTGCATTCATTCATTCAATACTATGCTAAGCAAAGGTTACAAAGAACCGATTTGACTCTGTGCATTATGCTCAAAATTCTCCAAGCCAGGCTTCAGCAATATGTGAACTGTGAACTTCCTGATGTTCAAGCTGGATTTAGAAAAGGCAGAGGAACCAGAGATCAAATTGCCAACATCCGCTGGATCATCGAAAAAGCAAGAGAGTTCCAGAAAAACATCTATTTCTGCTTTATTGACTATGCCAAAGCCTTTGACTGTGTGGATCACAATAAACTATGGAAAATTCTGAAAGAGATGGGAATACCAGACCACCTGATCTGCCTCTTAAGAAATCTGTATGCAGGTCAGGAAGCAACAGTTAGAACTGGTCATGGAACAACAGACTGGTTCCAAATAGGAAAAGGAGTACGTCAAGGCTGTATATTGTCACCATGTTTATTTAACTTATATGCAGAGTACATCATGAGAAATGCTGGACTGGAAGAAACACAAGTTGGAATCAAGATTGCCGGGAGAAATATCAATAACCTCAGATATGCAGATGACACCACCCTTATGGCAGAAAGTGAAGAGGGGCTAAAAAGCCTCTTGATGAAAGTGAAAGTGGAGAGTGAAAAGGTTGGCTTAAAGCTCAACATTCAGAAAACGAAGATCATGGCATCTGGTCCCATCACTGCATGGGAAATAGATGGGGAAACAGTGGAAACAGTGTCAGACTTTGTTTTTCTGGGCTCCAAAATCACTGCAGATGGTGACTGCAGCCATGAAATTAAAAGACGCTTGCTCCTTGGAAGGAAAGTTATGACCAACCTAGATAGCATATTCAAAAGCAGAGACATTACTTTACCAACAAAGGTTCGCCTAGTCAAGGCTATGGTCTTTCCTGTGGTCATGTATGGATGTGAGAGCTGGACTGTGAAGAAGGCTGAGCGCCGAAGAATTGATGCTTTTGAACTGTGGTGTTGGAGAAGACTCTTGAGAGTCCCTTGGACTGCAAGGAGATTCAACCAGTCCATTCTGAAGGAGATCAGCTCTGGGATGTCTTTGGAAGGAATGATGCTAAAGCTGAAACTCCAGTATTTTGGCCACCTCATGCGAAGAGTTGACTCATTTGAGAAGACTCTGATGCTGGGAGGGATTGGGGGCAGGAGGAGAAGAGGACAACAGAGGATGAAATGGCTGGATAGCATCACTGACTCTATGGATGTGAGTCTGAGTGACCTCCGGGAGTTGGTGATGGACAGGGAGGCCTGGCCTGCTGCGATTCATGGGGCCGCAAAGAGTTGGACACGACTGAGCAACTGATCTGATCTGATATGATTATAATAGAATAGTGTTATTTGAGGGAATGCAAATGAGTAGACATTTATTCCTGCCCCTTGAAGCGAATTCTTTGATAAGCTTAAACACAGCCCACTTGGTGTGTGGTGTTCCTCCAGTGTTTCCTTCGTTCCTGTCATTAGCTACAGATTAACTGAGATGAAAGATAGTGGCAAGCTCTATCCAAAGTTTTCAAAATGTACACATAAGAGCAAACTAAATACCTTTGAGAGTGACCTAGATTTGATGACTTGCTTACAAAGGACAGAAGATGGAAAATGAACAGTGTATTCATTTCCCAAGACTGTCATAACAAAGTCCCACAAATTACGTAGCTTAAAAAAACAGAAATTTATTGTCTCATAGTTCTGGGGTCTAAGAGTCAGAAATTAAGTTGTTGGTAAGGTCATGCTCCAGCTTCACTGGTGGCTCAGCAGTAAAAAGTCTATCAACCAATGCAGGAGATGCAGGTGCGACTTCTGAGTCTGGAAGGTCCCCTGGAGAAGGAAATGGCAACCCACTCCAGTATTCTTGCCTGGGAAATCCCATGGACAGAGCAGCATGGCAGGCTACAGTCCATGGGGTCATAAAGAGTTAGGTACAATGTAGACACAGTGACTAAATGACAAATAACAAAAGTCAAAGACCCTCTAAAACTCTGGGGGAGAAACCTTCCTCATCTCTTCCTTGTTTCTGGAGTGGCGTGCATTGCATCACTCAAACTCTGCCTCTGTTGTCACATGACATTCTCCCTGCGTGTCTCTGTGTCACAGAGGCTTCACATGGCATTTTCCTAGTCTTATAAGGACACCTGTCATATTGAATTAGGGTCCATCCTAATGACCTCATCTTACTTTGATTAAATATACAAAGAATCTATTTCCAAACAAGATCACATTTCAAGGCATTGGAGCTTAGCTTTCAAATTATCTTTTTTAGAGGATACAATCCAGCCTGTAATAAACAGCAACTTTTCAATGGAGAAACCTAGCAAACACAACTTTAATGGAAAAAGCTGGCTCAAAACTTAACACTTAAAAAACAAAGATCATGGCACCTGGTCCCATCACTTCATGGCACATAGATGGAGAAACAATGGAAACAGGGAGAGACTTTATTTTCTTGGACTCCAAAATCACTGCAGATGGTGACTGCAGCCATGAAATCAAAAGATGCTTGCTCCTGGAAAGAAAAGCTCTGACCAACCTAGACAGCATATTAAAAAGCAGAGGCATTACTTTGCAGACAAAGTCCATCTAGTCATAGCTATGGTTTTTCCAGTAGTCATGTATGGATGTGAGAGTTGGACCACTAAGAAGACTGAGCACTGAAGAGTTGATGCTTTTGAACTATGGTGTTGGAGAAGACTCTTGCGAGTCCCTTGGACAGCAAGGAGATCAAACCAGTCAACCCTAAAATAAATCAATCCTGAGTATTCATTAGAAGGACTGATACTGAAGCTGAAGCTCCAGTACTCTGGCCACTTGATGCATAGAGCTGATTTATTAGAAATGACCTTGATGTTGGGAAAGACTGAAGGCAGGAGAAGGGGATGACAGAGGATGAGATGGTTGGATGGAATCACTGACTGAACGGATATCAGTTTAAGCAAGCTCCGGGAGATGGTAAAGGACAGGGAAGCCTGACATGCTGCAGTCCATGGGGTCAGACACAATTGAGCAACAGAACAAGAGCAAATTGATTAGCCTTGCTTACAGTGACACAATTCAAGATACACTGTCTCAAAATATGGTACCTTAGCATACTGGATGTTTTAAGCTTAAAGGAATGTGAGAAATGGCAAGTACAGGAAAGATTCTTTGGCCTTCCCCTGAAGTAGGTCATAAATCCCTATGTGAGAGGTGCCCTCCCTGTACTCAGAGGAGCATCCTTATCTCTGAAGATGGAAGGATTCTGAGAGGAATCTGAATGAACAAGCCTTTCAAACTGTCCTCCAGTTTACTGCATGAAACTCATACCCCTTTTGCCCTACATCACATTTTCCCACAACTTTTCATCCTTCCTCAAATTAGCATAAAAATGGTCAGATCATTTCCTTAGCTACCATGTTATGTAAAATTTATACTAAATAAAAATGCATGATTTTCCCCTCTTTAATCTGTTTTTTGTTATAGAGACCCAGTCAAGAACCTAAAAATAGATAAAGGAGAGATGTTTTTTCCTCCTCTTATCACACACTCCCTAATGAAATGTCATGAGAAGGCATGTCACATCTGTGGTTTTCTTCCTCAAAACCCCAAACCTTAAGCTAATCGTGACAAATACCTCATAGAATCAAATTGATGGGCATTCATTCTACAAAGCACCTGACTAGCACTCTTCCAAGCTGTCAAATAAGGAAATATTTAGAAAACATCACAGATAAGAAGAGACTAAAGAGACATAAAGACTAAATGTAATGTGGAATCCTGAATTGGATCCTAAAACAGATTCATGGAACAAGTAGTGAAATCCAGATGAAGTCTAAAGTGTAATTAAATAGTAATGCTATTAATATTTCTTAGTTTTGACAGATGTACCATGAGACATGTTAACATTGCGGGAAATTGGGTGAAAGGTATATATGAACTTTCTGTACTATTTTTGCAACTTTAATGTAAATCTAAATTTTTTTCCAAAATTTTTTAAAAGTTTATTTAGAAAAATAAAATAATGATGGTATTTGTGCTCTTTCATCATATGAGAGGGCTTCCCTTGTGGCTCAGTTGGTAAAGAATCTACTTGCAATGTGGGAGACCTGGGTTCGATCCCTGGATTGGGAAGATCCCCTGGAGAAGGGAAGGGCTACCCACTCCAGTATTTTGGCCTGGAGAACTCTAAGAACTGTATAGTCCATGGAGTCACAAAGAGTCAGACACGACTGAATGACTTTCACTTCACTTCATCATATGAGAAGTTAACAGGTTGTTAACTTATAAAGATGATCTGCTCTGAGTATGGTAATGGAGGATATTTTACTCCCTCTCTTTATTCAGTGGAGGTATTTCCTTCCAAAAGGGAGGCGGACATGTGACAGCAGTAAGATTTATTTATAATATACAAATATTTTTGACAACATACATGTATATTCAAAAGAGGAATTGCACAGGTAATTGAAAACAATGGACAAAGCCCAGATTTGCAAGCCAGAACCATCTCTGTGATCTTCACTCCACACTACAGACTATGACTTTTCAAGTGGATTATTTTACTTGACTCAGTTCTTTCATCTATAAGACTAGAACATAATATGTGATAGTGTTTTAGTCTCTCAGACATGTCCAACTCTTTGTGGTCCCATGGACTCTGGCCCACAGTGGCCTGTAGCCTACCAGGCTCCTCTATCCATGGAATTCTCCAGGCAAGAATACTGGAGGGGGTTGCCATATCCTTCTCCAGGGGGATCTTCCTAACTCAGGGATCGAACCAGTGTCTCCCACGCTGCAGGCAGATTCTTTACCGTCTGAACCACCTAAGAATATAATACGTCTATGTGGAAAAGATGGGCTTCCCAGATGGCTCAGTAGTAAAGAATCTGGCTGCTAATGCAGGAGGCACAGAAGATGCAAGTTCAACCCCTGGGATGGGAAGAGCCCCTGGAGGAGGAAATGGCAACCCACTTTAGTATTCTTACCTGGAAGAATCCCATGGACAGAGGAGCCTGCTGGGCTGTATAGTCCATAGTGTCTCAAAGAGTCAGACACAATTGAGAGACTTAGCACACATGTGGAAAGGATGCAATGGAAATTAAAGAAAATGTAGATTATTGCCAATTACATATAGATGCTGATTATTTTTTGGCATTCTCTGTAGAGAAAGGAAGAAAGAAATGTACTGTAACACTGCAACACTGGCAGCAGTATGTTGAACCTTTCAGTTTAATGTTGACGTGCTGGAGTGATGGCAGTCAAGTGGTAAGTAACTAGACATTTTCTTACAGAGTGACAACTGAGCCGCTACTGACCTCTGCGAACTATTAGTTATGCATTTAGCACCCTCCTCAGTATTTCCCGATGTTATGAGAACTATTATATATTTTAAAGTAACAGATACATTGTCTAATTTCAAAAACAAAGTGCTTTATTTTTTTTTACTTTGGTGCAAATAATAGTTGTTTCCAGTGATCAATGTTAATTTTCATAGTTCCTCACATACTATTTCTATTGATCTGTTCAAATCTATTTCTCAGGATGCATGTCAAAAATTAGAGAGCTTATGAAATTATTTCAATCATTCCTATCATTAATAATATCTTGAATAGCATTCAAAACATAAGGTCAAAGCCAGGTTAATTATACACTTGAATTAATGTATAGATCAGCCTTCAGAGAATTTGAGGAGACTGGGTGATAAGAGGCTCAAGCGCTGAAATGGAGACCATATGCAACCATGTGGAAACTGCCTGTTTATCTCACACACTCGCTATTTCTGAGTTCCTCATGTGGACAAGTCTTTGCTCTTTCCTTCTGTAGATACTTAGTTGACAATCATCATTCTTTGAATTTCAGCTCAGAGATTTCACTATCAAAGATGGGTTTCCTACACAACCCAACTTCACTCTGCTCAGATGTCTTTGTCAACTGTGAGCTCCTGGCTAGTGGAGACTGTTTATCTTTAAAGCACAAGGTCTAGCTAGCATCGGCACATAGCAGGCAACAGGTTCATCTTGGTCAATCTGCACTCAAACTATGTGAGGCACTAGTAAAATGCCAAGTACTGATTCCTTACTTCTGCAGAATTTTATTCGATTTTCCCAATATTTCTTTCTGTGGTTTTTTCTTCCTCTATTATAATCTCTTTGCTTTCTATCTTTTTTTATTCTTACAAGTATTATAGATAAACTTGACCTGATACAAGAATAAGTTTTCCCACTAAATAAAATAGATATCTGTTTAATTATGTCCTTCTCTCTGCTTATTGCATTTCCATTATGATAAAACAAATTTAACCAAAGTCATTCTGTCTCCCAAGATTGCTCCATCAATTTACAGTTAATTTCACTAATTTAAATTTTCCTTCAAATAGATTTGTAATTAAATAGTTGTAGGGGAAATATACAGGCATGCATAGTTAGATTACCTCCATATTCTGCATGAGCCCTTACACTCTTCACTGAGGCTCTTCTAGCCTCTCAAAGAAAATAAAAGGGGGAAGGGAAACTCAGAATAAGGACAGGCTTTTAAAGAATCTAGAGGGTCATGGATCTGCTGGCCTTCCTGGAATGACATATTCTTAGTTTGCAAAGGGATATGAGCTGTGGGTAATTTGCAAATGAATGTATCTGCAAATGAATGAACGCATCAAACACAATGAAAACATTGTATCCAAGATCATGCCATATTGCTCCTTGCAGCCACTTTCACATAATTTGTTTCTCTACCATCTGCACCAGTTCTATTCCGTTATCAGACACAAGGCCCAGAAAAATGCAAGCCACTAAGAATAACTTGTGAAAGGGACTGTGTGAACAGTTATTATAATTGTGTTACTTCCTTAATATCCTTTTTTAATGAAAAAGAAGAAACCTATATCAGAAGCAGTACTTAAAATCCAGTTTGGAGAGGTTTCTGGCCTCTAATGAGTAGCATTTACCCTCTAGCTCTTTCTTCTCTTCTTGTTTGCTATCTTACTAATATGTTTGGGCTAAAGGAAAGCTAAATTCTCACACCCATGTCTGGAAAGGAAAGACTACTTTTCAGGGAGAAAATGGATAATTTCTTCATCTAGATTTTATAATGTACATTTTATAAGGTAATATGGTAATACTATTTTAATACTGACATACATTATCCAAAATTCACTTTTTTCACTCTAATAAATTACTCTCCTCCTCCTAATTTTCTTATTTACAAGCAATTTAATTCTACTTGTAATCTATTAAATAATTGTATTTCTTTTATTATACATGTCTAATTTATTATATCAAATTATATCAAAACTAGCCCTAATAAACCAACTAAAATAGAATTGAATTTCAATCTAACTATTTTGCACAGCTGGGCCCAGATGAACTGCATCAGCAAAATGGAAGGTAAGCACCATTAGATGCCAACACAATTCTCATTTTCAAAACTTTTAATGTTTGATTGCTATTGAACAATCAGATCAGATCAGATCAGTCGCTCAGTCGTGTCCGACTCTTTGCGACCCCATGAACCGCAGCACGCCAGGCCTCCCTGTCCATCACCAGCTCCCGGAGGTCACCCAGACTCACACCCATCAAGTCAGTGATGCCATCCAGCCATCTCATCCTCTGTCGTCCCCTTCTCCTCCTGCCCTCAATCCCTCCCAGCATCAGAGTCTTCTCCAATTAGTCAACTCTTCGCATGAGGTGGCCAAAATACTGGAGTTTCAGCTTTAGCATCATTCCTTCCAAAGAAATCCCAGGGCTGATCTCCTTCAGAATGGACTGGTTGGATCTTCTTGCAGTCCAAGGGACTCTCAAGAGTCTTCTCCAACACCACAGTTCAAAAGCATCAATTCTTCGGCGCTCAGCCTTCTTCACAGTCCAGCTCTCACATCCATACATGACCACAGGAAAGACCATAGCCTTGACTAGGCGAACCTTTGTTGGTAAAGTAATGTCTCTGCTTTTGAATATGCTATCTAGGTTGGTCATAACTTTCCTTCCAAGGAGTAAGCGTCTTTTAATTTCATGGCTGATCATTTTGTCTTTTCATACTGTTCATGGGGTTCTCAAGGCAAGAATACGGAAGTGGTTTGCCATTCCCTTCTCCAGCGGACCACACCCTGTCATATCTCTCCACCATGACCCGCCCATCCCGGGTTGCCCCTCGGGCATGGCTTAATTTCATTGAGTTAGACAAGGGTGTGGTCCTGGTGTGATTAGATTGACTAGTTTTCTGTGAGAATGGTTTTAATGTATTTGCCCTCTGATACCCTCTTTCAAGACCCACTGTCTTACTTGGGTTTCTCTTACCTTGGGCGTGGGGTATCTCGTCCCGGCTGCTCCCGGCTGCTCCCGGCCAGCGAAGCACAGCCATCGCACCTTACCTTGGACGAGGGGTCTCTCCTCACCGCCACCCTTCCTGACCTAGGTCGTGGGGTAGCTCTTCTCGGCCGTGCTTAGTGCGCTGGCCCTCACCGCCATCCTTCCTCGGTCGTGGGGTAGCTCCTCTCGGCCGCGCACTTAGTGCGCGGCGCAGCCAGCGGGGTGCTCTTAGTGCGCCGGTCACGGGAAGGCGGGGCGCTCTTAGTGAACAACAGGTCTTATTGAAAATAAGTCTTATTGAACAATAGGTCTTACCTAAACAAACTCCTGAGCTTCAAATCCTAAATTTATAATCCTGGGCCCTAAAGGTATATTTTTTATGACATTTGTGTGTTTCTTTAATTAGACACACAACATTTGCCACACATACTTTCCCCTTTGAAATGTGTCTCAGAAGAATAAATAATATATTGAAAATTAAGGAAAGTATACAAGCATGTGTTACCAGCATGTTGATAAAATTCCTCCAGGAGTCTGAGAAATGGGCTTGACCAATTTACCTCAATACCCAATAAATCCATGGATAGCCTAAGTTTCTAGAAAATCTTTAAACATTTCAACGGGTTTGATGATTTACAGTTGATGTTCCAAGTATTCCCAACTGTTAGTCATTCATTTATTCCTTGACGCTGTTAAGAGAATGGGTACACAGTGTTCTAACCAACTCAAAACTATCTACGTTATCACACTATTCAAATAATGTGATCCTAGAGCAGTCATTGAAGCATGATTTGTGAAGATGTCATATCATAAATTTACCCAAAGGAAGTTTATATTTCTCTGTTATGGTACAAAATGAACCGAAAAAAACTCTTGTAAAAAAGAAAATCCATTCAACCGAGACCAGGTCTCCTTTCAACATGTGTTTCCTTCCTATTGCCAGGTATATTTTCAATGATTTAATAAATGATTTGCAATCTAATCTACCTGTTTGGTTACAGGTCATTTCTTTAAACTTTTCCCAATCTGTTGAAACTTAAATGCTTACACAAACAATAATAATGAAGACAGAAAATGCAGGTAAACACCAATCTTTTCTGAATTAATCTCAGTTAAGTTTTTTTTTTTTTCCTTCAAATTCAGTTTAAAGTAGATCCCATTGGTAAATTTCACCAACTCCATAAGAGTGAATAATTCTAACTATGTGGAGGGAAAATAAGCTAGCAAAAATGTGATTTATCTTTGCAAAATTACCAGTGTGACATAGTATTACTTTCTCTAAATTAAGTAATTATAATACAATAGCTAAGGAATACTATAATGAAAAAGTAACTCATTCCTGCTAAATATTTTGCAAATACAGGAACACTTTTGAATGCACCCAATATACAATGTTCTAAACCTGTCAAAGAAAACAGCTGACAAAATTATGAATTTACTTTAAAATAATGTCATTAACTTTGCAACAATGAAGAGTTTACAGAGGTAAACACATGATTAAACAGCAGCCTGTTAGTTTAGCTTAACTGAAAGAAGTCATACTTTGAATATCTTTTATAATAAGCAAGTTATAAAAAAGTGTCTTTTGTACTGCACAAAAAAAGCCGCTCTTAGTCAAATGTTTATTATTTATTAGTGAAAGGAATTATAAAAATTTTACTTGAGAAATCAAGGATCATGTTAAAACATTTTTAAATTTAAAATGAGAACGATGAGAAAACATGGGGGGAAATTTACAACATAAATATACCTGTTTCTTACTTTTTCTGTCCATGAACCTAATAAAAATGCTATGAAAGGGTTAAATTCTCCTGAACGCTTAGAAATGATTTTTAAAGTGAGTTTTAAAGGCTAGTGTTTAAGGTAAAATGCCTATCTCTACCTTTAATGTTTAAACATTCTTTTACTAACTGCTGTGAAATGAAATCAGATGTTTAGAAGCAAGCCCTTTCTTAGTTCATAAATACCAAAAAGTTAAATTTGCTCTGGATTTTGGAAAGTGAAACATACTGTCCTTGTATTTCCAACAGATGGTCTGTTGACTCACTTGGGAATGTGATCACCACATCTCCATTTGATCACCTTTACATGAGGATATCTGATAATCTGGTGAAGCTGCTGCCAGACTGCACACTGGAGATGTGGAAACAGACACGCCACGCACTGTAAAGGATTGTAATACCTCCTCCCTGCACAGATGCTGGGACTGTCGGGCACCAAGAACAAGACTGGGGAATCCGTCTCTACCCATTGACTCTCAGCCAAAGAACCAGTGCTAGGAGTACATGTGCATCCATTTCTGTTTTTGGATAAAAAGTTTCATTGTCTTTTGCATTCTCTTTATATTAATTTATGTTATATAAGGATTTATCCTTTTAATGGTTTGATTTGTCTTTTAAAAGTTACCACCTCCCAATTTTTCATGGTCTGTTTTGAATTTTTCTATTTACATTCATATTCTATTTTTTAACAATATCATTATTGTTTTTTATTTACCATACAGCTTTTTAACTTAAGATAAAAATAATATTTCTTGATGTCTAGTCCTTATTCCAAATGTTGTTTTACTTTCACTCTAACGTTATTTATTCTAAGTATGGTGAGGAGAAAGTAGAAGGGCGTGGGGCTCAGCTGTAAGAAAAGTCTCTGACAGCAGTGTTCTTGATTTATCAATGAAGAAAGATCACATTTCCCCCCAGTCTATGAAGATTCATACTGTTACTGTAAGAAAAATGAATTTCTGGGAAAACAAAATGAAAAATAAAAGGGCATGCAAAACACAAGGTTAAGCCAGATTATTGGATTTAATGGATATAAAATTGCTCTTTCAAATTGTTTTAAAAGGTTTAAAAGTAACTCTAAGTTCCTGAATGTGTCTTGTCACGGTCTGGTTTTCAAACCAGTACCAGTTCCTAGAACTGGCCTACAGTTACAGCACATGAGCTTAGACCCTCTCCAGTGAACCTCCCCTCAGGTAGGTCTTCTCTCTGCCCCAGATTAGGTCTGATTTTCCTACTGTGTGTTCTCCTTTTTTTTTTTTTGTATATCTTCACCTCAGAATATAATTGAATAACATGTTACCTGACTAGTCCCTTAATTGTGTCTTCCTTGCCCAAAGGATACAAGTGGGCTGATATTGTTTATGCAATTGTAAACACAAGTGGATTTACTTTGAAGCTAATGAAATATCAGGTTGGGGTCCATTTGCTTACAGAGGGCCCTGTGAGTGGTAGAAGTTTCATAGAGTTACAGAGTGTTCTAGGTGAGGAGAGGAGTAAGGCTGCAATCAGTAAGAATTTCTGTATAAATATTTTTGGCAAATTGCCTAAAGGGAAAATAGACAAAGGGACCTGAAGCTTGAAGAATATGATATGATATTTTTTTCATCATAAATAATCAGTTTGGCACCTAATTTTATATTTATAATTTTACATTCTTTTTTTAAAATGAGTACCTAAATTATGTAAGTTTCAAATCCCACAAACTCTGGATCTGTCTTGTGTTGAATGCTTTATCCCCAACAACTAGCATGGTGCCTTGTCTGGCTAGAAGAGGTAGTCCATAAATATCCATCAGCTGAATGGGAAATGAATAAATGATCAACTAACTGGTTTAGAACTCCTCAGAAAGATTTCTGTGAGAAGATCCACAAGGGCCCTAATTAGTCTCTTAGAAACTCTTCCACACCCAATCTGCTTTCACTAAAGGTACTACTAATAGAATTCATCTTTATATAAGATTCAGGAGGATTTTTAAGGTAGAGTTTTTCAAACTGTAGACTGTGACCTCTTCATGGTATGCAAAACCAACTTGAGGGGTCATTAAATCAGAGTTTATTTATTTTTACAGCGGAACAGAATGGGGGGAAAAGGAACAAAATGAAATGAATAAATGAAATGGAATAGTATGAAAACTATTGAGTGCATCTTAAGAAGTAAGGATGAGTGTTGTTCAGTAAAACTTTTGTGTCAGTGGTGTATGTACATGTGTGCATGTACTAAAAATGCGTTGTTCACAGTGGGAAAAAAACTATAAATTCAAAGTTCAGGACTGCCCTATAACCTTCTCTGATTAAAAAGGATAAATGCAGGTTGTTTACAACCAATACTATACCTCATATGGGGCCTTGGTGATTTACTTGCTTTGTTTTGTGTTTTATATTTTACACATATATTATTTGGTTGAATCATCAGTATAAACACAAAAAGAAACTCTGCTTTTTTAAGATCTCTGAGAAGAGACACTAGGTTTTTTCCATGACCTTAAACATGGACTTTCCAGGAGAAGATTCTTGAAATGTTCCAAATCCTTTGTTCCTAGTCTCTAAAAAATAAACGTTTGCATTGCAGCAGATTAGAGTTCATTCTGTTTGCCGCCCTGTTGTATACACTTCACCTGAGATGTCCTAACAGTGATCTCCATGAAAATCCATGTAGTAATGACTTCTGAACCTGTATCTCCAGCTTTGGCTACTCTTCTGAGATCCAAACCCTCTTGACAACTGCCTGCCAGGCACATCCAACAGACACTTCTATAAACATAAGTAATTTTTCCTAATAAAACTTACTTCTTATCCTCTTCTCTCTATACTGATTAACAGTCCCACTGCATCCAGTAATATAATCTAAATACCTGGAAGCTGTTTCAGTACCCTTCATCACCTGTGTGTGTATACGTGCACACGTGTATTCAGTCCCTCAGTCGTGTCTGACTCTGTGACCCAACGGACTGTAGCCCATCAGGCTGATAACAATAATTGCCTGTTATAAATCCTTAACATTTCCCAGATATGTCCCTTTCTCTCTACCCCATGATTATTTCTATCTTGGTTCCTTGCCTGGGCTACTCCATCAGTCTTTTAACTGGCCTCCTAACCTGGCTCTCACCCTCTTCCCAGTCTTTTTTCCTATGGGCTCCAGATTGATGTTTTAAAAATATGCACTTGATCACATTATACACTTGCTTAAAACTTTCAAGCTGATTGAGAAGATTGTTTCCAGAGGGGCCAAACGCCACCTGTAAGTGTGTGGCTCTAAGAGGAACTCATCTGACATAGTGCTGCTACTGCTAAGTCACTTCAGTCGCGTCTGACTCTATGCGACCCCATAGACGGTAGCCCATCAGGCTCCCCCGTCCCTGGGATTCTCCAGGCAAGAACACTGGAGTGGGGTGCCATTGCCTTCTCCAATGCATGAAAGTGAAAAATGAAAGTGAAGTCCCTCAGTCGTGTCCGACTCTTAGCAACCCCATGGACTGCAGCCTACCAGGCTCATCCATCCATGGGATTTTCCAGGCAAGAGTACATAAGTGATCTGGTAACCCAGTGATAAGATAGAAGGAAGTTCAACAAAGACTTCATGCATCACAGGTCAGTGTGATGGAAACACAGAACATAGGCTCAGTGTAATCTGTCGTCCAGAGTAAGTTCTTTCATGACCTAAGGTGCCCTTAAATAAACCTGTTTAATACAGTCAGGAACCAAGGGAGTGAAAATAGTGAGAACATCAGATTTTCTAACTGGATATTTCAAGTGTCAGCAGTTTAATGTTTTCTCTAAGTTTTATTATTGTCCTTATTAAACCTGACAGGAATAAAGAAATGCTGGCAGAGGAATAGTGAAACCCATTGTGTGCCAATGAGCTCACTCTTTCTGAATAGTAAACTTAGCAATGTTTAAAGAAAACCTCATCAGTTTTTACTTTTAATTTTGTCCCTTTGTGAAACAAAAAGGAAAAAAATCATTTATTCATTTAAGAAAGATTTGATGCATGCCAATGTACAGATGTGAGAGTTGGACCATAAAGAAGGCTGAGCACGGAAGAATTGATGATTTCAAATTGTAGTGCTGGAGAAGACTCTTGAGAGTCCCTTGGACAGCAGGGAGATCGTAAAGGAAATCAACCCTGAATATTCAATGGAAGGACTGATGCTGAATATGAAGCTCCAATACTCTGGCCACTTAATGTGAAGAACCAACTCGCTGGAAAAGACCTTGATGCTGGGAAAGATTGAAGGCAAAAGGAGAAGAGGACAGTAGAGGATAAGATGGTTGGATAGCATCACTGACTCAATGGACATGAATTTAAGCAAACTCCAAAAAAGGGGGACAGGGAAGCCTGGCATGCTGCAGTCCACAGGGTCACAAAGTCAGACATGATTTAGTGACTGAACAACAATTATAAACTTATAAAATGAATGTCATAACCCCTGCCTTCAGAAGTCTCACTTTTGGTCATCAGAATAATGACATAGGTGGCTACTGACTTCAGTCCCCTCACAAGAAGACCAACTAGCAACTTGCCATACATAAAGACAACCAGAGTTTCTCCTATAGTGTAGATAGAACATTCACCAGGATAAATCATATTCTAGAATACAAAACAAGTCTCAAAAAATCAAGAAGACAAATTACATCAAGTATTTCTTATGACCATATTGGTGTGAAACTAAAGCCAATAACAAGAGAAAACCTGAAAAATTAATAAGAAAAATATGGAAATTAAACCACACAGTCCTGAAAAATATATGGGTCAAATAACAAATTAAAAGTAGAACCACTATATAATCCAGCAGTTTCACTTTGGGGTATATATCTGAAGGAAATGAAATCACTGTCTAAATCATTATATCTGCAGCATTGTTTGCAACAGGCAAAACTTGAATCAACCTAAATGTCCACTGATGAATGCATGGATAAAAATAATGTGATAGATATATACACATATGATATATATTATATATATATATATATATATATATATATATATATAACATCACTGACTCAATGGACATGTGTTTGAGCAAGTCCCTGGAGAAGGTGAAGGACAGGTAAGCCTAGCATGCTGCAGTCCATGGGGTCCCAAAGAGTTGGACACGATTGAGTGACTGAACAACAACAGCAACACACACACATATATATGTGTGTGTGTGTGTGTGAGCTAAAAAAAGGAAATTTCAGATAAAAATAATGTGTTTATATATACATCACCTCACACAGCTGCAATTTTGTGTGTGTATGTGTGTGTGTGTGATGTGACCTTTTAAAATATATTCTCTTAGCAACTTTTGGATATACAATATAGTGTTGTTAACTATGGTCTCCATGTTGCAAGTCACATCCTCAGAACTTTTGAGCTTGTAACTTGAAGTTTATATCCTTTAACCACTTTACCCTTTCTTCTCCCCTCCCATCCCTGCCACACACACACCTCAACATTACATACACAGATAACCCCTGGTGATCACCAATCTGTTGTTTCTATGAGTTTGATTTCTTTACATTCCACATATAAGTCGCATCATATAATATTTACCTTTCTCTGTCTGACTCATTTCACTTGGCATAATACCCTCAAGGTCCATCCATGTTGCAAATGGCAGAATTTCTTTCTTTTTTTATGGATATATATATATATATATATATATATATATATATATATATATATATATATTCTTATGGAGATCAGCCCTGGGATTTCTTTGGAAGGAATGATGCTAAAGCTGAAAGTCCAGTCCTTTGGCCACTTCATGCGAAGAGTTGACTCGTTGGAGAAGACTCTGATGCTGGGAGGGATTGGGGGCAGGAGGAGAAGGGGACGACAGAGGATGAGATGGCTGGATGGCATCACTGACTCGATGGACGTGAGTCTGAGTGACCTCCGGGACTTGGTGATGGACAGGGAGGCCTGGAGTGCTGGGATTCGTGGGGTTGCAGAGTCAGACATGACTGAGCGACTGATCTGATCTGATCTTATCTCCTTTAGGACGGACTGGTTGGATCTCTTTGCAGTCCAAGGGACTCTAAAGAATCTTCTCCAACACCACAGTTCAAAAGCATCAATTCTTTCTCACTCAGCTTTCTTTATAGTCCAACTCTTACATCCATTCAAGACTGCTGGAAAAACCATAGCCTTGACTAAATGGACTTTTGTTGGCAAAGTAACATCTCTGATTTTTAGTATGCTGTCTAGGTTGGTCATAGCTTTTCGTCTAAGGAGTAAGCGTCTTTTAATCTCATGGCTGCAGTTATCATCTGCAGTGATTTTGGAGCCCCAAAAATGAAGTCTGTCACTATTTCCATTGTTTTCCCATCTAATTGCCATGAAGTGATGGGACCAGATGCCATTTAGTTTTGTGAATGTTGAGTTTTAAGCCACCTTTTTCACTCTCTTCATCAAAAGACTCTTGATGAAAATGAAAGAATAGAGTGAAATGGATTCTATATTATTCCTATTTTACAAGTGAGAAAAATGAGGTGCAGAAGGTTAGTAACATTATCAGGGCCATACAGTAAATAGCAGAACTAAAATTCAGTTCTATGTACTCTGGCTATACAATGTTATACTGCCCATCAAGGATAAGTCAAAACACAAATACAATACAGCATTATGGGGATATATTGCAGATATATTTGATTCAGATTTGTTAGAGTAAGGTTGGAAAAGCTATTTTAATAATTATAACTAATATATACTATTACAGGGTGTGCTTATTTACTGTATTCTAAATTGTTTATGTGTATTGACCCATTCCAACTCACAACTCCACAAGGTAGGTCCCATTGTTACCTAATTTTAATAATGAGGAAAATAAAGTGTTTAGTAACTTATTCAAGGTTTCACAGCAATTAAGTGTTTAAAGTTTCCTTAGTAGACAGAATAGAGCTTACTCTTAGAAATTAGGGCTTCCCTGGTGGCTCAGTTGGTAAAGAATTCACCTGCAATGCAGGAGACCTGGGTTCGATCCCTGGGTTGGGAAGATGCCCTGGAGAAGTGTATAGTTACCCACTCCAGTATTCTGGCCTTGAGAATTCCATGTACTGTATAGTCCATGGGGTCGCAAAGAGTCAGACATTACTGAGCTAACTTCACTTTCACTTTCTTTCACTTAGAAATTAAGTGGCATTAGACAAGCAACCCAGGTTCGATCCCTGGGTCAGGAAGACCCCCTGGAGAAGGAAACGACAACCCACTCCAGTACTCTTGCCTGGAAAATCCCATGGAAGGAGGAGCCTGGTAGGCTGTAGTCCACGGGGTCACAAAGAGTCAGACACGATTGAGCAACTTCACTTTCAGACAAACAACCAGGTAAGTGACCAGGAATATGGGCAATAAGGTGAAGGTGTGTGAAGAAAGAGGGACATGGGCTACTCAGAGCAATGCAAGCATCCCCAGCAGATGAAGCACGGAAGTACAAAGCACAGAGTGGGAAGGTACAGGGGAAGAAGACCAGGAGGGACCAGGGTGCCATCCTTAGTCTTTTTCCTGTGGCAATAAGGGACTTTGAAGGGCTTTTAGACAATGGACTGACAGGACCATGTTTTCCTTTCAGATCAGATCCTCATGACTGTGGGTTAATTTGAAAGAAATAAAACTGGAGGCCATAGAAATTGACCAGGAGAGGGATGCTTTTCTAAAGTATGACAGTGCCTGCATGCTCAGCTATGTCTGACTCTTTACAACCCCATGAGCTATACCCTGCCAGCCTCAGTCCATGGGATTTCCCAGGTGAGAATACTGAAGTGGGTTGCCATTTCTTTCTCCAGAGTATCTTCCCAATCCAGGGATCAAACCTGTGTCTCCTATGTCTCCTGCATTGGCTGGTGGGTTCTTACCACCAGGACCACCTAGGAAGCCCCAAAGTACGACAGTGGTGGTAGACAAACTAGAAAACCAGCAAAGAAATAAAACAAACAAGACTGACTCTCAGACCAGTCTATTTTCTTCCTGAATGCTTGATTATTCACACCATCACCCACCTGCAGCCATCCTCTCCTCCTGCCTTTCTATTAAATTAGAAAAGTCAGTCTGTTTAGAGCTGATCTCCCTAACTTGATGGGTTCTCTGTAACTCCTGGTTGTCAGGAACCTTGTACCCAATTACTATTTTTAGGGCTTCCACTGAAAATTACTATACATTTTACCAAAAACAGAAAAAAAGGATAACATTATCAAAAGTTTGAATAGTACGAAAATGGCAAACCTTTCCATAGGTTCTATAATGCCCAATTCTGTTTTGTTGTTGCTGTTCAGTCACAAAGTCATGTCTGATTCTTTGCAACACCACAGACTTCAGCATGCCAGGCTTCTCTGTCCCTCACTTCCTCTTGGAGTTTGCTCAAATTCATGTCCATTGAGTCAGTGATGCCATGCAACCGTCATATATTCCGCCACCCTCTTTTCCTTTTTTCTGTCTTTCACAGCATCAAGGTCTTTACCAATGAGTCTGCTCTTCACATCAGGTGGCCAAAGTATTGGAGCTTCAGCTTCAGCATCAGTCTTTCCAATGAATATTCAGGGTTAATTTCCTTTAGGATTAACTAATCTGTTCTCCTTGGTGTCCAAGGGACTTTCAAGAGTCTTCTTCACCACCACAATTCAAAAGCATCCTGCTTATGAGACAGCAAAAGAGACACTGATGTTTAGAACAGACTTTTGGACTCTGGGACTGGGAGAGGGTGGGACGATTGGGGAGAATAGCATTGAAATATGTATAATATCATATCAGAAACGAGTCAGTCCAGGTATGATGCCCTATAACAGATGCCTGGGACTGGAGCACTGGGATGACCTGGAGGGATGGTGTGGGAAGGGGGAGGGAGGAGGGTTCAGGATGGGGAACACGTGTATTCTGGTGGCGGATCCATCTCGATGTATAGTAAAAGCAATACAATATTGTAAAGTTAAGAAAAATTAAAAATAATAATAATAATAAAATTTAAAAAAATAAATAAATAAAATACATTTCAGGGTAGTTTCCTTTAATATTAAATGTTATTCTTCATATTACTAGATAAAGGCTTTTTGAATAATTTTGTAGATGATATTGAGGTCTTGGTATTTTTTTTTCTTGGAGTTTTATATGAAAATAAAATCATACCTGTTCTAAAATTGTTGCTTTGGGAGAACAGCACATTTAACCTTCCACTGTAAGAATAAAGCTTATATTGAAATGTTTTAGAACTTCAAAAAAAAAAAAAAAAAGCATCAATCCTACCATGCTCAGCCTTGTTTATGCTCCAACTCTCATATCTGTATATGAATACTGGAAAAACCATAGCTTTGACTATATAGACTTTTATCAGCAAAATGATGACTCTGCTTTTTAATACACCATCTAGGTTTGTCAAAGCTTTCCTTTCAAGGAACAAATGTCTTATAATTTTTTGACTACTGTCACCAACCACAGTGATTTTGGAGCCCAAGAAAATAAAATCTGTCAGTTTCCATTTTTTTCCCCGTCTATTTGCCATGAAGTGATGGGAACAGATGCCATGATCTTAGCTTTCTGAATGTTGAGTTTTAAGCCAGTTTTTTCATTCTCCTCTTTCACCTTCATCAAGAGGCTCTTTAGTTCCTCTTTGCTTTCTGCCATTAGAGTGGTATCATCTGCATATCTGAGAGTGTTGATATTTTTCCTGGCAATCTTGATTCCAGCTTGTGATTCATCCAGCCCAGCATTTCATTTGATGTATGCTGCACATAGAGGTAATTAACTTACAGAGCTATCTCATACTCTGTTTTTTATTCATGTATAACAAGCCAGAGAATGAGTTCTTGCTTTTCTCCCCAAGGTGTGTGAAGTAGTTTGAGAACAGGGGTGAAGAACCCAACCTCTGCATTTAAGGAGCTTATGTGAGTGTAAAACATATTAATAGTGTAAAACTAATAGTGTAAAACATAATACAAAAGCAAAGTAAAATATTTTAAAACATTAAAACATGCTAAAAAAAATTAGAAACTTTTAAAAACACCATATAAAGGAAAAAACTTTCATGATTTGCTTCAGGCTGCATGTAAGCAAAAATAATAGTAGGTAACCAAAGGATTTATTTTTATGACAAAATGAAAAGTCCAGAGGGAGGTAGATCAAGAAAGAAAGAAAGAACTCATGATTTGTCTGGCTTTACTTTTCTAAGTCTCCTTGACATTGCTTCTCACCCTCAAGGTCACAAGCTAGCTTGTCTACCTTCAGGCATCTGATGTGCATGCTTGCGTTCTTAGCAAGAGTAGGGGGAAAGGGAAAAGGCAAGTGTCCCTTTCTATCTACAGAACAATAGCTTTTCCAGAAGCCCATCCCTGAGAAGTTTTTTCATTCCATTTCCTCACCCAGAACTGCTCTTAAGAGTTTAGAAAAGTGACTACGTGTACCTATAGTATGGTTTGGTCCTATTAAAACCGGGAGTCCATTGATAAAGAAAAAGAATGGGTGTTGAGTAATTAGCAGGATCTGCCACCATGAGCGGAGAAGGAAATGGCAACCCACTCCAGTGTTCTTGCCTGGAGAATCCCAGGGATGGGAAGCCTGGTGGGGTCGCTGAAAGTCGGACACGACTGAGCGACTTCACTTTCACTTTTCACTTTCATGCGTTGGAGAAGGAAATGGCAACCCACTCCAGTGTTCTTGCCTGGAGAATCCCAGGGACGGGGGAGCCTGGTGGGCTGCCATCTATGGGGTCGCACAGAGATGGACACGACTGAAGCGACTTAGCAGCAGCAGCCACCATGAGAAACACATATCTTTGAAGGATAGATAATGAGACAGGAATACATGAAGGAGAAGATATGAGCATTGCAAGAAGCATGTGACAGTAGAATGACAGAAATGTCAAATGTAGTCTCAAGTTGCAGTTAGACAATGACAGAAACATACTCACTGAGTTTCACAATCAGGATGTTTGAATATGAATGGAACTCTCCTAACAAGAAAAAAATTCAAACTATTTAGTGCACTCAAAACTTTGGGCATTAAAACAAACAGCATTAGTATTCCTGCAAGAAAGATGTACAAAGAGGTCAAGGTGACAGTTTATCCAGGAGTACTGGCCAAAACAACTTGATGGTTCATCCAGAGAGTCTGGTGTGATGCTCCCTGGGCAACTCTACCTAAGTTTATCAAGAGTCCCTGCTTGAAGGAGTGGATTAGAGAAAATAAAGGAGGCTCTGTTTCCTTTACAATTTACTGTCCCTAACCTGGTACTGGGCTTCCCTGGTGGCTCAGATGGTAAAGAATCTGCCAGCAATGTGGGAGACCTGGGTTCAACCCCCGGGTCAGGAAGATCCCCTGGAGAAGGGAATGGCTACCCACTCCAGTATTCTTAACCTGCAGAATTCCATGGACAGAGAAGCTTGGTCAGCTACAGTCCACGGGGTCACAAAGAGTCAGATATGATTGAGCGACTAACATACGTACACACAATGTTACTACTATCATCTACTGCAGTGACAGAATGGGAAAAGGGCTTCCTTTTATCAATTATATTTTCTGTAGCTGTGTTCTTATCTTTTTGCCTCTGGATTATAGAAATCATATTAACAGCTACAGTTGCAAGGCAGGTGGTAAACAGATCAGATAGGCTGCTTTTACAATGTGCGCACTCTGTTTTAACTAGCTCTCATAATTTGTATCCTAACTAGTTATTTAAATATTTTATCATATTCTAAAGTAAAAGTATTAAGACAGTATCACTCTTAGCTCCTGAGAACATACTGGGAACAAAAAATATGACTTTGAGTATTTTAACATCTCCTTTGGTGGAAAATGAGCAATCTTTTAACAAGGAAAAATATGCAGCAATATTATACTGATTTTATTCAAGTTATCCTGAATAAAGTGCCCTAGCTTTCAAAGCAGAGAAACTTGCCATGTTAACAAATTATTCAAAGTACAATTTGTCATTTCAAGTATATTTCACACTAGAAATCCTACTAAAGTTTCATGTTAGAGATAAAAGTAAACTTGCTTTTTCAGATTTTGCTACAGTTCAGTTCAGTTCAGTCACTCAGTCGTGTCCGACTCTTTGTGACCCCATCAATCGCAGCACACCAGGCCTCCCTGTCCATCACCAACTCCCGGAGTTTACCCAAACTCATGTCCATCGATTCAGTGATGCCATCCAGCCATCTCATCCTCTGTCATCCCCTTCTCCTCCTGCCCCCAATCCCTCCCAGGATCAGGGTCCTTTCCAATGAGTCAACTCTTCACGTCAGGTGGTCAAAGTATTGGAGTTTCAGCCTTAGCATCAGTCCTTCTAATGAACACCCAGGACTGACCTCTTTTAGAATGGACTGGTTGGATCTCCTTGCAGTCCAAGGGACTCTCAAGAGTCTTCTCCAACACCACAGTTCAAAAGGATCAAGCTTTCTTCAAAGTCCAACTCTCATATCCATACATGACCACTGGAAAAACTATAGCCTTGACTAGATGGACCTTTGTTGGCAAAGTAATGTCTCTGCTTTTGAATATGATAAGTTTTGAATATGATAAGTTTGTCATAACTTTCCTTCCAAGGAGTAAGCATTTTTTAATTTCATGGTTGCAATCACCATCTGCAGTGATTTTGGAGCCCAAACAAATAAAGTCTGACACTGTTTCCACTGTTTCCCCATCTATTTGCCATGAAGTGATGGGACCAGATGCCATGATCTTCGTTTTCTGAATGCTGAGCTTTAAGACAACTTTTTCACTCTCCTCTTTCACTTTCATCAAGAGGTGTTTTAGTTCCTCTTCACTTTCTGCCATAAGGGTGGTGTCATCTGCATATCTGAGGTTATTGACATTTCTCCGGGCAATCTTGATTCCAGCTTGTGCTTTTTCAGCCCAGCATTTCTCATGATGTACTCTGCATAGAAGTTCAATAAGCAGGGTAACAATATACAGCCTTCACGTACTCCTTTTCCAATTTGGAACCAGTCTGTTGTTCCATGTCCAGTTCTAACTGTTGCTTCCTGACCTGCATATAGGTTTCTCAAGGGGCAGGTCAGGTAGTCTGGTATTCCCATCTCTTTCAGAATTTTCCAGTTTATTGTGTTTCATGCAGTCAAAGGATTTGGCATAGTCAATAAAGCAGAAATAGATGTTTTTCTGGAACTCTCTTGCTTTTTCCATGATCCAGCGAATGTTGGCAATTTGATCCCTGGTTCCTCTGCCTTTTCTAAAACCAGCTTGAACATCTGGAAGTTCACGGTTCATATACTGCTGAAGCCTGGCTTGGAGAATTTTGAGCATTATTTTATTAGCATGTGAGATAAGTGCAATTGTGCGGTAGTTTGAGCATTCTTTGGCATTGCCTTTCTTTGGGATTGGAATGAAAACTGACCTTTTCCAGTCCTGTCGCCACTGCTGAGTTTTCCAAATTTGCTACAGTACACAGCCTCAAATACTCCCTCAATTTTGAGTCAGTTAAATTTTGTCAAATGTAGAGTATTGGTTTCTTTAGCCTCACATAGTAGCCAAAATGGAAGCTCTATCAACTAATGTCTGTTTTGTTTTGTTGGTGTATAGTAGCTTTACACTGCTGTGACAGTCTCCGCTGTACAGCAACGTTAACCAGTCAAACATATACATATATCTAATCTTTTTTGGATTCCTTCTCATTTAGGTTCAACTAACTGTTTTAAAGAATATATATTATAAGTAGAACCTTCTGAGTTAAAGCTCTTAAAGTACCTTTCTACCTAGAATGAAAACAAGTATCTTAAAGTATAGTATCTTTGCACTATCACAGTCAACAAATTTAGTAGTCTTTTAGGTAAAATTAAATCCAGTTATGAGAAAACAGAAGCTTTTTTAGGCCGATTAGATTAAAAACTAGAGAAGTACATTCCAGCTCTGTCTCAGCTCAGTGGTCTGTTAGGGGGTTCTAGATAACTTGCTGTGCTGTGTTTAGTTGCACATTCATGTCCAACTCTTTGTGACCCCATGAACTGTAGCCCTGAAGGCTCCTTGAGGAGTGGGTTGCCATGATCTCCTCCAGGGGGTTTTCCTGGAATTGAATTCAACCCAAGAATTGAACCCAGGTCTCCCACGCTGCAGGCAGATTCTTTATCATCTGAGCCACCAGGGAAGACCAAGAATACTGGAGTAGGTAGCCATTTCCTTCTCCAGGGGACCTTCCCAACCCAGGAATTGAACCGGGGTCTCCTGCATTACAGGCAGATTCTTTACCAGCAGAGCTACCAGGGAGGTCCCTAGATACCTTACCTTATGAGAAATAATTAGAGAAAAGATGAACATATCAGATGATGTTCAGATATTGTAGGGCATGATGGTTTCTCCAAATATTTAGTGGGAAGAAAAAGTAAGAACCAAAAAAAGAAAGTATAGATTTTGTCTAGTACACTTAAATTATTACCATTAGAAATATCCAATATCAAAATTAATAGTGACTTCCTTTTCATTTGAAGGTTTCAAACACTTCCTAGTCCATGGAAAAACTGCCTTCCATGAAACACATCCCTGGTGCCTAAATGGTTGGGGAGTCCTGGGTTAGATGATGCTTTACAGGAGAGCTACCTCTTTGTATAGCCCATCAGGTGCCATTCACATTTTTCTTGTCTGAATGACATTCCACTGGCCTAGATCTATAAAATAGTTTAGACACTTATGTTTTTGTTGATTAAGAAGATGAAAGTTGTGAGTACACAGGAATTCAAATGACAGAATTTTAAAAAGAGAGTGAGATTTAAACAGGTCTACTAGTCAAAGACCTAGCAGACGCAGGATATAAAAGAAAAGACAGCTGATAGAATTCCAAGATTTCAAAATTGTGTAACCACTCAAACAGTGGGGTTTTTACAGAGGGGATCTGGAACAGGGAATTAGTATTTGGAAGAAGTCAAGAATAAATAATGCTATTGGATGATGACATGAAGTTTCCATGGAAATATGTGTAAGTTTTATAACCCTAATAAAACTTCAGGGTTATTAAAAATCCTGACTCTCTCATACTTTTTAGTCTATCCCCCACTAGTCTTGAAAAAGACAATTTTCACAGATTAGAATTCAAAACACACTTGCTGAATTTAACTCATCATGTTTTACATCATGCATTAGTTTAATACAGCATGCATCTAGCCAGATTCTCAGTGTGTAAACTGTACCACTGGCATGAGAAAGGGACTGGAAACCTGCATTAACTTTTGCCAGACAGTAGGATAGCATTCAGGAAATTACAGCTTCCGTGGCTGAAATGAGTTAATATCCTGCCAAATAGAAAGAAATGTGTTCTCTCCATGTTGCCAACAGATTAACTTAAATGCGTGTGGCAAAGACCACTAAGCCCATTTAATCAGAATTATATTTGACCAAAGTTGCAATTTCATCAAAGAATACCATAAACAAGCACACAAGCAAAATTCCTATTAGATATAATTACAGGTATGCTTAGAAATAAAACTCAGATTATACAAAAGAGAGGAAAAAAAGTGTTACAGAATATAAAGCTTGAGTGAGCATGTAATAACAGATGCTTCAGATTTTAATAATGGAATTGTCTTCTCTGAAGATATTTGATAGATATACAAAATAATATTATTGAAGTCAAGTTTGGGTTCTAGTATGTACCATAGTTATTAGTGGATATATATTTATTCATTTATTCCACAAATACAGATTGCAAATCACGAAGTTTACTTCTTAGGGAGGTTGATAAAAAAAAATCCCATAAATTCATAAATATATATAGTTACAAACTGTGAAAGGGTTACAAGGTTAGAAAGAGGTACTATTTGGAGCCAAGTCAGTTTATATCAAGTTTATGTTCTAAATTTAAAGGGTAAGAGAGTGGAGTCTTGTCTTTTCCGATCACCATTATATTTTAGATCACTTCATAGTGCCAGGCAGCACACATTATATTGGACTGAAAAATTTGGAGAGTAAGCAGAAATTAACCAGGTTAAATCTAGAGCTGAGGGTGGGGGCAGTTGAAGAATCTTCTAAGACAAAGAAACATATGAAAGATTCCAAGATGGGAGAACAATGATGCACTTGAGAACTTTCAGAACACCAGAGTATCCGGAAGAAAGAGAACAAGGGGAAAAGCAGTAAGAGATAAAGTGGATCCATGGCTTTACAGCTCATGGTAAAGATTTTGATCATTGTCTTGAGAACAGTACATGCTTGAATGTTTTTAAATAATAAAAAAGCGTTACCAGATTTGCTTCTGTAAAAACTACCACTCTAGATGCAAGACAGAAAATATGTGGATTGAAAGGTAACCAAATGTAAGTGATTTGGATGCTTCCACAGGCAAGAGATGATGGTAGCTCAGACTAGAGTAGCGGCAATGGGGATAAAAAGAAATAAAGAAATCTGGGGACTAAGAGGTAAAACTGACTTGTAGTATGTTGCAGACACTATTTTGACATTATGAACAACACAACAGAGTAACTTCCCTTAGAGGATTCTAGTTTGGAGAAAATGTGATACACTGATACACATATAAAATATAACACCCTAATAGATATTTATAAGCAAAGAAAAGATAAATAACAAAAGGTAGAGAACACCAGGAGTTAGTGAGCCACTCCTTTAGATAGGATGTTCAAGGAAGAGTTTCTTTGAGGAGGTACTGTTAAAATGAGAAGAAAATAAAGGATAAGATAGAGTCAGTGGAAGTTTGAGAGGCAGGACATTCCAGGAAGAAGGAAAAGCAAATGCAGAGGTCCTCTGATAGAACTTGTCTTGGTTTATTCAAAGAATAGCAGGCAGGCCAGTGTAGCTGGAGCAAAGCACAGAAGAAGGTTGAATGAAATGTGGTAGATTTCACTGTGATAGGAAACACAGGAGGATAATGAGTTTGGAACAGAAGGCAATGGATGCAATTTTAGACATGTTGAGTTTAAGGCACCTTTGAAACATCTAAAAAGAGATTTTAAGTAGTCATAATATGTATATGCAAAATTGGAGCTAAGAGAAGTCTGAGATCAAAATATCAATTTCATAGTCCTTGTCATACAGATGGTACATTAAACTGTGGATGTGAATTATATACCCTAGAGAGAATACACAGAAAACAGAAGGGAGCAAAGGATAGAGTCATGAGTCATTTTAGTATTTAATGACCAGGTAGAGGAAAATGAGCCTGTAAAGGAAATGGTAAATGGTAAAACGAAGATCCACATAGCTGAAGAAAGATGAAGTTATTTCAAGGAGAGTGGCCAAAAGTGTCAGTTGCTAGTGAAAAGCCAAGTACATAGAAATAGATTCAGGGATAAGGATTTCACTAGTGATCTTAAAAGAGAATTGATTTGCTGAAGTAAAGAGAGAGAAAAGAGAGAAAATGCCAGATTAGAATGGACTGAGGAGTGAATAGGAAGTGATGAAATGTTGCCACTTGGGTAGACCAGTCTTGGGAAAATTTTGGATCTGAGAATAAAATTGAAATGATGGAAGCTAGAAGAAAAACTGATTCTGAGACAGTGGTTTGGGTTGGTTTGGTGCTTTATTATGTCTTTGAAGAGGAAGACTTGTGAGCATGTTTAGATGCTGAGAAGAAGCATCAGAATATATTGAGTAGAGGGCTTCCCTGGTGGTTCAGTGGTTAAGAATCCACCTGCCAATGCAGAGGACATGGGTTCAATCCTTGGTCTGGGATGATTCCACATACGGAGGGGCAACTAAGCCCATGCACCACAACTACTGAGCCTGACCCCGCAAGCCACAACTACTGAGCCCATGTGCCACAACTATCAAAGCCTGTGTGCTCTAGAGCCCATGCTATGCAACTAAGGAAGCCACTGCAACGAGAAGCTTGTGCACTGCAACGAGAGAGTAGTTAAGCTACGCTAAGTCAATTCAGTCGTGTCCGACTCTGGGCAACCCCATAGATGGCAGCCCACCAGGCTCCCCCATCCCTGGGATTCTCCAGGCAAGAGTACTGGAGTGGGTTGCCATTTCCTTCTCCAATGCATGAAGGTGAAAAGTGAAAGTGAAGTCGCTCAGTCGTGTCCGACTCTTAGCGACCCCATGGACTGCAGCCTACCAGGCTCCTCCATCCATGGGATTTTCCAGGCAAGAGTACTGGAGTGGGGTGCCATTGCCTTCTCCAAAGAGTAGTTACCACTCACCATAATTAGTGAAAGCCTACACAAAGACTCAGCACAGCCAATAATAAATAAAAAGTACTTTAAAAAAATACTGTATGACAAGAGAAATTAAGGCAAAGGTATTTTACTAATATTGAGTATAGATTCATTTTTTGTCTTGTCATTAATTAATAATTTCATTAATGTTTATAATGAGTATATACAAAATGTAAACAAAATCATATTTTATACATCATAGTTCAGTTCAGTTCAGTCGCTCAGTTGTGTCTGACTCTTTGCGACCCCATGAACTGCAGCACACCAAGCCACCCTGTCCATCATCAACTCCCGGAATTTACCCAAACCCATGTCCATTGAGTTGATGATGCCATCAAACATCTCATCCTCTGTTGTCCCCTTCTCCTCCTGCCTTCAATCTTTCCCAACATCAGGGTCTTTTCAAATGAGTCAGCTCTTCGCATCAGGTGGCCAAAATATTGAAGTTTCAGCTTCAACATCAGTCCTTCCAATGAACACCCAGGACGGATTCCTTTAGGATGGACTAGTTGGATCTCCTTGCAGTCCAAGGGACTCTCAAAGTCTTCTCCAATGCAACAGATCAAAAGCATCAGTTCCTACTTATTTTCATCATTGTCATACTTCAATTTTCTTCACATTTTCAAAGTATTCTAACAAAAAAAGTGAAAAATTAACATGTACTCTAGTTATATACCCATATATAATTATTATATACAAATAGTTTCTACTTTCTAGATTCACCTTTTTTTAGTAATTTATTTCATCATAATATTTAACATGGCATTTTCCATTTATATGGTGAAATTTTATTTACAGTTATATTCATTTGATGTTTTCTTTCGTTTAAAAAAATTGAAATTATAGGGGAAAAAAACCACAGGGAAAAAACTCTAAATTTCTAAAACTTCTAAAATTATAAAAAATTCTAAATTCTTTATTATAACCAGCAATTATCACCAATGAAACTTGAACTAAAAATATATCAGTTCATAGATGTAGTCACTACATCTTAATAATGGTTTTGTGGTTAATATGACTAAAAATGAATGAATAAAAATAGCAATGAGAAAGAAAATCTCATTCAGTTGGTTCTCAGCCTTTCATGTTATAGTCTGAAAAGAGATAATATTCAGATATTTATGTGTTTACCTATTTTGCTTCTTTTTAATTTTTTTAAATATTATTTTATTTTACAATATTGTATTGGTTTTGCCATACATCAAAATGAATCAGCCACAGGTATACATGTGTTCCCCATCCTGAATCCTCCTCCCTCCTCCCTCCCCATACCATCCCTCTGGGTCGTCCCAATGCACCAGCCCCAGGCATCTGGTATCAGGCATCGAACCTGGACTGGCGACACATTTCAAATATGATATTATACATATTTCAATGCCATTCTCCCAAATCATCCCACCCTCTCCCTCTCCCAGAGTCCAAAAGACTATTCTATACATTGGTGTCTCCTTTGCTGTCTTGTATACAGGGTAATTGTTACCCTCTTTCTAAATTCCATATATATGCATTCGTATACTGTATTTGTGTTTTTCTTTCTGGCTTACTTCACTCTGTATAATAGGCTCCAGTTCCATTCACCTCATTAGAACTGATTCAAATGTATTCTTTTTAATGGCTGAGTAATACTCCATGGTATATGGAGTATATGTACCACTGCTTTCTTATCCATTCATCTGCGGATGGACATCTAGATTGCTTCCATGTCCTGGCTATTATAAACAGTGCTGCGATGAACATTGGGGTGCACGTGTCTCTTTCAGTTCTGGTTTTCTCAGTGTGTATGCCCAGCAGTGGGATTGCTGGATCATAAGGCAGTTCTATTCCCAGTTTTTTGAGGAATCTCCATACTGTTCTCCATAGTGGCTGTACTAGCTTGCATTCCCACCAACAGTGTAAGAGGGTTCCCTTTTCTCCACACCCTCTCCAGCATTTATTGCTTGTGGACTTTTGGATCACAGCCATTCTGACTGGCATGAAATGGTACCTCATAGTGGTTTTGATTTGCATTTCTCTGATAACGAGTGATGTTGAGCATCTTTTCATGTGTTTGTTAGCCATCTGTATGTCTTCTTTGGAGAAATGTCTATTTAGTTCTTTGGCCCATTTTCTGATTGGGTCATTTATTTTTCTGGAATTGAGCTGTAGGAGTTGCTTGTATATTTTTGAGATTAGTTGTTTGTCAGTTGCTTCATTTGCTATTATTTTCTCCCATTCTGAAGGCTGTCTTTTCACCTTGCTTATGGTTTCCTTTGTTGTGCAGAAGCTTTTAAACTTAATTAGGTCCCATTTGTTTAATTTTGATTTTATTTCCAGTATTCTGGGAGGTGGGTCATAGAGGATTCTGCTGTGATGTAAGTCAGAGAGTGTTTTGCCTATGTTTTCCTCTAGGAGTTTTATGGATTCTGGTCTTACATTTAGATCTTTAATCCATTTTGAGTTTATTATGGTGTATGGTGTTAGAAAGTACTTCAGTTTCATTCTTTTACAAGTGTTTGACCAGTTTTCATGAACAGTATGAAAAGGCAAAATGATAGGATACTGAGAGAGAAACTCCCCAGGTCAATAGGGGCCCAATATGCTACTGGAGATCAGTGGAGAAATAACTCCAGAAAGAATGAAGGGATGGAGCCAATGCAAAAAGAATACCCAGCTGTGGATGTGTCTGGTGATAGAAGCAAAGTCCGATGCTGTAAAGAGCAATATTGCATAGGAACCTGGAATGTCAGGTCCATGAATCAAGGCAAATTGGAAGTGGTCAAACAAGAGATGGCAAGAGTGAATGTCGACATTCTAGGAACCAGCGAACTAAAATGGACTGGAATGGGTGAATTTAACTCAGAGGACCATTATATCTACTGCTGTGGGCAGGAATCTCTCAGAAGAAATGGAGTGGTCATCATGGTCAACAAAAGAGTCCGAAATGCAGTACTTGGATGCAATCTCAAAAACGACAGAATGATATCTGTTCGTATCCAAGGCAAACCATTCAGTATCACAGTAATGCAAGTCTATGCCCCAACCAGTAACGCTGAAGAAGCTGAAGTTGAACGGTTCTATGAAGACTAACAAGACCTTTTAGAACTAACACCCAAAAAAGATGTCCTTTTCATTACAGGGGACTGGAATGCAAAAGTAGGAAGTCAAAAAACACCTGGAGTAACAGGCAAATTTGGCCTTGGAATACGGAATGAAGCAGGGCAAAGACTAAAAGGGTTTTGCAAAGAAAACACACTGGTCATAGCAAATACCCTCTTCCAACAACACAAGAGAAGACTCTATACATGGACATCACCAGATGGTCAACACTGAAATCAGATTGAGTATATTCTTTGCAGCCAAAAATGGAGAAGCTTTATACAATCAGCAAAAACAAGACCAGGAGCTGACTGTGGCTCAGACCATGAACACCTTATTGCCAAATTCAGACTGAAATTGAAGAAAGTAGGGAAAACCACTAGACCGTTCAGGTATGACCTAAATCAAATCCCTTATGATTATACAGTGCAAGTGAGAAATAGATTTCAGGGCCTAGATCTGATAGATAGAGTGCCTGATGAACTATGGAATGAGGTTCGTGACATTGTACAGGAGACAGGGATCAAGACCATCCCCATGGAAAAGAAATGCAAAAAAGCAAAATGGCTGTCTGGGGAGGCCTTACAAATAGCTGTGAAAAGAAGAGAAGCAAAAAGCAAAGGAGAAAAGGAAAGATATAAACATCTGAATGCAGAATTCCAAAGAATAGCAAGAAGAGATAAGAAAGCCTTCTTCAGCAATCAATGCAAAGAAATAGAGGAAAACAACAGAATGGGAAAGACTAGGGATCTCTTCAAGAAAATCAGAGATACCAGTGGAACATTTCATGAAAAGATGGGCTCGATAAAGCACAGAAATGGTATGGACCTAACAGAAGAAGAAGATATTAAGAAGAGGTGGCAAGAATACACAGAAGAACTGTACAAAAAAGAGTTTCATGACCAAGATAATCATGATGGTGTGATCACTGACCTAGAGCCAGACATCCTGGAATGTGAAGTCAAGTGGGCCTTAGAAAGCATCACTACGAACAAAGCTAGTGGAGGTGATGGAATTCCAGTGGAGCTATTCCAAATTCTGAAAGATGATGCTGTGAAAGTGCTGCACTCAATATGCCAGCAAATTTGGAAAACTCAGCAGTGGCCACAAGATTGGAAAAGGTCAGTTTTCATCCCAATCTCAAAGAAAGGCAATGCCAAAGAGTGCTCAAACTACCGCACAATTGCACTCATCTCACACACTAGTAAAGTAATGCTCAAAATTCTCCAAGCCAGGCTTCAGCACTATGTGAACCGTGAACTTCCTGATGTTCAAGCTGGTTTTAGAAAAGGCAGAGGAACCAGAGATCAAATTGCCAACATCCGCTGGATCATGGAAAAAGCAAGAGAGTTCCAGAAAATCATCTGTTTCTGCTTTATTGACTATGCCAAAGCCTTTGACTGTGTAGATCACAATAAACTGTGGAAAATTCTGAAAGAGATGGGAATACCACTTGATCTGCCTCTTGAGAAATCTGTATGCAGGTCATGAAGCAACAGTTAGAACTGGTCATGGAACAACAGACTGGTTTCAGATAGGAAAAGGAGTTCATCAAGGCTGTATATTGTCACCATGTTTATTTAACTTATATGCAGAGTACATCATGAGAAACGCTGGACTGGAAGAAACACAAGTTGGAATCAAGATTGCTGGGAGAAATATCAATAAACTCAGATATGCAGATGACACCACCCTTATGGCAGAAAGTGAAGAGGAACTCAAAAGCCTCTTGATGAAAGTAAAAGTGGAGAGTGAAAAGGTTGGCTTAAAGCTCAACATTCAGAAAACGAAGATCATGGCATCTGGTCCCATCACTACATGGGAAATAGATGGAGAAACAGTGGAAACAGTGTCAGACTTTCTTTTTCTGGGCTCCAAAATCACTGCAGATGGTGACTGCAGCCATGAAATTAAAAGACGCTTACTCCTTGGAAGGAAAGTTATGACCAACCTACATAGCATATTCAAAAGCAGAGACATTACTTTGCTAACAAAGGTTCGCCTAGTCAAGGCTATGGTCTTTCCTGTGGTTATGTATGGATGTGAGAGCTGGACTGTGAAGAAGGCTGAGGGCCGAAGAATTGATGCTTTTGAACTGTGGTGTTGGAGAAGACTCTTGAGAGTCCCTTGGACTGCAAGGAGATCCAACCAGTCCATTCTGAAGGAGATCAGCCCTGGGATTTCTTTGGAAGGAATGATGCTAAAGCTGAAACTCCAGTATTTTGGCCACCTCATGCGAAGAGTTGACTCACTGGAGAAGGCTCTGATTCTGGGGGGGATTGGGGGCAGGAGGAGAGGGGGATGACAAAGGATGAGATGGCTGAATGGCATCACTGGCTCGATGGATGTGGGTCTGTGTTACCTCCGGGAGTTGGTGATGGACGGGGAGGCCTGGCGTGCTGTGATTCATAGGGTTGCAAAGAGTTGGACACGACTGAGTGACTGATATGATCTGACCAGTTTTCCCAGCACTACTTGTTAAAGAGATTGTCTTTAATCCATTGTATATTCTTGCCTCCTTTGTCAAAGATAAGGTGTCCATATGTGCGTGGATTTATCTCTGGGCTTTCTATTTTGTTCCATTGATCTATATTTCTGTCTTTGTGCCAGTACCATACTGTCTTGATAACTGTGGCTTTGTAGTAGAGCCTGAAGTCAGGCAGGTTGATTCCTCCAGTTCCATTCTTCTTTCTCAAGATAGCTTTGGCTATTTAAGGTTTTTTGTATTTCCATACAAATTGAGAAATTTTTCGTTCTAGCTTTGTGAACGAAGCTTTCGTTCTAGCTTTGTGTGGGTAGCTTAATAGGGATTGCATTGAATCTATAAATTGCTTTGGGTAGTATACTCATTTTCACTTTATTGATTCTGCCAATTCATGAACATGGTATATTTCTCCATCTATTAGTGTCGTCTTTGATTTCTTTCACCAGTGTTTTATAGTTTTCTTTATATAGGTCTTTAGTTTCTTTAGGTAGATATATCCCTAAGTATTTTATTCTTTTCATTGCAATGGTGAGTGGAATTGTTTCCTTAATTTCTCTTTCTGTTTTCTCATTATTAGTGTACAGGAATGAAAGGGATTTCTCTGTGTTGATTTTATATCCTGCAACTTTACTATATTCATTGATTAGTTCTAGTAATTTTCTGGTGGAGTCTTTAGGGTTTTCTTTGTAGAGGATCATGTCATCTGCAAACAGGGAGAGTTTTACTTCTTTTCTAATTTGGATTCCTTTTATTTCTTTTTCTGCTCTGATTGCTGTGGCCAAAACTTCCAAAACTATGTTGAATAGTAATGGTGAAAGTGGGCATCCTTGTCTTGTTCCTGACTTTAGAGGAAATGCTTTCATTTTTTCACCATTGAGGATAATGTTTGCTGTGGGTTTGTCATATATAGCTTTTATTATGTTGAGGTATGTTCCTTCTATTCCTGCTTTCTGAAGAGTTTTTATCATAAATGGATGTTGAACTTTGTCAAAAGCTTTCTCTGCATCTATTGAGATAATCATATGGTTTTTGTTTTTCAATTTGTTAATGTGGTGTATTTCGTTGATTGACTTGCGGATATTGAAGAATCCTTGCATTCCTGGGATAAAGCCCACTTGGTCATGGTGTATGATCTTTTTAATGTGTTGTTGGATTCTGATTGCTAGAATTTTGTTAAGGATTTTTGCATCTATGTTCATCAGTGATATTGGCCTGTAGTTTTCTTTTTTTGTGGCATATTTGTCCAGTTTTGGTATTAGGGTGATGATGGCCTCATAGAATGAGTTTGGAAGTTTCCTTCCTCTGCAATTTTCTGGAACAGTTTGAGTAGGATAGGTGTTAGCTCTTCTCTAAATTTGTGGTAGAATTCAGCTGTGAAGCCGTCTGGACCTGGGCTTTTGTTTGCTGCAAGATTTCTGATTACAGTTTCAATTTCCGTGCTTGTGATGGGTCTGTTAAGATTTTCTATATCTTCCTGATCCAGTTTTGGAAAGTTGTACTTTTCTGAAGAATTTGTCCATTTCTTCCACGTTGTCCATTTTATTGCCATATAATTGTTGATAGTAGTCTCTTATGATCCTTTGTACTTCTGTGTTATCTGTTGTGATCTCTCCATTTTCATTTTTAATTTTATTGATTTGATTTTTCTCCTTTGTTTCTTGATGAGTCTGGCTAATGGTTTGTCAATTTTATTTCTCCTTTCAAAGAACCAGCTTTTGGCTTTGTTGATTTTTGCTATGGTCTCTTTTGTTTCTTTTGCATTTATTTCTGCCCTAATTTTTAAGATTTCTTTCCTTCTACTAATCTTGGGGTTCTTCATTTCTTCCTTTTCTAGTTGCTTTAGGTGTAGAGTTAGGTTATTTATTTGACTTTTTTCTTGTTTCTTGAGGTATGCCTGTATTGCTATGAACTTTCCCCTTAAGACTGCTTTTACTGTGTCCTACATGTTTTGTGTTGCTGTGTTTTCATTTTCATTCATTTCTATGCAAATTTTGATTTTTTTTTATTTCTTCTGTGATTTGTTGGTTACTCAGCAGCGTGTTGTTCAGCCTCCAAATGTTGGTATTTTTAATAGTTTTTCTCCTGTTATTGAGATCTACTCTTACAGCATTGTGGTCAGAAAAGATGCTTGGAATGATTTCAATTTTTCTGACTTTACCAAGGCTAGATTTATGGCCCAGGATATGATCTATCCTGGAGAAGGTTCCGTGTGCACTTGAGAAAAAGGTGAAATTCATTGTTTTGGGATGAAATGTCCTATAGATATCAATTAGGTCTAACTGGTCTATTGTATCGTTTAAAGTTTGTGTTTCCTTGTTAATTTTCTGTTTAGTTGATCTATCCGTTGGTGTGAGTGGGGTATTAAAGTCTCCTACTATTATTGTGTTATTGTTGATTTCTCCTTTCTTACTTGTTAGTATTTGTCTTACGTATTGCGGTGCTCCTATGTTGGGTGCATATATATTTATAATTGTTATATCTTCTTCTTGGATTGATCCTTTGAGCATTATGTAGTGACCTTCTTTGTCTCTTTTCACAGCCTTTGTTTTCAAGTCTATTTTATCTGATATGAGTATTGCTAGTCCTGCTTTCTTTTGGTCTCTATTTTCATGGAAAATCTTTTTCCAGCCCTTCGCTTTCAGTCTGTTTTGTCCCCTGTTTTGATGTGGGTCTCTTGTAGACAACATATGTAGGGGTCTTGTTTTTGTATCCATTCGGCCAGTCTCTGTCTTTTGGTTGGTGCATTCAACCCATTTACATTTAAGGTAATTATTGATAAGTATGATCCCATTGCCATTTACTTTATTGTTTGGGGTTCGAATTTATACACCCTTTTTGTGTTTCCTGTCTAGAGAATATCCTTTAATATTTGTTGGGGAGCTGGTTTGGTGGTGCTGAATTCTCTCAGCTTTTGCTTGTCTGTAAAGCTTTTGATTTCTCCTTCATATTTGAATGAGATCCTTGCTGGGTACAATAATCTGGGCTGTAGCTTATTTTCTTTCATCACTTTAAGTATGCCTTGCCATTCCCTCCTGGCTTGGAGAGTTTCTATTGAAAGATCAGCTGTTATCCTTATGGGAATTCCCTTGTGTGTTATTTGTTGTTTTTCCCTTGCTGCTTTTAATATTTGTTCTTTGTGTTTGATCTTTGTTAATTTGATTAATATGTGTCTTGGGGTGTTTCGCCTTGGGTTTATCCTATTTGGGACTCTCTGAGTTTCTTGGACTTGAGTGATTATTTCCTTCCCCATTTTAGGGAAGTTTTCAACTATTATCTCCTCTAGTATTTTTCTCATGATCTTTCTTTTTGTCTTTTTCTTCTGGGACTCCTATGATTTGAATGTTGTAACGTTTAATATTGTCCTGGAGGTCTCTGAGATTGTCCTCATTTCTTTTAATTCATTTTTCTTTTTTCTCCTCTGAGTCATTTATTTCTACCATTCTATCTTCTAATTCACTAATTCTATCTTCTGCCTCTGTTATTCTACTATTTGTTGCCTCCAGAGTGTTTTTGATCTCATTTATTGCATTATTCATTATATATTGATTCTTTTATTTCTTCTAGGTCCTTGTTAAACCTTTCTTGCATCTTCTCAATGCTTTTCTCCAGGCTATTTATCTGTGATTCCATTTTGATTTCCAGATTTTGGATTAATTTCACTCTCATTATTTGGAATTCTTTATCAGGTAGATTTGCTATTTCTTCCTCTTTGGTTTGGTGGGCATTTATCCTGTTCCTTTACCTGCTGGGTATTCTTCTGTCTCTTCATCTTGTTTAAATTGCTGAGTTTGGGTTGTCCTTACTGTATTCTGGCAGTTTGTGGAGTTCTCTTTATTGTGGTGTTTCCTCACTGTGTGTGCGTTTGTACAGGTGGCTTGTCAAGGTTTCTTGTTTAGGGAAACTTGTGTCGGTGTTCTGGTGGGTGGAGCTGGATTTCTTCTCTCTGGAGTGCAATGAAGTGTCCAGTAATGAGTTATGAGATGTCTATGGTTTTGGGGTGACTTTGGGTAGCCTGTATATTGGAGCTCAGGGCTGTGTTCCTGTGTTGCTGGAGAATTTGCTTGGTATGTCTTGCCATGGGACTTGTTGGCTCTTGTGTGGCGCTTGGTTTCAGTGTAGGTATGGAGGCATTTGATGAGCTCCTGTCAATTAATGTTCCCTGGAGTCAGGGTTTGGACTTAAGCCTCCTGCTTCCATTTATCAGTCTTATTTTTACAGTAGTATCAAAACTTCTACTTCTATACAGCACTATTGATAAAACATCACGGGGTTTTAGTTTATTGCCTGTTGCTTCCCCGGCGGTTCCCTCTGTTATAGACTCTTCTGTTTGCTGGTCTCTTCAGTGTCTGATTTCCACCCTGATACAAAGGGGGCGGTGATGGACACCCTTTTTTTTTTTTTTTTTTTAGACTCACTTGTTCAGTGGCGCTGTGGGGAGGGAGGGACGCTGCAAATCAATAACACTGGCGTGTGCTCGCAGTGCCTCAGCCACACTGGGCCTCCCCCCACTCACAGCGCTTGTAGCCTCCCTGCCCACCCTGCTCAGGCTCTAGGTTTCCCCGCCGGAACCATCCTCGGCCTGCCCTGGGCTGCTTGCCCCTCCGAGGTCTAAGCCGCTCAAGTTCAGGCACTCAGGTAGTCCTCAGAGGCCCAGACTCCATTGGGCCTGCGTTTTGTGCCCTTTGCAGGTTCCAGCAGCACAGGTGATGAGGTGTTTAGCAAGCACAGCTTCTGCGACTTATTGCCTCCCGGCCACTCGGTTTTCTAGGTATACAACCGGTGCACCTTCTCAGGCAGATGTTGACCGACCAGAGCCCCAGGAAGCTTTAGTTAGCAAAGATGCCTGTTTACAGTTTTGTAGATAATGTCTCTCTGGGGCTGCGATTGCCTCCCTCCAGCTCTGGCTGCCTGTCACCAGAGGGGAACAGTCTACAGCCGGCTATCTCTGTACAGTCCTTTGTTCTGTGCACGGGCCTGGCGGTGTCTTAGGTTTGGGTTGGCTTTTCGCGTGGTAGATATCCCACAGTCTGGTTTGCTAGCCCAAATTATTTTGCTCAGGTAGCGCTCGGGATATTCAGGCCAGTCCTTACTCTAAGCGATGCAGCCCACGCAGCACCTCCATGCCCAGCCCCTGCTTGCTAATGGCGGATGCAGGCATCTGCGCTGCTTCTCTGCTGGGGAAGTTATCGTAGGGCTCGTAATCTGTGGGTTTTAATTGTTTATTTATTTTTCCTCCCTGTTATGTTGCCCTCTGTGCTTCTCAGGCTCAGCACAGACTCGGCAGTGAGAATGTTTCCTGGTGTTTGGAAACTTCTCTCTTTTTAAGACTCCCTTCCCCGGACAAAGGTCCGTCCCTCCCTCTTTTGTCTCTTTTTTTTTTGTCTTTTATATTTTTTCCTACCTCCTTTAGAAGGCAATGGGTTGCTTTTCTGGGTGCCTGATGTCCTCTGCCGGCATTCAGAAGTTGTTTTGTGGAATTTACTCGGCGTTTGAATGTTCTTTTGACGAATTTGTGGAGGAGAAAGTGTTCTCCCCGTCCTATTCCTCTGCCATCTTAGCTCCTCCCCCCATTTTTCTTCTTAATGCTTTATTTATGAACAGTAGCAGCACATTTTTACAAAAAATATATGTTAATTTCTATGAGGAAAATTAGTAATATGCGTACTGACGTACAGTAGATTTATAATGTTATATTAGTTTTAGATAAAGCCCTTTATTTAGAAGACAGACCACCCCAAAAATGTTGCTATAATCTATGTCAAAAGGTGTACTGCCTATATTTTCCTCTAGGAGTTTTATGTTTTCAGGTCTTACATTTAGATCTTTAATTCATTTTGAGTTTATTTTTGTATATGGTTTTAGAGAAGCTTCTAATTTCATTCTTTTACATGTAGCTGTCCAGTTTTCCTAGCACCACTTATTGAACAGACTTTTTCTCCATTGTATATCTTGGCTCCTCTGTCATAGATTAATTGACTGTGTCTAGGTTTATTTGTGTTCTTTCTATTCTATTCCATTGAACTACGTTTCCATTTTTGTTTCAGTACCATCATGTTTGATTACTGTAGCTTTGTAGTGTAAGTCAGGGAGTATGAAATTCCCAGCTTTGTTCTTCTTTCTCAAGATTGCTTTGACTACTGGGATATTTCATAGCTCCATATAAATTTTAGGATTATTTGTTCTAGTTCTGAAGAAATTGTCATGGGTATTTTGATAGGCATTGCATTAAATCTGTAGATTGTCTTGGGTAGTATTGACATTTTAATAATACTAGTTCTTTTAATCCAAGAACACAGGATATCTCACCATTTCTTTGCATCATTTTCAAGTTTTTTCATCAATATATTATAGTTTTCAGAGTATAGATCTTTCATAACATTCAAATATTTAATGTATTATGTTCAAACACCTAAGCCATCATTCAAAAAAACCCATAAAGAATGTGCTATTTTTGTATTCCTATGTAGGAAGTATGTGACTTAGCATTAGCATTAATGATTCTTTAATTTTCTTTCTAGCAAGAACAAAATGAAAGATAAGATTGAAAATACATATGATGCAAATTATTTTGAAATCTGACTGACAAGATAAGGAGTTTGAATTTCAGACTCTATCACAGTGAAAAACCACTGAAATGTTTAACCAGCAAAGGGAAGACATATGATAAGGTGTGAGGTTGGCTGGAACCATTAAAGATTAATTCAATCTTCCATCACTCATTTAAGAAATATTTATTGAGTGTCTCTAACATACCAGACAAGGTTTTAAAAGCTGACTCATGGGCCAAATGCCTGAAATACCTCTATTCTCTATTTCAAATCATGAAAGTCAAGTCAATCGTCTGCATTCTAATTTCTCTATCCAAAAAGGAATGCTGTAGGTATTTCTTGAAAACACTCTTTAAGACTGGGATTTAACAGAAGTGGACACAGCAGGGAAGAAATGTAATGCACTTGAAAATAGAGAAGTTAGTGAGGCACTGGAGATTCAAGAAGCAAATCCATGGCATAAGGACAGCAAAAACTATGTTTTGGCAAAGAAGCCTGGCTGGGATTTTCAGTGATTATGTGTGCTCACTCACAAACTAATATGGCCACTGCTTTGCTCACAGTAGCCAGATCTGATCAATTCATAGCTTTATTCGTGCATGCCACTGTTTGGCCAGTGCAAACTACTAGAAGTGCAACTGGATAACTGACCAAAGACATAAGAGTGATTTCGAGGCGCCACAGCTTGGAAGGAGATCAGTCCTGGGTGTTCATTGGAAGGACTGATACTGAAGCTGAAACTCCAATACTTTGGCCACCTCATGTGAAGAGTTGACTCATTGGAAAAGACTCTGATGATGGGAAGGATTGGGGGCAGGAAGAGAAGGGGATGGCAGAGGATGAGATAGCTGGATGGCATCACCGACTTGATGGACGTGAGTTTGAGTGAACTCCGGGAGTTGGTGATGGACAGGGAGGGCTGGCGTGCTGAGATTCATGGGGTTGCAAAGAGTCAGACACGACTGAGTGACTGAGCTGAGCTGAGCTGATCCTCTACCAAGTCTGAACCTAGGCAATACATAGAGAAGAATAGAAAGAGACTATATGCATATATTATCACTATATGCCACATTGAAAATTTTCATGACTTCAAAGTATTTTATGAATATTTCTGAGGGTTGAACTGCTTGTCACAGTGTTGACATGAAGTCATTCAAATGCTCTTCTGTAGTAATGAACACTGGCAAAAGTTAAGCACAAAACAATGAACTGACAGAGGTTATATTTCTTTATATACTTTCTGTTAATCATTTTCACCATTTATATTATATATATGTGTGTGTGTGTGTGTGTGTGTGTGTGTGTGTGTGTATGTTATAACTCACCAGTCAAAAAATACAAGCACAGACACAGATGATTAATTATAAGTTCATATATGTGTAAAGTTACAGAACAAATGATTAACCACTTCATCATTGCCCCACTGATTTTGAGAACCATCTCAGTATGTAGGATTCCAGGATTGATCTCCTTCAGAATGGACTGGTTGGATCTTCTTGCAGTCCAAGGGACTCTCAAGAGTCTTCTCCAACACCACAGTTCAAAAGCATCAATTCTTCGGCGCTCAGCCTTCTTCACAGTCCAGCTCTCACATCCATACATGACCACAGGAAAGACCATAGCCTTGACTAGGCGAACCTTTGTTGGTAAAGTAATGTCTCTGCTTTTGAATATGCTATCTAGGTTGGTCATAACTTTCCTTCCAAGGAGTAAGCGTCTTTTAATTTCATGGCTGCAGTCACCATCTGCAGTGATTTTGGAGCCCAGAAAAACAAAGTCTGACACTGTTTCCACTGTTTCCCCATCTATTTCCCATGCAGTGATGGGACCAGATGCCATGATCTTCGTTTTCTGAATGTTGAGCTTTAAGCCAACCTTTTCACTCTCCACTTTCACTTTCATCAAGAGGCTTTTTAGCCCCTCTTCACTTTCTGCCATAAGGGTGGTGTCATCTGCATATCTGAGGTTATTGATATTTCTCCCGGCAATCTTGATTCCAACTTCTGTTTCTTCCAGTCCTGCGTTTCTCATGATGTACTCTGCATATAAGTTAAATAAACAGGGTGACAATATACAGCCTTGACGTACTCCTTTTCCTATTTGGAACCAGTCTGTTGTTCCATGACCAGTTCTAACTGTTGCTTCCTGACCTGCATACAGATTTCTTAAGAGGCAGGTCAGGTGGTCTGATATTCCCATCTCTTTCAGAATTTTCCATAGTTTATTGTGATCCACACAGTCAAAGGCTTTGGCATAGTCAATAAAGCAGAAATAGATGTTTTTCTGGAACTCTCTTGCTTTTTCGATGATCCAGCGGATGTTGGCAATTTGATCTCTGGTTCCTCTGCCTTTTCTAAAACCAGCTTGAACATCAGGAAGTTCACGGTTCACATATTGCTGAAGCCTGGCTCTTATAGTTACTTCTAAAGTTTAAAGGTCTTTAATTTACAAGTAGTTCATTGTAATAGACTGCCATTCTCCCCAACTGGTGGATTTTAAGAACTTTACTCAAAATGCTTGTAAAATGCTTGGGATTAACAATGATAGCTTCAGATAACAGGCAGAGTTAAAAGGCATAAGAAATAATTTTATTTATGTTTTTATTTATGTATGTACTGCCACCTGGGAGCTCTTGAAAAAGAAAGGTATTATAGAAATGCAATTTATTGATAAAAATTTGTGTCATAACAAAAGGAAAGGATCTATAAAAAGCCATAAAATTTCCTGAGAAGGTGACTTACTGATGGTGTTAAGTATTCACAACAATAACAAAAGGGCAGCTCTCATAATTGTTCCTGTGACCAAAGAACCACATTAGTAACTCACAGCAAAGGCTGACAGCTTTCTCAGAACTGACTACAGAATTTTCCATAGTACAAGTTCATCAGACAAAGTTTCTGCCTTACGGGACAAACTACTGCAGATTATCACAGGCCCTTATCTCCTAAATACCTTACCATCTCCTTACTCACACAATTCTTTTGTTTGTTTGTTTGTTTTTAAGAAAAAGGCAATCTGATACAAGAATGACTAAGAAATAGTAGTCTGAACTTCAGAAACTCATTTATTTGAATGAGTCATGCAAGGACTAGGAAATACTTCTTTTTTTTTTACCATATCAGAAGTAACTCAGAGCTTTGTTGAGGTAAGGTACCCAGACTAAAAAGAATAAGAGGAAGCTCTCATTGGTCCACAGATGAATGGCTGAAATGGAAAAACACTTTCTGTGGGGAAAATTTAAGAGAATTTTGTTATTCAGCTGAAAGAAGAAAATTGTAGGAATTTACTAAATTTAAACATAGAAATCACTTGAATTTCTGGGAGAGGGAAGGGTATTGCTGATTAATTTTTCTTAACTTTGTAGTATTAAATTAGAGACAGGTTTCTCAACCTGGCAGTACATCAGACTACTTGCTGCTGCTGCTGCTGCTAAGTCGCTTCAGTCGTGTCTGACTCTGTGTGACCCCATAGACGGCAGCCCACCAGGCTCCGCCGTCCCTGGGATTCTCCAGGCAAGAACACTGGAGTGGGCTGCCATTTCCTTCTCCAATGCATAAAAGTGAAAAGTGAAAGTGAAGTCGCTCAATAGTGTCCAACTCTTAGCGAGCTCATGGACTGCAGCCCACCAGGCTCCTCCATCCATGGGATTTTTCCAGGCAAGAGTACTAGAATGGGGTGCCATTGCCTTCTCCTCAGACTACTTCAGTTCACTTCAGTCTCTCAGTAATGTCTGACTCTTTGCGACCCCATGAATCGCAGCACGCCAGGCCTCCCTGTCCATCACCAACTCCTGGAGTTCACCCAGACTCACGTCCATTGAGTCAGTGATGCCATCCAGCCATCTCATCCTCTGTTGTCCCCTTCTCCTCCTGCCCCCAATCCCTCCCAGCATCAGAGTCTTCTCTAATGAGTCAACTCTTCGCATGAGGTGGCCAAAGTACTGGAGTTTCAGCTTTAGCATCATTCCTTCCAAAGAAATCCCAGGGCTGATCTCCTTCAGAATGGACTGGTTGAATCTCCTTGCAGTCAAAGGGACTCTCAAGAGTCTTCTCCAACACCACACTTCAAAAGCATCAACTCCTCGGCACTCAGCTTTCTTCACAGTCCAGCTCTCACATCCATACATGGCCACAGGAAAAACCATAGCCTTGACTAGATGGACCTTTGCTGGCAAAGTAATGTCTCTGCTTTTGAATATGCTATCTAGGTTGGTCATAATTTTCCTTCCAAGGAGTAAGCGTCTTTTAATTTCATGGCTGCAGTCACCATCTGCAGTGATTCTGGAGCCCAAAAAAATAAAGTCTGATACTGTTTCCACTGTTTCTCCATCTATTTCCCATGCAGTGATGGGACCAGATGCCATGATCTTCGTTTTCTGAATGTTGAGCTTTAAGCCAACTTTTTCACTCTCCTCTTTCACCTTCATCAAGAGGCTTTTAGTTCCTCTTCACTTTCTGCCATAAGGGTGGTGTCATCTGCATATCTGAGGTTATTGATATTTCTCCCGGCAATCTTGATTCCAGCTTGTGCTTCTTCCAGCCCAGCATTTCTCATGATGTGCTCTGCATATAAGTTAAATAAGCAGAGTGACAATATATAGCCTTGATGTACTCCTTTTCCTATTTGGAACCAGTCTGTTGTTCCACGTCCAGTTCTAACTGTTGCTTCCTGGCCTGCATACAAATTTCTCAAGAGGCAGGTCAGACTATTTAGAGAGGCTTAAAACACCACTACCTAAAGCCCATTCCCATGGATTCACCGTAAATCTGTGAAAATTATTGAAAGCTCTCTCAATGTTTCCAACATGCATATAGGGTTGAGAACCAATGAATTAGAGAATATTCACATAGTTGAAGCCAGCTGATATTTTTAGGGAATTAACAAAAACATTTTAGGCCAGTTTTTCTCAAACAAGGTCATCCACTATTGATACCGTGTAGGTCCTGTGAGGCTCCAGGGCACAGGCCTTTGTGTCCTTCATTTCTTTGATTATAAGAAACAGCCTTCATTCAGCTTCCATGACCTTTCCTGAGCTCCAATGGGCAAATTCAAGCTGCCCATTGAAGGGATGGTTGGGAAGGGATGGTTGGGGACCAGGGAGAAAGAGTCAAGAGCAGCCTCGGGGCAAGTTCCTATTTACCCATCAAGGGATACACACAACAATATCTTTGAGCTATTTTACAGATACTGAAATCCCCTCCAGGTGGGAGAAGTTAATGATTAACAAGGGTATGCTACCCACAAGCATGTTGACCCCAGACCAGTTGGACCTGAAGGTTGATGATTCTGACTTCTACTTACCTCAGAATCATCAGAAGAATGCCCACAAGCTGCTTGTGCCCTCTTTGCTGATCACTCCCTCTTTGAACAATCACTATAAAACTTCTCACTATCTTCCCCAAGTTGGGACACATGGTTTTGAGGGCATTAACCCACTGTGTCTCCCTTTGCCTGGTAAAGTAATAAAGCTATCCTTTTCTATTTCAACCAGAACTCTGTCTCTGAGATTTGATTCAGCACCAGTGTACAGAGAAACCAAGCTTTCTGCATCACTATTATCAAAATCATCTGAAGAGTTGTTTTGAAATATATAGGACAGGCCAACTTTGGCACACCTCTCATCTAAACCCATAATGTAACATTTTGACAAAGACTCTCTTTGACTAAACATTACTCAGGCTGCTCTAAGCCCTCTTCTTAACTAGCTTTGACCTTGGCCCTTGGTGGGTCTGCATAGCTCAATCTTACCAGGAATTCTGTTAAGCCAGTTCAGAAGGAATCTTCCCAAATTCAATATCTGATCATCCTTGCTCTCTGATCACCCCAAAATGCCTTCAGTAAGAACTGAATTAGGTCAGTTTTGCCAGAATTTCCCCTATATTGATGTCTCCTCTTAGTAATTTTCTATTTACCAATTTCCCCAACTAACCTACTCTTTAGCTAAAAAATCCCTACTTACTCTTGTATCTGAAGTTGAGCTTCATCTCTCTCTTCCTTATTTCAATAGTCTTGACACCCATCAAGATAGTCAAAGTTTCCTTGCCACTTCAGCAAGTTTCAGAATGACTTTTCTTTAACACGTGACATTCTGAGGCCTTCCTCCGTCTATGCCAAAACTGGGAACCACTCCAGTAGACCACTGAAGTGACATCACTCTAAGATGGGTTACCACCCAAGTACTACAAACTTCAGTTTCAGGTCTCAAGGAAAGAGTGCAATATAAAACCATGTACATGAAGAAAGAATATGTGATTTTCCTTGCCCAAAATAGTAAACTGAATGCATGTGGCCCTGTGGTAAATATTGTAGGAATAAAATCCTATCCTTTGGGATAACAGAAATGCAGAACTATAAAAATGTGTAAAGGATTTGAGTAATGGTTTTGTTGGAAGAGAAAAAAGAGAGAGGCAAAAAAATAAGAAAAAGAAACACAAACCAGCACTTTTAAGAGAATACAATTTTTAAAAAGGGAAACAAATATTAAACCTCAGTTCTGAATCCAGAATACAATCTGTGGAGAGGAAGCCAGGTGACAGATTCATGAATCAGGACACACAGGTATTAACAGCTTTAATGAAAGTAGATTACCATACTTTAAGTATGTCAACAATTGACCTTAAGATTTAAGATGCCACCAAGCTTTGCTGTATTCCAAGGCCAAATTTGGAATTTGATCATGGCATCTGGTCCCATCACTGCATGGGAAATAGATGGGGAAACAGTGGAAACAGTGTCAGACTTTGTTTTTCTGGGCTCCAATTCACTGCAGATGGTGACTGCAGCCATGAAATTAAAAGACGCTTACTCCTTGGAAGGAAAATTATGACCAACCTAGATAGCATATTCAAAAGCAGAGACATTACTTTACCAACAAAGGTTCGCCTAGTCAAGGCTATGGTCTTTCCTGTGGTCATGTATGGATGTGAGAGCTGGACTGTGAAGAAGGCTGAATGCCGAAGAATTGATGCTTTTGAAGTGTGGTGTTGGAGAAGATTCTTGAGAGTCCCTTGGACTGCAAGAAGATCCAACCAGTCCATTCTGAAGGAGATCAATCCTGGAATTTCTTTGGAAGGAATGATGCTAAAGCTGAAACTCCAGTATTTTGGCCACCTCATGCGAAGAGTTGACTCATTGGAGAAGACTCTGATGCTGGGAGGGATTGAGGGCAGGAGGAGAAGGGGACGACAGAGGATGAGATGGCTGGATGGCATCACTGACTCGATGGATGCAAGTCTGAGTGACCTCCGGGAGCTGGTGATGGACAGGGAGGCCTGGCGTGCTGCGGTTCATGGGGTCGCAAAGAGTCGGACACGACTGAGCGACTGATCTGATCTGATCTGATCTGAAGCTTTGCTGATAAATACATTCACCTCCATAATAGATGCTGGCTAGTGTTGAATTCTTCCTATATGATGCACATATAATACATGGAAATCACTTTGTACCATTTTTCATATAAAATGCTATCAAATAACATTAAAACACATTAAACATTTTTAAATTTTCAAAAATAAAAAAGTGACTTTCTATCCTGATGAAATTAATGTGCCTGAAAGCTAGAGACTTAACCACATAAACTTGCATGGTTTCTTGCATTTGTAAACCTATCTTTCTTTAGTTCATCAGCAAGTTTATGGAAAATCTATATTTAGACTTATTTTATAGTTGGAAAAATAGAGGAAGTAATAGCAAATGGACTTCCCAAGGTGTTAGAGAGGATGTCTGTCTGAGTTAAAATTATAATTTATGGTCCCTTAATTGCTCAACTAATTACTGAGCCTGCTGTTAAAAGCACTAAGTTATACTATGAATATAAAGTTTGATGCACATTTCCTCTGATATCAAGAGAATTACATCAAATAGAGAGCTTGTTCTACTTTTTATGGGTATTTAGAATTGAATGTTGCATCAATTACAGGTAGCTTTGAGACATGTGCTGCCCACACTATGTAGGATAACTTCTACAGGACTAATGGATATAGTTGTGAATTTTTTGATCTTTAATCTTTATGTGCCATTCCAATTATCTTTAGGATGCCTTGAACATACAGAATATACCTGCATCAAAGTACAGAGCCCTGAAACACCAAAACACAAGCTTATTACATGCATTAGATGGAAAAAGTGACAGAGCTACACTGTATTAAGCAGATGTTGTAACAATTTGAACTTTTGAAAGCATATTTAAAACATACATTCATTCAAGAAATATGAATTGAATGCTTCCTCTATGTCAGGCACCATATGGGAATGTGCAAGAAGACAACCATGAGTGGAGAAATGATTCAATTTGACTTGTGTTCAGAGAGGATCACTATGATTGCTGGCTTGTGAACAGATCTTAGGTGGTAATATGAGCTAAACTATATCCCCTTGAAATCCATATGTTGAAGCTCTAACTCCCTGAAGAGAAGGAGAATTTGCACCCCCAAAATATGCCTCTTTGGCATATTTTATGCAAATTATTTTAAGAAATAGCAGACTCAGGAGCTCTGAGTAGAAGTTACCCTTTGGAAGAGGAATTTATATTAATAAGGGAAATTTCTGTTTATAAGTGTTTAATGGGATCCCTATCAAATTACCCATGACATTTTTCACGGAACTAAAACCAATAATCTTAAATTTTATATAGAACCATAAAAGACCCAAAGTTGTCAAAGCAAATCTGAGGAAAGAGAACAGATTTGGAAGCATAACCCTCTCAGACTTCAGACAGTACTACAAAACAACAGCGATCAAAATAGCATGGTATTGGCAGAAAAAGAAACATATGGATCAGTACAACAGACTAGAGAGCCCAGAAATAAACCCATATACCTCACTAGCCATACAGTCAATTAATTTCAACAAAGGAGGCAGGAAGACATAATGGCAGGAAAAGACCATCTCTTCAGCAAGTGACCTTGGGAAAGCTGGACAGATGCATGAAAATCAATGAAAATAGAACATTCCCTCCACCATGCACAAAAATAAACAAAAAATGGCCTAAAGACTTAAATAAAAGAAATGATACAGTAAAAAACATCTGGAAGAGAATAGAGGCAAAACATTCTCTGACATAAATCGTAGCAATGTTTTCTTAGGTCAGTCTCCTAAGGCGATACAATAAAAGCAAAAATAAGCAAATGAAACCTAATCAAGCTTTTTTGCTTTTTCACAGCAAAGAAGACTATCAAGAAATGAAACAACAACCTAGAGAATGGGAGAATATATTTGCAAACAATGCAACCAACAAGGACTTAATTTCTAAAATGTACAAACAGCTATGCTATGCTAAGTCCCCTCAGTCGTGTCCGACTCTGTGCGACCCCATAGACGGCAGCCCACCAGGCTCCCCCGTCCCTGGGATTCTCCAGGCTCATACAACTCAATAATAACAATGATAACAAAAAGAACAACAACAACAAAAAAAAAAACAATAAAAAATGATTCAGTTCAGTTCAGTCACTCAGTTGTGTCCAACTCTTTGCGACCCCATGAATAGCAGCACACCGGGCCTCCCTGTCCATCACCAACTCCTGGAGTTCACTCAAACTCATGTCCATCGAGTCAGTGATGCCATCCAGCCATCTCATCCTCTGTCGTCCCTTTCTCCCCCTGATCCCAATCCCTCCCAGCATCAGAATCTTTTCCAATGAGTCAACTCTTCACATGAGGTGGCCAAAGTACTGGAGTTTCAGCTTTAGCATCATTCCTTCCAAAGAAATCCCAGGGCCGATCTCCTTCAGAATGGACTGGTTGGATCTCCTTGCAGTCCAAGGGACTCTCAAGAGTCTCCTCCAACACCACACTTCAAAAGCATCAATTCTTCGGCACTCAGCCCTCTTCACAGTCCAGCTCTCACATCCATACATGACCAAAGGAAAGACCATAGCCTTGACTAGGTGTACCTTTGTTGGCAAAGTAATGTCTCTGCTTTTGAATATGCTATCTAGGTTGGTCATAATTTTCCTTCCAAGGAGTAAGCGTCTTTTAATTTCATAGCTGCAATGACCATCTGCAGTGGTTTTGGAGCCCTCCAAAAATAAAGTTTGACACTGTTTCCCCATCTATTTCCCATGAAGTGATGGGACCAGATGCCATGGTCTTAGTTTTCTGAATGCTGAGCTTTAAGCCAACTTTTTCACTCTCCTCTTTCACTTTCATCAAGACGCGTTCTAGTTCCTCTTCACTTTCTGCCATAAGGGTGGTGTCATCTGCATATCTGAGGTTATTGACATTTCTCCCGGCAATCTTCATTCCAGCTTGTGCTTCTTCCAGCCCAGTGTTTCTCATGATGTACTCTGCATATAAGTTAAATAAGCAGGGAGACAATATACAGCCTTGACGTACTCCTTTTCCTATTTGGAAACCAAATAAATACTTCTGGAAGAATACATATAGATGGCCAATAGGCACATGAAAAATTGCTCATCACAAATTATTAGACAAATGCAAATCAAAGCTACAGTGAGGTATCACCTCACACCTGTCAAAATACCCATCATCATAATACTAAAATTAGAATTACCATATGATCTAGCAATCCCACTCTTTGGCATATATCTGATAAAAACACTAATTCAGAAAGATATACACACCCCAATATTCATTGTAGCACTTTTTACAATAGCCAAAACACTAAACAACCAAAATACCTACTGGCAGATGAACATATAAAGAATGAAAATATGGCATGTATGCATGTATATGTATATATCAGTTCACTTCTGTTCAATTGCTCAGTAGCGTTTAACTCTTTGGGACCCCAATGGACTGCAGCACGCCAGGCTTCCCTATGCATCACCAACACCCAGAGCTTACTCAGACTCACCTCCATCGAGTTGGCACTGCCATCCAACCATCTCATCTTCTGTCGTCCCCTTCTTCTCCTGCCTTCACTCTTTCCCAGTATTAAGGTCTTTTCCAATGAGGCAATTCTTTGCATCAGGTGACCAAAGTACTGGAGCTTCAGCTTCATCATCTGTCCTTCTAGTGAATATTCAGGACTGATTTCCTTTATGATTACCAGTTTGACCTCCTTGCAGTCCAAGGGACTCTCAAGAGTCTTCTCCAACACCAGTTCAAAAGCAACAATTCTTTGGAGTTCACCTTTCTTTATAGTCCAACTCTCACATCCATACATGACTACTAAAAAACCATAGCTTTGACTATATGGACTTTTGTGGGTAAAGTAATGTCTCTGCTTTTTAATATGCTGTCTGGGCTTGTCATACTTTCCTTCCAAGAAGAAAGTGTCTTTTAATTTCATGGCTGAAGTCACCATCTGCAGTGATTTTGGAGCTCAAGAAAATAAAGTCTGCCACTGTTTCCTTTGTTTTCCATCTATTTAGCATGAAGCGATGGGACCAGATAGCATGATTTTAGTTTTCTGAATGTTGAGTTTTAAGCCAGCTTTTTCACTCTCCTCATTCACTTTCATCAGAGGCTCTTCAGTTCCTCTTCACTTTCTGCCATAAGGGTGGTGTCATCTGCATACCTGAGGTTATTGCTATTTCTCCCAGCAGTCTTGATTCCAGCTTGTGCATCATCCAGTCAAATATTTCACATGATGTACTCTGCATATAAGTTAAATGAACAAGGTGATAATATAGAGCTGTGACGTACTCGTTTACAATTTGGAACCAGTCCATTGTTCGAGATCTGGTCCTAACTGTTGCTTCTTGATCTGCACATAGATTTCTCAGGAGGAAAGTCAGATGGTCTGGTATTCCCATCTCTTTAAAAATGTCCCACAGTTTGTTGTGATCCACACCGTCAGAGGCTTTAGAATAGTAAATGACACATAAGTAGATGATTTTCTGGAACTCTCTCACTTTTTCTATGATCCAGCAGAACTTGGCAATTTGATCTCTGGTTACTCTGCTTTTTCTAAATCCAGCTTGAACATCTGGAAGTTCTCGGTTCACATACTGTTGAAGTCTAGCTTGCAGAATTTTGAGCATTATTTTGCTAGCATGTGAGATGAATGCAATTGTGCAGCAGTTAATATTCTTTGGCATTGCCTTTCTTTGAGTTTGGAGTGAAAACCAACCTTTTCTAGTCCTGTGGCCATTGCTCAGTTTTTCAAATTTGCTGGCATAATCAATGTAGCACTTGAACAGCATCATCTTTCAGGATCTCAAATAGTTCAGCTGGTATTCCATCACCTCCACTAGCTTTGTTCATAGTGATGCTTCATAAGGCCCACTAGACTTCACAGTCTAGGATGTCTGGCTCCAGGTGAGTGATCACACCATCGTGATTATCTGGGTCATTAAAATCTTTTTTGTATAGTTCTTCTGTGTATTCTTGCCACCTTTCTTAATATCTTCTGCTTCTCTTAGGTCCATAGCGTTTCTGTCCTTTATTGTGGCCATCTTTTCAAGAAATGTTCCCTTGTTAGCTCTAATTTTCTTTAAAAGATCTCTAGTCTTTCCCATTCTATTGTTTCCCTCTATTTCTTTACACTGATCACTGGGAAGGCTTTCTAGCCCCCCTTTCTATTCTTTGGAAGTCTGCATTCCAATGCATATATCTTTCCTTTCTTTGCCTTTTGCTTCTCTTCTTTTGTCTGCTATTTTTAAGGCCCCCTGGACAACCATTTTGCCTTTTTGTATTTCTTCTGCGAGATGATTTTGATTACCACCTCCTGTACAATGTTACAAATCTCTGTCCATAGTTCTTCAGGCACCTTCAGATCTAATCCCTTGAATCTATTTGATACTTCCACTGTATAATCATAAGGGATTTGATTTGGGTCATACCTGAATGGTCTAGTGGTTTTTCCTACTTTGTTCAATTCAAGTCTGAATTTGGCATAAGGAGTTCATGATCTGAGCCACAGTCAGCTGCTGCTCTTGTTTTTGCTGACTGTGAAGAGCTTCTCCATCTTCAGCTGCAAAGAATACAATCAATCTGATTTCAGTATTGACCATCTGATGATGTCCATGTGTAGAGTCATCTCTTGTGTTGTTGGAAGAGGGTGTTTGCTACAACCAGTATGCTCTCTTAGCAAAACTCTATTAGCCTTTCCCTGCTTAATTTTGTACTCTAAGGCCATACTTTCCTGTTACTCCAGGTATCTCCTGACTTTCTACTTTTGCATTTCAGGCCCCTATGCTGAAAAGGACATATTATTTTAGTGTTAGTTCTAGAAGGTCTTGTGGGTCTACATAGAACTGCTGAACTTCAACTTCTTCAGCATTAGTTGCGGGGCATAGACTTGGATTACTCTGATATTGAATTGCTTGCCTTGGAAATGAACAGGTTTCATTCTGTCATTTTTAATATTGTACCCAAGTATGCATTTCAGACTGTTTTGTTGACTATGAGGACTACTCCACTTCCTTTAAGAGATTCTTGCCCACAGTGGTAGATATAATGGTCATCTGAATTAAATTTACGCATTCCAGTCCATTTTAGTTCACTGATTCCTACAATGTCAATGTTCACTCCTGCCATCTCCTGTTTGCCCACTTCCAATTTACCTTAATTCATGGACCTAACATTCTAGGTTCCTATGCAATTTTGTTCTTATAGCATCGGTCTTTATTTCCATCACCAGTCACATCCACAGCTGAGCATTGTTTTTGCTTTGGCTCAGCCTCTTCATTCTTTCTGGAGCTATTCCTCCACTCTTCTCCAGTAGCATATTGGACACCTACTGACCTGGGAGTTCATCTCTCAGTGTCATATCTTTTTGCCTTTTCATACTGTTCATGGGGTTCTCAAGGCAAGAATAATGAAGTGGTTTGCCATTACCTTCTCCAGTGGACCAAGTTTTGTCATATGTGTGTGTGTGTGTGTATATATATATATATCTGTATGTGTATTTGTCTTATATATGTGTATATATATATATTTTACAAATATATACATTTGTCATATGTGTATGTGTACATATATATACACATATTCCAGATTAAATATATAAATATTTAAATACATTTATAATGAGGGTGTGTCCCTCTCTTACCACGAAGAGAAGGATAACTATTTTTCTATAAACTCATGTCAATGTAGAAGCCAATGACTTAGAACTTCAAGCAACCTTGTTACTTATTATTGTGCATTTTCTCCCATAACTGGACTTTTGCCACTCCCCCCAACTTAGCTGAAGATTGTATTTAAAGTAATGGCTTGGGCCACGTGGGGGAGTTATTCAGTTTTCCTTGATATCTCCCTTATAAACAGTGTTACACAAGTTTACTAAACTTTTAGTTGATTTTCTCTAGTTCATCTTCTGTTAAGGCAGGAAGGAGTCTCAGTCAAGAACATAGAAGGATACAGGATATATTCTTGTTCTCTCCTATACTCTAATACCTCAGAATGTAACTGTATCTGGACACAGAGCAATTAAAAAATAGGTAAGGTAAAATGAGGTCATACTGATGCACCCAGAGTCAGACACGACTGAGCAACTGAGCACAGCACAGTCAATATGACAAGTGTCTTTATAAAAAGAGATTAGACATGAATACCCACAGAGGAAAGCCCATGCAAAGACAGAGGGAGAAAACTGGCCATCTACAGGCCAAGGAAAAAGGCCTCAGAAGAAACCAACCCCACAGATATCTTGATTTTAGATGTCTAGCCTCCAGACTGTGAGAAAATAAGTTTCTTTTGTTTAAGCCACCCACTCAGTGGTACTCGGTTATGGCAGCCCTAAACTAATTTAGGGAGCAATCCAGTGAAGGAACAAAAAAAAGTAAAGCTGCCTAGGTATTCTAAAACTGAAAGGTAAATTTGAATTGGGAATATTGTTTTCTCTTTCTTATTTCCTTTAGTTAAAATTCTCTAAATTAAACAGTAATTACACTATGGAGACTGGAAAAGGTCAGCTTTCATTCCAATCCCAAAGAAAGGCAATGCTGAAGAATGCTCAAACTATTGAGCAATTGCACTCAACTCACACACTAGGAAAGTAATGCTCAAAATTCTCCAAGCCAGGATTCAACAGTAAGTGAACTATGAACTTCCAGATTGTTCAAGTTGAATTTAGAAAAGGCAGAGGAACCAAAGATCAAATTGCCAACATCTGTTGGATCATCAAAAAAGCAAGAGAGTTCCAAAAAAAAATCCACTTCTGCTTTATTGACTATGCCAAAGCCTTTGACTGTGTGGATCACTACAAACTGTGAAAAATTCTTCAAGAGATAGGAATAGGAGATCATCTGACCTGCCTCCTGAGAAATTTGTTTCAGATCAAGAAGTAATAGTTAGAACTGGACATGGAACAACAGACTGGTTCCAAATAGAAAAAGGAGTATGTCAAGGCTGCATATTGTCACCATGCTTATTTAACTTATATGCAGAGTACATCATGAGAAACGCTGGGCTTGATAAAGCACAAGCTGGAATCAAGATTGCCGGGAGAAATATCAATAACCTCAGATATGCAGATGACATCACCCTTATGGCAGAAAGTGAAGAAGAACTAAAGAGCCTCTTGATGAAAGTGAAAGGGGAGAGTGAAAAAGTTGACTTAAAACTCAACATTAAGAAAACTAAGATCATGGCATCCAGTCCCATCAGTTCGTGGCAAATAGATGGGGAAACAATGGGAAAAGTGACAGACTTTATTTTGGGGGGCTTCAAAGTCACTGCAGATGGGGACGGCAGCCATGAAATTAAAAGATGCTTGCTCCCTGGAATAAAAGCTATGACCAACCTAGATAGTATATTAAAAAGCAGAGACATTACTTTGCCAACAAAAGTCCATCTAGTCAAAGCTATGGTTTTTCCCATAGTCATGTATGGATGTGAGAGTTGGACTATAAAGAAAGCTGATCGCCGAACAATTGATGCTTTTGAACTGTGATATTGGAGAAGACTCTTGAGAGTCCCTTGGACTGCAAGGAGATTCAACCAGTCAATCGTAAAGGAAATCAGTCCTGAATATTCATTGCAAGGACTGATGTTGAAGCTGAAACTCCAATGCTTTGGCCACCTGATGCAAAGAACTGACTCTTTGGAAAAGACCCTACTGCTGGGAAAGATTGAAGGCAGGAAGAGAAGAGGAAGATAGAGGATGAGATGGTTGGATGGCATCACTGACATGATGGACATGAGTTTCAGTGTGCTCTAGGAGTTGGTGATGCACAGGGAAGCCTGTCATGCTGCAGTCCATGGGGTTGCAAAGAGTCAGACACAAATGAGCGACTGAACTGAACTGACACTGTAGAGATGGAGCATACTGTGTAAATATACAAAATAAAAGCAAAAGGCTGCATTATGATTATTTTCTTGATCCGATGTATTTTGTTTATGGGATTAAAGTTTTCCATATAATAAACATCACAAATTTGTTTAGTAAAATTTTAAAACCAAGACAAGAAAATGAGGGGAGACAAATGTTCTGTGACAAGTAACTACAAGGAGTTTCAAAGAAAAAGTATAGAAACATAATTTCTAAGTAAGCCTTTCAAGTACCATGCCCAAGACACTGTCAGTCCAATTGTAACTGACAGTAGGTTATCTTTATTCTCATCTTTGCTACTTCAGAATCTACTCTACACCCATTGCTGCTGTTGATTATTCATTTAAGAGGTCAAGGGAATACTGCAAAGAACAACTGTCCCGGCAGTTGGCATGGCTCCCAATTTTCCTTCTCATCTTGATTTGGGCTTAGCTTTTATCCATGATCTTTTGAATCAGGAGTTTAAAAATTGATGTTACAAGGGGAAGGACTGGGAAAGTAGACCCCAGAATGACTCTTTCACTTAAAGAACCAAAAACTCATAATGCGTGTCTCCTTTCTCATTATTTGCATTCCTCACAAATCAACTAGTAACGAAGAGAGGGGGCGAGGAAGACATCTCCCACACAGCTGGTTATATATTGATAAATAAATCCAATCTTTCTCACATGCCAGAATGTGACCACTGGGGATCTTCCCAGTAAAACATTAACTAACTCTGTCCTTATTGAAACAAGGCAATGAATAACAAGGGAGGACTTTAGCTCTAATCTGAAGCCATAAAACAAAGTGTATGAGGCATGATAATTCAACAGGAAGGAGATTACTGACCCTTCATAGACTGGCAGCTCTTTAAATTAAGATGGCTCCTAAGAGAAAAGGTAAGGTTTTTACAGGTCAGGCAGCAGGCTGTCTCGTTCAAATTAAAGTTGAATATTAGTCCACAGAGTTTATAAGAAACAAAGGAAATATACATAAGGAAGAAGAGAATTCTCAGAGTACTGTGGTGGAGTATCACAAAATCAGACAGACTTATGTATGAAACTGAGCTCAATCACTCTTCAATGGTCAGACAATAGGAAATTAACATTTTGAGCCTCTATTCCTTCAGTGGGTAATACCCACGTCACACAGAGATCATGGAGATAAAATAATATATAGAAAGCATGTAGCAGGACACCTGACACAGAGAAGATGCAATAAATATTATATTTTTATTTCTTCTCTCCTACCTTTACTATGAACCTATTGATAGTATTGTCCGTTATCAACTAATATTTATTGAAAAATATAAAGCCAGACACACGTTTAAATTTGTCAAAGGATTCTCTAAACTCAGCATTAGAAGCCCAGAGTGACCTGACAAAGATTTCTAATAACTACATTTTCTTCTTCCCACTCCATCTTCCTCAATCCTTCTATCTTAACTATTTACTGCTGTAGTTTTCTAGAGTAAAGAACTGAGTCATTCTAGTAGCTGGTGAGAAACCATGGAAGAAAAAGGAAATGTTAAGGATAATATCTGAAACATGGGCATCAATTTTATAAGAAATATGCTGAATAGTAAATTGAAAATCAAAATGAAAATTAACTGAATGAAAAATATCTGCATTTTATATATTTTTCTTCAATAGTCAGTAAGCCAGTCAGTCATTCCAGTCTCTCAGTCGTGTCCAACTCTTTGTGACCCCATGGACAGCAGCATGACAGGCCTCCCTGTCCATCACCAACTCCCGGAGTTCACTCAAACTTATGTCCATTGAGTCGGTAATGCCAACCAACCATCTCATCCTCTGTCATCCCCTTCTCCTCCCACCATCAATCTTGCCCAGCATCAGGGTGTTTTCAAATGAGTCAGCTCTTTGCATCAGGTGGCCAAAATATTGGAGTTTCAGCTTCAACATCAGTCCTTCCAATGAATATTCAGGACTGATCTCCTTTAGGATGGACAGCTTGGATATTCTTGCAGTCCAAGGGACTCTCAAGAGTATTCTCCAGCACCACAGTTCAAAAGCATCAGTTCTTTGGTGTTCAGCTTTCATGACTAATGGAAAAACCATAGTCTTGACTAGATGGACCTTCTTTGGCAAAGTACTGTTTCTGCTTTTTAATATGCTGTGTAGATTGGTCATAACTTTCCTTCCAAGGAGTAAGCATCTTTTAATTTCATGGCTGCAGTCAACATCTACAGTGATTTTGGAGCCCCCAAAAATAAAATCTGCCACTATTTCACTGTTTTCCCGTCTATTTGCCACAAAGTACTGGGTCTGGATGTCATGATATTAGTTTTCTGAATGCTGAGCTTTATACCAACTTTTTCACTCTCCTCTTTCACTTTCAGAGAAAGCAATGACAACCCACTCCAGTACTCTTGCCTGCAAAATCCATGGATGGGGGAGCCTGCTGGGCTGCCATCTATGGGGTCACACAGAGTTGGACACGACTGAAGCAACTTAGCAGCAGCAGCAGCAGCTTTCACTTTCATCAAGAGGCTCTTTAGTTCTTCTTCACGTTCTGACATAAGGGTGGTGTCATCTACATATCTGAGGTTATTGATATTTCTCCTGGCAATATTGATTTCAGCGTGTGCTTCATCCAGCCCAGCATTTTGCATGATGTACTCTGCATATAAGTTAAATAAGCAAGGAGACAATTTACAGCCTTGACGTACTCCTTCTCCTATTTGGAACCAGTCTGTTGTTCCACGTCCAGCTCTAACTGTTGCTTCCTGACATGCATACAGGTTTCTCCAGAGGCAGGTGAGGTGGTCTGGTATTCCCATTTCTTTCAGAATTTTCCACAGTTTGTTGTGATCCACACAGCCAAAAGCTTTGTCATAGTCAATAAAGCAGAAATAGATGTTTTCTGAAACTCTCTTGCTTTTTCCATGATCCAGCGGATGTTGGCAATTTGATCTCAGGTTCCTCTGCCTTTTCTAAATCCAGCTTGAACAGCAGGAAGTTCATGGTTCACGTACTGTTGAAGCCTGGCTTGGGGAATTTTAAGCATTACTTTGCTGGCATGTGAGACAAATGCAATTGCTCAGTAGTTTGAGCATTCTTTGGCATTGCCTTTCTTAGGGACTGGAATGAAAACTGACTTTTTCCAGTCCTGTGGCCACTGCTGAGTTTTCCAATTTGGCTGGCATACTGAGTGCAGCACTTTCACAGCATCATCTTTTAGGACCTGAAATAGTTCAGCTGTAATTCCATCACCTCCACTAGCTTTGTTCATAGTGATGCTTCATAAGGCCCACTTGACTTCACAGTCCGGGATGTCTGGCTCTAGGTGAGTGATCACACCATTGTGGTTATCTGGGTCGAGAAGATCTTTTTTGTACAGTTTTTCTGTGTATTCTTGCTACCTCTTCTTAATATCTTCTGCTTCTGTTAGATCCATACCATTTCTGTCCTTTATTGAGCCCATCTTTGCATTAAATGGTCCCTTGGTGTCTCTAATGTTCTTGAAGAGATCTCTAGTCTTTCCCGTTCTATTGTTTTCCTCTATTTCTTTGCATTGATCACTGAGGAAGGCTTTCTTATCTCTCCTTGATATTCTTTGGAACTCTGCATTCAAATGGGCATATCTTTCCTTTTCTCCTTTGCTTCTCACCTCTCTTCTTTTCACAACTATTTGTAAGGCCTTTGGAGTCATTTTGCTTTTTTGCATTTCTTTTCCTTAGGGATGGTCTTGATCCCTGTCTCCTGTACAATGTCATGAACCTCCATCAATAGTTCATCAGGCACTCTGTCTATCAGATCTAGTCCCTTAAATCTATTTCCCACTTCCACTGTATAATCATAAGGGATTTGATTTAGGTCATACCTGAATGGTCTAGTGGTTTTCCCTACTTTCTTCAATTTAAGTCTGAATTTGGCAATAAGGAGTTCATGGTCTGAGCCACAGTCAGCTCCTGGTCTTATTTTTGCTGACTCTATAGACCTTCTCCATCTTTGGCTACAAAGAGTATATCAGTCTGCTTTTGGTGTGGACTATCCATATGTAGATATTTCTCTTGTGTTGTTTGAAGAGGGTGTTTGCTGTGACCAGTGCATTCTCTTGGCAAAATTCTATTAGTCTTTGCCCTGCTTCATTCTGTATTCCAAGGCCAAATTTGCCCGTTACTCCAGGTGTTTCTTGACTTCCTACTTTTGCATTCCAGTCCCCTATAATGAAAAGGACATCTTTTTGGGGTGTTAGTTCTAAAAGGTCTTGTAGGTCTTCATAGAACTGTTCAACTTCAGCTTCTTCAGCATTACTAGTCGGGGCATAGACTTGGATTACTGTGATATTGATTGGTTTACCTTGGAAATGAACAGAGATCATTCTGTCATATTTGAGAGTGCATCCAAGTACTGCATTTCAGAATCTTTTGTTGACTATGTTGGCTACTCCATTTCTTCTAAGGGATCCTTGCCCATAGTAGTAGACATAATGGTCATCTGAGTTAAATTTACCCACTCAAATCCATTTTAGTTCACTGAGTCCTAGAATGTTGACACTCAGTCTTGCCATCTCTTATCTGACCACTTCCAATTTGCCTTGATTCATGGACCTAACATTCCAGGTTCCTATGCAATATTGCTCTTTACAGCATTGGATCTTGATTCCATCACTAGTCACTTCCACAACTACTTGTTTTTTGAGTTTTTTTGCTTTTTTCCATCTCTTCATTCTTTCTGGAGTTATTTCTGCACTGATCTCCAATAACATACTGGGCACCTACCAACCTGGAAAGTTCATCTTTCAGTGTCTTATCTTTTTGCCTTTTCTTACTGTTCATGGGGTTCTCAAAGCAAGAATACTGAAGTGGTTTGCCATTCCCTTCTCCAGTGGGCCACATTTTGTCTGTACTCTCCACCATGACCAGTCCATCTTGAGTGGCCCTATACTCAAACATGGTTCATAGTTTCCTTGCATTAGACAAGGCTGTGGTCCATGTAATTAGACTGGTTAGTGTTCTGTGATTGTGGTTTTCAGTCTGTCTGCCCTCTGATGGAGAAGGATATGAGGCTTATGGAAGCTTCCTGATGGGAGAGACTAACTGAGGAGGAAACTGATTCTTGTTCTGATGGCCCTTCTGACAAATTTTTTGGAGTGGCTCTTCTGAAAAATTCTAAGGAGAGAATTTCATAAGTATGTTGCCAGACCCCAGAGATGGACCTTATAGACTATAGGTAATCAGAAATTTCCACTGTATAATCATAAGGGATTTTATTCAGGTCATACCTGAATGGTCTAGTGGTTTTCCCTACTTTCTTCAATTTAAGTCTGAATTTGGCAATAAGGAGTTCATGGTCTGAGCCACAGTCAGCTCCTGGTCTTGTTTTTGCTGATTGTATAGAGCTTCTCCATCTTTGGCTGCAAAGAATATAATCGATCTGATTTCGGTGTTGACCATCTGGTGATGTCCATGTATAGAGTCTTCTCTTGTGTTGTTGGAAGAGGGTATTTGCTATGACCAGTGCATTTTCTTGGCAAAACTCTATTAGTCTTTGCCCTGCTTCACAAGTTGGAATAAAGATTGCTGGGAGAAATATCAATAACCTCAGATATGCAGATGACACCACCCTTATGGCAGAAAGTGAAGAGGAACTCAAAAGCCTCTTGATGAAAGTGAAAGAGGAGAGTGAAAAGGTTGGCTTAAAGCTCAACATTCAGAAAACGAAGATCATGGCATCTGGTCCCATCACTGCATGGGAAACAGATGGGGAAACAGTGGAAAAAGTGTCAGACTTTATTTTTCTGGGCTCTAAAATCACTGCAGATGGTGACTGCAGCCATGAAATTAAAAGACGCTTACTCCTTGGAAGGAAAGTTATGACCAACCTAGATGGCATATTCAAAAGCAGAGACATTACTTTGCCAACAAAGTTTCGCCTAGTCAAGGCTATGGTCTTTCCTGTGGTCATGTATGGATGTGAGAGTTGGACTGTGAAGAAGGCTGAGCGCCGAAGAATAGATGCTTTTGAACTGTGGTGTTGGAGAAGACTCTTGAGAGTCCCTTGGACTGCAAGGAGATCCAACCAGTCCATTCTGAAGGAGATCAGCCTTGGGATTTCTTTGGAAGGAATGATGCTAAAGCTGAAACTCCAGTATTTTGGCCACCTTATGGGAAGAGTTGACTCATTGGACAAGACTCTGATGCTGGGAGGGATTGGGGGCAGGAGGAGAAGGGGACGACAGAGGATGAGATGGCTGGACGGCATCACTGACTCGATGGATGTGAGTCTGAGTGACCTCCGGGAGTTGGTGATGGACAGGGAGGCCTGGCGTGCTGCAATTCATGGGGTCGCAAAGAGTCGGACACGACTGAGTGACTGATCTGATCTGAATCAGAAATTATTTCAAAAAACCAAAATTAAGATTAGCAGAAATAAAGTAAATTAAAATAAGTGTACTCCCAAATTTAAGAGGACATAGACTTTGATTTAGGCAAAGAATCTAACATAAGCTCAAAAAATTAAAAATGACATGTTGAAAAATGCCAAAAAGAAAAATGGCTTGGAAAAGTTTTAGGTCTTGTAGAAGATAAGGTTAAATCTTACCACTGGAGTAAAAATAAGGAGGAATAGACTATGCAAGTACAAAACATAAAAGAATGGAGCTATAAGACAGAAAAGTATAAACAAGGGCAGCCTATAACAGATGGAAAAATGTATAGAAATAAAAATATCAAAAGAGATTGGTTAGATAAGAAAGAATCCACTAAGTAATTTAGAATTAGGGCCGGCAACAAAGGTAAATGGAATACATTTTGAAGCTTACAGCAGTATGATCAATATTCTGAGAGAATGAGAAGGAAACATTAATCTCAGGAAGTTACTAAAGTTGTGCCAAGGGTACCATCCTGAAGATCAACAAGAATTCCTGACATTCCATCATCTCTTGGCAATAGGAAGACAGAATCATGACCTCCATATAAATAGTATCCAAGGATATGTTAGTCACTGTTTTACATGAAGTTGACTTCTAGGGATGTCTACATTAGTTGCAGGGCCTAATACAAAATGAAAATTTGTGGTGCTGAAAACAGGGAAATTGATATTTCCTTCCCTTGGGACTGCAGCCCCAGCCCACAGCAGATAGGTGTACTCCAACATATACAATTTTCATGCTGTGTTTCCCTTTGTGCCAGGATGGGGGATGGGAAAGGCTCTTTTCTAGTCAAGGGCTGCTATGACAAATTTCCATAGACTAACTGGTTTAAGGTCCATATAGTCAAAGCTATGGTTTTTCCAGTAGTCATATATGGATGTGAAAGTTGGACCATAAAAAAGGCTGAGCGACTAAGAATTGATCGCTGAAGAAGACATTAAGAGCCCTTTGGATTGCAAGGAGATCAAACCAGTCAATCCAAAAAGAAATCACCTCTAAGTATTTATTGGAAGGACTGACTCTGAGGCCGAAGCTCCAATACTCTGGCCACCTGATGCAAAGAGCCTACTCATTGAAAAATACTTTGATGTTGGGAACTATTGAAGGCAGGAGGAGAAGGAGATAATAAGGGAAGAGATGGTTGGATGGCATTACCAACTCAATGGACATGAGTTTGAGCAAACTCCAAGAGATAGTGAAGGACAGGAAAGCCTGGCATGCTGCAGTTCATGGGGTCGCAAAGTGTCGGACATGACTGAGCAACTGAACAACAAGAACAAAAGTGGCTTAAACAACAAACGTTTATGTCTCACACACAGTTCCAGAGGATGGAAGTCTAAGATCAGAAGGTCAGTGAGGTTAAGTTCTTGGTGAGTGCCCTCTTCCTAGTTTATAGAAGGCTGTCTTCCTGCTGCATCTGCACATGGTGGAAAGAGAACTAGGTAGCTCCTGGTCTCTTCTTATAAGGGTACCAATCCCATTCATGAAAACTCTACCCTCATGACCTAATTACTTCCCAAAGGACCCACCTTCAAATGCCATCATCTTAAGGTTTCAACATAAGAATTCTGAGTAACATAAACATTCAGTTCATTGCAGGCCTCCTGCCGAGTTGCCTGCAGAATATAGCAAGGAACTGACAGCCTGGGACACAGATGGTCATACCTTTAGCCCACTCTGAGACAGGAGGCATTTGCCTAACCCCTATCACAGGTTCGATCCCTGGGTCAGGAAGATCCCTTGGGGAAAGAAATGGCAAGCTACTCCAGTATTCTTGCCTGGGAAATCCCATGGATAGAGAAGCTTGGCAGGCTACAGTCTTGGGGTTGCAAAAGAGTCAAACATGACTTAGTGACTAAACAACAACTTGCCCTGATCCAATGACCAAGTCCCCTCAGAAGCAGAGAGCAACAGAAGGACTCAGACAATTCCCACCAACAAGACACAGAGAGCAGCAGTCTTGGTGAGACAGGGAATGGGAAGGCCAAATGGAAACCAGAACAGCTACTGGCCAGGACCAGGAAGCCAAGTATCTATTCTAGAAGGTTTAGGAAGCAGAGAAAGGGGATCACACTTGAGTCAAGAATCCAGGACTCCAAGGCTCAGAGCTCCTGGCCCATTCTATCATTGCATTGAACTTCATTTACAAAATACAAATTCAAAAATAAAATGATTAAGTAATTTAAGACTGCAGCCATAGAACATTAAACCCCAAGCATAAGATGCTCCTGAGTGTAGACCCCCGAACACAGATCCTATGCTATGAAGCCCTGCTTCTCACATGCTCTTTGGTGCAGGATCTAGAGGCCAGATCATAGTCCGTTTTGTTCTTAACTCCTTCCAATCTAGAGTAATTATTTCAATTTCCTGCCCACCTTGCATTTATAAATTGCCATCCCCTAATAACACATCCTTTTATCATTTTCCTTGATCTCTTTTCATTGTTTATGAAAAATATGAGATATCTATAAAATTTCTAAAAAGAGAGAACTCTTTATATATGTGTATAGATATGTTTGTTTATAAATACATGAAACCATGAGTAAACTTGTGAGGTGGCTACTGTTAATTAAAGTAACTAATCCATGCCCTGGCAAATGTCAGTGCTTGGGTTTGAATGTAGGCTACCAACATCTGTCCCTGAGACTTTAACCAGAATCAGATCAGATCAGATCAGATCAGTCGCTCAGTCGTGTCCGACTCTTTGCGACCCCATGAACCGCAGCACGCCAGGCCTCCCTGTCCATCACCAGCTCCCGGAGGTCACCCAGACTCACACCCATCAAGTCAGTGATGCCATCCAGCCATCTCATCCTCTGTCGTCCCCTTCTCCTCCTGCCCTCAATCCCTCCCAGCATCAGAGTCTTCTCCAATGAGTCAACTCTTCGCATGAGGTGGCCAAAATACTGGAGTTTCAGCTTTAGCATCATTCCTTCCAAAGAAATCCCAGGGCTGATCTCCTTCAGAATGGACTGGTTGGATCTCCTTGCAGTTCAAGGGACTCTCAAGAGTCTTCTCCAACACCACAGGTCAAAAGCATCAATTCTTCAGCGCTCAGCCTTCTTCACAGTCCAGCTCTCACATCCATACATGACCACAGGAAAGACCATAGCCTTGACTAGGCAAACCTTTGTTGGCAAAGTAATGTCTCTGCTTTTGAATATGCTATCTAGGTTGGTCATCACTTTCCTTCCAAGGAGTAAGCGTCTTTTAATTTCATGGCTGCAGTCACCATCTGCAGTGATTTTGGAGCCCAGAAAAACAAAGTCTGACACTGTTTCCACTGTTTCCCCATCTATTTCCCATGCAGTGATGGGACCAGATGCCATGATCTTCGTTTTCTGAATGTTGAGCTTTAAGCCAACCTTTTCACTCTCCACTTTCACTTTCATCAAGAGGCTTTTTAGCCCCTCTTCACTTTCTGCCATAAGAGTCGTGTCATCTGCATATCTGAGGTTATTGATATTTCTCCCGGCAATCTTGATTCCAACTTGTGTTTCTTCCAGTCCAGCATTTCTCATGATGTACTCTGCATATAAGTTAAATAAACATGGTGACAATATGCAGCCTTGACGTACTCCTTTTCCTATTTGGAACCAGTCTGTTGTTCCATGACCAGTTCTAACTGTTGCTTCCTGACCTGCATATAGATTTCTTAAGAGGCAGATCAGGTGGTCTGGTATTCCCATCTCTTTCAGAATTTTCCATAGTTTATTGTGATCTACACAGTCAAAGGCTTTGGCATAGTCAGTAAAGCAGAAATAGATGTTTTTCTGGAACTCTCTTGCTTTTTCCATGATCCAGCGGATGTTGGCAATTTGATCTCTGGTTCCTCTGCCTTTTCTAAAACCAGCTTGAACATCAGGAAGTTCACGGTTCACATATTGCTGAAGCCTGGCTTGGAGAATTTTGAGCATTACTTTACTAGCGTGTGAGATGAGTACAATAGCAATAGTTAATCCACTGAATACACGTTTTGTGTCAAATCTGATGACAAAGAATGTGGATTTTTTTAATGAATTCTTTTTGTCATTGTTAATTATGAAATCATATACTTGCATAGTAATATCACTCCAATTCTTTCTGCTGTCTATCTTCATGGAATTCTTCAAAATGAGGTCTATTTTCCAATCAATTTTTATTTTATTCTTTCAAAAATATTTTTTCTATCATTGCAATGAGATCTTTGGCAGAAAGGAATTGGGATGGACATGCTCAAGTTATGGTCTTGAACCTCCAACTACTTGATTAACTCTAATGTTAATTGGCATAACACCTGGACTTAAATCAGTGCCCTTTTAACATTTCAGTTTTGTATTTGCCACAAAATCCCTATCAAAACTTTCTGTTTCAGGCAAGGAATGAGATGTAATTATGGCTGTGATTGAAATATTAGATTTAATTTACCATGTTGAAAAAAAACTTGAAAGTTTGCACAGTGAAGAAATCCAACAAAATGAAAAGGCCACCTACTGAGTGCAAGAAGATATCTGCAAATGACATATTCAACATGGTGTTAATAAGCAAATTACACAAAGAACTCGTACAGTTCGAAATGACAAAACCAACCAAAGAAATGAGTGAAAGACCGTAAGAGACATTTTTCCAAAGAAGACCTACGGATGGCCAACAGGCAAATGGAAGGATGCTCAACATCACTAACTATTAGAGAAATGCAAATCAAAGCCACAATGAACTATTGCCTTACACCTGTCAGAATACCTATCATCAAAAAGAAAACAAATAGCAAATGTTGATAAGAATGTGGAGAGAAGGGAATACTTGTACACTTCTGATGGAACTATAAACTGGTGGACCCATTATGGAAAACATCATTAATATTCCTTAAAAAATAAATATAGAACTAATACTGTCGATCTAGCAATTCCATTCCTGGCTGTTTATTCCACAAAAACAAAAACACTAATTTGAAAAAATATATTCACCAATGTATTCATTGAAACATTATTTACAAAAGCCAAGATATGAAAGAAATCTAAATGTCCATCAAGAGATGAATTAATAAAGAAAATAAATGAAAAAGAAAAAATACATACATATATATAAAGGAAGCTCACCTGGCCATAAAAAAAAAAAATGAGATTTTTGCATCTGCCACAACATGGATGAACCTAGAGGATATTATACAAAGTGAAAAAAGTCAGATGAATAAAACATAAATATTATATGATTTCACTTTTAGGTTGACTCTAAAAAACAAAACAAGTAAACAAACATAAAATAGAAATAGAGTCACAGATACAGAGAACAAAGAAGTGGTTGCCAGAGGAGAGGACAATGTGGGGGGAAAGAAATCGGTGAGGTAGATTTGAGAGGCACAAACTTTTGGTTGTAAAATAAATGAGTCACTGGTATGAAATGCACAGTGTAACAGTCAATAACTATGTAACATCTCTGTATGGTCACAGACCGTAACTAGACTTATTGTGGTGACCATTTTGAAATGTATGGAAATACTACATCACTGTGTTGTGTAATAGGAACTAACACAGTGTTGTAGGTCAATTATTTTTCAAAAATATACAAACTCATAGAAAAAGAGATCAGACTTTTGGTTTACTGGAGGAGGGGATTGGGGGAGGGACAATTGGATGAAGGATGTCAAAAGGTACAAACTTCCAGTACTAGAAGAAGTACTAGAGATATACAACATGATAAATGAACTTAATACTGTTGTACATTATATATATAACAGCTGTTAAGAGAGTGAATCCCAAGAGTTCTCATCACAAGAAAAAAAATTATTTTTCTATTTAATTTTGTACTTACATGAGATTATGCTTGCATGCTAAGTCATTTTAGTTGTGTCCAACTCTCTGCAACCCTATGGACTATAGCCCACCAGGCTCCTCTGTCCATAGGATTCTCGGAGTCAAGAACACTGGAGTGGGTTGCCATGCCCTCCTCCAGGGGATCTTCCTGACCCTGGGATCAAATCTGCATCTCATATCTCCTGCATTGGCAGGTAGGTTCTTTACAACTAGCGCCACCTGAGAAGCTCCATGTGAGATTAGGGATGTTCACTAAATTTACTCTAGTAATCATTTCATAATGCATGTAAGTGAAATCATTATGCTGTACACCTTTAACTTATACAGTGCTGCATGTCAATTATGTCTCAATACAACTAGAAGAAAAGGAAGTACAGACAAACTCAAAAAATAATTGAAATGTCTCATTTGTAGAAACAGGCAAAGATGGAATGTGGCCAAAAAAAGATGGCAACAGGTTAAACTGACTTGGGGAAAAAAAAAAAACCTCATCTTTCTTCAGAATAAAAATATTAGAATAAAATAATTATTGCAAGAAATGGAAGACACTTGATTCACTCAAGACACAGAGAGCTAAACAGAGAGGTGGCTTAAGAATAAATTATGGAGAAATGGTGATTAAAACTCTGTATATGTGAGGCTACATTAATATCTGATTACTGTTCAAAATGCCAGACACTGGTATAAAGCAGTTACAATTAGACATAGCCTTATTAATTAACAGCTTACATTTTCAGGGTTCCTCATTACTATAATTACTTACAACAGATCAGAAATTTTTTTTTCCCACACCTTGCAGTGAGTCAGCATTAGAATCATAAATTTAAATCCTCAATTCTATCTTTAGTACCATGAACCAGTTTGACCTCATACTACTTCAATATATTTCCTAAAACAGACCAGCATATTTATTCTTAGGAACAGAGTTTATATTATTTGCACATGATCCACATGATACAATTTAGTGTTACAGCTTATAATGAATAAACTAATATTACATATGTGAAAGAATACATAGCTTCAATACTGAATTAATAAGCTAAACGTCAGCAAAATTCGCCTGTCATTCACTGGAGTATTGTAAATCAATGAAATGAAAAATATCAAGCTGTTAACCTAAGAAAGCTTATGTCTTCTATTATTATTCCATACCAGCTTATGGAAAAACCCAAACAAACTTTTTGGCCTACTCAATACATTATCATGGGAATCGGGTCTGTCGTATTGGTGAATTCAGAATTTTTTTTTTAATCTAGAACACCTCAGAGTTGGGAGGTTGCTTTGCTTATAGTCCATGGGGTCACGAAGAGTCGGACACTTATGAGCAACTTTCCTTTCACTTTTCACTTTCATGCATTGGAGAAGAAAATGGCAACCCACTCCAGTGTTTTTGCCTGGAGAATCCCAAGGACAGGGGAGCATTGTGGGCTGCGGTCTATGGGGTCACAAAGAGTCGGACACGACTGAAGTGACTTAGCAGCAGCAGCAGCATTCCTTAATAATAGGGCTAACCAGGTAGCTCAGCAGTAAAGAGTTCGCTTTCAATGCAGGAGATATGGGTCCAACCCCTGGTGGGGAAGACCACCTGGAAGAGGAAATGGCAACCCACTCCAGTATTTTGCCAGGAAAATCCCATGGACAGAGGAGCCTAGCGGGCTACAGTCCATAGAGTCACAAAGAGTCACACATGACTGAGCAACTGAACACACACACAGCACATTCCTCAATACTGAGTACAGAGTCTGGGAAGCACATGATCTCCAAAAGGAGACACCATGACGGGCAGGGAATGAAGCAAATTATACTTCTCAGTATCTTCTTCCCAAAAGAGTTTGATCTCATTTTTTTGTTTTGTTTTGCTGTTTAGATTGCTGAAGTCATACTGTCATCTTTCTTTGATCATGTTCCCAGAAAATTCTGATGCATTTAAGCAAATAAATAATTTTATATCCATTGTTTCAGTGGGGAGAGGAAACAACAAAATTACTCTTTTCTCTGGGTCAACATGTGCTCTGCAAAAATGGGATAAACAAAAAATGACCTGAACAAACTTGAAAGCTAGCCAATGGAAAAATTAAAAACTCTTCTTTGATATATCTGAATATTCACTAAAGAGAAAAAAAGAAGTGTCTGTGTTAGTCACGCAGTCGTGTCTGACTCTTTGCGAACCCATCAACTGTGGGTCCCCATGTTGCCATGGAATTCTTCAGGCAAGAATACTGGAGTGGATTGCCATTTCCTTCTCCAGGGGATCTACCTTGGCCCAGGGATCAAACCCAGATCTCCCACATTACAGGCAGATTCTTTACCAACTGAGCCACCAGAGAAGTCCAAGAATAGTGGAGTGGGTGGCCTATCCCTTCTTCAGGGGAACTTTCAAACCCAGGAATCAAACAGGGGTGTCCTGCGTTGCAGGCAGATTCTTTACCAGCTGAGCTACCCGGGAAGCCCAGAACAAAAACTAAAAGTAATTTGCCCTGCTTCATCAATACCATGTTTCACTAGAAAGAGATGAATTCTTCAATAATGAAAATGGTGATCCCTCCCATGCCTGTAATATGGAAGTCTCTAAGAGATTCAAAATTTTCAGAAAATCCATTCTAATCTAGTACTGAAATGTTCCTTTTCTAAACCATAATTATACATTTTTAACTGTGTAACACCTAAGAAAAACTAATTGCATAAAATTTGCCATTTTTGGAAGATTGCTTTAGAATAAGCTTACATTAGCATTGATCTAAACTTCACCATGATAGTATAATTTTCTTTGCATTTTTTTAGCTTGTTCTATATCATGTGTATGTTTAAAATGATACAGTTGTGTTACTGTTGAAAGCTTATTTCTTTTAATATGATAAAATAAAAATTATGCTTCCAATGACACAGGCCAAATTACTTTAAAGGGTTCTGGTCAGTAGTTAGGATTGCTTTTTCTAACAGCTACTATAATTTATTTTAGATGAACTTTCATATTTTTAAGGGAGAGAGGAAAATTCAGTAACGGCAGAGAGTCCAGGTAATCTATATATACCCACAATTAGTATGATTCCAAATGATGTCTCATAATTTAACCTGTTTGCTTTACCCATGAGGAAAACTGAGGGCCAGAGAGATTAAGAAGTGCAACTTAAAGTTATATGCCCATTTTATTTAGTTGTAGAACTGAGACCAAAATTCAGTTTTGGTTGATAAGCCTTTCCACAATATCATACTGCACCCCCTAAATTTACAAAGATTAAAAATATATATTAATTGAGATGAGAAAAGAAATTCAAAGTAACTAAGAGCTCTCATCGGGGAAGGCAATGGCACCCCACCCCAGTACTTTTGCCTGGAAAATCCCATGGACGCAGGATCCTGGTAGGCTCCAGTCCATGGGGTCGCTGAGAGTCGGACACGACTGAGCGACTTCATTTTCACTTTTCACTTTCACTCATTGGAGAAGGAAGTGGCAACCCACTCCAGTGTTCTTGCCTGAAGAATCCCAGGGACGGGGGAGCCTGGTGGGCTGCCATCTATGGGGTCGCACAGAGTCGGACACGACTGAAGCAACTTAGCAGCAGCAGCAGCAAGAGCTCTTATGAAACAACTAGATTCGCTTTGAAAAGGAAGATTTTTTTTCTTTCCCACTATATTTCTTATGAAGTCATGCTTTAGATTTTAGGTTGGATAGTTTTGGGGTTTATTCCTATAAAGTTGCTGTTGTTGTTCAGTCACTAAGTCGTGTCTGACACTTTGCAACCCCATGGACTGCAGCACGCCAGGCTCCCTTTCCTATAATGGGTCATGATCAAATTGGTAGATATGTGCTGTTAGAATGCTTATGTCCTAAAAGTCAAATTCCTTTGTTTCTCTTCATGGAATGTTTGCTCAGATTCTATTTTTCTGTGGTGTAACCCACTTTCTAAACATTGTTACTGCCATAAATAGATCAATGAACCCATCGTAATAAATCATTACCAGGCTTGCAAAATATAAATCCCAAAAGACTATAGCCTAAAAATGTAGTTCTCTAAGAACTAGACATAAGAGCAGCAGATAAAAGACAAGTCCCTCCTTAGGAACATTAAAGTGGCACTGTCACAGGCAGAGCTGCCGGCTGATAGGTGACAACACATATCTAAGATGCTGGAAGATTCCGGTGGAAATGAGACACTACCAGAGTCCAAATCAGTCATCCCGTTACCGACAGAAAAAGGGGGCTTACTAAGAATCTGGGCAAAATTGATTCTTTGGATAAACAATGGGCATCTGAAAGGCAGTTCACAGAAGACAGCTCACAGAGCAAGGGAGTGAGGACTAGAAAATGGCTCAGGACACCCAATGCACCTGTTTTGCAAATTTCACACTCGGGCACCCTTGTTTCAGTTCTTACTCTCTGCAATGAAATTTTTGGAGAACAGTGCTCTAAAATGTAAATAAATAATGCAGTGGCTGCAATAGAGACAAAGATCTGTGAAAACAGGGAGCCACCGATTCTAAGAGGGTCAAAGACATTTTCCAATTTAGAACGTCTATTATTAGTTCAACTTCAGAAGCCAGGGGGAGATTTCATGAAATCTAGCAGAATTTAACCATAAAGAAAAAGAGAATAATAGCAATAAAGTTATTTTATCTAGTTTGCCATTATTGAAAAATCCAAAGGTAAAGATACAATAGAAGTCTGATGATGGATTTAACTCAAGAAAGCCATGCAAAAAACAATATGACAAATATAGAAAGAATATAACATCATAGAAAATGAAGTTTAGAAGAACAAATTTTCTCTCATGTACCTATGATCTAATGAAGAAAGTATAATTCTTAACTATCCACCAGTTCTTTGGTTTTATTTTTAACTACTGGTTTATGATAGAAATAAGCATTAAAGAGGAAACTCAAAAGTATCTTTGTACTTCAGTTTTCTTTTGAGCAGAGAACTGTGACTTTAATTCCTCTCCCATATGTCTTTAATATGTTAATCAATAGAATTAAAATCAAAATTGTTTTAAATAGCTGTCTGAACTGTCTGAAGCAATGTTTATTCACAAAGTGTTTAGCCAAAATATAAATTAAGTCAATGCAATATCACCATTCTTGACATATCTTCTTTATGAGTCATAGTAACCAAGTAGAAAAGTTTTTGTAAAAGAAAAAATAAACACAAGAAAATAAAGGGACTTAAAGGAAGATGATTTTTTTCCCTGAAATGAAAATATTTCACAATATTTCCAAAAATAGAAAGCAGTAGTTTCTAAAACACATGAAAAAATAACTTCCATTACATAAAAATATATATAGTGTTCAATAATACAAAAATAAAAACAAGAGAAATCACTTATAGAAACAATAAAAGTAGATATAAAATAACAGAAAGTACATTAATCAACAATATGAGAAAAAAAATAAGAATTAGCAAGAGAAAACTAAATAGAGTCAAAAAATGAGAAGGAAGATACCCTAGCATGGAGAAGAGAGAAAACAGATACATAAACTGAAAATAATACACTTCCTTAGAGAAGTTACAAGAGAAAATAATTCAGATGTAATAACCAAAGATATAGAAACATTTCAGATTAGAAACAAAATAAACAAACTGAAAATTTTGCCTAGGAAAGTTTAAAAACAGAAGTCAACAGAAATATCCCAATGAAAACAAATTTCAAGGATAAGTAATTCAAAATGTATCCAGAAGGAAAATAATTAAAATAATTCCAGCCTCAGCTTTTTCTGAAAAAACAAATACCAAAATGTAATTATATGTACAAAACCTTCAATTTCAAAACAAGTATTTTACTGATTAATTTTATGCTAGCTAAACAGTCCCTTACGTCAAAAAGACAACTGGAAGATATTCTGAAATCTGATTCACAATATTTATTACCCAATTATTTTTCACAGAAAGAAAAATTTTTTAGTATAAGTATGTTCTGTCTATATTTGGGACATACTTATGCTAAAGTAAATTCATTGTTTATCTGAAATTCAAATTTGACTGAGTATTTCATATTTAATATGGCAACCCAGATTATACAAGGCTGAATTAGATTGGGAAAAGGAACCAAAATGATTATACTAAAGAATTTTTAAATAGCTATGAAGTTACAGGAGTTTGCTGGTGGCTTCCCGGGGGCGCTAGTGGTAAAGAACATGCCTGCCAATGCTGGAGACATGAGAAATATGGGCTCAATCTCTAGGTCAGGTGGATCCTCTAGAGAAGGCATGGCAACCCACTTCAGTATTCTTGCCTGGAGAATCACATGAACAGAGGAGCCTGGTGGGCTATAGCTCCAGAGTCGCAAAGAGTCAGACACAACTAAAGCAACTTAGCACGCATGCACTGGTGGCCTAGTGGTTAGGATTCAGTGCTTTCACTGCAGAGGCCCAGGTTCAATCCCTGGTTGGGGAGCCATCCTACATACCATCCCACATGCTGCCTCAGTTCAGTTCAGTCGCTCAGTCATGTCTGACTCTTTGCGACCCCATGAATTGCAGCACACCAGGCCTCCCTGTCCATCACCAACTCCCGGAGTTCACTCAAACTCACGTCCATCAAGTTGGTGATGCGATCAGCCATCTCATCCTCTGTTGTCCCCTTCTCCTCCTGCCCCCAATCCCTCCCAGCATCAGAGTCTTTTCCAATGAGTCAACTCTTCGCATGAGGTGGCCAAAGTACAGGAGTTTCAGCTTTAACATTATTCCTTCCAAAGAACACTCAGGACTGATCTCCTTTAGAATGGACTGATTGGATCTCCTTGCAGTCCAAGGGACTCTCAAGAGTCTTCTCCAACACCACAGTTCAAAAGCATCAATTCTTCACTGCTCAGCTTTCTTCACAGCCCAACTCTCACATCCATACATGACTTCTGGAAAAACCATAGCCTTGACTAGACGAACCTTTGTTGGCAAAGTAATATCTCCACTTTTGAATATGCCATCTAGGATATTCATAACTTTCCTTTCAAAGAATAAGCATCTTTTAATTTCATGGTTGCAATCAACATATGCAGTGATTTTGGAGGCCCAAAAAATAAAGTCTGCCACTGTTTCCACTGTTTCCCATCTATTTGCCATGAAGTGATAGGACCGGATGCCATGATCTTAGTTTTCTGAATGTTGAGCTTTAAGCCAACCTTTTCACTCTCCTCTTTCATTTTCATCAAGAGGCTTTTTAGTTCCTCTTCACTTTCTGCCATAAGGGTGGTGTCATCTGCATATCTGAGGTTACCGATATTTCTCCCAGCAATCTTGATTCCAGCTTGTGTTTCTTCCAGCCCAGCATTTCTCATGATGTACTCTGCATATAAGTTAAATAAGCAGGGTGACAATATACAGCCTTGATGTACTCCACCTAGCATGGTCAAAATAGAAAAATGAATAAATAAATAAATAGCTACGAATTTAGGCTACTCTGTAGAAACTATCATTTGAAGCCACCATGGTGGTACCAAGCAGTGACCTCCTCTTAAAATAATTACAAGACATCTAAATCCTCTCTATGGTTCTATTCTACCCGGAATTTTTGAGCACTTATAGTTTTTCTGGCACATCCAGGGGCTGATTAAAATTTACTTACTCTGAATCATAATCAGATAATTGAAGCCATGTTTGTAATTTGTTTTACTATCTATGGGACTTGAGCTGTGTCATTGCTTCATTTCAGACAAAATTCCTGAAAGAATCTTTTTTATCCAGCACAAGAGTCATCTTTAGCAGTCCAAAGTAGAGCCTATACCCTCTTTTCAAAACAAATATTCCTAAGGTCTTAATGTCTAGTTTGCTACTGAACTGATTCTGAATCACCAATCTATAACCCCTTCCCCAAGGGACTGAAGTTTCAGCATCTTTCTGTTTCCTGAAAACTCCTTCTCTCTAAGCTTGAACTGCCTTTGTTTCCAGCATGCTCTGAAACACATTATCCCCTCTGGGTGGAACAACGGCTAGACTATAGTGGTGATGGTTTAGTCATTAAGTCAAGTCCGACTCTTACGACCCCATGGACTGTAGCCCACCAGGCTCCTCTATCCATAGAATTTTCCAGGCAAGAATATTGGAATGGGTTGCCATTTCCTTTTCCATTTCTATACTGTATAAATAAACAAACTCCAGCCAACAACTCTCAGCTACTGCAAACCTCACTGAGAACACTTAACATAACAAACTGCATCAAGTATCATGGCAGCTATGAGTGTGCACTAAACTAAGAAAGTAAACCAAAATTAAATTCCAAGCATATCATTTAATTAATGTAAACTGAAAGTCACTCAGTCATATGTCCATGAAATACTCTAGGCCAGAATACTGGAGTGGGTAGCCTTTCCCTTCTCCAGGGGATCTTCCCAACCCAGGGATCAAACTCAGGTCTCCCATATTGCAGACAGATTCTTTACCAGCTGAGCCACAAGGGAAGTCCAAGAATACTGGAGAGGGTGGCCTATTCCTTCTTCAGCGGATCTTCCCGACCCAGGGTCTCCTACATTGCAGGCCGATTCTTTACCAACTGAAGTACCAGGGAAGCCCTGATGTAAAACTAACCTTAATATTCATACTTCGTTGTATCATAGGAAAAATAAAACTCTAATATTACTTTCTATTTGTATGTTTATTCCAGGATAGTGTTAAAATTGTAACTTGAAGCTTTTTAAATTTATTACTATAATTTAATAAGATTTTTAAAAACCTCAAGAAAATCAAGTGTTTTCTGAAACATTGTGCACTGTTAATTGATTAAATAATGATGATGCATAAACCCTCTAAAATCTTGAACTTTTAATTCACTTGACCTATACAGATCACCTATACATAGAACTATGCTGTATTTGGGAATATCAATACATGGCATGACAATATACTCTCCTTACAATTACAATCTAACTTTCAAAATAAGAATGTATTACATGCTATGAATAAAAATGTTGAAATGTAAAACCTCTTCAGTGACAGTGCAACATTTTCTAAATTTTCCAACTAATTCCGGTTCAATTTCTCTTATACATGTGCTTAAAAGAAAAGGTGCCATATGAGGGAAATTAATTAAGGATGGAATTAAAAATTCAGCGATATACTTGCACCCTGCCATGCTTTCTGAGATGAGCTCTTCCTAATCCTACTTATGCTTTTCCTCTCACCCTTCTGCATAACCAGGTTTCCTCAAGCCTTAATTACTACAGTTTGCTACATAGCTGCTGTGTATGGCCCATTTTTTGCAACATCTCTCACCTTTTTACAGCTGATGAGTTTGCCTTCAAATGTCTACATTCTCCATTCAGTTCTGTCAGGTTCAATTAACCACTGCTGGTAACAATATTGGCTCTCATGACCTAGTTGTTTCTCCATCTCCTTAGTGACTGCCAAATGGAACAAATACACATAATCAGAAAATAAAGACTAAAGAAGCTATTTGTGCAAAGGATAAATTAAGGGATAATTGACTACCACACAGGGTAAAGAAACCATCAGCATATAGAGAATGCAGTAAGTCCTTACCAGAACTCCCTTAACCTTTTCTACAGCTCACCTGCCCTCCATGTGCCCATAAGGACCTCCAACATTTTCATGCTTAAGAAGCTGCTCTGAGTCTTCCTTAAAATTGGGTGATTTTTTTTTGCTTCTATCACATTGTCTTTCACCCATACTATCCACTCAGAGGTCCGTAGAAAAAATTTTAATTGAAAAGCCTTCTAGAGGAAAAGGGCTATTGTAAATGAACTGAGTAATTTAATTCTTTGATTTCTGGAAAAGTTTTTAACTTTAAGGAGAAATGGAAATGTGCATCTGGTGTTTCATGGTGTGATAAGGGACATTTGTCTGTGCCCTTCAAAAGTATATGTTTTATAATGAAGAAAAGAATGAAGCTTTTTTTAATAGGTCACTTTTATTGCACAGTCTCACTCTGCTCAAATCACACGTTGGTTGGTCCTTATGTAAGTATTCATAGCCAGAAATCCACCTGTCAAGGTTAATATCCCAAATCAATTAAACTGTGAGTAAAACTCAGGCTAACCTTCCTGTGAAGCAGAAAAATATAATAATTTAGTGCAATAAAAACTTCATACTTAGCTATAAAGCTGCAGAATTTTAAAGTGCCCTAGTTGTTTAATTAATGTAAATAATCAAACTTAACTCAGGCCCAAGCTTCCTCCTTGCTCAACAGGAAGATTTTTATCTAAATTATGGTAAAACTGAATCACGTCCTTATTTTAAATGGCTGCTACAAAATTGTATTTAGAAAGTTAGTTTTCACAATGAGAAAATTTCTAAACTCCTTTAACTATATTTCAAAGCAATATCAGTCAGTTTTCTTGGAGAATAACAATCTCTCTTTTAAAATTTCACACTATTCGAATAGTTAAAGAATCATTTAATTTACAGATACATTGATGATATACCAATTTAAAGAGATCCACAGCTTTGTTAAAAAAAAAAAAAGCAAACAAAAGAAACAAAACCAAATAGCTTGCATATTGAAAAAATTATTTTTGTGAGAGAACTTGGGGGTTATAGACAGAAAAGTTGCCGTACAAACTGACACAAAAAAATTGATGAAAATTTTTATAAAGCATCAGTAAGTGCAAAAATTACCACACAGGCCTTATATGTATTATGGTAAAGCCCAAGTAGTTTTAAAAGAAGCAAATTCAGGACTCTCAATCAGTGAAACATTCCTTTTTGTAAGTTTGATCTTCCATTGTTTTAAAGGATGGAACATTGCAAAGTTCACAGGAGAAAACATGAATGGTATTTGCAGCCCCGAACCTCTGGTAGAGAGGCATCTGCAAGTACCACAGATGCCATCCTACAGTGATGTTAACGAGATGAAGGATAGGACTAGTACAAAAAGCCAGCATAATTACAGGAAGAGGTAAATAGTCTTTTTTATTTCAAAGACTGCCTCTCCATACAGTCTGCACTTTAAGGCAAGAGCTTTGGTTATACAAAATGCACATGCTAACTAAACATTTTTTTAGAATTTTGTCTTTCACTAACAGGTCAGAGATGGAGAAGGCAATGGCAGCCCACTCCAGTACTCTTGCCTGAAAAATCCCATGGACGGGGGAGCCTGGTGGGCTGCAGTCCACGGGGTCGCCAAGAGTCGGATACAACTGACTGACTTCACTTTGACTTTTCCCTTTCATGCATTGGAGAAGGAAATGGCAACCTACTCCAGTGTTCTTGCCTGGAGAATCCCAGGGACGGGGGAGCCTAATGGGCTGCCATCTGTGGGGTTGCACAGAGTCGGACACGACTGAAGCGACTTAGCAACAGGTCAGAGAAGAGCTATGATAGGAAGAAATCACTGTCAATGGTATAAGATATTAGAAGTTGCCTGACTTCTAAACCTCCTAATTCTTTTGTTCTGTCTTCCAAGAAAGTTGTTTTGCCAACAATTTTTCAAATACCTATCACACTTGTTAATGCCAATTGGTGGCCAAAAACACGTGGATTAAAGGGGTAATAGACTAACTAGCTCCAGTGTTCTTGCCTGGAGAATTCCAGGGACGGGGGAGCCTGGTGGGCTGCCACCTATGGGGTCGCACAGAGTCGGACACGACTGAAGCAACTTAGCAGCAGCAGCAGCAGCAGACTAGACGGTATGAGGTGTACCTGGAAGTAAAATAAGGAATATGGAAATAGACTACACCCATGGAATTCCTGTAAAATTCATTTGGCTCTTCATTGATTCTCTTCTGCAGGAAATTCACGTCAGACAAGAGATAGAAACAATGCTGGCAATCAGCCAAGTATGAAATTCTGTATTTAGCTATTCCAAACTGTCACAATAATTATATGATTATTTAGCTTAACATGGTTTCTTGGATGTAAAACAGAAAAGGAAAGAACTGTTTTCTGATTTGCTGAATCTAAAATGTCTGAAATTCTAAAGTAAGGTTCTTGTGCAGAAGCTTGGCATGAGCATATTTCCCTAAATGTATCAAGTGAGAAGCATAGGGATTGTCAGGAAATAGGGATTTTTTTTTGGACAAGGAGCAAGCATATATTTAGATCCAGAGTCGATTTACCTAATTGGTATGGAGTGAAGTAAATTAGTGGTCCTAATGCAGACAGTTCAAAACCAGACAGTATGGGAGCAAGTAGGTTATGATCCGATGCTACCTAATAGTGGTTGTGCCCTAGACGCACTTTCTGGTAAGAAGTTATGATAAAACAGGCATGTGTCCCTGACCTTAAGAAGAATCATTTCTAGGACACTTTCAGCCCTCTATATGTATGATTTGCTTAACATTTGCCTGCTTTCCAGAGCTTCAAAATAGATTTTTTCTTCAATGATAGAGAAAGGTTGAGCCACAGAGATGTAATCTGCTCTAGATAATAAGTGAAAAGGCTAATATGCCATAGACTTTCTCCCACAATTCTTCAGAAGTGTGCTCTGTGATTTATAATCGCTTCAGAGAATCAGGCTCAAAAGAGGAAAGGGTGTGTGTGTAGGACAGGGAGTACACTGAGTTAGGGAAAAGAGGTCAGAGGGAAAGCCATCCTCGTGGCAAGCTTCTTATTTCACTCTTACTTGTAAGGAAAGCAAACCCAGATTTAGAGACACAGAGAATGTCCTTAGAATAGAAAATGTGAGAACTAAAAGCAAGCGGTGGTCACCTAATCTAATCCCTCCCATGAACAGAAAATGACCCAAAAACATACAGAACTTTAAAGCACTCAGCGTTTCCAATGATGAAGAGCTCTCTGCCATCAACAGACCGAAACCATTTTTGGACAACTATGATTGTGAGAAAGTACTACCTTTTACAAAACCAATACCTGCCTCCCTGTGGCTTCTCTCCATTGGTTTATTCCCTGGGATTTCATCCAAATTGCTGATGAAAGTATTGAACAGGGCAGGGTCAGTGGCCTCCCTCCAGATATGCAATGATCACTCGGTCAACATTTGTTTCTTAATCACCTAAGGCTCACCTAATTATACTGTCCTCTGTGGGAAAGCGGCTCCCTGAAATTCTTGAGCTGCAGTGTAACAACCAGATCAAACTCAAAAGAGGGATTTGGCAAGACCATGCTGAGCAATTTCACTTTAGCTGTGAGTTATTAGCACTTTCTCTTTTAAGTACCAGCAGACCATCTTTTCCAGAATCTGGCTGGGGATAAAGGAAGGGTGCCAACACTGATTCATACAAATCTCAATGCAGTCAGGGCTAACCCTAGGCCTACATTTTTTTTAAAAAAAGTTCAAATCTCAGCATCCTTTAAAAGTTATAATTATATCATGGCTTCAGCATTCAAGGGGAAAAATTCATTTGACATTCAGCATCTCTATAGGACAAAATCTCTTATGAGACCCCCTACATTTTTAGTGATGTCTCAGAATAATAATAACAAAAAATGGAAAAAAAAGTGTGCTAGAGCACCAACAGTTTAAGATATTGTTTTAGATCTATTTTCCCAGGACACACGTTTTATGTTTTATTTTTTACTTTAGTTGCTTTGTCACGTCCAACTCTTTGTGACCCCATGGACTGTAGCCTGCCAGACTCTTCTGTCTATGGGATTCTCCAGGCAAGAATACTGGAGTGGGTTGCCATTCCCTTCTCCAGGGGATCTTACTGACCCAGGGATTGAACCCAGGTCTCCTGCATGGCAGGCAGATTCTTTACTGTCTGAGCCACCAGGGAAGCCCAGAATATACATATTAACCAATTTTTTTCTTCATGCTCTTCCTTTAGCTTCAATATCTCTGTTCTCACATTGAAACCACCCTGATTTTTTTTTGTTAGTCCCCTTCACAATCTTTTCTTCCTCCAAATATCCATTACTATTGAAGGTCTCCTTGCTGCCTCTACATTATTTACTTCAATTATGTCTTCCCATGCTTCAGCAACTAACAAAAGCCAATAAGTGCCCAGATTTATATTTCTGGCTGATGGCCCCCTGGAGCCCTAGCTATATGAGTCTGAAATCTATGCTCTCTCATCCCTGCTTTCGAATCATCTGGTCATCATGCTGATCTCTTTATGGGAGGCCCTTTCCTCCTCGCTTTTTCACTAACATAACAACTTGCTCTTCCTAGTGCAGCATAAATGTTCATTCATATATATTAATTGGCTAATACATATCTCACTGCACTATATCTGCTATATGGATGATTTCCTCATCCCTAAACCATAAACTCCTTGAGGGCCAGAAGTGTATCATATTCATCTTTATGTTTCTAAGACTTACAGCAATAAATGAATTATACTAGGGGCTAAATAAAATATTAGTTGAATGAAACAGAATATGAAATGAGTTTCTCATGAAGCGGTTGAAGAACTGGTGCTTACAACTCAATCACTGAATACATAAAGCAAGTGCTTTTTCATAAGAGTATTTGGTGTGCATGCCTACAAAGCACGCATGGTTTATCCTGTCAATGGCCTGTGCTTAATGCTCCCCAGGTCCCCTGGGGCATGGTAATCTGTGAAAGCACTGCACCAAAGTTAAAATCCTAGCAAGCGTGCACAGATAATGGCATTTAAAGCTAGACTTTTGCCTTCCATTTAGAATAGCCTGCCTACTGCATTCTCCCAGTAAGAAAAAGGAACATATGCCAAAGTTCATACAATTTCTTATTGAAACGTTCTGCAAGCTATGAAATGTAGCCATCTCCAAATAAACGAGTTGTTGCATAGCATGCCAAAGTAAAAGTGAGGAAGAACCAGTATCTTTTGAATGCAAATTAACAATGAGCATCTATGTCCTGAAGTATTTTTTCTAAATTCCCAAGATTAAATGATGCAGATGTTTGTTTAGACTGCTAGAGATGTTAGTGACAGTGTTACAGCAAGAACCATAGTAACAGAGGATTCCAGGTCCTAGAGGGGCTACAAAGAAACATGTAATAAGAGGTTACAGGGACAAGCTGTAAGGGCAAACGCTAAAATGATAAATGGCACAGATTTTCCAGTAAATGAATGAAAATAGAGTTTTGTGGTGAGAGGACAAGCATAAAAACAAAGGAAACCCACAGGATATAGTGGCAGAGAATATCCCTCCAGGGGCATATCATATGTCATAATGGGAAATACATTTCATTAAAAAAGGACAAAGGGATTAGGAACCAAGAACGACCATGCTTCAGTTATATGATGGACATGGGTTGGGTGTTCTATATACAGGTTCCATTTTAATGAAAATACTTATTTTGAGAATAGCAGTTTTCTCTCTAATAAATTTTGGTGTAGACTGAATGTGTCCCATCAAAATTCATATTGTTTAGTTGCTAAGTGATGTCTGACTCTATTGTGATCTCGTGGACTGTAGCCTTCCAGGCTCCTCTGTCCATGGAATTTTCCAGGAAAGAACCCTGGAGTGGTTGCCATTTCCTCCTAGAGGGGATCTTCCTGACCCAGGATCGAACCCGTGTCTCTTGCATTGGCAGACAGATTCTTTACCACTGAGCCACAACAGAAGCCCATGTGCTAAAGCCTTAAGCTCCAATATAGCATTTGAAGATAGGATCTTTAGGAAATGATTATGTTTAGATGAAGCTGTGAAGGTGGAGCCCCATGATGGATTTGTGCCTTTATAAGAAGAAGAAATAGTGGGCTTCTCTGGTGGCTCAGTGGTAAAGAATCCACCTGCCAATGCAGGAGATGCATGTTCAAGTCCTGGGTTAGGAAGATCCCCTGGAGAAGAAAATGGCAATCCACTCCTGGGAAATCCCACGGACAGAAGAGCCTGACAGGCTACAGTCCACGGGTCACAAAAGAGTCAGACACAGCTTAGCGACTAAACCACAACAAACAACAGTAAATGAAAGGAGGCAAATTAGTATTTCTCTGTACTCCACCTCCAACTCAGAAATTCTTGAAAGTAATACCTAAATTATATGATTATCTGTCTTTTCTTTAAATTATGCATATTTGGATATTGGACGTGGAAAGTAAATACGCATGACATGCAGATGGTGTACAAGGTTATATGTGAGTTAAAAAAATACTCATTAAGAAAGTTTATCATGTAGGTCAGTAATATTAGATAGGAGAATAAAAATGAATATGTACCTCTATCTAATTAGAGGAAGGGTTACATCTTTCTCTATTTCTTTTGGCACTAACGTACACAAGAAATAAGTCTTGAAGTCAATGAGCATGTCTACTAGATTTAGAGGACATGATGCTGAAGACACTTCAAAAGGAATTCTGTTTTCTAAAGTAGAGATGAATATCTTAAGAATTAACAATATATCACACAACAGTATCATAAAAACAAATTTGACTCTGCCATCATGCAGACTTGGATTTCTATTAAGTATGTCCTTTCTCCAAATCTCCTTAAGGCTCAGGTGTAATTAAAACAGTCCTTACTGACAACAGCAGTGTCTTCATTCCAAGGCATAAGAAATAACTAGCAACAACACAGATGAGGATAAGTGAAAAGATTATATCTTAAAGTTTCACATGATGCTTCCCATAGGGATAGCTTTTTAAAAATGTATTTCGGGATATATAATATGCAAGTGCAAAAACATAAAGCTCTCTGTTTAAGAATGCTCCAAGTGATGAGACTGAGTGTGGCTGTCAGCTGTCAACTCCACATGACATTAGGAACCCTCTGAAACACGATGGCACTGGATTTTTAGAAACTTAATTTTGCCACCTTTTAGTGATCAGAAGGGAATGAAACCCATAACTCCCCCAGGCACCTTGCTCAGCTACTGGCATGGGGTGATTATATTCTCTCCACCGCATCCCTTTTCCACTTCTAAGGAGGAGAAATATAAATGTCCATGACCACAGTGAGCATTGTCACCCGCATCTAATCAAGGTGTTTATAACTTTCTGAAACAAAGACTGACCCCAGCTCTCCCTTCAAAGGGACACCTTTCCTAATCTGTTTGTCACTGTTGAAGGCACCACCAGCCTTTGCTCCCTACATCCTTTCAACACAAGTTGACACCATTTCACGGACTGCACAGCACCAAATCCTTTATGGGTTTGCAACAAACATTAAAGAATAATATTCCCATGACTGCAAACACAGTGAGGAAGCGCAGACGCTAAATCTCCAGCCCATTGCCATTTCCTTTTATGACAACTTGCAGTTGTGCAAATTAGTATAACTCCTGCATGCCCTGAAAGGAGCAGATATGAGTTTAGTGGGAGTTGTGGCTCATTGACTTTAGTGAGAGCGTATGACTCAAATTCTCTGAGTTTTATAAGGTGATGAGTTAGGTTAGGTTAAAGCAAACCATGGAGCATAATTTGATTGGTTTTCCTCCATCAGTGACGGATGCTTGATAATCACTTTCTGCCTATTATATCAATAAATCAGCTGCAATTCAATTTTAATCTGTAAATAAAGTTTAATCAGGGCTATGAGGATATTACACGCCTGCATTAGCTACTTAGAGGTGTCATTACTGTCTGTGGTTATCGAGCCGAACGTAGTCATTTGAGTTTTTAAGTCCTAGTTTTAAAGAAGCTGAGACGAATTTGGGGAATGTTCATACAAGAAACACCATACACTCTAAGAAATTTGTATCTGCCTGAAATTGCAAACATAAATTATATAATACCACAACAAATAGGGATTTCTAGCATCATGCACTGGGCTTGCCTGGTGGCTTAGCACTAAAAAACCCACCTAAATGAAAATTCAGGGTACACAGGAACACAGGTTCAATCCCTGGGTCAGGAGACCTCCTGGAAAAGGAAATAGCAAGCCACTTCAATATTCTTGCCTGGGAAATCCCATGGACAGAGGAGCCTGGCAGGCTACAGTCCATGGGGTCCCAAAGAGTTGAACAAAACTTAGTGAGCAAACAATAAAAGCTTTAAGCACCAAATGGTATTATCTTCAGATTGTCAGCAGGTATGCAAGGAACACGATACAGAATAAAGTTAAACACTCCTCACAGAATAGAGGAGAAATGGGCCAATATTCCCTTCTCAGCATGAGAAATTAAAGCTAGTAAAAAACCCAGTCTGTCAACTTGCCATGCTGTACCGTGCTCCCAGCTGGACCCCATCATAAAGGCAATATTTCAGCACCTCGCACATCGTGGGTGCTCAATAAATACGACAGAACGTCATTGCCAATCCAAACATGTGAGAAGACAGTGCAGGCTCTAAACCTCTGACATCAAAGGACACGTCTATATGAATGTGAAGCACATCAAGCTGGATGAAGGTGAGTGTCAGCCCAGGAGACGGAAAGAGAAGCTGGCCCAATGTCTGTAAGAATGCTAAGAAAAAGGACAGCTCCAAGACAATGGAGACCACCATATTTAGTTACTTTAATGAAGCTCTACTTGTAATGGCAGATCAATTCCTCGGCCTCCTGTGACCAAAGTCAACAAAATGAAATACCGGAGCATAACTTATACCAGTCATGTTTGACTCATCACACTTGTGTGTCAAGTTACTCAGAGGTATTCAGAATGGTAAGTATTTCCCATTTAAACTGGGTTATAGAAAGTCATACAAGCACATTCTGAATAGAAATATATGTAGTATATACATTACATATATTCCTATGTATATATGATCACATGAATAAAAGATGTTAAAGAAATCACCCGCAGTATCTGTTAAAAAGCTGAACATAGCACATTTATGCTCCAAATTAAAGCTGAACAAGACTTCATACACATTTCAGGCTATTAACCAGAATTTACATTAAAAACAGAAACACATCTGGATAGACACTGGAGTTTTAAGATGTGCTAATTTTCCTGTCTCCTGCTTTAACCCTTGTGTTGTTAAAGCCACTTCTTCTAAGAATTAATTCTTTAAATTAAATCATCAAGTCTTAAACATTTTCTTATAAGTTTCCTTGGTTTTATTATGAGAAAAAGTTGAGGAAACCAGAGCTTACCACCAGGGTACTGGGCACCAGTGTCAACATATTTAACATCTAATTCCACTGTTAAAGCAGCAAACACTGATTCTTCTGCAGAACCCATAGCACAGAACAGAAGAGCTAAAGAAAGTCAAGGAGTAGGCTTAAAAGAACTTCACATCGTCTGCATCTGCTTTTCTGGGTTATGTGTTAAAATGGATTCATGAGTAAATCCTGAGTGCATCTGTTGGAGACAAGTGCTTTACATCTAAAGGTATAAAAAAAAAGAGTGGAAGGAAATGAAAAAACTATATATATGGTACGCTTAGTTGTATCTGACTCTTCAGAATCCTGTGGACTGTAGCCACCAGGCTTCTCTGTGCATGGGATTTTCCAGGCAAGAATACTGGAGTGGTTGCCATTTCCCACTCCAGGAGATCTTCCCAACCCAGGGACTGAACCCATATCTCCTGTGTCTTCTGCATTTTCAGGTGGATTGTTTACCAATGGCATCACACATATATTCAGTACCTGGATTTTTATGAATCAATAAAAAGACAAATAATGTCAAGATCATCTATCTATCTGTGAGATCAAGAGGAAATATGTACAAATATATGCATGTATAAATATGAAGTATATATTTTATATATATATGAAGATACAGATATATAGAGAGAGAGAGATAAAGAGGGGACATAAGTATCTCAGATACAATGATTAAATAAATTACAAATTTCAAGTGGTCCACTCCATAGTAATCACAACAGGGTATTAGAATTAGTTACATCTAGGGACTTCCCTGGTGGTCCAATGGCTAAGACTCCATGTTCCCAATGCAATGGGCTAGGTTCGATCCCTGGTCAAGGGAGGTAGACCCCACAAGCCACAACTAAGGATTTACATGCCACAACTAAGAAATTCCACATACTGCAACTGAGACCCAACCCAGACAAATAAAGAAATAAAAATATTTTAAAAAGTAGTTACAGCCAGCTTATTACACAGAAATTCCTGGAGTTGATGCCACTAAGCTCATGTTCAGACTCACTTATAAATATGACCCCCTTTAAACACTCAACCAAATCAGTAAAAGCCCCCACAGAGTGTTTTAAAGATAATTAAAACATTGATCATAAAAAGGGTCATGTAGCTGTACCTTCCAATTATCAAAGTCACATTAGGTTATGAGTTGGTACTGTTTTTAACATCAGGTATATTCAGCGTCACAGCCTAGGACACACTGTTAACACCCAAACTCAAAGCTTTACTAAGTAGGTGTATCAAACTCCTCAGTCGCCATTCATCAGTGAGAAGAAGGTGAAGCTCACAGTCAGCAGAACCATTGCCCAGCTCTGCTCCCTCCAGCATTCAACAAATGCAGATTGCTGATTACCATGCATCAGACTCAGTGCCCAGAGCTGTCCACACCTCTTCCACCCACCTGCAGTCTAAGTCAGCTGTCAAGCCCATCCTAAATCCTCACCTCTCCACAGTGATGCCAAGTCGTGGGAAAATGTACCACTCTTTCCCACTCCAGTACTCTTGCCTGGAAAATCCCATGGATGGAGGAGCCTGGTAGACTGCAGTCCATGGGGTCACAAAGAGCCAGACACTTACTGAGCGACTTCACTTTCACTTTTCATTTTCATGCATTGGAGAAGGAAATGGCAACCCACTCCAGTGTTCTTGCCTGGAGAAGGCTGCTGTCTGTGGGGTCGCAGAGTCGGACACTACTGAAGCGACTTAGCAGCAGCAGCAGCAGGGTCCCTTTGCACACACAGTAATTTCAGTTAACTTTGCCAGAAAATGCCATAACTAAATAATTTTGGAAAGCTGGTATTTAAGAAATTCATTCCTATTTTGCTTATCTGGCGTTCCTTACACTTATGAGCAACCATAGCTTATATTCAAAATCTTCTATTCTCCTTTCTGGGAAGAGTGCCATAGAGAAAGAATCAATATACAATCTCCTTTCTAAGGAAAGAATATGATAATGCCCTCTGTTTCGTGACACTAGCCACCAATCTTTGTCAAGTGGGGAACATTAACGAAAGTGGAAATGTCATACTCCATCTACACAATAGAACCAACTGGGAAAGTGTTCTAATTTCTCTCTACCATTAGACATATGGACTCTGCCCTGATACACGAAAGGTAACAAGTAAAGGATATGGAAATCTTTCCATGGGAGACTTCTCTGTTGCCCAGGCATTTCAGCATTACTAGAAATACTGATTACTTGCTTACAGCTAAGCTGGTATAAATCACATTCATTGATTTTTCCTTAAAATAACAATAGAACTAATTCATAAACTGAGTAATGGCATCAAATCTTAATTTTTATCAGAGTTATGGAATTTAAGCATTGGAAGGAGCTGTAAATGGTACCTTGTTCACTCCAATAATCTTGACAAGTTGTGGTTCAACTTGTCTATGGTAGGAAAATACTTCCCAGTAAAGTCAATTATATCATTGGACAGTTTTAATCATTAGAATTTCTTTCCTTTAATCAAAATATTAACAGTGGCTCCCCCAGGGAGGTGAGATGGGAAAGAGTTGTGAAGAGGGTTTTCACTTCTGTATTAATTGAATTTTTCAGAATGAGCACATGAGCTTGTAACTCAAATAAGTAAACAACAAGTGATTAAAAAACTAACTTCACTCACTTTCTACTCATTTATTCTCGTTTTACCTAATAAGGGCTCCAAGGAGCACAGAGGAAACGCTTTCCATTTGGTTTCGAGAAGAAAAAGACCTAGTTCTCCTCAATCTTTGCTTCTTTTACAGACAGCTTCAGTTCCTCCACAAGACTCTTTTTCTGGATATTGTTGGGAGAGAATTCTCTGGAGGTCTCTGACATCTTGTGAGCAGAGGCACATACTGCCACATTTCCAATGTCTCAACAATGTCTGTATAATGAAAAGTCTTAGAAGACAGGAATAATGTCTCTCTCTGCAACAAAAGGCAAGCATCCGTATTACCCATTATAAAAGATTTGGGTTCCTAAGCTTAGGGTTCTCCTGGAAAGCCGCCCCTGTAAGTGCAGGACTCACCTGATCCTCTTGGCATTGCCTTGTGGCAACTTAGGCTCAGGGGACAGGTGCCAGAAAATCTGAAATTCTGGATATGACTATTGCTTTTAGTAATAAAGTCCTTTACATCTGTTCCAGTATCTATGAAACTGTCGAGCTGACAAAGGAGCTTGTAAGAATGGTAAAATCTCAAGTCTTTTCCAGTCTCTGACAGGTTTTATATACCATTGAGTTGAAAATGTGTTCATATTCTCTAGGAGATTATAATCTAAAAATGTCAAACGTAAATTTTTGAATGAGATATAATTGGAAAAGCTTAGACAGTAGTCGAGCATTTTAAAAATTAAATATAAAGGAAGAGCAGAGTTACAGGAGTCAAAAAGTCTATTCGGGGCTTCCCAGGTGGCTCAGTGGCAAAAAGAATCCACCTGCTAATGCAGGAGATGTAGGAGACGTGGGTTTGATGCCTGGATCAGGAAGATACCTTGGAGAGAGGAATGGCAACCCAGTCTACTATTCTTGCCTGGAAAATCCCATGGACAGAGGAACCTGATAGGCTACAGTCCATGGGGTCGCAAAGATTAGGACATGACCGAGTCTCTGAGCATGGCACGCATATAGTAGTCAAAAAATCTATTCAGCAAAAAGTAAAACAGAATCATGGATATATATAATAAGGAGAAATGAAGTGTCTCTTCTGTGACTGTGAAAGGGGCATTTTTATTTCAATTATTTAAGACAAACTTGAAGGGCTTTAGAAACAGCAATGATATTTTTATCCCCATAAGCTGTAACTAAAAAGCTCCTCAACATCTTGCCTTTTATGTTTGTCCATAGGATTCTCATGAATCATATCCTTTTTGCTTATAGGGCTTCCTTCAGAAGCCATTTTCTAGAGTCAATGTGGTAAGGTGGAAATATGGCAATAGCTGATTACAATGACTTGGAAGACTTAAATGGCAATCACACTTTGCCATTGCTGAGTCATTTCCCTTCTTCAGCCGGCACTTGGGGAGCTCAAATTTCTTAAATTAATTGAGCACTTAATATACAGCTATAAATTAATCATACTGGAAAGGTGCTAATTATTTCATTAACTCCAAACCAATCCAATCTAAATTGTCACTTCTTTAGAGCACAACTGCTGAATTTCCTCTGTATTTAATCTATTGATTTAAAATATGCTATGAATTATATACACAGATAAATAAGATTTAGTTTCTGTCTACCTTTTTGGAAATTAAGCTGAAGGAAGTGTGTGAGTGTTTCTGATAATTTTTTTCCCTATAACATATATAGCAGCAACTGTAATTTGTATCCATGTGAATAAAAGTGAGGTAAGAAAAACATTTTCATCCCACGAGTCCCAGGGCAAAGAAAAGCTCTTTGCTCTCCATTTTCTCCCCCTTTCCCATGAACATCTTGACTGGTAGGCTGGTAGATAATCCTGTCCAGAGTTAATGTGTAGTAACAGGATTGAGGGGAACTGACTTAGAGGCTTTCATCTTGGCTGGGACATATCGATGCCATATTTAAAGGTGTTTGCTCTGTTCACCTCCATGAAGATAAATGTCTGAACATCCAGCTTAAAAGCAAAAAGAAAAGAGGCACTCAGAGATGGCTGATGAATTGTCAAACTATGGGAAGGAGCTTTCACCAAAAAGGCATGTTTACTTTGTGCAGAGTAAAGGAGAAATGGAGAAAATAATTAAAATGCTCTTCCTTCTCTGGACTGTGTTAACTGGAAACCAAATTGTTAACAGGTGTAGAAGAGCCTCAGCTATTTTAACTGGTGAAAAGAAACCCTCTTGATTAATAAGGATGATTGAATTCATCCTCCTATGCCCAATAAAATGGGCCAAAGACCTGACTGGACAATTCATTTGGCAATTCATCAGCTACTATGCTGTGAAAAAGATTCAATAATCATAAAATGCTATATCAATCTTTTATTAACATCTAACCTGATAGTTGCTCTTATTTCAAGAATCATAATATACAAATCTCGAGAGTAAGAGACTATCTAATGCATCCTTGTTTTCTTTCATTTCAAAGATTAGCTCGATATATTTTCATAAGGACAATCTCAACCAATATATGTCCACATGATATTCTAGTGTAATTTGAGAGTTTACAAGGTGGCACAATGGTGAAATTTAAGCAGGAAAATTTATAGGTGAGGATAACACTTTCCTTAAAAGCCTAAAAGCTATCAATTATCCACTTGGTTTACCCAAGGAGCCTGGGAGATAGATAGAAATAGGGTATTAGGAGGGTATGGAAATGAAAGTGGAGGTGCCTCAATATCAATAATGCCTAGTTTCCTTGAGGTCTGGATTTGCAATTTTCAACTCTACCGAAATGAAATGAAATACGTTTTTTAATCAGTAAATAAATACACTAACAGTAATCTTCCAATGTATAATCATAAGGGATTTTATTTCGATCATACTTGAATGGTCTAGTGGTTTTCCCCACTTTCTTCAATTTAAGTCTGAATTTGGCAATAAGGTGCTCATGATCTGAGCCACAGTCAGCTCCTGGTCTTGTTTTTGCTGACTCTATAGAGCTTCACATGCTAGTAAAGTAATGCTCAAAATTCTCCAAGCCAGGCTTCAGCAATATGTGAACTGTGAACTTCCTGATGTTCAAGCTGGATTTAGAAAAGGCAGAGGAACCAGAGATCAAATTGCCAACATCCGCTGGATCATCGAAAAAGCAAGAGAGTTCCAGAAAAACATCTATTTCTGCTTTATTGACTATGCCAAAGCCTTTGACTGTGTAGATCACAATAAACTGTGGAAAATTCTGAGAGAGATGGGAATACCAGACCACCTGATCTGCCTCTTAAGAAATCTGTATGCAGGTCAGGAAGCAACAGTTAGAACTGGTCATGGAACAACAGACTGGTTCCAAATAGGAAAAGGAGTACATCAAGGCTGCATATTGTCACCATGTTTATTTAACTTATATGCAGAGTACATCATGAGAAATGCTGGACTGGAGGAAACACAAGCTGGAATCAAGATTGCTGGGAGAAATATCAATAACCTCAGATATGCAGATGATACCACCCTTATGGCAGAGAGTGAAGAGGAACTAAAAAGCCTCTTGATGAAAGTGAAAGTGGAGAGTGAAAAGGTTGGCTTAAAGCTCAACATTCAGAAAACGAAGATCATGGCATCTGGTCCCATCACTGCATGGGAAATAGATGGAGAAACAGTGGAAACAGTGTCAGACTTTATTTTTCTGGGCTCCCAAATCACCACAGATGGTGACTGCAGCCATGAAATTAAAAGATGCTTACTCCTTGGAAGGAAAGTTATGACCAACCTAGATAGCATATTCAAAAGCAGAGACATCACTTTGCCAACAAAGGTTCGCCTAGTCAAGGCTATGGTCTTTCCTGTGGTCATGTATGGATGTGAGAGCTGGACTGTGAAGAAGGCTGAGCCCCGAAGAATTGATGCTTTTGAACTGTGGTGTTGGAGAAGACTGTTGAGAGTCCCTTGGACTGCAAGGAGATCCAACCAGTCCATTCTGAAGGAGATCAGCCCTAGGATTTCTTTGGAAGGAATGATGCTAAAGCTGAAACTCCAGTATTTTGGCCACCTCATGCGAAGAGTTGACTCATTGGCGAAGACTCTGATGCTGGGAGGGATTGAGGGCAGGAGGAGAAGGGGACGACAGAGGATGAGATGACTGGATGGCATCACTGACTCGATGGATGTGAGTCTGAGTGACCTCCGAGAGCTGGTGATGGATAGGGAGGCCTGGCGTGCTGCGGTTCATGGGGTCGCAAAGGGTCGGACACGACTGAGCGACTGATCTGATCTGATAGAGCTTCGACATTTTGGGCTGCAAAGAATATAATCAATCTGATTTCAGTGTTGACCATCTGGTGATGTTCATGTGTGGAGTCTTCTCTTGTGTTGTTGGAAGAGAGTGTCTGCTATGACCCATGCGTTCTCTTGGCAAAACTCTATTAGATTTTGCCCTGCTTCATTCTGTACTCCAAGGCCAAATTTGCCTGTTACTCCAGGTGTTTCTTGACTTTGTACTTTTGCATTCCAGTCCCCTATAATGAAAAGGACATCTTTTGGGGGTGTTAGTTCTAAAAGGTCTTGTAGGTCTTCATAGAACCATTCAACTTCAGCTCCTTCAGGGTTACTGTTTGGGGTATAGACTTGGATTACTGTGATATTGAATGGTTTGTCTTGGAAACGAACAGAGATCATTCTGTCGTTTTTGAGATTGCATCCAAGTACTGCATTTCGGACTCTTTTGTTGACCATGATGGCCACTCCATTTCTTCTGAGGGATTCCTGCCCACAGTAGTAGATACAACTGTCATCTGAGATGACAATTCACCCATTCCAGGCCATTTTAGTTTGCTGATTCCTAAAATGTTGACATTCACTCTTGCCATCTCCTGTTTGACCATTTCCAATTTGCCTTGATTCATGGACCTAAAATTCCAGGTTCCTATACAATATTGCTCTTTAAAGCATCAGACCTTGCTTCTATAATCAGTCACATCCACAACTGGGTGTTTTTTTTTTGCTTTGGTGCCATCCCTTCATTCATTCTGGAGTTATTTCTCCACTGATCTCCAGTAGCATATTGGGCACCTACCCGCCTGGGAAGTACATCTTTCAGTGTCCTCCTATCTTTTTGCTATTTCTTAAGGCAAAAATACTGAAGTGGTTTGCCATTCCCTTCTCCCCAAGAAAAAGAAATGCAAAAAAGTAAAATGGCCGTCTGAGGAGGCCTCACAAATAGCTCTGAAAAGAAGAGAACTGAAAAGCAAAGAAGAGGAGGAAAGATGTACCCATTTGAATGCAGAGTTCCAATGAACAGCAAGGAGAGATAAGAAAGCCTTCCTCAGTCATCACTGCAAAGAAATAGAGGAAAATAATAGAATGGGGAAAACTAGAGATCTATTCAAGAAAATTAGAGATACCAAGGGAACATTTCATGCAAAGATGGGCTCAATAAAAGACAGAAATGGTATGGACCTAACAGAAGCAGAAGATATTAAGAGGGGCAAGAATACACAGAAAAACTATACAAAAAAGATCTTCTCGACCCAGATAATCACGATGGTGTGATCATTCACCTAGAGCCAGACAACATGGAATGTAAAGTCAAGTGGACCTTAGGAAGCAACAGTGGCCACAGGACTGGAAAAAGTCAGTTATCATTCCAATCCCAAAGAAAGGCAATACCAAAGAATATTCAAACTAATGCACAGTTGCACTCATCTCACAAGCTAGTAAAGTAATGCTCAAAATTCTCTAAGCCAGCCTTCAGCAATTCATGAATCATGAACTTCCAGATGTTCAAGCTGGTTTTAGAAAAGACAGAGGAACCAGAGATCAAATTGCCAACACTTGATGGATCATCAAAAAAGCAAGAGAGTTCCAGAAAATCATCTATGCCTGATTTATTGACTATGCCAAAGCCTTTGACTGTGTGGATCACAATAAACTGTGGAAAATTCTGAAAGAGATGGGAATACCAGACCACCTGATCTGCCTCTTGAGAAATCTGTATGCAGATCAAGAAGCAACAGTTAAAACTGGATATGGAACAACAGACTGGTTCCAAATAGGGAAATGAGTAAGTCAGTGCTGCATATTGTGACCCTGCTTACTTAACTTCTATGCAGAGTACATCATTAGAAATGCTGGGTTGGATGAATCACAAGCTGGAATCAAGATTGCCAGTAGAAATATTAATAACCTCAGATATACAGATAACATCACCCTTATGGCAGAAAGTGGAGAAGAACTAAAGAGCCTCTTGATGAAAGTGAAAGTGGAGAGTGAAAAAGTTGGCTTAAAACTCAACATTCATAAAACTAAGATCATGGCATCCAGTCCCATCACTTCACAGCAAATAGATGGGGAAACAGTAGAAACAGTGGCACACTTTATTTTGGGGGCTCCAAAATCACTGTAGATGGTAACTTCAGCCATGAAATTAAAAGATGCATACTCCTTCAAAGGAAAGTTATGACCAACCTAGATAGTATATTCAAAAGCAGAGACATTACCTTGCCAACAAATGTCCATCTAGTCAAAGCTATGGTTTTTTCCAATAGTCATGTATGGATGTGAGAGTTGGACTGTGAAGAAAGCTGAGCGTCAAAGGATTGATGCTTTTGAACTGTGGTGTTGGAGAAGACTCTTGAGAGCCCCTTGGACTGCAAAGAGATCCAACCAGTCTATCTTAAAGGAGTTCAGTCCTGAGTGTTCATTGGAAGAACTGATGTTGAAGCTGAACTCCAATACTTTAGCCACCTGACGTGAAGAGTTGACTCATTTGAAAAGACCCTGATGCTGGGAAAGATTGAGGGCAGGAGGAGTAGGAGATGACAGAGGATGAGATGGTTGGATGGCATCACTGACTCGATCAACATGAGTTTGGGTAAATTCCAGGAGTTGGTGATAGACAGGGAGACCTGACATGCTGTGGTCCGTGGGGTCACAAAGATTCGGACATGACTGAGTGACTGAACTGAACTGAACTGAACAGTAATCTTAAGAAATTCCTCCATGCAATAATCTAAACTACTGCATAGTCAGGGTAAGTAAGAACTTCTTGACTCTTCTAACTAAATGTACATTATTGTTTTGTAGTTCTCTTACTACTAGTATTTGCTCTTAACTTTGGTGCCTTTTTTTCAGAGAGATATCACTCTCTGTTTTAGGAATGGCATTTGAAGAGTGCTAATATGCATAAAGGGGCATCTCAGTGGCTCAGTGGTGAAGAATCTGCCTGCCGATGCAGGAGATTCGGGCTCAATACCTAGTCCAGGAAGATCCCTTGGAGAAGGAAATGACAACTCACTCCAGTATTCTTGACTGGAAAATCCCATGGACAGAGGAGCCTGGAGGGCTACAGTCCATGGATTTGCAAAAGAGTCAGACATGACTAAACAACAACAAATATGCATAAAAGTGCAACATGCTAACGTGCCACTAGTGACATGAGACAACATATTATTATCATATTTCTTCACAGGATATGCACTGATTGTCCATAAACTTCGTGAAAGAAGGCATCATATGTCTTATTTCCTCTTGAGAACCAAGCACCTAGAATTGCACTTGAATCATATAGGGCACAATAAATATATACATGAATGGATAAATGAATGAGTGAGTTAAACTGATGAAACTATATTTGTGACTTTAAAAACCTTGAATTAGTCTATTTTACTGGATAGACTTTTACTGTATGTAAATTGTCTCGGGAGCATTTCTGTATAAGGCATTTCCTTCCTGGAATTCCTCCAAAATGAGAGCTCTCTGATTCTGACAACTTCAAATATCTTTAATGATTTCTTTAAAGAGCAATAAAACGGCAGGCTACTAAAAAAGGAGATAACTGTACCATCCCTGCTCGTGAATGGACTTAGCAAGCATTTAAGGAGCCTTAACATCAATCTTCCACAGCTAGATTTATAACGTATCCATTTTATGAATCGCTTTGACTTGGATCCTAAAGCCCCTAGGCACAATTTTGCAGGGAGTTCCTATGACACATATACATTAAACTGAAAAGAAGGAAATATGATTCTCCCAGAGGCTGATATTCACCTACTTTGATTATTCTGCATAGTAAGTCAGGCTAGGTTGGCAGGTCATTATCTGATGGATATTGCCAACTACAAGAGAAAAACAGGGCAAAGGGGACTTACATTGAGTAAACCCAAATGCATCCAAGCCATGGGAAACATTTTATTATATGAAAGGCAAAAATTAGAGTTGGTGTCTTCAGCATTGATTCTAGCCTAAGCACTGCATATTCATTTGTGACTTTTTAGGGTATTTAATGAATTCAAGCAGTATGATGGTAAAATTAGGTAACAGACTTTTCATTTTGCCATTGAGATTGCACTATGATTTGTTGAGGTCCTCAGGTCTCGCTGAATAGGTAACAATTTCTAAAAGACACAGATGCATTGGCCAAATGTGACCTTAAATGAGTTGCCTATCATAGTTCATCTCTTAATAGTACACAAATAAAATACCTTTACCACATTGGTGCAATTTTTAGAACACTGCTTTGATATCTACTCCTTGATATGCATATTTCCAAACCTATCACCACTCCCTCAAAAATCCTTTACAATTAAATGTAATTGTAAATGAAATCAAAGGGTCATAGAGGTTTATAGTTGGCAGATACCATGTAATCATCTTGCTCATCATTCCTTCCACTGTATCTGTCATTACATAGTCCCTCTGACAATTTCTGCTTTACTTTCATCATAAATGGCAAGCTAAGTAGCCAGGCAAGATGGTCTACCCAGTTACTAAGCAGCAGAAAATATAAAATGCAATTTCTTATTTAAAAAACCTTCCACTTCTACTGCACTTTATGTAGTCTTTACAAGGTGTTTTACATCATTCCATTTTATATTTACGATACCAACACCAAGTAGAAACTGTTAATCCCCTCCACATAAGAAAACTAAACCTCAAAAATATGAAATAATAGAATGGTTTGACTTTCCAATTTCAAGCTATGTAAAAAAAAAAGTTTATAGATCTGATAAATATATGCCTTTGGTGTCTCCCTTCATTCCCTCCAAAATGCATCCTTGGCTAGCACACCCTTTCATCTACTGAGATCAGGGAATACAGTTGCTACCACTGGAACAAGAATAGTGTCAAAAGGGTTCCTCAGAGAACAGTATGGATTTGGCATGTGTATTTAAGATCCATAAAGAATATATTAAAAACTTATCATGTCTTCTCAACTAAGGATGCCACATGCAAAACAATAAGCTGAGTAATAAAAAAATGCCTTTTGGGGAGGTTCTTTTCAATAACCTTTAAAGAAACAGGCAATAAATAGTATGTCAACTGCAATAACCATTTTATTTTCTTTTATTTATTTTTATTGAAGTATAGTTGACTTACAGTGTTTTTTTTTTAACAGATCAGGATTTTTTATTGTGTGTATATATTGTGTGTCTACTTGTTTGTGTTATAAATTGCAGTGCCACAATTTGTTCTCCCCACCCCCTTTACATATTTATATTTCTTCAGATCTTTACAATATTGTAGTGGGTTTTGCCATACATTGACATGAATCAGCCATGGGTGTACGTGTGTGATCTGAGAGAAGAGCATTGAAACATGTATATTATCATATGTGAAACAGATCGCAATCACCATTTTAAAGTAAACCTCAAAGAGTAGATTTCATATTTTATAGTATTTTTCATTACCATAGGTATCCTTGAATGTGTAAGGACTGTTCCACCATTCAACCAGGAGCTACATATACAAAGCCCAGGTGGAAGATTACAAATTTTCCATTTCAGGAGACAAAAGAAGTCATTTCTTCAATTAGAGGACAATGACACTAATGAATGCACTCTGGTTGTTCCCTTTCTTACAAGATTTTCTTATCTGGCAGCACCAGTGATGTGATGAGAAGGCGATTTGCAAGTCTGATTTGGAACTTTTTGATCACCAGAGAGTAAAGAGTATAAAGTTTCTGCTTACAGTCTTAGGGACATTATAGAAAATTAGCTCTGGGAATGTATTTAAATTATTCAAATAGAAATAGACTCTTAACTTTGTGATCCTGCCTTCTTAACCTGCACAAGGACTATGATGTAAATGAAAACTTTTATGGTTATTCTCTAGAGATTTCTGTTTAGTAACTGAATCTCTTCAAATTTTCCATTATTCAGCTCTCTGGTCAGTGAACAGGCATAAAAATAGAGATGTTTTCAGAGCTTCAATATTCTATTCCCTTTCTTAGTGAATTTGAACCAACAGTTCTAAATAAGTTTTAATAATCAACTATAAGATTTTAATGCAGAAAAAAAGTTAACTGATTTACTTTATCCTTTTTGTGCACACACACAATGGCTTTCATCATATTTCTTTCCCATACTGCCTTGATTTTAAAATACTGAACATCTTGAAAGTAAAATAATCACTCACATCATTAAAAGAAGTGTTATTTCTGATCCACATATCTTAGATTAAAAATCCTGCTTAAAATGCTGTATTAAGCAAACTATAGCAGTAAAGTATTATTCATGAAACTAGACATAATGATAAAAGCAATCTACTGATAATATTATGGGTAAGTAAATGTGGAAACAGTCAGGAAAATATTTCTTTGCTTTATGATGCAAAGCAAGAACATAGGCAACCTATTGGTCCTTGAAAGACAGATGCATATAATGTAGACTGTTCCACTATGGAGCACATTCTATTAGACCAGTGGTGAGGCTGAACCTCATCAGTTTTTGGAGGGGTCACCTAAACTCCCTTTCCATCTGGGTGAATTGAGAGCAGTGCCAGGTAGAGATTGGCCAGGTACACTGAAGGAGAATAAGATGTCAGGAAGGCAAAAGGTAATTTGTTTTCTCCTCTGGGATAACCTGGATATGTTCTTTTTCTCCCAACTGTTAAGTTTCAAGGAAATATGTCTACACTACATTTTGAATTATTAACAAGTTTAATATCCATGTGCCACCTAATGCGGATGCATTTGGAGATAGGCGAAGATCAATTTTCTGTTCCTAAATTTTAATTGAGCCTAGTGACCAGAAATGACCTAGAAGGCGTTCAGCCTCAGGAGGAAAAGCATTAGGCAGATCTGGGGAATGAGATACTTCTACTGGCATGAATACTTTTTTTTTTCAGACTCTGTCCCGGAATCTGCCAACATGACAATGCTCTTCAATAATAAAAAAAGACGTGTTCCAGGATTTTGCAACGATGACACCTGCATGACTGACAGCCTTTTCCTGCACACCAGTTCCTCAGCTCTAGTTACACAGCAATCTGTCAGCCACTTAGATGACATGAGCTCTTTAAGCCATTAAAGAGTTAATATATTATTTTTTTAATTGTGCCATAATTCTTGGGGTGGCAAAATTGCTCTGCACAATAAATAACACTACTTAAAGGTTAATTGCTTGATTAATGTGTCTCTTCCTATGACACTTGCTCTTTATTTACATAGACAGAAGAATCTACCACTATATTTGTTAAATCTCTTTATTCACTTTCTTTGTTTGGTCCAAGAGATAATTTTTCACGGGTTCTCAATAAAGAAATAAAAATATTATCCTACTTTTCTGTTATTGTTATTGTTTAAAAGATCTGCTTTTATTATTGACATACAAAAAACTTGATGATTGAAACTGGATAAGCCGTTGTTTCACCTCCTCCAGGTGGGTAGAGCTGTGAATTATTTCTCATCATTAAGTAAAAAACATTTTATTTTTGGTTGGCACGACAGTGACATAAGAGCTCTCCTTGACTCTTTCTGAGGCAGCTGGAAAAATGAAACCCTTTCAGCTCAAGACACAGAGTCAATCTTTTACCCTCTCATTAACATTAAAGAAGGCCATGTGGGCAAATCCACATACATAAGAATATACTTCATTTAGAATCAAATTAATTCCAGAGCAAAAAATAAAAACATAAATTAATGCCAAAAACTCAGGTTGTATTTTTGGAGAGTACTTATGGCATGATATCATCTATTTATTTCATCAGATGATTTTTACAAGATCAAAAGACTCAAGATTGACTGTTACATTGTAATCAATAAAATTCTTAAATAAAAGTAGTCTTCTTTTGCTTTCTTCCACCTCCAAAGATTGGTAAGCTTCCTGAAGAGATGGGCAACACACATGCTAATAAAGGAGAACTTTCATTCCTAGACTGCATTTCTATAAGGAAATACCCTCTATATCACTTGCATAGGATGGATCTTCCAACTACCTGTGGGTGATGGAATAGAATATGGTGGGCTGAAGACAAGGGAAAAATGGAAGATACAAAAAGTTAGAGAGGAAAGAGTAAAATGAGCAGAAAGATTCTGGATACATTTCCAAAGGAGCCAGATAGTTCCGGATGGTCTATCTGGAACCATATGGTCACTCAGATAGTGATGTTTTCTGCTTTTCTAAAACTTCTACAAAGCTTTCTCTCTCAATCTAATAAATCCAGTGAGAATGTATTTTTATTTGCCTAAATATATATTTATTTCCTTTTATATTTCTTTAATAAGTAAATAAAATGTGTACAATTGTAAGAAATGAGGGGGAAAATACTTAACCGGCCAACTAAAAAACAGAAGACATTCAGAAATATTTGTTATAAATAAATATAGAGAATCTTGAGATCATACAGTGTCAGGTATTTTAGAAGGGCAGAAGTTGGGAAAATTTTTGAATCCAGCAAACTAACATAATTTGCATTCACTCACCCTGAGTCACTTTACAGAAAGAAAAAGATGGAAATAAAATCAAAAGAATCGTCATGATCCTGTTATATTAGTTTTCTCTTGGTGTATAATAAATTACCACTTATCTCATAGTTTCCGTGGGTCAAGAGTTAAAGCATAGCCCAACTCATTGCTCTACTCAGGGTCCCACAAGGCAGCAACCAAGATATCCTCATCTAGAACCCAAGCTTATAGGGGCGTTGAACAAAGTCAGTCCCTTTCAGTTATTAATATATGACTAAGTCATTCAGCTTTTAGAGATCATCAGCATTTTCCTTCCTCATGAGTTTGTCTCAGTCTGTTTGGGCTGCTGTAACAAAATATTATAGACTGGGTGGCTTAGAAACAACAGAAATATATTTCTCACAGGTCTGGAGCTTGGGAAGTCCATGATGAAGGTGTCAGTAGATTCAGTGTCTGGTGAGTATCTGCTTCTTGGTTCATACATGGCCACAATCATGTCTGTTTCCCTATACTCTCGAGTGATAGGAGAGGCAAGGGATCTCTCTGAAGGTTCTAGGAGCACTTACTCCATCTAATCACTTCCCAAAGGCCGCACTTCCTAATACTATTACCTCAGGGATTAGGGTTTCAACATATGGATTTGGAGAGTATATAAACACTCAGTCCACAGAAGACTCTACTCCATATGCAGTTGCTATCATAGCAGCATGTTTCTTTAGAGTCATCAGGAGAATCTCTCTACTGTATGCTATAGAATGGAATAGAACTACGTATTTATGTGGATGGATGTATAGATAGATGATACTAGAGATAGATAGGTAGGTAGATAACTTAATCATAGAAATAGCATCCGACCACCATTATCATATTCTGTTGGTTAGAAGCAAGTTACAGATCATGCCCACACTCAAAGGGAGGATATTGTACACTGCATGAACACGGAGCTACACTAAGGTCTATCTGCCATCTGCCACACATGTGAAAAGAATTTTCCACAAGCTCAGACTACAGAAAGCTTTCCTCTGTGTCCAAGGTGTCTTTTCCTGCCAAGTAACATCCTATTCTAAGGCCAAATCAGTTCCACAAAAATACTTATTTCTGGTTCTGACCACTTCCCAAAAAACAAAATGAGAAATATTCCAGTGTTCAGTGGAATGCAGCTGTTCATCAATGCATAACATTACCAACAATGGTATGAACCTAGGTGATAACTGTTTCCAAATCACTGCTGTTTGACGATATTCTGAGATATCCTCAGAATGACTCCCTCATGTTTCCCTTCTCTGATAGAAATGGTTTATTATGTGAAAAGAGCTGTAAACATGCAATAAAATGGCCTTATGAGAAAGTTAATGTCTCTATTCAGGGCCAGGATGGTAAAGGCTAGAGCCCAGTGGTGTGCTTCAACAGTTATTAGGGAATGTCCGTGCTTCTAAATGCTGATGCAGACTTCCTTGATATATGTTGCTATCAAGAAAAATACCAATGGCTCTCTTATCCAACTCACTGAAACTATCAGTTGATGGGCTGTTCAAAACTAAAATTGGCTAAAGCATGGATTTTTTTTAAATGATGCATATCTTCCATAAATATTTTATTTATTCCAAAAACAAATAACTATCTTTTGCTATTATTCTGATCTAAGACCAAGAAAACTTTTACTGTGTACTAGTCTACTGACTGGAATTTCCCCATTGTCTTTCATCAACTAATTCATCTATAATGCATCACCTATGATTTCTACTTTAGTTTTCCTTAAAGTGGAGCAAGAACATAAAAATATTAATGAAGCACAGATTTTAAAGTAAGATTACAGATTTCACTACCTATTTAATATAAATATATTATTCACACCCATCTGGTTAGGAATTTTCAGCACCTCACATCTACTGAGTCTTTCAAATGTATTTGACATGGTTTTCAGAGAAATCACCTCCCTTACATTCATATGTTATAGTACTAAGTAACTAATTTTCAAAACCCACAAACCAGTTTACCACAGTTCAAGTAACATTAACATATTTAGGACCAAGCCCAGCTAATTTTTGATAAGGGTCCTATGAAAGCAGGGAGACTAGAGAGTATTCTATTAGCCACAGCATGCAGAGTACTTTGGGCAACAGTCGGCACACTTCAAAAGAGGATGAAGGGTGTCAGCTAAACCAGATGATTGGTTAAGAGAAAGTCATTAAAGTCATTTTTTTTTCCATTTACTTAGATTTTATTTGATTTTTTTCCCACACTGTTTCATAGTCTTCTGGACATAGATATGTACATATTTTGTTAGATTTATAATTATGTATTTCATTTTTTGGTGCTATTGTAAACGGTATTTTTAAAAATTTCTAAATACCTGGAACCACATAATATTGTTTTTGTTTTTTTTTACTTTACAATATTGTATTGGTTTTGCCATAGATCGACATTAAAGCCATTTAAAAGAGTTTCTGCCATCAACTGTCAAAGATATAATCAGTGTGCACGCGTTGAAAAATATTTGTTGAGTGCCTTGCATGTACATGCTCAGTTGCTTCAGTCATGAACCCTAGGGATTTTGCAACCTTAGTGACTGCAGCCCACCAGGCTCCTCTGTCCATGGGATTCTCCAGGCAAGAATACTGGAGTGGGTTGCCATGACCTGAGCCACCAGGGAAGCTCTTGTTGAACTCCTGCTGCTGCTGCTGCTGCTAAGTCGCTTCAGTTATGTCCGACTCTGTGCGACCCCATAGACGGAAGCTCACCAGGCTCCCCTGTCCCTGGGATTCTCCAGGCAAGAACACTGGAGTGGGTTGCCATTTCCCTCTCCAATGCATGAAAGCGAAAAGTGAAAGTGAAGCCGCTCAGTCGTGTCCGACTCTTAGCGACTCCATGGACTGGAGCCCACCAGGCTCCTCCGTCCATGGGATTTTCCAGGCAAAAGTACTGGGGTAGGATGCCATTGCCTTCCCCTGTTGAACTCCTACTACATGCTATATTATGGAGATATGTTCTAGCTACCCCATAAAGAGGAAAAAAACATGATAGCTGCCCTTGAAGATCCTAATACATTACTCTGTGAGGTGCTACTGCACTTACATAATGTTTGTAGCATATGAAGTGTTTCTATCTTTTTTTAACCCTAAAAAGCTTTGGATGTTAGCCTGGATTCTGACAGCTGCTGAAGAATGGTGAGAAATTCACTGAGTTCCTAAGGTTATTGCTTGATGATTTATGACTCATCAGTACTTAGATGAAAGTGCCCTGTCAAATTCATTTTTTAACACCAACAAATATGAGGTTGAATTGTAAAATAGGTTCCATTTAATCCAATTTCTTTTATGTAGTTATGCTCAAGGATGCATGAAGGGGCTTCTGTTATATGAGAAATTTTTCCAAAGAGTAGCAGAGGTGAAAATTTACTCTGGAAAAACCACAAGGGAATATTTAATTCTCTTGAACCCTATATATAATCAGTCACCAAGTCAAGGCACTCAAAACTGTCCTTTTCTCCCAACTTTACCATGTCATCTGAAAAATTCTCTATCCTTTTTTTCCTGACACCAATCTTCTGCCTCTATCTCTATCCATAATGCTTCCAAAGATCACAAATCTATTTGTATGATTCTCATTTTCAGAACCCACTATGGATCTCAACACTCCCAAGAATAATGCTGAAGCTCAAGTGGAGCCAAACAGGGCCTAAACATTCTATAGGTACCATATTTTATTAGTATCAGGTATGATTTTTTCCACACATATAGCCTAGATCTAGTATCATAAATTCATCTCCATTCCTTCTCCAAGTACCCAAACATAATTGTGTAAGTGTGAATCATTGAAATTCTGTTCTGTGTTTATGCAATACCCTTTTTTGTTAAAATCCTGACAAGCTTCCACTCAACCTTCAAGATAAACTCTTTAAACTTCACCCAAACACTCCATACACCATTTCTCCACAATATTTCAGGTACCTCTCTTTTATTGCACAAATTTTGCTGCATGACTATTTCTGTTCTGTACTGCTCAGTTGCTCAGTTGTGTCCAACTCTTTGCGACCCCATGAGCTGCAGCACTCCAGGCCTCCCTGTCCAACACCAACCCCCGGGGCCCACCCAACTCATGTCCATTGAGTTGGTGATGCCATCCAACCATCTCATCTTCGGTCATCCCCTTCTCCTCCTGCCCTCAATTGTTCCCAGCATCAGAGTCTTTTCAACTGAGTCAGCTCTTCATATGAGGTGGCCAAAGTACTGGAGTTTCAGCTTCAGCATCAGACCTTCCAATGAACACCCAGGACTTATCTCCTTTAGGATGGACTGCTTGGATCTCCTTGCAGTCCAAGGGACTCTCAAGAGTCTTCTCCAACACCACAGTTCAAAAGCATCAATTCTTTGGTACTCAGCTTTCTTTATAGTCCAACTCTCACATCCACACATGACTACTGGAACAACCATGGCCTTGACTAGACAGACCTTTGTCGGCAAAGTAATGTCTCTGCTTTTGAATATGCTGTCTAGGTTGGTCATAACTTTCCTTCCAAGGAGTAAGCATCTTTTAATTTCATGGCTGCAATCACCATCTGCAGTGATTTTGGAACCCAGAAAAATAAAGTCTGACACTGTTTCCACTGTTTTCCCATCTATTTGCCATGAAGTGATGGATCCCAAACACTGAGTGGAGTTCTATGGAGACAGTGGTTAACAAGACCATAACAGTGTACTGTTATGTACACTATATGTACAGTGTTTTTATTCACTTGTTGCTCATATTATGCTAGGAACTCCTTGAGAGCAGACACACTGTATTCATTTCTATATAACTCCCAACTATCTAAAGCAGTGTATACATACCACCAGGAATGTATTTGAGTTTACTGAATGAATGACTGAATGGCTGATGCCATTAAACATAACAATAAAGTAGTTTTAGAAATTGTGTCAGAAAGTTTCTTATACACTCTCCTCAGGGTTTTAGGAGATAAATGGGGGCAGTCTTCTAAGTTGAATAGCTTTCCTACTACTTTTTGTTATACACATAATTTTTCTATTCTTACAGAATTTAAATTATATGCCCTTATTAATTCAAAAATCTAAATGAATAAATGTCTTCATGCTAGTCCCACAATGTGTTGCAAGAGTTGAAATATAGTAATGAGTCCACCATTTGACACTGGAGAAAAGGAAAGATATAAGCATCTGAATGCAGAGTTCCAAAGAACAGCAAGAAGAGATAAGAAAGCCTTCTTTAGCGATCAATGCAAAGAAATAGAAGAAAACAACAACATGGGAAAAACTAGGGATCTCTTCAAGAAAATCAGAGATACCAAAGGAACATTTCATGCAAAGATGGGCTCGATAAAGGACAGAAATGGTATGGACCTAACAGAAGCAGAAGATATTAAGAAGAGATGGCAAGAATACACAGAACTGTACAAAAAAGATCTTCACGACCCAGATAATCATGAAGGTGTGATCACTGACCTAGAGCCAGACATCCTGGAATGTGAAGTCAAGTGGGCCTTAGAAAGCATCACTACAAACAAAGCTAGTAGAGATGATGGAATTCCTGTTGAGCTATTTCAAATCCTGAAAGATGATGCTGTGAAAGTGCTGCACTCAATATGCCAGCAAATTTGGAAAACTTAGCAGTGGCCACAGGACTGGAAAAGGTCAGTTTTCATCCCAATCCCAAAGAAAGGCAATGCCAAAGAATGCTCAAACTACCTCACAATTGCACTCATCTCACATGCTAGCAAAGTAATCATCAAAAGTCTCCAAGCCAGGCTTCAGCACTATGTGAACCGTGAACTTCCGGATGTTCAAGATGGTTTTAGAAAAGGAAGAGGAACCAGAGATCAAATTGCCAACATCCGCTGGATCATGGAAAAAGCAAGAGAGTTCCAGAAAAACATCTATTTCTGCTTTATTGACTATGCCAAAGCCTTTGACTGTGTCACAATCAACTGTGGACAATTCTGAAAGAGATGGAAATACCAGACCACCTGATCTGCCTCTTGAGAAATTTGTATGCAGGTCAGGAAGCAACGTTAGAATGGGACATGGAACAACAGACTGGTTCCAAATAGCAAAGGAGTTCGCCAAGGCTGTATATTGTCACTCTGTTTATTTAACTTATATGCAGAGTACATCATGAGAAATGCTGGACTGGAAGAAACACAAGCCAGAATCAAGATTGCCGGGAGAAATATCAATAACCTCAGATATGCAGATGACACCACCCTTATGGCAGAAAGTGAAGAAGAACTAAAGAGCCTCTTGATGAAAGTGAAAGAGGAGAGTGAAAAAGTTGGCTTAAAGCTCAACATTCAGAAAATGAAGATCATGGCATCTGGTCCCATCACTTCATGGGAAATAGATGGGGAAACAGTGGAAACAGTGTCAGACTTTATTTTTTTGGGCTCCAAAATCACTGCAGATGGTGACTGCAGCCATGAAATTAAAAGACGCTTACTCCTTGGAAGGAAAGTTACGACCAACCTAGATAGCATATTGAAAAGCAGAGACATTATTCTGCCAACAAAGGTTCGTCTAGTCAAGGCTATGGTTTTTCCTGTGGTCATATATGGATGTGAGAGTTGGACTGTGAAGAAGGTTGAGCGCTGAAGAATTGATGCTTTTGAACTGTGGCGTTGGAGAAGACTCTTGAGAGTCCCTTGGACTGCAAGGAGATCCAACCAGTCCATTCTGAAGGAGATCAGCCCTGGGCTTTCTTTGGAAGGAATGATGCTAAAGCTGAAACTCCAGTACTTTGGCCACCTCATGCAAAGAGTTGACTCATTGGAAAAGACTCTGATGCTGGGAGGAATTGGGGGCAAGAGGAGAAGGGGACGACAGAGGATGAGATAGCTGAATGGCATCACTGACTCAATGGATGTGAGTCTGAGTGAACTCCGGGAGCTGGTGATGGACAGGGAGGCCTGGCGTGCTGCGATTCATGGGGTGGCAAAGAGTCGGACACGACTGAGCAACTGATCTGATCTGACACATAGTATATAATCAGCTGACATAGAATTTCAATGACATTTCTTTTTTAGTGAGCACTCTTAGGAATCACATTTAAACTTTCTAAATCTCCTGTTCAAGGTGAAGTAGAAGGTAGACTAATTCCATCTTCTGATACAAACATGAAACTTTTCATATAAATTTCAACTCAGGAACACAGTGAATTCCTTTTATGCCATGTGTCACCTTTACAATATTCAGTATACCGACGTTGTACTTGATATGTGGTCAGAAACTTGTCTGCTCATTCTCCCTTTTAGTCAATTGAGGTTTACATCAAAGCTTTTAAAGATAATTGAAGATCAGAACTTTGTTTACTCAATTTCTTGAAAATCCCATTTATCTTTGATTGTTATCTGGCACACCTTTAATGATAGGTGTTAATTTAATTGTATGTATTAATACCTTGCCATGAGTGCAACCAGCAGTTTTAAGACAATTCTTTACCTTTCAAAAAGAATAGAAATGAGAAGTGGTAAAGAGCCAATATTCCTAAATTAATCCATTACAAAAATGAATTTTCTGCTACTTCTGAATAATTGGCAGAAAACCAGTGAAAGAGTAGCGGTGAGCACTAAAATGTTTTATTAACTTTGAAACACAGAGTTCCCAAGGCCAACCCTACTAAAAATGAGCAATTCTTCAGGGTGTATTGCTTAAATAATAATTTGCTGAGTGTTTGATTATGAAGGTAAATTCTTGAAGATGTTGGGATATTTGATCATAAAAGTTTGTTACAGCTATTAATTTTCTAGCACTATTTTCAAACAGATGAATCAGTGTCACATGGACAATTTGAGAAGCAGGATTAGAAGAATCCAGGATTTTGTTGGGGGCAATGTAAATAATTTGGAAACCCAAATAGTTTATCATAAAAGCTACTTGGCAACAAGGGACCAAGTGATTTTTCTAAAAATTATTTTTATCCTGATATGACTAGCACAGTTATCTAAAAATTGAAATGCATAAAATTTTCCTTGTTGAAGATCAAGAACTGGTAAGTTGATGGTACCAACTGAAAGGAAGAATGGAAAAATAAGCCATGGATTATTCCCGCAGCATAATGCATAAACATAGAGAAGCATGGAATAGACTGCACATATGAAGGAAGGTTTGAGAGAAGCTGACAGTTCCCATGATAGACTGACGATTTAGTTGGGCTTAATATCTATCTTGATCTGCCCCTTGGGCGCCAGGCAAACAACTGTAGCATAGGTTGTTTTTTGTTTTTGTTTTTAATGACTAAATGAAGGACAGTACACACAAAAGAGAAAGCTGCTGAAGCTCTCTGAGCAGAATGACAGGAAGAAAGATGGTAACAATAACCCTGTATACGAGACAGCAAAAGAGATACTGATGTATAGAACAGTCTTTTGGACTCTGTGGGAGAGGGAGAGGGTGGGATGATTTGGGAGAATGGCATTTAAACATGAATAATATCATATATGAAATGAGTCGCCAGTCCAGGTTCGATGAACAATACTGGTTGCTTGGGGCTGGTGCACTGGGATGACTCAGAGGGATGGTACGGGGAGGGAGGAGGGAGGAGGGTTCAAGATGGGGAACACGTGTATACCTGTGGTGGATTCATGTTGATATATGGCAAAACCAATACAATGTTGTAAAGTTAAAAAATAAAAAAAATTTTTTTAATTGCTTTAAAATTTTATATTCTTCACCCTGCTCTAGCTTAGAGCTCTTAGACATCAAACTAGTGACAAGTTTCTAGAGGGATGTGCTAGTGATTATTGATAATCATGATTTTGATCATAATTATTGATAATCATGAAATTGAAAATAATGATTATCTGTAATTTCTCTTCAAAATCTTTTTTTTAAATCAAAGACATCCATACATAGATCTTCAATCTCCATCTCTTCCTTCTGCATATAAAGGGGACAAAGAAGGAAAAAAGCAGAAACCTCTGAGGTTGAGATGCTGCTACAAATAATGAAAATATGAGAGAAGAGAACAGAACTAAATAAAGTCTCCCTGATTCCTATCCAAGTTCATTATCAGTATTAGGGTATAAAGTTTGAATAATAAAACCAAAATAGTTTGCTGTGTTCACATTTACTTAGTAACTTGATTTATGTAACTATCATGTTTCTTTGGTGAAGTCTGGGGATAATGCTTATCATTTCAGATACACAAGCACTATCTGAAGCATTGTAGACCACCACAAATCTGTCGATTATATTATTTATGTGTAAATCTGTGCTTCCAAAACCTTGGAAAAAATGTATTCGCTTTGCTTATTAAGTATACCAAGCCTTGTTGTTGTTTAGTCGCTAAGTTCTGTCTGGCTCTTTGAGACCCCGAGGACTGCAGAGCACCAGCCCTCCCTATCCTTCACTATCTCCTGGAGTTGCTCAAACTCAAACACCAAGCGTTAGTTAGGACTTACCCTATTACAAGTAACTGAAAGCCAGTCTGAATTAACTTAAGTAAAGAAGAATCACAGGAAGGATTCTGCAATGCCTTTCTGAATCAAAGGAAGAGCTGGCCAACAGGAGGGCCACTCTCACAGGTACTCAGAGCAACACATCAGCCACCAGGCGGAGTTCTTAGGATCCTGGGAAGCACCATTAAAACCGCCGTGAAGAGGGAAGCCACCCATGCTGTGCCCAGTGTATTCTTCACATCTTAGTCCCACCATTTCCTGATGATGTTTTCCTTTGTTAGCTCAACACTCTAGGGACTAACGTAGGGAAACTAAAAACATATACAAATTTAGAATTACAGAAATAATCCTTCATCTACTCCATTCTCCTCTCCCTACCCAACCATATATTGTGTGAACTATTAGAAGAAATGCTGTCCAATTTAACACAAATACCAAGGAAATAAAAATCAACTTAATAAGAAAATTAAATATGCTATTTGTGCCCCATAAATGTGTTCTTATTTTATAATTTTAGTCCCACTAAATATTTTTTCCATCTGTTTGAGTTTTTTCTTCAAACAATACATATAATTATACCTATAAAATATACATATTATTATTAAAAATATACATATTACATATATTTGCACTTAGCACTTATCCATTATTCTCTAGTTAAAAAGTAAAATAATTTCAGAGAAGCTAGTCTCTCTAACTTCTACTTCACATAGCAGCCTTGAACTACATTCAGATGTTCAAAGAAAATGTAGCTCCTTTTTTTTTCTTATAATGTATTCAATCATCCCCACAAGCTGCTGGACAGTTGGGTCTGGGAACAAATATTAATTTGCCAGTTATACTACCACAAACAATCCCTTCAGGATAAATGCTTAGGTTTTTAGATTTCTGTTCCTCTCCCTCACTCTCATCTGTTCCTGTTCAGGGGGTGGTAACTGGATCCCCCCGGTCCCTGCTGGAGAATGACTAGTTGAGTCTGCTTGCAAGACTGGTAGCCATCAAAGTGGCTGGTCCCACATGGGCAGGGAGCATCATATGTGTACCCAGAGTCATCATTAATCCATAGTCCTGGCTGCTTGCCCCATGAAAGTTGCCCACACTCTGAAATCTTAAGCCCTATCCCAGGTCTTGCTTGGCACCTGGCCCTTCCATCTCATGCTCATCTATCTCATTGACCCCTGCCAAAACCCAGCCTTCTTGGGATGCCAGAGAACTATGGGGACCTGCTATTGAGGAAGCATGCGTTTGGCCTCTCCAAACTTCAAGAGTCTCACCTTCCCTCCTACTTTTGGAAATAGTTTAAGCATCCTCGTGAGTGAAGGAAAGCAGGGCTCTGTGAGCCTGAGATCCCCTTATTTCTGGGTTTTTCTCCCAACAATTCTCAGAATCAGGGAGGGAAAAGGTAAGCTTCTCCTTTCTCTTTGGTATCTCTAATTTTTTGACACTACAGAAGAATCTTTGACATAGACACACTACCTAAGAGAAACATGTTTTGAACCAATAGATTCTTCTAAAATTGCAGTCACCATCTTTCTGGTCCCCAGTGCATACCCAAAGTTCTGGCCACCTTACCCTCTGCCTTTCTGTACATTATCCCCTTCACTTTGGAATATACCTGTTTGATGTATTCCTCCACCTGAGTAACCCTTGTGTGTCCTCTGACACACATCTGAAGGAGATCTCTTGCAGATAACTTTTCTTGCTTTATGCAAGCCCAGGCCGGAATAGCAGCTCCTTTCAGAGCATCCTGTACTTCATTTTCACAGTCTTGGGGCTGCTGTCTTTAATAATGTTGAGAAGTAGAAACGTAACACAAGCCACAAATTCAAGCTGCATATGTAATTTTAAGTTTTGTAGTACCCATATTTTTAAAAATTAAAGAGAAATCAGTGAAATTATTTAGTGATATAGTTTATTTAACCGAATATCAAAAGCATCATTTCAAGATGTAATCAGTACGAAATTATTAGTGAGTTTTTTCTGTCACTTCAAATCTTCAAAATTCAGTGTAAATTTACATTTATAGCACATTTCAGTGTCAGTCAGTCAATCAGTCAGTTCAGTCGCTTAGTTGTGCCCAACTCCTTGCGACTCCATGGAATGCAGCATGCCAGGCTTCCCTGTCCATCACCAACTCCCGGAGCTCACTCAAATTCATGTCCATTGAGTCGGGATGCCATCCAAACATCTCATCCTCTGTTGTCCCCTTCATCTCCCAACTTCAATCTTTCACAGATTCATGGTCTTTTCAAATGAATCAGTTCTTCACAACAGGTGGCCAAAGTATTGGAGTTTCAGCTTCAGCATTAGTCCTTCTAATGAATATTCAGGACTGATTTTCTTTAGGATGGACTGGTTGGATCTCCTTGCAGTCCAAGGGACTCCCAAGAGTCTTCTCCAACACCACAGCTCAAAAGCATCAATTCTTCAGCGCTCAGCTTTCTTCACAGTCCAACTCTCACATCCACACATGACTACTTGAAAAACCACAGCTTTGACTAGATGGACCTTTGTTGGCAAAGTAATGTCTCTGCTTTTTAATACTCTGTCTGTCTGCTGCTGCTAAGTCGCTTCAGTCGTGTCCAACTCTGTGCGACCCCATAGATGGCAGCCCACCCAGGCTCCCATCCCTGGGATTCTCCAGGCAAGAACACTGGAGTGGGTTGCCATTTCCTTCTCCAACGCATGAAAGTGAAAACTGAAAGTGAAGCCGCTCAGTCGTGTCCAACTCTTTCCCGACCCCATGGACTGCAGCCCACCAGGGTCCTCCATCCATGGGATTTTCCAGGTAAGAGTACTGGAGTGGGGTGCCATCGCCTTTTTCTAGGGTGGTTATAACTTTTCTTCCAAGGAGCAAGCATCTTTTAAATTCATGGCTGCAGTCACCATCTGCTGTGAGTTTGGAGCCCAAAAAGATAAAGTCTGTCACTATTTCCATTGTTTCCCTCTATTTGCCATGAAGTGGTGGGACCAAATGCCATGATCTTGGTTTTCTGAATGTTGAGCTTTGAGGCAAATTTTTCACTCTCCTCTTTCACTTTCATAAAGAAGTTCTTTAGTTCTTTTTCACTTTCTGCCATAAGGGTGGTGTCATCTGGGATTACTGATATTTCTACAAGCAATCTTGATTGCAGCTTGTGCTTCATGCAGCCCAGCATTTCTCATGACGTACTCTGCAAATAAGTTAAATGAGCAGGGAGACAATATACAGCCTTGACGTACTCCTTTTCCTATTTGGAACCAAGCTATTCCATGTCTAGTTCTAAATGTTGCTTCTTGACCCGCATACAGATTTCTCAGGAGGCAGGTAAGCTGGTCTGATATTCCCATCTCTTTCAGAATTTTCCACAATTTGTGGTGATCCACACAGTTAAAGACTTTGGTGTAGTCAATAAAGGAGAAGTAGATGTGTTTCTGGAATTCTCTTTCTTTTTCCATGATTCAGTGGATGTTGGCAATTTGATCTCTGGTTCCTCTGCCTTTTCTAAAACCAGCTTGAACATCTGGAAGCTCATGGTTCACATACTGTTGAAGCCTGGCTTGGAGAATTTTGAGCATTACTTTACTAGCATGTGAGATGAGTGCAATTGTGCAGTAGTTTGAGCATCCTTTGGCATTGCTTTTCTTTGGGATTGGGATGAAGACTGACATTTTCCAGTCCTGTGGCCACTGCTGAGTTTTACAAATTTGCTGGTATATTGAGTGTAGCACTTTCACAGCATGATCTTTTAGGATTTGATAAAGCTCAACTGTAATTTTGTCACCTCCAACAAGCTCTGTTCATAGTGATGCTTCATAAGGCCCACTTGATTTCACATTCCAGGATGTCTGGTTCTAAGTGAGTGATCACACCATCGCAGTTATCTGGGTCATGGAGATATTTGTTATATAGTTCTTCTATGTATTCTTGCCACCTCTTCTTAATATCTTCTGCTTCTGTTAGGTCCATACCATTTTTTTCCTTTATTGTGCCCATCTTTGCATGAAATGTTCCCTTGGTATCTCTAATTTTCTTGAAGAGATCTCTAGTCTTTCCTATTCTGCTGTTTTCCCCTATATCATTGCACTGATCACTGAGGAAGGCTTTCTTATCTCTCCTTGCTACTCTTTGGAACTCTGAATTCAAATGGGTATATCTTTCCTTCTCTCCTTTGCCTTTTGCTTCTCGTCTTTTCTCAGCTCTTTGTAAGGCCTCCTCAGACAACCATTTTGCCTTTTCACACTTCTTTTTCTTAGGAATGGTCACAAATCTCCGTCCATAGTTCTTCAGGCACTCTGTCTATCAGATCTAATCCCTTTAATATATTTGTCACTTCCAATGTATGTTCGTAAGGGATTTGATTTAGGTTATACCTGAATGGTCTAGTGGTTTTCTCTACTTTCTTCAATTTAAGTCTGAATTTGGCAATAAGGAGCTCATGATCTGAGCCACAGTCATCTCCCAGTCTTGTTTTTTGCTGACTGTATAGAGCTTCTCCATCTTTGGCTGCAAAGAATATAATCAATCCGATATCTGTTTTGACCATCTGGTGATGTCCATGTATACAGTCTGTACATCTCCGTGTAGATCAACACATTTCAAGTGTTCTAGAGCCACATGTGACTAGTGGCTACCATACTGGACAGCTGGGCTCTGTATGGCAAGAGTCTCTATAAGCTTGCCTAGCATCAGTAGGCACTCAGGGCATATTTATATAATGAAATGTTAAGAAAAGTTCCTTTTAAGAAATCTGAGTGAATATTAAACACTTCTGGAAGTTCTACTTCAAGGAAAGAAAACTGATTCAGTGTTAAATCACTCATGAAAAAGAAAGTGAGAGAAATCCAAAAGAAAAATCGCAGAGTAAAAAATGAGGTTAATATGGTACCTTCACCACTCAAGAAATTTTGTGGAAAGTCCTTCAGAACACTGAAAGGTTTGTTCTGCTCAGAAGATAGAAGGTTATAATGTTTCTCTTCATCTTTCTGTTTTGACTTGGAAGGAGAAGAAAACTTAGTGATGTGGCTGATAAAAATATGTAGCAAATTAGAAATCTTGCTAGAAATAGCAGAAGACAGCTCTCTAGAAAGGCGTTAGCTTGTGTGTGGGGTAAACTCCTAATTACGGATCTACTGCAGGAGGGAACGGACTGGAACCAGCACAAGAGTCTTTGAACACACGGGAGCTTTCAGGAGACGCATCAGGGCATCTCGAATTGAGAGTTGTTTGAGGCTATCTTCTGCCCAGGTTACATGAGGGAAACTTTGCATCTCTGACTTAGGAGTGAAAGTGATTCTGACTGAAACAGATGTGGTAGTTAAAGTCAGTTAACTATGAATGGAACAGAAGGTAGATGTGATATTAGGGAGAGGACTCACTTGTATCTTGGTTTTTATTTTATTATCCTTTAAATTATTAATTTCTATAACATTGTCATAGTAATATTTAAAATACTTATGCTATCCAATAAAGTCATACTTCTGTACATGGAAAAAAATTAGCAGCATAGAGAAGTTTTATCTGAAGGAGTCTGAGTCTTTTGTTTTACATTTTATATAAATAGGAAAAGAGGCAATGAATATGGTGAATACCTTACTATATGCAGCTATCATTCTTCACAAGAGTTTAAGGGAAGTCTCAATCATTTGAACCCATTTCATTTCTGGATAACATCAGAATTTTCTCCAGTAAATGCCCTGCTAATTTTAGTAAAAGTGTTTAGTGTTTACTTTGTTCATCTAATGCCAATATTTATTCAATTCAATGGAGGGAAAAATAGGCCATTGTTTGGGTATTATATATTCATAAACAGTTTGATTAAAATAACTTTATTTTCAAAATGCAGTAAGGCCCTTGTCTGTTTAAGTATTCACCTTTAAGTTGTTGAGAAATAACAGGAACTGGAATAGAAATTGAAATCTACAAACAATCTAAAACTTCTCTCTAGCAAAATATTTGCCATCACTGCTAAGAAGAAGCAAAAAGAACTGATTTAAATTCCACCATGGATTTCTTATGGACTCCATTACCCTTATTATCATTGTCCCCATTAGCACTGATAATTGAGAAGTATGTGTATCTCACCACTAAATGATGAAATCTGCTTTACCTCCCACCCAGCACAAATTGCTGTTCATCCTTAGGAAATAGCTATTTACAAAAATGATTTACATGCTTATGCACAAAGCTCCATGCTCTATATATTATGGTGACATTCCTTTAAAAATGTTTTTTAAAACTAGTGATATGGAAACTGAAGTAATAAGATTCCTCCTAAATTAGAAGGTTAATTGTTTAAGGGAGATGCTCCCTCAGAAACATGTCAAGGATTTTTATTCCATAAGGCACTTTTATCTGGGATGCAAGGTAATAAGGAAAGGAGGGCAAAGGAGCATTATTTGTGTTCAGACAGAGTCCAACACACACACACACACACACACACACACACACAAAGGTAAAAGAAGGAAGCCATTAGTTAGGAAGGGTTCATCTCATTCTTTTACTATGTCATTCACAATTTTTCCTTAAAAAGCTGGCCAACTTAAGTGGTCTTGTCACTCTATACTAGACATTAGATGTGCTAAGAATGAGACCTTGTTGGAAGGTCAGGGAGAATGCCAAAAGGTCATCCCCAAAGAGCAGTGCCAAAAAAACAGCTTTTGAGATGGAGAAGTACCACGCAAGTGTGTGGCAGTTCATCGGTGGCTGACAAGGCTTGGTTTTTGAGTGTGTCTTTAGAAAATCAATAACAGATCACTCAAGTTCAGGCCTTTTGAGTACTATATAGATCCAGAATATTACTACAAAATACAGGGGAGGAACAGAGGAAATAAACAAAGAACAGCTTCCAAGAGACCAGCAAACTAAGGGTCTTATATATTCAATACAAACAGTTTAGTTAATTCTTTTTCTGCTTTAAATAAGAGTTCAGTTCAGTTCAGTCACTCAGTCATGTCCGACTCTTTGCGACCCCATGAATTGCGGCAAGCCAGGCCTCCCTGTCCATCACCAACTCCCAGAGTTCCCTCAGACTCACTTCCATCAGTCAGTGATGCCATCCAGCCATCTCATCCTCTGTCATCCCCTTCTCCTCCTGCTCCCAATCCCTCCCAGCATCAGAGTCTTCTCCAATGAGTCAACTCTTTGCATGAGGTGGCCAAAGTACTGGAGTTTCAGCTTTAGCATCACTCCTTCCAAAGAAATCCCAGGGCTGATGTCCTTTAGAATGGACTGGTTGGATCTCCTTGCAGTCCAAGGGACTCTCAAGAGTCTTTTCCAAACCACAGTTCAAAAGCATCAGTTCTTCAGTGCTCAGCCTTCTTCACAGTCCAACTCTCGGGTCTGACTATTATGAAAACTGTTCAAATTTCTTTCAGTATTTTATCTATCCACATTCTATCTCCAATAATCATCTTTGAGCTATACACCTGCCATGTCTGACTTTGCCAGGTGAAATGAGGCTAGACTTTGGAGTCAAGTGACCTAGAACCCTGTCCCAGCTTTGATACTTACTCTGTAGATACTCAGAGCCTCAGTACTGTCCTGTGTAAATGGGAGATACTAATATCAGTCTCACAGGATTACTGGTGGGATTCAATGACATCATGCTTATAAATTCTCTGGCCTGTAATAAAGGACCCAGAACTTTTTCTTCCCTCCCTTATCTCATTTATCTCTTTGATGCCCCATCCTTGTTTCAAGTTGAGGTTTCCTACCATTTTAATACTCTTCCAAGACTTGCCCTTCCATCTTTAAAGCAGTCCTCCAAATTGCACTCATTCAGTCCATAAAGCTTTGCTCAATCAAGGAGATCAGGACCTAGGACCCTAGACATTCCCTTCCCAACACAAGCAGAGCCTCCGGGAACTACTGCCCCTGAATCATCTGGAATGGTGGCTCTTTCTCTCTGACTCCTCCCTGCCCAATTAGACTCTTTAAACAAGTAAACCTGGGTAGAAGGTACTAAATGCAGCAGAGTCTGGGTAAAGGCCAAGACTTTTAATTTTACGTCCCTCCGTCTGATTCTAGTTGTTGCCAGGAAATACCTAGGGGAAGGAGTTTCTACAGGTTTTACTCCTGAAAATACAGCTTCCTTCTAATAGAACTTAAATTTCTTTCAAAGGTGGTAGATAATTTAGCATGTTAACCCTTTTAGGAAGATCTCCCTGCTGAAAGAATTCTTGTCCAGAACTATATATTTCTTAATGGAATTTCAAATGAATTAATTCATTGAGTTTTTAAAAATTGCCTGTGTAGGTTTTAAGACTCAACAATTTCCCATTCAGATGTTGTGCTAGTTTTAACCTGTCAGGTTATAAATATCCAAGTGAGTTCTTCTCTATTTTTAAATGAAGGTTTTTTTTTTTTTTTTCAAACACTTGCCCTAAAAATATAGTCAGGATACACAGCCAGTAAATCTAGTAAATTCTTCCAGTTGCAGTTTTTCAGATGTCATCTCTTTATGGCTTTTGTATTCATTGTGAATCTGAAATAATCATATATCCACATAAATGGTATATCCAAAGGAAGGTAATTAATTAGATTCATTGACTTATTCATTCAGTACCATATGAAGCACCTTTGTATTAAATACTAACTGCCTTAAGAATGTACGCTAATAGCAAATGGCAAAGGTACAGATGAACGTCACTGACACACAAATCCTAATCCTTCGCTCCATGACTGTGCTCCTCAGCTTGTAGTATCAGCATCACCTGGAAACTTGTTAGAAATGCAAATCCTGAGCACCCAGCCCAGACATACTGAATCAGAAAAGCTCTAGTGGTGGCGTCAATCTAGTTAAGAACTTACAGTGATTCCGATGCAAACAGGAATCAGAACCACTACCCTTTTCCTTATTAAAAGCATTTTACTCCTTTTTATTAATATCCTTACATGTAGATGACAACTACATTTGCATACTTATCCGTATTGAACTATATCACAGTTTCATATTTCTTTGGCCTCCAAGCAGAATGGGCACAGCACTTTCTTCATGAAGCTGTCTCCCCAGGGGCATCTCTGGCACATACCTAAAATCCTTACCATTTCTCCAGACACTTCCAAGGAGGCATCCTTAGCCCTGATGGACTGTATGGCGTCCTCTCTCAATGAATTCTTTCACTACTCCTGTATTCATCCCATCTTCACAGTCACTACAATGTCTGATAACTTCTCTCTGAGGGTTTGAACTATACATTACTACCCACTGGATCTCCAGTGTCTACTGTAGTGATCAACCTATACGATCAATACATATTTAATGAATAAATAATGAAAAATGATACAAGCAAGCAGATATAGTCATGAAACTTATAATTCAGGTAAATATAAATTATATAAAATGTTTTCAGAAACTAGGATGAGAAGAAATAAAGACAATTTGAGAGAGTTTTAATCTGTTATTATTTTCCCTCTATCAATTAATTATTTTGCTATTTCCTTAAACTGTGGCCAGTATTGAATGATATATTTATTTTAGTGTAATAGTTGATCCTGGAAAAATCAGTTTTCCTCATGGAACCTCAGTAACAATCAGAACCAGGACAGTTTGATTTTATCACCATCATAAAGGTAATGAAAATATATGGTATTTTAAAAATAACACTTGGCTTAGGTCCAAAATATGGATTTCAGTCCTATATCTAATATTAGTCATCTGTCTTATTACTTTGGGAAAGTCAATTAATCTCAATTATTTCATCTGCAAGATGGGATTCAATGGTATCTATGCACAAGAGGTTGGTGAAAGAATCAAAGCAAATGGTGAATATGAAACTGCTTTGCAAATCTGAAAAGCACAATACAAGCAAGAAGCATTATGATTTGCTCCCTTTTGGAAAGTGGTCTAGTTGGGCAAGCCAAAGCTTAACTAGCTTTATTGGTCAGTAGATATGGAGTGTTAAGACTCCAAATGGAGACAGATATTTTTTCTGTAATGCAAGATTACATCTAGCAAAATGTACACTGAACCATTTATGTAGAAGATCCGGTATTTACCATGGCTGATATAACTGGACTTCCATGAAATGACATTTTTTCCAAACTTCTAGAAGTTGGTATCAATGTTACCTAATCTAATAGTTTTTAATTAGTAACCACAACCCCCTGCTGAGTTTTTAATGAGAATTCTAAACTAAACTAAATAAATGTTTTCATTATACTCTAATTTTTAAAAAAAATCAAGCAGTGTAAGTAAAATTATGAACCTGAAAGTTATATAGAAATAAGAAAATAATCTGGAATTAAGCCAGAATTTAATTACACTTTAGGTCAAGAAATGAATAGAATATCTTCTCTCTTTCCTATCTAAATTCTAACCTCATTTCAAGTTCAATCTGAGTCCTATTTCTACCATAAAACTTCCCCCAAATCTTCCATCTCATAATGACATTTTCCCTTCACTAAATCCTTAATGTTTTATGGCTGAAACTGTAAATGTTCTCCAAACATCAACATTCAGTCCCACACTTCCAAAACTTCCCCGGAGTTAGATTATACTCAATGAACTCCAAGAAGTGACATGTGGGATATTATGCTTCCTGCTCATCTCTCCCCCACTGATAAGCTACCTTGGAATCCACAGATAAAGTGTCCTCAAAATACAGAAGCAGACTGGATTCTGAAAGTCTGCACAGAGGAGAGAGGCTCTAGAAAACTGCCCCAATAAGCACGGAATAAAGTCACTAAACTTAAGGATGTGTTTATTATCACACTGGAGAAGAGATAGCCCAAGAAGTCCAGTATTCTTGGGCTTCCTTTATAGCTCAGCTGGTAAAGAATGTGCCTGCAATGCTGGAGACCAGGGTTTGATCCTTGGGTTGGGAAGATCCCCTAGAGTAAGGGAAAGGCTACCCACTCCAGTATTCTGGCCCGGAGCATTCCATGGACTGTATAGTCCATGGGATCACAAAGAGTCAGACAAGACTGAGTGGATTTCACTTCACTTATTATCACAGCACAACCTTTCTTATCCTTACTAACAGAAGTGTATAATAGGCACTGCACGAGATTGCAGTTAATCATATGTTATTCTGCAATGGACTTAATTTCAAAACTGATGGAAATGGATACCTCAATGCCTAATAGAGGAAAGAGATTTATAAACAAATGGATTTATCATTCAATATTACATGTGACCATGGATTTCTACATACAATAATGAAAGGAGTATTATAACAGAGAATTTAATGTTCTCTGTAATGAGGAGGGGGACAGACTCCAGAAATGCATACTAAAAGAAGTAATACTGAATAAATGTTCATTCCATTTAATGATAAAGTATGATTCTCACTTGCTTTGTACCAAATACTGACTTAGTTGTTAAAATTTGAAGATTAGAGGTTAGCAGGAGTAAAAAAGAAAGTATTCTAAGTGATCAGTATGTATAAAAATCAGATCAGAAATAAGTAGGTTTTTAAAAAAAAGAAAGAAGTGGTTTTACTCAGAATCTATATAATATATAGTACTGGTAGAGTATAAAAATATAACAGTAATAGGAAATGAATATGGCAAGGCAACCAGTTCAAGAAGGGTCTCATATAACAAAATAAGGATTCTTTTATCTTACGCTGGTGATGATGAAAAGGAGCAAAAGACATACAAGACTATATCTTAAAAAGATCACAGCCTTGTCACTGTTCAGGAGGTAATCAACAAATGAGAACTCCAACTAGGAGGCTATTCTGAGATAAGAGGTGAGAGATTAGAGATGTGAATAGTACGCTGGCAATATTCAATATCTAGCTTTCCAGGGGAAGGAAACTCTGATTTGTTGCCATTTTTAAGCCCCAATATGATGTCACTGAACAGTGAGTAGGGAAAAGATGCTCATAGTTGTACAAACTTTAGTACACAGCTGACATTGAGGTAGCAGCACTTAATGCACAGTAAATACCTAGAAGTGTCTGTAACATATTAAGATCATAATAAATAAACATTGTGTTGAATAAACAAACAAATGCTTGTGGGAATATAAATAGAGAGGGAAAAGTAGATTACAGAAATATTTACAAGTAGAACTGAAACAGAGGAAGGAAGGGGACAGTGCACTAATGGTGTTCTAATACTGATCATTTACTGTCGATCCAGATGGTCACAGCTCTCCCTGACAGATAGTAAGTCTAAATTGTTCATCTGCACTGTTTCTTGTAGACTGTCCAATATGTTTACTGTAGTCCATTTACAGGAGGGTGACATAGCCTTTTAAAAAATGACATAGCCATCGTTGTTGTTACTGTTCACTCACTAAGTAGTGTCTGACTCTTTGCAACCCCATGGACTGCAGCGCAACAGGCTTCCCTGTCCATCACCAGCTCCTGAAGCTTGCTCAAACTCATGTCCATCGAGTTGGTGATGCCATCCAACCATCTCATCCTCTGTCACACACTTCTCCTCCTGCCTTCAATCTTTCTCAACATAGGAGCCTTTCCCAAGGAGTCAGTTCTTCCCATCAGGTGGCCTAAGTATAGGCATTTCAGCTTCAGCATTAGTCCTTCCATGGAATATCTGGGACAGATTCCTTTAGGATTGACTGGTTGGATCTCCTTTCAGCCCATCAGACTCCCAAGAGTCTTCTCCAGCACCACAATTTGAAAGCATCAATTCTTCAGTGCTCAGCCTTCTTCATAGTCCAACTCTCACATGTACAACATGACTACTGGAAAAACCATAGCTTTGATGATATGGTAACCTTTGTTGGTAAAGTAATGCCTCTGCTTTTCAATATGCTGTCTAGGTTTGTCATAGCTTTCCTTCCAAAGAGCAAGTGTTAGTCATAGGACGTACAAAAACTGGTTAGAACCAACCAGGTCCAAGATGGTAGAAGATTCAACTTCCAGTGGACTTTGACCCTCATTATAAGATCACTCACATACACACATATACACGCACACGATCACTAATACATTAGCATGCTAAATGACACATCCACGGGAGCTATGACAGTTCTGAGGTCAACCATAAAAGGTCAAAATGTGGGCAGTAGCCCAATTCCTGGATTCCCAGGTGGCGCTAGTGGTAAAGAACCCACCTGCCAATGCAGGAGATATAAAGAGACATGAGTTCGATCCCTGGGTCAGGAAGATCTCCTGGAAAAAGAAATGGCAACCCATTCCAATATTCTTGTCTGGAGAATCCCTTGGACAGAGGAGTCTGGAGGGCTACAGTCCATGGGGTTGAAAATAGTTGGATACAACTGAAGCAACTTAGCATGCCTGCAGCCCAATTCTCCATGCCTTCCCCCAAATAATTAGAATAATTCTCCCACCTGTTATCCTACGAAATTACCTAGCCCATAAAAACTAACCAACTCATATTTCAGGGCCTCTTGCCTTCTGCGATGCCCATACTCTATCTGTGGAGTATGTTTCTCTCAAGGCCATTCTCATCTTTAGAGCCAGACCACATTCTGTCTGTGGAATGCATATCACTATACCTAAATCCACTACTTATCCATCACTTTGTCTCTTACTGAATTCTTTCTGCAATGAGACATAAAGAACCTGAGCTTCTCTAAGTCCTGAGATTAGGTGTGGGATCTCAATTAAAAGCCATGAGTTCAAGTCCCAATCTGAATTGCAGTTTCACAATCATAAAAGGCAACATTCTCCTACGTCAACAAGACAGCTATTTAAAAGGCAACATTTCTTCTTGATCTTATAAGGGGCCACAATAACACTTAGATCTGGATTGTGTAAATTGTCAATAATACATCATTTAAGGTACAGCCCTCTGTCTCAAAAATCATGTAACCATGTCTTGACTTCTAACCAGCAAAACAGTTCTCAGAACTGAGATGCCCTTCCTGGGTTAAAATCATCAAATTTGCCTGAATAAAAATTTCTATCTCTTTCTTAGATCAACTGATTAATTTTTCGTTGGTGTGTTAAAGAAAATAAATTATCTAAACACACAAAGTCAAGTTACAAAGATGAAACTGGATGAAAAGTCCTAAAATGTCTCTTCATTCTTGTATTCTTCCATTCTAATCCTACCTTTAGAGAAAACTAAGGAAGCCTTCCCATATTTGCCTTCTTCACATAAGAATAGAAACTGTTTCAGAGATAATAGTTTCCTGGGTAGCTGTTCAAAACCAGAAAGTGGGGCAGTAGAGATCCAAGAGAGATTTTTTTTTTTTAAACTATGCTTATTATAGCCCACCAGGGATGTTATTGGAATGGTAGCAAAAAGTCTTTAGAAAGCAGAGAAATGTTCATTGCTTATTTTATAAATCTCCCCCAAAGTTCCTGAAGGCTAATTCTATTCTCGTCCAGAGTTCAAAGTCTGACCACCAGACAGTGTGGTTTGAAGTAGAAAAGGAGGCTGGAACAATTTCTATACTTTGAAGTCCAGAGAAAGGAGGATCATTTCAGAGGCTTGAAGCACACACACCGAACACTCTCTCCATCACCACTGCTATCAAACGGTAAGGCTGAATGGAACTTTGAAAACCTTAGAGGAAAATTATCTTGCTGCTTTCATATCTAGATTTGCTTCCTCTCAAATTATAAATTCTTTCCCAATATGTAAGGCCCATTTTCATTGCCCTGAAATATACTAGAGTCATAAAGAGTAACTACAAAACATTGTTATTCCATATACCTGGAGAAGCTGAAGTATTTTGTGTTCCTTTGTTTCCAAAGGAAAAATAAATATGTATATTTTAAGCCCAGGAGATCTAGAAAGTTACCAGTTACAGGTAACATTACAAAAGACCACAATAATGGTATCAGCCTGCAGTGATCCTTCCCTTCTCCTCCTCCTCCATACAATGCACTGGATTATGTGCTTCTCATCCACTATATTACACAAGGGTCTTCTTGTTTCCCCTCCAGCACTCTTCAATTCATCCTTTTAAAGGCAGCCAGAATTATTTAAATTGCACGTATTTATAGCTCATGGTTATAAGCTGACTAAGAAATGAATGGCTTTCTAGAAATTGAGCAACTATGGTGGGGTTTCTAAAGAATACCTACAATGTATTTGATTAACAGGGTAGGTGTTTTTCACACAAACCTACTTGATAGCAGGAATTTGACTAGTTTCTTGGGTCCATGATATCATGGAGCCAAGTGCCTTGTACATAAGTGGCACTCGGATATCTAAGAGATTTGATGTCACCACACAAAACATGACTGTGCATTCTTAATTAGCTACTCAGCACCATCAAGTGCTTACTGTCTGATATTTCAAAAGAAAGAAAAATGAGAAAAGTTACCTTTGGTATTAGCATTTATGGCTCTTGCTGCTGCTGCTAAGTCACTTCAGTCGTGTCCGACTCTGTGCGACCCCATAGACGGCAGCCCACCAGGCTCCCCTGTCCCTGGGATTCTCCAGGCAAGAACACCGGAGTGGGTTGCCATTTCCTTCTCCATGGCATGAAAGTGAAAAGAAAATAAAGATAAACTTGAATAAATTGATAGCTGAGCCAGCAGAAAGGTGGAACTAAAAGAACTGTGAGAACAAGTAGACATTAACACAAAACTTCTAAAAGGAGAATGCAATTTTTAAGCAGCATGTGAGTGAGCTGTAAGTCTCTTGTGACACATCTCCAGAAATGCCACTGGTCTCAGCAGGACTGATATTTATGAGAATGACCTTAAGGTAGGTGTGAGACCAGTGTTTTTTGTTGTTGCTTGCTCGTTGCTTCCATGACTTAAAGGAAAGTAGTTTGAAGTGCCAGTTGCTGCCCTGCTAATCTTCTCCAGGCCAGCATGAATGGAGCACTAAGCTTGAATTCCTACCTGTCTGACAGATGACTAAAATAGTCGGCTACGTTGGAACACTGGTGCTTTCGGATGCAACTTACTCATTTACAGAGTCTTCCACAGTCCTGCCTAGATCTGCCACTTTGCTCCTCAGGACTAGTGACAGAATGCTAGCATCACATCTGCTTAATGTCACCCTCCTGTAAATGGACCACAGTAAACATATTGGGCAGTCTACAAGAAACACTGGAGATGAGCAATTTAGACTTACTGTCTGTCAGGGAGAGCCGGGGCCATCTGGACAGGCAGTTAATGATCAGCATTAGAGCAGCATGCAGTTCTAGGCTTAACTATAATCGCTGGGCCTCAGTTTAACAAATGTAGGGGAGCCGAGAGGGGATTTGAGCAGTGTAGCAAAAGATCCCCTAAGGTCCTGAGAGAATGAAATGAAACTGAGTCTCACCTGGTAGTAACTAAAATATTCACACACTATCACTCACAAACCATCACCACAGACTAGTTTTTAGAGCAAACCCAGAAAATGATTAAGGTAACTGCTCCGGAAATTTAAAGACTCCTTTCCTCCTCACCAGAAAAGAAGAGTGAGAGAGAGAGAGAGAGAGAGCGCTTTTGCCTAAGCTACTCAGATACCAGAAATCTGTTCTTGACCAAAGATAATCCACAAATTCTCATACACTTCCTGGGGAGTAGATTGGAAAAAGAACACCTATTTATTTACTAGCCTCAGCCTTTGGGTCAGCTCTAGGAAGAAGGGTACAGAGGGGTAGAAGCTTTTATCCAGACAGTAAGGAAAGATTGAGATTCACTGCAAATATTCCTACAGGTCAAAGGGAAACACAAAAATTCATTTCTAAAAAGTGCATTTAATATTTCTAAAAATTAATGCCACAATGATGTTTAGCAGTAGGTCACTTTATTATGTTGTAATTGAGTTTCAAAAGCATTATCTGGTTAGTCTTCAGACTGAGGAACTGAAGAAGAAGAGAAAGTAAATGTATATTTTAAAAAACAGCATTCGTTATACTATGAGCAATGACAATCCAATGTGGGCTTAATAACTTGGTGACTTTGTTTTATTGAAGATTTCAGTTATCAGCCTCTTTAGTCTTAACAACAACAATAAAAACCCATGATTTCAAAATCAGGCCAGTATCCTTGTCTTGAGATGAGACTTTAAGCTCTTGTGTCTATATTTAACAGAGTGCTGCCTCTGAACCATTTCAGGAACATTTGTTTGAACTAAACAGCCACATGTCATCTACATGCATCAAGGATGAAAAACACATTGCTTGCCGGCTGCTACTGTCCCCATGGCACTTCCATGGCAAATTTTATTAATTGACTACAGTCCTCTTTCCCAGTGAGCTCAGACAGAGCTCCACAGTCTTTCTTAACACAGCCACTTTTAATCATTGTCTTGGAAGGTGAGTTGAACATATTTCACATAGGACTTCTGTCAGAGATAGTTTAAGTTCCACAGAAAGTTTTTTGGGTGAGAGGGAAGGAAAGGAGGGAGGAGGGGAGAGAGGGATTATTTAGTGCCTATTATATAGAGAATGTATATTCTATAAATTTTGACAAGGATATTTTGCTCATCCAATTTTTAATCAGCCTCCTAAATCTTATCCTGGGTCCATCTGTGTACTTCCTTGTAAGATCCAGTTTTATCAAGAATGTTCCTACGTTAGTATAACCAGAAGTGAAACTGAAAGTGTTAGTCACTTAGTTGTGTCCAACTCTCTGTGACCCCATGAACTATATAGCCCACCAGGCTCCTCTGTCCATAGAATTCTCCAGGCAAGAATACTGGAGTGGGTTGCCATTCCCTTCTCCACGGGATCTTCCCAACCCAGGAACTGAACCCAGGTTTCCCACATTGCAGGCAGATTCTTTACCATGTAGCCACCAGAGAATCCCCCAACCCCTACCCTTCCTTCAATGATGAACACACTGCTGCCCCAAACGCCTCCAAAACGAGAAATTCCAGTTCTAGGATGCACTAAGAGCTGGAAACACTTCTTCAGGATACCAATAAAATTTAGTTTCTCCTTCACTTATTATGAGAATAAACATTCAAGTTCCTACAATTGTACCATCAAAAAGGAGTGATGTTTCACAGCATCTGTGCCTTTCATAACAGATCCATGCAAATCCTTACCAATGAATTATTTTTACAGATGAGGAACAGAATCTCAAAGAAGTAAGAGCATAAACGCTGGCTTAGAATTTAAACCCAGATTTGCTCATCTCCAAAACCACACGTTTTAACTTACAGAATGGTGGCAACCAGGGCTCTTTGAACTTTAGAGGTGGACTTGATCAACTCAAAGATTCTTTGGGCTGCCCGCTGCTAACTGTGCTTAAATCTACCCCTGATCAATCAAACAAAAGTTGTGATTGCAATGTTCCTGACTCATTGTACCTTCAAACATAGCTTTAGTATCATAATCATTTTCTGGTTCCTCAAATACTAACAACCACATTTGTAGCACTTAATAACTTAAGGAAATCTACCTCCTTTATTCCTTAAAAGTGAGGAATAGATCAAGAAGAAATTAAATATCCTGCCCAAGATCACAGATAAGGAAAAACTCAGACTTGAACCTAAACTTGTGATGAGAATTCCAAACTTTCCTCTATTAAATTATGCTATAAGGTAGAACTTGATGTATGCCAGAAGAAAGAAAAAGGGTAATGAGAGTTGAAGGGGCAAGATCAGAAATAAGTTATTGATGTAGTGACATTTGAACTGTCTGAAAGGCTAAGTAGAATTTTAACATGTGTGAAAAGAAATGCCAAGTAAAAATGAGGGGGTGTAACGCTTAACAGAAAACAATGTATTAAGTTGGTGCAAATGTAATTATAGTTTTGGACCCTGAATTTTAAATCATTATAACTAGGCTCAAATACATACTTATTAATCAAAATAGGAGCCATTACAATCAACACATTTTTGCAAAAATGAAATGTTTGTTTACTCCTGTGGCATAAAAATCTGTGCCTCGGGATTCAACAAACTCTTGGAAAGCGTTTTCTAAATCCTGCTAACTGTGGAAGCATTTTCCCTGCAAAAAGTTGTCAAGATGCTTAAAGAAGTGGTAGCCAGTTGGCGAGAGGTCAGGTGAATATGGACTTCCCCAGTGGTTCAGTGGGAAAGAATCCGCCTGCAATGCAGGAGATTTGGGTTTGATCCCTGGATTGGGCAGATCCCCTGTAGGAGGGAACGGCAATCCACTTCAGTATTCTTATCTGGAGAATCTCAAGGACAGAGGAGCCTGGCAGGCTGTAGTCCATAGGGTCGCAAAGAGTCAGACAAGACTGAAGTGACGGCACACACACGGATGAATATGATGGATAAGGCAAAACTTCGTAACTCAATTCATTCTCCTTTTGAAGCCTTGGTTGTGTGAAGTGTGGTTGAGTGTCGTAGGGAAAAAATGGGCCCTTTCTGTCGACCAATGCTGGCTGCAGTCATTGCAATTTTCTGGGCACCTCATTGATCTGCTGAGCATACTTCTCAGATATAATGGTTTCACTGGGACTCAGAAAGCTGTAGTGGATCAGATGGGCAGCAGACCACCAGTGACCATGACCTTTTTTGGTGCAAGTTTGGCTCTGGGAAGTGCTTTGGAGCTTCCTCTTGGTCCAACCACTGAGATGGTCATCCCTGGTTGTTGTAAAAAATCCACTTTTCATCACATATCACAATCTGATGAAGAAACAGTTCATTGTTGTCACACAGAATAAGAGAAGACAACACTTCAAAATGGATGATTTTTTTGATTTTCAGTCAGCTCATGAAGCACCCACTTACCAAGTTTTTTCACATCTCCAATTTGCATCAAATGCCAAACAATCATAGTATGCTCGATGTTGACTTATTTGGCAACTTTCCATTTAGTTGAAAAAGGATCAGCTCTGATGATTGGTCTCAGTTGGTTGCTGTCAACTTCCGATGGCCAGCCACTGTGCTCCTCATCTGCAAAGCTCTCGTCTCCTTTGGAAAACTTTTTGAAACTACCACTGCCCTCTACATTTGCTAGCAGTTCCTCAGCCAAATGCATTGTTGATGTTGCGAGTTATCTCCACTGCTTTACCACCAATTTTGAACTGGAATAAGAAAATCGCTCAAATTTGCTTTTTGTCTAACATCATTTTCATGTCTAAAATAAATATAAAACAAACACCAAGTAATAAGTCATTAGCAAAAAACATGAAGTAACAAATGTGCACTAAAATGATGTATAACATAACCACATTTATTTAAAAATGTATTCCAATATCAAAGGTAAATTTCAATAATGCAAAAACCACAATTACTTTTGCATCCACCTAATATTTCATAAAGGACTGGCAATTTCTATTTGTTTATAGCATACTATACATGATAATGTTGAGTGAAAAAAATTAGTAAAAAATAAAGTAGCTTGGGGCCAAATTATAAAGGAGCACATAATCCATGCCAAGAAATATAAATATTTTTCTTTGAGTAAAGAATTTTGAAAAGACAGTATAATGAACAGATTTGTGTTTTGAAAAGATGTCTTAATTAAGCCAGTGCAAAGACTATGTTCAAGATAGCAGAAAGAATGAGGTGTCTGTGCTGTTAACTGGGTAAGAAATTAAGAGTGTCTATAATAAACTAGAATCCCTGTGAGAATGGAGACACTAAAAAGGATAAACGTAATAAGGAAAAGAAAACCATGTTTAAGGTTCTTAGTTTGATCATCAAAATGAATGACAGTAATTAGCTGAAGTAGGAGACTTAAGCAATGGGAGGAGATAATTAATCAATTTGACTTTGGATTTGATGAATTAGGAACCTTCATCCCAAGTAGTTGTTGGAATCATCTGGATCAAATGAGAATAGATATATTTTGGAGTCATCATTTAGGGTCTTATGTACAGATAACAAGGAGTAATGTACTTGGCTCTAAAACTGGTACATAAAGGTGGAGCTTGTTGAAAAGATTAAATATAAAGTTCTCCTTCGTCTTGAAGAGTCTCTATCTTTTATTACATTTCAGTTCATCTACTCAGTCATGTCTGACTCTTTGCCACCCCATGGACTACAGCATGCCAGGCTTCCCTGTTCATCACCAACTCCTGGAGCTTACTCAAACTCATATCCATCGAGTCGGTGATGCCATCCACCCATCTCATCCTGTCACCCTCTTCTCCTCCTGCCTTCAATCTTTTCCAGCATCAGGGTCTTTTCCAATGAGTCAGTTCTTCACATCAGGTGGCTAAAGTATTGGAGTTTCAGCTTGAGTATCAGTCCTTCCAATGAATATTCAGGACTGATTTCCTTTAGGATTGATGAGTTGGATCTTCTTGCACTCTAAGAGACTCTCGAGTCTTCTCCAACACCACAGTTCAAAAGCATCAATTCTTCGGTGCTCAGCTTTCTTTATAGTCCAACTCTCACATCCGTATATGACTACTGGAAAAACCATAGCCTTAACTAGATGAACCTTTGTTGGCAAAGTGATGTCTCTGCTTTTTAATATGCTGTCATGGTTGGTCATAACTTTTCTTCCAAGGAGCAAGCATCTTTTAATTTCATGACTGCAGTCACCATCTGCAGTGATTTTGGAGCCCAAGAAAATAAAGTCTCTCACTGTTTCCATTATTGCCTCATCCATTTGCCATGAAGTGGTAGAACCAGACATTACTTTGCCAACAAAGGTTCATCTAGTCAAGGCTATGGTTTTTCCTGTGGCCATGTATGGATGTGAGAGTTGGACTGTGAAGAAGGCTGAGCGCCAAAGAATTGATGCTTTTGAACTGTGGTGTTGGAGAAGACTCTTCGGAGTCCCTTGGACTGCAAGGAGATCCAACCAGTCCATTCTGAAGGAGATCAGCCCTGGGCTTTCTTTGGAAGGAATGATGCTAAAGCTGAAACTCCAGTACTTCAGCCACCTCATGCGAAGAGTTGACTCATTGGAAAAGATTCTGATGCTGGGAGGGATTGGGGGCAAGAGGAGAAGGGGATGACAGAGGATGAGATGGCTGGATGGCATCACTGACTCAATGGATGTGAGTCTGAGTGAACTCTGGGAGTTGGTGATGGACAGGGAGGCCTGGTGTGCTGCAGTTCATGGGGTCACAAAGGGTCGGACATGACTGAGCGACTGATCTGATCTGATCTGATCTGATGGGACCAGATTCCATGATCTTAGTTTTCTGAATGTTGAGTTTTAAGCCAAATTTTTCATTCTCTTCTTTCCCTTTCATCAAGAGGCTCTTTAGTTCTTCTTTGTTTCCTGCCATAAGGGTTGTGTCATCTGCATATCTGAGGTTATTGATATTTCTCCCAGCAATCTTGATTCCAGCTTGTGCTTCATCCAGCCTGGCATTTCACATGATATACTTTGCATACAAGTTAAATAAGCAGGGTGACAATATACACCCTTGATATACTATGTGCAGCCATTAAAAACAGTATTTGGAAACAAAAAAAAAAAAACAGTATTTGGTGGTGACAGTTGGAGGCCAAGCCAACAGTAAACACTAGGAAACAGTGGCGTTGGAGCACTCTGTGAGTTCGCACACTAAAACACGTACAGCCGGTGCCATGGCTGCTGGCCTCACACACAGCCTGCAGGTTCCCCTTCTCTGTTATAATAACAGCACTCAGCCGTGTGGCACGTTTTCATTCTTGGAAAGAAGTGTATTTCCAAAATTAGGTTGTTATCTGAAAGGTTTTTGAGCCCTACGAGATAATTAGGAAGCCGTGCCTCAAAACAGAATCTGACGTAACCCACTTAGTTTTCACTTTCGAAGGGTGGTTCTTCAGTTTCTCGTATTTTCAAACCATGAAGGTAAAAGATTAAAATTTTAAAATTTCAGGATAGGGCCAAATGGTTAGGACATTTTCTTCCTTGTGGCAAAACTATTTATTTTATTGTATTCTTCAAAACTATTTATGTATAAATTAAAGAAAGAGAAGACAAAGTTGTGATGTTGGTTATGAGGGACGGGGAATCTGAGATACCACTGGATCTTTAAGAGAGAAGCTTCACAGTGGAAGGACCAGCTCTCACACAGGTTTTGTTGCTACTGCAAAACATCCAATAGCTAGAACGTTCTTTTATTTTTTTTTCCCCATCTATTTGAAGCAAATGCTAAGTGAAAAGTGACAGGATGCTACGTCTTCTAACATAAGTCTGTGCCTGTTGGAGAAGAGTCTGCTATTACATCTAAGACAGCACTTCACCAGCTGAAGTTGGCGCAAAAGAAGAAAAGCTGGGTCCTACCTGGAAATGAAAAGCGTGTTTCTTGTTAGAACTCAGAGAAAAGAAAAATACTGTGGTGAACTGCCCTCCAATTAGATTATAAATGCACATTGCCAGCAGCAAAAATCAGGACTCCTCTCAATTTTGGGGACATGCTCATCATTGCTGTTGACATCTCCTAATGTCTTGAACTATCTCCTTCCTCATCTTTAAATTCTTAAATCCTTCCCATACTTCAGAATCTAACTCAACCCCATCTCATCTGGGAAGATTTTTCAACCTCTCTATCCATCTTCTTTGCTCCTTCACCTTGTCATCATGCAACAGATTGAGACCTCATGCATTTCTGCTTTATGAACTAGCTATCCAAGGAAAGGTATTACCTCCTCAGTAAAGTTTTAAATTGCTTGAGTAAACTATTACATCTCATCTTATTGTGTGAGGTACCAACATCTTAGTGAGTACTAAGTGCTCAACTTCTTAACCCCTTTCCTGAGAATACCTCATTTTATAAACAAACATCTGTAAAGTTTGTAAATTCAGCACAAATGTGAAGATAAATCATTTTCCCTTTGGGCAGTAAAATCAGGTAGAAAAGGGGAACAAATAAACCCCCAATGGGTGACAGAAAGGAAGACCATGTACAAAAGCAAAGCATTTATTGGAGTCTACATTTTAAACTTTGTGACCCTTAATATTTTAGGTAAGATATTCCTTCTTGGGCTTAACAAAAACTGAAACCAGCTACAAGTAACAGGTAAAATGTAACCACAGGAATCACATGCTGATTCTTCAGAGTCCTGACTACACATAGCAACAGGGTGTATGTTTGTGAGTCCCACCAGCAAAGGACTCAGCATTTTTCCAGGTTTATTATTAAAAGTTCTAGGAAATTCTAAGACTGTTGTGTCTTTAAAAGTCCTCTGCAGCTTGAACTGGCCATGTCTAAAAAATGCTCAATTATAAAATGCAGTTTAATTCTTCCTCTAACAACTAGAATTCACAGTCTCTTGAGCAAAGAGAAGGGATGAAGAAGCTCCTTTTCTTCCTGTTCTCTCTTCCAATTAATTTGTAATGAAAGGTTTTTGTTTCCCTTCTTGTGTTTTGGCCCCTGGTCTCACTTCAGGCCATGCAGGTGAAATGGCTCTGGGGAAAAAAGGGACACTTTCCATGCTTAAATGTAAGTGATCCTACAACCGACTCTTCCAAGGCACTAGCTACCGGGGGCCAGCTTGCACTTGCCAACAGTGTTCCTTAAAATTCATAGAAACAAGAACATACAGTAACACAGAACAAACTGCAGAGTAACTGCAACAACTGGAAGTCTGGTCTAAAATCAGTAGTGTTTTTTAGAACTCAGAATTACCCAAAAAGGAAAAAAAAAAGTAAAGTGGCAAATAACATGAAATTTGTCCAGTTTAAAAAATAATTGAACTAAATTGCTGCGTAAGTTTAAGGTATAAAGCATGATGGTTTAATTTACATACATAGTGATTTAAATATATTAAATTTTATTTATTTATTTATTTATTACATAATGATTTAATCACTATAATAGGTTAAACTAAAATTCATCTTCTCATGTCAATACAATGAAAAGTAAAGAAAGAAAAAAAAATTTTAAAAACCTCTATACAATCAGCAAAACAAGACTGGGAGCTGACTGTGGCTCAGATCATGAACTCCTTATTGCAAACTTCAGTTCAGTTCAGTTCAGTTGCTCAGTCGTGCTGACTGCTTGCAACCCCATGGACTGCAGCACGCCAGGCCTCCCTGTCCATCACCAATTCCCAGAGTTCACCCAAACCCATGGCCATTGATTCAGTGATGCCATCGAACCACCTCATCGTCTGTCATCCCCTTCCCCTCCTGCCCTCAATCCTTCCCAGCATCAGGGTGTTTTCCAATAAGTCAGCTCTTCGCAAAGGGTGGCCAAAGTATTGGAGTTTCAACTTCAACATAAGTCCTTCCAATGTACACCCAGGACTGATTTCCTCTAGGATGGACTGGTTGGATCTCCTTGCAGTCCAAGGGACTTTCAGGAGTCTTCTCCAATACCAAAGTTCAAAAGCATCAATTCTTCAGTGCTCAGTTTCCTTATAGTCCAACTCTCACATCCATAAACGAATACTGGAAAAACCATAGCCTTGACTAGATGGACCTTTGTTGACAAAGTGATGTCTCTGCTTTTTAATATGCTGTCTAGGTTGGTCATAACTTTCCTTCCAAGGAGTAAGCATCTTTTAATTTCATGGCTGCAATCACCATCTGCAGTAATTTTGGAGCCCAGAAAAATAAAGTCAGCCACAGTTTCCACTGTTTCCCCATTTATTTGCCATAAAGTGATGGGACTGGATGCCATGATCTTAGTTTTCTGAATGTTCAGCCTTAAGCCAACTTTTTCACTCTCCTTTTTCACTTTCATCAAGAGGCTCTTTAGTTCTTCACTTTCTGCCGTAAGGGTGGTGTCACCTGCATATCTGAGGTTATTGATATTTCTCTCAGCAATCTTGATTCCAGCTTATGAGTCATCCAGCCCCTCATTTCACATGATGTACTCTGCATACAAGTTAAATAAGCAGGGTGGCAATATACAGCCCTGATGTACTCCTTTCCCAATTTGGAACCAGTCTGTTGTTCCATGTCTTGTTCTAACTGTTGCTACTTGACCTGCATACAGATTTCTCAAGAGGTAGGTCAGGTGGTCTGGTATTCCCATCTCTTGAAGAATTTTCCAAGGTTGTTGTGATCCACACAGTCAAAGGCTTTAGTGTAGTTAATGAAGCAGAAGTAGATATTGTTTTGGAATTCCCTTGCTTTTTCTATGATCCACAGGATGTTGGCAAGTTGATCTCTGGTTCCTCTGCATTTTATAAATTCAGCTTGTAGATCTGGAATTTCTTAGTTCACGTACTGTTGAAGCTTGAAGGATTTTGAGCATAATCTTGCTAGCATGTAAATAAGTGCAATTTTATAGTAGTTTGAACCTCTTTCATCTTGTCTTTCTTTGGGATTGGAATGAAAACTGATCTTTTATACTCCTGTGGCCACTACTGAGTCTTCCAAATTTGTGGGCATATTAAATGTGGCACTTTAATAGCATCATCTTTTAGGATTTTAAATAGCTTAGCTGAAATTCCATTATCTCCACTACCTCTGTTTGTAGTTATGCTTCCAAAGGCCCACTTGACTTCATACTCCAGGATGTTGGCTCTAGGTGAGTGACCACAGCATCATGGTTATCTGGGTCTTTAAGACCTTTTTTGTATAGTTCTTCTGTATATTCTTGCTACCTCTTGTTAATCTCTTCTGCTTCTGTTAGTCCCTTGCCATTTCTGTCCTTTATTGTGCCTGTTTTTGCACGAAATGTTCCCTTGGCATCTCCGGTTTTCTTGACAATATCTCTAGTTTTTCCCATTCAGTTGTTTCCCTTTATTTCTTTGCATTGTTCACTTAAGAAGCCTTTCTTATCTCTCCTTGCTGGTCTCTGGAACTCTGCATTCAGTTGGATTTATCTTTCCCTTTCTCTTTTGCCTTTCATTTCTCTTCTTTTCTCAGCTATTTGTAAGGCCTCCTCAGACAACCACTTTCCCTTCTTGCATGTCTTTGGGTTATTGTTTTCTGCTATTGAATTAGATGAGGTCTTAATTTATTTTCAATATTAACTCCTTATCAGATATACTGTTTGCAAATACATTCCATTCTGTAGGTTACCATTTCACTTTGTTGATGGGTTTATTTTTTACATGTACAGAAACTTTTTGGCTTGATATAATCCCACTTATTATTTGTCTGCTAAAAAAAAGTTATGTTTTACTAAAAAATGGGCTCTAGTATGTGAGAAACAGAAGTTGGTCATTTCTCTTGCAGATGCTCACTGTAAAATTCAATAACTTAATAAGTTAGGAAATTAAGTGTAATAGTCTCCTACTGACACTGCAACAAATTACCACAAAGGTAGTAGCTTAAAACATCACAAATGCATACTCCCCTTCCTTCAACAGAATGGTCTCTGTTCATTTCCAAGGCGAACCATTCAATATCACAGTAATCCAAGTCTATGCCCCAACCAGTAATGCTGAAGAAGCTGAAGTTGAACGGTGCTATGTAGACCTACAAGACCTTTTAGAACTAACACTCAAAAAAGATGTCCTTTTCATTATAGGGGACTGGAATGCAAAAGTAAGAAGTCAAGCAACACCTGGAGTAACAGGCAAATTTGGCTTTGGAGTAAAGAATGAAGCAGGGCAAAGGCTAATAGAATTTTGCCAAGAAAACACATGGGTCATGGCAAACACCCTCTTCCAACAACACAAGAGAAGATCCACATATGGACATCACCAGATAGTCAACACCGAAATCAAATTGATTATAATCTTTGCAGCCAAAGATGGAGAAGCTCTATAAAGTCAGCAAAAACAAGACCAGGAGCTGACTGTGGCTCAGATCATGAACTTCTTATTGCCAAATTCAGACTTAAATTGAAGAAAGTAGGGAAACCACTAGACCATTCAGGTATGACCAAAATCAAATCCCTTATGATTATACAGTGGAAGTGAAAAATAGACTTAAGGGACTAGATCTGATAGACAGAGTGCTTGATGAACTGTGGATGGAGGTTGGTGACATTGTACAGGAGACAGGGATCAAGAACATTCCCAGGGAAAAGAAATGCAAAAAAGCAAAAAGGCTGAAAAAGCCTTACAAATAGCTGTGAAAAGAAGAGAAGCAAAAAAAAAAGGGGGGGGGGGGGAGATATACCCATTTCAATGCAGAGTTCCAAAGAATAGCAAGGAGAGATAAGAAACCCTTCCTCAGTGATCAGTGCAACAAAATAGAGGAATACAATAGAATAGGAAAGACTAGAGATCTCGTCAAGAAAACAAGAGATACCAAGGGAACTTTTCATGCAAAGATGGGCTCAATAAAAGACAGAAATGGTATGGACCTAACAGAAGCAGAAGATATTAAGAAGAGGTGGCAAAAATACACAGAAGAACTGTACAAAAAAGAGCTTCATGATCCAGATAATCACGTTGGTGTGATCACTGACCTAGAGCCAGATGTCCTGGAATGTGAAGTCAAATGGGCCTTAGGAAGTATCACTTCGAAAAAGCTAGTGGAGGTGATGGAATACCAGTTGAGCTATTTCAAATCCTGAAAGATGATGCTGTGAATGTGCTGCACTCACTATGCCAGCAAATTTGGAAAACTCAGCAGTGACCACAGGACTGGAAAAGGTCAGTTTTAAACTCAGCAGTGACCACAGGACTGGAAAAGGTCAGTTTTCATTCCAATACCAAAGAAAGGCAATGTCAAAGAATGCTCAAACTACCACACAATTGCACTCATCTCATATGCTAGTAAAGTAATGCTCAAAATTCTCCAGGCCAGGCTTCAGCAATATGTGAACCGTGAACTTCCAGATGTTGAAGCTGGTTTTAGAAAAGGCAGAGGAACCAGAGATCAAATTGCTAACATTCGTTGGATCATCGAAAAAGTAAGAGAGTTCCAGAAAAACATCTATTTCTGCTTTATTGACTATGCCAAAGCCTTTGACTGTGTGGATCACAATAAATTGTGGAAAATTATGAAAGAGATGGGAATACCAGACCACCTGACCTGCCTCTTGAGAGGTCTGTATGCAGGTCAGGAAGCAACAGTTAGAACCGGACATGGAACAACAGACTGGTTCCAAATAGGAAAAGGAGTACATCAAGGCTGTATATTGTTACCTTGCTTATTTAACTTGTATGCAGATTACTTCATGAGAAACGCTGGGCTGGATGAAGCACAAGTTGGAATCAAGATTGCTGGGAGAAATAGCAATAACCTCAGATATGCAGATGACACCACCCTTATGGCAGAAAGTGAAGAAGATTTAAAGAGCCTCTTGATGAAAGTGAAAGAAGAGAGTTAAAAAGTTGGCTTAAAGCTCAACATTCAGAAAACAAAGATCATAGCATCCAGTCCCATCACTTCATGGCAAATAAATGGGGAAACAGTGGAAACAGTGTCAGACTTTATTTTTCTGGGCTCCAAAATCACTGCAGATGGTGACTGCAGCCATGAAATTGAAAGACATTTACTCCTTGGCTTCCCTAGTGACTCAGATGGTAAAGCGTCTGTCTGCAACTCAGGAGACCCGGGTTCAATCCTTGGGTTGGGAAGATTCCCTGAAGAAGGAAATGGCAGCCCACTACAGTATTCTTGCCTGGAAAATCCCATGGATCATGGAGCCTGGTAGGCTACCGTCATGGGATCTCAAAGAGTCGGATACGACTGAGTGACTTCACTTTCACTTTCACTTTACTCCTTGGAAGGAAAGTTATGACCAACCTAGACAGCATATTAAAAAGCAGAGACATTACTTTGTCAACAAAAGTCCGTCTAGTCAGGGCTATGGTTTTTTCAGTAGTCATGTATGGATGTGAGAGGTGGACCATAAAGAAAGCTGAGCACTGAAGAATTGATGCTTTTGAACTGTGGTGTTGGAGAAGACTCTTGAGAGTCCTTTGGACTGCAAGGAGATCCAACCAGTCCATCCTAAAGGAAATCAGTCCTGGGTGTTCATTGGAAGGACTTATGTTGAAGCTGAAACTACAATATTTTGGCCACCTGATGTGAAAAGCTGACTCACTGGAAAAGACCCTGATGCTGGGAAAGATTGAGGGCAGGAGAAGCAGGGGATGACAGAAGGTGAGATAGTTAGATGGCATCACCAACTCAATGGACATGGAGGCCTGGCGTGCTGAGGTTCATGGGGTCTCAAAGATTCAGACACGACTGAATGAATAAACTGACTGACTTCCCTCATAGCTCAGCTACTAGAGAATCCACCTGCAATGCAGGAGATTCCAGTTCAGTTCCTGGATCAGGAAGATCCCCTGGATAAGGGATAGGCTATGCACTCCAGTGTTCTTAGGCTTCCCTTGTGGCTCAGCTGGTAAAGAATCCACCTGCAATGTGGGAGACCTGAGTTCAATCCCTGAGTTCACAAGATCCCCTAGAGAAGGGAATGGCTACTTACTCCGTTAGTCTGGAGAATTCCATGGACTGTATAGTCGATGGTGTCGCAAAGAGTCAGACATGAATGAGTGACTTTTACTATAGTATGGATGTCAGATTCTAAAATCAAAAATGTCAAGCATTGGCAGGGCTACATTCCTTCTGAAGACTTTAGATAAGAATCAGTTTCCTTGTTGTTTCCAGCCTCTAAAAGCTGTCTAAAATCTTTGGCTCATGGTCTTTTCTTCCATCTTCAAAGCACATGATTCCAACCTCTGGTGCTATCATCACATCTTTTTCTCCCTGTTTCTAAATCTGCTACCTCCCTCTTATGAGAAGGCTGGTGATCACACTGGATTCCCCAGGACAGTCCAAAATTTTCTCCCCACCTAACAGCCTCTAGTGAATCACATCTGCAAAGTCTTTTTTGCCATGTAAAATAACATAGTCACAGGATCTGGGGATTAGGATATGTCAGTCTTTGATGGATAATTATTCAGACTACAACAATAACCAAATGTAATCTATGATCAAACATAGCTACAGAAAATCTATACAGCATACAAGTACCTAGGTCTTCAAGAAAATAAATTACCTTTAAGTTGCAAGATAAATGCAGCTAGACAGAAGATTTTTAAACTATACTCTTCTTGCTAGCATCAAAATTTTTTGTTCTTTTTCTCATATGTTAAAGTACAGAGAAATAGAGTATGAAATGTAAGGGAAATCGTCATTGAACTGATGGTTTGTACGTGGAAATTTTTTTTCAGCGTGACTGGAAAATAAAAGAAAAAAAACTTTTTAAAAGACTGATGAAATATTTCAAACTGCAAAAGTGAAATCTATTCTTTTTACAGAATTGAACTCTCATAGCCTTATGTCCTAGGTATTTCTTTCCCTAAACACTCTGTTATGTGGAGATATAAGCTCAGGAAACACTAAGCAAATTCCAGCAGATTAGCAAAGGTGATTTAGATATATTATGTTGATTTAGATATAAATGTGGTATGAGAGATTACCTCCACTGATCACAGCAGCTAAGAACACTGAGTATTAATCAGCTAATGTTTGCAGCTCTTGGGGGAAAGAGGTAGTAGATAGAAACCAAGAATTATAAAGAGAACAGAAGGAGCATTAGTCAGAGAGGTGGGAATAAGTAAACATCATAAATTAGGTAAATAGCAGGACTCTACATCTTCCTTTTCCTCCAACCTTGATAAAACCTTAAACTGAAGCTTAATACACTCTGTATATATTCACATATACTCATTTAACACCTGCTGTATTCAATATTAACTAAAATCAGTTTCTGCAGTCTTTAAATAAAGTTAGGAAACCTGTTTAAAATCTGTGGCTTGATTTTTCTGAGCCTGTCTAATCATTTAGAAGTCAGTATACAATAATGAAAATAGAATGGGAATAAGTGGATACCAGAAGACCAGGGCGGAGAAGGCACTGGCACCCCACTCTAGTACTCTTGCCTGGAAAATCCCATGGGTGGAGGAGCCTGGTAGGCTGCAGTCCATGGGGTCGCTGAGGGTCGGACACGACTGAGCGACTTCACTTTTACTTTTCACTTTCATGCATTGGAGAAGGAAATGGCAACCCACTCCAGTGTTCTTGCCTGGTGAATCCCAGGGACAGGGAGCCTGGTGGGCTGCCGTCTATGGGGTCCCACAAAGTCGGACACGACTGAAGCGACTTAGCAGCAGCAGCAGCAGTAGCAGCAGCAGCAGACCAGGGCTGTAGGTCTAGTTCTTCTGCAAACTGCTTCCAAGATTTCAAATAAACCTCTTATCTCAATGTGACTCAACAGTCTCCCATTAAAATTAGAAATTTAAATTAGTAAAAAAATATTATTTAATAAATCAGAAATTAAATATGCATCCTTCCCACTGCATAGCAAATATAATTTCCCCACTGATGCCAATTATACTGTCTATTTCACAAAGAGAATTAGAATATGGTTTAAAAAATAGAATTCACTTCTAAGAAAATATTTGGTCATATAGGAAAATATGAGAAGCCAATATAAACCTGGCACCCCACTCCAGTACTCTTGCCTGGAAAATCCCATGGATGGAGGAGCCCGATGGGCTGCAGTCCATGGGGTCGTGAAGAGTCGGACACGACTGAGCGACTTCACTCTCAGTTTTCACTTTCATGCATTGGAGAAAGAAATGGCAATCCACTCCAGTGTTCTTGCCTGGAGAATCCAAGGGATAGGGAGCCGGTGGGCTGCCGTCTATGGCGTCGCACAGAGTCGGACACAACTGAAGTGACCTAGCATATAGCATAGCAATATAAACCTAGTAGGTCTTATAAACATGCTACCTAGTAACAGAGATTGGCAAACTACAGCCACCAGGCCAAATCAAGCCCACCACCTATTTTTTTTTTAATAAAATTCTATTGAAACACCACCTTGCCCATTCATTTACATATTATCTATGGCTAACTTCCAGCTAAAGTGACAGAGTTGAGTAGTTGTGACAAAGATCAGGTGGCCTGAAAATCCTAAAATATTTATTATCAGTCTATACATAGAAAAAGTTTCCTGACCCTATCTAATAAAATGACACAAGTGGTGGTGGTTTTGTCACTAAGTCGTGTCCAACTCTTGTGACCCCATGGACTATAGCCTGCCAGGTTCCTCTGCCCATGAGTTTCTCCAAGCAAGAATACTGGAGTGGGTTGCCATTCCTTTCTCCAAAACAACACAAGACCAGTGATAAATCCCGTATCATGTTAAAATCAAAAAACTTTAAGTATAGCTCTAAGATTAATTTTTTCACTTTTTATATGTCTTCACATGGTGTATAAAAAGTGATGTCACCTTAGCAAATAGTTTGTGATATATTTCTTTGAGTTGGTTTTCTTTTGGGGAGAATAGTTAATTTGACATTATTCTTATTATTGTTAAATTGAGTAGGGATAGGCAACATTATGATGCAGTAATAAGCAATCTTTCAAGTTTTCATACCTTACAACTACAAAGTCTTATCTCTCATATCCACTGGATCAACTGGGGGATACATGTGCCCTCTCTCTGGGAACCAAGCTGATATAGACTCTTCTTTTCAGAGAGGTGGCAATTACTGTGGCAGAAGGAAAGAGAATATAGCTAATGGCACTCTGCCTTCTAAAGCTTCCACCAGAAATGACACATCCCCTCCTGTCACATTTCCTTCTTCAGAATAAAACACATGGTCATGTGCAATTTCACCAGGGCATTGCAATTCTACCATCAGACCAGAAAGAGGAGAACTAGAGCATCAGGAACAGACTCTTAAGACAGTCATGGTAACTGCCAAAAACAGTCTGAGAGATGGAGTTAAATGCCTCTTGCTTGTGGAGACTTTGCATCAAGTAAGGCACCACCATAGAAAGCACAACACTTTAATTACACTGTAATTTACCAAAGTCTAGACTTTCTGGCTCTATGTTGACAGAGTATTGGTAAAAGTGCTATACCATTTTTGCAAATCCTATGACAGAGACTTCTTTAGCAGTGTGAAGAAGTATTTCTTCAATGAAAATGTTAGTTTTAGTTTTCTGAACTCTTGGGTATTTATGAATTCCATTTATTTGATATTCAAAATAATTCCTTGGTCCTTTCCAAAATTTAAAAATAGCAGTTGAAGTTTAGTAGTGAGTTCTCTTAACGTCTATAGAAATTTACTTGCTACAGTGAGTAAAACGTACTTTTTTAAAAATCATTTTCCCACTATTAAAAAGAGCATTTAAAGGATGGTCTATTTTAGTTTCTAAAATTACTTTCCTACATTTTTTAAAAGAAAGCAAACATTCAAAATAGAACTCATGAGTGATGTACCGCATTCTTTCCTTTAAAAGCCTATTAAGAGGGAATGAACTTGCTTTTATTTAACATATTGCATTTACATGTTAACTGTTTAAAATAATTTTACTCTTTTGGAATGGTCAGACATAATCAAGAAATTTGTGCCAAGACTTTCTTTTGAAAGCTACATCTTTAAATCATGTTGACTAATAAAACGCCCAATGCTGCACAGCAGGAAAAAAAGGATATAAAAATTATAAGCCATTTTTCAAATTAAAAAAAAAGAAGGTTTTCATTTAAAGTTAGCCAAATATGGAGCACATAGAATCCATGGCAAATTTCTCATAGTTAATATGCCCTCTTGAACTCCTGTTAACAACACAATTAACGTTTAGTATGTAGGCATGGAACCACGTTATACCTTCAGTACTCAACGTTCTCTGCAGTGATGGCTTAAGGAAAAAAAGTGTATCTATAAAATACATACTGCTTTCTTGGTCAAATATAAGTTGATTTTATTGAACGCAAGATTATTTTCAGTCTGGGTGTCTTCACTATTGATAAAATAGACTGCGGATGGGCTCCTTTAGCTGGAGGGACCATATGCATAAGAAAATGCTTGCAGAGAGGATGACATATGTCACACCATGTGCCAAATACCGTCCTAGATCTGGAAGTGACAATTTTCTCATATATACTGGCACTTGGAGCTCTCTAGCTTTGGATGTATTTCTTCTCCACAAGAACTCAAGTGACATTATGTGTGTTTCTGAAAAGCTTGGTAGGAGGTTTTCTGGCAAATTAGTTACATTACATTTTATATTTTTATCTGATATCCTTTAATTAATGTGCTTTGTGAATTATTTTTGTTGTACCTCCTCTTAAATATCAGACATGAGCTTGCATCATCTACTCTACAGTCTTCAGGTTTCTAAGGAACATGCAACTATATCTTTGAACACATAAGACAGATAATATCCTTTTTCTACAAAACTAAGTTAGTTTCTCTGGAAAATGGGGTAATTCTACTGCTGCTATGTACCTTACTATCCTAGTCAGTTCACAAAAAAAGCAATATGCTGAATGACCAATTGCCATTTTTACAAATGTATATATTTATCGAAATATTTGCTTTTAAAAAACAAATCATTATAAAATATATAACAATTTATATAGGATGGGTTGGCTTCTGACATTTTGAGGATTTCTGTGAAGGCTTAGCTGACTGATTTTTATTTCAGAATTTCATATGGAAATTCTTCAGTTTATGCTGATGTCTTACCAATTCTCTCTCCTATGTCATTTCTGCTTTTAAAACATTTTAAGTTTCTCTTACTAATTTTTCAAGTATTACATTACTTATGTGATCTCTTGCAATTAGTAGCCAAAATGTAACAAGTAATAATGTTGTTCTTGTCTCTGTCTTGTTCAAACAATCCCATTTGTTTAGCAGTGCTTAACGTTTTAATGTTTTTAAGATTTAACAAAATGTATGCTCTTTTATTTTGTTATTGTTCTTAGAAGGCAATGGCACCCCACTCCAGTACTCTTGCTTGGAAAATCCCGTGGATGGAGGAGCCTGTTAGGCTGCAGTCCATGGGGTCGCTAGGAGTCAGACACGACTGAGCGACTTCACTTTCACTTTTCACTTTCAAGCATTGGAGAAGGAAATGGCAACCCACTCCAGTGTTCTTGCCTGGAGAATCCCAGAGACGGGGGAGCCTGGTGGGCTGCCGTCTATGGGGTCACACAGAGTCGGACAGGACTGAAGTGACTTAGCATAGCATAGCATGATCTTTTATTTTGTTATTGTTCTTTCTCAGCTGAATTTACTGTCTTGTCAATGTTATACACATGGAAGTGATACCTTCCATGCATTCTCACTTCCTTTCCATCGCTCTGAATGGTCTGCAGGTTTTGTATTGTATATCTTTTCAAATCACTGTTAGAAACCAAAAATTTTTGTGTGATTTGATTAGTTGGGCCACTTCTCGTTTCTACCATATGTGTTTAAAATGGCAACCCACTCCAGTATTCTTGCCTGGAGAATCCCAGGGACGGGGGAGCCTGGTGAGCTTCTGTCTATGGGGTCGCACAGAGTCGGACACGGCTGAAGAGACTTAGCAGCAGCAGTACTACCTCTGTGTCAATTCCTTAGATTAACACATAAGCCTGAATTTGTGTTTCTAGACATACATTTTTAAATTTCAATATGATATGATTATTTTTACCCAGTTATGAATAACCAAATTTCTGGGAAATGGATAAAAATTAGAAAAATTGGTAAACTGGCTATTTGAAGAACTGGTCAATCAGTGAAATGATTGTTTATTGGACTGGTTTTGGGTGAGCTGGCCTGCTTCCCTAGATGATGAGTAAAACAGAGGATACAAATGTTATATACACACACACACACACAAAATAAGTTATATTTCTATTACAATTCAAACACTCACCCCAAGTTTCAAGTATGATCCTTCTCTAGTATATAAGGAAAGAGAATTTGTTTCATTTTCCTACTAGTTATTCCCTTAGAAATGGCTCTCATAATGAGTGTACTTCCCCACCAGACCTAGTTTCAACACAGATCACTGCTCATTTTAGTGTTAAACACCACTGAAAATTCCTAGACCCAAAAATTCCAGTATGAGGTTTTTTTTCTTCTCTGAGAGCAACAGAGATGCTGTGTGGGGCAGACAGCACTTCTCTCTAGAGAAGTCCTCCGTCAGTGGCAATTGCAATGTAGGATGTAGAAATGTAACACTGGGAAAGAGAGATGACTATTTCCAGATTCTGGGGGTAAAAGATAAAAAAGGTAAACCGTCCAGAGAGAGTACTCTCTGGCATCACACAGTCCCAACCCAGCTCCTCATATTCTAACCTCAGTTAAGTCTGATAACGCAACCCCACCTCTCTCTCAGCCCACCCTCTACTTCAATATCTATTCCTCTAGTCTAAATTTCAGTCCAAAGCAGTGTTATTCAGCCCTAGTATCACATTCAAATCACCTGGAGAGCATTTTTTAAATGTCAATGCCCAGACCTCACCCAGAGATTCTCATTTAATGGTCTATGGGACTTAGAAATGGGCTTTTAAATTTAAGGTTCCCCAGGTGATCCTAAAGTACAGTTAAGTCTAAGAACACTTATCTAAAGAGAGCTTCCCAAACATTTCCACTTCACTTTATGTATGATAATGCTATTTGTGAAATACACTGTAGTAAACCTGAAAGGCTGCTGCAGGTTGCAGATGATGTGGTAGTGTGAAGGGACAAGAAAAATGGAATCCCCTGACTGGCCAGATCCCATCCAGCCACCTAACCAACAAGGATGGAAGGGCTTTGATCTCCATACGTAAGCCATTTTTCAAATCCTCATTTTTTGTGGGAAAAGGGATGTTGTGATCTACAGCAACAATCAGAGCAGCCTCCACAGGCTGATCTAGGGTAGGTATTGGCACCCCAAGTGCTGAGGACTGTCCAGTCCAGTACATGGTTCTCCTGATATATTTCATTCGGAAATCACCCACTGGTGTGAATTATATGCACATGCTTCCCAAACTGTCCATGGGCTTACTATCAACAAAAGAACAATCTAAGTTACTTACTATCAAAGATAGGAATTGTGTAAATGCTTTTATTACCTACCCTAAAGATAGATCCAAAGTACATTTCTAATAAACACTGGCTGAATTGTTTAATATATACCCCGATTAGCTACCATCAGTAAAAAGTCCATAATCCCATAATCACTCCTCAAGCAGTGAAACTTGAATAACAGGCAAAAGTCTAGAAGATTACAAGCAATAAATGATTAATCTGGGGAGCTGCCTTCTTGCTTAGATAGGCAAGTAAAGCACAGTCCCTCCTCCCTCCTCAGATCAGAAACATGATAAATGAAGGTCCAACACTGGAAGCCCAGACACCACCACTTCACCCTAAAAGAGGGTGAACTGACAGCACAGTTTAGGGAGAATCTGCAGCAGAATGTCCTGGATTTAAATAAATTGGCTTCATGGAGAGTGGGGACAGCACAAGCTCACACATGTGCCTGCCAGCACAACAAGCTATGGAGCTTAAAGAAAGAGATAAAGTAATCATAGTGATCAGACCCAATCATGTCCTTTTTCCCTTAGCTAAGGTTAAGAACACTTCCTTTTCATATTAGGTTCTTTTCTATGTTTTAGATATTAACACATGCCAACTGTATAAGTCAACTCAAACTCCTGGTATCGACACTAACCATGACTTCATCATGTTTTTATTTTTTTGTCTGACCTATATTTTTACCTATGAGAATTAGAGTACTCAAAATATTTTCAGTGTCTGTAAAGAATCATGATAATTTTTTTCTAACAGTGATGGCCTCTGTCTGTAGGAACCAGAAAAAAATAGAAGATTGGGAATGAATAGGGCAGCCCTTCCTGCAAGGGAAGTTTGACAGTGAAAAGCATGTTCATCTTTCCTCCTATGACAAACTCAGACTATTGTGTCCAAATAGCATCACTTATACATGCCATCCTAACTCCTAAGTAGAGGAAAATAATCAGAGCTATATTTAGCTGATAAAAATGCAGATAAGGAATATAACTTACCTGGAGCAGAACACCACCTATCAGTTTTGTGGTTTCAAATGTTTTTTAGTTTATTGCAAGTGGAGTGATCGTGAGTCTTGTTCAATCAGGATATTGATCCCAAGAAATTGATCTTCTCTGTTTGTTAATGTTGGCCCTTGCCCTGTTTTCTCTAAGGGAACTAATGTGGCTCTGGTTGAAATTATCCGTGGACACTAACAGAAGCAGAAAAACCTTGGTTACTCTACTGCAAAAATATAGGAGTTTCTTGTGGCACAGAAGTTGATGGCTCTGTAGGACATAACAAAGGTCAAACACGAAACTACCTTAAAACAAACAAAAAATTAGGTGAGGAGAATGGTGATCTATGCAGCTTGGCTTAGTCTACTTCTCTTGAGTTCATCAGAGTACAAAGAGAGCAGCATAATGTAAACTGGCATTCCTTCCCAATAGGAAGCCACGCAGGTTGCAGGAAGAAGCAAAACTGGAACTGTGTTTGCCCAAGTATAAGCAGCCAACATGAAAGGGTAGAAGCAATCCCATGAAGCAAGAGCTGCCATAATTGACTCAAACTCTCAGTGACATCACGTGAAAAGGCAGTATTATACAACCTCACTTTTATGTATATTCAGTTGTTAACAATTATTTGATGCAGTTTTGCAGAAAATACTTCCATATTATTATATATAAAAATGAGTCCAAGGCAAAGGTGTAATAAAGTGCAGTCTAATTCTGAGTGCAATTATCAGAAATGAGTGGTTGTGATTCCAGTTTCATTAGCAGGAAGAAAAACCCATCTTACAGAAAGTTGGAACAGTGACCTTAAGCATTAAATCTCTGGTTGATGTAGGAGGCTTACAATGCATAAATCTGAAAGACTCCATGGAAAAGTCTCTCATCCTAGAGGGACGTACAGGACAACCTCCTCTGAGCTCCAGAGGGAAGGAAGGAAAATTAGAGGCAGCACTGGGTAAGTGGCATATCAGAAGTTACCTACTGCAAGAGGAGTAGTATCTACTGCAAATTTACCATTAAAGAAGCTGATGAATCACAAAGGGTTCATACCACAGGCTGTTTTTATTCTAACCAGGTAGCTCAACTTCTTTTAATTGTCATGGTCAGAACTTTACTATTGACATTTCTAGAGTGAACTGAAATGAAATGGGAGCCAGGAAATTTGCCTTTTGGTCCCCTGATAATAAGTGGCAAGAAAGTTTAATTTTGCAGGAGCCGTTACACAACTAAAAATGCATTAGGGACACTGGAAAAACCAGGCCTCTTTACAAAAGAAGACGGGTACAGAAACGTTCACTGAAACACCGTCTATAATAATTCAAGACTGAAAATGTACTAATTGTCCATTCACTGATCAAACACATTTTGTAAGTATTCAACAAACATGATACAGAAGCTAAAATACATAAATTTGCCATGTGTTTCAAAAATCTTAATATTGAGCCCCTCAAAAGTTACAGACTAGCACTTCATAAAATGCCACATAAGTTTATCTTTTATTTATAGATAATCTGCCTGCCAACGCAGGAGACATAAGAGACACAGTTTGATCTCTGGCTTGGGAAGATCCCCTGGAGAAGGAAGTGGCAGCCCACACCAGTATTCTTGCCTGGAGAATCCCATGGACAGAGGAACCTGACAGGCTACAGTCCATAGCATCACACTGAGTCAGACACAACTGAAGCCACTCAGTACACACACAGATTTGTAGATATAGATTTTATTTATAGATATGTATATCTATAAATGCATGGGAATGATAAAAAAAATTAAGATATTTCTTCTCTTGGAGAGGGCAGGAGGTGAATGAGAAGAGAGAAAAAGAAGCACACAAGTGACATTAACTTCTCCTGTAAAGTTTTAGTTCCTTAAAATAACTGAAGCAGGTTTGGGAAGAATGTCAAGGTTTGATTGAACTTATTGGTGAGCAGGTATTCACTACTATTTTCTATATTGTTCTGCATGTTCAAGTATGCTATATAACAAACCTAAAGGAGAAATAGGCAGAAATATAATAGTAGTTGAGGACTTCAGCACCCCACTTATATGAGTGAATAGATCATCTTGACTGAAAAATCAATAAAGAAACATCAGCCTTAAACAACACATTAGACCAGGTAGACTTAACAGATATTTATAAAACACACCATCCAAAAACGCTTCCCACACGGCTCAGCATGTAGAGTCTGTCTGCAACGCAGGAGCCACAGAAAAACAGGTTCAATCCTTAGGTCAGAAAGATCCCCTGGAAAAGAACATGGCAACCCATTCCAGTATTCTTACCTGGAGAATCCAATGGATAGATGAGCCTGGAAGGCGACAGTGCATAGTGTCAGGTCGAAAAGGGTCGGATACGACTTAAATGACTGAGCACACACGCACGCATCCAAAAACTGCACACGGAACATTTTCCAAGATACATCACATGTTCAGCCACAAAGATCAGATCAGTCGCTCAGTCATGTCCAACTCTTTGCGACCCCATGAACTGCAGCACGCCAGGCCTCCCTGTCCATCACCAGCTCCCGGAGGTCACTCAGACTCGCATCCATCGAGTCAGTGATGCCATCCAGCCATCTCATCCTCTGTCGTCCCCTTCTCCTCCTGCCCTCAATCCCTCCCAGCATCAGAGTCTTCTCCAATGAGTCAACTCTTCGCATGAGGTGGCCAAAATACTGGAGTTTCAGCTTTAGCATCATTCCTTCTAAAGAAATTCCAGGATTGATCTCCTTCAGAATGGACTTGTTGGATCTTCTTGCAGTCCAAGGGACTCTCAAGAGTCTTCTCCAACACCACAGTTCAAAAGCATCAATTCTTCGGCGTTCAGCCTTCCTCACAGTCCAGCTCTCACATCCATACATGACCAAAGGAAAGACCATAGCCTTGACTAGGCGAACCTTTGTTGGTAAAGTAATGTCTCTGCTTTTGAATATGCTATCTAGGTTGGTCATAACTTTCCTTCCAAGGAGTAAGCGTCTTTTAATTTCATGGCTGCAGTCACCATCTGCAGTGATTTTGGAGCCCCGAAAAACAAAGTCTGGCACTGTTTCCACTGTTTCCCCATCTATTTCCCATGCAGTGATGGGACCAGATGCCATGATCTTCGTTTTCTGAATGTTGAGCTTTAAGCCAACTTTTTCACTCTCCACTTTCACTTTCATCAAGAGGCTTTTTAGCCCCTCTTCACTTTCTGCCATAAGGGTGGTGTCATCTGCATATCTGAGGTTATTGATATTTCTCCCAGCAATCTTGATTCCAGCTTGTGTTTCTTCCAGTCCAGCATTTCTCATGATGTACTCTGCATATAAGTTAAATAAACATGGTGGCAATATACAGCCTTGACGTACTCCTTTTCCTATTTGGAACCAGTCTGTTGTTCCATGTCCAGTTCCAACTGTTGCTTCCTGACCTGCATACAGATTTCTTAAGAGGCAGATCAGGTGGTCTGGTATTCCCATCTCTTTCAGAATTTTCCATAGTTTATTGTGATCCACACAGTCAAAGGCTTTGGCATAGTCAATAAAGCAGAAATAGATGATTTTCTGGAACTCTCTTGCTTTTTCCATGATCCAGCGGATGTTGGCAATTTGATCTCTGGTTCCTCTGCCTTTTCTAAATCCAGCTTGAACATCAGGAAGTTCATGGTTCACATATTGCTGAAGCCTGGCTTGGAGAATTTTGAGCATTACTTTACTAGCGTGTGAGATGAGTGCAATTGTTCGGTAGTTTGAGCACTCCTTGGCATTGCCTTTCTTTGGGATTGGGATGAAAACTGACCTTTTCCAGTCCTGTGGCCACTGCTGAGTGTTCCAAACTTGCTGGCATATTGAGTGCAGCACTTTCACAGCATCATCTTTCAGGACTTGGAATAGTTCCACTGGAATTCCATCACCTCCACTAGCTTTGTTCGTAGTGATGCTTTCTAAGGCCCACTTGACTTCACATTCCAAGATGTCTGGCTCTAGGTCAGTGATCACATCATCATGATTGTCTAGGTCTTGAAGCTCTTTTTTGTACAGTTCTTCTGTGTATTCTTGCCACCTCTTCTTAATATCTTCTGCTTCTGTTAGGTCCACACCATCTCTGTCCTTTATCGTGCCCATCTTTGCATGAAATATTCCTTTGGTATCTCTGATTTTCTTGAAGAGATCCCTAGTCTTTCCCATTCTGTTGTTTTCCTCTATTTCTTTGCATTGATCACTGAGGAAGGCTTTCTTATCTCTTCTTGCTATTCTTTGGAACTCTGCATTTAAGTGTTTATATCTTTCCTTTTCTCCTTTGCTTTTCACTTCTCTTCTTTTCACAGCTATTTGTAAGGCCTCCCCAGACAGCCATTTTGCTTTTTTGCATTTCTTTTCCATGGGGATGGCCTTGATCCCTGTCTCCTGTACAATGTCACAAACCTCATTCCATAGTTCATCAGGCACTCTATCTATCAGATCTAGGCCCTTAAATCTATTTCTCACTTCCACTGTATAATCATAAGGGACATGATTTAGGTCATACCTGAATGGTCTAGTAGTTTTCCCTACTTTCTTCAATTTCAGTCTGAATTTGGCCGGTCGGCCACAAAACAAGTCTTAAAAAATTTTAGAGAGTTGAAATCATATCTAGCATCTTTTCCAAACACAATGGTATGAAACTGAAATTAATTACATACAGAAAACTAAAAAATGCACAAATATGTGAAGATTGAATAAATGCTACTGAATAAACAATGGATCAAAGAAGAAACCAAAAGAGAAGTCAAAAAAATTCCTGATACAAATGAAAATATGTATTACATCAAAATGGTATGAAATGTAGCACACCAAAATTCATAGGACTCAGCGCAAGCAGTTCAAAGAGGTAAGTTCATAACAACAAATGCCTACCTCAAAAAACAAAAGAAATCCCAAATAAATAACCTAACTTTATACTTCAAGCAACTAGAGAAAGAACAAAGCCCAAAGTTAATAGAAGAAGGAAATAACAGCAACTATTAGAGCAGAAATAAATGAAAAAGACAACAGAAAAGATTAATGAAAACAACAGCTGGTTCTTTGAAAAAATACAGTGAACAAACCATAAGCTGACTCACCAAGCAAAAAAGAAAGACAGCTCAAATAAATAAAATCAGAAATGAAAGATAAGATATTATCATTGATACTACAAATATACAAAGACTCATAAGAGACTACTTTGAACAATTACATGCCAATAAATTGGACAACTTAGAAGCAATGGATAAATCCTAGAAACACACAATCTACCTACACTGAATCATGATAAGGAGCATAAAAAGAAAAAAGCCCAGCAATAAACCCATGCATAAAGAGGAGGAAAGTACAATCTCTTAAATGATGCTGGAAAAACTGGACAGCCACATGTAAAAGAATAAATCTGAATGACTATCTTATACACAAAAATTAACTCAAAATGAATTAAAGACTTGAATGTAAGACCTGTCTCCATAAAATTCCTAGGAGAAAACATAATGGTAAACTCCTTGACATAGGTCTCGGTGATGTTTTTTGACTCTCACACCAAAGCAAAAGCAACAAAAGAAAAATAAATAAGTAAGACTACATTGAACTGAAACACTTCTGCACAACAAAGGAAACCATCAACAAAATGAAAAGTCAGTCTACTTAATAAAAGAAAACATTTGCAAATTATATATCTGATAAGGGGCTAATATCCAAGATACATAAAGAATTCATACAACTCAATAGCAAGAAACAACCTGATTAAAACATGGACAGAAGATGTAAATAGACATTTTTCAAAAAAGAAATAGAGATGCATGAAAAGACATTCTACGTCATTAATCATTAATCATTCAGATCATGTCAGATCAGATCAGTCGCTCAGTCATGTCTGACTCTTTGCGATCCCATGAATCGCAGCACGCCAGGCCTCCCTGTCCATCACCAACTTCCGGAGGTCACTCAGATTCACGTCCATCAAGTCAGTGATGCCATCCAGCCATCTCATCCTCTGTCGTCCCCTTCTCCGCCTGCCCCCAATCCCTCCCAGCATCAGAGTCTTCTCCAATGAGTCAACTCTTCACATGGGGTGGCCAAAATACTGGAGTTTCAGCTTTAGCATCATTCCTTCCAAAGAAATCCCAGGGCTGATCTCCTTCAGAATGGACTGGTTGGATCTCCTGGCAGTCCAAGGGACTCTCAAGAGTCTTCTCCAACACCACAGTTCAAAAGATCAATTCTTCCGTGCTCAGCCTTCTTCACAGTCCAGCTCTCACATCCATACATGACCACAGGAAAGACCATAGCCTTGACTAGGCGAACCTTTGTTGGCAAAGTGATGTCTCTGCTTTTGAATATGCTATCTAGGTTGGTCATAACTTTCCTTCCAAGGAGTAAGCGTCTTTTAATTTCATGGCTGAAGTCACCATCTGTAGTGATTTTGGAGCCCAGAAAAATAAAGTCTGACACTGTTTCCATTGTTTCCCCATCTATTTCCCATGAAGTGATGGGACCAGATGCCATGATCTTCATTTTCTGAATGCTGAGCTTTAAGCCAACTTTTTCACTCTCCACTTTCACTTTCATCAAGAGGCTTTTGAGTTCCTCTTCACTTTCTGCCATAAGGGTGGTGTCATCTGCATATCTGAGGTTATTGATATTTCTCCCCGCAATCTTGATTCCAACTTGTGTTTCTTCCAGTCCAGCATTTCTCATGATGTACTCTGCATATAAGTTAAAAAAACAGGGTGACATTATACAGCCTTGACGTACTCCTTTTCCTATTTGGAACCAGTCTGTTGGTCCATGTCCAGTTCTAACTGTTGCTTCCTGACTTGCATACAAATTTCTCAAGAGGCAGATCAGGTGGTCTGGTATTCCCATCTCTTTCAGAATTGTCCACAGTTTATTGTGATCTACACAGTCAAAGGCTTTGGCATAGTCAATAAAGCAGAAATAGATGATTTTCTGGAACTCTCTTGCTTTTTCCATGATCCAACGGATGTTGGCAATTTGATCGCTGGTTCCTTTGCCTTTTCTAAAACCAGCTTGAACATCAGGAAGTTCACGGTTCACTTATTGCTGAAGCTTGGCTTGGAGAATTTTGAGCATTTCTTTACTAGCGTGTGAGATGAGTGCAATTGTGCAGTAGTTTGAGCATTCTTTGGCATTGCCTTTCTTTGGGATTGGGATGAAAACTGACCTTTTCCAATCTTGTGGCCACTGCTGAGTTTTCCAAATTTGCTGGCATATTGAGTGCAGCACTTTCACAGCATCATCTTTCAGGATTTGGAATAGCTCCACTGGAATTTCATCACCTCCACTAGCTTTGTTCGTAGTGATGCTTTCTAAGGCCCACTTGACTTCACATTCCAGGATGTCTCGCTCTAGGTCAGTGATCACACCATCATGATTATCTGGGTCGTGAAGCTCTTTTTTGTACAGTTCTTCTGTATATTCTTGCCACCTCTTCTTAATATCTTCTGCTTCTGTTAGGTCCATACTGTTTCTGTCCTTTATCAAGCCCATCTTTGCATGAAATGTTCCTTTGGTATCTCTGATTTTCTTGAAGAGATCCCTAGTCTTTCCCATTCTGTTGTTTTCCTCTATTTCTTTGCATTGATCGTTGAAGAAGGCTTTCTTATCTCTTCTTGCTATTCTTTGGAACTCTGCATTCAGATGTTTATATCTTTCCTTTTCTCCTTTGCTTTTCGCTTCTCTTCTTTTCACAGCTATTTGCAAGCCTCCCCAGACAGCTATTTTGCTTTTTTGCATTTCTTTTCCATGGGGATGGTCTTGATCCCTGTCTCCTGTACAATGTCACGAACCTCATTCCATAGTTCATCAGGCACTCAGTCTATCAGATCTAGGCCCTTAAATCTATTTCTCACTTCCACTGTATAATCATAAGGGATTTGATTTAGGGAAATGCAAATCAAAACCACAATGAGAGGTTATACCACCTCACACCTTTTGCAATTACCAAAAAGAATAGAAATAACAAAGATTGATAAAGGTGTGGAGAAAAAGGAACCCTTGTGTACTGCGGGAATGGAAACTAGTAAAGTCACTATGGAAAACACTATGAAGTCTTTGTAAAAACTTAAACATAGAACTACCACAAGCTCTAGCAATTCACTTCTGGACATTTATCTAAGGAAAAGGAAGACATTTATTTGAAAAGGTATCTACACTACCATGTTCATAGCAGCATTATTTATAATGGTCAAGATATAGAAACAGCCTGTGTCCAACCAATGGATAAATGAATAAATTATAATATATATGATAGAATATTATTCAGCCATTAAAAATGAAATATTGCCACTTGCAATAACATGGATAGATCTCAAGAGCATTATGGAAAGTGAAATAATTCAGACAGAGAAAGACACTGTATATGACCTCTCGTATAAATGGAATCTTCAAAATAAATAAATGAATTTAGGCTTCATAGATTTACCCTAAACTCTAGTAGTTGCCAGAGGTGGGAGAATGGAGGATAGGAGAAATGGGTGAACTCTTTTTGTTTTGGTTTTCTGCTTTTAAAAAATTGATTACTTTTTGAAAATTTTACACAATTTGTTTCAGAAAATAGCAGAGGAAGGAGCACTTCCCAACTTATTTATGATTCCAGTATTGCCCTGATTTCAAAGCCAGGCTAAAAAAAGTATTTAAAAAGAAAATTATAAACCAGTATCTCCTATGAATTTAGATGCAAAAAATTATTTAAAATATTGGCAACTGAGTATATTAGTGCATAATAAGAAATATACACCATGACCAAGTTGAATTTATCCCAAGGATGCCAGAATGGTTCAACATTTTAAATCAATCAATGCAATCCATCATGTCAACAGGTTAATCGAAAAAAAATCATATGATTTTATCAACTGATGCATAAAATGCATTTGACACCCAAAAAGAAAGAAAAGAAAAAAGATGCTATAGGAAAAATAACAGAAAACAGTATTGCTTTAGGGGGAGGGAAGATTGCAGTGGAAGATGGCAACGTATTTTTTAAATGGGGCAAAAAGCAAACAAAGTTATTGATGATGATCAAAAGATACTGTTTTTGGGTTTAGCAATTAGACTTATAGATATATTACTTTTTGAGGAATAAACTGGAAGAACTGTACTATTATGATAAAAAGTCACACTATTCTTTTTATTATTATATTGTAAAATGCATTATAAAATAAAAAAGAAAACAAAAACCAACAAAAAATGTGTTAATGGCATCTTTTTATGAAACAATCAAATCAGGAAGACATGTAAAATTTAGATGTTTCACAGGAAATTGAGATTAGAGAGAAATATTTCAGAATTACTAGAATATAAATGTGTGAAGTTAATGAATTTAGATAAAAGTGTATAGGCCATGAAGATATTTTAAGAAAATAAATATATGGAGAGACAAAAGTGTATAAGTTTTGCATTTGTGCAACTAAGAAAATGAGGTAAGACATGAATATAAGATCAGACAATAGGAATTTAACCAAATCAGATTCCAATTTCCCTAAAGGCCGCACGGTGCCTACCTACCTCCTGCTTGCCCTGGCTGGATTTTTTTCCGCCTTTCAATTACATTTTACTAAGAAACCACCTGAAAGGCAGTAACTAGTTATTTGAGACATAAAAGTACTTGTTTCACCTGGCACCACCTTGGAGGAAGGTTAGAGAAACCATTGGTGGGGATTTGTGATGAAACAGAAAAGGAGTAAAAGGAAGAGGAGAGCCAGGGCTGTGGCTGCAGGTCGCCACAGTGGTCAGTGCTGCTGCCGAGAAGACCCGGGGCCTGGTGAGCAGCCACACATTGGAATCCAGAGGAGAGTGAGGACTTCACATCAGCCTTTCCACAAGCATTCACTTTACTCCACACCATGCATGCAAACACACACAGGAGAGGCAGCCTGTAGAGAAATATAGAACCCGTACTTACCTCTAAGGAAGGGCCCACATCAGTTCCTCCATCATCTTTTCTACCCACTTGATCTTCACTGTTCTTTTCACAAGTAACAAAGTAAAGTGTGATACAAAAATCATAGACATTCATCCCCGCTTCACTGCTGTGTGATCCTAAAGCCCAGAAAGGCCGAGTGACCTAAAACTTCACAATTAATGGTGGGTCTCATGGTAGCATTCTTATAGTCACAGACATAGATCTACAGATATAGATATAGATATATAGATATAACACTACCGCAACACTGAGTTTTCTTTTTCTGACACAAATTGATGAGTAATTAATTACCCCCTTCGGTTTCAGGCAGCTGAACTAACTAAACAAAATAGGCTTTAAGGTTTTTGTTTGTTTGCTTGCTTACTGAATTAGCAGAGTCTTTGGGTATATTTTGCCTTTTTTTTTTTTTTTTTTTTTCTCCTGATGAACAAATTCTATGACACTGCAAAAACCAAGGGACTTTTTAAGAGTATAAATTTCATATCAAGTATATTTTGAAAATTGAAAAGACTTCCTGAAAGTGCCCAAAATATTTAATTGCATCCAGTACAGGCCATAATATGCTATAATATGGCAAAGCCAAAGTAATTGGGATGGAATGAAACAAGATCCTTATTCTAGTCATTTAATAAAAGATACTCCATTGAGAATCGTTAAAAGAATAGACTATTTGAGCCAGGCATTCTGGTAAGAGAATGCTATTCTGTTTTAGCATTTATTTACAGGTGGTCCTCAATGCTGACTATATACCAAGGGAGCTTTTAAAATATTCTGGTGTTGGGGCACTGCCCCCAACCAATTAAAGCAGCCTCTCTAGAGGTGGGGACCAGGCATCTGCAAATTTTTAAAACTCCTTAGGTGATTCTAATATGCAGTCAGGGTTGAGAACCACTGATTTAGACATTGCTGTTTCAATTAATATTTAAACAGTCACAGCCTGTTGGCTCCACTAATCCAGTTGCATTACAACTGGCATAAAAAAAGATTATTTTTTTAATATCATATGAAAAGGAAGATCAATGGACTCTTGAGGTACAAGTTACTCTGTAATCCTTCTGATGCACTGTCCACTCTGGTAGTCCTCTGTGTTTTAATTCATCACCTGTGCTTTCATAAAACTGAAAGTGTTAATCCTTCTTCACAGACTCTAGTGCAAACCTTAATATTGAATAATCCACTGAGTTGTGTGTTTAAGATCTTTGCTTCATTAAGTCACTAGATATTCCTGGCAGCAGAAGAGTGGCAAGATGTCAACCTGAGCTTTGCTGAGCCAAAAGAATTAGCTGTTACCGTATTTCTCAAGATGAATATGCTCTTAGAGCATGTCCATTAGCCCTAATACTCTAATGAATGTATGGTTTGACAAACACAATAATTGGCATAGTTCAGAGTGTAAGAGAACCAATTTGATGAATCAGAATAAGGTTAAGGGAAAGAAGAAACAAGGATTTAGTTTGCTCATATTTCTAACCATAGCAACAAGAAAGATTAAATAGTAAAAAACAAGATTAGGTAGAATTGATAATCCATTAATGTGGAGTTCTTTCATCTCATTAACACTAGTCAATAAAAAAGTGGCTTTGCTATAAAACAGTGGCACTTGAGTTCCATGGAAGTCATTGTGTATCCTAGCAATGTCCTTTTCTTAAAAAAAAAAACAAGAAGTCTGAGGATCTTATCTACTGTGGCTAACGTCTGGAATTTCTGGCCTTATCTCCTGGCTACTCACTTAGGATAGTCTAGGATTTTATTTCCCCATGGGTTTACCATCAACATTTTTCCCTTTAAAATATCAGCCTTGACCTTAAATGGCACAGGGCTCTCTCTGTTGGCTCTGGAAATATTTATAGCACTCAGGTATAATTCTTCTGATTGAAATATGTTTTGCTTCTATTCTTCAGTGAAACAATAAAGGTAGATTGCAGAGCAAGTCCTTTTATTCCTCCTGAAAGGACCTGCTGTGAACTACAAAAACTAAATACAAAGTAAATTGCTTCAAACTAACGTGAATGCTGCTAGCTCATGCTGGGTCATACTAAAAAAGACTTCCGTCTGTCCCAGCAACAACAAAGGGTGGGGGGGGGGGGGGGAGTCTAATTCTTAACCAAGCTTGACATGTGTCTGGGACAAGATGTTAGTCATGCTTGGCTTCATCTTCTCAGGAATCTCTTGTTTAATTTAACTCAATGACTTTGAACTGTGAAGGAAGAGTTGATCCAAAACATGAGTTAGACAAAGGAATCTAAATAGGAACCTGAAACCATTTCTACCTCTTCTGGGTTCTGACCTTACCATAATGAAGAAAAACAAATAAAGTTGGGAGAATGTGATCTCTTTCTTTGATGGAATCACAGATTTAAAGGTCAAAAAATGGAATGGATTGTCATTAGCTATTTGGAAATTATGAAAGACGTTTTTGATAACTATCGTATGTAGTTATTTTTAATAAATTCAAAACAGATTTGGTTTGAAAATGTGCAAGATAGAAAATTGATATATATGCTACTAACAGACAGGGATGGCGGGCAAAACTACTGGGTTATAATGCTGGACCAGCTAAAATGATGCAGATTATATTTAATCTTCACTAGCTCCTCATATTTTTTTATTTTTCCATGGGTCAATTAACAAAATGCTTTATGTGACTACTATGGTCTCAGCATTACAAGACATAGAATTACATGACTACTTCAAGGAGTTTAACTTCTGGTTGGGAAACTCAAAACACTACTAAACAAGTTATGAATTATCAATGGGCAAAACAAATAAGGCTATGTTTGAAGGAATTATGAATTACAAAGTCTAAAACATTCTGTTCTGTATTTCAGCTGTTTTTTATTTCAAGGAGTTCAGTGACAATTTGACCTTGTCCTTATTTGGGGACTGGTCCTCATACTTACTCTTGGGAAAATTCCCTCTGTGAATTAGTCTTCATTTTACGTCAGATGAACCCAATCCAACTCAATCCAGTATTCTTTGATGGATGTCACAGATTTTTTTATCCCATTCACAGCTGCTGCTGCTAAGTTGCTTCAGTAATGTCTGACTCTGTGAGACCCCATAGATGGCAGCCCACAAGGCTCCCCCATCCCTGAGATTCTCCAGGCAAGAACACTGGAGTGGGTTGCCATTTCCTTCTCCAATGCGTGAAAGTGAAAAGTGAAAGTGAAGTCATTCAGTCGTGTCCAACTCATAGCGACCCATGGACTACAGCCTACCAGGCTCCCCCGTCCATGGGATTTTCCAGGCAAAAGTACTGGAGTGGGGTGCCATCACCTTCTCTGATCCCATTCACAGCAAGAAATGTATTTTATATGATGACAGCACACACACTATAGTCACATAACTGATCGAAAACTTATGAATCTGTTGTTTGATGATGTGAAGACATCCTCTGATGCTTTGTATTTGATTCAATTATATGAGCTTAAAAAAATCTGCTGATCATGACCCATTCAACTGAGTCACTGTTTAACAGTTTAAATTCTATCACCTGAATCTAGATCTTCACTTTGAATGGACCTAGTGAAATAGATCATGGATTTAAGATCACACATGGATTTATAAATCCTACAGACAGAGGAGCCTGGCAGGCTACAGTCCATGGGGTCACAAGAGTCAGATAAAACTTAGCAACTAAACCACCATGGATCTATATATGAATTATATATACATAATACATAAATTAAAACTGACTTTCCAACAAGGGGGTTAAAAACATGAGTTGGCATCATAAGCATCTGTAAGTACCAGTGATAGATATTTGCTTGAATCAATCCTAAATCCATAAATCATACCCTGTACTTTAAGATTGAGTGCATCAGCAATTTGTTTTCCCAGGGTCACCATCTTCTGGGCACAATCTTTAATTTCTAACATTATTAAATCTGAAGCTCTATTAGGCAAAGTATCTTTTGATATCTGGCTTATATCAAAGTTCTAGTGTTGTTACTATGGGTCATTTTTTTTTTTTTTTTTCTCAAATGTCCCTGGGCACAAACAATCCCAGCTCTGGCTTCCTTTCAGGCACCACAAATTCAAGGGCAGATCTCTTCATCACACTTCTCCAATGTAAGAAGATCTTTAAAACATTTGGCCTTCAATTCAGTCACTCAGTCACGTTTGACTCTTTGCAACCCCACAGACTGCAGCACGCCAGGCTTCCCTGTCCATCATCAACTCCTGGAGCTTGCTCAAACTCCTGTCCATCAAGTTGGTGATGCCATCCAACCATGTCATCCTCTATCTTCCCCTTCTCCTGCCTTCAATTTTCCCCAGCACCAGGGTCTTTTCCAATGACTCGGTTCTTCACATCAGGTGGCCAAAGTATTGGAGTTCAGCTTCAGCATCAGTCCTTCCAAAGAATATTCAGGACTGATTTCCTTTAGGATTGACTCGTTTGATCTCCTTGCCATTCAAGGGACTCTCAAGAGTCTTCTCCAACACCACAGTTCAAAAGCATCAATTCTTCAGCTCTCAGTTTTCTTTATGGTCCAACTCTCACATCCATTTGGCCTTAGGATCCTAAAATTATAGCTGTCTATGACTGAAACTTGGAGAAGGCAATGGCACCCCACTCCAGTACTCTTGCCTGGAAAATCCCATGGATGGAGGAGCCTGGTAGGCTGCAGTCCATGGGGTCGCTAGGAGTCGGTCATGACTGAGTGACTTCACTTTCACTTTTCACTTTCCTGCATTGGAGAAGGAAACGGCAACCCACTCCAGTGTTCTTGGCTGGAGAATCCCAGGGATGGGGGAGCCTAGTGGACTGCTGTCTACGGGGTCGCACAGAGTCGGACACGACTGAAGCGACTTAGCAGCAGCAGCAGCATAACTGAAACTAAAAGTGAAAAGATAGGGAAAGATAAGAAAATCTGTCTGAATACTAAAGACTGAATTTAACATACAAATGCATAAAATTCATAATGAAATCAAATTGCTTTCAGTTTAAGGGTAGTAGAAATATATTGTTTTTAAAAAATAGAAGCACATTATAAATAATCTGTGTTATTTCAGGAAAGATACATTTTATCACTATTTACATAGGGGATACAATTAATCAATTTAATTAATGATACACCTATATTTATGATAGGCTTCCCTGGTGACTCTGACAGTAAAGAATCTGCCTCCAATGGAGACCTAGGTTCAGTCCTGGGTTGGGAAGAGCCCATGGAGAAAGGCATGGCAACCCACTCCAGCATTCTTGCCTGGAGAATCTCCATGGACAGAGGAGCCTGGTGGGCTCCAGTCTATGGGGTCACAAAGAGTCAGACATGACTGAGTGACTAAGCACAGCACAGATTTATGATAATTTGCTTAGCCTTATTGCCCAAGTAGAAACTGTAAAGAAGGTTAAGCCTCATTCAGTAAATATTTATTGAGAACTAAGTACATAGCAAATACTATCCAAGGCTCTGAGGAAACAAGATAGGCACAGTCCTCAGTTGTAAAGTCTTACATTTTATTGGATGCAGGTGACCAAAACATGACAAAAATAAATAAAGGAGATGTGCATCAGAGAGTGGCAATTGTATGCAGAAAATTAAAAGAGGGGATATGATGGTAGTGTGTGGCTACTTCAGATGGATTGGTTGGGGTGGGCCTCTCTGCAGATGACCCAGTATGACCAACATCTTAGTGACTAAGTGGCAGTCCTGGAATGATGGGAGGAAAGAGAGCCACCCACCAAGGAACAGGTCTCCTGGAGGAACTGAAATAAAGCTGGCGATCCTGGGGTGTATTGTGTGCAAGAGGGGAAGCAGCATGACATGAGGTCAAGGAGGCAGGGACTAAATCATGTTTGGATTTTAACTACCATGGGAAAACTTTGTTGTGTTTAGAGCAAATCTGACTCATACTGTTAATGAACATTCTAATTTCCCTGTGGATAGTGAACTGTTGGGAAAGAGTGGAAGAAAAGGAAGTTGAGAAGAAAGTTTTGGCATACAGAAGAGATATGGCATTTGCTTAGAGTACAGTGACACTGGTGACAGCTTTATTATTTGGTAATAATGCATGATGTAGCTGGTCCTTGGGTGAAGATAACATGACGCTGCATAAAAAGTGATATGTGCAACATGTCCTTGTGTAAATGCATCAGGAATAAAGCAGAAAACAAACATAAGGGTAGAGGGTGTTTCACCTCCCATTTCTGTGTACATTTTCAAGATGCAAGTGACTGAAATTTAGGCACTGTCTGCACACTGAATATGGAAATTCTCAGAACCACCACTGTTCTTGCAATACTTGTTAAAATAAGGTATTCATTGTTCTTGCGATACTTGTTAAAATAAGGTATCATTCATGCTATGACTCAGGATAAGAATCTTCTGTGAAAGAAGAGACTTGGTTCTACTCACCACAACAGACCAAGAGGTTAAAATGCTCTTTAAAAAAGTTGGGGAAGAACTAAGAATAGACAAAAATAAATAAATAAAAGTGTCTAGAAGGCAATGGCACCCCACTCCAGTACACTTGCCTGGAAAATCTCTAGGACGGAGGAGCCTGGTGGGCTGCAGTCCATGGGGTCGCTAAGAGTCGGACATGACTGAGCGACTTCACTTTCACTTTTCACTTTCATGCCTTGGAGAAGGCAATGGCAACCCACTCCAGTGTTCTTGCCTGGAGAATCCCAGGGACGGGGGAGCCTGGTGGGCTGCCGTCCAAGGGGTCGCACAGAGTCGGACACGACTGAAGCGACAGCAGCAGTAGCAGCAGCAGAAGGTCAAAAAAGAGGGAGGAGGAGAAACCAAGAAAAATGTGTCCAAATGCACTGATCAAACCACTTTTTAAACAAGTAGGTAGCAAATCAATCCATGATTTCTACAAGCCAGGATGGTACTGTGTGTGAAACGCACCAGAGATCATCTGGCCCTCAAAAATATTTGATGAATTAATTGAACTGAATTATACAAAGAAGAAATCTTTGTCTTTATCCTAAGAGCTTTATTGGTGATTTCAATTCCATGCTAATCATAAAATTTGAAGTATTAAAATAATAATTCAATTTCAAAAGTACCTTGAAATATGTGTCTGCCATCTACTTGTCTCTGTGAATTTATGCTCTGGAAATTTCTGTTTGTGAACTTCTTCTGTTAGTCACTATATGGAGATATAACTTCTTGTTATAAATTAAAATACATTCAGAGTTAAATTTTCACAGTTTGAGGGTTCTGCACCTTAGGTTACTTTAGAAACTGTTACTTATATTAGATTTAAGTTTCATTACTGAGTTAAATAAATTATCCCAATTACCTCCTCTATAGACTCACAATTTTATAGTCTGAAACTGCTCTTCCTTTAAGGCATATACTACATTTTGCTCTTACTTTGCCTGGCTGCCTTTTTCCTTCATAGTAACAGGAATTAATTTTAATCAGAATTTCTCTTCTATAGGTTTTCATAACATCAACATTGTACTAACGTAGCTTTTTATTTCAAAAAGGTATGTAGTTAAGTTTCCTTAGGCCATGATGTACATAATTTCCTTAAAATAAGCTTTTATAAAAGGCAAAATATTCTGTCTCTTTTTTTCAGAACTCACTTGATCAAATTGTATAAATACTTTCAGGTCTAATACCATAATATACTGCATATTTCTTGCCAGTTTCAGCCTGATTCAGCGGTCTTGGCTTTCACTTAGGAATAAGACCAAAACTTTGAAGAAAGGATTCTTGTAACACCAAGAGCCAAGCTCTGCTTCTTCTCAACTATGCTGCAATTATTTCAATCAGTATTTCAAGAATTAAACATGCTAGTTTTAGATCTCTATTCATGCAATTATTCTTAGAAAAAATTCTCTCCAACTTTTCTTTATAATGGATCTTGAAAAGTTAAAATTAAATAGGACAAGGATGATCTTATATGTAAAATTTAAAATAAAGGGAATTTGAGGCCTAAATTATTCAATTAAGTGCTTACTTGTTCACTTTCAATTGAGGGGGGAAAAAAGAAGAGGAAGGAGGAAAGAGTAAACTCCTATAAGTAAAATACAATTTTCTTTTAAGCCTGAAATAATAGTTTTCAAAAATAAATCCAGACTTTTTAATTGTCTCAATGTCTTGCCAAGAGTAAGTATAACACAAACAATAATTTTGGAAAAGGCTTTCATAGCTATCCTATGGTCATTCCTTGCCATATCATGGTTAATAGGACCTTATCATCTTTGCATAGTTGACCAATGGCAGGGAAAAAACAAATAAAGTAAAACAAACAAGCAAAAACAAATAGATAAAATCTAAACTTCATCTGTGCTATGGTTTACAAATGCATACTGAATAATGGAGATTTAACCTTCAACAAAACAGTAAGTAAGACTGCTTCTTCCCCATGGACTGTAGCCTATCAGGCTCCTCCATCCATGGGATTTTCCAGGCAAGAGTGCTGGAGTGGATTGCCATTTCCTTCTCCAGGGGATCTTCCCAACCCAGGAATCGAACTTGGGTCTCCCACATTGCAGGCAGATGCTTTACCATCTGAGCCACCAGGGAAGCTTCTTCCCTCTAAGGAAAGTTAATTCACATTGGGGAGAAATAACTCAACTGATTACTTCTTTCTCCTTAATAGATGGTGGGAAAATTAGTAACAGTCAGAGCTGATGACCCACTGTCAAGCACAGGGTATGGATGGGTTATCCGTATTCAGGGTTCAGCTTGGAGAGGCCCAGAATGCTTCTCTTAATAGTGTGGAAGAGATTTGGGGGTGGGGAGTAGGAGGTATGTTTCCAGAGGCCAAGAGAAGAGAGAGAGATTTGGTGAGAGGCGAGTATCTTGGAGGTTATGGAATATAAGATAGTTTAGAGGATACATGAGTTCTATCCCCTTCATGGATAACAGCCTTGTCATGGCAAAGAGGCTTGCAGAATTTAATGAAGCTATGAGCCATGCCATGCAAGGCCACCCAAGATGGACTAGGTCATACTGGAAATTCTGTGGAAAAATTTTAAAGAGACAGGAATACCAGACCATCTTACCTGTCTCCTGAGAAACCTGTATGCAGGCCAGGAAGCAACAGTTAGAACCAGACATGGACCAATGGACTGGCTCAGAACAGGGAAAGGAGTACATCAAGGCTGTATACTGTCACTTTGCTTATTTAACTTTTATGCAGAGTACAATATGCAAAATGCCAGGCTGGAATCAAGATTGCAGAGAGAAATATCAACAACCTCAGATATGCAGATAATACCACTCTAATGGCAGAACTCTAAGAGAAACTAAAGAGCCCCTTGATGAGAGTGAAAGAAGACAGTGAAAAGGCTGGCTTTAAACTCAATATTCAAAAACTAAGATTATGGCATCTGGTCCCATCACTTCATGGCAAATGGAAAGGGGGAAAGTGGAAACAGTGACAGATTTTCTTCTCTTGGCCTCCAAAATCACTGTGGACTGTGACTGCAGCCATGAAATTAAAAGATGCTTGCTCCTTAGAAGGAAAGATATGACAAACTTAGAGTATTAAAAAGCAAAGACATCACTTTGCCAACGAAGGTCCATATAATCAAAGCTATGGTTTTTCCAGTAGTCATGTATGGATGTGAGAGTTGGACCATAAAGAAAGCTATGTGCATGTGTCCCACTCTTTGTGACTCTATGGACTATAGCCAGCTAAGCTTCTCTGTCCATGGAATTCTCCAAGCAAGAATACTGGAGTGGGTTGCCATGCCCTCCTCCAGGGGATCTTCTTGACCCAGGAATCAAATCCATGTCTCTTATGTCTCCTTTACTGCAGGCAAGTTCTTTACCAGTCGCGCCACCTAGGAAGCCCGTAAAGAAGGCTGAGCACCAAAGAATTGATGCTTTTGATCTGTAGTACTGGAGAAGACTCTTGAGAGTCCCTTGGACTGCAAGGAGAATAAACTAGTCAATCCTAAAGAAAATCAACCCTGAATATTCACTGGAAGGACTGATGCTAAAATTCCAATACTTTGGCCACCTAATGTGAAAAGTCAACTCATTGGAAAAGACCTGATGCTGGAAAAGTTTTAGGGCAAGAGGAGAAAGGGGTGACAGAGGATGAGAGAGCTGACTAACTCAATGGACATGAGTTTGAGCAAACTCTGAGAGATAGTGAAGGATGGGGAAGCCTGAGGCACTGCAGTCCATGGGGTTGCAAAGAATCGGAAACCACTTAGCAACTGAACAACAATGAATTGTCTAATAATCAATTATAAATTTGTTGCATTACAGTGCTTCCTACATCTACTCAAACCACTAATAAAGGTCACTATACATGTGGGCTTGTTAGTGGGGAAGAAGTGTGGGGAAATTGAGGAAAAGGAATCTTGTGACATTTGGAACACCAAGGCTACAAGGGGACAGCACACTCGGAAAGGTGAATGACTCATCAAATTGACAGCCGCAGCTGAACCCAAAGATGAATTAAGAAACGTAAGCCATCCCTCAGAACCCCGGGAGACCTGAGAAGAATGCTAGAGTCCAGTGACATGGGTTGAACTCAAACTTCTCTTGAATCTCTATACTGGAAAGAAAGGAAGGAAGGAAAGCAGAGAGGGGGCAAAGAGAGGGAAAGGAGGGAGTTTTGGAGGTAGGGAGCAGTGGTAAGAGTACCTCTCTAAAATTTGGATTGTATTTGTCTCTAGAAATCTCTAGGCAGAGTTAGTCCCCTTATAAAACAGGACCTCTGATGGCAAGACCATCTCACTAAATCCTCCATACAGCATCAGCACAGAGGTGGCCTGGCCTTTTTTAGCTGGTCCCACTTTAATAAGTGTTATTTAGGCAAATAGTCTAATTATGAGTTTTAAAATGCTTTCCAATATACTATTAAAGCATTTCTATTTCTCTCCACACATTCATTTGTTTCACAACAATAATTCTGTTCATCCCATTTGGTTTTCCTTACTTTTCAGTAAACATTGCATTGGGCTTTAAAAGTATTTAAAAACAGTCACTCTTTTCATTCAGAGCTGTTGCAATAATAAAGCTGAAATGACAAAAAATAAAATTCACAAATTCTATTGCAGAATGATTTTCATTTTCTAAGAGTGATAGGTGATCTGTATACAGAAAAGTACCATATTTTTAATTTATTTTTTCTATACATTAGCTTTGGAGTCTGGGAGATCCAATGACTGATATAGTTTAGTACATGCAGTATGTTGTGTCAGTTTTTCTGATAGCAGAGAAGTTGACAAACGGCAGCCCTTTGAACCAAAATATATAATAATAATTTTATTGAAATACAGCCAATTCATCTATTCATTTGCTCTACAATAGCAGAATTGAGTTGTGGCAACAGAGACCATGGGACCCACAGAGGCTAAAATACTTAATATTTGTCCCTTTACAGAAAATTTGTAACTTGCTGCTGCTGCTACTGTTAAGTCGCTTCAGTCATGTCCGACTCTGTGTGACCCCATAGACGGAAGCCCATCAGGCTCTCCCGTCCCTGGGATTCTCCAGGCAAGAACACTGGAGTGGGTTGCCATTTCCTTCTCCAGTGCATGAAAGTGAAAAGTGAAAGTGAAGTCGCTCAGTCGTATCCGTCTCTTCGAGACCCCATGGGCTGCAGCCTACCAGGCTCCTCTGCCCGTGGGATTTTCCAGGCAAGAGTACTGGAGTGGGTTGCCATTGCCTTCTCCAGATTAACTAAATACAGAGACAACTAGATTGAGTTGGCTATAATGCCATGGATGTCTATTTAAGCATACCAAAATCCAAGCCTGTATATGCCTCAAGGTTATGAAATGAAAACACTAAGGACAACCAATCACAGACACCCTAACTTAACTTAGGCTTTAAGTTATAGCCAATCAATTAACTTCCTTTCTTTGCTTCCACACTTCCTACATGCCAGTCTTTCCTTTCTCCTGTTGGTAGAATGCTCCAAACTACTTCCAGATCAAAAGTGTCCAATTCAAATGAACAAATGTTCAAGTAAACACTTAAAGGTCTTAATATACCTCAGTCTATATTTAATAGCACATCATTACTAATAACTAGTGTCATGGTCTGTATAGGTGCTCAAAAACATTTCATAAAATATTAACCTCAAATTAGTACACTGTGTTACATTTTAGTATTAATTCTCAACCTGGGGTAATTTTTGCTCCCCTCCCCTGGCAATGTCTTGGAGACATTTTTTATTGTAACAAAACTGAGGGGTGGGAGTGTGGGCCACAGGCATCTGGTGAGTGGAAGTCAGGGAAGCTGCTAAACATAATATAATACACAGGGCAAGTTTCCCAAAACAAACAACTTTCAAGTCTAAAGTGTCAATAAAACCAAGGTTGAGAAACCCTGATGATTTGAGGCTGACATTTTGGGGGACTCAGGTGAGTGAGGAGTCCAGCCAACTTAGATTCCACACACTCTCCAGTTTAGAATAGATATCCATGCCATGTTTGGGGTGGGGTAATGTGTTTTCTTACCATTTCAATGCTAAGAGGAAAGATTTTTCATAAACAGACATATCCTATTTATGAAAACTCAACATTCAGAAGACTAAGATCAGGGCCTCTGGTCCCATCACTTTATGGCAAATAGATGGGGAAACAATGAAAAGTGTCAGACTTTATTTTGGGGATTCCAAAATCACTACAGATGGTGACTGCAGCCATGAAATTAAAAGACGCTTGCTCCTTGGAAGAAAAGCTATGACCAACCTAGACAGCATATTAAAAAGCAGGGACATTACTTTGCTGACAAAGGTCCATCTAGTCAAAGCTACGGTTTTTCCAGTAGTCATGTATGGATGTGAGAGTTGGACTATAAAGAAAGTTGAGCGCCGAAGAATCTATGCTTTTGAACTGTGGTGTTGAAGAAAACTCTTGAGAGTCCCTTGGCCTGCAAGGAGATCCAAACAGTCCATGCTAAAGAAAATCAGTCCTGAATATTCATTGGAAGGACTGACGCTGATGCTAAAACTCCAATTCTTTGGTTACCTGATGCGAAGAACTAACACTGGATGAGCCCCTGGTGCTGGGAAAGATTGAAGGCAGGAGAAGAAGGGGACGACAGAGGATAAGATATTTGGATGGCATCACCAACTCGATGGACATGAATTTGAGCAAGCTCCAGGAGTTGGTGATGGACAGGGAAGCGTGGCGTGCTGCAGTCCCTGGGGCCTCAAAGAGTTGGACATGACTGAGTGACTGAACTGAACTGAGGCATATCCTAAATAAGTAAAAAAAAGTAGACATCATTTAAAAAATTGAAGCAAATAAATATTTCAAGTTTCACTACCCACTAAACACGACAGTGAACAAGTGGTTCTAACACCCATTTTAATAATGTAAAAGTGGAGAAGAGCAAGTAAGCACATTGTTCACCATCACAGAAATCAATCATGACAAAAGTAACCTCAATGACTCATTTTATTTTCTTCCCCACTCCCCATCCCACTCACAATGGCCTCTTCCCCTAAATCCTCTAACAAAGTGATGCATTTCTGCTAAGCTAAATTACTGTCCACCTCGTCCCACCATTTTACACATGGGCTCTTGCAGCAGTTAATCAAATAGCAACAATTTGGGTTTTGTGGGTTTTGTTTTGTTTTATTTTTTACAAAGTGGGTGGGTATTTCTCTTCCTACTTTTTGTATATTGCCACATCTATTAGTACCAAAACAAATGGTGTCTGAGAGAATACAAGTCACTCAGCTCTTTCGGTTTTTATTCAAAGCTGTCCTTCCTTATGCCTACTGGGGCTTTTACAAATGTGGGTTCACAGGTCAGAACCCATAGGAAGGAGTCCATGGGACTCTAGACTAGAAAACAAATCATCTGCAGACAACAAGACTCCAAGCTGAACTCAAAATCCCTGCTTCCTTCTGAAGATTAAGTCTGTGTTATTGTGTCAGGTTTCATTGTCTCCTTCTTTTTTTTCCTCAAGGAAGGCATCCTTCCCCAGGTAATGTCCTCAGACCTTCAGGCACCAAATGGACAGTGCCCTGTTGGGCTTCAGACATGCCCAGACATGTCCACATATATGGAGTTCTGCTCAAGCAAGACCGTAGCCATAACAGCATTTATAAATGAATACTTTCACCTGACAAGTAATCAAAAAACTATTAGCATCAACCCTTCCTGACTGGGGAAAGTTGGATAACAGACCAACTCTTTGCTTACCAGACTCCTTATTAACTCCAGTTCTTTTCAAACAATCTGTATCCAAATATTTAACTTCATAAAAATTAATACTAGAATAGAAATCTCCCAAGTGAACATATTCAATGGAAACTATGGAATATACTCAGAGAAACTAGTCAGATGATTCTGCAGGTAAGTATCTTTATGAAATCAGATATTATGCAACTTTAGGGGAAAATATAATAAAACCATATTATGAGATACCTTCCTATATCACTTATCCAATTACACTGTGGAACAAAATTGTATTTCTTTATTAAAATGAAATATACTTTATTTCCCCTCCTATGATATAGAAAGTATATTGAGTTATTTTCCTTAGTAAAAGCGACTTAATGGTGATAAATCATACTTGACTATCTTAAAATTAATTCCTGATATACTGCATTATTTTTAAATAAGTGAAATAAAGAAAAACACTATTTTTATATTGAAAAACTCCTATTTCCTATTACTGTGTTAATGTGCAGAGCAGGAGCAATTTGTGTATTATAATTACATCTTTTTCCTCTTGAGATTCAGCAGAGGATATGCTAAATTTTAGAAGCTCAAACAGAAAGACCTTTGAATAGGTTTAGAACTGCAAAGATGAAATGCAGAACTGAATATACAAAGAGGTAAAACTCAGGGTCGTTCTTGGGCTTTGTCTCCTGGGAGTCACTTCCAGTGGCACCAGAAAGATTTGTATAAAGCCGTACATTGCACACAACAGCAGGGTGACTGTCTATGATCATGGAATCTTGGAGATTCTGTGCTGTCAAGGTTCAAAGAATGCAGAAAGAGGACTGCACAATGGCTTATGTTCTAAGAAAGAATGTTATGCTATATATAAATGTTGATTGAAAAGTGGCATCTTAGCAACTTTATGAAAATGGGAAGTATTTAGTAAACTGAGTCTGTGTTCTTCTCAGGGTCAGCTAATGCGACTTCAGAAACCATGCTGCTCAGTTAAACATGCATGAAGAAGTTATATTTTGTGTAAATGTATTTCCCAGCGTTCTTTCAAGGAGATACCTTATTGAATAGGTTTTTCGACTTCACATGTTCACATTCTTCAAAGACTAATGGATCCTTCATTAAAGAGATCACAGCTTTTCAGGTGTCATGCTTGAAGACACACAATGAATTGGTCATTAAGGAAATTCAGCCACGCAGAAAGGACAGAGAACAACGGGTTGACTCTTCTAATGACTCAAACAATGTTGGCAGAGCTGCTTTCACTTACAGTCTGGTTTATAGTTGCAGAGCAAGCATTAATTTTTCAGACATAACAACTAGGTAAAAGAATCAACCGCCTCAGGAGCAAGTGGCCACCATCTAGAAAAACAGTTCATACAGAGATTTTTTAAGTATTAAAACAGATCTCTTTGCACCTTACTGCTGTCCCATCCTACTTGCCCATACATGTGACACTTCTTAGACATAAATCAAAGTAATCATACATAGATAGCTAATTACTTTCTCATTAGATCATATGCATTCAAGAGAGCACAGCTTTAAGATTATTACAATATTTTGTAATAAAAATGCATTTTGCAATTTCTTAATTTGTTTTACATGGATTTTTAGGCTGAGTCAGATTTGATTCTCTCACTAGTGATGAAAGACATTTGACTGGCCTATTGTGTCCAGTTATTCAGGCCTTAACTTGAAACTCTAGAAGGAATGAGTAGATCTGCATTCCTTCACCTGAGATTATCTAAATATTTGAACTCTAGATTTTTCTGTGCCTGGTTGAAAGGGAGACAAGGATTAGGGAGGAAACCCAGTGTCTGGCAGCAATTTCACAACCCCCTTCTCTGCTTCTTCGCCTCTGTCATAGGGAAAAAGATTATGGTGGAGGCTATTCTTTCAAGGATAAGCTGACAATTTACTAGGCCCCTATAAAGAAAAAAAAAAAGCAGTCTGGTAACGTCTCAATTAATTCTGAGATTTTTTTTTTTTCACCTTGTGGTGCTTCAAGGCCAAATGAGCCTTCGAGGAGGTCATAGGAACCTAAGGACATAAGAAATGCCATAATAGGTCAAATTAATGAGCCAGTTACTCTGATAGGCTTTCTCTGAGAGAGGCAACAAGGTACATTTTGTGCATGTTGTCAGTTTCAAAATATTTGCGGCTACAAGCTGGAGTGTTTCTTAGAGCAGATATCCAATTCAAATGCCGTGTTCCTTTTACTGCATCTTCACTCAGATATTCATTTAAACCTGTCTGAAAATATTTTAATCATGTACAGCATTTTTTTAATTAAAGAACAATTGTTTTACAGATTTTGTTGTTTTTTGTCAAACCGCAACATGAAGCAGCAATAGGTATACATATATCCCCTCTGTTTTGAACCTCCCTCCCATCTCCCTCCCCATCCCACCCCTCTAGGTTGATACAGAGGCCCTATTTGAGTTTTCTGAGCCATATGGCAAATTCCATTGGCTATCTATTCTACATATAGTTATGTAAGTTTGCATGTTACTCTTTCCATACGTCTCAGCCACTCCTCCCTTCTCCCCATGTCCATAAGTCTATTCTCTATGTCTGTTTCTCCATTGCTGCCCTGTAAATAAATTCTTCAATACCATTTTTATAGATTCCAGATACATATGTTAGAACATGGTATTTATCTTTCTCTTTATGACTCACTTCACTGTGTACAATAGGTTCTAGGTTCATCCACCTCATCAGAACTGACGCAAATGTGTTCCTTTTTAATGGCTAAGTAATATTACATTGTGTATATGTCACCACAACACTTTTATCCATTCATCTGTCGATGGACATCTAGGTTGCTTCCACGTTCTAACTATTGTAAATACTGCTGCAATGAACATTGGGGTACTTGTGTCTTTTTCAATAATGGCTTTCTCAGGGTATATGCTTAGGAGCGGGATTGCTGGGTCATATGGTGGTTTTATTCCTAGTTTTTAAGGAATCTCCATACCATCCTCCATAGTGGCTGTATTAATTTACATTCCCACCAAGAGTGCAAGAGGGTCCCCTTTTCTCCACACCCACTCCAGCATTTATTGTTTGTAGACTTTTTGATGAAGGCCATTCTGATTGGTGTGAGGTAATATCTCATTGCGGTTTTGATTTGCATTTCTCTAATAATGAGCGATGTTGAGCATCTTTTCATGTATTTGTTAGCCATCTGTGTGTCTTCTTTGGAGAAATGTCTGTTTAGGTCTTTTACCCACTTTTTCATTGGATTGTTTGTTTTTCTGACATTGAGTTGTATGAGTTGCTTGTATATTTTGGAAATTAATCCTTTGTCAGTTGCTTCATTTGCTATATTTTCTCCCATTCTGAGGGTTGTCTTTTCACCTTGCTTAGTTTCCTTTGCTGTGAAAAAGCTTTTTAAGTTTACTCAGGTCCCACCTGTTTACTTTTGTTTTTATTTTTGTTACTCTAGGAGGTGGGTCATAGAGGATCTTGCTTTGATTTATGCCATTGAGTGTTCTGCCTATGTTTTCCTCTAAGAGTTTTATAGTTTCTGGTCTTATATTTAGGTCTTATATTTAATCCATTTTGAGTTTGTCTTTGTGTATGGTGTTAGAAAGTGTTCTAATTTCATTCTTTCATATGTAGCTGTCCAGTTTTCCCAGCATCATTTATTTCAGAGGCTGTCTTTGCCCCATTGTATATTCTTGCCTCCTTTGTCAAAAATAAGGTACCCATAGGTGCATGGGTTTATTTCTGGGCTTTCCATCTTGTTCCATTGGTCTGCATTTCTGTTTTTGTGCCAGTATCACACTGTCTTGATGACTGTAGCTTTGCAGTATAATCTGAAGTCAGTAAGGTTGAATCCTCCAGCTCCGTTCTTCTTTCTCAGGACTGCTTTGGCTATTCAGGGTCTTTTGGGTTTTCATATGAATCATGAAATCTTTTCTTCTAGTTCTGTGAAAAATGCCATTGGTAATTTAATAGGGAACCTCACTGAACTAAAAGATTGCATTTGGTAGAATAGTCACTTTCACAATATTGATTCTTCCTACCCAGGAACATGCACTATCTCTCTCTCTCTGTTTATGTTGTCTTTGATTTCTTTCATCAGTGTCATAATTTTCCGTGTGTGGTTCTTTTGTATCCTTGGGGAAGTTTATTCCTAGATATTTAATTCTTTTTGTTGCAATGGTGAATGGGATTGATTCCTTGATTTCTCTTTCTGATTTTTCATATTAATATATAGAAATGCAAGTGATTTTTGTGTATTGATTTTGTATCCTGCAACTTTTCTAAATTCACTGATTAGCTCTAGTAATTTTCTGATATTATCTTTACAGTTTTCTATGTACAGTATCATGTCATCTGCAGACAATGAGACTTTTACTTCTTCTTTTCCTATCTAGATTCTTTTTATTTCTTTTTCTTCTCTGAATGCAGTAGCTAGGACTTCCAGATGGAGAAGGCAATGGCACCCCACTCCAGTGCTCTTGCCTGGAAAATTCCATGGATGGAGGAGCCTGGTAGGCTCCAGTCCATGGGGTCGCTGAGAGTTGGACACGGCTGAGCGACTTCACTTTCACTTTTCACTTTCATGCATTGGAGAAGGAAATGGCAACCCACTCCAGTGTTCTTGCCTGGAGAATCCCAGGGACGGGGGAGCCTGATGGGTTGCTGTCTATGGGGTCGCACAGAGTCGGACACGACTGAGGCGATTTAGCAGCAGCAGCAGCAGCAGGACTTCCAAAACTATGTTGAATAATAGTGCTGAAAGTGGACACTCTTATCTTGTTCCTGATCTTAGAGGGAATGCTTTCAGTTTTTCACCATTGAGAATAATGTTTGCTGTAGGCTTATCATATATGATCTTTACTATGTTGTGGTAGGTTCCTCCTATGCCCATTATTTGAAGAGTTTTAATCATGGGTGCTGAATTTTGTCAAAGGTTTTTTCTGCATCTATAGAGATTATCATATGGTTTTTCTCTTTCAGTTTGTTAATATGGTGTATCACATTGATTTGCATATATTGAAGAATCCTTGCATTCCTGGAATAAACCCAACTTGACCATGGTCTATTAGCTTTTGATGTGTTGCAGAATTCTGTTTGCTAAAATTTTGTTGAGGATTTTTGCATCTATGTTCATCTGTTATATTCGCCTGTAGTTTTCTTTTATTGTGTTGCTTTGTCTGATTTTGGTATCAGGCTGATGGTGGTGACAGTCTATCCCTAGGTAAGTTGATAAGAAGTCCGGAGGTTCCTGAGAGAGAGAGGTCTGGGGTTCTCAAGGAGGAGACAAGGGTCTGGAATGCTCAAGGAAGAGGAAAGCACAAACTTTTATTTTCTCTCTCTACATTCCTTAGTCTTAGTCACATAAAACATTTTTTCTTTAAACCCGAAACTGATAATTACACACAAACAACTCGGTTTAAATTCTGTACTAGGGATTATATAACAATAATGTATCCTGCTTGAGGACAGTTTCTCCTTCCTGAAATCCATCAGAGTAATCCTGATAGCTTAGAATGTATATTATGGGAGTGGGTCTCGTTCAGGTCAGTTCACTCACTCAGTCACATCCAGCTCTTTGAGACCCAATGAACTGCAGCACGACAGACCTCCCTGTCCATCACCAACTCCGGCAGTTTACCCAAACCAATGTTCATTGAGTCAGTGATGCAATTGAACCATCTCATACTTTGTTGTCGCCTTCTCTTTCTGCCCTCAATCTTTCACAGCATCAGGGTCTTTTCCAATGGGTCAGCTCTTGGCATGAGGTGGCCAAAGTATTGGAGTTTCAGCTTCAACATCAGTTGTTCCAATAAACACCTAGGACTGATCTCCTTTAGGAAGAACTGATTGGATCTCCTCGTAGGCCAAGGGACTCTCAAGAGTCTTCTCCAACACCACAGTTCAAGAGCATCAATTCTTAGGCACACAGCTTTCTTCACAGTCCAACTCTCACATCCATACATCACCACTGGAAAAACCATAGCCTTGACTAGATGGACCTTTGTTGGCAAAGTAATGTCTCTGCTTTTGAATATACTGTCTAGGTTGGTCATAACTTTCCTTCAAAGGAGTATGCATCTTTTAATTTCATGGCTGCAGTCACCATCTGCAGTGATTTTGGAGCCCCAAAATATAAAGTCTGACACTTTCCATTGTTTCCCCATCTATTTGCCATGAAGTGATGGGACCAGATGCCATGATCTTCATTTTCTGAATGTTGAGCTTTAAGCCAACTTTTTCACTCTCCTCTTTCACTTTCATCAAGAGGCTCTTTAGTTCTTCTTCACTTTCTGCCATAAGGGTGGTGTCATCTGCATATCTGAGGTTATTGATATTTCTCCCAGAAGTCTTGATTCCAGCTTGTGCTTCATCCATCCCAGTGTTTCTCATGATGTACACTGCATATAAGTTAAATCAGTAGAGTAACAATATACAGCCTTGATGTACTCCTTTTCCTATTTGGAACCAGTCTGTTGTTCCATGTCCAGTTCTAACTAACTGTTGCTTCCTGACCTGCATACAGATTTCTCAGGAGGCAGATCAGGTGGTCTGGTATTCCCATCTCTTTCAGAATTTTCCACAGTTTATTGTGATCCACACAGTCAAAGGCTTTGGCATAGTCAATAAAGCAAAAATAGATGTTTTTCTGGAACTCTCTTGCTTTTTCCATGATCCAGGAGATGTTGGTAATTTGATCTCTGGTTCCTCTCCCTTTTCTAAAGCCAGCTTGGACAACTGGAAGTTTATGGTTCATGTATTGCTGAAGCCTGACTTAGAGAATTTTGAGCATTACTTTACTAGCGTGTGCTGCTGCTGCTGCTGCTAAGTCGCTTCAGTCGTGTCTGACTCTGTGCGACCCCATAGACGGCAGCCCACCAGGCTCCCCCGTCCCTGGGATTCTCTAGGCAAGAACACTGGAGTGGGTTGCCATTTCCTTCTCCAGTGCATGAAAGTGAAAAGTGAAAGTGAAGTCGCTCAGTCATGTCTGACTCTTAGCGACCCCATGGACTGCAGCCTACCAGGCTTCTCCATCCATGGGATTCTCCAGGCAAAAGTACTGGGGTGGGGTGCCATTGCCTTCCCCGTACTAGCGTGTGAGATGAGTGCAATTGTGCAGTAGTTTGCGCATTCTTTGGCATTGCCTTTCTTTGGGATTGGAATGAAAACTGACCTTTTCCAGTCCTGTGGCCACTGCTGAGTTTTCCAAATTTGCTGGCATATTGAGTGCAGCACTTTCACAACATCATCTTTCAGAATTTGAAATAGCTCACCTGAAATTCCATCACCTCCATTAGCTTTGTTCATAGTGATGCTCCTAAGGCCCATTTTATGTCACATTCCAGGATGTCTGGCTCTAGGTCAGTAATCACACCATCATGATTATCTGGGTCATGAAGATCTTTTTTGTACATTTCTGTGTATTCTTGCCACCTCTTCTTAATATCTTCTGTTTCTGTTAGGTCCATACCATTTCTGTCCTTTATCAAGCTCATCTTTGCATAAAATGTTTCCTTTTTATCTCTAATGTTCTTGAAGAGATCTCTAGTCTTTCCCTTTCTATTGTTTTCCTCTATTTCTTTGCCTTGATCACTGAGGAAGGCTTTCTTATCTCTTCTTGCTAGTCTTTGGAACTCTGCATTCAAATGGGTATATCTTTCTTTTACTTCTTTGCTTTTTGCTTCCCTTCTTTTCACAGCTATTTGTAAGCCTCTTCAGACAGCCATTTTGCTTTTTTGCATTTCTTTTTCTGGGGATGGTCTTGATTCCTGTCTCCTGTACAATGTCACTAACCTCTATCCAAAATTCATCAGGCACTCTGTCTAATAGATTTAGTACCTTAAATCTATTTCTCACTTCCACTGTATAGTCACAAGTGATTTGATTTAGGTCATACATGAATGGTCTAGTGGTTTTCTCCACTTTCTTCAATTTCAGTCTCAGTGTGGCAATAAGGAGTTCATGATCTGAGCCACAGTCAGCTCCTGGTCTTGTTGTTGTTATTTTTGACTGTATAGAGCTTCTCCATCTTTGGCTGCAAAGAATATAATCAATCTGATTTTGGTGTCGACCATCTGATTATGTCCATGTGTAGAGTCTTCTCTTGTTTTGTTGGAAGAGGGTGTTCACTATGACCAGTGCGTTCTCTTGGCAGAACTCTATTAGCCTTTGCCCTGCTTTATTCTGTACTTCAAGGTCAAATTTGCCTGTTACTCCAGGTGTTTCTTGACTTCCTACTTTTGCATTCCAGTCCCCTATAATGAAAAGGACATCTTTTTGGATTTTAATTCTAGAAGGTCTTGTAGTTCTTCATAGAACCATTCAACTTCACCTTCAGCCATACTGGTCGGGGCATAGACTTGGATTACTGTGATATTAAATGGTTTGCCCACGTCCAAGGTAAGGAGCAGTGGCCGCACTTTGCTGGATCATCCAAGGTAAGAGAAAACCAAGTAAGACAGTAGACACTGAGAAAGGGTATCAGAGAGCAGACAGACTGAAACCACAATCACAGACAACTAGCCAATCTGATCACACAGACCACAGCCTTGTCTAACTTGATGAAACTAAGCCAGGCCATGTGGGGCCACCCAAGACAGATGGGTCGTGGTGGAGAGGTCTGACAGAATGTGATACAGGTCCACTGGAGAAGGAAATGGCAAACCACTTCAGTATTCTTGCCTTGAGAACCCCATGAACAGTATGAAAAGGCAAAAAGATAGGACACTGAAAGATGAACTCCCCAGGTTGGTAGGTGCCCAATATACTACTGGAGATCAGTGGAGAAATAACTCCAGAAAGAATGAAGGAATGGAGCCAAAACAAAAACAACGCCCAGTTGTGGATGGGACTGGTGATAGAAGCAAGGTTCGATGCTGTAAAGAACAATATTGCATAGGAACCCGGAATATTAGGTTCATGAATCAAGGCAAATTAGAAGTGGTCAAACAGGAAATGACAGGAGTGAACATTGACCTTATAGGAATCAGCAAAGTAAGATGGACTGGAATGGGTGAATTCCATGGATGACTATTATATCTACTACTGTGGGCAGGAATCCCTTAGAAGAAATGGAGTAGCCATCATAGTCAACAAAGGCGTCTGAAATGCAGCACTTGGATGCAATCTCAAAAATGACAGAATGATCTCTGTTTGTTTCCAAGTGGGTCTGGTAGGACCTTTCTATTGTTAAATTCTAATCCTGTTATCCTAAAATGTAAATTGTGGGAGTGGGTCTGGTAAAATTTCCACAAACTTGAGACATTCTTTTGATTTATTGTAATAACTAATTAAAAAGTATATAATTCCCTTGCTAAAGATTAGCGAGTGGGGCACTCTCCATCCCCCTTCTGATGTCTATGTCAGAAGCTTTCTCTGTTCTTTTTATACTTTAATAAAACTCTGCTACACAAAAGCTCTTGAGTGATCAAACCTGGTCCCTGGTTCCAAAGCTAAATCTTCTTCGGAGATCACAAATGTGACACCATTCACCATAAGCTATTAGTGGCCTCGTAGAATGAGTTTGGAATGTTCCTTCCTGTGCAATCTTTTTATGGAATTTTAGAAAGATAGGCATTAGCTCTTCTCTAAATGTTTGATAGAATTCTCCCATGCAGCCATCTGGTCCTGAGCCTTTTTTTTTTTTTTGGGGGGGGGGGTGGCGGTGGGGAGGGAGATTTTTGATCACAGCTTCAATTTCAGTGGTTGTAATTGGGTTGTTCATAATTTCTATTTCTTCCTGGTCCAGTCTTGGAATATTGAACTTTTCTAAGAATCTATCCATTTCTTCCAGATTATTCATTTTATTGCCTATAGTTGCACATAACACTCCTTTATAATCCTTTGTATTTCTGCATTGTCTTTTGTAACCTCTCCTTTTTCATTTCTAATTTTGTTGATTTGATTCTTCTCTCTTTTTTTCTGATGAGTGGCTAAAGGCTTATCAATTTTGTTTATCTTCTCAAAGAACCAGCTTTTAGTTTTAATAATCTTTACTTTTATTTCTTTCACTTCTCTCTCAATTATTTCTGCTCTGATATTTATGATTTCATTCCTTCTACTAATTTTTTTTTGGGGGGAGGTTTGCTGTTGTTCTTTTTCCAGTTGTTTTAGGTGTAAAGTTAGTTTCTCTATTCAATGTTTTTCTTGTTTCTTGAGGTAGGTATGTACAGCTATAAACTTCCCTCTTAGGACTGCTTTTGCTGCATCCCATAGGTTTTGAGTTGTCATGTTTTCATTGTCATTTGTTTCTAGAAATGTTTTCATTTCCCTTTTGATTCCTTCAGTAACCTGTTGGTTATTCAGAAATGTGTTGTTTAATCCACATGTGTCTGTATTTTTTATATTTTTTTCTTGTAATTGATATCTAGTCTTATAGCCTTCTGGTCAGAGAAGATGCTTGATACGATTTCAATTTTCTTAAATTTACTGAGGTTTAATTTATGACCCAAGATGTGGTCTATCCTGGAGAATGTTCCATGTGCACTTGATAAGAAGGTGTATTCTTCTGCATTTGGATGGAATGTCCTTAAGATATCATTGAGCTCCATCTCATCTAATATATCATTTAAGACTGTGTTTCCTTATTAACTTTCTGTTTTGATTATCTATCCATTGGAGTGGAGTGTTAAAGTCACCTACTATTATTGTGTTACTGTCAATTTCTCCTTTTATGTCTGTTAGAATTTGTCTTATGTACTGAGGTACTCTTATGTTCGATGCATAGATATTTAAAATTGTTATGTCTTCCTCTTGGATTGATCCCTTGATCATTATGTAGTGTCTTTCCTTATCTCTTGTAATCTTCTTTATTGTAAGGTCTGTATTATCTGATATAAGGATTGCTACTCCAGCTTTCTTTTGCTTCTCATTTGCATGGAATATATTTTTCCATCCTCTCACTTTCAGTCTATATGTGTCTTTAGGCCTGAAGTGGACACCATATATAGACAGCATATATATGGGTCTTGTGTTTGTCTCCATTCAACCAGTTTCTGTGTCCTTTGTTTGGAGCATTTAATCGACTTACATTAAAGTAATTATTGTTTTTTATATATATATATATATATATATATATATATATGTTCCTATTTTCATTTTCTTAATTGTTTGGGGTTGATTTTGTAGATCTTTTTTCTTCTCTTGTATTTCTTGACTATATAAGTCCATTTAACATTTGTTGTAAAGCTAGTTTGGTGGTACCAAATTCTCTTAACTTCTGATTGTCTGAAAAGCTTTTTATTTCTCCATAAATTTTGAATGAGATCCTTATCAGGTACAATAATCTTGGTTGTAGATTTTTCCCTTCCAGTACTTTAAATAAATCCTGCCATTCCCTTCTGGCCTACAGAGTTTCTGCTGAAAGATCAGCTGTTAAGCATATGAGGTTTCTGTTGTGTGTTACTTGTTGCTTCTCCCTTGCTGCTTTTAATATTCTTTCTTTGTGTTTAGTCTTCTTTAGTTTCATTAGTATGTGTCTTGGCATGTTTCTCCTTGGGTTTATCCTGTATTGGACTCTTTGTGCTTCTTGGACTTGATTGACTATTTCCTTTTCCACGTTGGGGAAATTTTCAACTATAATCTCTTCAAATTATTTCTCATACCCTTTCTTTTTCTTTTCTTTTGGTACCCCTATTATTCAAATGTTGGTGCAAATGATATTGTCCCAGAGGTCTCTGAGACTATCCTCAGTTCTTTTCATTCTTTGCACTCATTTCATTCATTCTGCTCTTCAGAAGTTATTTTCATCATTTTATCTTCCAGCTCACTGATTTGTTTTTTGCTTCAGATATTTTTCTATTGATTCCTTCTATTTTTAATTTCAGTAATTATGCTGTTTGTCTCTGCATGTTTATTCTTTGATTCTCCCAGGTCTTTGTTAATTTATTCTTGCATTTCTCCATTTTGTTTTCAAGGTTTTTGATCATCTTTACTATCATTATTCTAAATTCTTTTTCAGGTAGTTGGCCTATTTCCTCTTCGTTCATTTGGACTTCTGTGTTTCTAGTTTGTTCCTTCATTTGTGTAGTATTTCTCTGTCTTTTCATATTTTTTTTTTAATTATTGTGTTTGAGTTCTCCTTTTCCCAGGCTTCAAGGTTGAATTCTTTCTTCCTTTTGGTTTCTGCCCTCTAAGGTTGGTCCAGTGGTTTGTCTAACTTTCATATAGGGTGAGATTTGTGCTGAGTTATCACATGTTTATTTTTTCTCTTATGGGCAAGGCTGAGTGAGGCTGTAATCCTGTCTGCTGATGATTGGGTTTCTATTTTTGTTTTGTTTGTTGTTTAGCACAGGATGCTACTGGTGGTTGGGTGATTCTAGGTCTTATATTCCAATGGCTTCCTTTGTGTGAGTTCTCATTATTTGATACCCCCGAATGATGCTAAAGCTGAAACTCCAGTACTTTGGCCACCTCATGTGAAGAGTTGACTCATTGGAAAAGACTCTGATGCTGGGAGGGATTGGGGGCAAGAGGAGAAGGGCACGACAGAGGATGAGATGGCTGGATGGCATCACCGACTCAATGGACATGAGTTTGAGTGAACTCCGGGAGTTGGTGATGGACAGGGAGGCCTGGTGTGCTGCAATTCATGGGCTCGCAAAGAGTCGGACACAACTGAGTGATTGAACTGAACTGAACTGAACTGAGGCTTAGTTCTCTGGTAGTCTAGGGTCTTGGAGTCAGTGCTCCCACTACAAAGGCTCAGGGCTTGATCTCTATTCAGGAATGAAGACTCCACAAGTAGTTTGTTATGGTATTAAATGAGATTAAAACAAATATCCAAAACCAAGAAACCAAAGATGAACCCCACACAAATGGCAGTTACAAAATCAGGCAAATAACAATTAAAATAATGGAATATACACATATACATATATACCCATGATCAAAGTCAAGAGAGTCCAACAAAAATAAAGTACAACAGACTGACCCAGTGAACAAAGGAAATAAAAAATTATATTTACCAATTAAGAATAAAAGTAACTAAAGCACAAACTGGAAAACAAAACTAAAGCAAGGTGCCAACTGGGGAATAAAGCAATGAAAATAAAACTAACAAATATGTTGAGAGGAAAGGAAAGAAAGCATAGATATGCAAAGTTAAATAAAGGTAGATGAAGATTTACATACATTAAAGATTAACTGCAAGGGGAAAAGAACAGTAGGAAAAGCAAACAAAGGAATAAATGCAGAAAATATATAATCAGTTTCAAAAAATTAAAATTATAATAAAGGGAAAAGAAGATTTTAAAAATGGAAGAAGAAAGGAAAACTCCACAGAACTGCAAAAGCCCAATGCAGATGCAGGTTTATAACAACAATAAAAATGTGACTGAATATACACTTATACATATACACCCATAAGCAAAATCAAACAGTCCAACAAAAATAAAGTACAATAGATTGACCCAGCAAACAAAGGGAACCAAAAATTATGTTTACCAGAAAAAAACTAACTAAAGCACAAACTGGAAAACAAAATCATAGCAAGGTGCCAATTGGGGAATATAGCAAAGAAACTAACAATTATGTTGAGAGGAAAGGAAAGGAAGAATAGATATTCAAAGTTAAATAGAGGTAGATAAAGAAGACATATATATTAAAGATTAACTGCAAGTAGGAAAAGCAAACAAAGGAATAAATGTAGAAAAAAACAATAAAATTAAAGAAAGAGAAAAAAAAAAGTAAAACTCTCCAGAACTGCCAAAGCCCAACATAGAGGCAGAGGTTTATAACAACAATAAAAAAAAAAATGCAAAGAAAAATGAGAAGAAAAAAAAATGCTCAAAAGCTTAATTAGATTTCATAGGCAATGGCAACCGACTCCAATACTCTTGCCTGGCAAATCCCATGGACGGAGGAGCCTGGTAGACTGCAGTCCATGGGGTCGCTAGGAGTCAGACAGGACTGAGCGACTTCACTTTCACTCTTCGCTTTCATGCATTGGAGAAGGAAATGGCAACCCACTCCAGTGTTCTTGTCTGGAGAATCCCAGGGATGGGGGAGCGAGGTGGGCTGCCATCTATGGGGTCACACGGAGTTGGACACGACTGGACACGACTGAAGTGACGCAGCAGCAGCAGTGCCAGTGAAATCCATAACTATAACGGGGGTGGCGCGGACAGCGGGGGGGAGAGAGAAAGAGAGAAAATCCAAAAGAATCTACAGAACAAGTCAAAACATAAGAATATTTTTTTTTTTTTTTTTTGAGTCACTGCTGTCAGAGCCCTCTCCCTCACTGAGAGTCACAGTTCACCTCACCTCCCTAGAATGCCCTCTAACACTATGCTGATCTTTGGACCTACTGTGGGGGTAGCTCAAATTCTAATCTGACTCTACTCTTCTCTGTTCTTGCCTCCAATGTCCACAGCTATCAGAACTAGCACGTTTTCTTTTGTGGGAGCTCTCAATGACCTTTTATATATTCCATAGACACAGAGTCCACCTAGTTGATTATGTGGATTTAATCTGCAGATTGTGCAACTGATGGGAGGGTTTTGGGTCTTCTTCCTTAGTCACACTGCCCTGGGTTTCAATTGTGGTTTTATTTCCACCTCTGCATCTGGGTCGTCCACTGGGCTTTGCTCCTGAGATTGCCCTGGAAGACTTAACGTTTGGCCCTGTGAGGGGCCAGATGTGGAGATGGTGCAGCCACTTGGGTCACAGGGGTTCTGGCAGCACCAGTATTCAGGGGAGTTGGTGGGTAGGGAAGCAGGAAATATAGTACTCTAGAAGGATATGGCAACCAGTATTGGCCAATATTCTCCAGGATTCTTTCCTGGGGAACCCCCACTCCCTTTCAGAGAAGTCTGGCAGGCCACAGTCTATAGGGTCACAAAGAGTCGGACTTGACTGAAGTGACCCTGAGTGCATAGAAGCAAGACCTTTTTTTGCCTCTGGCAGCTCTGCCCCACTGAGAGTTGAGCGAGAAGGTGGTGCAGCTGTTTGGCTTGTAGGGACCCTGGTGGCGCCAAGTGTGCAGAGACATGGACTGCCTCCACTGCAGGAGTTATGGCCCTATCAGCGTCTTTTTTGAGCCTCTTGTAGCTGACGATCAGAAGGCCTCTTTGGCTAGCCTTTCTCTTTATTGCCACCTGTTCAGGCACTTAGAGACCTCCCTTGCCTGGGGTCCTTCTCTGTTGTTCAGCATGTCAGGGACATAGAGGGGTCCCCCTGGCTGGGGTCCTACTCTGTAGATCAGTGCATCAGGCAATTAAAGGGACACCCTAGGTGGGGTCCTACTCTGTAGATCAGTGCATCAGGCACTTAAAGGGGCACCCTGGGTGGGGTCCTACTGTGTAGTTCTGTGTGTCAGGCATTTGATGGGCCAAGCTCTCTATTGCTCAGCTGCCAGTGCTGGCGTGTTGGGGGAGTCTATAGTGCTGGCTCCTTCCCCTCAACGTGACTCAGCAGTATCGTCTTGCTTCCATGGCTGCCCGTCTTTCCTCCACAGGCATTTCCCACCACAGTCTCCTCCCTCACATCTCCTAGATCCATCTCTCCGCAGTCAATAGCAGCCTTTGCCCAGGGACTGCTCCACAGTCCGTAAACTCCAGCTCCCGGCCACTGTGCCTTCCAGGGGATCCACGTTCCTGTCTGTGGTATGTATGGCTGCACCAAGGACTCTGACTCTCATTCCATTTAGGCTGCCACAAACCAGCTGTTTCACTCTCAGCCTTAAATGTTTCTCCTCTGACTCAGATAATTGCCCCAATGTGGGGATTGGACCCCTACTTCAGTTCCCCCTCCCGCCAAGGGCAGGTCCAGTCCTACTAACACTCCTGTTTTTCCCCCTACTTCCTTTGTCCTACCGAGTTTTGCATGGTTCTATATATTCTTTTCCGCTGGTCAAGTACTCCTGTCTGCTCTCAGCTGGTAGTCTGCATGTACTTCTGTGTCTGAAGGTGTATCCCTAATGTATCTGTAGATGTACTCCATGTCCACCTATTTGCCATCTTGTTCCATCTTCTCATGTACAGCTTTTTATAGTCAGCTCTATAAATCTCTTAAACCTTAAATTTGGCCTAAACCACTTGCTTCACATTTCCAAGGGTTTCCTGATGGAAGTACTGTATGCTGGGAACTGGTAGACTAGTAACTGCGATTATGTGTACTCCATCTAATTGAGGTCTCTAAAATGACTTGATTAGATATTTAAATCCTCCTAAACAAGGGGTCACTAATTGTTGATCTACAACTCTTAGTACTTCTTGCCAGCTTCTTATGGCCCAGGGTTAAGAAGTTCTTTCTTACAGTCTACTTAAATATTTTCTGTTGTCTACCCAATTTCCTTCATTTTATCAGAAACAGCAAATGATCAGGATTCTCCTCACGAAAAGTAAATAAATAAGTAAGCATTGTTTCTCAAGGCTTAACAACAGGAGCTTGACCGCCAAGGAAACAGGATGTGCAGCCGACATGGGTCCATGAGCAGCTGGGCTTGTGGAGATGTATTTTTAATTGACAACAAAAAAAATTAGCAATCCAAAAACTCATTGAAAAGGCAAGAGTAAGGAACAAAATCTGTATTGTATTCTTTTATCCACCAGAGTAAAATAACTTTGGTACAAGATCTGTGGCATGTTTCCCATAAAAGAAAACACAATGAAACAAAATGACATTTTATCAGCTTGAAAGGAAGCAAGTGTTTGCTATAAAACAGATGGGAGGGGCCATCCATGTCTTGAGTTGCAGAAAGGTCCACGTTATGATCTCTGGGCCCTTGCTAAACTGCCTTGTATGTTGCCTCAGTCCTATAACAATTTGTAGTTGGTCTAGAAGAGAATGGCTTGGCCTCAGAGCTGGAAGGGACCTGAGAGATTTTTTTCTTGTTTTATAGATAAAGAAACAAGCTTGCAGAATTTCATTTCAATGGTTCTCTTGCAGCCACAGAGCCATTTTTGTTGTTGTTGTTGTTTTTGAAAATCTAGGTGTTACACCGGAGAAGGCAATGGCACCCCACTCCAGTACTTCTGCCTGGAAAATCCCAGGGGTGGAGGAGCCTGGAAGGCCGCAGTCCATGGAGTCGCTGAGGGTCGGACACGACTGAACGACTTCACTTTGACTTTTCACTTTCATGCATTGGAGAAGGAAATGGCAACCCACTCCAGTGTTCTTGCCTGGAGAATCCCAGGGACGGGTGAGCCTGGTGGGCTGCCGTCTATGGGGTCACACAGAGTCGGACACGACTGAAGTGACGCAGCAGCAGCAGCAGCAGGTGTTACATACAAATGTGACTGCCTCCATACAACCATGGATAGCAGGCCTGCTCTGCTACAACGGTATGGCTGGGACCTGTTCTTCCTTAGGACCACCTAAGATCACTACAAGGATAATATCTTCATTTCAATAATACCCTGTTTTCTTCTAAACTCACACAGCACATGCATTTATTTAGTGAGTAATTAAAAAATAAAAGGCAGACAATGTATACCCAGATCCTCACTTCATTTCTCAATCTACTGAGTAATCCAATAAATTATTTACTTTGGGATCACTTGGGTTAAACAGCACTCCATGCATACTCTATGAGGTGTCTTTGATTTCAGGCTTGTTTTAAATAAATAGTTCTATGAAAATAGAATGGCCTTAACTTTCAGCCCTTGGAAATAAACAAACAGTCTCAATCAATGACGCTGAGAAAACCATTTAACATTTTTCAAGAGACTAAGAAAAGAAATATTTTCATGCCTACAACATTAAGTCAGAAATAGCCTTTGGCACATATATAGTTTGGAATTTTCAAAGGTTGTGGGAAAATATGGGGGGAAATATAAGTAAAATTAGTGAGGCTACCATGACAACAAGCAAGTACTCAAAGGCAGAGTTTAAACTCTGGAAATCTCAGAGGGAAGGAGAGGAGGGTCCCTAGGACAGTTCATCAGAGAAGAGGAATCAAATGTAAGGAGAATTATTGCTAAATGGACAGATACTGGAACAGATATTTATTGTAATGGATTTCCTGTAGTGACAAATTTTATTGAAAGGGCAGTGTAACTGAAGAGAGACCATTTGCTTGAAATTATGTTTTTTGCAGTATTGAACTCAATGTGGAAATATATGTTCTACATTTTTATTTCTGCAGGTTGTCATTTGTTTTTGTTTAATGGACAAGAAGCCGCTTGTTGGGGAGTAAGAAAAAAATACATGGAGTAGTTGTTTGTTGTGTTGTTGTTTTTTTTATTACGTTTACCAAAGTGGCTGAGTCAGCACCCAGGAATGGTCACTGAGACTCCCGGTGTTCTATCACAGCAGGTTTTTTTCCTTTTTCTATTTAAATCAGCTCACTTCAGTCATTCAGTTGTATCTGACTCTTTGCGACCCCATGGACTGAAGCAGACCAGGCTTGCCTGTCCATCACCAACTCCAGGAGCTTGCTCAAACTCATGTCCACCAAGTCAGTCATGTCATCCAACCATCTCATCCTCTGTCATCCCCTTCTCCTCCTGCCTCCAATCTTTCCCAGCATCAGGGTCTTTTCCAGTGAGTCAGTTCTTTGCATCAGGTAACCAAAGTATTGGAATTTCAGCTTCAGCATCAGTCCTTCCCATGAATATTCAGGAACGATTTCCTTTAGGATTGACTGGTTGGATCTCCTTGCAGTCCAAGGGACTCTCAAGAGTCTTCTCTATTTAAATTGCAAGCCCTAAACACATACATTCTTTCATTTGGTCAATCAATGTTTACAGGCAATTGCTATGTGAAGTGAGTATGTGAAAGTGTTAATTACTCAGTCGTGTCCGATTCTTTGCAACTGCATGGACCACTAGGCTCCTGAGTCTGTAGAATTCTCTAGGAAAGAATTGTGGGGTGCATAGACATTCCCTTCTCCAGAGAACCTGATCCAGGGATCAACCCAAGTCTCCTGAATTGCAGGTAGATTCTTTACCATCTGAACCACCAGGGAAGCCCAGTTGCTATGTACTGCTCTTCAACAGCTGTTGGGAATACAAGGTTGAACAGAAAAGAGGGTGTATATGAGTTACATACTAGTTGAAGGGAGCTAGAAGAGAGAGAAATAACTAAACAAACACATAAACAGGAAAATATCTAGACAGGAGGACCAACACATACAAAGGTCTTGAGTTAGGAAAGAGTATGGACATGCGCCAAGAACAAAAGAAAGACAATCTACCTAGGACACAGTCAGCCAAAAGGAGTGGACTTGGTGATAATATTTGAGGTAGGGTTCAGTGCAGTGGGAATTTTCCATTCTTGTCCCCAGCCATCTGTTTTTCACACGTCTGTCAGAATGATATGAAAACATAATCTCTCACCTGTACTAATGCAGTAGAGGTAGACTCTCTATTCACAATGAATAACAAAGATAAAACTGATAGGACATGATGTGAACAGCTTGGGTGTGGCATTTAAGGGAAAGGGAGCAGTAACAACCCTATATTTTTGGCCTGAGACAGTGAATGAAAGGTGGTGTTATTTACTGAGATGAACAAGTTAGGGAGAAGAAATTTGAGAGACAACTGCCTGATGGACCTATAACTTTGGGGCATCCATTAAATATCCAAACAATAACAACATGGTAAAAAAAAAAGTAGTTGAATACACAGTTCATATCTCAGGAAAAGGATCACAGCTGCCAATTCAAACTTAGATGTCATCACCCTATAGACGACACAAAACAGTGGACCCAAATGCAGTAACTTGATGTGCAAAAGGAGTCAGAACCTATAACCTAGTGCTGGATCACTTCAGTGTAGAAGTGGGGAGTGGAGGAGTCACCAAGGAGCTTGAAAAGAAGATGTCACAGGATAGAATATAAGGTTAATGTGTGTCACAGAAACCAAGCCAGCGAAGTATTTTCAAAAAGACAGAGCTGGGTCAGATACTGCAGAGAGGTTCTGTAAGAAGAACACAGAGAAGTTGGACTTGGCAACTAGCAGGTCATTGGTGGGCAAGGATAAGAATCTTTTTACATTTTAGGGGAAGGGCCCCTGTACCACATGGCATGTGGGTCCCTATTTCCCCAACCAGGGATTGACCCCATGCCCCTGCATTGGAAGCACAGAGTCTTAACCTCTAGACTACCAGGGAAGAGGTTAATTTCCCTGAAGTGGCAGAAATGACTTCATTTTAAGTGGATTAGCTTACAAACCATGGGTGTAGAAGGAAAAGCCATAAGTCTATGTAAACATTTGATCAAAGAGGAAGCAGAGTTTTGTTCAACAAGGAAGTGGAAAAAACTGGGCACCTACTGGAAGGAAATAGAGAAGCAAGGGATAAAATTTGAAAACACTAAATTGACCCCCCAAAAAAGACTTAGGGAGATAACCAAGATCAAATTAATTTTACCTCCCAGTATTCTTTTAAATGCTATTTAGGGAATACTTTCTTCTTTCTCTGGATGAAAATTTAGAAATCTCATAACTTTCCTAATAACTCTTAGTGATTCCAAACTCCTACCTTAAGTCACTAAAATGATCTCAGCTTAGTAATTAGAATGTCCAGTACTGTTTAAGAGTCAAAGCCTCTAATTTCACTCAAAGACATATATATAAATTATGGGTTTACGGAAAATTTGGATACAGAGCTCTAATCTTAAATCCAATAATGCTCATAGAATTAACAAACTATAAATTTCCTGGATGACATCAGAAATGTTGGGAATTTAAATGAGTTCATTCCCTGTCACATCTTCACTCACGGCTGGCTGCTCTTTCTCATCCTTTCTGGGTTCAAGAAGTGAGGAGGGAGGAGGCAGAAGGGAAGGGAGATAAGGAACACAAGAAAGGGTTTACATGACTTATAGTGTGTGCTTAGTGACTCAATTGTGTCCGACTCTTTGGGACCCCATGGACTGTAGCCCCACCAGCCTCCTCAGCTCATGCGATTTTCCAGACAAGAATACTGGGGTGGTTGCCATTCCCTTCTCCAGGGGATCCTGTCGACCTAGGGAGAGAACCCAGGTCTCTAGCATTGTAGGCAGATTCTTTACCATCTGAGCCACTACATGCTTGGTGCTGTTATAAACTGGCTTTGTGCTCTTAGGCTTGGTAGATGTTTAAAGCAGGCTCCTCTATGGGACTTTCCCATAGGTGTTTTGGTGACTTCACAACACTTGTAGTATCTTACCTACATTTCCCTAACTAGCTGACTATTCTATATTCTATCTCTCCTCAGGCCATCTCCAGCTCCTTCTCGGTTGAAGAGTTTTCAATCCTCTAAAGATTATCGTGCAAGTGTGTTAAATCACTTCAATCATGTCCAACTCTTTGAGACCCTATGGACTGTAGCCTGCCAGGCTCCTCTGTCCATGGGATTCTCCAGGCAAGGATACTGGAGTGGGTTGCCACGCCCTCCTCCAGAGCATCTTTCTGACAGTATCCCTTATGTCTGCTGCACTGGCAGGTAGGTTCTTAACCACTAGCACCACCTGGAAGCCCCTAAAAATTATCATTAGGTCAAATCACAGTGATCCCAGAGCATTCTTCCCTCACTTATTCCCCTCAACAAACCCACAAGAAACACTGCTGCATTCTTTGTCCAGACCCCAAGAATATATTTAGGAAAGTGAAAGTGAAAGTCGCCCAGTCATGTCTGACTCTTTGTGACCCCATGGACTATACAGTCCATGGAATTCTCCAGGCCAGAATACTGGAGTGCGTAGCCTTTCCCTGGTCCAGGGGATCTTCCCAACCCAGGAATTGAACCCAGATCTCCCATATTGCAGGCAGATTCTTTATCAGCTGAGCCACAAGGGAAGCCCAAGAATACTGGAGTTGGTAGCTTATCCCTTCTCCAGCGCATCTTCCCATCGAATCAGGGTCTCCTCCATTGCAGGCGGATTCTTTACCAACTGAGCTATATAGTTAGGAGGCAGCAGTAATTTTTTTCCCATTGGCTTTTTGAACCACTCCATCTCCGCCTGTTCAGTTTTTATGGGGTTGCAACCTGGGTTCATCAAGACATCATTATGCTCTGCAAAGTGTCTCTTTGAAGGGTTTTTCACACACCTGAGATGAGAGGCAGTGCAGGAAAGAAGAAGAATCACTTCATACGGGCTACTCAATTCCAAGAAATCTTAAAATTTGGCTTTTTAATCTGACCTTTTTATACTTACAATGTGAGTGTAGAATTTAGGGGTTATGTAACCACTTTACTAGAACTCTGGAAATTCTGCATATAGTTTGGGACCTACTCTGGAATGCAGCATCATTTTATTGTGGTGCTCAGTTAAAACTGCAAATTTAATTTTATTGCATATTTTTTAAAACACAGAATAATCTAAAACACGTTCACAGGTTGAAGTGAATGATCAGGAGAGAAAATGATCCAAAATTATCCAAGAAAGAAAAAGAAATTTTACGAAAGGAAATTTACTGCACTAGGAGAGGGGGTATGATCAAGAGAGCCAGAGGAGGGACGTGATTATGCATTTCTCAAGTATAACACAATCAGTGTTTCCAATGAAGATTTTTCAAAATTTAAATGCAAGTTAATCTAAGAAGCAAATATTAATCCTTGTGTCTATATAACCCATTACCAATAATATGTTACAATCTTTATACCAATAACACTAGGATAAGTTTCCAAGTATTTTAAAGATATTATAAGCATTTAACTTAATGTTTTGAAACAATTTTATAAAGCTTCCCTTTATTGTTAAACATCTAAAAGGTTCACAAAGTCTACAAAGTTACACCAGAAAAACAAAATAGGTACTGACCTGTAATCCCTTATTTAAAATTTCAAAATCCAAAGAGCGCTGAAAAAGTTCAGGCTTTTCAGTTTAAAAGATCTGACCTGAACTGAAAACAAACTATTCGATCACCCCTATTTAGGGGTGATCTTAATGACTGTGAACATTCATACCTTTTCTGGGAAAATATTACTCTGTTTGATTATGGGGGTTTGCCCCAAACCTTGCTAAAAATATTGCATAATATATAGTATGGGCACAATATTACATTTTAAAAACTGAGGAGTAGGTGGAAATCTGGCAGTTCCCAGTTCACATACTGTTGAAGCCTGGTGTGGAGAATTTTGAGCATTACTTCGCTAGTGTGTGAGATGAGTGCAATTGTGCAGCCATTTGAGCATTCTTTGGCATGGCCTTTCTTTGGAATTGGAATGAAATTCCAATTTCCCAGTCCTGTGGCCACTGCTAAGTTTTACAAATTTGTTTGCATATTGAGTGCAGCACTTTCATAGCATCATCTTTTAGGATTTGAAATAGCTCAACTGGAATTCCATCACTTCCACTAGCTTTGCTTGTGGTGATGCTTCCTAAGACCCACTTGACTTCACATTGATGGGTGTCTGGTTCTAGGTGAGTGATTACACCATCGTGATTATCTAGGTCATGTAGATCTTTTTTGTACAGTTCTTCTGTGTATTCTTGTGTTGTTGGAAGAGGGTATTTGCTATGATCAGTGCATTTTCTTGGCAAAACTCCGTTAGTCTTTGCCCTGCTTCATTCCGTATTCCAAGGCCAAATTTGCCTGTTACTCCAGGTGTTTCTTGACTTCCTACTTTTGCATTCCAATCCCCTATAATGAAAAAGACATCTTTTTGGGTGTTAGTTCTAAAAGGTCTTGTAGGTCTTCATAGAACCGTTCAACTTCAGCTTCTTCAGTGTTACTGGTTGGGGACTAGACTTGGATTACTGTGACATTGAATGGTTTGCCTTGGAAACAAACAGAGATCATTCTTTCGTTTTTGAGATTGCATCCAAGTACTGCATTTCATACTCTTTTGTTGACCACGATGGCCACTCCATTTCTTCTGAGGGATTCCTGCCCGCAGTAGTAGATATAATGGTACTCTGATTTAAATTCACCCATTCCAGTCCATTTTAGTTCGCTGATTCCTAGAATGTCGACATTCACTCTTGCCATCTCTTGTTTGACCACTTCCAATTTGCCTTGATTCATGGACCTGACATTCCAGGTTCCACAACAGAATGGGAAAGACTAGGGATCTCTTCAAGAAAATCAGAGATACCAAAGGAACATTTCATGAAAAGATGGGCTCGATAAAGGACGGAAATGGTATGGACCTAACAGAAGCAGAAGATATTAAGAAGAGATGGCAAGAATACACAGAAGAACTGTACAAAAAAGAGCTTCACGACCCAGATAATCATGATGGTGTGATCACTGACCTAGAGCCAGACATTCTGGAATGTGAAGTCAAGTCGGCCTTAGAAAGCATCACTACGAACAAAGCTAATGGAGGTGATGGAATTCCAGTGGAGCTATTCCAAATCCTGAAAGATGATGGTGTGAAAGTGCTGCACTCAATATGCCAGCAAATTTGGAAAACTCAGCAGTAGCCACAAGACTGGAAAAGGTCAGTTTTCATCCCAACCCCAAAGAAAGGCAATGCCAAAGAATGCTCAAACTACTGCACAATTGCACTCATCTCACATGCTAGTAAAGTAATGCTCAAAATTCTCCAAGCCAGGCTTCAGCAATATGTGAACCATGAACTTCCTGATGTTCAAGCTGGTTTTAGAAAATGCAGAGTAACAAGAGATCAAATTGCCAACATCTGCTGGATCATGGAAAAAGCAAGAGAGTTCCAGAAAAACATCTATTTCTGCTTTGTTGACTATGCCAAAGCCTTTGACTGTGTAGATCACAATAAACTGTGGAAAATTCTGAAAGAGATGGGAATAGCAGACCACCTGATCTGCCTCTTGAGAAATCTGTATGCAGGTCAGGAAGCAACAGTTAGAACTGCACATGGACCAACAGACTGGTTCCAAATAGGAAAAGGAGTACATCAAGGCTGTATATTGTCACCATGTTTATTTAACTTATATGCAGAGTACATCATGAGAAACGCTGGACTGGAAGAAACACAAGTTGGAATCAAGATTGCTGGGAGAAATATCAATAACCTCAGATATGCAGATGACACCACCCTTATGGCAGAAAGTGAAGAGGGGCTAAAAAGCCTCTTGATGAAAGTGAAAGTGGAGAGTGAAAAGGTTGGCTTAAAGCTCAACATTCAGAAAACAAAGATCATGGCATCTGGTCCCATCACTACATGGGAAATAGATGGAGAAACAGTGGAAACAGTGTCAGACTTTTTCTGGGCTCCAAAATCACTGCAGATGGTGACTGCAGCCATGAAATTAAAAGACGCTTACTCCTTGGAAGGAAAGTTATGACCTCAAAAGCAGAGACATCACTTTGCCAACAAAGGTTCGTCTAGTCAAGGCTATGGTCTTTCCTGTGGTCATGTATGGATGTGAGAGCTGGACTGTGAAGAAGGCTGAGCGCCGAAGAATCGATGCTTTTGAACTGTGGTGTTGGAGAAGACTCTTGAGAGTCCCCTGGACTGCAAGGAGATCCAACCAGTCCATTCTGAAGGAGATCAGCCCTGGAATTTCTTTGGAAGGAATGATGCTAAAGCTGAAACTCCAGTATTTTGGCCACCTCATGGGAAGAGTTGACTCATTGGAGAAGACTCTGATGCTGGGAGGGATTGGGGGCAGGAGGAGAAGGGGACAACAAAGGATGAGATGGCTGGATGGCATCACTGACTAGATGAATGTGAGTCTCAGTGACCTCCGCGAGCTGGTGATGGACAGGGAGGCCTGGCGTGCTGCAGTTCATGGGGTCGCAAAGAGTCGGACACGACTGAGGGACTGATCTGATCTGATCTGTGTATTCTTGCTACCTCTTCTTAATATCTTTTGTTTCTGTTAGGTCCATACCATTTCTGTTCTTTATTGTGCCCATCTTTCCATGAAGTATTCCCTTGGTATCTCATTTGACTTTGCATTCCAGGCTGTCTGGCTCTAAGTGAGAGATCACACCATGGTGGTTATCTGGGTCATTTAGACTTTTTTTTTCTTTTTTTTTTTTTTTGTATAGTTCTGTGTATTTTGCCACCTCTTCTTAGTATTTTCTGCTTCTGCTAGATCCGTACAGTTTCTGTCCTTTATTGTGCCCACCTTCGCATGAAATGTTCCCTTGGTATCTCTAATTTTCTTGAAGAGATCTCTAGTCTTTCCCATTCTATTGCTTTCCTCTATTTCTTCACATTGATCACCGAGGAAGGCTTTCTTATCTCTCCTTGCTATTCTTGGGAACTCTGCATTCAGATGGGTGTATATTTCCTTCTCTCCTTTGCCTTTAGCTTTTCTTTTCTCAGCTATATGTAAGGCCTCCTCAGACAACCATTTTGCCTTTTTGCATTTATTTTGCTTGGTGATGGTCTTGATCACTGCCTCTTACACAATGTCACAAACCTCTGTCCATAGTTCTTCAGGCACTCTATCAGATTTAATCCCTTGAATCTGTTTGTCACTTTCACTGTCTATTTGTAAAGGATTTTATTTAGGGCATACCAGAATGGTCTAGTGGTTTTCCATACTTTCTTCAATTTAAGTCTGAGTTTGGGAATAAGGAGTTCATGATCTGAGCCAAAGTCAGCTCCTGGTCTTGTTTTTGCTGACTGTACAGAGCTTCTCCATCTTCAGCTGCAAAGAATATAATCAATCTGATTTCTGTATTGACCATCTGGTAATGTCCATGTGTAGAGTCTTCTCTTGTGTTGTTGGAAGAAGGTGTTTGCTATGACCACTGTATTCTCTTGGCAAAACTCTGTTAGCCTCTGCCTGGCTTCATTTTGTACTCCAAGGGCAAAGCCTGTTACTCCAGGTATCTCCTGACTTCCAACTTCTGCATTCCAGTCCCCTATGATGAAAAGGACATCTTTTTTTGGTGTTAGTTCTAGAAGGTCTTGTAGGTCATCATAGAACCTTTCAACTCCAGCTTTTTCAAAATTAGTGGTTGGAGCACAGACTTGGATTACTGTGATATTGAATGGTTTGCCTTGGAAACAAACAGAGATCATTCTGTCATTTTTGAGACTGCACCCAAGAACTGCATTTCAGACTCTTCAGTTGACTAGGAGGGCTACTCCATTTCTTCTAGGGGATTCTTGACCACAGTAGTAGATATAATAGCCATCTGAATTAAATTCGCCATTTCCGGGCCATTTTGTTCACTGATTCGCAAAATGCTGATGTTCACTCTTGCCACGTCTTGTTTGACCACTTCCAATTTACCTTGATTCATGGACCTAACATTCCAGGTTCCTATGCAATATTGTTCTTTACATCATCAGACTTTACTTCTATCACCAGTTACAATGGGGCATCGTTTTCGCTTTGACTCCATCTGTTCATTCTTTCAATGATGTTCAAGTTGGATGGTGAAAAGGCAGAGGAACCAGAAATCAAATTGCCAACATCCATTTGATCATAGAAAAAGCAAGAGAGCTCCAGAAAAAAATTTTACTTCTGCTTTATTGACTACGCCAAAGCCTTTGACTGTATGCTGCTGCTGCTCAGTCGCTTCAGTCGTGTCCGACTCTGTGCGACCCCAGAGACGGCAGGCCACCAGGCTCCCCCGTCCCTGGGATTCTCCAGGCAAGAACACTGGAGTGGGTTGCCATTGCCTTCTCCAATGCATGAAAGTGAGAAGTGAAAGTGAAGTCGCCCAGTCATATCTGACTCTTAGCAACCCCATGGACTGCTGCCCACCAGGGTCCTCCATCCATGGGATTTTCCAGGCAAGAGTACTGGGGTGGGGTGCCATTGCCTTCCCCGCTTTGACTGTATGGATCACAACAAACTGTGGAAAATTCTTGAAGAGATGGGACTACCAGGCCACTTTACCTACCTCCTGAGAAATCTGTATGCAGGTCAAGAAGCAATAGTTAGAACTGGACATGGAACAACAAACTGGTTCTGAATTGGGAAAGGAGTATGTCAAGGCTGTATATTGTCACCCAGACTGGATGAAGCACAAGCTGGAATCAAGATTTCCAGGAGAAATATCAATAACCTCATATATGCACATGACACTACGCTTATGGCAGAAAGTGAAGAGGAACTATAAACCTCTTGACGAAAGTGAAAGAGGAGAGTCAAAAAGCTGGCTTAAAACTCAACATTCAAAAAATGAAGATCATGGCATCTGGTCCCATCACTTCATGGGAAATAGATGGAGAAACAATGGAAACAGTGACAGATTTTATTTTCTTAGGCTCCAAAATCACCACAGATGGTGACTGCAGCCATGAAATTAAAAGATGCTTACTCCTTGGAATAAAAGCTATGACCAACCTAGACAGTATATTTAAAAGCAGAGACATTACTTTGCCAACAATGGTCCATCTAGTTAAAGTTATGGTTTTTCCAGTAGTCATGTATGGATATGAGTTGGACCATAAAGAAAGCTGAGCGCCTAAGAATTGATGCTTTTGAACTGCAATGTTGGAGAAGAGTCTTGAGAGTCCCCTTTACAGCAAGGAGATCAAACTAGTCAATCCTAATGGAAATCAGTCCTGAATATTCATGGGAAGGACTGATGCTAAAACTGAAACTCCAATTATTTTGGTCACCTTTTGTAAAGAACTGACTCATTGGAAAAGACCCTGATGCTGGGAAAGATTTTAGGCAGGAAGAGAAGGGAACCACAGAGGATGAGATGGTTGGATGGCATCACGGACTCAATGGACCTGAGTTTGAGCCAGCTCCAGGAGTTGGTGATGGACAGGGAAGCCTGACGTGCTGCAGTCCATGGGGTTGCAAACAGCTGGACACATCTGAGTAACTAAACTGACTGAGGTGGGAATCTGAATTCTTAAATTTTCCCAGCCCCGATAGTTTTGGATCAAGAACATAAACCTTTCAGATAAACTACAATGTAGTATTTTTGTGAATTTAAGACCACTTAAATTTAAGGAATCCAAATTTACAGAATTCAGTATGAAGCAGAAACCCTGCCTTAGAAATAGCAAAAAGAACTTTTTTGTAAATTTGTCTTACCTATATCACCAATAGCACACAAAGACTCCAAGGAACAAATTAAAGCAACATAAAGTGCGCTCTCTCCAAAGAAAACTGAGTTTTTCTGCTCGCTTCCTTATTTCATCTGGCTTAAAACATTAAGCATGCTAATAACCAAAGCTCTTTTAAAAGTCATTTGACCAATCCAGCCTTCAGATCCCTAGAGTTCAAGCAACATGACACAGTAAATCTACTGTTGTAGTTTGAAATAATCTAATAGATTACCAATACAAAGGGAATCTGCATTTAATCTATGTCTAAAAACCATATCTTAAAGTCACTGAAAAGGAGGATAAAGTTTATGGTACATAATCCTATCCTCCTGGAATTTTGGCTGACCATCAAAATACCTTTTGATACCACAAATCTGCTTTAATCTTTAAAAAGTTCTGCACTTGACCAGAAAGGTTTTCAAGAGCAATGGTGCTGAAACTCGTTGTGCGGTCAACCATTGTATTTGAAGTTCTGCATCACTCACTAGGTTATCACCTAAGGAAAACAGTGCATTCTACTCTCCGAGAATCACGACCACACAAATGAATGATATCCTGTGTGTCAAAACTGACTCACAATTAAAGAGAATAAACACAGACATGCATAAATGATAGATATTATTTTTCAACCTGAAATGTGGAAACAAAAAATCTTTTTAACACTTCTTAAGGACAAATAAACTATTAAATAAGCTGAGAATGTCGCAGCTCTGTGCTCTTTTATTCATCCCTTTGGAACTTGGCTGTGGTGGAAACAGGATTAAAAAATAATGTTCAGTAATAAAATGTGGCGATTTTTCTTAGAAATTATTAAAATTTCTAAATTGTATAAGAATTCATGCCAAGGCATCAAGTGTCTGTGGTCAGTCTGCCTTCTAAAATATTATAAGTACAAAGAATAAAATATAAGCTTAATAGAGGGCTATGACACAGGGGCTAATTATATCCCCAGAAAAACAAGATCATAAAGAGAACTCCCTATGAGAATATTATTTTGATGCCTGTATCTTTGCTGTGTACAAAAATATTATTATAAGGTAATTAATATTCATTTAGGTTTTGTTTCTCAATTTTTTTTTGCATGAATTTCTAGCAATTATAACAGAGAAAAAGGAGGGTAAGAGGGCAGAGGCAAAGACAAAATCAAAATGGAGAAGAAGAGCCCATAAAACTCTCCCATTATATACCCTAACCAACCGATGTGAACACTCAGTTCTGTTCAGTCACTCAGTCGTGTCCAACTCTTTGGGACCCCAGGAATCGCAGCACACTAGGCCTTCCTGTCCATCACCAACTCCCAGAGTTTACTCAAACTCATGTCCATCGAGTCGGTGATGCCATCCAGACATCTCATTCCCTGTCATCCCCTTCTCCTCCTGCCACCAATCCCTCCCAATATCAGGGTCTTTTCCAATGAGTCAACTCACTAAGGACAGCTTTATTCTGAGATGCTGGGGGTTTTGTATGTCTGTTTCTTTTGCCTCACTTTCTATTTTTCTTGGTCATGTTGTTTAGTCTACATTTTTATTATAGACTCTACACCTTCCTAACAGTAAGCATTTCATCCTGTTTTTTTTTAATTTCTCGCACTCAAAATCAATAAAAAATAAATATCCAAAGAGGGTTAGGAAGTAATTTCCTAAAGATTTTTACCAATAAGGTTAAAAATAAACAAAAACCAAGAGCTCATCAATTGAGATGATGTGTACTTGGCATTAAGTTTTAGACTTTCAAACTCTTAAGCCATTTTTATTTTTTTTTAAAAAGGCATAAAATGACCAAAAGTACTAGGGTAATATCAAGACCAACAGAAGACATTGTTCAGAGATTTATTTTTTCCTGGGAGATAAAATTTGCTTTTCTAGTTTCTCTTTCAGTGTCTTGACAAAATAATGATATGATTTAAGAACATAAAGCTTAAAACTCCATTGTAGCAATTTGTTTTCATAGACCTGAGGTTAGATAGAGCTGCCCAAGTTTGCATAAAGGACAGTGCTTCTGAGGTCCAAGCTATTGTTACAGTTCTATTTTCCAAATTTTTAAGTGAGAAATGTTTGTTTCACTCAAGCTCACTAATTTTGGTTTACAGGATACTGACCTTTCATCAGATCAGATCAGTTGCTCAGTGGTGTCCGACTCTTTGCAACCTCATGAATCGCAGCACGCCAGGCCTCCCTATCCATCACCAACTCCTGGAGTTCACTCAGATTCATGTCCATCGAGTCAGTGATGCCATCCAGCCATCTCATCCTCTGTCGTCCCCTTCTCCTCTTGCCCCCAATCCCTCCCAGCATCAGAGTCTTCTCCAATGAGTCAACTCTTCGCATGAGGTGGCCAAAGTACTGGAGTTTCAGCTTTAGCATCATTCCTTCCAAAGAAATCCCAGGGCTGATCTTCTTCAGAATGGACTGGTTGGATCTCCTTGCAGTCCAGGGGACTCTCAAGAGTCTACTCCAACACCACAGTTCAAAAGCATCAATTCTTCAGTGCTCAGCCTTCTTCACAGTCCAACTCTCACATCCATACATGACCACAGGAAAAACCATAGCCTTGACTAGGCAAACCTTTGTTGGCAAAGTAATGTCTCTGCTTTTGAATATGCCATCTAGGTTGGTCATAGCTTTCCTTCCAAGGAGTAAGCGTCTTTTAATTTCATGGCTGCAGTCATCATCTGCAGTGATTTTGGAGCCCAGAAGAATAAAGTCTGAGAGTTTCCCCATCTATTTCCCATGAAGTGATGGGACCAGATGTCATGATCTTCGTTTTCTGAATGTTGAGCTTTAAGCCAACTTTTTCACTCTCCACTTTCACATTCATCAAGAGGCTTTTTAGTTCCTCTTCACTTTCTGCCTTAAGCGTGGTGTCATCTGCATAACTGAGTTATTGATATTTCTCCTGGCAATCTTGATTCCAACTTGTGTTTCTTCCAGTCCAGCGTTTCTCATGATGTACTCTGCATATAAGTTAAATTAGCAGAGTGACAATATACAGCCTTGACGTACTCCTTTTTCTATTTGGAACCAGTCTGTTGTTCCATGTGCAGTTCTAACTGTTGCTTCCTGACCTGCATACAGATTTCTCAAGAGGCAGGTCAGGTGGTCTGGTATTCCCATCTCTTTCAGAATTTTCCACAGTTTATTTTGATCCACACAGTCAAAGGCTTTGGCATAGTCAATAAAGCAGAAATAGATGTTTTTCTGGAACTCTCTTGCTTTTTCCATGATCCAGTAGATGTTGGCAATTTGATCTCTGGTTCCTCTGCCTTTTCTAAAACCAGCCTGAACATCAGGAAGTTCACGGTTCACATATTGCTGAAGCCTGGCTTGGAGAATTTTGAGCATTACTTTACTAGCGTGTGAGATGAGTACAACTGTGCAGTAGATTGAGCATTCTTTGGCATTGCCTTTCTTTGGGATTGGGATGAAAACTGACCTTTTCCAGTCCTGTGGCTACTGCTGAGTTTTCCAAATTTGCTGGCATATTGAGTGCAGCACTTTCACAGCATCATCTCTCAGGATTTGGAGTAGCTCCACTGGAATTCTATCACCTCCACTAGCTTTGTTCATAGTGATGCTTTCTAAGGCCCACTTGACTTCACATTCCAGGATGTCTGGCTCTAGGTCAGTGATCACATCATCGTGATTATCTGGGTCGTGAAGATCTTTTGTGTACAGTTCTTCTGTGTATTCTTGCCATCTCTTCTTAATATCTTCTGCTTCTGTTAGGTCCATACCAATTCTGTCCGTTATCGAGCCCATCTTTGCATGAAATGTTCCTTTGGTATCTCTGATTTTCTTGAAGAGATCTCTAGTCTTTCCCATTCTGTTGTTTTCCTCTATTTCTTTGCATTGATCGCTGAAGAAGGCTTTCTTATCTCTTCTTGCTATTCTTTGGAACTCTGCATTCAGATGTTTATATCTTTCCTTTTCTCCGTTGCTTTTTCGCTTCTCTTCTTTTCACAGCTATTTGTAAGGCCTCCCCAGACAGCCATTTTGCTTTTTTGCATTTCTTTTCCATGGGGATGGTCTTGATCCCTGTCTCCTGTACAATGTCACGAACCTCATTCCATAGCTCATCAGGCACTCTGTCAGATCTAGGCCCTTAAATCTATTTCTCACTTCCACTGTATGATCATAAGGGATTTGATTTAAGTCATACCTGAATGGTCTAGTGGTTTTCCCTACTTTCTTCAATTTCAGTCCAAATTTGGCAATAAGGAGTTCATGGTCTGAGCCACAGTCAGCTCCTGGTCTTGTTTTTGCTGACTGTAGACGTAAAAAATTTTTAAATTAAAAAGACAAACTAATAGGAATAAGCAAAGTACGAGTTCAGTGGTGATGCCCCTCTCTGGTTAACATGACTGAAAAGAATCTTTTCAGACCCCAGGTGGGAATAGTAAGCAATCTTTCTCATACCCTTTCTTCTTTTTCTCTGACTACAATACTTTCTGAGTCTGTTTAGGAGTGTTTCTAATTCATTCTTCCAGCTTAGCACAACTTGCCTCAAGTCATTTCCTGTTTCCTGTCCTGCTGTGAGCAGAGACACATCTCTGTAGGAGCCCCTGTTGGTCCCCATGATCATCTCCTTGGACAGAGTACGTGCAGGTTCTCTCTGGGCAGCCAGGAGGAGGTCTGCTCCTGCCAGGAACCAGCCTTAATAGAGAGGTAATAAACAAACAGAGGCGGTAACTCAATAACAAAAGAGAATACCTCCCAAGCTGAAAAGTCTTTAAAAAACAAAAGCAGTCCTATTAAAAACTTTTTTGAAGAATTCTGATGACATTTTATAAAGCAGAAATCTAACCTACTGCCCGTTGTCCACTGTTTAAAAATCTTTACTGTTGAAATTAAAAGAAATCAGAGAATAAAGATCTGTTTTTTCTTAAGAAAATAATTTAGAGTACACCTATTTCTTGACCTCACTACTCATTATACTTCCATTAAGGGCATTACTTTCCACTTGGCATATTAGTCACTTAAATGCTAAACTTTTGCTCAAAAAGACATACACCCACATTTTTTTTTAATTTACACTAAATGAAAATTATTTTATTTGGGCTTAATTTTCCTCAATCTATTTTGAAAATGGGCTTTTTGATGTATACTCAATGCAATAAAACCTACCTACCACCCGGGGTCATTCTAATCCCTTTCCAAAAAAAAAAAAAACTTTTAATTGCAGCCATGACAGTACTGTGGTTTCAATTTTTCTTTTCTTTTTTTAAAAACTTTTGAAATCTGTCAGTGAATTGATTGATACCAATGGAGAAATATGCATATACCAAGTGATTATTAAACACACTTAAGATGATGTGATTTTTGCTTTGTTGTTATGAATTGTTAAATGCACACTAAGTTCAAAAGTGAATAAGCAGATATATCTTCAAAAGAAGTCCAGAGAGCACATATGGAGGGGACGCTGTATCTCAGTTACTGTATGTAACTGGGTTAGGGTTACACTGTCTCATTCTGCCACAGACAATGAAAGCAGTAGATTCTGATATCAAAAAAAATTTATGGTTTGACAATCTTAACTTTCACACATATAATTAAAAGCAAATCGTTCACCTAATATGCATAGACATCTCACTGTTCTGTGTGAATAATTCATATATTGACCTGCAAACAGAGTTTAGCTTAGCGTTATTTAGACTTCCTAAAGAAACATACAGGGAGAACAAAGGGGTAGCTAGTAAAAGGTATAACATCTTTCTTAATATTCCCCCATCAAGCCCTCCAATTGGGAAAAAAAAAAAAAAAAAACGCACAGAGAAACATAAAAGTGTGTGTTTTGCAAATTATGCTTCAGGAAATGGCTCCCAACTCACTTTCTAATTGCATTTCCAGTTTAGGGTTATTCACAGGGACTCAATTCTCCTCCCAGCCCTGTTGGGAGGGTTGTACTTCCTGCCCACCCGAGTGAAGTCTGTCAGGTCGTATGCCTTGCTTTGACCAGTGAAAGGAAATGTGTTACCTCTTAGGAAAACTTCTAAGATTCATATTCTCTTTTCCGTAGGAATTTCTTGTCCAGACGGAGCCTTCATTGGCTTTTCCTCCTGACTGACAACAATAAACAGTTCCTCCTCTCTGTCAAATCACAATGAACGTGTAGCCTGAGCAAGAAATAAACTTGTGTGGTGTTAATCTACTGAGATTTGGGGACTTTTTTTTTTTTACTACAACCTAACTTCGTGTACCCTAATCTCAAAAAGAAATAAGAACATCCTACCAGAGACAGCAAAGTCAGCCAACACCATAACAAGTTTATTCAAAATGACATACATCAAGTTTACAAATCTACAAAAGGCCACTTATTTTTTTCATCTTAAAATCCACATGTTATGCATTTTTAAAGATGCATTGCTTTCCATTAAAAAAAGTGATATTTTATTATAGTGAGGTTTCAGCAGTCATAGGCATTTAAAATAGCAGTCAATAGTACTAACATTTACAGAGTACCCTGCTGCTGCTGCTGCTAAGTCACTTCAGTAGTGTCTGACTCTGTGCAACCCCATAGACAGCAGCCCACCAGGCTCCCCCATCCCTGGGATTCTCCAGGCAAGAATAGTAGAGTGGGTTGCCATTTCCTTCTCCAGTGCATTAAAGTGAAAAGTGAAAGGGAAGTCACTCAGTCATGTCTGACTCTCAGCGACCCCATGGACTGCAGCATACCAGGCTCCTCCATCCATGGGATTTTCCAGGCAAGCGTACTGGAGTGGGGTGCCATTGCCTTCTCCAACGTAGTACCCTAAAACAGGTTAAATTCATGTTTATGTTAATTTCATTATGATTGAGAAAGGTCTGATTTCAAGTTTCTCAGTTTTATTATACATGTTGTATAGGGAATAATATGGCAACTCATATGTCAATGCTGATCGAAACACCCTTTGGAAAATAAGAGTAGAGTTAGTGAAAATATTATACTTAAATGTTTAAAAGGAAATTAAATACTATCTCTATCAAAGAGAGAAAATGGCTTTATTCTAGATGCTCAAATACATTATCTTTAAGAGAAAAAAAAAGTTGTGTGTCAGATTACTTGTCAGAATCCTAGAAATGTCTCAGAGAATCATTTGGAAGTTAAAGAGCATTAGCTCAAGGTCTCAGTGTACACTCACAAAAGATGACAGCATCACAAATCCCTGCTGAATGGTGTGGCTTCATCAGGCCTCTCAGGAAAATAAAATCTCAAAGAAAGGCACAAAACACTATAAGCCACGAGACACGACTGTGTCATGAAGTGACTGAGCATTCTATAAAGTTGGGCAAATGACACTTCCCAGACAATTTTGGTCAATCTAACAGAGGAATGTGTGAGAAATACTAGGGTGCAGAGTCATCCAACACCAGTTTAAAATTCAACAAATGTCAAAAATCATAATTTTTTGGCAAATATAAGTCCTATAGAAACGTGTGTGTGTGTGTATGGGTTTGGGTGTTGTGTGTTCTACTGCATTTGACAAGTATTTATTGAGGGTTTATCGTGTAAACGTATCTAGACCTGGCAGATGGACAATACAAAGATGTTTGCAAAACAGCCCATGGTCTCCAAAACTTTACAACCTATGCCATGCCAAGGATTCTAAGTCTTAGTGGCATCATACATATCCTATAGAGCACTTTGCAACTCAGCCCATGCTTTATTATAAAGACTTAAAAATACGTAGTTGAATGAATAAACAATAGCTGAGAATAAACCCCCTGAATCTGCTTTTTATACATAAACTTCAATTTCTGAAAACTTGTCATTCTTCCTTTTGTAATATTCACAAAGTCTCTTGCAATATAGGTTCCCTCTACCCCACAGCATAATGAATTGTTAGAGAAATATTGTGAGTTATAATTATCATACTACAATTTAAAGCATTAACATTAATTTAAAGCCTTACATAATAGAAGAGTGAATGGTTGAGTTACAAATGGCCAAGAGGAAAAAGGAATTAATTGGGATCACAATTCCAAGGAAGAATATTGAAACTAAAAAAATAACCAATAAGATTTTAATTTTATTGTTATTTGAAACAGTGATGACAAGTATTTGGAATTTTAGTCTTTAACTTGTACACTCTTTGTATCCTTAAAAATACAATCAGGAAAGTAACATTTATCAAAGCTCAGTCCTATAACAGATGGCATGCATATGTACATACACATGTATATTTACATATTTCTTTCTCCCATTTATTCCTAACACCAGCCGTGTGGAGAATGTAGCTCAGTTGGTAAAGAGTCTGCCTGCAATGCAGGAGAACTAGTTTCGATCCCTGGGTTGGGAAGATCCCTTAGAGAAGGAAATGGCAACCCACTCCAGTATTCTTGCCCGGAGAATCCCATGGACAGAGGAGCCAGGCAGTCTGCAGTCAATGGGGTCACAAGAGTCGGATTCAACTTAGCAACTAAACTATCAAACCACCACCAGGATGTTTTAGGTTGCAAATAACTAACAAGCAAAACCTACACAAACTGGCATAAAGGTTTATTTTCATATCAAAGAGACTTTGTTGATTAATATAATTGTTCACCAATGTCCTCAAAAACCTATTAGAGATGCTATTCAAATTTCCTTTGAGCTATACCCAGTATATCTGGGGCTTCCAAAGTGGCATTACTGGTAAAGAACCATGCCTGCCAATGCAAGAGAGATATAAGAGATGGGGATTCAATCTGAGTCAGGAAGATCCCCTGGAGGAGAGCACGGCAACCCACTCCAGTACTGCTGCCTGGAGAATCCCATGGACAGAAAAGTCTGCTGGGCTATGGTCCTTGGGGTGACAAAGAGTCAGACGTGACTGAAACAACTTAGTCCACATACACACAGGAGCAAATCTACTCTATTTTCATGGTTTCGGAGATCAACCCTATTGTCTGCTACTCCTAGCAGGCACAAAATCTTTCAAAAGAAAAGGAGAGTTGTCTCTCCCTGTGTGTTTTCTTGTGAGCAGGAAAATCTCTCCCAGAAGCCTTGCAGCTCACTCCCCTCCCTCCATATATCATTAGCTACAGTGGGTCACATGCCCATCACTAAACCTTTCCCTGGGAAAGTGACTGATATAGATGGTTATGAATTAGCAGTAGTCCAGGGCCTCCTCTCTGAGCACATGGCCACATAGGAGACAGTAAACAACTCATTCAAAAGCAGAAATTGGCCAAAAAGGCATAAGGTGAACATGGAGAACAGGAAATCAAGAGTATCTGCTATAAACTTATTCCTTTCCATGCACAGGTTATCCTATTATTCACAGAGTCCTTATTTGCAAATTTTACTACCCACTAAAATTTATTTGTAACCCCAAGAGCAATACTCACAGTACTTTTGTAGTCACTCACAGGCATGTATGGAGCAATGAAAATTCTAAGTCACCAGACATGAGCCCATTCCCAACTAAGGTCAAAGAAGGTGATACTCTGCTTTATTTCAGCTTTCATAGTATAAGCTGCTGCTGCTGCTGCTAAGTCACTTCAGTCATGTCCGACTCTGTGTGACCCCAGAGACGGCAGCCCACCAGGCTCCCCAGTCCCCGGGATTCTCCAGGCAAGAACAATGGAGTGGGTTGCCATTTCCTTCTCCATAGTATAAGCTAGTATTCCTTTATCTGTCTATTTAGTGTATTTTTTATAAAAGTTGTGCCCTTTGTTGGCAATTTCATACTAGTTTAAATGACCCCCAAGAAAAGAAGTGAAATGCTGTCTGGTGTTTAGTGCAGGAGAGCTGTGATGTGGCTTATAGAGAAAATATGTGTATTAGATAATCTTCATTTAGGCATGAAGAATAGTGCATTAGGGGCTTCCCAGGTGGTGCTAATGGTAAAGAACCCACCTGCCAAGGCAGGAGACATAAGACATGCAAATTCAATCCCTGGGTCGGGAAGATCCCCTGGAGAAGGGCATGGCAATCCATTCCAGTATTCTTCCCTGGAGAATCCCATGGACAGAGGAGCCTGGCAGGCTACAGTTGGACAGAGTCGGACACAACTGAAGTGACTTAGCATGCATGCATGCACAATGTCTTTAGCTATATGCTATGCTATGCTAAGTCACTTCAGTCATGTCCGACTCTGTGCGACCCCATAGATGGCAGCCCACCCAGCTCTGCCATCCCTGGGATTCTCCAGGCAAGAACACTGGAGTGGGTTGCCATTGCCTTCTCCATTGTGTGAAAGTGAAAAGAGAAAGTGAATTCACTCAGTCATGTCCGACTCTTAGCAACCCCATGGACTGCAGCCTACCAGGCTCCTCCATCCATGGGATTTTCCAGGCAAGAGTACTGGAGTGGGGTGCCATTGCCTTCTCCACTTTAGCCATAAGTTCAATGTAAATGAATAAATAACATAAATACCAAGTAAGATGTCTTTCAACAGAAACACACATAAAACAGTTATATATAGATCTGTTGATGAAAATACTGTGACCAGAGGCTCACAGGAACCCCACCTTGTAATGCCTCCAGTATCCACTAATTTAATGTGCACAGGAACCTTACCGAACATAACTACCACAAATAATGAGGACTGGCTATATTTAAAAAAGTTAGATGTAACTAGGTTATACAACCAGAAGTAGAAGGCAAGCCTCAAATCCAAATTTTATCAGGATTGCTAACAAAATTTGGACTTTATCCTGAGAGTAATGGAAAGACACTGAAAGGCTGTAAGTAGGGAGAAATTTGAATGGATCTGCATTTCTGGAACATCATTATAGAGAAGGAAGACTGCATTCAGGGAGACCAGGTAAGAGGCTATTGCAGTAATCCAGGCAAGAAGTTATGATAGAGGGATAAGAGAGGAGGAAGAGGCCATGGCCTAGAGTATAAATTTTCTCTTAATCTCCCTCACCTATTTCTCTCCTCCACTGACCTCTGATGTCTTCTGAGACCACAAAAAACAGAACACCCAATGAAATAAAGATTGGTCTCCAAAAGAGAATGTGAGAGGAGTTTGAGAGGGAAAAGCATGCTGAACAGAGATAAGAAGAAGAATCAATGGCAAAATATTGCTGGGTACCAGCTAAGTTTGGCTCTGTTTCAGATTCTCATCTAAAAATCTTAGTAAGAACATAGTTCACAGCCTCTATTAATATTAGAGCATTAAATTTTAATAAGTGGAAAATGGAATGCATAAGTTTTCTCAGTTGCATTCAATTGGGAGTTGACCAGTCATTTGTGATTTTACACATCTCTTGGTTGAAACAGAGTTACAAATACCTGACTGAACACTGGGATACATCATGCAAATGTGTGACTCTCCCTGGAGGACTTTCTGTCCCCAAAGTAATGACTGAATTACAATTGAGTTATAAATATGATAGTCCCATCTGTGATCAACATTAAAAATTTTCCTGATGTAGAATTTAAAGTAAATATATCCCAAATCCCCCAAAGCCTATAGGACTGTTGCAGAACTGAGAAGTTAAGTAAAATAAGAATTATGATTTTTAATTTTCACTATCGTCACATTTCAGTTGTAACATTTTGGAATTTGAAGTCTTGTCAAGTCTCCATGGAATTATCTGAGAGAAGTAGAAAGAAAGAAGAGAGAGAACTGTTCATAGTAGAGGATGGTGAACTTTGGAGCATATTAAATCCTTTTTTCTATCTAGTATCAGTGTCCAGTGTATTGTATTGCCTAGTTCTTATGACATGTGGACAATCTTAAATTACTTAATGGTTAAGAATATTGCAATACATTTTGCTACCATATCCAAGTCATTAATGCTAACATACAGCCACAGGCAAACATTTGCTTGCTGTGCACTTGAACCATGTGCCTGATATATTAGAAAAACATACACACTTGGATAATTCACTGTACTATAATCTTTTAAAGTAAACTAACAAATTGTCCTTTGAAACTCAGCCTTTTAGTAGGCTCATTAAAACTTTTTAGATAATACTATCAGTTAGAAGGATTACCAATGAAATTAGAATGAAGGGACTCATTTAGATTATTTTCCAAGTACTGAATTTTAAAAGATACCCAGTAAGCATGTATTCAAACTGATTCCTACTTCTGTTGATACTTTGTACACAGTTTGTGGTGAGTGTCCCACAACTAGAATATGGTATTTTTCATATTATATTTATCAAGGTAAATGCTAGTTGCTGTAAAAGATGAGCCCCAGCTTAACACAAAAGAAGTTTACTTTTCACAGCAGAATCAACCAAGGTGTTATAGGATGGGCAGCCTCCCACATGATCAATCAGGACCCATTCTTCTTTTATCATCCTTAGGGCTCTGCCCTTCTAGGTTTAAGAAGTCCTCTTTATTTAGCTGATGGATTGTGAAAGAGCCCAAGCTCCCCTGTTTCTTAATCACACTGGTCTGGAAGTCACTTTTCCTTATATTCCATCAGTGAGAACTAGTCATGTAGCCCTGTCTACAAAGGGAAAGACACTGAGAGATGCAGTCTCTGGCTGGGCAGCCGCTGCCCAGCATTATCTCTAAGTGGGTGGGGCCCATAGGCTGTTCAGCTGGGCTTCTCTGCCATACAGAAGTGTACAGTGCAATAATCTGACTGACATAGATCATTAAATGATTACCACAATGAGTTTAGTGAATGAACATCAATCATCTCACGTATTAAACAGTTATAAAATTAAATAGAAAAAGTATGTTCCCTTGTGATGAGAACCCTTAGAATTTGCTCCCTTAAAAATTTTCACATATAACATACAGCAGTGTTAATTGTATTTATCACACTGTACATTACACCTCTAGGACTTCTTTATCTTTTAACTGGAAGTTTGTACCTATCAACTACTTTCATGCGATTCCCTCTCACCCCACCTCCACCTTTGGAAACCACAAATCTGACTTTTTTTTTCCCCATGAGTGACTTTGTTTTTGAAGCATAATTGGCCAACATTACTATGTTAGTTTCTGGTACACAACATTTTGTTTTTCAGTCACTCAGTCATGTCAAACTCTTTGCAACCCCATAGACTGTAGCATGCCAGGCTTCCCTGTCCTTCACCATCTCCAGGAGCTTGCTCAAACTCATGTCCGTTGAGTTGGTGATGCCATCCAACCATCTCATTCTCTGTCTTCCCTTTCTCCTCCTGCCTTCAATGTTTCCCAGCATCAGGGTCTTTTCTAATGAGTTAAAGTACTGGAGTCAAAGTATTGGAGCTTCATCTTCAGCATCAGTCCTTCCAATGAATATTCAGGACTGATTTCCTTTAGGATTGACTGGTTTGATCTCCCTGCAGTCCAAGGGACTCTCAAGAGTATTCTCTAACACCACAGTTCAAAAGCATCACAGTGATTTAATATTTCTATATATTTCAAAATGACCATATAATAAATATAGTTACCATCTGTCACCATTCAAAGATATTACAGAATTGACTATATTTCCCAAACTGTACATTTCATACCTGTGACTTATTAATAACTGAAAGTTTATATCTTTTAATTTCCCTCACCTATTTCTCTCCTCCCCTGACCTCTTTCCCTTGTAGCAACCACCTGTTTGTTCCATGTATCTATGACTCTGTTTAGTTCTGCTTGTTCGTTTTGCTTTTTAGATTCCACATATGAGTAAAATCATAAAGTATCTGTCTTTCTATGTCTTACCTATTTCACTTAACATAAAACCCTCCAGATCCATCCACGTTGCCACAGATTGCAAGATTTTATTCCTCTTTTTGACTGAGTAATATTCCATTGTATGTGTATACACACACACACACACACACACACACACACATATAAACATACTTATCCATTCATCTACTTGATGGGCACACTTAGGGTACATCTTTATCTTTAATGCAAATAATGTTGCAGTGAACATAAAGGTGCAAATATCTTTTCTAATCAGTGATTTTTGGTTCCTTTAAATACCCATGAGTAGAATTGTGGAATCGTACAGTAGTTCCACTTTTTAATCTCTGAGTAATCCCTGTACTGTTTTCCATAGTGGCTGCACCAGTTTACTCTCCTGCCAATACTGCACACAGGTTTCTTCTTCTCAACATCCTTGCCAACACTTCCTGTTTGTTATCATTTTGATGATATACACTCTGATAGGTGTAAGGTGATATTTCATTGTGGTTTTAATGTGTATTTCCCTGATGATTAGTAATGTTGAGCATCTTTTGCTGTGTCTGTTGACTATCTGTATGCCATCTTTAAAAAAATGACTACTCAAGTCCTTGGGCTAATATTTCCCACTTTCATAAAAATATAGAAAGAAATTTTAGGTACTTCTAAAAGGGTTTTTAATCCGGCAGGTCTCAGCATCTTGTAGTCTGAGGTCCACTAGGATAATGATCTTATTTACTTACATTATTTTCAGATCTTACCAAATTTCTAACCAAGATTCATACTGATATAGCCTGGCTCCACGGATCAAAACACCATCATTTGCTCTGAATATGAAATGAAGAAATTGTAGGATCTAAACCTTTTTTTTTTTTTCATTACTAAAGAAATTACTCAGGAGTCGAAGAAAATAAGTATTTACAATGTGATAAACAGGGATGTAAATAGGAGAAGAGTTGTATGAACTATAAATATAAAAGTTACCTTGAACGTTGGTTTGTTTATAATAGCCAGGACATGGAAGAAAACTAGATGTCCATCAGCAGATGAATGGATAAGAAAGCAGTGGTAGATATACACAATGGAGTATTACTCAGCCATTAAAAAGAATACACTTGAATCAGTTCTAATGAGGTGGTTGAAACTGGAGCCGATTATACAGAGTGAAGTAAGCCAGAAAGAAAAACACCAATACAGTATACTAACACATATATATGGAATTTAGTAAGATGGTAACGATAACCCTGTATGCGAGACAGCAAAAGAGACACAGATGTATAGAACAGTCTTTTGGACTGTGGGAAAGGGAGGGGAGGGATGATTTGGGAGAATGGCAATGAAACATGTACAATATCATATAAGAAATGAATCACCAGTCCAGGTTTGATGCATGACACAGGATGCTTGGGGCTGGTGCACTGGGATGACCCAGAGGGATGGTATGGGGAGGGAGGTGGGAGGGGGGTTCAGGATTAGGAACACATATACACCCATGGCAGATTCAGATTCATTGTCACCCATGGCAAGACCAATACAATATTGTAAAGTAATTAGCCTCTAATTAAAATAAATAATTTTTTTAAAAAAAGAAATAAAATTAAAGAAATAGAAAAAATATAAAAAAATAAAATGAGAAAAAAAAAGTTACCTTGAAATGATCAAAAGCTATTTTAAGTCAATTTTAAAAGGGTACCATTTAAGATGAGGGAGGGAACTCATAGAGCCATAGGACAAAGGAAATACATGCCTTTGGGCTCAAAAGAAATTATGCTGAACTTCACCATTAGGATCAGAAGAGAAGAAATAATGTAAAAATATTGATGACCAAACTGCCATGCTTGATAAAGTTCTTGCTCCCAAAGGTCAATTAATTCACACAATAATAATTATTTTAAAAGTACAGTAAGAATGCAGCGAAGTAAGGGGATTTTTTTATGAGTAATTTTTAATAGACAGTTGGTAGAACAATGCCAAAGAATGTTCAAACTACCACACACTTGCACTCATTTCACATGCTAGTAAGATTATGCTCAAAATCCTTCAAGCTAGGCTTCAACAGTATATGAACCAAGAACTTCAAGATGCTGAGAACTTCCAGATGTACAAGCTGGATTTAGAAAAGGCAGAGGAACCAAATATCAAATTACCAACATCTGTTGGATCACAGAAAAAAGATCAGTCACTCAGTCGTGTCCAACTCTTTGTGACCCCATGAACCACAGCACGCCAGGCCTCCCTGTCCATCACCAACTCCTGGAGGTCACTCAGACTCACATCCATCGAGTCAGTGATGCCATCCAGCCATCTCATCCTCTGTCATCCCTTTCTCCTCCTGCTCCCAATCCCTCCCAGCATCAGAGTCTTCTCCAATGAGTCAACTCTTCGCATGAGGTGGCCAAAATACTGGAGTTTCAGCTTTAGCATCATTCCTTTCAAAGAAATCCCAGGGCTGATCTCCTTCAGAATGGACTGGTTGGATCTCCTTGTAGTCCAAGGGACTCCCAAGAGTCTTCTCCAACACCACAGTTCAAAAGCATCAATTCTTCGGCACTCAGCCTTCTTCACAGTCCAATTCTCACATCCATACATGACCACAGGAAAGACCATAGCCTTGACTAGGCGAACCTTTGTTGGTAAACTGATGTCTCTGCTTTTGAATATGCTATCTAGGTTGGTCATAACTTTCCTTCCAAGGAGCAAGCGTCTTTTAATTTCATGGCTGCAGTCACCATCTGCAGTGATTTTGGAGCCCAGAAAAATAAAATCTGACACTGTTTCCACTGTTTCCCCATCTATTTCCCATGTAGTGATGGGACCAGATGCCATGATCTTCGTTTTCTGAATGTTGAGCTTTAAGCCAACCTTTTCACTCTCCACTTTGACTTTTATCAAGAGGCTTTTGAGTTCCTCTTCACTTTCTGCCATAAGGGTGGTGTCATCTGCATATCTGAGGTTATTGATATTTCTCCCAGCAATCTTGATTCCAGCTTGTGTTTCTTCCAGTCCAGCATTTCTCATGATGTACTCTGCATATAAGTTAAATAAACATGGTGATAATATACAGCCTTGACATACTCCTTTTCCTATTTGGAACCAGTCTGTTGTTCCACAACCAGTTCTAACTGTTGCTTCCTGACCTGCATACTAACTGTTGCTTCCTGACCTACATACAGATTTCTCAAGAGGCAGATCAGGTGGTCTGGTATTCCCATCTCTTTCAGAATTTTCCACAGTTTATTGTGATCTACACAGTCAAAGGCTTTGGCATAGTCAATAAAGCAGAAATAGATGTTTTTCTGGAACTCTCTTGCTTTTTCCATGATCCAGCGGATGTTGGCAATTTGATCTCTGGTTCCTCTGCCTTTTCTAAAACCAGCTTGAACATCAGGAAGTTCACGGTTCACATATTGCTGAAGCCTGGCTTGGAGAATTTTGAGCATTACTTTACTCGCATGTGTAAAAAAGATAGAGAATTCTTTCATGTGTGTATAAAAAGATAGAGAATTCTAAAAAAAATCTCCTGCTTACACCAAAGCCTTTGACTGTGTGGATCACAATCAACTGTGGGAAATTCTTCAAGAGATGGAATACCAGACCACCTTACCCGCCTCCTGATAAATCTGTATACAGGTCAAGAAGCAACAGTTAGAACTGGACATGGAACAGCTGACTGGTTCCAAATTGGAAAAGGTGTACAAGGCTGCATATTGTCACCCTGCTTATTTAACTTATATGCAGAATACCTGATGCAAAATGCTGGGCTAGATGAAGCACAAGCTGGAATCAAGATTGCCAGGAAAAATATCAATAACCTCAGATATGCAGATGACACCACCTTTATGCCAGAAAGCAAAGAGTAATTAAAGAATCTCTTGATGAAAGTGAAAGAGGAGAGTGACAAATCTGGCTTAAAATTCAGCATCCAAAAAACTAAGATCATGGCATACAATCCCATTACTTCCAAGCACATAGATGGGGAAACAATGGAAAGAGTGACGAACTTTATTTTCTTGGGTTCCAAATCAATGTATATGGTGATTGAAGCCATGAAATTAAAAGATGCTTGTTCCTTAGAATAAAAGCAATGATAAACCTAGACAGCATATTAAAAAGCAGAAACATTACTTTGCCTGAAAAGGTATGTATAGTCAAAGTTACGGCTTTTCCAGTAGTCATGTATGGATGTGACAGTGCCTTCAAACTGTGGTGCTGGAGGAGACTCTTGAGATTCTCCTGGACTGCAAGGAGATCAAACCAGTCAATCCTAAAGGAAATCAACCCTGAATATTCATTGGAAGAACTGATGCTGAAGCTGAAGTTCCAAAACTTTGGCCACCTGATGCAAACAGTGGACTCATTGCAAAAGACCCTGATGCTGGAAACACTGAAGGCAGGAGGAGAAGGGGACAATAAAGGATGAGATGGACATGAGTTTGGGCAAACTCCAGGAGATGGTGAAGGTCAGGGAAGTCTGGTGTGCTACAGTACATGGACACAAGTAGGACATGACTGAGCAACTGAACAAGAACAAGATGACATCGGGTAAGCATTAGGAGCAAGTCTAAATAGAGTCATGGACAGACAACAAAGTGTAAAAACAAAACATTTATCATGCTAGCGTGGAGGTTTACTTACAGTTCAAGTAGAACTCTGATTTACCAGCAAAACAGGGGTCCACTTAAAAATATAATTTTGTCACCTTCACAAGGTTCTAAAATTATTTCAAGCTTTAATTAGAAAATCTAGAGAAAGAAGTTTCTATAGAATAATGGAATTCTGCTCTGTTTAATGGGGACACCCTAAATATGCCTCATATATTTCTCAGCTAGTGCACAACTAGGGTGAGATAGAATACTTTCAGGTTAAAAATGGTATTTAGTGGATGTTAAGATAACCTTTTTTAACAGCATAGTTTGGCATGCATTTGTTTTTAATTTAAAACAAGTTAAAATTAATTTTGTCTTAAAAGTTTCATGCCATTTTGTGGGATGATTGGAGCTACCCTGGAGGGTAATGAAACTAGAGTTGGGAATCAGTTTTAGTCTTTAGAGAGAAAGAAAGAATTTTCATAATTTCAAAATCATTTCATTAATGGGTATATATGGTCTGAATTTTCAAATCTAGGGAGCTGACCATATGCTCCCTCTCCTTTGAAAGAAATAGTAGCAAACTGCCACCACTTGACATGGAAAGAACTGGAAATGTATAGTAACAAGAAATTATAACTATGAATATGAGTTCATTATGCATATTTCCTAATATAAATGTGTCATCTCTGTGGTAATTGCAAAGATTTTTTTCCCCTAAAGTTACAGAGTAACGTAGCCTATCTTGGAGTAACCAACAGGTCAGGCAGAAGCTGAATGCAATCAAGACAGAAAAACTAGAAAAATAAAATGTATTGCAAAATAGGCACAATAATCTACTGGAAAGAGTTGCTCCACAATATACGAGCATTACCTGTGATGTTTATTGTGTGCATTGTTAATAAGACATCAGGTTCCAGTGGCAGCAGTATTCACTAGGGACTAGATTCACTTCCTAGGTTCAAATGAGCAGCATAGTCTTACAGATTTCTAGAGAAAGATATATAACCTTGTCAAAAACACAGCATATTGTGTTTAAATCATGTATTAAAATAAATCCAGAAGTCACAGTAAAAAAAAAAAAAAAAAATTACCTGTAACCATGAAAGGAAAAACACATATAATTTGTGCACTAAAAAATACACACTGTTTTCCAAAACAACAACAACAAAAAATGTGCTCTTTAGTTAACATTTTTTGTATTAAGCCATTTTAAAAGCATTCTTACATAGAATTCATGGCATTCAAAGCAACTTTCACACCTGATCTGAAAAAGCTCCCTTGGTGTTCAGGAAGGTAAAATTATATTCTTTTTACTCTTTTATAAAGAAGGAGCCAGTGAGCGGAGAGATTATGTGAGTTATCCAAAGTCACAAGGCAGAAAAGTGGCAGACCCAGGAATCAAAACTCTAATGACCAGTGCTGTCACGGAAAAGGGTTGTCAAGCAGACAAGTGGTCTAATGCACACTTTCACCTTCCAACATGTCTAAAACATGCTTGGTGAGAGCAAACACAGCCCTAACTCATTCTTACAGTTGCAAGGTAATAAGCCTAAAATGAATTAAAAGGCATATCATGCCATGGCCTTGGGAAAAAACATCCTCTCTCATTGCCATTACAGAGAGAGACGAAATCATATCAAAGTAAGCTAGACAGTTAAAAGGGAATAGGAAATAAAAAGGAAGTGGCCAAGCGGTGCTGGTGGCAGCTGTCTGAAAGGGAACATCAGCAGGATCAAATAACAGAACTTTCTTAGTTGATTCTTAAAAGCACAAACTGGAAAAAAAAAAAAAAAAAAAAAGCAGCATATACACACTGTTATGCTGAATCTAAATACACATACACATACAGAGTTTAGTTTTAGAAGGTATAATGGCGAGCCTCTCACAGGCAGGCCAGATTAAGCACCAAAACCAAATGTCTTTGAAGTCAGCATAGATAGTCACTTACATGGCCTAGTTCAGGATGAGTTGAAAGCTCAAATTTCTTCATGCCTGGTATGGGGCCTGAAATCCCCTCCAGGAAAGCCATTTCTGAAGATTCAGGCTTAAATGCAAACATGTGACAAAGGAGGGATAATTCTAATCTAGAGTTACCCAGTAATACAATAGTTTAAGGGAATATCTGGGAAAGAATCAGACATTATAAAGAACACCGAAGGGAAAAAGGTGAGGAAGACTTCAGAGGAATTTACTATGCCTAGAAAGAGTGAGCCTTGCCACTGGAAAGCTCAGGAAATTGCTTTGTCAATTTATGAAGCCTGGAGAGCAACCTGCTAGGTGGTATAATAATGAATTTTTATGATCTCAAGAGGTTCCAAAGCAGCATTTTAAGTAGTTGGTCTAACCACATGCAGTTGGTTACCTGTCTAAAATCTTTCAGAGATTTTACTCCCCTTCACCCTCCCCCTGCACCTTCACACCCCCTTGGCAAAGCCATTACACATCTGGAGCCTGCCTACCTGCCAGACTTCATCTCCTACCTTTCTCCTCTCCACAATACCCCCTCCCCTACATACATAAGAAAAGTGAAAGTGTTACTCACTGGGTCATGTCCAGCTCTTTACAACCCATGGACTGTAGCATGCCAGGCTCCTGTCCATGGGATTCTCCAGGCTACACAATGGCTATCCACTCCAGTATTCTGAATACTGGAGTGGAAAGCCATTCCCTTCTCCAGGGGATCTACCCAACCCAGGGATCGAACCCAGGTTTCTTGCATTGTAGGCAGAATTTTCAGTGTCTGAAACATCACTTTGCTTACAAAGTGATATAGTCAAAGCTATGGTTTTTCCAGGAGTTATGTACAGATGTGAGAGTTGGACCATAAAGAAGGCTGAGTACCAAAGAACTGATGCTTTCAAACAGTGTTGGAGACTCTTGAGAGTCCCTTGGAATGCAAGGAGTCAATCCTAAAGGAAATCAACCCTGACTATTCATTGGAAGGACTGACGCTGAAGCTGAAGCTAAAGCTCCAATACTTTGGCCACCTAATTAGAAGTGCCAACTAATTGGAAAGGACCCTGATGCTGGGAAAGATTGAGGGCAGGAGGAGAAGGAGATGACAAAGGATGAGATGGTTGGATGGCATCACTGACTCAATGGACATGAGTTTGAGCAAACTCCAGGAGATAGTGAAGGACAGGGAAGCCAAGTGTGCTGCCGTCCCTGAGGTCACAAAACATTGGACACGATTTAGCAACTGAACAACAACAACACATATATATGCCATATTCCAGCTGCACTAAATTTTGTGAAAATAGCATATTTTATTATCTCTAGAATCTTTCATCCACAGTTCCTTCTGTATGTGGATGCCAAACACACATTTGGCAACTCATACTGATTATTAGAGACTGAACTCGGAGCGTTCCTCCTGGAAGCCTCATCCAGGCTAGATAACATGACCCTTTTATATGTTCCAAGTACACCATATACATACAGATCCCAGTTAGAACTTTATTACACAAAATACTTCAGAAAAGTGAACAAAAACAATTACAGAACAGATACACTCTAATCACTATACAAACTTACATAGCTAAAAACACACAAAAAGAACCCAAAAGGGTGTTTCAAAGAAAAGCAATACAGCATCCCATAATTCAGAAAATCAAAGTAAAAGAGTTCAGTGTTAAAAGCATAATCAAATCGCTTGCAAAGAATCTGCATACAAGTTTCCTCTTTTGTTCTTAGTATATTCCCAGAACTCATACTGGCCCCAGTGACAATAGAAAGAAAAATGCAACATGAAACTTAAACTTTGAAAAACATAAGGTTTTGTGCACTTATTGTGCAAAATTTTTCTTCCCTAGAATTGCATATTTAGCCCACTAGCTCCTCAAATTGATGCTTTTGAACTGTTATGTATGGATGTGAGAGTTGGACTGTGAAAAAGCTGAATGCAGAAGAATTGATGCTTTTGAACTGTGGTGTTGGAGAAGACTCTTGAGAGTCCCTTGGACTGCAAGGAGATCCAACCATTTCTTCTTAAAGGAGATCAGTCCTAGGTGTTTATTGGAAGGACTGATGTTGAAGCTGAAACGCCAATACTTTGGCCACCTGATGCGAAGAGCTTACTCATTGGAAAAGACCCTGATGCTGGGAAAGATTGAGGGCAGGAGGAGAAGGGGACGACAGAGGATGAGATGGTTGGATGGCATCACCGACTCGATGGACATGGGTTTGGGTGGACTCCTGGAGTTGGTGATGGACAGGGAGGCCTGGTGAGCTGTGCTTCATGGGGTCACAAAGAGTCGGACACAATTGAGCAACTGAATGGAACTGAACTGAGCTCCAAAAAAAAAAAAAAAAAGAAGGCGATTATTGTGACCTTTAAATGAAATTATCGGCCTGAAGCTGGACCTCTAACTTGAAAAAAAATACACCAATAGAGTCAAGAACAAATAGTAATTCACATTAAAAATAATTAGCTAGAACAGCTGGGTTATCAAAATGATCCTTTCTTCAGGAATGAATCTGAGAAAATGTAAAATATTGTAAATTGCTTAATTATGCTTTTGGTTCTCTAAATAGTTGTGTATTCTTTTACTTCAACTTATTATTCTTCATGACGGTAGTCTGTTTTTTCTATACTTTGTAGAATACCCTATGTACCTAGGAAAAGGCTGTTACTTGGAAATTAGTGATTAATGATCACTCATTCATTATAACTGATTCTGATTATAGAGAATGACACAGAGAAGGAAAGTACAATGACCTGATTTTTATTTCTGACTCTGAATTTGACCATGCGCAGTCATTTGATTTAACTAGAATTCTAGTTAACCTACTTTTGAAGTATAGAAAGGACAGATGAATTGCAACCAACAACTGAAATAAAAGTATATCAGTTAAAAGTGTAAGAAGACTCATTATTACTGATGGTTGTCATATTTGAAATATACATGTCTATGAGGGGCACTCTTTTTAGAAGTATCAATACACTCTTCTATAAAATAAAATATTTCCTCTTAACTGATAGTAAATGGCACTGCCAATATACATGAGAAACAAAAGTTCCCAAAATTTTGTTATGAAGGATGAAGAGATTTAGCTACTGTATGACCTTCACTCACTGGAGACTCTGAATATCTCTGCTTTTCAAGTAGTTTTCTATATCTAGAGACACCATCCAAGTTGGAATAAATAGCCTGAACTTAGGCATGATTTAATAAAAATGTCCTTGGTGCCTAGTCCAGCATTTCAATTTAAGAATTGAAATCCAGTTTCTGCATTTTAAAAAATCCAATCTATTCTCTACAGAATATTTTTACAAAACATCTTGGCACCTGTAATGTTGAAAATAGATCCAGTCTTATTTAAAAGAAAGTAACAGCAAATCGGGGATTTGTACAATGGCAATAAAATTCAGTTAAGTGTGGGTGTGCCAGGTTTTAGTCTAGAGACAGGGGTTTTTATAGCACATTATAAACTCCTGAAACAGGAGGTTATTAGAGGATCAGTTCCCTAACTATGTGGTTCTAGCAAGCTCTGCTCTGTTGCACTCTTTATTCTCCTGCTGGGAGCTCTGTCTTCTGAGGTGCAGAGCACATCCATCAGCCTTTTTCAGCTGTTAAGGTACTTCGTTTATTCTAGTGTTCCCTTCATCTTATTCCCCTGCCTCCATCCCCATGGACCTCAGAGATCTACAGTTCTCTTTGGCCTCTTAACAGGCATAATGGATCACCAGCTGAACCATCATCACACAGCCCTTCTTGCAGGAAATTATTCCTCTCCTGCTTCAAGTGTTCCTTCCTTTCACTTGGTGAATCCCTTTGCTGCTGTTCTTACTGTGTAGTTGCCTATATGCAAAGACATAAAACTTGGTCAAAAATGTTCACTTTCCTTTTGAAGTTCTCTCAAGTACTAAAGGTCCTTCGATCTTTGCCAACAGAAAAAGTATATATATATATAATGTGAAAATACTTGCTCAAGAAAAGTAAGTGCTAATATCATTCCATCTCTATTATTTTGCCCCTAACAGATTATTATTCAACTATTTGAAAATTGAGCTCTATTGTCTTAGTATTAGAGCCCTCTCATGTTGAAAAGCACTTCCCTAAATACAATGTTCTGTTTTAGTAAACAAGAAAGCTACTAAATTTTATGAACAATTAGAGAAAATAAAAGGTAGCAAAATTCACAAAAAAGAGGTATTCTCAAAATCCTTGAGATTGTTCATCATCTTTCTATTCTAATGTATGTTTCTGCCCCACACTATTTTTATTAATGAACAATGTGCTGTATTGGACTAATACCTCCTGGAAAATCATCAGAACAATTGACCCTTGAACAATTTAGGGTTTAAGGGGTCTGACTCTGTTTGCAATAAAAAATCCATGTATGGTCTTCTCTATCCCCAGTTCCTCCATATCTGCTGTCCAGTGTTTGTGGATTCAACCAACAGTGCTGCATGTAGTACTGTAGAATTTACTACTGAAAGGAAATCTCAGTATAAAAGAACCTTGTAGTTCAAACCTGTGTTTTCAATGGTCAACTGCATGTGCTAGTGGAAACACCACTAGGTTGCTGGCTAGAAGACATGAACTCCACTCTCAGTGCTTAGTCACCCAGTCATGTCCAACTCTTTGTGACCCCATGGACCGCAGCCCACCAGGCTCCTCTGTTCATGGGATTCTCCAGGCAAGAATAGTGGAGTGGGTTGCCATTTCCTTCTCCACCAGTCTCAGATCTATGCTGATTAATCACTTGGCTTTGCATAAGTCACTTAAATTCTTGGGGCCTCAGTTTCCTTATCGATATTCACAGCAAGTTAGAGTAGATCAGTGTGATTCTTTTGAAGTCTAGTGCTCTAGCTGGAAATTTAGACTAGCTTCCCCTTTTTTCACTGTTCAACTCTTATCCATTCTTTGGGCTTCCCAGGTGGTTCAGTTCAGTTCAGTCACTCAGTCATGTCCAACTTTTTGCAGCCCCATGAACCACAGCACACCAGGCCTCCCTGTCCATCGCCAACTCCTGGAGTCCACCCAAACCCAAGTCCATTGAGTCGGTGATGTCATCCAACCATCTCATCCTCGTCCCCTTCTCCCCCTGCCCTCAATCTTTCCCAGCATTAGGGGAGTAAAGACCCCACCTGACAATGCAGGAGATGTAAGAGGCACATTTGACCCCTATGTCAGGAAGATCTCCTGGAGAAGGAAATGGAAACTCACTCACTTTATTATCCTCTTCCACACACACAAAATTATATTAGAAAAATCATGCACATGAAAATAGTCCTTTACATGTTGTTTACAGATAAATTTGTATCTTTTACTTCATTTTTGAAAATAGAAATAGTTTGTTTTTTATTATACTTATCAATGTTTATCATAAGATAACTAGAAAATGTAGAAATGGATAAAGGAAAAATAAAAGTGGGCATCACTGGTAGCAGTGTGGTGAAGAGTCTGTCTGCTAGTGCAGGAGACAGAGGTTTGATCCCTGGTCTGGGAGGACCCCACATGCCACAGGGCAACCGAGCCCATGCACCACGACTACTGAGCCTGTGCTCTGAAGCCCACACACCTACAGCTTATGCTCCACAACAGAAGTCACAGCAATGAGAAGCCCGAGTGCTGCAACTAGAGAGTAGTCCCCACTTGCCACAACTAGAGAAACCTGTACAGTAAGGAAGACCCAGCATAGCCAAAGCTAAACTTAAAATAATTTTTAAAAAAGAAAAGAAAAATAAAGGTCATTCAAGATGCTACTAGTCACATAAAATCGCCATTTACACTTTACAGCATAATCTTCCCAATTTTTTCTAAATGAAATTTTTTTCTTAGAACTATTAGATGTTATGCATATTATTTTATACCTGATTATTCAACTAAATATACAAATATTATATTGAACTAAATGTGCATATTCATAGTATTCTATACCCTGATTTTTCAATTAAAAATATATCACAGATCTCTTTTGATATCAATGCTATGCTATGCTAAGTCACTTCAGTCGTGTCTGACTCTGTGTGACACCATAGACAGCAGCCCACCAGGCTTCCCTGTCCCTGGGATTCTCCAGGCAAGAACACTGGAGTGGGTTGCCATTTCCTTCTCCAATGCATAAAAGTGAAAAGAGAAAGTGAAGTCGCTCAGTCATGTCCTACTCTCAGCGACCCCATGGACTGTAGCCCACCAAGCTCCTCCGTCCATGGGATTTTCCAGGCAAGAGTACTGGAGTGGGGTGCCATTGCTTTCTCCATTTGATATCAATAGATATATAGATATCTGCCTTCTCATGGATAAGTACATGAAATGTACATGAAATGTACATGAAACTTCTAACATCCCCAGTTTATGAATATGTAGTATTTTCCTATTTTTTTCTATTAAAAGTAATAGTGAAATCTTCATCCCAATGTGAAGTATGTGTTTGTTGAACTATTTTATCATGAAAAATTGCTGGAAGTGGAATTTTTCAGTCAAAGGGCATTTTAAAGAATTTTGGTATATAATACCAAATAACTCTCCAGAAAAAGTAATCTAATTTGGAACCCAACCAGAATGGTATAAAGTAAACTCCCACACACATACATAGACATACACCCAGGTTTACCTTCAGTTCAGTCCAGTTCAATTCAGTCACTCAGTCGTGTCCGACTCTTTGCGACACCATGAATCACAGCACGCCAGGCCTCCCTGTCCATCACCAACTCCTGGAGTTCACCCAGACTCACGTCCATCAAGTCAGTGATGCCATCCAGCCATCTCATCCTCTGTCATCCCCTTCTCCTCCTGCCCCCAATCCCTCCCAGCATCAGAGCCTTCTCCAATGAGTCAACTCTTCGCATGAGGTGGCCAAAGTACTGGAGTTTCAGCTTCAGCATCATTCCCTCCAAAGAAATCCCAGGGCTGATCTCCTTCAAAATAGACTGGTTGGATCTCCTTGCAGTCCAAGGGACTCTTAAAAGTCTTCTCCAACACCACAGTTCAAAAGCATCAATTCTTCGGCACTCAGCCTTCTTCACAGTCCAACTCTCACATCCATACATGACCACAGGAAAAACCATAGCCTTGACTAGATGAAACTTTGTTGACAATGTAATGTCTCTGCTTTTGAATATGCTATCCAGGTTGATCATAACTTTCCTTCCAAGGAGTAAGCGTCTTTTAATTTCATGGCTGCAGTCACCATCTGCAGTGATTTTGAAGCCCAGAAAAATAAAGTCTGACACTGTTTCCACTGTTTCCCCATGTATTTCCCATGAAGTGATGGGACCAGATGCCATGATCTTTGTTTTCTGAATGTTGAGCTTTAAGCCAACTTTTTCACTCTCTACTTTCACTTTCATCAAGAGGCTTTTGAGTTCCTCTTCACTTTCTGCCATAAGGGTGGTGTCATCTGCATATCTGAGGTTATTGATATTTCTCCTGGCAATCTTGATTCCAGCTTGTGTTTTTCCAGTCCAGCATTTCTCATGATGTACTCTGCATATAAGTTAAATAAGCAGGGTGACAATATACAGCCTTGACGAACTCCTTTCCTATTTGGAACCAGTCTGTTGTTCCATGTCCAATTCTAACTGTTGCTTCCTGACCTGCATACAAATTTCTCAAGAGGTAGATCAGGTGAGCTGGTATTCCCATGTCTTTCAGAATTGTCCACAGTTGATTGTGATCCACACAGTCAAAGGCTTTGGCATAGTCAATAAAGCAGAAAGAGATGTTTATCTGGAACTCTCTTGCTTTTTTGATGATCCAGCGGATGTTTGCAATTTGATCTCTGGTTCCTCTGCCTTTTCTAAAACCAGCTTAAACATCAGGAAGTTCACAGTTCACATATTGCTGAAGCCTGGCTTGGAGAATTTTGAGCATTACTCTACTAGTGTGTGAGATGAGTGCAATTGTGCAGTAGTTTGAGCATTGTTTGGCATTGCCTTTCTTTGGGATTGAAATGATAACTGACCTTTTCCAGTCCTGTGGCCACTGCTGAGTTAATTGCTTTGCTGCTGCTGCTGCTGCTAAGTCGCTTCAGTCGTGTCCGACTCTTAATTTCTGCTAATTCTGTTGTAATGTGAATTCATTTGCAATCCTTTCATATGCTAGTAAGCCATTTTCATGTCTTCTGTAAATTTTTTCTTTACATACTAAAAATATTAGCCTTTTTATTTCTTGTATTTTGTGAGTATTTTTCAAGATAACTATTTGTCTATATTATTATAGCTGTGGAGAAATTTTTATGTACTCAATTTTGCAATAGTTCTATCTGCCTGGATTTGGAACCCGACTTAGATATGTTTCACATAGATCAAGATTATAAAAATAGTAGTTAATACCTTTGGAATTCAATTAGTGTGAAGTGTAATTTTTTAAATCTAACAGTCAGTAGATTTTCCCAACAAATTTATCATCTATCTTTTCTTCCACTGTATTAAAATTCCACTATTATCACAAACTGAAGTAATATGCTTATTTGGATCTATTTCTGAAGCTACTAGTGTTTTGTGTTAGTCTGTGCATCCCTATACCTATACCACACTCTCAACTAATGCTATTAATTTTGCAAGATTCTTTTAGCTTCTCTGAACCTCAGATATTCATCTGCAAGATGTAGCTAATAAAACCTATGTTTAGTAGGCATCTGACATGCTCTTACTGTCCCTAAACTTGGAGAACTCCTCACCTAAAAATTCTTGTGAGAGGCAGTGCCATTCTATAGACAACTAATAACACCAGTCTCTCTTCCACCGTCTTCTGAAGCAAAGCTCAGTCAAGAGCCGGATTCTACTGGTGGCAGGTACACAACTCAGTTTTTTGAATCGTTAGCTGAAACAAGGAAACGGTCCATGAGGAAGACTCTCTGGCTGTGAAGGCAACTTCCACACTTGATGGAGTAGCAGCAGCAGGAGTGTCCATGTGATAAACCCAGGGTAAGGACCAGTGGTATCCTCCTTGTAGCACATTTTCCAGGTATCCCAGGGACTCCAGAAGGCTCTCAATATCCTTTCCTGCTTAAGCCAAGTAAAGTTGGTTTCTGTAGTTTGCAACTGAAAATCCTACCATACACAACCAACCCTGGCTGTTTGAGCAATGAAATGAGAAAAGGCCTGCATTCTCATTTCAGCATTTTCTCTTTCTTTTTACTCCTCTTTCTACACCCTGATCTGCCCTCCAAAAAGGCAACTGAAAATGAACTGCATCAATGAGCTTCCTTCTCTTCTGGTTTCCAGTTGAGTTCAGCCAATACAAAGCCTCAGCATGAGGTGTGATGGAGAAAGGAGAGTTGGGTGAAAGTATTCACACATTCCCCTAGTTCTTTCTCTAAAAGCTTACTGTTCACTAACTGTTTCCCTCTATTGAGCTGGAACTCCTGACAGTCAGTCCTCTGATTTATATTTTCCCCACAGATCTGAGAGTCATGAAAGTATTCTAATTCTACTCCTACTATCCCTGAGGTAACATAATTCCTTACAGCTTTTCTATATAATATCCACACGTTTTTTAATTGTCCTACTATTGATTCCTTCCCAAATTTTCAGTTTTAGTATACTTTCTGCTTCTTGCTTAGGTCCTAATATACAAGCAAAAGCTCCTACTACAGTGCCTGGATTATAAGAGAGTTCAAGAAATTTTCCATGAGTGAAAATACCACTGTTTTCCTTTTTTCTTATTCCATTAGTGTGATAATGCAAGGGAGGCAAGAAGGAAATTAAGAGTTAGTTTTATGAAGGTCTGCAGCCCTCTGGTGTTTTCAAACAAAGGTTAGTAGAGTCTTCTGTCTCCTAAGACTGAGTAGAAAATCTAGAAACATGAACCTCAAGTAGAAATTTGCCCAGCTCATCATCCTCAGTAGACATTCAACCAAAATTTCTCAAACTTTGGCTCATGCCCATTTAGATCCATCAAAGGTGTCAGAGTGTATATGCATACACACAAATACTACCACTGCTTTCACCCACAGCCACCCTCAAATTTAACAGGTGTCTATTCTACCTCTAAGAACTTCCTTTTCCCCCATTTTACTCACTGATGTCAGGTCTGGTTTTGAATGGATCATAGTACTGTATCAAACTGTGTGGAAAAGTCTTCAAACTCTTTAGAGCAGCGAAAACATCCCTTCAACTATTCTTTCCATGTCCATATAATAAATGATAGTAGATACTACTTAACTGTCCAGTTTTTGTATCAATATATAAGTGTGAAGTGCAATTAGCCATTGAAATAAAATTGGTAATGAATACTAATTACTTCATTCTATGAATACTGGGGTAATGTATTCCAGGACTTTCCTCATTACTTTGAGAAATTGAGAGGTGGCTATATAGCGATCTACAGAAATTCTGAAAACTACTTAAAGCATCAGACATTAGCTGCAGTTCTGTATAATTGGATCTGTTCTGCACCACTTGCATATAAGTTTCCTTGATGCAGAGCCCTGAATGCATAAAGAAAGGAGAATGCAGAGGGAAGAGCAGCTTCAATCTGCTTTGCTGTCATTTGGATCTTTCGAGTTCTGAATTCTTTTGGCAGCTCTAATATAACAAGAGCTTTTCCTTCAGTGACTTTAAAATCCCCGTTTGGAATGCTTTTTCTCACACATTTATGTGAACATTGCCAATGGCTACTTTTCGTAAAATTAATTCTCACCCTAGATAATGATTTGCAGAAGTTTACTGAAGTGCTGATAGTCAATACTAGGAACTGTAAAATAGATATCTTTGCCATAGAAGAAAAGTGCTTTATGTACTCATAAGTTCAAAAATCAACAGTTTCTGGAATAAATATTGAAAAATGTCACGCCTTATAATTTATTATATTTTATGTTATTATCAATAATTCCTATCATCACAACAAAAGCAAAATAAAATCATATTATAAGGACAGAAAATTTTTTAGGTAAAGAGGATGCTGATTGTTGGGAATACAGAGAAAACAGAAAAGTTGTTTTTCTATCAGGACTACACCTGAAGTAAAACTAGATTCTGTTTTCAGCTTTGCTGCTGCTGCTACTGCTAAATCACTTCAGTTGTGTCCGACTCTGTGCGACCCCATAGACGGCAGCCCACCAGACTCCCCCGTCCCTGGGATTCTCCAGGCAAGAACACTGGAATGGGTTGCCATTTCCTTCTCCAATGCATGAAAGTGAAAAGTTAAAGTGAAGTTGCTCAGTCATGTCTGACTCTTAGCGACCCCATGGACTGCAGTCTACCAGGCTCCTCCGTCCATGGGATTTTCCAGACAAAAGTACTGGAGTGGGGTGCCATTGCCTTCTCTGTTTCAGCTTTGCAACTGACACTATAAAAAAGTCACTTGACTTCTCTTGATTTCTGTCATCTGCAAATCAGTAAGTCATCCTAAATTATCTCAAGGACTCCTCCCTATACCAATTTTTTGGTGATTTCCCATAAATATCCCATAAATTTCACCAATAGGAAATCAAACTACATCAAATCTAACCCCTCCCATTCTTTAGCAGTAGAATTTCTTTTAGAACTCCCTTTACTTGAAGAATTACTTTAACTTTTCAACATAACAAATAACACTATAAATTGAAAGTCTTAGATATAAATCACAGTTGGCATCAGGTAATGTGAGTTTTGCTTTTGTGCCAAGAGTATCTGTGATGGCAGAAGCAAAGGACACTTCTTAATAGGTAGCAGCTTTCTGGTGATGTGCAGTCCCCAGCAGGGATAGTCTGGACAAATCACATTCAAATCAGAAGATGTGAAACTGGAGGTTTTTCCATTTCTCTCTGGTAATGCAAAGTCCATGCAGATTCTCACAGAAGGGCTGAGGCAGGAGGCATGCGCCCTGACCAGAGTCCCACCTCCCATTATTTAAGTCTGGAATGCCCCGGGCTGTAGATGAGAAACTGCGGAGAATGTAACGTGTACCCCATTTACAATCTGAGACACAAGCACAACTCACTACTTGCTCAGGTCTTCAGGATCGTCAGACAATGAATAACACTGTATGGAGCCATATTCTGTCCTCTTCTAGTCCATTTATTTCTGATGAGCTCAGGAGCAAGTGGACTGAATACATGAAGGTCAGCCAGCACTGTGGCATGGTGAGAGGGATGAGGGAGTTGAACTTCAGTTCCCAACACTAGTTAATGGAAATAACAGAATCAGACAAAACTGGTAACAGTTTGCAAGGAGTGACCTCACTACAAACTAATGCATACATACATTTCCATTTCTTTCATTTTCAACTACTACTATTGACAAATACTGTGAATTAATCTGCTATTTTTAGAACCTAAAATAACCATTAATTTCTGTCCTCTCTCTCTCCCTCTCTCCTTTTTCTCTCTCCCCATTTCTTCCTACCTCCTTCTTTTTCTTTTCATTCCCTAAAAACAAAAAACAACACTGGCAGGAACAGCAGTGGAAAGGCAAGGAAAATCTGCTCCAGAATAAATTGGTTGTGCTGAAACATTTGTAATTAAGCATGATAACCAATTACAGAAATACCTGGGGTAGTTTCAGTGATTCTTTCTCCCATATCAGAGGTCTCCTAATCAATTTGAAATAACCAGACGCTTCTATAGAAAATAAGCAAGATCACAGCACTTGCTAATGAGTCTCAAAAATGGATTTCACTGCATGAAAATGTTCATTGTCAGGAGAGAGACTGTTTTCAGAATCTCGCGGGTCATTTTCATTTGCATTTGATTGGACAAAACTCCTTTGTTCTTTTCTCCTTCCTCACATCCTTTAAAACACTATCAATTTTTTTCTAGTGATTTAATATTTTTGTATCAGTATGTTGTACCAAGCCCTAAAAATACATCAAAATAAATCCTTTTGTGCTGAAGTAGCTAGTATCCACTTCAATTATTGCTTAATTTCATTGTTTTGAATGAGTTTTCTTGAATTTAAATTTGCAGATGTATGACATTGAGGGAAATTGTTTGACATGAGTTGCAATCATGAACTCTAAAAGTGACACAAAGCTGCATGGTATATCATGTACAGCAGTGTTTCAGCAGATCTCAACTATAGTGGGAAAGCATTTTGAAGGTCACTATTCAAACACACAGGTAGACCTTTAAGAACAGGTGACAGTACATCACAAGTCTGATGAGTATCTGACTTTTCACAGAAAAGAAACAGGGGCAGAAAAGGCAGATACCTGAAGAGGAGAGAACATGATACTTCTGATTTCTTAAAAGCATCCTTAGCTAAGACATCTACAGCTTTGCACTGGTCATCACATATGACCCATTCATTAGTAATTCATTCATTTCTTAGTAAGTTTATGGTATAAATTTGCTTCCCCGGAACTTTATAAGGAGCTCAGTATGTCTTTTTCCCTCTCCTTTCTCTTCTGTCCTATCCTATTCTATTATACACTGCATGTTCTCTGTTTCCTCACTTCTTTCTTTCCTCTCAGCTGTTCTAGCTCTCTGGGTATTTGCAAAGCCTGCAGGACAGAACATACTCTATCGTCTCACATCTCACTCAGGACAACAAGAAGCAGAAGATATGCGCTCCCCTACATGCATAGCTTGGTCATTTCACAGCGCTCCTAACCATGCTGTTTCCATGTCACCTCTTAAGAGAAAGAATTGCCACACTCAAGAATAAATATTCTACTCAGAGACACACGCATGTGTTTGCCAGATAGTTTGTCCTCCAAATTTTTTAATTCTAGAATAAAAGAAATCTTTATCCCAACTAGTATCACAACTCTTGCTTATCTTCTTTAACTTGACAAAATAATTACATTTTTCCAGGTTAGCTAGAAAACTACTCTTCGGACACATTACCAAAAAAAGAAAAAGATTTAAGACCCTTTGACATTCTCTAATACATGTCAGTTTGTATCGCTCCGAAAATAAAGAATCCAGAAGTGCACACAAGACTTTGGATGGGGTCTGACCATTGCCAGTGTGGCAACCTTCACCTCCATCCTTCTTTTCTCCAAATAAGTCTATGACTCCATTGGCTTGTATGACTCATGATCCCTGATGATCCTTTCTAAGAATCTTGTACATGCAGATGCTCAACAGGTATAGGTTTGTTGTTGCTGTTGAAGATAAAAACTTTTTACTTTTAACTCCATTAAAGCCAACTCATTGGAAAAGACCCTGATGCTGGGAAAGATTGAGGGCATGAGGAGAAGGGGGCAACAGAAGATGTGATGGTTGGATGGCATCGCTGACTCAATGGACATGAATTTGAGCCAACTCTGGGAGATGGTGAAGGCCAGGGAAGCCTGGCATGCTGCAGTCCATGGAGCCCCAAAAAGTTGTACACAACTTAGTAACTGAACAACAAATTTCATCCTGTTAGAAGAAGCCTGTCAAAATATTTTCAGATTTTGATTCTGTCATCTAGTATATTTGCTCGCCATCTCAGCCTTGAGTTGTTTACAAATCTGATAAGCATAAATTTTATGTATTTGCAGACAGCATTGACATATGAATTTAACAAGATATGGCTAAAAGCAGAGCTCAGCAACCCAGTATAAGAACCCCCTTCAGGGTGACATCCCCTAGTTAACCAGCAGTCATTGAGTAACTCTGTAATTGTTGTTCTTCAGTCACTCAGTCATGTCCAACTCTTTGTGCCAAATGGACTGCAGTACACCAGGCTTCCCTGTCCACCATCTCCCAGAATTTGCTCAAACTCATGTCCATTGAGTCAGTGATGCCATCCAACTATCTCATAACTCTGTAATAGAGAACAATCTGACTCCAAATTACTCTGTTTCTTTTACTTTTAACCTCTGAGCTTTGTTGCCTGTGCTTAGTCAGGCTGGCTCTGCATTTTTTGAAAAAGAATATTGTTTATAGCTTGAAATATGCAGGATAGCCTATTCTCAGGGCTCTGACCTTAAAGAGTCCATTCATACAGAAATAAAAAGTTGCAGAACAGAGAATAACATGTTTTGTTGGAGGTTTATAGGAACATGATGACCTGACCGATATAGATAGCTGCAAGAACAAAGGATTCCAGCACCAAGAAGTTTACAACAACCAACCTTGCCCCTTCCTCATCTTGCATTTCTAAGTGCTTTACTGAAACCCTCCCAGAGTTTGGGGTTTGGGGGCATGAGCCACCCATCTCTTTGCATGGCCTGGCAATAAAATTTTCTCTGCTCCAAACTCCACAATTTTGGTTTGTTTGGCCTCACTGTGTGTTGGGCACACAAACTTGCATTTAGAAACAACTCTGCAAAGCACCATCTAGGTACCAAAAGGGACACAAAGTGGTCCAGTTTATTCTTTCTAATGAAGAAGTTGTCAGGATTTGAGCAAATATAACAAGAGAAGCATTTGTGAAAGATAAGCCTGAATAAGGTGTACATTAAAACCTGAAGTATCAGAAGTAGTAACTCACAATGCTATTAAAATATTTTCAAAGAAAGACTATACTACAATTTTTATTTAAGAAGAGAAATTATTATTCATGAATGAGATAATTATATCAATTTATCTTCCCTATTCCTAATAAAATTAAGTAATTCTAAGTTTTCAGATGAGATTGTGCATGATAGCCTATTCTCAGCAAAGAGATATTACTTTGCTGACAAAGGTCGACTAGTCAAAGTTACGGTTTTTCCAGTAGTCATGTATGGATGTGAGTTGGACTATAAAGAAGGATGACTGCCAAAAAATTGAGGCTTTTGAACCGTGGTATTGGAGAAGACTCTTGAGAGTCCCTTGGACTGCAAGGAGATCCAACCAGTCAATCCTAAAGGAAATCAGTCCTGAATATTCATGGAAAGGACTGATGCTGAAGCTGAAGCTCCAATACTTTGGCCACCTGATGCAAAAAACAGACTCATTGGATAAGACCCTGATGCTGGGAAAGATTGAAGGCAGGAGGAGAAGGGGACAACAGAGGATGAGATGGTTGGATGCCATGACCAACTCAATAGACATGGGTCTGGGTAGACTCCGGCAGTTGGTGATGGACAGGGAGGCCTGGCATGCTGCGGTTCATGGGGTCGCAACGAGTTGGACACTACTGAACGACTGAACTGAACTGAGTCAGGGAATATCCCTCTAGGAAAAAAAAAAAATGACAATGATATTCTGTTGGATCAGACACTAGAAGGATAAAATTTTGCTTAATGAATTAAGATTTTTAAAGGTGGGATTTTGTAATTCAATAGATCTATGACATCTATAGTGTTGCCTCAAATTCCAGATAGTAAAAAACTCAAGCAGACATACTAATCAAATTGTTCCCTTGTTAAATGTAAGGATTTCTTGTCCCTAAAGTTGACCAATGCTTCCTAAAAACTTCAATGAAAAGACAAAACCAATTTTATGCTCACAACAAATTAAAATTGTGAATTCCTAAGATTCTAAGGAATTAAAGATAAAAATGATAAATGTTTGGCTAAAAATAGAAACCAAAATGGAAATGAATGAGTATTCCCTTTCCTGTGTTATGTGTCTCTCTTGGAATTTCCTCTTTTTAACGCCTTGCCCTAGGCTAATTTGTCTGGAGTAAAGTTCACTTAGAATATGCACAAAAGAACACAGAGTGTCATCACCAAGCAGGAAGCTTCTGAATACATTCTCTATGCCCATAAAATCAAAGGCTCTGGAATGTCTGTCCAAGCAAGTTGTAGCTTTCACTTCCTGGGGAATACATTCAGAAGAAATGAGGGGAAAAAAAAAAAAAAACAAGGGAAGGTGAGACTTGTAGGCCAGCAGGAAAGCTGTAACTCAGACTTGAAAGCTACCAAGTAAAGCATGCCATTGAGTCATAGAGGATTCAGAGACAAGCTTGTTATTACCAAAGTCATTCACAGACTATTCACTGCTTATCCCCAGCAACTTCTCTCTTCTCATGTTGCTTTTATAAAACTGGTTGACTTAACCTCTCTAAATACTCAGCACATCAGCACTTAAACCAGACTAACAAGTCCTTTCCTGTTGCCCAAACTCACCACAAGATATTTAAAAAAAGACTAAAGAAATCTGTTTAAAAAAAAATTTTTTTTTAATTATTTGACTCTTTTTTCTTTAGTTTCATGAAGTTGTCATTCATCTCAGGCAGGCACTTTGAAATTTAGTCTAATGTTTTTCACTTTAATGGACTAATTTGATAAGCATCATTAAGGCCAAAAAAATTAATATAATCCAATCAAATAATTCTATAGATAGCTATTAAATGTCAAAACATTGCAAAATAGCTTAATGCGATGGGGGAAAACCAGAAGAATCATATATTAATCTCCTAGACTTTATTGAATTTTTCCTGAAATAATACACTATTAAAGAATTTTTAAAGAAGTATGTAATATTTATCCCCAAATCTTTTGTTTCCTCTGAATATAATGAAAAAATAATTATTTTCTTTTAATGAGATTCTTTGCTTTTATTTACACAATTCATAGTTAATTTGAATACTATTATCCTAGTCCATCTTTCACAAATTAGTTCTAGTTAAGAAATATTTTTTAAAGAGCCTTCTATCGTACTAAGTAACTTCCTGGGCTCTAGGATTAGAAATACAAAGGCAAAGATCAAAATTTTTATCTTAAAGAAATTATGTTTCCCAGGGAAAACAGATATATAGAGAGATAGCAACTATTCAATATGACTTATGAACAATGTAAGTAATATTGAAGTAATATAAAATAAAGTATAATTACCCCAGATAATGATCACAACAAAGGTATAGTGGCACTTTTATAGACTTCATTTTGAAAATTCAGAATACGGCCTTGACTATTGGCTGGGCATGATGCATCATTCCTAAGATTTCTTGTGGTTGAGTTATTCAGTCATGTCTGACTATTTTCAACCTTATGGACTGCAACATGCCAGGCCTCCCTGTCCTTCACTATCTCCCAGAGGCTGCCCAAATTTATGTCCCTTGAGTTGGCTAAGCCATCCAACCATCAAATCCTCTGTCATCCCCTTCTCCTCCTGCCTTCAATCTTTCCCAGTATCAGAGTCTTTTCTAGAGCCTCAACATCAGGCTCTTCACATCAGGTAGCCAAAGTATTGGAGTTTCAGCTTCAGCACCAGTACTTAAAATGAATCCCCAAGAAAAATAAATGCAAAAAGGCAAAATGGTTTCCTGATGAGGCCTTATAAATAGCTGAGAAAAGAAGAGAAGCAAAAGACAAAAGGAGAGAAGGAAAGCTATGCACATCTGAATGTAGAGCTCCAAAGAATAGCAAGGAGACATAAGAAAGTCTTTCTCAGTGATCAATGCAAAGAAAAAGAGGAAAACAATAGAATAGAAATACGAGAGATCTCCTCAAGAAAATTAGAGATACCAAGGGAACACTTCATGGAAAGATGGGCACAATAAAGAACAGAAATGGTATGGACCTAACAGAAGCAGAAGATATTAAGAAAAGGTGGCAAGAATACACAGAAGAACTATACAAAAAATATCTTCATGACCCAGATAACCACAATGGTGTGATCACCCACCTAGAGCCAGACATCCTGGAATGCAAAGTCAAGTGGGCCTTAGGAGGCATCACTACAAACAAAGCTAGTGGAGGTGATGGAATTCCAGCTGAGCTATTTCAAATCCTGAAAGATGGTGCTGTGAAAGTGCTGTAATCAACATGCCAGCAAATCTGGAAAACTCAGCAGTGGCCCACAGGACTAGAAAAGGTCAGTTTTCATTCCAATCCCAAAGAAAGGCAATGCCAAAGAATGCTCAAACTACCGTACAATTGCACTCCTCTCAAACACTAGCAAAGTAATGCTCAAAATTTTCCAAGCCAAGCTTCAGCAGTATGTGAACTGTGAACTTTCAGATGTTCAAGCTGGATTTAGACAAGGCAGAGGAACCAGAGATCAAATTGCCAGCATCCACTGGATCATCAAAAAGGCAAGAGAGTTTCAGAAAAAACATTTACTTCTGCTTTATTGACTATGCCAAAGCCTTTGACTCTGTGATCAAACAAACTGTGAAAAATTCTTAAAGAGATGGGAATACCAGTCTACCTTACCTATCTTCTGAGAAATCTGTATGCAGGTCAAGAAGCAATAGTTAGAGCTGGACATGGAACAACAAACTGGTTCCAAATTGGAAAAGGAGTACATCAAGGTTATATATTGTCACCCTGCTTATTTAACTTATATGCAGAGTACATCATGAGAAATGCCAGGCTGCATGAAGCACAAGCCAGAATCAAGATTGATGGGAGAAATATCAGTAACCTCAGATACGCAGATGATACCACCCTTATGGCAGAAAGCAAAGAAGAACTAAAGAGCCTCTTGATGAAAGTGAAAGAGGAGAGTGAAAACGTTGATTTAAAACTCAACAGTCAGAAAACTAAGATCGTGGCATCTGGTCCCATCACTTCATGGCAAATAGATAGAGAAACAATGGAAACAGTGACAGACTTTATTTTGGGGCCTCCAAAATCACTGCAGATGGTGACTGCAGCCAGGAAATTAAAAGATGCTTGCTCTTTGGAAGAAAAGCTATGACCAACCTAGACGGCATATTAAAAAGCAGAGACATTACTTTGACAACAAACATCTGTCCAGTCAATGCTGTTTTTCTAGCAATCATGTATGGATGTGAGTTGGACTAAAAAACTGAGCGCCGAAGAACTGATGCTTTTGAACTGTGGTGTTGGAGATGACTCTTGAGAGTTCCTTGGCCCGCAAGAAAATCCAACCAGTCCATCCTAGGACTGATGCTGATGCTGAAACTCCAATACTTTTGCCACCTGGTGTGAATAACTGACCCACTGGAAAAGACCCTGAGGCTGGGAAAGATTTAAGGCAGGAGGAGAAGGGGACGACAGAGGATGAGATGGTTGGATGGCATCACTGACACGATGGACATGAGTTTAAGCAAGCTTCATGAGTTGGTGTGGACAGGGAAGGCTGTCACGCTGCAGTCCAGGGGTTTGCAAAGAGTTGGACATGACTGAGTGACTGAACTGAACTGAACGGAGTTGCCACGAAATTATGGGACAAGATGCCATGATCTTAGGTTTTTGAATATTGAGTTTTAAGCCAGTTTTCACTCTCCTCTTTATCCTTCATCAAGAGGCTCTTTAGTTCCTCTTCAGTTTTTGCCATTAGGGTGGTATCCTGTGCATATCTGAAGTTGTTGATAATTCTCCCAGCAATATTGATCCAGTCTGTGAGTCATCCAGCCCAGCATTTCACATGATGTACTCAGCACAGAAGTTAAAGAAGCAGGGTAACAATATACAGCCTTGATGTACTCCTTTCTCAATTTTGAACCAGTCCATTGTTCCAAGTCTGTCTCTTGGCCAGAAAGCTGAGGCTCACCTGAATGAACTATAGGCCTGTGATAGTGTCACTGATCACTTAAGTCAAATACAAATTATCTAACTGGATGGCTCCCATCATGGGAATAACTGCCCGAGGGTCCACATAAATAGCAAATCAGTTATTTAGGGAGCACCCCTGAGTAACCAAGGCCCTTCTCATTTTGAAAAGATCTTCACAGTCATTTTGATTATATAATCTACAGGTGGTGTTTTCCCAATCCAGTGCCTCATGCGAAAGTCAGGGTGTTTTGGGGAGAGAGGCAAGCAAATGTTTGGCTTCCTCACAAGCAATGGAGTCCTGGGGCACATGTACTACCTTTAGAAAGAAAGTGTCATTTCCACCCAAGTGACATATTCATTGCCTCCAATGTGGTCATCTGGTTGGCTGCTAGGTCTTAGGGGTACCAGATCAGTATTTCCTCTTTGTCTATGCCACTAACCAGGTGGCATTTTCCTAGGGAAAGGAGGAGGGAAAAACATCAGGAGATATTAACAGGTATTTTGCACGAGAGTTTCAGGGTCTGGGGTCATTCTGCTGTTTCTGACGGAGTTTTTAGTAGTGAGAGCAGGTAGCAAATTATAGTGAGAGTTATGTAGTAGGGGATGGAAGGCCTTTCCAGTCAACCAAATTTAAGGCGCTTACAACAGTTTTGGAGAACTGAACTGTGGCACCTCCCTTCTTGAGGAAGTTTTCAAGTGTGAAGCTCCTCTTTCCTCTGAACTTGCAGGGTATAAGATGTTCCCTCCCTAGATGTCTGGGTTATCCTGTCTCCACTGCCACTAAGTTGTTGTCTTCTTAAAGTAACTTGACCTTTTTCCCTATCATCCTTGCTCTCAGATCTTTCATCCAGAAATGTGAAGTGTAAGAGAGATAGAATATCATTATAAAACTTACAGAGGCCCCAAATGTCCAACCTTGGCCCACTAAGCCATTGTAGAGGTACTCATGGGGGCCGTTATCATTATGTTCTAAAGTCATTAGACCACTGTGCTCATTATGCTGTGATCTAACACCATGTCAGTCTCACAAAAGAATCTAGGCTGCTGAAGCAGAATCTCATTAGAATCTTCTGGCATTCCTTCTGGTTGGGCTGCCACCCAGAGAGTATATGAACCAAACTGGCTCGGAATTACTCTCAAGGGTAAGAAGAGGTGGCCAAAACACACAGATGAACTGTACAAAAAAGATCTTAATGACCTGGATAACCATGATGGTGTCGTCACTAACCTAGAGCCAGATATCCTGGAGTGTGAAATCAAGCGGGCCTTAGGAAACAGCAAAGTTAGTGGAGGTGAGAGAATTCCAGCTGAGATATTTCAAATACACATGACAGACTTTCCCAAGAAAGTCATCCTCCTGGTAGGGCCAAGGCAGAATCCATGCAATACTAATTCACCCAGCTGTATCTTGATTAATGCTTTGGGCCAAATGGAAAGTCAATATAAACATATAAGGAGAAAGCCATCTGGGTTTCTAAACCACATCCTGATGGTTATAGGATGTGTTCACCTGGAGTAGCTTTAGGCTTATTAACTGAAAGTTTCTATTTCAAACTAATTTTGAAGAATAATTTTTAATAAATAGATATTATTTTTAGAGTAGTATTAAGTTCAGTTCGGTTGCTCAGTCATGTCCGACTCTTTGCGACCCCATACACTGCAGTATGCCAAACTTTCCTGTCCATCATGAACAGGCAGCTTACTCAAACTCATGTCCATTGAGTTAGCTATGCCATCCAACCATCTCATCCTCTGTGGTCCCCTTCTTCTCCCACCTTCAATTTTTCCCAGCATCAGAGTCTTTTCCAATGGGTCAGCTTTTCGCATCAGGTAGCCAAAGTATTGGCATTTCTGCTTCAGCATCAGTCTTTCCAATGAATATTCAAGACTAATCTCCTTTAGGATGGACTGTTTGGATCTCCTTGCAGTCCAAGGAACTCTCAAGAGTCTTCTCCAACACCACAGTTCTAAAGCATCAATTCTTTGGTGCTCAGCTTTGTTTACAGTCCAACGCTCACATCCATACATGACTACTGGAAAAACCATAGCTTTGACTAGATGGACTTTGTTGGCGAGGTAATATCTCTGCTTTTTAATATACTGCCTCGGTTGGTCACAACTTTCCTTCCAAGGACCAAGCATCTTTTAATTTCAGGGCTGCACTCACCATCTGCAGTGATTTTGGAGCCCAAACAAATAAAGTCTGTCACTGTTTCCATTGCTTCTCCATCTATTTTTCATGAAGTGATGGGACCGGATGCCATGAGCTTAGTTTTCTGAATGTTGAGTTTAAGCCAATTTTTTCACTCTCCTCTTTAACTTTCATCAAGATCCTCTTTAGTTCTTCTTCACTTTCTTCCAGCTTGTGCTTCATCCAGCACAGCATTCCTAATGATATACTCTGCATATAATTTAAATAAGCAGGGTGACAATATACAGTCTTGATGTACTCCTTTCCCTATCTGGAATCAGTCTGCTGCTCCATGTCCAGTTCTAACTGTTGCTTCTTGACCTGCATATAGGTTTCTCAGGAGACAGGTAAGGTAGTGTGGTATTCCCATCTCTAAGTATTTTTCACAGTTTGTTGTGATCCACACAATCAAAGGATTTAGCAGTCAATGAAGCAGAGGTGGATGTTTTTATGGAATTCTCTTGCTTTTTCTACAATCCACTGGATATTGGCAATTTGAACTCTGGTTCCTCTGCCTTTTCTAAATGCAGGGTGTACATCTCAAAGTTCTCAGATCAGGTACTGTTGAAGCTTTGCCTGAAGGATTTTGAGCATTATCTTGCTAGCATGTGCAATAAGTACAATTGTGCAGTAGTTTGAACATTCTTTGGCATTGCCTTTCTTGGGGACTGGAATAAAAACTGACTTTTTCCACAGCTGAGTTTTCCAAATTTGCTGGCATATTGAGTACAACATTTTCACAGCATCATCTTTTAGGATTTGAAATAGCTCAGCTGGAAGTCCATCATCTCCACTAGCTTTGTTCGTAATGATGCCTCCTAAGGCCCACTTGACTTCGCATTTCAGATGTCTGGCTCTAGGAGAGTGATCACACCATCATGATTATGTGGGTCAAAAAGATATTTTTTGTATAGTTCTTCTGTGTATTCTTGCCACCTTTTCTTAATATCTTCTGCTTCTGTTAGGTCCATACCATTTCTGTTCTTTATTGTGCCCATCTTTCCATGAAGTGTTCCCTTGGTATCTCTAATTTTCTTGAAAAGATCTCTAGTCTTTTCATTCTATTGCTTTCCTCTATTTATTTGCAGTGATCACTGAGAAAGGCTTTCTTATGTCTCCTTGCTATTCTTTGGAACTCTGCATTCAGATGAGTATATCTTTCATTCTCTCCTTTGTTTTTCACTTCTCTTCTTTTCTCAGCTATTTGTAAGGCCTTGTCAGACAACCATTTTGCCTTTCTGCATTTCTTTTTCTTGGGGACGGTATTGATCACTGCCTCCTGTACAATTTCACAAATCTCCATCCATAGTTCTTCAGGCACTCTATCAAATTTAATCCCTTAAATCTACTTGTCACATTCACTGTATAATCGTAAGGAATTTGATTTAGGTCATATCTGAATGATCTAGTGGTTTTCCCTACTTTCTTCAATTTAAGTCTGAATTTGGCAATAAGGAGTTCATGATCTGAACCACAGTCAGCTCCCAGTCTTGTTTTTGCTGACTCTATACACCTTCTCCATCTTTGGCTGCAAAGAATATAATTAGTCTGATTTATGTATTGACCATCTGGCAATGTCCATATGTAGAGTATTCTTTGTGTTGTGGGAAGAGGGTATTTGCTATGACAGTGTGTTCTCTTGGCAAAACTCTGTTAGCCTTTGCCCTGCTTCATTCTGTACTCCAAGGCAAATTTGCCTGTTACTCCAGGTGTTTCTTGACTTCCTACTTTTGCATTCCAGTACCCTATAATGAAAAGGATATCTTTTGGGGGTGTTAGTTCCAAAAGGTCTTGTAGGTCTTCACAGAACCATTCAACTTCAGCTTCTTCAGCATTACTGATAGGGGCATAGACTTAGATTACTGTGATATTGATTGGTTTGCCTTGGAAACAGAGATCATTCTGTCATTTTTCAGATTGCATCCAAGTACTGTATTTTGGATTCTTTTGTTGACTATGATAGTACTCCATTTCTTCCAAGGGATTCTTGCCCACAGTAGTAGATATAATGGTCATCTGAGTTAAATTCACCCATTAGTGTCCATTTTAGTTCACTGATTCCTAAAATGCCAATGTTCACTCTTGCCATCTCCTGTTTGACCACTTTCAATTTGCCTTGATTCATGGACCTAACATTCCAGGTTCCTATGCAATATTGCTCTTTACACCATCAGACTTTACTTCCATCACCAGTCACCTCCACAACTGTGTGTTGTTTGTGCTTTGGCTCCACCTCTTCATTCTTCCTGGAGTTAATTCTCCACTGATCTCCAGTAGTATAGTGGGTACCTACTGACCTTGGGAGTTCATTTTTCAGTGTCCTATCTTTCTGCCTTTTCATACTGTTCATGGGGTTCTCAAGGCAACAATACTGAAGTGGTTTGTCATTCCCTTCTCCAGTATTAGGTTTACAGAAAAACTGGAGAAGAACAGAGAGTTCCCGTATATCTACTCCTCCACCAACTCCCCTCTACATACACAGTTTCCCTTATTATCAACATCTTGCATTACCGTGATACATTTGTTACTTCCATGAACCTACATTGATTGTAATCATCACCCAAAGTCCACATTTACATTAGGGATCACTCTTTGTGTGGTACATTCTATGGGTTTTCCCAAATACATAATGTCACACATCCACCATTAACAGTAACATATAGAATAGTTTTGCTGCCCTAAAAAATCTCCTCTTCTCCACCTATTCATTCCTTTCTGTAACTTACCTCCACCCCTGTCCCAATTCCTGCAAACCACTGATCTTTTTCTGTCTCCATAGCTGTGCCTCTCTTGGAATGTCAAATAGTTGGAACCATATAGTATGTAGCCTTTTCAAACTGGCTTTTTTTCACTTAGCAACATGCACTTAAGTTTCCTCTGTGTTTTTTCATGGCTTGATAGCTCATAGCTCATTAATTTTTATCATTGAACAGTATTTCATTACATGGATGTACCATAGTTTGTTTATTCATTCACCTATTGAGGAACATCTTGGCTGCTTACAAGTATTAGCTATTATGAATAAAACTTCAGAGGAGAGAATTTTAAAATAATCTCTCTCTACCTCTCCCTTTCTAAGGATCCTAATTTTCTAGAAAAGCCAACCTACTGCAAAACTCTATGGAACTGTACTTTTGCTCTTATATTTTAAGCCATAGTAAGAGAAAAATAAAAACTTTTAACAGTGAATTTACTATCATAGAATACAAAAATTTATTTTAATTTTGAACTGATACTGACAAACTTAAATGTCTTGAACCAGTTATTTCTAACTGAATTTTATTAGATTGCCTAAGCAATTTCTATTTCCTTTCTTCTCAGAAAATTTATAATGATGTCCCATAAACTGGAAAAAAAAAAATCTGTCTCACATGCCCATGTGCTCACATGTCATATATGCATTTGCAATGCTTCTGCTTGCAAAAGAGAAGTATTTTTCTCTAAAATTCTACCTATGTGTAAAAAGTTAATAAAATATGCTTGAATTCCCACGCTCAAATTGCCACTCTTCCACAAATTAATTACATTAATGTCTAAGACTGGAATTCAAGCTAACAAGTCTACGTAATTAGATTTTCATTTATAACCTATTGACAGCTTCAACTCTGTTTATTCAAGGAAGTTCAACCTAAGGCCTCATTATCCATTATTGATAGCTGTCAATAACATAACATTATTTTATCTTGTAAGTCTTCCATTGATTTTCTTTAACCTCATGTAAACTCCACTGAAAATACAAGTTCTGAATTAAACTGACAGATCACTTCCTGCCCAATAAACATGCAAACCAAACAAGGGAAGCCTAATTCCTGAGCATGCACCAGAATGTGGATGGTGTGTGCCTTTGCTCTCTAACCTCACCAGGTACACAGCAGCTCCTTTCTTCATGACTACATTCCTCCTCTGAACGTCTGAGCCATTTAGATTTACTTAGCGCTGTGCAGACCCCTGTAAGCAGGCATAGGGCTTCCCTGTGTATTAGTGGCTGTCACCCTCAGGGCTAAATGAGTGATTTAGCTACTCCTTCATTTGTCACTAGGCCACTCTGCAAGTCATCCCCCTAGCCCGGATCTAACTGCTTCCACAAACTTTATTACATTATATTGTTTTTCATTTAAAATGATGTCTGCATCATTCCACTATTAAACCACATATGAATTATTTTTATCTCAAGTCCACTCAATGCTATCACTCTAATGTTATTCCAACAATTTTGTACACCTCCCCATGACCCCCATCTTGGTTTCTAGCCAAAACACTGTCCTACTTCCAAAGCTGACATCAAAGACCATTTTGCCTAGGATCTGAATTACCACTACTACATCTCATGAACTTATTCTCAAAGTGCTTTTAAAATGGCTAAATTTTACTCCCATGCATAAAATTCTTATACAAATATCCACTTATGGGTCAATGTCTTTTGAAATCTTAGTTTTTACTTTACTTTTGTTAGGTTTACTTTATTTTTGTTAGGTTTTTATGTCTGCTTTTGTCTTCTCTTTTTTTAGAGGAAAGAACAAGAATATTACTGATGTGAGGGTCATTTTTCCTTGCAACTTTTCCTTGAGCAATAGGTTAGCTCTTTTAAGGCCTGTCCTGTACCAGGTGGGAATTACTCTTCATCATTCTCCACCCCTTTCAGGTATTAAGAGGTAACAGATTGCAGACTAAGGGGGAGGAGGGTACATGTGTTATTTTACTTTATGAAAGTCAAGAGGCGCTAAAGAATTAAGATATTAAAGAATCTAGAAAAACAGATTGGCAAATCAAAAGCAGTACCTCAGGGAAACTGATTTCCATAATTCTTTCTCTCTAGGTTTTATTACCAACTTTGTACTGCACAAATGTCATAATTACCAGTCACTGATTGCTTAAAGATTTTATTTATGATTTTACTATACTAAAGCAAAAGTGTTTCTTAGAAAAAGATGACAACAAAAAAGTTGTGATATAAACAGAAGAAAATTTCATATACAAACTGGCAATAAAATATCTCCCACCTGTTTACCTATGTCATATGTTTACCTATGTTATAAATTAGGAAACTGTTTATGGTAAAAAAAAAAAAAATTACATTTAAACATAAAAATATAAATGTCTAGTTTGATGTAAACTGCATAAAAGCAAAGAACAAACCTGTTCCAAAAGCCAGTAAGTGATACAAAAGACAGAAAAAGGAATATGAATGAGAAAGAAAAGTGATTTTAAAAAGCAATTTGCTACTTTAAAAACTAATTCCTTACTCTAAGAAATCAGATGACACATTTCCATGCTGTGGTATAAAAACATGAGAAAGGAGAACTAGTTTTGCATTTTAGTAACTGAAAATTTTGCCACACTTCTTTGAAGAGGCCACAGATTCTCTCCTTGATTCGAACACTAATGTGACAATAGAATTACTAAAACAATTCATAGAAGAAAATGGAGGAAAAAATAAAAGAAAAAGAAAAGATACCCCCATTTTAAAAATCTTTATAAGTAATTAAAACATGAATTTAAAAACCAAACATTTTAAAAATAATTTTTCCAATTGACAATCACTTCACAAAGTTGATACTTAGAGTTATTTTATGGTAGGTATTATACATTAGCAAAGAAAAGAACCAAAGACAAATAACTTTGAAATTAAGCATCAGTGACAGGAAGTCAAACATTCTTCTAATAGGTGTTGAAATGCCACTTTCCTTTTACTTATATCTGAGTATGGGGCACTCCTCAAAATCATGTTGGTACTCTGTACATTCACAACAGCCTCCTTAGCCAAGTGTGAACTGCTCCTTTGGTGAGCAGGCAAATGATCATTCCTGATCTGGTCTTATTGGAGAAATGAGGGTTGCCAACGGCACACATCATACGTGGCCATGCAGGCACAAACCTATCTTACTCAAAAACCCAAAAGTTCAAGTTCAGACAATGACCCAGGTTCCCATCCTCTTAAAGTTATTCAGTAATTGATTTAAAGGATGCCTTCTATTCAGTGCCTTTGGCGGAAGAAAGTCAATTTCTATTTGCCTTTTAAGACCCTACGCAGTCAGTGAACCTGGACAGTTTTGCCCCAGGGATTTTGTGACAGTCCTCACTTATTTGGACAAAGTTTGTCATGGGATCTACAAAACTTTAATAGCTCTGAAGCGGTGGTGTTAAAATATGTAAATGATATTTTGCTCTGTGCTGAGACAGAAGAAGCTTGTTCGCGAGCCACAGATTTCTTAAACTTTCTGGCAGGCTGTGGTTACAAGGCATCAAGAGAAAAGGCTCAGCTTTGTCAACAATCAGTTAGATATCTGGGCCTAATCATATCAGAAGGAACTAGGGCCATAGGCCCTGAGAGAATTAAACCTATACTAAATCATCCCCTACCTATGACTTTTACAGGCTTCCCTGGTGGCTCAGAGGTTAAAGCATTTGCCTGAAATGCAGGAGACCCAGGTTTGATCCCTGGGTCAGGAAGATCCCCTGGATAAGGAAATGGCAACCCACTCCAGTACTCTTGCCTGGACATACCCATGGAGGGAGGAGCCTGGTAGGCTACAGTCCATGGGGTCACAAAGAGTCGGACACGAGTGAGCAGCTTCACTTCAAAGTTATTCAAGGAAGAAAAAGAGCCCCACCTTGACTCCTCCACCCCACTCATCCTTTTGATGACTTTAAACCTTTAGCTACCTTCAACAACTGGGGAGACATAACACTAAATATTTTCCTAAGGTTATACAAAAACACACAAATGCACACATGTGCACACACACAGACTCTTAAAGAATTATCACATTACACACTTTTTCACTCAACAACAAAAATATTTTTTCATGTTAGCAGATATAATTCAATCCAATTCTTTTTAATGTTTATATAGAATCAATCCACTGCAAAGACATGATATACTTATTGTAAATTATTTTATTAATGAACATTCATGGCTGTGATGGACAAAATTATATGATTTTGAACCCACAGCTATAGGTGAGATTCCTCAAAATATGTCTAGGTTATAGGAAATGTGCATTTGCATTTTTAATCAGATCAGATCAGTCGCTCAGTCATGTTTGACTCTTTGCGACCCCATGAATCACAGCACGCCAGGCCTCCCTGTCCATCACTAACTCCCAGAGGTCACTCAGACTCACATCCATCGAGTCAGTGATGCCATCCAGCCATCTCATCCTCTGTCATCTCCTTCTCCTCCTGCCCCCAATCCCTCCCAGCATCAGAGTCTTTTCCAATGAGTCAACTCTTCACATGAGGGGGCCAAAATACTGGAGTTTCAGCTTTAGCATCATTCCTTCCAAAGAAATCCCAGGGCTGATCTCCTTCAGAATGGACTGGTTGGATCTCCTTGCAGTCCAAGGGACTCTCAAGAGTCTTCTCCAACACCACAGTTCAAAAGCATCAATTCTTCGGCGCTCAGCCTTCTTCACAGTCCAACTCTCACATCCATACATGACCACAGGAAAGACCATAGCCTTGACTAGACAGACCTTTGTTGGCAAAGTAATGTCTCTGCTTTTGAATATGCTATCTAGGTTGGTCATAACTTTCCTTCCAAGGAGTAAGCATCTTTTAATTTCATGGCTAGATTTCACCATCTGCAGTGATTTTGGAGCCCAGAAAAATAAACTCTGACACTGTTTCTCCATCTATTTCCCATGCAGTGATGGGACCAGATGCCATGATTTTCGTTTTCTGAATGTTGAACTTTAAGCCAACTTTTTCACTCTCCACTTTCACTTTCATCAAGAGGCTTTTTAGTTCCTCTTCACTTTCTGCCATAAGGGTGGTGTCATCTGCATATCTGAGGTTATTGATATTTCTCCCAGCAATCTTGATTCCAACTTGTGTTTCTTCCAGTCCTGCGTTTCTCATGATGTATTCTGCATATAAATTAAATAAACATGGTGACAATATACAGCCTTGACATACTCCTTTTCCTATTTGGAACCAGTCTGTTGTTCCATGTCCACTTCTAACTGTTGCTTCCTGACCTGCATACAGATTTCTCAAGAGGCAGATCAAGTGGTCTGGTGTTCCCATCTCTTTCAGAATTTTCCACAGTTTATTGTGATCTACACAGTCAAAGGCTTTGGCATAGTCAATAAAGCAGAAATAGATGTTTTTCTGGAACACTCTTGCTTTTTCCATGATCCAGAGGATGTTGGCAATTTGATCTCTGGTTCCTCTGCCTTTTCTAAAACCAGCTTGAACATCAGGAAGTTCACGGTTCACATATTGCTGAAGCCTGGCTTGGAGAATTTTGAGAATTAAGAAATCTGTACAATGTCACGAACCTCATTCCATAGTTCATCAGGCACTCTATCAGATCTAGGCCCTTAAATCTATTTCTCACTTCCACTGTATAATCATAAGGGATTTGATTTAGGTCATACCTGAAAGGTCTTGTGGTTTTCCCTACTTTCTTCAATTTAAGTCTGAATTTGGCAATAAGGAGTTTATGGTCGGAGCCACAGTCAGCTTCTGGTCTTGTTTTTGCTGACTGTATAGAGCTTCTCCATCTTTGGCTGCAAAGAATATTGTCAATCTGATTTCGGTGTTGACCATCTGGTGATGTCCAAGTATAGAGTCTTCTCTTGTGTTGTTGGGTCGCCAAGAGTTAGACATGACTGAAGCCATCACTGAGAGTGCCCGGCCTGCCCGCGAGCGGCGCACTGAGAGCGCCCGGCCTGCCCGCGAGCGGAGCACTGGGAGCGCCTCGCCAGCTGCGCGGCGCACTGAGAGCGCGCCCGAGAGGAGCTACCCAACGACCGAGGTCAGGAAGGGCGGCGGTGAGGAGATACCCCTCCCCCAAGGTCAGGAAGGGCGGCGGTGAGGAGATACCCCTCCCCCAAGGTCAGGAAGGGCGGCGGTGAGGAGAGACCCCTCGTCCAAGGTAAGAAGCAATGGCTGTGCTTTGCTGGAGCAGCCAGGAAGAGATACTCCACGCCCAAGGTAAGAGAAACCCAAGTAAGATGGTAGGTCTTGCAAGAGGGCATCAGAGGGCAAATATGCTGAAACCATACTCACAGAAAACTAGTCAATCTAATCACACCAGGACCACAGCCTTGTCTAACTCAATGAAATTAAGCCATGCCCGTGGGGCAACCCAGGATGGGCGGGTCATGGTGGAGAGATCTGACAGGGTGCGGTCCGCTGGAAAAGGGAATGGCAAACCACTTCAGTATTCTTGCCTTGAGAACCCCATGAACAGTATGAAAAGGCAAAATGATAGGATACTGAAAGAGAAACTCCTCAGGTCAGCAGATGTCCAGTATGCTACTGGAGATCAGTGGACAAATAACTCCAAAAAGAATGAAGGGATGGAACCAAAGCAGAAAGAATACCCAGCTGTAGATGTGTCTGGTGATAGAAGCAAAGTCCGATGCTGTAAAGAGCAATATTGCATAGGAACCTGGAATGTCAGGTCCATGAATCAAGGCAAATTGGAAGTGGTCAAACAAGAGGTGGCAAGAGTGAATGTTGACATTCTAGGAATTAGCGAACTAAAATGGACTGGAATGGGTGAATTTAACTCAGAGGACCATTATATCTACTACTGCAGGCAGGAATCCCTCAGAAGAAATGGAGTGGCCATCATGGTCAACAAAAGAGTCCGAAATGCAGTACTTGGATGCAATCTCAAAAACGAAAGAATGATCTCTGTTCGTTTCCAAGGCAAACCATTCAATGTCACAGTAATCCAAGTCTATGCCCCAACCAGCAACGCTGAAGAAGCTGAAGTTGAACGGTTCTATGAAGACCTACAAGACCTTTTAGAACTAACACCCAAAAAAGATGTCCTTTTCATTATAGGGGACTGGAATGCAAAAGTAGGAAGTCAAGAAACACCTGGAGTAACAGGCAAATTTGGCCTTGGAATACGGAATGAAGCAGGGCAAAGACTAATAGAGTTTTGCCAAGAAAATGCACTGGTCATAGCAAATACCCTCTTCCAACAACACAAGAGAAGACTCTATACATGGACATCACCAGATGGTCAACACCAAAATCAGATCGATTATATTCTTTGCAGCCAAAGATGGAGAAGCTCTATACAATCAGCAAAAACAAGACCAGGAGCTGACTGTGGCTCGGACCATGAACTCCTTATTGCCAAATTCAGACTTAAATTGAAGAAAGTAGGGAAAACCACAAGACCATTCAGGTATGACCTAAATCAAATCCCTTATGATTATACAGTTGAAGTGAGAAATAGATTTAAGGGCCTAGATCTGATAGATAGAGTGCCTGATGAACTATGGAATGAGGTTTGTGACATTGTACAGGAGACAGGGATCAAGACCATCCCCATGGAAAAGAAATGCAAAAAAGCAAAATGGCTGTCTGGGGAGGCCTTGCAAAGCTGTAAAAAGAAGAGAGTGAAAAGCAAAGGAGAAAAGGAAAGATATAAACATCTGAATGCAGAGTTCCAAAGAATAGCAAGAAGAGATAAGAAAGCCTTCTTCAGCGATCAATGCAAAGAAATAGAGGAAAACAACAGAATGGGAAAGACTAAGGATCTATTCAAGAAAATCAGAGATACCAAAGGAACATTTCATGCAAAAATGGGCTCGATAAAGGCCAGAAATGGTATGGACCTAACAGAAGCAGAAGACATTAAGAAGAGGTGGCAAGAATACACAGAAGAACTGTACAAAAAAGAGCTTCACGACCCAGATAATCATGATGGTGTGATCACTGACCTAGAGCCAGACATCCTGCAATGTGAAGTCAAGTGGGCCTTAGAAAGCATCACTACGAACAAAGCTAGTGGAGGTGATGGAATTCCAGTGGAGCTATTCCAAGTCCTGAAAGATGATGCTGTGAAAGTGCTGCACTCAATATGCCAGCAAATTTGGAAAACTCAGCAGTGGCCACAAGATTGGAAAAGGTCAGTTTTCATCCCAATCCCAAAGAAAGGCAATGCCAAAGAATGCTCAAACTACCACACAATTGCACTCATCTCACACGCTAGTAAAGTAATGCTCAAAATTCTCCAAGCCAGGCTTCAGCAATATGTGAACCGTGAACTTCCTGATGTTCAAGCTGGTTTTAGAAAAGGCAGAGGAACCAGAGATCAAATTGCCAACATCCGCTGGATCATGGAAAAAGCAAGAGAGTTCCAGAAAAACATCTATTTCTGCTTTATTGACTATGCCAAAGCCTTTGACTGTGTAGATCACAATAAACTGTGGACAATTCTGAAGGAGATGGGAATACCAGACCACCTGATCTGCCTCTTGAGAAATCTGTATGCAGGTCAGGAAGCAACAGTTAGAAGTGGACATGGAACAACAGACTGGTTCCAAATAGGAAAAGGAGTACGTCAAGGCTATATATTGTCACCATGTTTATTTAACTTACATGCAGAGTACATCATGAGAAATGCTGGACTGGAAGAAACACAAGCTGGAATCAAGATTGCCAGGAGAAACCTCAGATATGCAGATGACACCAGCCTTATGGCAGAAAGTGAAGAGGAACTCAAAAGCCTCTTGATGAAAGTGAAAGTGGAGAGTGAAAAGGTTGGCTTAAAGCTCAACATTCAGAAAATGAAGATCATGGCATCTGGTCCCATCACTACATGGGATATAGATGGAGAAATAGTGGAAACAGTGTCAGACTTTATTTTTCTGGGCTCCCAAATCACTGCAGATGGTGACTGCAGCCATGAAATTAAAAGACACTTACTCCTTGGAAGGAAAGTTATGACCAACCTAGATAGCATATTGAAAAGCAGAGACATCACTTTGCCAACAAAGTTTCGCCTAGTCAAGGCTATGGTCTTTCCTGTGGTCATGTATGGATGTGAGAGTTGGACTGTGAAGAAGGCTGAGCGCCGAAGAATTGATGCTTTTGAACTGTGGTGTTGGAGAAGACTCTTGAGAGTCCCTTGGACTGCAAGGAGATCCAACCGGTCCATTCTGAAGGAGATCAGCCCTGGGATTTCTTTGGAAGGAATGATGCTAAAGCTGAAACTCCAGTATTTTGGCCACCTCATGCGAAGAGTTGACTCATTGGAGAAGACTCTGATGCTGGGAGGGATTGGGGGCAGAAGGAAAGGGGGACGACAGAGGATGAGGTGGCTGGATGGCATCACTGACTCGATGGATGTGAGTCTGAGTGACCTCCGGGATCTGGTGATGGACAGGGAGGCCTGGCGTGCTGCGGTTCATGGGGTCGCAAAGAGTCGGACACGACTGAGTGACTGATCTGATCTGATCTGATCTTGTGTTGTTGGAAGAGGGTGTTTGTTATGACCAGTGCATTTTCTTTGCAAAACCCTATTAGTCTTTGCCCTGCTTCATTCCGTATTCCAAGGCCAAATTTGCCTGTTACTCCAGGTATTTCTTGACTTTTGCATTCCAATCCCCTATAATGAAAAGGACATCTTTTTTGGGTGTTAGTTCTAAAAGGTCTTGTATGTCTTCATAGAACCGTTCAACTTCAGCTTCTTCAGCGATTACTGGTTGGGACATAGACTTGGATTACTGTGACATTGAATGGTTTGCCTTGGAAACGAACAGAGATCATTCTTTCGTTTTTGAGATTGCATCCAAGTACTGCATTTCGGACTCTTTTGTTGACCATGATGGCCACTCCATTTCTTCTGAGGGATTCCTGCCTGCAGTAGTAGATATAATGGTCATCTGAGTTAAATTCACCCATTCCAGTCCATTTTAGTTCGCTAATTCCTAGAATGTCAATATTCACTCTTGCCACCTCTTGTTTGACCACTTCCAATTTGCCTTGATTCCTGGATCTGACATTCCAGGTTCCTATGCAATATTGCTCTTTACAGCATGGGACCTTGCTTCTATCACCAGTCGCATCCGCAGCTGGATATTCTTTTTGCTTTGGCTCCATCCCTTCATTCTTTTTGGAGTTATTTGTCCACTGATCTCCAGTAGCATACTGGACATCTGCTGACCTGAGGAGTTTCTCTTTCAGTATCCTATCATTTTGCCTTTTCATACTGTTCATGGGGTTCTCAAGGCAAGAATACTGAAGTGGTTTGCCATTCCCTTCTCCAGTGGACCACATTCTGTCAGATCTCTCCACCATGACCCGCCCATCTTGGGTTGCCCCACAGGCATGGCTTAGTTTTATTGAGTTAGACAAGGCTGTGGTCCTAGTGTGATTAGATTGAATAGTTTTTTGTGAGTATGGTTTCAGTGTGTTGCCCTCTGATGCCCTCTTGCAACACCTACCGTCTTACTTGGGTTTCTCTTACCTTGGGCGTAGGGTATCTCTTCACGGCTGCTCCAGCAAAGCACAGCCATTGCTTCTTACCTTGGACGAGGGGTATCTCCTCACTGCCACCCTTCCTGACCTTCAACGTGGGATAGCTCCTCTAGGCCCTCCTGCACCCACGCAACCACAGCTCCTTGGACATGGGGTTGGTCCTCCAGGCCACCACCCCTGGCCTCGGGCAAACTGATCTCCAAAATTTTTACAAATTCCTTTTAACACAATAATGTATGAAAAGATCATTTTCATGCTACAGCATAGCCCCATTCAGAACAACACACATTTCTAATCTTCTTTACATTTTCCAAATTTCTAACAGCCAAAAAAGGTACCTTGTTTAGGTTTTCATTCCTAAGGGAATTATTAGTGTTTAAGTTAAACAACTTTATATATTTATTGGTCCTTTCCAGCTTTTCATCTCTAAACTACCTGTTCATATGTTTTGTCCACTTTATAGTTAAGTGGTTAATATTTTTCCTAGCTATATTAGAAAAACTTTTTAAATACTTGGAATATTTATTCACTTGATAGTACACATATTTTCACATTAGCTGTTTGTATTTTAACTTCGGATTTCCTGTTACTTACAGAATTTAGAATTTTAACATACTCAATCTGCCCATGTGTTCTCTTTATGGATTCTGGTTTTCAAACCTTAAGAATGTCACCCCAAACTCATAAACACTTTCTTAAAACAATTTTAAATTTTTATATTTAGCTCAGTAGTTTATCTTTTGTGTATGGTGTGAAGGGGAATCCAGTTTTGTGTTTGGCATTTGAATATTCAATCATCCAAACACCTTATAGATTTGAGACACCACGCTAAACAAATACTAAGTTCCTACATTTAGGAATGTGTATATGTGGCCACAGTCCAGTTGAATTCTATTAATCTCCTTGTCTAACTTCCAATCTCATCTTCATTATAGTAACTCTTTGTCTCCTTCAATACTATTGTGTGTATCATCATTATTAATTCTCTTGGAATTCTTCTCTATGGACTTTATCAACTTTTTAGATGCCGCCTAGGACTGAATTACATTTTTTATTCACTTAGCAAAGATTTACATGTTTAATTCTTCCCAGCCAGGGAAAATTCTTCCAGACTTAATTTTATATAGGACAAAAATGGTAAAAACTATTCTAATGAGTCCTGAAGGACAAACACTGATGCGAGAACATTTTAAGTCAACTACCTAACACAGTAGGATACAACTATAAACAAACTATGAAGTTAATTCCATGAATCTTTTAAAGTCCAGACTTGACTCTAAATGAACAGAAACATCTGTCATTTTAAAGACTATTTTTCTTTTCTAACACTGTTTTTGCTTTTGTCCCCCCAAGGGTAAAGATGTGAAACCAAATTTGGTATGTATAAGGATTTTGTCACAGAGATAATCAAGAGAACTGAAGACATGTCATTTAAGGGAAGTTCAGTTTAACTCAAGTTGAAACAATGAATGGTTTCCTCCTCTCTGCCCGGCCAATGGGATGACAGGGTGCCGTGAGCTTGGTAAATGAGTGATGGTGTGAAAAGACAGAGCATTTTGTCACCCTTTTCCTTATGACCTCTTTAGCCCTGTTTCTGAAACCATCAACCAGGAAGACAATTAGTACCGGTTACATTCTAGTCTTGTGAAATGGACAGCTATTCACTAGAAAAGAGACCAATTCATTTCATCCAGGTCACTAAGCAATCGCTGGATCATAAAGGCTTTTAGTCACTGCCAAAGTGAACTACGTTTGAACCACCAGACCCAGTTGTGTGAGTCCATCTATCATTGCCATGCCAACTGGTCACCCATACAGACACTGCATTAAATGCAGTGGCCTCATAGATGATTTATAGGTTCTCCTTTGAATACAAGTCTGTGTCTTAGGTGTGGAAAAAGTCACACAGAAGGGATCCAAAGGTATTTATTTCTGTTGCCTTCACATTCTAATCTATTTTATTGACTGTGTCATTATTTAATGTATGAAGTTAAAATTTCAAATCACAGATAATCATTACTTTTCTCTTCATTCTCAGTTTCTCCTGGACCTTACACTGTTTACTTCATGTAAATGGGACATAGCAAAAAAAAAAAAAAGGATTCAGAGTTAAAAACCTTACTATGGCTATCTTACAAAAGACAGAAGTCTCCAAGTTACAAAAGCATGTATAACTGGACTTTTTCTCTTCTTCAGACCTAGATTAAAAGTTGAGTTAATTGTCCATCCACACTGGACAGTAAAAGATGACTGTATAAAATAATAGAAGACTTGAAGAATCTCAAAAATTGCATGGCACTGGAAGAATATGTATTTTAGATATCGGCTGTGCTTCTAAATAAGATATGAGGTCTGAATGGAATAAATTTTCTGAACCACTCTTAACGAATATTTACCAGGGTTTCATCTTTATGGGAATTGAGTTTTACTGCCAACCAACACAAACAAAGATAAACCATTCTTCTAGGTAAAAGCAAAGAACAAAATCTCTGGGTTTTGGGTTTGGTTTTTTTGGTAGTCAGATTTAATCTTTAATCTTCAAAAAAGAGCAAGTTCATAAGTACTGAGGACATACTTGCCATCTATCTTCTTCAGTACATCTTCAAATTATTTATATTTTTAAACTGAATTAATTTCATTTATTGGCGAAATTAAAAGAGACTACTCCATTTAGTATAAGTTCTAGCTTAAATCATAAGTAGTAGTTTTCTTGTATCCCCCGTAGATGTTATACTAGAAATGGCCAAAGCACCGGTGTTTCAGCTTCACTGTACCATCCAAAGCAGACAGGTGGATACACTGAGAGAATTAGAACTAGTCAACTCCATGATGCAAAGAGAAGTGACCCTCAACCTCCACCAGCCAGGAGCACTCTGATGAAATTCAATGTGCAGTCAGACTTTAGCACCAGAAACTTCTATGGAGTGGATGACATTTTCTCCATTATGGTCATAATTCTATAATAAACCACCTATTTAAAAACATAGAACCATGTTTATTATTTCCTTAGTTCAAATCAAAGAAGCCCTCTGAGATGACTGATAAGATGCAGTTAATGATGAAAGTGAAAGAGGAGAGTAAAAAAGTTGGCTTAAAGCTCAACATTCAGAAAACTAAGATCATGGCATATGGTGCCATCACTTCATGGCAAATAGATGGGGAAACAGGGGCTGACTTTATTTTTGGAGGCTCCAAAAATCACTGCAGATGGTGATAGGAGCCATGAAATTAAAAGACATTTACTCCTTGGAAGGAAAGTTATGACCAACCTAGACAGCATATTAAAAAGCAGAAACATTGCTTTGTCAACAAAGGTCCATCTAGTCAAGGCTATGATTTTTCCAGTAGTCATGTATGGATGTGAAAGTTGAACTATAAAGAAAGCTGAGCGCCAAAGAATTGATGCTTTTGAATTGTGGTGTTGGAGAAGACTCTTGAGAGTCCCTTGGACTGCAAGGAGATCCAACCAGTCCATCCTAAAGGAAATTAGTCCTGGGTATTCATTGGAAGGGCTGATGTTGATGCTGAAACTCCAATATTTTGGCCACCTGATGCAAATAGCTGACTCAAAGGAAAAGACCCTGATGCTGGAAAAGATTGAAGGCAGGAGGACAAGGGGACGACAGAGGATGAGATGGTTAGATGGCATCACAGACTCAATGAACATGAGTTTGGGTAAACTCCAGGAGTTGGTGATGGACAGGGAGGGCTGGTGTGTTGCGGTTCATGGGGTCACAAAGAGTTGGACACGACTGAGCAACTGAACTGAACTGAACTGAATCTTTCAGGAGAAAAAAAAAATAATCTCTTAGTGACATGAAAACCCAAATTTGAGAAAGAATTGTGACAAGCCAACTAAGCTGTGCTGTATTTTTATAAAATTAAGTTCAAAGAAACATATAAAAGTTATTTTCTGCAAGAAGAAGATGTTTAGAGACTCTACAAATAAATAATACCATGTTACAAACCTGAGGTCTACAAGATTCTAAAATACTGTTCCATGTTGCTGTCACAAAAGGAGTGAGCAAGTTAACTGAAAGAAAGCTTTTGGTTGCATATTAGGAGCACATTACACGGGAGCATGAAAAATAGTCTTTAGTTACCATTGCTCAGTACAAGAAACAGCATCTACTGAAAACAGCACAGAATTTATACTATAAATAAAATACAAGCCTCAAATACAAAGCTATGAAAATAGGAAAATAATTTTGCCTGCTTATTGGGAAATACATTCAGGACATTTATTGTTTTTAGTCCTGCTCCACAGAACATATTACTCATGCTGGTGTTCCTGTCCCAGCACAGAGAGGTGACCCTCTACCTAGTGCTTTACATTTGTATTTCCATCTTCCATAACATAAGAATAAATGCATAAAATGGAAATGAACTTAAATATTGCTACATGATGGAAAAGAATGATTTAGAACTGCATGGGAAAAGAACAAAAAATGTATTAATAAGTTGAATTAACTTTCATTGATCACTCCTTATGCCCTAGACACTGTAATAGGCACTTTACATAGATGACTTCAACTTAAATTTTCAAAAACAGTTTAAAAAATTAATAACTAAATCAAGGTGATGAAATAGTGCTTAAGCATGAATTTGGGGTACAAAACAGTAAGGGCAGGCCTAATCACAAAAGCACAAAAAACAAAGTCTTTTCTTCTTTTAAGCAAGAATAAACTAGGAAATGATTGATTTACAATGTTTATTAGGAACCCATAGTGCTGCAAAGAGATCCAAAGCATCTAACCCTTAGATGCTGTGTTACTACAATGGTGAATTAAGAAAAGTAAGAAAGGAAAGACTGGGCTACGAGAACACATGAAGAATAGACCAAGGAACACTTTTTACAAACTATAATGGCAATGACTACCAGAAGCTTGGTATCAAGAGCACACTAATGTTTTATTACTTAACTAGATCAGTCATTCTTTGAAAGCAAGGATCATGCAGTCTAAGTCTCATACTCCTAACATATTTATCAGCTCAGTTCAGTTCAGTCGCTCAGTCATTTCTGACTCTTTGTGACCCCATGGACTGCAGCACGCCAGGCGTCCCTGTCCATCACTAACTCCTGGAGTCTACCCAAACTCATGTCCACTGAGTCAGTGATGCCATCCAGCCATTTCATCCTCTGTTGTCCCCTTATCCTCCTGCCTTCAATCTTTCCCAGCATCAGGCTCTTTTCCAATGAGACAGTTCTTCGCATCAGGTAGCCAAAGTATTGGAGTTTCAGCTTCAACATCAGCCCTTCCAATGAACACTCAGGACTGACATCCTTTAGGATAGACAGGTTGGATCTCCTTGCAGTCCAAGGAACTCTCAAAAGTCTTCTCCAACATCACAATTCAAAAGCATCAATTCTTCAGCACTCAGCTTTGTTTATAGTCCAACTCTCACATTCATATATGACCACTGGAAAAACCATAGCCTTGACTAGATGGACCTCTGTTGGCAAAGTAATATTTCTGCTTTTTAATATGCTGTCTGGGTTGGTCATAACTTTCCTTCCAAGCAGTAAGTGTCTTTTAATCTCATGAGTGCAGTCATCATCTGCAGCCTTGTCTGACTCAATGAAACTATGAGTCGTGCCATGTAGGGCCACCCAAGACAGATAGATCACGGTGGAGAGTTCTGACAGAATGTGGTCCTCTGGAGAAGGGAATGGCAAACCACTTCAGTATTCTTGCCTTGAGAACCCCATGAACAGTATGAAAAGGCAAAATGATAGGATACTGAAAGAGGAACTCCCCAGGTGGGTAGGTGCCCAACATGCTACTGGAGATCAGTGGAGAAATAACTCCAGAAAGAATGAAGGGATGGAGCCAAAGCAAAAACAACACCCAGCTGTGGATGTGACTGGTGATGGAAGTAAAGTCCGATAGTGTAAAGAGCAATATTCCATAGGAACCTGGAATGTTAGGTCTATGAATCAAGGCAAATTGGAAGTGGTCCAACAGGAGATGGCAAGAGTGAACGTCGACATTTTAGGAATCAGCGAACTGAAATGGACTAGAATGGGTGAATTTAACTCAGATGACCATCATATCTACTACTGTGGGCAAGAATCCCTTAGAAGAAATAATGGAGTAGCTATCATAGTCAACAAAAGAGTCCAAAATGCCGTACTTTGAGGCAATTTCAAAAATGACAGAATTATCTCTGTTCGTTTCCAAGGCAAACCATTCAATATCACAGTAATCCAAGTCTATGCCCCGACCAGTAATGCTGAAGAAGCTGAAGTTGAATGAACGGTTCTATGAAGACCTACAAGACCTTTTAGAACTAATACCCAAAAAAGATGTCCTTTTCATTATAGGGGACGGGGATGCAAAAGTAGGAAGTCAAGAAACACCTGGAGTAACAGGTAAATTTGCCCTTGGAGTGCAGAATGAAGCAGGGCAAAGGCTCATAGAGTTTTGCCAAGAGAACGCACTGATCATAGCAAAGAAGACTCTATACATGGACATCACCAGATGGTCAACATCGAAATCAGATCGATTATATTCTTTGCAGCCAAAGATGGAGAAGCTCTATACAATCAGCAAAAACAAGACCAGGAGCTGACTGTGGCTCAGACCATGAACTCCTTATTGCCAAATTCAGACTGAAATTGAAGAAAGTAGGGAAAACCACTAGACCATTCAGATATGACCTAAATCAAATCCCTTACGATTATACAGTGGAACTGGGAAATAGAATTAAGGGACTATATCTGATAGGCAGAGTGCCTGATGAACTATGGACAAAGGTTCATGGCATTGTACAGGAGACAGGGATCAAGATCATCCCAAGAAAAAGAAATGCAAAAAAGCAAAATGGTTCTCTGAGGAGACCTTACAAATAGCTGTGAAAAGAAGAGAAGAGAATAACAAAAGAGAAAAGGAAAGATATACTCATTTGAATGCAGATTTCCAAAGAATAACACAGTCATAGATACACTGAATAAAGGCCAGTGATTATTGAGCAGTAATATCAGAAACTAGGAGACTCTGGTACATTTGGATAATCAAGGCTCAAGATGTTTTACATTTAAGAAGATAGCCAAATAGAATTTTTAGACATTCCAGTTATAGAACATGATTTATCCTTGACTATAAAGTGGTAATACACTCTTCCTGGTGCTAAATATCATCTCTAAGGACACAGTTACAGTGTGGCTAAGAGAATAAGAAGAGGTGGGGTACATTGTTTTCTAGCAGTTGTCATCAAAGGGAGATCACTGTTTTAGGGCTAACTGGTAATCCCCAAAGGACACCTAGACTTTAGGTCATAATTGTCCCATTTTAGTTGGTAATCACCCAACAGTCCTGTCTTCTTTGGCTCAGAAAGGAATTATGACTTCAAGCCAGTCAGTCGGGAATCCACACTGTGCTGCAGAGAAATAACACTGGTGTTACACAGCTCTGTTGCTGTCGGTCCTGTTAGCAAAGTCCTTCCTGGCTCAGCAAAGTTTGGTTACACTATGCACTGCTATAGGGAGAGGATCATTCCCAAATACAACAGCCTGGGTGTTTTTAGAGAACTCACATTTACTGAGTTCTCATACATGCCTGCAACTTTTCTAAGCTCTGTACACAATTTGATTCATACAATTCTCACATGAGTCCTGTTAGATGGATACTACAGAATCCATCCCCAGTTTACGATGAAGAATTGAAAGAGAGAGACATGGAGAAATTTGCTATAAGTCACACAGCTATTAGACAGAGAGATGATGGAACCTAGATCCAGGGTTCTATATCATATTAGTCTTCAGAGCTCCTGGTCACCATGTCACTTTTGCTGAGGTTAGCTAGAATTCCAGCTGACCCACTGTCCTCTTCATGAAGCCTCACAGTACTGGGGATCCTAAAGGCTACACTCCTTTACTCCACGGTCGTATCACAAGTTCTTCCTTTTCACTTCTCTCTGTGTGTCACGTCCTCCCTGCACTTTTCATACTCCCCCTAGCTATGTGTATGAAGGCCTAGGCAAGAAAGAAATTATGAATAAGGAAGATATTGGACAGATGCCAAAACACAGATTTGGCTTGATTAGATAAGCACAGTACTTAGAAATTTCTTAACTGCCATATCCCAACATACCCCAAGAGCCAAAAAGATTACTAGTATTATATTAAGAGAGTGAAAATAAAGTAAGGATTTTGAACACCAGAAACACCCTAAAAGCAACTCTATGTGACTGCTGAGAGACATGTTGTTCTTATTTATAAGGATATGTCCCCGATATAGAATATTGCCCCCAAAAGTCACTTTGAAAAATTCTGAAACTGTTTTCCAGACCCATTCACAAAGAGTGTAAAATATTTACTGTCCACTGCAGTCAGTGTTAATGACTACCAAAGGATAATAAATTCATTCTAATAACCTCCCTAGCTAGCAATGTACAGTGGACTGCCAGGGGAGGAACAGTACTCAGGCCAGATGCAGAAGGCTGATAGTCTGGGAATATTAACATTTCTCTAGACATAATCTGAGGACTTCACTTTTCCCCCTCCAGTTCCTGGCCTGATACACTACTGGATATAAACTCAGAAGTGTAGCATTGTTTATTTCAACATTTCTTATCCAAAATTGTTCATCTTTGCCTAGTTATTACAAATCCACAGTGAATGTAGGTGGTTCCATAAAACATTGAGGCAGTAGCTGGAGAAGGTTGAAGTTGCTCTAGGGTTTGATGTCATTTCTTTACTAGGTTGGAAACTAGACTTATGACCGTCAAGTTTGCTTTTATTATTTCACTTGTAAGGAAATAAGAGATTGTAAGAGGAGTTATCTGTGAATGATCAGATAAAATAGGGTTAAAATAGGCTCTGCATTTTCTCTTCTGTTTCACTCACAGTTACTTATAATGATCATGAAAATATTTAATGTTGAAGTCAGAAAGAACACTTTTGATAGGTAAAATAAGGTAGTAAATAAAGTAAAATATCAATAATTAAACCAATACAACAGGCACACACTGGAGCTATCCCAGGCAAGCTAGGATGGATGGCAACCCTGAAACTAAGCAATCCTCCCACAAACTGCTTTTCAACTTGGAACTGAGATTGGTAGAGCTCACCACTGTTGCTTTCCCCAAACAAGATGGGCTACTTGGTGAATAGTTTGCCGTATTTCCACATTTGCTACAGCCACACCTTCTCTTCCCACTTCTGCAGTCTCCATCTCTTCTCTCCTGTTACTAATAACCAGAAGTATGGCTGCCCGTATAGGCATGCACTCATTGGAACTGCATACATTTATTATTTTCCTTACTTACACATATCATTGCCAATCATCTTTGAGTTCTCCTTGCATATAACTTAATAGCATTTAATTGCAAAGTTCATTTTGCAGTTGTAGCACCATTTACTCAGAAAGCTTGTCATAGAGTCAAAAAGAGTGACCAATCAATTTATCAGCTACAGCCAGCACCGTGGATGGAATTTTCCAGTGCATCAAACTTAGAAGATTCTTATTCCCAGGGACGGTGAAAATGAAACTTGAGTAACTGTTTTATAGAAATGAATAAGCTGTTTGCTTTCCAAATCTTTTCCTCAGTATCCAGAGTATGGAGATCGTCTGAGCTCCAGAAATGAGTAAGTGCTTATCCTACATAAAATTCTCACACTATCTAATAATGTAATACCTATAGATTACTAAAGTTTAGTTTATGACCCATAGGCACTTTAACAGGAGGTCTGTGAAAATGTAGTGCCTTCAAGGCTCAAAGGAATGAATCCCCAAGTGAATAATTTCAGATATTTGATCCATGCCAGTATTTCTTGAATCATTACTACACAGGAAGGGATAGAGTGTTTGTTTGACATGACCCAACTCAAATGGAAAGACACCTAATGAACTGCATCACTGGGAATCCACTATTCACATAAATGAATTTTCTAAATTACTTATGCACACCTATTCATTTGCCAAACTGCACTCGCTCATTGGCATCTTAAATCATTACAAGCTTTCTAAGGGAAAGGGATGAACTTCTTGAACTATAGAGTCATCTCTGTGAGGATTCATCACCGTATTTCTGTTGCAATATCCTCAATGTCTGCTTTGTTGTAGTGGATGTTGTTCTCTCCACTCAAGGTCAGTTGTCATTTCCACTGCCATTAAACTTCCATCTAATCATGTCACCTCCTGTCCTTCTAAAAATTTATTGCTGCAAAACTGCTAAGTGGTCAAAAACTAGATGTCAAATATAATTAAGGATAGTTTGTTAAGAAACAGTCATTTGGATACTGAGTAAGCCTTATCTTTTCTTGTTTTGGATTTGGGACTAAACTGCCAAGAGTTTAAAACAGACCTTGTATAACAAGAGTTTAAAACAGACCTTGTACATGGAATATGACTATCTTCCCTTACTAAGTCTTTGTTCCAAACCTTTCCATAAAAAGGTGTAATTTTCTTCATCTCTTATTCAGTAGCCATTGCTTATCATTCATGATTTCATGTTCTTTCAGATCCAAAAAAGCAGTTAATTCTTTTCCCTTCCTTTTTTATATTATGTTTTAAAGACTCCACAAAAATAAGAAAGTCAAAAACACCAAGCAGGTAAAAAACCATCTTTAAATATCTCAGGCTATTAAAAAAAAGAAAGAAACTGCACACAGTGAACCGTGTTTGCCTATGCTGGGCTTCAGGATAGTTTGAGAGGTGAACAGGAAGCGTGCATACCACTGCCAAGTGCTCCATCTCACTCTGGTGTTCCAAATTTTAAAATTCTTGTGCTTGAGGCAAAGTCATGCTAAATCCCCTAATGTCCTAATATTAGGCATTCCTGAGTTACTTTTGTTAGTAAGTTATCCAGAAAATAGCATTATGGAAGATCCAGAACACTAATCAAAATAAAATAATGATTGATACCCTGTGGCTGAATTACACAGATCACAGGACCACCATTCCATCATATGAACTTAACTGTCACCATCATCTCTCCCAATACATTCAAACCAGAATGTCATCAGCAAAACAAAGCAGAGTGCAGAAGTAATTACCTGACTAATTCAAACAGAAATAAATTTCTTTTGTTTCAGCTATGTTATTGGGGGAATCCAGGCAGAAGTGTCTCTGCTACCTGGATTATCTAAGCAATTACCTCAAACCTCCACTTCATTCCGAATCCTGTCAAAGAACATCCACTCTTCAAATTTATAAACAATGGTATCTCTAAGCAAATTACAGAGGTAACATTTAAATCCAGCTGTCGATTCCTCCAAGGTAAAATTCAGAGCATTTTATTCTACAGCTAGCTATGCAGAGAAAGGAAATGGCTGAGAGAAATGCTAAAATCCCAAGCACAAATTTGCTATAGAATTAATATCACAATTTGTCACTGATAATGAAAGCATATAAAACAGGTCCTGACAGCATGTTATTTCTGTTGCAGATCATTCTTTATAAAATCCAAACGAGGTTTTCCTTTACAACTGTGAAATGATTTTTTCCCTAAATGTACAAAGCAAAATAATATTAATATTGTGGTTAGTAGCCATCTGCTTCATGAGAATTCTGTGCAATCATTAGTCTAAACTGATGGCATCATGGCAAGCTGCCATGTCCCAAGAGGCCAGCCTCTAAAACCCATCAACATCTCTGCATTAGTCTCAACTCTGAGAGGGTGAACCACAAACCAGGAAATCTGTGCTATGGGAAGATCCAGATCACTAAGCTCCGTTTAGATCTTGAACCCCCAAATATCTTCCCACTCCAGTCTATATTCAGAAGCATGCATCCGAAGGGCAATCCAATGGAGCCCCTAGGCAGCAAGGAATAAACATGAGGCATCTGGGTCGAATGCCAGGTCCAGCAGAGCAACTAGCAACCTGTGTTTCACTCAACAGCCGTGGTTTTCACTACAAAGTCAGGGAAGGATCAAGCTGTGAGGAGTTCAGCTTATCACAAAATCTCACTGAAGTCACCGTAACTTTTCAGTAAAACGCTGCAGAGGCAGCAACATGCAGAGGGATTCAAAGGAGGTGTGAACTAAGTAATATTTCTCACACGGTTTCCACCATAAAAACTTGCACCAGAAAAATCTGAATTTAAATGTTTCATCCGATAAGCCATGTACTCTCTTGCCATTTTTAATAGCCTGTTCTAATGATTTTCATTTAGAGATGCAAAAGGATGCTGTATTTTTAATGTTTAATCAATCTTCAAGAACTCTGTATGTTTGTAATCATGGGCCATATGAATGCTAGCAGAATAAGATATGTGTCCCAAAATGATTTAGTAAGACACACCATAACTGCTTTTCTCTGGTATCATAATCACATAACCATTTTCTTTTTGGATAGCCTAGATGCTCCAAGCAGAGGATGGTAAAAGGGAGGAAGAGGTAATATGAAATGAAGGAGTCGAAATAGAATGTTAAATGCTGTCTTGAAATACTTATAAAGATGATTCAAGTTCCCTATATGTATTGCTTAATTTTATGGGAAGATCCTTCATGGCAAATAGATGGGGAAACAATGGAAACAGTGACAGACTTTATTTTCTTGGGCTCCAAAATCATTGCAGAAGGTGACTTCAGCCATGAAATTAAAAGACGCTTGCTCCTTGGAAGAAAAGCTATGACCAACCCAGAGAGCATATTAAAAAGCAGAGACATTACTTTGCCGACAAAGATCCATCTAGTCAACTATGGTTTTTCCAGTAGTCATGTACAAATGTGAGAGTTGGACTATAAAGAAAGCTGAGCCCCAGTGAACAGATGCTTTTGAACTGTGGTGTTAGAGAATAGTCTTGAGAGTCCCTTGGCCTGCAAGGAGATCAAACCAGTCAATCCTAAAGGAAATCAGTCCTCAATATTCATGGAAAGGACTGATGCTGAAGCTCCAATACTTTGGCCACCTAGTGCAAAGATCTGACTCATTGGAAAAGACCCTGATGCTGGGGAAGATTGAAGGCAGGAGAAGGGGAAGACAGAGGATAAGATGGTTGGATGGCATCACCAACTCAATGGACATGAGTTTGAGCAAGCTCTGGGAGTTGGTGATGGACAGGGAAGCCTGGCATGCTGCAGTCCATGGGGTCACAAAGGGTCAGACATGACTGAGTGACTGAATTGAACTGAACCTTAGTGCAGGAGCAGAGACGTGACATATGACAGGGTTGAGGTCCAACTACACATGTGCATGAAATAAGTCACATTTCAAAAATCTACTAGTTTTTAGTGCAAAAATGTTGTTTCAAGTAAGTTTTGATAAAATCTTAAATGAAGGCTTGCATACATTTGCAAATAAATGCACAGACAAAAGTAACAAGTGACACGACTATGTTTTAAGCACACAAATGTAACTTGTATGCACTTATTCAAAACTCTCATAGACGAATCATGACAGATGAAAAACGCCAACAAGGAAAAGAAAACACAAGGGCATATAGCATTGTATTATTTCTTGGTCTAATTTTATGTGTATCATCACTTATTTAAAATGAAATCCTCTGAGGAAGGATCATCAATTTAATCTTGAACTGCTGTATAATTTTATAAGACCTGCCCCCTCTTCCCCGCTCTTCTAGCAGCATCTCCAAAAGGCTGAGTGGACTAAGGATAGGCAGGCTTTGTACTTCCTTCTCCTTCCACTTCAAACAAGTATCATATTCAAATGAACAAAATGTGAAATGAATCTTTAAAAATAAAGGACTGAGCTGTGAGGGATCAGGCAGAAGGCAGGAAGATTCCACCAGCCAGTGCTAGAGACAATGGGAACATTAGGAGACAAACTGGGTATTATCATTAATCAGTAGACAATGCCTGCATTCCAACTCCTGTGATTCACTGCTGAGAGCTGGTCACTTCAGGATACTGGCTCTAATATGTCTCATGACAGGATGACTCTGCCTTATGCTTCACCAAGAAAATGATCATGTTTTGCAAAATAAGAAGACTAGCAGAAACCTTACCCTCGTTTTCATTGCATATACTTATTTGCAACCGCAAAAAGCCACAGTCTTCCTGCCTCACCAGCTGCAACTTGGGGCACATTTAAAAGTGTCACAACTATTTCAAACAAATATGATACACTGAACCTCATTAGTATATTAAGTTCAAGTCATACTGAAGATTTGGGTTCAGATCTGTTTGCTTGCTGTGTTACTTAGAATAAGTTATTTAATCTCTCTAGGTTTCTGTTCCCTATCTGTAAAATGAGGTGAATACTGACCTTAGAAGGCTGTCATGAAGAATCAAAAAAGGCAACTTGTAAAGCACTGACTGTAATCCCTGGCACCTAACAGGCTTGTGATAAATGGAGTGATTACTGATGTTCAAAAATGTGAAATTTCAAGTTTTCTGAGAATTTTAGGGTCTTGTCTTTGAGTTAGAGACAACCAGACTATCTGCACAAGCTTTTTAAAATCAAAAGCTCAGAAAGTAGACAATTTCATCCCATGTCCAGATTCTGGTTCTAATAGTTGAAGATAAAATACTCTATTTTTTGACGATAAAATACTCATTTCTAAATGTGTTCTGTCAAACTGTGGAGTCCTGTTCAGGACTCTGAACTTTTCCGAGTCTTCTTGCCCTGCCTGGAAACACAAAGGCTAATTATCCTCACCCTCTACTGAAGAGAACTGTAGTAAACACACAAAGCAGTAATGAACGTGAAGCATTTTATAATCCTGAAGAGCAATATAGCACAGGCTGTTACCAACATAGCCGTGGATGAGTATCTGCTACTCCGATGTTTGAGTGCCTGTGTTCAAAGCTCCACTCTGCTAAAGGACAGTTGCGCGGCAGGCACAGTAATGAAACTCTCTAAACCATCATTTACTCATGAGCCTGATAAAGTAACTGCTTCACAGAGTCGTTGAGAGAATCAAAAGAATATGAACAAAAGCTTTTAACACATAGTCTGGCATATAATACGTGTTCAATAAATCTTAGCTACTAAAATTGCTTTTAAAGATTATTATGTATTCATGGACCTTTTTCAGTTACAAAGATTTAGTTCCCTTTCAATTTTGCAATTAGAAATTTCTTATTTTGTTGCTTTAGTGTCTGAAAATATTAACTAATTATTACCAACTTTGACACCCACTAAAAAGTTTCAAAATATTCTTTAAATGTCTTTATCTACATTCTTAAAATATTGTGGCTTGTGACACTTTTCAAAAAGGCTCATATCCATGATTCTTAATGAGCTTAGTGAAATCTCCTACATGGTAATGTTCATGGAGATATGTGATTATACTTATAAAGATTTTAGTGGTCACAGAAATAGTAATAATCGTTTTCCTCAATTCTCAAGTATTACAAAGAAGTACTAGTTCATATCACACTTTAATACCAATTAATAAAAAGGACTTTTAAAATATTCAGTGTCTCATTAAGAAAAACTAGCTTTCCCGTGTGGTTGTTCTTCAAGACCGTTATTCCAAATTAGTGATGGGAAACCATTTTCAGAAGCAGGGCCATGCCTTTGTCCACCTAGCGGCCACACAAGAGAATAGCAACATGTAAAGAAACGTCTTTGAGAACAATGACGGAAGTAAAAAACTATTTTAACACTTTTAATTTATAGATAAACCAAGGCCAAGAGACTGGTCAAGATTACAAATTTTTCAGTAAACTACCTACATGTGAAAATATTTTGTGATATTTTGAGTATTATGATGTCTGGAAAACTAATCTCCAAAATGGACTTAACTAAGGTTCTTTTAAAATTCTTCTTATCAACACCCAGAAGCTTTTTTCCAGTTTTCTTTTTTCCTTCGAAGAGAGATAATAAGTAAAGTTTCCCAGGGGCAAAGAGAGGACCTCAGCTGTGACGAGAATTCTGCTTGTGTCCTCTATGAAGGATTCCTTTTTGAGGAATAAAGACTGCCCCCTGAGGGTTCAGAAGTGCACAAAGATAGCTCTCCTCAAAAAAAAAAAAAAAAATCAGTAAAAGTCAATGCATCTTTACAGATGGCCAAGGGCCCACAATGAATAAAAAACAAAGGTCAGGAAATAAGTTAAAAACTGATTTTTCTCAACTTTGGGGTACCTCTAGGTAGAAGTAGGTATAGGTTAAGTACATACAAAGCAAAGAATAAAACAGAATTTTCTTGATTTAAGAGGTAAATTACTTTATCAGTTTATTGATAAGCTCTCTGCTGGCCCTAAAATTTAACAAAAGCACTTAAGGTTTTGTTTGAACATAAATGCAGTAGAGAGCTGAAACCATTACTCAGATATCTTAAGGCAAGTAATAAAAGAGATAGGAATAGAACAACCAAAGCATGTTTATTTTAAAATCAGAAATTTCATACCATGGCAGGTTTTGATTTTCACATCACTGCATATAGATTCCGCAGTAAACTCTCTGAATCTGTAAGTCCCTATCTAGCAATTAAGAGAATAGAACTCACTTCAAAGTGTGTGTTTCAACCTCAGCCTTTACTAACTGTGTGACTTTGAACAAATTATTTTACCTCCCATTCTTCAGCTTCCCCATCTGTGAACAAGAATGATAATAATATCTAGCATGAGCCATCAAATGGACTATATGTGATAACATATATAAAGAACAAGTAAATGACATACCGTATACATGCAATAAATGTTAGCTATTGCTCTTATCAAAATATTGTATGCATCCATTTTCTATACTGCAAGCCTGAAGAAAAAAGAATAGTAAATAAAAGTAGTTTCATATTGGAGTTTAGTATATAAACAATGTTGTCTTAGTTTCAGGTGTACAAAACAGGAGGCATGGATAGACCAGTCTTGGTCTCAAATGAGATATGTGACTTTGGACAAAGCATTTAACCTGTTTTATCTTTGTTTTCTCATCTAAAAATTAAGAGTCTCAAAATTCAAGAATCTCAAGTTTGGTAAAGATGTTAAAGATCATTCAGTCCCAAAATTGATGAGCTCATTTATAACAAGTGTAGGTCCAGTCTGGGAATGAATACCTTCAGGAATGGGACCCATTGCTGTGCTGAAGCTATACATTTCATCTTGAACAGAACTAAGAGTTTGAAAATTTTTCCATATGTTGAGCTGAAATCTACCATCTGCATGTCATCAAAGATCAAAGATGCCAATGGTAGTAAGTTGCACAATTATTTTATGTCATTAAGGAAAAAGAGACATTGCCAATTACACCATGACACAATCCTTTCTCATCATGTCAATTGTGAGAGGCATTATAATTTCAGAGATATTAAAATGGGAAAATATGGGTGTTTAGAATTAACAAAATGCAGTAACTTCCAGGGGTTTCTCCAGCTGATACTACCTGAAGCTTCTATCACATTAAAAGCCATTCTAATTTTCTTCCATATGACAGTTCATCAAGTATTTGAAAGTGTGATTCATGGCCAATTTGAACCTTCTCCTTTCCAGTCTTATAACCGTTAGTTCATTAACATGATCTTAAGTCTATGAATCATCTAAAGGTTCTACCAAATCAATTCTAGTCCATCTAGATTTCTATTTATTTATATGTAAGCACCAAGCATTTTTTTTTCAAGCACCAGAAGCTAAACTGATGATCAAAATAAATGCTCTATCTTCAGTAATTCATTGGATATACAATCTAGCAGATGAACAAGAATATGTAAACAAGGGCTCTAGCTAAAATACTATAGGTATTTTATAAAGTACAGTGAAAACACAGGAGGGAGCAAAAAAGAAAAAGGCATTTAAGTGTGATACCTGAAGAAGAGAAGATTCTAGGTGAGGTCTGGTCTATTCTAAAGATAACACTTAAACCTACACAAAGGATAATCTTTGTGTAATTGTTTTTGTTTCGTCTTTTGACAAAATGTGAAATTTTAACATTTCTCTCTCTGTGTATATATGTATATATAGTCTCCCAATGTTTTTGAACATGCATTATTATATTATTTTTCCCACTCCAGTCACTCAGTCAGTTCAGGTGCTCAGTCATGTCCGACTCTTTGCGACCCCATGAATCACAGCACACCAGGCCTCCCTGTCCATCACCATCTCCTGGAGTTCACTCAAACTCACGTCCATCGAGTCAGTGATGCCATTCAGCCATCTCATCCCCTGTTGTCCCCTTCTCCTCCTGCCCCCAATCCCTCCCAGCATCAGGGTCTTTTCCAATGAGTCAACTCTTCACATGAGGTGGCCAAAGTATTGGAGTTTCAGCTTCAGCATCAGTCCTTCCAATGAACACCCAGAGCTGATCTCCTTTAGAATAGACTGGTTGGATCTCCTTGCAGTCCAAGGGACTCTCAAGAGTCTTCTCCAACACCACAGTTCAAAAGCATCAATTCTTCGGCACTCAGCTTTTTTCACAGTTCAACTCTCACATCTATACATCACCACTGGAAAAACCATAGCCTTGACTAGATGGACCTTTGTTGGCAAAGTAATGTCTCTGCTTTTGAATATGCTATCTAGGTTGGTCATAACTTTCCTTCCAAGAAGTAAGCGTCTTTTAATTTCATGGCTGCAATCACCATCTGCAGTGATTTTGGAGCCCAAAAATATAAAGTCTGACACTGTTTCCCCATCTATTTCCCATGAAGTGATGGGACCAGATGCCATGATCTTACTTTTCTTAATGTTGAGCCTTAAGCCAACTTTTTCACTCTCCTCTTTCACTTTCACCAAGAGCCTTTTTAGTTCCTCTTCACATTCTGCCATAAGGGTGGTGTCATCTGCATATCTGAGGTTATTGATATTTCTCCTGGCAATCTTCATTCCAGCTTGTGCTTCTTCCAGCCCAGCGTTTCTCATGATGTTCTCTGCATATAAGTTAAATAAGCAGGGTGACAATATACAGCCTTGATGTACTCCTTTTCCTATTTGGAACCAGTCTGTTGTTCCATGTCCAGTTCTAACTGTTGCTTCCTGACCTGCATATAGGTTTCTCAAGAGGCAGATCAGGTGGTCTGGTATTCCCATCTTTTTTAGAATCTTCCACAGTTTATTGTGATTCACACCAGCCTGCCATTATTCCCATCAAGTGCTTCTATAATTGGGAGAGGGATTAGTAAGATAAAGGAATTTTTCCTTCTGGGTATAAGTGTAGGGCTTCCCAGGTGGTGCTAGTAGTAAAGAACTCGCTTACAAATGCAGGAGACATAAGAGAAGTGGGTTTGATCCCTGGAAGTTCTGGAGGAAGGCATGGCCACCCACTCCAGTATTCTTACCTGGAGAATCCCATGGACAGAGGAACCTGGCGGACTATAGTCCATAACATCATAAAGAGTTGCTCACAACTAAAGCACCTTGGCACGCGTGTGCACACTGGATGCAAGTGTCAGATTTTCTGTTTGTTCTGATCTACACTAGTTATTTAAGAGAATACGCTGACACTGTGCATATCCTCCTACTAGGTTGTTCCTTCTAAACCAGGACATGCTCCTTCACTGACATAGTACAGTCTGCCAAACTTGAGTTGTAAGTATTTCAGACAAATTTAGATTCTACCACTACACAGTGAATAAAATATAAAATAATTCATCAAATTTGAAGTCCACTCTACCAACCAGGAAATGCTCTGAGTATTCAAATGTCCAGTGTAGGTCAATAACATTTTGCTGCCATGCATTTATTTAATTTGGAAATCTCCTGGCTATTGCAATCTACCTATAGTGATGAGTCAAATGATCAAGAGGGAAATGTCTTAATGCACCCTGGGATCCAACCCATTTTAAACACAGGATTGGAAACTCTCCCAGAATAAGAAAACCTGGATAAGCACATGAAGTTTATATGAATTTATTTTATCTTGTATTGAGATGTCTGTGGCTCTCACAAAAAAGGAATTCCATCGAGGTTTCCTGTCTCCTTTGTTTCAGTTCAATAATACCGAGAGTAGTTAAAACTTTCTCCCCCCTTAAACACTGATGTGTGTATGCGTGCATGGGTGTATATGCATGTGAACACACACAGGGCAAAGACAGGAAATAGCCCTTATTCCTCACTATAATCTGTTCACTTATGCACACCATGATAACTAAGTAATAAACATTGTAACATGTAGACTTTTTTCTGGTTGACATTGTAGATTTTTTCTGGTAACAACACATTTGAGGCAAACTTTAGAGGGAAGATTTGGATGAAGCAAAACTACCCATGCCAAGATTCTTAATTAGGCACATGGTTTTAAAAGTGAACTTTTTTCTCCTAATCAAGAATAACTGTTGATGATCATGAAAATGTTTTTATCAGGTAATCATTGCATACAGATGCACACTACTGAAAAGAAAGTCAGAAAACATGTAATTATTTATTTATATGCATCCCCACTATAAGGATAATATCACTTCTTAATCATCTGAAGAGAGATTTAGTGGAAGTTGAAAAATCCCTCATCAAAATTAATATCCCTAATAATGGTCTATGAAGGAGTATTTTTAAAAAATTGAAATTTTGCAAGCTGTAAAAAGAGAGAAGCACAAGTTATTTTGACTGAAGCATATAAAATAATGAAGTAGTCTAAAAATTAATGAGACACTTCAGCTGCACCAAATTACTAAACAAAACAAGAGAATGTGTGGAATGGGACACTTTTGGGAATGTATTCCCAGTTCACAAGAGCATTCCCTTGCTGCTGCCCTCCATTTGGGTCCTGAAGGTAAAAGAATCTGCCTGCGGATACAGAAGACATAACAGATGTGGGTTCAATCCCTGGGTTGGGAAGATCCCTTGGAGAAGGAAATGGCAACCCATTCCAGTATACTTGCCTGGGAAATCCCATGGATGGATAAGCCTGGCAGGCGATAGTCCATGGGACCACAAAGAATCAGACATGACTGAATGACTGAGCACGCAACACATGAAAAGGCTCTGTGTAGGGGACCCTGCTGCCTCCCTCTGCCCCAGCCCCCGCCCGTGCAAACTGGTCCGGGGAACACTTGACCAATCAGAACTGCTTTCCAAGAAATTGGAAATGAAGCAGAAAGAGAAACATTCTTTCCAACAGGTAAGCTCTGGTACAGTCAGTGGTACTGCACTGAAGGTCTGACTGAGTAACAAAGAAGGCCAGTGTGAAGGGAGACAAAACAGAAGCATAAGCACAGTGAGGACAGGAAAACAGTACTCTAAGCTGAGTACTCGTGGCTTCCCAGTACCTGTTTCCAAGTCTTTCCAGAAGCCCTGCAGAATTTCCACTCTTGAGTTTCAAAAGAAGACTCTACATGATGATAGCGAAGACCCTCTTATCTGTTTAACTCTCTCTAATTAGCTTCTGTTACTTGCCAACATGTTTTGGTGTGCCAGAGAATGAACTAGAAATAGTACTAATATGACACTGGATAATTGTATAACCTTAGTAACTCTCAGTTTTTTATCTCTGAAATGAAAATGAAATAATTCTGGATGTTTACATACCAGATAATCATTTGACCTTAATAACTCTCATTTTTTTATCTTCAAAATGAGAATGAAATAATTACGGATATTTAATTGAAAACAATGACTGCAGTAAATAATGCTAGAAATCCTCAAATATCACACAAAAATCTTTTTTAGTATTAAAAGTGCTGTCCTTTATGTAATATTGCCACTTGAACTATCCCAAAGCAAACTGACTGCTTATCCATTCTTAATAACAAGTAGTTGCTTCAGTCACCTTTGATGTGTAGTTTAGTGGGATTAGAGAGTAGTATATTTCAAACAATTAAAGATTTCCTTTGTGAGATATAAACTTGCTCAATAGGGAGAACATTAATTTCACTATTGTTCCATTTTTACTATAAAAATCAGTTATTCTGCACATCTTTCTGCAAAAGGCAGTCTTAAAATGTGTTTTTTTTTAATGGTATATATATACATATATGTATACAGTTTTACCAGTAATATTTCTGACTCTTCTGCTTTCCAGTGTTCATTGCCTTGGACATGTTATTTAACCCATGCAACGCCATCATCAATCTGCTTCCTTTGTCCTAATGGGGAAAAAATCAGACCACTTGTTGAAAGAAGAATTCAATAAAATGATCTGTGAAAGTACTCTGTAAGCTATAAAGGACTGTAAAAACTGTAGAATTCATAATCTGAGGAATGGAAGCAGCTTTCTTCTCGCCTACCCTTTCTCTACAAGATTCTGAATAGCTGCATGAAGAGAAAATGTTCAGCCTCCTTTTTGTTAAGTTGGTGGCAATTCTCCATTAAAGGAAGATCTTTTCAAGAAAGAAATTCAAAGTCTTTCCATCTTCCATGTGTGGAACATCTGTGCTAAAACCATTCCATACACACTTCTTTGAAGCACTGACTGCCTAGAGGAAATACTTTGATTTTGGCTTTATTTAAATGCCTGAACTTCTATTGGAGAAACAAAAGATTTTCTAGTAAGAGCTCAGTTGGGAAGGAGACCAACCTCCAACCAGTTTAACCACTCAGAGGCCAGAGTAGCCTGGATCTTTTTAGCACACCATGCTGTGGAAATCTCCCCGCAACTTAAAGCATACACAAACAGATGGTTTGGGATGCTACTGACCCCGGGTGCGATCACTGTGGTAATTAGATTTAATTTTCCTAATCCAACAGTGCCTGGCTCCATCAGGTCTATATCTTTTATGTATAAAACCATTACTCTCACTTAATAATACGTCATCATGCTTAAGATTTTGCAGCTGAGTTCCCTAATATTAGAAATTACTTTTTGGTTACTATACGTATAGCTATGCCAACTGCTATGTGTACCTAAGAGTTCAATTTGGAGGTTACCCTACTTCAGGAACTTTCATGAAAGATCACAAATGGGAGGCAGACCTGAATATCATTACACTCTCTTCTGCAAGTCTTTTGTGTCCTTGTATTAACTCATTTAGAAAGATGGAATCAGCCATAAGTCAGTGGTAAGCCTGAAGTGTTTGGGTTCGACGGTTTCTGCAAGCCCAAGGAAGCATGGCTTCATTTTACAACATCTTGGGGTTACTCACTCCAAAAGAGTGACAGAGATCATAGGACTATGTGAAAACCTGTCTTCCCAGAAGAAAAGGAAAGACGCGTCTGAATCTATGTCTGCTTGCGTCTGGAGAACGCCTGTTTATGTTGTGAAGAAAAGCCGTCAGTACTGTTATCTCAAGAGACTGGGTTTGTTTTATGTGTGTGCATGTTATGCGTGCTATAACACGAAGCTGGCCAACTGATAGCGCAACGAGGTACCATGTCCCTGGGAATTGTAATTGCTTGGTCGGTATAAAAAAAAAAAAAAGAATATCCAACCGTTACAGATGATCGCACAAGGTGCATTTTGATAATATAAAGGAGGGTACAGACGAAGTCACGCAAGTTCTGAATATGTCTTAACCCCCCAAAAAATAAGAAAGGAAGAGAAAGGAAAGCCTGGAGCGGAGGGAGTGTTACAGGGAGCGAATTGCTCAGGACTTCAAACACAGGGAGTCATTCTGTCAAGGGGAGGGGGCGGGCGGGGGCAGGCACTGGGCCTCTCTAACAAAGTCCTCCTCTCTTTGCTCCCTCCCACTTCATTCACTTGCAAATCAGTGTGTGCCCACAAGAGCCAGCTCTCCCGAGCCCGTAACCTTCCCATCCCGAGCTGCAGTTTCAGCCGCGGCAGCGAGAACGGCTGAGCGGGCAACCGCGGCGGTGGCGGCGGCGGCGGCCGAGGCAGGAGCAGCCTGGGCGAGTCGCAGGGTCTCCCTGGGAGCAGGAAGGCGAGCGGAGGTGGGTTCGGTCTCAGTTGGCGATGGTGCATGCCTTTTCTTGTTTTAATTCTGTAGCGCTGATGGAAGCCAATTAGAGAGAGCGAGCCCTCCTCGCGCGGTGGGTGCCGCACGCTGGAGTTAAGAGGGATGTTCAGCCTGCGAGCCCGGGTCGGGGCGGGCGCTCGGGTCCAGTTGCGCGGGCGGCGCTGCTGCCGCTGCCCAGAACGGGCGCCGGTTCCCGGGGAGCTTCAGCGCCGCTCCTCCGCCTTCTGGTAAGACCGCGGAGGGGCTTGCTGGGGGCATATGTGACGGGGCCGCCGGGAAGAACCCGTTGCCTTTCTCTCCTCTGGCAGAGGCTGCCAAGGGATCTCCGGCATTTGCAAAGTTGGCTGGTCAATTACCAAGGGCGCTGGTGCGTGCAGGACCCGCGGAGCGGTTTGGGGCTTGATTTATTTCCACCTGCCCACATCACAGGGTCTGTGCAGGGACTGCTTTGGCTGGGTTACATTTCCTTGGTTTGGGAGCCAAAGCAGAAAATTGGGTAGCTTGAAAACTCCCGAATACTCCCAATAAGGAAAACTTAGGCTAAAGAGATGATTTGTCTCAGAGAAGAAGCTTACTAAAAAAAAAAAAAAAAACTGTTAGCTTGCACGCCGGGGGCAACGCCTGCCGGCTCACATAGGGCAGAAATGCTTAGGTTGCAAGGAAAGTCCAACACTGGACTCCGAAAATGGAGCACACTGTCCAGGGAAAAGTCATGTGGAAGACGGAGCTCGCTTGTGCTCTTCCAAGGCTGGCCAGGCACAAATCTGGGGGAAACCGCCTCCCCCGGACTGGTTGGAGAGCAAACCAAGTGCGCCTGGTTTTCCGGTGTCCGATGCAGGAAAAGTGACGCCCCCGGTGCGATATTCCGGAATTGAGTAACAGGGAATCTTGCTGTGTTGTGTACTGCAGAGCTGGGATTACTTCTGTAGTTATTCTTATGCCAAGAGTTATGGGAGATCTCGGAGATGGGAGATGCTGGAGAGGTCAGCGTGGTGCCGAAGTGCTGTCACCGCTGCAATCAAATCCATATTTTATGGGTCGTTATATGCAGGTCCTTGTTAGTGCAAGGGGCTGTTCACCTGAGTTCACTACAGAGAACACCCAAGTACCAAGAAGTTTAATCATCTGAAATAGCCATACATTTCTCTCCCCCCCAACCCTCGTGTTTTTTTTTTTTTTAATAAATACATTTTAATTATGATATTCACACTATGGAGGTGTATCACCCCATATCTCAGCCAATTTTCATTTTCACTTACTGAAGCACATAATGTAGGAAAGAAGAGGATTTTTCCTGCAAAAAAACAAAAAATGTTGCTGCTGGAGTGGGTGATGTGTACATGTCTGGCTGCTCTGGAGGGGCGCACATGCGAAATATCGGTTCTCTGAGTGGTTATAATCCAGGGGGTGCAAAATCCTCCCTGTATGGGAAAAGGAACACAGGGATATACCTTGTTAATGCACAACTCTTCTAAGAATGAAGAACAAATCAGCTTATACAAACGGTGAGCAGGGATTACTTATTTCCTTTCTTTTCTTGCTGATGCCTGTACCTGAAAAAGGAAAAGCTTTAGTATTCTACTTTAGGAGAAAAAAAAAAAATCTTCCAGTTTGGCTTCAGCATCACCCTTTGTGTTTCAGTACTTGCATAGCTTGGTGCTAGCTATTTTTTTAGAGCCAGAAAACAAGTTGTGTGAAGAAAGAGGATATGATCAAGCAGATGTCTTCATTATGTCATAGGAGGAGGGCAAAGTTTATGCCAGAGGCCAGATTTTCAATGCAGAGCTCAGAAACTTAAAAAAAAATCCAACAATTTACTGGAAAAATGCAATCATGCAGGATTATATCTCACCCATTTTGCTCTTTGATGTGTTCTAATTAAAAAGGTATTGGGGAGAAATAAAAGGCAGATCCTTTTCTACCTGTTTTGATGGTTCATGGCATACTTCAGAAGCAGAGGAAGTAACCAATTTTTTCAGAAAAACATGAGAAGCAGCAGTATATCTCTAAAGGAAAACAGCAATGGTTTAGTTCTACTGTACTTGTCTGCAATTATCTTTTGCTACCTTTGTAAGTGACAAACTGGTGTCTCTGCAGGGACTTTTAGTCCCTTTACTATCTGGCTTTTACATCAATTTATTGCAATTATATTTCTTAATGCTAACTCTGCAAAGATAATATATAGAAACACAATCATTTTCTACTAAGTTGCCTACTATCAGAAAATGTGTATATTACCTCTTCCACCCACCACTTCCATCAGCTTTGCAAGTAAAAATTTACTGAGGCACTCTTCATTTTAAAGCAAAAATCTCTCTTGAAAATATTGTTCTGAGATACTTGAAAACAGCTAATATCAATAGAAAGCATAACTGCAGCTCCAGGACATCAAATGATACTTCCTTTTTCCAAATGTATCAATAACTTGGAACAACAGGTTCTTAATATCTAACCAGAGCTAACTGAGTGATTGTACCACATAAGGATAAAAAAAAAAAAAAGATAAATATGACAAATAATCTGAATGAAACCATGTTTCTCCCTAGGGAAGTAAAATGTGCAGTCCCCCCTTCTGGCCCTTACTCGCTTTGCAGTCCGGAATGCCAGCTTTCTGAGGCTGAATCCTTTGAACTATAGAAACTTTTTTTTAGTTGGAAAGGACCTCTAGTGGGTCACGCCATGCACTTCTCCCTGCAGTTCAGCTGCATCATGGATTTTGTTATCTAAGATAATAAGCATATAACAGCTTTCCCTCCACAGACAAGACCATATTCCCAACTCCTTTCATGACATTTATTCCAGGTCAAGACCATTACTATCATTTGTATAGTTCCTCTAATTTCAGGAACCCAAGAGTATTTACACAGTTTCTGGGTATCTAGACCTTTGATAACTTCTCTATGATTCCAAATGAAAGCAATGGCCAATTAATAAAGAATTCACCACTACTAATATAAAATTTTCCTTATTTCTCATCTTGCCAAGATTGTACTTCCTTCACTCAAATTTACCCAATAGTAATAATGGCATTATAGTTATGACTCAAAAAATTCCACATGAAGAAGCCCTACCATAGGGGTTCAGGCAAATATATGAAGCAATTGAAAAAAAAGTAGAAAAAATGAGGCAGAAAAAAATTAACTAACCTTTCAGAGATCCATGAACATTGACAAGTTATACTGAACTAGAGGTTTCTAATTTAAAGAAGCCCCCATTCAAATAAGCATATACTAAAAATCCAAAAGATATTTACATGCATATCACTCTTATTCTAGGAGGTGTTTGTCTTCCTCCCTCTCTCTCTCTCTCTCTCTCTCTCTCTCTCTCTCTCTCTCTCTCTCTCTCTCTCTCTCTCTCTCTCTCTCTCTCTCTCTCTCTCTGATGTATCACAACATATTTTAGGTAACCTAGTCCTTAAAAAAAAACTCTGCCTGGAACTTACATAGTAAGATAAGTTCTATAGGGGTGAATCAGCCTCTTCTGCTGACGGTCTGCAGGTTTCAACTTTCAATTTAAAAATCTGTTCTAAAGTTTGAAATGTGTTCCAAATGAGATAACATCCAGCAGAAGCCAGTTGCTTCTGCTGCTAGCTTAGTCACAGCAGCCCATTCTTTGGGGTCGATCAGAATTAGGGTCTCGCTTATAAAAATAACAAGCAGTGACTCAGTCTGAATTGCATTTTTTAATAGTGTTTCAGCCTAGCTAGTGTCTACTGAGCTTACCTTATTTGCTTCACAAAAAGGTGAAAATGTAGATAATCAAACCTTCTTTGGTTAAATTTTTTTCTGAATAACGACTCTAAATACAAAGACTCAAGAACGTCATGTTAATAGGGGAAATTGCTGAAAGAAGAAAATCAAAATTCACACACACAGAGCACCCAGTTGTGACACTGTTCCAATGATATTAGAGAAGAAATAAAAAATGCACAGATTGGGTTGATTTTTTTTCTTTGTTCTTTTTTTTCCTTTTCATTTTTTCTCTCCATTAGGATTTTTGTTTTATTTTGAACACAGATGAGAGTTTAAGGCACTTTCCTAGATCTAAACAATATTTTTGTCTTGAGTTTTCCTCTTATGAAGATTAAACTGGCCTACATTTTTAAAGTTCCTATTCCTAAGAAACGCTCACTTTTTCAAAGTAATCAGATGAGAAAATTCAGGTTTTCTCTAATTAAGGTTTACAGCCGAAAGTGTACAGTCTTTGTAACCCCATCACTCACAAGTGGGGAGATAAGGCAAGAAAAGTATACATAACCCTTGAAAAAGGTGATACACCTTGATTTACTACATACAGATGTAAATGGAGTAAAGTTCTTTTAAGCCAAAGTGATTGGGTCAGAGGGGTCAAGATACAGCCAGTATTCTAGCTGGTCAAGACTGAACTATTCAGGAAATTTTTAACTCTTCCAAGAATGAAAACTAACTGAAGAATGAATCCTGTGAGCACAGATGCATAAATGCAGAGTGGACACATATGCAGAAGGTTGTGTCCCCCATCCCCACAGATTATTAGAGATTATTTTACCTTGTTTCATCTATTTAATATCATTACACTAACATTGTTGGGTGCTCATTTCCTGTATAAATCATATCACCTTGGCTGAGATTTATAAGAGGAAAAGTTTAATTAAAGCCAGAATGTTACTATTAAATTTGATGTGCAGTATAAATGAGCAGCATGGGTCCAAAGCTTTTCCCACCATACTTAGTGCTATCTTGTGAAAGAGAACAACTTAGGAAGAAGTTAAGGAATTCAAAACTGGCCAACACAGGGTATAATTTATCTTCATATTTCATCACTTGAAAGAGCATTGTGTTTTTTCTCTTTCTGTAATTCCCTAATTTGGTAGATCTGCCCAAAAGATGTTCAGAAGACCTAGTAAGTTATAGGAATGGAAAACAGCAAGAAAAAATTAAGTTGAGGTGGTGTCCCAAGTGACTACATGAAAAGAGATGGGACGTGAATTTTTATATAAAAGGAAAATGTAAGAATAGAAATATAATTAAAGTCACCATTTTTATACAGGGTGCACTTTACACTTTATAAATACTGCTATTATTAGATACAACTTTATAAACATGATTACATCATTAACATGTTTAAAATCACTATGTTTCTCTAACATGGAATGTAAATTTGAAAGTTATCCTTTAAAAAAACCACCATCTAAAGGAAATGATTCTCCATGGATCATAAAATAAGCAGAGGAGTACATTTTTAAAAAGTGGTCTGAAATCGCAGCAGAATCAAATGAAGATTTCTTAATGCTTTGAAGAATACTGACTCTTTTCTATTATCTTTATTATTCTTCAAAGTAAATAGATATACTATGTGTCCTTCTGATAACCTAAAGTATACAAAAGTGATGAAGACCAAATATAAGTCATTCATTTGGATTCTATATGTGGTATCCTCTTTTATTTAGCCCCTTTTTGGTTTGAATTTCTAGGAAATTTCTGTTTGAGCCAAGCATTTAATGAATGTACTGTTAACAAACACTTGTGGTACCTTAGAAGTAAAAGTGTGACTCTCTGAGAAATACAGAGCAGCAGAGGGCATGGGAATGATTTGATTATTTTGACCAGAGCAATGCAGGTTTTCAGGCTGAGGAAAATGTCTGTAGCTTATTCATTTCTTAAAAACCACTTGAAAGTATGCAGTAGGGTTTATAGTTGTAGTAAAAAGAATTGTGTGGGGCATTTTTCTGAGCATAATAATGATACTTCTTATAAGAGAATAAATTGTCTTCACTTATGTTCAGAGAGAGCCTTAAGTTGGAGGGGGTATTTCAGGAAGGTAGCTAAAAATAACAGCTATTTATTTCAATGACGGGGGGCATCACAACCTCATGGCACCCCAAGGGCCTCAGTCCTTTCTTAGTGCACTGACAAACTCACTATATGGATAGCTTTGGGGACTGTAGGTAGAGCTGAATAAGATTGTGTTCATTTCCTTCCTTATTTGATGAGTAAAATAATTATTTCCTTTCTTATTTGATGGGTAAAAATAATTTTCTTCTTTTATGACCACAGTTTTGTTATTTCATTCCCGTCACAGTTCAGTATTTGTTCTGAATAATTTCTTTCCCAAGAAGTAAAATTTTATAAGAAAAGGGGTAGAGGGTAGGGGTGGAGGAAAGCAGGAAGGAGAAAGGAAGAAAGACATCCTCTTAACAATACAGTAATATTATAAATGGTTGATGGTGATAAGCCATTTCCATTAAACTCTACTCTATTATCACCATTCAAAAAGTCAGGTAGTTAACCCAGTCTTTATTGACAGCTTGACAATTATCAGAGAATGTGAGACACAGAAAGGAGTTTAGACATTACTTTACCCAATGCCAAGGGCTTCACTGGTAAAGAGTCTGCCTGCAATGCAGAAGAGCAGGGTTAAATCCCTGGGTTGGGAAGACCCCCTGGAGAAGGAAGTGGCAACCCACTCCACTACTGTCTGGAGAATCCCATGGACAGAAGAGCCTGGTGGGCTACAGTCCATGGGGTCACAAAGAGTCAGACACGAGTGAGTGACTAAAACCCAATGCCCATCATTTACATTTGAGATACCTGATGACCAGAGAGATGAACTGACTTGTCCATGGATCAACTGAATTCATTTTGTTCATTATCTCTATCTCTTCTGTAACCTGAGCTCTAGCTGTTGAATAGTATAACTTTTTATCATCTCCACTCAATTCTGCCATTAAAAATTAAAAGAGAAATTTAAATCTATAATATCATTATTTATAAATATGCTATAAAGGAGCAGGCCTGGAAACTTATGGAGAAAATAAGGATTTATAACTCTTTAGGAATTTTACGTGTTTGTACACTTTTGTAAAGCTCCTATTGCAAAGAAGAATTAAAATTTTCCTTCAAAATTTTGACAATTACTTGGGAGACTGATAAAATGTAGGTTTTTATTTTATTTTTAATGATTTTGATGGTAGTCTTGAGTATCAGTAATTTGGCAGGCTAACCAGTCATGTGTGCATTTTTGCAAAAAAAAAAAAGGTTTATTGGTCAGTGATCAGATATGAAACATGATGACAACCTATTTATTGTGTTTTTTTATAACTTTTCATTTATTCAATTTAAGGACTGAGACAGTGACATTCCCACTTCTTTGGAGTTAAAATGTCAATTTTTGCATGAAAGTGTGTGGATAAATTATGTTGTTTTTTCCCTTGACAAAATGAAAATCTGCAAGCAACCCAATGTCAACCCTCCCCTATTTAAAAAAGTAACTGTTAATGTTCCATGAAATCCAAAAGTCCAAGGACCACTGGGTTAGATAATGAATAACATAATATTGAAAAATGACTGACTTAGTTTTCTTCCTTGTTTGGATGAACAGAAAGTAAAGGGGAATTACCTTTGGAATGATAAGCCAAATAGCCCAAAAGTTAAAAGTCATTCTATCAAAAGGTATTTTTGGATCCCTTATTTAAACTTCATAGAGATTAATAATAATATTTCGAATAACAATATAATCTTTGACTATATTAATAGGTCCTCCAAAATTGTACTTTGCCAAGGTCATGGCCAAAATGTGTCATTGGCAATGAATTCGCCTATTTGATTACATAGTGGATTATTCAGTGGAAAATAAAAAGTTTTAAATTTATATATAGTTTTTCTAAAAACCCAGCCAGCTCAATTTAACCATGCTATGCTAAGTCACTTCAGTCGTGTCCGATTCTGTGTGACCCCATAGACAGCAGCCCACAGGCTCCCCCGTCCCTGGGATTCTCCAGGGAAGAACACTGGAGTGGGTCAATTTAACCATACCCATTATTAAAGGGGTATTTTTTTCCTAAAAATAAACTTTATATAACTGTGAATAAAGACAAATTTCCTAAGGTGCTGATTGATTTGTAGTTTAAGGTATGCATTGTTAGGTCAAAAAACAGTTGCTTTCTACATTTCAGTCATGAAAATGAGCTTATCACATTTTTAGCTGCAAAACTTAAACCTCCTTTGCAGGATTAAAAAAGGGGAATTTTATTAATCAACTATCATTCATTTTATAAAATGTTTGGAACTGCTCAGTTTCACACTCAACTAAAATATTTTAAGCTCTTCTTAGCAACAGGTTGTGATTTAACACTGATAAAAACTGTGTGGTTGGACTGAGTAATCATGATGAAAAATGATAAAATTCACCAAGATTCGTATAGTACTGCTGATCCTAATTTGTATCAAGTAGAGCTACTCTATCTCCCAGTAACTATTTGCTAGTTAATTACTTATATAAAAGTATGTAGTTGAGATTTTGTCAGTGTTTCATAAAGAAATAAATTCTGTGAGGGAGGCCTTGTGATAAATATCAGTGCCACAGTTTTACTCTCTTTCTGACTCATATCCCTTTATATTAAGAAAACGATGTTTGGGGCAGATCATTATTAAGACAACAGAGTGAAGGGGTCACTTACTGGTTACTGTCATCAAGAGGAGGTGGTTCCAAACCTCCAGATCCAGCTCTGCAATAATTTTTGAATTCAAGGAAAGTCTATTTACCTGCAGGTAAAGTGCCTTTGAAATAAGTGAAGGCACACCGAATACAGGTCTCGTATTTTAAAACTTTGTCTCATGATACTTCCCTTCTTCAGTATGCTTTTTATTCTCAGATGCCAGATTCCAAGATATCTTTACAAATAGCACCATGGTTTTATTTTTCAACTTCCCCCTGCCTTGAGTTTAAATGTGTGTTTACTCTGTATTCTAAAAAGACAATGCAATTAAGTTTAAGAGATGACCCAACAGAGGGAAGGACACTACTAGATGTCGAGTGATCATGTGAAATGACTTTCTCACCAACTAGAATGCTAAACAGGACAGTTACTGTATTTAAAATATGAAGCTGAAAGCTACAAAAGAGTAAAATGCTCCCAAGTGATTTAGTTTAGTCTGATGTAATGAAAGATTTTTATACAGCAGACAGAGAGGGGACAAATTTTTGAAACCTATGCTGGGTTAACTGTGCACCAAAGAACAAGAAGTTTGCTTTGCACTGTGGATATTCTGAACTCTAATAGAGCATAGGTTTGCTTCCCAATTTCTCACTACATTAAAATAAATTTTTAAATGGCTTATTTTTTTTTCCTCCATATGAAAATCACAGCTGTTTAGAAAAACCAGTCACGAAAACAAGAGCCAAACCTGCCCTGATTTGTAATTAAGAAATAGGCAATGATATCCATGATGTTATCAAGAAGGACTTTAAAGCAAGTGAAATTTGGGCTGCATTTTAAACTCAGTAATCCCAAGAAGTAGCTACAGGGCTCCAACTGCTCAGGAGATACTGCACTTGTCAAATACTTTGCAATTTAGTTTTCACCTGATTGACAAGTTCTCCTGAAAACAGTGCCAAGACTTTGGAAATTTTCTTGAGTCCCTGCACAGAGAAAGCCCACATGATACAATTACAAGATGCCTTGTGGAATGAACAAATACAGGCTGGGGAGAAAGGAGAAGATGATTTTAAAATATCACTTCTTTCATCTCAAGATCACAGTTTTAAGATGAAGGCATCACTAGCAAACGTAAGCATATAGTGAAGGCTGAATAAATGCTTACTGTGAAATTCTCCTCATACAAACTGCAAAAGATTCTCTTACACAAATACTTCTCCAATTTATTTCCTTTTCAAGTTTATTCACACCAGTGAAAAAATTCAAGTTTTCTATCCCATGCTATACTGTTTAATAATTTTGACTGTTAGAAGAGGCCAATTTCAAAGGAAACCCTATCATTGGTGTCCTCAGAGCTAGAGAGACTAAGCATGTAGACAGAGCTGCTCAGCTTTCAAAATTGGCCACCAGACCTCTTCTTCCTCCAGGCAGATTTTTATTAAACTTGGTATTAAACAATGTTGCCTGGAGCCTGATTAACAATTGATGCCTTCCTAAGCAGATTAACAGAAGTCTGTCATTTTGATTTTTTAATTCCTGTGTTTGGAAACAGGATGCACCTCTGAGTTTACACTTTCAATTTATGTATTTTATTTTCAGAATTCAAACTTAAACATTGTTCTTTTCTGAATTTTTTTCTTTTACAGTTTTAGTATTCATGTGTGTTACTATATATTTTCTATGCTAAATAAAGCAATTGCTTTTTTGCTAAGTGATTTTTTTTCTCTCATTCAATCAATCCTAAATGTTCTTTTAAAAAATATCTTAAAGATATTTTGAATCTGTTACTTTCAAGAACACAAGAAGATTATTGGAAGTGAGTAGGATAATAATAAAAGCTAATACTTAGGCAGCACTTAACAATATTTCAGGCACTATTCTAAATGGTTACATGAATTTAGTGTTCACAACAATTTTTTGAAGAAAACACTATTAATCTTCCAATTTTACAGACAAAACTGGGAGAAAGAGTAGTTAAGCAACTTGCCCAAGGTCACACAGCTAGTACATGTCAGAGCTAAGATTAAATCCTGGCAGTCTTGATAGCCCATACTCTTAAATATTAAATTTTTGTGCCTTTTGTGCTTAATATCTATGTATATATACCCAAACAGATGGTAGACAGATGAACAGATTCAAATGTTTGTATCTCAAATTCAAAGATAATGTCAAAATTGTAAGGATATTTATACATGCATTTTTATATATGCAATATATGTAACATATACATATTTCTCAGGAATCAAAAAATATAATTTTAAAGAAAATGAGAAACATCTTTCCCTTTCAAGTCTCAGTGAATTTATCAGTATATTCCCACAACAAGTTAGATCAATTAATTATAGCCCAAAGCAGCAGATACCAGCCTCACAAAAGCCGTTTAGCTTTAGGCCTAGCTTTTCACTTTAATTTAAGTCAGTCTTACAATCACTTACTGTTGGTCCCAAGGGAAGCCTGGCAAGTTTCTGGAAGGTTTAGACTCATCAGTCATTAATTTATTCATTCTATAATATTTACTGAGACCTTCCTGTGCCCAATGCTGGAGAGATACTGGGATGATAAGACAACATACATAGCACTTTGGGGGAAACATTCTTTCCTCATATTTTATACAAAATAAATCCCATAAGAATTAAAGAGTAAGAGTATAAAACAAAACTGTAACTTTACTGAAATTAGATAAACATATATTTATAATCTTGGGTAGCAATTGACTTCCTAAGCATGAAGCCAGAACTTGAAAACACAGTGAAGGAAGTCTGCAAAGTGAAGGAATGCAGGCTTTAGTAATAACAAGCCAATAGTGCCAGCTTTGTATAAAAATGAATAGGACATTCACAGTTCATTTTACTCGTATTCGCCCCATACTTAGATCTTACATGAACATGGAAATTAGTCTTTCATTTCAGGTTACATTATGATCGATTTATAGGGTCTCTATTCATTTTCAGATTTGGTATTTGACCTCCTGCCCCAGCTGAGAAAGAATCACCACATCCCTCTTCACTGCCAAAAGCTTATTACAGTTTTATTTTTAATAGTATGCCTCAAAGTACTTTAGACGTCCCAAGTGGTGCTAGTGGTAAAGAACATGCCTGCCAATGCAGGAGACCTAAGAGATGTGGGTCCAATCCCTGGATTGGGAAGATCCCCTGGAGGAGAGCATGGCAACCCACTCTAGTATTCTTGCTGGGAGAATCCCATGGACAGAGGAACCAGGTGGGTTACAGTCCATAAGGTCACACAGAGTCGGACATGACTGAGGCAATGTAGCATGCTGTACATGGAATATTTTCATGTTGTTTCTTTCACTGATCCCTACAGTTCCCTTGGTGAGTTTGTGGCCAACATTACGTAGAAATGCTTTTCATCAAGAAATCACAAGAAATTAAGATTTAAGTGATGGAGGTCTAATTTAATTCAATAACTATTGAACCAATACTTAGGTGCAAAGCATTGTGTTGGTGCCATGGATAATACCATGGCATCCAGTTGGTTACAATATGCATTAAATATAGGCCTACCTTGGATATTGTAGGTTTGGTTCCAGACCACTGCAATTAAGCAAACCACATGAATTTTATGGTTTACTAGTGCACATAAAATATATACTGCATTAAGTATGTAACAGTATTATGTCTTTAAAAATGCACAAATCTTAATTTAAAAATACTTTTTTGCTAAAAAATACTAACCATCACCCAAACCCTCAACAAGTTGTAATATTTTTGCTGGCAAAGGGTTTGAAATATTGAAAGAATTACCAAAATGCGACAAAGAGACAAAGAGTGAGCAAATGCTGTTGGAAAAATAGCACTAATAGACCTGCCCAATGCACGGTTACCACAAACCTTTCATTTGTCAGAAAAATACAGGGAGGTATACCTATATTAAATATGACTGTTAGAAACTGCCATTTTAGAAACTTATTCAATGAATAAGTCAGAATTGAGCCTTTCAGTCATGAAACAGACTAAGGTCTACCATTATTAAATCTAGACTAATGTATTGACATCCAAGCTTGGTACCAATATTAATATTCAGCTCATGTACACCAGAACAGCTGTCCAGGTTGCTTACCTCCAGTGTCCCCATTCATCTTCACTGACCAAATCTCACTAGATATTCAGGGAAATGGTCAAGAATTTGTTTGTTCAGCAAACTCCCCCTGACTTCCACTCACCTGTCCCGCCCTCCGCTTAAGATTTTTCACTGCATGATCCTATAATAGCCTCTATTTAGCCTCTAAGTAAACCTGTTGTTTCAAACATCTCTACAAGATAGTCCAGGTCTTAACCTATCACTCTGTAAGCCTCTAGAGAACAAGGCCTCTGGGTCTTAAACTTACAAGTCTAACCAAGGCCTACCACTGTTTTTGGAAAATGGCAAGAACACCTTAGATGTTTGTTGATAGAAGAAATGGACAGTATTCATTATAAAATTGAACTACATTTATATGCTTTTACATTATTCATGTTGGTTAGTTTTTGCTTCTTGTAATCTGATTTCCTCTGAACATAGTATAAGAATACACTTAAAACGAAAGAAAGGTCAGCGCCAGCCTTCTAGACAGCCCAGACCAAAGGAGTATACCCAACAGAACGTTCTGTCCCCAGGACAACCTTGGTGTCTTCAGCCAAATGTCTAACATAGGGTTTAGTTCAGTTCAGTTCAGTTCAGTCGCTCAGTCATGTCCGACTCTTTGCGACCCCATGAATCGCAGCACGCCAGGCCTCCCTGTCCATCACCAACTCCCGGAGTTCACTCAAACTCACATCCATCGAGTCAATGATGCCATCTAGCCATCTCATCCTCTGTCGTCCCCTTTTCCTCCTGCCTCCAATCCTTCCCAGCTGCTAAGTCACTTCAGTCGTGTCCGACTCTGTGTGACCCCATAGACGGAAGCTCACCAGGCTCCCCCACCCCTGGGATTCTCCAGGCAAGAACACTGGAGTGGATTGCCATTTCCTTCTCCAATGCATGAAAGTGAAAAGTGAAAGTGAAGTCGCTTAGTCGTGTCCGACTCTTAGCGACCCCATGGACTGGCATCAGAGTCTTTTCCAATGAGTCAACTCTTCGCATGAGGAGTTTCAGCTTTAGTATCATTCCTTCCAAAGAAATCCCAAGGCTGATCTCCTTCAGAATGGACTGGTTGGATCTCCTTGCAGTCCAAGGGACTCTCAAGAGTCTTCTCCAACACCACAGTTCAAAAGCATCAATTCTTCAGCGCTCAGCTTTCTTCACAGTCCAACTCTTGCATCCATACATCACCACTGGAAAAACCATATCTTTGACTAGACGGACCTTTGTTGGCAAAGTAATGTCGCTGCTTTTCAATATGCTATTTAGGTTGGTCATAGCTTTTCTTCCAATAAGTAAGCATCTTTTAATTTCATGGCTGCAGTCACCATCTGCAGTGATTTTGGAGCCCCCAAAAATGAAGTCTGACACTGTTTCCACTGTTTCCCCATCTATTTCCCATGAAGTGATGGGACCAGATGCCATGACCTTTGTTTTCTGAATGTTGAGCTGTAAGCCAACTTTTTCACTCTCTTCATTCACTTTCAGGGTTACAGACCACATAACTGATAGGTCTTCCAATACAATACCTGAATTTTTTATTGGGGATGTTTTCTTATCTAAAAGTTGTAAAGTCACTCTCTTATCTAAAAGTTCTTCAGTTACTCTCACCAAGGTATAGAATTGTTTAGAGGTTTTATTAATGTGTTCAGGTTGAAAATTGCAGCTGCATAAATGTTTTCTCTTTGGAATAGACTAGCATGATAAACCTTGGTTATCTTTTGGTTTATTATCCACCCAGAGTAGTACATCAAATAGAATCTACAAAACAATCTTATGTACATGTTTTATGAGCAAAATCATTTTCCCTAAATTCCTACCCTGAACATGTTTCTTGAGGTTCCACAGAAGTCTAATACCAGAGTCTACATACCTTGTTATAACCTTGAACACAAATACACAAAATAGATTGAATTAAATTCAACTGATTATGTAGTCCTGTTTCATTCCTTAAGTGGCAGTCAATACATGAAATGGGATCTCCATGAATATTATTTGGCAATGAAATATGCAGTTCAGCCCAGCTCTCTCTGAGCATGCCAAATATTTTGTAAAGTTTAAGATGAAGAGTGGGAGAGGTTTGGATGATGTTCTTTATACTTCCTCCATTTAATGATATCCATCAGCCTGAACTCAAAGGTACATGGAGAATTTTAAATTTACTAATCAATAGAAGTTAGTTTGTTTTACCTAAGTGGATTTCCTAGAGTAGAATAGGTACAATGGTTCATTCTAGAAAGTTTGTCTCCTATCTCACCACCATGGGAAATTGTAACTTCCAAGGGAAAACAATAGAACTATGGGTTCAGAAAAGTTAGAAAAGTGATTCCCATTCCTCTGGTTAACATTTCCTTTGGTTAACTAACACTTTCAATCAGTAACATCTCACGTTAACACAAGTAAACTAAACTCTGTAGAGGCAACCTCTCCCATACTTCACATCCCAACTTTAGAATAATAAGTAGAGAAAGGATTTTCAGGAGTGATTAAGCTATTGGGGGTAGAGGAGAAGCCAATAAGAAAGTCTATTAACAGTGGAAAGGAGATCAGAAAAGTAAGCTATAGTCATTCATGTTCAGCAGCCTAAAGATCTGATTACTTCTTACTCTTTATTACCAAGTGTTTTCAGCTTATGCAATAGGATGCTTTGGGCTATGAGTGAGAAAAAAATCCTATTTCAAACTGGAAAGAAAGAAAGAAAATTATATTTGCAAAAGAGACATTCCACAGAAATGCAGGTTCCAAGTGATCCATAGATGAGTAGTAGCACTCTGGATCTTTCTGTTTATCCTTCCTGTCATCTTTAGCATCAACTGCATTCAATGATCGGTGAAGGTAATGGCACCCTACTCTAGTACTCTTGCCTGGAAAATCCCATGGACAGAGGAGCCTGGAAGGAGTCCATAAGGTCGCTGAGGTCGGACACGACTAAGCAACTTCACTTTCACTTTTCACTTTCATGCATTGGAGAAGGAAATGGCAACCCACTCCAGTGATCTTGCCTGGAGAATCCCAGGGACGGGAGAGCCTGGTGGGCTGCCGTCTATCGGGTCGCACAGAATCGGACACGACTGAAGTGACTTAGCAGTAGTAGCAGCAGCAGCAGCATTCAGTGATTCCCCTCAAACTTTAAGATGATTGCCAGTGGCTACTGGAGCTACACCCTTCCTTATTCTTGTCTAGCAAAAGAGAGAGGAAAACCTCTCTCACTATCAAGAATTAAGGGTAGTGTCCTTCCGTTTGGCTGAGCTAGTATAGGACATATGGCCACTTAGTATATTATTAACTGCTAGGAAATTCCATGTGCTAATTGGCTTTTTAAACTAAAGGTCTATTCTTGGGATCAGCTTCCCTTGATTTTAATTCCATGCGTGGGGTCTGAGGGAGGAAATATATCTAGACAAAACTGGGATTCTATCAGGAAGAAAGAAGTTGGGAAATGAATGTTGGCTAGTTAACAAACCCTGTCTACTACAAGTTAGCCTGAGAATCAGTATTACTCTAAGTAAAAAATCTTAAGTGTTAAGTGGGTGAGGGATTCAAAGGAATTCAGTTTCATAAATCATAGCTTTACAGGTAATAGATAATAAGACCAAAACCCACCTGTTCCATCAAGTGAGGGTTATCAGCAAAATGGCAATTAGAGTGATACTAAACCATTTTAATGACCTCTGTTCCTATCTTTTATTTGACTCTGTGCATGAAGTGGGTTCTGGTGTATTTGTTTTGGGAATATACTGACTAGAAATACATCACTGTCCAAAAAGAAAACATTTTTTTCATCTAGGGAGTTGAGGCTTAACTAGCTGGAAGGGAAGTATAATTTCATTTTGTTCTCATAGTCTCATTTAGAAAATAACCTTAAGAGATTCAAAGGACATTAAGCCATGTGAGCACTCTCCTTGCTCTCTAGGGGCTTGGCCTGGGCTTTAACTTTTCTAGCTTTTTCTGAAGTGTTTTCTCAAGCAACATTTTTGCCTTTAGCACTGTCCTAACCACTGGAGCTTTAAGAAATCTTAAAAAGTATTGTTTAAAAATAGCCTCACAAAACAATTTTCTTTTCTCTGCCTTGCTAAAAATATCCCAAATCTTTAAGAATTTTTTTTTCCTCTTAGGTTTTATTTGAAAGGCAACTAAGCTGAAATGCAGATGTTTATCTAAATCCAAGTCAAAATGGTTTGAGAAATAATTGCAAAATATAAAATGAAAACTCAACAGAGTGCTGCCTCTGCTATCTGGCTAATTTAAGGCAAAAGTGAGGTTCTAAGGTTGCTTTTTTAACAAATGCATTTATGGGGATGTGATGTATGCCACACAACAGGATGTTCCTGAAACATACTGTAGTAAAATCTAAAGTCTAAATCCTACAATTTTTTCATCTTGTGTTCCCTTAGAACTGACTCAGCCACCGTGTGAGTTCACTCACCTCTGCAAATCTTTATGAAAAAAATGTCCTTTTTTGCCAAGCAAGTTAGGGGGTAGAATTAAGGAGCCATGACCATAAAAGCTTTGAATTTAATTAGGAGATGAGTTATGTATGAAGTTTTGAGGAAAGGGGGCACTGAGCTCTTAAACTGTCCTATTTTGCATGACAAAGGGGGTCCCAGGTTGACTGTGTAGGTACAAATACTTTCCAGTTAGGCAGATACCTGTTGGATGTTTCTCTTAGTGCATTTTCTCCTATAAATGAGGATAATGGTAATTTCAACTTCAGAAAGGTGTTTGAGGATTAACTAAGATAAGCCTGTAGGAAGCACTCCCAAAATGTTGCTGTCATTGTTATCAAGAAGTCTTCCAAGTATTCAATCCATTTGAGGGTCTTGGTTATTTTTAACATGCTGCAAGGTGGGGTTTTTATTGTTGTTGTTTTTTAATTTCACTAATTGAAATGATGCACAGCATTTTTTATGTTACCAATGTAATGTGCCACGGGTAGGGGGGAGGGGGTGTGTGCAATATGCCCATAATTCTACTCACTGAAACGTGTTTTGGCTGACACAGTGAATGTGCCAAACGAGGCTTAAATTCAGAATTTCCTCAAAAGCTCTTCAGCACCGTTCCCAGAAAATCTGCAACCCAAGACCGGTTCCTCATTTGGGCTTGCAAAGGTGTGAACTAACCACAGCCAAAACGAAGTAAAAATGGTAGATATAATGGTAATTCCCTTATAGCACACTGTTGTCCTGAGGATCTTATTCTAATCTGAAGGCCAGCTGCCCTTGTCCATGTGGTAATGCGTAGGGGGGAAACAGGAGACCACAACTATAGCATCTGAAACACATGGCGCTGGCAAGAGAAGGCACGCATGGACATGTACACACACGCACGTGTACACACACATCAGCTCCACCACCAAAAACACCGAAGACAAAGCCGGAAATGAGGTTTTGGTTCAAGATGGAGACGTCAGAGGGTCACGTCCTCACTTCCTCCCATGAACACAGGGAACCCACCACTACACATGGAACTAACTACTTCCTCTGAAAACACCTAAAACCTGGCTGAGCAGCTCCTGCCAGAGAAAGCCCACAACTCAGCAGATAGGACAGAGGGTACACCATCCCCCCCAAACCAAGCCCCCCGCCAGTGAGGAGGGAACTCAAAACCGGAGGTTCTCCCTGGGGACCAAAGGGTTTGAACCCCACTCTCACACCGGCATCTGAGAGTCCTCAAAAGGTCTTTAAAAACTAACCGACCTCCTGCCCACCAGACCCACAGGGCTGAAGGGTCAGAGAAACAGCCCTCACGGGGCTCCCAGCGGCAGGACTCACCTGTTGCAGGCAGGGCGCTGGTGTCGGTGTCAATGAGAGATGCGGACCTCCGCTGTGGGAGTCCTCACTTGCTTCATGTGCCGCTTAGTTTCGGCCCGAGGGGCAGGCATCTGACTTGACGCACACTCTGGGGACAGATGGGGTGCTCCCCGACTCCGCAAGAGAGAGGCTGGCAGGCTCCACCACGAAGCCGTCTCTGCCCTGCCCCAGCCCTGGCCCATCTTCCCTCCCTCTTCCCACCTTCGCACCTTCCCCTCCCCCTGGCCTCGCCCCCTCTACATTCACACGTGAGATTGGTGCCCCGGGCTGTAGCCCAGGGAGACAGTTCTTGACAGGCTACCACCACGGGCACTGGGTGGACATTGCAGGGAGACACCCCGCCCTTCTCAACCCCTTCTAAGAAAGAGGCCCATTTGCTTGGCTTCGAACTTGGGCTGAGGGGCAGATGTCAGATTTGGCCCAGAACTAGGGGCCCAAAGCCCTGCTCTCAGGAAACAAAGGCCAATGCATGCCATCATCTTTGCACTTGACCTCTGCCTTTTTACAACTGGCAGTATCTCCCAGACAGGGGTTTATACCCTCCTCTGAAGCCCAGATGTCCAACCCACAGAACACTTCTGGATCTCCTGGAGGACAGCCGGGGCTTATGCTTGTAGTCCCATAGGGCTGCATCTGTGTGTATGAGCCTTTTTTATATAAAGTGTACTCTTACATTTATAAATATAATTTCTGCTGCTGCTAAGTCACTTCAGTGGTGTCCAACTCTGCCTGCTGGACGGCAGCCCACCAGGCTCCCCGGTCCCTGGGATTCTCCAGGCAAGAACACTGGAGTGGGTTGCCATTTCCTTCTCCAATAAATATAATTATATAACTATAAAATTTGCAGCATATGCTGCTTTGTGTCATAATAATAGTAAAGTCTATTCAGAAGAAAATTAGTATTACTTAGAGACTTATAGGAAAAATGTTATTTCAAATTTCAGTTCATATACATAACTTTTTCAAAGTACATGTGATCAGTATAAGACATTCAAGCATAAAAAATTTACTTTTAGATTAAAATATGTGGGGGAAGTTGAATGGAATTGAGTTCCTGACAAAGGACTGGTATAAAATTTCTGGCTGTTAAAATGATCTCGTTCATGTATTTTTAGATGAGGCATTGTGGCTATTGAACTGCTGCTGTATTAGAATTCTATTAGAAAAAATTTAGACTGATTTGATAGTTTGTTTTAGTGTTAATATTTACAATTGGCCAGAAGTTACATTATTTTCAATAACTCAAACTTATAGTAAAATATATTTAAACTTATTATTTAATATTGAAGTATAGCCGATGAACAGTGTTATGATAGCTTCAGGTGAACAGTGAAGGGATTCAGCCATACATATGCATGTATCTATTCTTCCCGCTAACTCCCTCCCATCCAGGCTGCCACATAACATTAAGTAGAGTTTCCTGTCTTATACAGTAGGACTTTATTAGTTAGTCATTTTAAATATAGCAGTGTGTGGTACTTTTAACCACTAACAATGAGCAGAAATTTTTTTTAGTATCATTTTGATTAACATGTAAGCAAAAAATTTGAGGTTGGTTTTAGAAAAGGCAGAGGAACCAGAGATCAAATTGCCAACATCCACTGGATCATGGAAAAAGCAAGAGAGTTCCAGAAAAGCATCTATTTCTGCTTTATTGACTATACCAAAGCCTTTGACTGTGTGGATCACAATCAACTGTGGAAAATTCTGAAACAGATGGGAATACCAGACCACCTGATCTGCCTCTTGAGAAATTTGTATGCAGGCCAGGAAGCAAAAGTTAGAACTGGACATAGAACAACAGACTGGTTCCAAAGAGGAAAAGGAGTACGTCAAGGCTGTATATTGTCACCCTGTTTATTTAACTTATATGCAGAGTACATCATGAGAAACACTAGACTGGAAGAAACACAAGTTAGAATCAAGATTGCTGGGAGAAATATCAATAACCTCAGATATGCAGATGACACCACCCTTATGGCAGAAAGTGAAGAGGAACTCAAAAGCCTCTTGATGAAGGTGAAAGTGGAGAGTGAAAAGGTTGGCTTAAAGCTCAACATTCAGAAAACGAAGATCATGGCATCTGGTCCCATCACTACATGGGAAATAGATGGGGAAACAGGGGAAACAGTGTCAGACTATTTTTCTGGGCTCCAAAATCACTACAGATGGTGACTGTAGCCATGAAATTAAAAGACGCTTACTCCTTGGAAGGAAACTTATGACCAACCTAGATCACATATTCAAAAGCAGAGACATTACTTTGCCAACAAAGGTCCCTCTAGTCAAGGCTATGGTTTTTCCTGTGGTCATGTATGAATGTGAGAGCTGGACTGTGAAGAAGGCTGAGCACCAAAGAATTGATGCTTTTGAACTGTGGTGCTGGAGAAGACTTTTGAGAGTCCCTTGGACTGCAAGGCGATCCAACCAGTCCATTCTTAAGGAGATCAGCCCTGGGATTTCTTTGGAAGGAATGATGCTAAAGCTGAAACTCCAGTACTTTGGCCACCTCATGCAAAGAGTTGACTCACTGGAGAAGACTCTGATGCTGGGAGGGATTGAGGGCAAGAGGAGAATGGGATCACAGAGGATGAGATGGCTGGATGGCATCACTGACTCGATGGATGTGAGTCTGAGTGACCTCCGGGAGTTGTTGATGGACAGGGAGGCCTGGTGTGCTGCGATTCATGGGGTCACAAAGAGTCGGACATGACTGAGCGACTGATCTGATCTGATCTGATCTGACTGTAGGGTGTGGAAGATTAATGTTTACATATACTACTCATACTGTAGAATTTTAACTAACATGTTAAGCTCTGAGACTCCGGTTCATCCCTAAATTCCTCAGTTAGGGCACTCTTGCAGCTGGCATTAGGTTTCCGAGAAATCTAGTCCAGGTAGTTCTATAGCAAGCCCAGGTTGTTTTAATCATACAGTCATTCCCCTAATGTGAATGGAGAAAATGTCAGACTGGCAGAACCCTGCCCATCTGGGAAACTGCCCACGTTTCCAGTTTCAGTGTCTCCTGAAAACAGTATATTCATCAAAACTAAAACACACAGACCAGCTGAGTCTAATTCTCTTATTTCTCTAACTCTACAATATGGTTTTTGGATTTCCCGGGTAGCACTAATGATAAAAAATTTACCTGACAATGCAGGAGACGCAAAAGAGACCAGTTCCATCCTGGGTCAGGAATCCTCTGGAAAAGGGCATGGCAACTCACTCCAGTATTCTTGCCTGGAGATTCCCATGGACAGAGGAGCCTGGTGGGCCACAGTCCACAGGGTTGCAAAGAGTTGGACACTACTGAAGCATCTTAGGTCACCCAAACACATAATATGGTGTTACTAATGATACAAGAATACACAGAAGAACTGTACAAAAAGATCTTCACGACCCAGATAATCCCAATGGTACGATCACTCACCTAGAGTCAGATATCCTGGAATGTAAAGTCAAATGGGCCTTAGAAAGGATCACTACGAACAAAGCTAGGGAAGGTGATGGAATTCCAGTTGAGCTCTTTCAAATCCTGAAAGATAATGCTGTGAAAGTGCTGCTCTCAATATGCCAGCAAATTTGGAAAACTCAGCAGTGGCCACAGGACTGGAAAAGGTCAGTTTTCATTCCAATCCCAAAGAAAGGCAATGCCAAAGAATGCTCAAACTAGTGCACAATTGCACTCATCTCACAATGGCACCCCACCCCAGTACTTTTGCCTGGAAAATCCCATGGATGGAGGATCCTGGTAGGCTCCAGTCCATGGGGTCGCTAAGAGTCGGACACGACTGAGCGACTTCACTTTCACTTTTCATTTTCATGCATTGGGGAAGGAAATGGGAACCCACTCCAGTATTCTTGCCTGGAGAATCCCAGGGACGAGGGAGCCTGGTGGGCTTCCGTCTATGGGGTTGCATAGAGTCTGACACGACTGAAGCGACTTAGCAGCAGCAGCAGCAGCACACGCTAGTAAAGTAATGCTCAAAATTCTCCAAGCCAGGGTTCAGGGTTCAGCAATACATGAACCATGAAATTCCAGATGTTCAGGCTGGTTTTAGAAAAGGCAGAGAAACCAGAGATCAAATTGCCAACATCTGCTGGATCATGGAAAAAGCAAGAGAGTTCCAGAAAAGCATCTATTTCTGCTTTATTGACTATGCCAAAGCCTTTGACTGTGTGGATCACAATCAACTGTAGGAAATTCTGAAAGAGATGGGAATCCCAGACCACCTGACCTGCCTCTTGAGAAATTTGTATGCAGGTCAGGAAGCAACAGTTAGAACTGGACATGAAACAACAGACTGGTTCCAAATAGGAAAAGGAGTACGTCAAGGCTGTATATTGTCACCCTGCTTATTTAACTTATATACAGAGTACATCATGAGAAATGCTGGACTGGAGAAGCACAAGCTGGAACCAAGATTGCTGATAGAAATATCAATAACCTCAGATATGCAGATGACACCACCCTTATGGCAGAAAGTGAAGAGAAACTAAAGAGCCTCTTGATGAAAGTGAAAGTGGAGAGTGAAAAAGTTGGCTTAAAACTCAACATCCAGAAAATGAAGATCATGACATCTGGTCCCATCACTACATGAAAAATAGATGGGGAAACAGTGGGAACAGTGTCAGACTTTATTTTGGGGGCTCCAAAATCACTACAGATGGTGGCTGCAGCCATGAAATTAAAAGATGCTTACTCCTTGGAAGGAAAGTTATGACCAACCTAGATAGCATATTCAAAAGCAGAGACATTACTTTTCCAACACAGGTCCATCTAGTCAAGGCTATGGTCTTTCCTGTGGTCATGTATGGATGCAAGAGTTGGACTGTGAAGAAGGCTGAGTGCCGAAGAATTGATGCTTTTGAACTGTGGTGCTGGAGAAGACTGTTGAGAGTCCCTTGGAATGCAAGGAGATCCAACCAGTCCATTCTGAAGGAGATCAGCCCTAAGATTTCTTTGGAAGGACTGATGCTGAAGCTTAAACTCCAATAATTTGGCCCCCTCATGTGAAGAGTTGACTCATTGGAAAAGACCCTGATGCTGGGAGGGATTGGGAACAGGAGGAGAAGGGGACGACAGAGGATGAGATGACTGGATGGCATCACTGACTCGATGGATGTGAGTCTGAGTGACCTCCGGGAGTTGGTGATGGACAGGGAGGCCTGGCGTGCTGTGATTCACGGGGTCGCAAAGAGTCGGACATTACTGAGCAACTGAACTGACTGAATGATACACTTAATTGACCAGACCACCTGACCTGCCTCTTGAGAAATCTGTATGCAGGTCAGGAAGCAACAGTTAGAACTGGACATGGAACAACAGACTGGTTCCAAATTGGAAAAGGAGTACGTCAAGACTTATATTGTCACCCTGCTTATTTAACTCATATGCAGAGTACATCATGAGAAACGCTAGGCTGTATGAAGCACAAGCTGGAATCAAGATTGCTGATAGAAATATCAATAACCTCAGATACGCAGATGATACCATCCTTATGGTAGAAAGTGAAGAAGAACTAAAGAGCCTCTTGATGAAAGTGAAAGAGGAAAGTGAAAATGTTGACGTAAATTCAACATTCAGAAAACTAAGATCATGGCCTCTGGTCCCATCACTTCATGGGAAACAGATGGGGAAACAGTGGAAACAGTGAGAGACTTCGTTTTATTGAGCTCCAAAATCACTACAGATGATGACTGCAGCCATGAAATTAAAAGATGCTTACTCCTTGGAGGAAAAGTTATGACCAACCTAGATAGCATATTCAAAAGCAGAGACATTACTTTGCCAACAAAGGTCTGTCTAGTCAAGGCTATGGTTTTTCCAGTGGTCATGTATGGATGTGAGAGCTGGACTGTGAAGAAGGCTGAGCACCGAAGAATTGATGCTTTTGAACTGTGGTGTTGGAGAAGACTCTTGAGAGTCCCTTGGACTGCAAAGAGATCCAACCAGTCCATCCTAAAGGAAATCAGTCCTGAATATTCATTGGAAGAACTGATGCTGAAGCTGAAACTCCAATACTTTGGCCACCTGATGTGAAGAATTGACTCATTGAAAAAAAAAAAAAAAAAAAAAAGACCCTGATGCTGGGAAAGATTGAAGGCTGAAGGAGAAGGGGAGGACAGAGGATGAGATATTTGGATGGCATCACTGACTCAATGGACATGAGTTTGAGTAAACTCTGAGAGTTGTGATGGACAGTGAGGCCTGGTATGCTGCAGTCCGTGGGGTCTCAAAGAGTCAGACACGACTGAGCGACTGAACTGAACTGAAGCATAGTAATTATGCTAGTATTCAAATTATTAATGTAGATTTAAGTGGGTTTACATTTTTCCTAAAAACAATGAGTGGCTTCATGTGGTATATTATTATTTGGGGACTACATCTAATCCCACTCATGCACCATTTCAGATCTCCTTACTTCCCCTGTCTCATTCCAGCCACTGCCATGACAACCAGTTTCTACACATATTCTGACCCACTTTTTGCAAGTACACACCTTGCTTTCTGCCTTGAGGCTTCTCTGTTGACACACAAACCGAGACACTAAAGGAATCTGTTCCATGCTAAACCCTATTCAATAACCCAGAAGTGCAAGTGATTTGTTCCAGGAGTTGCATCTTTGACAAATCCAGGATTGGAGTCTATGGCTAAGTGTTCCTCCCTTTCTTCCCCAGGAGAGAAGGTCCTGAGACCTTCATACGGTTCCTAGGATGATCTCATGAACTGGTGGCCAACTTGATAATGCTTTCTGGTAATTAATCCTCATTCCTTCTCTTCTTGCTGCCCCCAAATTCTGCACTCAGGAAAAACACTCCCCCTGCAAAATATTTGCATATAAAACACAGGTAAAATGAGTTATAATTCTAAAAATCAAGGCTGCCAGCTTGTTTTTCTATCTCAACTGTGTGGCCCCCAAACACCTCCTTTTGCCATTCCCATCTCCTGTTTTGCTGATAGTCATCATTCATTGATACATTCTTGTTTTCTGCAAGAATTGATGGCTTGCCTACTATATGTTAATGACAGCAATACAATGATGAACATAACCCTTGTTTCCTTCACTGAGGACTTTGTCTGCAGATTCTCAAAAAAGACTGGTAGGGGACTCTGAACACATTTTTCTGAAGTCTGAAAGCACAGGAAAAAAGCTACTTCACTGGCTAGATAATGGATGATGAGAAAGAATATTAGAACTCAAACAATGAAAGCAAAGAAAGAAGGCTACAATATACCCACTGGAAAGTGTCTCAAGCAATAGAGTGTCAGACATTCAGAGGTAAAGCAGTGTATAGTTTACGGCAGGGATGAAAGGCCTAAATGAAAACTACATCTGCAGACCACACAGAGGAGAAGTAGATGTTGGTGTCCCCATCCTGTGTGGAGCTCAACCGGAAAACAGAGCTGCTGCTTAGCTGCTGGGTGAAGGGCTTCAGAGAGTGGGTGGTGGGGTGGTGGATATTGGAAAACAACAAACTATTAAGTGGAAGAAGCCCAGCTTGGGCAGTAAACTGCTGCTTAAACAGGTTTACGCGGAATGTGATTGTATGTCTTTTTAACAGCCTCTAAAAGTCTTTTTTTAAAGCCTTTTCGGAAGTAGTTTCCTCTTTTCCTGTTGTACTGTCAGTTGGCAGATGCCTCTGGGAAAGGGGGCTCTGCATTCTAAAAGGCTCTTAAATAATGTTGGTTAAAAATTACTTTAAAAGCTATCTGCCGGATAGCACCTTGCCCTCTTCCTCTCGCCCTCCCCAGTGACTTTCTCTTTCCTGAACCCTATCTGATTTGCCAATTACCTTCTTCAGAAACCTCTCTCATTCTCTTGACACCTGTGCTGACAGAACATCCCGTCCTGGCAGGCAGCTGCCAATTCTCATTGGAAAATGATTGCTAAACATTTCAGCACAAGAAGAGTTCCCCCCTTCTCCTCATTGGCACCATAGAAAAAGCCATTATTCCTCATTCTTATGAATCCCAGTCCTTTTCCTTGTAACTCTCTACCCCTGTGGCCTTCCTGGGTTCTGCAACAGCCATGACAAGGGGAGGGCCCATCTTCAAAAGACAGTGGCTTACCAGAGGATGCTTCGAGAGCCAGAAAGGTGCAGAGAAGGAAGCTGTGCCTTTACGAAAAATCACAACAATAATTGGACGCCACAGCAGGCTGGGAAAAAGCCCAATACACTGGGCAGTGCTGGTGATTTCAGAAACAGATCTTAGGGCCTGTCAAACAACTAAGCCACTTTTGATTTTAACATTTTTCCAGGATTAAATCCTGCAGGCTATTTTCATACATCTTAAGGGGAATAAAAACATCTATCTATATATATATATATATATTTAATATACATATATTAAAGGCACTAATTAAGTTTAGCTCTGACACCCAAGAGTAGTGGTCCCTGACCTGAGCCCTGACCTCCAACAAGGGGTTCCGGATGAGGTTAATGGTTGTTGCACAATCAGATCAGTGTCACATATTGAATATAGGTCAAAGGATGACTGCTCCCTGCAAAAAAAAACAAAAATAACCTTTCTAAGACACCATTTCATGTTAACATAGGACCATATGCTCAGGATCAGAAAGAAATTGTGTTGTATCTAAAAGAAATCACTTTGGGAGAAAATCACATTTGGAGCTAAGGCGTTTGGCAATGGAACTGCATTTCTGTAAGCCTTTATTTACTGATTGCAGATAAATCCTGACCTGAAATTAATGAAAACTGTGAGCGTGTCCTAGTAAAGTTTGGGATGAACTGACAACTTCAAATGATTTTATACTATGACTTCCCTCTTTCTACTTTCAAAATATCTGGCATCAAAAAGTTTGAAGCTTTGATGTAAAAAGCCTTACAGTTCATATTAGCTCATTCATGAAATCCAGAAAGGGATCAAGTCACACATATGATTGATTATATTTAATTGTTTTTTTATCTAGTTGTGACAACTGAAATTATAATCCTGCTGCTGAGGAGACATTTTACCCAATATTGGACAGACTGGCAAAAATGAAAGCGATAAACTCTTTTCTACTATAAATCTCAAATATTCTTTAGAATCATGTCTGTTATCAACGTTAATGTATTTTAATTATAATTACAAGAAAAATCCTTTGTTAAGCACCAATCAACTAGTTAGTGATGGTTTACATGATACTTTAGTTTTTACTAAAAATATTTAATGAATTTTTAAACCCTTTAAATACAATATCACATAGAATTAGATATTACATTTACTGGGCTATTAAACTGCTGTGGGTATGAATATTAGTCAACCCATCCTTCAATATAGTTCTTACACTGGATCTCTGTAATAATTTAAAACATTTTAACTTTATTAGTAAAAACATGCCATTAAGAATGCAGTGAAAGTGATAGGTTTGGAGGAACCATCAATATTCAGGCAATAGAAAATGCAAAACCAAATAGCTTGGGGCCAATTCAGTTCCTCCATGTGAAATAATTCTGGTTAGAGCAAATCAATGTTTTGAAGATGGAGCCTAATCAAATATAACTCTAATAAAGTTAGGTAAATTGAGAATTCCACATATGGTGTGCAGAAAACCCATTACTCATTACAAAACAAGGATTTTAATGTGTCCAGGTCTAAAGGAAAGAGCGCTGCCGCAAATAAGCAGATTCGGGGAGTGATTAAGGTTAGGAGTCGGTCTTATGTGGGTTCTTACTAACCATGTGACCTTGTGTAAATCGTTCAATCACTATCCTTTTCCCTCAATGTCCTACTTCTTAAAATTATTGTGAGGATTAAATGAGATGTATTATAAGGTGACCACACAGTTCTTGGCTCACAATAGGTACTAAATAAGCCTTGGTCATTTTGATTAGTAGTGTTATTTTATGATGGTGATAATGATGCATGCATGTTTAGTCACTTCAGTCGTGTCCTACTCTTTGAGACTCCATGGACTGTAGCCTGCCAGGCTCTTCTGTCCATGGGATTTCCTGGGCAAGAATACTGGAGTGGTTTGCCATGCCCTCCTCCCAGGGGATCTTCCCCACCCAGGGATTGAACCCACGTCTCCTGCATCTCCTGCATTGCAGGCAGATGCTTTACCACTGAGCCACCAGGGAAGCCCAATGATGATGATATTTGATTATCATTCTATGCAAGTAAAAGCATGACTCCTGAATCCTCCCAGTCACACACACACACACACACACACACACACACACACACACACACACACACACACACAGAAACCAGCCAGCTCTTTTCTTAAAAATCAAATTATTACGTTTGACAAAGAAACTCCACATGGGAACCAGGAGACAAATGACCTAAAATCTGTTTTTCCTGACAATGAGTAAACGGAAAAACACAGTTACCATTGTAAAGCGAGAGGTAGGCTTTTTGATTTCTTCAAAATCTTTGCCCTCCTGTACCAGAAGTAAAAAGAGATGTTACATGTTTGCAAATTCTACCAGATAGCCTACCATATTATTTAAATAATTCATTTATGGAAACTTTCAATACATGTTTTAAACTTATAGCTGACATTTTTCTGAAAACTTAAGGTTTAAAAAAAAAGAAATGAAGCAGTTCCTGAGTTTAAGAAGTTTATTTGCAATCTAATGTTTATTTTGTTGATTCAGTTGCACAAAACCATTACAGTAATCTCTTGGGGAAAAAAAATATGTTGTTGCTTTTAATGCAGGAGTCAGCAGTCTAAGGCTCTCGGGCCAAATCCAGCCACTGTCTGTTTTCATATGACCTGCAAGCTAAGAATAGTTTTCATGTTTTTAAATGGTTAAAAAAATCAAAATAATATTTCATAATAATTATATAAAATTCAAATTTCGGTGCCCCTAAAATAAAAATTTTATTGCAACAAATCATTAGCATATTATCTATGGCAGCTTTCACACTACAATAACAAGTTGAGTAGCCGCAGCAGAGACTGTGTACGGCTTACAAAGCCTAAAATCTTTACTGTCTGACTCCCTAGAGAAAAAGTTTACCAAATTCTGCTCTAATATAGCAAACCCTGCTACCAAAAACAAAAAAAAAATAATTTGTATAAGCATCCTCCAACTTAGGAACAGGTTTTATACAAAAAATTCATTTGGAAGTCAGTTGTCCATGAGAACCAAATGATAAATGAGTTGGGTATCTAAGCTAGCCCACAAATGCTGATTAACTTATAATTATTTTAACTGTAGTACTAAGAGCCTGAGTTATGAAGTTTAGAAATAGGTGGCCATAAGTCAGCAAGATCCCCTTAAGAAGGAAATGGCAACCCTTCCAGTATTCTTGCCTGGGAAATTCCATGGACAGAAGGAGCCTGGAGGGTTACAGTCCATGGGGTAGCAAAAGAGTCTGACACAACTTAGCCACTAAACAATGAAGTTGCAAGAAAGAGGAGGAAAAAATGTCCATAACCTTTTCCTGATTACAAGGCCATAGCTGGATACACATAGTTCTTGCCAGGTACTGTCATGTTCATTGAGCAGAAGGACTTTATATTACATATTTTTATTTTCCTCACAGTACTTAAACAAGGGCATTTATAAGTGCACAATATATACTTGTTAAATGAAATGGTATCCGTTTATTTCAATGTTATGTGTGCTGAGTAGTCAATATGGCCTCAATTACCCCTACTTCTCTGTCTCTTACTAATAGGCATAATTTTCATAAATTTGGATCCTTATGAAAAAAAATTAGTCATTCTGATTTTAAAACCTAGACCAACTTTTGAACATTTTCCAGTGCAAAACCACATATAGTGAGAAATACATTTACATCCCAACCAAATGCACATATTCACATATACTTATAACCTAAAAGCTTCATCAAAAAAGAGAACTTTTTGAAATGCAAAACTGTCTTTTCTATTATATTCTGTTCATTTAATTATTTTTCAATTCTCATCAAAATTACTAAATTGGTTTCATGAACAACTAGTGGGGTCACAATCCACAGTTTGAAATGCTGGGTCTGTGGTATTCAGGATCAATTTCTGAATACTCACAAATGAATTGAGTTCTTTCATTAATTGATCACTTTAATGAGGGCCTGGTCCAAACACCATAGGGCTTCCCTGGTAGCTCGGTAAACAACCCATCTGCCAATGCAGAAGACATGGATTCGACCTCTGGGTGGGGAAGATCCACTGGAAAAGAAAATGGCAACCCACTCCAGTGTTCTTGCCTGGGAAATCCCATGGAGAGAGAAGCCTAAGAGGCTGAAGTCTGTAGGATTGCAGAGAGTCAGACATGACTTGGCGACTGAGCACACACACACCTAACACCCTGCCAGACACAGAGATCTGATCAATACGTCACTCCCCCTCACCTGAAGGACTAGATGTCTAGGTGGGAAGGTAACCAGAGTAAAAGATACGGAGGCTGTACAACACTCAACTCAGCCAGAGGTACACACAGTTTATAGTATCAAGTTCCCAGCAGCAATTAAAGAATACCCAGTCCAAGGCACAGTTTTGCCTCTATTCAGTTAATATTTTAATTAACTTTTGGTTTAGGACATGGCTTCCTGTTCTGCTATTTAGATAAAGCTAATTATTCCCCCAAAATTTAAACCAGTTTTTGAGAGTAGAAAAACTTTAAGATATATTTAACTTAAATACAGATACAAATTGAGTATAAGTATAGATAATACTGGAATTAGGCATTTAGAAGTTTTTTTGCTTAAGTGGAGAGTCATTTGTATTTTCCATTGTCATTAAAGTTTTTAAGTTCATTTTTATAACCAAATTGCTAAATAATGTTGTTATTATAATACATTTGAAATTGCAGAGCATTTATAATTGTAGAAATACTAACTTGAAATATACTTGCAATATCTTTTTGAGACCATTACTATTTTAAACTTAATTATAATATATTATCCAATGATGCAATTTTATAAGCAGGAAAATTCACAGAAACAAAAAAAAGTACACAATACCCAATTGTTGTATTTAAAATTATAGCTAAAATAAAACTATACCTGAAAGAGGTTTATCTCACATGCCTTAAAGATTTATAGTTAATTAAAGTAAAACATGGGTTGGTAATTTCAAATGTACTGCAATTTCATCCATTTAACAAAGAACCTATTTCACTGGTATAAATTACAGATATGAGAAAACATAGGGTATTTTGCATTTTAAAGATTTTATACCCACTCTGATTTATTTTGAGGGAAAATTCCAAAATACGTGGCTCCCACTCTTTCCTGTCTTTGTGGGCTCCTTAGAGTTAGCCCCACACTCAGTCCATCAGCATCCAGTCACATCTGCTTCCAGATGTGCTCAGAATCCTTCTCCTTTCCTCTCTTTCCACCTGCAGAACCTAAGTCCAAACCATCATGTTCTTTTGCCTAAGCTATCAGAGAAGCCACGAAACTTGTCTCCCTAATTTATTTTTCCAGCTCCTGTGAAATCCAGGCTTTACACACAGAAAGAGTCATCTGTAAAATATAACCCAGAACCTGTGACTTGCACTGCTTTGAAAGCTTCACTGCATCCCACTGCGCTTTGCTCCCCTCATTGTCCACCACCCCATTCCTTGTACACTGTGTTTCAGGCACATTTAACTTCTTTCTCTTTCCCAACTCTGATACTCAATCTTAGGTGTCCACTTGGCTGGGCCACCATGCCCAGATAGTTAGTCAAACATTACTCTAGATGTTTCTGTGAAAGTGATTTTTTTGGATGAGACTAACTTTTAAATTGGTGGATGTTGAATAAAGCTGATTACTCTTTGTAAGGTGGGTGGGCCTCATCCAAGCAGTTGAAGGCCTTAAGAGAACAAAGATTAACCCCCTAGCCAAAAGGAATTTTGCCAAAACACAGCCTTTGGACTGGAATGGCAGTACTTCCCTGAGTCTCCTAGCCTACTCATGAGATTTTAGATTCACCAAATCTTCACAACTGCATGAACCAATTCCTTCAAAGAAATCCAGATGGATGGGTAGGCACATATCCTGCTGGATCGGTTCCTTTGAGAAGCCTGACTCATCAACCAAACATATCAAGCCTTTTCTCACTGTAACACCTTCAATACCTAAGCACTGAAACACATTTGCTCTTCGTGTTCTCCGTCTCTGGAACTACCTCCCCAGGCTCACCATGTAACTGCTCCCTTTATAGTGTTCATGTTTTACCTTGGAGCAGCTTACCCAGATACTCCATCATATCATCTCATTTCATTTCCTTCATGAAACTTCTCATCTTAAAATGATCTTTATTCATTTGTTTGCCTATATATTTTCTTTTTTTACTTGTTTTATATACTTCTAATATTGCTTGATGTTTTAAGAATGCTTATGTGTCCTGAAATTAGGTTAATTTCCCTGTATACTTAAATTGTCATGTTTCTGATATATGTGGTATACATCAACAAAGAGTGGGTTTTTTTTTTCTTTTTCTAACTTTTTATTTTATATTAGAGTATAGTTGATTAGTTGAGGCTTCCCTGGTGGCTCAGAAGGTAAAGAATCTGCCTGCAATGCCGGATTCCTGGATTTGACCCCTGGTTCAGGAAGTTCCCATGGAGAGGGGAATGGCTACCCTAGTATTCTTGCCTGGATAATTCCATGGACAGAGGAGTCTGGAGAGCTATAGTCCGTGGGGTTGCAAAGAATCAGACACAACTGAGCAACTAACCCTTTCACTTACATAGTTAATTACCAGTATTGTATTAGTTTTAGGTGTGCAACAAAGCCATTCAGTTATATAGATACATGTATCTATTCTTTTTCAAGTTCTTTCCCCCTTTTAGGTTATATTTTGTTTCTCTCTGATTCTGTGAGGGAAGATGCCTATCTTGTTCCCTGTTAAGTCTCCAGCATTAGAGCAATGCCTGCGAAATAGTAAGCATTCAATAAGTATTTATTGAGTAAATGAATGAACAAATTAATAAAGGAAACATTTTTGTTAAAGTTCAAATTACTTCCTTAATACTCTGTCCAGCCTCAGAATCTGTTTAGCCCCGGAGGTCATTCTCCACCTAGAATTCATATAATGATATAGTGCTGTGCTGTGCTTACTCGCTCAGCTGCGTCTGACCCTTTGTGACCCCATGGACTGTAGCCCACCAGGCTCCTCTCTCCTTGGAGATTCTCTAGGCAAGAACACTGGAGAATGCCAACACTGGGTTGGCATGCCCTCTTCCAGGATCTTCCCAACCCAGGTATTGAACCCAGGCCTCCCACATTGCAGGCAGATTCTTTACCGACTGAGCCACTGGGGAGCCCAAGAATACTGGAGTGGGTAGCCTATCCCTTTCCTGGGGATCTTTCCCACCCAGGAATCGAACCTGGGTCTCCTTCATTGCAGGCAGATTATTTACCAGCTGAGCTACCAGGGAAGCAATGCCTGGGAAATAGTAAGCATTCACTAAGTATTTATTGAGTAAATGAATGAACAAATTAATAAAGAAAACATTTTTGTTAAAGTTCAAATTATTTCCTAAGCACTCTCCGTCAAGCCTCAAAATCTGTTTAGCCCAGGAGGTCATTCCCCACCCAGAATCCAAATAAATAATGAAATAGAAAGCTGGTTAAATATCTCATGAACAAGTAGCAGCTCCCCTGTTAGTTTCCACACGTAATTGTGGTACTTAAGCCTTAAATAGGAAACCTCAGACATATGCTAAAATTGCCCTAGATCTATCTTTCTTTTTTTCATAGTGGAGTCTAATAAATCTAATTAAATCAGAGTGAGACCATTATTATTCCTTTGTAAACTTCCATGATTAAAAGGAGTTCTTTATACTTCCTATGACAAATCATTCCTATTGGAGAACACCAGAGGGACTTGTCAGGGTGTAGACCTAGTATCAAAGGTTCTACCTACTGACTAGTTTCTTTTTTCTTTTTTGAATTAATGAGACAATATTGTCCATATTGCCAGACTTAAAGCCAGTGCTGATTTTTTTAACATGAGAACTCAGAAAGTAGGGCCACCTCCAACAGATATGCCAAATCCATTTTAAATTGTTCAGGATATTTTAACTTCATAAATACCTTCCAGCACAGTCTTTGGATCTCACCCTATCACGAAGAGTTAATGTAGTTAATTAACGTTGCTGCTGCTGCTGCTAAGTCGCTTCAGTCGTATCCGATTCTGCGTGACCCCATAGACCAAATTCCCTATTCATTTATTTGATCATCTGTTCATTCATTTTATTGTGAAGCGTTGCTAAGCACCATGTACTGAGCTAGCACCATGTACTGATATATCAGTGAATAAAAGAGAGTCCCTGTCCTTGACAACTTTACAATATAGAGGAAGCAAAAAGGCATAAAACAAATACATAATTCAATATATAGATACGTTATTTAAAAACTATAATATGTGCTATGAAGAAAATAGGCCCAGGTGAAAGGAGAGAGAATAACTGAGGGAACATACACTCTGATAGTGAAGTCATGAAAGGCCTCTGGAAGTAGTGATGTTTTATTCCCTAACCTGAAGGATGAAAAGAAGGAAGCCCAGAGAGAATAGTGTGCGGAGATGGAGATAGATGAGGGTACCAGGAAGAAGGTAATCTGAAGAACTGAAGGGAGGACTGTGCCTGATCAAGTTTAAGAACTGAAGGGATCTTTCTCTGGGAAACATCATCCTTAAAATCATGTAGATTTTTTCTCTTACTTTGCGTTAGCCGCAGGCTAAGATATGCCTCCTAGCCTGAATTCTCACCCTATCCTGGGCAGGCAGTGTGCAGGGGGGAAACATTTAAATGGAAACCATGTAGTTTGTCATGCAAATTGAATCTCTTGAACAGAATTCAATTTAATAGATGTCCTGGTTGATCATTATGCAAGCACAGCCTGGCTGCACTTTGACGAAGTCCTTTGTCAACTTCAGCGACTCTGTCCCCAGTCACTCCCTCCTCCCTAGACAAGCTCTTTAGCTCACAGCTGGAACTCTTTAGAAGGAAACACTTCTGACTGCATGAACTGAAGCAACAACTTTTTCCTTACATACCTATAGCGTTGATTATGTAAGCCAAAGTCAGAAACCTACTGTTGGTCTTGCACTCAGCCCGCATACATTTAGGTCATGTGAAATTAACTTTAATTCCGATATAGGAAGGGGGACCCCCTCCAGGGCCCAAGTGGGCTCTTGTCTAGCACTTAGAAATGAATTGTCCAAGGAGAAACATGTACTGACAAGGCAAGAGACTTTATTGGGAAGGTGCCCCCATGGGGAGAGCAGGAGGCTACGGGAACACAGGAGAACTGCTCCGCCTCATAGCTCTAAGTTTGGGGTTTTATAGCAAGGGGGTTAGTTTCTGGTTTTTACTGGCCAGTCACTTGACTTGGGGTCCTTCCTGGTGACACTCACATTACTCAGCCAAGATGGATTCCAGTGAGGATTCTAGAAGGTTAGTAGGACATGTGCTAGGACATGTGGTCTGGCATCTCCTCTTTCTTTGTGACTTTTCCCGAATCCTTCCGGTTGGTGATAGCATATTAGTTATCAGTTCCTTAACAGGACCTCTTGTTATGCAAGTGGTTACTATAGTGCCTAACCAGGGTGGGAAGTTCCCCTAACAATTCTATTCTGAAAAAATGAACCCAAAACATCTCCAAGGCATAGAATCTGGGAATTAAGTGGAAACGGTCCTCTAGATTTTTATAAAAATTTAGCTCATTGATGAAGACTTTGCTTTCTTGAATATACTATTATTGACTTGCAATAGACACACTTGAGAGAAGACAATTATCAAAGACTGATGACCTGTGAAAGGAACTGGAAGGAATCAGAAAGCTCGAGTGAGTCATGATAGGACTTGATGACTATGTGCCATTTTGCACTTTGTTTTATTCCTCATTTGTTCTTCTATAAAATAGAATAAATTCCATTTCTCTGATGAAAACCTTGAGTTAACAGATTCAGGAATGTTAATCACCTAATCAATGTGAATGTTTGTTGTTTGAGATATTGGAAGAGAGTTATTAAGGAAAGACAGCTTGATGTGGTAGGGAACACTTGCATTATAGAGATTTATACAACTAACCGTTAAGCTTCCAACCTGGCCAGTACTAATTATGAGTCTTTGAGACAGGTGGCTCCTCAAGTTCTTTAAACTTCAGTTTGTTCATCTATAAAAATAGAGATCACAACTGCTAGATTTTTGTGTGAATTATATGTGAAACCATATGCAAAACCATCAAGGATGCTTCCTCTCGATAGTAAACTATCAGTATATGTAATTTGCCTTTCTTTTACCTATTAGCATTTTCAAAAAAAAACTAAGAGTTCTTGGGTTGGCCAAAACCCAAATGAGGACTTTCTAGTCAACCCATACCTTTTCCTGTTGTATTTGTAAGAATAGAAAAGTCTTTCCAGACCAGATTTTTATAAAACTCCTTACAAGAGAAATAGGTCTTAAAATGACCCAAGTAACTTTTTTGGATAGGAATATTCACTACTTCTAAGGGTGTTTTAATGTTTGAAATATATAGCTTTTGATATATACAGCGACCAGACTCTGACATCAAGCGAACTTTCTTTAAAACCAATTTTTCCTTACTCTAAGAATGTAATCCTGCAATCTTGTAAAAGTGATCCATATATTAATAGATATAAAACAGCCCTGCACATAAATCAGAGAGCAAGAATTAGATATGTCCCTTATTTTTTCCATTGTTATTCATGTCAAACTTGATGCATTCTTACTTTGCCTGAGATAATGTTACAGAAAGTTTTTTAATTAAAAAAATTGCAAAAGAGTACATTAAATGGGCTTAACATGAAAGTGTTTTCTTTTGATGACTTAGATAATAGTATAGTAAGAATCACCTCCTGGGTGCCAAGTTCAATACTAAGGCTTTAGTACACTTTATCTCACTTAATCTCCTCAATATTTATAAGATATAAATATATAAATATTTAGATTCATTATACAATTACATAAAATTGAGATACAAAGAAGTTAAGAAACTCAAGGTAGGACAATTAATTAATGCTGGTTTTATAACAGAAATCAGAATAATTCCACATAGCTTCTATTCATTAACTGTACCTAGCAAAAATTAAAATTAAGCAAATCTAATATAAATTTTAGACCATTTCTGTTTTTATCACTTTGTGCATTATCCTGATTAATGCTATTATCATTAGATATTTGAGAGACAATATTCTCTTGCAAAATTCTGATTTTTTGAGATGGTGAAGTCCTTTGTCCTTCTGCAGCACTTTCCACTCTCTTTCTTTCTCCCTCTCTCTCTCTGTCTCTCTGTCTCACATGCGTGCATGTGCGCGCGCACACACACACACACACACACATACACACAAGCTTTCTTTCTGTAGTCCATTCACTCCCTTAACATATACAGTACGTTCAGCACCTGAAAAAATATCCCTCCCATTTTCTTTCCCAGTTGACTTTCTGCAAGTTCAATGAGACCATCTTTATCTTTTGAGTAGTAGAGATTTGTTTAGAAGCCCTTTTGAAAATGAACCAGATTTTAAGGACATAGTTTCATAGTAGGAGATAAAAAATGACTCTTAAGGCTTTCTTGATGTATTTTCATCTCCTTTTCTTTAACTGCTTTGCTCACATGAAGCTGGCTTAGTATTTATTTCTCCTTGAAGAATTTGTTGTCACAAAAATTAATTACTTTGCTGCTAATAAAATTAGGATTTGGGAAAAACGGAAGCTTTGTAACATTATCCCTCCTTTTGGGAAACATACTTGTGCTCTCTAATGTGGAACTTAGGAGTTCTACAAATCCAGTACTTTGTTTAAATAGTTTAATGAGATTCTTATTTTATTCTTTTTTGTAATTATTTGTAGAATGTGCAGCTCTCAGTGATTTAATTCTTAAAAAACTAATTAGTGTGTTATGGAATGATTTGTCTTTCATTAATTTCTATTAACATTACATTTTGGTTTTGGTGGTATATGTTGCATTGGGTTCCCTGTGGGCATCTCTGGATGAAATGCATATTTAACTGTGTCCAATATAATGATTCCTAATGAATGAATGAGTCCAAAGGAAAAAATAGTGGATATTTTGATCAGCCTTTCATTTAGAAGGTTGAAGTTTGAAATTCTATAAAGTTAAAATGTATTTCTCAAATAATTCTTTTTTAAAGCTATACTCAGCTGTTGAGAAATACTGCAGTGCTGCATAGAGAAAGATCTATCAACAATGATGGTAATGATGGTGGGGGCAGGAGTGGTGATAAATAATAATGAAAGAACAATTACCAATATTTACTAAGTGCTTCACGGGACCCGACATCTTGACATTATCTCATTTAATCCTCACAATGACCTGTTATTATCCCCATTTCATAAGTGAGAGAACTTGAACTTTGAGAAGTAAATAAATTATCTAAAGTCACATAGAGGGCTAGAAGTAGAGTGAAGTTCCAAGGTTCCAGAGACAAGCTTTTAACTATTCTACTAGCATTTCTAGTCTTTATAAATATAGCAAGTAATCTCACAATGTTTATATTTTAGTCTACTTCTCTATGGGCTTCCTAGGTGGCTCACTGACAAAGAATCCACCTGCCAACCAATGAGGGAGACCTAGGTTCCATCCCTGGGTCGGAAGACCCCCTGGAGTAAGAAATGGCAACTCGCCCCAGTTTTCTTGCCTGGGAAATTCCATGGGCAAAAGGAGCCTAGCGGTCTACAGTCCATGGCGTTGCAAAGAGTGGGGCACATACTAATTCTCTGTATTGTTTAGCTCATCATTTTAAGGCAGTGGTTCCCAGCCTGCAGTGATCCCTGCCCTGGGGAACATTTGGCGATATCTGGAAGCATTTTTAGTTGTCACAACTGTGACACGAGTGTTACCAGCATCTAGTTGGGGAGAAGCCAGAGATGCTGCTAAACATCCTACAATTCACAGAACAGCCCCCACAACAGAGATTATCTGGCCCAAATTCAATAGTGCTGAGGCTGTGAAACCCTGTTTTAAGGAACTGTCTGTCCAGTGATTGGTTTTCTGGTAATCATGTCCTTATATGGCTTGATTTCTGTTCTAACTGCTCTATCTTGATGAATAAATGACTCTGAGCCCTGTGTTTATCGGAGAGACTGCATAAAACAAATGCAAGGGGCTTACATCATCCCTTAGGTTTGCAGAGGGTATAATGATGTATCCTTTGGGCTTGATGATATTGTTACTGCTATAGAAACAAGACCAGAGCCCACTCTAGCCATCACTATGCCAACTAGGTTACATATTCAGAATATGCTCACAGTGATAATGCTTAGTAGGTGTGATTTTCTCCATATTATACATGAGAATCTGAAGAATACAGAGATTAAATAGCTTTCCTAAAGTTGCTGCTGCTGCTAAGTTGCATGAGTCATGTCCGATTCTGTGCGACCCCATAGATGGCAGCCCACCAGGCTCTGCCATCCCTGGGATTGTCCAGCCAAGAGCACTAGAGTGGGTTGCCATTTCTTTCTCCAATGCATGAAAGTGAAAAGTGAGAGTGAAGCTGCCCAGTCGTGTCCGACTCTTAGCAACCCCATGGAGTACAGCCTACCAGGCACCTCTGTCCATGGGATTTTCCAGGCAAGAGTACTGGAGTGGGTTGCCATTGCCTTCTCCATTCCTAAAGTTGAGTAGCTCATGGACCAACATTCACATACCAGATACGGGCTCTGTTCACTTTACCCCAGATATAATTAATTAGTAAGAGCAATTTACAGTCCTGGGTTCTGCTCTAATTTTTCGTTGTACTAAAGTAGGGTTTTTCCTCAAACTCTAACACTTTTTAACTTGTATATAATTGAATAGCTCCTTGCATATTAGAGTTTGAAAAGAAATATTCTCATTTCACAGAAAAATACACTCTAGTATCATAAACAGGTTATAAAAATAGATTATTTCCTAAGGATGAGATATGAGGACCATCTCTTCCTGTGAGAGATTCCCTTCTTAAAGAAAGAAAACTAAGCACAGAGACATTGTGCGACCAGACTGTGTTCACACAGCAAGTTGCAGGGTGGGGCGGGGAGGGCGGTGGTCTGTGACCGTGGACCAGTTCTCTTACTTAGACTCCCTTTTGCTTCTGCCCACAGTGCACCCACCTTTTTGACCTGCTTCTCCCTTCAGGGAGCTGATGGTAGGAAAGCTGTAAGTTCATTCCCCCTGCTGAACTGGTGGAATGCTTTTACAAACTAGGGACACAAACTCATTATCCTCATTATTTTCAGAAATTGTTTAGGACCACAAACAGGTTGTGGAAGATTAGTCCTTTGAAGAAGAAAGATGAGAGTGGTAAAAATCTCACGATTCTCATTATTATGCAGTCAAATCACTCTGTAAAACTAATTAAGGATTTTGCAGTATTTTATGCTCCTCGGAATCAAACGTGAAGAAACAGGGTCTCATGACTTTCATAAGAAAATGATGAGTTTGCTCATAATCTCGAAACCTGAAAACTATTCCTCCTTGGAAATTTGCCCCTTCTTCTAGTTCAGTTTGTTATATTATGCTTCCTATAAGCAAGGCTTGTCAACCATCAGAGGTCATGCTCTCTTAACCAAGGTCATATGCTAACTCAGAAGAGTGCAGGTTTCATCTTACCCTTTCTCACCTCACCCCTTTCTTAAACTAAACTGGGTAAGAGACAAGGAAAGTAAAATATGGTATGCACCCTCTACCCATTGGATCATGTTTTCCCACACCTCCTCTATGCTCTACTCCACTGTGAATGTGGAAGTTAATCTATTGGAGTTGGGATGAAAAGTTTGAACCTAAATTAATTGGTTTTTGTCACATATGCTTTCAATTTTTTTTGATTGCTCAATACCGAGTACTGTATGTTAGTACAGAAGTACATCAGATCAGATCAGGTCATGGCATCCGGTCCCATCACTTCATGGAAAATAGATGGGGAAACAGTGGAAACAGAAGTACATGGATATAACTAAAAACAGATTATGTATTTGGAGATTACAAGCTCTGGAATTTGGGAAGGCCACTGTTCCTTATGTTCTGGAACAGAAACATTTTCTGACTCTCCTAGAATTCTAAAGTATAAACCTCCTCCCCTCCTTGGCAGCGTATCAGAGGTGATACACTAATCCCTTCATGTCCTTCTAAGCATCACAGGCCTAGGCTTCCTCCAGAATTTACACCTCAATGGCCTCCAACCCCAATAATAAATACCTCTTAAAAAGCAAGTGAACATCCCATCCTAGCCACAATATGTGGTTGTGCTTCTCAGACACTCCCTGCCTATCAACTACCCAGCTTCCAAGATCCATCCACCTCCTCTACCTGAACCATCTATATCTGGACAAGCAAAGCTTGAGAGCCCTGGAAAAGGCAGGGATCCTGTATTAGTTGCCTATTGCTGCTATAACAAATTATAACAATTTAGTGGCTTAATACAACACAAATTTATTTTCTTAGTTTCATGGGTCAAAAGTCACCCTGGGCTAAAATTATCTTGCCAGTAGGGTGTGTTCCCTTTGGAGACTCTAGAGAGGATCCATTTCTTTGCCTTTTTCAACTTCAAGATGTCACCAGCATGGTGTTAGCTCGGGGCCCCATCCTCCATCTTCAAATCCAGCAGTGTAGCATCTTCAGACCTCTTTCTCTCTGACTTGTGCCCCATAATCACATCTCTTTTTTTAATTCTTTTGCCTCCCTCTTATAATTCCCTATAACTACACTGCACTTGGATAATACAGGCTAATCTCCCTATCTCAAGATTTTTAACTTAATCACATCTGCAGAGTGCCTTTGCCATGTAAGGGAACATATTCCCTGGTTCTGGGGATTGGAACATGGGCATATTTAGCACCAGTATTCTGCTAACCACACATCTGTTCAGGACTTGGGAGTTGAATCAGCTGAAGAAGGAAACTGCATTCACCTTGATTCCAAAATTGGAGAAATGAAAAAAAGTGTGATTCCAGGACTAGACATACCTAGATTCCTACCCCAACTTTACCAATAACAATATGATCTTAGACATATCATATAACCTCTCCATGAGCATTTCCTCACCTGAAACATGGAGAAAATCAAACTTCATATAGAGCATAAAAATGCAAAAGTACCTAGCATTACAACATACCATTAGTAGGTATTTGATTAAAGTTAGTTCTTTTCCCATTCTAATGTTTAGTCCAAGCTCATGTAATGCTGAATACGGTTGTATGGCATTTCCAAAGTGACTGATTGTCCCAACCATGTTATATTTCTTAATCTACTTTGCCATCCAATTGCCAAATTTTGAGTCCAAAGAAGAAGGTTAAGGAACTTAGTGATAAAGAAAGAAGGGACAGAACAAAGACTGCAAACAGTGTTTTGACTCCAACTCCTGTGTTTTTTTTATTCTGTATTACAAACCTCTTGTTCTCCACTTCTGATCACCATACTGATTAGAAATTAAATGTTTGGCCAAAATAGATTGGTATATAGGAGATGAGGCATATTGCCCATCATCTCTGTGAAGTTTGCAGAAAAGTAAAACAGATGAGGAACTGTGGGATCAGGAAAATATTTTCTCTCTGGAGCTGTTAGGCATTTGAAACAAGTTGTTAAGGCAGCTTGGCTCTTACGACTATGGCTGGTGCCAGTTTGAAAGCTTTTGTAGGTCCCTGGTTCCCCTGATATTATTGGCTAAACCAATAAGTGTGGTTAATTTTTGTGCAAAAAGAATTGTAACTTTGAAAATACTTGTGAAAACTAAAGAAACTCCAGAGTTCCACCTAAGGGTTTCTTAGTGGAAACCTAATACTAGGAGGAAGAGAAATCTAATTGCCTACAATCATAGTAACTAAATAAAAATTTCCCAGTTCTTAATATTACACAACATAAAAATACATTTCTGTTTGTTTCTGTTGTTGTTCCTAGTTGGGATTATTAAGGTGCAATGTAATTATGGTCTGATGCTTCTTGTCTTGGGTGACGTCAGGTACTTTGCTCTCCAGTCTCCTGGCTGGTGATTAACAGCCCCTAAACTTGATCCTGGTATGACAATTAGGATTGAGTAGTGTCATCTGTTCCATAATTAAATCTGTCTTCCATATCCTTTGAACACCATATTGGAGTTTAATTGGCTGATGCTATCTCTGCTGCTACTGTGGCTTGTCTCCACAGCAGAGTCAAGATAACAATGATCCCACGCATTGCAGAATATCCCAGTTGGAGAGAATTCACGTTCTCTTTTGCACGGAAAGCCCTAAAGTCCCAATTTAGAAGCAGCACTTGAGAAGCACAGGGCCTGTGTATTCCCCCGAGTACTCATTCAGGGTAATATTCAGGGTCTACCATGGCAAATCAAAAGCTTAACTCAATATGCACATGAAGAAAGCCCTCTGTATCCAGTTGATAACTTCTCCTAAAAGATAGAGAGAATCACTGAGGAATGATGAATGCTGTGTTAACACTCTGTGCACAGGCCTGTCTATGTAGCCATCACAGACAATCTCCAAAAGCCTGGCTTATTTCCACTTTCTAGAGAAACAGCCTCTCTGATTATATATTAAACTGCTTATGTTCAGTTCAGTTCATTTCTCAGTCATGTCTGACTCTTTGTGACCCCATGAACTGCAGCACACCAGGCCTCCTTGTCCATCTTCAACTCCCAGAGTTTGCTCAAACTCATGTCCATTGAGTTGGTGATGCCATCCAACCATCTTGTCCTCTGTCGTCTCCTTCTCTTCCTGCCCTCAATCTTTCCCAGCATCAGGGTCTTTTCCAATGAGTCAGCTCTTGGCATCAGGTGGCCAAAGTATTGGGATTTCAGCTTCAACATCAGTCCTTCCAATGAACGCCCAGGACTGATCTCCTTTAGGATGGACTGGTTGGATCTCCTTGCAGTCCAACGGACTCTGAAGAGTCTTCTCAACACTACAGTTCAAAAGCATCAATTCTTTGGCGCTCAGCTTTCTTTATAGTCCAACTCTCACATCCATATATGACCACTGGAAAAACCATAGCCTTGACTAGATGGACCTTTGTTGACAAAATGATGTCTCTGCTTTTTAATATGCTATCTAGGTTGGTCATAACTTTCCTTCCAAGGAGTTAGAGTATTTTAATTTCATGGCTCTAATCACCATCTGCAGTGATTTTTAAGCACCCTTAAAATATGCTTCCAATTTATTTTTTTAAGAGAGAATACAGACGCATTGCTGCTAAGTCGCTTCAGTCGTGTCCGACTCTGCGCGACCCCAAAGACGGCAGCCCACCAGGCTCCCCTGTCTCTGGGATTCTCCAGGCAAGAACACTGGAGTGGGTTGCCATTTCCTTCTCCAATGCATGAAAGTGAAAAGTGAAATTGAAGTCACTCAGTCGGGTCCGACTCTTAGCGACCCCATGGACAGCGGCCCACCAGGGACCTCTGTCCATGGGATTTTCCAGGCAAGAGTACTGGGGTGGGGTGCCATTACAGACACATTAGGCTTCTCCAATAGGCATATCATCTTGTTTAACATTTGAGAAAGCAACAGAAGGTATTTCAGACCATGAGGTGATGTACTAATGAAAAATGAAAGAAGAAACTTACGGCCAAAGCCAAAAGAAACAAATGCTGCATGAAAAATAGAAATGACCAAAACAAAAATGATTTAAAAACCACCTGCAGGATAATCCTGATTCTGTTCTCAAGTAGCACAACAAATCCATTCAATTTTGTCAAAATCAAGATAAGACTTAAGGGAAATTTGAGATGCATACAATAGTAGCTTAGCAATACTGTCTACAACCCAAGTAAAAATATTGTATGTTGAATATTGTGTAAAGAAACAATGGTAGGAGATTTCATGAAGTGTGCATGAAAAGATTGACATGAATCTTTGTGCAAAATGCTTAAAGCTGGATTAAAACAAACTCTTTAAAATTTAAGATCTAAGTATATAAAAAATATGCTGGAAACCTTATGTGCTCTTTATAATTTACTTCTAATCATATGATTATGTTTTAATTATGGTTTTCTTTTGTTGGAATTATATTCTAATGCAATATTTTCCTATTCTGGGTGGCAAATGTATTGCCTGATTTTCATATTTAGATGACTCAGCCAATAGTGATTTATAGGCTCTTCAAGCTCTTTTCAACAGTTCACTCATGATGCAGTAAGAATTAAAATATGTGTATAAAATTGATATCTTAAGCAAATCATTGTGTCTCTACGTAGTGGTTTAGACATGAGTGGCCGGGAGCCCTTAGGATTTGGGACTTTCTTTTTTGATATCCTTAATGGATGGCTGTTCTCTGAGCCAGAATTCCCATGAATTAGTGAACATATTGAAGTGATCCCAGTTCACTTGGGATATTACATTTATACTTCCTTTGTAGCTGAACCACTAACAAAGAGAGATAGAGGGGCTTTATCACCTCCAGTTTTAGAACTCTGCCCTAAGAGGAAAGATACTCATTTAGGAAGCAATGATAGTAAACCTATCATAATTATATTCATTTTTATATCACCCTGATTTGTTTCTCTTGTTCTATGGAGATTCTTTTGTATCTTTCATTCTTGACCCTTATGTCAAATGACTTTTTCACACTTCAGGACATTCCCATTTAGCTCCTGCTTCTGGTCTCACACTACTTTGTATCCAACTCTTTAATTAGAAATAGTTAATTTGACTTCTTGTCTTAAGGCAAGAAAAAAATGAGGCTTAAACAGTATTAAGCCCCCATAAATATTTCACTTTATGCTAATTCCTGTGCTTCCAGCTGAGCTGTTTGAAGTTCTCCAAAAAGTGTTTCTTTTCCCCTCAATTAAATACATAACTGGAAAACAGTAAAATAATTTTCAGTTTTACTACCCAATACTATTCTTTTCCAGACTTTAACTCTGGACCTTTAAATTTTTCCTTCTATAAAGTATGAAACCCAAGCCCAGTGTGGTGGCACCCAGTCCCAGGGTTGACAAGCCTTAGAAGACCAAGGTTTTGGAGAAATCTTGGAGCTCCCTCAAGTGGACACATATTTAATACACCCTTTACCCCTAGAAAACATTTTTGGCTGCACCTTCTCTCCAGGCGGGCTGTATAGTCCATGGAGTTGTAAATAGTCAGATACAACTGAGGAACCAACACTTTCACTAACACTCTCTCCAGGACAGAGCCATTTAATCTTCCCAATTGAGAAGCAGAAGGATCATCTTTAAGTTTGAAATATTCCAAAAATAAATGAGAGTTCATTGGTTTTCCAAGTAAATGAATATGAGTAGCCAGTGAACAAATATTGTCAAGCTTTTTGATTATTGGTTTTGCTTATGGCAGTGTAAATTGAAATTTAAAATTATAACATATTCTAATCATTTGGATAAAATGATACTTGTTAAGAAAATTATAAAAATAACAGTTACATAATACTTAGACTTCTTGCTGCATATACTATATGCCAGCCACTGTTCTAAGATAGATATATATATATATATGCGCATACATATATATAAATTCATTTAATCCTCATACCATCCTTGCAAAGTAGGTTCTTTACTAATTCCCATTGAACGGATGAGGAAACTGAGGCATGCAGGGTTTAAATAACCTTTCAAAAGTCAGAGCTGGGACATGAGTCAGTATTCATACTAAGTTCCAATCCGAACTCCACTATGCCATGGTTTTAGCATGCAATGTGAATACACACATACAGTCACATGTATACACTATATACACATATATGCATTTATACATCCATACATATCCACACATATGTATACACATACAAACACATGTGCACAGGTATACACATGCACACACAGAGATACACACGTATGTGGAGAGAGTGTATAAGGAGCATGCTGCTGCTGCTGCTAAGTCACTTCAGTCGTGTCCGACTCTGTGCGACCCCATAAACGGAAGCTCACCAGGCTCCCCCGTCCCTGGGATTCTCCAGGCAAGAATACCGGAGTGGGCTGCCATCTCCTTCTCCAATGCATGAAAGTGAAAAGTGAAAGTGAAGTCGCTCAGTCGTGTCCGACTCTTAGCGACCCCATGGACTGGAGCCTACCAGGATCCTCCGTCCATGGGACTTTCCAGGCAAAAGTACTGGGGTGGGGTGCCATTGCCTTCCCCGATAAGGAGCATATTTTATACCAAAAAAAATAATCTTTTAAAGTATAAAAGCTATGAGGAGAGAAATATGTTATAAACATTTAAATTACCAAACTTTGCTTATTCTATTTTTTTTTTTTTTTTTTTTTTGATCAAGAATCTCTTTTATTGATTATCAGAAACATTACAAACATCTATATGAACAAATTGTAACATGATAGTGTTTAGTTTGAACAATTAATACATTTCAGATATAATATTATACATATTTCAATGCTATTCTCCCCAATCATCTCACCCTCTCCCAGTCCCAGAGTCCAAAAGTCTGTCTATACATCAGTGTCTCTTTTTTGTCTCGTAAGTAGGGTTATTTTTTACCATCTTTCTAAATTCCATATATATTGTTAGTATACTGTATTTGTGTTTTTGTTTCTGGCTTACTTCACTCTGTATAATAGGCTCCAGTTCCATCCACTCTTAGAACTGATTCAAATGTATTCTTTTTATGGCTGAGTAATACTCCATTTGTATATGTACCACAGCTTGCTTATCCATTCATCTGTGGATGGACATCTAGGTTGCTTCCACGTTTGCTATTGCAAACAGTGCTGTATGAACATTGGGGTACACGTGTCTCTTTCAATTCTGGTTTTTCAGTGTATATGCCCAGCAGTGGGATTGCTGGATCATAAGGCAGTTCTATTCGCAGTTTTTTGAGGAATCTCCATACTGTTCTCCAAAGTGGCTGTACTAGTTTGCATTCCCACCAACAGTGCAAGAGGGTTCCCTTCTCTCCGCACCCTCTCCAGCTTTTTGCTTGTAGACTTTTGGATAGCAGCCATTTGATTGGCGTGAAATGGTATCTCATAGTGGTTTTGATTTGCATTTCTCTGATAATGAGTGATGTTGAGCATCTTTTCATGTGTTTGTTAGCCATCTGTATGTCTTCTTTGGAGAAATGTTATTGAGTTCTTTGCCCATTTTTTGATTGGTCTTTTTTTTCTGAATTGAGTGTAGAAGTTGTTGTTTTTTTGAGATTAGTTGTTTGTCAGTTGCTTCATTTGCTATTATTTTCTCCCATTCTAAGGCTGTCTTTTCACCTTGCTTATAGTTTCTGTTGTGAGAAGCTTTTAAGTTTGATTAGGTCCCATTATTCTATTTCTTTATTATCACTTAATGTTACTAATATCAGTCTCCTGTCATCTCAATTCCTACTTCAGTTACTCTTGCCTTGCTCTATTAAGACCTTTGAAAATTTGCTTCCTCCATGGCCACAATGCTTGCTGTTTCCTTTGCTAGAAATTTCAGCATTTCTTCCCATGACTGGCTCTTCATGGTTCCAGTTTCTTCACAGAGAAGTCTTCCTTGACCTCATAAAATAGCTGCCCCTCATCCCATAACTCAGTGTCCCTTTACATTGTCCATGTGTCTACATAGTCCTCATCAGATCCAAAAATACATTACTTACCTATCCGTTCACAGTCCATCTACTCCACCAGAATGCAAGCTCCAGGAGGCAGGACTTTATGTCTGGGTTGTATTAGGAACACAAAAGTAATTTTCAGTGAATGACTGAATTATTAATTTCCATTCTGATGGCTTTTAAGTGAATAGAACAATATAATGATAATCAATATCTCAAAATTTCTCTTTTCATAATGTTATTCTTCTGTTTATAGTATATCTTAATATTTGATATTAATATCATATTTTAAGACCTATAAATTTATAAACCTCCAGCCTAATAACAATTGTATTTAAGGGCATATTTTTATTCTTTATTACTATGTTACTCTTGTCCTAGTTGTAACAAAATCTTACAATGCATTAGGTTTTTTTAAATGTACAAAGATTATGCTAAAATAATACCAGAAAAGAAAATAGGTAAATTTGTACATTTCTATACACAGAGATCAGAGAAGGCAATGGCACCCCACTCCAGTACTTTTACCTAGAAAATCCCATGGACGGAGGAGCCTAGTAGGCTGCAGTCCGTGGAGTCGCTAGAGTCAGACACGACTGAGCGACTTCACTTTCACTTTCCACTTTCATGCATTGGAGAAGGAAATGGCAACCCACTCCAGGGTTCTTACCTGGAGAATCCCAGGGATGGGGGAGTCTGGTGGGCTGCCGTCTATGGGATAGCACAGAGTCAGACACAACTGAAGCAACTTAGCAGCAGCAGCAGTAGCAAACACAGAGATAAAACTTTGAAAAAAGCTTTCTGTATTTTTAATGGATTATGTTGTGACTTCAGAGTCTTGTCACATATATTGAGTGTGTGTATGTGTGATAATTAAGTCACATCTTTAAATTTAGCAAAACTATCTCTGATTGAAAATGGGAAAGTATCCATAGAGTAATGACACCAAAGGAAACTTGTCGTTGTTGTTTTTCAGTCCATTAGTCATGTCCGACTCTTTGCCACCCCATGGACTGCAGCATGCCAGGCTCCTGGGCCTCCACTGTACCCCAAAGTTGACTCAAACTCCTGTCCATTAATTCAATGATGCTATGTAACCAATTCATCCTCTACCACCCGCTTTTTTCTTTTGCCTTCAATGTTTCCCAGCATCAGGGTCTTTTCCAATGAGTCAGCTCTTCACATCAGGTGCCCAGAGTATTGGAACTTCAATTTTAGCATTAGTCCTTCCAATGAATATTCACAGCTGATTTCTTTTTACTAACAGCTAAAATGCTATTTTCCTAATATGTGCCATTCAGAATACAATACAGCTAGAAGGGAAAGAAGGTAGAAGGGGAAATAATATTTCCAGTCCACCACTGTGTTCCTTATTAACTTGAGGATTTCACTGTAAATCACTGAGTATCAGCATTCATTCAGTCCCACTCTTTATTTCACTTATTCTGTGACACCCTCCCCTGCCCTTGTCCATGTATTTCTTTATAGTTTATAAAAGTGTCTTATTTTCTAAGCCCAGACCTTTTTACTTAGGCTTCTACTATTAGAATGATGATCAACCCAAATTACATATACATTTAACCCAAAATACATTTGTAAACAAGTCTATATATATATATGTGTGTGTGTGTGTGTGTATATACATACATGCACACAAATATACATACATGTGTATATAGATTTGCACATATACATTTATATGGAAAGTGAAAGTAAAAGTTGCTCAGTTGTGTCCAGCTCTGGCTCCTCTGTCCATGGAATTCTCCAGGCAAGAATACTGGAGTGGGTTGCTGTTCCCTTCTCCAAGGGATCTTCTCAACCCAGGGATTGAACCTGAATCTCCTGCAATACAGGCAGATTCTTTATTGTCTGAGTCATTAGAGATATGTGTATATATGTATATATGCATATATATATACTCTTTATGTAATTTATAACTATACATACAGTTATATATGCTCCTTGTGGTTTTGCAGCTACATGAAAATCATCTTGTTCTAAATCAGCCAAAGCATCCTGTACCCAAGCACTCTATTATCCACAGGTGTGCAATACCAAGGCCCATTCTCAGTATCACTGGGGGATGAGGGGACTTGCCACACTGAAGTCAATGACCTATTGATTGATTGCTTGCTCACTTCCATAGGTTTAGACTTTGAAATACTTGAGGGAGCCACTAAGTATCAGAAGCCAGTTGAGGAGATCAGAGTGGAAGAAAATGTTCCAACCACCTAGTCAGTCCAAGAGGTTGCTCCTTGTTAATCTCTTTCATAAGGTTTAAAGATGTTTTTTATAATACTCTATTCCCTCATATTTTTTTAACTGTGTATGCCATTGTTTCAAGCCCAAAGTTAGAAAATTCCCACTTTTTCAGTCAAAGCAATATATCAGAGCCAACAACAACAACAAAAGGAGAATTCTGTGATTTGAGTGGCTCCTCTACGCCCATATATTTGTAAGGAAATATTGTCCTGTGATTTCATTTCGAAGTCGACGGTTTTATTGCTATCTCCCGTTCTGGTACATTTAGAGTTTTCTTCTTATCTGATTTCTATGTTTCTCCCTTACTCTTCTGTCTCCAGTTTGCAGTAATGACACTGAAAACTAACAACTCATACAATTTCTCTGTGAGCAGCTACTGGACTAAGTGGGGGAAAATAACAAATTTTGTGCATGATTGATTACATAAACCCTTCATTTCAGAGAAACAAGCCTTAAATGAGTAATTTATTTATAGCAATGAAAACCAAATAGATAATGTCTTGTATTCAAGGAACAAATGAAAGACAATCTCATTTCCAAACATTTTCTTTTTTAAGCCAAAATTAAGGGCCAAGAACTGAATATATTGTAACACATGTAAGAAACTATACTTCAATCACATTTTACGATATTAACTAAGAAAATTATGCAATTTCAATTTATTATAAAATACTTGTTTTACTGTTTTTGTTATTCTTTGATCAGGAAAAGAAAACTGTGGACATTGGGAACTTTGTGTTACTTTGTGCCTCTTGTACTAACAGAATTGATATTTGCACTGCTTCTTGCTTTCGATTGCTCAAAATGTATTCTTTTTGACATTTATGTTTTGAACTATAGAAAACATTTTTCAGCTGTTTTAATAAGAAGCAGATATCTAAAAATATGTAATGGTTTATTATGAAGTATAAATTTTAGTAATAGTTTAAAGATAAATAGCAATTTTATACTTTGACAAACCATTTTTCTTTTCTATACTCAACTGGCTAAATGTAAGTAATTTTCTTTAATCACAGGAAAATTAGTGGGAAAATTTGAAGACATCACTAAATAATGACAGCACTCATACCAATTATCCTCATTGCACTTTATAGTTTACTAATAACCACCTCAATCAAGGTGTCTTTTGTGGAAACAAATCACTCAACTTTATTTCGGTTATAGTTTGTAATGACCCACTTAAGTATCATAATATACTCCCCTAATTAAGAAGTGATGTGAACACAATATGAATGAAGGTGACAGGAAGCATGGGGGCAAAGAGGCAAATTTCCATCTGATCTACTTGGTTATCAGGGATACACAATCCTCCCCCAGCTTGGCCACATGATAACTCTGACAGGGTTTGTGGCCACATGGTATGCCCCACCACAAACCATTAAATCCCCTCCAGCTTCTCTGGCTAGCTTTGCTGCGTTTAGTTTACTGAAACACTTTGGCAAATGAAGCAGAAGGTTCTTTTGGAAGGGATCCCCTTCCCCGCACCCCCAGTCTCCTAGGGTCATGTTGTCCTCTATCTGAACTTGAGTGTACTAGCTGTGAACCTGTTTTGATCAGCAGAACTCAAAAATCTGGCCCCTCATGCTGGGATTTCATATCAATATTTTTGCCCAACATCTGAATGGAGAGGAGGGTCCCAATGCAGCCTTCTTTCCCCTAGCTGTGTCTCATCACAGTTAGTACCTTATTCAATGTGATTTCTGATGCTTGGGGAGTACTGTGGAATCATGCTGATAAGATAGTAAAGAGCAAAATTTATCTCATTTTGCAAAGAAATCCACATAGATTTGTATATTTAAGACTACATTGCCACTTAGCCATCTTATATTTTTAAACATGCAGAAAAATAGCTGTTTGGCAAGATAGTATGTTTAAGAATGAATGAACCCAGTTTGTTTATTTAAAGCTTGCCTGTTCCAGAGCAGATTTTAGGCAGCTGAACAAGGTGGGTAAGCAGAGGAATCTGTTTAATAAATGGTTAGCAATCATAGACCGTCATTTGGAAAAGAATAAGTCAGACTTGGGATTTAGGGTCTGTGTTATCATAAGACAAAGAAAACTAGCCGTTTGTAGGCATCTAAGGATGTTGTATGACCTGAGCAAATCTGCCTCAGAAGGATAGAGGTGTCAGCAGATGGTGATACCCACATGATCTCCACACTTGATCAGCATCCCAGAATATATAGCATACACTACTGGCAATGCTGTCCACTAGCTGTTCATTTATTGCCCCTGAAAGATCATACTTTACACTGTTCACCTCAAGGTTAAGGGCAGGCTGGAGGCAAAGAGATTCCAGTCTCTTTTTATGTACGGATGTTTATTCCTCCCAAATAGTAATAAATTGAGCCTCTCTCCATATTTAATCTCCAACCCTGAACTCAGCATTTTTGATAGGTTAGCCCCCGGTCAACCTTACCCATATAATTAAAAATTGACTTTTTCATTCCTGAGACAGAGGTAAAAGAATGGATTTGACCTTTTTTCCCCCGCTATTTCTTTGGGTGTGAAATATGTTTCAGGCCCGCAATTCTTCTCTTCCACACAGTGTTCTTCCTCTCACATTTTCTCTGGGAAACAAAGCAAGAGGAGCAGCAAGGTTAAATGGGCTTTTAAGTCACAAGATACTGAATCCATTTCTAACCTTGTATTGCTCACCATGCAAATGTGAGCAGCTGATGCAACTTCTTGGAAACCCACATATCAGTTTCCTCATCAGTCAATGGAGATGATAACGTCTGCCCCACAGGATTGTTGCAACAGTGAACATTCCATAAATATGCCTTTCTTTCAGGCTCAACCCTTCAGTGAAAACTTGAAACCAATGTATACTCTGAAATTAGGACCACCTAAGTCTTTATTCAAATATTCCTGTATTTGATTTTTTTAAATAAGTAAGAGATTGATTTTTTTTTTTTAATGGAGGCAGGATTGATTCAGTTGTTGATCATTGGAGATGTTTTAAATTTATCCAAAACTTAACATTTTGGAGAAGGAAATGGCAACCCATTCCAGTATTCTTGCCTGGAGAATTCCCGTGGACAGAGGAGCCTGGTGGGCTGCTGTCCATGGGGTCACACAGAGTCAGACATGACTGAAGCACCTTAGCATCCACGCATGCATTGGAGAAAGGAAATGACAACCCACTCCATTATTTTTGCCTGAAGAATCCCAGGGACAGAGGAGCCTGGTGGGCTGCAGTCCATGGGGTCGCACAGAGCCGGACACGACTGAAGCGACTTAGCATCAGCAGCAGCAAACTTAACATTTAAGGACTTCTTAGTCTAGGATATAGCTGTCAGATAGTGACCGCTGGCTTTATAGTAGTTAGGTTCTATTGTACATTTTAAATATTGTAAAAGACAATTATACAGGAAAATTATATTTCTATCATAGAAATATCTCAGGCTGAGAACAGAAAGTCACCATTGCCAAGCACTTCAAAGAAAGAAAGACCATGCGTAGAAATGGCCTTCACTCCCTCTCTATCCCCACGCCCTCCCACCCCAAAGCTATTCTAATTTCCTCCAACCCCAAAACAATCTCTCTTGGTTCTCTTGTCCCCTTGAAAGGAGAAAGGAAAAAAAAAAAGAAAGTACATAGGAAGAAGTTCTCGATTCTTCCTCTCTTTCCCTTTTGTTTTCACTGTTGCTGGACTAAACAAATACTGTAATTCCGGCAATAAGTAAGAAAGTGTGAAAGAATCACATGTCTTAAAGAGAAGGAAAACCCTAAGTTTAAAGTGTTAATAGACAGGAAAGATTCAAATCTGAATGTGCTAAAGTCTTCTGAAGGGCCACTTGAAGGTCTCCATCTCCTTATATTTCTCCTTTGGTCAGGCTTCCCTGGTGGCTCAGATGGTAACTAACCTGCCTGCAATGCAGGAGACCCAAGTCTGATCCCCTGGTTAAGAAGATCCTTAGAGAAAGGACATGGTAACCTACTCTGGTATTCTTGCCTGGAGAATGCCACAGACAGAGGAGCCTGGCGAGCTACACAGTCCATGAGGTTGCAAAGAGCGGAGCACGACTAAGCAACTAACACTGAGCAGAATAAACTCAAGTATGAGTAATCGGAACAAACAAACAAGAAGATTTATTCTTTTATTTTATTTAATTATTGGAAAAGACTCTGATGCTGGGAGGGATTGGGGGCAGAAGGAGAAGGGGACAACAGAGGATGAGATGGCCGGATGGCATCACTAACTCGATGGATGAGTCTGAGTGGACTCCGGGAGTTGGTGATGGACAGGGAGGCCTGGTGTGCTGCAATTCATGGGGTCGCAAAGAGTCGGACATGACTGAGCGACTGAACTGAACAGAACTGAACATTATTTCAATAATATTTTATTATACTTTCATTGCTTATACATAATATTTAAGCTTTAAAGGAAAATAAAACATTATATTGTTTTGATGTCAGAAAAACAGAGAGAGAAGCAACATAAAAATTTAGAACAGAGCCTTCTTAAAAGGTTGAAGCTACTTACATTGATTAATCTTCCTATGGGGATAAAATAGAATTCAGTGTTGATATCTAAAGTGCTCATTAACATGACAGAATCCATTAGAACAGTGGTGCTGTCCACTAGAAATAGAAAAAGAGCCAAACATGTAATTTTAGATTTTATAATAGCTATACTGTAAAAAGTAAAGAGAAACAAAATTAACTTTAACAATACATGTTATGTAACCTAATATATCCAAAATGATCCAGATGGGTAGGGTAGGTGTGGGGTGGGAGGGAAATTCCTAGAGGGAGGGGAGGTATGTATACATGTAGTTGATTCACTTCATTGTACAACAGAAACTAAGACAATATTGTAAAGCAATTATATTTCAATTAAAAAATAAAGATAGAGATTTTAAAAAGAGATATACCTAAAAAAAGTATTGTTGCTGTCGTTCAGTCACTAAGTCATGTCTGACTCTTTGTGACCCCATGGGCTACAGCACACCAGGCTCCCCTTCCTTCACTGTCCCCCAGAGTTTGCACAGATTCATGTCCATCAAGTCTGTGACACTATCTAAACATCTCATTCTCTGCCGCACCCTTCTCCTTTTGCCTTCAATTGTTCCCCGCATCAGGGTTTTTTCCAATGAGTCAGCTCTTTGCATCAGATGGCCAAAGTATTGGAGCTTCACCTTCAGCGTAAGTCCTTCCAGTGAATATTCAGGGGTGATTCCCTTTAGGATTAACTGGTCTGATCTCCTTGCTGTCCAAGGGACTCTCAAGAGTCTTCTCCAGCACCAGTGTGAAAGCATCAATTCTTCGGTGCTCAGCCTTGTTTACGGTCCAACTCTCACATCAGTACATGACTACTGAAAAAGTCATAGCTTTGAATATATGCACCTTCGTTGGCAAAATGATGTCTCTGCTTTTTAATATGCTGTCTAGGTTTGTCATAGCTTTCCTTCCAAGGAGCAAGTATCTTTTAATTTCATGGCTGCAGTCATCATCCTCAGTAATTTGGGAACACAAGAAAATAAAGTCTGTCACTGCTTCCATTTTTTCCCTTTTTATTTGCCATAAATTGATGGGCCCAGAAGCCATGATCTTCGTTTTTTGAATGTTGAGTAATTTTAAGCCAGCTTTTTCACCCTCCTCTTTCACTCTCATCAAGAAGCTCTTTAATTCTTTTCACTTTCTGCCTTAGATGGTATCATCTGCATATCTGAGGCTGTTGATATTTCTCCCAGAAATCTTAATTCCATCTTATGGTTCATTCAGTCTGGCATTTCATGCAATGTACCGTGCATGTAAGTTAAACAAGCTGGGTGACTAAATACAGCCTTGACATACCCCTTTCCCAATTTGGAACCAGTCCACCTCTAAATGTTGCTTCTTGATGCATATACAAGTTTCTCAGGAGACAGATAAGGTGGTCTGATATTCCCATCTCTTTAAGAAGTTTCCACAGTTTGTCGTAATCCACACAGACAGAGGCTTTAGCATAGTCGATGAAGCAAAAGTTTTTATGGAATTCCCTTGCTTTCTCTATGATCCAGTGAATGTGGCAGTTTAATCTCTGATTCCTCTGCCTTTTGTAAACCCAGCTTGTACATATGGAATTTCTCAGTTCACACACTGCTGAATGATTTTAGGCATAATGTTACTAGCATGTGAAATGAGTGTTATTGTACAGTAGTTTGAACATTCTTTGGCATTGCCCTTCTTTGGGATTAGAATGAAAACAAACCTTTTCCAGTCCTGTGGCCATTGCTGAGTTTTCCAATTTTGCTGACATGTTGAGCACAGCACTTTAACAGCATCATCTTTTAGGATTTGAAATAGCTCAGCTGGAACATATTATTATTTTTAACAAGAAATCAATATATTAAAATTTCTGATAATATATTTTACTTTTTTTTTTTTTTTTTGAGCCAAGTTTTCAAAAGCTTTACCGAAATTTCAATTCAGAGTAGCAACATCTCAAATGCTGAGTAGACACAGAGAGCTGGTAGCTCTGTATTGGATAGCACAACTCTAGAAATGTCTGCCTCTTCTCTATGCTATGAGTATATTAACTTTTTCCTAATTTTGTACTTAATCATGTTTTAGGATATTTAGCAGTTAAATGTTAATCTGAATTTGGAGTCATACATTTATTACTCTATATACATTTAAGGGAAAGAATACATGTGTAAGTATGCAAACATCCAAGCACAAATTTGACTGATGACTAAAAGAACAACGATGATTCATTCATCCTTTATAACGGGTATGATATTGCCAGTTAGGTCATCTATTTCAGTGTATCATGGATGTGTGGTTCTAGAAATCATAACTATTTCCCTGAAGGGCATCCCAATGACAGATACATATTGAAATCTACTAAATGTGGAAATTTAGGAAAAATAACAGTATGAGAATCAGAGAATTTTATAGCTTCAGAGGTCCCTAGAGGATATCATCTCCAGCCCTTTCATTTTACAGTTGAAGAAACTGAGGCCTAAAAGAAGTAGAGAAACTTGCCAACGGCCACAGAACTTATTAGAAACACAGAAGAAACAGAAACTTGGTTTTCTGCCTCCAAGTTCAGACTTTTTTATTTGATGAATAATGAGAATTGATTTACTTATTACTCACATACTTTAGCTGATTACCAAATCCATCTTTCTAATCCATACTGTTTCAGTGGGAGATTATTTCTCAATTTATGTCATGAATTTTACAAAAATAAAATTTAGCCCATTAGAAATCATTGACATAAAGATGTGAAATGGTAAAAAGGAGAATTCCTGGAAGTATACGGAAACAGTTATAAATGAACAGTTAATAAACCCAACTTTAGAAGCAAGGTCTAGAGTCTGCCTTGATTAGAACCAAAATGTGTGACTTACAAGGACTGCTTCTCTTATCCACCTGGGCAGTTTAAAGGTGATACATGTGATGAAAAGTGGAAAATCTGACAAGGCAAAAGCATAGTATTCATTTTAAAACTCACTTGCATGACAATTATATATTAGAAGGGTCCCAGAGGAATTCATTGCTCTCTGGCATTGGGATGAAACATGCATTTGTGTTTCACTGGCCTACACTTCATCAAGGAATAGTCTTCCCTCTCTCTAGTCCAGGGGAAAAAAGCACTTAATGTTAACACAGACAATTCTTCAAATGATCTTTAGATAAATGAATAAGATTTCACTGTTTCTCTTTTTTTCATATCCATTCATTGCTTACGAAATTTTCTGCACAAGGGGAAAAGAATTGAGCCAGCAGGTCTCAAAGTATGGGCTGATGAACACTCAGTCCTCAAAGACAATCTAGGGATAAAAAGGGTCTATGAACTTAAGAGTCTGTGAAATTCTGCTCTCTGTGTCTCTATCATGAGCTCCACCACACACATTAGCATGATAAAGGCTGTGAGATCTTCTGCGGTAAAGAAAAGGCTTGTCCCCTTTGTTTATCCAAATTTACCCATGTTATTTGATAGAGTTTTTTCTCCTTTTTAGCATCTGTAAATATCCCATTGAACTAGATTCCTGTGGAACACACTTTAGGAAATGCTGATTTTGTGCATTTTTTTCTTCAATTTGTGGGAAAGAAGTAGAAGCAACCACAGTGTGCCAGACCAGATGCAGTGGTTCACAGAAGGCAGTGAGGGAATATTTCCACTATCATCAACACCAGAGGTATCTTGACCATCACTTAGAGACAAAGCATTGTGGGACACTTAGGCAGATCACTTAGGTCATTCTTGAAGTAGAAAATATGATGCTGAATAAATGACTTCATCACCTTATATCTCAAGAGCTACAGCTCCAGTAAGAACTCCATCCTCTCTTATGAAAATCTCCATCTTCTCAGACAGCCCACCAAGTGCCAAGAAGAAATACAGCAATTTTTATTAATATGAGCTGGTTTCTCCCACAATTAGAAAGCATAGTAGTAGGATTCATTCGGACTATTCTCAATGTTCATCTGGCAACACAGTGAAGAATAGAGAGTGTGTGATTATAGTGCAACTTAATCTAAGTTATGTTTAACAGTCTCCTTTTTCTTCAATTGCCACATTCTTTCATGCTCTTTCCAATCTCCCTTCCCCTTCTATTTATCTTAGGCAAATTCCATATGTTTCTGATTGCTTTGTTATTTTTATAGTCCACTCTGCATGAGTGTTTGCTAAGCCATTTCAGTCGTGTCTGACTCTTAGCAACCCTATAAACCCACAGCCCACCAGGCTCCTCTGTCCATGGAATTCTCCAGGAAGAATACTGGAATGGGTTGCCATGCCCCGCCCCAGGGGCTCTTGCCAACCCAGGGATCGAACTCATGTCTCTTATATCTACCTGCATTGACAGATGGGCTCTCTATCACCAGCTCCACCCAGGAAGCCCATAGTCCACTGTAGTCCTGTCCAGTTGGAAGTTCCAGCGTCAGATCTGAGCTAAACCTGTATCACTTCCTCAACCTCAGTCAGCCTACAGCTCCATAAACTCCTTTGGAGACAGGTTGTTGGCCTCTAGCTCCTTCCCACCAACCTTTTAGTCATTGATACTCACCACAGGGTGCAGATAAGAGAAAGATGGACAAATCAAGTGGCTCTTGCCTTACTGGTCATGGGGTCCCTTGAACATCAACATTGTATGGCAGGCACTCAAAATAAAGTTCTCATGTATGAACCAAAGATGAGTTTTTCTGACATCCAGCAAGGGCCCCTCAACTGCACAATTTCCTAAGGTGAGAGATCCACTTCAGCCTAACCTCTTCCAACTTTTGTGCTTGGATCTCCTTGTGGTCTCTTGCTGTTTGGTTCCCCTCATCCAGAAAGCACCCCTCTTGGATAGAATACAGACATAAAGGCCCATGGGCAGGCTGTCTTCTGAAGTGTGCCATTGTCTCAAGGGAAAATTAAGCTTTTAAACGGTTTGTAAGTAATTGGTAATGCCAATTGCTCTAAGAGATGAACTTGAAATTTTCAGTGGTCTCATCCAGGAGATGTTTATTCCATTCCTCTTTCAATAAAACCCAAAGAGGTTGTCTTCAGTCTGATGATGGTGACCTTCTGATACATTAGCTCCTTCTATCCTATATGCTAGGCCTGCAAGTAGCATATAGTGCTTCCCTTACAGTCTATTGGCAGACCACAGTGTCATGCTCACATCTAGCTGCAAACTAGGCAGGGAATTATAGTCGATCCATGTGCCGACAATGAAAAGGGAAATGTGACTATATCTCAGTTTACCATAGAATTCTTCCACTCTTGCCTTAACTCTTACCACCTTGCATGGCAGCACTAGGTGTCATTCAAGAGGGTCCCCAGACTCCTCTTAACTCCTATTATAAAGCACCAACCTTATTTCCCCCTTGATAAACAGGATGAATCCTAAAAGTGACTTTCCCCACCCTGTTGGCCCAATGGTACACAGAGCTCCGTAACCAGGTGGCAGTCTCAACATTCAATTGTTATGTCCCCTAGTGGGGGTAGTTTTCCTTTGCATCATGAGATCTTTAAACCAGGAAAGCCCAAATCCATGGGATTGAGAAATAAAATATTTACAAGTGAAATTTAGGTGTAATAATGAGAGCTGCCAGTCTACCCTGGGAATTCTGTTTATGGAGAAACTACCATATGTTATTCACTAGATCAGAGCATCATATGGGATAGTATCCTAGTCTCAGAATGTTACCTTCCAACTATTGCTGTAACTGAGTTTTCAAAAGGCCAATCCACTCTTCTTTAAAGCCGGCTCCTTCAGGGTAATAAGGTACGTGGTAAAACAAAAAAAATCAGAGAATCCCATGGGCATTCACCCACTGCAGTGCTTTTATTTTTGGGAAAAGTTTCTTGTTCAGAGATGGGTGGCTTGTTGTGACATGAATATGGCAGTGTAAGTCTGTGGAAGGTAGTAGTGGCAGAATCACAGCATTTAAGGAAAGCAAATCCATATCAAGAGTAAGTGTTTCTTCCAGGAGGGAAGAGATCTGATAGAACTGATCTGCCACAAGCTGCTGTCCTCCCAAAGAATACAAAGAATTTCTTTGGATATTGTAGACAATCTATACCATATTTGAACATGATGCTCCAATTCTCTGCTTAAGCTGTAAGGCTTTGAAGAAGTTCCAGGCAAGTAAAGGCCCCCTAATCCTAGTCAGCTTGCAGGACAATTCAATTTTACCACTCCCACTGAGAAAATAACCATAATGTGTGTTCCAACTGGGCCCATTGAGAGGTGGGCTTAACCAAAACTCCATTTTCCCCTTGATTTCCAATATCTCCCACTGTGATCAGTATCACACAGTGGTGTCTGAACCCAGGATTATCCTCCACTCAGAGCCGCTGTCTGTGTGCTCACTCCAACTCAGTTGTAGTAGGAACTTTATTTCTACATGAGCTCCCTGATTCCTGAAATGTGAGCATTGTAATAGAAACAGTTAATGAAGATCCTTCTCTCTAACAAAGTAAACCAAAAGTAAACCAGTAGTTTCAGAGGTAGGCCACCATCAAAACTGTAAAGAATGTGCAGTTTCTCTTTCCTTGTACATAATAACTCTGGTAAATGGCTCCAAGTCCCTTGGGAAAGGTTGGGGTCTCTAAAGGGTCTGCTGTCAAAGATGCCATACCTTCTCTTCATTCACATTCCTACTAGGTCTAGGAATTGCCTCAAGTCTTAGAATTTGGTTAGTGTCTTGATCTTTATATGGGTTACTCTGCTTGCCAAATCTGAAGCTTTTCAGATTTACAGATCAAAGAAAAGCTTAGTAGACTATTTCAGTACTAATCCATTAGCCACCATCAAAGACAGTCATTAGTGATCATCCATTAGCCACAACCAAAGATTTCTTCAGATCATCCCTCTTTGATGACCATTCTAGCTGAAGTATATGTTCTAACACAGTGCCCATCTTGCCTCTTAAGGTCTCATGGTGAGCATTGCCTCTGCCATCCTGGCAACCTGTAGTCATTATGGCAGCTAAGGAGCCTATTTCAATGGTAGCATCACCATATTCATCACCAGCCCACAGAAAACAACCCTTTGGCACTTTGCAAGGCTGCTAGTATATGTCCTCAGTATATTAATGAAAGGAGTGTTCTCTGGACGCACTTGGAGGCGGCCAGGATACTATCTAGTTAAGGTGGGTGGTCGGTAACAAAAGATAAGTCCACTTTAACTTCCTCTCTCCCTCAACCTTTGGATTCCTTCTACTATATTATACCAGTAAATCTCTGGCCTCTCAGCTTCATTCAACATGGACCACTGCTGAGACGAGTTTTGGGTTAAGCAACCGAGTAAACAAAACCAAGAATATCTGATAAATACACACGTGTTCAATCCCTACCTGATATAACACCCTTAGAATCCATTTGAACACATATTCCTTAGAATCAGGCAGTGCTCTTCATGTGAGAGCCTTTCTTCTGCTGGATCTGATTTTGTAATTGGCCCTGGGGTCTGCTGGGGCCTGCTGCTGGATACAAGTCTAGAGGAAGTGAAGCAGTTAGTAATTTGGGGACATGAGTAGAATCGGCATCACCCTGCAAGGTAACTGTCCTAATTTGGGGTTACTAGGCCCTCGATGGCACCCCACCCCAGTACTTTTGCCTGGAAAATCCCATGGACGGAGGAGCCTGGTAGGCTCCAGTCCATGGGGTCGCTGAGAGTCGGACACGACTGAGCGACTTCACTTTCTTGCATTGGAGAAGGAAATGGCAATCCACTCCAGTGTTCTTGCCTGGAGGATCCCAGGGACAGGGGAGCCTGGTGAGCTTCCGTCTGTGGGGCCGCACAGAGTCAGACACGACTGAAGCGACTTAGCAGCAGCAGCAGCAGCAGGCCCTCTTCAGTTCAGTTCAGTTCAGTTCAGTCACTCAGTCGTGTCTGACTCTTTGCAACCCCATGAATTGCAGCACGCCAGGCCTTCCTGTCCATCACCAACTCCCAGACCTACCCAAACTCGTGTCCATTAAGTCAGTGATGCCATCCAACCATCTCATCCTGTGTTGTCCCCTTCTCCTCCTGCCCTCAATCTTTCCCAGCATCAGGATCTTTTCCAATGAGTCAGCTCTTCGCATCAGGTGGCCAAAGTATTGGAGTTTCAGCTTCAACATCAGTCCGTCCAATGAACACTCAGGACTGATCTCCTTTAGGATGGACTGGTTGGATCTCCTTGCAGTCCAAAGGACTCTCAAGAGTCTTCTCCAACACCACAGTTCAACATCATCAATTTTTCAGCACTCAGATTTCTTTATAGTCCAACTCTCACATCCATACATATCACTAGAAAAAAACCATAGCCTTGACTAGATGGACCTTTGTTGGCAAAGTAATGTCTTGGCTTTTTAATATGCAAGACCATATCAGTCTCAACAGACAGAAAAGGAGCTGCTGCTTTCAACCAGAAAGGCACAGGGAGCAGTTGGGGCTTGGGAATATTTAGGTCATCTGAATCTTCTGCATCCCAGAAGGCTTTAGTGAAAATAGCTCTTTCAGTTTCTACTCGCAGCCCTCTCCTCCCTAAGACTCAGACCTGAGTCCCCAAAGGGATATATCCAAATGGCAGCATCATACTGTGCTCAGGACTGTCCTTCCCATGTGACAGCTCAGGCTTCATTACAGGTTTAAGCTTGTCTGCTTGACACGCTCCTCCCTGAAGATGATTTCTCTCCTGGGAGGCATCATGGTGTCTCATGCTCACAGACTCTGGGCAGGCTGACCCCAAGGGTCTGCCAGGCACATCGAGACCCACTGGAATCCCAGAGGTAGACGCAGCTCATGCCCAAACCTGGAACCTAGCTTTATAGCAACAGAGTATCTTCTCCCCTCTCTGGTCAACATACTCAAAGGCATCATGTGAAAATGTGCAAAGAAAATGTTTGCTTCAGATTTTACTTACAATGTTGGCACCAAATCTATAAATATCCCTTTTAAAGGAAGAGTTCATGATATGAATTTGATAGAGTTTTAAAGTTTGCTTCTTTTTATGATGGTTTCAGACTGATTTTGTGCAGACTTGTTTTTATAGTCAAATCAAACTCTAAGTGCTGGATTACCTGCCAGAAAAGTTAAAATGCATTTCAGTGACTTAATTTTGGCACCATGTTCATATTTATTTTTAATTTTAGTTACCATGAGAGTTTGCTTATTTTTCCCAAGTGAATTAAACCAGATTTGTATCAAACAAGGATGGAGACTCTTAACTCCTGTTCAAACTGAGTTACTAAAATAATATGGGCAACAAGGCTGTGGATTCAACTCCTGTCATATGCAGAATTTGTAAATGGTGTGAAGGACAACCTCACCAGATCTAGAAGATGAAAGGGGATCAGAGTGAAGATCTTGAGATGAGATTACTGAAGGGCTCTGTCATTGCCCAGTCCCCACTGTCTTTTGTAAGAAGGGCTGCTACCTTCCAATCCTAACGCTCATCAAGGGAGATGTCAATATTAAGGGAGATGTCAGTGGGGCCACCTGAACACCTGAGAGATGTTTTTCCCAGCAGTTGAGAGACACAGAGGGGAACTGTTCTGACTCACACTGGACGAAGGGAAAACGGGCTGTGAACTGGGGTGTGAGAGAGGGGCTGAGTCACCAGGCAGTGAAGCCAGGGGCAGTCTGCCTCACGGGCTGGAGTTTGTCACGACATGGATGTGTGAGTGTTTCCTGGGAACGCAAGTGGGCCAAATGGGAAAGAACTAGAGGGCGGTATCTTGGGCTCTGTCCAATTGGGAGGCCTGGAGGAGCACACTGATTTCAGCAGAGACTCTGGTGAAAGTGTCCAGATAGGTGTCTTCTTAGGCCATCTTGAATAGACTCATATATGCCTAGAGGTAGGGAACTGTAGAAGAGGGGCCCAGATAGGAAAGATGTGAGGAGTCCATCAAAGTGCCACAAGAGGGGAACGTTCATTTTAATCATATACCTGTGCTCAGTTGCCTTAGTCATGTCTACCTGTTTGTGACTCCATGGACTGTAGCCACCAGGCTTCTCTGTCCATGGGATTCTCCGGGCAAGAATCCTGGAGTGGTTTGCCTGCCCTCCTCCAGGGGCTCTTCCTGACCCAGGATGGAACCTGCATCTCCTGCACTTCAGGCTGATTCTTTACAGCTGAGCCATCAGCGAAGCTCTAATCATATAACTGAGCCATCCAGAAATATCAACTTGCACAATTTAACTGGCAGAGAAAGTAGAAAGAACTGTCCCACTACCTGTCCCTCCCTCCCACCCTACTAACAACTTCAGTGTTGACAGGGAGCAGAAACTGAAGGTAATGAACTGAGGCCTAGGGGCTGAGAGAGAGAGAGCAGAAGAACCATGTCCCTTTCTAGCAGGAAGCAAACCTGAGCTGAAGAGGGAAGACTCACGCTGAGTTTCACTTGGTCATTACCTGTGTATGACACAGTCTAATCACCAGATTGACACAATAGCCCATCTATGAAGGAAGAAATGTTCCTTTGGTATCTCTGATTTTCTTGAAGAGATCCCTAGTCTTTCCCATTCTGTTGTTTTCCTCTATTTCTTTGCATTGATTGTTGAAGAAGGCTTTCTTATCTCTTCTTGATATTCTTTGGAACTCTGCATTCAGATGTTTCTATCTTTCCTTTTCTCCTTTGCTTTTCGCTTCTCTTCTTTTCACAGCTATTTGCAAGGCCTCCCCAGACAGCCATTTTGCTTTTTTGCATTTCTTTTCCATGGGGATGGTCTTGATCCCTGTCTCCTGTACAATGTCACGAACCTCATTCCATAGTTCATCAGGCACTCTATCTATCAGATCTAGGCTCTTAAATCTATTTCTCACTTCCACTGTATAATCATAAGGGATTTGATTTAGGTCATACCTGAATGGTCTAGTGGTTTTCCCTACTTTCTTCAATTTAAGTCTGAATTTGGCAATAAAGAGTTCATGATCTGAGCCACAGTCAACTCCTGGTCTTGTTTTTGCTGATTGTATAGAGCTTCTCCATCTTTGGCTGCAAAGAATATAATCGATCTGATTTCTGTGTTGACCATCTGGTGATGTCCATGTATAGAGTCTTCTCTTGTGTTGTTGGAAGAGGGTATTTGCTATGACCAGTGCATTTTCTTGGCAAAACTCTGTTAGTCTTTGCCCTGCTTCATTCCGTATTCCAAGGCCAAATTTGCCTGTTACTCCAGGTGTTTCTTGACTTCCTACTTTTGCATTCCAGTCCCCTATAATCAAAAGGACATCCTTTTTGGGTGTTAGCTTTAAAAGGTCTTGTAGGTCTTCATAGAACCATTCAACTTCAGCTTCTTTGGCATTACTGGTTGGGGCATAGACTTGGATTACTGTGACATTGAATGGTTTGCCTTGGAAACGAACAGAGATCATTCTGTCATTTTTGAGATTGCATCCAAGTACTGCATTTCGGACTCTTTTGTTGACCATGATGGCCACTCCATTTCTTCTGAGGGATTCTTGCCCACAGTAGTAGATATAATGGTCATCTGAGTTAAATTCACCCATTCCAGTCCATTTTAGTTCGCTAATTCCTAGAATGTCGACATTCACTCTTGCCATCTCTTGTTTGACCACTTCCAATTTGCCTTGATTCATGGACCTGACATTCCAGGTTCCTATGCAATATTGCTCTTTACAGCATCAGACTTTGCTTCTATCACCAGACACATCCACAGCTGGGTATTCTTTTTGCTTTGGCTCCATCCCTTCATTCTTTCTGCAGTTATTTCTCCACTGATCTCCAGTAGCATATTGGGCCCCTACTGACCTGGGGATGGGCTCGATAAAGGACAGAAATGGTATGGACCTAACAGAAGCAGAAGATATTAAGAAGAGGTGGCAAGAATACACAGAAGAACTGTACAAAAAAGAGCTTCACGACCCAGATAATCATGATGGTGTGATCACTGACCTAGAGCCAGACATCCTGGAATGTGAAGTCAAGTGGGTCTTAGAAAGCATCACTACAAACAAAGCTAGTGGAGGTGATGGAATTCCAGTGGAGCTATTCCAAATCCTGAAAGATAATGCTGTGAAAGTGCTGCACTCAGTATGCCAGCAAATTTGGAAAACTCAGCAGTGGCCACAAGATTGGAAAAGGTCAGTTTTCATCCCAATCCCAAAGAAAGGCAATGCCAAAGAATGCTCAAACTACCGCACAATTGCACTCATCTCACACGCTAGTAAAGTAATGCTCAAAATTCTCCAAGCCAGGCTTCAGCAATATGTGAACCGTGAACTTCCTGATGTTCAAGCTGGTTTTAGAAAAGGCAGAGGAACCAGAGATCAAATTGCCAACATCCGCTGGATCATCGAAAAAGCAAGAGAGTTCCAGAAAAACATCTATTTCTGCTTTATTGACTATGCCAAAGCCTTTGACTGTGTAGATCACAATAAACTGTGGAAAATTCTGAAAGAGATGGGAATACCAGACCACCTGATCTGCCTCTTGAGAAATCTGTATGCAGGTCAGGAAGCAACAGTTGGAACTGGACATGGAACAACAGACTGGCTCCAAATAGGAAAAGGAGTACGTCAAGGCTGTATATTGTCACCATGTTTATTTAACTTATATGCAGAGTACATCATGAGAAATGCTGGACTGGAAGAAACACAAGCTGGAATCAAGATTGCTGGGAGAAGTATCAATAACCTCAGATATGCAGATGACACCACCCTTATGGCAGAAAGTGAAGAGGGGCTAAAAAGCCTCTTGATGAGAGTGAAAGTGGAGAGTGAAAAGGTTGGCTTAAAGCTCAACATTCAGAAAACGAAGATCATGGCATCTGGTCCCATCACTACATGGGAAATAGATGGAGAAACAGTGGAAACAGTGTCAGACTTTATTTTTCTGGGCTCCAAAATCACTGCAGATGGTGCCTGCAGCCATGAAATTAAAAGACACTTACTCCTTGGAAGGAAAGTTATGACCAACCTAGATAGCATATTCAAAAGCAGAGACATTACTTTACCAACAAAGGTTCGCCTAGTCAAGGCTATGGTCTTTCCTGTGGTCATATATGGATGTGAGAGCTGGACTGTGAAGAAGGCTGAGCACCGGAGAATTGATGCTTTTGAACTGTGGTGTTGGAGAAGACTCTTGAGAGTCCCTTGGACTGCAAGAAGATCCAACCAGTCCATTCTGAAGGAGATCAGCCCTGGACTTTCTTTGGAAGGAATGATGCTAAAGCTGAAACTCCAATATTTTGGCCACCTCATGCGAAGAGTTGACTCATTGGAGAAGACTCTGATGCTGGGAGGGATTGAGGGCAGGTGGAGAAGGGGACGACAGAGGATGAGATGGCTGGATGGCATCACTGACTCGATGGATGTGAGTCTGAGTGACCTCCGGGAGCTGGTGATGGACAGGGAGGCCTGGCGTGCTGCAGTTCATGGGGTCGCAAAGAGTCGGATACGACTGAGCGACTGATCTGATCTGATCTGATGAAGGAAGAAAGGTGCCACATGTCCTGGGCCCCAAGAACAAGTAAATATTACTTGCACTGAATGAAATGTAAACAAACAGTGAGAGATAAATGCACATTTTTGCCCTCATTCTTCCTCTCTTTTCCTCCGTCTCTCCCATCTACCTTATTGGCCTTTATCCAGGACAAAATGGTACCAAGTACCATCCTACCCCTGTAATGTTCTCCACCTGTGTGTCCCATCTCATGGCTTAGACGGCTGTTGGTGACCAGGGGATATAATGAGGCTTTAATTTTAGGTTGAACAGTTATTTCACTTAATCGGAGTAACAGAAGTTTGAGGACAGACAGAAAACAATGCTTTTATTATTTATACCATGCTTTATTTATTTAGCAACAATTTACTATCTCATGGACTTTTACTTACAAGAAATGTTATTGTGCCTAAGAACCCAGTTGTCTGTACAGCAGGCCACCCAAAGCATGCTTTTTTATCTTCTTTCTCACTTAATCTGAGAAGTTACCTACAAGTTTCCCATGATTCATAGAATGAGATTTAACCTCTACTGAGCACATGCCACTGGAGTAGGAAATGGAAACCAACTCCAGTACTCTTGCCTGAAAAATTCCATGGACAGAGGAGCCTGGCAGGCTACAGTCCATGGGGTCACACAAGTTGGACACAACTGAGCAGCTGAACACACACGCACACACAAGCACATGCCATAATTTCTAGAGCAGCAATCAAAAGTCTATCTTAGTGTTTTCTTGGTGGACTCCAAAATAGGGATAGGTGAGGGGGAACTTAAAATGGCATATGTTCTACCATTTATTATCTTTTTTCACTAAGGGATAGAAATTTATTTTCAACATCCTCTTCCTCTGCCCTAATTGCACCCCATTTCTTAGGCCAATAAGCTAAATAAAAAATTAAATTAAAATGGTGAGAATAATCCATACAAGAGAACCTGCCTATATCTCATTTTAGAATAAGAGGGCTGGTCAGAGAGAGGGAGGCCCCCAAGCCCCACCACCTGTACAGAGGCACTAGAAACCAGAGTCTAGGGAAGTCTAAGTTTCCTGGTCTTTCTCCAATGCGGCCCAGACTGGCCATCCTTATTCCCAGAGTGGTGCCAGAGGTCAGGCGATGCCACAGAATGAAGGTAACGCCAGAGCATCAGATGTACAAGAAGATTTAAGGAGCAAAAATGATTTGGCTAATAAAACAATTTACATCTGTTACTGAGTAGAACACAAAGCATACATATGTGTTTAAGATAAAACTGACGATTTCAATAAATTTCACACTTTGGGTCCTGCCTTTAGACCTCTCAGAGATCCTTACGCACGAAATCTCTGCAGCAAAGACAGAAGGTTGACTAGCTACTACTTCTGAAAAGCCATTATGACAAAGAAAAACACCTCAAAGTCATCAATGCATCAAACCTTCACCCCCCAAATGACCTAATAATAACTACCATGTATCTGCTCCTTCTGCACAGCCCGTCTGTCAGTCTCCATGTTAATAACCTGGGACCTGAACATAATCATCCCCAGTTTAAGGTGAAAAGGCTAAAACTTTAAAAGGTTATGTAACATGTCCAAAGTCACACAAGTAAATAAAATTTTCACCCTATAATCTGACTTGACCCTGAAGTCCATTCTGTTTGCCAGAATGTTCCAGCTACTTCTGTCTGGTGGCATACTGTTTTTCTATCCTCCCGCTGACTAGAGAGGAATAAAGTGAAAGTTGCTCAGTTGTATCCGACTCTTTGCGACCCCATGGACTGTAGCCTGCCAGCCTCCTCTGTCCATGGAATTCTCGGGGCCAGAATACTGAAATGGGTAGCCGTTCCCTTCTCCAGGGGATTTTCCCAACCCAGGGATCAAACCCAGGTCTCCTGCATTGCAGGCAGAGTTTTTACTATCTGAGCCACCAGGGAAGCCCAAGAATACTGGAGTGAGTAGCCTATTCCTTCTCCAGAGGATCTTCCTGACCCAAGACTCAAACCAGCATCTCCTGCATTGCAGGGAGATTCTTTACCAGCTGAGCTATCAGGGAGAGGATAGCCTTGGACAAAAAAAAACAAAACAGCAGGGATGCTGTGACAGGTGGCTCAATGTCTCATAGGGCAATTGCAGTAACAATTTCTCATCAAACAGATATAAGTGCCAAAGTCATTTCTCTTTAGTTATAAACAGCAAGAAATGTCGTGCAGACAGCAATCTGTTGAGCTCTGAAAAGTAGTGATGCGCTCAGTTTTTTTTTTTTTTTTAACTTTTCATGAAAACAAATATTTTTCAGTTGTTGGGAGTATTTCAAGACATGGAAAATATCAAAGCACTTATCTCATGAAATTTATGACCAAAGTTGCATGATGACTTCTATATTGTTCTTAGGAGATTTTCAGATTTATAGTTTGGTTTACTCTAATTGCGTGAGCTGAATTAAGGATCCTGTAAAACTGACCTGCAGCCTAAACAGATATAATCAGTAAAAGATCTGTGAGGTTATTCACTAAAATCTTATTCTAGAGATTTTCCCATACGGTTCAATGTAGTTTAGTGTTTTAAAAGCTAAAATTTTATCTTATATAAACAAAAATGCCTAGCCAACATAAGGAAATTGTTTTAAAGGTTTTTATTAAATATGTATGCTATATATTTCTTCTTTTAAGCAATTACACTATTCACTCTGGCCTGGGAGGCTTTCTTCCTAATGATATTAAACAAGAAAAAAGATTTATTGGCATGAATATGATATTTAACTGTTAAAATTAAAAGCAGACCTCAAAGCAGTTTTTCAAAGAGAGAAGTTGAAATAACTTTTCTGTGAACTAAAGCTGGTAATGACTTGGGGGAAAAAATACCTCTCTGTCCTTTCTCCACTCATTTCCAACTACTCTGAGCCAAGGTAGTCCCTGCTAATCATACATATTTTATTTCCATCCAACTTGCTAGGCACCTTAATTTTAAAAGGAATCCCATAGAAAAGTACTTACTCAACATGATGAAAGTTCCCTTGCTTGTGCAATTCCTGTTTCATGACAGCCCTCCCTTTCTATATTTCTTTTCATCTCTTCACTTTAAGGACTTATTTTAGACTATAATTATTCTTGAGACTCTGGGTTAACACAGCCATTAAATCTTGTATAGGTGGATGAAATATTGGGAAGCTAACAAGTTGTACTGATCTTTTTCTCAGAATTCTTCATGTTTGAGCTCAACCACCATAAAGCAATGTGAAGAAATATCTACATTTCAGAAAGCAAAATGTACACACACACACACACACACACACACACACACACACAATTTCACTGCCAGAAAATCTAGATATTTTGAAAGATGGATAGTATCTTGAAAATAATTCATTTCTATAAGCCTCTTAGCAAGTGATTTGGGGAAAACGTCTAAAAAAAGGTATGTCGTGGTTTATAAATTTTACATTTGGTGACTTTAGCCATCTTAAAGAGTCTTAGTCTTCCCCCTCCATCTCTCCAATGGGAAATCACTGAATTTGCGTTCCTTCAAAATAGAGCTGACATGGAATGCAAAGGGGTTTTTTTTTTTCTATAAATACAAATCCAGATGGTGACTGCAGCCATGAAATTAAAAGATGTTTGCTCCTTGGAAGAAAAGCTATGATCAACCTAGTCAGCATATTAAAAAGCAGAGCCATTACTTTGCCAACAAAGGTCCATCTAGTCAAAACTATGGTTTTTCCAATAGTCATGTATGGATGTGAGAGTTGGACTATAAAGAAAGCTGAGCACTAAAGAATCTATGCCTTTGAACTGTGGTGTTGAAGAAGACTCTTGAGAGTCTCTTGGACTGCAAAGAGATCCAACCAGTCCATCCTAAAAGAAATCAGTCCTGAATATTCATTGGAAGGACTGATGCTGTAGCTGAAACTCCAATACTTTGGTCACCTGATGGAAAGAACTGACTCACTAGAAAAGACCCTGATGCTGGGAAAGCTTGAAGGCGGGAGAAGGAGCTGACAGAGGATGAGATGGTTGGATGGCATCACTGACTCGATAGACATGAGTTTGAGTAAACTCCAGGAGTTGGTGATGGACAGGGAAGCCTAGCGTGCTGCAGTCCATGGGGTCACCAAGAGTCGGACATGACTGAGTGACTGAACTGAACAAATCCTGAAGTGAAAATAATCTTATTTTCATTTTCAAAAATGACACTTCAGAATTTTATCAAAAGTTCCAGAGCAAGCAAAATAAAAATTGTACCCAAAACCTTCTTTTCCCATATAGTTGAAGTGGTTATTTATAGCTATTTCAGCCCATACCTATTAAAAAAAAATTCTGGAAAAAAAATCTGTATTTGGGGCCTCTAATGTTGATCCTTTGCATCTTAATTAATGGTTGTCTATGACCTGGAGCACCAAATATTGCACTTCTGGCATTATTTGTAGTTGGCTGAGATTCAATTAATTGAAATTTTTTGCTGTTGCTGGATAAAATGTGAAATGGAGTATTTATAACCATGGGTACCTGATTTTTATTTACAGTCATCTGAAAGAAATTTCACATCAGTGACAGAGCTGCAGCATCTTCTAAAGTTCAGGATGTCATAAACACTTGACTCTCAAATGCTTTCAAGACATTTCAAAAAACACATGTATGATATGAACTTTTTTCCTTCATATGGAGAAAAATGCTCATTTTTCAAAACTTTTTACTGCATTGTGGGGAAAAAATAAAGTTACATTAAAGTCCACTAATCAATTGCTAATTAAATAACAATTCCTGATGCTCCAAGTGGAACTATAGCTGAATTGGACAGTATTTTATAGGACTAAATTATATTTCGGCTTAGTTTTAATATCCAAGGAAACTCATTTCATAATTGGTAGGTGTGTAAATGTGCTGGCACTTCAGGTTCTTTATTTTATTAGGAAAAATATATTGGGAAATTGTATTTCCCCTACCAACTGAAATTATAGAGCAAGTCAGCATGCTTAAGCACCAAACATGTCTTTTTCTAGGTATAAAGAAAAATAATATGTGGAAGAAAAGGATTTAGTTTTGTTTTTTAAGTAGGCTGCATTTTATGATATTTTAACTTCATGTTTTTTATTAATAGTAAGTGGCCCAAAGACTATAGATGTTTTATGTACTATTGTTGCACTGCATAAGATCAGCTCTTGGTAAGCAATAGTCTCAAAAACAATGCTGGCTGCTATTTATTGCCTGCTTACTTGGCAATGTGGTAAGTGTTTTACATATTGTATCATATTCAATTTTCATAACAAATTAGTGAGGCTTAACTCAAATGTCTGAACTAGCTTGGCCTAACCCATCAGTGGAATTTCTTTCTTCATTTTTTTTTTTTTTAGTTAAATGTTTGTTCTGAGCAAGTTTTTATTTTTTTAATTTTTAATTGCTTTATAATGTTGTATTGGTTTCTGCCATACAATAACACAAATAAATCATAATTATACATATATCCCCTCCCTCTTGAGCCTCCCTCCCCGACTCCCATCCCACCCCTCTTGGAATTTCAAACAAAACACTTAAGGAAGGCCTGCTCCTAAGTCAACGTTATTTCCCAGACTTGCACAAGCTGTGGCTTTTTAGACCTTTTGAGAAATTTGATGATCAGCTTCAGCAATACAAGAACAAACTATAACAGGACTGATGCAAGACATGCTGATTAAGAGAATAACTTCTTTAGTAGTGGCAGTTGCATTAATGGAATATATGCATTTTCCTTCTCCATAAGATTTCAAAATTATTTTGGATATTTTTTCTTCCCATTTTTCATAAAGCTACTGAGATAATATCCCAGAAAGATTGATTTCATCTGGTTTTTCTTATAGATTATCAGCTGTTTTTCAACATCTATTTTACTAACACAAGCAGTATGGCTTACCTTAAAAGATGAGGAAAACGGGATTTTGAAAAGATAAAGCTGAAAAGTTGGTGGCATGTTAAAATTAGAACTACAAACTCAGTATCATCAAAATTTTTCTTTTTCTACATATAATGCTCTTTACATTAAAGAGTATTTTTCTGTAGCTTTAAATAAATAAAAAGCATATTACTGACCTATTAAAAAATTACCATGCGAACATTCTAATTCTCTACCTTGGAATAATTAATAGATGAAAGAAATTGAAAAGTGCTTGACTTGATGACTGTAGAACATCAAGTAACCGTGCACAATTATTTTGAACAACAACTTCCACTGAGAATTAGCTTTCCGCTGGCCTTCACTGTGTTCCGGTGCCCCATTGTTTATAATTACACATGTACACTGTGATGGTGCAGTCGTTAAATTGGAAATTGAACTTCTTTGACAACTGCAGTGTAACTTGACAAAAGATGAATGTGATTTTTTTTGTTCCGTTTCCCTTCTTCTTCTTTCACTTATTTAAACATGTATTAATTAACTTGTTCTGGCAAGTGTTTAGTAAACATTGAGCAAGGGCATTTCTTTAGTGGTATAATTAAAATTCCCTTTTAAAATGTTTTGCATGAAATTTTATGCACAATTTGACTCGAGTAAACAGAGGTTCTAATTAAAGTTTTTAAATGGAGGCAATCAAAACTGATAAAACATCCAGCAACCCATTCAAGCACATTGTCTTCCTGTCTAGTTCAAGTCACATTTGATGGTCAGTTAACATTAGCCTGAATCAGTTAAGATGTCCCCAACTTCACAGGCCCTTTTCTACTTTAGTTAGTCTCAGGGAATAAACCTTTAAATATTGCAGTACCTCTTGAAGTTGTTATACAATATTTATTCAATTAAATTTCTTCAGAGTTATTACACCAGGATATTATGAGAAGGATCTAATTTAGGTTACGGATCCTCTGCAAATAAAGTGTAGCATAAAACACACTGAATGAATGAAGCTATCCAAATAGCAAGTGGGGCTTCAATTATTTTTTCCCATTATAACTTGCTGTAAAAGGTTACACCTCCGTAAATAGTGCTGATCTTTGGGGTGAGAATAGCCAGTGTCACTTTTCAGTGTTAACAGGTAAATGTACAAAGCACATCATCACTTTTTGCCATATTTCTCTATGTGTGTATGGGGAACAGGGATGGTGGGAAAGGTAACGAGAGATGGAAAGGAATTTATTTTGCTTGTAATGCATTGATTGACCTGAAATGAGAAATATTTTAAGGGAAGTTTTAAAATCCCAGTCTTTAAATTATTCATACTTTTTTTTCCCCTTTTCGTGATGCTGTAAACAACTCCAAAAAAGGGAAGCTTTAAGTACAAGAATTGTTGTTAATTGATAAGTGATTTACCAGCTCTCAGGATCACTGATGTCTCTAATGATCTTTTTTTAATTCATGGGGATTAAAACAGATTCTGCCTGATCACTTCCTCCAGACCTCTGGGTTTTGAACCTGAGCCAGCCAGAGCTGAAAGCAGAAAGTGATTCCCTCTGGCTTCGAACTGTAGTTTTGGAGCCTGCTGTCAGTGGGTAGCAGCCACTTCTGCTTTTGTAAAAGAAAAGCAAAATATAATGTGACCCCGACTCGAGTGGGGAGTCTGCCTAATGCTGGGTTTCCTTAACAAGCCCACTAGACTTTCAAACTAATCTACCTTTCCAACTGGCTTCTTTTTTCCTAATAAAGGTGATATTTTGGTGTCTATCCAACACTACTTTATTATGGTTGTTGTTTTCTTAATATCTTTGAAATTTTGAAGAGAAAGAGAAGTGCTGTCTATCAGGTGCCTCTTTGCATGCATGCTAAGTGGCTTCAGTCGTGTCCGACTGTACGACCCCATGACTGTAGCCCACCAGACTCCTCTGTGGGATTCTCCAGCCAAGAATACTGGAATGAGTTGCCATTCACTTCTGAAGAGGATCTTCTCCACCCAGAGATCTAACCCATGTCTCTTACGTCTCCTGCATTGGCAGGTGGGTTCTTTACCATTGGTGCCACCTGGGAAGGGCCTCCACTGAAATCCTAAAACTGTACCATTCTTAATTTGAAAATCAGGAAATTAAAGCACAGACTATCAAGCCACTTGCTCACTTCTCAGGACTAATAAGTACTGATGCTGGGATACATGTGGATAAACTGGCTCAGAGTGTGCTTCTAACCACAGTGATCATTTATTGGTGGGTATCAGCTGACCTGCCTCTTGAGAAATCTGTATGCAGGTCAGGAATCAACAGTTAGAACTGGACATGAAACAACAGACTGGTTCCAAATAGGAAAAGGAGTATGTCAAGGCTGTATATTGTCACCCTGCTTATTTAACTTATATGCAGAGTACATCATGAGAAATGCTGGACTGGAAGAAACACAAGCTGGGATCAAGATTGCCGGGAGAAATATCAATAACCTCAGATGTGCAGATGATACCACCTTTATGGCAGAAAGTGAAGAGGAACTCAAAAGCCTCTTGATGAAAGTGAAAGTAGAGAGTGAAAAAGTTGGCTTAAAGCTCAACATTCAGAAAACGAAGATTATGGCATCCAGTCCCATCACTTCATGGGAAATAGATGGGGAAACTGTCAGATTTTATTTTGGGGGGCTCCAAAATCACTGCAGATGGTGATTGCAGCCATGAAATTAAAAGACACTTACTCCTTGGAAGGAAAGTTATCACCAACCTAGATAGCATATTCAAAAGCAGAGACATTACTTTGCAACAAAGGTCCATCTAGTCAAGGCTATGGTTTTTCCTGTGGTCATGTATGGATGTGAGAGTTGGACTGTGAAGAGGCTGAGTGCCGAAGAATTGATGCTTTTGAACTGTGGTGTTGGAGAAGACTCTTGAGAATCCCTTGGACTGCAAGGAGATCCAACCAGTCCATTCGGAAGGAGATCAGCCCTGGGATTTCTTTGGAAGGAATGATGCTAAAGCTGAAACTCCAGTACTTTGGTCCCCTCATGCGAAGAGTTGACTCATTGGAAAAGACTCAGATGCTGGGAGGGATTGGGGCAGGAGGAGAAGGGGATGACAGAGGATGAAACGGCTGGATGGCATCACTGACTCTATGGACGTGAGTCTGAGTGAACTCTGGGAGTTGGTGATGGACAGGGAGGCCTGGTGTGCTGTGATTCATGGGGTCACAAAGAGTCGGACACAACTGAGCAGCTGAAGTGAACTGAACTGATCAGCTCACCAGCCCTAATTTTACACATGAGAAACAAAAGCTCAGAGTGGGGAAGAGCTTGCCTGAGATAAATAACACAGGGAGTAAGAGAGAGAAAGACAGTGAGGCCTAACACCCAGTGTTTCCAAATACCACTGTTGGAATTCCCTCACAGACATGACTGAAGCAACTTAGCATGCATGCATGCATTGGAGAAGGAAATGGCACCCCACTCCAGTGTTCTTGCCTGGAGAATCCCAGGGATGGAGAGCCTGGTGGGCTGCCATCTATGAGGTCACATGGAGTCGGACATGACTGAAGCGGCTTAGCAGCAGCAGCAGCACAATCCAGAGGTTAGGACTCTGCACTCTCACTGCCAAGGGCCCGGGTTCAGTCGCTGGTCAGAGGACTAAGACCCTACATGCCATGTGGTATGGACAAATGAATATCATTGTTTTAACTTTGGATGATCATATTGCTTGTGTTCATTCTACATCTCCATGCCTTCTCAAGCCAAAAGTTCAAGAAAACTAGGAACTCTTCTTAATGATTCAAGGTCATCATCATGACTATTCATGTGCCGGATTTCGCTCAAGTGCTGTGAGGTATGTCCATCCTTACCGTCATTAGTCACATAGTCATCAAGTCATGTGTTTAGTCATCCTTATATTCAGACGCTCATGCGTTCATCCATACATCCACTTTATTTTACAGGTGTACACCTGGGGTGTGTTCAGACATTGTCCTCGGCAGGGGAATACAGAGTGTCGCCTGACTGCCAGGGCCTGGCCCTGACTCTGTCCATTTTCTCTTTGATTGTCTGCCTGCCTTTTGAAGCCTTTCTCTGCCTTTCTCCTACTAATGGGACTCCAGCCTCCAGTACTTGTTACACGGTCTCTTTAATTTGCTGGGGATTTAGAAACTTGATGATAAATTTGTTCAAATCTTGTCTGAAATGAGAGTAAATAAAAGCTAGATGCTGTTTCCATGAGCAAAATACAAATGAGATAGTGAATGTTATGGTTAAGAAGGAGCCTCTAGATGAGCTGGGTTTGATCGAAGTTCTACCAGCCACTAGCTATGCGCCCTTGGGCAAAGCATTCAGTCCCTCCAAGCCTGTCTCTCTTGTCTCTAGAGTGAAGGATAAGAGTGATGGTCTCCATTTCAAAGAATTGTCATTTAAGACTACATGTTTCAAAAGCATTTATCTCATTGCATGGGACAAAAAAAACATTGTTTGCCATCCTTATTTGCTTAGACATTTTGTGACAACTATTTTTACCTCTCAGAGACCTATGTTGTTGTTATATTTTTAGGGGAGTTGTGAAGATTCTGCTGTAAGGTCACAGCTATGCTTCTCATGGGCAGCAGCCTGGCAGCCTGTGACTCGTCAGAGTGAGTTCAGAACAAGGACTCCAGAGTCATGTGTCAGGGCTAGAGTCTAGCTTCATCACATCCCCATTACATGACCCTGGACAAGTCACTCAGCTTCTCTAAACTTCAGTTTCTCATCTGCAGAAGTTATAAGCGTATTCTCTGCCCCACAGATTATCATGAGAATTAAATGAAGACATAATATTTGTGATGTGCAAAGCACAGTGCCCAGCACATAGTTCAGAGACAGAACACAGCAAATTTATTACTATGTGCTAGACTTCATATAAGTGATAAAGACTTAGAAATTATATCAGCAAGAATAAGTACAATATCTCCACTCCTCATAGCACTGTTCATGAGTAGAAGCCTTTAAAAATCATCTGTGATGTGCCAGGTTTCACAGTGACTTTATGGTAAACCCAGCCATGTGACTCCTTTTGTAGTTTAATAAAGTTAAATTTGTTTTGAACTCCTCACCCCACCAAGGTAGCCTTGTAGCTCCCAGCCAGTACCCTCTGGCTGCCCTTTCATTGAGCTATTGAAAGAAGACCAAACTCACTGAAATCATTCACAAGAATGTGCAAGTGGTTTTTGACATCTTGCAGTCTTGTTCAAGCTCATTGTCTTAAATGGCCACATGTCCAAAAGAATTAACAAAGCTGCAGAAGAGCCTAATGTACAAGCAGGGAGTAATAGCAAACCAAGTCTTTCATACAGTTCTGCAACCTGAACATATAATTTGCTACAAAAATGTTAAAAATTCATGCCATGAATAGCTAGTTACAAGCATAAAATGCTTTCTCTTCTCCTTTGTTCACACAAGTAAATCTTTTGGGAAAAGACAGCATGCACAAGGAGCCAGGAAATACACATAAAGGACTGAAGCAAGCAGGTTTAAGGAAACTGCAGAGAACATGAGATGGCAAAAGGCAATTGAACGACAGTTGAGCACACATTATGCAGGCATCCATAAGGGTCGTAAGCAAGTGCCAACATGATTCAGGGGGCAGCTCCCTCCATTCTAGAAATGAAGATATCACTAGAGTTTCTAGTGGCTCCAAATTAATCCAGAAATAGGCATGTGCTGATCTTTAAAGATGAGCCACTGGCCACAGTTTCTCAATCGTAAAAGGTAAAACAAGAGATGTGCAACAGGCAAAGTGGGTCCTCTGCTAAGATACCATTTAGGTATTTATGAGCATCTTAAGCATTTCTTTTTGGAGAAGGAAATGGCAACCCACTCCAGTGTTCTTGCCTGGAGAATCCCAGGGACGGGGGAGCCTGGTGGGCTGCCGTCTATGGGGTCGCAGAGTCAGACGCGACTGAAGCGACTTTGCAGCAGCAGCATTTCTTTTGACGCTATTGTATTCCAACTCAGCCTGAAATCTCTCCATTTCTAAGATTTCTAAATGAAATCTCTCCATTTCTAGCTAAGACCTCATAAGGACTCATTCATTTTATCCTCACAGCCATCCTACAAGGTAGATACTATTAATATCATTGTGTTTCATAGATTTTTTTAAAAATGTAGACACACACCCATCCTCTACTTGCCCAGCCAGTGTTGGGTGAGGCTGAGCTAACCCAGACATGGCCTGCCAGAATCTGTTCTTAACCATATTCTGATACTTCCTCTCATGATAAAATAGTCTGGATCACCCCAACCCCCATGGAGAAAGAATTCTGTCTTTTTGATTCAAGTTTTTGGGGTTTCTGGTCCTAAATGAGTATTTCAACTCAACAAATATTCCTTAAGCCTCAACTACATATAAAACACCATTTTCTGTGCTGTAACACATTTGATTTTATCTTCATTAATGCAATGTCTAGAATATGATTTTAGAACAAGGGTAATACTGTTGAAATAGCTTCATCTGGAAACACATCAGTTTGCAAACAGATTGGCATATTATCCACAAATATAAACATTTACAAAAACTTCGGGCAGCTTTGGATGACTGTTGCCATAATGATTCATTGGCACAAGAGGAATGCTATGTGATGGAAGATGCCTAGGCTGTTTGACACATTTCAGTGGAGTTCATTACACACACGAAACGGAACCAATTTTACTCAACAGTGACTTTGACATTTACAGAAAAATGAAATGGAGGTTTAGAAATGAAGACTTCATGTAAAATCTCTACCAAAAATTTTAAATTGGTTCTATCCTTATGTCACCACTTCTAGAAGATCAGCCACGTACTATAGACTTATTTTTATTCACAGCAGGTGGCAACCTTTCAAAACAAAGTTCCCTGGGTTATCCGAAAATTGATTGTGAACCAACTTGTTGCTGCTAAGTCACTTCAGTCGTGTCCGACTGTGTGTGACCCCATAGACGGCAGCCCACCAGGCTCCCCTGTCCCTGGGATTCTCCAGGCAAGAACACTGGAGTGGGTTGCCATTTCCTTCTCCAATGCATGAAAGTGAAAAGTGAAAGTGAAGTCTCTTAGTTGTGTCTGACTCTTAGCGACCCCATGGACCGCAGCCTACCAGGCTCTTCCATCCATGGGATTTTCCAGGCAAGAGTACTGGAGTGGGGTGCCATTGCCTTCTCCATGAACCAACTTTATTGGCTGTAAAACTCCTCTCAGAATAAAGAACATGTATTGGAGAAGGCAATGGCACCCAACTCCAGTACTCTTGTCTGGAAAATCCCATGGATGGAGGAGCCTGGTGGGCTGCAGTCCATGGGGTTGCGAAGAGTCAGACACGACTGAGCAACTTCACTTTCACTTTTCGCTTTCATGCATTGGAGAAGGAAATGGCAACCCACTCCAGTGTTCTTGCCTGGAGAATCCCAGGGACGGTGGAGCCTTGTGGGCTGCCGTCTATGGGGTCACCCAGTCGGACACGACTGAAGCGACTTAGCAGCAGCATATATATTTTTAAAGATTTACCTGTAGGAAGACGTGCCCTTTTGGCTTCACTCTGTTTAATTCATCCTGATAGCACAGTCCTGTTTCTTTGATTTGCTGGGTTTTAGTGGAATAAAGACCATCCTCATCCCCAGTGCACTCAAAGATGGTGTGGGAATGGAGAGATTTCAGGCTGAGTTGGAATACAATAGGGTCAAAAGAAATGCTGCTGCTGCTGCTGCAGCAGCAGCAAACTCGCTTCAGTCGCGTCCGACTCTGTGACCCCATAGACGGCAGCCCACCAGGCTCCCCCATCCCTGGGATTCTCCAGGCAAGAACACTGGAGTGGGTTGCCATTTCCTTCTCCAAAAAGAAATGCTAAATAGTTGTAAATAACCAGCTGTTTCCTACTTTATATGGGCTTCCCTGGTGACTCAGCAGGTAAAGAATCCACCTGCAATGCGGGAGACCTGGGTTCGATCCCTGGGTTGGGAAGATCCCCTGGAAAAGGGAACATCTACCCAGTCCAGTATTATGGCCTGGAGAATTTGATGGACTCTTATCGTATCCAACCAGTCCATTCTGAAGGAGATCAGCCCTGGGATTTCTTTGGAAGAAATGATGCTAAAGCTGAAACTCCAGTACTTTGGCCACCTCATGTGAAGAGTTGACTCATTGGAGAAGACTCTGATGCTGGGAGGGATTGGGGGCAGGAGGAGAAGGGGACGACAGAGGATGAGATGGCTGGATGGCATCACCAATGCAATGGACGTGAGTCCGAGTGAACTCCAAGAGTTGGTTATGGACAGGGAGGCCTGGCGTACTGTGATTCATGGGGTCGCAAAGAGTCAAACATGACTGAGTAACTGAACTGACTGACTGACAGTCCATGAGGTCACAAAGAGTCCGACACAACTGATGGACTTTCACTTTCACTTTCTACTTCATGGACAGTAGAATGTGAGATGTACCAAAAATTCAATAGGAATTTATGCTGCTGGTGGTGGTTTAGTTGCTAAGTCGTGTCCTACACTTTCGACCCCATGGACTGCAGCCCTCAGGGCTCCTCTGTCCATGGGATTTTCAGGCAAGAAAACTGGAGTAGGTTCCCATTTCCTTTTCCAGGATATCTTCCTGACTGAGGGATCTAAGCCACGGACCCACATCTCCTGCCTTGCAGGCAGCTTCTTTACCACTAAGCCACCAGGGAAGCCTCAGGGATTCATGGTACATATGTTAAAAGCATTACTAATGGGTTATGCCAATGCGTTAGAATGATTTATGAGTAGATAATATTTTCAGAAATATTTTCCATGAACAGAATCATGCAAAGTGCTATGCTACAGTATTTCTGTGCAACACCATCTATTTGAAAAAATCATTTCATAACAGATTTTAAAAAAAAACATTCTCTTGCTAGGGTAAATGGTTCAAGTATATTAATAATGTTGCTTTATTGAATGCTGACTGGGCTTTCATTGCCAAAGTTAAGGCTCTACATACCAAAAAAAAAAAAAAAAAATGAATGTACTTGGTTTAATTTGTAAGCCTAGATGGCATTATAGTAATATTGTACTGATTAAAATTAATCAGCAACACCAGAATAAATGTATGCTAAGTCTGAATTCTAAAACTTCAAAGTAATTATATTGCCTTTAAATCTGTCTAGTATTTACTTATTTGTTTGTCTGTAAATAGTATAATAAAATCAGTATCTCAAAACCAGATAGTTCAAACTGTTATCAAACATGAGTCGCTGGAGAAGCAATTCAATCAATAGAGATGTTTTCTAATTAGCATATTATTTGAAAATAAAAGGTGATTCCAAAATATTCCAGGGAACTTGAAGACATTGTAGTTTGTCTTCCCATTCTATATATCCTATGAAATATTTTACATTATTAGTTTGCAATAATCTAGGGGGAAAGATTTTGTTAATCAAAGGAAAACTTCAACCAAGCTTCTGCATTAATTATCACATATTCTAAATTGGTAGAACATGAATTAATGAGACCCAGGCTTCTTCTAAATGGCATGCATTAAATAAAAGCTGGACTTGACTATATACTCCTGTGAAGACTGAAGTGTACATCCATACTGGCTGCCAGGCAAATAAATTTTCAAAATATGCAATTAAGAATGCTATGTGGACTTTGCCCCACCATCCATAAACATCTTAATTACCTTCTACACATCACTAAAAAAAAGCTTCTGCAAAGATTCAAACTATTTTTCTAGAGCAACCCCTTTTGCATATCATATTTCAGAGCAAACAATTGCCTATAAGAAATAGAAATCTCCCTCTCCTAAAAAACAGATTACAGCAAAAATGAAAATAAAAAGTAGAGACATGATCTATTAAGAAATCTTTTAAGTTCATTGCTAAACTGTAATTGGGCTATAATTAGGAAGTCCAGGGCTCATTTTTACAGAGTTTTTTTTATATTTCTACGTAGTTTGCTCTTGATGCCATGAGGAGATGAGGGCAAATGGTACAATATCCATTTTGCTTTATATACTTTCCTGCCCTACTGTCTAATTTTTGTGTGCATGCTAAGTTGCTACAGTCATGTCCAACTCTTGACCCTATGGACTGTAGCCCTCCAGGCTCCTCTGCCCATGGGATTCTTCAGGCAAGAATACTGGAGTGGATTGCCATGCCCTCTTCCGGGGAACTTTCTCAACCCAGGGATCCAACCCAAGTTCCTTGTGTCTCCCGCATTGGCAGGTGGGTTCTTCTCCACTAGTTCAGTTCAGTTCAGTTCAGTTGCTCAGTCGTGTCCAACTCTTTGAGACCACATGAATTGCAGAACACCAGGCCTTCCTGTCCATCACCAACTCCCAAATTTCACCAACACTCATGTCCATCGAGTCGGTGATCCCATCCAGCCATCTCATCATGTGTCGTCCCCTTCTCCTCCTGCTCCCAATCTCCCCCAGCATCAGGGTATTTTCCAATGAGTCAGCTCTTCGTATCAGGTAGCCAAAGTTTTGGAGTTTCAGCTTTAGCATCAGTCCTTCCAATGAACACCCAGGACTGATCTCCTTTAGAATGGATCTCCTTGCAGTCCAAAGGATTCTCAAGAGTCTTCTCCAACACCACAGTTCAAAAGCATCACTTCTTCGGTGCTCAGCATTCTTCACAGTCCAACTCTCACACCCATACATGACCACTGGAAAAACCATAGCCTTTACTAGACGGACCTTTGTTGGCAAAGTAATGTCTCTGCTTTTCAATATGCTATCTATGTTGGTCATAACTTTCCTTCCAAGGAGTAAGCGTCTTTTAATTTCATGGCTGCAATCACCATCTGCAGTGATTTTGGAACCCAAAAAAATAAAGTCTGACACTGTTTCCACTGTTTCCCCATCTATTTCCCATGAAGTGATGGGACCAGATGCCATGGTCTTCGTTTTCTGAATGTTGAGCTTTAAGCCAACTTTTTCACTCTCCACTTTCACTTTCATCAAGAGGCTTTTTAGTTCATCTTCACTTTCTGCCATAAGGGTGGTATCATCTGCATATCTGAGGTTATTGATATTTCTCCCGGCAATCTTGATTCCAGCTTGTGCTTCTTCCAGTCCAGCATTTCTCATGATGTACTCTGCATATAAGTTAAATAAGCAGGGTGACAATATACAGCCTTGACGTACTCCTTTTCCTATTTGGAACCAGTCTGTTGTTCCGTGTCCAGTTCTAACTGTTGCTTCCTGACCTCTGAGGTTTCTCAAGAGGCAGGTCAGGTGGTCTGGTATTCCCATCTCTTTCAGAATTTCCCACAGTTGATTGTGATCCACATAGTCAAAGGCTTTGGCATAGTCAATAAATCAGAAATAGTTTTTTTTTTCTGGAACTCTCTTGCTTTTTCGATGATCCAGCAGATGTTGGCAATGTGATCTCTGGTTCCTCTGCCTTTTCTAAAACCAGCTGGACCATCTAGAAGTTCACGGTTCATGTATTGCTGAACCCTGGCTTGGAGAATTTTGAGCATTACTTTACTAGCATGTGACATGAGTGCAATTGTGTGGTAGTTTGAGCATTCTTTGGCATTGCCTTTCTTTGGGATTGGAATGAAAACTGACCTTTTCCAGTTCTGTGGCCACTGCTGAGTTTTCCAAATTTGCTGGCATATTGAGTGCAGCACTTTCACAGCATCATCTTTCAGGATTTGAAACAGCTCACCTGGAATTTCATCACCTCCACTAGCTTTGTTTGTAGTGATGCTTTCTAAGGCCCACTTGACTTCACATTCCAGGATGTCTGGCTCTAGGTCAGTGATCATACCATCATGATTATCTGGGTCGTGAAGCTCTTTTTTGTACAGTTCTTCTGTGTATTCTTGCCACCTCTTCTTAATATCTTCTGCTTCTGTTAGAGCCATACCATTTCTGTCCTTTATCAAGCCCATCTTTGCATGAAATGTTGCCTTGATATTTCTAATTTTCTTGAAGAAATCTCTAGTCTTTCCCATTCTGTTGTTTTCCTCTATTTCTTTGCATTGATCACTGAAGAAGGCTTTCTTATCTCTCCTTGATATTCTTTAGAACTCTGCATTCAGATGCTTATATTTTTCCTTTTCTCCTTTGCTTTTCACTTCTCTTCTTTTCACAGCTATTTGTAAGGCCTCCCCAGACAGCGATTTTGCTTTTTTGCATTTCTTTTCCATGGGAATGGTCTTGATCCCTGTCTCCTGTACAATGTCACAAACCTCTGTCTGTAGTTCATCAGAGACTCTATCTATCAGATCTAGGCCCTTAAATCTATTTCTTACATCCACTGTATAATCATAAGGGATTTGATTTAGGTCATACCTGAATGGTCTAGTGGTTTTCCCTACTTTCTTCAATTTAAGTCTGAATTTGTCAATAAAGAGTTCATGATCTGAGCCACAGTCAGCTCCCAGTCTTGTTTTTGCTGACTGTATAGAGCTTCTCCATCTTTGGCTGCAAAGAATAGAATCAATCTGATTTCGGTGTTGACCATCTGGTGATGTCCATGTGTAGAGTCTTCTCTTGTGTTGTTGGAAGAGGGTGTTTGCTATGACCAGTGCGTTCTCTTGGCAAAACTCTGTTAGCCTTTGCCCTGCTTCATTCCATATTCCAAGGCCAAATTTACCTGTTACTCCAGGTCTTTCTTGACTTCCTACTTTTGCATTCCAGTCCCCTATAATGAAAAGGGCATCTTTTTTGGGTGTTAGTTCTAGAAGGTCTTGTATGTCTTCATAAAACCGTTCAGCTTCTTCAGTGTTACTGGTTGAGGCACAGGCTTGGATTACTGTGATATTGAATGGTTGCCTTAGAAATGAACAGATATCATTCTGTTGTTTTTGAGATTGCACTAAGTACTGCATTTCAGACTCTTTTGTTGACTATGAGGGCTACTCCACTTCTTCTAAGGCATTCCTGCCCACAGTAATAGATATAGTGGTCATCTGAGTTAAATTCACCTATTCCAGTCCATTTTAGTTTGCTGATTCCTACCCTTCTAATCTTTGGTTCTTTTCTAATTGAATAACCATCCCTACTATTTTAAAATTTGGTGTCTATGTATGCTCTTACTTTTTGTCATTTTACTTTACTGCCTGACACCTACAGAATGAATGAGCACTTCAGATTACTACTTGCCATGTGGTTTTCCTATATTTTGACTGTTCAGAAGTCAGCATTTTTGCATCTAAGGTCATGTTTGGGCTTCCCAGGTAGTGCTTGTGGTAAAGGACCCAACTGCCAATGCAGGAGACTTAAAAAACATGGGTTTGATCCCTGGGTAGGGAAGATCACGTGGAGAAGGGCATGGCAACCCACTCCAGTATTATTGCCTGGAGAATCCCATGAACATAGGAGCTGGTGGGCTACGGTCCATAGGGTCACAAAGAATCAGACACACCTAAAGGGACTCAGCACAAGATCATGTTTGGAATATGGGTTTTCTTTTTCATTTCATATTTTTAGACTAAAATCTAAAATAGGTATATCATTCATTTTGACTATATCAAATTCTCATCTGATATAATATCAGCATGTTAAATCATAAAAGAATGTGTATCCAGTACCATTTTTGCAAGGTAAAATTACAGCATTGAAGTTAGTTCTGATTGTTTCTGCTTGAATAAAGTAAAGATGGTTTTCAGAACATTAACAAAATGGAAAAGGGGAAAAGACACATAGAATCTACGAATGAGTTTGTCCTCTGGTGAACTTTCATTTTTGCCTATATTCTGCTGGAAGCAGGCTATGGGCATAAAGCTTCCATCTTCTCTGTTTCTACACTGTTACTGTAAACACTGAAGTCTATACAAAGGAAAATAATTAGCAAATGGACTAATTCTGATTTTTAAATGCTTCTATTCTTTAATTTTAAGAGAATTTGACTCACTTGGAAATGCCTCTTGAAAAATAAAAAAGTATTTAAGCCTAAGAGGGAACTATACTATCTTTGGCACACTTTTGCAGGCTACTGTAGATGGATTCTAAACTTGCAACACAAATAATGGTAACAATAACAATAGTGGTAGTAATAATGATAACAATGGCTAATACGTATTAATACCTTACTAAGTGCCAGTCACTGTTTTAAGTGCATGTAATGACATTTAATCCTTATAATGTCCTCTGAGGTAGTTACCATAATAACTCCCATTTTTAGAACAAGAAACTAAGGTGCAGTGAGATTAAGCATCTTCACAAATTCATAGCAATTTAAACCCGGGCAGTCTAGCTCCAACAGTGATAATCTTGACAACCATGCAATCCTGACTTAAGAAGTATTAAGTAGTATTACCGGAGAAGGCAATGGCACCCCACTCCAGTACTCTTGCCTGGAAAATCCCATGGATGGAAGAGCCTGGTAGGCTGCAGTCCATGGGGTCGCTAAGAGTCGGACACGACTGAGCGACTTCACTTTCACTTTTCACTTTCATGCATTGGAGAAGGACATGGCACCCCACTCCAGTATTCTTGCCTGGAAAATCCCAGGGACGGCGGAGCCTGATGGGCTGCCATCTATGGGGTCTCACAGAGTCGGACATGACTGAAGTGACTTAGCATTAGCAAGTAGTATTACATGAGTAATATTATTACATGAGGATTGCTAAGTTACATATTCAACAGTGTAGAGTTTGTTGGCATTTAACTATAGAATTTCATAGAGAAAGCTTTCCCTCTAAACTCCAAATATGAGTGGATCATAGTAATTTTAGTAACTTGGCATACTGAGTTTTAACAAGGACATACCCTTTCTCCTATCCTCTCCTTCTCACCTTCGGATGTGCTGAATCCAGGAGCCATGACATGTGTCTTGTGGCAAGACATTCACGAGTGTCTGGTCCCATTTCAGTGGCTGGAGTAGAGCGAAGGGCAGTGAGCGTGGTGGAAGTTGGTTATGGTGGGCAGTGGGCAAAGCACTGGATTAGGCCCCAGTTCTCTGCTCCTGCTATAATCCCTTTTGCTAGAGTAGAATCTCTTGCAGGGGGAATTAGGGGAATTCTTCAAGGATGAACGGTATGTCCCCCAGGGTTACTGTCCCGAGGGGGCTCACAGACAAGCTGTCCACAGTTCTCTTTTGATTTCCCAAGTTGATACAAAAAGAGCTGGCTGATAACTAAACTGATGTTCTACCATACTTGCAGACACTGCTTAAATTTGTACCACTTTAAAAGCTTATTACCAGCTAAGCAGAAAAAAAAAAAAGTAAAATACTTGACATTTTGGTGTCTGTGATATTAAAAAGAACTAATATTTAATATTCAAGTGGCAACAGCTTGTAGAGTTTGCACACAACATCCATAGGGATCGATTTTTCTTTAAAATGGCCTTTAGGAATTTCTAAACAGCTGACACCTCCATTCTCTGCATCCCTCTTCCCTGCCAGTACCGTGGGGCACACACTGAGTGCAGCTGCAGACGTGTAACTCGTCACTGCAAGATTTGTCTATGCAAATAACGGAGAATGTGGGAAATGAAGAAAAATGCAATTTCCACTGAATCCACCTCAGTGCCATCTCGACTACTAGAAATGAATAGATGTCTTTAGAGGGCTTTTCTCCATATGGTCGCTCAGTCCCCCTTATATCCTATCCAGGAGAAGAAAGAACTGTCATTACCTAATTGGTCATCAGTCATCCCACACCTGTACCAAGGCCACATAATGACAAATATACTGGTACCTGGCATTCTTCCAGCATGACTAATTGTCACAGTACTAATTTACTCACCTGTGGAATTTTCAGCTTCCTCAGCCTGCTGTCAAGAAGATGCATAATAATGGAATAAATGTTTAAAAATGCTGAACACTATGAAATATTTCACTTATATTCCACCAGAAAACTTCCACTTAAACATGTGTTGGAGGGCTATAATTATTCATTGCTGAGGTTAAAAAAAAAACACAGCTGGTCATATATACATTTACCTGGTAGAAAATTAGGAGACAAAGGGACAAATCTTTCAGACATAGAGGGAAAAAAAAAAATACTGATCAGATTGCCTAAAACCTGTTCCTTTATCTGCATTTATTTACCTGTGTTTACCTATTTAACTGTACCATATATTCTACTTTACAAAGCCCTTCATTTTTGTGTTAGTATTATTTAAGAAAATATTTTTTCTATTCAAATAGTAAGATAAAGGAGTAATTTATTGGGTTTTTTTCCCCAAAAACTGTGGGAAAATTCAGGAGGGAGATACAGGCATGCATTAGTTTAATTAGGTAAAATGGTAAACCAAATTGTGATATCTTTGCCAAGCACTCTGGCATGAGGATTCTTTTTAATGCTAGACTGTGTTTTTAAAAATTAATTAATTTTAATTGATTTATATTAATATTAAAATTAATATTTGTCATGGAAAATTATTACCCACAATTATAATAGCTGACTTTTCTGAAGATCTTGTCATCTATTGCCCTCACTGTGGTATTGAGGTACACTTGATGTATCTGTGAGTATTACAAAGAAACTGTCGGACCAATTTTAATATGCATATTTAGTTGCCTGTGATACAAGTAAAATTTAGAGATAAAAGCCAACCAGGATTTCCTAAAGAAAATTGGAGAGAATTGTTCATTTTATTCTCTATACTATTAAACACAAATTCTGTAGCTTGTTCATTAACCCATCCTGTAGTGTTAATTGGGTCATATGAGGAAAAAAACTTTCCCTGTCAAGTTTGGAAAATACTGGATTAAATACAGGCTTATCATCATTGCTACAAAATTTCACTTCAGAAAAGTCAATACGCTAATGAGCATTCTGCAGAGAAGACATAAGGTCTTTTCCAACCTTGTTTGACCCCGCTGTTCCATCACAACACATCTCAGAAGCCAAGAGTCTGCAGAACAGGTTTCTGCCTTCCCATCACAGGTGCTCAATACACTTTAGCGAAATTTCAACATTACCCACTTTCAATTGAATCAAAATTGTCTGTGATATTCTTTCATGAGGATAAATATGCAAATAGAATCAGAAACACAAACTCATTTCTTCTAACCAGATCTCAGCCCACATACTCAGAGGTAAAAGAGTAGTGAAATAATCCACTCTGGCATGTTGACCTACAGCAAGCTATTACTTAAAATAGGATTTTTAAGTGATAGAAAAGGAGAGAGGAAAACAGTAGCTTCATACTCGGCACCCGTCTTCTGTTTAGCATATCTGAAAGAATATTTTCCTCATTTCAAAATTGATAGCCAACTTATTTTTTTGTTGTTTTGCTATTCAAATTTCTGTCCTCTTTTTTTCTCTAGAGCTATTTGCTCTAACACTGAATTTTAAGCATCTCTAAAAATGCTTGATATGTTATTATTCTTTCCAGATATTCTCTGACAGCCAAGCCAAGAGCATTAAGGAAGAAAGGAGGAATGAGGCTGGATACAGTGCAGTGAGAAAAGAATTTTCAAGGAGAGGGGTACCTGCAACTCAGACTGGACTGTGGCATCAGAATGAGAACTTACCGATACTTCTTGCTTCTCTTTTGGGTTGGCCAGCCCTACCCAACTTTCTCAACTCCATTATCTAAGAGGACTAGTGGTTTCCCGGCAAAGAAAAGGACCCTGGAGCTCTCTGGAAACAGCAAAAATGAGCTGAGCCGTTCGAAAAGGAGCTGGATGTGGAATCAGTTCTTTCTTCTGGAGGAATACACGGGATCCGATTATCAGTATGTGGGCAAGGTAGGATTCTGTTGGGCATTCTGGTTTTAAAAGCCTTAAGAAGGTACTTTTCCTAAATAGAACAGGGAGGATATGAACTCTTCCCCCAATACAGTAAGAATTGTTGCTTATCTGGTAAGACTTTTTTTTTTTCCCCACTTGAGTAGTTTCAGAAAGAAGACTGTAGCAAGAAGCTGAGAAATGTTAGCACTGCAACAAAGAAAGAGAAAGGCTTCAGTTGAAAATGAAACGCCCACAACCATCCGCATAGGATTATCATAAATCCTTTAATTTTTACTTTAGCTTGAAAAACGTGGTCCAGCTATTCTATAAAGTAGGATGTATTTAAAAATAGGAATAGAGAGATTAAGCTGTAAGGAAAGGAAGCTTCCTTTTTTCTCATTCTGAGAAAAAAAAAAGAAAAACATTCTGAGTGTTTGTCCTTTGGCCAGATTCAAATTAACTATTTCTTAACTTTGCTACCTACAGAGCCGACTATGCTCTGTCCAAACGGAGATCTTTATCCTCAAAACCCACCAGTGCCTTAGATTTAGTTGCGTTGCTGCTGCTTTTTTGTCTTGTCTCCAATAATTGCTAATGACCAGGCATTTCAAAAACTTATGATTTAATTGTGGCAAAGTTCACAAAAGAGAAAATGGTTATGTAAAGGTGCCATTTCCAAATATCATCTGACCATTTTATTGACTCCAGAAAGTAAAATGAGGAGGCATGGCTTGTTATAGCCCTTACAGACTACTGGAGCTGAGTCAGGGAAACAGCTTGCTTATACTGTCATCATGAATTTCACTGAAATTTTATCATCAGTCACATTCCCACTGCAGAAGATCTGCATCCTGCTAAGAAGTGAGAAAGACAGGGATACAGGTCTGTACTTTGAAGATTCTCTGTTTCAGAACATGGTACTGATAAGGAAAATAATTGTCACACATCCTTTCCATAAACAAACTAGGGACAAACATAATAGAGATGATAAAATATCTTCATTCATGAGTACAACTACAATTTTAGGACATCTGTATTTGGATATCATGCAAATAGCATAAATTTTACAGATTCCAAGGGCTGCATGTTCACACTTCAATCTGTTATCAAATATCCCTGAATAACCGGATGCAAATATTCTTTTTAAGCATCTACCACAATAAATGAAGGAAAACCATCCATGGTTTGGGCTGAGGTAACCAGGCATTTTTCCAATGAAGTGAATTATTAATGTGGCATAACATAAGAGAGGAAGTATTCAGTGAAGGGGTGAACATCAACATGGATCCTTGAGGGACTAGCCTTGTATTTGCTATGAAATTTACACGCTGTGTGACTGCTAAAGAAAGACGGTCCACTTACTCATACTTCACTCCATTTCCTTTGTGAAATTTGAATAGCACTACATTAATAGGGCAATTATTGTAAAAAAAATAATCTTATAATCTTAAAAGCACTTTCTACAATACAAATAACATTATTGTCATCGAAGATTAAGTTTTTAAAAGTGCTTTATTTAAATAATTGACTACCCTTTTTCTTTTCTTTTTCTTCTCAAATTGTGATGCCATTTTGCATTAAAAAATAGATTGTATTTTTAAATACAGATATTTCAAAACACTAATAGCAGCAATGGGTAAAACCTCAGAAGAATCAGTTTTATGATTATAATTGTGAGAGGTAATATTGCTGTGGGGAAGAGTTGCAAGCTGTGGACTCAGGCAGATCTGAGGCTGTTTCACTGTGCTGACAGGTGCCAGTTGTGTGGCCCACACAGGTTGTTAACCTTTCAGGCTTTGGTTTCTTCATCTAGAAAATGCAGAAGCAAAGCCTATCTACCTCATAGAGTTGCAGTGTAAAGTGAGACAAGAACTAGTAGCTGGCACATAGTAGGTGCAGAAAGAAGTTATTGTTAATGATGAAAACTCCATTGAATACACTGTATCAAATCTTTAATGCATGGAAGCTGATTATTTTTATATCACTGCAAAAGAAAAATGATGTAATTAACAGATCTCTCAGTGGGCGGTAAATGTAGAGGGTTGTGGGAAAATCCCTTCACAATCACAGCTTCAATTTTGATTCATTGGATTTGTATACTTTATTGGCAGCAAGAAAAATTGCCCTTCTTTCTCCCCTCATCTGCCCCTCCCCCACCTCCTTGATGTTTTAATCCATAAAGAAAAATATCCCCTGGGGAAAAAGTCAAGCACAATAACTGAAGTTATCATAGATGCCAGCATTTCTCTATCAAATGTATGTAAGAGGTATTCCTGAAGGCATTTTCCTGAATCTGTCTTTATATTTTATCAACAAAGAGATAAGACAATTTTTACCACAATTAAAAGTGGGCAAAAAATAAATATTTTAAAAAGGAAAAACAGATTTGCTTCTCATGAGGCAACAGGTTGGTCCACTTTTTTGCACTGCACAACTTTCCCACATTGATTTCTGCACCATACTTGCTTTTTAACATGGGCTTCCCCAGCGGCTCAGCAGTAGAAGAATCCACCTGCAATGCAAGGGACACTGGTTCGATCCCTGGATGGGAAAGATCCCCTGGCGGAAGACATGGCAACCCACTCCAGCGTCCTTGCCCGGAGAATCCCATGGACAGAGAAGCCTGGCGGGCTACAGTCCATAGAGTCACAAACAGCTGGACACGACTGAAGCAACTGAGCACGTGCACGTGCATTGTGGGAAACTCAGCTTCACAAATATTAATGTATGACATCATCACAAGGAAGGTAGCACCACCTACTGTTGAAACTGTGAACTACTCTGAGTTAGTAATTCACAAGATGTCTGATACCTCAAGGTTTGCTGTGTTTCCCTCAATTTTTAAAAATATTTCCGGGTGCTGCAGTGAGTTCCCTGCTGCATGCCAGGGGGCCTTGGTGCAAACTCTGAGAACCAAAAGACTGTGGTTAGATTGACATATAAAGATGTACAAAATCTAATAGAACCTTAAACTGTGCTAAGTCACTTTAGTCCTGTCGGACTCTTTGCAACCCCATGGACTGTAGCCCGCCAGGCTCCTCTGTTCGTGGGATTCTCCAGGCAAGAATACTGGAGCAGGTTGCCATTTCCTCCTCCAAGGGATCTTCTTAACCCCAGGATTGAACCCACGTCTCCTGCATCTCCTGCATTGCAGGTGGATTCATTACCACTGTGCCACCTGCTGCCACTGTGCCACTGCTCAGTCACTTCAGTCGTGTCCGACTCTGTGCGACCCCATAGACGGCAGCCCACCAGGCTCCCCCGCCCCTGGGACTCTCCAGGCAAGAATACTGGAGTGGGTTGCCATTTCCTTCTCCAGTGCATGAAAGTGAAAAGTGAAAGTGAAGTAGCTCAGCCGTGTGGCGACTCAGCAACCCCATGGACTGCAGCCCACCAGGTTCCTCCGTCCATGGGATGTTCCAGGCAAGAGTACTGGAGTGGGTTGCCATTGCCTTCTCCACTGTGCCACCTGGGAAGCCCATCAATAATAGCTACTCAAAGCCTATTCTTAAGACCTAAAACTGAAAAGATTCATATTTTCATGTAACAGATAGAGGCATTAACTGAGGAAAAGTAAGGCCATTGAGCAAATGCACTTAAGTAGAAGAAAGACGTTTTTACACTGTAAGTAATGTAATATTTATATATGTGTTCTGTTTATATTTATATATGCATTCTTTGGTTCCAGTTATTTGGGTGCAAGTCGATAGGGATGACAGTAACAGTGGAGGAAAATGAGAGAATGGGTGTGGGAGCAAGAAGCTACCAGGCGAAGAAGGAGAAAAAGAAAGCCACATAAGCATCCAAGAAACAGCAGAAAATGGATCTGGAGGCCAGATAAGCCAACGGGAATTTGCTATATGGCTCAGGAAACTCAAACAGAGTCTCTCTGTCAATCTAGAGGGGTGGGATGGGGCAGGAGATGGGAGGGAGGTTCAAAAGGAAAGGGATATATGTATACCTATGGCTGATTCATGTTGAGGTTTGACAGAAAACAAAAAAATTCTGTAAAGCAGTTATCCTTCAATAAAATAAATAAAACCATGAAGTGAATACAAGATGAGCTTTAAAACTGAATCACAAGCAAAGGTAGCAAGATCTTCCCTCTCATGCTGTCTTAATGCGTGCATGTGTGTGTGTGTGTGTGTGTGTGTGTGTGTGTGTGTCAGTTGCTTTAGTCATGTCTGACCCTTTGCAACGCCATGGACTGTAGCCCACCAGGCTTATCTGTCCATGGGGATTTTCCAGGCAGGAATACTGGAGTGCATTGCTATGACCTCCTCCAGGGGATCTTCCTGACCCAGGGATCGAACCCATGTCTCTTACGTCTCCTGCATTGTCAGGCGTGTTCTTTACCACTAGCACCACCTGGGAAGCCCCGCTGTCTTGATTAATGCTCCTCAGCATCTCTCTGTGGCCAGAAAGATTTACACAGGATTGTGTACATGGCACAGCCAGCAAGGGATGCATTTGTTGAGTATAGAGGTGAGGAAGGCCAGTTACAGCTGAAAGACTGACGGCCCAAACTCTGATTTATGAGACAATTCTCAACATTTCTACTCACCTGAAAAGGTAGTGGCAGGTAGGGGTAGAAAGAAGTGGTCCTATATTGGGTAAAAGTTTGTGAGCTTAAGATATAGGTATCGATACAGATAAAGAGTATACTGTTTTCTTAAATACATAACCATTTGGGGGAACTTTTAGCTAATTTAGCATAAGCCGCCTCTGTGTCACCTGGGAGCTTGTCAGAAATGTAAATTCTTAGGCCCTCACCTGAGATCTATTGAATCAGAACCTGCTTTTCAACACAAGCAGAATTTTAGGTGAATTTTATGCATGTTAAGGGGTTTGCCTGGTGGATATGTGGTAAGAAATCCGCCTGCAGCACAGGAAACAAGGGCCTGTGGGTTCAATCTGTGGTTTTGGAAGATGTCCTGGAGAAGGAAATGATCACCCATTCCAGTATTCTTTCCTGGGAAATCCCATGGAATGAGGAACCTGGCAGGTTACAGTCCATGGGGTCACAAGAGTCAGACAGGACTTAAGGCCTAAACTACCACCACCACCATACACGTTAAAATTTGAGACGTGCTGCTTTTAAAAATATGTATGTTGGCCTGAATCTCACTTCCCCAGAGATTCCAATTTACTTGCTTTTTAATTAAGTATTTATGATTCTAATATGTGGTGAAATTTGAGAACCACTGCCCTAGGAGAATATTATTGGCAATAATTATAGCAAGATGTGGCAAGCTCGATGATAAAATGGGCATCCCCAAAGGATTGTGGAAATACAAGACAGGGGCCAACTGGGCTTAGGGGTTCAGCAGAGCTTCCTAGAGGAGGTGATGGGATTGGGATCATGTCTTAAGGGAAGAGCATGCATTAGCCCACACAGCAGAGAGAGAGTTACCCAGACTCCCCAATTAACTGAATGCAGAAGCCAAGAGAGAGAAAGCAGAAGGTTCCAAAAGTCAGAGATTTCAAGATAGAACATCAGGATTGTGAAAATGTTGCTGATGCTAGCACAGCAAACAGAAAGAGGTGCATATTTTCTTGTCAGTGGTTAAAGGAAAGAGTATTGGATTTTATGCAAAATCACTTAGATTATCTTTCAGTTCAGTTCAGTTGTTCAATCGTGTCCGACTCTTTGCGACCCCATGGACTGCAGCACGGCAGGCTTCCCTGTGTATCACCAATTCCCAGAGCCTACTCAGAGTCATGTCCATTGAGTCGGTGATGCCATCCAACCATCTCATCCTCTGTCGTCCCCTTCTCCTCCCACCTTCGATCTTTCCCAGAATCAGGGTCTTTTCCAATGAGTTGGTTCTTCTCATCAGGTGGCCAAAGTATTGGAGTTTCAGCTTCAGGATCAATCCTTCCAATGAACATTCAGGACTGATTTCCTTTAGGATAGACTGGTTGGATTTCCTTGCAGTCCAAAGGACTCTCAAGAGTCTTCTCCAACACCACAGTTCAAAAGTATCAATTCATCAGTGCTCAGCTTTATTTTTAGTCCAACTCTCACATCCATACATGACTACTAGAAAAACCATAGTTTTGAATAGATGGACCTTTGTTGGCAAAGGAATGTCTCTGCTTTTTAATATGCTGTCTAGGTTGGTCATAGCTTTGCTTCCAAGGAGCAAGCATCTTTTAATTTCATGGCTACAGTCACCATCTGCAGTGATTTTGGAGCCCCAAAATCTGTCACTGTTTCCATTGTTTCCCATCTGTTTGCCATGAAGTGATCTCTAGCTATATGTAAACTGAATAGAAAAATAAGAGAGAAGCATTGTAATTTTGCATTTTCAGAAAATTCCATGTCCTTCCTTTCAGCTTTATATAATATAGCAATTCCTTGATAAGTGGTATATGGTCTAAAATTAAATTCAGTAAGAACTTAGGGAGATGTAGACTTTGAAGACATTGTTATTCATTAATACAAAGATGAATATATTTAAAATCTCAGAACTATGCACATTTATAGGCAAAAAATTCACATATCATTAAACAACACACAGCAATGATTAACTCCCTTGTCTCCCCCATTTTATCCTTCACAATGTTTTTAATCCTCTCCTTCCACACAATGTATTGGTAAAACTAGTTTGCATTAGAAGCTCTCAAGGTGCTTCTATTTTTAGTAGCATATCAGATCCAATTCTGTGGAATTTGATAAACTGTATATTTCATAGATATTTTCTTATGTTAGCTTTTTGGAAGTTGGTAATGGTTTCCTTTGGGGAAGTTTATCCAAAAATTGATATGCTGTGCTTTTTTAAATACCATGAAAATGTGAGTTCTCTTTGAGGCTCTGACGTACAGGTCCTCCTAATATGCCTTTCTCCTGAGTCTTTAAAATTAATGTCTACCCAATTCAACAAAGCCACCAGTCTTAGGATAATTAGACAGTAATGTTTTAACAGCCCATAGAAATAAAAGTTGTCAGACATATACACCTTTACAATTAGGAATGAAGCATCATTTGTTCCTATAATTACATGGTCCAAATTCAATAAACATGGAGCAATATTTTATTCATTCAGAAAGACAATTTAAAAGATGCCATTATTAAGAGATTGCTTTCTTATATTATTTTTTTTAAAGATCATAAGCTTAGGAGTAGAGACCTCCTGGTACTAATTTGATGGATGGTTTGGAGACTCATTTAACCTGTTGCTTGAACATCAGCATCAGATTAAATCATCATCATAGCTAACAATTACTGAGTTTTGCTTGGTCTCAGACACACTGCTAATGTCTCAGGTACACTCCTCACCAATGAGGTTCAACCTAATACCTAGATAATATTTATATCTGTTCTACAGAGAAGTAAACTAAGGCTCAGACAGGTCCACTGCTTTAGCCCGAGGTCTCCTACTGCTAGAATTTGGCGGTTGGCCTCTGTCTGACCTCACAGTTTCTGTGTTATATCCCCTACCTTGTACATCCACTACATCAGAGAGCCATTTTGAGGCTCAAATGAAGAAACAGTCCTAGAACATGCTTTAGCATTCAATAATTGCTTTAAATTCAATACCACAAATACCTACTGAGGACCTGAGGGGTGAAACCCAATAGTAGAGAGAAAAGGGGAAAAAAATTAAAGACTACTTTTGAAGAGTTACACAAATATGTTTGCATTATTATTACTTATATTCTTTTAATTTTTCTTGATTTTAATTTCTAGAACATATCAGTGTTACTCAAAATAGTTATATGTGAGCATTTTAAAATTAGATATGCTATTAGTGGTGTTTCTAGTCTTCATGATGAAAAAGTGACTTTTCTTTTTATTTCCCTTGATAACCTTCTCTAAACTTCTGTTCTGGTTCAGTCACCTGCAATAATCTTTTCTCCCCGTGTCAGAACAAGTGCCTTGGGCACATCTTTATTCTTCATCATTTAAATTTAATGCTCAGAAATTTTAACATTTTCACTTTTCAACTGGTTAGTGTGTTTAAGAAAACTTGCCTTCACTTGCTCCTTGGACATGCTTTAAAAAAATATTTCAAAAAGTAACTACCCAACTGCCCATAACTGGCAGTAATCCTCATTTTGTTTCCACTCTCACTGAGCTGATTTTACTTTCTTTATGACAAAAGCCTTAATTTCTTATTTTATACTTAAGAAAATGTCCTGGGTAACAGCAATTCACTGAGTCCTGGCCTTCCCTGTCTGCAGTCATTCACATGGAGAACACAACCGTTCGAATGTCTGACCTTGGTCATAAAGCCAAAAGCAGTGTTTGGCTGCTGGGTCACACCAGCAGAGGGAAGTATGGAAAGCCAAACAAGGGCCCAATCCCTAATCCTGCAACTTCCACGCTATTATGCCGGTGGAATCCTATATCCTTCTGCTTATAATTCAATTTGTTGAAGAAAATGGAGGGATCAAGCTGAATAAAAGAGAGTTAAAGGTTCAAATCCTTTTTGCTCCCACTGAGCTATTTTCCCCTCCATGCTTTACAAACCAAACAGAACTAGAGGTTGTCAGAAGGTTACAGAGATGCTGCATGCTCATTATAACAAATCCCCCTGAATCTAGCCTATAGACGTTGTTATGTATTTCTTTATGCATCACCTTAACTTGTTTGTACTATTATGGAACCATGTCAATATTTTATTTGCACCAGAGTTCTTTATTTTTTGTCATGTTATGGGTGCATTCCCGACACATAGCAGAATGGTAACATAAATATAGAGAATGTCAACATCCCAGTTTACATGTCTTTTAGAGTCAGAATTGCTAATTATCATTTTGATTGACTCATTCAAAAATCAAATAAAAATCCCTGACATATTGGTAGTCAACAGTCAACGGATTCTTAAGCCACTGATTTTTTTCATTTTCATTGGCTTCCCTGGGTAGCTCAGCTGATAAAGAATCTGCCTGCGATGCAGGAGACCCTGGCTCAATTCCTGGGTTGGGAAGATCTGGCGGAGAAAGGATAGGCCACCCACTCCAGTATTCTTGGGCTTCCCTGGTGGCTGAGCTGGTTAAGAATCTGCCTGCAATGCAGGAGACATGGGTCTTATCCCTGAGTTGGGAAGAGCCCCTGGAGAAGGGAACAGCTACCCACTCCAGCTGCCCGCTCTGGCCTGGAGAATTCCATGGACTGTATAGTCCACGGGGTTGCAAAGAGTTGGACACGACTAAGCAACTTTCACTAGTATCCTTCACTCACATTGATGTGAGTGACAGGTTTGGTGCATTATTTTAAATATGAAAAACTATGAATATATTGTAACCAGAAAAAAATTATGTGTAGTTTCTTCCAGTTTTCTAGTCACAGAAAGTACATGTGCACAAGAAAAAGAAGACATTTTAAAAGATTAAAATGTATACATGTGTGAAATACATGGATAAATATTTTAGGTGGATTGATGTGCTTCAGAAGACTTGAGGGCCATAATGAAAGCATAACAAAAAGCCTGAAATATCAGCCTGGATGTTGGATTTAATGCTGACTACAGGGAATGGAGACTGGAGTTAAGAAGACTGTTGAAGAAGCTAACTCAGTTATGGCATTTTCAAATAGATTTGGAGAGAAAATGCTTTTCATTCATTCAACAATTATTCACCAGAGACTGTGAAGTTAATAGCATGGGCAGCGTGCCTATGTTTGATCCTTAGCTACACTGCAACTACTTGGGTAATATTGGGCGAGTTATTTAACCTTTCTCTGCCCTCCATTTCTTCAGCTGTTAAACGAGGGGAGTGATAAAGTTGTTGAGGTGAGGATTAATTAAGGTAATATACAGAAAGAGCTTAGAATGCGACCAGCATATCATCACTAGCAAGGAACTAAGGGAAGGCCAGAGTAAGGAGGAAAACATCCCCTCAGTACTATTGAGTGCATCTGCAGAGAACAGCAAAGGTGAAGAGAAGAGTGGACCCAAGGTGCCCAGGCGATGGTGTCGCTGTTGCTCAGTCTCCTCTGAAGTCAAGTGTGATTGGCCAGAAGATGGGGCCAGAGCAGCTAAGGCAGCTGCAAACACAGCTCATCAACAGCGATTCAGAGTTCTCTTTGTTATCTCAAATAAATTAAAGATAAAATGAGCACTACACTTTATGTAATTTTATGATCCTGGTGACTCTTGTAGATCCTGCTATTAAGGCTATTTCTCACTTCATTTTAAAAATCGTTATTTAACACCACAGCTTGGAGTTCATATTATTTAAACTACTGTGAAATGTTATAAAACTTCAATGCACCTAACAATCAAAAATGACTATTGCACTTAAGATATAATAATGTTTTAAATTAGAATTATAGTAGCTAAGTTGTTGAGTTGGATTTAATAACATGAGATCCTTATATTATTGAACCAAAGTTTATTATTGTGGGAAAATTACTTTTGATTTAATTATTTAATTAACCTTTTTAAGAACAACAAAACTTTTTAAACTTTGACCTTCAGTATATTGAGTACTGATTTATATTGGGTTCTAGGTCTGGTCTTTCAGTTAGTACTTTAGATATTGTATTTAAACCTTTGAATATCTATATCTTTATAAACTCTGCAAGACCCTAGACTACACATCTCACCCATCTTTTTATTCTTAAAGACATCTAGCACAGCTTTTGCACATTGGAAACAAATATTACTTCAATTAAACAGTAATGACCACAAAAGATAAAAACCTGCCATATTTTCTAAAAACTTCCTACCAGCTTATTGGTGTGGATGATTTAATTTGGATATCATTGATAGTGTTTTGTGTTGTTGACGACTGAAAATCTAGTCTATGTTAGGTAGTAAATATTTAAACCAAATTCATTATGAAAGTCTTTCCACAGAAACTATTTCTAAAATTTCACATCAAAATGACATCAAAATACCTAGTCTAAAGGTATTTAGACTAGGAGAAAACTCAAGCTTCCTTAGTAGAAACCAGAGACATTAAAGATAACACAGTTATATGTACATCTAAAAGGAAAGATAAAAATGAAAATACATAGCAAATAATACTGTATCATAAAAGTTAGTTCCTTTAAGATTTTTACAAATGAAAAGTCAGACATTATTTAAGATCTCACAGAAGAAAATTTGGAAAAAATCAAGAAAAAGTCGGAGTTCACCAAATTGAGAAAAAGTCAGAGTTCACCAACAGAAAACAAATTTTTTCCTGAAACTCCTAAGAAGCTACACTGTGCAGACAACTCAAGTGCTCAGTGAAAGAAAAATCATTTAAGACCTAAGAATGTTGATTACAGTGATTCACAAAAAATCAGCTATAGAGAAAAATGGAATAACAGAGGGAGAGAAAAATTCTGTATAATGACTAATTCTTTTTTTTTTACCAACTATATATTCTTCTAATCAACATATTTTGAGTTCTCACAGGAAAAATAATCATTTCTGAAAAATGATCTCATCTTAACTCTTTCTACTATTTATGAGTACAATTCAGAAGCAAAACATGAAAGAGAAGATGCCAAGAAAGTTCTGCTTCAAACCAGTTATATAAAACTTTAGCATGCTTTATTGTTTTCTTTTCATAAGTTGTGAAGCTTAAGAATCTGGCTCATTTACTTAATCTACATCCTAGCGTTGTTTCTTGTTTGTTTTCCCAGTGAAGATAAATACCTCCAGGAAGCAAACTTTCCCTTCAGAAATCAAGTTAAGCCATTTTTATACCTGCATATTCTCTAAGTTTGAGATTACTGCCAAATAAAAATGTTTAAAATTTTTTTAAAGAAATCAATAAAGTAAAGTAGATTATAAGAAGTTACTTTATCATCCATTTGTATCTTGAATGTCTATCTACTCTCCCAACTCTATATATTCTGTAAAAAGAAGAAAAGGGAGGAACCATTTACCTTGTACAAAAGCTATGGTCTTGACGATTACCAATCTACCTGCCTCTTAAGGGAGGAAATAAGATTTCAAAATTGAATCAAGAAAATTAGATGACTTGGGCAGACTTGAGTGGCAGTACTTTAATTTTATCTCCTTTTCAACAGACTGGACATCATGTTACTTAAGTTTTAAAGTGGTAATGAGGCAGGCACAATCTTTACCACAATTCAAACCATCAAGTAACTGCAAAGAAGGCGGGGAGGGTGCTGGATAGGGAGGGACAGAACAGAAAACGAAACACAAGATCATCCCCTGGCAGGTGAAGAGGCATCTTAGATGGTTTTTCAGCAGAATTTTATTGCAGGAAATTTATAATGAGACAAGAGCAATGATAATACTTTTTTCCACATTTTATCAAGCACTACTGTTTACAAACCACTCTCATATGTACAGCATTCCTCATGATCTGAGCACTGTTCCTGCTGAGCATGAGTCAATCCTTTTGGGTGTGAGGACACAGAGTCCCAGAGCAGTTAAGAGATCAACACAGCGCCACTGCCAGCAGAGTGCAAAAGGCGGGGATGGAGTTCAGATCTTTGATGTGATTTAGTCTAATACTCTTCCCTTAAAAGATATTATTACCTTGTTGAAGTAGTAGAGGGTATTTCAGGCATGGTGGGCAAATAGAACAGTTGCATAAGGGCTTAGGAGTTAGAGCACTGAGTTTTTGTTATTCTGTCACTAAGTCATGTCCAGCTCTTTAGGACCCCATGGACTGCAGCACATCAGGCTCCCCTGTCTTTCACAATCTCCCAGAGTTTGCTCAAATTCATGTCCATTGAGTGGGTGATGCTATCCAACCATCTCATTCTCTGTCACCTCCTTCTCCTCCTGCCCTCAGTCTTTCCCAGGATCATGGTCTTTTCCAGTAAGTCAGCTCTTCACATCAGGTAGTCAAAGTGTTGGAGCTTCAGCTTCAGCATCAGTCCTTCCAATGAATATTCAGGATTAATTTCCTTTAAGATTGACTGGTTTGATCTCCTTGCAGTCCAAGGAATTTAAAGAGTCTTCTCCAGCACCACAGTTCAAAAGCATCAATCCTTTGGCCTTCAGCCTTCTTTATGGTCTAACTCTCATATCCGTCATTGACTACTGGAAAACCCATGGCTTTGACTATACATATACAGACCTTTGTCCGCAAAGTGATGCCATTGTACTGAGTTTAGGGCACAAACATCATTGTGAGAATACTGTTTCTAGAAAAGGACAACACAGTTCCTATGATAGTTTCTTTTGTTAGACTGTGGGAATTATCTTACTGAACTGACTGGCCTGCTTTTATGCATCTGTTTGTGAGTCATACCAGTACAGAATTTCTATTCAGTATATCATAACTTAATCTCCAAATTCTGTAAATGCACACTGGATTCATGCAAAGCTATTAAGGAAAGGAGTGAAATTGGAACCCATTTTAGAATCTAGTTCTTAAGGAAGCAGTTGGAGGTCACTGTCTATTTCCCCTGCAAAAGTTCCTTGGCCTCTAGCCTGCCTTACTTCTGGATGATCCTGATATGGCCATCCAGATTGGACACATTTCTTTTTCACTGATTGTTTCCCAGTTATTCCCTTAAAGCAAAAAACAGGAACAGAAAACAAAGCTATTTAAATTATTTAAGAATTTATAAGCTGTTCCCCTGCAAGAAAAACTAAAGCTAATAAATGAACTCATAATTTTTTCTCCTAGAATTGTTCACTATTATTTCTTGACTGTATGAGTGGGTTACAGAATTCAATTTAATCATCATTTATTGGACATGTACAGGATGCTTGGGAGTTATGAATTTGAATGAGAAATAATCTCTCCCTAAAGCAAACTACTTGTTTTATAAAGAGATGGCTTTAACTTTTTAGATCCTAACTAAGAGTCAACATAACTATATTATATCCAGTATGTTTTTTACCTTTGAGGAAAAACGTATTTAGGGAAAAGTCCGTTAGCTAGTGAGCAATATAATTTTTTTTTATTTCTGCTGCTTGAATCATCATGTCTCAAATGTCTGCATTTATCTATTAATATTTTCTTCCAAAGTCTATTTGTCAGGGAGAGAAGGTGAGAGGGGGCAGGTGGAGTGTGTGTGTGTATATGTGTCCTTAGATTTGACAATTACTCAAGAGAGTACACTGAAAGGCAAAAAGTTGGATTGTAACTAGTGAGTTACAATGCCTTACTAAATCAATTTTCGACTGGGTATCTGGCTCTCAGCTTGATTTACCACTGGCTTTTTGAAAATGAAAATGTTAGACTAAACAGGAGCTGAGACTAAATGCCTAGTCTGCCAAAGACCTTGGACTTCCAGAGCCAAGCAAAAGGCAGTAAACAATGCCTTTTTGGGAAAATAACTGCATGCGGTGAAGAAACTAAACTGCATTTGTTTAATTGATAAATCCCAAATGAACAACAACATCTATCACGGTTTATATCATTTGTGCCAATAGAATTTACAAATAACTTAGCCTGGGGTCTCTTATAGTAAATATAATGAATCCAATAGTGTTTATAATTATGGTAGGGAGTGCTGACTGGTAGTATGCTCTGATGTGAATAAACAGGCAGATCTTAGTAAACTCCCTGGGTCTGCTGTTAACTTTGGATAAATTACTTAACCTCTCTGAATGAAGTTCCTCTGTAAAACATAGAGAAAACAAAGCTTATCTCCTGGAGTGATTATGAGTATTAATTGATTAACAAATGAAGCACTCCTGCAGTTCAGTTCAGTTCAGTCACTCAGTTGTGTCCAGCTCTTTGCAACCCCATGAACCACAGCACGCCAGGCCTCCCTGTCCATCACAGCTCCCAGAGTTCACCCAAACCCATGTCCACTGAGTCAGTGATGCCATCCAACCATCTCATCCTCTGTCCCCTTCTCCTCCTGCCCTCAATCTTTCCCAGCATCAGGGTCTTTTCCAATGAGTCAGCTCTTCGCATCAGATGGCCAAAGTATTGGAGTTTCAGCTTCAACATCAGTCCTTCCAATGAACACCCAGGACTGATTTCCTTTAGGATGGACTGGTTGGATCTCCTTGCAGTCCAAGGGACTCTCAAGAGTCCAACACCACAGTTCAAAAGCATCAATTCTCCTGCAGTACCTAACATATAGTAAGTGTTCACCAAGGCTTAGTTTTCTTCCTTCTTTACTAAAATTCTTGAAGGACCACCTGCAGTTCCAGCTCACCTCGAATTTTCAAAGATTAAGAACTACCTTAGTTTGCTATCGCCACTGTAATGAATGATCACAAACTTAATAGCTTAAAACAGTACAACTTTATTATCTTATAGCTTTGGAGGTCAAAAGTCTGAAATCAAGGCCACAATCAAGATGCCTGCAAGATGTCTTTCTGGAGGCTATAGGGGAGGATCTGTTATCTCCTTGCCTTTTTGAGCTTCTAGAGGCTCTCTGGTCTACTTGGTTCATGGAGACCTGTTTTCCTCCATCTTCAAAGACAGCAGCATAGCATCTTCATCTCTCTCTCTCCTTCTCTCCATCATCACAGTTCCTTCTCTGATCCCAACTCTCCCCTGCTTCTTACTCTTATAAGGGCCCTGGTAATTACATTGAGCTCGCCTGGATAATCCAGCCTAATCTTCCTACTTGAAAATCATCCTAATCACCCCTGTAAAGTATTTTTTGCCATGTAAGGTGACGTGACAGTCGCTGGGAATTGAGACATGAACATCTTTGGGAGAGCCATTATTCTGCTTACCCCAACTATTATAGCACTAAAGTTTTGTTCATTTAATAGTTACTCTGGTACTTTTGACATTAAATTCAAGATATTGAGTGTAAAAGATAAATGTCAAGGGAGTTAATACATTTCTCCTGAGTTTAGATTTAAAATTCTTTCGCTTTTAGCACTTTTGTCAAAAATTCTCCTTCACATAACACAAGGTCTGTTTCCGTGGTTATTAAATCTAACAAAAGATAAAAGATTGAGTTGAATGGGGTCATATGGAAACTCTGCAAATGCAGAACACTTTGTGGTATTATATGAAGATAATTTTAAAGTTACAGCATACAAAATGAGAAAAAATATGGAAGGATAAATAGATAGAAAGATAGATGGATATAGGATTCAATCAGTGGTTCTCAAAAGGAAGCAATTTTGTCCCGTAGGGGACATTTGGCAATGTCTGGAGACATTTTTGATAGTCACAACTTGAAAGGTGCCACAGGTATCCAATGGGGAGAGGATGCTACTAAAATCTTATAATGCCCAGAATGGAGTTACCCAGCCCCAAATGTGAATAGTACGGAGCTCAAAAGTCTTGAATTAGGTCTTTGTAACTCAGCACTTAAAGTCTGACACTGTTTCCCCATCTATTTCCCATGAAATGATGGGACCAGATGCCATGATCTTCATTTTCTGAATGTTGAGCTTTAAGCCAACTTTTTCACTCTCCACTTTCACTTTCATCAAGAGGCTTTTGAGTTCCTCTTCACTTTCTACCATAAGGGTGGTGTCATCTGCATATCTGAGGTTATTGATATTTCTCCCAGCAATCTTCATTCCAGCTTGTGTTTCTTCCAGTCCAGTGTTTCTCATGATGTACTCTGCATATAAGTTAAATAAGCAGGGTGACAATATACAGCCTTGACGTACTCCTTTTCCTCTTTGGAACCAGTCTGTTGGTCCATGACCAGTTCTAACTGTTGCTTCCTGACCTGCATACAAATTTCTCAAGAGGCAGATCAGGTGGTCTGGTATTCCCATCTCTTTCAGAATTTTCCAGAGTTTGTTGTGATCTACACAGTCAAAGGCTTTGGCATAGTCAATAAAGCAGAAATAGATGTTTTTCTGGAACTCTCTTGTTTTTTTGATGATCCAACGGATGTTGGCAATTTGATCTCTGGTTCTCTGCCTTTTCTAAATCCAGCTTGAACATCTGGAAGTTCACAGTTCATGTACTGTTGAAGCCTGGCTTGGAGAATTTTGAACATTACTTTCCTAGCGTGTGAGATGAGTGCAATTGTGAGGTAGTTTGAGCATTCTTTGGCATTGCCTTTCTTTGAGATTGGAATGAAAAGTGACCTTTTCAAGTCCTCTGGCCACCACTGAGTTGCTGACATATTGAGTTCAGCACTTCCACAGCATCATCTTTTAGGATTTTAAATAGCTCGACTGGAATTCCATTCATAGAATTGAATGCAAATATCCAGAGAAAATATATATGTTGTAGTTAACAGACTAGACTATAGTGTCAGACTGCCTGGACTCAAACCCTTCTCCTGTTGGTTGTATGATGCTAAGGAGTCCCAGAACTCTTACCTTACCTCAGTTTCCTCATCAGCTGAGGTGATAGGAAGATGGTCGTAATGAGTAATAAATTATATAATCTATGTAAAGAGTTACAGCACATTACTTGGCCCATAGTATGGGCTTCATAAAAGTTTGCTATTATTATTTTCCCAAATCCTAGATAGACCCTTGTCAAATGATTAATCAGATAAGAGAAAACTTAAAGATGAAATATTTTCCACTGTTATAAAAGTCAACCAAATTACTTATATAGAAGAATAGGATTTTTTTCTGGTCACGATAAGAGGCAACATGGTATAATAGAAAAAGAATATGGGATATGAAGGCAACTTGATCTTAGGTTTTGTCAGAGGAAGAAAGACTTTCTAGCTTCTTTTAGAACCCACTTAACAGAGCAAGAGATAAGCCTGGGGACTTCCATGGTGGTCCAGTGGTTAAGAATCTGCCCTGCAATGCAGGGGACACCGGTTCAACCCCGGTTGGAGAACTAAGATCCCACATGCCTCCGAGCAACTAAGCCATACTCTGTAAGTAGAGTAGCCCTGCACTGCAAAGAAAGATCCCGTGTGATGCAACTAAGACCTGATACAGCCAAATAAATAAATATTTTTTGAAAAAGTGAGAGTAACCAGTCCAATTTATTAGAACTTGTGAATCCCATTTATAAACGTAATTACCAAAAATTATCAGTGCCAGGCTCTGAGCTACAGGCCATTTGTCATTCTTCCTCCTCCGTTATCATCTCAGTTTTTATTGTGGAAATTGACACTTCCTCCCACCAAAACTTAAGTCATGGGGTAATTCTTGAAACCCGACTAGTCAATCCTAAAGGATCTCAATCCTGAATATTCACTGAAAGGACTGATGTTGAAGTCAAAGCTTCAATACTTTGACTACCTGATATGAAGAGCTGACGCATTGGAAAAGACCCTGAATATGGGAAAGATTGAGGGCAAGAGGAGAAGGGGGTGACAGAGGATGAGATGGTTGGATAGCATAACCCACTTAATGAACAATAGTTTGAGCAAACTCCAGGAGATAGTGAAAGACAGGGGAGGCTGGTGTGCTGCAGTTCATGGGGTCACAAAGAGTTGGACAAAACTTAGCAACTGAACAACAATAAATTCTTGAAACTGAGAGAAGGATTTCACATTCCTGGCTACTAAACACATGAAAACTCACCCCTGTGTGTATCAAAGGTCATTTCTACTTCCCTGAGACAGTGTATCTCAAGTCCAGAAAAGGAGGCAGTGGGAAGGAGTGGCAAGTTTGTGGATAAAGGTGAAAACAGAGCGGGTTTTTGCCTTTTTCCCTTTGAGGCAATCATGTGGTGCTGGAGAAGCTCCTTTTAGCTCCTGGCCTTCTTCAGGGCAAAAAAGGGGTAGATGATCTCATTGATGGTACCTACCAAGGACAAAGAAATCCTATATCCAAGGTCACATTTGCCTAAGGCAATGGACAAGTGACTGTCAGACATTAGGGGATATGTGATGCCAATGAGGCAGGCAGAGTGGGTATAATCACCTCAAACCTTAGAGAGCAGATCTGTAGATGCCCCTGAGGAAAATGATGGATGAGAGCTATTGTCTAGAAACCAATGGATCAGAGGCAGTACATGACTGCCCTTGGCTCCAAAAGCCCTAAATTTCCCACTGATATGGGCCATGTGGATCTTTCCCCTTCATACATTCAGACATCATCTTGGACTGAATCAGGAGCAAAGGGAGAAAGCAGAAACCAGAAAGACTAGGGTTTATATAAAAGAGTTATCTAAAGAGACTGTATTATTGCATCTGGAGACTTTATTGGATTGCACTAAATTATTGACTGAATATTCAATCCAATATCGAGCTCCTAGTACTCAATGGGATTAGAGCTCGAGGGATAAGCTATTTATAAAAAGAAAGAATAAAAAAGTTGCATCTTCCCATGCACATCTGAGTGCAGTGTGAGAAAATATGTGACCCTGCACCTCAAGGCAAGGGCACTTCTATTTCAGTTGACTTTACTGTTTTTATTACTCCAGGCACATACTCAAGGCCTCCTCTGATTTTCTCCCGCACGGAGGCTTGAAACCATGAAACGTGCTCACGCTGGTTGCCAAGTCATTTTTCTCCCCTCAGTGATTCAGCCTTCTCCAAGAAGTCTTCCTAAACCATCAAAGAGCTAACATATGCCCTGACATCACCCTGTTCAACTCCCAAGTTCCCTCTGTGTTGCTCTGTATGTTTCCCTTACCTTGTAGTTGTTGTTCCGTTGCTAAGTCATGTTCAACTCTTTGCCACCCTGTGGACTGCAGCATGCCAGGCTTCCCTGTCCTTCACTATGTCCTGGAGTTTGCTCAAACTCATATCCACTGAGGCGGTGATTATTTCTAACTAATACTTATTAACAGTACTAAAGTGTCTAATTTCCGCCTTTATTCCCTTTCTTTTATATAGCAGTCAGTATTTCCAAGCCTAATTTGAAAATGTATATATCGAAGGTAGATAGTAGATGTTTTTTATCCATTGCCTTATGTATCTCTTCAGGCCTGTAAGTGTTTTAAAATGGTCGTGGTTGACAGTTAAATTATATTTTAGTAGAACAGTGTTTCCGTGAAATGGAGCATTTTCCATTCATTTTCCGTCAGCTTCAGCAACAGGATGATACTCGAAATATGGCTGCATAAAATCTTGAAGCTTCTTCACCCTTAACAGATGACTTCTGTCTCAGCCCTTACAATGTTTGAGGTACTCAAGGGACTACCTTTTCAACAAATCCAGTACAGGTTTGTTTTATTATTGAGGTTTAATTGGTTATTAAATAAAATATTTTATATCTAAGGTGATATAAACAAATCTGCTCTTTTCAACAAATCTAGTACAGGTTGGTTTTTATTATTGAAGTTTAATTGGTTATTAAATAAAATATTTTATATCTAAGGCGATAACTTGAATCCTCTCTCAGATTGCTCAGATTAGATAATGTGCTTAGTGTTTGGCTGTTGTTGTTTATGAAGTTTATCACTAATTATGTCCAACTCTTCTTGTGACCCCATGGACTGTAGGCCACCAGGCTCCTCTGTCCATGGGATTCTCCAGGCAAGAATACTGAAGTAGGTTGCCATTTCCTTCTCCAGGGGATCTTCCTGACCCAGGGGATCTCTTGCATTGGCAGGCAGATTTTTTACCACTGAGCCATCTGGGAAACCCTAGTTGCTAATTTATCTGGCAACTTCAGGAACATATATTCTTGATACATAGAATTATCCTAAAATCAAGTGAGAAAGCAGGTGGAAGACACTAAGATTTATTGATTATCTTCTATGTTTCAGAAACTGTCATTGATTATTGATATTGTATCCAATATTATCTTTATAAATTTCATTCTTTCTTTCTTTGTAATCATTCATTGCTGAAGATCTATAATGTGCCAATATGTCAAGTGCTGAGAATACAGAAGTGAACCAGACAGGTTTGGTGTCTTTTTTCATGAAATTTGCAATCTAGTTGTTTGCTGACTGAAATATGAAAATATCTGTGAAATTCTCAAAAAAAAAAAAAAATCGAGAATGTGCTGACGGCTAACTAGGGAAGAAATTGGAAGACTCTATAGCAGGAGAATGTAACTTAGCCTAGCCACTTAGGGAAGACTTCCCTGTGGAGATCAAGATTACAAAGACCTGATGTATGAATTGTTTAAGTTCATCTAATTGCAGAAAGGAAAATAGATGGAAAGGAAACAAGACAAGATGTGTGGGAGAGCCTCAGTGCAGTAGAGCAAGGAGTGGTGGTGGTGACTTGGACCAGGGTAGCACAAGCAGGAATGGAAACAAAGTAGGTGGTGAGTCCCCCGGAGGGGGAAATGGCATCCCACTCCAGTATTCCTGCCTGGGAAATCCCATGGACAGAGGAGCCTGGCGAGTTATGGTCCATGGGGGTCGCAAAAGTCAGGCAACTTAGCGACTAAACCACCACCACAAGGTGGTGAGTCAAAATATAAGTAAGAGGTAAGATTGGCGGGAGTTAGGGGTCTAATGCGGAGAAGGCAATGGCACCCCACTCCAGTACTCTTGCCTGGAAAATCCCATGGATGGTATAGGTTGCAGTCCATGGGGTCGCTAAGAGTTGGGCACGACTGAGCGACTTCACTTTCGCTTTTCACTTTCATGTACTGGAGAAGGAAATGGCGACCCACTCCAATGTTCTTGCCTGGAGAATCCCAGGGACGTCGGAGCTTGGTGGGCTGCCGTCTATGGGGTCACACGGAGTTGGATATGACTGAAGCTGCTTAGCAGCAGCAGCAGCAAGGATCTAATGAACGTGGAGACAGAGACAGAAGGGGCATTTAGGGTGAGTCTGGTGGTCCTTATGATTTTGATGTAAACGTGAAATATTCAACAGGTAGATTTTGAAGGTGAAAAGGCTTATGTCTGAATTCTGACTTTCCTACTGATCAACTAAATTAATTAGATTATTGTAGTAGTCATGCTGTTCATCTTTAAGACAAAACTCAAAATTATTAACTTTGCCAGGCAGTCCTCCTCTCCTTGTCCCTTAAATGTGGATTTTCCTTAGGTCCTTGTCTTCCCTCATTTCACATGAAGTGAAGTCACTGAGTCGTGTCTGACTCTGCGACCCCATGGACAGTAGCCTACCAGGCTCTGCCATCCATGGGATTTTCCAGGCAAGAATACTAGAGTGGGCTGCCATTTCTTTCTCCAGGGGATCTTCCCAACCCAGGGATAAAACCTGGGTCTCCTGCATTGCAGACAGACGCTTTACCATCTGAGCCACCAGGGAAGCTCTCTAAATGAGATTATCCATTTATTTTCATAGATTCAACTATTATCTATATGCCATTAATGTCCAAATCTCTATATAACCCCAGAGCAGACATTTTCTTGAGATCCAGAGTTATGCTATGCTATGCTAAGTCACTTTAGTCGTGTCCAACCCTGTGCGACCCCATAGATGGCAGCCCACCAGGCTCCCCCGTCCCTGGGATTCTCCAGGCAAGAACACTGGAGTGGGTTGCCATTTCCTTCTCCAATGCATGAAAGTGAAAAGTGAAAGGGAAGTCGCTCAGTCGTGTCCGACTCTTAGCGACTCCATGGACTGTGGCCTACCAGGCTCCTCTGCCCATGGGATTTTCCAGGCAAAAGTACTGGGGTGGGGTGCCATTGCCTTCTCTGATCCAGAGTTATGGATACAGCTAATTCCCAGGCAAGTATCTTGGACAACTTACACTCAGTACTTCCCAGCTGACTTAATCATCTCTCCAAATCATTCTTCTTTATTTATTTATTTTTGAGTTTTGTCTTAAAGATGAACAGCATGACTACTACAGTAATCTAATTAATTTAGTTGATCAGTAGGAAAGTCAGAATTCAGACACAGGCCTTTTTACCTTCAAAATCCACCTGTTGAATACTTCATATTTATGATGTAAGAGGACAGGAAGAAAAGAGGGCAACAGAGGATAAGATGATTGAATAGCATCACTGACTCAATGGACATGAGTCTGAGCAAACTCTGGGAGATAGTGAAGGACAGGGAAGCCTGGCATGCTGCAGCTCATAATATCACAAAAGAGTCAGACACGACTTAGCAACTGAACAACTAAATGATGTAAGAATAATTTATTGAAGCATATCTCTGAGCTAGGCCTTATGTTAACCACTTCACATATATTGTTTTATTAATTTTTCGGACCAACCTACCTGTAAACTAAGTATCAGTATTATTCTTATGTAGATGAGAAAAAGATGTGGAGAAATTAACTAAGTTCCCCAAAGTTATACAACTACTACATAGCATGACTTTATACCCATTGCTTTCCTTTGCCCGAGATCATGCATGCTTTTAACATTAGTACCAGTGCTCAAACTTGAGCACTCATCAGAATTACTGGATGGCTTCTTGAAACACAGACTGCTGAGTAACACCCTTTGAGTTTCTGATTCTGGTGGCAGATGGGATCTGAGATCTTGCATGGCTAACCAGTTCCAACAGCCCACCACAATAATGTTGGGCGGCCAGAAATTTCATTTATAACATCTTATAGAAAAACCCAAATGAAATTTTGGCCACCCAATATTCTGCCATCAGCATTTTAACTTGTAAAAAAATCATCAGATATAAATTAGTTAACTCATACTAACCACTAACATCCAAATATAGCATAATTAAAATATGTTAATAATACAAAACTTTATTAAAAGATTTTTTACCAATCTAATCCTATGATCTCTAAAACAAAATCCACTCCTAATCCCTGTCATGGACTTTGAGAAATTACATCCAGATGTAAACTCTATCTAACAAGCTCTTCACAATTTTTACAGAATTAAGTGTATTTATTAGCATTATGTATATGTGCATTATGTCAAGATATGTATGTGTATACATATACATATTGAATTCAGTTAAGCTTCAGTTTGTCCTAATTTGATTTGTAAATTTATTTTCCCAATTTAAAATATTATTCAGTCTGTTTAGCACAAAGGTGTACTCTCCACTGCAAACCCAGTTTCTACACTTCAGTCCCAATCAGACATCTTTTAACCATGGCCGTTCTCTGATTCTTGTACATCTCAGATTAGCACTCATTCCATCTCTTAAAGGGCCGCATTACTTTCTATGAGCATATTAGTCATAACCCAATTTTTTATTTTAGAAAAAAAAAATCACATAATTCCTTCCCCTGTTAAGGTACTTTCAGATGTGTCATGTAGTATGCTTCTGTTTAAACTCTGCTTTCTTGTCTCAATGATGCTTAGAAAATTCAGTTTAGTTACTGACTTAGACAAGTGACTCAGAGACACATAGATAATGGGAGGAAGGGAGCAGCATTAACTAGCTCCATAAACCACTAAAAAGCTGTGCAATTAGTGTCACACCTTTGAATTGGAGTCAAAATCAAGTTGGGAGGTGGTGCATATAGCAGGTAAAAAGATACTGGCACTGCTTTGGTGATGCCTGTCATGGGGTCATATCTGTAACACCAAATTCCTGCATTTACTTGTTAAGGTACTGCACTTAAAAAAATAATGACAGAGCTTCCCTGGTGGTCTGGTGGTTAAGAATCCACCTGCCAATGTAGGGGACACCGGTTCGATCCCTGATCCAGGAAGATGCCTCATGCTGCAAGGCAACGAAGCCTTCTTGCCACAACTACTGAAGTCTGAACACCCAGGGCCCGTGATCCCTTTGAAGAGAAGGGATCTTCATTGAAGAGAAGCCTCTGCAATGAGACGCCTGTGCACCGCAACTCGAAGGTAGCCCCCACTCACTGCAACTAGAAAACTAGCAGTGAAGACCCAGGGCAAACAGAAAGTTAAATAAATAAACAAATTTTTAAAAACCTTTATTATTTTAAAAATAATAATGATGATAAGTCAACAGAAAAACAAGCAAAGACCAAGAGCTCCTCCTGAAACAAAATCCTCCAGGTACAGTAGTAAAAAGTCCTGAGAGCCCCAGATGAAATGTAACTTTCTGAGGAAAGTGGATAATTTTTACTTGATGGTGAATCGTTAAAAGTGAACCAGATGATTAAATTTAATGGAACAGCCACATTAAACTGAAATTAGTAAAAAACATGCCTCAGGCAGCCTACAACCTTTTATTTGTTGTTGTTTAACTTCTGCCTTTTACAGTGGCCGTGATGAATGACATCACAAAAGAAAAAAAAATCCAATTAAATTCTAAGAGCTCAATAAACCCCTAATGTCTGCTTGTCACCAACACGTTCACTTGCACTGATGTCTTATGTTTCCTCTTCTCCCCAAGAAGAGAAAAAAAAGAACTGGCCCCAGGGGTGTTCAGCAGAGGGGGAGCTGAGTAGAGAAAGAGCACACTAAGGCTTCTGGAAGTTTCTATTCCATGCATTTCATCAGATGCAGACACTGTGCTGGAAGCGGGGTGAGGTTAGATTGTTTTATTATCATACAATGCCTTTGTGAAGAGATGCATTTTCCCACTAGTTTTCAAATATTGATAAATCAGAAGTGGAATCTGCCGAGCAATCCCTGTTCACACTCTTAGTTGGCACCGCCACTGCCCTTTTATATTGTCCTGGTGTTTGTTCTATAAGTCATCAACATGGTGTCTCCTGACAGCTAAAAATAAGTTTCTGATTACTTTTACCTGAATAAATCTTGTGACCGGATATGGTATTCACCTACTAAGTGTGTGCAGCGATTACATATTGAAAGTGATGAAAGAACCAGTCGAGGGGAGTCTATAATCTAGCGGAATGCAGAATATAATAAATCACATGGAAAGATAACAGTTGCCACCTGGTAGAAGAATACTGGCTTTTGATAACAGATTTTACCTCAACGATACCCTGCGTTTGTTAAATGGGGTTTTCAAAGTCCTCAGAAAAAGTTCTCAAAGTCAAAATAAAAGCAAAAACCTCTTATTGTGAACCAAGAGCTAATCATAGTAACAGTGTCTTAAATTTTGAAGACACTTTATAAAACACATGCTTTTATCCCACGTTTATGTAGGAATAAACATAGTCTTTGTATATAGTCTCTAAAGAGTGCTTCATGACAGCCTTGTCCTGTAGCTCCATTATCTTCATTTTCTGGTAAGGATCCTGGTGCTGGGAGCTTAATTGACTCTTCGATGATCTCACACTTGGTGAGCGAGAGGATGAGCAGGAGCCACATGTGCTCTCCTGATGTGGTGCTCCCTGCTCTGTGCCCGGCTGCTGACCACGGCTGCCCTGGAGCCAGATCCAACGGGCAATGACATTGCTTTCGTTACTCGTGAGTTAATGAAATAGCTTTTTAAGAGCTCTCTTCAGTCATTAGAATTTGACAATGGAGAGTTAAAACTTTCCCCAGTGGCTCTTTCTGTGTAATCAGGGTTTCAACATTTTCTTAGCATATCACATTACACAAATCATGGTGTGCACTTGTTTTACATTTCTTATTGCGTTTGTCTCACTTCTAAGCAATTTCCTCCCCGTTCGCATTTATCTTGCATTATTTCTGTCAAATTGCTTTCAAGGCTACTAATTGCATGAATAATATTCTCTTCCTCAAACTCTGCTGTTAACTAGCAGTAGCTGTGTGGTGTTGGGCACAGTTTATCTCTCAAAGTGAGGTGGTTGCACAGAATAATCTATAAGTCTCTTCTTGCACTCAAGGTCTAATTTGACTCTCACACGATCTGTGTAATTTGGGAAACTCTATGTACTCTAGACGGAGAAGGCAATGACATCCCACTCCAGTACTCTTGCCTGGAAAATCCCATGCACAGAGCAGCCTGGTAGGCTGCAGTCCATGGGGTCGCTAAGAGTCAGACACGACTGAGTGACTTCACTTTCACTTTTCACTTTCATGCATTGGAGAAGGAGATGGCAACCCACTCCAGTGTTCTTGCCTGGAGAATCCCAGGGATGGGGGAGCCTGGTGGTCTGCCGTCTATGGGGTCACACAGAGTCGGACATGACTGAAGAGACGCAGCAGCAGCAGCAGCATGTACTCTAGAGCCTCAGTTTCTTGACTCTGCAGTGATGCATTCAGTTAGCTCATGTTTCCCAAAATGAGTTTCTTGGAAAACTGTTTGGGGGAACATCAGTATGGATCACACCCAAAAAGGATTCATAAGCAAAGAAAGTTCAGGAAAGCCAGGTCAAATCATGTTTAGTACAGTTTGGAACTGTAGGTACTCATAGCCTTTCTTAAGTTAATGGGCAGTGGGAGACTCCAAGAAAGAGGCAGAATATGAAGTATTTTCCAAAATTATTGGGCCACGGAACCTTTTTTCTCAGCATTTTGTATAAATGATATTCCATGGGACATAGTTATATAAAGTCTGGATTACATGTTTTTAAGTCCCTCTTTTGCCCTGAGATTCTATTTTCAAATATGTTTGTGGAAGTTACTCTGAATATTCCATGCAGTGTTAATCAAGAGAACATAGAGTTGGTTTACCTGTTGCTGGTGTTGCCATTACTATTGTAACATAGCTGATGCTCCACTTAGATAGAGTTGAAATAAGGTAGAGATTGTTACCAAACAGAATTTGGGTCTGCTCAACTGCTAAACAGCAAAGCCAATCTACTGACTCCAGGTTGTAACAAAGGAAAGTACAACATATATTGTAAGTACCAAGCAAGGAGAATGGGCAGCTCATGCTCAAAAGACCCAGATTCCCTGATAGCTTTCAGGAAAGGGATTTTAAAGGCAACATTTGGCATGAGAATTGCTGCTTATGGACCTTCTTCTGACTGGTCGATGGTAAGGTAACAGGGTAATATTTCAGGAATCATAATCATCAACCTTCTGTTTCAAACAATCTGGGGTCTACATGCTTGTGGTAGCATGTAAATCACCATCCTCCACCTTGTGTGAGGGGCTTAGTTTCTGCAGAACTCAAAATATTTGTCAGATTGTTATGTATATTTCTTAGGACTGAGTATAACTAGGACTCTGTCTTATCACTGAATGATTTGCTTTTCCTTTGTTTGTGCATTCCCTCACTTTCCTAATTAGTAACTGCTTGAGTCTGCTCTTTGGAACTCAGGCAAGGCCCAGGAGACTAAAGCCTTCTACAAACAAGAAAGAAGAAACACAGAAGGGCTTTTATACCCAAGAGGACCTCACAGGGTCCTCACAGGTTTCAAGATTAGCAGCCTTCCTATGAATGCTAACCTTTCTGTATGTATGTATACTTACAACTGAAGTCTGAAAAAAGTTCTTGATAAAAAGCACTTTTTGAAAAAAATTTGTGAAGGGCCTTAGATTATCAGAAGACCTGTGAGACAGTGGCCAAAGTCTTGCTGAGGTGGAAAAAAGGGAACTAAAGAAACAGCAGGGAGGTCAACACAGTGGAAATGAAATTCAGAATAAGTAACATGGGCTACGTTTTCAAGTTAAGATCATCCTCTTCACTTCAGTTGTGTCTTTATGTTCATTAGCTCAACACTTTACCCAGACCCATGTCACTGGCTGTTTATCTTATCAGAGCCTCTGCTTGATTGCCTTCAGGGGCAGAGAACCAACTACTTCGTAAGGCAGATTATTCAGTTTTAGTCGAAGGCAATGGCACCCCACTCCAGTACTCTTGCCTGGAAAATCCCATGGACAGAGGAGCCTGATAGGCTGCAGTCCATGGGGTCGCTTAAGAGTCGGACATGACTGAGCGACTTCACTTTCTCTTTTCACTTTCATGCACTGGAGAAGGAAATGGCAACCCACTCCGGTGTTCTTGCCTGGAGAATCCCAGGGACGGGGGAGCCTGGTGGGCTGCCGTCTATGGGGTCACACAGTCAGACACGACTGAGGTGACTTAGCATAGCATAGCAGAGCATAGTCTGACTAAGTTTTAGAAGGTCTTTTCCTATATTAAACTAAAATATGTGTTAAATATTCTTATTCCAAGTGACTGTGTAAATTACCTGGCTGGTGGGGATTCAAGGCATTGTCCCTGGAAGCACTTAAGAATTTTTTTTTTTTTTCCAAACACTCTGAGTTGAATTTCATAAATAAATAAATTTCACACTTCCTAGAAAATTGACTATAATCTCCATCATATTAAAATCAAAAAGATTGACTAGCTTCCCTAAATTCACCAAGATAACAAAGTGTAGATGCAGAATGAACTCTGATTAAAAAATCCAAAATCTTTTTCTTAACAGTGTATTGCTTCTATAGTGAGTATGTGTATGTAAAAGTGTGGGGTTGGCTGTGTTAATAGAATCTGAAAGCTGCAGTGAAAATAAAGAAATAGTGAAAATAGTTCTGTTCCAGCCAGGCTAATGTGTCCTTGGGCATTTTTCTATTGTTCTGGCCTGTAGTTTTTGATTCTTCAAAATGAAGATTACTAAACTTTACACGAGTTCCAGTTCTGGAAATTTCTGTGATTATAAAGAAACATGCTCATTAACAAATGGCATTTACTATTGAGGATTTCAGTAAATAGTAAAAGAAAAAAATCTGCAACCCTTAGACTTGAATGAAAGTTAACATAGCATTGCATCATAAAGACGAACAGTTCAGGATCACATGCTTGACTTTTACTTTCTTTAATTTTTTTTTTCTACACTAGTTACATTCAGACCAGGATAGAGGAGATGGATCACTTAAATATATCCTTTCAGGAGATGGAGCAGGAGATCTCTTCATTATCAATGAAAACACAGGGGACATACAGGCCACAAAGAGGCTGGACAGGGAAGAAAAACCTGTTTACATACTTCGAGCGCAGGCCATAAACAGAAAAACAGGGAGACCCGTGGAGCCCGAGTCTGAATTCATCATCAAGATCCATGATATCAATGACAACGAACCAATATTCACCAAGGAGATTTACACGGCCACCGTTCCCGAAATGTCTGATGTCGGTAAGTGAGATGTGATTCACCTGTTTTCTCCAGTACATCAACTGAATCAGGAATCCTATGAGTGAAATTTGCTGGACTGAATGAACTTGGATGCTACATTCTAGATGCACTGTGTTTCAAACAATCCATTTAGGTCCTTTTTATAAGTGGACCAGTGTCTCCTAAGATTAGTCTTATTATTTTTAAGAAAACAACATTTCCTCTAGTGATTAGGCAATGAAAAGTGGCAGAGTGAGAAGGGCAGGGAGAAGGAGAGATCGTTTCATCTGTTTCCTCTCCCACTCTAAATGTCCACTTTATTTCTTGACAGTCCTCTCTATTTCTCTTAGCCCATAGAATTGGGCCTTAGGTAAGGATCTCCCCAGTGGAAAACAAAAGCCCTGGGTTTACAGTTCAGCCTGAAGAGTAATCATATTTTGAGAAAGAGACTCAAAGAAAACTTTTTTTAAAAAATCCACGAATAATACACAGATGATGTCTATGGGATATATTCTTTATTAAGTGGTGAAAATTGAGACTTTCATGACATTAATACGGTAAGTTAATACTCTGTGCAGAATTCTACTACCAATTTTAATGTGTGCATTTAGTTTGCTTAGACTGGGAAAATGTGAATTTTTCTTAAATTAAGAAAAAAATCCTACTGACATCATTGTTAACCACATTAAAACACTTCAGGAGAGACAGTGACAAATTTTCAACTACTTGTGTAAAGGGTTATTTTAAGTTTCACTCGGTGTCAAGTTCAAAAGGGCTAGATTACATAATAAAAACATTTCCATCATTCTGTGAGTCAGATATCAAGGATATTTCAGTTCACAGTTCCAAGACTTGAACAATAGCTAATCTACAGAAACGATTATAAAACATCCAAATGTTTCTCACGAAGAAGTTGCTCATCTCATTACTTGAAGTCACTTTGTTTTGTTAGAAAAATCACCAAAGTGGATCACCAAAGTGTTAAAATCTTCTTTTAAACAGAAGATTTGTTAGGGAAAAAATATTTTTCCTCTGTGTGGTAAAGGGCAAAAAGAATTCATGAAAGACTGTCTGGTCATCAGCACCATGCAGAGCAGCTATAGCCAGATGTGTAAAGTGTGACTGTACAATATAAGGGGCACCATTTGCTCCTGAAGCCAATATAGAGTTAAATATGTTTTATAAATATTTGGGTGGTAGCTGGCAATAACAGGTCTTGAGGAAAATAAGCCTTTTTCCAATTTGCACACAGGCACAGTTATGTTGATATTCATCATTATCATAAATTAACATGGCATTATTGTGATCATAAAGGCATCCTAAAGGAATCACATAAAGGCAGTGGGACAGCAACAAGGTGGTATAAACAGACTTTGGTATCAAAATGGACCAGAGTTTGAAACTATCACTACTAATAAGCAACTATGTAGCCTTAGGTAAATAAACAACTTGATGTCTCTGACCCTCCAGTTTCATATCCATAAAAAAGAAATAATAAACATCAACTCCTAAATCCTTACCATAAGAATGAAAGGGGAAAACAAGTGCACAGCCCCAAGTACCACATCAGCAACTAATAGGCACTCAAAATATCCAGATAATCATATTCTAAAAGCAATCAAATTTTGCATTGATGTCAAGTAAGAACTTAGGTGTTTGTTGACTTCTACTATTAATTCTTACTCTAAAATGTTATGCTTTCAATCTCCCCTGATTCCTTGCTAAATTACAAGGATGGATGCTCTATCTCATGCATCAACATCCAAGAGTATGCCACCCTAAGACCATATAGTGTATTAGTTCAATAAAGAGAATTGGTTAGATATTATAAAAGTAGGGTGAAAATTCCGGTATTCCCTAACTGTGACTTCCCTACCCTGTTCATGGACAGGAGAATTCTATCAGTATGTTTACTCTGTCTAATATGAATACCAAAAATCATCCATAAAATGATGTTACTCAGAGGGTCTTACCTTTTTAGGAAGTCACAGACCCCTTTCAGAATCAGACAAAATCTATGGCATTTCTCCACTGTGTCATATCCATCTAGGCATACACATAAAAATTTGCTTGGAATTTCATGGGGATTAGGCGTACTTTGAAGGTTATTATTAACTATGGTCTCTACAATAAGAATGCCAATCTGAAACAACATAGCATTCTTTGTACATTTAATTATAATCATCTTTGGGGATTATAAATTCCAGATGTGTATTCTCCACTATTCCAATTAATTCTTTACTTAATCCAAAACTACTTCTCTTAAGGTTCAAGAGAAGGTCGTTCAACATCTTAGATTCTATCAGATAGATTTATCACCTAGATGTTTTATTTATAAGTAACAGAAAACCCAGTTCAAATTAAACAATGAAAGTGTTTATTGGTCACATTAAGTCTAAAAGCAAAGTGGACTTTGAACATAGTTTGATTTGGATTCTAGCTATTTCTCTGTAATTTTGTCCTATTCAGCTTTGTCCTCAAACTGGCATTGCCAAGATCACAAAATAGCTGCTGCATTTTCAGGCTCCAAATCAGCACATTACATTCAGGGAGCAAAAGCACCTATGACACAACAAATTTTCAGCAAAATCACAAATGGCCCTCCAAATGAACAATATCAAAACTAATCCTTGTAGAAAAAGTAGTACAAGATGCCAATAGATTTAGGCCCAGACAACTTGAAAGAATCACTGTAGCAAAAACCCAATCAAATCTCACCCTTGGAGGTGGATTGGAATCAGTTCCACCCAAACTCATGATCATTCCCATGCTCCCCTTTAACTTAATTTTTTTTTTTTTTTTTTTTTTTTGGACAAAGGAAAGGATCAATGAGGGTGGGAGGGAAATGGGAAGAAAGAAGGGGAGTGATGGTGGGGAGGAGTATATGTAATTTCTTAACCAATGGCTTTCTGTTTTTAATCACAAAGAACACTTAAAAAAATCATGGTGAGTTCATCTTATATTAGGAGGTTTGTTCTCGAAATGAAAAGTTCAGAAAACAAAAAGTCCAGTTTGGGTGTCCTCATCTTTAGGCACATCTTGGTATTTTGTATTGGTAAATCTATCTTTACCACAATATATTATTTAAGACAGGATCACATTTGTCACCTCTTCCTCCCTACTACCCAAAGTGGTACCAAACCCACAAAATAGTCAATAAACCTCTACAGAGTGAGCAAATAAGTCTTTTTTTTTTTTTTTAAACTCTCCTGAGTGAACTGAATTTTTTGAGGCTCATAAGTAAATATGTTTTCCTCTTTACTTTGTCTATTACAGCCAGATTATATGAGTGGGGTGTTAAAGTCTCCCACTATTATTGTATTGCTCTAGAGAATGTCCTTTAGTTTTTGTTGGAGAAATGGTTTAGTGATGCAAAATTCTCTCAACTTTTGCTTATCTGTGAAGCTTTTGATTTCTCCTTCATATTTGAATGAGATCCTTGCTGGATACAATAATCTAGGCTGTAAGTTATTTTCCTTCATCACTTTAATTACGTCTTGCCATTCCCTCCTGGCTTGGAGAGTTTCTATTGAAAGATCAGCTGTTATCCTTATGGGAATTCCCTTGTGAGTTATTTGATGTTTTTCCCTTGCTGCTTTTAATATTTGTTCTTTATATTTAATCTTTGTTAATTTGACTAATATGTGTCTTGGGGTGTTTCGCCTTGGGTTTATCCTGTTAGGGACTCTCTGGATTTCTTGAACTTGAGTGGTTATTTCCTTCTCCATTTTAGGGAAGTTTTCAACTATTATCTCCTCAAGTATTTCCTCATGATCTTTCTTTTTATCTTCTTCTTCTGGAACTCCTATGATTCGAATGTTGTAGCGTTTGATGTTATCCTGGAGGTTTCTGAAATTGTCCTCATTTCTTTTGATACGTTTTTCTTTTTTCTCGTCTGATTCATTTATTTCTAGGATTCTATCTTCTAGTTCACTAATCCTATCTTCTGCCTCTGTTATTCTACTATTTGTTGCCTCCAGGGTGTTTTGGATCTCATTTATTGCATTATTCATTATGTGTTGACTCTTTTTTATTTCTTCTAGGTCCTTGTTAAACCTTTCTTGCATCTTCTCAATCCTTGTCTCCAGACTCTTTAACTGTGATTCTATTTTGATTTCGAGATTTTGAATTAATTTCGCTATCATTATTCGGAATTCTTTATCAGGTAGATTCCCTATCTCTTCCTCTTTGGTTTGGTTTGGTGGAGATCTATCCTGTTCCTTTAGCTGCTGGGTATTCTTTTGTCTCTTCATTTTGTTAAAATTGCCAAATTTAGAGTGTCCTTACTATATTCTGGTAGTTTATTGAATTCTCTTTATTGAGGCGGTTTACAGGTCTTTTCAATATCTGATCTCTGCCTTGTTACAGAGGGGGCGGAGATGAACACCCAAATCTAAACCGGCCAGGTTCAGGCACTCAGATAATCCTCAGAAGCACAGACTTGGTTGAGTCTGTGTTTTATGCCCTTCCCAGATCCGAGTAGCGCAGGTGATGAAATGTTCAGCGAGCGCAGGTGCTGCGACTTATCGCCTCTCCGCCGCTCAGTTTTCTGGGTATACAAACAGCGCACTTTCTCAGGCAGATGTTGACCATCCAGAGCCCCAAGAAGCGTGAGTCAGCACAGAAACCTACTCACAGTTCCGTTAGACAGTGTCTCTCTAGGGCTATAATTGCCCGCCTCTGGCCCTGGCTGCCTGTCACCGGAGTGGGACGGCCTGCAGCCGGCCAACTCTGTGCAGCCCTTTGTTCCGTAGGTAGTCCTGGTGGTGTCTTAAGTTAGGGCTGGCTTTTGATGTAGTAGATAACCGACAGTCTGGTTATTTCGCTCAGATAGCGCCCGAGATAGCCAGGCCAAATCCTTTCTCAAAGCAATGCAGGCCTCGCCGCTCCTCCTAGCCCAGCCCCCACTTGCCAATAGCAAATGCTGGTGTCCGCGCCAGTTCTCCGCAAAAGGAGTTACCGCAGGGCTCGTTTTCTCGTTTTGAAGACAATGAGCTGTCTTTCTAAGTGCCTGATGTCCTCTGCTGGCATTCAGAAGTTGTTTTATCGAGTTTATTCAGCATTCAAATGTTCTTTTAATGCATTTGTGGAGGAGAAAGTATTCTCCCCGTCTTACTCGTCCGCCATCTTAGCTCCTCCCCCTAACTTAATTTTTATTGTCTTTAGTCACTAATGGGAAGTGAATGTCACTCAGTCATGTCTGACTCTTTGTGACCTCATGGACTGTCGTCCACCAGGCTCTTCTGTTCATGGGAATTCTCCAGGCAAGAATACAGCAGATGGGTAGCCATTCCCTTCTCCAGGGGATCATCCCAACCCAGGGATCAAACCCAGGTCTCCTGCATTACGAGCAGATTCTTTACCAGCTGAGCGATCATATCCAATTCTTTTGCAGCCCCATGAACTGTAGCCTGCCAGTCTTCTCTGTCCATGGGATTTCCTAGGCAAGAATACTGGAGTAGGTTGCCATTTCCTTCTCTGAGGAATGATCCCAACTCAGATATCAAACCTATGTCTCCTGAATTGTAGGTGGATTCTTTACCACTGAGTCACCTGGGAAGCCCAATTTAATCCTTTCAATATTTATGAATGTTGCTCACATTCCTTCAAAATAAGAAATCCAAGATTATTTAGCCTAGCATCCTACTGTGGATATCCACTCCCTTGCCATGATAGTTTTGTATAGAAGTCTGATTGTGCTTTTTCCTAATGTGTGGGTACCAAGGATCCATAATGAACCCTTCATTTATTTTCAATTCATGTTTCTTTCATTACAGGCACATTTGTTGTCCAAGTCACTGCAACTGATGCTGATGATCCAACCTACGGGAACAGTGCTAAAGTTGTCTATAGCATCCTACAGGGGCAGCCCTATTTTTCAGTTGAATCAGAAACAGGTTAGAATTCCTCTTGCATCTTCTTTATAAGATATGTAATTTTAATTGACATGCTCAGCTGAGCTAGCAATTTTTAATAAAAATAATCAGTGTGATTTGAATTTTCTTAGATTCATCTCCAAGCACCAGTGACATATTTGTAAACATGACATCCACATCATTTTAATCAAGAAATCTGACAATGGATCTTTCATATACTGTGCTTATACAAGGGAGATTTGGAAAAAATACACATTAGCTTATTATTTCCTCCAGTTTGAGATAAAACTAAAAGCCCAACCCTTTTTAATAGCCAAGATGGTTGTTTGCATATATTCTGATTCTTCTTTCCTAGTTACTTAGTAGGATTGCATCTCTCTACCTTACTGGAAAGCTAGAGGTAGCCATGTGATTTATTGGGGCAATAAAATGTGGTAGTCATATGAGTCATTTCCAAGCAAAACTTTTAGACCTGGTGCATAATCCACCATTTTCCCGCCCATTTGCCACAGTGATCGTGGATGGAAACCAATATCAAGTGAGTCTTCAGCCTAAATGTCTAAAGGTTATAACGAGCAGATTTTCTTTCTGGCCTACCCAGAGCACTTTAGTTTTGCTAAGCCACTGAGATTTTACTTTGTTGGTTGTCACATTGTCTAGCTTATCTCAACTGATCCTGCCCTAAAAAAAAAAAAAAAAATGGATTGCCTTAACTCTTTTTTCCACATCTCAGTTTTCTGCACTCTCTCCACAAAGTAGCATACTATCTATGATGAATTGTGTTTTAATATATACGACTTGTACTGTATTGTAACACTGGCTTATAACTCAACATTCAGAAAACTAAGATCATGCATCCAGTCCTGTCACTTCATGGCAAATAGATGGGAAAATAATAGAAACAATGACAGACTTTTTTTTCTTGGGCTCCAAAATCACTGCAGATGGTGACTGCAGCTATGAAATTAAAAGATGCTTGCTCCTTGGAAGAAAAGCTATGACCAACTTAGCATATTAAAAAGCAGAGACATTACTTTACCAACAAAGGTCCATCTAGTCAAAGCTATGGTTTTTCCAGTAGTCATGTATGGATGTGAGAGTTGGACTATAACAAAAGCTGAGTGCTGAAGAACTGGTGCTTTTGAACTGTGGTGTTGGAGAAGACTCTTGAGAGTCCCTTGGACTGCAGGGAGATCCAACCAGTCAATCCTAAAGGAAATCACCCCTGAATATTCACTGGAAGGACTGATGCTGAAGCTGAAACTCCAATACTTTGGCCACTTGATGTGAAGAACTGACTTATTGGAAAAGACCCTGATGCTGGGAAAGATCGAAGGTGGAAAGAGAAGGGGATGGCAGAGGATGAGATAGTTTGATGGCATCACTGACTTGATGGACGTGAGTTTGAGTAAGCTCCAGGAGTTGGTGATGGACACGGGTGGCCTGGAGAGCTGCAGTCCATGGGGTCACAAAGAGTCAGTCACGACCAAGCAACTGAACTGAACTGAACTTGTACTGTATAGTAAATTCCACATGTATTTTTGCTATCATGTTAAGAGTTAAGTTCCTTTTACACAATTTTCAAGCCTCCATTATTGCTTGGATACCAAAACCTTTCTAGGTTACTATATCTAGTTGGAAATCAATGTAAGAGGTGCAATGAACTTGGAAAGAATCCCAAGGAGAAAGAAAATGTTGAGTTTAGAGACAATGAGGATGAAAAATTAGAATTATTCAACTTAAAGGACAAAAGGCTAAGGTGATCTCCTGTATTTAAATAGAGAAGCACTATTATTTGGAGAATAGAAAGCGGATTCACATTCACTGCAGCCAGCACTATAGGAATAAAATTGACCTGTTGTCTGAGGTATTCTGTTAAAAATAAAGACATTTTCAGTCTCATTAGTTATTAAGCACTGGAATATGCCACCAGAGAAGGTTATAAAGACTTCATCAGTGATTTTTGAAAGAATGTCTAATTTAAGCCTAAGCCTTACACAGAAAGTAGACAAAATTTTAGAAGTTCTTTAATTATTTTAAAACTACCTAAGGCAATGCCAAAGAATGCTCAAACTACCACACAATTGCACTCATCTCACATGCTAGTAAAGTAATGCTCAAAATTCTCCAAGCCAGGCTTCAGCCATACGTGAACTGTGAACTTCCTGATGTTCAAGCTGGTTTTAGAAAAGGCAGAGGAACCAGAGATCAAATTGCCAACATCCGCTGGATCATGGAAAAAGCAAGAGAGTTCCAGAAAAACATCTATTTCTGCTTTCTTGACTATGCCAAAGCCTTTGACTATGTGGATCACAATAAACTGTGGGAAATTCTGAAAGAGATGGGAAAACCAGACCACCTGACCTGCCTCTTGAGAAATCTGTATGCAGGTCAGGAAGCAACAGTTAGAACTAGACATGGAACAACAGACTGGTTCCAAAGAGGAAAAGGAGTACGTCAAGGCTGTATATTGTCACCCTGCTTATTTAACTTCTATGCAGAGTACATCATGAGAAACACTGGACTGGAAGAAACACAAGCTGGAATGAAGATTGCTGGGAGAAATATCAATAACCTCAGATATGCAGATGACACCACCCTTATGGCAGAAAGTGAAGAGGAACTCAAAAGCCTCTTGATGAAAGTGAAAGTGGAGAGTGAAAAGGTTGGCTTAAAGCTCAACATTCAGAAAATGAAGATCATGACATCCGGTCCCATCACTTCATGGGAAATAGATGGGGAAACAGTGGAAGCAGGCAGACTTTATTTTGGGGGCTCCAAAATCACTACAGATGGTGACTGCAGCCATGAAATTAAAAGACGCTTACTCCTTGGAAGGAAAGTTATGACCAACCTAGATAGAATATTCAAAAGCAGAGACATTACTTTGCCAACAAAGGTTCATCTAGTCAAGGCTATGGTTTTTCCTGTGGTCATGTATGGATGTAAGAGTTGGACTGTGAAGAAGGCTAAGCGCTGAAGAATTGATGCTTTTGAACTGTGGTGTTGGAGAAGACTCTTGAGAGTCCCTTGGACTGTAAGGAGATCCAATTAGTCCATTCTGAAGGAGATCAGCCCTGGGATTTCTTTGGAAGGAATGATGCTAAAGCTGAAACTCCAGTACTTTGGCCCCCTCATGCGAAGAGTTGACTCATTGGAAAAGACTCTGATGCTGGGAGGGATTGGGGGCAGGAGGAGAAGGGGACGACAGAGGATGAGATGGCTGGATGGCATCACTGACTCGATGGACGTGAGTCTGAGTGAACTCTGGGACTTGGTGATGGACAGGGAAGCCTGGTGTGCTGTGATTCATGGGGTCGCAAAGAGTCGGACACGACTGAGCAACTGAACTGAACAATAGAGATAATTTTTATCTAGCTGAAGAGTGTTGGTCACTGCTAAGACCTATTGAACTAAAGTTTACCTCAGCTTTAGGGAAAAGATTCTCTAGGATCATACAAGATGATTATAATGAGAGAACCAATACTGTTTTCATAAGACCATAGTTCTGTGGTTTAGAAGATCCTCAGAACATTCATTATGGTGGGTATATTTGATGAGGAATCAGTCAATTGCAGTCAGTAAAGTGAAACTCAAGAGTCAGTGCATGTATACACTCATACACATGCATGCCCAGTCATGCCCAGCTCTTCTTGACCCGATGGACTGCAGCCCGCCAGACTCCCCAGTCCTTGGAATTTCCCAGGCAAGAATACTAGAGTGAGTTGCTACTTCCTCCTCCATTGAGTCTACCCATCCAGGGATTGAACCCACGTCTTATGCATCAGCAGGCAGATTCTTTACCCGCCTAGCCATTAGGGAAGTCTTTTCAAGTATGCATGACTTTCTTAACAATTTCCTCATAATACACCTAATTGTCTTTTATTCTACTGTGGTATAGTAGTATACCACTGTGCCACATGCCAAGTTATGTTTTGCTGTGTCATCTTATCACACTTAACAGTTATACAACTTAGTCTGCATTACTGAAGGATGTAATTTACATTCGTTTTCATTCTTCTTGCATTATAGGTGAATGAGTGTGTGTGTGTGTGTGTGTGTATGTTTTAATGTATCTACCTCCCCTATGTGGTTTTAATTGCCTTCAGTACAAAGGTCATCTATAACCAATCATCTTTATGGTCACCCATGACATCTGCATAGTGTTAGGCACATTGTGGGTGACAATCTATGTTTGTTTGCATAAATAAATAATTTTGGAAAGTATTTTTACTACATCCCTTTCCATTTCTGAATTTCATACCCACAGGTATCATCAAGACAGCCTTGCTCAACATGGATCGAGAAAACAGGGAGCAGTACCAAGTGGTGATTCAAGCCAAGGATATGGGCGGCCAGATGGGAGGATTATCTGGGACTACCACGGTGAACATCACGCTGACTGACGTCAATGACAACCCTCCTCGGTTTCCCCAGAGTAGGAACATTTGATTGAAAGACTTTCTTCAGGGAACTTTTGTAAAACTGTAACTTTAAGAATGATATTTATTTTTTTCTTTATTGTTATTAATTGCGAAAGTTAGTGAACTTAGTAAGAACTGGCACATTTATTAAAAATGAGCTGGCAGTACTGATGCTCAGTAGATGTAAACGTTTATCAGTAATTAGCTGAGCAGTTGTCTGATGTGTCTGTTATTATAAAAGCAATATCATTGTTTTTTTTTCTTTATTAATAAGACTACAGACATAAACATGCTTGTGCAGAACATATGTTTACAAGCATGCTACTATTTGTTAGGAAAAAAATCGACTGTATATTTTGTGAATTTAATCAGGCATATAATCTCCTTTAAGTCTTTGCAAGGGGAGGATTTATCATTTTACTGTTTCTAAAAATAAAACTGTAGAAATAACTATGTACTTAAACCATTTGTGCTCATAAATAGTTTTCCACATTATGGTTAACTGAGTTATCAAAAGTCATTTCTAAAATTTTTAACAATCATGATTAGATAAGAAGGAAGATGAAGGAAAATAAGTGCCCACTCTTAAAGCAATACACTTGACCTTTTCACTTATAGACCTCAGTAGGTACTGGTTTTCATGTCATTTTCCTTCCAACATCAAAATTCCTTTCTGACTATAAGTGAAAGTCATGTGAAAGTCATGTCCGAATCTTTGCAACCCAGTGGACTACACAGTCCATGGAGTTCTCCAGTCCAGAATACTGGAGTGGGTACTCTCCCCTTCTCCAGGGGATCTTCCCAACCCAGGGATCGAATCCAGGTCTCCTGCATTGCAGGCAGATTCTTTACTGTCTGAGCCACTGGAGAAAACTATTTAATACCTGAATCCCTTCTTTTAGGAGAAAATAGTGGCCCATCATTAAGTACAAAACCTACTTACTCAAATGTGGCCGTTTTTTTAAAGCCAGTCAACTGATTAAGAGCTTCTTTGATAATGGAGATACACATGGATCAACAATAGTTGTATTTTCTTTACTTTAAAAAAAAATAATTTATTTTTTATTGAAGGATAATTGCTTTACAGAATTTTGTTTTCTATCAAACCTCAACATGAACCAGTCATAGATATACATTTATCCCCTCCCTTTTGAACCTCCCTCCCATCTTCCTCCCCATCCCACCCCTCTACAGGGGTTGATACAGAACCCCTGTTTGAGTTTCCTGAGTCATACAGCAAATTCCCATTGGTTATCTATTTTATATATGATAATGTAAGTTTCCATGTTACTCTTTCCATACATCTCACCCTCTTCTCCCTTCTCCCCATGTCCACAAGGCAATTTTCTATGTTTCTCCATTGCTGCCCTGTAAATAAATTCTTCAGTACCATTTTTCTAGATCCCATATATATGCATTAGAATACGATCTTTCTCTTTCTCTTTCTGACTTACTGCACTCTGTATAACAGGCTTTAGGTTCATCCACCTCATTAGAACTGACTCAAATGTGTTCCTTTTTATGCCTGAGTAATATTCCATTGTGTATATGTACCACAGCTTCTTTATCCATTCATCTGTTGATGGACATCTAGGTTGCTTCCATGTTCTAGCTATTTTAAATACTGCTGCAATGAACAATGGGATACACATCTTTTTCAATTTTGGTTTCCCCAGGGTCAGATCAGATCAGATCAGATCAGTCACTCAGTCGTGTCCGACTCTTTGCGACCCCATGAACCGCAGCACGCCAGGCCTCCCTGTCCATCACCAGCTCCCGGAGGTCACTCAGACTCGCATCCATCGAGTCAGTGATGCCATCCAGCCATCTCATCCTCTGTCGTCCCCTTCTCCTCCTGCCCTCAATCCCTCCCAGCATCAGAGTCTTCTCCAGTGAGTCAACTCTTCGCATGAGGTGGCCAAAATACTGAAGTTTCAGCTTTAGCATCATTCCTTCCAAAGAAATTCCAGGATTGATCTCCTTCAGAATGGACTGGTTGGATCTTCTTGCAGTCCAAGGGACTCTCAAGAGTCTTCTCCAACACCACAGTTCAAAAGCATCAATTCTTCGGCGTTCAGCCTTCCTCACAGTCCAGCTCTCACATCCATACATGACCACAGGAAAGACCATAGCCTTGACTAGGCGAACCTTTGTTGGTAAAGTAATGTCTCTGCTTTTGAATATGCTATCTAGGTTGGTCATAACTTTCCTTCCAAGGAGTAAGCGTCTTTTAATTTCATGGCTGCAGTCACCATCTGCAGTGATTTTGGAGCCCAGAAAAACAAAGTCTGACACTGTTTCCACTGTTTCCCCATCTATTTCCCATGCAGTGATGGGACCAGATGCCATGATCTTCGTTTTCTGAATGTTGAGCTTTAAGCCAACCTTTTCACTCTCCACTTTCACTTTCATCAAGAGGCTTTTTAGCCCCTCTTCACTTTCTGCCATAAGAGTGGTGTCATCTGCATATCTGAGGTTATTGATATTTCTCCCGGCAATCTTGATTCCAACTTGTGTTTCTTCCAGTCCAGCATTTCTTCTCTCCTCTGTCGTCCCCTTCTCCTCCTACCCCCAATCCCTCCCAGCATCAGAGTCTTTTCCAATGAGTCAACTCTTCACATGAGGTGGCCAAAATACTGGAGTTTCAGCTTTAGCATCATTCCTTCCAAAGAACACCCAGGACTGATCTCCTTTAGAATGGACTGGTTGAATCTCCTTTGCTAAATGCAAAAACAGAATAGCTAATTGATTTCTGATTTAACAGTCAGAAGAAAGTTTTTATGAACCCTAAAACATCCATTCAGGAGCCTGACATGAAAAAATCATGATCACCAACACTTTCTCCCAAAACCTCTTTTCTGTGTGGGGTGGCTTGGGGAAGGCTGCTGCTGCTGCTGTTGCTAAGTCGCTTCAGTCGTGTCCGACTCTGTGCGACCCCATAGACAGAAGCTCACCAGGCTCCCCCGTCCCTGGGATTCTCCAGGCAAGAATACTGGAGTGGGTTGCCATTTCCTCCTCCAGTGAATGAAAGTGAAAAGTGAAAGTGAAGTCGCTCAGTCGTGTCCGACTCTTAGCGACCACATGGACTGGAGCCTACCAGGATCCTCCGTCCATGGGATTTTCCAGGCAAAAGTACTGGGGTGGGGTGCCATGGGGAAGGCTAGCAGGAGGATTTACCCATACCTTGTCACCAGGGGACTTCCCCCTCTGCTCTCTCTCTGAGAATAAACTGCTCATTTCTGCATAATGTCCCAAGACGAGGGATAGGAGAATACAGGAAGGGATTCGAGGCACCCAAGTACACTTCCACTTACCTCATGATAAAACTGGCCTCTTCTATCATCTTACCAAGAATGAACTCAATACTTAGTGAATTAAATATTATTAAAGTATTATACATTAGCAGGCTTCCCTGATAGCTCAGTTGGTAAAGAATCTGCTTGCAATGTGGGAGACCTGGGTTTGATCCCTGGGTTGGGAAGATCCTCTGGAGAAGGAAAAGGCTACCCACTCCAGTATTCTGGCCTGAAGAATTCCATGGACTATATAGTCCATGGGGTCACAAAGAGTCGAAACAACTTTCACACTTTAGTAGTGTCATAGTGTAAATTTTCTTTCCAAGGCAATTTGTGTAAATGGTGGGTAAAATGTAATGTGTGAGAGTAGGATAACTTTTGTTTTTGCTATTTTGGGGTTGAGGGGTGGTGCTAAGGACCTGCTAGACTGGCATACCTAAATTGAAACTCACAAGTAGTCTCCTTTGACTAATTTTCCAACATGAAGACGTAAGAAAAGTGTATGTCTATATAATAAAATTTTTAATTAGTAGTATAAATACAAGAATGGGAGAGATCCATGTATAAAAAAGACACTTAATATTTAAATGGAAAAAATCAGTCAAACCTAGAAAAATTTCAGAGCTTTATTCCTCAATGTATTTATCTATATCCTTAACTGCAACTAAACCAGCTCCACATATGAGAGAAGGAATTTCATCTCTACTTGGATACATTCTCTGAAGTGCTGTAACTTGTTTTCACCTTCAGTTACTATTAGCAATGACAGAAAGAATTCTCAAAGAATACCTAGTAACTGGCTTAAAGTCACAGTTTAGGTTAAATTCTTTTCTATTCTTTCTGCTAGATTACTGCACCCTCCTCTAACAGTTCAGGCTTTCTCACAATCACACCATAAACTTGGAAGCCTACTTATAGGACAGGAAAAGTGTTTTCCCTTTGCCAAGAGACAAGTCATGAAATAGAAGAAATATTCTTAACAACCATGAAAGTAAAAACATTAAAAAGACAAAAGCACCATTAATGATTTTAAGAAAAGCACAAATCTGCCTGCATCCATGGTACTATCTGAACAAACTGCTAGAAAATGGGTTTTGTTTTTATTATGATGGGGTGTAATTAGTCTGTGTTTGACTTATATCTGTCTGGTAATTAATAGGTACATATCAGTTTAAAACCCCTGAATCTTCTCCACCGGGCACACCAATTGGCAGGATCAAAGCCAGCGATGCCGACGTGGGAGAAAATGCTGAAATCGAGTACAGCATTACAGAGGGAGAGGGGCTGGACATGTTTGATGTCATCACGGATCAGGAAACTCAGGAAGGGATTATAACTGTCAAAAAGGTAATGGATTTTTTTAAAAATACTATGAAAATGAAAGCATTTATTTTTCTCTGGTCCCCAAGTAACTGGGGGCAATTACATCTCACATGAACATTCCTCTCAAGTCTTGCTTATTAATTTTTTTAAGAGTAAGAGTGTTGCATGCATTGCACACGTTAAGATGCTTCAGTCGTGTCCTACTTTTTGTGACCCCATGGACTGTAGCCCACCAGGCTCCTCTGTCCATGGGATTTTCCAGGCAAGAATACTGGAGTGGGTTGCCATTCCCATCTCCAGGGAATCTTCCCAACCCAGTGACTGAAGCCGTGTCTCTTACGTCACCTGCGTTGACTGACAGGTTCTTTACCACTAGCATCTCTGGGCTGCCATTTTTTTTAAAGAGCTAGTCTAATTACACGGAGAGTTCTTTGGTTGGCTTTCAGGGGTTCTCAATAATCTTATGCATTCATTAATTCTACACTTTTTAATAAATTTATATTTAAAAGTTCCTAAGTAAATAGCATAAACAAATGAAACACATAAAAATACATGTATAAATAGTATAAATGAAGAATAAATTTTAAAGCAGTGCCAGACACTGTTTGAATGTTGGAGATGCAATAGTACATTCAACAAGATGGTCTCCACTCTTGTGGAACCGCTCTTATGGACAAGAAAGCAAATGAGTAAAGAAACACATATAATTACAAATTCCACTACATGCTTTGAAGGAAAGGAGTAATACAAGCAGTGACAGAGATGGTTTGAATTAAAGAGAGAAGATATAGAAAGACCACAAAAATAAAGTAACAAAATTTCCTGCAAGCTCTTTTTGGCTACTTTTTGAAATGCAATAATTAAGATTTTATATTCTGAATTCCTATTTTTCTCCTATGTAATCACTACTTTGGAACATGCACACAAAAACTTTATGTTCTGAATTCTTATTTGTCCCCTATGTACTTATTTACCCGCAAAATTGTCATGGAGGAGTATACTAAAAAGTGGCAAAAATTAAAATTCAATAAATTGTGTGCTTCAAAGCTAAAAATAATATTAATTTTGGTTACTGTGTTTAATGAGTTCACTTTTGTCGTGTATTGTGTCATATTTTCTCTCTCCTTTGATGTAATGTTTTATTTGCTGGTAAATATAAGCATAGGTGGATATAAACAAGAAGAAAAATTTTCCTCTTAAGCTTTGGACTGTATGTCCTAATATCTGGAAACACAATAAAACATGTTTCAGTGACATTCAGATCAATGTTTTATACTATAATATAATTAGGAAGCCCATTAGTGTGCATTAACCTTTTTAATTTTCTTGGTGCCTTATCAGATTCATGCTGAAATTTTGCCTAGCCGACTAAATCACATTCACTAACATCTTGATTAATTGTGTTTCTAGTGAGCCTTGTCATATTATCATCTAAAACTAAAAGTCAGCAATACGCATTTGGGTTCCCTATGTCTCTAGAAGCAGAGATACTTCTCCTACAGACCTCTGACAACAATGATCATTGCTTTCTTTGGCAAGTAACTAGCCAGATGCCCTTATCTGGATATCACTTGGAATATTTTAACACCTCATGCCAAAAAAAAAATTTTTTTAAATCTATTTTATCTGAACAAGAAATAGAAAATTAGCCTGCAAACCAGCAGCTCTCCATCCTAGCTCTGATCTTAGTTCCTCCACCAGAGATCGAACACATGCCCCCTACATTGGAAGCACAGTCTTAACCACTGGACCACCAGGGAACTTCTTTGACAAATTTTAAATACTCAGTGACTGTTCAATTAAAGCCAAATGTGATAACATCTGACACAGAATGCTCTTCTACATATTTGCCAACCTGCCCCTAGTGTGGCTGCCGATAGTCAGATATAAGGACTTCTATAAAAGGGCCTCTTTAGGTTCTCTCCTGCTTCTCGGTGCCCTCTCCTGCCCATCATAAACTCTCATTCCTGATGCATGATTTCTGCCCACAGTTTCATCAGGATTGGTGGCATCTGATCTCCCATGTCTTTTCCCAACATTATGCCGTGTAGTAATGTCTCAAAGCAATATGATCACACTCATTTATCAGTGGTTTGCACGAAAAATGGCTCATGTCTTGACTTTCTGTGTCTTGACTGCTTTAAATATGTCATTTCTTCCTCCCCTCACTTCCCACAAGCTCTTGGACTTTGAAAAGAAGAAAGTGTACACCCTCAAAGTGGAAGCCTCCAATCCTCACGTTGAACCCCGCTTTCTCTACCTGGGTCCGTTCAAAGATTCAGCCACGGTGAGAATTATGGTGGAAGATGTAGATGAGCCCCCTGTCTTCAGCAAACTGGCCTACATCCTGCAAATAAGAGAAGACGCTCAGATAAATACGACAATAGGCTCGGTCACAGCCCAAGACCCAGATGCTGCCAGGAACCCTGTCAAGTAAGCACACTTCTGTGACATGTCTCTTCCATAAGTTTGTTGATTTAAATTCAAATATTCACTTGCAAATTGGAAAAGATGAATCTTTTTTTCCAATTAGTTGTGTCTTCCTTAAAAAAACTAAAGTACTTTTACTACCTTTACACTTCTTGTACAATATAAAATATTATTTTAGCAACTAAATAAACCTTTAAAACTCAACATTTAGGGATTGCCCTGGTGGTCCAATGGCTAAGATTCTGCCCTCCCATTGCAGAGGGAATGGGTTCAATCTCTGGTTGGGGAACTAAGATTCCGTATGCCTTCAGTCAGGCCCCAAAATTATTTTTTTAATTTGGGAGGAAGGCATAAAGTGAGCTGTAAGGAGTTTACTGCTTATATGGGAGTGGTACAAGGTAATGCAGTTGAATGGGCTGGGATTTCTTCTCAGGTCTTAGATTTGTCAAATTTGGTGGAGGAAGCACTTTTAACAAACAAGGCACTAGGCTTGAAAATCTGTTTTTCAAGTTTGGAAGAACCTACCATATAACACTTATAGGCAGAATTATGCTCCATTTGGATGCGTAATTTTTTTTTCTTTTGCAGACATGGATAAAAAAAACAAGCACAGTTTCATGATATATGTCTGGGAAATCATGGGGAAATTAATAGAGTTGAGTCCAAATATATACCAAGTAAGCAAGCTCTATTTTCCCTGTACACTTTCACTGTAAATTACATTGTAAGAAAGCCTCATGGCTCCTTGAGACCATCATTGCTTAAATATGCTAGAATCTTATCACAGAAGCACTGGAGTCCACAGCTTCAAGCCTTTACCTATAGCTTAGTTGACTCGCTGAGAAAAGAGCTAAACCAGAATATTATTGTGTCAATTATTCCCCGTGAAGAAAGTAAGCAGACTGAGAAGTTGTGCCAGTGAGTCCAAAAATTTCTGCTCAGGGCACTTGCCATGTGCCAGGGGTGTTCCTGGCACTAGGGATATAAGCGAGAATAGTACCCAGTCCTAATTGCAGGGAGCTTGCATTCTAACTGGGAAGACAGAAATAAGCAAACAATAAACATGTGAGAGTGGTATTTCCTCAGTCATGTCCAACAGAAGCCCATCAGACTCCTCTGTCTATGGAATTCTCCAGGCAAGAATACTGGAGTGGGTTGCCATGCCCTTCTCCAGGGTATCTTCCCAACCCAGGGACTGAACCTAGGTCTCCTGAATTGCAGGCAGATTTTTTACTGTTTGAGCCACCAGGGAAGCCCTGTGATATGTCAGGTGACACTAAAGTGTAAGCAGCAAAATAAGACAGAGAAAACAAAGGGTGGGACTTCCCTGGCAGTCCAGTGGTTAAGACTCCACACTTCCAAAGCAGTGGGCTTGGGTTCAATCCCTGGTCAGGGAACTAAGATGCCCCATGCTGTGTGGCATGGCCAAAAGAAAGAAAGAACACAAAAGGCATCTGGATACTATCCTAGATAGTGCAGTCAGGCCCGGCCTGGTTGGAAATCATTTGAGTAAAGTTTTGAATGAAATGAAGGGATGAACCACACTAATATCTGGGGGAGAAAGGTGCCAAGAAGAGGGAAACACAAGGGGAAGATCTGATATCAGAGCTTGCCTGGCATATGGGAGGACAGGCCAGCCAAGGTGAGAGCAGTCGCAGATGAAGAGAAATTACGGTATCAGGTATCAGGCAACAGAGGTTTGCTAGGTGGTGAGTGAGGCAGGTCCTACTGGGATTTGTGGGCCCTAGAAGGAAATAGCACCCCACTCTAGTACTCTTGCCTGGAAAATCCCATGGACGGAGGACCCTGGTAGGCTACAGTCCATGGGGTCCCGAAGAGTCGGACATGACTGAGCGACTTCACTTTCACTTTTCACTTTTCACTTTCATGCATTGGAGAAGGAGATGGCAGCCCACTCCAGTGTTCTTGCCTGGAGAATCCCAGGGACGGGGGAGCCTGGTGGTCTGCCGTCTATGGGGTCACACAGAGTCGGACACGACTAAAGCGACTTAGCAGCAGCAGTAGCAGCAGTAACCACTGTATTTTATTCTGATTGAGGCAACAAGCCACTGGCAAGCTTTGAGCAGACTTAACTAATCCAAAACTACTCTCTAAAAGGATTGCATTGGTCGTTGCGTGAAGAATACTTTTTTTGCAGATGAAAGACTTTGAGGTTCTAAGGCAGTTGTTTCCTAACTTTTCAGCCACTGAGCCCTTTGTTCAAATGAAATCTCAGGGCAAGTCCCACAACTAAAACGCAGAAATTATTTTCAGAGAATCGGTTTAAATCTTTGTGAAAAGAGACTTTGTTGTTTTATCATTCTACTGGAATATCTCCTTGAATTGCATGATGGGCAACCCAGAGTAGCCACATGAGTGCTCCATGGGTCAAGGGCTCCTCCATATACGTTTAACATTATTAATAAGGAAAATGGGCTTCTCAGGGGGTGCTAATGGTAAAGAACCCACCTGCCAATACAGGAGACATACCAGACATGGGTTCGATCGCTGGGTCCAGAAGATCTCCTGGAGGAGGGCATGGCAACCCACTCCAGTATTCTTGCCTTGAGAATCCCATGAACAGAGGAGCCTGGAGGGCTACAGTCCATGGGGTCTCAAGGAGTGGGACGCAAGTGAAGCAACATAGTAGGCAGCACGTAACACACACGCAACAAGGAATGTAAACAGTGGGCTTTGCTTACACAACATGAATAACCTTAAGTACTTTCACAACGTGCTTTTACTCAAAGTTTGTATACTGCATAAGAAAACAATCTTAGCAAGTCAATATCAAGACCAATTTAAATGTGCTAATGCTGGAAGTTTATAAATATGAACTTTGATTACCTCTTTCATCAGTCAAAATATTTTTAATGAAAGAGATAATGTCTTTTAGGAATTTAGGCTGCATTTTTATATCTGTTTTACTGTTATACCACATACCACTTTTACTCATTGCATTATTTTGTTTCATTATAGGAAGTAGTTACCTTGTCAGAAGCTAGGTTGGCTGTCAACTAATTTTAAAATTTTTTCTGCCAGTCTTTCTTTGGTACATATAGATTTCATGTATGGACATAGATTTAAAGATAAAAATATATATAGATACATTGGCACATAGATGTATGTTCCAGTGGTTTCTTTTATAGGAGAATTATAACTGATTCTTATATTCAGAAAGTACAACCATATATAGTTTTTGGTTATTCAAAACATAAATATGGAAGAATTAAGTGTTAGATGTCATCTTAAGTGTATAATTAATACTAGAGAATTCTTCCCCAAATGTTAATTTATCATTATTTTAGCACAAATCTTTACTTCTTTAGTCACATAAAATAATTTTCTTTCAACAACTTTATAACACATGTCCTTTGATTTACATGGAAGTCTTATAAAATGTCACTTTGAATACTTATTATGAAAATTTTACATGTAAATACATCATCTTTTCCTGACCCACAAAGCTCCCTTCAGGGTACATAAGACAAATTATTGAATCACAGAATACAATAAAGTTCGATGGGAAAAAAGGAGGTACCTAGCAGAATAATCCACTTTAATCATGATGAATTGATTACCTTTTTCCTTATCAGTTATTATGACAATTAATATGACTGACAGTAAATTTTTGAATATAAGTAGAAATTACTTTGGAAAGAAAAACAACAAACAAATGAGGCTTTGTGTGACTCAAGTGAAACACCTTTCCTAAACAATGTAGACATTTTAGGTCTTCTAATGATTTTTTAAGTCCCCCAACTAAGGAAAGAAAATAATACAGAATTATGATATTTCCTAAAATAGTCCTCTCTCTTTAAAATCAAAAGTCACCTTTAGGCAGTTCAATGATTAAGAGTCTATACTTCTACTGCAGGGGTCGTGGGTTTGATCCCTGGTTGGGGAACTAAGATCTTACATGCCACATGCAAGGCCAAAAAAATTAAACAAGTAAATAAATAAAATGAAAAGCCACCTTCAACTAAAACTTCCTCACCCCTTATTTCAAAGCTTGATTGGAAAATATGATTACTTGTAAAACTTAAAACCATAGCAGAAAGGAAAGAGACAAAGAACAAGAAAAGACTTCTGCTGTGTATAATTGTTATAGCTTATAAAAGCAATAAACAGCACGTATTAAGCTTGACATTTTTCATGAAAGAAAAATATATATTTGTAGAAAACTATGAAATTCCTTACAAAGGCTCTGAATACTGAGATTTCCTTTTTGGCAATCATGTCCTATAAATATTTATCATCCTCACATTAAAAATGAAGAAAGATGATTAAACAAGTTCAATGCAATTGGTTAAATTCTTAATAAATGTTGATTCGTGACATAAATGACAAAACAATAGCTCTTTCATCTGTTTCAATACTTTTGATAAAAAGATTTATATAATCTTATAATTTACATAATCTTATAAATCTAGATTTATATAAACTGAAACTAAAATTCCAGCTTGATATATATGTATCCATTGTGAATTTCATTAATTCTCTTTAAATGTCCTACAATAATTGAATATCTATTTTTCAGACATCTGCTAGATGATGGAAAGAAATTTTATTAGGATAACATATATTGTGTATTATAATTCACTAGTAGTACTTTAAAACAAAATAATTGAAATAGAATCTTAGAATATAGTACACTATTTGCAAGTTAGTAACAAATTTTTTTAAATGCATAATAATTCCACACATGTATGACTAGTAAGACATTTACTTAAAATATATTTCTACTGAGCTGACATTTTAAAATCTCCTACCATGATGTACATTTTGAGAATGCAGCTGAAACAGACAACTTTTTTGTTCCTAATTGCCTTCACATATCAACTTTCTTCTGAGTTTTCTCTTTTTGAATCCTCTATAAAACAGGGTGTATTACATATTTTCCTCTTACTTATGGCTATTCCAGAAGCTAGTGATAAATTTATAAAGAAGATAGCATTTCTCAAAGTCTACTCCTCTTTCATGAATTTCAGTGTTGAAGACTGTCCTTTTTTGGTTTCTAAAACACCTCTTGTTTTTCCTTGAATTCTCCAAACCCTCCTTTTTAAATATGTATCAAATTCTTACTCTGCTCTAGGCACTGTTCTAGTCCTTGTGGGTCTCTGTTCCTGTTCATCCTTTAAGCAACTCAGTTCTTTACATTTTTACCTCTTCTCTTCTTAGACAATTGACTAGAAAATCCAGATTTTCAGTCCATATGTTTATCTTGAGCTTCCTGGACTTTCCTAAGGCACCTCAGCCTCAACATGTCAAAACTGATCTTCCCCAAATCCTATTCTTCACGCCTATCATTTGTAATATCACCATCCAACCATTCTCCTAATTCAGCCAGTGATCTTTATTAAGCATGAGTTGGACAGTGACATTCCTTTGCATAAAATCCATTGGAAGATCTACATCAAGTTCAGATAAACTCCAACTCATCCCCATGGCGAGCCCATCCCTCTACAGTCCCAACTGTGAATCTCTTTCCAAGCCTATCTCCTAACTCCCTCTCCAGCCTCAGTAACCTCAGCCACATTTACCATCTTTTGCTTTTTCAACAAAATGATTTTTAAAATAAAAATGAGTAATAGAAAAATAGCCAATAATCCTACTTATGCACACACACATGTTAAAGTTCTAAAGATCTAAAAAGTTAAAACATAACAATTAGTATATAAACTTGATCCAAATTACATTAAAAAAATTGGTGATGATACTCAAAAATCATACAACCTGTCTAGTGGGTTCTATTAAGACCTCAACTGTAAAGCAATAATTTCTCAGAATATCTTCCTTAATGTTCAGTTCAGTTCAGTCACTCAGTTGTGTCCGACTCTTTGCAATCCCATGGACTGCAGCACATCAGGCTTCCCTGTCCATCACCAACTCCCAGAGCTTGCTTAAATTCAAGTCCATTGAGTTGGTGATGCCATCCAACCATCTCAACCTCTGTCATCCCCTTCTCCTACCTTCAATCTTTCCCAGCATCAAGGTCTTTTCCAATGAGTCAGTTCTTCACATCAGGTGGCCAAAGTATTGGAGTTTCAGCTTCAGCATCAGTCCTTCCAATGAATATTCAGGATTGATTTCCTTTAGGATGGACTGGTTTGATCTCCTTGCATTCCAAGGGACTCTCAAGAGCCTTCTCCAACACCATAGTTCAAGCATCAGTGTTAAGTTACAGATTTTCAAATATGCATTAATGGTAGAAAAAATTTCATGTAACCGATATTCTGGAATAGTTTTAGGATGTAAAAATAACAAATACAAAGAAAACCTTCCTAAATTCTACTCTGCATTTTCAGGTATTCTGTCGATCGACACACAGATATGGACAGAATATTTAACATCGATTCTGGAAATGGTTCAATCTTTACATCGAAACTTCTTGACCGAGAAACACTGCTGTGGCACAACATTACAGTGATAGCAACAGAGATCAGTGAGTCCCCCCTTTTCCACTACCTTGCCCCACTGACAGAGAGCATCTCTCAGCAAGGGCCAGTGAAGCCTGGCTGGAACTCGTCACTGCGTATTGATGATCCTGCTCAATACATATTGAAGGAGAGAGCTCTGTAATGATTTGTACTAAATGTTTCTTCTAAACACGTGTTGGTTCAATCATAAAAGCAGAAGCAACTGTGGAAGTTCTGTAGTTTGGGAACAATAAAACGGGAATGCATCTCTCAGACTAGGTACATGTTGGATTTGATTCCAAAATGCTTGTAAATCAAAGTGTCACACAAGCTGCTGAAAGAAACGGGCTCCCAGTTAGACACTGTATGTGTGTGTCAGTAGTGGGGGAATTGGAATCAAGGATAACCTACAGTGTAGGCATTGCTTAGAAATAGTTCAATTTCAGCAACATAACCAGTATTATTTTAGCAACACAATTATATGAGAAGAAAGAAAATGATGAGTTTAGACAACAAATATTTGTCAACCTTCGGTCAGTTAGCTCTCACTGTGCATTTTTAAAAAGAATTGCTATATATGAGCTTTCATTGCACTTTATCAATTAATATATATCCAACACAATATTTATTTATTAATATTTGTTTATCAAGGAGGACTTAGTATAGAAATCTTTTGGTTATTCACCTTTTAGCTTTCTGTAGAATGTCTGTTTCAAAACTGTTACAGAATTTTTCTTTTTTTGAGTCACTCAGTCGTGTACGACTCTTTGCGACCCCATGGACTATACAGTCCATGGAATTCTCCAGGCCAGAATACTGGAGTGGGTAACCTTTCCCTTCTCCAGGGGATCTTCCCAACCCAGGAATCGAACCAGGATCTCCTGAATCACAGGCGGACTCTTTACCAGCTGAGCTATCAGGGAAGCCCTGTTACAGAATTAAGAGATATAAATTTTGACTTTTCCATGGAACACCAAAGTGAGCAATACTAACCACCAAGTAATCCACAGAGTATGTAGAATGAATTTTATCACAGTCTCCATTAAATGTAAGGCAAAGAAAAACACTGCCAAAGGGATGCTTCAAATAATTATACACAGTGAAACCTGGGTAATATATACACAATGTGTAGACTTGAGTAAATTAAATAAAGAGGATTTTTGAGATAGCATTTAAATGTTTAAAAATAAACATCTAAGTTATAGCTCATTTTTTAGCTTTTGTTTTTAGAAGTTCAAATGATTTTAACTCAGTTATCTAGTGTAAAATGGTCCATATCAAATGGTTTAATACAGTAATATTCTTTGTCAGTATAACTCATGAGATTTGAAGTGGCTGAAAGATATTGCGTAGAATAATAAGTAACCAATGTGGACAAAATGAAACATTGCTTTTGTGTAGTGGTAAGAATTTTTCATTATACATTTGTTAGGTAAGAATTTGATCTTCAGAATTTATGTGGAGGGACTACTGTGGATACCAATGACAGAGCATACTTAGAGCATGAAAACTACAAAATTATTTCCCACTTGAAAAGGATCATTTTTATAATATCATGAAATTTTATTTTTTACTGAGGTAGTCATCTTAAGTGTGTTTTAAGCTTTGCTCCTAAAAATTTGTTTTTAATGTTTACTGTTTCTATGATATATTTGAAAATTCTAGTGATAAAGACCTTTTAAAACTCACCTTTGAAGCTCTGACTTTGGAAGAATAATGTGAGCAATATTTTAGATGCAAAGGAACCTAAGAATCTTATTGTCCAAACTTTTTCAGTACTTTTTCTTTAACCAGCTTTTATGCCAAGAGTCAAGCTCTGTCTCCGAGCCAGTCCTCGTTACACACAAAGCTGCTCTCCTCTCTCTCCAGGCCTTTACTGTTTTTTTTAGCTTTGCCATCTGTCTTTTCTTGATTCTCCTCGAGAGCCAGAAACACTCACATGGCTTAATCCATCTCTTCATTCATGTCTCTATGCAAATGGCATCTCATCAGAGAAGCCAGTCCTCGTTATCCCACACAAAGCTGCATCTCCGTCTCTCTCCAGTCCCTTTTAACTGTTTAATTTCTCCATAGCATTTGCCATCTGGCACATTATATATTTATGTGTTTACAGTTTGCCTTCCTTCTTTAGAACAAAGCTCCAGGAAGCAGGATCTTTGTTATAGTCCCAGTGTGTCCCAGCACCCCAAATAGTGGCTGGCACAAGTTAGTACTAGATGCTCACTAAATATTTATGATGAGAACAAACAAATAGACATATGAGTGAATGAATGAAAAGACCTGAGGTGAGAGACTCCAGCCCCTGATTCTTAGAACAGGAATCGATCTTCCATACATCCCAGGAGATTATCAGAGATGACAGCAAAAACACTCCATTTACTGCAGGTCTTCAAACACTGATTAGGCTCTTTCATTATATGAGATGAACAGCCTCAGTTTTGTGGTCAGACAGACCCAAGTTTGAATCTAGGATCCACTCTTTATTACTAATTTCTCTGTGAATGTGGACAAATTACCTGACTCCTCCATGCCTCATCTATAATATAATGAGTTTCCTCATCTATAATATGTGGGCAATAATTATATCTATCTCAGAAGTTTATAAGGATTAAATAAAATAACAAAGTGCTTAGCACAATCTCTAGCTCTCAAACTAAAAAACTAAGACCATTCACAATCATTATTGTCCCATTCTTTTTTCCTTCTGTCCACAGAAAAGCCTACTCCCCTGGCTTCCTTTAAAATCTGCCTCTAAAATTCCTTTTCTGGATAGCTCTTCTTTATTTTGTGTTAATCTGGGATTTACTATATGATTGCACTGTATGGACTTCCCTGGTAGCCCAAGAATCTGCCTGCAATGTGGGAGAATCTGGTTCGATTCCTGGGTCGGGAAGATCCCCTGAAGAAGGGATAGGCTACCCACTGCAGTATTTTGGGGCTTTCCTGTGGGCTCAGATGGTAAAGAATCCACCTGCAATGTGGGAGATCTGGGTTCAATCTCTGGGTTGGGAAGATCCCCTGGAGGAATGCATGGTAACCCGCTCCAATACTCTTGCCTGGAAAATCCCCATGGACAGAGGAGCCTGGTGGGCTCCAGTCCATGGGGTCACAGAGAGTCATATACAACTAAGTGACTAAGCACAGAACAGCACTGACTGTACATAAAGGTAGCTTTGTCCCCTATATATTTCCTTCAGGTGTATCCTTGTCCACCAAAGAATCGAATTCTACTTTTTTGTGACTATGATGATACAATGCCCTGTGGTACTCACAGGAGCCTTGGGGAAACTATGTATGAATGAGAAAGGAGTGAGTAACCATCATCTAAATGGGATCACCCATCAACATATAAATGCCTGTTCCTTTCTTTTGGGCATTTTGCAGATAATCCAAAGCAGAGCAGCCGAGTACCTCTATATATTAAAGTGCTAGATGTCAATGACAACCCCCCAGAATTTGCTGAATTCTATGAAACCTTTGTCTGTGAAAAAGCAAAAGCAGATCAGGTGAGTTTCATAAGAAAGCAAATTAATTAACTCAGACAAATTTAGATCTTCTAATAATTCAGATGATACACAGAGCTGAGGGCAAGTTTTGAATTATCTATGAAATAAATGCCGACAAAATTAATACTATAAATAAGAACCATGATGAATATTTAACTTGCATAAGAGAACAAACAGTTTTTAAAAACAGGAAGTTCGTTAGTCTCACATTAGTCTTAAGTTTCATGAAAATATATCAGTCACTGCTTTATTGGCAAAATCTTAATTGGTGAGCAGATACTTTTAATTACCATATATACTGAAAAGTACTAGCTAGAATATATTTTACAATTGCCTATAATTCACAGTTTCATTTATTTACATTGCCCATCTGTACAAGTAATACAAATGCATGAATGTTTTACTGTTTTACACATTTGTCCCCACCTGAAATCAGTCTTTTCTGCCAGTGATATAAAAATTATGTTAGTTTGTCAAAATAGAAGTGCACTGTTAAAATACACGTTAAAATGGGACTCTGAAGTTGTGGGTTTTATATTCAAACTAGCTGTTTAGCAAGTCGATTGCTTATGTATATGCCAAGCTTGCATTTCTAAGCAAGCTGTCCAAAGAGTGCCTCCCTTTACTTAAGTTGCAATGTTGTCATAAATCGCTGTGATATTTTAAGCTTGTTATCACTCTAGGGCTATGTTTCTCAACCCAGGTGATTTTGCCCCGCAGCACCCACCTACCCCCCCGCCCCGGCCCTTCCTACCCCTGCCAGGGACATTTGGCAATATCTGGGGACATTTCTGGTTGTCACAAGGAAGAGGGTACTACTGGTTTCAACAGATGAATTTAGATACGCTGCAAAAAATACTGTTGTAGGGCTGTCCTTTGCTCTATTTCCAGCCAATCAGTTCTCTGCCTAGGGTGGATTCATTGTAAGTTTTCTAGAGGCTATCATTGTAAAATTAAAATTAGATATCATTGAGTTAAGCAATTTACTGCCAAGCTGTAAGAAAGTCTTTTGAGTTAGTAAAACTTGATGACAGCTTTATGGTTTTGATTTTAGTTGATTCAGACCCTACGCGCCATTGACAAGGATGACCCTTACAGCGGGCACCAATTCTCATTCTCTTTGGCCCCCGAAGCAGCCAGTGGCTCAAACTTTACCATTCAAGACAACAAAGGTAAATGAGCCCAAGCTGCCTGTCTGTCTATATATTTATGTCTGTATCTATATCTATCTAGTCTCATCAGAATTGATCCCATACATAACATGATTTCCATTCACCACTTTGCTTTCCCGTTCCAGACAACACGGCGGGAATCTTTACTCGGAAAAATGGCTATAACAGACACGAGATGAGCACCTATCTCCTGCCTGTGGTCATATCAGACAACGACTACCCAGTCCAAAGCAGCACTGGGACAGTGACTGTCCGGGTCTGTGCATGTGACCACCAAGGGAACATGCAGTCCTGCCATGCGGAGGCCCTCGTCCACCCCACGGGACTGAGCACGGGGGCTCTGATTGCCATCCTTCTGTGCATCGTGACCCTACTAGGTAAACTGCTTCTCCCTGCATCCTATCTCCCCATGCTGAGGGGCACACACTGTTACTGTGGCTCTCTAGATTTATCCGCCTCCCCCATTAAGGCATACAGCCTGATCTAGGTGAGTAGAGTTATGTGCTGGGAATCTTATGTGTGTTCACCCATGAACTAGTTTTTGCTTGAAAAATGGCTTTGGAGAATGAACAGTTGTGAAACTTGCCCATGTCTTTCCCCACTGAGGGAGTCATTCCACCAAAAGAATCTCTTGTCTATCAGGCTGGGAATGAGTTGCAGGGGGATTTGAGGGCAATATAAATACACCCTTTCCATTTCATTTGTTGTTTAATATTTAACCTTGCGAACATTCAGTTTTCAAAGAACAAAAGTTGTTGGGTGTGGAATATATATGATGAAGGCCATTTCCATCAAGGTAAAGTTTAAAGATCAATGAGAAACTGGAAAGAGAAATGCAATGACTTTTTTTCTCTCATACAGGAAAATAAATAGTGGTGAATTTTCTTGAACTCAGCAAACTTGCTTGGATCCACCCACTTGAATAACTACCTTCTTAGCATTGCTCTCTGATTACCACATACACAATGTCTATTATTTCTCAGACTCTCAATAAATAACTTCTATGACTAAGGAAATAAATCTGGGATCTAAAAGAAATGAATGTAATCAAACGTCTATCAGTGATTTGAAGGAAAAATTTTTATCCCCAACCAACTAATTAAGCACACAAGTTGAGCTTAGAATGCTCAAAAGTCCCTTAATTGTTATGAAATAAGTGCACCCCTTCAAAAAATAAAAGTTAAAATTTGTAAAATTTGTCTACACCATGGGGGCGTGGCGGGGGGGAGTAAGTCAGAGTTGACCTGGATTTCACAGAGGCAGTCCAGGGAGTCATTTTTTTTTTAAAGGGCAATGTAGTGACTTTGAGAAGAGGGAAGGAAGACTTCCATTTCTCCAAGAAGAGAAAGCCTAGGGATCCCTGCTCAAGAGTTTCATATCCCAGGTTGACTCTGCTAATTATCACAGAGCCTTGAAACCTGGCTACAGAACTGTGATTCTCTTCGTCAACTAAGAGTTGGAGGAAGTATTTTAAGATATGAGGATAAATAAAAACTGACAGTTTGCAAAGACAAAACAGTGTTCTAATGGTGTGAGTCTGTAAATGTTGTTTTCCAAGAGAAAGATAAGAATATTCTTTTTTGGTTAAAAAAAAAGAGGTTTTTTAATTTATTTTTACTTTTCATTTTGTATTGGGGTATAACTGATTAACACACCTCTGTGATAGTTTCAGGGGAACAGCAAAGGGACTCAGCTCTACACATACCCAATCTCCCTCAAAATCCCCTCCCAGTCAGGCTGCCACATAACACTGAGCACAGGTCCCTGTGTTATACAGGTCCTTGTTGGTTATCCATTTTAAATGTACCAGTGTGTACACGTCCATCTCAAACTCCCTAACTATCCCTTCCCCCCACCATCCCCCCTGGTAAAAGAGGGTATTTTTAGAAGGGCTAAGTCCGGAGGCTGTATCAACTAGAATTCCATGGATCCCTGGTCTATGGAGAAAGAGCTGGTCTTCATCTCATAGAGGTCATATTTCCCTTCTCTCACCATCTACCCACTTTCTCCACCCTCTTATTTTCCTTCTAACCAGCTCCCTATGACCTCTTTTTTCATCTCCTTCCTCCAGTGAATTTGCCGTCTCCTCATTACTCCTAATTTGCCTCCATGTTTCCCACATCTTGTCTAGTCTCTTTGTAATTCCGTACCTAATTAAAAAGGAGAAAATGGGATCTAACCTTTACTAGACTCACATCATGGACTAGACACTGGACAGGAGGCTTTACAAATGTTTTTCTCACTTAATCCTCAGAACCATCTGGTCTATATTTATCTGCATCTTACATATGAAAGCTGAGGTTCCAGGATGTGAAGCTAAGTCACACAGCTAACAGGTGATAGAACCAAGCTCCAAACCCAGGTTTTTGCCCCCAAACCCTGGTGCTTCCACACTGTACCCTACTTACTTTACAAGCTTATAGAATGCAGTGCAACTTCCACACTGAAAGAGAGCTCGAACTAAAAATGAGATGACTGAACAAATCTGGGAGCCTGTAAGAGGAAGAAAGCGGCGTTGACATAGGAGGAAATGTGCCGTCAAGAAAGTGGATCATGTGGCATCTGTTGTTTTTGTCAATAAAGCAACAGTAAAAACAACTACATCTTGTGCCTCTTTGGTGCTTTCGAGTCAGCATAACTTTCTCATTGGGCACCAGGTTATTGTTTCTCTTTTACAGAGAAAGAAACTGACTTAGAAAGGTCAGATTGTTTAATTGAATCAGATCCGCTCATCTCAGATACCTTGCTACCTTCTAGTTTTATGATGGGATTTGAACACAAATTGGTCCAAGTACTCCAGCCCCAAAATTTCACTGCAGTCCTCTGGCCTCAAGAGGGTAGAGAAAAGGAAAGGGTCAGTTTCTGGGAAGACAGCATATTACTTTCTCAGAGTGTTTTTATTCCAAGTGCTTAGAAGTCATACCTTCAGTTTATAAAAGTTAGCTTTGAAAAAAAGACCTTCCTTTTAGATGATTATGCTCTCAAGAAATTCTGTTAGATGTGCATTGGGCCAGTGAGAAAAGACAGGCAATTGTAGCAGTAGGAGAATTAGGCAGTGCACAAATGCCTTTGAATTACTGAACATGCCCTCTGTCCTCTAGACAATTGCACTTTCAGGTGTGCATAGGACTAAAAGACAAGATACAGGCAACTTAAGCTAGGGAAGAATTAGGAAGTGATAAATGCCTGCTATCTTGCCTTAAATGGTGGAATGAACTTCTGTCTGTCAGAATTTATTTCTCTGAGAGACAGTTAGCTTGATTCTATTCTCTATTCTAAAGACTGGCCTTACTTACAACCCTCTGTTTTGCAAATCTGTGTCACACTAGAAACTAGCATAAAAGGTAGATTAAGGGACTTCCCCTTAGCTCAATTGGTAAAGAATCCACCTGCAATGCAGGAAATCCTGATTCAATTCCGGCGTTGGGAAGATCAGCTGGAGAAGGGATAGGCTACCCACTCCAGTATTCTTGGGCCTCCCTTGTACCTCAGCTGGTAAAGAATCCACCTGCAATGCAGGAGACCTGGGTTCAGTCCCTGGGTTAGGAAGATCCTCTGGAGAAGGAAAAGGCTGCCCTCTCCAGTATTCTGGCCTGGAGAATTCCATGGACTGTATGGTCCATGGGGTCGCAAAGAGTTGGACATAACTGAGCGACTTTTACAGATCTCCTTTGACACAAGGGACTTCCTTGGTCGTCCAGTGGCTAAGACTCCACGCTCCCAATACGGGGGACCCAGGTTCAATCCCTGGTCAGGGAACTAGACCCCACAGGCCACAACTAAGGGTTTCCAAGCCACAAGTAAAGATACCACAACTAAAGATACCACGTGCCACAATGAAGACTGAAGATCCCGCATGCTGCAACCAAGGCCTGGCATAACCAAATAAAAGTTGTTTTACAAAAAGGTAGATTAAGAGCATCTTTCCACCCAAAACCCTGCAATTTTCCAACCACTTGGACCCCCAGGGTAAAGCGAAGGCATATGGAACATCCACAGCCCCACCTGACATGGCCCCTCCTACTCCTCTCTCCCCACCGACCCCACACCTCACACACTCCAAGCACACCCCACTCCATGGCCTTGCTCCTAACTCTGTCCTCTTCTCCAGATAGCGCCCTGGATAACTCTTCATCTATTTACTCAAATGTTACTTCCTTAATGATGCACTCTCCCCCCATATACACACAAAAATATATGCAGCCCCTCAAACATATACAGAAGTCCTTCCCATCCTCCTTATTCTGCCTTACTTTTTCTTATTTATATTGCACTTCTCATCTACTAACAATTTCCTTATTTATTATACACATTGTTTTTTTCTGTCTCCATCCATCCACCACCACCACCACCACCACCTCTGCCTACCTTATTCAGACAAGACTCTTGATCGATTTTTTTCATTAATACTGCCTAGAACTCTACCTGGCACAGAGTTGGCAATAAATAAATACTTGTTGAATAAACAAAAAATACATACCATGAATGAAAGGGATACATGAGGCACCAGGATACTCTCTGGCAACAAAAGAGAATGTTTACATTTATACAACCACATGCTTGAAAACAGCAGAACTGCATATCCTTGTGAAATAGTCTACAATCCAAACATGCTTCAAAGCATAGTAATTAAGTGTACAAGCTTTTTAGTCTGCCTGACCTGGATTTCAATTTTTTGCAAACATCACATCTCTAAACCACGATTTCCTTATGTAAAATGGAGTTCTAATGGTGGTATCTACTTTGTCAAGCCTATTATGATAATTCAATTAGATTCTGTATGTAAAGCACTTAGCACAGTGCTTGGCACATAGAACTGTCTCAACAGGTAATCAGTTATTAATACCATTAACATCTGAAGTGTTAAATATATAGACACCTGGGTGTGCATATATCCATTATTATACAGGTAGATATGCACCTCTACCAAAAGCCATTATTCTGTAATTGTTATTGTGATAATTCAATTTTCATGGCTCATAAAAACTGGACCATGTTATGGATGGAGGAGTAAAGAGATATTACTGGTACTAATCTCCCCTGGACAAACCCAGGTTAACAATGCATTTTCTGCCCCAGATGACTGTTTTCTCTCTAAGCTGTCACTATGTTTTTACTTTCTCATCCATATGTTCATTCGTAGATGTGTCTCTTTACAGGTAGCCAGCTGTGTTCTTCCCAACCAGCTGGGAAGAAACATCAGGAGCTATTTAAATACAGTTCTTGCTTTGCCTCTAATTTGAATTAGGAAAAATCAAAAGAAAAAACATTCCGGTCAACAAACTTACAGAACATGAAACTCTGAAAGATTTTCTAAGTTCCCACAGAAATATGTTTGGTTTAGCCTAAGCACAAATAATCTGGCACGTGTACTATTACCTGTTCCCTTCAAACTGACTGATCTTGAAGTCCAAAATGGCTTTCTGAATTGTATCTGGGTCTCTCCAGGTATTATCTGTACTTATATGTAAGAAAGGTATGCAAACATTCACATCTCTACTTTGGGCTTTAAACTAACTTTACACTTTTCTCTGGGAAAAAAAAAGAAGGCATCAGTGCAAAAGTTATTTTAGAAGTGGAGTTATGCAAACCCTTCAACACATCCCCGAAGGTGCCAGCCTTGTGCTTATAAGCAGTTTCAGAGCATTTCAGGTGTTCAGCATAATTTTCACTCTTTTTGCAGTACTCTCACTGTGGTTGAGTTCTTTTTTTATTATTATTTCTTCCCCTTATCTTGAAACTAGTCTGCCATTTCAAAGCAAAAAGAAACTACTGACAAAACATGAAGGTGTTTTATCCTCTAGTTAAATTCTTAAAAACTTTCTTTCAAATATTATATAGTTACTCCATTGAGGGAGTTGGGGAGGGCCCTGATTTGATCAGGTGCGGAGGCAAGTGCTACCTTAAACAAGAGTAATTTCGTGGAGAACTTTGAAAACTTCACTTTGTGTTTTTTCCTGATGTTAATTGGGCGGCAAATTAACTTTGCCTTCCCTTCTGTTTTGTTTCTGCTTCCAGTGACAGTGGTGTTGTTCGCAGCTCTCAGGCGGCAGCGGAAAAAAGAACCTTTGATCATTTCCAAAGAGGACATCAGAGACAACATTGTCAGTTACAACGACGAAGGAGGCGGAGAGGAGGACACTCAGGCCTTTGATATCGGCACCCTGAGAAATCCTGAAGCCATAGAGGACAGCAAATTGCGCAGGGACATTGTGCCCGAAGCCCTTTTCCTACCCCGACGGACTCCAGCAGCCCGTGATAACACCGACGTCCGAGATTTCATTAACCAAAGGTTGAAGGAGAATGACACGGACCCCACCGCCCCGCCCTACGACTCCCTGGCCACCTACGCCTATGAGGGCGCCGGTTCGGTGGCCGATTCGCTCAGCTCGCTCGAGTCGGTGACCACGGATGGAGACCAAGACTATGATTACCTTAGTGACTGGGGGCCTCGGTTCAAAAAGCTCGCGGATATGTATGGAGGGGTGGACAGTGACAAGGACTCCTAATATGCTATGTTGCCTTTTTTTTTTTCATTTTTCAATACGACACTGAAAGATGTGGAGTGGCTATTTCTTTCTATTTATCCACTGCTCCGTGAAGGGTCCTCTGTTCTATCCGTTCCAAAAGTAAATGGCTGCAGTCCGTGTGGATCCAACCTTAGAGACTTTTTTCTAGTACACTTTTATGAGCTTCTGAGAGGCAAATGTTTATTTTTTAGTGCATCCTGTTAACCATGTCTGCCCAACAGGCGCTGGGCTGCAGGAGAGGATGGGTCGTCATCTTTTCCCCTGTACTCTTAGGGCAAGTCTGAAACACAGCTCAATTCCACTGGCCTGGTCTCTTCCTACATTGCATTGACTCAAGGTCAGCTGACTGCTCTGTACATTTCACACGCTAATGGAATGAGGGATTGTGCTTTAATGATAAAAATGCAGTTTTAGTAGAAGAAATGAGGGAGGAACCACTGTTCCTGGTGTATCAGCTCACAAGGAGATGATGAACTATATATGGGTGTGTATTTCTGTCACAAAGAATTTAAAATGATATTTGCCCATCTTGTTTGTCCTTCATGATCTTTTTCCGGCACCAATGACTAGTCAAAACATCAGATCCACCAGTGTTTTGAGATTCTCCTTCCTCTTAGGAAATGATGCCAATTAAATGGTAATTTTCAAAAAGAACAACCAAAAAAAAAATCTTAATACGACCTCATTCCTTGCCCCTGGTTCATAAGACATGCAAAAGTTTGCTGTTGCATCATATAAAGGGAAAGGAAAAATAGCTAATAGATGTTAACAAAGGAAATATTTAGCATATTTTAAAGTTTGGTTTACCAAATGTATCATGGATCACTTGGAATTATTTCAGCCATCAGTAGGCTAATTACAAGTAAGTCTAATCATTTAAAAAGTTCTTGAAGGAACTTTTCTGAGACAAAGTTTAACTCCTTGTCTGTAGTTGTCAGTATTATTCTAATATACTTGAAAGTAGCAGTGTGAAGTACAATAATAACTCATATGCTTCAAATACTTCTTACACAATTAAGTTGCATTAGTAAAAGTAGATTAAATAAAACTCAGATCCCTCTCTCAGAGTTCAATGGGGAGGTAAGAGCCAGTCGCAATGGCACCCCACCCCAGTACTTTTGCTTGGAAAATCCCATGGACGGAGGATCCTGGTAGGCTCCAGTCCATGGGGTCGCTAAGAGTCGGACACGACTGAGCGACTTCCCTTTCACTTTTCACTTTCATGCATTGGAGAAGGAAATGGCAACCCACTCCAGTATTCTTGCCTGGAGAATCCCAGGGACGGGGGAGTCTGGTGAGCTTCTGTCTATGGGGTCGCACAGAGTCGGACACGACTGAAGCGACTTAGCAGCAGCAAGAGCCAGTCGCACTTGAACTTGACACCCTGTCCTTCACATTTGAAAATATCCATATATTTATATAATGTGATATAGATGAATATTGACATCATGGTGAAAATCTACATATGTTTGGAAGACGCTCTCGAAGGGAAAACTTGGATTCCCTACAACAAGGGTGTTTAAGATTGTAATTAAAATGATAGTTGACTTTCAAAAGCATTAAAATTTTTTCATTGTTTTTAGCTTTGTTTCCATGGCAACACTGTCATCCTTGTCTTTGAACTAATGATAAAGTAATGGTCTCAAACTACAAACAGAAAAGTAATGTGCAATCCATCGAATCCAGTATTTCTCTAATTATGCAATTAGCATCATAGTTATTATCCAGAGGACCCAACTGAACTGAACTAATCCTTTTGGCAGGTTCAAATCATTTATTTCATACGCTGTTCTAATGATTTTTGTCATTAGAATCTTACATTGTGCAGTCATCAGAAATTTCCAAAGTACTGTAATGAAAACATCGTTTTGAAAACTTAAAAAAAAACAAAAACAGGTTCTATATGTATATAATATGTACTTAAGAATATGCTGACTTCCATTAGTAGTCTTCAGGATTTATTTTCAATTAATGTTAATTTTCTGTAGGTAATCTTAGTGTCATTTCCATTTGGGGATAATGTCATATCAACACATATTTTCTATTTGGAAACACACTGTTGTTTTGTTAAGTTTTAAATAGATGTATTACCCAGGAAGTAAAGACAGCATCTTTAAAATAAGAGAAATATAGTCTTTGGGGGCTACCCAATTAGAATGAAAAATTGTTACAACCATATTATTCCTTGTGTTTTCTGAATGGATGGACTTCCCTGTATACTAACAAGTATTTTATGCTTGGACCGTTTCTTGCTTACAAGGTTCTCTTTTCTAGTTCTTCATACACACACAGACACACACACACAGAAGAATGCAAACAAAATACTAGAGGAGGGCTTCACTGTAAAGAATCAGTATATATCATAGTCACAGGTAAGTGTTGAAAAAAGATAGCTTAGCAAAGTTAATTAATAAAACCTAGTTACTTATAGCAATAGAACAGCACCTTAATCACACACCTTACTGTAAAAAGAGCTCTCTATCCTCATGTTTCATGTTATGTAATAAGTTATATCAAGAGAGATAGTCCTGTAAAAAGAAAAATATTATCAAAAGTCTTCCTTTTGAACTTTTGGCACTAATTGGAATGTCTGTGGGTTGATGCCAGCAACTTCAAAGTTTAGGGGTAAAATTTACATTCTCCTCATATAAGTGAAAGTAAGAAGTTCTGTAGTGGGATTTCTGACGTGTGATTGGAAGGTATCTTCTACAGTTATACCAAGAACAGGTTAATATGACTAAATATTTAAATAACTATTAAATCTCTTACCACAAAACCTGATGATGAGTTGAATCTCTAAGAAAGAGAATAAATTGAGACTGGAGCTGAATATTTTGCATTAGGGTCCTATGAATGTCAAAGTTGAGTGATATTTTCCTAAAATGAAGGTTGTCTGACATCATGGAAACAATAAGAGCCATAGTTTCATCATTCTGTGCTCGTTGCACTTCCTTCCACTAAGCTATCAGGTCGAGGACCCAGGTCAGACATGAATGATTGTTGGGGAAAGCATTAGTTTCCAGTTCAGTTTTCACATTGTCTCTGTCCTGGTGTTAGCTGTTTGCCATGAGAAAGAGGGAAGGAGATTGGAGAGAGGTAAAGTTTTAATATTTGCTTTAATCACAAAGTACCTAAAGTTCACTAAATATAGGGAGATTGCTTTTGTGGGTTGTTTCAAGGACTTTGAGGCCCTTCTCACATTATTTTTCACCCTCTGATTCAAAAGGGAAAGTTTCTTCAAATCACTGAGATATTCCCTAGAATAAGCTGAAATTTTAAAAACATTATTGTGCATAAATTTAAAGCCCCTTCACTTCATGGCATATTCTTCTGAAAGACCTGGAAAATATTCATTCCCAAATAAAAAACTAAATCAAAAAATGAGAAGGAGAATTGAAAATGGTTCCACAGAGCCATGAGAGAGGGGATCTGGACCCAGAAAATGTATGTTTTTGTAAGAACTTTCTTAGCTTTACAGTTTAGATGCATAAAGCTTTGGATACAAATTAACTCCATTTTCAGATGGAATAAAAATCTGCTGATTCAATTCTCAGTATAAAAATTTGGGTTTGGATATTCATTTTCAGCTCCCAAAAAGTTGTACAAGAGCTCTTATAAGTTGAGAGTCTGCTTCTTCTACCTTAGAAGCAGCCAAATTTTACAGATCCAAATTAACTTCAGAATGCTTTCATTACTTTCATTTTAGGTAATTTTTAAATTTAGATAGTTAAGTAATACATAGATTTGAGACGTTTGATTTGCTGGGCAATACCTTATATCAAATGCTTTGCCTTGAAATGATTATTTCATTGGCAATAATCATGTATGAACTACGAATTGGGCATTCCTCAATTTTATACACTTTAGGACCATTTTTTTAAAAGTATGCAGTTTAAAAGGAAAGAGAAAGCTAATTTCTGAGCCCAAACTAAATATTTAAAGCAGGTACAACTAATTCATTTTCCTCAGGAACTGAACTAACCAACAAATTATTTTGTCATAGTCACTAGTGTTGAAGCAGTGTAATTACTTTGGAAAAACACTAGAAAGTCATGATCTCCACTATTTTGAAAGGTATCCTCTGAAAAGAATCATTTTAGTGTAATTTTATTCTTTTTTTGTTTTTATATAGATGAAATCTTTTTTAATTATGACAGGAGATTAAAACTCTAAGCTGTCTACTATGTTTACATTAACACTACAACCAAGACTCCATTATCAGATTATAAGAGTGGAAAGATTAAGAGTTAGTGTGTGGGTCCTCCAGAAAATGAACTATTTCCTAAGGTCTGACAAGCAGCTTTCTTTTGTAGAAGATACAAAATTACAGTATGGTCTCCCTAAAAGTTCAATGATTCTTACGGTTGCAGCATTTTTAACATCCCTTTGGCATCTTTATGGAACAATTTTCTAAAGGGATAATTCTCTACTAAAAAATATTAGACCCTGACCATATTTAACACACAGAGAAATGCCTTGGACTCACACACTTGTTAAAAGTTAATAAAGAAATAGTTCATTTTTAAAGCCAGGAGTTTATGGTCTCTGCATCGTCAATTTAATTTAAGCATTGCTGAGACAATCTTTAATCTCCTCCCCATTTGGTAATACCTTATTTATGATGCATTTTCAGTTTTTAATTTGGGGGAAACGTTTGCCCAACAGAGCCAGCAGATGAAAGTGCCGAAAGGAGGTCAAATGGAAACAAAGCCTATTACCCACTGTATTTCAGACAGGACCAGGCACTTAGCCGAAGAGCCACTGGGTTATTAGATTAATTTCGAAAGAGCTTTTACAAGTTGCTTAATTCCATTTTTTTAAAAACCCATGGACCACAAACTCAAATTTCTCTTCAAATGGGGTTAATTTGACAAATGAGGCATGGACCCAGTGTTGTGGAAAAAGCATTCCACTATAATGAGATCTTGGTCTTTCTTGCAAGACTACACTATTTATGTAAATATGTCTAGAGGCACCTACTATAAGCTTTTAGTTTTCTATGATCTATTAGTTTAGTGTTTATTAAGGAATCATATGTATAGAATTACTAGGCATTCAGGAGGAATGCTGTGTAGCAAACGTAAAAATGATCTGTTCGGGAGAAACATAGGAGCGCTTTCAAACCACTGTACTATTGTGTGATTATTTTCCTTGCTTTGAAAGTAAACTGCGTAAGAATAGGATTTATAATAAATGCTACGGGCGTCTTCAGTAGTACCAAGTTAAGGCAATTTGGCAGTCTCCTACTGTGATGTGTGATTTAAAATCCCCCAAATAAAAGCTTTTTGGTATTGATTGTTTTTAATTAAAAATACTCCCAAGTATAAATTGAAGCTGATGCCACCCTCGAAGATTTACCGCCTGGAGTCCTCAGTTCATATGGTTTTCTCGGTGTCGCTTGTGTCTCTGGCAAGGAGAACACCTGGTGGAAACAATCACTGCTCAGCTTTCATCCACATTTCCAGCTTGGGAGATTTTTCATAACTTCACAGATTACATGAGAAACTTTTCTGTATTAGAAGAATGGGGTTGAGACAATTACCTTTTTAGCTCAGTGTGGCGGGACCATTCGTTGTAGTCAAATGGCAAATACACGCTCCTTGAAATGGCTTCTTTTATTTTCCTTTGTTTTCTTGGAAGTATAAATTTAAAAAGAATGCAATTTAAAAAGTGATTTCTCACAAAGAGTAAATATGCCTTTTGCAAATCAATTTTTGTAACAAGTTATTTATATGATATTACTTAATAAACTGGTTTTTTTTTCTAACTTGTTTTTTTTTTTCAATTCTCTCAAACTATTGTTTGTAATCAGAGATCTTTTAAATGTACATACTGATACACACTTTATCCTTCCAAATCTGCTGTTTTAACCTCTAAGAGAGCTAACTAAAGCCAACTTACTCTATGATAATTCGCTTGTAAACAATAGTTTCTCTCAACCAGCAACATGTATCACTGGCACAGTCCTGCAGACTTCTTACTGCTGGGGCATCAAGATTTCTACTATTACTTATAAAATTACTGTATTACAAAGAATCTCATTCACCTTCATGGAAATTGCTTTAGATAAAAAAGACAGTTCTATACTTTTGCCCATCCCATATCTCCATCCTTTATTTCACTCACATAAAAACAATTGTCTACAGATTTCTGATTTTAAAAAGAAACAGCAAGAGTCACACCAGAGGGGACTAAGAATAAAATCCTTCCAACATTCTGATACCATGAGTAAATAAAATGTTTTTAGTATATTCAGAAGTATAATATTTTACATGCGTGTTCTTTTTTAAGCTGCCTCCTATTTCTACAGAGGCAGTTTCATAATTTTTTAATGGGGAGAATTGAATTCATAGTTTTGCAAAGGAAACTTCCACGTATTCATTCATTTGCTTGATATACAGTAGGCCTGCCACTGTGTGCTATGGAATAGTCAACAATAAGCCAAATATATTTTTCCCGTCTCTCCAGAAGCTCATGATCTAGAAGGAAGGGCTGCCATAAATTCATCATTAGGTTACCTACGAGAAGGCGACATGGAGACATCTTCAGAGAGGTATATATGACAATCTTCATAGGATGGAGAAACTCTTTCTGCCCAGGTAGAGAAGTCAGAGGGAGGTTTAGGAGTTAGTGGGATTGACATCATGGGAGATAAAAAATCAGAAAAAATAGCAGGAAAAACAGAGAAAAGAGAGGGATGTTTAAGCAATGCCATTGATCTCAGGTGAGGTTTCCTGAAGGAAACTGTTGCTAAGTCACTTCAGTCGTGTCCAACTCTGTGCGACCCCATAGACAGCAACCCACCAGACTCCTCTGTCCCTGGGATTCTCCAGGCAAGAATACTGGAGTGGGTTGCCATTTCCTTCTCTAATGTATGCATGCATGCTAAGTTGCTGCAGTCGTGTCCAACTCTGTGTAACCCTGTGGACAGCAGCCCACCAGGCTTCTCCGTCCTGGAGTGGGTTGCCATTTCCTTCTCCACCTGAAGAAAACTAGGTTTGGAAAATTCACATGTCACCAGAACACAGAGGATCACAAGTGCCATAGCAGCTGGCTTTTGTTGTTTCTTTACGTTTTGTTTATTGACATTTGCTTTAAAGATGACTTGATGAGAAACAGAAAACCATGGAAAGGAATGATGCTATCAGAAATACACTTGTTGAAGGATATGCACGTTGTACAGTAGTCTGCATGGTAGACTAAAGCCAGGCCACTCCCACCCCTCTCCAGCTCTGGGCCAGCCGAAGGCAAGCATAGTCTGCAGTATCTAGGAAAATCTCCTGACCTAACAGTAACATAGGCAGGAAGGGCAACATGCTTTCTCAAGGAACCAGCTGAGGAAGCAGATTGCTGCAAACATTCAGCAGGACTAAGCCCTAACCCATTGTCTTAGCAAACTACTTCCCATAAAGATATTTATAGTAATTTATTCTAGCTGCCACAATAGACAAACTCCAGCACCTCTAGAAAATATATGCCTCAGTCTTGTAGCTACGCCATCTGGAGCATGCTGCCTCCAAGGTCTAATGTGGTGGGGAAGAGAGCAAGCTAGATAATCATATGAGCTGTTCCTAATGGCAGGGCCTACTGTCTTAGACTACTTCTGCTAACATCTCAATCATATAGCCACAGACTCACTGGACAGAGGCTGGGAGATGTAGAAAGATGAGCACATGTGAATCTGGTCAGCATATTTACATGTATCTGCCACATTTAAAGTCAGTCTCTGTCAAGCTTGCAGTATCCTTCCCAATCTCTGCCCCAGTTATGTCGTTCAGTTCAGTCGCTCAGTCGTGTCCGACTCTTTGTGACCCCATGAATCGCCGCACGCCAGGCCTCCCTGTCCATAACCATCTCCCAGAGTTCACTCAAATTCACATCCATCGAGTCAATGATGCCATCCAGCCATCTCATCCTCTGTCATTCCCTTATCCTCCTGTCCCCAATCCCTCCCAGCATCAGAGTCTTGTCCAATGAGTCAACTCTTCACATGAGGTGGCCAAAGTACTGGAGTTTCAGCTTTAGCATCATTCCTTCCAAAGAACACCCAGGACTGATCTCCTTTAGGATGGACTGGTTGGATCTCCTTGCAGTCCAAGGGACTCTCAAGAGTCTTCTCCAACACCATAGTTCAAAAGCATCAGTTCTTCGGCACTCAGCTTTCTTCGCAGTCCAACTTTCGCATCCATACATGACCACTGGAAAAACCATAGCCTTGACAAGATGGACCTTTGTTGGCAAAGTAATGTTGTTATTCAGATTCAAAGTCATGTCCGACTCTTCCAGACCCCATGGACTGCAGCACACCAGGCTTCCTTATCCCTCACCATCTCCTGGAGTTTTCCCAAGTTCATATCCATCACATCAGTGATACCATCCAACCGTTTCATCCTCAGTCATATCCATAATAATCTTGAGTGTGTTATCAGAAGAGCAGGTAGGAAGTCATTTATAGAGAATTATTTGGCAGTCCAGTGGTTAGGACTTAGTGCTTTCATTGTCATGGTTCAATCCCTAGTCAGAGAACTAAATCATTTTTAAATTCAACCTTCAGGTTGAAAAAGCACCTTGTAAGAGGTGCTTGTCTGCCATCCTTGAGTCTAATGCCCATGGTAGGCATTGCTAATGAATTGACTCATGGATTTCTAGCCTTATGCATCTCTAACAGAAATGCCCCAGCAGCTATCAACAACAGAACAGTGTTGACCTATTTGCTATCACAAACCTTAGAAATTAAACTCTCTAGTAAAAGACTTGCTTTTTTTGTTATAGTTCTAAGTTTTGTTGACTACTCACCACTGACATTTAGGAAGAGCTTTCTGGTCTTGAATTGTAAAAAAATTCAGAAGAATTAAGGAAACCGAAAGGGCTCAGCTTGTCATTATAATTAGCTCACATCTTTATTTCATAAATCTGAACAAATAAGCATGTATCTTTTTCAACAATTCAGATGTTAATTTCAGCCTTGTTGATGCATCTCCCTATAGTGATACTGTGTGTGCACGCTCAGTCATGTCCAACTCTTTTGCAACCACATGGACTGTACCCTGCCAGGCTCCTCTGTCCATGGGATTTTCCAGGCAAGAATACTGGAGTGGGTAGCCATTTCCTTCTCCAAGGGATCTTCCCAAGCCAGCAATCGAACCCACATCTCCTGCATTGGCAGGTGGATTCTTTACCAACTGCACCACCTGGGAAGCCTATATAGTGATACTCATGAGCTTTACATTCATTCTGAAAAAATTATTTGAGACTCTACAATGGGCCAGGCAGGCTTCTCTGGTGGGTCGGATGGTAAAGAATCTGCCTGCAATGCAGGAGACCTGGGTTTGATCCCTAGGTTGGGAAGACCCCCTGGAGAAGGAAGTGGCTACTCACTCCAGTATTTTTGCCTGGAGAATCCCAGGGACAGGGGAGTCTGGAGGACTACAGCCCAGGGGTTGCAAAGAGTTAAGACACAACTGAGCAACTAAGACACACTCACACACAGTGAGCCAGGCGTTGATCAAGGTGATAGGAATATAGGAATAAAAAAGACACATACCCTGCTCTGTGCACACCCTTCCTTCAAGGACTGCCATGATTTAATCTCCCATTATTAATCTTGGTTTGCTTGACTAAACATTTCGTATGGAATGACACCCTAATTCTTTAGATCACTTTTCTGGGTCTAATATTCCTGAATTCAATACTTTTCTAAATATGCTATGAATAGATATAGTTCTTTAAAAGAAGTAGATTGTCTCCTACTTCTGTCTATAAAATACTTATTTCTTTTTCAAAATGACTCCCTTGACACATTAGATCATCTTTATTGCTTCCTGAACCATTTAGTCTCAAAAACTTAACTTTTAACAGTGAATGTCTTGTTTGCACATTGGTAAGAAAATGTCTTCTTATAGTCAGTAAAGGATAGGTTTTATTAAAGCTTTTAAGTTTGCCTAGATGCCTGATAATACTGCCTTACTTTTATGTAGCACTTTAGAAATAACTACTATATATATGACTTAATATAATTCTCACAAAAGCCCTGTACACTAGGCTATATCATCCCCATTTCACAACAAAGTGGGGCTATTTGTCCTTGGGTCGCATCACAGGAATTAGAATTAAACTTAATTCTTTAAACTCAGGCTCTGCAATCACACCACTCAATCACCCATTTCCTCCTTTTTATGGATAGTCCAATCCCATCCATTTGAGAAAAATACTTATTGGCAGAAAAGAAAAGGCTTCTTTTTTTCCTTTATATAAATTCAGGTGAGGCTGGAATCCACTGATGGCTTCCAACTTAGAGACATCCCTCTCTATAACATCAACCCAAATGCTCTGCGAAGGAAAAAAGAACTTGAAAAGCAAAATTATGCCTGCTGACCCAATTATGCAATTGATTCCTACAATAAAACACCACTGGGTCAGTGTTTCCAAAGAACAATTGTCCCAATAAATATAAATTCCCCCCCCCAAGGCCACCAAAACTCTAGTTGTCTATATAATAATCATCTTTACAGTAGTGATAATTCACACAATGAAATTGTGGTTAACCTTCTGTGGGGTAGCCATGTCCTTCAAGAGGTGGAAGAGAAGGAAAAGAATTAGGACTTCCTGTTGCAATTCAGATTTCATGAGTTTAGAGGAACAAAGGAGGCTTGCTCTATCCAGGAGCATCCATTAAATCCAAGTACCCACCCCAGTGGGCTCCCCGGAAGGTGCTAGGGGTAAAGAACCTGCCTGCCAATACAGGAGACATGAGACATGGGTTTGATCTCTGGGTTAGGAAGATCTCTTGAAGGAGGGTATGACAACCCACTCCAGTATTCTTGCCTGGAGAATCTCATGGACAAAGGAGCCTGATGGACTACAGCCCATGAGGTCCCAAAGAGTTGGACATGACTGAAGTGATTTGGCACACACAGACATACACCCACCCCAGTAGCCTGGGGTCTGCTTTATCTCTGGAAAATCCACCTACTCAGTTAGGTGGTATCCATGTACCAGAGTAGTAGCTACAAATCTTTGTTTACAAACTAAAAGTAAAGTACTTTTCATACTTTTCTGTAACTGAACAAGAGTAAGACATGACTTAGAGATTAGACAATAAATGAACTTCATCTCTATTTTGAACCTTGATTCCTGTGACCAACAGAAGCTCAACTTTTAGTCATTTAGGTTTCTTTCCATACTATAATACTGCAGCCAAGTTCTAAGGGGTCAAGGTAACCTTCAAGAGTGGGGGTCAGGAGAAAGATGAGGCATGCTGCTGCTGCTGCTAAGTCACTTCAGTCGTGTCCGACTCTGTGCAACCCCATAGGTGGAAGCCCACCAGGCTCCCCCATCCCTGGGATTCTCCATGCAAGAACACTGGAGTGGGTTGCCATTTCCTTCTCCAATGCATGAAAGTGAAAAGTGAAAGTGAAGTCGCTCAGTTGTGTCCAACTCTTAGTGATCCCATGGACTGCAGCCCACCAGGCTCCTCCATCCATGGGATTTTCCAGGTAAGAGTACTGGAGTGGGGTGCCATTGCCTTCTCCAAAGATGAGGCATAGTCAAAGCTTAAAGCTCATCTGCTAAGGGAGTTAGGAGGAGTAGATGGATTCCAGAAAAAAATATGATAATTCTCTTAACCCTCCCTGTCTGTTTGCCTACCTATCACAAAATGGGGAAGCTGAAGTTTATTGATCAGAAATGCTTTTTATGTTATTGTCATTTCTTATCCTCAGAAGGTCAGGATCAAAAGCTTAAGAAAGACACTTGATTCTTTCCTGACTTATGGCTTTGGCCGAGGTTCAGAAAGCGCTGAAAGTTACCTCTGAATGTCACTGTGTCAAATTGAATACTAATTTGTAACAGTGTTTTTCCTATGCTTTACTATCACAAGCATTATAAAAAGTATTCATGATAGTATTAAAATATAATAGTATATTAAAATTGAGCCAGTCTTCAATGATTTCTGAATATCTCTAATGTGATGAGAACTTTACTACCTGCTTTATTTATAAAATATGTTTTTCCTTTATCATAAATCAAGATCATGACTAAGTATTTTCTGATTTGTGAAAGCATTATACAAAAAAATCTTGCAAAATTACAAAAATCAGATCACAATCAAATATATGTTTAACAAATAGCTTGTATTGAAAAAACAATAACATGATTCAGACTGGTTTCCTTTGGATCCAAAGATCTGTATCTACCTTAAAAGAATTTGGCCAAATGACACCAAGATTCAAATGATATCTCAAGTGAGAAAAGGTTGAGGGGCACATTGATTTTGGCATTAAGACCTGAGCTGGGCCCCAGCAGGAATACTAGAATCTACAACTGTCACTGGAATTCAGTTGCTCTAAAGTGCAAGTTCACCGGTCCACTCCAGGAATAACCAGAGCTGTTTTATGTACTCCATAGGCTGCAGGCTTTCCGAAGTTCGCATTATATTAAACATTAAAGTATGCCCACACTAAAAAATTATATTGAGGTATAGTTGATTTACAATGTTATATTAGTTTCAGGTGTGTGGCAAAGTAAATCACTTATGTGAATTTGAATACATATATCCACTGGGCTTCCCAGATGGCCCAGTGGTAAAGATTCTGCCTGCCAATGCAGGAGACTCCAGAGATGTAGCTTTGGTCCCTGGGTTGAGAAGATCACCTGGAGTAAAAATGGCAACTGCCAGGCTCCACTGCCCATGGGATTCTCCAGGCAAGAATACTGGAGTGGACTGCTGTGCCCTCCTCCAGGGGATCTTCCCAACCCAGGGATTGAACCCATGTCTCATGTCTCCTGTATTTCCAGTATTCTTGCCTGGAAAATTCCACGGACAAAGGAGCCTGGTGGGCTACAGTCCATGAGGTTGCAGAGTCAGACACAACTTAGTGTCCATGCGTGTGCACACACACACAATATTCTATTGTATATATTTACCACATCCTCTTTATCCATACCTCCTTTGATGCACATTTAACTTCATCCTGTGCCCTGGGTTTCTCCCATGCCCTAGATATTGCAAATAGACCTGCAATGCAATCCCACTCCTGGGCATATACCCAGAGAAAAACATCTGCTTTATTGACTATGCCAAAGTCTTTGACTGTGTGGCTCACAATAAGCTGTGGAAAATTCTGAAAGAGATGGGAATACCAGACCACCTGACCTGCCTCTTGAAAAACCTATATGCAGGTCAGGAAGCAACAGTTAGAACTGGACATGGAACAACAGACTGGTTCCAAAGAGGAAAAGGAGTACGTCAAGGCTGTATATTGTCACCCTGCTTATTTAACTTCTATGCAGAGTACATCATGAGAAACACTGGACTGGAAGAAACACAAGTTGGAATCAAGATTGCCAGGAGAAATACTAATAATCTCAGATATGCAGATGACACCACCCTTATGGCAGAAAGTGAAGAGGAACTAAAGACCCTCTTGATAAAAGTGAAAGTGGAGAGTAAAAAAGCTGGCTTAAAGCTCAACATTCAGAATATGAAGATCATGGCATCCAATCCCATCACTTCATGGCAAATAGATGGGAAAACAGTGGAAACATTGTCAGACTTTATTTTTAGGGGCTCCAAAATCACTGCAAATGGTGACTGCAGCCATGATATTAAAAGACGCTTACTCCTTGGAAGGAAAATTATGACCAACCTAGATAGCATATTGAAAAGCAGAGACATTACTTTGTCAACAAAGGTTCCTCTAGTCAAGGCTATGGTTTTTCCTGTGGTCATGTATGGATGTGAGAGTTGGACTGTGAAGAAAGCTGAACATTGAAGAATTGATGATTTTGAACTGTGGTGTTGTAGAAGACTCTTGAGAGTCCCTTGGACTGCAAGGAGATTCAACCAGTCTGTTCTGAAGGAGATCAGCCCTGGGATCTTTGGAAGGAATGGTGCTAAAGCTGAAATTCCAGTACTTTGGCCCCCTCATGCGAAGAGTTGACTCATTGGAGAAGACTCTGATGCTGGGAGGGATTGGGGGCAGGAGGAGAAGGGGATGACAGAGGATGAGATGGCTGGATGGCATCACTGACTCGATGGACGTGAGTCTGAGTGAACTCTGGGAGTTGGTGATGGACAGGGAGGCCTGGCGTGCTGCGATTCATGGGGTCGCAAAGAGTCGGACACGATTGAGCGACTCAACTGAACTGAACTGAAAGGATACATGTACACCAATGTTCATTACAGCACTGTTTACAATAGCAAAGACATGTAGTTTTGATTTGAATTTCTCTAATAATTAGTAATGTTGAGCTTCTTTTCAGGTGTTTCTTGGCCATCTGTATGTCTTCATTGGAGAAATGTCTATTTAGGTTCCTTGCCCATTTTTTTTTGATTGATTTGTTTGTTTTTAAATTATACCCACACTTAACATTGAAGATGTGACCACCAGGGAAGCCCTTGAAGATGTGAATCTAGTTGCAATTCAGTAGTTTACATGACATTGTTATATATACTATTAGACTTCCATTGATTCTATTTTTCCAAATTCCTTCTCTATTTTAAAGCCCTTTTTAACAAAAATTTAGGCTTTTGGGGGCCTCAGTTCATCTGAGAGCATAAATAGGCACTGTCTGTACTATGGATAATGTCTTAAAAGATGCCATAGAGAAACTAAAGACAGGACTAGGAATCTGCATTTATAGCAAATTACCCAGTGATTTTTATGCCCAGCAGAGTTTGAGACAGAGCAACACTGTTGAGGTAAGAAAGGCAAGGCATGCTCAAGAAACTTTGGGTAAATCTCTTTGACTAGCAAAGCTGGTTCTAAAAAGAGTGAGGACGGATGGAAGTTGTAATAGTTTTGCTCATGCCTCCCAACTTTCCTTTGCTTATTGACTGCAATGACTGTACTTGTCTAACAAATGATAAAAGGTTTAAAACAGGTGTCCTCCCTAGAAAAGTTTGCAAGTTTCCAATTAAAATACCAGGAGTCATTCATACACATTCATTTAAAACCTCAGGTGTAGCTCTTCACTCTTCCATCTTTTTTTTTTTTTTTTTTTTTTCAGAACTTTTCTGGCTACTTTCCCTGCATGTGTCAGTCAATAAGTAAATAATTGAAATCCCTATAGAGTCAGTTCTCCGATCTTCCTAAGCATTAGCTTGTATTTCTCTTTTTAAAGTCAGCTCTTATTCTGTGAGCCTCAGCTGGGGAACTCCTCCTCTCCCAGGGCCCAATCCAAGTTCCACTTCAATTAGCTTAATTGGAAGAAGACACAACCAAATTTCCAATTAAAGTTCTAAATGAGCTATTAGAACAGACTATTTTTGTCTTTTCAGAGAAAGCTCTCCTAATAGTCATTTTTTAAAAAGTAAAAATCCTTAACGGAGAAAAGGTGAGCACAGTCAGATCAATTAATGCTGTTAATCATTCTTCCTTGTAAAATGGGGTCTTTTCACTTAGATAATTTGGAAGTAAGCCACTTATTCATCCCTTTATTAATTTTAAATTTTATTAAGTCAATATATGTATGTAACCTAGAATGCCTAATACTGATAGTTCTATAAACTTATGGCAAAAACTCCCCTCTCAACCCTCAGTCACTCACCCAGAGGTAATACCCTTCAACCCTTTCAGATAGCTGTATTTACTTCCATATTTCTTTGTTATTGTTGTTCAGTCGCTCATTCGAGTCTGACTCTTTGCAACCCCATGGACTGCAGCATGCCAGGCTTCCCTGTCCTTCACTATCGCCCAGAGTTTGCTAAAATTCATGTCCATTGAGTCGAAGATGCCATCCAACCATCTCATCCTCTGTCACCCTCTTCTCCTCCTGCCCTCAGTCTTACCCAGCATCAGGGTACTTTCCAGTGAGTCAGCTTTTGGCATCAGGTGGCCAAAGTGTTGGAGCTTCACCTTCAGCATCAGTCCTTCCAATGACTATTCAGGGTTGGTTTCCTTTAGGATTGACTGGTTTGATCTCCTTGCTGTCCAAGGAACTCTCAAGAGTCTTCTCCAGCAACACAGTTTGAAAATATCAATTTTGGGCACTTAGTTTTCTTTATGGTCCAACTCTCACATCCATACATGACTATTGGAAAAATCATAGCTTTGATTATACAGACCTTTGTTTGCAAAGTGATGTCTCTGCTTTTTAATATGCTGTCTAGGTTTGTCATATCCTTTCTTCCAAGGAGCATTTTCTAAACAATGCTTACATTAGGTTGAATCATAACAACTTGCTATTTTTTAAGATGAAAAGTGGTTAACATCAGCAATTTCAGATAGTTCAACTTCATACTGCTATTTCTTGGGTTTAAGATTCTGAACATTGTCAATTGGCTTCCCATTTGGAGAGAAAGGATTAGATTTACTACAACACCCCCACGTGCACACACATGCAAACACACACACACACACATGCTCACTTCTCTCACATCTTTCCCATATAGTTATAGCACAACTAGTGATGAAGAGTTTACCTTATTACTCTATATAAATATTACTCACAGTTGAGCCTGACACTGTACTGTGATTTCACTAGCTTTCTTACTCAACTTTGTTTTTCCCTGAAGTTAGTAATTGCCTCTTTTTAAAATTTGCTTAGCTTTCTATATATCTGTCATAATTCAGCCACAATCTTCCTGATGTGAATTTTAAATTCCTCTCAATCCTGTAAGGTTATCCGTCAATCCCCTTTTGCTTAGAATATCTGTCTAGAAACTGTCGATCTCTCTGATGTCATGAATGGATTTTTTAAAATGTTTTATTCTATTCCTGATTGTTTATCTCTATTTTTTTTTTCTTTTCTGCTTGCTTCGGTCTTTGTCTTCCACATTAGACATCTTCCTCAAATGTCTATCAATCCTTAGCCATCTGTTCCTAGTTAATAGTGAGGTGCTGATAAGCTAGTTCAGTGGTAAAGTAGTTGCCTGCCAATGTGGAGATGCAGGTTTGATCCCTGGGTCAGGAAGATCCCTTGGAGAAGGAAATGGCGACCCACTCCAGTATTCTTGCCTGGGAAATCCCAGGGACAGAGAAGCCTGGTGGGCTATAGTCCATGGGCTTACAAGAGTCGAACACATCTTAGTGACTAAACAACAACAACTTAAAAGCTGATTAAAAGGTCTAAGTGTCAATTGGTGGTCTTCCCTATTTAGTGTTTGAAGGAAACTGATGATTTCACGGGTACACTCAAATGACAGCATTCATGAATATTTGGTCTTGAGTCCATCAGTTTCCACTGAGAAGGAGCCTCCAGTTTCCTCCCTGGAAGTCCAGTCCTGGCTGTCAGTATTTAGAAACCTTTATACAAGGAAGGATCTAGAGGAATTTCAATGTTCAGAATAGAGATGTTCATGTAATTTACCTTTAAGGTACAGCTCTTAACCCTGCCCTCAACTGTACCTCTTGTTTCTGAGCACAGGATCTCTCTGATTCAGCATTTCTAGAGTAAACCTCTTACCTTCTGCTGGGATGGAGAAAGAGTAATGAAAAAAAAACAGCTGGATGTGCAGAGTAGGAAAGAAGATCTGGAGACTAACTGCTCCTGATGCAGATTTAGAGTCAATCTTCTTCCAGCAGCCCCCCACCCCTTGTAATCAAGTACCTGGCAGCTCCATGCCTTGACCTTGCCTGAGTGTTGCATTGTGAATCAGCTTGCTTCTTATTGCATTCCCACCCCATGCTAGAAATTAGGCTTCAGTCTCTCCATTCTGCTAAGTAAGTTGCCACCCATTTATGCTTTCACCTTCTAAATTCATCCATCAGTGCATATGAAAAAATATTTATGGTGATAGATGTTTGAGGTTACAACTTTAAACATGACAGACACTTGGGGTTTATAGTCTAGCAGAAAAAAAAAAAACACCAAATAATTAAATAAGCCATTATAATAAAGTGCTATGATAAAAGTATGGAGGGAGGAGGAATGTGGATACATGTCTTCTGAGAGGAATAAATGGTTATGTTAAACGGTGAAAAATTATGAGGCATGAGATGAGAGAAAGAACACCCAGACAAAACTTAAAAGTGGCAGAGACCGTAGTCCATTTAGATAACACTAAAAGTTTGGTGTGATTGAAGCATAGTAGAGTGGGGTGGGCAGGGGATATGTGTTGTTTTTGTTCAGTTGCTAAGTCCTTTGCGACCCCATGGATGGCAGCACACCACACTTCCCTGTCCTTCACTATCTCCCAGAGTTTGCTCAAACTCATCTCCGTAGAGTCAGTAATACCGTCCAACTATTTCATCCTCTGTCACCCCTTTCTCCTCCTGCCCTCTATCTTTCCCAGCATCAGGATCTTTTTCAGTGAGTTGGCTCTTGGCATCAAGTGGCCAAAGTATTAGAGCTTCAGCATCAGTCCTTCCAATAAATACTCAAGGTTCATGTCCTTTGAATTGACTGGTTTGATCTTGCAGTCCAAGGGACTCTCAAGAATCTTCTTCAGGACTACAATTCGAAATGATATGATGAGATATAAAAGAGGAGAGTGTGGACAAGGTGGTGACAAGTTATGTAAGATGTTTTAAAGGGTTGGGACTTTATTCTAAAATGGAAGCCAGGGACCTCCCTGGTGGTCCAGTGTTTGAATCTGCCTGCCGACGCACATTCATGGGTTCGATCTCTGGTCCAGGAAGATTCCACATGCCGAGGGGCAACTGAGCCCACAAGCCATAATGACTGAAGCCTGTGCACCTAGAGCCCATCTCTGCAACAAGAGAAGCCACTGCAATGAAGAACCTATGCACTGTAACTAGAGAGTAGCCCTTGCTAACCCCAACTATAGAAAACCCAAGAAGCAACAAAAACCCAGCACTGCTGCTGCTGCTGAGTCGCTTCAGTCGTGTCCGACTCTGTGCGACCCCATGGACGGCAGCCCACCAGTTTCCTCTGTCCCTGGGATTCTCCAGGCAAGAATACTGGAGTGGGTTTTCATTTCCTTCTCCAATGCATGAAAGTGAAAGTGAAGTCGCTCAGTCGTGTCCAACTCTTAGCGACCCCATGGACGGAGCCTACCAGGCTCCTCCGTCCATGGATTTTCCAAGCAAGAGTACTGGAGTGGGGTGCCATTGCCTTCTCCAAGTCTAATGGTCTTCTTGTTTAATTAATTCTTTCCATAGTGAGAACTCTTAGATTTTAATTTTTTGTTTCTTTTTGGTATGTTTGTTTATTCCCTTCTTAATAAAGAAACAGAGAGTTGAATAACTTGCACAACATTGTAGAGAGGTGAGTTTTGAACTCATGTAATTCAACATGGTTTAGAGACTGCGTTTATAAGCAGTGTGCTATACTGATGCTCATGCAGGTGAAACTTTCTCAGTCTCAGCAAAAACCCAGCACAGCCAAAAACAAATAAAATAAAATGGAAGCCATTGTAAGATTTTAAAAGGGGGGATGACATGATAAGATTTTCTTTTGAAAGATAACTCTGACTCTAACTGGAAAAAGGCTTGGAACAAGATGGATTTACAAGCAAATGAATACAACAGGAGGCTAATTTGGTTACTCAGAAAAAAAAAAGAGTGAAAATAGCCAGTACTATCACAGTCTGAGCAGTGATTTTATTTTTATGAGATTTAGAATGATTTTCCCCTTTGACTGGGCTGTGGACCATCCCTACATGTTTCTGGACTGAAGCATTTATGTAGGTTGATATGCTATCATAGACAGGGGACAGGAAAAGGAAAGGATTTGAAAGAAAGATAATCTGTTCAGTTTGAGCTTGCTAAATGGGAGGCATTTGTGTGTCACTGAAGAGAAGTCAGGCAACAGTTGAAATATATGGGTCTGAAGTTTAAGGAGAACAATTTGGGATGTAGATGTAGCTTTGAGAACCAGCAACATATAGATAGCAATTTCAGGCATAGGAATGGATGAGATTGTACAGCAAGAGTCTGTAGAGTGTGAAGAGGTCAAGACACAACCTACCCGAACACCAGTATTTAAGGAATAAACAAAAATAAAAGCATCTGTGAAGCAGACTGAGAAAGATTTTTCTCAAGAACTAGGAGAAAAGCAGAGGAGTCATTTCCAATTTAGGGCAAGAGATATAATAAGAATGGAAGGGTTAACAGTACCAAACATTACCCAGGGATCAACTGAGGTAAGGATTGGAAAGTTTCCAGTGGACATAGAGAAGAGGAAGTAGTGGATCACCTCGACAACAGCTATTTCAGTAGAGATGGGACATTAGCCAAGGTATAATGGGTAAGAAGGTGAAGTCAGTGAACTTTGCCAACTTTCTGTGGAAGCTAGAAAGTGGTGAGAGAGTATAATGACAAGGATGTGAGGCACTGATAAGATAATAGATTCGGGGTCAGAAGGTTTTGTAGTTTCTGTAGAGAAGCACGCATAGCTACTTGTGTGAAGAGTAGGAGAGAGATGACTGAAAAGAGAAGGCTTTCCAGGTATTATAGCACAAAGCTCCAAGTTAGTGCTCAGGACCATGAATTTATAGTAGCTCTAGTCTCTAGCCTGATGTGATTAAAGTTTGAATCATCTCCTTTCCCCCCAAAGCCAGAAAGATGTAATGTGATATAAAGTCATTCACCTTTCCATCAAACTTTGTAAGATGTGTAGAAAATTTAGGGAAATCGTTGTGCTGTATTTTATAGAACAGTTCAATGACATATTCAGCAATGTTAAAATTTCAGTCTCTTGACGATCTAGTTCACAGCTTGGAAGACCATGTTTCTTCGTAGAAAAAGCCTTTAAATGATTCTCTTAAACAACTTATTTGATTATTCTTCCTCCCTTAGTTTCAAAGGCTGTTCATCAGATCCTTAGAGAATGAGCAACTTTCTATTCATGCCAAAAAACAATCCTTCTAATCATGGGATTCTAATGTTGCATCTCATTGACACTTTTTGTTTTAAACTGTATGATTATCTCAGAAAACAGATGACCTCTATAATCAGGTCAGACTCATCTCACTTCACTTGAAATTTTTTTAAAGCCTTGTGCTCATATTATCTATTCTTAATCAAATTTGATCTAGGTCTACTTCCTCCATAGAAAAGTCATTTTAAATTCTTCTTGATTATTGATGAGTAATATATAATGGATCTTTGGAGAGACAAGGTTGTTAAAGGTATGCCTGGTCATGTTACTACTGTACATAAAGAAAAACTTTCAACACCATTTACAGTAATCAGTCCTCCTCATTTCTGCTTTGTCGGCAAAGCCCTCTAGGAAATGATATACACATGGTCAATATGGTGTTATACATCCTTGCTATCCATCAATGTATCTGCCACTTAATGTATACAGTAGGCTCCCAATGAATATTTATTGACTACCTGAATGAGTGAGTTTTTATATCATTGAAAAGGAGTTACTCTTTAACATCTATTCTTCAAGAATGTCAGGTTGTGTCTAAAAGCAACCATGTGACAATTGTAATATTTTCCTAAGCTTCTATACCTTAATTTACATGCTTTCACATTCGCTTTCAGATGGCAAGTGCATAAAGCATTTTTTTTTTCATATTTGCAATGATCCCACACAGTCAAGATTCTCAGTGGTGCTATGACACGTTGACCTTGAAATCCACATGTTACAACACTGGATGGTGGCTCAGGAAAGTACATCTGTGTGTGTGTGTGTGTTGTGTTGTTGTGTTGTGTTGTTTTGGTGTTGAATATTGTATCTGGGCTTCTTAATAAGGAGACAAGAGGTTGAATACCTGGGGGACAAATGCTATACATGCACTGAAAGGCTATGCTCATCTCTTCTGAATACTTAATAATGGAGAGGTGACTGGTGCTGAGCAAGCAGGATATTCAGGATATTAGTGTGGACCATGGAAAACTGCTGCACAGTCAAAACTGATGGAACAAGTCTCATTGAGCAGCTTTGAATATATATTTTTTATTTCAAAAACTAGGTAATTTTTCTAAAGATTTGGGATTCAGATTGCTCTCTGAGATTTTGGGCTCCTAAGTGGCTCAGTGGTCTTTCCTGTGGTCATGTATGGATGTGAGAGCTGGACTGTGAAGAAGGCTGAGCGCCGAAGAATTGATGCTTTTGAACTGTGGTGTTGGAGAAGACTCTTGAGAGTCCCTTGGACTGCAAGGAGATCCAACCGGTCCATTCTGAAGGAGATCAACCCTGGGATTTCTTTGGAAGGAATGATGCTAAAGCTGAAACTCCAGTATTTTGGCCACCTCATGCGAAGAGTTGACTCATTGGAGAAGACTCTGATGCTGGGAGGGATTGGGGGCAGGAGGAGAAGGGGACGACAGAGAATGGGATGGCTGGATGGCATCACTGACTCGATGAACGTGAGTCTGAGTGACCTCCGGGAGTTGGTGATGGACAGGGAGGCCTGGCGTGCTGCGATTCATGGGGTCACAAAGAGTCGGACACGACTGAGCGACTGATCTGATCTGATCTGATCTGAGGTGGCTCAGTGGTAAAGAATCTGCCTGCCATTGCAGGAGACGCAGGGTTTGATCCCTGGGGCAGGAAGATCCCCTGGAGTAGAAAACGGCAACCCACTCCAGTATTCTTGTCTGGGAAATCCCATAGACAGAGGAGCCTGGCGGGCTACAGTCCATGGGTTCACAAGGAATCGACAGGACTTAACCACTAAACAACAACAATGAGAAAGGAAGCATTGTTTTCTAAATTTGGCTGCTTATGTCTATTGGTCTATTATTGGGGTGAAATGTGACAAAAAGAGATCGTTGAAGCAGAGCACCAGAAAGTTTGAGCCAGGGAAAAAAATTTTTTAATCACTGATTTACAATAAAAATGCTCATTTCCATGAAATGGATAACCATTTATATGTAAAAACGATTTTGTTCCATTTACTCTCAGTATCCCAAACATCGAAGACATTTAATGTGGGTTTTGCTTTAAGCATACTCTTGTACTAATTTCTGTTTCAGCATTCCATTTTTCCAATTGTTTTTGAAAGCATTTGTCATGCACCTAGTTCCATGCAAAGTCCTTTGCAAAGTCATGCCAGAGATAAAAAGAGAGCAGGATTCTTGTTTATCCTGGAAAAGTTGTTAAATATTTTCATGCTGGGAATGGTTCCACACTGTTCATTAAAAATGTTTACATATACCCTCAGCAGTTAGAAGAAAACATTACCTGATTCCTCTAGCTATTTTACCCATAATGGATGCTATTCTAACTAGTCTGTTATATAGTTTGAGTTGATAAACTCCCAAAGAGAAATTAATAGGCTGCCTTTCCATTTGCAGAGTTGGATACATTAAAGCATGCTTCTAAGTATTTCAAACTCTTTTACTTTGCATTATCTTGCAAAGAGTGAGAAAAGAAAAAGAAAGGATTACAATAAGCATTTTTCTACTTGTAATAAAATTTAAAATAGTACAAATTCTGAATGTCCTTCATATAAACTAATTTCTTTCAAGAAATCAGAGGGATAATTATTTAAAATTAAGTATTTAAGCATTTTTATTGATGTAAAATAGTATTTGAGGTAGCTAAAAATGCTTCCCTCATAGCTCTGTTGGTAAAGAATCTGCCTGCAATGCAGGAGACCCGGTTCTATTCCTGGGTCGGGAAAATCCGCTGAGGAAGGGATAGGCTACCCACTCCAGTATTCTTGGGCTTCCATTGTGGCTCAGCTTGTAAAGAATCTGTCTGCAATGCTGGAGACCTGGATTAAATTCCTGGGTTGGGAAGATACCCTGGAGAAGGAAAAGACTACCCACTCCAGTATTTGGGCCTGGAGAATTCCATCAACTGTATAGAGTTGGACAGGACTGAGTGACTTTCACTTTCACTTCAATTGTGTATAATAATCTGATATGTATTTTTTAAATTATTTTCTTGTCTCTATATTTTCTGTGGAGGAAAGATTTGTGTTTCAGATAATTTTCAAATTTGGAGGAAAAGAGTATATCTTAAGTGTGTTGATAGAGCAGAGTTTTTGTTACAACTTTCACAGTATTCCATTTGATTAGGCAAAATTATGTTACAAATGAATCTGCATCAAACATTTTTCCCAAGTACCAAAATAACCTGTAATTAAGGACCATACTTAATTATCAGAGTTCATCGTCCTTTGAGAATGCATGTTATATCTGCAAAAACCAAGTATGATAATAATTCATATGAACAAAAATCCAAGATATAAAACCCTGCATTAATGATAAACCAATATTGGAATTGGTTTAACATCATTGAATTGCCTATTGGAAGTGAGATACTCACTATAAACAGAAAAAAGATGAAGGACTTTCAAATGTATATACACTTGTTGAGAAACAAATGGGTAAACCAATGAGTATTTTGATTGCCCCCCGTAGAGGCCTGTGACCAGCCTTTAATACCTGAGGACGGTAATCCCACCCCAGCATGATTGGGGTCTCCTGGCCACACCTGATTAGACAAATTCTTTAGGGTTCCCTGATAGCTCAGCTGGTAAAGAATCTTCCTGCAATGCAGAAGACCCTAGTTTGATTCCTGGGTTGGGAAGATCTGCTGGAGAAGGGATAGGCTACCCACTCCAATATTCTTGGGCTTCCCTTGTGGCTCAGCTGGTAAAGAATCTGCTCACAATGCAGGAGACCTGGGTTTGATCCCTGGGTTGGGAAGATCCCCTGGAGAAGGGAATAGCTACCCACTCCAGTATTCTGGCCTGGAGAATTCCAAAGAGTCAGACAAGACTGAGCAACTTTCACTTCACTTTAGGTAGCTCAAGTTTTGTTTCTATTGCTTATAGAGTTACTTAAATAGTTTGCTTGCATTATATTGCAAAGAGCAAGAAAAGAAAGAATGTTACTTTTGCATCTGTTAGTCACCCAAACAAAATGTTACTTAGAAAACTATGAAAGTGGTAGTTTGGGGTACAAACAATAGGCAGTGATCAAACCCCAGAAGACTCTGCTCAAACACCAAGATACTGGTAGCCCAAGGAAGTCTATTTTATCATCCCAGCTCCAACACAGAGGAGAAGCTCTGACTTCTGACATGGAGCGGAAGCTGGCTGTGGCTGAGCATCTAAAGCACCATTAAGTGCAGCAGAGACTCTATGCTGCTAGCCACCAAAGCAAAAATAGCTCCATGAGGTTGTTAGCTCAGTACAAAGGAAACCAGCCAAGGACTTTGCGCCAAATCTCTTTCCATTCTCTCCATCAGACACTCAGGGGCAGGTGGAACAAATTCTGGTGTCTGTCACCTCATAGCCCATTGCTGTTGTTCTGTCTCTTAGTCATGTCCAACTCTTTGTGGCCCCATGGACTGCAGCATGCCAGGCCTCCCCATCCTTCACCATCTCCCAGAGCTTGCCCAAGTTCTTGTTCCTTGCATCAGTGATGCCATCCAGCCATCTCATCCTCTGACACTCTCTTCTCCTGCCCTCAATCTTTCCCAGCATCATGGACTTTTCCAATGAGTCATCTGTTCACATCAGATGACCAAAGTACTGGAGCTTCAGTTTCAGCATCAGTCCTTCTGGTGAATATTCAGGGTTGATCTCTCTTAAGATTGACTGTTTTGCTCTCCTTGCTGTCCAAGGAACTTTCAGGAGTCTTCTTCACCACAGTTCAAAGGCATCAATTCTTTGGTGTTCTGTCTTCTTTATGGTCCAGCTCTCACAACCATACATGACCACTGGGAAGACTATAGCCTTGACCACATGGACTTATGTTGGCAGAGTAATGTCTCTGCTTTTCAATACACTGTCTAGGTTTGTCATCACTTTCCTGCCAAGAAGCAATCGTCTTCTGCAGTCATGGCTGCAGTCATCATCCTCAGTGATTCTGGAGCCCATGAAGAGGAAATTTGTCACTACTTTCACCTTTTCCCTCTTCTATTTGCCATGCAATAATGGAGCTGGATGCCATGTTCTTTGTTTTTTAATATTTAGTCTTAAGCCAGCTCTTTTACTCTCCTCCTTCACCCTCATCAAGAGGCTCTATAGTTCCTTTTCGCTTTCTGCCATTAGAGTTGTATCACAGCCTGCAGATGGCAGATATTTCAGCAGCTGCTGCTGCTAAGTCACTTCAGTTGTGTCCAACTCTGTGCAACCCCATAGACGGCAGCCCACCAGACTCCCCCGTCCCTGGGATTCTCCAGGCAAGAACACTGGAGTGGGTTGCCATTTCCTTCTCCAATGCATGAAAGTGAAAAGTGAAAGTCAAGTCACTCAGTCGTGTCCAACTCTTCGCAACCCCATAGACTGCAGCCCACCAGGCTGCTCCGTGCATGGGATTTTCCAGGCAAGAGTACTGGAGTGGGGTGCCATTGCCTTCTCTGATTTCAGCAGCAGTGTCAAATAATTGCTTCAGGAAGAACCACTGCCGAAGTGGAAATGCAAGGAATGGCTGTAGCAGCTGACTGTCTTGTCCCATGCTGAGTGCCTGGCTCCATGGCGCTTGTGAGGATATCCTTCAAGGGAAGACGGTCCATTCCATCCACGAAGGTGGGCCATGCCTGGCTGAACTTGAGGTACTAGCCCTTTCCATTCTCATGGAACCACTTCTCAGGGCAAAAGCAGGCCCCACGTGAACCTGTTCAAGGCCATTTCAGCAGCACCCAAAGTCCAGCCTGTCACAGCTCTCTCAGGACTCAAACTAGCACTATGGGAAAAGTCTTGCTGTCCTCCCCTGTCATAGGATATTCATCAGGTCAAGCCTGTAAACCCCAAGGTCTCTACAAACTCAAATTTCAGTAAAAAGAGATGGAAGAGTGATTAGCCCATCTCTCCCAGACAACTCTGAGTTGCCTATGCAAAATGCCTCATTGACTGCTCCTAAGCTAGCTATGCTGCTGCTGCTGCTGCTGCTAAGTCACTTCAGTCGTGTCCGACTCTACGTGACCCCATAGACGTCAGCCCACCAGGCTCTCCTGCCCCTGGGATTCTCCAGGCAAGAAAACTGGAGTGGGTTGCCATTTCCTTCTCCAATGCATGAAAGCGAAAAAGTGAAAGTGAAGTCGCTCAGTCGTGTCCGACTCTTAGCGACCCCATGGACTGCAGCCCACCAGGCTCCTCCTAAAGATCAAATTACACCTCTGGACTTAAATTAGACCATGTCTAATGCAGTGCATATCTGCCTGAGCCTGGTCTAAATCCAGAGTCTCTTTACATATTGGGAGAGCAGTAGTCAGAATCTGTCAGTATGAAGGAAAGAAAGTCCCCATTAAGGTACCCCATTATCTAATGAACAGGAACCCACAAGAGAAGTGTCTAAATCTAACTCACAAAACACCTCCTGGAAAGGGATGAGGAGTTTTAAGGATGAACAGCAATTTTCCAGACAGAATTGGCAGTCGTCTTCAAGCACAAAGTAGTGCAAATATATGCTTCCCTATAGCAAAGACAAGCAATTTGGTATGACTAATGCTAATGTGGGAGAAATCTGAGCTGGAAATACTATGCTAGGGAGTCTGGATTTTCTCCTGAAAGCTATAAGATGTCCTCAAAGGAGTTGAAGTAGAAGAGTGACATAATCAAATTAGGGATTCAGAAACCTCAAAACAAGAGCAATGCAGATAATTGAGTAAAGCCTTAAATTAGGAGGTTGTTGTACTTATCATCAATAAGTAATGAAGGCTAAAAGAGTAGATCTTAAAAGTTCTCATTACATACATACACAAAAACCAGTGTGTGAGAATGTGTGGTGATGGATGTTAGCTAGACTTATTGTGATGGTCATTTTGCAAAATACGTAAATATCAAATCACTATATATATAGTTTATGCATCTATATAACATTATATCGGGGAAGGCAATGGCACCCCACCCCAGTACTTTTGCCTGGAAAATCCCATGGACGGAGGATCCTGGTAGGCTCCAGTCCATGGGGTCGCTAAGAGTCGGACACAACTGAGCGACTTCATTTTCACTTTTCACTTTCATGCATTGGAGAAGGAAATGGCAACCCACTCCAGTGTTCTTGCCTGGAGAATCCCAAGGACAGGGGAGCCTGGTGAGCTTCCGTCTATGGGGTGGCACAGAGTCGGACACGACTGAAGCGACTTAGCAGCAGCAGCTGCAGCATAACATTATATAGATTTATCTCAATAGATAAGTTGAGAGGGGGAGGCATGGGTAAAAGAGTTAAGACTATATTTTGGTTTAGCCTCTCTTTGCAAAAGCATTGTAATATTGCTTCACTTCTTCCCATTCAGGATTTATCATCCGATTTTAATTCGGAACATATGAAGTTAGTGACGATGTTCATATATTAGTTTTCCATTGTTGTGGAAAAATTATTACAGACTTAGTGACTTTAAACACCCAATTATTAACTCAGAGTTCTATAGTTCAGAAATCTGGCATGGCACACCTACCTTCTCTACTCAGGGTCTCATAAGACTGTAATCAGGTGTCAGCTGGGCTGGGCTCATATGGAAGCTCTGGTGAAGAACCTGCTTCCAAGTTCATTTAGGTTGTTGGCAGAATATAGTTCCCTGCAGCCGTAGGACTAAAGTCCCCAGTTACTTGCTACCTGTCAGCCAGGGGCTACTGTCAGCTTCTTGAGAGAGACCACCTGCATTCCTTGCCATATGGCCCCTTCTGTCTTCAAAGCTACCAATGGTATGTTGTTCCTTGCTTAAGGCTTTTTTTTTTTTCTTTTTTGGCCATGAGGCATGTATGATCTTAGTTCCCTGATTGCTTCCTACAATGGAAGCAAGGCGTCTAACCACTAGACCACGGGAGAATTCCTGAGTCCTCATTCTTTGAATCTCTGTGACTTTCTCACCTGCCACTAGCCAGAGAAAACTCGCTTTTAGAGGGTTCATGTAATTAGATCAGGCACACTTAGATACTCTCCCTTTTGCCATATAACATAATATCGTGGGAGTGGTACAAGAGGACAGTGATCATGGGTACCATCTTAAAATCCTGCTTACAACATCTGAGGATGGAGCTAAAAGAAGTGATTCTTCTCCAAAACCAGGGTAGTATGAAGAGGGATATTAATATGAGAGTCGAGAGTTGACTATGTGGGAGAAGGCTAGGGTGGAATGATATGAAATAATAGCATTGAAACATGTATATTACCATATGTAAAATAGATGACCGGTGAAAGTTCGATGTATGAAGCAGGGCACTCAAAGCCGATGCTCTGGGACAGCCGAGAGGGATGGGATGGGGAAGGAGGTGGGAGGGGGGTTTCAGGATAGGGGGATGGATGTGCACCCATGGCTGATTCATGTGGATGTATGGCAAAAACCACCACAATATTGTAAAGTAATTATCTTCCAATTAAAATAAATTATTTTTTTTTAAAAAGAGAGAGTTGAATAAAAAGCCAGGTTCAGAGAGCCAAAAGGAGAAGTCCACAGGTCTCCAAAGAGAATGTCCAAAAGCAGAAACTGAAACAATGGTATGGACCCAGAGGAATAAGAGCCAGGAATACAAGAGTCTTATGACTCAAGACAAAATGGAAAAAAGAAACTTTATGTAAAATGGTGTCTTGAGCAAAAGTATCTAACCTTCTTCCCAGGCCCTTGTTATAGTGACACAATGATTTTGAAAAGAGCAAACAAGCCTTCTCAACATTTGAACTAGGAAAAAATTTCCTCCACATGCCATGGCTTCAAAGAGAAAAGATACAGATGGAACCAGATGAAAATAATTAGAGAAGGTCTTGGGAAAACCCAGCGACATTGTTCGAGTTTGAAGACTGAAGAAAAGAACAAATCCTGGGGCAAGCAGGAAGTGTGTCACAAGAGAACCACAATCATTTAGAAGCAACTGTGCTTTGAGCCCATGAGCGTGCACCAACCTACCCAGCAGAGAGTTGGAAGGTGGTTGGGCTGCATGACAAGACGGATAGTAAAAACTGGACAGGCACAACTCCATGGCTTGTGCCTAGAGTAAAGGTTGAACCACACGAAAACCAAAATACAGATATTTGGCACCTGGAAGACAATTAGCAGAGATTCAATATATAGATAAGTGGAATTTCTGAAAAAAAAAAAAAAAAAAGAAAACCAGAACAAATGGAACAGAAGCAGGGCTCAAATGGTAGCTAGCATTCGTTGAGAACTTATGATCGTCTGTGTGCTATGCAAAGCAAAGAACACATATTGCCTCTAGTGGTACTCCTTCAGTTGTTCTTGAGAACAATCACAACCTTGTTGATAACTCACCCAGCACTCTGCCTTCACAGTTCTTAACTAGTTCACTTCCCTGAGTTGTCATCACAACTTACCTTGGATGATACCAACACAGCAACCCCTGCTTCCATTTTGCTCACATTGGTCTTGATTAGTTGTGGCGTGTTTGGGGCCAGGAAGGGAGAATGGGGGGTTGCCACATACTTTACTTTTCAAATTTGCTGCATTACTTTGTTGAGATGTGTCTCTTTTAGACTTCCTCTTGTGGAATTACAGTTTTTAAGCAATATGAGATACGAGGAGTTCTTTTTGTCTTTCTCTCAAAACATTGTTTACCTCATTTACATTTATTGATCAGATGCTATCTTTTGTCTCACTTCTTTATTTTATGTATTAAATATTTCCATTGTTTCCATTGATCCAACCAGTCCATTCTGAAGGAGATCAGCCCTGGGATTTCTTTGGAAGGAATAATGCTAAAGCTGAAACTCCAGTACTTTGGCCACCTCATGCGAAGAGTTGACTCATTGGAAAAGACTCTGATGCTGGGAGGGATTGGGGGCAGGAGGAGAAGGGGACGACAGAGGATGAGATGGCTGGATGGCATCACTGACTCGATGGACGTGAGTCTCAGTGAACTCTGGGAGTTGGTGATGGACAGGGAGGCCTGGTGTGCTGTGATTCATGGGGTCACTAAGAGTCAGACACGACTGAGCGACTGATCTGATCTGATCTGATAGTTTCCTCTATTTTCCTCTGTGATCTGGGTTTCTCTATTTTGTTTTTGTGGGTTTTGTATTTATAATGAATTTTTAGCTTTTAGATTTTTGAGTAATTTTATATTTTTGAATAATATATCCAAATAACTTTAAAACTTATTCATCCACCTTAAAAATCTACCAACTTCCCCTAAGGAAGATGAGGAAATTATCATACATACCTCTCCTCCCAAATTTACACACTCCCTGCATACATCACTTGGTTATATTGCCATTTTAATTTATTCTGGTGTTATCTTTATGCATTAAAATAACACACTTAAACCTTCATAATTTAAATTACCAGCATTTGTTAGAATTTCTTATGCTCCATAAGGAAATAAGCGGAAACAAACACTTCCTCCCATCTCTATTTTCTTCTGACCTCCTGATTATTGTACTGAGATCATTATTTCTATGTTGTTGCAATTTATAACCTTTGCATTCTCTTCTAATACCATAATTTCCAGGTGTTTAGTCCTGGTGCTATATCTAACTAGCATCAGTATTCTCATTTTTCTATAATTGAACCCTTTATTTTTAACTCTTATCTTGATTGACTGGACATCTTAATCAAACAGATTTTTTTTCTCCCCTCAAAAAACTAATGAGTGCCATGTTGCCTGAGTTCTTTGGTGTGTCAAAATAACCTGTTTGTATTCTATATATTTGAATGACATTCAACTAAGTGAAAACATTTCAGAATACACTTTCATTCCCTGAATACTTTATAATAATTGCCCCTACAGTTTCTAGCATTTTTACTAGGAAGTTTAATGTTGGCCTAGTTTTCCCTTGGTATAGGGAATTTCTTCATTTTCTGGCTTAGTTTTACTCATTAATTCTATGAGTATCGGTTGAGTGTCTATTGTAATAGATACTTTTCTAAATGCTAGGTCCACATCCGGAGAAGGCAATGGCACCCCATTCCAGTACTCTTGCCTGGAAAATCCCACGGACGGAGGAGCCTGGTGGGCTGCAATCCATGGGGTCGCTAAGAGTCTGACATGACTGAGCGACTTCACTTTCTCTTTTCACTTTCATGCATTGGAGAAGGAAATGGCAACCCACTCCAGTGTTCTTGCCTGGAGAATCCCAGGGACAGGGAAGCCTGGTGGGCTGCCGTCTATGGGGTCGCACAGAGTCGGACACGACTGAAGTGACTTAGCATAGCATAGCATAGGTCCACATCAGGTTCTGTATTCTTGATGTCCAGCAACGTTACCACTATCAGTTGTCCTACGGCAGTGATTCTTTTCCTTTTACCTTTAAATTATTATGGGGTTCCCATGAATTCAATTCTCTTTTTGTTTAAAAGTGCTTGAAATTTTATTCACTTCATAATTTAATTCATTTTCTGATGTGTTTTATCCATTTACCCTTTTAAATGTTTTTTTTTTTTTTTCTCCTGGTCACTCTACTGGCTATTTTTGTTTGTTTGTTTTTCTTGCTTTCTATATCTTTCAAATATATATACATTAGTCTATGCTACTTTCTTTCTAACTATGATGCATGATTAAACGAGGGCAGTTCCATCTTGGTCAACTCTGTGCACGGAGTCTTATCAGCAAGGAATGGGGCAGAGGGAAGGAGAGCCAAAATCACAGAGCCTCATGGAAGCAGTGTCTTCTCAGAAGACTTTCTCATCAGCTCTGCTGTGCCTTTGCTCCAAGCACACATCTCCTCCCCATCACCTGCATTCCTTCTGGAAGGGAACAGAAAGCCTCGAGGCTTACGGGGAAACCCCACGAGGCTCAAGTTCTCTTGCAGCGACTTGGCATTTATTTTCATTCTCCTTCAACTGAGCTTGAGCCACCGATCAAAGCTGATTCCATGAACACCATAAAATTCAGGGGTGTGGAGGTTAAGAGGACAGGCTCTCTAACTGACCACTGAAACCAGGATCGTGATTGTACCTTTAGCATAAGGTTACTGTGAGGAGAACCCAACTTGGTGGATATAAACCATTTAAAGCAGTGTCTAGAACATTTCCTGCCTGCCTGCTAAGTCACTTCACTCATGTCTGACTCTTTGTGACCTTATGTACCAAAGCCCACCAGGCTCCTCTGTCCATGGGATTCTCCAGGCAAGAATACTGGACTGGATTGCCATGCCCTCCTCCAAGGGATCTTCCCAACCCAGGGATCCAATTCGCATCTCTTCTGTCTCCTGCACTGGCAGGCAGGTTCTTTACCACTAGTGCCACCTGGGAAGCCTGCCTAGAACATAGTAAGCACTTACACAGTCGGCCATTGCTATTACTGATGTTGCTGCTAGTGGTATTGCTGTTTTCATTGTATGCCTCCAGGATGTTTCCTGCAAAGTTAATGGGTTTTTCTCCTTCAGGTCCCACTGGGTCTGCAGTCCCTCAGTGTAGGATATGGAATGAATGTTTTCTAATAAGGGGTAACTGGTGAAGTGGTTCTGAGCTTTGCCAAGTCTATTGGAAAACTCTACAGTGTGCACATAGAGTATCAAGTGTGAACCTACTTTTGGCATCCTTCTGGAAATGAGGCCAAATGTCCCTATATTTAGAAGCAATTTTTCATGGTTTGGGGTTGTATCTGTCTCCTGGTTTCATTAAAGATGGACTCTTTTTTAGAATTTGTGTTGCGTTCAGTTGATATTAGAGAGTAGAGCTTAACACAATTATCTTTATGCTGCCATCTTCAAGCAGAAGCTCTTAATGTTTTTAAATCCAGGAATATTTTTAAATAAGTGACAGAATGGTTAGCTCCTCTTTTTCTCCACTGAAGCTTAAATATGAAGACATTATAAGAAGGATTTAAGAGTTAATGCAGTTTAAAAGGACAATTTAAACCTTAAAATCAGTTCCTAAGGGAGGTTATTAAATCTTATTCCAATTTTATACTTGTGACTAAATATTTTTTATTTAGAAAATGGCTTTGCATTCCAAATGGGAGTATAGCTATAAAATCTTGGTAAATACACTTCAAGTTGTTATTTAAAGCTTCTGTGAAATTTCATCTGTGTATAAATAGATTTATTTTTACATTTCTGTATAAATATTAATATCTATGTATGTCTCTGTGCATATATATGTGCATATGTATGTATGAATACAGATATTCAAAAGGTACATTTCAAATTACATCAATTCAGTTTCAATCCATTTTACCCAGGAGACAGTTTGGATTTCATGGACTTTACTTTCCTTCAAGTCTGTGTCTTACTTCATATATTAAGGAAAGTAAAATAAAGCAGTTGATGGTTCTTCATTATTTTCATGATGGGGATGATGATAATCTCACACTACATTTGTAAATTATCTCATTTCCTTTTCAAACAACCACATGGGAAAAAGCATCTGTCTACTTCACAGATGAGGAAAATTAGGCTTAGGAGACAAGTCACATGCTCCGAATCATCCAACCAGCAAGTCGCAAATTTATCAAGCCAAGCCGGCTCAAAACGTACACTCCTTAATAAATAATGTGCTAGACTACCTCCCCTCTTTCTCCAGTCCTGCCTACTTATGTCACAATGCTTACTTTACAAGGGGAAAAGGGTAAATTTAAATTCAGTAATTATCCAAGGTCACCCAATGCGAAAGAGAAAGAAAAGATTCCCCTTTCACTACACCTCCCAAAAACTGGAAAATTGAGGCTTTGTGTCTCAAAATAAAGAGCGAGTGAGAAGCTTTTAATCAATGTTTCAAACCTTATTTATAACATTTTAAGACCTATCTTCCTATACTAAGGCAGGGCAGGGGGGAAGCGCTCTCAAGAATGTTCTTTTCCATCTATGGCCAAATCTTAGAAAAGTATGAATGCATCTCCAAAACAAAGGACCATTAGGCTATTAGACACAGGGGAAAAGAAATTGCTCTGAACAGCGGTGCATATAAACTGAATTTTTGAGGTATAATAAATATGATTCGCCTTGAAGGTGATTTTTTAAAAATTCAGGTTGGTAAAGTAAGTCAAGAGAGACAAATACAGCTCTGCACTTCTATATGCTGAGGTTAATCATAAAATGCATCTTTGCTTTAAAATCCCATGAATGTCACAATAGGAAACCATCCACAGTCACTTCATAAATGGACCATTCTGTTTGAAACTTTGACAAATGACTCCCTGGCTTTGCTTCTCTTTGCTGAGGAAGGAAGCAGTGGCCTTCCGGGGCAGCTCCTTAAAGATATTTCTATGAGATTTATGTGGCAAAAAGCAGTCTCAAAGGCAAATCGATATATCCAGGTTGAGCATTCTGATATAATCACACTGATCAAGAAAAGTGTTTCATCGCCACAGATCTGTCATTTCTTCCCCTCATTGTGTAGAGAGGCCTAAAGATCTCATGTCCCTGAAAACAAAGCTCTGAATGACTGTCCTCAGTCATGTAGGATATTAACAGAATTCCATAAAATCAGCCATCACTCTGGCTGCAGAATTTATTTCTCTTGGGAAAACCATTCAAACTCAAACACGGTGGGAGAAGTGCATATCCGAGAGCAAAACTAATGAAGAAAGACAGGCCCACGTTATGGCTGTGAATCTAAATATACATAAAACATTAACCTCGGATATTTTGCACGTGTCACTTCAGTCACTTCCGACTCTTTGCAGCCCCGTGGACTGCAGCCCACCGGCTCCTCTCCATGGGATTCTCCAGGCAAGAACACTGGAGTGGGTTGCCATGGCCTCCTCTCCAGGGGATTTTCCCGACCCAGAGATCAAACCCACATCTCTTACATCCCCTGCAGTTTCTTTACCACTAATGTCACCTGTAAATCCCATAGGGTTGTGAAAACGCTGGTCTCATTGCTCCACACTGTTTCTTAGGGGAAGAAGTACAGTCGTCTTGATTACCAGGTGGTCAGGTTCTCACTAGGCTCTGTCTTAAACTCTCTCCAGTTCCCAGAGGTGCACAGTCCAGCAACCCTCCTAATGGGATCCAGTCTCTGAGTGTCACTGACCTACTTTTTCTTTAATGAAACTCAACAACGCCCTGATTAAAATTTTCCTAGTTCTTGGCATCCAAACAAAACGAGTGAAGGAGGAGAAAATTTGGTCTGGAATGTCTTTGGGACTTCCCTGGTGGTCCAGTGATTAAGAATCCGCCTGCCGATGCAGGGGACAGGGGTTGATCCCTGGTTGGAGACAAGTCCACATGCTGCGGGGCTACTGATTCTGTGAAACCACAACTACTGAAGCCGGGGTCCTGGAGCCTGTGCTCCGCAACGAGAGAAGCCACTGTGATGCGAAACCCATGCAGGGCAACTAGAGAAAGCCCCAGCCAAGCAACTAAGACCCCACGCAGCCAAAAATAAATAAATAAATATAATTTTTAAAAAGAGAGAATTAATTAAGAAAAGAAACAAAAAGAGAGAGAGAGAGAAAAGGAACAGGATAGGATCTATAGAAGAAGTTTGAGAGGATGAATAAACACCCTGTTCTTTCCCTGTTACGGGCTGAATAGTGACCCCTCCTCCTATTCATATGTTGGAGACTTAACCCCAGGACTGAAGAATGTGACTGTATTTGGACAAAGGGCCTTTAATGAGGGAATTAAGCAAAAACTGGGTCCTTGGAATGGGCCTTAATCTATTATAACTGGGGTCCTCATAGGAAGGAAATTTGGACACAGGCAGCTCTAGAAGGACAATCATGTGAGGACACGGGAAAACAGTCATCTACAAGCCAACGAGAGAAGCAGAAGAAATTAACCCTGCTGACAACCTGACCTTGGATTATTAGCCTCAAGAACTGTAAGAAAATAAATTTTTATTGGACAAGCCACCTGGTCATTGATACTTTGTTATAGAAGCACTAGGGGTTGTGAAGAGTCAGACATGACTGAGCGACTTCACTTTCACTTTCATGCATTGGAGAAGGAAATGGCAACCCACTCCAGTGTTCTTGCCTGGAGAATCCCAGGGATGGGGGAGCCTGGTGGGCTGCCGCCTATGGGGTCGCACAGAATCAAACACTCTCTTCTGGAGCTCTGAACCAACTGATAAATAAGAGATGAGAAATAGATATGGGAGCAAAGGGTCAGCCATATTTTTGATTTGGGAAAGTGACTTTACATCAGCAGTTAATATAAAATGTGCATTAAAGTCAAAACAGCAGGTCTGGGACTTCCCTGGCTATCCAGTGGTTAAGACTTCCCCTTCCAGTGAGAGGGAGCGGTATGCAAGTTCAATCCCTGGGCAGGGAACTAAGACCCCACATGCCTCAATGCCAAAAAATAAAATAAAATAAAACATAAAACAGAAGAAATATTGTAACAAATTCAATAAAGGCTTTAAAAATGGTCCACATCAAAGAAAAAAAACAAAAACAAACCAGCAGGCCTTCTCTGGAAACTGTATGTTGGAACCTAGGAGGCACTCTGAGTAGGAGGATAGATTTGAAAGAAAGAGAACCAGAGCCAGTCTGGAAGAAAGAGGATGTGAAGGAGTGAGTGAAGGCCAGAGCGGTTGGGAGTGTTCTTCCTTGACCTTTCTTCTCTGGGTGCGTGCTTGGTCAGGTCCCGGTCTTTGTGACCCTACGGACTGTAGCCTTCAGGCTCCTCTGTCCATGGATTCTCCAGGCAAGAATACTGGATTGCCATGTCCACTCCAGTACTCTTGCCTGGAGAATCCCAGTGACGGTGGAGCCTGCTGGGCTGCAGTCCACGGGGTTGTGAAGAGTCAGACACGAATGAGCGACTTCACTTTCACTTTCATGCATTGGAGAAGGAAATGGCAACCCACTTCAGTGTTCTTGCCTGGAGAATCTCAGGGATGGGGGAGCCTGGTGGGCTGCCGTCTATGGGGTCGCACAGAGTCAGACACGACTGAAGCAACTTAGCAGCCTCCAGGGGATCTTCCCAAACCAGGGATGGAACCTGCATCTCTTGCGTCTCCTGCATTGGCAGGCAGATTCTTTACCAGCTGAGCCACCAGAGAAGTCCTCTTTTCTCGGTTAGGCCATGTAATTCCCTCCCTCGATGGAAATGTGAGGAGTGGGAAATGAGTGTCTCCAAGCCCCAACCGCCAGCTGATCTCATGCTCTATTTTGCCCCGTGCTTTGCAAAGCTGAATGTATCTCTGCTCATCTTCACCTGGAAATGCCACATGCAACTGAAATGCCCCAGATGAAATCTCACTTCACACCCTTCAACATGCTCATCTTCCTATAACTCTTTCCTTGAGGAATGACTTCAATGTCTCACCAAGGGCCAGAGCCAGTCTCTGGGGATTATCCAGTTTTCTCTTCTGTCCGCTTGTAGCCTCTTGGATTCTTCCCTTGGTGGTTCACAGACCTGTCTGTCCTGTTCCAGCCCATGGCCTATCCATGTGCCATTCTGCACACTGTCATCAGAGTGAATCTTCTAAAACTCCATCTAACCAGAGCACATCAATTCAAATCTTTCAAACTCCTTAGGTAAGTGCTAGGGAATCTATCTGATCAGACTACCTCTAGTTTTCTGTCTAAAAGAGCCAGGGGAGCCAGCGTTCAGAGGCCACCAGGAGTCAGGGACCTTGGGCATTGACATAGAAGAAAGGGAAGACAGTTCTGCAGGAACTCATGGGGAGCCCCCACTGTCAGTGAGGGACCAGACCCCAGGACCGTTCCCTGTGCCCCTCTCACCCATTCCTCCCCAGGGAAGAGGAAAGACCTACTGGTGAATGAAAGAAATGGACCAGCATGTCCCTCTTCTCTCTGGGACCTGCCTGCCCACAGAGATTGTGCCATTCTCTTAGGACACAGTGGAGGTTTTCATTCAGAAGCTCCATCCCTGCAGGAGCAATCCTGCCTCCCCCAAACGAATACTAAACCAGTGAGTCTAATTTCTTACTTGAGGGCGATCTAAGGAAGTCAGTCTGAACCTCGCATTAAGTCACTTTCTCCAAGGGCTTTATCAGCACTAAAGATACTATTTTGCTTGCCATCCAAGTGACTCGAGTTTCAAGGCTGAAGCTGCTTAGAGACCCCTATTGTTTGCTCTTGATCTTGCCCCTGGGTAATGGCTCTGTGATGTTAAGAGCCACTGAAATGACACAGTGTAAAAAAAAAAAAAAAAAAAAAAGGTCACAGTTAACTATTTTACCTCATAAAAGAGATGAATTATAGCAGAGGGGGCCCTTTGCTTCTCAGGCACTTGAGGATCAGTTGTCACGGAGGCAGGCAGTCGTTACTGCCCCCTTGTGGAGGCTGCTTTGCAGTACACCTGAGCCTTTGAGGGCTCATCTTCATGAATGATAGTTGCCACTTTCTTGCTCATCGCAGTGACATCAGAGTTTCCATCATTACTGCTCCATGTTTAACTCTTTACAATGAATTTATTAGTGGGCTGTGAAGATTCTGGACTTCCCAGGTGGCTCGGTGGTAAATAATCTGCCTGTCAATGTAGGGGATCAGATCAGATCAGATCAGTCGCTCAGTCGTGTCCGACTCTTTGCGACCCCATGAACTGCAGCACGCCAGGCCTCCCTATCCCTCACCAGCTCTCGGAGGTCACTCAGACTCACATTCATCGAGTCAGTGATGCCATCCAGCCATCTCATCCTCTGTCGTCCTCTTCTCCTCCTGCCCCCAATCCCTCCCAGCATCAGAGTCTTCTCCAATGAGTCAACTCTTCGCATGAGGTGGCCAAAATACTGGAGTTTCAGCTTTAGCATCATTCCTTCCAAAGAAATTCCAGGGTTGATCTCCTTCAGAATGGACCGGTTGGATCTCCTTGCAGTCCAAGGGACTCTCAAGAGTCTTCTCCAACACCACAGTTCAAAAGCACCAATTCTTCGGTGCTCAGCCTTCTTCACAGTCCAGCTCTCACATCCATACATGACCACAGGAAAGACCATAGCCTTGACTAGGCGAACCTTTGTTGGCAAGGTGATGTCTCTGCTTTTGAATATGCTATCTAGGTTGGTCATAACTTTCCTTCCAAGGAGTAAGCGTCTTTTAATTTCATGGCTGCAGTCACCATCTGTAGTGATTTTGGAGCCCAGAAAAATAAAGTCTGACACTGTTTCCACTGTTTCCCCATCTATTTCCCATGTAGTGATGGGACCAGATGCCATGATCTTCGTTTTCTGAATGTTGAGCTTTAAGCCCACCTTTTCACTCTCCTCTTTCACTTTCATCAAGAGGCTTTTTAGTTCCTCTTCACTTTCTGCCATAAGGGTGGTATCATCTGCATATCTGAGGTTATTGTATATGGTTATTATATATATATATATGTATATATATGTAGGGGATAAAGAAGACTAAAGTCCAATCCCTGGGTTGGGAAGATCCCCTGGAGGAGGACATGGCAACCCACTCCAGTATTCTTGCCTGGAAAAACCCGTGGACAGAGGAGTCTGGTGAGCTACAGTCCATAGGGTCACAAAGAGTCAGACATGACTGAGCAACTGAGCGTGCGCACACACACACACACACACACACACACACACATACCAAGATTCCACCATCTGAAGTCTCTCATGCCCATCATCTCCTTCTACCTCTTAGCTACCAGCTGGCTTCATGGCTTTTCTTCTGAACATAACAATAGCCTCCTTACCCATCTCCCTGAGTTGTGTCTGTCTGCTGCAATTCATCCAGCTCATTGCTGACAGATTCATATTTCCAGCAGGCATATTTAGTTACATCTTTCCCCTATTCAAAACCTGTCAGTGGCTCCCTACTGGTTTCTAAATTAAATAAGACTCCTCCTGCTGGAATTCGAGGAAAGCCCTTCACAACAAGGCTCCAGTTTTCCTTTTCAGCTCTGTCTCCCAGCATTTTGTGCTGGAGTTGTGCTCCATTCATTAGTGTCCCCGTAATACAACTCAACAGTTTTCTGCTTCCTTGTTTTTACTGCCATGTTCCTACTTCCAAAGGTGTCTTTTTTGCCCCTCCAAGATCGGCCTTTAAGGATAAGCAGAAATCAGTACACAACTATTCAATGAAATCTTTTCTTATCTCCCCAACTTTGACAAAAGGTTGACCCTTTCTCTTTTTGACACCACAGCATAAGTACTTTGTGATTTTCTTACTGCATTTATTGTATTTTAGTATTGCACTGACTCACCTCTTTCCTCCAACAGGGCTTCCCCAGCGGTGGCTCAGATGTAAAGAATCTGCCTACAATGCGAGAGACCCAGGTTCCATCCCTGGGTCAGGAAGATCCCTTGGAGAAGGGAATGGGCTACCCACTTCAGTACTATTGCCTGGAGAATTTCATGGACAGAGAAGCCTGGTGAGCTACAGTCCATGGGATCGCAAAGAGTTGGACACAACTGAGTGACTAACACTTTCACTTTTTCCTCCAACAGGACACAAATCTTTACTTGGACAGATGCTCCTTTCCTATTTTCAGCCGTGTGATTTGGGTGGAATTTACTCCTTCTTTGTTTTCGTAGGAAGAACATAATTCAATCCACTCACTCCATCTCTTCCCCTGCCCCATCCCTGAGTCTTGATATTTTGTTTAGGAATGAAGATATGATCCAGTTAAGACCATGAGAGATAAGAGATACTTACTGGAGCTTTTACAATAGAAGCTTCCCTTGTCTTCCAAAGACAGTACATTCTAGAAGACATTCTCTCTCAGATGGTGGTTGATGATATGAGGTCTAGAATTACCAAAGCCTTTTTACTAACATGAGGGGAGCCAGTCTGAAGATAAATCTGGCACAAAGAGAGAGGGGACAACTAAAACAATCATGAAGGAAATGTGATATTTTAAACTTCTGTGTGAGACAGTACTTGGATCCAGGCCTAGTTTTAGACTTTTCAGTTAAAAAAGCCCTTTAGGTAATAATACCACAGTGTATATTTGGGTTGAGTAGATCTTCAAAGTTCTCATCACAAGAAAAAAAAATGTTTGATGGATGTTAACTAAACTTATTGTGGTGATCATTTTGCAGTATGTATACATATATCAAATTATTTTATATCATATATTTAAAACTAATACAATGTTACATGTCAGTTATATCTCAGTTAAAAATAAAATAAAACAAAACATTCATTGAATCACAAAAAAATGATGACTGCTGATGTCAGCCATTGATGAAGAAAATATATATAAACACAAAAATATTAATCTTGACATGCTATTTATACCACATGTATGAGAATTTAAAAATTCCTAAATTTGTTTAAGCAAATATAAGTTTGGTATTCTGACTCCAGCAACAATTTTTTCTTCTTCATACTAGACATATGGTATCTTCTTTAAAGTTTAAAGTTACTGGAGAGCTCGTAGTAACTTACATTGCAGGCTTATAATAGACATCTTTTAACAAGATTGATTTTTGCAGTGGGAAAAAAAACGTTCCCATGAATTCACTGAGACAAATTTTTTAAAAGAAAATAGAATAAATATTCATTAAATCCTTGCTGAACTGAACGGGATACACTGATACTGACTAAAGGCACATTTCACAAGCAGATTGATTATGGAAAATAGCTTTCAAAACCGTTTTTTAAATTTCTGGTTGTTTAGGCAAGTAATCAACAGTCTCTTTCTGTTAAACTAGGTACATATATACCTACTTTTCTCAAAATTCCCAGTATATTATCAACAAAATTATAAGGACTCTGAGGACATATGCTTAACTTCAGAAAAGCCAGTCTTTCATAAAGTTCAAAGTCCCCAAGGGTAATTCCTAAGAGTTCCAAAATTTGTCCTATTCATGGCTCATCTGAGAGGGTGGGCAGAGCTCTCATGCATATGCGGCTCCAAGTAAGAGTTTCACTGTTCATCTGAGTTTCACTCTTATAAAAGCTGGAGTCCCTGTGCCCAGAGTTGGCAAAACCGTAACAGCAGCTCAGGCTGCTGTATCAGTTACTGACTGCTGTGTAACCAGTTACCATAAATGTAGTGTCTTAAAACAACACCACTTTATTAGCCCATAGCTCTATATGGCACCCTACTCCAGTACTCTTGCCTGGAAAATCCCGTGGATGGAGGAGCCTGGTGGGCTGCAGTCCATGAGGTCACTAAGAGTCAGACACAACTGAGCGACTTCACTTTCACTTTTCACTTTCATGCATTGGAGAAGGAAATGGCAACCCACTCCAGTGTTCTTGCCTGGAGAATCCCAGGGATGGGGGAGCCTGGTGGGCTGCCATCTATGGGGTCGCACAGAGTCGGATACGACTGAAGTGACTTAGCAGCAGCAGCAGCAGCAGCTCTATAGTAAGAGGTCTGGCATGGCATGGTTGTGTTCTGTGCTCAGGTTACCAAAGGCTGACAGCAAAGTGCTGTCTAGGTTGAATTCTTATCTGGAGACTCTAAGGGAAAATCTGCTCCCAAATCAGGCATGTTGTTGGCAGAATTCTGTTCCTTGTGGTTATGCATCTTAGGTTCCTGTTTCCTGGTTGGCTGGGACTACTCTCAGCAGCTCAGGACCACCCATATTCCTTGACACACAGTCTTCTCCACCCTCCAGCCAACATTTGTGCTTCTAATCCTTCTTGTGCTTTGAATCACTGACTTCCTCTGTCTCTGACCTCTAGACCCAGATTTGAAGGGCTCAGGTGATTAGATCAGGTCAACCCAGGTCACCCTATCTAGTGCCAGCTGATTTGAGACCTTAATTACCTCTGCAAAAATCCCTCCATAGCAGCATCTAGATGACTGTTTGACTGAATAACTTGAAGAAGGTGTGTGTGCACCAGGAACCAAGAATCTTGGGGTCACCTTGAACTCTGCCTGCCACACCAGTAGAGATAACCAAATACCAGCCCCTCTTACCAGGATCCATCAGGATCTCTTGGGCAGTAACAACTCCTCTGAACCTTGGGTGTTTCTGCTCATTCTTGACTGGCTTGATCTCTTACTGCCCTTAAACCAGGTTGATATGAAAAATCGAGCTTTACATTCCTTCTCTTCATTTCCTTTCAGTGTCTTAGTCTGCTCAAGCTGCCCTAACAAAACACTGTAAACTGGGGTGGCTTGAACAACAGAAATTAATCTTCTCATAGTTCTAGAGGCTGGAAGTCCAAGATCAGGGTGCCAGCATGGGGAGGTTCTGCTGAAACTCTCTTCTTGGCTCTCAGATAGCCACTTCTTGCTGTTTTCTCACATAGTTGAGAGAGAGAGAGGAAACTTGCTGGTGTCTCTTATAAGGACAACAATCACATCATGGGGCTCCAGCATCATGACCTCATCAAAACCTAATTAGCCATCCAGAGACCTCATCTCCAAATGCCACTGCATTGGGGGTTGAGGCTTCAACATGTGAATTTGGGGGCACAACAGTTCAGTTCACAGCAGTACCCAAAAAAAAGACAGCAAAAATTCCACCCATCACTCAAGGATGATCAGCACTTTAGACACAATGCCATTCCAACTCATAGAGAGCACAAACAGAAATATCTTCCCACCACTACCCCTACCCCATTCCACCACTTCACACTATTGCCTAGAGACACATTTCCATCTAGGCTGAATGCAGGAAGGTCAGCTTCCCTGGTGGCTCAGTGGTTAAGAATCTACCTGCCAAGCAGAAGACCCAGGTTCAATCCCTAGGTCAGGAAGATCCCTTGGAGAAGGAAATGGCAATCCACTCCAGTATTCTTGCTTGGAGAAGTCCGTGGACAGAGCAGCCTGGTGGGCTGTAGTTCATGGGGTTGCAAAAGAGTCAGGCATGACTGAGTGAGTGTGTGTGTGTGTGTTAGTCACTCAGTTGTGTTCAACTCTATGTGATCTCATGGACTTCCCTGGTGTCTCAGAGGGTAAAGAATCCACCTGCAATGCAGGAGATTTGGGTTCAATCCCTGGGTTGGGAAGATCCCCTAGAAAAGGACATGGCAGTGCACTCTAGCATTCTTGCCTGGAGAGTCCCCATGGACAGAGGAGCCTGGCTGGCTAAGTCCATGAGATCACATAGGGTCAGATACGACTGAGCGACTAAGCACTGTGCTCCTTCTAGAGGCTCTAGGGGAGAATCCACTTCCCCATTCTCCAGCCTTTTCCAGCTTCTAGAGGCCGTCTGTGTGATGCTGGTCTAGTGGTCCCTCCCTTGTGTCGCTTTGACCTCTGCTTCCATCATCACATGGCTTCTTTGACCTCCTGGCTCCCTCTTATAAAGACCCTTGCAATTACCCTGGGCCTACTCAGATAATCCAGAATAATCTTCCCATCTCAAGATCCACTCATATCACATCTTCAAAGTCTCTTATGTCATGTAAGGTAACATAGTCACACATTTGGAGGTGTAAGACATGGACGTCTTTGTGGGGACCACTGTTCTGCCAACCACACTCCAACCACGCTCCATTTCCATTATACAAAAGCATAATGACTTTGGTATCACAAAGCAGACTAAATAAATATGCTATAAGAAGTGATATTCTGAAATTATCCTTTCAGGCAAAGACACATCAATTTTCAGGCCAACAGTTTCTAGTTAGAGAACATCATCTGGAACCAATTTGAATTTTGTGTGTGTTTGGATATTTTGCTTGGTGGACCTATACCGAGCAAGAGAAATGAAGAGGTGGTATCGTCTACTAACCTTCAGTCTGTTATACCTATACTGTTTCCATGTCTTTGGACGCTCTCTCACTTAGCCTTTTTTTCTCCCTAAAGAATTTTATCTGTGCTTAAATTTATTTTTAAATGCAGTCTGAGTGCCAGATAACCATGAGCCCTAAAATAGTTAAAAATTGGTGAAGAAAGTAGTGCAGAGAGTGTAAACGTGTAATAAGCCTTCATTACATTTCATTTGCAAATTCTATTTATGTATTTTTTAATTGTTTATTAAGTGATTGTTTTCATTATCCAATTGATACATTGCTCTCTCCGAGAAAATTGTTTGAGAACCTTGACTGAGAACAGAATCCCTCACAACTAGTGGAAATATTTTTCTTGTAGCAGCTTTTCACTTAATAGCATGAATTTCATGAAAGAATTCACAGTAATAGAAGAGGGTTAGGTGTATTTCTGTGTAGCTGACTAAACAGCCTAGGGTTGAATTTCAACAAAGGCACCCTCTTGTAGGTATAAAATATGTGTATGGAGTCTGATTTTTTTTTATTAAACCTCTTTCTGTATTGTCAGCTGTGAATAAGGCCTTCCCTAGGTGGCCAGACCAATAGCCAGAAAGCCATGGCCAGTTTTCAGGTATTGCATTCTAGGGAAAGCAATCTACCCCCAGTGCTTCCAGAATGCTATCATTGAGAAAGCAAAATTGCACTGTTAGAGGTCAGAAGCTTCCATTCACCTCTCTGTGGCCACACAAATAGAACTGTTCTTTGATGGATCCATAATATAGTTGTGGAATAGCATGATTATAGCCTTGGTGTCATGGGTCAAAATCAATTTTTTAAAATAAACCTAGTTCATGCTCTGATTTTCAAGAGTTGCTTCAAATAATTTGAGAAATTTTTTCAGGCTTAAAAGCTTGACTAGTCCTACTAATTGCTGTTACCAATCAATAAACCAATTTGAATTGATTTGGAATCTAGAACATAGACTTGCCTTGAGAGTGAAGTTGGTAGCATGTTGAAAATGCTGCTTGGCATGCACTGCCTGAAGAATACCTGCACTATTTTTATGTCTTTGGAGGTGCTCTCATGGTTAGCCTCTATTTTTCTCTAAAGACGTCTATCTGTACTTGCATTTATTTCTAAATGATCTCTGAGTATAAGATAACCATGAGTCCTAAAACAGTTGAAAAAGTGGTGAAGAACACAATGCAGGTAGGTATTCCTTTGTGGTCCAGGGATTAGAACACCACACTTTCACTGCTGGGGGCACAGGTTCCATCTCTGGTCAGGGAACTATCCTGCATGTCATATGGCGAAAAAAGGAACAGTGCAGGGGGAAAGTGTAATTATCCTCCATTACATTACATTTTATTTGCAAATTCTGTGTTTTACAAATGTTGTTTCCTTGTTCAGTCGCTCACTCATGTCCAGTTCTTTGCGAGCCCATGGACTGCAGGACACCAGGCTTCCCTGTCCTTCAATATCTCCCAGAGTCTGCTCAAACGCCTGTCCATTGAGTCGATGATGATATCCAACCATCTCATCCTCCGTTGTCCCCTTCTCCTCCTGCCCTTAGTCCTTCCGAGCATCAGGGTCTTTTCCAGTGAGTCGGTTCTTTGTATCTGTTGGCCAAAGTATTGGAGCTTCAGCTTCAGTATCAGTCCTTCTAATGAATATTCAGGGTTGATTTCCTTTAGGATTGACTGGTTTGAAGCAATTGCTGTTTGTTAACTATTTAATTTTGTTTCCATTATCCAACTGGAATGTTTCTCTCTCTGAGAAAATTGTTTGAGAATGTATTTCTACTCCAGGGTTCCATCAGCCCCAGAGATAATGAAGGTTGTTGGTCACAGTTATTGATACAGAAATCATTCAGACTTAAAAACAAAAACCTGGTCTTAATATTATTACACAGGGATAACGTGCTAGATAATACTACAAGAAATTGCAGGCCATTTCCTAGATCCTTGTCAAGTCATAGCCTTTTGCTCCAGGGACCTTATGTTTTGGCATGGGTCAAATGACCACTGATTTCAGGCATAACCCCCTGTCAGCCCTCTGCCTCTGAGAGGACAAGGGCAAGGTTGGGGGATCAGAGTGTCACAGACTTGCTTGCTTCTGGGGGCTTTAATTGAGCTCTCAAGATCCAATATGTGAGAAGAAGATGATTAGTGGCCAAGAGCACAAGCTAAACCCACTCTGTGTGTGTGTGTGTGTGTGTGTGTGTGCACGCACGTGCACGCACGTGCATAAGCCTTAAAAGTCATGCCAGTGCATTTCACAAAAAACAATCCAACTGTTACATTCCAACGTTCCACAGCTCCAACTGCTCTGACACCATGTGATCTGTCTCCAAATCACTGGTTGTCCTTCTCTTATTCTTTTGCCTCTTAATGGCCATCTTTTTGGTCTGGTGGTTGCTGTATTTGCCCATCATGCTGGCATGCTTAGTCGTTCAGTCGTGTCCAACTCTTTGCAACTCCATGGACTATAGTCCACCAGGCTCTTCTGTCCATGGGATTCTCCAGGCAAGAATACTAGAGTGGGTTGCCATTTCCTCCTCCAGGAGATCTTCCCAATCAGGCATAGAACTTTCGTCTCCTTTGTCTCTTGCATTGGCAGGAGGATTCTTTACCACTGAACCACTTGGGAAGACCTGTATTTGCCTATTGTTTTTATTTAGCACTAAGTTGTGGTCTATTCCTTTGGAACTCCATTGACTGTAGCCTGCAAAGCTCCTCTGTCCATGGGATTTCCCAGGCAAGAATATCGGAGTGGGTTGCCATTCACCCATAGAGTCTAGGAATTCCTACAGAATTCTTGCAAAGCCACTTTGCAATGTATGGTAATCCATATTCTCAGAACACTTGGGTATACTTTCATCTTTACTGTGAATATTCTGTCAGCCTAACATAAAGTGTGAGTATTATGTTAGCCTACAATATAAAACACAAATGCACTCAGGCTCATAAATAATTTTTTTCTAGTCTATATCACAGTAACACAAGTATGTTTTAAGAAAAAATCAAATAGCAAAGAACAATTTATGATGGAAAGAAAACAGTCTCCTACCTCCCCCTAGTCTCTTTCCCAAGAAAAACCTCTTAACTATTTTTTAATTCTTATATTTGTTACTTTCAAAATACTAAATAACATGAATATGAGATTTGTGGATGTATCAAATTTATATTTAGCCTATTGTCTTCCAGGAATGAAAGATGAGGATTAATTAACTTTTATAACTATGCTCTTTCTTTTTATACTATGTGATGTATTATCATCTTTATTTCTTTGCTTGTTTATCTTTAATTACCTTAAATAATATACTTATGCCTCAATTTCTTATGTAACAGGTTCAATTTTCTAAAGCCATGTTCTTGGTCGTAAAAAGGATTAACTTTATTTTCTCTAACTGAAAGACCCTATTGTGCTAGTTGGCAGAAACTTCAATCATCATTAATTCCATGCAAACTCGGTTATTTTACATTTAAACTCTGTAAGTTCAGATTTAATTCCTCCTTTCCCACTCACGGTTCATGGGAGGGTAGGTCACTTCCGGAGGGTCGCTGTGGAGCTAAAACACTGACAGCAGGTCAGGAGGTCGGCTTCCATTGGTGATTATAACCTCTGACCTCTTTGGAGAGTCCTTATCTTTGGTCACTGACGTCTGTGCTGGCACCCACCATACTGATCAAGGCACCACCATGATCGCTGGTTACTAGTCCACACGGTTTGTATCACCCAAGTTTTGATAAAAGCTCCCATCAGATCCACTCACCATCTTTAAATATATATATATATATATATATATATATATATATATATATGTATGTATGTATGTATGTATTTTCCACTTTCTGCTTTAAGGAGAAAGGGGCGGCAGAGGATGAGATGGTTAGATAGCATCACTGACTCAATGGATGTGAATCTGAGCAAACTCCAGGAAACAGCCTGGCTTGCTGCAGTCCATGGGGTCGCAAAGAATTGGACAAGACTCAGTGACTAAACAGCAACAATGTATTTTTTCAGACATAATTTCTTTCTTTTTTAAAAAATTATTTTTGGCTGCACTGGGTCTTCATTGCTGTGTGCCAGCTTTCTCGAGTTGTGGCACACGGGCTTCTCTTGCTGTGGAGCACAGGCTCTAGAAGGCACGAGCTCAGCAGTTGTGGCCCATAGGCTTGCTGCTGCTACTGCTGCTAAGTCGCTTCAGTCGTGTCCGACTCTGTGCGACCCCATAGACGGAAGCTCACCAGGCTCCCCCGTCCCTGGGATTCTCCAGGCAAGAATACTGGAGTGGGTCGCCATTTCCTTCTCCAATGCATGAAAGTGAAAAGGGAAAGTGAAGTCGCTCAGTCGTGTCCGACTCTTAGCGACCCCATGGACTGGAGCCTACCAGGCTCCTCCGTCCATAGGATTTTCCAGGCAAAAGTACTGGGGTGGGGTGCCATTGCCTTGTCCCTAAACTGTGGGATCTCAGTTCCCTGACCAGGGACTGAATCCATGTCCCCGGCACTGGAAGGTGAATTCTTAATCACTGGACCACCAGGGAAATCTCTCCACTAGCCATCTTAACCCTGCTGTGGTCCCTCCTCACTCAAGAACAGTTTTCTGGTTCTCTTCTATTACTGTGGGTAAAAAGGAAACTCAGCAGTGCTGTCTCGGGCCCCCTCAGCCCTGGCCAGTCCCACTGTAACTCCCAATTTATGGCTAAGGGACCATTCTCTTGAGCATTCAGAGGACTTCCGTAAGGGTAGCTTGCTGCCTCCCAGGAGTTGAATGCAGACAAGCAGCCACCACTCCCCTCCACTCTTACTTCCTCTTACTCAAACCTGTCTCCTCTCACCCAGGACTGGGGTAGAGGGTGGTGCGCAGAGTACAAGCAACTTCCCAACTACTTGCTCACTCTCTAAACCTCTAGTCTCCTTCCTCACTTCAGGCACACCCACTTTTAGTCCCTGATACCTTCAGAGATTTTCCCCTTTGTATATGCAAAGGCAATCTTAGAATTCAATACTTATTCTTTCTCAAAAATCCTGGCTCTTGCAAGCTGGGTGAAATCTTTGGCTTTCTAGACAATGAATGTCAAATGCATACTCAGAATCTCAAAAGCCAATAATTTGATTTGTGCATGTGGCTATGTCAGCCATCCGCTACTAATAAGTCCAGAATGTCTCAGTCTAATATATGATATTTAATACAGAGAAGAGCTTGGGATTAAAAGCAAAAAATAGTGAGGGTAGGCAGGTAATTACCGAGTAGTACCATAGACTGGAGTTCCAAAGACAGCATCAGTCAATTTCATTGCACCTAAGGTGAGTCTTGGAGAAGGCAATGGCACCCCACTCCAGTACTCTTGCCTGGAAAATCCTCTGGATGGAGGAGCCTGGTAGGCTGCAGTCTATGGGGTCGCTAAGAGTTGGCACAACTGAGCAGCTTCACTTTCACTTTTCACTTTCATGCGTTGGAGAAGGAAATGGCAACCCACTCCAATGTTCTTGCCTGGAGAATCCCAGGGACGGGGGAGCCTGGTGGGCTGCCGTCTATGGGGTCGCACAGAGTCGGACACGACTGAAGAGACTTAGCAGCAGCAGCAGCAGCAAGGTGAGTCTATTTGCATCCCTGTCTTTCATTTCTGTCTTCCTCTTTCACTCTATTAATCCTTTGCTATTCATTTTCAAGTGATAAAATACCTGACTTATAATGACTCAAATATACTTGACATAATAAGTTACTCGAGTACTGATTATTTGAGAGATAGTCAATTCAGAAGTGATAAAATTGGATAATAGTGGTATGAAAGACCTAGACTCTGTTTACCCATTGTACCATCCTTAGCATTTTGGCTTGTTGTTTCAAGGCTTCAAGATAACTGGTTTCAGGAATCACCTTCATGAACCAGGAGGGAAGAAGTGGAGACAGGAAGAAAGGACTGGGACCAGTTGCATCTGTTTCCTTAATCAATAAAGCAAATGTTTCCCTAGAGTTTTTCTCTCCCTGAACTTCTATTTATGTCTTATTGGTCAGAGCTGTGTCATGTGGCTCCCACAAGCTATGTGGGTGACTGGGTAAGTACGTACACTTACAGCCTCTATGGAAAGACAGAGAAGAGTGCAGGAGGTTGGAAATAGAGATTGTGCAACCCAATTTGTAATGTCTGCCAAAGTCTTCCCTTTGGCTCCTCAATATCCACATACACTAGAGAACACACTCACCGTATCACCAAGGAAAACACCCACAGAATCTCATTCCACTGCTGCACAACCTTGAAGGTCAGAATTTCTGAGTGATGGCTTGTCCTCTGCCGAGTGTAGACGATCCTCCTTGAAGTCAGGTGGTCTATGCTAAGAAACAATGGAGGAGAAGAAATAGAATAACTGAAAAACAGAAAACAAAACCAGCAAGCTAAAAAAATAAAACAAAACAAATACTCACCCATTTGGTAAATGGTAGACTAGGAAGTATAGAGATGTTACTGTTCTGCTACACACACCAAACCACACTATAGCAAGGTCAACCTTGGCTCTGCTTTCTATGTGAAGCTCCTGTGAGTTCTTCCGCCCTTGGTTTTGATCTTTATAGGACTCTCTGCTGACCATTATCTTCAATGGCCTACTAGCGACTGGTCAAGAAGATGCCCCTCCAGAATGGTTTATGACTTGTCAGGAATGCTGCTAAACAGTTTACAACATACAGAACAACTCCTCACAACAAAAAATTATCTAGTCCAAAATGTCAATAGTGTGAAAGGTGAGAAACCCTGGCCTAGGCCATTCACAATAGTCTCATTCCCATTTCTAATGATTTTATAGGCATAGGCATGAGACCCAATTCCTGAGATCCAATGTGACTGTAAGGAAGAGCTCCTGGGACATTTATGGGAATGATATTCTCACTAATTATAGTGGCACATGGTAAAAAAAAAAAAAAAATTCAAGCAATCTCCTTCATGTAATACCTACTGCCATCTGTAATCATGAGGAAAGAAATTATGAACATACTAAGGATAGTGGACTGGAGAGATGAAAATCCCAAGTCCTTGATGACAGTGCTGAGCTATTCCATTTAGGAATGCTCCACCTCCAACCTTTTTTTAGATGAGAAAATATATGTCCTCCTTGTTCAAGTCCATTTTAGCTGGACTTTCTGTTACTTGCAGTTGAATGCATCTCAGCTAATACAGACTATCTCTTGGTCCTTCTTTTCTGTATGGTTGGGTTTTGTCCTATGACTGATGAAGGTCATTCATATTCAAGAGCAGACACCAGAAAAGTTGGTGTGACCTTCCTCTACTGGGGTGTGTGTGTGTGTGTGTGTGTGTACTTAGTTGCTCAGTATTGTCCAACTCTTTGCGACCCTATAAACTGTAGCCCACCAGACTCTTCTGTCCATGGAATTTTCCAGGCAAGAATACTGGAGTGGTTGCCATTTCCTACTCCAGGGGATCTTCCCGACCGACCCAGGGATTGAACCTGAACCTTCTGTGTCTCCAGTATTAGCAGGCAGATTCTTTACCACTGGGTCACCTGGGAAGCCCCTACTGTTGTGTATGTAGATCTATATCCCAAAGGCCCTCTCTTTTTTTGAGGGAATTCTGATTGACAAACTTGCTAACATGGATGATGCATGCCAGTTGACTGTTTTAATTTGGAATGGGTGAAAGGGCAATCTGTGTTAGGCTGCAGGTTTATGACAGGTAGAATAAAGAATGGCCTACTTTAGGCACCAACACAGAGCTGGGACCGTGACTTTTTCTCAAAGTTCGTACTTGTTTTAGAAAGCATCCTTCTATTTTTGTTGATTAGTTGATGATTGGTTGGTGGGTTGGTGGACTGGATGATTGGTTGGTTGGTTGGTTGGTTGGTGGATTGGTTTGGCTTACAGATAAGTCCTAGGCCTCTTGCTGTTCTGCATAGAGTCGGGAGGCTCAACCGTGCAGTTCTCCCATCAGCTTATCTTTGAGTAGTGCCTTCACGCCTGTTTTATCCCACTGTTTGATGTAGAAAGTGTGAGTCACTCAGTTGTGTACAACTCTTTTGTGATCCCATGGACTGTAGCCCACCAAGCTCCTCTGTCCATGGAATTCTCCAGGCAAGAATACTGGGGTGGATTCCTTCTCCACCCAGAGATCGAACCCAGGTCTCCCATATTGCAGGCAGATACTTGGCTTTCCTGGTGGCTCAGATGGTAAAGAATCTGCCTGTAATGCAGGAGATCAGGGTTCAATCCCTGGGTCAAGAAGATCCCCTGGAGAAGGGAATGGCTACCCATTCCAGTGTGCTTGCCTGGAGAATTTCATGAACAGAGGAACCTGGTGGACTATAGTCCCTGGGATCACAAAGAGTCAGAAACAACTGAGCAACTAACACTTTCACTTGCTGTAGAGTCTAGAGTCTCTTCAAGTTTGTTGCCTCCCACTGGCACCTCTGTTTTCCACAGCATGTTGTAGCCTTTATTCCCTCGGCACACTTTCATTCTTTTTCTGTCTCCCAGAAACTCATTGAACTTTCTTATCCATTGATGACACACCTTTCCTTGCCCTTATCTTGGTCTCCTCACTATGGGTTAGCTACTTCTATATATCTTTCGCCACAGTGGTTTTGGAGAAATGTCAAAAGGCAGATGTATGCTCAATCTTTCTTCTTAAAACTGAAGCGCATACTTAGTATATCCTGATGCATCCTGCATTGTCTATGTCCAATAATGACTATGATCTTTTAATTTGTTTGAAGTAGTCAACCTATCAATCCTAGTATTTCATTAATTTTTAATCCAGCTATATAGCTTGATGCCTGCCTGTGAAATAATATATGGATCTGCAGAGGAGGAATAGAGTTGAAGTAGTCTATGGAGCTTATAAATCCAGCCCTTGTGACTGGAACAGCGTTTGACAAATGGGTCTCATGGAAACTTTCTCTTTCATTAGCAATGTTACTACAGCAACATGAACATTGGGTCTGATCTTGGGAGAAGCTAATCTCTAAATTTGAATTCCCATGACACTCAGATGATACAGGAGATGTAAGAAATTTTCTGAATAATTATTTTTAAAGTCTCTAGAACTATAATCCTGTTCCAACTTCCAACCTCCATTTCACAAGTTTACCTAAGAAAGAGTTTGAAGGTTGGATGCTGACCGTAGAGCAGAGAGGTCAGAGAATGCCAGAGATAGTGTGGCAAAACTCCAAGACAGATCTAAGCAGAGTAACAAAGGAGTAGGATCTGGAATCATGGTGAATTGTTTTATTTCCTGCTCTAGTGAAGTACTAGTTTGTGCTTCTTCCAGCCCCACCTTTCTCATGATATACTCTGTATATAAATTAAATAAGAGGGCAACAATATACAGCCTTGATGTACTCCTTTTCCTATTTGGAACCAGTCTGTTGTTCCATGTCCAGTTCTAACTGTTGCTTCCTGACCTTCATATAGGTTTCTCCAGAGGCAGGTCAGGTAGTCTGGTATGCCCATCTCTTTCAGAATTTTCCACAGTTTATTGTGATCCACACAGTCAAAGGCTTTGGCATAGTCAATAAAGCAGAAATAGGTGTTTTTCTGTAACTCTCTTGCTTTTTCCATGATCCAGCAGATGTTGGCAATTTGACCTCTGGTTCCTCTGCCTTTTCTAAAACCAGCTTGAACATCTGGAAGTTCATGGTTCACGTATGGCTGAAGCCTGGATTGGAGAATTTTGAGCATTACTTTACTAGCATGTGACATGAGTGCAACTGTGTGGTAGTTTGAGCATTCTTTGGCATTGCCTTTTTTGGGGGATTGAATGAAAACTGCCCTTTTCCAGTCCTGTGGTCACTGCTGAGTTTTCCAAATTTGCTGGCATATTGAATGCAGCACTTTCACAGCATCATCATTCAGGATTTGGAATAGCTCCACTAGAATTCCATCACCTACACTAACTTTGTTCGTAGTGATGCTTTCTAAGGCCCAGTTGCTTCACATTCCAGGATGTCTGGCTCTAGGTCAGTGATCACACCATCATGATTATCTGGGTTGTGAAGATCTTTTTTGTACAGTTCTTCTGTGTATTCTTGCCACCTCCTCTTAATATCTTCTGCTTCTGTTAGGTCCATACCATTTCTGTCCTTTATCGAGCCCATCTTTGCATGAAATGTTCCCTTGGTATCTCTAATTTTCTTGAAGAGATCTCTAGTCTTTCCCATTCTGTTGTTTTCCTCTATTTCTTTGCATTGATCGATAAGGAAGGCTTTCTTATCTCTCCTTGCTATTCTTTGGAACTCTGCGTGAGAAACACTGGGCTGGAAGAAGCACAAGCTAGAATCAGATTGCCGGGAGAAATATCAATAACCTCAGATATGCAGATGACACCACCCTTATGGCAGAAAGTAAAGAGGAACTAAAAAGCCTCTTGATGAAAGTGAAAGAGGAGAGTGAAAAAGTTGGCGTAAAGCTCAACATTCAGAAAACTAAGATCATGCCATCTGGTCCCATCAGTTCATGGCAAATATATGGGGAAACAGTGGAAACAGTGTCAGACTTTATTTTGGGGGGCTCCAAAATCACTGCAGATGGTGATTGCACCCAGGAAGTTAAAAGACGCTTACTCCTTGGAAGGAAAGTTATGACCAACCTAGATAGCATATTCAAAGCAGAGATATTACTTTGCCAACAAAGGTCCATCTAGTCAAGGCTATGATATTTCCAGTGGTCATATATGGATGTGAAAGTTGGACTATGAAGAAAGCTGAGTGCTGAAGAATTGATGCTTTTGAACTGTGGTGTTGGAGAAGACTCTTGAGAGTCCCTTAGGCTGCAAGGAGATCCAACCAGTCCATCCTAAGGGAGATCAGTCCTGGGTGTTCATTGGAAGAACTGATGCTGAAGCTGAAACTCCAATACTTTGGCCACCTGATGGGAAGAGCTGACTGGTTCGAATAGACCCTGATGCTGGGAAAGGTTGAGGGCAGGAGAAGAAGGGAACGACAGAGGATGGATGGTTGGATGGCATCACTGATTCGACGGACATGAGTTTGGGTAAACTCCGGGAGTTGGTGATGGACAGAGAGGCCTGGCATGCTGCGATTCATGGGGTGGCAGAGTTGGACACGACTGAGTGACTGAACTGAACTGAGTGAAGTACCAAGCAGCAACATGGAACGTGGACAGCCCAACTGGTAACCTGCCCTTTTCCTCATACTAAACAGCTCAATGAGCCACAGATTCATTCCTCCTACCCTAAGGGACACGGTCCCCAGTGGGCACTTGGAGTTTTTTCTTCCTGCGATGAAAACCCAGGAAGTGACTGTTGCCCCTGGTGACAGCAGCAGCCAGCTGTTCATCACAGCACCTGTGCCTTCAACTACCATTTCCCCAAAGCTCTGGGCTGAGCTGCTGGCCACCCCACAGAAATCTAGCATTTATAGTCACTTTGTGCTTCATATAGTCACTTTAGGACTTCCCTCATAGCTCAGTCAGTAAAGAAACTGCCTGCAGTGCAGGAGACCCGGGTCAATCCCTGGGTCAGGAAGATCCCCTGGAGAAGAAAATGACAACACCCTCCAGTATCCTTACCTGAAAAATCCCATGGACAGAAGAGCCTGGTAGGCTGCAGTCCATGGAGTTGCAAAGAGTCAGGCATGACTAAGTGACTAACACTTGTGCTTCATACTCTGCATGAAATATGCACAATGGGAAAACCATTTCATGTTCACCTTCTTGCTTCTATAAACACCCACATGTATTCATGGTAAGAGTTTTAATAAAACTCCTATGAGAACTGTATAGATGCAAGACTAAGTGAAGGTCTTTCTTAAAAATATTTCCAGTGTGGACATATTTTAAAGCTCTCCCAGGGGAGAAAGCAACTACTTATTTACAACGTTGTGCTGGGCACTTATTCCCCTATAGTCACTGGATGGCTCCTATTATCTCATTACTCTTTAATGGATAATAAGGCATATTTAGAAGAGAAGAGACCACATAGGAGGGAATTCTGCATGAGATTGTCACAGGGCGACCTAGGTGGAAAATAACAGACTATTAGTGAAATGCCAAACTGGAAAATAAGTACCTGAACACAACATCTGCAAGGTAACAAAGACAGAGAACAGCACTGAACTGTTTAAGCTCGAATCAATCTAAAAAGAATGCCAAAAAGAGCTAAAGCAAGGCTGGGGACCTGTTAGAGTGTAAAAAGTGTTTGCTTTCAGTTAGTTGAAGTATTTTCCACTCTGGCTTAAATTCTTTTTTTTTTTTTTTTCACATTCTCACTCTAAGGCTGTTTTTACAATAATCACTAATTATTCTTTTCTTCTTATATAAATTTCAGGTGTCGCTTAGTCTCTTAGTCTTGTCCAACTCTTTGCAACCCCAAGGACTGTAGCCAACCAGGCTCCTCTGTCCATGGGGATTCTCCAGGCAAGTATACTGCTGTACATTGCCATTTCTTTCTCCAGGGGATCTTCTGACCCAGGGATTAAAACCTGCATCTCCTGCATTGGCAGACCGCTTCTTTACCACTGAGCCACCAGGGAAGCCCTCAAGTTCTCACGCACACTTAGTCACTTAGTCATGTCCAGCACTTTGTAACCCCATGAACTGTAGCCCAGGAGGCTCCTCTGTCCACAGGAATTCTCCAGGCCAGAATTGAAGTGGGTTGCCAGTCCCTTCTCCAGGGGATCTTCCCAACACAAGGATGGAACTCAGGTCTCCCACATTGCAGGCAGATTCTTTACTAGCTGAGCTACCAGGGAATGTACAGCACTACAATTTGACATCTGTATACACTACAAAGTAATCACCACCACAAGTCTAGTTACCATCCATCACAATACAGTTGACTCACTTCACCTACTTTATTCACCTCCCAAGTGCCTTCCTTCCTGGTAACAGGTAATCTGATCTCTGTATCTATAAGTCTGGCTTTTGCTGCTGTTATTGTTTGTTCTGTTTTTAAATTCCACACAGGAGTGAAATCAGGTGGCATTTGTATTTCTCCATCTGACATTTCAATTAGTATAATACAGTTGAGGTCCATCCATGTTTTTGCAAATGGCAGGATATAATTCTTTTTATGGCTGAGTAGTATTTCATTATGTATATACACCACATATTCTTTATCCAGTCATCCATTGATGGACACTCAGGTTATTTCCATATCTTGGCTATAATAAAGAATGTAACAATGAACATAGGGGTGCATGTATCTTTTCAAATCATTGTATTCATGATCTTCAGATATAGTTCCAGAAGTGGGATTGCTGGATCACATGATAGCTCTATTTTTAATTTTTTGAGGAATATCCATACTCTTTTCCATAGTAGCTATGCCAATTTACACTCCCACTAACAGTGTACAAGTGTTCCCTTTTCTCCACACCCTCTCCAACATTCGTTATTTCTTGTCATTTCTACAATAACCATTCTAACATGTGTGAGGTGATGTGGTTTGATTTGCACTGTGGTTCTGATTTGCATCCCCTAATAATTAGTGATTTGAGCATCTTTTCCTGTGCTTGTTGACCACCTGTATGTCTTCTCTGGGAAAATGTCTACTCAGAGACATTTTAAAATTCAAATGCTTAAATTGAATTAGATTCTTTTATTTCGGTTATTGAACCACCATTATGCTTAAACAAATTGTGCGTGTGTGTATGTGTTCTGCAAAGTAAAAAGTTTGCTGTAGTTCATGGCCCACCTTGCACATGACCAGAATGGCAACAGCACATTCTTGGAAGGTCTCTGCTAACTGTGGCATCAGTTGCTTTTCACACCCGTGATTCAAACTGTTCAGTCAGCTAAAATGGATAACAAGTGACCTGGTCTAAATTACAGGAATTTGCAGGACAAGCTCCAGAAAGCACTCAGCCAAATGCCTGTGCAGTTCTATGAGACAACCCACAATTTCTTCTGGTAACGGTCCAGAGGCCCCCTTGACAAGGAGCAATTCTGATTCAGGGCCTCTTTAAGCCCATCCTGAAGTAAAAAGAGAGCATTTCTTGAGCAGTGAGTCACTTCCGGAGCTGAGGAGTGGCTGGGTTTTTAATTTATCTATTGAACTTCAGTCATGATGAGTAATAATCCTATAGGAAATATCTCTTCTTCACAGGAATGTCAATACCTGAAGCAGAGTGAATGATCTGTGCACTTCCTCACAGGACTCAGGAACACCAGGTTTTAAGTGGCCAATGAAAAATGCCTTTTACAGTTATGATAATACAAAAGAACCCTGAGATCTTGTGCCTGGTTCTTGTGTTTTTTTTCTTTTTTTCCACACACTAAAATATAGCTCATAAATATGTTGTTGATTTATAAAAGCTAGGAAAATTGAGTGTTCCTTAATTGCCTTTCTTCTCCCATAATTGCATCTTCAATTGTGTTGATGCTCACAGGAAAGGGAGGGAGCAATTTCAAGTCCTCTAAACACTTAACATTGTCAGGTCATATTCCAGGGCTTCACATATTTTATCTCACTTAACTTATATACCACCCTAGAAGATATGAGGTCTTATTGCTTCATTTTTGCAAAGAATATGAGATTCAGAGAAGCTATTTAGCTCTCCAAGGTCACAACATCAGTAAGTTTTATATAATCTGTCTGACTTTAAAGACCACACTCCTTCTATGACCTTATTTCCTTGAACCAGCTCAAAGTATTGACTAAAAATGGTGAAATGGTGATTTTTCTTCTTGACCTACCATAAAGATGAAACCCACATTGGTTGTGCTCTTGTAGATTACATTATTATGCTAAGCCATGACAAAAAATCAGAGAAACTCATTGTCTTGTTCTTTTTTTTAATCAGGTGCAGCTCGCTTCTTTGTTTTGTAGATTGCATTCAAACTTCATTCTCCGTCTACTTCCAAGATAACCCGAAGTAATTTACAAGCTGAAGCACAATGTGAAATATGACATTTACATCAGAAATAGAACTGAGTTGGTCAAAAGGAGCTAATCCATTCATTCAGTCATTCAGCAAGTATATATTAACCAGGTACTTCTCTAGAAGTCATCTTACTAGGAATCTATTACTATAATTAAGTATAGAGTAATGCTCTGTAATAAGAGGGAAAGGGAAGTGTGCTATATTACAAGTCTGCATTTTCTAATAAGTTAAAACTATAAATTTCACACTGGAGACAAAATATTCCTAGAACAAAAATCAAGTAGATAAGTCATCTGGATCTTTATAGACAGGGCACGAGTAACCTAGTGGAGAAAATCAACACTACCATTTTGCAAAGGACAGGATATGCTGATCAAATGGACAAGTCTTGAATCAATTTTCCATATGCTTACTCTCTACAGGAATGGCAGTCTTAGTCATCAAATAACATGGATCAATATCTGGCTCTGAGGGACTTCCCTGGAGGTTTAGTGGTTAAGAAGTTGCCTTCCAATGCTGGGGATATGGGTTTAACACCTGATTGGAGAACTGAGTTCCCACACATTGCAGGGCAGCTAAGCCCACATGCCACAACTAGAGAAGCCTGTGTGCCACAGCTAAGGCCCAAAGCAGCCACATAATAAATAAAAAAATATTTTAAAAATAACTGGCACTGAGAAGCATCTCTGAACAATCAGACAATAGTACGAATTTCCAGTTCTCACACTACACAGGGGAAAATATCCTCATCCTAGAAAACTTGTTTTTCAACAATGAATTCAGTACGAGATGATACCTGTCATCTATATATGCTATGGTAAGCTTTCAAAATAAATATGCAATAGGTCTAAAATATTTACCATAACAAGTGTTAGGTATTGTTTAGTTTTTGTGTTGTGGGATTTGGATGACAACTTCTCACGATACAGAAAGAGGAAAAGAATGTCTAAGACCTGTCTGAAGAAGCACCATTTGTTTCTTTGTGACTGACCCCGACTCTTCCAGCCTCCTTCCTACCCCCCACCCCATACATTTCCTGATTTGAAGTTGAGAAAAAATTGAACATAGTAAAGAGTCCTTCATGAAAATGCAGGGAGATTGCAAACACGGAGGTAATACAGTGGTAAGATGAGGTCTCCGTGTCATGATTCTTTGATTCTTAAAATATTGTCATCTTTCTTGGACCACTCCCTACTTGATATTCTGCAAGCCTTTGGCATTTCTGACAACCCTGGGGTTTTTTAGATCCTGTCCTCACTGCTTTTAGGACATAAGTGCTCTAGTGATGATCCCATTTGGATTGCTTCCCACCCTTACCCTCTCTTCTCTCAGCAACATACTGGCTCTGCCATGTCCCACTGCCCGCTCGCAGACAGACGCTTGACCCTCTGCTCAGCTCATTCTCCCTCTTCCTGAGGGAAACTTACTCATGTCTACTGTTGCCACTGACCCCTCAGTTTCTCCATGAATGCTCTCTTCCACAGAGCTGCAGCTTTGACTGTGCCATCTTGCTCCCACTTGCCTGGCAGTTATTTAATGGGTTCTCCCACCAGCACCTCAAACCCAACATGGAAGAAACAAAGCATGTTTTCTTACACTCTGTCTCATTCCACACACCGTGCAGTAGGCAAAGGCGCCCTCATTCACCTAGATACACAGAAAATTATTTGCCTGTGTTGGTCACTATACCTCAATAGTTTATAGAAAGGTGATATTTTAACTGCATATTGGTCATGAGTCACTTTGGGCATCCGATAAAGGTCGTATGCCCTTGTGGTGGTCATGAGACCAGGGCTGTCAGACCTCCAGTTGCAGCGAGCATCATTGACTGGGCACCCTGATTGCTGTGCTTAAAAACAGAGCTGCTGCCTTTGCATCCCAGCTGTGCCTCTGACTGGCTGTTCCCAGACAATTACTAAACACAGCAGGAATACTAAGGCACAGCCATTCCTGAGAGACAAGCGACTCCTCTGAGTAATTTGGCTGGAAGATCCCTCTACGGCCATTTTTGAACCTTCCTTAGATGGAATAGCATTCTAAAAGGATTCTACCAGAACTTCCTTCCTTCCCTCTCTGAAGGTTCTCCCAGCCTCTCCCAGATCCCTCCCCATTTTCGCCCACAGGAATTTTGCCTAAGAAAACTCTTAAATGTTTAAAAGGATCTTGACATCTGCTTATTGAGGGATGCCGTCTAAAAGAATCCTCTCCCCAGTAAAATCACACTTGCATTTCCACAAAATCTGACACACAAATTTGAGATTTGTGCATCCCCTTAGTTCACTCATGGGAGTGAACTTAGTTCACTTATAGGAGGAGCCCCTTGGCCACCATGATTGACCAGAGACATATTAATATACCTTTTGTTACCCAAACTTCATTGACCAGAGACGTATCAATACATTTTTAGAGAATGATACAATTGACATTACTGTGTGAAGTTGTTAAAGCTTAAAACTGACCAAGGGTTCATTATACAACTTAAATTGTCATTATCATTCACACTTTGTTCCATTAGGCTTTTGTTTCAACCTTCTGTATATTATAAACATAAAATTCTCAAAAGTGATACATCACAAGATGTTGAGTGAAGATTTTTTTTGGTGAAAATTACGTAGATGCTTTCTCTGATTGTCCAAGTGACATATTTACTAATGTCTCAGAAGATGATAGTTCTTCAGATGGTTCTTCAGAATATAGTTCTGATTCAGACGATGTGAATATTAGACCCACAAAAAGACAAAAAAACCTGGGACTTCCCTGTGGTTAGGATGCTGTGTTTCCAATGCAGGGATGCAGGGGACACGGGTTCGATATCTGGTTGGGGAACTAATATCCCACAGGTCTTGCTGTGCAGGGTTTCCAAAACTAAATAAATAAATAGACAAAAACCCGAGTGATTGATTCTAATACAGAGAGTGAAAATTAAACTCGCAGGGCTGGAGAATGCTCTACAAAAGAGTGGATTGGAGACATCTCACACAAAATTAGAAGACTTTCCAGGTGTGTCAAGAGTGTAGGTCTTCCCGGGTGGTGCTAGTGGTAAAGAACCCGCCTGCCGATGCAGGAAACTAGAGACGGGGTTGGATCCTGGGTCCAGAAGACTCCCCTGGAGAAGGGCATGGCAATCCACTCTAGTATTCTTGCCTAGAGAGTCCCGTGGAGAGAGGAGCCTGAAGGGCTATGCTCCATAGGGTCGCAAAGAGTCAGACACAACTGAAGTGACTCAGCGCACCACACAAGTGTAACTATAGAGTGCAGTAACCCGCAAAGTGTTAGTGAAATAGCACAATTAAGTTTTGGCCAGCCAAAATAAAAATCGCTGGCCACAGTTAGTTTCTGAAAGGATCCCCCAGTCAATAATGAGTTAAGAACTCCGCTGAGAACCTGCCCTTTTCTTTCCACCCCTACTACATTCCCTTTACTTCTGACTCATCTTTCACCTGATACACAAGACAGTCTTATAATTTATACCTCTCCTTCCAAATATCTTTTTGAAATTCATTATTCATGATCCTTTAACTTTTTTCTAAAGAGAAAATCTACTTGCATCATTCACCTGTTCATAAACTTCCATTACTTGGAGGATAGCCCATTGATCAAGGTTATGTCTGCTTCACTCAACCTTCCATATTCATCATCCTGCCTCAGGCACAAGGAAGGTTTAGTCATCCCTTACATGGCTCCCATATTCTAAAATGGCCTTTCTCTTAGCTTTGCAGGTTAAAAATGATCCTCCACCTTTAAGGCCCAGCGTGACTGCCACTTCCCTCCTGAATATCACTTTATACCTTCATCTCAACGCCCGTCGTAAGTGGTTTTATGAGGAGCTGCCTTCCCCCCTACCATGTAGATTCCACACAGACTGCTTATGGATGTTTTCTTCCCCACAGAGCAATGCCTTTCCCGTAGCAAGTGCTGAGTAACTATTTGTTGACCTGAACCACACCCAAGCACCTACAGAATAAACTCCATCCTTGTCACACGGGCATTTAAGATCTTCCATAATCATGCTCCTTACAGCACTTTCTCTACCATGACAAGATTGTCCTCAAGAAAACTTACACAAGGATGACTTTTGTGCCAGCAAATTGACCGTCTAGGGTCTGGTAGTCAGCTCTCAGAAACCAAAAGCGTGTCTTTCTCATTAGCCAGAGTCATGATGCAGAAAACCAGAATGCCAATTTCTTATTTTACAGCAAGAAATTCTTATTATGGAGATTGTGCGTGCTTAGTCATTCAGTCATGTCCAGCTCTTTGCGACCCCGTGGGCTGTAGCCCTCCAGCCACCACTGTCCATGGAATTTTCCAGGCAAGAATACTGACTGATTTGCCATTTCCTACTCCAGGGGATCTTCCTGATGCAGGGATCGAACCCACATCTCCTGAGTCACCTGCATTGGTAAGCAGATTCTTTACCACTGCACCACCTGCGAAGACTAGAATACCTAAAATGTCTACAATCAGTAATTACCTCTCTGCAGGCAAATCTAAAAGGAATGTTAAGTTACGATCAAAAGACTGATTGGTGAGTCAGAAAGAGAAGAAGAATCAGATTAGTTGAATATTCAATAAGATCATCAGTCCATTTATTTAATTCATCTAATTGAATATCTACTCAAGCCCTTTGATGCTGGCATTTCCCCATACTATATTCTTACCTACGAAGCCAAAAGACTATAAATCATTTGGAAACTCCCTTCTTCTTGACAAGAGTTTTATGGGGATGGCCAAATATCAGTTGCTAGATTTTAAAGACTGACTAACCCTCCTTTTTCTGATGGTTTTCTTTATGTGAGTTAATTTTACATATTGTATCTTGCTGCAGTGTAATCCCCTAGATCAGTAATACCACTAATATTTAAGGTGATTTGGCATAGCTGAACTCTGGCCCATTATGCATTGACAGCCTTCTCTCCTCTGTGTCCTTGGGAAAGTATATTGCTGTGGCCTCCTTGCTGTCCTCCAGGCATCTTCCACTTGTCCCCTTTACAGAGGGGCCAGCCCTGGCCTGCCTGCAATGTTTTCCCTGATAACACAGCTCACTCAACGAAAGCTGCCTCTTACTACTGCTGACCCTGGTACATTCTTTCTATCTGGCACACCCATCCCCTGACTGCTTCCTCTCCAAAGCCTGCCCTCTCCTTCAAGATTCAAATCAGATTCCAGTTTCTCCTTGTTATCCCCTCCAATCTGAACTCTCCCTGATTAGAATGAATGAATGAATGCTCTCATTCATTCTGGAGAGCACTTATTGGTCACTTTACCCTGTGCTACTTGAGTTTTTACTTAACCTTCTGTTGAGGGAATATGATACATCAACTAAATTGTAAACTCCTTGAAAACAAGACTTTTGCTTATAATGTGACAGTTTAGATGATTATAATGCGTTTACAGGGACAGGGAAGACTTTACTCAATACCGCTCTCCTTGTCAATTCTCCCCTCTGGCCTTGATGTTCCTCTCACTTACTATGGACCTTTCTGCTATAGTCCAGGCTTAAACCCTACTGGCTCCATCCTTGCATCCTGTTCCCCATCTCTGCCTTCCTCTCATCCCCTATCCTTTCCTGCTGCCTTGGCAGAGCCTATGAACTTCCCAGCCATCTCTCTCCTTCCTCAAACTAGCTCCAGAGGTGCACCCTGGCCTCCAGACTAGGAACCTTAACTCCAAGCTTCTTATCCTCCATCCCATCTGCGCCTCTACTCAAAATAAAACTGCATGTTCTTGCTGAGTGTGCTGGTCTTAGAGCACCTATCCCCCACTCTCCATCCCCAACCCCAGCTGGGGCGTCAGCAGAGTATACGTGGAAGCATAGTGATGATGGCCTCTGCTAAGTAGCAAGTTACTGAGTTATTCAGTCAGAACAAGATGTTCTGCTCCATTCCCTTGCATTTGCAGGAAGACTTTGTGTTGAGCTGCCCACACAATCAGCACCTTGGCCAGCAACAAAGGAATCTGGCTTCACACTGTAGCAGCATGGATTCTTCCCAGGCCAAGGCCATGGGGTTAAGACCAAGGATGACCAGGTCAACAGATATGGGTTCTAGGACTGAACAGAGTCATGGTGACCGCCAGGCACTCTCCACCATGCAAAGAAAAGGAAGGATCTGGGCAGTATTGATTCTCACATGAGTATTCATGGTAGGAGCTGGAGACTGGGCATGACTAGGTCTGAAAGCCTGCCTCTTCTGCTGACTCTGGCAGCAGCATTCAAGATTGTGAACAAGGAGAGGATAGAGAACTCAAATTTGGGAAAGTGGTGGCTCTCTGCTGCTGCTGCTAAGTTGCTTCAGTCATCTCTGACTGTGTGACCCCATAGACAGCAGCCCACCAGGCTCCCCCATCCCTGGGATTTTCCAGGCAAGAATACCGGAGTGGGTTGCCGTTTCCTTCTTCAATGCATGAAAGTGAAGTGAAAGTGAAGTCGCTCAGTCATGTCCAACTCTTTGTGACCCCATGGACTGCAGCCTACCAGGCTCCTCCATCCATGGGATTCTCCAGGCAAGAGTACTGGAGTGGGGTGCCATGGCGGCTCTCTAGGTCCCATCGTAGAAGAAAAGAAACAAAGTAGGAGGTTGTGCACTTCAGCCTTACCCAGGAAGCACTCTCAGCCAAGTCTACTCTCTAAAGAGCTCTACTCTGAGAACCCAGATGTGGCTGAACCAATAGGACATCTATAGGAAATGGACTGGGCCAGTCCCTTGGAGTGTAACTGGTATACTTACTGGTCTTTTCTTTAGCAAAACTGAGACTGAAAAAGCGTAAGACTCTGAGACAACAGCCAGAAAGAGAAATGCCCTTTGGAGGGGTTGTTCTCCCATAGGTAAAGAGCTGCTTTGGCAGCCTCTGTAAATTTCAGCAGGCCAGGTGAGGCCCCTACTGTACTCTTTCATGGGGGTTTACCCTCTACCCCTCCTCCCCACTAGTCAGATAGATATCAGAGAGGACATGACATCCACCAAACATGAGACGCCAGAATGAGGGGAGTTGGCAGACAATGGGGTCCCCAGTGGTGCCCCTCAGATGCAACACTGATATTCTCCACCACAATGGTATTCATCGTTTTAAAATGGCCTGTTTTTCCATTAAAAAAAAAAAAAAAAGATAAAGTATTAACTTGCTTGGAGTCACACAGCTAGTAAGAAGCAAAGCCAAGACTTGAACTTGCTTTGTCAGACACATAACCACTACACAGAGGTTAACTAAGTAAAGGTCAAAAATATTTTTTCTATTATTTTAAACGTAGTTTAACAAAAATCTTTCAGAAATGGAGTGTTCATTTCCATAGATTCAAAAATAGAGAAAAGGAAACATTTCTGCTCCCTAGTCACTGAACAAAAACAGAGACTGTCATGGTACGATCCTGATTTAACTCACACATCTTCAAAGAATTCCCCTAGGCCTTGCCTATGGGTGAACAAGAGGAGAAGACAGAGGAATCCTACCCAAACTGCACTGCTTTCTTTACATGACTTTGTTGCCCCCTCATTCCCCAAACGTATGCAAATGCACATTTCAGGGCTTGTCTCTGTGTACAACTGGTCCTCCACCCCCAGTACACCCTGGGAGCAGCCTGCACTACCTTTGGGCAGTATCTCTGTGCTTCCAGCTTCTGTGTACAAGTTTCCTTGTGCAGGTTCCTCCTTGCATGAACACACCTTTCCAGGAGTGGCGTGTGTGTCTGGAGCTTCCAGTCTTGTTGCCAGGTGGTTCCTCCTTGATGGAAACCCTAATGCCAATAGTTTTTCTCTAAGTCGTGCATTAAAAAACTGCATTGAGCTCCTGTGACCCAGATTTTGTGAGAAGCCAGAGGTTTACTCTCTGTTACATCCTGTGGAAAGTGGTTGCTGTCAAATCAATGTTTTTCTTTCTTTTTTTTTTTTTTCCTTCCATTTTTCTCTTATTTTTGGTCCATTTTTGGTGCAAACCTGCTTTCCTTCATATGGTAAAATCTACTTCCTACTAGAGTATTATTTGACTGTGAGTTCACCAATATATTTTATGGTCAATTTTAGCACATTATTTAATGCTCTGGAAGAGCATTTTAGCCAGTTCTTGATTCAGAATTGTTATCATGAATATACAGTATTTGATTCTTCTTTTAAAACTAGGGGTACAGTTGTTTGACAATATTGTGTTAGTTTCTGCTGTATGATGAAGTGAATCAGCTCTATGTATACATATGTCTATAAGGGATATAAGTATATGCCCTCCCTCTTGAATCTTGCTCTACCCACCCACATCCCACCCATCTAGGGTTATCACAGAGCACCGAGCTGAGTTCCCTGTACTACAGAGCAGGTTCCTGCTAGCTATCTATTTTACAGATGGTGGTGTATATATGTCAATCCCAATCTCCCAATTCATCCCACCCCCCGTCTCCGCACGTCCACATGTCTGCCCTCTATGTCTGCTTCTCTATTCCTGCCCTGCAAACAGGTTCATCTGTACCATTTTTCTAGATTCCACATACATACACTAATAGATGGAATTCGTTTTTCTCCTTCTGACTTGCCTCACTCTGTATGACAGTCTCTAGGTCCATCCACGTCTCCACTAATGCAATTTCATTCCTTTTGTTGGCTGAGCAATATCCCATTGTGCATATGTACATCTTCTTTACCCATTCATCGGTCAATGGGCATTTAAGTTGCCTATAGTATTTGATTCTTATATAAAGTATGATTCCATGTCTAGAATTGTTTTTCTTTATTATTATTATTATGGCTCTAGACTTAACGTTTCACTGGCTCTGACCATGTCTGTAGCTCCCACTGAGACCTCCTCTTTCTCTTCCTGGCCTGCCACACTGCTTCTCATCTGAAGAGGAGAAACCAGAGTCACTTACTCGTTAAGAAGTTTGGTCCAGGAGAGCCAGTAAATCTGAGAAGAACCAGGGAAGTGAATACATGGCTTTGTTTGAGTCAGTTTCACATGTGAGGCTTTTTAAGACTTCCTTCTGAGTCAGGGCTTTACTTTGGAGAGTTGAAGAAGTTAGGTAGATAAGTGGGGTATCTTATTCCTTTGGTCACCCCAGAGCATCCCAAAGGACAAAGGCGATCTTCTGTTGATTGACAACAGACTGGATTCCATCATCAACCTGAGGCTTTTCCTTGAAATGTCTCACATTTGTAGTTGTGCTCATGATATCTTGGCTGAGCAAAAATGTGTAAAGCAAAAAGACAGAGATACAATGTGCAACCATTACAGCTTTTTTCCCCAAGCTAAATTCTGGCCAACAGAGTGGTTAATGTCTTATTTGTGAGGTTCAGATACTTCTGGACTTACTAATGTGACATCCCAATTATTTGAGTAATGTAGGGCCTTTTCCAACAAAGGTTCGTCTAGTCAAAGGCTATGGTTTTTCCTGTGGTCGTGTATGGATGTGAGAGTTGGACTGTGAAGAAGGCTGAGCGCCGAAGAATTGATGCTTTTGAACTGTGGTGTTGGAGAAGACTCTTGAGAGTCCCTTGGACTGCAAGGAGATCCAACCAGTCCATTCTGAAGGAGATCAGCCCTGGGATTTCTTTGGAAGGAATGATGCTAAAGCTGAAACTCCAATATTTTGGCACCTCATGCGAAGAGTTGACTCATTGGAGAAGACTCTGATGCTGGGAGGGATTGGGGGCAGGAGGAGAAGGGGACGACAGAGGATGAGATGGCTGGATGGCATCACTGACTCGATGGACGTGAGTTTGAGTGAACTCCGGGAGTTGGTGATGGACAGGGAGGCCTGGCGTGCTGCGATTCATGGGGTCGCAAAGAGTCAGACACGACTGAGTGACTGATCTGATCTGATCTGATCTGAGGGCCTGGGGAATGTCCCCTCACATTTCTTTTTGTCTTGTCACCTTGTTTTTTAAATTTTTTTTAAATTATAGGGTAATTTCTTTACAATATTGTGAAGGTTTTTGCCATATATCTACATGAATCAGTATTAGTCATACATGTCCCCTGCCCCTGGAACGCCCCTCCCACCTTCCTCCCCCTCCCACCCCTCCAGGTTGTCACAGAGCAGTGGCCTTGGGTCCCCTGTGTCATCCAGCAAACTCCCACTGGCCATCTAGTTCACACATGGTAATGAATATGTTCCAATGCTATTCTCTCATATCACTCCACCCTCTCCTTCCCTCACTGTGTCCAAAATGTCTGAGTCTCCTTTGCGGCCCTGCAAGTAGAATTATCAGTACTATCTTTCTAGATTCCATATATATGCACCCCAGTTCCAGTTCAGTCGCTCAGTCATGTCCAACTCTTTGCGACCCCATGAACTGCAGCACGCCAGGCCTCCCTGTCCATCACCAACTCCCAGATTCACTCAAACTCATGTGCATCGAGTCAGTGATGTCATCCAGCCATCTCATCTTCTGTCATTCCCCTTCTCCTCCTGCCCCCAATCCCTCCCAGTATCAGGGTTTTTCCAATGAGTCAACTCTTCACATGAGGTAGCCAAAGTATTGAAATTTCAGCTTAGCATCAGTCCTTTCAATGAACACCCAGGACTGATCTCCTTTAGGATGGACTAGTTGGATCTCCTTGCAGTCCAAAGGACTCTCAAGAGTCTTCTCCAACACCACACTTTAAAAGCATCAATTCTTCAGCACTCAGCTTTCTTCACAGTCCAACTCTCACATCCATACATGACCACTGGAAAAACCATAGCCTTGACTAGATGGACCTTCGTTGGCAAAGTATGTCTCTGCTTTTGAATATGCTATCTAGGTTGGTCATAACTTTCCTTCCAAGAAGTGAGTGTCTTTTAATTTCATGGCTGAAATCATCTGCAGTGATTTGGAGCCCAGAAAAATAAAGTCTGACACTGTTTCCACTGTTTTCCCATCTATTTCCCATGAAGTGATGGGACTAGATGCCATGATCTTCGTTTTCTGAATATTGAGCTTTAAGCCTTCTTTTTCACTCTCCACTTTCACTTTCATCAAGAGGGTCTTTGAGTTCCTCTTCACTTTCTGCCATAAGGGTGGTGTCATCTCCATATCGGAGGTTATTGATATTTCTCCCGGCAATCTTGATTCCAGCTTGTGTTTCTTCCAGTTCAGTGTTTCTCATGATGTACTCTGCATATAAGTTAAATAAGCAGGGTGACAATATACAGCCTTGACGTACTCCTTTTCCTATTTGGAACCAGTCTGTTGTTCCATGTCCAGTTCTAACTGTTGCTTCCTGACCTTCATATAGGTTTCTCAAGAGGCAGGTCAGGTGGTCTGGTATTCCCATCTCTTTCAGAATTTTCCACAGTTTATTGTGATCCACACAGTCAAAGGCTTTGGCATAGTCAATAAAGCAGAAATAGATGTTTTTCTGGAACTCTTTTGCTTTTTCCATGATCCAGCGGATGTTGGCAATTTGATCTCTGGTTCCTCTGCCTTTTCTAAAACCAGCTTGAACATCAGGAAGTTCATGATTCACATATTGCTGAAGACTGGCTTGGAGAATTTTGAGCATTACTTTACTAGCGTGTGACATGAGTGCAATTGTGTGGTAGTTTGAGCATTCTTTGGCATTGCCTTTTTTTGGGATTGGAATGAAAACTGACCTTTTCCAGTCCTGTGGCCACTGCTCAGTTTTCCAAATTTGCTGGCATATTCAGTGCAGCACTTTCACAGCATCATCTTTCAGGATTTGAAAGAGCTCCATTGGAATTTCATCACCTGCACTAGCTTTGTTCATAGTGATGCTTTCTAAGGCCCACTTGACTTCACTTTCCAGGATGTCTGGCTCTAGGTCAGTGATCACACCATCGTGATTATCTGGGTCGTGAAGATCTTTTTTGTACAGTTCTTCTGTGTATTCTTGCCACCTCTTAATATCTTCTGCTTCTGTTAGGTCCATACCATTTCTGTCCTTTATCAAGCCCATCTTTGCATGAAATGTTCCCTTGGTATCTCTAATTTTCTTGAAGAGATCTCTAGTCTTTCCCATTCTGTTGTTTTCCTCTATTTCTTTGCATTGATCACTGAAGAAGGCTTTCTTATCTCTCCTTGCTATTCTTTGGAACTCTGCATTCAGATGCTTATATCTTTCCTTTGCTCCTTTGCTTTTCACTTATCTTCTTTTCACAGCAAGTTTAAGGCCTCCTCGGACAGCCAGTTTGCTTTTTTTGCGTTTCTTTTTCTTGGGTATGGTCTTGTTCCCTGTCTCCTGTACAATGTCATGAACCTCCATCCGTAGTTCATCAGGCACTCTATCTATCAGATCTAGTCCCTTAAATCTATTTCTCACTTCCACTGTATAATCATAAGGGATTTGATTTAGGTCATACCCGAATGCTCTAGTGGTTTTCCCTACTTTCTTCAATTTAAGTCTGAATTTGGCAATAAGGTGTTCATGATCTGAGGCACAGTCAGCTCCCAGTCTTGTTTTTGCTGTCTGTATAGAGCTTCTCCATCTTTGGCTGCAAAGAATATAATCAATCTGATTTTGGTGTTGACCATCTGGTGATGTCCATATGTAGAGTCTTCTCTTGTGTTGTTGGAAGAGGGTGTTTGCTATGACCAGTGCGTTTTGGCAAAACTCTATTAGCCTTTGCCCTGCTTCATTCTGTACTCCAAGGCCAAATTTGCCTGTTGCTCCAGGTGTTTCTTGACTTCCTACATTTATCTTTCTCTTTCTGACTTACTTCACTCTGTATAATACACTCTAGGTTCATCCACCTCATTGGAACTGACTCAAATGTGTTCCTTCTTATAACTGAGTAATATTCCTTTGTGTTTATATACCACAACTTCCTTATCCATTCATCTGTCGATGGACATTTAGATTGCTTCCATGCCCTAGCTATTGTAAATAATGCTGCAATGAACACTGGGGTTCAGGGTATATGCCCAGTAGTGGGATTGCTGGGTTGTATGGTAGCTTTATTCCTAGCTTTTTCAGAACTCTCCATACAGTTCTCCATATTGACTATATCAATTTGCATTCCCAGTGTAAGAATGTAACTTTCTTACAATGTAAGAGGGTTCCCTTTTCTTCACACCCTCTCCAGCATTTATTGTTTGTAGACTTTTTCATGATGGCCATTCTGTTCGTCACCTCTTTTTTAAAAAAATTATTTTATTTATTTATTTGGCTGCACCAGGTCTTAATTGCAGCATGTGGGATCTAGTTCCCTGACCAGGGATTGAACCTGGGCCCCCTGCATAGGGAGTATGGAGTCTTAGCTACTGGACCACTAGGGAGGTCCCTGTCTTGGTCACCTTTTAACTCTTGTCTTTCTTCCTTGGTCCTGTCTGTGAATGCTTGTCTTTCCAACTAGAGGCAGGGGCCCTGTCCTAAACCCTGCAACACCCACTCTAAAGCACCATGATTAAAGTTGAATAGTCCTCAAAGCCAGAGATTTATGGTCCAAATTCTCCCAAATTACATTCAGTAATAAGCAAACCCTTGTGATTCAGAGGACCTCCAGTTAATTAATTACAGGACCCAACTAAAATCATTTTTGGCAGATGTCGTCCCAAACCTAATTGATTCATATCCAATTATCTCATAAAACAGGTATAGTTACTTAGAAACTAAAACAAGTACATCTTTCCATTAATGCATCCTGGCAGTTTCATCAGAACACTGCTTTGATCAAAACTATGTTATCTGTGGGCACATTATCCAGGTTTTATACAGTCATTGAGGGGAACTAGTAACAACTGCTTAAACACTTTACAGGCCCCAAACTTCTTTTCATGCTCTACAGTGTAAAATTTTCAGGACTTAATCATTTTCTGAAGTACCAGAAAAGCCCCCAAACTATTTCTGAATGCCATTCTAGTTTTCTGCATCTGGCCTCCATGCAGTGGTAGGATGGCTGTCAATCCAAATAGAGAGCATATTTTTCCTAGTCATATTTCATAAAATGGTATCAAATTTCCATCTGTTTATTTTTTATTTCCAAAGGACCCTACTCCATCCCTGATTGACGTATTGCTTGCCTTTAATATAAGACAGTGCCGAAAAATACAATGCCGAACTGTCAACTGTCCAGTTCTTATCAAAACCTCAGGTTGAGATTGTTGGACAGTCATTTGAAATATATGACATATATATGACCCAACTCTACATAAAGTCTATCCTTCGATCAAAGTTGACATCAGAAGGCGCAGAACTGAAACAAGTGGCCTTGGCCTCTGCAGAATTGTCTTTCCTGAGCTGTGCTTCAGGAGTCATGCCCTTGAATTTGCTCTTGAGACACTAGAGGAAAAGTCTTATAAGACTACATGCCACATGTGCTGTAGGAATATGACTTGAAGACATTTACTCTCAGTCAGAGCCCCTTTTATGAACCTACTGTGAAATGCATTTTAGAATCCAAGCTAACATAATCTATAGCCACCCGAGGAGAGATAAACCTTGTTAAAAGCATGAGTGTCACTTACTCTGGGCCGCAATAATGGGTAGGTTCCTCCAGTCTGGATATCAATATGACGGTGCCTGGAGGAGCCCCTTAACTCAGGACCTTATGGATCCGTTAAAAACTCCAATGGGAACTATATACTTTATACTCTCTTGTAAACTTGAACCTTGCTTAGTTACAATGACAGGGGTTTCCGGACCATGAGGTTGTGGTATCAGCTCCCAGACCTGAATGAAAGGATTGGCTGTTTGGGACTTTGAGAATCATTTTGTTTTCCTTCTCTTGCCTTGCTCCATTTCTGCTAGTGAATATGCTCTACCCTGTTCTTGCTCCACACACCTCTGAATTGGGATCTTCTTTCTTGTTTCAGAGCATTTTCTGTGACAGTCTTTTGTGCCCTCACTCATGTTTACATCACAAGAACCTTTGGCAATTGTGGGCTGACACCACTGCAAGTGCCCCACACCAGGTTCATTTCCCAGCCCCAGCAAACTCTCTTTCTATCCTCAATACCTCCACGAAATCTGATACAGCTTGTCCAGCACCAAGGCAATGAGAGGGTTTATGTCTGCTTCTATGTCCTTGGAAAAGTAATTTTCTGTTGAATTGTACATTGAGCAGGAAGTTAGAGCACCAAGACAATCTCTGTCTGACTCTTCTAAGAAGCAGCTTCCCTAGCTCTGCAGCTCAGAAAAACACTGAAGACTTTTACTGCTAGCGTGGTGGGAGAAACAGGGCTGTGGTATCTTTGGACTTGAATTTGGAGCCTGGCTTTGCCTCCTATTCATAGGAAGTGTGTGATCCCAGGCAAGCTAGGTAATCTCTCTGAGGCAGCTTTATTTACAAATAGTACTTACCTTGGCAAGATTGTATGAAGCATTGCAAACTCTTGCTTCTCTTGAAGAAAGGACGGGGGAGGGCGAGGTGGGGAGAGGAGAGAGAGCAAGATAGATCTGTACATATTTTTTTCAATGAAAATGAAAATCTACATCTCCCTGTTTTTCCCTTGGACTCTGAGAAAGCTTAAAAGATAAATTGGATATTCAATTTGAACAGTGAAGTAGATAAAATCTTCTGACCTATAATTTTGAATGTTTATTTCTCCTGGATCTTTTTGTTCCCACTTTCACCTATTTCTTGGTCCTCCTTTAAAAATCATATTTATGGTTCATTATTTCATGTGGATTTTTTTATTCATGTGGGTTTTGAGCTCTGCTTGAGATTTGAAGAATGTCTCAAATCTTTTATGGAACGGGATGTGGCTACACATAAATATGCATATATTGCTTGTTCAGAGACGCTGTGAACATTTTTGTGGCTCTCTGTAATAATACACTGGAGAAAGCCATCTCGCACCCTGTCTTTCTTACTCTTCCCAGTGACCTTGTGAAACAGATATTATTCACTCCCATTTCTGAGAGGAGCAGCTCGGGCTCCAGGAGTGACTTTCCTCAGATTATTTAACCTCTCCCAAGGGTCAGAATTTCACAGGCAGCCCAAGCCTTTTGGACCCCAGGCTAATGCTCTTTCTTTCACCATGAAGCCGCCTCTCCAGAGAATTATTAGCTGTTTCAGATTTACTGTTGGGCTTAATAAATAATACCCATGGCAATAGCCCAGTCTGGGCATTTTATACGCACTGTCTCACTTAGCGCTTCCCACAGGCCAACCATGTAGCCGCTGTGTTAGCCTTTCTTATAAACCATGAACTACATGAAGGTGGGGGCTTCCCAGGTGGCTCAGTCAATAAATAATCTGTCTGCAGTGCAGTGGAGACTGCCTGCAAAGCAAGAGACCCAGGTTCGATCCCTGGGTCAGGAAGATCCCCTGGCAAAGGAAATGGCAACCCATTCCAATTGGACAATCCCATGAACAGAGAAGCCTGGTGGGCCACAGTCCAGAGGGCCGCAAATAGTCAGACACAACTTAGCTACTAAACCACCACCACATGAAGGCAGGCTTCCCAAGGTGAAGGTCAGTAAGGGGAGGGCTTGGGATTTGAACCCAGGTTCGTGCAACTTGAGAGTTCTTGCTCTTAACTACTACCCTCCAAGAGCACCAGCTCTGTCACTGAGTGACAGTTCCTGGGAGCCGTGTTCAAAGGACTCTGGGCTTGTGTGATGTCGCTGTGCAGCTGTGATAGAAGCAGACAGCAGCAGCAGGCTGGCCCTGCTCCCCTGACCTCTCCCTGGAAGGAAGCTGGCTCTAGGCAGGCTGCGATGGCTGGGCCACTAACCCACTGCCGCCCATCAAAGTCCCAGGCCTCTGTGATCTCATTCGGGTCTGTGAGGGCCACTATCACCGCCTTTGAGTCCCAGTTCACGCTCTCCTTAAGGGTCAATCTGTGAGCTGCGATTTTCTTAGCATTCTCTTTGCTGCCTGCTCTAAGATCTTCACATATATGATAATAACAAAATACGCATTCCAGGTACTGGCTCTTAGAAGTATCCGGGGACTGTTTTTGGAAGTATAATTATTACCTTGATGTCTCTTCTTTTTATCTTTGGGATTTATTCAGCTTTTGGAGGCTTTTACCTTAAGATATGCTTTTGGGTTACAATAAACAAGGCTAAATATTTCTGGAAATATTCAAAGAGGGAGTTCTTTTTCATCTTTTTAGGTGTACCAATTCTTTTCATGTGAGTAGGATTATTTTATTTTCTCTGTGGGAGGTTGCCCCTCTTGACCAAAGCTCCAGGTTGGCCTTTTTTGCTCTGTCCCTAGCTCCTAGCCACACCTGAGGTCCAACCTCCATCCACCAGTGCATAACTGATTGCAGACAGCTGCACAATTACCTGAAGCCCTGGTTTTGTTTAGGTTCTTTCCAGTCATAAAAGGGTTATAATACCACCCCTTCTACCTCTTGGGGGGGGTTAAGAAGATCTAATGAGATACTGTATGTTAAAGTGCTTTCAAAACCATATGCTGCCATAAAAATGTAAGATCACCACCGTGGTCCCTGGTGCAGACGTCTGTTAAAAGGGCACGTGCTTAATGCATCGGCCAGCGTTAATTACCAAAGCACTTGGGCCTGCAGCCTAATTATCTGAAAGAAGAGTTGAAAATTCTACAACTCTGTCATTTTGCCTACCTGTTAGGAATCGCAGGCATTGATTTGGGAACGGACGCTTTGATGACCAGCATTTTTATCCAGATCATAACGATCAAGTCTGCAGTGAATATGAGAAGAACAGGGTGTTGTGAGTGCTGCTTCCGTTACAGTGACACGTTTCACTCTTCCTGGAACGGGGGTTGGCAAATTACAGCCATGGGCCAAATGCAGCCCACACCTGTTATTTAGACACCCCACACGCTAAGAATGGCTTTTACCCTTTTAAATAACTGAAAAAAGATCAAAAGAAGAATCATATTTTGTGGCATGTGAAAATTATATGGAATTCAAATTTCAGTGTCTATAATGCTTTGACTTTTACAGATAAAATCTGTGAAAATGTGTTTTCTCTCCCGTTCTATAAATACCTACATAATATTCTCAATTTCGCCTGTCTGCCAGCAAAGTCTCAAATATGTACTATCTGGCCCTTTACACAGAAAGCTTGTTGACCCCTGTCTGGAAGCATTCATTCTGCACTTGAATCCAAGGCACTCAGAGGTTCTCAGCAATCTGAGTGCTGCCATGCCACCCAGGGACTTAATCTGTGCAGAGATTCTACGGCAGAGATGTTCTATATACAGAAAAGGCTGAGGCTTGGGCACCAGAAGGGCAGAAGGATCTGTCTGGGCCTCAGCTGGGATGGGAATGACCCAAACAGAAGAGAGATGTATCGACATAAAGCTAACAGTGGAAGGAAGCATCTCCCCAGTCCCCTTGGTGATGTGATGTGACGCAGATATGAGGAGGCCCTGCATGTGGTCCCAGTTCTCTCCCCACTCGACTCAACACTGTTTATTCCATTGGCGTCTTCCTTTCCTTACTGAGCAATAGGTGTTTTACTAAGTCTCTCTTGGGGATACGGAAGGAGGGAGTTTGCAAGGCTGAACGCACAGCACTTAGAGTCCCCTAACCTCCCCTGGGCTTTTCTCAGTGCCTCATTCCCACCCCCCGACCCCCAGCTGTCTGTTCAGCAGCCCATCCTCCTCTCCCACCACCTGAGTTGCTCCCAGCCCCTAAGAACCAGTGAGCCCCACAGTCTCTGCCTCTCGCCTTCTCTCTGGGCCTTTGACTCCCACTAACCACCCTCACCCCAAAGTCTGGGCCAGCCCTGCATCTCCACACTGACCAGTTAACTCTGCCTTGAGGTTTGCCAGCAAGTTCCCTCCTTACTGGGGGAGGAGGCAATAAACAACTTAAGAGCTTTCCCGACCCACAGAACACTGCGGCTGTGCAGCCGTGCCATGAGCGCCTCTGTTTGCGGTCTGCAAGTATTGGCCAGAGGCGCCATCTTTGCGGATTTCTCATACACGAGAGGGCAGAGACGTGGCTGAGGTCAACGGAACCGGGCCGAGGAGAACAGAACCGGGCCCGCAGCAGAGATGGAAATCAAAGCCTGAGGAATATTTTCCCCGCGGCTGCCAACACCCAGTGCGTGGAGTTGAGACCTGGAGAAACTGGAAAGGCCAGCTCAGAAGTGGCTGGAACTGTGCCAGGCTGGACAAAAACATCTGGAACCCCCTGTGGTTCTGGGGGCTCTCTGCCCACCAGTGTCTAGTCACGTCAGGTTTTATCTAGTCGGCAGTTCACATGTGCTCCGTGCTTTGTGCGATGTTGCAATGTCAGTTAAGCTACTTCACACAGCTTAGCTGATGAGGGATGGACTCAGGAGAACTGAAGAAGGGGAGGACAGTGCACAAACTGCCCAAGCTCCACGCAGTTAATGACCTGGGTACATTCACTGACCAGCCCTTTGATTAAGGCGGGGCGCAATCCCGGGGGATCTGGGAAGACAGTTGAGCCACCTGTGAGACCAAGGACAGAATGTTGCAGAGGACTTCAGGACAAGGGCCCTTTCCTGGGAATGTGCTATTGTAAGAAAATGAAAGCTTGTTTTGCCACCAACTCCTGGAAGCAGAAATGAAGTCTCAGGAAGTAAAATAACCCTGATTAGCATGGCACTACAGAGAAGCCTCCAGGGTCTGATTTCACGGCCCCTCTGGACTCTTTCTTCAGACAGTTAAGCACTCACAAGAAAATCCTTTCTCTTTATGTGGCTTCTTCAGCCGCATCACTTTGTGAAACAATTTTTGAAAGACGAAACACAATAAACCCCCATGCTTGTGTTTCTCTTATCTGTGATGCTTCTTGAAATTTTGAACTAATCTTTAATATGCTTAATTTCTGCCCCCCAAATCTCAACCATTAAATTAAAAAAAAAGGTGGGGGGGTGGAAAGCAGACGTCCCTTGTGTTACTCAGCAAGTGTGTGATTTCTAAGATTCTAAAAATCCTTCCAGCCCTGCTTATTTTGACAAAACTACTTAACACTTCAAGCAATGAACTATGGGGCATAAAAGTATAATCTGCAGAGAAAACCTTAATCCTCCATAGTAACCTATTTGAATCTCCTCAAACACATTTCGGTGTGTAGGCCTAGAGAATTAAGTCAATTGTTTGATCTGAGAAGAAAGGCAATTAGGGCACTCTCTTGATCTTTCTGGTTGAATTCTAGTCAGGGGCAGCCACTATTCTCAACAGCTCCATTTGAGACCCCTATTATTATAATAATAGAGGTGAGCATTAGAATTGCTACATTTAAGGGTCTTGCTGCATTTTCATTATGAGTTGTTTTATCTGAGAGTTTCCAGTGGTGATGGGCTAATATTCAGCATACAAATATTAAGCTGGGCTTTTTGTGTTTTTGTCTTTAAACTTCATTTAAAGCTTTTTCTTTAGTCAGACACATATTTCAGCAGAAATGAAAGAAAACTTTCAGAAGCAGCTATGGGGAGGCGGGACAGACGTGTTCATTCATGGCTGGGTTGTGGACAGAGATCTGATGTTGTCTTCAAAGGGACGTCTCTGGGGCCACTGACTATGCAAGGGGTAGTCATGAGGGAAAATGGGAGTTCCACCCTTATTTGCTTACAGCAGTTCCTGAATTTCCACATAGGAGCAACAGTGTAATTGCAGGTGCCAACTGCAGCTGTGCTTCGATATACAGTTGTGTGTGTGTGTTGGTCACGTCCGATTCTTTCCGACCCCACAGACTGTAGCCCACCAGGCTCTTCTGTCCATGGAATTCTCCAGGCAAGAATACTGGAGCGGGTTGCCATTCCCTTCTCCAGGGTATCTTCCTGACCCAGGGATAGAACCCAGGTCTCCTGTGTTGCAGACAGATTCTTTACCATCTGAGCCACCAAGGAAGCCCTAGATATAGTTATATGGGACTGAATAAAGATCTTTTGTATTTATCCATAGCAAGGGAGCTGCAGCTGGAGATGATGGGATCAGGTGACTAAAGCCTGTCCCAAGACACCCATTGGTGGCATCACGGATGACCAAGCCTTTCCTCAGGTTTCTGTGGCTTATCTCATCACCTAGAACAAAGCTCCTGGAGCTATTCTTTGTCCATTCATGTGAACTCCAGGCCTCAGAGAGGTCTGAGAGCAGCAGGTTCAGGAAGACGAAGGAGGTCAAGCTCCCCTGCTTCCTGCCGGATCGCACTGGGCTCAGGCTCTCCTCCTCCAGCCCCGAGCTCCCAGCCAAGTCCAGGGGCAGGAGGGCCAGAGTGGGTGCAGACGCTGTGCTGTCCAATGGCACATTCTCTTCACCTCAGAGTTCCTGCAGGAGGGTGGCTCAGAGGAAACTGGAGTTCTGCTCTAGGGTAGTTGAGGCTTGTGAAAGCACAGCAAGAGAAGTCTGGCTATTTTTATTCAGCCCACAGTGACAGCAAGCCCACAGAGAGCCCATGGTTCAAAGGTGGATTAGTGACGGTCCAGTCTGCCAGGAACTTGTGGTCTAACAGGCAAAGTCGGGTGAGTCAAGAGATGGTAACAACAGTGTGACAAATGTGGTTCGGGGTGAGCCCAAGGATATACACTTAACCTACATTTAAGGTCCAAGGGAAGGTCTGCAAGACATTGTTTCTGAGCTGAGGCTCAGAAGACGAGTAAGGAAGTGGCCTGTTTGGGGCACTGCAAGACCCGAGGGGGGAGAGAAAGGAGCAGGTGTTTATGTATCTGCAGTTTGTTCTCTGAGGCTGGAGTGCAGTGTGAGGGGGCAGGGCCAATAGGAGAAGCTGATGTCTGGGTGGGAGGGGATTGAATGCCAAGATAAGAAATTTGGGATTTATCCTACAGGGAAAGGGGAACCCATGACATATTTTTAAATAGGACAGTACCACGAAATGATTAACGATTTAGAAAGACAAAGGGAATGTGTTCACTTTCCAATACTGCAAAACAAATGACCACAAACTCAGTTGTCTAAAACACCATCCCTCACATAGCCAAAGTGACACATGAATTAATCATCATGGTCATCTAGTCCCCCAAAGAATTAGAGAACAGGCACTGCTGAATTGATTATTTCAGGGATGAGGGGAAAACCCTGAAATACACATGTGCCATAGAATTTAAACCTATGCCTAAACTCGAGCCTGCAGATATAATAGAGAGAATAAAGGATAAATGTAGATGACACCATGAGAAAGCAATGTATCACATGCAGAATGTGGGAAATTCCATGGAATAAGGGGACTGGAGGAAAGTTCCAGATTAAATATCAGTTCAGTTGTGTCCGACTCTTTGCAACCCAATTAACTGTAGCACGCCAGGCTTCCCTGTCCATCACCAGTTCCCGGAGCTTGCTCAAACTCACATCCATTGAGTTGGTGATGCCATCCAACCATCTCGTCCTCTTTGGTCCCCTTCTCCTCCTGCCTTCAATCTTGCTCAGCATCAGGGTTTTTTCCAATAAGTTACCTCTTCACATCAGGTGGTCAAAGTATTGGAGTTTCAGCTTCAGCATCAGTTCTCAGTACTGAGAATAAGACCCAGATTCCCTCACAGCCAATCCCTCCCATCAGGAAGCTTTCACAAGCCTCTTACCCTTATTCATCAGAGGGCAGACAGAATGAAGACTACAATCACAGAAAACTAATCAAACTGATTATATGGACCACAGCCTTGTCTAACTCAATGAAACTATGAGCCATGCCATGTAAGGCCACCCAAGACAGACAGGTCATGGAGGAGAGTTCTAACAAAACGTGGCCCACTGGAGAAGGGAATGGCAAACCTCTTCAGTATTCTTCCCTTAAGAACCCCATCAACAGTATGAAAAGGCCAAAAGATATGACAATGAAAGATGAATTCCCCAGGTTGGTAGGTGCCCAATATGCTACTGGAGGAGAGGGGAGAAACAACTCCAGAAAGATTAAATATAAGAGACATAAAATGAAGGCAACACATGGGTCCTGTTTGAATCCTTACTTGGACACACCAGCTATACGTTTGAGTATGGGCTGGTTATTAGAAGTTATTAAGGAGTTCTTGATAATTTTTAGGTGTCATAATGATACTGTGGTTAAAAACGAAATGTTTGACCTGAGAAAAGATGTTTTGTCATGGGGAGTATGCGATGGTGGACTCAATAGCTGGGTGGATTTGATGCTGTCAAAATCAAACTAAAGGTGGGTGTCCTCGGACCAACCCTCCCTCTCTCTGATTCCTTATATAACGCCTTATGTGCACGCGTACACAAGCTTCCCCTTCTCAACAGTGAGATTCCTGAGAACAAGGATGTTGCCTTCAGTCTTTCAGGCCCAGGATTATAGTGGGTGCTACAAATACCAATAAATCTTAGAATGAGCATTCTCCAAGCCCCTAACCCATATGTAAGAATTTACTTCATTTTGTGACTGTTATATTTTATCATGTCTTTCCATATAAAGGAATATTTCTGAACCATACATAAGCATGCTACAATTAAATCATGAGTGTGACAGCATTGGATCAATATAGTATCAGTAACAGGTGGGTGATGGAATTCCAGTTGAGCTATTTCAAATCCTAAAAGATGATACTGTTAAAGTGCTGCTCAACAGTGGCCACAGGACTAGAAAAGTTGTTTTCATTCCAATCCCAAAGAAAAGCAATGCCAAAGAATGCTCAAACTACCACACAATTTTACTCATCTTACATGTTAGCAAGATCAGATCAGATCAGTTGCTCAGTCGTGTCCGACTTTTTGCAACCCCATGAACTGCAGCACACCAGGCCTCCCTGTCCATCACCAACTTCCAGAGGTCACTCAGACTCACATCCATCGAGTCAGTGATGCCATCCAGCCATCTGATCCTCTGTCGTCCCCTTTTCCTTCTACCCCCAATCCCTCCCAGCATCAGAGTCTTCTCCAATGAGTCAACTCTTCACATGAGGTGGCCAAAATACTGGAGTTTCAGCTTTAGCATCATTCCTTCCAAAGAAATCCCAGGGCTGATCTCCTTCAGAATGGACTGGTTGGATCTCCTTGCAGTCCAAGGGACTCTCAAGAGTCTTCTCCAACACCACACTTCAAAAGCATCAATTCTTCGGCGCTCAGCCTTCTTCACAGTCCAGCTCTCACATCCATACATGACCACAGGAAAGACCATAGCCTTGACTAGGCGAACCTTTGTTGGCAAAGTGATATCTCTGCTTTTGAATATGCTATCTAGGTTGGTCATAACTTTCCTTCCAAGGAGTAAGCGTCTTTTAATTTCATGGCTGCAGTCACCATCTGCAGTGATTTTGGAGCCCAGAAAAAGAAAGTCTGACACTGTTTCAACTGTTTCTCCATCTATTTCCCATGTAGTGATGGGACCAGATGCCATGATCTTCGTTTTCTGAATGTTGAGCTTTAAGCCAACCTTTTCACTCTCCTCTTTCACTTTCATCAAGAGGCTTTTTAGTTCCTCTTCACTTTCTGCCATAAGGGTGGTGTCATCTGCATATCTGAGGTTATTGATATTTCTCCCAGCAATCTTGATTCCAACTTGTGTTTCTTCCAGTCCAGCATTTCTCATGATGTACTCTGCATATAAGTTAAATAAACATGGTGACATGTTAGCAAAGTAATGCTCAAAATTCTCCAAGCCAGACTTCAACAGTATGTGAACTGTGAACTTCCAGATGTTCAAGCTGGTTTTAGAAAAGGCAGAGGAACCAGAGGTCAAATTGCCAACATCCGTTGGATCACTGAAAAAGCAAGAGAGTTCCAGAAAAACATCTACCTCTGCTTTATTGACAATGCCAAAGCCTTTGACTGTGTGGATCACAACTAACTGTGGAAAATTCTTCAAGAGATGGGAATACCAGACCACCTGACCTGCCTCCTGAAAAATCTGTATGCAGGTCAAGAAGCAACAATTAGAACTGGACATGGAACAACAGACTGGTTCCAAATTAGGAAAGGAGTACATCAAGGATGTATATTGTCACCCTGCTTATTTAACTTATATGCAGAGTACATCATGAGAAATGCTGGGCTGGATGGAGCACAAGCTGGAATCAAGACTGCTGGGAGAAATATCAATAACCTCAGATATGCAGATGACACCACCCTTATAGCAGAAAGTGAAGAACTAAAGAGCCTCTTGATGAAAGTGAAAAAAGAGTGAAAAAGTTGGCTTAAACTCAACATTCAGAAAATGAAGATCATGGTATCTGGTCCCATCACTTCATAGGAAATAGATGTAAAATAATGGAAACAGTGAGAGATTTTATTTTCTTGGGCTCCAAAAATCACTGCAGATGGTGACTATAGCCATGAAGTCAAAGATCCTTGCTCCCTGGAAGAAAAGCTATGACCAACCTAGACAACACATTAAAAAGCAGAGACATCACTTTGCCAACAAAGGTCCATCTAGTCAAAGTTATTATTTCTCCAGCAGTCATGTGTGGATGTGAGAGTTGGATTATAAAGAAAACTGAGTGCAGAAGAATTGATGCTTTTGAACTGTGGCATTGGAGAAGACTCTTGAGAGTCCCTTGGACTGCAAGGAGATCCAACCAGTCCATCCTAAAGGAGATCAGTCCTGGGTGTTTATTGGAAGGACGGGTGTTGAAGCTGAAACTCCAATACTTTGGCCACCTGATTCGAAGAAGTGACTCATTGGAAAAGACTCTGATGCTGACCAAGATTGAAGGCAGGAGGAGAAGGGGACAACAGAGGAGGAGATGGTTGGACGGCATCACTAACTCTATGGACATGAGTTTGAGTGAACTCTGGGAGTTGGTGATGGACAGGGAAGCCTGGTATGCTGCAGTCCTTGGGGTTGCAGAGTCAAGGCACGAGTGAGCGACTGAAGTGACTTACGGACTGAACAGGTGGGTGAACTTTTTAAAAAAAAATCTGGTTAGGCTGGCAAATATTAAGCATTGTCCATGGGCTGCCTCAGACACTCTTGTGTTAGTGAAGGTACCACAAGTGGCTATAACAAATAAATCCCCAAATAGTGGTTTAACACATAGATGTTTGTTTCCCACTTTAGAGAAGTCCAAGCAGGATTCTCCTATCCTTGGAGGGGAGGTGGGGGTGAGGTGGGGGCTCTGTTCCCTGGTGCCATTCATGTTCTTACTGAGGGTGCTTTTTAAGGTCACCCTCCCTGGATGTCAGCATCCAGCCAGAGAACATGAGTAAGGGGATGGAGAGATGGCAAACATATTTCCGGCGCCACAGTCCAGAAGTTCTTCACATTCACCAGTGGGACTCTGTCACTTGGCCTCACTTCAACAAAGGTGGAACATGGTCCCCAATTGGGCATGCTCTTCCTGTAAATTTTACAAGAATAAACATGTTTTATGGCCAATTAAGTGTCTCTTCCACAGGTTGTTCTCTTAAATGTCCTGATATTTATACAAAAGAAATCAGAATGCCTTGTTATGTTTTATTTCATCCTTTATAAAATAAATAATGAGGATCTAGGGAAGATTTGAGGACCAGAAATTGGAATGGGATTCCCAGGTGGTACTAGTGGTAAAGAATCCACCTGCCAGCTCAGGAGATTTAAAAGACGCAGGTCTGATCCCTGAGTCAGAAAGATCCCTTGGAGGAGGATGTGGCAATCCACTCCAATATTCTGGCCTGAAGAATCCCATGGACAGAGGAGCATGGTGGGCTACAGTCTATGGGGCTGCAAAGAGTCAGACATGACTGAGCAACGAACACTCACAGCTGTGAAGAACAGACCTGCAAGACTTTAGTGTGTTGTTACTCCCTATTCAGAACAAGTAATTCATAAAGAGTCCTCTTTACTTTGTATAAGTTGATCAGAGGGAAATTTCACGAAGACTTCACAAACAAGGATGATGACAGAAATAATTCTAAAATAGTCATTTGGTTTAAGACAGCTCATCTAAAGCTGAAATAGTTCAGATGGGAGCCGAGTTTCCTCTCTGACATAAATTCATCTCATGTATGAAGCCTTTAGTTTCAAAGCTATAATACATCTCTGGAATGGTTTCCTGTCTCCATCCTGGGAAAATCAAGGTTGTCCTTTGTAGATGTACAAATACCACTGAGGTTTGTGTTGTTGTTCAGTCGCTCAGTTGTTTTGGAGTCTGTGACCCCATGGACTGCAGCACACCAGGCCTCCCTGTCCATCATCAACTCCCGGAGTTTACTCAAACTCATGTCCATTGAGTTGGTGACACCATCCAGTCATCTCATCCTCTGTCATCCCCTCCTCCTCCCACCTTCAATTTTTCCCGGCATCAGGGTCTTTTTCAGAGTCGGTTCTTCACATCAGGTGGCCAAAGTATTGGAGTTTCAGCTTCAGCATCAATCCTTCCAATGAATATTCTGGATTGATTTCCTTTAGGATTGACTGGTTGGCTCTCCTTGCAGTCCAAGGGACTCTCAAGAGTCTTCTCCAACACCACAGTTGAAAAGCATCAATTCTTCAGCACTCAGCCTTCTTTATGGTCCAGCTTTCACATCCATACATGATTACTGGAAAAACCATAGTTTTGACTATGTGGACATTTGTTGGCAAAGTAACATCTCTCCTTTTTAATATGCTGTCTAGGTTGGTCATAGCTTTTCTTCCAAGGAGACTTGTGAGTCCATTTCTAATCTTGAGCTCAGTTATCTGTGTTTGGCTATAAAACCATGGATGCATCTATTTATTCATCAACTTTACAGAGACATCCCACAGGCTCTAAAGTTCAGTAAAGCCAACTCAAGACCCAATTCTGCTTTAGTTTGGACATTGACAGTACAAAAATTAGCCTGGTGTTCTTTGCTTCATTTCTCCTATCTGGTTCTGAGTTAGGGATGATTTTGTCCCCAGGGGACATTTGGTTATGTCTGCAGACATTTTTGGATGTCAGAAGTGAGCAAAGAAATGCTACTGACATCTAATGAGCAAAGGCTAGGGATGTGGTTAAACATGCTAAAATGCAGAGGACAATCCCCTATCTAGCCCAGAATATCTCTGGTGCTGAGGCTGAGATGCCATGCCCAACTCCATGGCCTGTAGGTCCTAGCTCCCACGTATCTTTCAAATCCGTTCTGTCCCAGCGGCTCCATTCTCAATGCCTCAGTGCAGGCCTTCACCACATCTCTTGTGGAATACAATAGGATCCAAATGCACTTTCTTCCCACCCAGTCCTGTTGCTTCCTTGGAAGGAAATGTCCTTCTGTTTCTCACAAGCTCCCTCTCACCTTCGTGGTTCAGTTAACTCAAGTATTAATTCCTCTGAGATGCCTTCCCTTTCTGGCCTACTCTGTCCCTTCTTTTCCAGTCCAAGAGGCCCACTGTAGGTAGGTGCACCATCACACCATCATTGTCTGACTAGAACCTAAATGACTTAGAGAAGGAGTTTAATAATCAGCCTCCATAAATAATAACACAGCACAGTTGAATTAATGCATGATGTGCATTCTCGCCGGTGCTTCTCATGATCACAACTGGAAGGTGAGGAGACTGGACTGGATTGGATCAAAGGCAACGTTGAACCTGTGGCCACAGTGGCCTGCTGAGTTGGTCTGTGTGGCTACTGAGAGTTTCGCCACCGGCCTCATTACTGCTCAGGAGAGCCACCGAAGCTAACCTGCCCTGATGCGCCTTAATGTGCTCCACCACAAGAGCTTTTCTACTGTGTTATGGACTTCACTTCTTCAGGCTTCAAGAGCCATCAATATGGAGAGAAAACCTAAAAAGGTCAGAAAACTACAGAGAGGAAAAGTGCAGGCACAATGGGAAGTCCTGAGCAGCACGCTGGCTTTGGCGTTACTTTGATGCCCATGCAAGACAAGTCAAAGTGCTTGTTTAAAAAGTTCAAATATTTTCCCTTGCTTTTTTGCTCTAACATTTTCAAGGCTACTGATGAATTCAGCATTCTTTCCCTCCTAGTCCTCCTCTGGCAGAGAGGAGTCCCGAGACAACCTTTTCTTACAGGCACCATCTTACATTTGTACGATTAACAAGTTAAGAAATTCTAGAGAGGTCTTCTCTCTCAGTCCTTTCTCATGTGTGTGTGCACACACGTGTGTGGATGTGTTTATGTGTGTATGTGACAGTAGTTTGACAGCAACAAATTATCCACGACCTACATATTTTTTCAATAGATTTGCCAATAAATGTATACCATGGCACACAATATCCACATTAATATGCAGCCATGAATATAAATGTGGAGTTAACACTGAGAGATGATTTATTAGTTAATAAAAAAGGAAGGCTATGGAACTCACATACAGGGTATTCTATTGTGAAGGTGTACTTGAGCACATGTGCACACATGTGTATACACAGAAGATCTGACAATATAAAAATCTCTGGGTGACAGATTCATACATGACTTATTTTTTCAGCTTATGATTTCTACTTTCTCCACAATATTTCCAAAGTAACCTTTGTTTCTTTCTCCTGCTAGTAAAAGAAACATGTAACACATTCTCCAAATTTTCAACAAGGGATGTGTAACATTTAATAGTTACATATTAACACAAGAGAAGACCCTACACATGGACATTACCAGATGGTCAACACCGAAATCAGATTGATTATAGTCTTTGCAGCCAAAGATGGAGAAGCTCTGTATAGTCATATATAGTTTTTGCTCTATAGTCAGCAAAAACAAGACCGGGAGCTGACTGTGGCTCAGATCATGAACTCCTTATTGCCAAATTCATACTTAAATTGAAGAAAGTAGGGAAAACCACTAGACCATTCAGGTATGACCTAAATCAAATCCCTTATGATTATACAGTGGGAGTGAGAAATAGATATAAGGGCCTAGATCTGATTCATAGAGTGCCTGATGAACTATGGAATGAGGTTCGTGACATTGTACAGGAGACAGGGATCAAGACCATCCCCATGGAAAAGAAATGCAAAAAAGCAAAATGGCTGTCTGGGGAGGCCTTACAAACAGCTGTGAAAAGAAGAGAAGTGAAAAGCAAAGGAGAAAAGGAAAGATATAAGCATCTGAATGCAGAGTTCCAAAGAATAGCAAGGAAAGAAAGCCTTCCTCAGCAATGAATGCAAAGAAATAGAGGAAAGCAACAGAACGGGAAAGACTAGAGATCTCTTCAAGAAAATTAGAGATACCAAGGGAACATTTCATGCAAAGATGGGCTCGATAAAGGACAGAAATGGTATGGACCTAACAGAGGCAGAAGATATTAAGAAGAGGTGGCAAGAATACACAGAAGAACTGTACAAAAAGATCTTCACGACCCAGATAATCACGATGGTGTGATCACTCACCTAGAGCCAGACATCCTGGAATGTGAGGTCCAGTGGGCCTTAGAAAGATCACCATGAACAAAGCTAGTGGAGGTGATGGAATTCCAATGGAGCTCTTTCAAATCCTGAAAGATGATGCTGTGAAAGTGCTGCACTGAATATGCCAGCAAATTTGGAAAACTCAGCAGTGGCCACAGGACTGGAAAAGGTCAGTTTTCATTCCAATCCCAAAGAAAGGCAATGCCAAAGAATGCGCAAACTACCACACAATTGCACTCATGTCACACGCTAGTAAAGTAATGCTCAAAATTCTCCAAGCTAGTCTTCAGCAATATGTGAAAGGTGAACTTCCAGATGTTCAAGCTGGTTTTAGAAAAGGCAGAGGAACCAGAGATCAAACTGCCAACATCTGCTGGATCATGGAAAAAGCAAGAGAGTTTCAGAAAAACATCTATTTCTGCTTTATTGACCATGCCAGTGCCTTTGACTGTATGGGTCACAATAAACTGTGGAAAATTCTGAAAGAGATGGTAATACCAGACCACCTGACCTGCCTCTTGAAAAACCTATATGCAGGTCAGGAAGCAACAGTTAGAACTGGTCATGGAACAACAGACTGGTTCCAAATAGGGAAATGAGTACGTCAAGGCTGTATATTGTCACTCTGCTTATTTAACTTATATGCACAGTACATCATGAGAAACGCTGGCCTGATGGAGCACAAGCTGGAATCAAGACTGCTGGGAGAAATATCAATAACCTCAGATATGCAGATGACACCCCCCTTATGGCAGAAAGTGAAGAGGAACTCAAAGGCCTCTTGTTCAAAGTGAAAGAGGAGAGTGAAAAGTTGGCTTAAAGCTCAACATTCAGAAAACTATGATCATGGCATCTGGTCCCATCACTTCATGGCAAATAGACGGGGAAACAGTGAAAATAGTGGCAGACTTTATTTTTGGGGGCTCCAAAATCACTGCAGATGGTGATTGCACCCATGAAATTAAAAGACGCTTACTCCTTGGAAGGAAAGTTACAACCAACCTAGATAGCATATTAAAAAGCAGACACATTACTTTGTCATCAAAGGTCCGTCCAGTAAAGACTATGGTTTTTCCAGTCGTCATGTATGGATGTGAGAGTTGGGACTGTGAAGAAAGCTCAATACCGAAGAATTGATGCTTTTGAACTGTGGTGTTGGAGAAGACTCTTTAAAAGAGTCCCTTGGACTGCAATGAGATCCAACCAGTCCATTCTAAAGGAGATCAGTCCTGGGTGTTCACTGGAAGGACTGTTGCTAAAGCTGAAACTCCAATACTTTGGCCACCTCATGTGACGAGCTGACTCATTGGAGAAGACTCTGATGCTGGGAGGGATTGGGGGCAGGAGGAGAAGGGGACGACAGAGGATGAGATGGCTGGATGGCATCACTGACTCGATGACATGAGTTTGAGAAAACTCCAGGAGTTGGTGATGGACAGGGAGGTCTGGCATGGTGCAATTTATGGAGTCTCAAAGAGTTGGACACGACTAAGCGACTGAATTGAACTGAATAGTTACATAAAAAAGAAACCTTCCATCCTTTCTCAGCCTTTTGGCTAAGATCAAGTATAAAAAGAAACCCTCCAGATAACTAATGGGTCACTCTTCTTCCCATCTTAATTCACATGATGCCCTCCTGGGGAGCTTCCCCAACCACCTGATTGAAAACAGCACCGTGTTACTCCCTACTTTATTCTGGCCATCATCTACGTCACCTTGTGACATAACACATTTTATTTCCTGTCATTGTGTGTCTTCCTTCACTAGCATGCTCCTCCAAGGGCAGGGAATTTTATTTTTTTCACTGCTATAGCCCCAGGGCCTATAACAGTGCCAGACACATAGCTGACACTCACTAGATATCCGTTAGAGTAATGAAAAAAACATATTTGTTTTAAAAAAGAAATTTTGTCTTTATTAATAAGAAGCCAGTGAGGTTCAGTTTAAAATTAACATTAAAAAGATGTTACATCTTTTAATGCAATATTAGCCCTTTATTACAGGGACCTAATAAAGGAGTTGCTTGTAGCTGCCAAAATGTATGAACCCTCCTCTTCCTTCTGCCCACTCCCTCCCCAAATCCAACATAATTTCAAGATATTCTGAGACATTCTTGAAGTCTGTCTATAAATTTCTAAAAGGGTCCACTGACCCCAGGGTAAGAGCCCCTGATTTAAAGTGTCATCTGGCTTGGAATCATGATTTCTCCTGATTCTAGTGATTCAAGGAACATATGTGACTCAAATATCAGTCTTTCCCCCTTCCATTACCCAGTTAAATGTTAAAGGAACTCTTTCTACAAAGGACTCACTGGTTAGTGAGGGTAAGCATAATGTTTGCAGCTGAGAACCTGATAAACACCAAGATGAAAGCTGAAAATGGAGATTAATCCAGAGATTTCAAACAGTACAGGTATTTATAGAGCATAACCCAAATATCTGGTATAGTGATTTTTTTGCTTATCCACTGAAAGTCTGGAGTCACAGTCTCAGAAAGATAGAAAGAATAGGATCTATTCCACACAGAATATACATTTTTGATTTTATTGTTTAAAAAGCAAAATAACTGGGAATAGACACATTTACCCAAGTGAAGTTTTACATTAAATAGAAATCAAACACTTTGTAATAAAGGCCATCCAGCTAAAAACCAAATATGAGATCAGTAAAACGAGAATGATGTGACTTTGTGTTTTATTTCAATGGGCAGCCTTCATTCAGCGTCTCCACAAAAACTAGGCAAGGTCTCAATGGGCAGCAGTCACAGTTATTAGGCAAGTAAACACACCACCACTTCCGTCCGTGCCTTCCTTTATTTCTTTATGTCTTCAGTCTCATCTGGCTCTTTCTCTTGATGCTCTCTTTCCCACCTCATTTCTTTTAACTCTTGTCTGTATTTCCGTTCAATGAACCGCTTCTGATGGGCCATCTGGGGAAAGTTATCTGACACAAGGAGATATATTTTACACTTAATAAAGGAGAGCTACCAGTGCACAGAATGATGCAAACTAAACGCAACACACACACAAACAAACATGTATTTCACAGGAATATAGAGTTGCACTTTGTAAGGCAAGAGAAAAAAAATTGCTCATTTTCTTCTATCATTCAGGAACACAATTGAAGTCTAAATAGGCACCTGGTTCTGGATTTCAATATCTGATGTGAACTCAAGCATAAAAGGCACCGGAATACACAGTTGTTAAAACATAGTGTGTGACTTCAGCATGTTTCCAGCTAGGTATTTTAACACAGTTCTCCTAGCAACAAGTGATTTTTAGGGAGAGATTAAAGGCTATAGCAAAAATGAGTTGTATATTTTTACAAAGCTTAAACCCAAAACTTCAAACAAATAACAATATTATCACATCATTATTTACCAACAATTTTCCTCTTTCTGAACAGACGAAAAAGATCAGACCGACAAAAGGAGGAGGCCACATCTTAAGTCACCGTTTCTGATAATTCAATCTGTGAAGTTTACTCAAGAGACCCAAAGCTTATGAACAATAGCAACCCAAGTACAGCACTTTCATTTGGGGAAAGGACATATCGCTCAGTAGCACAGCTGAAGCTATATTTAGTTTGATATTTGAGCCCGTTCAAGGGTGTTGACGGGGTGGAAATCTTGATTAAGATGTAAAAATTTTACAATTCAGTTGTTATTTGTGATATGTAATGAGTGTAGCGGGGAAGGCAATGGCACCCCACCCCAGTACTTTTGCCTGGAAAATCCCATGGACGGAGGAGCCTGGCAGGCTCCAGTCCATGGGGTCGCTGAGAGTTGGATACGACTGAGTGACTTCCCTTTCACTTTTCACTTTCATGCATTGGAGAAGGAAATGGCAACCCACTCCAGTGTTCTTGCCTGGAGAATCCCAGGGACAGGGGAGCCTGGTGAGCTTCCGTCTGTGGGGTCGCACAGAGTCGGACACGACTGAAGTGACTTAGCAATGAGTGTAGCAATGGAGTAAGAAACCAAATACGGAACACGAAAGAGTCATCCTATACACTTATTCGACAAACACACAACACACTTCAACAACAAACATTACAAAGAGATGCATGAACAAATTAGAGGGACACGAGCTGTCTGGTAACTGGGTACGGTCTGTTAAACTCAAGAGGTACTACTTCATATTTAAAAATAAGGAGGGGACATATGTATTCCTACGGCTGATTCATGTTGAGTATGGCAGAAACCAACACAATATTGTAAAGCAGTTGTCCTCCAACTAAAAACAGATAAATTTTTAAGAAAAGTAAATTTTAAAAAAGTTAAAGAGAATCAGAGAGCATGGCATATTTGAGAGAGTGCTTGATTTTATTATGGATGAAGCATAATAAACATATACAGTATATTCCCAAACCCTCCTTCATCTTCACTCCCAATGGGTGGAAGACAGGGAGCGACAGGGTGGTGGGAAAAGAATATGAAAGACGAGTAAGGGCCTAAGAGTCAGTGATTGATTTTAAGCAAAAGAGAAACACAATGGCATCTGAATTTTAGAAATAAAATAGCAGTAAGATCCTATTCTCTAAGTATATTAAATTGATTCCTTACGTACTGTATGACACACAGGTTTCAAATATTGAGAGCATAATCCCACCACTCAGATATAACCATAAATAAGCTTTTAGAATATATCCTTATAATAAGCCCTTTTCCTATGAAGTAAATTTATACCTGACACACATATACACAATGTAAATGTGTACATATATGAATTAGACACACAAACACTTAAAATCATTCCCTGAGCCCAACTTACACTGGGACAGTACAGCTGTAAGCACACTTTGATGGATACATTTTTTTTTTACTTATTCTAGTAGTATAAGCGTTTTCCCGTATCATTACTCTTCAAAAATATTTTGATATTACAACATTTGGGCAAAGCTAGGGTTGGTAGACTACTGTCTACGGGACAAATCTAATTCTCTACCTGTTTTGGTAAATACGGTTTGACTGGAACACAGACACTAGCCATCTGTATTCTGCCTGAGTCTATGGGCCACAACATCAGAGCTGTGTAATTGTGATAAGAGTATTTACTATCTGGTGCTTTACAGAAAATGTTCGTCAACCTCTGGGATAATTTATCTAAACATTTCTCTATGTTCAAACACACAGTCTGAAGGACTGATTGATTTTTTTTAACTATTATAAATCAACTTGTCACAATCATCATGGTTATGGAAACATTCACTCATAATGCCAATTGTTTTCTTAGGTTTGACTTCTAGAAAGGAAATCTCTAGATCAAAGGGTACGGACGTCGTTCAGGACCTGACGCATACTGTCAAACTGCTTTCCTGCACTTTAAACTTTTATCTCCCACCAGTTTAGATGTGTAGGCCAGTCTTAGAATCAGCCATCTCTCCAAGTACTGTTTTATGGCTGAAAGCAAACAAATGAAAACTCCAAAGATTACCTTTAACAATCTTACAGGTGGAAAAATGGAGTCTCATTTTCATTACAATATATGTGACTGTAATAAAATAATTAATAAAATCCATATATATAATAGATTTTAAAAGCTCCTCAACAGAGTCAACAAAACTCTTAGTGAAATGGGGAACACGTGTACACCCGTGGTAGATGCATGTTGATGTATGGCAAAACCAATACAATATAGTAAAGTAAAAAAAAAAACTCTCAGTGAAGATACCATGGACTTGGGAGCCTGGGAATGATTCCCCTCCCCTTGGCCCCCAAGCTCTCATCTGCAGATTTCCGCATGGCTACTTGGCCCTCCTGCCTTTCTTGGAAATTCTCCCAGACTGAGCATCCAGAGCCTGTTCACTTTCAGCTTTCCACACTTTGCTCTCGCCCACGCTGCGCTGGCAGCTGAAGCCGATGGAACTGCACTGTCAGGTTCTGCCCACAGGTTTTGCTGGGCGGCACGATGTACCTCAGAAGAAAACTTCCTTGTGCTTAAGCCTTCAATTTACAGAAGACTCTGCAGTTCCCTACAGGGTCAATTATGTAATTTAAGTGTCTTCAACCCAGCTATCCTACCCTTGGGAATCCATTCCCCAGAACTAAAAGCACCAATATAGAGACTTTTAGTATCAACAATGATAAAAAGACAGAAACAGTATCCACCAAAAATTTTAAAAGCTGAATAAAATACGGCATATCCACAGCATGAAATATGATGCAGCCTTTAAGAAAGAATGAACTGGAGCCACTATGACCTGGAGGGCTGCCCGTGATGTATTATCTAGCAAGAAAAGATGGATGCAGAGAAGTACGTAAATATCCCACTTTAATTAAACAGTGGCCAAAGACCAAAAAAGAAAAAACCTTCACAGGTTTAAGATTTTAGAACTATAGAGAAATATATAGAATGAAATATACTAAGTCACTCACATGGGTTACCTGTGCTGAGTGGGACTCCATGCAAAATAGGAAAATGAAAATCAAAAAGCATTTGGGAATACTTTTTTTTGAATTATAAGCCTATTTTATACATATCTTACATTATACTACACTCTGTGCGGAGAATTATGAAGAAAAGAAGATCACATTTTATCAGTACTTACCATTTTTCTACTTTCCCATTTTCTATCCATAAAACACTCATTACATTATGAACATATAATTATAGAAAAAGAGATAGGCTTACATTTTTCAAGTGCATCCATTGCTGCTCCCATTTCTGCTTGCTGAATACTATTAAACAAAATGAAGACAAGGTACACTTTAAAGACTTTTTTCCCCCAAAACACAAAATATGGCTCCAATTTATTCAGGCTAGTTTTCATGTTTGGTGCATACAATTTTATCTGATTATTTCTACTGTCACATACTGAATTGCACAGATAGGAATATATACAAGGGCATGCAGAAATGTCATTTATCTGTACAAAGCCTGTTTAAGTTATTCGTTCCACACTTTCAACACTGCAATAAAACGCCTTCCACTTATATTAGGGTCTGAAGTACTTCTTACTTAAATTTGAACATCCTCAGTGTAAAGTTTAAGAGGCAAAGAGTAAAAAAATACACATACAGACAGACTTCAAATCACTTCTCAGTTTAAGATATAAATTGGAAGGTTCAAAGAAAGGTGATAACATATGAAATTCTTTTTACCTGAAGATGTGAGCATTTCCACAAAGCTCAAGTGAATAGTAATAAGAGATCAAGTGTCTAACGGCTGTGTCACGCACAGCATGTTTCATAAAATGCTTGCAGCAGTGAACAGACCTTACCTGTGTGCACACCTGCTAATGTGGTTTTCTCTAGGCAGCCAAAGCCCTTTATGCAATGGCATTCCCACTGCTCAAGGCCAATTCTCAAGTCTGGGGCTGAGTTTGGTGGGGATATTAAGCCTTTAGATTCACTTTGCTACTACCCTTGAACACTCTATACTCTAAGTTCAAAAAGACAGGCTGCAGAGTTTGGAAATACCAAGCAGATATTAATACTTCTCGGACACACAGGATGTTCATTTGAAGAAACTTAAAGTACCGTCCTCTCATACCTTGGTCCTTTCCCACAGCCAATTCTTTCTCCCTTGAAGTAGACAGCCACAGTGTAGGTCCTCGCATGGGATGGCCCCACTGTCTGCAGAGTCCTGAAAGGAAAAGGAAAGAGCAGTCATTATGTAAAGTGCGACTTAATTGTTACTGCTCATACATAACTCCACGAAAAATCATGTGACTTACTGCTGGGAGAGAGGAAGGCAAAAATAACAAGAAAATTAAAGGAGTACAGTTTTGATTTGCTAATATGACAAATATAGACAGCTTTGAAGTAGGAAAACTTTCAAATTCTATAGTGAATTTTTTTCGTGTGTGTATATAAATATATATATCCTCAAACCATTATGAACAGTATCTGAAGGCAAACAGTAAAGTATAAAATATTTTTTAAAAATTTCAAAGTGTTATTCCAAGTTATTATAAAATTAAAGTTAGCCATTTCAGTCTGTTCATTGTATTTCAGTGCTAATCACACAGCTAAAAATCACAAATATTTGGGTAATACACTGCAAGCCCTGTCTGAATAGCATCACATCCTTTATGGATTCTTTCTAATGAAAAATCAGAGATCGTTTCAAAGGTATGTTATAATCGGAGTACACAACACAACTGCCAAAAAACAAAACCCCGGGTGCTCTGGATATTAACGACAGGGTGCAGATTTCAAGTGTGGTAAAACTGATAACTTCATGGAAAAGGGAAATTAAAAGTAGCCAGCAAAGATAATGGGATGAACACAGTAATCTTGAAAAAAAAACTACGTAAAACAACCCCATCATCTTGATAAAAAAGAACAAGCTCGTCGCACGCTTTCATGGGGGGATTTATGAGAAGGGGGCAGTCATTTCCTTTGTCTGTGCTCACTGGGATGAAAGTATACGGATGGCTTCTTAAAGGTAGCGCTTATTATAGTAATCATGCCTGCACTATGAGGAGTTTATCACCCTCATTTTATTTATTGAACTTTAATTATCACTTTGATGAGGAGATACTTTGAGCCTTTCACGTAATACAGTCTAGATGTTCATTATGCTTATTAGACACATATTAAAGTGCTATTTCTAAACATTTGGGATTTTTTTCCCAATAAAGGAAACATTGTTCAGCAGTGACAGCTTCTTGGGACAATTTATAGCAGCCTGCTGTGGGGTGACTCAACCTTTTCTTGGCCTCACTTTTTCTTTTAGTGAAAAAGCCTATAACGTGTTGTGACTATTAAATAAAAACATAAAAAAGGATTTAAAATTCCCGGCTGCCACTCTGGTGTTTTCCCTTGAGTACTGTGAAGTCTGAGAAAGTCTACAGGATGGGGGTGGTGGTGAGGCTTTCATTTCATAAGAAACACACAAATGTGTATACTTGTACGCGTATGTAAATAGAGATGGGGGTAACCCTGTACTAAAGCTAGATATTTAAACATCCTTAAAAACACATATCCAGACCATACCTTGGGAGGCAACCCACTTATTTTGATAATCCCTCCCTTTTATAATTCCTCTTTGAAACCAGCTTCTGAAACCACCTTCTGAGCGTCTCAAGCTAATTACTCAACTTCAGAGTCAAACCTCCCATTTTCATCAAAACCGGTGTTATGTGTGTAGCAACCTGCATTTCCTTTGAATGACTTTTGGCTACTCCTCAAAGGATAAAGATGTGTCACTAAAGATATTCAAATGTACACAGCAGCTTTTGGTACACATCCTGGAAAGAAAAGTTCCAAATATTTGAATAACACAGCCGCGGTGAAGAACTGCCTGGCTTCCTACGGTGACTGCCTGTCAGGCGATCGGGACAGATGCCAGCAGGGCTTCAGAAAGAGAGACACCCAAGTACAGTGACAAATAAACAAGCACAGGCCGCCTAGTCTGGGTGTGCAGGCAGCACGGGTTATAAGAAATAAGAAGACAAACATAATAATGTATATAAAAACAATTTAACCCAAATTCTCTTATCTTGATCTCCTCATCTTTCTCCCAGGGAGCAGTTCACCATATTTTAGAGACGGAGAAAGCACAGATAATCAAATGTGACCCACTTACTTAGAGCAAAAAGACTCAGGCCCAGAGAGTTTCAGCGCTGGGCCCAGTCAGAGTCGAGAAGTCTCCCCCCAGGGCTCTCATCACCACTGCCACACGCAGTCAGCTCTTCCTCCTGGCACACGGAGGGCTATTCTATTCTGGGTCCGACAGCCTGCGGGCAGCACATACTCACTTGTACAGCGGAATGTCTGGTTCTTTTCCTTCTGTCCTAAGAGTGAGGCAGCACTGCTGAAGCTGGGACTTGGGGTCGTTCCAATCCTGATTCAAAATGAATTCCTGTAGCAAGTCCCCCAAACAGTACTTAGTAAAGGATTCTAAAATCACCAAGCATAGAGCAAACAACTAATTTAAATTTTATATGAGCTTACTTTTAATCGTGGAAAGAAACAAACATTCATGAAAGTATGAACGTATTCCAAGTCTTTATCAATGTATAGTGCTGCAATAAATGCTGAAAAAGAGAAAGGGTAACATAAGCCCTGATGCACTGCCATTTACTGGAAAGAGTGAGACTGAGCCTTTTAAGAAACATTTTGATAAGGTTTTCACCTTCCAAGCCCTCTTTATTTTTTAGCATTACCATTTCTTCTTGCTTCAAACAAGAACTACTCTTTATCACTAATATTAGAAACAGCAATAGAGATGTGTGATTAAGATGCAAAAACCACAAAGACCAAATTACATTTGTCTGAGGGCTAAATGAACAATTAGTCAGAACGATACACAAAATGCTGCTGTATATAGCAGGGAAAGAATGACATCAGGGAATGCAACCATGTTAACATCAAATAAATCAAAATAAAACTCGAAGATCAGATACAAGGCCAGAACAAGCACATCCGAAGGCCTGCTATTCTTAACACCAGTCTTGAGATCACCCACTGACAGGGTCTGTGTCACATTTCATGAACAGAAATGGGACCATCTATGGATTCAATCTGCCAAAAAGAAGGAAAAATAAATAGTGGGCTTAATGACAAAATAACTAAATTTGCATTAATAAACGGTGACCCGAAAGACAACTTCATTATAAAAGTTATCTTAAACAAATGCTGAGTATTTTTAAAGAAGGAGTTAAAAATAGCTTCTGTTGAGCAAAAACAAAGGCTACTGAGACTGATCACTCAACTTAATTTTTTTGTACTTTTAATGTTGTTACTTTTCTTTAATTGAAAAAGAGATTCTTTTAAGTTCCGTAGTCAGACTGCCTTTACACTTTGTAAATCAGCTGATTTGCATGGTAGACTTTAATATTTGTGTATAACTGCAGTTGTCAAAAATACCATTAATATTAAATTTTGAAAAAAGGTTCCAAGGCCCAGTGAATGGCCCACTTACTTTAAAGTAGTACCAGAAACAATAAAATTGTGCTTATAATCCTTTAATTAGCTTAACAGGATTACTTATAATGCTACTACACCATATCAAAAACTGTAAAAGATGACAGTGTTGTCCAGAGAGCTTTGAGTTCATTCACAATAGATAATAATTCTAGTATTCAGTGAATAAATTACCTTCTTTCCTCTATGCCCATATCTAAAGGTTGCTGGTGGCAAAAAAACAGCTATGATTCACTATTACCAGTCTTCACATTCTACTACTGTTTCGCACAAAGAGATTTGATGGCTAAGCTTTAGGATGGAGGGGGTGGGGGCGGGGGCACCAGTGAACACAGATGGAACATAAATCCATTATTCACATGTTTTAATTCCAAATTATTCTCTTTCAAACAAGCTTTGGAGAGAAGTATAAATCAAAATTAGTCAGACTATCATAATAAGGAGAAGTGGCAAACTTTGCATCTGCAGGGTAAGAGAAAAGCTTTCTCTGTAGGACTCACATTCCAAAAGGTCAGCCAAGGTCTTGGTTCTCAGGGCGACAGGTCTTTTGGTCTTGTCATTGGTGATGGCGTACTCCTGCATGCCCAGTTCCTCCGCCACCTTGGCCTGAGTTCTGTTATTCACCAAAGAGCTTCGCAACAGCTGGCCAAACAGAATTGAGATACATTAAGAAACCATTTCACTTCTGGTCTCTCTCTTGTTCCTGTGTTGGGTCCAATCAGCCTAGACCATCTCACGGACAGGGACATCTAGGCAAGCAATGGCTTATGTTTTCAACCACCGCCCTCAAGCAGCAGTGACAAACTCGATGTGCTTCCAGCTTCTTAATAACTTCCTCTGCTCCTGAATTTTACCTAACTGATCTTTAAATAGTTCATTTAGTTGTTTAGTAGCAGTGAGCAGTCTTGAGGGAGAGGCGGTAGTATAGTAAAGGTCAAAGATTCCATTAAGTTTAATGTTACTAAAAGAAGGAACATTAAAACTAGTAAAAATCAACTTATTGAAGTATAATTTACATCCAACAAAATACACCCATTTTAAGTAAAGTTAAACGATTTCTGACAAGCTTCTACATTTCCATCACCCAGACAAGTGCCCTGGCCCCTTGGTGGTCAATCAATCCACTCCATCTACCACCAGGCGACCTTGACCTGCTTTCTGTCACTGCACACTAGTTTTAAAGGAGCACTCTTTAAAAGTCAGAAATAAACTTCATGTTGTACGGCACTGATGCTAATTTTGATAATACAGGATTTGTAGAAGTGATGCTTTGGTATTAATTAAAATATTTAAATTATTAATTTACATTGTTACTTTTGTTCTTTTAAACATTTACACTATATATCCTGACTCACAGTTTTTCAAGCTGAGATCCTTTATTTTAATCAAATTAATATATAATTTTCATATTTCAACTTCAGGAATGCCAAACAAAAATTTCTACTAGGAATTTCAGTCAGCTAGGAATCCTCTAAGGACTGCCTAAGCAGTAGCATTAAACAGTGCATGAACACTGTACAACCAGTCCATAGTAGAGGTACCCATAAAACAAGCATGCCGTAGGAATTTAACAGTCACTGATCACTCACTAGGGAAGGTGGGGAGGGAGGCCAGGGAAAGTGGATAGACACAGAGATGAGAACTCACCAAACAAAAGCTGAAAGTTATCAACCCCAATCTGTAAGATCTGGGGAAATTAGGTACCTAAAACTTGAAGTTTTTCTTAAAAAGATAAAACAAACCCGTGGCCTAGTACCGTTCCTGCTAAGGAATCCCTGATGCCAGGGCCAAGGCACAGGAAGCAGCTGCAAGTAATGCTGGTATTATACCCGCTGCCGTTCCACATCGCACTTTGCTTATTAGATGCAAGTTTTATGCTCTGTGGCTCCATAGTGTCAACTGAGCTTATGAAAATCAAGATTTATTCTCAATGCCTGAGACTGCATCCTTGACAACAGATAAATAAGAAACAATATGTTCTTAATTTGTCTGACAATGATTCATGAAGCAGAAACACAACTTGATCTTCATAAGCCATGCTTGCTGTTGAGTTACAGACTATTATTATTCTTTGCTTGTCTCTGTTCCTTTCCTCCGCTCTCCCCCTAACTCTATCTTTTCTTCAACACAGTGTTTCATTAAAATTAATATCCACAGAGAAGTTCAAAATTAAAAAGGCCTAGCAAAATAATGTTCAAAGAAGACAGGATCAGGGAATTCCCTGGTGGTCCAGCAGTTAAGACTCAGAGCGTTCACTGCAGTGGCCCCGAGTTCAATCCCTGGTCAGGGAAGTAAGAAATCGCAAGTTGCAAAGCACAGCCAAAAACAAAAACACAACCAACAGGGTTGTGTGCCCACTAGTCTAAAACATGAGCTGGAAAGGAGACAGCTTTTTTAGTTTCAATTTATAGTCGGGGATGTTCACATAGTAGAGGCTGTTGGAGAACAGGAGGAGCTGTATTTTGAGAATACAGCTGTATTTTGAGAATACAGCTATGCTCAGCGAGCTGGGTTCTCAGTGTATGCTTTTGGTGAGAGAAGAAAACTCTAATAGGGGCTGTGTGTATGGAGATTTCATGCCTTAGAATCAACAAGCCTGATGTACACACATATGAGTACACAAACCATAACACATCACTGGTTACTGGGCCCCAGCCGCTGCCTTCCAGCGTCAGGGCTCCTCATCCAGTGCTGCGCAGTGATGCTGTCAGTGAGGATGGAAACAGAAATGCTACCAGTTAGAAACTCTACCAGTTTTATTTAAGATACGCCCTGACGGGTCTTAAAGCACCAACTGGTGGCCAGCAGAAAGTGAGATCTTTCAGTTCTTGCCAAAACGTAAAGCCGGAACCAAAAGTCAGGGGTGGAGAGAAGGAAGATATAAATCATCCACACTTTTAGAATTTCAGAATAAATCACGCTGTTTGCCAATGAGTGAGATCAGGAGGGGATCACAAGGCACAAAGCTACCGAAATATGGTCGTTCAGAGCAACAGCTGTGGAGGCTGATGCTAGGCCAGGCCCCGCGCAGCCAGCTGAAGATCCTGAGATGACCAGCATCCCGTGGCTGCCCTCCGCGAGCTGCTCAGCTCCACAGGAAGCTGCACACAGGTGGCCAAGCTGACAGCAGAGCCCACGGCACACGCACGCACTCCCCTCCAACCAGGTCTTCCAGAGGAGGAGACCTGGCCCCAGAGCAGCGACATTTCAGAGGCTTGTTGATCTGGCTGTTGTATCAGAATCATCAGGTAGTTCTGACACACTGGTACTTAGGCCTCTTTCCAAAAAGCAAGGAATTAGAATTTCAGGACATGTACATTTTTAAAAATTTCAGGTAGGTGGACTCTGATGAATATTACAGAGTCAGAACTGAAAAGAATGATCTGCCAGTGGCAGAAGAATGGGTGCTATGGTCTGAATGTTTGAGTTGCCCCAAAATTCACATGTTGAAATCCTAAAGAGGATGGTATCAGGTGATTAAGTCATGAGGGTGGACCCCTCATGAATGCGATCTGCACCCTTATAAAAGAAGCCCCATACTGATCTCTAGCCCCTTCCACCTTGTGAGGAGGGCACAGTGAGAAGTCTGTGAGCCAGAAGAAAGCCCTCACTGACCATGTTGGCACTCTGACCTCAGACTCTAGATCTCTAGGACTGTGAGCAATAAATTTCCGCTGTTCATAAGCCATCCTGTCTGTGGTACTTTGCTATCAGATCAGATCAGTCGCTCAGTCGTGTCCGACTCTTTGCGACCCCATGAACCGCAGCACGCCAGGCCTCCCTGTCCATCACCAGCTCCCGGAGGTCACTCAGACTCACATCCATCGAGTCAGTGATGCCATCCAGCCATCTCATCCTCTGTCGTCCTCTTCTCCTCCTGCCCTCAATCCCTCCCAGCATCAGAGTTTTCTCCAATGAGTCAACTCTTCGCATGAGGTGGCCAAAATACTGGAGTTTCAGCTTTAGCATCATTCCTTCTAAAGAAATTCCAGGATTGATCTCCTTCAGAATGGACTGGTTGGATCTTCTTGCAGTCCAAGGGACTCTCAAGAGTCTTCTCCAACACCACACTTCAAAAGCATCAATTCTTCGGCGCTCAGCCTTCTTCACAGTCCAGCTCTCACATCCATACATGACCACAGGAAAGACCATAGCCTTGACTAGGCGAACCTTTGTTGGTAAAGTAATGTCTCTGCTTTTGAATATGCTATCTAGGTTGGTCATAACTTTCCTTCCAAGGAGTAAGTGTCTTTTAATTTCATGGCTGCAGTCACCATCTGCAGTGATTTTGGAGCCCAGAAAAACAAAGTCTGACACTGTTTCCACTGTTTCCCCATCTATTTCCCATGCAGTGATGGGACCAGATGCCATGATCTTCGTTTTCTGAATGTTGAGCTTTAAGCCAACCTTTTCACTCTCCACTTTCACTTTCATCAAGAGGCTTTTTAGCCCCTCTTCACTTTCTGCCATAAGGGTGGTGTCATCTGCATATATGAGGTTATTGATATTTCTCCCGGCAATCTTGATTCCAACTTGTGTTTCTTCCAGTCCAGCATTTCTCATGATGTACTCTGCATATAAGTTAAATAAACATGGTGACAATATGCAGCCTTGACGTACTCCTTTTCCTATTTGGAACCAGTCTGTTGTTCCATGACCAGTTCTAACTGTTGCTTCCTGACCTGCATACAGATTTCTTAAGAGGCAGATCAGGTGGTCTGGTATTCCCATCTCTTTCAGAATTTTCCATAGTTTATTGTGATCCACACAGTCAAAGGCTTTGGCATAGTCAATAAAGCAGAAATAGATGTTTTTCTGGAACTCTTTTGCTTTTTCCATGATCCAGCGGATGTTGGCAATTTGATCTCTGGTTCCTCTGCCTTTTCTAAAACCAGCTTGAACATCAGGAAGTTCACGGTTCACATATTGCTGAAGCCTGGCTTGGAGAATTTTGAGCATTACTTTACTAGCGTGTGAGATGAGTGCAATTGTTCGGTAGTTTGAGCACTCCTTGGCATTGCCTTTCTTTGGGATTGGGATGAAAACTGACCTTTTCCAATCTTGTGGCCACTGCTGAGTTTTCCAAATGTGCTGGCATATTGAGTGTAGCACTTTCACAGCATCATCATTCAGGATTTGGAATAGCTCCACTGGAATTCCATCACATCCACTAACTTTGTTCGTAGTGATGCTTTCTAAGGCCCATTTGACTTCACATTCCAAGATGTCTGGCTCTAGGTCAGTGATCACATCATCATGATTATCTGGGTCTTGAAGCTCTTTTTTGTACAGTTCTTCTGTGTATTCTTGCCACCTCTTCTTAATATCTTCTGCTTCTGTTAGATCCACACCATCTCTGTCCTTTATTGTGCCCATCTTTGCATGAAATGTTCCTTTGGTATCTCTGATTTTCTTGAAGAGATCCCTAGTCTTTCCCATTCTGTTGTTTTCCTCTATTTCTTTGCATTGATCACTGAAGAAGGCTTTCTTATCTCTTCTTGCTATTCTTTGGAACTCCGCATTTAGATGTTTATATCTTTGCTATAGCAGCTGGAATAGACTAAGACAGTATGAAAGGGTTTTCTAGGAAGAGGAAACAGCTCATTCAAGAGCAAGGAGCCATGATACAGAAAGATGATTACTAGGTGGAACTGGAAGAGAAATCTCAGCCTGGTGGGAGGAGCTGATGCAGGTGAGTGAGGCTGGCTAGCCTCTGGGAAGGGAAAGCTGGCTGACCTCTGGGCAGAGAGAGTCTGGTAGGTGAGGTAAAGAAGCCCGTCTTTCCTGTAAGGGAAGAGGAATCCCAAAAGGTGTCAAATGGGAGCGGTGGCAAGGTTGTTTTCTGATTTTAGAAATACTATTTTGGTAGATGGGTTTGGATGGGGTAAGACACAAGGTGTGCAGATCCTGACGCTATAAACTATTATTTTACAAAGAAGAAAAAATTTTGGTAGAAATCTAGAAAACAAACATTAAGCACCCAAGTGAGCATGAGATACTTATTAGAATGTTTTGCAAACAGTGTCTTGAGTTAGATGTACCGGGTTGGCCAAAAAATTTGTTCAGGTTTTTCTGTAACATCCTACAGAAAAACACAAATGAACTTTCTGGCCAACCCAATACTTGTAAAAAAGCAAATGACTTGGCGCCAAGCTGCCTAGGTGCAAACTATGGCTCTACCACTTCCTCGCCAAGTGATCCTGTATAAGTTACTAAATCTCTCTGAGGCTCAGTTTCCACTTCCACTAAACGGAGAAAACAGTCCCTATCTCACAGGGATATGAGGAGAAGTACAGTGAATGTGTATACAATCTAAGCACAATGACTGACACATAGCAAACACACTGAAACACTAGCTGCTGTCGTGTGGCACTGCCGTTATCAGCCAAGACATGCTCAATTCGGGTTATGGTGAAAAGGTTATAGAAAGTTCTAGGAACTCCTTTGGATTTGTTTCCAATGCAAACATTCTGGATACCTGTTCACTGTCTTCAAAGCTCTCCATTTTACTAACTCAAACCTGTCCTTAACAACTTTTTTTGAAAACACTGCCTTACTCCCACCCACAAAAAAAAAAAAAACACATAAAATTTAATTTGCAATCACCAGAAAAAACAAGGAAAGCTGTACTAAGGGCTCACTATAAAGCTGAGAGGAAGACTGCTGAGTTCTTGAAGCAATGGCAAGGATCAACAAATTGCAAATTGTGATTTTGAGGATCCAGGATGTTTCCTATTATCTCAACACAGCAGTCTTTCCAAATTCAAATTTTACTAAGAAAAAGGTTTACTGGTTTAAAATAAGCAAAGAAACACTCTGGCACTCTTCCTTCAACTTCTACTCACTCTTGATTCTAAAGAGAAAAACCACAGCTGTGGGACATGAGCTACCGAAGAGGGCCCCCTAGTGTAAACAGGAGAGTCTGACTAATTATCCTGAAGACTTTAATGTAAGAGCATGGGGTGAAAGACAAATGTATTATTAAAAACGACAGTGATGTGCCTCACAGGTCTCTCATACCAAGAGTGGTGGCCAGATGGCCTCCATTTCCCATGAGAACTGAAGAAAAGGTAGGCAAATGCTAGCAGCCAGAGTGCAGGTCAGCGCCACACAGCCAGTTTACGACAGTGACGGACAAGCTCTCAAATAGGAGCTGTGGGATCTGCCCTCTCAGAGACCTGTCAGCTCAGACACCTGTTCATCTGATTCACGCCTCGTGCTGTCTGGAGGCAGCAGGGAAGGATTAGGTCAAGGCTTCCCAAAGTTTATCTGTAACCCTCGCTTTCTCACTGTCCCAATCATTCCTCTGTTTTGTTTTTCTTCTTTTTCTTTCTATAATCTTTTGGCCACACCACAAGGCACAGGGGAGAATCTTAGTTCCCCGACCAGGGATCGAACCTGTGCTGCCCTGCACTGGACGCATGGAGTCTTAACCACTGGACCACCAGGGAAGTCCCCTCCAAATCATTCCTCTAAAAATAAAAACTTCAAGATACCAATGAACTTACCTACACAACAGAAAACGACTCACAGACTTAGAGAACGAATTTATGAGTGCCAGGGAGCAGGATGGGAGAAGGAATAGTTAGGGAGCTTGGGATGGACAGGTACACACTGCTGTATTTAAAGTGGGTAACTGATGGACCTACTGTAAGACCTACTGTACAGCACAGGGAACTCTGCTCAGTGTTACGTGGCAGCCTGGATGGGAGGGAGTTTGGGGAAATGGATACCTGTATATGTACGCCTGGTCCCCTCAGTGTTCACCTGAAACTACCACAACACTGTTCATCAGCTATACCCCAATACAAAATAAAAAGTTAAAAAATAAATAAATAAATAAAAACAAAAATTTCTGCAAGTTCATCTTGCTTGTGGATACCAACACTGGGCACAGTGCACACTGCAGGCATGAGACTGGCAAGTACCTTTAGCTCTGTAGTTTGCAGTAAAGGCTAAGACAGGAGAAGGAAATAGACACAAAAACTCATACGCAAATGTTGAAAAGTTGCAAGTGTGACAAGAAAGGCATTCTTGTCTGAGTAAGTGCTCTTTGAGACCTCCTCACTATTTACCCCCTCACTATTCACCCTGACTCTACTGAGTAGGTTCTACCCTCAAAAGCCAAAAGTTCTATGAAATAGAACCTCCTTCCTCTACATCCCCATTTGAACTCCATCATCCCCAGACAACTGCATAAGCCTGACACTCCTTCCCAAACAGGCCTGCTTGAACACCCAACTTACAGAACACTCTGTTTTCCTCCATCAGCATTCAAAACTTGAAAACTGCAATTTCATTTGTTCAACTGTCCTTAGTCTCTATGAAACAAGTATGCAAGGGAATAGCTCCGGGCTAACTAACGCCTCCCTGCAGTTGTGTGCTCTTTAATCACAATAATGATTTTTAGCCATCCTTTCCCTGCCTCCCACCCAGCCAAATGCAACTGCAATAAGCAATCCTTCACAAATTTTAAATTACTTTTAACCCTTAGACATTCATAAATTAAGTTTTCGGCTTCTTTCCTTACACATAAAACATGCTATTTCTCTCCGATGCCACTTCCACTTCCCTCTCTATATGAGTTATCCATCCACAAAACTCTCATTCTTCTACTTATCAAATATGTATTGAGAGCTCACATATGCCAGACACTGCCGGGCATACAGTGATAAATAAAAATATGTTCTCACATAACTTTTGGGCTTGTGGGACAGGCAAACTCAAAAAATAAGTGTCAAGAAGGAGAAGAACATGGAGATTTGACTAGAGGGTTCCCCTTGCATGCAGCAGTCACGCCGGAACTGACATCTCAGGCAGAGGAGGAGCTAGCAGGCAGCTGAGAGGAGGAGCTTGAAGTAGAAGGGTCTCCAGGTAGAACAAACCCCACGGCAAGAGGGGGCCTAGAGGAACACGAAGCAGGCCAGGTGAAAAGGTGCGGAGTGAGAAGACGAAAATGTGACATGAGGTCAGGCAGGTGGACAGGCTTGTTCTTTAGTCACTCTCCAAAGAGCAAATGAAGAGCGTTAGTGTGGACTATGGTGATCATTCACTCAGCCTATTTGCTGAGCACAGACACGCCAGGACTGTTCAAACACCCAGGGAATCAGGGATGAAGAAGAGAGACAAAATACCTACCCTCATGGAGTTTACACTCTCGTGAGAGAGCACAGATGGTAAACAAGTAAAATATATAGTCTGTACTAAGGAGGAGAAGGAAGGAGAAAATGGGAGGTGAGATTCTAGACAGGAGGAGGGGAGCTAGGGATGAGGATGGGATTTTCCAGGCAAGAGTGCTGGAGTGGATTGCCATTTCCTTCTCCAGGGGATCTTTCCCACCCAGGAATCGAACCCAGGTCTCCCGCATTGCAGGCAGACACTTCACCATCTGAGCCACCAGGGAAGCCCACTATTCAAGCAGAGTAAAAGAAGGGCTCACTGGTGATAACATGTGAACAGAGGGGAGGGATCTGGCCATAGCAGGTGCAAAGGCCCCAAGGCAAAGGCCAGCTTAGTGTCCTGCCGAAATATCACAGAGGCTAAAGTGAAGTGGTTAGGAGAAAAAGTTAGAGATGACAGCAGGAAGGCTGGTCATACAGGGTCTTGTAGGTAACAACACTATCTTTTACCCTTGAGATGAGGTATCTTCAAAATGTTTTGCACAGAGGAGATTGTAATCTGACGTTTCTTTAAAAACAACCCCTTGAGATGATGTGCTGAACACAGACAGAGGGGTGGGGAAAGATGTACCAGTTGGGAGGCAATGGTTGTAATTTAAGGTAAGATAATCATGGTGCAGACCAAGTTGGTTTAACAGTGAAGCTGGTGAAAAGTAGTCATGTTTGAGACAAACCTTTAAGGTAAAATCAACAAGCTATGCTAATAGGTAGGAGGTGTTAGCATGAGACAGAGAAGAGTTAAGGCCAAGGTTTCTAGCCTGAGCAACTAGAACAGAATGGTCCTTACTGATATGGAAAACACCAAGGTTTGGGGGTAGAAATCAGTTTTGTTTTGCCCATGATAGGTTTGAGCTGCCTGATAGAAATGGATCTATAGATCGCTGTGGATCTATATAACCAAGTACATCTACAGATATGTAGACATATGAGTTTGGAGTTAGGGGGACAAGTAAGGGCTCAAGATATGAAACAGGAAGTAATGTATAGACATACTCAGACTCATGGAGAGGAAGTCAACAGAAAAGAGACAAGGCCTGAGAATGGGGGCACTCCAATATTGAGAGGTTGGGGAAGTGAAGAGGAACAACCAAAATGGACTAAAGATGGCCACTGTGGACACAATAGATTTACTGTGAAGATGCCACAGGCCGCAGCAGGTAACCTGGCCTGTGTGGAGAAAGAGCTGATTCAGGAAAGTCAGTGTAGGAAGCCATAACCCGTAATGCAGTCCAATAGGCATGAAACCTGAGACAACATCCCCCATGGGAGAGTACAAAAATGCCCACAGGAATGGCGAGGCCAGCTTTTCCAATAGTAACACACATCTCAGGGAGAAATCTGAACCAGCTACCTTGCCTACTGCTTTGGATAAGCACAACCCTAAGATTCCTATCCTTTGCAATGTGCAGTAAATGCCAGCGCCTCTAACCGGATCTCTTTGTTAATCATATTCCTGTAACACTGTGACAGCTGTGCAGAAACTACTGCCATGATCCAGGTGATGGCAGAAGATCTGGGTGATGAATTGAGGTGTCTACTCCAGCAGTAACGTGGTCAAAACTTGTGAATGGTCTAGGCTGGAGGGAAGGGAGGAAGCAGAGATGACTTCTAGGCTTCTGACTTACCACACTGGATGCGTAATGGTGCCCTTCAATTACTCAAGAAATAACCGGAAGAGGACCCAAATTTCAAGTTCAGCCTTGGATACACGGAGATGATGAGCAGGCAGCTGACACTGAAGCTCAGAAATGAGATGGGATTGAAGAAATCCATTCAGAAGTCTGCCTACAGCGGGAAACTAATGTTATATTTACAAAGAATGCCTATAAAAGTAAGAAGAGGAAATGCCTAGGAGTGAGCTTTGTGCATCCTGGAATATTCACCAGCTCTACAGAATAGGATGAGCCTGCAAAGGAGGCTGAGAAAGAGTAGCTCAAGAGCCGAGAGGAAAACCAGGAATATGAAGCATCACAGCAGCCCATGGGAGACAGTGGTTCAAGAAGGAGGGAGGAAGCACCTATGTCAGTGAGACATTTATGAGATGCAGTATCTTTTAAAATCTGTATTTCACTGATTTTAGATCATCTTTGTTTTGCCAGCAGATCTGTTGGTCCTGCTGATTTCTACCAAAGCCTTCTGTGAATACAGTTCAAAAAACCCTCCATATCAGAATTTTGTCATCTGTTAACATCTTTCTAATAAGGTATCCCCAAATTCTCTAATTTCAAGAGCGCAAAGCCAATGATAAACATATTTCGGATCAACTTAGTTACAACACTGAAGTCACTTTGGAAAGAACACAAAACTGGAGTCTCCAGCATAGTCGTGCTTTCACCTTTATCCAGATCTGGGCAGGGCTCATGCCTTTCTGAGTCCTGGTTTCAATATCTGTTCAGTGTTGGGGGAGGGGTTGGGACATATGTGCAGTGCCAAGAAGGGAAGCAATACATCTGTCAATCCATACCTTCCTCCTCCACAAAATTCTGGAGTTCACAATTGATTGGTGGGAATACAGGGGTAAACTGGAGAAGGCAATGGCACCCCACTCCAGTACTCTTGCCTGGAAAATCCCATGGATGGAGGAGCCAGGTAGGCTGCAGTCCATGGGGTTGCCAAGAGTCGGACACGACTGAGCGACTTCAGTTCACTTTTCACTTTCATGCATTGGAGAAGGAAATGGCAACCCACTCCAGTGCTCTTACTCGGAGAATCCCAGGGACGGCAAAGCCTGGTGGGCTGCCGTCTATGGGGTCGCATAGAGTCGGACACGACTGAAGCGACTTCGCAGCAGCAGCAGCACAGGGGTAAATGTGTATACTGAAGTCACATATTTTCAGCAGTGGCCTCTATATGCCCATAAAATGAATGACTGCTTCAAGCCATTTGCTTTAATCTGGCCATTTCTCAGACCAACCAGACACTCTGACAGCTATGAAGTCTATTCCCTAATGGCAGATACAGAAGCCAGCATTTATTGATTCCTAGATGCAGAGAAAGACACTAGATACTAGTTTATTTCTGGTAAATGCTCATATGTTGTTAAGCATTTAATATTAATTCAAAAGGAATTTCTTGTCAATCCAAAGGCAGTTAATTGTAAATGGTCATTAAACTGCTAATTTTAAACTAATTTTAAAAGTAAGCGTACTCCTGATTTCCCACAAAATGATACATAGGGTTTAGTAGAAACACAATAAATATTCATTCAATGAATGAACGAAAGGACCATATTTTGTTGGGTTTAGAAATTCTGCTGAAAAATTACATCTAAACATAGTCAAATAATCATATTCTCCCTAAATTCAATATCTGTGTCTCTCACATAAACTATTTCCAGGGTTCAGAGTTGCAAAGATAATATCAAATTCTATTCAAAGCAAAACATGCACAGAACTTGTAGAGATGCAAAGTATGAAAGACTTTTTATTTACCTCAAGCATAATGAGAATGTCTATACTCACAAGATGTCTTATGGTGTCTATTATTTTCTTTGCCCAATAAGGTATTTGCTTTCTCAATGCCCAGTCCTAGAGGGACTTCTCAAAGGTTATTCCTTGTGCAGGGAGATCATCATCACTGACTTCCAGATAGGTTTTGTTCTCCATTCCAGTTTTATTATTGATTGGTTTCACAGAGTAAAAACCATACGCAGCAAATAAAAAACTCGATAAAGTTTTATAAAATGAAACAAAAGTGAGAGGAATGGGAACCATTTCACTTTGTTCATAAATCAAACGTTTTCTCTCAACGTCCCTTTCAACTCCACACGGTCCAGCCAAACTAGGCTTCTGATCTTTCATGCTGTGCCCTTGTTTCAGCAGTCCTGATGCTCGTAATGTCTTTGCATAGAAACTTCTTCCCATTAATTCCCAATGGCCAAATCCTACTCATCCTTAAAGGCTCAAACATCATAATAACCATGAAGCCTTCTAGAAACTCCACAGCTAAAAGAAATCTTACTTAACCTAAATAGCATACTTTCCTTGTATAATATTTAACGTAGTACTCCCTTGTATTTATAGCTACTTATTTATACTTTTTATAGTGTACATGTATGTGTATACACACACACTTTTAACTATACATATATATACACACACACACATATACATATGTGTATATATACAGAAATAGAGAGAATTTGTAGTTGTTAACTTGCATTTTTAATTTCTTCTAGTAGTTTTTAAACTTCTTATGGACAGACTAGGCATCAAGTAATATTTGCTCCCCCCATGAAGCCTAACTCAGTGTCTTGTACCAAGTAGGCTATCACTAAATAAAGGAGTATAAAATGAGCTCTCATCATATATTGTTTCTGCATACAATTTACATAATGAAACAAAACCATATGCTAAGTCACCAAGAACTAAGTCACTAATTACATAAATATATATCTGGTTCTTGGAATCTTCACTTTCTATTACACAGCAAACCTGTTAGAGGAAATGGTTTTACACACACTCACAGTTAAGTGACCTTCGTGATGATCTGGAAAATGAATGAATAAGTACTCCGTGGCTACCAGCTGCATTATGGAGTCACCAAGGAATTCCATCCTCTGATTGTGGCCTCTGGGGGAAAAAAACATCAATGAAAAGAGATCAATAACCATTTGTAGATTCAAAAAAATAAAAAAAAATTTTGAGGTATGATTTTAAAAAGCAATGTGTTCATCTTGCTTAAAGCACAAAACTAAATACAACTCCCCAAAGCCCCTCAACTGAGAAGAGATCTGAGTCAATATACGTTCAGTTTCAAAGGAGAGTAAAGTGAGTACTATCTAAGGATTAAACAACTGCTGAAAGAAAGACTGGTAAATAGTACCTGGGCAGAAGTTGGGGAGAATCAATAGAAAAATAAAACACGGTTGAATCCTTGAACAACCTGGGTTTTAGCGGCAGTGACCCCCAGGCAGTCAAATATCCAGTTTAACTTTACAGTCAGTCCTCTGTACCATGGTTTGCACCTGCAGATTCAACCAAATGACACCATCCAGCACTGTAGCATGTACTTACTGAAAAACATCCATGTGTAAGTGGACCCATGTGGTTCAGACCTATGTGATTTAAGGGTCAACTGTATAGTACAGACAACAACCTTGCACAATCTTTACTCAGACAAAATACAACAAAAAGACCCAAGAATTTTCTATGCTAAATCTTTACCTTTTCATTGAAAAATAGACTCCAGTTTTCAAATCTGAATTCCAGGATAAGGACTAAAAAAATCTATGAAAAGATTCTTTTGTTTTTACAGTGTGAAGACAACTGTGAATATCTAATTTGGGGGAAGAAAACCTGATGAGTGTGTGTTGGCTGCTCAGTCGTGTCCTACTCTTTGTGACCCTGTGAACTGTAGCCCACCAGGTTCCTCTGTCTACAGGATTCTCCAGGCAAGAATACTGGAGTGGACTCTGGGGGAAGAAACCCAAAAACTGAATTAAGAAAAAAAAAAAAAAAAAAAAACAGTTTTGGTTACTTTATCAGTTATTTCATTAGGTCACATTCAAATCACTCACTTATAGCAGGGACTGGAGGGCCAAATTCACCCTATGGCCTGTTTCAGTAAATCAGGTTTAATTGGGACACAGCATGTTCATTCATTTATACTTTTATGTTACTTTTGTGTTACTTATGTTGCTTTTATGACACAGTTGAATCACCATGACTGTGACCACCTGGCCTGTGTCTTCATAGGAAAAATTTTTACTTCTTTCACACTTATAAAGAAATAAGATTCATGACAATGAGACCAAAAATACTGGATTACAGCACATGCCCTGGTCTACACCAGTGTCTAGCTGCTCATCCATCTGACGATGTGACTTCCCTGGAAATATGTTTGAAACCCCAATTCCTTGAAAGGGCACACAGCAAAAGTTTGGGACTGTGTGCCCAAATGGTCATGTTAGAACTACAAGAGTATTTCTAACTCACAGGGTCAGATGGTTAAATCCCACAGTTCTCAATGTGAATGCTCTTGCCAAAAGTCGAACATGTGTAAAAATTACTCCAATTGCATCTTCAAATTCAGTAAGTTTCTGTAGAACTGGAGAAGTCTCAATAAGTTGTCGATCAGTATTTGGCTCTTGAAGCTACAAGAAGGAACAAATAAATATCACAGGCAGTTTTTAGTTACAAATGTAATTATCAATTCTAAGTGTTTTGTAAACTTCTTGTTCCCACAGGCAGAAATTTCTGAAATGCCAATAAAACATGAAAGCTTCTTTCTCATCCCTTAGAATGGCAAACAAACCTAATATTTAAAGAAGGATCAAATAATATTTTCCAACCTTCTATCAGATTTCAAGGCCAAATACTATACACAGATAGTTCAAAATCCTAAGTATTATACTAGCTCTCCAAGGAAGAGGCAAGCTGAAGAACCCCTCCTAGGGAATCTATCTATCTATCTATCTATCTGGGAACTCAGCAGTTCTCAAACTTTCAGTTCAGTTCAGCCGCTCAGTCGTGTCTGACTCTGCAACCCCATGAATCGCAGCCTCCCTGTCCATCACTATCTCCCAGAGTTCACTCAAACTCACATCCATCGTGTCAGTGATGCCATCCAGCCATCTCATCCTCTGTAGTCCCCTTCTCCTCTTGTCCCCAGTCCCTCCCAGCATCAGAGAGTCTTTTCCAATGAGTCAACTCTTTGCATGAGGTGGCCAAAGTATTGGAGTTTCAGCTTTAGCATCATTCCTTCCAAACATCCAGGGCTGACCTCCTTTATGATGGACTCAAACTTTAGTACTCATCAAACTTGCAGTACTTGTTAAAAGAAGATGGCAAGGCCCTGCACCCAGAGTTTCTCACTCAGTATGACTGGAATAAGGGCCAGGAATCTGTCTTTCTGGTAAGTTCCCAGGTAACACAGATGCTGCAGGCATGGGGATCAGCTTTTGAGAATCACTGCGTTGAATAACTTGACCACTGTGTATCTTTCAAGGGGTTAATCTATTTTGGCAAATGATCATCATTAAACTGGATTCAGCTTACATTGGAGATTATTATATTAATACCACTAGGCAGCTGCTCCACGTAACAATGAGCCTTTAACCACTAGCAGAGAGCAAGTATAAAACATCTGAAATGGATATTTTCAGGAACTTTGGGCTAGTTCATATTCATAAAATACTTCTAAAATACTCTGAATTAATGTCACTTCTTACTGTGAAGCCTCTTATAAAAGAGTTCAGCCACTAGTGATGATTATATATATATAATATATATACAAAAATTCATACGTATGAGTATACATTTACATGTATATATTTATATATGTCTCCAAGGTAAAATGGTAATAAAAGCAAAGAAGAGTGAGAATTTTTGAAACAACTGGGGGAAAGAGTGTCACCATATATAGATCTTTTAAATTCTAAAATCTTGAATAAAGTCATTATACTCTACTAAAATTTTAATTTACAATGTTTTATGCAACTGAAGTCAAATCTCTGAATTTCTAAGATACAAATTAGGTTACAATTTAGCAATGTTAATTTAGTATTTGTTCTACTTTGTGATAAGCCCAGACCTGCTTCCATATTATTTTCCCTATAATAGCAGGCATGTAGACACACTGGCGGAGAAGGCAATGGCAAGCCACTCCAGTACTCTTGCCTGGAGAATCCAATGGATGGAGGAGCCTGCTGGGCTGCAGTCCATGGGGTCACTATGAGTTGGACGTGACTGAGCGACTTCACTTTCACTTTTCACTTTCACACAATGGAGAAGGCAATGGCAACCCACTCCAGTGTTCTTGCCTGGAGAATCCCAGGGACGGCAGAGCCTGGTGGACTGCCGTCTATGGGGTCGCACAGAGTTGGACACGACTGAAGCGACTTAGCAGCAGCAGCAGCAGCAGCAGACACACTGGAGACAACACACTATGTCTTGAGTATCACTATTCTGGGGATAAAGGGGACCAAACCACAGCCACACAAATAGCTCTTCCTGCCTTTCGAGTGATGGCAACTCCCAGTGCTTCACCCACCTCACCCCAGACCACAAAAACACAATGCACGGCCTCGTTTTAGTATTTGTTCCAAAGTTCTCCAGTCTGATACCCCAGCTTTAAGTCATAATGCCATTGACGGGAATCAAAGGATAAAAGCAGAAGGGGACAAAAGGCAAAGTGAAGCATCGTGAGTACCTGGAGTTACAAAGCTCACTGCAGACAGGAAGGTCACACTTACCTGGAGTGGGTGGAGAGGATAATTGAGCCAGACTTCGCGCAGGTCCTGGAAAATGGAGTGATGCCTTTAATGCTCGAGGGAGTCATTTAACACACTCTAGAGTACTAAATAAAATGCCATTATGTGAAATACTGAACTATTTCAGATGCTGACTCCACTTACTGCAAATTCGATAGTACTGGCAAATGAATTTTTTAAAAGTGTTTTCACCACTCCAACTGCCTGTAGTGACTCTAATTAGCCTATTAAGCTGGGGAGGAAAAGAGCCACCCCCGCCCCCAGGAGTCAACAACACCTTTTAAAACTAAGTTACACATTCGCTTAACCTATTACAGTGGATTAAGCTGCTGTTTTAATTATATGTTTTAGTTTACCATTCCCCAGAAATGTTCATCGCCTGTGCCTTTTGGAATTAAAACTCATCTCGAATGGTCCTTTACTTGGGCACTAATTCGTTATCATCGAGTAACTTTAACATGGGAGTGGAAAACAACCACATCTACTTCCTAAACTCTGAGATTTGTGAGACCACACTTTTACTGTGGGTCACTACTAATGTATACTTGAAATAAGAGAATAAATTAAAGTATTAATTTTGTAGAAAATCCTAATATGCTATTTTATCCACTGAGTTAAATCCAGAGGCATTTATAATAGACCTTCCTCAGGATTAAAGTGTTTTTCCTTCAGTTTTAGACTCCAGGGAGCCTCTAACTGAATCTCCTTTGGGCCTCGACAACTGGTTTGTGAAATAAATGGCAAAATTTTTTAAAGAAAAAAAAAAATTTTTTTTTTAAATTTTTGGAGAGGAAAAGTATAGTAAAATGTATTATGATGTGATACAGATGATAACAAAGGGAAATAAAAATACCTGATAATTTTGTACATCTTGCATATTAAAATATGTCTAGGTTTTGTTTTTGGTATTTTATTTTTGCGAATTTTTTTTTTTAAGTTTAAATATCAAACTGTTCTTTTAAAGAACTTCTCTTAACCAATTCAATAACCTTTCCCTGGAATTCTCTGTAGCATAAATTACACTGAATGTCACTCCCTTCCTGTGACTTTCTCAAGTTTTCTCACTGCTTTTCCTCCCCCTGCTATACCTGAAACAGACATGCACTCAACTTCCACCAAGAGCCTGACCTACCCACTACCTGTTTCTCTGGAGTGCCCGCCGCCCCCACTGCTTTAGCTGCTGCCTGTTTAAATCATCTGCTCACCTCTGCTGCAGTTCTGACCTCTCATCCAAGCTACACATCCGTAACTCTAAGCACCTTAATTGGCGTCTTTACCTCATATCCAAGTGACCAAATCATCACTTTTTACCTTCAACTAGGGATGATGGTGTTAGGAAAAGCTGTAGGCTGAGGACACATGCTGCCTGATTCAACCCTGATTCCCTGTTGGCCAGTTTCTTCACCTCCCTTAAGCCGACCTTTCCTCAGGTGGTCGACAAAGATAATCACAGTACATACTTCAGAGTATTCTCTGATGTTGGGAGCCAGTTCTTGGATTAGCGCTCCGCCCGTGGCAAAGGTCATGAGGAAGGAGGCTTGACATACACAAAGGTGGGGTCTAGCCTCAGGAGCCCCTTGGAGGTTCTCGAGCATCTACCCCCAAAACCAGAGCCTGCCTGCTTTACTATTTGTGCTCTCACCTACACCTCTGACTTTACGGGGGGCTGTCCCCCACTACCTCTCTCTGAAAAAAGAGTTAACTTAGAGCTCCAGTTAATAAAAATTCCTGGGTGTGACAGGAGTGTCTTGACCTACAAACTCCTCCGAAGGTTCTCTAGCCCACCTGACAGGCTTGTCTGGCCACATGTGCTTCTAAAAACAGGTTCTTTAGAGAAGTTAGAAAACTATTAGCATAAGTATAATGGGCTGATTAGAAATTGTATTGGTGAAGGGTTTTTCACTTGTTGGGCCAATGTTTGCTGCTAAGTCTCCATATCCCTTACCTGCTGTGTCCTTGGCAGTGTATTGAAATGTAAGTAGTAGCCTTAATGTTTGTAACCTGGGACCCTTGAGTACAACCCACCACAACTTTGCCCTATAGATATGCAATGCCAATGCTTTTGGAGGGTGGCGCCTGACTTTAAAATACTCACCTTTAGAGAAAATAAGTTCCTTAAAATGTTAATAGGCCTCTGGGCCAGAAGATGATGTAACTCACCTAAACTTTTGCGTGTGATAGGTTTGAAAGCCTGGCTCAGGGACTGCTGTCCCTGCATGACTCCACCCCTTCCCCCATTATCCTCTATGCATAACTTAAGAGATAAAAACTACTTTGAAAAGTAAAGTGCGGGGCCTTGTTCACCGAAGCTTGGTCTCCCCATGTCGTTCTTTCTCTTACCTTCTGGCTGAATTATTCAGCCTTCTCTCTCCACAAAATGTTCTCACTGAGCTATCTTTATTTCATCCGCTTGTCTTCACTGAATTTCCTACTGAGCTGTCCTCGTTCTATTATTCTCTATTGTATCCTGACTCTCACCTACGCCGTCTACACCTTGAACTCCCTGGATCAGCTGGGGCTGGTCCCCAGCACTCTGATGCCTCGATGAGCAATGTACTCAAAGCACTGAACCCAGTGCGGCACACACGAAATGCCAATATTAACAACAAGGACATCAACAATGACGATAAACAAGTATCTCTTCGGACCAACTCCAATCTCCAAAGCAGAAGATTCTCAAGGACTTCGAGATTCATCTTTCTCCTACGTCTTTTTCACTCAAAAACACTGATTCCTCCTTTGATGTCTGCTGCCACCCATCTTGTTGTAATAGCTTTAAAACCTCACAACTAGCCAGTTTCAATGGCATCCGTTTCCCTGATTGCACCTTGCACTGAGATACAGCTCTGCTGTACCCTGGTGTCAGAGAAACAGAACAGACCTTACTAGGTTCCCAGCTCTGCTTTCTGTTAGCCCAGGGACCTCGGAGAAAGCCTCTACCTCCAGTTTGCTCTTCTGGAAAATGTTCATCAACTGTTGGGACATTAGTTAATGCAGCATGTTTATATTGAACATCTGTTAGGTATCAGCTAAGACAGACATTGAATAAGACACTAGCTCTGTCCTCAAAAGAGCCTAATGGGGAAGAATAAGGGTTCGGTTCAGTTCAGTCGCTCAGTCGTGTCCGACTCTTGCGACCCCATGAATTGCAGCACGCCAGGCCTCCCTGCCCATCACCAATTCCCGGAGTTCACTCAGACTCGTGTCCATTGAGTCAGTGATGCCATCCAGCCATCTCATCCTCTGTTGTCCCTTTTTCCTCCTGCTCCCAATCCCTCCCAGCATCAGAGTCTTTTCCAATGAGTCAACTCTTCGCATGAGGTGCCCAAAGTACTGGAGTTTCAGCTTTAGCATCATTCCTTCTAAAGAACACCCAGGACTGATCTCCTTCAGAATGGACTGGTTGGATCTCCTTGCAGTCCAAGGGACTCTCAAGAGTCTTCTTCAACACCACACTTCAAAAGCATCAATTCTTCGGCACTCAGCTTTCTTCACAGTCCAACTCTCACATCCATACATGACCACTGGAAAAACCATAGCCTTGACTAGATGGACCTTTGTTGGCAAAGTAATGTCTCCTTTTTTGAATATGCTATCTAGGTTGGTCATAACTTTCCTTCCAAGAAGTAAACGTCTTTTAACTTCATGGCTGCAGTCACCATCTGCAGTGATTTTGGAGCCCAGAAAAATAAAGTTTGCCACTGTTTCCACTGTTTCCCTATCCATTTGCCATGAAGTGATGGGACCAGATGGCATGATCTTAGTTTTCTGAATGTTGAGCTTTAAGCCAACTTTTTCATTCTCGTCTTTCAATTTCATCAAGAGGCTTTTTAGTTCCTCTTCACTTTCTGCCATGAGGGTGGTGTAAATGAGTACAATTTAATAAACTATGACAAGTTCTACAATGGTGATGTATATGGTCCAAGTGCTGAGAAGACTCTGCCTAGGGTATCAGGTCAGGTTTCCAAGAGGAGGGGACTCTTCAGCTAAATTCTAAAGAACACGAGGAATTCCGTACAGCAGAGAGAAATGATCAAAAGCAGAGCATGGTACATACTCAAATAAAAGGTCTCAAAGTGCACACACACAAAAGCGTAGTTCTTAATAAAGCAGAACACCTAGAATTTTAGAGCAGCAAAAAACGTGACCCCGTAATAATGGCTACCTGTCATTATATATATACACGTCTGAACCCGCAGCATGTTCAAAACCAAGAGTAAACCCTCAGGCAAACTATGGACTTGGGGTGATTATGATGTGTCAATGTAGATTCATCTATTGTACCAAATGTATCACTCTGGTTGGGGCCGTTGATAGTGGAGGAGGCTGGGCATGTGTCGGGGGAGGGAATATATGGGAAATTTCAGGACCTTCCTCTCAATTTTTCCATAAATCTAAAAAACTTTTTAATTAAAAAAATTTTAAAAAGTGATTTCTAGAATGGCAAAAAGAGGGAGTGGAAAGAAAGGAGACTGAAAAAGTAGGTGGGAGTCAGACTATGGGAACTGTGAAATGCTCCGTTGTGTAATACAGGCTTTGGCAGGCAATAAAGAAACCAAAGATTTTAAGCCACAAAGACCCTAATCGAATCTGTGCATGAAAAAGAGGACAACACTGTGTGAGTGATGGACTAGAGCAGTGGGGAACGACAACAGCTTAATTATTTCAGGTGAGAGACGAGGAGGACAAATGCTGAAGAGCAGGATGGCCGAGACTAGGGGCCAAACTGCCAGGGGTCTGTGACTGAATGAAGACGGGGACAAAAAGCTTAAGGACAAAAGAAGACCTTGAGGTTTCCGGTTTACATCATAAACTGAGAGAAGGAGAAGTGTATTTGGGGGCTTAGGTGACGAATTCAAACACTAAACCTGTTGCGATGAGGCGTCTGCAGAACACCCACATGAAGCTGCCTGAAGACAGTCTGAAAAGACACTTTTTCCAGTTTCAGGAGCTCTGAAGAAAAGCCAGGGTCAGAGAAATCGGGACCCACATGCAAAGGCCAAAGGAGGTGTGTGAGGGGCAGTGGGAGACTAGGCAAGTTTATATAGGAATCGCTGTCTCTCTAAGAGGGTCACTGGATAGCTGAATGGAAACAACATCTCTGAATGTACCAAGTAAGCTGGGTCACACAGACCTGAAAACAGAACTGGCAGAATCCGCCTGGGGCTTAAAGAGTAAAAAGCAGTCCAAGCTGATAAAGAAAGATGACACAGAGAAAGCCAGCTTCCAAATCAACAGGACACCCTGCTTTCTCAAGGTCTTATAGAATCGGGAAAACCGTGGACGACCCTCTCTTGGAGGGGGACCGCTTTTCCACCAGGGCTGCCCTCTGACCTGCTTTGCTTTGCCGTGTCTGAGCCCTGTTCAATTTCACAAAAGAAAAGACACACTAAAACTAAGCTGAATGTCAGCTGTCCCCCTGGTAAGATAATGTTCAGACTCTGCTTTTCATTTGGTCATTTATTGAATTCATTCCTTTAACAAATATTTATTAAACACTGCCCCTGCCAGCACTGAACCTGGTACTAGAAATGTAAGATAAGCCTGCTAAGTAGACAAGTGGGAGAGAAGCGGTTTAAAGAGAAAAGAATCTAAACAAAACTGAGGCTGTTAAGGACACTGGGTGAAAGCTGCGTATACATCAGGAAGGAACACAGAGTGGATGGGGGATAGGGGCAGGAGTAGCTGGAGATGGGACAGGCCGAAGGGAGGAGGGGCTCACGGAGGCAAGACTGGATGGGGAAATAAGGTAACGAGGTTGCTGAAATCGCCCACAAAAGATAAAAGGTTATTTTAAGATTTGAGAAAAAGACTTAAAATACATCTGTTACAGGTATAAATCAACATGCAGACTTGTTTATAGGTATTAAGACAAAATGGGGGACATGGAACACCGGTGGATAACATTCCATCAGGAGGAAATTCACACATATAAAATCATCACCTATCTCTATAAAAACAGGTAAAAGAAAATCAAATCCTCAGATATGAACATCATCCAGGTCCCATTTTTCAAAACTATTGATTCTTTTTTTTTTTTTAACTATCCTAAGGAATACAGTAATAACATCTGACGGCCACTTAAGTTGAAGGTTTCACAAAGGCTTAAAACACTAGCTTGCCATGTTCTTTATTGCTCCATGAGGGCTATTTCATTCAATTAAAATGACATTTCAATTTGGAATACAGAGTTGCCTCTCCCTTTAAATGTTAAATTGACTTGTTTTGGTACAAAAAGAATCTAGTATGCTCTATTACATGCAGGATTAAAAAGGTAGCCCTGGCAATATTAATAGCTTAATACTTTAGTAACAACAGAAACTATTTTAGAATCTATCATTTTTTCTTAAACTATAATTTGCTTTTTAAAAAAGTACTTTCATACTCTTATTCACAGCTCTATCAGAAACTCCCTATGAACTGACTTTCTAAAATAAATATACATTTATCTAGTCTACATAATTTACATAAAAACAAATCATAAACAGAAAAGTCAAAAGACTATAGCTTCAACTAAGCCTGCATGGGGTAGGTACCCAATGATTATAAAATATAAAATCATAATTAATTTTATGATACTTTAAAATAAAGCAAGGTCCTACCATATTTGTATTCATATTTAACTTACAAGTGACCATGAGGAAAGATGGGGTTTTGGGTAGAGGATAAAGTCCTAGTGTAAATGTCCACAGATCTTAACCATCTGTGACAGAGCTGAATAGCTGTTTTTGAAGTGCTTGAAATCTTACTATCTAGGGTAGATTTGGGGTTTTTGTTTCTCTTACATGCTCTTTAAAATACAAAGACTAATTGATATAAAATCCTCTATAATGATATATAACTGAGAAAAATCAAATGAGTCGAAATAAATACCGGATCATTAAAGAGTAAGCGTCCAAATAACTGCTTGGCTTCCTCCAGGCTTCCCTCCAAGTAAACAGCTCCTAGATAAAAGAAGAGAACGCCAAAAGGAAGGCTGCATTAATATTCAGAGAAAATTACATATTTCTATAAAAAGCAAAAAGGCAAGCCAAAACCCACTCATGGAAAAAATCGACCAGATCAGAAGCAATTGTTTTAAAGGTAGCATTTTCCCTCTTTTAACTGTGCTTTGTGTTATAAGTTAGACTGAAATACAAAATTCAATTTACCAAAATACAAACCTAATTTTTTAAGCAAAACAGGCCAGCTATGATCTATCATAAAGGATATGGGTATGAACCATTACTGAGGGAACTATACACAAATACGTGACTTTATGAAAATATTGTTTCATTTTCTGTATTTATAGTTTATATTTCAGGCCACACACAAAATATGAGTACAGATAAATTAAGGCTTCTGCCAACAAAATAGTAGGATAATCTTTACCTTTAATTAAAAATAATTCTTAAAAATTTTTTGAAATAATTAAGCACTGTACACATATTTACCACTAATCATAACCAGTAAGTACTATAGTAACATTTTAACTGGGAATCAAATAACTCTAGAGTAGGGTGGTTCTTAAAATCATATTTTTCATATCTGTCTTCAGAAAGGCTATTTTCCATGTAAAATAGAAACTTAGTCACCTGGGCTTTTGATGACTAAATACATTTATTATTTATCAATAGAGGTGGTAATAATGGTAATAACTATAACAGTGATGACATTCAGAAAACGAAGATCATGGCATCTGGTCCCATCACTACATGGGACATAGATGGAGAAACAGTGGAAACAGTGTCAGACTTTATTTTTCTGGGCTCCAAAATCACTGCAGATGGTGACTGCAGCCATGAAATTAAAAGATGCTTACTCCTTGGAAGGAAAGTTATGACCAACCTAGATAGCATATTCAAAAGCAGAGACATCACTTTGCCAACAAAGGTTCGCCTAGTCAAGGCTATGGTCTTTCCTGTGGTCATGTATGGATGTGAGAGCTGGACTGTGAAGAAGGCTGAGCGCCGAAGAATTGATGCTTTTGAACTGTGGTGTTGGAGAAGACTCTTGAGAGTCCCTTGGACTGCAAGAAGATCCAATCGGTCCATTCTGAAGGAGATCAGCCCTGGGATTTCTTTGGAAGGAATGATGCTAAAGCTGAAACTCCAGTATTTTGGCCACCTCATGTGAAGGGTTGACTCATTGGAGAAGACTCTGATGCTGGGAGGGATTGGGGGCAGGAGGAGAAGGGGACGACAGAGGATGAGATGGCTGGATGGCATCACTGACTTGATGAATGTGAGTCTGAGTGACCTCCGAGAGCTGGTGATGGATAGGGAGGCCTGGCGTGCTGCAGTTCATGGGGTCGCAGAGAGTCGGACACGACTGAGCGACTGATCTGATGATGATGATGATATTAGTAAAAGTAGGGGTTTGAGGGACCGCTTATGCCCTAGGCCCTATGCAAAGCATTTTCACATCACCTTTAAGGACACCTCAATAAGAGGATATTAGAAAAGATTTATAGGTTTGGGGTCCACAGTAGGTGGTCTGGGGAAGAGGTGAAGGAAATGGAACTTTGCCCTGGATTTGCTGCAGTTAGGATCAGATACTAAGGTTGTTACAACTCTGTGAGGCAAGTGATACTATCTCCATGTCATAGATGGGGAAACTGGGATTCAAAGACTCAGTAACCTGGCAAAGACACAGAACTGATAAATGACGCGAGAGGGAACTGAACCATGTGTGCCTGGCTACGGAGCTAACTGTAACATTAACTGTCAAAAATATGATGGGAAAAAAAATTACAGAGCAGTCATTCCACATGACAAACCCTCTAAAATAGACATATTTGTACAAAACAGACATAGCTGTGAAAAGACTGTGGATAATTATTAAACATTCTCTTGCTACCATCATCAGCATAAAACTATAATGGGAAGCTTTTATATTCATTTTCAAAGGAAGAGGGCAAAACTGATAAGGAAGTACAGAGCCCTTTGAAAAATAAAATGTACTAAATCATCTACCTAAAAAAAAATCAAGGAACTGTCAATCTAACAGTTCATTGTAAAGCATCCTTGCAATCACCAGCTAATTAACTCTTTATAACTTTCCTGTACAAACAGCTAATTATATTCTGGTTATAGTAAAAAAGAAACTGAGGAAGTAAAGAGCCTGAGTGTCTGCATTAGCTGCACTATAAGTGAATAAACAATAGTTGTAGAGACTCAAGCCCTGGGGTTTTTAAATATGCAGTGTCTTCAAGATGTTTAAAGCAGAAAATCCTGTAAAATAGCTTCAAATTTTATTTTTAAAAAAAGTATTAGGGCCTAACCAGCAACTTATTTACGTATGTGATCCTGAATCAAATCTGGCACGTAATCCATCCTCATGTTAACTCACTTCAATTCAGTTCAGTATATACTAAAGCATGTACATGACATGATACAAGAAATTCAAGATAAGAAAGCATGACTGCTGCTCTGGAAGAACCACAATAACTACAATACAAGGAGGCAGGTATCATACTGGGGACTTCACATGCTTTGGGAACAAGTAATTTTGTCGCAAGGCTTCACAATGAATTTTATGTGCTCTCCAGACATTTCAGACATGCAAAAAACTAGACTATAAAAGAGAAATTACCTATTAATGCTTCAAAACAATTAGCCATTGCATGCCGAAGGTCTGATTCTCTACAAAGGTCAGGTCCATGAGCATAAAGCATAAACCGATCCAGTTCAAGTTTCTACAAAATTCAGAATAACAAAAGTAAGAGAATATCAGCAAAATCATAACTGTTATAACTCAGCATCTCCTAGGGGGTACAGTTACAAATTAACTGGCCTTAGGTGAACGTTTAATCTACCATTCTTTAAGAGTCCATACATACGGTTCAGCACTGACCAACTTCACCTTTTCCCCAAGCAAGCTTCTATGAACTCTGATGATTCAAGTAGGTTCAAAATGGACCAAATCTGATCTGTCCAACTCCAAGTTCAGAAAAAACACTAGTCTAAGTTTGGAATAAGACTCTATAAGGCTGTGCCTTTGAGTTTACCCAATATGTCTAGAGATACAAACTCAACCCAAAGTTAACCTCTTGGATTCCAAAGTTATATGGTACTGATGGTCTTTGTACTGTATGAAAAATCAAGAGATTTTTATGTGGTGGAGTAGATGGGGACTCTCAGAAGACTTAAAAATGCCTTATTTCTCTAAATCTTTTTTTTTCATATTTAATAAGGATTTGGATTTGGGGAGCCACATATTTTTGTACTTGTGTCCCTTTGTGAGGTTTCCACACTCATCCTTCTGAAGGCTCAGTTAGAATCTGAGCAATGGGTTGGAACTACCTTAAGGGCTCTGGGAATATTGTTTGTAATGAATTATATTTTCTTTTTCTATTTGGCCTCAGACAAGTTTAGAGACAGATTTATGGTCCAATTCTGGAAATTGTATAGGACTGATGAACATATCTGGGCACAATAACTTTACCTCTGGCTTTCTTTTACTGTCTTACCCATAATTTCTCTTTGTTTTGATTCAGTCCCTACTTATTTCTTTTCCTATTGTATCATAAAGGACAAATCAAGCCCTTTTAGAACTAGACACAGTATAAATGATTTTTACAAAACTCTTGAGATTGAATAAATGGAAATCATAATTCGTTCCATAAAAGGAAAAGGATATAAACACTGCATAAGCACACAATAAATCAGTTTCTATAACCATATAATTCGATTCAATAAATACCTACTAAGCAATAACATGCCACATAGTATGGAACAAGTCACAAGTCAATGAACAACCTAGGACAACATGAATCTCATCAGCTCTCAGATAAAAGAGACTCAGATATTGTGTGTCTTCGTATGTATGTTAAAAATAACCATATTCATTTACACTGAAAAAGAGACAATAAAATAAAAACAGGGCATACACGCTATCAGTATTTTGGATTGCTAGGAATTCATGAGTATATTATAAACTCAAATGAGAGTTTTGACTACCACAAATACAAGAGCAGAAAGCACCTTTTTTCAAAAACTGATCCCCAAATGCCAGAGTTTATGCTAGAATATGTAAATTTTACTTGTTTCACAACTTCACTGGGAAAATCCAATTGCTTGCTATCTCTGGAGCCCTGCTTTGAGAGTAGACTGCAAGCCATTTTTATATTGTAAACAACTATTCTGGAATGTTATGAATTTTCTAACTTCTCATAATCCCGGCTCTATATCCTTATTTTTTCACGAGGGCATTAGTGGAACTTTTAAAAAGGAGAATGATGTTCCACTGTGCATGTGTTAAAATGTTCACTGTCTGGAGTGCTGACCTAGAGCTTTTATTACCCTCTCAGAGTCAGAACTCTTCTTCCATCAAGTCTCTCCTCTCAAATGGTTAAGAACCACTGGTCTAGAGAGAAGGGCAAGGTTTACCACTGCCTTCTGCCGGAGCAGATGGGTGTTGAGTGCTATGGGTACGTCAGGGTTTGGGGTGGAGGAGGATTACACAGACATCCCTGAAGGGAAGAAATGGCCAATGGCCACCCCCGTTGTAACTCATGGCTCTATACAGCACCCACTGTGCTGTATTTTCATTTTCATTTCCCACATTTTGAAAATATCCTCCCTATAATTGTTTGAAAAATAATCATGCAATTCCATTATACCTGAAACTCTAAAGAAAACAATGGCAGGGAGAGGTGGGGGAGAGTGTGCCGACAATCCACTTATTAAAGGTATTTCCAACAGACATTCACGTGAGCTATCAGGAAGCATCTTGAAAATTAAGTCAACTAAACACTGAAGCATTTGTGGAATTTCATTCATTGTGAGCCTAAAAACCAAGTTGGTTTTTCCTGAAGGCATCACTATTTATATTCTCAAATGCCACTGAAGCTGGGTCAAAGCCTATCACCACAGTTACGACGAGGATGTTACATAAAATACAGCAGTACAGTCCTGCTAACACAAAAACCATGGGATAAAATCAAACACATATTAAATATAATTAATGCCTTGGCAAGATCAAATTAAGAAGTCAGTTGTAAAACTAGAATGGGTTTTATCTAGTCTTTTCTACCAAATTCCAACATTTATATCAAAATGAAGAAAAAAATAGAAATTACTTAAAAATCAAGGAAAACTCACAAAAGCTTTTACAACAGATCACTAATGTTCGGGAATTTAACAGCCACCGTTGCCCCTATTACTGAATAAACCCACAGGCCTATAAAATGTAATTGATTGATAAATGTAATTTATAAGTGGCAGCAGCAATAAAAACAACTAACTCCTACTAATTTATTCATATATTTATATAATTACTATGAACAGGCATTGCACCAAGCACTTCATAAACGAATCATTCAAACTCAAATGGTAATCTCCTTAAATTCTCACAACCACCCTATGTGGTACATGCTAACAGATCTCCATTCTACAGATGAGAAAGCTATGGCTTGGCAAAGAGAATATCAATTTGTCCATGGTCCCCCTGCTGGTATCCTGAATTCCCAAACAAGCGCCAGGGTCCTATCCGTTAGGATTTATGATAACAAGACACTGCAGAGAGACAGGAAGATCAAATGAGGCAACACAAGCAACGTGCCTACCACGAATCTAAATCAAGGAAAGGTTCTGTCAGTCACTCGGCAAAGTCAATGTGGCTGGCTAAACAGCCTAAAACCAAAATCTTAATTAATAGGACTTGTGATTTGGGGGATTCTCAAAGATCTGCAAAGTATCCCCCATGGATACAAATGGCCTGGAGTATTCTATTCAAAGCTATAATTCTGTCTGTTAAAATAAATTAAAAACAAATGTAATTCAGAAATATTACACAGAGGGAAAATATGAAATCTTTCATTTATTTTGCTCTGTTCTCATGTTCCTTTTCCCCAAATGTTTAACTCTGTTCATGCACGTCTGTCAATTTTTTCCTCTTCTGTTACGGAGACACCTCGCTGCGGAGTTCATTAGCTGCTGGTGAAACTCACTAAGGTAACAGGACTGATAAGGCTGAGTCCTTAAAACCCAAACAGACAAACAAACAAAAAATACTTCCTTGTCAATAAAATATTAAACCCTTAATATACCCTAAAGAGTTACTGATGCAAATGCAAAGTTATGCACGGACTGAAGAAGAGAATGTAGACTTCACTGCAAATAAAGTGCAGACACTTGATGTACCTTTGCTAGCATGGCAAGGTGCTGGTTCTGAACGATGGCAGTCCGATAGGTTGCTAATCCCCCTCCTCCAGACTGGGAAACAGATAGTACAAATGGACACTGCCAAAAAAAAGCACATAGATAAGTATGTATCACAATATTCTGTATGTGGTTCTGAGTCTAAAACAACAGCCCTGACACACATAATATCTGTGCAGTGCATACCAGCTGGGTTGAAAGGTCTCTGAAGGGTTAAACAGTAAACACAGTATATCTGAACGTGCTAAAACCCAAACACCATCCATTCATCTGTTCACACTGACTTCTGTAAAAAGAGCTCTCTGAAATACGATGACAATGAAGACCTGAACAATCATTCATCCTGCTGAGAGCAATCCTATCTAACACTTGAAAAGTGAGCCTGGAGACAGAGAGCTTTGCTTGGGTTGGGTTATAAGGGCCCCTGAGGAGAGCTCTGAAGAGGGCAGCCAGGTGGCACATTGGTCACAAGTACAAATGGGGACAGGAACAGAACCAGGAGTGGCAAACAGAGCCAGGGCTGTTGATCAGGGAAGTCCGGGAATTAGGAAGAAGGCTGATGGAAAACCAGGCTGGACCACAAGGGTAACTGTGCTCTCCTAACTCTCAAACTAGTTTCGAAGACCCACTGTTGACTAGGGCAGCTAAGCTAGTTTGGTCCTATTATGTCCAGTGAGAACACGCTAAGAAAACTGTTCTTTTGCCTCACTTTGTCCTTCGTGGGAAAAGAAATGATTGAAACAGAATAAAAATAGCTTGAGACAGTTCCAAGAGCAACATGTGTCATCTCCCTTTAAGAGAAATTTTTGAGTATTAAAAAACCAAAATGTACTTTCCTACCTCTACCTCCAAACTAAGGATCCAAAAACATTTCTGGGGAGAAAACACACAAACATACAGACACACATACACTAGACACACCCCAAAAAATCTGGTTATTAAAATTCTCGTAAGCTTTCCTTCCCTTGAGTTCAGAAAGAGTGAGAAAAGGGATCAAAGACAAATCCCAGAAAATGAAATGACATTTTAAAATATCATGCCTTTCTTTACAAATTGAATATAAGCTCTGAAGCATCTAGACCAAGACAAGCTGATCTCTTGTGGCTGTAGCAACTTGAACACAAACTTGACAGGACAGAGACGCTAGCCTTTCATCTTGTAATCCTGCTCATTACGGCATCAGTGAGTGCAAGTTATCAGGGCAAGAGCCACAGACATGGAGCTTTTAAGCTCTACAGAAGAGACCAAGACCACTGTGTTTCAAGGCTTTATTAGGCTAATTACAAAGAAGGGAATGTATTAAGTATGTTGCCTGTAAAATGCAATTACTGGGCAACAGCAGAAAAGCCTACTTACCTGGTCAGAAATTCAACGACAGCATCACCCAGGAACTCCAACCGTTCATTGTGATTAATCCTACAGGAGAATTAAAAAGCTCTCTTAAAATAGCCCACATTTACATTTCCTCCCTCTCTTCTCAAAGGAAAGGATGCTGAGGGTTAGCTCCTTTAGTAATCAAAGCACCCTAACGTACTCCTCATAATCAAGGGCTCTGATGGCCATCCTGCCAGGGCAATGCCTGGGAGGGAAGGGAGGAGGGAGCACTGCCTCCTACCATGGGGTTCAGGCTTTCTACCCTGGTGCCTCCGTCCCCTGGGAATCAGACTTAAGGCAATGAGACATCAGCCTAACAACTGTGAATCTTTCTACACTATCAGGTGGACGAGAGAAGGGAGAATGCCTTCTTAGAGTAAGAATAGTGGAAAATCAGCACTGGCACCATGTTCTAGCTTCCCAAGGTCCAAACTCTGAATTTGACCTTATGTCCAAAGTCTCTTAAAATGGGCCTAACCCACCTTTGCAGTCTGCTATCCTCTTCCACCAATGAACTGGGGCCTTTTCCAAAACTGCCTGGTCCTCTCTGAAAAGTACGTGTGTGCATGCTAAGTTGCTTCATTTGTGCCCGACTCTTTGCAACCCTATGGACTGTAGCCTGCCAGGCCCTTCTGTCCATGGGAGTCTCCAGGCAAGAATACTGGAGTGGATTGCTGTGTCCTCCTCCAGGGAATCTTCCTGACCCAGGGATGAACTAGCGTCTCTTAGGTCTCCTGCACTGGTAGGTGGGTTCTCTACCACTGCTATCCTTTCCCACCAATGCACTGGACCCTTTTCCAGGATGCCTGGTCCTCTCTGAAGAGGGCATCCCCTACAATACTCAGTGCCTCTGTGCAGGCCAAGCTCTGTGCTGCCCTGGAGCTTTCAGGTCTCCCCCGTACAGCAAGATTCCCTGAAAACCGACTCATCCCTCGAGGTCTAGCAGAATGTGAGCTCCAGATGAATCCCCACCTGAGTCCCTTATCAAAATGAGTACACTCCCTCAGTGCAGAGACTGCATTTTATTTATATCTCAATTATTTTGAGGAAGGTGCATCTTACAAGCTGAGTTTCTCATGTTGGAGAATGAGGCTGAAACGGGCAGGAAGGTGGCCTACGGAAGCCTCCTTCCACTTGCGAGTCTCTCAGTGCAAGAGGTCACCATCTCTCTGTTTAGCAGAGATGTGACCTGATCTAACTGAGGCTTTTAAAGGCCACTCTGGCTGCCTTTAGCAGAGACTGAGCGCAGGAAAGACAAGCACTGGGGCGGATACTGCTGTGGTCCTTTTGTGACGTGATGGAGGCACAGGCTGAAGAGGTAACAGAGGAGGGGCAGAGATGCCGTCAGATTTGGGAGACATTTGAAAGATGGAGCAGAAAAGAGGTGCTGATAGTTGGGACTAGGAAGCTAACCAACAAGAAAAGGATGAAGGGCAGTGCCAGACTCTAGCTCACGTGGCTGGGTGAAAGGTGCTGCCATTTACCTCAACAGGAAGACCAAGAGCGAGAACAGGTTTGGGAAGATGCAAGAGTTGCCTTGTAGATATGCTAACTTTGAAATGTGCATAAAATATCCAAATGGAGAGATCCAGCAAAATGCTAGATATATTAACCTACTGTTCACAGGCAAGAACAAAGTTAGTAATAAATCTACATGTGTGTGTGTTAGTCAGTCATTTCCAACTCTTTGCGACCCCATGGACTGTAGCCTGCCAGGATCCTCTGTCCATGAAATTCTCCAGGCAAGAATACTATAGCAGTTGTCTATACATAGACAGGATTTCAGATGCTGAAACTGGATGGCACTAGTGAGGCAGAGAATGCAGCTAGGCAAGGGGTCCCAGGACTGAGCCTAGGAAAGGGTCATGGCTGTGGTCCAGCAGAAGGGAAGCCCACATAGGGGAACTGGCAAAGTGGTGGGAGGAAGAGGAGGCCAGTATTATCCGGTAGCCAAAGTGAAGAGCATGTTTCAATAAAGAAACAGACTCAGCAAGATGAGAAGCGAGCATTGACTCATATCAGGGAGATGGCTGAAGCCACGGAAGGGCAAGCTCTGTGAAGTGGTGGAGACAAGCCAGACTGTGACTCGAGTAGGCTGGGAACTTGCGTGTTGTCTGAAGCCATGCAAAAAAGATCCTAAAATAAGTCACTGCCTGAGAGATGATAGGAACTAAGAAAGAATAAATTTTTAAAAAAGAGAGAAATTAACATTATCCTATTCTTTCCCACAAGCCACTAAAATAAACATGCATTTTCTGTGGTAAAGACTATCATCTTCCCAACAGTTCAAAGTACAATACAGGAAAATCTAGTTAAGGTGGAAACCAAGAAACCCTGGCTGGGGTCCAGAGTGAAGACGAACCATACTTTGGACTGTCTTATGCTTAACTGAAGAATAACAAGACAACCAGTCAAAGAATAATAGCTGCTTTGAGTCATATACTATTTTGAATTAAGTCATATTGGTATAAATTTTATTTAATTTCATTTATAAACTTTCAGGGAGACAGGAACTACATCGAAAATTTTAATAACCTTGAAGGTAGACCATTATTCAGTGTGTTAAAATACAAGGTCACAGTGCTAAACAAGCTATTCAATAGTAAGTCTGCCATCCATTAAATAATTTGTCCCCTATCCAGCATATGTTTTTTTGTATCCTCACTGTGACTAAACTCTGGCAGTAGGCCACAAATGAAAATGGGGGTTAAATACCACTTTAGTTTATTAGTATATGGGACAATTCCTAACCCAGTAGTTTATCTGGAAAAATGGACAGAGTGAGTTGCTGGTCCTTGCTGTCTACAGCGCCAAGTCTTTTGTTCCTTCTTCCGTTGTTTATACTTCCTTTAATCACCCCTGTTTAAATACTAGCAAGCTCCAAGATGAGATGTTTACAGAGCAGTAAACATTCCATTTGCTTTTGAGAACTGAATCAACAGAGGCATTATGAAATTTAGATTAACTGTAGCAGTTAGATAGCACATTTGGTCTGTGGAAATCAAAACACTTCATAAAACAGAACAGTCTCCCTGTAATAGTAATTACTGTAAGGTGTCATCTACTCCATAGGAAACCATCTTGGGATGGGCCAAGTCCAAGGGTAACTGCTAGAGGGAAGGGACGAACGACATTTTCTTACCTTTGCATTCCAAGCCTCAAGGGGCAACTGGTAGGGCAGAGCTAGAATGGGCCTTGCAGGTCGACTGAAACTTCCACCCAACCCAGGAATTCCTTCTGTCCATTACATTTATTTGTGGCTCAGCTGGTAAAGAATCTGCCTGCAGTGCGGGAGTCCTGGGTTCCTGGGTAGGCAAGATCCCCTGGAGAAGGGAAAGGCTACCCATTCCAGTATTCTGGCCTGCAGAATCCCATGGACTGTATAGACCATGGGGTTGCAAAGAGTAGGACACAACAGGGAGTCGGACATGACTGAGCAATTTTCACACTATGGTAATTATAAAAAAATATTATAATAGAGACTACAGGCATACTTCATTTGGGGCTTCCCTGATAGCTCAGTTGGTAAAAAATCCACCTGCAATGCAGGAGAACCCAGTTCGATTCCTGGGTCAGGAAGATCCACTGGAGAAGGGAAAGGCTACAAAATCCAGTATTCTGGCCTGGAGAATTCCATGGACTATACAGTCCATGGGGTTGCAAAGACTGGGACACAACTGAGTGATTTCCACTATTACATCTAACTGAACACTTGCGAGGAGAAGCCCTACTGGATCTCAGATCCAACTGGACCCATGGATCCCAGATTAAGCATCTATTCACCTATATTCAATGCATTGTTACTGTTTTTAGCCACCAGGGAAGCTCTTAATGATAAATACTAAATGTATAACTGATTGGAGAAGAAAATGGCAACCCACTCCAGTATTCTTGCCTGGAGAATCCCATGGACAGAAATAGTCAGGCAGCTATAGTCCAAAGGGCTGCAAGGAGTCGAACATGACTTAAGTAACTTGGCATGATTGAAAGGGTACTCTGCAACTACCATTTCCTTAAATAGACCTTAATAAACAGTCTATACGTGTTTCTCCATTGATCCCATAGATCCTCACACATTATGTCCAGCAATGACTACCAAGCAACACAAAACACAAAGGAAGGCTGCTTGATGCGACCAAATGCCTAATCCTTCAGAGACCTTTGCTGTGGTAACATTTCACTGTGATTTGCATTAGTTAAATATAACTATACAGCTGAGATTTATGTGGCTAAACAGTGACACTTCAAAAAATGACAGGTTAACTTGTAAGCATAAAAGTTAATTATTTTGTAGTTTTGATAGGCAGGCAGATTTTTATCTATTAATTTTAAGTCTTTTGTGTCTTTTGTAAATGCTGCTGCTGCTGCTGCTAAGTCGCTTCAGTCGTGTCCGACTCTGTGCAACCCTATAGATGGCAGCCCACCAGGCTCCCCTGTCCCTGGGATTCTCCAGGCCAGAACACTGGAGTGGGTTGCCATTTCCTTCTCCAATGCATGAAAGTGAAAATTCAAAGTGAAGTCACTCAGTCGCATCCAACTCTTGGCGACCCCATAGACTCCAGCCTACCAGGCTCCTCTGTCCATGGGATTTTCCAGGCAAAAGTACTGGAGTGGGGTGCCATTGCCTTCTCCTTGTAAATGCTAGCTGATCCCAAATCAGATTACGAGACTCACCAGTTGTAAAACTTCTGAAGGCTCTGACCACGACCTTTCCTAACGCTCCCATTTCCCTGTTTCTAGTGAATAAGTAAAAAATCTGAAGTAAAAGTAATATCATGAATGGCCTTCTTTAAGACTTATTTACTGAGCCCCTGCTTTTTGAAAAGCACTAATTGGAAAAGAAAAAGAATTTGAAAAAAAGAAAAGAGAGAGTAGGATCAAAGACATTCCAAATGCTCACAGTATTAAAAAAAAAAAAAAAAAAACTATGACACAAAATATTAATAATACCTGGGAGAACGGAAACTTGCACCAGAAAAGAAATGCTGGCAGAATGTGAGCACGGCTACAATGACTGCTGTCCTTTAGGGAAGGGAGAGGGTACGCTCAAGTGCACAGGAAGTATTTCAGTCTTACTGGTGTGCAGAAGGCCATGGGGAACACAGCAATGTGTCTGGAAGAGCGGCCTGGGTCACCAGGTGCTGGGATTGTCAGGTGAGGAGGTTCAGACGTATTCAGCAGGTGACGCGATATCACAAAAAGCCTTCAAGCTACACCTTTCAAACTAGAATGGAGGCTCTAGAAATAGCAAGATGATGCCTGGAGAGGCCGTCTGGAGGGAGACCCGGCAGAAGGCGGCACTAACTGCATGGCAGGATGGGCAGGGGTGGGAGGAGTGGCTTTTGGTGGGGCTGGGAAGAATTCCACCAGCTCCCCAACCTGTCCTGTTCCTCCACCTGCAGTGCCAGACACTGATGCCCAAACAATCTACTAGTCTACTGGCTGTCTTGTTCCTTTCTCAAGTCTAAAGTTCTGAGCAGGCTTGCTTGGGAGGAAATATACCCACTGATGCTTGAAACTGCATAGTGTTTGTTTCAAACATGTACTTCCAAGAAGCAGACTACAGCATCCCACTTTATAACAGCAAACTAAGAAACAAACAGGGAAGAGGGCACATTGTTTCAAGTGAACTCAATTATTCAAGTGCATGGTATATAACTGACCCATAACCCCTGAACCACCACCAGAGCTCTCCTTGGCCCCACAGCAGTCTGGTATGGCTGTTGTGTTTTTGACCCTCACTGAAGTGCTTAGCAGAGTCTTCTTATATTATGCATGTTTATGGAACTCTTACCCCATCCCAGGTAGTCACACCTCCTGGTGAGCGGGGGCTATGTCTTACTTGCCTTTGAAAGAAGTAAAAATGTCAGTTGCACAGTCGTGTCCAACTCTTTGCGACCCCATGGACTGTAGCACGCTAGACTCCACTGTCCATGGAATTCTCTAGGCAAGAATACTGGAGTGGATTGCCGTTCCCTTCTCTGGGGGATCTTCCTGGCCCAGGGATTGAACCCAGGTCTCCTGCACTGCAGGCAGATTCTTTACCATCTGAGCCACTATCACGAAGGGTATGGTCATGCTGAGGAGGTTGGTAGGTGGCAGGCAGAGAGGAAGAAGAAAGGCTTCCCTGACCGGGAACTGAACCCAGGCCCGGCAGTGATGGCGCCAAATCCTAACCGCAATACCTGTGAACTGCCTCAAACTCAAAAGGCACTGGACAAATGTCTGTTGGATTAAATCTGTCTGTGTTTCTTCAGTACAGCTCCCAGGGCCGTGCACAGCTGGGGCTACCACACAGCCACAGCCAAGCAGCCGCCAGACTGGCTGCCAAGGCAAGGAGGCTCTTTCTGAATAAAAAGCTGGGGTCAATTCTGCATCAGCAAAAAGATCAGACAGAAGGCAGGAGACTCTCAGCACAAGAGCCACAAAGGCCAGAACGGAAGTCAAAGGACAAGAGAGAGCATATCTATTCTCTATCAGTTGTACCATTTTCAAAATGTAAATTCAGGAAGAACATAGTCTCTCAGCTATCATTCCCTTTGCCAGGGTAAGAAAACATAACCATGAGGTTTAAACAGTGCTACCAGAAAGACAATTTATATGCCAACAGCTGTGGGTAGGGTGGATGAGACAAAGATCACTTAAACCTGTGCTTTCATCACTGAAAAAGAATGGGTCGATGGCATGTGTAGCCCTGCTGAAAGGGCCTGCAGGGGACCCAGGGTTCCACTTATTAAAATAGAACTGGCCATCTGAAGACTTCACAGTATAGCAGGGTATAGGGAAACCAGGGCCACGCTATCCCTAAGGGTGTGATTAGGGCTCCTCTAATTAGACAGCTCTTTTCTGATCTTAGACTCGCACAGAACACAGTAGTGAGACGTGTGATCATCTTCAAACTGGAATTTTAAAGTTTCGGCCTGCCTTTCTTTTTACCTCTTGATTGAAGAGGAAGAGACGGTTTGGTTCATGATAACCTCAAAAGAGAGCAACCTCAAGGCAAGCCTATTTGAAAAGAAAAGGGACACATGAAGAAAAAGGTAGAGGAGGAAGCTGTGCCAGCTCGACTGGGCACACACCTGGCTGAAGAGGCCATTACCAGCCGCAGCAGTGTCTCACGTCTAACCCTGCTCTCCCCACCTTTCATCCATCTAAGTCTGCTTCCTAAGAGGGACAGGCCTGACTATTCAACTTTTCAGTGCCCCAGGTTAAAAAGCAAGGCTCTCTCAAACAGTCTGCTGTACTGGCTTTCAAAACAGAACCTGCTATGCTTCACACACAAAGATAAGCCTCCTGAGAGCAACATTAGAGCCTCAGCAGCCATCAGGCATTTGCTTCCATTCCATTTTCCAGGATGTTAATGAGAAATTTGGACCCCGCCTACTTCCTTCCCAGATTCTTCAGGGGCTCAAGGCCACACAAAAGTGAAAATATTAATGTATGAAGGTAGCTTTTAAAGGGGGAAGGCAATGGCACCTCACCCCAGTACTTTTGCCTGGAAAATTCCATGGACAGAGGAGCCTGGTAGGTTCCAGTCCATGGGGTCGCTAAGAGTCGGACACGACTGAGCGACTTCACTTTCACTTTTCACTTTCATGCATTGGAGAAGGAAACGGCAACCCACTCCAGTGTTCTTGCCTGGAGAATCCCAGGGACGGGGGAGCCTGATGGGCTGCCGTCTATGGGGTCACACAGAGTCGGACACGACTGAAGCGACTTAGCAGCAGTAGCAGCAGCTTTTAAAATCAAGAAGTAAGATAGGGGAAGTTAACACATAAAACTTTCCAATCCATTATATGAGGCCAGTATTATCCTAATAATGAAATCAGACAAAAATATCAAAGGAAAGGAAAACTACAGGCCCGAAATCCTTGGCACAATACCAGCAGACTAAATTCTACCTAAACACACCATATAAGGACTATACACCATGATCAAGTGTAAGGTATCCCAGGAAGGCAAGGTTGGTTTAACACCCCCAAATCAATTAATATAACACACAATGTGAATAAAATAAAATTTTAAAAAGCATGGTTATCTTAATAGATGCAGAAAAAGCATTTGACAAAATTCAACACACTCTCATGACAAAAATATTACGCAAAGTAGGAACAGAAGGGAACTTCCTCAATATGATAAAAGGCACGTATGAAAAACCCATACGCAATGGTAAAAGAATGTTTTCCTTTTAAGATTAAGAAGAAGGCAAGGAGCCTCTCTCACCACTTCTACAGGATATTGTACTAGAGACGCTAGCTAGGGCAACCAGGTTAAGAAAATGAGATAAAAGGCATCCAGTCCGAAAAGGATGGATGTGAGAGTTGGCTGGATGGATGTGAAAAGGATGTGAGAAGGATGGATGTGACACCATAAAGAAAGCTGAGTGCCAAAGAATTGATGCTTTTGAACTGTGGTGCTGGAGAAGACTCTTCAGAGTCCCTTGGACTGCAAGGAGATCCAACCAGTCAATCCTAAAGGAAATCAGTCCTGAATATTCACTGGAAAGACTGATGCTGAAGCTACAACACCTTGGCCACCTGATGCGAAGAACTGACTCACTGGAAAAGACCCTGATGCTGGGAAAGATTGAATGCAGAAGGAGAAGGGGACAACAGAGGATGAGATGGTTGGATGGTGTCACCGACTCAATGGACATGAGTTTGAACAAGCTTTGGGAGTTCGTGATGGACAGGGAAGCCTGATGTATTGCAGCCCATGGGGTTGCAAAGAGTCGGACATGACTGAGCAACTGAACTGAACTGAACTGAGTCTGAAAAGGAATAAGTAAAACTATCTATTTACAGGCGAAATGATCATCTACATAGAAAATCTTAAAGTGAAGTGAAAGTCACCCAGTCATTCTGACTCTTTGCGACCCCATGGACTGTAAAGTCCATGGAATTCTCCAGGCCAGAATACTGGAGAGGGCAGCCTTTCCCTTCTCCAGGGGATCTTCCCAACCCAGAGATCAAACCCATCTCTCACATTGCAGACAGATTCTTTACCAACTGAGCTATCAGGGAATCCCAGAAAATCTTAAGGAATCAACTAAAAAACTATTGGAGCTAACCAATGAGCTCATCAAGGTTGCAAGATACAAGATCAAAATAAAAAATCAACTGTATTTCTATACGCTTGCAATGAACAATCCCAAAATAAAAATTATAAAAATAATTTCATTTAGAATAGCACTGTAAAGAATAAAATACTTAGGAATAAATTCAACAAAAGACATACAAAATGTGTACTCTGGAACCTAAAAAACATTACTAAGAAATTAAACACAACAAATGAAAAACAAAGACATTTAATGTTCAGGGAACAGAAGAAGTATTAAGCAGGAGACTTAATATTAAGATGGTAATCATTCACAAACTCACCCATAGATTCACCACAATCCCTATCAAAATTCCAGCTAGCTTCTTTGCAAAAGTTTAGCTAATTAAAAAATTCATGTGGAAAGGTAATAGGCCTAGAATAGCCAAAACAATCTTAAAAAAAAAAAGGCTAGAAAAGAGACCTTGCATTTCTAGGTTGCAAAACTTATTACAAAGCTATAGTAATCAAGACAATGTGGTAATGGCTTAAGGTCAGGCATACAGATCAATGGAATGAACTAAGAGTCAAAAATACACCCTCATATATACCATCAACTGATTTTCAACAAGGGTGATTTCAACCAAGGTGATTTAGTGGGGAAAGATTAGCCTTTTCAAGAATGGTGGTGCTGGGATAAGTGGATATCCACAAGCCAAAGAAAGCAGCTGGACCTCTGTGTCATACCAGTTCTAACTCAGAATAGACCAAAGATATAAATGTGAGAGAAAAAGCCATAAAGCTCTTAGAAGAAACAGATGTAAATCTCTGTGACTTTAGATTAGGCAGTGGTTTCTTAGACATGACACCAAAAGCAAAAGGAACCAAAGTAACACAATTTATCTATTATTTAGAATTAATCAAAACTTCTGTGCTTCATTAAAACAGTAAAAAGATGATCCACAGAATAAGAAAATTTTTTTTTTACAAATCATGTATCTTATAAGGGATTTGTGGAGAAGGAAATGGCAACCCACTCCAGTGTTCTTGCCTGGAGAATCCCAGGGACGGGGAAGCCTGGTGGGCTGCCGTCTATTGGGGTCACACAGAGTCGGACACGACTGAAGTGACTTAGCATAGCATAGCATAAGGGATTTGTATCTGGAATACACTAAAAAAAAACGATTGTAACTCAATAATAAAAAGTAACTTGATTAAAAAATAGAAAAAGGATCTAAATAGATATTTCCCCAGTGGAGATATATGAATGGCCCAAAAGCACATGAAAAGATGCTCAACATCATTAGTTATCAGAGAAATACAACAAAACCACAATGAGATAATATTTCATATCCACTAGGAAGCCCAGGTTCAAAAAGACAGATAATAACAGGGTTGGGAAAGATGCAAAGAAACCAGAACCTTCATGTATTGCTACTAGGAATATAAAATGGTACAGACTCTTTGGAAACAGTCTGGCAGTTCCTTAAGGGAAAGGTGAAACAGAGTTACTATATCATCTAGAAATTCAACTTCAGTTATATACCCAAGAAAAATCAAACATGTCCATACAAAAACCTGCACACAAATATTCATAGCAACATCATTCAAAATAACCAAAAAGGAAAAAGAACAAATGACCATCAATCTGATGACCAGATAAACAAAACATGGTCTATCTATACCATGGAATATTACTTGGCAATAAAAAGAAATGAAGAACGAATATATACTACAACAGGGATAAACCTTCTAAGCATTACATAAAGTAAAATAAACCAGTCACAAAAGACCACATATTGTAATGATACCATTTATACAAAATGCTCAGAATAGGCAAATTCACAAAAATTAAAAGTGGATTAAAAGAAGATTGCTGGTTGCCTAGGGCTGGGCAACCTGAGGGAAATATGGAGTATGGGGTTTCCTTTGGGCATGACGAAAATGTTCTAAAATTAGACAGTGATCACAGGTACAGCATTTTGTGAAGATACCAAAAACCACTGAATTGTATGCACTTTAAATGGATGAACTGTATGGTATGTGATTCTATCTCAACAAAACTAATATTAAAAAAATCTACTTTACCTTGAGGGAGTTGGGTCATCTTGGCCAAGGCGTGACATAATATTTATTAAGGTGTTAATTCCTATAAAAAAAAAAAAATCATAAGTCAATATTGTTAGAAGCATTCTAGAACCATCATATGACATCCAGAAAGAAAATTATTCATCTCACTCCAATTTGACTTGCATGTGGACAAGTTTGATCAACTTAGTTACTTTAAACACTATTTGATAGGAGAAATTAAATCTTCTCAAAAATGCATTCACTCTTATTGTAATGCTGTGCTCAAAGTAAATGTCATTACATATGAGTCAAGAAGCAGTAAACAATGACAGAATGAAACAGTTACCAGGGAACCATTCCTGGTGGGGATTTAATTTACAACAGGGGGCACAGAACAAAACAGGAGAGTGCAATCCAAACGGACCTTTTTTCCTCATGTGCATGTGATGAACTTTTCTATCTCCATATTTGGGCTGCCGAATTCCACAGTTAGACAAAGAATTCCTGGCATGATCAGGATTCATTCCAAAATTTAAGTGATGACTTGGGTGGGTCATGGCCAGCTAAAATTCCAAAGACATAAGTTCAGTTTTAAAAAACTCAGCATAAAAAATAAATTTAATAAAAACAAACAAACAAACAAAAAAAGCACAGAAGCACCATCACAAATGAAACAGGAAAGAGACTTGTTTATCCAATTAAATTTTAAGCCCCCAACTTTCCATTTTCTCCAGTGTCAAATTTCCAGAGCTTTGGTCCAAGCCCTCTTCTGCAAACAAACCTAAAAATCCACATCTTTCAGAGAAGAATTAGAATATACAGCACCTGGAAAGAAGAGTCACAAAAGAGGAAAAGATGAAAGAAGAGGTCAGGTTTGACAGGCAAATCTAGAAGCTTTGGTCTATTTCTTTAGGGACAGTCTAAAAAAAAAAAAGTGAAAAAGGGGGTTTGAAAGTGGCAATCAGAGTAGAGTAACAGAGAAGGCTATGTTTCTAGACATCCTCATCCTCTCCAGAATAGAGATTCTCCATATTCCACTTGTAACCTGCAAGATGAATTACTCCTATCTTGTTATTATATAAATGCACAGGAGAGTAACTCTCACCTGTAACAGACAACGATCTTGGAAAGTATATCCTATCAACTTGTCCAGATGCATTAGGCACTGGTGGTAGCGAATATGATGGGTCAGAACTGGCAGCATCATGGCATGCTAGGAAAAAGCACATTTCAATATGTTTAATTCTCTAAAAATGTATTAAAAACATTTCATTCATTTTACAGCAAACAAAAAAGATTTTTACATCCCAAATCCCATCTCCCAAAGTCTTAAAACAGTGTACTGGCAGCATGGCACCCTGGCAAACCCTCTGTGAGGGGTAGTGGACTAAGTTGTTAGAGATACAGTCTCTGGAACCAGAGTCAGATCAGATCAGATCAGATCAGATCAGTCGCTCAGTCGTGTCCGACTCTCTGTGACCCCATGAATCGCAGCACGCCAGGCCTCCCTGTCCATCACCAGCTCCCGGAGTTCACCCAGACCCACATCCATCGAGTCAGTGATGCCATCCAGCCATCTCATCCTCTGTCGTCCCCTTCTCCTCCTGCCCCCAATCCATCCCAGCATCAGAGTCTTCTCCAATGAGTCAACTCTTCGCATGAGGTGGCCAAAATACTGGAGTTTCAGCTTTAGCATCATTCCTTCCAAAGAAATCCCAGGGCTGATCTCCTTCAGAATGGACTGGTTGGATCTCCTTGCAGTCCAAGGGACTCTCAAGAGGACCATTTAACTCAGAGGACCATTATATCTACTACTGTGGGCAGGAATCCCTCAGAAGGAACCAGAGTGCCTGGGTCCAAACGCTGCTCTGTCACTCACCCATCCTGGGACTTATCGTAAAAGTTACTTAACCTCTCTGTTTCTGCTTCCTCACCTGTCAACTGAGGACAACTGTTGTAGCTACCTTCAATGAGTAAAAACAAAAGGCTGCTTAGAAGAGGGCATGTGTGGCCCTCACTAAAGTCCAAGAGCCCTGCTTCATCAGCAGCCAGCAGTGCAGCCTTGAGGAAGCCATGAAAATTTCTCTACCTCCTGGTTTCTTTAATTCTAAGGGAATAGATTAGGACTCACAAATTCTGAAACTTTGTCAGGGTCAAGGCACTTCTGAGATCTAAGGAAAATGAGTCTTTCCCCAGAAAAAGACCTGTGTGCACAAACACGCAAAAATTTTATGGAATTTTAATGAGTTCACAGATCTCTAAAGCCCATCATTAGCCTCTGGGTAAGAACTTCTCAGCCAGATGATCTCGAAGGGCCCTTCCAGGTTTAACACTCAATCTAACATTATGAGGATAACTTTTATAAAAACCATCAATACAGTTAAATCACCTGAGGACACAGAACTTTTATTTCAATCACTTTTCATTTGGCTATAGATTCTTTATTGGGAGACAATTTCATGGAGAGCGTATCTTTTTCCTTTTTTTAATAACGTTTCCCTGGAAATCAAGAGAATGAAGAAGGCATTCTTATTCATCAGAACCTGGAGGATGGGCACAGCCCACAGAATGACTGACATGTGCTTTCTATCATTTTAGTCTTTGAAGTATTTTAAGCTGACATTATTTAAAAATACATGGTAATGGATTTGCTTGAAATTACAGAAATCAGTTCCCTGTATTAACTTATAAAGAAAGATTAGTTCTCCCAAAAAGGATCTTTAATCAACAGAAAGTCTTTCTTTCCAGTTTAATTCAGTAAATATGTATTAAGCACCTCCACATGCAAGGCTTATAATAGCTGTGGAAAAGAAAAAAGATGGAGACACTCTTTTCGCCCCCGGGGGCTTCCCAGAGATATGCTATTCTGATTCGAATTACTGGCATTTTGTCCACTATGTTTTGATCCACGCTGTATTAAAAAACCCAATAATAAGGAAACAAAACATGTGGCCAAAATATAATACAGTTTCCCAGGCATTTCAACTGCATGGGACTCTTGGGTATTGAGGCTAAGCACTCAAGGAGGATGGGTCATGAAGACCATGCAGTGTAACTATCTTTCCAAAGTATGAATTCAAACTGGTGAGTTGTTTTCATACCTCCAGCGAGAGAAGAATCATTACCTGTTAAGAAAATAACTGTCTTCAGAGTATGTTGATTATTAGAAAATAGTCTGTCCCTCTGATCTACCCCAGAAAAGAACAAAATACATTTAATGGCTAAGTTCCCACATCTTCTCTTCACCAAACTCTTATTTTCTTTACCCTTTACTCACATGAAACAGCTGTGAGTCCCTTCATCACTTCCTCTAAACTTGCTCCAAATAGACCCAGGTTCTCTTTCCAAGTTAAGTATGGTTCTTGTGAACACCACGGAAAGGTAGGGATGACCAAGGTCCATTTTGTATCCCTGACAGGTAAGTCTCAAGGTTCTCTATAAGACTCTAGCTCAGTTTGTTAAATGATCAATCTTTGTAATGTTGAGACCACACACAATCACTAAGCATCTCCCCTCATTCTATTCACTTCTAGAAACTGCTTTCACTTTACTTGTTTTATTTATTTTTATTTGGCTGTGCTGAGTCTCACTTGTGGCATGTGGGATCTTTGATCTTCAGTGTGACATGGCATCATTTTTTTTAGTTGCAGCACGTAGGATCTGGTTTCCCGACCAGGGATCAAGCCCGGGGCTCCCTGCTGATCCTGCATCCACACACTGTGAAGTTTCTCCACCTCCTCCATCACTTGTCCAGGCTCATTCACTATTACCGTCGACAGCATTGGCAGCAGCAGAACATCATCACGTGTTCCATTATCTTGTCCTTGTACTTTAGAATCGTGCTGCTGGCTGAATAATTCATGTTGTAAGAACGAGTGGGAGGGCGCTGGCGGAGAGATGAGCGGGTCGTGGCTGGTCGCGCATGGTAGCTTCTAGCAAACAGAATTTACTTTCTACTTGCTTTGGGTGGGGGTACCCAGGACGGAGTTATCCGAGCAGGAGAGTCTGCTCCGGGTGAGCCCAGAAATGCGATGGCCGAGGAGCGGGCACTGAGGACCGGACCGAGGTGGGAGTCAAAGCAGGGGACGTGATTTTGCGATCATCGCCCCACCCAAATGGAGCCAGCATCTCCAGAAAGTCGAGACCAACCACCCTTTACCAAGATGTTCGTCCCCTGCGTGAGGATTTCTCAGTGCTCTGCTCCATAACACGAGAGATTAAATGTCAAACCAAGGTACTGGATTCTCCTAGATAAAAAGTGTCTAGCAGTGAAAATGGCGTAATCTGCATTAACATCCCACAGCATGAAGACATGACAGTTAAGGAACACACACGGACTTGTGGCACGAGGAAATGTGTGCAAAGAAAAAGGAAATCTGTAATTCTTTAAAAACTGAAAGACAGTCTTCCTCACCAAAATGGGTACATTCTGCTCAGTTGTCAAGTTTGAAAATCTCCAAAAATTAAAGAGACTTTGTCACTGGGGTCCCATTATAGCCCTTGGTATTATAGCAATACGTTCTACCATGGCCATGATTGACTCTGTGTTGTGCTATTGGCCCTTACATACCACTGGAGGAAGCGTGAATTTCATTATGTTGATTAACTGGACTGTCATGATTCTTTATAATTACTTCAATGCCATGTTTGTTGGTCCTGGCTTTGTCCCTCTGGGGTGGAAACCGGAAAATTCTCAGGATAGCGTGTACCTCCAGTATTGTAAAGTCTGCCAAGCATACAAGGCACCACGGTCACATCACTGCAGAAAGTGTAACAGATGTGTGATGAAGATGGACCATCAGTGCCCTTCGATCAACAACTGCTGTGGCTGTCAGAATCACGCTTCCTTCACGCTGTTCCTCCTTTTAGCACCACTGGGCTGGATTCACGCTGCCTTTATTTTTGTTATGACAATGTATACGCAGCTTCATAATCGGCTCTCCTTTGGGTGGAACACGGTCAAGATTGATATGAGTGCAGCCCGGAGAGACCCTCTTCCGATTATTCCTTTTGGATTAGCTGCATTTGCTGCCACCTTGTTTGCCTTGGGATTAGCTTTAGGAACAACCATAGCTGTTGGGATGTTGTTTTTTATCCAGATGAAAATAATTCTCAGAAACAAAACTTCTATTGAATCATGGATTGAAGAGAAGGCTAAAGATCGAATTCAGTATTATCAACTAGATGAAGTCTTTGTTTTTCCTTATGATATGGGAAGTAGATGGAAGAACTTCAAACAAGTATTCACATGGTCAGGGGTCCCTGAAGGGGATGGACTGGATTGGCCAATAAGAGAAGGCTGTCACCAGTACAGCTTAACAATAGAACAGTTGAAACAAAAAGCAGATAAAAGAGTCAGAAGTGTCCGGTATAAAGTGATAGAAGATTATAGTGGCACCTGCTGTCCTTTGAATAGAGGAATCAAAACATTCTTCACGAGCCCCTGCACTGAAGAGCCTCGGATAAGGCTACAGAAAGGGGAATTCATCGTAGCTACAAGAGGGTTACGGTACTGGTTGTATGGAGACAAAATTCTTGATGATTCCGTTTTAGAAGGTGTTTCAAGAATAAGAGGATGGGTCCCTAGAAACTGTGTAGAAAAGTGCCCCTGTGATGCCGAAACAGATCAAGCCCCAGAGGGCGAGAAGAAAAATAGATAGCCACTTTTGAAGTAAAATTCCTCTCAGTCCGCTCTATTACTTGAAAACTGCACATATTACTAAAGAATTATGCAATGAAAAAAAAAAAAAAAGAACGAGTGACATCTACCACCTTTTTGCCTTGCTCCACTCTCTCGGTTATTTTCACTTTTGTTTCCATCATTATTGCATGGCGCTTCTTAGCAGTACCAGCTACATCATTGCTACTTTTATGTTGCTCCCAGATATCCTGAGCTTGAAATAAAGATACTATACCACTGTACTCTATACAGTACTATATAGTAAACTATACAAAAGCACAATCACCCATAGAGGATGCACACACGTGACAATGTACACCAGACACATGAACTAACTTACCTGGCTGAACATTCAAACACGTTTGCATCTTTCAAAGTTCACAACTTGAAGGTTCGTATGTAGTGGACTCACTGTAGCCCAAACACAACTCTCTGTCTACTCGGCACTCAGCACCACTCTGTTCTTCTTTTCAATTTTCTTCAGGCACCCTGCCTTCTAGTTTTCTCCAGTTTCACATGGGCTTCATACTGGTTATATGTTAAACTGACATAAGTCTCTTTGCTCCTTTTTTGATGTCTCTGTGTGTCACATTTATTCATCCTCCATTCTCAGGATTCAGTTTATTGATTTCCATGGACCTCCCGCTTGGTAGCACAGGGCACAGGTACCTACTCTTCTAAGTCACCAAGTCAACTCTGGTGTGCAAAACCCTATCTTAAAGTACAGACACCATAGAGAGATGATACTTTTCCTCTTCTGAGTCATATTGCTGAATTTCTCAGCCTCAGTATCAGGTTTTGATTCCTGCTTTTTCTTCTGTATTACCCAGAATTCATTCTAACGAGCAGTTATACTGAGAAAATCTTTCAACAGTTTCTCTCCAAACATGGTTCAAGTCTGCGTTTAGTTGCCATGTAATTTCAGGTTACAGGACCACCTCTATGTTTTCATTCCTCCTAACACTGGTTGGGGCATATCAGGTAGAATTTTCTAATCTCGTAACAACCCTTGGTAACTGCTCTGGTTGGGAAATTATGCTTCCAGAATGAGAAGCTGGGACTCAGGTTGCTCTGCCTTAGATTCAACACAATAGTTTTATTGTCAGTGGCAGCCAGACGGCATCACAAGGCTTTTGCCAGCAACCTACCAGCAATTATTATTACCCCACCCAGCCCCCACCCCAGGGTTTCAGAGATGCACTCAGCCATTTTCTCTTAAAACTAAGTATGAGTTCATTTTTCCACAGGCTTCAGGGTTATTCAGAGTATTCCATGTATACATTTCATTTAACTGTTATTTCTCAGTCAGATTCTTATTCTTCATTACCAACAATACTAAGTACATTTACTTCGTATTACATGCCACCTGAGCAAACCCCGGGAGACCGTGAAGGACAGGAAAGCGTGGCGTGCTGCAGTCCACAGCATCACAAAGAGAGTCGGACACAAATGAGCAAGTGAACAACATGTCTCCTGCCATCTTACTTGATGAAAACACATGAAAATGAAAACATGTATTCTGAGATAAAAAACTATAGCTAAGAGGCAATATAACTTGTAAAAGAATAGGACTGGAGAATGGAAGCCTGGAAACAGCAGGAGTCCTCCACATGGAGGAACCATCATTACACAAGAAGTATTCACCTTTGACTCAGAAACCTTGTCTCCAACCAGCCAAACACGGGAACTGATTGTTTTTGGCTATGCGCATGCTCACTCACTCAGTCATGTCCAGTTCTTTGAGACCCCATGGACTGCAGCCCACCAGGCTCCTCTGTCCATGGGATTTTCTTATCAACCTCAAAATAGAATGTAAAATGTAATATACGCAGAGAGCGAGAGACGATAACCTGGTCATCCAGCTGCTTCCAATCCAGCTGGGAGGCCGGAGTCAGGGTCTTGTGACACAGCTGGAGGACACAAGACTACAGGGTTCACTCAGGACCCCTATTTGTTTTACCAAAAGAAAGGGTAGAAAGAGCTCAGTGTTTTTAAAAAAAAATTGTGTTCAGTGGAACTAAACTGATCTAGGAACTGCTCCACAGACAACGGGACACTCCCTCCACACCCACTAGTCACCAATCAGTCAGTTGGTTTGTTTTTTTTTATCTTTTTACAAATTAGGGTTTCACAGGGTTGTGTTTAATAAAAAAAAAACTTCACAGTTAAATCAAAAACATAAGTTTAAAAACCACTGAACTAGAAGAACTCTAAGACCCTTTCCAGTTCTCAAAGTTCCATAATTTCAGGATCTCTTAAACAATCAACTTTGACATCACTGAGATCAGCAGATGGCTGGACATTCCAGTCACTGTTACTACAATGTCTTAAGCAGCTATGTTGGGGTTACGGTGCTATGTTGGTTTTGGAGAAACACTACCAAGCTGAAAAAATGGGTATTATTATAGCTCCAAGTGGCCTTAAGAAACAATAATGGAAGCAAGATATCCACTTCTGAAAGCATTTAGAGTTAAAAAAAATTGGTCAATGGGTAAAATAACTGAGGACTTTTTGGACAGACTGGCATCCACTACAGATGATTATTTTCAAACTACTTGGCAATATTGCATCAATAGCAGTTCATCTCAGCAAAAAAACATTTAGCTTCACATGGTAAATGAATTACATAGCAATTCCTTTAATGATAGGATTAAATTCCACTGTTCAATACAATAATTAAATGCCAGCATTGATTTAAAAAAAAAAAACTAATGACAATGAAATGAATACCTAAGAGTGTCTGGACTCATTACGACACTTGCTACCATCAACAAGAGATAAGTGGCAGCTTGGAATATTCTTCCAAAAGGCTAAACACAGCAAACTGCACTGACCCCAGTCTGGGTAATCATTCCCTTTACTTCATTCCCATGGAGTGCAACCAATATCAATCGTAACAAAAGAATCGAGTGAAGAGTCAAAGAATATGCTGGATTTGGGGGATGTCTCATTTGGTAAAAATTCACATTTAAGGAAAAAAATACCTCTTAGTGAGCCAGTTATATACTGCTGAAATGTTCCTCTATTAAGTCTACCCCCATCCCCATAAATGGGCTGGGCTTCCTTGGTGGCTCAGTTGGTAAAGAATCTGCCTACAGTGCAGGAGACCCAGGTTCAATCCCTGGGTCGGGAAGATCCCCTGGAGAAGGGAATGGCAACTCACTCCAGCATTCTTGTCTGGAGAATTCCATGGACAGAGGGATCACTGAGACAGAGCAGACTGTAGACTGGAGGGCTACAGTCCATGAGATCACAGAGTCAGACACAACTGAGCAACTAACACGGCACAAAGAAAAAAATACTATCCTTTGGCTCAAATATGTATTCTGTTTCTGCTCATTTAATACTTTCAGCTCTCTGCACTGTAAGTCTGGGTTCTCATTCTGGAATGTTTGTACACACCACCTTCAGGAATCTGCCTGTAGAGCTGCCGGAGTATCTCTTTTGACAGGCACTTACCCACATGCTCAAACAAGCAGACACATTTGAAGAACAGACCTGCCTTCCCTCAGTGTGCGGAGACAGAATTGAGCATTACTAAGTCAGCGCCTCCCACACCCCCGCCATGCACACGTGTGTGCACCACACACAACTAAACAAGACAACATGAAAACTGACACAAAAACAGAACCCAAATGATAGAAAATAGTGTACTGTTGATGTTCCATTTAGCTACAAGGTAATACATTCTGCAGAAACTTCTCAGAATTAGGAAGACTTCAGTGCCAGATGCCTTTTAAAGGAAGAGACGTTTGGGTATAATTGTGTTCTCAGAAGCGTCATCACCTGACAGACGTCAGAACGGATGCCAGTTTTCCAGAAGCCTTGGCTACTCAGCTCCACTGTTACTTCTCGCCTCATGGTATTCTTCTGTCGTATTTTTTGGAGTGCTTCCTAGAAAAGAACTCATTATGATGAGTAACCTGACAGTTCTAAAGCAATATTAAGCCAAACATCAGGCATTAGTAAATTAGCTGGATTCATTCACCCTTACATTCAGGTAGTCAAGATTCTTCATGCCAAATTAGATTTAAAAAAAATAAAGGCCTTGGGAATAAGCCAGCTTTTCCTGGTAAATGGAGAAGGAAAAAACTAAACTAAAGAAGCTACTCTGGCAAGTTCAAATGAAAAATGTCCTTTTGGGGACTTTCTGGTGGTCCAGTAGCCTCCCAATCTGGAGGGTTGAGGTTCAATCCCTGCTTGGGGAGCTAGGACTCCACATGCCTCATGGCCAAAAACCAAAACAGAAAACAGAAAAAAAATTGTAACAAATTCAATAAAGACTTTAAAAATGATCCTTGTCAAAAAAAAGAAAAATCGTGAAAAAAAATGCCCTTTAACTGAAAAAGAAACAAAATGTGGTGTTTGGAATCTGAAATCTGCATGTAAAAATTATATTTAAATCAAGCCTTATGCTAAGCATTTACATATAAGAAAGACAATCAGTAAATTAACCAGAAACCCATGTAATTCTCAAAGACGCCTTCTAATTTGCAAACCCTGCAGCAAGGGTATATTTTATTAAAACAAGACAATGATTCAAAACTGCTGCAATACGTACACAGGAATTGACTTTTCCCTTTTACCACCACCATTCAAATAATTAATGATAAAAAATAATTTTATACTTGTATGTTTATTCAATTAAAAAAAAATCTCATAGGAATTCATAATAACAACAGGAACCACCACCACCTCCATCACTGATTAAGTTACTAATACCGGCCGGGTAGCTCAGACACCAAAGAATCTGCCTGCAGTGCAGGAGACCAGGGTCCTATCCCTGGGTTGGGAAGATCCCCTGGAGAAGAGAATGACAACCCACTCCAGTATTCTTGCCTGGAGAATCCCAAGAACAAAGGACCCTGGCAGGTTACAGTCCATGGGGTCGCAAAGAGTCTGATATGACTGAATGACTAACACTGTAACAGGCCAAACACCACTGGAGAAAAGTTAAATGAAATGTCTCCAAGTCCACACCATCACCCTTTTCCCTGAGTGCACTGACAGTCTCTTTCGGCCTTGGTTCCATCTTTCATAATGAAGCTGACTGGCTCAAGTTACAAAAAGCGACAATGCCAGAATTCAAACACTTCTCAGCTTCAAAACCTTGCTTTTACACTATGGCAGCAGAATAAACCCTCAATGAAACAAAATCTATGTTGATACTAAATCCACTTATTTTTTATTCTTAAATATAAAACACAAGTGACCCTGGAATATAGATAATACTACCCATTAGTAAAGAAATATGGAATTTGGGATATAAAGTCTCACAAAATCAGTTCACCATACTAACTAACAGATATATAAAAGATAATCTTTTACAACCTAAGACCAAGAAACTTGAATATGTGGTCCTATGGGAAGTTTTAAAATTAACTTCTTAGAGAAGCTATATTCATTCCCAACATCTATTAAAAAACTGGCCTTTTTAAGGAGAAAATATGGTCCCTTAGCTACTAAAAGATGAAAAAAATCAACCAGTATACTAACATAAGGAGGGGAGTGAAGTGTGATTTTTTTTTTTTAAAGTATCTTTCCATTTTATTCTAAAAGTGTGGTGTAACAACAATCTCAGATAAACCGGAAGTACATCATCATTAGTCATAGGTGAAGAGGGTCCAATACCAACCTCTCTCTGTGCCAGCTTCTGCTTGTCAGTCTGTTTGACTTTTGGACTATTTGCTAGGAGGTGGCGAAGCTTAACATAACTCTTCCACAGTTTCTGGTACCTGAGGAAAAGGACAGACGGACATCTCAGACGAAAAGGAGGCAAATCTAAAGTGCCATAAAGCCAGGTGTTCTCAGAGGCCTGCTTGATCATAAATGTATTCCTGTAAACATCCTTAATGGCTGCAGACCTTCATTCTAAGGAAGGACATGGTCTGGAGGAATGGAGCAGCTGGATGACCAAGAGTCATCCGAAATCAATGAATATGCTGATCATTGCCTACGTGGGTTGAAAATGAGGTGTCACTATACGGATGAATCTCTCTGGAGGCAATTCCAAGAGAGATGCACAAAAACCGAAAGAAACATGTATGGTTTCTCATTGTTACCTCTTTGAAAGTAACACATTTAAATACATGCTTTCTGATGTTTGTTGAAAGAAAGACCCCTTACTCAGCAGACTGACTGTCTGAAACGCTTTCACTGAAAGTAAAAGTTGGATAATGTGAGAAAAGAGAACCCTCCTCATGATAATACCCAAGATACAGAGATACTCACATCCATTTTTCCACTAGGAAGGGAAAGACAAATGGTATATAGCAATTTGTATATACCATGACAAAAATAACCATCTTTGAAGCCAAACATGTTATAACCTGGATCAGCCTAACGAATAAGTTAAAGTATCCTGAGGAGGAAGAGAATATACAGTTTTTTATCAATTCACACTCCTGCCAGCTCAGAGTCCACATGAGCCTAAGCACATTCTACTCACACTTTTCTGGCAAGAAGGGACTTTCCAAAGATTTTCTGTTATATTGAAACTGCTCCTTTCTTGGCCTTTGCTGGGTCTCTCCTTTCTGATAACATTTTTTATAAACAATGGAGGAAAGAAAGAAGTACTTACACAGTGCCTGGCTCATTGCTTCATACTTTTATCCAATGGGAGGAAAAAAAGAACAAAACCCTTTAGCCTCTTCTAATATATCAGCCAGAATTGGATTTATGAACTGAAAATCTCCCATGCCCTTTTCTCCCATTATGAATCCTTTAAAAAAATTAAATCAGGAAATGGTTTGTTTGACAAAGTAGGGAATCTAAACACTCCTGAAGACTCTAATGGTGCTATTTCCCTTCCCACATATCCTCATTTTCTCCCAGCAAAACACTAATGTGCCAGTTGGAAAGTAACATCAATTCTAAGAGCCAGAAGTCATGGCTTTTCCTTCTAATACAACCCTTGACTTTGCATGGAATGTTGAGCTCTTACTAATATGCCTCCCCAAAATCAGAACTCTACATCAGTGCAGCAATGCTAGGAACCAACACGGTGCTACTTTCCTCTAGAGAGCACTGAAAAAAATAAATGAAAATAGTAAGTTCTATAATGAAGGATAAAGGAAAATTCCTTAAAGGTTAAAAACATACAGGACTCATATTGACCAAGACTGCTAAGGATAATCTATCAAATAGTATGTAGAGAAAATAATTCTTCAAGAGCTACTATAACTTTTTTCATTTGGTAACCTAAACTTGGAAACATAGCTCATTTCAGATCTTAATTTTTAAAAAGAAAAAAAAATCCACTAAAGGGGATTCCCTGCTAATTTCAGCTGTTAACAGAAGGTGAAATTGGCTAAGACAAACACCGAGAAATATCTTACTGTGGGTCTCCAGCATAACTCAACTGTGCAGGGCGTATCCCAAAGTGAACGATAATAGGAAAAGTAATCACATCAGGGTTGAACTGTTCACGATCCAGTTGATCGATGCGGACAGAGCTTGGTTTCTAGAGAGAGAGAAATCAAAGCCATTTATTCCCTTAAGAAGTCTTTAAGTATTGACTTTAATCTAAGTAGGGAAGAAATTAATCGGATTTTTCCTAGGAAAGCCTCATCCCCAAAGGGAAAAAAATGTCATTAAAAACCTTTAATCATAGCAACTACACTATATAAAAACTATAATGTCATCCCCGTAAATGAGTCTGTGCCATTCGGCATAATGAACGATGATTCTGTCCTTTTCTGCCATCCACACAGAAACCTTTAAAAATTAAACTTTTGAAAGGACACCTAGTCAGATATAACTTTTCCTTAACCTCTCCAGAGGCACAGAGGGAGTATTCCACATGACCAAAAGAGACACGCTGGCTTATTCTGCTTTAACTGCACATTTCAAATGGATAGCTTATTTCTATTCAGCAGGCACAGACAGATGCCTCTATATAATTTTTATCCCCATTAGTTCTCTGTGTACATTGTGTATTCCTTTAATTCTGTACCTTTAAATGAAAAGGTATGGTGGTACAAAGACCAAATAGTTAAGCTTCTCTTATGTCCATGGAGGCCATTCTTAAATTTTAATAGAGAAGACTCAATTTTCATAAGTTTCTTTTCCAAGTCTAATTAAAAAAAAAAAGTGAACACCTTGGTTCCTTCTTAAGTTACTAAAGTACTAAAGTATGAGGATCCATTTGTAAAACAGCTTTCATCCTGAATACTTAAGTTTGTGAAAAGACGGTAAAATCGTGGAGAGTATGTTTCAGCAACTCCTTGCTTATACTGAACACTCAGGGCATTCCCTACTTAGAAGCTAAATTCGGACTAGAAGATACTGGGGGTGTTTGGCCCGGTTGCTTCAGAGCTAGAGGCTACAGACTTGATCCCCATGGAGGCTTATAAGCTTCACTGTCTTGCCCAGTAACGCCCAACAACTATGACTTAACAGTCTTGCCTGGTTTGTCCAAGACATAGGGGTTTCAATGCTAAAACTGGGAAAGCCCTCAGCAACTGGGACAAGCTGGTCACCCTACCCACAACTGTAGTCCAAGTAGGTGACCAACTATTCAATAAAAAGATTTGTGCAAATTCATCCACATTAGTGGAAAAAAAAAAAAAACAACCTTAGACTTCAAAGAATATTTCAATGTCATTTAACAATCAAAATTTTACTAGCATCTTGAAAAGTTGACCTTTGCTCTCAAAATTAATAACTAGGTCAAAAAGGCCGGTTCTCTCCTCTCAGGCAAAACCCTCTGATGTTCTTTCATGCTCTTCTGCCTACCAGGACCACAATTAAAGTCCCTTCCTGCCTCTGCAGTCACCACAGACCAGATTATGCTGGGCTTCTCTTTGGCTCCATGCTATAGTATCAGGGTTTCCCAGGTAGCACTAGTGGTAAACAACTTGCTTGTTAATGCAAGAGATACAAGTCTGATCCCTGTGTTTGATTCCTTCCTGAAGGAAGGCACAGCAATTCACGCCAGTACTCTTACCTGGAGAATCTCATGGACAGAGTAGACTGGTGGGCTGCAGTTCAGAGGGTCACAAAGAGTCAGACACAACTGAAATGACTGAGCACGCATAGTATCAACAGAGGAAATAGTGATTTAGAATATTGGTGTGTGTGTATGTGTATGCATGCACACACGCACTCAGTCACTCAGTCATGTCCAGTTCTTTCCAACCTCATGGGCTGTAGCCAGCTAGGCTCCTCTGTCCATGGAATTCTCCAGGAAAGAATACTGGAGTGGGTAGCCATTCCCTTCTCCAGGGGATCCTCCCAACCCCGGGATCTGCATTACAGGAAGATTCTTAACCATCTGAGTCACCAGGGAAGCCCTTTAAAATATCTGTACTATTTCTTATTCACAGGCGGACAGGGGATGAAATAAGTTCTAGACTTGGCCACACCCTGCAGTATCCATTATACCATTTTTATATTAGAATAAAATACATTCTCGCCAATGACCAAAGTGTTCCCTAGCAGAGGCAAAGTACCTAGGGAGGGAGATTAATTTTAAATTCTGCAGCAATAAAGTACTTAATGGGACCATAATGATTTGAAATTTTTAATAAATTCCCCAATACCCTTATCACTGGGCAATCTTTCAAAGCAAGCACTTTATAGGTAAAAATATAGTGCCATGTCTATTCTGTCCTATTCTCAACAGGATATAATCAAAGAATGTTTCATGATACTAAGGACACTTTTCTCCTCTGCACTAAGACTAAATAGCAAATACTAAAAAAAATAAACAAAAACTACCTTAAACATGTCCCAAAGCTTGGCACCCAAACCTAACTTTCTTATTTCCAATTACTTTCCAGCATAAACCTTTCACCCTAACTAACCTGTGCTTTCCTCATTATTTTCAAAACTGGCCATACACCAACTCAAGAATGTTCATTCAAATGTGCCAATGATTTATACAATTCCTTGATTCTTTAAAGACCACAGTAGTGTTTATGAAGCATCCCTGGGAGCCTGGCCCAGTGATCTCACCAAACACTACAAGCTTTCCTGACTGGCTTTTTCAGAGATTGGTCCATTGATTCAATAATTCATCACAGACTCCTTTCATATGGATATGCTGTAAGTCTGCAGCTGGACAAGCATCATATATAATCTATATACTTCAGTAGCACCTGGCTCACGTAGTGGTTCCTCAACAACTGAGTTGAATGATGATCATGGCAATGAAGTAAATATTCTCTGTGCCACTGGCTCAAAAACGAGCAAGAAGCAAACCAGAAGCAATGGGGGAATTTTTTTGACTACAGGTCATTGAGCCCTGTTACCTGGAGTACATGGGATGGGGTCCATCAGGGCATTCTTGTATTTTCAAAAGCTCTCCAACTGATCCTAGGAGTTCAGGAAATTTTAACCATGCCATAGAAGGGAGTCCCAGGGTAAAAGTGCTTCCACAGTAAATCATGAGATTCTTCAAGGGGACCAATCAAGGTAAAAAGGATGCCTCCCACCACCATCACCCCCACTCAGTCCTCTGACCCAACTATAAAACTAACAGAGAAATGTAGATTCATGCAACTGTTTAAACGAAGAAAGAACACATCCACAGTTACACTCTCACAGTGCTATGCTTTTGTATATTTCTTTAACAATTATCTGCATGGCTTAGCAATATAATAGTAGAAACAGTATAACTTTTTTAGCGTTAAACAAGTTTCATGTTTAAAGACATTTTTGTTAAACACTTTCACTTTCTAGATTTGTTTAAAATAATCAGCATTAGCTGGAATGTCTGATTTGCAAATAGCAACATTTTGTTTGTGCAGATGTTACTGTCATGCTACAAAAAGTTGATTTAGAGTTTTTATTTTTATGAATCAAGGCTATTAAGCAATTTGGCAGCCTTTCTAAAACAACAGCTTTGTTTACTTAGATTACTCTGTTTCCTTATATAGTAGTATTTTAATTCTCCACTTTTGCAAAACTTTATACAGATAAGATACCAATATGTAACTACTTTAGGAAATGATAACATATTTTAGAGGAAAATAATTTAATAATAAAACAGCATGCTCTTTATCAGAAAAAAAAAGCTATCTATTAATTATTTGCTTTTGATTTTTATGTTTTAACTTTAAAAATGGATATTAGAAGCAAAATTTAAAGAAATAAATTTAAAAAACATTAATAAAAATTAGACAAAGGATGTCGATAAACCAATATCAGAAGAAAAACCTTAAAGATAAACATTTAAAATATCAAGTTTTGCTAACCAAAATAAAAAGAAAACTGAGCTAAATAGTATCTATTTTTTCCCTACCAAATTGACAACCTTTTTTGTTAAACTAGTACAAGCAGCATGAAGAAATGGTCAGAGTATGAATTTTACACCCCTCTGTAAGGTAATTTACAAAGTATCCAAAGCCTTAAAAATGTACATACTTCAAGGAATTAAATGGACACATTCAAAAAGAAATACATACATACGGAAAACATGTTTCGTCACACATATACAAATTCAATACAGCATTATTTGCTATGGCAAAAATCTGGAAGCAACTTAGGTACCTGATAATAGGGGGTTAATTAAGTAACAGTGGCTTTTTTTAAAATTACATGCCTAAAGAAATGTAAAATGAAGGAAAAATAATAACTTTGTGCTTGTTGTTCCTGGAGGAAGATAAGAAGGAAAAAGTCTGAATATTAATATTTAATAGTATGATGCCAATTTTTTTCAAAACAATATGAAATATGTCTTACTAGAAAAGTGAACAGTATCATCTCTGAAGAAAGGAATTATGGGCGATTTTTCTCTTCTTTGGGCTGTTTTTCTCTTTTTCTAATTATAGAGAAGATCTATTACTTTTATGCTCAGAATAAAATTAGAGCTGAGCATAATCTAAAAACTTCAAAATTCTCCATAATAAGCACAATAAATCTACTAAGCAGATGAATAGGGCTTCCCTGGTGGCTCAGAGGTTAAAGCGTCTGCCTATAATGCAGGAGACCTGGGTTCGATCCCTGGGTTGGGAAGATCCCCTGAAGAAGGAAATGGCAACCCACTCCAGTATTCTTGCCTAGAAAATCCCATGGATGGAGGAGCCTGGTGGGCTACAGTCTGTGGGGTCGCAAAGAGTCGGACACGAATGAGTGACTTCACTTTCACTTTCATGCCTTCAGTTCAGTTCAGTTGCTCAGTCATGTCTGACTTTTTGAGACCCAATGGACTGCAGCACGCCAGGCCTCCCTGTCCATCACCAACTCTTATGGCTACATATATGCCTACAGATACACCTATATTACAATATTTTTCTTATTATTAAATATTTAAAGGAAAAAAATTACTCAAAGGACAAGAAGCAATGAGTACTTAAATCTTTAAAAACATTCTGTTAGCATTTTTACGAAACACTCAAACCTGAAAGGAAGGTGACTCAGTCTCTGACCGTCAACACCAGCACATACCGCTCCAGGGTTGGTGACGATCATGCCTTTGCATTCTTCTGCGTATTTCTGCCACTCAAGTTCCTCCCACTGAAGCATATTGGCAATCTCCTCTTCAGGAACAAGGGCTTTGCTACACCGTAGTAAGTAGAGGAGGATCTGGTGCATAGACAGCACTTCTTTCCCTCCATCTCAGGTGACAGTGGAGAGAAGGGGAAAATAAGAGTACTCAATTAACAGCCAGTCCTCTCCCCAATCAGGAAGAACAAGACAGCGAGAGAAGAGCACTTGTAAAAAGGTAGCTTAGAATTTATATCATTAAACCGTTGTTTAACCAGGTGCCAAATAATAGGCAAGCCATTTGTTTCACTGATGAACAGGGCTCATAAAGCATCTCATTTACGAAAATGGCAACAACATTATAAATGATAAAAGGCTCCATTTCTGAGGTAGGAATATAAAAAAGGTGCCTACGTAAATAAATTTAAAACCACCTAGTGTAAAGAAACACAGTTTATAACATACAGAACTGTGTTGTTTTAAATATTTTGTCAGTCTTTATAGGGTAACAGATGAAAGTGATGTTACTGATTTAAGGAAATTCTAAGCTTTTATGAGATACTTATGGATGTTTTCAATAAACTATTGTTGCATTATTGCATTATGGTCTAATTTTTTGGTGCTAATGTGTTGCACCCGCCATGAGAAACAGAACTAAAGAGCTTATACCAATATCATGAAGATCATTATGGAGTTAGTACATGGAAAAAATACCAAGTATTCTGAGACTGAAAGAAGCATATATTACCAAGTACAGAGGCTAAAAACAACAAAGAACATAAATAAAGTACCTTGGAAAAACTCAATTAATCTGGTACTTCGTGAAGCAAAGCCATTCATCTAATATGCACATTAATTTCAGGTTCACAGGCGTCTGCCTTCTCTTTAGGTTTAGCTTTTTTTTTTTTTTTTTTGGCCACAGTGCATAACACATGGGTTCTTAGTTCCCCAACCAGGGACTGAACTCAGGCCCTCCTCAATGGAATCAGAGAGTTTTAACTACTGGACGCCAAGGAAGTCCCTGGGTTTATTAGCTTCTTGACCAGTACATACAACCAACTTTTCTCTGCATGCTGCTGCTGGTGCTAAGTCGCTTCAGTCGTGTCCGACTCTGTGAGACCCCATAGAGGGCAGCCCACCAAGCTCCCCCGTCCCTGGGATTCTCCAGGCAAGAACACTGGAGTCGGTTGCCATTTCCTTCTCCAATGCATGAAAGTGAAAAGTGAAAGAGAAGTCGCTCAGTCATGTCTGACTCTTAGCGACCCCATGGACTGCAGCCTACTAGGCTCCTCTGTCCATGGGATTTTCCAGGCAAGAGTACTGGAGTGGGGTGCCATTGCCTTCTCCTTTCTCTGCCTAGTCCCACCCAAAGGAAGGACAAGAGCCTTGACGGTGCAGAGAACAATAACAACAATACTCCCCAAGGTCATAAGACATGCTAGAAACAGTAGTACAGGGCCAAACACTTCATGGAGAAACAAGGGAACCAAGATGCGGGAGACAGGCAGGCATAAATGAGGGGGTCCTATTTGTGCTAGAAGAGTTTATGACACCCAGGGAATCTAGGATACTAGAAAATGGAAGAAGATAAAAGATTTTAATTTGAGTTGCTATGGGCTAAGATCTTAGGCCTACACTTCTAAGACAGAAGACAATAAGGATCAAAATTTCTTTGTGATTTGTGTTTTTCTATCTCAGATGCTGCTCTGGAATTAAATGGCATTGCCACTATACGGTTACTATATATGTAGGAATGCGTTCATTTATTAATCTAAATACATAGTCATTCATTCAGTAATTACCAGCACCTATTATGTAGCTGGCCCCAGAAACACAGTGCTAAACAGCTAAAACTCTTAGGTTCCAGAGGAGAGAAAGAGACAATAAAAAACAACTAAATAATAGATCAGAGATGAGGGCTCTGAAAACAGATCAAACTGGGCAACTATACATAAAAGGGTGGTCAGGAAAGATGTCTTTGAAAAGCTGCCACCTGACAGACTTGAAAGAAGCAGCGGAGCTCCATGCAGCTACCTGGGAGAGGAGTGTCTCTGGTAGAAAAATAGCCAAAGCCCGAAGGTGGGACTGATGTGTTCCAGGAACTAAGAGGCCAGCATGGATAGAGCAAATTGAGGAGGAGAACGTAAGAGAGGCAGCAGGGAAATCAGATCTTGGAAAGCTTTACAGAGCACAGTAAGATCTCTAGAAGTGACTCTCAGATGGGAGCACGTTTTTCACCATTATGTGCCTGGCACTATGAATGGTCCCATGTAACAATTATGGAAAAAACAAACAAATGAAAACATAAGCTCCAGGACTTCAAGAAGCAAGTCGGCTAACGATGATTAATCACAACAGTTCCTAGAGGAATCTTTGCAGGTAACACTCTGAAAAGTTAATTAAAGACACTGAGTCTCTTTAAAAAAAAAAAAAAAAAGAAGTAACTAAAGTAGTGGAGAAGGCAATGGCACCCCACTCCAGTACTCTTGCCTGGAAAATCCCATGGACAGAGGAGCCTGGTAGGCTGCAGTCCATGGGGTCGCTAAGAGTCAGACACGACTGAGCGACTTCTCTTTCACTTTTCATTTTCATGCACTGGAGAAGGAAATGGCAACCCACTCCAGTGTTCTTGCTTGGAGAATCCCAGGGACGGAGGAGCCTGGTGGGCTGCCATCTATGGGGTCGCACAGAGTCGGACACTACTGAAGCGACTTAGCAGCAGTAGCAGCAGCAGCAACTAAAGTAGAAAATACAATCTACATGAGGACATGTTTTGCCTATTTTTCTTACTATTATTCACAGCACTAAAAAAAAATGGTACGCCTCATTACAAAACATCTGCCTTAAAACTACAAGTCACCTTTGATTAACAAACTTCCATGGTTAAGGACATATTTCTCAGACTCTATCTCAACAGACATTTTAATCTGCCTGCATGTGACATGACTTTCTCAATCAATGATGTTTTCCCCTTTGCTAAGGAGCCCAGCAAATCATAATGCCCGTTGGTCAATCTGAGGCCATGGTAATATCTGCTTATGGGGGGAGCCTGAAATGAGCAGGTGGACAAGAGACCTCTAAAGCCAGAGCAAGTGGACTTACACTTGCATGTGTTAATATAAGGCGCAGCAGGGATAAAGCAAACCTAGCCCTCAGAAGAACTGCCATACTGAGGAGATTCTAGGAACCAAGGAAAGGGTAAAACACAGTAAGATTACTAAAGAGCACTGTGAGCTTAGAAGGATACATCAGAGGAGCAGAGTGTTGTTTTGCTATAAGGATTAGAGAAGAACATTCAGATTTTGTTTGGGAAGGTTGGAAGGAGAAAAGACATGCAACTCTAGCTATATATATTGGTGCTGAAAGCCACCCCACGGTTACAAGTGGCCAACTTCAGGACACTTCAAATAAATGGGAAAAGGACTAAGGGCACTGAATTTAAAGGGAAAAGAATAAAAAAAAAATCAAAGAGCTACTGAGAGGGAGAGACACTTAAACCTGCAAACCAAGGGCACTGCCCAATTGAGGAGAAGAGCACCTGCGAGATAAAGAAGGCAGGCTACCAAGTGCTCTAGGAACGCTTCTGCCTAGTTTGGGTGCAAAGGTGCTGATGAGGGAGGAGAGATTTATAGCTGCATGGAGCTAGAAAGAATTTTTTTAAAACATACACACATCAGGCACGAGGTAATGCTAAAGGAGAAACTATAAACCCATGCTGAAAACTGCTAAATATTTTTAAAAAACAGCTAAAATCTAAAAAGATAGATATTTACTGGTGTGAAAAAGTAGAACCTCAGGACAGATAACAGGAGGTGAAACCCTTACAGGAACACAAGGAAAGGTAGACAGAACTAGAGAGTCCCATGGAGCCCATGGGGAAGAGCTGCATCCCTCACACCCAGCCTGGCAAAAAGGACATTGCAGAAATATTTGTGGGATGACTTTCTGAAGCAGATAAATAATGTGGCCACTTGCTCGCAGACTGCCATGAATCTACTAATGCTAATGAATTGGCTCTTTTGGTTTGTCTGCTTTGCTACATGTTTATGTTGGGGATTTATGGAACTATGTCACTGAGGGCTAGGAAGCAATCTTTATCTCGTTGGCTGAGATAAATAGGACCCGATACAAATGAGAAATTAGAGCGGGTAAGCTAAGGTTAGCAGGAATTCTGCCAGCACTGGGACTGGAACCGTGACAACGGCTCATTATTCGGGAAGAACTGGAGTTTGTGTTTCAGGGAATGAATCTGGACAGTCATTAATGAACGGACAGACTTTATAAACTGTTTCTTAGAGACTTAATTCTCTCAGTTTATATTGCTTGATGATTTATATGGTTATTGGGAGGAGGGGCAATTTGCTAGGGAATTAGTGTTAAGAATATACGGGTTAAATGAGTAGTTCTCAAGAGTATAATACTCAGTTTTAAGAAACATACAATACTGTCTTTTCCTACACTGAGAATAACTATGTAACTGCATTACCTATATGCAGACCGGTCATGGAACAACAGACTGGTTCCAAATAGGAAAAGGAGTACGTCAAGGCTGCATATTGTCACCGTGTTTATTTAACTTCTATGCAGAGTACATCATGAGAAATGCTGGACTGGAAGAAACACAAGCTGGAATCAAGATTGCTGGGAGAAATATCAATAACCTCAGATATGCAGATGACACGACTCTTATGGCAGAAAGTGAAGACGGGCTAAAAAGCCTCTTGATGAAAGTCAAAGTGGAGAGTGAAAAGGTTGGCTTAAAGCTCAACATTCAGAAAACGAAGATCATGGCATCTGGTCCCATCACTTCATGGGAAATAGATGGGGAAACAGTGGAAACAGTGTCAGACTTTGTTTTTCTGGGCTCCAAAATCACTGCAGATGGTGACTGCAGCCATGAAATTAAAAGACGCTTGCTCCTTGGAAGGAAAGTTATGACCAACCTAGATAGCATATTCAAAAGCAGAGACATTACTTTACCAACAAAGGTTTGCCTAGTCAAGGCTATGGTCTTTCCTGTGGTCATGTATGGATGTGAGAGCTGGACTGTGAAGAAGGCTGAGCGCCAAAGAATTGATGCTTTTGAACTGTGGTGTTGGAGAAGACTCTTGAGAGTCCCTTGGACTGCAAGAAGATCCAACCAGTCCATTCTGAAGGAGATCAATCCTGGAATTTCTTTAGAAGGAATGATGCTAAAGCTGAAACTCCAGTATTTTGGCCACCTCATGCGAAGAGTTGACTCATTGGAGAAGACTCTGATGCTGGGAGGGATTGAGGGCAGGAGGAGAAGGGGACGACAGAGGATGAGATGGCTGGATGGCATCACTGACTCGATGGGTATGGGTCTGGGTGACCTCCGGGAGCTGGTGATGGACAGGGAGGCCTGGCGTGCTGCGGTTCATGAGGTCGCAAGGAGTCGGACGCGACTGAGCGACTGATCTGATCTGATCTGATAATTATGTCTCCCAAATATTCCTACAGGACACCTTTATATAATCTTAAGTTTTGAAAACTTCTATTAATAGCACAGAATTTTCTCAACTCTCCAAAAACAAAGCTACATTAAAACACTGTATCAATTTATGTCTTTTTCCAAACTACACTTCCCTCCTGGGAATTCTGATATACTCTCTTCCTCTCTGGCCCTCTGTGAGCCATAGCTAAAGAACTGCTTCTCCAAAATGAGACAATTTCCAAAAATCCATCTGCTAGATAGTTGATTTGCAAAACTGATTTGGCATTCTCAAAGCTTTACTAGAGCGATGATATAGGCAATCAACAGGCTTTCCCGCAAATGCAGCCTTTCTATCTTGAATTATGCCCTGCCCTAGCCCTGGCTACAATCAAGATAAAACCTTAAACTGGCTCTAGGAGAGCTCATATCAACTGTCGAACTACTAAAGGTGGAGGCAGGCATAAGGAAAGAAACAAAAATTTGAGAAAACTCTTATGATATCAATAAATTGGTTGATCTGTGATTTGACTTCTGGTAAACTGACCTGCACTGAAGAATCCTTGGTTTAATCTATTAGCTAAACTTTGGATAAATTTGTATAAAGCAACTGAGACAGCTGACTTCAAAGCAGGTCCACTGAGGAACTAGAGAAAAATTATAATGACTGATAAACTTTCAATCTATGTATTATAATAAACTGTTACAAACAAAAAGCCGATGAGAGTAAGAGGACCATGAAATACCTGAAACACTATAAAAAAAAAGCTGTTCATTCTCACAGGAGTTCAAGTAAGAGGCAAACATTAATAATAACAATGAGATAAATTTTTATGTATCAGATGCTAGTAAAACCCAGTGTTGGCAGATGTATCAGAAAAGGGTGGTGTCAAAAATGCTGGTTAGAACTACAAACTATGTCCTTTCTAGAAAAAACTTGGCCAGCTCTTTCCAAATTTAAAATGTGCATACTGTCTTAACAAATGATTACTTCTAGAGAGAACTCCACCTTATAAAAACACACAAATGCAAAAGAATAGATGCATAAGACTATACCTGAAGTATTTACATGTAATGGGGCAGAGTGGGCTGGGGGCGGGGCGTGGGGGGGTGCATTGCAGAACAGAGACTTCCAAAATACTTCTGACTACAGGAAATGTGATCTACACAGTCAAAGGCTTTGGCATAGTCAATAAAGCAGAAATAGATGTTTTTCTGGAACTCTCTTGCTTTTTCCATGATCCATCTGTATGCAGGTCAGGAAGCAACAGTTAGAACTGGTCATGGAACAACAGACTGGTTCCAAATAGGAAAAGGAGTACGTCAAGGCTGCATATTGTCACCATGTTTATTTAACTTATATGCAGAGTACATCATGAGAAATGCTGGACTGGAAGAAACACAAGTTGGAATCAAGATTGCTGGGAGAAATATCAATAACCTCAGATATGCAGATGACACGACTCATGGCAGAAAGTGAAGAGGGGCTAAAAAGCCTCTTGATGAAAGTGAAAGTGGAGAGTGAAAAGGTTGGCTTAAAGCTCAACATTCAGAAAACGAAGATCATGGCATCTGGTCCCATCACTTCATGGGAAATAGATGGGGAAACAGTGGAAACAGTGTCAGACTTTGTTTTTCTGGGCTCCAAAATCACTGCAGATGGTGACTGCAGCCATGAAATTAAAAGACGCTTACTCCTTGGAAGGAAAGTTATGACCAACCTAGATAGAATATTCAAAAGCAGAGACATTACTTTACCAACAAAGGTTCGCCTAGTCAAGGCTATGGTCTTTCCTGTGGTCATGTATGGATGTGAGAGCTGGACTGTGAAGAAGGCTGAGCGCCGAAGAATTGATGCTTTTGAACTGTGGTGTTGGAGAAGACTCTTGAGAGTCCCTTGGACTGCAAGAAGATCCAACCAGTCCATTCTGAAGGAGATCAATCCTGGAATTTTTTTAGAAGGAATGATGGTAAAGCTGAAACTCCAGTATTTTGGCCACCTCATGCGAAGAGTTGACTCATTGGAGAAGACTCTGATGCTGGGAGGGATTGAGGGCAGGAGGAGAAGGGGACGACAGAGGATGAGATGGCTGGATGGCATCACCGACTCGATGGGTATGAGTCTGGGTGACCTCCGAGAGCTGGTGATGGACAGGGAGGCCTGGCGTGCTGCGGTTCATGGGGTTGCAAAGAGTCGGACACGACTGAGCGACTGATCTGATCTGATCTGATCTGACAGGAACTGTAAAAAAAAACCCCGATGTCTATTCATCTATAGAATGCCACACAGGTGTTAAAATTTAAGGCAATGTATTTATATGTGTGTGTGTATGTTAGTCACGCAGTCACAGTCCAACTCTCTGTGACCCCATGGACTGCAACCCGCCGGGCTCCTCTGTTCATGGATTCTCCAGACAAGAATACTGGAGTGGGTTGCCATTTCCTTCTCCAATGCGAATTGTAGTAGTAGTAGTTTAGTCACTGAGTCGTGTCCAACTCTTGTGACCCCACAGTCTGTAGCCTGTCAGGTTCTTCTGTCCATGGGATTCTACAGGCAAGAATACTGGAATGGGTGAGTTGCTATTTCCTTCTCCAACGTGTTTATACAGAGGATGTCTGAAACAGCTGGGTAAAAAGGTCAAGTTGTGTAACAATTTTAGTATTATCTCACTTAAAGAAAAAAGTATAATTCTCTCTATATAGGTTAAAACAAATACAAATCAAACCACTTACAGCAACTACTTATTCTCACATGTCTAGAAGCTGGTGTTCACTTTTCTAGTTCATACACTTTTGTACTGTTTATATGTGTGTGTGTGCACACACACACACACACAGAGTGGACACAATTAAGGGCAAAGGTAACACTTCAATTTCGTGAAGAAAGACTGGTCTTTTCAATAAATGGTGCTAGTCAACTGAATGTCATATTGAAAATAATGAATCTTGACCCATATCTTATGTTATTTATAAAAACAAATTTGAGACAGATTATAGGACTAAATTTGTAGAAAACATAGAAGAGTATCTTGACCTAGAGGCAGGCAATGTTTTCACAAGCAAGATACAAAAATCTCTACGCAAAAAGGAAAAATAAGAATTAAAATTAAGAATTTCTGTTCATCAAAAAAAAAAAAAAATCACCATTAAGATGGTGAAAAAGCAATCACAGAGAATATATTGGCAATACATATATTGGCCAAAAGACTCATATAATAAGTATATATAATAAATACCTACAAATAAACAAGAAAAAGGCAAATAAAGCAACAGAAAAATGAACTAAAGGCTTGAATAGGCACTTCAAAAGTCAAAAAGGAAAAGCAAAAGTCAACAAGGAAATGGTCTGTGTATGAAATGGTGTTCCATTGCCTTAGTCATTAGGGAAATGAAAATTAAAACCATGCTGCGATACCTCTGATGCTCATCAGACTAGCTAACTTGAAAAAGAAAAATGCCAAGTGTTGGTGCAAATGTGGAATAACCTGAACTCTTATCTATACTGTACATGAGACAGTGAAAAGGTACCATCATTCTGGAAAACTGTTTGAAAGTATCTACAAAGCAAAACTTAAAAACATCCAGAATTTCCACTCCTAGGTATATACCCACCACAGGAAAGCATAAATATGTGCATCAAAAGGCATGTACAAGAGTTTGGCGGACATATGCGTGCTATCTGAAAGAGTCAAAAACTAAAAATACAAATGTCCATTAACCACAGACAAGTTAAATACATTTTAATTTAGTCACACTGTGTAATACTATACAGCAATGAGAATGTGCCAACTACAGTTAACTATAACAGGTATTTCAAAAACAAAATAAAGAAGAAAGAAGCAAAAAATATACACAATTCTAATTTTTATAATTCAAAAACAGGTAATACTAATACATGGTATTTTCAAGACAGAATAGAGGTTGCCTTAAGGAGTCGGGTGGTGACTACAAAGGGGCTCTTCGATGCTGGTAATCTGGAGTGGGGGGCTGAGTACACAGTCATATTCACTTGGTGAAAATTCACTGCGTCTTATGACAAGTGCACTTTTCAGTATTTGTGTTCTACTTCAATCAAAGGTTTATGTTTCAAAAATGAGAAACAATACCAAAGAATGAGTGAAAACTACATTCACCCTCATTAATAACAAAATACATGAATATCTAACTAAGGCACTCTTATGATGGGTTAAACAAAGTCTGTAAACAAGTATTTACTGAGCCCCTGCCATGTGCCAAGGAATATGTAAGTACTGATACAAGACAGACTGTTAACACCTCAGCCTCAGAAGCTACAGTTGGAAGGAAGGAAGCAAAGAAACAAAGCCCAAAATGTGAAGAAGACTAATAATTCATTTTTTACAGCAGCATAAACTGATGGGATTCTTTTGATAAGAAATTTGGTACTATATATCACGATCTTTAAAAAATATCCATCTACTAGATGAATTACTAAAAATCAGGATGCAAAACATGTATCAGTATGATGACTAGCATGTAAAAAAGGTATGAAGGGAAAAAAATGAAAATATACATCAAAATGGACACACCATTTTGAACTCACCATTTTCTAAAGATTTTTAGTGAAGTCATATTGTGAAAAACGAATCAACCATAATTTGCCATCCAATAACAAACTGCATTTTATACAGAAAAAGACATTTTTCTGTATCCTTCTGAGTTTTTTTTAAAAGTATATTTTCAAAGAAAGTCTAATGAAAAAGTCAATTCTGTTTAAAAAAAAGCCAAGAGCTCTTTTTCTTTACAACAACCTGAGTGTCATCCATGCATAGTTACAAGAAACATTTTGTGAGAGTTGAAATCCCACAAAGTAAACACCTGACACAGGATTTTTCTTTAAGATGATTTTAAAATAAGTGTCCACATCCTCTTAGAGATTTGTTTGGTCATAAAATTCCTAGAGGCAGACAGACACAGAAAGGAAAGGCTTTTCAACAAACTCACTCTAATACCATTTTCTCATTAAAAGAAAGCTCCATTACAAAATCATAGATTCATTCACTTGAAAAGGAAAAGAAAAAAAAAAAAGGACCTCTCAATAAAATGAAACCAGGGGACTTCCCCGGCGGTCCAGTAGTTAAGACTCCATACTTCCACTGCAAGAGGTTGAGGGAGTGGTGATAGTAAGGGGGCCACAGGTTCCATTCCTGGTTAGGGAACTAGGATCCCACATGCTATGTGGCATGGCCAAAATCCAAAATAAAAAAATAAAGACAAAAAGAAATAAAATATGCAGATATACAAAAGAAAATGTTTTGAATGCATTTTCCAAAACAAAATAAACATTAACAATAACACTAAAAATATGATTAATGCTATGTTACAATAAGCCACCTTGACTGAGTGGACTGAGGAGAGGGTACCAAGGACAAAAGCTGGAAGAAAATCTACACTAGAATGAATAGATGAGATGAAAGCCACAAAGGACGAATCAGAGAGCCAGAAGGCGAGTAAGCAGCACGCAGCAGGCGGAACACACTAAAAGCCCAGGTAACATATCAGGGAGGAGATGCAACTGAAGCGTGTCCACTGGATTCGGTCTGACATCAGCAGCCACAGCGGGGTGAGGGCATGCAAGGGGGGTGGGATGCCACAGCAAAGCCAGGCTGTGAACAGCCCAGAATCCAACAGGCTCCTGGACGGCTCTGAGGCATGGGGGAGGCAAGTGCTCCCCCACGTTCACGAGGAGGGGAGCATAAGCATGACGCTGAACCCGTGAACTGCTGATGTGTAAATGTGGGCAGAAAGCCGACACACTGAAAAGCTCCCCAGCTGAAATGATAAACCACAGATTTACTGCAGCAGTCATTTTTTTTCCCTCCTGTATCACCGAGAGGCCCAAATTATCAGAGAAGAAAAGGCAAATGGTTGAACTGACATTTCCACAGAAGGTGGTGGTTATTAGCACAAGGGGCTGAGGCCACTAGAGCAGAGAGACAAAAGTTAGAGGATAGGACTGAAGCAGGAAAGCAAAGAAAGGTGGCTGTACACATTGAGAAAAAAGAAGATTCAGGCCGAAGCAAAGGGAACAAGGAAATGAGGATCTGGAAGTATAAGTGGATGTCACCAGAAAGTGAGACACGAGAATGAGATTCCAGGGAAGAATTCACTTAGGATGGTGAAGATTTTACAAACGAAAAGGCATCCAAATATCTCATTAAAAGCCTAACCATTTAAAAAAAATTCTAAATATAATGGCATATCTCACAGCTAGCATCTTGACAAAAATTTTAAAAAGTTAAAATATTGCTTTAAAAAACATAGCAGTCATATATTTACTTATATATATGTAATATAAATATTAAATATTACTGTGGAAAATTCTGAGAGAGATGGGAATACCAGACCACCTGATCTGCCTCTTGAGAAATCTGTATGCAGGTCAGGAAGCAATAGTTAGAACTGGTCATGGAACAACAGACTGGTTCCAAATAGGAAAAGGAGTACGTCAAGGCTGTATATTGTCACCATGTTTATTTAACTTATATGCAGAGTACATCATGAGAAATGCTGGACTGGAAGAAACACAAGCTAGAATCAAGATTGCCGGGAGAAATATCAATAACCTCAGATACGCAGATGATACCACCCTTATGGCAGAAAGTGAAGAGGAACTCAAAAGCCTCTTGATGAAAGTGAAAGTGGAGAGTGAAAAGGTTGGCTTAAAGCTCAACATTCAGAAAACAAAGATCATGGCATCTGGTCCCATCACTACATGGGAAATAGATGGGGAAACAGTGGAAACAGTGTCAGACTTTATTTTTCTGGGCTCCAAAATCACTGCAGATGGTGACTGCAGCCATGAAATTAAAAGACGCTTACTCCTTGGAAGGAAAGTTATGACCAACCTAGATAGCATATTCAAAAGCAGAGACATCACTTTGCCAACAAAGGTTCGCCTAGTCAAGGCTATGGTCTTTCCTGTGGTCATGTATGGATGTGAGAGCTGGACTGTGAAGAAGGCTGAGCGCCGAAGAATTGATGCTTTTGAACTGTGGTGTTGGAGAAGACTCTTGAGAGTCCCTTGGACTGCAAGGAGATCCAACCAGTCCATTCTGAAGGAGATCAGCCCTGGGATTTCCTTGGAAGGAATGATGCTAAAGCTGAAACTCCAGTATTTTGGCCACCTCATGTGAAGAGTTGACTCACTGGAGAAGACTCTCATGCTGGGAGGGATTGGGGGCAGGAGGAGAAGGGGACGACAGAGGATGAGATGGTTGGATGGCATCACTGACTCGATGGATGTGAGTCTGAGTGACCTCCTAGAGCTGGTGATGGACAGGGAGGCCTGGCGTGCTGCAGTTCATGGGGTCGCAAAGAGTTGGACACGACTGAGCGACTGATCTGAATATAAATATTATATGTAATTAAATATATATTTAATTTCATGAGAGTAAATTTTTCTTCACTATAAAATGAATAAAACTATGTCAAAAAAGAAAAAAAAACTCCCATAAAAGCACTTACTACAACTATTACTGCAGTTATTTTTAGCATAGTTATAATCATATTGTTTATAAAATTTCATAAATTGTTTTCTAATTAACAATGTGCATTTTTTAAAGCCACACACATTTTTCCACTTTAATTTTAATACTTGCATGATATTTTATTAAGTAGACTCTCAAATTTTTGAAATCAATTTTCCCACTGCTTATCTAATTTGGGGCTATCATAAATTATGCAGGGGTATAAATCAGCATGTGTAAATTACATTTTCATGCCTCACCTGAGAAGTAGATAATTAAGAGTCTGAGGCAGGAAGATCAGATCAGATCAGTCGCTCAGTCGTGTCCGACTCTTTGCGACCCCATGAACTGCAGCACGCCAGGCCTCCCTGTCCATCACCAGCTCCCGGAGGTCACTCAGACTCACATCCATCGAGTCAGTGATGCCATCCAGCCATCTCATCCTCTGTCATCCCCTTCTCCTCCTGCCCTCAATCCCTCCCAGCATCAGAGTCTTCTCCAATGAGTCAACTCTTCGCATGAGGTGGCCAAAATACTGGAGTTTCAGCTTTAGCATCATTCCTTCTAAAGAAATTCCAGGATTGATCTCCTTCAGAATGGACTGGTTGGATCTTCTTGAAGTCCAAGGGACTCTCAAGAGTCTTCTCCAACACCACAGTTCAAAAGCATCAATTCTTCGGCGCTCAGCCTTCTTCACAGTCCAGCTCTCACATCCATACATGACCACAGGAAAGACCATAGCCTTGACTAGGCGAACCTTTGTTGGTAAAGTAATGTCTCTGCTTTTGAATATGCTATCTAGGTTGGTCATAACTTTCCTTCCAAGGAGCAAGCGTCTTTTAATTTCATGGCTGCAGTCACCATCTGCAGTGATTTTGGAGCCCAGAAAAACAAAGTCTGACACTGTTTCCACTGTTTCCCCATCTATTTCCCATGCAGTGATGGGACCAGATGCCATGATCTTTGTTTTCTGAATGTTGAGCTTTAAGCCAACCTTTTCACTCTCCACTTTCACTTTCATCAAGAGGCTTTTTAGCCCCTCTTCACAAAGTTGTCCCTAAAGATTGAAAGGAGAATGGCTCATTTTCAGATGTACTATCTCACCAGGTCAGTGACAAGCCAAAAGATTTACCTGGAAGAAATCTTACAAAACGTGGCATGAAATGAAATCTTGGACAGCAGGGAGGACTGTCTTCAAACAAAGGACCTAAAGCAAACAAGTGAAAAGGAAAGAAAAAATAAATAAAACTCCCTTCAGAAACAAACACTGAAACTTAATTCCCAAGATTTATGATAACTAAACAAAAATACCAACACCAACAGAAGTAGGGACATAACAAACACTGCCCCCACTTCTACTCAATAACTAAATCAATCATGTGGCAACTGCCACAAGCATTCCCATGAAGAGTGAGGAGACCCCCTCAAAGAAAGGGAAGAATGAAAGCCCCAAGGATATATACAGCATACAGCATATACAGTAAAACTAGTTTTAGAAATTCAAAGATATAAAGATTTTTGTTATAACTGAACTACTGCATGATAAATATGCCTGTGTTTTCACTGTGTCCCATTTTAATTAATACAACTAGGGGAAAAAACAGAGAAATACTATTCAAAATTTGATTTGAAAAGCTGTTCATCAACACACTGTTTTAAAAATAAATAAATAAATGTCTGATGGAATAGACGCATTTCCAAGAGTGAATTATTATCCAAGAACCAAGTATCAAGTTTTTAACTGATGTAGCATACGGTGTGTGTGTGTGTTTTAAGAGTTAACTAAAGTTCTGTTTTAATGAACTGTCATTTTGGAAGAAGTTTATTACAGTAAAGTCCAACAGACTTAAGATATTAACTAATGAGATTTCCTCAATGCAGATAAATCAAGGTAGTTACTCAACATAACTGATACCATCTTCCTAGGTACCAGTTACTTAACAGTTAATGGTAATCCTCCATAATGGACATGGTCCATCTGTAGTTAAATGAGACCCATAACAACTCATTTATGTCAAATGATAAGAAGCATGCCTATGAATAATAAACTTTTCCCTGCAGTTCAAAAGTGAGAGGAATTTCAACTATGTACCCCCACTTTTTTATAAGAGTTTTCACATAAACCACAACATTCTCCCACAAGCACTACACTTTTCTTAAATCCTATTTACCTTTGAGATTCCAGTCATACAATTCCAAAATATCTCTGAATAGGAATAATGAAAAGAGTTCAAGTCCTTTCACACAAAAATTCTGAAAAATAAACCAGAAACCCAAATTACTGTAGTACTGTAACTATATATTAACTGATGCTTCAGCTTGTTTTAGTCAAGTGTTTTTAAGTGTCTAATGCAACTGTACTAAAACAGTTTAATTTCCTAAAAAACTTGGCCACTGTCCTATAGTAGCACAGTGTCTTAAAACATTAATGAAGTAAGCAATAATGTCATTAGAATTCCTAAGAAAATGTGGGTTTGGCTCTTCTCAGTGTACAAATAAAGTGATGTGAAATTTAAAAATCAAAGTCTCTTTTATATCATATTTTTCTAACCCAATTACAAAACATACCAGAATCTCTTAGGGACTTTCTGTTAATTCAAATTACACACTGAGCAGCCCGCTCTGATAGATTTGTCCCCAGCACCACCCGCCCCCCCAACTCTGCTCACCTCCACCCCTCAAACACACCCACAATCACTACTGCCAAGTTACCATAAATTAGAGGTCTCCGTGCCAAAAAAGTTCCAGCTCTTAATGAAGGCAAATAAAGGGCTACGAAAAACGACAGAACTTTATACCAAAATTTCTGCTGTAAACAAGCTTAACAGATGATATATCTGCAAGTAAGGCTTGTCTCATAATTCTTCCTCCTACTTGTTTTGCTCGGGGTTCATAAATCACCCTGCGTGAGATCACGCCAGAAGTCGTCAACTTTTACAATAGCAAATGAAGGCTTATGACCTTAAAAATCAAAAGGAAGCAAAAAAGCCCTTCCAAGCTGAAGAATGAAGGGGCGGCCCTTTCTCCTTAATTCTTTTTGAAAGATAGGTAGAATTAACAGGACTTGCCCGGAATGAAATAGGTGCAAACTAAGCATGCGTGTCATGCTCATCAATCCCTGTGGGTGCTCCGCTGCCCTCGACAGAGCCACACTGTTAAACAAGGTTTGCCAAGAGGAGCCAGGGGCTCAGGAAATCGACCCCGACTCCAACACAATGTTAAGTGCACAAGCTTGTCTGCTGTCTAGTTGTTATTTCTTAGTGTGATTTGTTGACACCACTAAAGTCAAGATCAGGCAATGAATCATTCTGAGATTCACATTAATCTTGCTTTGGAATTTTAAACCTCTTGCATATATTTAGATAAATCTGCTGCTGAGCATCCGCAGTGAAAAACAATTAGGAAAAATATGTAAATATATGGGAAAGAAAATGAACCAAGCATTGATCTTGTTACTGGAGATAATGAATAAGATTATTCCCACAGTTATCAGATTCAGTTTCACTTTTCTAATTTCCTCTCTGATAACGACCAGTAACCAAAAGCTGTCCCTTGTCCAAAACAAACTAGAAACAGATGTAATGTTACCATCACATAACTTTCAGTAGCTGCAACACAGAGGAGAAATGCGTTCAAAAATAGGTCAAAAAGTTGGAAAATGACCTGAATTTTAACCTCGTTCCTAAAGCTACATCTGACTACAGTTAATGTATGACTGATCTTTTTTAACAGTGAACACAATACTTTAAAAGTATCCTTATGGCAAGAAGCCAGCACTGGTCAAGTTCAGTGCTTTAAAGATATATAACTATGGAATAAACAAAAGAGCAAACTGCATCAAGCTGTTAAATAATCTTCTCTCTTACCTCAGGCATCATCTCTTCTATGAAATGAATCGTGTAGTCTATGTTGAATCTAATTACTTTACACAGTGGAATCTGTAATAATAAGAGAGAGAGGGTCAGTTTCAAAATGCCTTCCTGTGCTCACCACTGTACACGTGTTGGCTACCTGACCCAGAAGGCCATGAACCAAATGAGAAAGTTTCACCTTAATCTAAGCTGCTAACAATACTGCACATGAAGCTTGACCACAACTGCTGGATTTTAATGCAAGAACCCAGCTGACCTGGTCTCTACAGGAAACCTGCATAATGTTGGTGTTTAATTAACTGTATTAGCAGCAGCAACACAAACATGACAAGAACTCATTAAATCCAAATATATTGCCTCTAAAGAATTAATAAAACTATGAATACTTCTTTCTCTCAGGTTTTTAAAACCTTTCAGAACCTTCAGTTCTTCAGGCAGATCCGGGATAGCAGGCTGACAATTCATCAGTTACAGATTCATAAGTCACTGAAGTACACAAAACTCATGCTGCCTTTCTGGCTCTGGAGCAAAAGCAATCATGGCAATAAAAATAATAATAGCTAACACTGACTAGCTAGGTAGGCCCTGTTCTACTGTTTCATATACTGTCACTCACGTAGCCATCCTGTGAGATAGGTACAATTATTCTCCCTAGTGTACAGTGGAAGAAACAAAAGACAGAGAATCAGATACTTTGCCTAAGGTAGTATGTGTGCGGTGTGTGTGTGTGTGTGTGTTAGTTGCTCAATTGTGTCTGACTTTTTGCGACCCTATGGACCATAGCCCACCAGGCTCCTCTGTCCATGGGATTCTCCAGGCAAGAGTACTGGAGTGGGTTGCCATGCCCCCCTCCAGGGGATCTTCCTGACCCAGGGGCCAAACGTGTGTCTCTTACATCTCCTGCATTGGCAGGTCGGTTCTTTACCACTAGTGCCACCTGATAACGGGGATCTGGTGAATTAGAAACCCTTGCTCCTGACCCCAGTTCTAAGCCACTAGGGTATCCATCTCTCATTACCTAATACTGTCCTAATAATATCTGTCCTAATACTCAGGGTATGTGTGAAGATGAAGGAAAGCTCAGATGAAATAAATCCACATCTGTCTTGCTTTACAAATGTATCATCAGATACCAGCCTAGTGCCCACATTTAAGAGGTTTTCTCTAGGCCTATTTTTGAATGAACGGAGGACTGAAAAAGGGAGGGGTGTGAGGTTAGAGCAGTGGTTTGGCTGAGTAGCTGGGGAAAATAATAGACTCAGAAGCCCTAGAGATGTGTTAAGTAGGCTTTTCTGGCCACTCGATCTGTCCATAAGACGATTTTATATAAATGTCATCATTTTTACAAACCACAGCAATTAGAAAGAAACAAATTTTAATTCCACCAGTGAAAGGAATGGTAAGAAAAACAAACAGTCTTACAATGCCATCTACTGGAAATCTTTTTCTCAGAAATGAAGTTTAGCTCTTAGGTGCTTTTTTTTTTGAAGGATAGTGGCTAATTTAAGCGAAATTCATAATTAACTTTAACAAGAGATCCATTTCCAACTTTCTCGTGGTAATAGGTTCTGAACCAGCTGAAGCAACATGCTAAGGTCACTATCATTTTGAAGTTCTTTCTTCCTACAAGCATTTAAAAATATTTGAGCACAGTTTATGAATAATTCGTGCAATTATTCATAGTTTTAAAATACATTAATAACAACCAATAGATTCATAGATACTCTAAAATAGGCCACACCCTCTATCTTTTAAAAAGGCGGAGATCTAAGAGAAAAGCATGAAAACAAGCATAAATAAGAGTGTGATACAGTATAACCTGTCAGTGCCATTAAAAAAACAAACAAAATGTTGAATAGTATAAAGTACAAAAGAATCAAAGAGGAGGTAACATTTGAGTTGAGTCTTTAAAGATGAGAAGGAATTTTCCAGGTCATTCAGAAAATTAACTAGGAAAGAAAAAGGTGTTTGTTTATTCTTCTAAATTAATTTTTATTGGAGTATAGTTGCTTTATAATGTTGTGTTAGTTTCTACTGTACAGCAAAGTCAGTCAGTCACAGATATACATGTATCTCCTCCCTTTTGATTTCCTTCCCATTCAGGTCACCACAGTGCATTAAAGAACAGGAATTTAGTTTCTAGCAAGACAGAGAAAAAGAAGCTGGGGCCAAAATAGGTCATTTGCTCTTCAGGAGTGAAATGAATGCAGACAGAGACACAAGGAAATTCTAGAAAGTATGAACTACATTCTGCAGATCTTAGAAACCAGGTTAAGGATTCAGAGCTATCCTTATGGCAACAAGAAGTCATTCAAGTGCTTTAAATGAGAGACCAACACAGTTTCACGTGGTCGCTGTGTAAACAGGGTGGGAAGGCTGTACAGAGGAGCAAGGCAAGAGACCAGGAGTCTAATGGAACAGCCCAGGAGCCAAATGAAGAGAAGTCCAAAAGAGGAAGGGGGAAGCGTTTTAGACATAGGAGATGGGATGGAAATCTACAGCAACCATTCTGACCTGGAAATGAAAGAGGAGAGAGAACAGAGGATAATTTCCAGGTTTCTAGCCTAAGGGAATAGATAGGTCAGGATGACATCAAAACAAGGAAATTCACAGGTAACCCTGCTGCTGCGTCGCTTCAGTCGTGTCCGACTCTGTGCGACCCCATAGACGGCAGCCCACCAGGCTCCCCCGTCCCTGGGATTCTCTCTAAGTCCCTTAAACTCAGTATTAGAGAAGATGACCAGTTCAGTTTCACACAAGTTGAGGGTGAGGTACCTGAGGGGACATCAAGGTGGGTGTGTCCAATGCGCAATCTGAAATGTGAGTGTGAAGCACAGAGCCATGTGTCACAGCTATAAATATTAATGTCAGAACATGCATGAGAGGAAAAAACATGGGTGACATTTAATTACGTGGGGAGTCCATTCAGGAGAGAAAAGAACCAGAGCCCTTGGGAAGAGTCAAGAGGCAGAGAAAGAGCAGAAGTGTAAACTTCACTCCTTCTGCTCTGTGCAACAGCAGCTCTGCTGATGATTAATGCAACTACAGTCCCTTCCTCAATGACTTCAACTAAAATCACTTTGGGGCAGTCATCCATACCACTAGAGCCCTTCTCAGACACACAAATTTGGAAAGGCAGAGTCTCCCTTTCTATTCAAACTTCCATCTCTAAGACTCAAAGAAAATTTGTCCTTTTACTATATATTGGGAACTCAGTTGATCAAGAGCTCAGTCGGCCAATCAAACAGTATAAACGCCCTTGATCTTTTCTTAAAACATGTTTGAGTAGTGACTAACACTAACTCCCATCTCATCCTACCAGAAACAAATCAAAAAACCATTCCTAAACTTCTATATTCTAACTCTACTATTTCCAGGCACCAAATGACTACAATCCAGGACAGCGAGGCCATTGGAAATAGAAAGCCAATTAAGGCAGCAGGGAAAGGATCATGGCGTTGCTTTGTGCTTTTGAGGGCAGGATAAAATATTATGTATGTACAACACAAATCTAGGTAACCATAGTTATGTTATCGAAGTCCTTAAAAACACCAGGTATTATAAGTAATAACAAATGTACTACATAAATAGATAAAATTCTTCTGGAATGCTCTATACTTAGCCAACAAGGCTTTCAATCCACTTTAATTCAAGAAGACCTTAAGAGAACCTGTCAAAACTAAACTGGGTTGGGATTCTAACATTACCATCATTTACATGCCCTTCATGCTGATGTGTTCTCTCTGGCAAGAAAATGAATCAGAACAGTAAAGCGATTTAATAATTCTTTTTCTTGGGAGGCTATTTCAAATTCAAGAGGCCTTTGATGGATCTAATTCCTAGGAACTGTACAACACTTAGCTTAAAACTCGATTTATTTTATCAACATTTCTAACATAAATGATGGGGCTTATCTTCTCATTACAGAGTTAAGTTCTCAAGTTCTGAGAGCTTGAATATTTATAAATATATATATGTATATATATATATGTGCTGAAGCCAGGAATTTTTCAGTCCTATCTTTTATTTTATAGCAACAGTAACAACTGCAATTAACTTCACACTAGCAGCCTCTCAGTGCCAAAACCTTTTGTTGAGAAACTTTAATAAAGCTCAAAGAATCACTTCCAGGTCACATAAGTACCAACAATCGGTTTAAAAAAAAAAAAAAAAAGCATTAGAAGAAAAACTCAAATGTCTGTCTGACATCTTATCCAAAATAAGAAGTGCCAAATGTACTGTGTATTAAACATCATGATAAACACTTTTCATGTGTCATCTCATTTATTTTTTATAAAAGCCAGTAAGAGTACCATAACTAATAACCTCTATTTTACAGATGAGAAAAGTCAAGGCTTATAAAAATTGAAATGTCAAATCATACAGCTAGTAAATAGAATCACTAAGGTTTAAACCCTCTCTGAAGCCATACAGCTTTCCTTCTTTAAAGTGACCCTAAAAGTTAAAATGAGATCTATATTATTCAAAGGGAATTAAGAGATAAGACAGATAATTTTCAAGTATTTTCATAGTAACTAACTTTATTGTATTTGCAAGTCTTCTGAGGGAAAAAGAGAGAGAAATGTATAATGTAGGGGCAAGTTGGACTAAATGACTTCTAAAGGCCTTTGCAACTCTAAGACTGAGATTTAGTGTAACAAAGGGTTTGAGGGCCTAATTGAAATATTTAAAAAGTAATAAAATAAGAAACCTCCAAATTTAAAAATGTCCTAGTGCCTTTTCATGAAAATTGTTTAAAAATTGTCTAAACAACTTAAACATCCATCGACAGATGAATGGATAAAGATGTGGTACATATATACAATGGAATACTACTCAGCTTTAAGAAAGAACAAAATGGGAAAGAGGTTTAGGAGGGAAGGGACATATGTAATATGTATACCTATGGCTGATTCATGTTGATATTTGACAGAAAACAACAAAAAAGCAATTCTTCAATTAAAAAAAGTAATTAATTAAAAAAGACCAAAATGTCATCTGAAGCAACAAGGATGCAATTAGAGATTATCATACTAAGTGAAGTAAGTCAGAAAGAGGAAGACAAATGCCATACTGTGCCGCTTACATGGGGGATCTAAAATATAGCACAGATTAACCCATCTACAAAAGAGAAACAAATACACAGACACAGGAGTAGACTGGTGGTTGCTAAGGGAGATAGGAAGAAGATGATCTACTAAGAGACTGCAAACTATTACACTTAGAATGGATAAACAACAAGATCCTACTGTGTAGCACAGGGAACTGTATCCTGGGATAAACCATAATGGAAAAGAATATAAAAAACAAAGTATATGTGTGTGTAACTGAGTCACTTTGCTGTACAGCAGAGATTAGCACACCATGTAAATCAACTTTACTTCAATTAAAAAAAAAAATAGTCCAATTTAAAAGTGTCTAAGTATGGATGGTGATGGATGTTAATTAGACTTATTATGGTGATCACTTCACAATATATACAAACACTGAATCATTATGCTGTATATCTGAAACTGCTAAGTCGCTTCAGTCGTGTCCAACTCTGTGCGACCCCATAGACGGCAGCCCATCAGGCTCCCCCATCCCTGGGATTCTCCAGGCAAGAACACTGGAGTGGGTTGCCATTGCCTTCTCCAATGCATGAAAGTGAAAAGTGAAAGTCAAGTCACTCAGTCATGTCTGACTCTTAGCAACCCCATGGACTGCAGCCTACCAGGCTCCTCTGTCCATGAGATTTTCCAGGCAAGAGTATTGGAGTGGGGTGCCATTGCCTTCTCCAATATCTGAAACTAGTAACATTATATGTCAATTATACCTCGATAAAAAATATAGTTTAATATTACATGATTTTCTATATTATGGTTCACCCTAGATATGTGATATGTTATTATTAAGTGATTTTATTTTTACACTTACAATGTAATCATCTCCTCAAAAAAAATTCTCTGAGATAAAATATACTGTGGCATAAAGAAAATCTCATTAAGCAACAATTTGTTTTAAATTTAGTATCACTACTATGGAATCATGTATACTAAAAAAAAATAGAAAGTGGAAAGATTAGACAAAGGTTTTAGTCTTTACTCTCCAATGGAACAGAATTTCACATTTCAAATAAACTAAAATAACTTTTCAAACTGCAGATACAATTTCTTTTAACTAAACCAGAAAGAATTAAAGAACATTCTACTTCGATGTACATATACCATAGCTATAAATTCAGTAAGTTCTATAGCAGTGTCTTGACTGACTCATGGATACATCTACATTCCCTTCCTGAGTCACCAGTGAATTCCACTCTACATCTAACTAGAATACACAATAAGTAAGACAACCCCTAAGACAGCCAGCTTTGAAACAGAAAGATTTTGACTTACAGGACTTCCATCTGAACCGATTACCAACAGATCGGCCTTAATACCTAAGAATATCATGATCTGTATGTCAAAGTCTCTTAAAGAGGACGTCTTCCTGGGATGCAAAAGCAGAAAACTACGAAGTTAACTCAGGCTCCAGATGTCCTAAACAAGCTCCATTTCTTTACCTATGACTCACCAAGTAATAGCTTCTCCTTAAAACTTTCCAACTCTCTTTTGAAGGACACCCAACCCCAAAATAGTTTTGACACATTACTCCACAGTTTATCCTTCTTTTTCAATCTTTCACACTCTCAAAATGTTATTCTGATACATGTTTACTTACACCATCTAATGTGGACCAAACCTGTGACTCATTAGCACAGATGTCAGACTCCCACCTGACACACACTGCCTCTGACTTCCTGTAGCTTAGGCAAAGGGATGTAAAGTAGTTGTTACTTAGAAGTCAGAGGAAAAGAAATTTCCCTTGACTTTTATAAAGAAAGGGGGCACAGGGAAGGAGAAAGCCGGCCAATTAGCACATACTTACATTGGTCAGGGGGGCGTGTGCAAACATAGAAAATCCTTCAAAGATATACTCGTGATCATCATATTCGATAACAGTTGGTCTGTCAGTCTAAAAGCAAACAGAAACATGAAGCATGAACAAATGGTATGACTTGTATGCACAGCATCTATCAGCACATAAGCAACCAACCAAAGCAAGCAAGTACGGACTCCTGCTCACGTTCTCCCAGACACCAGGGAGAAACTTTACAAAGAAGTTTAACTCTAGTCTGTTAGGATTCTCTGACTTCAGTTATACACTAGACAATCAAGGAGGTTTATTATGGCTGCCATAAAGGAAAAAAAGGCTACATGACTTCATTTTCTAGGAACTTGTTTTATTTAATCTCATAATACTATCAGTCCTGTTCTTACTAAACTGTATTTCTGTACTAACAGAAGTCTTAACAAGAAAAAGATAATAACACAGCCAAATCAAAGCTCAAAGTAGAGGAGACTAAACATCACAACAGTCAAGACAAGCAGCAGCCTGGAAGGCTCCGAAAGCCCCCAAGGTGCCAGTGGCTCCTTCCCTCACAGCTCCATCCCCAGACCCTCCAAGGAAGAGCCCAGGCAGCAAACACTGTAACAAACCAATTCTTGCATAATGTCAAAGATCCTAATTACCTGAAAATAGAATCTAATTAAAATATACAAATGCTGACCTAAGCATAAGAGATTCTCTTCATTATGCCATTCTTGTGGTCTGCCATTTTTAATCCTAAATGCTAAACACAGAGCAAATGATCAAGATTAGAAACCTAAAGACATGTTTTTTCTACATAAATATTGAACATTATTCTTTTAAGCATTTACATATATATAAACATTTATGCACACACCCCCACACACACATATATATGAAAAACTTAGGTGGGTAGGGGGAACTAAAGAATATTCTAATGCACATTTGTTTTTCTAATATTACTGTTACTTCCCATCTGAATAACTCTACAAAGTTGTCCTAAATTAAATACAATGAGAGAACTGCAAATGAAATAATAATGGTACAGCCATTTTGGAAAATAGTTTGGTAGTTCCTCAAAACACTAAACACAGATTTACCACACAATACAGCAACTCTAGTCCTAGAGTTATACTCAAAGGAAAGGAAAACATACATCCACACAAAAACTTGTAAATAAACATTGATAGCAGCATTATCCATAATAGCCCAAAAGTGGATACCACCCAAATGTTCTCTGACTGATGGATGGATAAATCAAATATAGCATATCCATACAGCAGAATATTATTTGGCAGTAAAAAGGAATGAAGTTACATATTATACCATGGATGAATGTTGAAAACATTTTGCTAAGCAGACGAAACCAAAATGATCACACATTATATGATTCTATTCATATGAAATATCTAGAATAGGCAAATGATAAAGACAAAATATATTAGTAGTTGCTGAAGGCTGGGCAGCAGGAAAGAAATGACTGCCAGTAAGTACAGGGTTTCTTTGGGAAATGATGAAAATGTTCTAAAATTAGATTGTAGTATTAGTTTCACAATTCTTAATATCATAAAATATATATTTTAGATGGGTGAGTTATGGTATATTAATCATATTCAATAAAGTTGTTAAAAACATAATTATTAATAATCTAATTCTGAAGGACTTCCCTGTGGTCCAACAGCTAAGACTCTGAGCTCCCAATGCGGGGACCAGGGTTCGATCCCTGGTTGGGGAACTGGATCCCTCATGCCGCAACTAAGAGTTGGTATGCTGCAGTGAAGATCCCGAGCACCCCAATGAGTCCTGGAACAACCAGTGTGTCCAGCCATGTCCAACTCTTGGCAACCCCATGGACTGTGGCCCGCCAGGCTCTTCTGTCCATGGGATTTCCCAGGCAAGAATACTGGAGCAGATTGCCATTTCCTTCTCCAGGGGATCTTTCCAACCCAGGGACAGAACCTGGGCCTCTTCCATCTCATGCATTGGCAGAAGGATTCTTTACCACTGTGCCACCTGGGAAGCCCCTATGCTACATCTGATCTTAGCCGAAAAGCTGAGAAGCGATCAAAATAAATAAATAATAAATAAACATTTAATGTTCCTTCAAACAGGAAAGTAACTTTTATGTAGAAAAACATTAAAAAAAAGTCTAATTTTGAAATTGAAATCTCTTAATAAAAAATGTAACCAGAATTAATTAATAGCACAGTGAGACAGCATACAGCCGTGGACTACAGAGTCAGTCTGCCCAGGTTCAAGTCCCCACTGTGCCACATGTTGCCTGAATAATCTTCAGCAAGTTACTTAACCTTATTCGTAAAACATGGACAACTGTCTCATCTACATACTGGGGAAAACAATACCTACTTCATCAACTCTCTCTGAGAAATAAGTTAATACATTTCAAACACAGAATGGTGCCTGGTACCACAGTCAACAAATATTAGGCATTTACTGTCATAAATCCAATAGTTATGGGTCACTAGATAATATATAAGTTATTTGCCAATTTTTAAGAGATACACAAGTGTTCTATGCATTCTTCCAACTCCATAGCTCCAACAGACCTATCCATAGTTCACTGGGTCTTATGAGGTACCAACAATATAAAAGAAAAATGACACAGAAATTAGCATAATGAGAGGAAGCCAAATTAAAGTCATTATGATAAAGGCCAGTTTTATCAGCATAAAAATAAAATAGTTTTTTAAGAACTGAGTCCACACTTAGCCTATTCACATTTCAACCTATTAACACACATAGATCCTATTTATATTTTTTAACAAATGAAATAGATTTTGGTAGGAACTCACTAAAAAGTTTGTGGGAGGTGAGACTGTAATTCGATAGTGGAAAAGTCTGCCAGCGTTGTTGGTCATAGGACGACAGGGCTTGATGGCCTGAGGGGAAAAACACAAGTAAGTTTAAGAGTAAAGTGGCAAAATACTGTTACTCAAAACTAGACTGTATTTTCTACATTTGCATCTGACAAAACAGGTTCTACGTGTGTTCCTTCACAAACTGGTAGGAAAAGAACAGTATTCACTCTACCACTAACTGAATGGGTAAACATGGGCTGGCTGGTCACTGGTATTCAACCTACCTATTCACGTACAATACAAGGGGTTTGAACAACATAGAGATCTTTCTAGAACTAAATTTCCATGACGAGCTTCCTTTTCATTTGTAAAAAAACACAGTACTTGACCTTGCTCCCCTCCCAATAAACCAAAAAGCAAAAAGAACAATCTCAGAAGTAATAGCAGTAGGCTATAACAGGAAGGGGAACAAAGTGATATGGTTAAATATGCTGAGTGAAAATAGAAAGAAACAGAAATGCAGGAAGCACAAGAATTGGTGGAACGGAACATGCATGGAGCTTAGAACAAGAAAAGGAAAGCAGCATTGGGTACTCTGACAGACACAGCAATGTGTGACCCAGACCACCCTTCAGGGAAGGACTTGCTGCCCTTTAACAGTGCTGACAGCAGTCTCTAGCTGCCGACTCCATCAGGATCTGCATAACGAGCAGAGCCCCCTCACCTGATGTCAGGTGTATACTGAGCGAGATAGAGGTACGAAGGCCCAGTCACTGCAGCCCACCTTGAATGGGCAATACTCATTCCTTGGGTCATCACCAGGTTGACCGGGGCTTTGTAGGGGCTGACTCATAGTTCAGCCAATCCCTCTGTCCAATCCTGCTCATACCCTCTTCTGCTCACAGGTGAAGATCCCTGAGAAACATCATGCACCCCAGACATCACCTTAGCACCTGCTTCTGGAGAATCCAGGATGTGACAGTAGGTAACAGAAGTGATCCAAGAAAGCAGGAGATAAGATGAGGTTTTGGAGCTGAATCACCTGCCATCCAACTGGCAATGAGGAACCCATCACAGTGCCTGGTGGCGCACACAGCCCATGGCATCAGATAACACACCAGCTCAAACTTTCAAAGGTGCTCAGTGGGAGACTATACCAGCGGAAGCAGGTGCCATGCAGCAGGTGTTGAAGACTTGGAGTGACCGGAAGCTGTACAGATAACGGGATGGATGACTACTGCCAAGCACCACTGATGCTCTACCTTGTTCCTCAAACCTTAGGGTGATCTCAGACTGCTTGCTCCTCATGCCCCAAAGTTTCTGATTCAGCAGCTGAGGCAGGCTTGAGAATCTGCACATCTAATAAGGTTTGAGGTGCTGCTGATACTAGTCAGAAGGCCTAAGAGAACCACTGCTCTGCAGAAATGCAGCAGGAGAGGAGGAGGAGGAAAGGCAGCTGGAAGCCAGACATGAAAGCACAGGACCTGCTGACGGCCCACTAAGAGGCTCCCATCACCAGCAGCGCGAGGTCAGGTGGCGTGCCAGGACTACGCCTGCGGCTCACTTGTCAGAGTCAGTGGGCCCTAAAGACTAATTAACAACCATCCACCGTAGGTCTGTTATTCCAAGGTCAGGGCTACCTGGGATGCGGACGTACAGGTTTTGACACCTTGTTTAGTCACTCAGTCGTGTCCGACTCTTTGTGACCCCATGGACTGTAGTCTGCCAGGCTCCTCTGTTCATTGCATTTCACAGGGAAGATTTCCCACTGAGTGGGTTACCATTTCCTTCTCCAATCTGCCTCCTTAGACTCCTCTAAACCTGAATCTTCAGAGGCAACCTAGCCTTGTCTATGAAGAACAGGCACTCCCCTGTCTGAAGACAAGGAAAGCCCCTGAAAGTGACATTGTCCTCACCTCCCCCACTCCATCAAATCTCCCTACCTGACAAGAGACCTATAATTAGGGTCATACCACAGCATAACTGCCAGGATGGATGAAGCACAAACTGGAATCAACACTGCCGGGAGAAATATCAATAACCTCAGATATGCAGATGACACCACCCTTATGGCAGAAAGTGAAGAGAAATTTAAAAGCCTCTTGATGAAAGTGAAAGAGGAGAGTGAAAAAGTTGGCTTAAAACTCAACATTCAAAAGATGAAGATCATGGGGCATCCAGTCCCATCACTTCATGGCAAATAGATGGGGAAACAATGACAGATTTTATTTTCTTGGGCTCCAAAATCACTGCAGATGGTGACTGCAGCCATGAAATTAAAAGACACTTGCTCCTTGGAAGAAACGCTATGAAAAACTTGAGAGCATATTAAAAAGCAGAGACATTACGTTGCTGACAAAGGTCTGTCTAGTCAAAGCTATGTTTTTTCCAGTAATCATGTATGGATGTGAGAGTTGGACCATAAAGAAAGCTGAGTGCCAAAGAATTGATGTTTTTGAACTGTGCTGTTGGAAAAGACTCTTGAGATTCCCTTGGACTGCAAGGAGATCAAACCAATCAAACCTAAAGGGAATCAGTCCTGAATATTCATCGGAAGGACTGATGCTGGAACTGAAGTTCCAATACTTCGGCCACCTGATGGGAAGAATCGACTCATTGGAAAAGACTCTGATGCTGGGAAAGACTGAAGATAGGAGGAGAAGGGACGACAGGATGAGATGGTTGGATGGCATCACCAACTCGATGGACATGAGTTTGAGCAGGCTCTCGGGGTTGATGATGGACAGGGAAGGCTAGCATGCTGCAGTCCATGGGGTCGCAAAGAGTTGGACGTGACTGAGTGACTGAACTGAACAGCATGACTGGTTTCACATTTCACAGCTGGAAAGTACTGAGAGGAAACATAATATCCCACAGGAACTATAAGAACTAGCCAGCGCCAGTACATGCCAGCAGCAGGAATTCAAACAGGACTGGCAGTGCATGATCAAGAGGACCAGGAAACACAGTTGGTTAGGGAAGAGCTGACGGAGTTGGGAGCGTTCAGGATCCAAGGCCATCAGGAGATGCTGGGAAATCCCTACTAAGATGTCTCGCAGTCGTGTCTGAGTCTTTGTGACCCCATGGACTGTAGACCACCAAGCTGCTCAGTCCATGGGATTCTCCAGGTAAGAATACTGGAGTGGGTTGCCATTCTTTTCTACAGGGGATCTTCCTGACCCAGGGATTGAATCAGGGTCTCCTGCATTGAAGGCAGGTTCTTCACTGTCTGAGCCACCAGGGAAGTTCCACTCAGATGTCTTGCTGCTGCTGCTGCTGCTAAGTCACTTCAGTCATGCCCAACTCTGTGTGACCCCACCAGGCTCCCCCGTCCCTGGGATTCTCCAGGCAAAAACACTGGAGTGGGTTGCCATTTCCTTCTCCAAGGCATGAAAGTGAAAAGTGAAAGTGAAGTCGCTCAGTCGTGTCCGACTCTTCGTGACCCCATGGATTGCAGCCTACCAGGCTCCTTCATCCATGGGATTTTCCAGGCAAGAGTACTGGAGTTGGGTGCCATTGCCTTCTCCACCAGATGTCTTAGTAGTGTGAAAAAGCAATGGTCCATGCTGACTAAAGTGAAAATACCAAAACTACAGGACAGACAGAAAAAGAAGGAATTCAAAGATTCAAGGAAATGGGCACACTGGGATCGATATAATATCTATGCCTGAAAAATATACCAGATAATCATCTTTCATGGCCCAGAGGACATGCCATTGACCAAGGCCAAAAGGAACATGCTGGCAAAGGGGCACCAGCATCAGTAGGATGATCACTGGTGGCATCCTCTGCAGGCCAGGACTGAGCATAAAAGGGGCTGACACAGTACACAGCTTGCTGACCACATCAGGAATGACAAGACTTTGAAACCAGAGGCAAGACGATAGAGCTCATTATAAGAAGCCAGGTTACACAATTATCATCATGACCAGTAGGACCGAAGTGGCAGCCAAGGGGATCTGACCCAAAAGGGTCACAGACGAGGCTTTCACAGCCTGGTGTCCTTGGGTACAAAATAAATGGGTAGCTGACAAACATACCACCTTAGTTTGTGCCAACGGAAGAAATCAAGACTGAACAAACAAGAGGCTTAAGGTAGGTTGCTCCAATACACAGTCATAATCCCTTGCCCAGTTCCAGACCCGATCAAGTTACTGGACTGAAATCCACTGACTGAAAAGGCTGCCCAAGAGGCCTGTGGCCAGGCCCTGTGACATAATCACAAGCAAAAATGGTCACAACAGCCCTGTCCTTGCCCAAAGGGCCTATGCCCATTGTGCTCAAGGAACTGTCCACTGGGGAAGGAAGAAGCCACACAGTTTAAGGAGTGCTGGACACAGCATCTGAATCAAGTGATACTCAAAGACTGGACATATCATCCTGCTATGTGAGGCAACTTCGACAAGCCCAGCTCTAAAGGTCCACCCCAGGTGGACTTCCCCCTCTGCTCAGTCCTGAGCCCACACTCCTCTTGCCTGTGGAATGTCTCCACAGCAGCCCCGCCTGCAGAGACCCCGGCCTGAGGAACGCACACGGACTCTCACAGGGCGCAGGCCTTGTCCCACACGTCCTCACTACACTTTGTTGTTATTGTTGTCGTTTAGTCCAAGTGGTGTCCAGCTCTTTGCGACCCCAGGGGCTGTAGCCTGCCAGGCTCCTCTGTCCATGGGATTTCCCAGGCAAGAACACTGGAGCAGGTTGCCATTCCCTTCGCCAGGGGATCTTCCTGACCGAGGGATCAAATCAGCATCTCCTGCTCCTCCTGCGATGGCAGGCAGGTTCTTTACCACTAAGTCCCCAGGGAAGCCCTAAATACAGTGTGCTGATGCATAAATTGACAATCCTGGGATTAATGAGAATACCTTGCAGAGAAGTAAAACGTAACGGGGAGAAAAATGAAGGAAAATAATTGATTGAGAATAGTTACATATAACTCTTCGACGTAAAAGTGTTCAACTCATGCAAACACCTTTGGCGTGTTCCTGACGACCCAGGGGTAGGGTGTGACACAGGTCAAACAAGTCCGTGTGACGCTCACAGCTGAGTGGGGACAACAGACAAAGACTGACAAAGGCAACGGCGTACACGCACATCCCCAAGGAAAGAGGACGTGTGCCATACAGCACCTCGATAAGAGCATTTCTCCAGAGATTCACCACCGTTGACAACAAAAACATGAAAAACAATTACAATTACAGACCATTTATGATACTGAACATGATTTAAAAAAAAAAAAAAAAAAGCGCAACTCAGATTCACTTTGCCTACTTTAAATAACGAACCTCCCAAAGTGTCCTTGATAACATTCCCATTCCACCCCCAAAACCCAAGTATGTCTCCTCTTCAATGATTAGTAACAGACTATCAGGGAACCTGAGAAGACTATTTCCAAGGTATTACTTCATTTATGGGGAGCAGAATAGCAGCAGCATCTGTCTACTTCTGGCTGCTCAGCACTGACAAATATAATAACCCAAACCAGTTACCTCTTCTCCGGGATAAATGCTGTGCCTGATGCCCGTGCGTCTCGCTTTTGCGCTGCATTTGCAGAGTGGGCCATCATTCATCTGTCAGAAACAGAATGTAATTCGTTTTTATTGGGGGGGGGAAATCCACTCCATGCACGACGATGCCTCGGAAACTGTGTGGGTTTTAATGTTATGAGTACCGAAGCTCTGAAAGGCTGTCAAGGTTTGAAGATTAAACGGATGTTCCAAAACCAATAAAGCTGCAAACTGTCTATATTGTCTGATAAAGGGAAAGGCTATGACAACACTGGATTCCCGACTTATTTGTGCAGCCGAGCAGAAAATATCAATGTCAGCGCCCTGTTTGCCCCCATCTTCTCCTACTGCTTTCCAGTATGTTCCTGCTATTTCTTATTTCAGGAAAAATGACTCTTTCACAAAAGAAAAGCCTAGTTTATATTCTGAAGGAACATGTAGAATGCTTTGAAGGTGACCTGCAGATTAAATGTTTTCAAAGAAGAGACCAAAAGGTATCTCAAGCAGAAGGAAGAAAATGACTCCTAGAACCAGAAAAACGTCTAGCACTAATCAGGTGACTCTGTGCCTGTTTCTTCACCTGAATTCATTTTCCGGCCATGAACTCCACTCACATGATTCGATAAGTGAGTAATCCTGGGTGCTTCTTGGATAGAAAGCCGCTAGTTAAGCACTACAGAGGGGAGGTGGGTGATACAAAGCTCAGGGTCCACATGATCAAAGAACCCTTATTCTAATTTTAGTGTATGAACTACTGAAGCAAGCACTAGGAGTATTTACATGGGAGAAATAACACACACATGATACGCTTAGTAATTTCAAAATAAATGAAAAGAACAGGCTTCAAGAAGCCAAAATGTGAAAAGAAGATGGCTATTCTACACGAGGAACCAGGACAAGAGAAAAAAGAGACAGAAGGAATCCAACGTTATACTCCAAGAACATGAAAGTAAAAAGCAAAGTGTTAGCTGCTCAGTCGTGTCCGACTCTCTGCGACCCCATGGACTGTAGCCCACCAGGCTCCTCTGTCCACGGAATTCTCCAGGTAGGGATACTGAAGTGGGGAGCCATTCCCTTCTCCAGGAGATCTTCGCCACCCAGAGATTAAACCCAAGTCTCTCATGTTACAGGCAGGTTCTTTACTGTCTGAACCCAGGAACATGAGACCCATCCAAATGGAATGGATCACATAAGTGAGTGAGAAGACCAAAAAGGCAGAACTGAGGTCAAAACCTTAAAGGGCCTTAAAAACCAGTTCGTGAGTTTATTCAATATAAATGGTTAATATGGAATTAAAAAGGAGATCAGAGCATCAGTCTGCAGAATGGAGAAGTGGAGTTCCATTTCTCACTTTTTTGGTATTAATTAAAATATAGATATTTATACATACAATATATTATGAGACATATATATTCTACATACATACACATATTTCTTTAGAGTTCTAGGGATTTATAACTCATTTTGTCAAAAATATCTCAATAAAACTTTGAAAAGAAATATTAAAAAAACTATTAAGTCTCTTTATCCCTTTGAGAACTCTAAAGCTCCAGGTGGTAAAAGAGAGGAATAATATGGCTACCTAAAAAAAAAAAAAAAAATCACATTAAAATATTATCCAAAGAAACAGCTGGCAAACAGAGATGTGATTGAATTCCCACCAAAGTCACAACACATTCCTAATGCAGGGCACAACTTGTGATGAAAAATGTGGAAGAATCATTTAGTGCTCACTTATTTCCAAGGAAGCAAACAGACATCTTACATGCCTGTCTTTTACCAGGGTCTGATTTCCAATACAGATCAGCCCTTTATAAGGCTCAACTGTACAGATACAAAATGAAATACAGTCGATACAACACTGAGACTATTTGTTTCTTGATATGGGAACAACAGTCCATTAAAAGACCACACACCAGGTAAGGGGAGTGACTGATGAAGAAAGGATTTTTCTCAGGGTACACACAAATGTTCTAAAATTAAATTGTGATGACTGTACAATTCTGTGAATATACAAAAAAAAACTGAACTGTACACTTTAATTGTGTAAATTGTATGGTGTGTGAATTATAACTTGCTAAAGCTGTTTAAAAAGATCATATACATGATTAATGTACCAAAGTGAAGATTCCAAAATGTATTAACAATTTGTAAACATTTCTGCTCAATTCTCAGAGAGCAAAAAGGACCACAAGGTACATTTCTGTCAGGCATTCTAACTATATTAATTCTATAAAAAAAAACCAGATAGCTGTAGTCTAATATGAACCAGGAGAACAATATCAAAATAATGTAGAATGGTATGAATTTACTTACAAAATATAAATTTTAAATGATCTTTTTCTAGGGATATGTTTTATTATGCTTGATAAGTTGATATGTATTAAAGATATTATTTTTGTATGTATTATACATTTGTAAAAATACAATTTTTTATAAAGATGCTATTTTGCATTATGTATTGTGTGTGCATGCTCACTTGCTCAATAGTGTCTTACTCTTTGAGACCCCAGGGATTACAGCCTCCCAGGTTCTTCTGTCCATGGAATTTTCCAGGCAAGAATACTGGAGTGGGTTGCCACTTCCTACTCCAGTGGTATCCCTGCGACCCTGGGATTGAACTCGCGTCTCTTGCATCTCCTGCATTGGCAGGCAGATTCTCTACCACTGTTCCACCAGTATAACTTCATAATAAAACAATAAGTGAAAATAAAAAATAATTATGTCCAACTATGATGTCACTGGCTTCCCAGGTTGTGCAATGGTAAAGAATACACCTGCCAATACAGGGACACAACAGATGCGGGTTCGATCCCTGGGTTGGGAAGATCCCCTGGAGGAGGGCATGACAACCCACTCCAGTATTCCTCCCTGGAGAATCCCATGGACAAAGGAGCCTGGGGAGCTACAGCCCATGGGGTCGAAAAGAGTCGGACACGACTGAGCAACTGAGCACATGCACACACACGATGTCGTTAGCTCAAACACGCTTCATAACAAGGAGAAGTTACAAGGAATTGTGACTTCTACCAACTGGCAAACACGAAGTCTTACAGGGCCTGGGACATTGTTTACTATATGGCTACAAGATAACTTCCAGATGAACTGCTTTTAAAAAGAGCTACAAGAGCTCTCTCTCCCTCATCCTACCATTCGTCTCCTTCCGTTTACTGCAAGTTTAATGAGGCAGCACCATCATCCTGCTCCCTCACACAGGATTTACAAACATCGTCAAATATGATTCAAGGAACACTTGCTCTGGTGCTTACACTTTGGAGCTGAAACTGAAAAGAAATAAGCTGTGAAGGATGACGCCCAGCACTGAGAGTAAAATTCAGTTTCAATACCAGCTACCATGCATCTTCTGAGCCAGCAGTCATAAATGTGATGTGTGGGTGTGCAACCTTCACAGCAAGAGCATAAAAGCCTGCGCACCTGGCCTGGGTCGTTGTACCAAAGTTCATCATGAAGTCGGTCAGGATGGGCCTTTTTACGTTTGATTTCCGCAATGACGTCGAAAACTTCAGAGTCTGAGCTGCTAGAGCAGGTGCTGTCCTCATCGGACTCGCATTCGGATTCACTGGAACTCTCTATAGAGGTGAGGGGAAAAAGATGCAGAGAAGCTGAAGCAGTCTGCAAGCTGATTTTACATGAAGGTTTTACATCAAGATTTACATTTTACATGAAGGTTTTACATGAAGATTTACTTCCAAATGACTGAAACGTAAGGACCTACGTTTAGAAATGTAAGGACAGCTGATTATCTTCCAGCAAACACTCCAGTGCTTACTCCACACTAGAACTCTGCTAAGCAACCCAGGAAATCTAATAGAGCCCATGATGCTAAGTCACAATCTAGAGGGGGAAACAAAGGATCAAAGATTTTTAGAGAAAGACTTGGTGAACAAGACCAGAGAAAATGCAAACCGCCAGAGCTGTTTGAGGTTTCACCTCCTAAAAGGTGCAGTGAATCCACCCTGATCCACTGGGGTTTCCTAGAAGGGGTGCACGTGACCCAGGCACAGGGACGGGGGTGGGGTCAGGCTGATAAGAAGGAAAGGAACACAGAAGGGGCGCTGCAGGCAAAAGCATGGAGCAAGACGATGGGTGGACTCTGGCTGGAGCAAAGTCCTCACAGGAAAAAATCCAGAAGTGAGGGGATAAAAGGTCATGAATGCCAGGCTCTGAAGATCAGACTGAATCAGATTCTAAATTTTTTTCTCTCAATAGTAACAATAGGAGACTCTAGTCCTTCAAAGATCAGATCAGATCAGATCAGTCGCTCAGTCATGTCCGACTCTTTGCGACCCCATGAACCGCAGCACGCCAGGCCTCCCTGTCCATCACCAGCTCCCGGAGGTCACTCAGAATCGCATCCATCGAGTCAGTGATGCCATCCAGCCATCTCATCCTCTGTTGTCCCCTTCTCCTCCTGCCCTCAATCCCTCCCAGCATCAGAGTCTTCTCCAATGAGTCAACTCTTCGCATGAGGTGGCCAAAATACTGGAGTTTCAGCTTTAGCATCATTCCTTCCAAAGAAATTCCAGGGCTGATCTCCTTCAGAATGGACTGGTTGGATCTTCTTGCAGTCCAGGGGACTCTCAAGAGTCTTCTCCAACACCACAGTTCAAAAGCATCAATTCTTCGGCGCTCAGCCTTCTTCACAGTCCAGCTCTCACATCCATACATGACCACAGGAAAGACCATAGCCTTGACTAGGCGAACCTTTGTTGGTAAAGTAATGTCTCTGCTTTTGAATATGCTATCTAGGTTGGTCATAACTTTCCTTCCAAGGAGTAAGCGTCTTTTAATTTCATGGCTGCAGTCACCATCTGCAGTGATTTTGGAGCCCAGAAAAACAAAGTCTGACACTGTTTCCACTGTTTCCCCATCTATTTCCCATGCAGTGATGGGACCAGATGACTAGATAAAAACAGACCAAGAATTATTGTAACGAAATGATCCAGTCACAAAAGACAAATATGGTATGACTCTACTTATATGAGGTACCTAGAGTAAGTCAGATTCATAGAGATAGAAAGTAGAAGGATGGTTGCCTGAGGCAAAGGGAGACAGGAACAGGGAGCTGGTCTTTAATCTTGATAGAGTTTTCAGTTTAGCAAGATGAAAAGAGTTCCAAAGGTTGTTTACACAATATGAATGCATGTAACACACTACAGAGCCATACATTCAAAAATGGCTCAGTAGTATATCTTATGTGTATTATGCACATGTTCTTTGTATTTTACTACAATCAAAAAAAGAGAAAAAAAAGACCTAGAACTTGGCGTGATCCTACCAGAGATTAACGCAGTACAGCGTATTAAGGAGGAGCCCTGACACTGCTGTATTTTCGAGTGCACTACATGAGATGGGTACTGTCATTCCTCTTTTAAGACGAGAAAATCGAGACACAGAGAAATCACATCACTTGCCCAAGATCACATTTCAAGTGGTGGAACAAGGATTCAAATCCGGGCCAGATTCTGTCGTGCTTTTCCCCACCATGGACACTGCCTCTCATCGAGGGAGAAATAACAAAGGTGGGCAGATGAGAGCCAGATAACACGCAGGAAAAGGCACACTGAACATCTCCTCTGCATACGGCATTGCGTTAGGGGCTAAGGACACAACGTGGTAAGAAGCAGTGATCTCAGCATCTCCTTGGAGTCTCAGAATACGTATGTGAAAAGATGTAAGAAAGTGATGGAAACTTTGTGAATAGAGAGAGCGCTTCAAACAGAGCTGGACTCTGGCTGGAGTTTCCACACCCTGGCAGTGGAGAGAGCCAGAGGAGATGCCTGCCCATCAGAGCTCGAGGCACGGGAACAGGCTCCTGCTTTTGACAGGAGGCTGGACTGTGGTCCCTTCTGATTTTAAGACAGAAGGAGTCTAGGGGGACACAGTGGCCAGCATGCCTTGCAAATGAGATCTCTTATGTATTCTACTGACTATAACTAAGGGAAAAGAAAATCGAAAAGAAGAAAGTTACATTGCTAGGTATTTGCTGACTGGAATTAAAATAAAATGGACATTAGGAAATTTTACTATGGGACTCTCAAGGACACATCCCAAAAGTCTAGTATTAAACAATAAAAAAAGAGCACAGGATCTCGGTCTAGTAACTTCTGACTCACCTAAATCTTCATCTAGCTTCGTCTTGGGAGGCTCCCATGGGGGTCTAGCAGCTTTGGCCTTCTCTTGCCTGCTCCCCAACTCTTCCTCAAATTTGTCATATAAGTCACGGAGTCTACTTGTTCCAACTACAGTAGAATCTCCCTTTGAAAAATAAAGGATCAATATTAGGAACTATATTAATAATAGTCATACCAAAGAGACTTAAGAACTCACTGATAACCAAAGATTTTAACAGCAAGGTATCATTTTTCAACCCTCAATTTAACAAACATTTTAAACACAAAATGCCCAGAGTGCTGGCAATGATGCTCTGAATTGCACACACATTTATGGCTGACACAGTCCTCAGGTAAATGCACTTTGCCAACCCTTAGAAACATTAGAAATCTTCATCTATCCCCTTCTGATACAGCAACCAAAAAATCATAAACCCCTCAGAATTCATGACACCTGATACCCTCCTAGATAACATATACCCCTCCCCTACTGAAATTCACTGGTGGTGTATATTCCCCATTAACCCAGTGATCCACAAACCACACATGCACCCCATAAACACAGGGACACACGCACACACACACACACTCTTTACAAACACAGGGCTCTGCAATACATTCCTGGAGGAAGTTCCTCACTTTCCCTTACTGTCCTCCCAGGTTGAAAATCACTTTAAATACCCACCTGAAATGTACATTTGACATTTTCAAAAGGCACCTTTCCAACATAAAATGAATATTCAATCATGAAATCTGCAGTTATTCCCAAAAGAGGGTGCCTGCTTTCCTCAGCCCCACCTCATTACTGACACTGGTGATGCCAGGGTGGCTCTGACACTTAGGCCCTCTCTGCAACATCGGTGCACAAACAGAAGCCAATGTTGGCCTTCTGGTTTATCAGCCTTCCTTCTACACTGGAGTTTTAACACACCCACAAAAAAGGTGAGGAAAAGCAAAAGCTCTGCTGTTTAAATGCTCTGAACCTCAGTGCCTTCAACATTATTTCAAGAATAATGATACCCATGGGGAGCCATTCTCCCCATCCCCCTTGCTCACAGAACTGGGATTCCCTTCAGGTTTGGGGTGGAGAACCCGGGATCTCAGAAGCCAGTCCCCCTACGCCACAGATGTCTCTGTCCTAATCCCTGGAAAGTGAACATGCCACCTTTCAGTGCAGAAAGAACTCTGCAGAAGCAATTAAGGCTACAGAATTTGAGGTGGGGTTATCTGGGTGGACACAACTGAATATAGGTCTTTAAAAGTGGAGAGGCTCTCACAACAGCAGTCAGAGGTGCAACAGAAGAAGAGGCAAGAGATCTTTAAAGCACAAGAGGGACTTGACCCACACTGCTGGCTCTGAAGATGAAGGAAGGGGTCCTTGGGCCAAGGAATGCACACGGGCTCCAGAAGCTGGGAACAGCCCACACCTGCCAGACAGCAAGGAGACAAGGGCCTGCATCCCACAGCCATAAGGAACTGAACTCTGCCAACAAACTGAACGAGCAAGAAAACAGCTTGTCTCCAGAAAGGAGAGCAGTTCTGCCAGTACCTCGATTTAGCCAGTAAGACACAAGTTTGACTTCCGATCTACAGAACTGGGAGTTAATAAATGTGCAGTATTTTAAGCCATGAATGAAGTCTGTGGAGATGGGTTATGGCAGAGATGGAAAATTAATCCATTAAACACAATTCTGGTAGAAGGGATAGAAGAGATCCCTGGGCACCCTGGGCTCCACCCAGTACTGCCCTCTGCATCTGTGTCTGGGCAGAGGTGTGTACGAACATGATGCCTGGGGCTCCTGTGGGCATCCTGCAACTGTGATGGACCCTCCAGAAGACAGCGATACCCACCTACGGCCCTGCCATCACTAAGGCACTAAATACACACCAGCCACCACCTCCCTCCAGATGGCTTGTCGAGGAAAACAAACCCAGCAAACTTAAACCACGATCAGTTAAGTACTCTCATTTACAACAACATTCTGAAGTAACAGATGCCTTCTTTCCAGGGATGTTTTAAAAATTCAGGGAGGTAATCTGAGACACGTGGGGCAGTTTCACAAATAGGGCTCCACATGTGAGCTTCTCCCTGCCTGTGTCACCTGAACTAGGACTTAAAACCCTGCTTTTCTTTATCAAGTAAAATATCATGCCACCAAGAGAGACCTCTCAAGCCCTTTTGTCAGAGACAACAGTCTCCTCTCAAGCTCACCATAGGTAAGGGCCCAGTCCAGTCGAAGATGTTTTTACAAAATTCCAAACAAGAGAATGCTCTCTTATCTACCCGACCCGCTAAATCTAACATCTCCAGGCTCTTCTGTCCTAAATCTGTAGGTATCCCTTCCTTCACTCATTCATTTCATCAGTGAACATGACTGTGTGTCCATTCTATGGCAAATACACCTAACTTAATGGGGATGGAGGCATAGCGCCTGTTAGGGGAGAGAGAAAAAAACAAAGAAAGGGAGAATGACGGAAAATAAAATGGAGATGGACGAAAGAGAAGTGAGCACACAGAGGTCGTGGGGCCCCCAAAGCAATGAGGCACGGCTGCTGAGCCCCAGGAGCCCCATCGTGAACAGCATGTGCGCTGACTCTTCTGAGAGCCTATCCAAGGTGACGACATTGCAACTCCACAAAACCAGCAACCAGCACGGGAAATCTGCTATGGGTATCTTTGGTCAAGGGCAGACTTGCAAGAGACAAACTCTATTTTCCCTTGTTTCTCATTTTGAGGGAAACACACACACACACGCATACAGATGTATACCACAGAATGCATAATATAGCTATGAGTGAGAGCTTACAAGACCATCAGCATCAAGACTAACAGTGGCATCAAAAATCAGAATGAAGAGATCCTTCCATACGTCTGCGGCACTCGCGCCTTTTGTAAAGCAGCTTTTGTCTACAGCAGTGGTTCTCAACCAAGGGGAGGGGCATTCTCTCACCCCCCAGGGGACACTGGGCAACATCAGAAGACAGCCTTGGTTATCACAGCCATGAGGGTGCTACTGGCATCCAGTGCACAGAGCCCAGAGATGCTGCTCGACATCCGACCATGAACCGGGCAGGCCCCGCTACAGGGAACTATCCAGCCCAAGACACCAAGAGCGCTGAGCTTGAGGAGCTCTGGTCCGTAGCTTCTCTCCTACCACAGACCTACCACCTGATCCATGGGGTCACTGGAGTAGTAGTTTTCTGAGTGGGTGCAGCGAATCCACACAGGCTTAAGGAGTTCTTCTTCCTCCTCCTCGTTTTTGTCAGGCAGCGCCTCCTCTGGCTCCTTTTCCTTGATTGAGGTATAATTCTTCTCTTTGCCAGAGCCCTGGATGTCACTCCATCTGTCTTTTTCTTCCTCCCAGCGAGCTCTCTTCTTCTCCCTGCTTGGGGAGCGACTTCAAAAGGGGGCAGAGGGAGGCTATTAAAAATGTCCTTTCCTTGTAAAACTTTTCTATTTTACCTGTTTTGTTCATTTGTCACCTCAAAGAAAAACGTCATGCCAAACCACCATATTCATTTGAATGAAAAACCAGTGACCCCAGGACACCAGTCTGCTGACATCAGAATCACCTGAAGTTATTTGTTTAAAAACACAAATTCCCAGGCCCTACCCCAGATCTACTTACTGATTCACAGTCTCCGGGGGTGGGGCCCAAGATTCTGTATTTTTAATAATCCCCCCAGGTGATTCTGGTGTGCATCCGGCAGGTTTAGGGGCAACTGGCAAACCATAACTCCTAGAATAGAAAGATCCCTGGGAAATACGTGGACATCTCCATCTATAGACAATCTCGGCAATAAGCACACTAATTTTGAATTCTCCACATCTTGCTTTGCCAAGAGAAAAAAAAAAAGTCTTCACAAAACATGATCTCCACTTAGCCATAAATATAGCCTGAGGACCAAAATCCAAGAGTGAACCAGTTATACCATCCCTCACCTCTGGGATGCCCCTACTTGGGTATTATTGCTTAATGAACCACCAATTCGCCTAATTCTGATCCCCACAAATACTAATAGTAACTCAATTAAGAAGGAAAAAAAGCAATTCTATCTCCTTGAATCGCTGGAGCATGAAATTTGCAAAGGCTCAGCCTATGGATGTGCTTGGAGGGAAAAACCCATAGGGTAGATTTTTAAATTAAGCCCAGGACAATTCAGTGGAACCGTACAGACTTGGAGAATCCAGTCAAGGAGAGAGACCGCTTTATTAGTGATGTGCTGCCAGCTCGGCAGCTCTACTAACAAGGTCACTCTTACCCAAGAAAGTTTACATCTGGGCAAAAGTCACCAGTAAGTTTCTCCATCAACTCTATCACTAATTTTATAGCAGGGAAAATCTAAGCGTAGGTGTGTATACATCAGGGGAAATAGTGGATGACTAGAAGGATTATATATATTACTTATTGATGCAACTTCTAAATATTACAAGTGTACATCAAGAGGTTTGTTACCAGAAAAATATATTTACTGCAAAGTAAAATGTATATATGTTCACTGAAGAAAAATAAAACAAAAATCACCTGTAACACCACTCAGAGATAACAATTATATTTCACAAATATGTTAGAAGATATAGATATATAAACATACAAGTTTCTAAAAACAGGAACTCTGTAGCCTGTTTTCCTCAACAAAGTGGTAAGTCAGGAACATCATTCTACTTCAATACATCTACATCTGAACCATTTTTAATAACGCATATCATTCTTTTATATGTATATACCGTAATCTGACAAATCTGGTCATTGTCATTTAGGACATTACCTTTCTTCCCCCACTGTAAACAGTGCTGCTGTAAATACACTTGTGTTCTTTGCAGACTTGTCATGTTATTTCACACACACAGTGTGTACTTTTTTAAAGGCTTCTCTACAGATAAGAATTACCAGTTTACCATCAAAACCGTATGTGATTTCCCATTTCCACACATCCTGTCAACATGATTGTTTTTAATCTTTTCTATCCTTACAAAGAGAGCATCTCATTTAATTTGTCACTACTGAAATAACACGTTTCACATTCACTTCTTTTATTAATATGAACATGAATCAATACACCATGCCGATATTTTTAAACTTAGGATTACAGTCTTTTGACAATTTTTTATTTAAATTATCACCCATCTTCTGTCATATGTAATGTAACCTTTTTCAGTTTATTTTCCTTTTAATTCTATTTATAGCTACATCAGAGAAGGCAACGGCAACCCACTCCAGTACTCTTGGCCTGGAAAATCCCATGGACGGAGGAGCTTGGTAGGCTGCAGTCCATGGAGTCACGAAGAGTCGGACATGACTGAAGCAACTTAGCAGCAGCAGCAGCACAGCTACATACAATCTTTATATGGCCAAATGCAAAGATTGTTTTTGTTTCTATTTCCAGTCTTGGTGTTGTGGCTGTAATCCTTTCCCATAGCACAGTTAAATAAATATATTTTTTCAGTTACTTTTAACATTAATTTTTTTTACTCTATCTGTCCAAGATCTAAGGCAGAAATCTGAACTCCATTTCTTTTCCATACAGTTTGCATTGTTTCCACATCAGTTTCTCCTCTGATTTGAAAAAACAACTTTATGATAGATGTAAACCTTTATATATACTAGAATGTTATTCCAGATTGGTCTCATTGACCTATTTATACCCATACCAAACTGTGCATTATTTTTCTTCATTACAATCACTTCTATTCCCAAGAAAAATTTGAGTCCTAGTAAAGTTCTAAAAACAGTACCTCAACTGAACTTACATTAAAATTATAGATTTTTTGGAAGGCAGATATACTCACCACTATACCACCAACACTGCTAAAAACTACAAACATTTTGGAAGAACACGGGTATGTTTTTTAACCCCATCTTCCACTCCCACTACAGGAATTTAACATGCCCTCCATTCATTTACATCACCTTCCTTGTCATCTACTACACTTAATATCTTCCTATTGATCAATGTATTTTTAAGTTTATTAAGAAATTTAACTTTTATTCATTTAAATTTTCTATTTATATTTTCTCTTAGTAAGTAGGTATTCCTGGTATTCAGGGAAGGCTCTTAATTATGATATGTTTATTGTGTAACTGTCAACTTCAGTGAGTTAATTCTAACATTTCTTGACTGATTCTCCTGAACTGCCCTGGTAATATCATGAGCTAATAATGGCACATCCTGGCTCCTTGTAGGTGTGGTTTCATTTGTTTTTGTTTGTGGTCCTTCCTGAGAGCCTGACACTCCTGTAAGCACTCTGATACACTTAGTCCTGACAAGAATCCTGAGGCAGATATAAACATCCCCTAGACAGGAAACAGAATTAGAAATTATATCACTTGCCCACTCTCACACAGCTAGCAAGTAATAGTTAAATGCTAATACGATTATTTGACACAGACATTTTGACATGTACTAAACGTCCCACCAAATGTTTTATTATTATTACCATCAAGAAACACAGGCAGAAGACATCCTTATGCCATCTACTTTAGGCAGATGTCATAAATAATGGATGATCAGGGTTGTCTATTGTGAACAACAGTATTCTTTTTTTCTTCTTTCCTTTTTTTAACACTTTGAGAGGGACATTTCAAAATAGGAGTAAAACATCATTTGAAGTAGGTGCCTCAGGCATTTCAAATTTCAAAATCCGAACTCAAAATTGTTGTTTAATAATATGCTATATTACGAACTATGTTAACTTTTCCTGCTTTACGGCATTTACATCTATAACTTTTATTTTCTTATCTACTGCATTAGTTAGAACTCAAAGAATCCAAGTCTCTGCCTTCTCCACAAGTTACTGGGTACTGGAGAAGAAACAACTAAACCAAGAGATTGCCAGCACCCCACATTAAAAACCAACCTCAGGTGAGCCCTCAATGAGTTCCACACAATATCTTAGCTTTTTTCCTATCCTTATCTCCTCCTCTTCCTCAGGCCCTTCCTCACTGAACAGACTCTTCCTAGTTGACCTCATCTAATTCATGGCATTTAGCATTTCTAGCTAAGATCTCTTTTCTGAACCTTATACTTTTGTGTCCCACTAGGTACCACACGATTCCACCGAGCTGTCTAACAGATTTTCAAATTCCAGTTGCCTAAAATTGAACTCATTCTTTTGCCTGTTTCTTAGTGTTTCCAGCGCTCCAAGGGGAACATCAGATCTCAGGTGATGACCAAGTCCTACTGACTCTCCCACATCAATTTCTCTCAATTACCTCCAACTTCCCCCATCGTCATCGCCACAATGGGTTGGTCTAGCCACAATCATTTCTTTCCTGGGTTACTAACAAAAGCCTAAACTCTCCCCAGCCTCCAGCTTTGACCCTCTGAGACCACGTCTCCAGTGCAGCCTTCACACCCCCTCTTTCTCTCCCCCTTCCATTTGCCTGACACAACTGAAGCAACTTAGCAGCACCAGCAGCAGCAGGCATTCCTACCCATACTCCAGGGAATCAGTACATTGTCAACTTCTCTATGACTACCCGAAACTGAGTTACTAACTATTGTGTTCCAGAAGCAGTATGTATTTGCTCTATCAAAAGCACTCCTCACAGCACTTTCTTATTCCTGGAAAGCAGGGACTCTTGTTAAAGACTATCATCGTACAATACCTGGGACACACAAGAATACAAGGTTTGTCATTTGCTTGTTAAGACATACATCAGGTGACAGTCATAGGAAATGGGTTCTCCTTGTCTTTTTTTCTAACGTGTATGGGAAGGCCTATAAGATTTCAACATTAAATTTGGCTCTTTTCAGATGGTATCAATCATGTTCATCAAGAGATAATGTTCTCTATCAAGTTACAGAAGTCTACTTATACTCCTACTTTACCAGTTTCTACTCATAATTGAATGCAACTTTAAATAGCTAATAGGCAAGTACTGAGATAACTCTAGAGATTCTGACACAAAGCATTACAGTTACAGATCTCCTAATACTAACCTATCTACCCATGTAACCTTGGAATAAACCCTCAACTATTACAACACACAACTGAAAACAGCCTGCTCATATACTAATCAGTATTTTCATATCCATATTCATAAAACAAATTGTTTTGTGGTTTTCTTTTCATTGATAGTTTTGTCATGTGGATTTTCCTGATATCACAGCATGAGCTGAGCTTTCCTTCCATCTTCTTCACTGTTCTAAAAAGTTTCAAATTTTTTTGGAAGTGACACAAAGTCAACTTTTTCCCATAGTTATTAAAATTTTCTGCTCTAAGTGTAAGCTTTATAATTTTTGTTTTCATAGAAACAACCCATCACATCCAAGTTTTCAAATTTCTCAAAGAAAACATCAGTACTTATACCAACGCACTATAATTTTTACATCCCCTTCATTCCTATAATAATACATTCTTTCTTATACCTAATGGATATGTGCTTTTCTTTTCTTGATTTGCCACTTTTTAAATTGTATGGCCTTTCAAAGAAATCTTACATTTATTTACAAAGATTATTATGGCATTATAGTTCTTTTTCTAGTTTATTAACTTATTTTACCTTCAATACTTTTTTCTGCTTTTTTAGAGTCAAGTGATTAGATAATAATTATATATATATAGTTACCATTTATTTGGCACTACTGGACCAAGTCCTAAGTGTTTTATGTGTGTTATCTCAATGACCCCTCGTCACTCAATAAGGCAAATACAACTGTCCTTAACTGTCCTTATTTTAGACAAAGACAGGCTTAAAAAAGTTCCTTTGCCCAATAACAAAGTTGGGAAAATGAATAATTGACCCAAAATCTGTCAGACTATCAAGAGTACTATTCTTGTTGCTGCTGCTGCTAAGTCGCTTCAGTCGTGTCCGACTCTGTGCGACCCCATAGACGGAAGCTATGAATCCCCTGTCCCTGGGAGTCTCCAGGCAAGAACACTGGAGTGGGTTGCCATTTCCTTCTCCAATGTATGAAAGTGAAAAGTGAAAGTGAAATCGCTCAGTCGTGTCCAACTCTCAGCGACCCCATGGACTGAGATTCTCCGTCCACGGGATTCTCCAGGCAAAAGTACTGGGGTGGGGTGTCATGCATTTATTAAGGCATGAATTTTTAGCTCTTGATATAGAATTGGTTACATCCTGTAAATTTTTATTTGCAACAATTTCAATGTCATATTTCCAAATAAGGTATTACTGTAGTTTTTCTTTTTTTCTCTCAAACAAGTAAACTTGAGAGCATAATTATGAATTTTCAATGTCTTAAAAAAAACAAAAACAAAACTTGAACTACTAATAAAGAGTTTTACAGCAACTGAGGTCACAAAGTGGCCTAATTTGGTGGACTTATCAAGATTTTCCTTGTGCATCCTATATCCATCTTGAAATAAAAGGTTTTTCAGTAACTGGCTACTTTAGCTTTTCACAGTCTTCTTTGGACAGACGCTCAGGCTATTTTGAAGACCTGGCTGACACCCTGCAAAAGCACAAAATCTGAATTTCAAGAGATAATCCTATGACTTCCAGTGTCAACTCCTTGCTTACCTTCCAGATCTCTTATACTCTTTTTTGTAGGACCTTTCCAGAGATGGTGATCTTCGGCTGTCCCGGTGCCTGTGTCTCTCCCGTTCCCGCTCTCTTAAAGGAATTAATACACAGAGCTGTTTTCAACAGAAAGACTCAAAAACACCATCTCTTTTCACTGAATTCATCTAAATAAATGGACCTTATCTCACCTAAGTATTTTGCAGCACTATTCACTATGGGACATTTTTATTCACCCTTCATTTATTAGAGGTTAAAAGGGCACTTCACTTTATGCAAGTTAACTACCTTAGACATTTCTTGCTGTTTTCTTTTAAAAAAAAAAAAGAAGAAGAAGAAGTCATACTTAATACTAAGCAACAAAGGGAATTTTATCATAATCTTCTCTTGAGACCTTCCAACCAGCCAAACGTTCTACAGGGAAAACTTCAAAGGATTCAAATGCCTATTGATTTCTGGAACACTCTTAATTTCATCCAACAAATAAATGCATATAGTAAAGATTAGGACAAGGGTCTATAATAAAAAGCTCTAAACTCATAGGTTATACACCTGAGGTATAGTTCTTAGTCATCACTAACTACCATGAGACTCTAGGTCACTTTAAGTGCTGTTTTCATCAGGGGGGAAAAAATCTCTAAATAGAGACACTGAGTTTACTCAGTGTAAAACTAGAATGCAGGATTTTAAACCTTCAAGTAATGCTCAAAATTCTCCAAGCCAGGCTTCAGCAATATGTGAACCGTGAACTTCCTCATGTGCAAGCTGGATTTAGAAAAGGCAGAGGAACCAGAGATCAAATTGCCAACATCCGCTGGATCATTGAAAAAGCAAGAGAGTTCCAGAAAAACATCTATTTCTGCTTTATTGACTATGCCAAAGCCTTTGACTGTGTAGATCACAATAAACTGTGGAAAATTCTGAGAGAGATGGGAATACCAGACCACCTGATCTGCCTCTTGAGAAATCTGTATGCAGGTCAGGAAGCAACAGTTAGAACTGGTCATAGAACAACAGACTGGTTCCAAATAGGAAAAGGAGTGCGTCAAGGCTGTATATTGTCACCATGTTTACTTAACTTATATGCAGAGTACATCATGAGAAATGCTGGACTGGAAGAAACACAAGCTGGAATCAAGATTGCTGGGAGAAATATCAATAACCTCAGATATGCAGATGATACCACCCTTATGGCAGAAAGTGAAGATGAACTAAAAAGCCTCTTGATGAAAGTGAAAGTGGAGAGTGAAAAGGTTGGCTTAAAGCTCAACATTCAGAAAACGAAGATCATGGCATCTGGTCCCATCATTACATGGGAAATAGATGGGGAAACAGTGTCAGACTTTATTTTTCTGGGCTCCAAAATCACTGCAGATGGTGACTGCAGCCATGAAATTAAAAGACGCTTATTCCTTGGAAGGAAAGTTATGACTAACCTAGATAGCATATTCAAAAGCAGAGACATCACTTTGCCAACAAAGGTTCGCCTAGTCAAGGCTATGGTCTTTCCTGTGGTCATGTATGGATGTGAGAGCTGGACTGTGAAGAAGGCTGAGCGCCGAAGAATTGATGCTCTTGAACTGTGGTGTTGGAGAAGACTCTTGAGAGTCCCTTGGACTGCAAGGAGATCCAATCAGTCCATTCTGAAGGAGATCAGCCCTGGGATTTCTTTGGAAGGAATGATGCTAAAGCTGAAACTCCAGTATTTTGGCCACCTCATGCGAAGAGTTGACTCATTGGAGAAGACTCTGATGCTGGAAGGGATTGGGGGCAGGAGGAGAAGGGGACGACAGAGGATGAGATGGCTGGATGGCATCACTGACTCGATGGATGTGAGTCTGAGTGACCTCCGAGAGCTGGTGATGGATAGGGAGGCCTGGCGTGCTGCAGTTCATGGGGTCGCAAAGAGTCGGACACGACTGAGCGACTGATCTGATCTGATATAAAGCTGGAATTTAATAATAATGATAGTAATAACTTATGAGCCTAATCAATATGCACAATGAGATCTGAAACAAAAATTGGAATCCCAGTGTGTTTACATTAGAACTAAATCTAAAGGAAATAAATACTAGGTCCTAGAGTGGGGCAAAAAAATGCTGTATTAGCCTGAGTCCGGCAAGAAGATTACAAAAATGTCTAAACTCAAAAATAGCCATGCCCCTTCCCACCACCACTCCTACTGCAGGGGCACAGATTCGATCCCTGGTAGGGGAACTAAAATCCCATATACCTGTCACATGGCATGGACAAAAAAGAAATAATAATCCCCCACCTACAACCAAATAGAAGAAATGTAAATTCACTGAAATCAAAACTTATAAAATTAATAAGAGATCTTAGATATCAACACAAAAAGTGTTTTTCCACTTAAAAACCACCCCTTCCTCAAGAAAGACTTCTTTGAATAACACTTTTAACATATACCTTTTTTTTTTTTTTTTTTTAACATATACTCAAGGCTCAGGTACACACCAGCTGTTCAAAGTAGCGTAGCCAGTGCTTGGGATTCCACATTCTTTAACTGATACCCTTCTAAAATGACAGCTTACTTTTAGACAGCAAAGCCCACCTAGTGAGTGGTATCACATGACAACAATATAATTTGTGATGGCATGGCAACTAAAAAAACTGCCTCTATTTCCAAATAAAAACTCTATTTAAAGGATATTCCTAATTTTTCGTTTGTTTTTGCAACATCTAGGGGATAGGATTTTGCATTCAAGAGTGGCACCTCTCATGATGACTACTACCTCTGAGTGGCTATTAACTGAAAAGACCAGTATAAATCACCGTAATACTAGATGATGAACCCATTTAAGGCAAGAAAAACAATGCTTCAGTTATTTTTCCAAAAATTCTTCCCGGTTTGGGACCATGAAGATATTCCTTAGATACATAATACTAGCTCTCCAATGGCTCAACACGGTACTCAACAGGACACGTATGGGGTTACTGTGCTGTAACCCTGCTCAAGTGTAGGAAGCCACTGCCCTGCTCCTTACTGCCTGCCCCTGCAGCTCTTCCTTTTCCCATTCCCTGGAGGAACTTGGATCTTTCACAATAGCAAATGCATCCATCTACTTCTTCACAAATCTTCTCCGGAAATAGTCTGCCCTGAAACAATCTTGTAATCGCTATTCACCCAGATTTTAGAGGAGGAGAAGAAGAAAAGGAAAACTGAAATTTGAAAAAGCATGGAGGCACTTACCCCAAGAAGCCAGGGCAGAAGCAGCCAGAGGACAGACTAAAGAATTTGCACAAACTTCATCTAATCTAACGCACAACTTTGTGAATGTCTGGTTTTCTCCAGTATACTTTCAGAAGTTATATACTAGCACTTCACAGGCCCCATGTTTGGTTCACAGAAGCATTCTATATAAGACAGAGGACTGACGCTCTACCAAGACCCTCAGAGGGAAGTGATTTTACTGCGGCTCTGACATTAAGCCCACTCCAGAGCAAACACCCCCAAGTACAACATCATAAAACAATTCCAGGGTAAATAAAGGCCATGTAGAAAGATGAGCTAATTGCCTAAGATCCCCCACAGTAAAGGGGTTGTGGTTTAGGCTCATGGGCATTAAGGGTCATTTTTTCAGCATTTGATTTCACTTAGTGATAGGGATCCTCAGTTTACAGGACATCTGCGTTTCTTCAAGCTTAAGCCTGGATGGGAGAACTCAGCAATTTACAGCAGAACCCTAAAAACCACAGTAATCTCAAACAGGAAAAAAAAAAAAAAAAATCATCCAGAATGTTGAAGTTTTCAGCAAAATGTTTCCCCAAAGACAGGTTTATTAACAATCACCTTAAGTCTGAAGAAAACTATCAAACTCTTTCGACTTTAGATTTTCACCATAAAGTTATAAAATAAACCCTCACAGGCCTCTGCCAACTAATCCATCACAAAGTTAAGAACAAAACTGACAAGGAACAGTAAGTCATGCTGAAAACACTTTTCAAAGTCTACCGACTCTAGTCCACGTTAGTCCATCAGAATCAGTCACCCCTGCAGGAAACATGTCACTTCTTCTGCCTTCGACTAAGCATCAAGGAGAAGCAACAGTGCATTTTCCTTCCAAACCTTCCAAGGCCTGGAGGGCTTCCTTCCAAACCTTTAGGACTGAGAACGACTATTACCATTTACTGGCAAAATGTTCAGTCAGAATCAAACACACAGCCATGAGAACAACATGGAAACCAAGAAGCAAATTAATTCCATAGGAGTCAAGACTCACTCTCTGCAAATCCAAGTAACAAAGTTACCTGGTTTGGGGACCTCAAACTTTTCAGCACAGAGTTCCACAAGGCAATGAAAGTGAGTGAACACACCACAGCAGGCAGAAAGAGAAGCACCATTACCAGCTTGACAAGTGGAAAGCCAAAAATCTTCATTGATACAATCAGTTCACTGAAGGTACAAATAAATATTGCTGCTACTGCTAAGTCACTACAGTCGTGTCCGACTCTGTGCGACCCCATAAAAGGAAGCCCACTAGGCTCCCCCGTCCCTGGGATTCTCCAGGCAAGAACACTGGAGTGGGTTGCCATTTCCTTCTCCAATGCGTGAAAGTGAAAAGTGAAAGGGAAGTCGCTCAGTCGTGTTTGACTCTTAGCGATCCCATGGAATGCAGCCTACCAGGCTCCTCCATCCATGGGATTTTCCAGGCAAGAGTACTGGAGTGGGGTGCCATTGCCTTCTCCAACAAATAAATATTAGTACAATGGATATGTGCACATTTTTATTTTTCCATCTAAACCAATGGTTCTTAGGTTTAAGGTAACAGACTCATACAATCTCTTAAGAATCGGCTGTAAGCCACTGATTTACTTTTAGAAAAAATATAGAGACATAAAATTTTACATATAACTTCAGAGAATTTCTAGACACCCATCAATGAATGTCTGCTGGAAACCTTATTTCCTTGTACATATAGATTTTTGGCCTTTTGGGTGGGGAAAAAAAGAAATTTAATCTGGAGTGGATTAGTATGTTCTAAATGCAATTTTATTTAGTATGCATACATTTCAATGCAATAAAATCAAATTAAAAGCTATTTTGAAAACTGTAACTTTGATAATGTATACCTAATATTATTTCATTTTATAAAGAAACAGAGCAAGAAAGCAAAAACATAAGATAAACTTCCATTTATCCTAAAAATCAGGAAGCAAGTTCAGCTTGTTAACTAGTTGGATTTCTAACTGATAACAGCGGCCTGCAGACCACCAATTCCAAAAGAACCCACAGTGCAATAACCTGACAAAATGGTCATACTGAACATAATTAAATATAACATCCACACAAACAAGATCTTTTATTGATCTTCATTAAAATGCCAGCTGTACTCTGTATAGTAATTGGCTTACATTCATTGAAATGAACCCGTGTTGCTAATTTGGGGATGCTTTTCAAAGTGGCTTTCTCCTGGGGTCAACTTCCTTCCTCATCAGTTGTCTCTCTCTCTTTAATAAAACAGCCCTTTTCTTTTATAAACCAAAATGCACGGCTGGACCTTTTTGGTCTGGTTTGCTGAGCCGCAGAAATGGCCTGTGTCAGGTTCTCGGTAACTTCTCTAAAAAACCACAGGTGTGCTTTACCTGCTCCGCTCGTAGCTCCGGTGCCGGGAGGGCGTGCGCCCCCGCTCGTGATCGGACCTGTAGCGGCTGTCCTGCCTTCTCCGGTCGGGGCTCCGGCCTCGCTCCCGCCGCTCAAGGGACCGATGCCGCTCGCCCCTCCCGTGACTGTGGTCCCGGTGCCGGTGGTCGTCGTAGTGCTTGAGCCTTTCTGGGGACCGCCTCTCACTGGGAGCCTTGGGGAGCGGGTACGGAGGGAGGTGCCTGAAGTGAGGGCTACTGCTGTTACTAGCACTGGGCGGGAAGGAACTGGGGCTGCTCTGGAAGCTACTGAAGTTGGGGGGCGGGAAACTGTGGTGCGAGTACCCCGGCGGGTACTGATAATTGACCTGCTGCGGAACGATTGGAGGCGGCGGCGGATGCGGCAGGGAGGGCGGCGGCATCATGAAGGGGAAGGCGCCTTGGCCCGGAGGCGCTCCAGGGACTGGGGGGTTATTGGGACAGGGTAGCGGAGGCGGCATGGGAGGGAAACAGGGGGGCACGGGGAAGGGGGGCCTCATCTGGTGGTTGGGGAACGGGGGCCGGATCGGGCAGGGGGGTAGGGGGCCTTGCGCCGAAGGAGGCATGGGCGGAGGGAAGGGTACAAAGTCTGGTCTGGGAGGCAGAAAATTGGGGGCCGGAGAGTTGGAGAAGGTGGTGGAAGGGGCGCTGGGAGGTTCGTATTGGTATTGCACAGGAGGCTGCTGAGGGTGAAGTAGTCTCAGATTTTGGGGCCTGAAGGCTGGTGCGGAGGGTCTGGCTCCATGTCCCCCTCGCCCTCGGGGACACCTGGGTCCTCCTGGGTGGAACGACATTCTGTGACTTTGGTGGAGGAAAGAAAAAGAGAAGAGAAAAACTCACTATGTAAACAGCTTTCACCAATACCTGACCACCCCTTAGGCTGCTGGAATATTCCACCCATATAATACTGAGTTCTCTGTACTATCTGAAACTCCTCAGGGCCAATAAACTCCTCTTCCCAGGTCTCAGCCACTCAACCAAAGCCATGGTCAGTCCCTGGACCCTGTCGCTTCCTAAAGAGGCTCCACTTCCAGCATGATGAGGTCACATCCCAGTGGAGGTCACATCCCACTGTTCAACCATCTGCTGTGGTGTACTTCTTCAAGTTCCCCCCAACCTTGACCTCACTATGTTATCCTGTCCACACACAACATGTTTCTACACATACACTGAGTATCATCCTGCCACACCTTCCTCCCCACTCAGCAGAGACTCACAAATTCAACTCAACATGTCCTAAAAGGAGTCAATAACCTTGCCCTCCAAGAGAATACCACCTGCTCCTTCTTCAGTGTTTCCCATCTCAATGCATGCATGCATGCTAAGTCCCTTGAGTCAGGTCAAACCCTTTGTGACCCCTCTGGACTGTAGCCCACCAGGTTCCTCTGTCTGTGGGATTTTTCCAGGCAAGAATACTATGGTGGGTTTCCATGCCCTCCTTCAGGGGATCATCCCAACCCAAGGATTGAACCTGTGTTTTTCATGTCTCCTGCACTGGCAGGTGGGTTCTTTACCACTTGCACCACTTGAGAAGCCCTTTCCTGTCTCAATATATGAGACCATTCATTGGTCTTCAAGTCATACACCAGGGAATTACCTGACAACTTCTCCTCCCTTAACCCTTCTAGTTAAAAATTTATGCTCAAACGCCTGTATCATTTAAGCTTCATAGATACTTGAGTCCATCCATTCCACACTGTCCTCTCCTGCCTCGCTACTACAGTAATACCCTTGTAGGCCTTTCTACAACCAATGTCACCAGCCCCAGGGTACCCTGCTCTCACACGCTCTGTGGTTCTTTTTGGCAGGTCCTACGATGATTACAGGTCACCAGCTCATTACCTTTCACCTTTGATGTCTGCCTGACCTCAGAATTGCCAGTGCCATCAGAGCAGGGATCCAGGATGGCTCCTTAACAGCTCTAGTCTGGGTTCCAGCCATGGATCCGGCCTATGTTAACACACACCCTCCTCCTCACAGATCTAAACCCTCCCACCCCAGATGGCCAGTGTTTGCTCCTCCCTGGTCGCCCAAAACGATTGCCATTACTATCAGACCACTCACCATGCACTGCCTTGCATCGTGACGCACTATTTGAATATGTCACATTTTCCACAGAGAATATAAACTCTAGAGAACAGAGAGAACAAATAGATATAAAAATGTTTCCCAAACTGCTCATGCTAGAAAATATTTCTGTGATTATCTTAACACTGATTATGCATGCTCCAATGCAGTTAGCATACTAACAAAAATAAGAGCATGCTGAACTGAATTAATGTTCACAACTAATTTTTAAGATGTCCTAAGTACTTTGCCAACAAAGGTCTGTCTAGTCAAAGCTGTGGTTTTTCTAGTAGTCATGCAGGGAAATGAGAGTGGGACTACAAAGAAAGCTGAGTGCCAAAGAATTGATTATTTTGAACTGTGGTGTTGGAGAAGACTCGAGAATCCCTTGGACTGCAAGTATATCCAACTAGTCAATCCTAAAGGAAATCAGTCCTGAATATTCATTGGAAGGACTGATGCTGAAGCCAAAACTCCAATACTTTGGACACCTGATGCGAAGAACTAACTCATGGGAAAACACCCTCATGCTGGGAAAGATTGAAGACGGGAGGAAAAGAGATGACAGAGGACGAGACAGTTGGATGGCATCATCAACTCGATGGACATGAGTTTGAGCAAGCTCCAGGAGTTAGTGATGGACAAAGAAGCCTGGTGTGTTGCAGTCCATGGGGTCGCAAAGAGTTGGACACGACTGAGCAACTGAACTGAACTGAAGTACTTGTCTCTCTGATTCAAACAATCAGTAGCTTAAAAGACTGGAAACTTAGGGATATTCTATCTCTAATCAGCTAAAAGACCAGGAAGGGAAAAATCATTTCTGCTCTCCCACTCCACATTCTTTCTCCCTCAGTGAGACTAGCAATTAGATTCAAACCTAACTATAACCTGGTCAACATAACAGTTTTCTTTGCTTCTCATTCTCAGTCCTCCCCATTGAAGAATGTTATGAAGAGGAACAGCTTTCCAAATATTGGGCTTCAGCAAAATGTTTTAAAAACCCGAACAAACATTAACTGCAGAAAGTTTCCATTTAGAAGCATCTTCCTAAAGTTTTTCTAACCAGAAGTTTTACCAACAGGCTTAAGGCAGATTTTCAAATGGCTCATGAAAATAGTTTCAGATTATTTAGCCTTATCAATCACTGTATTTAATAGAAAGTACACACCAAATAATAACTCATTAATGATTACCAAGGGAACATTTCATGCAAAGATGGGTACAATAAAGGACAGAAATGCTATGTACCTAACAGAAGCAGAAGAGATTAAGAAGAGGTGGCAAGAATACACAGAAGAACTATACAGAAAAGATCTTCATGACCCATATAACCATGATGGTATGATCACTCACCTAGAGCCAGACATCCTGGAATATGAAGTCAAATGGGCCCTAGGAAGCATCTCTATGAACAAAGCTAGTGGAGGTAATGGAATTCCAACTGAGCTATTTCAAATCCTAAAAGATGACACTGTGAAAGTGCTGCACTGAATATGCCAGCAAATTTAGAAAACTCACCAGTGGCCATAAGGCTGGAAGAGGTCAGTTTTCATTCCAATCCCAAAGAAAGGCAATGCCTAAGAATGTTCAAACTACCACACAATTGCACTCTTCTCACACACTAGCAAAGTAATGCTCAAAATTCTCCAAGGCAGGCTTCAACAGTATGTGAACCGAGAACTTCCAAATGTTCAAACTGGATTTAGAAAAAGCAGAGGAACCAGAGATCAAATTTCCAGCATCCGTTGGATCATAGAAAAAGCAAGACAATTCCAGAAAAACATCTACTTCTGCTTTACTGACTACGCCAAAGCCTTTGACTGTGTGGATCACAACAAACTATGGAAAATTCTTCAAGAGGGAAACATCAGACCACCTGACCTCCCTCCTGAGAAATCTGTAGGCAGGTCAAGAAGCTTCCCTCGTGGCTCAGACAGAAAAGCGTCTGCCTGCAATGCGGGAGACCTGGGTTCGATTCCTGGGTTGGGAAGATCCCCTGAAGAAGGAAATGGCAATCCACTCCAGCACTCTTGCCTGGAAAATCCCATGGACGGAAGAGCCTGATAGGCAACAGTCCATGGGGTCACAAAGAGTCGGACACGACTGAGTGACTTCACTTCACTTCAAGAAGCAGCAGTCAGAGCCAGACATGGAACAACAAACTGGTTCCAAATTGTGAAAGGAACACATCAAGGCTGTATATTGTCACCCTGCTTATTTAACTTCTATGCAGAGTACATCATGCGAAAAGCCGGGCTAGATGAAGCACAAGCTGGAATCAAGACTGCCGGGAGAAATATCAATAACCTCAAATATGCAGATGACACCACTCTTAGGGCAGAAAGCAGAGAGGAACTAAAGAGCCTCTTGATGAAAGTGAAAGAGAGTGAAAAAGCTGGCTTAAAACTCAACATTCAAAAAACTAAGATCATGGCATCCAGCCCCATCACTTCATGGCAAATAGATGGGGAAACAGTGGAAACAGTGACAGACTTTACTTTTTGGGGCTCCAAAATCACTGCAGATGGTGACTACAGCCATGAAATCAAAAGACACTTGCTCCCTGGAAGAAAAGCTATAATCAACCTAGCTGCTAAGCTGCTAAGTCGCTTCAGTCGTGTCCGACTCTGTGCAACCCCACAGACGGAAGCTCACCAGGCTCCCCTGTCCCTGGGATTCTCCAGGCAAGAACACTGGAGTGGGTTGCCATTTCCTTCTCCAATGCATAAAAGTGAAAAGTGAAAGTGAAGTTGCTCAGTCGTGTCCGACTCTCAGCGACCCCATGGACTGGAGCCTACCAGGCTCCTCCGTCCATGGGATTTTCCAGGCAAAAGTACTGGGGTGGGGTGCCATTGCCTTCCCCGATAATCAACCTAGACAACATATTAAAAAGCAGAGATATTACTTTGGTGACAAAAGTCTATCTAGTCAAAGCTACAGTTTTTCCAGTAGTCATATATGGATGTGACAGTTGGACCATAAAGCTGAGCACCAAAGAACTGATGCTTTTGAACTGTGGTGTTGGAGAAGACTCGAGAGTCCCTTGGACTGCAAGAAGATCCAGCCAGTCCATCCTAAAGGAAATACGTCCTGAATATTCATTGGAAGGACTGATGCTGAAGCTGAATCTCTAATACTTTGGCCACCTGATGGGAAGAACTGACTCACTGGAAAAGACCCTGATGCTGGGAAAGATTGAAGGTGGGAGAAGGGGACGATAGAGGATGAGATAGTTGGGTGGCATCACACACTCGATGGACATGAGATTTTGACCAAGCTCTGGGAATTGGTGATGGACAGAGAAGCCTGGCGTGTTGCAGTCCATGGAGTCGCAAAGAGTTGTACACAACTGAGCGACTGAACTGAATGATTATCATTCAGTTCAAGACCCTCATGATAAACCTGGAGCCTAGACAGCCCATCCTTCCACCACAAGCTACTCAGGGCCAAAAGAATCAAGCTCAAACTCCATGCTTTGCATTTAAGGCCCTCTGCAATCTGGACCCAACTTTTTCCAGGCTAATCCTCCATTAACTTCTCCATGAAGTACCTATCATCCTGCGTGCGTGCTAAGTCGTTTCAGTCATATCCACTCTTTGCGACCCCATGGATTGTGGCCCACCAGGCTTTCCTGTCCATGGGATTCTCCAGGCAAGAACACTGGAGTGGGTTGCCAGGCCCTCCTCCAGGGGACCTTCCCAACCCAGAAATCGAACCCTCCTCTCATTATGTCTCCTGCACTGGCAGGCAAGTTCTTTACCACTAGGGCCACCTGGGAAGCTCTCCTATCACCCTGCTGCTGCTGCTGCTAAGTCGCTGCAGTCGTGGCCAACTCTGTGTGACCCCATAGATGGCAGCCCACCAGGCTCCCCTGTCCCTGGGATTCTCCAGGCAAGAACACTGGAGTGGGTTGCCATTTCCTTCTCCAATGCATGAAAGTGAAAAGTGAAAGTGAAGTCACTCAGTCATGTGCAACTCAGAGACCTCATGGGTGTTCCCAGTTCCTAACATATGAAGTACTATCATCCAGCTTATTCTTTACTCCTGGTCTTCTAAAACCCCTCTCTTTGACTTTGCCCATTGAAGTTTTAACCCATCTACCCATGTCAAATGCCATATCTTCTGTGCTGCCTACCTTGGTTCCCTTTAGGAAGTAATCCCATTCCCTCAAGACTTCCGTTGCTCTTAGTCTGTACTTACTTCTTTTACAGCACTTACCAGAGACTGCCTCATATAATAATCATGTGTGTACATGTCTTAACTCCTCCACTAGGTTATTAGCTCCTTGATGAATTGGGTTGGCTCATAATCATTTCTGTATCCTTCACAGCCCCTGGCAGAACATCCTGCACAGAGTAGGTGATCAGTAAGTGTTTACTGGCTCACCAGTGATATATGTTTCTTTGTTGCTACTGGACATTTCCCTACTGAATATATCCACAACAGGTTTGCATTACCAAAACCAGACAAAAAGCAGGCCTTTTCACTGATTCATGCAACATTTAATGAGCCTAGACAGGTGGGGCATGGTCACAGGCCCTGATCAAAGATGAGTAAGGCACATAGTAAGCAGGGCTCCTGAAGCCCAGAAACCATATGCAGATACGGATTTTTTTTTAATTACATAATGTGATAAACACAAGAAAAGAGGTATGCACAGAGTCCAGGGGAAACACAAAAGGAGTGTACTGAATCTGGAGGTGGACAAGAGTCAGGATCACCAATACTCCTGTATCGTGTGTTCACTGTTGCTGAACATTCACTATTAGATCCTCATGGATATTTCTAGAAATAGAATATCTAAAAACACTGATTATGAAATTGACCTATTAAAGGCACAGTCAGGCTGTATTGTGGATGTGAACTTCAATTCAAAAGTCAAGGAACTCAATGCAACTGGAAAAGTAATTATTTTCGGCGTCTGCCTCCTCCTAAGTTGCTGTTTGGAAGCAGGGAAACTGAGGGAGTCGTTTCGCACAGTTAACATGTGCAGGAACATCAGTCTTTGTAGAAAGAGTTGCAAAGTGTGACTACATTTCTATTAACGCGGTCTTCCACCGCCTGAATTCCCAGCCCGGTCACTTATGTCTGGCTGATCCGTAATTGCGTGTTTCCCTGTTTACATCTCCCGCCAGATAGTGAGCCCCACGATGTAAACTTACAGTCTCACTACCCGCCCGAGATCCCAGCGGCCCCAGGCCTGGACCACGGCATGCGCGCCACAATGAATGAAAGGTCTCATTTTTCACTACTATTTATTTACAGGGCCCGGGCCTAGGGTCCCTTTTCTTTGCCCTTCGCTGCAAATCTGAAGAGGAGCTGCCGGCTCCTAACTCCCAGGCGCCTCTCACCCCAGCCCCAGACGTAGGCCCCGTTGAAATTCGGGTACTTCGAAACACTCCCTCTTCCAATACCCACAAGCTGACCCTTTTACCTAGAAAAAGCTCTCGGGCTGCGAGGTCGCCGTTAGAGTAAAGCCAGACTTATAGTGTAGCCTCCAAGACTGTAGCACCGCCCGCGGCTCCGGAACAGGAAAGCAAGGGAATTAAAAAGCAAACCTGAGAAAGCCGGACTGCAAGAGGAAAAGCGCTCGGGCTCTCCGCAGCGCCTTGTGCACGGTGATTGGCGCTTCAATAAGAACGATGGACATCTAAGCCAATCGGTCTCCTCGAATCTCTGGCGCCCGCCTCCTGCCCCTTACTTCCTCCAATCCGAAACCACAACCGGGTGAGCGCGCGTTTACTCCTGGGAAAGGAGGCGGGCCGCAGCTCAGGCTCTTGAGGGAACCTCGGCTCCGGATTTTTGGGACTCACGCGCCCGAAAACATGAGTGAATCCGGGGGACAGCGCGCCGGGCTCCGGCACTATTCTGAGCTCCCAGTGTGGGTGGTGGAGGATCATCAGGAGGTGAGCGGGCGGCTGACGGGTGCTGACGTCGCGCTGGGGCAGGGTCGCGCGAGGACTGAGGCGGCGGCGAAACCTGGAGGCCAGAGAGAGATCCGAGCCAGTTGCATTGCTGTGGGGAAAACACCAGGACGGCGAGCTTGGAAGAATAGGCTTCGACGTTAATGAGGCGCTTACTACGAGTCCAGCAACTCACTGAACCCTCGCAGTTTGCCAAAAATCCCACGGCCAACTAGTGGCTTCGGGATTCGAACGCGGGCAGTCGTAACTGCAGTAACTCGAGTCCTTAACCTGCTCATAATTAAGGCTTCCTGCTGTCTCCCGGCCTCCCCTTCACAATTCTATGGTGTCGGTGGGAGGCTTCTGTTGAGAATATGCACTGTCATCAGTGAAATGGGTACAGAGTAGCTCTCAGAGCCGTTAGTATTATTGTGTGAGTAGTGTGGGCCGCCGTCTATGGGGTCGCACAGAGTCGGAGACGTCTGACGCGACTTAGCAGCAGCAGCAGCAGGGTGTGCATGAATCTTTTAACACAGCGCTAGAAAGATATTTTTCTGTTTTTGTAGTAGTGCTACTTTAGAATAGCTAAAATGGTGCCCACATCTAGATTTCTGAAAGCCTACGAGAGTCCCGTGATCGAAGACTTTCTGTTTTTGATAGCTTTAGTATGGTGATGGATAGGGAGGCCTGGCGTGCTGCAGTTCATGGGGTCGCGAAGAGTCGGACACGACTGAGCGACTGATCTGATCTGAGTAATCCTTAGGAATTCTGTGGATGTCAAAGAGGAAGTGGCCGATTCCAGATGTGCGGATGAATAAAGATAATAGGAAGGAAATTTAGTTTCTCAGGACTTAAAGATAGTGTGCATGGGTCTGAGAGCAAGCATGGAGTAGGTGGTGCTTTCAGATTCAATCTTAACTTAGAACTCTAGAGACTGAAACGGAACAAAGAGCCTTACAGAGGACCTAGCCCAGCAACCAGCATCCAAAAGGTGTGAGAAAGACTCAGAGACCCAGGGTAGCTTGAACACATCTTTTACACCAGAGTGTGTATTAACAAGCAGTTGTTTTTTCTTTTCTGTCCTTGAGTACCAGAGCTTGTCTGTTTCCTCACATTGTTCTTGAGTTTATGATGGGAGCAACATGCCAACAAGAGATGCCTCTTGGAAGTTTTGAGGAAAAAAATAAAGCTTGAGCTGATTGTCTAAATCATCTGCAATAACAAATTTCATATTTTGCTACTTCTTCACAACTTCAGTTCAGTTCAGTCACTCAGGCCTGTTCGACTCTTTGCAACCCCATGAACTGAAGCGCACCAGTCTTCCCTCCCAACTCCCGGAGCTTACCCGAACTCAGGTCCATCGAGTCGGTGATGCCATCCAGCCATCTCATCCTCTGTCGTCCCCTTCACCTGCTGGCCCAATCCCTCCCAGCATCAGCGTCTTTTCTAGTGAGTCAACTCTTCACGTGAGGTGGCCAAAGTATTGGAGTTTCAGCTTCAGCATCAGTCCTACCAGTGAACACCCAGGACTGATCTCCTTTAGGATGGACTAGTTGGATCTCCTTGCAAGGGACTCTCAAGAGTCTCCCCCAACACCACACTTCAGAAACATCAATTCTTTGGCGCTCAGCTTTCTTTACAGTCCAACTCTCAAATCCATACATGACCACTGGAAAAACCATAGCCTTGACTAGACGGACCTTTGTTTGCAAAGTAATGTCTCTGCTTTTCAATATGCTATCTAGGTTGGTCATAACTTTCCTTCCAAGGAGTATGCGTCTTTTAATTTCATGGCTGCAATCACCATCTGCAGTGATTTTGGAGTCCCAAAAATAAATTCTGACACTGTTTCCCCATCTATTTCCCATGAAGTGATGGGACCAGATGCCATGATCTTCATTTTCTGAATGTTGAGCTTTAAGCCAACTTTTTCACTCTCCACTTTCACTTTCATCAAGCAGCTTTTGAGTTCCTCTTCGCTTTCTGTCATAAGGGTGGTGTCATCTGTATATCTGAGGTTATTGATATTTCTCCTGGCAATCTTGATTCCAGATTGTGCTTCTTCCAGCCCAGCGTTTCAAATCCTGATGTACTCTGCATATAAGTTAAATAAGCAGGGTGACAGTATACAGCCTTAACTACTCCTTTTCCTACTTGGAACCAGTCTGTTGTTCCATGTCCAGTTCTAACTGTTGCTTCCTGACCTGCATACAAATTTCTCAAGAGGCAGATCAGGTGGTCTGGTATTCCCATCTCTTTCAGAATTTTCCACAGTTTATTGTGATCCACACAGTCAAAGGCTTTGGCATAGTCAGTAAAGCAGAAGTTATGTTTTTGGAGCTCTCTTGCTTATTTTATTCACAACTTGATGTGCTTCAAATTTTTTGAAGTTATGTTTAGCATTGTTTTTCAGCCTGCAGTTGAGTATATACTCATGATTTCAGTGCCAATTCTGAATGTGTACATGTGTCTTTTACAGGTTCTGCCCTTTATATATCGGGCCATTGGCTCAAAGCATCTTCCTGCAAGTAATATAAGTTTTGTGCATTTCGATTCACATCCAGACCTCCTTATTCCTGTGGATATGCCAGCTGACACTGTATTTGATAAGGAAACACTTTTCGGGTAATATGTGATTTTGTTAATGACCTTTTTATGTGTCTGAAATACACTTTACAATAGATGATAAACAGTTAAGAGGAATAGTTTTTGCTAAGCTTGTGAATTTTGCTTTTGTTTTGTTTGCCTTTTTTATTTTATTTAGAGCAAGTATGGACAAACTTTCTCAACAATACAGATAGTAAATTTTTTTTTAATTTATTTTTTAATTGAAGGATAATTGCTTTACAGAATTTTGTTGGTTTCTGCCAAACATCAGCATGAATCAGCCATAGATATGCATATGTCCCCTCCCTCTTAAACCTCTGTCCCATCTCCCTCCCCATCCCACCCTTCTAGATTATCACAGAGCTACTATTTGAGTTCCGTGAGTCATACAGCAAATTCCTATTGGCTCTCTGTTTTACATATGGTAATCTAAGTTTCCATGCTACTCTCTCTATACATTTTACCTTCTCCTTGCTTCCCAGATAGTAAATATTTTAGGCTTGCTGACCATATGGTCTCTGTTGCAGCTACGTATTTTTGCCCTTGTAGTATGAACACAACTGTAAACACTATGTAAACAAGTGTCAGTGGCTGTGTTCCAATAAAACTTTATTTGGAAAAACAGGTGCCCCAACCACTGTTTGCCAATCTTTGCTTTAGAATATAGAATTTTAAAAGTAGAAGACTTCAGAAATTATCTGGGCCAATTCTCTCTTCTCCTCTTTAAAAGTCTGATATGGAGGCCTAGGAAAATGTGTCTTGAACTCATAGTTCAATAATTGTATATGCAACGCATCTTTAATTTGTATATCCTTTCTTCCAGTATTGAATCCCTCCAACCTCCCAATTTATTTTATTTTCAGGTCACAAATCCTATTGACTTTCGATTATATAGAACCATAGTCACTGAATGGTGATTTACTAAGCACTCTTCAATGATAAAGTTCCCTGAAATCCTGTCATTGTCTTTTTACTGATGTGTTTATTACAGTGTAGCCTACTCCTACAAAATAAAAAATTACATAGGAGTTATTCTCGTTATAAAACTAAAATATAGATGCTTGTGTGAATTAATTTTAACCTACTACATTTCTTTTAGTTGACTCTAAAACTGGCTCAGAACATTCATCTCTAAAGAAATGTGGTAGCCCTACCATTGTCCTTACTCTCTTTTATATTTAGAAGTTTTATATTTTATAAATTGAAAAAAATTATGAAGCAGTTATGATGACTATACAGTTAGTCATAGAATAATAGTTTTAAAACCTTTAATGTCAGGATTTCTGTATACCCTTAAAAATTCTTGAGTTTTTTTATGTGGGTTATATTTAGTGATATTTATCATAATTGACATTAAAACTGAGACATTTAAAATATTCATTCCATGAGACTTCCCTGGTGATCCAGTGGCTAAGATGCTGAACTCCCAATGCAGGAGGCCAAGCTTGATCCTTAGTCAGGAAACTAGATCCTACATGCTGCAACTAAATAATAATAAATAAATAAAAATATTTCTTTTAATGTTAATTCATTTCAAAATAATAGACCTTTATATGTTAGCATAAATATTTTTATGAAAGACAAACATATTTTCTAAAGCAAAAAAGATCAGGGTAGCTAAATTTTTGCAAATCTTTTTTTAATAATTTTTTTAATTTATTTTAATTGAAGGATAATTGCCTTAGAGAATTTTGTTGTTTTCTGTCACACTTCAACATTAATTAGCTGTAGTTTGCAGATCTTTTTAATACTTGCCTTTATAGAAAACAGCTAAATACTCAAGATTCTGCATTCAGTCTGTTACCATATATTGTTTTCGTGGAAGTGTATGAAGAAAATTCACAAATATTTTGATAGCCTTTCCAGCTATTGTGTGTGTTTAGTTGCTCAGGCGTGTCCGACTGACTCTTTGCAACCCTGTGGACTGTAGCCTGCCGAGCTCTCTGTCCATGGGGATTCTCCAGGTAAGAATACTGGAGTGGGCTCCCATGCCCTTCTCTAGGGGATCTTCCCAACTCTGGGATCGAACCCAGGTCTCCCAGATTGCAGGCAGATTGTCTACCATCTGAGCCACCAGGGAAGCCCAGCTAATTGTGAATATTCTTTAATACTGTACCAAAACTTCCCAAATGTTCATTCCTTAAAGCTTAGTTGAAGTGTAGAATCCAGCAATTCACATTCAAGCCTGATCAACTATGGTTTATCAATCAGTCTTCCTTGCAAGAAAAATGGTGTTCAGCTTGCAATTCACTTACAAGTGCTTTCCCTTGAAGCAACCATGGTACTTTAAAGTATATTGCAGAAATGCTTTCAGTGTTTTTCCTGTTTTGCCACACAGATTATTTTAAAATGTATGCTCAGGATCAAGATTTAATAAAATCGTGAAAGACATTCTTATGCAAAACTGGATGGGAATGTGGAACACTGGTGCTCGGTATTGATGAGTACAGTGACAGCTAGTAGAGTTTGGTGCCTTTGCCTTGATTAATCTTAGAACATCACCATTGTTTTGTATTGTCAGCATATATGTCAATACAATGAAAAAGGGAAGTAATGCCTTGGTGTTATTAGGAAAACAGTTTGGTCTAGTGGTCACACTGAAAAGGTCCGGGAAACCCTGCAAGGGCCCTTGGACCATGCTTTGAAACCTGCTATCTTAAAATATTCTTATGAATGAAATTACATTTGGAAAAACCCACTCACTAATAGTTTTTATGCTTCTCTCTGTTTCTTTTCCAGAGAATTAAGTATTGAGAATTGGATTATGCCTGCAGTTTATGCTGGCCATTTTTCTCATGTAGTATGGCTTCATCCCACATGGGCTCAGCAAATCAGAGAGGGCAGGCATCACTTTTTAGTAGGCAAAGACACTTCTACCACAACGATCAGGTAATTCCCTCATATTCATGTGTATGAAAGGGCGTGGATACTCTTACCTCGTTTTGGAATCCCTGTAATAACTTATAAGTATCTCTATACACAATTGGGGTCAGATTAGCCCTCAGCTTTTCCATAAAGAGTTCTCGAAATACCAGGAACAAGTTTTCCAATCTCTTGATCTTTTTCACACACCGTTTGTATTTTGTTGCTGGTCAAGTTGATTTTTGAATAAAATGATCTTCATCCTCTGGAACCCTGGCTCTGTTGATAACTAACTCCATTAAATCATTGGTGTACCTTATAGAAATGTATTTAATAATACATTTTATTATTTCCTTCCAATGTAAGTGTTGTTGGCTGAATTTAACAATTAGCATTGAAAAAGCAAAATTATCTCACTTTGATTTCTTAAATAAATTCAATGGCTTAAAAGTCTATTTTAATTTTATCAATATGATTAGCTTTTGATAATTATTTAATCTAAATTAAATAACAGCATCCTTTGACTTGAGCTATATGCAAAACTATTTCTGTTGTGTCAGCTGTTTAACCAGTGTTTTGTGTTTCTTGTGATACTGTAATATCTTCAGAAATACCAGAATGTTCTTGGCTTTCTAAATTCTCTTGTTATGGAATGAATGTTTTAAGCAGTGGAATCATAACTTCTAGAACCTGGAGGATAATAGGACAAAATGGTAATACATTGAAAATGAAATGCAGCCTTTCTCGATGAAAATGATACTTTTTATTTGATTTATTTATCTGACTTATTCTTAATGATATTGATAATAAAATTTATACATAATACTGGCTTATGTGAAATAGTGTTAGGGTTTTTATTGAGTACTTCAGTGAGTAGGCCTTATTTAACCTGTAACAGGTTTCTGCAAAGTCAAATCTCAGCAATCTGAAACAGACATTTGAAATTCAATGTGTGACAATAATATTAGGATGATGTTGATTATCATGATTTTAGTTAATCCTGCAAGTAAAAATTTATAGAAGAGACACACATACAGATATGCAGCCTGAGATGTATGTGTGTATATACAGATTTGAGCAAAGTAAGATATTCCTTATTAACGAAAAATACCCATTTAGGTTGGTGGATACAGCATTGGTCTTTCTTAGGGTGGTGCATGTGTGCTAAATCACCTTGGTCGTGTCCAACTCTTTGCAGCCCTGTGGACTATAGCCCACCAGGCTCCTCTGTCCAAGGGATTCTCCAGATAAGAATACTGGAGTGGGTTGCCATGCCCTTCTCTAGGGGATCCTTCCAACTCAGGGGTCGAACCCATGTGTCTTATGGCTCCTGCATTGGCAGGCATGTTCTTTTACTACTAGTGCCACCTGGGAATCTTAGGGTGGTACAGTTATTAATAAGGTTGGATATTGGTTTTATTATGTCATTAATTTTTTTTTAGAAAGTTACATCTTTTTAAATATAAGGCAGTATATGCTGAAGAGGGATAGATGAGAAATAAAATTAATACCATCATTCTAAATTGGATAGGTCCTACCCCTGGAAGAACCATTAGGTGTCACTGTTCAAAGTACTTACCAAGGCATAGTACAGTTGAAAAGCAAAGAACATGCTGTTATGTCTAAAATCAAAAATCTGTACCTTGTGAAATGCTGCACAAGATTTTTTTAAGTTGCTTTACATACTAAAATATTACAGTTACATGAAATTTAATAAAGCTTTGAAATATGTCAGAGGGAGTTTCTACGAAGAGATATTATTTGCAGGTATAATTTTTCTCTCAAGTGATTGTTTTGGATGCAGTTCCAGCTGGTATGACAGATCTAAAGCACTGGCTAAACAGGGTCTTTCATTTCTTTTCTCCAGTTAGAGTTTACCACATGCAGTCCAGGGCCACTACGGCAGCCCTTCAGTTAAACCCCAAATAATTTCTGTCTTTTTGCTCCACCTTCTCTCGAGTGTGGCCTCTGAACTCAGGGTCCAGGTGGAGTTTGCTGCCACCGTGTTCACATGCGGGGGAGCGGAGAGCAAGGCTCTCCACGCTTCTCTTCCACTCATGACTTTCAAGCAGAACTGAGTCAGCTGGCCACACCTAGCTGAATGATGCATGAGTACGTGCTCAGTTGCGCCCAACTCTTTGCGACCCCATGGACTATACTGTCATGGAGTTTTCCAAGCAAGAATACTGGAGTGGGTTGCCATTTCCTAATCCAGGGCATCAAACCCTGACCCAGGGATAAAACCCGGGTCTCCCACGTTGCAGGCAGATTCTTTACCATCTGAGCCACCAAACTGCACAATAGGCTACAAAATATGGTCTTTGGGCAGGTGTGTGCCTAGCTAGAAATTTGAGAACCCTGTTTCCAGAAATTTCAAATATTAGAGACAGCTCTCGGTTTTTGTCAAATATGTCCTTTTTCATATTTCTGAAGTTCTGTATGTTGCCGGCTAATTTGTCCACTTGTCTTGAAAGTAATTTTTTTCCTCTAATCCAGGGTTACAAGTACAGATCATTACTTCCTAAGTGATGGTCTTTATGTAACTGAAGACCTGCTGGAGAACCCAAAACCTTTACAATTGGATGTAATTATGGTAAAACCTTATAAACTCTGTCACAGTCAAGGAGAGAATGATGCAGCGTCTTCTGCTAAGAAGCCAAAGCTAGCCCTGGAGGACTCAGAGAACACTGCCTCTGCTCATGGTGACTCTTGTTCAGAAGGACTGGGAAAGGACACAGTGACTCAGACAAGGGACCACACTTGCCTACAACCATCATGTTCATGTTCTTCTGAAAGCCAGGAAGGCCAGACTGCAGTTAGCACCGGAGAGATTCTGGAAATTTTAGAGAAAAGGGATGCATTTGTTTTAGATATTGACTTAGATTTTTTTTCAGTCAAGAATCCCTTCAAAGAAATGTTCACTCAGGTAAATGTGTTTTAAAAATGTGCAATCAAAATCCAGATATAATTTTTGACTTCCCCCAAATATAACTGATAGCTTGCCCATGATCAGAGCCTTATTGATAATGTAAACAGTAAATTAACACATATTTTGTGTATTATATGTATCATATACTATATTAAAGTAAGGTAGAGAAAAGGTTGAGAAAATCATAAGGAAAATACATTTATAGTACTGTATTGTATTTATCAATACTATACATCTATGTCGTGTTTAAAGATGAACCTATATCAATGTCTTATATGATATAAAACACTGCTACATGTATTACTAACACCAGATGTCAAAGATGAAAAGATGTGATGAAGTCATTTATTTACAGTTACAGTGATTCATACATTGATAACAAGGAAGCAGCAATGTGATTGTTTTAGGTAGCCTAATATAATCAATACAGTTACTTTATGGTAGCCTAGCCTGTACACTAATGAATGAATCATTATAAAAATTTTACAGCATATTACAGTCGTATTAATAATACAGTATTAGAAATGTTGTTATATAGTTTTCAATACCACTTACCTGTGATAAGTCGATATGCAGTTTCTCCAGTTAGAGAGGCATGTATTCCTTAAAATGTAATTCTTTGAAAGCCAAGTTGTAAAGCAATAGGAAAACTAACATATTAGTAATTTTATATTAAATATCATTCATCTTATGCCTATGTAAGGATAGGTTAGTATCTACATACATTTTATTCCTTCATGACATATCTAACTTTTTCTTAATTTTTGCAATATTTCTAGGCTGTACAGTTGGTCTGCAGATTTTTTTTCAAATCGTTGTGAAGCTCCAAAATCTTTTCCTCTTTACTGAAAAATATCCATGTATAAATGGTCATGTGTGGTTCAAACCCATGTTGTTCAGAGAGCAACTGTAGTGTATCTGGAGCAAGAGTAGGGTGCCCTCCCAACTTGCAAATAAGAGAGAAAAATTGCCCTCTGTTTCTTTCCTGCTATTGGGAATGTACCCGTAACTATAACTTCCAGCGTTCAGAACTATAAAATGACTTTAGAGATGTTTAGAAAACATGAGAATGGGCATACCTGGAAGCTAAAAAACCTGCCTTCATGAATTTATCCTACAAGTATACGCCCCAAATATTTGTAATGGGAATTTCTAAAAGGTTACATAAATGACTTAAATGCAGTTACTTCCTTTCCAGGGCTATAAGGAAACCTGGGAAAGTGAGAATTTTGTGTCCTTTACACCCTTGGTGCTTTTGAACTTTTTGAAAAGCATGTATTATACTTAGAATAGCTATTTTTTTTAAAGAACATGTTTGGTAGTCAGAAAGACCTAAGTTCTATTTGTTACTTGTATTGCTTATTAGCTGCATGATCTTGGAAGAGTTACTTAACCTTTAGGATCCATGGTTTCTTCAAGTATAAAATCAAAATAATAATCATACCCAATCACAGAATTGTTATATGAGGATAGTGCACAGCACTGTGCTTAAGGAATTTTAGATCTTGCCTATAGACCCTTCCTGATAATGCTCCTAAATAGGGCCAGGTAGACCTACCTCTAATGGGGCTGCCTGGATGTGCTAAATGAGGACAGACATTCTCCTGCAAAATTCTCCCATGGTATCTGTACTCTAGCCTTCTCTCCTGTGGCTAGGGAATGGACCACAAAGTGAATATGGAAAGTTTTGTTTTGTTGTTACAAAGATACATACATTTCCTTTACACTTGATCTTAGCCAAAAGGCTGAGAAATGATTGTATTTCCTATACATAGCTAATGGAGAAAGCAATGGCACCCCACTCCAGTACTCTTGCTTGGAAAATCCCATGGACAGAGGAGCCTGTTAGGCTGCAGTCCATGGGGTCGCTAAGAGTCAGACACGACTGAGCGACTTCACTTTCACTTTTCACTTTCATGCATTGGAGAAGGAAGTGGCAACCCACTCCAGTGTTCTTGCCTGGAGAATCCCAGGGACAGGGGAACCTGGTGGGCTGCCATCTATGGGGTCACAAAGAGTCGGACACGACTGAAGTGACTTAGCATAGCATAGCATACATAGCTAAAATCTGTTTAGATGTTAGGATGTATCCATTTATAGAGTTGAACAGTATTAGAAACATTTTCATTCATTACCTGTTGGCCATTAAGTCTTCTTCCATAATTAATATTTATAAATTGTTATCATGCCCAGATGAATAGTTACTCTAAAGAAGGGATAATATTTACAATGAAATAATGAATTACAGTATTCCCTGATTTCCCAGACTTACCTTTAAATGATTATCTAAGATATTCTTGTATCAATGTCATTTTTTACTTAAAGTGTATCATTGAAAGATTAATCTTTTTTCTACTATATGGATTCTTTGTTTTGTTTTCCAGGAGGAGTACAAAATCTTACAAGAACTGTACCAATTTAAAAAGCCTGGAAGCAACCTGACAGAGGTATCCTTCGTTTCTTTTGGGCTTGTCTAAAGGGCTTCCCTTTAGCAGTAAAGAATCTGCCTACCAATGCAGGAGACGCAGGTTTGATCCCTGGGTCCACACGATCCCCTGGAGAAGGGAACGGCAACCCACTCCAGTATTCTTGCCTGGGAAATCCCATGGACAGAGGAACCTGGCTGGCTACAGTCCAGGGCGTGACAAAAGAGCTGGATGCAACTTGGTGACTAAACAACAACAATCTATCACATAGCTAATAATATCTTACATGATATTAGAGTGCTCTCAAACAACGGCCCCAAATCTTGATGTATGTTTCTTGGGGAAACCCATGGTTAGTACTTGAAAATCAGGTGTTAACTGATTGAATTGAAATTTTCATTGTAATGGGATTTCACTTATTTTTTGAAAGTAACTATATAATCTCAGCTTTTCAATGTGCTTAAAGGAAGATTTGGTAGATTGTGTTGATAATCGAATTCATCAATTAGAAGATTTAGAAGCTGCTTTTGCTGATTTGTGTGATGGCGATGATGAAGAAACTGTACAGAAATGGGCTTCAAACCCTGGGTAAGACTCATAGATTTTTTTTCTTCAACTCTACTATATTTTAGTCCTAGATATATTGCTAAATTTGCTAGATAAATTGCTTTTTAAAAATTCGTATCTTTTGCTATGTGTATTACCTATTCAAAATATTCAGTGCAGTTTTCACTTTAAAATAAAATGTTCAGAAACATCCCTGAAATATAAATATCATAGAACTTTATTGTCATTAAGGAAAGCAGTGGTATAGAAGAATAAACCATCATAATATTAATCCTATCAGTAACTACTAATTAGGCACTTTAACATAAGTTAGTTTTTTCTCTTTAGTAGAAGGAACTAGATCTAAAAATGATTCCCCCTCTTTGAAATTATGTTGGAAGAGGGAGAGATAGAAATAAGTCTCAGAACATGATTCTCCCTAGAAATATTTTGTGTAGCTACTATTTTGTGATTTTGTGAAGTCTCAAGCCAAACTTAAGCTTAAATCAAACAAAATAGACAACTTTAGAATCCTGAATCTAGCCCACAGATGGAGCTACCTTCCACTGAAACCCACCCATCTGCTGAGCACGCTTAGCTCTTCACCACCTGCAGGCCGTTCTGTCACAGACCTGAAGAAAAAACAAAGGAAAAGTAAGACAGCAAGAAAAGTCTCCCCAAACTTAGCATGCCCCCAAAAGAGTCATACCCTCAGCATGAACAAGTCTTCACTGTTCCTAAGGAAGTAGAAGAGGTGGGTGACTAGGGTCCAGAAGCCCAGAAAGTGTCATTAATAAGAAGGAAGAAGTAACAGGATCAGTGGGTAGACAGGCCTCCATACCTCCATTTTTGTATACTTTTTCCCTCCCAGCAGATGAGTGGGTATTGGTAGAGGAGGCGTTGAAATACTCAAAACATTAATTAATCAAGGCTTCCAAAGAGTTCCACCTATATTAAATAACTTAAAAGCACCATTGTTATTATATCAAATGGTATAGAACTTTACCAGTTATAATTGTATATGTCAATAAATATGTCCTGAATTTTTTTCTCAATTTTTGGGAAACTATCTTCATCATGGTATGCTAAATGCTTACTGCTGATCAAAATAATTTTTAAAGTCATGGTAGAATTTTCATTCTTAAATAAGAAAATCTCAGTTTCTTGAGTGTTAATTTTCAGTCTTTAATACAATCTATAATCTTTTAAGTAAGAAAACAGCAGGGAACATTTATTTCTTAATATTTTAAGATGATATTTGAACAACTCTTATCTTTCATTTCCAAAATATCATATAAAACTTATTGTTAATGGTAAATTTTAAGAGTAATGTATCATTTGCTACTGTCATTTTAGTTGAGGTGATGTAATGTTTAATTGAGGGATTCTTGTTTCCAGAATGGAATTACTAGTTCCACTGGTACAGAGTTTGAAAAAACGGATGGAAGCACCGGACTACGAAATGGTAAATGTTTATATTGAAGTATAAAATTGACCCTTTAAGAAAGGCACTTTTGTGGCTAGAAAAATGTGCCCTTTGTTAAAGTGATTCACTTTTATTTGTATTCCTGGAAAGTATGAATGGACATTTTTTGGGGAAAAAATATATACTTTTTAGAAGCCAGAATACTGGAAAAAGCTTTCCAGGAAAAACATGCTTTTGCTAATTTTATATACAAAGTCGGGGAAGGCAATGGCACCCCACCCCAGTACTTTTGCCTGGAAAATCCCATGGACGGAGGATCCTGGTAGGCTCCAGTCCATGGGGTCGCTAAGAGTCGGACACGACTGAGCGACTTCACTTTAACTTTTCACTTTCATGCATTGGAGAAGGAGATGGCAGCCCACTCCGGTATTCTTGCCTGGAGAATCCCAGGGACGGGGGAACCTGGTGAGCTTCCGTCTATAGGGTCGCACAGAGTCGGACACGACTGAAGCGACTTAGCACATAGCACATTAGCACATATACAAAGTAAAAGTGCTATTGACTTTTTACACTTGATCTTAGCCAAAAGGCTGAGAAGTGATGCTGTGGACTTTTTAATTTTGTCTATTATATTCTATTTAATATTTTATTAATATTAATATTAGAATTAATATTAATTAATATTAGAATATTAGAATTAATATTCTAATATTAATATTAGAATAAATTATATATAATATATTATATAATATAAATGTTTTATATATAATATATATAATAAATTATAGTTAAATAATTATATTCTATTTAATATTCTCTGGCAGATATCCCCTTGCCAGAGAAAAGAAAGTATACAGTTTCTAAATTTGCTCATTCTTTATTTGTTCATTTTTATGCTCCTTTCACACTTTTTTCTTTCCTCTCTGAAAACTTTTCTGGTTAAAAAACCAAACAGACAAAAGAAGGCATTGTGGCCAGCACATCTTAACTATATTAGCTGTATAACTGTTTGCACAGCAAATCTGAATACTATTTTAAAAGAAGATGCCCTTAATGGTAATTTCTTTATTTTTATATCGTTTTGCAATATCTGAATATAAATTTTCCCATTTGAAATTCAGGTCCCCTTTTCTCAAATTTTGTGCCAGAGCTGAGACCACCAGTTCTGCTTCTTTTACTTGTAGTGTTTATTTAATAAATTGTGGGTTTACTTTAGTGTTTTGTTTAGTTGTGGTATATAATCAAACCACCTTATTTGAACTGAAGTTTATGTATTGATTTAATGCTAGTTTTGTAAGAATAGAAAATACCAGCAAAAGACTATTTGGTTAAATCAGAGCTAACTCAAAGCTCACCCTTTTTTTTTTTTTAATGGCAGATTTTAAAAATGATAGAAGACTCAGGATTTAAAAGTGCTTTGAGCTCATATGTATTATTGAAAGTATCTTCATGCAGGTCTACTTTAGTCATTACTTTGCATCTGAATTTTCTGGTGATGGGGCAAGAGTTTTGTACACTGTTGAGAAAAAGGATGGCATAGGCCTGGTAGCAGATTATGTAGCCAGATGCGATGTACCCATAGCTGCAGGATTAGAACACTAAGTGTTTCGATCATTTTAGTAGAAAAGAACATGCAAAGTCTATCTTTTTAGTGTATTGATCATTCATTGCCAGTTAAATCTTTCATGTGTATCCAGAGCCTCCAGTAATATAGTAAATTAGTGGGTTTTTCCCATGCTTTGCACTTAACATACCCTAGGCAAAGCTATAATACATTTGAATTCCAGTTTTTAAAAGTTAAAACAGGGGCTGCAAAGTGTTAGCCTGTGGGCCATTTCTTGCTTTCAGGCATATTTAATTTAGTGCTAAGACTGAAACACCAGTCATTTACATTTAAACACATGTATATCAGTATATATGGTTATACATAAAGCATAGAAACTTGAAACAATAGGTTCAGTAAGATAGGAGAAGGACTTTCATCTTGTATCCTCTTGAAGCTTTAAATGTAGTACTTGTTGGATGTATTTAAAAAGTAAAATAATTTCTTGAAAGAAAGGAAATGTGAGAATACTATGTATAGACTTTTTAAAATCTAAGTAAAATGAATAACTTGATAGAAAATGTAAATTGTCAAAATAGACTCAAGTAAGGACAGAAACAGAGTGAATCTACAATTATAAAATAAATTTTAATATTGTTCCTAGAAAAGGCATCAGGCCCAAACAGGTGTACAGGCCAGTTCTTCCAAAACATCAGAGAACAGATAACTTTTGTGGCATGGAAATTGTTAAGGAAAAAGCAATTCTAATCCACAAAAATATTAAAAATTTAGTCATCAAGGCCATTAATGGTTAACGAGTCTTCTAAAGACAACAACATTACCATGTAATTTTTAATTGTCTTATTTTCAGGTCCACCAGGCTGGTCTAACCTGTGATTATTCAGAACTCCCTCACCATATCAGCACAGAACAAGAAATTGAACATCTTATTCAGTCTTTGCATACTGTTCTAAAAAATTTCCCAAAACCTACTCTAGTGACAATTGCAAGGTAAGTGTAGTAGCTTGAATAATGGCCCACCAAATACGTCCATATCCTAATCTCTAGCACTTATTAATATGATGCCTTATATGGCAAAAGGGACTTTACAGATATGATTAACTTAACGATCTTGAAAATGAAACGATTATCCTGGATTATCTGGGTGAGCTCAGTGTAATCACAAAGGTCTGAATAGGAGGAAGACAGGAAGGTCAGAATGAGAGAATGGAGGATACTGGACTGTGGACTTTGAAGATGGGGTTTGAACTGAAGAGTGCAGGAAGCCTCTGGAAGCTGGAGAGGCAGGGAAGCAGATTCTTTCCCTAGAGCCTAGAGAATAAATACAGCCCTGCCAGCACCTTTGTTTTAGGACTTCTGACCTCCAACATAATTATAAGATGATGAATTTGTTTTACTTTAAGTCACTAAGTTTGTAGTGATTTGTTACAGTAGCAGTAGGAAATTTAAGTCTCCATAGATGAATCTAATGATTACTAATACAATAGTTCTTACCAACTTTTTACCTACGCAGCTCAAAATTCAGGTGTTATATTTTCTTTTTCCTATTGGTGGTGGCTGGCAAACAGCATACAATTCCTATTATCTTGTCTTTGAAGTTGGTGATGTTATTCAGTTGAACATAAGAAATTCCAATATCTGTGTGCTACAGATAAATATTTAGCTGCTGCCATGTTTTACATTTGAATGTATAAATGTGGTGAATAATTATAGCAGTTTAATAAAAATTTCTGTGTTAATCTTTGGCCTCATTCTGCATGGAACTGTTTCTAAAATAATACTTTAAATGTTCAGGCAAGTTATTTACTTATTTTATGACATGTTTTTTGTGACTCTCTTTACCATTCTGAATGAATTCATAAATAATCTAATCTACATACACATAGGACTTCCCTGATAGCTGAGTTGGTAAAGAATCTGCCTGCAATGCAAGAGACCCCAGTTTGATTCCTGGGTCAGGAAGATCTGCTGGAGAAGGGATAGGCTACCCACTCCAGTATTCTTGAGCTTTCCTTGTGGCTTAGCTGGTAAAGAATCCGCCTGCAATGCCATAGACCTAGGTACAATCCCTAGATTGGGAAGATCCCCTGGAGAAGGGAAAGGCTACTCCAGTATTGTGGCCTAGAGAATTCCATGTACCATACAGTCTATGGGGTTGCAAAGAGTCGGACACAACTGAGCAACTTACACTTTCTTTCTTTCACATACACATATAATTTAAATATATTTAGATAGCATGTACAGTGTGTAGATGGTGTAATTGTCTTAGTCCATTCTGGCTGCAGTGACAAAAATACCTTAGACCATGTAGCTTATAAACAACAGATATTTCTCACAGTCCTGTAGGCTAGGAAGTCCAAGATGAAAGTACCAGCAGAATCACTGTCTGGTGAGGACCTGCTTCCTGATTCATAGACAGCCATCTTCTCTCTGTAACCTCATATAGAAGGAAGGGGTGAAGGTGCTCCCTGGAGTCTCTTTAATAAAGGTATTAATCTCATTCATGAGGACTCCACCCTCTGACCTGATCACTTCCAAAGACCGCCCCCTCCACCTCCAAATATCACATTGGAATTAGATTTCAACACAGGAATTTTGGGGGCACATAAACATTTTAGTTTATAGCAATAACCTACCTACACATATAATTTAAATATACATTAAATATATACACACACCAAAAAATAATAGCACAAAGGAGAAAGGAGAGTAATTAATGATAAAATAATACATATTAAAATGCCACGCCAAACTGAAATCTTTACAAAGAGTCACTAAATGTAACAGTTAAAAATGCACATAGATCCAGCCAGTTGTGTTGCCCACATACTGTGAATAGCACTGCTATAGGAACATGGTTATTCTAGTCACAACAAGCTCTTGATAAAGTTCTTAAAGTCTAATCTTCCCTCAGTTCACAGAGTATCTGCATTCCTGGAAAATTTAGTTTAATCCATTTCAAAAATACAGAAGACTATTTGTAGAAAACTATTAAAAATAGGCTCAAAAAATTAAAACCAAATTTTTCACTTATTTAAATGCTCCATGGACTTTGGAAACTGCAGGACACAGGAGAATTTCATATTCATATTGCAGTAGTATCCTACATATTGCAAACACTCACAATATGCAGACCCTCTCTCCTAATTGTTATTGTGACAAAAATGTACCTGCAGATTTCCAAAACTCTTTCCTGGGGGTTGCTCCCATCAGGAGCTACTCTAATACTGTTTTCAAGAAGCCAGAAATCTGTGTGAAAGCATCAAAGTGTCCCTATTTGTTAAGGCTAATAAATTAAGCTTTTACATATCATGCTTTCTTCAAGGTCTTTATCCATATGTATGTGTTAGTATTTAATCATTTAAAATTGCTCTGTGTCATTTATCATGTGTTACATGTTTACATCAAGCCTCAGATAGAGCCTAATCACCATAGAATGAAATGAGCTCATCAGAAGTCACAGATTATTTCTTTAGGTCTAAAATACTTGAATAACGAGTAGGCTAGATAACTAATTTCATTCCCTTCTATAAACATTCCCATGCCGTTTTCCAGTCTAGTGGAATTTCCAATGGCTTTCCTCACCCTAGTCTAGAACCAGGAGGCACTATGAAATCATTTTAGATACTAACCCAACTAAAATTGTCAACAACATTGTTACTGGCTGGTGCCACCCAAATTGTAGTCAGTGATTCTAGAAAGACTCAAAATACTGATTCCTGCCCCATACCTCTTTGCTCTTTCCTCCTTAATACTACCTAGGAGACTAATCCCAACGCCAGCACATCCACACATTTCATTTTGGATGATCTTGTACACTTGTGTGGTGAGCAGATTATTTATAGAGGCAGAACCCTTTTATCAGTTGGAAAGCCTCTACCCTCATAATTTCTATCCTGTTTGTACACATAATAAAGGAACATGAAACATGATGCCCAGTCACTAATATAATTAGCGCCAGTGTTCCCAAGCTACATCTCCCTCTCATGGAAACAAGGGCCTAGTATTAAGCACTGGGGCTTTGGAAATGTGCTTTATGGTGTTGAATCCCATCACCAGCACATACCAGTATGTGACCCATGCAGGTTAATCCTTCTCTGTTTGACTTCTTTAAAGGGATGGTAAAGGTATCTATTCATAGAGTTGCTGAGAAGGTTAAAGAACATAAACCATGTAATGCACCTGACATATAGTAAAGGTTTAGTAGCTTTCAACTATTATTATTCCAGAATTGAATACAGCTTCGTTTTTACTTTACATTGAATTCAATACACACAGGCTTTTCCTCACTGCCCAGTATGATCTCATTCTACTTATGTATATTTTTCTTTCTTTCCTTTCTCTTTCTTTTCTCGGTTCCAGGTCAAGTCTGGATGATTACTGTCCTTCTGAGCAAGTTGAAACCATTCAAGAAAAAGTCCTCAGTGTGCTACGCTCCCTCTACGGGACTCTAGACATTCACCTGGTGTATTCAGCAGAGTCTTCTGCACCTTGAAGCACCACAGCACTAGGCTCCTGTTACAGCTTGATGGAGTAACAGGGTTTTCATTAACTGATTTTCAAATGAGTCTTCCAGAGAATACCTTAATATTATTGAATAACTTCCCATTTAAATGTTTTCAGGTATTTTGAATCTCCAAACAGATCATCACCAGTTGTTGAATGATGGCAAATTTTTTTTGGCATCAAGCTTACCCCCAAGTGATGGATCTGATGTTCATCTTTCTTCCTATCCATCACTGTCATCTTCACTTTTGTAATGGGTTTTTCCTCTTTTCCCCTCTTCTGCTTAGGTCGGTTGGACTATATGAGATTCATTTATTCATTCATTCAGCCAACTGACATTTTTTGAACTCCTACATGTGCTGGTCATAATTTAGTGCTGATTATTTGGTTACAAACAGAATAGACAAGGCCCCTGCCCTCCTGGTGGACAGCTAAGAAACATATTAAGGATTGTGAGACATGTTATGAAAGAAAGGAGAACCACAAACATGTTTAAGTGTACTATTAGTACTCAGGGCATCCTGGGCTTACAGGAAGGTAACATTTTCAAGCTACTACCAAAAAAAAGTAAATAAATATACTTGCCAGTCCATGAGTATTTCCAGGTTCTGGCCCAGCTTTTACGGAATGCTTTCAACATTGTTGGTATTAAGGAGGTCTATTTGAGTAAATTCAATTAAACAAAAAGTAACTTTTCTTTGCTAATCAATAAAATCCCCCAGGGTTTTTATTCCTCCAGATGGTGAGTATGGTAGTCAAATATCCTTATAGTTCCTAAGTGCCACTTTATTGGCAATCTTGGTTGATAATTTTTTCAAATAAACCAGCTTTTTAAGTAAATAGTAGGGAAAAACTTGAGTCCTTGATTACGATATCATAAATACCCAAGGATATAACTGCCTTCCACCAGCCTCTCCATAAGTAAGAGAGCCTACCTAAGGTACTCTTGATCATGAAAATTTTTGTTTACATAATTTGCCAATGTCTTCCTCTTTGCAGTATTCCTCATGTTCAGTAATCATTTTTTAACTGCCTACTTGGTTTCCTTTAAAAAGTAGGATGTCATTTAAAGAAAAAAACCCATCCAGTCCTCACTTTTAGCACAGCAGTAGTTTTAATTTTTGCACGTATCTTTCAGGACTTGCACAGGTGTTTCTGTTGAGTTGCATGTAGCTGAAATTAGTGTTTCCTGACTTAATACCCAAGGTCATGTTGCCATTGCCAGTCAGTAGATGGCACCAGATCCCCTTTTTCCAATGATTGTATTTTACAGCAAACCTTTCTTGTCCCTAAGTTGATTTCCCAAGACTGATAAGTATAAGTGCTTATTTCTGTGTGAAAAGCAAAGCAAAGTGATTTAGCCTTCCATTTTGATTGAACACTGTATGCCAGAAAGTGTAATTTCCCTGTAAAATCAGAATTGAAAAGAGTGCTATTTATTTTTCAGTGTTGAAAAAATTTTATTACAGTTCTGTAAGTGAGTTGCTTTTATAAGTAAATTATTTTGCCTGCTAAAATAAATTTAAAAGTGTGTTAAGATTTTAAAGATTTAAAACCAAACTATAGAACTAATTAATCATATTTGGTCTTGGTGTGTTCCTATCATTGATCTTGTAAGTCTGGTTTAATAGTCATTTATTATGGGTCCCATGTACTCAGATGGCATTCGTCATTGTTTTTAACTCAGGTAGAATGAAAGGGCATCAGTTTCCTTTTTAAGAACATTCACATTGTTCTCATGCTCTGTAATTCTCTTTGAAGAATAAAATTCAGTTCCTACTTGTTAAGTGGAACCAACTTAGTAAATTATGTCTCTGCACATTTCCAATAGGAAGGTACTTAGTTTATCAAGACATCCATCATTTCTATTCTAAGTACCAATGAGGAATACCACAGTACAGTGCTTTGAATTATGTACAAATATCACTCAAGCATGGGACTTTGAGCAGCTTTTTGAAAAATGTGACTTAAATATTAGATTAGGCTGTAACTTTGGTAACTGACAAATATATATTTCCCAGTATCTAGCAGAAAAATTTTTTTAATCTAGAAATTTTTTTGTAGATGTCTTACGTTTGTCTTCTAGGTTCCCGGGAAACTCTTAGTCAAAGGCCTTCGCTCTTTATATGATGTTCTCTCCAAATCTTCATTTTAGTAGTAGTGGCCCCAGATTACTGACAGTATATACATCACACTGAAAATAGTTTATAGTGTATTTCTTTGTATAAGATTTCTCATTTACCAAACTTAATAGAAAGCATTTTCATAAAACTTGGGAAATTTTTGTTAGGCATCTTTCAGAAATGCTCAAGATACCTGAGGATCATGTGTGAAAATACTCACTATGGGACTGTACTCTACCACCTGGTTGTCCTGCATTGCAGCACTCTCTTGAAATGCTTGTTTGTGAACTAACTGGTCCTGGACCACCTCTGTGGTTTTGTAGATCTAGTTGCCTTCATGGAATTCTAAACATCAGTGCCTTCTTTTCCTTTATTCTCATTTGAGTTCAACAAATGAAGTTAGAGTGACTACAAAGGTTTCTGTGGACTGTAATTCTTAGGAGAGAGTTCTCTGAACAGTGAACACTCTGGGCACTCACTGGAAGGGTGTAGCTTATCATTACAGAGTAGTAAGCTGGCATTCTGTACATTAGTATCTTGTGAGTTCAGTTCCTATGATTCAGAAGCGAGAGCACATTTCAAAGGCTGAGGCTGTACAGTTTCACTTCTGTCAAAGACCTTCCTTTTTCACTAGGCAGCCAGCGTCCAGCTCCAGCATTCCTACCATGTCTGTAATTTCAGACAGCCTTCACCAGCAAGCATATCTCTGAAGCTGACTGACCAGGCATCAGCACTGTTTCGAAGCCTTACCACCCTAGTTGATGTGAATCATGCCAAGGTCAAGACAAGAAGTGTCATGACTGAAACAAAGCATCGTGGTAGGAGTGTGAGCTTCTGAGGGTGTCTGCCTGGCTCCAGTGCCCCTTCTTCCAGCTGTGTGACCTCAGCCTCAGCTTCCCCTTTACAGTGATATTGTGAGAAATAACACATATGAAGCCCTTAGCACAAGAGCCATTCAGCAAACATTGGCTTTTATTTGCAAATCCAGTCCTATTTAGAGTATTCTGTGAGGGCTATTCCAGGTCTCAACTGTTCTTCTCATGCCTCCTAAACCCTGGTCTATTTAAACCCCACATTAGCGTCCACTGTATTCCTGTGAATAGTGGAATTTCACTTTTTTCAAAGAAGGCAGGTCCTTGCCCATAAGGAAAAAAGTAACAGAGGGCTTTAAGCAGAGATACTTAAAACTCTTGTCTTGAATTGGTACAAGCATCCATTTATTCACAATTGTAAAACTTGTGCACTTAAGAGGGTCTGGGATATAAAAGCCTGCTGCAGTCTCCCTCTACCCTACCCCTCCTGCTGCTGGTAGATAAAGCTAGAATCTGTGGGGAGAAAACTGTGATGGAGACAGTATTTGGAAGTTGCTACCCCCCACCACTTATAAGTTACCTTCATAGGGCCACTTTTGACATTGCTTGTTTGTTTATTTATAAGGGGCTTCTCTGCTGGCTAAGATGGTAAAGATTCTGCCTGCAGCGCAGGAGACCTGGGTTCGATCCTTAGGTCAGGAAGATCCCCTGGAGAAGGAAATGGCAACCCACTCCAGTATTCTTGCCTGGAGAATTCCAAAACCCATCATGAACCAACCAGGGCATGACAGGGAGGTGGGAGTAGAGTATCTCCAAGCAGTTCACTGTCGTTTCTAAACCATCCACAAACATTTCCTTCCTCTGAGCCTCAGGCTTTTGACAGAGCAGCATCCACTTGTGGAAGGTTAAGGGGAGTGGAATCATTAGAGAAAGGGGGAACGCCTCTTATCAGGTTGTAAGCATGCCATCTTTGAGAGCAAATTGAACAAAACGGGTATTGATATAGGAACAAACATTTACCAAGGATTGGGTGTGTTAAATACCTGAGCCCAAAAGAACTACAAGATAATACCTGTAGTCTATAATGATTGTGTCCATAGAATTACTTGGTTATAAACAAAGGAAAGGCAGTCATGTCAGTTTTCCAGCTTCTTTGTGATCTGTTCTCTTACAGATAAACCTGATAACCATGTTCCACAATGCTGGTGTCAACATGACATAAAAATCCATGTAATTTGTTACAGGTCAATATCACTGATGAACATAGATGCAAAAATGTTCAACAAAATTCTAGCAAACAGAATTGAACAACACAGTAAAAAGCTCATACACCATATTCAAGTCGGGTTTATTCCAGGGATGCAAGGATTCTTCAATATACACAAATCAATCAGCATGATACATCATATTAATAAGTTGAAAGATAAAACCATATGATCATCTCAATAGAGGCAGAAAAAGCCTTCAACAAAGTTCAGCGTCCATTTATGATTAAAACGTTTCAAAATGGGCATAGAAAGAATCTACCTCAACTAGTAAAGGCCATATGTAAGAAGCCCACAGCAAATTAACAAATGGTGAAAAAACTGAAAGAATTCCCTCTAAAATCAGGAACAAGACAAGGGTGTCTGCTCTTACCACTATTATTTAACATAGTTTTGGAAGTCCTAGCTACAGCCATTAGAGAAGAAAAAGAAAAGGAATCCAGATGGGAAAAAAAGGAAACTCTCACTGTTTACAGATGACATGATACTCTACACAGAAAACCCAAAAGAAACTAACAAAATTACTAGAGCTAATCAGTGAATTCAGAAGTCACAGGATACAAGGTCAATACACAGAAATCACTTGCATTCCTATATATTAACAATGAAAAATCAGAAAAATTAAGGAATCAATCCATTCACCATTGCAACAAAAAGAATAAAATATCTAGGAAAAAGCCTACCTAAGGAGACAAAAGACCTGTATACAGAAAATTATAAGACACTGATTATAAGAAAGATGACATATTCCATGTTCCTGGGTACCAAGAATCAATAATGTGAAAATGATTATACTACTGGATTCAATGTGATTCCTATCAAATTAGAAACAGCATTTTTCATAGAACTAGAACAAAGAATTTCATAATTCATATGGAAACACAAAAGACCCTGAATAGCCAAAGCATTCTTTGAAAAAGAATGGAGCTGAAGAAATCAACCTTCCTGATTTCAGACTACACTACAAAGCTACAGTCATCAAGACAGTATGGTACTGGCACAAAAACAGAAATATAGACCAGTGGAACAAGATAGAGAAACCAGAGATGAACCCATGCACCTATGGGTACCTTATTTTTGACAAAGGAGGCAAGAATATACAATGGGGCAAAGATGGCCTGTTCAATAAGTGGTGCTGGGAAAACGGGACAGCTATGTGCAAAAGAATGAAATTAGGACACTACCTAATGTCATACACAAAGATTAACTCAAAATGGATTAAAGACCTAAATGTAAGACCAGAAGCTATAAAACTCTTAGAAGACATAGGCAGAACACTCGACATAAATCAAAGCAAGATCTTTTATGACCCACCTTCTAGAGTAATAGAAATAAAAACAAAAATAAACAAGTGGGACCTAATTAAACTTAAAAGCTTTTGCACAGCAGAGGAAACTATAAACAAGGAGAAAAGACAATTCTCAGAATGGCAGAAAATAGCAAAGGAAAAAACTGACAATTTATTTTCCAAAATATACAAGCAGCTCATACAACTCAATACCAAAAAAGCAAACAACCCAATCAAAAAGTGGGAAAGGGACCGGAAGATAACATTTATTCAAAGAAGACACACACATGGCTAACAAGCACATGAAAAGATGCTCAACATCACTCATTATTAGAGAAATACAAATCAAAACTACAATGAGATACCACCTCATACCAGTCAGAATGGTCATCATCAAAAAGTCTACAAACAAACAATGATGGAAAGGGTGTGGAGAAAAGGGAACCTTCTTGCATTGCTGGTGGGAATGTAAACTGATACAGCAACTATGGAAGATGGTATGGAGATTCCTTAAAAAGCGAGGAATAAAACCACCATGTGACCCAGCAATCCCACTCCTAGGCATATACCCTGAGGAAACCAAAATTGAAAAAGACACATGTACCCCAATGTTCATTGCCACACTATTTACAATAGAACATGGAAGCAACTTAGATGTCCATCGACAGATGAATGGATAAATAAGCTGTGGTACATATATACAATGGAATACTACTCAACCATAAAAAGGAACACATTTGAGTCAGTTCTAATGAGATGGATGAACCTAGAGCCTATTATACAGTGAAGTAAGTCAGAAAAAGAAATATAAGTATCATATACTGATGCATATATATGGATTCTAAAAGGATGGCACTGATGAATTTATTTTGAGGTCAGCAATGGATAAACAGAGAACAGACCTACAGACATAAGGGGAGGGGAGGAGGAAGATGGATAGATGTATGGAGAGAGTAACATGGAAATTTACAATACCATATGTAACATAGATAGCCAATGGGAATTTTCTGTATGACTCAGGGAACTCAAACAGGGGCTCTGTGACAGGCTGAAGGGTGGAATGGGAAGGGAGATGGGATTGAGGGGACATGGTGTACCTATGCCTCATTCTTGTTGATGTGTGACAGAAAACCACAAAATTTCTATAAAGCAATTATCCTTCAATTAAAAATTGTTTTTAAAAATCTATGTTGTTTGATTTTCTGCCTAAAATTGAAATCTAACATTTGACATTACTCTTCAGAAGCCGTGGATATGAACTTTTGGTCTCTAAAAAGAATATTATTCTCAGAGTATATCTTTGCTGACTCTTGGAGTAGCAGCACTGTCCTTTACTTCTGATTTTCTTTCTACATGGAGTCACCATCCAGTACAGTTCTGACCTTGATCTGCCCTTTTGTTCACTCCTTCCCAGGTTAGGAAGAGTGAAAGGAGAAAATCACAGGATGCCTTTTCACAGAAGGTTGTTGTACCTTGCTCTTCCATGCCAGGCATTTGTAAGAACAGGCACAGTGGTCCAGTGCTGCCAGTTAATGGCAGTCTCTGTATTTCTGGGTGTGGTGTAGGAGACAAGTTGTTACTACAAATTTAAGCCATGTTCTTCTATATCAGTTTTATCAGTAACTATGCCAGGACTCGAGTCTGGGGCGTAGGGTAGCTCCTCCGGGCTGCCGCCCCTGACCCCGGACACGGGGTAACTCCTCTCGTCGCCGCCCGGATCTCAGACGCCAGTCAGCAAAAACAAGACCGGGAGCCAACTGTGGCTCAGATCATGAATTCCTTATTGCCAAATTCAGACTTAAATTGAAGAAAGTAGGGAAAACCACTAGACCATTCAGGTATGACCTAAATCAAATCCCTTATGATTATACAGTGGAAGTGAGAAATAGATTTAAGGGCCTAGATCTGATAGATAGAGTACCTGATGAACTATGGATGGAGGTTCATGACATTGTACAGGAGACAGGGATCAAGATCATCCCCATGGAAAAGAAATGGAAAAAAGGAAAATGGCTGTCTGGGGAGGCCTTACAAATAGCTGTGAAAAGAAGAGAAGCGAAAAGCAGAGGAGAAAAGGAAAGATATAAACATCTTAATGCAGAGTTCCAAAGAATAGCAAGAAGAGATGAGAGAGCTTTCTTCAGTGATCAATGCAAAGAAATAGAGGAAAACAACAGAATGGGAAAGACTAGAGATCTCTTCAAGAAAATCAGAGATACCAAAGGAACATTTCATGCAAAGATGGGCTCGATAAAGGACAGAAATGGTATAGACCTAACAGAAGCAGAAGATATTAAGAAGAGATGGCAAGAATACACAGAAGAACTGTACAAAAAAGATCTTCATGACCCAGATAATCATGATGGTGTGGTCACTCACCTAGAGCCAGACATCCTGGAATGTGAAGTCAAGTGGGCCTTAGAAAGCATCACTACGAACAAAGCTAGTGGAGGTGATGGAATTCCAGTTGAGCTATTCCAAATTCTGAAAGATGATGCTGTGAAAGTGCTGCACTCAATATGCCAGCAAATTTGGAAAACTCAGCAGTGGCCACAGGACTGGAAAAGGTCAGTTTGCATTCCAATCCCAAAGAAAGGCAATGCCAAAGAATACTCAAACTACCACACAATTGCACTCATCTCACAAGCTAGTAAAGTAATGCTCAAAATTCTCCAAGCCAGGCTTCAGCAGTATGTGAACCGTGAACTTCCTGATGTTCAAGCTGGTTTTAGAAAAGGCAGAGGAACCAGAGATCAAATTGCCAACATCTGGTGGATCATGGAAAAAGCAAGAGAGTTCCAGAAAAACATCTATTTCTGCTTTCTTGACTATGCCAAAGCCTTTGACTGTGTGGATCACAAGAAACTGTGGCAAATTCTGAAAGAGATGGGAATACCAGACCACCTGATCTGCCTCTTGAGAAATTTGTATGCAGGTCAGGAAGCAACAGTTAGAACTGGACATGGAACAACAGACTGGTTCCAAAGAGGAAAAGGAGTTCGTCAAGGCTGTATATTGTCACCCTGCTTATTTAACTTCTATGCAGAGTACATCATGAGAAACGCTGGACTGGAAGAAACACAAGCTGGAATCAAGATTGCCGGGAGAAATATCAATAATCTCAGATATGCAGATGACACCACCCTTATGGCAGAAAGTGAAGAGGAACTCAAAAGCCTCTTGATCAAAGTGAAAGTGGAGAGTGAAAAAGTTGGCTTAAAGCTCAACATTCAGAAAACGAAGATCATGGCATTCGGTCCCATCACTTCATGGGAAATAGATGGGGAAACTGTCAGACTTTATTTTTCTGGACTCCAAAATCACCACAGATGGTGACTGCAGCCATGAAATTAAAAGATGCTTACTCCTTGGAAGGAAAGTTATGACCAGCCTAGATAGCATATTCAAAAGCAGAGACATTACTTTGCCAACAAAGGTCCGTCTAGTCAAGGCTATGGTTTTTCCTGTGGTCATGTATGGATGTGAGAGTTGGACTGTGAAGAGGGCTGAACACCGAAGAATTGATGCTTTTGAAGTGTGATGTTGGAGAAGACTCTTGAGAGTCCCTTGGACTGCAAGGAGATCCCACCAGTCCATTCGGAAGGAGATCAGCCCTGGGATTTCTTTGGAAGGAATGATACTAAAGCTGAAACTCCAGTACTTTGGCCACCTCATGTGAAGAGTTGACTCATTAGAGAAGACTCTGGTGCTGGGAGGGATTGGGGGCAAGAGGAGAAGGGGATGACAGAGGATGAGATGGCTGGATGGCATCAATGACTCGATGGACATGAGTCTGGGTGAACTCTGGGAGTTTGTGGTGGACAGGGAGGCCTGGCGTGCTGCAATTCATGGGGTCACAAAGAGTCGGACACAACTGAGCGACTGATCTGATCTGATCTGATGCCAGAGACGGGGAAGACTAGTGGACTGCCGTCTATGGGGTCACACAGAGTCAGACATGACTTAAGTGACTTAGCAGCAGCAGCAGCATGACATTTTTATCTCCAATCTGCCTGAATGTCTGTACCTGTTTCCAAGTTGTTTAGGAGCTTAGTGGAGAATGGTGATGATGTTGACCTTCCTCAAACCCCAGCTTGAAAATGCTTACTTGTTACATACCATGGAACATTTATAAATGCAAGTAGCTATTGGAATTCCAATCCAAAAGAAAGGACATTCTCTGACCATTCTGAATAAACCCACATCAGTTCAGTTCAGTTCAGTCGCTCAGTCATATCCAACTCTGTGCGACCCCATGAATCACAGCATGCCAGGCCTCCCTGTCCATCAACAACTCCTGGAGTTCACCCAGACTCACGTCCATCAAGTCAATGATGCCATCCAGCCATCTCATCCTCTGTTGTCCCCTTCTCCTCCTGCCCCCAATCCCTCTCAGCATGAGTCTTTTCCAATGAGTCAACTCTTCGCATGAGGTGGCCAAAGTACTGGAGTTTCAGCTTTAGCATCATTCCTTCCAAAGAAATCCCAGGGCTGATATCCTTTAGAATGGACTGGTTGGATCTCCTTGCAGTCCAAGGGAGTCTCAAGAGTCTTCTCCAATACCACACTTCAAAAGCATCAATTATTCGGTGCTCAGCCTTCTTCACAGTCCAACTCTCACATCCATACATGACCACAGGAAAAACCATAGCCTTGACTAGACGGACCTTTGTTGGCAAAGTAATGTCTCTGCTTTTGAATATGCTATCTAGGTGGGTCATAACTTTCCTTCCAAGGAGTAAGCATCTTTTAATTTCATGGCTGCAGTCACCATCTGTAGTGATTTTGGAGCCCCCAAAATAAAGTCGGACACTGTTTCCACTGTTTCCCCATCTATTTCCCATGAAGTGATGGGACCGAATGCCATGATCTTCGTTTTCTGAATGTTGAGCTTTAAGCCAACTTTTTCACTCTCCACTTTCACTTTGATCAAGAGGCTTTTGAGTTCCTCTTCACTTTCTGCCATAAGGGTGGTGTCATCTGCATATCTGAGATTATTGATATTTCTCCTGGCAATCTTGATTCCAGCTTGTGTTTCTTCCAGTCCAGTGTTTCTCATGATGTACTCTGCACAGAAGTTAAATAAGCAGGGTGACAATATACAGCCTTGACGAACTCCTTTTCCTCTTTGGAACCAGTCTGTTGTTCCATGTCCAGTTCTAACTGTTGCTTCCTGACCTGCATACAAATTTCTCAAGAGGCAGATCAGGTGGTCTGGTATTCCCATCTCTTTCAGAATTTGCCACAGTTTCTTGTGATCCACACAGTCAAAGGCTTTGGCATAGTCAAGAAAGCAGAAATAGATGTTTTTCTGGAACTCTCTTGCTTTTTCCATGATCCACCAGATGTTGGCAATTTGATCTCTGGTTCCTCTGCCTTTTCTAAAACCAGCTTGAACATCAGGAAGTTCACGGTTCACATACTGCTGAAGCCTGGCTTGGAGAATTTTGAGCATTACTTTACTAGCTTGTGAGATGAGTGCAATTGTGCGGTAGTTTGAGCATTCTTTGGCATTGCCTTTCTTTGGGATTGGAATGCAAACTGACTTTTTTCCAGTCCCGTGGCCACTGCTGAGTTTTCCAAATTTGCTGGCATATTGAGTGCAGCACTTTCACAGCATCATCTTTCAGAATTTGGAATAGCTCAACTGGAATTCCATCACCTCCACTAGCTTTGTTCGTAGTGATGCTTTCTAAGGCCCACTTGACTTCACATTCTAGGATGTCTGGCTCTAGGTGAATGACCACACCGTCATGATTATCTGGGTCATGAAGATCTTTTTGTACAGTTCTTCTGTGTATTCTTGCCATCTCTTCTTAATATCTTCTGCTTCTGTTAGGTCTATACCATTTCTGTCCTTTATCGAGCCCATCTTTGCATGAAATGTTCCTTTGGTATCTCTGATTTTCTTGAAGAGATCTCTAGTCTTTCCCATTCTGTTGTTTTCCTCTATTTCTTTGCATTGATCACTGAGGAAGGCTTTCTTATCTCTTCTTGCTATTGTTTGGAACTCTGTATTCAGATGCTTATATCTTTCCTTTTCTCCTTTGCTTTTTACTTCTCTTCTTTTCACAACTATTTGTAAGGCAATCCACAACATGCCTTCCTTTTAAACAGTCTTTCTGCTATGCAGTATAGACATTTGAATTTTCTTTTAAGATGTATTTTGCATAAAAACTTTTAAAGGTTTATTTTGCTTTCAAGTGCTTCTCTTGGATGGCAGACTTGTGTTTTATTTTTTTTTTTGACATCATGCTAAGACCAACAGCAGAGCATCCTAGTAGACTTCCTACATAAGCAATGACCAAGTATAAAATATAACAGATGAAAAGATCTTACTTATAATAACATAACTTCACCAGAAAAAGATACCTATGAGTAAACTTCATGAAAAATTACCAAGTAAACAAAAACTTTACAAAAGTGTTGAAGAATATAAATGAAGGCCTGAATATTTATGGAAAGATATGTTTATCTGAAATGGTTAGCCATGTTTATCTATAATATGTTTAGCCATGAAATTAAAAGATGCTTGCTTCTTCAAAGGAAAGCTATGACCAACCTAGGTACCATATTAAAAAACAAAGACAATTACTTTGCCAACAAAGGTCCATCTAGTCAAAGCTGTGGGTTTTCCAGTAGTCATGTATGGATGTGAAAGTTGGACTATAAAGCTTAGCACCGAATAACTGATGCTTTTGAACTGTGGTGTTGGAGAAGATTCTTGAGAGTCCCTTGGACTGCAAGGAGATCCAACCAGTCAATTCTAAAGAGAATCAGTCCTGAATATTCATTGGAAGGACTGATGCTGAAGCTGAAACTCCAATACTTTGACCACCTATTGCGAAGAACTGACTCATTTGAAAAGACCCTGATGCTGGGAAAGATTGAAAGTGGGAGGAGAAAGGGACAACAGGATGAGATGGTTGGATGGCATCACCAATGCGATGGATATGAGTTTGAGTACTGGGAGTTGGTGATGGACAGGGAAGCCTGGCATGCTGCAGTCCATGGGGTTGCAAAGAGTCAGACACGACTGAGCAACTGAACTGAACTGAATGTTTATCTAAGAAGAGTCAACATTATAAAGATATCAATGCTTCCCATATCAAACTCTACCTATAATGCAGTTTCAATAAGCATACCAAGGAGATTTAACCAGTAGCATTAGTTCTAAAGTTCATATAGAAAAATGAGGGAAACCAGGGGGGGGAAATATAAAGTAAAGCTTAATTAAGGGATTGGCTCAAGAATTTGCCTGCAATGCAGGAAACACAGGAGACTTAAGTTTGATTCCTTGGTCGGGAAGATCCCCTGGAGGAGGAAATGGCAACCCATGCCAATGTTCTTGCCTGGAGAATCCCATGGACAGAGGACCCTGGGGAGCTACAGTCCAAACAGTCAGGCATGATGGAGTGACCAAGCACAATGTACCAAAGCGCATTATAAAATTACATGAATGAAAACAGTGCATTACTTGCATGTGAGCAGGCAGACAGGTGAATGGGGTAGAATAGAGTCCAGAAGGAGACCTATACTAGATAAAGTAAGGAAATCTGGTTTAATGAAAGGGGGAGAAAGTGAATGACTCATATAAAATGAAATGTTATTTCTCACTTTCATAACGTCCAAAAACAGGTGCTCTTACTTGGCTGGCGCTCCTCCAGACGAGAACTTTGGAGCTCGTGCTCCTTCCATGTTTAGTTCTGCCACCCTCAACGCGTGGCTTCCCAAGTTTTTCTAGAGGATATCTTTACTCCACCTGGCAGAAGACAAAGAGGATGCAGGATAGTGTGTGGGAGGCTGTAACAGGCCAGGCCCATCACTTCCTACCTGCAACTGAAAGTGGGAAATTACCGTTTGCACCCAGAGAGATGAAGAAAGAGCTTAAATGAATACATAGCATTCTCTCCACATGACCCCAATACACATGAAATTTAATATATCACCAGGGTGGTGTTCAGTATAAATGATGAAATATGAATTATGCAATTGATGATGCTGAAGAACAGGATAGCTATCTCAAAAAGTGTTGGATTCCCAATTCACTCCTTATAACAAATTACAGTTAAATTTGAGGAAGGAAAAAAAAGGAAGAATACTATTAGAAAACACAGGAGAAAAGGGAAGGCCTTTTTTTATAAAAGAAACATGCATATGTGGACTGATGCTGAAGCTGAAGCTGAATCTCCAATGATTTGGCCACTTGATGCCAAGAGCCAACTCATAGGAAAAGACCCTGATGCTGGGAAAGATTGAGGGCAAAAGAAGAGGGCAGCAGAGGATGAGATGGTTATAGCACCACCGACTTAATGGACATGAATCTGAGCAAACTCTGGGAGATAGTGGAGGACAGAGGAGCCTGGCATGCTGCAGTCCATGGGATCACAAAAAGAGTCAGACACAACTTAGTGACTGAACAACAAAATGCCTGTGTAGAAGACTCAAGGAAATGTGGGGTTAAGATTGTGTAGTGTATTCACCCAAACATGACTATCCCAAGTTTCACAATCATATTTCTTGCTTTTCAGGGCCCTTATATTAACAAGGAACATCTGCTTTGACTAGCATTCGGCATTGTAGCTCTGGGTGTTTGTAGTTATCAAACTCTGAGGCTAATATTCAGCAGAGCCTGCCCTCCTGCTGCAAAAGGTAAGCATCTAATTAAAATCCATCATGAAAGCCTTCTGGCTCTCATGACATGTCCTGAGTTGAGAGCTGGCTGCCCTGGTATGTCAAGGTCTTTCTTCAGAGCTTCCAGGGGAGTTAACGACATCAGCCACCTCTACAATCCTTATAAAACCATTGCCCCATAATTTTCAAGAACTACTCAGTACTCCTGAGCCTGGTCCCTTCTCACTGTTCCCTCCTTCCTAAACAATCAGAGGTTTTAGCATGCTCCATGGCTCCAGCATGCTGTGGGTTTTCACTGCTCCCCCTCAGGCCTGGAAGGAAAGTTATGACCAATCTCGACAGCATATTAAAAAGCAAAGACATTACTTTGTCAACAAAGGTCCATCTAGTCAAGGCTATCTATGGTTTTTCCAGTAGTCATGTATGGTTGTGAGAGTTGGACTATAAAGAAAGCTGAGCGCCAAAGAATTGATGCTTTTGAACTATGGTGCTGGATAAGACTCTTTAGAGTCCCTTGGACAGCAAGGAGATCCAACCAGTCCATCCTATAGGAAATCAGTCCTAAATATTCATTGGAAGGACTGATGCTGAAGCTGAAACTCCAACACTTTGGCCACCTGATGCGAAAGGTTGACTCATTTTAAAAGACCCTGATGCTGGGAAAGATTGAGGGCAGGAGAAGAAAGGGATGACAGAGGATGAGATGGTTCAATGGCATCATCAACTCAATGGACATGGGTTTGGGTAGACTCTGGCAGTTGGTGATGGACAAGGAGGCCTGGTGTGCTGCAGCTCATGGCACTGCAAAGAGTCGGACACGACTGAGCAACTGAACTGAACTGAGCTGAGCTGAACTCCTCAGGCCATCAGTGAGGCTCTTGAGGCCTCCTAGCATCAAGAAGGAGCAAATTCTCTAGTCCCATTCTTGAGGGTCAACATTCCATAGCCATCTCTTTCAGTTCAGGTTCCCACAAAAGCAGAACTGGAAGCAAGAATTACAGGGCATGTAGTTTATTGGGGAGGTGATGTCGGGAAGAGAGGGCATGGGGAAAATGAGATAGAGAAAGAAGAAAAGTCAGTAAAAAATACATCAAAGAGAGGATTACTGCTACAATCAACAAGAGCTGAGTTCACTCTGAGGTGCTGCCAAGAATTGCCCACTGAGAGATGGAGAAGCTTACTTATTTCCCCACTAATTTCGTCTTCTTTGTTGGCTAGAGGTTGCCTCTGAGAGCCTGACATGCTGCTGCTTCCCAGCCACCCTTGGAAGCCCACCCTTGCAGAGTGGAGCATGTGCCATGGATGACCACTGGATGACTCAGGAGAAGCAGAAAGATCTAGATGTAGTTGGATGCTGTCAGAATGCACAGGAAGTGTTTCTTATGACTGCAGGCAAAGTTACTGGTTAGACACCAACAGCATCTGCTATAGCAAGAATAAGGTACCGATTCTGCCTATATACCTTTCAAGCAATTTTAAACAGCATCTGCTGTATTGCTGAAGGTGTGGGGAAACAGCACATTGATGTACGGTTGTTCAGAATGTGTGTTGACACAGCTTCTATGAAGGACAATTGGATGGTAGCTGTCCATATTGAAGATATGTATAATTTTTCATCCAGGTTTAGAACTTTCACTGCTAGGAACTGATCCTGCAGATATTGGTGCAAAGTCTTCCATACAAGTATTTTCATTGTACTTGTAGAGGATTGGGCAGAGGGGTCCTCCACAGGACACTGGGTAAATTATTGTACATTCATACATTAAGTTTAAGTGGCACCCTTAAAGAGAATAGGATCCCCTCTGTGGACTGACATTGAACACTTACTGGGAGGTAGCAGAAAATATAAAATGATTAACAGTGTATTCAATATACTATGGCATGAATAAGTGCTAAAAGAAAGTGTTTGTATGTCTACAAGCCATCTCTAGGAGATTTCTACATGCTAGGGATTTTATTCTTATTGTAACTTTTCTGTTATACCTAGGGATTCGGGATAAGAGGTGGTGGCCCCAGGGTAATATTAGTCTACCAAATGATAGACTGTGAAAACATGTATGATGACAATGGACAAATAATAACAGAGTACAGCAAAGTGATAGATACCAAGTAGTCATTCACAGTTGGTAGTTTTCCTATTCACTAGTAATAGATAAAAAATGTAATTGAAAGGAATTTCCAAAAGAAATCTAAGCATAAAACACCTGAGAATAAACAACAATAAATATCTAAGATCTATACAAGGGAAAAAGTACACTATAGGACATAGATGAAGACCCTAAAAAAAAATAGAGAATATTAATGGTCTCAATATTTTATGATGCCAGTGCTCTCCAAATTGTTCCATAAAGACAATGTAATCCCCTAAAATCCTAATACCATTTAGTATATGGTTTAACAAGCTTATTCAAGAATTCATAAGGAAGGCTATAAGTAGCTTAGACAATTATGGAGGAGGGGGAAATTAAATGATCAGTAAACATAAAAATCAATATTATTCTTCCTAGTTATTACAGACATGTAAATTAAATAATATGTAACTTTTCACCACTTAATTGGCAAAAAGAAAAATCAAAAATGTTGACACTACCAATCAAGAGTGTGATGAAATGGTATTCTCTCACTCGGCTGATAGAAATCATTTATTTCTATTTAAGTTTCTCTGAAAAGCAACTTTGCAGTAACTATGAAAATGGTAATTATTCATTCCCAATGGCCCAGCAATTCCATTTCTCAATATCTATCCTATATGCATCAATCATACATTTTAAGTGGCATGCACAAAGATATTCTTATCCATAGTTCACAGTTGCAAAGAAAAGAAAGAAAGGACAACAACCTAAATACTCATCAATACATTCATGAATGGCTACACAAGCCATGGTAAATCCCTACTGTGAAATATTATGTAGTAATTTAAAGGAATGATGTAAGTCAATATCTACTGACATGAAAAGAATAAAAAGCAAGGTTTAGAATACTGAATAGAATAGCATCCCCCCACTTATGAAAAATATGAACCACAAAACAACATTAAACACTTGTACAGGTACAAACATGTGGTTATACAGTAATTTTTAAAAGATATTCACTGCCCAGGAGAGTCATCACAAGCCACATGGGACTATGTAAAGTTACATTTAAGTTAATGTAAAATTAATTTTAAAATTCAGTTTTTCGGTCTCACCAGCCACAATTCAAGTGCTCAATAGCCATGCATAGCCTGTGGTTACTGAACTGTGGGCGCAGGTACAGAGCACCTCCGTTATTGCAGAAGACTCTACCAAACACTGCCGAGAGTCTTAATATCTGTTATACAACGGTCCTTTTCAAGGAGTGGTCCCTAAACCAGCATCTGCAGCTAGGAGCTTGTGAGAAATGCAGAATCCTGGGTTTCCACCCCCTATGACTTACCAAACCAAAATCTATATTTCAACAAAGTCCTTGGATAATTTGTACGATCAATAAGATTTAAAAGCTCTGCTCCAGTCTGCAGTGATATTAGCACCATCATCACCAACATTGAGAAGTCACTTCAGCTGTTCTTCCCTCAGTGCCTGGTAAAAGACTTTCCACTCATAAAAGCTGGGCCATTACCCACTGGTTATCAAGCAGTAGCATTTTGGTTTGAATTTCCTTAATTAAATGAGTTTTTAAATTTTGGGGTGCTTATACGATGGAACCTATTTTTTTAAGGAGGTAAAGAAATATACACATTTACTAATTATTCCTAAAGGATGCTTCACAGTCACAAGATATCATTATCAACAAGAGATTTGAAAAGAAATACGGTAAGTGGTTCTGCAGATAACAAACAGTATATGGGTGCTTGGCTCAGAATAAAATTTGCTGTAACAGCATCACTTACAACATCAAAATTGCACTTTCTTGAGAATATAGATAGAATTGAAGATGATGTCCTCTTGAAATGTGTTAGAAGACTCAAAAAGCAATGATGAATCCATTGATACAGGCATTTCTGCTACTGAACAATTTTTTGAAAAAGCCATATTTTCTTCTGAAAACTTGCACACTAAAAATAACAGCACTTATAGACCAGGAGGTTGGTTTGGAGGGGAGTGTTGAAGCAGACCACTCAAAGCAAATGCATTATGTAACAAGAGAACTTAAAAAATTCTTTGTTTTTATTGAAGTCTAGTTGATTTATGATGTTTCAGGAGTACAGCAAAGTGTTTCATATATATGAATGCACAGATAGATTCTTTTTCAGATTCTTTTCCATTATAGGTTATTTTAAGATATTGAATATAGTTCCTTGTGCTATACAGTAGTTTGTTATTGTTGTTTATTTTATATATAGTAGCCTGTAACTCCAATACTTTGGCTACCTGATGTGAAGAACTGACTCACTGGAAAAGACCCTGATACTGGGAAAGATTGAAGGCGGGAGGAGAAGGGGACGACAGAGGATGAGATGGTTGGATGGCATCACCGACTCTATGAACATGAGTTTGAGTAAGCTTCAGGAGATGATGAAAAACAGGGAAGCCTGGCATGCTGCAGTCCATGGGGTTGCAAAAAGTAGGACACAACTGAGCAACTGAACTGACTGACTGATCTGTTAATCCCAGATTCCAGATTTATCCCTCCCCCTACTTTCCCCTTTAGTAACCGTAAGTTCATTATCGATGTCTGTGAGTCTATTTCTGTTTTGCAAATAAGTTCATTGGTATCCCTTTTTAAATTCCAAATATAAGTGATATCATATGATATTTGTCTTTCTCTGTCTGACATGCTTTACTTATATGATTATCTCTAGGTCCATCCATGTTGCTGCAAATGGCATTATTTCATTCTTTTTATAGCTGAGTAATATTCCATTGTGTGTGTGTATATATATATACACCACATCTTCTTTATCCCTTCATCTGTTGATAGACATTTAGGTTGCTTCCATGTCTTGGCTCGGAGAAGGCAATGGCACCCCACTCCAGTACTCTTGCCTGGAAAATCCCGTGGGCGGAGGAGTCTGGTAGGCTGCAGTCCATGGGGTCACTAAGAGTTGGGCAGGACTGAGCGACTTCACTTTCACTTTTCACTTTCCTGCTTTGGAGGAGGAAATGACAACCCACTCCAGTGTTCTTGCCTGGAGAATCCCAGGGACGGGGGAGCCTGGTGGGCTGCCGTCTCTGGGGTCACACAGAGTCAGACACGACTGAAGCGACTTAGCAGCAGCAGCAGCAGCAGCAGCATGTCTTGGCTATTGTAAATACCGCTGCTATGAACACTGTGGTGCATGTTATCTTTTCCAGTTGTAATTTTCTCTGGGTATATGTCCAAGAGTGGGATTGCTGGATCATAAGGTACTCTATTTTTAGTTTTTTAAGGAATCTCAATACTGTTCTCCATAGTGACTGTGTACCACCAACAGTGTAAGAGGGTTCACTTTTCTCCATACCCTCTCCAGCATTTATTATTTCTAGACTTCTTGATGATAGCCATTCTGACTAATGTGAGGATACCTCATTGTAATTTTGATTTGCATTTCTCTAATAATTAGTAATGCTGAGGCTCTCTTCATGTGCCTGTTGGCCACCTGTATGTCTTCTTTGGACAAAGGCCTATTTAGGTCTTCTGCCATTTTTTTCACTGTTTTTTGTTTTGTTTTGTTTTGTTTGAGCTGTATGAGCTGTTTGTATACTTTGGAAATTAATCCCTTGTGATTCACATCATTTGCAAATATTTTATTTATCTATTGAGATGATCATATGGTTTTTATCCTTCAATTTATCACATTGATTGATTTGCAGATAATGAAAAATCCTTTCATCCCAGGGATAAATCCCACTTGATCATCATGCATGATCCTTTTAATGTATTGTTAGAGTTGGTTGTCTAGTATTTCGTTGAGGGTTTTTGCATGAATGTTCATCAGTGATACTGGCCCGTAATTTTCTTTTTTTGTGTGTGATATCTTTGTCTGTTTTTTGCATCAGGATTATGGTGGCTAGAATGAGTTTAGAAGTGTTCCCTTCTCTGCAGTGTTTTGGAATAGTTTCAAAGGCTGAATGTTAACTCTTTAAATGTTTGGTAGAATTCACCTATAAAGTCATCTTGTTCTGGACTGTGTTGGGAGTTTTTAGGTTATTGATTTAATCAGTACTGGGAATTGATCTGTTCATATTTTCTATCTCTTCTAGGTTCAGTTTTGGGTGATTCTCCATTTGTTCTGGCTCACCCATTTTAGTGGTTCCTATGATCCTTTGTATTTCTGCGGCATAGTTTATAACTTCTTTTTCATTTCTGACTTTATTGATTTGAGTCATTTCCCTTTTCATCTTGATGAGTCTGGTTACAGGTTTATCAGTTTTGTTTATCTTTTCAGAGAACCAGCTTTTGGTTTCATTGATCCTTTCTACTATTTATTTTAATCTCTGTTTCACTTATTTCTGCTCTGATCTTTATGAATTCTTTCCTTCCATTAACTTTGAGTTTTGTTTGTTTTCTCTCTCTGGTTGCATTAGGTGTAAGTTTAGGTTATTTATTTCCAGTTTTTCTTGTTTCCTAAGGTAAGCTTGTATCACTATAAACTTGCTGCTGTGCTGTGTCCAGTAGGCTTTGGATTGTCGTGTTCTCATTTTCTTTTCTCTCTAGGTATTTTTTGATTTCCTCTTCGATTTCTTCAGTGATCTACTGCTTGTTTAATAGCACATTGTTTAGCCTCTACATGTGTGTAGTTTTTGCAGTTTATTTTCTTGTCATTTTCTTGTCATTGATTTCTAGTCTCATAGCATTGTGGTCAGAGAATTTTTCTTAAAAGAAGTATCCAATGAGAAATGCTGGTATAGTAACAAGTGACAAGTTAAACTCTTAATAAAGAAATGCTGCTGCTGCTGCTGCTAAGTCGCTTCAGTCGTGTCCGACTCTGTGTGACCCCATAGACGGCAGCCCACCAGGCTCCCCCATCCCTGGGATTCTCCAGGCAAGAACACTGGAGTGGGCTGCCATTTCCTTCTCCAATGCATGAAAGTGAAAAGTGAAAGTGAAGTCGCTCAGTCGGGTCTGACTCTTAGCGACCCCATGGACAGCAGCCCACCAGGGACCTCTGTCCATGGGATTTTCCAAGCAAGAGTACTGGGGTGGGGTGCCATTGCCTTCCCCGTAATAAAGAAATACTACAGTAAAATTAGAGTCTTACCCTTTAAGAAAAAAAAAGAGGCTGAAAGTAGCTTGATGAAAGGAGGTACAAAAAATATCTGGGGCTTTTGGGGTACAGCAACAATCAAATTAAAAGACGCTTACTCCTTGGAAGGAAAGTTATGACCAACCTAGATAGCATATTCAGAAGCAGAGACATTACTTTGCCAACAAAGGTTCACCTAGTCAAGGCTGTGGTCTTTGCTGTGGTCATGTATGGATGTGAGAGCTGGACTGTGAAGAAGGCTGAGCGCCAAAGAATTGATGCTTTTGAACTGTGGTGTTGGAGAAGACTCTTGAGAGTCCCTTGGACTGCAAGGAAATCCAACCAGTCCATTGTGAAGGAGATCAGCCCTGGGATTTCTTTGGAAGGAATGATGCTAAAGCTGAAACTCCAGTACTTTGTGCACCTCATGGGAAGAGTTGACTCATTGGAAAAGACTCTGATGCTGGGAGGGACTGGGGGCAAGAGGAGAAGGGGACGACAGAGGATGAGATGGCTGGATGGCATCACTGACTCAATGGACATGAGTCTGGGTGAACTCCGGGAGTTGTTGATGGACAGGGAGGCCTGGCGTGCTGCAATTCATGGGGTCACAAAGAGTCGGATAGGACTGAGTGACTGATCTGATCTGATCTGATCTGATCTGAACAATCAAAATGCACAAAGATGGTGAAAAAGAAGTACTCTGCCCTTCCAAGACAAAACATGTAACCAAACTGAGCCAAAAGGAGTAGGAAGTGGGAGAGATAGAGATAGGCAGAGGAGATACAAAGTACAAAAGAGTATCTAAAGAGTCTATGGTATGTTACTCTTCACATAGCAAGAAAGAGATACAAGAAGATACATATGTATCTTCTTTGTGAAAGATATACAGATTTCCTGTGATTTATAACGGCGTTGCTGCTGCTGCTAAGTCACTTCACTGGAGTCAGACTCTACGTGACCCCACAGAGGGCAGCCCACCAGGCTCCCCCATCCCTGGGATTCTCCAGGCAAGAATACATCCCAATACACCTATCTTAAAGTTAGTTGAAAATGCATTTAATACACATAAATTACTGAATATCATAGCTTAGCCTGCTGCTGCTAAGTCGCTTCAGTCGTGTCCGACTCTGTGCGACCCCAGAGTCGGCAGCCCACCAGGCTTCCCCATCCCTGGGATTCTCCAGGCAAGAACACTGGAGTGGGTTGCCATTTCCTTCTCCTAGCCTACCTTAAATGTATTCAGAATACTAACATTAGCCTACAGCTGAACAAAATCATCTAACACAAAACCAACTTTATAAGAAAGTGTTGAGTATCTCACGGAGTATTGAATACTATTCTATACTAAAAGTGAAAGACTGGGTACAGAATAATTGTGAGTCTGTTGGTTGTTTACCCTTGGGATCACGTGTCTGATGGAGTGGCAGCTTACTGTTCCCACCCAGCATCCCAAGGGTATCTACTATACATTGCTAGCCTTGAAAAGATCAAAACTTGAAGTACAAATGTGTATAACTATTATACCATCATAATGTCAGGAAGTCATAAGTCAAAAAACCTTAAAGTGGGGATCATCTATACAGGAAAGATAAACAAGAAACTAAAGAGGTGGGCTACCTACAGGATATGGATAACAAAGGGGTGAAAGGATGGGGAAACTAGAAGTGAGTGACAGGGGTGAGGAGGGATGCTCTTCTAAGTACAGCTTGTGTACTTTGAAAACCTTACTGATACTGCTGCTAAGTCACTTCAGTTGTGTCCGACTCTGTGCAACCCCAGAGATGGCAGCCCACCAGGCTCCCCCGTCCCTGGGATTCTCCAGGCAAGAACACTGGAGTGGGTTGCCATTTCCTTCTCCAGTGTATGAAAGTGAAAAGGGAAAGTGAAATGCTCAGTCATGTCCGACTCTTAGCGACCCTATGGACTGCAGCCTACCAGGCTCCTCTGCCCATGGGATTTTCCAGGCAAGAGTACTGGAGTGGGGTGTTCTCTGTGAAACCTTATTAATGTCTCATATAACCAAAAAATGAATTAATAAATTAATGTCAACCAGGATGGGAAAAGAACTGGCAAATAGAATATAAATGGTTACAAATTAGCAAGTTAAATATGTTGCAAATGACTAACCTAACCATACTGAAGGAGATGAGAAAGAAAAAAACTAAGCAAACTAACTTTGGAAAGCAGTATATTAACTGGATACTGAAAGCCTAGAGAAAAAGAGCAGTTTATAATTACTATACCCTAGCTAGTAGATTTGTTTCTCATAGGAGTGTAGATTGGCAATTCAGTACGTTGTGTGTATACTAGTACTGAAGAAGTAAGTGAATACACTGTACATGAGGGCCAGGATTCTTAGTTTCAGAGAAATGTTACAAGAAAGAATGGAGGCGGGCATGGCTAGAAGGAACCCTGGTGATTAATTGGAATCAGAGGTATCAGCATTGAAATCATTATTTTTAATACATATGTAATATGCACACCATACACACACAATACACACCCATCCATACATTTAGATGACTGTGTATTATGTGTGGGTTCGATCCTTGGGTCAGGAAGATCCCCTGGAGAAGGAAATGGAAACCCACTCCAACGTTCTTTACTGCAAAATTCCATGGACAGAGGAGCCTGGAGGGCTACAGTCCATGGGTTCTCAAAGACTTGGACACGACTTAGCAACTAAAACCCAACAATGTGTGGGTTAGTGCTCATACATATATCTCCTAGCTCCATCTGCTAAGAAGGCCAAGAAGCAATGGTACTCTTATGACAATAAGCATACCTACTACCTAGATCACCATTCCTCAATGAAAGGAACAAGACCTTTGGAAAATACAAGCATGGAATGGCCTGTTGTACCAGAAAATAAGGAAGTATTTAAGGTACTTGAAAAAAAGATGGGAACATGTCAAAAGACACAGGAACCAATGTGAAGAAGTTCCCAATGGACAAAGTTGGAACAATTTGAGCAACAAAATTAAAAATAATAGTATTGCATTTGAGCTCAGAATAAAACAAATTTTTGTGAATCCATACCAATATAAAAAAAGGAATTGAATAAATACATGAATGGGGGAAACTATATCTCTTCTTACAAAAATGTTCTAATAGACATAGAAGAAATGAGAGAAATTTAAAAATTACCACCAGGCAGATACCACCATAATAAGTATTGCTGCTGCTGCTAAGTTGCTTCAGTCGTATCCGACTCTGTGCGACCCCATAGACGGCAGCCCACCAGGTTCTGCCGTCCCTGGGATTCTCCAGGCAAGAACACTGGAGTGGGTTGCCATTTCCTTCTCCAATGCATGAAAGCGAAAAGTGAAAGTGAAGCCGCTCAGTCGTGTCCGACCCTTAGCGACCCCATGGACTGGAGCCTACCAGGCTCCTCCGTCCATGGGATTTTCCAGGCAAAAGTACTGGGGTGGGGTGCCATTGCCTTCCCCTAATAAGTGTTGCAGGCCTGGTCAATTTGATGGATTTTAAAATCAGCTATGATTGTTTGGGAAGAAATAAGATATTGCATAGTCTCAAATTATTTATCTAAGATATTTGTGAATTACATAGGGAAAACACTAACTTTACTATGGAGAAGCTCTGTAGACACCTTAGCTAAGTGATCACCAGCAATAAATCACATAGAAATGAATGTCTCATTATGAATGAGAGGGACACAATATCACTTCTGGAAGTTCAGTTCAGTCACTCAGTCATGTCCGACTTGCAACCCCATGGACTGCAGCACACCAGGCCTCCCTGTCCATCACCAGCTCCCGGAGCTTGCTCAAACTCATGTCCATTGAGTTGGTGATGCCATCCAAACATCTCGTCCTCTGTCATCCCCTTCTCCTCCCGCCTTCAATCTTTCCCAGCATCAGGCTCTTTTCCAGTGAGTCAGTTCTTCGCATCAGGTGGCCAAAGTATTGGAGTTTCAGCTTCAGCATTAGTTCTTCCAGTGAATATTCAGGACTGATTTCCTTTAGGATGGACTAGTTGGATCTCCTTGCAGTCCAAGGGACTCTCAAGAGTCTTCTCCAACAACACAGTTCAAAAGCATCAATTCTTTGACACTCAGCTTTCTTTATAGTCCAACTCTCACATCCATACATGACTACTGGAAAAACCGTGGCTTTGACTAGACAGACCTTTGTTGGCAAAGTAATGTCTCTGGTTTTTAATATGCTGTCTAGGTTGGTCATAGCTTTTCTTCAAAGGAGCAAGCATCTTTTGATTTCATAGCTGCAGTCACCATCTGCAGTGATTTTGGAGCCCAAAAAAATTAAGTTTCTCAGTTTCCATTGTTTCCCCATCTATTTGACATGAAGTGATGGGACCAGATGCCATGATCTTAGTTTTGGGAGTGTTGAGTTTTAAGCCAGCTTTTTCACTCTCCTCTTTCACTTTCATCAAGGGGCTCCTTAGGTCTTCTTCACTTTCTGCCATAAGTGGAGTGTCATCTGCGTTATTGATATTTCTCCCAGCAATCTTGAAAATACAACACCTAATCTAATCACAAGAAAACATCAGACAAACCCAAGTTAAAAGACATTCTGTAAATTATCAAGGTCATGAAAGACAAGAAAAGGCTGAGAAACCATCACAGATTGCAAGAAACCAAAGGGAGTGCAATTTGGATCCTGGATTGGATCCTGAAGCAGAAAAATAATATTAATGGGAAAATGAGTGAAATTTAAATAAAATCTGTGTTTGGTTAGCAGTATTTACCAGTGCTATTTTTCTGGTTTGGTATTAATAATTGTATAATGGTTATGGAATTGTAAAAATTATGGGAAGCTGGGAGAAAAGCATATGTAAACTATTTGTGCTATTTTTACAACTTTCCTCCAAGTGGAAAATTATTTCAAAAGAATAAGAGAATGTAAAGAGCATTGTGCTCAATACTCTACTCCTTTGTAGTTGCTGGATTCAGCCCTGCCAATGCTCTTGCAATCTCCCTGCTCTACTTGATGGCACAAAATAATACATGCTGGGAGGTTTTGCAGATGAACCAGTATAGTTTCCATAGAATACTGCCCTCATTTCCCTACTCTCTAGTCTCATATGAGTGAATTCATGTTAAAGAATTATAGCAGAAAAGACTGTATTGACTCTCTGCTATTCCTTGGACTGTGTAGCCCGCCAGACTCCTCAGTCCATGGAATTCTCCAGGCAAGAATACTGGAGTGGGTTGCCATCCCCTTCTCCAGGGCATTTTCCCGACCCAGTGAACGAACCCAGGTCTCCTGCGATGCAGACAGATTCTTTACCATCTGAGCTACTAGGGAAGCCCCAGACTATACTGAAGTTGCATGTGAAATATTTGATTACAGTGGAATCATGAAGTATAAGAGGGGGTGAAAAATCAATATTTAAAAATCAATACAAGCTTGCAATAGCCAAAACAATGTTTCTGATTTCAAAACTTATTATATACCTTCAGTTATCTTAACAGTGTGATACTGGCATAAGGACAGGCGTATGGATCAAAGGAATAGATTAGAGAACCCCCAAATAAACGCAAAGAATCAGACACGACTGAGTGACTTCACTTTCCCTTTAAATAAACCCAAGCACATCTAGTCAATTGATTTTTCAATAGGAGTGCCAAGACCATGGGGAAAGAACAAACTTTTAACAAGTGATACTGAGAAAACTGAATGCTGCTGCTGCTGCATCGCTTCAGTCGTGTCTGACTCTGTGCAACCCCATAGATAGCAGCCCCATCCCTGGGATTCTCCAGGCAAGAACACTGGAGTGGGTTGCCAGTTCCTTTCCCAATACATGAAAGTGAAAAGTGAAAGTGAAGTTGCTCAGTCGTGTCCGACTCTTAGTGACCCCATGGATTGCAGCCTACCAGGCTCCCCTGTCCATGGGATTTTCCAGGCAAGAGTACTGGAGTGGGTTGCCATTGCCTTCTCTAGAGACAACTGAATATTCACATGCAAAAGAGTGAAGCAGGATCTTTACCTTATACCGTATACAAACACTAGCCCAAAATAGGTCAAAGGCCTAAGCGTAAGAGCTGAAACCATAGAACTCTGAAATGAAAACATTGAGGAAAATCTTTTTTGGCTATGACATCAAAAGCATAGGCAACAAAGGAAAAGCAGAAGAACTGGACTTCATTAAAATCAGAGACATTTGGGACTTCCCTGGTGGTCCAGTGGTTAAGACTCCAGGCTTCCAGTGCAGGGTCAGGGTTCAATCCCTGGTCAGGGAACTAAGATCCCACAAGCTGCGAGGCACAGGCAAAAAACAAACTAAAAACCCCAAATCAAAGGCATCTGTACACTAAAGAATATTAGTAAGAAAGTAAAAAGACAGCTTACAGAATAGGAGAAAATATTTGCAAACCATCTATCTTATAAAAGATGTTAATCCAGAATATATAAATAATTCCAACAATGCAACAGGAAAAAAAAAAAAAAAACAACCCTCAATTCAAAAATAGGAAAAGGTCTTGATAGGCATTTCTCCAAAGAAGATATATAACTAGAAAATAAGCACATGAAATGATGCTAAAGCTGCAACTCCAGTATTTTGGCCACCTCATGCGAAGAGTTGACTCATTGGAGAAGACTCTGATGCTGGGAGGGATTGAGGGCAAGAGGAGAAGGGGACGACAGAGGATGAGATGGCTGGATGGCATCACTGACTTGATGGATGTGAGTCTGGGTGACCTCCGGGAGCTGGTGATGGACAGGGAGGCCTGGCGTGCTGCGGTTCATGGGGTCGCAAAGAGTCGGACACGACTGAGCGACTGATCTGATCTGATCTGATCTGATCTGAAGCACATGAAAAGATGTTCAACATCATTAATCATTAGGAAAATACAAATGAAAACCACAATGAGATACCACTCTATTCCTGTTAGGATGGCTATGAGTCAAAAGATAAACAAAAAAGGAAAATAACAAGTGTTGGCAAGGCTTTGGAGAAACTGGAATTTCCATGTATTGCTGTAAAAATGTAAAATGGTTCAGCTGCTGTAGAAAATAGTTTGGTAGTTTCTCAAAAAGTTAAATATAGAATTACCATATGACCCACAATTTCACTCCAATCTATATACCCCCAAAAAATGAAAGTAGGGACTCAGACACTTGTATATGAATATTCATACCAGCATTATTTACAGTAGTCAAAAGGTGGATACAACCCAAATGTCCATCAACAGGTGAATACATAAATAAAATGTGGTACATACATACAATGGGATATTCAGTTCAGTTCAGTTCAGTTCAGTCACTCAGTCGTGTCCGACTCTTTGCGACCCCATGAATTGCAGCACACCAGGCCTCCCTGTCCATCACCAACTCCCGGAGTTTACCCAGACTCACGTCCATCAAGTCTTGATGCCATCCAGCCATCTCATCCTCTGTCGTCCTCTTCTCCTCCTGCCCCCAATCCCTCCCAGCATCAGAGTCTTCTCCAATGAGTCAACTCTTCACATGAGGTGGCCAAAGTACTGGAGTTTCAGCTTTAGTATCATTCCTTCCAAAGAAATCCCAGGGCTGATCTCCTTCAGAATGGACTGGTTGGATCTCCTTGCAGTCCAAGGGACTCTCAAGAGTCATCTCCAACACCACACTTTAAAAGCATCAATTCTTCGGTGCTCAGCCTTCTTCACAGTCCAACTCTCACATCCATACATGACCACAGAAAAAACCATAGCCTTGACTAGACGAATCTTTGTTGGCAAAGTAATGTCTCTGCTTTTGAATATGCTATCTAGGCTGGTCATCACTTTCCTTCCAAGGAGTAAGCGTCTTTTAATTTCATGGCTGCAGTCACCATCTGTAGTGATTTTGGAGCCCCCAAAAATAAAGTCTGACACTGTTTCCACTCTTTCCCCATCTATTTCCCATAAAGTGAGGGACCGGATGCCATGATCTTCATTTTCTGAATGTTGAGCTTTAAGCCAACTTTTTCACTCTCCACTTTCACTTTCATCAAGAGGCTTTTGAGTTCCTCTTCACTTTCTGCCATAAGGGTGGTGTCATCTGCATATCTGAGGTTATTGATATTTCTCCCGGCAATCTTGATTCCAGCTTGTGTTTCTTCCAGTCCAGCGTTTCTCATGATGTACTCTGCATAGAAGTTAAATAAGCAGGGTGACAATATACAGCCTTGACGAACTCCTTTTCCTCTTTGGAACCAGTCTGTTGTTCCATGACCAGTTCTAACTGTTGCTTCCTGACCTGCATACAAATTTCTCAAGAGGCAGATCAGGTGGTCTGGTATTCCCATCTCTTTCAGAATTTGCCACAGTTTCTTGTGATCCACACAGTCAAAGGCTTTGGCATAGTCAAGAAAGCAGAAATATATGCTTTTCTGGAACTCTCTTGCTTTTTCCATGATCCAGGGGATGTTGGCAATTTGATCTCTGGTTCCTTTGCCTTTTCTAAAACCAGCTTGGACATCAGGAAGTTCACAGTTCACATACTGCTGAAGCCTGGCTTGGAGAATTTTGAGCATTACTTTACTAGCTTGTGAGATGAGTGCAATTGTGCGGTAGTTTGAGCATTCTTTGGCATTGCCTTTCTTTGGGATTGGAATGAAAACTGACCTTTTCCAGTCCTGTGGCCACTGCTCAGTTTTCCAAATTTGCTGGCATACTGAGTGTAGCACTTTCACAGCATCACCTTTCAGGATTTGAAAGAGCTCCACTGGAATTCCATCACCTCCACTAGCTTTGTTCATAGTGATGCTTTCTAAGGTCCATTTGACTTCACATTCCATGATGTCTGGCTCTAGGTCAGTGATCACACCATCATGATTATCTGGGTCGTGAGGATCTTTTTTGTACAGTTCTTCTGTGTATTCTTGCCACCTCTTCTTAATATCTTCTGCTTCTATTACGTCCATTAGGACCATTTCTGTCCTTTATTGAGCCCATCTTTGCATGAAATGTTCCCTTGGTATATCTAATTTTCTTTTTTTTTTTTTTTCAGTTTTCCAATTTTTTTTTTTAAATTTTATTTTATTTAACTTTACAATATTGTATTGGTTTTGCCATATATCAAAATGAATCTGCCACAGGTATACATGTGTTCCCCATTGTGAACCCTCCTTCCTCCTCCCTCCCCAAACCATCCCTCTGGGTTGTCCCAGTGCACCAGCCCCAAGCATCCAGCATCCTGCATCGAACCTGGACTGGCGACTCGTTTCATATATGATATTATACATATTTCAATGCCATTCTCCCAAATCATCCCACCTTCTCCCTCTCTGTTGTGTTCCTCTATTTCTTTGCATTGATGGCTGAGGAAGGCTTTCTTATCTCTTCTTGCTATTCTTTGGAACTCTGCATTCAGATGTTTATATCTTTCCTTTTCTCCTTTGCTTTGCGCTTTTCTTCTTTTCACAGCTATTTGTAAGGCCTCCTCAGAAAGCCATTTTGCTTTTTTGCATTTCTTTTCCATGGGGATGGTCTTGATCCCTGTCTCCTGTACAATGTCACGAACCTCCATCCATAGTTCATCAGGCACTCTATCTATCAGATCTAGGCCCTTAAATCTATTTCTCACTTCCACTGTATAATCATAAGGGATTTGATTTAGGTCATACCTGAATGGTCTAGTGGGTTTCCCTACTTTCTTCAATTTAAGTCTGAAATTGGCAATAAGGAGTTCATAATCTGAGCCACAGTCAGCTCCTGGTCTTGTTTTTGCTGACTGTATAGAGCTTCTCCATCTTTGGCTGCAAAGAATATACTCAATCTGATTTTGGTGTTGACCATTATTCAACCATAAAAAGGAATGAAATTCTGCTACATGCTATGACATGGATGAACCTTGAAAACATTTTGCTAAGTGAAATAAGCCAAACACACAAGGACAACTACTGTGTGATTCTACTTGTATGAGGCGCCTGGGACTGAACCTGGTCTCCTGCATTGCAGGCAGATTCCTCACTATCTGAGCCACCAGGGAAGCCCAGGGGTACCTAGAAAAGTCAAATTCAGAGATAGCAAGCAGAATAGAGATTACCAGGGCCTAGGAGGAGGGGGCAATGTGGAGTTGTTGTTAAATGGGCATAGAGTTTCTGTTTAGGATGATTTTTAAAGTGCTGGAAATGGATAGTAGTGTTGGTCATACAACATTGTGAATGCACTTAATGCATTCGCAAAATAGTTAAAATGGTAAATTTTATGATACATATGTATTTTTTCTTTAAGTTTTATTGAGATACAACGCACATATAATAAATGGCACATATTTAAATTTTCAGTTTTTATATGATACATATATTTTAACACAAAAGCTCAATACTGTACATGAAATTCATATGATATTGTATGTCAAATATACTCAATTAAAAAAAATTAAATTACATCCCCCAAAAACTCAATAAAGCATTTGATTTGAAATACGGACATAGAATCATAGTAAGTAACCATTAAAGACATTTAAAATTTTTGTTTACATCCCCCAAAGTTTATATATTCTGTTGTCCAAAGAACATTTTGAGGAACTTATTAGGATAATGAGGATCTCATAGATATAGTCTGCCTTATCAATAAGTATATATGTTTATATGTGTATGTTGTGTTGTATAATGAGTAATAGAAAAAGAAGAGGGTGCTACCTCTTCATTTTGAGGAAAGATCATCCTTTTTGCTTGTCCTGGGAAAAAGGAAATTGATATGACATACTTTTGGGAATGCTGCAGATGATCAAGAAGAAAAAGAGGGAAATCACGTGTTGCTATGCTATGCTATGCTAAGTCACTTCAGTCGTGTCCGACTCTGTGTGACCCCACAGACGGCAGCCCACCAGGCTTCCCCGTCCCTGGGATTCTCCAGGCAAGAACACTGGAGCGGGTTGCCATTTCCTTCTCCAATGCATGAGAGTGAAAAGAGAAAGTGAAGTCGCTCAGTCATGTCTGACTCTTAGCGACCCCACGGACTGCAGCCTACCAGGCTCCTCCGTCCGTGGGATTTTCCAGGCAAAAGTACTGGAGTGGGGTGCCATCGCCTTCTCCGAATCACGTGTTACCAACATTAAAAATGAAGGAAGGGATGTCACCACAGACTCTATATACGTTGAAAGGCAAATAAAGGAATGAAGTGAATAACTTTATGCCAATAAACTTGACAAGTTGGTTAAAAGAAAGAGTTCTTTGAAAAAGACAACTTACAAGTAATATAAAAAGAAACAAAAATTTTGTGTAACTATTTTTAAAGTTGAATTGATGATCTTTGCCTTCCTGCGAACAAAACTACAGGTCCAGATGGTTTTCTTCGGGAATTCTATCAAACATTTAAGGAAGAAATTATACTAATCTTACACAAACTCCTTTAGAAAATAGAAAGTGTTCCCAACTCATTTTATGAAGCCAAGATAACACTGCCAAAACTTGACAGAAACGCTATAAGAAAATTGGAGACCAATCTCTAAGTTGTAAAAATCTTTCCGGAAGATATTAGCAAGTCAAAGCAGCAATGATTAAGTAGGTGTATTCTAGGAATGCAAGGTGGCCTTAACATTTGAAAATCAGTTGATGTTATCTGACAACTTAATAGAAAAAAGGACAAAAACTGTAAGATCATACCAATAAATGCAAAGCTGCCTCATAAAATTCAATAGTCATCATGATTTTAAGATAAAAACCTCTTTGCAAAGTAGGACATAAAAGAGAAATTTTTGTTGAATTTAAAAGGCATCTAGGAAAAGTCTAAAGATGGCACCCCACCCCAGTACTCTTGCCTGGAAAATCCCATGGACGGAGGAGCCTGGTGGGCTCCAGTCCATGGGGTCGCTAGGAGTCAGACACGACTGGGCAACTTCGCTTTCACTTTTCACTTTCATGCATTGGAGAAGGAAATGGCAGCCCACTCCAGTGTTCTTGCCTGGAGAATCCCAGGGACAGAGGAGCCTGGTGGGCTGCCGTCTATGGGGTCACACAGAGTCGGACACGACTGAAGTGACTCAGCAGCAGCAGCAGCAAAGATGATATCATCCTTAAAGGTGACACATTAAATATTCTTCCCTCAAGATTATGACCAAAATTAAGATGTTTACTCTCACCACTTTTTTATCAGTATTATACTGGAGGCCCTAATCAATGTAAAAAGATGAAAAAAAGATATAAAAGTCATACATATTACAAAGGAAGAAATAAAATCATTACCATTGAAACAAGCATTATAATTCACAAAATACTTAGAAACAAATTTAACAAAAGATAAGTAAAACCTCTGCAGTGAAAACTGTAACACATTACTGCCAAGACTCGAGCTGCAATTTAATGACTGCTATCTATTAATATGCTTTGCAAGGAGATTCTGTTCCAGGCATTTTAATGTTTTGAGGAAGTCTTCCTCAAGCCGGACAAAAAGCAATATCCCTGGAAAGATTTGCAGGCCCCTGGAAATGTTGCAGGATCGGGGACCCCTTTCAGGGCCCAAAACTGGGCTCTTGTCTAACACTCGGAAAAGAATTGTCCGAGGAGACATGTGCTGACAAAACAAGAGACTTTATTGGGAAGGGCACCCAGGTGGAGAGCAGTAGGGTAAGCAAACCCAGGAGAACAGCTCTGCCGCGTGGCTCGCAGTCTCGGGTTTTATGGTGATGGAATTAGTTTTTGGGTGGTCTTTGGCCAATCATTCTAATTCAGAGGCTTTCCTGGTGGCACACTCATCGCTCAGCCAAGATGGATGCTAGTGAGAGGGATTCTGGCAAGAGGATGAACAAGCAGTGTCTCCTTTCGACCTTTCCCAAACTCTTCCGGTTGGTGGTGGCTTATTAGTTCTGTATTCCTTATCAGGATCTCCTGTCATAAAACAGTTCATGCAGATGGTTACTATGGTGCCTGGCCAGGGTGGGCGGTTTTAATCAGTGTGCTTCCCCTAACAGAAAGATTTGCATGACTATTACTCAGTACAACTAATTGTTAATTAAATTTTTTATAACAGAATAAAAAAGTCTACAATTACTATGTTTTTTCATCTTCCCACCTAAATAATATTTATGTGCCCTTCTCACAGCACACTATACACAGCACTCCAGGGAAAGCACTACTGGAGACCCAAACACTGTGTCTTGTTGCTTTTCCTTCAGTGTTTCATCAGTACACCCTGCCTACATCATCCTCAACTCTCCATCATCCAGCACCTCTGAAAGCCACTCCAGGGGCAGCCCACTAACCTGGTGGGTGCAGAGCAGTCTCTAGCCCTTGCTGGAAAACAACCCATAACAAGTAGGATGCTCACCTGCTTCTGTAACAGAGGTGGGTACATACAAAGAACCACAATCTACTTCTGGTTTCCATTTTTGAGTTTTTGTGAGCTCAATTCTGACCAGTCTTCAAACAAAACCATTTACCCTGTTAATAAACAAAAGAAACTGTACTTGAATATTTTGTGTAGTATTAAGCAATGTTTGGACTTGTCTTTGTCAACTCAAAATTATATAAGAACTTTTTATATTTAGTTTGTGTTTTCCTAGCTTAGATTGGAGAAGGCAATGGCAACCCACTCCAGTACTCTTGCCTGGAAAATCCCATGGACAGAGGGGCCTGGAGGGCTTCAGTTCATGGGGTCGCTAGGAGTCGGACACAACTGAGCAACTTCACTTTATTTTTTCACTTTCATGCATTGGAGAAGGAAATGGCAACCCACTCCAGTGTTCTCGCCTGGAGAATCCCAGGGACAGGGGAGCCTGGTGGGCTGCCGTTTATGGGGTCACACAGAGTCGGACACTACTGAAGCCACTTAGCAGCAGCAGCAGCAGCAGCAGCAGCTTAGATTAGTAAAGCTAATTAGTAAAAAATTCACTGAGGGTGGGGTGGGGTGGTTTCTAAACGCTTGGTTTATATTATAGAAATTAGCAAAAGGTTTTGTTCTATTCATCAATTCCAAGTTATAAATAAGGGGAAAAGAACAGTTTAATGTCTTTACCATTCGATTGAAACATAAAAAGCAGCATATTTGCCCACAGAAACAAACAGACTCTGTGGTAGGTGGAATAATACCCCCCTCTCAAAGAGGTGCTCATCATAATCCCCAAAACTTGTGAATATATGTGGCAAGGGAGAAGTAAGGTAGCAGATGGAATTAGGTTTGCTAATTAACTGATTTTGAGATGGAGCGATTAGCCTGGATTATTCGGAGAGGCCTGTGTAGTAACAAAGGTTCTTATAAGTGAAAGAGGAGAGGCAGTGTCAGAGTGATTCACCAAGAGAAGGCTCAGCTAGACGTTACTGACTCCGAGGACACCAGCAGCTAAGGAATTCAGACCGCCTCTGGGAGGTGAAAAGGTAAGAAAACAGATTCTTCTCTAGGATGTTAAAGAAATGCAGCCCTGCTGACCCCTTGTTGTTAGCCATAGAGATCCATACACTTATGACCTATAGGATTATAAAATGATAAATTTGTGTTGCTTTAAAGCCCCTAAATTTGTGGCAATTTGTTACAGCTGCAATAGGAAGAAATAGGAAATGAATACAGACTCTTCACTATTAAATCGCATTGTAATTGAGTAGTTTGAACACAAGGTGGCACTAGAGTACCAGATTTGTCAAAGAGGTCCTCATTTTTGTGGTACTAAGGGCAATGATGGATGACTTCCCTGGTGGCTTGAACAATAAAGAATCTGCCTGAAATACAGGAGACCCGGGTTTGATCCCTGAGTCAGGAAGATCTCCTGGAGAAGGGCATGGCAACCCAATCCAGTATTCTCGCCTGGAGAATTCCAAGTCTATGGGGTCGCAATGAGTTGGACATGACAGAAATTAACACCCACAAAGGCAGGGACACAATTTTATTCTAATACAGGTTTTTAAATCATCTCGTCATATTTGCACCTAAGTCTTCTTCAGTGTAGTCGGACACGACTGAGCGACTTCACTTTCGCTTTTCTCTTTCATGCATTGGAGAAGGAAATGGCAACCCACTCCAGTGTTCTTGCCTGGAGAATCCCAGGGACGGGGGAGCCTAGTGGGCTGCCATCTATGGGGTCACACAGAGTCGGACACAACTGAAGCGACTTAGCAGCAGCAGCAGCTTCTTCAGTATTGTTGGTAAGTCCCTCAAATTGGCCTTTTTTTTTTTTTTTACTTGATGTGTAGTTGATTTACAACATTGCATTAGTTTCAGGTGTACTGCAAAGTGATTTGGTCATATGTATGTATATATGTGGACTTCCCAGATGGCTCAGTGGTAAAGAACCCACGTGCCAAGCAAGAGACGCGGGTTTGATCCCTGGATGGGAAAGATACCCTGGAGAAAGTCATGGCAACCCACTCCAGTGTTCTTGCCTGGAAATCCTGTGGACAGAGGAGCCTGATGGGCTACAGTCCATGGAGTCAAAAAGTTGCTACCACAAGTTAGCAACTAAACAGCAATATATATATATACACATATATATATATATACACATACACACACATATATACACACATACATTTTTTTTTTATTCTTTTCCATTATAGGTTTTTACAAGATACTGAATATAGTTCCATTTGCTATACAATTTTTTTTCTTTTTTTAAATTTTATTTTACTTTGCTATACAATTAATCCCTGCTGGTTTTTTATTAATTTTTAATTTGATTTCTGGCAATGATTTTTTTAATCTAGAAATATAAACTATAAATGAATTGAAGTGACGATAATGTGTCACAGGTGTGAGGATTTTTTTGTTCTTGGTGCCTTGAACACTGACAGCAGCCCATAGCAGGCGCCCAATAGACATTTGTTAAATGAAAGAATATCTCATGCCCAATTTGCATATATAAAGTGTCAAGTCTTCTCTCACATTAACCTGAATCATCTGGAACTTGAAGAAAATCTTTTTGTCCAAGAATTTTAAATTTAGCACCATTCATAGAGTCCTCATTTATTCAAATGCACTTACCATGCATTCTTTGTAGTAGAAACGGGACAGCCATGGCTTGTTCTGTGGAGCCTGCTCTGCCCTCCCCCCAGGTGGATCCAATTCTAACGAAACACTCCAGGTGCCTCGCCTCCTTCCAGTGTGTGTGGGTGACTTTAGGGGAGTGCATGGTCTGGGTACAGGCTTCCCCGATGGCTCAGCAGTACAGAATCTGGCTGCAATGCAGGAGATGCAAGAGATGTGGGTTCAAGCCCTGGGTAGGAAAGATCCCCTGGAGAGGGAAATGCAAGCCACTCCAGTATTCCTGCCTGGAGAATCCCATGGACAGAAGAGCCTGGCGGGTTACAGTCCAAGGATAGCAGAGTCAGACATGACTGAAGCGACTGAGTATGCACAGGCGCACGGTCAGGGTAACTGGGGCCCACAGGCAGACCGCTTTGGGAGCAGGGTTTCTAGGGAGACTGCACTTGGCGGCCCTGAATGCTCTGTGCTTGCGGCTCCTTCTGCCCCAGGGCATTGGGTCCCTCCCTTGGCTTGTCTAGTTCTCCAAGTCAAAGAGAGAAAGTGTCCTTTTTTTGGAGTTTCTTTCAGTACACTCTGTCCCCAGACACCCTGTAAATTCTGATTCCTCTCCATGCTTGTAGAACTGTGTCCCTCTCACCCTTTTCATGTTGTTTTGTGGTAGTTGTATAACAAAGTGGCACCGGCTTGTAACTTCCCTGTGGGAAGATTGTATTTTATCCTTTTTTTGTATCCTCAACCCCCAGCCAACACTAGGAACAAAGCAAATGTTTCCGAAAGGTGGAGAGGCAGAAGAATGTCTCATCACTGGACTCACACTGCAGATGAGCAAAATAACTGCTGCTGATTTCTTAATATTTTTTATTAATATGTTAAAATTAATTTTTATTGGCCCTTAGTTGATTTACAATGTTGTGTTAGTTTCTGCTTTATAGCAAAGTGAACCAGTTATACATATACATATATCCACTCTGTTTTAGATTCTTTTCCCATATAGTCCATTACAGAGTACATATAGTCCATTACAGAGTACTGAGTAGAGTTTCCTGTGCTATACAGTAGGTCCTTATTAGTTATCTATTTTAGGATTCCTTAATATTTAAGTATGGGTGTGTGAACTTACGTTTAACCCAGAAGAAAGAAATAGTCAGGATTACATTCATCATTTGGGTATAATTTCCATTTACAAAATTTCCATTTACAAAATTTCCATTTACAAAATCTTAGGATAATAAATATCGTGAGGCCCAAAATAAATGCTGGGTTTCCTCTTTTAAAAAGATAAGGAATTTGAATGCAGATTGTAATGTTTTTCTTCAAAGAGGAATGATTTGCCATTCTTTAATCTGATAAAGCTCTTTATACTTTAGATACAGGCTCAGGCTTTAAATATTAATAACTTCAGAAAGCAGGAATCAAATCCTCAACTTTTCATGAATTAATTATCACAATTTTAAAACTCCAATTTTATAAAGCAAATCATAAAGTGCAAAATGGCTTTTCCAAGTCGGGTATTCTTTTTGGTATAATTCATATGATCAAATAAAATTTTATGTATATTAAATTGAGTATTAACACCATAACTGAAAGTTTCCTGTTTATTGTTATTGAATAATTTTAACTATACATAGTCTGTAAAATGACTATAAGTATCATTTTTAATCAACCTTCATTTTTATCAAAGTGCTATTTGCATAGTATAAAAGTTCAAATATTGCTAAAAGTAACTTTTATAAAACAGAACTCTTTTCTTTACCTTTCTATTCCAATCATCTGCCAAGTAATCAATTTCAACTTTTTAAGCTATTTTCTCTAATTTTACTTTCTTATTTCATTTTTTTTCATTATTTCTTTATTTTTGGTTGCTCTGGGTGTTCATGGTTTGTGGGGGCTTCTCACTGCAGTGGCTTCTCTTGTTGTAGGGCACAGGCTCTGGGCATGTGGGCTTCAGCAGTTGCAGCTAATGGGCTCAGTAGTTTTGACTCCTGAGTTTAAGAGTGTGGGCTCAGTAATTGTGGTGCATGGGCTTAGTTGCTCCTTGGCATGTGAAATATTCTCAGACCAGAGATTGAACCCCTGTCCCCCGCTTTAGCAGGCAGATTCTTATCTACTGCACCACCAGGGAAGTTCTCTTATTTCTAAATAATATGTATATATTATTAGATATATACATTTAATATATATGTATCCATATAATATACATATATACATATAATAATATGTATATCTCCTTGATTCTTCTGAATAGACTCACCTATTGATCTTCCTTGGTGGCTCAGACAATAAAAGCGTCTGCCTACAATGCGGGAGACCCGGGTTCAATCCCTAGGTTGGGAAGATCTCCTGGAGAAGAAAATGGCAACCCATTTCAGTACCCTTGCCTGGAAAATCCAATGGACAGAGAAGCCTGGTAGGCTACAGTCCATGGGGTCGCAAAGAGTCGGACACAACTGAGCAACTTCACTTACTCATGATTTCCTATTACAGATGTCAAGGCTTTCAGCTTATTTATAGCCCCTCTTTCTTTTCCACCATCTTCTCAATAAAATTGTCTTAAATATCTGTTAAATTGATGTTCAGTGTTTTCATAATTTTGACTACATATATATAGCATGTAGTGTATTTTTGCATGCAAGTAGCATGATAATATATCCTTTCTTATATAACTTATTTTTTTCCTGTAATTAGTAATTGCCTCATTTAAAGACATTTTCTTAATTTTCTTTGAATACCTGACTAAATTCCCACATCCTCAACAGCTCTGTAAAATGTCTGTCATTGGATTTTAAGTAACTGTTAAACATTTTAAACAACTATTTAAACATGTTAAATAACTGAAGAACTACATGCCAGGCCCTCAGCCCCTTTCAGTCCAAGATAGTCCTTGTGTCTCCACCCTCCTGTTACAATCTGGATGCTGCCACCATGGGCCTGTTGCTCTCCTGTTTTGCTGGAATTTCCATTCCCCATCACCCTGCAGAGTCCGTCTGCCTCTCTTAGATCTTGTTTCCTCAATCTCTTGTGTCCCAGTGTCCTCCTTCTAAAGTGAGTCCTTTCATGTGAGTGTGTTGCGTGTATAATGTATGTACTTAGTCACTCAGTCGTGTCTGAAGCTTTACAACCTTACAGACATAGCCTGCCAGCCTCCTCTGTCCATGGGGATTCTCTAGGCAAAAATACTGGGATGGGTGGCCATGCCCTGTTCAGGTGCTTTTCCCAACCCAGGTATCAAACCCAGGCCTCTGGCATTGCAGGCAGATTCTTTGCAGTCTGAAACATCCACAAACAGCTTCTTAAGAAAGCTGGTTGGAAAGGACGTGTCTGGACATCCTCCCTGTCTAAACTGTCTCTTTTCTACCCTCTCACTTGATGGAGAGTAAAATTTTCCCTTGGAAATGTGAAGGTCTAGCTTCATTATCTTCTTCCTTCCAATGAGAAATACGATGATGCCGTTCTTGTTTTTTCGTTTGTTTAAGTTTTGGCCGCAGCACAGAGCATGCAGGATCTTAGTTCCCTGACCACAGATGGAGCCCTCGTCCCCTGCAGTGGAAGCACAGACTCTGAACCACTGGACCACCAGGGAAGTCCCGGTCTGATGGCACTCTTACTCACACTTTTCTGCTCATTACCACCTCCCCCAACCTCCCCCTCCACCCCCAACAGGACTTTTAGAAATCTGGTTTTCACAAGTGTTTGCAATTTTTATGGTGATGAGTCTTTTTTTTTTTTTCAATTGTTCAATGGTTTTTAATTTGTTTTTTGTCTTTTATTCAATGGGCTCAAATCTTCAAAGGACCTTTTGTGAAAACAAAAGGCTCATACTCTTTAGCTTTGGAAAATTCTCTTATTTTGTTAACACTTTTCTTCATCATTCTTTTCTGTTATCTCTTTCTGGAGCTCATATTATTTAGCAGTGGGGCCTCCTGGATTGGTCAACTAATTTCTTAACTTTCTTTCTCTTCAGATCAGATCAGATCAGTCGCTCAGTCGTGCCTGACTCTTTGCGACCCCATGAATCGCAGCACGCCAGGCCTCCCTGTCCATCACCAACTCCCGGAGTTCACTCAGACTCATGTCCATCGAGTCAGTGATGCCATCCAGCCATCTCATCCTCTGTCGTCCCCTTCTCCTCCTGCCCCCAATCCCTCCCAGCATCAGAGTCTTTTCCAATGAGTCAACTCTTCCCATGAGGTGGCCAAAGTACTGGAGTTTCAGCTTTAGTATCATTCCTTCCAAAGAAATCCCAGGGCTGATCTCCTTTAGAATGGACTGGTTGGATCTCCTTGCAGTCCAAGGGACTCTCAAGAGTCTTCTCCAACACTACAGTTCAAAAGCATCAATTCTTTGGCACTCAGCCTTCTTCACAGTCCAACTCTCACATCCATACATGACCACAGGAAAAACCATAGCCTTGACTAGCCAGACCTTTGTTGGCAAAGTAATGTCTCTGCTTTTGAATATGCTATCTAGGTTGGTCATAACTTTCCTTCCAAGGAGTAAGCGTCTTTTAATTTCATGGCTGCAGTCACCATCTGCAGTGATTTTAGACCCCCCAAAATAAAGTCTGACACTGTTTCCACTGTTTCCCCATCTATTTCCCATGCAGTGATGGGACCAGATGCCATGATCTTCGTTTTCTGAATGTTGGTTGAGCTTTAAGCCAACCTTTTCACTCTCCGTTTTCACTTTCATCAAGAGGCTTTTGAGTTCCTCTTCACTTTCTGCCATAAGGGTGGTGTAATCTGCATATCTGAGGTTATTGATATTTCTCCTGGCAATGTTGATTCCAGCTTGCGTTTCTTCCAGTCCAGCGTTTCTCATGATATACTCTGCATATAAGTTAAATAAACAGGGTGACAATATACAGGCTTAACGAACTCCTTTTCCTATTTTCTCTTACTGTCCAATTATTTGCCACTTTGCCCTAAGTTTTGGTTTCCCTAGCTACATCCTATGCTTTTCTACTAGATTTTACATTTCTGCCATCTAATTTTTATTTTCCTAGTATTTTTGTTGTTGTCATTCTCTAAATATTATTCTTGTCAAAACTACCATTTTGTTCCTGTCTTATGAATATAATATTTTCCCTTATTTCTCTGAGAACTGTAATGCCTTCCCCCCACCCCATTTTTGTTCTTCCTCCATAGTTTCAGCATCCTTTTTCTTTTTTTACTATACCGGTTTATCAGAGGTGTAATGTGTATGCCATAAAATTTATCCACTGTGTCTAATTCACTGATGTTTAGCATATTTCTTGAGTCAGTCAACCATCACTTCAATCTAATTTCAGAACATTTCCATCACCCACAAAGGTCTCTGGTGCCTGCTTGCATCTCCATTCCTAACCCTAGTCCCAGTCAACCAGTACTCTGGTTTCTGTATCCATACATTTCCCTTTTCTAGGCATTCTGTATAAATAGAACCACAGTGTATGCCCCTCTGTGTCTGCTTTTTCATGTTACGTGCTGTTTTTGAAGGCCATCTTGTTGCAGCATCAGGAGTTCATTCCTCTTGCTTGTTGCACATGGATCATATTTTGTTTGGACAATCAGCAGTTGACTAGACATTTGGATTGTTTCCACTTTGGAGGAATTAGAAACATCTTTTTGTCATTTTAATATTTTATTCTGAATTCTGTATTTCACATTAGAGGATTTTTTTCCCCCAAATGTATGACATTCTCTAGCAGTCTCCTCATAGTTAGAAAGGAGGGCCAAAAAAGTTACTTGGAAGCTGTATGTGTACATGGTGTGAGGTGGTAAAGGGCTTTGTTGTAATTCTTTGGGGAAATCCTCATATCAGTGGTTTTCATCCTTTTCTCTTGAGCTGGTGGAATTTTCCAGAAAAGGCTCTGCCAATGTCTTGGCTGGAGGGTATAATTCTAGTTTCCAGTATTCTGGGAGTTGAAAGGAGGGAGAAGGCTGAGATGTCCCAAATTCTAGGACATAACTCTTCCTTGATCCCTCCATTATCAGTGGGAGGTTCCTGCCTCTTTCAAGTTGTGCCTTGTGTCCCTGAGTCCAGAGACCTTCTGTTTTAGTATCTTTTACTGAGGCAGCTCTCAGAGTAGAGGAGCAGATGTGGAGATGCTTTTTAAATAGACTTTCAAATAGTCTCTCTATTTTTAGCCCTACCATTATCTGCCCCTCCATTCCCACAGCTCTCTGGTGCCAATTTCTGAGCCTCCGGGGTTCTGTTGTATAAAGCAGGATACCTCCCAGCTTCACCCACTGCAAGTTTAGGATTGACTTTCTTGGACCTGCTAATCCGTCTACCACTTTTCCATCTTCTTTGCAGCATCCAGCGTTTTACTGCTATTGTGTTCTTTCCTGTTTCCATTATGGGTTTGTGCTTCTATAAAAATCCTTTTACTCTCATTTTCATAGCATTTTCGTTGGGAAGAGAGTATTTATTCAACGAGCCATCTTTAATGAGAATCACAATTTAATTCTTTAATGAAAAATGCAACTTCCAATTCCAAATAACTTATGAAAATACCTCACCCTCAAGGAAGTGCTGCATAAGCTCCCACTCCTTAACTGCGTGCTGCACATAGCACCTTCTGTCCAAGAGCACAGAGCAGGAAGGAGTGGTGAAGGAGGAGGGGCTTTATAGTGGAGACACCTGATACACCCTCCCACAGCAAGGTGATCAAGGTCTACATCCACAGTGATGAGTCATGCAGACTGTACGCACCCTTGGTGGTCCCACTCCCCTAAACCTGTAACCTCAGTCTAATCATGAGAACACCAGATAAATCCCAATCAAGGGACAATCTACAAAGTACCTGACCACTACTTCTCAAGGGGCTTCCCCAGTGGCTCAGAGGTAAAGAATCCTCCTGCAATGCAGGAGCTGCAGGAGCCGAAGGTTTGATCCCTGGGTCGAGAATATCCCCTGGAGGAGGGCATGGCAACCCACTCCAGTATTCTTGCCTGGAGAATCCCATGGACAGAGAAGCCTGGCAGGCTATGGTCTGTGGGGTTGTAAAGAGTTGGACTGACACAACTGAGCATTCACGCACTACTTTTCAAAACTGTCAAAGTCATCAAAAGCAAGGGAAGACTGGAGAACTGTCATTACTAGGCGGAACCTAAGAAAATATGACAAATAAAGGTAACATAGTAACTTGGGTAGGATCCTGGAACAACAGCAACACAAAAAGAGCATCGGGCCAAATTTAAGGAAATCTAAATAGTGTATGGACTTTGTGTGTGTTTGTCACTCTGTCATGTCTGACTCTTTGAGACTCCATGGACTATAACCCACCAGGCTCTTCTGTCCATAGAATTCTCCAAGCAGAAATACTGGAGTGGGTTGCCATTTCCTTCTCCAGAGGAATTTTTCTGAATCAGGGCTCGAACCTGGGTATCCTGCATTGCAGGTGGATTCTTTACCATCTCAGCCACTAGGGAAACCACTTTAGGTAATGTAGAAAAAAGTAGAAAGTGTTAGTTGCTCAATATTTATGTAGCAATGTTCATTAATTGTGACAAATGTACTAACTATATTAATGGAGAAACAGCAGCAGGACATGTGGAAATTCTTTATTATCTTTGCAACTTTTCTATAGATGTTAAAAGTATTCCTTTAAAAATTTATTAAATTTATTAGGGGACTTCCTTGGTGGTCCATTGGTTAAGAATCTGCCTTCCAATGCAGGGGACATGGGTTTGATCCCTGGTCGAGGAACTAAGATCCCACGTGCTATGAGCCAAGTAAGCCTTCATACTACAACTACTGAGGCTGCATGCCACAACTATAGAGAAGCCGGAGCGCTGCACTGGAGAAGCCCGTGTGCCACAGTGAAGACGCGTAATAGTCAAAATTCTTTTAAATTAAAAATAAATGAATTTCTCATTTATACTTTGGGTATTTTTTGACACCTTTATGCTGACAGAAAGGTACCAGAAATTATCATTTTACAATTTGACTCATATAGACCAAAACTACTAGCATTCTGTTCCAATTCATGTATTTGAATACTTCATGCATTCTCTTTTTCAAATATTTCTTGAGCAAGTACTATGTTCCAGGAAATAAACCTAGTGCCAAGCCACAGAGATTAATAAAATATGATTCCTATCCCACAAGAAATTTGCTTTCTGGAAACACAGACTGTCCTAGAACACTTCTTATCTTCTGCTTCTCTGAAAGCAAACCAGCTACAATGAACACATTTTGCTATAACCTCAGATATGCAGATGACACCACTCTTATGGCAGAAAGTGAAGAGGGGCTAAAAAGCCTCTTGATGAAAGTGAAAGTGGAGAGTGAAAAGGTTGGCTTAAAGCTCAACATTCAGAAAACGAAGATCATGGCATCTGGTCCCATCACTGCATGGGAAATAGATGGGGAAACAGTGGAAACAGTGTCAGACTTTGTTTTTCTGGGCTCCAAAATCACTGCAGATGGTGACTGCAGCCATGAAATTAAAAGACGCTTGCTCCTTGGAAGGAAGTTATGACCAACCTAGATAGCATATTCAAAAGCAGAGACATCACTTTACCAACAAAGGTTCGCCTAGTCAAGGCTATGGTCTTTCCTGTGGTCATGTATGGATGTGAGAGCTGGACTGTGAAGAAGGCTGAACGCCGAAGAATTGATGCTTTTGAACTGTGGTGTTGGAGAAGACTCTTGAGAGTCCCTTGGACTGCAAGGAGATCCAACCAGTCCATTCTGAAGGAGATCAATCCTGGAATTTCTTTAGAAGGAATGATGCTAAAGCTGAAACTCCAGTATTTTGGCCACCTCATGCGAAGAGTTGACTCATTGGAGAAGACTCTGATGCTGGGAGGGATTGAGGGCAGGAGGAGAAGGGGACGACAGAGGATGAGATGGCTGGATGGCATCACTGACTCGATGGATGCGAGTCTGAGTGACCTCCGGGAGCTGGTGATGGACAGGGAGGCCTGGCGTGCTGCGGTTCATGGGGTCGCAAAGAGTCGGACACGACTGAGCGGCTGATCTGATCTGATCTGATCTGATGGGAACCCACTCCAGTATTCTTGCTGGGATAATCCCATGGACAGAGGAGCCTGGTGGGCAACAGTCCATGGACTCATAAAGAGTCGGTCATGACTGAGAGACTGAGACATGCATGCCTTACAAGTACAAAGAAAATAATAGCTGAAATTCCTCTCTAGCTTTTGAACTCTTTTGTTTAGGTGAGACGTGGAATCCATTAAAATTGCATTATCAGTTAAGAAACGTGCGGGAACGATTAGCTAAAAACCTGGTGGAAAGGGCATACTGACGACAGAGAAACAGAACTTCCTCCTCTTTGACATGACGACGCACCCCCTCACCAACAACAGCATTAAGCAGCGCCTCATCAAGAAGGTGCAGGAAGCCGTTCTCGACAAGTGGGTGAACGACTCTCACCGCATGGACAAGCGCCCGCTGGCCCTCCTCTACCTGGCCCACGCCTCGGACGTCCTGGAGAACGCGTTCGCGCCCCTGCTGGACGAGCAGTACGAGGTAGCCACCAAGTGGGTGTGGCAGCTCCTGGACTTGGACCTTGAGGTGGAGTGTCTGAAGGCCGGGACCAACGAGGTGCTGTGGGCGGTGGTGGCCGCCTTCACCAAGAAACTCAAGAGATTCTAATGATGTGCTTTTGAAGCTGGAGGTAGTTTAAAGAAAAGATATATGCACCCCAATGTTCATATCAGCGCTATTTACAATAGCCAAGACATGGAAGCAACCTTAAAGGTGGTGTCAGTGGTGACAAAGGAGTGGATAAAGAAGATGTGGTACATATATACAAAGGAATATTACTTAGCCATAAAAAAGAATGAAAAAACCCATGTCAACAACATGGGTGGATCTAGAGATTATCATACTAAGTGAAGTAAGTCAGATAGAGAAAGACAAATATCATATTGCTTATTGTGGAATCTGGAAAAAAATGATCCAAATGAACTTACTTTACAAAACAGACCACAAACACAGGAAGGGGAAGGGATGGGAATCAGAAACTTACTTTTAGACATTAAAGTCTGAGATGACTATCATCGCAGGTGTCAAGCAGGTAATTCTATATGCAGGTGCCACAAGACGGAGATACAGTAGTGTAAATTCTTGGCTGATGGATGGTATTTAAAGCCATGAGAATGACTGACACCACAGACAGTAATTGCAGAAAGAAAAGACAAGTGCAAATAGTGAGTGCTGGGCCCTTCAGCAGTGAGAGATCAGGAAGAGAGAAGGCAGTCAAGAAGATGGGGAAGGAACGTTGGCTGGTGAGTGAGGAGGAAGGTCTGTACAGTATGGTATGCAGAGAGCCAAGGGAAGGATGCCTTTCAAGGATAAAGCAGGGATGAACCGTATGTATCATCAAATGCTTTGAAGGAGCAAGGGGAAGGCTGAGAATTAGCCCTTAGATTTAGCAATGTAGACGTCACTGCTGCTGCTGCTGCTAAGTCGCTTCAGTCGTGTCCGACTTTGTGCGACCCCATAGACAGAAGCTCACCAGGCTCCCCCGTCCCTGGGATTCTCCAGGCAAGAACACTGGAGTGGGTTGCCATTTCCTTCTCCAATGCATGAAAGTGAAAAGTGAAAGTGAAGTCGCTCAGTCGTGTCCGACTCTTAGCGACCCCATGGACTGGAGACTACCAGGCTCCTCCGTCCATGGGATTTTCCAGGCAAAAGTACTGGGGTGGGGTGCCATTGCCTTCCCCGGTAGACGTCACTAGTGACCTTGATAAGAGCAGCTTGGGATGCACAGCAAGGAGGTGAATCACTTCTCTAGGAGGTCATGTTCTGGAACACAGCTTAAAACACACTGAATGCTTGCCTTCCCTAATAGAATGTAAGAGTTTAGCACATAGTAGGTCTGTATCTTCAACTCACTCCAGTACTCTTGCCTGGAAAATCCCATGGACAGAGGAGCCTGGTAGGCTGCAGTCCATGGGGTCACTAAGAGTCAGACACAACTGAGCGACTTCACTTTCACTTTTCACTTTCATGCATTGGAGAAGGAAATGGCAACCCACTCCAGTGTTCTTGCCTGGAGAATCCCAGGGACGGGGGAACCTGGTGGGCTGCTGTCTGTGGGGTCGCACAGAGTCAGACACGACTGAAGTGACGCAGCAGCAGCAGCAGCACACAAGAAGCTGCCGGTATGAGAGACCTTTACGTTAGGTTTAGAAAACGGGAAGTTTTCCTGCCTTTTGGCATCTCATTCCTTCTTGAGTTCAAGAGAGTTGCCATTCTTACTGTAACAAGTTTTGGATTTTCGTTGTGTTTACTTTCAAACTACCTCCAATTTTTTGTTGTTGCTTTTTGGGTTTTGGCTTTTTTTTGCAAATTTTAAAAAATTAAAGTACAGTTGATTTACAGTGTTGTGTTAGTTTCAAGTGTATAGCAAAGTGATTCGGTTGTACATATACAGCTATTATTTTTAGATTCTTTTTCCTTATACATTATTAAAAAATACTAAGTATAGTTCCCAGTGCTACACAGTAGGTCCTGGTTGATTGTTTTATATATAGTAGTGTGTATATGTTAATAAAGTGAAACTGAAAGTGAAAGTCACTCAGTAGTGTCCAACTTCTTGTGACCCCCATTGACTGTACAGTCCATGGAATTCTCCAGGCCAGAATACTGGAGTGGGTAGCCTATCTCTTCCCAGGGATTAAACCCCAGGCTCCTGCATTGGAGGCAGATTCTTTACCAGCTGAGCCACCAGGGAAGCCCAAGAACACTGGAGTGACTAGCCTATCCTTTCTCCAGTGGATCCTCCCAACCCAGGAATCGAACCAGGGTCTCCTGCATTGCAGGTGGATTCTTCACAAACTGAGCTACAGAGAAGTCCTCATATGTTAATACCAACCTCCTAATTTACCTCTCACTACCCCTTTGGTAACCGTAAGTTTGTCTCCTGTGTTTGTGGGTCTGTTTTGTAAAGTAAGTTCATTTGGATCATTTTTTTCCAGATTCCACAATAAGCAATATGATATTTGTCTTTCTCTATCTGACTTACTTCACTTAGTATGATAACCTCTAGATCCACCCATGTTGTTGACATGGGTTTTTTCATTCTTTTTTATGGCTAAGTAATATTCCTTTGTATATATGTACCACATCTTCTTTATCCACTCCTTTGTCACCACTGACACCACCTTTAAGGTTGCTTCCATGTCTTGGCTATTGTAAATAGCGCTGATATGAACATTGGGGTGCATATATCTTTTCTTTAAACTACCTCCAGCTTCAAAAGCATATCATTAGCATCTCTTGAGTTTCAGTTTGTCCACAAGTACAAGTTCTTCTATATTCTTAACTCACCAAAAGTAAAAAGCTGTATGTATTGGGGTATATTTTGGTAAAGTTCAGTCAAGATACATACCTTAACAACTTTTTGTTGGTATTAAGCTGAGTGAAATGAGTCAGAGGAAGACACATATTGTATGATATCATTTATATATAGAATCTAAAAATGCCAAACTCATGGGAACAGTGAATAGGTTACCGGGGGCTAGAGTAGGGGAGATGGGGAGATGTTGGTCAAAAATTGCAAACTACCATCTATAAGATGAATGAGTTCTGGAGATCTAATGTACAGCTTGGTGATTATAGTTAATAATATTGTATTATTTACTTGAAAGTTTCTAAGAGAGGAGATCTTAAATATTCTCACCACAAAACAGAAATGGGGTAACCATGTGATGGAGATATTATCTATGGCTATGGGGGTCATCAGGGCTTCCCAGGGGGTGCTAGTGGTAAAGAACCTGCTTGCCAATGCAGGAGATGTTAGAGACGCAGGTTCGATCCCTGGCTCAGGAAGATCCCCTGGAGAAGGGGATGGCAACACACTGCAGTATTCTTGCCTGAAGAAACCCCATGGACAGAGGAGCCTGGCAGGCTATAGTCCATTGGGTCACAAAGAGTTAGACAAGACTGAAGTAACTTAGCACACACGCATGGTAGTCATCACTTTGCAATACTTAAGTGTATCAGATCAATAGGTTTCACACCTTAAATCTCCATACTGTTGTATGTCAATCATGTTTCAATGAAGTGAGGAAATTTTTGCTTTCTATAATCTTATCTTATATTTGTATATTTTCACTATTAAATCATAAAAGTGAATTGTTCCATAAAGTTAACTGGGTTATATACATCTATTGATGCTGTGTATAGTGTGGACTTCACCTGAATCACTCCTAGAATTGCTGTATCAATACACAACTGTTACCATAGCTTTATAATAAATCCCAATATCTGGGAGGACCTGTCCTTCCACAAAATTGCATTGGTGATTCTGAGCCCTTTGCTCTTCCATATAATTTTAGGAACATCATATCAAGTTTCTCGAGCCATCCTATTGGGATTTTGATTGGTATGACATTGACTGTACAGATTTATTAGAAGGAACTGACATCTTTATGACATTGAGTCTGTCTAGGGACATAGCATAACTTTCTGTGTAAATTAAATATGACTCCACATTATTTGCAGCTCCTTCTATTAAGAGATAGAGTCTATTCTGCCACCTCTTGAATCTGGGCTGAATTTGCTCTCCACTCTTATCCAATAGAATGTAGCAGAAGTGACATCTTGCAAGTTTCAGAGCTTGGGAGAAATAAAGTGATATGGTGTCTGCCTTCATCTTCTTGGAATGCAGCCTTGAGACCATCATACCATAAAGAAGCCCAGGACAAAAGGGCCTATGGAAGAGAACCTCAGCTGTCCCAGCAAAGTTCAGCAGCCCACCAGCTGACCTGCCAGCTGAAGGCACCTGTGCATATGAGCCTCATTGAAAGCAGCAGAGAACTGCTCAGCCAACGAGAGAATTACGTGAATGGCATTGATTTAAGCTGTTAAGTTTTGGTGTGTTTTATTCAACAACAAAGACTAGTCAGGGCTTCCCAGGTGGCACCAGTGGTAAACAACCCACCTGCCAATGCAGGAGACATAAGAGACACAGGTTCAATCCCTGAGTCGTGAAGATCCCCTGGAGGAGGGCGTGGCAACTCACTCCAGTATTCTTATCTGGAGACTCCCATGGACAGAGGAGCCTTACAGTCTACGGTCCATAGTGTTGCAAAGAGTTGGACACGACTGAAGCAACTTGGCACACACACAAGCAAAGGCTAGTTGAAAGAGAAACTGGTACCTAAAAATGAGGTGCAGTTACAATAAAAACCTAACACGTGTCATGGTCTTAACACTGGGTAGTAGATAGAAGCTGGAAGGGTAGCAAGGAGACTATTAGTAGAAGCTGGAAAATCAGTGAGGAAGCTAGTATTTTTTATTTTATGCTATTTTATTTATTTATTGGCTGTGCTGAATCTTTGTTGCTGCACTTGGGCTTTCTCGAGTTGCAGCGAATGGGGGCTACTCTCTAGTTGCAGTGCAGGGGTTTCTTACTGCAGTGGCTTCCCTTGTTGTGGAGCATGGGCTCTAGGTGCACGCAGGCTTCAGTAGTTGAGGCACTTGGGCTTAGTTGCCCCGTGGTCTGTGATCTTCCTGGACCAGGGATCAAACTCGTGTCCCCTGTGTTGGCAGGTGGATTCTTTACCACTGGACCACCGGAGAAGTTCAGGAAACTACTATTGAAGTCTGGAAGGATGGTAAATCATGTCTTGTGCTAGTGAAAAATTGGCAAGATTATTACCAATAAACATCACATAAAGCAGAAGAACCACCTGGTCAACCTGTAGAATCATGAGAAATATTGAATTATTGTCTCATTAAGACAATAAATTTGGGGGTAGTTTATACAAAAAATAGTTGAAGGATAAATTCATGAATCTGGTTGTCTTGAACTGAATTGTGTCCCCTCAGAAATTATATATTTTAGAATGGGACACAGAAAGGCTTCATTTGTGAACAAGTTTATCAACTTGGCTGTAGAGTGATCAGGTGGGAGCAATAAAATCACATCAGGGAACCCACAAAGGCCAAAAGTGGCGATCTTTTCTCTAGGACTGTTCAATTTCACTAGGGAGAGACTTCTAGTTTCTCAGCCATGTGGTAGCTATCTTGCTGCAGGTATTCTCAGAGAGAATGATTGGTGGTGGAGATAGAAGGAATGATGATCATCCTTCTTCTGGCTCATCCCGCACAAAGAAGACAAAATGATAAATCCTGATAACAGACTCAGATTTCCCAATTATCTTTTCAGTGCCTTACTGGAAAATATAAACACAACAAGGATCCCCAGACATCTGTTTTTCCATCAGTTCTAAGTCCTACATCTCATTTTTGCCTACCAACATACGTCCGATCTTTGGTCTCAAAGCTCTCTAGGGTTCTAGCAGTCAAATCTTCCTTCTTGCCCCAGTCTTCCTTTCAGTCAGTTCAGTCACTCAGTCATGTCTGACTCTTTGCAACCCAATGGACTGCAGCACACCAGGCTTCCTTGTCCATCACCAACTCCTGGAGCTTGCTCAAACTCATGTCCATCGAGTCGGTGATGCCATCCAACCATCTCATCCTCTGTCATCCCCTTCTCCTCCTGTCTTCAATCTTTCCCAGCATCAGGGCCTTTTCCAATGAGTCAGTTCTTCACATCAGGTGGACAAAGTATTGGAGTTTCAGTTTCAGTGTTAGTCCTTCCAATGAATATTCAGTACTGATTTCCTTCAGGATTGATGGTCGGGTCTTCTTGCAGTCCAAGGGACTCTCAAGAGTCTTCTCCAACACCACAGTTGAAAAGCATCAATTCTTAGGCGCTCAGCTTTCTTTATAGTCCAACTCTCATATCCATACATAACTACTGGAAAAACCATTTTCCTTTGGAGCCCTTTAAAGATATGCCTTTCTCTGCCTTTTAAAATGGCATCTATCTTGTTTTCATCAACTGATGGACTATTTACCTTTTATTTCATTATTTGGGTTTATATATTTTTTCATTCATAAATTGTAACTATAGAGAAGTCTCGAGAGATTAAAAATAAACAAGCGTGATCAACTCTTTCATGAAAAATATGTAGGCACAATTAGATCTTTTTGCAGAGAGTCAAAAGCATCTTAAGATTATGATCAAATTAAAGAGAAATACTTTGCAATACTATAAGAAAGCAACATTCTCTATCAAATCATATATGCTCAGTTATTAATGCTGGCTTTACCACCTGCTAGTCATATTATCTGGGGCAAATTATTGGATTTCTCAGAACCTCAATTTCCTCTTCTCTAAATGGGATTAATACCTTAATTATTTTTAAGCATTATAAGCACATACAATGTGCTTAATAAATCTGCTTCATTTTTGCTTTGAAATGAATAAATAAAATTGGAAATTAGTGAAATATGCATCAAGACTGGTCAAGCAAATTTGAAGAGTAGGTTAGTGATCCTTTTGCTTACCGACATTGTACTAGGAAATCTATTGTAAAGAAAAGAACATTTTCATTTTGAGGGGTTTTAGTCTATTATCCGGAGAAGGCAATGGCACCCCCACTCCAGTACTCTTGCCTGGAAAATCCCATGGACAGAGGAGCCTGGTAGGCTGCGGTCCATGGGGTCACAGCGACTTCACTTTCACTTTTCACCTTTATGCATTGGAGAAGGAAATGGCAACCCACTCCAGTGTTCTTGCCTGGAGAATCCCATGGATGGGGGAGCCTGGTGGGCTGCCATCTATGGGGTTGCACAGAGTCGGACACGACTAAAGCGACTTAGCAGCAGCAGCAATCATCCAGTTAAGTTTTGTCTTTAAAAACCATACTGCTTGACCTCTTCCTCAAGAATTTTCCCCATCTCTTCCTTGTGTCTCATAAGTCTTACCTGTTTGAAAAGAAGATGGATGAAGTGTGTCACCCATGGTCCCAGCAGGAAGCTGACTTCACCTCAAATAGTTCCAAAGAAGGGACTTTAACAAGGGGACTCCTTCAGGACACAAGCACAGGCTACTGAGGCACCCAAAGGCTGGCAGTCACACTGGGGAGCCATTACTACAGCAAAGACAAGAGGGCCAAAGGGGAGGAATAGAAGGACTGGACCCCCAGTGGAGTTGAGATGGGGAGGAGGAACCACCCAACAGAATCCCAGCAAATGGAGGAAGGCAGCAAATGTCTGAGGCTTAGCAAAACAGGAAGGAAGAGAGGAAGAAATAACCCAGCACGCCTTTCTTCTCCCATCTTCAGTCCGCCTTGGCTCCTGGAAGCCAGTTGTCAAGGGAGCCTGAGCCATGCCATCTACACGGTTCAGCTTCCTGGGCCCCAGAGCAAGGTGGAGAGTGCCGCTCCAGGGAGCAAAAAGAGAATGGTCAGTATGTGAAGATTTTAAGAAATACTTGTTGCATTTATTGAGTTAGACAAGGCTGTGGTCCTAGTGTGATTAGATTGGCTAGTTTTCTGTGAGTATGGTTTCAGTGTGTCTGCCCTCTGATGCCCTCCTGCAACACCTACCGTCTTACTTGGGTTTCTTTTACCTTGGACGAGGGGTACCTCCTCACCGCTGCCCCTCCTGACCTTGAACGTGGAGTAGCTCCTCTTGGCCCTCCTGTGCCTGCGCAGCCACCGCTCCTTGGATATGGGGTTTCTCCTCTCCGCCACTGCCCCTGACCTCGGACGTGGGGTAGCTCCTCTCAGCCACCGCCCCTCAGGCATGGGGTCCTCCCAGCTTCTGCCCCTGACCTCGGACGTGGGGTAGTACTTTGGCCACCTCATGCGAAGAGTTGACTCATTGGAAAAGACTCTGATGCTGGGAGGGATTGGGGGCAGGAGGAGAAGGGGACGCCAGAGGATGAGATGGCTGGATGGCATCACCGACTCGATGGACATGAGTTTGAGTGAACTCTGGGAGTTGGTGATGGACAGGGAGGCCTGGCATGCTGTGATTCATGGGGTAGCAAAGAGTCGGACACGACTGAGTGACTGACCTGAACTGAACGGATGCATTTATTGTTGTTCAGTCACTATCATGCCCAATGCTTTGCAACCCCATTGCCAGGCCTCCCTGTCCCTCATTATTTCCCAGAGTTCGCTCAAGTTCAGGTCCATTGAGTTGGTGATGCTATCCAGCCATCTCATCCTCTGCCGCCCTCTTCTCCTTTTGCCTTCAATCTTTCCCAGGGTCTTTTCCAATGAGTTAGCTTGTTGCATTACTTTGGGGAAAATCAATATGTGTGAAAACTCTAAACATTCTCAATGATAAAACAGGAAACTGCAAGCCATCTTGTAAAAAACTTTTTTCTTTACATTTGATGCCTGTCATATGTAGAAATAGATGAGGATAGAAATGCAGGCCTTCCCAGTTAGAAAGCAGGATTGTTTCATATTGCATGTTTTGTGCCTTATTAAGGTGTCTTCTAGTCTATCACTTTGATAATGGAACCAACTGCCACTCAGAGGAAAGAGGTGCCAAAATAGCTCTGAACTCGTGGAACCCACCAGGCTAAAGTAACAAGGACAGTTTTCAGTGTGTGCAAGAGTGCAATTTCAGAAAATGTCTCAGCCTTGTCATGGATGTCTCTAAGGATTTGTTTAAAAAATTCAAATGCCGCAGATTTATTTATTTTATGCTAGGAAATCCACTGTGCCTTCAGTTATAAGCTCTAGATGACACTTAGTTTAATATGATCCTCAGAATGAGAGTATATATTCCTTGCCTTTTACTTAAACCTAATGGTATGCCAAGCAGCTTTCCCTTTTATTAATAATAAAGACTGATCTTAGTATATGATTCAAAATTATGTCCCATTCAGCAAAGCTGTGCCTGACATTTTGGTGCTCTGTGTCAGTATAAATACTTATCAAGTCATGTGTCTTATTTCAGGTTGATGCCTTTTTCTACTAGGAATCAGTGGATAGGATTCAGGGGCCTGTGTAACCCTTCAAATTGATTACAAAGTGTTTGGCACACATACATTTTTCTAGGAAGAAAAATCTATGGTTTCACAGATTCTCCAAAGCTGTGCCTTCCTTTGCTTTCTTAAATTAATTAGCATTCCTCATCTAGTTTTCATTAACTAATGGCCCATCTACCTTTTATCTCCTCGTTTGGGTTTACATATTTTCATTTATTAACTATCATTACAGAGGATTCTTAGGAGAGAGAAAAGATACACATGTGTGATCAACTGCTTTTAAGAACCATGGCTGAATACAAATCTACTAAAAGGGACACTGAGTGAAAGATGAGAGAGCTTTAAACAAATTTTTTTCAAAGAGATAGGATTTACAACAAAGACACCCTCTCTGACAGTCTTGTTGGCTAGTTTTACGGTGCTTTAGGTGAAGAGTTTGGGATATAAAAAATAGAAAGTAAGATAGTCTTTCCCTGATTCTAATGATGTGTCCCTGAACAGAATTGGTCTAATGATCCTGGATCCCTTCTCTTTTTCAGAACTTCATCCTATTTATTTCCAAATAAATACAAGATGGTAGGACAATGTTTGTGAGCCTGCCAAAATGACTACAAGCATGGATAAAATAACAGGGAGTCCATGCTAGGAATGGTACGTTGATATAAAGGAATTGTTGTCTGTTTGGGCAAGTCTTACACAGATACCGGGTAAGGAAGAGGTCTCAAACTCAAATGCATTTTGGGACCTGGGCTTTTAGGAGATGGGCAAATAATGCTGAACCAAAGAAGTTATGCTCTCTATCCAAAGGGGGCAGTCTTTAGTCAACTCCACTTTTTTGAATGGAAAAAAAAAAAAGGATTTGTAGAAGTTGGCAACTAATTCAAAACATTTTAAAACACTGTGTGGGATGAACATATGTTTCGAGGGTGTATTTGGCCCAAGGGGTACCGGTTTGGGATCTCTGGTGTAAAACCGTCGTTCCCAAGCCTGGCTGCAGATCAGAATCATCTGTGGAGCTTAAAAAACACAGATGCCCGGTCCCCTCCTCAGACTGGCTGAATCACATCTCTGGGGGTGACACTGACGTCCAGCCAAGTTTAAGAACCACCAGAGCAAAGAATGGTTGATGCAACAGCATCTACCATCTTTAAAACTACGAAATTAAAAGTCGATCACAATAAAGGGAGTCAGAAGAGAAATGAACAAACTGTCCTCATGGAGAGCAGACATAGTGAAGACTTACAGGAATACTTCTTTTTAAACGAGTCTCCCGTGTGTCAAATTTTGTCTTCCTGATCTTTTTAGAGAGCTCTGCATTCTAATATAGTAACCACTAGCCATGTGCAGCTACTTAAATTCAAAGTAAAATCTTGAAAAATGTAAAACTCAGGTCATCCTTAGATGCACTAACCGCATTTCAAGGGCTAAGTAGCCACATGTGGCTTGTGACTCCTCGGACAGTACAGATACAGGAAATTCTCGATGTTGCAGGAACTTCTATTGGACAGCCCAAGTAGAGAGAGTGTATATGAAAATCAAGAGAGCTTTGTAGACTTTTTAAGCCATTCATGTGGAATTCTGATATTTCTAGGGGTTAGTGATTGTTAGCACGGAAAAAATTTTCTAAATTGTCCACATAGATCTATGCCCTGAAAAAGAGTGATGCTTAACCTAATGCAAATTAATTAGTAGATATGGAGATATTTTTAAGTGCAAAAGTATTCAGTGCAATCATTGGACAAATATTTATTCAGTGCCTTCTACCTGCCAAGCACTCTTTGTGTTTTTAAATTATTCATGGAATGGAGTAAGGTTAAAAAAATTGGCTTGGGCAGCTTCCAAGAGCTCTATTCTCAGGTATAAATATCACCTTTAGTTTTCAGTCTGTTTTCCCCTTTTAATTCTCGGGAGCTCCCCTTTTGAATGCAATAGCTTTCATTAGGTTGAGACATGTTTTTTGGAATGTGTAATGGAGCTTAATGATTTAAAAAGAAGAAGATAAAGGCAGCGATGGCTAACAGCAGAGCAGTTTCTCTTTGCTGAAAATTGTAGATGTCTGGTGATGGGTTTTGATCTGACTGTACTAGGTGGGGATGTGACACTCTGCCCAGTGGGGTGACATCAGAACAATATTCTACACAGTCACTCCTCCACAGTCAGTGCATGCTTCTCACTCCTATTCAAATGGCATGCAGAAGGATAAAACTCCAGAAGGATGGACAAGAGAGAAAGAACCCTAAAGTCAAGGGCTTTCAGGCCTTGGAGTTAAATACAAACTTTTAAATTTGTACAGAAACTGGAACTCTTGAGAATCAGAACATCTTAAATAAAGAAGCATATGTTTAGGTACAAAAATCATAAAATAACCTAGAGAAAGTATTGTTGGATAATGTTAAGGTACGACCAACCTTGAAAGTGAAAAGTAAAAGTGTTGGTTGCTCAGTCATGTCCGACTCTTTGCTACCCCATGGACTGTAGCTTGCCAGGATCCTCTGTCCACAGAATTCTCCAGGTAAGAATACTGGAATGGATTGCCATTCCCTTCTCCAGGGGATCTTCCTGACCCAGGGATCGAGCCCAAGTCTCCTGTATTGCAGGCAGACTCTTTACCATCTAAACCACCAGGGAAGCCCGAGCTTAGTGATAAATAATTACTGGATGCAAGATGGGAGTAAATGTAGCCATTCAGAGGGTAGAATGGCTTAGTGCCTAGAAGTCTCTAATCATGAACAGTTAATGAATTCCTCAGGGACATATGGGTTGGATTTTAAAATGGTCCAACATGTTAACTGATTTTTTTGTCTGTAGCATAAATCTCATTGGGTATTTTATAGTCTCTGTATGGCTCTTAGGATAATGATAATTAAGGCTGGAGCTGCTTCTGGAATGCAGTAAATACTTGAGTCCTTATCTTGGTAATGGTTACATATCTCGGATAGTGTTAAGGAGTCATGACTAAGGGACTTAATTCTGGGAATTTTGCTGCTGGTCCTCCTTTCAGGACTGCAAACCCTAGTTATCTAATCTTACCTCATAGCATGAACCACCTCCTGTATGAAAATGGCAGCCAGGCCTATTGGTTCAGCATCAGTGAGTGACTTGCACACAATAAATGCCACAGTGGCTTGAGTCACTTACTCCCTCTCTTACACACACACGTCTATATTTATAATCCGTAGGAAAGACATGCCAGGCTGGGCTAGGTGGTAGGGACAACATATCGATAAAACACAGAACTTAGCCTTGAGGAACTCATATTCTAGAAGGGAAACTCTATGAGTAAACAAATAATCATGTGATGTTGTTGTGTTCAGTCACTCACTGTTGTCTGACTCTTTGGACCCCATGGACTGCAGCATGCCAGGCTTCCCGATCCTTCACTATCTCCCAGAGATTGCTCAAATTCACATCCATTGAGTCAGCGATGCCATCCAACCATCTCGTCCTCTGTTGTCCCCTTCTCCTCCTGCGTTCAATCTTTCCCAGCATCAGGGTCTTTTCTAATGAGTCAGCTTTCCTCATCAGGTGGCCCAAGTATTGGAGCTTCAGCTTTAACATCAGTCCTTCCAGTGAAAATTCAGGATTGATTTCCTTTAGGATTGACTGGTTTGATCTCCTTGCAGTCCAGAGTCTTCTCCAACACCACAGTTTAAAAGCATGAATTCTTGGGCCTTCTTTGTGGTCCAACTCTCATATCCATACATGATTACTGGAAAAACCGTAGCTTTGACTATACAGACCTTTGTTGGCAAATTAAAGTCTCTGCTTTTTAATATACTGTCTAGGTATGTCATAACTTTTCTTCCAAGGAGCAAGCATCATTTGATTTCATGGCTGTAGTTACTATCTGAAGTGATTTTGGAATCCAAGAAAATAAAGTCTGTCACAGTTTCCATTGTTTCCCCATCTATTTGCCATGAAGCAATAGGATCAGATGCCATGATCTTAGTTTTTTGACTGTTGAGTTTTAAGCCAGCTTTTTCACTCTCTTTTTTCACTTTCATCAAGTGGCTCTTTAGTTCCTCTTCGCTTTCTGCCGTCAGGATGGTATCATCTGTGTATCTGAGGTGATTGATATTTCTCCTGACCATCTTGATTCCAGCTTGTGCTTCATCCAGCCTGGAATTTTGCATGGTATACTCTGCATATAAGTTAAATAAACAAGGTGACAGTATACATCCTTGATGTTCTCCTTTCCCAATTTGGAATCAGTCTGTTTTTCCATGTCCAGTTCTAATGGCTGCTTCTTCATCTGCATACCTGTTTCTCAGGAGGCAGGTAAGGTGGTATGGTATTCTCATCTCTTGAAGAATTTTTCACAGTTTGTTGTGATCCACACAGTCAAGGCTTTAGCATAGTCAATGAAGCAGAAGTAGATGTTTTTCTGGAATTCTCTTGATTTTTCTATGATCCAATGGATGTTGGAAATTTGATCTCTGGTTCCTCTGCCTTTTCTAAATCCAGCTTGAACATCTGGAAGTTCTCGGTTCACGTATGTTGAAGCCTAGCTTGGAGAATTCTGAGCATTACTTTGCTAGCATGTGAAATGAGTGCAATTATGTGGTAGTTTGGACATTCTCCGGCATTGCCCTCCTTTAGGGTTGGGATGAAAACTCACCTTTTCCAGTCCTGTGACCACTGCTGACTTTTCCAAATTTGTTGGCATATTGAGTGCAGCACTTTAATAGCATCATCTTTTAGGATTTGAAATAGCTCAACTGGAATTCCATCACATCCACTAGCTTTGTTCATAGTGATGCTTTCTAAGGCCCACTTGACTTTGCATTCCAGGATGTCTGGCTCTAGGTGAGTGATCATACCAGCATGGTTATCTGGGTCATGAAGATATTTTTTATATAGTTCTTCTGTATATTCTTGCCACCTCTTCTTAATGTCTTCTGCTTCTGTTAGGTCCATACCATTTCTTTCCTTTATTGTACCCATCTTTGCATGAAATTTTGCCTTGGTATCTCTACTTTCTTGAAGAGATCTCTAGTCTTTTCCATTCTATTATTTTCCTTTATTATTTTCTATTTCTTTCCAGTGATCACTGAGGAAGGCTTTCTTTTCTCTCCTTGCTATTCTTTGGAACTCTACATTCAAATGGGTATATCTTTCCTTTTCTCCTTTGCCTTTAGTTTCTCTTCTTTTCTCAGCTGTTTGTAAAGCCTCCTCAGACAACCATTTTGCCTTTTTGCATTTCATTTTCTTGGGGATGGTCTTGATTACTGAGTCCTGTACAATGTCACAAAGCTCCATCCATAGTTCTTCAGGCACTCTATGTATCAGATCTAATCCCTTGAATCTGTTTGTCACTTTCACTATATAATTGTAAGGGATTAGGGATATAGGTCATTCCATTCAGGTATGAATGAAAACCACTTGGCTTTCCTACTTTACCTACTTTCTTCAACTTAGCAGTTTTCCCTACTTTCTTCAATTTAAGTCTGAATTTGGCAATAAGGAGTTCATGATTTGAGCCACAGTCAGCTCCTGGTCTTGTTTTTGCTGACTGTATAGAGCTTCTCCATCTTTGGCGGCAAAGAATATAATTGATTTGATTTCGGTGTTGATCGTATGGTGATGTCCATGTGTAGAGTCTTCTCTTGTGTTGTTAGAAGCAGGTGTTTGCTAAGCAGTGCATTCTCTTGGCAAAACTCTATTAGTCTTTGCCCTCCTTCATTCTGTACTCCAAGGCCATATTTGCCTTTTATTCCAGGTGTTTCTTGACTTCCTACTTTTGCATTCCAATAGCCTATAATGAAAAGGACATCTTTGGGGGTTTTAGTTCTGAAAGGTCTTGTAGGTCTTCATAGGACTGTTCAGCTTCAGCTTCTTTGGCATTAGTGGTTAGGACATAGATTTAGATTACTGTGATATTGAATGGTTGACCTTGAAAATGAACAGAGATCATTCTGTCGTTTTTGAGATTGCACCCAAGTACTGCATTATTGACCATGAGGGCTACTGCATTTCTTCCAAGGAGTTCTGGCCCACAGTAGTAGATATTCTTCTAAGGGATTCTTGCCCACAGTAGTAGATATAATGGTCATCTGAATTAAATTTGCCCATTCCGGTCCATTTTAGTTCACTGATTCCTAGAATGCAATAACAGAAATATAAAATTGGGGGAATGATATATATACATAAAAGAGGAGTTGTTTAGGGACTGTGGATAGAAAGTCCTTTCTTACTTGGTGTTGATTTTATAAAAAAGATGAAGAACAATAAGAATAAAGAAAATGTTGGTGTGTTGCTAGATCCAAGGCTGTAATATTACTGTTTTAATCTTGGTCATCATCCTGTGTTGAAATAGGCCCCTTAACTTCCTACTCCCAGACTGAAATCACCTGAGGAAAAGACCTGAAATGAAGCTGAGAAAGAACCAAGTAGTGGATGGGAAATCAATCTTAATACCTAGATATGTCTGAATATGAAACGATAAAGAGGTGGGTCTATTATTTAGACTGGTTGCATTAGGCTGTGTGGAGTAGCACATGGCAAAGGAGCGCCTCAGCTCAGTGTTAGGAATAGTTCATAGTCTAGCCTTTCAAAACAGCAAGAGTGGAGCTGACGGGTGAATTGTGAGGAGCTGTGATCTAGAACAGCACAAAATGCAAATGAAGTTTACACAAATACTTCAAGAAATAGAAGCAAAACCTCGGCTTTGGCTAAGTTGCTTTGTGACCTTTTGTATGTTAGGTAGACCTGGTCATAAGTGAACAGTCATCTTTGTATTGACATTACGAAAAGCGGGGCCGTCAGCCCTAATTGCAAAGTATCACTATAGGTGGGGTAATAAGCTTACATGAATCTTGAATATTTGAAAAGACTGTAAGTCCTTGAATAAATTTTTCTCTGGATGGCAAGAAGTCTTGCTGGAACTGTTTGTGATCTTGTCCCTGCTCCCATTTCATCTGAATTTACACCCTGCCTAAGATCAAGAGGTCTCAGGTAGAACTGTCCTCCACCTGTGTACTATGGTATTAATATCCCAAACTACTCAAGGGGAATGAGTCCTTTGATCTATTTCACTGCTTAGCAGTCAGCCAGCATGCTCTGGCACTGCCTTTAGGCTGGCTCTGTTCTGATTGGCTGGTGCAGTAACTATACCAATTGGAATATTTGGGGTATTTACCTTGCTGTATTACCAAAAGATAGAGCTGTGCCTGAGGTGGAAGTATAAAATAAGGCAGGGGATTTTAATCGGCACACTCAAATTTATACTTTCAAACTGGCCAACTCAAACTTGAAAATAGTCTTCTTGGATGATTCCTCTTCAGAACATACTAAAAACAACATTAAATTTTTTCCTTCAGATATTTGTAGAATATTCATTCAATATCCATACATTCATTTGGATGTATAAATGATGGCCTGATGGCTAAGAAATCACTCATGTTGTCAGCAGTTGTGCTTACATGTTAGATCTCATAGAAGATTGTGGTCAGTTTATTTTATTAAATAATAAATTACCTTTCTTTTGAGCTATGCTCCTCCCCGCTTGGCACATTATGTAACAGTGTTAGTTCAGTTCAGTTCGGTTCAGTCGCTCAGTCGTGTCTGACTCTTTGCGACCTCATGAATCGCAGCACGCCAGGCCTCCCTGTCCATCACCAACTCCCAGAGTTCACCCAGACTCACGTCCATCGAGTCAGTGATACCATCCAGCCATCTCATCCTCTGGCGTCCCCTTCTCCTCTTGCCCCCAATCCCTCCCAGCATCAGAGTCTTTTCCAATGAGTCAACTCTTCGCACGAGGTGGCCAAAGTACTGGGGTTTCGGTTTTAGCATCATTCCTTCCAAAGAACCCAGGGCTGATCTCCTTCAGAATGGACTGGTTGGATCTCCTTGCAGTCCAAGGGACTCTCAAGAGTCTTCTCCAACACCACACTTCAAAAGCATCAATTCTTCGGCACTCAGCTTTCTTCACAGTCCAACTCTCACATCCATACATGACCACTGGAAAAACCATAGCCTTGACTAGACAGACCTTTGTTGGCAAAGTAATGTCTCTGCTTTTCAATATGCTATCTAGTTGGTCATACCTGAGAAGGCAATGGCAACCCACTCCAGTACTCTTGCCTGGAAAATCCCATGGACCGAGGAGCCTGGTAGGCTGCAGTCCATGGGGTCTCCAAGAGTCGGACACGACTGAGCAACTTCACTTTCTCTTTTCACTTTCATGCAGTGGAGAAGGAAATGGCAACCCACTCCAGTGTTCTTGTCTGGAGAATCCCAGGGATCGGGGTAACCCTAGTGGGCTGCCGTCTTTGGGGTCACACAGAGTTGGACACCACTGAAGCGACTTAGCAGTTGGTCATAACTTTCCTTCCAAGGAGTAAGCGTCTTTTAATTTCATGGCTGCAATCACCATCTGCAGTGATTTTGGAGCCCCAAAAAATAAAGTCTGCCACTGTTTTCACTGTTTCCCCATCTATTTCCCATGAAGTGATGGCACCAGATGCCATGATCTTCATTTTCTGAATGTTGAGCTTTAAGCCAACTGTCACTCTCCTCTTTCACTTTCATCAAGAGGCTTTTTAGTTCCTCTTCACTTTCTGCCATAAGGGTGGTGTCATCTGCATATCTGAGGTTATTGAGATTTATTCTGGCAAACTTGATTCCAGCTTGTGCTGGAATCCAGCTTCTTCCAGCCCAGCGTTTCTCATGTTGTACTCTGCATATAAGTTAAATAAGCAGGGTGACAATATACAGCCTTGACGTAGTCCTTTTCCTATTTGGAACCAAGTTGCACCTAAATACAAGCAGTAAAACCAAACAAGAGAAAACACTGGAAGAGCTGAAAACATGTAATTTTATGTCTTTGGGTTGGGACCTCCATATTTGTGGCTAATAAAAAGAAATGTAAGAAGCTGTACTAATTCATTCCATAATGTCAGATCTCTGCTAGTCAGGCAAAAATGAACATGAAGATTTGCACTCACCTTGCTATCTGTGACAGACAGCGTGACCCCATTTAGGTTAAGAGAGGGGCAATAAGAATTTTCAAAATCTTTGTAACTAACCTGAGAAAACCATACTTCAAAAAGACACATGCACCCCATGTTCATTGCAGCACTATTTACAAATAGCCAGGACATGGAAGCAATCTGGATGTCTATCGACAGATAAATAGATAAAGAAGATATGGTATATATATATACAAAGGATGATTATGCCACCATTGGAAAGAACAAAATTGGGCCATTTTTTTAGACGTGGATGGACTTAGAGATTGTCATACTGAGTAAAGTAAGTCAGAAAGAGAAAAACAAATACTGTATATTAACACATATATATGGAATCAAGAAAAATGATACCTATTTGCAGGACAGAAATAGAGATGCAGATGCAGAGAAAAGGCTTGTGCACACAGTTGGGGAAGGAGCGGGTGGGGTGAACTGGCAGAATAGCATTGACATAAATACACCACTATGTGTAAACCAGACAGCTAGTGGGAAGTTGCTGTATAGTAAGGAGCTCAGCTCAGCGCTCTGTGATGACCTGGAGGGGCGGGATGCAGTGGGTGGGAGGGAGACTGAAGGGTAGGGAATATGTGTATATCTGTAGCTGATTCACATTGTTGTGCAGCAGAAACCAATAAAGCATTGGAAAGCCATTATCCTCCAATTTAAAAACAGAAACACGCAAATAAATTAAAAAAAAAACTTTATAATGAGGCTCTCTCTGTCCTTGGTATTTCTCTTTTTGGAAAAGGAATGAAAAGCCCTTGTCAGGGACCAGATATGTAGTAAAGGAGAGGATCTATTCAAGTGATGAATCCAGATTTATTTAATCTGTATAGTCATACATGCCTGCTCAGTTGCTTCAGTCACGTCCAACTCTTTGCGACCCCATGGACTGTAGCCTGCTGCGCTCCTCTGTCCATGGGATTCTCCAGGCTGAGTACTGGGGTGGGTTGCCATTTCTTCCTCCAGGGGATCTTCCTGACCCACAGAGCTTACAATTTTAAAACTATTTCTCCACACACTATCCCAGTATGGGACTCAGGATAGTTTTAAATCAGATCAGATCAGTCGCTCAGTCGTGTCCGACTCTTTGCGACCCCATGAATCACAGCACACCAGGTCTCCCTGTCCATCACCAACTCCCAGAGTTCACCCAGACTCATGTCCATCGAGTCAGTGATGCCATCCAGCTACCTCATCCTCTGTCATCCCCTTCTCCTCTTGCCCCCAATCCCTCCCAGCATCAGAGTCTTTTCCAATGAGTCAACTCTTCCCATGAGGTGGCCAAAGTACTGGAGTTTCAGCTTTAGCATCATTCCTTCCAAAGAAATCCCAGGGCTGATCTCCTTCAGAATGGACTGGTTGGATCTCCTTGCAGTCCAAGGGACTCTCAAGAGTCTTCTCCAACACCACAGTTCAAAAGCATGAATTCTTTGGCGCTCAGCCTTCTTCACAGTCCAACTCTCACATCCATACATGACCACAGGAAAAACCATAGCCTTGACTAGCCGGACCTTTGTTGGCAAAGTAATGTCTCTGATTTTGAATATGCTATCTAGGTTGGACATAACTTTCCTTCCAAGGAGTAAGTGTCTTTTAATTTCATGGCTGCAGTCACCATCTGCAGTGATTTTGGAGCCCAGAAAAAGAAAGTCTGTCACTGTTTCCACTGTTTCCCCATCTATTTCCCATGAAGTGATGGGACCAGATGCCATGATCTTCATTTTCTGAATGTTGAGCTTTAAGCCAACCTTTTCACTCTCCGTTTTCACTTTCATCAAGAGGCTTTTGAGTTTCTCTGCACTTTCTGCCATAAGGGTGGTATCATCTGCATATCTGAGGTTATTGATATTTCTCCTGGCAATCTTGATTCCAGCTTGTGTGTTTATTCCAGTCCAGCGTTTCTCATGATGTACTCTGCATATGTTAAATAAACAGGGTGACAATATACAGCCTTGACGAACTCCTTTTCCTATTTGGAACCAGTCTGTTGTTCCATGGCCAGTTCTAACTATTGCTTCCTGACCTGCATACAAGTTTCTCAAGAGGCAGATCAGGTGATCTGGTATTCCCATCTCTTTCAGAATTTTCCACAGTTTATTGTGATCCACACAAAGGCTTTGGCATAGTCAAGAAAGCAGAAATAGATGTTTTTTCTGGAACTCTCTTGCTTTTTCCATGATCCACCAGATGTTGGCAATTTGATCTTTGGTTCCTCTGCCTTTTCTAAAACCAGCTTGAACATCAGAAAGTTCACAGTTCACATGTTGCTGAAGCCTGGCTTGGACAATTTTGAGCATGACTTTACTAGCGTGTGAGATGAATGCAATTGTGCGGTAGTCTGAGCATTCTTTGGCATTGCTTTTCTTTGGGATTGGAATGAAAACTGACCTTTTCCAGTCCTGTGGTCACTGCTGAGTTTTCCAAATTTGCTGGCATATTGAGTGCAGCACTTTCACAGCATCATCTTTCAGGATTTGGAATAGCTCCACTGGAATTCCATCACCTCCACTAGCTTTGTTCATAGTGATGCTTTCTAAGGCCCACTTGACTTCACATTCCAGGATGTCTGGCTCTAGATCAGTGATCACACCATCATGATTATCTGGGTCATGAAGCTCTTTTTTGTACAGTTCTTCTGTGTATTCTTGCCATCTCTTCTTAATATCTTCTGCTTCTGTTAGGTCCATACCATTTCTGTCCTTTATCGAGCCCATCTTTGCATGAAATGTTCCTTTGGTATCTCTGATTTTCTTGAAGAGATCTCTAGTCTTTCCCATTCTGTTGTTTTCCTCTATTTCTTTGCATTGATCGCTGAAGAAGGCTTTCTTATCTCTTCTTGCTATTCTTTGGAACTCTGCATTCAGATGCTTATATCTTTCCTTTTCTCCTTTGCTTTTCACAGCTATTTGTAAGGCCTCCCCAGACAGCCATTTTGCTTTTTTGCATTTCTTTTCCATGGGGATGGTCTTGATCCCTGTCTCCTGTACAATGTCACAAACCTCATTCCATAGTTCATCAGGCACTCTATCTATCAGATCTAGGCCCTTAAATCTATTTCTCACTTCCACTGTGTAATCATAAGGGATTTGATTTAGGTCATACCTGAATGGTCTAGTGGTTTTCCCTACTGTCTTCAATTTAAGTTTGAATTTGGCAATAAGGAGTTCATGGTCTGAGCTACAGTCTCTTGTTTTTGCTGACTGTATAGAGCTTCTCCATCTTTGGCTCCAAAGAATAGAATCAATCTGATTTCTGTGTTGACCATCTGGTGATGTCCACGTATAGAGCCTTCTCTTGTGTTTTTGGAAGAGGGTGTTTGTTATGACCAGTGCATTTTCTTGGTTAGTCTTTGTCCTGCTTCATTCTGTATTCCAAGGCCAAATTTGCCTGTTACTCCAGGTGTTTCTTGACTTCCTACTTTTGCATTCCAGTCCCCTATAATGAAAAGGACATCTTTTTGGGGTGTTATTTCTAAAAGGTCTTGTAGGTCTTCATAGAACCGTCCAACTTTAGCTTCTTCAGCGTTACTGGTTGGGGCATAGACTTGGAATACTGTGACATTGAATGGTTTGCCTTTGAAATGAACAGAGATCATTCTGTCGTTTTTGAGATTGCATCCAAGTACTGCATTTCAGACTCTTTTGTTGACCATGATGGCCACTCCATTTCTTCTGAGGGATTCCTGCCCACAGTAGTAGATATAATGGTCATCTGAGTTAAATTCACCCATTCCAGTCCATTTGAGTTCGCTGATTCCTAGAATGTCAACATTCATTCTTGCCATCTCTTGTTTGACCACTTCCAATTTGCCTTGATTCCTGGACCTGACAGTCCAGGTTCCTATGCAATATTGCTCTTTATAGCATCGGACCGTGCTTCTATCACCAGACACATCCACAGCTGGGTATTCTTTTTGCTTATGCTCCATCCCTTCATTCTTTCTGAAGTTATTTCTCCACTGATCTCCAGTAGCATATTGGGCATTTGTGACCTGGGGTGTTTCTCTTTCATTATCCTATCATTTTGCCTTTTCATACTGTTCATGGGGTTCTCAAGGCAAGAATACTGAAGTGGTTTGCCATTCCCTTCTCCAGTGGACCACATTCTGTCAGATCTCTCCACAGTGACCTGCCCATCTTGAGTTGCCCCATGGGCATGGCTTAGTTTCATTGAGTTAGACAAGTCTGTGGTCCTAGTGTGATTAGATTGACTAGTTTTCTGTGAGTATGGTTTCAGTGTGTTTGCCCTCTGATGCCCTCTTGCAACACCTACCGTCTTACATGGGTTTCTCTTAGCTTGGGCATGAGGTATCTCTTCACGGCTACTCCAGCAAAGCACAGCCATTGCTCCTTACCTTGGACGTGGGGTATCTCCTCACCGCCGCCCTTCCTGACCTTCAACGTGGGATAGCTCCTCTAGGCCCTCCTGTACCCGCATAGCCACGGCTCCTTGGACGTGGGGTTGGTCCTTCTGGCCATCACCCCTGGGGCTCCGGTGTGGGGGTGTGGGGTAGCTCCTCCTGGCCGCCGCCCCTGACCTCGGACGTGAGGTAACTCCTCTGGTCGCCGCCCCTGACCTCGGACGCAGGGTAACTCCTCTCGTCGCCCCCCAGGACCTCCCTCTTTTTATAGATGAAGAACCCATGACTCAGGGAGGTTGAGGGGTTTGCTCACAACCACACAGTCAGTGAGGGTCTGAGGACACACCGAGATCCCGCAGCTCTCAGGAGTTCTACCTTGTTCTACAGTTATGAGCAAAGACTTTGTGGTGGGCCCGTCATGACATGACTGGCTCTATACTTGGTCTGTGGCCACCTTGGCAACCAACAGGGCCACCCTTTGGTAAGGAAGAGTCCCACTTGTGCTTATGAGGCTATTCCTTATCCTGTTGCAGACTCAGAACTGAGGTTCTTCTTAGTATGCCCCCTAGTTAGAGCCTGGCACATACAAGGCACCCCACAGATATTTGGCTGAAGACCCTGAAATGTCACCAGGGAAAAAAAGAGAGAACTGGCCCGGGTACTTGGCTCATCTCCTGGCGCAGGTGACAACTTCCATCTTCAGCTGGTAACACTGTTGATTGCCCTGCTTTTGCCAGCTCAGGAGGCTCATTTCTCGCAAAAATGGGCAGGAAAGAGAGTTGTTTTCCGATTTTACTGGAGAGTAATTTCAACCTCTCTAATCACTGCCCAAGTACTGCCAGCCATGTGGAAAATGAAGGCCATCCACTGAGTAAGTTTTTATTCATTCAGAAGTTTGGCTTTGTTTAGTCAGTCCCAAGGGTCTCATTGCAAATATGAGATGTGAGAGCTCAGCCTTGCCAAGAAGTTACTTGATTTACAGTGACTGTGTGTGTGTGTGTGAGAGAGAGAGAGGGGCGGGGCCTGGGAGAGACACAGACAGGGCCTGGGAGTTAGACCTCACTCTGTCTTATGGGAGAGCTCGCCCCTGGGGCTGGGACAGTGTCTATAGTACCCACTTAAGCCAACCTGGCTCATTAGGGAATGTCTCCTTCAGAAAAAGAACCATTGGCAGCAGGAAGACTGTCTCATCCTCCATTACACCAGATTTCTCTTTCATTTTTGGCTGTGCCACATGGCATGCAAAATCTTAGTTCCCTGACCAGGGTTCGAACCCGTGCCCCCTGCAGTGGAAGTGCAGAGTCTTAACCACTGGTTCAAACCCCGGGGAAGTCCCCAGACTTCACTCTTTGACTCGCTGCTCTGCATGTTACCTAGTCTTAGATCAGTAACTGTCAAGTCGACTTGATACAGTGTGCCTGTACCGATGGCCAGCTTCCCTCTGTGTAAGCAGGAAATTACCGTGGAAGAAAAAGTTGAAACACAGACCACATTCCAAGTTGCCAGGAGGGCACTGACTAGCTTCACGATGATATTCCCTCCCCACTATTATGCAGCAGAGATACTCCTTTTAAAATATTATTTTAGGGGACTTTCCAGCCAATCAAGTGGTTAGACCTTCACTTTCCAGGGCAGGGGTTTGATCCCCGGTCAGGGAGCTAAGATCTCACATGCCTCAGGGCCACCCCACACAGAACATAAAACAGAAGCAATACTATGATAAATTAAATAAAGATTTTAAAAATTATTTTAGTTATTGAGGCATCCCCACTTGTATCTTCAGGTTACAACAAGTCTTAGCAGTTACTACTAGCATAATTGACTCAGCCATTTCCACACTGGTTCCCTTTCTTTTTAAAAAAATTTTTTTTTACTCCTCAACAGAACTCTTGCATGGAAAGCTCTTGGAAGAACTGTGAGGAAATGGACAAGTGGAGAGAGAAATTATGCTTTTTAAAAAATTTTTCTTACTGTGCTCATTGTAATTTCTGTGTCAGCAGTTTTCCTGTAGGGAGCCCTGATTTTAATTACTAGAAAAAGCGTAAGCCTCAGCCCACACCTATGGCCCATGTATGATGCACCGTGGGAATAGCTCATGAAAAGCAATGTCATTGCATATTGCAAAGCCCACAGCTCCGAGAACAGACAGACCGCCCAGGGCATCATGACGTCGCCTAGTGAGACACAGCTTTAACACGTGGACACTACAACTTTAGCCCCAGCAGCTGTTCTTGCCTATCTGTGTAACTGCTCTAGGAGGCCACGAGCCTAGGGATGTCCAACATCTCCCTCTTTCTCCAGGAAGCTCTCCCAAAACTCAGGTGCATGGAAGCTCAAAGGTTATCTCTTGAGGGGACCAAGAGTAAACTGCCATAGGGCTGCGCACCTGAGTCTTGATAGGAGTCTCTGTGGGAAAGGTTCCCATGGCATAGTGGGCCATGCTCTATGGAGGCATGTGGACACCCGAGGTGCTAGAATAGTCTTTGGGAATCTTTTTTAAAATTTAATTATTTACTTATTTAGCTGAACCAGGTTCTAGTGCAGTGTGTGGGATCTTTAGCCATGGTATGAGAACTCTCAGCTTCAGCATGAAGGACGCAGCTCCCTGACCTGGGATCCAACCCGGACCCCCTGCATTGGGAGTGCAGAGTCCTAGCTACTGGCCTGCCAGGTTAAGTCCCTCGTCCTTGTGTGTCTACCTCACAGGAAAGATACACTGCTCCCCAGTCCCCTGAGCAGTATGAGAGGCCCCTGTTTCCAGCAGTGAGAATCAAGTGTCAGGGCAAGGGCCTCGTGTTTGGGATGGTCAAAACCTCCCACAGTCAGGTGCCACGCTGGCTGGCACCTTGGCCGAGGCTGTTCATAACAAGCCCTTGTTCTGAGTTTGGAAGGTCTGTGGAGTTCTTTGTTTTGAGGGGGCCTCTGAGGAGTTGCCCACGCCTAGCAGAATTCCTCAGAGGCTCCGACAAAGAAGAAGAAACTCTGTTGTGTGCCCAGGGTTTGTGGTTTTGGTTTGCTGAACCACCTGGCCTGGCTCAGGTCTTATCTTGCTCCCACCTTCTAGTGCCTGCTCCCCTGGGCCATTCACCTCAGGCACTCTCTTCCCTACCTCTCTGCTCTCGCCTGCCCTCTCTGCCCAGAGGCAGTCCAGCCTCTCCTGGTTTTGAACTCAGCTCTCCTCCCACCAAGCTCCCTCTGACGCTCTGACTGCAGAGCTTTCACACCTGAGGAGTCTCTGAACACACCTCCCTCCCTGGCCCCGCTTGCTCTTGTATGCCCATCAGAGTTGATCCTCATGAAGGCAGCCCCTCAATTCTACTCTGATGCCTCCCCAGGTGCTGGCAGCTGCCACATGCAGGCCAGAAAGGAGGACTCATGGCTCTTGGTTTGCTGTGCTCACCTGTCACTGCTGCCTAGGTAGGCAGGAAAGCATCTTGGCCAAAGATAGACAGTGGAAGCTTCCTAAGAATGCCTGTCACCTTTGGCCCAGGAAAGACTGACGTCAGGATCGCCTGCCTTCCAGTACCTGGGAGTCCCAGGCTGGGCTGAACCACTAGAAGGATGAAGGCTCACATTGGCGCTATCCCTTCCCAACCCCCACCTGGTTCTGACAGTCCCTGGGTTGGGTGGAGGAGGGATGAATATGTGTGGTGACAGCAGGCCAGATCTTTCTTCCTTTTGGCAGAAGGAGGTGGCTAATCATGCACAGAGGCATGGGGGTCTGTTCCCTGGAAATTGGGGACCAAAGTGACCAAGGACCCAGGGTCAGCGAGGCTGGGAAGTCAATGTCAAAAACAGATTCCGAGAGGGACGATCATTGGCTGATGAGGGATGACAGCTGAGTGCTGTCGCTGAAGAGGGGTGGCCATAGCAAGCAGGGCATGGGAGTGCCCACTGCACTGTGCAATTTGAGGAATCACAAGTAGGACACTCGGGAAAAGGAAGCCTCTGAAAGGTCAGTAAACAACTAGCAAGAGCTACCAGGATGGTGGGGCTAGACCAAGGGAAGTCCATTATACCCCTCCCCATCCTGTCCCATCATTCCCTTCTTGTTCTTGGGGCACTATCACTGTGGCTGGGAGAAGAGTAGCCCGACCTGGATTTTAGCCCATCTGAGGCCAACAGGAAGTGACGCAACTCTTCTTGCAGAAAAAAAGAAGAGACTGGACCACCAAGAAGTGTTTGACCTCACAATAAATACACTGACACGGGAAGCCACTCCCCTCTGCCCAGCTTTCTGACTTTGGCCTGGCCCCATTGTGCCATCTTTCCCAATGCTGGCACAGTAGGTTTCTAGAAGACTGTCCAACTTTCAATCATTTTAAAGATTATTTCAGGATAAAGATGAATCTGGGGAGTTTCAGGGTGTCCAGTGGCAAAGGCTCCACACTGCCAATCCAGGGGGCCCGAGTTCAATCCCCGGTCAGGGAACGAGATCCCGCCTGCAGCGACTAAGAGTTCACATGCCTCAACTGAAGACCCCGCATGCCGTAACTGAGACCCCTGCGCAGCCAAAGAAAACTGAAATTAAAAAGATGAATCTGAATGAACCTGTGTACCCACAGGTGCACCTAGAGAAAGCAAGCAAGGCCTGCATAATGCCCGTGTTTTAAGCTTCTCTCTTAAGCAAACCTTCCAACCTCAGCTGTCATCCGGGCCAGGGTTGGACTGGTAACTTAGCATATTGCATTTTAATAATGACTCCATCAATATCATCAGAGTTTCAGTCGGTGTGTGTGTGTGTGTGTGTGTGTGTGTGTGTGTGTGTGTATCACTCTAAAGCAATGCTTTGCTCCAGGATATGAGGAGCCCTTCAGAGAATGTTTTCTTACTCAATCTCTTCCACCCACTCTACTCTTGCATCTGCTCACTTAATGTATTAGTCTTAGGTCCATATCTTTTGTTACTGATAGTTTCAAATGTTGGAAACTCCTTTCTGACGGTCATATCTCCTTTCTTCAGTCTTCCATTTTTGAACATCACAGTTCATCATTTTGAAAACTAAGCATTTTGAATGACTTTATTACCTATAGGTTTGATTTCTGAGTTAGGGTGCAGCAAACATATCTAAAAGTGAGTGTCATCTTTAACAGATTTGATGAGTCTTGGAGATCAAGGGTGGCCTGATGCCACACAGACATGGCTGATGAAGTTCATGTGTTCATTCATGTCCATTTCTTCCTCGTCTCGAATTGATTTACAGAGTTGTTCATCCTCAACAAATTCATAGAGAGTGGTAGAAAACATTCTAGAGTGACTTATCCTCACAAAGAGCATGGCACTGGTTTTGAATGACTTAGAGGAACTTTGATCAGGTAATGGGGTGGCTTAGATGGTAAAGAATCTACTTGCAGTGCAGAAGACCTGGGTTTGATCCTTGGGTCAGGAAGATCTCCTGGAGAAGGGAATGATAACCCACTCCAGTACTCTTTCTTGCCTGGAGAATTCCATGGACAGTGGAGCCTGGCAGGCTCTAGTCCATAGGATTGCAAAGAGTCGGACACCAGTGAGCAACTAACTCTTTCAACACTTTCAATGGAAATAAAGATAAGCCCTTCTCCTTGGGATCTGGGCACAGTGCAGACTGCATGTGCTCATTGCATGAGACTGGAGCATGGACCATGGAGCATGGACCAGAGGGCCAATGACTTGGGTTCAAGTCCTGGATCTCTCACCGATAGGAAGTGTGCATGATCCAAGGATAATTGAGACTGGACTAGACCAAAGTCAAGCCATTCAAAGTGAATTAAAAATTTAAGCAAAGCTTCTTTTTAATATAAAAAACTGATGATAAGTTATAAAAATAAAATTTTATTGTATCCAATAGAACATAGACTATAGTTGCAACTATATGTTCATTCTTAGGATGAACACAAATAAATCTCATGTGGACATTTTGGCATAATTTTAAACTGAAATGATATGTGGCATGATACAACAGCCTTCACTTCATGTGTAATTTAATAGCAAATTTTTTTTTGGCAAACATGTTAGAAAGCTTCATTCATTTTTCCAAGGCTCTCTCATAATTTCTTGACATTAAAATTATTGTTTTTCGAGTTTCACATCCTGTTACAATCCCTGCTGATTTTTCTTCTCCAAATGTTAACTGGTTTACCTAGTTCATCAGTGATTCTTCATGCATTTTCAGCAGTATTTCAGTTCTTCCATCAACTTTATAGACTCTTGTATCTTTTGAAATAATTGCAATTGTTTTCCATTGGCATTCTTACTTGCATTGCACTGCATCCTTTCATTTTTTTTTATTTTGAAATTTTAGGCTTACAGAACAATTTCAGGCACAGTACAGAGTTCCTGGGTACCCATTACCCAGTTTCCCCCTAATGTTAGCCACTTACAAAGCTAGGGTGAATGATCAAAGCCAGAACATCACATTGACACATGATTGTTAACTAAACTGTAACCCTTATTCAAACTACAGCAGTTTTTCCACGCATATTCTGTTTTCTGTGTCAGCATCCAGTCCAGGAGCTCCCATTGCATTTAGTGGTTATGTCTACTCAGTGCCCCCAATCTGTGAACTTCCTCAGTTTTGCCTTGTCATTCATGACCCTGACGTTTTCAAATAGTACTAGCCCGTTATTTTGTATACAGTCTCTCCATTTGGTGTGTTTCTGATGTTTTCTCAGGATTCAGTTGAGGGTATAGATTTCTGGTGAGATCTCAGGAGTCTATGCATCCTGCCTGGGGCTACGTGATATTGATGTGTTCTCTTACCGAGGATGTTTACTCTGTTTATTTGTTAAGATGATGCTACAGGGTTTCTCTACTGTAGAGTCACTGTTTCTCCTTAATTAACCAAAATCTTGAGAGACAGAGAGATGTGCAGAGGCTGGACTTTTCCTATTTTTCTTCAAATGTTCATTCTCTAATTTTAGCATCCATAGATGTATCTTGGATTATTACTTGGCAAGTGGTAATATTCCTATTTCCCTCATTCCTTCTACATTTATTAATTGGAATTTGGATTTTGAAGACTTAGTACAAAAAAAGAATATAAAATACCTCACTAACTTTTATATGATTACATGTTGAAATGTCAATTTTAAGATATATTGAGTTAAACAAAACATATTATTAAAATTAGCTTCCCTTGTTTCTTTTTATCTTTTTTTCTGTTTTTTGACCACATGATGCAGCTTGTATGATCTTAGTTCTGACCAGGGATTGAAGTTGAACCCCCAGAAATGGAAGCTCAGAATCCTAATTACCTCTTTTTACTTTTTATGATGTGGCTACTATTAACAGAAAAACTCAAAATGATATATGTGGATACACCTGTGGCTCATATTACTTTTTATAGAACAGCATTGCCCTCGGGACTCAGATGGCAAACGCTGTGCCTATCTCCTAGGATGACTGCGAGAATTAAATGTGAGTGTTAGTTATACAAACTGTTTGGCATAGTGCCCAGCATAAAGTAAGAACTCAATAAAAATTGAAAAGAACGGTCACTTTCAAAACAGGAAAGAACGGTCACTCTTGTGAACTCTTGACTTCTCAGGGGAACACCAATGTTTTCCTTAAGAACTTCATTCACTCAGGACTTCCCTAAGAGGAGGATAGCCTGCTGTACGGGGAAGGCAATGGCACCCCACCCCAGTACTTTTGCCTGGAAAATCCCATGGACAGAGGAGACTGGTAGGCTCCAGTCCATGGGGTCGCTAAGAGTCGGACACGACTGAGCGACTTCACTTTCACTTTTCACTTTCATGCATTGGAGAAGGCCATGGCAACCCACTCCAGTGTTCTTGCCTGGAGAATCCCAGGGACAGGGGAGCCTGGTGAGCTTCCGTCTATGGGGTCGCACAGAGTCGGACACGACTGAAGCGACTTAGCAGCAGCAGCAGCAGCCTGCTGTAGGCATTGAGCTCTCCTCAGACCTGGAGGGTATGTGTTTTAGTTGAGAGACAGTAGAGAAAACCAAGGCTTGCTTTGGAAAAACTGGGCTGGTCTCTGATTTCTAAAAGGAAATCAAAGAAGGTGAGAGAGAGGGAAGAAACCTCTGAGATGCAGCCTCTGAGATGCATCTGCCTTGTGGGACTGATGCCTAAATGAAAAGACTTTGGTGAATGACGGACTCCTACTGGGGCTTTAGTCATCAGTGATGGATAGTCTGTTTACAAGGCATCTCTCCATTCTCCATCAGCCCTGCAGGTAAGGCCACTTGGTGCTCCCCCTTATTCTCGGGGCATAACTGACAAAGGCGCCAGGCTGACTCTGTGTACCAAAACGTGCTTTTCCATTTATTAGCCTCCCAGGTATAGTCTCTTCCTGATGGCAGTTAGGACACAAGCCTAATTCCCTTAATCTAATGACTGGCAGTGCTGGCAAAGAGTCTCTGGATCTGTTGTTTCAGCCTAGAAGTTATTTGGCCTACAAGCAAAAAAAAAGAAAAATCATGAGATGATGAGTATTCCACATATGTCTCTGTAAAGATACATGGATAATTACTGAAACCACTTTATTCAACCACCTTATGTAAGTAGTCTTTACCACAACTTAGGGATGATTCAAAGTCTCTCCTTATAATACGTTAATCTTCATGTCAACCCTGTGAGGTAGATGCTGTCATTATCCCTACTTTATAGATAAGGAAACAGAGGCTCAGAGAGGTTAAGTTACTTTCCCAAGATCTCACAGCTGGTTAGTGGCTAGAACTGGGATTTTAACCCAGGTAGCCTGGCTTCAGAGTCTGTGCTCTCAACTATGACTCATATTGCCTCCTGCCCCAAAAAGGAAAAAAAAATCAATAGTAGCTTTGTATTTGAGGTTTTAAAATTAAGGCCTATGGAGATGTTTGCTCACCTTAATGGGTAATTGCTCCCCTTTTCACAAACTGGCAGGACTCCATTTTCCAGAGGAGGAAATTGAAAGGATAGGGTGAAGGGTTGTCTGTGCTTTCCCCAAGGCCAGGGGCAGTTGTTTTTAAGGACAATTATACACAAAGACGAGAGAAAGCCTTCTAACTGGATGTCCCTTAAAGAGTGAGTAGTTCAGCTGGGTGGATATGTCTGTGTCTAGTCCTCTGGCTTTCTATATTTTGTGTGCTATCATTTGCTAAAGATATGACAGCGTGCTCTTTGCTTGGGTTTGCAGCTAGGAGATCTATATGTGTTTTCCCACCTCCCCCAGGAATGCAGCCAGAAAAAGTCATGGCATCCAGGAGCCATCTGGGAACGCTTCCCAGCCCTGCTCCACACTGGGGCCCCAAGCCAGCTGCACACACCCACCAGCTCCAGCCTTTACCTGGATTAGACTCACCCCAAAGAGCTTTGTCGCCAAGGATGATTCATCTGGGATCCTGGCTATTCAGATCCGGGCAGGTGGTCCTCTGGCAGGGGAGAGGCGGAGCATAAAGCTCTGCATTCAGTGTGTAGGGTTCAAAGTTGACCTGCAGCTTTGATTCAGCCACCACCAGGCTCTGGAAGTGTGAATGCATTCCTAACTTTGATTGCTTCCAAACTCCTTTGTCTTACCTGAGAAATGAGGGTAATGGCTGCTGCTGCTGCTGCTAAGTCGCTTCAGTCGTGTCCGACTCTGTGCGACCCCATAGACGGAAGCTCACCAGGCTCCCCTGTCCCTGGGATTCTCCAGGCAAGAACACTGGAGCGGGTTGCCATTTCCTTCTCCAATGCATGAAAGTGAAAAGTGAAAGTGAAGCCGCTCAGTCGTGTCCGACTCTTAGCGACCCCACGGACTGTAGCCTACTAGGCTCCTCCGTCCATGGGATTTTCCAGGCAAAAGTACTGGGGTGGGGTGCCATTGCCTTCCCCGGAGGGTAATGGCACCTTAGCTCATATCAGCTAAGCTAGCAGACCTGCTTAGAGGTAGGTGAGAGATCTAGAGAGGCACAGAAGAGCCTCTTGACGTGTTTTCATTACATTTACTTAGGTGGTGGAATCGTAGGAGTTGAGGTGTTATCAGAAAACAGGCAGCACACTCAAATAAGAATAACCAGGATTTTAATGGACAAAGGCATGGACAAGGGAATCCAGAAGGCATAATGAAACATGCCAAGGCCATCAACAGCAGGGAGCTGTAACTATCCCAGGGCAGAGGAAGCATAAGGAAGCTATAACTACAGAGAGAGGGCATGTGATTATATGATGGACTAGAGAAATCCTCTGGTAGAAAGTAAGACCTTAGATAGAGCAGCAGAGTCCCTGTCAGCCTAGAGCCCAAAGGAGAAGCCAGAGGGATTAAAGGTTCCTCGCTGTTGTCCCGCCTCCGGTCTCTGGCTGGTAGTACCCACCGTCAAACCCAACCAGAAGGCAGGAGGCAAGGAGAACAACAGGAGGCCAGCCTCCTGAGGCAAGAAGGAAGGTGGTGAAAGTGGATCTGGAAGGCAGGCAGGACTGCCCAGTCTGGACAGCACACATTAGTATCGCTTTGGGCTTCCAGGATTGGATGCGTTTGCTTTTTAGAGGTCTTACACTAGGAAAAGTCAGATATACTTGTTATAGACAGCCAAACAGAAGAACGATTGAAGAATGGTTCATGCTATGTGTTACAAAAACAATATGCTTTTTGGGTACCTTTCTTGGCCAAATCAAGAAGTCCAGCAGCGATTCAAAGTAAGAACCTAATAATACTAAAATATTATCTAACATTGCCCAGTATCAGGCAAGTAACTAAATGGTCTGTGTACATTACCTCGCAATATCATCAGTGCCACCTTACTGTGCTATTGCTACGCGTTCATTTATTCAACAAATATTTTCTGAGTACCTGACTTGCACCAGGCACTGTGTCAGTAACTGAAGATTACATTTCCAAACAAGATAGATGGATATTCCACCATGACGCTTGCAGTCTCTCTTAAAAAGCAGACATTAAACAATTTCAGAAAGAATTAAAAGCAGCTGAGATAAGTACTTTTACAAGTATATAGTACCATGACAGATGAAACTATTTGCAGGGCAGGAATAGAGACGCAGATACAGGGAACGGAAGTGTGGACACGGAGGGTGGGAAAGGGTGAGTGGGGCAAATGTGGAGACTGGGATGGATGGATGTGCACTGCCACGGGTAAAACAGGTACCTGGTGGGAAGCTGCTTTAGAGCACAGGGAGCTCAGCCTGGTGCTCTGTTGTGACCTAGATGAGTGGGAAGTGGGGGAGGTGGTGGGAGGGACATCCTAGAGGGAGGGGATAGCTGATTCACTCTGTTGTACGGCAGAAACTAACACAACATTGCAAAGCAACTATACCTCAATTTTTAAAAAGGTAAGTAGTATTGTGAAATGACACCTAATCCAATCTGAGAGAAAGGAAAGACTTCCTGGAGGAGGGGAGGTCTAAGCAGAGTTATGAAGAATAAGCAGGAATTGGATGAGGGGCAAATTGAGGTAGAAAAAGAGCCTCCAAGGCAAAGGAGGCAAATTTTCGGAATTCCATGGAATGAAAGAGCATGGGTGGAAAGGCACAAGGTGAGGGGAAGGAGTAGACAGGGGCCAGGTAGGCAGGCCAAGGATGCGGCTTGTTATCCCAAGCATGGTCTTCATGCTCTGAAGGGTTCCAAGCATGGTGGTATAAGCTTTCAGAAAAATGATCAGCTTTCCTGTGGAGCACGAGCCTGAGAATAGAGAGCCAGTCTTGGTGCTTGGTTCATTTAGGCGGTTTTCCAATAGCTGCTGCTGCTGCTGCTGCTGCTAAGTCACTTCAGTCGTCTCCGACTCTGTGCGACCCCATAGATGGCAGCCCACCAGGCTCCCCCATCCCTGGGATTCTCCAGGCAAGAACACTGGAGTGGGTTGCCATTTCCTTCTCCAATGCATGAAAGTGAAAAAGTGAAAGTGAAGTCGCTCAGTTGTGTCTGACTCTTAGCAACCCCATGGACTGTAGCCCGCTAGAACGTCCTAAAACGAGGGTTGAATTGACAAACTTTCTCTGTGAAGGACCAGAAAGTAAATATTTTCTGCTTTGTGGGCCATATGATTTTTGTGGCAACTACTCAACTCTACTCTTGCAATACAATACAAATATGGATAGGTAATCCATAAAAGCTGAGTGTGGCTGTGTTTCAGTAAAACTTGATTGCCAACCCCTGGTGGTAGACAAAAGATGAAGGTAGAGCCTACAGGTACTTGAGAAAGACTGATAGGTACTTTTTGGAGATGAGGGATGAGACTTTTGGTTTGGGCAAGTGGACAAGCTCTGATACTAGAGTCTTGTTTACTGGGATAGCTAAAGAACACATGAGAATGGAGGAAAAGAACATAAATTCACTTTGTACTTACATTGTTTGAGGTATCTCATTGTATGAGATACACAAGTGGAGAGATGCTAATGCCGAGAAGGAAGAAGAAGTGGGTGTTGATTTTAGGAAAGATCTATTAATCTGGAGGTAGGAAGTTAAAGGAGCTCCTGTCTCATAACTTGAGAATTAGAAAGCAAGATCACCTTAAATAAAAAGAGAGTAGGACAAGGATACGGGGAAGGCAATGGCACCCCACCCCAGTACTTTTGCCTGGAAAATCCCATGGACGGAGGAGCCTGGTAGGCTCCAGTCCATGGGGTCGCTAAGAGTCGGACACGACTGAGCGACTTCACTTTCATTTTTCACTTTCATGCATTGGAGAAGGAAATGGCAACCCACTCCAGTGTTCTTGCCTGGAGGATCCCAGGGATGGGGGAGCCTGGTGAGCTTTCATCTATGGGGTCGCACAGAGTCGGACACGACTGAAGCGACTTAGCAGCAGCAGCAGCAGGACAAGGATAAGACAAGAGGAATCAGAAATTTGAACATAGTGGAGAAGGTTTGAAATACTGTGTAGGTAGGAGAGTCAGTTGACTAGTGAAGTGGTTAAGGAACACTGTTTAGAACCAGTTGAGATGGGCCTCTAGGAACTTACCATCTACTTGGGTATATTTTTTTCCCATCAATGATTTAACTGGGTATACTAAGGTATAGGCTCAGGGAGTCCCTTGGACAGCAAGGAGATCAAACCAGTCAATCCTAAAGGAAACCAGTCCTGAATATTCATGTGAAGGACTGAAGCTAAAGCTGAAGCTCCAATACTTTGGCCACCTGATGAGAAGAGCCAACTCATTGGAAAAGACCCTGATGCTGGGAAAGATTGAAGGCAGGAGGAGAAGGGGACAGCTGAGGATGAGATGGTTGGATAGCATCGCTGACTCGATGGACATGAGTTTGAGCAAGCTCTTGGAGATGGTGAAGGACAGGCAAGTCTGGTGTATGTAGTCCATGGGGTTGTCAAGAGTCAGACACGACTGAGTGACTAAACATATAGGTTTAGGAATGGGCCAGTTTCATCCTGGATTGGAGCTTTCCAGGTAGGTGCAACCAAGGCATAAGACAGTTTGGTTAGAAAGTAATGGAAATGGGGACTTCCTTGGTGGTCCAGTGGCTAAGACTCCAAGCTCCCAGTGCAGGGGGCCAGTGTTCCATCCCTGATCAGGGAATTAGATCCCACATGTCACAAAGAAGGTTGAAGATCCTGCGGGCTGCTACTAAGACCCAGCACAACCAAATAAATAAATATTTTTAAAAAGGGGGATGATGGAAATGATAGGCTGTAAAATAAAAGCATGGGGGTCTCTCACCTCGCTCCTGATCTTGGGTTATAGGTGATGCTTGTTATGACCAAATAAACAGACTTTTCTAGAGAGAGTTGTCAGGGGAAGTTGTATCTTCAGCAAAAGTGAGAGTCTAGGGTTGGGAAAAGCATCTAGAGAAGAAATGGGGGAGTGCTGAGGAAATGGGGATACTTGTTGACGAGGGAGTGGGGGTGCTGATCGGCAGTGCAGGGGACAGGGTGGGAAAGGAGACTGCACTGAGCCTGCGGCAGAATATCATGGGGATGAGAGCATGGCAAACAGCAGAAAACCCAAGAGGGCTTAGTGCAGATGGCACTGCGCTTGCCAAGTCTCCAGTGTCTCTTGCAGGCTGTGGAGCACTCAAGCCGCCCAGGACTCAGCTGAGATGTAGAAAATAGAAAGGGGCCATGGTAGTGCCAAGCTTGCTTCCACTAATCGCCTGTGAAGTGCTGACAGTTGTGCTTGGCGGCATGTGTGTGGTCATCTAGAAGGCGGAGGGCAAGCAGCATTGCATCACCAGGGCACGGTGTCTGGCCAGCTTGCCCAAGGTCACCCTGCGGGCATTGGCAAAGACTAACTGGTCATCAGCACTTGTGCTATTAATTAGGATTGCTCTACTTCATCTGGCTGAATCATGGTCCAGATTTTTCTGGTGTCCTCTGCATTCTATGTGTGCTGTCTGAGAACCAGAGCCAGGGCTAGGATGAGGCAAGAGAGGTGCTTCGGGTACAAATTAGGAGGCCTTTCTTCATTCTCAGTGTCAGGCACCACACTGTGTGTGCATGCCTCCTACAATTCTGAACCTCATCCTGGTTCCGAGCCCAGTAGAAAACTCATATAAAATGCTATCTATGGAAACATTCACTTTGATTTTAGATAAAGGTTTGCCATTGGCGATTCTAAGGAGAAAACTTCGTTTTGGAATAAACTCTGAGTCCTTGTTAGGGCAAAAAAAAGCTTGTGCAAAGAAGCAAACTTTGGACAACTTGGCTATGTGACGCTCTGCATTACTATATTTTCTGTGAACTTTTTTGATCTCAAGAAAAGCCCTTTCTTGCAGATTCATGCTGGAGATACAATATTGATAAGCCCCATGACATTCTGACTGATGGTAGATGCCTCAAAAGACTTTAATAAGAAAAACATCATTCTTTAAGGAGCATTTGGAATTTATCATAAGGAATTAATTTATAAGTCTGCTGCCTTCATTGGAGAATATTTCTTCTGCTCTGGCCTGAGACAAAGATATGTTTGCTCTCTTCAGTGACAAGGAAACATGGACACTCGAGTTCTAAAGTCAGTTTTCCTATCCTCAGAGCCCACAGTTCCTGTGACACAGTGTCTTGATTGTGAAAAACATCTGTTCTATATTATACAATAGATAGAATTAGCATTTCTGAAATGATGGACAGAAAAACAGCCACCCCACCAAGCCTATAGCATCTTTTTCCACTGCCTTTCCAAAGTATGGTGTGCATCCCCATTGGAAGCACGTCTAGGAGAGTCAAGTGGGCAAGTTGATGCCTACTAGTCTCCTTTGGGCTCTAGAATTCTGAGATCTTGTCATCTTGTGTTTGGTCTTCATTCATTCGTGGGTTTCTTTTTTTCTTTTCCTCTCTTTATTTCCAGATGGCGTGATTGTCTATGTTACAAAAGCAAATTATTTAACAGACATTTAGGTTATTTGCTTTGTTGATAAGTACACAGTGAAGTGGCAAAGATGATTCACTTCTCCCTGGATTCATAAGAAATTTTAACAAATTGAGAAAATGGGCATTTAATGTTATTTTTAACAATGTTCTATTAATCAGAAATGAGAAGGCACTGTGACTTAAATAGAAGCCAACCAGGACTGTGATCCCTGGGGCTCTTTTCAAGCAACAGCCCTACGAGGAACCTGCTCAGATGGGCCATTTGAAGGAAAGACTCACTCAACATTTGCTAAAACCAAACAAAATGAAGATATTCTTCATATTTTCCAATATGGCACTAGTGGTAAAGGACCCCCCTGCCGATGCAAGAGACTTAAGAGACACGGGTTCAATCTCTGAGTCAGGAAGATCCCCTAGAGAAGGGCATGGCATCTCTCTCCAGTATTCTTGCCTGGGGAATTCCATGGACAGAGGAGTATGGTGGGCGATGGTCCATGGGATTGCAAAGAGTGGATCACGACTCAAGTGACTTAGCACAAGGTCATGTTTGGAATATGGGGTGTTTTCACTGGATCTGGCTCTCTCAAGTTCATTATATCCTATCTTCAAAGGCTCTACTTTTGGAGAACTTCACTGACTGGTTCATTGCTCTTGAACACAGCAGACACACCAAATGTATTTCTTAGGTCTGGCCCACTAATTCATACATCAAGAAAATAAGTCATTAATGATGATATATTGACAGCCTTATCGATCACCCTTGGTGATCCTTGCTGTACAAGGAGATGAAACGTAAAGCATCTTATTCATGGACATTCAACTACAGACCGAAATCACTATCCAAAGAGCTGTTGCTCTCATCTTCTCCTATTTGAAAAGATTTAAATTTTTTTTCAAATTACTTTTGCATCTATGATCTCACTGGGAACTCAAGATCCTAATGAGAAATTTAGAGGCAAGTGTTATTATTCCCATCTTAGAGAAGCTTGTGGGAGGTTACTCCACACCTCATTGTGTTACTGCGATTGGTCACAGAACATGGTGCTGGCTCTCTGTTGCTTTCTTAGGCTGGGTATCATTGCGTGTGTGTGCTTAGTCGCTCAATTGTGTCCAACTCTTTGCAACCCCATGAACTATAGCCCTCCAGGCTCCTCAGTCCATGGGGATTTGCCAGGCAAGAATAATGGAGTGAGTCGCCATGCCACCTGCCTTTTATTTCTGTGTCCATTTTAGCTGTTCCAGTCAAGACAGGTGCCAAGATTAGCAAAAGAGACAGTGAGGCCTAAAGACGTAAAATTAGAAAAATAAAACAAGAAAACAGAAGAGATAGACTAGCAATATATTTGTTTTTATAATTGCTTTTTTTTTGGCGATTATTAAGTGAAGATATCTGGAAGCAGAAGTATCTGAGGAAGGAGTAAAAATAGCATTTGATTGACTTAGAACGATGCCTTTTCATAAGTAAGCAGAGCAGAACAGAACAAGGGAGGCAATCAGCAGGGGAGTTCGGAGTTCGGAATGAGAATGTGTTGTGTACAAAATGAGAAGCGGGGAAATATCTTACCTAAGTAGTCTACAAATTTAGATACAGAGTGACTTGACTGAATTGCAACAAGGTAGAAACGGGGAACGGGGAAGGGGGAACACAAGCTCCCAATTTCTGGGGGGAAGGTATCTTTTACAACTGTGCCAAGGTGGTAGACACCCTAAGCCCCAAGAAGAACCTCACATCCTGTCTCTTGTGTGAATCAAAGTAAAGTCATTATAAAATAAAACCTATGTATATATGGAACCAAAATAGCTTCTCTTTAGATATGCTGATTGCAAAATACTGGTAACGTTCATCAAAGCTTTACTTCTCTCCCTTCCTCTCTTTCTTTTAGTAGCCTTGCTTCCCTCGTGTCCTAAACACGTGACAGAATTCAGCACTGGACAGAATTATTGAATCATCTGTATAAATTGTGAAAGTAACAAGGATATCTGGTCTATACTTGCTAGTGTATAAATTAGTTTTTTCCTGCCAAAAACTGTAAAAAATTACCTTGGCAACCAACACTTACTTAGTATAAATGGAAGGCTGAATCAAAGATATAAAATAATGGATCATTTAACCACCTAAATAAATAGAAAGAGAGATAATATATTCCGTATTTTCTCTTCCAGGAGAAAACAATAAATTCTGCCCATGTGGTATGATTATTACAACACTGAAAACAACAAAACACAATTGCACAAATTCTAATGCCGTGTTCATGGATACAGTTAAACACCTGATTTTCAATATGCATAGCATGGGATGACAGATACTTAAACCTTTCCCCCAAGCAAGTATTTTAAAATAAGATGCATCAAACGACAGGCCCATTCTGTGTATTGACTAACCAAAGATTTGGCCTGAGACAGAATAAATATTGCAAATTTTTCATCTAGGTTTAAAATAAAATCTATCACCACTATGACCAAATACTAGAATGTGAGCTAACTTGGCCTCCCTTCCATTTTTAAAGTCTCTCTATATCAGTGTTTCTACAAGTGTCTTCTGGAAGCCACCCAAGTCACAGTCACTGGCGTACTGGTTAAAATGCAGTACCCAGAGCCCCTTCACAGACTCAGCGTACATGGTCTGGGGGTGTGGGGCAGGGATCCGGGGTGGGGGGCGAGGACAAGTCCAGATTCAAATTTTCAAATCTCTTGGGGTGCCTTAAACACATTCCAGATGAATATCTGCTGAATTAATGTTTTACTATCATGGTTCTTTAAATTTAAGCCCTTCCTTGGCCTTGGGATGGCTCATTCCAAGGTAAGTTCAGAAATGAAAGATTTAGTAGCCAGGAATTTGCAGAAGAAAGGTAAACAGGAAGCTAGAATCTGTTCTGGAGATCAAATGAACCCACAGAGGCTGGGAGGAAACAGGGAATTAAGCCAGTTGTTAACTAAGGCTCCTCCTCCTTCCCCCGGGAAACACACTTGGAAGAACAACTGAAGAGGAAAGATGGAAACCAATCTTCAGGATTTCAAATGAGTTGGTAATGAAACATCCAATTTTATTCCAGCTGTCTGGTGAGGGTAGATTCTTCTTAATAGAGGGGAAAGCTCAGGGGTAAACCAAAGCCGTGATAGTCCATAGGAACCCACTCAGATTCACCCAGAGAATGCTGTATCTTTTACCTTATCACTGACACAACTGTAGCCCAGGATCATACATTTCCCTCCTGAGGTCATTATTTTAATCTTCGTTTGTCCCTAAACCTTAGGTTTTCTAGACCAACCTCCTCCTGCCCATCATGTATATTATGAGCAATAAATTAAAATGGCAATTTAGTTAGACGTGCTAATCTGTGACTAAATATTTAACAAAGGGGCAGAAAAATTTACATTTTGATCTTCAAACACTGGAAAATAAATGCCCTCAATTGTGAGCTTTCCAAATTGGCAAGACTGCAAGGGCAAAACAAAATTTCCATCCGTTTGACTGACCCCTTGAGAGGTGAGCTATTATTAGCAAGCAAGAACTTGCCAGAATCTATCTGGAAAATATCGGACAAAAAGTGATTGAAACGAAAAGTATGTATTTTCAGCTGGTCAGTGGAGCCATGTCTGAATGAGACAGATGATAAAATATTACATACGCATATATAATGTTTATGCCTACACATCATGCATACAATATATCATATAGGTCTATATATTGAATGATTCATTTTAATTCAGCAGATATTTGTTGAATGGCTGTTGAGCTGGACACTAAGCAGTGCTAGGTTTGGGAAACACAAACAATGAGATCTACATTCTTTTAGCTCCAGGAACTCACAAGTTGGAAATGTGTGAGAAGGATCACTGATTTCTACAATTTCATGCAACCTGACAAAGGCGATATTAGCCACTCGCAGAAAAGAAGCCTTCCTTGAGAAGATGCTTACCTCTTTAGGAGTTCAGCAGACATAGGAGGTGGGGAGTGTCCTTCTGGCAGAAGAAACAGAATTTACAGGTGAGGAGTGTATGGCTAGGATGCAGGGATTGGGAAAGGGTGGCGTAAGGGACAGTAGTGCTTTTGGTTTGAATGATAAGTTCATGTACATATTGACTCATTCAGCAAACTTTCAATGGTGTTGAAGGAGATAGGCGCTGGGTACAGAGGCAGAGGAGACACGGCTTGCCCTGTCATGGCTCATGTGGTAGGAAGAGAGTGGTGGAATACAGGATGGTGACTGTGAACCAGACAGAAACCACCAGTCCTGTTTGATTCTAGATGGATTTTTTTTTTTTTTTTTTGGTGTTCCAATGATACCTTTCTAGGTAATAGCTGCCATTTTATCGAGCACCTCCCAAATGCTATGCTGAGTCGTTAGCTATCAATATGTTACTGCTGATCCTTACAAAACCCCTGCATGAAGGGTAGTTTTTTATGTACAGATAGAGAAACTCTGGATGCCTAAGATTGCATTGCTTGTAATCTATGAAGTTTGGATTTGAACAGACATTGATCTCACTGACCTGGTAATTATAAATGCTGAAGAACAGCTGAATTCAAGTACTTCCCCACCCTACACCCTGCCAAATATACCATCTCAAAATGACTTGGGACAACTCTGGCCTCTGAGGCTGTGGGACAGCTCTGCAGAATCCTTGCAGGTGATTTATGTCTGTCTGCTCTTCCAAGAGACCAGAGCTTATTGCCTTGCCGGGCAAAGCTGCAGCGACTCCCTGCCCCACCCATCTGTATCCCCCCAAAGCAAAGATTTCCAATTACTGCTCTGCAGAAAATGTCAAAAGCATTACTCAACTATTCATTATCCCAGGTTTTGTAATTTTTCATATGTTTTTACTCTTATCTGCTAGCACTTGAAAAAGACCAGCTTTTTCCTCTTAAGGGAGCTTAATTTGCAGAGCTATGCAGTCTCCCTATTATGTTCTTATCACCCTCTCCCTGTGGTAGGCAGAATGACAAGGATGACAAAAAAAGAAACCAAAAAATATTTGAACGCCTTCCTGAAAATCCACGAGAATGAGGAATCCGAAAAGCCAGAGGCTTCTGTTCCTGGAGTGACCCGGAACAAGGCCGAGGGCGGCGGGCATTAACCGTCACAATTCACTCAGCAGGGGCTCTTGGCCCTACTCAACATGACCACCACCCCGGGGCCACGGGACTTTGAGGATTTCTTTGAGTGGTTTAACTGGTGGATTAAGCAGCTCTGAGGTGCCAAGAGGTTCCTCTGAAATTCTTATTACGAGTGTTAAATTAACTTTGGTATCCCAAAGACCAGAGGCCAAGGGTGACTTGGGGTGGCTTAGTCCTTCCCTACCCCCCCACCTCCCGTCTCCTTTGGCCTCTCTGCCCCATTTTTGTATTATACCGCGCTTGGCATTTCTCTCAGTGCCGTGTAAAGTGCTGTGCAAAGGCCACTTCCAGTCCCCTAGCTCCCGCTCTTCCACCTAGATGGCGCCCCAAGCCCCGTCATCTGGAAATTCTGAGCTGCCATCTCGCTCCATCCTTTCCTCCCCAGGATACCCAGATTTCCAAAGCCAGCGCCCGGGGGGCTCCGAATTCACCCGCAGGGACTCTCTGCTCGCGGGAGTGTGGGGCTCGGGGGAATCCCCGCCCACCTGGTCATTTCTGCAGGGGAATCCCCGCCCCCCGTCCCTGTCACTCCAGGAAGGGAGTTCCCGCCCCTCGAATCTACCAGAGGGAGGGAATCCCCGCCCATCCAGGAGGCTCGGCAGAGCTCCAGCGCGGCGCAGCTGGGAGAGCCGGGCTAGGAGCTGGCTCTCGGCGCCGGTGCGTGCGGCCCGGGGCAGCGGGGCGCGGGAGGTGGCTGCGGCGGGGACCCGCCGGGCCGGGGACGCCCGGGATTGAGCCTCCCGTGGTTGCGGGCGAGCGGCGGCGCGGCGGCTCTCGCCAGGCGCGGCAGTGGCACTGGCGGTGGCAGCGGCGGCGGCGGCGGCGTGGGGACCCACCGGGCGGCGCCTGGGTCCGGACGCGCGAGGAGCAGCCTCCGCCGAGCCGCGTGCAGGTGAGGCGACCGTCCCGCTGCGGCCGGGACGTGGGGCTTCGGGTGGGTGGGGGTGGGGGGGAGGTGAGGCTTGGCACCCACGAAACCTCGTGCGCCCAGGAAAGTTTAGTGACAAATCCAGGTGCCGGAATCCCAGCCCCAGGGAGGCGGTGAGTAGGGGGCGCGGAACCCCGGTTCCACACTGGCTGGTGCAAACTCCGGGTTCATCCGGCCAGGGGCAGGGAGGACGCGGCCGCGGGAAGAGGGCCCGACGGAACGGTCTGGGGACAGCGGGGACAACCCGAGACGCACTGCCGGCCACATTCAGGACAGGGCCTGAGCCCCTGCCCGGGCGCGCGCCCCGGATCCCCATCCCCTGGCCATCGCCAGGTCTCCTCTCGGGCGGAGGTACTCAGGTGCTGCCTTGGGGATCAAGGCAGCACCTGAGCACCTTCCGCGCCCACTCATCTCTTGCCCACTTCCTGTCTGGAGAAGAGACACGCGGCGCCAGGGCAGGGTGCGCGAAGAGCAAGGGCATCTTTGGGAGGTATTGGTGTCTGCCAGGGAGGTATTGGTGTCTGCCAGCGAGATGGGGAACTGCAGTTGGGAAAATCCTGCTGGGCCTTCTTCTCCCCTGAAGTCCAGGTCCTCTGCAAACCTGGCCTTCTTTCTCCTCTTTTCTCTCTCCCTCGCTCTCCAATGTGTGTTGAGGTTTTAAATCTTTGGGCTGGTTGTCTTCCTGCTGTGCTGAATTGGGTGCGGGAGGGTCTAGGGTCCCTGGCTGGAGTTTCTAGAAGCTTGTCCTCAGCAGCCCTGATCTGTGCCAAGACCTTGATAAGGGGACACTGGAGTGTGAAGAGGACAAGGTCTGGCACAGGCTGGAATGGCAGGCATGAGGGCATTCCACAGCTGCAGATGTGCCCTGGGACTGGAGGTGGAGGAGTGCTGGGGAAAGGAGCAGCTTCCTGCAGCTTGTGCAGGCTCTTGCCTCTTACCAGGCAATCCCATGGTGGCTCAGATGGAAAAAAAAAAAAATCTGCCTGCAATGCGGGAGACCTGGGTTTGATCCCTGGGTCTGGAAGATCCTCTGGAGAAGGGAATGGCATCCCACTCCAGTATTCTAGCCTAGAGAATTCCATGGATAGAGGACCCAGGCGGTCTACAGTCCGTGGGGTCGCAAAGAATCAAATACGACTGAGCCTTTCACAGAGGCCAAGCACTTTGTATGGATGTGTTTTTCTTGACAAGTCATGATGGAGGTGGTTGCAGAAACTCATACTCTGGGTCTGCTTTTACAAGAGCCCCCGCTGGACCTTCCGTGCTGTGGGTCCTTCCCCGGTGAGGCCTCCCCAACTCAGTCTGCTCTGAACTTGGGCTCTAGGGACCTGGTTTGCTACCTATACCAGGGTTAGCTTTTCTGGTCTGTGACTTCTGAGTGGGGGTCGAGTAGGAACCGGCTGGCAGATGTGGTGTAAGACGTCTGCTTTTAGGGGTAGAATAGAGTGTCCCAGAACATACCATTGCCTGGAAGTGGTAGTTTTAGCTTCCTCAATTCCTTCTTCCACTACAATGGGCCCCAAACCTGCTACTCCACTAATAACCACAGTAGGGGGCGGTGCGGAGTGCAGAGCGAGATGTAGGAGTAAGGGAGTGGCAGGTGCTGAGAAAGGAAGAATCAGAACCATGTAAAGTACATAAAATGAAAGTGAAGTCCCTCAGTTGTGTTGGACTCTTTGCAACCCCGGGGATTGTAGCCTACCAGGTTCCTCCGTCCATGGGATTTTCCAGGCAAGAATACTGGAGTGGGTTGCCATTTCCTTCTCCAGGGATCTTCCTAACCCAGGGATCAAACCTAGGTCTCCCACATTGCGGCAGATGCTTTGCCTTCTGAGCTACCAGGGAAGCCCCATGTAAAGTGCAGAAATGTACTTTAACATAGTTAGGGCTGCCCTGGCTCAGAGGCAAAGAATCCGCCTGCAGGGCAGGAGACACAGGAAATGCGGCTTCGATCCTGGATCAAGAAGATCCCCTGGAGGAGGGCATGTCAACCCACTCTAGTATTCTTGGCTGGAGAATCCCTATGGACAGAGGAGCCTGGTGGGCTGTGGTCCACGGGGTCACAAAGAGGTGGACATGATTGAAGCAACTTACACTAACATACATAGTTATGAAGCGACTGAATTAACTAACATAGTTAATATGATCCTGGAAAAATACTGAATTCTGCTTTAAATCTCTATCATTGAAATTGATTTTGCATGCACTTAAGTCAGTTTACTATTTAAGGAAACATAATAATTTCTCCATTCAGTTCAGCCATTTTTGGAGTACCTGTGGTTTGCTGTGCACAGGGGCTTAGAGGTTCCTGGGGACGTGTGTAGGTGACAGAGGCGCCCTCCTTGCTGTCAGCTTCAACCTGTCAGGAGATATGAGATGTACACTGAGCGCTCTATGCAAACCCGTGTCCATGTGTCATGTATAGATAACCTATGTTTATTGGGTGAAGGGATGAAGGGATGATCTAATGAACAAAGTGCTTGAAGAATGATCCTGATAGAACATTTTGGGAGGATGGTGGAGAAATAAACCATTTTTGACTGAGGGGATCTGACAGGCTTAATGGAGGGGCTGTGTGTTCTAGGATGATTAGTCTGCTCTCTTGCAGGAAGAATTGGGACTGGGGAGAAGTGAGAAATGAGGACCTGGGTGAGCTTCTGGTAGTAAGACGGGGGGCAGAATGTATTGGAGGTCTGAGCTGGTGGGTGACAGTGGAAGAAAGGAAAGGCTCATCAGAGATGGGCTTGGAGTATGGGCACCACTTAGTCTGGGAGTGAAGAAGACACAGACACCACCTGCAGGTGAGGGGCAGACTACACAGTTGGCTGCGGTGGAGGGGTTTAGCGTTTTAGCAGTCAGCAAACCAGAAACCTGGAGAAATCCCTTCAGACTTTTCCTTCTTGACTTCTCCCACATTTAATCGGTTGCAAAGGTCTACTGATGGCCTCCACTTGTAAAACCCATCCATGGCTCCCAGGACCCGTGGGACGAAGTCCCAGTCCTCTGCCCGTCTTCAGACTTCTCTCCTGCCATGTCCCCCACACGCACACACGCTGTAGTGCTCCTGACCTGTCCTCCTCTCAGCCTGTAGGCTGCTGTCCTTCTGAGTGGGTCCAGCGGGAAACTGAGGTCCTGGAATATCCTTTCTCCCCTGGTCCTCCTGATGAACAGTTTTTATTTTTCAAGATCCAGCTCCAAGTGTGAATTCTCTGCCTCTCCCTCTCCCAGGAGACGTAAAGCAGTCCTGCCTTTGGTCCATCGCTCTACAGAGCCTCCTTTGCACATTCATCATGCTGCCTGGGCCTGTACCTTTTTTTTGCTTTTGGCCACACTGCATGGCATGTGGGGTCTTAGTTCCCCAACCAGGGATCAAAACTGTGCCCGCTGCTTTGGAAGCATGGAGTCCTAACCACCAGACCATCAGGGAAGTCCTAGACCTATTTCTTTAGAACCTTATCTTATTCATGCCCAGAAAAGGCCTAGACCAGTCAGTCACCCACCCAACTTGCTCAGGTTGGACAAGGAGAAAGACAGAGTCTACACTCCAGATACTGCCCCCCCTCAACTCCATTGTACCAGCTGATTGTACTGTAGGGTGTTGTCCCAAGCCTGGCTTGAAAGTTCCAGAACTAGTAGGCTGCACAAGGTAACACAGACTGTGCATACTCACTGGCCTAGATCATGTGGGCCCAAGTGACTCAGACTATGGTGGGAGGAAGGGGGGTGTTTCTGTGGAAGGTGGCCCCAGGTTCCTCTTTCTGCATCTTCCACAAGGAGAAATATCCTGAAGAAGACAAACCCACAAAAGGTCAGGAGCAAGCCCAAGGAGAGGCTGAATCCCATTAACAGGACAGACTTGGAGACTTGACAGTTTTTAACCTCTTTCTTCTGCCCTCAGAAATGTGTCCAAACTATCAAGTAGGATGCTCGGCAGGCAGCCTCCTGAGGAGAGTGGGCGGACAGGTGCAGGCAGGAATGTGTAAGAAGGCCAGCGTCTCAGGAGGATGATGGGAATCAGCCATCGACAGAGACTGAGAATAGCATATGTGAGGGGTGCCCATGGTAGCCAGCTTGGAAGGGACGAAGGAGGGAGTGGTTGCCAAGACAGTGGACGTGGGGAGCGTAGACGCTGAATCCAGAAGCATGCCAGTTGAAAATAACAGGAGACTAGTTGGAGGAGGTGCTAAGGTTTGAGGTTTAAGGGAAGCCTTATTCAGGAGAGTCCCCAGGGGTGTTTAGTAAACAAAAGAGAAGTGGGAGAAAATGGAGTCAAGAAATGGAGTCTTTGGGAGGGAAGAGGCCAGAAGTGTCAGGAGCAGGTGCAGAGAAAGAAGAGAGCTGCCGGCTGCCTTCCCTGGAAGGTGGGAGGGGCGCAGAGGAGGGGTGAGGTTCTGGAGGCACCTGCACTGCAGCGAAGGGGAGTGTCAGCCTTGGTAAAAGAGCAGGGATGCCTGCCGACAGCCAGGAGGGCACTGTGTCAGGCTGGGAGCTTGGCGGACAGGCCACTTTGGCCAGGGGATGAACCTGGCTCCTGGCACTGGCAAAGGCAGCCCAGAGGGAAAGGCGGGAGTGTGGAATTGGGGTCAGAGAACTGGCTGCAACCTCTTACTGGCCAGATGTTTTGAAATTTTGGAGCCGCAGTTTCTTCATGTGCAAAGTTGATAGAAGAGCTATTTTTCAGGGTTATTCTTAGGAGGAGTAAAAAGAAATACTGAGATATGCTTGTGTCTCAATGATAATGCCTGGGATGTCTTGGGTTCCGATGAGGGTGTGTTGAGAAATGGATAAACCTCTCGCCAGAGTCAATGACAGCCCAGTTGAATGCAGAGACAGGACTGTTTAGTAGATCCAACTGGAGAAGGAAATGGCAGGAGCTTTCTTTCTCTCTGGATGAAAGATGTTATCACACCCTCTCTGATGCGATGGTGAAGTTGGCAGGGCCCAAAGCAGGGGGATCCTGGAGGGTCTCTCCTCTCCTCAGTGGTTTCTGGAAGGGGCAGTACTTTCAGATTTGCTAATTCATGAATTCCGGGAACCTGAGGCCCAGAAAAGCAGAGAACTCTCCTCATTTCAGTACAACCAGGGCTAGTATCACATGGGGGCTTCCCTGGTGGCTCAGACGTTAAAGAATCTGCCTGCCATGCAGTAGGCCCGGGTTTGATGCATAGGTGGGGAAGATCCCCTGGAGAAGGGAATGGCAACCCTCTCCAGTATTCTTGCCTGGAGAATTCCATAGACAGAAGAGCCTGATGGGCTGCAGTCCATAGGGTCGCAAAGATTTGCACACGACTTAGCGACTAGCAGACTACACAGGGCTAGAATCACAATCTAAGTTGCTCGACCTGGGAACCATCATCTTTCAATGGCAAGATGCAGGTGAGTGAGGAGGAAGTCACAGTCTGTGTACCTCCTTGGTTTTATTAATGGCTCTGTTGTTATACTTAGGAAGATTAGATAAATATTCTCACTCCTTCATAAGGAGGGGAGGCTAAGGAGCACTTAACTTGATTTAGGAATTACTCAATAGATGTGTGCCAAATTAAATGATATTTGGGGAAAATGTGCAGAATGTTTTTTAAGGAAAGAGAAGTATAAAAATATGTACTCAGATTATCCTTGATATATTTTTCCAACTGAATAGTCTGTGTCTAGATTATGTTGTCAATTAGACTTATGCATAGGTTCCACATAAAATGACAGATCCTTTTATGGCATTTAAAACTTTTCCATCCTTGATCTTTATAATAACCATCTTCTAGAAATGGAAAAAAAGGCTGGTCTTGGGAAAGAATACATTTCCCCCAGGGTTCTGCAGCTCTGGGCAGAGACAGGATTTGAACCAGGTAAGGCATCTGATTTAGATTTGAATGGCCCCTGATTTAAAGAGCTTAGCATTCTATTTACAAATGTGTTCAGGAAAACACTGGGAGCATTTACGGTTTGAGAACTCAATAGTTGAAGAGGCCCTTTGTGGTCTGATAAGGCGGCTGAGTCGAGAGTTGGCTTGTTGAGGCACTAAGTGTGTGGAGAAGACACATTTGTCTTTTAAGTCTTTCCAGCTCTGGGAAGAGGCCTGCCCCTGTCTGGGCCCTCTCTCCAATGCCAATAATGTCTTCACCACCCCACATTCTCGCTGAGGCTGGGAAACAGTCCCCATTTTGCAAGCCTCTGGCTTTGGGGTGCACGTATTACCTACACAAATACACTGAGTGGATGGTGACTGGTCTCTCGCTGAGAATGGTGACTCGCAGAGAATCAGAAACTTCAGAATTAACACTCTTTATGAAGCAGTCTGATGAAACCAGCAAGCATGGAACATCTGGCTGATTGAGTTATTCTTAGATTATTTGCTTGTAGGTTTTAAAGTGTTTCTGTGGCTCATCGAACACTCTAACATGCAAAGGGGTTTGGGAGAAGCAGGGTTTGGGAAAAAAAGAGGACTCATTTTGCCCACACCCACGTCGCGGCTTTAAATGAAATAATAGCAGAGAGAGAGGGAAAGTTTTGTTGCCTTAAGCAGCCTGAAATGCTTAGCTATCCACATGAGGATTATTAAAAAAAAAAAAAAAAAAAACACATACCCTGAAGGATTTGCAAATCCCTGAAGGAACCTAATCTAATCCCTTGCCATCAGGTGGAAGTAAATTTAACACATTGCAGAATGGACCCGTGGCATTTGAGCAGCCTCCTGAAGAGGGGCTTTCGTTGTGTGTGTGTGGCCCTTAATAGAATGAAGCTCCAGACTGGAGCCCTGGAGGACTTTGGCAGGAGTAGATTTGGATGAGCTACTCGTGGTCTCCCTTTATATCAGCATCTGATACCTCTAGCACTTGGCCTTGCCTGCACTTGACCTTAGCTAACACTGCCACCTTAACTCAATTGTTTGAGTTAAAACACATACACTCTGGCTTCCAAGGGTGCATCATCCTGCTTTGCTAAACATCAAGATGCACAGATGCAGTGCAGAGAAGATTCCTCCCATACCTAAGAGCCGTGAAATCCAAAGCCCTCTCCCAGGCTGAGAGCTGCCCACTGCAGGAATACAAGCTCTGCCGGGAGGAGGCTGGGAGGGAGGGTAATTTTGGATCAGGATGTTCTCAGTAGAGGGTGGGGGCATTAGATGGCCTGACATGGGAGGCTCTGGGCATCTAGAGGCAGGTAGTGGGAAGAGAGACAGTGCCTGGGAGGCTGGCTCCCTGCGGACCCTGTCTGACTGCTGTCACCCCTGATGAGCTGCTGGGGATATCTAGGGAGGAAGATGGAATAAACACTGGCTCTTTTGTCCCTTTCAGCAAAGGCTAGTGCTCTGCATGTGTGCATGCATGCATACTAAGTCACTCAGTCATGTCTGACTCTTTGCAACCCTATGGAGCCTGGCAGGCTCCTCTATGCTTGGGATTCTCCAGGCAAGAATACTGGAGTGGGTTGCCATGTCCTCCTCCAGGAGATCTGCCCAACCCAGAGATCAAACCCGTGTCTCTTTACGTCTCCTGCGTTGGTAGGCGGGTTCTTTACCACTAGCACCACCTGGGAAACCCCCAGTGCTCTGTGAAAGTGAAAGTCGCTCAGTTGTGTCCGACTCTTTGCAACCCCATGGACTATACAGTCCACAGAATACTCCAGGCCAGAATACTGGAGTGAGTGGGTAGCCTTTCCCTTCCCCAGGGGATCTTCCCAACCCAGGGATCGAACTCAAGTCTCCCTTATTGCAGGCGGATTCTTCTTAAGCTGAGCCACAAAGGAAACCTAAGAATACTAGAGGGGGTAGCATATCCCTTCTCCAGCGGATCTTCCCAACCCAGGAATAGAACAGGGGTCTCCTGCATTGCAGGCAGATTCTTTACCAACTGAGCTATCAGGGAAGCCCTCCAGCACTCTGTAGATGCCTTCTAATGAGAACATGCTTGTCCTGTTTATGAATCTTGGGATGTTGTTGGAATTTCAGTGTTCCACAAGACCCTTTCTCTGTTAGCCATGCTGTCTGGGGTTGGTGTAAACAAGTTTGAACACCCCGTAATGCTCTTACCTCTAAAGAATATTAAGTGGTTCCTGACCCTGCTTATATTTGCAATGCAGGTGATCACATATAATTATAAAATCTCTTCTGGTGTTTGAGCATTTCTTTTTTTACACCCATGAAGATGAGGATGGAGCCAATTTTAATAAAGCCAGATGTTAACAAACTCTTTACGTTTTGACGTGTTGGCCAATGGATACTTATAGAATGTCTGATTTCAGCTGTGTTTCACTTGGATTCCCCAACCCCCCTTTTTGACACAGTGTATTTTATAGAGATTGGGGTAAAACTAGGGTGTGCTATATGGGTCTCTTGGTGAAGAAAATTAACTTCTAAGGCTAACACACCGTGCAAATATTATTACAAAATCACTCAGCGTATAATTTTGGCATTGCTTTCCTCAAGTTGTCTGCTGCCCACTCTCCACTCCAGCCCCGCCCTGGTCACCGTTATTCCCAGTATCATTAGGCTGACAGAAGAGACAGCTGTCCCCAGAAAATATGCTCCAAGTGTCCGCATCAACACGGATTCTCATGAGAGAGCAGGCAGTGAGACAGCTCTGGGAGTGAAAGGTGCCGGAAAGGATTGCACTAACTCCTCTCTGGATCTGCTACTCATCTTTCAAAACCTGAGCAGATGTGAGGCTTATTGATTTCATTATGGTGATGGCTGGGGAGCAGTGTTCAGGCACGGGCACCCGGGAGTCACCCACGGCACCTGAGCGCCCTTCTCACCTTCTGGCCCCTCACCTGCTCAGCATCCTGGACACAGTCTATCTCTTGAGGGTCTCGGGAGATGATCAGCCCTTTTCTTCATACTCTTCTGAATCCACACTCCTCAGTGGTAGTCACTCAGTCGTGTCTGACTCTTTGTGACCCCATAGACTGTGGCCCTCCAGGCTCCTCTGTCTGTGGATTTCCCCAGGCAAAAATACCAGAGTGGGTTGCCATGTCCTCCTCCAGGGGACCTTCCCAACCCAGGGATGGAACGCAGGTCTCCTGCACTGCGGGCGGATTCTTTACCGTCTGAGTCAGCAGGGAAGCCCTCAGGATCCAACACGATATTCAGTACATGGGGCTAAATGAACGTTGTTTGAACGTTCCCTCGTTGGCAGGCACAGTTCTAGACACTTTTAAACGTATTAATTCATTTCCTTCTCATAACCATCCGATGAGGTTCATGCTGTTATCATCCCCATGTTTGTTTCCTAAGGCTGCTGTGAGAAATGACCACAAACTTGGTGGCTTAGAACAACAGAAGTTTATTCTCCCATAGTTCTGGGGGTCAGAAGTCTGGAGTCAGGTGTCAGCAGGGCCACGCTCCCCCTGGAGGCTCTCGGGGAGGAGCCTTCCTGGTCTCTTCCGGCTTCTGGGAGCTGTCAGCACCCCTGGGGCTGGTCCACTCCCGTCTCCATCTCTGTTCACATCGCCTTCTGCTCTGTGCACGCGTGTCTTCTCTTATGTCTGCATGTCTTTGTCTCACGTCTCCTATAAGGACTCTTGTCATTGGATTTCGGGCCACCTGGATAATTCAGGATGATCTCATCTCAAGATCCTTAATTTAATTATATCTGCAAATAAGGTCATATTCACAGGTACCAGGACATGAACATGTTTTTTTCAAAGTCACCATTTAGCCCACTATGTGCCCTTTTGCAGACGGAGTATTGTGGTTAGCCACATTCTCCAAGGTTACAGGAGTTTGTGGAACCAGGATTTGAGTAGAGCAGTCTGACTCTAGAGCTTGTGTTCTTGAACTACAGATCTTCCTTGACTTACAATGTGGCAGTCGTGGTTCAGTTGCGTCCGACTCTTGCGACCGTATAGACTGTAGTCCACCAGGCTCCTCTGTCCATGGGATTCCCCAGGCAAGAATACTGGAGTGGCTTGCCATTTCCTTCTCTAGGGATCTTCCCAACCCAGGGATTGAACCCCAGTCTCCCACATTGCAGGTGGATTCTTTACTCACTGAGCTACAAGGGAAGCCCCTGTAATACAAATACGGTTACATACTGTAATACGCTCATCATAGTAATATTGTTAATTGTAAATACCATAAGTCAAAAATGTATTCAATGCACCCAACTTACGAAACATCACAGCTTAGCCTAGTATACCTTAAATGGGCTCAGAACACTTGCATTAGCCTAAAGCTGGGCAAAATCATCTAACGCAAAAACTATTTTATTTGAAGTGTTGAACACCTCATATAATTTATCAAATACTGAAAGTAGAATGGTTGCAAGGGTGCAGAATGGTTGTATTGGTTGTTTACCTTGGTGATGGTGTGGCTAACTGGGAGCTGCAGCTCACTGCCCCTGCCCAGCATCTCCAGAGAGTGTCATAACAGCTTATCGCTAGCCCAGGAAAAGATTAAAATTCGAAGTGTTGCTTCCACTGACTGGGTATCACCTTTATACCATCGTAAAGTTGAAAACTAAGACCTGAGATCATGGCATCCGGTCCCATCACTTCATGGCAAATAGATGGGGAAACAGTGGAAACAGTGGCAGACTTTATTTTGAGGGGCTCCAAAATCAATGCAGATCATTGTAGCCATGAAATTAAAAGACGCTTACTCCTTGGAAGGGAAGTTATGATCAACCTAGATAGCATGTTAAAAAGCAGAGACATTACTTTGCCAACAAAGGTCTGTCTAGTCAAGGCTATGGTTTTTCCAGTAGTCATGTATGGATGTGAGAGTTGGACTATAAAGAAAACTGAGCACAGAAGAATTGATGCTTTTGAACTGTAGTGTTGGAGAAGACTCTTCAGAGTCCCTTGGACTGAAAGGATATCCAACCAGTCCATCCTAAAGGAGATCAGTCCTGGGTGTTCATTGGAAGGACTGATGTTGAAGCCGAAACTCCAATATTTTGGCGACCTGATGCAAAGAGCTGATTCATTTGAAAAGAGCCTGATGCTGGGAAAGATTGAAGGCAGGAGGAGAAGGGCTCGACAGAGGATGAGATGGTTCGATGGCATCACCGACTCAATGGACATGAGTTGAGTAAACTCAGGGAGTTGGTGATGGACAGGGAGGCCTGGCATGCTGCAGTCCGTGGAGTCACAAAGAATCAGACACGACTGAGCAACTGAACTGAACTGAAAGTTGAAAAATTGTAAGTTGAACCATCATAAGTTGGGGGACCATCTACCATCTCTGCCTCTCAGTAAATGTGCTCCTCTGATTGTTTATGGTATGAACGGATGGCAGAATGGGTGTATGGGTAAAAAGATGCTGATAATAGTAACTGATCAACACTCTACTTCCCAGCATCAGTTCAGTTCAATTCAGTCACTCAGTCGTGTCCGACTCTTTGCGACCCCATGAATCGCAGCACGCCAGGCCTCCCTGTCCATGACCAACTCCCAGAGTTCACCCAGACTCATGTCCATCGAGTCAGTGATGCCATCCAGCCGTCTCATCCTCTGTTGTCCCCTTCTCCTCCTGCCCCCAATCCCTCCCAGCATCAGAGTCTTCTCCAATGAGTCAACTCTTCGCATCAAGTGGCCAAAGTACTGGAGTTTCAGCTATAGCATCATTCCTTCCAAAGAAATCCCAGGGCTGATCTCCTTTAGAATGGACTGGTTGGATCTCCTTGAAGTCCAAGGGACTCTCAAGAGTCTTCTCCAACACCACAGTTCAGAAGCATCATTTCTTCGGCACTCAGCCTTCTTCACAGTCCAACTCTCACATCCATACATGACCACAGGAAAAACCATAGCCTTGACTAGCCGGACCTTTGTTGGTAAAGTAATGTCTCTGCTTTTGAATATGCTATCTAGGTTGGACATAACTTTCCTTCCAAGGAGTAAGTGTCTTTTAATTTCATGGCTGCAGTCACCATCTGCAGTGATTTTGGAGCCCAGAAAAATAAAGTCTTCCACTGTTTCCCCATCTATTTCCCATGAAGTGATGGGACCGGATGCCATGATCTTCGTTTTCTGAATGTTGAGCTTTAAGCCAACCTTTTCACTCTCCACTTTCACTTTCATCAAGAGGCTTTTTAGTTCCATAAGGGTGGTGTCATCTGCATATCTGAGGTTATTGATATTTCTCCCAGCAATCTTGATTCCAGTTTGTGTTTCTTCCAGTCCAGCATTTCTCATGATGTACTCTGCATATAAGTTAAATAAGCAAGGTGACAATATACAGCCTTGACGTACTCCTTTTCCTATTTAGAACCAGTCTGTTGTTCCATGTCCAGTTCTAACTGTTGCTTCCTGACCTGCATACAGATTTCTCAAGAGGCAGATCAGGTGATCTGGTATTCCCATCTCCTGAAGAATTTTCCACAGTTTATTGTGATCCACACAGTCAAAGGCTTTGGCATAGTCAATAAAGCAGAAATAGATGTTTTTCTGGAACTCTCTCGCTTTTTCCATGATCCAGCGGATGTTGGCAATTTGATCTCTGGTTCCTTTGCCTTTTCTAAAACCAGCATGAACATCAGGAAGTTCACGGTTCACATATTGCTAAAGCCTGGCTTGGAGAATTTTGAGCATTCCTTTACTAGCGTGTGAGATGAGAGCAATTGTGCGGTAGTTTGAGCACTCTTTGGCATTGCCTTTCTTTGGGATTGGAATGAAAACTGCCCTTTTCCAGTCCTGTGGCCACTGCTGAGTTTTCCAAATTTGCTGGCATATTGAGTGCAGCACTTTCACAGTATCATCTTTCAGGATTTGGAATAGCTTAACTGGAATTCCATCACTTCCACTAGCTTTGTTCATAGTGATGCTTTCTAAGGCCCACTTGACTTCACATTCCAGGATGTCTGGCTCTAGGTCAGTGATCACACCATTGTGATTATCTGGGACATGAAGATCTTTTTTGTACAGTTCTTCTGTGTATTCTTGCCACCTCTCTTGATATCTTCTGCTTCTGTTAGGTCCATACCTTTTCTGTCCTTTATGGAGCCCATCTTTGCATGAAATGTTCCCTTGGTATCTCTAATTTTCTTGAAGAGATCTCTAGTCTTTCGCATTCTATTGTTTTCCTGTATTTCTTTGCATTGATTGCTGAGGAAGGCTTTCTTATCTCTTCATGCTTTGGAACTCTGTATTCAGATGCTTATATCTTTCCTTTTCTCCTTTGCTTTAATACTTACCAGCACAATGAGAATTATACCAACATCAACAAATAATCATTTTTATGCTATTGCCTCAGGACTTGACCTTGGGTCCTTTTCTCTAATTATTCTCCCTTCTGGGGAGATCTCATCTACCGTCTGTGTGATGTTGCCTCCTAAATGTATGTCTCTAGCTCACTGACTTCCAGACCCACATGCCCACTGCCAGCTTGACATCCCCACATGGGTAGAGAATGGGTGCTTCATACCTAACAGGACTGAAATGGAAGCCTTGAGATTTTCCCTTCAGGCTGGTTCTTCCCTTCTCCCCTCTTCTCAGTAAACAGCACCACCGTCCCCCTTGCAGGCTCATTCCCTCAACTAGAAGCCACCCCCTTTTCTTCTCTTTGCCTCACATTCAACAGGTCAGTGTGTGAGTCCTGTGAGGCCTTCCTCCAGAATCCACCTCCTGCTCCCACCTTCCACGGCAGGCTCCAACTTGAAGCTGCCGCCCACTGTCCCTAGAGTCCTGCTGCCGTGGTCCTCTAACTGGGCCTCTCCAGAAGAGGACTCTTGACCCTCAGTCCTTTCTTCTCAGAGCAGCCAGAAGGGCCTCTTCATGCACAAATCAAGTCAAGTCACTCTGCACCTTCAGCCAGGGTGTTTCTCATTGCCATTTGAATATAATTCAGGCCCTTTTCTCCCACCTCCCTCTCAGGTGACTTCCTGTGTTCCCACCCAGTGCTCTCACTGTCTGTGCCCAGACACACTGTCCTTTTTGGAACATAGCAGGCTCTATCCCAGAGGAGGGCCTTACCCCTTTCTGGAAGCTTCTTCCTCCAAACCTTCAGAGACCTTCTTCTCCGCAATCATATAATCTAAAATGTCCCCATCCCCCAGGTGCTGTATCATGTTACTCTTGTTTCATTAGAAATAAAGTTTTTCTATTTGCTTATTATTTATCTCACCTGTTGGGATGTAAATCCCATCAAAGCAGGGACATTGTGCTTTTCACTGTGTCTCCAGTGCTGACAACATTGCCTGGTATACAGTAGGCCCTCAGTAAATAGCTGGTTGTACAAATAGAGCACTTCTTATATTCCAGACACTGATTCCAGTTATCCTTATGTTCCAGACGATGAAAAGTAGGCTTAGAAAGTTTCAATTGCTTGCCTGGAGTTGCAGATATGTTAAGATCTGGAACAAGAATTTGAACCCAAATCTCTTTGTCTCCTAAGCCCATGTTCTTATCCATTATTCCACCAAGTCTCTGAGAAGCAGGGACTGCCCAGGATCTCTACAGAACTCTGAGTTTTCTAATTCATTTTTTGCTCAGAAACCCAGGACACAGATTGTTAAAACACAGGGAGGAAATATACTTACTTAGATTCTCAATATACTGTTTCCCTGAAAAGTTGGCCCTGGAGCTTAAGCTTGAGCAGTTAAGAAGTTCATTTCTTTTTTTATCCACTTAGGAATTTAGGCTCAAGACATTTTCAGATCCATCTGGAGAATTAATGGTTTAAACCCTCTTCCTTGAATGCTTACAGGAAAGGCAGAGATGACCAGGTTGCATCCTGATCGTCTTTGTAGGGAGAATGCAAAGGTGGAATTTGTTTGCCTTCACAAGAAGCCCTGAGATCATCCTCCGCCTGGTCTTCCTTTCATATACCTTTCTGTAGTTTGTTTTTTTCTGCCTCCCTGTCTCCTCCAGTAGATAAAACCTTAGGATGAGAACATGGACCCTGGTTTTAGATTGCTTGATAGCAAGACCCTCTGCATTGGGTCTTGCTAAAACACTGGTCTATTTCACTGTCACCAGTTTTGGGCCAGTCATGGAAGAGGCCAAAGGATATATTCTTGCCAGGATGTGGGGCTCAGAGGAACTTCTGCCAATCGTGCAGACTGGGAGAAATGAGAAAGCAGCTATTTATTTCCTTCCCTGCTCTTGGACCACCTTTTAAAAGTAAGTTCCATCTTGAGAATTACATCAGCATCCCGATAAGTAAACATCAGACAAAAAGCTACTCTTTCAGGCAAATAATAATTGTGAGGATGGCCAAGACCCACAGATGTAGGTTGGGCTTTTATTTGTAGAAAGGACTATAGTGGCTGATGAGTGTATTTGGCAAATATAGCTGCCTTCCTGCAGGGAAGCAGAACTCTAGCCATTTGATACGTCATGCGCTTTGCCACTGCTTTCATGAGTGGGATTTGTTATGGTAACCAGAACTTTACCCAGAGGGTTGTGCGTGTAAACTGTCACTCATTCGCAGTCTCCTTTACTTTAATCATAAACCAAAGAGGAGCTGCTCACTGTGCTAACAGGCAGATGGGTAGTCACGATGGAGCCCCCGTATGACTGTGTGTGCACTTTGGAGTGGAACAGCACCGCCCACCACAGCTCTCATTCGCTGGATCAAGAAGTGTTCCTGGATTTCCATTGGTTGAAATCCATGCTGGAACCTGCACTCTAGGATAGTCGGTCTTATTATTTTTCCTAACTCTTTCTCAACTGCTACTCCCCAGCTTCCTCTTGACCCAGCATGTAAACTTTGCTAACGGTGGTCGAGCAGATAGAATGTAGGTAGCTTCCCATAAAACCACTGAAAACTATGAAAGCTCAGCGGACATTTGAAGGAGGTAATATGGTCAGCGGTGCTCTGTTCTCTCCTAGAGTTTGTACTTCGTCCTCACCGCTGCAAATCAACTTTTTCCCTCCTTTTTCATACAACTAGTACCCACTTCAGTTTTCTTGCCTGGAGAATCCCAGGGGCAGGAGAGCCTGGTGGGCTGACGTCTATGGGGTCACGCAGAGTCGGACACGACTGAAGTGACTTAGCAGCAGCAGCAGTATCTATTAAGTAATACACGTACAGAAAGATATAAACACTTCATATTCAATGCATGGGGGATAAAAATAAATAAAATTCAGGTTGTTAGAATTACCAATCCCATCAAATTATTTAACTAACTTTGGGGGTGGAGGAGAAACAATGGAGACACCATTGCTTCAGGAACATGGTGAGCTTCCTGAACCCTGCTTTTGATGGAGACTTGGAACTGGCTAAAAACCTCTTAGGCATATTTACTCCTGGATATATTTCTGCTGCTGCTGCTAAGTCGCTTCAGTCGTGTCCGACTCTGTGCGACCCCATAGATGGCAGCCCACCAGGCTCCCCCGTCCCTGGGATTCTGCACGGAAGAACACTGGAGTGGGTTGCCATTTCCTTCTCCAATGCATGAAAGTGAAAAGTGAAAGTGAAGTCGCTCAGTTGTGTTCAACTCTTTGCGACCCCATGAATTGCAGCCTACCAGGCTCCTCTGTCCATGGGATTTTCCAGGCAAGAGTACTAGAGTGGGGTGCCATTGCCTTCTCTGGGATATATTTCTAGGCCTATGTAAATCTGGGTGATGTTACATTATGCTCTATCATCTGTGGCTGGGAATATGAACCGCAGTCCAAAGTGAAACCAGAACCACTTCTTGAGTTGATGTCAGCAGTGGGTCAGAAACTAGACTGGAAAGTTCTTCCAGGCAGAAGCCACGTCCTGTTTGATGCTGTGACTCAGGCCTGGTGTAGATCCTTCTTGAAGATTTTTTTAAATGAATGAAACTAGTGTCAGATCAGCATGTCTGAGTGGGGAGAAGAATCTGGAATACATATTTCAGGTCATATCTACAGCTAATCCATGAAGATCCCTGAAGCCTGAAACGGCCCTGCCCTTCAGAAATTTATCACCTAGTAGCAGAGCTAGGAAGTCTGAGGCATTCTAGTTATGATTTAAGATGTATGGGAAGATGAATCTTCTGATGTAAGTGTCTTGAGAGTTCTTTCCTTCACAACATTTTTCCACATGAAAATATTTCCACTTTACACACTGATCATTTTAAGTGATTTTGTGAACATTGCACTTGTACAGCCTTGAGGCATTTCTTCAGTAAATAAGATACAGACCTGCTGCTGCTGCTGTGTCGCTTCAGTCGTGTCCGACTCTGTGCGACCCCATAGACGGCAGCCCACCAGGCTCCCCTGTCCCTGGGATTCTCCAGGCAAGAACACTGGAGTGGGTTGCCATTTCCTTCTCCAATGCATGAAAGTGAAAGTGAAGTCGCTCAGTTGTGTCCGACTCTTAGCAACCCCATGGACTGCAGCCTACCAGGCTCCTCTGTCCATGGGATTTTCCAGGCAAGAGTACTGGAGTGGGTTGAAGATACAGACCTACTATGTGCTAAACTCTTACATTCTATTAGGGAAGGCAAGCATTCAGTGTGTTTTAAGCTGTGTTCAAGAACATGACCTCCTAGAGAAGTGATTCACCTCCTTGCTGTGCATCCCAAGCTGCTCTTATCAAGGTCACTAGTGACGTCTACATTGCTAAATCTAAGGGCTAATTCTCAGCCTTCCCCTTGCTCCTTCAAAGCATTTGATGATACATACGGTTCATCCCTGCTTTATCCTTGAAAGGCATCCTTCCCTTGGCTCTCTGCATACCATACTGTACAGACCTTCCTCCTCACTCACCAGCCAGCGTTCCTTCCCCATCTTCTTGACTGCCTTCTCTCTTCCTGATCTCTCACTGCTGAAGGGCCCAGCACTCATTATTTGCACTTGTCTTTTCTTTCTGCGATTACTGTCTGTGGTGTCAGTCATTCTCATGGCTTTAAATACCATCCATCAGCCAAGAATTCACACTACTGTATCTCCATCTTGTGGCACCTGCATATAGAATTACCTGCTTGACACCTCCGATGATAGTCATCTCAGACTTTAACGTCTAAAAGTAAGTTTCTGATTCCCATCCCTTCCCCTTCCAGATACTTTGTCTTGTTAGTTCTTCACCGTATACCCAGAATCTGACCATCCCTCATCGCCTCTCTTCATCCCTGGTTCCTCATCTCTCAAGTGGGCTCTTTTAGGCGTTGCTCAATTTTTACCTCTTCCATTTCACCGTATGGCATATTCTCAGCAGAACAGCCAAGTGGTTCCAGATTCAAAATACAAATCAGATCAACTTAGTGCTCTGTTCAAACTTCTCAGAGTAAAAGCCAAACTCATTACTTAACCTACCAGGCCCTTCCCTTCCTCCCTGATTCCCTCTCTGCTCAAGCCCGGCACCACCCTGGCACACCCCTGCCTCAGGGCCACCGCACCTGCTGTTCCCTCTTTCTGACATGTTCTTCTTTCACATCGCTGACTTGCTGCTTCCTTCAGGTCTCGATTCAAATGTCGCCTGCGGTGAAGTCTTCGTGCCACCCTGCCCCAGCCTGAGATTTCATATCCCCCTTCTCAGCTTTATTTTCTCCTTCGCACCTTGTCAGTTTTTAAACATATATTTTACTGACTCAATTTGCTTTTCTGCCTGCTCTGCACTGCTGCAATGAAAAATTTATGAGGCTATTTTTCTGAAGGGGGGAGCCTATGTGATTCACTCATATCTTCAACACTGAGAACAAGGCTTGGCATACAGCAGGCACTCAGGAAGCAATCTGTTGAGAGAATGAGGTAGAACCATGGGTATTTTTCATTTAAATATTGATGCCCCCGAGGATTGTGATATAATTGGTGGGATGAGCACCAGCATTGATATTTTCTGAATCCTCCCTGGGTCATTCCGATGTGGAGCTGGGCATAAGTTGCTCATTCTTAGAAAGTCCATTAGTCTCCAGACTTAAATTTCAATGGATGATTTTAATGAAGTTTGTGCTATGTGTAAAAATATCATCAGAGCATCTTCTTAGAGGGAATGTAGTGGACATTCATCCCCGTATGACCTTGCTGACTTTTGCCTGGAGGCACAAACCCCCCTCTTGCCGAATTAAGTGTTTTCTGTGTTAATTTCCCCATTGGACTTTTCTCTTTATATTGTCAGCTATTGCCATCCATGTTATCTGTGGGTTCTGTGCCTGCAGATTCAGTCCATAGCTGATGGAAAATTCCAGAAAGCTCCAAAAAACAAAACTTGAATTTTCCAGTATATACATTGTACTTATAACCATTTACACTGTATTAGGTATTATAAGTAGTCTAGAGATGATTTGGGCTTCCCTGGTGGCTCATACAGTAAGGAATCTGCCTGCAATGCGGGAGACCTGGATTCAATCCCTGGGTTGGGAGGATCCCTGGAGGAAGGCATGGCTACCCACTCCAGTATTCTTGCTTGGAGAATCCGCATGGACTGAGGAGCCTGGTGGGCTATAGTCCATGGGGTCACAAAGAGTCGGACATGACTGAGCAACTAAGTACACAGCACACAGAGACAATTTAAAGTATAAGGAAGAATCTGCATGGGTTATATGCAAATACTATGCCAGTTTATAGAAGGAACTTGAGTATATTCTGATACTGGTATCCTCGGCAATCCTGGAACCACTGCCCCATGAATATATTTGAAAAGTGAGAGGGAATTTGGATCCAGCTTAATTCCTTTTGTCTGCATGGACTATGCATTTATTTCACACCCCTGCACCCAGAAAGCCCCGCAACCCCTTGCCTAAATTCTATCCATCACGTAAGACGCAGGCTAAGTCTCCTTCCCTCTGAAGAGCGTTTCTCCTCACCCCCCAGCTGGCAGTCTCTCCCAGAACGTCTGGCACACAGGCTGCCTGGCATGTTCTCTTGGCATCTAGCACATGCTGCCCTGGTTGGTGAGTCTTTAGGTGAAAGTGTCTTTCTTTGATTTTAGCCTTCCCAGGCTAGGCTGTAAACTCTCTCAGGCTCTTGGCCATACCTCTCATCTCTGTATCCCCAGCACTATCCTTTTTAAATGTATTGGCAACTTCCAAGGAGCATTGCCAAGGGGATAGTGTGTCACTCTTGGTGTAATTAGGGACTGTACCCTTCATAAGCACTCTGGCATTTTTTAACTCTGGGTTATGTTGATCTGTGTGCTTCCCAGGTGGCACTAGTGGTAAAGAACCCCCCTGCCAATGCAAGAGACAGAAGAGACGTGGGTTCAGTCCCTGGAAGAAGAGACGTGGGTTCAGTCTCTGGATCAGGAAGATCCCTTGGAGGAGTGTTAGTTGCTAAGTCGTGTCCACCTCTTGAAACCCCAGGGACTGTAGCCCACCAGGCTCCTCTGTCCATGGGACTTTCCAGACAAGAATACTGGAGTGAGTTGCCATTTCCTTCTCCAGGGGATCTTCCTGACCCAGGGATTGAACCTGGGTCTCCTGCATTGCAGGCAAATTCTTTACCATCTGAGCCACAGGTATGGTGACCCACTCCAGTATTCTTACCTGGGAAATCCCATGGTCAGAAAAGCCTGGTGGGCTATGGTCCATAGGGTTGCAAAGAATTGGACATGACTGAAGTGACTTAGCTCAGCACAGCACACATTATTGGTCTGTATCTTTCTCATCTCATAAACAACTAAATACGTAGCTTGTAAGATTTAGAATCTAGGATTGCAGTACCCTGGTTGAAAATGACATACCCAAGAAAGCTCAGCTATAATCACATTTGCCTTTATTTTCAAAATCAGATTCAAGGAAATAAACGTAAGCTAGCTTTTGGGAACTGCTGGCTGGCAGCTCTGAGACAAGGCAAAGGATGGCACCGTGTGGAGCCCTTCTCTCTCTATTTGAAATGGTGGCTTTTCTATTAGAGTCTCATTCTCAAGCTAACATTCTTCATTTCAGCAGGCTGGGAGACCAGGTAACTGGATCTATGGGAGTAGGAGGAAGGTTTAGAAACTAAGGTCTTAACACCTTTGTGGCCTTTTGAAGCCCTAGGATTGGGGGAAAGTGATGTCATGGTGAGACAGGAAATGTTATAAAGCTGTAAAATGTCATAAAGTGATTTCCATCTGGTATTAGGTGTATAAGACACAGCAAAGAAAAGGGCATTGTGTTTTTATCCAGTGGGGATAAGGTTACTAGATTGGTACATCATGGGAAAAGTGTTGACATAATGAATCTGGACTTTTCAGCAAGGTGTTTGGATGGTCCCTTGTGATATCTTTGTGGGCAGGCTGGAGGAACATGGACTGGACAGTTGCGTGATGTGGTGATTTGCAGCTGACTGGCTAAATGCCCGTGCAGAGGTTGATGGATTGATGTCCATCCAGAGAGAGGGCTCTAGCAGTGAGTCTGACACAGTTCTGCCATTGGATTTATTCTGCTGCTGTTCAGTGTTTTTATTGACGACTTGAATAAAGGTGCAGATGACACATTTATCCCATTTGCTCATGACCCAGATCCAGGAAGCACAGTGACCTTGTTTCACACCGGAATCAGAATCTAAAGTGACATATAGGATAGGCCACATTTTGCAAGATCAGCCAAGGGCTCAAGTTACAGGACAGTCAGGAATCTGCTGTAATAACGATCTTTTTGTAAAAGATTTAGGCAGTTCGTTTGACTGGACGGTCAGTGTGCATCAACACTCTGATGTGACTATTAAATAAATGTAAATCCCAGATGTGAGGGGGCCAGAAACAGTGTGGACCCTTTGCTCTGGTCCCACACATCTAGAGTATCGTGCGCCATTCTGGGCAGCACGTGGTGTAAAGTGACATAATCAGAAGCAAGGGTCCAAGATTCGAAAGTTGGTGAGAGAGATTTTCAGGAAGGGTGACGGTGCCTTCCGAGTCCTTTCCCTGTCACCCCATACCCCTGTGGGCCATCGCCTCACACACTCCTTTCCCAGTACTCTAAACTATCTCCTTTCCTTTTGCTGTCCTCATCGCCCAAAATCCTTGCACCAAATAAGTTCAATCACTGTCAATTCCTGCCCCTGTGTGCTGATTGCTGAGAATTTCTGTGAAAGAGGAAAAAACCCCAGTATCTGTTTTGATTGGCACAGCTGCGGGATAAAGGCCTCTGAACTCGTCGTCCTCCTAGGCCGGCAGGCAGGTGGACAGTCTCACAGGACCCCCATCAGCCTTCCCTGCCTTTTCCCCCACTGCCCGGACTACCCCTCCCCCTCAAACGCCTACCTAGAGACCTTCTCCCTCCCTTCAAGCTGGGGACCTTAATGTTTTCTTCACAGAGAGAATCCATGAAAATTCCCTCAGTCCTGCTCCCTCACTTACAATCTGTGCACCTCCGACCTGTGCACTTTCCTTCTTGCCTGAGAGAATTTCCCTCCTTTTATTGAACCTTTCCCTCAGATTCAGCTTAACGATCACGCTTAATCAGGCTACTCTTTCCCCTCTGTCTTTACCCTCCCCCTGCCTAAAAGCCTTTCCTCTCTGCCATGTGCAAACCTCACCCCTCTTTAATTAAGTCCTCTCTGCCTTTATATCCTTAACGGCCAAATTACCTGAAGATTTGGTCTGTGTTGGCTGTTTTTACTTCTGTCAGCTCTCATTGATCCCTCAATGGACCATGCAATCTGGTTTCCATTCCCGACGCTCTGTTGAAAGTCCCTGGTGACAACTGATGGGCCTCTACATCCAGATCCAGTGGGGAGGTTTCAGTGCTTCAGTTGCTTGGCCAGTGTCTCCTTTATGAAGCACTGTTCTCCTGCGTCTCTGCTCCCACTCCTTTCGTGGATTCTTCCTGCCTCTTTAACAGATGCCTGGTCTTACTCTCCTCGCTGAGCTGCTCTCCACAGAGTGCTTTCATTTACTCTTGCACCGACTTTGATTCCCCCTTCTGTTTTGGTTGGTTTGCACTTCACCTCTTAGGCAGTGATGTTCTTGTTCCTCCTCTGGGCAGTTTCAGCCCCATTTTCCACTTCTACACATCTACTTTCACCCCATGTCTACACTTCCCTCCAAAATCTGTACCTCCAGCCTCCTCCTGAGCTCCACGTCCAGTGCCTACTACTGATCTCAGGTGGCCTCGGCCTGCAATGGTGTGGAGCAGGGCTTGGGTTCCCAATGAGAGATTGAGGCTGAGTCGTGGGGGTGAGCACCAGATCCTAGCCACCAGATCAGTGGTAAGTAACAAGAGCCCTGGCCCTTCAGCTTTGCAGAAAAGAATTCCCACAGAAAAGTTCCTCTTATTCAGAGGAAAAAGAGTACAGCCTGTGTGGACCGACACATGGCCAGACTGGGGGCGAGTCCCTCAGTCACCCCCTCATGGCAGTTTAAATCACATGTATGGGGCATTTCTCCTGGGTTTCCTTTGGCCAATCACTTTGATTTGCCTGGTTCGCCATCCATATTTGGTATATCAGGATCCTTCTATGTATACGCAGGCATCTCTTAGCCAAGACGAATCCTAGCACAAAGGCCTATGGGTAGCTTAGCATCCCCTTTGACCTCCAAGAAGCCTTTCTGTGCATGGCGCATGTTTGGTCAGGGAGGTCTCCTGACTTTGAGAATGAGAAATATATGGTCTGGACAGGGCCTAGCTGTATCCCTTAATTGGCCTGCTATTCTTATCTTGATGTTTTGGTCCATAGGGAATGAATCTCCAATTGCTTTACCCTGGGGTGGGGGTGGAGGCATCTACCTCCTGCCTCACTTCCACCTCCATCTGGGGACTCTGAGGCACTCCCGAGCATCGCATCCCAGACTGAGCTCGTCACCCCTCCCATATGAGCCTGCCTGCCCAACCCCTGCCTTGGCCAATGGCACCCCCTCAACCAGCTCTCAGACAAGAAATCCAGACTCACTCACCTCTCTGTGGTTCTGTATACTTGCACATGGGAGGTCTGCAACTATAATCCATAAGGTGGCCAAATGAATAATTCTAATGCCTTTCCTGAGCAGGACTGCTAAGACTTATTCTCATTTCAGGTCCAGAAGCTGGAACAAAGGCCAAAACATTTGAATTAAGGGACAGAGATCCATGGCAGACATGGATCTTAAGGGAGACAGCTCCATGTTGGGAAAATCTTTTTTAAACTATTAGAGCCTCAAAGTGGCATGGGCTGCCTTGAGAGGTGGTAAATTTCTTTAACTGTAGGCACTGTGTGTGAAGGCTGGAGGACTGTTGCGGGGCTGGGCTGGGGGACTTCTAATGCCTCTACCACCTCTGAGGTTTAATTCAGCAGCTGATACGTTTTTCCTATCTGCTTTGTCCACATCTTCTCATTTCTGCTTCCTAGCAGATTATTAGCTCCATTTTATGGATGAGGAATCAGAAGCTTGAGGGTCAGGTAATTTCCCAAGGTGATCCAGCTGAGTGATCAGTATTAGGGACGGGCCTCCAGGGCTGACTCGTGTCCCCACCGCCCACTGTTTGTGTGAAGCTGCATCTTCCTATTCAGTATTGGAAACAGATGTCAGTAGAGTGTAGTCAGCTCACAGAGTAGGTAGACCTTTGAAGCTAATAGAAAGTTCTTGGATTCAGAACTTAAATAAATTTGAAACTTAAATTTTTCTTAAATATGTCCCCATGTTTATTGGCCTATTAACCTTCCCCTCCGTTTCTCCACATGCTTTATCATTATAATGAGCAATCCTAATAAATAAATGTGATTTCCTTCCCAGGCCACCACCTCCATTTCTTAGAGGCTTTGTTGTTGTTGTTCAGTTGCTAGGTTGGGTCTGGCTCTTTTGTGACCCTCATGGACTGCAGTCCACCAGGCTCCACTGTCCATGAGATTTTACAGCCCAGAATACTGGAGTGGGTTGCTATTTCCATCTCCAGGAGGTCTTCCTGACTCAGGGATCACACTTTTGAGTCTCTTGCACTGGCAGGCAGATTCTTTACTGCTGAGCCACTTTTCCCAGAGTCTTGGGAAGAAGCAAATGAGAAAGGGTTAATGCCTCCATTTACTTAGAATAGCTTGTAAGGACATGCAGGTCCCAGATGCAGAGGGTCTGTGTTGCTGCTTCAGTACTGACCTGATGGGTGACCAGTGCTGAAGAGAAATCCTGGGTTTTCTTTTAGAAAAGAAAGAAAAGGAGGAGATACCACATATATGGGGAGGGGAGGGACTGGCTTGAAGTGGAGAAAGATTATAAGCAAATATTTACATTTTCATTTTTGCCTCTAATACCAAGTCCTGGAGGGAAACAGAAGTCTGATAAACAGCAGATAAACATCAAAGTGAGAGGCAGTCAGTCTAGGTCAGCGCGTGGGCAGGACCTGGGCTCAGAGGTGACGATTGAGTTGAGGATCTAAAATCCTGGCTATAGAGACTCGCCTTGCAGATAACCTGTGAATGGATATTTCTGTGGGCCTCCCTAGCTGCCCTCCCTGGAGCTCTAAGGACCACTTATCCTCTTACACGCTCTAAGGTATATGATTACTTTTTCATCTTTCACCTGATCCCAACCTTATTGTTTCAGTACTCAGAGTTCTTCATCTCTAGGCTGGAGGGTTAGGCAAGGATTGAGGAAATAAAATCCAGCAACAATTCCCAAGCCTAAAGATGGATAGAATAACCAACGTCTCTCTCAATGCTTTTTTTTTTTTCAGAGAGATTTTTCAAGTGACAAAATCATAGCTGCTGTCCTTGTGAAAGGTATAAAGCAGGATGGGGAAGGTTGAGTGAAAAGAGTAATTGACCAGCAGCCAACACTCCGCTCTAGTTCAGATACTGCCACTGTCTAGTTCCAGATCCTAGATTCTTCACATTTGGAATGAAGCAATTGTGTCTAATGATTCTTAAAGTCTCCTTTTATCTCTTAGAGAAGAAAATGTCCTGACACGCAGTCATAGCTCAGTATTCCACATGTTGCCTGTTAGTTGAGAACAATCATCCATTCCAGTCCCTCATCGCTAAAGACCCACTCATGTCTGTAGTGCCTTGGAGCTCACATTCTGTCCTAAACGAATAAACTCCTCTAAATCAAGCTACCCATCAAAAATACCCTTTTCTGTCAGGAATAATTTCCATGAATATTAAAAAGCTTCCAAGGCATGAAAAATTCAGTTTCCCTTCTACTGACAATTATTTCTTCCATGAGCTGTTACAGATCATCTATTTTTAACTCAGATTTTATAAATGGACAAATCCAGGCCCAGAGAGGTGAGGCGGCTTTCTGAGTGTCACACAGCAAAGACCGTCCTGTAGGACATTTCTCTATACTGCTCAAAATGGAAAGATACAGGTACTTGGCAATCAACAGTTGAAAGAAAATTATAGTTTGATTTCTGAGTTATTTTTAAACAGGAGGCTGTTTCACCTTGGAATTTTGAAAGAAAAATAATAATAAACAAGTGCACTAGATTTGTCCTTTTAAGCCAGCTGAAGGAGTGTGCCCTCTCTGCTCTGTTGAAATTGGCAGGCTGACATCGTGCAGACAGACTGTTCTGGTCTACTTGGTTAGTTGTTATCCCAAACGCAAATCTGACTCACGGGTGAGATCATGAGAAATCTGGATTATTTTTCATGATGACTTTTTCTTTCCTAGTCTAATTTTCTTTTGCGGTATTTGGCTGTGTAAGATATCCATGGTGGGGAACAGAATCTCATGAGGGTTGTTCCTAGGATGGTCCTTGCTGTCATATGAATCACAAGACAGCTGGGGCAGGTTTGGCCATGAACTGTCTGTGGCTTTGGTATTGATGTTTAGGGGTGTGTGCGTGCAGGTATGTGTGAGTATGTACGTGAGCATGTGCTGGCCCTATGGCAAAGTAAGATGTTTTCTGTCTTCAGGGATTTGAGGGATTCTGGGAAGGCCCTCCTTCTAATCAAGTGAACGATTAAATAAATATTTTTCACTGAAATAATGTTTGTTTAATATCCACTTTTTGCTGGTTGCTAGTAACAGGGGCTCCTATCACCAAGAGGTGATTGATGCTTTTTAACTGTGGCATTGGAGAAGACTCTTGAGAGTCCCTTCGACTGCAGGGAGATCCAACCTGTCAATCCTAAAGGAAACCAGTCCTGAATATTCATTGGAAGGACTGATGCTGAAGCTGAAGCTCCAATACTTTGGCCACCTGATGCGAAGAACTGACTCACTGGAAAAGACCCTGATGCTGGAAAATTTTGAAGGCAGGAGGAGAAGGGGATGACAGAGGACGAGATATTTGGATGGCATCACCAACTCAATGGACATGAGTTTGAGTAAACTCAGGGAGTTGGTGATGGACAGGGAAGCCTGGTATGCTGCAGTCCATGGGGTCACAGAGAGTTGGACAAGACTGAGTAATGGAACTGACTGATCACCAAGAGGAGATTACATACAATTAAACAAGTAAATGCTACCTAATCTGGGTATTAGGGTGATATTAGCTGCTGTGACAACTGAACCCCCAAGTTTTAGTGCTAAAAACATAACACAAAATTATTTCTCTGTCACTTAACAGTCTCATGCCTGACTTCTTGGTCAGCAGGAAGCTCTCCTTTACATGGTGAGTCAGGCCTCAGCACTCTTTCCATCTGGTGTCTTGCAGTTTGCTGGAGCTGAAGCGTACATTCTGCCCCTCACTGAGGGGAGGGGAAAGAGGTCCATTCCTCTGAAATGTCTTGGTTTGAAAGTGGTACATCCTGTGGGTGAGAACTAACCACAGGGCCTGTGTGGATGCAATGGGGGTTGGGACTGGTGGCTGTGATAAATCTACATCGTGGAAGGGAACTTTGTGAGATTTCAGCGTTTGGGTGGTATCTCTGCTATTGTCTGATAAGTACTGTATTGGAGAGTGGTGTTTAGGACTACTGCTCCAGCACAGAAGAGAAGCACCTGACCTGGGATCAGGGTATGGGAAGGAGCCATCGCTATTCTCTCTGTCTCCTCTCTTCCTCCTGAGCCTGGCTTCAGTTCTCAATGTGCCACTCTCTGTTTCTCTCACATGCCTGCACATGTGTATTAGGGTGATGTTAGCCGCTGTGACAATCTTTCCTCTCTCTAGAACTTTTCTTCCACCTCACCTTACCCCTTTCCCTGACTAACTTAATATCCCATCAGATTCACAAAGTGTTTCTCCCAAGAAACCTTTCCTGGACCACCAAATCAAGTTCTGTGTGAAGGCAAAGCTGGGAGATTTTTATTTATTGGGATTTGAGAGCCCCAAAAAAGGCACTCCGGCTAGTCGATTGGCTGTTTTATGTGGTATACACTTCAGGGGATTAAGGAGCATTGAGGGAGAAAAGGAGGTAAAGGGACTATAAAATGAGTGGGGAGGGAGGCAGGGACCTCCACATCCTTCCTATCACTTGGATCTGAGAGCTCCAGCTCTTTGCAGCTGCAGAGACAGCAGGGGGCTTCCAGGCCACCTCTGTTCAGGAAACTACACTGCTGCTGGTAAGTTTCAGGAGTTGTTTCTCAGGCCTGATTTCTAGAGAATAGGTGAGAAAATTTCCCAAATGCTGGTTAAGAAGTGGGACACCCAAGTCAGTGAAGAGACCCTCCCTGGGGGAGCATCCTTGTAGCAGCACGAAGAGATGGTTACGCCGACAGCCTGAGTCTCTGAGCAAAGGCTGGAGGGAGTGGAGAACCTTCCTGGGTCGAAGCAATGATGGAATGCATCTTCCTGTTCCAACAGGCCCCGGATCTTATAAAGGAACATGGGGTTTTAATTTTTGGATGTAAGAAATGAACATGTTTCTCCTGCAGCTGGACTTATCTCCTTATTCAAAAAATATTTTCATCCTAGTTATTTGTAATGATCTCAAGGAAATGTGCCTCTTGTGATTAACTTGACAGGTTCATACATGCAAGGAGCCTCCTGATCCTGCATTTGTGAGGCTGTTTTTATTGTGAAGGTTACCATCAGAGTGACCTAAAACAGACCTGAGAGCTGGGTGCTTAGGAAAAAATCTTGGCAGGATGGTTTAGGAAGGAGACTGTATTAACTCGATGGGATTTTTCCAGAATGTTGTTTGTTTGTCTGGACTTCCTCACTCCAGTCAGAAGGCTCAGTTTTGTGAAGCCCAGGGCTGGATCGATATATTATGGGAGACTAATCCTAGTTACAGAAACCGAAGGCTAAGAATCCATGCTGCTGCTGCTAAGTTGCTTCAGTCATGTCCAACTCTGTGCGACCCCATAGACAGCAGCCCACCAGGTGCCCCCGTCCCTGGGATTCTCCAGGCAAGAACATTGGAGTGGGTTGCCATTTCCTTCTCCAATGCATGAAAGTGAAAAGTGAAAGTGAAGTCACTCAGTTGTGTCCGATTCTTCATGACTCCATGGACTGCAGCCCACCAGGCTCCTCTGTCCATGGGATTTTCCAGGCAAGAGTACTGGAGTGGGGTGCCATTGCCTTCTCTGAAACAACCATAGTCTGGAGTAAATCTTTGAGTTGGGATGGAGCAGAGCATGACTGCAGCTGTTCAGCAGCCCTGAGGCTCTCCACCTCCTAGGTGGTCCATTCTATTTCTTGTGATTTGTCAACCGAGTACAGACCTGCGTTCATTCCCAGAATACTTAATGGAAGCACCTACTTGGCTCTCTTCTTGGCACCAGAGATGCAGAGATGAGCAAGGCTTTCAAAACGTCTGCCCCACAGAGCGCTCACATTTTAGGAAGGGGGAGGCCAGGCTCAAAACTAGTAAATGAATGGATATGCAATATAACTTCAGGGACTGTATGCTTCTCGAAGACAAATAGAGCAGGTTAAGCAGCTGGAGAGTGATGGAGGGAGCATGGTTAGATCATGTGGATGGGGAAGGCTGCTCTGAGAGTGATGTTTGCACAGAGGCCTGAGAAATGAGGAATAGAGACAGGTCCTGATCAAGGGCAGGGACATCCATGGACCCTGAGGGAGAAAAACCAAGAGGGCTGGTGGCAGTGGGACCGCAGCCGGGACGGGCCGCTGCAGATGACCAGCAGGCAGGAGGCAGTGGGGGTGATGCTACCAGAGGAGACTTTAACCTCTCTGCCCAGGAAGGGAAGGAAGTGTGTTGGGAGAGCAGAGTTCTCCAATGAATTACCTTTTTTTGGTTGTTGTTCAGTCGCTAAGTCATATCCAACTCTTTGCAACCCCATGGGTTGCAGCACACCAGGCTTCCCCATCCTTCACTTTCTCCCGGAGTTTCTCCAACTCGTGTCCATTGAGTCGGTGATGCCATCCAACCATCTCATCCTCTCTCATCCCCTTCTCCTCCTGCCCTCAATCTTTCCCAGCATCAGGGTCCTTTTGATTGCTGCAATCTAAATACAGGCAGATGCCTAGGTGTGGCTTCTAGTATTTACAGGAATTTGCTTTCTGGTGCAAAGGAAGGAACTGAACTCAGACAACCTTGTTTGGAGAAAGCCGTTTGGAAGCTGCTGGAAATAAAACCGCTCCTTTCTGTCCTCAGGACCCTGGTGCTGGCTACCGCCAGGCAGGCACTTGCCCTGAGGTAACAGAGGAGTTTGGGTCTAATTGGCCTATTGTACGGCCCCTCTGACCATCGCCTGGAAAACCCCTCGGCTCTGTCTAGTTAATGGTGGCTCCGGTATTAATAAATCCTTTGAAATCTTCTGCCGCGGTTGGGTTTTCCTGATGCATTTGCATGCCAAGATCATTTGGGTTTCGGAGTTTTGGTCTCCTGCTGTTCGTAATGTCATAAACGGATGGTAATAACCCGGGAGGGGATTATGTTCCAGGGTTGCAAGTAGATGAGCTTTAAAAACATCCATCTTATTTGCGGGCAAATATGGCTAATGACAGGCTGGGGAAAACAAAATAAGTCAAAATCTGCAGTGAGTGCTTGGTTATTTCCAAAGGGCCTGCTTTTTAATGAAGTGCAGTAGAGAATGAAGGACAAGTGGGAAGAAGCAGTCACAGCATTTCAGCAGTTTCTTGGGGGTTAAGGAGACTTTTCAAAAATAAAAATAAACACAGGTTATCTGAGGCAAGGGAGTCATGTTAGAGGCCCACCTCCCCCTTGTGGGGCTGGGGCTGGAACTCAGGGCCTTGTAGCTCTGTGGTTCACAGAGGAAAGCAGACCTCTATCGCAGGAGTTCTCCCTCAGTGGAGATTTTGCCCCAGGGGACACTTTGCAATATCTGGACACATTTCTGGTTGTCACTGGTGGTGCTGGAGGCATCCAGTAAGTAGCTGTCAGTATGTGTGTGTGTGCTAGTTACTCAATCGTGTCCGACTCTTTGCGACCCCATGGACTGTAGCCTGCCAGACTCCTCTGTCCATGGAATTATCCAGGAAAGAATACTGGAGTGGGTAGCCATTCCCTTCTCCAGGGGATCTTACCAACCCAGGGATCGAACCTGGGCCTCCGACATTGCAGGTAGATTCTTTACTGTCTGAGCCACCAGAGATGCTGCTAAATATCCAACGATGCCCAGGACAGCCCCACAAAGGATTATCCTGCTCACGTGTCCAGGTGCTGAGACTGAGCACACATCTTTCTGCCTGCAGCTCCCTGTTCTGTCCTGTCCAATCCCCAGCTGTGAAGTGGCTCTGCCGCCCTTTCCTGTGAGTTACTTTGTCTCCCAGTGAAGGCCTGGAAGGGGCTTAGAAATGATCTAATATGAATCTAAGCTTCACAGGTAGTGCCTCGAGGACTTCAGACAGATTGAGTGACTTTCCTAAATTCACACAATTTGTAACAGAGGTGCAATTAATGAACAGGAAAAATTCCCATTCCTCCTCCAGGAGTTTTTGCAGAAGGAGTTTTTACAGGTTTTTAATATTCTCCTCTTGGATCAGCACTTTTCTCATTCTTAACAGTAACTGTTTGCTGAGTGTCTGCTATGTTCCTGGCACTCTGCAACCATCTGTCACCTGAGTGACAGGAAGCCTGCCTAAAATGGGCAATGCAAGCCTGATGAGAGGATTATAGTCCTGAGAACCATGCTTGGAGGGTTTATGCTGGGCAAGGACTATACTAAATCCTTCAATAGATTTTGTATCTCATTAAATTCCCCACACAACCCTGGGGGCAGCTACTATTATTATCCCCCTTTCATAGGTGATGAACTGAGACTAGGGTCACTTAGAAGGTTTTAGGGCCAGGAATTTGAGCCTAGTTCTATTGAACTCCAGAGCTAGAACTCCCAGCCTCTGAGCTCTCCTCTTTTTGTACATGGTGATAAAAGATTAAGTTGTTACTAAGGAAAGTTATGACCAACCTAGATAGCATATTCAAAAGCAGAGACATTACTTTGCCAACAAAGGTTCGCCTAGTCAAGGCTATGGTTTTTCCTGTGGTCACGTATGGATGTGAGAGTTGGACTGTGAAGAAGGCTGAGCACTGAAGAATTGATGCTTTTGAACTGTGGTGTTGGAGAAGACTCTTGAGAGTCCCTTGGACTGCAAGGAGATCCAACCAGTCCATTCTGAAGGAGATCAGCCCTGGATTTCTTTGGAAGGAATGATGCTAAAGCTGAAACTCCAGTACTTTGGCCACCTCATGCGAAGAGTTGACTCATTAGAAAAGACTCTAATGCTGGGAGGGCTTGGGGGCAGGAGGAGAAGGGGACGACAGAGGATGAGATGGCTGGATGGCATCACTGACTCGATGGATGTGAGTCTGAGTGACCTCCGGGAGTTGGTGATGGACAGGGAGGCCTGGCGTGCTGCGATTCATGGGGTCACAAAGAGTCGGACACGACTGAGTGACTGAACTGAACTGAACTGAACTGATAGTAAGGAGGGCTTCCCTCTGCTTACCAGTGGCTCAGCGGTAAAGACTCCACCTGCAATACAGGAGACGCAGGTTCAATCCCTGGGTCAGGAATATCTCCTGGAAGAAGGCATGGCAAGCCACTCTAGTATTCTTGCCTGGAAAATTCCATGGACAGAGGAGCCTGGCGGGCTACAATCCGTAGGATCACAAAGAGTCAGACACAACTGAAGCGACATAGCACGCATGCATAGTCAAAAGACTATTGTTTTAAACTACTGTTTTAAGAGTTTTAACCAAAACTTTAGGAGAAGAAATGTAGATACATTCTGCTGGATTATATCACCCAGGCCATCAGTGGCGGTCTTGCTCATTCCTTGCTTGCTGTTGTCTTTGGATTTCCCAGGCATATGGGTACTTCCATTTAACTTCCATCAATACGTATTTTTGTGAGCATTTACTGTGTTAGGGAGGTGGCTAAATAATGGGGATTCAGTGATCAAAATACTTGTCTTAGTTTGGGTTTCCGCCAAAGCCAACCCTGAGACAAGGATTTGGGTTCAGGAAGTGTATTTGGGTGCAGAAATTGTGGTGGGTAAAGGGGAGGTGTGAGAGGAAGGAAGGAGAGCTGACAAAGGGTGTGCCGTGTGGTCATTGCCATGACATCGGGGCCTCAGTCCCTCTGTGGGTCTCTAAGAGACTGAGCAGAACACGCTGCAGAATGGCCAAGTGAATGCTGCATTGTTTATCCACCGACCTTCATTCCACTCTTATTCCTTCATAAACGCCCTGGCATTTCCCTCAGGCAGGGATACAGAAGAACCCCAGGGCAAGTTTGGGACTGTGTGGGTGGCTTCCCTGTTGGTTCAGATGGTAAAGAATCTGCCTGTGATATGGGAGACCAAGGTTCGATCCCTGGGTCTGGAAGATCCCCTGGAGAAGGGAATGGCTACTCACCCCAGTATTTTTGCCTGGAAAATCCCATGGACAGAGGAGCCTGGCGGGCTGTAGTCCATAGGGCCTCAAAGAGTCAGACATGGCAGAGCAACTAATTCTTTCACTTTCAGATGATCTCCAGGGAGGGTGGGCCAGGGGCTGTGACCATAGCATCTGCTCCAGTACAATTCCTGTCCTCAGGAACTCACCCAGAATTCACCAAACAACAGGACAATGAGAAGATGAACACAATGAATGGAGGACGGCAAAAAAGAGATGATGACTCCATTGAGGGAAATCAGGGAAGGCTTCCCAGAGGAGGTGATGTTGAAGGGCTGAGAGCATATTAAATATAGATCCCTATCACCAGCATCTTCCTTATCTTCATAGCTCTGGCATAACACAGAAACGCCATGTTGCATGATGCCTTTGTTGTTTGAATTCTCCTTCTTTCTGCACCCTGTCATTCCAGGAGGCTCTTGTGGTCAGCATCAGGACCATGGGCCTGGTCCAGCAGTGGCTAGAGCCTATAAGCCATTGTCTTGAAATTGTGTAGCAAAGAAGCTGGGGCCAGCCCCGCTGCCCTGCACTTCCACTGGGGCTGGCCCTTCTTTGCAGTTGTTACTGGTGGGAAATCTTGGACGAGTTGCCACCCTGGCTGAACCTACCTTTCCTGATAGCCATCCAGAAGGCATGAATCCGTGGCCTTCACTAATAGTTCTCAGTACAGAATTTGAGTAGGAAAAAGCTTGCATACAGTTCACGTGGACAGCTTGTTAAAACATGGATACCTGGGCTCCACCCCTGGAGGCTCTGACTTCACAGTTATGGGGTCAGGTCAGAGATTTTACATTTGACAGTCTCCTCCTTTGCTGATGCTTCTAGTCTGCAGTCCATACTTGGAGAAGCCAAGTTCTAAGACCTCCCATCCAACTTTCTCTTGGCCTATTTCACCTAGACCAGGGTTTCTCAGTGCCGGCACTCTTATTCAGCATTTAGAACCAGATAATTCTTTGTTGTAGGGGTCTGCCTTTTGCACTGGAGGATGTTTAGCAGCATCCCTGGTCTCTAGCCACTGGATACCAGCAGCGTTTCTCAGTGAGTGAGTGTTGGTCTCACCCTTGGCAATCCCATGGACTGTAGCCTACCAGGCTTTGTCCATAGAATTCTCCAGGCAAGAATACTGGGGTGGGTTGCTACTTACTACTCCAGGGGATCTTCCCCGCCAGGGATCAAACCCAGGTCTCCTGCGTTGCAGGAGGATTCTTTACCATCTGAGCCACCAGGGGAGCCCAGCATTTCTCAGCAGTAACAACCAGAAATGTCTTCAAACATTACCAAATGACCCCTGGAGGCAAAAATCTCCCCAGCTGGAGAACCACTGATGAAAATGCTCTTAAACACTGTCTCTCACTTCAGTGTACTTATAAATTACTGGATCTTATTAAAATGCAGATTCTAATTCAGTAGGTCTGGGGAGAAGCCTGAGAGTCAGGATTTCTGTTGAGCTCCTGGGTAATGCTGATACTCCAGTTGGGGACCACACTTTGAGTAGCAGCAGTCCACACTCAAGTGAGGGAAGAGCTTTGGTTGGACCCCAAGGCTCAAAGGTGTTGCTTCAATTGCTTGTGATTGGCCAGTCTCTCTCAGCCCCTCTTACTTCCCCAGGTTGATGAAAGCTGTGGCTGCTGCCTTCCCCTCCCCCACCAACCCCTCCTCCAGCTCAGGGGTCTCTTGTCCTTGTCTGGGAGGAGTTAGCCTTCCTCTTGGAGTGATAGCAGATCTGAGTTTGCCTTTGTTGCGTACAAGGGTCTCGCGAAGGCCCTCTCAGTCCTCAAAGGGCCCACTTTGCCGTTTTGAGGTTTTTTTTTGGCTGTGCAGGGTCTTCATTGCGGTGCATAGGCTTAACTGACCCACAGAATATGTTATCTTAGGTCCCTAACCAGAGAACAAACCCACACCCCCTACATTGGAAGGTGGATTCTTAACCGTTGGACCACTGGGGAAGTCCCCAGTCTTTTATTTATTTTTTTTTAACTTGAGTTTCAGAGGGGGAAAATAGGAGGGAGCCTGCATTATGGAAGGCAAGAAGCCCTGGTGTGCCAGCCTGCAATTTTAGGAGGTTCAGAGGAGATAGTGTCTGGGGACTGGGGCTTAAAGCATGGTTCTCAGAGCCAAAGAAGAAGCTGCAATCATGGAGCAGGGAAGGCCTAAGGCAGATGGGGCTGGGAGGAGGGGGAGCCTCCCCTTCTCATAGCATTGAACCTGGGAATTACTCTGGTGATGAGCCCTTTGTAGACGTCGAGAAATGCTGTCACCTTGACCATTGTTATTTTTAGCCATCGTCTATTTTTTATTGTTGGTAGCAGTAAGAATTCTTAGGAGACCTTTTCTCCACGCTTTACTGAGAAAGTTTGAGATAGTGTGGGGAAAGAAAAGTGGCTGTTGGACCAGGAAAGTCACCCAAAGTCACCCAAAAAAGCCACCCAAGGATGGGAGAAGGAGAAGGGAAGCTGGGAACTGCCATGCTGGTCTCTACATAGGGGTGACTGAGATCCCCACAGAGACATCTCAAGTGTCCAGAGCAGCTCCCTGACCTGTGACGGCTGGTTCTGTGAGGACAGGACTGTGCTCCCTTCAGTACAGACTGTTTTGGGGTTGGGAATGAGGGTTCTCCCCACACATGTGTCCATGTTTCTATGGGAGAATGCATCCTGAGCTTTAAAAAGTGTAAGTTGCTACACTGGGGACTCCCTCCAGCTGAGCTTGGCATGTTGTATTAGACGGGTTGGTTGGCTGGTTTGGTCACTCTGTCGTGTCTGACTCTTGCAAGCCTATAGACTGTAGCCCGGCAGTCTCCTCTGTCCACGGGATTTCCCAGGCAAGAATATTGGAGTGGGCTGCCATTTCCTTCTCCAGGCAATCTTCCTGACATAGGGATCGATCATGGGGATCAAACCTGGATCTCCTGCATTACAGGCGATCTCCTGTATTACAGCGGATCCTTTACTGACTGAGCCACTGGAGAAGCCCTGTGTTAGATGATCCCTACCCAGACAGTAGGATGTCACACTTGGGTTTCCAGCAGGAAGGCTGTGTGCATCAGGCTTATTGTGGAAGGACTTGTGTGGGATAGAGTGAAGGGAGATTAGTTAGTGCTATGGACTGAGGCTCTAGTCCATATTGTGATGGTATTCAAGATGGGGCCTTGGGAAGGTAATTAGGTCATGAGGGTGCAGCCCTCAAGATGGGATTAGTGCCCTTAAAAGACATGAAAGAGCTGGCTTGCTCTCTTCCCCCACCACTACATGAAAACATAACCAGGAAAAGAATTCTCACCAGGACCCAAGTGGGCTGGCCTCTTGACCTTGAAATTCCCAGCCTCCAGAACTCTGAGAAATGAATTTCTGTTGTTGAAGCCACCCAGTCTGTGATATTCTGCTCCAGCAGCCCAAGCTGACTAAAACAGTCAATTAGATGACTTAGACCAACAGGCTTTCAGTATCTCTCTGTGAAATGACAGGTGCTGCTCGGTGCTGGAGCCTCTATCAGTCTAGTGAGAAATGGGAAAAACACATCCAAACAGTGGGTTTTTCTTAAAGCTAAACATGTTCATTTTAAAAGTAGAGCTGTCTGCTCTTCTGTTTACTTTGTGTGTGTGCTAAGTTGCTTCAGTCATGTCTGACTCTTTGTGACCCCATGGACTGTAGCCCACCAAGCTCCTCTGTCCATGGAATGGACAGACTCCAAGCAAGAATACTGAAGTTGGTTGCCATTCCCTTCTCCAGGGGATCTTCCCAACCCAAGGATTGAACCTGAGCCTCTTACATCTCCTGCATTGGCAGATGGGTTCTTTACCACTAGTGCCACCTGGGTATAAGATTCTATTTTATATCCAGATTCTATTTACTTTTGAAGAGCTTAAACTGTCTTGCTATGAATTAAATTATGCTGTGTCTCAGTGATATTTAGTTTCTTTGTTGGCCAAAAGAAGTTGGAAATACTTTAGTTCCAAAAATAATTTGTAAAATTTTTATTGGCCTGTGAAATCCAGATGTCTAGAAGTCACTGGATCAGGCAGTTATACAAGCAAAAGGAAGAGATGATAGCAGTCTGGATGAGGGTGGCGACTATGGGAGGGGGAGGGAATGGGGGAAGAATGCAAAGAACTTTGTGACTGGCTGGATGCATTGAGGGCAACTTAGAAGGTGATGATGGGACCTTTTAAAGAAATATGGAAGTTGGAGAGGGAATGAGTCTGGGGATGGAAGAAACATTGAGCAATCATCATCATAAAACATTAATGGCTATGATTTGTTGAGGGCACATACTGTGAGCTGTATTTCCATTATTTCATTTAATCAATGCAGCAGTCCTTTGAGGTTGGTGCTGTTGTGGCCTCAGTGTGACAAAGGAGGGTGGAGAGAGAGGTCAAGTGACACTCTCTTGCGTCGGAGCTGAGAAGAGTGGAGGATTCAAAGTTGAGACTTCGGGAGTCTAAAGTTCAAGAAGATGCCAAATCACCATTCTGTGCTGTACCACTATCTGTGTGAGGCCCATCATTGAGAGTCTCCTTACATGTGATGATGACTTCATGGATATATGGTGGTTGGTTTTAGTCACCAAGTCATGTCCAACTCTTGTGACCCTGTGGACTGTAGCCTGCCAGACTCCTCTGTCCATGAGGTTCTCCAGGCAAGGATACTGGAGTAGGTTAAAAGTAATCATTAAAAAATTATATGCTTTAAGTACATGTCTTTTGTGGTGTATCAGTTATACCTTGAAGCTCTTTATAAAAACACGTGGGAAAGATGGTGAACAGGCATTCACCCTGAGCCCGAATGTATTGGTCTGCGTGTTGGATTCCGTCGGAGGGTAAAAGCACGGAGGAATTTCCTGCAGGGGATCTCGCATGATCGGACACTCTGGTGGCGGGGTAGGAAGTGGGCCTGGCTGGGCGAGAAGCTGGGCTGCAGTGCGGGTTCAGGCAAGGATATGGGCAGCTCCCGCGAGCTCTGGACAAGCAGGGCCCTTAGAAGTTGTCCTCAGCTGTGATCAAGGAGCCAGGCCCCGATGCCCCACACAGGAAGCAGCTGCTGAGGGCAAGTCCCTGAGAGCGGAGGGCTGTATGCTGTGTGCTGGTGACACCTCCCCTCTCTGCTGGAGCTTCAACACTACATCACAGTGCTCCCTATAGTCTGGGCGCCTTAATCTTGGTTTTGCTTTTCAATTATGTCAAAGGGAGACTTAGCTAGAGGGTCCTGCCTTATTAGGTAACTCTTCTTTTTTTTTTTTTTTTTAAGAGATTGATGATGTTCAGAAAAATTTAGTCCTGCCAGGCTGTTTAAGGTTCAGAGAAATGGGTGAGATGGTGGTCCCTGGCTATAAAGCCCTCTCTATCAAACTAACCAAGAAGGGCTCTCCTGTCTTGCATGGGAGTCATAATGACCCAAGTTATCTTCCTATTAAGAAGACTTTACAGGTGCTTCTTACTTCCCTCGTCCTTGACTGAAGTATCCATGCCAGATTGGCACAGATTCCCAAGTTTTCTTGTGGAAAGCAAAACATCATTTTTTGCAAAGCAGCTTATGCTTAAAGACATTTCCAGTAGCTTATGCTTTCAAAAGTCTCCCTCTCAAAAGCAGAGGATTTTCAAAAGTAGGTTTTAGGCAGCTACTCTTTCATCTTGAGAGATGGTGTCTCTGAAAAGGACACTGAGATTCGTCACATGTGCCTTGGGAGGTACTGTGATCTGGTAAGATACTCGTCACTGTATTGCGTGACATACAATGCTCAACATAATGTAGAGCATTGTGTTGGATTGGATGGTATTTTTTGTAGCCAGTGCTTAGGCAGTGCCTACTATGTGCCAGGCACTGTCCCCATGCTTTGTAAATAGAAGCTCATTTAGTTTACTCTGTGGCGTCCCTATAAAATAAGGCTTCCCAGGTGTTTCTGTGGTAAAGAACCTGCCTGCAAATGCAGGAGACACGAGACTAGGGTTTGATCTCTGGGTCAGGAAGATCCCTTGGAGGAGGAAATGGCAACTCACTCCAGCATTCTTGCCTGAAAAATCCCATGGACAGAGGAGCCTGGTGTGAATTACAGTCCATGGGGTCGCAATGGGTCGAACACAACTGAGCACACATGCATGAAAAAAAAATCCCTATGAAACAGAATCTTTTAATAGTTGAGAAAGAGGCTTTGCAGGTGGCTCAGAAGTAAAGAACCTACCTGCCAATGCAGAAGACATAGGTTCAGTCCCTGGGTTGGGAAGATCCCCTGGAGAAGGAACTGGCAACCCACTCCAATTTTCCTGCCTAGGAAGCCCCATGGGCAGAGGAGCCTGGTAGGGTATAGTGAAAGCACTGGACGTGACTCACTGACGAAACAACAACAGCAAATGAGAAAGCAGTTATTTCTGACCTCCAACTAATAGGCTGAAATTTTGGAAATTTTGTGTATTTATGGCTGCTTGCCAAAGAATTTTTGGAAATTTTGTGTATTTATGGCTGCTTGTGTATTTATGGCTGCTTGCTTTTGAACTGTGGTGTTGGAGAAGACTCTTGAGAGTCCCTTGGACTGCAAGGAGATCCAACCAGTCCATTCTGAAGGAGATCAGCCCTGGGATTTCTTTGGAAGGAATGATGCTAAAGCTGAAACTCCAGTACTTTGGCCACCTCATGTGAAGAGTTGACTCATTGGAAAAGACTCTGATGCTGGGAGGGATTGGGGGCAGGAGGAAAAAGGGACGACAGAGGATGAGATGGCTGGATGGCATCACCGACTTGATGGACGTGAGTCTGAGTGACCTCCGGGAGTTGGTGATGGACAGGGAGGCCTGGCGTGCTGCGATTCATGGGGTCACAAAGAATCAGACATGACTGAGTGACTGAACTGAACTGAATCCGTTTTTAGGGCTTCCCAGGTGGCACTAGTGGCAAAGAGCTTGCCTGCCAATGCAGAAGACTTAAGAGATGTGGGCTCAATCCCTGGGTCAGGAAGATCCCCTGGAGGAGGGCATGGCAACCCGTATTCTCACCTGGAGACTCCCTGGACAGAGGAGCCTGGCAGGCTACAGTTTATAGGGTCTCAAAGAGTCGGACATGACTGAAACAACTTAGCATGCACTCAATCCATTTTTAATCTACTTCCTTTCAGGAACAAATATTAGATTTTTGAAGTTTCTTCTTTTTAAGTCTCTCAGGTCTCATAGTACTGAGACTATACCAACCATGGATTGTCAATCTACCTTCAAGAGCTCTGTGGAATACCTAAATTTATATAAAAGCACAGGATATGTAGAATTTGATCAAATCCTCAAATATTAGCATCCCCCAAATGTTCAGCTCTACAGGCTTTAAATGTGTCTTCCATAGCATTTTGTTTAGATGTCAGATAGGGAGTGCTTTACATTTATGACATGGTTTGTATTCACAAAATGATTGAGAAAACTTGCCAACCCCCATTCATGCATTGATTCTTTCATTCATTCACTGAGAAAGTAGATGTCATGGAAAAGCCGAGTGGAGGGTGTTGAGGCAGTCCAAACTCAAGTTGGAAAAGAATTTCCAGGCACAAGGCATTTCAGAAGGGAATGAATTTATTAAGAACAAAGAGCAGAGATAATGTGGGCACTGTGAATGGAACCGGCCAACAACTCCTGACAGGTCAGGGAAAGCTGACAGTCTTTTTGGGTTAATAGCCAATTGTTACAGCCTCAAAATAAAGAAAATTCCTGCTGGAAGGTTAGCGTTAGGTGCTTTGTTAAGGTGCTTTACAGTGTTTACTGAAGTGGGCATCTTTGCCTAATTTGGAGTTAGGAAGCTTGTTAGTGATGATCAGGGGCATTTGTCAACAAAATCAGGGGCTTTTTGGTTACAAAGGAGCTCCATTAGCTTCAGAGGTCTCCCTGGTTCTGGGCTCTGCAGCATTGGGGTGGAGCTCAACAGAGGATGCGTCTGGAGAGGAAAAGACCCTTCGCTGGTTGCCTGACATCAGCATTTGCCTGGACCCTGGGTACAAGTCTGATGGTAACTCTAGCTTCCCTTCACAGCAAAGGCTCTTGTCAGATGGAAGCAGTAGAGCAGGTGTTGAAAATGGGCAAACTTTGGCTTTACAGACAATGTCACAGAAAGGCTTCCACCCATCCATCTACTGGGGAAGTTAAACAGAAGAGTGCTGGGTCCAAATACAAACTCTGAGGCTGACTGCAAGTGGGTGGTAGAGTGGGCTGGCTGTGAACTCAGCCTCCTGAGGATCGGGAGGAACTGTGCACTTGAAAACCAATTTTTTTTTAAACTATTCCCCATTTGTGTCAGCCTCAGGAAGACACATATTCCCATGCTGCCTGGAACTGACCTCCCTGCTGGTCCCGATTCTGGGACCAGACCCTGGTGTGAATACACATGGGCGGGCAGGAGTGACTCTGTCACTCTGTAGCCTGAGGCTGCCAGGCTTCTCTTCTGGACCCGCAAGCTTAATGTCTCGGCTGCTCTTTGGAAATGCTGTGGACTTGTCCCTGAAACCCCTGACTAGGTGCCAGGCCCGGCTGGTTTGTAAATACCTCCTGTTGTGGGCGCAGGCACCCTGTTCCTGTCCGGCAGAGTCTGTTCCTGCAGTTCACAGAGATTCACCATAGTGACTGGCCTGTGCTTCTGTAGCCAACCTTGGCTTCTCTGGCTATAGTTGATGTCAGTTGGGGGGGACTGGCCACCTCTGAGCTCCTTCCTGGGATTTCCCCAGTCTTCTTGCCCTCAAGGTCAACACCTGCAAAATAATTACCACTCTACAAGTAAATGGTTTTGCTTTTTCCATGAATGGAGCTGATTGCCACATTATCACTAAATGCTTCTGAATATGGGGCACTTGCCTGGAGAATTACTTGTTTCCTTCCTTTAACATGTGATAAACATTAAAGGTTTAAGACTGTGAGTTTATTGATACCTATAACATCTGTTTATTTTTAATGAGCTTTTTATTCTGGAATAATTATAGACCAACAGAAACATTGCCAAGATAGTAAGGGTTCCTGTATACCCTTCCTCCTGGTTCCCCCATTGGTAACACCTTACATGACTGTGGGCCATTAGTCAGAAACAAGAAGCCGACATGGCATGTTTCTGTTAACTAAACCTCACACTTGATTCACATTTCACTAATGTCCTTTATCTGTTCCAGGAGCCTATCCAGTACGTTTAGTAACACCTTTAACATCACAGTACATCAGGGCATTAAAAAAGCAAAGCAGAGTGAATTGCATTGATTATGGAGTTCTCTTATAGGAAATATAGTTTCTCTCTAATCACAACTAAAACTTGACTGTCATGTGTCATCTTTAATTGTGAACAGCAGATGGTATTGACTTATTTCACATCATAGTGATCAGAGATTTCCCACAGGACTCATGGTTCTGCTTGGATCTGTATACAAAGACCTCACTTTATTAGTTTTATGACCTCAAGAAACTAAAACTGAACTTTGTGTTCCTCATATCATATATATCTTATGCATATATTTTATGTGTATATATAGTACATATTGTTGTTTTTCCGTCGCTCCGTCATGGCCATAGAGGTGATGGCTGTCCCTTCATTTGCCACCATAGTGCGGAAGAGCAGGATTTGGCCAGCATTCTTCAGTCACTAAGTCACATTCGACTCTGCAGCCCCATAGACTGTAGCGTGCCAGGATTCCATGTTCTTCACTATCTTTCAGAGTTTGCTCAGACTCATGTCCATTGAGTCAGTGATGCCATCCAACCATCTCATCCTCTGTCATCCCCTTCTCCTCCTGTCTTCACTCTTTCCCAGCATCAGGGTCTTTTCCAGTGAGTCAGCTCTTTGCATCAAGAGGCCAAAGTATGGGAGCTTCAGCTTCAGCATCAGTCCTTCCAATGAATATTCAGGGCTGGTTTCCTTTAGGATTGACTGATTTGATCTCCTTGCAGTCCAAAAGACTCTCAAGAGTCTTCTCCATCACCATAGTTTGAAGGCATCAACTCTTCGGCATTCAGCCTTCTATTGTAATATATGTAAAACGTGCTATATAATGTATATGTAACATATATCTGTATCTGCCTATCAAAACTTGCCTTTCCCACCATCAGTTCAGTTCAGTCACTCAGTTGTGTCCGACTCTTTTCGACCCCATGAACCGCAGCACACCAGGCCTCCCTGTCCATCACCAACTTCCAGAGTCCACCCAAACTCATGTCCATTGAGTTGGTGATGCCATCCAACCATCTCAAACTCTGTCATCCCCTTCTCCTCCTGCCCTCAATCTTTCCCAGCATCAGGGTCTTTTCAAATGAGTCAGCTCTTCACATCAGGTGGCCAACACCCAGGACTGATCTCCTTTAGGATTGACTGGTTTCCTACCATATCATATTACAAAATGCTATGTGGGACATTTTCACAACTATAAAACTCTTTTCAAAAGTTAGTCCTTATAATAAAAAGTTTACCTTAAGAAATGTTTGATTAGAAATTATTTTGAAATATTTAGAAGCTAATTTTTAAACAACTGTTTGAATCAAGGAGTATATATTTCCTTCAGTTCTCCTTTCTGGATGATTTTGACTTCATCAGACTTTGAATCCTTGTTTTCTGACCATGGAACAGTGTGGCCAAGCTTGAGTAATTTGGTGTTTGGAAAACTCTCTCTTCCTATAACGTCAGCTTGTGGCTGTTCCTGTTGCTCTCAAGGCATATGATGTTTTTGATGAATATACAAACTCCATTTCACAAACCCAGCTCCCCTGAACTGCAGTTCAGGTCCCAAGAAGGCAATGGTACATTTACAAGAAAGAATGCTGGAGAGGTGCTTACTTCAACTAGATCTATTGGAGTGACATAGTTTAGATTCTTTCACCAGGGGCAGAAAATGCAGAGTATAGGACTAAAATAAGGATGCAATCTTTTTGGAACACCACGTTTTCTTCTCCCTAAGACCCACAGAGATAATTATATGATTGGAAAATTAGACCCAAGAGGGAAGTTGAAAGGAACCGGGACTGGTTAAACCAGAGGAGGGAAGAGTCAGAGGTAGGAGTGATGGGCTAAAGCAGCTGTTCCACACTTCCTGTGTGACCGAGGAGGAGGAGAACAGGGAGAGCTAGCCAGGCTTAGCCACAGGGTGTAGATTAGCTTTGGCAATGAGAGGGGTCAGTGCTTGAATGGGATATTCTGATGACTGTGGTCACTTAAGTTTGAGTATTTAAGGCCAATGCAAATACATTTATTTCTGCCAAAGTACTATATTCATAGACAGGGCCCTGGGAGGTCTCGGTGCCTTAGTGATAGCCTTAGCTTTCCTGCAGCTCCGCTTCCTGTCAGTTCAATTCTGAAATTTCAGTTTGGTCGCTCAGTTGTGTCCAACTGTCTGTGACCCCATAGACTGCAGCACGCCAGGCTTCCCTGTCCATCACCAACTCCCGGAGCTTACTCAAGCTCATGTCCATCGAGTCGGTGATGACATCCAACCATCTCATCCTCTGTCATCCCCTTCTCCTCCCGCCCTCAATCCTTCCCAGCATCAGAGTCTTTTCCAATGAGTCAGTTCTTCACATCAGGTGGCCAAAGTATTGGAGTTTCGGCTTCAGCATCAGTCCTTCCAATGAACATTCAGGACTGATCTCCTTGCAGTCCAAGGAACTCTCAAGAGTCTTCTCCAATACCACCGTTCAGAAGCATCCATTCTTCAGCACTCAGCTTTTTTTATAGTCCAACGCTCACATCCGTACATGACCACTGGAAAAACCATAGCCTTGACTAGATGGACCTTTGTTGGCAAAGTAATGTCTCTGCTTTTTAATATGCTGTCTAGATTGGTCATAGCTTTTCTTCCAAGGAGCAAGTGTCTTTTAATTTCATGGCAGCAGTTACCATCTGCAGTGATTTTGGAGCCCCCAAATATAAAGTCTTTCACTGTTTCCATTGTTTCCCCATCTATTTGACATGAATTGATGGAACCGGATGCCGTGATCTTAGTTTCCTATCAGATCAGATCAGATCAGTCGCTCAGTCGTGTCCGACTCTTTGCGACCCCATGAACTGCAGCACGCCAGGCCTCCCTGTCCATCACCAGCTCCCGGAGGTCACTCAGACTCGCATCCATCGAGTCAGTGATGCCATCCAGCCATCTCATCCTCTGTCGTCCCCTTCTCCTCCTGCCCTCAATCCCTCCCAGCATCAGAGTCTTCTCCAATGAGTCAACTCTTCGCATGAGGTGGCCAAAATACTGGAGTTTCAGCTTGAGCATCATTCCCTCCAAAGAAATCCCAGGGCTGATCTCCTTCAGAATGGACTGGTTGGATCTCCTTGCAGTCCAAGGGACTCTCAAGAGTCTTCTCCAACACCACAGTTCAAAAGCATCAATTCTTCGGCGCTCAGCCTTCTTCACAGTCCAGCTCTCACATCCATACATGACCACAGGAAAGACCATAGCCTTGACTAGGCGAACCTTTGTTGGTAAAGTAATGTCTCTGCTTTTGAATATGCTATCTAGGTTGGTCATAACTTTCCTTCCAAGGAGTAAGCGTCTTTTAATTTCATGGCTGCAGTCACCATCTGCAGTGATTTTGGAGCCCAGAAAAACAAAGTCTGACACTGTTTCCACTGTTTCCCCATCTATTTCCCATGCAGTGATGGGACCAGATGCCATGATCTTTGTTTTCTGAATGTTGAGCTTTAAGCCAACCTTTTCACTCTCCACTTTCACTTTCATCAAGAGGCTTTTTTAGTTTCCTATAAAGGTGTTCAATTGGGAGAGGTGTAATGGTACACTCTCACTTCGTGTTGAAAACAAGGCTTTGTTTCAACAAATAAGCCTAGTACTAACACACACTACTAACTTTGTATTTAAATAAGGTGTGTAATGGTAACGAAATGTAAAAATAAGGACTAATTTGGGTGCTTTCCTTTTCCCTTCAAAATTCTCAATAACCATATAATTGAATTATGTGGTTTTTGGGTTTTTTTTTTCTTTTTCATGGTTAAATAGAACTAGCACAATCTTAATTTTATGGCCCTGTGTGTACACAGCTCGAATATTTTGGGATTTCAGAGCAGCTAAGCCTCAAAGGCACCACAGGTAAATTTCACAGAGGCCAAGACGCTCCATATCCATCACAAGCTGCCTGATTCCTTTGCATCCTCTGCTCCTGCCTTTCCCCACCTCCCATCCCTCTTCCGTCAGCCAAAGGAGAGAGACCCCTTGTCCTGATTTTTCGTGAGTGTGCGGCTTGCTGCGGGAGTCCCGTGATATTCTCCCATTCTCCAATCAGATGCGAGTCCTTTATCTTCCTTCGGACCTGACCCATGCTCTGACTGTATCTCTTGGAGGTGATCTCCCGCCTGACCCCTGCCATCTGGTGTTTGCCAGCAATTTGCATCAAACCCTTAAGTTTTGCTCATTTAACACCCTCTTTGGCAGCTCTGTAGCTCCCCTGCAACTTTTACAGCTTGGCTTTGGGTACAGGCTGCTTCCAACAGAGCCTGAAGGTACAAAACTTGTTAGATCGGAATGCTGAAAAAAAAAAAAAAAAAGACTCGGAAAAGGTCATAAGATTTTCATGGAGATTTAAATAGATTTGTCTACAGTTTTAGAGGGTAGGCTGTGGAACCATATTCTTTGAAGTGTTTTTTTTTTTTTTTTTTTTTTGTAATTATACTTGTTAGGTTGCTTTTTAAAAAATATACACAGAAGTATTATAAAGAAAACAAAAAGGTGACTGATAATTTCACTGTTCAGATAATCTCTGTTGGTGGTTTTTTAATGGAAAACTGTACATGCTTAAAATTCAAACTGCAGAATGATAAAAAACGGAAACTGTAAGCGTTTATACTTAAACATCCACATATTTACACAGAAGGGCAATAACACACAGAGGTCCTGTACTTGGTTGAATGTGTCTCAGAGATGGTTCGAGGTCAGCACACAAAGGTTTCCTTCACCTTTTGTATCATTTGCAAAGTAGTCCATTGTATAGACTTATGATCTTTTATTCAACCAGTCCTTTGTTGAGAGACACAGCTTGTTTTTAATTTTTTACTGCAGTGAAGAATCCTTATACACACAATCTCTTCCATGTGTATCTGTTGGATAGATTAATAAAGATAGGATTACTGGAACAAAGAAAACATGCATTTTTTTTTTTTTTTAATGAAGAGAGGTTTTTGGATCCTCAACTTCTTTTTTTAAAAAAAAATTATCTATTTTTGGCTGCTCTAGGCCTTCCTTGCAGCACACGGGCTTTCTCTAGTTGCCATGAGCCAGGGCTACTCTCTAGTTGTGGTGTGTGGGCTTCTCGTTGTTGTGGCTTTTCTTGCTGTGGAGCCCAGGTTCTAGGGGTGCAGGCTTCAGTAGTTGTGACACACCGGCTCAGTTGGCCCCTAGCATATACAGTCTTCCTGGAGCAGGAGCAGGGATTGAACCTGTGTCCCCTGCATTAGTAGGTGGATTCTTAACCTCTGGACCACCAGGGAAGTCTGAAAACATGCATTTTGAATTTGGTAATATAGTGCCGTATTGTCCCTAAGAAGGTTGCCCAGATTTACCCTCCCAACAAGAGTGCAGAGGGGCCACTTTCCATGTAGGCTCATCAATATTAAAAAAAGGTTTTTTTTTTTTACCCATTTGGAAATTGTTTTGTCCTGAGCTTGAATTTGGAATTCATTTGGGTTTTTCTTCCCCAAATGCAAGGTCAGTAACACTGGTTATCAAGCACTGTGTGTCCCCCATAGATCTGAAATGCCATGCTCACTGCGTCTTATGCTGATGATGTGCAAACACACATCTCCACTATTGAGCTCCTTCCTTGTGTATCAGCCGTCTGCCTACTGCCAACTCTTGTTGGATGTCTGATGGGTGTGTCAAGGGAGAGAGATGATAATAGAGTCTGTGATTTACTGCCATCACTGCCAAACCTGCTCCTGCTCATCTGCTCTTTTTCAGCAGCTGCAACATCCTCCACCTGGTGACTCAGACCAGAGAATCAGCGTGCATAATCCTTGGTTCCTTTCCTTTTTCTCCTCCTTCACTTCTAACCCATCTGCAGACTGGCACTAGGTAAATATCGTGTCCCAAATCAGACCACTTGTTAACGTGTCCACCACTTTGATTTAGTTTATGCCAGCATCGCCTCTTGGGTAGATCACTGCTGGGGAAAACTGAAATTGCATTTCCATTTCCATTCTTATCTTTAGAGAGTCTTCTCTACACAGTGGCCAGAGTAATTTTTTTTTTTTAATTGCTAATCAGATCATATCTGCAGACTAAAACCCTCTAATGGCTTTGCATCTCAATTAGACTAAAATCCAGCCTCCTCACCAGTCCCTGCAAGATTTATGGAATCTGGCCCCTGCTTGTCCTCCTGGCCTCTTTCCCTGTCATCTGTGATCTTTCTGTCTCTTGAACACTTGAAACTCATTTCCACCTGACAGTATATGCTTTTGCTCTCCTCTTTGCCTGGAATGGGCTTTTCTCAAGCATCTTTGTCAAGGTCAATTCCTTAGATCTTAACACAGGTATCTCCCTCACAGCTCTTCATCTTTTTGTCTTGCTTTATTTTCTCTGCAGCACTAGCACTATGTGAATTTTCTTATTTGTGTCTCAAAGAATTTAGTTTAGAATTTTTGTCTGTTCTGTAATTCAGCATCTTGAATAGTACCCAGTAGGTGGACACCTAAGCCAATTTTCTGGAGTCTTCTTTTGCACCATTGTCCTGTCTGTTTGTGCTCCATTGCTCAACTGTTTTCATTATTGTAACTTCATAATAAGTTTGAGTGCTTCTAAGACCAGGCTTGGGCTTCCCAGATGGCTCAGTGGGTAAAGAATCTGCCTGCAATGCAGGAGACGCAGGTTTGATTTCTGGGTGAGTAAGATCCCCTTGGAGGAGGGCATGGCAACCCACTCCAGTATTCTTGCCTGGAGAATCCCATGGACAGAGCAGCCTGGCGGGCAACAGTCCATAGGGTCACAGAGTCAGACACAACTGAAGCGACTGAGCACACACGCATGCAAGACCAGGCTTGCTCTGCCCTAACCCCTCAACCACCCTTATCTTTCATAATTTGCCTAGCTATTATATATTTTCTAAAAGGGCTCCTTGTTGCTATTTTAATTGGATTCACATTGAATTTATAGACTAATACAGAGAAAATCATCAAACTTTTTCATCTAAAAGTAAGCAAGCCTTTTTTATAAACTTAAAAATTGCTTCCAGTCCTTCAATAGATTTTTTTTAACTTTTTCATATGCAGAATTTAAATCATACACAGAAGTAGTGAGTACAGTAAGAGAACAGTAAAATGAGCCTTCCTGTACCCATCAAACAGCCTCTGTCCCACTCAGCCTGTGGCCATGTCTCCTCTCCACTCCCACTCCTCCCCTGTCTCATTTTCAAACAAATTAGTGACATCATTATTGTCTATTTCAGTGTGTATTTCTAAAAGATGAAGGTGCTATTTTAAAATGTAGCCATAATACCATTATTATACTAAAAACTAACAATTGTTTAAAAGTTGACTTCTAATAGGTCAGGCATGTTTCTTATTGAATACCTATGCTAAGTCACTTCAGTCGTGTCTGACTCTGTAACCCCAGGGACTACAGCCTGCCAGGCTCCTCTGTGCTTGGGATTCTCCAGGCAAGAATACTGAAGTGGGTTGCCATGCCCTTCTCCAGGGGATCTCTCCAACCCAGAGATAGAACCTGAGTCTCTTGTGGCTTCTGCATTGGCAGGCAGGTTCTTTACCACTAACACTACTTAAGAAGCCCATTGAGTACCTATATATTTATCTATATCTGTATATGTTATCAAATATCAATACATCAAAAAAAATTTTAATCTTTTAAAAATTTTATTTATTTATTTGACTGTATCAGGTCTTCCTCTCCAAATTCAGGATCTTTTGTTGCAGCTTGCAGGCACGTCCTGGTGACCCGTGGGGTCTAGAGCGTGCAGGCTCAGAGGTTGTGGCACACAGGGCTTAGTTGCTCTGTGGCATCTGGGATCTTAATTCTCTGACAGGGGCTGGAATCCTCGTCCCCTGCCTTGGAGGACAGATTCTTAACCACTGGACCACCGGTAAAAGTGAAAGTGAAAGTCACTCAATCACGTCCGACTCTTTGCGACCCCATGGACTATACAATCCATGGAATTCTCCAAGCCAGAATACCGGAGTGGGTAGCCCTTCCCTTCTCCAGAGGATCTTTCCAACCCAGGGATTTAACCCAGGTCTCCCACATTGCAGGCAGATTCTTTACCAGCTGAGCCACAAGGAAAGCCCCTGCACCACCCGCAAAGACCCTAAAAAAATCTTTTTAGTTTCTATTAAAAGCGAAGATACTGGACACCTGAAACTAACACCATGTTGTTAAACAACTATGCTCCAATATAAAATAAAAAATTTTTTTAAATGGAGATATTGGTTTTCACTGTATTTTTCAAACTATTATTTTTGTATATGCTAACACCAACAATTTTCATATATTAATTTTGTAATCTGCTACTTTATTGGATTTTCGTACTGTTTCTAGACTTCTCAGGCCTGCTGTTGCAGGGGTCTGGTATTGAGGAATCAATGTGGTGAGGCACACATTCTCAGGATCTTGGCCCATTTACCATGCACAGGGTTGAGGAGCTGGTGCAATGAGGCTGATGGGGACCCAAACCAGGTATTAAATCCCGGAGGGAATTTAATTCATTTGGGAATTCATTTGAGACATAAAAATAGACAAAATGGTACACTCACTCACGCTCACAAATGCACAAGAAGTGCATCAGTAAGTCCAAACAAAGTCACCAAGTTTCAAGAAAGGCTCGTGGGGACGCCCCTGGTGGTCCCGTGGCTAAGACTCTGTGCTCTCGAGGCAGGGGGCCCAGGTTTGATCCCTGATCGGGGAACTAGATCCCACATGCTGCAACTAAGAGTTTGCATGCTGCAACAAAAAGATCTTGCATTCCACAACTAAGATCTGATGCAGAAAGAAAGAAAGGCTTCTGAGTACAGGCGAGCTCACAGAGGGATGTGGTCCAGGAGATGTGGACCGGGTCTGGCAGGGAAGCATATAGACACATCCGACCTTGGAACTGCACATCCACAGTTCCTTAGGGAACCCTCAGGGCCAGGTGTGATTCAGAACTCAGCTTTTTTTTTCTGTTTGTTTTGATCTTTAGAAAAGTCAAGTGATGCACATGAAGTGTTACATACTTCTGGAGTAATCAGACCCCACTCATAATCAAATGAATTGATATTTTGGCAGCAAAATATCAACTATTACAGGAGAAGGATGGAGAAAGACTCTAAATGACCTCAAGACAGTTCAGATCAGGCAACGTTTCTCTGCCAAAAACCTTACAAAAACTCAAAGCTCTTTGGGGTTAGGAGCTGCAAACAGGAGCTGTGCGCCTGGAGAGCAAGGGCCCTGGAGAGACTAAATAAGTCCACTGGGGAGGCAATAAAGGGATGTGCAGGGCTGACCCCTTTCCCACTGGACTGGCTGCCGTTGAATTAGTTGACCTCCAAAGTCCCATGCTCTGAGAATCTCCAGTTACACATAGAACATGCCAGAACCTTGGACTTGCTGATGATCTGTACTTCTTGCAATTCCATGACCTATGGAGTTTCCTATGACCCCCCCTTACCCCCTGCAGGGTAAGGGGTGGAGGGGGAGGTCATAGGAAACCCCAAGGGATTGAATCTTGAGCCACAGGCACACTTTCCCTACCTGGTGGCTTAGGTTGGGTGCTGGGTGTACAGAGCAGACCACCAGCGCTGAAAGCTGGGGCACCAAAGTATAGACCAGAAGGTGGTCTTCTTGCTCCTGGAAGCTGAGGAGAGGCACTCTAAGGTGGGAATTACCTCCAGCCACCAACTCTGTCCTTTCTTTTTGCCTCTGTGAAGGTTGAATGGATGTACTGTCAACCAGACTTAATATTTGCTCTTCTTGAGGAAGTGGGGGTTTCCTCTGAGCAAGCCCGGAGTAGGGAGCCAGGTCTCAGCCAGTCAGAGCTCCCTGACAGCTGTTTCTTTGAGTTTCTGGGCCTGCCTATGGTAATTAGAATTTCTGGTTACCCGGGCAGCGGCACTGAAAGCCTCGGGGGACCACTGCTGTGTACGCGGCCTTGGAACCGGATGGCCCAGCATCTAGGCTGCAGGATGGGCTTGTCCGGACCCATTTCCAGGTGGAACCATATTCAGCCGAAAGGTTTACTGCTGTTCAAGCAAAACCATGGGTCACGCCAGCCAGCCCTTCCCATATATGTGGTGAGTCTGTGGAGACAAGCTAAAGGTATAGGTGTGAAATTGGGCCCTCCAACTCCCGCCCCTTTGGACTGGATTCTGTGAGCCTGTCGCGGCTGATTGCATCCTTAGCTTCCTGAAAGGGAGTTCACCCTGACCTCTGAGATTCTCCTCTCTGTCCCAGGGGAAAGGGCTCAGGAGTTTCCTCTGAGGCTCTGCTCTCTGGGGCAGGGAGACTGCTGGCAGGTTAGGACGTTCTCCTCGTGTGCCTTTATCTCTGTTCCCAAGGAGGGCAGGAGGCCCGAGCTGTTTCTCTGCTCTGTCTGACAGTCGAGGCTGAGGTATCTCTTGGTGGGGTCTTGCCTTCCAACTCCTTCCTTAGGAGGGAGAACGGGGAATTCCCCCAGGCCCCTCAGAGCTCTGTTGGTGCTGGCAAACTCATTGGGATGACACTCAGGTCATTTGAAACGACATCTCCCCGCCCCAGAGTTAGTCATCCCCGGACTCCTGGAACGGGCCAAGCCCCAGAGATAACTCTGGTAAAAATATCATCGGGGATTGAAACTGTGTTCAGCTCCTTTGTGCGGCTTCTGAGGTGGCTGCAAGGAAGGCGCTGTCAGAGCAGTTGTGGTCTCCTAGCTGGAAAGAGCAGGCGGCAGGGCTGTGTTTCAGCTGGGCCCCAGACGATCCTTAGTATCATGATGCTTCAGTTCGCTCATCTGCTAAATGGAAATAACTCACGGAGCTGCAGCCAGCCTGTGCCCAGGATGTGCTCAGGAGGCGCTGAGGCGGTGGGGATAGCGTGGTGTTGGCATCCCTGTTTCCTGGAACTGTCGTTACAAAGGACCATACTCTGGGAGACTTCAAACCACAGACACTTGTTTTCGCCAGGCTCTGGAGGCCAGATGTCCCAAATCAAAGCATGGGCGGGGCCCTGCCGCCTCGGAAGGCCTCCCTCTCTCCTTGGAGCTCTGGTGCCTGCCCCGTTCCTTGGCTGTGGCCCCATGGCTCCAGCCTCGGCCTCCGCGGTCACCCGGCCCCCTCCTCTCCTTGGTGTCTTCTCTGTGTGTCTCTGTCTCATCTCCCTCTGCCTCTCAATTGTAAGGATACATGTGGTTTGCATTTAAGTCCCACTCAGTTGGTCGGGGCTGAGAGCTTCCTCTCAAGATCCCTAACTAAGTCAATCACCTGTGAAAACACACATTTTTTTTCCAAATAAGGTAACACTCACAGGTTCCCAGAACTGGGGTGTGCACATAGCATTTGGGGCACCACTGTGGAGGAGCCCACTACACTCCGTACTTGTGGTGGTGGTGATGGTGATGGAGACCATGACAAGACAGAGCGGTAAAGAAGAGCCGATGAGTCTATGTGACCTGAGAGGGGTGGCCAAGGGTGGCCAAGGGTGGCGTCCAAGGGGCCTGGGCTCTGGCTTGACCTGCTCACTGCACCCTAGACTGTTCTGTGTCCGGAGCTCTGACACCCTGTGTCCTTCTGCCCCAGCTTTGCTGGGCTCCTGGGCCAGCTCCCGTGAGCCGGGATGCAGAGGCCTTGTGCCAAAGCTCCTCAGGCCAGTTGCCTGCCTCATCTTCTGCATCCTGACCTGGCCAGAACCCTGATCTGCTGAGAGCAGCTGTGCAGGATGGACGATGGCTACACCCACTGCCCAGGGCTCTCAGAGGACAAGTCGCCCAGGTCCCGGCTGGGAAAGGCAGCGTCTCCCCCCTTCATCCCCCATCACCCCCATCCTCCGCATGGGATGGCACTTCTTCCAGCCGGGCTGCTGCTGTCCTCAGGGTCTTTCTTGGCTTAGGTTTGGTGGCGTGTTGTTTTTTAATTTCAGGATGGGAAGAGGCAGCTTTCGGATCTGGCAGGAACCTCGCTGTGCAGAGTGAAATCCCGGGTGGAGAGGATGCGCCTGACAGGGGCCTGCTGTGCAGTTAATGTGGTTGGACCTGAGGTTTCCAGGCCCTCTGGTGCTCCTGGGGGGCTGAATCTGTAGCTGGGTGCTGGCGGGGGTGGTGAAGAGTGAGGAAAACATTCTTTTCTGTCTCCTTCGCTGATGAAGCTTTGGGGCTGGTCGATTTCACCCCCAGCAGGGAGCTCAGAATGAACTGGAGTGGCCCATGTGTGGTCAGGGTGGCTGGGGTTGAGCCTGAAACTCTCAGCAAAGTTTCTGTGGAGCTGGGGGAAAGCTGCTCTCTGCTCTGCTCACTCATTCCCCCTACACAGGTCAGGGAAGGGACGGGAGTTAAAAGCCTGAGTTCTAGTCCCACTTCTGCTCTTACGATCGGAAAACTTGGAGGAAGCCACTTAAACTCTCCGAGCGTCCGATTCTTGGAAGGTAAGAGATGAGAGCACTCCAGTCTGTAGGTGAATGAAAGGAGCAAAGGAGATCTCACCTGTGAAAGCCCTTTTTGAAGTAGGTCATCATTCTGTCACTGCATCAAACTGAATATTTTTTTTTTAATGTCATGTGGGCAATTCCTAAATAATGCCGTTGTAACAATGGTAGCATTTTCAGATGTCAAAAGCAAAAACAATGCCTGTAGACTGTGAAGAGCCAGAAATGACATCAAGTGTCCCGGTTGCACATGAACTTTCAGGGGACAGGGTCGCATCTTTTGCATTTTGTATATTTTCAAATCTTGGCCACCCTGCTTGAAGGAGTTGCTCTGTACATGCTGACCAACAGACTCAGTGGTCACCTGGTTCAACCTGCAGCTTCACCTGTGAGGAGCACAAGGCTCAGAGGTAAAACGAGGCAGGGCACTCCAGGTATATGCTGCTGGCAGTCCTTTCCTCAAGCACACACACTCTCCTATGGGCTGTGCCCTCAGGCCAGATTTCCTATATTTTTAATTTTTTTGCATACGTTAGACTCCATTTATTCTTCAGAATCCACCTCAAATGCTGGATCCTCAGAAAATCAAACATTTTCTGGCCTCTCAGGCCATTGGTCCCTCCTCCCCAGAGTGAGAAATATAAGAGCACCAAAAAACACAGTCATCAAGATGAATGATATCTTAATCACTGTTTTTTAAAAAATAAACGTAACGCAAAAAAAGTCTACCTTGAACTAAATGTCAGCATTTGGAAGAATCTGACCTTGCCTTGCATGACTCAGTCTCGTTTATTTCTCCCTAACCTCACCCCTTTCCATGGATCTGTCTTTGTTTAAAATTGTGACATTTTGCTCATCAGGCATTTTTGCACTAATTTTGATTTTGCAAACTACTGCATTGGTAGTGTCTTGATTACTGAGTTTTTTGAAGCCCCTTAAATTTTGTACCTGTTTGCCCTGGAAATTCCCTTCTTAGCATCCGACACCTAAGGGGCTCATGTCTTTGCAGGGTCCAGGGCAGGGACAGCATTTTTTATTTGGGTATAAGAGAAAGACCTGATTGGGGCTGCTTGGTTTATTTCAGCTCCTTTGCTTTCAGCTGAGATCCTGCCCAGTGCCACTTTGAAAGCATTTGGTGAAGGGTATGAATTTTACTGAGGATTTCATAGGGAAGACAGAGAGGCATAATATCTTCAAAATCCTACTTAGACATCTTTTGATTCTCTTCTTCAGAGTTCTTCTCTCCTGCCAGCTGTCTTGTCTCTGCTTGTCCTTCTCTTCATTTCCATATTCCTGAGCAAAACTCCTGCCCAACCACTATTATTCCTTAAAATTTCCTCAAGTAGTGGTGATGATGAAAGATGGAAAGATGGTCTTATTAATCATACTGCCCCTCAGACACAATGCCTGGCACCCAAACTCAACGAGTGACTGGTGAATGAGTGAATGAGTGAGTGAATGAATGCCTGAGTTAAGGCATGAACAAAGCCCAGTGCAGTGGAGGGTTGTGTTTTTTTTTAAACCAGGGGAAGAGTTCTTCCACATCACTTCTTAATTAAGCCCCAAAGACTCGTTACGAGATTTGGCAAGTTGCAGTGGTTCCCAGGTGGCTTGGTGATAAAGAATCCGCCTGCCAATGCAGGAAATGAGAGTTCGATCCCAAGGTTGGGAAGGTCCCCTGGAGAAGGAAATGGCAACCCACTCCGGTATACTTGCCTGGGAAATCCCACGGACAGAGAAGCCTAGTGGGCTACAGTCCATGGGGTCACGAAATAGTCAGACACGACTTAGCATCTCAACAACAACAATGGTTCTCTCACTGCTTTCTTTTAACAGAGGTGAATTTCCCTGGAAATCTGTTCTATGAAGTGTCTTAGCATCACCCTCTCTCTTCTTCATTACCTGTCTCCTCCCTGGGACCCTCTTAGCCAGGAGCACCGGCCGTAGAGGCAACTGTGGTTCCCTAAATGAGCCTTGACCTACACTGGGTGAGGTTTTATTCAGGTACCTCTCAAAGGCTACAGCAATTCTGCTTGATGGTCCCAAGTTTCCCAAGTTATTGTAGCATCCTTCGCCCTAGGCCACAGAGTCATCCCGGATTCCTCTATCAGAGATTCCAGAACAGGACTGGCTGTTACAGCTTAATTGTGCTCACAGGGGCATAACTCATCTGGGACTCAGGAAACTTAAGTATAACAAGGACATTGTTAATATTTTCAGACAGTAGAAGAAATTTACTATAGACAGTTTGGAAAATAGAAAAGAATATTAAGATGATTTAAAGTCACCTGGAATCTTGTCCCCAGTGGTTACCACTGTTGGCATTTCCTTGTGTTCTTTCAGACTTTCTTTGGTTTCTCTTTCTTCTAGCGGGAGGAGGGGGAAGGGATGCTGACATGAAGACCTTGCAGATGCCTGGAGTGAGGGGAGGCCTCGGTGATTTCTGTGTCCCATCTGGGAGCTGGAGGACCCTGGACTTGGTCAGAGTGCCCTGGCTTGTGTCTAGCACCTCCCAAGCTCTCAGTCCAGGAATCAAGTCTTTGCCTCCTTCCCTGTTTTTTCAGACAGTCTCACCAACAGGAGCTGCCTGTGTATGTTAGGAACACAGATATTGTTAGGCTCTGACTCCGCTTGGGTAATGTTGATGGGAAGGGGGCTGGGTGAGACCAGATCTAAGTGTCTGCCAAGTGCTAACAGTTGTACGTATGTAATTTCATTTACTCCTCACAACAACAGAGCCATGGGGGTTATCATTGCATGTGTGTGTGCTAAGTTGCTTCAGTCATGTCCAACTCCTTGTGACCCCATGGACTGTAGCTCTCCAGGCCCCTCTGTCCATGGGATTCTCCAGGCAAGAATACTGGAGTAGGTTGCCATGCCCTCCTCCAGGGGATCTTCCCGACCCAGGGATCAAACCCAGATCTCTTACATTTCCTGCATTGGCAGACAGGTTCTTTACCACTAGTGCCACCTGGGAAGCCACATGGGTTATCATTATCCCTGTATGAAAAAAGAGAAACCCAAGCCTCAGGAGGTCAGGCAAGTGCCCAGGACTCCACAGGACCCCCTGCAAAGACATATGGCAGCCTGAGGTCACCTGCCTCCCAAGCTGCTTGCTGCATTAGCCTCTCTCCCCACTGTGCTTTCGTGCCAGGGCTGGGCTGGTGGAAAGAGGATCTGTCTCCGCTTGAGATATTCTCTGTTCTCTCAGTGGAGAAGATGGGACTTCAGAACACCAGCCTGCTTTGGCCTTTGGTTTTGTGTTGCATGGATGAGGCTGCTGGTTTTCATTCACTCATTCAGCAGATATTTGTAAGTGCCCGGCGTGCCCCAAGCATTGAGCTGCCATCAGAGGTGGAAAGGAAAAATAATAGGCTGTGCTGCTTTCCGTGGATTTATATCTGATAGGGGAGAAAGACAAGTGAATACCCTTCACTGTGGTAGGAACAGTGGGAGAGAGGGCTGGGGCTGGAAGGAGAAGCATCTCAACCTCAAACGGCCTTAGGAAGATGGAGTGGGGTAGCTGCCCACGGGAAGTCATTCTTGAGCTGAATTCTGAAGGCATAGAGGTGTGAATCAGCATGAGATCCAGGAAACCACACAGGGTCCATCATGACCAAAATTGAGAGTAGAAGGTAGGGGGTGAAGAACATAATCTGAGGGCTCAGAAGTGCTGGATCAGAAAGGAGGGTGGGTGATTCTGACTAGTCTGAGTGTAATCCCTATGGATTCTGAGGATCAGCTCTGTGCTTTAGAAGGACCACACTGTGGCCTCGGGGTGGAGGCTGGCTGGTGGGGGACAGGCTGGACACAGGATTCTGTGCAGCAGGGAAATGATTTGACCCAAATACTAGCAGGATAGGAGATTGGGTTGGGGGGACAAAATGTGAGAGACTGGGAGGAAGACTCCGTACAAGGAGGTCCAGAGACAGAAGGGCATGAAGAAAGCAAAGATGATTATCTGGGACCCAGGTGGATGGCATGGCCTTTTGGGAGATAGAAGAGGGAGGATGTGTTTGAGAGGAGCATAAGCCAAACACAGTTCCCAAAGCCTGGCAATGTAGGATCTGAGAGCCTTGCTTTGATCGCCTCTTCTTGTTCCCTTCCTGTGTTCCTGCCTCCGTATACACCCACCCCAGCCTCCAGCTGTCAATCCTTGTTTGTGACCGACCCGGCCTCGTGCCTCTGTGTGCTTTATTCAAGCCAGGGTGGCTCCATCCCCTGTGAGACCCTGACAGTATCCCCATCATCCCCATTTTACAGATAAGGAAAGTGAGCCCTCTCCCCTCCAGTGTTTGTGAGTTGTTCTGTATCAGCCTCCCAGTGAGGGAAGAGTGAAGTCATTGTCTGGCCAAGGGGGAGAAGGGTGAGACAGGGGACTTGACCGAAGTGACCAGCTCATCTTAGTTTGCCATGACTGTCCGACACCCCAGCACTGGAAGTGCCACATCCCAGGAAGCCCTTCAGATGTACACCTGGAGGGTTGATCATCTGGAGTTGGATGGAGGGAGGGAATCTTCCTGCCATGTTAGGAGCTAGCCATCCTCTTGGTGTGGGCTCCCGTCCCCTCCCCCGGGCTCTGGGACACAGGAGCCAGGCCACACTCAGGCTGCCTCTGAGACACGTGTGCTTCCTCTGCCAGAGCCACCTGTCTTCGGAGCCCTGAGTCCCCCAGTCTTATTGTACAGACCCAGTACTCAGCACACAGTAGGTCAGTCCCTCAGTCATGTTTGACTCAGCAATCCCATAAACTGTAGCCCACCAGGCTCCTCTGTCCGTGGGATTCTCTCAAGTAAGAATACTGGAGCGGGTAGCCATTCCCTTCTCTGGGGTATCTTCCTGACCCAAAGATCGAACCTGGGTTTCCTACATTGCAGGCAGATTCTTTACTGTCTGAGCCACCAGGGAAGCCCTTAACATAGCACACAGTAGGTCCTCTATAAATAAGTACCCTTATTTATAATTGAAGGTGATTGAAGCCTGGGCTGTATGTGGAAAAGAGGCAGAGTTTAGGGTCAATCAAACAGCAGACCTCAGGACTACACACAAGTGTCTTTCTGCTCACAATCCCTCTGAAGCCTCCAAGATAAAAGTCTTCTTCCTGCTTTATTTAGAAAAACCGATACCTGTTCTAATCTCCTCGAAGCCCTCACTCTGCTTAGACCAACAGTGCCCAAGGCAGCTTTGATGTCACACATTTGCATCCAGAATGGTAACCCTCACCCTCTCTCCTGTTTGGAAACCGTGGGGATAATGAGCACATGTTTTTCTAATAATGAGAAGATGTGCAGGCATTGACACGTGAGAACAGTTTCCAGTCCTAAATTAATTAGCAAGCTGGGGAGCCCAGATAAATAAAGTTTCCTGTTTCCTTTCCTGAAGTCTAAAATATCTGATCTGGAGTTCCCTCCCTTCTTCTCCCTCTATCCCAAGTGCCAGGATTTGCGGGGAAGCATTTAAAAGCCTGGTAATTTGTGTGCGTGGAACTGGCTGCTAAGCAGATATATGGCCTGTGTTCTTACAGAAACTCCAGCTCATAGATATACAGTCAGTTCTCCATTATTTGCTGGCCGATTACCTGTCTCTCTCCATCCCAACCTTGGTTTACGTGTTCTTATGAGTTTATATGTTCTTATTGACTTTCTCATGAGCTTTACTGCAGCCTTTCTGGAGCCGAGATTGGAGAAGGTTATGAAACATTACATGCCCGCGCCCTCTGTTACTTTCATATTATTGTTCAAGCAGTCCCGTGAAGGAGGCATCCTTGTTATCCCTGTGGTACAGATGAGAAAACTAAGTCTTAGACAAGTTAAATTACTAGAGCTGGTAAGTGGGCAAACGCATTTAAAGCCAAGTTTGTCTAATGGCAGGGCCCAAGTTCTTTACCAGTGAGTTCAGCAAATTCGAATCTTCCTTTATTTTAAAAGGTTATCTATCTTAAACAGCTTGAGCTGCCATAACAAAATACCATAGACTGGGTGGTTAAACAATGTTTATTTCTAACAGTTCTGGAGGCTGCATGGAGAAGGGAATGGCAACCCACTCCAGTATTCTTGCCTGGAGAATTCCATGGACAGAGGAGCTTGGCAGGCTGCGGTTCATGGGGTCGCAAAGAGCTGGACACGATGAGTGATTAACACTCTTCACTCTGGAGGCTGGAGAGACCAAGACCAAGGTGCCAGCAGCTTTGGTACCTGGTGAGGGCTCTTTGTCGGGGAAGGCAATGGCACCCAACCCCAGTACTCTTGCCTGGAAAATCTCATGGACGGAGGAGCCTGGTGGGCTGCAGTCCATGGGGTCGCTAAGAGTCAGACACGACTGAGCGACTTCACTTTCACTTTTCACTTTCATGCATTGGAGACGGAAATGGCAACCCACTCCAGTGTTCTTGCCTGGAGAATCCCAGGGACAGGGGAGCCTGGTGGGCTGCTGTCTATGGGGTCGCACAGAGTCGGACGTGACTGAAGTGACTTAGCAGCAGCAGCAGAGGGCTCTTTGTAGTTCACAGATGGCCGTCTTTTCCTTAGTGTCTTCATGTGATCTTTGATGCGTGAGGGAACAGAGAAATTTCATGTCTCTTCCTCTTTTTATAAGGTATTAATTCTGTCATGAGTGCCCTACCCTCATGACCTAATCTAACCTTCATTATCTCCCAAAGGCCCCACCTCCAAAGTATTACGTAGGGGGCGGAGGCCTCAAGAAATGGATTTCAAGGGGACACAAGCATCCAGTCTATGAAATGTCTAAGCAAAACCCTTACTTGAATGGGGACTTCTTGCTGACAAGTGTGTGTCTAGAGGCTGACTTAGCATCCCAGTTTTTTGCCCACCCTGTAGTTTCATCAGCCTTCTCTTCCCTCCCTCTCTCCCAGTTTTCAAAATTCTGCCCTACTCATCCTCTCTGTGAGAAATAGTAAAACTGGGAATAGTTATTGTCTTTCAGCAGATTGAACAGTCTTCTCAAGAAGCCAGAGAGCAGGCCCAAGAGATGATCTCAAAATTTATTCCAGCCAGAAGATCCTGTGTTGCTTTGTAAAAGTATAATAATAAGAATCTGAGACTTGGAGTTCAATGAGTGTGTTCCCCTGGTTGATGGTGTTTACTGAATGTCGGTGGCTGTTGCTAACCATGCTTTGAAACAAGAGACATGTGTTTTTAATAGAATCACAAGTTTTATGCCTTGTTAAAAATACTGACATGGATGTTGGCTGGAGGAATGAGGCGGGATGTTGAAGGGCTGCTCTGAATTCTCTTCTACTGGGCCAGGGGAGGGGGTCTGCAGGAGGATGGCCTGTGCCCTTGCCTTTGCTCTATTTCAGATGGATTGCCCTCCCCCATCTCGTTCTCTTTTGGAAATGACCACTGGCTGCCAGCTGGCCTTCTCTGCTCCACCCATCTGTGGAATAGCAATGGGCTTCATCCTTTCTGAATGGAAGGACAGAGTACTCGTGTTTACTTCCAGAGAAACTTTGGCTTTAATTGTCAAGAACATCCATTGGATTTTGTGGAAAGCCAAAATTACAGGGTGTTTCAAAAGAAATGTAGCCCTTATTACTTCAAGCATTGCTTTCTGAATGCCAGGAACAGGGCCGAGGACCTGACCCACACACAGGACGACAGGCAAGCCTCAGGTTCCCCAGGACAACACGCTGCGAGTTGCGTAGTCATCATGGCTCTTTTGTGATTCCCCTGGGACTGCAGCCCGCCAGGCTCCTCTGTCCACGGGATTCTCCAGGCAAAGATACTGGAGTGGGTTGCCATGCCCTCCTCCAGGGAATCTTCCTGACCCAGGGATTGAACTTGTGTCTCCTGCATTAGCAGGTGTGTTTTTTTTTTTGTTTTTAACCACTGAACCACTTGGGAAACCCTTGATACAACACCGGTCCCTAAAGTGATGCCTTCAAGTCCTTCTTTAACTTCAAGTTTTCAACACAACATGTGTTCTTGTTTCCCTGATGGTAAAGAGATATGTTAAAAAAAAAATGAATTTTCAGCAATTATTTCAGCATCCATAGATACTGCTCATTTTCTAAGACATTTCTTTTTATCTTTGTCTCTGTCTTTGTAGACACGTAAATAGAATATTTATAAAACTGAGCCTACATGCTAACAGTTGTGACTACTACTCCTGTGTCCCCCTCCCCCTACCCAATAACACATGCTGTGTGTCTTCCCATTTCATTAAAGAGCCTCCTTCAGGTGCGTTTGATAAAAGAACACACAGAACTCCATCCAATTGATACGTCACAACTGACTTAACCAGTGCTCTTTGTCTCAGCTCTTTTGACTGGCAGATTTTTCCTTCTATAGAAAACACAGTAATGTTCCTGTCCTTTATTCTTAATTACTTGAAATGTTTCTTTTGTTTGAAGTATCACTGCTTTTGTTCCACATTCAATGATGGATGTGTTGTAGCAATGTAAATCAAATTACTTTTTAAATTCAGAAAAACTTCCCTCACCCCAATTAAGGAACTGGGTGTTGTTTTGTAAAGAGGGCCGGATTTGAAAAATAAAATAGTGAAAATGGGAGAGAGAATTCTTGCTCATTACTTCATCTCTTATGTAAACCTAGATTGAGTTGTGTGGATTAAGAACATACATTGAGTTTACAATCTGCTCCTAAAGAAGCTTGATTTATACATAGGAATGAATGAGAAAATTATCTATGAAGGAATATAACAAGATGTGAAACTATGCGATGAATGACTGTGTACTAAGGGAAATTAGTAAAAGAAGGGAAAATCCTCACATTTTCTGGTGTCATTATTGACTCCTGGAGAGAGGAGAGATTTGAGGTTGGTCTTAAGTATATCTGGGATTTTAAAAGCTAGAAAGCTACCTTGTATTGAACCTCTACAAGTGCTTGAGATTTTTCCTATACCATCTAATTTATTCCTTACAACGGCCCTACCTATTTACTGTGAAAAGTAATTTGAGCAAAAAATACACTGTATAATAAGATTATAGATTTATACAGTATGAGATTGAGAATATTTGCAAATGGAATATGACTTAGACACAGAACAGTAAATATTTTAAAAACAGATGCAATCAGGGCAAAGGGAAAAAACGGACAGGAAGAATGTAAGTTCTATGAAGGAAGGATTCTTTGCCGGTCTTGTTTGCTGACGGGCCCCACAGGACTGGATGAATGACTGCCTAGTAGTTGTTCACTAAACATTTGCTGACCTAAGGAGTGAGTGAAAGCCTTGGCCAGGGTGTATGCCCTGCGTATGTTTCCAGAGATCAGATATAGTTTTGACCCTGAACTTCCTTGCTGACGAAAAACTCAGGGTAGATAATGTGTTCAGAAATGACTTCAATTTATAAATAAAGAACAGGTTTAGCAGGTGGTGAGGAAAGATTTCGACCAGGTTATGTCTGGGGAAAGTGGGGGCTCTGTTCCAAGGAGCAGGACAGCCCTGGGCAGCGGTTTAGAGGGATGGCTGGTGAGTGGGAGAAGCATATTTGACATGTAGACATGGGGTGAGTGAAGAGGAACCTCCTGACTTGGGCAGAGAGCATTGTGAAGAGCTACGAGAGAGAGCCTGGGCAGAAGGCAGATTTACCTAAAAACAAAATAACCCCACAACCTCTTTCCCATACCTAAACCCACTTTTATGGACTGAATAATGTCCTTACAAAGTTTGTATGTTGAAGCCCTCACCCCTAATGTAACTATTTGGAGATCGGGTGTTTTTGTTTTATTTATTATTTGTTTTATGTCTTTGGCTGCACTGGATCTTAGTTGTGGTAGTCAGAATCTTGATTCCTCTGGGGATGGAAACCGGGCCTCTGCATTGGGAGCATGGAGTCTTAGCCAGGGAAATCCCTGGAGCTAGTACTCTTGCCTAGAAAATCCCATGGACGGAGGAGCCTGGTAGGCTGCAGTCCATGGGGTCGGGAAGAGTGACACGACTGAGTGACTTCACTTTCACTTTTCACTTTCATGCATTGGAGAAGGAAACGGCAACCCACTCCAGTGTTCTTGCCTGGAGAATCCCAGGGACAGGGGAGCCTGGTGGGCTGCCGTCTGTGGGGTCACGCAGAGTTGGACACAACTGAAGCCACTTAGCAGCAGCAGCAGGGTCTTTGAAGTGAAGTCACTTAGTGGTATCTGACTCTTTGCAACCCCATGGACTGTAGCCTACCAGGCTCCTCCCTCCATGGGATTCTCCAGGCAAGAGTACTGGAGTGGATTGCCATTTCCTTCTCCAGGGGATCTTCCCGACCCAGGGCTTGAACCCCAGTCTCCTGCACTCCAGGCAGATGCTTTAACCTCTGAGCCACCAGGGAAGCCCAGGGTCTTTAGGGAGGTAATTAAGTTTAAAAGAGGTCATGGGGTGAAGCCTTTATAAGAGAAAAGAGACATTAGGGAGCTCCCTCTCCCTTCTGAGAGTGCATGAAGAAAAGACCATGTGAAGACCTGGTGAGAGGACAGCCATCTACAAGACAGGTGTCTCCCTTGATCTCAGCCTTTTACCTCCGAAACTGTGAGAAAACACATCTGTTGTTTAAGCCACCCAGTCTAGTACTTTGTTATGGTAGCTGGAGATGTATAGTTAATACATCTGCTATAGAAAGATCGGAGAAGGCAATGGCACCCCACCCCAGTACTATTGCCTTGAAAATCCCATGGACAGAGGAGCCTGGTAGGCTACAGTCCATGGGGTCGCTAAGAGTCTGACATGACTGAGCGACTTCACTTTCTCTTTTCACTTTCATGCATTGGAGAAGGAAATGGCAACCCACTCCAGTGTTCTTGCCTGGAGAATCCCAGGGACGGGGGAACCTGGTGGGCTGCTGTCTATGGGGTCACACAGAGTCGGACACGACTGAAGTGACTTAGCATAGCATAGAAAGATCAACTCACACCAACCTGGAAAAGATGAACGCTGCACAACTGAAAAGGTGAATCCTGGGAGTTTTAGTTCCGAGAAAACTAAAATATCCTGGAGGTTTTCATTTTCAGAAGAGAATTGAAACATTGTCAGTGTGTCCCCGCATATCTGAGAGCTGTCCCACCTCCACTGTGGAAGCAACAGTGGCCCACAGCGGCCCTCATCCTCAGGGGGATGTGACCACATGGGCTGGGTGGCAGGGAAGGGTGTACTCCTATAGTCTGAACCAACCCAGTTCAGTCTCTTCAATTTTGGTCTGGCATTTTTCACCATATCTTTTGCAAACTATTTATCTAAGTCCCTTCACCCCACTCTTCCCCCCCAACTATGGCCCCTTCCTGCTTCACTCTGAGCACAGATATAATTCACCCACAATTATAAATTAAAATTGCACATCATGGGGTAGATGGTGGGGGACAGCTGGACTCATTGCATACCCCTCATTTACAGCATCTGGTCCCAACCATAAATGGCCATGGGGGACTGGTGTCCTGGGGGAGGGGCCACGTGGTAGGAGCCTGGGTGTATGTTTTTCTCTGGCTCTTCTGAGCTTGGATTATGTTTACTGTTTCTCAACTAACTTCTGTAGCCCCCGAATCTATTTTTACAGCGAAATTGATGGCTCTGTTTTGTCATAAGAGGAAAAGGCGTCTCCAAAAATCATTATTTATTTGTGAAGCTGTGCTGCCGTGTACAGGGTGTGCACTGATCAACCCCGAAGGGCGAGAGTCCTTCCCCTAGAATTGTGCCCCATGGTGGGCCTGAGTCTGGGCTTTCGCTTGGGCATCAGGCCAAGGTCACATTAGGGTCACCTACAGCTGAGGCCTAACCTCGTGCTTCCTTGATGAGACATTAAGGAAAGCCCTCAGCACGGATCTTCTCCTTTCAACCTTCATTTTCTACTGTGGGTCCTGATCGCCTGGGCAGTTTTCACCAATTATTTAAAAATGATTATGGCAATAAGATATTAGGGATTCCATGCTGTTTTTCCACAAAGCCATAGGAATAATTGAACTAATTTAATTCCATCTTCTAAAATCATGACATTTTAGGCAGTACTAAGACCTAGGAAAATTTAACTCTTTCAACTACATCACATCATTTCCTTAAAAGCTGGTTAAACATGAGCCACTTTGGGAAGAGTGTGCACAAGGGAATGGCTGCTGTCTTTGAGTTCTCTTTGTATCTGGGGAAGGAGGTTTGGAGGGAAATCTTGGAGAAGTACAGGAACAGCATATGAAAAAAATGGTTTGGAGGTAAGAGGGAGATTCTAGGAAACATAGCGATGATCTAGGAAATTCCTCCATGACGTTTGAAAAAATGCATGTAAAGATCATGACGTGCATTTTATAGTATATGCAAATACCAAATCATTGTGTTGTATGCCTGAAGCTAATATAATGTTATATATCAGTGATATCTTAATTTTTTTAAAAAAGGATGCAAACTATTTGGGCTGCCCCTTTGGTTGCAGGACTGTATTTCTGTGGTCCCAATATCACTCTGAGACTATCATGGGGTGATGGTTTTATATGTTTGGAATGAATTACACTAATGAGCCATATGGAGATACATTTATATACACATAAAGCAATGCAATATGGTGGTTCAGAACATGAACTTTTGAGCTGGCTGAACTTCTGTCCAAATTCCAGCTCTGTAGCTGACTTTCCAGTTGAGCTTGTTTCTAAACATCTTTGAGTGCCAGTTTCATCATCTATAAAGAACAGAGATAGCAGAGCTTCCCTCATCAGATTGTTGTGGGGATTAAAGGATATAACCCATTTCCAGAGCACCTAAGAGAGCATCTGGCATGCAGGGCATCATCATTGGTCATCAAAGCAACCCTTTCCAATGACGCCTTGTGAAAATAGTTATTGCTTAAGGAGCCCTTCCAACCTGCTGAGTCTCTCAGGGAGGCCTCCAAGACTTAGTATTCGAGTTGGGGTCAGAACAGCGAAGATCATTTTCAGGTTCAGGGTTCCTGCAGGATGTTCACCAGTAGACGGATGTGGTTAGAGGGATCTAGATTTACGTACCCTTTATGTTAGAACAGGAACTAGCAAGGGTCAACCCTTGTGGCTTTGCGAGAGTATGCAATTCAACCTAGTTGAAAGGCAGAGAGTCCGTGCAACACTACTAAACCAGAAAATGCGCTGTACCTGATAATGCATGTGTGTGTGGCAGGGGATGGGAGAAAGAGTTAGATATAGAAAAGAGGATCTTTGTGTTCGTACCTCTGGTGCAATTTTCCTAGAACTGTTAGAGTCAGGCCCCAAAGGCTTGTCTCAGGCTTGGAAACAAGCCTGTCCTTGACTGTGCACACGTGCCTTAAACCAAGAGTGATTTAAAGGATGGTGCAGGGGCCACCATAAACTAGAGGGTGTGCAAAGGAAGTGTTTTCCTGAGGCTGAAGTCCTCTTGCCCAAGCTGTCTGTACAGAGAGGTCATAGGTCACCCCTGGACTGACTGACCAGGCTTGGTGACTGGCGGCCTGTGCTGACTTCATCTTTGACCCGGAAAAAGCCACATTTCCTCTTCAGGCCTCAGTGCCTTCTGCTCAGTGAGCTGGTGGACCCTAGGCTTTCGGGGGCACGGAGTTTCTTAGGCCAGGTGACTCCTCACTGCATAATGACCCCATGGCTCAAGCAGGTGAAGGTCATCTACAGCCATTGTGGTTTAGTTGTTAAGTCATGTCCACTTCTTTGTGACCCTATGGACTGAAACCAGCCAGGCTCCTCTGTCCATGGGATTCTCCAGGCAAAAACACTGGAGTGGATTGACATTTCCTCCTCCAAGGGATCTTTCCAACTCAGGGATCGAACCCTTGTCTCCTGCACTGGCTGGCAGATTCGTTACCATAGAGGCACCAGGGGCGGTGCTGAGCTTCAGTAGGTCAGGTGCATCCCCGCTGCTCGATGACTCCGCGTGGTTGGAGCAGGTGAGAGTCATCCACAGTCCAGCTGCAGGCTTTCCTTGGTGGATCTGAACTCACACGCTCTCCAGTCCATAGCCGAAACTGCAGCTCTCAAAGGCACCAGGCTCAGGAGGAAAGGTTTGTCCTTTGTATTTTTTTAGAAAGAACAATGGTCAGGCAACAGATGAACTTTGAAGTCTTGAAGTCAGTGATTAACTTGGGTTCTTTAGAAGTCGTACACGTTGACTTAAAGGGCAGAAGTGGGCAGGGAGCTGAGGCCAGGGTTGTGGGTGATCCCAAGTGTGGTGTCTTGCTCCAGAGTGCAGGGCCCTGACTTGTCTTGGATGTGGTCAGGCCCAGGGGACATGCAGGGAACAGAACCAGAGCCCAGAGCCCTGAATGCTTCAGCTGCCTGTGGAATGGGGCCCAGGCACACATAATCCTGGTTATCTCTTGCTGTGGTACAATCCACTCCACATTTAGTGGCTTAAAGAGAGCAATCACTTTATTGTTTATGATTCTTCATGCCAGGAATTTGGGCAGAATTGAGCTGGGCAGTTTTCTGTTCACATGGCACTGACTTGGATCCTTCGGTAAGACGTTCAGTTCATGGCTGGGCTGGTCTAGGAAGGGTTCCCTCTGGTGTCAAGACCTTGGTAGAGCAGAGCTGCAAGGTTGGGCTCAGCTGGGGCCCTGGAGTGCTGTCTCCTCTACCTTCCTCCGTGACAGATAGTTCCAGGCTTCTCCCTCTCCACCTGGTCTCCCCATGTGGTCTGTTTAGCAAGCTCACCAGGTTTCTGATATGACAGCTCTGGGCTCCTGAGAGAGAGAAAGAGTTGGGATGGAGGGAAGAGAAAATTTCTAATCCTCTTAATGATTGGGACCAAAACTGACCCAGTGGTGGTGACCTAAATGGGAAGGAAATCTCAAAAGGTCGGATATAATTATACATGTAACTGATTCACTTTGCTATATACAGCAGAAACCAACACAACATTGTAAAGCAACTATATACTCTGATAAAAATTTTTAAATGTTAGTATCAATATATGATGATTATATTGAAATTGTATTATTGGAGAATGTTTTAACTGCTTACTGATATGTTAATATATAGTTTCTTTTTATATTGATTTTATATCTAACAAATTTTGCAAACGTTTTTTATTTCTGAGAGTATTTTATATACGTATATATCATTTTGGATTTTCCTATGAAAAAAATTATTTACATTTATATATACATTTATGTCTTCCTTTAAAAAAAAAAAAAAAAGAGCTGGCACAGTGCCATATTCCATTGAGCAGTCCCAGAGCAGCTCAGATTCAAAGGGATGGAGGGGTAGACTTTGCCTGTCAATAGAGAAGTAGCATGCCTGCGCAGGAAGGGAAGTAATTGAAGGTGGTTGTCTTTGGGGAGAAGTTACTACAAGATCTGCTTGGCACATTTGGGAATAGTTGGATCCTAGGGGCACATCAGGGGTAATGATGCCCAGAGGGCCTCTGTGGTTGTCAGCATAACTGCCCCTCAAGATCAAGCCTCTTTCTGGTTCCAGGAGTGAGATGTAGTGACTGCTATTTTCCTCTTATGTCCAGGCCATCTTGACTCAGTTATCTGGACATATCCAGCCAGAGTTTACCCCATTCCCTCTCAGGGAGGGAGGAATGGTTCTTATCAGGAGTGCCAACTCTGATTGACCACTGGTGCTTCTTGGAACACAGGGTCGACAGGGCCTCTGAGACTACAGAAGGCTCAGTGCTGTGATGCACTGCTCACGTCCGCCTGGGGTGTGGACGGAGGAGGGTATCGCTTGTGCCATGGAGATTTACTCTCCCCATGGGTCTGGCACCACTGTGCTCTTACCACAAGGAGACAGGTGTCTGAGCTGGCCTCTGAACTTGCCATGTGCTCTCCCACATGCCCCGCATCTGCAGGGCTCGTCTCAGTGCGTGCATGCTCAGTCACTTCAGTCGTGTTCTATTCTTTGTTACCCATTGGACTATAGCCCTCCAGGCTCCTCTGTGCATGGGATCCTCCACACAAGAATACTGGAGTGGGTTGCCATGCCCTCCTGCAGGGGGTCTTCCTGACCCAGGGATCATACCTGCGTCTCTTATATCTCTTGCATTGGCAGGTGTGTTATTTACCACTAGCACCATCTGGGAAGGCCCTCCTTCTCAGTGGTAGCCTGCAACTTTCTTGGCCTAAAAGGCCTGCATCTTCCAAGCTTTGCTGGACCTCCTTAGTTCCTGCTGCTGCTGCTGCTAAGTCGCTTCAGTCATGTCTGACTCTGTGCGACCCCATAGATGGCAGCCCACCAGGCTCCCCCGTCCCTGGGATTCTCCAGGCAAGAACACCAGAGTGGGTTGCCATTTCCTTCTCCAATACATGAAAGTGAAAAGTGAAAGTGAAGTCGCTTAGTCGTGTCCAACTCTTAGCAACCCCATGGACTGCAGCCTACCAGGCTCCTCTGTCCATGGGATCTTCCAGGCAAGAGTACTGGAGTGGGGTGCCATTGCCTTCTCCGCCTTAGTTCCTAGATTTCTATAAACTTAAGCTGACCTTGCAGTACCATTAGATACCACTGTGTGTTGTTAATTACTTTTTCATCTGCATACTAATGATTCCTAATTAGGCTATTAGATAACTGAAGTCGAGGTCTGGTTCTTCTATGCCTTGGTATCCTTTCTTATAGCTCCCAAGAAGTAAGCTGGCATTTCTCCTGATGGGAGTGACTGAAGATGAGCATCAGGAGATAATTTGAATATATTGCATCTATATTTCCTTGTGAACAGGCTTTCAATGGTGGAAATGGGTTAATGCCCACAGGCTCAGCTCTGGGTTTTGCCAAGAGAGTCTGTCTGGCTTGGAAACAAGGGTGTTTAGCTGTGGCCAGAGCAGAGCTGTTGGTCACATGCCGCCAGGTGGCCGGTTCAGGCTGAGATTGTTGGGCAGCTGTGCTTCTGCACACGTAATTCCTGATGACATGTCCACAGCTTCCACGTGTATCTAAGCTCCCTTGGTCCTTATTGTTGCCTGTTGTTTGAATTATCAGTCTGAAAATGCTTAAGTCCTCATTCCGGTAGGTGAATGGGGAGTGGGATGGGGTGTCAAGACTGCAGAGAAGGGAATAGGGCGTTGGCAGTGGTGAGAGGGGCTTTTGGAAGTCTTGTGGAAATGGAAGGGGGTGGTTAAGCCTCCCTGTTTTTCAACCTCATGCCTCCCAAGAAAAGACTTTGTTCCTTCTTGTCTCTGGAGGGTTAGTGCTTATCAGATGCTTATGCTTCTGTATCTGGAGCTCAAAACTGAGACAGTGGATTTGGCAGAACTCCTTTGAGTTGTGTATTGCTGTCTGGATTCATCTGTGCACATAAAAATCCCTAATGAAGAAGCAGACATCATAATTTATGTTACTTTATTTCTAATAAATTATCTAATTCTTTAGAACCTGGGTTGATCCATGGGTGGGTAGAGTGAGGAGGAAAAAGTCAATATCTAATTTTGAGCAGAGTTCTTAGACACCTGTTTCCTGTCTGTTCGTCTCAGGTCTCAAATAAAGAGGACTTGTTAGCATTTCTCCGAAATGAGGTTTGTCCTTCCCTGGAGGTAAACTCACACCCAGCTGGCATCCCTGAGAAGGGTCATAGGTCTGCAGAGGTCCCCATGGGTAAATCACACTTCTTCCTGGTCCAGTGATTCTGTGGTCCCCAGCATCCCCGCTGAGTCACCTTGTGTACATCCAGGAACCACAAATAATCAGGATAGGTCTTATGATTATTAAGATACAGAGGCAGTTCGTGTTATTCATAATATATTGAAAGGAGGGTGAGGTCTTCAAGTATATTCTGAATCATCAAAGGAATCATCAAAGGAAGACAAAATTATGTGCAGCCCAGCCATCATGTGGCATGAATTTCATTTTATTGTCTTTTTGATAACTGGTCATATAAATATTGTTTATTAGAAAAGCCACCCAGAGAATGCGATTTTCTAGTTGCTGGGAACATCAGCAGTGACGGCTGTAATTTGCCGAGGGTTTGCTCGATACCAGATGTTCTGCCACATGCTTCATGGACCCATCATCTCATGTCATCTCCCTGGATTAATGGGAGCTTCTGCTAGCATCGTTAAGAAATAAACATCATGAAAGGGATGCTTGCTTTGTCTCCTTGCTTTGTTGGTTTGCCATGGCTTGGATGAAGTCATTCCTGGAGAGCAAGGGTCTTGGGTTTGCTGCAGAAAAGTGTTAACGGGATATCTCTGTGTTCCCCCAGCCTGTGCAAGGCTCTGCAGAGGTTCTGGTGAAAAAGCATTCTTCTGCTTTCCTTGCTTTTCATTCTTGTCCCAAATCCCAACCTTACATTCAATTGGAGACTGCCTGGATCTGGCCCATCTCCGTCCCAAAGCTAGTTTCCCCTCTCACTTCCCTACAATTTTAACATGATGAGACGTAGAACTAACACATCTTTTCTCTCTTTTGAAGAAGATGTACTTTGCCCTGCTTGGAAAGAATCGGTTGTTAATTTACAGTTACTGAATGCTTATTCACATTTAGCCATCTGTTTAAAAATGTACCCGAGATTTGCTTTACTCATGCATGGTAAGACATGCAGACACAGAAATGACTGTTGTGGTGGGAATTTGAATGCACAGATCCCTGGAAACAGAAGGCAGTCCACTCCTCAAGGAGCCACAACAGGAAGCACCAGGGTTTGTCAAGAGGCAGAAGGAGAGTGAAGGGGAAGTGTGGGTGAATCCTTTTTTGTGCTGTTTGTGGAAAGGATTGTGTGAGGCAGTGTAAGTAGGCTTAGGATTGGCTAAGTTGAATAATTTCAGTGGGCACTATGCTTTAGGGAATGCTCAAAGTTGTTTGGTACAACTGGAGTGATTAGGTTCCTGGGTGATTTGAGCAGGGGTTATGTGTGAGCTTGAAAAAGTAGGTAATTGGGAGATATGGGTTCTAGATTGGTTGGTTTGCATATGGAAAGTGTGCTCCAAGGCAGGTGGTATCTCTAGGCACTGGCCAATTTGGGGAGGGGAGGGGATGGTCTCTCCCAAGCCATCAAGCCCCTAGATGCCAGAGCCTCAAGAATACAGAAAATAAGAAAGTATGATCAATATTCCATTCTTCAAAATATTCACCCAAAGAGACAATGAACACATATTGAGTGCCAGCTGCGTGTCTGGCCATGGCAGTTCTAGAGCCAGCTCTGTGCTTGGTCCAGTCCTGGATGTGTTTATGTTGTTACATAAATGCTGAGTGGATGTGCCAGACTCCAGCCTGGAGGATAGAGAAGTGCATGAAATGCTGTCTCTATAGTGTCATAGACATTATAGTTTCTTGTGCCTGAAATGCTGTCTCTAACCTCAAGAAGTATCCAGCTTAGTTGGAGCAGGGGACACATGCTTATTATAAAATGATATTTGCCATAATAAAAGTTACCATCATCTCTAGAACTTCTCCTTAGAGTCCCTGATACCAGAGAATGACTTTGTGTTCCACCTGGCCATTTAAGGCCAAACCCGAGAGACCCGGCCTCCTCCCTGTCCCCACCTCCCCATCCCTTTACGCTCCAGCCATCAGGTTCTGTCCACTCTTTCCTCTAAAGCTATCGTCCAGCCCGGCCCTTCTCCTCTGTCTCTACAAAGAGAGACACTGTGTGGCTTCACTGAAGGAAAACCACAGCTCCCCACCCACCACTCCAAGAGGCCTAGTCTGTGGAGGAGGGAGGTCTGGCTGGTAAGGTGCTCTGTTTGCCCCAGAAACAACTGTCTCTGGCAGAGGCCTGGAGCCAGCCCAATGCCAGAGACACAGTTTTGAGGTAGACGGTTTGTCCCAGGCCCCTCTCGCCTCCCCTTTGTGTGTCTCTCCTGGTCCTGAGTCCGCATCCCCCCTGGGCCTCCCAGAGGGGCCCAATGCCACTGACCATGCAACTCAGTCACGATGGTGGAATGTAAAGGTCACTCCTCTCCAGGGTATTTGTGCCACCGTGAAAGAGCACAGAAAGGAGGGCACGATGCGTGCAAGGAGAGGGTGGCTCTCTAATGGGGCTGTGAGTCAGGAGTCTGGTGAGTCACGGGAGACAGCGTGTGCACGCCAAAGCACAGTGGTGATGATTCCTCCACTTTCCTGGTTAGCGGTGCAAAGAGCCTTCGAGGCAGGAGCAGGGCCTGGGCCGGGAGCCCAGGGCAGCTCCCCCTGGGCGTCTGTGACTCCAGTTTGTATCTGTTCACTAGGGCTGTCATACCCAAGATGTCACAGACTTGGGGCTTCCACAACAGAAATGTATTTGCTCACACTTCTGGAGGCTGGTAGTTCAAGATCAACACATTGGCGGGTTTGGCCTCTCCTGAGGCGACTCTTCTCTTTGAATCCTCACATGGTTTTTTTTTGCATGCCCCTGGTGGCTCTCTTTCTGGTGTGTCCAAATGTCTTCTTATGAGGACACAAAGCACTCTGATGACCTCATTTTAACTAAGTCATCTCTTTGAAGGCCTTGTCTCCACATTCAGTGGCATTCTGAGGTACTGGGGGTTAGGGCTTCATCATACAAATTTGGGAAGGACACAATTCAGTCTGTAACAGGAGAGTGCCATGGCAAGTTCTTCAACCCACAGTTCTCAAAAATGTTCAGGTGGCCAGGACTTCGTGAGTCACTGCAGTCCATTCAGTACGACTCGGTGGGTTCCATTATGTGAACTCAGAATACCTTTATTAGCAGGAAAGAGGATGCTGTGTTAATTATGCCATCTGAAGTCCCAGTGAAAAAACTGGCCATGAGGAGGAGGAAAATTGTTAACTAAGCAGACCAGCAGTGTTGGGTTTTTGCTGCATTATTTGCTTACTTACTCAATTATTTTTTCACCCACTGTACTTGCTGACAAAACAGTAGCAGGTGCCAGAGTTTGAAAACATTCTGAGTGAAAACTTTAAAATGACAAAGTCTCGTGTCCTAAATAAATTTCCTATATGTAATTGGGAAAACTTGCTATTTTTCACTGTTAGCAATGGAAACCACCAATATGCCAGAGGAGCCAGGTTTGAGAATCACTATGGAAAGCAACATTCCTGTGTGTCTTCTCTAATTAACAGAAAACTTACAGGATGAGTAACACTCTTCAGTGATCACTGAAAGAATGGGAATTTGAGAAAATATTCATTTGCTGTCTGACTTCTCCATCCATTTCTTCATGTATTCAACACAATTGATCTGGCACCTTCGGTAATGCTTACATCAATATTCTGGTAGGTGGATGGGGGATATAAATAACACATTACTAGATAGGAGTCATAGAGAAATGAATCTCTTCTAGCCCTGTCTTGGGGACCTCAGTTATCAATTAACAAGCAGCAGAAGCCACTCTACCTGATTTAAGCAGAGAAGCCATTTATTAAAGAAGCTCCAGCAGAGGCAGACTTGGCTTGGAAGCAAAGCAGCCCACCTGGGCAATGCAGTGGAGGCCGTTCTGCCCCTGTTGATGGATGGGCGCTGATGGTTGACACTGAGCACAAGACACTGCTTTAGGACTTTCTGCCATTGCTGTCTCTGAAAGTTGAATGTCTGCAGCCACATTTGCCAAAGTGGCTTCAGCAAGGCAGCCAATGCTTCTTGCCTCTTACATCCAATTGGCAGAGCCCAGGTCACGTGCCTGTATCATCGCTGGTAAGGGAAACTGGGAAAACAAGTTTCTTCCTTCTACCTTAAAGATTTATAGAATCATGCAATGGGAAATTCTGTACACATAGGAAAGATATCAGTAAACATCAAGTAGACAAAAAGCAGGCTTCCCTGTGGCTCAAATGGCAGAGAATCTGCCTGCAGTGCAGGAGACCTGAATTTGATCCTGGGTTGAGAAGATCCCCTGGAGAAGAGAATGGCAACCCACTCCAGTATTCTTGCCTGGAGAATCCCATGGACAGAGGAGCCTGGTGGGTTACAGTCCATGGGGTCACAAACTGAGCAACTAACACTTTCACTTTTTTCACTTTCAGACAGAAAGCATGGCAAGTGTCCACTCTAAGGTCCCCATCGAATGGAGGAAACAGATACATGTTCAAAAATTAGTGGGATAAGAGCTGTAGTCAAGACATCCTTATGGTATGATGGAGATCAGAGGAGAAGCTGTTAATAGCCTGGGGTGGTTATGGAAGGCTTCTTGGAGGAGGTGATTGATGACTGAGCTTATCTTGATGGGATGAAGCAAAAGGGGGTCAGCTTGGAGCCAAGTAAGAAAAAGATGCTCCCTGTCTGACTTTAAACATACCTCCGCAGTGAGTGTGCCACATTTCAAAAATGAGAACTGATGAAGCAGGAAGAAAAGGCAGATTGGAATCTGAATGCATTAGTGGCGGTCTCTTGTGAGAGTTGGCTGGAAAGCGCTCAGGGCATCCTGCATAGGGCTGTCTGCCGAATTGACTTGGCTTGTGTCCTTTCCCTTTCCAACTCCACTCCCTTCATATGTCCTAATAGGTTAAGTCTTCCAGGAGGAAATAAGCTGTGCATTTTCAGAGAGGCGTTTTGGAAACACAAAGCCTGACATCAAAGGAGTAGCTTGTTCTTTCTAGAAAAAAAAATAAAATGTTGCTATAAAAAGCAATAAAGAAAGTCTAAAGTAGAAAATACAAGTCCCTTGATTAGTGTATTTATTTATTTATATATTACCTTTTAGAAAATCTCCAGTGCAATCAAATTACACCTGCTTTGTAATTTTTTCCCACTTTCCATTTCTTAGATTTCTTAAAAAGTGAGTCAGTAGCAATGCCTTAATGTTGTATTTGGTCGTAAGTATTTAATAATAATTAGGAGGCTAAAATGAGGATATTTTTAAGACCGTGGTTTGGTTTAGAGAGTTGGAATACAGGCCCTCCTTCCCCTAAATCTGTTTCTCTTCTGCATTTTCCCATCTCGGTAAATGGCATCACTTACTAACGGCCTTGGTGCCGAAACCTAGTACCTGGCTTCCTTCCTGCTTCCCTCACCCCGCAACCTTCCATCAGCACGTCCTGTCACCTCTGCCTCCATATTCATCTCAGATTGTCCACCTCTCCTGTGCCCTGTCACCAGTCTTAAGCAAGGCACGTCCATCTCCTGCTTGCCCATGGTGGACCCTGGCTGGCTGCATACCATGCCCCTTCTCCTGCCATCAGCCATAGTGGTCACCCCACAGGTGCCCTCAGGTTCTGACTCCAGACCCTTGCCTCTGCCCCACACCCTCCTGCTCTCTCCTCTCTAGGGAGTTAGTTTCTTCTAATCTTTTAAGTCTCGACTTAAATGGCACTTCCTCCAAGGGCATTTCTCTGATCTTTTGCCTAAATGGTGGCTCCCCCTAAGTTGGTGCTTTTTTATTATAGACTCTTGTTGTTATTATTATTATTGGTTTATTTATGCTTTCTCCCTCCTCCTAGAATCTATGTTCTCAGGACATGGGGCTCTTATCTGTCTTGTTCTCTCTGTATCTGTAGCACCTGGCCCCACGTGCTCAGTCAATGTTTCATGAAGGAATAAGCAATCCAGAGCTTTCACGCCCTCTGCCAGAATGCTTCCTACCCTGTCTTTGAGGAGTGAACTCCTCCTGGGAGGTTATCATCAGTTTCAGGCCTCTGATAGGCTGCCCAGCCTCCCCCCCGACCCCCGACATGTACTAGATGCTGGAGGCTTCACTGGCTTGTGCTCCAACCCCGTGCTCAGCTATGGCAGCCGAATTGGGTGACCCACATTCCATCCTCCCTCTGCTTAGAGACCAGCCCATCTCACAGGTCTCTGCTCCCTGCTGATGAGTGGTAGGTAGGCAATAAATCAAGCAGTCACAGGCTTCCCCTCAGTATGTACAGGGGGGAAAAGAGCGTTGGACTCGGAGACAGAAGTTCAGCTTGGAGACCCCCCAATCCACATAGAACTGCGAAAATCTCTCTCAAACTTCCCCTTCCTCAGCTACAGAATGAGAGCTGAGGTCCCTACTCTAGGCTCTCTTTCAGGCCATTAAGGTGATGTCTATGCCTTCCTTTGCCACCACCAATGTGGAAGAGTAGAGTTTGCCCAGCATTGTTCAGTCGGTAAGTCACATCTGACTCTTTGCCACCCCACGGACTGTAGCAAGTCAGGCTTCCCTGTCCATTATCTCCTGGAATTTGTTCAAACTCATGTCCATTGAGTTGGTGATGCCATCCAACCATCTCATCCTCAGTCACTCCCTTCACTTTTTGCCTGCAATCTTGCCCAGTATCTCAGTCTTTTCCAATGAGTTGGCTCTTCACATCAGGTGGTCAAAGTATTGGAGCTTCAGCATCAGTCCTTTCAATGAATAGCATGGTAGGTGTCATTAAGGACGAGAAGGGTTGACTTGGAGAAAGAAGAATCAGATCAAAAAAAAGTTGACTGCACACAATTTCTGTGCCTTTAGTATATCAGGCAGACCCCTTAATTCACGGTGTGCGGAGCAGGCATGGGGCTGAACCTGGGGGTGAACCTGTATAAGGCTTTGCGCTGTGCCTTCTGCTGTGGTCCAGAATGCAAAAATATCATCATTCAGATACTAAAGAACCAAGTGAGTACTTCCTTGCAAAGAATAGGCATTGACCTTGACAGTCAATAGATTTGACTGGGGCTATATTTCTTCATTTTGGTGAGATGTCATTTGGGCCCTTCTGAAGTGAGATTGATTAGAATCCTTCTTTCCTCCAATACTGTCTCCAGCTGTAAATATGCAAGGCTACACTCCATGAAGCTGGGCTCCTGCTCCAAGATCAACCAGGAAACGGTTTCTGACTACCTCTGGGCAGGTGTTACAGCTACAGGGAAATCTAAGATCCGCTCTCTGCCCCAAGGCAGGCTTTCCTCAACCTCAGTGGCTTACTGTGTGTGTGGCGGAGTTGGGTGGAGGCAGGGGAGTAGTATTCTTTATAGGGGGAGGGGACTGTGCTGGGCCTTGTAGGACTCTCAGCAGCATCCTCTGGTCTCTATTCACTTGGCGACAGTAGCAACACACACACACACACGATGTAACCACCAAGTATGTCTCCAGATGTTGCCAAGGCCCCCAGGGCCCCAAATCCCACCCTTTCTTTAAGAACCACTGCTCTGAGGTAAGTGTCCAATAAGTGGGATAGACACAATGAATTTTGAGGAGGAATGTACTTTTAAAAAAATACTTATTCAATTGTGTTGGATCTTAGTTGCGTCACGTGGGTGGGATTTCTCATGGTGACACATGGACTCTCTCGTGGTGGCCCACAGGCTCAATAGGTGCAATGCATGGGCTTAGTTGCTTCAGGGTGTATGGGATTTTAACTCCCCATCCAGGGATCAAACCCTCATCTCCTGGATTGGAAAGTGGATTCTTAACCACTGGACCACCAGGGAAGTCCCAAGGAGGAATGTACTATAAGCTGAATACAGAACACAAATGTGCTTATACGTGTCACCTGACTGGGCATTTAAAGGCCCTCGTTTGGGGGTGCTCCCTGGCAAGTGCTAACGGCAGTGGGGAGAGGATGACGGTTGACCACACCTCGTACGATACTGCTTATATTGCAGCTTCTATCTAGCTTAGGAAAATTCAGAGATTTTTTTTTTCATTCTTCTTGATTGCAAAGATTAGTTTGCCTTAACAAATGCAAGGTCTATGAAAATAAATTTATAAAATAATTTGTAAGATGCTTAGGGCTTCCCTGGTGGCTCAGATGGTAAAGAATCTGGCTACAATGCAGGAATCCTGGGTTCAACCCCAGTGTTGGGAAGATCCCTTGAAGGAAGGCATGGCAACCTGCTCCAGGATTCTTGCCTGGAGGATCCCCGTCCACAGAGATGCCTGGTGGGCTACAGTCCATGGGGTCACAGAGAGTCAGACATGGTTAATAAAAATGTTGGGAAGATTAAGTTAGTGCATGTTCCATACTGAGTCTCCAATTCATAGCTATTTTACTGTATTATTGGCTTATTTCTCTGTCATGTGCTAATTATATCATAGCTATCATACAATGCATATCTCTCATGTCCTATTCACTTTACTTCTTGTTGGATGCTTACAACCACCCTGCAAAATAGGCAGCAGGATACCCATATTACAGATGGAAAAAGTGAGGCTTGGAAAGGTTTAGTATCTTGTCAGGGTCATACAGCATGTGCAGCATGGGGATGTCACTCAAATTCGGATTGTTCCTCTTCTAAGGCCCATGTTTTCCACTGGAAGGACTGTCAGGTTAGGATTTCAAGGTCTCTCCCCAGCTGTTTTTATCCATGTGTTAATTTAAGAATAATTTCTTTTCATCTGAGAGTTATTTTTACAAAATGATTGTATCTGTTTTTCAATATATGTGGCATCTCCCTTCAAAGCGATTTCTAAGAGGACAGGGTGCATCTTGTGACTCTTTCTATCTCAAGTGTCATACACAGAGTTAATGATTAATAAATATTTGCTCTGCGATTCTTCTTCATTCCTAGGGACCTCTAGCAAGATGATCTTGAGGAGGAGTAAAAACTCTTCATTTCTCTTAAGGAATGGAAGTTTTCTCTTACAAGTTAGCACTGGGGATGAATGATTTCTTGTTCGCCCTCTAATTTTAGACACCATGAGGAGCAGCTCTTTTGACAAGACACTTGAATTGTATTGCCACTCACATCAGTTGCTCTCTCTGCAGGACCTAACTGGTACCTGTTGGGGGGTGGGGTGGGCGTGTGATTCCAGTGCAAGTGCATCTCTGTTCAGCTGGGCCACAGGCAAGGGTTGCTCCCACTATGATAAGGAGGACAGTTCAGCTAAGAAAGAAATTCCTCCAGAAAGTGTGTGTGTGTGTGTGTGTGTGTGTGTGTGTGTGTGTGTGTGTGTGTGTGTGTGTGTGTACACGTACAGGAGTTGGGGGAGAAATCTCTATCTCATAAATGGCTGAGTGGTCATCCTATACAACAGACCTCAGGGACCAGTGTTTTCAGGAGTATCTCGGAATGAGTTTCAAGATGAGAAAGTCACCAACTCTATCATGGGAAGGACCATGAAATTCTTTACATTTTATACCATTTTAAAACCTGAGGATCCATTGGTTATCTGGGTTATGTTGATGCATTCTTGGTTCTAGAAGGCTAAAGAGGGTTTGATTAAAGGGACAGTGGGGTGGGTGTTTGGGTGATGAGTCTTCTGACCCAGCCATGTCTTGGCTGAATGAGGTAGTTGGTTTTGAGGCCTTCAGCACTGTTGTGTCTTGTCGAGGCTGTGTGACCCATGATCAGACTAGAAGGGTTCCCTTTGCTTTATTTGGCATTTAGGGGGGATCCTTCCTCTAATCTCTGTGCTCCCCTCTCAGGGTGATTTCAGGCTGAAAATGCTTGCCATTTTGGTCCACAAGTGGTTGATTTACATCTGCTTCTTCTGTTTCTACCTGGAGGTTGGGTGTCAGAGGCTACAGAGCCGTCTCAGGGTGGCTGGTGTTTTTGTTCATGATGCTGGTCTTTTACTTTAAAATTTCCAAATTCAGGAAATGACTGGGGTGGGGGCATGGCCAGTTAGGAGGCCTAGAATGATAGGGGGCCCCCTATTTGCCAGACAACCTAGGGGCCCAGGGAAGCATGGAGCCTGCCCACTCAGCATTGGCTTTATTTTTTTTTATTAAGGTAAAATTCATGTAAGATTACAATTCAGTGGCATTCAGTAAATTCATAATGTTGTGCCACTGTCACCTCCTCCTAGTTCGGAAACACTTTCGTTATCTCCCCAAAGGGAATTCTGTACCCATCGGTCATTTCCCATTCACCCCACCCTTCCCGACCTGCAGCCCCTGGAAACCACTAGTCTCTCGCTGTCTATAGATTCATCTCTTCTGGGTGTTTCATGTAAATGGAATCATACAATTTGTAGCTTTTTGTATCTGGCTTCTTCCATGTAGCATAATGTTTTTGAGGTGCATCCGTGTTGCAGCATATGCTGGTGCTTCAGTCCTATTTGAAGCTGAGTAATATGCCACTGCATGGATATACCACATTTTGTTGACCTGTTCATCTGTTGTGGGACATCTGGGTTGTCTCTGCCTTTTGGCTGCAGTGAATAGTGCTGCTATGAATATTCATGTACAAGTATTTGTTTGAATACCTACGTCCAGTTCTTTGGGGCTATATATCAATACTTAGGAGTGGAATTATTCAGCTACATGGTAATTCCATGTTTAATTTTTTGAGAAATTAGTATTGGTTTTGATGGTCTAGCCCCATGTCTGCTCTTAGGATCATTAAAGGGCATTTGGGCTTTCCAGATGGCTCAGACAGTTAAGTGTCTGCCTGCAAAGCAGGAGACCTGGGTTTAATCCCTGGATCAGGAAGATCCGTTGGAGAAGGAAATGGCAACCCACTCTAGTATTCTTGTCTGAGAAATCCCATGGACAGAGGAGCCTAGTGGGCTGCAGTCCACGGGGTTGCAAAGAGCTGGACAGAGCTGAGCGACTACCACACAAAGGGGCTTTATCAGAATCATGAAGTCAGAGCCTTAGAAAGAGCTTTAAAGATTGTTCAATCCCTCTTCTCACCATTCCAGGAAGTCTGTGTATAACAAACTTTATAGAAGCTCCTCCATCCCCTGCTGGCATAATTCTAGGGCCGAGGGGCACTCTGCCTCTCAAGGGTGGCCTGTTGGCTTGCCATAGTTCTGCCTATAGAGAGGTTTTCACCTGGAATCCATAAACTCTTGGGGTTTATCCACGGATGAGCTTCAGTATTGAGAGGTGGGGGGAGAGTTTGGAGCTGTCGTCATTCTTTAAGGGCTTCCTGTGTCACTGCTCTGGAGTCACCCAGCAATGCCATGCCTGTCTTCTGCCCACGAACCTTCAGGTTTGCTGGCAGGCCGCTGCTTGGTTGACAGCTGCCCTCTGCTCACCTCTGCCATCCAGATGCAAAGTTAAGCAAAGGATCTTCCCAAATGCCTAGCTGTGAGAGGACAGAGCCGAGGCTGGAAGACTCTGCAGGAGTGGGAGGCTGAAGAGCATGGTGAGCCCCTCGCATGGGCCCCACTGCCGGTGGCCTTGGCCACCTGTGGTTTACTGCAGATGCTGAAAGAATTTGCTATCAAAGAGACTGTTGCATTTGGAGACAAGGCCATTTCTGAAAAAGCTGAGAAAGTCCTTGAAAGTTGCACAGTTTCTGATGTTGGTAGAGTGGGGAAAATGTCTTAATCAGCTCTTTTTTAAAAAACAAACTTTACTACATTATAATAAACGGATGGGGAAGTGTACAGTCATAAAAGCACGTTCCATACTATGCTGTTTCCATGAAGTGTAACATCAGGCAAACTGTACCTGCGGTGTTAGAAGCAGGAGAGTGGTTACCTTTAGGAAGGCAGTGCCTGGAAGGGAGCCTGGGGGCTGTCCTGAGGAACTGAGTGTGTTCTGACTCTTGACTAGAAGCAACCCTTTGTGATTTAACAGAATCTCAAGTAGCATTGTGTGTGCACCACATTGCTATGCTATGCTAAGTCACTTCAGTTGTGTCCGACTCTGTGTGACCCCATAGACGGCAGCCCACCAGGCTTCCCCGTCCCTGGGATTCTCCAGGCAAGAACACTGGAGTGGGTTGCCATTTCCTTCTCCAATGCATGAAAGTGAAAAGAGAAAGTGAAGTCGCTCAGTCATGTCCGACTCTTAGTGACCCCACGGACTGCAGCCTATCAGGCTCCTCCATCCGTGGGATTTTCCAGGCAACAGTACTGGAGTGGGGTGCCATTGCCTTCTCCAATGCACCACATTGAGAACAGAGAAAGCCGGGTTGAATATGGTTCCAATCAATGAGGCTCCTGTTCGGGGCCATTTTGGTTTCTGCCTTTCTGGCATCCTTCCCCACCCCCCAGCCCTCCCTTTGGAGGGCTCCCTTTGCCCCTCCTCACTCAGTCCATGTGCTGTGAGTGGCCTGTCCTACCCTCTGGCTTCAGGAGCCAGAGCATAACTGAGAGGCTGGTTAAGTGACAAGCACATGATCAAAGTCAGATGAGAGTCCATTCCAGGACCTTTGCCAAAACCACTGAGCAAGAGGCACGAGCTCTCAGCAGGAGGTTCTGAGCTGGTAGCACATGAGCTTCGGCTACTGGTGACCGTCTTTGCTGCCATGTGCAGAGTGCCAACTGGAAATGAAGCCAGCCCAGAAGACAGAAAAGTCAAGACTCCTAGTGAGTGTGTGTACGGATCCAGTCTTGTTGAGAGCTATCTCCATTCCCCATGGACTTTTCACTTGTATGTGTTCATAAATTCCCTTTTCCTTCTATTCTTCAGGTTGAGTTTTTTGTCCCTTGCCTCTGAGGATTCTATTGACGGAAACAGATTTGTTTCATGAGCATTCAGAACTATTAGATATACTTGTCCAAATTTGATTTCTACTGTAGCACTAGGTCTCTCCATAAGCTCCTGTGAGTGTAGTGGACGTTCCAAATTGTAAGGGTTGGGGATGGAGACATGTGGGAGGACTTCAGAATAGTTGGTTGGATGGAGGGATGAGCTGAAGGGGATTCGTTCCAAAGTTGTGTTGGTACAGCTCACACAGTTTCAGACGGTGTGGGGGGCACTTAGTGCTCTCACTGGTCACTGCTTCCTTCCCTTCTCCTGGCTCTTGGCTCTTGATGACCTTCTCTATGTAGAGAAGACAGAAGTAGAAGAGATGAGTACACATAGCCAGATGGGGGCTTACCAGCCTGCTGGAGATGACCAAGAAAGGCCCTCCCATTACCCATTTTATGTAAACTCTATTTTCAAATATCCCAAATTGTAGAGTACACAAGGAATTCTAAGGTGGCAGTTTTAGAAATAAAAATTTTAAGGTGGTCTTGTCTGGGGGGCAGAGGAATGCATTGAATCAGAATCACCTAAAATGGAAGTGATTCTAACAGTTTTGCTATGTCTTATGTTTTGCTATGCATTTTCAGCTGTATTTTATTTTTTTCCTATAGATTTTCAGCTAGCTATCTACTGGATGGAAAATATTCTTCAATGAAGCATTTGATGACTTATGATAGCATCATAAGTAGAGTTGACCCCTAAACAATGTGTGATTGAACTACTACATGGGTCTACTTACTGGATTTTTTTCAGTAAATATATTGGAAAATTGTTTGGAGATTTGCAAAAGAAAACAATCTTATGAAGCACATAGCCTAGAAATAGCAAAAAATATTAAGAAAAAGTTAGATATATTATGAATGCATAAAATATAGATACTAATCTTTCCTTACAAAGACATAAAGTGAGTGATAGTTAATATAGATTAACAATGTATTAGTTTTCCTACTGTTTTATGACTTTGCTTTCAAAGAATTATATTACCATACAATATGCCTCTCTCTCCTAATTGAAGAACTGTGTGTCAGCTTATTATCACAGACAAGCAGTTAAAAAAAAAAAGGAGCAGTGTTTCCAATATTATATTATGAATATAATACTGTATGCCATAAATTTTATAACAATTTATTCATTAGTGTATAGGCTAGGCTACCATGAAGCAATCACATAGATTATACTAGGCTACCATGAAGCAATCACATTGCTATTTCTTGGTTGTCAACACATGAATCATTATCCCTGTAAATCAATAGGAATTTTCACATCCTCTTTCCATTTTTGATGTCTAACATTTGTAATACGTGGAGCATCAGCAGTGCTTTATATAAGACAATACTGAGGTAGGTACCGACAAACAGATGACTTATCTTGCAAACAGATGACAGGAACTTATGATATTGACAAATACGGTTCAGTTCAGATCAGTCGCTCAGTCGTGTCCGACTCTTTGTGACCCCATGAATCGTAGCACGCCAGGCCTCCCTGTCCATCACCAACTCCCGGAGTTCACCCAGACTCACGTCCATCAAGTCGGTGATGCCATCCAGCCATCTCATCCTCTGTCGTCCCCTTCTCCTCCTGCCCCCAATCCCTCCCAGCATCAGAGTCTTCTCCAATGAGTCAACTCTTCACATGAGGTGGCCAAAGTACTGGAGTTTCAGCTTTAGCATCATTCCTTCCAAAGAAATCGCAGGGCTGATCTCCTTCAGAATGGACTGGTTGGATCTCCTTGCAGTCCAAGGGACTCTCAAGAGTCTTTTCCAACACCACAGTTCAAAAGCATCAATTCTTCAGCGCTCAGCCTTCTTCACAGTCCAACTCTCACATCCATATGTGACCACAGGAAAAACCATAGCCTTGACTAGCCGGACCTTTGTTGGCAAAGTAATGTCTCTGCTTTTGAATATGCTGTCTAGGTTGGTCATAACTTTCCTTCCAAGGAGTAAGCATCTTTTAATTTCATGGCTGCAGTCACCATCTGCAGTGATTTTGGAGCCCAAAAGAATAAAGTCTGACACTGTTTCCACTGTTTCCCCATCTATTTCCCATGAAGTGATGGGACCAGATGCCATGATCTTCGTTTTCTGAATGTTGAGCTTTAAGCCAACTTTTTCACTCTCCACTTTCACTTTCATCAAGAGGCTTTTTAGCCGCTCTTCACTTTCTGCCATAAGGATGGTGTCATCTGCATGTCTGAGGTTATTGATATTTCTCCCAGCAATCTTGATTCCAGCTTGTGTTTCTTCCAGTTCAGCATTTCTCATGATGTACTCTGCATAGAAGTTAAATAAGCAGGGTGACAATATACAGCCTTGACGTACTCCTTTTCCTATTTGGAACCAGTCTGTTGTTCCATGTCCAGTTCTAACTATTGCTTCCTGACCTGCATACAGGTTTCTGAAGAGGCAGATCAGGTGGTCTGGTATTCCCATTTCTTTCAGAATTTTCCACAGTTTATTGTGATCCACACAGTTAAAGGCTTTGGCATAGTCAAGAAAGCAGAAATAGATGTTTTTTCTGGAACTCTCTTGCTTTTTCGATGATCCAGCAGATGTTGGCAATTTGATCTCTGGTTCCTCTGCCTTTTCTAAAACCAGCTTGAACATCAGGAAGTTCACGGTTGACATATTGCTGAAGCCTGGCTTGGAGAATTTTGAGCATTACTTTACTAGCGTGTGAGATGAGTGCAATTGTGTGGTAGTTTGAGCATTCTTTGGCATTGCCTTTCTTTGGGATTGGGATGAAAACTGACCTTTCCCAGTCCTGTGGCCACTGCTGAGTTTTCCAAATTTGCTGGCATATTGAGTGCAGCACTTTCACAGCATCATCTTTCAGGATTTGGAATAGCTCCACTGGAATTCCATCACCTTCACTAGCTTTGTTCGTAGTGATGCTTTCTAAGGCCCACTTGACTTCACATTCTAGGATGTCTGGCTCTAGGTGAGTGATCACACCATCGTGATTATCTGGGTCGTGAAGACCTTTTTTGTACAGTTCTTCTGTGTATTGGCACCTCTTCTTAATATCTGATGCTCCTGTTAGGTCCACACCTTTTCTGTCCTTTGTAGAGCCCATCTTTGCATGAAATGTCCCCTTGGTATCTCTAATTTTCTTGAAGAGATCTCTAGTCTTTCCCATTATGTTGTTTTCCTCTGTTTCTTTGCACTGATTGCTGAAGAAGGTTTTCTTATCTCTTCTTGCTATTCTTTGGAACTCTGTATTCAGATGCTTATATCTTTCCTTTGTTCCTTTGCTTTTTCCTTCTCTTCTTTTCACAGCTATTTGTAATGCCTCCCCAGACAGCCATTTTGCTTTCTTGCATTTCTTTTCCATGGGGATGGTCTTGATCCCTGTCTCCTGTACAATGTCACAAACCTCATTCCATAGTTCATCAGGCACTCTATCAGATCTAGGCCCTTAAATCTATTTCTCACTTCCACTGTATAATCATAAGGGATTTGATTTAGGTCATACCTGTATGGTCTAGTGGTTTTCCCTACTTTCTTCAATTTAAGTTTGAATTTGGCAATAAGGAGTTCATGATGTGAGCCACAGTCAGCTCCTGGTCTTGTTTTTGCTGACTGTATAGAGCTTCTCCATCTTTGGCTGCAAAGAATATAATCAATCTGGTTTCGGTGTTGACCATCTGGTGATGTTCATGTGTAAAGTCTTCTCTTGTGTTGTTGGAAGAGGGTGTTTGTTATGACCAGTGCATTTTCTTGGCAAAACTCTATTAGTCTTTGCCCTGCTTCATTCCGTATTCCAAAGCCACATTTGCCTGTTACTCCGGGCGTGTCTTGACTTCCTACTTTTGCATTCCAGTCCCCTATAATGAAAAGGACATCTTTTTTGGGTGTTAGTTCTAAAAGTTCTTGTACGTTTTCATAGAATCATTCAACTTCAGCTTCTTCAGCATTACTGGTTGGGGCATAGACTTAGATTACTGTGATATTGAATGGTTTGCCTTGGAAACGAACAGAGATCATTCTGTCGTTTTTGAGATTGCATCCAAGTACTGCATTTCAGACTCTTTTGTTGACCATGATGGCTGCTGCATTTCTTCTGAAGGATTCCTCCCCGCAGTCATAGATATAATGGTCATCTGAGTTAAATTCACCCATTCCAGTCCATTTGAGTTCACTGATTCTTAGAATGTCGACATTCACTCTTGCCATCTCTTGTTTGACCACTTCCAATTTGCCTTAATTCATGGACTTGACATTCCAGGTTCCTATGCGATAGGAATGCAATAGGAATGCTGACCTTTACAGCATTGGACCGTGCTTCCATCACCAGTCACATCCACAGCTGCGTGTTGTTTTTGATTTGGCTCTATCCCTTCTTTCTTTCTGGAGTTATTTCTCCACTGATCTCCAGTAGCATATTGGGCACTTACTGACCTGGGGAGTTCCTCCTTCAGTATGCTATCATTTTGCCTTTTTGTACTGTTCATGGGGTTCTCAAGGCAAGGATACTGAAGTGGTTTGCCATTCCCTTCTCCCATGGACCACATTCGGTATGGTACTGTAAATGTAATTTCTCTCTCCTTAAGATCTTTTAATAACGTTTTCTTTTTTTCTAGCTTATAGATTACAGTATATAATAAATATCACACACAGAATGCGTGTCAGTTGACTCTTTATGTTATTAGTAAGGCTTCCAGTCAAGTTTTTGGTGAGTCAAAAGCTACAGGCAGATTTTCAGCTGCACAGGTGGCTGGCACCCCCACTCCCATGTTGTTCAAGGGTCAACCATAAACAAAAGATTGTCGTTGAGATAGTGAACCAGTGTCTTGCTTTGGGCTTATCTTCCTGTCACTGCTTGTGTCGGCCTGGCAGTCCATCCAGGATTAGCGGGCTCCTGGGTATTCCATGGGGGCATGACGGTGAGGAACCCTTCAGTGAAACCTGACTTGACCTAATTTGATGCAGATTTTTCTTGCCCTGAATCTCACAAGTCTACCAGCAGTCATGTAACCTTGTTTCAACTTCATGTTCAACCCTCTGACTCATTTGCTTACCCTGATATGAGCAACTGCAATATAAGAGATTTTCACAAGGTCCACAGGGGGAAAAAAATTTGATCCTAAAATGGCTTATGAGGAGACAGCCACATACTGTCTCATCTCTAAGAAGTTTAGAGATGACCCCCAGTTCCATCACTTTATTGAAAGGGGAGTGACTTGTGTAGTCACTGGTAGGGTGAGGCTGGACCCCCGTCTCTGATGCTGCCCTACCCAAGGATGGTCATTCACCCCTTGGGGCTGGGAGAAGCTTAGCTGTTTCATGGAACTTGAGGACAGCCTGCAGTTGTTGGAAGAGGTGGGGAGAAAATCAGAGGAATGTCCTGATGCAAGGGCAGAGTTCATGCAAATGTGCATCCTTTGCGTGTCCTCATATCCTCTGAAAGCTGCTAAATGGGGACAGAAATAGCCATAGGTCATTTAATAATTTCATTTTTAGCGGTTGTTGCAAATTTCTCTTCCTATTATGTGGCTTACAGGAGTGGTTCAAGTAATGCAAATGTGACTCTTCAGGCTTCATTTCTTTCCTTTCCCTTCCTCTGGTGGGGAGGCCAGCGCACTGTGGTTTCCAGAAGTAAAATATGCTGATAATTTATAGCTGGCTAAAGCTGGTTTTGAACTATAGCCTGACCTTCAGTATTAAAAGTAACACTTGCTGAGAGCATCTTAGTGAAGTCGTTCAGTTGTGTCCAACTCTGCGACCCCATGGACTGTAGCCCACCAGTCTCCTCCGTCCATGGGATTCTCCTGGCAAGAATACTGGAGTGGGTTGCCATTTCCTTCTCCAGGGGATCTTCCTGACCCAGGGATTGAACCCAGGTCTTCCACGTTGTAGGCAGACGCTTTAACCTCTCAGCCACCAGGGAATCTTACAGGACTGATATTCTGCTGAGTGCTTTATATGGTTTATTTTGTTTAATTTCACAAGAACCCCCGTGAGGCAGACATTACTATTGGCCCATTTTTCTGATGAGGAAACTGAGGCTCAGAGAGATTAAGTGACTTGCTCTAGGTCACACAGTTCTGCCATAAGTTTTATTCATTCTGGAAATCTGCAGACATGAAGAAGAGCAATGAAAAGGAATGTTAGAGAGATTGATATCTGTGATATATTTAGATCATGGAACTTCCCCCACTCCTGCCCCAGAATGATTTCAGAGAGCTGAGAAATAACAGTCCACATCATCATAGTTGGGGTCTTCAACTTTCGTTCTTAAATGTATTTTTATTATTATTTTTAAACTTTTTATTTATTTAGTTTTTGGCTGTGCCCTACAGCATGTGGGGGTTTCAGTTCACTGACTAAGGATCGAACCCGTGCCCCTTGCCGGGCAGCTCAGAGTCTTAGCCATTAGGCTGCCGGGGAAATCCTGAGATCCTTAACTTTCACCTCCGACTTTCTCATGTCCGCACAGTCTGGGAACAGAAGTTCTTCACCTGCTCTAAGAGGAAATCTTGATGGTTCCCGGGAGGGGCGTTTGAGCAGATGTGTGTCCGGGCTCCCTCCGCTGTGCCTTTAATGCTCACTGGGCTGTGCGCGCAGGTTTGTCAGCGCAGGGAGCACAGCTGATCCCAGGCCAGCTTCTGAAGGCTGCGGGCAGATTCCTGGGGAGACGAGGACACTGCGGCCCTGCTTCTCATCACAGTCTTGATCTGCACTTTCTAAAAATATTCCTGACAAACAGCTAATGGGCATTTTGGCCGCACGGCTCTAAACCACCTCTGCCATTTCAAATGGAATGCTTTTCCTTCGGGGCTGTTCATCTTGATTTATGTGATTGGGATAGATTCCGCCTTTTCACAGAACCTCACTGGAGCCTCCTTACCAGAGAAAAACAATCAAGTACATTTTTGCTTCCTTTAGCAAGTATTGCCTGTTCATTTACTAGTGAGAAATGAAGTGAAATGAAATAAGAGCTTCATGGGAGGAACACAACTGTAGTTATTGCCTACATATTGTTCAGAGATACACAAGGGGAGGGACCCCCATCTCTTCAGAAGAGCAGTTGTTTGTGAAATGCAGGAAGACCAAGGGACAAGGATCTTGTTTATTACATAATTTTAATGTAAATTGCTACAGTTTTTTGGAAAGCATATTGACAGTATGTATATAGAGATGCAAGGTGCATGCCCTGTCATCCCAGACTCCTTTCTTATAAATACATCTTGAAGGACTAATTGGAACTAGAGATAATTTTATATTCATCAGAGCATCATTTATGGCACAAAATTAAAAAATCAGCCATAACCTAAATTCCCCAGAATATAAAGCTAGTAAAATAAATTCTGGTGATCCATTTGTAGTACTGCACAGTTATTAAAACGTCAGTCTTTGAAGAATTACAATGATATGGTAAAATGTTTAAGATATAACAAGTGAAAACACAAGCTTAAAAATGAAATAGAGAGTATGACCTCAATTAAGCACAAAATACTACACAGGTATGCACACACGGGCATGCGCATACTTTGGAAAACAACTGAAGAAGAAATTCAAAATTGTAGTTGTCTCTGATGGGTGAGATTGTGGGGACTTTATCTTCTTTATGTATTTCTTTATTTTCTCCACTTTGTAATGAAAATTGATTCAGTTAAGAGGCAGAGTTTATTTTTTAAGAAAAACTCTGACAATTTTCTTGAGGTCTTGAACGTAGGCATCCATAGCTCAATAGTGATTTCCAATGGAGACCTGCAAAATCAGGACAGCTCTGAGCTTAGTCTGTCGTGCTAAACAAGAGAGTGGCCGCAGGTAAAAGAGAAAGCTGAGCCTGCAGTCAGAATACTGGAGTTCTCCCACAAATATCCTCCTCTTGCTAGCTGAGAGTCTGGGGAAAACCATCAGGTACTCCAGGTTTCTCTCGTGGCCTAGTCTCCTGGGAGAGAATTGGATGCCCCAGTGCTGGTTCTTGCTGGGACTGCGAAGCAGAGTGATGCCCGTACACGTGCTTTCATGGCGTTTGCTGTTGCTCATAATGCCACCACCCAAGGCCTATTCTGCCACTGTCTTAAAGATCTATTTATTTCTTTATTTTTGCCTGCACTGGGTCTCCATTGCTTCACAAGGGCTTTCTCTAGTTGTAGTGAGCGGATTTCTCATTGCGGTGGCTTCTCTTAGGCGAGCGGGCTTCAGTAGTTGTGGTGCATGGGCTTAGTTGCTCTGTGGCATGTGAGATCTCCCCCGACCAGGGACCAAACACGTGTCCCCTCCATTGGCAGGTGAATTGTTAACCACTAGAGCACCAGGGAAGCCCTCAAATATGTATGTATTAAATGCAAGGTTCATTGACCAGTAAATACTTCAACCCATGACCTTGCCTGTGGACAGTTACATTTTCATAGGGAAAAGGGAACAGCCTGTAAATCAAAGGACAGCTCTCTCCAGCAGGCTGCAGGGTGGCAGCTCTGACCAGCGTGGTAGAGCTCAGGGGGGCCCAGCTTCACTTGCCAAGGGTCTGGATGTTGAGTCTCCAGGCCTTCTGCTTGAGAACAGGTGCGTCTGCAGGAAAGCCATCCACCCTCCCTGAGCCTTCGGGGATTTTCCATCAGAGATAATAATAATTTCTTCACAAGGTTAGTGTGAAAAGTGACACCATGTATGTGAGATGAGCCTGGGCACAATGGAGAGCAGAGGTTGCCCATTGCAGGGATGTGGGCTGAAGCTCATGGCAGATGGTTTTGTTGGGTTTGCAGAATGCTTATTTTTCATCCTTTAAGGATCAAATTTGTTATCAATATTATAAAATCAAGAGATTTCACGTTTCTGTGTGAATTTGTTTGTTTACTCCTCTGGGTCCCAGCTTTCTGGCAGGCACCCATCTGCTAGAGCTCAGTAGCGGCTGTTCACTGTCACAGGGGTCCAGGCCTCAGTATGCACCAGGGCCAGCATTTGCTGCCACATCTCCATGGTGAGAGAGGGGAGTGGGGATGGAGGCTGGGGCCTTGAAGACAGAACTTTCTCCCTGAGTCTGCATTACCATATGCAGATTGTGTGACTAAATTTAGCCAGACTCATAAACTTGCAGAGCCGTAACTTGCCAGACCCTCTCTCTCTTTCTAAATTGAAGTGGGATAATATTTGTCTCTTCCAAGAGGATTGCACCAAGGCCTAAGGGAAAAGATGGGTGTGAAATACTCAGAACACAAGTGTTTGATCAGATTTACCTGCTTGACCTCTGAAAGCATTTGACTTATCAGCTTCTGCTAGAAGCTGTGAATCAAATGATACTGTTTCTATTACTTTATTGTTATCTATCTATCTGCCTATCTCTCTGTCTGGTAATTTCTTTGCTATATGTTAATATACAAATTTAGTGGTGGTCATGGTTTAGTTGCTAAGTTGTGTCCAACTCTTGTGACCCTATGGACTATAACCCACCAGGCTCCTCTGTCCATGGGATTCGCCAGGCAAGAATACTGGAGTGGGTTGCCATTCCCTTCTCCAGGGGACCTTCCCGACCCAGCAATCAACCCTGGGCCTCTTGTATCGCAGGAGAATTCTTTATTGCTGAGCCTCCAGGGAAGCCAGTTTAGAAAGTCTTCCAAATATTCTTTCAGTCTAGTCAGTCAGTTTTCCCCTCCAGAGGATGTTATTTGAAAAACATGAGAATTCTTTTCCCCTTGGTGAGTTTGCCATCCGTCCATCGATCTTGACCTCTTGTAAGTCTGTATAACATGTTTTCATACTTGATTATATTCTTCTCATTGCTGCCTGTCTTTTCAACTAGAGTATGAACTCTGTCATATTTTTCTGTTCCAATATCCTGCACAATACCTAACATTTTACAGATAGTAAATCACTCATGGAATGAACAGCTGAAGGAAGTGCTAGAAGGAGGTGTAAATGGCTCTTCTGAAGGCAGGCCCAGTGGCATCCGTACAGGTTTTTACAGCACAAGTCTTTCATTATAGCGACATTACCTGTCCCTTCATCCATCCCCAGCAACTACTCCTAAAAGGCACATTCTCTCTTGGACTCTCAGCCAGAGACTGGTGTCTCAGATACTGAAGCAGTGGGTGAAGCTTTCTTTCTTTCTGTTCTATCCTTTCTTCCTAAGGAAGAAACAGAACAACCAGGTATATCTAATGCACAGTTTGCTGTCCCAATGACTGCATGCTGAGAGACTGGAGGGCGAGACATGCAATCATTATTTCCAGCTCAAGGAAGTGGCTCAGATGACCTCAAATGTGTAGTTTTTCTGTTCTGGTCTTTTAATTTTTTTGCTTTAATTTTGCCTATTTTATAACCCCAAGCACAAGCAACTTCTTACTAACATGGTAGCAGCATTATACAGGTATAATATACAGGGCTGGCCTCCGAAGCCCATAGGACTGGGTGTGTCTAGAGCTTTCTGAGGTGGTTCCTTCCTAAAGAATCCATAGGTGGAATTTTTCTTGCCACAACTGAACTGTAAAGCAGGGTCCTGTTGAGGGCTTGTGGGTTCACTTCAGCCTGCTCTAAAGTGGTTTCCTTTTCCAACTCACATGCATGTACTGAAGATTGTATCCATTCCTTGAGATTTGGGCAGAGTTGTTAGTTCAGTTTCTTTCAAAACCAGGGCAGGACTGGTTTACTGGCCACTAACAGAGAGGGATCAGGAGAAGATCAGCTACTTCCTTATTAGGCAAAAGAAAAAGTCCTTTTTGTCACAGCTGGTGTCCAAGAGAAGGTCTTCATTCACCTTAAAAATAAAAAAGGGAAGAAAATGACTTACTTCAAGAGTACCTTTGATATTGATATTATTTGAATGAGTCATAAAATCCTTTTTCTTTTGACATTTGTTCTCTTTGCCAATGCTTGGTATCTTGATGCTAATTCTGAAGAAAAAATAAAAAGAAAAGAAAGACTTTTTCCCCCTTTGTAGTTTGGACAGGAAAGACTCTTACGTAAAAACTGTGTTCTCTTTGTCCTTTTTTGGTGTATGTATAATTATTGAGGTTCGGGTTTTATTCAAATGATTTCCGGGGGCTTTAAGGAACTTTGCTAAAAAGCTTAGTAGTGCTAAAAAATTCTGTTCCTAGTAGGATAAGAAACCCTGTATTAGCGGGTGTCATTTCTGCTCCTGGCTCCATCCCCTCCTGGTGTACCCCCGAGTCTGCAGGCTGAGGCTCTGTGAAGTCCCAGTTGGCCTTGTCCCCACCTTCATCACTCAAGTGAACAGATCCCAAGTGTCTCTGGGATGCCCCTTGTCTTGCATCTTTCTGGGGCTCGTGCTCAGTGTTTTTTTGTTCCTATTTAATTTTCAAGTAGTATTTCTTAGATTAGAATTTCTTATAAAGAAATTCATATTTGTCATAGAAAAATCAGAAAATATAGATGGACCAAAAATGGAAATATAGACCAATTATCCCACCATACAAATAAAAATGCTATTAGTACTTTGAGGGGTAGTATAGTAAGAGCTAGAGATCAACAGAGGTAGAAAGTGACTTTTATCTGCCGGTTTTATTTTTTGGTTTATTCTCAGTATCTAGAATAGTATCAGATACACTGTTAGGTGCTCAATAAATATTTGCTGAAAAAATAAAACAGATCTGGGCTTCCCTGCTGGCTCAGTGGTGAAGAAAATGCCTGCCGATGCAGGAAACATGGGTTTGATCCTTGATCTGGGAAGATTCCACATGCCGTGGAACAGCTAAGCCGGTGTGCCGCAAGTACTGAGCCTGTGTGCCCGGAGCCCACGCTTTCCAACCAGAGAAGCCACTGCCATGAGAAGTCCACACACCGCAAGTGGAGAAAAGCCTGCACAGCAGCAAAGACCCAGCACAGCCATAACAAAATAAATACAATTATACATATATATAAAATAAAGCATGTCTTAGAAGTCCCCCTTCTCCAGGAAACTCTCATACACCACCTGATACATCTTTTTCCAGGCCTCTCTGGACCTACAGCCAAAACCACCTTCACTGGCCCTTTCACTGTGGCCATGTACGGCTCACCTAGCCACACTTCCACACACATTAGTTTTGTCCGTTTTTAGAAGAGTGTGCTATTAGCCTCTCAGCCTTCTGTGTTAGGAGGAAAAGAGGTCTTCATAAGGTCAAATTTGTAAGGTCTATATTTATATCCTCGTGTCCTTAGTAAAAAGTTTGCACTTTCAGAGTAATGCTCATTGTATGCTTTTGTAGTGAGGTGTTTCCTCAACCATGTAAATGAATTTTTTTTTTTTTTCCAAATACCAAGAACTAAAGGGTCTGTACCAGGAAACAGTATGGGAAATTTTAGCAGAATTTGTCTGAATTGTGCCTTTTACCATGGCCCAACTCTAGGAGGATAAACAAAACAAAAAAAAAAAAACTAGGGAAACTTAATCCATGAAGCCATGGGAGGCTACAGGGACTGTGCTTCAGAGCAACATAAGCAACCACATATAGGGCTGTAAATAGAGCTGTGGGGCCCTAGCGGGTTTGATCTGCTTGGAAGTCAGACTTTGTTGGTTGGATTCCTGGCACCCTGGGCAGGAGTCACTGCCAATCCACCTCCCCTCCCTGCAAAATCAAAGAATAGCCTTGGCTTTGACCAAGACAAATGCCTATGTACAGCCGTGTGCATAGCTTTTGCGGCTGTGTCTTCATGGCCTCAGGAAGTGGAAGCCCTCATGAGTGGCTTCCTGAACCGACGAGGTATGGACCAGCAAAGGCAAAGCAGGATTAACTCAGGAGTTAATTCATTTCCTTGGCCATCAGGAGGATTGTTCTGAGAACATTCTATGGCTATGTCTAGGATCAGAAGGAAGGAGAGCTGGGATCCATTAGCAATGTCTGTTGTGGGGAGGGGTGTGGGAAGGGGCCTGGTGTGCCGGCTGCCTGTCATCCTTGGGATAGATTATGATATGGTGCTCAAAAATGGAATTTTAAATAATCACCCTTGGAAAAGTATGTCATAAAGGGCTCTTTGACTAGGGTGCCTATATGCTTTTTTATCAAATTAGGATACTTCTAAAAGTGAAAAGGAGTGCTGTTATCCCAAGACAACAAGAGTAAACATGAACCTATGACATTTTGTTCATTGCCGTCTGCATGAAAGCTGTTCCTGCCTGTACATCCTCCTCCTGCATTTCAGGGGGTACCTGGGCAAGATCTTCCACTGTGCTGAGTCGCTAAGTCATGTCTAATTCTTTGCTACCCTGTGGACTGTAGACGATCAGACTCCTCTGTCCATGGGATTCTCCAGGCAGAATGCTGGAGTGGGTTGCCATGCCCTCCTCCGAGGGATCTTCCTGACCCAGGGACTGAACCCATGTCTCCTGCGTTGGCAGGTAGATTCCTTACCACTAGTGTCACCTGGGAAGCACCCCTCCCACTTCCGCTATGCTCTGCCCTATTTCCAGGGGGCCCTCTGATTGGGGCGTGTCTGTTTCAAGTCCCCAAGACTTGACAGAGAATGACCTATGCACCCACCTCCTTTTGTCCTCAACATGCTATGCAGAGGGGCTCCCAGTGAGAGCTCTGTGGCCTGGGGACTTTTCTGCCAATACTGGCAGGTCTCAGGTCATGGCATCCACTTCTCCCAATGGCAGAGACATCAAATCTATCTACTCGTTATGTTTCTCCAAATGCCAGGTTTGTGCCTTCCTACTCCCTGTGGTGTGAATAGCCCCACAGCCTGAACTCAGAGGGCTAGCTTTCCGGAAACCCCATCTCACAAGCCTGCACCTGAGCTGGGCTGGCCACCATGCTCTCCCTTGGAGCACTGCACTCACCCCACAGCCTGCAAGCTGACCATCAATGGTGGCGGAGCTCTGGGTACTGAGCATGACAGAGCTGGAATTCCCTAGGGACGTTTATATATATATATATATATATATATATATATATATATATATATATATCGGGGAAGGCAATGGCACCCCACCCCAGTACTCTTGCCTGGAAAATCCCATGGACGGAGGAGCGTGGTAAGCTCCAGTCCATGGGGTTGCTTAGAGTCGGACACGACTGAGCGACTTCACTTTCACTTTTCACTTTCATGCATGGGAGAAGGAAATGGCAACCCACTCCAGTATTCTTGCCTGGAGAATCCCAGGGACAGCCGTCTATGGGATTGCACAGAGTCGGACACGACTGAAGTGACTTAGCAGCATATATATATATATATATATTTTTTTTTTCCTTTGTTAAAACACTGGACATACATTTATGCCCAAGAAAGGTCCCCATTCTTTAGGTTACCATGAATAAACTCAGGCTATGTGGGACCAAAGTCACAAATTTAAAGTGATACAATGGGAAGGTGACTGCAGATATTTCCCTCTGGAAATGTCTGGTTGGCCGTTTTCCTGGTAAGTTATGGGTCTTGCTTAGGAGTGTTAGCTTCATTTCCCAGATTGAGCATGAAGATATTTTGATTAGGCAAATAATGTGCTAAGCCAGTATATTTGGTATTGAAGGTGGTGGTTAGTTTAGTTCCCAGTGTGAGATGACAGTGTTGGAGTCGGAAGACTTGGATTCTAGACCTGACTTTCTCACAAATGGTTGGGGTGACTGTGGACATGTCCCTTTCCCTCTCTGCACTCCTCTCCTCTTCTATAGGTGGGCGAGTGGACCAGATCAGTGACCATCACACTGGGTCTCTCTGGTGTTTTGCAGGCTCTGTGTTGCGGCACAAGGGCTTCTCGTTGCCATCTGCAGGCTTCTGTGGTTGTGGTGTTCGGGTCATAGAACACGCGGGCTTCTCTCGTTTCCCCGCAGCTTGTGGGATCTTAGTTCCCTGTGCTGCGCTATGCTTATTTGCTCAGTCGTGTCTGACTCTTTGCGACCCCATGGACTGTAACCCACCTCTCCACCCACGTCTCCTGTATTGTCAGGTGGATTCTTAACCACTAGACTGCCAGGGAAGTCCCCATCATACTGCTGTAGAAATGGTCCCCCACCTTTCCAAAACATAACACATAATCATAAGATATAACACCACACTTGCTCGGAAGCCAAAATGAGGCCCAGATGGAGCAGGGCTCCTGGAGCTTTCCCTCGCTCCTGGTCTGCGGAGGCTGCGGGTCTCCCCGACTCCCCCTGGCAGTAGAATCTGTGATGTTTCTCTCCTCCCGCCCGCCTTCTGGCCATCTTTCCTCGTAGGCTGTTCTCTGCATGTAGGCATTTTTGGCAAGGGGTGGGTGGGAAAATTAAAAGGAGATGAAATTTGAATCTCTCCGTTTTGCTGCTCATCAGCAGCTCTGAGCACAAACTTGGTTAGGGTGAAGCTTGAAACCAAAGACTCAGAAGGTATTAGGTTATCTATGCCTTGCAATCCCAGGGGGCCGGGCTCACTGCACCTGGGAATGAATGATGTGGGTTGACTGTTCTGGTCTGTATCTCTAGCACTGCCTCTGGGATGATGGTTCCCAGACCTGGAATAACAGGATAACCTTGGCCAGACAGTAAAGAATCTACCTGCAATGTAGGACACCCAGGTTCAATCCCTGGGTCAGGAAGATCCCCTGAAGGGGAGAGCATGGCAATCTACTCCAGTATTCTTGCCTGGAGAATCCCATGGACAGAGGAGCCTGGTGAGCTACAGTCCATGGCGTTGAAAAGAGTTGGACACGACTGAGTGACTAACACTTTCACTTTCAACCTTGGTCTTGGAATGCACCAGTCCCTTGTCAACCTATTAAAATTAGAGGCAGCTCTAAGCAAGCAAGTGGATCAAAGTGATTTTGTTGACCCTTAATTTATACTTACCTCTTAAATGCTTACAACAACTCTGTGAAGTAGGGTTTACTGTTTTGAAGTCGTTTCCTTGCTTATCTGTCTCCTAATGGAACCAAGGACAGGAATGACACTTGATCTATACCTGTCTTGGCTTAGATCAGAAGCACATAGTAGGCTTGCAGGTTTGGGTTCAGTTTGGTTGCTCAGTCGTGTCTGACTCTTTGCAACCCCATGGACTGCAGCACACCAGGGCCTCCCTGTCCATCTCCAACTTCTGGAGCTTGCTCAAACTCATGTCCATTGAGTCAGTGATGCCATCCAACCATCTCATCCCCTGTCATCCCCTTCCCCTCCTGCCTTCAGTCTTTCCCAGCATCAGGGTCTTTTGCAACAAGTCAGTTCTTCACGTCAGGTGGCCAAAGTATTGGAGTTTCAGCTTCAGCATCAGTCCTTCCAGTGAATATTCAGGACTGATTTCCTTTAGGATTGATTGGTTGGATCTCCTTGCAGTCCAAGGGACTCTCAAGAGTCTTCTCCAATACCACTGTTCAAAAGCAACAATTTTTTCAGTGCTCAATTTTGGTTAGTTTTTTGTTTTTTCCATGTGTCAGATAGGTGAGTGAATGAGCAAACAAAGCTCAGAAAGGTTAATTAACTTGGCTGTAAATCTAGGGTAGACATATGTCTCCATCGAGCACAGCTGATTCAAGAGTGAAAAAGGAGAAAGTGTGGGTCCAGTGTCTTCATCTCCTCAGTGTTCGTCTTCATTCCCCACCCTCCACTAAGTGACCCTGGTTCCCCTGCAGTCTGTCCCCAGGCCCAAGACTCCTTCCTCTTTTCCCCACCGTGGTGCCCCTGGCTCCCCTTTCCAGGAGAGACTCATGGAGGGCATAAGGAGATAAATGTTCTGTAGAAAAATGGTGTCCTGCTCTGATGGTGTTTATCTTTGGGATCGCAGTCTTATCCATAGAGATTTATCAAACCTGCTAGACATACAAATTCCTGGGCCATTCCCAGGCCTGCTGAATCAGGATTTCTGGAAATGAAGACCTGACCAAGCAGGTGCTTTTAAAAGCAACTGATCCTGCCCTTCCTATCCAGATCCTGCCCTTCCTATCCATCATCAGCCAAGAGTCCCCCAGGAGCTGGCTTTCAGGGTCACGTGGGCCAGCTTGCCCTCTCTAGCCCCTTCCATGCCACATCCCACTTCGCGTCATGGCTTTCCCCACTTGAAAAAGTCTTTGCTCCCATTTGCCTTTATCTTCATAACAGGTGGCCTTTGGAGCCCAGCTCATCCTTCAAGCCTCGCCTTCACCCTTGGGGCTCACCCTTGCTTCCTTCCTTTCTATACTACTGGCAACCCACTCCAGTACTTTTGCCTGGAGAATTCCACGGACAGAGGAGCATGGTGGGCCCCAGCCGTTGGGTCACAAAGAGTTCCACGACTGAGCAACTAATGCTTTCACTGTCACTGGCTCCTGTGGGCCCTACAGGTTAGCCCTTATTTCAGACACTCAGTAAGTAGTTAATGAGCAGTTGTGATGTGACAAATATTTCTTTAGATCTGAGGGATGCTACAGTGGGCAAAACAGATAAAAACCTTGCCCTCATTCTAGTGGAGAAGACACACACTAAACATGATGCACAAATATATTTACAGATAAAGTTAGTTCTGCTAATGACAGGTGCTAGAAAGCAACCAAAGAAAGGTGAGGGGCTAGATAATAAGGGGTGCCATTCTAGGTAAGATATTTGTGAAGGGCCGAGTGAGCAATATGAGGTGGGGATCCATGTGGATCTAAGGCAGAGATTATTTCTATCTGTATTTCCATCCATCTCAAGTTGACAACCGGGGAAGGCAATGGCACCCCACCCCAGTACTTTTGCCTGGAAAATCCCATGGATGGAGGATCCTGGTAGGCTCCAGTCCATGGGGTCGCTAAGAGTCGGACATGACTGAGCGACTTCACTTTCACTTTTCACTTTCATGCATTGGAGAAGGAAATGGCAACCCACTCCAGTATTCTTGCCTGGAGAATCCCAGGGACAGGGGAGCCTGGTGAGCTTCCGTCTGTGGGTCGCACAGAGTCGGACACGACTGAAGCGACTTAGCAGCAGCAGCAGCAAGTTGACAACAACCAAGCCTTGACTCTAGACAGTCATCACCACAGGGTCCCTGGATCACCTGATTCAGAGGGAGAAGCAATGCAGAGAGCCTGGGGCAGGAGCATTTTTGCTGGATTCAAGAAAGAACAAGTGGGTCACTGTTCCTGGTGTGTTCCTAGCACCTAGAGGGCTGCTGGGTACTTGCTAGGGACTCAGTAGCTACCCGAATGATCGTGGCTAGAGTGAAGAAGGTGGGGCGGCTGATGAGAAGATATAGTTAGGAATCAGGTTATACAGCTCTGTGAAAGCCACTGTGAGGACTTGCCTTTTTATCCTGAGTATGACTGGATGTTGTTCAGTGTGTTGCATAGAAGAGTAAGAGGATCAAACTGCCTTTCCTTCAGCGTAGAGGATGGAGTGTGTGGGGTTAGGGCAGAAGTAGGGAGACCAGTGGAACACTCTTGCAGAGAACTAGGGTTTGGGCACTTGGACTGAAGTGACATCAGTACAGATAATGAGAAGACTTTGGACTCAGTGTATTTTAAAGGTAGAGATTTTGGGTTCTGAGCATAGCTGGGATAGGATGAGAAGTCAAGCCTCAATTCCAAGACTTTTTACATCAACAGCTTGGGGGAAGGATAATGCTAAATTAATATATTTGTTAATTTCCTGTTTGTCAGTTTTCCTTTTGATGAGGACCATGCTACATATTGGGCAGCCCCTTGGCAGGACCGTGTCTCAGCTGCATTTTGTAAGAGTCCAAGAGCAGCTGGAGCTGCTGATTGGTGACCTTGAGCCCTAACCCCATTCCATGGCTTCAGCACTCTAGGGGGTGGTTTGGGTGTTCTCACTACAGAAGACTTCTGTGAGGGTTGCCCCTCTGCATCACTCAGTTGTCATCAGGGAGTTAAGATGCCGCCTCTGCAGGAGCTGGGCTGGGGGAGGAGGTGGGAACAGAACCTGGAAGTTCAACAGCCCAACCCCTCTCTTTCCAAGTTTATACATTGTTGGGGGAGTGTTCTCCTTGTTCTGGGTATATGCGGGTGTTTCTCTGCCTTTGCAAATGCTCACCTTGTTCCCTCTTAAGAAGCTCTCTCTCTTGCTTTCCTTGTTCACTTGTCAAAATGCCCTCCCTTCCTCAAAGCCCATTCCAAGCGCTATTTCTTCCATGTAGCTTTTCCCAGCCAGATGTGGTTCTGCTGCCTCTGAACCCCACGGTGGTTTATACCTTTCTTATGACATCATCTTCTCCAGGGTTTTTGAGCCGGAATGCCCACAATGAAATGATGGGCCCTAATTCTCTTTGAATCCCTCCCCCAGGGCCCAGTGCAGTCTCCTGAACCCAGCAGGCACTTGGTAAATATTATTCAAATTGAAATCGACTTCCTTTATGACTCACTTTCAGCAACTGCAGGATATTTGTTTCCTAAAGATTTGGGTCAGGAATCAAGCAATCGAATGTCTAAGATATGTCATATGGAGACTATAAATAAATGAAGTGAGACTAGTACAAGAACATTTTTGATAAAGATGCCATTGTAAGGAAGATTTCACTTTCTCTGTCACCCTTTAAAAGATGATAAGAGGCAACAGATACAGAGTCTCTCTTGGGAGGCAATAGGGAGTGGTGGAGACTGGGGTGAACAAGAGGGCATGTGCTGATCCATCCATCCATCTCAAGTTGACAACAACCAAGCCTTGGCTCTAGACAGTCATTGCCACAGTGTTCCTGGATAACCTGATTCATCAAGGGAAGCTTCAAATTCAGATTTTTTGCAGGGAAAACCCTGATTCCTAGATGTTTAGCAAATGATTCCCCCACACCCTGCCTTGGTTTTTGTTTTTGTTTTTTTAAACCAGCCAACACCATTGGGAGAGCCTGGCTACCAGCTTAGGGTCTCTGACTTTTATGTCAGACTTTTCCCCACTCAGGCAAATAGGTAAATTTATCTTGAAATTGCAAGGAGAACTAGCTGTTTTTCATTAAAAAAGAGGATGTTTGCATCTTGTTTTTATTCCACAGCATTTGCTTTCCATTGTCCTGCTTCCATCTAAGTGGGAACCCCAGGGTTACAATTATTAATTTGTGCCCAAGTTCCAGCTTTGTGTGACATAAGCGCTTCTATAAGCTTGCCTTGAACTCTGTATAACGGGCTTTTTATTTTCCTCCAGGAGTGGTTTAAATGAAGGCTGCAGTCTTCTGTGGAGCATAATTGGTTTTAAATTGTAGGTTTAATAATAATGATGTTGGGCTTAATGTAGTGCCTTTCAGCTTCTGCTGGCAGCCCTTGGAAACCAGTCCCTCATCGACCACTATGTTCTTTCCTCAGAAGGAGACAGCTGTTAGGGACCTGAGTCCTGCTATGTACCCCACCCCATCCTGCTGTGGACCACAGGGGTGAGGAGGCCCAGTGCCTGCTGTAGCCTTGGGTCACTGGAGGAGAGGCAAGTTGAAGGGCATTTCTCTGTACCCTGGGCATAGGGGTGTGAGGCTGGACTTTCAAAGCTCTTTGTTGCCTTTTTCCTCTTTTTCTTCACCTTTGGGTCACTCCACAGCACATTAGGAATTCTTTGGGAAGGTGAGGAGAGGAAGCAAATTCCACAGTTTGGCTTCTGTGTAGAGGGTTTAATTGAGAAGGTATATTAACTTAATTGGTTATCATCTGGCTTCTGGCTTCTTTCTGTGTTTTAAGTAACTTTATTCCATTTTTTTTTTTTGCCATGGCCAATAAAGCATGCCTTTAAAAGATTAAATGTTATATTTTGGTCTCTCCAAGTGAAAAGACCTCTGGTTCAGAAATCAGAAAGCCAGGACTCTGATTATGACTCTTCTTAGAGTGATCTGCAAATACTCAGTTCTCCTAGCCTCATTTCTGAAGCATCGGACAGATGTGTAGATTAAATTACATGACCACGAAAGTCCTTTTCCAGTGCTTGTAAAGGAGGACTTAAGCGTTTCTGTGAAATGACACCAAACTCCTCCTTGAACAACATTTGGTGTATTTCAGAAGTCAATAAAAAATACCAATCTACATATGTTATACAACACACTAACTGAGGCTTGGACGAGTAAGGGCTGGTTCAGCGAAAACTCAGCATCTGTGTTATAAAAAGCACAGAGGAGGATGCTGGGGCTGTGTGATGTGGAGTGTCCTGCTTGTAAATTACAGGCAACGCAGTCAATGACAGGGTAGCAGTCCCCGTGGCCAGCCGATGACCGCCCTTTGGAGGTTTCCCAGGGTCCACCCTATGGACAAACCACAGACGTTCAGAACTTGTGGTCTAGTTCACCAATGATGACAAGCAGCCCCTCATTTGTTTGGGGGTCTGAACTGCCTTGTCTTCCACTACCATTTCTAGATGGTTTTTTGTTGTAGACAAGAGCAAATTATAACATAGGAAGGATGGATGGGGGTAAAAATGGAAACATGAACCCTGAAGAAGTTTATTTGGGCTTGGAAGTCTACAGTGGCTGTTTGCTCCAGTGTTTTGAAGGAAGTGGTCCTATAAGAATTTGCAGGTAGTACACGTAGAATACCCTATTTTGTCCAAATATCACCTGCAAAAAGCTGATCAGACAGCTGTATTCTGCCTCCTTCTCCCCTCTTTTGAGCACATTATGCTCCAATACTTTGGCCACTTGATGCGAAGAGCCAACTCCTTGGAAAAGACCCTGATGCTGGGAAAGATTGAGGGCAGGAGGAGAAGGGGTGACAGAGGATGAGATGGTTGGGTGGCATCACTGACTTGATGGACATGAGTTTGAGCAAACTCTGGGAGACGGTGAAGGACAGGGTAGCCTGGCGTGCTGCAGTCCATGGGGTCGGAAATGACAGCAACCAAACAACAACCACAAATGCTCCTGGAGGCTCCAAGTTCACACATCAGTAGACTTTGGCCGTCTATACGGCTTTCTCTTATTTTCCTTAATCTTTAGGTGGTGTGTTGTATTTTTTTGTAGATGAAAATGGACAACCGAAGTTAACAGGCTTTGCTCTCTCAAAGTAAACATTCTTAAAAAGGACCAAACCTAATATGAATAATAGATTAAGCAGAAGGGAAACCATGCCCCCGCCCCCTGTTTCCAGGAACAATTTGCCAGTCTCTCTGTGAGACGGAATAACAGCTTCTGAGTGGCAGATTTTAGCAGCTGGTGAAGATAGCCTGGCTGGCTGTGCAGTGAGGGGAGGGGAAGGTTGGGCATAGCAGGCTGGACTACAAGGTCATTTGCTCACTGCTCTGAAGAGCTGGCTGTGGTGTAAACAGCTGCCCACATTGATTCCAGTTCTGACCAACAGGGTCCAAATTTTGAGGTCTACAGATTAGGTACAGAAGACTCTTGACTTCAGATTTCTTAAAATGACTATTCAATTGCTGGCCACTAAGGTATTAATATCTGTAATTTAGACCTTCAGATGGCCCCAGGGCTGTACGGGAAGGGGACAGGAAAAGGTTAGTTCTGATGGGGAAAGGCAAGGCAGTAAAAGAAGATGAGTTCAGGTGAAGCACTGTAGGGAGAGGCGGCACGGTACCTCTGGGACCTGGTGTGTGTCTGCATGTGCCCGTGCAGAGCTCAAGGTCACACGCTTATCGTTGACATCAGAGACCTTTGGGAGTGAGGCTCAAGGTTAAGATGGGGGTTGAGAAACTTTTAGTTTTTCTAAAGGCCAGCCACAGAAAGGCTGTCATCTCCCTGAAGGCAACAGCTATTTTGTTCACCCATTATCATATCCCCTTAGTATTTGGTGGGCAGTTAGATAAAAGGAAGGGAGAGAGCTGGAGAAGACCTCATACCAGCACTGACCAGCCATGCCATTGGCCCCCGTGGGGTCCTGGGAATGCCAAGGAGCTGCCGCCAGGTCAGTGGTGGAACGTCCTACAGCTTGGTGGAGGAACGGATTTCCTCCAGATGCTTGAAGCAGGAAAAGTATTTATTGAAAGGATGTTGGGCAGCCCACGGAGCCAACAAGGCCTAAAGATCAGAACGGGAGAGGAATCCAGGTGGACTTTTGGATGACAGCCAGGCGGCTCACAGGGCTGGTGCGTGGATGCCGGGCTGACTCGGCACCCATGGCTCTGCCTGGACACTGTCCTGCTGCTCCTGACCGCTCAGTGCTGCCCCCTGCAGAGAGCCCCTTGTAAACGATTCCCAGATGCCAAGTCCACAGTGAGAGGGCCATGCTCCACACCAACTCGTGGGCTTGGGTCCTGGCTGTCCCTGTGGTGACCTTACACACGACATGGGTGGGAGTGGGGGCTCCGTACAAGTCCATAGAGCTGGGTGGCCAAGAAAAAAATACACAGTGTCCCTAAGGGGGAGGAGTTGGAAGAACCCTCTATGATGCTGCTGCTGCTGTTGCTAAGTCGCTTCAGTCGTGTCCGACTCTTGTGCGACCCCATAGATGACAGCCCACCAGGCTCCCCTGTCCCTGGGATTCTCCAGGCAAGAACACTGGAGTGGATTGCCATTTCCTTCTCCAATGCATGAAAGTAAAAAGTGAGAGTAACCCAATTAATTAAACAAATATGAAAAAACGAAATAAAAGCAGCACTGTATGCCTTTTAGACTTTTATGTCAAATCAGGGGCGACAGGGGTCAGCAGGTTCCAGTGTATTAAGACTATGCTAATGGCAGTTCCCAGGGGCTAGGACAGCCTATGGGCTGACGTGACACTCAGCGCCTTCCTAGGAAAAAGTCTCAACATGAAACAGAACGGTCAGGGTGGTATTGCTGTCGGTTCAACCAAAGCAGCAGAGTTTCCAGTTCCTGAATGTGCACGAGATCAGTCCTGACTGTCTCTTTCCTCCCCACCCCCACCCAAGGACCCGCCAATCATGCAGGCCTGTGGTTTTTCTGGGAGCCCTACATCAGGAGAAGGGGTCAGCCAGGGCGCATCAGCCCAACCTCACGCCCTATGGAGTGTTCTGGCTTCTGAGGGTGAATTAACTCTTGTTTTTATTGCGCTGCTCATTCCAGCTCCTGCCTGTCTCCCTAATTCATCCCACATGTCAGGTCCCTTCTGCTTGCGGCGGTCACTGCCCAGCCCAGGGGCTCATCTGTGTGGTGCGTCTTGTTGGCCTGTCTGCTGGCAGCTCTGTCCACAAGCCCCCCTGGGTTCACAGACGCCTCTCCTGGGAGTTACCTCCTCCTGTTCTCACCTGCTGCTGCTGCTGCTGCTAAGTCACTTCAGTCGTGTCCAACTCTGTGCGACCCCATAGACAGCAGCCCACCAGGCTCCCCTGTCCCTGGGATTCTCCAGGCAAGAACACTGGAGTGGGTTGCCATTTCCTTCTCCAATGCACGAAAGTGAAAAGTGAAAGTGAAGTCGCTCAGTCGTGTTGGACTCTTAGCGACCCCATGGACTGCAGCCCACCAGGCTCCTCCGTCCATGAGATTTTCCAGGCAAGAGTACTGGAGTGGGTTGCCATCGCCTCCTCCTGTTCTCACCTGCAGTGGAGTCTAAACTTCTTGAGGGCCTGGAATGTAAGGTACTTGTATTTCATTATCTTCTCTGAACCTGACACTTAGCGGGCTCGACAAATCTCGTTCAGTCAGTGAATAATTCAAAGCACCTTAGAAGGCAACCTGCCTTCAACTGCGTGGGCCACACTGGGGAGAGAAAGCCCTGGGGTGCTTGTGGGGGAGGCGGGGGTAGGGCGACCCCTCTAACCCCAGAGCTCAGACAGTAGAGGTGGAGGATGGCGGAGCTGGGGATCCAGCTCTGGTCTGGAGGTGTGACTTGCCTAAGGGTGGCCTGGGCCGCAGACAGGGGACATGATGAGAAGGTGATGGCCGCTGGGAGGCTATGCCTTCTCATACATGGGCCCTGGACAAGTCTGCCTAATACAATCCCTTGGTCATGTGTCATCTTCAATTGGGAAATCCTCTAATTTTGAGTCTTCCAAAAATGTGATTTTTGTAAAAGTTTTCCTCCCTGCCCGCCTTCTCCCTCCTCTCCTTCCCTCTCTCCTTCTTCTCTCTCCTACGGCAGAAGGGCAGAGAGGGCATTCGAGGTAGATAAGTGTGTCCATTTCAAAATCTACCCACTTTTCCTAACATATGGGAAGTATATGGTCTCTGCCTTAAAAACAAAATGCTCGATGGACTTCCCTTGTGGTCCAGTGGTTAAGACTTCACCTTCCAAGGATGCAGATTTGCCCCAAGGCAATGCCCCCACCCTGTACTTTTCCTGGTCCTGGACGGAGGAGCTAAGATCCATGTGCCTTGGGGCGCGGGCGCCCCCCCGCGGAGAAGGAAAGGAACCCAAAAGATAAAACGGAAGCAATATTGTAACAAATTCTTGGTAAAGACAAAAAACAAAATGACCCACATCCAAAAAAAAAAAAAAAAAAATCTTTACAAAACTGCTAGAGTAATAAAGTGTCAGAGCAAGAACTCTGCTCTTCCCAAGCAGCCTCCACCTCCCCTCGCTTCCCATGGGTTCTCTCATTACAGTCTGTTCCTGGTCCCGCGTGACTGTCTTCCCCACTCCTCCTCCTCTGTTTCCGGGAGGTTCTCACCCTCTCTGAGCCGTTCACTTAGCCCCAATCCTAACCCCATTAGCAAGGCTTATAACCCACCATCCTTGAGCCCCCACAGCCAGAACTTCTAGTCACCAGCTCCCACCTCCCTTTGTCTGTGCCCACCCACTCCCCCACCTTCTTACATCCCCATTGTTATTTCTGGGCTCCTGGGAGGGAACAGCGTGACTAGCTGCTGAGTGCGCTGGGACTACCCTACTAATAACCACACTGTGTTTTAACAAGGATGCATTTGAACAGCTGTTGGTGCACACTCACCAGGCTCTTTGAGGAGGCTTCCAGGGGAGTGAGGCTTCCAGGGCAGCAAAGCTTCCTAATATGAAATTTAAAAATCTGTTCTTTGCTCTTTCACCCCAGACTTCAGTTTACCTGGATTGGCTAACCCTCTCACCTGAGGCCGCAGGTGTGGTCCATAGGATGTTGTAGGTGCTTCTAGTGAATAAGGTTTGGGAAAACACAAGTGAACAAACCCAAAATCTCTTTACTGAAGGGCTTCTCAGAAGTATTAATAGGTTAAGTTGGGTGAGAGCAGGGGCCACATCTTTGTTATTCATTCCAATGCCTAAAAACAAAAAACATGATCAAAGCTAAGTAAATGCATCCTGAATTTCCAAGAGGAGACATGGTTTACAGCCTCGTCTAGTCTTGTTGTTGTTTAGTTGCTCAGTCGTGTCTGACTCTTTTTGACCCCATGGACTGTAGCCCACCAGGCTTCTCTGTCCATGGAATTCCCTTGGCAAGAATACTGGAGTGGGTTGCCATTCCCTTCTCCAGGGGATCTTCCCAACCCAGGGTGACTCGGGTCTCCTGGATTGGCAGGCTGATTCTTTACCACTGAGTCACCTGGGAAGCCCCTGCACTTTCAGGCTTCTGCCAGCAGAGGCTTGAGGGCATCTTGCTCTAAGTGAAGCAGGAGGGAAGAGTCGGGAGGGTGTTTCTTGGCCAATATTGCATCGCCTTAAGAAAACAGAGCTAAAGTAGAGGAGGGTTGCCATTAATGGATGAAGTGCCACTGGAGTGGTGGCTCTTATGTTGAACTCAGGCACAGTTGCATTAAAACATATATTTACTGAGCATCCATCACGCACCAGGAGTGATTCTTAGGAAATGTGCAAGCAGCATGCTAGGTGCTTGAACAATAGTGAACCAAACACAGTTGAAGGTGTGAACCAACCAGCAGTTTCCATGAAACAAGCTTAAAGGAATAATCAGAGAGCAATATAAGACAATATATCCTGGTGAACTGAGTCATAGGATGCCAATAATAAGTAGTGTCAACAGTAAATGTAGGGAAAAAATAGGACATGCCTAGGTTTATCAAGACATTTGGGAGAAAGGGGAACTAGATGTCAAAGAATAGGGTGGGGAAGATATGGATAGAGCAACTGAATGTAAATGTCCCAAGGGATCCCAAGAGATCACTCTTTTGTTCACCTAGGTGTCCTAAGCACTTAGTCTCCAGTGCACAGTGGTTTCAGTAACATTTGTTGAATAAATGACCCAGTGGAGGAGGGAGGAAGGGCATTTCAGAAGCCAGCAATGGAGCAGAAGCTGTGGGCTGGGAATGTGTTGACTCTGCTGGTGGTGTGAGCAGCAGAGGGGTGGGGTGACAGGGTGGTGCTGTGTAAGAGCTGTCGGGTGATAAGATGGGGCCAACTTGTCAGGAGTCTTGAATGCCAGGATGGAAAATTCACATGTGATGTTGTAGATTCTTAATTTATGAAGATAACATGGGGAAGCGACCACAAGGAAAAACCACCAAAATGGAAAAATGACAGCAGCAGCAGCATGCTAGCAGTCTGGTTATTAGCCCGATGACTGACTGCAGGGTGGGGAGGAGGAAGTCAGATTCTTCCAAATGGGCAGTAGCAGTGAGAGTCCAAAAAAAGTCTGAGAAACGTTCTAAAGGAAAGAAATAGGTGTGGGAAAGTAAAAGAGAAGGAGAAAGTAAAGACGACACCCAGAATCTGAGTAATTAGAATGTTGGTTTGCCTGTGGGGAATAGAGGGAGACATGTCTAAGTCCAGATTTGTCAGCGCATCCCATTAGAGATGTCCTGAAGATGGTTGGAAATGTGATGCTAAAGTTTGCATGAGAGGTCTCAGGAAAAGGAGAGAGCTTAGGGCTCAGGACTATACCTGGTACCTTCTCCCATCTGACCTCTACCTAGGGAGGGTTTGGAGCTGCAGGGGGACATTGGGGTCTATAGCTCTGAGAAAGATGGAAGGTAAGTTTGTGGCCAAGTTGATATTTACTGTGGGAGAGTTTGAAGCAGACATTAAAGGATGAGGTATAAGAGCCAAAGAGACCTTATGGAGATTTCCTGAGCCAGAATCTCTGGGCATCTGGACATCTGGATTATAAACAAGCATATAATGGGATTCCATAGACACAATGCCTTGAAGACTATGTGTTCACTGCCTGCATCTCATGCCAATTGGTTAGATGTTACAGGAGAAAGTTCACTTGAATATTAACAGTCTACCAAGTCATATACACTGGCTTAATAGGCAGTTTCTTACTTTCTGAAGATGGTCAAAAGAAATCAACTCATTCAAAAATTTTCATGGCACCAAAAAAATAACTGAGAATTTGTGAGCCATTATATTGAGGCTCCATGGCCAATTAATATTCAGACAAAGCTTCTGGATATCTGTCATGGGACTTGAGGATTATGTTTTGAGCAGAATAATAGAATAGACTCTATTGCTGCTGCTGCTGCTGCTAAGTCGCTTCAGTCGTGTCCAACTCTGTGCGACCCCATAGACCGCAGCCCACCAGGCTCCGCTGTTCCTGGGATTCTCCAGGCAAGAACACTGGAGTGGGTTGCCATTTCCTTCTCCAATGCATGAAAGTGAAAAGTGAAAGTGAAGTCGTTCAGTCGTGTCCGACTCTTAGCGACCCCATGGACTGCAGCCTACCAATCTCCTCCATCCATGGGATTTTCCAGGCAAGAGTACTGTTTCTATTTTTGTGTAAATACCAGACTGATTGAGCAGCAGTACTATTTAGCAGACTGAAGTGGTAACCGCATTCTCTCGGTTGTATATGGGGTAAGACAGGAACTGAAGGCCCCATGTGAGCAAGTGGAGGTCGGGGCCAGACCAAGGATCCGACACTAGGAAATCTCTGGCACAATATCTAGACTAAGATGCACAGGGAGTCCAAGAAGCATTGGCCAAGGGCAGAATCAGAGGTGAGCACCAGCAAGCACAGAACAAAAGCTGAGGGTAGGGCAGGGCACATAATTGGCCAAGAGTAATTCTTTTATGTGTGCATGTGGTAAAACACACAAAGCATAAAAGTGACTGCTTAACCATTTTAAACTGACATTAAGTACATTCACAGTGTTGGGTAGTCATCACTGCTGTCTAGTTCCAGAGCTTCTTCATTATCCCAAAAGGAAACCTCATTCCCATTAAGCAGTCCCTCCCTAACTCCTGGCAACCACTAATCTGCTCTCTATATCCATGGATTCGTCTCTTCGGATATTTCATATCAATGAAATCATATTATACAATACATGATCTTTTGTAACCACCTTCTTTCACTTAGCATAATATATTCAAGGTTTATCCATGTTGTAACATGTATCATTCCTCTTAACTGTTGAATAATATTCCACTGTGTGGACATAGCACATTTTGTTTATTCGTTCTCCAGTTGATGGACATCTAAGCTGTTTCCACCTGCTGGCTACTGTAAACAGTGCTGCCACCAACGTCCATGTACAAGTTCTATTTAATGCCCATTTTCAGTTCTTTGGGGGTATATACCTCAAAATACAAATGGTAATTCTATGTTTATGTTCTCAAGAAATTGCCAAACTTTTCTACAGAAGCTGCACCACCTTACCTGCCCCTCAACAATGTATGAGGGTTCTGGTTTCTCCATATCCTCACCCACATGTGTTTGACCAAGACTAATTCTTGTTGTAAGAGTTTCACAGCCAGGTGCTTCTTCGAGGGCTAGGGGCTGACCCGGTGAGGCAACCTCCAGTAGTCTTCAAGACCCAGCTCTCTGTGATGTTGGTCTGACTACACCCACAGTGGTGATCAATGGGGAGGACAAGCCTTGGCCAAATGCCACCTGTTCAGCTGCCCAAGCTTGAGTCACAACTTCAGCACCTTCCACCTTTCCACTCAGTGACTCCCTCTAATGCCTGACTTACCTTCCAAATTTACCAGCATGTCTGTGCCAGCACTGGCCTTTCCCTCCCTTTAAGGTGACTGTTTGAAGCAGTTCACAGTCACACAACAACTTTGATAGAAGCCACGTGTCATGGTTGTTTTCAGTACAGCTGGCTGAGTACAATGGTTGGCCACAAATCAAAGCTCATTAGATGGAAGCATTAAATAAATCAGGACTGGGAAGGGAGGTGACTGTAAATGGAGGGCTGAATGTGAGAGATAATCCAGTCTGCTATCTCTAGTGTCTTTCGCATTTGGAGTGTTTAAACTTGGCCTGACATTTATAGGCATTTTTCAGCCTCCTCTCCTGCCCCCACCCCGTGCCACACACTTCCCCACAGCCATGAGAAGACTGGGAATAATTTGATGTGAAATCAAGGTGGAGCTCAGTAGAGCGGGTAATTAAGAATGTGAATTTTTTTTTAAGCACTTAGGGAGTTATGAGAAATCAGAAACATCTTTTTTGTTTGAATAAAAGTTACTGGTTTGTAGAGGCAGTGACTGAGATGTCATTATCTGTGTTCTGGGAAGCTGAGAGGCTCTGAGAATAGGCCTCAGTACTTCTTAGTACCAGGGGGGAAACTTAACAGCATCAGCTCCTGCCCACAGAGCACCTCGTGGCAAGGGTTACAGCCCCCACTGACCCTCTGGTACTGGACTGTCAACCCGAACTGCTTCCTAAGGAAAGCAGTTCCTAGTCTTCCTGGCCAGTCCCCAGGATGCAGTCTATCATTCACTGCAGGTATGGAGCTCTGCTCTTATCAGCTATTTAGGGCAGACAAAAAAAAAAAAAAAAAAAAGAGCCTCGTGATTCTTAACAATAACCACCTCTACAAAAAGAGAGTGATGTTCACAAGCCACACTGGAGGGAAGTAACTTAGAGGGGAAGAATTACTCTGGCAAATAAGTCATATGAATTTGAATGACATGTGTGCTCTTAGATATAATGTGAAATTAGGAACATGGAAACTGAGCGATGGAGAGGAAGTGATGTCAGGAAGATGGCAGAATAGGAAGTCTCAGACTCTCCTTGCCCTAGGGAGACATCCACTCACCAACTGTACATGAACCAATTCCCTTTGTAAAAAATCTACAAATCAGTTCAAGAGGTGCCTGCAACCCAGGTGGGCACAAAACCAGCTGCATTGAGGCCGGTCACATAAGTGCAGGTTGAAAGTGGCCAACTAGATGTAATAAATCTTCAAAGCATTTGAAAATAAAGGAAAAGAGGCATCCCTCTGATAATAAAATTAAAGATCAATGCATAATGGGTCATAATAGAAGCGTCACATGAAATTGAAAGACCCTTGCTCCTTAGAAGAAAAGCTATGACAAACCTAGACAGCACATTAAAAAAGCAGAGACATTACTTTGCCAACAAAGGTCCATCTAGTCAAAGCTATGGTCTTTCCATTAGTCATGTATGGATGTGAGAGTTGGACCATAAAGAAGGCTGAACACCGAAGAATTGATGCTTTCGAACTATGGTGTTGGAGAAGACTCTTGAGAGTCCCTTGGACAGCAAGGAGATCAAACCAGTCCATCCTAAAGGAAATCAATTGTAAATATTCATTGGAAGGACTGATGCTGAAGCTGAAGCTCCATTCCTTTGGCCACCTGATGCTAAGAACCGACTCCTTGAAAAAGATCTTGATGCTGGGAAAGATTAAGAGCAGGAGAAGGAGGTGACAGAAGATGAGATGGTTGGATGGCATCACCAACTCAATGGTCATGAGTCTGAGCAAATTCCACAAGATAGTGAAGAGCAGGGAAGGCTGGCGTGCTGCAGTCTATGAGGTTGCAAAGACTTGTACATGATTTAGTGACTGAAAAGTAAAATGTGAAAGGGAGACAGTATGACTCTGGAGTACTGAAGACAGAAGCATTAAGGAGACACGTCCCAGAGTTCCAGGTGGCCTACCTGCTGTTCACTCCTTCAACACTTCTGTTCACTGTCCTATCAGCGCCCAGAGAGGAAGCTCCTCCTACCCTCCATGGAAGATACTTGTTCTCCCGCTTAGAGAATTAGTGGCCATATTTACCTCTTGTTTGGAGCTTAAAACTTCAACCTTACACCCAAAAGCTAAAATTGAGAAAAGAGGTGTTTTATTATTATTATTATTGCTTTAAGTGAAGGATTTGGAAGATGGTAATTTAAGTCACAATGAAGATAAAAAGCAGTTTCCTGCCCACCACTGCTCACCCTCACTCCTTTTTCCTTTTCCTACTGCCCTATTCTCTGAAAAATGCAGCCTGAGAAAATATGACCCTGGGGAATACTGGATGTGAGAAAGCTGTGTAGCCTGAGCTGAAAAGCAATTAATTGTCCCTTAGCAGTCTCCGAGCAGGCAGAGGCGCGTCCCCGAGGCAGGAAGACATCACCATGATTTAGTTCTGTGTTGGTTGGTTTGCTGACAGCATCCTGTGTGTCCTGAGGCCCCATAAGAAATGGCTGGTGAAGACTGAGGTCACCGCTTCGCCCAGCTGGACTGTATCTTTGCAGTGACCCAAGGGTCAATGAGTAAGGAAGAGAAGGCCGAGGCCAGCTATGACCTTGAATGTGTATCCAGCTGTGAGCTGTTGCTCAGGCTTCCAAATGGTAAATTAAGATTATGCCTGGTTGGTTTTTGCTTCTTTATGTTTGCTGCTGCTAAGTCACTTCAGTCATGTCTGACTCTGTGTGACCCCATAGATGGCAGCCCACCAGGCTCCCCCGTCCCTAGGATTCTCCAGGCAAGAACACCAGAGCAGGTTGCCATTTCCTTCTCCAGTGCATGAAAGTGAGAAGTGAAAGTGAAGTCGCTCAATCGTGTCTGACTCTTAGCGAGCCTATGGACTGCAGCCCACCAGGCTCCTCCATCCATGGGATTTTCCAGGAAAGAGTACTGGAGTGGGCTGCCATTGCCTTCTCCGTCTTTATGTTTAGAGGGGGGAACAAAAAACCACCTTTATAGTACTATATTACACAACCTGAAAGTTGGACGTCCACTTCTGAATGATGTCTGAGTGCTAAGTCATTTCAGTTGTATCCGACTATTTGTGACTCTGTGGACTACAGCCTGCCAGGCTCCTCTGTCCATGGGATTCTCCAGGCAAGAACACTGGAGTGGGTTGCCATTCCTATTGCCAAGGGATCGTCCCAACCCAGGGATCAAACCTGAGTCTCTCACATTATAGGCAGATTCTTTACCATCTGAGCCACCAGGGAAGCCAAAAAACATCACTTGACGGTGGTGGGATGCACTCTGAATGATGCCAGTAAATAAATATAAAAAAGAATTCCACAGTCAACTAAGCTTTAACAGCTCTGGTTTAACCTTAGCCTTAAACTGGAGTCCATAGTACTGGACTGCCCAGAGCCTTCAGTAAGAATGATGCCTCTAACAAGAGCATGTAGCAGACAGCAGTTCTCAAATGCATCTGATAATGGAACCCAAAGAGATGAAATAAATGCCTGTGACCACACCACCTGCCAGTCAGTGCCTTAAACTGGAGTCCATAGTACTGGACTGCTCAGAACCTTCAGTAAGAACGATGCCTCTAAGAAGAGCGTGTAGCAGTTCTCAAATGCATCTGATAATGGAACCCTCTTGAGTCTGGCAGCTCTTGTAACTGTTACTAAGTAGAACATGTCTGGCTGCTCTGTACCTGTTCCTCAGTTCAAACCTTTCTTTGTCTCATCTGATTTTTCAAAACTAGGTGACTCGCTGTCTTGTGTTCATTTCTCTCCCATGTGATTTTTTTTTTTTTTTAAGATACTGACCCATTTTGACTATGTTTTAATAAAAGGTCCATCCACCAGCTTGAAGTCAGAGGAGGACTGCTTTAAGGTATCAAATGGCCTTATCATCTTCTGTTTTAACGATGAGGACAGAGGCCCAAAGAGATGAAATAAATGCCTGTGACCACACCACCAGCCAGTCAGTGCAGAGCCGAGCAGTGTGGCCATGTAGAGCCTGCCTGCAGGCTCAGGGTTCTCCTGTGGGCACTTGCTTTTCCATACATGATCTCCTTTGAGCCTGAGGTCATGGCTCCTATCTTGTTCCCTGGTTTGTTCCTAACCCGTACTTTTTGAGAGGATTTATCTAGGTCCCTTATGCCAACTGTCATTCAGCCATTTTTCCCTTTGTCCCATTTTGGGTAGAGAAATCCCCTGCCAAATATTTTTTGGTGACATATATGAAGGCAGAGTAATAAGCTGAGAGCAACTAGATCCACTCCTTTGGAACAGTGATTTCCTTACCAGCCTTGCCTTTTTTTACCTGTGTGATCAGCGCTTCCACCTGAGTTCTCACTGCTCCTAGAGGCTTAGCTCAGCCAACAGCAAGAGAATAGCTGGTACTAGCTGCACGGAACCAGGTCCTGGAATTAGTCTCTGTCTACTAGGTGAGGTGGGCAGGGTTTCGTATCACAGGGATCTAGTAATGGCTGGCTATGGTTCAGGCAAACAGCTGCACCAGGGTCTCCAAAGGCTGGTGGAATGCAGTGAAAGACAGGCTGGCAGGCAGCTTGCAACACACTCCAGCCATCATGGCAGGAGGCAGGGAGGCCTTTCAGATGCTACAATGAGAACTAGCAATAGATAGATGAGGCTCGGTGGTTAGAACTGAAAGCATGGTCAGAACTGAAGCAATGATGGGGGTCAATGGATGCCGAGTCTACAGGTACACTGCTGAGCTGCTCTCTGATCTTTCCTGCCAAATGTAACAGGTGCATGAAGAATTGCTGATGGTGCTGAGCAAGGATAGATAGTAGGCTGGACAGTTCACAGGGGCCCACAGGTAGGAAGGGCTTCCCTGGTGGCTCAGACAGTAAAGAATCTGCCTCAATTCAGGAGTCTCAGGTTCAGTCCCTGGGTCTGGAAGATCCTCTGGAGAAAGGAAGGCTCCCCATTCTAGTACTCTTGCCTGGAGAATTCCATGGACAGAAGAGCCTGGTGGGCTACAGTCCATGGGACCGCAAAAAGTCAGACAGGACTCATTGACTAACAGCACCACTGGTAGGGAGAGCTAGAGGCTGAGAACCAATAGAGCTCTCTTCTTTCCCCCATATGTAACACTTGCAATCCTGATCTTCACTGCCACAAATTCTCTAAAGATGGGGACAGTGCCTGTTTTGTTCATCTTTGTATTGGCTGAGCACAGCACTGCCCCAGAGGTGCTTGGTAAATGCTTTCAGAATGAATGAATGTGAACTGTTTCACAGTAGTGGAGATGGAATTAAATCTACATGGGATGCAATGTTCAATGAGTTTGAAATCTGGGTCCTCACGTTGCTGAGGGCAGATGTGGCTGGTGAGTCCCTCCCTGACATGGTGATTTTCCAGACCCCTCAGACTTGAGTGGCTTGTGTTTGAGTCAGCGCTGACCAGGCAGCCTGGATGTGGCATGAAGCTGAACTAACCTGGATGGAAGCAAACACAGTTGACTCCCAGGGCTGCAAATCTGTTTCTATTTCGAGCAATTTGTCCAGTAAACATTTATCAGGCTGTTTCACCTCACTGAGGATAAAAGAGAAGCTTTGGATCAGAATCCTAGGGGCAGATTTTGGACCAGTGGTGACATTTCTAAAATCACCAAGCAAATGTTTTCCAACTAGCCATTGTAATTCAGAATTTTAAGATCAGAAAAGGACAGCTGATCAGATGTTAAGAAGTGCACAGCCTCAGAGTTTAAAAATAGGGCAAAAAAAAAAAAAATCAGTATCAAGTTAATTTTGACTAATAGAGCCAGGTTTCTACCCAAGCTAGGTGCTCGGCTTTTATTTTTTAATTGTTCCTCCTGATATTTTAAAACCCTGTTGCGTTCTGATTCCCTGAGAAGTTGTGAGAGGTCCATTTTTAATGCAAAAGGCAGAGCTTGGGATGTGCCTAAGTGGTCTGGGGAGTGTGGCAAGGCTCCAGTGGGACCAGAGTCCACAGTCGCAGGGTGCGGCGTGGTGAGAAACTTTGGAGTCACTTAGCTCATCAATAACATCCTGATTCCTGCTGATGGAAACTTGCAGACAAAATACTAATGCCTTTCAGGAAACTGGATCTGGATTTTGTTGGGTTTTTTCTCCCGTTTGTGCTCTGTGAAGTCTCTTACGGGTCCCCCAGTGAAGTCCTTGTAACACATCTGACCTCTTCAGTCATTTCACCAAGACTTATGTGCTTTGGCAGGCTGACGTGGACTCCTCTTTTCCAAAAGATGAAAAGCATGTCACTGAAAATATTAGTCAGGCTCAAGGAAAAGCTTTGTGAGTTTTGCATAATCACAAAGAAAGAAAAAGTAGGTCACATTTGGAGCCTGTTCTGTTGGTGGAAGAAAAAAGAGGATGAAGAAGTGTCAGATGATTTAGTTTTATCGCAGCTTCTTAAGACCAAGCGATGGTGTCAGAGGCCCCGGGGTCTGACACCACACCCACATGCTTGAGTCTCCCCCAGGATGGAAGAAAGCATGTCCAAACTGGGCTCCGTGAGATGTGTGAGCCACGGGGAATGGATGGAGCCAACTGGTGTATCCCTTGTGTGTGCCTCAGAGAGATTCATTGGCAGCTGCCATTTGAATGGGAAGACAGTGTTTAGGGGACTTGTCTGGGGCTGGGGGATTCATCCTGAGTGATTTCAGTCTCAGGCAACCCAGGAGGCACTTGCCATTTCTAGTTCACTGACTGCAGTTGTCCGTCAGTGGGGTTAGAGATTGTAAACGGGGCTTGGCTACTCCAAAGGCGCAGAGACTGCCCTGATCTTTAGGACCCTGGGATTCCTTGGACCGGGTCAGATTCCTTGAGAGAGGCACTCATAGCAATGACCACCCCAGAATCATCTGATGTGAGCCAAACTCAGTGGGTCAGAGAGCTCTACACACTTGCGTTCGGAGGAATGCTTTATGTCCAAAGTATCAAACCCGGCCAGTTTCTCTGCTGCAGCTGCAGCTTTCTTAGATTCTCGGGATTAGAAAACAAAGGCAAATATGCTGTCAGTGGCCTCAGTTCTGGGTCTTGTCTTCTGTATTTTCACTTTCTTTTGCCTACTGTTTTCATTTTTTGTACCTCATATTTTGCAGGAGTCGTGGCCTTGAAAATTTGGCATGATTTCTTTTTTGTGTGTAAAGAAGAGTGCATGGTTGAATCATTAGAGAAGCTTGCTGTTAAAGGAGACACTGCAGTGATGCAGTTTGTAAAGGGAAGAATTCTTTGGTTGTGACAAATGGGCACAATTTAATGAGACTGCTTGGGAATAACCTCTGAGTTTAAAGTATTTGTTGTTCATAAATTGAGACTCTCTGTGACAGTAGATGAAGTTCTGCCACTGTATATTTGACAAAAGAGGAAACAGAATGATATAGGGATTATCTGTGACTTTTTTATTATTCATGTAACTATTCAGAACTCTTGGTGGGGGGGTCTCAGTCTGTGGGTGGATGCTGTAGTATGTTTGGTGTTTATCATGTGTGTATATAGCTATCTTGTCATCCCTAAGCTTATTGAGTCAGGGCAGACTAGGTATAGGGCCCTGAGATGATTATAGTCTATTCCCTTCCAGGTCAATGGAGGTGTTTGGGCAATTCCCAGGACCACCAAAGTTGATGTAGATTTGCATTGTGTGGAGAGGCAGAGGATGTGGAGGTAAGAGTCTGGCAGGTCTGCTGTTGGATTGGCCAGGGTCCACCAACAGGAAATCGAAGTCAACAAGGAGGCGAGTGCAGGTAGTGGAGCCAGGGCCAAAACTGAAAATGATTAGATCATTTCCTTACCGGCAAGAACGAGGGCTGTGGTAGACCAGAAAGACATGAGTGCTTTGTGAAGCCAAGGTCAACAGCCTGCCAAGTTAAAGGATGGTTGAAGCAAGAGTGGCTATGGGTAAAATGGAAAGACCTGACTCTTCCACTCACTTCTGCCTGAGCTTTGTCTCACTGGGCCTTAGTTTCTTCAACCTCTTTAACAATGTGATTGTATTAGAGGAGTTAACTTTCAAATTTACTGTGTTTAAGGCACTGTAACCCTTTCTATCGGGGAAGGCAATGGCACCCCACCCCAGTACTTTTGCCTGGAAAATCCCATGGACGGAGGAGCCTGGTAGGCTCCAGTCTGTGGGGTCGCTAAGAGTCGGACACGACTGAGCGACTTCACTTTGACTTTTCACTTTCATGCATTAGAGAAGGAAATGGCAACCCACTCCAGTGTTCTTGCCTGGAGAATCCCAGGGACAGGGGAGCCTGGTGAGCTTCCGTCTATGGGGTCGCACAGAGTCGGACACGACTGAAGCGACTTAGCAGCAGTAGCAGCAACCCTTTCTATAAAGAAGATTTTTATAAGAAAACCCTGTGTGTGTGTATTAGTTGCTCAGTTGTGTCTGACTCTTTGCAACCCCATGGCCTATAGCCCACCAGGCTCTCTGTCCATGGGATTCTCTAGACAGGAACACTGGGAGTGGGTTGCCATTCCCTTATCGAGAGGATTTTCCCAACCCAGGGATTGAACCCTGGTCTCCTACATTGCAGGCAGATTCTTTACCATTTGAGCTATAGGGAAGTCCTTAAGAAAACCCTATATACATCAAAAAAAAGTGGGTATGCTCCAGTTGGCACTGAGGGGAGCAGGACTGGGTACCAGAGCCCTAAGTACATGGCCCCTGTCTTAAATATCATGGTGATTCCTTCACCTCCCAGGGACCACATTAAAAAGTATTGGATACATTTTTAAAATCCTTTCTAGCCCATAGGTTGGTCAACAAGACTTTGAAATCAGCACTGCCTTTCTTCTAAAGCTGCTCATGGGTTTCTACACACTTTTGCATGTAGGGCAGCCCCCTCCTGATTTTGGAAGGAGTCCTTTTCACAGGGCCTGGTCTCTCTACCAATCACAGGCCAACCAGAAGTTTCTGCAGGCCAGCTGAGTAACCAGAGCCAAGAGGCCCTCGACCAGACCTGGAAGGCACTGTGGACATACACATGGTCCTCTGTCTGCTTGAAAAGACCCCACAGAGTGTTAGGGAGCCCTCTGTGCATCAAGCTCTCTAACCTTGTGGGAGGTGGGGAGTTTGGAGGCAGCAGGTGGGTGTTGAGATTCCCAGTCTGTGGGATTAGAAAGTGAAGGTGGTGGAGAAGCAGCACCAGCATACCAGCATTTACCCCACACTCTCTCCAGCTCAGTGACACGGGGCACCGAAACCCCAGGAGCACATGAGGAAGAAGAAAAAATGTCTCAAAAGCAGATGAAGGAAGCTTTTGTCAGTAACCAGAATGGAACGAGCATGCTGGAGATCACCAAGGGCTTGTGCCTGCCTGCACTCTGCATCCTGTGTAGAGGGCTCCTGATCATTCTCTCACAGCACTTATGTTCTTCTTCACATAACTCGAGGACTCGATTCTTGGTTGACTTTGCTGTCCTGATAGTTCCCCTGGTCACCACTTTTGACCATTTTCTCTTCATTTGTCCTCCTCGAGTATCTTGTTGCAATCATCCTTGGGGCAGGGCTGCTCTATGAAATATACTGCAGAAGAACTTGCTATGCCAGAATGCCTTTCCATAAAATCTGTGAAAAATTCTTGAAAGTCAGTCTAGAATCAGAACACATTCCAGCCATCTCCTATTTCCATGTCGTTAACAGTGCCTTTACTGCTGTTCCCATTTTGGCTGTGGACTTCCCACTATTTCCCAGAAGATAGGCCAAAACTGAGCTCTACAGGACAGGAGCAATGGATTATTGAGTAGGGGGCTTTATTTTGGGATCTGCAATGGTTTCTCCAGAGGTTAGGATAAAATATACAAAAGGCTCCAGATTTTGTTATCTTACAAAGTCACTGTACTCTCTTTGGCCATTAGTTTTCCTAGGAATGGGGCGATTAGTTGCTATAAAATCCATAGACTATCAGGAACATTTAACTGAATATGGTGTTCACTGGAACTTTTTCTTTACCTTAATAGCTGTGAAATTGATAACATCACTGCTTTTGATTATTTTTCCCTTAAATAAGTCCTGGATTGTAGCCATCAGCATTACTGCATTCCCCTAAATAAGTCCTGGATTGTAGCCATCAGCATTACTGCATTATACCAGCTAGCCCTTGATTTTACCCCCCTGAAAAGTTTAATTTTGTATGGCACTGATGGTAGTGGCACAAGGGTTGGTTTATTAAATGCCAACCTAGAAGGAATCATCTCTATCTTGGGGTATGTGGCAGTACACGTGGCTGGTGTTCAAACAGGGTTATATGTGCTTTAAAAAAGGTCACATATCAAAGACTGGATAAAAGTAGCATAGTGTATTCTATTGACAGCTATTGGCCTCTTCATTTGTTTTTACATAGTTCAAGTAAATGTAGAAGTAGCATCTCGAAGAATGGCCAATTTAGCTTTTTGTATTTGGATAGTTGCTTCTTGCCTGATCCTTCTTAGTAGTTTATTACTGGGTGATATAATTTTGAGTTTTGCCAAATTTGTAATTAAAGAGGCAGCAGTACCATGTTCTTGGAAATTTATCCAGTCACCCACTGCAAATAAAAAGCCCTTGGAATCCACAGTCTCCTAAGCCAAAAGAAAGGAACCCACTCTCTGTTTAATCACAGCAATGAACAGAAACTAGTTACTTTTTTTCTTGCTATCAAATGTAACAACTGGTCTAGTCAACCTTTCCATAGATACATTACACAGCAGTACCCCTTGGGCCTTGTGCCTGCTCAATCTCTACATGTTTACCAACTGCTTAATTAAATATGTGCTACACTTGCAAGATAAGACAATAAAATTTTGGTGATCAATAGGGAGAAGGCAATGGCACCCCACTCCAGTACTCTTGCCTGGAAAATCCCATGGACAGAGGAGCCTGGTAGGCTGCAGTCCATGAGGTCGCTAAGAGTTCGACACGACTGAGCGACTTCACTTTCACTTTTCACTTTCATGCATTGGAGAAGGAAATGGCAACCCACTCCAGTGTTCTTGCCTGGAGAATCCCAGGGACGGGGGAGCCTGGTGGGCTGCCGTCTATGGGGTCACACAGAGTCGGACATGACTGAAGTGACTTAGCAGCAGCAGTAGCAGCAGCACCCCACACTCTAAAGCTCTCAAACAAGGAATATTAGAAAGGAGGAGGAAACATGATAGCATCTTACTTTCCTACAGAGGCCAAGTTCAAGTTCCAAAACCAAGTCCCACTGGGGTCAGGGGTCAGTAGCCCCTTTCCTTTACCCAAAAAATCTGTCTTAGACTTCTTTACTCATGCCGAAACAGGAGCTCAAGTTTCATTCAAACTACACAGTTGGTAAAAAAATAAATAAAATCCCTTAGACTATAACAAAAATGTATACAGTCAGAAACTCAGAGTCTTCTGATGTACTTGATATAATCAAGGGAGAAAACCCGAACTTCAATGTTAATACCTGGACTGTTGTCCCAGCCCTGCTCCGGGCTGAGTGACTTTGGGCAAATCACTTGGGCTTTCCGTGCCTGGGTTGATGTCTGACAAACTGAAAGAACACCCAACCATAGCAAGGAGACAGTGAAGCACTAGCTGTGAACTTTGAGAGTGGTCGCCCTGCTCTGTAAATCTACTGGAATGGTCAGTATGCAGCGGGTGAACACAGATATGAGTACCTGGAGGGGTGGTGTGGTCCCATCTACACATGGGGTCACCTGGGCTGAGACTGCTGATCTCCCCAGCTGGCCACTGCTCTTTTGTTAAATTACCAGTACCAGGTTCGTGCCCAGGGCAGAAGCCAGTCTCCCTGCCCCCTCAACCATGGCTGAGTTTGGGCTCCAGCACCTGGAGCCTGACGCCCACTTGCCTGGCCTCCTTACTTGGCATTCTGCCTGCCTGGGACTAGGGGAGTAGTTTGGGATTTCAGCAGCACCCTACGCAGGCAATAAAAACCTAGGAGGTCAGAGGAGGAGGAAATTTAAAGAGAAGGAAGGAGAGGAAAGGGGTGAGTCAGAGAGCTCGGAAGGGAAAGGAACTGCTCCCTTTGCCAGAAGGTTGGTTATTATATGAAGAATACATGTTCACTGTAGGAAAAATGTAAAGTAAAGGAAGATAAAAGAACTTGTTAGTCACATCACCTGGAATTAATACAGTTAATATTTTAGCTGTTTTGTGGCTTTTTACATACACACACATACCCCAGTGTGTATATAAATAGACCTGTAAATGTAAAGAGGATCATAGTTCTGTACTGGTAAATGTTTTATAAGTGTCTAGAGGAGAGGCCATCACAATTGGAGCATTTGCCAATTTCCATGGTGTAAATGCTTCCACCATAGCTGATTTCCAACTACCAATGTGATGTCAACCAGCTTGCAAAATTCCTGATAATTTACCATTCAGCTTTTGGGGACCAGCAAGAGCACACCACTGACCAAGTTTTGTTTTCTAATTAGTCTTGCCTCGCTCACAATATAGGGCAAAAGTCCTTATGCTTAAACGATTGAAAATTGTCTTTATCAAATTACCTATTTTTTGAAACAGTACTGTTTCTTTTTTTGGAATTTAGAGTTGGATCACTTTCTATGCCACTAGTTGTAAATGGTGCCTATAGTTAGAATTTGCCTATTTCTCCTGTTCTGGAGATCCTTATGTGAGTGGGGAGTGGGCCCCAACTTTATTAGGTGGCAGGAATAGAAATGTAGTTGGAAGAAAAAAAGAAAAGACAAATTAATGTGATCATGCAAATGGTGACCTGGAACTGATTCTGCAGCCCATTCTCCCAGGACGGATTTGACTTAATGGAGGCAATTTTCTCCTTTGTAGTTCTTCTCCTCGGCCCAGCGGCTCAGCTCTAGACTTGTCACTTTTTTTTTTTTTCTTTTTTGGATGGAAATTGGTGCTCCTCCTGTCTGTCAGATGAAAATGGGCTGCAACTGTTTGGCCCAAGTCAAATCCACTAATCAGGTCCATGTTTTCCTTGTTGAATGGGAGCTTTGGGAAATTGCAAGGGGCAGAGGGAGTGGAGGGCTGCACTCACACAGCAGCAGAGTATGAGTGTGTTTTCATCTCCCACTTGGCTCCACGTTGAGCTGGTGGACTATTACATCTATGGTAAGAGTCAGCTAGGTGGAAAAAGGAGTTGGTGCCAAAGCTCTCCCACACTGGAGTTTTAATTGCCTTCGAAGAGGCTGAGCTTTGTGAGCTTCTGATAATAAACCTGGCTGTCCCAGGCAGGCCTGGTGAGTTCAGACAGGGAGTTTCCAGGTAAGACTGGATAGGTGTGGGCAGTGGGGTGTTGTAAGTGGGCCCTGGGCCAGGGGGAGTCCATTGCTGCAGTTCTATGAAGGGAAGGCTTAGCCTTGGCCTCCACCTCTGGAGTGTGAATATTTGTTGTTGTTCAGTTGTTAAGTCATGTGCAACACTTTATGACCCCATAGAATGCAGCATGCCAGGCTTCCCTGGCCTTCACTATCTCCTGGAGTTTGCTCAAACTTATGTCCATTGAGTCAATGAGGGAAGAAGTCGAACCTTGATTTCTAGCCCCAGGTCCGTCCAATTCCTTGGGTCATCTCTGACTCTTTTATCCCTTTCCCCACCAACCTGATACCAAGTGGTCACCTAGACTAGGCAACTCTGCCTCTGGCCCAAGAAGCTACTCCCACCTGATCCCCACTGCCTTGATCCAGATGTTCATATATCACACCTGAACCATGAGGACAGTCTTGTAATGGGCCTTCCTGATGGCTAATCTCAGTCTATAAAAATGCCATCCATATCTTTAAACACACACGCACACATTTTTAAAATCATCAACGTAATATATGTTCACAAGAATTTTAAAAATGCAGATGTTCAAAGGTGAAAAACCACTCATGGACTTAACTTCCTTGAGGTAAAAACAGTTATCATTTTTGTGAATATCCCTCAAAGAGATTGTTTAGGAATGAAAATATTCAAAACTACTTTGTAACTTCACATATTTTAGTGAACATTTTTGTATATTGATACTTCTCTAGAATGAAATCACAAATTTGGTGATATCTTTTCCTTACTTAAATAATTATATAAATAGCCCCCCACTCACCCCCCAAACAACCAAAATCCATTGGCTACATGTGGAAGGTCAAATTCCTTGGAACAGGAGGGAAGGTCAAACATCACCAGCCTCACCCACCAGCCCCCACTCTCTCTATACCACCATTTTTTTGCCTGAATACCAAGCCTGCGCGTGTTTACTCTGAGAATTCCATATGAATTGGCTTGTGTATATGACTTCTACCTCCCCCATTTCCCACTTTGTGAATTCTTTCATTCTTTAAGATTTATCTTAAATTATGTATGTGTCTGTCCCTAGGAAAACTGGGAATCTCTCGAGGGCAGAAACAGAACTTAGTTTGTATTTTTAGCAACTCATGGTCATGCCTGGCACAGGGCGGTAGGCACTCAGTAAATATTTATGGAATGAATTGGCCTCGCTTTGGCATGTCTGTTTTTATCCTCTTGCCAGTTCCATGCATTTGTTTTTATTAGTGTCCATGATTAATCCAGTATTGTATTTTCTTTTCCTCCTTTACTGTGTCTATGTCTTAACCATATTCAAATAAGAGCCCCTGGCTTGGAGCCATTCACGTCTTTAGTTGTGTCATTGCTGATGGATTTAAGACGTCATTAGTTTCTAGTGGCTTTACCATACTATTTTGGAATCCCTGAGATGCAAACTCACTTTTTCAGAGTCAACAGCCCAGAGTCAGCCCTCTTCTGCTGATGTATAGGTTTATGGAAATGCTTGAAACAGGAGAAGGCAGCATGGGTAGAATTTACGAAGTGGGAGCCCCAAGCCAGGGGGCTAACTCAGCGAATGCTCAGAGGAGGTGAAGGGGGCAGGAAACATTAAGGGCATTACGAGTAGAATGTGATATAATTGGCCCAGAGCTCTGGCCATGAGCTGTGGGATTCAGTACCTTAAAGATGGCCTGAGGGACTCTGGCCTCTGCCTGTGCTTCAGAGAAAAATGTATGTTAGTTCAGACATCACGTGCTGTTTCTTGTGGATCTGAAGATGCTTAAATATGGAGGTTTCACCTGAGGGAGGAGTAAGCTTATTTTCAACAGTTCATCAACAAACATTAAACTAGAGCTATTTTTATTCAAACTCATAGAAAAGGGAAAACTAATCAATTCCACTCCTACTGTGGGCAGTATCCATAGGGAAATTAGGATGAGCAAATGTCTGCCCTTTGGATGTAAGTTGGGACAGGTGGATCCACATTTATTGCTGTGAATCTCAGAATTTTAAGTGTCTGCCTTCGACATTCTCTTTTAATAGAAGCTGCAAGTGCATACCCAAGTAGTAAAGATCCTATCCAAACCAGCTTCAAGAGGAAGAATATTCAGTGGTTCTCTAGTGTCCAGTGTCTTCAAGGTTCCAACTCTGTAGTCGCTCTCACTCTGCCTTCCTCAGCATCAAGCTTCATTTAAGGCTAATATCAAGATGGCAGCATCAATCTAGCCATCCAACCCAGTCCTGATGGTATCCAGAGGAAGAAGAGGGACCAGCACTTCTTGGCACTTTGTCTTAGGAGTTAGGTGAGGTTTTCTAGAAGACCCCTGGAAGGTTTCACCTCATGACTCAATGACAGTATTGGGTCACCTGCCCAGTCCTGAAACCATTGCTGGCCAGGAGAGGGTGTTACCAATGATCAGTTACCTCCATCTTTAGAGCTGAGGTACCTACTTTATGGATGAACCCCTGAGCAAAGTCAGAATTCTGTTAGGGAGTGAAAAAGAAGGAATGGATGCTGGGTAGACAGTCAACTCCAACTCAAAACAAGCCACAGAGTTGGTTGCCAACTGTACAGTCTAGTGACTTTCAGTTTTTTAGTTGGTGCATTCAAACAAAGTCTAACCTAGAAAAATAAATGATAAAATCAGAGCCGTCATGGTTGTAAATCTACCCAAGATTGTGGTCATAAGACCATTGTTTGACAATCACAAGTTGAGTACTTCTTGTGTTTACATCAAAATTTTCTTTATTCCTGTCTCCTTTCATCCTTACAACCCAGTTGTACTATATGGGAAAAGAGGTCAGCTGGCCAGAGAGGACCAGTACTTACAAAGTCCAGACAAGCAGGGCTTTCAAGGAAGATATCTGGGTTGGGAATAACAGGCTGAGCCCATGAGACCAGGGGAGGTGACAGGGAGCTGAGAAGAGAAGTTTTCCTGAGTAGGGTAATGAACTGCGGTTCGGGGCTGATTCATTCATTCTGCCTGCCTGGTGTGTGTGGCCCTGGCCCATGGGTGATGTTTTCATCCAGAAGGAAGTGAAAGGCCTGTTGAGGCAGGAGCAGAGATGCTGGGTAGGACTGATTCACAGGGGGCAGAGAAGGCATGCAGGTCAAAAGCTCTAAGATCTTCACTTTGAGATGGAGTAGATATAGGTTTGCCATGTAAAATACAGAATGTCTAGTTAAATCTGAAAATCAGATAAACAGTGAGTACAAATTTTAGTATAAATATGTCCCAAATATTGCATTTTTCTTGTTGAGTCACTAAGTCATGTCCGACTCTTTGAGACCCCATAGACTGCAGCACATCAGTCTTCCCTGTGCTTCTCTATCTCCCAGAGTTTGCTGAAATTCATGTGTGTTGAGTCAGTGATGCTATCTAACCATATATTAAGATGTACTACATACTTGGCCAATACCAAAGAAAGGCAATGCCAAAGAATGTTCAAACTACCACACAATTGGCACTCATCTCACACACTAGTAAAGTAATGCTCAAAGTTCTCCAAGCCAGGCTTCAGCAGTACATGAACCGAGAACTTACAGATGTTCAAGCTGGATTTAGAAAAGGCAGAGGAACTAGAGATCAAATTTCTAACATCCGTGGGATCATAGAAAAAGCAAGAGAATTCCAGAAAACACCTACTTCTGCTTTATTGACTACACCAAGGCCTTTGACTGTGTGGATCACAACAAACTGTGGAAAATTCTTCAAGAGATGGGAGTACCAGAGCGCCTTACCTGCCTCCTGAGAAATCTGTGTGCAGGTTAAGAAGCAGTGTTAGAACGGACATCAAACAATGAACTGGTTCCAAATTGGGAAAGTAGTACGCCAAGGCCATATATTGTCACCCTGCTTATTTAACTTCTATGCAGAGTACATCATGATAAATGCTAGGCTGGATGAAGCACAAGCTGGAATCAAGATTGCTGGGAAAAATACCAATAACCTCAGATGTGCAGATGACACCACCCTTATGGCAGAAAGTAAAGAACTAAAGAGCCTCTTGATGAAAGTGAAAGAGGAGAGTGAAAAAGCTGGCTTCAAACTCAACATTCAGAAAACTAAGATCTGGTCCCATCACTTCATGGCAAATACATGGGGTAACAATGGAAACAGTGACAGACTTTATTTTCTTGGGCTCCAAAATAACTGCAGATGGTGACTGCAGCCATGACATTAAAAGACACTCACTCCTTGGAAGAAAAGCTATGACAAACCTAGACAGCATATGAAAAAACAGAGATATTACTTTGCCAACAAAGGTCCATATGGGCAAAGCTCTGGTTTTTTCCAGTAGTCATGTATGGATGTGAGAGTTGGACTATAAAGAAAGCTGAGCACCGAAGAATTGATGCTTTTGAATTGTGGTGTTCAATTTACATTCCCACCAACAATGTAGGAGGATTCCCTTTTTTCCACACTGTCTCCAGTGTTTGTTATTTGTAGACTTTTTAATAATGGCCATTCTGACTGGTGTGAGGTGATACCTCACTGTAGTTTTGATTTGCATTTCTCTAATAACTAGTAATGCTAGCATCCTTTCATGGCATACTATATACTCTTATTTGCTAAATCTAGCATCCCTACATGGATAAGAAATGAGGGGGCTCCTGAAACATCTAGATGGGGTTGACTTTCTTCTCATGGTCTCCATTCTGAGTCACGGTGTAGTGGCACCTCTTGTTCTACTCGACAAATAGTTTCAAAGCCCTATTACCTCAGAATTACCTGAAACACTTGTTAAAAATGAAATGAGGGGGCTTTCATGAAATGCTTGTTAAAGGCCTCCCTGATAGCTCAGTTGGTAAAGAATCCGCCTTCAATGCAGGAGACTCTAGTTCCATTTCTGGGTCGGGAAGATCTCCTGGAGAAGGGATGGGCTACCCACTCCAGTATTCTTGAGCTTCTCTCATGGCTCAGCTGGTGAAGAATCCGCCTGCAGTGTGGTAAACCTTGGTTCAATCCCTGGACAGGGAAGATCCCCTGGAGAAGGAAACAGTTACCCACTCCAGTATTCTAACCTGGAGAATTCCATGGACTGTTTAATCCATGGAGTTGCAAAGAGTCGGCCATGACTGAGCAAGTTTCACTTGCTAAAAATGCAGATATCTGAAAAATACCGTGGCCTCCAGTGATTTTGACACTGGACCCAGCTATGGAAGACTACTTCAGATTTTAAGTTTCTACGGGTGAGGAGTCCCTTTGTTTGTTACAGTCAATAAAATTTGTTAAAAGTACGAGTGAATGAATGAATGATTCATCCCTGAGGAATCCTCATTGGCTTAACCTTGTTTGTCTTGTAGAACCCAAGAACCTCAGGAGCACAGGCATCTTTCTTTCCGTTTCTTTTCTGGTCGTGAGAGTCATGGGAAAGAACTTGGGTGTGAGGCGAAATGGAGAGAGACTTGGAGAGCAAAGAACAGGAATGAGACAAGACAGAGCAGGAGAGAGCAGAGCCCACGGCAGGGGGCTGGCCAGACACGGGGCAAGAGTGTGTGCATGGGGAGGTGGGCCAAGTTTTTAATCACCTCCTCAGGCAAAGAGACTTGCGATTTCAAGTTGAGAACAGGTCCTCAGTTATTTTCACAGGATTCCTTTAGAGTCTGACTTGGCACGTACTTAGCTTTGCAGAGGGAATGACCAGGATGCTTAAAGCATGTTGGAAGTGCTTCAGTGGAACGTGGTGGGTGGCAGGTAATGACCGTTTTACTAATCTTGATAATTCCCCACTTCAGCAGGGTACCTCAGAGCATCTTTCCCACAGCACATATCTCTGCAGGCTTAGCTGTGGGGAGACTAGATTACTGTCCTGAAACATTAAACCCGTAATGGACCCAGCCATCTACAGGTCTCCCAAATGGATGTGCCCCAGTGCCCACATTTCCTCCAATGCAGAGAATCACAAAGGAGTTTTTGGTTCCAATTTTTCTGGTGAGAGGCTCTGCCTGATGGCTGAGAACCTGCTTCCAATCCCAAGTGAAAGTCTGCCGGGTGACGTCATGGACACCTAGCTCTCTGCCTGCCCACTGAATCACAGGTCCCCTCTCAATCTGCTCCCCCATCTGTGTAGCAGGGATGCTGCCACTGGGCCTCAGGGCTCTGGGAAATGCTCAAGCCATCTGGAATCTCAGCAGCATAAGGCTCCTCGGCAGGGCTCTGGGTCAAGGCAATGAGGAGAACATTGACTCCCCTGGTTTTTTCCTTGTGATTTTGGTTCCGTTCCTCCTGCCCTCGCTTTGCCCAAGCTCTCCCGTGCACCAGTCTGGGCAGACCAAAGCTGTGCTGCGGAGGGCCTGCTGAGTGATGGCTTCGTGACCCCCCTGTAGTTTGGTTAAATCTGGAAGGTTTCTTTGGTTCCTGGGGGCAACAGTGAGACCCCTGTCCTGCAGCCCTTACCTTAGAAATAAAGAAGACAAGTTTCTATGTTGAAATTAAACTAGTAAATTACATCATACACGATTGAATAGCCAGCCTCAGGAATACCCAAGTTAGGAAATTGTCCATAAAAACATATAGAATCACAGGAATCTTGGGGAGGATGGACTAAAATATTATTTCGCTCATAATTTAAAAAACAGAAATCATACCATACTGATGTTGTGGTGGGTGGTTAAGAGTTTAGTTGGCTAAGCCGTATCTGATTCTTGCAACCCCATGGACTGTAGCCTGCCAGGCTCCTGTGTCCACGGGATTTCCCAGGTAAGAATACTGGAGTTGTTTGCCATTTTCTTCTCCAGGGCATCTTCCTAACACAGGAATGAAATGCATGTCTCCTGCTTGGCAGGCTGATTTTTTACCACTGAGCCTCCTGGGAAGCCACTCTGTGGTTGGGAGAAAGAGTGTAAATCGAAGGGCTGTAAAGTTAGTGTAGAGAGTAGGGAAAAAACCCTCCAGGAGCCAGATGTGGGTGATACCTTTTCAGATGTTGGGGAGGACAGTCTTGGCTCTGTGGGCAGTTTCTTTGTCTAAGCCCAGGTGGGGGCGGGAAAGAGTGCCTTGGCAGGAGAGCCCTCCTATGCTCACCTGGTACCCCTTGTTCTGAAGTTTGCCTTCCTCTGCCTCCTGCCTTCAGGAAAAACAGGCATTGATCAGGTGGTTGCAAACATCCTGCCCACTTAATAACTATATTTCCAACTGAAAGTTAATAGATGAGCATCCTTGCTGGGAACTGTATGTCTGTATCTTTCAATGTGCTGACAAAATTCATGTTTCTGAGCCTTGGAGCCTAAAGAAATGGATGATGGAAGGTTGACCAAGATCAGGCTCACCTGGTGGTGTCTCCCTGGCTTACTGGTGGCTTTCCCCAGCCACACCTTTGAACTGTGCACATGCCCCTGGACGTTAGCACAGACACAGCATCAGCAGGATCTTACAGTGAGTCCCACCTCTTTGTTTCCCCAGGCTTCTCCCCAAGGCCATCATGCCCAGAGTAGAGTTTAATGACCATGATAGCTACTCCATTTCTTCTGAGGGATTCCTGCCCACAGTAGTAGATATAATGGTCATCTGAGTTAGACTAGTGTATATGCCTCTCCACCATCAGCCTCACTCCTGATTTGATTTCTGGCTTGTTTCCTTTCCATTTCTACAACTTTTGATCTTACTTTCTCTCTACTTCACTTTTCTCCTGTTATGGAATTAAGTCCTCTGGACCCTGCTCAGGCCCTAGCCTGGTTGAGGCTCTGTTCCCTGCCACGTAGAGGGCTCTTTTCCCATCCTGGTTCCAGCAGCTGAATAACCAAACTGAAGCTGAGATCCACACAACACAAGTGTTATTCAGTGGCTACGGAATGGAGAAGGGGGACTGAGTTCACAGATCAACTTTTCATCCATGTGGTAAGAGAGATTTAATTTTAAAGAATGAAGACAAAAGGCAGAGGAGTGAGGCTGATGGTGGAGAGGCATATACACTAGTCTAACTCAGATGACCATTATATGTACTACTGTGGGCAGGAATCCCTCAGAAGAAATGGAGTGGCCATCATGGTCAACAAAAGAGTCTGAAATGCAGTACTTGCATGCAATCTCAAAAACGACAGAATGATCTCTGTTCATTTCCAAGGCAAACCATTCAATATCACAGTAATCTAAGTCTATGCCCCAAACAGTAATGCTGAAGAAGCTGAATTTGAACAGTTCTATGAAGACCTACAAGACTTTTTAGAACTAACACCCAAAAAGATGTCCTTTTCATTATAGGGGACTGGAATGCAAGAGTAGGAAGTCAAGAAACACCTGGGGTAACAGGCAAATTTGGCCTTGGAGTACGGAATGAAGCAGGGCAAAGACTAATAGAGTTTTGCCAAGAAAATGCACTAGTCATAACAAACACCCTGTTCCAACAACACAAGAGAAGACTGTACACATGAACATCACCAGATGGTCAACACTGAAATCAGATTGATTATATTCTTTGCAGCCAATGATGGAGAAGCTCTATACAGTCAACAAAAACAAGACCAGGAGCTGACTGTGGCTCGGATCATGAACTCCTTATTGCTAAATTCAGACTGAAATTGAAGAAAGTAGGGAAAACCACTAGACCATTCAGGTATGACCTAAATCAAATCCCTTATGATTATACAGTGGAAGTGAGAAATAGATTTAAGGGCCTAGATCTGATAGATAGAGTGCCTGATGAACTATGGAATGAGGTTTGTGACATTGTACAGGAGACAGGGATCAAGACCATCCCCATGGAAAAGAAATGCAAGAAAGCAAAATGGCTGTCTGGGGAGGCCTTACAAATAGCTGTGAAAAGAAGAGAAGCGAAAAGCAGAGGAGAAAAGGAAAGATATAAACATCTGAATGCAGAGTTGCAAAGAATAGCAAGAAGAGATAAGAAAACCTTCTTCAGTGATCAATGCAAAGAAATAGAGGAAAACAACAGAATGGGAAAGACTAGGGATCTCTTCAAGAAAATTAGAGATACCAAGGGAACATTTCATGCAAAGATGGGCTCGATAAAGGACAGAAATGGTATGGACCTAACAGAAGCAGAAAATATTAAGAAGAGATGGCAAGAATACACAGAAGAATTGTACAAAAAAGGTCTTCATGACCCCGATAATCATGGTGGTATGATCACTGACCTAGAGCCAGACATCCTGGAATGTGAAGTCAAGTGGGCCTTAGAAAGCATCACTATGAACAAAGCTAATGGAGGTGATGGAATTCCAGTGGAGCTATTCCAAATCCTGAAAGATGATGCTGTGAAAGTGCTGCACTCAATATGCCAGCAAATTTGGAAAACTCAGCAGTGGCCACAGGACTGGAAAAGATCAGTTTTCACTCCAATCCCAAAGAAAGGCAATGCCAAAGAATGCTCAAACTACCGCACAGTTGCACTCATCTCACACGCTAGTAAAGTAATGCTCAAAATTCTGCAAGCCAGGCTTCAGCAATATGTGAACTGTGAACTTCCTGATGTTCAAGCTGGTTTTAGAAAAGGTGGAGGAACCAGAGATCAAATTACCAACATCTGCTGGATCATGGAAAAAGCAAGAGAGTTCCAGAAAAGCATCTATTTCTTCTTTATTGACTATGCCAAAACCTTTGACTGTGTGGATCACAATAAACTGTGGAAAATTCTGAAAGAGATGGGAATACCAGACCACCTGATCTGCCTCTTGAGAAATTTGTATGCAGGTCAGGAAGCAACAGTTAGAACTGGACATGGAACAACAGACTGGTTCCAAATAGGAAAAGGAGTATGTCAAGGCTGTATATTGTCACCCTGCTTATTTAACTTCTATGCAGAGTACATCATGAGAAACACTGAACTGGAAGAAGCACAAGTTGGAATCAAGGTTGCCGGGAGAAATATCAATAACCTCAGATATGCAGATGACACCACCCTTATAGCAGAAAGTGAAGAGGAACTAAAAAGCCTCTTGATGAAAGTGAAAGTGGAGAGTGAAAAAGTTGGCTTAAAGCTCAACATTCAGAAAACAAAGATCATGGCATCTGGTCCCATCACTTCATGGGAAATAGATAGGGAAACAGTGGAAACAGTGTCAGACTTTACTTTTTTGGGCTCCAAAATCACTACAGATAGTGACTGCAGCCATGAAATTAAAAGACGCTTACTCCTTGGAAGGAAAGTTATGACCAACCTAGATAGCATATTCAAAAGCAGAGACATTACTTTGCCAACAAAGGTCTGTCTAGTCAAAGCTATGGTTTTTTCTGTGGTCATGTATGGATGTGAGAGATGGACTGTGAAGAAGGCTGAGCACCGAAGAATTGATGCTTTTGAACTGTGGTGTTGGAGAAGACTCTTGAGAGTCCCTTGGACTGCAAGAAGATCCAACCAGTCCATTCTGAAGGAGATCAGCCCTGGGATTTCTTTGGAAGGAATGATGCTAAGCTGAAACTCCAGTACTTTGGCCACCTCATGTGAAGAGTTGACTTACTGGAAAAGACTGATGCTGGGAGGGATTGGGGGCAGGAAGAGAAGGGGACGACAGAGGATGAGATGGCTGGATGGCATCACTGACTTGATGGACGCGAGTCTGGGTGACCTCCAGGAGTTGGTGATGGACAGGGAGGCCTGGTGTGCTGTGATTCACGGGGTCACAAAGAGTTGGACATGACTGAGCGACTGAACTGAACTGAACTGAACCAGGGAAGGGCTAGGGCTTTCTCAAGTACTGAGTGCCACCCTCTTACTAGTTTCTTCTGATCCTTAATGTTCATTTAATATGCCTGTTGACTTAAAAGATAGTCACAACATAGAAACTGAAAGTTATCTTTTATTTGGTGGAAATTTTTAAGACCTCAAGCCCCGACCGAAGACAGTTTCTCAAGTGACTCTGAGAGAACTGTTGGAGGTGGGTGGGGACGGGGGTGTTCCATGGTGAGGGGGTGGGTTCCGGGGCTGGAGAAGGATCAGGTTAGACAAAAGTTTGCAACAAAGGAGGCAAGTAGTCTTCAGATGATGTTCACATCAAAGATTATTGTTAATTAAGGAAAGCCAGATATCTCAAATTAAGGAATTTAGCACTGTTCTATATATGGGAAGATGCAAGTGTCTGGGCTTACTGAAATCATTCCTTTCATATGCATCTCAGCTATCTGGGGCCAGCATCCTGCTTCTTGGTTTTTCACATCCTTAGAGTGGCTGCAAAGGACAGCTGCTGGATCACAGACATTGTTCTCCTTTTTGGGCACTCTCAGGGCTCAGAAATTCACATTTAGAAGCCCGAAATCACTGATGGCTGTGACATCCTTGTTTACTGACATGACAGGAAACACTCAATTTCACTTGCTAATATAGTAAGGTTAACATATGATGAGACTCAAAGTCTGCTGGAGGTCAAATTGGTCACCATCTTGGTCCCAGCTGGTTCCATCTGGTTTTTTGGTTGGTAACTTCCTTTCTTATCTCTGGACCCTTTAACTTAAAGATTTATGTTGTGTGTATTAGTCATTCAGTCACGTCTGACTCTTTGCAACCCCATGAACTGTAGCTCACCAGGCTCCTCTGTCCATGGAATTCTCCAGGCAAGGATACTAGAATGGGTTGCCATTCCCTTCTCCAGGGGATCTTCCCAACCCAGGGATAGAACCTGGATTTCCTGCATTGCTGGCAGATTCTTTACCATCTGAGCCACCAGGGAAGCCCTTATAAAGATTTATGTTAACTCTTGCTAAAGATGGGGATTCACTGCTGCTAAGTCACTTCAGTCGTGTCTGACTCTGTGTAACCCCATAGGGGATTCACTGGTTTTGAGCAAAGACTTGGGGCAATTTTGGAAACATACCCACTGTTGTTGAACCCAAGTTCATGGGCCTAACACACAGAAACAAAGTTTGGAGGAGGAAAGGTTTACTGTAGGGCCAAGCAAGGAGAATGGGTGACTCATGCTCAAAAGAGTTTAAAGACTTTAGGGTGTATGACCTTCCTCTGATTGGTTGGTGGGGAGGTAACTGGGTGGTGCTCTAGGAATCTAAACCATCAGCCTTCTGGTTCCAACCAGTCTGGGGTCCAGACTTGTGCTCAGCCTGAAGTTCCCATCCTCCCTCTGGGTGGGACCCTAGTTCCTTCAGAAGAACTCAGAGATTTATATCAGATTGTTATGTATGTTCCTTCAGGAGGAACTCTGAGTCCTGTGACTCTATTGTTCTAATTATTAACTGTTTGAATCTGCCCTCTGAAACTCAGGGAAGGCCTAGGAGGCTGATATCTTTTTCCTACAAATAAGAATTGGGGACACAGAAAAGCTTTTGTATGCTGGAGAGTCCCACAGGGTCCTGCTTGGTTTCACTGCCCTTTAAAGGCCAGGATGGTGCACAAGCAGCCTTGGGGTTCATTGCGAGCCCAGGGACTGGTGTATCACAGCCTTCAGAATCTTTCCTTAATTCTGGTGTTCTGCCTGCAAGAGGTCAAATGAGGATTCCTTTCCTGTCACTCCATGGATGTTGACTTGCCTTCTCATGACCATTGTCTGAACCTTTCCCACAGTGAAGCCTGGGAAAAGGGGCTGCTTCTCAGAGAGGCGCAGGGGCTGAACCTTTGTGCTCTGTGATTTCTTGGTTTCCTCTGAGGATACTGTCCTTGCACCAGGCCCTCTAGCCTAGACTCCTGCAAGCAGTCTGGGAGGGGAGGGAGTGGAGGCCAGTCTGTGCACAAGTTAGGCTTTTGCCAAATTGGAAAGTCTGCGGGTCCCCAATGGAAACACCGGATTTCCTCTTGTTCCATGGCCCTCATGCCCTACACCCACCCATCCCAGGCAAGTTCCTTCCCTCTTCCTGAATGTTGGTTCTTTCTGCGGCTTTTATTCAGTAGGCTATATTTCTTCTTATCTTCCATAAGAACTGAACTGTGGTTACAAGCACGTGAATGTAAACCACCCAGGGCCCCCACCTCCCGCCCGCTCCTCCCTTTGTCTTGGCAAACACTCAAAATCTGATAAAGCAATTTGGCCTATCTTTTCTGCAGTCTAAAACTTCCATGTGTTGTATACATGCTTCTTAATGAGGCTAGCAACTCCATCCGACTTGCTAACTCAGCTCCAATGTCCAACAAGGTGCGGGAACTGGAAGGAAACTTAATAGAACTGCCTCATTTAACAGATAAAGAAACTGAGCCCCAAATATGCTAAAAGACTTGCCTGGGGACCTACAGTTAGCCAACGGGAAAGACTGAGGGCAGAAGAAGAGTCATCAGAGGATGAGATGGCTGAATGGCATCACTGATGCAGTGGACATGAACTTGGGTAGACTTCAGGAGACAGGAGGCCTGGTGTGCTGCAGTCCACAGGGTTGCAAAGAGTCGGACACAACTGGGCAATTGAACAACAACAATGGGAGAGTGTATCACTGGCTGTTAGAAAATACTTGAGTCATTTTTAATTAACAATGAGGTCAGATTCTGTGCAATTGGTTGCTAAACATTTAAATATAGTAAGATTATTTACCCAACAGTCTAAACACTAGAAGCATCCAAAAAAGTACAGTTGTTCTGAAAGAAACACCTATAAAGTAACTACTCATTAAAAAAGAATAAGTCCAGTGAACTTGAGGAACTTATTATATGCATGTTATATGTTCATGGTGTCAACTAAAAAGATGTACAACTTGAGAGTTGCGACTTAAGTTTTATCTGGGGCAAAATAAGGACTGTAGCCCAGGAGGCAGCACCTCAGATAGCTCTGAGAGACTGCTCCCCAGCTGCAGTGGGGGGAGGTCAATATATACGGTTTTGGTGAAGAGGGAGTTCAGTACCATGAAGCACTCATTTTACAAAAGATCTGTTGTTAGTCATGAGGATCTGATGTCACCATGAAGGGATTTGGTGCTTCTCTAGATATATGCAGAGTACATCATGAGAAAGCTGGACTGGATGAAGCACACGCTGGAATCAAGATTGCCAGGAGAAATATCCATAACCTCGGATATGCAGATGACACCACCCTTATGGCAGAAAGTGAAGAAGAACTAAAGAGCCTCTTGATGAAAGTGAAAGAGGAGAGTGAAAAAGTTGGCTTAAAGCTCAACATTCAGAAAACAAAGATCATGGCATCCGGTCCCATCACTTCATGGGAAATAGATGGGGAAACAGTAGAAACAGTGGCAGACTTTATTTTGGGGGCTCCAAAATCACTACAGATGGTGACTGCAGCCATGAAATTAAAAGAGGTTTGCTCCTTGGAAGAAAAGTTATGACCAGCCTAGACAGCATATTAAAAAGCACAAGCATTACTTTGCCAACAAAGGTCTGTTTAGTCAAGGCTATGGTTTTTCCAGTAGTCATGTATGGATGTGAGAATTGGACTATAAAGAAAGCTGAGCACCAAAGAATTGATGCTTTTGAGCTGTGGTGTTGGAGAAGATTCTTGAGAGTCCTTGGACTGCAAGGAGAGCCAACCAGTCCATCCTAAAGGAAATCAATCCTGAGTGTTCATTGGAAGGACTGATGTTGAAGCTGAAACGCCAATACTTTGGCTACCTGATGTGAAGAGCTGACTCATTTGAAAAGACCCTGATGCTGGGAAAGATTGAAGGTGGGAGGAGAAGGGGATGACAGAGGATGAGATGGGTGGATGGCATCACTGACTCAATGGACATGAGTAAACTCTGGGAGTTGGTGATGGACAGGGAGGCCTGGTGTGCTGCAGTCCATGGGGTTGAAAAGAGTTGGACACGACTGAGCAACTGAACTGAACTAGAGATTGAGGAGATGCAAGGATTGAGATCATAACATCTGTTCCTAAAAACATCCAACTATTTAAAGCCTTGTCCCACCAAATTCCCTGGAGCACAGAGTGCTTCACTCCACCCTGAACTCGCTCCAGGTTGTTGAAAGTCAACAACTATAGCAGCAGGGGATTCAATTTCCTAGAGGCAGATGGCAAATGCCTTTGTTGTTCAGTCTTTGGCAATGCCCTTGGTAAGTTCCAATTTGTAGGTGACAGTGATGTGATCTAAAGGCCTGTCATCTGCATATTAGTGGCATCATGGGTGCCCAATCCATGCAAAGAGGACAGGACAATCATATTCAAATGAGCAATCACAGTAACCACAGGATAGTCTTGCTGCCAACACAAAGGTCTCAGTTCATTCATTACATTTGATAGATAGCAACTGTTTCAAAGTATTGAATTGCCATTTTGATGCCAAGCAGGGCCCTGTAGGACTCCTGGGCATGAAGGCCATTTTGTCTGCCATTTCTTGTAGTAAGACTCCAGCCTCCATGACCTTCTCTGAGTTCTAAAGAGCAAAACAGTTATTAATCAAGAGAGGAGCAGCCATGAAACCACCTGAGCAAGACTAAAGGGACCAGAGAGGCTTATCAAGATTAGGAGACCAGATCCCCTGAGGTCCTGTTTTTGTTGTTGTTTAGTCATTAAGTCATGTTCAACTCTTTTTCCACCCCATGGACTGTAGCCCTCCAGACTCCTCTGTCCATGGGATTTCCCAGGCAAGAATACTGGAGAGGGTTGCCATGTCCTTCTCCAGGAGATCTCAACCCAAGAATCAAACCCACATCTCCTGCCTGGCAGGCAAGTTCTTTACTGCTGAACCATTAGGGAAGCCCATTGAGACCCTGAAGACACCCTGATCTTGTCAGCAACCCTACCCTTTTGAAACTTTGCAGAAGAAAGAATGTAGAACTTTTACTGCCTTGATCCTTATAACATTCCCCTCTCTGACTATACGTGCTCAGTGGTTCGGTCCTGTCTGACTCTTTGCACCCACATGGACGGTAGCCTGGCAGGCTCCTCTGCTCATGGAATTATCCAGGCAAGAATACTGGAATGGGTGCCATTTTGTACTCCAGGGGATCTTCCTGACCCAGGAATCGAACCTGTGTCTATTGCATCTCCTGCACTGGCAGGCTGATTCTTTACTCTTCTGCCACGTGGGAAGCCTGACTATATAACCTCTCCCTATTTACTAGGGGGGTGGTGGGCACAGGTCTTGAGGTTCTCACCTACTGTGTTCCCCTTTTGCCTGGCAAAGAAATAAAGCCACTCTTTCCTTCTCCATAATTCTGTTCCTGTATTTCTGTTTGGCAGTGGTGCACAGAGAGCCAAGATTTTGGCATTCAATTTCAAAAATATGTACCTTGCCGAATAAATGCCCTCTTTCCCAATCATTGTGCTCTTTCAGTATTTAGATGCCTACATTCCAAATATATAATTAATCCAGAACTGCCCAAATCCTGACATTCTGAGTAAACAATCTTAAACCACAAATGTACAAACTTGTTTCAGTATACAAAGCCACAAGAGATACATTGTAGAAGTATGTAGAAAGAAGAAATAATTTATAATATTCATTTTGGTCTGTTGTTTTCTACACTCATCTTGAGAGACAAGATTCATGATGTTTCATAGATTTTTAAAAAGTTTGGACAAAATAGTCCATGAGTTAGGACATACGATATCTTAAGTACTAGATTCTCAAACTAGCTGCCAGGTCATTCTTTTTCATTTCATTCATTTTTTTTTTTTTCTTTTATTCTACTCTTTGGGGGTCATCCGACCCAGAAACTGAAGGATTGTGGTCCTGTCTTGATGTGCATTCCTCTCATGTCTAATTGAGGGCTGGACATGAGAGCCCTTCTATATGATTCTATAATCATGTGAGAATGTTACCCAGTTCAAGGTTGGTCTGCTCCCCACACAACAGGCCAGTTAACCAAGAGACAAGTTGTTGAGCTTGGGCTTCCCTGGTGGCTCAGTTGGTAAAGAATCTGCCTATAGTGTGAGAGACCTGGGTTCAGTCCCTGGTTTGGGAAGATCCCTTGGAGAAAGGAATGGCTACCCACTCCAGTATTCTGGCCTGGAGAATTCCATGGACTGTATATCCATAGAGTCTCAAAGAGTCAGACACTACTAAGTGACTTTAGATTTTTACCTGCAATACAAGAGACCCCAGTTTGATTACTGGGTTGGGAAGATCTCCTGGAGAAGGGATAAGCTACCCACTCCAGTATTCTTGGGCTTTCCTGGCAGCTCAGCTGGTAAAGAATCCACCTGCAATTTGGGATACCTGGGTTCGATCCCTGCATTGGGATGATTCCCCTGGAGAAGGGAATGGCTACCCACTCCAGTATTATGGCCTGGAGAATTCCATGGACTGTATAGTCCTTGTGGTCGCACAGAGTCAGACACATGACTGAGCAACTTTCACAAGGTGTTGAGACATGGAACACAATGACAGAGAAGATGGCAGACTGATGTCTCAAAATAACCATCTTGTCAGGGGTCTGGATGCCAGGTTCTTTTATAGGACAGAGAGAGGGAGGAGTTGAGCAATTAAAAATATTATCTTGCAAATATCTCCTGGAATGGCCAACCTCTGGAACGGTTGCCTTAGCTTCTTTTATCTTTTTGGGAGAGGAAGGGTTCCCTGGGGCAGGTCATTATGTGTGATTATAATGACAAAAACAATGAAAAACAAAGGTTAAAGTCAAAGAAACAGATCTCTCATGGAGTCAGAATTGGCTCTCACCTGCAACAAGAACATCACTCTCATCCCCTAAAACTGTAGCATAGACCTTGGAAAGCTTAACTTTCCACAGAATCCATTATGTGTCCCAAATGTGCCACTTCATGGCCCTTCACACACTGTATTCAGTGATCTCTTTCTCCAGCAGATCACAGCTGCCGTGGGGCTGGTCATCATCTCTTCCCTGGCATGGCATAATCAACTCTTGCTGCATGTAAACAAAGACCGGCTCAGATTCTTGTTCTGTCTCATACACAGCCATTCAGTTAGTCTGGAGTCTAAAACCCCAAAAAGATGTCCTTTTCATTATAGGGAACTGGAATGCAAAAGTAGGAAGTCAAGAAACACCTGGAGTAACAGGCAGATTTGGCCTTGGAGTACAGAATGAAGCAGGGCAAAGGTTAATAGAATTTTGCCAAGAGAACACACTGGTCATAGCAGACACCCTCTTCCAACAACACAAGAGAAGGCCCTACACATGGACATCACCAGATGGCCAACACTGAAATCAGATTGTTTATATATCTTGCAGCCAAAGATGGAGAAGCTCTATACAGTCAGCAAAAACAAAACCGGGAGCTGACTGTGGCTCAGATCATGAACTCCTTATTGCCAAATGCAGACTTAAATTGAAGAAATTAGGGAAAACCACTAGACTATTCAGATCAGATCAGATCAGTCGCTCAGTCGTGTCCGACTCTGTGACCCCATGAATCGCAGCACGCCAGGCCTCCCTGTCCAGGAGACAGGGATCAAGACCATCCCCGTGGAAAAGAAATGCAAAAAAGCAAAATGGCTGTCTGGGGAGGCCTTACAAATAGCTGTGAAAAGAAGAGATCAGATCAGATCAGTCGCTCAGTCATGTCTGACTCTTTGCGACCCCATGAACTGCAGCACGCCAGGCCTCCCTGTCCATCATCAACTCCCGGAGGTCACTCAGACTCACATCCATCGAGTCAGTGATGCCATCCAGCCATCTCATCCTCTGTCATCCCCTTCTCCTCCTGCCCCCAATCCCTCCCAGCATCAGAGTCTTCTCCAATGAGTCAACTCTTCGCATGAGGTGCCCAAAATACTGGAGTTTCAGCTTTAGCATCATTCCTTCCAAAGAAATCCCAGGGCTGATCTCCTTCAGAATGGACTGGTTGGATCTCCTTGCAGTCCAAGGGACTCTCAAGAGTCTTCTCCAACACCACAGTTCAAAAGCATCAATTCTTCGGCGCTCAGCCTTCTTCACAGTCCAGCTCTCACATGAGAAGTGAAAAGCAAAGGAGAAAAGGAAAGATATAAACATCTGAATGCAGAGTTCCAAAGAATAGCAAGAAGAGATAAGAAAGCCTTCTTCAGCGATCAATGCAAAGAAATAGAGGAAAACAACAGAATGGGAAAGACTAGGGATCTCGTCAAGAAAATCAGAGATACCAAAGGAACATTTCATGCAAAGATGGGCTCGAGACTATTCAGGTATGACCTAAATCAAATCCCTAACCATTATACAGTAGAAGTGAGAAATAGATTTTAGGGACTAGATCTGATAGACAGAGTGCCTGATGAACTATGGACAGAGGTTCATGACATTGTTCAGGAGACAGGATCAAGACCATCCCCAAGAAAAATGCAAAAAAGCAAAATGGCTGTTTGAGGAGGCCTTACAAATAGCTGTGAAAAGAAGAGAAGCGAAAAGCAAAGGAGAAAAGGATGGATATACCCATTTGAATGCAAAGTTCCAAAGAATAGCAAGGAGAGATAAAGTCTTCCTCAGTGATCAGTGCAAAAGAAATAGAGGAAAACAATAGAATGGGAAAGACTAGAGATCTCTTCAAGAAAATTAGAGATATCAAGGGAACATTTCATGCAAAGATAGGCTCAATAAAGGACAGAAATGGTATGGACCTAACAGAAGCAGAAGATATAAGGAAGAGGTGGCAAGAATACACAGAAGAAGTGTACAAAAAAGATCTTCATGACCCAGATAATCACAATGGTGTGATCACTAGAGCCAGGCATCCTGGAATGTGAAGTCAAGTGGGCCTTAGAAAGCATCACTACGCATAAAGCTAGTGGAGGTGATGGAATTCCAGTTGAGCTATTTCAAATCCTAAAAGATGATGCTGTGAAAGTGCTGCACTCAATATGCTAGCAAATTTGGAGAACTCTGCAGTGGCCACAGGACTAGAAAAGGTCAGTTTTCATTCCAATCCCAAAGAAAGGCAATGCCAAAGAATGCTCAAACTACCGCACAATTGCACTCATCTCACACTCTAGTAAAGTAATGCTCAAAATTCTCCAAGTCAGGCTTCAACAATACGTGAACAATGAACTTCCAGATGTTCAAGCTGGTTTTAGAAAAGGCGGAGGAACCAGAGATCAAATTGCCAACATCCGCTGGATCATCGAAAAAGCAAGAGAGTTCCAGAAAAACATTTCTGCTTTATTGACTATGCCAAAGCCTTTGACTGTGTGGACCACAATAAACTGTGGAAAATTCTGAAAGAGATGGCAATACCAGACCACCTGACCTGCCTCTTGAGACTCTGTATGCAGGTTAGGAAGCAACAGTTAGAACTGGACATGGAACAGCAGACTGGTTCCAAATAGGAAAAGGAGTTCGTCAAGGCTGTATATTGTCACCCTGCTTATTTAACTTATATGCAGAGTACATTGTGAGAAATGCTGGGCTGGATGAAGCACAAGCAGGAATCAAGATTGCCAGGAAAATTATCAATAACCTCAGATATGCGGATGATACCACCCTTATGGCAGAAAATGAAGAAGAACTGAAGAGCCTCTTGATGAAAGCAGAAGAGGAGAGTGAAAAAGTTGGCTTAAAGCTCAACATTCAGAAAACGAAGATCATGACATCTGGTCCTATCACTTCATGGCAAATAGATGGGAAACAGTGTCAGACTTTATTTTTTTGAGCTCCAAAATCACTGCAGATGGTGACTGAAGCCATGAAATTAAAAGATGCTTACTCCTTGGAAGGAAAGTTATGACCAACCTAGACAGCATATTAAAAAGAGAGACATTAATTTGCCAACAAAGATCCATCTAGTCAAGGCTATGGTTTTTCCAGTAGTCATGTATGGATGTGAGAGTTGGAGTATAAAGAAGGCTGAGCACCGAAGAATTGATGCTTTTGAACTGTGGTGTTGGAGAAGACTCTTGAGAGTCCCTTGGACTGCAAGGAGATCCAACCAATCCATCCTACAGGAGATCAATCCTGAGTGTTCATTGGAAGGATTGATGTTGAAGCTGAAACACCAATACTTTGGCAACCTGATGCGAAGACCTGACTCATTTGAAAAGACCCTGATGCTGGGAAAGATTGAGGGAGGGAGGAGAAGGGGACAACAGAGGATGAGATGGTTGGATGGCATCACCGACTCAATGGACGTGAGTTTGAGAAACTCTAGAAGTTGGTGATGGGCAGGAAGCCTGGCATGCTGTAATCCATGGGGTCGTAGAGAGTCAGACACAACTGAGCAACTGAACTGAAGAGTCAGTCATGTAGACAGTTAAAAATTAGCCAGTATCCTGGTCTTCCAAAACATAAGCCAACCTAAAGGTGTCACAAATATTTGTATTTATAATGTTTCTCAATCAGCTATAGGCTTGTGTGTACTGGGGCTGCAGAGTGGTAATCATATGTGCTTTTAGCTCTTTAACAGACAGAAACACGCCCTGTTTGTTGTTGTTGATGGTGGTGACAGGTGCCCCAAATCAAGGTAGGAACTTAATAACAGCTGCTGTTGACAGAGTAGCAGGGCTGATGTCTAAACACTCATTATTATATCTGGTCACTGAATCTGAGAGTTAAGAGTGAATTAAAACAATTCATTCATTAGGGATTTTGTTTACCTATAATGGAATGTCTAAGTAATAGGGCTTAAACAAGGTAGCAGCCCATTTTTCTTTCAATCTAGAATTGGTACCAGCTGCTCAAGGAAGTCTTATAGTTGGTCATAGGATGGTTGCTAAAGCTCCAGTCATCAAATGTGCATTTTAAGTGTGAAAAAGGGAGAAGAACTCTCTTAAAAAAATAATCCTCTTTGATAGACCCACTCAACAACTTCGTGGCCCAAGAGTATATAGTTATGGCTATACCTCTCTGAAGGAACACTAAAAAATACAGTTTTTTGGTTGGGTACTTGTCTTACAAACACAGATGGATTTCTGTTAGAGGGAAAGAGAAGAGAAAGAATATTGTGTAGGCAACTAGCCTCACTCCTCTCCTTTGGCTCCTCAGACATACCCTTCTTTCTGTATGTGGAATAGACTCTCTATTATCAAGAGAAAAGGCTCTGAAGCCTCATATAGTTGGCAAGATTAGAGCCCTGGGTTTCTGGGGGGTGTAGGGTCCTCTCCATCAGTTCTGGATACAACTCCTTGCAACTGAGCAGTAACACATCTAACCTACAGTACTGGGGAGATATAAAGTAGCTACGATAAAAAATTTGCTTTATAAAAGGAGTTATGGAAAACAGAGCAGTCACTGTTCTTAGCAGTGACGATGCCTTGTTCTAATGGCAAGAATTCCTGTTCCTTGCCCTCCATGACCCTTATCTCTCTCTAGGAGTTATTCATCATTCATTATTTTCCAAGACCACTTCTGGGGTGGGCAGGGGGAGGACACCTTCTCCGGGGCTATACACATCATCAAGTCTACTTCTTATGGATGAGAATGGCTGCAAATCAGATTGGGGTCTTTTGACAATAGAGTTCCCTCCAAACTTAGTAGGCTTTTCTGGCCAATTCCTCATGACTTGTTTCCTTTAGTTTCTAGTTTATGAGTTCTGCCCATGTCCCTACACTTACTATCTGCTACATAATGTATGCTGCTGATCATTGCTGAAACAGTGACCTCCAGTGGGTGATCACACCCTTGGCAGCAGCCTTACAACTTCTGTCTGATGGGGTTCCACCCACCCCTTTCTAATCAAGCAGACTGTCTGCCCCCTGCCAGGGTCCAAGTGTGGGCCTCTCAGGCAGCAGATTGCAGGCTCAATGTTGAGCACGCCTTCTTAACAGAGTGGTATTTCTTTCCATCTCACTTGCCAGCTGAGTTGAAGAACTCAGGACTTTGCTAGGACTGAAAAAGCACCACCAATATTTTAAATTTTTCCTACCAACTTCTTTAACACCACAGCTTTAGTCAACAAATCTGTGACTTTCCACTGCATAGCAGCTGCCAGATGGACCAAATACTTCATAGAAGAGCGAGGGGCACCTTTTCAGCCCACAGTATCTAAGTCCTAGGCGTCTGCCCTCCCTCCCTTGCTTATCTAGTTCCACATTTTAGGTTCTGTTACTTTAATTTTACTTATTTATCTATCTCTCCATCTTTTGGCCACACCACCCAGCATGCAGGATCTTAGTTCCCTGACCAAGGATTGAACCCATGCCTCTTTGCAGTGGAAGCCCAGAGTCTTAACCACTGGACCACCAGGGAAGTCCCAGCTTCTGTTACTTTTCGTTTCCCCACTTTTAGGTACCACACTGTACGTTCGTTTGGAGTTTAATTCAGCTAATTTGTTGGATTTTGAAAAATCCAAATAATAGTGATTAAACAACATGTTGTTGTTGTTAAGTATCTAAGTCATATCCAACTCTTTGTGACCCCATGGACTATAGCTTGCCAAGCTTCTCTGTCTGTGGGATTTCCCAGGCAAAAATATTGGGGTGGGTTACCATCTCCTTCTCCAGGAGATTTTTCCAACCCAGGGACCGAACCCATGTCTCCTGCATTGGCAGGTGGATTCTTTACCACTTAGCCACCAGGGAAGCCCTGATTAAACAGCATGGGGGTTATTTTTCCTTCCATGTCTGCTCATAAGGAATGCCGCTGTGAGCCCCACCCAGGATTTCCACTTTCATCTCATTGGCCAGAACACTGTTGTAGAGCTCTACCTCCTCCAAGAGAGGCTGGGTAGATGGATACATCACCACACCCAGGAACATACAGAAGAGAGAGAGAAGGGTCGTCAGGTAGACAGCCACAGCTTCTGACTTTACCTGCTTGTTGATCTTAGGAGGTCCGATGGTGGTGGGGCAGAGATCCCCAGGCAGGGTGCCTGGGTAAGTCCTGTGCAAGTGCAAAAGGGTGAGGTTGTCAGGAGCAGGCAGGGAGGTGCTGCTGTAGAGAGGAGCAAGGCCCTGGCCCATGAGGCAGGGTTCTAGTCCTGGCTCTGTTACTTATTGTGAGAGCTCAGGCATTTAATTAGCCTTTCTGTTTCTGTTCTTTTTTCTGAGCCTTTAAAAACTGCAAACTAACAATACCTCCCTGCAGTAATGTTGGGAAAATTAAATAACAGAATCAGTGGAAAGGGCTCATTTAGAACAGTGTCTGATACATGGTTATGCTTAGAAAATGTTAGTCAGTAGCCCGTGTTGGTAAAATGGATGCCCTTGTTTTGTAAGGTGGTTGTAGGAGAATAAACAAGACAGGGAGGAAGCAGCCAGCACCGAGGACCAATTTACCCCCTCTCCTTGTAGCCAACCCCAGTACTTTTGCCTGGAAAATTCCATGGACAGAGGAGCCTGGTGGGCTCCAGTCCATGGGGTCGCTAAGAGTCGGACACGACTGAGCGACTTCACTTTCACTTTTCACTTTCATGCATTGGAGAAGGAAATGGCAACCCACTCCAGTGTTCTTGCCTGGAGAATCCCAGGGACGGGGGAGCCTGATGGGCTGCCGTCTATGGGGTCGCACAGAGTCGGACACGACTGAAGCGACTTAGCAGCTTGTAGCCAACAGTCTTTTCTCTCCCGGCTCTGACCTCAGGGTCTTTGCACGTGGGGTTCCCTAGTACTCTTGCCTGGAAAATCCCATGGATGGAGGAGCCTGGTAGGCTGCAGTCCATGGGGTTGCTAAGAGTCTGGCACGACTGAGAGACTTTACTTTCACTTTTCACTTTCATGCATTGGAGAAGGAAATGGTAACCCACTCCAGTGGTCTTGCCTGGAGAATCCCAGGGACGGAGGAGCCTAGTAGGCTACCGTCTACGGGGTCGCACAGAGTCCAACACGTCTGAAGTGACTTAGCAGCAGCAGAAGCAGCAAAAACAGCCTTCCCACAGATATTCTTGCGCCTCCACCTCTCACTTCATTCAGGTCTCTTCCCCAGGGCCCTTTCCTAATCCCCACCCCACCCCACCCCACCCCCGACCCGTTCCTCCAGGGCCTCTGACACTGCTGTAATTCTCTTCCCAGTGCTAATCACCATGTGACCTTACCCTATTCCATGGTTACCAATGCACCTTCCTCAGAACACAAGCTTCTCCAGGCTCAGTGGGAATGTCGTCTGTTTTGTTCTGGGCTCAGCACATGATGGGCACTCACTGAACCTCTTGAAGAAGTCAGTGCTATGCTATGCTATGCTAAGTCACTTCAGTCATGTCCGACTCTGTGTGACCCCACAGACAGCAGCCCACCAGGCTCCCCCGTCCCTGGGATTCTCCAGGCAAGAACATTGGAGTGGGTTGCCATTTCCTTCTCCAATGCATGAAAGTGAAAAGAGAAAGTGAAGTCGCTCAGTCATGTCCGACTCTTAGCGACCCCATGGACTGCAGCCTACCGGGCTCCTCCGTCCGTGGGATTTTCCAGGCAAGAGTACTGGAGTGGGGTGCCATTGCCTTCTCCGAATAAGTCAGTAGTCAATATTTAATCCACACTGGTTTCCTTTTAAAATGTGAGGATTTTCTAAAAATCAAAAGAGGAACCCAGTCTGGTAGGAAGAAAGACTAGATGGAGGTGGAAGAATTTAAACTTAGCAGAGGTCAGAACAGGAGAACATTTAGAAGCCAGGACAGTTGGAAGAGAGTGTTGGTACAGGACTTCCCAGTGTCAATCAGATTTTGAGGCAAGATCTGGATAAGCCAGGAGACCTCTTCACATCCTCCCCTAGGTTCAGGATTTAGCCTTGGGTTTCATGTGACTCTGAGCCTGTGACTTTGGGTAGATGATTGGTTTCACTCAATTCATGATTTTTCTTTTTTTTTTTTTTTCATTGTTAGCCCCCTCCTCTGGCCCCGGAGAAAATTTTAATTTAATTTCAGTTCTAACACGCACAATTAAATGCTACGAAATAAGTGTCAGGTGGGATTGAGGATCGCAGCAGAAAGAGGTATTAATCATTATAATCTCTAAATTTTGTGGATGAGGTCACCCTGCTGAGAATACATGGCTCAGCTCAAAGGAGATCCAAGTACGGTGGTCGATTCTAACACCATATCAATAAATTAACTCAGGGACAGAAGCATTTATTTGGAACGTTAAGGCTGTCAGCTTCAAGTTACTCAAAATTAATTTAAATTATCACAGCTATTTGCTTGAGATGGGAAACTAATTGGAGAATTAAGCATGGTAGATAAAAGTGAACTGCACTGTTGCAGTGGCTCTCCAAGTCCACAAATTCTGCTGCTGCTGCTGCTAAGTCACTTCAGTCGTGTCCGACTCTGTGCGACCCTATAGACAGAAGCCCACCAGGCTCCCCCGTCCCTGGGATTCTCCAGGCAAGGACACTGGAGTGGGTTGCCATTTCCTTCTTCAATGCATGAAAGTGAAAAGTGAAAGTGAAGTCGTTCAGTCGTGTCTGACTCTTAGCCACCCCATGGACTACAGCCTACCAGGCTCCTCCATCCATGGGATTTTCCAGGCAAGAGTACTGGAGTGGGGTGCCATTGCCTTCTCCCCACAAATTCTACTCCCTCTTAAAGGTAAAGGTAAAATCACTCAGTTGTGTCCAACTCTTTGTGACCCCGTGGCCTGTAGCCTATCAGGCTCCTCCGTCCGTGGGATTCTCCAGGCAAGAATACTGGAGTGGGTTGCCATTTCCTTCTCCAACTCCCTCTTAAAACGGGTCAGTCTTCAAGATGAGCTTTTAGACTTTAACACATATCAGTCATGGAGGGATATTGGTATTTGTAATGATTGGCAGACTTCCGTGTCTTCTCTGTGTCAGCATTCTGTTCACTGAGATATTTGGTACTGGATTGTTTCATGGGATACTGTGAACATACCACATTTCTCCCAGTAGCGTTGTAAGAGCGTGTGTCTTTGCATATCCCCTGAGTCATCTCAGATCGTTGCAGTGGATGGGAATGCCTCTATGCCCTTTATTTGTAGAAAAATCCACAAAAGGAGTTGATCAAATAGGAAGCTAGAAAGATTACTGGTAAATTCCAAGTTTTAGGTACAGAATTGAAAGGTTATATAGTTCGTGAGTAACTCCAATAAGATTAAGTCTCTTGATGGTGTCGGTACATTTGAAATCATTTTTCCTTTTCTGAAAACTCCACTGTCCAGAGGGTGTACTCCCAGCAGCCATGTTGATACCTTGTGACCACATGTCCTTGGCCATAACTGATGGATGGACTCCTGATGGACAAATGATCCAATCCTAGCCAATCAACTGTATTCACCACCAATGTACTAATTGACAACTTTTGAGTTACAAAGAGCAGGAAAAACAAGGTTTATTTCTCTAAGTTGTTAAAACATTCAAATATAATGTATTACAAAGATCAATGTTGTTGTTCAGTTGCTAAGTTGTGTCCAACTTTTGGTGACCCCATGGACTGTAGCACTTCAGGTTTCCTTGTCCTTCAGTATCTCCCAGAGTTTGCTTAAACTCATGTCCATTGAATGGGTGATGCCATCCAACCATCTCATCCTCTGTCGTCCCCTTCTCCTCCTGCCCTCAATCTTTCCCAGCATCAGGGTCCTTTCCAATGAGTCAGCTCTTCACATCAGGTGGCCAAAGTATTGGGAGTTTCAGTTCCAACATCAGTGCTTCCAATGAACACCCAGGACTGATCTCCTTTAGGATGGACTTGTTTGATGTCCTTGCAATCCAAGGGACTCCCAAGAGTCTTCTCTAATACCACAGTTTGAAAGCATCAATTCTTTAGCACTCAGCCTTTTTTATGGTCCAACTCTCACATCCATACATGACTACTGGAAAAACCATAGCTTTGACTATACAGACTTTTGTCAGCAAAGTGATGTCTCTGCTTTCTAATATGCTGTATAGATTTTGCTTTTCTTCCAAGGAGCAAGCGTCTTTTAATTTCATGGCAAGTTTTCATTTATTTATACATCTCCCACTAGACTATGAATGCCTATAGGACAGGGAATTTACCTTTTGACAATATATCCAAGTGCCAAGTTCAAGGTCTGTTTCTCAGTATACTTTCATATGTTAGATACATGTTGAAAAAAGTGGAAAAGAAGCGAAAGTGTTAGTTGCTCAGTCACATCCAACACTTTGCAACCACATAGACTGTAGCCTGCCAGGCTCCTCTGTCAATGGGATTTTCCAAGCAAGAATACTGGAGATGGTAGCCATTCTCTTCTCAAGGCAATCTTCCTGAGAAGATAGATTCTTTACCATCTGAGCCACAAGGGAAGCCGTGAATGCATGTTGCCTAAATACAGTCTGACATCGAGGGGGAAAATTCTCTATTGCTCTTAAGTTTGGGTCTCTTCAATCACTTATTTTCCAAATGAACATCTAACCCAATATGTTTAACTCTTGTTTTCACATGTATGGAACCATCTGAACTGTGACTAACACCTTGAATCTTTAAAATTTTAATTTTAAAGAATCTTTTAAAAAAATAGTTTAAATTATTGAGTTTACAACGTGACAGACACTATGCTGGGGTGGGTAGTGTATTGATGAACCAGACATTGTCACTGTACTTGAGAACCTCTCTGTGGAGCATGAGAAGCCTTAGAGACCATTTAACTCAACTTTCTCATTTTACAGATGAGGAAACAGAGACTCCTAAGAGTTGTTCAGCCTGATGGAAAAATGTTTTGATTTATTCATAAAACTTTAATATGTCTGTGTGGAGTTACTGTTCAGTGAGAGGTGTTACTTATTTGGGCCAAATAAATTGATTTTTGTCCATGTATGGATTATCTTTTCTTTGATCTTGCCTTTCTTTTTAATAGGCGCATGATTATGTAGATGATATTTACTAAGCTTTTGATTTATAAGGAACCAGTTAATAGCTGGCACTCCAGTTCTCTGGAAAATCACAGCCTACTCTACTAGAAATTTCGTTACGGTTCCTGAGGAATAAGGTCATTTATTCTTGACATGGCTTCTGACACCTCTCCCATTTGTTATTATTTCTTGTTAAATCACTTCCTGAGAAGGCTTGAGAATGTCTTCCATCTTAGATGGCACAGTTTATATTGACTTTCTCTAGCTGAAAGTGAGGTTCTAAGAAGAGAATGAAAGGAGTCATTTTTCTGTGTTTACAGAGGATGGAGGTGAAAATCTCTTTGGAGGAGAAGGAGAATTGGCCAGGGAGTTCAATTAACCTTGCACTGGGACGGATGGATTGTGCGCTGGGCACTCGGCATGTTTGGACAGGGGGAGGTGAAGGGAGAGGGATATCACTGCCACCCTCGCACAGGAGGCTGCAGTAGCCACGTGCAGCCTGGGGAGTCTGTCACTGAGCGAGCCACAAACCCAGGAAAAACCAAGGAGTGGTCAGGGCTGCTCACCCAGAAACCTGGAGAAACATCTCTCTGCAGGAGACAGCTTTGGGGTTGGCCTCACATAGGTTGCTTTCAACAGTTTGCAAAAAAAAAAGAAGAGAGGAGACTAAAAGCTGGAGGCTGTAAAGAGACACAATTCTATCTGAATGTACATGACGAAGCCAGGACCCCAGCTAAGCTTAGGACTCGCAGTGGTTTGAGGGAGAGCCACATCTCCCTGTGGTGTTGACCGGCTCTTCCTCTTGGTCGTACTGTAGAGCAGAGCTCTGGAACGGAGAGACCTCCTGTGCGTGCACTTGGGCCCATCAAGGCAAATGGACATAGATCTAAGCTTCCTAGGAATGTGAACTCTTCAATATGTGCAGCACCCCTCTGCAGTCTTCAGGGGAGTCTAGTCACACAGCCTTTGGGGTGGATGTGAGTTTGATGGGACTTTTCCTGGCAAAAGTTATCTCATTTTCTTACTGATCAGGGAAATGCCCTGAGGAAGGTCAGCATTTCAGTGTTCTTGTCTGGGAGAAGGGTGTGTGTGTGTGTGTGTGTGTGTGTGTGTGTGTGTGTGTGCACCCATGCCTCTGCATATCTGTGTGTGTCTGTGTGTGTGCATCTGTTTCTGTGTGTCCCTCTGTGTGCATTTGTGTATCTCTCTGTGTCTGTGCATCTGTATGACAGTGTGTGTATACACTATGTGTGCATCTGTGTGTATATCTATCTGTGTGTATCTGTGTTTCTGTGTGTGCCTCTGTGTACTGTGTGTGTCTTTGCACCTCTGTATGAGTATGTCTCTGTGTGTGCATCTCTACATGAGTGCATTTGTGCATGTGCACAACCATGCATCTGTGTGCATCTGTGCATCTCTGTATGACAGTGTGTGCATGTATTTCTGTATCACTGTATGTGTGCATGTTCACACAGGGTGGAGGGAACACAGCAATGGGATGGGGAGGGGCACTAGGTCCCTGACTCAGAAAGCAAGCACCCTTCTTCCGTAATGCTCTCCTGCCATATGTTCTATATGAGACGGCTCACTGTTGTAACAGGAGTTTTTGTTTTTCCCCCTCCCAGGCGTGAACAAGTCCAGGGGAGGTCACCCTGTCACTGCTGGAGGAACACCTCATTTCCAGGTCCTCCACACAAGCCCGACTATGAAATGAACCAAGCAGGGACTGGCCGGACACTTCCTTCCTTTCTTCATTGACGCTCCGGGCCCAGCGATTGTTCCCCTGTTGCTCTGATTGTGAACCGTCCTCTTCTTGCCAAAGCAAACAGCCTGGACTGGAGGAGGAGCTCCTCAGGCTTGTCTGCCAGCCTGAACATGAATGTAGGCCGAGCAGATGACAGCCCGCGTTCCCGAGGGACGTGGGGCCCCGTGGGGCCTGGCCCTCAGGAGCAGGTCCTCTCATGATGCTGGAGCCTGGGAGTGAGCACCATGCCCATCACCCAGGACAATGCCGGGCTGCACCTGCCCCTCCTCTACCAGTGGCTGCAGAACAGCCTGCGGGAGGGCGGGGATGGCCCGGAGCAGCGCCTCTGCCAGGCGGCCATCCAGAAACTGCAGGAGTACATCAGGCTGAACTTCGCTGTGGACGAGAGCTCCATCCAGCCTGACCGCAGCCCCCCTGGGATGGAGATCTGCACGGTGTACCTCACCAAGGAGCTGGGGGATGCGGAGACTGTGGGCCTCAGTTTTGGGAACATCCCTGTGTTTGGGGACTATGGGGAAAAGCGCAGAGGGGGCAAGAAGAGGAAAACCCACCAGGGCCCTGTGCTGGATGTGGGCTGCATCTGGGTGACGGAGCTGAGGAAGAACAGCCCGGCCGGGAAGAGTGGGAAGGTGCGCCTGCGAGACGAGATCCTCTCCCTGAACGGGCAGCTGATGGTCGGAGTTGATGTCAGTGGGGCCAGGTGAGTGGGGGAGCACCAGCCGGCACTGGGGGGTGGATGTGGGACCCTTGTGGCTCACTTATGCCTGATGCTGAGGGCTGTGAGTCCTCCCGTGGTGAGAAGCCAACAGCACTTATCCTATGGAGGGAAACTACACACTCTTGAGATTTTGCGGTATTTACGTGTTTGTTTTGCTTCATTCTCTCTTAGAAGACTCAGGCTCAGAGTTTTTCCTTTTTTCTTGAAACTTGGGGTAAGAAAAAAAAGAAATAGTACATGATAAGAGGATGAGAAATATTACATTGAGTTAGACCCTCTTTTCTACTCAACCCAGCATCTTACCTTCAACCAGAAGGCCATAGATTGGGTCCTGGGTATGTTTCCATCTGCCTGTCCCTATGACCTTTGCCACCAACCCACAATTCAGAAGCCTCTTGAGATGCTTAGAAATGTCTTTAGATCACCACCCTGCCATTTCTTCATCCTGGGAAGATCCCCTTGGATCTCATCTCAATGAACATATTTCTGTTTTCTATCCATGTGGCCACTTACCATGGCAGTAAGTTATGGTTGGACTGTTTTGTTGTTTCGTGAGTGAATTATGGTCCCCAAGACCCTCAGAGAAGCTATTATACTCATGGTTATAGTTTTATTACAATGAAAGGAATCAGATTAAAATCAACAAAGACGCATAGCATCCAGGAGAGACCAGGAGCAAGCTTCCAGTTGTCCTCTCCTGGTAGAGTTATACAGAAGTACTCAATTCTCCCAGCAACAACGTGTGACCACATATATGGAGTACTGGGGAGGACCGAGGAGCTCACCCAAGTCTTGGTGTTTTTATTGGGGGTTAGTTAGTCACCTAGATACCCCAAGCCTGTGTAGCTGACCTTTGTTACTAAATATCCAGTCCTTCCAGAAGTCAAACTAATACCACATGATCTGAGGCCCCCAGCAGAGATCACAGTATTAGCATAAACTGTCTGGTGTGGCCGAAGGCCTCAGCTTTACAGTGACACTCTGTTGCTGTTCAGTCGCTCAGTCATGTCAGACTCTCTGTGACCCCAGGGACAGCAGCACACCAGGCTTCCCTGTCCTCCACTTTCTCCCAGAGTTTGCTCAGACTCATGAAATAGGAAACGGGCCTGTGGGTATTCTAAGATGCACCCAGGATTTTTTTAGTCAAGTATGGTAAGACATGCAGACAGAGGAACAACTGTCACGAAAGAAGGAGTTTATACCCCAGATGCCTAGAGGCAGGAGGCATAGCGCTGTGTGCAGAGCCACAGGGGGAGGCACCAGCCTTGGTCAGGAGGCTGAGGGTGGGAGGGGAGAACAGGGCCCAAAGCCTTTATTAGGGGTTTCCGGGGAGAAACTGGGTGAGACGTGGTAGGTACACTGAGGAATCTTAGGATAGGATAGCTTTAGTAATTTCAGCAAGCTCTGAGCTATAGGGATGGTCTCCAGTTGTCCAATACCTGACCCTGACTAATTTAGACAGAGGAATAGAGACTTGATATGTGGTGGTGGTGGTGGTAGTTTGGTTGCTAAGTTGCATCTGACTCTTGTGACCACGTGGACCGTAGCCTGCCTGGCTCTTCTGTCCATGGGATTCTCTAGGCAAGAATACTGGAGTGGGTTGCCATTTCTTCTCCTGGCGTGATGTGTGAGAGTTGGTTAAAAGAGACAGTTGGGATTTGAGCTCTGGACTGGTTGGTTAGTGTTACTGATATCAAAGGCACACTCCTCAAGAGAGTTGTTTGCTAGCTCTAGGAGTTAGCTGCCCCTGATGGATAGGAGGGGCAGTCTCTCCAGGATCAAGTCTCCAAATGCCAGAGCATCAAGAATATAGGAACTAAGAGAACAGCCAGTGTGCTGGGCTCTGAATATTTTCCATGGCTAAGGGACTAAATCCTCCAAACAAAACTTTTTCACTAGGCCACAGTCATGGCTCTGAAATTCTCTTCTCTAAGGGGCTGTTTGTGTGTAGGCCAGGTGATGAAGGGCTAGGTGAAAGAAAGTCTACCCAGGAGGTCCTCAGGTGTAGGCGTGGAAGAAGGAGAAGGCCAAACCCTCTGCTTAGTCTTCAAGACACAAAAGTGAATCAGGCAGTGAGACAAGGGCTTTTGGAGTCCTGGTCTCCCAGTGCCCAGAACAACCAGGACATTTACAAGACAGGAGAGAAAAAGACTGGGTTGATTTTTCAAGATTGACTCCTTAGTTCTCTGGCATAATTATAACAAAAACCATTTATTGAGCAGTTACGGCTCTAGGGACTCTCTCGCCACTGTCATTTAATACCTATTGCAACTCTATATAAGGGCTTCCCTGGTGGCTCAGATGGTAAAGAATCTGCCTGCAGTGCAGGAGACCAGGGTTCGATCCCTGGGTTAGGAAGATCACTTGGAGAAGGAAATGGCAACCCACTCCAATATTCTTGCCTGGAGAATTCCATGGACAGAGGATCCTGGCGGCCTACAGTCCATAGGCTTGCAGAGTCTGAAGTGGCTGAGCATGAACAGGAGCCCAACTCTGTAAAGGACAGCTTTAGATGAGAACCTTGACCACAGAGAGGGCATGTGGCTTACACAAGGCCGCCTGAGAAAGAGGCAGAACCAACTGTGAACTTGAGCCTAGCCGCCGCCACAGTCTGTGCTCTTGAGCCCTGTTCTATACCACCTCAAATCTCGAGTCCTTGTCATGCCATCTGGTGCTCAATTTCATGGGTGGTTTACAGTGTCACAAAGTACCTCCTCGACTTCAGATCAGATTAGATCAGATCAGTCACTCAGTCCTGTCCGACTCTTTGCGACCCCATGAATCGCAGCACACCAGGCCTCCCTGTCCATCACCAACTCCCGGAGTTCACTCAGACTCACATCCATCGAGTCGGTGATGCCCTCTGTCGTCCCCTTCTCCTCTTGCCCCCAATCCTTCCCAGCATCAGTCTTTTCCAATGAGTCAACTCTTCGCATGAGGTGGCCAAAGTACTGGAGTTTCAGCTTTAGCATCATTCCTTCCAGAGAAATCCAGGGCTGATCTCCTTCAGAATGGACTGGTTGGATTTCCTTGCAGTCCAAGGGACTCTCAGGAGTCTTCTCCAACACCACAGTTCAAAAGCATCAATTCTTCGGCGCTCAGCCTTTTTCACAGTCCAACTCTCACATCCATACATGACCACTGGAAAAACCATAGCCTTGACTAGCTGGACCTTTGTTGGCAAAGTAATGTCTCTGCTTTTGAATATGCTATCTAGGTTGGTCATAACTTTCCTTCCAAGGAGTAAGCGTCTTTTAATTTCATGGCTGCAGTCACCATCTGCAGTGATTTTGGAGCCCAGAAAAATAAAGTCTGACACTGTTTCCACTGTTTCCCCATCTATTTCCCATGTAGTGATGGGACCAGATGCCATGATCTTAGTTTTCTGAATGTTGAGCTTTAAGCCAACTTTTTCATTCTCCACTTTTCACCTTCATCAAGAGACTTTTTAGTTCCTCTTCACTTTCTGCCATAAGGGTGGTGTCACCTGCATATCTGAGGTTATTGATATTTCTCCCAGCAACCTTGATTCCAGCTTGTTTCTTCCAGTTCAGCGTTTCTCATGATGTACTCTGCATATAAGTTAAATAAGCAGGGTGACAATATACAGCCTTGGCGTACTCCTTTTCCTATTTGGAACCAGTCTGTTGTTCCATGTCCAGTTCTAACTGTTGCTTCCTGACCTGCATACAGGTTTCTAAAGAGGCAGGTCTGGTGATCTGGTATTCCCATCTCTTTCAGAATTTTCCACAGTTTATTGTGATCCACACAGTCAAAGGCTTTGGCATAGTCAATAAAGCAGAAATAGATGTTTTTCTGGAACTCTCTTGCTTTTTCCCCATGATCCAGCGGATGTTGGCAATTTGATCTCTGGTTCCTCTGCCTTTTCTAAAACCAGCTTGAACATCAGGAAGTTCATGATTCACATATTGCTGAAGCCTGGCTTGGAGAATTTTGAGCATTACTTTACTAGCGTCATAGACAAAAGGACAGTAAGTGACAAGAACAAACTGTAAGGCTTCCACTTACCCAAATAGACAAGGAAAACAGAAGCCACTCCCTGTTCTCTCCTACCATCTCTTATGTAAGGAACTCAATTTTCATATAAACTTCCTTTGGCAAACTTACATCTAGCCTGAACTTGAGGACTAGAAGCACTTTGAGATTAAGTGTCAAGGAGCTGAAAGTGTTTTGAATGTTCTCAAGATATCCTTTTTCACTCTTTGCAACTAACTGTTTGCTTCAACACTAGATTTTCCCACATACCTATGTAGGTTTTGTCCTTAAAAAGTGGTGAGTGGGAATTTGGTTCTGCAGAAACCCCAATGTACCTCTCTCCGCCTCTGCAGACAGCCCCCTCAATGACTGTACATTCACCATTACTTGTAAGCAACAGATTTCAGGTGTCAACACGCTAACTTCCCTGTCCCCCCACCAACATGACAAGTTGGAATATCACTTGGAATTATAATAAGAGGCATGCTTTTGGGGCAAGCCATTCTGCCCCTTCTCTTGAGTTTGATGTTAAATTCAAAAATCCCTTAGATGATGTTATGGGTTGAATTATGTGTCATGCCCCTCCAGATTCACCTGTTGAAGTCCTACCCTCCTCCCCACCCAGTACCTGAGAATGTGGCTTTATTTGGAAGTAGGGTTGCTGTGGATGTATTTAGTGAAGATGAGGCCCTATGGGAATAGGGTCAGCCCCTGGTCCAGTATGACTAGCATCCTTACATAAAAGGCAGATCTGGGGACACAGACATGCATGTGAAGGCTGGGGTCAGGCTGCCACAAGACAAGGAACTACCAGAAGTTAAGAAGTTCTATAGGGTCTATGGGGTCACAAAGAGTTGGACAGTACTTAGTGAACAACAGCAAGAGAGGGACCCAAAACAGATACTTCTCCCATACTCAGAGGGTGTGTAGCTCTGCCAACACCTTGATCTTGGACTTTTAGTGCCAAAACTAAAAGACAAATTTCTGTTCCTTTGGCTACTTGGTTTGTGGTACTTTATTGTGACGCTCTAGCAAACTAACACACGTGATATTTTGACCCTGTCACCTGCGGCCGGTCAGTTATTCAAACAATTTCCTCCCTGACAAGGTCACTCTGGAAACTTTACAGCATTGTGGATGTTTTTGGAAGAGGACGCTCTGAAAATTGTGTGTGGGTTAAGTGTGGGAGGAGCAGGTGCAAAATGTAGAAGATGAGCTCATGGTTGGCTTATTTTAAAAATTAGCTTAGGGGCAGTTTGGAAAGATCATCCCTGCAGGAAGAGCAGAGAATTCACAGCCATAGGTCTGATACCAGTCTGCAGCCCTAGAACCATTTTCAGAGTTTAACCTGAGAGCGTCTCAAACTTATCCCCAAACCGCAGACCCCATTCTGCTCTCTCCCTGACTGACACTCCCAAGGTCTGCAGTTTGCTTTCAGGCTCCCCACGTAGCTCTGGGAACCCCTCATGCTTTTGAGTTATGACAGCATCATGGTAGAGTGAACTTCTTGAGAACTTTCTGAGGTGGGGAGGGGTGCCAGTAATGGGTGCTGTCACACGCCACATCTTGCAGGCATGGCTGGTAAACACATGGAGGAAAGCTTTTGTTTGCAACTCTATCATATCTACTCTGGGGAAGATGAGGTTTTCTGGAATGTTCTATTTATATCTTTTTGGTGAAGGGAGAACTGGGAAGATTTTTTTTACATTATTTCCTACAAGGAATACTTTGTAACCCCAGTTCCTCCCCTCCACCATCCTCCCTCCCTCCCCTAGCTTTCTATAAGTAAAGCAGATCTGTTCCCTGAGGACAGATTGTTCCAAATTGGTAACAAGATGTGGAATTAATTAAAATACAACCCACACACCAAAACAAAAACAAGTAGCCTTTTCTGAAAAGTAAGAGGGCCCATGTTCCACTGAAAATGTATTTTTTCAGGGTATCAAACTCAACTGGACTGTTTGGTACATGAGGGAATATGAGCAGGGCAACACAGTGCAGAGAACACATGGGCCTGGGCGAGGCGGATCTGGCTTCTAGGCCCACGTGCTGGCCGTGTGGGCAAATGACCTCAGCCACGCAAGGCTGATGCTTCCCCCAGCGGGGTCGTTTAGTGAGTGAGCTAAGAAGATTTACTTGATGTCCTGAATAGGCCTCTGGCACATGTCGATGTTCAGTCAAAGGTAGCTTTTCACATCCTTCCTGGTTGGCCTCAGGCGACCTGAACCCAGGCCACAGCCTGAACAAAAGGCCTCTGAGTTTGAAGGGCAGCACCCGTGTGAGTGCTTAGTTGCTCGGTCGTGTCTGACTCTTTGCAACGGCCCCATGGACCATAGCCCCTCAGGCTCCTCTGTCCATGGGGATTCTCCAGGCAAGAATACTGGAGTGGGTTGCCATGCCCTCCTCCAGGGGGATCTTCCCAACCCAGGGATCCAACCCAGGTCTCCGGCATTGTAGATGGATTCTTTACCCTCTGAGTCACCAGGGAAGCCCTTAAAGGGCAGAGAAGAGCCTAAAACTCTAGGAGTTTGCTCAGCAGGAAAAGAGAGTAATCTTCAACCTAGAAATCAGGGTTATATTCAGACACTGGGTGACCTGTAATCGCGTGAGTATCAGCCTGTAGGAAACAATGCTGGTGTCTTCAGGAAAGGGTCCTGGAGCCCCTCAGGGCCAGACCCCACCTTTGAGTTACTGGGGTGTGAGATACATACATGGTCCACGGAGAGGGGCCAGGGTACTGGGCTGGCAGGAGGACCTGGGGAGCTTAGGGCCATTGGCCAACTGAGACAGGAGAATTACTCCTGGGCTGTCTAGCTGGATGTCAGCCCTGGCCAGAGGTAACCTTCAGCTCAGTACCACTGCCTTTAAATTGTGTGTAAAATTAAATTTAGGGTTGTTACAAGCTCAGACTCTGGTTACCCATGGCAACCCTGAGTTCTCTCTAGGTTATAGCAGATTTTAAACAGAGTGTCAGGAGGCTGCTAGAAGGTGTTACTTGGAGAAATGACTGCAGGTAGGGATGTAGGAGACTGCAGGAAGGAAGAATTGCTAATTATAGCTTTATAATGGAGTCTCTGGGGCCATTACACACAAGAGTCCTCCTGCCTACCTGAATGTGCCCATAGCACCCAGTGCTCTATTGGAGACTGTATATATAGTAAGAGGTAGTCATCCTGATGACCTAGAACATTCAGGAAAGGTTAAATTATATTCAGTTTGCTGTTTAAGGAGCCAGAGAAGCGTGTAATACACTTCTGAGAGATTTCCATTACGGAAGGTTAAAAGGAAAACAAGTTTCAGCATTTAAAATTCAATTATCTGGAAACTTCATCAAGTGGAACAGCCCATTCCCCAAGGATGCGGCATCCATGGAGCGTTGCAAGGGCCTTACATTCATGCCCACTTCATTCTTCTCTGCCCTGCTAGCCCCACGTGCTGTTTCGTTTCATATCATGCTTTCTGGAAGGCAGCCCAGATTTCATCCGAGTCCTATTTTCTCATTATACCGAGCAGGAAGCTAAGGTTCTGGGAGGAGGTTTCCTGGGGTCAAGAGCAAGGACCAGAATTCAGGGCCTCTGACTCAAATTCTAAAACTTTTTCTTCAACACTATAGTAACCAATGAAATTAGATTTCTTTTTTTTTTTTTTTTTTTTGCACTTTACTGTTGGTTGTAAGATACAAATTGAAAATCACATTTTTCTGCATATTTCTACATTCATTCTCTAAACGGATGGTAGTTACATCTAGAACCTTCCTTCTCAACAAGAGTTTAACTCTTAGCAGCTTCATCAGTGTGTAAGTGATGGCCACTGGACTGGGCTTTCCCTCCAGTCTTCCACACGCTTTCTGGGCAAGGCTGTGGACCATCCTCTGCCATCGCCTGCCACCTTGTGGTTGAAATCGAGCATGGCACTAGGAGCTTTAGTCAAGCTTATAAATAGGCTGTGTGGGTTTCTCAGCTGTGCCTTTAGGATGTTTCCAGCCTTCAGAGCTCTCTTCTAGAATGGGAACATCTGGGCCATCCCTAAGCAGAAGGTGACTCCAGCACCATTCCCCCTCCTCTGGGTGCCTGAACTCCTTGTGCTACCCCCAAGAGGTGCCCCATCCTGGGTCCCCCCAGGGCAACCCCTCCCCACTACACTCAGAGCCCCTGTCCCCTACAAGTAGACAAGTAGCTGATCTGATAAACCCACTCGTGCTTAGCTCTTGGTGACAGATGGTAGGGGGAAGTTGTCCGTCCCCAGCCCAACTCAAGTCTCCTGGAATCAGAAAGCCTCAGGGGAGGGTGAGTAGCAGGCAAAGCCAATGGGGTGGATTCCTTTAGAAGCCTATCTTTGTGCACCCTCAATCACAGCCTGTAGGTAACTCCAGGGCCACTTACAGAGCATATTTTCAATGTCTGTTTGTTCTTTTTTTTTTTTTTAAATTGGAGGATAATTGCTTTACAATGTTGTAGTGGTCTCTGCCACACTACAATGTGAATAAATATATATATAACATACATATAAATATATTATCTATATTTATATATGTATAATTTTATATGTATATTATATAATATTATTTATATAATTATATAAAATAAATGTATTAAAATAATATGTATTTATATAACTATACTGATTTATATCTATCAGTCATAATTTTTTATATATATATATATATCCCCTCCCTGAGTCTGTTCTTATAAGGGGAGAGATTACATTAAAAGAGCCACTTTCTATGATTTAAAGAGAGGTAAGGTTGCAGAGCTCCATTCAGAGATGCTCTTTAACTTCAGCCTGTAAACTGGTTCTCCTGGTAGCCCCATCAGAGCTGCTACTGGGGGACTGATTTCAACCATGGGAGATGGAAAACCCAAGTATTCTACTTGAGACACTCACTTTGAAACTCTTAGCTGTACTTGTGAGAATCATTGTAACTGTAAACCAGAAAGAGAAAGAAACGCTGGGAGCATTTCAGTGTGATCATAGTGCTACCAGCCTGACTTCATATCCTTCTCCCTCTGGACACTCTGGGGCCATTTTCAAGAATTTTGACTCCTACTTCATTTTATGTCCAGATATTAAATAAGTGATAAATATTTTTATTCTCTCATTTTGAGCACCAGATGCCCCCAAGAGGTTTTTTTTTTCTAAAGCTGATTGTCCAGGCTTCAGCACCTGTTTCAGCCCTTGTCCCTCTTTAGTCTTCTGGAATGGAGACAGATGACCACATGGCCTGGCTTAGATGTCCCTAATTAACCTGTTTGCCAAGCCCAGAAGTTCAAAGACTTGAATCCCTATGTTTTGGGGTCCACCTAGTGGTTGCTGCCTTCTTGTAGGGGACAATAAAATCTGATATCAGGACACATATGCATGTGTATGTGCAGTGTATGTTTTTTGCAATTTATAATAAAACATGGGGCTCCCCTGGTAGCTTGGCTGGTAAAGAATCCGCCTGCAATGCAGGAGACCCTGGCTCAATTCCTGGGTTGGAAAGATGCCCTGGAGAAGGGATAGGACTCTGGTATTCTTGGGCTTCCCTGCTGGCTCAGACAGTAAAGAATTGGCCTGCAATGCAGGAGACTTGGATTTGATCCCTGCATCAGGAAGATCCCCTGGAGGAGGGCATGGCAACTCACTCCAGTATTCTTGCCTGGAGAAGCCCCAAGGACAGAGGAGCCTGGTGAGCTACTGTCCATAAGGTCACAAAGAGTCAGACATGACCAAGTGACTAAGCCCACAGCACAAAACATGGGTTTTCAAAAGCTACATGGATGTCTTCATGAGATTCTTCTTTGTCTTTCTCCAAAGATTTTGAGAGTGTGAGTTAAGTTATGCTGTTTAAAATAAATGGTGTGGAGATGTCACTGTTAATGGCATTTTGGATGACAGGGCTTTCCAGTGTTGAAATGGACAGAGCAACACCCAAAGGTGTGAGTAATCTGGGTCTTTTGTACCGCTGGGTCACAGACAGCTGGAGGCAGGGGTGTCAGTGATAGTCTAATTAGCTGGCTTATCCCACCAGAAAAAGAATGATTCTATCATTTATAACATCTCTTGGACTTAAATTTAGCCTTTCTGGGTCTGGGGGATGGCAGAGGGAGATGGTGGGCTAGGCTCTTTCCCAAGCTGAAGTGTGTGTTTGCTGTGCCCTTAAGCTGGACTTGAAAGCTAATCCATTTAAATGGGGCTGGGATTTATTAAGACACTTTTGACCTTTGGGGTCACAGATATATTTTCACAAATGTCCCTGAAGGAGGTCTGAACTATTATCAGGGGAAGAGGAAGTAGGTGTCTTTTTTTTTTTTTTTTTTTAATAAGCAATGGACTTTGGGATACATATATCGCTTTGGTTTGTTTGTTTTTTTTTTTTTTTTGCAGGGGAAAATGGACAAAGGAAAGGATCAATGAGGGTGGGAGGGAAATGGGAAGAAAGAAGGGGAGTGATGGTGGGGAGGAGTATATGTAAATTCTGAACTAATGACTTTCTGTTTTTAATCACAAAGAACATTTAAAAAAAAACACACACGTTGAATTCATCCTATATTCAGATCAGATCAGATCAGATCAGTCGCTCGGTCATGTCCGACTCTTTGCGACCCCATGAACCGCAGCACGCCAGGCCTCCCTGTCCATCACCAGCTCCCGGAGGTCACTCAGACTCGCATCCATCGAGTCAGTGATGCCATCCAGCCATCTCATCCTCTGTTGTCCCCTTCTCCTCCTGCCCTCAATCCCTCCCAGCATCAGAGTCTTCTCCAATAAGTCAACTCTTCGCATGAGGTGGCCAAAATACTGGAGTTTCAGCTTTAGCATCATTCCTTCCAAAGAAATTCCAGGATTGATCTCCTTCAGAATGGACTGGTTGGATCTCCTTGCCGTCCAAGGGACTCTCAAGAGTCTTCTCCAACACCACACTTCAAAAGCATCAATTCTTCAGCGCTCAGCCTTCTGGAGGTTTGATCTGGAAATGAAAAGTTCAAGAAACTAAAAGTCCAGTTTGGGTGTCCTCATCTTAGGCACATCTTGGTATTTTGTATTGGTAGGTCTATCTTTACCACAATATATTATTTAGGACAGGATCACATTTGTCACTTCTTCCTCCCTACTACCCAAAGTGGTACCAGTCCCATAAAATAGTCAATAAAGCTTTACAGAGTGAACAAATAAGTCAATTTTTTTTTTAACTCTCCTGAGTGAACTGAATTTTTTGAGGCTCATAAGTGAATATGTTTTCCTCTTTACTTTGTCTATTACAGCCAGATTGTATGAGTGGGGTATTAAAGTCTCCCACTATTTTTGTATTGTTGCCTATTTCTTCTATCATATTAATTAATGTTTGTCTTAGATATATCAATGCTCCAATGTTGGGTGCGTATATATTTATAATTGTTATAACTTCTTTTTGGATTGTTCCTTTAAGTCGTTATGTATAACCTTGATTGTCTCCTTTTCAGGATCTTTAAAGTCAATTTTATCTGATATGAGTATTGCTACTCCTGTTTTCTTTTAGTCCACAATTGCATAGAAAATCTTTTTCCAGCCCTTGATTTTCAGTCAGTATATATCCCCTATTTTAAGGTGGTTCTCCTGTAGACAACATATATAGGGGTCTAGTTTTTGTATCCATTTGATGCATTTTAGTCTTTTGGTTATCTCTTGTAAACAAAGTATGTAGGTGTCTTGTTTTTGTATCAATTCGGCCAGTCTTTGTCTGTTGGTTAGGGCATTCAGCCCATTAACGTTTAAAGCAATTATTGATAAATAAGATTTACTTTATTGTTTTAGGTTCGAATTTATACACCCTTTTAATGATTCCTATCTAGAGAATGTCCTTTAGTTTTTGTTGGAGAAATGGTTTAGTGGTGCTAAATTCTCTCAACTTCTGCTTATCTGTGAAGCTTTTGATTTCTCCTTCATATTTGAATGAGATCCTTGCTGGATACAATAATCTAGGCTGTAAGTTATTTTGTTTCATCACTTTAATTATGTCTTGCCATTCCCTCCTGGCTTGGAGCGTTTCTATTGAAAGATCAGCTGTTATCCTTATGGGAATTCCCTTGTGAGTTATTTGATGTTTTTCCCTTGCTGCTTTTAATATTTGTTCTTTATATTTAATCTTTGTTAATTTGATTAATATGTGTCTTGGGGTGTTTCGCCTTGGGTTTATCCTGTTAGGGACTCTCTGGATTTCTTGAACTTGAGTGGTAATTTCCTTCTCAATTTAGGGAAGTTTTCAACTATTATCCGGAGAAGGCGATGGCACCCCACTCCAGTACTTTTGCCTGGAAAATCCCACGGACGGAGGAGCCTGGTAGGCTGCAGTCCATGGTGTCGCTAAGAGTCGGACATGACTGAGCGACTTCACTTTCTCTTTTCACTTTCATGCATTGGAGAAGGAAATGGCAACCCGCTCCAGTGTTCTTGCCTGGAGAATCCCAGGGACGGGGAAGCCTGGTGGGCTGCCGTCTGTGGGGTCACACAGAGTCGGACACGACTGAAGTGACTTAGCATAGCATAGCATATCAACTATTATCTCCTCAAGTATTTCCTCATGGTCTTTCTTTTTATCTTCTTCTTCTGGAACTCCTATGATTCGAATGTTGTAGCGTTTAATGTTATCCGGGAGGTCTCTGAGATTGTCCTCATTTCTTTTGATTCGTTTTTCTTTTTTCTCCTCTGATTCATTTATTTCTAGAATTCTATCTTCTAATTCACTAATCCTATCTTCTACCTCTGTTATTCTACTATTTGTTGCCTCCAGCTTGTTTTGGATCTCATTTATTGCATTATTCATTATGTGTTGACTCTTTTTTATTTCTTCTAGGTCCTTGTTAAACCTTTCTTGCATCTTCTCAATCCTTGTCTCCAGACTCTTTAACTGTGATTCCATTTTGATTTCGAGATTTTGGATTAATTTCACTATCATTATTCGGAATTCTTTATCAGGTAGATTCCCAATCTCTTCCTCTTTGGTTTGGTTTGGTGGGGATCTATCCTGTTCCTTTAGCTGCTGGGTATTCTTTTGTCTCTTCATTTTGTTAAAATTGCCAAGTTAAAGTGTCCTTATTATGTTCTGGTAGTTTGTTGAATTCTCTTTCTTGAGGCGGTTTACTGGTCTTTTCAATATCTGATCTCTGCCCTGTTACAGAGGGGGCAGAGATGAACACCCAAATTTAAGCCAGCCAGGTTCAGGCACTCGGATAATCCTCAGAAGCACAGACTCGGTTGAGTCTGTGTTTTATGCCCTTCCCAGATCCGAGTAGCGCAGGTGATGAAATGTTCATCGAGCGTAGCTGCTTCGACTTATCGCCTCCCCACTGCTCAGTTTTCTGGGTATACAACCAGCGCACTTTCTCAGGCAGATGTTGACCATCCAGAGCCCCAAGAAGCATGAGTCAGCACAGAAACCTACCCACAGTTCTGTACACAGTGTCTCTCTAGGGCTGTGATTGCCCGCCTCCGGCCCTGGCTGCCTGTCACCGGAGTGGGACGGCCTGCAGCCGGCTATCTCCGTGCAGTCCTTTGTTCTGTACGTAGTCCTGGTGGTGTCTTAAGTTAAGGCTGGCTTTTGATGTAGTAGATAACCGACAGTCTGGTTATTTCGCTCAGAGAGCGCTGGAGATAGCCAGGCCAAATCCTTTCTCAAAGCAATGCAGGCCACGCTGCTCCTCTTAGCCCAGCCCCCGCTTGCTGATAGCAAATGCTGGTGTCCGCGCCGCTTCTCCGCAAAAGGAGTTACCGCAGGGCTCGTTTTCTCGTTTTGAAGACAATGAGTTGTCTTTCCAAGTGCCTGATGTCCTCTGCTGGCATTCAGAAATTGTTTTGTAGAATTTATTCAGCATTCAAATGTTCTTTTAATGGATTTGTGGAGGAGAAAGTATTCTCCCCGTCCTACTCATCCGCCATCTTAGCTCCTCCCCCGGAAGTAGGTGTCTTTAAAAACTCAAGCTCCATTAAGTATAGGTCTCTGTCAAACTGCATGGCAAGTCTGGAGGGTTTTCCCTGACTCAAGGGTTTTATTTAGTCCGCATGTGCATTGCTGGGAGATCCTTGTCTGACCCAGCAGAATAGGCAGAGAGGGCATCAATGGTAGTCACTGGAAATGATTCTTGCTCTAGAAAGTTCGTCATCCAGCTGGGATGAGAAGATCCATGGGGGAAGGGAAAAGTTATTAAGCTCTCAGGATATATTTTTATCTTACAAAAATAAGAAATTGAGCTTGGCTAATATTTTAGATAAGAGTTGACATTGGCATCCTTAATCTGTATGTCAGACCCTAGGAGGGTCCCATGTCCTGTGTGTTATGAGACATATCGTGAGGGAAGAGATCATGACCCACAAAGGCCTGCTCATTGATTAATTCACTTTTAACTCATTTCAAGGATCTGTAACTTATGTAGGCTCACTCAGAGAAGTAGGCTTATGAATTAAAGTATGTATTTTGTTGGATTTAAATTAACTTTACCAAATGAACAGATAAACTGAAATTCTTGAGGGGCTAAAAAAGAAGATTAAAAATAATCAATGCAGGTGCAAGCAAACCATAAGAAAATGGCTGGGTTTACCCTTGCTGTACTGCTGATATGTGCTCAACCACATTATAAGTTAAACCAATGACAATCTATTCAGATTGACAAGAAATCAGACAAAAAAATTAAAGGTCAAAGCTTTCGAAAGACTATGTGAAATACAAATTTCCAGCCTCTGTTATTAAAGAAAAACCTCACCATAAGCATAGATTGTACCTTGAGATAATCCCTAATGATGGTATGAGGCCATGATAATTAGCAAGATATTTTAAAATCTAAATTTTATGCGTACAAATAATGTACAAATAATGTTAAATGTTTTAGCAATGTTAAAAACTATGCAGTGCTAAATCTAGTCCAGAATTTTACTAAACTGAATATATTAATAGCCTCTTTGAAATTTCTTTTTACTTAATTGCTTACGGCAAAAAGTCACACGCCATGAGGAAAACACTCATTCTTACTGATGCAATTTGAAAAAGAGCTAAAATAATATATGGAAAACAATATAGCTATACCATAAAATGCCCGATTTTTTCAGCAAATTCTGCTGGAAGGTGCACAGAAACCTTGCTGAAGTTTTAAAGAAACAGTTTGCCTTGTGGCAGTTTGCTGTGTGGCTGGCAATAAAGCATGGCTGATTCTCACATGTTCCATGTATTTGCTTGGTTCTGCTTCAGTAATGTGATAGGACACCTACTTATTCGTGAGTCACTAAAGAAAAGAGGTACCAGAAAAGATATATTTTCAAAAGGCAATGACTTCTTTAGTTAAAATAATGCTTTATGGAGAAATTATATAAGGTAACAGCTGCTTTGATTCAAATTTTAAATTCAGGGTAAGGTTATAAAAATAGGCCAGAACATGAAAGTGATTCACTGCATTGGTCCTAGGAAAGTTGAGACAGCAAAGAAGCTAAAGTCAGAAGTGCCAAAAATGCTAAAGAATGTCATCAGTTTGGTTAATTTTGTGAAAAGAAGACTTTTAAAAGTAGTAGAATTTTTATTCTTCTCTGTACTAAGTTGGGGAATGACTGTGGAAATGTTTTACTCTGTAGAGGTCTGATGTTTATCTTGAGGCAAAGCCTTTAGAGTAATCCAGCTTTAAGATGGCTGTGCAGTGTTTTCCTTCTACAAAAAAGACAGTTGTTCCAAATTTGCCCACTTTATCTGTGAACAAGCAGTTTTCAATGGCTTTCTTCCTGGAGGCTATTTCTGCAAGCACACACACACATAATCTACCTTTCCAAGGTAAAGATGATATTGAAAGATTGAATAAGGAAGTATTTGGAAGCAATCCAAACGTCCATCAACAGATGAATGAATAGAGAAGGTGTGGTACATATATACAATGGAATATTACTCAGACATAAAAAGGAATGAAATTGGGTCCTTTGTAGTGATGTGGATGGACCTAGAGTCTGTCATAGTGAGTGAAGTAAGAGAAACGCAAATATGGTATATTAACACATATGTATGGTAGCTAGAAATATGGTACAAATGAGCCTGTTTGCAGGGCAGGAGTAGAGACACAGACATGGGGGACACAGGGGGAAGGGGAGCATGAGATGAACTGGGAGAGCAGGACTGACATATATACACTGCTGCTAAGTCACTGCAATCGTGTCTGACACCGTGTGACCCCATACACGGCAGCCCACCAGGCTCCCCCGTCCCTGGGATTCTCCAGGCAAGAACACTGGAGTGGGTCATAAATACATTACCACATGTGAAATAGATAGCTAGTGGGAAGCTGCTGTATGGCAGAGGGGGCTCAGCTCAGTTCCGTCTTGACCTGGGCACGGGGGTGGGATGGGGACTGGGGTAGGACGGAGGTTCAAGAGGGAGGGTATATATGTATACTCACAGCTGATTCACTTCCTTGTACAGCAGAAACTAATACAACATTGTAAAGCAATTATACTCCAATTAAAAATAAAACAAAGCACTAACTACTACTTGAAAGAAATTCATGCTATAGAAAGAGCATTTTCAAAATGGATTTTTGGAAATGTTTCCATGCTTATTACTTTTTTTGCCAAAATGTTATATATGCCAACAAAACGTTTCATAGGCACATATTTGAAATCTTGAGAACAAAATTTTCTATTTTTTAAATCTTCCATAGAGTTTTACAAAACTTATGTTAAAAATTATTTTTAAAAAAACAGTACCTCCCAATAACTTGGCAAAGAAAACTCCAAGTTGAAAATTAACGCAAAATTTTAACTAAAGCCTTTGCAAAAGTGGATAGGGCTGCAAAATGAAAACTGCTTTTTATTATGTGCTACTGCTAATGTACTGTCTCCATTTGGGTCTCCCTGTCCTTGAGAGGTAGCTTCAGTTATCAGATCAGATCAGTCGCTCAGTCGTGTCCGACTCTTTGCAACCCCATGAACCGCAGCACGTCAGGCCTCCCTGTCCATCACCAGCTCCCGGAGGTCACCCAGACTCACACCCATCAAGTCAGTGATGCCATCCAGCCATCTCATCCTCTGTCGTCCCCTTCTCCTCCTGCCCTCAATCCCTCCCAGCATCAGAGTCTTCTCCAATGAGTCAACTCTTCGCATGAGGTGGCCAAAATACTGGAGTTTCAGCTTTAGCATCATTCCTTCCAAAGAAATTCCAGGGCTGATCTCCTTCAGAATGGACTGGTTGGATCTTCTTGCAGTCCAAGGGACTCTCAAGAGTCTTCTCCAACACCACAGTTCAAAAGCATCAATTCTTCGGCGCTCAGCCTTCTTCACAGTCCAGCTCTCACATCCATACATGACCACAGGAAAGACCATAGCCTTGACTAGGCGAACCTTTGTTGGTAAAGTAATGTCTCTGCTTTTGAATATGCTATCTAGGTTGGTCATAACTTTCCTTCCAAGGAGTAAGCGTCTTTTAATTTCATGGCTGCAGTCACCATCTGCAGTGATTTTGGAGCCCAGAAAAATAAAGTCTGACACTGTTTCCACTGTTTCCCCATCTATTTCCCATGTAGTGATGGGACCAGATGCCATGATCTTCGTTTTCTGAATGTTGAGCTTTAAGCCAACCTTTTCACTCTCCACTTTCACTTTCATCAAGAGGCTCTTCAGCCCCTCCTCACTTTCTGCCATAAGAGTCGTGTCATCTGCATACATGAGGTTATTGATATTTGTCCCAGCAATCTTGATTCCAACTTGTGTTTCTTCCAGTCCAGCATTTCTCATGATGTACTCTGCATATAAGTTAAATAAACATGGTGACAATATGCAGCCTTGACGTACTCCTTTTCCTATTTGGAACCAGTCTGTTGTTCCATGACCAGTTCTAACTGTTGCTTCCTGACCTGCATACAGATTTCTTAAGAGGCAGATCAGGTGGTCTGGTATTCCCATCTCTTTCAGAATATGGCAGACTTTAAAACCAACATCCATTTATTTTGAACTTAAAGTCATACTTGTGAATTATCACATTCCAAAATGTTAAGCCAAGTTTTTGAAGCCCTTGGAGTATATTTAACTATATAGCTTTAACTAAAAGTAATAGTCACTGTATATAATTTATTTTAGTAAAGGTGAAAAAGATTTTAAAGTATTAAGCACTTCATATTAAGTATATATTTTAAAATTTTAGCTTTTACACATGTGTTTTATAATGTGTATATATACTAGTATGTGTACATGTTTAATGAATAAACACATGTATATGTATATATTGGGTTGGCCAAAAAGTGTGTTTGGGTTTTCCATACTTTTGGCCATCCCTATGTATGTATGCCAAAGCCTTTGACTGTGTGGATCACAATAAACTGTGGAAAATTCTGAGAGAGATGGGAATACCATACCACCTGATCTGCCTCTTGAGAAATCTGTATGCAGGTCAGGAAGCAACAGTTAGAACTGGTCATGGAACAACAGACTGGTTCCAAATAGGAAAAGGAGTACGTCAAGGCTGTATATTGTCACCGTGTTTATTTAACTTATATGCAGAATACATCATGAGAAATGCTGGACTGGAGGAAACACAAGCTGGAATCAAGATTGCTGGGAGAAATATCAATAACCTCAGATATGCAGATGATACCACCCTTATGGCAGAAAGTGAAGAGGAACTAAAAAGCCTCTTGATGAAAGTGAAAGTGGAGAGTGAAAAGGTTGGCTTAAAGCTCAACATTCAGAAAACTAAGATCATGGCATCTGGTCCCATCACTACATGGGAAATAGATGGGGAAACAGTGGAAACAGTGTCAGACTTTATTTTTCTGGGCTCCAAAATCACTACAGATGGCGACTGCAGCCATGAAATTAAAAGACGCTTACTCCTTGGAAGGAAAGTTATGACCAACCTAGATAGCATATTCAAAAGCAGAGACATCACTTTGTCAACTAAGGTTCGCCTAGTCAAGGCTATGGTCTTTCCTGTGGTCATGTATGGATGTGAGAGCTGGACTGTGAAGAAGGCTGAGTGCTGAAGAATTGATGCTTTTGAACTGTGGTGTTGGAGAAGACTCTTGAGAGTCCCTTGGACTGCAAGGAGATCCAGCCGGTCCATTCTGAAGGAGATCAGCCCTAGGATTTCTTTGGAAGGAATGATGCTAAAGCTGAAACTCCAGTATTTTGGCCACCTCATGCGAAGAGTTGACTCATTGGAGAAGACTCTGATGCTGGGAGGGATTGAGGGCAGGAGGAGAAGGGGACGACAGAGGATGAGATGGCTGGATGGCATCACTGACTCGATGAATGTGAGTCTGAGTGACCTCCGAGAGCTGGTGATGGATAGGGAGGCCTGGCGTGCTGCAGTTCATGGGGTCTCAAAGAGTCCGACACGACTGAGCGACTGATCTGATCTGATCTGAGATGTATGGGCTTCTCAAGTGGCTCAGAGGTAAAGAATCTGCCTGCCAACTCAGGAAACATGGGTTTGATCCCTGGGGTTGGGAAGATGCCCTGGGAAAGGAAATGGCAACCCACTCCAGTATGGACAGAGGATACTGGCAGGCTATAGTCCATACAGTTCACAGGGTTGCAAAGAGTCAGACATGACTTAGTGATTGAGCAAGCACACACTCATGCCCACACACACACACAGGGTACATGCTTGTATCTTTTTTTTTTTTTTCTGAACCTAACAAGTCAACAATTCTAGAGTAGTCATCTCACAACATAAAGGTTATCCCTAGCCGCTACAGAAACGTCTCATTTGAGATTTGTTTTCCATCAGTCCAGTGCCCAGCAGTCCTCCTTGACTGGCTCTCCAGAGAGCTGGCTTCCTTGGGCTCTGCAGGCGTGAACCTAAACCTTTCTGGTCCCTCCACACTTGCTGTCCTGGTGGCCCCTGAGTTCCGACCATGGGGTGTCCTGCTCAGCCACCCCACCAAGCACAGATACGCTGGCCCTGCTGCTCTCACTCCTCTTGCTAACTGCTTGCTCCCTGGACCATTTTGCAAGCTCTCTTTGTCTGATTATTTTTCCTTTTATTCATTCCAGAGCAGCATATTTATAAAGCTATTAGTTAATGTTTCAGGCTCCCAGTCCCTCTCCCCGCACTAGTCATTGTTTATTTCAGTGGCAACACTAAAATAACATTGAAGTGGCATTTCAAAGAAAAGAATGACTTGCAATTCTACTACGATAATTCTCAACTGATTTAATTTTTCTATGTTAATATTTAATTTGTGACCATGCGTATGTACCCTACCACCTAACTCAACAGATTTGTCTGTTTCTATCTCATGTATGTTCATCAGCAATATATATTTTTCAGACTATCTTATTTTACCATTGGTGAGTCATGCTGCTGCTGCTGCTGCTGCTGCTAAGTCGCTTCAGTCGTGTCCGACTCTGTGCAACCCCATAGACGGAAGCTCACCAGGCTCCCCTGTCCCTGGGATTCTCCAGGCAAGAACACTGGAGTGGGTTGCCATTTCCTTCTCCAATGCATGAAAGTGAAAAGTCAAAGTGAAGTCACTCAGTCGTGTCCGACTCTTAGCGACCCCATGGACTGGAGCCTACCAGGCTCCTCCATCCATGGGATTTTCCAGGCAAAAGTACTGGGGTGAGGTGCCATTGCCTTCCCCGGTGAGTCATGCTAGTACATGGCAAAACATTCAAGTAGAATAGAAGGACAGTGACTGAGAATTCTCCCCAGTTCAGACCCCGCTCTCTAGTTTCTAGCTATACCCCAGGGCCCCACTCTGTTACCAGTTTAGGAGTATCTTCCCAAGAATTCTCTAAACATATCCAAGTTCTCTGTGTTATTCTTGTTTTACACAAACAGGGGCACACTATCCATGCTATTCTGCATCTTAATTTTTTTTTAATTTGAAAACCTATCTTAGAGATTACTTCAATCCAAAGAATATAGTTTCTTTCTCCTTTTTAACAGCTGTATAATGTTCTACCAAAGGGTTCTAATGTGATTTGTTTAATTGGTCACCATTAATGGGCATTTTCATTGTACAGTCTTTGCTGTGTCAACAATTCTGCAGCAAATCTTACGTTCACAAGTCTCTGTGTACTGTACATGTACAGTTAAGTGAAGGATAAATTCCTATGTGTGGAATCCTCAAAGAAATCCCATTAATTTTTTTTAATCATTGCAAATTGTTTTGCCCAAGATGATACACTAAATTGTATCCCCACTGACAGTATGTACAAGTGTAGTTTTTCACAGTTTCACCAATGCCATAGAAATATTTTTAAAATATTAAATTATACTATGTACAGAAGTCTGTATTATCTTTCTTCACATAATATTTTCAGACTCAACCCACCTAAATTAATAGTCTTTATAAGCATAGTCATCAGCGATAATTTAGGGCATGCTCTTTCTGTCATTCCCACTTTTTCAATATTTATGTGTAACACTATATTTAAAATGCTTGTGACCAGGACTTTTCCTTTTGAATCCTCCTCCCAGGACAGATTCCCTGAAGTGAAGGTACTATGTCAAAGGACATTCTGGCAAATTGCTTTTCACAAATAGCTTTTCGAAATTATACTCTCACCAAAAATGTGTGAGTGCAGTGTACCAGGATCATTCAGGATTGGGTATTATGATTTAAAATTATATTTAATAGAAATTAATGAAGCTAATTAGATCATTTTTATTGTTTTATTTTATTATTTATTGTATTATTTTATTTTAATTTGCATTTATTTATTTGATCAGAGAATTTGGCTGTTTCCCCTTAGTTGTTTTTTTTTTCCTATTTTATTTTACCTGTTTTGTAAATCATTTATTCATGTCTTTTGTCTACTATCTGTTGGAGTCCTAATCTTCAGCACTGGAACATGCATTTGGATATAAAGATCTTAATCTTCTTAATCCCTTTGCAGTTAAAATTCCCCTTAATCTTTTAATAAATCTTTTAGTTGTTATTACTATATAGAAATTTTAACTGTTTCTATGGATGAGTTTGAGCTTTTTTCTTCTGTAATTGTCTTTTCATTGCTTTAATCTTAGGCTGTTGCTGCCTTCTCAAAGACCTGAAACTCTCTTCTATCAATTTTCACAACTGTATTTTAAATTTATCTTGATAATTTAAAATTTAATTTAGCTGACATTTGTTTTGATGTATAGTGGAAATTTTATGTCTCTCTTCTAAATTGCTGTGTAATTATCCAAACATCTTTTAGTAGGAATTAATCTTCTTAAGTTGTGAGGCTTGATTTATTGTGATAGACACACATACACACATACATACATTTCTATTTCTGGATATTCTATTTTTTTTCTCACCCATTCGTCTATTTTTATGCTTATCACATAGTATTTTGATCATGTTGTAACATCTACTAGTACTGGCTTCCTCCTCTATCTCAGTGCTGAATCTTTTCCTAATATTGTTTGAAATTGTTACCCATTAACTTTCCCAAATTTTCTTGAATCATAGTGTTGAGTTTCTAAGGCCATCTCAGGAGAATATTGTCTTTTCTAGTATGGCCCATCCTCCAAGGCCCAGGCCAATCCCCCTCCCACCTCCTCCCCTTCCTGGGAACAGTTCTGACCTGCACACACAAAATCTGTTTTCCTGGTGGTAATAGGCAGGATTCTAAGATAGCACCCAGGATTCCACACACTCCCACCTTGTACACATCCTCACATCCCCCAGGACTGTGAACTCGATGAATTTTGCTCCCATGATAAGGTATGCCATAAAGAGTCGACCTTAAGAGGGGGAGATTATTTGGGTGGGTCTGACCCAATCATACAAGCCCTTGAAAAGCAGAGTGTTCTCTGGCTGGTGGCAGAAGGGGCAGCCAGGGAGACATGCTCCAGCTGACCTGGAGGAAAGCAGATATCCATGGTGTGAACTGGCCGTGGAAGGGCACAACCTCTAGGACCTGAGAGCAGTCCATGCTTGACGACTAGGAGGACAGTGGGGACCTCTGTCCTAAAAGTGCAAAGAACTAGACTCTGCCAACAACCAATGAGCTCAGAAGAGGTCCCTGAGCCCCAGATGAGATTGTCAGCAGCGCCAGCTAGAACCTAGGTCAGTCTCATGAAACACCAGGAAAAGAGCACTGTCATGCGGTGCTGTACCTTTGACCTGCAGGACTGCAAGCTTAGCCAAGCTTAGCTCCAGAGCCTCTACATCTGTGTGGCATTTGTTACACAGCAATGAAAACTAATACAGTGGCAACACACAATTTAGTACTTAATCATTCTTAGGTCATTTACTAATTTCACATGTATAAAATGCTGTCACTCCTAATCAGATAATATACTCTATCTCTCTAAGCCTTAATTCCCTTGTGTTTAAAATGGGAATAAAATGCATCAATAAATTACTGAAAGATATACAACCATTGTTACCAGCAGTTACTTCTGAAGGTGGGAGATGATAACACAATCACATTTCACGAGACGGTCGTGCGATTAAATGTTACGGTTGTTAAGTCATTGCTGCTAAGTCGCTTCAGTCGTGTCCGTCTCTGTGTGACCCCAGAGATGGCAGCCCAGCAGGCTCTGCCGTCCGTGGGATTCTCCAGGCAAGAACACTGGAGTGGGTTGCCATTTCCTTCTCCAATGCATGAAAGTGAAAAGTGAAAGGGAAGTCGCTCAGTCGTGTCTGACTCTTAGCAACCCCGTGGACTGCAGCCCTCCAGACTTCTCCATCCATGGGATTTTTCAGGCAAAAGTACTGGAGTGGGGTGCCATTGCCTTCTCCGATTAAGTCACTAAGTCATGTCTAACCCTTTGTGACCGCATGGACTGCAGCACACCAGGCTTCCCTGTCCTTCACCATCTCCCAGAGTTTGCTCAAACTCATGTCCATTGAGTCAGTGATGCCATCCAACCATCTCATCCTGTGTCATCCCCTTCTCCTCCTGCCCTCAGTCTTTCCCAGCATCAGGGTCTTTTCCAAGGAGTTGGCTCTTCACATCAGGTAGCCAAAGTATTGAAGCTCAAATGAGATTTAATTATTTAATTGGAGATTAAATGAGATGATGCTTATAAAGTTCCTTGTACAGTACATGGTAAACTATAAATATTAGCTCATTGTTATGAGAAAAGTAGCCTCTTTAAAGTGCCTCTCAGAATTCTGTATATTCTGTATGTACTAATTCTGTTTTCTACCAAGTGACCCTGGTTCTGTCTCACACACACACACAGAGAGACACACAGACCCCTACTTCCAGTAGCAACTGACCATCTGCCTCTAGACTGGTCATTAGTTTGGTCTCCTGGGAATTTGGAGTCAAGCCAATGAGAGACCAAGCTGCTTCACTCTTTGAGATGAGCTGAAAGGTCAAAAGGAGTCAGGACCAGAATCCTGTCCAAGGAAAGCCACAGCCACATGCCTGAAGTCACAGAAGGGCAGACATCAAGAGGAAGTTGATCCCTTTAGAGCCACACGGAGTAGACATGCAGACATGGTCAGGGCTGAGAGAGTCCCCAGGGAGAGAGGGATGCGCCAGGAGCTTCTTGGGGTCTTGGGGACTTGTGGTTCCCATGCACCAGTTCCCACGGCGCCTAACGGGACTTGTTTGCACTCCATTTCCTTGTCCTCACAAAACTGAGTTGCTCTTTGGTCTTTCCAGACTTTGAGCTGTCAGCAGAGTTGAATCCCAGTGGCCTCTGGAGGGCACTATTCCATTGTTTATTTCATAGCACATCCTACACAGAGTGTCTGGGAGAGGGCATTGGAAATAATAGTGACCATTACCTGAGGACCTCCCATGTGCCAGCCATTGTGCTGGTGGCTTTACATAATGTAAATCTTAAGCAGTCATAAGTCTTACCAGCATTATAGAATAGTCTCTGGTATTTCTACAGGTATGTTATTATCCTATATCAAGCAAAATGAAAGCTTTTTTATTTTAATGAGGTAACAGCTTCTGATAGGAGCCAATTCAGATTCGGTTGGCTCTCCTCTATGTACCTGGATATAATTTGCATTTTTATGGCCTGTAGTAAGTATTGCTTTTTAATAAGAAAAACAATTAAACATGATACCATCATAGAATGGGGGGAGGGAGAAGTAACTGGTTGACATGTGTATAAACTGCCTACGTACCTTTTCTCTCCTAAGGGTAAGATAGTCCCTATTTCATGTCTTTGACTACGTACCCCTCGCCAACCCAGATGACTCAAGCCAGGCTGATGGCTGCTGGGGAGCAAGAGCCGTGCTGAGGAGCAGTTCATTTGTTTTCTCCACCTTGTTCAGGCCCTTCTGAGAGAGATGAAAACAAGTACTGGTCCATCTCCATTTTTTAATAAGATATTTGAAAAAACCTGCTTGGTCATTAGATGTTAACAGTGTCAATGAAAATATTTATTAAATGCTACATATGAGCCATATGCATTACACATACTCTTCCCACTTAATTCTTACAACAACGCAACAGTGTGCTATCATCTGTATTTACAGATGAGGAAATTTAGGCTGAGAAAGATTAGGCAAACATCCCTGCTAAGGAACAAAGCCTGGAACAGAGCCCAGGTTTACCTCCTCCAATACCTGGGATTTTTTTGGCTGGGATGCTCTTCCAATCACTGCCCCTCCCCCAGGTAGCATCTCTATCTCCAAAGAGAGCACCTCCATCTTAAATAAACAGCATATCCATTTCCCAATAAGGAGTGTGCCTGGCATCCTGGCCAGGTCACCTCAAATTCCTTATTCATTATATCACTGTCTACCACACCTCTATACTTACTATGGAAGGAAGAATCAGAAAGGAAGAATCAAAAGTTGGGAAATCTGGTTCTAAACAGTTTCTTAATCTCTCCACTGTTTTATTCATATAAGGAGATTTATTGACCAGCTACTATATTTTAGCCCTGGTTGTACGTATTGGGGAAATATTGGTGTACAAGACGTCCTCGCGTGTGTGCTGAGTTGCTTTAGTTGTGTTGACTCTCTGCAGCCCTATGGACTGTAGCCCCCCAGGGTCCTCTGCCCATGGATCCTCCAGACAAGAATACCGGAGTGGGTTGCCACGCCCTCCTCCAGAGGATCTTCCCAACCTAGGGTTCGAACTCACATTTCTTACATTTCCTGCATTGGCAGGCAGGTTGCTTACCATTAGTGGCACCTGGGAAGCCCCATACAATCCATATCCCTGATTTTATGGGAACTTGCATCCATGCTTTAGAAAACTGCTTTACCCCTGGTGTAGGGATAATATGATTATAATGATATTAAGGAATTATTAAAGTAAACTTTGTTGCTTTACAACAGTTTTATTAAAGTACAATTTACATATAAAATTTATCCTTTTCAAGTGTATAATTGGGTGGTTTTATATGGCACCCCACTCCAGTACTCTTGCCTGGAAAATCCCATGGACGGAGGAGCCTGGTAGGCTGCAGTTCATGGGGTCGCGAAGAGTTGGACACAACTGAGCAACTTCACTTTCACGTTTCACTTTCATGCATTGGAGAAGGAAATGGCAGAAGAACACTGCCATTGTTGGAGAAGGAACACTCCAGTGTTCTTGCCTGGAGAATCCCAGGGATGGTGGAGCCTAGTGGGCTGCCATCTATGGGGTCACACAGAGTCGGACACGACTGAAGCAACTTAGCAGCAGCAGCAGCATATGTTCACAGAGTTAAATATCACCAATATCTACTTTTAAGACATTTTTATCCTTCCAAAAAGAATCTCCACACCCATTACCAGTCATTCCCCATTTCTCCCTTCTCCTAGCCCCTGGTGACACTAATCTACTTTTTGTCTCTATGTATTTGCCTCTTCTGGATATTTCAGTATGTGGTCTTCTGTGCCTGGCTTCTCTCACTTGGCATAATGCTTTTAATGTTCATCTGTGTAGTAGCATATCTCAGCACTTCATTCCTTTATATTGCCAAATAGTGTTCCATAGTATGGATGTACCACATCTGTTTGACCATCAATTGATGGACACTTGGATCATTTCCACTTTAGACTATTACAAATAATGCTACTGCAAACATTGGTGTACAAGTTTTTGTCTGGACATTTGTTTTCAGTACTTCTGGGTGTGTGCCTAGAAATTGAATTGATGGGCATATGGAACTGTATGTGTACAGTTCTTTTTGAAGAACTGCCATGCTGTGTTTCAAAAGGGTATACCATTTTACTTTCCCACCAGCAGTGCATGAAGGTTCTAATTGCTCCACATTCTCATCAACACTAGTGATGAATAGCTGTAGAATTATTACAGCCATTCTAATGGGTGTGAAGTGGCATTTCACTGTGATTTTGATTTGCGTTCCCTGGTGATTTAATGATGTTGAGCACCTTTTCCTGTGCTTTTGGCCATTTGTGTATCTTTGGGGAAATGTCTGTTGAAATCCTTTGCTCATTTTTTAAATTGCATCAGTTACCTTTATTTGTTGTTGTTAAAGTGTAAGAGTTCTTTATGTATTCTGGATATAAATCTTTTATCGTCAAATATATGATTTGCAAATATTTTCTCAGGAAGCTACAGATGTTAAATAATTGTCACTGATTCTTTTCAACAAATGACCTAGGGGTAGGGCTAAGTTGACTTCTTGGGGAGTCAACTCTGAATCAAATCAAAGTTAAGTTCTGGAAATGGAGCTTTTCAGAGAGCTATCAGACTGTTCAATACTGACAGTTCTCTGGGGACAGAGCTTTGGCAAACCTCCAAACTTGCCCTGACCCAGGGCTACTGGGCTGTTTGTTTCCACAGCTACCATAATTGTGAGGCTGTGGGTTTTCAAGGCTGTGGGGCCTGGGGGGAAAGAGATGGAAAAGTGTAAGTTAAAATGTCACAAAGCTCCCTGTGTTTTCTGAGATCCAGCCATTTTTCTTGAATAAGTGCTTCTTAGACTGCTTCGACGGAGAAGGCAATGGCACCCCACTCCAGTACTTTTGCCTGGAAAATCCCATGGATGGAGGAGCCTGGTGGGCTGCAGTCCATGGGCTCGCTAGAGTCATACACGACTGAGCGACTTCACTTTCACTTTCACTTTTCACTTTCATGCATTGGAGAAGGAAATGGCAACCCACTCCAGTGTTCTTGCCTGGAGGATCCCAGGGACGGGGGAGCCTGGTGGGCTGCCGTCTATGGGGTCGCACAGAGTCGGACACGACTGAAGCGACTTAGCAGCAGACTGCTTCGATGGTTAGATAGCATCGCCAACCCAATGGACATGAATTTGAGCAAACTCCAGGAGAAGGAAATGGCACCCCACTCCAGTACTCTTGCCTGGAAAATCCCATGGGTGGAGAAGCCTGGTAGGCTGCAGTCCATGGGGTCGCTAAGAGTCGGACACGACTCAGCGACTTCACTTTCACTTTTCACTTTCATGCATTGGAGAAGGAAATGGCAACCCACTCCAGTGTTCTTGCCTGGAGAATCCCAGGGACTGGGGGGCCTGGTGGGCTGCCGTCTATGGGGTCGCACAGAGTCGGACACGACTGGAGTGACTCAGCAGCAGCAGCAGCAGGAGATAGTGAAGGACAGAGAAGCCAGGTGTGCTGCAGTCCATGGGGTCACAAAGAGCCAGCCACGACTTGGTAGCTGACCAACAACAGACTGCTTCAACCCTTTAATTTCCAGAGTTCTGAAAAAGGTGCTTTTGATAATTTTTTCCAGTGATTTTGTTTTTATGGAAAGATGTATTTCTGGAGGTCCTTATTCTATCATTCCAAAAATGCTTTCTCCAAATATTTTAAGTATAATATACATAAAGAGAAAGGCCCAAATCCTAAGTGTTGAACTGGTGAATTTTTATATTAGTCATCACCCAAATTAAGCAACAGAACTTTACCAGTACTACAGAGCCCTCTCACACCCTTAACCAGTTACTAACACCTCCTCACCCCCTTAACCAAAGTAAAATGGTATTAATCACCATAGGATAACTTTCCTTTCCAGCACCATAATGGTTTTTTCCAACTGTTTGACTCTAATTGTTCATTCCCCAACCACTCCCTTAACACATTTCATCTAATGGCATCCATATTTTACATGTTAAACTTGATTTTTCAATTTTTAAAACTTAGTCTACTTAGGACACCCGCTTATCTCTGTCAAGGTCCTCCTGCCTCCCAAAATTCTTCTGTCATCACAACCATCCTCCCCTTGGAGTGTTGGTTACAATTCTCTTCTATCCCTTTTCCCAAGACTTTATAGACACACTTGATCACCCACATAAATATAGAAAGCTGGAATCACTTCAGATAAAGTTAGATGGGTTTTCCTGGGAATTTTGCACAATGTTTAAACTTTCTTATTTGTAAAGTAGAGGAGCAGTTTCTCAGAGGCTTTTGGGAAATTTATCCTTCCATGCAGATTTTTTTTTTTTTTTTTTTGCTTTTCTTGACCAATTTATGAGGTGGTGGGGACCCAGCTCCCTTTAGGTATTTTTCCTGATCATGATCATTAGCCAGCAGAAAATGAGAGGTTCTGATGAAGGATAAAACAGATGCAGTAAATCACAGTGATGCAATGTTTAAGAGTAATTGCTTGGGAAGCGAAAAGGGTCAAGGTGGTTGAACTTGATACAAAGAATAACCAAGGCTGGGAAAACTTGTAAACTGAGTGAAAAAGTTGGATGAAGATAAAGGACTTGCAATAACTAATAAAAATTATTAAAATACAATTCTGTCTTTATAAGGAATTTTTCATCATAGCAGAGGACAAGAGTGCATTAGAGAACAAAGGCCAAAATTTCCAGAGTCCAAACTAATATATCTTTATATATTGTTTTGTATCTTCTCTTTAACTTTTTACTGAGTTGTGAGTAAAATTAAAATGCAAAGCAGTAAGATGGTTCATTAAAAAGTGTGAACGTAATTAGCACATAAACTGGCAAACTCCATTTCTAGGTATATACCCAAAGAATTGAAAGGAGGATTTGACAGATATTTGCACATCAGTGTTTGTCACAGCATTATTTATAACAGCCAAAAGGTGGAAACAACTCACATACCGATAGATGAATGGATAAACAAAGTATGGTGAATACAGTTGACCCTTAAACAGTGCAGAAGTTAGGGGTGTCACCCCTCTGAGCAGTAGGAAATCTGCATGCTGTTCTCCTGTATCCACAGTTCTGCATCCCATGGATTCAGCCAACCAGGGGTCACTCCACTAGTACCGGAGTGCCTGTGGACTAAGTTGCATCAGTCTTGTCTGACTCTTAGTGACCCTATGGACTGTAGCCTGTCCATTGAATTTTCCAGGCAAGAATACTGGAGTGGGTTGCCATTCCCTCCTCTAGGGGATCTTCCCGATCCAGGGATCAAACCTGTGCCTCTTACATCTCCTGCACTGGCATTGGCAGGCAGGTTCTTTACCACTAGCGCTACCTGGGAAGCCCCAGTACTGGAGTACTTACTATAGAAAAACACCCATGTAAGCGGACCCTCACAGTTCAAACCTGTGTCATTCAAGGGTCAACTGACTTGGTTTCCTCCCAGAACTCATTGAAAGGTTAAGACCCTTGCTGACAATAACTTGAAAGTGACCCCTAGAAACAAAGGTGGACAGAGAAATGTGGATTCGTTTCAATTTCCTGGGCCCTCTAGAGTTTCCTGTGAAGACTGTAGCGACAGGGCTTGCTTTCTTTTCTCCTGAAGGGTGTCATTGCGGTGTGTGCTAGGACAATCTGATGATACCTCAACTTAGACCTTGAGGGTAGCACCAAACTAGAATGTTGTTGTTGCTTCACCAATATCACCTGAGAAGCTTAACAAACCTCCAAATGGATGGCAGCTAGGAAGAGCTGATGTGGAAGCTGGTAGAAGGACCGTGAGGCTAGACTGCACACAGCCTCACCTGGTGGGGGCTGTGGCCGTGGCAGTGATGCATGAGGCATCCCTGAGCCTGTCAATGGGTACCTGATGCCAGTTGAGCACCATGGGGCAGGGGAAGCCAGGTTAGCTGGCCGGCTGCAACCTTGCCCAGAGATGAGGGCTGCCCCAAGGAGGAGAGGCTTTTGGGGTGTCTACCTCTCCTGCCTCTGATGCAGAATCTGATGCCATGTTGGACATTTATAGGATATTTTCCTGGATGATAAATCCCTTTTAATATGAAGTAACTTCAGGAACAAAAAGCACCAGAAGCTAAGGCAGATTTTGATGTTAAGAGGAGGAAACACCTGAAAAAAACTCCTTCTATCTATTGACTCCTCTTCTAGGGTGTCCAGGTCTGGAGAAGAATGTGACCAATTAGAGCAGGGGTCCCCAACCTCTGAAATCTAATGCCTGATGATCTGAGGGGGAGCTCATGTTAATAATAGAAATAAAGTGCACAATAAATGTAACCCATTTGAATCATCCCAAAACCCTGCGACCCTGCCCCATCTGTGGAAAAACTATCTTCCATGAAATTGGTCCCTGGTGCCAGAAAGGTTGGGGACCACTGAATTCGAGCAACTGTATCCCCTCCTCTGTTGCTAGTCACTGGTTGCCAAGTCTGAAGATGTGGAATAGGACATGCTTATATTCTCTGTTTTTAACTAATATACCTCTTGAATCAAAGCTTGAGCTTAAAGGGGTTCCTAGAGTCTAACAAGGCTGATTTCATGACAAGAAGGCATCAAAGATGAGATGACAGAACATTTCTTGAATTTATGGACATCCTTTAAAATTTTTTCGACCCTGCAATAGAAGGCAGAGAAATGACTGTAAGCTGTGACTTGGTGACATCGGCATGGCTGCTCTTCAGAACATTTTGCTCATTCCTGATTTTGGGTTTTTTTTCTTTTTTCATTTTGACATTTCAAGCCTAAAAACTGATGGGTGACCTCAGCTTGTGGAGAAAAATAATAGTTCAGTGACTGGGAAATACATCTTTATGAGATTTATTTCATTCTGTTACTAGTTGTCTTAAGTAAGCAGTGATTTAAAAAAACAAAAACAAAAACACCTCAACTCTCCAGGAATCTTTGCTCTTCAGAGCTGTCTGTTGGTATTTCATAACTCTGATAGCCCAGTCACATCTCAGTTGCTTTTGAGACAAAGAAAGTACACTCTCCGTGTTATGATTTAGAGCAAGACAATTCAAATCGTTTCTATGCTGGAGTCTGTCCAGTGTACACAGGCCAAAGGAAGCACAGTAGGAAGGTGGGCACTGATGTGTGGGCATCACCGATGCAGTTGTTAGATCATGAGACCACTGCAAGTTCTTTTTTCTTCTCTGTGCTGCTCTATTTAATGTTTTTAAAAGTTTATCTTTTAACCCAAGGATCTTGCCTTACTGACTAAGGCGTGAAGTTTATCTAGGGAACTTACAGATAGCTCATCTTCCCCTTCAGTGATTTTTAAGTCTGATATTTAGTGTTTCATCAACGGCACTGAAAAAAAGCCAGAGCTTCATGGTTTGGGTTGGGTAGGCATCTCTGATTAGCTCAACACCTAAGACATAATGAAAGCTCAGTATATGTTTGTTGAATAAGATAAATATTGCTTCTTAAAATGAAAGTCTCAGGTTTGTGTAACCTGAATCAGCCCGTTAATTGTGGCAGTAGCGTCAGTGATTGAGAATGTAGCCTTAAACCCCAGGGGACCCAGATTTGGAATTTCCATAATTGTCCACCTGAAAATAGATAGAAGCATTATATGTTATGTGCTTTTTAAATTTGCTGTGCATGCAAAAAGGCAGTCTATATTGGTATTCCCAATTTACCAATCTGACTTACATGTTTTAGAATAGATTGAAATGTATCCTTACAAAAAATAGCATCCTGGTGGTGTTTGTGGAAGCTTGTTTCAGTCTTTTCTCCATAAACTAATAGTAATGTTTTTATAAAAACAAAACAAACATGATTTTTGCCAAGTTGCACAGCTCAGTCTAAAATCCTCCTTTCTCTCTCCCACCATGATAGTGCTCTAATGACAAAAGTAGAAGGATGGGCAAAGGATTTTCTGATCACCTCTAGAAATTCCATTTAGAAAAAGATGTCCAGTCTATCCAGGATTATTGAAATAAATTATGTAAATTAATTCACTTTTGAAAGAAGAGGAAAGGTATATTTTAGTTAATTCCCCCAAATAAAAATCTATATAATAAATATTGTAATAATGATCTCTAATGAGTTTTCAAACAGAATTCACATCCCTGGACCCTCCCCTCAAAATCCATCCTCACCATGACTTCATTGTGCATTCTTGATGCTGCATTGGTCTGAAACACTCATTTTGAAGATGGGAAAGCATAAGCCCACTGGATGAAATATCTCCCTCCAGGTTACATGATCACATGACCTGGGGGACCCCGTCTCCCCTAGGATCTCTCACCCAGGACTGGGCCCCAGCTCTAGAGGACTGGCGGACCGGCTCTCTCACAGCTCCTGCGCTGTTGCCAAGAGCAGGAAAACAGGAAAAGGTCATGATGTTTGAGTTCCTTCAATTTGCTTTTAATTCCTTTCCTCCCCCACTGAGGTCATTCTTGAGGACTAGCTCTGTTTTCAGGGGGTACAGAGTCTTAATTTATCATTGCAGTCCTCTGGAAGAAGACTTCAGAGTTCAGAGCAAACAGAAAGACGAATGTTTGCTTTGGGGATCTTTCATCATTTTATCCTTAGTAATGACCGGAGAAGAAAAGGGGTTTGCTCATAAGTTATAAATCATCATGCAAAGAGAAAATGTAGTAAAGCAAAACAGATTTAAGAACTCATTGATGGTGTTCTAGAGTAAATAATTGAAAAATCTTTGGATTATTGTTGATGCTCAAATCATAAAGAGATTTAAGATTTAGAACTCAGATCTTCTGCCCAAAAGCCAGGAGTTATGGAATCTGAGCATTTAGGTGGCAAAGAGGAACGTAATTTTTATTTTCAAGAAGTTTGTTTTATTCTGAAGGCTTCTTTGACTGATAGCTCAATTAGTAAAGAATCTGCCTGCAATGCAGGAAACCCCGGTTTGATTCCTGGGTTGGGAAGATCTGCTGGAGAAGGGATAGGCTACTTACTCCAGTGTTCTTGGGCTTCTCTGGTGGCTCAGCTGGTAAAGAATCCATCTGCAATGCGGGAGACCTGGGTTTGAGATTGCGAAGATCCCCTGGAGAAAGGAAAGGCTACCCACTCTAGTATTCTAGCCTGGAGAATTCATGGACTATATAGTCCATGGGGTCACAGAGTCAGACATGACTGAGCAACTTTCACTTTCTTTACACTTTCTTTGACTGAAAAAAAAAAAAAACCTTGTAAGTTTAATTACAACGGACCCTGAAAACGCCACGCCCGTTTAGAGCTTTCCTCCCCCAGTGTGTGTCCAAGGGGTAGCCATTTTCATTAGATTTTTGAAGCCTTGTTTTGATTTGCAAAGTTTGTATTTGTTGTCAAAATGAAAAATATTTATTTTTAAAATTAATTGTTACTGGAGTACAGTTGCTTTATAACATTGTGTTAGTTTCTCCTGTACAGAAAAACGAATCAGCCACACATATACCTGTATCCCATCCCTCTTGGACTTCCTTCCCATTCAGGTCACCACAGTGCATTAAGCAGAGTTCCCTGTGCACCTGTTTTATACAAAAAGAAATATTTTAAACGATAAGAACAGTGCATACACAGTTCATCGAGGCAAAAACAAAGTGACCACCTGTAACCCTACTACCTGGAGGTATATACTGCTAATACTTGAGGTATTTTCTTCTGAAAGCATGAGCACCAATGCATGCACGCACACACACCCCTACAAAGAATGGTTTGGTTGGGTTGCTGCTGCTACTGCTAAGTCACTTCAGTCGTGTCCGACTCTGTGCGACCCCATAGACGGCAGCCCACCAGGCTCCCCCGTCCCTGGGATCCTCCAGGCAAGAACACTGGAATGGGTTGCCATTTCCTTCTCCAATGCATGAAAGTGAAAAGTCAAAGTGAAGTCGCTTAGTCGTGTCTGACTCTTCGCAACCCCATGGACTGCAGCCCACCAGGCTCCTCCATCCATGGGATTTTCCAGGCAAGAGTACTGGAGTGGGTTGCCATTGGTTGGGTTACTTGTGTCTATTTAAGAGTGTAAAGTTAATGAATCCTGATCCTATCACTTATGAAATGAATAACAATGGGCAACTTCTTAACCCTTCTAAACCAAGGTTCCCTAACTACAAACTGAGGTAAAGAACAATTCCTGATTTCTAGGGTGATAGGAGAGTAAATGAGGATGTGCATGTAAAGGGCTTATGACAGTGTCTGTCACCATGAGCAGTCAACAGATGGGAGCCATTATTAGCTGGTAACTTTATCTTGTCACTTCAGAAAACATGCAACACCAACAGCCTTTTGACAGCTCTGAAAAACTACCAGTTCTCATCAATTTCATCTCTATCTTAGTGAAGATGTGCATAGATGTGAACACAGGTTAGATTCCTGAACCCACAGGTAGAGTCATGTTAATAATAACGTCTGTGCTTGCTGCAGCTCTGTGCCGGCACTCCACACGTCAGCTCAGTGATTGCTCATAGCACTTCTTCTCCATGACCGTCGTTATACCCAAACATAGATGAGAGAGTCCAGGCTGGCAAAGAAGAGACAGGATCCAAACCCAGGTCCGTTTTTCTTCCTGGGCTGCTCACTATGACACAGCCTCTGAAATCCCAGCACATCCTTCCAGAAGTACTGAAATAAGTCTGAAAGCAACTTCCTGGCCAGGGCCGAGCTGGTTCTAACACAGTAACAACTATCTGCTCATCGTGGAAGGCACCCTGGACCAGAAGTCAGGAAACCTGTGTCCCTTGAAGTTCCTAAATCCTTCTTGTCACTTTCATTTCCTTTGGAGTTGAAGAGGGTATAATAATTATCTATCTTACCTTTCTCATGAGGATGAAGTAATAGAGGAAACTGATCAGAATCTTAGTAATATGATGGAAATTGTAAATAGCAATGACATCATCTACCTCTCTACCACCATGGCTCTCTTTGGTGATGATCTTCTGGTAATTCAAAATGTTTTTTCCCTTTGATATATTAATAAATCTTTCTTGATCTCACTAATATCCTTCCTTCCTAACCAGCCCACCTGGGGACCATCCAGGTCTCATCATATTCTTTTAAGATCTATTTTTATTTTTTAATTGGCGCATAATTCCTATACAACGAAGTGAATCAGCTGTATGCACACATGCATCCCCTGCCTCTTGAACCTCCCTCCCGCCCCTCTAGGTCAGCACAGAGCACAGAGCTGAGCCCCCTGTGCTACACAGCAGCTTCCCACTATCTATCTATTTTACACGTACTAGTGTATCACCGGGGGAAGGCAATGGCACCCCACCCCAGTACTTTTGCCTGGAAAATCCCATGGATGGAGGATCCTGGTAGGCTCCAGTCCATGGGGTCGCTAAGAGTCGGACATGACTGAGCGACTTCACTTTCACTTTTCACTTTCATGCATTGGAGAAGGAAATGGCAACCCACTCCAGTATTCTTGCCTGGAGAATCCCAGGGACGGGGGAGCCTGGTGAGCTTCCGTCTATGGGGTCGCACAGAGTCGGACACGACTGAAGCGACTTAGCAGCAGCAGCAGCAGCAGCAGTGTATCACCAAAAAATCTACAAATGATAAATGCTGGAGAGGGTGTGGACAAAAGGGAATCCTCTTGCACTGTTGATGGGAATGTATATTGGTACTGCCACTATGGAGAACAATATGGAGAGTCCTTTAAAAAAATTAAAAATAGAACTATGACATGACCCAGCAATCCCACCCCTGGACATCTACCCAGGGAAAAACCACAATTCAGAAAGAAACATGTGCCCCCAACGTTCTCATCAGATCTTGAATACTACTCTGGTTCCCTCTCTGAGTTTTATCCACAGTCTCTCACAATCCCAGTTACTCTCTGTGCAAACTGGAAACTAATTGCAAAGGTATAGCTCCTCTTCATGTCTTTTCCCCTAGACATACATTCATGAATGGGTTAAACTCTCCACTCTTGGAGTAATGCTACATGTGCCCTTTTTGTGGCACCATTTAATAAGCATCATGGCTTTGTAAACAACACAGTTAAGATGTCCCCTGGGACTCTGGGAGGAATCCAGTTTATTCATGTGTGAGAAAATTGTTCAGGGTTTTATCTGATACCTTGCTTTTCCCAACTAGGAATGTCTCTGGCTAATGGAGAGCAATGGTAGACCAGACCAGAATTAGGATTGGGGTCCTGGAGTTGCTTTGCTGGATGGATTTCCTCGAGTTATAGAGCATGGGACAGTTAGGAAGAGGAATCTGATCCTTGAGGTCCATTTGTAAGACTCGGGGAACTACTTACTAGCCATTCAGTGTTTCCTTAATGTGGTTCACTGACTTGTAAAGAGGAGATGTTTTGATATGTCATCATAAGACAGAGCAAGTCAAGGTGAAGCCCTCGATTAAATGGTAATTGCTTGGGAACGGAAGAAGGGTCAAAATTGCTGAACTTAATGATGCAAAGAGTGATCATGGGAAGAGAATTAGAAACTGAGCAAGGAAGGTTGGGCAGAGACAAGGGACTTCAAGTGAGCTATAAAGATATTTGCAAACCTGTCCATGTAAAAGATGTCCATGAGAGTGAGAAACAGAGAAGATAAAGGATATTTTCAAGAGTTCCAAGTTTTAATAATGTATATGTGTTTTGTTTTCTGCATTATTATTTGCCTGTTAAGGGTAGATGCGATTTTTCTAAAAACTGAGTAGCAAGTACAAACTAAATTGTCAAATTAAAATTAAAATTTTATTTATGGAATTAAAAATTCCATAGAATATTTGGGAATAATTACTAAAGAAGTACCCATTTTTCACCTAAAATTCTAATTTTACTGGGTCTCCTGTGTTGTGTCTGATGACATTAGCACAAACTTGTAGAAGGAAGGGCCCCAGCCCCAAGTAGGTGAAGGCATCCAGGGAGAGGGAATATCTCTAGGATACTACCCATTTTGATTCCACTAGAGTGTCTGTGGGCTTCCCAGATGCCACAGTGGTAAAGAACCCACCTGCCAATTCAGGAGACACAGGAGACTCAGATTCAATGCCTGGGTTGGGAATATCTCCCAGAGTAGGTAATGGCAACCCACTCTAGGATTCTTGCCTGGAAAATCCCATGTCCAAAGTAACCTGGTGGGCTATAGTCCATGGGGTTGTAAAGAGTTGAACACACCTGAGGGGCTGAGCACACACACAGAGTGTCTAAAGAAACCCTTCTGGGCAACACAGTGCTCACTGCTGGGAAGCCAGCGGGCCAGGGTGAGGTATTATCCAGGCCTGGAGGTGGGCAGTGGCTACAGTGGGTTTTCCGCTTCTGAGTTTGTCCTGGTCCAGCCCGAGTTCTTGCAAACAGGTCAAAATAGAAGACCCCTGTGGCCTGGAACAAGTCCAGGGAACTTTGGCTGGTCCAGGGATCAGGGCAAGGGGAACACAGAGGAGGAGCTTGATGGTACAGACAAAGGAGGTAGACACAAGGACTTGCTGTTATGTCCTCAAAGGGAAAACATCAAAGCACATGCAGTTGACAGGGATACACATTAATGGGATTAAGGCTGGGTGGAATTCTCTACCAGGTTAGCCGAAGTTCATAAATTCTTGCAGAGGGTGGGGCCTGTTTTATTTTTATACTTAAATAATGATATGGATTTAGGAAATCATATGGAAGGGAGTAGGTGCTCCACGTAAGTGAGCTTACCCTTGGGAAACTTTCAGGATGGCAGGGGAGGGGCACTTTAAGCCCAACTTGTGTGACTGGATGGAGTGGCGGGATGAGCTAGGCTGTCGTGAGAGAAGAGGGCAGCGTAAGATGTTCTGAAGGCTGTGAAGACGAAAAAATCAAAGTCTATGCTTGAAGAAGTAAAGTGAGTGTCCGCCTACACCTCGGAGTGACCAAATGTAAAAGAAGTACAGCAGTTGCTGAGGAGATTTGTGCAGGCAGCCATGGCAGAGAGGGGGTGGTGGTGAGGGTCTGGTGATGAGGAATCCAGGGAAATCATTTTTGTAATTAAGGAATTCTGTCCTTCAACAAGTGCCACCAACCCTTTACTGAGAGCTTTATCACCTGGGTACACTAAGGCTCCAGAGATGAGCAAATTCCAGTTTCTGCACTCAAGGGACTGACAGTCTAGCAGCGGTAGAGAGCTGTAAACAGAGCCATGCTGGAGTTTTATCTGAGATACAGGGGAAGTGTGGGCCTACGGAGACTCCAGAGGCCAGGCGCCATCTTGTCTTGCCTGGATTGCTCACCCGTCTCCATGCCTCCATTCCGCTGGCCTCCCTGGAGCCAGTGTGATCCTTCTGACATGGAAATCTGTTCATGCAGTCCTTCGCTAAAAGCCTTTTAAGAATGAAGCCCAAGCTACTGGCTCACAAAGCCCAGTCTCTCCTCACTCTGCCTGCCCTGGGCTTCTCTAGTGGTTCAGTGGTAAAGAATCTGCCTGCCAATGCAGGTTCAATCACTGGGTTGGGAAGATCCCGTGGTGAAGGGAATGGCTACCCACTCCAGTATTCTTGCCCGGAAAACTCCATGGACAGAGGAGCCTGATGGGCTACAGTCCGTGGGGTTGCAAAGAGTCCCACAGGACTGAGCTACTAACACTTTCACTTTCACTCTGCCTCCAGTCAACCCTACTTGCAGCCATGTTGAACTTTTGCATCCTTAGAGCACAAGAGCCCCTGTTTGTACTCTGGACTTTGGCACTTGACACTTCCTCTTCCTGGAGTCTTTTCTTCATTGTGCTAATGCCTGCTCATCCTCAGGGCTCAGCTTCCAGTCACGTCTTCTGGAACCCTTCCCTGACCTTCCAGGTCTAATTAGGTGTCCCTGATGGACTTAGCAGTTACTCCACACTTCACTGTAACTAATGCCTGTTGCTTTTCTTTTTTAAAAATTTTGGCTGTGCTGCATCTTTATTGCAGTGTGCAAGGCTTAGTTCCTCAGTCAGGATGGAACCCGCGTGCCCTGCATTGGAAGGCAGATTCTTAACCACTGGACCACCAGGAAGTCCCCGCCTGTTGCTTTATTTGTCCTGTGGCCATCTCTAAGCTCACTGGGCCCATGGCCAGTGCTGCTCATGTTTTCTCAGCACCTCGTGTGGCCCCTTGCTCAATAAGTCATATCCTAAAGTAAAGTGGTTTGCTAAATTAGACTTTTTCAGGGTTTAGGAAGAGACTTGTCCAGATTATCTTAGGTGATTGGGGGTCTATCAAAAGGATCTCTGCCACATGCAGGCAACTCGGGGATTCCTCAGCATTCCTAAGGGGAGATGAGTTATCAAGAGAGCCATCGCAGTAGTTGTTTTTTTCTTTTTTAATGATTTATTTATTGGCCCGACTAGGACTTTGTTGCTGCCCTCAGGCTTTCTCTAGTTGCGGTGAGTGGGGTCCACTCTTCACTGCGGTGTGCAGGCTTCTCATTGCAGTGGCTTCTCCTGATGCGAGCACAGGCCCTAGGGTGCATGGGCTCAGTAGTTGTGGCACGCGGGCTTATTGTTCCTTGGCATGTGGCATCTTCCCAGACCAGGGATCAAATCTGTGTCCCCTGCTTTGGAAGATTAGTGTTGGAAGATGAACTGGTTTTTCCAAGAGACCAAGGTAGGGAAGTGTGTGTTGCCCGAGGCAATTGGCTACTCAACATCATCAGATTCTCTTGTTAAACATCAGTAGCCTCTGATGATCAGGAAAGGCTGAGAACACTAAGGCCTCAGGGCCAGGTGGCAGGTTACCATGGGAGCAAGTCCTTGCCTCCTGCCACAGGTAGAGCGAGTATTAGCAAGGAAGTGTGGAAATAGTACCAGTGCCTGCTTGTATTACGTTTGGCAGCATCTGCCCTGATGTTCTTGTAGGTGCTCCCATGGGCCCCTTGTAGCAGGCTCACTCTGAAGGGCCTGCAGTAGTCCTCTGAATTTAGAGTCACCTGACTTTATCATCAGACCCAGTGACAGAATCCTCCATTAACTGGGGGGACCCCACACATGGAGTCTCACCGATGAAGCAGTACCCCCTGCATTCTTCCAGCTCAGCAGGCAAGGACAGAGGGGTCTGTGCGAACCTTTCTAACCAACTTATCTCCTTCTACAGATGGAAAACAGTATTTCTAACCTCCATTTCAGAAATTGCAGAACCTTCCGCTGCAAATGTAGATAGTGATATTCCAGATGTGTGCTGCTGGGTGCGCTCTGATAAGTGCCCTTCAAACGTCAGCTCATAGCCTCTGGCGTGTAGATCACTATTGTCATCATTTGGTAGCCCATATCAAAATATTTTAAAATAAATCTCAGATGATATAAAGAATGGATAGAAACTTTCCAGGCAAGGAACAGGCATCAGCAAAACTCCTGAGTGAATTCACAGGTTAGCTTTTCTTAGTTGATGTGAATTAAGCCCATGTAAATAAACCAGGAGGAACTTAAATGTCAAAGATTTTTTACACATTAAGGTCCATAGGAGTGGCTTGGCATCTTTTTTCATTTGTACAGTGGGAATAATAATAGTATCTGCCATGTGGGTATGTTATAGCTGCTGCTGCTGCTAAGTTGCTTTAGTTGTGTCCGACTCTGTGCAACCCCATAGATGACAGCCCACCAGGCTCCCCTGTCCCTGGGATTCTCCAGGCAAGAACACTGGAGTGGGTTGCCATTTCCTTCTCCAGTGCAGGAAAGGGAAAAGTGAAAGTGAAGTTGTGCAGTCGTGTCCGACTCTGAGCGACCCCATGAACTGCATGTGGGTATGAGGGGGAGGATTAAAAGAGAATACGGAGAAAATCTTGGCATGATCCCTGGTACATAGTAAATACCCAATAAACATTAGCTACAATAGTTTTTACTGTTGTTGTTGTTAGTACCAAGATAGTAATAGTGGTTTTCCCAGTGCCTAAACCAATATCTGATTCATAGTAGGCACTCAACAAGTAATATTAGAAATGAGTGTTTTATACTCATTCATTCAACAACTATTTGTTGGGCCCCTGTATGTGCGAGACACAGTGCTAGGCTCCGAGAATAAGACAGTAAACAAGGCCACGGTCTATAAGGGTAATCAGACAAGTGAATGGGCAGTGGAGATGCTACTGAAGCTGCAAAGATGGCCTCCAGTGTATTCCAGGGGAGGGTCAGGGTGGGAACCCAGCAGGTGAAGTCCAGAGAGGTGAAGAGGAATTGGTTAAAGGTGAATCCAGAAGGTGCTTAGAGTGCAAAGGACAATCCCAGCTTAGATATGTTGAGGCACCCAAGGCAAGAAAGAACCTATCTTGCTCTTATAGTTCCAGGCAGGTAATTTAGTTCAGGTACTTAAGCTTAGGTTAAAGATGACTAGAGAGGGTTCAGGATGGGGAACACATGTATACCTGTGGCGGATTCATTTTGATATATGGCAAAACCAATACAATATTGTAAAGTTAAAAAATTAAAAAAATTGTGATTTATTAGTACGATGGAAAACTACACATCAGGGAAAATAAATGAACTACAATAGAGCATCCACCTGGGTAAATATTAGAAGCATCATATTCCGTTGAAAAATGGAGAGCAATTTCATTCTTACAAAACTCATAAATGAGCAAAATTAGATGGTGCACTGTTTGGGGACCCATACGCACATGGAAAAATTACCCCCCAAAAAAACAAGGAAGTCATTAACACCAGTTTCAGGGGAATATTTACATTTAAGAGGGAGGAAGGGGATGTGGGAGGAGCACTGGGATGATGTTTAAATCACCAGTGGGATTTATTTTGTTTTATTATCATGACTATGGTTTTCACAAATATTACACATTTTCTTTTGTACAAAAAGTTACATGATGAAGCAAAAAATAAAAAAGACTGTAAAAAAAAAGATGACTAGAAATTCAAGTTAAGTTTTAGATTGTCTCATATACAGTCACACAAAAAATCATTCATGGATTCTGACTGTAAAAGATGAAGAATTCTTAAATTCTTAAGAACTTAAGAAGTAGGTGTTGCCACTCAGTCCCGCAGAATGGGAGGTCGAAGAATCTTTTGGATTTCCGGTTTGTGTTAATGTGATTTATGCTGTATCCCAGAATGTAGACTTTTATTCTTGGGTTTCCAGTTCTTGCAACCAATCTTACCGAACCTGTTGAAAGTTTCAGGTAATGACCACATGTCCTTTTTGCTTCCACAGTGTTTTTCAATCCATGTTCTGGATGAAAGTTCACTTGATTGGGCTCTAGGTAGTGTGCGATTGTTGCAGGGCTGGGTGATTGACTAGGATAGAGAGCTGAATAAATTCTTCCACGGTCTTCTGGCTGTTATACCGTATCTTTAGGGTGGAGAATAGAATTAGATGAAGGACCATTTATAGACTAATAGCTAAGTCACTTGGGAAGCCACCAGTGAGAAGGAGCTGGCCTTTGTCTTAGTTCTCCAGCTCTCCTAGGATGAAATTTAACATCACTTTCATTGGGCTCAGACCCCAGTATTATATTGAATCTATTTCAGAATTCCTTTCATCAGGCATGGATATTTGAAGGTTCTAGTTCCAGGTTAATTGTGGTGGTTTAGTTGCTAAGTCGTGTCCAACTCTTGTGACCCCATAGGCTATAGCCCACCAGGCTCCTCTGTCCATGGGGATTCTCCAGGCAAGAAGTGGAGTGGATTGCCATTTCCTTCTCCAACCAAAACCTCTGCCGTGAAAAAGACCACACTCTCAAGTGTTTTCAGTGAAGTATCTTAGAACTCCTATATTCACTTGTCACCATGTTTATTTAACTTATATGCAGAGTACATCATGAGAAATGCTGGACTGGAAGAAACACAAGCTGGAATCAAGATTGCTGGGAGAAATATCAATAACCTCAGATATGCAGATGATACCACCCTTATGGCAGAAAGTGAAGAGGAACTAAAAAGCCTCTTGATGAAAGTGAAAGTGGAGAGTGAAAAGGTTGGCTTAAAGCTCAACATTCAGAAAACGAAGATCATGGCATCTGGTCCCATCACTACATGGGAAATAGATGGAGAAACAGTGGAAACAGTGTCAGACTTTGTTTTTCTGGGCTCCAAAATCACTGCAGATGGTGACTGCAGCCATGAAATTAAAAGACGCTTACTCCTTGGAAGGAAAGTTATGACCAACCTAGATAGCATATTCAAAAGCAGAGACATTACTTTACCAACAAAGGTTCGCCTAGTCAAGGCTATGGTCTTTCCTGTGGTCATGTATGGATGTGAGAGCTGGACTGTGAAGAAGGCTGAGCGCCGAAGAATTGATGCCTTTGAACTGTGGTGTTGGAGAAGACTCTTGAGAGTCCCTTGGACTGCAAGAAGATCCAACCAGTCCATTCTGAAGGAGATCAATCCTGGAATTTCTTTAGAAGGAATGATGCTAAAGCAGAAACTCCAGTATTTTGGCCACCTCATGCGAAGAGTTGACTCATTGGAGAAGACTCTGATGCTGGGAGGGATTGAGGGCAGGAGGAGAAGGGGATGACAGAGGATGAGATGGCTGGATGGCATCACTGACTTGATGGGTGTGAGTCTGGGTGACCTCCGGGAGTTGGTGATGGACAGGGAGGCCTGGCATGCTGCGGTTCATGGGGTCGCAAAGAGTCGGACACGACTGAGCGACTGATCTGATCTGATCTGATCTGATCCACTAGATGCCCATAGCGCACCAACCCCCCAACACACACACACAGTTGTGACTATCAAAAATATCTCCATACATTGCCAAAGGTCCCTTGGGGGTCAAAATAGCTGGTGGTTGAAAATCACTATCTGACAATATCAGGCATCATCCCATATTGTATCCTTCATATACAGTGTCCCATTTAATCTCCCCTTTTCAGCAAGTCCTTAAGGATTATAGTTTGAATATGAGACTAGCAAGTGTTACATGATTACCTAGAGTCCCATGGGTAATAATTATGAGATTTGGACTTTAGTTCTGGATCTTCCCTATTCTTCTATATTCCCAGAGTGCCATGCAACACACAGTCTTGACTCCAAGAAACTTCAGATCTATTGGATTTGCTTGGGTATTTCCATAAGATGGTACAAAAAAATTTGAATGAACTTTTTGGCCAACCTAATAGTTGGAGAGATGTGTTATGAGTCAAGTCACAGTTGTGTTCACTGCAGAATAAATGATGTGAGCACGCAGGAGAGAGGTGCATCAGGAAAGTCAAGGATCGCATCCTGCAGAGATTAGAATGCTCTTTGAATATTTATGGGTAAATATTTTCGATTTGGATAGTGATTTTTTTGTTGAGCAGTGACAAGAGTTAAGATTTGGACAGGTAGCATCAGGCAGTAATTAAGAGCAGGTGCTGGTTCCAGCTGGAATCTGAGCTCCAGCTCCTCTGCTTACTAGTTGTGTGACCCATGAGCTAATTAGGTAATCTTTTGGCTCAGTTTTGTCTTTGATGGGTTGATAATAATAGTATATATTCTTAAGCCCCTGAAGGGGAGGGCATGGCACCCACTCCAGTATTCTTGCTTGGAAAATCCCATGGACAGAAGAACCTGGGGAGCTATATTTCATAGGGTTGCAAAGAGTCTGACACAACTGAAGTGACTTAGCACAGATTCTTAAGATTATAATAAGATTTAACGAGTTAATATGTAAAGGGCTTAGAAACAAGACCCAACATCCAGTAAGTGCTCAATTGATGGTGACTACTTAGTATTTGATTCTGTTGGAATCTATATGGTAAATAATGGGAGTTTTGAGTCAAGGCCTGCAAAGATGTTCCACAGGTATTGCAATCCCCCTTCCAGTGTTCATGGAAAATCATAAATTGGTTATCTTTGGGTCAGAAACCAGTGTCTGGCTCTAGAGCTGTTCCTGAAGGACCTGTTCACATGGCTTAACATCTTTGTGGGGGCTTTGGGGTTGAAGCATCTAAGACATCTTTCCAACATCTTTCATTCAAAAGGACAAAGAGGCACCTTGAGCATCTGTTCAGACATTCATTCACTCACCCATCCATTCAGTCATCATTGACTGAGTACCTTTTTTATTCTAGGCATCATGTTTCTATTAACTACATCTGGAACGCCAGTAAGTCACCCCTCTGCCCATATGTTGGCTGAAAGTTTATTGGATAGAATTGTCACTGTTTAGTTTTAAGACAATTCAAAGTTATTTCTGTGGCTTGTGTTAAAATCCTGAGGTTTCTTCTTGTGTTCCATTTGGTACCACTGCTGGGCTTTTTATTTTGTGGGGATCTGATGGCCCTGGATGTGGTTGGGGATCTTCTCCTGGGAATTTCCTCTTTCTTCCCCTCTCCAGCTTTTTATAGCTACATAAGGTTTAGATCTGCTCACAAACACTTGGGTAATTATGCCTCTCTCTGTTTATAAACTCAGGATAAATTGTCCTAATGGGAAAATATCTGTCCTTTGCCGTAGTTTGGATCAAGGCTTTTAATTTTTTGTTTGTGTGTGGTTCGTTTGCCTTTCTAAAAATCATTTTGATGTCTGTTTCTTTTATAAATCATTTATTGCTGATATACAACAGCACTCAGTAAACCCCACTAAAAATCTATTCTTGATCTAAAAGTAGTTGATGCTGGGAAAATGTAACTCATACATATGCCTTTCTCATGGATACTGAATTCAAGGAAACAGTTGGATTTTAAGACTCTTAGGGAACATCTGATAAGAGGCCCATAGAAATGACCCACCAGAGCTTTGATCACCAGCATGCTGGAAAAACACAATGCAGCTCAATTTGCTTTAAAGCATCAAAGTCATAATGCATTTGTATTCGTTCATTTAACGGTCATGAGATACCTACTATGAGCAAAATTAGACTATAGATGAATAGCTAGGTGTTTCTTATTAATAAAATATAGATAGATTTTGATTAGATTTTTAGCTTTGTGGGAGACAGCCAAACATACTTCTGATCAGAAGGCAAAGTCAGCCCTTCCTCTATGCTGGGAAAAAAACAACTATGTTTCCCAGGCTATGTAAATGTGTGGAAGACTTGGTTTTTAATCAGTTTGCACCAACAAGAATAAATGCTTCCTTTTGCAATGTTTCCTCCTTCCCAAGAGCTAAAACTAATCAAGAGAGGCAGTAGTGTAGTGGTTAAGCATACCCTTTTGAGTCAGATTAAATAGGTTTGAATTGGGACTCCAACATTTACCAGTTGTGTTACTTAACCTCATTGTGTTACTTAACTGTGTTACTTAACTCAGTTTCCTTGTGTTAGAATAAGGCTAATAATTATATCTACTTCACAGGGATACTGAAAAAATTGATGAAATAGGCAACCTACATAAAGTAGCTAGCACAATGCCCAACATAATTGTAGGAAGAGTTGAATTCATAGCTATTATTATCATTATCATCATCAACTCATATTTGTGTGCTCATTAAACAAAAAGGAATGCTGTCCTGGGGCTTCCCTGGTGACTCAGTGGTAAAGAATGCACCTGTTACTGCAGGAAACTCAGGTAGATCCCTCCAGTCGGGAAGATCCTCTGGAGAAGGAAATGGCAACCGCTCCAGTATTCTTGCCTGGAGAATCGCATGGACAGAGGAGCGTGGTGGGCTACAGTCCATGGGGGGCAAAGAGTCAGACATGGCTTAGCCAGTAAACAAAAACAATGATGTCCTATATAGAAACAATATAGAAGACTGCTTCTATAAAATTTGCTTACCAGTGTCAGAAGTTGAGCGTATTTTTAGAGATACCCACCCAATAAACCGGAAAGGATAACCTGGGCTCATCTGGGATTTCAATCCAGGACCTCTCACACCCAAAGTGAAAATCATACCCCTAGACCAACGAGCCACCCCTCAACATTCAGGAAACTAAGATTATGGCTTCTGCCCATCACTTCATGGCAAATAGGGAAACAATGGAAACAGTGACAGACTCTTTTGGGGCTCCAAAATCACTGCAGATGGTGACTGCCACCATGAAATTAAAAGACACTTGCTCCTTGGAAGCAAAGTTATGACCAACCTACACAGCATATAAAAGCGGAGACATTACTTTGTCAACAAAGATCTGTCTAGTCAAAGCTATGGTTTTTCCAGTAGTCATGTACAGATGTGAGAGTTGAACTATAAAGAAAGCTGAGTGCCAAAGAATTGATGCTTCTGAACTGTGGTGTTGGAGAAGACTCTTTGAGAGTCCCTTGGACAGCAAGGAGATCCAACCAGTCCATCCTAAAGGAAATCAGTCCTGAATATTCATTAGAAGGACTGATGCTGAAGCTGAAAATCCAATACTTTGGCTACCTGATGTGGAGAACTGACTCATTGGGAAAGACCCTGATGTTGGGAAAGCTTGAAAGCGTGAGGAGAAGGGGACAACAGAGGATGAGATGGTTGGATGGCATCACCAACTCAATGGACATGAGTTTGAACAGGCTCTGGGAGTTGGTGATGGACAGGGAAGCATGGCATGCTGCAGTCCATGGGGTTGCAAAGAGTCGGACACAACTGAGTGACTGAACTGTACTGACCCAATAAACAAAGGTCTGATGAGATGTGAAAATATGTCTGAAGAGAGAATTGTATTCTCACAGCACCCTGTTTCTGACTTAGGGAACATGGATCTTAGGACCACTGCCCCCCACATTAATGGGGTGATGAGAACTACCGCAGCCATAGAAGGAAAGGAGTTCTCCAGCCTGGCTTCTGCGGAAACAGGGAAGCCTATCTCTAGGATGGAGTCTGAGAGGTGAAGACTGCACAGTGATGTCAATGTCAAGTCAGTTACCATTAGCATCAAGCATGTCCTCTTTGTGTCTGACCCACATTTTAATGTTGCATTTTGAGTCTTACCTCTTCTGTCTTCTGTAGAGATGAACAACAGCTGGTGTCCTCTCTATAATAACCTTTCAAATGGGAGGGGAAGACTGTTAAGTTTGCCTTTGGGCACTTTTTCACTCTAGACTAAACAATTCCAAATCCTTTAACCTTCCCTCATAGGTTCTATTTTCTTTCTCTTTAATCATTTTGGTTTTCCTCTGGACCCTTTCCAGTGTCTCCACTTTGCCCTTAAAATAAGGGGCCTCAGACTGGACCTACCATCCTATTAAGGCTCTCTCTGCTGCCAAATTCTTTATCATGGGGGAGGGAGATATGGGGATATACTTTCCTTTCATGTCAGACTCCCACCAAGCGAATTCACCCCGCTGTTGTATTGCTTATTTCTTATCAGTATAACACACAGATTCCTTTTAAATAACACGATCTGCTGTGATCCTCACATCTTTGTCAGTTTTTCTCCAATCTAGATACTAAGCCCCTTTTATGCCTGTCATTTGATCATCACCCCTCAGGATACTACTTTTGTAATCAGCCGTCACGCTGAACTTGAAACTTTTTCATGAAACATTTCCTTCATGTGTTGAAGCCAATTTGGATTCTCCTAGCATATCAGTAATTCCCACTGCAATTAATATTATTTGTAGACTCTGGGTGTGCTCAAAGCAATTTTAAGTATTATTTAAACCAGAGCTAGGGTAAAATTGGAGGCCATGTTTTAAGCACCCTTTTGTTTACTGAGCCATTGATCTCTTTTCCAGTCTGCAGTGAAACCCGGTGAGGAAAAGACCAGATCGTATCTTTCTGGCTTGCTGATGAGAATGTCATATGCATTCAAAAGCTTTCCTGAAATTAAGATATTGTACAGATGTGGTCAAATTTTAATTCTCAGCACATACACACCCTAAACTGAGCTTAGGCACAGAGTTGGTGGGGGAAGAGGGAATATTTATTTGCATTATGCTTAAAATCATGGATTTCCTTTAAACAGCATTGATTTGCACATCATAAATTACATACCAGATGGAAGGAGTAGAGAGAGTTAGAAGAAAACTGGAAGTGCAGAAAGCAATCAGAAGGAAAAAAGGAGCCCTTCTGAAATTATTATTAGAAGATTATTCAATTTGAACCTAATTCCCATAAAATTTATCAGATATGGAGATGCCACATAAAAGTATGCTAATGAATCCACCAGGACTACCACCTCCTGGCAGAAGAGAGGGGAAAGGGAAGTGGGGAGGAGCTAACATTCACTGGAACCCTTAGAATATATTGTAAGGCAGTCACTTTCTGTTAAGAGACTTTTGATACACTTGGCTTTACCTAAAAGCATCAGCCTAACTTGCTTTGACCCAGGAATTGCAATATTTTGATGAGTGGCTTGTGAAAGCTTGTTCTTACTGGGCACTTGTACTGTTCTCTTAATGTCCATTGTCATTGTTGGTTGCAATGCCCATCCCTCCTTGAGATATCCCTTATCCTGGGGTCTTGTTTCCTTCCAGTATTTCCAAAGGAGGCATGTCTCTGGGTTTGCTGTTGTGCCAACCTGAAGGAAGCAACTGGGGGTGATTTCAGAGCTGGTGATTATGATCAGTACTTACCATGGGCTCTGTAGGCTGCTTCCAAGAGTGGGCAGATGTCCAGGAGAGCCTGGACATGGGTTGGCCCCTCCCAGGCTCTCATTACCCTTTCCAGTGGCAATAATGATACTGAGAACTGAAGCTTTCTTTTGCCTGCTCCTTTTTAATTAATTGCTTTGAATTCTACCAGATTTGTCCATTGAAGAACTGTGGGACACCAGGAAGTGAACCATAGCTTAGAGACACAGGGGTGGGGAGCCAGACTGGGGGCAAGATGAACCCCATGGGGTGGGGTGGAGTGTGTGTGCCTGTGTGGCACGGAGCTTCAGGCTGTAGAGAGATTTGTGCCTTTCGACCACAGGAGGTCCCCAGATCTGTCGTTCCTCCTGGGAGCTCCAGCCTGGATCCCTTCCAAAGCCAGGTGAAAACGCGTTTTGAGCAGAAGTTCCTTCATGGTTTGAGGTTTGGCACAGCGATGCTTTTCGTTTTCAACAAGTGTTCAAGTGGGAAAAAGGAATAGAACACAATTGAAGTTTTGAAAAGCAACCTCTTCACGCAATGAAATGTGGGGCGACCCCACCCCCCTCCGCAAGCCCTCACCCTTGCTCTAAGAAAAGCAAACACTGTTTTCCTGTCTTATTTGTATTCCCATTAATTTAAGACAGGAAGCCCTCAGTGGGTGTGATGTAAACAATTCAGCCTCGTGGGTCGGGCTTCCTCATCAGTTTGCAGCTGGAGAGATGTCTGCACGGCCCGAGCCCATTCATGCCTCTCCCGGGGATGGCTCGTTGACTGAACCCCACAGGCGGGAGGGGCGCGGGAGCCCGAGAAGGTATAAAGGAAATGCTTCAGTCGTGCAGTCACCGGCGATTGTAATTCAGCAGTGGTAAATTTGGTTTCTCCAGCAGAAAGAATCTCACTGCAGCTTTCTGGAAAGTTGCCTACTAGCTTGCCCAGTGCGATGGTTGTTGATTCTGGTGTGGGGCTCCCCGTCACCCCACCCCACCCTACCCCAGTAAGGACCCATGCTGCCGCCCATTATGAAACGGAGCGGTTATGAAATGAATTGATGTCGGGGAGCTGGAGCTCCTCGCGGCGGCTGGAGGGAGAACTTTTGACCGGGCGAGGGTTATCTGGGTGGGGCGTTTTTCTCCTCAGACCTGCTCCCAGTTACCGCTGGAAGCTCCGGAGCAAGTTGACAAAAACAAAAGGTGTCTGCATCAGAAACCCCAAACTCCCCGAAATCTCCCCGGTGCGGTTTCCTTTTCCGACTGGGAGGGGGTGGGAGTGGGAGGAGTGACCGGGGAAGGGGTTCTGGAATGCCGTGGAGTTTTGACAAGTGAGCCAGGGGAGTGACGAGGCGAGCCGGGATTCCATTACAATCTTTTTCAAAACCTCCCAAGCCGGGCTGGCAAAGGGGGAGTCCTCCCGCAGACCTGCCGCGCTCGGAGAGGGGCGCTCGGTGCTCCCAGCGGGAACCGTGCTCCGGAAGGGCCGTCGGGGGGCGCGCGGGGGGCCGGCTTCCCGGGCGGGGCGCGCGCTGAGCGGCCCCGCCCCGCCCCGCCCCGCCTGCGCCCAGCAGGTGATTAGGCTCCGGCTCGGCCCCGGGGCGTGCGAGCCCCGCCCCGGAGCGAGGATTACCGGGGCCGGCAGCTCCCGACCGAACCTCAGCCGAAGACGTCGAGAGGAGATCCCCCGCCCCCTGAAGGTGACTTCAGAACTGGAGGTAGGAATCTGCTTTAGCAGACAAAAACCTCAGGCGTCCCCCATCCGATCCGGTTTTGGGGTGCCGACTGAGGCTGCCTGCGGGGGTGTGGAAATTGAGCCCTAGCCTCCTCCGAGAAACACCCGCCGCCGCCGAACGGCCGCGGCGCTCTTCTCGCAGACCCCTTGGGTATCTTGTTTTTGATTTGAGGGATTTGCGTATTTACGGATGGTTTGTGCTCCTTGGGAGGAGTACCCGACGAGGAACTGGTTTGTCAATTACTAGACGGAAGGAGGCGCCCAGAGGTGTGTGTGTGTGTGTGTGTGTGTGTGTGTGTGTGTGTGTGTGTGTGTGTGAGCGGCGGGGTCGGGGGGAAACGAGGGACAAGTCCGGGGGTCTCCAGAGCCAAGATCCTGACAGTCACCACGGAAAAGCTGTGCTCTTGAAGTCCAGGAAGGGAGAGAGGGTGTCCAGCAACCAGGCATCTGTTAACGCTGCCCTCATCCCCCTGCTTCTCGCTACGGCCAGCAGGGAATGAGTCTGGGTACAGCATAGCTGCCGCTCCTGACAGCAGGAACTGTTTATGATCCCTCAAGTGCTTATAATCGCCTTTGGGGACAGATCTTCGCCCTGAACTACGGAACAGTCTGCTTGGACAACTCCCCCAACCCTTATTCACAAAATGTTTTGATTGTCTCATCCACAAATCAAAGGTTTTAAAAATGACGGCTTTGGGGAAAGAGAATGACATTTTCTGTCTTGTTGCAACTCTCTTGTAAGCAGTTTGTAAACACTAGGAGTGAAATTAAGTCAAATTTTGTCTGATGAGATAGGGTTGGTAAAGAGGAGGGAACTACAGCTGTCACCCTGGGAACCACTTCTGGGAAGAATAGATTTCTGTGAATGTAAATAGTAAATTCTTTTTGTAAAAATAGGTCAGGCTGAGTTTTATATCATAAGGGGGATGGCATAAACTCTAATGGAAAAGTATCTTTAAATACACATAAAATACAGTACTTTCAGCCTTTAGCCTTTGCATTCCTGTACTGTTTTGCAACTGTTCATTGACTTTGCAGATGAATTGAAACGGTACAAGGGGATCTGCCTTTGTGCTTATTTGCTCAATTGTGTCTGACTCCTTTCGACCCCATGGACTATAGCCCACCAGGCTCCTCTGTCCATGGATTTTCCAGGCAGGAATATTGGAGCAGGTTGCCATTTCCTACTCCAGGGAATCCTTCCTGACCCAGGGATCGAACCTGTGTCTCCTGCATTGGCAGGCGCATTCTTTACCACTGAGCCACATGGAAAGCCCCACAAGGGATTTTCTCTACCACCATATGCTAATCTGGCAGTTAATCTCACTAACCTGTAGAAGGCCACAGCTCTCTTCTTTTACTAAGGTGTTAACAAAGTTAACAAGGCCCACCTACAGTTAATTGCTTTCAGGGCTGCTGGTCAAACCCATTGTCCCTCCTGTACTGCCTCTGGGATCCACAGATAGGTGGGCTTTAGGAAACCAGGCCTGTGCCAGCCTCTAAAAAAGCCTCGAGACTGCTACACAGAGAAGAAGCAGAAATAGGATGTACCAGGTAAACTGATGGGGAAACCAGTGTGGACTCAGGGTTTCACGCTTGCCCACGCCCTTTCAGCCTTGAGCTCTGTGAGCTGGTGCAGCTGAGCGTAATTGTCTGAGGAGATAGAGTCAACCTCTTCTAACCCATGGGGGAAGGAAGACAGCCTGCCTGAAGAGCAGCAGGGTGTCCCCAAACCGCCTTTCCACTTGCCTTCTTTATTCTGTAAGTTGCCCAACCACCCACTTGGCCCACACAGCTCCCTTTAATCCCATATTCCTGCTAATCTCAATAACTCAGGCAGGTCACACTCAGGAATTGTTTCCTTGAAGGGGAAGAGTGACCCCATCCCTGCCTGTTGCGTGGGCCATCAAGTTCTTGTTGCACCTGCTTTGCCAGGTGCTCAGCTCTTCTTTCTCTATCTCTCAGAGGTTTTACCAAATACCTTTGCTGCTTAGAGAAGCAGATTCTCCTGATCTCTGCCTGGGTTTTCGTTCTGGAATCTGATTCATTGCCTGAGCTTCCTTTCTTTCCTTATCAAAGCTATTCATAGACATAATTGTAAAGCCATATATTTCTAGAAGGCTTATACATAGAAACAGCAGTTATTTGACCCACCCCTCACCAACCTTAGCTTCTGTGCCCTAGAGACAAGAGCTTCAACTTTGCCCATGTTTCTAAATAGTAGGCATGTCCCGTTCCACCTGGTTCATCCTTCTGGCTGAGCCTTCTGGTCTCCTTCACTCTGGAGTTGCTGCCAGAGGCACAGCTGTCATTCTGGAATTCCTTATCACAGCAGGGATTCATTTGCTCTTCATGTGACATCCCTTGTTTTTTAGACCCACGTCTTCCTTCTTCACTTCTGCTCTCTTGCTGGTAACATCTTCTAGTAGTTCTGAGAAAGACTGCCTGGGAAATAAGTTTTTTGAAATCTTCGAAGTTAGATTAATAGTTTACTAGGGGTATGAACTCTGTGTTGGAAGTCTGTTCCTGAATTTGGAACGCTTTGTTCTTCCAGGTTCAGTATTGCCATTGAGATGTCTGTCATTCTAACTCCTGTTGCTTTGAATATAATCATTTCCCCTTCTCTGAGAGAGTTTCTTGTCTTTGTAGTGTCCTTTCCCTCTGTAATGAAATCTCATTCAGTACACCTTGCTGTGTCTTTTTTTTTTTTTTCCATCAATTTACTTGGCTTTCAGTGGACCTTCTCAATCTGAAAATCATGTCCTTCAGTTCTGAACTGTTTCATGGAATATTAAAAAAGTGATTTCTGTCCTCTTCTGGAACACATATTAAGTTGAAATGGGGCCCTCATACGTTGAATCTCTAATTTTCTTACGTTTTCCCTATGTTTTCTCCTTTTTAAAGTTCTACTTCCTGGGATATTTCCTCATTTTATCTTCCAACCCATGTATTGAATTCCCATGTCTGTCATCAAATTTCTTATTTCCAAGAGCTCTTTTAAAATCTCCAGAATTTCCTTTTTATAACTTCCTGTTCTCGTTTCATAGATGAAAAGCTTTTCAACCCTCAGTTCTCGTCAAGGATCACAGTGGCAGTTTCTTTGAAGGGTCCCTCTGCTCCCTGTGCGGTTTGTTTTCCTCTAATTTCCTCTTAGTTTTTGTTTTGGAATCTGTTGCATGTTAAAGGCTTTGCTCAGATGTCTCAGGATCCTGGAACTGACTGCTGAGAAGTTAACTGGAAGGTCTGCACGCCCGGACGGAGCTGACACCCAGGATCAGCTTCCCCTTACGAAGAAGGAACACCTAGAACAGTGTTTTAGAACCTGAAACAATTCCTGGCGCACAGTAAACTTTCCATTTAAGTTGCCCAAGTATTTGAATGATGTTGGGTCTTGCTAGGGCTCAGGTAGTAGTGATTACAAAGAGCGCCCCAGGTGAGTCACATGTGCGGCCAGCCGTAGGATTATCCTACCGAGGGATTTTATTGGAGGATTCCCTCCTATGGGTGGAAGGTCTTTCCTTCAAAGGAAACTGAAGAGAAATCCCAATGCCGAGGGGAATTGGTGGCTGCTGCATTCTATGAGCCAGACTCAGATGGAGACCAGGAAGCCAGCATTTGGTATGGAACCTTCTCCCATTTCCCTGTTTCTAAGCGCGCCCCTTCTCTCAGTTACATTGAAGTGTCTCTGAGTCCACAGTCGCTCTGATTCAGCAGAGCAAGTAGGTTGCAAAATGCAGGCAGTCACTTTGGAGCCAGGGCTAAGAGGGGAGACCTAGGGTCTGACAGCTTCTGGCACAGACTCACAGCCAGCTCTCCTGCTTTGGGACCCCTGACCCCCTCTGTGCCTGGTGTCCCAAATTCCAGAGACCCTGGAGCTCTGCTTCCAGGCTTCCCATCCTGCTGCGCTAGGTTTCAGCTTTCTTCCATCTGCTAAGTCAGTTACCGTGGGTTAGACCACTTTACAGCTTCCAAAATTTTGTTGCATTGTTTCTTCTTTTTATCTTTAAGAGTTTAGCAAACCTGTCCTGGCCCACCCTGTTTAAAAAACTTTTCTCTCATTTCAGTCCATCACTGTTTACTGGCAAGTGACTCCCCCTTCTCCTCTCAGTTCTTCTGTTTTTACACCCCTCTGCTGCGGGTGCCCCTTGGGACAGAATACTAATAGGCCACGATGTACTGTCAGCTCAGCAGTGATCATTAAAGATGTCCAGGCCCTGGATAGAGTGGTTCTTGGGCATTTATACCAGGTATGTTAGCATCTTCTCCATCAGATCAGTGATTCTTCTTCTTGGTATGTGTAGAGCATAGGAAATGGCAACCCACTCCAGTGTTCTTGCCTGGAGAATCCCAGGGACGGCGGAGCCTGGTGGGCTGCCATCTATGGGGTCGCACAGAGTCGGACATGACTGAAGCGACTTAGCATAGCATAGCATAGAGCATAAGGCAGAGCGTTTCTGAATGGGTTTGGTGCTGTGGCTTACCAGAATTCTATCTGTGAGAATAACCGTGCTGCTGCTGCTACTGCTGCTAAGTCACTTCAGTCGTGTCCGACTCTGTGCGACCCCATAGACGGCACCCCACCAGGCTCCCCAGTCCCTGGGATTCTCCAGGCAAGAACACGGGAGTGGGTTGCCATTTCCTTCTCCAAGGCATGAAAGTGAAAAGTGAAAGTGAAGTCGCTCAGTGGTGTCCGACTCTTTGCAATCCCATGGACTGTAGCCCACCAGGCTCCTCTGCCCATGGGATTTTCCAGGCAAGAGTACTGGAGTGGGGTGCCATTGCCTTCTCCGGAGAATAACCGTAGAGCATGCTAACTCCTGAAACACATTCATGTTCATTTCTTCCTTTGGTCCTGGCCAGAAGCCTGTTGCAGGCTCAGTGGTCACATGGACCTGGTAGAGTCCATTATGTGAGATGGTTCCTTCACTTCATTTGTGGTACCTCCATCCCACAGCCCAGGGATGTGTATAGGAAAGAGTATGTGATCCAGGTCTGGGCAACGAGGTGTGAAGGAATGTCTCTTGTGGAGCTTCTTACGGGAGGTATGCTCATTACCAAAAAAAAAAAGACACACAAAACAAACGAACCTTTTGCTTTCTTGGCGCGTTGCTGTCTAGAACTACTGGAGGCATCTTGCCGCCAGCCTTAGGAGAGAGCAGATCCCTGAGTGTCCTCAAGAAGCACCCTATTTCTCCATGCTTCCCATCCTGTGAGATGATGAATTTCCTCCTTGTTCAAGCCGTTTGGAATCGGGGTTTGGTATCATATGCTGCCAAGCTAACACAGGTGGATATTGATCTACACGCCGTCTCATTTCCAAAAGGAGTTAAGCACACCCCGGGCTCACCTTACGGAAGATCTGAGCTGCCTGATTCCTCATTCTGATTCCAGGGAGGATTCTTCTCTACTCTGGTGATTTCCAGGCAGATGAAAGTAATTTTATTCTCTCTTCCAACTTCAAAGGAAAGAATAACCAATGAGACAGTTGGAGGGGAAAAGAGGATTCCTTTGCTTTGGAGATTGCTACCCAATCCCAGCCAGAGAACTTATGGGGGCTGTCACAGAAATGAAGACTGTTCTTAAAATCGCAGGGTCACGAGGACACCCCACGTACTGCAGCCCGTGACAAGCCAAGCACTTATTCCCACTCACTCCTGCAGTGGTTGGGACTGGCAGGCCTGATTGCACACTTGGTATCATTTCTCTGTCTTCCACCCTTTGTCTTTTGTGCATCCCAGACTTAGGGAAGCTTGTAAGATGAAATAAACTCCGGAAGTGCTCAGTGGAATGCAGGAAAAAGTAGACGGACTGTTCCAGTTTTCTCCAGTCTGACTCGAGTGCAGTGACTTTCTTCTCTTTTTGTGAACAGGAGGCTCTCCTGATCTCTTCCATTCCCAGTTCAATGTTAGCCTGAAGGGAAGGCTTTGATTGCCCTTAGCATTATAACCATCACAATCCTGTTTGTATCTGCATCCCTCACCAAATCAAGACTGTAAGGATGGGCACTTCATATTGTGCCAGGCACTATTACAAGCTTTACACTATGAACTTAACCTCACAATGATCCTATGGAGAGGGTACCATTATTATTCCTGTTTTACAGTGGAGATGACGTGAGGCACACGGTATTTTAGGGAAATTGCTCAAGGTTGTCCAGCTTTTCAGGAGTGAAGCAGAGATTCAGACGTTGGCAGTCTGGTTCTGTGCTATATAACATGCATGCTTCATGCTATGTAATTCATCATTACAGCCGGAACACCCTTACACCATCTGTAGTGTACAATAGGGATTCAGCTATTACTGTGAGTGAATAAATGCAAGGATTTTTCATGTCATTCCTGACTCATTAATTTTAATAGCAGCATATTTCCCCATCAAGTTAAAGCACCATGATTTGTGTAACTTGTTTCCCCAGGATTGGACATGTAAGTAGTATGGCCTAGGATATCTGAGACTGAGGTTGTCCTGAGAAATCTCAGACACGAGGTCCCTAATTGGGGAGTGACCATGAGACATCTTTTAACCCTTCTCTTCCTCTGCCGTCCCTGCACACATTCCTCTCCCCACCCTCTGCCACCCTGAGGAGCAATCCTGATCCTCACCCCAGCGCCAGGTTCCCGTTACCATCACTGGAACTGCGCAGAAGCAGATGGCGTTACAGAGACTTCAGTACTCCACACTTCCAGAGCTTTCTCGGAGGGTCTCTGGTAAAGGTTAAGTATCAGTTGGCAGGGAGTTGACGTTTGAACTGCGGATTTTTGAAATGGCGCCTGCCCAGTGCCGTTTTCCAGGTGGTTTCTCATAACATGTCGTTTTGCGCTTTTGAATCCAGAGATAATGTATCCGACTCTTTCATTTGTTTTTTAAGACTTTTGGCTGACCTCTGGGATTCTTGTTTTAATTGCCAACTGTGATAGAATATATAAATGGAAAAATGTGTTTGTGTGCAAACTTAGGACTTTATCTTTGGAAATTGGGGGTGGGTGAGGGTAGAGGGTGAAGGAAAATTTAAACAATTTTGTCTGGTCAATGGATGCCGTAACTTCCTTGTAAACAAAAGTAAACACATCACGTGTCAATATGAGCATTTTGTAGAAACTATAAACGAAGATCATGGCATCTGGTCCCATCACTACATGGGAAATAGATGGAGAAACAGTGGAAACAGTGTCAGACTTTATTTTTCTGGGCTCCAAAATCACTGCAGATGGTGACTGCAGCCATGAAATTAAAAGACGCTTACTCCTTGGAAGGAAGGTTATGACCAACCTAGATAGCATATTCAAAAGCAGAGACATGACTTTGCCAACAAAGGTTCGCCTAGTCAAGGCTATGGTCTTTCCTGTGGTCATGTATGGATGTGAGAGCTGGACTGTGAAGAAGGCTGAGCGCCGAAGAATAGATGCTTTTGAACTGTGGTGTTGGAGAAGACTCTTGAGAGTCCCTTGGACTGCAAGGAGATCCAACCGGTCCATTCTGAAGGAGCTCAGCCCTGGGATTTCTTTGGAGGGAATGATGCTCAAGCTGAAACTCCAGTATTTTGGCCACCTCATGCGAAGAGTTGACTCATTGGAGAAGACTCTGATGCTGGGAGGGATTGAGGGCAGGAGGAGAAGGGGACGACAGAGGATGAGATGGCTGGATGGCATCACTGACTCGATGAATGTGAGTCTGAGTGACCTCCGAGAGCTGGTGATGGATAGGGAGGCCTGGCGTGCTGCGGTTCATGGGGTCGCAAAGAGTCGGACACGACTGAGCGACTGATCTGATCTGATTTGCAATTTAAAAGTTTCTGTTTGTACACATTTACTTGAGGTTTGTTAGAAGACTTTGTTTAAATTTAGATTAGGGGACTGCCCTGGGGGTCTAGTGGTTGAGACTTGGCACTGCTAATGCAGAGGGTGCAGGTTCGATTCCTGGTTGGGGAACTAAGATCCCACATGCCATGTGGCATGGCTGCTGCTAGGTCGCTTCAGTTATGTCCAAGTCTGTATGACCCCATAGACGGCAGCCCACCAGGCTCCGCCATCCCTGAGATTCTCCAGGAAAGAACACTGGAGTGGGTTGCCATTTCCTTCTCCAGTGCAGGAAAGTGAAAAGTGAAAGTGAAGTCACTCAGTCATGTCCCACTCTTAGCGACTCCATGGACTGCAGCCCACCAGGCTCCTCCATCCATGGGATTTTCCAGGCAAGAGTACTGGAGTGGGCTGCCATTGCCTTCTCCGGTGGTATGGCTAAAAAAGATTTTAAAAATTAGATTAATCCTATGGTGACGTCTTTTGGTAGGATAAATCTTTTTATTTTCTGGACTTTTTTCTTTTTTTACGTTAGTGATGTATTTGGGACAAGTGGTGGCTCAGAAGGTAAAGAATCCGACTGCAACGCAGGAGACTCAGGTTTAATCCCTGGGTCAGGAAGATCCTCTGCAGAAGAGCATGGCAACCCACTCCAGTATTCTTGCCTGGACACTCCCCATAGACAGAGGAGCCTGCAGGCTACAGTCCATGGGGTCGCACAGAGTCGGACACGACTGAGCGACTAACATGTTCACTTTCACTTTTAATACATCTCCAGTGTCTATGCAATGGCACCCCACCCCAGTACTTTTGCCTGGAAAATCCCATGGACGGAGGATCCTGGTAGGCTCCAGTCCATGGGGTCGCTAAGAGTTGGACACGACTGAGCGACTTCACTTTCACTTTTTTCACTTTCATGCATTGGAGAAGGAAATGGCAACCCACTCCAGTGTTCTTGCCTGGAGAATCCCAGGGACGGGGGAGCCTGGTGAGCTTCCGTCTGTGGGGTCGCACAGAGTCGGACACGACTGAAGCGACGCAGCAGCAGCAGCAGCAGCAGTGTCTATGCATGTGGGCATGTGTGTGTGTGCATGTTCTCTTTCCTCCCTCAGGTCATATTCTGCCTTCCTTTGGACCAAGAGTCCAGAGCTACAACATCGAGCCTCCATTATCCTGTTTCTGGTTGAGTTCAGCCAACAGGTACTGGCAGGGGATCAAAAGGCAGGAGGAAAGAGTGTTGGGGTATTTATCCTCCTCACTGCTCTCCCCTCAGCCTTGCCAGGGTCCTGACAATGGCTTATTTCTTCTGAACTCTTACAGACAGCTTGGGCTCATGACCCTAGCTCACACTATTTCCTCCCCTTGCCCCTCAGACCTGTAGGTGGTAATAGTTTCCCAGCTATTGCCAGCTTCTAGGTGCTTCACCCTCCTGCAAATATTCCCTGTATATAACTTTCTCGAGTTCAACCCTTTTGAGTGTCTCTTCGGTTTTCTGCTGGGAACCCTGACTGACATCATCCATATGGCCACCTCTTTCTTGTATAAAATCGTGATTGTCATTTCTGGCTCTAACATACCAGTTGCATTTACTTGAGCACATCTGAATTTGAATCATATCCTGTCCTGTCCAAGAGTTGTCATCTTATTTTTGTGTCTCTGTCTTTTCTGTTGGATGGTGAGGGACAGGGGACTGTGTTATCCTGCCTTCTCCCTATAATGTCTAGTACATATAGTGGTAACAACAGTCGGCAACTCTTGAAGTAAGATAATATACATACAGGTGTGCATGTAGGTATGTAGTGTATTTGTGTGCATCTGCTTGCTCACTTGTGTTCGACTCTTTGTGGTCCTATAGGCTGTATAGCCTACTAGGCTCTTCTGTGCATGAGATTTTCCAGGCAACAGTACTGGAGTGGGTTGCCATTTCCTGGTCCAGAGGATCTTCCTGACCCAGGGATCAAACCTGCGTCTCTTACTCCTGCATTGGCAGTCAAGTTCTTTACCACTAGCGCCACCTGGGAAGCCCCATGTGGTATGTATGTGGGTATAATATATCTGTGACTGTTTTTTTTTCTTTTTTTTAAATACCCTTTAGGTTTATCTTGATCAGCACTGGCTCATTTTTTTATAAAGTGAACAATGACCAGGGACCAATAGGCAACTCATTATGCTAGGTATTCACATTAATGCATTTTCAGAGTTCATGTTTCTCAAAGGGGGGTTCATCAAGAGCTGAAATTACAGAATTTTCAAACTAAAAGGAATCTCAGAGTATATCTTACTCAGTTTCATCCTTTTTAGGTGACGCTCAGGCTGAGTGGTTCAGTGCCTTGTTCTGGGGCACAGATGGTATGCCAGAACTTGGTGCTCTTGACTCTTCCCAGGGTTTCATTCAACCAGCCCTCTCCAGGTCAGTCTGCCTGGTCACTCATAGGTGCTCTCTGGTAAAACTAACCTCCACCAGGTGCCCCTTAGAAAGCCTCTCTGCTGTCCCTTACTGCTTCCCTCTGTGTTGCAAATGCAAACCAGATAGTCACGCTCAGCTCATAAAAGGGCCTAATAGGATGCAGATGGTGGATTCTAACCCAGGCTCCAACCTTGGCCCCACGTGTAGACAGCTGGGGGAATACTTGGGCCAACCCACAGCCACTCTTGGCGATCTCCCTTCACCAACTTTAAGCTTTGGAGCAGCATTTTATGCGGGCGTACGAGGTGCTGGGGTTGGGTTGGGCGAGTGAGTTATAAGTTTTGCAGTTATTGGAGCCAGCGTCCCAGGCCTCATCTGTGGGAGATGCGATCTCCGAGTCAGGCTCAGCTGCTTGCAGAGGGCGTTTGCTGACGGGCGCTGCTCCTGTGATGATGACCCTTCGTGAGTCCATTTAACACAAGGACCAGAGTATAAGGTGTTCCCTATAAAATAAAAAATCTTTGGCTCCACTAAATCACGCTTAAAGTTGGTTTAAGATGGTTAAGAAGAACCCTTTCTTTCATGAACAGAAACAAAGTAGATTGGTCTAGGTCTGCATGTGATAAGATGAATGTCAGTAATTACTGTTTCTTTCTCTGTGTGTTACATTTTCTCCCATATGCAGATCAGCTGGAGGCTGATAAATTGCTATACCTCACCTATAAGACTTAGGTTCAGGAAGATGAGGAAAGGAGATGCAGGGGATGGTGCCTTTACTGAGTGCCTGCTGCTTGTCAGGCTTTGTCCTGGCAGCTGTAACAAAACAGATTTCACTTCCAGAAAGCTGTGTCATGCTGATTTTGTAGATGTGAAAACTGAGGCTCACAGCTCAGTGACATACCCAGAAGTACATAAGTAGGATGAGGTACTATATCACCTCCTCAGTTCTGACTCTACAAATACACCTTGTCAGAGGAGGAATACTGTTCTAAACCCAGCTGGCCTGCATTCTTGCTAAATGACTCTGGGGAGCATTAGTTTCTCTGCCTTGGTTTTCTCAGCTGTAAAGTGGGGATAGTGTACGTTGATCCTTCCTGGGTTGGTGATAAGGATCGAGGTAATGCACAGGAAGAGTTCATCTCTGTGCCGGGCATGTGAAAGCCCTTCACGCAGCATGTTCCCAGGCCCCTGGAGTGGGTTTGCTGCTTCTCCTTTCAGGATGTGCTTTGTCAACTGTTATCTCTCAACTTCCCTGAGTTGTTTCCTCAGTTATAAAACTAGGCTTGGGTTAAAGTTCAGTTTTCTGAATTGAGAAAAACCAAGGAGGAGACAAATCCTTATCTATCCTATCCTATGCATCCCTATCTATCTTGTTACAAACTTCTGAAAGTGCTGGGTCTATGTATTGTTGTCGTTGTTGACTTGTTTTAACTCTTTGTGACCCCAGGGACTGCAGCACTCCCGACTTCTCTGTCTTTAATCATCTCCCAGAGTTTGCTCAAACTCATGTCCATTGAGTCAGTTATCCCATGCAACCATCTCATCCTCTGTCACCCTCTTCTCCAGCGTTTCCCAGCATCTTTTCCAGTGAGCTGGCTCTTCGCATCAGGTGGCCAGAGTATTGGAGCTCCAGTCCTTCCAATGTATTACTTTGGGATAAACCTGTCCAAGTCTACCGGAGAGAATCTAGGCTTGGTCAGCTGCCCTGGAGGTAGCTTTTCTGAATCAGCCAAATTCCAGCAACACTCTCTCCAGCTAACCCTGAGTTCCTAACAGGGTTTCTTCTTTTGTTATTCTGTCCTCCTTGTAAAGAAAAGCTCTTGCTTTCAACTACAGTATACAGAGTAGTCTCTGAACACTTCTTCACTTCTGGGTCACCAACTGTGTGTGTGTGTATGGTGGGGGACCACCACCTGGGTGTCCTCCAGTTCAGTGCCGTTCTGATGCTGTCTCCCTGGAGGTGGCATCAGATCTCTCACAAGTTAAGGGCTCAGTCCACTAAGACTGTCCCCTGCACCCCACTACCCATGCTCCAGATGGCAGTCAGAAGTCCAAGTTTCACCTGCGTTTCTGACTGACTGACTGTAAATAGGTTTCCACAACCACTCCTATTAATTAATAGGGTTAATTAATCAGGTTTGATTGATTTGCTAGAGCATCTCATGGAGCTCAAGAAACAGTTTACTTACTGGATTACTGGTTTGTTATAAAAAGGACACAATGTGGGGAGATGCGCAGCACGCATGCAAGATTTGGGGAAAGGGCATGGTGTCTCCAGGTGTTCACCAACCTGGAAATTCTGTGAACCCATCCATTTGGGGTTTTTGTGGGGAGGCTTCATTACATAGGCACGATTGATGAAATCATTGGCCATTGATGATTGAACTCAGTTTCTAATGCCTCTGCCTTCCCCAGAGGTCAAGGGGGTGGGGTGGGATGAACAGTTCCAACCTTGTAATCATGCCTGCCACACGCCCTCACCCCTGCAACCAGCATCCATCCTTAAGGACTTTGCAGAAGTCACCACGTTATCATCAGCTCAGATATGATTGAGAGGGACTTGTGGGGAGCTTCCCTGCTGGCTCAGTGGTTAAGAATCCTCCTGTCAATAAAGTGGGTTTGATCACTGATCCGGGAAGATCCCATAAGCTACGGGGCCACCAAACCTGTAGGTCACAACTGCTGAGCCCGGGCTCGACAACAAGAGAAGCCACTGCAATGAGGACCCCGTGCACCACACTGGAGAGTAGCCTCTGCTTGCTGCAACTTGAGAAAAGCCCACACAGCAGCAAAGATGCAGCACAGCCAAAAGTAAATAATCAGTTTTTTAAAAAGGAAGAGACTTGTTAAAAAGATACTCGTTGTACTTTGATTGCTCTGGAACTATTTCCAGGACTGAATAGAATATTTAAGATTCCCCTATGACTCTCATGTAGGGAATTTCAAGGGTTTTAAGAGTGCTATGTCAGGAACGGTGGGCAAAGACTAAATATTTTTTACCCTAAGTCACAGTATCACACTCTCTGTATAGATTGATCATTGTTATCTTTTTCCCCTCTTCCTTCACCCATCCCCTTTGCACCAACACCTTGTACAGCTTGCAGCATTGCCCCTTGTTCCTTGCACTCTAGTCACTGAAATAGGTCACCTGTGGGGGCCCACTTATGCTCCCAAGGTATTTAGGCCTTTCTTCAGAGTGTTCCAGAAAATTCTCTCTTACATGCAGGTTTCCCTGTCTCCCTTTGCCTTTGGCAGTGCTGCTGCTGCTAAGTTGCTTCGGTCGTGTCCGACTCTGTGTGACCCCAGAGATGGCAGCCCACTAGGCTCCCCCGTCCCTGGGATTCTCCAGGCAAGAACACTGGAGTGGGTTGCCATTTCCTTCTCCAATGCATGAAAGTGAAAAGTGAAAGTGAAGTCTCTCAGTGGTGTCTGACTCTTTGCGACCCCATGGACTGCAGCCTATCAGGCTCCTCCACCCATGGGATTTTCCAGGCAAGAGTACCCGAGTGGGTTGCTACTGCCCTCTCCGTTGGCAGTGCTAGAGCTGAGCTTAGTGTCTTGCTGCTGGGGCCTCTAAGGGTCTCACCTGCTTCAGAAGCTTCAGGGGATGTCTGGGAGGAGTCGTGACCACAGAGCTGCCCAGGCATCTCCCGGTTGCAGATTGCTCTCCTGCCACTCTTTTTTTTTTTTTTTAATGTTTATTTTATTTATTTGTTAAGCCGGATCTTAGTTGTGGTTTGAGGGATCTTCAGTGGTGACATGCGTGCTCAGTCTGTCACTCGTGTCCAGCTCTTTGCAACCCCATCGACTTAGCCTGCCAGGCTCCTCTGTCCACGGGATTTCCCAGCTAGAATACTAGAGTGGGTTGCCATTTCCTCCTCCAGGAGATCTTCCCGACCTGTGTCTCCTGCATTGCAGGTGTATTCTTTACTCGCTCAGCCATCAGGGAGCCCATAGAGGCATTTGAACTCTTATTTGTGGCATGTGTAATCTAATTCCCTGACTAGGGATTGAACCCTGGGCATGGAGCTTGGAGTCTTAGCCACTGGACCACCAGAGAAGTCTCTCTCTTGCCACTCTTAAAGGCTTCACACTGCAACTGCAAAAATTTTTAAAAGACAACAGAACAGAAAACCAGTGGCCTCCCAGCCTGGCTCATGTGGCAGGACCCATCTGTCCTGTGGAAGAGACACATGTTTCTGGGTCTTCTAGACTCCACCTTTTGGATTCCCCTGGAGTCCCCAGCTCTACCTGAAAAAGTCCAGGTGTAACTCTGTACCTCGCCACCATGGCTGCTCTGCTGAGGAAGAAAGGTAGATGGGGGGCAGTGAGGGAAATGAAGCTATAGGGTTTACCTCATTGAGCCCAAGTCAAATATAAAGCATGGTCCCTGCATCCCCCCTCCAAAAAAAAGCTTATCAGAAATGAGGAAATTTATATTTAAGTCTTATATTTAAGTCTTTACAGCTTCTCTCATGCTCATGGAAAGATCTCACAATTATTTTGAACATCAAAGTGTTATTTAGGGAATACACATTAGCCTCAAATGACCTTCATCAGTGCTGATTTTGGATGCTTTGTAGAGGTCAACCAAGGAAATCATGTTATAAAGAAAGGTTAAAAAAAACTCTAGTAATATTCCTGGGCATCTGACCTCACAGTAACAAGTGTTGGATTTCTTTGTAAACAAGACTTTTAAAGATCATTTAAAAATGGAACGAGTCAAGAACATTATCCAAATAACTGACATGAAAGTGAAGGGGATATGGTTTGGAAAACTCAAAAAAGTAGCTGTAATCACAGGCTTGGGTGTAAAAAGACCACTGAAGATTGAATAAATGTTTTCGTGATGTTTGAGAGTCAGAAGTGGGAAGAAACCAGAAATATTTCTAAATTAGTATTAGCTTATTCTGTTTATATAGTATTTGTGTATGTGGTATTTTTGCACATATGTGTATTGCTATATTAATATCTTACATTGTTTATACAAATGTTTTAAACATTGCTTTTTACTATCTTAGATTCAATTTTGCATTAAATGACAGAGTATCATTTATATTTATCTAACCAAAAATCTAACATTATCTAACCCTTGAATTTTTTCAGCTATCTTCTGATTGGGACAGTGGTGTGTATGTGCTAAGTCACTTCAGTCGTGTCCAACTCTTTGCGACCCTATGGACTGTAGCCCGCCAGGCATTTTTGTCCATGGAATTCTCCAGGCAAGAATAGTGGAGTGGGTTGTCATGCCCTCCTCCAGGGGATCTTCCCAACTCAGGGATGGAACCCATGTCTTATGTCTACTGCACTGGCGGGCGAGCTCTTTACCACTAGCGCTACCTGAGACAGGAGGGGATTGCTTATATTTGGGCTCGCCTCATGATTCCACTGAAGCGACTTAGCAGCAGCAGCAGCAGCATGATTCCACTGAGATGAGTCTGTTCTCCTCTAACTCTACAGGATATGCAAATTGATGTCAAGTTTTTTTAATAACGTATATTGTTGTCACCTTGAATTATTGCTTCAGTAAGTCCATTCTTGTTTCTTACTTGAACTTTCTTGGTTTGCAGGTGCCAAACCAAAATAACTAAAAAATGATCAGAAACACAGAACACTAAATGGCTCAAATGTATTTTATCTAAAATCAGTAAGAGATCTAAACTGAGCAAAGGGGTATATTTAGGGGTTCTTTTATAGCCTTATATCCGGACTTTGCTGGTGGGTCAGCAGTAGAGAATCTGTCTACCAATGCAGGAGACGTGGGTTCGATCCATAGGCTTGGAAGGTCCCCTGGAGAAGGAAATGGCAACCCACTCTAATGTTCTTGCATGGGAAATCCCATGGACCGAGGAGCCTCGTGGACTATAGACTGCTGCTGCTGCTGCTGCTAAGTCGCTTCAGTCGTGTCCAACCCTGTGCGACCCCATAGACGGCAGCCCACCAGGCTCCCCCACCCCTGGGATTCTCCAGGCAAGAACACTGGAGTGGGTTGCCATTTCCTTCTCCAATGCATGAAAGTGAAAAGTGAAAGTGAAGTCGCTCAGTCGTATCTGACTCTTAGCGACCCCATGGACTGCGGCCTACCAGGCTCCTCCATCCATGGGATTTTCCAGGCAAGAGTACTGCAGTGGGGTGCCATTGCCTCCTCCGGGAGTATAGACTATGGGGTCTCAAAAGAGTCGGACAAAACTTAGCAACTAAACAACAATAGCAACATGCCCTTACATCCAGGCATGTATTGTGTCTGAGTAGATTATGAGGAGTGTGGACTGTGTATGAAGCCAGAGCACTTGACCCTGTTGATCATGGCATGAGCAGAGGTCCATCCATGGAGAAGCAGTCTGCAGAGAGCAGTCAGTCTTGGGCAGTCTGTCAACTTGTGTTTGTGGTGAAACAAACAAGGAGAATTCTCAGGAAATATCACAGGTACAGGAAGGCCAGACCTCACTCCTCTGACCCCTCTTCTTCCTTCATGTAAGAATGTGGACACATGTCCTCCCCAGGAGTACCTGGCGAACAAGTAATCACAGGCCAATGGGAATGTGTCAACTCTGGAAAACCACAGCTCCAGCAAGAAGCCATCTTACTGAAGACCTTTATCTTCTTGTGAGATCTATTTTCCTATAAAATATACCCAAGATGTATTTAATCCTAAGATGTCCATCTGAACTGGCCTGTCATTATTCCCTGTAACCCCTAAAGCATGACTTTCTACCCTTTTGAGTGTTATAGAAACTGTGGACCGTTGCAGTTCAGAAACTATTTTGTTATTAGTTGCTCAGTCATGTCCGACTCTTTGTGACCCCACGGACTGCAGCACACCCGGCTTCCCTGTCCATCATCACCTCCCAGAGTTTGCTCAAACTCATGTCCATTGAGTCGGTGATGCCATCCAACCATCTCATCCTTTGTCATCCCCTTCTCCTCCTGCCTTCAATCTTTCCCAGCATGAGGGTCTTTTCCAGTGAGCCGGCTCTTCGCATCAGGTGGCCACAATATTGGAGCTTCAGCTTTAGCACCAGTCCTTCCAATGAATATTCAGGGTTGATTTCCTTTAGGACTGACTGGTTTGATCGCCTTGCAGTCCAAGGGACTCTCAGTAGTCTTCTCCAACACCACAGTTCAAAAACATCAATTCTTTGGTGCTCAGCCTTCTTTTTGGTCCAACTCACTCTGTATAAGACATGTCATGAGAAACCATGGCTGCCCCCAAAACTTGCAGTGTTGTTATTAGTCAGCATTCTCTAGAGGAACAGAGTACAGAGGAAATAAACATGTTCAGAGAGAGGAAGAGAAGGATTTGGTGCATGCACTTGTTGGGGTTGGCAAGTCAAAACCCTGGAAGATGAGCCAGCAGGCTGCAAGTTTAGGCAGAGGTTGTGTCTCGGTCTTGAGGACAGTCCTCTTCTGGGAAACCTCAGCCTCTTTTACTGCCTTCAACTGACTAGATGGCCAATCTCCATCCCAATATGAGTAATCTTCATGAGAAGTCTGCTGATTTACATATTTAAATATAATTCAAATTTTAGGTGTGATTTAGTATTTAATCACACCTGAAAAATACCCTCGCAGCAACATCTAGTGTTTGACCAAACATCTGGGCAACATAGCCCAGCCAAGTCAACACATAAAATTAAGCATTACAGTTGGAAGTGATAAGTGGATTTATTTGTCTGCCCCATTTTTATTCTGTGTTTTGAAGAATAAGACTATAGATAATCAATAAACTACTTTGTGTTGATATGTTAACAAAGAAGATCTAGATTTAACATTTGAGAGTTCTTCCTTAAAGAATTTATCTTGTCATTTTCTGCATCTTTAATCTAGCAAAAACATCTCAGATTTAATAGTCCCACTGCTCAGATTTAATTGCCGTAGTGTTTTGCCATATTTGCTTTTTTTTTTTTTTAATGCTTATTTATTTATTGGCTGTGCTGGGTCTTTGCTGCTGCACTCGGGCTTTCTGTAGTTGGAGAGAGCAGGGGTCACTTTCTAGTTGTGGTGCCTGGGCTTCTCATATAAGTGGTTTCTCTTGCTGTGGAGCTCAGGCTGTGGGGCATTCAGGCTTCAGTAGTTGTGATACATGGGCCCAGCCACTTCATGACATATGGGATCCTCCCAGACCAGGGATTGAACCAGTGTCCCCTCCACTGCAAGGCAGATTCTTAACCACTGGACCACCAGGGAAGCACTGGGAAGCCCCTGACTTTTAAGGATTTTTCTTAGATAAAAAACTAGTTGTAACTTAAATTCCCCCCACCTTGTGTTTCAGTGCATCTCCTTCCAGGCTAGCTTTTAGATTTTTAAATAACTATAGATACACACATGCATCCTTATCTATATTTTAATTTACGTAAGAGGTGTCATATTGCGTTTTGCATTCTGTACTCTCTATTTTTTTCTTTTTTGAGATCTGGCTGTGTTAGCGCTTCCCTGATAGCTCAGTTGGTAAAGAATCTGCCTGCAATGCAGGAGACTCTGGTTCGATTCCTGGGTCAGGAAGATCCACTGGAGAAGGGGTAGGCTACCCACTCCAGTGTTCTTGGGCTTCTCTTGTGGCTCAGCCGGTAAAAGAATCCACCTGCAGTGCGGGAGACCTGAGTTCAGTCTGTGTTAATGGAGTCATATCTTTCAACTGACTTTCCTGTATTGAGACAATTCTCTGCCTCCCCTATATTTCTTTCTAGTAATTTCCACATCTAGGGTTTTTTTTTGGGGGGGGGGGCTTTCATTTGGAAAATATATACTTTGATCTTTACCTCACTCTAAAGAGAAAAACAAATTGAAGATGGGTTAAAAATAAATTTCAACTGGATTTCAGATGGAGCATAGTGATTAGCTTGCTCTTACCCCATGTATATCATACAGTCCTTAAAAAAATGTACACTGGTCTCAGGACTCTTTATTCCATTCTGATCATTTGTCCCTGCATCAATTCCATACTGTCTTAATTACTGTAGTTTTCTAATGTGTTTTAATATCTGATAATATAGTTTACCCACTTTGTATTTTTCAAAATTCTTATTCTTATGCATGCGTGCTAAGTCCCTTGAGTCGGGTCTGACTCTGTGACCCTATGGACTGTAGCCTGTCAGGCTCTTCTGTCCATGGGGATTCTCCAAGCAAGAATACTGGAGTGGGTTGCCACGCCATCCTCCAGGGGATCTTCCCGACCCAGGGATTGAACCCATGTCTCTTATGTCTCCAGTATTGGCAGATGGTTTCTTCACCATTAGCACCACCTGAGAAGCCCTTACTCCTATACTTTCCCACATAATTATTAAACTGTTTTTCAAGTTTCTTAAAATGCTTGTTGAGATAATTTTGGAATTTCAATGAAATTATTGATTAATTGGATAATATTGACATCTTGAAAATGCTGTCTTTCTCTCAAGTAAAAGTTTAGTTCCTCCATTAATCTAAATCTTCCTTTTAATGAAGTTTTACAAATTCTTACTAAAGTTGCTTTTTAGATTTATGCCTATCTGCTTTATAGGTTGGCTTGCCATGGAAGCCAATTTTTCCTCTTTTTATATCCTTGTTACTGCTGGTATAAAGGAATGCTATTGATCTTTGAATTTGGATTTTTGTTTCCAGCAATCTTGCAGCATCCTCCTATCAATTTTGATTGTTTGAAGATTGGTCTTGATAACTCTTAAAAACAAAAAAAAGGAAAACTGACTTCAAGTCCTTACTACCGTTTTGAATTGTACACTTGATAATTACAATGACCCAAAGCTCCCTGAGTATAATGTAGTACAGAGAGCCTTGACTCTGGGTTTGGGCTACGTGCCAGGGGACATAAAGGTGAAAAACAGATAGTTGGGCAGCAGTTCTGGGTGACAACCAGGTATGGATTCAAATTCAGTTCTTACAAAACTTCAATGTACAGTGTATGCAGCTTTTCAGACCATTGAATTCTGATACCAGACTTCTAGTAGTTATTTAAAGCTGTTTTATCACATCTGAACATCCTTGGATGTTATCTGTGCCTCAGATTTCTTTAAAATGGATGTAACAGCAATAAGTAAATAATTAATGGAGGTAGTACTAATATCTAGTCATGGACGTTATGAGGTTTCAATGAATTATGACGTGTTGCTGTACAGGAGACAGGGATCAAGACCATCCCCATGGAAAAGAAATGCAAAAAAGCAAAATGGCTGTCTGGGGAGGCCTTACAAATAGCTGTGAAAAGAAGAGAAGCTAAAAGCAAAGGAGAAAAGGAAGGATATAAACATCTGAATGCAGAGTTCCAAAGAATAGCAAGAAGAGATAAGAAAGCCTTCTTCAGCGATCAATGCAAAGAAATGGAGGAAAACAACAGAATGGGAAAGACTAGGGATCTCTTCAAGAAAATCAGAGATACCAAAGGAACATTTCATGCAAAGATGGGCTCGATAAAGGACAGAAATGGTATAGACCTAACAGAAGCAGAAGATATTAAGAAGAGGTGGCAAGAATACACAGAAGAACTGTACAAAAAAGATCTTCATGACCCAGATAATCACGATGATGTGATCGCTGACCTAGAGCCAGACATCCTGGAATGTGAAGTCAAGTGGGCCTTAGAAAGCATCACTACGAACAAAGCTAGTGGAGGTGATGGAATTCCAGTTGGAGCTATTCCAAATCCTGAAAGATGATGCTGTGAAAGTGCTGCACTCAATATGCCAGCAAATTTGGAAAACTCAGCAGTGGCCACAGGACTGGAAAAGGTCAGTTTTCATTCCAGTCCCAAAGAAAGGCAATGCCAAAGAATGCTCAAACTACCGCACAATTGCACTCATCTCACACGTTAGTAAAGTAATGCTCAAAAATCTCCAAGCCAGGCTTCAGCAATATGTGAACTGTGAACCTGATGTTCAAGCTGGTTTTAGAAAAGGCAAAGGAACCAGAGATCAAATTGCCAACATCCACTGGATCATGGAAAAAGCAAGAGAGTTCCAGAAAAACATCTATTTCTGCTTTATTGACTATGCCAAAGCCTTTGACTGTGTAGATCACAATAAACTGTGGAAAATTCTGAAAGAGATGGGAATACCAGACCACCTGATCTGCGTCTTGGGAAATTTGTATGCAGGTCAGGAAGCAACAGTTAGAACTGGACATGCAACAACAGACTGGTTCCAAATAGGAAAAGGAGTACGTCAAGGCTGTATATTGTCACCATGTTTATTTAACTTATATGCAGAGTACATCATGAGAAACGCTGGACTGGAAGAAACACAGGTTGAAATCAAGATTGCTGGGAGAAATATCACTAACCTCAGATATGCAGATGACACCACCCTAATGGCAGAAAGTGAAGAGGAACTAAAAAGCCTCTTGATGAAAGTGAAAGTAGAGAATGAAAAAGTTGGCTTAAAGCTCAACATTCAGAAAACGAAGATCATGGCATCTAGTCCCATCACTTCATGGGAAATAGATGGGGAAAACAGTGCAAACAGTGTCAGACTTTATCTTTCTGGGCTCCCAAATCACTGCAGATGGTGACTGCAGCCATGAAATTAAAAGACGCTTACTCCTTGGAAGGAAAGTCATGACCAACCTAGATAGCATATTCAAAAGCAGAGACATTACTTTGCCAACAAAGGTTCGTCTAGTCAAGGCTATGGTTTTTTCTGTGGTCATGTATGGATGTGAGAGTTGGACTGTGAAGAAGGCTGAGTGCCGAAGAATTGATGCTTTTGAAGTGTGGTCTTGGAGAAGACTCTTGAGAGTCCGTTGGACTGCAAGGAGATCCAACCAGTCCATTCTGAAGGAGATCAGCCCTGGGATTTCTTTGGAAGGAATGATGCTAACACTGAAATTCCAGTACTCTGGCCACCTCATGTGAAGAGTTGACTCATTGGAGAAGACTCTGATGCTGGGAGGGATTGGGGGCAAGAGGAAAAGGGGACGACAGAGGATGAGATGGCTGGATGGCATCACCGACTCGATGGACGTGAGTCTGAGGAACTCCGGGAGTTGGTGATGGACAGGGAGGCCTGGTGTGCTGAGATTCCTGGGGTTGCAAAGAGTTGGACACGACTGAGCGACTGATCTGATTTGATCTGCTGACCCAGTTTAAGCTTTCAATAACTGTTAACTATTACTATGAGATATCCTTACTGTGGTTTTTAAAAAACATTTATTTCTATTTATTTGGCTGTGCCGGGTCTCAGTTGCGGCACACAGGATCTTTGATCTTTGTTGAGGAATGCTGATTCTTTTAGTTTTGGCGTTTGAACTCTTAGTTGCAGCATGTGGGCTCAAGTTCCCTGACCAGGGATCGAACCTGGGCCCCCTCAACTGGGAGCGTGGAGTCCCAGTCACTGAGCCACGGGGGATGTCCCCTTACTGGTTTTCTGACTTTAGGTGTTTCAGAATCTGATATGTAGCATAGAATTGTTATTAGTTCAGACTTACTAGTGCTCTATCAGAAAGTTGACCTTTTCTCTTTCATTGTTTTGAAGTGCTATGTGCTTAATAATCACATCACTTCTGGTAAGATCATGCCTAGGATGGTAAGGCAGATCAAAAGGCAGGTGGTTTCATGAAATTTGCTTTACACACCATGCTGAAAGGTCTGTTTTTGTTAATGAGGATGTCATCTAGGGGTCTAGCACTCATGTCCTGAGAGCAGGCTGGGCTGGAATCTAGAGATTTGCTTGAAATTTTGCTTTAATTTTTGAGATACGGGAGAAAATACCATGACTCTGATTCACAAGATCTACAAGATCCCAGAATCTCACGTTTTCAGACTGCTCAGGTGGTAACGAGTCCGGGTGCCTGGGCAAGCATCTCTGGACGCCTTCTCCAGTCGCTGGAGGTGCTCTCTGGCCCATGCCTTGGTCCTGAACAAAGAGCTCCATACTTCCTCAGGGTCTCCATCAACCATCCTGAAAGTGAAAGTGTTAGTCACACAGTCATGTCTGACTCTTTGCAACCCCATGGGGTAGGTATTAGAGCCCACCAGGCACCTCTGTCCATGCAATTCTCTAGGCAAGAATACTGAAGTGGGTTGCCATTCCCTTCTCCAGGGAATCTTCCTGACCCAGGGATCAAACCCAGGTCTCCTGCATTACAGGTGGATTCTTTACTGTTTGAGCCACCAGGGAAGCCTGTCCTGGCTTGCTAGAATGTTGCTTTAAAGCCTTGTTCTTTTTTTCTGGCCCTCAGAAGAACACAAGATAATTTCAAGACTTTGAATGGGACATCTTGCTCTGAGGTTTCTGGACCTCTTAAGTAACCTTGGCTTATGCTGGAATTTGGTAGAAAATGACTGGATCCTGTGTTCAAGTATCTACTCTGGCACACCCCACCCTTGGCTGCCTGTGACTGCATAGATGGGGCACTGTGCATTGAGGAAGGCAGGTGGTAGTTGGACCACGAGGTCCATGCAGTCATGCACTGGGGGTGACCACCCATTTGTACTCTAAACCCTGTTGCAAAGTGCTCAGGTTGGTGTTAAAAATTGAAGTTTCTCCTCATGTGTGACCCAGCACATTGTTCTCAACGCTGTGTGTCTTTAGAGAACGAGGCTGGAATTGAGAGCAACTCCAGTTGTTCTGAAAGCTTTTTTTCTGGGTCTCTTCTTAGCGGGAGAGGAAGACCTTCCAGTGTTCTTAAGAAAAGTCAAATTGATTTCTATGAGAGGTAGGCTTGTTTTGTTGACCTGTGAGTGTTTCAGACCCCATTTCAATTGTCATCTCTTCCCCTTTTCTTCTAGCCTACGCAAATACTCAGAGAGCTATAGGGATTGGGGATTCTTTTCAAAGCAGATTTTTAAATGCTTTTCTGCTTAACATTTCTCTTTATCTTCAGTATCTTTGTTAAATAAAGAAGAAAAAAAAATTTTTTTTTTCCTGAGATGAAGAGAAAGGTGCCTTTAGTGGCCAGACTGCTCTGTGTGTGATTCAAGCCCTGGATCCGATTTCAATTCTGCTAAAAATGGGCTTCTGAGACTGCTCACACTTCCTCCAGCAGTGCCTGATTTTAAAAGACCAGAGTAATGCTGGACATTTTATATTAAATCTGTGAGGATTTCTCGTGCTTTGGGCAATTGGAAGATGCAGATTTTTCTGTTGTCGTTCAGTCGCTCAGTTGCATCCAGCTCTTCACGACCGCACGCCAGGCCTCCCTGTCCTTCACTGTCTCCCAGAGTTCGTTCAGACTCATGTCCATTGAGTCGATGATGCCATCCGACCAGCTCATTATGGTTTCTGTTGTTATTTACATACTTCCGAATGTGTCAGAATTCTGGGACACATGAATCGCCTATGTGTCCACATTCTGTTCTTCGATACCCGCCATCACTGCTTCAGGAACCATCTGTATCAGTGGATAGGAAGCAAGCATTTTCAAAATTCCATGAACAGAACATTAGCTCTTTTTAGCTTTTCCAGAGTGGCTTTAGCCCATATCCTCATTTGCAAAGATCAAAGTCTGATCTGTTAGGACCCTGTTTTGATTGGCTATAGGGCATTCATAGCTCTGTAACTAAATACCAATGTATGAAATGGTTATTGTTCCCTGGAGAGGGGTGGGCCTGGGCCAGAATACATTCTTGGTGATTGCAGGGGAGCAAATGGAAGCTGTGACTGCCCCTGCAGCCAATCCGAGTAAACACAGGCTCCTACAACCACAGACACAGAGGTGGGAGATGGCCTGCTGGCTGTGCTTTGGGACTGGGATTTCTAACCAGCAGGCTGGCATTTAACTGAAGACTCTCCATCATCCTTTCCCTCTGCAGTTGGTCTCGGAGTTCTACGACCTCTGTCTAATATTCACCATGATGACTGGATTCGACTTGCTCTGTAAATGTGCTATTCTCTTAGTTATGAATTTTTAATAACGCTGGCTCATCTCATCTCATGTCCTCGTATTTAAAAGTGTTTAGTCCAAATTCTGGGAAAGATGGAAGGCAAAAGGAGAAGGGGGCGGCACAGGATGAGATGGTTAGAGAGCATCACCTACTCAAGGGACATGAATTTGAGCAAACTCTGGGAGATACTGGAGGACAGAGGAGCCTGGAATGCTGAACTCAGTGGGGTTGCAAACAGTCGGACAGGACTTAGCGACTGAACAGCTAGTCAAACTCTGTCCACTCATCTGGGCATACAAACACCCATCTTAAAAGTTGACTCCTCTGCAGAACACCTTAACTGATAAACTCCAGTGACTGCATGTGTGTGGCATTAAGCTAAGCAACAGACGTGCGTTGACACCAAGCCTCTGAAAACCTGCAACATGCAGGACCTATAGTTGTGTCCACTTTACGGAGCAGAGACCTGACTTGGGTCCCACAGATGCTTAATCTCCCTGAGTTCCCACAGTTGGTAGTTAGCATTTAGCAGGTGAGAAAAAAGACTTCAGAGAGGAACTCAGCTGATTCAAAATGCCTTCATCTCTGGGGAGATTTTTACAAAGGGACCTTCAAGTGCCTGACGTTCTAGAAAACACAGACATAACAACCAGAAGCCCAAAGAATTAAGGGGAAGGAGGAAAAGGGTGGGTGTGTGTTTCCAATGGTATTGCTCTCAATTATTCCGTTTGATTATTGAGACCTTGAGGTTCCTTCCTGCATCCCACTTTGTAGACCACCTGCTAATGGGTAACTATTCTCTTAGAGGTTACATTGATAAATGTAGTTGAAATTAAAAAAAAAAAAAAAATTGGATCATTTTCTGCTTGTTTTTAGCTTAGAGAATAGTTTGGGAGGTAAATGTTTGTTGAGGCTTATAATTTGACAGGCCCAGTTCTGGATCTTTGAGACAGACAAGGATTCCCTGTTTTCATTTAGCTTCTGTTCTTGTGGGGAGAGACAGTAAGTTAACATAGAAATACATAACTAGAAAGCAGTGGTAAGGTTTTTTTTTTAATCTTTTTTTAAGTGAAAATATCTGTTTATTTTATTGGCATTTGACACTCTTTTTCTGGGCTGGGAGAAAAGTACAGGAATCAGATACCAAAGAGCTAGTTTTGTTGTCAGGTCACATTGGAATTAATTTACCTTCTATAATTTAAAGACTGTGCTGGGTTCAGAGAAACAGAATGAAGACCTCAGTTCTGGTCCTGTTTTGGTTAGGAAGCCTTGCGTTTGTCCCTCCAATGCCTCTTATCCTGGATTTCTTCATCTGTTGCATGAGGGAATTGGACTGAACCTGTGGTTTCAAGCTCTGTTCTTGGAAGCGTCCCTCAGAACCTCAGAATCAGGATGGAGGAGCTGGTGGGACCTTAGGAGTCCAGAGCGGTTCTCCTGTTGCCTGTCTGCTTTCAGGGATTCCCCTGGACTGGAGAAAGGATTCTATTGCAGTGTAAACAGTTTAGAAGCCATTGTTTCTTTCAAAAATATGATTTTCATGTGCATTTTTAATTAAGCTTTTTATTTTGTGTTGGAGTATAGCCGATTAACAATGTTGTGATAGTTTCAGGTGGACAACAAAAGAACTCCACCATTCATGTATATGTATCCATTCTCCCCCACACTCCCTCTCATCTAGGTGGAAGCCACTGTTTTGTTCATGGAAAACCACCTTGTTTGTGGGAAAATGGCATGAGCAAAGTTTTTAAAAGACTGAGAGAGACGTACAAAACAGAACAGACAGTGGATTAATAGAATATGTAAAAATCTATAAATTCATGAAGAAAAAGAGGCAAATGACCCAAAAGAAAAATGGGCAGAGTTTATGAAATGGTAACTCACAAAAAAGAAAATGCAAACGGCCAATAAACATAAGACAAAATGTTTGATCTCTCAGAGAAATGCAAATTAAAGCAGTGGGATTTCCCCCCGCCCCAATACTGCCCACCATCCAGTCTGGACAAAACCAGGGTTAAGGTTAAGTTTAGTAAGTTCTCGCTCAGTCGTGTCCAACTCTTGCAACCCTGTGAACTGTGTCCATGGGGTTTTCCAGGCAAGAGTACTGGAGTGGGGTGCCATTTCCTTCTCAGGCAAAAGTGAAAAGGATGATAGACTCAAATGAGGGTGGAGTTAGGAAAAGGAGTATCCACATCCTGTGAGTGAAGGCGGATACCGGGAGAGACCAGCAGACCTGTGGCAAGATCTTGTCAGCGTCCATGAAAAGTCACACAAGTCCTTTGACCCAGTGACATTATTTCTAGAATTGTGTTCCAGTGAAACACTTGCATCTGATCGTATATCCACTCCAAAACTGTTGGGGAAATGAAACATCGGTGGAAGGATGAATAAAATACGGTAAGATCACTTTGTAGAATACTGTGTGGCAATTTCAGAGAATGAAGTAGGTCTGTTCCTGTGGGTGGAATCATCTCTAAGATGTATTGCTCAGTAGAGAGAAAAGGACAGTATAAAGTGATATTTTTCCCTCTATATGAATATAGCAGTATGTGAATGCAGCATCTTGAAGGCCAAGATAAAAACCGGAAAACAATGTTTATTTTACAGGGGTAGAGTGGAATTAAGGAGGTGATTAAGGCTTATCTCTACAGTCAGAGTAACATACAGAAGGAATGCATACTTCAAGCAGCTAACAACAGGAGTGTTTAGGGCGTGTCATTGTGCTCAGGGGACTCTTAAGAGGGCAGCAGGGGCTTGGAGTTGGGCTTGGTTTGCTCTGCCATCGCAGATGGAGCTGTGGCTATGCCTCTCGAGGGCCTCTTCCTTCCCTGCCACTCCTTTTTCCTCTCCTTGCCCCAACTCCCTTCCTCTCTCCTCCCGCCTTGAGAATCTGCCAGCTGGAGGAATTCCTCCCTCTGCCCTTCCACCCTTCTGAGAACTGTGGGTTGGCCGGGGACCAGCACACTCCCTGCAGGAAGCCGCTTCTGTGAACGAGGCTGTGAAGTGTCGGCCCTGGGCTGTGTCCTGGGACCTCTGCCACGTCCCTGGCCCCTCGAGCCGAGGGTGTAATTCAGTTCTTAAGTTAGGACCGAGGGGTGCCCACGCACCAAGCCCAGAGGTACTAATGCCTCAAGTCGAGTCTGTCAAGGCCTCGTGCGTGCCTGCTGGTATAAGACAGACTTCAGACCAGTCTGTCGCCCTGTGAGTGCTTTGACGGGCACGTCTCTTCTGTGTCTAGTCCTTTGATTTGTGCCGGACTCATTCTTAGGGCTTCCCTGGTGGCTCAGACAGTAAAGAATCTGCCTGCAATGCAAAGACTCTGATTCAGTCCCTGGCTTGAGAAGATCCCCTGGAGAAGGGAATGGCTACCCACTCCAGTATTCTTGCCTGGAGAGTGCCATGGACAGAGGAGCCTGGCGGGCTGCAGTCCGTGGGGTTGCAAAGAGTCGGACACGACTGAGTGACTAACACAGGTAGGCGCACACACGTGGGACCCATTCTTACTTTGAATTTCTGTATGCAGACCACTCTGATACATTCTGGAAATCCTGTATGTTCATTGAAGGGTGAATTTTTTGTTGCAATTTTTTGTTTGTTTTTTATTATTATTTGGCTGTGCCAAGTCTTAATGGCACTATGCGAACTCTTAGTTGCAGTATGCAGGATCTAGTTCGTTCACCAGGAATTGAACCTGGAACCACCAGGGCAAGTCCGGAAGGCCGGATGTTTTGAGGATGGACTTGCTAGATTCTAAGCAGTCCGAAGCAGATCACATGCACAGTGATGTATGTGGTGGGCAGGAGCAATGACAATAGGAATTGTATTAGGAGAATGAATGACTCTCAGAAATGCTTGGGACAGATTTGAATCTGGAAACATTTCTCCCCAGCAGAGGGACCTGGGGTGTTGGTACAAGGACCACGTTGGGAATCTGCCAACATTTATTGCTAATCTGCACACTTGATTTTGCTTCATGTTGCTTTTTGAGATGGAGGACTGGTCTTGAGGTTGTAGGAAGGCCACTGATACGGCAGCTTTTCCAATTGGAGCCACATTCGTAGCAGAAAAGAACCATTCCTGAGTTCTGCAGAGTTGGCTTCCCTCGTCTCACTGCGCCTATTATCAGTTGTCCATTGTTCTCTTGGGGCTGAGTTTCCATAGGAATCTGACAGTATAGTTATACAGAGAGCTGCCAGTTAGGAGGACACAGTCAAGGTTGCCACATGAGATCGGCTTCAGGGCTTTCTCTTCTTTGAGTTTCAGCCATCAGTTTTATATCTTTTTAAGGGCTTTATCTAAAGGAAAAATATAATACACTGGCCTCCTCAGGCCATAGCTTTGAAGGGCCACTTAGCTGAGAGGCAGAGGGAGTGGGGTGAACCTCACACACACACTGGGGTTTGGGGGCACCTCCCAGGGTAACAAACCTGTTTTCCAAGCCTGGGTTCAGGGGTGAGGCTGCTTCAGTCCCTTTAGAGCAGTGGGACTTGGATGAACAGATGATGCCCATGCAAACTTTTCTGAACAAGAGGGTTGGGTTTTCAAGGTTGCAGACTCCTTGTGGGTTAATTTGTTGGTTTACACTCTATAAAACATGTTAAATTATTTTAGGGGCAAAAGGTCAGTATTTTTTCCAAGCACTAACCATGGTAGCTCACACACGGGGTTGTCTATTATCAATTGTTGATGATATAACTTTTCTTAACACTGAGTCATTCACTGAGTGAAATCAGTTAGCCTGGCTGATTTTAATTGCCAGCAACTTGGAAATCCTGATGGTAAGTACTGTGAAGGATAGGAAGATGAACAAAGACACGGTAAGTATGGAACGAACACACACACATGGTGGCACATGGGCCTAGGAGCTTACCATCTGAGAGAGGGTCCCCTTTGATGATGGCTGAACAAATGTTGGGCAGAGCGGAAATGTCCAGAGTCAAGGTGCCCTCACGCACCGAGACAGGGAAAGTGCTCAGCCAACCTGTCTCTCAGTCTGTCCTTCCTCAGTCCCCTGCACCCTCCTCCTTGTGTCTCCCAATCACACACATTTTGTGAATTGTTCTATTGTTTGTCTTTGAAGAGATTGATTTATACATTTGTAAGGAAAATCCCAGAGCTTTTTCCTCTTAATGCTATAAAGTTGCCATTTAATGAGGCATTTGGAAGGCCACCCAGCCACTTGAAATCCAAAGTGTCATGTTGAAGGATTGTTACCAACAAGTATTTACATTGGAGCCACGGTTTTACTTTCTCTTGGCAATTGATTAATTTTCTGCAAGAGCCAATAAATCCTTGGCTGATGAGGAACAGATTGGAGGGGAGGAGCTTCTGTTTGGGGCGGTTTTCCTTTGGAATGCTTTTAACACTTGGCCCCAGGGAGTATCGTGTCCTTTTGTTTTGTTAAGCAGTTCGAGTTGGCCATCTTCTGGTGCCAGCAGAAGGGCCTGTTCAGCAGGTGGGGATGAAGGGGCTGGGTCCTCACGGTCCCTGAATTTGCACAGAGCTAACGATCCTGTCAAGAGGATGTTTGAAAAAAATGTGTTTTCTGAAAAAGTAGGACTGTGTAAATAATAGATGAGGTCTGAAGGGTGATCTGACTGGAACCGGCAGGGAAGCTGTGGGAGAAAAGCCCCGCCTTTTGCCAGCGCCTGTTTTATGTGTTGGGGAGAAAAACTCCGCGGCTTTCTTTGAAGAACTTGGAAAAGAGCCCAGTTGTGGCCCTACTGTGTCGGAATAAAGGGCTTCTCTCTTTGTAGGCATTCAAATACACGTGGACCCGTGTCTTAGTGTTCCACAGGGCTGGAGTGATCTTAATGTTTTTATGGTGAGAATATCAAGAGGCTTGAGAGCAGGGCTGTCCCATGGAACCTTCCAGGCGATGGCAGTGTTCTCCATCTGAGGTGGCCCGTAGGGTAGCCACCAGCCACATGTGGCTCTTGAGCCCTTGGAATGTGGGTAGTGTGACCCATGAATCAAATTTTACATTTTAACTAGCTCAAGTTTATTTATTTGTTTTTTTAATTATTTTGGCTCCGGTGGGTCTTCTTTGTGGCTCATGGGCTTCCTTTGTTTCAGCCTGTGGGCTTAGCCGTCCTGCAGCATGTGGGATCTTAGTTCTCTGACCAGGGATTGAACCCACATCCCCCTGCAATGTGAGGCTGATTCTTAAGCACTGGCTCACCAGGGAAGTCCCTAACTGAAGTTTACATAAGTATCACGCTAAACAGAGCAGTTCTGAGGGGGCTTTCCTGCTTTTTTTCTGAAGAACTCTTAAGGTGATCGCCTTTGACCTTCACAGCCTGCTTGCACAGGGCGGACGTTTGGTAGATAGTCTACTCCCATAGGAAAGAAATGAAGAAATTGAGACTCAGATGAGCCAAATGAGGGGGCTCAGATCTTGGACTAATAAAAACAACTAAGCTGGGACTAGAGCCAGGGCCCTTGTGCCTGGACTCCCACCTCTGACAGCGCCTGGGAGCCCAGCGTTAGATGTTAATTAGAAGCACTTCTTAGCAGGGGACCCCAACCACAAAAGGAAGGCTTGCTAAACATCTGGAATCTTGGCTGTGGGATGTGTACTTAATCTTCTCCTTTAAAATCAAGCTGGCTTAATGAGCAGGGAGAGTTGGGAAACCCCTCTGGGCCTTTAAACCCAAGGAGGGGTTTCTCTGGAACCAGAGGAAATGAGCCAGACAGGTCGGGTAGCTCCCTTCTCTTCTGGCCTCCTCTGCATGGACCTGTCCATAGTGATTACAAATGTGGAGGGACCCATGGAGACTTGTGGTTCTAGTTTCCTATTCCTAATGCTCTGTAAAGAGGCCAGACCCCAGGACAAATAGCACACACTTGGATAATCCTGATTTTATCAGGGCTTCTGGGAGCCTGATTAACTAACATACCCCATGCTGCTGTGTAAACCAGGACCCTCAACTCAGAGTCCGTTAATTGGCTCCAGCCCCGTCTTCACCTTCCCTGGTTCTTGCTACTTCACCTCATCCTTGAGGACTGAAAGAAAAGCCCGGGGATTCTCCTGTTTCTAAGAAGGCACCTGTCGACAGGGGTCGTCTTCGCAGGCGGGAGGCTGGGCCACAGCGCAGTGACATCTGGGTTGGCACAGTGAACACCCGCCAGTACCACTGACTCTCAGTAATCGTGATGTGGATTCAATGACAGTGTGACTTTCCCCACCGCCACCAGCCCATTTGAGCCATAACCAGCCTCACCCTGGCTCACACTGTGCCAGTGTGCTCAGATAAACAAAACCCTTTACGTATTGTCAAGGGTTTAGGATATTTAGGAAGGAACTAAATAGATATTTAGGAACTGTCTGGATATTTAGGAAGGAACTAAATAGATATTTAGGAACTGTCTGGATATTTAGGAAGGAAATTGGCTGTGACAAAGCCGCACATCATGCTTCCATATCCTTAATAAAATGAATTTCTGGATTACCTGCTTCTCAGAGTCAGTCTACTCATTCCTCCCCCTCGACCCACCCACCCACCCACCTGCCTGCCTAGCTACTTGTAATAACTGCATAGATGGTGGGGAGATGACTCTGAAAACAGACACACACACTGCATGAAACCAACAGCTAGCCTTCATCTACTGTTTACTGACAGGGTCGTCATAGAATTTATCATACACACCAGTACACTTCTGTGATGGGGCACTGATAATCATGCTGGAATCGTGTAAACCAGGGTGTGTAAACAAGGAGAACAGTGCAGATGGAGCGTCTGCTCTGTTCCAGGCGTGGGCTTGAGTTGGGGTGCTCACAGTAAAGAAGACCTAGTTATTCCTTGCAAAGAACTCACAGTCTGGCGGGGAAACAAACGGATAAGCAAATGTAATACTACGCCATGAGTACCGAAATGGGTACGAACAAGGTATGGGAGTGGGAGTAGGCAACGGAGAGGCTAGGGAATTTTCTAGAATGGAGCAGAGGCAAATGAACCTTGGGACTATTGAACCTGCATCTGTTGAGCAGGAGGACCCTTGTGACTTGTCCTTTTTGGGGTTATTTGTGTAGACTTTGGCTCAGTCACATATGGGTAAAGGCAGTAGATTCCAAGAGTCATCTCTGAGATCATCTTATATCCAAGTTACCATCTGGTCCAACACTGACTGTGCTTTGTGTTTTTTTTTTTTTTAAAAAAACAACTCTTAAATATGTGGGTAATGAATTTTTGTACTTAATTTCTTTTTGGCCGTGCTGAGTCTTCATTGCTGTGCACAGGCTTTCTCTAGTTGCAGTACGTGGGTTGCTCACTGTGGTGGCTTCTCTTGTTGTAGAGCACGGGCTCGAGGCATGTGGGCTTCGATAGTTGTGGCTCTCGGGCTCTGGAGTGCAGGCTCAGTAGCTGTGGTTCACAGGCTTTGTTGCACTTCTCAGTGTGTGGAATCTTCCCGGACCAGGGATCAAACTCGTGTCCTCTGCACTGGCAAGTGAATTCCCAACCACTGGAACACTAGGGAAGTCCTGGGTAATGAATTTTAATGGATGCAGGTGATTTTCCAGTGGAGTAAATGTAAAGTGATCAGTTATGTCTGAAGGTATAAGTCAGGCTGTGCAGGTTCTCATCCTATTAGCCCTATACTGGGGATTGCTAAGTTCCTCAATAGGGGTATGGGTGTGTCTGTGTGCCACAGAGCTACTAAAAATTCCAGACTTGTCAGAAAACGCTGATTTAGGTGTTTGTTAGCACGAAGTTATATAGACCCCAAAAGTCCTAGGTCTAGTTTGAGATCAGCATGGAGCATTATAAGGGTGCTGCATGTGAGTGAAATTTGTAGGAAAGTTTTGACCAAAAGAAATTGAGTCTTGTGCGTTTCAGTCCCCTGAGGTCAGGACTTGGCAGGCTGCAGCCGCATCCGGCCTGCTCTTGAGTGGGTGGAAACCCAGGCATCATGGGGTGTGTGACGAGGTGCGTGACCTCAACAGTGATGTCAGTCAAACCTGCTGCCGTGGGCTAAGTGGCATGGATGAGGTTAGGTTGTTCCTGACTTAATGTTTTTTCCTTCTCAGCTTTTACATATTGCATTAATAAGACCATAATAATTTAAAAAATAATTGCTAAAAAGGAAGGTTCTCCTTAATTGTACCACTCAATACATGTAGACTCTTGTTTTCTCAGCTTTTCCAGACCCCTGTCTACATGCATCCTTATAATAGCATAGTTATAATGGTAGTGTATCCTGATTTCATTTTATTCTGGTTTTATCCTAGCATGAAATTAAGTTTGGGGTGAGCTGGAATGACTTGAAGGATTGAGAGACAATGTCCTGAGTATGGCTCTATCCTCGGTTCAATGTATCCTTGATGACAGATGAGGAAAATATTGCAGAAGGCAAACCAAAGGGTAACTCAAAAGCTGGAGAGGCTTTCAGGAGCTTCTTACGTCATCACCTCCTCGTTCTTGGTGCACTTCACTGGTAGCACAGATGCTTGTACCTCGCATTCTCCTCTCATCTGTTGCCAGGTCACTTTTGGCTCAGCAATGTGTGTGTCTTCTGCCGGGATGTTGGGATTTGTTGGAGAGAGAATCTTCTCAACTTGAGCCAGCGGAATGACTTTAAACGCTGCCTGGAAACTGACATGAACGTGTGATAAATCCCCTTCCTCTTTTTTTTCAATCAACCACAAAACAAACACGGCTCCCTTGAGAAGGCAGTGCTGCCTTTCCTCACCTCACTTCCTGGCTGCTGCAGCCCCTCCCAAGGGACCTGTGTTCATGCCTGAGCAGCAGGGTCTGGCCTTAGGCCTCTTTCCCATTCTGAGCTTTTCCTTTCTTCATCACCATGGATAACAGACTGTGGCCTCTCGCCCCGTCAGGCAACTAGCTTTATTATCCACCAACCCTGTGCCAGGGCCTTTTACAGACATGCTCCTGTGTAATCCATCCTGCAATGCTGTGACATAGCTATTTGCTCCGTTTTGCTAACGAGGAGACTCTAAGTTGGAATTTAAGAAATGTGCCCGAGGACACAGACCCAGTAAATAACAGCATCCAGAACTGCCAAGCTTCAAATCCTGCTATTTTTCCATGGGACAAGGTTTGCCTCTAGCTCTCTCTTGGATTACCTCTGTGCGGTGACTGGATGGTAAAAAAGCACCTGCTCTGCGGGGCACAGTGTGTGTGCACGCTGTGGCATCCATGGGCCAAGGAAGGGGTTTGTTGTCCACATCAGCCAGTTTCCTGGTAGTAACCGTGAGCAGGTAGCCCATCCTAGGTGACTTAATTGCCTCATCAGATTCCTATTTGATGTTCTCTTGTAGTTCTTTCTTAAACCCAGCTGCCCACAGTCCCAGCTTGGTGCTTGCCTAGACTTGCCCACTCCAGCAGTAGACTTTGTCCAACTCCTGTCTCTAATCATGTAAAACCCGTTGACTCAGAAAAAGTTTATCGAACACCTGCTACATGTCAAGACCGTTTCTGAGGGCCGGATATAAGGGATTCAAGCCATGATTTTCAAACAGAGGTTTTTGAAGCTTTAGAGATGCATGAGAATTTTCTAAATTGTTCTTTACAATAACCTTTTAAAAAGTATTTTGCCAATGACTAAGAAAAAAGCTCTTTTGCGACAATGTTTACAACCAGAAAGATTTAGCAATTAAGATTTTATGTTCATAAGTTAGTGATACTCAAAAGAATGTCATATGGATGTACGGTGGGACGTCCGGTAAGATTAGGCTGAATTTCTTTAAAATCAACCTATACATTACCATGTGTGAAGACAGCAGAATTAAGTATTTTCTCTCCTGCAGAAACATATGTATATTTTTGAATGTGCTGTGTGTATGCTGTGCTAAGTCTCTTCAGTCATGTCTGACTCTGGGTGACCCTATGGACTGTAGTCTGCCAGGCTTCTTTGTCCATGGAATTCTTCGGGCAAGAATACTGGAATGGGTTGCCATTCCCTTCTCCAGGAGACCTTTCCGACCTAGGGATTGAACCCACATCTCTTAAGTCTCCTGCATTGGCAGGTGGGTTCTTTACCACTAATGCCACCTGGAAAGCCCCCCACCCTTATTTTTTTTTTTTTTTCAAATAACACCTAAACCAGTGGAATAGCTCCCATCTGAAATTTTTAAATTAATTAATTTTAATTGGAGGATTATTGCTTTACAATATTGTGATGATTTTGGGCATATATAAGGGCCCCAGAATATACTTCTGGGAAAGTGAGCCTCAGGGTTGCTTATCACAACTTGAAAACCAGGTTCCTGCCTTTACAGAATCTGTGGGCAGCTCCGTGGTATGTGCCCAGCCTCTCAATATGGTCACTTTTACTTCTCAGCCCTCGGAGTGTGGTTTGCACCACTGTTAGCTCCTCTACGCTGTCTGATGTTCAGATGTCAGCAAGAATGGTGTGTGTTCAGAAGAAGCACCAACTGAAATTGCTGGGAGATCCCAATTACCACTGACCTCAGGACTCCTCGTCTCCCCCCAGCATCATGGGGCAGCCTTCTGTTGGTGTGAAGGTGGTTTCTTTTTTGTGGGGTTAAGGAAATGGCAACCCACTCCAGTATTCTTGCCTGGAAAATCCCATGGGCGGAGGAGCCTGGTAGGCTGCAGTCCATGGGGTTGCTAAGAGTCGGACACGATTGAGCGACTTCACTTTCACGCATTGGAGAAGGAAATGGCAACCCACTCGAGTATTTTTGTCTGGAGCATCCCAGGGACAGGGGAGCCTGGTGGGCGGCCGTCTGTGGGGTCACACAGAGTCGGACACGACTGAAGCGACTTAGCAGCAGCAGCAGCAGCAGGGCAGATGAGGAAGTAATATGCATGAAGCCCCCAACTACGAACAAATCACAGTCTAGTTAAGTATCAAGAGATGCATATAAAACATTCTAATGCCGTCATCTTTCATTTTGCATGACAATAATTTCACGTGTCTATCTTTTGTCTTAACTCTCAGAGGGTGGAGACTTTTGTTCCCTCCCTGGAGTTGACTGTGTTACAAGCATTTTATTTAGTGAAGAACTAAAATAAATTGTACCCTCCCCGTCCCCACCAAGTGTAGTCTGATAGAACTTGAAATTGGTTAACTTCAGGTCCTGTTGTTTTTCCTTTGGCTGCTTGCGTAGACTACCTGTTTCTATCAGTTCAGTAGGTAATTGCACTTAGTACATGATCCAAGATAAAAGTGTGGAGATACAGGTATCAAGTAAGGATTAGGACTGCAAATCCTTGGCAGTGAAGCCCTAGGAAAAGAGGAGCGGAAAAGGCTCTTCCAGCCAGTTTCCAAGAACAAAATTCAACTGATGGAGCCAATAAAATGCTCACACCTCCAGGTCACTCCTTTCAAAGCTGTTTGATGAAGGCCGGGGCTTCACTGCTTTGATGCAGAGAGTCTTCCAGAGGGCTGCTCTACCCTGGGGTCCCTTCAAGCTGAGTTCCCATCTTCCACGCTACGTGAACACCGAGACTTGCTGAGCCAGCTCTCTCCCAGCCAAGCCCTTCCTAGCTCCATGTTGAAGTTCCCTTCTAATGTGTGGGAACTCTCTAACCAGCTCATGTGAAATGGCTTTTTGGGGTTAGTCCTGGAGATAGGCGGGCTTCCCAGGTGGTGCTAGTGGTCAAAAACCCACCTGCCAATGCAGGAGATGTAAGAGATGTGGGTTCGATCCTTGGGTTGGGAAGATCCCCGGAGGAGGGCATGGCAACCCATGTCCATAGGGTCACAAAAGGTTGGACACGACTGGAGTAACTTAGCATGTATGCACGTGTGCACTAGGGATAGATGGAGCCGCTTTTCTACAGACTTATAGAATTGTCCTGGTAAGCCAGTTTCTACTGACCACAGCACCTCCCATCTTCTGCGATTAACACTGGCTTCAGGGTCCTGAATCTCATCATGTTCTACCACATGCTGGCTGGGTAGCCTTGGGTGAGTTATTTAGCTCCACCAAGTGGGTTAATATATAAACTGAGAATAATAACTAAGCCTCCCACTCAGATTTGTTGCTGGGTTTAAATGAAAGGATGCAGGTAAAGCCATTGGCATGAAGCACACAGTAAATGAGGTAATGAACCGTGGTTTGCCAGTGGTTCCAGAATAGCAGAGAGAGAGCGAGTGGGAGGGATGGCTGTGTGTCCTCCCATTTTCCCCTCTGGTGGCCCTGCTCAGCTGAGATTCCGGGGTGGGGTGGGGTGGCAACAAGGAGAGACTCCACTCGTGTACCAGCCTTCTGAGATCCTTGTCAACACTGAGCAGTCAGGAAATACTCCTGCTCACATGTGATGTTGACTGATTTATGAATTCGCTTCATATTATAGAAAGCCATCTACAGGTAAACAGAACTGTAAAGAGCTCACCAGTTGTTGCTGATGGAAGTCGAGTTTCCTCCCTTACCTGGAGGCGACTGGCAAAGGGCTTGGGCCCTGGAAGAAGGGTCAGTTCCAGGCTGGCTGAAGTCGAGTCTGTTCTCTCAGGGAAGGGGAGCTGAGGTATCGGTTATGAACGCTGCAGGCCCAGCCAGCCTTTAACACTCTCCACTTTGTTCCCATTGTGGGGCATCTATCTGCCTTGGCCTGAGGAAGAAAGAGGAAGAAGCAGGGAGTCTGGAGACCATAATTCTAATAGGCGTTTCATGTTCAAAATGCTGTTCAGTTATTTCTTAGATACAGGAACATGTGAGCTTTCAGGAGCCCTGAAGCCATCTCTCTTCGTTATGACGTTGAGCAACAGCTAGTTCTACAGCCCTGAAGTTTTCTTCTTTATCTACACAATAAACATACTTACGTGGACCCCCTACCTCTGAGAATAAACTGAATGTTCTTGTTCTTGCTGGGCCCCAAGGTTTGTGTGGGGATGTGGGGTTTGTGTGGGGTTGAGGAAGAGGAAAAAAAAAACAGAAAGCATGCTTGGAAAAATTACTAATTAATTTTCTACTGATACATGTCTTCATAAATCTTCCTGGACAAATGCCCACAATTCTTGTTTTTAAAATAGTTTGATAATGTTCTCTTTTTTTTTTTTTTTGCCCAAACACAAGCCAGTTTAGAAGAGGGGTTGGGGAGTTGGAGGCAAGAGCTGACCTTGCTAAGAACTTTCTATTGCCGAGTAATTAAATGTGGATTTAGGTTAACTCTGTAAGGACAGGTGACTTTCAGACAGAGAAAGACAGATATGATATCACTTACATGGGGAATCTAAAAAAAATGATTCAAATATACTTATTTACAAAACAGAAATAGACTCTCCGAGAGAGTAAACAAACTTATGGTTACCAAAGGGGATAATGGAGTGGGGAGGGAGAGAGAGAAATTAGGAGTGTGGCATTAACAGATACACGCTACTGTATATAAAATAGGACCTATTGTATAGCTGCTGCTGCTAAGTCGCTTCAGTTGTGTTCGACTCTGTGCGACCCCATAGATGGCAGCCCACCAGGCTCCCCCGTCCCTGGGATTCTCCAGGCAAGAACACTGGAGTGGATTGCCATTTCCTTCTCCAATGCATTAAAGTGAAAAGTGAAAGGGGAAGTCGCTCAGTCGTGTCCGACCCTTAGCGACCCCATGGACTGCAGCCTACCAGGCACAGGGACCTATAGCCAGTATCTTGTAACAACCTTGAGTGGAAAAAAGGATCTGAAAAAGAATACATATGTATATGTGTGTGTAACAATCACTCTGCTGTCCACTGAAACTAATACAACATTGTATCAATAAAAACTCAAATTTTTAAAAACATAGTGAAGAAAAGGAATGGATAACTTGGTTAACTAGATTAGTTTTAGGTGCTATTAATTTGGCCTGTTTAAAATTTGAGAAGTTAACACTTCTCTCAGTCTATCTAAAATGCCTTAGTGAGGGACAGAGTGTTAGGGAATCTGCATGCCCACATCTGTCCTCCCAAGGGGTTTGTTTTTTAAATACACATACTATTCACCCATTTAAAGTGTACAATTAAATGGTCTTTAGTGTACTCAAGAGTTTTGTGAGCATCACCATTATCTAACTTAAGAACATTCTTGTCCCCCAGAGAAGCCCTGTACCCATTAGCAGTCACTCCCCATTTGCCCTGGCCACTCTCCCTGGCCACTGGCAGCCACTAATTTCCTTTCTATTCTTATAAATTTTCTATTCTGGCTATTTCATGTAAATTGAATCATACAATATGTGACCTTTTAGGACTGGCTTCTTTCACTTAGTATAATGTTTTCAAGATTTGTCTGTGCTGATGCATTCATCAGTGCATCATCTCTTTTTATAACTAAATAATAGTCCAGCTTGTGGATATATACCACCTTTTATCTATTTATCTGTTGATGGATATTTGGGTGGTTTCCACTCAGGGGCTATTTGAATAATGCTGCTGTGAACATTCATAGGTCATTGTGTGGACATACGTTTTCATTTCTCTTGGGTATATACTTAGGAGTAGAATTGCTGGGTCATGGTCTTTCCTGTGGTCATGTATGGATGTGAGAGCTGGACTGTGAAGAAGGCTGAGCGCCGAAGAATTGATGCTTTTGAACTGTGGTGTTGGAGAAGACTCTTGAGAGTCCCTTGGACTGCAAGAAGATCCAACCAGTCCATTCTGAAGGAGATCAATCCTGGAATTTCTTTGGAAGGAATGATGCTAAAGCTGAAACTCCAGTATTTTGGCCACCTCATGCAAAGAGTTGACTCATTGGAGAAGACTCTGATGCTGGGAGGGATTGAGGGCAGGAGGAGAAGGGGACGACAGAGGATGAGATGGCTGGATGGCATCACTGACTTGATGGGTGTGAGTCTGGGTGACCTCCGGGAGCTGGTGATGGACAGGGAGGCCTGGCGTGCTGCGGTTCATGGGGTCGCAAAGAGTCGGACACGACTGAGCGACTGATCTGATCTGATGGTCATATAAGTCCATGTTTAACATTTCGAATGACTGCTAAACTTTTCCAAACTGCCTATACTATTTTACTTTCCCACCAGCAATACAGAAGGGTTCCAATTTCTTCACATACTCACCAACATTTGTTATTTTCTTTCTTTTTTTTTTTTTTTACTACAGCCATCCTAGTGGGTGTGAAATTGTATCTCATTATGGTTTTGGTTTGCTTTTCCCTCATGACTAATGATGAGCATCTTTTCATGTCCATTTGTATATTTTCTCAAATCCTTAGCCTATTTTTCATTTGGGTTATCTGTTTATTATTGAGTTGTTTGAGTTGTTAGGGGGTTTATAATGTATTTTTAGCTCTTATATTTAGGTCTGTGATCCATCTTATGTTAATTTTTGTGTATGGTGTAAGGAGGGGGTCCAGCTTCGTTCCCCTGAGTGTGAATTTCCAGTTACTCTAGCATCATTTGTTCAAAAGGATAGGAGGAAATATTTGCAAATCATGTATCTGATAGGGGGATTTGTATTCAGAAAAACACTCTTACAGTTCAAAAATAAAAAGTATTATTATGTAAATTAGGGGTGAAAAGAGAATAACTCAGAAAGGCAAAATCTTCCAAATTAGTGAAGAATGTGTTTTTGAATATTTCAAAGCAATGTATTTATTTCATTGTGTCTGTTTAATGAGTGTCTGTTTTAATGAGTGAAAATAGAAATAAAAAACTAGTTGGCAAAATGCAACAAAATAATAACTGATGTCTTTATCATAAGATTTTTAAAAATTGGATACTCCTGAGGTACAGTATATGTTACAGGTTAACATTATAGTGATTCATAGTTTTAAAGGCTATATCCGTTTATTGTTGCTATAAAATCCTGACTCTATTCCCTGTGTTGTACAGTGTATCCTAGTAGCTTATTTTATACATAATAGTTTGTGCCTCAATCCTCTACTCCGTATTGTCCCATCCCTCGCCTCTTCCCACCGGTAACCGCTAATTTGTTCTGTATATCTGTGAGTCTGTTTGTTTCTTTTGTTGTATTCAGTAATTTGTTGTATTTTACATTCCACATATAAGTGAGATAGTATTTGTCTATGTCTGACTTACTTCACTTAGCATAATACCCTCCCTCCAAGTTCATCCATGTTGTTGCAAATGGCAAATTTTCCTTCTTTTTATGACTGAGTAGTAGTCCATTGTGTGTGTGTGTGTGTGTGTGTATACACACCATATCTTCTTTATCCACTCGTCTGTTGATGGACGCTTAAGTTGTTTCTGTGTCTTGGCAGTTATAATGTGACTGTGAACATTCGGGTTAGTGTATCCTTTTGCATTAGTGTGGAATCCCAGTAGTAGAATTGAGGGATCATATGGTAGTTGTATTTTTAGTTTTTTGAAAATCCTCCATACTGTTTTCCACAGTGACTGCACAGTTTACATGCCCACCAACAGTGTGCAAGTGTTCTCTTTTATCTCCATCCTTGCTGACATTTGTTGTTTGTGTTCTTTTTGATACTAGCCGTTCTGGTAGGTGTGACATGCTCTTACTGTGGTTTTGATTTATATTTCCCTGATGGTTAGCAATATTGAGCATCTTTTCATGGGCCTGTTGGCCACCTGAATGTCCTCTGCCGAAAAATGTCTGTTCAGATCTTCTGCCCATTTTTATTTATTTTTTTTTTATTGGAGGATAATCACCGTACAGTGCTGTGGTTGTCTGTCATGCATCAGTGGAATCCATCATATTTGTGTATCCCCTCCTCCTCGAGGCCTCCTTCCACCCCCACTCCGCCCCTCTGGGTCATCACAGAGTGCAGGATGGGCTCCGTGTCACAGAGCAGCTTCCTGCTGCCTACCTGTTTTACACATGGCAGTTTCTCAATGCGTGCTGGCCTCTCCGTCCCCTGCTGTGTTCACAAGTCCATTCTCTACGTCTGTGTCTCTATTTCTTCTCTGTAAATAGGTTCATCAGCACTATTTTTCTAGATTCCATACATTTGCATTCTGACTTCACTTGGTTTAACAGGCTCTAGGTTTATCCACCTCACTACAACTAACTCATTCATTTTTATGGCTGATATATTACATTATATATATGTACCATATCTTCTCTATCCCTTCATCTGTTGATGGACGTCTAAGTTGCTTCCACGTCCCGGGTATTGTAAATTGTGTTGCAGTGAACATTGGGGTACATGTGTCTTTTTGAATTGTTTCTGTCCATTTCAAAATCAGGCTTTCTGTCTTTTTGATGTTGAGTTGTATGAGCTGTTTATATATTTTGGATGTTAACCCCTTATTAATCATCAGATCAGATCATATCATTTGCCAATATTTTCTCCCATTCTGTAGGTTGTCTTTTTCATTTTGTTGGTGGTCTCCTTTGCTGTGCCAATGCTTTTTAAGTTTTGTTAAGTTCCATTTGTTAATTTTTGCCTTTATTTCCTTTGCTTTAGAAGATAGATCCAGAAAACATGTTGGTACAATTTATATCAAAGAGTTTTCTGCTTGTTTTCCTCCAGGAGTTTTGTGGTTTCCAGTCTTACATTTAGGTCTTTAATCCATTTTGAGTTTATTTTTGTATATGAGATACTTATTCAACATTGTTATCCCATTTCTTAGTTATTAATAAGGGCTTACTACATCTTAACTTTCTACATGTTGCAAGTTGGTAAGGGTTAACTTAATGGCATCAGCTATTAATACTGTTAAAAATCAAGGAAAAGTTGATTTAGTCACCAGTCATTCAGTTGACAGACATTTATTGAGTGCTTGCTGTGGGCAAAACTGGTCACAGTCAACATCAAGGAAATGTAGTATCAATAAATCCTTGTACCTCGAGCCTTTTAAATGAATCAGTATTTGTAAATGTGCCAATATATTGTTTGAAGAAAGCAATAAATACTGCTGTTGTCATTACCTAGTAGCCGAGAAACGGAACTTGAGCCTAAAGGATTTTAACTCCAGGTAGTAGATGATGAGTGTTATCAGAAAGATACAGATAAAGGATTCTGGTTGTAATTACACTGAATTACCCTGGGTAAAGCTGAGGTTAGAATAAATATCAGAAAAGCAGCAGCGCGTACTAAATGTTGCTGCTTGTCTTTTAGCCTATGAAATTATACAGGTGATCTGCTTTTACCTGAGGGACTATGTCCCATCGCCGTCCCTCCTTTCTTAATGGATGAAGGGATGTAAAACAGACCTCGCTACTGCCTTGCAGATGCTCTAGCTTAAGTTTAAATGGTTTGATAATATCTTGCCTTCTCTACCTAAACCCCAAAGATGCTGAGGTTGCTTTCCTTCCTCTTCTAACTAAGATGGATAATGGAATCTTTCTCTATGCTTGTGGCTTGTATTTTTCTCCTTTGGGATTGAGTTCGGTTAATCCTACAACTGAAAATGTTTGCATTTTCCAACCAAATAGTTCCCCCTGTTAAGTACCATTTAAATATAACCCCATGCTGGCACCCTGCATATTCTCGGTCAAACGCATGTCTTTGTAAGACAGACTTATACCCGCTTGTGAGAACTTCTCAGAGGAAGAACAGCTTTATTCAACTATTGAGTGCCTTCTGATGATGCTGGTTTGGGGCAGCTGTGTTTCAGAACATCTCGGATGACTTGAAAGGCTTGGAACAGCCCATTCAGAGTCTGGAGGGTGTGGCCTATCTGCGAGAAGTTGGCTTTTGTTAGTGGAGTTTGGAAGTGGAGGGGAGGTTTTTCTGTTGTTATCCACTGTCGTCCTCTTTTCTATGTATGGTGCTGTGATGTATCACTGCACTGTTTTGTATCAGCTTCCCCCGCTTCCTCAATTCTTGGGCTAACTTCAGTGACTGTTCTTGGATTTTAAGTGTGTATGTTGCTAAGAGTGAAATTGAGGTAATTTTAACTTAAATTCCACACAAGAAAAATATCCTATGTGTTACTGACGTCTGAATAGTTTGGTTTTCATCAGCGACTTGAGAAATCTATTCATTAAGAAGCTGCTTCCAATATCTTAAACAGAATGTTTAGACTTTTCCATATTGGGATAGTCAGATATATCCAAGAAGAATCATATTTCAATGATGTCCAAACTTGGAGCACTGTACAAATTACCCAATTATGGGTAGAATACTTGGTTAGCACGATTTTATAATCAGATACAAAGAGAAGTGGGCTAAGTATCAACAGAAAGGGTTTATTTTGTTGGAATAGACGGCAGTCTTTGTTGACTGTTCAGTTATGGTCACATCTTAGCGTTTCGAGTCTTGCTTCTTGGTGCTGGGTTCTGCCTTGTATGCTATAGACATGATACAGCTCCAGCTGATAGGCCGGCCAAGGTTAGTGTGCATGTCCTTCAGGCGGACCACTGTAGCTACATGGTATGAAATATCGAGCTGGATTCATCCTCCAGTTCCCCTAAAGTAGAGGTGAGAGAAGACCTTGTGAAATACAATATGTTCTGTGTTTCCTGCTCCATGTTTTATGAATGTAGATCTTATTTTTGTTGGGTTCTATTAGACCCACCCCACACCCAAGAAAATAAGGCAAAATGAAGATATCAGGTAAAATAAACATTGTATAACATCCTTATTTGTTTTGAAGATTGTACATATTTAAGAAGCTTGAAAATATTCTTCATCTTCCTCCAGTTTTAATGATGGTTTGATGCTGCTTATTGCTGTTTGAAACTAAGCAAAAAGCAAGAATGGGATCATAAAGGCACTAACTTAAGGGAGCAGGGACATATAGTTAAGATACTCTTAATATCTGTTCATATTTTCTGTGCTGATTGGAAGGGAAATGAGCACATTTTCTTTTACTGTATATGCTGTGCTGTGCTTAATCACTCAGTTATGTCTGACTCTTTCCACCCCATGGACTGTAGCCCACAAGGCTCCGCTGTCATGGGGATTCTCCAGCCAAGAATACTGGAGTGGGTTGCCATGCCCTCTTCCAGGGGATCGAACCCAGGTCTCCTGCATTGCTGGCCGATTCTTCACCATCTGAGCCACTAAGGAAGCCCATGAATACTGGAGGGGTAGCCTAACCCTTCTCCAGGGGATTTTTCCCAACCCAGGGATCAAACCAGGGTCTCCTGCATTGCAGGCAGATTCTTTACCAGCTGAGCTACCAAGGAAGCCCTTACTGTATATAGTAGAATATAATCTCAATAGATCTGCAAAAAAAAAAAAAAAAAAAAGGTTTTGGCCAACATAAATATACATAATCTTATTTTTTTTTAACATAATCTTAAATACAAATGAAATAGTATATAGTTAGTACCATTCAGTATACTAATAATATAGCAATATGCATGTAATAGTCATTTATCTCTAATATCTACTTTATTAATTCACACATATTTAAAATCCCATTTAAAACTTAAATGATATTCTAATTTTAAACATTCCCTTTCTTACTCATATAGTTTATAAAGCAGAGCCACTTTTTCAGATAACATAAAAAGTTCATAAAAGTTCATAAAAAAGTTCTTCATTTCCATCTTCATTATTTGAGAGGGAGGGATTATTTTTTTACTATTTATTTTTTATTGAGATACAGTTAATTTATAGTGTTGTGTCAATTTCTGCTGTACAGCAAAATGACTTGGTTATACACATATATATCATACATTTTTAAAAAATACTCTTTTCCATTATGATTTATCACAGTAAATTGAATATACTTCCTTGAGCTGTATAGTAGGACCTTGTTGTGTATCCATTCTGTATATAATAGATTGCATCTACCAACCCCAAACTCCCAGCCCATCCCTCTCCCTCTCTGCCTCCCCTTTGTCAACCACAAGTCTGTTCTCCATGTCTATGAGTCTCTTTCTGTTTTGTAGTAGGTTCATTTGTCCCATATTTTAGATTCCACATATCAGTGATATCGTACAGTATTTGTCTTTCTCTTTCTGACTGACTTCACTTAGTATGATAATCTCTAGTTAAATCTGTATTGCTGCAAATGACATTATTTCATTTTTATGGCTGAGTAGTATTCCATTGTATATGTGGGAACAAAATTGTTCAGTCACTTGGTCATGTCCTTCTCTTTGCGACCCTGTGGAGTGCAGCATGCCAGACTTCCCTGTCCTTTACCACCTTCTGGAGTATGCTCAAACTCATTGAGTCCGTGATGCCATCCAACATCTTGACCTCTGTTGTCCCCTTCTCCTCCTGCCTTCAATCTTTCCCAGCCAGCATCAGGGCCTTTTCTAATGAGTTGGCTTTTTGCATCAGGTGTCCAAAGCATTGGAGCTTCAGCATCAGTCCTTCCGATGAATATTCAGGATTGACTGGGTTGATCCCCATCTCATCCTCTGTCGTCCCCTTCTCCTCTTGCCCCCAATCCCGCCCAGCATCAGAGTCTTGTCCAATGAGTCAACTCTTCGCATGAGGTGGCCAAAGTACTAGAGTTCCAGCTTCAGCATCATTCCTTCCAAAGAAATCCCAGGGCTGATCTCCTTCAGAACGGACTGGTTGGATCTCCTTGCAGTCCAAGGGATTCTCAAGAGTTTTCTGCCACACCGCAGTCCAAAAGCATCAATTCTTTGGCACTCAGCCTTCTTTATGGTCAGCTCTGACATCCACACATGACAATTGGAAAATCCATACCTTTGACTAGACAGACCTTTGTTGGAAAAGTAATGTCTCTGCCTTTTAATATGCTGTCTAGGTATGTCATAGCTTTTCTTTCAAGGAGCAAGCATCTTTTGATTTCATGGCTGCAGTCACTATCTGCAGTGATTTTGGAATCCCCCAAAATAAAGTCTCTCACTGTTTCCAAAATTTCCCCATCTATTTGCCATGAAGTGATGGGACTCGATACTATGATCTTAGTTTTCTGAATGTTGAGCTTTAAGCCAACTTTTTCACTCTCCTCTTTCACTTTCATCGAGAGGCTCTTTAGTTCTTCACTTTGTGCCATAAGGGTGGTGTCACCTGCATATCTGAGGATATTGATTTTTTTCAGAGCAGTCTTGATTCCATGTTGTGCTTCATCCAGCCCAGCATTTCTCATGATGTACTCTGCATATAACTTAAACAAGCAGGGTGACAATATACAGCCTTGATGTACTCCTTTCCCTGTGGGGGTGCATGTATCTTTTTGAATTATAGTTTCATCCAGGTATTCCCAGAGGTGGGGTGCTGGACCATATATGGCAACTCTATTTTTGGTTTTCTGAGGATCCACCATACTGTTTTCCCCATATTGACTTTGTGCGTTTATATTCTCACAACAGTGTAGGAGGGCTTCCTTTTCTCTACACCCTCTCCAACATTTTGTTATTTGTAGACCTTTTAATGATGGTCATTCTGACCAGTGGGCTGGATATTTCACCCGGTGTCCAGCCAGCTATACGGCCCATGTGCTGTGGATGGCCCCCATGGTGTCGCTAAGTGCATAGCACTGGGCTTTGAGGCCCAAGACTTGGCACAGGTGGGCACCACAGGCCCGTGCCAGCCAGCTTCCACCATCCTTGCAGCTTCCTCTGGGTTCTTCGCTTTCTCCCTTGCTGAACCTGGCAGGGCTTTTGGCTGCAAACAATAAAAATTCCTGTAGCTAGTTTAAGCAGAAGGGGATGAATTAAAGGATGTTAGTTAGGTAGAATCCCAGGGACGGGGGAGCCTGGTAGGCTGCCGTCTATGGGTTTGCATAGAGTCGGACACAACTGAAGTGACTTAGCAGCAGCAGCAGCAGTTAGGTGGTTCACAGAATTTCTGGGAGGGACCAAGTGTCAAGCTTGGATGTTGTGCAACCAGGAAGAGAGCCAGACCACATGGCAGAACTGTTCTAGCAGGAAAAGCACGTGGCCCCGGCTCCCTGCTTGGGCCCAGGGCTTCAGGAGAGACCTCTAGCACCATGCTGTCTTCCCTAGCTCTCACTACCAGGCTGGGTTGCGATAGGTGAGTCCTGCCCACTTCTGCCTCCAGGTCCAGTTGGTGAGAATGAGTTCCCGTACCTGCACTCTGGCTGCAGGGGATTCTGAGAAATATGGTTTTTCCAATTTTCTGCTCAGTGGAGGTTGGTGAGCCAGTTTCCATGTCTGCCACACATAACCCCTCCTTTTCCTAAGCGCCAATCTTGACTGCACTCTACCAGGACCAGATCAGGAGCGTTTGTCCTTAGTACCTGGTGCCTCTGTGGGTACAGAGCAACACTTCTTTGCTCCCTGAGTGCTGGGTCCTGCTTGCCTTACTCTCCTTCTCCAGCTGTAGTTCTATAGCCAACAGTAAGTTGGGCAAACTATTCAACTCTACCATCCAGCACAGCTGTATTTTCCCAAGTTATGTTTTAATAGCAGAAGCCTTTCCTCGGGTGTTGGCTGTGCTAGGTGGAGACGGCACGGAGGGTGGGCTAGTGAAGGGGTGCTTCTGCGCCCAGAGGCCCTCTCTTCAGCCAAGGTTCTGGTCTTTGAGTCCTACTGTGATGACAGAAGGAACAAGTGAGAGCGAAGGATCAGCATCTTTCTTGGGTCAAGAACCCTGTTTCTTGGAGCCGCATCACTTTTATTTAGTGTCTTGGCAAACAGAAGGTATCTGTTGTGCTACGGTGAAGTCAGCCTCCTGTGTCCCCAGTCATGTCTCCCATTTTATTGATTACTTTAAACCATCTTTGTTATTTTTTTTTGAACAAGGGCTATTACCTAGCTGGAAGTCAAAGACCCGCATATGCCTTGGGAAAATATCTTAGTGTGTACGCAAGCAGTATTCTAAACTTGCACTGATCCGGTGTTCCAAGGTCTGCACTATGTTTTTCCTTAGCTTAGCAGGGCATGACAACCCTAGCTGATCAACCCGATGTACTTTTATGTATTTGGGTTATGCTGTATTGCTATATTTTGCTTTTATTCCTTTCCCATGGTGATTGTCTCATGGCTAAGCCAGAGCAACAGGTGGCTGACTATTAACCCCTGCAGTCCAATGATTAAGACTTCACCTTCCAGTGCAGGGAGCATGGGGTCAATCCCTGGTCAGGGAGTGAAGATCCCACCCCATGCCTTGGCAGGCAAATAACCAAAACACAAAAAACAGAAGCAGTATTGTAATAAATTCAAGAAAGAGTTTAAAAAGGGGCCACATCAAAAAAAAAAAAAATCTTTAAAAAACCAATTAGAATCACTAATGACAAAAATTCACTGATTCCCAGTGATTCACACTAAAAATTCTGTTCCTAACACAGGAATCCTGTTTGGGGGGCATGTGTGTGTTTCTTTGAATTTTATTTATTTCTAACCAAGAATTCTTTTCCCTGTGATTTATTCACTTAACGACTTTAATTTTTAACATGCAGCAGTGTTGATTATATTAGTCATCTTGTACACTACACCCTTAGTACTTATCTTATAGATAGAAGTTTGTACCTTTTTACCACCTTCATCCTGTTCCCCTTCCACCTACTCCCCACTTCTGATAACTGCAAATTTCTTCTCTTTCTCCATGAGTTTGTTTGTTTGAAGTATAATTAACCCGCAACACTGTGTTAGTTCCTGGTACACCACATAGTGATCTGATCTTTTCAAAATGATCACCACTGTTGTGTTATTGTTCAGTCGCTTTGCGATTGCGTGGACTGCACACACCAGGTTTTCCTGTCCTTCACTATCTCCTGGAGTTTGCTCAGACTCACATCCATTGAGTCAGTGATGCCATTCAACCATCTCATCCTCTGTCATCCCCTTCTCCTCCTGCCCTCAGTCTTCCCCAGCATCAGAGTCTTTTCCAGAGAGTTGGCTCTTCCCATCAGGTAGCCAGAGTATTGGAGCTTCAGCTTCATCAGTCCTTCCAATGAATTCTTTAAGGTCGATTTCCTTTAGGATGGACTGGTTTGATCTCATTTTGAAAAGGAAGACTTTATAAGTGGATGCTATGTGTCTCAGGGGAAACTGAAGCTTTTGGAGGTTGGAGGTCAATGTGAGTGTAACTCGATGGCATCTGGTGCCATGGCTAACCCCATTTCCTTAGAGGAAGAAACTGAGGCAGTAACTCAGAGGTTGGTTTTGTTCCAGCTGGAAGCTCAGTTGACATCAAGCCTGCACTGTGTACAGTGCCCCTTCTTGACATAGAAAGCTGGTGAAGCAAACCCGAATCCAGTCTAGCAGCCTCAGTAATTCTGACAAGTGCTTGTAAGGGAAGTGGGGGCAGCATGAAATATTTACAGGGAGCCTGGTGGGGATTAGCATATACAGAGGTTGAGTTCAGCAAAATGTAGGGCACACAGAAAGCCTCAAGTGGTGAAAATGTGCTTAGTCGTTGGGAGAGAGGCAAAGTTTTTTGAAAAGCGCTAGGGGGGCCTTTGCTGGATACTTTTACTTTCTCGACAAAGTAAGTCAGATGTTTCCAGAACTGTGCAGAGATGCAAAGGAATATTGGGAAAAGATGGCACCTACCCGCCTATTGCGTACACTCTAGTTGGAAGATTTTCTCTTAATAATTTTATTTATTTATTTGTATTTGGGGCTGTGCTGGGTCTTTGTTGCTGCTCAGGCTTTTCTCTGCTGCTACTGCTGCTAAGTCGCTTCAGTTGTGTCCGACTCTGTGCGACCCCACAGACGTCAGCCCACCAGGCTCCCTCATCCCTGGGATTCTCCAGGCAAGAACACTGGAGTGGGTTGCCATTTCCTTCTCCAATGCAGGAAAGTTAAAAGGGAAAGTGAAGTCGCTTAGTCGTGTGCGACTCTTAGCGACCCCATGGACTGCAGCCTACCAGGCTCCTCCATCCATGGGATTTTCCAGGCACTCTAGTTGCAGCAAATGGGGGCTACTCTGTAGTTGCAGTGCATGGGCTTCTCATCGTGGTGGCTTCTCTTCTTGCAGGGCACGGGCTCTAGGGCATGCGGGCTCAGGAGTTCTGGTGCACGGGCCTTGTTGTTCCACAGCATGTGGGATCTTCTCAGACCAGGGATTGAACCCACGTCCCCTGCATTGGCAGGCAGATCCTTTACCGTGGAGCTACCAGGGAAGCCCCTGGAAAAATATCTTTCCCTTTGAAGTTACCATATTTTCTTAGATTGCAGCTGTCAAGTTCATGCCATGAGAAAGGATAACCATGAGCCTACTATATTTGGCCCTTACTAGACCAGCTTCAGCCTTGTGTCTCCTTAGATTTTTCTTGTTACTCGCCCCCCACCTAGTTAACCAGCTCACCAGCCACAGAGCTGTGTCAGCTGGTGTTCCCCGCAGAGGCAGGGAACCCTGAGGCTGAGGGTCTCCTCTGTTCCTTGCTGCTCATCCTCTGGGCTCTCAGCCAAGTGAACCATCATCCTCTGAGTCTTATATTCAGACATTTCAGCCTAAAGGCAGGTGAACTTACCCAACTCTTTCCCCAAGAGACAGGCATTGCTGGATTTGACAGAAACACCCTGAAGGCTTATGAGCACATCATTTGATCCGTGTACAGGCCAGAGTGTCACAGACTGGCAGCTGAGGATGTGAGAGTTCTGATCTGTCTGTGTACTGGAGCATTTGTATGTGTGTCTGTGTGTGTGCATGTGCGCATGCTGGGGTGTGTGTGTTAACCGATTTTTAATTTTTCTTTGTTTCAACACTCATCTTCAGTAGAAACAAATATTACTCTCAGACATGGTTTTGAAAAAACAGATCAAAGGACCAGCAGTATGCAGACAGGTTCAGGAACACTTGGCCTTCTCTGAGCATGGTCCTGTTTTCCACTCTGTCAGCAGAGAAATTTTCCTTTTTATAGCGCACCTTTGAACCGGGGCTTTGTTCAGAAGTCATTTATTCAGAGCCTCTTGTTTTGAGCAAGAGTTGATTGGAGGTTGGTCCCTGGTGGCTCAGACAGTAAAGAATTTGCCTGCAATGCAGGAGACCTGGGGATCCCTGGGTCAGGATGATCCCCTGGAGGAGGGCATGGCAACCCACTCCAGTATTCTTGCCTGGAGAATCTCTTAGACAGAGGAGCCTGGCAGGCTACAGTCCAAGAGGGCACAAGAGTCAGACATGACTTAACGGCTAAACCACCACATGGCGGGGGCTGGAGACATCTCCACGTGCATGTGTTGAAGGGCTTATAGGGAGAAGGTATGGACCACTATATGCTCCTGTTATTCGCAAAAGTGCTCATGACATCTAAAGAGTTATCCTTGGAAGGGAAACACAACTGTTTGGGTTTTTGGAGGCTGGGTTTTTTTCCCCATGTGTTTTCCCGGACATTTTCTGTATGTATTTGCAAAGTGAAAAAGCTTCATAATCAGTCCATTCTGGGACCTTGGTGCCTGTGTTGGCACCTGTGGCTGCCCTGCCTGTAGTGGGCACATCTCCTTGGCATCAAATTCAGAGACTGTTGGCTGGACCCAGGGATTGGCCTCTCCACCCCGTTGCAGTTGTGTGGGATGGGAGGGTGCCTCTCTGTGCCCTCAGTCAGGTACAGAGGCCTGATTTCAACTCCCACTGGTTCCTGATTGCCTTTGAGCAAGAGGTGAGCAAGCACACCTGGGCCACCTTTGTGTTGCTTCACACCCCGGGCACTGGCTGTCCCAGCCCAGCAAGTGAGCCCTGTGAGCGAAGTGTGGGTTCCTGCGCCTTCTGACACCTTCCCCCATCCTCATTCAGGTGCATCTATTTTTAGAACGAGCTTGTCCTGATTTGAGTGTCACTTTTGCAAGGCTGTGACCGGCACGTGTTCAGCTGTTTTCTTCAAGGATCCCCAGGTGTTGGTTGATGCCAGTTCTTTGGAGGCTTTGTCATCTGCAGAGTGCTGCAGGTGCAGAAACCACCCACCCAGCTGTCCTTGGGTGAGAAGATTTTGTTTGGCTGGAGATGCAACTCAGTGTCTGGATGCCTGGAGAAGGGCAGGAGCCCTGGGAGGGAAGGGGCGGTTTAGTTGAATGTGAGATAGGATAGAGGTATGTGCCTCTGATCAACATAAGTCAGTTTTTACGGAGGATCCTTGTGCTGATGGTCACAATGGGGGAGGTCCACTTTGTGCAGAACTCTTTATAAACTCAACAGCAATGTTTGGCAACATGGGAAAGATTGAAGTAAAAGCTTGGCAAAGGTAGGCACTACCCCTTGGCTGAGGGTGGGGACACAGCACCCTGCTGGGAAGGATAAAAAAAAAAAAAAAACAGGGATTCTGGATAGGAGATGGGGTCTGCCAGCAGAAGGGCTCAATTGGCCATTAGTCAGGAGTTTGCACTGGACCCAGAGAAGCTGGGAGTCATAGGATTAGAACGTTTATGTCATTTGACACCTGCCAGGTACAGACTATTGTAAACCAATGGCCAAAGAGAACTAGGAAGGAAATCAAGAATAGGATCACTCTGGGCCTTCCCTGGAGTCCAGTGGTTGGGACTCCGTGCTTCCACTGCCAGGGCACGGGTTCAGTGGCTGACTGGGGAATTAGGAGCTAATGCATGCTGAGCGGTGCAGCCAAAAAAAATACTGGGATCCCTTTCTACTGGAGGATCTATGGAGAGAAAAGAGAAGTTCTGAAAGGAATTTCTAGGAGCTCAGAGCAGAGGTGCCATGAGGCTGAAGGGAGAGGGATGGAGCTGGGTAACTGGTTACTGGCATGTTCAGTGGCCAATGTCACCTCTCAAGGTGGAACCAGCTAGGGTGAGGACACAGAGCTTCTGGAACTGAGACGTTCAGTCATAGAGTCATCTGGAAATCACTCATGGGCGTCATTCTGGATATTTCAGAAGTCTCCCCAAGGACTGTGATAGTAAGCCCTGGAAAGGACAAAGATGCACCATAGGTCCCCTGGGGTTCTCGAGTCTCTCAGACATAACCTGTCACTTTGAACCGCATACCTAACAGTGCTGCTTCAGGCTTCTCCTTTAATTTCTAGGGACGCCTTGGTCTTTACATTTGTTTTTTCTTCCATTTCTTCTTCAGTAAAAAACAGATTAAGACCTGGCTCATCCTTAACCTGACAGGAAATAATTTGGAAAATAAAACAGATGAAGCCCTTGGTGCCCCTGAGAAGGAAAGTATAGTTCCCTTCTGAGGGGGAGCCCTGATGTCATTGGTGACATGAGGAGTTACCCAGAGAATGCCCAGGATGGTTTTCAGTAGAATTCCGTGTCGGTGTTTCTGTGTGGCTTTTTAGGGAAAACCTTGGGCAGCATGTGGTTCCCTCTTTCCTCCTCTTATCACGTCAGCAGTGGCCTGATTGGAGCTGGCAGCCCCTCTGGGGGATGCACAGCTCTGACTTCTGGGTTTTTAACACCGCCCTTCCCTGAGCACTCTGCTTTCCTTCCCGGAGTCCCCTTTGTCACTTTCAATTAAGCCAGGAACTTGTGGAATGAGGACAAGCCATGTATAATTTGGTTAGTGATCTAAATAAGCCAGAACAGCAGAGAGGAAACGTAAATATGAAGAAATAGGAGTGGAGTGTAGGTTTTATACAAGCATTACTATAACCACGATTTCTTGAATGCTGAGTGATCTAAAACATTACCATCTCTCTCTTTAAGCATGAGTTTGAGCAAATTCCAGGAGATGGTGAAGGACAGGGAAGCCTGGCATGCTGCAGTTCATGGGGTCGCAAAGAGTTGGACACCCTTTAGCAGCTGAATAACAACAAAGAGCCTGGTGCCTGAGAGGAAAGAACAATGAATTTGTAGACAGACCTGATTTAGGTGGAAATCTGAATCCTCACTCTCCCCCAGTCAATGATTTAGGGAAGTTCCTTAAACTCTTGCAGATTCCATTCTGTACTCTGAGCTATCAACCTGCTCCATTAAGCATCTAGCTCTCTGTCGATGTTGCTGTTGCTGTTCAGTCATGTCTGACTCTTGGCACCCCATGGACTGCAGCACACCAGGCTTCCCTGTCCTCCTCCCAGAGTTTGCTCAAACTCATGTCCACTGAGTCAGTGATGCCATCCAACCATCTTGTCCTCTGTCGTCCCTTTTTCCTCCTTCCTTCAGTCTTTCCCAGCTTCAGGGTCTTTTCTAATGAGTTGGCTCTTGCATCCAGTGGCCAAAGTATTGTGCTTCAGCTTCAGCATCAGTCTTTCCAGTGAATATTCCGGATTGGTTTCCTTTTTGGATTGACTGGTTTGATCTCTTTTCAATCCAAGGGATTCTCAAGAGTCTTCTGCAACACCACAGCTCAAAAGCATCAATTCTTCAGTGTTCAATCTTCTTTATGGTCAACTCTCATATCCATCCATGACTACTGGAAAAACCATAGCTTTGACTAGACAAACCTTTGTCAGAAAAGTAATGTCTCTGCTTTTTAATATGTTGTCTAGGTTTGTTATAGCTTTTCCTCCAAGGAGCAAGTGTCTTTTAACTTCATGGCTGCAGTCACCATCCACAGTGATTTTGGAGCCCAAGAAAATAAAGTCTGTCACTGTTTCCAAAGTTTCCCCATCTATTTGCCATGAAGTGATGGGACCAGATGCCATGATCGTCGTTTTTTGAATGTTGAGTTTTAAGCCAACTTTTTCACTCTCCTCTTTCACTTTCATCAAGAAGCTCTTTATTTCCTCTTAGCTTTCTTCTATAAGGGTGGTGTCATCTGCATATCTGAGGTTATTGATATTTCTTCTGGCATTCTTGATTCCAGGTTGTGCTTCATCCAGCCCAGGATTTTACATGATGTACTCTGCCTATAAGTTGAATAAGCAAGGTGACAATATACAGCCTTGATGTACTCCTTTCCCAATTTGGAGCAAGTCCATTCCATGTCTGGTTCTAACTGTTATTTCTTGACCTGCATACAGGTTTCTCAGGAGTTAGGTAAGGTGGTCTGGTATTCCCATCTCTTGAAGAATTTTTCACAGTTTGTTGTAATCCATACAGTCACAGGCATCAGCGTAGTCAGTGAAGCAGAAGTAGATGTTTTTCTAGAATTCTATAGCTTTTTCTATGCTCCAACAGATGTTGGCAATTTGATCTCTGGTTCCTCTGCCTTTTCTAAAACCAGCTTGAACATCTGGAAGTTCTCAGTTCACGTACTGTTGAAGCCTAGCTTGAATTTTAAGCATTACTTTGCTAGCATGTGAAATGAGTGCAATTGTGTTGTAGTTTGAACATTCTTTGGCATTACCTTTCTTTAGCGTTGGAATGAAAACTGACATATTCCAGTCCTGTGGTCACTGCTGAGTTTTAAAAATATGCTGGCATATTGAGTGTAGCACTTTCACAGCATCATCTTTTAGGATTTGAAATAGCTCAACTGGAGTTCCATCATCTCCACTAGCTTTATTCGTAGTGATGCTTTGTAAGGCCCTGTCTGACTCTAGTTGAGTAATCACACCATCATGGTTATCCAGGTCATTAAGATCTTTTTTGTATAGTTCTTCTGTGTATTCTTACCACCTCTTCTTAATATCTTCTGCTTCTGTTAGGTCCATACCATTTCTTTCCTTTATTGTGCCTATCTTTGCACGAAATGTTCTCTTGGTATCTCTTAATTTTCTTGAAGAGATCTCTAGTCTTTCCCATTCTGTTGTTTTCCTCTATTTCTTTGCATGGTTCTCTGTCGATGGCATTCTTAAATCAGTGCTAACTGCATAAACAATTGTAGCTAAAGTAATATTTGATGCTTTTGAACTGACTTGGTATCTTTTGGAGTCTGGTATTATCCTTGCTACTTAGATTATGAAAGTGGGAGTCACTCAGTTGTATCTGACTCTTTGCGACCCTATGGACTGTAGCATGCCAGGCTCCTCTGTCCATGGGATTTTCCAGGCAAGAATACTGGTGTGGGTAGCCATTCCCTTCTCCAAGGGATCTTTCTGACCCAGGGATCAAACCTGGGACTCCCACACTGCAGGCAGATTCTTTATCATCTGAGCCACCAGAGAAACCCTAGATTATGAAGGCCCTATGCAAACTTTTTTCATAAGTCTTACAATTAAATTTCCTAGTGGAGCAAGTACAAACTAAAGAGTCTTTACCCTGTGGCCACCCTGCACAGAGATCCTAAAAGTTACGTGCTTTGGCTGCTGTTCTGATTGCCACAATTTGCATTGTTACAGGCTTGCAAGGCACATTCTTGTGTCTTTTGTTTTTAAACTCTTTTAGATAAGTTTGAGACCTGGAAGTCACCATTGCTTGATTCCCATGGGAAATCTCCAATTATTTAGAGAAATTCTTCTTGTGAGGGAAAAAAGGGGGGGGGGCACAAATAAGTGATTGTTTGCAGGCTCATAGAAAGAAATTTCCATACGTGACCCAGCTCCCTCACTAGTGCTCTGAAAGCTGAGGTTGGGGAAGTCAAGTTCCTACTGCCATAGAACCAGACGTGATTCTAAGAGAAGAGTCTTCCTGGTAAAGATGAGAAATACTTTCAAAATACAACTGAGCCCAAACATGTCATTGAGCATTTAGTGGGTTTTGATAGATTTCTTCCTCCAAGGCTTTCAGTCTACCCTTCCCCACTTGAGTAGGAAAGTTAATAATTTTTCATCCTAATGTAGACTTGGTAAGCTTAGGGGACTGTGTATTTTTGTGAAGAGGAATTATTTTGAGATCTGGAAATAACAGAAGGGGTACAGTAAACCTTTAGAACTCTGAGCACCGTGGGGAATTTGGGGAATTCCACTGCCACTGTTAAGCTTACAGAAGAAAAGACAGACAGGGAGGGAAGGAATTGGCTGTCACAGAAACCACTTTTAGAAAAACAGATTTCCAGCTCACGCAGCTTACACCAGCCCTTCTGAAATGCACTTGCAGCTTGGTCGCAGGTGTGGGGCATGCATTGGGTGTACACTCTGTTCAAGTGATCGAAGAAGCGTAGCTCAGCGGCTTCCCTTGACTGCTTAGCACCTTGGCAAGATGCTAAGCTTATTCTCCAGATGTTGGGAACCACCCAGAACTCAGCCTGCTGCTTCTGAGCCTTCTATAATGTGTATACACTCCTGCAGTCTGTGTGCATTTAGAATGTACCTAGCTCAGCAGAGTCATTATGGAGCATTTAACCATCTACGACACAGGCTTCCCTGGGGGCTCAGTGGTGAAGAATCCACCTGCCAATGCAGGAGACATGGATTTGATCCCTGGGTCAGGAAGATCCTCTAGAGAAGGAAATGGCAACCCACTCCGGTATTCTTGCCTGGGAAATCCTATGAACAGAGGAGTCTGGTGAGCTACAGTCTATGGAGTCACAGAAGAATCTGATACAACAATGCGACTAAACAACAATAATCCATCCACCTCGCCTTCAGTTTCTGAGAACAAAATGAGTGGCTACTTCGACTACTGGACAATAGCAATGTAGTCAGAATAAAATATAAAGAGTGGGGGATTCCACGCCCACCATGTTTGTTTCCTCATGTAGAGTCTTAATGGAGTTGTGACTGTTGACTTGGTCATGGGCTCCAAGCCAGCGTGGGCAGCAGTGTGATCCTGAACCCAGCGGGCAGCAGTCCATTCCAGCGGGTCTGCTTAACAAGCCTGGCATCTGGCATGCTGTGCTCCCTGTGATGATGCCAGGTTAGGTGGATTGGGCTGGAACACAAATGTCTCCAGGTGCAACAAGCACGAGGCGTAGCCCACTTTCTTCTCCTCTGTGAAAGGAGGAGTATGAAATGGTGGGAAAAATGTCAAAACCAAGAAGCAGCCTTTACTTAAGACCCACATCGTTGGGAAAGTTTGTCCTGCTTGTCCCAGCCCATGATGACACCTCCCTTGGAATTCCTGATCCTCTTTACCTTTATCTGTCATTTCCCATTTAGCACACTTGCTCACCCCGATGGGAACCTTTTCATGTAGACAGAGTCTCATCTGCCCCAAATGCTTAGAGGAGGCCCTTTATTCATTTGTTTTATCTATTTACATATATATATATATATATATATATATATATATATTTTATGCTCTTATTTGCTTTTATTAGCTCACGAATAGTAAAAAGAATTCAACAGAACAGAAACAATCAAATTAGCTCACAGATAACAAGAAATCTAATTAAAAAAAAAAGAAACCACCAAATAGAAAATATTAGGCACAATAACTGAAAGAAAAGGTATCATTCTTTATACTAGAATATGGACATGGTGTTTTAGGAGGGAAATTTGAACATAATAAAATCAATGTACACCTATCTAACATGCCATTCTTTTTTCGGGTAACTTTATTTTTTGACATTTCTAACTTTTTGCTTTGTATTGGGGTATAGCCAAGTAACAATGCTGTGATACTTCCCAGTGAACAGCGAAGGGACTCAGCCATACACATACACATATCTGTTCCTCCCAAACTCCCCTCCCATCCAGGCTGCCACTTAACACTGGGAGGCGTTTCCTGTGCTGTACAGTAGGTCCCTGTTGGTTATCCATTTTAAATAAAGGCATGTCACACACTATTTCTCACTAATTACTGAACACCTGAAATGCTAGAAAAAATCTTAACTGTATTTTTTTTTTAATATATATGGCTGAGCTCATGGCAAATTAATGAAACAACTGAAGGCAGACTGGGCAAAGGTGAAATTTCATAAGACAGTTTGGTTACGGAACTGATAACTGTCCCAGGTCCCACCCCTGACGCCTAGAAGGACCCCAGTTTTAAGAACTACATCTGAATGGCGGGCAGGAGGGTCTTCGTTGCTGTGCTCGGGCTTTTCTCATTGTGGTGAGTGGGGGCTACTCTGTAGTAGTGCACGGGCTTCTTACTGTGGTGGCTTCTCTTGTTGTGAAGCTTGGTCTCTAGGGCTTCAGTAATTGTAGTACGTGGGCTTAGTTGACCCGTGATTTGTGAGATCTTACTGGAGCAAGGATCGAACCCATGTCCCCTGCATTGGCAGGTGGATTCTTAACCGCAGGACCACCAGGGAAGTTCCAGGAGGCTCTTCTTAATTATTCTTTGATTCTGCTTTTAAGAGTTTATCTCATAGACATTAATAAGACCATATACTGAAGCTTTGGGGAACTGTCTGCAGGGCTGCTTCTGAAATTGATTTCTTAGAGATGCCAGGGCCTGGAGAAGAATTAGAGATCTCCAGCTGCAGGTGGCCGTGACTTTTGCTAAGGAAGTGCGTTGTTCCCTCTTCATCTCTGAGTGTGAGTAACCACAGATTTCTATGACCTGGTCTAGGGAGTCCTCAGGTTGGGGCAGGATTCACAGGAGTGAGTTCAAGTTGTGATGGGGCTGGATTCCTCTGGCTGGTGGGTCACTAGAGGCCAGGAAAGTGTAAATGCCTTGATGTGAGGGCATGTACTGTTCCAGATTTCTCTGGGGTAATTGGTCTTTTATGCAAGTCACGAAGGCTTTCTGCTCCTTTGAAGTTAAGTTTTCCTTGCCCTGAAGTGATTGGTCCTTTTCTCCATCTATGTCCAGAAGAAACATGTGTATCTTTTTTCATGGACTGACCTAATCCTCATTAATGGGCCTTGATTCTGAAAAGTTGACCTGAAATGACCAGTAGCCCTAAGAGACAGCTTGTCCAGGAACCAGGTCCTGGGACTCATCTGTGTACTTCCTGTTCCCCACCTTGCACTTCCTGTTCCATTACAGTTTCTTATCCCAATGTGAACCCTCCTCCTTGGCATTCATAAATCTGAACACTGGGCAATTTCAGCGTACCCATGTTCATTTAGATGTGGAGACCAGCTCTGAGAAAGAGAAAAGGGTCTCAGCCCCTGAAGGATGGGGACTGAGTTTGGGAGAGTTGCCACTTTTCTGCACACAAAGGAAAGTTTAAACCAAAAAAATGTCCTATACTGAAGGAGGGCCAAGGAGAAAGCCTGAAAGTTTTTCAAAAAGTCCTCAAAACACCTGTTATTGATGAGTAAGCTATGTTATAAAAAGACAGGAATGAGAACTGGTTAATAACATAAGATTTGGACACACCAGTTAGAAGGAGAGCTGGTATATAAATTTTTATAACTTATTTGACAATAGAGTCCTTCCTTCATAGAATATCTCCTCAAACTGATACGTTATAGAGTTTTGTTTTTTTTTTTAAGCTAAAGTTATTAGAAAGATTATGAAGAAAAAATCCTTGAGGGGAAAATTCAAAAGGACAGCGAAACTGTGTTAAGGATATGAGTTGAGAGTTTTGTCCTATTTTTCCATGTGTTTACTGGAACCTGGGAGCATGCCAGGTTTTGAAGGGAAATATAAGAGGGAACTTTTCAATAAACATTGACCGAGTACTTATAAGGAAACCAGTGCCAGCAAGGTGAACATACCCCATCCCTGCTCAGAAGCCTCTGAGAAGCTGTGAACCCACCCCTTTGCTGCAGGATTCAGCTCAGAGTTTTTGGAATTTTGAATCTGAATGCTCAAGGAAGGACACGTCTTTTGCCTAACCTGCTTTTCTCTTTCAATTTCCTGCACCCTGACAACTTTTGTGCTTACAGTCCCTAGAATGGGAAGCCATCATCATAACAATGAACAGTATATTATAAGGCTTTAAGAACCTGTATGATTTGTTGTTTGTTGAAGAGGGCTGTCTAATGCATCATTGGGTGTTTGGCAGCAACTCTGGCCTCTACCCACAAGATGCCAGTAACAACCCCTCCTCCTCCCTGTAGGGGAAAGGCACTGGTTTATGTGCAAACATAGATACACCAAAAAGAGCAGCAGCTAACATGTTTCCTGATGTAGTCTTTGGAGGGAGATCAAGAATGGCTTTCTTCTTTGGGCATGAGAATTTATTAGAACAACGAGGAATTATCAGGCGGCTCTTATGTGTTTACCATTGGATGTCTCAGCGTGCATCCAATGGTAAATACATGAGATTACATTAGATTGAAGGGATCAACAACTGAGGAAGAGAGAGTAATTGGAGTCAAAGCCAGGTAAAAGCCAGGCACAGGTAAAAGATTTAAGAGGTAGAGGATCTCACCACCAAACGTGAGAGGAGTTGACAGTCACTCATCTGTGCTTGAGTGACTTTTGTAGATGTTCACTCACTAAGTCGTATCCGACTCTTTGCAACCCCATGGACTGCAGCATGCCAGACTTCCGTGTCCTTCACCATCTCCCAGAGTTTGCTAAGACTCATATCCACTGAGTCAGTGATGTTATCTAACCATCTCATCATCTGCCACCCCCTTTTTCTTTTGCCTGCAATCTTTCCCAGCATCAGAGTCTTTTCCAGTGAGTCAGCTCTTTGAATCAGGTGGCCAGAGTATTGGAGCTTCAGCATTAGTCCTTCTAGTGAATATTCAGGGTGGATTTCCTTGAGGATTTGTTGCAGGAAGGGGAACCCCTTCCAGGACCCGAAACTGGGCGCTTGTCTAACAATTGGAAATGAATTGTCTGAGGAGACACATGTGCTGAAAAAGCAAGAGATTTTATTGGGAAAGGGCACCCAGGTGGAGAGCAGTAGGGTAAGGGAACCCAGGAGAACAGCTCTGCCACATGGCTTGTATTCTCAGGTTTTATGGTGATGGGATTAATTTCTGGGTTGTCTCTAGCCAATCATTCTGACTCAGAGTCCTTCCTAGTGGTGCACTCCTTGTTCGGCCAAGATGGATGCCAGAGAGGATTCTGGGAGGTGGTCGGACAGGTGGTGTCTCCCTTTGACCTTTCCTGAACTCTTCTGGTTGGTGGAGGCTTATTAGTTCCCTGTTCCTTACCAGGACCTCCTGTCCTAAAACAACTTATGCAAATAGTTACTATGGTGCCTGGCCAGGGTGGGTGGTTTCAAACAGATTGACTGGCTTGATCTCCTTGCTGTTCAAGACCCTCTCAAGAGTTCTTGAGTGAGTGGGGATTGACATTAACGAAAAGAGGAAGTATACGAGAAGGAACCAGGTGACAGAGAACATGATGGGTTTTATTTCAGGCCCTGCTGAGTTTGAGATGCCTGAAAGACATCTCGTTGGAGCTGGGCAGGAGGCAGGCAGAGATCTGGGTCTGAAACTCTGAACAGAGATGGAGGTTGAGGAGTTGGCGGCTCTTGCTTGGTTGTTATTGTGATAGATGTAGAAGGGATAAGCCAGGGAAGAGGAAAAGAGAGAAATGCTGGTGCCTCTTCAGCCACCCTGGCCCTCCAGGAGGGAGGAGAGAGGTCAAGGATGAAGGCTGAGAACTGATGGTCAGAGAGCTGGGAAGCTCTGTCCACCAGCAATGTGGGGTCTCGTTGGACACATTTAACAGCTTAAAATCAGTTCTGTATATAATTAAGGACCAAAAAAAAAGCATGATGGCATCCGTATATGCTGCCGAAGTGGAGTAGGGTGAAAGGGTATGTGAGCTCTTAAGAGGGCTTTGTGGAGGAGACGAAAGGGTCATAGCTACATAGAGCTTGACTTTCTCAAGGGTGTTTGTGAAACCTCCGTGTTGATGATGGAAGTTGGAAGGGAACTGCTTCTCTCAGTTTCCAGGTCACAGCTGTCCCTGCTTGCACAAGGGGCAGGGTGTTCCCATCAGCATCACTTATCTCCCATCACAGGTTATGGAGACAAACTGAGCACCTGTTGGCTTTCATAATTCTCTGTGAACTATTTTTGCCTGGGGGATGGGAAAAAAGAGAAGGAAACTTGAGTGCTTTCTGTGTTTGCAGGTCATTTATGAATTTTGGCAAGTGGTAGCCTTTCGCTCTGTGGCTTTGATAATATGAAGCCTGTTAGCCTTAGGACTGACCAATGGGAAATTGTAAAGAAAATTCAAATTCCTCCAGCTTTTTCAAAATACAGTTGACGCTTGAACAGTGTGGGTTTGAACCACGTGGGTCCACTTATGTGAGCTTCTTTTGATACATATACTACTTATGTTTATGATCAGAGGTTGGTTGAATCTGTGGATGCAAAATCCATGGATATGAGGGCCAACCTGGGACCTGAGTGTATGTGGATTTTGGTATCTATGGTGAGTCCTGGAACTGGTCACCAGCAGATGCCAAGGCACAACTGTGTATATATAATATAAAATTTATGTGATATAAATCTGGGCTAAATTATAAAATTTTAATAGAAAAGTATTAGCCATTTTTCAGTGTATAGTTCTGTGGTATAAGGGATGTTCATATTGTTGTGTGAATCCCAGTCATCTCCAGAACATCTTTCGTCTTGCAACTGAAACTGCCCATTAAACAGTAACTGCCCATTCTCCGCTCTTCGCCATCCCTGCCCACCATTTTGCCTTCTGTCTGTGTGAATCTGACTTCTCTCGGTACCTCATATAATATCTGTCTTTTTGTGACTGGTCTATTTAACTGAGCATAACGTCCTCCTGGTTCATCTTTGTTGTAGTGTATGTCAGGGTTTCCATCTTTTTTAAAGCCCGATAATACTCTGTTCTATGCATGTAACACATTTTTTTTTCTGTTCGTTCATCAGTGAACCCTTGAGCTGCTTTCACCTTTTAGGCGTGGCTGCTATGAATGCGATTGTGCAAATAGCCCTTTGTGTCCTGCTTTCGATTCTTTGCAGTATGTACCCAGAAGTGTCCATAGGCTTTGTGGTATTGTAGATTCTTTTCTCTGGGGGAATCACTTCTGATACTTCATTTGTGACTCTTCTGTTTTGGCTCATGGGAGAGTGTGTCCCCTCATGATGGACTTTGTTACCAGCTGGCAGCCGTCACTGAGCCCATGCCTCTCATTTTTGTGCAGCCAGCTCTGTCCTAGAGTTTGAATCCGAAAGATCTGTGTTCAGTCTCAGTATTTCCACTAATGTGCCCTGACCTTGGCAAGTTCCCTTGTCTCTCGTGTCCTCTTTCTCCACAGCCCCACCAATGAGAAAGTACAACTAAGTAATTGATGGGGCTCCTCCCAGGTCATGAAGGGGGAGGGCATAGTGGTCTCCTAAGCCCAGGAACCATGGTGGGTGAGATGGAAGCAGAGCTCCGGATTCGTCTTCTTTTTATTATTATTATTATTATTTATTTTATTTTTTAACTTTACAATATTGTATTGGTTTTGCCACATATCAACATGAATCTGCCACAGATATACATGTGTTCCCCATCCTGAACCCTCCTCAGATTCTTCTTTTTTTAATGCTTTTTTTTTTCTTTAACAGACATCGGAAGTTGATTGTTTTATTTCATTTGGCCATGCTTTGAGGCTTGTGGGATCTTAGATCCCCAATCAGAGATTGAACCCAGGTCCTCAGCAGTGGACCTAACCAGTGGCCCACCAGAGAATTCCTGAGCCCTAGACTCTTAACATGGACAGTTTGACCAAAAACTCATCTGCCCTAAAATCTTGGATGGCTGGATGTTTCTAATGGCTTGTGTACTTGCTACATTCTAGCACATGCTACATGGCTCATTTTATGAGTAAATGTAGTAGCATTTCCCCATAAAGCAAAATTGTGTGGTATATTATCCATACTTGCTGAGAAAATAGGACAAAAAAAGGTGGAATGACTGGTTCCACCACAGATTTTTGGCACATGTCACAAACTAATACTGAAGAGAATACTCTATAAGCAAATTTTACCTTTTGTTAAGACTGTAGCTTGGTTATGGGCCAAGAAAATTTTAACGTCCTTTCTTCCCCCCACTTCTTTTAAAAATTTTTTTTAAAGAACAGATTTTAATCTCCTTAGCTAAACTCAGAGCATGTCTACTTTCCTTGAACGAGGAATGTAAGCTCCAAGTGGTCACCTGCATGATCAGCTCTCTGGCCCCTGGACTGCATGTGAAAATTTAGGCTGCTCCTAGATTCCCTGTTTGGGTCTAGAGACTCGGCACTAATCCTCCTGCCGGTTTTCTCGCCCCACCAGTGAAACATCATGTATACATCTGTGACTTTTTATCTTACTTTTCTTTTTCTCACCTGTAAAAGGCAGATGGCTTATTTTTTTCCCCCATGGATGTGGTGTTAAGGTGTTTGGATGACTGCAACCTGATTTGGAATGTGTGCAGAAATGTATAGCATTTTCTTTATAGGAGACATTTGTAACCATCTTATTATTAAAAAACAACAAAACAGAGCAACAAACAGAAAACCAGACTGTCTGGGACAGTCAGTCATCATTTTTTTTAATGTATGAAACACTTAAAAAACAATTTTGAAGAATGAAGAACTTCCTCCCATGGTATTTGGGACAAGCTCACGACAGTCTGGGGTTCCTTGTGGGGCAGATCTATAGTGGATAAAACTCTAAAAAGAATGAATAGATTAAAATCAAATTATCCTAAAACTCAGCAGTCCTCCTGGGTTTTATAGACCCATGGGTTTTACATGACCGGACAATGATTGCAATGAGCAGACAACATTTGCTCTTTTATTGCCAACAAGCGTGGCTTCTAAAGAATGGTCGGCATTTTGGTAACATTATTCACATGTAAACAGTTTGTGAATTTTCATACCTGCCATGATAACTGTAGGGTTTTAGAGACCTCTTTCTTCGGAGAAGGCAATGGCACCCCACTCCAGTACTTTTGCCTGGAAAATCCCATGGATGGAGGAGGCTGGTAGGCTGCAGTCCATGGGGTCGCTAAGAATCTGAGGCGACTGAGCGACTTCACTTTCACCTTTCACTTTCATGCATTGGAGAAGGAAATGGCAACCCACTCCAGTGTTCTTGCCTGGAGAATCCCAGGGATGGGGGAACCTGGTGGGCTGCCATCTATGGGGTTGCACAGAGTCGGACACGACTGAAGCGACTTAGCAGTCTTTGGTTGATGGATCATGAAAGACTCTTTTGCTCTAGTTGCAGAATAAGGTGAATTTTACACATAGTGGAAGTCCTGATTTATGTATGGAAACCTGGTTTTTTAAAATTCTATTTCCTTAGTAAAATCCAATTGTTTCTATAAAATTCAGTCTCTAGGGCTGGCTGATAATCTCTGGTTTTGCTGGTGGTGTCCTGTGGTAGAAGAAGGAAGTACTGTTGGGTTAGGAAAATTGTAACCTTGAGGCCATGATGGGAAAATTATTTAAAGTTTTGATTTTTATTCCCCTTTGAATACAGTAAGAACTGGCCCTTTGATAGAAAATACAAAATAGACTTGTAGACACAGGGAAGGAAGGAGAAAGTGAAAAATGAAAGTCTCTCAGTCATGTCTGACTCTGCGACCCCGTGGACTATACAGTCCATGGAATTCTCTAGGCCAGAATACTGGAGTGGGTAGCCTTTCCCTTCTTCAGGGGAGCTTCCCAACCCAGGGATGGAACTCAGGTCTCCTCCATTGCAGGCAGATTCTTTACCAGCTAAGCCATAAGGGAAGCCCATGCAAAGTAGACTGGTAGATACAGGGAGGGAAGGAGAAGGTGGGAAGAATTGAGAGAGTAGCACTGAAAATTTGAGAGCTGGTGGAAATTTTCTGTATGATGCAGGGAGCTTACATCTGATGTTCCATGACAACCTAGAGGGCTGAGATGGGGTGGGAGGTGGGAGGGAGGTTCACGAGGGAGGGGCATGCATATACCTGTTAATTTGTGTTAATATATAGCACAAACCAATGCAATATTGTAGAACACTTATTCTCCAATTAAAAATAAATAAATTTTAAAAAAGAAAGAAAAGGCAAAGTAAAATACTTTGTTGTGAACCCTTAGGTGACTGAGTGGAAAGCTTCTTGACACCTTAAGCTGGCTTCACATTTGAGGAGCACATGAAATACACATCTCAATGTATTTCTGGTTGTCTCAGGCCTGAAATCATGCACCCTCCTCAGTGGGTGGTGGTGGCGTCTATTGAACGACGCTATTTCAACTCCATCACCAAGGTGTGCGTCCTTTGCTGGTGGAAGAACTGATCCACAGGCAACCTCCAGAAGGAAGGCGCGGGTAACCTCCACCAGGGTTGGATGGCCCCGTAGTCCCAGAAAATCAAAGCCTGGTTCCAGCATCCTGGTTCCATGATGCTGGCAGGACAAGGACTGGTTTGTCCTCTTGCAAACACAGTTCAGCAGGATGCACGCATAAATGAAAAATGATCTGAGTGCTGTGGGTGGGGCCATCGCACTCAGGAGGTGAAGCTGAGAGGAGGAGGGAGGAGAGACACAGAAAGAGAGAGCTTATACTCCTGAGCTCCGGAGAGTACGAGGACTTGGCAGGAAGTCGGAGCTCACACTGGCAGGGTTCTCATGTTCATTGATAGTTAATAACTCAGGACTTTAAAGAACTGAATGGAAGAGGGAAATGAAGCGAACCACACTTTGGAGTCTGTTCTGTGTCAACGGCTGTGAAAGACAGTGGAGAACGCTCACCCGATCAGTTCCTGAAGCAGGTAGGCGAGTGAGACCTGAGCAGCCAGGAGAGTCTCATTTTCTCTCTGAACACAACTTACACATCTTCCAAGGTTTCTTTGTTGTTTTTTTTTAAGTGTATGAGAAATGAGAAGATAATATTGACATAAGAAACAGACTTAGAGCCTGAATGATGGCCAAGCCAGAGATTTCCTGAGTTACTAGTTCGATGACCAAGTGACAGCTATATTGTATGGGTTGCCTGAAAAAAAAATCGCCCCCCCCCTAGATCATACAGCATTTAAGTTAAAAGTGATTTAAAAATTGACAGAGAATCAACAAGCCACAGACACTGTTTTGGAACAAATACTTTAAAGATAGCCAACCAGAAACTGATTTGCCGGCTTGATGGTTGCTGTGTTTTCATATTTCAGCGCTAACAAGGTGCTTGCTAGTTTTTACTACCTTTTGTAAGAAAGAAAGGAGGTGGATGTATAACAGCTGTGAAATGTCCAGAAATTGACTGGGGTCCAGAGCGAAGCCTGAGCGCACTAATGTTTTCTCCATTAAGGCGGGCTGCTTCTGCTTCTCAATCAGGGAATTGGAAAGAATGGTGAGCGTAAAGTGTGAATCCTGAATATTTGTATGGGGGCAGCAGTGATGCGGGGGAGGTGATGTGATCGGAGAGAGGGCTGGAAATTATCACTGTGCCGTGTTCATACTCTGGAGCAGAAAATAAACAGGGAGGGCCAAGGGTGGCAGCCACATGCAAGGATAATTTAAGGACTGATTTGTGGCTCCTGCGGTTGTAGCTGAATCTCAGAGCATCCTTTCCATCATTCGGGCTTGTGATAAGGAAGCCCCAACAGAAAAAAGACCATCATAAGCCTGGGCTTCTGAACCGTTTCCAGCCTTTGCTTCTGGTTGGCGCCTGGATAATTGGACCTAGATTTCCCCCACAATACAGTGGTCAGAGTGTCATGAAATTGAGCTGGGGTAGGTCGGAAGTGGCATGTGTGGTCAGCATGACAGGAGTGTCAGAATCGGGCAGAGAACTGTATTACAGCCAAATAAGTTCAACACCCTCAGAGTTTTCGAGAATGCCTTGCTAGCCTCAGGGGTGTGTCTGGGAAGGCAGATGTGAGAGCTGCTTTGGTAACCACTCACTGGCTGACTTTTGTCTTCAAGCTGTGGTGGCCAAGCCTTGTGGCTTTGCATTTTAGGCCTGGAGGGCTGGGAGATGGCTGTGCTTAGTCAAGGCAAGCCCAAACCTTATCTCTGACTTTTCAGCCTTCCACAACTAGACCTATTTATGGGTGGGGGAGCGGCACTCCTGTGGTCTTTAGGACCATAGGACCTCTCCACCCCGACCCACTCTTGCTACCATCTAACCTTTGGATGAGTCCCATTGGTCTCCTGTCCTTCACACCAGTCTGTCCCAGGTGCTATTTGCAGGGAATTAAGGCAAAGCAGGCAGGCAGGCAGACTCCTTCCCAGGGCCCATTCTGGAAGCAGTCAGAGCAGTACACTGTGGCCTGTGAGCCAAATCCAGCCTTCCCCAGCCTGTTTTTGAATGGCTCCAGAGCTAAGAATGTGGTTTCCATTTTCAAGGAAAGAGAAGATAAAAAATACAGGATGAGGTAAAAATACAAGAGATAAAAAATACAGGCCTGAGACAGATGTGGCCTTCAAAGCCTAAAATACGGACTGTTGACTCTTGTTGTTCAGTTGCTGAGTCAACTGGCTCTTTGCAACCCCGTGGACTGCAGCACGCCAGGCTTCCCTGTCCTTCACCATCTCCCACAGCTTGCTCAAACTCATGTCCATAGAGTCTGTGATGCCGTCCATCCATTTCATCCTCTGTTGTCCCCTTCTCCTCCTGCCCTCAATCTTTCCCAGCATCAGGATCTTTTCCAACGAGGAAGATGTTTGCCAGCCTCAATTGACATTCAGGATCAGTGTGACCAGTGGGCTGATCAGCTTATTATGTCTTTGACAGTTCAGATGAGCTGTTCATTTTGGAAACTGATTTTACTGTCTCAGTCTGTGTTAGATGGTATGACTGCCTCCAAAAGGGGAGATTCAGGAGCCAGGAAGTTGAAGATTTTCTGCAGGATCCAAACATTAGGAAAGAAAGCTCAGGCAAACTGTGTCTACAGTTGGATTTTCACCCTCTCCCCTCATTGGGGAACCCGCTGGTGTCGGTACCCATGAGACCCACCACGTGGGCAGACATGCCACTGAAAGAACCTGAGGGGGGGAACCAGAACTCTGCTCTCTCACTCAAAAATGATTCATTTCCTTTCCCCCCTTTTGCAGACTTGATTGCTGGGCCAGACAGGTACAATCTGAGTTGTTTGATGGTGTCACTTTGGGGGGAAGAAAAATGTTTTCTGTAAAATAAATAAGTGAATATCATGTTTTCTCTTATTTACAAGTGTTTCCTTATTGGCTATAAGAACACTTACTTTTGGCCAGCCAAGCTGACCCCGGAACATGCGATTCTCATTGACCCAGCATGGAATTTCATTATTAATGTCATTTCTAATAAGAGGAAAATCTAGTGACCTTGCTCATGTTTTAACTTGTGTCAAAACTGCAGGCCTGGATGTGTAGCTGACTTTTGTAAGTAGCTTACTGTGGATTGCAGAAACAAAGGAACGTTTTTCACAAGAAGATTGTAGTTTAAGAAGAAAAACACAAAGACTGGTATTTTTTTTTCCTCCAAGACATTGCAATCATCTAGCCTCCTGTATTTGGAAATTGGATGCTGTCAGTAGAGAAGAATGGGGGTAGGGCCGAGTTTGACAGAATGAAAACAAGTGAAGAAGGATGAAAATGTGTACATATGGTCCCCCATGGGAGTTGGAACCTAGAAACCAAGATGGCGGCAATACACTTGATAAGTCAGGTTGTCAGAGCAGGCGAGGGTGGGTCCTTTAACCTATCACAGGAGCCAGGCTGTACCTTTGTCTGTATTTAGAAAGGGGGTTGGCTCTGAATTTAGAGATTAAGCAACCTGCTATTCCTGCTATTCTGTATGCACCAGAATTTCAGACACAGTCAGAAATCTGATTTGCGTAATTGCTGAAACTCAACTGGAAGCCAACCAAACGGAGGCTTGGGCTCCCCAAGCGAAGGGCAGTTAATCAGGAATCACAACACATGAGGGAATTGATCTCATTGGCCCTTGACGGCGTGGTCTGTGTGGCCGGACTCAGTGAAGCAGGCTCTGAGGTGAAGGGTCAGCTTTGGTTTCTCAGAAGGCGCCTGCATGAGTCAGTGGTATGCAGCTCAGAGACTAGAGGCAGTGAGAGGGACCTTTTTACTTCCAAGCCCAGCAGCAAGCTGGCCCCTCAAGAGACAAAGTCTGATCAGAAGCTGAAGTGTAGCACAAGCTATGAGCAGCCCTTAGTTAGCCCCCTCTTTTATAGCGTGTTGGGAGGACAAAGTACTTTGGCTCAACCTTGGCCCGTTCACTGCTCCCTTTGGGTCTCTGGACAGAGCCAGAATCTAACCTCTGCTCATAAGCTTTTTCCCGATGGTGAATGGAATAAAAGGCCAAGCTAGAAAACATGTGTAGAAAAGTGTGTAGACCTAAAAGGGAGGAACAGCTGAGCAAATAGAAGTTATGATTCTGAGTTAGAGAACTAATGATCATGTCAGTGGAAGGTTGTCAATTTCACATCTCAGTGGCTGTCAGGGATCGCTTTGTGTGGCTTTGTGTTCACAAACAAGAGGGCTTCCCTGGTGGTTCAGTGGTAAAGAATCTACCTCCAGTGCAAGAGTTCCGGGTTCGATCCCTAGGTTGGAAAGAGCCCCTGGAGTAGGAAAGGGCAACCCACTCCAGTATTCTTGCCTGAGAAATCCCTTGGACAGAGGAGCCTGGAGGGCTACAGTCCGTGGAGTCACAAAAAACCAGACACAACTTAGTGACTAAACAATGCGTTAAGAACTCCTTAAGAACTTGTGTAGGCAAGGTACCCTCTCAGTTCCAAACCTGATTTCTGTACGTTCCCTGGAGTGATGTCTCGGAAGTGTAGCATAAAATGTCTCCCACCCTGAAGGTCCTGACAGCTTCTCTGCCTTTTCTCCATGGCTCATGAACAACATGGCAGTGCTCCGCCTCCACTGCCATGGCATGTGTCCTGTTCAGCAAAGGAGTGGGCTGAGTGTGCCTCTCCCTGTGGGCGTATCTGACTCAGGGCCCTCAATTTGTTCCATCCAGGTGTGAGGGTGTGCAGCCACACCATGGCTCTACAGATAGCCTCAAGTGGGGCAGGGCCTGGGCTCAGTCTCAGTCCAGATATGAGGTCCCTGTGCAGTGAGTCAGGCCCGATAAGTGACCTGGATTCTCCCCGTTTTTTTTTTTAATCTCTTTCTGCAGAAGCAGTGGTGGTGGTTTAGTTGCTTACTTGTGTCCGACTCTTGTGATTCCATGGACTGTAGCCCAACCGGCTCTTCTGTCCATGGGATTTTACAGGCAAGAATACTGGAGTGAGTTGCCATTCCCTTCTCCAGAAGAAGCAATTCAGCTCTGTTTTACATGCACCAGAAGAACTCTGCACTTAGAAGGATCCCAAGTAACACCTTTGGTAAAAGAGCTCACCTGCTTGTTTAGATTTTGGTAGTTTTGAGGTTTGGGACCTGTCATGCAGTCTTAATACAAGACACTCTTGGATGGTCTTCTTTGCCTTTCTAGCTTCCACACTGTTTTTCTTCCCAAATTTAAAGACAGAAACCATGCTAGAAATTGACAGAATAGGGCAAGTCTACAAGTCTACGAAAAGACGAGAGTGGCCCTTGGGAATAAGTTTGGTGAAAACCACCCCCGCGCCCCTGTTTCAGTGAGACTCCTCAATCCAGCAAGTGCAGGTTACCCCCTGAATGGTAGATACCTCCTGTTTTATACAATTTATTATGTCAAGCCTTCCCCTTTTAACAAAAAATTAAACATTCTTACCAGCTGTCTTCCCTCCCCCTACCAAAAAAAAAAAATATATATATATATATATATATATATATATATATATAGTAGTCCTGCAAGGAACAATTTAGAATCCTACCCAAAGCAGAACATGAATGGAAGCACCCATGCCAGGGGGAAAAGGGAAGGAATTCACGGGCTCCATGCTGCTGCTGCTGCTAAGTCGCTTCAGTCGTGTCCAACCCTGTGCGACCCCATAGACAGCAGCCCACCAGGCTCCCCCGTCCCTGGGATTCTCCAGGCAAGAACACTGGAGTGGGTTGCCATTTCCTTCTCCAATGCATGAAAGTGAAAAGTGAAAATGAAGTCCCTCAGTCATGTCCGACTCTTAGCAACCCCATGGACTGCAGCCCACCAGGCTCCTCCATCCATGGGATTTTCCAGGCAAGAGTACTGGAGTGGGGCACCATTGCCTTCTCCCACGGGCTCCATACTTGACCTTATAAGTGTCATGAATCTCAGAATTTATCATGGTGCTCTGGATGGCACAACAACCTTTTCCTCTTGCCTTCTGCTCCCATTTCTGCCCCTTTGGCAAAAGAATCCTATTTTCTCCTGCAGGCCAGTTGCATCAACAAGAGGAAGGTCTGTCTTCCAAGGAATCCCACCTTGGACTTGCCAAATTCCGTCACCTTCAGATTGCAACACTTTGACTGAAGTTCTCAGACGGCTGCCTGTGGGGTAGAGGGTTGACTGTTGGCAGGAAGCTGCTGGCTTTGAAAAGCATCACAGGTATTTTATTGTAGCAGATGCAAGACAGTTTTGGCAGGGGAGCAATAAAGACCTGGAGGGGGGAAACAGAAAATTACTTTTGAGCACTGCAGGGAAGAAGGTGGCAGAAATGAAGGATGCAGTTTGGGTTTGTAAAGCTTAGTCTTTTGCACAATCCTCTTTACAGGCTCGAACTTGCTTGACTTCAGTTTCTCCCTCAAGTGAGTCAAAGAGTGTTAAAAGAGAATGGAAACCTGAAACTGAGGAAAACGGACCCGGGGATGTCTCAGTGCGTGAGGGTTTTGCTGGGGTCCTGGTGGCCCGACCAAATTTTGTGTGGTAGAAATCTTGCCGTTCGCAAAATGTTGAGGCATTAGGTGTTTTGTGTCTATGGCTAATTAGACATTCTAAGTGAGTTTCTTATGGTAACAACAATTTAACAACCTCATCTTAAAAGTGAGTGGAGTCATTTCAAACTCTCACTGGGAGAAACATGAGTCATTTCTGTGGCTTAATTAATTACATTTGTTGTCATTGGGATTTCAGAATGGAGAAAGGATCTATTATCAGTTTTAATCTTTTTTAACTATGAGTTCATCTACTCCGGCAGCAGCCTCCAGGTTACTCCCAAACCTAAGCAGTCTCCAAGCTGAGATGTCGAGCCTTTCTAAGCTACATGACAGTGAATAATACAGTACTGATTTTTTTAAATCATTTTATCCTGATATGATTTACTATGATAGACTCTTACTATCCACAGATTGACTCTCTAATCTGTGAGGTTTCCTCTGCTTCTGGACTATTTCCTTTTCTTCCCATTACTTATTTTTTATTATGAGCTCCTGAATCAGGATGGGTGGAAAACTAGATAAGGATGATGCAACTAACTCATATTGGGACATTCAAAATGCAGGGTTTAGTCATCTTTTTTCAGATGAGCAAACCTGTTGCTGTTTAGTCACTCAGTCGTGCCCAGCTCTTTGTGACCCCGTGGAGCCTAGCTCTCCATGCTCCTCTGTCCATGGGATTTCCCAGGCAAGAATACTGGAGTAGGTTGCCATTTCCTTTTCCAGGAGATCCTCCTGACCTGGGTATCAAACTCACGTCCTGCTTGGCAGGCAGATTCTTTACCACCAGGGAAGCCCTGAGCAAACCTATTAAAGAAAGGCTAAGTATGAGTGACTGTGTATGTGTGAAGGGTTGCAAGTCAGAGTTAAAAGTTAATTCATGGTGATCACATGAACCTGGAAACACAGCTGTTTCTGAGCATAAATCTTTATGTAAGACTGTGTCTCAAATGTGTAGGTCTGTCTTCTCTTTTGTAAGCATTGTGGTTCAGACACACTCACACGAGCTATTTTTGTTAGAGAAATGCCTCGTTGTGTAGTGGCAGCTTTTCTGTGAGAGTTCAAACCAAATGTCAAATGATCTCCCCAAGGCTGCTGCATGAGGTCCCGTTATGCTTTCACGGCATTTTGGTGAGGGTGAGGGGAAAATAGCCCATGGAGCAGTGTGGCTGACTTAGATGCACAATTTCGAAATTCAGAGACAAATCGATGTTGGCTTTTTCTGAAAATGGATCTTATTTTGAGAACCACAGTTGACATGGCTGTGGGAAGTGTTGCTTATTCTTGGCAAGAAAACTCCCCTGAAAAGGTGCTCATGATCCAGAAGATGGGGAGCTGCCCTGGGCTCTCTGGCAGAGCAGGGGAGATGTTTCAGAACTCAGTGTCTGTAACCTATATTAAATCCACATTTGTATGGAAGTATCTACGCAGATGAAGAAGGCAGCCTCGTACAAAATGGGATTATTTTAGTGGCTCTGTGTAATGGTATTCACAGCGGAGCCTGGCATGTCTCTTTCAGAAATATTTAGATCCCAACTTAAGGGATTTGATCAGAAGTACTTATTACACATGGAAGTGTTTCGCTCTGCGGTGGGAACTTGTGGGGAAGCCAGCTCACAGAAGCCAGAAGGGCAAATGCAGTAGCTATGAGAGAAGGAAGTGATTGACCTGCGTGTGCTCCAGCTAAGATCAGACAAACAGAGACACAGACACAAGGGGCATCTCTCTCTCCTGCTTTTGTGTACGGTCCTTTCCTCAGTAACCTAGATTCTATGAATAGATTTCAGGGGGAGCAGGGGACAGTAAGCCTGGAAGGGAAGAAAGTTAAATGTTGTCATTAAACTCTAGTTCAGATGTAGTGTTTTCCTTCAATAAAGGATGCAGACAACAAAGCACTGTAGTATTTGCAGTCCTCATGTCTTTGTCACCAGTAGAAATGGTACACATTATTTGTAGGTGGGTATCTTTTGATATCACTCACTCACTACTACTTTGAAAATCGGCTAATTGTTAATAGATATCCCTAACCTCTTAATAAAAAAGCACATGGGTTTGATAGTATATATTTTAAAATATTTAGGCTATTGTATTTCAACATAATTGGTTTTCTTTGTAATCCTAGGTATTTTATGTATTTAAAAATATCATTTTGAGACTTCAGGCAGAGGCCCATGGTTCAAAAATATTTTTTAAAAAGAAGAAAGAAAAGGAAAAAGGCTGTCTTAAAGTAACCATTTGATCTTTATTTAGATCTTCATTTACCAGGAAAAAAATATTAACCCAGGACTGTAGGGTATGTTCTAACCTATAAATCACCTGGGATATTGATAAAATGCAGATTTTTATGCAGTAGGTCCTGAAATTCAGAAAATGCGGGTTCGATCCCTGGGTCTCAAAGATCCCCTGGAGAAGGGATGGCAACCCACTCCAGTATGCTTGCCTGGAGAATCCCCTGGACAAAGGCACCTGGTGGGCTACAGTTCATAGTGTTGGAAAGAGTCAGACACGAGTGAAGCACCTGAACGTGCATGCGCACATAGCCTGGGTTGGGGCCTGAGATGTCTGCATTTCTCAAATGCAGAGTGTGTGTGCGTGTGCGTGCGTGTGTGCATGCGTGCTCAGTCATGTCTGACTCTTTGCAACCCAGTAGACTGTAGCCTGCCAGGCTCCTCTGTCCATGGAATTTTCCAGGCATGAATACTGGAGCGGGTTGCCATCTCCTACTCCAGGGGATCTTCCCTACCCAGGGAACGAATCTGCATCTGTTGCATCTCCTGCACTGGCAGGGGCATTCTTTACCACTGTGCCACCTGGGTAGCAAGGCAGAGGCCCATAGTAATCCAAAGAAAAGCCTGCATTTTCCGGACTCACCTTTAATTATTTCACTCCATCTTAGTCGCAGGCAGTAGCTTAACTATTGTAACACTTGGTTGTGGGAGGAGATGCCCCAGGAGAGGAAAAGGGGGTGAATCTCAAAGGACAAACTTCAGCTTCCAAGTGTCCTATGTTGGGTCTTCTGGGAGCCCAGAGTAGCTGCCAGGCTGTGAAGTGAAGGGGAGACAGCTCAGGGGAGGGCTATAGGGGAGATCTGTGTTTCTGGGAAGCGGGGCACTGCTGAAGCTGTGGCCGTGTGAGGGGTCATCTGTGGGTCTCCTGGGTCCCATGTGCACCAGGTGATGCCTGCGTGCAGCATGTGGCCTGGGCCCCGCTCAGCGTGGAGAGGGCAGGGGGCAGATTACCATCCGTCCCCGTGCATGCGTGGTGGCTGTGTGCTGTGTTCCAAGAAACACTGTATGGCTTTCTTCTCTCCCCAAGGGTGATTTATTAAGTGTGCAATTAGATGATGCAAGTTGTATATCTTTGTAAGATGCTTGTATGACATTCGCGAATTGGAGAAAGGTCCTTTGGTGGAGAGTTTGAGGGGAAAGTGTCATTGGGGCTTCGCAGCCTGAGCGGCTGTCTTTAACCCCAGCACCCCACCCCCACCCAAGGCCTGTTCTGACCCATTGCCTCCTGAAGATGTGCTGCCAGCCTCCCTCAAACCCCTTACGTGTTGTGTCCAGGTGGTGGCTTCGCAGGGCAGCTGCTGTGTTGCGCTTAGTTGCTCAGTCGTGTCTGACTCTTTGCAACTCCATGAACTGTGTCCCACCAGGCTCCTCTGTCTATGGGAATTCTCCAGGCAATGTTAAGAGTGGGTTGCCATGCCCTCCTCCAGGGAATCTTCCCAACCCAGGATCAAACCCGGGTGTCCTCTGCCCTCCTGGACCGGATCCAGATGTTTCCCGGGTGTCCTTGGCTTCTCACCTGCCCATGTGCAGATCTTCTCTGAGGGGGGTGTGCATGGAGGGAGCAGGTAGGGCTTCTGCAGGTGCATGGCCATCCCAGTGGGACGCGTCCTATTACTACTCTTCCTTTTTGTTTTCTTTTAACTCTTTCTCGATATTTGTGCTCTCGGGGACAGAGAGCATGGATGCCCCTGATTCCCAAACCAAAAGGTATTTTCATAAAATACAGATTGCCAGGCGCCAACCCCCAGTTCTGCGTGAGCATCTATAGAATTATCCTTGTAAAACATCCGGTAGGAACAGAGAAATTCCTCAGATGGGCGGCCACCTGTTTCAGGATGTTTTTGTGTCATTGTTGTCCTGTCACCAGTGGGTCATGGTGATTGAAGAGCTTTTTCCCTTCTTGTTTATACTTTTCTTTTTTCTCAAATCATCCACGTAATGAACATTTGTCATCATATAAAATGGTCCCTTTTTTTTCCCCTCTCTTCTTCAGATAAAAGGCTTATTCTTACAGTCAGCCAAATTTGGAAACCACTGCTGTTGACCCATTATCTCAGACCCGGAGCCCTCATTTTCAAGGAGAGGAAACTGAGGCTTCGTGGATGAACTGGCTGGCTGCATCAGGAGTGTCATCTAGCTTAATGTCTGAACACCATGCCCAGTACAAGCTCCGTGCTCCCTGTCAAGACCCATTCTTCTCAGCCTTGGGGGCCTTGCTTCTGGGCTTCTCAGAGTAGAGCAACAATAAGCAAACACCCATGTACACAGGGTGAGGACCACATTGAACCCAAACCTTGGCCCCCAGTCCCAGCACTAAAATATGAGTGTCCTCAGCTGACAGACTGAGGCCCTGGAATGCCAGGAACCTCAGCTCTTTGTTGGAACACTATCCTTCAATGCCTCAACTTCCCCATCTATAAAATGAATATCATATCATTCTAACTGCCTCCCTTACAAAGCTATTGTGAAGTCAAACAAAACGATGTATTTGAAGGGCTTTGGGGAAGAAAGGTACAAAGCATTATGTAATCATAACATGGTCTCATCGTTACCGATACTATTATAGTACCCCCAAAGACTTTGTTTCTGCTGAGTGGCCCAAATAGAATCACTATAGATGGAAGAAATACTTGATTCTATTATACCCCAGTGGAGGGCTTGCTTGGAGGAGAGGGGAGGACAATCAAGACTCTCACAGAAATACATCACTTCTGAATTTCCTGATTAAAGCTGCTCTAATGGCCCATTAGTGAATCATTTCACACCCTCTGCCCTTTAATGGCCACTTTCCAGCTGTGCTTCAAGCCAGGAACCGTTTGGGTGAGCGAGTGGGTGCATGTCACAGGATGTTTTCCCATCTGCTTGAAGGCAGGGACTGTCTCTCATGCCTCCCCTGCTGCTCTGAGTGGAAAGTGCTTCAGGATTTTTCATCTTGAGAATGGCAGAGTTTTCAACCTTGTGTTCCAGACGAGATGAAGAACCAGACAGATTCTAATATCTGTGAAAAGTTTCTGCAACTGTTCCAACAGAGAGATAAGCCTAAAATGGATAAAGCTTCATTTTTCTCCCTAAGAAATAGCAAGCACTGCTTGAGAATGAGGGAATCAGTCTGTGGTAGTCAACCTTAATGATATTAAGCACCGAATATGTCTCTATAGGAGTTGCTTAAAGGAAACTTAGGGACTGTGGACAGGGTGGAAGCACAATGAAAATTGAAGTGTAAGAAACAACTTCCAAGGAAAAGAGTGTTGCTGTAATGGCATGACATAGCTGGCCTGTGCTCCCCAGGGTACCCTTGTAGCTCTGAGATAGTAAGATTCTATGGAAGAGTCCTAGGTTGGAGTGTCTGGGAAGGAGCTCATGGGAGAGGACCTCGGTGCATAAATAGGATCTCTGTAGGCAGGGAGAATGAGAAATGCATTCCCTGAGGCGTGCATACACTGTAGATGCACAGGAGGGTCTGTGTGAGGAAAGTGAAAGTGCAGGTCACTCAGTTGTGTCCCACTTTTTGCAACCCCATGGACCATACAGTCCATGGAATCCTCCAGGCCGGAATACTGGAGTATGGGACCTGGGTGCGAATGAGAAGAGCCAGAAGTGAAATTCAGCCTGTACATACATATAAGCTGCTCAGATCTGGTCTGAAAAGAGGATTTTAGAAGTCTTTAGTAATACAGACAAATTGTGTTAAATGGTTCAAGTCATTCTCATTTGCTTAGAAACCCAAATGCCAGCTTGCTAAGAGTCTGCATTAGAACTGTCCAGAAAACCTGAGGGGGAAAAAATGTGCTCCTGCCTTCTACCATCCCCTCCTCCTCCTCCTCCTCCCCTTTGGCCCTGATTTAGTATTTCAGAATCTTGGAAGCAGTTGGGGTAGAGGGTCAAGGTAGGGTTAGGGAACCTGATTTTTTTCTTTTTTTTTTTAAGTTCTCCAAATGCAAGCAATATTAGGAGCTGTGTGGTTTGTTAAGAGTTCCAACCTCATGTATGGCATAAAGATAATGTAAACGAGCTCTTAAAACCCCCCTTCCGCACCCAGTCTGTGTGATCCTATTGGTTAGGGTTTTGAAGTTGTAAGTGAGAGAAACCAATTCTGTCTCACTTAAATGGAAGTGAAATTTAGTGAGAAAATACTGGGTAACACAGGAACCAAGGGAAGTGTTAATTAAGGTCTGGGCTCAAAAGAAGGAGCAAGAACAGACAGATCCAAGGTCATGGCACAGGAATAGTATGTTTAGGGCATCACTGCCACCACCACCATGACTAGTCTCCTGTGACCAGCCTTTATCTATGCCTGAGTCTTCATCAGTCAATTAGTCAGTTCAGTCGCTCGGTCGTGTCTGACTCTTTGCGAGCCCATGGACTGCAGCACACCAGGCTTCCCTGTCCATCACCAACTCCCAGAGCTTGCTCAGATTCATGTCCATCGAGTTGGTGATGCCATCCAACCATCTCATCTGTTCCAGAGTCAGGCAAGAGCCTCCAGTACGAAGGCTGGTGGCCTGGTGTCTGGGAGTGAAGACGGAGAGTAAATGTCCCTTCACCACCTCCCATGTAATAGGAAATTGTCCTGAATCCAAAGGATGATTGGATGCTGGATAGCAAACCAGGCAAAGATTCGTCTTCCCCACCACCAGGCAAAATGCATTTCAGTTGGTCTCCTCTTTTCCACCATCTTTTCACATGTCCACATCTTCCCTTTTCCTGCCTTTGCTCTCCTTTGATATCTTTCCCAGATGCCCCATCCTCTCTTGGATGTGACATAGCTTGCTGACGACCAAGGTCAGTGTGATGGACGTATTGTTGGTCACTTCTGTTTGTGTAAACCCTTTCACCCAGCCTCCCACCAAACCTGAAACCTCACCTGCCACATCCTTAGTGACCTTCCTCCTTCAGAAAGCACCGCCGCATCAAAGGTTAGCCCGGAGTGTTTGAAAAGTCTTTGTCTCATAAAGTCAAGTATCTTCCACTCCTTATCTTCTTCTCATTAGTACTTACCCTATAATGTGGGCCACTCTGAAGAGGTCTACCCCTGTCTTTGTATGACCATTTATGTATTTGTGTGTAAAGCCGTTATTTCCCTCCTAACCACCGCCCCCTACCCTTATCATCTTCTAAGGTGATACCCTTAGTCTCTTTAGCTGCTTATCATATGACAGAATTGCCACTTAAAATTTTTTATGGCTGAGCTGAATCAATCTCTCTACCTGCAGTCTTATCGAGAACAGGGTTATCCCTTCCTTTGATGTGGGCGGTGTACTACTCTTAATGCAGTCAGCTACTGCAGTGCCCTTTAGCTGGTTGTGTCATGGAATTCAGTTGACTGTTTCTGAAAACACATTGGTTTGGGCTGAAACTATATGAGAGACTTGTTTCAAATGTCTCATGGGATCAGATTGCGATCCAAGAGCCTAGGACCAGCATTTAATATGGTTAACTTGATATTTCACTATAGAGAATGCCCAGATGACTGGAAAAATGAGGAGCATAAACCAGTACGGAGGATTGTTTTGTACACTTTTCTTCCATTAAGTCAGTCCTTTCTTTATAAGCAAATAAATAGCTGATGTGCTTTGATAGGTGGAAGATGATGTGGGAAGACAAGGTTTGGTTTGCAGAAATACTCTTGATAATGATAAGTTTGCTGAAGTATAATTTGCCTGTACTTTTTAGCATAAGAAAATTTCCCCAATCTCAAAATAAAGGATTAAATGGACTCTATTTAAAGAATAAAATTGAGACATAATGCTAACAAGAAAGGAACTAAAGGAAGCTCTTTCTAGTTGTTCAAGTCTATAAATTCTAACGAAAACAGATCATATGAATTACCACCATACTTACGATGGAGAACCACTCCATCATGCTAAAAAGCACCCCTTTGTAGTAGAAGCCTCTCCTTACCCCCAGCTTTTGGAAACCACTGATACATTCCGTTGTGTCTTTTCCAGAATTTCATATAAATGGAATCATTTAGTACTTAAGTCTTGCTTCTTTCAGTTGGCATAATACCTTTGAGATTCATCCATGTTGTTGTATGTATCCATAGTCCCTTCTTTTTTCCTTGCCAAGTACTATTCCATTATATAGATGAGCCGTGGTTGATTTACCTACTCATTCTTTGAATGTGCTGTTACATCAGATGAAGGTCTGTGCAACTTCTCATGAAAAAGAGGTTTTGTGTTTCTTCTCTCTTCTCAGCCAAACACAGTCTATCAGTTGGAGAAACTGTTAACTCTTGTGTGATCTCTACACTTCAGTCATGCTAGATTATTATCTTTATAGTATTTCTTGAAATGTGGAAAAAATATGAAGAGTATTTAGACAGAGTGTGTATGTTTTCTTTTTCTTTGCCCATAAGCATCGGCACTAGATTTTTGTCTATTTTGAATAGAGATCTTGTTTCTATCTCTTATTACACTTTAAAACAAGTTTAAACCCTTCTGTTTATTGTTTTTTCTTTTTAAGGAAAAAAAAATCTGGTCAGGCATCTCTAAAGGAAATCTGTCACTGTTTTAATATTATAGCTTTTTTATTGAATTGCAATTATTACATAAACAGGGATGCCAGAATTTTTAAATCTTTTAAAGTACTGTTTTCAGTTTAAAATTGGACTTGTTCCACTAAATATCTATGGTAATGATTCTGAGATATCTATGCCAAGAGATATATAGTTGTATCATAAACACTGTAGTCTGAAATTCAGGTTAGAAAGGAGAAGAGAGAGGGTGATTTGAAGTAATTATGTGATGGGAACGTCTGAATTTGTAACCTCTGTCTACCTTTGAGTTATGATTTGGTAAAAATAACTTTTAAATAAAACCTTCTTGGATTTCATAACCTCAGTTGAAAACTTGTGGGATGTTGATTACAGCATGGAGATTTGCTCTAGAGATTCAGAGCTGACCGCTAGGGCTGACTGGGTGAATTAGCCATTTGCTTTCTAATGGGGGTGACCTTAACTCGTCATATCTTCAACGAAAGAACAGTTGTTTGGATTATGTATTTATAACCACAGTTCTTGCACCTGGTAAATGGGCTCTACAGACAGTCTTTTAAGGATACAGTCTTCCTATCTTATCTGTAAAAACATGTAGTTTCCCTCAAAATCTGAAAATGATGATTTTGGAAACCTAAATTGATGAACTGAAATTTATTTGAAAAGGGAGCAAGTGAGTGGAAAGGTAAGAAATTTGGGGGAAAATAAGAACAATAAGAAGAGGTGTGTTCTTTCTCACCAGACAGTGAGCTATACTTTCAAGCTCTGGTAATTCAAACAGAATGGTACAGGTACTGACAGACGGACCAGTGGAGCAGAGCAGAGAAATCCAACTACACCCATCTATGTCAGGGAATTTGGTGCATGAAAAGGAGACATTTTAAAACTGGAGGATAAAAGGCAATCTGTTTGGTGAATTTTATTGAAAGCCAAAACTTTTTAGAGAAGAGTCCCACTTGAAATAAATTCCAAATGAACTAGAGATAAACATAAAAATGCAATCTTTAAACAGTATTAGAAGAAAATAGAATATTAGCTAAAGTGTTGAAGCCCCCTAAGTAAGACTTAGAAACTCAGGAGTTCAGAGTCTTATGGGTTAGAATCCATAACACTTACGGATGAGAATGACTGTAAGATAAAAGTTGAAAGTTACAGGAATGGTGTTTGGGGTGATACGAAGAAGTGATTTTCATGTTTTATTCTGTATACTTCACCATATGAATTTTTTTCTTTCAAGAATGTATTCACAAGTTGTGTAACTTTCTCAGTGTGCTCACCACAGTGTGTGGACCACAGCAAATATGCATATAAATTATAGCACCTATTACTATTTTTAAACCCCTTTCTTCACTTAACAGTGATTCACATTTAGAAAATGTAGCGCCATGTCTAAATGTATTTTTGTAAAATTCTCAATGTTTTGAAAATTATTGCCTTGTTGTTGTTGTTGATATTCTGAATGGATTTCTCTACCATGCCTCATTACTGCTTAATGCAAAGGATAAAGGATTCAATTCTCTTAAATGCACTGTGACTGTTGACTTAGAGGGTGCCTAGGAATATTCTGGAGAAGGGCTTGAGGAGGCAGGGACAAGAGGTTGCAAAAGGGCCATTCACCCACTTCAAGGTATACAGTCTTTCTGATTGACAAGTTGTTCAGTCACTCAGTCATGTCTGACTCTTTGCAATCCCATGGACTATAGCACACCTGGCTTCCCTGTACTTGACCATCTCCCAGAGCTTGCTCAAACTCACATCCATTGAGTCAGTGATGCATTTCAATCGTCTTGTCCTCTGTTGTCCCCTTCTCCTCCCACCTTCAATCTTACCCAGGATCAGGGTCTTTTCCAGTGAATCAGCTCTTCACATCAGGTGGCCGAAGTACTGGAGCTTCAGCTTCAGCATCAGTTCTTCCAATGAATATTCAGGGTTGATTTCCTTTATGATAGACTGGGTTGATCTCCATGCAGTCCAAGGGATTCTCAAGAGTCTTCTCCAACACCACAGTTCAAAAGCATCAGTTCCGCAGCGCTCAGCCTTCTTCATGGTCCAACTCTCACATCCATACGTGACTACTGGAAAAACCATAGCTTTGACTAGATGGACCTATGTCAGCAAAGTAATGTCTCAGCTGTCTAGGTTGATCATAGCTTTGCTTCCAAGGAGCAAGCGTCTTTTAATTTCATGGCTACAGTCACCATCTGCAGTGATTTTGGAGGCCAAGAAAATAGTCTGTCATTGTTTCCATTGTTTCCCCATCTATTTGCCATAAAGTGATGGGACCAGATGCCATGATCTTAGCTTTCTGAATGTTGAGTTTTAAGCCAGCTTTTTCACTCTCCTCTTTCACTTTCATCAAGAGGCTCTTTAGTTCCTCTTCGCTTCCTGCTATAAGGGTGGTGTCGTCCACATATCTGAGATTATTGATGTTTCGGAGGTAATTGATATGATTGACAAGAAACACAAGTAAAAACCACTGGGGCACTCATAAAACATTTTATCATCAAGTGCCAATTTGAGTGTAATCAACCCAGGGCCAGACATTGGAGGATAGCCAGGATCTGTGCCCTGTGGAACTTCCAGAGAGGACCTGCCTCTTTAGGGGTTGGAAAGAGATGGAACAAGGAGCCCAACAGTGTTAGATGTTTCTGAAAACTTCCCCTGCCTTCTTGCTCTGTTGAAACAGTCCTCTTTTTGTTTTTTGTCTTATACTTTTTATATCAGAGTCTAGTTGATTAACAGTGTTGTGATCCTCTCACGTGGACAGAAGAAGGACTCAGCCACACGTACACATGTAGCCATTCTCCCCCAAACTTCTCTCCCATCCAGACTGGAAACAGACCTCCTCCTTGCTGAGGCCAGGCTCCAAGATTGGGGTGACTCACATGTGATGCTGTAGAACGCCAGGTTAGAAAGTTGATTTACTTGGGAGGTAGACAGCCTCTCCTGAGGCAACAGTGGAATCAACTTTCCCTGATCACATGGGCCAGGGCCCTGGGACTGGTGTCCAGCTGCCCAGCATTTTCATCTTTGCCATGTGTGTTTCTGGACTTCCCAGGTGGCACCTGTGGTAAAGAACCCACCTGCCAGTGCAGGAGACGTAAGAGACGCAGGTTCGATCCCTGAGTTGGGAAGATCCCCTGGAGGAGGGCTTGGCAACCCATTTCAGTATTCTTGCCTGGAGAATCCCATGGTCAGAGGAATGTGGCAGGCTACAGTCCATGGGGTTGTAAAGAGTCGGACACAACTGCAAACACATGCGTGTAGGTTTTTCGTGCCTTCCCTTCACCAGTGGGGACTTACATGTGTCATTAATTGACATCTCTCCATAGGTAGCCCAGTAGACTGATTGTCATCACTGTGAACATTTTTCAAGTATTGGGATTGTGGGCTCATGCTTTGCATCGAAATGTCACTTACTTATCATAGCAACCCATTTCAGATGAGGAAGCTGAGGCAAAAATGAAAACATAATTTGCTCTCAAGTCACACAACTGTAAGTGACAGAACCTAGGTTTTCCAGGCTCCAAAACCTCCTTTCTGACCAATAGGCTTCTGGGGCTAACCCAGCCCACTCCCCTGAGAACATCACACCCTTTCTGCGGCTCGAGGAGAGTTCTGGCAGATCTCTTGGCCGGGGTCTAGCTAGCTCCTAAAACAGCATTACCCTCTCTGGTCGCTCTGCACAGGGCAAGGAAGGAATCTGCACCAGAAGACCAAATGTGCCCTGTGAAGCTCCATCATCTCTGTCCCTGAGCTGATAGACTGGTGACCATCTCCCTTTCATTACCCACCTCACGAGTCTGGAATGGTCAGATAGAGAAGACGATACTACTGTTATAGTGACTTTCCTAAGGTGCAAAGACTTACACCAAAATAAGGTGGTATTAATAGGAGCAGTGAGGGTGCTGAACTTTCCTGTCTAACGTGCAACACAGCAATTGGGAGGGGTCTTTTATCCTTCCCTTGATGCACTGCTTAACACTGTTGTCTGGATCTTTCCCCCTATTCTCCCCTAAATATATAGGTGTGAGCAGCAAATCCAAACTTTGTTTGTATACGGAAGGGAAAACGGCCTTGTTAGATGAAGGCACCTATCAGAAATGTGGGCATGTCTTAAAGCAGGTATGAACAGAGACTCCTCCCTTCACAAGAACTTCTGGGTGAGGCCTGAGCCGTGCAAATGACTGAAGTCTTTGATTCTGTTATGTAACGTGTCTGCCCATGCTTCGCTAACAAGATGGCAGTGCATTCTGTGCTTTAGGAAAATGGAGGAGTGGCTAGCAACTCCTAACATGTGCTCTGATCACCTGTCAGATGCGGCAGGAGAAAGGACAAAGAGGAAACAAGCCCATTCCAAAGTTTGGGGTCCTTTAGAAATCTGAGTGAAGCATGGATAATACACATGGACATCTTTATTGGGTTTGTTTGCTTTCTAAATACCCTCTGAATTGTGTCTGGTGAGGAGAGAGGCTGAAATGACCACACAGGTAATTCCTGTTGGCTCTGACCCAGAGGCACATCACCAACCTGTGTGGTTCAGGCTCTCTGATGATCACTGTGCCACAAGATCCCACCCTTAGGCAAGGGGGTTGAACATCACAAACCTGTGACAGGGAGTTTACCTGGAGTTTGCAGAGGTGTTCGTGAATTTGATGCTATTAAAGGTGATCCTGGAGTCAATTTGAAATGCATGATTGAAAATCAGAAAATTTTTAAAAAATCATTTAATCCATTCCTCTCCCTAAGATGGTTTGAGAATCTCGAAGCAGGTACTGAATAGGAAAATGATCAGTTGTTCTTATGACTGAGATACCCAGTTCATCTCACAAATGACTTGCTCTAGTCACCATAGTGATTTTTTCCACTGTAGGGTCCTAAATTATTTTGTCTTTGTGCCTTTAATGAATCATGAATGGCAAGGATAAGGGGACACTGGTGATTCAAATTCACAAGGAATGTAATAGTAATGATTCTCTTTAAGAAAATGTTCACTGGATCTTTAGGTTACATTTCATATAATCAAAATTCCTCCATAACAGCTGTCTCTTGTTCTATCCAAGGTAGCTGCTATTTATTAAGGACGATTCACCCCTGTGATGTGTTGTTTGAAGAGATGTGGTTACAGTTGCAGCTGGAAATTTCTTTCTTGCTGTCATCTAGATGCCAAACATCATAACTTGAAAAAAAAAAACAAACCCAAGACATTTAATACAATTCAAATTCAAAAACTCTAAACATCCAAGGACTTAAATGGCAGAACTTGGTTTTGTTTTGCTTTGTCTTATTTTCTATTCTTGATGCCATAGGTATCACAGAGGTAATTCTTCTCTATATTTTAAAATATATATTTAAATATTTTAAAATTATGTATATCATTTAAGTTTGAGTCAGTAAAACATCTTTGTTCTTATGAATTAATCCAAAGAAATGACACAATACACATTAGTTGTGAAATAGGGAAGTTTGTCTTGATGTTTTTAAAGATTATTTTTAAGTGCTTTGATAGCATATCTCATATATTTATTTAAAATCATTTTATTATATAAGTGTTGACAAAAATCAATAAGCCATCTATGATATGAATAGGACACAGTTTGATTTGAGCCAAACTGAGGACTATAGTCCGGAAGACAACTTCTATAACTCTGAGGAACTGCTCTGGAGAAGCATGGCTTTTAGCACAGTTTTATATCTTGTCAGAACAAAGAACATCAGACAAGTCAGGGATACATTCCTTCACAGTTGGGGGGCGGGGGGAAGCACATACAGAATGAGTCAGTATGGCCTTGGCACGGGAAGAGAGTCTTATCATTGATGAGTACCAGCACTGGTGTCTGAGGAAGGGAGGCATTTAACCTTTATTTTTGCACAGACATTGTTTACTTCTGGCCAGTGCTCCCTTTTCTTTAATAATTAAAGCCAATGTATAATGTATACTTGATAGGCCACAAGCAGGAAGGCTGTTAGCATAAACTTCAGGTCAACTCACATGTGAGCCAGAATGAATGACTTCCCCATACTTCAATATGTGAACATTTCTTTTGTCCTACTGTGCAAATCATGATAAAAATTATCTTAAGCAGATTTTAGAGGTTTTACAAGATTGCCTCTCATTACGAAAGAAGTCCCAAGAGTCAGAACCTCTTGGCAAAGCTAAAAGGAGGGGAGGAGGCTACATTTGTTCCCAGGACTACATAACAAAGCACCACAGATTCCAAGACTTCAGATCAGATCAGTCGCTCAGTCATGTCCGACTCTTTGTGACCCCATGAACTGCAACACGCCAGGCCTCCCTGTCCATCACCAGCTCCCGGAGGTCACTCAGCCTCGCATCCATCGAGTCAGTGATGCCATCCAGCCATCTCATCCTCTGTCGTCCCCTTCTCCTCCTGCCCTCAATCCCTCCCAGCATCAGAGTCTTCTCCAATGAGTCAACTCTTCGCATGAGGTGGCCAAAATACTGGAGTTTCAGCTTTAGCATCATTCCTTCCAAAGAAATTCCAGGATTGATCTCCTTCAGAATGGACTGGTTGGATCTTCTTGCAGTCCAAGGGACTCTCAAGAGTCTTCTCCAACACCACACTTCAAAAGCATCAATTCTTCGGCGCTCAGCCCTCTTCATAGTCCAGCTCTCACATCCATACATGACCACAGGAAAGACCATAGCCTTGACTAGGCGAACCTTTGTTGGCAAAGTAATGTCTCTGCTTTTGAATATGCTATCTAGGTTGGTCATAACTTTCCTTCCAAGGAGTAAGCGTCTTTTAATTTCATGGCTGCAGTCACCATCTGCAGTGATTTTGGAGCCCAGAAAAATAAATTCAAGCAGCAATCTATTTTCTCACAGTTGTGAAGGATAACAGTTTGAAATCAAGTGGTCAGCATAGCTGGTTACTTCCGGGGGCTCTGAGGGGGAAAGTATCCCCTGCCTCTCCCTCAGCTACCAGTCTTTCGTAACCCCCAGCATCTCTTGCCTTGTGGACCCCTCCCTCCAGGCTCCACCCTCACATCCCTTTCTTCTCTGGGTCTCTCCTGGTTCCTTTCTGACTCTTACAAGGACACTCTTATTGAATTTAGGATTCATTCTAAATCAGTATGTTCTTATCTGGTTGTTGTTCAGTCGCTCATTCATGTCTGACTCTTTGCAACTCCATGGACTACATGCAGGACACCAGGTTTCCCTTTCCTTCACCAGCTCCTGGAGTTTGCTCAAACTCATGTCCACTGAGTGGGTGATGCTATCCAACCATCTCATCCTCTGTTGTCCCCTTCTCCTGCCTTTAATCTTACCCAGCATCAGGGGCTATTCCAGTGAGTCAGCTCTTTGCATCAGGTGGCCAAAGTATTGGAGCTTCAGCTTCAGCATCAATTCTTCCAATGAATATTGAGAACTGAATTCCTTTAAGATGGACTGGTTTGATTTCCTTGCAGTCCAAGGGACTCTCAAGAGTCTTCTCCAACACCACAGTTCAAAAGCATCAGTTCTTCAGCACTCAGCCTTCTTTATGGTCAACTCTCACATCCATACATGACTACTGGAAAAACCATAGCTTTGACTAGATGGACCTTTGTCAGCTAAGTGATGTCTCTGCTTTTTAATACACTGTCCAGGTTCGTCGTAGCTTTTCTTATAAGGAACAAGTGTCTTTTAATTTCATGACTGCAGTCATCATCCACAGTGATTTTGGAACCCAAGAAAATAAAGTCTGTCATTGTTTCCCCACCTGCTTGCCATGAAGTGATGGGATTGGATGCCGTGATGTTTGTTTTTTGAATGTTGTTTTAAGCCAGCTTTTTCACTGTCCTTCACCTTCATCAAGAGGCTCTTCAGTTCTTCTTCACTTTCTGCCAGAGGGTGATGTCATCTGCATATCTGAGGTTATTGATATTTCTCCTGGCATTCTTGATTCCAGTTTGAGCTTCATCCAGCCCAGGAATTCACATGATGTATTCTGCATATAAATTAAGTAAGCAGGGTAACAATGTACAGCCTTGACGTGCTCCTTTTCCAATTTGGAGCAGGTCTGTTGTTCCATGACTGGTTCTAACTGTTGTTTCTTGACCTGCATTCAGGAGGCAGGTAAGCTGTTCTGGTATTCCCATCTCTTGAAGAATTTTCCATTTTTTGTGATCCACACATTCAAAGACTTTTGCATAGTCAATGAAGCAGATATTTTTCTGGAATTCTCTTGCTCTTTCTATGATCCAACGGATGTTGGCAATTTAATCTCTGGTTCCTCTGCCTTTTCTAAATCCAGTTTGTACATCTGAAAGTTTTTGATTCACATACTGTTGAAGCTGAGCTTGATGAATTCTGAACATTACCTTGTTAACATGTGAAATGACTGCAATTGTGCAGTAGTTTGAACATTCTTTGGCATTGCCCTTCTTTGGGATTAGAATGAAAACTGACCTTTTCCAGTCCTATGGCCACTGCTGAATTTTCAGCATTTGCTGGCATATTGAGTACAGCACTTTCACAGCATCATCTTTTAGAATTTGAAATAGCTCAGCTGGAATTCCATCACCTCCCACTAGCTTTGTTCATAGTGATGCTTCCTAAGGCCTCCTTGACTTTGCACTCCAGGATGTCTGGCTCTAGGTAAGTGATCACACCATCATGGTTATCTACGTCATTAAGATCTTTTTTGTATAGTTCTGTGTATTCTTGCCACTGAATATCTTCTGCTTCTGATAGGTCCATGCCATTTCTGTCCTTTATTGTGCCCTTTGTGCCCTTTGCTTGAAATAGTCCCTTGGTATCTCTCATTGTCTTGGAAGAGATCTCTAGTCTTTCACTTCCTATTGGTTTCCTCTATTTCTTTGCATTGTTCACTTAGGAAGGCTTTCTTATCTCTCCTTGCTATTCTTTGGAACTCTGCATTCAGATGGGTATATCTTTCCCTTTCTCCTTTGCCTTTAGATTTTCTTCTTTTCTCAGCTATTTGTAAAGCCTCCTCAGATAACCATTTTGCCTTTTTGCATCTCTTTTTCTTGGGGATGGTTTTGATCACTGCCTCCTATACAGTGTTACAAACCTCTGTCCATAGTTCTTCAGGTACTCTGTCTATTAGATCTAATCCCTGAATCTGTTTGTCACTTCCACTGTGTAATTGCAAGGGATTTGATTTAGGTCATACTGGAATTGCCTAATGGTTTTCCCTACTTTCAATTTCAGTCTGAATTTTGCAATAAGGAGTTTGTGATCTGAGCCACAGTCAGCTCCCAGTCTTGTTTTTGCTGGCTGTATAGATCTCCTCCACCTTCAGCTGCAAAGTTTCTTATCTGGAAACTTAACTGATTTCATCTGCAAAAAGCTGTTACCAAATAAGGCCACACTCTGAAACTCTACATAGACTTGAATTTTGGGCTGGGGTTGGGGTGGGGGGGACACTGTTCAACCCAGAGCCTTGCTGTGACTTCATGTCTAGTTTGAGGCACAACTGGAGTTCATAGTCAAATTCGTGTTCCAGGACCCTAAACACGGTCTTAACTTTTCTACCTGGAGTGTCTTACCTTCTCCCATCCCTCCAGGGCTCATACTTTGGCCAACTCCCAGCCCAGCTAACTTGTGCTGGACCTTAGACCCTTGGTACTTCTGAGGAAACTTGCCTATGGACACCCACCCCCAGAGCAGGTCAGTCTCTCTTGCAGAAGCTTCTGAAGTAACCTGTGCTTCTGGTGGAAGAGTCTTCATATACTTAATATTATTTTTAAATGTGTAGGATATAAATATAACTTTTATGATTTTATTATTATTTTATTAAACATTTACTTTCACATTGAATAAATTCAGTATTTTATATATTACTATTTCATGTTCTACAATGGTTTCAACAATATAATTTGTCATTAACTATATAATTGATACATTAATTTTAAAAATTAGTTACCAAAAAAATTAATGATGAAAAATATTAGTTACAGATTAGCTGTGAAAGCTGAGGGCAGAAATCAACTGCTTATTCTCTGCTTTGTCAACCCTGAGCCTGATGCCTGTCCTCAGTTGTTGAACCAGATTCTTGTCTATCATTTCCTTAATTTTCATAGAAAATCTGTTCTTGGCACCAGACTGACTCCCTTCTGGTTCTGCTGTGGAGTGCCTCCCAGGGACCTCTCCTTTGGGGTAGGGGCTGGGGAGGAGTTGTGTGTTTTCTCTCTTTAGCCCCCACAGCCTCCCAAAAAGCTGGATTGAGATTTGTCTGAGAGAGTCTTTGTGTTGTGAAATCTGGGGCAGGGCCTTTAAAATACAGCTCCATTCATCGATCCTATTGGGATTTAAGAAAAGAATGAAAACTGAAAACTCACTTTTCTTATTTGTTCCTCCTCTCAGTTGCTTTTTTTTCTCTTTTTCCTTCTATCCCTCGCCTCTGCCTGAGGAAGAGTGAGAATTAGGACATATAAACTTTAGGGAAAAAAAAAGCTTTTCTTCTTTGTAGACTCTTCGATCTGGAACTCCAGCCGTTTAAAAGAGCCCGAGAAGAGGTCCTTTTGGATTTAGTCACACAGTTATTTATATTTTTTGAAGATGTTTCAAATGAAACTGGACCCTATAAACTTCGTGCATGGTAATTTAGAGAACCTTGCTTCTCAGTTCTGTGCATGTGTGCTCAGATGTGTGTGTGACTCTGTGACCCCATGGACTATAGCCCACCAGGCTCCTCTGTCCATGGAATTCTCCGGGTATGAGTACTGGAGTGAACCGCCACTTCCTACTCCAGAGGATCTTTCTGACCCAGGGACCAAAGCCAGGTCTCCTGCATTGGCAGGAGTATTCTTTACCACTGAGCACTTGGGAAGCCCTCAGTTGTTTAAGAAACTAATTTTCGTATTTTCCACAGATCTCCTTTGTCAAAGTTAATTTTTCTTTAAGTCCTACCTGGAATCACCTCTTTTTGCTTGAAGGGTGGCTCTTTTGAGAACAGGTGGTACCAATATATAAGCCCTTGGAGGAAGCTGAGCAGGGAAGGTAATTAAATAAATCTCATCTTGATGCTCTTGAGGCCATAATAACTAATTTTAAAAGACTGAAGTAAGTCTTTTAGGAGGAAATTTTTGAAGAGAACTCAGGATGCACTGGAGAAGGCAATGGCACCCTATTCCAGTATTCTTGCCTGGAAAATCCCATGGAGGAGCCTGGTAGGCTGCAGTCTATAGGGTCACTAGGAGTCAGACACGACTGAGCGACTTCACTTTCACTTTCATGCATTGGAGAAGGCAATGACAACCCACTCCAGTGTTCTTGCCTGGAGAATCCCAGGGATGAGGGAGCCTGGTGGGCTGCCATCTCTGGGGTCGCACAGAGTCGGACACGACTGAAGCGACTTGGCAGCAGCAGCAGCAGGATACAAAGTGTTAACCGGAGCAGAAAAACCCCCTAGTTAAGGAGTGATTCATTGTCCTTGTCTGCCCCATGTCCTCATGGGTCTTTCCCAGAACCCGCGTGAAGCCCTCTAAGTATCTGGTGAATCGGGTGCCCTGCCCTGATCTCACCTGGGGCTGCTGCTGCCCTCATAAAATTCCTGTCTATTTGCTCCCCAGCATGGAGGGAGCTAGGGGGCCTCCCTGGTAGATCATCTGGTAAAGAATCCTCCTGCCATGCAGAAGACCCCGGGTTGATTCTTCAGTTAGGAAGATTCCCCTGGAGAAGGGATAGGCTACCCACTCCAGTGTTTCATGGGCTTCCCTAGCTAAAGAATCCACCTGCAATTTGGGAGACCTGGGTCCAATCCTTGGGTCAGGAACATCCCCTGGAGGAGGACATGGCAACCCACTCCAGTATTTTTGCCTGGAGAATCCCCGTGGACAGAGGAGCCTGGAGGGCTACCGTTCATGGGGCTGCAAGTAGTTGGACGCGACTGAGTGACTAAGCACAGCACGTGGGGAGCTAGGCCACTTAGGATGTCCTTTTATCTTTGAGAAATGTTTGGGAGTCTAAAGGGAACAGTGCCGCAGTGGGAAACTCTCATTTGTTTCCCCACGCCCCCACAAAAGTTCAAGAAGGTGCTCTGGTCAATGCTCTTATTTCTCCTCCCTTCCAAATTCTTCCGAATCATGCTTTTCCTGGTGTGCAAGTCGAGAAATAACTTTGGGGGGTGTTTATTTTTCCAGGCAAGTCCATGGCTCTGATTTTGTTTTTGGATGTTTTCCATTTGCTCTAAGTAGGCGGGCTACAAGTCTGGTGCCTGCGGTCTGCCAGCTCTTTCCTGTTGAGAACACTTGGTAATGAAGTGAGTTCCTAAGATTCTAAAACATGCGTGTGACTCAAATACCCACACCTGCTTCACCTCATACTAAGGCAGAGTTGGCTATTCATGCTGGGCTGTTTTCCCCCTAGAGTTGAAATCGTGTGTCTGCAGAGAGTCCCTCTGTTGACATTTAAAAAGACATAATGTTGACTGTCTCATGGCATTGGTGTGTGCTGAAATATTTAATATTAAAATAGCTGGGCTTTTGAAACTCCTGACTCAGCAGAATGAAGGAGGCCCTTTTATAGGAGGCGTCTGAACCAGAGGGAAGGGTGTTGTCTAGATACCGGTGACAGATGTTGGAAAGGTGGGTCAGGGGGATGGGGTGCTGGGAGAGGAGGTCACTCCTCGCGCGTGCATCTGATTATTTGTGGCAGTTGTTGGTATCACTGAGAGCTGCCCACGTAGTTTACGAAATATTCAGGGGTCAGCCCATCTCACAGCTTGGTTGGGATGGGCAGCCTCCCAGACTCCACCCTGAATCCTGAGGCAATTCCAGGACCTCTGGAAACACCCTCAGGGTTCAGGTCAGGCCAGAAGGCTTGCAACTGCTCTGGGAGTTGGGAGCCTGACCCTGGCCAGATGGACATGGAAGTGAAACAAGAGGCCACCACTGTCTGTGTTTTGAGAGGCATCTGTCTCCTCTCCTGGCAGACAATGTGGCCTGCTGGGCTGATGGTCTACAGAGCCTGATTTCCCCCACAGCCACACATGCACTCACCCACACACGCATACGCATCCTTCTTGCTGGGATGACTTAGATCCCCGAGACCCTCAGAGAGCCTCTCTGTCTCGGGGGTCAGCGAGGCTTGGCATCTAAAGCATATTTGCCCTACTCTCTCAGATGTTTCTTTTTTTTTTAAATTAATTTTTTGACTGCATTGGTTCTCTGTTGTGACATATGGGCTCTTTCACTGTGATGTGAGGGCTTCTCCCTAGTTGTGTCTCAAGGGCTCCAGAGTGTGTGGGCTCTGTAGGTCTGGCGTATTGGTTTAGTTGCCCCACAGCATGTGGGATCTTAGTACCCTGACCGGATATCACACCCGTGTCCCCTGCATTGGAAAGTGGATTCTTAACCACTACACCACCAGGCAAGTGCCCTCTTTCAGATCTTTAGTTTGGAGACCCTTTCGCTCTGTCTGTCTTTGTGAATTTGGTTTTTCCAAGGACTCCTTTACACCCCAAGTTGACTGTGGTTCTCTTTGCCCCATTCTGACCCCAGAATCGGCTCTGACAGCTCCCCTCTGTGAGTTCACCTTCTGGGGAGTCTCTCCAGGACACTTGCCACTGACAGGCTGTTCTGGTTGACCTGTGATTACCTAGCAAATTTCTGAGAGCATGATGAACTGACATTTATTGACGTTTACTTTGTGCTAGGCCAGAAACTGGCCGGCTCCCATTTAATCCTCCCAACCACCCCATAGCTCGATGAGTCCGAGGGATTCACCTGTGAGGTCCAGTGTCCTGCCCAAGGGCCCACGTGGTAGTGCAGACACCTGAACTGTGTGATCTGATTCCAATACTGGGGTGAATTCTGGTGATGCTGTTTAGAGATGAGTACAGAGAGCCTCATCCCAAACAAGCTCTTTGCTGTTGGCTTTTCCTTTTACCAGCCAGCAGATTTAAAGGGTATCTTTGTGAATGCCATTCATCCAACTTGACTTCTCAAGAATGCTCTGCTGGCTGCTCCTCTGCTCAGATGAGCCGAGTTCTCCCTGTTCGTGACAGCCCTTTTTTGGCTAGTCTCATTTCCCATCATCTCCTTTTGGGGAAATATTTTGTTCTTCTCATCATATCATATTGTTCTTCTCATCATATCACCCTCCCTCACATGGGTTCTCCAGGAAGCAGATGCTGAGTTAGAGCTAAGAGTGTAAGATGTCTGTTGGGGAAACATCTGTGGAAGGAATAGGGAGGGAGCAGGTGTGGGCAGGGGGAGCTGGCATGAACCAACCATGCTGCTGTCCTGACAGAGGCGAGCAGCCCCACAGGGAGCTCTGGAGTCAAGCTTGCTCATCGGAGGAGTCACACAAGGTGGAAACAGCCAGGCCATGTCTCCCCATCTGGCTTGCTCTTGACCACGAACCACCCCCAGAAGAGCATGACCTTGATGAAGCTCACAGCTGGAGGTCATGAGCTAATAAGACACTCCTAACCCGCTGGACAGCGAGTCCTTCCTTGAAGAGACATCTGAGCAGCCCTTCAGCTCAGGGATTTACCTGCCCCTCCCCTTGCCTCCCATCCTCACCTTACAGCACATTATCTTCCACAAAAATCCACAGGGACAATGCATGTGGTATTAAAACCCCTCTTGTTTACAGCCAGAAGGTGGGTGCAGACTGCCTGCCATCGGAGGGGTGGCTCATCGTTAAGAGAGAGGTGTCCAGGGTGCAGTCGGCTTGAGAGGCCCTGGTCTGGAGTGGAGGTGCCGTAGCGGGTGCAGGGAGCCAGGCAAGGTTGCTGTGGTCCAGGATGCCCCAAGCCAGGGGCCAACCTTGGAGGCATAGCCTGTGCTAGCCATTATTTTGGACCTTGGCTATGCTGGACACCCAGGCCTCTGATTCTGAGCAAGCTGAGGAAATGTTGCCCCTGTTTCTCCAGAACTTTCGAGGACTATCTCAAGATCATGGTGGAGAGATAGTTGAGGGCAGTTGGCCTCTTCCACTCACCTGGAGAAAGCACCTCACCCCTCCCAAGCACTCACCTGCCTTTTGGGCCTGTCTGAAAATACCTCTTGTTTTCCCCAAGGCCCTTTTCTTCTGGGTGTGGGACTTATTTGGGGTGTGAACAAACCACTGAAGTGGAATCCCTTATGATATTCACATGGGGAGAAGCCTCTTTGGCAGATAGAGGTTGCTGCCCTTTTTTCTTTTTCTAAACCCGGTAGTGACGATAAAAGAGGACAGTGAAAAATCTGGCTTAAAGCCTAACATTCAAAAAACAAAGATCATGGCATCTGGTCCCATCACTTCATGGCAAATAGATGGAGAAAAAATGGAAATAGTCACAGACTATTTCCTGGGCTCCAGAATCACTGTGGACAGTGATTGCAGCCATGAAATTAAAAGATGCTTGCTCCTTGAAAGAAAAGTTATGACCAACCTGGAAACCCTATTAAAAAGCAGAAACATTACTTTGCCAACAAAGGTCCATCTAGTTAAAACTGTAGTTTTTCCAGTAATCATGTATGGATGTGAGAGTTGGACCATAAAGAAGGTTGAGCAGCAAAGAATTGATGCTTTTGAACTGTGGTGTTGGAGAAGACTCTTGAGAATCCCCTGGACTGTAAGGAGATCAAACCAGTCCATCCTAAAGGAAATCAACCCTCAATATTCATTGGAAGGACTGATGCTGAAGCTTCAACTCCAACACTTTGGCCACCTGATGGGAAGAGCTGACTCATGGAAAAGACCCTGATGCTGGGGAAGACTGAAGGCAGGAAGAGAAGCGGGTGACAGAGGATGAGATGGTTGGATGGCACCATCGACTCAATGGACATGAGTTTAAGCAAACTCTGGGAGATAGTGAAGGACATGGAAGCCTGGAATGCTGCAGTTCATGTGGTCGTGAAGAGTCGAACATGACTGAGCAACTGAACAACAACAAACCTGGTCATAATGAACAACATTAGGATGGGGCACATGGTAAGTCCCAAGGTCATGGCCTGGATTTGTTTGCAATCAAATTGAAATTTAAATCCTAGTTCCACCTGTATCAGTTTGGTGACCTTGGGCAAGTTAATCTCTCTGAGCCTCTCATCTCTAAAGCATGGATCAAGGTGACGTGTATGTGCAATTAACTCAATACACTTAATCAATCCTGGTACCCATTCCCCTTGTCTATTATAATTTGTATTAGTTTCTGGCACTTCTAATAAAAACATACCATTAAAAGCAAGCTTTGCATTTTCATATCAATGTTTATGCTTGTGTATCCAATAATATATGGTTTCTTTAATGCTTAGTTTGCAGTTTAAAAATCCCAGTAGATAATACAAAATGCCTACTCATTTTCTTTGAGCATAATTAGCCAGAGGCTACAAATGTCAATGATGTCACAGTCAGAACTGGTCAGCAGACACATGAAGAGTTATACTGATTGAAAGCCCAGATGTTAAAATTGTTCTGTCCACTTCTCTAAGGACTTGGCTTATCTCTTTTTCTAGGATAGAACTTTATTGATTTGGCTTTCTTGTAATTGAAATCCTCCAAACTAAGACGAGGCCTAGAGGATCATGCAGATGGATGAATTACAGGGAAGATATCCAAGAAATCCAGCTTTTAAGGAGCACCCTTTGCTTGAAAAAGAATGTTGCCAAACTCAGAAAGTCAGTGTACATGAACCTTTGTAAATTATGAAACCTGTTCAGCCCTACCATGCCTGCCAGAGATCCTTAGAGAAGAAAGAAAACCCAAAAATCCGATTTTAAAAAACCCTCAGCAGACTATGCAGGAGAGATTCGAGAAAAGAACAGTGCCTAGAATTAGCCAGAGCACATTAATCGAGGTAGTTATTTTGCAATTTAAGTATCTTTTCTCTGCTGACTTCAAAACAGTGAAAGAAATTTGAAAAAGAAGCCCACGATTTGATGGAAGTTGTTTTGACATAAGTGAAACCAGGCTTGGCATGAGGTGGGGGCAGGCTCTGGCCAAGCCAATGGAACGGACCCTGGAAGGATTGAGACAAACTGGGGAAATTGTTTCAAGATGCAGCTGGATCTGCCTGAAAGGGGAGGGAAGTGGAGGGCACAGACATTTCATCAGCGTTTGATTTGGTGTGGAGCAGTGGCATGTGCTTTCAGGAAACGCAGGGGCCCACAAGAGTCTCCCTTTTTTACCGCAACCTCTGGGGAAGTGAAGAGGGTGGTGTCTTTTGAATGGTGCACTGTGAGGGCTTGAGGATTACTGGCTGCTTGTGAACTCAGTTGTGGTTGGTTCGCGGGAAGAGGGACAGAAAGGGAGAATGTGTGTCACTAATTCTCTTAGCCTCCAGCAATCTTTCACTCTGGAGGGACAGCAGAGATGTGGCAGCATCAGTACAGAACTCAATCCCTGGGTCATCGTTAGCGCATTTTTTCAGGACTTGGTGGTTCTGAGTCTAGAAGATAAATGAGCATCATCTTTGGGATGTGAGTCTGGCTTCCGTAACTCTTGAGCATTAATAGCAGCCTCTTCGAATGCAGGGCCAAGGGCAACTCCGTTATGTGAGGAAGCATAGGAATTGCCATAGGCAGGGCTGGGGAGTTAGATCCCTGGGAAGACCTGAGTCACAGGGAGTGAGCCACTTTGGATTTTCTGTTTCTCAGAGCTGATCTATCTTCAGCTCTCAGGGGCAAGTCATAGCAGAGAGCTCTTTGATGTAAAATAAGTGTCTCTGACTGGCCACGGAGCAGGGCAGAAGAAAGACCTGGAAGTTTCCTTAGCATCAATCCAGGCAAAAGAAGTACCAAAGAGACTTTGGGTTCATTAGTCCCTGGTAATCTGTCCTGGAAAAACAATAACATGGAGAAAATTAAAAATGCAATGCAGTTTTGAAATAAAAATGAAAAATGAAATGCAGAGTAACATGACGGTATTAGCATATGACATGTATTACATTAGCATGGTGTTTGGACTCTATGCCTAGTTAGTGTTAATGAGAAATTATTTGCTTTCAAAACATAGTTTATGATGTGGAAAAGTAAGGAAAATCTAGGAGACCAAATGGGAAAGAATGCCCCCTTCACTTCAGTGCAGTTGCGGGAGGAACTCTGAAGGTAGGAGAGGCTACCAGGCGCTTTATAGCCTAAACTGGAAGGAAAGGTGGTTATTCCCCAGAATAAAGTGAAGGGAAAGGATGGGTGGGATGCTGACATAATTGGATAATTGGGCATGATCCGAAGGAAAGTGAGAAAGATGTTTTCAAAAGAGCATGTTTGCATGAGTCGAGACTTTGTAGGGTGTAAACGCAGAAGATGCAGAAGGGGATAAATTCTGATGACTGAGGATCGATTGAAAAGGAGTTGCTTTTAAGAAACAAGACACAAGAGACCAAGTGTTGTATGATTCCGTTTATATGAAACATGCAGAAGGGGCAGATCTACAGATAGAAAAAGTGGTGGCTGGGCTGGGAATGACATTAACTGTGAAAGGGCATAAGGAATCTTACTAGGGTGATGAAAATGTTCTGAAACTGATTTATGGTGGTGGTTGCACAGCTTAATAAATTTCCTAAAAATCATTGAATTGTACATTTGAGACGGATGAATTTGTAGGAGAGATAAAATATGCCTCAATTAAGTTATTTATCCAAAAGAAGTCTTTTTTTTTTTTTTTTTTAAAGAAGGGGTCTTTTCATTGACCAGTCATTTGTGTGTGTGTGTGATGCTTAATTGCATGCCTGTGGTTTTGCTAGAGTGTGAGGATACAAAAATGAAGATCTTTACAAAGGCATAAATAGGCAATTTTCAAAGAAATCAGAGGATTTTTGCCTTCAGTCTTGCCCAACATCAGGGTCTTATTTCCAATAAGTGTCAGCTCTTTGCATCAGGTGGCCAAAGTACTGTAGCTTCAGTCCTTCTAATGAATTCCCTTGCCATTACTGATTTGCAAATTAGGACATGAGGTAGCTCTTGACTGGCAGACTGGTAGAAAATACATAGAGTGACAAATGGTTCTCTGAGACGCTTCTGCTACTGCTGCTGCTAAGTCGCTTCAGTCGTGTCCGACTCTGTGCGACCCCATAGACGGCAGCCCACCAGGCTCCCCTGTCCCTGGGATTCTCCAGGCAAGAACACTGGAGTGGCTTGCCATTTCCTTCTCCAGTGCAGGAAAGTGAAAAGTGAAGGTGAAGTCGCTCAGTCATGTCCGACTCTTAGCGACCCCCATGGACTGCGGCCCACCAGGGTCCTCCGTCCATGGGATTTTCCAGGCAAGAGTACTGGAGTGGGGTGCCATTGCCTTCCCCATGAGATGCTTCTAGTGTCTTAAATTAAGGGATTAACTTGTTATACCCCTTGCCAGAGGCAAGATTGGAAGCACATACAAAACATTTCAATGTGCTTTTGATTCAGCAAAAACTCTGGCCTCAGAAAGTCCACCTAAAGGAATTTATCTTCAGGAGATTTTAAATAGCATTGGTACTCTGATGCCTCCCAAATTTTTGTTTCTATCCAGTTCAGTCCTCTGCTCCAGTATCCAGATTCAGATGTCCAGCCACCCACCCAGCAGCCACACGAGCCTCTCAAACATTAGAATGTAACTCCAGAATAGACCTGGGCATCAGAATAGGTCAGATGGCCCCAACCCACAGAAAGCTGCTCTACCAGCCTCAGGTGGTGACAGCTCCATGCCTCTGGTTGCTCAAACACCTAGACACCATCCTTGACTTCTGTCTTCCTCTCACACCCTGTATCAGATCCAAAAGCAAAGACTGCTGACTCTACCTTCAAAACCGATCTTGATTTTGACCACTTCGAACCACCCCTACTGTTACCCTGCACTGAGCCAGCTTCTCTGCCACAGTTGACTGAATATCTGGTCTCACTCCTACCCTCGCTCTACCAGTAGTCCACTCTCAACACAGGAACAAAGCCTTCGTTTTAAAACATAGTACACATCACATGATGCCTCTGCTCAGAGCTGAACTGCTTCTCATTTTTTTTAAGAACTTGCTCTTTCTTTTCTTTTTTAATTTATTTTTTTTTTTGTTTTGGGCTCTGCTGGGTCTTTGTTGCTGTGCGGTGCTTTTCTCCATTTGCAGTGCACAGGCTTCCTGTTGCTGTGGCTTCTCTTGTAGAGCACGGGCTCTAGGGCCCTTAGCTTCAGTTGTTGTGGTTCCTGGGCTCCACAGCATAGGCTCTATAGTTGTGGCACACCGGCTTAGTTGCTCCAGAACTTCCCAGATAAGGGATCGAACCCATGTCTCCTGCATTGGCAGGCGGATTCTTTACCACTGAGCCATTTGGGAAGCCCCTACTCCCCATTCTGTACAAGTCTTTACAACAGTCTTGCAGAAACTGGTCCTGGTATCTCCCGTACCTAGTCCCCCGTTACTCTCCTGCTTGCCCACTCCTTGCTGTTCTCACATGCACCAGGCACATTTCCAGTTTACCCCTTTTACACTGGCTCTTCCCTCTGTCTGGAGCGTTCTCCCAGGCAGCTGCACGGCCAACTCTTTCATCTTCTTCAAGTGTTTGCTCAATGCACTTAAAATTTCAATCCACCTCTTTCAGCTCCTGCCGTGCTCAGTCCTCTCTATCCTGTTCAATATGTTTTATTTTCCATAGCATGTCTCACCTTCTAACATACTACTCAATATTTATTTGGATGATTATTTAAATACGTCTGTTGTTTGTCTCTGCCTCTGCTAAACTGTGAGCTCCACAAAGATGGACGTCAGTTTTTTCCCTGCTATACCCCCACCAAATGCCTAAACCAGTGCCTGGCATACAGTAGGTGTTCAGTACTGTTGGTTAAATGAGTGAATGAATGGATTTGTAATGCGCAAGTAGTAATTCAGTATGCAGAAAAAGTAGTGTATGTCATGAGGGAAAAAGAAGTGAAAGGAGTTCCCATGTGTGCTGTCTGAGCTCATCAATTCCCTCATGAACTGAAATCGACTCATTCATGTACAACAAAGTCTGACTTCACCTGCATGCCCTCCCCTCCCCCGCCCCCCACCCCCAGGGAAATTGTGACCAACATCATCAGGATGAGTTAGCAAAGCTGTGTGGCTGGAGTTCTAATTTGATTTTGTATAGACTGCACGTTGATCTCATATAGTCATAAGAAACTCTGATTCACTCATAGTAATTGAATAAAGAAATGCAGTCATTTGCAAATAGAAGCCTGGAGGGTCTGTTTTGTGGGGCAGTTTCTCTGCAGTATGTTTTATAAGGTCAGTTCTTATTGTTGATCATGTGTTTTCTACTTAGCTTCTGAATTCCTGGTTCCCAAAGGTGTATGAGTGCTTTTAAAATTGCTTTTATTGATTCATGCAGACAGTGAGGTACAAGAAAACCTTGGAGAAAAGCTGAAACTTCATGTAAACTTACTACAACATGAATGCAAAGACCATGCTTCTAGGTCTTTCCTGTGAGAGCTGTATTGGAGTAGAAAGTATGGAGTGTGTCCTGGTGTAGATACTCTGCTGTGAGAGTGGTGAATTTAAATCAATCTTGTTAGTTTGAGATGTGAATTTTCAAAATAAATACGAAAAATCATTGATACATTCTTGCTTGGGAATTGAAAAAAATTTTTTTTTCAGGGATCGTATGATTTAGCTGTTTTTTATTGAGTATTCAAGGTTTTTTTTTTTAATGTGAACCATTTTTAAAGTCCTTATTGAATTTGTTACAATATTGCTTTTGTTTTATGTTTTGGCATTTTGGTTTCGAGGCGTATGGAATCTTAGTTCCCTAACCAGGGATCCAACCCCTACCCCTCCTCATTGGAAAGCAAAGTCTTAACCACTGATACACTGACTTTAATCAGTATTTGTGAACTCGGAGGCTTAAACACCCATTTTCTTTATGACTCCTCTTAGTATAATACCACCTCTGTTTGATTCTACCTGAAAGATTTATTTTCAATATTGTTTTGATGTAAGGTGCGTATTGATTTTTATTTCTTAGTCACTGGTGTGAAGACTCATATCACTGAGCTCCTTGGATAAGATTGGGGAACAAGATCAGTTATTAACTGAGTCGGCATATTCTTCTGCTACATGTCAAGAATTATGATTTTATCTGACTAATAAGCTAACCAGTTAGCCTGCCACAGTTTCCTGGGTGCTGCCGGCAGAAGATAGGAAAGTCCTGGATCAGGAATGAAAGACAGTTTATCATTCATAGAAAGAGCAGTAGCCAGAGGATCAGCATACTTGCCCCTCTTCCCCACGTCCCAATTCCCCTAGAGCACCGTGGACCTCTGTCCTCATATGTAGATGCTATGGCTTAAATTTCACTCCTGTGGTGGTTACAGGTTTGGCAGCTGATAATTTGGTTTGGGTTTGAATGACTAATATTGTATCATAGGTCAGAAAAAAAAATTTTTTGTCAAGTATCTATTCTGATTCTTCACTTTCAACCTGTGTTTGCCGATCCAAATTTTATGATTAAAAAAAACTTATAAACAAGGACTTCTCTGGTGGTCCAGTGGTCAAGACACTGCAATTCCAAATCAGGGGGGCACAGGTTCGATCCCTGGTCGGGGAACCAGGATCCCACATGCTGTGCAGAGAGGCATAAATAAATCAAAAAAGTGTAATTAATCATTTAAATTAATAACAAACACATATTTTATCATAAAGAAAATGTGTTCATTTATGCATATTCTTCAGATAAGAGAGAGAAGGGGAGAGTCACTGAAGCCAGGCATTTGTGCTGAAGAAAGAAGGTGAGAATGAGTAAAACTTGGCTTTCCCAGTTAGCTCTGCCACCCAGCAGTCGGAATACAGTGTTCTGGTTACTTTTACGCTAAGCCCAGACCCTGTTCTATTTTCAGCTCTGCTTTGGTGCCCAATCCCATCTTCCTCCATCTGCTCAGAGCTCCCTTTCCCCTCCGTGAACTAGCAAGGAAGCACGTTGAGTTCTCTCCAGAAAGGGCCTTGGGAGTGCATCAAAGGGATCAGTACCTCTTCTCAGCGTTGATATTCAGACCCCAGATTCTGCTTCAGGGTCCCCCAAAGAAAGTTCAGCTCTTTCTAGGAAGAGCTGTGGAATCTGGGAAAAGTGTACCCCAAATTCAAGGTAGCTGGAGGGCTACACCAGAGAAAGAATGCCGATGGGGACCCTGGTTCCTAACTGACTCCAGGAAGTGATGTTTCTCATCTTCCCTTCCCCTCTTGGAGAGCTGTCCAAACTTGCCTCCCTCTGCTTCCTAGCCAAGGCTTCACTGGGAAATCAATCTCTCTGTATTTAACACTTCCTCTCAGCCCATTGTTTTCTGGGAACCTACAGATTTATAACCTGAGACAGCCCTCTGGAATAATTAGGCTTAGCAGGTTTTCAAAGGCTCACAACCAGCTTTCCAGCCTCCTGTTACTCCTTAGGCGAGAGGTGAGAGGTTGGTGCTGTGTGTTAGACAGGGTGAATCTTTGCAGCTATTTTCACTGTGGAAATCTCAGACGCTGATAGAATAACTTGTCTATAAACATCTCCTTGTAGTCAGTGTTTAGTCTCCTGCTTTCTGTACTGGAGACCTGACATACTTAGATGAAGCAAGAATATGTGGTTTGGTGAAAAGTTCCAGAATCCTTTTATGTGTTCTTTGAGTTATACAGACCATTGTAGTACAGGCCAGGGCCCTGCGATGCAGATCCAGGTTCCTCTGAGTTACACGCACATGTGCACCCTCAGTTCAGCCTGGCTGCAGACTTCTGTAGTCTTACACTACGTACCAGACATCAGTGATCAGTGGCTGGAGGCCCAAGATGATTTCCAGGGGCACCTGGAGATTGTAGCTTCCCAGAGCTTTGGCAAAACAGTCTCAAATATCAAAACTGTACAGCTTTCTCTGGCCTTCTTTTGATAGAATCAGGGCATGAATTAATGGGTGTCTTTGGCCTTCCAGCATCTCACCTGTCTTTGCCCCTCTTATCTCCTGCCCATATCCATCTTGATATTCAAACTCCAGGAAGTTTTATCCCTTTAGCTCCTCCAAGCATCTAGTCTCACCTGCCAACCGCTTCTCAGGCTCCCACTCCTGCAGAGCCCAGACTTTAGAATTATGACAGCATTAAGAAACAGAGGAGGTACTCAAAGTTTCATTTGGATAAAGCACTTTTTGAGGGAAAGGGAGAGGAAAGGATCTAGTCAGACAAGTTCTAGGCTAGAACTCAATCCCTCATTTCTGGCCTTTTCTCTTTGTCTTGAGGCCAGCCTGGGATGGTCAAAATAAAATAAGTGAATTGAATCAATAATTTACATACCAGAGGACACTTTCAGATTTTTTGAATAAGTCAAAAAATAATCATATGGTATAGAGAAGCTACCATATGGTAGAAGACTAATTTTAACCTGTTGTTAATGATGAGGAGACCTTCTATTCTTCTAAGTCACGTGATTGTATTTTGTGTCTGATTTCTCTAATGTTGACTTTGAAGTTTACAGATTCTAATGGTGGGTAAAAATTCTACTGAACAGAAAGGGGATTTGGAAGTATGAATTAGCCAGGCAGGTGTGGGAAAAGTTAGGCAAGTCATTTGAATACTTGATGGAGAGGGGATGCGGTAGCATCACCTTTCAGGTGGTTCAGAGAATTGTAAGAAAATTGCCCACTGCCTAAGAGTCTCTTTTTCACTAACTTACTACAGTGTCCGTAATTCATGCATTACAGTTTGCCTTCAGGATGACCTTAGAAAATGCAGTGTCCGGGAAGGAATAAAGTAACCTGTCATATAGTTCCCTGAAGGTGTCAGGGTCTTATTTATTGTTAGGAAGCCAGGAAAGGACTGGGAGATGGTGCCAAACTAAGGATAAACTCCTCTTGCTTTGTAATTCTGCTGAATGTGGATTCTGCACAGGGAATAAAATGGTATCAGCCTTGGAAAAGTCTAAGGTTCTTGGAGTGCCTGTGAGAGCAGAGATGGGAAAGATACTCAAAACTATACTCTGAATCAGTGGGCCAGCCTTCTTGGTACTGAGTAGAATGTCTCTGTGGGCAATCCATCAAGTTGTTCAGAGTTGTAATACAAAAAGTAGAGTCTCAAAAGCAATTTGATAGAAATTGCCTCTCCTAGTGAAATCTTTTTCACATTGATGGTAAATGTCCTGGAGGCCTAGGACGACTTGGACATAAAGGGACTGTTTTCTGTTTTTCTAGGTTTTTGTTTTATACTTGACACTGGGCTAGCTTGCTCTCCTACTCCTGGAACTCTTCCCAGGAAACCAGCAGTCACAGTTAGAACGTGAAAGCAACTTAGAGATAGATGATCCATTTTAACACCTTCACTTTGCAGATGAGGAAGCTGAAGCCCAGGGATGGTACTGATTTAAGAAGCAGAACTGCACAGAGGATGTGCATGGTTGGGAAGCAGACAAACCTGGGTCTACCACTTGGCAGTTGCGCAGACTTGTGCAAGTTAGTTAATATTTTTGAGCCTTGATTTCTTCTTCTGAGAGTTCTTAAGGAGCATCCACTCAAAGAAAAATTCAAAACTTGGCCGATATTATTATATTTGCTATTAGTTTTTTTAAAAATTGAGAGGTAATTCACATGATATAACATTCACCATTTTAAAATGTACAATTTAATGCTTATATTCACCATGTTGTGCAGTTATCACCACTGTCTAATTCTGGAACATTTTCATCACCTCCCTACAAAAACCCTGTATCTATTAGTTCAGTCACTCAGTCTTGTCCGACTCTTTGTGACCCCATGAATCGCAGCACGCCAGGCCTCCTTGTCCATCACCATCTCCTGGAGTTCACTCAAACTCACGTCCATCGAGTCAGTGATGCCATCCAGCCATCTCATCCTCTATCGTCCCCTTCTCCTCCTGCCCCCAACCCCTCCCAGCATCAGAGTCTTCTCCAATGAGTCAACTCTTCGCATGAGGTGGCCAAAGTACTGGAGTTTCAGCTTTAGCATCATCCCTTCCAAAGAACACCCAGGGCTGATCTCCTTCAGAATGGACCGGTTGGATCTCCTTGCAGTCCAGGGGACTCTCAAGAGTCTTCTCCAACACCACACTTCAAAAGCATCAATTCTTCGGTGCTTAGCTTTGTTCACAGCTCAACTCTCGCATCCATAGTGGTCAGTCTCAATTCTCCTTTCTTTCTGAACCCCAGCTCTTGGGAACCACCGATCTGCTTTCTATTTCAATGGCTCTCCCTATTTTGGACATGTCAAATAATGGAATGATACATATCCCTTTGAGACCTGGCATCTTTCAGTTAGCATAATGCTTCAAGCTTCCCCCATATTGTAGCATGAACTTCATTCCTTTTTGTTGCTGAATAGTATTCCACTGTACAGAGTTATCATATTTTGTCTCTCCATTCATCCATCAATGAAAATTTGGTGTAATTAGTATTGTTTTACATGGTTGGGCCAAAGCTATAATGAAAACTTGGGTGTCTAACTCTCAACCTGGTCCTGTTTTTAGTATCCCATCCGGTTTTTCATAATATCTGAACATATATATTGGATTAATAGTGGTGGTTTGCTCAAAGGAAACCAGTTCAGTTCAGTAGCTCAGTCCTGTCTGACTCTTTGTGACCCCATGAATTGCAGCATGCCAGGCCTCCCTGTCCATCACCAACTCCCGGAGTTCACTCAGATTTACGTCCATCGAATCAGTGATGCCATCCAGCCATCTCATCCTCTGTCGTCCCCTTCTCCTCCTGCCCCCATTCCCTCCCAGCATCAGAGTCTTCTCCAATGAGTCAACTCTTCGCATGAGGTGGCCAAAGTACTGGAGTTTCAGCTTTAGCATCATTCCTTCCAAAGAAATCCCAGGGCTGATCTCCTTCAGAATGGACTGGTTGGATCTCCTTGCAGTCCAAGGGACTCTCAAGAGTCTTCTCCAACACCACACTTCAAAAGCATCAATTCTTCGGTGCTCAGCCTTCTTCACAGTCCAACTCGCATATCCATACATGACCACTGGAAAAACCATAGCCTTGACTAGACGGACCTTTGTTGGAAATCCTTATAGCCTGCTAATTACTCTTATGATTTTATACCTTTCAAAGATTTTATCCAGTATGAAAAAAAAGTACACAATTCAAAAAATGAAATCCAAATATTGTAGCAAAATAGTGCTGGAACCAGGGTTCATTTTCTGGACCCTAGAAAGGCCTAGAAATACCTTTCATCTCACTGTGTTTCATGGAACAGCTTGGGGTCTATACAGGATCTTAAATCTACCTGGTTTTTATGTGTAAGTTCATTGCCATGGTTTACAGCCCAGAATCAAAGAAAGTTTTTTACTAGCTTTGGCTGATATTTGAGGACTCTTCTCTCTTGTTCATTTCACTTCAAGGCAAAAATTCAAAATTGTTCTCTTCTTTGGTTAGACAGTCACTGTCGTTGCAATACCCTGACCTTTATGTATGGGGAATATATGCCTTTGGCTCAGAACTTACTACATTTCAAACATGGCTGGTCCTCTCTCCTTCTGACCTGGTCCTTTTCTCACACACTCACTGCCACAGCTTTCAGGTCTGGTATTTAGACGTGGAGGGAGAGAGGCTGGTTTGGTATACTGGAAAATTTCTCTGTTTTCTACTAATTGAAAATGTAGGCACCATAGCCCCAGGCATTCTCTTTGTGGGGCATGAAGAAGGGAAGCGGGTCTGACTCGTTAAGGATTTAGTTGTTGACATTCTTTGCTTGGGAGCCAGTGATGTGTAGAATGTGGCAAGATTCCAATGGTTGAAGGCATTTCCCTGGGTTCATCTAGGGTTTGTGCTGCCTTATCTTTGGTGGCGTGAGTGGGGGATCCAGCCCAGCCTGGCTTGCTGACTTTGAGCAAGTGTTTTCTTTAGTGAAACTTTAATGATCTGGTCCTGGATGCTCCTAAGTACTCATCTCACTTGATGTTTTACTGTTATTCTCTAAGATCTGGAGGAGTAATTGTATATCAGGCTTCAAATGCATTAGCTCAGATGATTTCCTGCTTCTAAATGTTTGACGGTCCTCAGGTACATGTGAAAATCATTGAGCCTGGCCCTTGTCTTCCTCAAGCTTAACACCCCTCCTTCCACCCACCGTTCCTGGTTGCCATGGTTTCCAGCAGCCATGTTCATCCTGGTTGCCCTGTGTCTGCGTGTTTTCCACTTTGTTAGTATTCCTCTTCATGTGATGCCCAGACTGAAAGTGAGACTTCACGTGTTCTATGAACAGCCAAACTGGAGCCAATACCAAGAAATGAACCTAGTCCTCATTTCGTGCCACACACATTGGCTGGTGCTTCTCTGTTGGCTGCATCTTAATACAGCCCCTCCACTCTGCCCGACTCAGGGTCTTTTTTTTTCACCTTAACTCATGTGAGGCAGAGTTCCTCATGTGCTGGTTGTTGTTGTTTATTTTGCCTCAGTTTGACTCTCCAATCTGTGGCTTTTTAAATTTTGTTGGAATATAGTTGATTTATAATATTGTGTTGATTTCTGCTATACATCAAAATGACTCAGTTATAATATATATTCTTCTTCATACTCTTTTCCATTATGGTTTATCATAGGATATTCACTATCATTCCCTATGCTATATAGTAGGACCTTGTTGCTTCTATGTTCTGTATATAATAGTTTGTATCATGCAGTTGGTTTTTTGATCCCAAGGGCAGAACTGTACATTCCCCCCCAGTCTGATTTTTACATGTCCCCTGGACACTGGCAGTGTTGTCCCATCAGAACAATATGAATGGGAGGCTGACATCATTCTGATTCAACAAGTTGTTGAGCAAAATGAAGAATAATTAAAAAAAAGCCCAGTACATTAGGATTGGCCCTGTTAATAGAAAAATCCTTCTCTGAGTATCTTCATAGGGGACTTTCATGAATCATATTCAGTTCATGATGGTTTTTTGGTTTCTATGGGGGTTATTTCTAACATCAACAATTCAATAGATTGAATGGAGTGTGGAGCCTGTTTAAGAAGCTTAGTGCCTCGATCACTCTGCCAGGCTTTTAGTCACACGGGTTCCTTGTGGGCCATGGATGCGTCGATCCACTGCATTGTCCGTGGAGGATGTTTGGAGGGTTTTAACCGGCCCCTCTCTTTGCCTTGCAGTTACCTGGCTGAGCAGTGCTGGAATGGCGGCTTCATCTACCTGATCATGCTACGCCGCTTCAAGCACCAAGTCCATTCTCCTTATAACGGCAACAGTAGCAATAGCTCCGAACCAGGAGAGACACCTACCTTGGAGCTGGGGGACCGAACAGTGAAGAAGGGGAAGAGAGCAAGAAAGTTTGGGGTCATTGCCAGGCCTTCTACCCACAAAGCCACTGAAGAATCCAAGAGCAGCGCTGGCTGTGAATTGGACCACGACCCCGTGTCTGAGCTGGACAATGGCCTAGACCCTGCACTGGGAAACGGTCATGCTTTTGAGCTAGAAAATGGCCCGGATTTGCTCAAGGAGGTGGCTGGATCCCATCTAGATAGGTCGGAATTGGACAGAGGGACAGAGCCTAGAATTCCAAAGACAGATGCCCCTCTGCCCACAAGCAATGACAAACGCCGCTTCTCAAAATCTGGGAAGACGGACTTCCAATCCAGTGACTGCCTGGCACGGGTAAGGTTTGCTTTGATGGTAGAACCTGAATTTTCCATAAAATACTGTTTTCAGTTGTGTTTACAGTTTAGAAAATACACCTGAGATGACCTTGTATTTGGATACCAAAAGATTTATTAAGATAAATGATCAGAGGACATGATAATAACAACAACAAAATCCAAGTTATTTTATCCCACTTAAATAAAGAGCTAGTCAGTGATCCTAAGTGGAAAATTCAAGCCTTCTGTGGTGTAATTTGAGTCATATGAGGCCCAGATAACGTACTTGAACTGCATCATTATTTATCACTGCTGTCACCGGTGGAATTGCCACTGCAGGGCCAAGAATTCCTGGTGGCTGCTGATAGCATAAATATCCAAGCCTCAGTATTACACAGGAAGGATGTCCAACCTGCAGGGAAGCGTCTGCTTTTATTTTTAACACATCAAAACAAGCGACATTTTTAGGGGATTGTGTTACTATATTGCTAAATTCCAGTGAAGTCTGGAAACTTCCTAGAAATCTCTGAAACTGTGGTATCCAGCTGTGAGGGTCGGAGCTGGTCTTACCTAAAAGCAAAGCAGGTGTGGTCTATTCTGAATGGTAGTAGACACAGGTCTAGCCTCAAATGGTCTCCCGCATTATAACCAATACCTTCTTGTTAAGTTACTTTCTGTAGGGTCAGCGTGCTCATTCCAAGAACCCTCTTGGCCAGGTGTGCCTCTTGGTTCCTAAACAAATCAGTAACTAGTGAGATGGTTCCTGATTGGTTTCTTTTCTGACTCAGGAGATGCCCTCTAAGGATGAAAGAGAAAGTTAGAAAGATGGAAAATGGGCACAGAGGAAGTATCAAGTTCAGCTTTGCAGTCTGGAAAAAGGTGCCGTAGGAGTGAATGTAATTTCTAGTAAGGCTAGCTCATGAATATTTTTGCAGCTGTAGCCTATCTGCATAATGAGTTGAGAAGAATCAAAATAACACCTGTCTTAAGGGACTCACTGTGTTCCTTCATTTGAAGCTGGGTGACCTTCATAGAACCTTACACAGAGGAGGTGTATTTGTAGATGAAATGTACAAACCAGAAGAAAAAAAATGTTTCTAATAATGATTTTCTACCAATTTTATGCCCCTCTTCCCCAAAAGGATTAAAAACAATAAAAAGATTATAATATACACCTCTCCCCCAAATTAAGGGCAATAGAAGTGTTATAGTATGTTCCTTATCAATGAATACTATATCTTGATATGATTTTTTTCTGATGATGATCAGATTGTGAATATGCAGAAAGCCTAAAGTGAAAAATGCAAGTTGGGCAATATTGGTTCAGTTTGAAGGTTTAAGGTACCAAAGGTTTAGGGTGGAATCTCATATACAGTCCAAAGAAGTCCTTTGGCCTAGGACAAAGTGGGGATAATGGAATGATTTTCAAGGAAAAAAGTGCCGCACCAAACTTTTAAAAGAGTACCATCCTCTGCTCATCTTAATTAAAAGCAGTAACCTAAAATTGGATTTCTGGATTAGATTCTCTTAAGACTGCACATACCAGAATTCCTTTGCCTGGTTTTTGCACTCAACATCAAATGTTCCAGAAAATATAAATGAAAGGTGAAAAAAAGCAAATCTTCATCTCTTGTCTTGGAACTTTTTTTTTTTTTTTTTTGAAGCCCCATGCTTATATTAAAAGGAGAAACTTGCTATCTGGAGTTCTTCATAACTGTTCTAAATCTGCAGACTGATTATTGACCTCAGGTTGTACGTTTGGTCTTGAAAAGTCAGAATGGGCCCCACACCTTTTCAGGCATGAATATTTCAGTACCTTTTGCAACCCCAGAAGTATCTTCATTAGATGCGTTTGCCTGGGATTGATCATGTTGACAAGAAGTGGATCTTCACAGCTTTCCTCCTCCTCTTGGTGGCACCCAGACTTGGTGGCACCCAAAAGACCTTAACAGAAGGCTGCTTAGGTTCTTGGGATGGCTAGATGTGTATTTTTATTTCAGGATGAGCCCAAGGTCATGCTAAAATGGGATTTCCAGAAAAACAAAAATTAGCTATTTACCTCTTAAGCCTTTGGGGGAAAATTCCACTCTATTTGAGTAATGGGAGATTAGACATGTCGGCGTTGTTCCGTTTCTGCTTTATTAATGATTTAATATATCTACAGAGACTTAATAAATTACAGACAAGGCTCATGATCATTCAGACCATTTTTATTTGTCAGCTACTTCTTTTTCATAGACTGTTATTTCTTACAGGAAAATAAATCCTCAGACTTTGTTTTTACATTTTTATTCTCCCTTATTAGACCTATAGGAAATATTTCAACAAATATCTCCTTTTAAAGTATGGCTTGTTTCTATAAAATATTAACACAGAATGATACACATGCAAACAGATGAATTTTTAAAAATACAAAAGTTGGGCCCATCTTCAAAAGCCCAGGAATCTCTTAGGATATAGATATACAATTTTAGAAATGAATTCAGACTTCCTTACTCTCTTGTCTAGTAAAGCTCATTACTCACCCAAGGTGACATGTACACTGTGTATTTTTGTAATGCTGCACGGTAAAAATGAATGCAACCAAACTTAGTTATGTAACAATGAAAAAAAATTCTACCATTTGTCAGTCAAGAGAGCTTATTCACAGCTGGCATGTGTGTCTATGCATCCATTTGCAGTCTTAGCCTGGTACCCAAAAATCCACCCTGTGCCGTGCCAGACCTCCTGTAAGTGGTTCAGCAGAGACCTCAAAAAGGCTGCCAGAGCTCTAAATCTGCAGGAAAGTGTGTGAAACTCAGGAGGAGAGTCAACACTGAGGACATCTCCTGGGTGGTCCCTGATGTTTGCATCTGGCAGAGGCAGCGGGAGAATGGTCCTCTTCTAGGAAGACCCCACAGTCATGGGGTGAACATACATGCTTTACATGGTAATGTCTCTAAGTTCACATCTGCCTTCACCTCTCTTCGGAGCCCTCAGCTTTTTACCAGCCATCTTCAGGATGTCTCCATCTCTGATATTTCACATCATGCCAGAAACTGGATGTATGGCATTCCCGCACCACCAAGCCCATTCTAACATTTCAGGTCTTACCATCCACAGAGGTGCCTGAGCCAGAAACCTGAGATTCAGCTAGTGATGACTTGCCCTGGATTGTGCAGAACTTTCCTGGTTTTTCACTGGCAATTCCATATCCTGGGAAACGCCTTTACCCAGCCAGATTGGGACAGTTGGCATTGTGGAGTTAGCTGGAATGCTGCCTTCTCTCAAAGAAGAAAATGGAAACCCACTCCAGTTTCTTGCCTGGGAAATCCCATAGACAGAGGAGCCTGGTGGGCCATCATCCATAGGGTCACAAAGAGTTGGACACTACTTAGTGACAACAACTACCTTCTCCCTTACAGCAAGTCCAGTCAGCCCCTGAATCTGGGCTGCTCCCGCTCCCTTAGGGATGTCCACCCTCTCCACCGCTCTGTGCCCCATCCTGCAGCTTTGCTTCAGGGCCAGGCTGCTGTCATTTCTCACCCATGGTCACAGTAGTCTGCACCGCTCCCGTTTCCATCCCATCATCAACTGTCCCATTGCAGCCAGAGGGACTTTTCTAAAGAGCACATCTTACCATGCACACTGCAGCTGAAACCACTTGGTGGTCCACTTGCCTTTGGGGTAATCCCCGAACACCTCGGCTTGACATAGCACATAAGGAAGGCCCTTCATCACCTGATTCTCACTGCTCTCTTTCCTCCCTGATTTGGGCTGAATTCGTGTTTTCAAAATGCCATGCTCGCTCTTGTCTCTGAGCCTTTGCCATCTCTGCCCCAGTTTAGTGCATTGCCTCCGGGAGCTGGTGATGGACAGGGAGGCCTGGCGTGCTGCGGTTCATGGGGTCGCAAAGAGTCGGACACGACTGAGCAACTGATCTGATAATGAAGACACAGAAGAGCCCCAAGCCTGAGAGATGGGACACCAAGTTCCAGCCCTGGTTCTTCCATCTCCAGCTCTGTGGCCTTCAGGCTGCCATGTCCTTTCTTTTTTTTTTATTTTTTTATTTTTTTCATGTCCTTTCTCTGAGCTTGTTTTCTTACCTCCAAGCTGAGCTTTTTGGTCTGACGGAGGAATTTCAACTCTGACATTATGATCACATGTTTCTTCATTTCTTACTGATCATTCTAAGTAAGAAGGGATAAGCAAACTATCTCAAAAATAAGTTTTCAGTTGAAGCCAGAGCATTTACTGCAGTGAAATTCTGGCTCTATGATGTGTCTTCTCACTTTTGGGGCAAAGATGCTGTTGTAACATTTTATTTTGGGTTCCAGCAGATGAGGTCATTTAAATGCTGCTGTGGCAACTCCCTTTAATATACTACCCCTGTTTTTGGTAAATAAATCCCTCTGTTTGCCTTCGTGGAGAGACGCATGTGTGAGCTCACACAGTAATTGGCGGTTTATAGGAAAGGGTAGCACTCCAACATTAATACAGACGTCCATAGCATCCAATTTTGCGTGGTTTGGCTTTTTCTCAACAGACTGACAAAGTCTCATTGCCCTTTCAGCCAGCGTAGAAGGAAGCAAAAGCCCAAGCCATCTGTCTAGACAGGGTCTGCTTCAGAACTCTGTCATCTCTACAACTGGATCTGTGTTCACACTCTGAATGTTGGCAAACGTGCAGGTCTCCCATCTTGGCGAACTTCTTAATGTCAGTCTCGATAACTTTGAAGACCCCTAAGATTATGGCAAACATTCTCTGTTTGTTCATTCAGTGACATTTATGCAGTATTGTGATGTGCTAGGCACTTTTCTAGCTGCTGGAAAATCCATTGGTAAATGAGAGACAAGGTTCCTATCTTGTGGCATTTATCACATATAAGGGGCCACAAGCAATAAATAGATAAAAAAAGAAACCAGAGTGTTAGATGCTGACCACAAGTACAATAAATGAAATAAAACAGAGTGAAGTAAAAGATGCCCCAGCAGTGACATGGGCAGGGGGCCAGCTGACATTGGGTGTCAGTGAAGACCTTATTAAAGAGGCCATGTTTCAGCTGAAGACTGAGTGTCAGGAGGAGAGCAGCCCTGCAGAATCTGGGGGCAGGATGTTTCTGGTGAGAAACTAACATCCAAAGGTGCCATAAGACAGGAATAATAGAATACTCTGGTAGCAGAGACTGCAGCATAGTGAGTGATAGGGAGAGGACTAGGAGGTGATGTGAAAGACGAGATTACAAAAGTTCGTGTTTACCATTGCAAAGTGTGGACCTTATTCTGTATCTAGTGGGGAGCTGTCAGAAGGTTTAAGTTAAATGCGTCATGATATTTTTCTTTAAAGTTTATCCTACATGCGTAATAGAGAATAGTGGCTTGTGAGAGGTAAAACTTAAAAATGGAGACCAGATCGGAGACTATGATAACCCAAGCTGGTGACTCATTAGGATGGTGGCAGAGAAGAGGAGCAGAGGTGAGATGGATGTGGATCTCACTTACGGTTTAAGTACAGGGAACCAGAACGATGAACCAAAGACAGTCCTTGGGTTTTTGGTTTGCATATCCTCTTAAGCTTGAACCGATGATATTGCTGTTCCCGTTGAGATTACAAAGCCAGGAAGAAAGGAGACTCTACTGGTGTGTGCAGAAGATACCTAAGTGGAATCGTGAGAAGACAGTTGGCAGTATACTTGACATTACTGTATTTAAGTTGGCCTGTTGGGTTTTAGCTAGTTCCAGCTTTAGACTAATAAACTTTAGACACTGATTTTATTTTTAACTGAACACTGCTTTCATCTGTAGGCAGCTAGATTTAATGCGACAGTTGCACAATTAAGACTGATAGCATCTGCCTTTTCCTGCTTCTGACTTCCTTTGTGTTCCTTGGAACCCCTTCATTAGAAGATCAAGAAATTCCATGGTGAGGAAACGTACATCATTTTCTTTGAATTCTCCCTTTTAGTTCCTACTATCTGTTATGGCAGGGGAATCATCTTATTGGTTAAAAGTGAGAAAGAAGACCTGTTTCTGGGCTAGTATAATTAGGGGCTTTATTATCAATTGGTCATTTCTGCCCTATGAAGCTTTTTCAGATTTTTTTGATGTGAACCATTCTTTTTATTTTAAATTTTTAATTTATTGTAATTGCTTTACAATATTGTGTTGGCCTCCACCATCAATTCAGTTCAGTCGCTCAGTCATGTCCGACTCTTTGCAACCCCATGAATCACAGCACGCCAGGCCTCCCTGTCCATCACCAACTCCCGGAGGTCACTCAGACTCATGTCCATCAGGTCAGTGATGCCATCCAGCCATCTCATCCTCTGTCGTCCCCTTCTCCTCCTGCCCCCAATCCCTCCCAGCATCAGAGTCTTTTCCAATGAGTCAACCCTTCACATGAGGTGGCCAAAGTACTGGAGTTTCAGCTTTAGCATCATTCCTTCCAAAGAAATCCCAGGGTTGATCTCCTTCAGAATGGACTGGTTGGATCTCCTTGCAGTCCAAGGGACTCTCAAGAGTCTTCTCCAACACCACAGTTCAAAAGCATCAATTCTTCGGTGCTCAGCCTTCTTCACAGTCCAGCTCTCACATCCATACATGACCACAGGAAAGACCGTAGCCTTGACTAGACGGACCTTTGTTGGCAAATAGAACAATGCAAGTGAGCCACAAGTACACATATGTCCCCTCCCTCCTGAACCTCCTCCCCACGGTCCCCTTCCCAGCCCTCTTGGTTGCCAAAGAGCGCTAGGTTAAGCTCTCTGTGCCCATGCAGCAGCTTCCCCACTGGCTAGCTAGTTTATACCTGATAGTACATATGTGTCTACTCTCTGTCCTCATCCCACCCTCCCCCTCCTCCGTGTGGCCAAAGTCTGGTTTTTATATCTGCATCTCTCTTCCTGCCCTGCAAACAGGTTCATCAGTACCATTCTTCTAGATTCCATATTTATGCATTAATATATGAAATTTGTTTTTTCTTTCTGACTTTCTTCACTCTGTATAACAGGCTCTAGGTTCTTCCACCTCACTAGAGCTGTCTCAAATTTGTTCCTTTTTATGACTGAGTAATACTCCATTGTATATATGTACCACAACTTCTTTTTCCATTCATCTGCCAGTGGACATGTGGGTTGCTTCTATGTCCTAGCTGTTGTAAATAGTGCTGCTATTAACATTGGGGTATATGTGTCTTTTTCATGTATGGTTTTCTCAGAGTATATGCCCAGTAGCAGAATTACTGGGTCATATGGTAGTTTTATTCCTAATTTTATTAAGGAATCTCCATACTGTTCTCCACAGTGGCTGTATCAATTTGCATTCCCACCAAGAGTGCAAGAAGATTCCCTTTTCTCCACACCCTCTCCAACATTTATTGTTTATAGATTTTTTGATGATGGCCATTCTGACTGGTGTGAATTGCTAACTCATTGTAGTTTTGATTTGCATTTCTCTAATAATGAGTGATGTTGAGTATCTTTTCTTGTTTTTGTTGGCCATCTGTATGTCTCTTTGGGGAAAAGTCTGTTTAGGTCTTCCTCCCACTTTTTGATTGGGTTGTTTGTTTGTCTAGTATTGAGCTGCCTGAGCTGCTTATGTGTTTTGGAGATTAAGCCTTTGTCAATTGTTTCATTTGCAATTATTTTTTCCCCATTCTAAGGGTTGTCTTTTCATCTTGTTTATAGTTTCCTTTGCTGTGCAAAAGCTTTTTAAGTTTAATTAGGTCCCACTTGTTTATTTTTGTTTTTATTTCCATTGCTCTAAGAGGTGGGTCATAGAGAATCTTGCTGTGATTTATGTCAAGTAGTGTACTGCCTGTGTTTTCCTCTAAGAGTTTTCTGGCCTTACATTTATGTCTTTAATCCATCTGAGTTCATTTTTGTGTATGGTGTTAGGAGTTCTGTTTTCATTCTTTTATATGTGGCTGTTCAGTTTTCCCAGCACCACTTATTGAAGAGGCTATCTTTTCTCCACTGTATATTCCTGCCTCCTGTGGCCGTGGACCATTCTTAAAATCTTTATTGAATTTGTTACAATATTGCTTCAGTTTTATGTTTTGGTTTTTTGGCCAAGAGGCATGTTGGATCTCAGCTCCCTGATCAGGAATCAAACCCACATCTACCTCATTGGAAGATGAAACCATGACCACGGGACCTTCAGGGAAGTCCCCCTCTGAAGCCATTTATATTAGATACGTGGTTTGGTTTTGTCTTTAACTAGTTGCGTGCATCTTGGGCCAGGGGTGTGGAGTGGGTTTGTGGGTGCTCTCCATGAATACTGTCTTTAACTCCTCTGTCAGGGTAAACATTTAGCCCGTCCTTTCCCCATGATCATAGTTCTGCATTTTTCTTGTCACAAGTCCTATTTCTAAAAGCATTTAAGAATTACAGCTGTATCCAGTATTGTCACATCCTCTGTGAACCATACCTAACATCTTCTGTTAGGCAAAGGAGAGTAGGATGGGAGAAAATGATGGTGTACTTAGTCATAGGGATGGATAGGTTTCTACTAATTGGGCTAAAACTAAAGGGATTTTCTTATATCTGGGCTCTAATAGTGGCTCCTGTTGTTCTTGGGAAAGAGTTCCACAGCTTTTCTGTACTGGGGGAGAGAGGAACACTGCCCCACATCTTCAGGACACCAGGAGCCGTGGGATATCTTCCAAGGGGAAAAAAAAGAGTCAGCCCACCATCTGTGCTCATTTCTTACCTGCTCCATGAGGCCCAGGGAGGCAGCCACAGGACTGGCCTGTGTGTAGATGCAGGATGCTCAGCTCGCCAAGACAACAGCTAATCAGCACACCCCCGCATGTGTTCTCTTTGGTTCTCCACCTGGCATACAGTCTCATGTACTGGAAGTATTGAAAGTTGCTGTCTCGGGGTAATTCTCAAGGATGGCTTCTTGGAAGGAATGAAGCTGTGAGAGACTCTGAAGGCAGGAAGGCTGTTCCTGAATGGGAAGGAAAGGTGTTCCAGAGGTCAGAGGCAACAAACCAAAACCCGGGGAGTCCAAAGTGAGACGATGGGATGATGTAGAGCTTGTTGACAAGTTCATGAACTACTGTGGTAAGCCAGTGACTTCTGAAGTTACATTTGGCCAGACAGGCTTCATGGGCTTGTGGTCAGTGGATGGAGGAGACAGCTGGCATCACCACCGCATGTTGCTGGAATTGTGGGGGCCCCGTGAGCAGCCCTGGGCTTGGAAAAGAGTAGGACCCGAGAAGTCTCTGTCCGCTAACAATTTCCCTAGACATTCCTGTTGCTGCACATCAGTGACCATTCCACATCTGTTTTTTTTTACTGTCGCATAAAGCTTCATTTTAGTTTCTGACAGCATGCACTTCAGATTTTCTAAATGCCTCACATTTTTTCTCTTTTGCACACAGCTTGAATGGGCAGGTTGCCTGTTTTGGGGGAGATGATTGCTTTGTCTGTATTGGGCCTTAGCAGTTCCATTGGACCGTCGTGGTGAATGGAGAAAGCAGATGGTTTTTACTTTATAAACTGAGGAATGCATTGGAACCCCTACCTGTATACGTAGAGCTAAAAAGGACTTTGGGATGAGCCTAAAGTCAGACTCCCAGATAAAACCACTTTGGAAGCTTTTACTTTCGTTTCTCTGAATAGCCAAATGTCTGTGGGAACTCCAGTGTTTTGCAGTGGATGTATCTTTGTGTCCTTGGAATGGAATACAGAGTCAAAAGGAGAATGAACCAAAGCAGTTCAGAGGATTTAGAGACCCTTTTTTTGTTGTCTAGTCATTCAGTCACGTCCAACACTTTTGTGACCCAAAGACTGTAGCCTGCCAGGCTCCTCTGTCCGTGGGATTCTCCAAGCAAGAATACTGGAGTGGGTTGCCATTTCCTTCCCCAGGGGATCTTCCTGACCCAGGGACCGAACCCGCATCTCTGCAAGTCTCCTGCATGGCAGGCAGATTCTTTACCACTGAGTCACCAGGGAAGCCCTAGAGACCTCTATTAGTTTTTAAAAATGATTGATTTGGGGAAATTCCTGGCAGTCCAGTGATTAAGACTCCATGCATCCAGTGCTGGGGGGTGTGGGTTCAATCCCTGGTCAGGGAACCAACACCCCACACAGCCAAAAAAATAAGTGAAATAGAAAGGATAGATTTTTATAGTTGTTGTAGCATTTTTTAATGTTTTTAAAGAGCATATTGACCAATGTATGTTGATAACAAATACACCAGTGAATTTCCTATTTTGATTTCTCCAAGATCTCATTCACATGTTTCAAGAAGTTTAAGATTCAATTCAGTGTGACGTTTTTAACATTTATGCGGGTGTAAGTCACATATGGTTACTGATTAACATTTATTTGTATCTTACTAGATGTCAGGAGCATTGCTGCCTGCTTCCTGTCTCATTTAATCCTAACACCAGACTTGGAAGTTTTAATAATAATCCCTACTTTAAAGGCAGGGAAACTGAGGTTTTGAGGCCTCAACTGATTTTCATAAGTACTAAGTGGTAGAGCTTGGCTCAAACTAGTTGATGTCTCCTGGCTCTGTCTTCCTTTCATCTCCCTTTATTAATTAGTAGGTGTCATAAATAAACAGAATCCAGACACAGACAGTGTTTACTCACATAGTGGTATCTGGGTTTCAGGCAGAAGAGCTTTACTTAACAGGATCCTGGTCAGGGAATTCACACATCACCTTTGCCGTGCTTTCCAAAGTCATCTCCACTGGCCCCAGGTGGCTCATTCAATTTAATTAAAATGAAATGAAACATTCAGTGTCTCCTTTGCTAGCAGCCACATTTCAGGCATTCGACAGCCACCTGTGGCTGGTGGCTCTCCTGTTAGGTGATGCAGACACAGAACACTCCTGCCGTCATAGAGAACTGGATTGGGCAGCACTGACTGCTTTGGTCCAACCTGTAGTTTTCTCATCGGTGGGCCTCTGCAGTGTCGGTCAACAAGTGATGGGACTCGGCCAGACGTCCAGCTGCCCCTCCTGTGACAATGGTGCGTGTCTGTCCAGATGCTTCACGGTGTACTCACTTTTTCTTCCAAGGAGGAAGTTGGCCGGATATGGAAGATGGAGCTGCTTAAAGAATCGGATGGGCTGGGAATTCAGGTTAGTGGAGGCCGAGGATCAAAGCGCTCACCTCACGCTATCGTTGTCACCCAAGTGAAGGAAGGCGGTGCCGCTCACAGGTGACTGGATAACTCTCCCCTTTCTCTGCTTCCTGGTCCTCCCCTCCCCTGCCCCTGGGTGCTGGGGGGATAGTCAAAGGCCTGGTGATTACAGCTTAGAAGGAAGGTGCTGGAGCATGGCAGGAAATCAGGCACGAGCGGTTCTAATTAAATACCCTTCTGAGCACAGGAAGTGGCTAACGGGTGGGGCCACTGCACGAAGGAGGGATTAGATTCCTTTCTAGTCCAGTTTGAGTGTCAAGTGAATGTTATCCTGAGTCTGGGGATGCCGGTGACACGTGGTTCCTTATCCAGAGCGTACCACGTGGTGGAACACCACATCCTTCACCTCGTCACTGTGGCTGACGACTCGGGAAAGTGATGGGGTTCAAACATGACCACAGTTCACCTGCCACGTCACGGCTGTCAAGATTTGACACACATGTAGACATGTATGTCTTGGTCATGCAGATGTGGAGGGAGAAAAGTAAATGTAAGTTTTCTCCTTGAGACCTGAAAACCGTTCGTACTCTAAAGCTACTTTTTTTAACCTAAACAGTCATCTGAAGTAGGAAGATGGGTGGTGCTTAGGCAGAACACATCAAAGAAGTCCATATTGAGTCAGAGGGAGGTAGCCGTCCCCAGATGGAAGGCATGCTCCTACTATGTGGCTGATTGCTCCTGTATACATAGGGCATCTACTATTTGCAAAGCACCATAGGGTATATTCATATATTGGATGTCCATCTGTATAGAATAAGTGGGTAAAGGTGGAATTTCACTGATGAGGGAGGTGATTCCGGTCTGGAATTAGTATTCAGCCCAGGTACCCTGATGCTGAAAGGGAAATGGCAAACCAGAGCAGTCATGGCCTGCCCAAGACCTTGATGGCTCTCAAAAACATATCTCATTAGGTGAAGTTGAAGGAGCTTGAAGTATTTGGTCTGAAGAATAGAATACCGAGGAGAGGACCAGTGCACAGATTATCAAGGTGTTCAATGCTCACTGGTCCCATAACTAGAAAGTATGATCCTGTTAGCCTGAGTAGAGAAGAGATTAACTGCAGGTGTCACTTATCTGGGTGGCGGTAATTACTGAAGATTTAAGACCTTAGGTAGTTCATAGCCAGAAAAGCATCATCACACGTCCCAAAGCTTTAAAGATTCTCATCAGATAGCCATTTCCCCATTACTCCTAGGTCTTTGGAAAGTTGGCAATTAGGAAATTCCTGTGCCCAGAGCTGAGCTTAAATAGAACCGTTCTTATCCATTTTTCAAGTGAGCCATTTTTTAATGGGTCTCACCATTTTCTTACACCCCTAGCCTGTATGTGTGTATGTGTCTGGGTGTTTAATTCACGTGTGGGGCATTCTAGTTAATAACTGGAGCTGAGAAAGATGGGATCAAAGCAGAAAATAAGAAGAACAGAGACGTGGATGGCTTGATGGTGGTGTGGATAAGTAAACCCAAGGATGCTGGCCCAGACCACTGTGTTCTCCAGTATTCCTGAATGCCTCTCCTTCAAAGAGCTTGCCCTCATGCCTCCTTGAGCTTCCAGTGTGCTTATTCACCATGGTTTCCCTCTTTCTCTTCTCTTTCCATCCCAACCATCTACTGTGATTCTTAACATTTCTCTGCTTTAGGGATTTTTGAAGGACAGAAAGCAGAGATTGTCAGCAGTCTCTCATGCTTCCTGTCTTCTGTTAAAGCCTAAATTCATAGAAAAGATAATGATATATGCCCTAGAGGACGTAGAGAAATAGTGAGGGAGAGGAGGGGATGGAAGTTGGTTAATTTGTTGAAAGAAAGCAAGGAGGAGAGAGTCTACAGACTGGAGAGAAAAACACTGGGGTGAATCTGTGTGAGAGACAAGCGTGAGTGCCACCCTTGAATCCTGGGTGCTGATACAAAGCCTTCAGAGGGGATGGTGGGACCTGGGCTTTGGGACTCTCAACTTTACCCAATTTCCCATCTCATATTTAGCAGTGGGGATGAAGAGCCTCTGGCTGCTTTGGGATCATGGGAGACCAGGCCATTGGAGGCTCAGTTGGCATCCACAGAACTGTTGACCCCCTATGACTGATGACACCTGCCTGGTGTTCTGTAACCGTCTGTCCCCTGAACCTCTGTAGGGCAGGCAGACCCCGTGGTGACTGGACCTCCTTCCAGCCCAGTAGGAAGGAAGCTCCAAGTCCTTCACTTAACAAAGAGAACACATTTGCATACCTGTGATGTACACTGCGTCTATTCCCTGCAACAGCAGTGACTTAGGCAGTTTCTTTGTTCATTTTCTGTTCATCCGTCTGCTTATGGAGCTTGGCGGCAGAGACACAAGGAAGAAGGGGGCAGTTTGAGACTTGACCCCCAAGGCCCCATGACTCTTGGACGTGGGGGTTACAGACACATGAGGTGCAGGGTCTCAGGTGCCACAGAGGAAATCCGGGCAACAGTGTGTCACCTGGGGAGGGAGGGACGGGTGTTAGGGAAAGATTCCTGGTGAGCTTTGGATACCTTTGTTCTTATGGGGCTCAACTCAGAGACTTAGCTAACGACTCAGTCACAAGGGCAGGATGGCAGGTAGGACTGAGAAAAGAAAGACTTTAGTATCCTAAAGATTTGGGGTCTTGATTCCTCTCCATCATGTCTCCACCTGCATGGGAGGTGTTTCATTGACATTGATGTAGGATGTGGTGGTAACTTACGATCGTGCCTGTAACTAAGGGACCATCTGAAATCATGAAGCTCCTAGTCTCTGCTAACGGGGCATCTGGACCCTGACAGAAGGATGAACGGCCCCACCCCAGCTGTCCCCCTCTTCCATACTCCACCGTAGCCCATTTTGGACGGTCCCCTTCTGACACCCCTCCCCAACTCCAGGAAGATGGCCCTTCCCAAGCCTAGAACATCTTGACGAGGGATTTTTTTTTTTTTTTTTTCCCGTCTCCATTTCCTCAGGGATGGCAGACTATCCTTAGGAGATGAGCTGCTGGTAATCAATGGTCACTTACTAGTCGGGCTCTCCCACGAGGAAGCTGTGGCCATTCTTCGCTCAGCCACTGGAGTGGTTCAGCTGGTGGTGGCCAGCAAGGTAGGTGGATTTTTTGTTTTGTAAAATATTTTGAATGGCAGTGGTAGATTTGGTTGTGAGCCCTCCCCATGAACCCCCTCACCCCTGCCCCCAACACATGCATACTCCCCTTTGCTTGGGCCAGGCAAATAGCCATGATTCTGCAGTGCAAGCCCACAAGGGGCCCTGAGCTTAAGGGCATTTAATCATCTTGGCCATCTTTTAAGAGTCTTTATAAGGTGATGGCACTCCACTCCAGTACTCTTGCCTAGAAAATCCCATGGACGGAGGAGCCAGGTAGGCTGCAGTCCATGGGGTCACAAAGAGTCGGACACGACTGAGCAACTTCACTTTCACTTTTCACTTTCATGCATTGGAGAAGGAAATGGCAACCCACTCCAGTGTTCTTGCCTGGAGAATCCCAGGGACAGGGGAGCCTGGTGAGCTGCCGTCTATGGGGTCACACAGAATCGGACACGACTGAAGCGACTTAGCAGGGCTTCTCTGGTAGCTCAGCTGGTAAAGAATCTGCCTGCAAAGTGGGAGACTTGGGTTCGATCCCTGGATTGGGAAGATCCCCTGGAGAAGGGAGCAGCTACCCACTCCAGAATTCTGGCCTGGAGAATTCCATGGTCTAGGATATAAAGGCAATGGCACCCCACCCCAGTACTTTTGCCTGGAGAATCCCATGGACGGAGGAGCCTGGTAGGCTACAGTCCATGGGATCACTAAGAGTCAGGCACGACCGAGTGACTTCACTTACACTTTTCACTTTCATGCATTGGAGAAGGAAATGGCAACCCACTCCAGTGTTCTTGTCTGGAGAATCCCAGGGACGGGGGAGCCTGGTGGGCTTCCGTCTATGGGGTCGCACAGAGTCGGACACGACTGAAGCGACTTAGCAGCAGCAGCAGCAGGATATAAAGAGTTGGACACGACTGAGAGACTTTCACGATAGGCTTATCTAGGAGATTAAAAGGCAACAAAAGGACTAAGGAAAAGGGATGAGTGGGAGAAAAGACAGGATAGAGAGAATAGCAACTGGCCCAAGGGGAAACCAAGGAGGTGATATGGAAGCAGGGGCAGGAGGGAGGTGACACGCCTCTGGAGATGCACATCTTCTAGGACCTGCAGGAAGGAGGTTGGGGCAGCATGGGCAGGCTGCAGGCCCAGGCTCTGATCCCCGGCAGCACACAGCATCAGTACTGGAGGAAACCTTGTAAACCTTGCTTGTCCAGCTGCACCCCCTCCCATCCTCCTTAGTTTTACAAATGACCCGGAGAGACAGAGCTTCCGAGGGGCCTCGATGCTGCTGACAGTGCTGGGACCCTGACTCTCGCTATGATGCCGAGTCTGGCCATGCCCTCTGTCTGGATGCCACCTCTTCTTCACGAGGCCTCAGGCTGGGGCTCCTTTCACCTCCACCCACCAGAGCATGTGAAACTAGTGCTGAGGTCTGGGACCCCCATCTGCTCTCTCTCCAAGGTCTCACCGGCCTTTGAGCACCGCAGAGAGGCAATGGGATACCGCGGCTGCGGGACAAGGGGAGGAACAAGGGCTGTCTGGGTTCTGTCTGCTCCATTGTCTGATGAGATGGTGACATCCATGAGCCCAGGGGAGAGCCCTCAGGACTTGGGGGCTAGTGCAGTGGAGCCACGGGGCTTCATTCCAGTTCATCCTGGATCCAACTCAGGGGAGCACTGGTGTGAGCCACCCCATCCTTAACCCTTCCCAGCAATAGCTCTCACCAGGATGGCTGATTTCTCCCAATTATCCTTGATGTTACTTTTGAACCCTGCATCCACAGGTTTTTATTTATTTTCCTTCTTAGATTTTGTGTGCTCAATCACGTCTGACTCTGGCTCCCCTTTCCATGAGATTTCTCAGGCAAGAATACTGAAGTGGATTGCAGTTTCCTCCTTCAGGGGATCTTTCCAACTGTGTCTCTTGTGTCTCTTGCATTGGCAGGCAGATTCTTTACCACAGGCAGGCAATGGCACCCCACTCCAGTACTCTTGCCTGGAAAATCCCATGGACAGAGGAGCCTGGTAGGCTGCAGTCCATGGGGTCACAGAGTGGGACACAACTGAGCGACTTCACTTTTGTTTTTCACTTTCATGCATTGGAGAAGGAAATGACAACCCACTCCAGTATTCTTGTCTGGAGAATCCCAGGGACAGGGGAGCCTGGTGGGCTGCCATCTGTGGGGTCACACAGCGTCAGACACGACTGAAGCGACTTAGCAGCAGCAGCATCAGCACTTCCTGGGTTTAATAAATAGGAGAGTATTTTGAGTCATCTGAAAAATCTACTTTCCCCCTTTATGCTTCGCTGGTGGCTCAACTGGTAAAGAATCCGCCTGCAATGCAGGAGACCTGGGTTTGATTCCTAGGTTAGGAAGATCCCCTGAAGAAGGGAACAGCTACCCACTCCAGTATTCTAGCCAGAGAATTCCATGAACTGTATAGTCCATGGAGTCGCAAACAGTCAGACACGACTGAGCAACTTTCACTTTCTCCTTTATACCATGTACCCCAAAACCTTCTTCCAACCAGAATTCAGAGCTTGGCAAAGACTTGGCAGGAAGAGCTGATGCTGAAGCCTTGGAGGCAGGAATTGAGACCTTCTCCATTCATACATCCCATCTTTGCCTCCCAGAGATGCCGTGGGCATCCTCTCCCTAGGAGTAGAGCAGGAGCAAAGCCAGGGATGCTCTCGGTCAGCCTGGTGGATCCCACAAGGAGGGAAAGGCTGAAACAAATTCCTCATTTGACCAGATGTGGTGGGAATTTGAAAAGCATTATTAGTTCTTACACACACACACCCCACCTCCCCAAGCTTGCAGCTTAACCGCGCAGGGCTCTCTGCACAGGCATTAAAGCATGTCCACCAAACCTTTATTTCTGGACTGACTTCTTTCTCCTACTAGTTTGAAAAGTGGGAAAGAAATCTCTTCTATGCCAGTCATTATACGTAAACAACACAAAGAAAATACAAAAACAAAAAATGACCCCTCATGGATAAAACTAGTGATTAAAGTTTGAGATTTTTGAAAACAGACATCACTCATCAACTTAAAGGAAGAAAGACAGTACTGTACTGGGTGCCCCTGGGCGCCGGCTGCTTTATACCTACTGTCTCATTTAATTCTTAAAGTGAATCCCGTGAGAGAGCCATTAGTTCTTCTTATTCAGAAGATGAGATTAAAATCTAAGTGGTAAATTAATCTGTCCAGAGGTAATGCAGGCGGTGGGTGGCAGAAGCAGCTTTCACCCTGGGTCCTCTGGCCGTCAGAGTTTAATGCTACCCCTAGTCACATGAGATATAAAGGAATCCAGAGCCCGTGGTGTTAGAACAAGATCATGTGTTCCTGCCAGAGGCTGTGACAGTTTGGGATGCTTGCCGAGGTCTTTGTAGGGCTGAGCAGCGTCCAGAGCTGAGGAACAGGCGTACATTCTGGTTTTCAGTCTGTTGGCTCTTGGCTATCTGTCCAGAGCTATGGCCCTAAGGCTGACCAGCCCTTAGAGCTTTCTCCTCCTTCCCATTTGCTTCACCTACGACTAAGCAATATACGCTACTGCAGCAGCTGCCAGCTGTTTGCTCCTGAACTTACTCTGTTCCGCCCAAGGTGCTCATCCATGGAGAAGAAGCACCTGATTGTTAGGCACTGCTTGACTTCTGTTCCTCTTCTTTATCCCAAAGAACAAGTCATCTACAGACTTCAGTTCTGCCTTTATATTCAAAGAGAAAAGAATAAAAAACTTTTGACTTGTCACATATAAGGGATAATAAAAAAATCTAAATTATTGTTGCAGATAAGCATCACCTTGTCACAAAACTTAACAGGCATTGTTTTAGAAATAAAACAGTTACTGTCTTCTGGAAAGGATGTCTCGTGTTTCCGCACACTATGTCATTTGTGTATAAGAGAGGAGCTTAGAAAGTTTTTGCTGAATGAATAAACTCGGAATGTCCTAGTTCATCTTGATATTCCTGGAAGTACATGCATAGCAACACGGATTTCTCTTATGCACTGTCTCTTTTTTGTTTCACTTTTGGTTTTTATTAACAAGAAATATGTATTCATTGTATCTAATGTAGAAAACCCGAAAAAAAAGGATAGAGAAGAAAAGCATGATAAAATGTCTAATATTGCCAATGGTACCATCCACTAACTGGCGTTTCCTTCCAGACAGGAACACGTTTCCTTTTAAATGGAATCAAACACAAGGAGACAGAGTGTACCTGGAGGCAGTCCCACCAGGATTCAAGGGCCAGCATAGCCCTTTAAAAGCTGTGTATCTTGAGCAAGTTGGTGCTTCTTTCGAAATCTCACTTGTGCAGTGAGAATCAATAACTGCTTCATGGGATGTTAGGAAGATTAAATAAACAATAAAGATTTCTAAACAATGTGGTTGGTCACAGTGAGCACTTGCAGAAATGTGTCTTTATGGTTTTCATATTCTATCCAGGTTATTGTTACATCTGTTATTAATATGGTTCTTACATATTATTTTTAACCTGCTTTTGCACTAAGTAACCCGATAAAAAATGGCAACCCACTCCAGTGTTCTTGCCTGGAGAATCCCAGGGATGGGTGAGCCTGGTAGGCTGCTGTCTATGGGGTCACACAGAGTCGGACACAACTGAAGCGACTTAGCAGCAGCAGCAGCAACCCACCAAAAGAGCTCTTTCCACATCAGGAAATGTATTTCTGGATCAGCATTTTTAATGACAGTGGCATATTCTATCTTGTGGCTGTTGTGAAATTTACTCAACAGTTGGAACTTTCACTCTTTTAAGCTTTCTGCTATTAATAGTCGAGCAGAATTGACATCACAGAAGAGAATTCAGCTCACTTTCTCGCAAATAACTCTTTTTCCTTTCCTTGGGCAAGGTCTGAAAGTATGGTAGTCACAAATGACTGATCTAAGATGAGTGAGGTTCAGGTACCTTGCAGGAGTGGAATCCGCATCAAACTAGGAGCAAACATCACTGCCACCAGGTGCCAACTCACTGGTAGTTTGTAGTGTCCCTTTTATAAGCTGGGTATTCTTTGTTGTTCTATCTTCTGTCATCCCCCAAGGAATATGATGATCAAAACTTTCCCCATGCTTCCTTCCTGGTAGAAATCGCTGGTGTGGCAGCAAGAGGAGAGGGCGCGTTGCTCTTTCATTCTGGCCTCAGATCAGCCCTGTAGCCCTGGTCCCTGGCCTCGCGTGCCGTGTCCTTCCCCAGTAGAGCTCTCAGCGCCCATGCGTGCCTCGTTTGTCCTTGAGATTGTCACGCGGCCTCATGGATCTCTCCTGCACTGCACACCCATTCTGACTTTGTGTCTGGGAAGGAAGGGCTGTGTTGATGAAGCCCCCTTTGGAGTCTAATCTTAATAGAATGTGATTCCATGTATTTCTGTTGTCCTTTAAAAGTTGTTCAAGGACTGCTTTCATGGCAGACATTATCGGTCTCCACTCTCATTGCAATTCAGTAAATGATCTAATCTTTCTAACCAACAGGGGCTTGTGAGATGAGCAGTGAGCGAGAGGAGAATATAGTGGATGTTTGAGCTCTGAGCTCGACCTGGGGACGCAGCGCTGAGTAGACATGGTTTGGGGAACTCTCAGACAAAAAGTGAGATAGACGAATAAGTTACATACCCACAGTGAGGCAGTAAGTGGTAGAGGACGTGAGAGGAGAAATGTGGGACTCCAGGAAGGCTTGCAAGAGAGGATGCTCAAGCTTTGCCTCAAGAGGTCTTAGTCCTGGGAAGAAGAGTAGTCTAGGCAGGGGAGCTGCTGGTGAAAGAGGAAGCATGGCTGGGGAGAGCCTGGCATGTTTGAAAGTCAGGGTGGCTTGAATGGAAGGGAGGCTTAGAGGGGAGAATGGAGGCAGGTGAGTTTGGAGAGCTGGGCAGAGGCCAAATCTCTGATGCTGGCCTGCCAATGAGGAAGTTTAAATTACATCCTGAAAGTAAGACGGTGGTGGGGGGATGGGGTGGGGGGGAATCGAAGGATCTTAAGTTCAGGGAGCTTAGATTACTCATAGAAACATTCGCCTAAGAAACACTGATTCATCAAGGGAAAAAAAAAAAAAACTCAAGGTTTATTGGCTCTGTACCCCTGACATGTGCATTCACCTCGCACACCTGGAAATGTGAACATATACTCCATGTAGTCGTTGGACTGGGAACACGTGGCCACCCATGGTTGACTCTTCTCTGTTTCCTTGACCTTGATATCAGAGGGTAGTTCACAGGCCTCTCATTGTTTCCCCGTAGGAGAACTCTGCCGAGGACCTCCTGAGGCTGACATCTAAGAGTCTGCCTGACCTGACCAGCTCCACAGAGGACGTGTCCTCTTGGACCGACAACGAAGACCAGGAGCCAGACGAGGACGAAGGCACCGGCTCATCTTCCGTCCAGAGAGCGGTAAGTGCGCCTGTGCTCTGCCGGGATGCTCTGCTGGGACGACGTTCTTCCAAGGATGGGTACCAGGGCCAGAGATAAAAGCTTGAGATAGACATTATGGTCCAGACCAGGATGGGAGAGAACCACAGTACATCTTTTTTTTTTTTTTTTGGTTAGAATCATCCAGAAAAATCTATGAAGGTAATACTTTTTGTTTAAGAAAAAACAAGGGGTGCCATACCCCTGGAAATAAGAGAGCAATTGGTACTGAGTGTAGTGCATATATCAGCTTCTAGGGTGTCTAATAATATGCCAAGGATTTTATTGCTATTTCTTGATACAGTGTTTGAAAATTATTGCTTGTGAAGTTGAGCTTAGACGGAGAGATGTCTGGTTGCAAGTACAATGTTAAAGTAACACAGCACCCATTCAGGCGAACTTGCATGGATGTATCTCCCTGTTTTGATGAAATGAGGACTTTGCGCTTGGCTCGTGGCTCTTCCTCACACAGCCTGTGGCCCTTCACGCCCTCATGTGCTGCCCCTGCCCCCGCCGTGTGGTCTGGCAGAGTCGGGAGGGCTGTGGTTAACTGTGGTTGCAGTGCAGCTCTGCGGTCTCCTCTTCGTTTCCCACATCTTACAGATAGCTCATACTTAGTATAAAACCCTGTTAGCTGTCATTCCCATCCATCTAGGCCTGGGGAGGGTCCCTTCTTTCTGCCATTTGGATCTCTTACTTCTTCCCAGTAGCACCGAGCCTAGGCAGCATGGTAAGCGTTGGGAAGTTAGTCTTGTCTGTAATTAGGCCTTAGAAGACAGCAACACAAAATGTATCTCTTCTCCCATTTATATAATTGTTGTTTCTTAGTAACTCAGTTGTGTCTGACTCTTTGCAACCCCAAGGACTACAGGACACCAGGTTTCCCTGTCCTTCGCAATCTCCCAGAGTTTGTGCAGACTCATGTCCATTGGGCTTCCCTGGTGGCTCAGCTAATAAAGAGTCTGCTTGCAGACTCCAGAACCCAGTCTGGAGACCTGGGTTCGATCCCTGGGTTGGGGAAATCCCCCAGAGAAAGGAATGGCCACCCACTCCAGTATTGTAGTATTTTGGCCTAGAGAATTCCATGGACTGTACAGTCGCCAAGGCTGACACGACTGAGCAACTTTCACTTCACTTCATGTCCATTGAGTCAGTGATGCCATTCAACCATCTCATCCTCTGTTGTCCCCTTCTTCTCCTGCCTCCTGTCTTTCCCAGCATCAGAGTCTTTTCCAATGAGTTGGCTCTTCACATCAGGTGGCCAAAGTATTGGAGCTTCAGTTTATCATCAGTCCTTCCAATCAATATTCAGAATTGATTTCCTTTAGGATTGACTGGTTTGATCTCCTTGCAGTCCAAGGGACTCTCAAGAGTCTTCTCCAGCACCACAGTTTGAAAGCATCAGTTCTTCAGCCCTCAGCCTTTTTTATGGTTCAATTCTCACATCTATACAACTATTTATATTATAATATGATAATTTAAGAAAGAAAAAGTTACTTTTTCCTTTTCTTTTTTATCACTAGAGTTCCAGGGCCACTAAACTCTGGTTGTGCAGATTGTGGACTGCACAAAGGTACCATATCTAAAGGAGCACCACTTACATCATAAATATCATAGGCTTTTGAGTTTATGAGGACAGTTTTTGGGAAGATGGCAGTAAATTTTGTTCTAACAAAGTCAGTACATTAAGACAACTTTCTAGTAAACAAAGGAAAACGTCTTGAAGAAGGTGTGGGGGGTGTGTGTGTGTGCGTGTGTGTTGTCAGTCACTCAATCATGTCCAACTCTTTGCGACTCCATGGACTGTAGCCTGCCAGTCTCCTCTGTCCATCTGTCCATGGGATTCTCCAGGCAGGAATACTGGAGTAGGTTGCCATTTCCTTCTCTTCTCCCTGACCCAGGGATCAAACCCATATCTCTTATGTCTCACGCATTGGCAGGTAGATTTCTTTACCACTGCACCACCTGGGACCCTCCAGAATGTATCCTATCTATATTAAATCTCTTAGCTCTCATACCAGGACCATGTGGCTTTCCCGTGAACTACTTGTCACATTTAGATTTGTGCTTATTTGATTAAAATCTGTTTCTCCCATCTAACTGTGAACTCCATGCAATGTGGGAACATGATGTCTGGTTTGGGTTCCCAGCGAATCCCTAGAATTTAGCCAGTACATCTGGTGCTGGGTTATAAATAACTTAATACATTTAAAAACAACAGGACAAGCATTCATTTAAAACTAATGAAAAAATGACAACAAAATCTAACTAGGTTTATCCACCACAAACATTATGGTTATGCCCCTGGCTCATAGCTGACCATATCCTAGCAGCCTCAAAGGGCTGATATCAACATTTCAGCCCCTACAGGGCTGACTACAGAGACAGATGGCTCTCTGGATAAGCCTGGAACTGTCTGAATATCTTGTATCTCTTCTCCCGCTATTGTGTGCCCACCCTTCAAGGCCAGGATCTTTCTGAGCCTGCCCATCCTCCTGTGACCCCCTCCCCATCCCCCAGCATGGTGCGTTCCCTGTTGGCACAGCAGTCACCCTCCACACAGAAGGCGTACGGAGTGTGTGGCAGTCCAGCCATAAACTGTTCAACTCCAGCCTGACCCTGAAGTCCCACCTTTCTAACCAGACATGGCTCTCCAGCCCACAGTTTTCCCCTCACATGCCCACAATCTGGAGGGCTCCATCCCACCACCCTGCCCGACTCAGCCAGCTCTCAGTGGAGAGTTGAGTAAGCTCAGGATGTAAAGAGAGGAAAAGTCTGCAACACACCCACACCTCCTCTGATAAGGGCCAGGGCGAGTATGTGGCCCAATAGTCTGTGGAGAGGTTATAATCACATGTTTTAAAATTTCATAATTCATAATCTCTTGCTGAAAAATCCAAGGAATTATTTGTCTAGAAATTTTTTTATACTAAATACTGCTCTAAACATTAGCCATGACATACATTAAATGTATTACATGTTATATACGTTTATTTAAATTATAACTTAGACTTATTGTAGTTTTATAAGTTATAATGCTTTTTATAAATGTATTTATGTAATACAGACTTCCCTGGTGGCTCAGTGGTAAAGAATCTGCCTGCCAAGCAAGAAATGCAGGTTCGATCCCTGGGTCAGGAAGATCCCCTGGAGATGGAAATGGCAACCTCTCCAGTACTCTTGCTGAAATAATCCTATGGACAGAGGAGCCTGGTGGGCTACAGTCCACAGGGTTACAAGAGAGTCAGACACAACTTAGCAACTAAATAACAATTTATGTAATATATATGTATAATATAACTCATAATTTAAATTATGGGTTAAATGAGTTATTCTAATTTCAAGAGTAGTGTTTCTACTATATAAGTGGTTTTTGGTCTCTCCATCCCCAAGAAAACCTCACAAATAAAATACAAATCACCCACAATCGTACTATTGAAAGATAGTAGGATTTAACATTTTACTATGCTTTTCAAGCACATATATATTGATTTTAAGCACATATATATATTTTTAACTGACCTTACATTAACAACTTATGAAGCTTGCTATGGTCTTAATGATAGAATCATAAACATCTCCCCCAAACATGATTTATAATGGCTAATATTTTATAACATGGATATGCCATAATTTATTTTACTAATTTTCTACCAAAAATTCCATTTACATCTATCACATGTGTATTTTATTTTTCAAATCATAAAGAATTCTTCATGGAACATGATTGTCCATGTAGCTGTCTGCACATTTCTCATTTTCTTATTTGCTTCAATGGCTTGTAGCAGTAGAATTGCATAGTTAAAAGTTTTCTCCAGAGAGGTTATGCTAATTTACATTTCTAGCAGTGCCTGGGGCCTGTCATTGCCAATAACATTATCTTAAAAGTTTACAAATTAATCACATCTTGTTGTATATATTTGTTGTGTATGCTTGTTACTGCAGTTTTGCCAAAGGAGTTTCAATGTGTTCTGTGCTAACACACTTTATTTGGGAAACTTTAGGTTGCTTTTAAGAAGAAACAGATGACTGAGCAGTCGTCCCCCACAAGGACACATATTTCAGAGCTGTACTTCTGGGTACAGCTTTCTCCATCATGTCACCTCCAGCTTGCAAATGCAAGTCCCGAGCCCCTTATTGTCGGTGGAAACACCGGCGCTGACCTTCCTTGACTGTTAGTTCTGCCTTCTCTCTGTGCTCCAGACACCCCTCACCTCACCTTCCGTCCACACCCCTCACAAAACATCACAGAGAAGCAACACCAGCCTCCTTCCCTGGCTTGTCATCCTGGCCAGAACGCCCACCATCTGTCAGCCACTCCCTGGAGCTCTGGTTTCAAGCCAGATGACCTGGGTATGAGACAGAGTCCTGCAGGGCCAGGAAGTAAGCACAGGACATTTTCCCAACTTCACAGTCTGCCCAGAATCTCCTGCTGCACCTTCTCAAGGTGCTGAGGTACTGAATGGGCGGGGGGTGGGGGGTAGGGTGGAGAATAATTATTTTTTAGTTTTATGTTTATAATCCAAGACTGTTTTATGATCCTTAAACACCGGTGAACCACTTAGATGAAAGAAACTTGGTACTTTTTTAATCAACTACATCTCAAAGCCTTTACTTCCCTGATGATAATGATAAAACCTGCTACCAGGTTCGACTCTGACTTTGACTCTTCCTGCACCTCTAAGTCGTGGATGCCCCAAGCACTTAAGTGGAGCAAATGTACTACAAATGCTCAGGGTCTGCCATGAGCACCCCTGTGATCTATTTTTCATGGCTGCAATAAACAGCCATGAGATTTTCCCTTCAAAAAGCTCTAGCCATGCTTAGAATAGAGCCATATGCATGCTTAGAATAGAACCATATGGTGAGTATCAAGTGTGAGGAGTAAAGGCAGCAAAAAGAGAACTGGGATGGGACAGTGAAATCCCACAGTCATTTGCATAATTGTCACCATCTCGGTGGGGTCTGACTTCATTGAGGGGGTCCTCCCTCCCCTCCCTGCACCACATCTGATCTTAAAAACCTCCAGGTTGATCTCAGAAATAGCCAAGTCTAGTCCCCTCCCCTGTACTAACTGTGGTCCTGATCCACCTGATCGGTCATTTTTCTCAAGTCCTTCTCTGCTTTGTCTTCTGCCAGACGATGGCAATTTTTAAATGAGAGGCTGGCCATGTCGCTCGCTTTAAAGTCCTTCAAGGTGTCTCCGTCATGCTAACTTTAAAATCACAACTGCTTAACGTGAAGCCGTCAGATCCAGCCTGCCTGTGCTTCCTTTCCTTCTGTCTGTGCTCCTGGCAGACCTAAACACACACACACACACAACACAACACATCTACACACATACAACCCTCCCTGGCACACTTCCAAACCTGCTACTCTCTTCCCCTGCATTTAGCATTTGCTGTTTTCTAATTATTTGTTGTTACATATCTCTTTGGGGGTCTTCCCATCCCAAGGGATCTTCCCATCCCAGGGGTCAAATCCAGGTCTCCCACATTGCAGGCAGATTCTTTACTGTCTGAGCCACCAGGGAAGCCCAGTCTCTTTGAGAGGAGAAAGAAAATATTTAAATTTATAAACTTTTGAAGTCAGGTATACCTCATGGGTCGCAAAGAGTCAGACACGACTGAGCAACTGATCTGATCTGATCTGATACCTCATTCCTAGAGGAGGGCATGGCAACCCACTCCAGTATTCTTGCCTGGGGAATCCCATGCACAGAGGAACCAGGAGCACTACAGCCCGTGGGATCGCAAAGAGTCGGACACAACTGAGTAACTAACACTTTCACATAGTTGATTTACAATGTTGTGTTAATTTCTGCTTTACAGTAAAAGTCAGTTATACATGTATTTTTCATATTCTTTTCCATTATGGTTCATCCCAGGATATTGAATATAGTTTCTTGTGCTTTACAGTAGAAATTTGTTGTTTGTCCATCCTATATATAATAGTTTGCATCCAGTTCATCTTTTCTAAAATAAGATTTTTAAGGAAAAATATGTATCTGGCCTTCTAAGAGAGTGGCTATTTTTAAAATGAAGAGTAGGAAAAGGGTTTTAACATAACAGTGTGTGGAATGAGTGATACCTCCTTTTAAGTGATTAGGAACCTGTCTTACCCTTTTTATATTTTTAACAAACAAAAATGAAAATGGAAGCAAGGATTGTTACTGCCAAATCTGCAATTGTTGGAGCTCTGCTGGGAAGATTTGTTTAGCACATCAATCAGCAGACCTGTATCCGGCTTCCTTTGGCATGAAGGGAATCAGTTCTAACATTTTTGGAATCCCCGGTTTGGAAAATCTTGGAGAACCTCTGGGTTTATTAAGGTTAAAGAAGGAATAAAGGAGTTCATCTCTCAAAAGGAAAGATGAGCCAAACTGGATCTTACGGTTCTGTAAGTCTGATGTGGGTGTTTGATTCTTTGTTTGTTGATGGCTTAGCCCTGAGGTGTGAGAAACTGAATCAGTCTTTTGGAAAAAGCAGCATCCTTGGGGGGGGGGGGGGGGGGCGGGGAGACTATATATATAAATATAATAATTATATATGGAGAAAAAGGAGAGGTGCTGTTGGGTTTTATTTGCACTGAATGATTGATAAATTGGCTCTGGAGTGTTTCCCTGGGCACTGAGGGCTCTCACTGAAGTGTGTGAGAGTGCCACTTCTGTTGGAGTCAGAGAGTGGGACTGCCTGATGTTTGGGGCCTGAGCTAGACCATTCTGGGCAATCAAACTTAGAGGCTAATGCAAGGGACAGTGAGCAGTGTGTGTAAACTTGTGATTAGTATTAAAGCAGGAAGGTCCCAGGGTCTGCCTGAAAAATCAGATCTTCACAGAGTTAAACTATTAATGCTGAGAGACACTAGCTCAGGGCTCCTTGAGCTTTTTTTTTTTTTGGAGGGGGGTACCTTTTTCTAAAATTTATTTATTTTTAATTAAAGGATAATTGCTTTACAATACTGTGTTGACTTCTGCCATACACCAACAGGAATCAACCATGTCCCTGAGCTTTTTGTAAGGGGAGCAACTGTTTTTTACTAAAGCCTTGAGGTGAAGGGTTTTTAGACAGGCTACTCAGATGATCAGCGGTGGGCTCTGGTGCTGAGTCTCGCGTCCCTTGAGTGCAGGGCAGTAGCAGCCCCTGCTCAGAGAAGTCCTCTGTCTGCCCCTGGGTCAGGAACAGCCTCCTTCTCCTCAGGCTTCCACTGTCTACTTATCTAACTTCAGGACTCTCCTCCTCCAGAAAGTTTTCCTGGATGCAAATATCCTTCATGACTCTAATACATACTATATTTTCCTTCATGACCCTTATCGCAGATTGTAAAGACATATGTATGCATGAGACTGCTCGTTTAATGTTGTTCTCTCCCATGAGTGGAGGATCCACGGGACAGGGCTCATGTCAAGTTTATTCACAGTCGACTCAGTTTGTATTGTGGATGGGTGTTTGGACAGGTGGGCAGGCTGGTGGACGGTTGTCCCCTCTCTCCTCCCTTAATGCCGCTACATGCTCCTCACCATAAGACTCGGTTACCTTCTGCTAACTTGCCCGTCCTGCCCAGCACACCATGAATTTTAAATTGACTTGGTACCTAGTAGGCATTTACTGTTTGTGTCTGCCTCTCTCCCTTATGGGAGTTTCCATCTGGGATACAAATATCAGTGATACAGAAATTGTTTTTTTCCAAGTATAGCATTGGGAGAACAATGTCCCTTTCCTTGAAGTAGGATATCTCTGGAACCACCTCGTTAACAACGAGTGTGTATGTGAAAGTCACTCAGCCATGTCTGACTCTTTGTGACCCCATGGACTATAGAGTCCATGCAATTCTCCAGGCCAGAATGCTGGAGTGGGTAGCCATTCCCTTCTCCAGGGAATCTTCCCAACTCAGGGATCGAACCCAGGTCTCCCACTTTGCAGGCAGATTCTTTACCAGCTGAGCCACTAGGAAAGCCCTAACAATGGAGTACATTTCTCATTTTCTGTTTCGTTAAGCTTGGATGGCTGCTAGCAGCTAGGAGGAGAATTTAGAAAAGGGAACTTTAAACAAACCAACCACCATAAAAGATCACCTGTCCCCAGGGAGTTGGTGAAGTGGTGGAATGTCAGTGGAAAGACTAGCCAGAAGGGCCCCAGGGAAGAAAGCATGGAACCAAAGATGCAGCTTCTGGTACACAGTCATGTAAAGTGTCAGAGCCGCCAGGATCCTTGGGGTGGCTGCTCCGTACTTGGTATTTTATAGGCTGGAAATTCACGGTGAGAAGGAAGACCGCTGAGCTCCACTGAGAGCAAATGTGTCCCACTGGACAAGTCATGTTATAGTCAAGGCAGCAACGAGGGGAAAGCAGAAAGGCCCGAAAAGGTGATCGCACTTCACAAACACAGGAAGGGAAGGTCTGTGTGTAGCATACATGTACTCAGGGACCTCCGTGCTCAAGTGGATATTAAAATGCACAGGGAGGGTGCGGTTTAGGCTGATCTGTCCCCAGGTCCCACCCTGGAAAGCCTGTTTGGCAGATCTGAGTGGGGTCTCTTTTCGGAAGCTTCCCAGGTGATTCTGATGCTTACCCAGATTTTGAAAAGCAAACCTTTGAAAGATGGTAGCAGCTGTAGAAAGCAGCCAGTTTGACCACACACCTTTGTTGTTATTATTACTGTTCAGTTGCTCAGTAGTGTTCAGCTCTTTATGACCCCATAGACTGCAGCACACCAGGCTTCCCTGTCCTTCACTATTTCCCAGAGTTTGCTCAAACTCATGTCCAGTGAGTCAATCATGCCATCCAACCATCTTATCCTCTGTTGCCCCCTTCTCCTCCTGCCCTCAGTCTTTCCCAGAATCAGGGTCTTTTCCAGTGAGTTGGCTCTTCATATCAGGTGGCCAAAGTATTGGAACTTCAGCACCTTTGTTGGCCATATAGCAATTTCCAGGCGTGCCACGAAGTGGCAGGGCTCCTAAGAATCTCCTGACTGGGGGCTGGATGAGGCCCAGGTACCCATCTGTGCCTGGCCTTGAGATAAGAGGAGCTTTTAGGCTCCCTGCTGCCTCCGTCCTTCCTGCAGTTTGAGATGCAGAGAAAGGAGCTGTGGTGGTTGTGCTACTTGTGGGAAACTTGGAGGCACAGATCCCCAAGCGCACACTGGATCCTTTGTGAACACAGCCTTGGCCTGTGCGTCTTGGCTCTCGGTGCCTTTGCACACACCATTTCCTGGGATGTAGACTGGTGTGGTTATTGCAGGAGCTGGATTGTTCCCATGACCAACCCCAAACAGGCAGGAACTCCTTCTGATCCATAATTCCCCCGAGTTGTATATTTTTCTCTCCACTGTCCCAAGCTGTAAATGGATTCTCCTTCCCCTCAGAGCCCTAGACTTCCCCAAGGAGCAGATCTCAGTGCACCTGGATCTTCCTTAAGCAGCACTTTAGGTGGCTTAGGCTACGCCACGTTCAAAAGGCTGTGTGAAGCTCATTGTGGTCTTTGAAATCTCCAGAGCAACATGAGACAGACAAGGCTCCAAGGATCGCTGGTCTAAGAAAATAAGATTTTAATTCAGGGGTGGTTTTTGTTTGGTTTGGTTTCCTACTTAAGGAGATGAAGTGATTATCTGAATAGGTAGGGGGAGTGGAAATAAGAATAATTGCTTGGCCTGGATGCATTACCCAGAAAACTGCTGAAGTTTGAGTTAGGCTTATTCCCATGGTGCATTTTCTGGGGCCTGTTCCAACTTGTTACCTGGCTTTGTGCTGCATTTTCATCTAAGCAATTTGCAGTTCTCAAGGAAGTAAACAGCCCAAGTGATTTGTATAGAAAAGCAAATATTGGACTTCCCCAGTGGTCTAGTGATTAAGACTCCATGCTTCCAATGCAGGGGGCATGGGTTTGATCCCTGATCAGGGAAATTCCGCATATCTCTAAGATGCAGCAAAAAAAAAAAAAAGCAAGCAAATATTGTAGTCTACAGCCTCAACCTGGCTTCCCTTGTGGCTCAGCTGGCAAAGAATCCACCTGCAATGCAGGAGACGTGGGTTCAATTCCTGGGTTGGGAAGATCCCCTGGAGAAGGGAAAGGCTACCCACTCCAGTATTCTGGCCTAGAGAATTCTACTTCAGAATAGTCTGACCTAGACTGTACAGTCCATGGTGTCACAAAGAGTCGGACACGACTGAGCGACTTTCACTAGCTTTGGGGCTTCCCGTGTAGCTCAGTCGGTTAAGCATCTACCTGCAATGCGGGAGACCTGGGTTCAGTTCCTGGGTTGGGAAGTTCCGCTGGAGAAGGAAATGGCAACCCACTCCAGTATTCTTGCCTGGAGAATCCCATGGACAGAGGAGCCTGGCAGGCTACAGTTCATAGGATCGCAAGAGTCGGACACAATTTCGCTCTACCTCTCTATCTCTCTACAGCCTCAAAGCGAAGGGGTCTCCAGAGTAGTTGAAGGGCAGGGTTGACAGGAGCTGGAGGGAGGAGCCAGATGGTCCCCTTGGAGTGTAGGAAGAAGTTTTATAGGTTTTATCTCTTTTTAGATTGTTTTGTGTTTTAAAGTGTGTGTATACATTAGTATAATAACATAGAGTTATAATTTATGAATCTATGTTGGGAGTGCCTGATGGCTACACAATCTATAAAGGTTGACATCACAGCGTGGAGCCGTATGAAATACACATTAAAGAAATCCCCTTAGTATGCAGTCCACTTTTATTATTGTCTTTGGGTTTGAAAAATTCCTTCAAATTTCAGTGGAAATAAAATATGGATTACTAGGGCATGTAATAAAGTTTCTTTGCCCTAAAATTAATTTCTTTTATGAAAATAACACTGTAAGGGTCAGGAAGTGACTTTTATCATTTTGGGTAAGTTGGTTCCAGTTTTGGGGTATTCGTTAAGGTATTCCAAGATGGTATTTTAGCCCTGTCCCTCATTATGAATTTTCCTCTTAGAAATATCATCCTTAGTAATTTAGTTTTGTATGTCCACTGGGAGTTTAAATCTGTGGTCTGCACATTAAAATGTAAAGTAGAACATATTAAGATTGAAGGAAAGTGGCAGTTGAGAAATGAAACTGAAATAGACAAAACGATGGCAATTACACAGGGGGAGAAACAGGATGATGTGACCTATTTGTATCCCATATATCTTAGGTAATATCTTACTTGTTTATGAGCTTTGCTGAGCCTTTAAGGTAACAGAAATCTGTGAGATGTATGTGCCTTTTGAGATTTTACATGGAGATGCTGCTGATACACAGATTCTCACTCTCTTAAGAGAAGCAGAATATCTCCACTTAAGTTTCAATTCCATTAACCGTGCTGGGTCTTTTGCAGGAAAATCACTTTGACATAGATGAATTAGACAAATATGCCTTGTGTGCTAGAAAGAAAACACATCTGACTTGAAGACTTTATGAGAAGTGGAAGATTTAGAACGTGTGTTTTTTTTTTTTTTTTCCCATTTTTTCATCACATTGTGTGAAACATGATAGTACAAAGCCTGGAAATAAATACAAAGCAAAATAGGAGAGAGATCAGAAGTTCCTCTCTGGAATCCAGGGCAGAAGTTTCTCAGAGAAGCAGAGCTATTTACAATGAGTAGAATTCTCCCCACCCACCCCCTATTGTTGCCCTATTTGCTTGCCTGGCTTTTTGTTTGCTGTTTGCTTGCCTGCTTCTGCTTGCCTAGCTTTTTACGTAAGTACTGATTTAGCTCCCTGAATGATGTTTGCAGGGGGAAAAAAAACCACGCCTCTCCTTTCTGCTGCTTCCTCTACTCCTTCCCTTGAGATATGCTTCCTTCTACTCTTGACCACTGAGATTCTGCAGCCCTCCTTCCTCAGAGACTTCTCTAATCCCTCCAGCGGCCTGTCATCTCTGCCTTCTCTGATTGCCAATTCCATTTGTCTGTTTCTCACATTCTGGAGCTTAAAAATCAGAAGACACCTCCTGCTTTATAAAGGGGGAGATGTTTTCTAAAATGTGTTGGTAAAGCTGATATTCAAATTTATTTCCCCCAGAAACACAAATAATAAATATTGGTGGAATTATCTTTTAAGCTGGATGTGGCAGATAGGTAGCCTGCCTGGTACCACAAACCCCCACTTCAGCTCCTAGAGCAGACATCTGTAATTCTTCCGAACAGTCTTCCCAGTGAAGACACAACCTCAGAAGCTGATAATGTGGGCTCACAGGCACCCCCGTCATAGTACCAGCCAACCCTGGACTGTAGCCAGCTTGACGTTCCCATCTACATGCTGAGTGCTGTGCTGGGCGTTTGGGGAGTACCAAGAGGTAGCGGTCAGTGTTCCTCTCTCACAGTATTTGTTACATATATCCCATAATGTATTTTAGTTATTTCTATATTTTTATATTCACCACCTCTGTGTAATACATCTGTAGGAGCCGTATGCTATATTGACCTAGAAGAAGAATGTCTCATTCCATCCAGGGATTGGGGAGGGCTCAGTGGATGGGGTGATATTTGGCAAACTCCATAGGATTTTCACAGGAACACCCACAGGCGTGGGTGACATCCTGGAGTGGAAAAATGACATGTACAGTGGTCCACAAATAGGAGATTTTAAAGCTTGTTCAGGGATCAGCAGTTCATCAGTTAAGTGCAAATGTGTTCAGCCCATGCTTTTAGTTCCACACTAAAAAGCTGTGACTCATTTTACAAGTTATATTCTCATTGATGGTTTTAAAGTTGAGTGCTAGGGTTAGAGTTTTTGTTTTGGGGTTCCTCAAGCAGTGAAGTAGAGGAGGAGCTGAGCTGAAGAAAGGCAGATGGAGGTAGAGGTCTTTGCTCTGCAGAGACATCAGCAGAGCCTGGACTGAAGGGGTCGTGGCCACGACGATGGAAAGGCAGGAAGCAGTGACTGGTCAGTGGAGGAAGGTAGCAAGAAGCTGGCAGACAGGAGCACTGGGCTCTGCAGGCAGAGCTCCTTGGTTACCAACAAGAAGGGAGTTTCCTTCCCCCTCCTCCTTTTTTTTTTTCCTTTCCCTGAAAGCAGGGGTGGTCCTAAACAGTATTTCGAATGAGATCTTGTTTACCTTCCAGATTGTTGTTGTTATTATGGTTGTGCTGGGTTTTCACTGCAACATGCAGGCTCTTCGTCCTTGTTGCAGCATGTGGCCTTCTCTTGTCGAGGAGCACAGACTCTGCTGCTGCTAAGTCCCTTCAGTCGTGTCCTACTCTGTGCGACCCCGTAGACGGCAGCCCACCAGGCTCCCCCATCCCTGGGATTCTCCAGGCAAGAACACTGGAGTGGGTTGCCATTTCCTTCTCCAGTGCATGAAAGTGAAAGTGAAGTCGCTCAGTCATGTCCAACTCTTAGCGACCTCATGGACTGCAGCCCACTAGGCTCCTCCATCCATGGGATTTTCCAGCCAAGAGTACTGGAGTGGGGTGCCATTGCTTGTCACGGAGCACAGATGCTAGAGCACCTGATCTCAGTAGTTAAGGCGTGCAGGCTCTCTCCCATTGTAGCACACAAGGGCTTCTCTAGTTGAGGTGTGCGGGCTTAGTTGCCCCTTGGCATGTGGGATCTTAGTTCCCCGACCAGGGATTGAACCCGCATCCCCTGCATTGGAAGGCAGATTCTTAACCACTGGACCACCAGGGAAGTCCTGATTGTGTTTGCCTTTGAACTTCCCAGCCTCCTGTCATCTGCTCATCCTCCCTGGCTGGACCCTCTCTTGCCAGGTTTCCTGGAGCCCAGTGTCCCCATTTCTATTCTAAACCCCCCACTGAGGTACCCACTGTCTCCTCTGTCCCCTAACAGGTTGCACCCTTCCAAGAAGCCTCTCCTCTTTTCTTCTCCAGGCCATTTTCACCCCTTTTCCCACCACCATCACCAACAACAGAGACCAAAACATGAACAAAACCCTTCCCATTTCTTGTAAATCAGTAAGTAAGCAATACGTGCTCTTACCCAAAAGGATATCAAAAATGTTGACCATGTAATCTGATCAAAGTTCGATTTGTGGTCCAGTGACACTTGCAAAGTATGTGCATTTTGAAAAGAGAATTTTTGTTACTTCAGATAAGTTTCTTATCAGAATAATTTTAAAATGAAATTTATTGAAAATGTATTTTATTCATTTATTTTTGGCTGCGCTGGGTCTGCGTTGCTGTGTGCAGGCTTTCTCTAGTTTCGGCAAGCAGGGGCTACTCTCTAGTTGCAGTACATGGGATTCTCATTGTGGTGACTTCTCTTGTTGCGGAACACGGGCTCTAGGACACACGGGCTTCAGGAGATGCAGCTCACAAGCTTAGTTGCTCTGAAGTATGTGGAATCATCCCAGACCAGGGATCGAACGTATGTCCCCTGAATTGGCAGGTGGATTCTTAACCACTGAACCACCAGGGAAGTCCTAAAACGAAATTTAAAGGTAAAACCATAAAAGCCTGGATGACAAAGATGTTTTAGAAGAAATACCATGGTAGGCCAGTAAGCCTAGACTCCAGTAGCAGCTTTCTTAAAATGCCTCTGCTTGTCAGTACTCTCCCTTCAACTCATAAAGTTGTTTCCAAAAAATTCTCCAGTTTATTCCCAATGACTTTGGATAGGGATGAAAGTGGGGCAGTGGGTAGGGCTAGGGTATGAGTTATTCCTATAGATGAGCGGTCAGCAGTTGTAAAAACCACATCATAAATATCTGAGGCTTTGCTGGCCAAACCATTCCCATTGCAGCCGTTCACCTCTGCCTTTGTGGTGCAAAAGCCGCAGTAGGCAATAAGCGAACTAATGGGTATGACTGTGTTCCAATAAAACTTTACAAAAACAGGTGTGGGGTCAGATCTGGCCCCCAGGCAGCAGCTTGCTGACCCCAGCTGTGGGAGATGGTGTGTGAGCTCAGGACCGCCTCTCCTGTTACTGCTCCCCATGTGGGCTCCATAGAATCTGTCTCAGCTTGCCAGTCCCATTCTTTAAGAAATACATGCCCTTAGAAATATACCCCATCGAATCAGTATAAACTCAGTGCCACTTCTGGAGAATAAGGACCTCGGAGTACAGCTCGCATTGCACTGGAAAACACAGCAGGAGACCTTAGGATGCTGCCTGGACCTTGACAGCAGACCAGAACCTCATCACAGTGTCCCCAGCACAACCAGCTACTGTTTATCTAAAACTCGCCTAAAAGGCATGTCCAGTTAAAACAGTCTTTTTCTATGACAATAAGCCATAGGATCATGTGAGACTTCCTCTAAAATGTTTGCATAGAAAAAAGGCATTGGAGAACTCTGGCGTGTTTACTGTTACTGCTGAACTGGAGTTGACTCAGCAGTCGCATTAGGGCACTTCAGATAGTTCATCTCTTATTTTCTTTCCTGCCAGTCTTCCTGTTTACTTCTTAGGCCTTTCTTTTTTGATAGCTCTTCCCCATCTACTTTTTGTGTGTCTTGAGGTTTTCCTACATACACACACACACACAACTTCAATTTTAGCCTTGTGGAATTGAGGATAAGGTATTCTGCTGCTCCCAGAGATGTGTCCAAGGCCAGCTTCTGGTGAGAAATGACCCAGGGGTCTGCCCTCATTCACTAGACCCCAAACCCAAAGAAGAGCTGCAGACCCCAGTATTCTCAGTAGGTCATGGGGACACGGAGAGAGTGAGGGCTCCCGGCTTTGTAGAGAATATCTGGATCCGCCTTGCCCAATTTGAAACCGATACCAAGGAGGGATATGTGCAGATTCTCCTTCTTGCATGTGCGTCTCCTGTTATTTCTGATGAACTGAGAGTCCCTGGAAGACACTGTCCTCTCCTTGGGAAAGTGACACAGACAAACCCACCATGGGAGGGGCCAATGGCTGATTACATTTCTGTGCCCTTATGGGTGATTTCTTTGCCTCACCTTTCTAAAAGGACCACAAGATCAGCTTAATTTATATGCATAAGAATCACCCAAGTAATCACCAGTGAAGCATGTTAAGCCCGTTCACATTGTTTGGGGATGATAAATGGGAGGAAACGGGAAATGGACTCAGATAGAACAAGGACAATATTATTTCATTTGCAGAGCCGCAGCCTGAGCCCCTCGGTTTACATCAGCTGCTGTTTCTCCCCCAGCTGCATCTGACACTCCGCATAGACCAGAGCGTGGGGGTGGGAGTCAGGGGGCAGCTCTGTATTCCAATTTTAATGTTTTCCTCTTCAGTCCTGAGTTAGTCTCTTTGTTGGAAAGCAACGAGCCTAGTGAAGCGGGAGATTTGTGTTTTAATTTCGGCAGTCAGCTCTCAGGCTCCTTGCTCCTTTTGGCTGATTTATTGTCGTTCCGATTCCTTTTTTTCTGAATGGTTATTCATTCCCAGCGCTGGCCTCTCTGATGGCCATCTGGTTCTCCTTTGGTCACTCGAACATCTGCCCCAGAGATTTGGAAAATGAGCTTCCTCTGGCAGCCTAAAAATAAGCTTAGTGTGACTGAGGCATGAAAGAGAAATCACCACGATCCCCCGTCTGTAGATACTGACCCAGGGGATGAGCCAACACGGCTTCCCAGGGATTTGGAGCTTGGGTGTCTTCTGTCACATCTGCAGATTTTTTTTTTTCAAGTGTTGGGGACAGTGAAAACATGGCATGAACTGGGTGCAGCCAGTTCCTCCTTCAGTTTTTCCTGGAATCACATGTACTTGCTCAGTGTAAACAGTTGGAGATGAAAGCTGTACTTGGCATGCTTTGCTTCAAGAGTTAGCTGAGAAAGACAAATGACACTTAGAAGTTAAGCATTGTATTAGTCACAGTGTGTTCAGGAGACCTTGTAAATGCTTTGGACAGCAGTTATAGGACATTTCTGAAGTCCTAGACTTTTAGTTTGGATCCAGGGGGCCTGTCTCATGGGTAGTGATGGTTCACCCCCCACCTCCAGAAGACTAAAATTTGCCAGAAGATAAAACTCAATCTTACTGCTCTTTCTCATCCAAAATTATTTCTAGCCACGTCGTCCAGTGCCACTTTTCAGAGGTTTTACAATGAGATAAAATGTCAACATAATAATGATATTCAAATAATTAAAATACAAATAAATTAAGACCCCTTGCAAGTCATACGGAGAAGGCAATGGCACCCCACTCCAGTACTCTTGCCTGGAAAATCCCACGGACGGAGGAGCCTGGTAGGCTGCAGTCCATGGGGTCGCTAAGAGTCGGACACGACTGAGCGACTTCACTTTCTCTTTTCACTTTCATGCATTGGAGAAGGAAATGGCAACCCACTCCAGTGTTCTTGCCTGGAGAATCCCAGGGACAGGGGAGGCCTGGTGGGCTGCCGTCTATGGGGTCGCACAGAGTCGGACACGACTGAAGTGACTTAGCATAGCAAGTCATAATCCAAAGTTGTTAAAATCTAAGATAATTAACATTTAAACTTACTTGATCTTTTGAGTTAAAAAACAAAGTACTTAATGACCCCCTTTGATCACTCCAGTTTCTTATTTTGTTCCACCTTAGAACAATGAGTCTTTTTTTGGCCATACGGAGCGGCATATGGGATATTTGTTCCCCATCCAGGGATTGAACCTGTGCCTTCTGCATTGCAGCATGGAGTCTTAACCACGGGACCACCTGGAAAGTCCCCCAAAATGAGATTCTTGATGCTGTGTGCTGAGGACAGAGATGGTTCTGTTCAGCATGTGCAGACTGGGCTGTTTTCCACTGGAACAAATATGGCTCTGTCAGCTCCAAGAAGGTTGAATTTGTTCAACAGCGTGTCTCTTGTGTACTTTATTTTTTGGTGAAATGTAAATGAACAAAGAGTAAATGGACCAATTGTTGTTGTTGTTCATTCGCTAAGTCATATCCGACTCTCTGTGACCCCATGGACTGCAGCACACCAGGCTTCCCAGTGCACCACCAACCCCTGGAGCTTGCTCAAACTCATGTCCATCGAGTCGGCGATGCTATCCAACCATCTCATCCTCAGCTGTCCCCTTCTCCTCCTGCCTTCAGTCTTTCGCAGCATCAGGGTCTTTTCCAATGAGTCAGTTCTTCGCATCAGGTGGCCAAAGTGTTGGAGCTTTAGCATCAGTCCTTCCAATGAATATTCAGGGTTGATTTCCTTGAGGATTGACTGGTTTGATCTCCTTGCAGTTCAAGGGACTCTCAAGAGTCTTCTCCAACACCACAGTTCAAAAGCATCAATTCTTCAGCACTTAGCTTTCTTTATGGTCAAACTATCATGTCCATACATGACCACTGGAAAAACCATAGCTTTGACTAGACAGAGCTTTCTTGGCAAAGTAGTGTCTCTGCTTTATAATATGCTGTCTAGGTTGATCATAGCTTTTCTTCCAAGGAGCAAGTGTCTTTTAATTTCATGACTGCAGTCACCAGTCTGCAGTGATTTGGGAGCGCAAGAAAATAAAGTCTGTCATGGTTTTCATTGTTTCCCCATCTATTTGCCATGAAGTGGTAGGACCGCATGCCATGATCTTCATTTTTTGAATGTTGAGTTTGAAGCCAACTTTTTCACTGTCTTCCTCTTTCATTTTCATCAAGAGGCTCTTTAGTTCTTGTTCACTTTCTGCCATAAGGATGGTGTCATCTACATATCTGAGGTTATTGATATTTCTCCCAGCAATCTTGATTCCAGTTTGTGCTTCCTTCAGCCTGGCATTTCACATCATGTACTTTGTATATATATATAAGTTAAATAAGCAAGGTGACAACATACAGCCTTGTTGTACTCCTTCCAATTTGGAACCAGTCTGTACTTCCATGACCGGTTCTGACTGTTGCTTCTTGACTTCCATACAGATTTCTCAGGAGGCAGGTAATCTGTTCACAAGCCACAGAGAAATGGAAAGACCATGGAGAACTGTCTCCAAGGGCTATAGCACAGACTCAGTAATAGCAAGTAAAATATCCTTGGCTTTTCTTAAAAAGATGCCAATCAGTCGGTAGCAGCTGTTTGAAGTCTTTGACCATGAACTTAAACCCATAGGCAGGAATCTACCTCTCAATCTGAGTGGGGAAAAATCAACCTGGTCCTATTGAAAGTGCTTTTCTTTTATGTTCCAAAGCTTCTTGATCTGCATTTACACCTTGAGATGGACGCGTAGGTCTCCCTAATATAGTGCACTGGGTGTGTGAACTGTGTCTCTGGCAGAGCTCCCTGTTCTCAGGAGCTGGTATTTTCAGTCCTGGGCCCCCTTTTCCATCTCCACTGCCTCTTGGCATCAAAGTGCTTAGCCTGCAGGAAGTATGTCTCTTCTCCCCAACTTACTCAGCTGGATAAACTCCTTCTGCAGATGCATGAACCAGACCTGCTATCAGCGATCCTGAGGCTTCTGTCCTCATGTGCTGGTCAACGGCTTACACCCTCTGCCACCTGCTTCTTGAGATTTGTGTTTCCTCAAGTTTTGAATATTCCAGGGGTCAAGCAACACTGCCTTCTACTCTGTTTGGGGGCCAGGCAGTAATTGGATATGCCTCCAGTGGGTCACATTCCCCTCCTTTGGAAAAGACTCACTTAAGTTTCTATTTAACCTTTCTTCTTTCTATCAAAGATGCCTTTCTTCTTTCATGGCCCTGCTTGCTGAATCTGTGTGCCTTTTTAACCTCTCCCTTGCCTTCTGACTTGGATTTTTTCTGAAATACTATTGTAGATTCTGTCGTACACGGCCCAGCATTGTGAAAGTGATGGAATCAGTGAGGCTTCCATTGACTAAAGTATGCATTGTTCTGGTGCATCCTGACCACCACCACCTCTGAGCTGGCTAATTCTACCCATAAAATGACCAACATCAAGTTCTGTCTTCCTACCATCCTGCCTGCCTCACCTTTGGTGTGCCTGTTTGCTTGTTTATTGTCTTGATTTCATTATTTACCAGGCCACTGTTGTCGGGATTAAAAAAAAAAAAAGTCCCTTTAAAATTTACCCAGGGTTTGTGTTTTTTTTTTTTTTTTTAACTCTTCCTGGTCTTCTTCACCCGTCACCTTTGAATCTGTCCAGACGTACGTCTGATCTCTCTTGGAATAGCTGTTCCAAGTCGTCTTGCTCAAGCGCTTCATCTGCAGGTCATAAGTCACATCTCTCGTTGTTTTCCGGGCCTGGGATCCCCAAAGGGAGTCTTTGCATCCTGTTCTCTGTGGTTTTGCCTCCCTCCCTTGGTTGGGTTTCCTTAGGTCCCAGGCATCCCCTCTACACTAGGAAGTACCAGTGTCTCTCACTCTTGTGATGCCCACTTGCAGCCTAGCAGTCAGGAGCTGGCACGTCTCTCTTCCTTATTCATCTGCTGCCCTTGACTTCACAGTCTCCTCTCCCCTTCCCTCTGTCCAGTCTGTCACTAAGATCTCACTTTTTCTTCGAGTTAGCTCTCTTCTTTAGTTAATTGTTATATACTCTTTATTCTCTCTTCCACTGCTCCTGTTCTAAGACCAGAGTGTGTTTTCAAATCCTCCATGTTGTCCTTGGCAAACCTTATTTTTTAAAAACTAAGTGTTCCAGGCACGTGCCTTTAAAACTGCCTTCTCAACTGTTAGGTTTGCAGTCACTTTATGGAAATTTTCTTTCATCTTGAGATGAGTAAGGTGGCATGTTCTCTTTCAGTGCTCATTTGTTTTGTTTTATTCATTAATTAAATCTGCTACCTTTCTTTTCTTTTTTCACTTTTTGGTCATACCACATGGCCAGTGGGGTCTTAGTTCCCTGACCAGGGATCAAACCCGTAGCCCCTACATTGGCAGCTCAGAGTCTTAACCACTGGAACACCAGGGAAGTCCCTACCTTTCTGCAAGGTATGAAGTTGAAATGTGTATCTCTACACTCTAGTGGTATAATCTTGCTGTGTGCATGCTTAGTCACTTCAGTCTTGTCCAACTCTTTGCAATGCTGTGGACCATAGCCCGCCAGGCTCCTCTGTCCATGGGATTCTCCAAGCAAGAATACTGCAGTGAGTGGCCATTTCCTTCTTCAAGGGATCTTCCCAACCCAGGGATCAAATCCTCATTTATTATGTCTCCTGCATTGGTAGGTGGTTACCACTAACAGGTTCAGTTCAGTTCAGTTGCTCAGTCGTGTCCGACTCTTTGAGACTCCATGAATTGCAGCATGCCAGGCCTCCCTGTCCATCACCAACTCCCGGAGTTCACTCAGGCTCACGTCCTTTGAGTTGGTGATGCCATCCACCCATCTCATCCTCTGTTGTCCCCTTCTCCTCCTGCCCCCAATCCCTCCCAGCATCAGGGTCTTTTCCAATGAGTCAACTCTTCACATGAGGTGGCCAAAAAGTACTGGCGTTTCAGCCTCAGCATCAGTCCTTCCAATGAACACCCAGGACTGATCTCCTTTAGAATGGACTCGTTGGATCTCCTTGCAGTCCAAGGGACTCTCAAGAGTCTTCTCCAACACCACAGTTCAAAAGCATCAATTCTTCGGCACTCAGCTTTCTTCACAGTCCAACTCTCACATCCATACATGACCACTGGAAAAACCATAGCCTTGACTAGATGGACCTTTGTTGGCAAAGTAATGTCTCTGCTTTTGAATATGCTATCTAGATTGGTCATAACTTTTCTTCCAAGGAGTAAGCGTCTTTTAATTTCATGGCTGCAGTCACCATCTGCAGTGATTTTGGAGCCCCAAAAAATAAAGTCTGACACTGTTTCCACTGTTTCCCCATCTATTTCCCATGAAGTGATGGGACCAGATGCCAAGATCTTCGTTTTCTGAATATTGAGCTTTAAGCCAACTTTTCACTCTCCACTTTCACTTTCATCAAGAGGCTTTTTAGTTCCTCTTCACTTTCTACCATAACGGTGGTGTCATCTGCATATCTGAGGTTACTGATATTTCTCCCGACAATCTTAATTCCAGCTTGTGCTTCTTCCAGCCCAGCGTTTCTCATGATGTACTCTGCGTAGAAATTAAATAAGCAGGGTGACAATATACAGCCTTGATGTACTCCTTTTCCTATTTGGAACCAGTCTGTTGTTCCATGGCCAGTTCCAACTGTTGCTTCCTGACCTGCATATAGGTTTCTCCAGAGGCAGGTCAAGTGGTCTGGTATTCCCATCTCTTTCAGAATTTGCCACAGTTTCTTGTGATCCACACAGTCAAAGGCTTTGGCATAGTCAATAAAGCAGAAATAGATGTTTTTCTGGAACTCACTTGCTTCTTCCATGATCCAGCAGAAGTTGGTAATTTGATCTCTGGTTATCACCTGTTAATGTAATCATCAAAGCCAGAAGCATCCTGAGATCTGGTGGGGAGAAAGCTTGAAGGTTGGTTTTTATTTGTTTGTTTATTTCAACTAAACTTTCACTGTACCCCTGTGATAGACAATTAGGTACTCTGCTAGTATCCTCAAGCACATTCTTATTTAATCCTCATAGTAACTCTCTAAGATAATTAACGAGGTAATTTTAACCCCTTAGAAATAAATACTGTCGCTGCTACTTTACAGAATCAGAGAACTGTCTCCAACATCAGTGCTTGCTTAATATGGGCATGATACGTGTCACTACCTATGGTACATGTAAACTTCCTTATACTTTATAAACATTTCCTGTGCCTGTAGTTCATATGGAGAGTAGAACAGAGGTTTATACAATTGCTAATTAAAATACCTATATTCTGAATGCTGAAGCTGAAGCTCCAGTACTTTGGCCATCTGATGTAAAGAGATGACTCATTGGAAAAGACCCTGATGCTGGGAGAGATTGAGGGCAGAAGGGGAGACAGAGGATGAGATTGTTAGATATCATCACCAACTCAACAGACATGACTTTGAGCAAACTCCAGGAGGTAGTGAAGGACAGGGAAGCCTGGTGAGCTGCAGTCCATGGGATCACAAAGAGTCAGACAGGACTGAAGGACTGAACAATAACAAATATTCTGAACAGAGAGCAACCTGATGATAACAATTCTCCCTCATTTTTTGGAGGATGGGCTACTTGGGTGTAGCTGGGAGCCTCCCTTCTGCATCTCTGGAGTAAGCCTGGGAGCTGGGAGGAATGGGGAGATTCTAGCTTAGTCCTGTGCCTCCTTTGGAAGTTGGTTCTGTTTGGACCAGGGCAGTGGTGAATTAGGCCCCTATTTTATTCCACTTCCATAACCTGGGCTTTTATGAATTCTCTAAAGTTTGTCTAGACCCCTGGGACTCACCCTCAAAATCAGAGCCACTCCTTACCTGTGTTATCACTTCCAACTCTTTGGGGTGTTTCTTACACCAGAGCTTCAGCCTTCCTTTCATTTCCACTTCCAGAACTCTGTCTCCTGACCCTTCGTGAATGGTCTGTGTACAAACTGAACTGTTCTGGGGCTTTCTCCAGCTCCAGTTTCTCTGATTGGTTCTATGACCCTACATTAGCTTACTGGTTTCTAGAATTGTGTTACGATTGTCTTCTATTCTCTTTGTCTTTGTGGGATTATATCTTTCATTTAAAAAAAACTTCATCACGATTTTAGTGTGGCTTTCTGAGGGAAATCTACCACCTTTAATCAGAAGCCTGCACGCGTGCACGCTCAGTTGTTTCAGTCGCGTCTGACTCTCTGTTTGAGTTGTGTCCAACCCCATGGAGTGTAGCCCTCCAGGCTCCTCTGTCCATGGGATTCTCTAGGCAAGAATACTACAGTGTTGGCCCTTTCCTTCTCCAATCAGAACCCTAGTATCATTTAAGTCTTACATCAAGTCTTATTTTTCAAATGACAGCATTAGAGCTCAAATAGGTTGACTAATGTACCTGGATTGCTGCTAAATGGTGCAACCAAGACACAAGCCCAAGCAACTGGATTCTTAAACACGCTGCCCTATCACCCTGCTTTTACCACCAGGCGCTAGAAATTCTTCTTCATTGGGACAGAATCTTACACATTATAGGTGTGGGAAACTGTGCCAGCAGAGAGGCTGTAACCTGGAAATTGGCAAATTATACTACATTCCATTAATATAATGGCATTGTTTTATGACACATGAATTAGAAATGGCTGATGAATAATAGATTATATCAACTGTTTCTCTGAATCACAGGCCTTCCAGGAGAACTTTTTGCACATTCCATTTTAGAACAACTAAGATGACATCATTTCCAGAACAGTTTGATTTGTTCTGCGTGTCTGAGAGGAAAAAAAGAGTACAGTGAATCTTAGACAGTGGACATTTTCAGACAATAGTCATAAGACTGGAGAGAAGCTTAATGTAGCCCAACTGCACTTTGTATGTTGCTACTTCCTGAAATAACCTAGAACTAATGTATTTAAGCAACCTACTCCCTGTTCACTGAGTTACAAGCCTCCTAAAACCATGGCAGACCAGTTTTTTGTTACAAGAGGAAATGGTTCCATTTAAATTCAGAATATTTTTCTTACACAGTCTGGGGGTTCTGAAATAAGATTTCACTTCTGCCTTGAGCTCATCACTGTGCCCTTTGCACCTTTTGCGATATCTCTGGGTCCATCCTAATTGATTTTCACTTTTAGCTCTAGGCTTTCGGTAATTATGTAACATATACCATCTTAAGTGTAAGATTTCTCTAGTATAGTCTTTTGATATTTTATAGATCATAGAAACCAAATCTTATTTCATTCTTTGGTGCTTTTCAGGATTGAAAAAAAGAAATACTGTTTCTTAAGGCTGTGGTTCTTTCTGCTAAACCACCTTCCGCAGATTCTAGAAATCAAGAAGAGTTTACAACATGTGTGTGTGCGTCATAAAGACTTCAGATTCAGCATGATACATGTTTAAAAAAGCTCTTATAAAACTCCACACCATTCATTTTGTATACTCTTCACATGTAATCTGAAGGACAGGGAAGCCTGGTGAGCTGCAGTCCATGGGGTCACAAAGAGTCAGACAGGACTGAAGGACTGAACAATAACAAATATTGCTCAAAGTCATGTCTGTTGAGTTGGTGATGATATCTAACGATCTCATCCTCTGTCTCCCCTTCTGTCCTAGAGTCCAAGTTTTGTTGTTGTTTAGTCACTAAGTTGTATCTGACTCTTTTTTGACACCATGAACTGTAGCCCACCAGGCTCCTCTGTCCATGGGATTTCCCAGGCAAGAATACCAGAGTGGGTTGCCATTTCCTTCTCCAGGGGATCTTCCCTATCCAGGGATCGAACGCATGTCTCTTGCATTGGCAGGCAGATTCTTTACCGTGGAGCCAGCAGGGAAGCCCAGATCCCAAGTATATGTTGTTAACAAAAGGGTGTTCCTTTGGCGGGGGCGGGGGGGGGGGGGAGTCTCAGTTTATTTTCTCATCTATCAAATGGAGATAATATTATTTACCTTGAGACATGTTAGCTGTGAAAATTAAATGGAAAAAAAAAAAACCTGAGGTGAATGAACTGTATGATACAATATTGATCAAAGTCCTAACTTAGCGGAAAAGCATCTCCGGTTGGAGGCGCGAAGTACCCTGGTAGTACGCGAAGCTGGAAATCCGGAGAGCGAGTGACTGTGCAGCCCTGTCTGTAAGGAGCTGGGACACCTCGAGCAGGCTGCTTTCCTTCTGGGAGTGCATCTGTCATCTCCAGAATGTCTGTGTGCACACCTGGGGCTGCGCCAGAAAACTGGAGGGGAGGCTGGAAGGAGGAAACCCCGTAGGTCTAGGAACTGTAGGCTGGGATTGTTTTCCTCCCTTGGCGTGAGCCTCTCCGTCAGCCTTTCTGATGGTCTGAGACTTGGCCACTGTGTCATAAGCCACCCATGGAATAGGCACCAGAGGAGGTGAAAGTGAAAGTGAAGTCGCTCAGTCTTGTCCAACTCTTTGCAACCCCATGGACTGTAGCCTACCAGGCTCCTCTCCTCCATGGGATTCTCCAGGCAAGAGTACTGGAGTGGGTTGCCGTTTCCTTCTCCAGGGGATCTTCCTGACCCAGGGATTGAACCCAGGTCTCCCGCATTCCAGGCAGCCGCTTTAACCTCTGAGCCACCAGGGAAGCCCACCAGAGGAGGAGGTAATACCCAGCAAATTGAGGAGTACGTATTGCTGGGAGCCTAGGTCACGTGGTACAACCACAATGAACCAGGAATTTTACTCTCTCTCTCCAGTAATTGCTGTTAACAGTCTGCAGACAGATTGTTTACATAAAGTACTTAGGCCAGGCTAAGGCGAGGCCCTGAGGCTTCTCTCTGGATTATTCCTATTTGCATGTCTCCTCTCTCCCACCGCCCCCGCCACACCCCAAGACCCTGGCATGTCTCCACAAGGCTTCTTCTGCACTGTGTGGGAGTTAATGTCCCAATTTGCTGTTAGGAAAGGCGTCCCTCTAGAGAATCTCTAAACTCACCCTCAGGACTCCATTCCTGCATTGACTTCATAATTTAAACCTGGAGACCTGCCAGTCTCTGACATTGTAATAGGAATTCACCAAATTTATCTTTGTTTTATGTATCAAGATTAATTTGTTTTCCCAACACCTCTTCCTCAGTTTGCCTACATCTCCTCATTTCTCAGAACCTTTCTTTTCTTCTTTCTAATCCCAAAAGATACTTGAACTTGTGGGGGAGAGGGGAATCGTCCAAATATTTAACAGATTAGATTTAGATATAAACAGTTGCCTTATAAAAGGGGGATTACCTGGGAGAGTACTCTTACTGCTTACTTTATATATTTTCATAAGCTGAATTTTATATACTCTGTATGTTTCTTTTATTATCTATTAAAATTCAGGGTTTTTTTTAACATTATAATTACATGGCTTTCCAATGACTGCTGAGTGATAAAGGATATCATCTGTTTCTTTTTAAAGTACATATATGTTCCTTAGTGTAAATCTTATCTCTTTTAATTAATTTGACTTTTTTTCTCCAGAACCTTAAAGGAAAGTACAATTTCAAATGACAAGGCTGATTTGTTTGGTGTGTCTCCTAGGTTTTGTACATGTAAATTTACCCTCCAGATGTTTTTATAAACACTCTCAACTCTCCTTTTCCTCTCTAATAAGCATAGCTTTTCATAGCATGTTGGGCTTTTCCCAGATGGATGGCTAAGGGGTCTTAGTGTCATCCTTTCTTCTTCACCTCTGGGTGTCTGGTAATGTGGATTTACAATTTACAGACATGTGGGCTGATCATGAAGAGATTTCTATGTATCCTAAGTGCTGCTTGATTCTGGAAGGTATTTAATCAGTACTAAGGAGTGTTAAAAAAAAATTCAGCTGAGTGAATTTGAAGATCTAATTGGCTTTATTCAGCAATTCTTTCATCAGGCAGCATCCTATCTAGAAAGTAGAAAGACCGTCTGTACGAAATGGAAGGCTTTATAGGCAGAAAAGTAGGTCCTTTAGGTATGAAGTCTTGGTGGGGCTTAGCAGAAGCCACAGCACTTTGGGCTTGTCGTTTGTTTCTAACAGGAATATGGCAGATGGAATATCCCGTTGACCTGTTGTTGTTGTTCAGTCGCTAAGTCATGTTTGACTCTTTGTGACCCCATAGACTGCAGTGCCCCAGGCTTCCCTGTCCTTCCCTATCTCCCTGAGTCCATTCAAACTCCTGTTCCTTCTCAAGTAGCAAAATGACCTCAGGGGCTCTTTCCAGTTTGAAACCTTGTCAACAAAGGTGCATCTAGCCAAAACTATGGTTTTTCCAGTAGTCAGGTATGGATGTGAGAGTTGGACCATAAAGAAGGCTGAGCGCTGGAGAACTGAGGCTTTTGAATTGTGGTCTTGGAGAAGACTCTTAAGAGTCCCTTGGACTGCAAGGAGATCCAACCAGTCCATTCTAAAGGAAATCAGTGCTGAATATTCATTGGAAGGACTGATGCTAAAGCTGAAGCTCCAATACTTTGGTCACCTGATGAGAAGAACTGACTCTTTTAGAAAAGACCCTGATGCTGGGAAAGATTGAAGGCAGGAGGAGAAGGGGAAGACAGAGTATGAGATGGTTGAATGGCATCTCCGACTCAAAGGACATGAGTTTGAGCAAGCTCCAGGAGTTGGTGATGGGCAGGGAAGCCTCGTGTGCTGCAGTCCATGGGGTCACAAAGAGTCAGACATGGCTGAGGGACTGAACTGAACTGGTTCTATCCTGTGTAGTGAGATTTGTGCTGAGGAGGAACTTGTTTTGTCAGCGTGAGGCTTTGTGGTTCCAGATTATCTGAAGGGCTGTGCTTTGATCCCATGAACTTTTTTTCTCATGTGACACCTGTACTGCTGCTCTTTGAGCCTTGAGGTAAAGATCTTGGAGGAAATGGCATAAGTGACCACGGGCTGGCCTCTCCCGTCAACTCTGTGCTCTCTGCATTTCAGATGCCCGGAACAGAGGAGCCCCACGATGCATGCGGCCCTGAGGAATCCAAGGGGAACTTGGAAAGTCCCAAACAAGGCAGCAGTAAGATGAAGCTAAAGAGTCGCCTGTCAGGTAAGTGGACTCTTTGCCTGCCTGATTGGGAGCTTATGGCCTCAGGAGTGGGAAGATAAGGTTATTAGCACGATCAGCTCTTTTTTTCTTTCATTGTTGTTATTCAGTCACTAAATCGTGTCCGACTCTTTGCAACCTCATGGACTGTAGCCCACCAGGCTCCTCTGTCCTCCACCATCTCCTGGAGTTTGCTCAAATTCATGTCCATTGAGGCGGTGATGCTATCTAACCATCTTTTTTCCATAAAACTTCCAGATTGTTTTGTTTTTGATGGTGCATGCCCCAGGCATAACTGCCTTCAGCCTGGCTGCCCACGTGAGCATTTTCATTTGAGTCATAATGAAGGGAATGTCAACATCTCTGTTTGTCTCTGCTTAAATGTAAATTTCCTGTTGTGTTTGGTTCATTTACTTCAGGTGACCCTTTCTCTGTGGAATATTCCTGATGGCCTATCTTTACAGCAAACATACCTATTCCCCAAACCCCTGGTCCACCAGAACCTGGGGCAAAGAACTGGGTTGGTTTTTTTTTTAAGTATCAAATGTGCATCTCAACTAAATGGAGGGGGCATTGGGACGTAGTTGTAGCTTTTGTAACAAAGAGATCTGATGTTTCCCGGGCACATCTTCCTAGCAGCTGGCCTAGGCCCTGAGAGAGAAAGTCAGAGGCTGTGTGTGGGGACACAGTGTGACTTTTGTGACAATGTCTGAGGCACTTTCACCTTGTCAAGCTTTTTCTACAAAACAAAAGGGGGAAAAAAATTATACTTTATGGGTGCATTGATATAAAGGTACAAGCTCGATTCATTATCTTTTAGTTACTCTTACGTTCATTTTTTTTTTCCTCCTGAATTTAAAAGAAATTAAAACATTTTTGTGGGCCCCTAAGATTGGCTTGGGCCCTCAGCACTGTGTCCGCTGGTCTGATGGAGAAATCACCCCTTGGCTACCCACCTGTGAAGGACATCCAGTCTAACAGGAAAAGCAAGAGTTTGGAAGCTTGGTGGAATCAAGTTTACCCATCGGCTCTTGAGTTACTTTGTGACCTTGGGCTGGTTATTGAACCTCCGTAAACTTCCTCTCTCACCTAAAACAGGAGAAGATAGTCCCAACTTTAAAAGGTTGAACAGATAAAAACAAAACAAAAGCACACATAGAAGCACCTTGCACAAAGCCTGGTGTGTTACCATTCCCCCAGTAAGTCAGTTTCATCTTTCTGCTGCCCACATCAGTGGAGGGGTAGGGCGGTGTCTATGACCGCCAACCAAGAGCATCTCCAGCTCACATTGCCTCCGCCTCTATTATTCTCAGGTAAGGTGGCAGATTTAGGATAATATACATCCATTTAAAAACAAGAAAACCTGAGTAACAAAATGAGTTGCTTTGGATTTATAACTCAGAATAATTAGGTAGTGTCATTTATGACTGTTAGGGTATGGGTTTGCAACAAAAAGTGTAATGACCAGAGGCTAATAAGACCAAAGAGAAAGGTCAGGCTGATGGTCCTCACAGAGAGAACACAGACAGCTCCCCTTCAGCCCCGAGGATCACCCGAGAGGAACACATTTAAATCCTGTGTGTTTGGGCAGGGGAGGGGGTCTTTAGGTCCGCTCTCCGATCAGCACCTTATAAACAGTTCCCAGGGAAGGCTCACAGAGTTCTAGGGAAATACAGTGACCTTTGAAATCAGTGTAGTCACATTCCTCATTTTATGGATGTGACCAGAGAAATTAAAGGGATCCCAAAGGTCGCTCATTCAATCTGCCCTCCAGAGTTCTTCTCACCACCTCTCAGCTTCCTGAGGGTCATGGAGAGAATCCTATTCCTCAGACTAGGGGTTTATGATGTGGGGAGGGGATCCTAGCTGATGACCTTTCAGATCCATGACTCTCCACGTTGGTACTATTGATTTAAACCATGCAGGACATTCAGCTGAGTACTAAATCCAGAACTGGCTATTGTTTGCCACAAATGCAAGCCGCCTTCTCCTCCTATATTTTCCCCAGACTCACAAGGCTGTAACAAGGAAATATAGCACATGTATGAAGTCAGGAAGAGCTGTGTTCAGTTCCCAGCTCTGCCATTGCTGGCTGTGTGACCTGGAACATGTGATTTCTCTGGGTCTCAACTTTTTCACCAATAAGATGAGGGTTATAATGTACATGTATTGTGCGTATCAATGTGAGTGCCTTCCAAGTCAGCCTTGTTGAGAGATCCAGTAGAGAGAATGCATATGGCCCTGCCATTCCAAAATGTGGCTGCGATGGGCCCTCAACACGTGGTAGCTGCCTCTGTCATCACTGTCCTGGTTAATAGCACATCCATCATTGTCATTTTCATCTCATGTTCTCATTCCACTCTTAAGAGGGAAAGATGCTTGATTGGGTTCAGACAGGAAGATTCCAAGTTGCAGGTCATGATGAAGTATGCACGAAAGTTGTGAAGACTGAGGTCTCTCTGAGCTGTGGTGCCCGGGGGAGGCATCCAGAGTAGGCAGGATGAAGGAAAGCCAGTTCACAGGCAGGACTAGGCAGAACACAAGAGGAGGAAAACCAGGGTCTAGACTTGGACAAAATGCATGAGAAATATTTTGGGACGATGGAGGGGGAAAATGGGTTAGAGAAGTTTTTGGCAACTGTTTTTCTGCCTCAGCTGTCTGAAAGATACAATAATCCAGCCACAACCATGATTCAGTCCAGCAGAAAGATTAGCGGGGAGGAGATTCTTGGCACAGGAGGTGATGGTGCAGGCAAACTTGGGGGAAACTTCAGTGATATTTATATGCTCCCCAGTTTGGGGATGGATGTGGGTGGAGGACAAATGCTCTCCTCTGAGAATTCGCAGGCTGGAGCAATGAATTCACCAAGCAGGCTAGTGGGAGATAAGACTGGAAAAGTAATTTGGAGGCACGTTAAAGAGGCTTAAGGAATTGGTTCTTCATTCAGTGCTTTGAAATATGTTCAGTCTAAAGACATTTGAATAAAGGAGATTTTAATGTGATCACTTCCTAATTTCTGGGTCCTGTAAACTTGGATATTTATTTCATATTTTCGTAAGCGAGTCACTCTGGTATTCACGTATCAGTATATTATCTACAGACACTACCGTATGTGGTTTCTCTTCTGTTGATGGCAAGTGCTTCCCTGTCAGCTCAAAAGGAATTTTATTCTAATAAATCTTGTTCATATGAGTAAGCATGCCAAGATAGATTAATCTGGCCATGAGTTATTAAGTCATGAATTATTAAGGAGGTTCTCTAAAGAGGTTCCAACCATTTCCACTAAGATTTTGGCCCGTCTGGCTCCAAAGTGACTGAAGTGATTTCATGGAACATTTTTCCTGATATTCTAACCAGAGTTTTCTTTACTTCATACCTCCTTTTTTGCCAGTAGGGTTCCCTTTTAACTTTGGTATTTTTTGATTTATCCATGTTAATGCCTTAGGTCTGTGATCTTTTTAAATGAAAATTTTTCTTTTGATTGCAAAGGAATTTCAGATGTTGGAAAACCTGAAATTTGTATCACAAAGTTAATATGTAGCTTTTGAAAAACCAGGCCTTTAGTGATGTCCATTATAACTATCAGCACCATTCTAACTTTTCATCATTGTTAAAAACTCATCAATATATTATTTTTAAAAGAGTACAGAATTATCTTATGTCATGAAAAACCTCCTGAGAAATTTTTAGATAAAATTTTAAGTCATCAACTGAAATATTAAATAGAAGAATTTGATATTTCAAAGAATATGTGTATATAGTTATATACATGGAGAAGGCAGTGGCACCCCACTCCAGTACTCTTGCCTGGAAAATCCCATGGATGGAGGAGCCTGGTAGGCTGCAGTCCATGGGGTCGCTAAGAGTCAGACACAACTGAGTGACTTCCTTTTCACTTTTCACTTTCATGCATTGGAGAAGGAAATGGCAACCCACTCCAGTGTTCTTGCCTGGAGAATCCCAGGGACGGGGGAGCCTGGTGGGCTGCCATCTATGGGGTCGCACAGAGTCAGACACGACTGAAGTGACTTAGCAGCAGCAGCAGCAACACATATATTGGTGCATAATGTAAACATTGTAATGTGATTATAACTATATTCAATATAATTGATCCATCATTTAAGAGTAAAGTCTTTAAACTCAGATACACTATTGGGAGGAATGTCAACTGACATAGCCACAGTGGAAAACAGTATGGCTGTTTCTCAAAACACTACAAATAGAACTACCATATGACCCACCAGTTCCACTTCTGGAAAAGAAGTATCAAAAAAAAAAAAAAAAAAAACACACCACTAAATACACTGATTCAAAAAGATACATGCACCCCAGTGTTCACAACAGCATTACTTACAGTTGCAAGATATGGGAGCAACTTGCATGTTCATCAACAGCTGAATGGATAAGGAAGATGTGGTGTGTTTGTCTGTGTATATATGGAATATTACTCCACCATAAAAAAGGTGTGGAATGATGCCATTTGCAGCAGCATGGAGGGACTTGGAGGGTAGAAAGCTAAGTAAAAGCAGTCAGACAGACAAAGAAAGTACTGTATATACCACTTATATGTTTGGAGAAGGAAATGGCAACCCACTCCAGTATTCTTGCCTGGAGAATCCCAGGGACAGGGGAGCCTGGTGGGCTGCCATCTCTGGGGTCGCACAGAGTCGGACACGACTGAAGGGACTTAGCAGCTAAAAAAATACAACAAACTGATGAATATAGCAAAAAAAAGAAGCAGACTCAGAGATATAGAGAACAAACTAGTGATTACCACTGGGGAGAAGGATGAAGGAAGGGGAGAGGGGAGTAGGGGATTAAGAGGTACAAGCTATTATGTACCAAGTAAACTACATAGTTTTATATGTAGAATATATTGTATAATACAGGGGATATAGCCTGTATTTTACAATAACTATGAATGGAATATAATCTTTAATGATTGTTAAACACTGTATTATACATGTATAATTTATATATCATACATAAAAATATACTTCAATGTAAATAAAAATTTTTAGATAAAGTCCCTTAAACTATCCTATTTTAAAATAGTATACAATATAAACTTCTGCTTCACTGACTATGCTAAATCCTTTGACTGTGTGGATCACAACAAATTGTGGAGAATTCTCAAAGAGGTGGGAATACCAGATCAACTTACCTGCCTCCTGAGACACCTGTGTACAGGATCAAGAAGCAACAGTTAGAACCAGACGTGGAACAACTGACTGGTTCCAAATTGGGAAAGGAGTACGTCAAGGCTGTATATTGTCACCCTGCTTATTTAACTCCTATGCAGAGTACATCATGTGAAATGCTGGGCTGGATGAATCTCAAGCTGGAGTGAAGATTGCCAGGAGAAATATCAACAACTTCAAATATACAGATGATACCACACTAATGGTAGAAAGTGAAGAGGAACTAAAGAGTCCTTTGTGAGGGTGAAAGAGGAGAGTAGAAAAGCTGGCTTAAAACTCAACATTCAGAAAACAAAGATCATGGCATCCCATCCCATCACTTCATGGAAAATAGATGGGGAAAAAGTAGAAGCAGTTAACAGATTTTATGTATTCTCTTGGGCTCCAAAATCACTGCAGCCATGAAATTGAAAGATACTTGCTCCCTGGAAGGAAAGCTATGACAAATCTGCTGCTGCTGCTGCTGCTAAGTCGCTTCAGTCGTGTCCAACTCTGTGAGACCCCATAGACGGCACCCCACCAGGCTCCCCCGTCCCTGGGATTCTCCAGGCAAGAACACTGGAGTGGGTTGCCATTTCTTTCTCCAATGCATGAAAGTGAAAAGTGAAAGTGAAGTCACTCAGTCGTGTCCGACTCTCAGCGACCCCGTGGACTGCAGCCCTGTATCAGGCTCCTTCATCCATGGGGTTTTCCAGGCAAGAGTACTGAAGTGGGGTGCCATTGCCTTCTGACAGTGTATTAAAAAGCAAAGACATCACTTTGCTAGCAAAGGTCCATCTAGTCAAAGCTATGGTTTTTCCAGTAGTCATCTATGGATATGAGAGTTGGACCATAAAGAAGGCTTGAGTGCTGAAGAATTGATGCTTTTGAACTCTTGTGTTGGAGAAGACTCTTGAGAGTCCTTTGAACTGCAAGGAGATCAAACCAGTCCTAAAGGAAATCAACCCAAAGTATTCACTGGAAGGACTGATGCTGAAGCTCCAACACTTTGGCCACCTGATGTGAAGAACCAATTCACTGGAGAAGACCCTGGTGTTAGGAAAGATTGAAAGCAAAAGGAGAAGAGGGCAGCCGAGGATGAGATGCTTAGATAGTCATGACTCAGCCTGTGACTCAGTGGACATATATTTGGGCAAACTCCAGAGATGGTGAAGGACAGGGAAGCCTGGTGTGTTGCAGTCCACAGGGTCACAAAGAGATGGACACGACTTAGTGACTAAACTACGTATGATAAAGATGCCTTTAAAAATCATTAATGATTTCTTAAACAAGATGTGACAGTTGCTCAGTCGTGTTTCACTCTTTGTGACCCCATGGACTATACAGTCCCTGGAATTCTCCAGGCCAGAATACTGAAGTGGGTTAGCTGTTCCCTTCTCCAGCGGGTGTTCCCAATTAATTGATCGACCTGGGGTCTCCTGCATTGCAGGAGCTACCAAGGAAGCCCCTTAAAAAAGATACAGGAGTGCCAACCATAAAGAGAAAATATGATATGTTGTTCTACATTAAAATTATGAACTTTTGTTTATCAAAAAATACCATTGAAAGAATCAAAGTCAAAAAAGATATTTGTAATACATAGATTCCACAAAGGACTCATATCCAAAATATATTAATAATAAAAAATAAAATTCCTGTAAATTAACAGAGAAAAACCCCATAAAAGAATGAGCAAAGAAAAAAAAATTTTTTCTAGTAGTCCAGTTGAAAAAGGAAAAGGGATAAAAGAGGAAAAGACTTGAACAGTCTGTTTATGACCTTAAAAAAGAAAAACTGTCAATGAATATTTGAAAAGAAGCTCAGTCTCATTAGTCCTTTGATGTTCAATCACTCAGTCATGTCCAACTCTTTGTGACCCCAAAGACTGCAGCACACTGGGCTTCCCTGTCCATCACTATCTCCCAGAGCTTGCTCAAACTTATGTCCTTTGAGTCAGCGATGCCATCCAACCATCTAATCTTCTGTTGTCCCCTTCTCCTCCTGCCTTCAATCTTTCCCAGCATCAAGGTCTTTTCTAATGAGTTGGCTCTTCACATCAGGTGGCCACAGTATATTTAGGACTGATTTCTTTTAGGATTGACTGGTTTCTTCTCCTTTAGTTTGATCTCCATTAGTCCTTAGTGAAACGTAAATTAAAAACCACAGTGAAATACCATTATTATCTACTCCAGCAGAGTGGCTAAAATTAGACTGGCACTAGTAAGTGTAACAAGTATGTGGAGGAACAAGCCATAATGCACCCTGGTGATCCCATTTGGTGAAAGGGAATGCATGCCTGTAACCCAGCCGCTCTCATTCTAGATAGATCCAACAGATACAACATGCACAGAATGTCCAATAGTATATTCTAGATCAGGGTCAGCAGACTACCACCCACAAGTGTATTAGTATGGCCCACAGATAGAAATGCTTTCTACATTTTTAGTGCATCTAAAAAAAGTGAAAGAATGTGTGCTGAGACCATTTGTGACTCATAAACCCTAAAACATTTATTATCTGGCCTTTACAGAAAAATGTTTTCTGACCCTTATTCTAGGTCTGAAACTGGAAACAAATCAAATGTCCATTAGCAATAGAATGGATAGATAAGTCGTGGTATGTTTATATGATCAAATAGTATGCAAAAATGGGGTGAACAGTCTATTGGCATGCAACAACACGATGGAATTTCACAAATACTGAGAATAAGGAGCCAGACTCAAAACGAACATGTTGTATGTGTTCATTTATATCAAATAGGCAGAAATAATCTGTGATGTTGGACCTCCCAGGTGGCTCAGTGGTAAAGAATCCACCTGCCAAGCAAGAGACGCAGGTTTGATCCCTGGGTCAGAAAGACCCCCTGGAGAAGGAAATGGCAACCCACTCCAGTATTCTTGCCTGGGAAATCCCATTGACAGAGGAGCCTGGTGGGCTATAGTTCATGGGGTAGCCAAGAGTCGGACACGACTTAGCAACTAAACAACAACAATCTATGATGTTTGAAGTCGGGATAATGGCTACCCTTGGTGAGCAGTGTTTAGTGGCACAAAAGGGGATTTGGAGACCTGGTGATAGTCTCTGTCTTAGTCTGGATGTTGGTTATTGACAGGTTTATTTTGTGAAATTTCGTGGAATGGTATGTACACTTAACGATTTGTGCACTTTTCTGTAAGTTATACTTTAAAAGTTTGTTTAAATGTCCATTGCTATACATGAAAAAAAGCATCTACCCCAAGCGTCTACTACCAATCACAACGTGATATTCCTCCATCACTGAAAAGCCATCCGCTGATAGCATTCTCACCATTGCTTATTGCCTTATCAACCACAGCTACATCTTAGTTGGATTAAATATATACATTGCCCTTTATCCAAACTGGTCACTTCAAAAACTATCACTTTCTTCAGAGTCTGGCATTATGGCCTCAACACACACCAGACTCATGCAGAACTTGACAAGAGAAGATGAGCCGCCAGGTGCTTTGAAAGTACTGGCCACCAGGCCATCTGAGCAACCATGAATGTGGGTTTATACCTGTACATGCTCATAAGATTCTCTTCATTCTATATCTCGTCATGTTTTCCCTCTGTTTTTTCAAGGTGGTGTACACCGTCTAGAGTCTGTTGAAGAATATAATGAACTGATGGTGCGACATGGTGACCCCCGGGCCAGGATGTTAGAGGTCTCCCGAGATGGCCGGAAGCATTCCCTTCCCCAGCTCCTGGACTCGACAGGCACATCACAGGTAGCACAGCACTGTGGAGCCCCTGACTTTCTTGTCCAGTCACAGCTACTTGGCTAGGGGCAGAAGAGCACGTTCCGAACCCTGGGTCTCCAGGTTTTCTGTTATTCTCTCAGAGGCCAGCGGGAGCTTCATGTTCTGAAGACCTGTTTGTGTATGAAGGCCAGAAGTATTTAGGACAAGAGATATAGTATAGTCAGTAAGGTCTATCCAGGGAGGCTAGAGAGAAGTCAGCTTAATATTTGGAAATAGAAGAGAAGGGGGAAAAAAATCCCTTGTTGGATCTCAACATCTCCATTCTCTTCCACTGTGTGTTTTGGAAACGAGAGCCACTTCCGTTGCCAGGAGACAATGGCGCCTCACGGTCTGTGGTGAACCACTGTCTCTTGTTCTGTGGGTGTGTCGTGTGTCTGCAGAGCCTGGTGGGTAGGTGGGTGTGGACACGTGGCGGGGGGTGACTGTGGTGTGTGCCTGGATCCTACCTCTTATACAGTAATGGCTCCAGCAGCCAAGGTCAGAAGAGACTGCAGAGAGGGCTGAGGAGTGTGGGGATGTTCATGTTCCGTCCCCACCAGAGCTCGGGACTCTGCAACCCTGCACAGGGGCTCCCCTCGACTTCGTCATCCTCAACCCAGTGAACACCCGGTAGATGTCTCCTAACCGAGTCAGAAGCAGGCTCAGTCTCTGGGAACTTGTGGAGTGTTCTTCCACTCCTGACACCATCAGCCAGAACGCAGAGGAGTCACTGGCATCCTGTCCCCAGGCCTCAGTGAAGCAGAGATGAGGGGCGGAGGGAGTGACAGCTGTGAAGTGCATGGAGACTCGAGTATTAGAGTTCTAGAAGACCTAGCTCAGGTCATCTGGGTTGGGCTCTTGCTTTGGGTGTCTCACATTTTTACGGATAGGGTAGCTAAATCCCAAAGAGGTTGAGTATTTAGTTCCAAGCAATACACCAGAATCACTGTGCAGGGAGTTTGGCCTGACCTGAATACAATTAGAAAGTGTCCGTGTTTCAGAGGCCGCTGCTGATTAGGCTGTCTTGTGCTGAATCCACCAAGGGCCACTGGAGTTGGGGCAATGAGAAAAAGCAGAGCAGATAACTTGTATGAGGCCTGGTTAAAACCCACGTCTGGAGACAAGTGTGTGTGTCCTGGGCAGCATGATCCAGTTAGATCAATGGGAAGATCAAGAAACCATAGGAGAGCCACACTGCCAGACTGTTTTGGTCAGCGCGGAAAATGAGAGCAGGTCTGCTGCTGTCCTGGCCGAGGATGTCCAGCACTAAGGTGCTGACTTCTTAACTGACCTACGAGGAAACCTGACTGTATTCATGGCTGGAAATGATCTATTTCCAAACTCCAGGAGGTGGTGAGGGACAGGGAAGCCTGGTGTGCTGCAGCCTACTGGGTTGTGAATAGTTGAACACGACCTGGCGACTGAACAGCAACAGAAAAACAGGCTTCTAGGAACCAAGAAACACAAGCTAATGCGGGATTTTAAACAAGAAGCTGTTTTTTCCTCTTCAAGTTGTTCTTTCTTTTCTGTCCTCTTTTTTTCTGCCTTTTTCTTTCTCTCCCAGGATTTGCCTTTCTTTCTTTCCTTCCGCTTTTGTTGATTCATTTTTAAGGTTTGTTGTTGCTGTTTAGTATTACGTCACATCCTACTCTCTTGTGACCTCACGGACTGTAGCCCACCAAATTCCTCTTGCCATGGGATTTCCCAGGCAAGAATATTGAAGTGGTTGCCATTCCCTACACCAGGGGATCTTCCTGATCTAGAGATCGAACTCACACCTCCTGCATGGGCAGTGGATTCTTTACCGCTGAGCCATAGGGAAGCCCCTTCCTCTCTCCTCCTCTCTTTCTCTTTCTCTCTCCTACCCTCCCTCCACTAAAAGGTATCGTCTATCTATTTGTCTATCCAATAAAGCTTTCTGCAGTGATAGAAATGTTTTATGTCTACACTACCCAATATGGTAGCCACAGGTGCCTTTGAAGCACATGAAAAGTGCCTAGAGAGACTGAGGAATACATTGTCAATTTTCATATATCTTAATTTAAATATAGATGGCCACAGGTGGCTCATGGCTGCCAAATGGGATGACAGAAGGCTAAAAGTGCAGTGAAACCCCTAAAACTCTTCAGGAGAAGAGTGAAGCCTGCTGGGCTCTGATTCCTGCAGGGCAGATGGAATAAGGCTCTGCTGGAGGTTGTTGATCAGAGAAAGAGTTCCCCTGTGAGTCTGCACATGAACCTCTATATCCGAGGGCCATGCCTGGCTATGTCCATAATTGTTGTAGTTCAGTTGCTCAGTCGTGTCCAACTCTTTGTGTCACCACGGACTGCAGTGCGCCAGGCTTCCCTGTCCATCACCAGCTCCCAGAGTTTGCTCAGACTCATGTCCATCAAGTCAACAACACCATCCAACCATCTCATCCTCTGTTGCCCCCTGCTCCTCCTGCCCTCAGTCTTTCCCAGCAACAGGATCTTTACAATGAGTCGCCTCTTCACATCAGGTGGCCAAAGTATATCCATAATAGTTTTGGTAAAAGGGTGGTAACCTTGGCAGGCCAACATCATTTTTTTTTAATGAATCGGAGGATGGGAGGCCAACATAGCTGACAGATATTATGTAAACTGCAAGATATAGTTGTTCTAAGCTGCTAGGAATATGAAAATATCATTAGCAGATCTCATTTCTACCTTCGCATATAGAATATGCTGATTAAGGATAAAAACTATTTTCTAGTGTCTTTTTTCTCATATGAAACATGAAATGATTTTGTTGTTTATGCTAGAATATCTATGTCATTTCAGAAATGTATTATTCTAAAAAGAATAGCAAGGAGCTAGATTGTCGCAGTGCTTTAGCGATAGATTCATTTACTCTCTTGTTTATATTATGAATGGTCCACACTGCTTACACACGTGGACTTGGTGGGTGATGGAAAGGGAAAAGAGATCAAGATTTTGAGCTGCTGCGTGCCAGAAAGGGAAAGTGTGGCTTGCGGAAAAGTATTTCATTTTCCAAATGTGAGGGATCAGAGCTGAAGCTGCTGCAGTCTCTCATAGGGATTTTTTTTATACAGAATAACAGTTGTCTGGGTTTGCGGTTTGGGTTTTATAAGAAACAAAAGCTTGCTGAGTTTTGAGTGAGTGAATTGAGCTTGAAATGATGAGCTACTTGCTAACCATGATTGTGAACTTGGAGTGGGGGCAGGGGTGACTTCCAGCGGAGAACCTGACCAGAGGGTGCTCATTCTACATCTCCAAGGCCACTCGGTTTCCAGTCCCTAACTCCACTCCAGAAAGCAAAAAGTAGGATATGTGGAGTAGGCTCGAGGAAGGTGCAGCCTAGGTTGTTTATGTGGGGAAAGAAGACGTGGCAGTCCATCACAGTTGGGGCTGTTCCTCCAATGTGCTTTATAATAAGCTTTATTTAAGCCACTGGACCAGGTATGGACCACAGGCCAATGGCCATCTAACACAAAAGACAACTGAGGTTTCCCAAATCTGAGTATATTTTTATACCAGGGACCACAGCAGGATAAGTGAGATGATCTGTGACCTCATGTGCTGACTTATAGGAATACCACATTGTGAAGAAGTCTACTCGCTCACTAAGCACAACTCAAGTGGAATCTCCTTGGAGACTCATCCGGCCGTCAGTCATCTCCATCATTGGGCTGTACAAAGAAAAGGGCAAGGTGAGCTCTTTTGTGTCCATTGTTTTGCTCTCTAGGTAAATGCTAGTATATATATTTTAAATGATTCCTTTTTAGTGTTGTTTTTACATAAAATAAGGGAAAAGGTATGAAGAAGAATCAAGTAAGTGGCCTTTGGGTAGATTTGAGTGGATGCCCTGGCATTCTTTCCCATGGCCCTACAGGTGACATCATCAAACCCTTTTTGCCCTTATGATTTCAGGAGTCATCAGCTGGCAGCTAGGGCACCATCAAGGATGGGATAAATGCCCCAGCTTGTACCACTACTGAAAGAAAATCGGACCCTGCCGCTTCAAGGAATACCCCTTTGTTACCTTTTTGAATGAATTTCATGGCATTTCCATTATCATAAGAGGAATAATGACAAATAATGTTACATGAATATCAAAATAGCCATTCTGATATCCATTTGATATTATACAAAAATAAAAGAATAAAACAGATATAGCACCTGCACAGCTATAAGCTATTAATTGATCCATGTGAAATTGACATCTTTGGAGATCAAAAGATTGTCAAATGTCAGCAATTTCATATGTTTACCTAAAACTTTGCACCCTTTAATATAACGCATAGCTAGCATAATGCAGGTAGATCTGAGGGGGGTCATAGTGATGGAAAGACATGAATTTGTAGCTACTAACTGAACTCTATGGGCTTACCTCATGGGTCAGATGGTAGAGAATCCAGCTGCAATGCAGGAGACCCAGGTTCGATCCTTGGGTCAGAAAGACCCTCTGGAGAAGAGCATGGCAACCCACTCCAGTATTCTTGCTTGGAGAATCCCATGGACAGAGGAGCCTGGCGGGCTACAGTCCATGGAGTTGCAAAGAGTCGGACACAACTGAGCAACTAACACTTTCACTTTAGCTCAACCCTGAGTTAAATACTACACTGCGGGGTGCCCTCAGTGAAGAAGTGCACTGACAAACTGGACCCTCATCTTCTCTGCATCCAGGGCCTTGGCTTTAGCATTGCTGGAGGTCGAGACTGCATTCGAGGACAGATGGGGATTTTTGTCAAGACCATTTTCCCAAATGGATCAGCTGCAGAGGATGGAAGACTTAAAGAAGGTAGGAGAGAACCTTCTGGTGGTCCTCAGTGAGCTCTGATTCTAGGAGAATCTGCCCCGTGGCAAGATGTGAAGCAAATGCCTGAGTGGCTATGGCTCTGGGCTTGGTAGTTGGATAGACTTGGTCTGAATCCAGTGATTACTCAGGACCTTGGACAATTCGCATAACCTGAGATTCACTTTCTTCTGTTGTAAACTTGGGATATGAATACCTACCTTGAAGAACTGTTGTGAGGATTACATGAGACATTATGTGAGAAGTGGCTTGATATCTTTGTTTGGGTTTTTAAATGTCTGTCTTGTCCCCTTAATGTTTGAAATTGCCTTGAAAATTCCTGAGCATTTACAGTGCATTCTTGCTTGGGGCTGGAGTACATAAACATCTTTCACCAACCCCATAGCACCTTCCATTTTTGACACACCTACACATACTAGACAAGCACTTTTTGCTCCCAGCTTTACTGAGATATAATTGATAACTGTGTGCATTGAAGGTGTACAACATGATAATTTTATACACTTGCATATTGCAAAATGATTGCCAAACAATGTTAATGAATACCTCCATCACCTCACACATTGACTTAGTGTGTGTGTGTGTGCTGAAAACAATTAACATCTTTCTTAACTGTTTTCAAGTATATAACACAGTCTCATTAACTTTTGGAAAAGGCAATGGCACCCCACTCCAGTACTCTTGCCTAGAAGATCCATGAACAGAGGAGCCTGGTAGGCTGCAGTCCATTTTCTCTTTCATGCATTGGAGAAGGAAATGGCAACCCACTCCAGTATTCTTGCCTGGAGAATCCCAGGGACGGCGGAGCCTGGTGGGCTGCCGTCTATGGGGTCACAGAGTCGGACACGACTGAAGCGACTTAGCATTAACTTTAGGCACCATGCTATTATACCTTAGATCCCCAGAACTTGTTGGTGAATCCTGATTTTTTATACCTCCATCACCTCACATATTGACCTAGTGTGTGTGCATGTGATGAGAACATGTAGCATCTTTCTTACCAATTTTCAAGTATATAACGCAGTCTTGTTAACTATATGCACCAATCTGTACCTTAGATCCCCAGAACTTGTTTGTGAATCCTGATTTTTTCTCCTTCTTATTAATATACTTCCTGCATGGAATGATTGGATCATACTATTACTGCTGCTGCTGCTGTTAAGTCGCTTCAGTCATGTCCGACTCTGTGCAACCCCATAGACGGAAGCTCACCAGGCTCCCCTGTCCCTGGGATTCTCCAGGCAAGAACACTGGAGTGGGTTGCCATTTCCTTCTCCAATGCATGAAAGCGAAAAATGAAAGGGAAGCCGCTCAGTCGTGTCCGACTCTTAGTGACCCCATGGACTGGAGCCTACCAGGCTCCTCCGTCCATGGGATTTTCCAGGCAAAAGTACTGGGGTGGGGTGCCATTGCCTTCCCCGATACTAGTTACCTTCAAAAATGCTGTGACCGTTCAGTTCAGTTGGTGCAATTATGTTGTGTTTAACCAGCTTATTTCTTTTAAACTGATAAGAATAAATTGGAATCTCTTTTTTTTGTAGGCAGAGCGATCCCAGAAGTCTGTGTCCTAATGATAAGCCATGACCAGGCTTCATATTTTAATGGCAGAATATTTCTTTCTCAGAGGAAGGGTTAACTCCGAGGTGGTGTTTGTGTTTCATTTCCCAACAATGTAAAATTCTAGCGGAGCATTTTTATAATGGATATGCCATGTGTTCACTTGATTGAAATTCATCCTGCAGTGCTGGTAGAATGGGGCAAAATGGCAGGAAAAAAATCAATAGGAGAGGTTAATAGCACTTGCTTCTCCTAAATACTGTATTTTTGTATGTATTCACTTACAATAAATAGAGGTCATCAGAATGGTTTTTCAGCCTGTTGAATTGACCTGTCTTTTAAGTAATCTTTAAAGATTTTTAAGAGCATGAGCGATCATTTTAATGTTTCTACCTTTTTCCCAGGTGGAAACAAACCAGAAACCTCACCTAGTTGAGTCTTGGTTATGCCAGGTGATTTTTAAACAGATTATTTCACTTGTTTTGCAACATCTGTAATTGCATTTACAGAAAAGGCACATAACACATGGGTTCAGTACGGCTTGCCTTTTTAAACCTGTGTACGGGGTTCCTTTAGTGGAATACCCTGTGCACTCCTGGGATCGGCTGTCCGTGAGAGGTGAAAAGGTGTGTTCATAGGCCACTTTGCACTTGTTATAAGGGAGCTCCTCTTCTGACCACACTGCTGTGCAAGGCTCAGCTTGTGCACCTTTGCAGTGTTCTTGATTAACTTACTCCACAAACTAGACCATGACACAGGCGTCCACAGCCGGAAACTAGCTTTAAGTCAAGAGAATGTCCAAGCTCCATTATGTTCGCAGCAGACACTATCAACAACTTGAAAAATGACCTGACTGTGCCCTCTTGGAGTTGAAGATGAGTTCAGGATAGTTTGAGAGAGAAAGAGAATGAGAGCAAGAGAGAGAGAAAGAAATTTGGTATTAGTCTACAACAGTTTCTTAGATAGAAGTGTATAATAACTTGCCAGCTTACTGACTGAGAACCTTGAACACCATTAAAACCAAGCATCTAGACTGTGGGGCTGCGCTTAGATGTGAGGCTGCCATTCCTAAAGAATAGCTCGTGTGTCCTTGTCTCTGTCATTGAAGCCACCTTTCACACACCATGTCTTTCTGAAAATATGGGCTTGGCTTCACACGTGTTATGGGTGTTTGTGCTTCACCACCAGTGGGTTTAAGTTGTAAACCAAAGACTGTAAGAAAAGGGTAGGAATTCAGTCTTTGTAGTTTGATTTCTAAACGTAGAACATGTATTATCGGACTTGGTAGTGGCAAGAGAGTAAGATCTTGATGCTTCCCACAGTTGTTTTAATTAAAGGTGAAAATAGAGAATTACCACAGAATAACATGCAATGTCATTTATTGACCCATTTTGTAACATTCCTTGGAGCTAAGCTAATGAGAATAAATTGGAACAATAAAATTCATCTTAAAGAGTTCTAAATCAGGGACTTTATGGTATTTTATTTAATACTGACCAGGCAGTTAGATTCCAGTAAACTAAAGCTTGATGTTAATGTAATTCTCAAATTTGGTCACTAGGGGATGAAATCCTAGATGTAAATGGAATACCAATCAAGGGCTTGACATTTCAAGAAGCCATTCATACCTTTAAGGTAAGGACATTCTTATTGACCTCCTTGATCATAATCTTTGTTTTTCTTTATTTCATTCTGGTTTGGATTTGGTGATTTTTTTTTTCCCCATCATTTGATAAAAGGACAACCTGAATGTTTTAGCCCTTCTTCCTGTTTTCTCAGCAAATCCGGAGTGGATTGTTTGTCTTAACGGTACGCACCAAGTTACTGAGCCCGAGTCTCACGCCCTGCTCCACACCCACACACATGAGCAGATCAAGCTCCCCAAGCTTCAATGCCAGCGGGGGAACCTCAGCAGTGGGCAGTGATGAAGGCATTTCTTCCCTGGGTCGGAAAGCCCCCGGGCCCAAGGACAGAATTGTCATGGAAGTAACCCTCAACAAAGGTGATGCCAGCTTGTCCTCATTTCGTTACATTCTCTCAAAGCATAATTTGTAATCTGTTCTTAGGTTCATTTTTTTTTTTTATATGTCTTTTTCTATGAATTGCTTCTTTGGAACATTCTGCTACCAACAACATATGGCATTCTCTAAATGGGCAGTAGGATCAAAAGGAGAGATCTTAGTCACTTCACTAAAGTGAAGAAAAGTTCCCCGTAGCTCAGTTTTTTAAAGCTCTCTCTGGATGAATCACTGTGTGTCAGAGACTCATGTTAAAAACATCACTGACTAGCTGAATTTTAGGGCCAATATAACATTTTCAAGGAGAAAGAATATAGTTAAGAATATAGCTAACACCAGTAACTAAAAATCCTGGGTAACACCAGATCTTACTGCTTTTAATCTTTGCCTCCAGTGGTAGAAATATGATGAGCAACTGAACAACCTAGAAATCAATGGGAGGCAAAAGAAAGCCTGAAGTTGTATATCCAGAATAGAAAATGCTCCTGGGACTCTGCCTGTTTCCAAAAACAGATTCAAGGAGACCCTTCAGACTAAGAAGAGAGAATGGACCATCAAATAATTCACAGTCCATTGTTAGCCCCTGGTTCTGCCATAGACTCATTTCATTAAAAGAATGTGGCTCACATTGACAAAAGTAAAATGTATATCCTAAGTCTGGTCTAAAAATAAGTGGTTGTTGGTCAAAGTATGCATTAATGCAGTTTCAAATTACCGATACTCCTTTTCTTTCTTTGTTTTGATTTTGTTTTCTTTCAATGATGCCTCCCACAGAGCCCAGAGTTGGCTTAGGCATCGGTGCCTGCTGCCTGGCCCTAGAAAACAGCCCTCCTGGCATCTACATCCACAGCCTTGCCCCAGGATCAGTGGCCAAGATGGAGAGCAATCTGAGGTGGGTTGTAAACCTGAGAGTTTAGAGTTCTGGTGGGTTTGTGAATATGTGAATACATACATAAGATACCTGCCCTGTTACATTCCCTTGTGAAATTCTAAATGTTTATATTATTTTGCAGTCATGTAGCTAGAATTACAATCAAAAGCATCTCCAAAGATGAAAAGATAAATGAAATTTGGCTCAAGAATTCCAGATCTTGGCTTTCCCTACCAGTTCTGTTCTATTTGGACTCAGAAGTTCAGTTTCAGAAACTTGACACAATACAAGTCTATGTAGATACCTATAATTATCCAAATATTTTCTTTCACTTTCATATACATTTATATAGAATTCATATAAGCTGCTGGGAACTACTCAAAATGGCTCAGAATCACTGGAAACAAGAGAGTCCTAAGATCATGCCCTTGAACAGGAGGCCTTTATTATTAAGTACAATCTCCTGAACCTTTCCTGTTTCATTCCTTTTTGAGACGTGATGTCTAGATGGTTACTGTCTGAAATCACTGCGTGTCTGATTTCTCAGTTCATTTCTGAGTTGTAGCTTGGGTATTCTGTTTATACAAGAGAGGTTTCGGTGTTCTATTATACAGTAATTGCAGTGGGTCTGTGCCCACCTAAACTTCACAAGAATGTACACGTATTTCATGAAGCACTCTGCAAACAGTATCATCTTTCTCCCCTCTAAGTTTTCAGGTCCTTGAGCAGTTGAGGAATTATCAAAATGACATTCCTTGAGGTTGCCATTTTGAGGCCCTGTTAATAGATTATATTATGTTTTTAGTTAATCATCAGAGTGAATTTCCATATCGAAAAAAATTTAGCAAATCATCCAAAGTACATTAAAGAAAATATACTTTTAGAACCCAAGGAAAAAAATCCTTTAATGACATCCCAAGATGATGTTTCTTTCTTGAATGGTTCCATATGTCTGGAGCCTGCCAAATGACCATTCTTCAAACCCCACATAAAGACTCTTTGTTTTCTCATACTGAGTTCTCTCTCCCTATAATTTCAAGTCAAAATGGGCATCTTGTCCCCAATTTCTCATTTGTTCAAATCTGAAACGTTTTTACAAATTATTGGGTAACCTTTGAGCTTCAGATATTTCCTTCTTAAATTATATTACAATAATCATTCCAATATGGTAGGGAAAAAGAAACTGGTGGTGGTCGAGGGACTATCACTTGATGAGCAAAAAGTCGGCAAACCTGAGTTCAGCAGTGTGTGACATCTGGGTGACCTCTCCCCGCCTGTGGCCTTACCTACATAGTAGGAATAATAATACCTAGTCAAAGCATTGTTACATAATTTCTTTTTATAGTACGTGGCCTGCAATACATGTTGGAGTAATAGTAACCTTCACTGTTGTCCTTATTATCAATTTTAACTTTACTACTTCTGAAAATGCAGGTAGATACCCATAATGGTCTTTGTCAGTTTAAAACCTAATGTGTTTATGAGGGTTTTGCTTTTTTATACATATGCAAAGATGGGAGGATATCATTTGCTTCTTAAAAGTATTCAGAAAAGATTTCGTATTATGTAAACCACTCCCAGAAGGAAGGCTTGTGAAAAACTATTACTGCAGAAAGTTGATCATGTTGTCCTCCCTAGCCGCGGAGATCAAATCCTGGAAGTGAACTCCGTCAACGTCCGCCATGCTGCTTTAAGCAAAGTCCACTCCATCTTGAGCAAATGCCCCCCAGGACCCGTTCGCCTGGTCATCGGCCGGCACCCTAATCCAAAGGTGAAGTATCTCACACTGTCCTAAGTATGGGAAGACAGCTATTTGTCCAGTAGCAATGGCACACGTGTTCCTATGACCATGCAGACTCTTTGATGAGACCATTTCACCCAGCTGGGGATGGGAATCAGCCTGTGGCCACCCAGTGACCAAGGTAACTGATAACACTTGGGAAATGAATTATTGATCTGGACTTCTTCATCTTCACACTCAGAACATTTTATTAGAAAATGTTGACAATATTATTGGTGAACTTAAAGTTAGTGGAAGGTGGGAGTGCTAAGTATGGAAGGTAGGGTTCTGAGTAACCCCCGCTGGCTGATCGATCTCTGGTGAGATATTTAGCCTTTTCAGGTTTCTGCATCCAGAAGATCAGAAAGCATTGAAGTTGATGCTCTGTCCAGGCCATCGTTGACCTGAGCCAAATACTTGTGTGATTAATGCTTAAGAGCCCACTAATTTTCTTCCAGCATCAGTGTCACACTGTTTCAGCACATTAACTTGGAGATAATCATAGCCCCTATATTGGGGACCTCTGCTTTTTACTTTGGAGAAGGTAATGGCAACCCACTCCAGTATTCTTGCCCGGGAAATCCCAAGGACAGAGGAGCCTGGTGGGCTACAGTCTATGGGGTTGCAGAGTTGGACATGACTAAAGTGACTTTGCATGCATGCATGCTGTTTACTTGGTTGTATCCCTTCTACTTAGACGATTGCTTTTAATTTTTTAAGCTAACCACAGGACACTTTAGCAAGTTCAACTCAACCCATTTTGAGAGATGTTTTTGGTTGTTTTTGAGTACTCCAGGTAAAACTCTTAAAATCAGCTTGTCTCCAACATGGTAATCTTTTTTTCTCCCCGCTACAAAATCTGACCTTTCGTCAACTCAGAATGCTCATTTAGACCATTAACTCTTCCCATGCCTGACATGTGGCTACTGTAGAGTTTGTATTATTATTATTTGTAGAGTTATTTGTATTATTTTGTAGAGTTTGTAGAGTTTTGTATTTTGTATTATTTGTAGAGTTATTTGATTACGTCCTGAATGGTCCCAGGCTGCTATACTGGATGGACTCTTACGCTAGTTTACAAGTTAGAAGTTTGTACCAGGAGACCTGGCAGGTTCTCCCATGTGGCTCATCTGAGATTTCTTCAGTGCAGTAACTTTATGGGGTCATTTTCACTGTCTCAGCAGTGTTCATTTGTTATTCGTCTAGTTGCATGCTGTGCATCCTAAGTCACTTCAGCCATGTCTGACTCTTTGCAACCCCATAGACTGTAGCCCACCAGGTTCCTCTGTCCATGAGATTCTCCAGGCAAGAACATTGGAGTGGGTTGCTATGCACTACTTCAGGGAATCTTCCCAACCCAGGGATGGAATCCATGTCTCTTACATCTCTTGCACTGGCGGCAGGTCCTTTACCACTAGCGCCACCTGGGAAGCCCTGACCGTCTGGTTTTCCGTATACAAATAACCACTACAAAGGTGTGACTCTGTGCCTTGATTTGGGACAGAGATGTCAGTCAAGCTCCTTGGACCTTGATTGCTGATTCAAACTCAGCCCTGCTACTTCCCCCACCCCTACTCCCCAGAGTGTTTTCTCCTGTCTTCAAGAATTTTTTTTTTTTAAGTCTTATTAAGTAGTTACAATATTCCTTCTGTTTTTTCAGCCCAGAGGCATATAGAATCTTAGCACCCTGACCAGGGATCAAACCTACACACACCCTCTCCCCAACACCAGAAGGTGAGATCCCAACCACTAAACCACCCAGGAAACTCCTACAAGCATTCTTAAAAATGTCTTAGATAAAAGCTACTTGAATAAATATCATTTATAGAAAATCAAGTCCCGCTTCCACCTTTTCCTATTTTTTCTCCTTGTCATTGCCTGTGTTTCTCCTTTCTGTTCTGTAATCCAGACTTTCCCTCGGAATCTGCTCTACTCTGTCCCCCTGCTGTGCCCCGAGTGCTCTCTGGGACACTTGGACTCACAGTCTCAACTCCTGCCTCCAGGGTTCTCCCCTGGATTCCACCGCCCTCGTGGCCACACTCCTCTAACCTTAGGAAGCAGTCCAACTAGCTATGGCTGCTGACCCAGCCCATCCCTCAGCAACATTAGAGAAAATTAAGTTCTCCATGGTTTGCAGTTATTGGCTTCAAGGCATCTCTGACTTCAAAATCCATTCCAACCTCACACAGGTTGTGATTTGTTGGTCAGCCTAATCTTACCCCAAAGCATCTGCCTAATTTGCCAATACAATCAAACATCGAAATGGCATTCCAGTGCAAAGCAAAACAGTCCTGGTCTCCTGGTGGTCTATGATTCCGTGGAACATACGGGTTGACTCATGTTTCTAGCCATGGTAAAATGGTCATCAGGATGGTGCTGGAGATACGTTCAAGGAACCAAATTTCGGTATTTGTTTGACTGGATTTCATGTTTCCTCCTAGGTAAACATAGTGTTCTTAGTTGTAACATCATACTATATTTTCCTTTTGGTCAAGATTCCATTTTACATTTAATGTATTTTTATACCACTTATCCCAACATCTCATGCCAGTGGTACATTTTGATACTAAATGTATGTGCTTCCTCAGTTTTCATGTTGTTCCAAGAGAAATACCACAAGGATTTTCTTCTCTTCTGTTTCTCATAATGACTGAAGCAGTGGCCGCCCAATTGGAATATTCAAACCCTCCAGGTTTAGACAAGCTAAGATTTGGACCTGCTCGTGTGGCAGATTCTAGCTGAGGTTAAGTAGAAGAAAGTAATAGAGGTCCGTTATTAATTGATACTGGGGCTTTCAGCATGATTAGAGTTATCCGGGACATCTTTCACTTGTTTTAAACCCCAACCATTTTTCTCCCACTCAAAAATAATTGCAAATATTCAAAGTCTAATGTCAAGAAAAGTCTGCAGCCATTTTTAATGGCTCATTTATACAGAATTGCTCTTTGGTTTGTAAAGATATGTGTGGGAGTCTGCATTTCATCTGCATGCATGTGTGTACATGTTTTATTTCCTATGAAGACGATTAGAAACTATTGCACAAAGTCCCTAATGTGATGATGGTTGATGTGTTAGGTTACAGTGTGATGCTGAACCCTGTACAGAAATGTTCATTTACTTCTTAGGGCAGATGGCTGTGCTTATCCAAATATTATGTATTCTGAATGTTATTTTAATACACAGAATTACTGTCCTACATTTAAAATATTCTTACCGTAAAAAAAAAAACTATACAAGTCCTGTAGTTGCTTTTAAAATATCTCATAGTTCATCATGTATCAGGCTTTTTAAAAATCTTCCCACGAAGGACTTCCTGGTGGTCCGTTGGTTAAGACTCCACACTCCCACTGCAGAAGATATAGGTTCAATCCCTGATTGGGGAACTAAGATCCCGCATGCCATGTGGCACAGTCAAAAAATAATAATAATAATTAAGAAAAATTAAAAAAATAAAAATCTTCCCATGAATAATTACAGTTATGGATAACAACTGTTGGTGGAGTGGGAGGGGGGCATGAAGGAATCCATGCGTTTACCATGCCACCAAAAAATATAGAAGGAAAAGAGAATTATAAATTCACTATTTTTGAAAACTTGATTATAATAACTGATTCAGCAAGAATATGAATGATGCTAAAACCATTGAGTGGAAATATATTGGGAAGCAGGATAAAACAGTCTCAAACTGTCTCCTGCCAGATTACTCATTAATGCAACAACACAACAAATCCGGTGGAGGAATCTGGTGAAACCCTAAACAAGTGGTCAGAGTGATCATCAGTTATGAAATACACTGATGCTGTGATGTACCGAAAAAGAAACGGTTTTTATAATTCTGTAGTTTTTCTGCCTCCAAAGGCATCACCTAAATCTAAGCATGAAGAAACTACTGGACAACTCGTAACTGAGGGTTTGGATTGGCCCAGTGTCTTTGAAATTATCGATATCATGAAAGACAAAGGCTCAGAATTATTTTGGATTATAAATAGACATATAAAGGAGAATAAATAGACATGAGTACAGGATTTTGAATTCTGGGTTGCCCGATACACGCCTTCCCCCTATAAAAACCTTTTCTCTAAAGCATACGAGGCAGAGAAGTTGGTGACGGGCCGCTAAGGCCCATCGCAGATAAGGAGCTTGCTCTGGAATATAAATGGGTCACATCACTGTGCACACTGTTTACTTCATTTGACATTTAAACCTCGCGAGATGTTGATGAAAGCAGCTGAGTATTGATTTGCATTCTCGGGGAAAACCCTTATCTCATCCCAGGCTGGCATCAAACTTTCTGTGAATTATTTCCAGCCTCAAGACACACTTTGAGTAGCGTTTCTGAAGACTAGTCCTAGGGATGTGAAATGTATATTCAACCATCGTTTTCATCAATGTTAAATTTGCTGAACTTGATAATACTACCAAGATTATTTAAGAGAATGTACTTGTTTTCAGGAGATACTAAATTATTTACAGGTGAAGGGTCATGATGTCTGGAACTAACTCCCAAATGGTTTAGTAAAAAGTTGTGTGTGTGTGGAGAAGATAAAGTACGAGTGTGAATGTGGAATATTTTTTTTTTTAAAGTGAGTATAGTTGAAGAGTATACTATCCTGGTGCTATTCTTGCAAATTTTATGTAAGTTTGAAATTGTTTGAGTTTAGGGAAAAAAAGAATGAGAATTGAGTGTTCTGGAGAGAAGCACAAATCAGCCATGTTGTTGGTAACCAGCGATGACTGCTTTGCTTCATGAGCTTGGGTATCACCTGAAGGTCTGGTTTTGAATCCAGTGTTTGAAGCAGTCCATTAACCCAGCTGTTAATGGATATAATAACTACTCATATGCCCTGGTTTATTGCTTCAGAGGGTGGTCATAGTCTTTGGTCTTGCAATTTTCCTCTTTATTTGAGCTCCAGCCTCTGACTCTGGTCCTAGCTACTTTTATTGGGGAAAAATAAATAAATAAAACCGTCTAATTTGTGCTTTCTGCTGACAATCAGGTTTCCGAGCAGGAAATGGATGAAGTGATAGCACGCAGCACTTATCAGGAGAGCAAAGAGGCCAGTTCCTCTCCTGGCTTAGGTACTGTAACTGCACATCTTCATTCAACATTCAGAAGAGTCTCTCGTTACGTTCCCCCCGGGGGCACTCCCCTGCGCACTATTATTGGAGTCTTGGTAATTACCGGGCTTGGCAAAAGTAGCTGTCAAAGAGATTCCATGCTTTCCCTCAGCGGCTGCTTTTGATTTGTACAGTTATTTAACGTGCTGTATTAAAGTTCCAGTCATGCACGCTTTTTATCCTGCTTTAAGATAATTTGCAAAAGTGAGTTAGCATTTCAGGTGTTTATGTACAATTCATGTTAAGTAGAACATGAATTCTACTTCATTCCAAGTAGAAATGAAACGCTACCAAATTACCAGTTGTTTCGGTAGGCACGGGATACAATCCAGCCAAAAACCTAGGATTTCTTTATACGAATTAAAAGTTTCAACTGAAATGTAACAGGCTGCAAAGATCATGATTTTCCTCCTTCTTAAGTGGAAAGTTCAGACATAGGAGGATTGCCCTAGTAAGAATTTCACATGAATTTAAAACATGAAACTTTGCACCAAGTTGGAAAAGTAATGTTTCCTGTAGAGTGGGAACCTCAAGGGACTCTGCTGATGTATCTGAACTCGAGATATTACTGATATTAAGACTGATGTTGGGAGGAAACTGAGACGTGAGTTACTGGTTGTCAAAGGAAAAGGAAGGCATACAGTTTTTTGGCAACCAAGAAGTACCCTAATTATTTGCATCCATAATTAATATATTGAAAGTGGGCACAGCCATAATGGACTCTTTATTCAACTCACTCATTCTCCTGAACTGCCTGAAGGCTGTCCTCTCATAATCCCAATATATTCACTTAGTCATTTATAAAAGGTTTTACTAAGCTATGATCCTTAAACTAAAAATCTTTTTGCTCATGGAATATAATATAAAATCTCCATGCTGAGTCTTTTTGTCCTTCAGCTAAAACTAAGATAGATATTCAGCCCTCTCCCTCTTTCTTTCATGAGTTTTTTGAGAGCTGTTCCTTTCTTCATTCATCCTTCAATCCATTTATCAAATATCACTGAACACTTCCTAGATCCTAGTGCTAAGCCCTGCAGGGCCCGATCGGTGATAGATAAATAGTCGAGGAAGAAGAGAACAGGCATCCACTTGTAATTAAATTATAGTATTTATATGGAAATTGGTATATGGGCAGTATAAAGTACTTCTGAAATGCAGAGGAAGTTACCTCCAACTATTAATAGGATCACCACGGAGTCAGTAGCATCTGAGGGCTTGAAGCTTGAGAGGTGGGATGGGTACCCAATAGACTGCATGCACATCCATTCCCCCACACATGGTCCCTCCGTGCCTATTGAGCAGAGAGAGTTTGGTTTAATATGTCTGGCTCCTTCTTTTCCTGTTGAGAAGGTAAGCCTATTTGTAAGGATTTGAGCTTTATTGTTTTTTACAGTATGGTAAATTTTTCCCCCAACAGGTACCCCCTTGAAGAGTCCTTCTTTTGCAAAAAGGTGAGTCAAGAAAAGGCACTTTGCTGCCTTGCTCTACTGGTTCAGTTCAGTTCAGTCACTCATTTGTGTCCAGCTCTTTACAACCCCATGGACTGCAGCACGCCAGGCTTCCCTGTCCATCACCAATTCCTGGAGCCTACTCAAACTCATGTCCATTGATTGAGTCAGTGATGCCATCCAACCATCTCATCCTCTGTCGTCCCCTTCTCCTTCCTCCTCCAGTCTTTCCCAGCATCAGGGTCTTTTCAAATGAGTCAGTTCATCACATCAGGTGGCCAGAGTATTGGAGTTTAAGCTTCAGCATCAGTCCTTCCAATGAATATTCAGGACTGATTTGCTTTAGGATGGACTAGTTGGATCTCCTTGCTGTCCAAGGAACTCTGAAGAGTCTTCTCCAACACCAGTATTCAAAAGCATCAATTCTTTGGCACTTAGCTTCCTTTATAGTCCAGCTCTCACATCCACGCATGACTATTGGAAAAACCAAAGCTTTGACTAGACAGACCTTTGTTCTAGAGCCCATAAATCAAACCATAGGGTCCAACCTGTATTTCTGCCTATGAGTCATCTTGGCCGTTTTACACAGCAAACAGCAAAAATGTCCATTTGAGAGCAAGTATATAAATGTGAGTTTCTTTTATTAAATATTCATCCAGGAAAAGAACAAAACAGCAAAAGAACTGAGCTACAGTTTGAAAAATAACTGCCCCCCCCCCTTTTTTTTAATAAAAGGGGCCTGGGCCAGTTTGAGGAGGGCATATGCAACTTTAAGGAATCTTTCTTAGCTGGCTGTTTAAAAAACCCAGTGGATCAGAGAACAAGAGTCAAATTTGCCTGTTTTGTTGTTTCATCGGTAGGCTGAACCAGTGGCTTGGAATTCCATTCCTCCTCCTATCTCTTCCCCCAGTCTTCTTCCTGGGATGGTTGATGCATTGCTGCTGTGGTTTTTCTGATCGCAGCCAAAAACGTATTTCTTAAAAACATTATCTGGCAGCAATTGCCTTTTAATTCATTCATTGTTTAATTTAGTGATCCTAAAGTAAATGGAGGTGGGCGTTTACTATCACAGCTGTTTTGAGTGACCGCAGATGAGAACAAAGTGCTTTCGGGAAGATGGGACACAATTACTATTTAAAATAATCCACTCTGGCGCATCTTCCTCATCTAGCACTGCCTTCTTCAACAGGACTCCCTGATTTCTGAGTCTGAACTCTCCCAGTACTTTGCTCACGACACCCCAGGCCCACTGTCTGACCTCATGGTGGCCGGCTCCGAAGACGAGGACCCTCCAGGGAGTGGGGGCAGCAGCAGCTCCGCAGAGCCCCCCAGCACCTCCCGTAAGCCCTGACTCTCTGACTCCATGATGCGTTGGTTTACACGTCACGGTCCTGGGGTACGGAAAGAGAACTGGAGACCACACCCATGGTTGAGTAGGAGCCACCTTTCTACTCTGACTAAAGGCAGAGTTTGATCTTGGAAAATGCAGTGCATGCCCAGTGACCCGCCTCCCCACTTATGCAGTCAACAGGCTGGGTGCACGGTCTGTACCCCAAGTTGGAAGGCTAAACTGCCCCCACCTTGGGATGCTATTTACACAGTGTAGTCTTGGAATTTGTGGCATCGAATCGTGGCTGATAACCTGATGGCCTTATGTTTTAGGGGAATCCTAACCAAATTCTTCACTAGACCCTAAACTTAATTCTTTTTAGAAGGCAGTGAGTGAATGATTTATAACATATGAGACAGATGTTATCATACGGGTTTTGCTTTTTTTTAAAAAAAAGACCTCATTGATTATTTTCTCAGTATAATTTGAAATAATGACCTGATGTGAACTGCACTGACTCCTCACTCCCACCAGTGTGGTTTCCTTTTGCTCATTTCTAATGTCTGAATAAGAAAATCCCCTGTCTCAGACAAGAACCTGTCTAGCTCGTTTGGAGCAGCCCACGTGCTTCCTCCAGGCTCTGATAGAAACGCTCTAAGGCGGAAGCACGTGTAATTTTTCACTACGTTTAACGAAATGCGAAGAGTTTGCAGAGCCCCCACGCCTTCCTTCCCTTCCCAGGTTGGAGTTTATAAATTATGTGTAGTCTCAGGCTTCAGCTCACCATACTCTCATCACTCATGCGCCCATTAATCAAGCCCGCCTCCCTCCTGCCTGTGAAGGAAGGACCTCAGGTGATAAGAAGGCCCAGGTGTGCGGGACTCGTTGATCCCGGGGCATCCTCCCACGGGGAGTATTTGGAACAGCATAGATTGAACCCAGTAACGTGTTAGATATCATGGATTTTGACAAGTTACACACTTCTATCCCTAGGCAGCACACATGTGTAAGTTGAACAATCCAGAGGTCAAGTTTTAAAAAAATGAAAAAACAGGCAGAGGAGAGAAGAAAGTGGCTCTCACTGTAAGCAGGTCCCAAGAAACTGTGTCGTTTATGCCTAGTGACCAGTGGCCGGAAGGGGTACCTGGCATCTGTGATCGTGGAAATGCTCGTGTGTAAAGAAGGGGGGTTAGATTAAAAGACCACATCAGATGGAAAGCTATTGCACTTGACTTTTCTTCTCCCAACCCCAGCAGCTCACAAGGAGCCAGGAAAAGCCAGGGCCAACAGCCTTGTGTCTCTCGGAAGCCAACGGGCCTCCGGGCTCTTCCACAAGCAGGTGACAATCGCCAGGCAAGCCAGTCTTCCCGGGAGCCCAGAGGTCCTCCGGAACCCCCTCCTCCGCCAGAGGAGGGTGGGCTGCTCTGATGACGATGCCAGCGACGAGGAAGAGTTTGATGGCGAAGGCGACTGTATTTCCCTCCCAGGGACCCTCTCAGGTCCCAGCAGGCCGCTGGCAGAGGACGGCTCTACACGTGTTTCAACAGCCTCTTCCAAGGTCACAGGTATCAACCGAGAGGAACACCCCAAGAAAACACTGGTCAGCAAGGCCTCCTCGGTGCCTCTCCTCGGCAGCTCGCTGGACTTCCAGGAGAGCCTCCCAGGAGGCGTGCGGGACCCCCTTTCCCACGCAGCCAGCCTGCTGGTCCCATCAGAGGCCCCCAAGGGTAGCCCTGGCTGCTCTGGGAGGAAGGAACTGTCAGGATCGAGGAGCTCACCCAAACTGGAGTGCAGAGCCGGGACAGGCACCCAGGGTCCAGCGAGCACAGACAGCCCCAGTTCCCTCCAGCAAAATGACAGTCTGGGGTCCAGGCACAAGCCCGTGGCCAGGGTCAGCCCACATCACAAGAGGCCTGAGGCTGAGGCCAGGCCTAGCAGCGCAGAAGCAGCACAGCTGACCGATGGAGCCAGTGACCCATGTGATGTGGACTTGAAAGTCCAGGATAGTTCCATCCAAGTGACCATGACTGGTTATCGGCCAGGAGGAACAGTGGAGAAGGTAACTGATTTCTTAGTTACTTGGATCCAGTGAGTCTTGTATGAATGAGTATGGAGCATGCGATAAAGCAGGGGTCCCCAACCTCCAGGATCTAATGCCTGATGATCTGAGGTGGAGCTAATGTAATAATAATAATAGCAATAATGTGCACAATAAATGTCATCCTTTTGAATCATCCTGAAACCACACCCACCCTCCACACTAGTCTGTGGAAAAATTATCTTCAACAAAACTGGTCCCCGGTGCCAAAAAAATTGGGGACCACTGCTCTAAAGCATAAGGTAATCTGCCTGAAATAAAGGATAATGATTGGAGAATCATCTTTCAATAGAGTCATTCATTTCAACACACTAACTGCTTAGGAGCCTAGTAATATATCACCAGATTGGTGGGGGGAGGTGCCTAAGTGTTGAGTCATGAGATCATTCAGCCGAAAGATGTAATCCCTCTCTTCCCATACACAGGGCCTGTGGTTGATGATGGAAAGGCAGTGCCAGGCAGATGCAGGAAAGCCCTGGGTCTGGGGCCAGCTTCTCCACTGACTAGTCGGTGGTCACTTAGGCAGTAACTCACCAAGTTACTTATCTTTCTGAACCACAGTTGTCTGGACTGTAAAATAGGGAAGTTGCTCTCTGCCCTGATCATCTCACAGTCAGGGTGACCGTCAAATACAGGTTAACAGTGGTTGTGTCTGGCGGTCAAGGTTCTGCTTGATCCTTATTTTTTCAGACTTCCCACAGTGATGATGTATAATTACAGCTACTCCTACCCTTGTTGTAACACATGAAGTAATGGGCATGCATTCACTGAGAAACGTATAATGTACCACAGTAAATGCAAGTTAATATTGTTTATGTTTCTACTTGTTTACCAGTATGTTAGAATGGACCAGAATATCAAATTGCACATTTTTTAAAAAAAAAAATTTAGTATACCTCCACTTTAGCAAGGAGAGGGTAAGAGAAACAAACATTATTTAATAGTCACTTCAACATAAATACTTTTACTCAGAGCGGAGAATCTGAGATGCCTTATAAGGCTGTCCAGGCCTGCCTCTGAGATAATGCAGGTTCGGTTCCAGACCACTGCAATCAAGCTGATGTCGCAATAACGTCAGTCAAGTGTTTGGCTTCCCAGTGCATATAAAAGTTACGTTTACACGATACTGGAGCCTATTAATTGTGCAACAGCATTATGTCTCTAAAAATAATGTACATATCTTAATTCAAAAATATTTTATTATTAAAAAGTGTTACCTATCTGAGCCTTAGTTGAATTATAAATCTTTTTGCAACAATAACATCACAGATCACCATAACAAATGTAACAATGAAAAAATGTAAGATATTGTGAGAAATACCAAAATATGATGGAAGTGAACAAATGCTGTTGGGAAAATGGCACCAACATACCCGCTCAGTGCAGGGTTGTCACAGACCGTCAACCTGTAAAACATGCAGTATCTGTGAAATGCAATTTTTATGCCTGTATTTATAAAGATGTGTTTTCAAGTGATTTGTAAAACATATAATACATGTAAAGAGAAGCAGAACTTACCAAGTCATAAAAGCTAATCTCAGCAGAAGGGTTTGTTTTTAACCTTATATACACCTTTTTTCTCCTTCTAAAAATTGTTATTACCTCCAACTAGTAAATGTATTTTAAAATGTCATGTTCAGCTAATGAGTAAACCTCTTCCTTTTAAGGGTATTACAAATTTTGAATAACTCAGTTCAGGTCAATTGCTCAGTCGTGTCCGACTCTTTGCGACCCCATGAACCGCAGCACGTCAGGCCTCCCTGTCCATCACCAATTCCACTCAAACTCATGTCTATCAAGTCGGTGATGCCATCCAGCCATCTCATCCTCTGTTGTCCCCTTCTCCTCCTGCCCTCAATCTTTCCCAGCATCAGGGTCTTTTCCAATGAGTCAGCTCTTCTCATGAGGTGGCAAAAGTATTGGAGTTTCACCCTTAGCATCAGTCCTTCCAATAAATACCCAGGACTGGTCTCCTTTAGGATGGACTGGTTGGACCTCCTTGCAGTCCAAGGGACTCTCAAGAGTCTTCGCCAACACCACAGTTCAAAAGCATCAATTCTTAAGCGCTCAGCTTTCTTTATAGTCCAACTCTCACATCCATACATGACCACTGGAAAAACCATAGCCTTGACTAGACGGACCTTTGTTGGCAAAGTAATGTCTCTGCTTTTCAATATGCTATCTAGATTGGTCATAACTTTCCTTCCAAGGAGTAAGAAGCATCTTTTAATTTCATAGCTGTAGTCACCATCTGCAGTGATTTTGGAGCCCAAAATAATAAAGTCTAACACTGTTTCCACTGTTTCCCCATCTATTTCCCATGAAGTGATGGGACCAGATGCCATGATCTTCGTTTTCTGAATGTTGAGCTTTAAGCCAACTTTTTCACTCTCCTCTTTCACGTTCATCAAGAGGCTTTTTAGTTCCTCTTCACTTTCTGCCATAAGGGTGGTGTCATCTGCATCTCTGAGGTTATGGATATAACAATAATAATCCAGCAATCTTGATTCCAGCCTGTGCTTCTTCCAACCCAGCATTTCTCATGATGTACTCTGCATATAAGTTAAATAAGTATATAAAGCCAAATCATGGATTTTACTCAAATATCTTTTTTTATAATAATTTATGTCTATTAAAATGTCATAATTGTTAATTAGTATTCTCAGTAAGAACTTTGAGCACCTTTTAAAGTTTTTGTACAGAAGTTCAGTTTTTCTTGTAAAATTTCTCATTCCCAAATTTTATTTATACTATTTGGGAAAGAAAATGGAATGCATTGCCCATAAAGTATGTACACTTTATATTGGAAACTTAAAAAAACAAGACTTTTTATTTTGGAAAATAGATTGTCTTTTAATGTTTTTATTAATGCTTTTTAAAATTGAGATGAAATTCACTTAACATAAAGTTAGTATAGGAAAGGGAAGTCTGGCATGCTGCAGTCCATGGGGTCTCCAAGAGTTGGACATGACTTAGCAACTGAACAACAAAGCATTTTAAAGTGTACAGTTGGGTGGCACTTGCTGCATTCCCAGTACCGGACAGTCACTACCTCTATTGACTTTCAGATTCTTCTACTGTTTTCATATCACACTTATGCTTTATTAGTAAATAGAAAATTCACTGAGTTGAACACTGTTGACTTCCCTAAGCAGATAATTGACATTTTATTAAATAATTTTTTTCTTCTTTTTTTAAACAAAAGTAGCTAAATGATAATCTGTTTCACCTCTTTCCTCTGCTGCCACCTTTGGGCCACTTTATGACTGATTCACTCAGAGGGTAAATATCAAATAAATCTGATTTAACGTTTTAGCAAGGTTGTTTTAGAGAAAATTTTCATAGTAGGTATTAGAAGAAAGGACGTAATTGATGCTTGGCTAAAGTACAGTTTTAAAATGTTAAAGGCTAGTTTTATTTATTCGGATTCATCCTCTGCATGACTGCCAAAATGAGCTGGTTTTGGTCTTGAACATCACAATGCATAGTGTAACAATGATGCCTTCCCTCTGTATAGCCTTTTGTGTGCTGTGTGTTGGGGTTTTTTTTAAAGATGTATTCATTTATTTTATTTTTTGGCTGTGGTGGGCCTTCGCTGCTGCATCTGGGCTCTCTCTGGTTGGAGTATGCAGGCTTCTCATTGTGGTGTCTCCTCTTCTTGAGGAACATGGGCTCCAGGGCAGGCAGGCTTTAGGAGTTGCACCGTGTGGGCTCAGTAGTCAGTGCTCACGGGCTCTGGACCACAGGCTCGGTAGTTGTGGGGCATGGGCTCAGTTGCTCTGTGGCCTGTGGGATCCTCCCGGACCAGGGATCACACCCGTGTCTCCTGTGTTGGCAAGTGGATTCTTTCCCACTGAGCCACCAGGCGGGCCCCGCAACACTTGTTATTTCTGTTATTTCAATCTTCTTGATTGAAGCCATCCTGAGGGGGTTGAGATGCTGTCTCATTGTGGTTTTCATTTGCCTTCTTCTAATCACCCTGGCAGAGAAGGCAATGGCACCCCACTCCAGTACTGTTGCCTGGAAAATCCCATGGATGGAGGAGCCTGGTGAGCTTCCGTCTATGGGGTCGCACAGAGTCGGACACGACTGAAGCGACTTAGCAGCAGCAGCAGCAGCAGCAATCACCCTGGCAGAGAAGGCAATGGCAACCCACTCCAGTAGTCTTGCCTGGAAAATCCCATGGATGGAGGAGCCTGGTAGGCTGCAGTCCATGGGGTCGCGAAGAGTCAGACATGACTGAGTGACTAATGCCATTACTACTACTAATCACCCACATCTTAAATTGAATGCTTAGGAAGAATGACAAGGCCATGAAATTTCTAGTTGGACCTTAAACCCAGAATCTGTGTTTTGTGGCTTCTGGTCCAGGGCTCCTTGAATTTTCCCAGACCAGCTCTCCTCTGTATGTGATGTATTAGGATGCAGAAAACCCTGAAAGCCTTTAACAGTGACTCACAGTTGTCCTTGTGCCAGGAATCTCTGGACAAGCTGTCCGTTGGGGATGGACGAGTCCCCACTGACTGGGGACCAGGCGGTGCCCTGCCCCACCCAGATGCCAGCCACCCTACAGAGAACCCACCTGCAGCGACATCCAAGCAGGGGCAGCAACCCGGGACAGGTAAGATTATTTTATCACTTACTAAGCTTTAGAATGGGACAGTAGAAGTTAACTAATAAAAATGTTATATGGGCAAAATTTTGAGGGAGAGAGATCTTCATAAGCTAGTGATAAAAGCTACCTTCATTTAACAACGTTACTAGATCATTGGGCCTGAGTTCATGGGTATCTGTCTTCAACTAGTCTCCAGCCTTTACTCATTTTGTGACACGTACCTTAGTGAATGAGGAACAGTATGAAACAAGAATATCCTGTCTTCAGAAACTCAACACTCTGTTTATGCGAAACCAAATGTACTGAAAAATGGCAGGAAAAACCTCCACCGAGAAGTAAAAAATTAATAATTCTTATGTACTGCATCTATAGAATAGCTCAGGAGCCTGAAGAGGTCAGCAGGATGCTCCCAGGCCTGTGTGGCTGGTGCTGGCCCCAGCAGGCCGTCCTTAGCACTAACCCTAACCCTAAGTCAGGTCATCAGCACACCTGTAACCTACTCTGGTTAGGAAGCTGCACCAGGCCCTCCACATTCTTCTACACCCATGACATCAGTTGTAAAGGCCTTCTACCCCATAAGGCACCATAATTGAGCCAGTATGCTTCCCATTGTTGGGCGTTTGGGGCCTTTCCAAGTGAAGGAATATTTTGAAAGGTGACATCATGGACTGCTTCCACGTAATTTAATCTCCATCAGTAAAACCTTTTTGCATTACACACTTTGCACAAAAGCCAGATTGCTAACAAAATTTAAGGGTTTGCTCAGCGAATGAATCAATCTGAAAAACAGACGCACATCCCTTCCTTTGGCTGCTGTTCTTCCCTGTAGCTGGCACCAGCATCTGTGCATGCCTAGTCACTCGGTCGTGTCCAGCTCTGTGAACCCATGGACCATAGCCCGCCAGGCTCCTCTCCTTGGGATTTTCCAAGCAAAAATACTGGAGTGGGTTGCCATTCCCTTCTCTAGGGGATCTTCCTGACCTAGAAATCAAACTTGGGTCTCCTGTATTACACACAGATTCTTTATCATCTGAGCCACCAGGGAAGACTCCTAGTTGGCACCAGCAGAAACGAGAAAGTCATACTGAAGGGAATTCAAAAGATTCAGCAGATTACCGTTGCTGGAGGGAAGGACAGGGAGAAGAGATAGTTAGGGAGTATGGGATGGACAAGAACACACTGACCGCTATGTTTAAAACGGATAAGGAACACAGTCCTACTGTATAGCACAGGGAACTCTGCTCAGTGTTACGTGGCAGCCTGGATGGGAGGGGAGTTAGGGGAGAATGGATCCGTGTATATGTATGGCTGAGTCACTTTGCTGTCCACCTGAAACCATTATAACATTGTTAATTGGCTATACTCCAATACAAAATAAAAGGTTTTAAAAAAAGAAAATTGAGCAGAAGAAAGAAGGCCGTGGATGTGAATTTGTGGTACGCCTGGCCTTCCACGGGGACCTGGGGAGGTTGTGTCAGGTCTCCGTGGGTATCCTGATGAACCAGTCTTGTTGTTGGGTGGTCTCCACAGAGGCCATGTGGTCAGGGCTTAGGTAACTGCGTGAGCTGTGGAGTCCACATCCTGGGGGGACCCCTGGCCATGAACTTTCTGATCCTGCATAAGCTGCTTACCACTCTGCACCTCGCTTCCCCACCATTCCAGTGCAGGCGGTCACAGTGTTGGGAGGGAAATGAAGCCCACAAGAAACTCTTCGCACAGCGCCAAGTGCTGCTAGTTCTTAATTACTGATCTAGGAACTTCGGGGGGAAAGCCATATGCAGTTAAGGTGACTTGCATGGGCGATGCAGAGTGACTGTAACATCTGGGGGAGACACGCTTCTAAGCAAAACTTTCATTGTGGCTGAGGCTTTTGCTCGACCCTCACTCAAACCCAGGGCTCATAAGGAAATGCAAATCTAATGTTCTTTTTTCTCCCTGTTCCCCCACCTATTGTAAGATGCCATGTGCCAGAAGTGGAGAGACTAACCCACACGTGTGCAGTCTTTTTGAGGAGGAGCCTCCAGGACAGAGTGGCACTCTAGACCCAGCACGTGGAGGGACTTCACTTCCAGGCGGGCGGCATCTGTCCCTGCACCTCGGAGAGTTCACGCTCTCTCTGGCTTCTCTGCTTTGATTCCCTTTCCTTCCTTGCCTTTCTGCTTCTCCTTGGCTTCCGTTCCAGATGTGCCCCCAGAATCCCACTCAAGTCCAGCAGCCCTCTGTCTCCGCTTCCTGGGATAATCTGACCTCCTCAGTCTTCCACACCCCTGACCCTGGTCAGGACACACTGGAGGACAGGGCAGGCTTCCACATGTCTGGAGCATTCCATGCATCTGCCTGAATCAGCCTCCTCTCCTGCGCTGAGCAGTCCGTCCCTCGAGTTCCTGCTGGGACTCATTCACTTTACCCTGTGATTCCTAATCCAAGACACGAGGCTAAACCCCCATGTAGTCTGCGGGGGACTGAGTTGACTGCAGAATCACCCCAAGCTAAGGAATCAAATAGAACAGCCGGCTGACTCCTGTGGCTTTTGCCATCAGAGGGCGGGTGGTGTACAGAAACCCAAGTGCAGGATTTCTGGTGTCCCCTTGTCCTTATAAATAACTAGAAAGGGCAGAGGCAGAGGTCCTCCTGCCATCCATGCTGAGTTATTTTAGAGCCTCTAAAGCACAGTGGTATTTGTTCGATGTGAGCACTCTATAATTTTAGAGACAAAAACAGGCCTACATTTAAGCTGTGGGATATCTTTCTAAAAAAGACCAAAAAATTGAGACTGTGTACAGTTTTCACTTGTTTTCATTGAAGTTTTCTGTTTTCTTACCTTTCACCCTGTGTCTCCCCCACCACTCCAATCTTATTTTTTTATTCTCCATCCAGGACCAGATGGCTCCCTAGACCCTCTCCCTTCCCCAGGGCAGAAGGAGGCGGCTCACCCTGACCCCAGCCAGACCTCAGTGGACGCAGAGTCAGCAAGGCGACCTGAGGACCCCGGAGGGCAAGAATCATCCAGGATCCCCAAGTCTGAGGACAGCACATCCCCAGGAACAAAGGCAATGGCTCGTCCTGACCTCCGTGAGATGGGAGCAGCTCCCAACGCCAGCTCGCCCTGCACCGCTCCGAAGGCAACGACCCTCAGGGGAGCAGGACCCATGGCTGAGGGGGCACCTTCGACTGGTGCTGGGCTGCCACGAGACCTCATGTCCGGGGAGAAGAGCCAAGAGAGGGTTCTGGGTCACCATGCCAAGGCTCCAGAAACCTCAGCAGTCCTTGTCCCTGGAAACTGCCAGGGGTCGGCTCTGCCCCAGGGAACAGACTCAGGGTCTACCAGCGTCCCGCAGGCTGGCCTGGCCTTGCCTTCGCAGAGTGACAAGGCCCAGGAGGCGTGTGGGGGTGCCTTGGGGCCCGGCTGCCCCGGAGGGAATGGGCGCTGCCCAGTGACGGACATCGACAGGTTCCTGCTGGAACCGGATGCCTCTGGAGCAAGACTTCCCTCCCCCGGGAAAGGTGACCGGCTGAGCAGAGAGCAGGCTGCCCAGGGGCCACAGCCAGCCTCGGGGAGTCCGACCCCTGCCCCGAGGAGGCCCGGGGCGGCTGGTCCAGCCCCTCCCCCTCAGTGGGCCGGCCAGCCTTCAGTTTTGGACTCCATCAATCCCGACAGACATTTTACTGTGAACAAAAGCTTTCTGAGCAACTACTCTAGGAATCTCAGCAGTCTCCACGAAGACAGCACCTCGCTCTCGGGCCTGGGCGACAGCACCGAGCCATCCGTTTCCCTCTCGTCCATGTACGGGGATGTGGAGGACTCGTCCTCGGACCCCGAGTCGCTCACTGAAGCCCCGCAAGCTCCCACCCAGGACAGCTGGTCCCCTCCTCGTCCTCGTCCTCCTGAGCCTTCTCACAAGGGAGACACGACGGAGTCCGAGGAGGAGCAGGTGGAAATCTGTTCCACGGATGGCTCCCCCGATCGGCCCTCAGCCACTGCCCTTGCTCCTGCCTGGGTGGCTGCCTGCCCTGCCCTCGCCACAGCCCTGCCACCAAAGGACGGAGCCCTGAGCCAGGTGGGGGCAGAAGCAGGCCACACAGCCCACTTCGTGCCAGGCACCTCCACCCCCCCGCAGCCACCTCCTCCTCTGTCAGATGTGAGCTCTCAGGAAGCAGAGCCACCTGAGGATGCAAGGGTCTCCCAAGACCACATGTCTCTGAGTGAAGAGGACTCTGGGGAAGCCACCCAGCCTCCTCTGGGTACCAGGCCTGTCCCCAGCTCCCCAGGCACCCTCGGTTCTCCTTACATGGTGAATGGTTTGAAGTATGACCGTTTGGATGACAAGGCCCCACCTGAGAAACAAGAAATAGATGTTCACACTGCTGAAAACCAAGCCTCCTTCAGGGCGTGTGTCCCCAAGAACGGAGACTCAGCTCTGGGAAACCTGCACATCTCCGGAGGTCAAGGCTCAGAGGACTTGTTGCCCAAGCCAAAAGCCATCTCCAGGCGGCCCCTCATGGCCTGGTTTAAAGACATAAATAAGAACAACCACGGGACGCATCCGCAGAGCAAAACTGAAACGGAACAATCCATGCTGCTGGCCAGAAGTCCTGACCCCAAGGCCCAGGTGCTGAGCTCAAGCCACAAGAAGGGCGTGCCTGTGCCAGATAGCCCCCTCCTCGGCTGAATCTTGAGAATAAAGACTTGCCTAGGAAGAGTTCTGTGGAAGCCCTTTTGAGTAACTGTCAGAAACCCAAAACTGGTCCTAAGCTGAAGAGACTGAGCATCAAAAGCAAAAGCAAAGTCAGTTCTGAGGCCCCGGCTGCTCACACGGGGAAGACAGGCAGCGCGGAGCACAGGAAAGCCCTCGTCTCACCCCAGGCCTCCCACAAAATGCTTTCTAAGGTGGCGTCGCACCGGTTCCACACAGTGGACCACGAGGAACTGGACAAGACTGCCGCCGCTGCCCAGTCTCCCCAGTGTGTGGAGGGCGAGCTGCCCCCTGGGACCCCGGGCTCCCTGAAGCCCTCAGCATCCGACTCGAGCATCGGGATGTTTGTTTCGCCCATAACCACCCCCAAGACCCTTCCTGAGCAAGGTGGGTGCGGTAGGCTCCACCCGGCTGTGCACGTGGAACCCCACCGAGGCTGCCCGGCTGCCCCTAGCCCTCCCAAGTGTGGTCCAGAGAGCAGGGCTCCCCTGGCATCCCCGGGGGCCAGCAAGTCCCGCAACACCAAGGAGTGGCACGTCCACGGCGGCCGGCAAGCGGGAGGTCCCCACTCCCGGGCAGGGTGAGGGGTCCCTGTCCAGCCAAACAGACTCCGCAGCAGAAGCAGCCCTGCCCGGGGTGACTGGTGACAGAAGCAGCAAAATAATTGCCGGTGAGCCTCCTGAAAGAACCAAGCAGCTGAAAATCATTGAGATCCCTTCTGAAAGGATGCCAAAGAGCACGTGTGGTGACATACCGGCTGAGAGGGACAGGCAGTGGGGGCTCTTGTCCCAGAGCAGCCGTCAGGAGGAGAGTGAGGTTGGGCTCTGTCACCAGCCAGGGGAGTCCTCCCCATACCACCCGTCCTTACTCCCAACCCAGGTCTCCCAGGTGGAGCTGGAAGCGCAGCAGCGATCCGTCAGCCTGGCAAGACTCTCCTCCTCTTCCTCCCCGCAGCTGCTGGCTAGAAAGGCCGATCCTGGCCAGATGGGCGACGCCCTGGAGGTGTCCAGAAACAGCCCACCAGTGGGCCCAGTGCTGGACGATCATCCCTACTTCACGCCAAGGCCAGCGACCAGGACCTACTCCATGCCGGCCCAGTTCTCCAGTCATTTCGGCCGGGAGGGCCATGCCCCACAGAGCCCAGGGCGTGCCCCTCGGGACGGCCAGATCCCTGGCACCAGCGGGGGCCTCCTCGAGGCCAAGGCGTCTAGAGGTGCTGTTCTCAGCCTGGCTAATGGGCAGGGTGTATACAGCGTAAAGCCCCTGCTGGAGACTTCGGGGAACCTTCCGACGACAGACGAAGCGGATGTCCTGTCCGCCCAGGAAACCAGCTGCCAGCTCACAGACAGAGTCACAGTCACCAGGAGACATCACTACTCCCCACAGAACTGGCCCCATGAAGCCACCTCCTTTTTCTCTGTGAAGCAGAGGATCAAGTCTTTCGAGAACCTGGCCCACTCTGACCGGCCCACAGCCAAGGCCGGGGCCCCCTCCTTCCTGTCAGTGAGCTCCAAGCCTCCCATTGGGAGACGGTCGTCCGGCAGCGTGGTTTCTGGGACCCTCGGCCACTCCAGTGACCCAACAGCGAGGTCGCTGAGACGTAGCCTGAGTTCGTGCAGCGAAAGCCAAGGTGAAGCCACCACCGTCGTCCCCCCGATGACCAAGTCCCCGTCCAGCATGACGCTGATCGTCTCCCGGCAGACCCCAGCAGATGCCCGTAACAAGGGCGCTGACTCAGACCCCAAGGGACCACCTGGTCCTTCGGGCATCCCTGCCCCAACCGCAACCCCTGCCTCTCCCGCCAAGAGGAACAAGTCCTCGGTGCGTCACACGCAGGCCTCACCTCTGTCCCGCTCGAAGCTCCAGGAGCTGAGAGCCCTGAGCATGCCCGACTTGGACAAGCTCTGCAGCGAGGACTTCTCGGCAGGGCCATCTGCTGTGCTCTTCAAAACCGAGCTGGAAATCGTGCCCCGGAGGTCGCTTGGCTCACCTGCTGGGGGCCTCGCTGGGTCCACTGCCCTTTCCTGCCCCAAGGATGGGGCAGAAAGGGCCTGTCCCAAAGCCACTGACCCCAGAGCACCCAGTTCAACCCACGATGTGGGTGAGACCACCCAGGATCTGCCTTCCGGAAGAAGTTGGTCAGTTAAGTAAGTGTCTGCTCTTCCCCTTGTAATTTTTTTTTTTTTTAACGGATTAGTTCTAGTTAGAAAAGTTGTAAAAATAGTGCAAACTTCCCATGTACATCTCACCTAGCTGCGCCTCAAGTTAACATTTTACATAACCACAGCCCGTTTGTCAGGAGTTAACATTGAAACAACACATGATTAGCTAAATGACAGACTTTATTCAGATTACACTGAATAAATCCTACGAACATCCTTTTTCTATTCCAGCCTCCAATTTTTTTTTTATTAGTACTGGAAAAATAAAGTGCCTGCAGGGAAAAGTGTTTCCCAAAATGTTGCTCTAAAGAGAGGCTTTTGTAGGAAACTTTGCAAAACCACAGAGCGAGAGAGAGAGAGAGATGGTAGGATAAGCAAACAGGACCATTGGGGGAGGATTAGAACCTTTCAAAGTGACTGAAGTCAAACAGGAAACTTCTAGTATGTTTTAAAATATTTCACTGGAGCCTACAGAATATTTAATATGTCTGAAATTTTCTGTTCAAGTTCAGCATTGGATGCCTAACATCTTGGAGGGATCCTAGAATCCATAGGAATTCCCACTGCTGTTGGCAGTGAAGTTCCTGTTGAGTGTTTGAGCTTCTTCAAGCAGTTTGAAATGGAGTTGTGACCAAAAGGGAGCATGAAAATCAGAAAATACCTGCAATGTGGTAGAAAGGAGATCATTCTTAATGCATCCTAGTACAGTGGAGAAGTTTTTTCTTTAACATTCTTCCAATATGTTTATATTATTTAGTTTGCAACAACTCCTGGTCTCAGCAGGGGATCAGCAAAGACTGCAGTCTGTTCTGTCGTCAGTGGGGTCAAGATCTACCGTCCTTACTCTCATTCAGGAAGCGAAAGCACAATCAGAGGTGAGTGAAGTAGAGAAAATGGGGAGAGTGCATCCCTGTGTGTGTAGGACTGAGTCCCTTTGCAGTTCACCTGAAACTACCTCAACATTATTAATCGACAATACCTCAATACAAAATAAAAAGTTTAGAGTTTGAGGGGGGAAAAAAAAAAACTACAGAAAACACAGGAAGCTGGGACTGCCGCCACCTTGGTGCTCAGGCATGTGCCACAAGCTTTAAAGGACCTGGAAGGGCCCTTCTCCCAAGTCCCATGTGGCAAGTTCAGCAGCTCAGTCTGATCTGTCTCGATTGCTTGCGGCTTGTTTCAGAAGCTTGCTTGTGTTGAATTTTTCAGTGCCAGATTGGTGTTTTGATCCCCCAGGAGCGACTAGTTACCATCTTCCCCACCCACCCCCACACCTGGAGTTTGTCTGCAGCAAGTGCTTCCAACAGGACTAGGCATGTTGGAACGGTGGGGGAATGGCCATGAGTACCTCTGTCCACCTCACGAGTATCTCTGTCCACCTAAGTGGACATAACGGCCCATCAAGGGAGCCACCTGCTGGGGAAACGAGAGTTAACAGCTGTGTAGCCCTACCCTGGGGCTTCCCTGTAGCTCAGATGGTAAAGAATTTTGCCTACAATGCGGGAGACCTGGGTTTGATCCCTAGGTCTGGAAGATCCTCTGGAGAAGGGAATGGCAACCTACTCCAGTATTCTTGCCCAGAGAATTCCATGGACAGAGAAGCATGGTGGGCTACAGTCCACAGGGTCACAAAGAGTTGGACACAACTTAGTGACCAACACAGTTCTATCCTGGCCCCAATTACAAGACCTTCAGAGAAGCGGATTAGTCATTACAAGTCAAGTCTTTCAATAAATTGGATGTGACAGTAAACAATAACAAACCATGGGTTCATATTTAGAATACTTCTCTGAAGCATGTTAATTTCTCAGAAGGATTCATTAAGATTTGAACCCAAATATTTTTTATCCAGAGGAAAAAAAGCAAATATGAACAGTTTTTCTTGAGTGGTAATATGCCTGGTCACTGATACCACCTGAGAACACCATTCCAGAAATTCTAACATTACCCAGAAGGGTACCCAGATGTGACGTTGGCATCTAATATGGAATGAACCAAGAATGGAGAGGAGATGGGGAGGAATAGACATCAGTCCCTTTCAGCTTCTACTCCCTTTGGCTTCTCTGTCCCTGGTTTGGTCTGTGCAGTTAGCAAACATCTTGAGATATAGCATCTTTTACTTTCAGGAAGAGGGACTGTTCCATCCACTCCCTTCTTGCGTCAACTTGTTACAAGTGATGAAAGCCTTGCTCTTGGATTTTGCATCAAGGTGGCTCAGTGGGTTCATACTTTACCAGGCTCTTTGCTCCAGACATTTGACAGTGTTAGATACGAGGGAAAAACCAAAAAGCTTCAACCAAGCTTACACACTTGAGAGGCACATTGTCAGGGACCACAAACACAGCAGAGACTCCGATGTGGACAGCGTGCTGAACACCACCTGGGGTCATCTCCCGGCTTCCCCTCACCTCCTCACCCTGGTTCCATATTCACCACCAGCAGGTGTTGAAGATATTTCCGACTTTGATCAGAATGCAGCTTTCTTTTGCCTTTTTCTTATTGTCTTCAGTTAATTTTGGAGAGGAGCTTTGAGTAGAGATGTGCTTTCTCTGCCACCTTCAGAAGTTTACTACCTTGCTTCTTTTCCATTGAGTGTGATCCACAGGTGTTGTGCTTTCTGTGGCCTCTGGAGGGCGCTGTGAGAGATTTAGAGTCAGGAAACAGCTCTGGTCTTGACACTTCAACACGTGCAGATCTTGGAGAGCTCTTGAGGACCATCTAGCTTCGCTGAGGCTTTGCTAACCTTTTCGGAGAGGCAACACGTAGCCTAGCAGTCAGTCTCTAGCACGCTTGTATCCACAAACAAACAACCATAGCGAGAAAAAATTTGAATAAATTAAAATTTTGGTGATACATCCCAGAATGCAAGAGAGTCTCATTCTTAAATATTTTCTTTGCTCCAGTAAGGTATTTAAATATCTGAGCAGTAGTTCTAGTTCACCATCCCATGGCCCAGAAGCAGCACAGAGGTCATTTCCCAGACCACATGTTCCTGCTTTGGTGAGAAAGCCTAATCATCACTCCTCTCCAGTGACCAGCGTCTGAGTGTATATATGCTTGAAACTTGCCCATGAAGTAAACATCCCAGCCCCACAAAGTTCTGCTGGATATTCTAGTGTCAGCCTAGGTTTGAATGAACCTCTTTAGAGTGGTGTAAAAATGCTTGGGATTACTCTTTAGAACTCATACTAAACATTGTTTTTTTAAACATTGGTTTCTTTGCCCAGCAAAACAAAGAGGTGGTTTTCTCTTTCAACATTTTCACTTTCTCTGTTGCAGCCATTATTAGATTCTTTTTCTGTTGCTGAGCTTGAGAACACCTTGAATTGATGGATTATAAATCAATTACTTCAAGGGAAACCTAGCAACACAGCTCTTTAAAATGATGCTAAATCATATCATAGCATGTAGGCAAAGAAGTCAAAGGAAGTCAAAATTCAGAATAATTAGCCCAGATAATTTTAAAATCTTTATTCCAAGGTACCTTTCAATTGATGCTTAAAACACAGGAACGTCTTCTGTTTTTTAACCCTAGGACTCAGTTACAAAGAATGTTCTAGTCCCAGTGAGTTGACAGTTTTATATGTACTTTCCATTTTCCAAAATTCTTTGGGTTTTTTAACTACCAGTTCATTCATTGTACCTAAAATCCAATGAGCTGAACATGGTGGGGTTGAGGGGGTGTAAAACTTATGGCTTCAATGTGCTCTTATCCTGTCTTGGCACCTATACTTCTGCTACTGACAACACGGGCTTTGCTCAATTGTAGACTGAGAAAACTGTAAAGAAATCCCTTCATGATTGAGTTATGTGCTATGATCAGATTTGGGAACACACCATCTGGTGCTGAGAATGGCTTCTAAGTGTCCCGTGTCCCTGCCCCCATCCTGCTTCATATGACCTCCCCAGTGGTCCTAGAGCTATAAGATGGACCCTTGAAACTCTGCATAAGCACCACCCAGGAGGAATGCAGGGTATTTGAGATGGGCCCTCCACTCCCAACACTGTGTGGAAGCACCTAACCATCAGGGTGAGCAGTGACAAGCTCCGCAGTACTGTTGGGGGGGGGGGGGCGGGGAGAGATGTTCAAAATGTCCTTACTCTGGCACAGGAAATATATTGGTTTCTGTTTCTTTTCACCAGAACAAAGAAGATATTTGCTTCATAGTCTTGAATAAAAAAAGAAGGCTCAGGTCTGGGATTCAGTGTGGCAGGAGGGACAGATGTGCAGCCAAAGTCAATTGTGGTAAGTGACAGTGTCGAGATGCCGTCGGGTCAGTCCTGCAGCAGCCTGAGAACTTAATCAGCACAGAGTTCATGGCAGTGGGTACAAAGAGTGGGGGGAGGGTGTCCTGTCACCAAAACAAAGTGGGGAAAGTGGTAATGTTGTCGTTGACAAACACAGGCACTTTCAACACACAGCGAGTGACCTAAGATAGTTGTCTACATCCTCGTATTCATCTAAACCTTTTATTGGTTTAAGATGGACTTTAGAACTAATGGACCAAAACTTGCATTTGCTTATAAATCAGTTCTTTCTCAAGATTACAATTTTATATCATTCAAGAAGCCTCTGAAATCATTAGGGAGGTCAGCTTCCTTGGGCAAGACCCGGTTCTGTTCATCTTTTTTCTTATTGCCCCATGGAGCACCAGTATTCTTGCCTTGAGAATCCCATGGACAGAGGAGCCAGTCCGTGGGGTTGCAAAGAGTTGGACACGACTAAAGTGATTGGGCACGCACATGGAGCACCAAGGCCCACTTGAGGTGCTAGCAAGAATAAGAGTGAAACTGTATTGAGGTGCTGCTGCTATTATTAATCCTGTTTCTCACATGGAATGTCTTTGGTAAACCGAGTGTTCATGTCGCATGGAAAACTTGCCATCAGAACCTTATTTGGCTCTGCCCTCTCCTCGTCGCAGGTCCACAGGGTGTTTTCTCAGGGGGCGGCTTCTCAGGAAGGGACTGTGAGCCGAGGGGATTTCCTGCTGTCCCTCAACGGCGCCTCACTGGCTGGCTTAGCCCATGGGGACGTGCTGAAGGCTCTGCACCAGGCACAGCTGCACAAAGACGTCCTCATGGTCATCAAGAAAGGGAGTGAGCAGCCCAGGCCCTCCAGCCGGCAGGAGCCTCCCACAGCCAACGGGAAGGGCTTGGTGTCCAGGAAGACCAGCCCCCTGGAGCCCGGAACAGGTAAGAAATCAGTTGAGCAACTGCAGTGGCCTGAGCTATTTGTGATGGTTTTGGCGAGAACGGCACTGATTCCTCTCAACAAGAAACTCTTCCTGTCCAGATGCCTCCACGGTGTCGGGCCTGTTCGTAGCCTTCCCTCTGCTCCACTGTCTTGCTCTTATTCTTCTAGAAAACCGAAGCCCTTCCCAGTACCAGCAAATACCTTACTTATCAGATCGTGTCATGCTTAACCTTTGCCCTTGCACTGTCTCAGCTGTTTGGTGTACTTTGTTTTTTTCCTCTTTGGGGCCACGTGGCTTGTGAGATCTTAGTTCTCTGATCAGGGATTGAACCCTGGCTCTGGGAGTAAAAGTGCTCAGTCTTAACCACTGGACCACCAGGGAATTCCTTGTTTGGTGTGTTTTCAGTGGAATCCTGGAAACTTAAGCTGTCAAAGGAAACCACCAGGCACTCAGTCCTAAAAGCTTTCAGAGTTTGTAAGACTCAGGAACTCAGATACAGAAGGCTGTCCTGAAATTTATAATCATTAAGTATTCCTATAGCAGCTTCTGGAGAAGGAAATGGCAACCCACTCCAGTGTTCTTGCCTGGAGAATCCCAGGGGCGGGGGAGCCTGGTGGGCTTCCGTCTCTGGGGTCGCACAGAGTCGGACACGACTGAAGCGACTTAGCAGCAGCATAGCAGCTTCAGGGCATCTGGCCTTGAACCAGCTTTAATGCAGTTACCAAACTACACGCACATTCAGGGCATAAACTTATTTCTTCGTATTCCTATCCTTCAAGATCCCCCTGCCCAGGGCTCTACCAGATCTGATATGCTTTACCCATGATAAGGTGATTATGCCTTATCAAGCACTGACTGCAGCCCACTTGGGCTTGATGTTAGAGGTGCCTAGGAAGCTTTTTTAAATCCTGATGCCCAGGAAATCCCCAGGTCAATTAAGTCAAACTCTGAGGGTGAGGGTGGGGTGAGGGATGGGGGCCCAGTATCTTTTCACAGTTCCCAGGTGATTCCAGTATGGGCTTATTTTCCTGTTTAACTGAAAATAAAATGACCTATTGAAAAATGGTGCCCCTCCCACTGTGAGGAAGTTTCTTTTAGACCATGTGGAGTGGCCTTCTTTAAACCACAGGAATATATTCAAAGGTGGTGATGCTACCTTGGTCTCAACCCCAAGTGGACAGTTTAATCTGTTTGTGGTCCTTACCCTGCCTCCCAAGCAATTAAGTGCCCTTTCCACTTAACTCAAGACATCCTTCACTGGTACAGTATAGAACGGAAATAAAAGGCAAATTTACAACCTGTATTCAGACCCCCAAGATAGACCTCAGCCAGGCCTCTCCAAACCAGCACACAAAGTAGGCACAGGCTTGTTGCTATGGAGCAGGCATCACCACAGAAACGCTCTCCCCACAGTGGAGCTAAGAGATGGCAATGAAGACAGCTAGTGTGTGACACAGACAACCAGGAGCAGGGGTACCCCTCACAGAAGGAGGACGGAAGCGCCACGTCTCACATGAGGCCTGGCATGTGGGTATCACAGGCTGTCAGAACCAGACTGTGATGTTCAGCCGCCAAGGCTGGCAGGAAACCGAGTCTGATTCCCAAAGCGTGACTTCAGTCTACCCTGAGCTGTGCACTGACTGTAGGGATTTCTGCCTGGGCAGCAGTGCCTTGTCTGTGCTTGCAGAAGGTGCTCAGGCGAGCAGAGGGGTAAGGACGGCAGGAACACAGCTCCAGGTGTGGGGAGACCAACCTTAGCGTTGGTGGACAGGACTCGAGAGTGCTCGGGGTACACGCTGGGGGGCCCTGGGCAGGCAGGGCCTCAGGTCACTGTCATCAGCAGGGAGAAGCATGGCTGCACACGAGGCTGTGTGTGTTGAAGTGCTGAAGACCTCGGCCGGGCTGGGCCTGAGTCTGGATGGAGGGAAGTCATCCATGTCTGGAGATGGGCCCCTGCTCGTCAAAAGAGTGTACAAAGGTAATCTCCTAGAAAACCCAGGCCTCGGCCCAGTGCCTGTTTTCTCTGTGTGCATGTCAGTGCTTTCCCTCTGGAAATCAAATGTGTTTTAAAAAATTTACCATGTTTTTAATGCTGACATCCAGGGTTTACTGCATCAGCTCTGTCGTGAGCATTTCACATGTTGTTCATCCACATGACAGCTATATAGCAAGGGTACTGTTAGCATCCCGATTTTATAAAAGAAGAAACTGAGCCACCGAGGAGTTACACAGACACCTAAGGTCATACCGATGTAAGTGGCCAATCCCAGCTTGAACCCAGGCTGGCTGCTCCAGTGTCTGTGCCCCCAACCTCAAGGCTGTATCCCTGACTCCATGTTCCTGTCTTTGTATTCTTACTTACCATTAGCTGTATGGATGTGAATACAGCAAGCTAAGTGATGCCATCAGAATTGCCAGTCAGGGGTACTTAACATTGGCCAAGGTCATATGCATTTAAAATTGCAAATACTGGATTTCAAAAAAGTCATATGTGAGCCAGTAGATATCACTGAAATAGTTGGGAGACAGGAGGTCTCTTCATGAACTCAGTGTATTTTATGATCTTGGACAGTTCTCAAAATTCTCTCTCTAGGTCCCAGAGCTGAGCAGTTATATTAATAATATAATTTTTATATATACCCACATATGCTATTTTATATGTAATATTTTACATTACAATATTGATTTCATATATACAATATATATTTATATTGATATTGTTAATATACTTATTCAGCTCAGGAATCTCTGGAGATTCTAGGGACTGCCCATGATCACAAAATGAATTATTACTCAAGTGCATGAAGAAATTTCATATTTACCAATATATACTGCTCCCATCTTCCTTTCTTGCAGTCTAGTACACGCCCAAACTGTAAATAGTGGTGGCCAGAAACAGGCTGTTTGCTCACAGTCCCTGGGGCAAGCAGAGGACAGGCATAGATCAGGAGCCAAGCCTCTGCCGTGTGGTGTCTAGACGCTCGGTACCAGGGAAAGGGGAAACACTGCACCTGTTAACTTGACAGCAGTGGGTCACAGAGAGCGAAGTTCAGGAAAACCTGAGTTTGACTCTCAAGAGCACTAAGCCAGAGCTCTAAACAAAAGGATACAGAGTACGTGAGGAAATTGTCAATAGACATGATAAACAGGAATGTCCATCAAAAAACTGGGGCAGAAAAATATTATCCATGAAAAAAGATAGGAGGGTATTCAAAAGAAGCAGGCAGATACATTAAAACACACACAAAAACCCATTAGCAGAAAGTCTGAAAGTATTTAAGTATTCAAAGAAAGTATTTAAATTAATGAACAGATTTAAACATATACTAAATCCTTAAGGAGAGAATTTATAAAAATCAAGGAAGAAACCTTAAAAACTGCAGCACAAGGGAATAAAGAGATAAAAATTACAAAAGGGTACTGAGCGATAAGGGAGAATGACGGATGCCAGATAAAGCAAAAGAAATATTTGGAGAAGTCATGACTGTTGAAAAACAACAGGAGTATACAGAACTAAGAAAACCTAAAAAAGCACACAGCAAACTTGCAGCTGGCTCACTACAGTCAGACGGGCAGCACCAATGAAGAGGAAGACGATGGAATAACGAACGGACTGAGCCTCAAACAGCAAGGTGGTGATGTTTAGGACACGCACAGTGAAGGGTGACCATGATCAGTCACAGGACATGAAGCTTCTGCCAGCCAAGACGCTCACCCCTCAGTAAGGTGTTTTTGGCCTGTGAGCCAAAAGACCAGGGGCCAGAAAAAGCAGCACCCAGGTGGAGACCGGGAGGCCAGGCCCAGAAACCCCCTGGCATCTGCAGCGTCGGAGTGGAAAAGCAGCCCCGGGAGAGATGAGTGCCCCTGAGATGATCTCCTCAGCAGAGCAAAGACGACGTCCCGGTATCTTCCTGGCCTCAGTCTAGCATCAGGATAAAAATCCATGAACACTGTGTAAGTGGATAGAGAGAAAGGGAAAGACGCACCTGTTCCACAGACAAGCCTGCAGATTTATTCCTGGGAAAAGGCATTCAAGGATTTCTGAATATTATACTGCTCCCTCCTCTTGAATCTTTCTGGAGACCGGTAAAGCTAGTTTCTTTGTTCAGGCTTAGCACTCTACCCAAAGATTTTTTCTTACCTTTATTTTACTTAAAAATTTAATGGATACAGGTTTTCTGTTTATCTTGGTTTCCTGTGCCTTTCAGCCCAAACACTAAAAGCAATACAGCAATATTCAATTTCTTACGTCAATCTAATACAAAAAAACTCTTTGACTAATAAATGAATTAAATATTGTATTTCCCAAAAGCTCTCTTGAAGGTCAGGGAATTTTACTGATGAAAAAAAATCAGTAAATAATTACTTGTAACCTCTTGTGTGAAGGAAGCATCAGCCATCGAGGTAGAACATCATCACTATTACTGTCTGGGCTGCTTTACAAAAAAATTTTTAGCACTTAGCAAAAAAATTTTTTTGCTATGTTTGGGCTGCTTTTAAAATGTTTCTCTTTTCATCATTTTACCTAGAATATCAGTAACACAATAAGACAAGATTAGAGGTATGAAGACGAAATACAGGAATGTAGTTTGTCATTATTGGCATATTATATGTTTTTCCTTCCTCACTGGAAAAAAGCTAAGAGAATCAAAATGTCAAGCCAATATAAACAGTTTACCAAGATTGCAGAATTCACAATCAACATACAAAAAAAGCAACAGAATTTCCTGTATATCAACAATAACCATTGTTTTAAAATTCTAATAGGATTATATAAATATCATACAAAAGTATATAATTTATATTACACACATATATTTTATACACATATATAAAATGTTTAACTTCTAAATGGCAAAAAATTTCATAAGAATCTAAGCAACTAGAAGATATGTGCAATGTATTTATATCAACAAAAGGCTAATTGCAGAATATATTAATAACTATAATTCAATAATAAATACAAAATAAAGGGAAAATCTGGGTAAATGAAATGAACAGAAAATAGACAAAAGTTAAAACCTAAATGGTCAACAAATAGAGGGAAGGATACTCAAACTAATATTAGTTATTGGGTGAAAATTATAACTACTAGGAATCATCTTTTTAAAATCAAGTTGGCCATAAATAAATCTCATAATACGATGTGTTGGCAAGATGGAGGGAAAGGTGAACACTCATCCTTTCTTTCAAAAGTGTATCTAATGGCACGTCTCTCTGGGGAAGAATTGGGCAGTGCTTGCTAAATTGGAAACTATGAAACAGTTTACATTTCTGTCTGTAGCAAAATGATGAGTAAAATACATTACATCCATAAAAAGGAGAAACTGTGCAGCAATTCAAGAAGCAAGTAGGATCTATATCCATTAACCGGGACCAGCTCAGAAACCGTGCTGAACGAGAAGAACAGCTAGATGTGCGTTCAGTGCTGTAAGCTACCAATGCGCAACAACAGCTGAAAGCAGCCTGAAGTGTGCTACACAGAAACCATGAGAGACGTTTTGGGGGAAAAGCATAAAACTATTCTAAAAGATACTTTCTTTAAACCTCGATAAATAGACACACCCTGATCAAATTAGAATTCTCTTTGGCCTCAGGGAACAGAAAACCCAAAACAACAATGGTTTAAACAGGTTTAAAGGAGGTTTACTTCTCTCCCGTGTATAAGAAGTCCAAAAGCTGGCACAACCTCTGGTGTGCACAGCACTGAGGGGGTTCATCAAGGACTTCATCTGCTTCATCTCATTAGATCCTTGTAAAAACCTAGTGAGGGAACAAAATAGGTTAACACCATTTTGCAGATGAGAAAAATGAAATTTTAAGAAACTTTAACCTGCTTGAAGTCACAGACTTGAGACCAAACCAATGTGAGGGCCTACAGCCCCTAATTCACAGCCTCTTGTTTTGGTTGGTTGGAATCCCCATAGACTTAGAGTCAGATGAACACCCAGAAAATTTATGGTTCCAGATAACCCAATATTCCTAGAACAGGAACTATGCTAACACAGTGTTAGTTGGGTCTGTTATAGACATCAGTGCTTTGAGACTTACAAAAATGTGTACCTTGAGAAAGCAATGATTAGGACTAACTCAGTCTCCTTGTTCTTGGTAGGCCTGGCATTGGTGAGGGCTCATCTCTTTTCTGATAACAATATCTGTCTGTCATTAACAACATAAAGTGTTTTGTACCCAAGTGGGTTCATTTGAACTTCCTTTCTTCCAGCTATATTTTTATTATTTTATCAGTCTTTATAATCAACTATCATTTCAAATAATAAAGATGGTTTTCAAATATCTAGGACAAAAAGGTCTATCTGCTCAGTGTTTTGAGATCCAATTAAACATTTGAGAAAATTCTTTTCAAACTTAGGTATTTTTCTCTTTCAATGTCCTTTCTTCCGTGCATTTCTTCTTTAATATGATTGTTTTAGATGTTTATGTGCATGAGTATATAGAAGGGGGTGCAAACCCTGTCTTTTCCAAAGCTCATCAACTTGCCATAACATACACAAAGCTTCATGTAGCAATATGTTAAGCTTTCTTAAGTAAAAAGTATCTCTGTGGGTCACTGATGAGTATATAATTCTCATTAAGTCTCAGCATGTTGGATATATCAGCCAATATCTATTAACAAGTAGAGGCTGAACTTGTTTTTTATTGGTCATTTGGATTTTTGGTGGGTTGATTATTGATCTAGAGATCTTTAGCCCAGCTGAAGAGTAACCCCCATTCTATCTGTTGACTAAATACAATGAAAATATCTTCCCCTAGTCAGTTGATTATGTTTAGGAGAAGAGGGGTTACAGATTTGAATTTTTTTATGTGGTCACATTTCTTTTTCTGAGTATATGCTTTATGTGTCTTAAGAAAAATTTCCTTCTCCTAAGATTAAAGGCAGGCACATGGTTTAGAGATTTTTCTCGCTAAAGTTTTTAGTTTACTTGGAATTTATTCTAGATATTATGAAAGTTCCCTGCTATCATTCTGTATTTATTCTCACAGGTGGTGCAGCTGAGCAAGCAGGAACAATAGAAGCTGGAGATGAAATTCTTGCCATTAACGGGAAATCTCTGGTGGGGCTGATGCATTTCGATGCCTGGAATATCATGAAGGCTGTCCCAGAAGGACCTGTGCAGTTAGTAATTAGAAAGCACAGGAATTCTTCATGCAGCAAGCACTGGTAGTGACACTAACAGTGCTTGTTACTTTTTTTTTTTTTTTTTAACCCGGAATCTCCTTTTCTCGGCAAATCAGAATGACTTCTCTAAACCATGGGCTCCTGAAACAACAGAGCAGCACTGGTGCGGGGAAGACTATCAAACTCCCCAGCTTTTTTTGCTCACACGTGAAGCAGCAGCCATGGAGCTGAACTCCTAAGCCTTCTGCCTGGATCACTTAGGCTGGGAGGGTCCACTTCGTTCCAGTGCCTGTCCCCTCCTGTCTGTCATGTTTCCTGACGGGGACACAAGATGTGGCATGCCCTTCTTTACTTGAAACATTTAGTGAGACCTCCAAATCCTTCCTCCCACCTCCCCCAACATAATCCATCCTGGCAATTAGGGATCTAACAAAGTCTGAGGGCAACACAACTGTCACAACTAAAAGGACTAGTTTTATATAATTTTGTAAGTAAATGACAGAATGCTTTTAGACACATTCAGTGGAAGGAGCTAAGGGTCTGTTATCCTGAGAAGAAAAACATGACCCTTGAACAAAGAGAATCAGTTATGACCTAATGGTTAGGTTGGCTCAGGAATTATCCAAAAATGAAAAAGCAAAATACAGAAAGTGGTATTTTTAGTGAGTATAATGTGCAACGTATGGCTGCACAGTTTAATCAGTGGTTATTGATCACCATGAAGTATTGATCATGATCTAAAGTGTACGTTGTAATGCAATTTTACAGGAATGCAGTTTGGATAAACTGTACTAAATAGCCATGAACTTCACTGCTTAGAATGAGCAGAAAGTTCCAGCTCTGAAAGCACCTTACATCCAGTTTGCAACTTGTCTTGAATAAATGCTGAAATTCAAGACTGGTCAATGAAAGAGCAGGCAAAAACACCATTGTCACTGAGTTTCCATTTTTATATTTTATGTACTCTCCAACCACTAATTTAAGCTAAATTTTTAGAAATCAATTATCTTTTTTAGTATCCTTGGATTGTAATCCAAGTAGAGGAGCTTAAAATCCTTTTAGAGGACTTTTTTTTTTTTTTAACTTTTTTTCCCCTTTCTCAATAAGCTTAAGAAATACAACATTTCTAACCATTGGATCAATTTTCCTGACCTTGACCTGAGTGTAATGACATAGCTCTGCAGTGACTGAAGTTTTTGCTCTTTTTGTTTTGCTGTTTTGCAAATTCTCTTTTGCCAAAAATGTTTCCCAGCAGAACACAGTTGTGACTCACGCTTGCTTGTGACACTCATTCCAGCTGCTCTTCCTTCTGAAGCACCAGCTTCTTTGTAGTAACTGTTTCCATTCGATGTTGCTGTTCCTGGTCACCAAAAGGGCCAGCCTCTCCTCGTACTGTACCTTTTCTTAACGATCCAGACCCTCATCAGCTTCATTTACTAAAATGTAATCAGAAGATGGAGAACGAGGGTGAGTCAGTCTTTCAAGGTAAAGGAGCAGAATTGGGTGGTCACAGGCCACACGCTCAGGTGGCACAAACCAGCTCACTGAGTGCTGAGAATACGGGTGAAGTTGCACACCTGCATGCATGGTGACGCGAAGGTTTTATGTGGGCGATTTCTTTAATTAACCTATTTCTGAGTGACTGATCCCAGTAAACCTCTGTGGTGCTGGCCCAGGGAGGTTCTCAGATGGGATTGAGTTATCTGGCTGGTGTGAGCCCAGATTCCTCATTTTTAAACAGGTTATACAAAAGGGAATGTAGTTCACAAGTTTGCTAGAAAGACCTGATTAATTTAGCTTCTACTTTTCACTACTACAGTTCCAGGTAGGATACTATAGGAAGTCAGTGCAAGGTGCATGCTAGATTGTTCTTAAGTCTCTGGGGTCAGTTTTGTGGCTTCTGCTTTCTTGCCTAAATGAGAGATGATTTGAAGTCCACGCTGAAAATTTTCTGTCTCTACTCTTCTAGCTGTGCCTGCCTAGAAATGCACAGTCTGTGTGACAGGAGCTTCTGAAGCAATGAAACAGTCTCTCCTTCTAAGAGTTCCTAACCCTCGTAACTAAAAAGTGTGAGGGTAGCCCTCTGGTTCACTGAACCATATTCAAGTCATCAGCTATTTCTAGTGGACCTCACCAGAGGGCTTCCCTTGGAATTCGACAATTAGAATTTGAGGAAGCAACAGCTAAACTTTGACCCTAAGATAGAAAGATATTTACTTGTTGTCAGTGTCCAAGGCATGACTTGTATTTCTAATTAGTCTAATAAATTCCCACACTTCCTGATGTGAACACTAATGGTATTGTCCTACTAAAACTTCCATTGTTTTGGGTTTTTTAGCTGGTCAGTCAGTCATCCAATAAGCTATGATGGTAATTTTGTTATAATGTGTATATCGTAGTTGCAAGGATATACCGTGAAGGTTGAAGTAAGTTGGGTTTCATTTCTATCCTCCCATACACAGTTCATTTAATTTTAGGGTTGACTTAATTGGCACCACACCTGTTGTATGATATTATACATTATCCTTTATTTATGTAAAATAAAATGCCTTATATATTATGAAAGAGTAAGTGCAATAATACAAAATAGCCTGTACATTTTTAAAATGTTGTCGCCAAGTTATGTAAATCCACATCTCTATAAACAACCTTTTTAAAGTAATTTTAAGAAAATAAACACTGTTTACTACTTGTTTGTGTTTTTAGTTCTGCATCTGTAGAATAACATTTTACAACATGAAGATAAATACGGATGACCTGAATGGGTAAGAGGAACAGGCAAAAGAAGTCAAATCCCTCTTCTTCCATGGTCACACCTAGGATATGACACAAACTCAAATCCATTCCACCTCTGAAATCAATAAATCACACAGCTCACACCTTTACAACCTCCTGGAGCTTACTCCCCCCTTTCTCCTGGTACTGCTTCTTCAATTTCAACAGGCCTCTAATCCCTAGTGTGCACGCTAAGTCACTTCAGTTAGTTGTGATCAACTCTTTGTGACCCTATGGACTGTAGCCTGCCAGGCTCCTCTGTCCATGGGATTCTCCAGGTAAGGATACTGGAGTGCATTGCCATGCCCTCCTCCAGGGGATCTTCCTAACCCAGGGATCAAACCCAGGTCTCCTGCAATGCAGATTATTTACCACAGACAGATTCTTTACCACTGAGCCACCAGGCAGGGAAGTGCCACCCGGGAGGCCCCTAACCCCTAAACAACTGTCAATTTTCTCACCTTCAGAAACCATTCCCCCCTGCATTCCTTCTTCTCTGTTTAGACTAGACCCTATGGTGGTAGAACACAACAATCTCCATCCAGCTCATTAGGCACACAGTGCCTTCACCCAGGTTGATCCAGGATCCTTTCAACCAGCCAGCTTCTTGGTGCCTCCGTGCCAATTCCTAGAGGAAAATCTCACAACTGAACAGTATGATGCTGCTGCAAATTCAGGGTTTCCAGCCTCAACTGGATGCTATTTGCAGTAGTTTTTCCTTGTCAAGTTTTCTCTCTCCTTCACAATGACTACATTATTCATTTTTCCTAAAAAGCCTACCCATTTTCTACCTGCTCCCCAGAAATACTTGGGTAATCTAGGATCTTCAGAGTGAAATTAAAAGCATCTACTTTATTTTAGGCTCTTTCGGTTTTCAGACGCAGACACCTAATTAGAGTAGCCCAAGGAAGCAGGCAAGATGGCATCTCACAGAAACCCCAGAATAGGACTCAGCCTATGACCTGGCCTCAGTGACGGGAGGAACTTGGGGATCATGGGCCTTCACTCAGTGCGCCCACCGATAGGGCTCCGCTGCTGTTTGCAGACCTGCTTCTCCTTCCTCCACCAGCTGGCAGCTGTATCCTTAATTCTTCACACCATTTATTTAGAAACTGAAGAATGCTATTTTGTAATAATTTTGGCCCCACTCTATCACAGAACTGTGGACGTACAGGCTCCCTGCTGCCTGTCCAATTTTCCATATATCCTCCAAAAAAAAAAAAAAGGTTCTGATTGGCTCAGTCCACTGCTACACTTGGTTAGAGCTTTTTCCTGGGGGAGTTTTAATACAGTATAGAAATAGCCACAAACCCATTCTATGAAAGTCGAAGGCTACATACCATGCACAATGAAGGGAGACCAAAATGACGCTGAAACGGGATACAACCCTCCCTGAAGAAGAGAGGGGGTATGAAATGAGAGTTCTGAAGAACGTAAAGAATGTCAACAAAGCCTTTAACTTGAAGAAAGGGGATTATAGATGGTGAGCCCCAGAAAGGTCAGAAAGCACCCTGAATTGAAGCCATTTCCACTCCGCAGAATGGCAGGAAAGGGGAGGTTGAAGACGTTGAGTCTCATTTTGATTTTCCCAGGCACCCCGTGGGCCTCAGTGGGTCACAGGCGTTAACGGGGGAGGAACTGTCTGCTCTCAGGGGAGCCCCTACCACACAGGTTCCTGCAAGGAAAGGGCTCAACTGATCCACTCAGCCCCTGCTCACCCAAGCCCATAAAGGCCACACCCTTCCTCTTGATCCCCTCAAAGCAGCTGAGGTAGATCTGAATAAAGATTAAAATCAGCTGATATCCAACTTTCTCATCCTAAGGGAGGACCTGAATGATGCTTAAACACAGAGCGCTGAAATACCAACTACTGACCAAATGTCAGGCTTCAATAGAACCCTGCCTCCTCCATTAAACAGCCTCTTATGAAAGAACCAGGAAAGTTGGAGGGAGGGTGTTAAAACTATGCAATAGGTAGATTCAAGAATGTAATTTGGAAGATTACCTTGGGAATCAGAAGAAAATTATAAACACAAACTGTTTTATATTCTCAATTCAAAGAGAATGAGGCTACTAAGAAGCACAAGACCAAAAAAGAAGATTAAATGAGATCCAGCAGAATTAAGAACATAAACTGAGAGCACCTTCACAAACCCAAAGTCATACAAGCAGCATCAAATCAACTTATAGAAATACAAGTCAGTGACACTGAAGGTGAATTTAACTTGAAAAATGCTTAGAATACAATGAAAATGGACAAAAAATTTATAAATGTTAGCCAATAGAATCTAATTATATAGTAATAAAATAAATACCAAGTTTTAGTGATGTTAACTCAGGAATGCATGAATGATTTAAAATTAAGAAATTAATAAACAGTAGGACACACAAATCTTTTGAAAGACATTTTTTTAAAAGTCTGCTTCAAACTCTTAATGGAAAACTTCAGAATCATTCCCATAGAGTCAGGAATACACACAAAAAGATGTTTACTGTTATTGAATAACAACATTCTGGGGCTCCCCAAGTAGCTCAAACAGTAAAGAATCTGCCTGCAATATGGGAGACCTGGGTTCAATCCCTGGGTTGAGAAGATCCCCTGGAAGAGGGCATGCCAACCCACTCCAGTATTCTTGACTGGAAAATTCCAGGGACAGAAGAACCTGGTGGGCTACAGTCCACGGAGTCACAAAGAGTTGAACACGAATGAGCAACTAACACTATACTACTAACAACATTCTAGAGATACAAGCCAATACAATTAGACAAGAGGTATAAATAGTAGGAGCAAAAACACACAGTTCGCATAGATATATCTCAGTACATGTAAGCACAAACACATCAATTTAAAAACTATTAGAGTTCAGCAAAATTGGCTACAAAAATCATCCAACAAAACATGACAAATAGCAAATGAAACAAGTGACAAAGGATTAATTTCCAAAATATACAAGCAGCTCATACAACTCAATACCAGAAAAACAACCCAATCAAAGAGTGGGGAAAAGACCTAAACAAAGAAAACATACAGATGGCTAACATGAAAAGATGCTCAATATCGGTTATTATCAGAAAAATGCAAATCAAAACTACAATGAGATATCACCTCACACCAGTCAGAATGGCCATCATCAAGAAGTCTACAAACAATGCTGGAGAGGGTGTGGATAAAAGGGAACCTCTTGCACTTTTGGTGGAAATTTAAATTGATACAGCCACTATGGAAGATGGTATGGAGATTCCTTAAAAAACTAGGAATAAAACCAGCATATGACCTAGCAACCCCACTCCAAGGCATATACCCTGAAGAAACCAAAATTGAAAATGACACATGTATCCCAATGTTCACTGCACCACTATTTACAATAGCTAGACCATGGAAGCAACCTAGATGTCCATCAACAGATGAATGGATAAAGAAACAGTGGTATATACACACAATGGAATATTAGTCATAAAAAGGAACACATCGGAGTCAGCTCTAATGAGGTGGATGAACCTAGAGCCTATTATACAGAGTGAAGTAAGTCAGAAAGAGAAACATAAATATTGTTAACTAACGCATATATATGAAATCTAGAAAGATGGTACCAAAGAACTTACTTGCAGGGCAGCAATGGAGAAACCGACACAGAGAACAGACTTATGGACATGGGGGTGGGGAAGAGGAGGAGGACAGGGTGAGATGTATGGAGAGAGTAACATGGAAACTTAAATTACCATATGTAAAACAGGTAGCCAATGGGAATTTGCTGTATGTCTCAGGGAACTCAAACAGGAGCTCTGTACCAACCTAGGGAGTGGGACAGGGAGAGAGATGAGAGGGAGGTTCAAGAGGGAGGAGACAAACGTATACCTATGGCTGATTCATGCTGAGGTGTGACAGAAAACAACAAAATTGTGTAAAGCAATTATCTTTTAAAAATAAAACAGCATAATAACGTCAGCACTAGCCCTATTACACCACCATCAGAAAGCTACTATAATTAAGTCTCCTCTTCCAAACACAGCCAAACCACTGGAATAAAGATCATGTGCAAGGAAGGAACAGGACATGTGATAGCCCCAGGCTACACACCCCAGCCCTGCACCCTTACCCTCATGATCAACAGGGAAGCTCAGAGGACCAGTTGGATAATGGCCCCTGAAACTCGACTAGGTTTTTCACTTTCAAAAATGATCAGCCTGGGATGTCCCTGGTGGTCCAGCAGCTAAGACTCCATGCTCCCAATGCAGGGAGCCTGGGTCCAAACCCTGGCCAGGAAACTAGACCCCACATAACTAACAGTTTGTATGATGCAACTAAAGATCCCATGTGCTATGCAAATAAATAAACTACAATTTAAAAAAAAAATGATTAGCCAATGCCCCACACTGAGGAGAAACTACTGGGAACAGAATCAAAATTGAATAGAAAAAGAATAGAGAAAAAAAGAAGGTCCAGACAAAGGCGAGTAGAGTAGCAGAACCAGATCTCAGAAAGCAAGCTGCTATGTTTACGTTGAAAAGAGAAGGAAGTCTAGACAATAAACACAGAAAAGCTATGCTGTCCTGCATCTCCCTTTTAAAATAGGGAAAGTAAAATATAAAAATGGGTAATAGAAAATAATGTAGGTCAAATCCCATACAAAGTTATCATAAGAAAAAGCATTAGGAGCAAACATAATCCCTACAGCTAAACAAAGACACACCAGAAAGACATACCTAGGGAACCAATGAAAAATATCTCACAATGAGTTAAAATACATCACGGAAATGACACAAAACATGAATGAAAGATATCAATAGAAATTAGAAAAATTCAGAAACTGGTTATTAAAACTTGGGAAAAAATTAATTTCAGAAAAGACCAGAACAATCATTCACAGTGAATAAGTAAGATGTCTTAAGAGAAACAGAAGATTAAAAAGGGTGAAACATTTAAAGGTTAAGTAATAAAGAACGCAAGCAGGGATTTCCCTGGTGGTCAAGACTGTGTGCTTCCAAGGCAGGGGGCGCAGTTTCGATCCCTCATCAGGGAACTAAGCTCCCACGTGTTACTCAGCCAAAAAAAAAAAAAAAACAGAAATTAAAAAAAAAAAAAAAAAGCAACATGACCCAGAAAAAAGTAGAAATCTCCAAAGAAGAAAGCCTTAACAAGGGAATAAAACAATTACTAAAACTTTAATTTTCCTGAATTTAAGAATTAAAAGATTTGATGCTATATATTGAAAGAACACACCATGTACTTGCAAATACTGATCCAGAATAACCAACACTAAAACATACTGTAGTAATATTACCAGCAAAATATCAAGGAGGAAAAAATCCTGTGGGCTTTAGGCAAAAAGAACAAGGCATTCATGAGAGAAAAAGAAAATCGTGTTACAACCAGACACTGACAATGACGCTTTAGGCCAGAAAGAACATACTTAAGATACTAAAAAAAAAAAAAAAAAGTGCCTCAACCATTTTATCCAAAGTGACTTTCAAATAAAAGGCTACAGATAAACTGTCATCAGCATACAAAAACCCAGAATATACTATTCTCACAAGCCCTTCCAGAAGAATATACTCACAAAAGAGCAAGACAAGCAAGATGACTGGATAGACATAAGGAATGGTGATGAGCATTAAGCATGTATTTACTTGAAGACTTAAGAGTTAAAAGGGAGAGATTAGTGTATATAATGACAATGTTCTTACAAAACAGATACAGCGTAACTACAAAAAGTAGAGGCACTGAACTGTACACTTAAGTATGACTGAAATGGTAAATTTTATGCTACAGGTATTTTACCACAATAAAAAAGGAAAACAAAGTTGCCCACAAGTTTACATTGATATTTGTGATTGAAAATTCAGTTCAGTTTAGTTCAGTCACTGAGTCGCATCCGACTCTTTGCGACCCCATGAACCACAGCATGCCAGGCCTCCCTGTCCATCACCAACTCCCAGAGTCCACCCAAGCCCATGTCCATTGTGTCGGTGATACCATCCAACCATCTCATCCTCTGTTGTCCCCTTCTCCTCCTGCCCTCAATCTTTCCCAGCATCAGGGTCTTTTCCAATGAGTCAGCTCTTCACATCAGGTGGCCAAAGTATTGGAGTCTCAGCTTTAGCATCAGTCCTTCCAATGAACACCCAGGACTGATCTCCTTTAGAATGGACTGGTTGGATCTCCTTGCAGTCCAAGGGACTCTCAAGAGTCTTCTCCAACACCACAGTTCAAAAGCATCATTTGATGAATTTAGAGCTACAAGGGTTTTTATCTTCCATCCTAAAGCTACAGCCCTACTTTTTCTATATCAAGAATCCTACTTTTCATCAAGGAAAATGATGATGATAAAAGCTTGTTTATCTCCATATTTGGGATACTTAGAACGAATTCTTCAAGAAAACCTTTAGGAGATTGCTTTGGAACAAACTCTATTCTGAAAATTGGTAAATGTAGAAATTCTCTTACTTTTCCTTTATCAACTGTACTAAAAACTACTCTAGGAAAGATGAAGTTTCTCTTTATAGAAATATTATTCTAACTAATAAATAAGTGATAGCAATTAAAGTACTTCCACATATAACCCCATGGTTGCATAAATCACAGGGTCTAAGAACTGAACAGCAAGGTTGCTTTCCACAGAGAGAGGTATCATGTGCTTCCTGTTGAAAAGGACACACCACCACCTATGAAACAGGTGCCTACACAAACCAGCCGGAATCTGATGGAGTCTCAAATGTAAGGCCTAATTTTTGGGAAGTACAGAAGTCAATATAACACATCAAACTATACACTGTGGATACAATCAGCAAAATCCAAACAAAAGAACAAGGGATCCAATTTCAGCAACAAATACTCCACAAAGAAAAAAGAGGAAAGAAGCTATAGATTGAGAGAAACTAAAAAGGACACATATAACGAAAACTGAAACAGGACAAAATTATTAAAGACGCATGCTGGGTTGGGGTAGAGAATACTCTTAGGAGTTAGTTTAGCTGCTCAGTCATGTCCAGCTCTTTGCGACCCCATGGACTGCAGCAAGCCAGGCCTCCCAGTCCATCTCCAACTCCCAGAGCTCCCTCAAACCCATATCCATTGAGTCGGTGGTGCCATCCAACCATCTCATCCTGTCATCCCCTTCTCCTCCTGCCTTCAATCTTTCCCAGCATCAGGGTCTTTTCCAATTAGTCAGTTCTTCCCATCAGGTGGCTAAAGTACTGGACTTTGAACTTCAGCATCAGTCCTTCCAATGAATGTTCAGGACTAATTTCCTTTATGATTGACTGGTTTGATCTCCTTGAGGTTCAAGGCACTCTCAGTCTTTTCCACCACCACAACTCAAAAGCATCAATTCTTTGGCACTCAGCTTTCTTTAGAGTCCAACTCTCACATCCATACATGACTACTGGAAAAACTGTGACTAGTCGGACCTTTGTCAGCAAAGTAATGTCTCTGCTTTTTAATATGCTCCCTAGGTTGGTTATAACTTTCCTTCCAAGGAGTTCAGTTCAGTTCAGTTGCTAAGTCATGTCCGACTCTTTGCAACCCCATTAACTGCAGCACACCAGGCCTCCCTGTCCATCACCAACTCCTAGAGTCAACCAAATCCAAGTCCATTGTGTCGGTGATGCCATCCAACTATCTCATCCTCTGCCGTCCCCTTCTCCTCCTGCCCTCAGTCTTTCCCAACATCAGGGTCTTTTCAGATGAGTCAGCTCTTCGTATCAGGTGGCCAAAGTATTGGAGTCTCAGCTTCAACATTAGTTCTTCCAATGAACACCCAGGGCTGATCTCCTTCAGAATGGACTGGTTGGATCTCCTTGCAGTCCAAGGGACTCTCAAGAGTCTTCTCCAACACCATAGTTCAAAGGCATCAATTCTTTGGCACTCAGCTTTCTTTATAGTCCAACTCTCACATTCATACATGATCACTGAGAAAACCATAGCCTTGACTAGATGGACCTTTGTTGGCAAAGTAATGTCTGCTTTTTAATATGCTGTCTAGGTTGGTCCTAACTTTCCTTCCAAGGAGTAAGCATCTTTTAATTCATGGCTGCAGTCACCCTCTGCAGTGATTTTGGAGCCCAAGAAAATAAAGTCTCACTGTTTCCATCTGTTTGCCATGAAGTGATGAGACCAGATGCCATGATCTTTGTTTTTTGAATGTTGAGTTTTAAGCCAGCTTTTTCACTGTCCTCTTTCAAGAGGCTCTTTAGTTACTCTTCACTTTCTGCCATAAGGGTGGTGTCATCTGCATATCTGAGGTTATTGATATTTCTCCCGCAATCTTCAGTCCAGCCTGTGCTTCATCCAGCCCGGCATTTCTCATGTTGTACTCTACATTTAAGTTAAATAAACAGGGTGACAATACACATACTTGACGTACTCCTTTCCTGATCTGAAACCAGTCTGTTGTTCCATGTCTAGATCTGTTGCTTCTTGACCTGCATACAGATTTCTAAGGTGGTCTGGTACTCCCAACTCTTGAAGAATTTTCCACAGTTTGTTGTTATCTACATAGTCAAAGGTTTTGGTGTAATTAATAAAGCAGAAGTAGATGTTTTTCTGGAACTCTCTTGCATTTTCAATGATCCAACAGATGTTGCCAATTTGATCTCAGGTTCCTCTGCCTTTTCTAAAACCAGCTTAAACATATGGAAGTTTACGGGTCACATACTGGGAAGCCTCACTTGGAGAATTTTGAGCATTACTTTGCTAGTGTGTGAGATGAGTGCAATTGTGTGATAGTTTGAACATTCTTTGGCATTGCCCTTCTTTGGGATTGGAATGAAAACTGACCTTTTCCAAATTTGCTGACAAAAGAGTCCACTGGAAAAGGGAATGGCAAACCACTTCAGTATTCTTGCCTTGAGAACCCCATGAATAGTATGAAAAGGCAAAGAGAAAAGACACTGAAAGGTGAACTCCCCAGGTGGGGAGGTGCTCAATATACTACTGGAGAAGAGTGGAGAAATAACTCCAGAAAGAATGAAGAGGCAGAGCCAAACGAAAACGTCCAGTTGTGGATGTGACTGGTGAGGGGAGTAAAGTCCAATGCTATAAGAACAATACTGCACAGGAACCTGCAATGTTTGGTCCATGAATCAAGGTAAATTCAGTTCAGTTCAGTTCAGTCACTCAGTCATGTCCGACTCTTTCCGAGAGTAAAAGAGTAAATTAGAAGTGGTCAAACAGGAGATGGCAAGAGTAAACACTGACATTTTAGGAATCAGTGAACTAAAATGGACTGGAATGGGTGAATTTAATTCAGATGACCATTGTATCTACTATTGTGGGCAAGAATTACTTAGAAGAAACGGAGTAGCCCTCATAGTCAACAAGAGAATCTGAAATGCAGTACTTGGGTGCAATCTCAAAAATGACAGAATGATCTATATTCATTTCCAAGGCAAACCATTCAGTATCACAGTAATCCAAGTCTATGCCCCAACCAGTAACGCTGAAGAAGCTGAAGTTGAACGATTCTATGAAGTCCCAGGGGTCAGGGAGGCTGTAATTGGGAGGAAGCCTTGAACAGCTTCTCGAGAGCTGGCAAGGTTCTAGCTCCTGGCTGCAGTGATGGTTGCAAACATACTGCCTTAAAATCATCCATTAGCCTATACATTTGTTTATGACATTTTTCATATATAATTTAATCATATAAAATTAAATGTTTACCTACGCATATACTCAAAAATCAAAATACATTACGTATTTCTGTGATTTTTATATTGGTCTCATTTAATACCTCCCAGGTGGCACTAGAGGTAAAGAAGCTGCCTGCCAATGCAGGAGACATAAGAGACACAGGTTCAACCCCTGCATCAGGAAGATCCCCTGGAGGATGGCATGGCAACCCACTCCAAGATTCTTGCCTGGAGAATCCCATGCAGAGAGGAGCCTAACGGGCTACAGTCTATGGGGTCACAAAGAGTTGGACACAACTGAAGCAACTTAGCACACACTCCAAATTTTTCGGAAATATATATATATGAAGTGAAATGAAGTGAAGTCACTCAGTCATGTCTGACTCTTTGTGACCCCATGGACTGTAGACTACTAGTCTTCTCAGTTCATGCAATCTTCCAGGCAAGAATACTGGAGTGGATTGCCATTTCCTTCTGAAGGGGATCTCCCAACCCAGGAATTGAACCTGGGTCTCCTGCATTGCAGGCAGATGCTTTACTGTCTGAGCCACAAGGGAAGCCATATATGTGTATATATATCCCCAAACCTAATACCATGCTGATCACTTTAGTATGATAATTAAAGTCTCCACAGATTCCATGCTTGAGCACTGCACCTTACACTTTATTAAACGGTTAAGAAAAAAAAAAAAAAACTTACCATACATAGCAACTCCAAACACTGGGGAAAATACATCACAGACACAGGGGGTTAATATCCATAACACATGGAAAGTCCTGTGTGTGAACCTGGTGAACCAATATGTACAAATATCAATATCCTAAATTATAAAAACAAGTAACATAAACAGGTAACTCATAGGAAAAGAACACAAATTACCAATAAAGGTTGTAAATAATAATCAACCCTCAACAATTAAAATAATTTGACCATTCTCCTCTACTATTACCTTGGCAAAGACCAGGATTGATGATACCCTCTACAGCATTAGCCAGGGTGTACGAAAACCAGCATTCACATTATTTGAAGTGGAAATTAACACAGATCTTAGAAAATTTAACTTTATCTTTTACATTTCGAGCAAACTCATATCTGTTAATTCCTCCCATGGAAATAAAATATAAAAATATGTACAAAAATATATGTTTACAATACTGCTTATAACAGTAAGTATGAGAATAATCCAAATATCCATTAATGGGAGAAGTTATACATGAAGCCAAAAATGACTAAAAAGAAAGATGTGTGCTTATTCTTAAAGTTCTCCATAATGTAAGTGCAAAAGGAAAATTGCACACCAGTATATGATGCTAGTGGGAATCATAGCACACAACTGCTCTACAGGAGTGAATGCCTACATAATTCTAACACTGGGCTGAGGAAGTGTGGATATCAATTTAATTTTACCATCTGTACCTCTCTCAAGAGTAAACTGCAAGGTTATAAACATTAATACCCCTACTTGACGCTGTTAAAGACTATGTGACTTTTGCACAGAACTTAGAAGAGCCAGGGATATCACTCTGGGACCCAGTGGGCTGCGATGAATTGGAAATTACCTCCAGCTCTGTTATCTTGTTCTAGATGAAAACGAAATGGAACAAGGTTATCTGACAGCCTATGTGTTCGTATTTAAGACGGAGGCCACTGAGTCGGGATTAAACTTCGTAAAAGTAAATATCTCACATAGACTTATGAATGGTGGCTTCCACGTTCCTGGGCCAAGAGTAGCCGTGCGTGGCAGTCATGGGTCCTTGTCATCATCAGGCTGGATGTCATCACTCACTGGTCCTGTGTTGCCACTGAAATGCATACCAGCCGCTCTCGTTTTCCTTCAGGTGGTGGCCAAATTCAAAGGTTTGTCCTACTGTTCACAAATAATGGGAAGAACTGAGTAGCAGAACGCATCAGAGGTTGCAATCCAATCCTGGTTCATTCAGCAGGCCAGGGTTTTCTGGCCAACTGACATTCGATGATGCTGCTTTCTTCTGAGAATATAGAGTCAACTTTTTCATCTCAGAAAGATTAACCTATGTAAGTTATACCAGGATATCAGAATAAAGTAGGGATATCCATTTATCACTGTCTTTTGTGCCACCATGAAATCTTCCTACATGCCCACTAGTCTCATTTTGTTTCTGTTAGAGAAAGAAGCCCCCTCCCAGTCCCAAAACAAGAAAGGAAAAATTACAGTTGAATGCAATTATGTTTTCAATTACTTCAGGATTAAAAAGCTCAAACACTTACCAGATAATGTGAGACTGGGCAACCCCTCCTCTCCAAGCCTGCTCTTCATTAAATGAAGACAGTTACTGCAGTTTGGGGAGGTCAAAACAAGATATAAAATCCCTCACTAGGCATAGAGCATGCATTGTTTCCTTTCTCCTTTTTGTTACAGCACTGTTCTAGACCAGATTATTATAAGGAACACTCAGCAATTAAATAACTTATTAAGTCAAAATGCAGCAGATTCTTTGCACAATAGATCTCTATTAAGTTTCATTATATTAAAACTCTCTGCCTGATTCTTGGATCTGAAGGCTTTTTAACAAGTGGCATAAACCCGTGGACACACTGCACCTTCCACACAGAACATCATCCCTGGAGTCGCACTGATCCTGCTTAGAGAGCGCTGGAAGCAGCAGCCTTCTGTAGAAGAACTGAGTTATAGATGACACCCACTCCTCTGGTGACACAAATACTGAAGTTGTGGTCACACACAGGCAGAATTGAGGGGCACTCTGCCCTGAAACAAACACTGATGGAAGCACGGGTGAGGCCCTTTCCTCCTTGCTTGAGAATACAGATGACGCTGCGGAAGTCAAGAATACCTCAGAAACATCCAGTACCTCACTTCTAAAATCTTTTCAGGAGAAAAACAGTAAATGTTCACCTAAAAAGAAATTTCAGGACATGGTATAAGTTTCAAGTATCCATTTTATGGGAAGAAACAATAATACTTTCTATACTTAATCACCACCAATAATATCATTTGGAGGTAAAAGAGGTTATTTTAATGAACAGAAAAATCTGACTTTTTTCATGAATTAAAATAGGGATTGGTAAACCATTGCTCATGCCAGCTGCCTGTTTTTGTAAATGAAGTTTTACTGGACTACAGCCTCACCCATTTATCTGTACTGTCAACGGCAACTTTCACTCAGAGTTGAGTAGCTACAACACTGTATATGGCTCACAAAGCCTAAAATATCAATATTTACTATCTGAACCAATAAGAAAAAGTTTGCCAACCCCTTTGTAGAAATACTGCCACGCTACACTAAGGCTAAGTAAAACTTCATCAGAAAGAACACTAAGACCACAAAAATCAGAATACAAAAATACAAATAACATGCTTGCTCTGATTCAGGCACTTTCAAGATCATAGTTTATTTATTACTTCAGATAAAAAGATAGTATACATATTAGGGAATCCCTTAAAACTCAACTCTAGAGTTATATACCATCTAGTACTTTTGCATTGAAGGTTAACCAAAAAAATCTCCAAACACCTGAAAGCCCCACTAGTAACATGAACTATGGTAATAAAAAATTTGACATTTAATTTGTTCAATATATACTATTTACATTATGAAACCAATGGTGATCCAATAAACAGTGATAAAAGTAAAAATAAACTTTAAAAAGCAAAGGTTTATATTCTTAGAATGTGCTAATTATCATAATTGTATATAAAAATTAAAACATAGCAGAGCTTTCTGTTACAAAATTCTTAACCATCTGAGTTGCAGTCATTACTTGCTAACGGTTTACATGCAACATCTGCTAGTACTGACATTTGATTGTTTTCCCCCAAGAAAGTGTGAGTAGATATTGAAGAGCAGACATTAATTTACCTGTGGACAGAAAAAGATAAAACTGTACTCAAGATTAGTACTGGTCACAAGCCTCTTCTCTAGAGAAATGATAAAGATAGTAAGACCAAAAAAAAATCCAAAAGGAGATGCACAGGCAGAGAGTACCACGACTGGCACACCTCAAAAAATGCTGGGACCAATGAAGCCACACATCTCTTCTCTCCTGAGTGATGAGAGGTCCATCTTGCACCAAAGTATGACTGTAGCAAGTAAGGGCACCAGGTGTACAACCAATTAAATCCTGCAAAATACTAAGATGGGCAGGGGTGGCCAGAAGAAGGAACAATTTCTATATACTTCAAACTATATACAGCTCACTGGAACGCAGCTCATCCCAAACTGGCTGTGTGAAACAACTGGACCTTTATGACTTAAGAGTTAAAATTATAACAAGTGTAATAATACAATAGATTTACATGGGAAGCAAAATCAAGGGGCACTTTATATTATTTACTGTGTATTTCAATTTAAAAATAATTTGCTAAGTATACATCTCAACTGAGGTCTATGTATAAAATGTCCCAATAGATACAGATATTTACCTTTGGTGAGTTAAAGGCCATTTTGTGACTTCTGTCTGAATTGCAGGCAGAACATTAGATGGACACGCACATACGGGAAAAACTCAGCCTGAGGTAATCCAAAAGATGTGCAGGCGAGGAGACTGGTGGTACTTTGAAAGTCAAAGCACGCCAGAAACCCGGAACGGGGAACAGTGAGGATGGCAACAAGGAATGGAATGCCAATATGGCAGTAAAACTTTTTTCAAAACAGAAAGAGGAAGGCCTCTCGTACCAGCAGAATCCTGCATACATACACAAAAGAAAAAGCCACCCACCATTTCATGAAACAAAAGCCAATTACAATGTGGGAAGTACAAACTGCAGAAACCCAGAAGTCCATAGAAGAAAATCGACTGGTTCCCATGAGAAGGGGGACGCGTGGTTCGGGGCAGGGTCACTTGGTGAAGGCGGCCACCACCGCCCACAGCACCTCGTTGGTCCCGGCCTTCAGACACTCCACCTCAGGGTCCAAGTCCAGGAGCTGCCGCACCCGCTTGGTGGCTACGTCGTACTGCTCGTCCAGCAGGGGTGCGAACGCGTTCTCCAGGACGTCCGAGGCGTGGGCCAGGTAGAGGAGGGCCAGCAGGCGCTTGTCCATGCGGTGAGGGTCGTTCACCCACTTGTCGAGAACGGCTTCCTGCACCTTCTTGATGAGGCGCTGCTTAATGCTGTTGTTGGTGAGGGGGTGTGTCGTCATGTCAAAGAGGAGGAAGTTCTGTTTCTCTGTCGTCAGTACGCCCTTTTCCACCAGGTTTTTAGCTAATCGTTCCCGCACGTTTCTTAACTGATAATGCAATTTTAATGGATTCCATGTCTCACCTAAACAAAAGATTCCAGAAGTTAGAAAGAATAGGTATTAGCTGCTAATTTATTAAATTCTGAATTATTAAAATGCACAGTAACATCTGACATTTTTTCCTCCAGAGAAACAGAAGAAAATCCAGTTGTTTTCTTGCTAACTAAACCATGAACCCCTTGAGGGCCAAGTCCTTTGGTTTCTAAGCACCTGGCAAATGATTTTCAGGCACAACAGTTACTCCAAAGACCGAACTGAAAGCAGTCTCCTAACCAGTTCCCCTAATGTGGAAATAAGCCAAATATTAAATTATGTTTGCCTTCTCTCTAGCTATTGTCAAAAAGCAGCCAATAGCAAACTATGACCTTTCTTTCCTATTAAACACTAATCTGCAACAAAGAGAGAAAAGAGTTAAAAAGTTTCCTGATGAATATGTCATTCCTGAAGCTGCTACATATACCCGGCCTATAAAGCTATGAAAGCTTGTTGCTGCTGCTAAGTCACTTCAGTCCTGTCCAACTCTGTGTGACCCCATAGACGGCAGCCCACCAGGCTCCCCCGTCCCTGGGATTCTCCAGGCAAGAACACTGGAGTGGGTTGCCATTTCCTTCTCCAATGCACGGAAGTGAAAAGTGAAAGTGAAGTCACTCAGTCTTGTCCGACTCTCAGCGACCCCATGGACTGCAGCCTTCCAGACCCCTCCATCCATGGGATTTTCCAGGCAAGAGTACTGGAGTGGGGTGCCATTGCCTTCTCCAATGAAAGCTTGTTGCTGCTGCTACGTCGCTTCAGTCGTGTCCGACTCTGTGCGACCCCATAGACGGCAGCCCATCAGGCTCTGCCATCCCTGGGATTCTCCAGGCAAGAACACTGGAGTGGGTTGCCATTTCCTTCTCCAATGCATCAAAGTGAAAAGTCAAAGTGAAGTCGCTCAGTCGTGTCCAACTCTTAGCGACCCCATGGACTGCAGCCCACCAGGCCCCTCCATCAATGGGATTTTCCAGGCAAGAGTACTGGAGTGGGTTGCCATTGCCTTCTCCGAGCAAAGGACGAACACTGTTCAAAAGGCAGAGATCCGAGTTGGAGGAAGCTAAGGCAACTGCAATATGCAAGGCAATCCTAGGAAAGAGAGGACTATGCCAAGGAAGAGCTCTAGAAATCCACATGGTGTTTTCACTTAGGTGTGATGAAAAACGAAGGCACACGGGTTAAGATGATGAAGTCCACAAAGGTAAAAATAAGGTGGGGGGGTCGGGGGGGCCAGGGGCACTACCATAAAGCTGTAGGGTGAACAATACCAAGAGTTCACAGAGGGTTAGGAAAAATCTGAGTGCCAACTGGCTTAAGTGGAAAGGTCTCACTGAACACCAGGACATTTAGAAAGAATTCCAAAAGGATCACATCTTCGTATTACGGCTAAACCAGGCCTTCAGAAAGGCTATTCCAGACCCAGCCTAACAAAGCTTACAACAAACTGATCCACAAGTAACTGCCTAGCAAAACAAATTTCAACGGTCTTTAAAGACAAACAAAATTCAGCACACAACATGGCAGTCACAGTGTCTACAATCTAATAAAAATTACTAGTCTTGTAAAGAAGCAGTTTTGTGACCCAAAACTAAGGGGTGGGGGGGAATCAATAGAAACAGTCAACCAGGGAGTTAGTTCCCTGGTAGACCAGAGGTTAAGACTCCACACTTCCACTGCAAGGGATGCAGATTCAATCTCTGATTGGGAAACTAGGATCGCAAAACTCAGCCACAAAGAAAAAAATAGACAGAGAGAAAACAAACTTTTCAAATAAAAAACCATGGCAAATCAGCTTCCACCAAAACAAAAAAAAATCACTGCATTCAATTTTCTTGATAACTTCAAATATGAAAAGAGCTGAAATATATCTGGGGCCTTATTAGATTTTAAAACAGTACAAAAGAAAAATATAACTCAATGATAAATGAAATTCTACTTGTTTTCAATTTTTGGTATTAAATTAGCCCACACCTACATTTAATGTTAAAAAATCATTAACAAAAACAAAAAAGAAAAACCACGAACAGCAACTTGAGGAAGCACTATAGCACAGTGAAAAGGTTTTAAGAGCAAGTTTTGGAGCCAGACTCAGATCAGATCAGTCGCTCAGTCATTTCCGACTCTTTGCGACCCCATGAATCATAGCACTCCAGGCCTCCCTGTCCATCACCAACTCCCGGAGGTCACTCAGACTCACATCCATCGAGTCAGTGATGCCATCCAGCCATCTCATCCTCTGTCGTCCCCTTCTCCTCCTGCCCCCAATCCCTCCCAGCATCAGAGTCTTCTCCAATGAGTCAACTCTTCGCATGAGGTGGCCAAAATACTGGAGTTTCAGCTTTAGCATCATTCCTTCCAAAGAAATCCCAGGGCTGAACTCCTTCAGAATGGACTGGCTGGATCTCCTTGCAGTCCAAGGGACTCTCAAGAGTCTTCTCCAACACCACAGTTCAAAAGCATCAATTCTTTGGCGCTCAGTCTTCTTCACAGTCCAGCTCTCACATCCATACATGACCACAGGAAAAACCATAGCCTTGACTAGGCGAACCTTTGTTGGCAAAGTAATGTCTCTGCTTTTGAATATGTGATCTAGGAGCCAGACTACTTGGATCTAAATCCCAACTTGGTCATTTCCTCGCTGTGCAATCCTGGGGAAAACTTCTCTATTCCTCTGTATCCGCTATATAAAGCAACGAAAACAACTCTTTCCAGCTCATAAGGGTTATTATGAAGATTAAGTTAAAGATATATCAAGTTCTTAGAACAGAGACTGGTACAAGGCACGTTCTCAATGAACATTAGTTATTATTTACCCGTGTGCAAGAATCAGCACTTTGGCAGCAAGAATTTATCCTATTAATAATGGTCTAAAAAATCATATGAGGTACTGAGAATGCAGCATTAGTAAGACATACTTCTAACTATACAAATTTTAAATCAAGTGAAGGGAAAAAGATTCATAATATAACTAACAGTACTGGCTAGAATAAGATGTAAATAAGGCCATAAAAACAGTATTAACCAAGAGCCCAGGGGAATAAGAAATTACCTGAGTTTGACTTTAAAGGGCACACACCTTTTCAAGGTTAGTCATGGCGTTCATTTTTTTTTCACTGTTGTACCAACCCACTATCTCCCCAATAATTGCTTGCCTGCTCTACCTTTCACCAGAGTTTGGGTTTCATTTTTTTCTTATGTCACTGGCAGGTGGTAGGCAGCCTAAGACACTACGTAAGAATTGGCTAGGCTGTGTTTTCTGACATTCTTACATGACTTTGGGAAATTTAATAAACATAAAATAATAAACAGCCAAATTTACAAAAGCCCATAAAAAATTATAGTTCAAATCTATGGTTAATTAACTATACTTTTCTGGGCTCCAAAATCACTGCAGATGGTGAGTGCAGCCATGAAATTAAAAGACGCTTACTCCTTGGAAGGAAAGTTATGACCAACCTAGATAGCATATTCAAAAGCAGAGACATCACTTTGCCAACAAAGGTTCGCTTGACTAGGGCTATGGTCTTTCCTGTGGTCATGTATGGATGTGAGAGCTGGACTGTGAAGAAGGCTGAGCGCCGAAGAATTGATGCTTTTGAACTGTGGTGTTGGAGAAGACTCTTGAGAGTCCCTTGGATTGCAAGGAGATCCAACCGGTCCATTCTGAAGGAGATCAGCCCTGGGATTTCTTTGGAAGGAATGATGCTAAAGCTGAAACTCCAGTATTTTGGCCACCTCATGCGAAGAGTTGACTCATTGGAGAAGACTCTGATGCTGGGAGGGATTGGGGGCAGGAGGAGAAGGGGACGACAGAGGATGAGATGGCTGGATGGCATCACTGACTCGATGGATGTGAGTCTGAGTGACCTCCGAGAGCTGGTGATGGATAGGGAGGCCTGGCGTGCTGCAGTTCATGGGGTCGCAAAGAGTCGGACACGACTGAGCGACTGACCTGATCTGATAATAATAATCTGTCAGTATCAAAGAAGTACTATTCCCTGGCAACTCACTAGTCAATCAGGAAGGTATTCAAGGTCTCAGAAAACCATCTATTCTCAAATAATGGGGGATGAGAGAGATTTTTAAGATTATTCTGAGAAACTCACAGATTTTTTTCTTTGCAGACCTAAAAAAAGAATCCCTCCAGTGCTGGTATACAGTGACTTTTTCCCCTCTCACTGGAAATAAATGGGTATTAGCTGTTTATAACATAGTCTATGGTACAAGAAGTCATGCTAAAAGTTTATCCACATCTTTTTTTTTTTTTTTTTTTTTGCAGGGGAAAATGGGACAAAGGAAAGGATCAATGAGGGTGGGAGGGAAATGGGAAGGAAGAAGGGGAGTGATGGTGTGGAGAAGTATATGTAATTTATTAACTAATGGCTTTCTGTTTTTAATCACAAAGAACATTTTAAAAAAATCATATTAAATTCATCTTATATTAGGAGGTTTGATCTGGAAATGAAAAGTTCAGGAAACTAAAAGTCCACTTTGGGTGTATTCATCTTAGGCACATCTTGGTATGTTGTACTGGTAGGTCTATCTTTACAACAATATATTATTTAGGACAGGATCACATTTGTCACTTCTTCCTCCCTAATACCCAAAGTGGTACCAGACCCATAAAATAGTCAATAAACATTTACAGAATGAATAAGTCTATTTTTTTTTAAACTCTCCTGAGTGAACTGAATTTTTTGAGGCTCATAAGTGAATATGTTTTCCTCTTTGTCTATTACAGCCAGATTGTATGAGTGGGGTATTAAAGTTGCCCACTATTATTGTGTTGTTGTATATTTCTTCTATCATATTAATTAGTGTTTGTCTTAGATATATCAATGCTCCAATGTTGGGTGCATATATATTTATAATTGTTATAACTTCTTTTTGGATTGTTCCTTTAAGTCGTTATGTGTAACCTTCATTGTCTCCTTTTCAGGACCTTTATTTTAAGGTCAATTTTATCTGATATGAGTATTGCTACTCCTGTTTTCTTTTGGTCCGTATTTGCATAGAAAAACTTTTTCCAGCCCTTCATTTTTAGTCAGTATATATCCCCTATTTTAAGATGGTTCTCTTGTAGACAATATATACAGGGGTCTAGTTTTTGTATCCATTCAACCCGTTTTAGTCTTTTGGTTGTCTCTTGTAGACAAGGTATGTAGGGGTCTTATTTTTGTATCGATTTGGCCAGTCTTTGTCCTGTTGATTAGGGCATTCAGCCCATTAACATTTACAGTAATTATTGATAAGTAAGATTTACTTTATTGTTTTGGGTTCGAATTTATACACCTTTTTAGTGATTCCTATCTAGAGAATGTCCTTTAATTTTTGTTGGAGAAATGGTTTAGTGGTGCTAAATTCTCTCAACTTTTGCTTATCTGTGAAGCTTTTGATTTCTCCTTCATATTTGAATGAGATCCTTGCTGGATACAATAATCTGGGCTGTAAGTTATTTTCTTTCATCACTTTAATTATGCCTTGCCATTCCCTCCTGGCTTGGAGAGTTTCTATTGAAAGATCAGCTGTTATCCTTATGGGAATTCCCTTGTGAGTTGTTTGATGTTTTTCCCTTGCTGCTTTTAATATTTGTTCTTTATATTTAATCTTTGTTAATTTGATTACTATGTGTCTTGGGGTGTTTTGCCTTAGGTTTATCCTGTTAGGGACTCTCTGGATTTCTTGAACTTGAGTGGTTACTTCCTTCTCCATTTTAGGGAAGTTTTCAACTATTATCTCCTCAAGTATTTTCTCATGGTCTTTCTTTTTATCTTCTTCTGGAACTCCTATGATTCGAATGTTGTAGCGTTTAATGTTATCCTGGAGGTCTCTGAGATTGTCCTCATTTCTTTTGATGCGTTTTACTTTTTTCTCCTCTGATTCATTTATTTCTAGGATTCTATCTTCTAATTCACTAATCCTATCTTCTGCCTCTGTTATTCTACTATTTGTTGCCTCCAGAGTGTTTTGGATCTCATTTATTGCATTATTCATCATGTGTTGACTCTTTTTTAATTCTTCTAGGTCCTTGTTGAACCTTTCTTGCATCTTCTCAATCCTTGTCTCCAGACTATTTAACTGTGACTCAATTTTGATTTCAAGATTTTGGATTAATTTCACTATCATTATTCGGAATTCTTTATCAGGTAGATTCCCTATCTCTTCCTCTTTGGTTTGGTTTGGTGGGCATTTATCCTGTTTCTTTAGCTGCTGGGTATTCCTCTGTCTCTTCATCTTGTTAAAATTGCCAAATTTAGAGTGTCCTTACTATATTCTGCTGGTTTGTTAAATTCTCTTTATTGAGGCGGTTTACTGGTCTTTTCAATATCTGATCTCTGCTCTGTTACAGAGGGGACGGAGATGAACACCCAAATCTAAGCCGGCCAGGTTCAGGCACTCGGATAGTCCTCAGAAGCATAGACTCGATAGAGTCTGCATTTTGTGCCCTTCCCAGGTCCGAGTATGGCAGGTGATGAAGTGTTTAGCGAGCACAGCTGCTGCAACTTATCACCTCCCCGCCGCTCAGTTTTCTGGGAATACAACTGGCACACCTTCTCAGGCGGATGTTGACTGTCCAGAGCCCCAAGAAACGTTAGTTAGCAAAGAAACCTGCTTACAGTTTTGGAGATAATGTCTCTCTAGGGCTGTGGTTGCCCGCTTCCGGCTCTGGCTGCCTGTCACCGGAGTGGGACGGTCTGCAGCCGGCTATCTCTGTGCAGTCCTTTGTTCCGTACGTAGTCCTGGTGGTGTCTAGGTTAGGGCTGGCTTTTGACGTAGTAGATACCCAACAGTCTGGTTATTTCGCTCAGGTAGTGCTCGGGATAGCCAGGCCAAATCCTTACTCAAAGCCATGCAGGCCGTGCCGCTCCTCCTAGCCAAGCCCCCGCTTGCTAACAAATGCTGGTGTCCTCGCCACTTCTCCACAAAAGGAGTTATCGCAGGGCTCCTTTCCAAGACAATGAATTGTTTTTCTAAGTGCCTGATGTCCTCTGCCAGCATTCAGAAGTTGTTTTGTAGAATTTACTCAGCATTCGAATGTTCTTTTACAGAATTTGTGGAGGAGAAAGTATCCTCCCCGTCCTACTCGTCCACCATCTTTGCTCCTTCCCCGTTTATCCACATCTTATCCACAATTAAATCTTACATTGCAATCAACAGAACAAGTATGCTTACAAAGTTCATGTGACGTATTTCTCAAATCTAAAATATGTTAGCTTAGTTTAGTGTTGCTACTAAAAAAGAGGAGAGCCTAAAATAATGTGTTCCATTTATGACTGGACCTTCTCACCCACAATCATTTCTGTCTCAAAAAAAGGACTCAGACATCATCTTTTGAAGCAATTCCCTAGAAAAGGGCAAATCTTGTGTGTTCACTCCAACAAAAATGTTTTTCAGATCTCCTCAGATATATTTTTAAAATGAAATTCCCTAAGCAGAAAGTTGAACGAGTATAGGTAACATGTAAATATTATTTAACACTACTTTGACTACTCCAAAAAAGGCAAAATAAAATAACTGAGTGGTCAAAGTGTCTTGGGATCCTGACATTTCTATCTTTTGGTCTACTGGGCCTTTTGTTCAATTTTATTTTTTAATTTTTGTTTTAGTTGATTTACAATTGTGCCTTTTATTTTCAAATAACTAAATTAAGCTAAATATAAAGAATAAAGTTACCCCTGAGATTAGCATATTTAAGACAACAGTATAACTGGCATGAGAGGAGGCGAGCTGGGTAAGTGAAGAGAAGATAGAGTAGGGGTGTGTTAACCCACGTGTGCTGTGTGTGCTCAGTCACTCAGTTGCTCAGTTGCGTCCAAGTCTGTGACCCCACGGGCTTAGCCCACCAGGCTCCTCTGTCCGTGGGGATTCTTCAAGCAAGAATACTGGAGTGGGTTGCCATGCCCTTCTCCCAGGGGATCTTCCCAACTCTGGGATTGAACCCAGGTCTCCCGCATTCCAAGTGGATTCTTTACAGTCTGAGCCACCAGGGAAGCCCAGAGGTTTAACCTACACTATCTACTAAAGATTTAGCACCTTCATTTTAAGCAGATGTTGAATGTCTTTTAAATACACTGCAACAAACCCCCAATGAATGAATACTATTCAAAATTCTAGATTACAAGATGTTACTATGATCTGTATTGTCATTCATCCTAAATCATTTACTATGTGAAAAGACTTTTAAGTTAAATAAGCATATTTTAAATGTATACACTTAAAGTTCATTTTTTTAAAGAAGGAAACTGAAAAGTTTACACAGTTCTTTAAAACGTTACTTATATACCATTGCCCAACAATTACTTCAGTGAAAAGGACACACTGGCAGGCACCTAAATAATTTCACTATAAAAAACTTCCATCTTCCTTGACATCATATTATCAAAAAAAGCAGCTGTGTTCATAAATTTGGCACTCCAGTGACATCTTGTGACCAAACTGATCAATTACATGTTTAAGACTTCAGAAAGCAAAAAAGCCATTCTCAAAATGGTAGTCTTTAAATAAACTTTTTAGTCTTTGCCTCCAATATATATATTAATTTTTTTAATTAACAAGATATATAACTAATATCTGAAAATTGGTAATTTTAACAGGCATATATACACTGCTGAGCACTGAAGAATTGATGCTTTTGAACTGTGGTGCTGGGGAAGACTCTTGAAGAGTTCCTTGGACTGCCAGAAGATCAAATCAGTCAATTCTAAAGGAAATCAGTCCTGAATATCATTGGAAGGACTGATGCTGAAGCTTCAACTCCAACACTTTGGCTACCTGATGCGAAAAGCCATTTCATTTGAAAAGACCCCAAGGCTGGGAAAGACTGAGGGCAGGAGAAGGGGGCGACAGAGGATAAGATGGTTGGATGGCATCACGGAATCAATGCGCATGAGTTTGAGCAAACTCCAGGAGATAGTGAAGGATAGGAAGGCCTGGTGTGCTACAGTACATGGGGCTTCAAAGAGTCAGACACAACTGAATGAGTGAACAACAACAGGTATGTACACCACAAATAATAGTAAGATGAACTCCTGGATACTCAACCTCCCACCCCAGGTAAAGAAGAAAGCTTTACTCCAGACTTATCTTTATGCTGAAATTACAAGTCATTCCTATTACACATCAGGACTTTACATGCTTTTCTTGTATCCTCTCCACCTCAGAGGTAAACCATAAGACCAATATAGGTTAATCATTCTTTTTTCTTTACATACTATCTCACTCCCTATGCATACATATCCCTCAACAATACAGTACAACACATGGTTTTGAAAACCCAGAAACAAGAACAGAGTTAGCTGTGTAAGGGCAGGCTCACCAATTTATACCATGCCCTCTTCTTATCCCTCTCAACAGGAACACTTTCTACTGTCTCATTTTTGCCCTTCAAAGGCCCAAACCAAGCTCCACTTCCTCCAATTACTAAAGCTCCCAAGTATTTGTTTTCTCTGGGGTAATGCACTTATGGCAGAAAGTGAAGAGGAACTAAAGAGTCTCTTGATGAAAGTGAAAGAGGAGAGCAAAAAAGTTGGCTTAAAGCTCAACATTCAGAAAACGAAGATCATGGCAACCGGTCCCATCACTTCATGGCAAATAGATGGGGAAACAGTGGAAACAGTGTCAGACTTTATTTTGGGGGGCTCCAAAACCACTGCAGATGGTGACTGCAGACATGAAATTAAAAGACACTTACTCCTTGGAAGGAAAGTTATGACCAACCTAGACAGCATATTCAAAAGCAGACACATTACTTTGCCTACAAAGGTTCATCTAGTCAAGGCTATGGTTTTTCCAGTAGTCATGTATGGATGTGAGAGTTGGACTATAAAGAAAGCTGAGCGCAGAATTGATTCTTTTGAACTGTGGTGTTGGAGAGACTCTTGAGAGTCCCTTGGACTGCAAGGAGATCCAACCAGTCCATCCTAAAGGAGATCAGTCCTGGGGGTTCATTGGAAGGACTAATGTTGAAGCTGAAACTCTAATACTTCGGCCACCTGATGCAAAGAGCTGACTCATCTGAAAAGACCCTGATGCTAGGAAAGATTGAGGGCAGGAGAATGGGACGACAGAGGATGAGATGGTTGGATGGCATCACTGACTCAATGGATATGAGTTTGAGTAAACTCCGGGAGTTGGTGATGGACAGGGAGGCCTGGCGTGCTGCAGTTCATGGGGTCACATGACTGAGTGACTGAACTGAACTGAATGCACTTATAGAAATCATACCATTAAACTCTAATCTGTTATTAGAAATATACAATTCTTGCCCAAATGGATTTTAAAACTTAGTACGGTAGCACTTCATTTTATGTTTTATAGTACTTACGTCAGTACTGCTCCAATAACTGGTATTTGATACCACTTATTACCTTGAAGCAACTAAAAAGTTTTACATCAACAAGCTAACCCACAGAACTGAACATTTAAAAATGGTTAAAATGTTGTTAGGTAGGATGTAATTTTTTATTTAAAAAAATCAAGCACTATCAGTACTTTAAGTGGGAAGAAGGTATTTTCTTAATTTAAAAGATATGTGCTTTTTCCCTCTTTCTCCCACTCCAGATTCCTTTCTTTTATGCTAAAATTACTAAGTATTCTTATTGTACATCAGGAACATGCAACCAAAGTACTACAGGTAATAGTATTTTGGCATTAACAGCCATACCGAACTTTCACAGGATGCTGTTTAAAAAAAATTTTTAAAGGTACTTTCTAAGTATTAACTTTCTGGTTTACACAAGTTCCTAACTTAAATGGGCTTTGTTTCATAAAGTCTTAATTATATTTACTACTTCTGAGAAAAAAAGTTATATAGACTTCTGTCCTTTGATTCCTTAATCAGGTAAGAACAGTGTATACCAGCTCAAGTTGAAAACCATGTTCAATTATCACATAAATTGAGTACCGGATAAGCTACATGCATAAAACGTTACATTAACATGTAAAGTCTAAGAAGTATATAGTCACCTTAAACGGTAAGATTCAACTCTTTTCAAGTCTTCCTCCCTGCATGGCATGTGCACATGACAAGCACATACACTATAAAGGAAATCTGGTGGTCTAAGATCTATTACTCAACCACATCCCCACGTGACGTATGTATCTTACATACAAGGTAAGATAGAGAGATCACTGATGGAGGGAGCATCTGGAAACACCTTCACAGTGTTAAGTTGCACCAAAGTGGATATCAAAAACAGTGACTTAAGGCAAGACCCACTATATACCATAAAAAGAACTTTAGCACTCTTACTTCCCAAAAAAGCTATTGACAACTTTAAGAAACGCTCTTTTTGGTCAGTTGAGAATCTAATTACAAATTCTAATTTGCACACCATATGTAGTAATGGGCCAGCAATGGCAGTACACAAAGCAGGACACAGACTCCAGAGAATGCAGAAATAGTCTGTCAGGGTACAGTTAGAAGTTATTAACACTTCTATTTTCATCTAAAAAATCACATTTGCTAATTTTTAACACGTAGAGTTAATATTCATACACTCACTGAGCCTTGTCAATAGCTACAGTTTGCCAAACAGGTGGAAGGCTCACGCAAAGAGGGCTGACAGTGTTCTGAGCACTCTGACACAGTCCTTGTACATGCTGGGTAAGCACCTAGTTTTAACCAAACAAACTTTCATCAAATGGGTAAAGTAATTTTAAGATTTCCTACAATAAAAAAATTGGAATTGAACACAACACCAACATCACAAGCACAAAGAAGGAAAAAGGGTCACATTAAAGTTTCTCTTATTCAATGAGGTAAAAAGAAAATTTATTAACAGATCTACCAGAGTGTGGACCAAAAAAACCTCTCAAAATTACCAAGACAACCTTGTGAAAATTTATGTTCTTTACCACAAAGAAGAAAGAATGAACTCTGCCAGAAGTGTAAAGTATTCATTTATTGCTATATTAGCTAGGTTTAGAATATGTATATTTATGTTTCAAAAAACATGCAAAATTCAATCTTTTACTCATACAAGAACATCTTCATAATACAATTATTACTTTAGAAATTCCATTGATAAGTGAGAAAAATGACATCATGTTAATTACTAATCTCTGATAACCTCCAAATGTTTTTGAAAGGTACTCTAAATAGTAATATATTTGGACATGAAATGAGCATAAATATACATAGAAACTATGTTTTACGTAATAGGAGAGAGGAAGAGCAAGGTAACTCAGGTCCTATACTCAAGGAGTTCACTATCTAGTAGGTTAGACAAATATACAAGCAACTTTAAAATAAATGTAGTCATCAGTGCTATCAACAGGTAGCTAGCTGTTCCTTCATGTGGCTGCACTTCCTATCTCCTTAAAGTTAGGGGAGGCCATGTGACTTGCTCTGACCAATGCAGCCTGAATCACACAACATTTCTGAGCAGAAATTTAAGAGCCCAGGTGATCTTTATACTTTTCTTCTCTTTACACTAGTGACTGACAATGCTCCAGATGGTGGCAGCTCCATCTGCCTGGCTGCCATAGTGAGACTGAAGTGGTCTGTGACTGATTTGTACAGCATGAGTGAGAAATGAGCTTCTGTCTTAAGCCACTGAGGTTTTAGGGTTGTTTGTTTACACAGCTTAACCTAGCCTATCCAGAATAAGGTAACATGAAATAATTTTGACAAAGAATGACAGGAGCTCTAAGGAAGTATACATAATCTCAGTCACACCTGCTGTCTCATTAAAGGTGATGAAATTTTAAAAACCACTGTTTTTCCCATTTAGTGACTAATTCGCTCTCAAGTTTGTCTACCACTAAACAAATTTGTGACTATTTGTCCAAGTTCCTTTCAAAAGGATTTTAAATTTTTACAAAACTCTTTCCAAGAATTCAATTTTCAGCTTATACACAGAAGCTTACCGCTAAGTAATTCAATCCAGTTTTGAACCGTTTCTGGAGGCTGAGTCTCCTTAACGTGCTTCAAAGCTTCATCAAGAAGAACATCCCCTGTTGGAGCATCTGACTTACAAATCACCTACAATGTAATCAATAAGAATCACATGATCTATTTTATCGCTTTAGATTAAAAAAAAAAATTATGTAAACATTTCACCATGCTTAAAGCTCCAAGTGTTCACGCAGTTATTAAAGTTCAGATTTTAAATTAATTCCATATTAAGGAAATCCAGTATTTAACCTAACCAGATTAGCCACAATCATAAATGAAAATATAACATAAACGAAAATGTGCCTTAATGAATAAAGCAAAATGGTAGAAGAGTTTATAGTCATTGCAATTCCCTTCACTGCTAAACCTTGGGCTATGTGATACAGAAATTTATTTTTCAAACATTTAGTAGTTACAGAAACAGACTCAATTACATATCAGAATTTGGTACATAATAAAGGTGACATTTCACATTACTGGAGCAATTAATTTTTCAATAGACATTACTAAAACAACTGGCTAACAAATTAGAAGTAAAAAGTAAGACTTGGCTCCTCAGAGCTTATACTGCAATAAAAGATAGATTTAAATATGAAATATAATTGAGAGAATGAGAAAGTTTTCTCAAAACTATGACAACCAGCAGAAACCCCGGAAATACCAATAGGTTCGATTACATAAAGATTTTAAATACTACAAAACATTAAGTTAAGATGGATATAGAATCCACTTGAAGAACAGAACAATCTGGACTTCCCTAGTGGTCCAGCAGTTAAGACTCTGTGCTTCCAATGCAGGGGACGTGGGTTCTGCCCCTAGCCAGGAAATTAAGACCCCACATGCTGTGTGGTGCAAAAGAGTAGAAAAATCCAGAAGTAGGGGATGACAGAAGACAACACTACACTGCTTTAGAGTTTTTTAAAGCCTTCCGTAACACTCTTGGCTAAACAAATTTCTAGCTGAAATTCTGTAATATCAAAGCTTAATTTGTTATATTATTGATACTTTGTTAGCTATTAAAATATTATGAAATTTAACAATATTATTTTTAAAATGGGAGTCTTCTTGAAAACTTGTCATTGACAGCATGTCCTTTTCTCTTTGATCAATCTTAGCACATTATTGACTGGGGGATTTCAGCAAAAACTGACCCCTGTGGCAAGTGATTTGATGTGTAAGTGAATAATGAAACATCCCTGGTCAATAACGTTCAGGTACAAAAGACATATTAATATGTCTCTGGTCAATAATGAGCTATAAAAGGTTAAAGAGAATACAGTATCTATTTCGGAGACAACATGACCCAATGGAAATATAATTTAGAGCCAGAAATACAAGCCATGAATCTATTTTTTAGTAGTTATATTTAAAAAGAAAAATAAGTACAATTTTAATATATTTGATTTAACCCACCATAGCCAAAATATTGACATGTAATTGAGATATTTCACATTCTTATTTTTCCATAGTAAGTCTTCAAAAAGCCAGTGCATTTTTATCTACAGCATGTCTCAATTTGCATGACCCACATTTCAAGTGTCTATATCTCACAGACATGTGGCTGGTGGCCACCATACTGGAGAGAGCAGATATAGAACCCTTTCATTATCACAGAGTTCGACTGCAGAGTGCTATTCTGGGCCATGCTTGTAGTAGAGTGTCAGAATAAGAAGAAATAAAAAGCCCTGGGATAAAAAGTTGTGTGTCTATATTCTGTGGTCATGTCACCACTTCTTACTTTCCATTAACTCCTAAAATCGACTGCCATCTGGCCTCAACATATCACATTGCCCATCATTTCGAGACAGGTATCAGGATTATAATAAACTGGGTATGGTTGGATATTTTTTCTTAGGTCAGGGATCCATAATATTAATGTAACATTACTTGTAATTTCTATTACTATTACTAATTAATGTATATATTTCACTGATAATTAAAAACTCCTAAGGTTTTTGTCCCCCATAAATCTATGGCTGCACAGTAAAATGGAAATAAAAATTATATTCTGCTTTATGAATATAATATCTAAATATTTATCTAATATTTAGATTTTATCTAAATATCTAAAACAGTAATTTCAAAACTAATCTCATGTCAGTTCATTTGACTTTACTTTAAACGACTAAATTTAATTTTAATACTCCGTGAGGAATATTTCCTGCTATACCATGTCTACTGTGTATATAGTTTTCAAAAATATATTCTTTCCCATAGGATTTTTATTCTATCTGGTATATCAATCAAAAAATGTTCAGTTTTCACCCTAAAGCATTTTGGATTTGATCATAACACAATGCATTATGAAAAAAATAGTTTCGAAACATCCTACATCCCCCAATAAACAATGACAAAGAGAAATGGTGTTGAATTTTTTAGACTAAAATGAAAGTTAAAAATTCTAGAAACTAGTCAATAACACTTATATTAACACAGACCATAACAATGGAGAGGAATCTGAAAAGTATTTGTATTCTGGCAGAAAGATCAATAGCCTATGGGTGGTTAATTTGCACAGTATCACTTTTGAATAGTTATGTCAAGTCTTCCAAATCATGATTTTCAGAAATAGCAAATAAAGTTTGGGAGTCTTTTGGAATATGCAGGATGCAACGGCCAATGATCCTAGCAATGAATTACATTACTAATTATGTACAAAGAACCAAAAAAATCAAAGATACAAAAAAAACAAAAAAACATGGAATCATGATTCAATAAAGATTTAACTTTAAAATCAACTTCTTTAACTCCTGAAAGCTATTAGTAAAACAACACGGTTCTACTGTATAATACAGCAAACTTATTCAATATCCTATGATAAGCCACAACGGAAAAGAATATAAAAAAGAATGTACAGGACTAGTTCCTCAGATCTTTCCAAGAGGCTGTCTCCTAAGCTACAGTCTTCAGTAAGGTCCTCAATAAAACTTAACTTGAAATTAAAAAAAAAAAGAATATATGTATACATAAAACTGAATATAATATAGCAGGAATTAGCACAGTGTAAATCAACTATACTTCAGTACAATAGAAAACTATTAGTAGAAACATTCTTCATCTTTAGGCAGCACAAACTCTTCAAAAAGGCTATGTTACATAGGCCCCCTCTTACCTTTCTTGTTAATAGACTTTTACGTCTCATTCCACAAGCCTCTAGCTGTAACCTTCCTCTCAACGCTAATTCAATCAACATACAGCCACGTAATCCAGATGATATACAGTCATTCCAAAACGATGTGTAACCCTATTTAAAAAAGAGAAAACAAAAGAGTTAATTTACTTTGGAGTCAAGAAAATAAGTATTTTTTAGCCAAAGCTATTTCTCGTGCCTTTTACCTTTCATATCTTTCTCTAGTTAAAAACAAAATACTGAAAGAAATTTGTATGCAGGTCAGGAAGCAACAGTTAAAACTGGACATGGAACAACAGACTGGTTCCAAATAGGAAAAGGAGTACGTCAAGGCTGTATATTGTCACCCTGTTTATTTAACTTATATGCAGAGTACATCATGAGAAACGCTGGACTGGAAGAAACACAAGCTGGAATCAAGACTGCTGGGAGAAATATCAATAACCTCAGATATGCAGATGACACCACCCTTATGGCAGAAAGTGAAGAGGAACTAAAAAGCCTCTTGATGAAAGTGAAAGTGGAGAGTGAAAAGGTTGGCTTAAAGCTCAACATTCAGAAAATGAAGATCATGGCATCTAGTCCCATCACTTCATGGGAAATAAGAGGGGGAAACAGTGGAAACAGTGTCAGACTTTATTTTTCTGGGCTCCAAAATCACTGCAGATGGTGACTGCAGCCATGAAATTAAAAGACGCTTACTCCTTGGAAGGAAAGTTATGACCTACCTAGATCACATATTCAAAAGCAGAGACATTACTTTGCCAACAAAGGTTTGTCTAGTCAAGGCTATGGTTTTTCCTGTGGTCATGTATGGATGTGAGAGCTGGACTGTGAAGAAGGCTGAGGGCCGAAGAATTGATACTTTTGAACTGTGGTGTTGGAGAAGACTCTTGAGAGTCCCTTGGACTGCAAGGAGATCCAACCGGTCCATTCTGAAGGAGATCAGCCCTGGGATTTCTTTGGAAGGAATGATGCTGAAGCTGAAACTCCAGTACTTTGGCCACCTCATGCGAAGAGTTGATCCATTGGAGAAGACTCTGATGCTGGGAGGGATTGAGGGCAAGAGGAGAAGGGGACGACAGAGGATGAGATGGCTGGATGGCATCACTGACTCGATGGATGTGAGTCTGAGTGACCTCCAGGAGTTGGTGATGGGCAGGGAGGCCTGGCGTGCTGCAATTCATGGGGTTGCAGAGTCGGACACGACTGAGCGACTGATCTGATCTGATCTGACTATACATTATTAAACTAGGATTTTCAAGAACTTACTGTCTTTTCACCACTTTCTTACAAGTAACTTTGGAAGTCACTAAGTTATGTGCTAATTAGGCCCTTTCAGACTTCAGGGCTCACCCATTCAGATAACCTCAGATCATAGTGGTTTACAACATGGGCAAAAGAAACAGCTCAGGAAAAATAATCTAGTCCAATGTGGCCTCATGCAGAATTAGAACATCATTCAATGCTGTTTAGGATAAAAACACAAGGTTAAATTTAGATGAATATATCAGAAAACTTGGGCATAGGGTCATGCCTGCTGCTGCTGCTAAGTCGCTTCAGTTGTGTCCAACTCTTTGTGACCCCATAGATGACAGCCCACCAGGCTCCTCCATCCCTGGGATTCTCCAGGCAAGAACACTGGAGTGGGTTGCCATTTCCTTCTCCAATGCATGAAAGTGAAAAGTGAAAGTAAGGTCGCTCAGTCATTTCTGACTCTTAGCAACCCCATGGACTGCAGCCTATCAGGCTCCGCCGTCCATTGGATTTTCCAGGCATGAGTACTGGAGTGGGGTGCCATTGCCTTACAAACTGTAAAGCAATCAGATTCCGGCACCTCCCAACACACAACCCCAGGAGAAATTTAAGGGCAATAACCAAGGTGGATAAAAAAGCCGGACAAAATGAGACTGATAGATATCTAGGGATTTGGGAATACTCAAGTGAAAACAGGCACTCTTTGAGAGCTAACAACTGGGTCTGTCCAAATTACAAAGCCATGAAGCGTTGCCAACTACTCAAGTACTCTACTTCCCAGGTGGCACCAGTGGTAAAGAATCTGCCTGCCAATGCAGGAGACCCAAGAGACTTGGGTTCGATCTGTGTTGGGAAGATTCCCTGAAGGAGGAAATGGTTACCCACTCCAGTATTCTTGCCTGGAGAATTCCATGGACAGAGGAGCCTGGCAGGCTTCAGTGAGTACTCAACTCTGAAGACAAATCAGCAGCTGTCACTAGTCCTGTTTAAGACTCAGAATAAGGTAACCTACAATTTTGGTGGGAGGGAAAACAGGTCAAAGGATTCTTTGAAGAAAGGAGGGCCTAGACTCAGGGTTATGGGGCTCTCTTGGGGTCAGTCTTGGTGCTCTGCCAGGCCACAGTGGGCAGCTTGTATTTAAGACGATGACTGACTATCATAGTCCACGCGACTTCACTTTTGACACAGGAACTTAAATGATGAAGCTACCCTTTGAGAATGAAGGCTTTGAGAAAATCAGAGTTTAGACTAAGGGAGCCACAAGCAGATCAAGATTAAGCAGCAGGTTTACAGGACTTTCCTGGTGGTCCAGTGGATAACATGCCACACTCCCAATGCAGGAGCCCTGATTCAATCCTCGGTCAGGGAAGTAAATCACACATGCCAAAACTAAGACCCAATGCAGCCAAATAAGTGTGTATTTGTTTGTTTGGTTTGTTGTTTTTTTTTAATTTATTTAAAAATAAAGAAGCCGGACTTCCCTGGTGGTATAGTGGGTAAGAATCCGCCTTCCAATGCAGGGACACAGGTTTGATCTCTGGTCCAGGAAGATTCCACATGCCATGGGCAACTAAAGCCCACATGTCTAGAGCCTGTGGGCCACAAGAAAAGCCATCACAATGTGAGGCCCACAGGCCACAAAGATGAGTAGCCCCAGCTCATCACAACTAGATAAAGCCCATGCAGTGATGAAAATCCAAAACAATCAAGTACTTTATAAATAAATTTTTTTAATTTATATAAAAAATAAAAAAGCAGATTTAAATGTGAGGCAGGGGAAGCAGATATTGTTTAGATTTGAGGGGATTCTTTTAAACTTAGTTTTAGGGATCTGGTTAAATTAAGATCACTAGAGATTAGCTAAGTAGTTAATAAGACCAGTAACTTACAGATATTAGGTAAAATCCATGGCTTGTGTATCCATCCAATACAATTAAAGCTCTAGGAAGCCCAGAAATAGATTCACATGAAATCAAAGTTATAGTTATCTGGCTTCAACGGGCCTGGACATACAGATGGAGTTCCCAGGTGAGCCTCTACGAACTATACATAATAGAGTACACCTCCTAAGACAGTGATGGGTCAAGTGCAGGACCATGCCCTGTCTCTGCAGCCTGGACATTTCTGATGAACAGTACTTATTAGAAACTTAGGGACTTCCCTGGCAGTCCAGTGGTTAAGAGCCTGCCTTCCAATGCAGGGGTTGTGTATTCGATGACTGGTCGGGAACTAAGATCCCATGCCTCAGGGAAACTAAGCCTGCACGAGGCCAGCAAAGATCCAGTGCAGCTAAAAACAATAAACAATAAAAATTAAAAGAATGATCAATTTCACCTTAGAAAAAAAGGGAGAGGGGAGAATCTTACATTTGCTAGCAGACAACAAAATACACCTCAACCTCAACTGCCCTGAGAATAAAGGTATACCCAGAGAAGTTAGCAAAATGGAGTATTTAACAGGACTTCAAAGATTTACATGTAGTGAATGGCTTTCGGGTATTAACATTAAAGACACGTACTTAAACAGAATTGACTTCACGTGGGAAAACAGACAAATGGACATGGAGAGTTCTGTACCAAAGCTTTTGGGACTCATACACAATATTCCAAAGATCAGTGAAGCCACCAAAACCATACCAAGCAGGCTGACGACACCTGCCAAAACCCACATCATAAAAGTATGATCAGGAATTAAGCAAGTTGCTGGAAGCAGGAGAGAAAACAGGAGTAGTTGTTTAGTCGCTAAGTCATGTCTAACTCTTGTGCAACCCCACGGACTCTAGCCCCGCCAGTCTCTGTTCATGGGATGCTCCAGGCAAGAATACCAAAGTGGGCAGCCATTCCCTCCTTCAGGGGATCTTCCTGACCCAGGGGTCGAACCCATGTCTCCTGTATTGGTAGGCAGATTCTTTACAGCTGAGCCATGAGGGACGCCCAGAGCTGAACAAAAATATATTACTGGATAAGATGGTGGCAATGCCATCCTTGAGAATTAAGTACATTAGAAGGAAAGCAGTACACTGGAAAGAGCCAACTGAATTTGGTCATGATCTAGGCCAGCAAGATTCTGGAATGAATCCATGTCACTTTTACACATACAAGCAAAACTACTGAAGCTGGGGCACCAGCTTAGATCCTGCCAAGTGCTACAGAGCACTTCCATCTTTTAATCTCTAGTGCTAACCATACAACTACATTTTACTGATCTCCAAACATAAGTTTAGTCTCTCTATATGAAATGATGGAAGCTAACTAAACTTACTGTGGTAATCATTTCACCATATAGGCCTATCTCGGTTTGGTAAATATCAGAGATATCACAGAATTGTTTCCAGACCACAGGAACAAAGCCAGTATCACAAGAAGTGAATCACACAAATGTTATGGCTTCCCAGTGCACATAAAAGTTAATACATACACTACACTATAGTTATAACCTAAAAAAAAAAAGTATATACCTTAGTTTTAAAATCCCTTATTGATAATTGTAAAACACTTTTAATTTGTAAAACATATGGTATCTGTGAAGCATAGTAAATAAAGCAAAGCACAATAAAATAAGGCAGGCCTGCATGTGTAAATTAAACCACGATGCTGTACACCTTAAATTCATACAGTGATGTATATCAATTATTTCTTAATAAAACTGAGAGGGAGAAGTTGTATCTCTGGTATTGGTATGCATTTAAAAATAGATGGTATCTTGAAAGAAATATGGTATTACAGTTACTGCTGCTGCTGCTGCTAAATCACTTCAGTCGTGTCCGACTCTGTGTGACCCCATAGACGTCAGCCCACCAGGCTCTCCTGCCCCTGGGATTCTCCAGGCAAGAAAACTGGAGTGGGTTGCCATTTCCTTCTCCAATGCATGAAAGTGAAAAAGTGAAGTCGCTCAGTCGTGTCCGACTCTTAGCGACCCCATGGACTGCAGCCCACCAGGCTCCTCCATCCATGGGATTTTCCAGGCAAGAAGTTAACCTAAACCCATGGAAGACAGGACAGACATGGGGCACAGGCCTCACAGGTGCACAGCAGTGAGATGAAGAACTGGTGTCTAACTTGTCAGTTACTAGGAGCCTTAAAACTTGGTACAAGACTGGCTGACTGACCATCCAAATCTAGGCAGACCACCAATCTACCGGACTTCTCAGTGCGAAAGACTTCACCAGAGCAGGTAACACCACACCATCCCGGGGATTTGTCCTCAGATAAAACACCACTCCTGAAACAATTACAAGGACCTGTGGTCTAAATAGGAAGGTTATATATTCAGGGCATGAATGTGTTTTTGACCCTAGTAAAAATCTTATACCGTATCTGTCAAAAGGGCAGTTAAGTTCAGTTGCTCAGATGAGATCAGTCGCTCAGTCATGTCTGACTCTTTGTGACCCCATGAATTGCAGCACGCCAGGCCTCCCTGCCCATCACCAACTCTCGGAGATCACTCAGACTCACATCCATCGAGTCAGTGATGCCATCCAGCCATCTCATCCTCTGTCGTCCCCTTCTCCTCCTGCCCCCAATCCCTCCCAGCATTAGAGTATTCTCCAATGAGTCAACTCTTCACACGAGGTGGCCAAAGTACTGGAGTTTCAGCTTCAGCATCATTCCTTCCAAAGAAATCCCAGGGCTGATCTCCTTCAGAATGGACCAGTTGGATCTCCTTGCAGTCCAAGGGACTCTCAAGAGTCTTCTCCAACACCACAGTTCAAAAGCATCAATTCTTCGGCCCTCAGCCTTCCTCACAGTCCAGCTCTCACATCCATACATGACCACAGGAAAAACCACAGCCTTGACTAGACAAACCTTTGTTGGCAAAGTAATGTCTCTGCTTTTGAATAGGCTATCTAGGTTGGTCATAACTTTTCTTCCAAGGAGTAAGCATCTTTTAATTTCATGGCTGCAGTCACCATCTGTAGTGACTTCAGGGTCACATGAATGGAGAACCACTGGCCAGGCAATCAGCTTAGTGACAAAGCAGCAGCACTCCATTAGGAATACCAGTAGCCACAGGATCTTGAGGATGTCCTTTACTCACTGCAGAAGACTCAACTTCTGGGTCCTGATGGAGGTTAGAGAACCACACACACACACACACACACACACACACACACACAAACTATCTGGGGGTCCTACAAGTTTAAGATTAGGATCAGAATCAGCTATTTCTAAAATATAAGAATGGAAGAGGCAGAGATATGCCAAGTAGCAGTGGATCATACACTACCCCCTCAAGAATCCAGAGAAACAGGATTTCATTAGGCCTGGGTCCAAAACAAGGGGAAACACTCAAGAACAGATGGTCCCATGAAGACCCTAACATGGCTGTCCTGGGGAGCTGAAATACTAGAAAATCAAATCAGGCACATTTGAAAGTCATACCACGTGCAGCTCACAAGTGTGTTAGTCACTCAGTCGTGTCCAACTCTTGGCAACCCCATGGACTGTAGCTTGCCAGGCTCCTCTGTCCATGGAGTGGGTTGCCATTTCCTCCTCAATGGATCTTTGCAACTCAAGGATCGAACCCGGGTCTCCTACATTGAAGGCAGATTCTTTACTGTCTGAACCACCTGGCAAGCCTAAGTCTTCAGCAAAATCAAGACTAGAATACAAGACGCAGGCAATCAGAAGGCCCTGGAAGCTAACTGAAAGCACCTCTACTTGCCTTTTACTAAAATATAATAATAACAACTAATGATAACCACGTAGGTGGAGACTTTCCCAACAGAATGCCAGCTAAATTGACTACAGAGTGCTCCCATCAATCTTACATTTTTGGTAACACTCAGCATCTGCGACTCAGACAAATGGCCAATCTTTAGGCAGACCTCACGAGAAGCTTGTAACTTTAAGTGGGATATATGACCTTTATCATATAGTATGCCACTTAGAAGCAAGGAGCAGAACAGAAAGAATGAAGGCACAAGAACGAATGAGGCAATGACACCAGGGACAAGCTTTGCAAACACAATCCTTCCTTCAGTGGGCAGTTCCAAGATCTAAACATAGGGGACAGAGAATACATGCAGTAATCTGACATTACTGCAGATCTAAGCAACAGCCTCCAACACAACTTTTTCTCAGTGATGAGATAAAATTTACTTGGATCTTTACTTGCCTGATTTCCTTTTTCTTCCCAAGTGCCTTCACTTGGGAGGATTTCAAAGGGAAATGCTCACTGGGCCCCTAAATATGCTAACACTGAATTCTCATCATTCAACTTCTGAGTTCCAGAATATTTAACCAGAAGCCTTTTATTGTTTAAGAGTAACTGTTGTTAATATATGGACAAGGTATAGACAACAGTTTTCATATTTTACGAGCATGTTTCTGTTTTTATGCACAAAGTATTTCCAAATGAAATGACTAAAAACAACATATCTGTATATAACGTTTAATTCTATTGTGACCATTGTTTCAGAAATGGAACAGACTTTCCTCAGCAAAAGAAAATATCAGGTTTCCAAAAACATTTGGGATTTACTACAGGTGGCGCTAGCAGTAAAGAACCTGCCTGCCAATGCAGGAGACAAGAGACGACGGTTCAATCCCTGCATCAGAAAGATCCCTTGGAGGGCACAGCAACCCACTCCAGTATTCTTGCCTGAAGAAACTCATGGACAGAGGAGCCTGGTGGGCTAAAGTCCATAGCATCACAAAGTCAGACATGACTGAAGCAACTGAGCACGCACACACCAAACTCACTCCAAAAGTTGTACTATTGAGACCACTCTTGGCTCACATCCACCTTTTAGAAACTTGCCCTCTACAGATTTTACAGAAAGGGATGACTATTCTGCCAAATCTAATTGGACCAGGATGGGTACATTAAAGTTCTCCTCCTGGGAATCTGAACTTGGCACACAAAGGCTGCATCATTTAGGTGATTGAGCATGGACAACAGAGATGTAACTGGTTATGTGGATTCAGAAGTCTCTGGCCGTTCTTCACAAATGCAACCAGAGAATGATGATAAACAGAAAAGAATAGAAGAGAGACATGCAGACATGAGAGAACATACAATGTAAGGCAGACCCAGACATACACATAGAGATACAGAGAAAAGCATCCGAAGAACAGAATTGTGCCTGTATCTTTGGGTTGTACCTCTAAACCTTATTTCCAAAAGACTGACCTGTATCTCCTTAGGTTACTTGCAGAAATTTCTGTTCTTGCAAGCAGCTAACTTTTAGTAATGCCAAAGGAATTTAATGAAATATTAAATCAGTGGTATCTGAAAAAGTTTGTGTATAGAAACTACAACTAAAAGATTCATCACAGGCTAAAAAAATATTATGAGTGGCCAAGGAATTCAAATTTGCAATAAATAAACTCCAGTACTTTGGCCACCTCATGCAAAGAGTTGACTCGTTGGAGAAGAGTCTGATGCTGGGAGGGACTGGGGGCAGGAGGAGAAGGGGACGACAGAGGATGAGATGGCTGGATGGCATCACTGACTCGATGGATGTGAGTCTGAGTGACCTCTGGGAGTTGGTGACGGACAGGGAGGCCTGGTGTGCTGCGATTCATGGGGTCGCAACTGAACTGAACTGAACCTGTAGTTGTTATTAGAACACCAGTAAGTGTGATTGTGACAGGGTAGTGGCTTACTGAAAACAAATAGCAGTCCCATCAACAAAATGAACCTGTCAGACAGCAAATTAGGGCTTGTGATTATCAAGTGCCACATTCCAATTAATCTCATCTAACTAGAAGCAAATGAAATCCCAACATCGTTAACCCTAAAAGATAGAAAATACACACACACTAAGAGACACATTAATAATTTACTTATACATCAAACCCAAACTGAGGGACACTCTATCAAATAATGAGTAAAGAACTAAAGGAAACCACATTTAAAGAATTAGTGGGAAAAAATGACAATGACTCATTAATAAAAATAACAATTCATCAAATACTGAACCTCAGTTAAGAGAATGAAATTCTTTAGTTAAAAAATATCACTGAATGAACCATATAATTACTCTTATTTTTTCCACTGTTTTCTTTTTCAACCTTTTATTTCCAGGAATTCTTTAAATTTAAAAAAAGAGCTAATGCCTATTTTATATACTTCATTGAAAAAAGTTTACTAGAGGAGCTCAACAGTAGATGAGAGATGAGAAAAAGTCAATGAACTTGAATTTGAATTTAAAGAACAAGACGGAAAGTAATGAAGAAAACAGGAAAAGCCTCAGTGGGCTTCCCTTGTGGCTCAGCTGGTAAAGAATTTGCCTGTAATGCAGGAGACCTGGGTTCGATCCCTGGGTTGGCAAGATCTCTTTAAGAAGGGAAAGGCTGGAGGAGGAGCTAAGATGGCGGACGAGTAAGACGGGGAGAATACTTTCTCCTCCACAAATCCATTAAAAGAACATTTGAATGCTGAATAAACTCGATAAAACAACTTCTGAATGCCGGCAGAGGACATCAGGCACTTAGAAAGACAGCTCATTGTCTTCAAAACGAGAAAAAGAGCCCTGCGGTAACTCCTTTTGCGGAGAACTGGCGCGGACACCAGCATTTGCTGTCAGCAAGTTGGGGCTGGGCTAGGAGGAGCGGCGAGGCCTGCATTGCTTTGAGAAAGGATTTGGCCTGGCTATCTCGGGCGCTATCTGAGCGAAATAACCAGACTATAGGTTATCTACTACATCAAAAGCCAGCCCTAACTTAGGACACCACCAGGACTACCTACGGAACAAAGGGCTGCACAGAGTTGGCCGGCTGCAGGCCGTCCCACTCCGGTGACAGGCAGCCAGGGCCGGAGGCGGGCAATTATAGCCCTAGAGAGACACTGTCTAACGGAACTGTGAGTAGGTTTCTGTGCTGACTCACGCTTCTTGGGGCTCTGGATGGTCAACATCTGCCTGAGAAAGTGCGCTGTTTGTATACCCAGAAAACTGAGCGGCGGAGAGGCGATAAGTCGCAGCACCTGCGCTCGCTGAACATTTCATCACCTGTGCTACTCGGATCTGGGAAGGGCATAAAACGCAGACTCAACCAAGTCTGTGCTTCTGAGGATTATCTGAGTGCCTGAACCTGGCCGGTTTAGATTTGGGTGTTCATCTCCGCCCCCTCTGTAACAAGGCAGAGATCAGATATTGAAAAGACCTGTAAACCGCCTCAATAAAGAGAATTCAACAAACTACCAGAATATAGTAAGGACACTCTAAATTTGGCAATTTTAACAAAATGAAGAGACAAAAGAATACCCAGCAGCTAAAGGAACAGGATAGATCCCCACCAAACCAAACCAAAGAGGAAGAGATAGGGAATCTACCTGATAAAGAATTCGAATAATGATAGTGAAATTAATTCAAAATCTCGAAATCAAAATAGAATCACAGTTAAAGAGTCTGGAGACAAGGATTGAGAAGATGCAAGAAAGGTTTAACAAGGACCTAGAAGAAATAAAAAAGAGTCAACACATAATGAATAATGCAATAAATGAGATCCAAAACACCCTGGAGGCAACAAATAGTAGAATAACAGAGGCAGAAGATAGGATTAGTGAACTAGAAGATAGAATCCTAGAAATAAATGAATCAGATGAGAAAAAAGAAAAACGTATCAAAAGAAATGAGGACAATTTCAGAAACCTCCAGGATAACATCAAACGCTACAACATTCGAATCATAGGAATTCCAGAAGAAGATAAAAAGAAAGATCATGAGGAAATACTTGAGATAATAGTTGAAAACTTCCCTAAAATGGAGAAGGAAATAACCACTCAAGTTCAAGAAATCCAGAGAGTCCCTAACAGGATAAACCCAAGGCGAAACACCCCAAGACACATATTAATCAAATTAACAAAGATTAAATATAAAGAACAAATATTAAAAGCAGCAAGGGAAAAACATCAAATAACTCACAAGGGAATTCCCATAAGGATAACAGCTGATCTTTCAATAGAAACTCTCCAAGCCAGGAGGGAATGGCAAGACGTAATTAAAGTGATGAAGGAAAATAACTTACAGCCTAGATTATTGTATCCAGCAAGGATCTCATTCAAATATGAAGGAGAAATCAAAAGCTTCACAGATAAGCAAAAGTTGAGAGAATTTTGCACTACTAAACCATTTCTCCAACAAAAACTAAAGGACATTCTCTAGAGCAATACAATAATAGTGGGAGACTTTAACACCCCACTCATATAATCTGGGTGTAATAGACAAAGTAAAGAGGAAAACATATTTACTTATGAGCCTCAAAAAATTCAGTTTACTCAGGAGAGTTTAAAAAAAAAAAAAAAGACTTATTTGCTCACTCTGTGGAGGTTTATTGACTATTTTGTGGGTTTGGTACCACTTTGGGTAGTAGGGAGGAAGAGGTGACAAATGTGATCCTGTCTTAAATAATATATTGTGGTAAAGATAGACTTACCAATACAAAATACCAAGATGTGCCTAAAGATGAGGACACCCAAACTGGACTTTTTGTTTCCTGAACTTTTCATTTCGAGAACAAACCTCCTAATATAAGATTAACTTACCATGATTTTTTTTAAGTGTTCTTTGTGATTAAAAACAGAAAGCCATTGGTTAAGAAATTACATATACTCCTCCCCACCATCACTCCCCTTCTTTCTTCCCATTTCCCTCCCACCCTCATTGATCCTTTCCTTTGTCCATTTTCCCCTGCAAAAAGAAAAAAAAAAAAAAAAAAGACAAAAAAAAAAAAAAAAAAGAAGGGAAAGGCTACCCGCTCCACTATTCTGGCCTGGAGAATTCTATGGACTGTATAGTCCATGTGGTAGCGAAGAGTCAGACATGACTGAGTGACTCGCACTTCACTTTCACTTCAGAGAGTAGTGTTCAAGCAAGCCTCCCAGTAGCGACAAGAGTCTCAAAAAGAGAAGCAGAAAAAATAGTAACTGAAAACTTCCCCAAATATGGTGAAAAATATTCATCGAAGATCCAGAGCATCATACCCAGATGCATCACAGTCAAACTGCTGACATTAAACAAAGAGTATATATTATATACTGGAAAAGCAACAAGAAAAAAACAACTTGTCCCATTTAAGGGAACAATATAATTACCAGATAACCTCTCACTAGAAATACTGGAAACCAAAAGGCATTAGGATAACATATTCAGTGCTGAAAGAAACAAACTATCAACCAAGAATCTATACCCAGCAAAATACCCTTCAAAGCTGAAGATGAAACAGACATTTACAAGTACACAAAGGCTGAATTTGTTGCTAGCAGATATGCCTTATAAGCAATACTAAAAGAACTCCTGCCGATTTTAAGTAAATTAATATCAGACGGTATTTCAAATTCATATAAAGAAAAGATAAATACAAAGGTAAATGAACAAGACTATGTATTTTCTATTTTTACCTTTAAAAACTCACTTACAAGCAAAAGATTGCATTAAATAGTAAGTATAAAACAGTGCTGAGTTATGTGACCTTGTAATATTTCTGACAATAATGAACAAAGGAAAGGGGTGAATGAAGATATACAGGAAAGGGGTGAATGAAGATATACTGGAGCACAGTTTCTGTATTTTGTTGGAACTAAATGAGTATTACTTTAAAGAAGACTAAGGAAAAAACTCCAATGGATATAGATATGCAGGGAGGAAGGGAAGGTGGAAGAAAGGGAGGAGTAGGGAAATTTAAATAGTATAACTTTATTTTTCCATTTAACACAAAAGAATATGGTAGAAGAGGTATAGAGACAAAAAGGACATCTGACACAGAAAACAAAGAGCACAGTGGCTGGTATAAATCCAACTCTATCAGTAATCACATTAAATGTGTGGGCTAGATCAGATACTCTGATGGTCAAGTTTCATAGACTGGGTAAAAGATTTAACCATACCTATCTTGCCTGGAGAATCACAGGGATGAGTAGGCTGCCGTCTCTGGGGTCGCACAGAGTCGGACACGACTGAAGCGACTTAGCAGCAGCAGCAGCAGCAGCATGTTGTCTACAAGAGACAGTTTAGATTCAAAGACACAAACAGGTTTAAAAGAATGAATTTTTTTAAAAACCATGGAAACACTAATTCAAAGAAAGCTGGAATATTATATTAACATGAGACAATGCAGACATCAGAATAAGGAAAACTGAAAGACACAAAGGGGAATGTTTCATAATGGTAACAGAGTTAACCATCAGGAAGATTTAACTATTACACACAGAAACACCTAACAAGAGAATCCCAAAATACATGATACAAACCTAACAAAAAGGAAAAACAGACAACACAGTAATAGTAGTGGACGACCACACTGTTAACTGATACAACTAGAGAGAAAACAAAGATATAGCATTGAACAATATGATACAACTAGAGAGAAAACAACCGAAGATACAGCATTAAACAACAATATCAACCAATTTGACTTAAATGACATTTATAGAACACTCCAACCAACAACAGCAAAATACATTTTCTTTTCAAGCACACAAATATTTCCCAAGATACCTCATAAGCCAGCCCACAAATCAATGAATTTAAAAGGAGTGAAATCATAGAAAATGCTTTACTCCAAGAGAATTAAATCAGAATTAAAACAAAAGAATGAAATGTGAAAAATCTCCATATGAGAAATAATCCATGGCTCAAAGAATTACAGAAGGCAGGAAGAAGTAGTCTGAACTAAAAGAATATGAAAACACAAAATATAAAAACCTACAGGATGCAGCTAAAGCAGTGTTTATAAAGACATCTGAAGCTTTATTAAATACCTGTATTACAGAGGAAGACCTCAAATCAACAACCTAATCTTGTACCTTAAGAAATCAGAAAAAGAGCAAACTAAATCCAAAGCAATCAAAGAGAAGGAAATGATAAAGCTTAGCACGGAAACCAATGAAATGCAAAACAGAAAAATAGAACAGGGGAAAAAGGTCAATAAAGCCAGCTTATTTCTTTTAAAAAGATCAATGTTAAAACAGGCATATGGAGAGGAAGAAAGGAGAGGGACAAAAGATCCACGAAGTACCAAGATAAAAAAACAGGAGGAACATCACTTCCAACCTTACAGAAATTTAAAGGATTATAAGGAAATACTATAAACAGCTTTATGCCAATAAAGTAGACAATTTAGACAACATGTTCAAACTGCTGGACAAACAGCAATTACCAAAACCAACTGAAGAAGAAATACAAAATCAGAATAAAACCTGTAATAAGAAGTTGAATGAGGAATTGAATTATCTTCAAAGAGTGTTAATGAGGATGTAAGAAGAAGAATAAGCCTATCAGATGTAGATAAACCTGAATATTGCCCATAGCCACAAGAAAACTTGTTGGGGGGGGGGGGGCCCGCGGGAGGGTCGGCCTGGTTAAGCAGATCATTTTATGTCCTCTTTGAGTCTTCACTTTCTCATGTACAAAATGAAAAAGACAGATTTCAAGCATTCTACAAGTATGATTCTAACCAACTGGGAATTCCCTGAGACGGTATGTGGCTTAAAGCAAAATAGGATACATGATCTATTTTAATTTCTGAAAAAAGCATTTGCAGGTCAATCATCAAGGTTATTCTTCAAACTGCTTCAGTTCAGTTCAGTTCAGTTCAGTTCAGTCGCTCAGTCGTGTCCGACTCTTTGCGACCCCATGAATCACAACACGCCAGGCTTCCCTGTCCATCACCAACTCCCGGAGTTCACCCAACTCATGTCCATCAAGTCGGTGATGCCATCCAGCCATCTCATCTTCTGTTGTCCCCTTTTCCTCCTGCCCCCAATTCCTCCCAGCATTAGGGTCTTTTTCATTGAGTCAACTCTTCACATGAGGTGGCCAAAATACTGGAGTTTCAGCCTCAGCATCAGTCCTTCCAATGAACACCCAGGACTGGTCTCCTTTAGGATGGACTGGTTGGTCTCCCTGCAGTCCAAGGGACTCACAAGAGTCTTCTCTAGCACCACAGTTCAAAAGCATCAATTCTTTAGAGCTCAGCTTTTTTCACAGTCCAACTGTCACATCCATACATGACCACAGGAAAAACCATAGCCTTGACTAGACGGACCTTTGTTGGCAAAGTAATGTCTCTGCTTTTGAATATGCTATCTAGGTTGGTCATAGCTTTCCTTCCAAGAAGTAAGCGTCTTTTAATTTCACAGCTGCAATCACCATCTGCAGTGATTTTGGAGCCCCCAAAAATAAAGTCTGACACTGTTTCCACATCTATTTACCATGAAGTGATGGGACTGACAGTATATAAAGAACTGAAAAAGATAAGCATTTATAATGGAGTACCTAAAAATTGGTGTTTGGCACTATTCATACGTAAGGTAGAAATGAACAAGAAAATTTTCCAGTTTTCACATGACACAGAGATCATCTTAAATATCAAATTGATCAAACAAGAAATTAAATGAGAAATTTAAAAAATTTCCTGAGACAAATGAACATGGAAATACAATATATCAGAATTTATGGGATTCACCGATAGTCTCTAGATAAATGATGTGATACTGGTACATGAACAAACAGACCGAGAGAATTTATAAATCCAGAAACAGACCCAAGAATACACTGAAATCTAGTATATGATAAATGTGCTATATTAAATCATATACCTGGTAAGGGACAAATATCCAAAGTATATAAAGAACTCATATAACAGCAAAGAAAAAATAACAATCCAGTTAAAAAAAGGGCAAAGAACCCAGACAGACACTTCTCCAAAGTAAATGGTACTCAGTATAAGAAGGAAAGATGGGCAATTTAATCATTAGTATTAAGAACTATTGGATAGGCATTTAGAAAAACAAAATTGGACCCATACTTCATATTACACACCATAATTAACTCCAAATGGATGAGAGATTAAAATGTAAAATGAAACAATATAAAGCACTATAAGAAAATAGGAGTGAACATCTTCATAACCTGATTCGGGAGCAAGGGGGTGTGTGGAAAAGCTTCCAGCTACTGCTCAAAATATAGAAGAAATACATATGGATAAATTGTATAAGTTTTTTTTTAAAGTACCCATGGCAAAAGCATCAACAAAGTAAAAAAGACAAAAGGAAATGTAGGAAAATACATTTATAACATCTCACAAAGACACAATTAGTTCCTAAAAATTAAAGGAAAATAAGATCAAGGGACTTCCCTAGCAGTCCAGTGGTTAAGACTCTGTGCTTCCACTGAAGGGGGATGTGGGTTCAATCCCTGTTCAGAGAATCAATATCCCACGTGCTGCAGCCAAAAAAGTAAAAAAAAAAAAAAAAAGGAAAATAAGATCAATATTCATTTTTTTAAAGGCAAAGATACAAACAGTAAATTCACAAAAGAAATGAAAATGAATTAAACATATGTAAAGATGCTTCCTATTATTAACAACACACATTTAAATAACAGAAGAAAAACAAAACCAATCAAAAAATGGGCAAAACAAGTGTCTATAAAAGATGAATGGATAAACAAAATGTGCTACATACACACAAAAGAATATTATTCGGCTTTAAAAAGAAACAAAATTCTGACAAATGCTATATGCGGAACCGCGTCTGCTAAGTGACATAAGCCAGTTACAAAAAGGCAAAAGCTGTATGATTTCATTTTTATGAGGTGCCTAGAGGAGTCAAAACCACTGCCAGTAGAGTGGTGGCTGCCCCAGACAGGTGGGAGGAGGAATAAGGAGCTCTCTCTTGATTGGTAAGGAGTTCCAGTGAGAGATGGTAACAGCGGTTCTGGAGATGAACAGTGGCGACAGTTGCACAACAAAGAGAATGTCCTTACTGTTACTTTAAAGACTTTAAAATGGCTAAAATAGTGAATTCTGTTACGGACATTTTAGTACAATTTTTAAAACTACATGAGACAATGCTTATCTGATAAGACTAGCAAAAATCGAAAAATATCTGACACCATTGGCAACGGTAAGGCCAATACACTGTGCTAGGAATGCAAAAATGACATCATCCCTGACAGAAATCATGATAAATTACATGTCCTTAGCTTGACAATCCACTTCTAGAAATCCCCTCTGAAAAGTCTACATTCCCATAAATATGAAACAATAAATGCATATGATTATTAATTACGACATTATCTGAAGTAAAAACTTGGTAACAGTCCATAAATCCATCAATAAAAACAATGAATATATGAAGATAAACAAACATAATGGAACACTATGGAGCCATAAAAGATCTTTATATAATGATATGAAATAATCTTCAGGCTACATAATCTATAAAAAGGAAAATGCCAAACAGCATATATCAGTTCAGTTCAGTCACTCAGTCGTGTCCGACTCTTTGAGACCCCATTAATCACAGCATGCCAGGCCTCTCTGTCCATCACCAACTCCCGGAGTTCACTCAAACTCATGTGCATCAAGTCAGTGATGCCATCCAGCCATCTCATCCTCTGCCGTCCCCTTCTCCTCCTGCCCCCAATCTCTCTCAGCATCAGAGTCTTTTCCAATGAGTCAACTCTACGCATGAGGTGGCCCAAGTACTGGAGTTTCAGCTTCAGCATCAGTCCTTCCAATGAACACCCAGGACTGATCTCCTTTAGGATGGACTGGCTGAATCTCCTTGCAGTCCAAGGGACTCAAGAGTCTTCTCCAACACCACAGTTCAAAAGTATCAATTCTTCGGCCCTCACCTTTCTTCACAGTCCAACTCTCACATCCATACATGACCACAGGAAAAACCATAGCCTTAACTAGATGAACCTTTGTTGGCAAAGTAATGTCTCTGCTTTTGAATATGCTATCTAGGTTGGTCATAACTTTCCTTCCAAGGAGTAAGCGTCTTTTAATTTCATGGCTGCAGTCACCATCTGTACTGATTTTGGAGCCCCAAAACTAAAGTCTGACACAGTTTCCACTGTTTCCCCATCTATTTGCCATGAAGTGATGGGACCGGTTGCCATGATCTTAGTTTTCTGAATGTTGAGCTTTAAGCCAACTTTTTCACGCTAGTAGGCTATCTTTGGGGAAGGCAATGGCACCCCACCCTGGTACTCTTGCCTGGAAAATCCCATGGACGGAGGAGCATGGTGAGCTCTAGTCCACGGGATCGCGAAGAGTCGGACACGACTGAGCAACTTCACTTTCACTTTTCACTTTTATGCATTGGAGAAGGAAATGGCAACCTACTCCAGTGTTCTTGCCTGGAGAATCCCAGGGATAGCCGTCCATGGGATCGCAGAGTCGGACATGACTGAAGCGACTTAGCAGCAGCAGCAGGCTATCTTTTGTATATGGGGGAGAGGAGCAAGAACAAGTATGTTTAATTTTGCTACAAAAACACTGGAAAAACAAACTCCAAACTAAATTTTCAAAATGATGAACAAGAGGAAGAAGGAATGAGGTAGAAAGGATGATGGAGTAAAGACTCCTAACTTGCAATAGTTATACATATTCAAAACAGAAAAAACATTTCTAAAGAAGGAAAACAAATGAGCTAATCTAACTGCACAAAAATTAGAGATACAATCACAAAGAAATATTAATTATTTCAACTGCCTTTAGAATACAGTATTTTAACTGTACATCCTAGTAAAGTATTGCAAACAAATTTGAGGCTGAATTCAACAGTCAATTTGTAGTAATACTGACATTATTATTATTTTAAAGCTATTTAAATACATGTAGTAACTAATCCAATAAAAATAATATTTGGGGCAACCAAGAACTTTTTAATTAAGAGAAAAAAGATATAGGTATAAAATTCAATAAGCGAAATAAAAATCCATGTTAAGTTTGAATAAAAAACCATGTGAAGTGATTCTTCCCTCCCCCCAAATGCTAGCTCTATCCCCTAAAGAAAATATATTCTATGTCTGTGTACTAAAAAGTCCTAGAGGTAAGGACATCCCAGTAACACTGAGGACACCCAGTATCCAGACTGTGGTTCATTCCCCACTTAAAAAAAGCAAGGATTCCAATAGTCTTTTGGACTCTGGGAGAGGGAGAGGGTGGGATGATTTGGGAGAATGGCATTGAAATATGTATAATATCATATATAAATCAAGTCACCAGTCCAGGTTCGATGCACAATACTGGACGCTTGGGGCTGGTGCACTGGGACGACCCAAAGGGATGGTATGGGGAGGGAGGAGGGTTCAGGATGGGGAACACATGTATACCTGTGGCAGATTCAATTTGATATATGGCAAAGCCAATACAATATCAGATCAGATGAGATCAGTCGCTCAGTCGTGTCCGACTCTTTGCAACCCCATGAACTGCAGCACACCAAGCCTCCCTGTCCATCACCAACTCCCGGAGGTCACTCAGACTCACATCCATCGAGTCAGTGATGCCATCCAGCCATCTCATCCTCTGTCGTCCCCTTCTCCTCCTGCCCCCAATCCCTCCCAGCATCAGAGTCTTCTCCAATGAGTCAACTCTTTGCATGAGGTGGCCAAAGTACTGGAGTTTCAGCCTTAGCATCATTCCTTCCAAAGAAATCCCAGGGCTGATCTCCTTCAGAATGGACTGGTTGGATCTCCTTGCAGTCCAAGGGACTCTCAAGAGTCTTCTCCAACACCACAGCTCAAAAGCATCAATTCTTCGGCACTCAGCCTTCTTCACAGTCCAGCTCTCACATCCATACATGACCACAGGAAAGACCATAGCCTTGACTAGGCAAACCTTTGTTGGCAAAGTAATGTCTCTGCTTTTGAATATGCTATCTAGGTCAGTCATAACTTTTCTTCCAAGGAGTAAGCGTCTTTTAATTTCATGGCTGCAGTCACCATCTGCAGTGATTTTGGAGCCCACAAAAATAAAGTCTGACACTGTTTCCACTGTTTCCCCATCTATTTCCCATGTAGTGATGGGACCAGATGCCATGATCTTCGTTTTCTGAATGTTGAGCTTTAAGCCAACCTTTTCACTCTCCACTTTCACTTTCATCAAGAGGCTTTTTAGTTCCTCTTCACTTTCTGCCATAAGGGTGGTGTCATCTGCATATCTGAGGTTATTGATATTTCTCCCAGCAATCTTGATTCCAACTTGTGTTTCTTCCAGTCCAGCGTTTTTCATGATGTACTCTGCATATAAGTTAAATAAAAAGGGTGACAATATACAGCCTTGACATACTCCTTTTCCTATTTGGAACCAGTCTGTTGTTCCATGTCCAGTTCTAACTGTTGCTTCCTGACCTGCATACAGATTTCTCAAGAGGCAGATCAGGTGGTCTATGATTCCCATCTCTTTCAGAATTTCCCACAGTTTATTGTGATCCACACAGTCAAAGGCTTTGGCATAGTCAATAAAGCAGAAATAGATGTTTTTCTGGAACTCTCTTGCTTTTCCACGATCCATCGGATGTTGGCAATCTGATCTCTGGTTCCTCTGCCTTTTCTAAAACCAGCTTGAACATCAGGAAGTTCACGGTTCACATATTGCTGAAGCCTGGCTTGGAGAATTTTGAGCATTACTTTACTAGCGTGTGAGATGAGTGCAATTGTGCGGTAGTTTGAGCATTCTTTGGCATTGCCTTTCTTTGGGATTGGGATGAAAACTGACCTTTTCCAATCTTGTGGCCACTGCTAAGTTTTCCAAATTTGCTGGCATATTGAATGCAGCACTTTCACAGCATCATCTTTCAGGATTTGGAATAGCTCAACTGGAATTCCATCACCCCCACTAGCTTTGTTCATAGTGACGCTTTCTAAGGCCCACTTGACTGCACATTCCAGGATGTCTGGCTCTAGGTCAGTGATCACACCATCATGATTATCTGGGTCTTGAAGATCTTTTTTGTACAGTTCTTCTGTGTATTCTTGCCACCTCAATATCTTTTGCTTCTGTTAGGTCCATACCATTTCTGTCCTTTATCAAGCCCATTTTTGCATGAAATGTTCCTTTGGTATCTCTGATTTTCTTGAAGAGATCCCTAGTCTTTCCCATTCTGTTGTTTTCCTCTATTTCTTTGCATTGATTGCTGAAGAAGGCTTTCTTATCTCTTCTTGCTATTCTTTGGAACTCTGCATTCAGATGTTTATATCTTTCCTTTTCTCCTTTGCTTTTCGCTTCTCTTCTTTTCACAGCTATTTGTAAGGCCTCCCCAGACAGCCATTTTGCTTTTTTGCATTTCTTTTCCATGGGGATGGTCTTGATCCCTGTCTCCTGTACAGTGTCACGAACCTCATTCCATAGTTCATCAGGCACTCTATCTGTCAGATCTAGGCCCTTAAATCTATTTCTCACTTCCACTTTAAACATAAAACTAACATTAAAAAAGGGTAATTTATACAGTTCAGTTCTGTCGCTCAGTCGTCTCCAACTCTTTGCAACCCCAGGGACTGTAGCACGCCAGGCCTCCCTGTCCATCACCAACTCCTGGAGTTCACTCAAACGTCCATTGAGTCAGTGATGCCATCCAGCCATCTCATCCTCTGTCGGCCCCTTCTCCTGCCTTCACTTTTTCCCAACATCAAGGTCTTTTCCAATGAGTCAGTTCTTCGAATCAGGTGGCCAAAGGACTAGAGTTTCAGCTTCAACATCAGTACTTCTAATGAATATTCAGGACCAATTTATACAGGTGACTCAGATTTCCTTATCAGTCCAATAGCTAGAACTCCACACTCCCAATGCAGGGGCTTGGGATTTGACCCCTGGTCAGGGAACTAGATCCCACATGACTCAACCAAAAGCTTGCAGACCAAAAGAACTACATGTGCTGCAGCTAACAGATTTAGTGCAGAGAAACAAATTTCTAAAGGCTCCTTTAAAAAAAAATACAAGTGATTGAAACACAATGAATATATTTAAAAAAAAAGCTCCACAAGTCAGTTTAAAAAAACAGAAAGCTCACACCTCACTCAAAGTCACTAAAATACTAACTCCTTATTCTAAAACTTAGCACTCGAAAGAGAAAATTTAGTCAGCCCTCTGTGTCCAAGGATCCAACACACCACAGATAGAAAATAAAGCTCCAAAAAGCAAAACTTAAAATTTGCCCCTATTTACATTGTATTTACAACTATTTATATAGCATTTACATTGCGCCAAGTCTTATAAGCAACAGACATGATTCAGATGATACAGGAGGATGTGTGTAAGTTATATGCAAAAACTATACCATTTTAAATAAGGGACTAGATCATCCAAGGATTTTGGTAACCCCTGGGATGCAGGTCCTGGAACCAATGCCCTTGGACACTAAGAGACTACTGTATTTATCCTGGCATTAAAAAAAAAACAAACCTATGTATTTGCTTACTTGGCGCTGTGCTGGGTCTTGGCTGCTGTGCACAGCTTTTTTCTAGTTGGGGCAAATGGGGCTACTCTTCATTGTCATGCGTGCGGTTTTCCCTGTGGTGGATTCTCTTTTGTGCAGCACAGGCTCTGAGACGCAGGGGCTTAGCACAGTTGCCCCGTGCGTGAGGGATCTTCCCAGAGTCCCAGTCCAGAGACTGAACCTGTGTCCTCTACATAGGCCAGCAGATTCTTAACTACTGGACCACCAGGGAAGTCCCTATCCTGCCTTTTAAGTGCATAAAATAAAATGCATAGGGTTACAAAGGAGATAAAATTGAAAGCATTAAAAATAAACAAATTTGTGATAATATATGTGCTTCTTTATTAGTACATCAAACAACAAACCCTACTCGCAAGTGTAATTTCAACATAGCGATGAGCAGACAACAATGTAACGTGTCTAAACAAAAGTAGTAAGATATGAAAAAACCTCTGGTTTCTGCTGGTGACAAACTCACAGATATCACCAGTATTACTTCAGCTTGCCTAATGTTTGTAACTGTAGTAGGTAAGTTTCAGTTATAGGTCATTAAAAATACTTTTCCCACCCAAGCGTTTTACTCTGAATTCTACCACTACCTCCAGGCTAAAGACCAATCTATTCCCTAGGAATGGGGATACCAGTCTTAACCCAAGAACCACTCTGTTAGAACCCAATCCAGGAACTGCCCTGGTGGTCCAGTGGCTAAGACTCTGTGTTCCTAATGCAGGGGACCTGAGTTCAATCCCTGGTCAAGGAACTAGATCCCACATGCCATAGCTAAACAACCCAAGTGCCACAATTAAGACCCACCCAGTACAGCCAAATAAACAAATAAATATTTTAAAAAAGAACCCAATCCAAATAATGAATTCAATCTATGTATGATTCATCTTCACTTTTGTGCAGATCCCAATTCTGGGCTTTCCTTTGTCTTCATATCAGTCCTCTCCATTCTTATGCTCATCTCTAGCCATTCCAACAGTCATTTATTGGGCACTATTTTGTACCAAGTACTGTTCTATTAAGGAAATTAAGTCCCAAGCATACCACTTCAAATACACTCCTGGTAATTTCTAAACTGATAGTTCCATTCACAACTACTTTTCTTCAATTGCATTGACCTACCAAAACTCCAGTGGATTGATCCAACTGTCCATTTTCTTTTTCTGTGCCTGTGCTTCTGAACTGCAAGAAAGAAATCTTGCCATCTTGATTTAAATTAAACCCACCCTGGCAAATCCTTCTATGTTTCCCTGGTCACAGCTCTTACACAGAGCAGCTGCTTCAAAACCACATTCTCCTCAAATCTCAAAATGTGAAAGAATGTGAAGTGTCTCAGTCATGTCCGACTCTACAACCCCATGGACTGTAGCCTGCCAGGCTTCTCTATCCATGGGATTTTTCAGACCAGAGCACTGGAGTGGGTTGCCATTTCCCTCAAATCTCAACCCAGCTCATTTTCAGCAGATAACACCACAGGAAGTAAATACCATCAGAGAGGAACAACCTCAACTTCCAGCAATGAACCATAATGAACTCATAGTCCACACTCCTTTTTTCTGGTTATGATAGGAAAACTGCCTAAGGGCTAACCATTCTATCCATTCTCTCCCACCTCAAGAAGTATACTTGCTCACAGCTCCTGCCCTCCTAAAACAGCTTAAAACTCTCCCTTATGTGGCAGCAACTTCCTAAGTGACATTCAAATGTTCTCAGGTTTGTCCATCAAGAAAAAAAGAAACAGTAAAGCACCAAAATGGCCCTATCTTCTTCCCATTCACCCCAAACTCCTTGATAGTGGAAAGAAAAAAAAAAGTCCCTACCACTTCCCTTCCACTTCCCAACCTATGTAATGAGATGCAGTTCTCTTGAGTAACAGCCCACAAAAGCTAATGTTGTTGACACTCCCTCCTCCTCCCCTGATTTCCACCCTCCTGTTTTCCTCTGCAGCTCCTGTTTAGGCTTTCAAAGGTTACTCTTCTACCTATTTGTCAAGTGTACTGTCTTGCTAAGTGGTCTTTTCATATCTTATTTACACACTCTTTGTGAGACATCTCAGCCGTTCTCGCTTGCTTGAAAAAAGTTTTCAAACAGCAGTACATGAGGGAAAAGTCCCTACCTCTTCCCTTCCCTTCCCTTCCCCCCATCACCCACACCCTCACAGGTAACTTCTATTAACATTTGGAACATATCCTCCTCAAATCCTTTATTCTTCCAACGTGCAGACAGTTGTAGTTTAAAACTAGGCTACACATTTGCAATGCACCATGCTGCTGCTGCTGCTATTTAGTCCCTCAAGTCATGTCCAACGCTTTGTGACACCACAGACTTTGGTCCGCCAGGCTCGTCTGTCCATGGGATTCTCCAGGCAAGAATACTGGAGTGGGTTGCCATTTCCTACTCCAGGCAACCTTCTCCACCCAGGGATCGAACCCAGGTCTCCTGTATGGCAGACAGATTCTTTACAGTCTGAGCCATCAGGAAAGCCCAATTTGCACCATGTCAAGTCCTTACAAGACCAAATTATGTAGGACTTATTCCTCCATTTTCATAAGACAGAAACTGAGGCTCAAGAGAATTAAGGGACCTGCCAGTTACTGAGTGGCAAAGTTGGAACTGAAACTGTTCTCCTAGCTCCATCATTCTGTCTTGTCTTCCAAGTCCTGTCTGTCCAATGTGTGATCTCCAGTGTTTGCTTTCGGCTTCCATGAAAATGGAGATGTTGAAGTACTCACTTTTGTTTCCATGGGTGCAATCATTCATTTCACTTCAGAGAGCACAAAGTGTAAGCAGAAACTGACCTTCTCTCAAGAAAATGAATTTTGTAAAGGATTTCTGCCAAAAATGCACATACTTTTGACTAGCAAAGGTGTTTGTCTTTTTTGGCCATGCCATGCAGCTTGTGCGGAGAAGGCAGTGGCACCCCACTCCAGTACTCTTGCCTGGAAAATCCCATGGACGAAGGATCCTGGAAGGCTGCAGTCCATGGGGTCGCTGAGGGTCGGACACAACTGAGCGACTTCACTTTTACTTTTCACTTTCATGCAGTGGAGAAGGAAATGGCAACCCACTCCAGTGTTCTTGCCTGGAGAATCCCAGGGACCGGGGAGCCTGATGGGCTGCCGTCTATGGGGGTCACACAGAGTCCGACACGACTGAAGTGACTTAGCATAGCACAGCACAGCATGCAGCTTGTGAGATTTTAGTTCTCTGACTAGACTGAACCTGGGCCCTGTCGTGAGAGTGTGGACTGCTAACCAATGGACTGCCAGAGAATTCCCTAGCAAAGTTTTAAAAAGTGTATTTAACAGCATTAAGATTTAACCATAATTCCATAATCTTTCCTAGAAGCATGAAGGTTTTAGACAGTAAACAGTTTTGCAAAGCTGTTTTCGTATATGTAAATTATCATTTTGTCTTACAATAAATGAATAAAGCATTATTTTACATTGAAAAATCTGAAGTTTAGGTAAATTAATAAGTATAATCTGGTTATCAGCAGTTAAACCTCAAGCTACTCTGGCTAGATACTGTTCTTTGACCACCATGTGACACTGTCAGTATTTTAAGCTGATGACATTTTGGAAAGCATATAGAATAATAAAAGCATTTAAGTTTTCTATCAAGTCACCGAAACACTACTTATTAGATGTTGGCCTCTGCACGATTCTATTTTCTTAAAATAAGAAAAATATAATTAAATAAACACCTATTGAGTACCAAGACATTGCTAAGCAAAGGTAACAGAGATGACCAAGATATTTACAAGGCAAAAAATGAAAAAAAAAAATCACAATTCAATGTGATAAATATTGTAATACTGCTATGAATAAAATGAAAGCCTAACTCTCATGTGACAGTATCCGAAACAGAGCCTCTGGGAGATAATTAGGTTGAGAAGAGGTCATGGGGGTGGGGCCCCATCATGAAATTAGTGCTCTTAGGAGAAAACAAGAGATTTTGTTGTCTCTCTCTGTCTTGACACACAGCGAGAGGAACCTCAACAGAACCCAACCATGCATCCCACCTTCCAGACGGTGAGAAAAGGAATTTTTATTGTTTAAACCAATTCTGTTGGTATTTTGTTATGGCAGCCCCAGCAGACTACCACACATGCATATATACCTATAACATTCTAGATATTGTGCTAGGTGTACACAATGATAGGAAAAAGGGATATGAGCACAACAAATGGTGCCCTGGAGATTAGGTAAAGAGCTTTGGCTGGGCATCAAGAGATCGGTAAGAAACGGCTGCCAGGTAAAGAAAAGGAGGAGATCCTATACAAAAGAATCTGCTACAAACACAAAGGCCTAAAAAAGTAATAATGTGATTTCCAGGCTACTAAAGAGAAAAATAATTAAAGGATGAAGGTCCACAGCACGACCATACTTATAATACACCCCTATTAAATATGGTACATCAAATAATATGTTCCATCATGCAGTCACAGCAAATAATAGGGCATCTTATTTCGCATTCAGATCAGATCAGATCATTGCAGCACGCCAGGCCTCCCTGTCCATCACCAACTCTGGAGGTCACTCAGACTCACATTCATCGAGTCAGTGATGCCATCCAGCCATCTCATCCTCTGTCGTCCCCTTCTCCTCCTGCCCCCAATCCCTCCCAGCATCAGAGTCTTCTCCAATGAGTCAACTCTTTGCATGAGGTGGCCAAAGTACTGGAGTTTCAGCTTCAGCATCATTCCTTCCAAAGAAATCCCAGGGCTGATCTCCTTCAGAATGGACCGGTTGGATCTCCTTGCAGTCCAAGGGACTCTCAAGAGTCTTCTCCAACACCACAGTTCAAAAGCATCAATTCTTCCGCACTCAGCCTTCTTCACAGTCCAGCTCTCACATCCATACATGACCACAGGAAAGACCATAGCCTTGACTAGGCGAACCTTTGTTGGCAAAGTAATGTCTCTGCTTTTGAATATGCTATCTAGGTTGGTCATAACTTTCCTTCCAAGGAGTAAGCGTCTTTTAATTTCATGGCTGCAGTCACCATCTGCAGTGATTTTGGAGCCCACAAAAATAAAGTCTGACACTGTTTCCACTGTTTCCCCATCTATTTCCCATGTAGTGATGGGACCAGATGCCATGATCTTCATTTTCTGAATGTTGAGCTTTAAGCATTGGAAAAATCCTTATTTACTAACATGGGAAGGTGGTCACTGTGCATTATTAAGAAAACAGGGGTTAAAAAAGAGAAAGAAAAGGGGTTACAAACTAGTACTGGAAGAAGTTTTTTTTTTTTTTTTTAGCTGTAAATAAACATAGGCAAACTCACTGAAAATAGGACTGGAAAAATAATGTAACACCAAAATATTACTGCCCAACTTCCACTACTTGCCTCTGTGCAATCCTTTCTCCACACAGAACTTTTTATTGATAACATAAAGACTGGGTATGAAAGTATTAGTTGCTCAGTCATCTCTGTCCATGGGATTTCCCAGGCAAGAATAGTGGAGTGGGTTGCCATTTCCTTCTCCAGGGAATCTTCCCGAACCCAGGGATCAAACCTGAGTCCCCCACATTGCAGGCAGACTCTTTACTGTCTGAACCACCAAGGAAGCCCCAAAAGTTCTGTGTCTGTCCTTTCCCCATAGAGAATTTTTTTTTATTGATAACACAAATACTGGGCATACCACTCCCCAATACCTCCAGTGGCTTCCCAAATACACACAGTATAATACACCAAGTCCTTAACCTGATTTGTGAGGCCTCTAGGTTGCAGCACTCTATCATCATCTCGGGTCTTTCTCCCCATCACTCCACTCCTGCCTTCAACCCCTTTCAGTTCCTCAAACCAAACCAAGCTCTTCAGTACCTCATGACCTTGAAACATACTAGTCTGTCTTCACTGGATTTGGCAGCTATTCATTCTTTGAGTCTCATGTCATGTCCTTAGAAAGTCCTTCCCTATGCTGTCCCCTCAACATCCATTCCCATACAGGTTTTTTCACAGTAACTATCACAGTGTTTAATTTACACACGTTTATTTATACACATACGTATATACCTATCTATATATGTATCTATCTTCCTTAGCACAATTAAACATTTCACAAATGTTTGTTGAAGGAATAAATGTTGAATCATGGATTTCATTTTTCTTTTGTAATCTTATATTTTCTCAATCTTTTTCAACAATGAGCACAGACTTGTAAAAGAAAGTAATTAAGAACAGTATACTACCTATTGGTTCTTTAAACTCAAACCAATCATCTTTTCTCTAAGCTTTAATGGTAATTAAATTCAAATAATACTTCCTGAATAATTATCTTTCTGTCTCATTCCCTCTTCATCCAAGACCCAGGCAACAAATTTCACAAATTCTAGTAACTTCAAGCCTATTACAAATCTTCCTGCCTCCAACTTTTCCATCTACTAATTCTTTCTTCAGTTAAATGTCTTTCTAAAAATCTAGTTTACATCATTACTGCTATCTTTACAAGCAACAACTGCCTCCACTATCATCTCCACCATCTGTTTAAGGGCTTCAAGGTACTGAGTTTTTTCATTTTCCCTATTTCACACATAATCTCCCTCATATCTTATCTTTTATTATTAGACAACTCAAATTTTATTCTTCAGCTTTAAAATAACATTTCTAGAAGGATAACTTTCCCATTTATTTATTTTTAATTAATTTATTTTAATTGGGGGCTAATTACATCCCACCCAGGAGATCAGTCCTGGGTGTTCATTGGAAGGATTGATGCTAAAGCTGAAACTCCAGTACTTTGGCCACCTCACGCAAAGAGCTGACTCACTGGAAAAGACTCTGACACTGGGAGGGACTGAGGGCAGGAGAAGGGGACGACAGAGGATGAGATGGCTGGGATGGCATCACCGACTTGATGGACGTGAGTCTGAGTAAACTCCAGGAGTTGGTGATGGACAGGAAGGCCTGGCATGCTGCAATTCATGGGGTTGCAAAGAGTTGGACACAACTGAGCGACTGAAATGACTGAATTACAATATTGTAGTGGTTTTGCCATACATTGACATGAAACAGCCATGGGTGTACATGTGTCCCCCATCCTGAGCCCCCCTCCTACCTCCCTCCCCATCCCATTCCTCAGGGTCATCCCAGTGCACCGGCCCTGAGCACCGTCTCGCGTTTTGAACCTGGACTGGCGATCCATTTCACATATGATAATATACATGTTTCAATGCTATTCTCTCAAATCATCCCACCCTCACCTTCTCCCAGAGTCCAAAAGTCTGTTCTTTACATCTGTGTCTCTTCTGCTGTCTTGCATATAGGGTCATCGTTACCATCTTTCTAAATTCCATATATATGCGTTAATATGCTGTATTGGTCTTTTTCTTTCTGACTTACTTCACTCTGTATAATAGGCTCCAGCTTCATTCACCTCATTAGAACTGATTCAAATGCATTCTTTTTAATAGCTGAGTTAATATCCCATTTATTTACTTTCACATATATATGCCATCATAACTTTCTGTCTAGAATGCTAGTTTCCCATGAAGTCACATGCCACATCTCATTTAAAATTCTGCTCAAAACTTATCTTCCTACAGTGCTCCCTTCCATCTCCAACACTCCTCTTTGGTGACACACCCAATTTGGGTCTTCTTCACTTACCCCAGTCCCGACAACACTGAGGACTGCTTCCCATTCCACCAGTGATAACAGAGTTACTTTTCCTGTCCATATTAAATCGAGACAAGAACCCAACATGAGAACTCATCTCTTCAAAAGAATGCCCCTTTCTTACCAGCCATTAAGATGATTTTTAAAGAAATTATCATAGGAGGAATGGACAAAGGCTGCCACTGTTCCACAGACAAGGCAAAGGCATCCTTCAAAATGTGCGTGAAGCAATCTGGAGCTAAGAGAAAAGCCATTCCCTCACCAGTTAGAGAAACTATATTAAAAAACACAAATCCTGTGACAGCCTGAAGAGGTGGGATGGGGTAGGAGGTAGAACTTGCAGCATACGAGGCTTCCTTGTCCTTCACTATCTCCTGGAGCTTGCTCAAACTCATGTCCATCGAGTCGATGATGCCGTCCAACCATCTCATCCTCTATCACCCCCGTCCCCTTCTGTGCTCATGCTCAATCTTTCCCAGCATCAGGGTCTTTTCCAAAGAGTTGGCTCATGTGTATATCTATGGTTGATTCATGCTGATGTATGACAGAAACCAACACAGTATTGTAAAGCAATTATCTTCCAATGAAAAATAAATTAAAAAATAAAACCAAATCACCAATCCTAGGCCTCCAATATCAATTCTACTGAAGGCAGAGTTTCTAATAACAAAGTTTATAATCAGAAACCACCCACAAAGGCATGGGTAAAGTAACTATGACAAAGCTTGAAATGCCAGTGTGTGGTTGTTACTGGAGGAGACGGATGGATGCAGGAAAAATTAACAAGAGTTAAAAGAGCAAGAGCCCCAGAGAAGCAGAGGGCATCCTGGGGTGAGAGAAGGGATCAGCCACTTTATTTGTCATTAGAGTCATATTATCATTTTGGAGGTCTGAAGGTTTCTGATGCCTCTGAAGAGTCAGCCATTTCTTATGAGAATTGTTCAAGGAAGACTCTGGACTTGGCCTGAAAGTAAGAAATGGTACTTCAGGTGTCCAGATTTTCCAGCACAGCATGCCAGCAATTATCAAAAAAATAAACCAGATTGTAGGTTCAGGACAAACACATAGATAAGCGAGCACAGATAACAGCACTTGATGGAAAGGCTCACTTAAGCCCAGCAAAGCACAAAAAGGTTAAGAAATTAAAAAAACAGTGTAAGTATTAAATACTTGTCAGATCAGATCAGTTGCTCAGTTGTTTGACTCTTTGCGACCCCATGAATCTCAGCACTCCAGGCCTCCCTGTCCATCACCAACTCCTGGAGGTCACTCAGACTCACATCCATCGAGTCAGTGATGTCATCCAGCCATCTCATCCTCTGGCGTCCTCTTCTCCTCCTGCCCCCAATCCCTCCCAGCATCAGAGTCTTCTCCAATGAGTCAACTCTTCGCATGAGGTGGCCAAAGTACTGGAGTTTCAGCCTTAGCATCATTCCTTCCAAAGAAATCCCAGGGCTGATCTCCTTCAGAATGGACCGGTTGGATCTTCTTGCAGTCCAGGGGACTCTCAAGAGTATTCTCCAACACCACAGTTCAAAAGCATCAATTCTTCGGTGCTCAGCCTTCTTCACAGTCCAGCTCTCACATCCATACATGACCACAGCAAAGACCATAGCCTTGACTAGACGAACCTTTGTTGGCAAAGTAGTGTCTCTGCTTTTGAATATGCTATCTAGGTTGGTCATAACTTTCCTTCCAAGGAGTAAGCGTCTTTTAATTTCATGGCTGCAGTCACCATCTGCAGTGATTTTGGAGCCCACAAAAATAAAGTCTGACACTGTTTCCACTGTCTCCCCATCTATTTCCCATGCAGTGATGGGACCAGATGCCATGATCTTCGTTTTCTGAATGTTGAGCTTTAAGCCAACTTTTTCACTCTCCTCTTTCACCTTCATCAAGAGGCTTTTTAGTTCCTCTTCACTTTCTGCCATAAGGGTGGTGTCATTTGCATATCTGAGGTTATTGATATTTCTCCCGGCAATCTTCATTCCAACTTGTGTTTCTTCCAGTCCAGCGTTCCTCATGATGTACTCTGCATAGAAGTTAAATAAACAGTGTGACAATATACAGCCTTGATGTACTCCTTTTCCTATTCAGAACCAGTCTGTTGTTCCATGTCCAGTTCTAACTGTTGCTTCCTGACCTGCATGCAAATTTCTCAAGAGGCAGATCAGGTGGTCTGGTATTCCCATCTCTTGAAGAATTTTCCACAGTTTATTGTGATCCACACAGTCAAAGGCTTTGGCATAATCAATAAAGCAGAAATAGATGTTTTTCTGGAACTCTCTTGCTTTTTCCATGATCCAGCGGATGTTGGCAATTTGATCTCTGGTTCCTCTGCCTTTTCTAAAACTTGTCAAGATCACTATAAATCTTAATTCACTTCTCAAGGCTAGGCAAGTACCCATTTGCATTTGTTCAACACTTTGCAGTTTTCAAAAGCACCTGCACATATGCCAATTCACTGCTGCTGCTGCTAAGTCACTTCAGTCATGTCCGACTCTGTGTGACCCCAGAGACGGCAGCCCATCAGGCTTCCCCATCCCTGGGATTCTTCAGGCAAGAACACTGGAGTGGGTTGCCATTGCCTTCTCCAATGCATGAAAGTGAAAAGTGAAAGTGAAGTCGCTCAGTCATGTCCAACTCTAGCCACCCCATGGACTGCAGCCCACCAGGCTCCTCCGTCCACGGGATTTTCCAGGCAAAAGTACTGGAGTAGGGTGCCATCACTGGAGCCCTACAATTCAGAAATTATGGGACAGCCCACAAAGGCAGGCTCACTGTGCTCAGGGGGTAAAACTGAGGTCTAAGAATTCAATGGCATCCCACTCCAGTACTCTTGCCTGGAAAATCCCATGGACAGAGGAGCCTGGTGGGCTGCAGTCCATGGGGTCGCCAAGAGTCAGACACGACTGAGCAACGTCACTTTCACTTTTCACTTTCATGCACTGGAGAAGGCAATGGCAACCCACTCCAGTGTTCTTGCCTGGAGAATCTCAGGGATAGCAGAGCCTGGTGGGCTGCTGTCTATGGGGTCGCAAAGAGTTGAACACGACTGACGTTGACTTAGCATCAGGAGCAACAAAAATTCAAAGCAGTTACCTTAACCCTTCTAACTAGTCAAGAGCAGGGCTAGAAGTCAAGAAATATGGCAATTCCTGATCCAAGGAATCCATTATTGCACTTAACACATATTTCCATTTAAGTCAATAACTTATTTTATTGGAATCACTTGCAAATCTGACTTCTATATAGACTGGATGCTCCTTGAGGTAAGAGGATTTTCCTTGGAACTTCACCACCAGCAAGACACTGGCACACAGATGTTCAATAGTTGGAGTGAACTAAATATGTTTGCATTTTAACAGTGTACAGACAAAAAAATTAAATGAGCAGCTCAATTCCATGACTGAACTGAAATTTAAGCTGAATTCTTAAAATGCTATTTCCGAGCTTATTTTGTTAACATGGTATAAAACTGTTTAACATTTGCATTTAAAAAACCGGAACTAGAAAATGAAACCAGAGTAAAAATAACAGTCAGCAATTTAAATGCAGTCCTTTAATTCCAGTTTCTCCAAAGGCCAGAGGGTAGAGAGTGCGGAACAAAGACTTTACCTATAAATTATCAACCAACAAGGATAATTTTTTTCTTAAAGTTTAACTTACAAGTCCCTACAGTTCAATATACTAAAATTATTCCTCCTACTACCAAACTACTAGTCAAATTCTATTACAATAAAAACTCCTATGAGAGAGAAAGATCTAAATCTCAGCTAAGCACAAACTCATATTTTCAATATTAATTTATTTCATTATTTCTCAACTTCTTCCCATTTCTGCTCCCTAAAGGAGCTTTCTCAAAGTGTTTTCTCTAATCACATCCTCTCCCATAAAATTCTGGTAAGATGGCACACTGTACGTAATCAGTCACGTCTCTTTCAGGCCCCACAGACTGTAGGCAGGCTCCTGTGTCCATGGAATTTTCTAGGCAAGATTACTAGAGTAGGTTGCCATTTCCTTCTCCAGGGAATCTTCCAGACCCAGGGATCAAATCCATATCTCCCGAGTCTCCTGCACTGGCAGGCAGATTCTTTACCACTAACACCACCTGATCGGTTTATATACTGTATGTGTATCTATGCTTTATACATAAAAGGAGTAAGAATTTTTCATCACCATCCCCAGAACCAATTTTCTCTCCCTTAGGGATGACATGACCCTCAGTGAAAATCCATGTTTTACTAAGTATAGTAAATATTTCCTGTGTGGGAGCTATATGCCAGGCTGAGATACTCATCATGGAAAAATTCTATGACAGCAACACAGTTTAGTTCTTTAGTTTACTATAAGAGTTTTGACCCAGAGAACTGAAATGAAAAGGGCTTAAAGACAGAGACCTTCTTCCTAATATTTGCACCTCATCAAAGGCTTAGCTCAATAAACGTGAACACATGGATGGTATTAAAACTCTATATGTGGTAGTTACACAATTTGCAAATGTCATCTAGCAAGATGACCAAGCTACAGAAATGCTGGCTTTCTATTTCCAATTGAAAATCCAACTCACCACAACCCTGAAACCTGAAATTTTCTGTAGTCAATTTTCAAGAGGAAAAAAAGAAGACAAAACACAGCCACAACAAAAAACTTAAACTAAAACAAAGAAACAGTACCTCACAAAAGCTATGTTCCCTTTCTCTAGAACAATATACACACACAATATATACAACTACAGAATGTTCAGAATTTCTAAACTCCATCCTGACTCCAATTTAAGAATTTCTCTATTAAAAAAGTATGTAAATCATATACAATTTATTGTTTAAAAATAAAGGGTGTTTTTTTTTTTTTTTTTTTTTTAAATTTAACTTTTTCAGCTTAAGACTATATTTACCAGAAGTATTCTTTCTGGCAATAACGTACTTTAATATTAATTGTATTTCTGCAGATCAGAGATTTACCAAACAACTATTAAGACAAGATAATATGAATAAAATAATGCCCTACTACGTGTGTGTGTGTGTATATATGTGTGTGTGTGTTTGTGTATATATATATATCTTTAATACCTAATTTAAAACCTCAAGATTCACTAGATTATAATACTGTACAATACTATTGAAATAGGTTGCAGTGTTTCAAGCTTTGATCAGAGAAACCTAAAGCCACGGCATCAATTTCAAAATGAAGATGGCTTCTCTCCTTTGTTACTTGTCACGACTCTTATTAAATGGAAGAAAGAGGGGGAGGACAAGCCATCTCTTTGAGCGGCTTCAAAAGGACACTCCCATGAAAATAAAATCCCCTAAACAAAGACTATAGCAACTCTGAGTGATACAATTTACTCTGATTAATAGAAAAATTATGCATATACAAAGCAGAAAGTTTGCTTGGACATAAAGCAGTGCTAGGCCAAGTTTAACACAACATAACTGGAGAAATACAATGCATTTTACGGTCTTTTGAGATTTACATACAAGCGGACAATTACTGTAATAGGTTATCTCTTTAAATGTCAAAAAGTATGTCTAAATATTTGATCAAAATAACTTCAAGGTGTAATTCTAAAAGATAATCGCAAATGATCCATACAGGAATGCTCAGATGGTTTAAAATGAATAAATATCAAACATCAGTATGACATATAAAATGAATCAGTAAATATTTTGGCCACACTGTCAGAGAACCCTAAAGAAAAGTAATTTCACTAATATAAAATCTTATGTAAAAGATACAATCAAGTGGTTCAGTGAACTCCAAAAACTAATTTTATAACTAATATTTCATACGTGTGTACTCTTAAATGCACCTGAAAAAATAAATGACCCCTCAAATCATTCAAAAGTATGAACAGCACATTATTTTTATTAAAGGAATAACAAAATTCTAAAACCTAGAAGTCTTTATTATACTTTAAATAACTAAAATCTTAACACATCTTTAAATACTCAGTATTGAATGAATTTCTCATTAATAGATTTGATATGTAGATATGTGTATTACTGCATGTACAGGAAGGAGAATTTTTTTTAAGTTATCCATCATAATAAGTACTGTACTTCAAAGTAGAAATCTTGGGAAACTCCAAAAATGGAACACTTTTAGATCACTCTTTAGAGCTAATTTAAAAGTCACACAAAAGTCAGTTCTATCATTTTAGTTAAACTTAACTATTTTACCCTGTGTGTATTATCCAGCTCAAGCATCTACTTATTTTTCAAGATAGAGAGTTAAATTAGCACATTAAGGTTCTTACCTGCAAGCATTCAAAACATCAAAAACTCACTCTGGCAATCTTTAAAAAGGGACTTTACTGGAAGGCTCTTAAAGCTTATAAAATTGAAAGATGCCTGGGAAATCAAGATGGAAAAGACAAGCACCACAGGGCTAGGGAGAAGGAATCTAAAACAAATCAGAGAACAATATTACCCACACACTGATGCTCCACTGCTGCTGCTAAGTCGCTTCAGTCGTGTCCGATTCTGTGCGATCCCATAGATGGCAGCCCACCAGGCTCCCCCGTCCCTGGGATTCTCCAGGCAAAAACACTGGAGTGGGTTGCCATTTCCTTCTCCAATGCATCAACTGACAGGTCCTCAAAAATCCCCAAAGCCTCTGGTTCTGCTCTCAAGATCCAAAGTGCAAGGAGAAAACAAATGGTTGGACAAGTCGAGGTCTGACTACACTACAAAAGGGAAGGGGTGAAAGCTTCAATAGGGCATCCCAGGGATGTATACAATGGGAAACACCCTACAGGCAAAATAAAACCTTAAGAGAACAATGTGAAGGGTAAAACAAGAAATATTCACAACAGTCGTCAAAACTACAGGTATGCTATGCTATGCTGTGCTAAGTCACTTCAGTCGTGTCCGACTCTTAGCGACCCCATGGACTGTAGCCTACCAGGCTCCTCTGTCCCTGGGATTTTCCAGGCAGAGTACTGGAGTGGGGTGCCATTGCCTTCTCCACAGGAGAGGTCTACGTCTCCATTTTAGAGAGCTCTGAGGCTCAAAGCATTGGAACAAGGAAAGCAAAGGATATACCTCAGATCAAGACTACACCACATCTTTCCACTCTGCTATTCCACATTCCACTCTAAATTATACCTGGTCATTTAATACAATCAAATGCAACTTTAAACCACTAAGATGTTCCATGAATGAAGATATTTAAAAGTATACAACACCAGTTATTTCACTTAATTCTCAATGCGGCATTCAGAAAACAATAAGAGGCATCTATGGAAAAATAAAATAGTTGGGAGGGGGATACACCTAGCTTGTTTGCTGTCTCTTCCTCTTAAACACAGGAGAGACTGCAGAAATCTTGCTAATTATTTGGAAGTTGAATTCAAGTTTAAACCTATCTGCCATCTTGTTGTGGGCTTCTCATTATTTACTTCAATACCTATGTCCTCTGCCTACTTTAAGCATTGAACCCCCAGAGGGGCCCAGGCATCTGTGTTTTAATAAGAAAGAAAGGAAAATCATTGGTAAAAAAAATCTGAAATGAAATTCACAATAACTTTAGTTATCCCTAATAGGTAATCTGAAGCCAGACCATCTGCTCACTGGCAGGCAAACTGAGCCTTCTGTTCAGTAAACAGGAGAGGAGAAGAATACTAGATTCAGGATATGAGTTAAAGAATTTTTTTAATATTGTAGATTGTAAATGTGCTAAAAGTTAAGTTGATAAAAAAATGAGAATGAACAAATGACAACCTCAAACAAGCAAGTCACAAACTTGCTTTACAAAAGATACAAATTAAAGTACAAAAAAGGGGGAAACTCTATGCTGAATTCTCAAGTCAAGCAAGTGGTGGCCCTTGAGGACCAGGCAGTGACTGGAAAGGAAATGAAGAGGGGCCTCTGGAGAGCTGCTCAGGTGTTTTCTTGATGTAGATGTTGGTTCAACAGGTGTGTTCAGTTTGCGAAAATTCTTCACACTCACCTGCAGTTTTCTGTAGGTTTATTATTCAACAAAAAGTAATTTTTCACAAGCCATTAGTCTCAGCATTATTAAAAAAAATTAAAATCAAGCTAATTTCACCTCTCACAATTTCTTCAAAATTTTCCTTGTTTTGATTTCAAGTAAGGTTAGCTCTAGGGCTTCCCTGGTGCCTCAGATGGTAAAGAATCTGCCTGCAATGCGAAAGACCCAAGTTTGATTACTGGCTTGGGAAGATCCCCTGGAGAAGGGAATGGCTACTCACTCCAGTATTTGTGCCCTGAGAATACTGGACTGAGGTTACAGTCCATGGGGTCGCAAAGAGTCGGAAAGGACTGAGCAACTATTATCTATCTAAGGTTAGTTCACAAATATATAAAGTGTATCCATTATTAATGACAAACATAACCTCTGAATTTAGCTTTTGAGTATCTTAAAAGTACCCAGCTATGACAAAGACAAAGACATTAAGTTAAAATAATAAAAAGTTAAAGCAGTGAGCTCTATATTATAGCTAAAATTTAAAATTTGTTAATATTAAATTAATAAGTTAAAACCTAGTATTAATAAGCATAAATGCCTAGAGCCTACAGGAGAGTAACTCCTGTTCCTAAAAAGAATGATACAAGTAGTAAGACAGGAGGGGGAGGAAGAGAGGAGGAGGGGAGGAGGGGAGGAAGGGAGGGTGGGATCTCCTAAGGACAAAGATACAAATGCAGGAGTTGCCAGGGCTAATTATGTAAAGATGTGAGGACACGGGGAAACACAGGTTAATCCCCCAAACCTAAATCTAAAGCAATGCAAAGTCCCAACCCCGCCCACCACCACAATTCCATGAACTTGCCTGCTAAAGGGAAAAAAGTTTCCTTCGCTCTGTGGTTGTGGAAATGATCAGAATTAGCATCTGGACCTTGGCCTTGACATGACAGAGTATAGTGACTCCTGACACAAACACAACATATGGCCTCAATTACCTGTCACCAAAGAAGTTCAAATTTTCTAGATTTTGTAAGCACTATTAAGTTGCAACAAATAAATTCTTTAGATTATCTTCATGAAAACCAATTAAGGGAAAACAGCATGTTAATATGCTTCAGCTTAAACATCGCTCAGTAGTGTCAGACTCCTCGGACCTCATGGACTGTAACCCGTCAGGCTTCTCTGTCCATGGAATTCCCCAGACAAGAATAATGGAGAGGGCTGCCACATTCAGAGTAACACATACTCAAAAAGGTACTTTCTCATTCTAATTTCTCATTTACAGTGACTCAGAAGTCCAAAAGCTAGTTTTGGTTTAGCTTTTAAGTTTTAGTTTTACACAAAGAATATACCCACATAGAAAAGTCTCAGAACTTACAAACGAGATATTCACTGAGGAATATGGATGAGACTTGTTTTCTTCATTTTGCTTTTTTTAGTATTTTTTACAATGTTACTTTTGTCCCAGAGGAAAAAGATAAAAACATTTATTACCAAGATTCTAAACTTTGAAGCTGAAAAAACCTTTTATAAACCTAAAATCACATGTCTAGGACACTATACCTCGTTTATATTTCCAAAGAGAAAAAAAGAAATTTCATATACAGCCTAGCTGCATTATAACTCAGGAACTAAAAGAGATACTGAGTCCCTTTCGTGGCCAAAGGAACATCAAGTGATCATCAGACAGACTTGAGCAAACTGGAAACCTAGATAACACAAATACTCCAGACATTTCCATCAAGGGAAACTTTAACTCATTAGATTACTAAATATCAGGAGTCCACAAACAATCCATATAAAACTCACCTATATCTGATAAGTTTTGGAGAAAGATGACGAAGTTGTCTTAACATGAATTTTTTTTGCCCATCTCTGTGAATTGGGAAAACTACTGAAAAACAAAAAAAACTTAGATATTTTTGTATCTGACTCTCAAAATGTGCTGTCTGTAGTTTCCATATGTAACAAGCTTCTGGGACCCTACACCATACATGATTTATACAATATCCATTAGTCTGACCCTCGGCAGGTCTCTAAAAATAATCAGCTTTGCAGATACACACATAATAAAGCAAATACAGCAAAATGTTAATTATAGAACCTAGGTGAGTATATAGATGTCCACCGTATCATTTTTCCCAACTCCTCTATGTGTGAATACTTTCACAAGGTATAAGCGTGAAAATAATTGTTTCAAAGTGAGAACACACGTTATTGAGACGCTGAGGCCTTTCATCAAGTCACAAACCTAGCATTTCAAGCACCCCCACGAAAAAGTCCCTCCTTTGAGACTGCAAGACTTTTTTTTGAGAACAATAAAACTGACGAAATGATAAAATTATAAAAACAATCTCTCACCCAAAGCATATTTACCTAGAAAATCAATTTGCAGGAGGTTTCATGAGAATTTTGTTGGACTTTAACAGTAAAAATAAAACTTTTGCTTCCATTACCATTTCACGGAAATTTTTCAAAATTTCCAAACAATACACCTTAAGTTGTTCTTTTTTGTTAGTCCCCAGAAAGCAGGTCAGTGGACCCCTCCCAGGTCCTAAAACCTGCAGAACCTATGGGGGTTCGGGGTGCTGATGGTTCCAGATGTTTCACGCTAACCTGCACTCCGTGGGAATTGTACCGAGGTTTACCCGGGTTAAACAAGCGGGGAAAAAAGCGAGAACGCAAGAGACCGCCGTGGAGTCAAAATGAAAGGAGTGATTGAGAAACCAGAAAGGGAAATCCAAACAATCAGTGCGAGAGGGTGAGCTGGGCGCTCCCGCGCGCGGAGCTCGGGAGCTCGGAGAGCAGACGCGCGGAGCCAGCAGCCGGGCTCCCGCCTGGCGCCCGGACCCTGCACCGGCCGCCCCCGCCCTGCAAGCCGCGCCCGCACCTCTCGGTCCTTGAGGCCCAGCAGGAGCACTTCCTCCATCAGGGTCAGCCGCGTTTCCTTGGAGTCGCCTTTGTCGTCGTCGTCCTGCTCGTCGCGACGGCTCTGCGCGTCGTCCTCGTCGTTGCCGCCGCCGCCGCCCGCCGCCCGCTCCTTGTCGGCGGCGTTGCGGGAGGCCTCGGTACGCCGCTGCACCAGCCCGGAGCTGCGCTGGGTCAGCGAGGTCATGGCTCCGCCGCGCCGGGCCGAGAGGGACGCAGGACCTGCCGGGTCTCCCTCTTCCTCCCTTCGCGGCTCCCGACCCGCGCTTCCGTGTTAGGACCGGGCACTGGGGAGACGTCCGTCGGCAGCGGGGCTGGATGCTGTCATGAGGAGACGGGCGGAGGGGGAGCGGGTGGGCCCGGCGTCGGTGGGGAGGACGAGGGGCTCTATACTTTCTGTGGCCGCGGCCGTGAGGCAGCCGCAACAAGACGGAGGCGGTAAAGGAGGACGCGGCTGAGGAAGAAGCGGCGGCGGCGCCTTTCCAATATGGCGGCACCGGCTGACGTCACTGGAGGATGTGGCACGGACGGCGCGGGGCGGGCCCGGAGGGCGCCGGAAGCGGCGGGCAGGGAGCCGGGGGCCCGGGAGTGGGCGGGGGCAAGGGTCTGCGGTCTAGGACCCCCCTCCCCGGCCCCTGGGACTCCCCGGGCCTTCGCCGTTTCCTTAGAGTCCCTTCAGCGCCCGACCCGCGCCCCTCTTCCCGTGACGTGTCCTTCCTCCGCCCGCCTTCCCCTGTGTCCCCTAAGGAGCCGGGGCTGAAAGTAGACATTGGAAAGGCCTCAACGAATCGGGGCAGCCTTGGCCTCGCGACGGCGAACCTTGATCTGTCTGGAGCTGCGCCCACAACACCCGAGACACCACTGTCCTCGGAGTAGGCCTCGGGCGGGGCTGGGCTTGGAGTCCGCTGTCCCGGTGAAACACTGGAAGGACTTTGCTCACCGCCGACGGAGCGTGGAGAGAACGCTCTCTCTGCCCACATTCCCAGACCCTTCAGAAGGAGCAGCTGCGTTTACATAGCCGGAAAACGGACTTTTAGTTTTTCTGGGTGTATTACGGTACGAAGAGAGAGGTTAGAACAAATTGAATAGTTTGGTTTGTAAAACTTTGTCCCTCCTGCCTATCCGGGCGCAGTGAGTACAGTTAGCACTGCACAGGTCAGTACAGTCAACCTTAACGAGCTTTTTATAGAGACAATAAACCTGTTGAGTTTCACGCCACGTCTTTGCACACATTAAATCTTTAAATTTAATTAGTAGGTTAAATCCTCTTGGCGTGCTTGACTGTGCACGTTGTGTTAAAGAATAGATGTCAAACCTGAGGGGAGGGCGTTGGAAGGCCAGAAGAGTGGAATTTAGGCATAAAACATTATCCAGAAATGGCATTGTATGCCCTCCGATATTATTTAAAGTCAGGAGTGACCACAGGCTGTGGCTTCACAATGATTTAGATAGGAATGTAACTGGACTGAGGCTGTAATAAGAGAGAAACGCCCACGGTAAAACCGTAGCATGGAACATTTTGGCTACAGAGTTATTTTCCTTCCACAAGCCCATTATCCAGAACTCATGCTGGCCTTCACCACCACCACCACCCCCTGCCTCGGAAAATGGGAAGCTAAATCTGGGGTGGGGAGAAGAGGGCAGGATGAGCACAATGTTCCCTTCCTTTTTCCTATCTTTTTGGGCAAAGGTCGATTTCAGTTCAACCAATTTCTTTCATTGGCATCCTGTTCAACTGTGTTTTCCCTCTTCTCCCCCCTCCCCGCCCCCCAGTTCTTTCACAAATAGTTTTAAATGTTGCTTTTCAAAAGAAATATAATTAGTTGATTAATATAGTCAAATACATAGTTTAAAGAGTATAAAGATAGATACAGTGAAAATCTTCCTTCTAGCCCTGAACCTGTTCATCCAGTTGTTCCCCTCTTCCCTTGGTGATTTTCAAATACCTTAGCAGATTAGTGGAAACCTAATTCCCCTCCCCTTGAGTGTGGGCCAGACTTTGTGACTCTCTTCAAAGGATTTGAATGTGGCAGGCAGGACTTTGTGTGACTTCTCAGATTAGGACAATAGTGTTTGCAACTTCTCCCTTGTTCTCCTTTCGTCTCTCTCAGATCTGAGGGAGGCCAGCTGCCCTGTCATGAAGACATTAAAGCAGCCTTATGAAGAGGCCTAGTTGCAAAGGAACTGAGGCCTCCTGCCCAATAGCCATGTGAGTGAGTCTTCTTGGAAGTGAATCCCCTGAATGTGTGCTAAATCACTTCAGTAGTGTCTGACTCTGTGACACTATGGACTATAGCCCACCAGGGATTCTCCAGACAAGAATACTGGAGTGGGTTGCCATTCCCTTCTCCAGGGTATCTTTCCTACCCAGGGATTGAACCCAAGTCTCCTGTAGGTCCTGCATTACAGGCAGAATCTTTACCTCTGAGCCATCAGGGAAGACCAATGTGTTAATTGCAACCTCATTAAAGATTCTGAACTTCTACCACCAGGCTAAGCCATTCCTGAATGGCTTCAAAAATAGTGAAATAATAAATATTTGTTGTTTTCAGCTACTAAGTTTGGAATAATTTGTTATGCAGTATAGGTACTAAACTTCCCTGGTGGCCCAGATGATAAAGAATCTGCCTGCAATGCAGGAGATCCAAGTTTGAGTCCTCAGTCAGGAAGATTCCCTGGAGAAGGGAATGGCAGCCTGCTCCAATATTCTTGCTAGAGAATTCCATGGACAGAGGAGCCTGGTGGACTACAGTCTATGGGGTCTCAAAGAGTCAGAAACAACTGAGCGACATACACACACACACACACACACAGGTACTAAAATTCTTGAGCATATATACACAAATATATCAGTACTTAAGAGCTTGTTTGTGATTACTTTCAGTTGCTTCATATTCTATTGTATAAACATACCATAATTTTTTTGGTCACACACCTGTTGAGGACATTTAGGTTGTTTCCAGTTCTTTGCTATTGGAAACAATAATAAATATAGTGAATAGGTACATGTATTTTGTCCACAAAAATATATGCTCATTGTCTATTCATGCAACAATATCATACTTCTGAAATTGTTCAGACTTTACGTAACTTCATTGCTCTTTTTTTTTTTAAGTTTTCCTAGCATTTTTTCCTTACTTATTTTCTACAAAGTAGACTTCAAAATCACCTTGTCTCTATACAAAGAAAAAGAGAGGAAAGGAAAGAAAGAAAAAACGAAGGAAGGAAGAGAAGAATAAATTATATTTGGGGACCAAAATATATATTCCTAATAATAAGGACCATTTATTTATTGACTGCTGGAAATGTGCCAGGCATGCTTTCCCGAAACTCCGTACCAGAATGGCGAAGATTAGGTCCTGCTGCTGTTAGGCGTGGACTTCAACTGCTTCCTGCAGTGCAGCTTGTTGGTCCCATACCTCATGTCCATGTGGGTCACCTCCACATGTTCAGGAGTTAGCAGTTCAAGCTGGTGGATGAATGCTGTCCTTTCTCTTTCCTGCTACTGCTACTGCTAAGGCACTTCAGTTGTGTCTGACTCTGTGTGACCCCATAGACAGCAGCCCACCAGGCTCCGCCCTCCCTGGGATTCTCCAGGCAAGAACACTGGAGTGGGTTGCCATTTCCTTCTCCAACGCATGAAAGTGAAAAATGAAAGTGAAGTCGCTTAGTCGTGTCTGACTCTATGCGACCCCATAGACAGCAGCCCACCAGGCTCCTCTGTCCATGGGATTCTCCAGGCAAGAGTACTGGAGTGGGTTGCCATTGCCTTTTCCATCTCTTCCCTAGTGGATTGTTTTTAGATCGTTTATACAACTTCTCAGTGATACTAAGCTACAGCAAGCTCAACAACACATTCTACATATGGCTCTCCCACTTTAAGCCTCGATCCGTCTGTCCTGTGCGCCCCATTCCTGGGAGATGGACTCCGTAACAAAATAGTAGCACAAAAGCCTTTGTCTTGGGTCCTGCCTTCTGGGAATTCCAGAGTAACAAACCCATCTTTTTTGCAAAGAAACTCAAGCTTGGGGAAGTTAAGTAATCAGCCCAACCAAGCACATCTGGCAAATTGCAAGCCTGATGCTTGGTGAAAAAAATGCTCATTATTGTGACTAAGATTCTGTGTTATCAAGCAGCAGTATTTGAGTGATACTAATATGTTAACCCAGTTCTCACAACATCCTATGTGCTATAATTAGCTTTATTTTACAGAAAAGGCACAAAGAGATAAAGTATCTTACCCAAAATCCACAGCCTGCCTCCAGAGTCCATGTTCTTAACCAAAACCTCAGAATGATGCAATGATTTTACAGTACAGGAAGTGGTCTTTTCATAAGAGACAAGCAGGTCCAAAAACATATGCAAAGCTTCAAAGATACAAAAAATTTTTTTAAATATTTACTTATTTACATGGGATCTTCATTGTGTCACACAGAATGCTTTGTTGTGGCACATGGACTCTCTAGTTGAGGTGGGTGGGCTCAGTAATTGAGGTGCTTGGGTTTAGTTGCTCCTCGGCATGTGGGATCTTAGTTCCCCATCAAGGGATTGAAGCTGCATCCCCTTCATTGCAAAGCAGATCCTTAACCATTGGACCACCAGAGAAGTCTCCTAAAATTTTATTTTTGAGTTAAGTGATAATAAATTCACATACTTCAAAAATAAAAATGGGTAAAAGGAGCATACATAGAGAATTTGTGCTCCTTCCCATGCTCCCATCTATAAAGGCATAATTGTAACATGGCCCTTATAATTCTTGCAGCCCTACTATCTACATGTATGTGTGATCCCCTCTCCTTCAGTGCGAGCAGATTTTGTAAATTACTTCTAACCACTGTGTGTGTGTGTGTGTGAAAGTCACTCAGTTGTGTCTGACTCTTTGCAACCCTATAGACTGTAGCCCACCAGGCTCCTCTGTCCATGGGATTCTCTGGACAAGAATACTGGAGTGGGGAGCCTTTCCCTTCTCCAGGGTCCCAACTCAGGGATCAAACCCAGGTCTCCTGCATTGCAGGTGGATTCTTTACCATCTGAGCCACCAGGGAAGCCCCATTCTAACCACTAGAATATGGCAAAAGGGAGGGAATGTTGCAGGTGTAATTAAGGTCCTTAATAAATTCACACTGAGTTAATCAAAAGAGAGATTATCCTGGGTGGGTCTGCATAATCAGGTGACATCATCACTTTCTCTTGAAAGTGAAGCCATCTCTTTTTTAATTAGAGAGACTTGAGTCAGCTGAGACACTCTCTTGAGGAAACAGCTGCATTGTGAACTGCCTATGGAGAGGGGTAATCTCTAAGAGCTGATGGTCTCAATCTTAGAAATAAAGCAATTAAATTATGCCAACAGTATGAATGAGCTTGGAAGACGACTCCAAGTTCCACGTGAGAATATAGCCCAGCCAACACTGATCACAACCTTGTGAGACTCTGAGCAAAAAATCCAGTTAAGCTATGCCAAATTCCTGACCAATAGAAACTCTGAAATAATAAATGTGTGTTGTTTTAAGACACTGAACTTGTAATTTGTTATGCCACAGATGCAGGTAGGTTGAGAAAAATAGAGTGGTAACAGCACTATATATCATGGAAACAGCAACCATCAGACAAAATAGACTTTAAGACCACACATACATACAACATTGTAAATTAACTGTACTTCAATAAAAAATTAAGACCACACATACTCTAGAAATACACTCTCACAAAAGTTAATAGAAATACACTCTCACATTTGTGGTCAGTCAATTTTTAATAAGGCTGCCAAGACAATTCAATGGGAAAGAATAGTCTTCAAAACAAATGGTACAGAAACAACTGTTTATCCACATCCCAATAAATAAATAAAGTGGAAACCCTACCTTACACCATATACAAAAATTAAGATGGATCAAAGACCTAACTGTATAGCTAAAAATATAAAATGTTTAGATGAAAATTGGCTTCATGCTGTTGTATTGGGCAATGGTTTCTTAGATATAACCAAAAACCCAAACTAGAAAACAAAAAAGAGATAAATTGAACATTATTAAAAGAATATCATTAAGAAAATGTGCTTCAAAGGACACCATCAAAAAAAATCAAACGTCAACTGGTGTAATGGGAAAAAAATTTTATAAATCACATACTTGATAAAGAACTTATAACTAGAATATATAAAGAACTCTTACAACTCAATAATAAAATCACAAGTAATCCAATCTAAAATAGGCAGAGTAGACAGTCGCCCTGCTGCCTCCTCCATCTGAGTGGCTAGAGCCAGAGTCCTCGAAGCCAGTCCAGAACCGGAACAAGCGCAACTGCAAGAAGGAGCACCTGCAGGCCAACAGCATACCCCAGGACTGGTCAGAGGCCCTGAAGGAGGCCGGGCTTCCCAGGTGGCTCTAGTGGTAAAAAACCCACCTGCCAATGCAAGAGACTTAAGAGACAGGGGGTTCATCGCTGGTTGGGAAAGATCCCCTGGAGGAGGGCACAAGCAACACACTCCCGTATTCTTGCCTGGAGAATGCCATGAGCAGAGGAGTCTGGGGGCTACAGGTCACAGAGTGGCAAAGAGTTGGACACGACTGAAGAGACTTAGCACCCACACACATGAAGGAGGCCACCACGGAGGTGCACACCCAGGAGGAGAATGCAGAGCTCTTAAAGAGCTGTCAGTAGGGTGAGGGTGACCCCAGAAGGCTATAAGCTGGTGATGGCTCTCTGCATCACATCTCCTTGGCCCTGGAGGAGGAAATGGAACACAATCAGGAAAACCCGGTCTACGCCCCGCCTCAGCTCCCCGAAAAGCTGCACGACAGGGCCGCCCTGAAACAGGACGCCGCCTGCCGGTGTGGGCCCACAGGCAGGAGGGCATCCCGTATGCGTAGGCCACCTAGCACTCGGTGCTGAGACTCCAAGAGCTCAAGCTGCTGGTGGCGCATGCCTACACCTGCTACCTGGGCGACCCGTCAGGAGTGCCACGTCCTCAAAAAGATGGCTCAGAAGGCCCTGGGCCTGCCCAGCTCCAGAGGGCCTGACCTTCTTCACTTTCTCCAACATCACCAGCGCCACTGAGTTCAAGCAGCTAGTTGTACAGCTCCCGCATGAACACTCTCAAGGGGACACCCGAGGTGGGGTAGAGGGTCCTGCATGAGGCCAAGACCACCTTCCTATGCAACATGAAGCTGTTTAAGGGGTTGCAGGGGCTGCTGACCCCACAACGCCAAGGACTAGGACCATTTGCGGACACCAGAGCTTCACAGGTGAACAGGCAGCAAGGAGCAAGACTCCACTCCCACCAAGGTGGACCAGGAGGAAGCCCCAGCCCAGCGGCATCTCCCAGGTGCTCCCTTGTGTAATGGATCCTCGCAGTCAGCTTTCTGGTGACCACGGTCAACTTGAGGCTTTATGCCATGTGAATACAAGCATGCTGGCTCCTGGAGGCCATGAACTCTTTCTCGGAAGGGGCTCAGCTAACTTTCTCACCGCGGGCATGGGGCAGGGGAGGGGTAGCTGCTGGGCCCCTGATGTCTCCCTGCGGCGCTCTCTCTGGAAGGAGCCTGCGACATCTCCCCCAGCCAAAAGCACTCCAATCATTGACCTGAACTTCAGAGTGGGAGGAGGGGTCCTGCCCAGCCCCTCAGCAGCCTCCCCTTCCTGTTCCTGCAACAGAGCCCAGACGATGTAGCCAGAAGGGACAGCTGTCCTGAACCTCTGAATGCCCTAGGTCTGAGGTCTCATTTTGACCCCTTGCCCTGTGGGCCATGCAGTTTTTGTATAACTGTTCAAAGGTGTTGTGTCTTGTGTTTCCCTCTTGTTTTTGTTGGAGCTACTTTTTGTTCCCATCTCAGACTGAATTGTGGTATTTTGTTGTGTTCTATTATGTTCTTATAGCAGGCTTGGGATGGAATGTGAGGGCTGGGGAGGGAAATGTTTAACAGGACCGTGGCCTTGGTTGCTAACATTTATGCCAAATAATAAGCTACATGACCTGATTGAAAAAAATAGGCAAAGTATAGGTATATACTTTCCAAAGAAGATAAAAGAATAGCCAATAAGCAAATGAAAAGATGTTCAATATCATCAGGAAAGAGCAAATCAAAACTGTAATGAGATACCACTTCATACCCCTGGAATGGCTATAAAAAAAAAACCTATATTAACAAGTATTATAATGTGGAAAAACTGGAACCTGAGTAGTACTTGTTATAAGATAAAATAGTGCACCACTTTGGAAAACCATTTGACAAAGGTTTTAACATCAAGTTACCATGCTGCTGCTGCTAAGTTGCTTCAGTCGTGTCCAACTCCGTGCGACCCCATAGACAGCAGCCCACCAGGCTCCCCTGTCCCTGGGATTCTCCAGGCAAGAACACTGGAGTGGGTTGCCATTTCCTTCTCCAATGCATGAAAGTAAAAAGTGAAAGTGAAGTCGCTCAGTCGCGTCCGACTCTTCGATATCCCATGGACTGCAGCCTACCAGGCTCCTCCATCCATGGGATTTTCCAGGCAAGAGTACTGGAGTGGGGTGCCACTGCCTTCTCCATATGACCCAGCAATTCCATGTCTACGTATATACCCAAAATAAATGAAAATATATTTTACACAAAAACCTGTAAGTGAATATACATAGCACCATTATTCATAATAATGGGGGGGGGGTAGGAACAACCCAAATACATCAACTGATATGGATAAATAAAATGTAGTATAAGTACATCATGAAATATTAGGCAACAAAAAGCAAGTGCTGATACATGCTACAGCATGGATAAACTTTGAAGACTTTATGCTATCTGAAGGAGCCAGTCACAAAAGATCACATACTGTGCAGTTCTCTTTATAGGAAATGTCTAGAATGAGCAAATCTATAGAAATGGAGAGTGAATTAGTGATCGCCCAGGGCTGGGGAGACTGGAAGGGCATGGGGAATGACTGTTAAATGGGTCCAAAGTTTCTTTGGGGGATGATGAAAATGTTCTAAAACTAGTAATGGCAGTTGCACAATTCTGTGAAGATACTGAGAACCACTGAATTATAGAATTTAAAAGGATGAATTGTGTGGTATGTAGATTATATTCCAATAAGCCTGTTATTAACAAAAGGTAGGGATCTTTGAATTAGGTCTGGCTACAAGCATGTTCCAAGATGCTATATTATTGAGAAAATTTTTTTTGGATTTTTTAAAAATGTACTTTTTGTAATAGGGGCTTCTTAATTTTTAAGTTAAAATGTCTTGAACAAGGTTTGCTCTTTGGTGATGAATAATAAACATACTTTTGAAATAATAAAACATAAGCTCATAGTATTAACCAATAAATTTGGATGAGGATTTAAAATTTTAAACAAGACAAATTCATCAATGGGACATCTGGGCGCCGAGTAAATACCACAAACAGCTTCAGAGTGCTGGCGGAGGACGTCGGACACCCAGAAAAGCAACTCACTGCCTTCTAAAGGAGGTAGGAAAGAATATAGAAGCCAGAGAGAGACAAAGAGGGAGGGGCGGACCTCTGTCCGGGGAAGGGAGTCTTAAAAAGAGAAGTTTCCAAACACCAGGAAACACTCTCCCTGCGGAATCTGCGCCGAACCTGGGAAACACGGAGACTATCATAACAGGGAGGAGAACAGTTGAGCAATTAGAACCCACAGACTGCGGGCCCTGCGGTAACTTCCGCAGCGGAAAAGCACCGCTGCAAACGCCCGCATCTGCCATTGGGGAGCCGGGGCTGGGCAGGGAGACGCCTTGGCCGTTCCCACACGGGACACTCCGCTGCCGGCGCTCCCCAGAGGGACGCTCCCCCGCGGGACTCTCCCCCACTGGACGCTCCCCCCGCCGGCCACTCCCGCGCAGGCGTGCCCCCGCCCGCTGTGCCGGCGGCTCCCACGAGGGCCACCCCATCCCCTCCCCCACCCGCCCGCCCGCCATTCCCGTCGCCGACCCCCTCCCCCTCTGCGGGCCTCAGCGCAGACTTCGTTCGCCTGATTGTCTGGAGTGCTGCCTAACTGGAGTAGTTTGGGCCGGCAATCCAGATTGTGCAGCACCGACCACATGAGTGGCGGGCCTTGGCCCAGAACACCGCCGAACCGTGCACAGAACAAAGAACTATACAGACCAACCACAGAGAAAGGGGCCTATAGATCTTGAGATATTTAAGCCGGAACAAGGAACTAGCTGAAAATGAACTGAACCCACAACAATAATAGAGAAACTCTTATATATATTGTTACTATTTTTACCATCATTATTTCCTTTTTTTTTTCTTTTCTTTTTTTAATATATATATATTTTTTAAATTTTTATTATTTTTTAATTGGAAAAAGGAAAACAAAAATTTTTTTTCCCTTTTAATTTTTTTTTTGTTGTTGTTTGTTTTGTTTCTTTTATTTTTTTATTATTATTATTTTTTTTTATCCTCTAGTACTTCTTTAATCTCCACGTTTAGATATAACTTTTGCGACCCTGTTTTGTTTTTTGTTTTTTGTTTTTTCTTTTTTCCTTTTTGTCCTTTGCTTTTTTCCTTTCCTTTTTCTTTTCTTTACTGATTACTGACTAGACCTGTCTCTCTCCTTCACACTCCCTCCTTTTATCCTTCTGACCACCTCTGTCTCCTTCCTCCCTTTTTCCTTCTATGTATAATTCCGTGAACATCTCTGAGCAGTCCAGTTGTGGAATGCATTATAGAAGAAGAAGTTTTTGAGACTACTGTAAAAATAAGACCAATAACTGGAACCAGGAGGCTTAAGTCCATACCCTGATCCCACGAAACACTAATTGACAGGAGCTCATTAAAAGCCTCCATACCTACTCTGAAACCAAGCATCACACAAAGACCAGCAAGTTCCACAACAAGACATACCAAGCAAATTCTCCAGAAAAACAAGAACACAGCCTGAGCTCCAATACACAGGCTACACAAAGCGACCCCAAAAGCATAGACATCTCATAACTCACTACTAGACACTCCACTGCACCCCAGAGAAAAGAAATCCAGCTCCACCCACCAGAACACCGATACAAGCTTCCATAAACAAGAAACCTCGACAAGCCACCGGTACAAACCCACATATAGTGCAGAAACGCCACAATAAAGAGAACTCCACAGACTACCAGAATACAGTAAAGACGCCCCAAACTTAGCAATTTAAACAAGATGAAAAGACAGAAGAATTCCCAGCAGGTAAAGGAACAGGATAAAAGTCCACCAAACCAAACAAAAGAGGAAGAAATAGCGAACCTACCTGATAAAGAATTCCGAATAATGATAGTGAAATTAATCCAAAATCTGGAAAGCAAAATGGAATCATGGATAAATAGTCTGGAGAAAAGCATTGAGAAGATGCAAGAAAGATTTAACAAGGACCTAGAAGAAATAAAAAAGAGTCAATATATAATGAATAATGCAATAAATGAGATCCAAAACACTCTGGAGGCAACAAATAGTAGAATAACAGAGGCAGAAGATAGAATTAGCGAATTAGAAGATAGAATGGCAGAATTAAAGGAATCAGAGGAGAAAAAAGAAAAACGAATTAAAAGAAATGAGGACAATCTCAGAGACCTCCAGGACAATATTAAACGTTACAATATTCGAATCATAGGAGTCCCAGAAGAAGAAGACAAAAAGAAAGACCATGAGAAGATACTAGAGGAGATAATAGTTGAAAACTTCCCTAAAACGGGGAAGGAAATAATCACTCAAGTCCAAGAAACCCAGAGAGTCCCAAATAGGATAAACCCAAGACGAAACACCCCAAGACACATATTAATCAAATTAACAAAGATCAAACACAAAGAACAAATATTAAAAGCAGCAAGGGAAAAACAACAAATAACACACAAGGGAATTCCCATAAGGATAACAGCTGATCTTTCAATAGAAACTCTCCAAGCCAGGAGGGAATGGCAAGACATACTTAAAGTGATGAAAGAAAAGAACCTACAGCCCAGATTATTGTACCCAGCAAGGATCTCATTCAAATATGAAGGAGAAATCAAAACCTTTACAGACAAGCAAAAGCTGAGAGAATTCAGCACCACCAAACCAGCTCTCCAACAAATACTAAAGGATATTCTCTAGACAGGAAACACAAAAAGGATATATAAATTCAAACCCAAAACAACAAAGTAAATGGCAACGGGATCATGTTTATCATTAATTACCTTAAATGTAAATGGGTTGAATGCCCCAACCAAAAGACAGAGACTGGCTGAATGGATACAAAAACAAGACCCCTCCATATGAATGAAACTAGAACACTTTCTAACACCATACACAAAAATAAACTCAAAATGGATTAAAGAGCTAAATGTAAGACCAGAAACCATAAAACTCCTAGAGGAAAACATAGGCAAAACACTCTCTGACTTACATCACAGCAAGATCCTCTATGACCCACCTCCCAGAATATTGGAAATAAAATCAAAAATGAACAAATGGGACCTAATCAAACTTAAAAGCTTTTGCACAACAAAGGAAACTATAAGCAAGGTGAAAAGACAGCCTTCAGAATGGGAGAAAATAATAGCAAATGAAGCAACTGACAAACAACTAATCTCAAAAATATACAAGCAACTTCTACAGCTCAATTCCAGAAAAATAAATGACCCAATCAAAAAATGGGCCAAAGAACTCAATAGACATTTCTCCAAAGAAGACATACAGATGGCTAACAAACACATGAAAAGATGCTCAACATCACTCATTATCAGAGAAATGCAAATCAAAACCACTATGAGATACCATTTCACGCCAATCAGAATGGCTGCTATCCAAAAGTCCACAAGCAATAAATGCTGGAGAGGGTGCGGAGAGAAGGGAACCCTCTTGCACTGTTGGTGGGAATGCAAACTAGTACAGCCACTTTGGAGAACAGTATGGAGATTCCTCAAAAAACTGCGAATAGAACTGCCTTATGATCCAGCAATCCCACTGCTGGGCATATACACTGAGAAAACCAGAATTGAAAGAGACACCTGTACCCCAATGTTCATAACAGCACTGTTTGCAATAGCCAGAACGTGGAAGCAACCTAGATGTCCATCCACAGATGAATGGATAAGCAAGCTGTGGTACATATACACAATGGAATATTACTCAGCCATTAAAAAGAATACATTTGAATCAGTTCTAAGGAGGTGGATGGAACTGGAGCCTATTATACAGAGTGAAGTAAGCCAGAAACAAAAACACAAATACAGTATACTAACGCATATATATGGAATTTAGAAAGATGGTAAAAAATAACCCTATTTACGAGACAACAAAAGAGACACTGATGTATAGACCAGACTTTTGGACTCTGGGACCAGGAGAGGGTGAGATGATTGGGGAGAATAGCATTGAAATATGTATAATATTATATCTGAAATGTATTAATTGTTCAAACTAAACACTATCATGTTACAATTTGTTCATACTAGATGTTTGTAATGTTTCTGATAATCAATAAAAGAGATTCTTGATCAAAAAAAAAATAAAATAAAATTTTAAACAAATATAGAACAAGGTATTTTTGTTTACCTTCATTGAAGATTACAAGTAAGAAAACAAATAAACATCAAAGAAATATACAGACTATATAAACTATAAAAATATTTTTATTTCTTTATGTAACAGTCTGTCACACAAATTCGAGGATTATATAGTTTAAGGAGCTCTCAAGGGATCAATGGAGAAGGCAATGGCACCCCACTCCAGTACTCTTGCCTGGAAAATCCCATGGATGGAAGAGCCTGGAAGGCTATAGTCCATGGGGTCACTGAGGGTCAGACACGACTGAGCGACTTAACTTTCACTTTTCACTTTCATGCATTGGAGAAGGAAATGGCAACCCACTCCAGTGTTCTTGCCTGGAGAATCCCAGGGACAGGGGAGCCTGGTGGGCTGCCATCTATGGGGTTGCACAGAGTCGGACACGACTGAAGTGACTTAGCAGTAGCAGCAAGGGATCAAAGAATAGCAAGGAGAGATAAGAAAGCCTTAAGTGAACAATGCAAAGAAATAGAGGAAAACAATAGAATAGGAAAGACTAGAGGTTTGTTCAAGAAAATTAGAGATACCAAGGGAACATTTTATGCAAAGATGGACACGATAAAGGACAGAAACAGTAAGGACTTAACAGAAGCAGAAGAGATTAAGAAGAGGTGGCAAGAATACACAGAAGAATTGTACAAAAAAGATGTCAATGATCCAGATAACCACAATGGTGTGGTCACTCACATAGTGCCAGACATCGTGGAGTGTGAAGTCAAGTGGACCTTAGGAAGCATTACTACCAACAAAGTTAGCGACGGTGATGGAATTCCAGCTAAGCTTTTTCAAATCCTAAAAAGATAATGCTGTTAAAGTGCTGCATTCAATATGCCAGCAAATTTGGAAAACTCAGCAGTGGCCATAGGACGGGAAAAGGTCAGTTTTCATTCCAATCCCAAAGAAAGAAAAAAAAAAGTGAAAGTGTTAGTCACTTAGTTGTATCTGACTTTTGTGACCTTGTGGACTTCAGGCTGCCAGGCTCCTCTGTCCCTGGGATTCTCTAGGCAAGACTACCTGAGTAGGTTGCCAGGGGATCTTCCTGACCGAGGGATTGAACCCTGGTCTCCTGCACTGCGGTCAGGTTCTTTACCGCCTGAGCCACCAGGGAAGCCCAATTCCAAAGAAGAGCAATGCCAAAGAATGTTCAAACTACCACATAATTGCGCTTATTTCACATGCTAGCAAGGTAATGCTCAAAATCCTTCCAACTTAGGCTTCAACAGTACATGAACTGAGAACTTCCAGATATACAAACTGGATTTAGAAAAGGCACAGGAACCAGAGATCAAATTGCCAACATCTGTTGGATCATAGAAAAAGCAAGAAAATTCAGGAAAGTCATCTACTGCTGCTTCATTGAGTATGCTAAAGAGTTTGTGCAGATCAAAACAAATTTTGGAATATTCTTAAAGAGATGGAAATGTCAGACCACCTTACCTGCCTTCTGAGAAACCTGTATGCAGGCAAAGAAGCAACAGTTACAACCAGTCATAGAAAAATGGACTGATTCAAATTTGCAAAAGAAGTATGTCAGGGCTGTATATTGTCACCCTACTTATTTAACTTCTATGTAGAGTACATCATGTGAAATGCTGGGCTGAATTAAGCACAAGCTGGGATCAAGATTGGAAGGAGAAATATCAATAACCTCAGATATGCAGATAACATAACCCTAATGGCAGAAAGGGAAGAGGAACTGAAGAGCCTCTTGATGAAGGTGAAAGAGGAGAGTGAAAACCTGGCTTAAAACTCAGCATACAGAAAACGAAGAGCATGGCATCCAGTCCTATCACTTCATGGCAAATAGATGGGGAAACAGTGACACAGTTTATTTTCTTGGGCTGCAAAATCACTGCAGATGGTGAATGCAGCCATGAAATTAAAGGGTGCTTGCTCCTTAGAAGAAAAGTTATGACAAACCTAGATAGTGTATTAAAAAGAAGAAATATCACTTTACCAACAAAAGTCCATATAGTCAAAGTTATGGTTTTCCCAGTAGTGATGTATGGATGTGAGAGTTGGACCATAAAGAAGGTTGAGCGCCAAAGGACTGATGCTTTTCAACTGTGGTGCTGAAGAAGACTCCTGAGAGTCCATTGGACAGCCAGGAGATCAAACCAATCAATCTTAAGGAAATCAACCCTGAATATTTATTGGAAGGACTGTTGCTGAAGCTGAAGCTCGGATACTTTAGCCACCTGATGTGAAAAGCCAACTCATTAGCAAAGATCCTGATGCTGGGAAAGTTTGAGGGCAGGAGGAGAAGGAGGTGACAGAGGATGAGATGGTTAAATGGCATCATCAACTCAGTGGACATGAGTTTGAGCAAGCTTCAGGAGACAGTGAAAGACATGCCAGGGAAGCCTGGCATACTGCACTCCATGGCGTGCAGTGGAGACATGGAGTGGGACACAACTGAGTGAACAACAACACAACAAGGGATCAAACAGTTCACAATTCTGAAATTTTTCCAACTGCCTACTCATTTTTCTCACATCCATACATGAAGCAGGACAAAGGCTAATAGAGTTTTGCCAAGAGACTGCACTGGTCATAGCAAACACTCTCTTCCAACAACACAAGAGAAGATTCTACACATGGACATCACCAGATGGTCAACATCGAAATCAGATTGATTATATTCTTTGCAGCCAAAGATGGAGAAGCTCTATACAATCAGCAATAACAAGACTGGGAGCTGACTGTGGCTCAGATCATGAACTCTTTATTGCCAAATTGAGACTTGAAGAAAGTAGGGAAAACCACTAGATCATTCAGGTATGACCTCAATCAAATCCCTCATGATTATACAGTGGAAGTGAGAAATAGATTTAAGGGCCTAGATCTGATAGATAGAGTGCTTAATGAACTATGGACTGAGGTTCGTGACATGGTATAGGAGACAGGGATCAAGACCATTCCCATGGAAAAGAAATGAGAAAAAGCAAAATGGCTGTCTAGGGAGGCCATACAAATAGTTGTGAAAAGAAGAGAAGCGAAAAGCAAAGGAGAAAAGGAAAGATATAAACATCTGAATGCAGAGTTCCAAAGAATAGCAAGAAGAGATAAGAAAGCCTTCTTCAGCAATCAATGCAAAGAAATAGAGGAAAACAACAGAATGGGAAAGACTAGGGATCTCTTCAAGAAAATCAGAGATACCAGGGAACATTTCATGCAAAGATGGGCTCGATAAAGGACAGAAATGGTATGGACCTAATAGAAGCAGAAGATATTAAGAAGAGGTGGACAGAATACACAGAAGAACTGTACACAAAAGATCTTCATGACCCAGATAATCACGATGGTGTGATCACTGACCTAGAGCCAGACATCCTGGAATGTGAAGTCAAGTGGGCCTTAGAAAGCAACACTACAAACAAAGCTAGTGGAGGTGATGGAATTCTAGTTGAGCTATTCCAAATCCTGAAAGATGATGCTGTGAAAGTGCTGCACTCAATATGCCAGCAAATTTGGAAAACTCAGCAGTGGCCACAGGACTGGAAAAGGTCAGTTTTCATTCCAATCCCAAAGAAAGGCAATGCCAAAGAATGCTCAAACTACCGCACAATTGCACTCATCTCACACGCTAGTAAAGTAATGCTCAAAATTCTCCAAGCCAGGCTTCAGCAATACGCAAACTGTGAACTTCCAGATGTTCAAGCTGGTTTTAGAAAAGGCAGAGGAACCAGAGATCAGATTGCCAACATCCGCTGGATCATGGAAAAAGCAAGAGAGTTCCAGAAAAACATCTATTTCTGCTTTATTGACTATGCCAAAGCCTTTCACTGTGTGGATCACAATAAACCGTGGAAAATTCTGAAAGAGATGGGAATACCAGACCACCTGACCTGCCTCTTGAGAAACCTATATGCAGGTCAGGAAGCAACAGTTAGAACTGGTCATGGAACAACAGACTGGTTCCAAATAGGAAAAGGAGTACATCAAGGCTGTACATTGTCACCCTGCTTATTTAACTTATATGCAGAGTACATCATGAGAAACGCTGGACTGGAAGAAGCGCAAGCTGGAATCAAGACTGCTGGGAGAAATATCAATAACCTCAGATATGTAAATGACACCACCCTGATGGCAGAAAGTGAAGAGGAACTAAAAAGCCTCTTGATGAAAATGAAAGTGGAGAGTGAAAACGTTGGCTTAAAGCTCAGCATTCAGAAAACAAAGATCATGGCATCCGGTCCCATCACTTCCTGGCAAATAGATGGGGAAACAGTGGAATAAGTGTCAGACTTTGTTTTTGGGGACTCCAAAATCACTGCAGATGGTGACTTCAGCCATGAAATTAAAAGATGCTTACTCCTTGGAAGGAAAGTTATGACCAAACTAGATAGCATATTCAAAAGCAGAGACATTATTTTGCCAACAAAGGTCTGTTTAGTCAAGGCTATGGTTTTTCCTGTGGTCATGTATAGATGTGAGAGTTGAACTGTGAAGAAGGCTGAGCGCCGAAGAATTGATGCTTTTGAACTGTGGTGTTGGAGAAGACTCTTGAGAGTCCCTTGGACTACAAGGAGATCCAACCAGTTCCTTCTGAAGGAGATCAGCCCTGGGATTTCTTTGGAAGGAATGATGCTAAAGCTGAAACACCAGTACTTTGGCCACCTCATGCAAAGAGTTGACTCACTGGAAAAGATTCTGATGCTGGGAGGGATTGGGGACAGGAGGAGAAGGGGATGACAGAGGATGAGATGGCTGGATGGCATCACCGACTTGATGGATGTGAGTTTGAATGAACTCTGGGAGTTGGTGATGGACAGGGAGGCCTGGCATGCTGTGATTCATGGGGTTGCAAAGAGTCAGACACGACTGAGCGACTGAACTGAACTGAACTCATTTTTCCTGGAAGTCTAGAGAGGCAAGATTTCATGGCTTTACCAGGTAGTTTAGTACCTACGCAGTGTGATCAGCAGAAGTCTTCTAAATTTCTAAGGCCTCATGGCACAATGGTAGGGCATCTGACTCCAGATGAGAAGGTTGTGTGTTCAAATCACGTCAGGGTCACAGTGTTATTTTGGACTTCCCTGGTGGCTCAGACGGTAAAGCGTCTGTCTACAATGCGGTAGACACAGGTTCGATCCCTGGGTTGGGAAGATTCCCTGGAGAAGGAAATAGCAATCCACTCCAGGACTATTTACTGCCTGGAAAATGGACAGAGCCAGTCCATGGGGTTGCAAAGAGTCGGACATGACTGAGAGACTTCACTTCTCTTTATAAGGCAGATACGAAAGCTGTTGACATGGAGATAAGGAATCTTCTGTAATCTTTTTGGAATTTTACCCCAGGCTTCTCTATCCTCTGGAATTCTCCAGACAAGAATACTGGAGCAGGTAGCCATTCCCTTCTCCAGGGGATCTTCCAGGGATCAAACCTAGGTCTCCAGCTTTGCTCTGAGCCACCAGGGATGCCTATAATCTTCTTGGAATTTGAATGAATGAATGAAGTCGCTCAGTCGTATCCCGACTCTTTGCGACCCCATGGACTGCAGCCTAATAGGCTTCTCCATCCATGGGATTTTCCAGGCAAGAGTATTGGAGTGGATTGCCATTTCCTTCTCCAGGAGATCTTCCCTACCCAGGGATCGAACCCAGGTCTCCCGCATTGCAGGCAGATGCTTACTTCAGGTTTAAGTATAATCCTCAACCTTTCTGTTGCACTAAACATTCTCCCTTTTTCTCAGCTCAGTGGAATCTGAATAGCTTACCTACTGATACCTAGGAAAACAGTTCCTTATACACATATACAAATTTAATGTGTTTTCTGCCCCACGTTCACTGAATAAATTATCCTTAGTTCCCTGTGTCGACCAGGAAAATAAATGCCTTTCTTATCCAAGATTTTAAATAAATCACAGTGTGATAAGAAAGAACTGACCCTTAGGGGAAAAAAAAAATTATTGGAGTATAGTTGATTTACAATGCTGTGAAGAATTGACCTTCTAAAGAATGTCTCCCTCTTTCCACAAACCACAAATTTTCCTTCTAGGAACAAAGGTTGCTTTCCGGTCAAAAGGTTGAACGCTGATGCTTCCTGAGTAGCTCTATTAGCTTTCCGTGCTGTAGAACAAATAGAAGACCTTTCAATATCATCTCACAGTTTCTGTGGGGCCGGCATCAGGCACAGCTTAGCTGGTTTCTCTACTCTGGGACTTAGAGGGAGGCCATCACGATGTCAGCTGAGCTGCATTCTCATCTGAAGACTCAGTTGGGAAAGAACCGCCTTCCAGGTTTGCTTGGGTTACTGGCAGAACTCATTTCCCGACAACTATAGAACCGAGGGCTTCTGTTTGTCGTTGACTGTTGTCCGTCTAGTCAAGGCTATGGTCTTTCCTGTGGTCGTGTATGGATGTGAGAGTTGAACTGTGAAGAAAGATGAGCGCTGAAGAATTCATGCTTTTGAACTGTGGTGTTGGAGAAGACTCTTAAGAGTCCCTTGGACTGCAAGAGGATCCAACCAGTCCATTCTTAAGGAGATCAGCCCTGGGATTTCTTTGGAAGGAATGATGCTGAAGCTGAAACTCCAGTACTTTGGCCACCTCATGGGAAGAGTTGACTCATTGGAAAAGACTCTGATGTTGAGAGGGATTGAGGGCAGGAGGAGAAGGGGACGACAGAGGATGAGATAGCTGGATGGCATCACTGACTCGATGGATGCGAGTCTGAGTGACCTCCGGGAGTTGGTGATGGACAGGGAGGCCTGGCGTGCTGCGATTCATGGGGTCACAAAGAGTCAGATACGACTAAGCGACTGAACTGAACTGAACTCTTGGCTGAAGGCCACCCTTGGCTCCCAGAGGCTGCAAGTGGTTTCCTGCTGAATAGCCTTCCTCAGCTTGGCTGCTTACTTCATCAAGCCGACAAGGAGAATGCCTAGCGTGAATCTGTCCGCATCATGGAGTTTTATAGAATGTAACGTTGTCATGGAAACGACATCCTGACACACTTGCCATATTCCGTTGGTTAGAAACAGTCATTAGTTTCAGCCCAAACTCAGGACGACAGGATTACATGAATGCATATGCTATGCTAAGTCATTTCAGTCGTGTCCGACTCTGTGTGACCCCAAGAGACGGCAGCCCACCAGGCCTCCCCGTCCCTGGGATTCTCCAGGCAAGAACACTGGAGTGGGTTGTCATTTCCTTCTCCAATGCATGAAAGTGAAAAGAGAAAGTGAAGTTGCTCAGTCATGTCTGACTCTTAGCAACCCCATGGACTGCAGCTCACCAGGCTTCTCTGTCCGTGGGATTCTCCAGGCAAGAGCACTGGAGTGGGGTACCATTGCCTTCTCCGACATGAATGCATGAATACCAGTAAACAGGGATCACTGGAGATCACCTTTGGGTCTGCCCAGCACAGCCGACTTGAATCCTTTCTTCATAGAGATGGAGTATGTGACTGAACAATTTAATAAAGAAAGGCTAACCTATCTTTCAGTATTTTATGTTATCTATTTTCTTTCTTCATTACTCCTCAAAATAGCATTTATATGAGTTATTTATTGCTGTTTAACAAACCATGTCCCCCAAATAGTGGCTTAAAACAGCAACTATTTGCTTATTATTCTGAGGGTCAGCAATTTGGGCTGGCCTCAGCTAGGCTGTTCTGCTGGTCTCCTTGTATGACTGGAGTCAAACTGCAGCTTGACATGGGTTGGTTGCTTTAACACAGACTCACTTGCATCCAAGTGAGTGGTGCTGGCTGTAGGTCATGGAAATTGGTGCTGGCTGTAGGTCTCCAGTAGGCTGGCCTGGTCTTCACATGGAATCTGAGTTCCAGGAGGCAAAGAAGCTACAAAGCTCATATGTTGTACAATATCATTTCTGTCACATTCTACTGATCAAAGGTAAGCCAGATGCAGCAAGTGAGAAAATAGACTCCACCTCTTTTCCTTTCTAGACTTGTGTGAATTTCAAAACTGAAAAACCCTGCAAGATATTTACCTGATAGCTACTACAAACTATCCATCCTCCCATACAGAGCATTTCTTAGCTGGTTAAAGATTCAGTGGCATTTAATGTTTGTTATTGCTAAAGTAGTTAATTGATCTTTGCTTAAATAAGCTACTATCTCCACATACCTTCGCATGTTAGTATGAAATGTTGCTAGGTTTATTCTTAATAAATGCCCATTTTAATATTGCTAGTTTTTTTTCCTTTTTATTTCAACTTTTTATTTTGATAAATACTTCTAAGCATTTAGTAAATAAGCCATAAAAGTTTTAGATGAACACTGTAGGTGAACTCTTTTGTAAGACTGAAAAGGAGAATCTTTTCTTACTATCACATAAAATCCAGAGTCATGAAAGAAAACATTAATAAATTCAATTCCATAAAAATCAAAAATTCCTGAAAGAAAAAAAAAATGACAGTCAAGACACATGGCAAACAGGAGCACAACAGGTTAACAGATCATTCCCATAAAAACAAATAGAGTTGGCTCTTAAATATGACAAAGAGCTAACTTTATTAATAATGAAGGAACATTAAAAGTACACAGATAAAACCATTTCACCAATTAACTTGGAAATATAACATGTAGGCAAACGCATGGCGGAACCATGTATGAAATGACACAGGTAGGTGTGTTCATTGTAACGTAGAAGCGAAAGACTGGAAATAATAATCAAATGGTTCCTCAATGGGAGAGTGATTAACACACAATGGAAGACCATAGCCTGTGAAAATGAGTGAGGAAGCTCTGTGTGCTAAAAAGAAAAGATCTCTGATATACATTGTATAGAGAAAAATACAAATAGCAGAAAGGTTTACATAATATGCTGCCTTCCCTGTAATAAAGGGAAGAACAAAAGAATACATATTCATATTTTGTTTATATGTGTATTGTTAAAGCCCTGGAAAGATACAGACAAAATTAACAAAAAGTAGTAGTACATGATGTGGGAGATAAAACAGGACACAGTGGTGAACAAGGAGATGCTGTATTAGGTTTTTCTATGTGGCCTGACACTTTTTAAAAAATCTACACATACTGTATCTTTCATTTATATTCAATTTTAGATTTACTTTTTCAAAATGTCAGCTCTATTGAGATATAATTCATATATATACAATTTACCTATTTAAATTGTACCAATTAATGTTTTTTAGCCTATTCACAGAGTTGTACAACCATCACCACAATCCATTTTAGAACTTTTTCATCACCTTCACCCAAAAAAGCACCTATGTGTAGCAGCCATGCCCCTCTGCCCCCAAACTCACTCCCTTGGCCCTAGACAACCATGAATCTACTTTTTAAATTTTACTTGGTTATTTTTGACTGTGCTGGGTCTTTGTTGCTTCATGTTGGTTTTCTTTAGTTGTGGCAAGTGTTGGCTACTGTTCATTATGGTGCACGGGCCTCTACTGAGGTGACCTCTCTTGCTGCCGAGCATGGGCTCTAAGTGCGCAGGCTCCGTAGTTATGGCTTCCAGGCTCTAGAGCACAGGCTCAGTAGTGGTGGCTCGCAGGCTTAGCTGCCCCAAGGCACGTGGGATCTTCCTGAACTAAGGAGTGAACCCATGTCTTCTGTCATTGCAAGACAGACTCTTAACTACTGGACCACCAGAGAAGTCCTCCTACCCATATTTTAAAAGTCAAAATTGTGGTATTATTTTGCATTTATGAAAGTGAAAGTGGAGAGTGAAAAGGTTGGCTTAAAGCTCAACATTCAGAAAACGAAGATCATGGCATCTGGTCCCATCACTACATGGGAAACAGATGGAGAAACAGTGGAAACAGTGTCAGACTTTATTTTTCTGGGCTCCAAAAGCACTGCAGATGGTGACTGCAGCCATGAAATTAAAAGACGCTTACTCCTTGGAAGGAAAGTTATGACCAACCTAGATAGCATATTCAAAAGCAGAGACATTACTTTGCCAACAAAGGTTCGCCTAGTCAAGGCTATGGTCTTTCCTGTGATCATGTATGGATGTGAGAGCTGGACTGTGAAGAAGGCTGAGCACCGAAGAATTGATGCTTTTGAACTGTGGTGTTGGAGAAGACTCTTGAGAGTCCCTTGGACTGCAAGGAGATCCAAGCAGTTCATTCTGAAGGAGATCAGCCCTGGGATTTCTTTGGAAGGAATGATGCTAAAGCTGAAACTCCAGTATTTTGGCCACCTCATGCGAAGAGTTGACTCATTGGAGAAGACTCTGGTGCTGGGAGGGATTGGGGGCAGGAGGAGAAGGGGACGACAGAGGATGAGATGGCTGGATGGCGTCACTGACTCGATGGATGTGAGTCTGAGTGAACTCCGGGAGTTGGTGATGGACAGGGAGGCCTGGTGTGCTGTGATTCATGGGGTGGCAAAGAGTCGGACACGACTGAGCGACTGATCTGATCTGAACCCCTTTTCTAGAAGCTCATGATACCTCTTAAGTACCATGTGGGAGGTTTTTACAATATCTTCCTAAGGTTTACCACAACATTTCTTTCATATTTGTTGCTACTCTGTTATCCTCTCCCCAACAAAGCCCCTCCCATCAATTCACAAACAAAATTCAGAACGTATTCCACATGAATTGAACAGGGAAAGCTCTTCTGAATAAAGCATACTGACCATATGAAACATATGAAACAAGATTCAGATACAAAACACTAATTTTACTAAAAGTTAACCTAGTCAAAATAGAAATGATGACTTTGACTAGATTATTTCTTCCCACCAAAATGAACTGAGAATGCAAGAAAGTTATCTTAATAGGTAATTTAGCAGTGTTCATAATATTCTTAATAATGACTACATCTTCTTTAACTCAAAATCCCAGTAAAACTTTACTTTGACCCACTTAATTAATAAATAAGATAGTGGAATGTAAGTAACTCTATTTCCTTCTTTTAAGAAAGGGATGTTCAGATAAGTCAAAATTTAAAAAATAATAAGTAATCTTAAATTTGACATTGAAATTGGGGTCTTTGGGGGCTTTTTAACAGTTGCTTGATTAGATAGGTTTGGGTCTGGGTTTTTAATTATTATTATTCTTGCATTTGTAGAAGAAATGGGCTTTGGAAATTTTATTCTCAACCAACTATAGAAGATCTGGTTGAGGAAGACCTGGGAAGATCAGTTTCTCCGTCTCTGCATTGCTTAACTGCTATTATATTCTATTGATATTTCAGATCCAGTCATCAGCTCTTCTCTGCTACCTCTCAAAACCAAGCCATGGACAACAGCTGGCCTACATCTGCCCCAAAATCAAGAGAGGGACTCTATAGCTCCTCTTCTTAAACCTGAGTAGAACTTGAGACTGCCTCAACAACTAGTGTGTGCGTGCTAAGTCATTTCAGTCGTGTCTGACTCTTTGCAACCCTATAGACTGCAGCCCTCTTAGGCTTCTTTGTCCATGGGATTTCCGAGGCAAGAATACTGGAGTGGGTGGCCATGCCCCTCACCAAGGGATCTTCCCGAGCCAGGGATTGAAACTGTATCACTTACACCTCCTGCATTGGCAGGTGGGGTTTTGTTTCTGCTTTTTTTACCACTAGCAATACCTACTTCTGCTTTGTTCTCTAAGGGTGATGGTTCTTGGAATCAACTGCCATACTATGAGGAAATCCAAACAGTCTAAACTGTTCAGAGGTCCCCTAGAAAGACCTCTGGGGAGGCCCCTGGTCCACGTGTCTGGCTGAGCTCCCAGTTAGCAGCACAGTTTGCAAGCCATGTGAGTGAGGGGTCCTGAAAGGGAATCCTGGCCTTCAGCTGACCCATCCCGGCTGATGCCACATGGAGCAGAGACGAGCCATCCACCTTTGAGAAACAGAGAACTGAAACGCCAGGTAGGAAAGATTTTCCTGGCTGGAACTGCTCTAGAGTGGAATCTGGTACAGATTCAGATTCACAGGACCTCCCTCTTTCTGAGGTAAATCAACCAAGCCAAGAATCAAGAGGAATTGTTAACTGCCAGAAGAACTCCGAACCTTCTGTCAGCCTCCCTCATCTCAACAAGTAATTTAGTGAAAGTTAAGTCATTGATGGACACCAGGGCCAGGAGCAGTATGACTGAGAAGCACAAGCAGGTTCATGAGGCAGTCTGGAAGAGAAGAAAGTGGATAAGCTCTCAAGAGACGGGGTGAGACCCCTCCAACTGTGAGGGCAGGACCGAAAAAGACAAGCCAGTTAAGTGACTTCAGCTGACTTTGAGTAGCTGCCTCAGAAATTGTCTCTTGTTTTTTAGTTCTCCAAAGCGGGTGTGGGTGGGATGAAGTCAGATGCCAAAGAAGTTCAATGAGTTTAGTACTTCTTGTTTTTAGAGGATTGCCTGCACCAAACAATCTTTCGAAAATTACGCAAGTAACAAACACATTCTTATGATAAAAGATTCAAACTAGAATCAATTCCAGAGAACACCTTTCATCCTCATCCCCATTTTCACATCTCTCCTCCCAATCAGCCAGGACTGTGGTGTGGCCCCCATCCTTCCATCCCCACTCTATGCATTTACATGTGACACATACACGTATGTTATACAGATGTGAAAGGACTGTGTTGTATGGGTTGTGCTGCTTGTTGCTTTTTTCACATAACAGTGTGTCTTCGAATCTCCCTATATCAGTGCGTTTAACTCTATCTCATTCTTTTTATTTTTTAAATTACTTTTTATTGATGTATAGTTGCTTTAGAATGTTGAGTTGGTTTCTACTGTACAGAAAAGTGAATCAGCAATACATACATCCGCTCTTTTTTTGGATTTCCTTCCCATTTAGGTCACCACAGAGCACTGAGTAGGTTTCTCTGAGCTTTACAGTAGGTTTTCATTAGATATCTGTTTCATATATAGTATCAATAGGATATATATGTCAATCCCAATCTCCCAATTCATCCCACCCACCCACTTGCCCCTAGGTGTCCATAACATTTGTTGTCTCTGTGTGTCTCTATTTCAGTTTTGCAAATAAAATCACATATGCCATTTAGATTCTACATATACGCACTGATATACAATATTTGGTTTTCTATCACATTCTTTTTGCTGTACTGTATTTCACAGTATGAGCAAACAATTTAATCTGTTCAGTAATGATGAGGACACCTACCTTATTTCTAAATGTTCAACTATACCAACAGTGCTGTGAGAAGCCCCTCTGTGCAAACATCTGCCTGCCAAGCGTTTCTGTAAGACTGATTCCATATCTCAGATTGAGTGTGGGCTCATGAATAAAGCAGCTCATGTCCTGGTGTATTTCTCTCGTTGACATAACATTCACATAGTCTCTGATATCCTTTTCTCCTTTGCCTTTAAGGACCGTTTCTTGAGTGACTGCTCTAGAAGGTTTCTACTCCCTAAAGAAACAGAAGACTCCAGTGACAGGAAAATTAAGCTCTGCAGAAGCTGAGGTTAAATAAGACACACAATTTGAGATGAGCCACAGGAAAGCAATTTTGGTCTCCCCAAGAGTTTCTTTAGAAAGATGGCCTTGACATACGTTTACCTTTCTTAGTTCCCCTACTATTTTTACTTATTTTGGCAAAATTAAGACTTGATTATAAATATATTCTTTTAAAATAAAAGAAACCTTATAACATGAATGTAGAAGGTTTCAGCTAAAAGTAGCCGTCTTCTGCCCCTGTATATGACCATCCGGGATGAACGGCATATACCCTTGGAAGCGTCATTAACTCCTTTACCCTGTTAACCTCCTCTCAGACAGATGTATTTGCCTCATGGTACTAACTGATGCCTCACGACCTTAGAAGCTTAATGCCTCTTCCAAGGCTCATCTGGCCAAGTCTAAATCTAATCACCAGGCTTCCCAGATAGCTTAGTGGTAAAGAATCTGCCTGCCAATGCAGGAGACACAAGTTCGATCTCTGGGTTGGGAAGATCCCCTGGAGAAGGAAATGGCCACCCACTCCAGTGTTCTTGCCTGGAGAATTCCATGGCCAGAGGAGCCTGGTGGTCTACAGTCCACAGGATCACAAAGAGTCAGATATGACTTAGCAGCTAAATGTTAACAACAAGAAAATCATAGCTAAGCAGCCTTTGGATCTGGTTTACCAGCTTTACTTATTTAAGTTTTTTGTTTTTTTTAATATGTACTTATTTGGCTGCACCAGGTCTTTGTTGGTGCAAGTGGCATCTAGCTCCCTGACCAAACCTGGGCCTCCTGTATTGGGAGCATGGAATCTTAGCCATCGGACCACCAGGGGAGTTCCTTTTTCAGTTCAGTTCAGTTCAGTTGCTCAGTCATGTCCGACTCTTTTCGACCCCATGGACTGCAGCATGCCAGGCTTCCCTGTCCATCACCAACTCCCAAAGTGCTCAAACTCATGTCCATCGAGTCAGTGATACCATTCAACCACCTCATCCTCTGTCGTCCCTTTATCCTTCTGCCTTCAATCTTTCTCAGCATCAGGGTCTTTTCCAATGAGTCAGATCTTCACGTCAGATGGCCAAAGTATTGAAGTTTCAGCCTCAGCATCAGTCCTGCCAATGAATATTCAGGACTGATTTCCTTTAGGATGGACTGGTTTGATCTCCTTGCAGTCCTAGGGACTAAGAGTCTTCTCCAACACCACTGCTCAAAAGCATCAATTCTTCAGCGCTCAGCTTTCTTTATAGTCCAACTCTCACATCCATACATGACTACTGGAAAAACCATAGTTCTGACTAGATGGATCTTTGTTGGCAAAGCAATGTCTCTGCCTTTTAATATGCTGTCTAGGTTGGTCATAGCTTTTCTTCCAAGGAGCAAATGTCTTTTAATTTCACAGCTGCAGTCACCATCTGCAGTGACTTTGGAGCCCAAGAAAATAAAGTCTATCACTGTTTTCATCGTTTCACCATCTATTTTCCATGAAGTGATGGGATCGGACGCCATGATCTTAGTTTTTTCAAAGTTGAGTTTTAAGCCAGCTTCTTTACTCTCCTCTTCTCACTTCTACCAGTTTTACTTTTATCTATTTGTCTCAATAAGGGTTGAGGAGGGGGAGGTAGAAAACCAATAGGTTAGGTTTGCCTTTTACAAAGGTCAGACCAGTGGGAGGTTTCAAAGGCAAAGCTAATTATAAGTCAACCTTTGTTCTGGGGCCTGACATAACTGAATTGAATTCCACCTATCATGTCAGTAAAACCATAGCATTTCGTCCAGCTATGTCAAAGATACACCTACCATTCTAAGAAGGGTTTTCTTCCTCAACCATAATTCCTCAGAGCTGTGATAGTCCCACTCCAGTTGCCACAGATGTTTTCTGTCCCTCATGAGAAAAGTCTCTTTGTAAAGGTGGTCCATTTGTTTGCTTGTTTACTGAGAGGCATCTTTCAAATTGCCTAACTCCAAGAATTGTTTGCTTGTGTATAGTAGGAAAATAAACCTAAAAAGGCAACTGCAATTTGAACTAAAATTCTTATCTCGGGAATAGGAGCTTGGTTAGGAATCAACATTTAGAGAGATGAGATTGAGGCCATCAGTTTGCTGTCTAAGGGGACTGATACTGAATCAAAGGAGATGAAGTGGTAGACGTGGACTGGCTGCTGTGCTCTCACCACTCTGCTTACGTTTCATGAGGGGAAGAAGAGATGGGAGAAACAAGTGATGTGCTATAAACAAGATCCCACCATCTTCCATTTCCTTTTTCTTTTTTTTTTGACAATGAAGAAATAGTTTTATGAGACAGTTAAGAAGCCACTAAGATACTTCAAAGGTATTACCTTCAATTATGCGTCCTATCTTCTTTTCAGGGAATATTCAGCTACCTATAGCTACCACCAATGCAGCAAACCCTCATTTGAATTCTTTTAATAATGCACCAACAAAGAAAACATTGTTTGCAAAGTTGCTCTGGTATCCCCCAAGCTTCACTGTGGCCCCACGGATCCCTTAGCCCTGGAGGCCAACGTCTCTTGGACAGTCTCGAGTGGGGTCCCTTCTATCTTCCTTTATTTATAATCAGAAAGTTTCACTTTATTGTATCAATGTTCATATCCACATTCATGGGCCATGCCTAACCCACGACAAAGTGACTTCTCAAAACACTCAATATTCAGTATCCAGCCAAAGTCACCATATCCTGAGACCCATTACCATGCTCTTTCATTAAGCAAGAGCTGTGAAGCGAAGTGAAAGTCACTCAGTCATGTCCTACTCTTTGTAAACCCATGGACTATACTGTCCAATGGAATTCTCCAGGCTAGAATACTGGAGTGGGTAGCCTTTCTCATCTTCAGGGGATCTTCCCAACCCAAGGATAGAACCCAGGTCTCCCACGTTGCAGGCAGATTTTTTTTTACCAGCTGAGCCACAAGGGAAGCCCAAGCAAGAGCTGTAATGCTTCCAAATTATCCTTTTGTTCTTCCTCAGGCATCTCTTCCCACATGGCCCACCCAGCCATCTACTCTTAGATCCCTGGGTGGGCTTCAGGGGAGTTCTCTGAAACACACCTCTTCCTTAAGTTACAGATGGGCCTGAGACATAGGCCTCTTCTACTCTCGTGTGTGCACGCTCAGTCATATCTGACTCTTTGTGACCCCATGGACTGTAGCCCGCCAGGCTCCTTTTGTCCATGGGATGCTCAGATTCCCCAAATCAATGTTGTGGGTTGTGGGGCAGTGGAGTCCTCACCTTCCTCTGCTCACACTCAGGGAGCTCAATGGGTAGGAGTGGGGTGCTTCCCCCCATCCCTTGCTCTCTGCTGACTCTCCTTCCTAGCCAGGGGACCTTGACTAAGAGAGGTTGGGGAGGGTATGTTTGTGTGTGTGAGCGTGTGTGTGTATATGTGCCATGAATTCTTCAGGTCTGGCCACTTGCAGTGGCCGGTAGAATTGCACATGGGGAAAAAAATAGTCATTAACTGTATAAAGTAATCTTCTCTCTTTTTATTCTGTGCTCAGCTGTTTCCAACTCTTTGCGACCCCATGGATTAGAGAGTTTTCAGGCCAGAATACTAGAATGGGTTGCCAATTCCCATTTCAGATCAAACTCACATCTCTTGCGTCTTCTGTATTTGCAGGCAGATCCTCTACCACTGAGCCACTCATTGGAAAAGACTAAAAGTAAAGTCCTAGCCACCACATTTTCTCCAGTGGTTTGAATCAGACAAGGCATGACTTACCTCCTGAATGAGCTGTTGGGTCCTACTCTGCCCAGGATTTGGAGGGGAGGTATCTGCTGCCCTAAATTCCATATCATCATGCAGTGTTCTTCAGGCAGATTACTGCAAACTGGTTCACTCAACACCCTCTCCAGCCTCCTCCTAGCACACAAATACTTATAGAATCCTAAGTATATGTTACATGCTATTTTAATTGCTTTATATTTATTTATAATAATAATTATTATTATTTGCCATGCAATGAGGGCTGTGGGATCTTAGTTCCCCAACCAGGGATTGAACCTGTGCCCCCTTCAGTGGAAATGCAGAGTCAACCACTGGATCACCAGGTAAGTCCCACTTTACTAATTTGTGCCCTCCTCATAAAACCCCTAAGAGGTGGATACCATATTATCTCCATTCTCCAGATGGGGAAAGTGAGGTCAAGAGAAGTTAAGTAACTTCCCAAAGTCACAGAGCTAGTAATTCTAGTAACAAATAACTCTAGTCACCAGCTATCGTCAGAGTTGGAACTGACACAGTTTCAGGATTCCGAATCTGTGTCATTGATCACTGCGCTGTGCTGCCATGGGCCAAAACCAACCCTGTTAGCTGAAAATGGGGAAAATCAATCTTCCTAAATATTTCATCATTAGACTCAAAACTATTTTACCTAACAATTTTAGTGACCAAAAGAATCAGAGTTTATAATGCACATTCGTTTCCTTAAAAAAGAGCCTTGTTCCCCAAAGCATCATGCAAAAGCAAAACGTAGAACATTTTAAACTGGAACTCCTTGGTGATCTGCTGATAAGAATATGGCAAAATTCCTTATCAGATTTGTCAGTAACTGTTCTATTAAAAAAGATCTGTCAGCTCTTGCAAGGTCATCCCCCTTTAAATTTCTCTTTCAGCTTATGCATCCAGACTGTCTCCAGCTCAGCAGTAAGTAGCTTTTATTACATTTTATTCACTTATTTATTATTATTGGCCCTACTGTGTGGTATGTGGGCTCCTAGTTCCCTGACTAGGGACTGATCCCACAACCCTGCATTGGAAGTGTGGAGTCTTAATCACTGGACCACCAGGGAAGTCCCTGCTGCTGCTGCTGCTAAGTCACTTCAGTCGTGTCCAACTCTGTGCGACCCCAGAGACAGCAGCCCACCAGACTCCACACCCTCCCCCCACCCCCACTGGAGTGGGTTGCCATTTCCTCCTCCAATGCATGAAAGTGAAAAGGTAGCCTTTATTTTTACAAAATTTGTGACTTGTTCTCCATATAAGGAGCTTCTGACTGAGTGTATTAGCCAACTATTGCTGCATAACAAATGATCTGCAAATGGTAGCTTTAAATGACAAAACAGTTTTATTATCTCATAGCTCCTAAAGATCAAGAATCTGGTCATGGCTTAGCTGAGTGCTCTGCCTCAAGTTCTCTTGTAAGACTGCTGGTTTCCAGTAGGGCTAGACCTTAATGCTATGCTATGCTAAGTCACTTCAGTCGTGTCCGACTCTTTGTGACCCCATAGACGGCAGCCCACCAGGCTCCCCCGTCCCTGGGATTCTCCCGGCAAGAACACTGGAGTGGGTTGCCATTTCCTTCTCCAATGCATGAAAGTGAAAAGAGAAAGTGAAGTTGCTCAGTCATGTCTGACTCAGCGATCCCATGGATTGCAGCCTACCAGGCTCCTCCATCCGTGGGATTTTCCAGGCAAGAGTACTGGAGTGGGGTGCCATTGCCTTCTCCAAGACCTTAATAGATTTCCTTAATAGGCTTCCAGTAGGGCTGGACCTTAATATTCAGCTGGGGGAGGGAGGGTCTGTTTCCAGGCTTACACCTGGTTGTTATTTGACCTTATGTCCTCAATACCGTTAACCAGAGACATCAATTTCTTGCCATGTGGACCTCTCCAAAGATAGCTCACAAAATGACAGCTTGCTTCCCTAGAAACCAAGTGCTCCAAACATGAGAGAGAGAGAGAGATGAAAGTCACAGTCCTTTGTAACTAATCCCTTTTGCCATACCCTATTTGTCAGAGGAAGTCACTAGGTCCAGCCCACACTCAGGGAGAGAAGATTCACAAGGACATGACCATTGGGACCCATTCTGGAGTCTGCCTGCCACACTGAGTAATCTTCTTCTTCCCGATCCTTGTTGTCCTTACCATCTTGTCTTTTTAAATTCATTCATTCATTCATTCATTTGGCTGTGTTGGGTCTTAATTGCAACAGGCAGGACCTTCACTGCATCATGCAGGATCTTTAGGTACAATGCAGGGACTCTCCAGTTGCAGCCCACAGGCTTAGCTGGTCCCTGGGTGCATAATGAAGCCTGGGGGGGGGGCTGGGTGGGCGGGGGTAGGGTAGTAGGGGGAGTCTTCCACAACCATCTCCTTGTTTGGACGTGTTCATATATTAGATTCCTAGATCTACAACCTGTAGCATTTAGAGGCAAGAAGCTCCCCTCCCTCAGAATGTGCCTGTATCCTCTCCGGCATATCCTGGGAAGCCCTTTGTCCTGTGGGTGCTCTGCTGAACAACACGGAGTTAGAGGAATTGTGCAGGAAAAGACTCAAGTCTTCCCAGTGAGTGTCTAGGTCTAGGAAAGGCAGCTGAATAGAGTATAATGCCACAGGACTGTCAGGCTTGCTGTACTCTTAATTAAGCCTTTGTTCTGAGTAGTCTTGGAGACACAAGCTGAGATGTGGAGAGGGCTGTGAAGGCAGGTGGTTTGGGTAGAAGAGAATGAGAAAGGGTAGAAGTGGATAAGAAAGGTGAAGATGACATTCTGTTAACCCCCTGTGGGAGCTCCGCCATTCATGTCATCCCTCTGGGCTTGAGTTTGTCCTCTCAGAAATAACAGGGCTGAAGCAGATAATCTACACATTTTATGGGTAAATGACCAGCAGGAAGAATTCATGAGAAGGCTAGACAGGAATGTGTTTGGCTGTTGTGAAAAGGAAAGGGGGATAGGTCAGTGCTGAGTTACTAGGAAGCTACTGAAAATAGTTTATGAGATTAAAAAATATCATACTGTATACTTTTTCTAATAAAATTTCATTTTGGTGTGAAGATTTTTTTTTGTAAATACAGAGCTCCTTTCCTTCTGGAAACAACCACCTACTATTACCAAAAGGTATGTGTGGGGGTTCGGGGTGCTTGCCGCTCAAAAGCCAGTAAACAGGCTGGCTTGGTGGTAAGGAAAGTTTGCCTTATTTCAGATGCCAGCAACTGGGGGGAAGGGTGGTAGACATCTATCCAAAGGCCGACTTCCCACCCTGACAAGTAGGGGGTGAAAGCACTTATAGGCAGAGTGGGGGATGGGCAACATGAAGAAACAGCACAGTCATCTCTGTCATCTTCAAATTGGTCATCAGTGGTCTGGCTAACATTGTCTTGGTTGTTTTAGGTACAGTTCATCTTTAGTTCTGGCGTGCACTTGTTCCCATTTCTTTGCAGTCAGTTCTCGGAATTGTGATAGTTCAAGTCCTGGGTACAGTCTGGTCCTCATGTCGTTAACTTCTCCAACCCGGTGTTTTGGTATCTATAAGACAGCTCACAGGATATGGCTCAGAATATTATCTACAGCCCTTGAGAAAGAACTAAAGGTCCTTGACTATGTTTAATGACTGCCTTAGTCTCCTTAGTGTTTTTCTTTGTTTCAGCATTTCTCATTTCTCTGATTAAACTTATTTTTTAACTAAAGTTTTCCACCAGCAATAGGCAAGCAGAGGACATGTTGGGGGGGGGGGGGGGGGGCAAGGACCATATGGTCCTGCTCCATTTCACTACTGTTCTTTTTCCTTTCATTTCATTCATTCATTTCATTCATGCTGCATGGCATGTGGGATCTCAGTTCTTTGACCATGGATTGAACCTGCACCCCTTGTATTTGATGCAGAGTCTTAATCACTGAACTGCCGGGGAAGTCCCTGCTGCTGCTGCTAAGTTGCTTCAGTCGTGTCCAACTCTGTGCGACCCCAGAGACGGCAGCCCACCAGGCTCCCCCGTCCCTGGGACTCTTCAGGCAAGAACACTGGAGTGGGTTGCCATTTCCTTCTCCAATGCATGAAAGTGAAAAGTGAAAGTGAAGTCGCTCAGTCGTGTCCGACTCTTAGCGACCCCATGGACTGCAGCCTTCCAGGCTCCTCCGTCCATGGGACTTTCCAGGCAAGAGTACTGGAGTAGGGTGCCATTGCCTCCTCCGAGGGAAGTCCCAACCACCTACTATTCTTCTCTTCAATCCCTTCCCTACCACACACACATATACACACCATTCACATGATAACCAGGGAAGCCACCATGTTAGTGCACCATGATCCTGCCTCTGTCTGCAGGGCACCGGTGCACTTATCTGAGCTGGGACAGTCCTAATCCTTAGTTGATTTGGATCTAGAGACAGGTGGTCTAGTCTGTCTTAAGTCATGTCCCAGGACCATGAACTGTGAAGTCAAGGCATGCAAGGACTACATTTTCTCTTACTTGGACCAGAGAAAATTGGTCTGAAAGTAATGATGAAACTAAGCAGACATACAGAGGAAAGCCACTGAGGTGGAGAAAGAACATAGGCAATGTTTGCATTTCTGGTTCAGTAATTGCTGAGGCTGGCCTGGTTTCTAGTCATTTAGTTTCGGAGATACAACAGGATTCTCATAACTTCCCCCTCTGGTTAAAGTATATTTTATTTGAGTTTCTGTCTCTAGCAACCAAAGTGGGGAAAAACTCCTGACTTATTCACAAGTTCATTATAGAAGCAATTGTTAAATTATTAAAAATGTAAAGTGAAAGTGTTAGTCGCTCAGTCACGTCCAACTCTTGGTGACTCCATGGACTGTGGCCGCCAGGCTCCTCTGTCCATGGAATTCCCTCATGCAAGAATACTGGAGTGGGTTACCATTTCCTTCTCCAGGGGATCTTTCTGACCCAGGGATCAAGCCCAGGTCTCCTACATTGCAGGCAGATTACTTACTGTCTGAGCCACCAGGGAAGCCTATAAGGAAGAATATAAAAAATGACCAATAATTCTACGAGTTTGAGTTTTCCTAACATTTTGGAATATTTTTCCTGTTACCTTTTTCATGCATTTTTGTAAAGGAAATTAGAAATGTGACAGAGGTTTTGAATTCAAGCTTTTTTCACTTAAGGATGATGTTGTGAGCATTTTCTTGTGTCAATTAATATACTCTTCATAAACAACATTTTTGCAACGGTATGACAATTTATGTTCATAAGAAGTGACTGGATTTCGTTGACATTTTGGAAAGATTCTGGCTTCAGAGTGGAGATCAACTTGGAGATTAACATCCATCAAGACAAAATGAGAGATGGTGAGAGAGCAGTCCAGGTGCTGCCCAAGCTGGTTAAGATGCGTGTGGTAACAGTGAGGATGGAGAGAAGAGGAAGGCCATTCAGAAGTCCTGTAGTAGGTAGACCCATAGGGCATGGGTTTAATGAGGGTCAGGGAACAGGGAAAGAAGACATCCAGAGCAGCGAAGTGAATGGTACAGCCATTCATGAGGACACAACTCTGGAGGAGAAGCAAGTTTGGAAGGAATAAAATGAGTTTAATTTTGGATATGTTGAGTTCTAAGTGCTTTGCAGACATTCAACTCTTGCTACACGGTAGCAAGGAGAAGACAAATATCTGGAGTAGAGGCAGGAGATAAGGACTGGGGAGTCACTCATATTCACATGGTGATTAAAGAGGAATGAATGACATCATCCAGGAAGAGGGTTAAGAGGGAGAAGGGACCTGAGGAGAATAGAAGAAAGAATCTCTGTCAAGGAGACTATGAAGCAGCAGCCAGAGGGGTAGGAAGAAAACTAGGAGAGTGTATTATCATGGCACCCAAGAGAAGAGATTTACTCAAGGAGGAAATGGCCGACAGTGCTGGCCACCAAGGGAGTCAGTCAAAGTCTGGCAGGTGTTGATGGCCACCTCCCCAGTGCCCACTTCCCCCTTCTTGCCTTGGCATGCTCAATCCTAACTGCTCCACAAGATGAGAACTGAAAAGTGTCCTTTGGGCTTGGTGACACAGAACTCACTGGGTTCTTGAGATAACAGTCTTAGAAGTTTGGGGATGGGAACTTCCCTGTGGCTAAGGGAAGTCCAGTGGCTAAGACTACATACTCCCAGTGCAGAGGGCCTGGTTCCATCCCTGGTCAGGGGACTAGATCCCACATGCCACAACTGAGAGTTGGCATGCCACAACTGAGAGTTGGCATGTCACAATGAAGATCGAATATCTCGAGTGCTGCAGCTAAGACCTGGCACAGCCAAATAAATAATTTTTTTTTTTTTTTAAAAAAAGGAAGTTTTGGGTGGACTGAGAAGTGAATGTGAGATGGGACAGTGCTGGAGGGCAGGCATGGGGGTGGGGAGCATAGATGGAGGAGGAAGATAGGATCAAGACACGGCTTTTGTTTGTTTTGAGATAAGCTAGAGTGAGTGGGGCTCATTGTAATACTGATGGACAGGATCAGTAGGGACTAAATGACCGGTGTAAGTCGCTCTGTTGTGTCCAATTCTTTGTGACCTCATGGACTGTAGCCTGCCAAGCTCCTCTGTCCAGGGGATTTTCCAGGCAAGAATACTGGAGTGGGATACTCCAGGGGATCTTCCTGACCCAGAGATCAAACCCAGGTCTCCTGTATTGCAGGCAGATTCTTTACTGTCCGAGCCAACAAGGAAGCCCAGGACTGTCTCCCTGAACTAAAGGACCAGGGAGACAGAAAATAATAGAGAGCAAAGGTTCCTGAGAAGATAATAGGTAACGGTAGCCAGGGTTCTGGAGAAGGCAATGGCACCCCACTCCAGTACTCTTGCCTGGAAAAATCCCATGGATGGAGGAGCCTGGTAGGCTGCAGTCCATGGGGTCGCAAAGAGTTGGACACGACTGAGGAACTTCACTTTGACTTTTCACTTTCATGCATTGGAGAAGGAAATGGCAACCCACTCCAGTGTTCTTGCCTGGAGAATCCCAGGGACGGGGGAGCCTGGTGGGCTGACGTCTATGGGGTCACACAGAGTCGGACACAACTGAAGTGACTTAGCACTTAGCAGCCAGTGTTCAGGTCATGGAGTCCTGGGATTCCATGTGGGTAGAGGCAGTGAAGTCTTCCAGAGCAACAGAGAGAAAAACAGTGGAAGAAAGGCAGTGGAAACCCAGGAATGATGGGGAGTGTGGACTGGGAGGCACAACCTCCCTGAACAAAGCTGAGTTAGGTCCGTAGAGCTAGACAGGATTTCCTTCCTATCTTCTCTATTAATAAATCCTATCTTCTTGATGTGGTACACATATACAGTGGAATATTACTCGGCCAGAAAAAGGAGCAAAATTGGGTTATTTATAGAGATGCAGATGGATCTAGAGTCTATCATACAGAGTGATATAAGTCAGAAAGAGAAAAACAAATATTATATATTGATGCATATATGTGGAATCTAGAAAAAATGATACAGATGAATATATTTGTAGGGCGAGAATAGAGATGCAGCCATACAGAATGGACATGTAGGCACAGGGGCGGAAGGGGTGGCAGGATGAACTGGGAGGGTAGCACGGACATACACACTGCTGTGTACAGTGGAGAGCTAGTGGGAGGCCGCTGCACAGCACAGGGAGACCAGCTGGTGCCCTGTGACGATGCAGAGGGGTGGGGTGGGGCGCCGCGAGGAAGGCTCAGGAAGGAGGAGATATATGTGTACATACAGCTGATTCACTTTGTTGTACAGCAGAAACTAACATAACACTGTAAAGCAGTTATGTGTGTGTATGCTCAGCTGTGTCTGACTCTTTGCAACCCCCTGGACTGTAGCCTGCCAGGCTCCTATATCCATGGAGTTTTCCTGGTAAGAATACTGGAGTGGTTTGCCATTTTCTCCTCCAGGGGATCTTCCTGCCCATGGATCACACCTACATCTCTCGCGTCTCCTACATTGGCAGGCGGATTCTTTACCACTATGTCACCTTAAAGCAATTATACTCCAATAAAAAATTTCCTATCTTCTCTATTAATCTCCAATGATGGCTCTATTTATAAATATCAAAGCCAATCTTTCATAGTACTATAACAAGTCTGAGACCAAATTTAGACTAAATTCATATCCTCCTGAATTAACTTCTTCAACATGTATTTAGTGGGTTAGAATTATACAGTAAGGTTACAATGTCCAGGCACATCACTTCTGTATCCTATTGAATGTCTCTGATTAAAAGGAACCTCAATTGCCAGAAGCCAGAATGGAAAGAGAAGCCTCAAAAAGAGATCTGTTGGGCGTCCTTGGTGGCTCAGTGGATAAGAATCCACCTGCCATTGCAGGAGACACAGCCACACACTGCATGGATATCCACATGGAATGCCATGAAGTTGGATCCTTACCCTATTTCTGGGTGTTCTATTCTCTTCCATTGATCTGTGTGTCTGTTTTTGTGCCAGCATCGTCATATACCTTATAAGGGGCTGGTATCTAGAACATACAAAGACTCTTAACTCATAAAGACCACACAATTAAAAAATGAACAAAGAATCTGAATAGACATTTTTCCAACTCCAAGGAAAATAGACCTATGGCCAACAAGCCCATGAAAAGATGCTCAACATTGTTAGTCAGTCATCAGGGAAATGTAACTAAAAATACTATTTAACACCCACTTCAGTTCAGTTCAGTTCAGTTCAGTCACTCAGTCGTGTCTGACTCTTTGTGACCCCATGAATGGCAGCACGCCAGGCCTTCCTGTCCATCACCAACTCCTGGAGTTTACTCAAACTCATGTCCATCGAGTCAGTGATGCCATCCAGCCATCTCATCCTCTGTCATCCCCTTCTCCTCCTGCCCCCAATCCCTCCCAGCATGAGGATCTTTTCCAATGAGTCAACTCTTCGCATGAGGTGGCCAAAGTACTGGAGTTTCACCTTTGGCGTCAGTCCTTCCAAAGAAATCCCAGGGCTGATCTCCTTCAGAATGGACTGGTTGGATCTCCTTGCAGTCCAAGGGACTCTGAAGAGTCTTCTCCAACACCACAGTTCAAAAGCATCAATTCTTCGGTGCTCAGCCTTCTTCACAGTCCAGCTCTCACATCCATACATGACCACTGGAAAAACCATAGCCTTGACTAGACAGAGCTTTGTTAGCAAAGTAATATCTCTGCTTTTGAATATGCTATCTAGGTTGGTCATAACTTTCCTTCCAAGGAGTAAGCATCTTTTAATTTCATGGCTGCAATCACCATCTGCAGTGATTTTGGAGCCCCCCAAAATAAAGTCTGACACTGTTTCCACTGCTTCCTCATCTATTTCCTATGAAGTGATGGGACCAGATGCCATGATCTTAGTTTTCTGAATGTTGAGCTTTAAGCCAAATTTTTCATTCTCCTCTTTCACTTTCATCAAGAGGCTCTTTAGTTCCTCTTCACTTTCTGCCATAAGGGTGGTGTCATCTGCATATCTGAGGTTATTAATATTTCTCCCGGCAATCTTGATTCCAACTTGTGCCTCTGCCACCCCAGCGTTTCTCATGATGTACTCTGTATATAAGTTAAATAAGCAGGGTGACAATATACAGCCTTGACGTACTCCTTTCCCTATTTGGAACCAGTCTGTTGTTCCATGACCAGTTCTAACTGTTGCTTCCTGACCTGCATATAGGTTTCTCAAGAGGCAGGTCAGGTAGTCTGGTATTCCCATCTCTTTCAGAATTTTCCACAGTTTATTGTGATCCACACAGTCAAAGGCTTTGGCATAGTCAATAAAGCAGAAATAGATGTTTTTCTGGAACTCTCTTGCTTTTTCCATGATCCAGCGGATGTTGGCAATCTGATCTCTAATTCCTCTGCCTTTTCTGAAACCAGCTTAAACATCTGGAAGTTCACGGTTCGCACACTTCTGAAGCCTGGCATGGAGAATTTTGAGCATTACTTTACTAGCGTGTGAGATGAGTGCAATTGTGCGGTAGTTTGAGCATTCTTTGGCATTGCCTTTCTTTGGGATTGGAATGAAAACTGACCTTTTCCAGTCCTGTGAGTTTTCCAAATAGTTTTCCACCGCTGAGTTTTCTCAAATAGGAAAGTCTGATTATAACCAATACTGGCAAGGTGGGGAGAAATGGCAATCCTCATATATTGCTGAGGAGAGTATAAAATAGTGCAGCTACTCTGGACTACAGTCTGGCAGTTCCTCAAGAAGTTAAACAGACAGTGACTATGTGACCCAGACATTGCATTGTTAGATACCTATCCAAGAGAAATAACATATGTCTGCAAAAAAACTTGCACAAATGTTTCTAACATCATTAGTCATAATAATGTGGAAGATGCGGAATCAACCCAAACCAAGGAATGGGTAAACTTAGTGGTTTGGATGGATATGGACCCATCCAACAGGTGAAATGCCCAAACTAATGAATGGATAAACCAAATGTGATATATCCATAACAACAAGCTATTATTAGGCCACGCAAAGGAATGAAGTTCTGATACGTCCTATATATATTGATGAACCTTGTAAACATTCTGCTAAGTGGAAGAAACTGATCACAGAAGACCACATACATGATTCTGTTTATACGAAATGTCCAAAATAAGCAAATATACAGAGACTGACAGACTACTGGCTGCCTAAAGCTGGCAGATCATGAGCGGTTGGGAAGTGATAGCTAAGGCTGAGATTCTTTTGGAGGTGATGGAAATGTTCTGTAATTGTGGTGATGGCTGCACAACTGTGAATATATTAACAACTATTGCTTTGTACACGTTAAATGGGTGAATTGTATGGTATGTGCATTATATCTCAATAAAGCTGTTACCTGTTACCACCTCCAAAAGAAGAAACTCTCAGCTAAAGATGCTTGCTCCTTGAAAGAAAAATTATGACCAACCTAGACAGCATATTAAAAAGCAGAGACATTAATTTGCCAACAAAGGTCCATCTAGTCAAAGCTATGCTTTTTCCAGTAGTCATGTACGGATGTGAGAGTTGGACTGTATGGACTATCCATATATGGATGTGAATGCCAAAGAATTGATGCTTTTCAACTGTGGTGTTGGAGAAGACTCTTGAGAGCCCCTTGGACTACAAGAAGATCCAACCAGTCCATCCTAAAGGAAATCAGTCCTGAATATTCATTGGAAGGACTGATGCTAAAGCTGAAACTCCAATATTCTGGCCACCTGATGGGAAGAACTGACTCATTTGAAAAGACCCTCATGCTGGGAGGGATTGGGGGCAGGAGGAGAAGGGGACGACAGAGGATGATATGGTTGGATGGCATCACTGACTCAATGGACATGAGTTTGAGTCAACTCCCGAAGCTGGTGATGGACAGGGAGGCCTGGCATGCTGCAGTCCATGGCGTTGCAAAGAGTTGACACAATTGAGCAACTGAACTGACTGAAAGTGCATCTTCCTTCTACCCAGCCTATTCTCTCTGGGAGTCATGAATACTCTGAACCACCTGGTCTAAGAACAGTTCAGTTTGGTTCAGTTGCTCAGTCGTGTCCGACTCTTTGTGACTCCATGAATCGCAGCACGCCAGGCCTCCCTGCCCATCACCAACTCCCGGAGTTCACTCAGACTCATATCCATCGAGTCAGTGATGCCATCCAGCCATCTCATCCTCCATCGTCCCCTTCTCCTCCTGCCCCCAATCCCTCCCAGCATCAGACTCTTCTTTTCCAATGAGTCAACTCTTTGCATGAGGTGGCCAAAGTACTGGAGTTTCAGCTTCAGCATCATTCCTTCCAAAGAAATCCCAGGGCTGATCTCCTTCAGAATGGACTGGTTGGATCTCCTTGCAGTTCAAGGGACTCTCAAGAGTCTTCTCCAACACCACAGCTCAAAAGCATCAATTCTTCGGTACTCAGCCTTCTTCACAGTCCAACTCTCACATCCATACGTGACCACTGGAAAAACCATAGCCTTGATTAGACGGACCTTTGTTGGCAAAGTAGTCTTTGCTTTTCAATATGCTATCTAGTTGGTCATAACTTTCCTTCCAAGGAGTAAGCGTCTTTTAATTTCATGGCTGCAGTCACCATCTGCAGTGGTCTAAGAACAGGGGTACTCAAAAAGGCAGCTCACTGGGACACAGGATGGAACTGTATCTCTGAACTGAGCAGCCATGGGTGTCGGGCTGGAATTCATGGAGCTCAGTTGCCCTTTGTCTTGACAACTTGGCTCGTTTCTGCCTGAGTCAGTCCAGGATAAGTTCTCCTTGTGCTGACAACACACTGAGCCCTTATTCCCTGGCATGTGCTATGTTATTGCAAAGAAAACCGACAAATTTTGAAGCTGCTCACACAGTAGAAGCATAGATCAAACTGGTTAGGCACAGGCAAGAAATGGCATGTGTTACATTACGTTTTTCTTACCACCTACTATAAACAGACGCTGTTTAATGTCTTGGCATTTTGCTCATTTTTTTTTTTTTTTTAATCACAAAACATTTATTTCTTGAATTCTGGCTGTTGTTTCTTGATGTCTCATAGCTCAGAGGATTTGGGGTGGTGGTGCATGTTTGAGAATGTTATTGCACTTGAAAAGGCTGGTGGGGAGCCTTGGAACTGGATGAATATATGGGTGCTCTGGGAATTAAAAACACTACAGGTATTTGATTTTATTTAATTAAACAAAAGGTTCTAATTCACAGTAAGGACTGAATCACATACTCATCTAGTTTAATTTCGCCACTTCCTGGGAGGCAAGGGACAGGGTGAGTCAAATATTCAAGAATTCTGGGAAATCAGGCCCTGTAACCAGAAGCTCTGGGGCAGGATGAAATTCAGCCTCCTAGTAGAAATAAGAAGGGCAGTTAGAAATGCCCACAGGCATTGAGGATATATAGAAATAGTACCCCTTAAGCAAGAGGGGAGCCACAGGTAGTCCCACATTTGGAATCTGGGGAGAAATCAAGAAATTTATCTTGAGGTAGGAGAGAGCTGAAAGGGTTAGTTGTTACAAAAGCCCTTTATGATGCTCTTTGAGGCGCTATTATATAAAATGCTTTGGAACTCTACCTCCTAATTTAGAGGAATTTTCATAAGACCATGCTGAGTGAGGCAAGATAAGGAGATATGGAGACTTCCCTGGTGGTACAGTGGATAAGAATCCTTCTGCCAATGCAGGGGATGGACACCGGTTCAATCTCTGGTCTGGAAAGATTCCATATGCCACAGAGCGACCAGGTCTGCACGCCACAACTTCTGACCCTGCACATCACAACTATTTGGAACCAGTGTGCTCTAGGGCCCAAGAGCCGCAACTACTGAGCCTGTGTGCTGCAGCTACTGAAGCCCGTGAGCCTAGATCCTGTGCTCTGCAACGAGAAGCCACTGCAATGAGATGCGCACACATCACAACTAAGAGTAGCCCCTGCTCGCCGCAACTAGAGAAGGCCCGCTAGCAGCAACAAGGATGCAAAGCAACCAAAAACAAATTGTTTTTTAAAAAGAGATATGGGTATAATCAACACCCTCCTAAGTTCATATGGTCTCTCAGAGGGTTCCTGGCAGGGCTGGGCCCCAGTACTCACTGCAGTAACTTACGGGAATCTTTCCTAATTGCTCACTCATTCAGACTGTTACTTGGGATCACTTGCCAGATGAACAAGTTGCATTCAAACATTTGTCTCAGAGTCTTGGCTACTGGGTAAATCCAAACTAAGCCAACGTAACTGGTGAGCCAATGGTTAAGAATCTGCTGGGCAATGCGGGGGACACAGGTTCAATCCTTGGTCCAGAAAGATCCCATCTGTCACAAGGCAACTAAGCCCGAGCACCACAACTAGTGAAATCTACGCACTCTAGGGCCCATGCGCTGCAACTACTGAAGCTCATACGCCCTGGAGCCCGTGCTCCATAGCAAAGAGTAGTCTCCACTCAGCACAAATAGAGAAAACCCACGTGTAGCAACAAAGACCCAGCACAGCCAAAAACTAACTCATTAATTAAAAAAACACAAAGACATAGAGACCTTAGGTGGCAGCCACAATGAACCAAAAACTGCAGGCTGACTTCATATACCCTAAACCTCCCATACAACTGTATGGGACAGGGAGGAGTTCCAGATACGACTATGACTGAACATCCAGGAAATCTTAACTACTGATATATATAATGATTGAAGTCATGACTTGATCCAAGTCAACATGGCCATTATATAATTGTGACACTCTTCTGCTAAGTCAGTAGCTTCTGGAAATCAGCGGTGGGCAGGGGCAAGAGTATATCCCAAGTACTGACACATCTCACTGCCAGAAGATGCTCAGCAAATCCTTGGAGGTAGATTTTGAACATCTGAAGTGCTTACCTTTGGAACTTGGATTCCTGTTTGGGGTATTTCAAATGTTAACTGCTCCTGGTTAAGCTTACACACACACACACACACACACACACCCCTCTGTTTACATAAAGTATTTAAATGACCACATAATAATAGCTAACATTTGTTGAACATCTACTATGTAATAGACACTTAAGAGGAACTCATCATTAATCCTCCAAAGCTCCAATAAGATGGGTTCTGTGAATGCTGCCATTTTACTGGGAGGGACGGACAGTAACTCCCTCAGCCAAGTCCCACAATTTGTAAGTTGTGAATCAGGGGTTCAGAAATTCAGGTAGTTTGGTTCTAGAGAGGCCATCCCTTAACTATCACACTCCTCAGCCCCTGATGGGGGCCGCTGTCAGTCAGTGTAGAAAAACACAGAAATGTGACATTCATAATATGATGAAACTTGAGAATCTGACAGGGAAAGATGACTGCCTCACAATTAATAAGCAGTGAGTAGCTGGCATCTGTGCTGGGCAGGCAAGCGCACAGCACACTCAGAGCTGGGGGAGTGGCCCAGTTAAGACCCCGCCCCACAGCTGGCTGGCCCAGACTCTCCGCCCCGGATTTGGAATGGGACCAAGATTCCAATTCAATCTGACTTGTTGCTTGAAAACAGTTGCTGTGGGAGTTTCATTCCACTTCATCAACTGGGAAGACAAGAAAGCTGGTATGCAGACCCAAGAACAGCAAAGAATGCTCAGAACAGACTACATGGGCTTCAGGGAGAATTCCCTGGTCGTCCCATGGCTAAGATTCCACACTTTCAATGCAGGACCCAGGTTCAATCCCTGATCAGGGAACTAGATCCCACATTTTGCAACTAAAGATCCCATATGCTGCAATGAACTCACCTGCTGCAACTAAGACCCAGAGCAGCCAAATTAAAATAAAGAAGACTACATGGGCTTCAGGAATAGAGATCCAACAGCACCCACACCTCCAAACTCACCGTCTCTCTTTTTGGCTTAAGATACTGTAACCCAGAGTTCTAATGGATGCATCCATCACATGTTTTCAAGTCAAAAAGAAGAAAAAAAAAAATCACATGACTACTTTAGGAAGATTCACTGGCAACATGAGAGAAGGGACCAAAAGCAGAGAGAAAGGAGTTTAGAATGATGATCCAGGCAACAGAAAACGATGGTGCAGAGATGATGGAAACAGAAATAGAGGGCTCTGGGCGGAGGAGAACATGAACATTCCGGTTTCTTCTCTGAGTTATATCTTCCTGGTGGCCAGGCAGTTTTATAAGGATAGGGTTTCTCTTCTCTCATAAAAGACTGATATAGTCGTAGGTACCTTTCCCCCCTCTGTTTAGAATTAATTCTTGAAGGGTTTATTTTTAAAAATCTCCATGGAATTCCCTGGTGATCCAGTGGTTAAGATGCCACACTTCCACTGCAGGGGGCACAGATTCAGTCTCTGGTTGGAGAAATAGGCCCCTGCATGCTGGAGGCGTGGCCTCCTCCAAAACAATCCAACTTTTTTTTTTTTTCACTTTTTGGCCAAGCTGCATGGCACGTGAAATCTTAGTTCCCTGACGAGGGATTGAACCCACGGGCCCTGAATTGGAAGCAAAGAGTCTTAATCACTGGACTGCTGGGGAAGTCCCCAAAATCCAACATTTTATTACAAAAACTTCCAAACACAGTCAGTTTTAAAGAATTTTGTGGACACTCATACTCCCACACACCCAGCTCGAGATCACATCACTGTCATTTTATCTACTATCTGTTATTCACTTTATCACATATCCAGCCATGTCCATCCCTCTACCCAGCCATTAATCCCTCATGGTGTTAGTGCCACTGAAAGTTAAAAGCAGAGAACAGCATTTCCCCATAAATAATTTGTTAGCAGTATCATTAGAGTTCAAGATTTGCTTAATATTCTCTTAATGCAAAATTTAAATACAGTGAAACACACAGCTTCAATGTAATTTCACTGAGATTTGTCACACACCTGTATAAGCCAAATGCTTATCAAGATGTAGAATGCTGTATACCCTGAAGAAACCAAAATTGAAAAAGACACATATACCCCAACGTTCACTGTAGCACTATTTATAACAGATAGAACATGGAAGCAACCTAGATGTCCATCGACAGATGAATGGATAAAGAAGCTGTGGTACATATACACAATGGAATATTGCTCAGCCATAAAAAGAAAGGCATTTGAGTCAGTTCTAATGAGGTGGATGAACCTAGAGCCTATTATACAGAGTGAAGTAAGTCAGAAAGAGAAAGATAAATATTGTATACTAACGCATATATATGGAATCTGGAAAGATGGTATTGAAGAATTTATTTACAGGGCAACAGTGGAGAAACAGACATAGAGAATAGACTTATGGACACAGGGAGAGGGGAGGAGAGGGTGAGATGTATGGAGAGAGCAATATGGAAATTTACATGACCATGTGTAAAATAGATAGTCAATGGGAATTTGCTGTATGGCTCAGGAAACTAAAACAGAGGCTTTGTATCAACCTAGATGCGAGGGATCGGAGAAGGCAATGGCACCCCACTCCAGTTTCCAGCTGTAAACTCCCATAGACGGAGGAGCCTGGTAGGCTGCAGTCTATGGGGTCGCTAGGAGTCAGACACGACTGAGTGACTTCACTTTCACTTTTCACTTTCATGCATTGGAGAAGGAAATGGCAACCCACTCCAGTGTTCTTGCCTGGAGAATCCCAGGGACAGGGGAGCCTGGTGAGCTTCCGTCTATGGGGTCACACAGAGTCGGACACGACTGAAGCGACTTAGCAGCAGCAGCAGCAGAGGGGTGGGATGGGGAGGGACGGGAGGGAGGTTCAAGAGGGAGGGGACATATGTACACCTATGAGTGACTCATGTTGAGGCTTGATAGAAAACAACACAATTCTGTAAAGCAATTATCCTTCAATTAAAAAAATTAATTAAAAAAAATGTAGAATGCTGGACTTCCCTGGTGGTCCAGTGGTTAAGAATCTGCCTGCTAATGCAGGCAACACAGATTCGATCCCTGCTCTGGGAAGATTCCACATGCCCCGGAGCAACTAAGCCTCCGCGCCACTGCTGAGCATGCACACCCTAGAGTCCGTGCTCTGCAACAAGAGAAGCCATCACAATGAGTAAGGAGCCTCCACTCACCACAGCTAGAGAAAGCCCACTCGCAGCAATGAAGACCTAGTGCAGTTAAGAACAAAAAAAAATAAAGATGTAGAATGCTGCCATCGTTCTGGAACAAGTCCTCCTGCCCTTTTCCCAGCCCATCCCTGCCCCCACACCTCCACCCTCACCCCAATCATCTGCAGTTCTCCACTCTAGGTATAGTTTGGGTTGGGCTGTGTTCAGCTCTCCCTGCAGCAATGCATTCCAGGCCAAGGTCCTCAGGTCAGTCTGACAGATGAAATGTGGCCCTTTCGCATTCCTTCCCAGCCCAGGAATGGCATGCCCTGTGCCCTTTCAGTGTGGGGAGCTGTGCCCTTTCAGTGCTGGGAATTAGCCGTGCATTCGCCTGCCCCAGTCCTCTGATTATTTGAAAAGTTCTCCATTCAAGACTAAAACAAACAAATGTCACATAGCTTTTCACAAAAGGAATATTCAAACCTATTTTTTTTTTTTTTTAAAACTGGACTGACCAGCAAAACTAGATTTTTTTTTTTTAAAAAGCCACGTACTTCTCTGGCTGTCCACTGGTTAGGACTGTGTATATTTCCATATGATTACATACCTTCATATCCTTAAACTGCTAAAGGCAGACGGTGTCATGGGAGGATTAAAGACCAAAGAATTTAAAAGAACCTGGGCCTGAACCACAAAATAGACCAAGTTGTCTGTTTTTAGAGATACAGAACCATCATTCTAATAAATAACTTTCCTGTTCAATATATAAATGACCCTTAACCAGTTATTTGTTATTACCCATGGCCGGCCTGATTGTTACTACATTCCCATATAAGCCCTTGCACAATACCTGGTTACACTGGAGCCCAAGGCACAAACAGGGCCTTCTCTTTTCCACCTCCATCTAATATTTTTAAGAGCAAATATGTTTGGGGATGGTTGCTAGAAGGGTCGATGTGGAAGGACCTGTCACTGAAGGCCCTGTCCCCTGGCCCTGCAGTGGTCCTGCCCCAGGGTGGGCTTCACAAATGCCCTAGGGCCCAGCAGGGCACAAGCACAGCTGAGGAGACTCTCCTCCTGTTGAAGAAACAATGAGCACAACCATAGGAAGGGCTCAGAAAACGAGCGAGTCCAGGTTCCCTCTGCCCGTCCACTCACCTTCCAGGACAGGAGGGGACACAGGAGGCAGGCAGGCTGTTCTCAGCAGGAGCCACCTCTCCCCACTGTCCTGTCTCACACTGGATGGGAAATGAAATGCTCACTCTTTCTCTCCCCACTCTGCTTTCCCTCAGTCCCCCCTTTGGTGCTCACTTAGAAATCCAGGAACAAGCAAAACCTGGAGAGAGGGAGTTCTCCCAAGTCCAAGAGCCAGTTAACAGATGTGGAAAACAGGACGGAGTCGGCTAACCTCAGGGCTTCCCAGGTGGCGCTGGTGGTAAAGAACCCGCTGCCAATACAGGAGACGTAAGAGACGTGGGTTGGATCCCTGGGTTGGGAAGATCCCCTGGACAAGTAAAGGGCAACCCACTGCAGTATTCTTGCCTGGAGAATCCCACGGACAGTGGAGCCTGGCAGGCTACAGTCCATAGGGTCACAGTCGGACACAACCGAAGTGACTTAGCATGCATGCACCGCTAACTTGTAGGGGCCAGAACTTCTAACGGGAGTTTAATACAAATATCAAGTACCTGACGCACGTGAGGGCAATATGGCCGCAGTGGGAGCATACGGAGTTCCAGGGATGGCTCAGAACCGGCCCTGTGCCAGGCCTGACCCACAGCAACAGAGGGCTGAGCAGAGCTGGGGGAGAGGGCCACAGGCAGGAGCGGGCAGAGAACAGAGCTCTCAACCAACAGCGATAGGTCTCAATCTCGCAGACAAATGCTGAACAAATGAATGAGGAAAAGGTCCTCCTTGTACACACCATCCCACCCAGGCCAGCCTGCTTACTCTCTGAGGCAGGAAATGAAGCCTTTTCTCTTTCATCAAACCCCTTCCATCAACAGTTATTCTCATTTTATATCAGATCAGATCAGATCAGATCAGTCGCTCAGTCGTGTCCGACTCTTGCGACCCCATGAACCGCAGCACGCCAGGCCTCCCTGTCCATCACCAGCTCCCGGAGGTCACTCAGACTCGCATCCATCGAGTCAGTGATGCCATCCAGCCATCTCATCCTCTGTCGTCCCCTTCTCCTCCTGCCCTCAATCCCTCCCAGCATCAGAGTCTTCTCCAATGAGTCAACTCTTCGCATGAGGTGCCAAAATATTGGAGTTTCAGCTTTAGCATCATTCCTTCTAAAGAAATCAGGATTGATCTCCCAGAATGGACTGGTTGATCTTCTGCAGTCAAGGGACCTCAGAGTCCTCCAACACCACAGTCAAGCATCAATTCTCGGCGCCAGCCTCTCACAGTCCAACCTCACATCCATACATGACCACAAGAAAGACCAAGCCTTGACTAGGAACTGTGCAAGTTGTCTCTGTTGAATTGCTATCTAGGCTGGTCATAACTTTCCTTCCAAGGAGCAAGCGTTTATTTCAGGCTGCAGTCACCATCTGCAGTGATTTGGAGCCCAGAAAACAAAGTCTGACACTGTTTCCACTGTTTCCCCATCTATTTCCCATGCAGTGATGGGACCAGATGCCATGATCTTCGTTTTCTGAATGTTGAGCTTTAAGCCAATCTTTTCACTCTCCATATCCCCACAAAAGCAGAGAGGCAGTGATATTTAATTTCAGGGATTAAAAACTCTCTCCCTTTACTTACCCCGTAGGCATGCATGCATGCTAAGTCACCTCAGTTGTGTCTAACTCTGCGCGACCCTATGGACCGTAGCCCGCCAGGCTTCTCCGTCCATGGGGATTTTCCAGGCAAGAACACTGGAGTGGGTTGCCATGCCCTCCTCCAGGGGATGGATCTTTCAACCTCAGTCTCATGTCTCCAGCACTGGCAGGCAGATTCTTTACCACTAGCGCCACCTCCTTACCCTATAAGGTCCTACCCTATTTTATTTTTTGTCATAGTATTTTATCACCTCCTGAAAATTTAAATCTCTGTTTGGTCATTGGTTTTCCATCCACCCACTAACCAATCAACCACTTTCCCCTGCGACACACACAATGACTAAATGAAAATAATTATTCCATGTTATACCAACCACACCAAATACAGTATTATAAATTGTGCTTTAATTTCTGCAATCAGATACGATGCAGTGAAATACAAGTATAAACTTTCATTGTACATCCAGAAAATAAAAAGCACATTTATACAGATTTAGCCCAACAGCTTATTCCCTTAAAAAAAAAAAAAGTTTCTAATGTAATTAAAGCTAATTTATCTTCAGTGTAAAAACTTGGAGGTATAAACAAACTCAAGATATTATATACAGGAAATTAATATACATTTCCAAACGTGCACAGTGCAGCATTTTAGACAAACTAAATGATCTCATTTTAGCTTTTACTGTTAACCATAATCCATATCTCAATCTTGAATAAAAATGTCACAATATATAAATCCACTGAGAATTCTGTACACAAAAACAAGTTTATAGAAATCTCATTTCAGATATAAATAAACGGTCATGACCTTACATGTTAAAACAGCTTATTTTTCTATTGTAATTTTATTTTTAAAAAATCATAGAAAAATATTTCAATGCACATTCAACTGCTACGACAGGGGCCATGACCTTGTGCCTTTAAACCATACTTTATGGATCTAAAGCATCACACCAGGCATTTTTGGAATGAAAATTACTAAGATCTTAAGACTGAAGAGGCTACTGTATAAATATTCCCATTATAATATGATCACAAAACTAGTTAACTCCATAGTGTATCTGGGAGGCAGTGGGGCAGGGAAAGGAGGTTAGTGCTAATCTAAGAAGGCCCACAGGACACAGCCAATGAATTAGGGTCATTTTAAAGTCCCCACTGCAAGCCTACACTGACCTTACTAGTGAGACTCTTAAGGCAACCAAGACTGGGCATGTGTTTGGCCCCAGATACATAAACCCTGCCCTCCCCTCAATCTCCAACGTCTTAACAGACCAACAAGGCTTGAGCATCAACTCGGCATGGGGAGGACTGCAAAGCAACTTTTCGTGGTGTACAAAAGACGATTCAGTGCAAACCGAGAAACTCCTCTTTGTCAACAGTTTCAAATTTTCTTATTGCCCTTCAGCAACTGAAAGCTTTTCTAAACAGGTAATGTTCAAACTGGAATATATACTGGAGAGCAAAGAGATATAAAAGGCAAACTTCTGATAGGGAACATTCTGACGTGAGATCGATAATTTTTCCCACTTCCTTCTGTGGAACTGAACAGGTTTCCACGGAGAATGAAAAAACAGGTCCTCACTAAGTGTGCTTTTCTGGCACTTAAAAACTATAGATCATTTAAACAGCAGATCCAGGAAAATTACCAGGCATAGTCAAGTTTCTTCTATGGCTTTTTTAAAATCGCTGAGGTACTATATGTGGTCACCATCATTTCTGAGACTTATGCTTGACCGCTTCCCTATGATAGCTGCGTTCGACAGTGACCTTCTTCCCCGGTCTGTAAGGTAGCGAAACTGGGGAAACGCCTGAGGACGGTGATCACAGACGCTCTGAAGCCTCAGTGTGCTGTTGGAAAAAGGCAAAGCAGCCTCTTTCAAACACTGTGTGCCTCTGGGAGAATGGAGGCTCCTCTGGGCAAACCTATGAGATTCCCCCAGTTTGACCTACAGGCTTAGCAGCAAGATCCCGGGACGAGGTACACCAAGGCAGGGACTGCGAAGGGACAATGGAAAGCGGTGCACAGCCGGTGGCGGGGTGGGGGGGACCTGGAGCTGTCGGCTGCGAGCCAGCCCCCTGCCCCCACATAAAGTGACACAGTCTGAGGATGGTCGGAAACGTCAGGATGGTGACACGCATGGCAAGAGGACACAGGAAAACTGCTACGATTTGGAAATGAAGGCCACACATCTTAACACCGCTATCTGAATCTGTTAATCCAACACACACACACACACCACCCCCACACACACACATCATGTAAAGCTGAACTTGCTCTGAACCGGGATGGGCTAAAGAGACGCTACTCTTGACAACTGGATAAAGCACATTGGCACAGGAAAGATGTGAGGACCGTATGGCGTCCAAGCACAGCTCACCAAAGCCCTTTCTAAGTAGTAAAGTAGCTACCGTGGGGTCTGAGTGACGCTAACACAGGGGTCACTGGCCGCAGCTGTATTATAGGTCACGTACTAACTCCTTTCAATAACACTCGAGATACAGGTTTCAACTGCATAGTCTTTCAGAACTGGGGGGAAAATGAGAACCAGCTCTTTTCCAGAAGACCCAGGCTTTCCCTGGCAGTCGGCTTCAGCGTGGCACGCCGACATAGAAGGCAGGCGTGCCCAGCCTCCTGCCCACCTGCGAGGGTCCGCTCTCACTGCCACTGAGCAGGCCAGTCACACGTCCCCTAGGTCCACAAACTCGTCTTCTCGTTTGGCCAAGTCGTCTTCATCTCCCAGGGATTTCCACCCGCTGGTGGGCAGGACGGGCTTGGAGGAATGGCGCTGCAGCAGCGCGAAAGGGAACAAGGAGGACAGGCGGCCCGAGGTCCTCGGCGGCGAGGCAGCCTCTGCCTGGAGGGCCTCCTGGCTGTGGTGTCTCGCCTCGATTTTCTCCTGTAGGCGCTGGACTTCCTCCATCATCTCCAAGAGTTTGCTCATGGTGGCCACTCCGCCGCCACCCAGGATCTGGGCCTCCGGAATCCAGCGCAAGTATCGCTGGGCCCAGACTTTGATCTCTGGGCCCTCGAGGTGAGGCAGCAGCAGCCCCTGGTAGCTGGGGGGCCTGCTGTGCCAGCCGTCATAGAACTCTCGGAAGCCGTCCTGCAGCTCCTCTGAGGAGTTGATCAGTTTGCTGATTCTCTTGCCCAGCAAGTTTTTAATTAAGTGATCCGTTTCTTCCCTGAAAAATCCTCTTTTGGGAGATGATTTTGATTGGGTGAGGGGCAGAGAAAGTTGTCTTTGATGCTTTGAGAGAGAACACAAATAAAAAAACATCTCTGGTTAGCCCAAGAGCACAGTGACAGTTGTTTTCATCCAAAAAAACAAAAACAAAAAAGCATAATCCTACTAAGAAGAGTCATGAGAACTGCCCTGTGAACACAAATTCATTACAATGCCATCACACACACAGAGAAAGTGGCAGTGGGTGGGTGGGGAACGCCTGTTTATTCCACGATGAGCATATCAGATACATGCTGGGTATTAAGCACTCGTGAAGAACAAGCTGAAGTTAAGACAGGCGGATGAGGACCTCTTTGGTAGTCCAGGGGTTAGGAGCTCGCCTGCCAGTGCAGGGGACATGGGTTCGATCCCTGGTCCAGAAGGATTCTACGTGCCAAGAGGCGAGTAAGACCATGCACCAGGCTCTACTGAGCCCAGGGTCTAGAGCTCCGCGACTAGAGAAGCCATCACAATGAGAAGCCTGTGCACTGCAACCAAGATCAGTCCTGACTCACCACGACTAGAGAAAAGCCAGAGTAGAGCAACCAAGACCCAGCGCAGCCAGTAAATGTGTGAATAAAAAGACAGGCAGATGATAAGTCAGGGGAGTTTGGAGATGAGGCCTATTCATCTGTGAAGGGAGCAGAATGTTTCTTCTTTGAAAAACTTAGTGGGCTCGCTTCCACAATGTTCTCAACACCTGTGAGGAAACAGTGCCAATGACCTGAAGAGCCTGTTGCTACAGCGAAATAACTTACAGGCTTAACTTGTGGGAGGTCAGGCATCCAGTGGGAGGTCAAGCCTAAGTCAGAAAGGTTCTTTTGGACAAAAGGAACAAAGGTTCTTTGGGAGCAAAAGGAGCTTGAGGACTGTCTAAACGGGCCGGGTGTTCTTGTCGACGAGCTGCACAGGGTGGAAGATGTTGGAGCGTCTACCCACTTGTCCTCCTCAGGAACTCGACCTGAAGCCAAAGTTAGGTGCTGTATTTTGGGATGCACTGGGAGAGGGTTGTGGGGATGGCCAGGACGGTTGCAACAGATCCTTGGTGCCCAAAGATAAAGGTAAAAATCTGAGGAGGAGCTGTTTCTCCCCATCTCTTTTGCTCCTGAGGTGTCATGTGAAATAAGAGACAGAAGTTTTATTTTGGGACTAGGTTCCTAACTCTGTAACACGTTCCTACCAGTGGTTTGTTCGTATTTATTACGGAGTATAGAACAAACAATAAAAATATACCGTAGAAAGCAAAACCATTCACAACACTCCAAGTCAGAGATGACCAGGATTCCTGACTTTCCATCTAGGGGCAGGAGAGTCGGGGGCCGGCCTCTTCTGCCCAGTGACCCAGGTGAGTCAGGGACAAGGGGAGCAGGCGGGGCCCTCACTGCCTGCCAGGCTCCACGCTGAGCGCTGAACAGGCAACCACTCGCCCGGTCCTCAGAGTCACCATTACTGCCCCACGTTACACACGAGAAAACTAAGTCAAGCGCAAAGTCCCCGGCTACCAAGTGCCAGGTGTGGTCTCACACAGTCTGGCTCCGGAGGGAGCCCGGACTCGTAACAGAGCCCTCCCTGTCTCGGAAGCCCTTCTCTCAAGCCCAGTGTGAATGGAGCGCTCTGGACAGGCCAGGTGGGGGCAGCACTGTGCCCCTGTAGCCTGGTCAAGGCCTGGGGCTGAGGATGGGACCCCACACCTGAGCGGACCCCACGGTCTCGAGAGATAATTCCCGGGGCAGCGCACTGGGCATTTCCAGGGCAGCCGTGGTTGGCCATGGCTCTTTGGTCTCTACAGAACGTCTCCAAGGCTGCCTGTCGCCCAACAAGAGGCCCCAAGCCTGACACCAGGACTCCTCACCCAACGGCCTCAAAGGTTCTCGTCGGCCCCCGCTGGCCCTGCATGAGCTAATACAACCTCAGATGCCCTGACCTGCAGCTCAAGCCTCTCCCACGGGCCAGCTCCTGCAACCTGGGCCCTTAGATTCTCCACTCACACCTATGAGAAGGGACCCTCAGAAAAACAAGGCCTGGGCAGAGAAATGGACTTACAGGTAGAGCTTCCATGTCCTCCCTCAGACCTCTGAGGGACCCTCGCCCCTCTGGCGGGGGCAGCTGGGCCATCCTGACCTGGCGGGAGGTGTGTGTGCAGCCACCAGGGGGCACAGCACACTGACAAAACTGACCTCTGGCCTGGCTGTGCAGGAGCGCAGGGCAGTTCTGGCCCAGCAGACAGGACAGAGGCTGAACCAGGACTGCTAACACCCAGCCTGGGCCTGAGGACCCTTGAAGGGGTGAAGCGGCAGCCAGCAGAGCCACCTTCTGTGAGTGTTGCCATTGACTCATGGGTCCCCAAGCCCCTATAGAATGGAGTCATCTCCCACACCAGAACTGGCCAGGCCCCTAGGAGCCCCACAGGACTTCTGAACCAACAAAGATGGTGGCGGAAAAGGCAGTGACATACTCTGACTTGAGAGTGACCATCACTGACTGCCCTGCTCTCTTCTTTGTGGGGGGCTCCCAAGTCAGGAGACAAAACAAGAAATGCCATGTACATCATACATCATCTAGGCAATGTCAGAGTTTTAATAACTAGTAAGATCAGGAACAAATACCTAAAGAGAAACCCAAATAATTTGATGTTTGTCATTTAAGCCCAGGTCTGCAAATAACAGACCACGGGCCCAACCTGACCCATGCCAGCCTCTGTAAACACTGAAACACAGCCAGGCCCATCTGCTCACATGGTGCCCATGGCTGTCTTCCAACTCCGAAAGAATGGGGCGGGGGGTGGTTGTGCCAGAGTTCTGTGGCCCCTGACAGAACATGTCAGTCACAAACACCATTTTTAGCATGAAGAGAGGCCTTGCTAGTGAATACGGGAACTGGTACAGATGACATAAAACCCACCCTGTGATCAACATTCTCTCTGCTCTATCAATCACACTTGGGCAGGGCTGAGCCCCTCGATTCCCCACAGCATCCCCAGTGACACTCGGGACAAAGGTGCATCTGCCGAAGGCAAGGATGCTGACAACCTGCCCATCACAGTCTTGACCCTGTGACTGTGCCCACAGATTAAATGTAATCCTTCCAGACAAGGAGATCTCTGCACAGACAAGGGGGTTAGACACACACAAATCTTACTTTGAAATGCGTTCCTTTCCGCTGGACTTTCTCCAGTTTTGGCTTCTCCAAGTAAAGAGGGTTTGTGAGCAACGTCTGGGCTTTGGGTTCAAACTGCACGGACCAATCCCACACGGTGAGCAGATTCAAAGGTTTGCTTTGTGAGTCCTGGCTCTCCTTGCCCTGCCAAAACAAGCATGGGTCATGGTGTTTGCAGGGAGGGCTGAGGAAAGCAGACAGTGCGGAGAGACAGGCTCCAGGACGGCGCACCCAGCCTTGCCCTGAGACCCGGCCTCTGCAGCACCGCACGTGAAGGCTGTGGCCATCGGTGGTTGCTCCCCGATGGCTTTAGGTGGGGAGGAGGCAGGACGCCTTACTTCCAGCAGAACTTGTGCCAGCCACTGTACTGCACACGCTCACCACACCCCTCATGAGGTCGCTCCTATTTTTCCAATTTACCTTTGGAGAAATGGAGGCTAGGAAAACGAAGTGAACCACCTGAGGCCATGAGGCTGGTGAGCAGCAAGGCTGTGTGACTGGAGGCCTGGGCTCTGTTTCCCACTCCCCGTGGGATGTGGTAAGATCCACCGGGAGGGCAGCTCCAGCAAACCCCAGGCCCCCAGAGGGCTAGTCGCGGCCTTGATACTGCAGAGTTGAAGCCCCGGAAGTAGGGCCTCAAGGGAGACTATAAAGATGTTTAAGGCAGAGAGTGAAAGCCGAGCTCCCCTCCTCCACCTCCACTCTCTTCTGAGTCCCTCCCGGCATCCATCAAGTGGAAGAGAATGCATCTGAGCTGTTCACAAAGACCACTTTTAAGGTGCTTAATCCCCAGCTCTCACACTGGCTCCCAGCCCCGATATTTACCCTGTGACCCACGGTGCTGCCTCACTATCTCAGTGACTCACTCTCAGAGATAATAATAATTCAGACTTGAGGATTACGTATCAATACATGGAGAGTACTCAGAACAGGGCCCTCTGTGTAATCACTGTTATAAAGAAAATATTATTTTCATCATCGCTCCTCTTATGTCTCTTACTTGTTAGACATGGCTTCTTCAATACACAGATTCCTAAGAGCGACTCTTACCACGTTCATATCTTTTTGATGAGGCGAATTGAAGAAGAAGGTGCTAAAAATAGGTATGTACAGGCTGTCTGACAAAACGGTCAGGTACGTCTCTGTGAACTCGAACGCTGGGGGATGCTGGTGCACCAGCTGCCACATGCAGTCCAAGAAGAGCACGAACACGGGAGCCTGCATGAAGACAACACACGCTTGATGGAGGGGTGCCAATGGTCCAAAGCCAGCCGTCCTGGGTATAGTGCAGCCACCTGGACAGCTGTGGAGTATCCTCTCCTGGGCATTGCATGCTCTGGGAAGCACATTCCAGGTAACTGCCATTCCCAACTGCATCCTAACCCCAGGGATAAACATGCTTGCCCGAAAAACCACACACCCGTGGATTAACCTCAGGACTCAGCAGTAGCTCCCTGTGTGAAAGACACTCCCGAGATGAAGGAAAATCTCCTTGCCCATCGACACTGGCAGAAGAGCAGTTGCAACTGAGCCTGAGGACAGGGAATGTTAACTCTGAACCTCAACAAGTGAAACGCTTTCCCCACCGAAGAGTGCCACTCTCCTCACTGGTAGCACTGTATTACCAAAAAACAAACAAACAAACAAACAAAACTACTCGGTTTCTTCAAATTTTGTGAATACTCCCTTCTCCGCCCTGATGGCTCAGATGATAAAGAATCCACCTGCAATGTGGGAGACAAGGGTTTGACCTCTGGGTTGGGAAGATCTCCTGGAGAAGGGAAAGGCTACCTACTCCAGTATTCTGGCCCGGAGAATCCCCATGGACAGAGGAGCCTGGCGGGCTATAGTCCATGGGGTCACAAAGACTGAGCGACTATGCACACCATCCTGACAATGAGGGCCCAGAAGAGAAAGCAGATGGGAGAGGAAGCAGAAGTGGCAAAAAATGAGTTTCTAACATTTTTCACAAATGCTTTTTTTTTTTTTTCACTGATGGCCTCTTTTATTAGCCTCAGAGACAAGCTCTTTCTTAGTAGAGTTTCTGAGGGCACCTTGTCGTTCCCCGGTGCTCCTTCTCGACCAGTGACCCCGTCAGGGGGACAAGGCAGACTGCGTCACGGTCTCTCCATTCCTGAGCCTGGCTGAGGTCTCACACGCAGCTCATGAGTGGCAGGAGCTGGCAGTCCAGCTCTTGACTCAGTCCAGTGCTGCGTCAGTTACATCACAAACTGGACCACCCAGTTTTCCGTCAAAACTCCAGGGTGTTGATGTTGAGATGTGAAGAAAGGTCTACGTGGCAACCTTATCTCACACCTCATTTTACGTTCAGCAGCATTAGATAAGAGTGGAAAATATCTGAATCTCACAGCACAGTCAGGAAAATGGGCTCAGAAAGTACAGGGGATTCCTTCTAGCCTGGTGAGCGGGCGGATCTGCTCTGGGGCTCCTTCCCCTTTAGACACGGCGCCCGTCAGTCCCACTGCTCTCAAGATTCACAGACTACACAAGACGTGCAAAAATACCCTCTTCCCAACACAGTACCAACTCTGCTGAGTGCCATCAACGTTCCAAATTAGTTTCTCAGGAAGGCAAGTCCCTTCTAAGACTGAAAGATGGTGATACATATTCATCATCAGCCTGACGGGACACGGATGAGTATAGACCAGTCCTCAGAGAAATTTGCAGGCCGAGCAAGGGCAGCCTGGTCTCTCAGGACACACCAAGCCTTTATAGGCAGAAGCCTCAGCTCTGTTTCCAGAGCTGACTGTTTCCAGTGTCAAGCTGCCCAGCACCACAGACAGACATGCCTATTATCTGAAGGAAGAAAAACCACCAGCCGCCCTGCTAGCATATGTTAGCTCTGCAGGTGATTTAATTACAGTTCACATGTTTTCAGTTTTTCTTCCATGGTCATTAATAATGCAGCCAAAGCAGTTGGCACAGCTGTAACCGAGACAAGTATGTCCCAGTTTGGGAGGTTGGGGGGGACTCATTTTCACTAACTGAACTGTCTCGCTGTCTCTCCAGTGCTTGAATTCGGAAGCCCAGGCCTGCAGCTATCATGGCGAAGGCCCAGGTAATGGATAGCATTCACATAACCCTGGGCTTTATTTTGAAAGGGTTTATTGCAAGGGAAATTTACTTTGTGTTATTATGCATTTTCTTATTATTGTTATTATGTATTTTGTATGTATTATTATGTATTTTCTTGTTATTATGCGTTATTATGTATATACAGGGAAACTTGTACCCTATTTATTTTTTTGCAAAGACTAACTTATCAGAAATTGTGGGAGTCCCACCGAGTTCATTTTTATTTAAGTTTTACCAGTCAACATCACTTCCACCGTGAACTATAATATACCCTTGGGACACACAATTTAGAAGAGAAGGTTCTGAACACACTTCCTAATAAATATCCCTTTTTCCTGGGAAGGGTTTCCAGTGTTTAAATCACTCACACTCACTGACCAGTGACCTGTCCTCACCTTCCCGAAAAGCTCTAAGGTGAGCGCTGTGCAGGTATTAGGAGAGACAGGGCTCCGGGTGTCCGAGGCTGCCCAGGTCTGTGCCGATGATACTCACCTCCTCCTTGTCGCTCTGACGGAGGTGGTTGCAGCGGTCCAGGAAGCAGTGGCCACCCATGATCCACTCCTTTTGGACAAGGCTCTGGAAACCGAAAATGGTTCGACAGTGGGGGTCCATCATCACTTGCACCAGAGAAGAAATGAGGCAGCAGAGGTCGGAGGCGTTGTCCTCTGTGGTGGGGGGCAGGGTTGCCGGGCAACAGCACAGACAGGAAAGAGGGGACCAAGTGTTAAAAGAGCTGCGGAGGGCACAGGCAAAAGCAGGGCCCCCACACCAACGTCAACCCCGACAGTCAAGTTCTAATTCCCCAAAAGACTGGGCCATTGGTGGCAAAAGGTAACATTTCAGCTTGAGAGACAAACGCTTCTAGCCTGCCTGGCACCAGCCCCAAGGGACATTGGCACTAACGATGGACTCCTTACTGGTGAACAGACGCAACGCGGCAAACCCAGCGTCATCATGGGGGGTCAGATGCACCACACAGTGAGGGCACGGCTATGGCGGCTTGCTGGGCTCCACAGACCAAGTTTAAAACCCTTCCCGCTGGGGCGTCAGGATCGCCATCCCTGAGCTCACTGCTTCACGGCTCAGTGTTTAAATTCTTCTCAGCCACCTCTCCTCCACTACCTCTGCTTCGGAGAAAGGCTAACATTCCTGGACTGCACCAAAATGCTCTGATTGTCAGCTCCATGGCTCTTTCCATTTCCGTCTGAGAGCAAGGAGGGGCCTGCCTAGCCTAGAGGTGAAACTCTCCCTGGTAAGTATAAGCCACGTGTCCACCCCTCGGGCAAAGGTACAAAATTCACATGATGAAAACTCCGCTCACATCCTTGTTCACCATCTACCACTCATAGCAAATAACAACATACATCTACATCTGGGCATTTGTCTTAGGAATTTTACAGTCCTGAAAGTCAAGGTCTACATCCTCGTAGTTTCTACTTTACAAAAAGAAGTGCCACTCAAGTTGCTGTTTTAAAACGTCCATGAGGACAATGGTTCTGGTAGTCACAGGGTTAGAGAAACTTCAGAATGAATCCTAAGTAGGGAGGTGTTTGCACTGTTAGCCTCTCCTGTGACCAGGAAGCATTCCAGGGCCAGGCTTACTGTGCTCCTATATCTCCTTTAGGAAAATAAGTCTAAACTACGGGAACACCAGGGTTCAGAAGAAACAGATTTTTATATTCATCTTTCTTTTGAAACAAGTTTCGGTTTTCAAGAGAATCTTCCTTCTTGTATTTGAAGTATGTTATCAGTACACCTAAAAGTCCCAGGCTAGAGTAGCTAGAGAGTGAGATTTCAGAGAAGCAAAGCTCCGACGTCCGTCGGGGAGAGAGGCACAGCTCAGCCTCATCCTCTAACCATTCTCACTTCACTCTGCTCACCTCTGGGGTTGGTGTGATCTGGCCTGGGTACTTGTACTCCTCACCCCCCAGTCTTTATCCCTCCTTTTCACCAGTTACTCAGTACTCTGTTCAGCCACTGTTAATCAGATCTTTTTCAGTAACACCCTTATGCCAGCTCTCTCTCAAACTCAATAGGGTGTAAACTTCTAGAAGGCAGAAGCTCTGTACACGGGAGGTGCTCAGTCCGCGTGTTAAAATTTAAGTCAGAGGGTACAGAAGCCACAGGCTGACACATTTCCGGTCTGCTCACAGAAGCTAAGTCCCAGGAGTCGGATACTCTCCCAGAGGGTGTGAGAAAAATGATAAAAGCTTAAGGGTGTGGAAGCATGAGACACTCTGCTTAAAGCATGGGGCCACAAGAAACTTTAAGTATTCACAATGGCAGATAATATTTTAGCTCAGATCTAACCAATCCCAGCAACAATCTTTGTTGCACGAGGTTTATACACACTGGGTGTGTATGTCCAGCCCACATGTACAGCAACTTCAGTCTACTCTGGAAAAGGAAATCGTGGACCACACAGTTTCTGCAACAACTGCACAAAGTTGTCAGACACAAAGATGCAGAAATAACAATTAAACCATCCATGGGTCTCTTCATACAAAAAAGGTCATCCAAACTTTAACTGAGTTAGTATAAAACAAAACCCCAAAATATCAGGAAATGTGAGCTTTGGTAAAGATACCAAACAATTCCTTCTTGGGCTGCGAATACATCTGCCAAGTTCCAAGTGAAGGAATGTAATTTTAAACTGTAACAATGAAATCCAAGGCAAGGATTCCAAGGTCAGGGTAAAAAGTATGGGAAGGATTTCTACACTAGCTCACTCCTTTTATAAGACAATCTTCCCTGGTGGCTCAGATGGTAAAGCATCTGCCTGCAATATGGGAGACCTGGGTTCGATCCCTGGGTCGGGAAGATCCCCTGGAGAAGGAAATGGCAACTCACTCCAGTACTACTGCCTGGAAAATTCCATGGATGGAGGAGCCTGGTAGGCTACAGTCCATGGGGTTGCAAAGAGTCGGACAGATTGAGCGACTTCACTTTATAAGACCATTCCACTTACATAAATCTCTATATACAGAAACAGAACCCCCAGTAAAGGAAAAAGGAAACCACCCTTTGTGCTTTAAATATATTACCAAAAAGAAGAACGTTCGTGTTTTGGGCTTCTAGACATTCTATAATCTCTACTGCTTTTTTCAGGCAGCGCCTATAAAGGAGAGAGACAAGTAAAACAGACAATAGATCTTGAGCTTGGTATTATGAACAACAAAATATTTAGAGGCAGTCTAACTTGATCTTCAGTTTTCCATCTCACTTACTGTCTCATACTAAATTTCTCCAGAAAACAAACAAATTATTGTTTACACTATTCAGGTACTGCAAGACATTCATCTGCTTATTAGAAACTTATAGTTTTCAGAAGGGAATTCCAAAGTCAGACATAAAAATGTTCTTAGACGATTCTTAAACTGGGAATTCTTACTGAAGATTTATACCTGAGTGTGGCAGTGAGTCCTAATAAGCCTAAAATGTCTATACCCGGAGGCTGTGCTACAGGCCCATTTTGTTTAATTCAAGATCATTGGCTAAATGTATCCGCCTGTCTAGAAAGGCCCATGTGTCCCGAAATCCCTTTGTCTCTCTAGACACACTATTGCCTTTGAAACTGTTGCCACCATCAGCAGCCCCACCTCCTGGACTGATAACCCTGCCAGGGGGGTGCCTCCCCCAGGCTCTTCACCTGGTTAGGGACACACACCTTCTCTGCAAGCCCCACAGACAGAAAGGGCCTCTTATTTTATAACATCTATCACAATACTTGCAATTATATATTCAAATTATGGGGCATGCAGCAGGCTCTTCAAAACCTATTTGCTAAGAAGGGTTTGGAGGCCTGCGGCTCCTCTGTACAAACCAGGCAGGTCTGAGGGAGAACGCAGAGTGAGGGGAGAGAGGGGGCCTGCCCTTCCCTCAGAGGCGCCCTGGGGCTGGAGCCATTCTCTCACTGGCTGTCACCCAAGCGTCATACCTCTTCTGCGCCTCCCTCTGCCCTCGCCCCTGTTTAAGGGCAATGGAGAGAAGCTATTCAAAATAGGAAGTAGGACAGGGAAAAAAGTTTTGTTCTCTTAGAATCTCTACTTAATCCCCCAAATGAGAAAGACTAATTGGCACTCATTATAGAAAACAATTTAATATATAAGAGACATAAAAGATAGCGAATTCTTCTAAAAAAGTATGCAATAAAAACTCAGCACCTGGGAATTCCCTGGCTGTCTAGTGGTTAGGACTCCACACTTACTGCAAGGATGCAGGTTCAATCCCTGATTGTCACCAAACCACCCCCGCCAAAAATTTAACAAAAAAAAAAAAAGGAAAACTCAGCATCCCCCCACCTTCCCAACCCCCAGCCTCCTCCCTGGAGGTGAGCACGGCAGCTCAGTTAAAATGCTGGGGCCCCACACCCCCTCTTCTGCAGCGTTCCCATCCCTGGTCCGTAATCTCAGGAGCAGATCTGTGTGGGCAGGTAGCATATTCGTAAATTCTGATCAGATGTGCACAGAAATAATAAATAACAAATGCAAAATCCAGCTGAGCCCTGAACAGAACATGTGACCTAAGAATATTTAACTGGGAAATAGAAAACAGTTAATTTGTCAGTTTGCTTTACTACTTTGGTTTACAGAACTGTGAAATTTACAAGCAAAACAACACCTTGAAATACCTGATTATGTCCAGCCAGCTGCTACTTTCCAGTAGGGAAAACCATTTGATGTCTGTGTCCCAAAATTCAGTACTATTATCTGAAAAGAAAGGAAACAAGAGTGAAGAAGTTGGGCACTGTTTGAGGAAGCCGCTGTAGAACCTGTGCTGTTCAGTGGCGTGGCCCTACGCTAGGCTGAGAATCCAGCACCGGGCTCCGGTTAAGTAAAGCATGTTTTAAGCCTTCAGCTGAAGTGGTTTTTGAACTGTAAACCTCTGGAAGGGTGTGGTAGTCAAAAACAGACTTTTTTTGCACAAGTGAAAAAGTGCCCTACAATCTGTCCACCACGTCACGGCCACCCTGTAGCTTGACAAGGAGAGAAACATGTTTTAGGCAGACACATTGACATTCAGCCTGCTGCTCTTAGAAGCGGAAGATGCAACCGCCCTTATCCTGATGCTGTGGAAACTTGAGGGGAGAGCTAGCTTCCACTGGAGTCTTAAACACACACATATTTATCCTGCACACTGGACACGACCTCCCAATCCAAATGGAGACAGAAGCACTGCATTTTACAGAAGTCTGCTGCTGCTGCTGCTGCTGCTAAGTCGCTTCAGTTGTGTCTGACTCTGTGCGACCCCATAGATGGCAGCCCACCAGGCTCCCCCGTCCCTGGGATTCTCCAGGCAAGAACACTGGAAAGTTGCAAACTCAAATCAGTGAGAAGACAGATACCCCTGCCAGTACTGGACGGTGACAAAAGAAGTGGAGAATCACAGTCTTGGATCAACCAGCACAATTTCTTACTTCTCCTCCACATGCCTGCTTTTTGCCAGTGCGTTCCAGTCAGAGGTGTACACTGATTTCCCTTGGTGTCATAGTCATCTTTGTCTCCAATGCCTGGCAGAGCTGGTGTGTATAATGGAAATGCAATACATGTTGGCTGAATGACTGAGTAAATCCTAAGTTAGACCACTAGGCTAAAAACGAAAGGCTGGGAAACTGGCAATAAGCATGACAAATATCAGAGGGTAAACACACATTCAAGAGTAAAGAGAGAGGCGGACATATGTGTGTCAATGGCTGAATCATGTCAATGTATGGCAGAAACTAACACAATATTGTAAAGCAACTATCCTTCAATTAAAAATAAATACATTTGAAAAAAAGAATGAAGAGAAGGGACTTCCCTGGTGGTCCAGTGGCTAAGACTCATCTTTCCCAATGAAGGGGGCCTGGGTTTGATCCCTAGTCAGGGAACTAGATCCCATATGTTGCAACTACAGAGTCTGCATGCCTCAATTAAGAGTTTGCATGCCACAACTAAAGATTTCACATGCTACAAAGAACATCGGAGATCCTATGTGCTGCAACTAAGATCCAGTGCAGCTAAGCTAAGCTAAGTCACTTCAGTCATGTCCGACTCTGTGTGACCCCATAGACAGCAAGCAGCCCACCAGGCTCCCCCGTCCCTGGGATTCTCCAGGCAAGAACACTGGAGTGGGTTGCCATTTCCTTCTCCAATGCATGAAAGTGAAAAGTGAAAGTGAAGTCGCTCAGTCGTGTCCGACTCTTAGCAACCCCATACATAAATTAATGAATAAAATATCTTTTTTTAAAAAAAAAGAGTGAAGAGAATAGGGAATTCCCTGGCAGTACAGTGGTTAGGATTAAGAGCTTTCACTGCTGAGGGCCTGGGTTCCCTGGTTGGGGAACTAGATCCCACAAGCCACGTGGTGCCACCAGAAAAAAGGAGTGAAAAGAATCAACAGGTGACTGACCTTGATTAAATCTGATCCAAGGTCTGAACACTTCACACTGGGCAGCCTGGGCAGGGAAGGAGTGGCAAGGATGGACATATTTAATTTTCTACTTTGTACATTTCTGATTAACTGGAGTTTTTTACACTGTAATACATATATATGCTGAATCAGAAAAATAAAATAAAATACTTCCACTCAGTGGAGGAGGAGTCCATTCAATAAGTGACTAAGAAAAACAAACACATTATTGACTTTACAAAACAGCTGGGGAATACAGGTATTGCATAGTTCTACAACTTCTAAAGGAAGAAGCCCAACACTCACTGCTAAAAACGAAAGGAAGGAAGAGAGGAGAAGGGTGGCTCTGTGTTCATTGCTCTGAGAAGGGGCGATGGGACAAGAGCCCAGGGGAAAACGACGGGAGGAAATGTAGCAAGGGCCACCAGCCCATGGTAACTGCCCTCCGTTCTGTGACTCCCACCCCCATAGCCGTGTCTGACCATGAGGAACCCGGGGAAAAGGCACCACCTTTCACCCGAGCCATGTGGCACATCTTTTTCCAGGTGACATCGAGTTTTGGCTCAGGGTTCTTCTCACCTATCAGAAACAGCTGTTTGAACTTAGAGTATGCCATCTGGATTTCCTGCAGGGACAGGAAGTTGCTTGAGAGGTCTTCAGTTTTAGCAGTCTCATAGGGGGGCCTGTGGACGGTCCTGTAAATCCTAGGTATCAGGAAGGAACGAGACATTAGAACAGGCCTGAGTCAGAAACAGTTTCTCCCGAGCACTTCCTAGGCACCAGGATCTGTGTGCAGAGCTCCCAGCACCTCCTCCCCAGTGAGGTAACTGCTGCCCAGAGGCCACTCCTGGTCAGCTGGGGCCGGGAACTCAGGGACAAGCAGCAGAGCCACCAAGTCTATAAACTGAAAGAGCCAGGATGTGAACCAAGGCAATTTAAACTCCTAAGTCCACTCCTTTTCTTGTTTTAAAATTCATCTAGTTTAGGGGTGAATAAAAACATTTAACTTTTTTATTCTGAAAATTTTCAAACATGCCAGAACAGAATAGCACAGTGACATCTATACCTTGACCCAAATTTGACAACTGTGAATATTAAAGCCATCAGACTACTTCCCCCTAAATGCTTTGGCCGTGTGTCTCTCAAGACAATGCAGTTGATGCAATTAAAAACGACCTCACTGAGCTGTATTCCCAGCACTCGAGGGCTTTATCAGTAGGTAAACTGAAATGGACTTACTCCTGAGAACTGTTCCCAGCTTCCCGGAAAACAACCAAGCCAACTAAACGATAACAAGATGCCCAACAGTGCTGACCTATCCGAGAAGTTCTTCTGGATCTGTGACATGCTGTCATCCTGTTCTTTGGGCAGGGCGGACATTTTCAAGAGGGCACATCCGTTGTGGCAGGACCAACACCATATCTGCAGAAGAGAAGGAAGGTTTTCCAGACATGATGTAAACTACCTTGCAGAGGACAGGTAAGCTTAGCCATGAAATTCATATAGGGAAATTATACCTTTAATACAAAAGACCTGAATATAGTCAACTCTGTTATGCCAAGGAATCAATGTGTTATACTCACAACAAAAAAGACTGATTTAATCTTACCACCACCACCACAACCACCTCAGGTCTAAGTAGTCATATTCAGACTCACTGATGGTCTAACATATACCTTATGACTTGGCTTTAGTGCTGGGAACCTGGAGGATGATGATAAAATCATTATCATCATTACTGTTACTGTTATTATAATAGAGGCTATTATTACTATAATCATAGAGGCTATCACTGGGGTAAAGCTATTTCAGGATTTTACATGAATTGAGTCATTTGATTCTCACAACCACACTCAGACAGGTTATGAGTACTAGCCCCAATAACAACAAGAAATAGGGCTGGAGAGACTGAGAAACTTCCCCAAGTTGCACACAGTGCAGCAATGACTCTGAAGACCCTACTCCACCGGGACGGTCAAAAGCGGGCAGCTCCCATCATTATAGAAACTTCAAACTAGAAAAAATGGACAGCTGCTTATTCAACATACACTGATAAGAGACTTGCACAGGAAAGACACTGAATTTGGTTGTGAGAGGCTGGAAAGAAGGCTACGATACTTTGTCTACCTTCAAAGAGCTTTATACTCCAACAAAGGAAATAAATTTGCAAATCTAATAGGAAGCAGAGGAGAAGGCAATGGCACCCCACTCCAGTACTCTTGCCTGGAAAATCCCATGGATGGAGGAGCCTGTTACGCTGCAGTCCATGGGGTCGCTAAGAGTCGGGCATGACTGAGCGACTTCACTTTCACTTTTCACTTTCATGCATTGGAGAAGGAAATGGCAGCCCACTCCAGTGTTCTTGCCTGGAGAATCCCAGGGACGGGGGAGCCTGGTGGGCTGCCGTCTCTGGGGTTGCACAGTCGGACACGACTGAAGCGACTTAGCAGCAGCAATAGGAAGCAGAATGTGGTAAACCACAGAAGGGAATTTCAATGAACAACAAAGGGTGGGCAACAGAGGAAGAAATCATGTGACTACCCGTAAGTGACAGAGTCAAGCGTTTTAAGCATTTTTCAGGGGGAGTTTCATTTGTTTGTTCTGCTGTACAAGACAAGAAGATTAGATGTGATTTGGGGGCAAAGTAATGTAATCTGCCAGTAGAACCTGAAATGGAGGAGAAGGAGGGCTGGTTGGAGCAGCCTGTGTAAAGGTCTGGCTAAGGGTTTGACAGTGGCTAAAACCCAGCCCTGCTCTGCTGACCAAGCTTTGGGGCCCGAGGTCAAAGGTCAACCGAGAGGATTTCAGCTGTCTAGAGGGTATCCTCTTGTGAGTCACCTGCAATGTAAACATCAACCATACAAGGGAATGCCAGCAGCAGCCTGGGCTGGAGATGAGCACGCAATCCAGCTGATACTCCGCACTGCCCTCAGAAAGGGGAACTGGTTTGGGGTTTCAGAGGAAGAGGGTAAATTAGTACAGGGTGTGTTGGGGGTCTAGTGCCCACAGGACATCTGTGTGGAGAGACTGAGGAGGCACCAAGGTGAGAGGGAGGCGGGCTGCCACTGCAGACACGGGAGCCGACTGCCAGCCGTGGAGGGAGAGCTGCTGAGGGACACAGAACTGCCTCACGAGCTGCCAAAGCGAGCGCAGGCCCTGTAAGATGCCGGCGAGGCGGACGTACTCCAACACAGACAAACCCGAGGCTCCTGGCCGCCCTCCTACTCCCCTCTCCAGTGCCACACTGTGCCCTCAGCCTGGGCACTCCCGCCCGGCGGCTCACTCTGAGAAAGGCGACCGTCTCAAGCCATGACTGGTGACAGGTTCTAGGAAGTCACGTGTTCTCATCCTCTTTATCTCCTCTCCAGGGGCAGAAAGAATCTGCTCTTGGTAATAGCCAACCATGGCTCATTTCCCCACTGGGGCTCAACTGTAACCATCTCCTCTCAGCTCAGGCACGGAGGGGCCTTACATTCTCTATTTGAAACAGTAAATAGAAAGCAAGCAACATTCTTGGTGAGAGAGAAGACTTCTCACAGGAATTCAGCAGAAGACACATGAGTTCCCCTACTATTATCTGTACCATTTCTGTCTGGGAAAGGGCCACAGGTTCTTTGTACGAAGGACTTGACAACGGACAAGAATGAGTTTGATGATCCTGTTTATCTTAAAAAGGGGATAAATCCCACCATTATTTGCTAAATCTCCTTTGTTTTTGGTCTTTTTAACTGAAGTATAGCTGAGGTACCATATTAAGTAACAGACGTACAATAGAGAGAAACAATTTTTAAAGGTTATACTCCATTTATAGTTATTACAAAATTTTGGCTATATTCCCCATGGTGTACAATATATTTAATACTAATATCTTTTATACTCTGTGTGATGGAGTAGAAACCTAGCATGGAAGTGTCTGTCTCAGGGAAAAGCACCCATGAGACTGACGTAAGAGCTGAGGTAGGTGCTATCTTCACAGAACTGAAAGAGTAAATGAGAGACAACTAGGGGTGTTCTGACTTTGGTATCTGGCAGACATTCATTTTTAGAAAAAAAAAGAAGCCCAACAACTTTAAGGAAAACATCTGCTCCTTGTTCCTCGGAAGAAAAGCTTTGACAAACCTAGACAGCATATTAAAAAGCAGAGACATCACTGCCGACAAAGGTCTGGATAATCAAAGCTATGGTTTTTCCAGTAGTCATGTATGGATGTGAGAGTTGGACCACAAAGAAGGTTGAGCATCGAAGAATTGATGCTTTCAAACTGTGTGCTGGAGAAGACTCTTGAGAGTCATTTGGACAGCAAGGAGATCAAACCAGTCAATCCTAAAGGAAGTCAACCCTGAATATTATTGGAAGTCCTGATGCTGAAGCTGAAGCTATAATACTTTGGCCACCTGATGTGAAGAGCTGACTCAATGGAAAAGATCCTGATGCTGGGAACAAGGTTCCTTGTTCTTGTTCAGTCACTTAGTCGTGTCTGACTGTGATCGCGTGGACTGCCGCACACCAGGCTTCCCTGTCCTTCACCATCTCTAGACCTTGCTCAAACTCAAGTCCTTTGAGTCGGTGATGCCATCCAACCATCTCATCCTCTGTCGCCCCCTTCTCCTGCTGCCCTCAGTCTTTCCCAGCATCAGGATCTTTTCCATTGAGTCAGCTCTTCACATCAGGTGGCCAAAGTATTACAGCTTCAGCTTCAGCTCCAGTACTCTTGCCTAGAAAATCCCACGGATGGAGGAGCCTGGTGGGCTGCAGTCCATGGGGTCGCTACGAGTCGGACACGACTGAGCGACTTCACTTTCACTTTTCACTTTCACACAATGGAGAAGGCAATGGCAACCCACTCCAGTGTTTTTGCCTGGAGAATCCCAGGGACGGCAGAGCCTGGTGGGCTGCCGTCTATGGGGTCGCACAGAGTCGGACACGACTGAAGCGACTTAGCAGCAGTAGCAGTCTCTGCCTTTTTAGCTGAACAAATTCCCAATATTCAAAGACTTTTCTAATGAGACAGGGATGATATTAACAAACGTGATTTGTATCTAAGAAAGCACGTCAATATTTGAACATAACCTAGTGAGTTATTTTATAAATGACCAATGTATTATGCTTTTAAAATCATGCATGTTTTAAGATCCATTCAGAGTACAAGACCAATGGATTTTAATGTAGTGAACAAAAAGTTCATTGATTATGTTTTCAGATTCTTTATTGCAATTAACCTTAACAAAACCACCACTTATCAATTTTTTGTGTACCATCATATTATCTGACAAGGCTATTAAATACTCCTTCCTTTCCTAAATACACGTCTATGTGAGGCTGGATTGTCTTCGTACACTTCAACCACACCCAACACAGCACAACAGACTGAATGAAGGAAAGGGGATAAAAGAAGACAGTTGTCTATTTTCAAAAACGTACAACAGTACTACCCTACTTTTTTGTTTTGGACAATATAGTCATTTATTATAGAAATACTTATGTTAACATCTAATGAGTTTACTACTAAAATAAACATTAAACAATTTTTCAGTTTTAGTTTCTAATATGGCAAATATCAACAGATACAACCACATAAACAAAAACTCTTTGAGATTCTCAATGATTTTTCAAGAGTGTAAAGAGTCTTGAAACCAGAGAGTTTGAAAATAGCTGCATGCATTTAGAAACAGGAAAAACTCACATAAAAACCCATATTTCTTATTTCTCCTGAGAAGTCCAAGCAACTGGCAAGATCAGGCCTATGCTCCCACATGGCACAAACAGGCTGGCACAGACAAGCAGGCAGCCCTTCATGCAGGCAGCGGGTCTCCTGGCCTGCCCAGCCTGCACACACTGCTGGGGCTGGGACCGCTGCTGAGATACCTCACCTCCCATTACAAGAGTGACCTCTGAGGGGCACTAGCAATGCGCACGGCCCAGCATTTATCTGTGATTCTCATTCTGTACTCAATTCCCTGCAGGCTTGGCAACTCCCAACCACCAATTAGAAACTGAAATAACTGCCAGAGTCTTGCTTTCTTTGATCAGCGACACGTGAAATATGGCTCCCATCCCAGTCTGTTCTGTGAAAACTAAGTAAGTCTCCACACTGTCTCTGGGCGGGAACTCAGCCATGCCCATTCAGGATTAATGGAGAGGCCGAAAAGGATCTGAAACCCTACAACCCTTGGAGGGGACGGTTCAGCCTCGGAACAATTTAGATGTTAAATTAGCCTGGCTTTCAACACCAGCTGGGCCTAGAATCCTCCTAAAGCTCTTTAAAGATGTCTCTGCTAAGAGCCCCAGGGCCTCTGAGAAAACTTCAGAACTCTGTCCCCCAGGAGCCTCCTGTCTAAGGGGCTCCTCTGGGGAGTCCCGAAGGTATTTTTAGATTGCTCTCAGGCTGAGGACAAACTGTTTAATACCAAAGCCAAGGGCTTTAAGTAGGATAATTTGCCAGAATGGACCCATGAGTAACCCGTGCTTTCAGGGTTTCCAGCTGCACTTACTGGTATGCCACGACCCTGGAAGAACTCTATGTCCTCTTCAAGAAGAGGGGCGGGGACGACAAAGTATGCTGGCAACCTAGAGGAAAGAGATGTCATTGGTTTTAGTACCAGAGTTAATTCATTAAATATGAACGGTCGCCGTCAATGAACACAGGAAGTTGAGCAGACTGTCTTGACATGGACCATATCTCCCGGTTAAGAACGAGAGCAGATAAACTGTCTCTGTCCAAATCAGTCAGGAATCTGAGTTCAAATCCCAGCTCTGCCTCTGATTCTGTGTAATCCTAGGTAAGTTACCCCACCTCTCTGGGTCTGTTTCCTCATGTATAAAATGAAGGGACTTGGATATCTGATATCTAACAGTATATGAATTCTTTAAAAAAATTTTTTTTAACTGGAGGAAAATAGTTTTACAATATTCCCTCCCTCTTGAGCTTCCCTCCCTGCCCCCCTCCCACCCCTCTAGGTCATCATAGAGTGCCAGGCTGGGCTCCCTGTGTTACACAGCAACCTCTCACTGCTGCTGCTGCTGCTAAGTCACTTCAGTTGTGTCCGACTCTGTGCGACCCCAGAGACGGCAGCCCACCAGGCTCCCTCGTCCCTGGGATTTTCCAGGCAAGAACACTGGACTGGGTTGCCATTTCCTTCTCCAATGTATGAAAGTGAAAAGTGAAAGGGAAGTCGCTCAGTCATATCCAACTCTTAGCGACTCCATGGACTGCAGCCTACCAGGCTCCTCCATCCATGGGATTTTCCAGGCAAGAGTACTGGAGTGGGGTGCCATTGCCTTCTCCGAACCTCTCACTAGCTACCTATTTTACACATGGTAAAATACGTCGAGGCTTCTTTCTCCATCTGTCCCACTCTCTCCTTCCCCTACTATGTCCATAAGTCCACTAGACATCTGTGTCTCTATTCCTGCCCTACAAACAGGTTCATCAATACCAATTTTCTAGATTCCTGAGTATAGGAATTCTGAAACTGGGAGAGATCTTTCTCATCATACAGAGACAATATACCTGTGTTGATCTGAGTCAGACTAACATGAAAACCAATAATTATGATGACTACTGCCCAGACATTTTATCAAGTGCTTGGACAACATTTAACTGCTTACCATATGTCAGACTGTTCGAATTACTTAAAGTGAATTATTCATTTAATCCTCCCACCAACACTATGAGGTATGTGTACTATTATTCATTCCCATTTCACAGATAAAGAAACAGAGCTCTACTCAGGCCCTTCCCGGGTTATACAACTAGTAAGAATTAATGGAGCTGGAACCGGGCCCCAAGCAGTATGACTTCAGTTTCTAAAGAATAAAATAAATTTAGGTTCTAAAAATAACAAATCTGTTAATGTAGGAGAAAAATCTGTTAAGTAGGATGTAGGAGAGTTAGGTTTTAGAGCTGCAGAGGTCAGAGACACACAGTGACACTCTCTCTTCCTCTAATTAGGAGATGTAGGTTTCTATTAAAAAGACCTCCTGAGTTCTACCATTGTGGAGCTATAAACAGCTTTCACTCAAAAAGCCTGAAGGAAGGATGAGAAGGCAGAAGGTGCCTATGGTGTAAAAACTACAATGGCAAACAATCGGATGGTGTTTGTGTGCACACCCCTGGTTTGAAGTAGGTTTCTTAAGTACCAGGTCATGGGAAAGATGGATTTTCCGAGTTGAAGAGATCAGAATTTGAATGGGATCAAGTCATTAGATCTAATCAACCCACAGCAGATGGAACAACAGTTCAAACATCACCATGGTGATGTAATCATCAAATCCACACTGTAGGGCAACAATCAGACAAATGGCCTGGTTTCTGCAGGTAAACAAGCAAGAAAAAGATAACAGTGTGAGAGTCTATAGATTATTTGAAAGTTGTGATAATGGTGTTATGTTTATAAACTCTTTATGTTTATAAAAAGTCCTTAATTCTTAGAGATGTAAAACTGAAATATTTATGAATGAAATATGATGAGCTCTAGGATTTATTTCAAAATAGTCAGGGCAGGGTGTGGGGGGTAGAGTACATAGAGGCATAGAGACGCCATGAGTTAATAACTGTTGAAGTTGGGTGATGAGTAAAAGAAATTTATCAAATTCTCTTTTATACTGTTTGAAATTTTCCATTAAAAAAAAAACCACAACTCTTAATGGTAATTAAAAAGAACAAAGCTTCCATAATATGTGAGGCAAAATCAGGTTGAGAACTACAGGTCGAGGCTAAGATATTAACACATGAAACCATTAAAACTTAGAATTATTTGACTTTTTGAGATTTTGAAGCATTCAGGGTATTTCCTTCAGGTCCGCTTGGGTGGGCTTCTTCAGGTGCTGTTACTGATGCAAAAACCTCTTCACAGATCAACAGCTTTCAAACTCAAGCTCCCCATTAAAGTCACATGGGAAGACCTAAAAACTCCCAGTGTCCAGGATGCACTCAGAACTACTAAATAGCAGAGAGGTAAAAGATCTCTAGGTGTGCACACAGGATGAAAGCTGCTGTTCTAGAAGCTTCTGCACAGCAGGGGTGCCCACAGGATGAAAGCTGCTGTTCTAGAAGCTCCTGCACAGCGAGTGTGCACAGGGGATGAGCGTGCTTAGAAGGAAGCAGATTCTTCAGCCCTACCTGGACCTCTACAATCAGAAGCTGCGCTTTCACCAGCTCCCAGGTGATGGGGCCGCACAGTCAACCGTGAGAAGCATGGCCCTAGATGGCAACTTACAAACAGACCGCTGTTTCCCAACCTTTTCAGGAGACTCACCCGCAGGCTTCATTTATGAGCAGGTTCTCAGCTCCTTCCCCAGGGCCCCATGAGGTGGGGCCACACTGCTTTAAAAATCTACATGCCCTCCTCTACTATGGTGAGGGTGAATATTTTACAATGCTGGTGAACCAGCATTAATTTTTAAATTTTTTTAAATTAATTAAAAAATTTTTTTTTAATTAATTTTTTCTTATCAAGTCTTTCACGTGGGGGAAAACGTCAGAACCCAGTGTATTAGCATGTTTACATGCAGTCACTGGGGATTCCCACGTGGCACTAGTGGTAAAGAACCTGCCTGCCAACACAGGACACATAAAAGACGTGGGTTTGATTCCTGGGTCAGGAAGATTCCCTGGAGGAGGAAATGGCAACCCACTACAGTATTCTTGCCTGGAGAACCTCCATGGACAGAGGAGCCTGGTGGGCTACAGCCCATGGGGTATTAAGGAGTCAGACATGACTGAAGCGACTTAGCATGCAGTCACTGAGAAAGGGGCTGCACAGATGGGCAGCTCTGCACTGCGGGGGGTCTGTGACATCCCCTCCCGTCCCAGTGAACTCGAGGAGGCTCTGCGGGGGCTCTGCCGTGAGACTGCCAGCGTTTACCAGCAGCTCACCCTCCTCCCTGGAGAGTGCTCATTTTGTCATTAGGATGAGTTCTGAAGACAAAGTCAACAGGTTCTCCAAACACAAGCTGACTTCCTCGAGGAAAGTTGTACGATCCTCTCAGGCACCACCTCCAGCAGGTGAGGGAACCCCCAGGGCAACACCCCCAGGCCGGAAGTGTCTTCCTTGGCCGAATCAACTTCTTGGCTCCTCTGTGTCACACACTCCCTACAGGGCTGGGGACCTTCTTCTGCTTCTCAGGGAGGTGGGAGGAGGAAGGCTTTTCAGGAGAAGGCAAAGGAGACACTCAGTTCCTGATTCTTACCCAAGCTGACTGGGGTCCCTCCTCTAACCACGGGGCTTTTGTTAATTTATTCATTCTGGCCCCTATCTACTGAGTGTCTTATGAGTCAGGCACTATACGTGGTACTGAGGATAGAAAGATGAATAAAGACAGAGTCCTTGATTCCCCAGAACTGCTGGGCTGCAGAAACAAACATGAACCAAATGGTGATAGGTGCTTAGTCACGTCCAACTCTTTGTGACCCCACGGACTGCAGCCCACCAGGCTCCTATAGATAAAGATAAACTCCAAACCAGAGGAGTTGCAGGGAGACAGGCATATGGTGCAAGGAAAGCTCTCCCAAAAGACCTCACCTAGTCCTGGGAAGACTCCCCAAGAGACGCCTGAGCAGAGATCTGACTGACGACGTGGAGGTAACTCACTTGTGCAGCCCGAAGTGAAACAAGTGTCCCAGACAGGAGACCACATGGGCAAGGCTCACAGGAGGGGTCAGGGGGGCTGGAGGGGTGGTGCACGGAAAGCTGACAGCTAGGCAGGAATCCAACCACGAAGGGCCTTGGAGGGCCTGTCAGAAGTTTCATCTTCTCTATCATGCACAGTGAGGAGCACTGACGAAGACGGGAGGACGGTGAGAAGCCTGCTGGATCCACCTGCTCAACCTGCTCCACGGAGCACGGATGCTGGGGCCAGAGTGGCTGGGGAGACCATGCAGGCAGCTACCACATGGTCCAGGTGTGAACCAAAGCATAGCTTCTCCTGTATCGTTCCAGTGGGGCAGAAAAGGGGGGTGGGGCTGAGTGTGTGTGTGTTGGGGAGGGGAGCCTGGCTGGGGCAGTTTGGGGGAGTGTGTGTGCACTGAGTGCTCTCAACACCAAACCTTGCTGAGGCTCCATCTTCCCCACTGACCACTAATTAGAACCCCCCACTCCAACCCCGACACACTGCTCTGCCCACCTTCTCTACCAGGTGTGTTTCTGTTGTGCTGACACCTATGCAAACACCAGTGACTCTAATTAGCAGGTGGCAGGATTTTAAAAAACAACCCTGGGAGTGGGGCTGCCTCCTCTCTGTCAACATCACATTATAAAACATCACCTCCGAGGAGCAGGAGTTTCTGACCTCCTTCTAACTAGCTTTCCCTTTACACGCTTTGTGACTGTAAAGAGAGGAAGAGGGGCAAGAAGGCGTGACGGGGGTATGTGTGATCCCACACTTGTCCTGCAGGTCCCACCCACTGTCACTCTGGTGTGTGCCGTGACGAGAGGGCTAACCATACAAATATCTAAGACAAAGTCAAAACAAAACACCAATACAGTGTATTAACGCATATACATGGAATTTAGAAAGATGGTAACGATGACCCTATATGCAAGACAGCAAAAGAGACACAGATGTAAAGAACAGACTTTTGGCCTCTGTGGAAGAAGGCGAGGGTGGGATGATTTGAGAGAATAGCATTGAAACATGTATATTATCATATGTGAAATAGATCTCCAGTCTAGGTTCGATGCATGAGACAAGGTGCTCAGGGCTGGTGCACTGGGATGACCCTGAGAGATGGGACGGGGAGGGAGGTGGGAGGGGGGTTCAGGACGGGGAACACATGTACACCCGTGGCTGATTCATGTCAATGTATGGCAAAAACCACTACAATATTGTAAAGTAATTAGCCTCTAATTAAAATAAATAATTAAAAAAAAACTGATCTGCTGACGAGGCCCCTCACAATCATGAATACAAAATGCTCAAGAAAAATACAGATTTTTGGAAACTGTTAGCAGGGTGTTGAGAAGTGTGTTCCAAAATGATAAGATTCAAGTTTCCAAAAAAAAGGGTGATGCAGAGTCATCCTTTAAAAATGTAGGTCAGACCACATCAAATCTCTCTGCTCAAGCTCCTCCGCTTTGCGCTCTAAACTCTGGAAACCGCCCCGGCCATCAGCACCCAGCCGGCCCTCTCCTCCCTGATCGCACCCCCTACTGCTCCGGGCGCTCAGTCCCCTCCAGGCCCTGGGCCCTCACTGCTCTCACAGCACCAGACACAACCCCACCTCAGGGCCTCGGCCCACACTGTCCCCTCTGCCTGACCCAGCCTCCCACCGACACCTCCAACGCGCCCCAGCCCCTCGCCTGATCTACTTTTCTCTCCATAGCACTTAAAGTGCAAATCAAAGTATTAGTCACTCAGTTGGTCTGACTTTGTGACCCCATGGACTGTAGCCCTCTGTCCAGGGGATTCTCCAGGCAAGAATACTGGGGTGGTTTGCCATTCCCTTCTCCAGAAGATCTTCCCCGCCCAGGGATCAAACCCAGGTCTCCTACACTGCAGGCAGATTCTTTACCATCTGAGCCACCAGGGAAGCACTTATTACCTTTTAATACACTGTCATTACTCTAAGGGTTTCTTAAAAAAAGCACAGGATCAATGTGGAGAAAGTGGAACCCTCAATTGCTGTGGATGGGAGTGTAAAGTTGGTGCAGTGGCTGTGGAAAATAGTCTGGCAGTTCCTCTTAAGGTTAAATGCACAGTTACTATATGACTCAGCAATTTCACCCCTAGGAATACACCTAAGAGAACTGAAAATACGTCCATATGAAACCTTATACTCATGTTTACAGCAGCATATTCATAATAGCCAAAAAGTGAAAACAATTCAATGTCCCTCAACTAATGAATGGATAAATAAAATACGGCATATCCACACCATGGAATATTATTCAGCAGTAATAAAAGAATGAGATTCTGATATCTGTTATGACATGGATGAGTGGTGATAACACTGTGGTCAGTGAAAGAAGCCAGGCACAAGGGCCACATATTGCACAGCTCCATTTCTGTGAATGCTGAGGACAGGCAAACCTACAGAAACAGAAAGTAGATGAGCGGCCGCTGGGGCTGGGGCAGGGGTGGAGAGTGACTACCAAGGGATATGGGGGTTTCTGGGGATGATGACAATGTTCTCAAATCGACCAGGGTGATGGCTGCAGGAGATGCAAGAAACGCAGGTTGGATCCCCAGGTCAGGAAGATCCGCTGGAGGACGGCACGGCAACCCACTCCAGTATTCTTGCCTGGAGGATTCCATGGACAGAGAGGCCTGGTGGGCTACAGTCCACGGGGTCACATGGAGTCGGACATGACTGCCTGAGCCGCTAAGCACACATGGTCGCACAACCCTATGGATGTGCTAAAAACCACGATACACGTCACGGGGATGAACGGGTACGGCACGGATTAAATCTCAACAAATTCGTCAAAAAGAAAAGCATGGTGCCAAGAACTTACCTTTCACAGACTTTATAGCCTTCATTGACACTCACTGCCTTGTACTTCACGTTGCCTTTGGTCCGCTCCAGCTCCCGACACCAGTCCTGAAGTGTGTCAAACATTACGGCGTGTTTCTTGGGGTCCGTAGCTAACAACACAAATGGATAAAGACAGTAAAATCTTGTCGTGAAGCCCTGGTGTTTTAATGCTGTGAAAGTGGCTCCTTGGGCCCCAACTTCCTCCACAAAGCCCATTTTTATCCCTGCAGAATGAACTCACTGCTTCATCCTAACCTTGTTCCTTTCTTTCTGTCATTCATCCAAAATTATGAGCGAGGCTCTGTCTTTTTGTACCAGGGGAAAGGAGCTGTTCTCGTTCCATTCCTTGCAAAAGTAATTTATAGCTCCATTTGCAGTCATCTGACCATGAGATAATTTATATAACATAAAAAGATCCCATGAAGCACTAAAAGACTGGCTTGGCACAAATGCTAAAATAATAAAATATTTTTAGCCCTACCCATGTGTGCATAAGATGGCAAACTCATTTGAACAGCATGTCAGATTCCTGAGTCTAAAGCCTCCTTGCCAAGAAGAGGAGTCCTCAGTGTGACACCTGGCTCCTGAAGGCCACAAAGGAGAGAGCCATGTTGAGGGTCGGGGCCCACAGGCCAAGGGCCACATCTCGGTGATGGGGACTTCTGCCCCTCACCCTGCCACTCCCTGCGAGGAGGAAGGGCTCGGGAGTGCTGCTCACGCAGCCCAGCAGGTGTGCAGTGTGCCAGCAGGTAGGTGGTCCTCCCCCCAGCACTGCCTGATGCGGGTGATGTGCACCAAAACACCCTTGGGTGGTCACACAGATTGGTTCGTTCCAACCTGTGCACATCTTTAAAAAGCAGGCCTTCTGGGGAAAACAAAGTGTTAAATTAAATGCCCACCTGCTCCTTTTAATAACACCACATCATAGTACAAAGAAAGATAATACAAACAATGATTTAAGGAAAAACAACAATAGTAGTGAAGCTTATATAGCACTTAGGATGCCAAGCACTATTCTGAGCACCTTTCAAGTAATAACTCAATCCTCACAACCCTACAGGGTAGGCAATATTATTTCCTTCATTCAGACATGGCACAGAAAGGTCAATTAACTTGTCCAAGGTCACACAGCTAGGCAATGGCAGAACTGGAATTCAAACCTAGGCAGCATAAATTTTCCATAAGGTTAATAGATGCAAATAAACTTCCCCACAGACATAAGTAATACTAATATTCCTATTCAAGCGTACTAGGTCATTTTCTTAGAAACACAGATAAGTTCTTCCCTAAAATGCCACGTCACAAACATTTAGGACCTTTCAGCCAAAGCACATTTGTGAATTTTTAAACCTGAGAAAAATGAAAGATGTTCCGATTGCAAAGCACCCATTTCTACAAACCCCTACACAATAAAAAACTAACTGGTCCACTTGCACCTCTCAGTTATAACCTTTACTTTATCCAAAAAAGGATGCTGGAAGAAGAAGAAAAGGATGCTGGAATTTGAATAGAAGACAAGATGCTACACAGCCTGGACATTCTGGCACAAAAAAACCTCCATAAGGTAATGAAACTGCCAGGGTCAGTCAAGGTAAGGGTTCTGGCACACAGATCGACACCTGCTGGGGAGCTGAGCTGGTCCAGACCAAGAGTCAGGATACAAGGGAGAGGCAGAGCTCCTAAAAACGGTACAATTTTCACATGTAGACCCAATAAATGTTTACACAAGTACAGCAATCAACAAAGAGGCTGTATTTTGTACAACTCATACTGCAACGTGCTGTTGTTAGCCAGCGCCCCGCTAATCAGCACGTACACGTACTGCTACTGTGAAAAGACCATTCACAGACAGGAACTTACTACATGAAGGTACAAGTTTTAGGCTCAGACTCCTAATAGTGCTAAGTACATTTTCATGTCAGTGTAATTCTCTGGGCAGAATCTGCCCTGAATAAGCAGTTACACTCTCAATTAACCCTCACTCAATGACTGTACCCTGTGTGCTGTGCACTTAACGATCTACAGTCTTCAAAACATTCATGGGAATCATTAACACTACTGTTTTTTTCAATGAGAAAACAGAGGCCTCAGGAGTTAAGTGCCATCTCCAGGGTCTACGCTACTCGGCAGCTGGACAAAGATTTGAACTCAGGAGGGACAGATCTGCAAATTCACACCTTTTCTGCAAGATCACCACAGTTCGCCAAATGCAGCCTGCTCTCCCAGATATCTTCATCTCTGCACACGCCAGTCTCGGTGCCTCAAACACTCCTGAGTGCCTTTCGGATACTCCACAACCTCCACCAGCAGCTCAGGCCTGGCCTTCGCCCTCTGACAGCCCTCCCTCCCCAGCGTGGCCGGTCCCTTACACCAGAGCATGCAGCACTCTGGCTGCTCTTCTTTCTTTTTCTGGCTGCGCCACGTGGCGTTCAGGATCCTAGTTCCCCAACCAGGGATTAAACCCGGGCCCTGCAGTGGAAGCAGTGTCCTAACTACTGGACCACCGGGGAACTCCCTGACTCAATGCTCTTAGAGGACAGAGATTTAGTCCTGTTCGTATTTCCAGGGTGCCTGACCCAGAGCAAGCATTTGAGAAACATTTACCAAGTGAGCAGTTGGTGACAAAGCAACTCTGCATTCCACAAAGCACGATATGGGCAGGCAGGACATGTCACGTCCCTGAAGAAAGGCTCATGGCACACAGGATTGGTCGACACCAACTTCACGTTCAGTGTGACGGGCAGATAGGGACGTAATGTACAACATGGCAAATACAATTAACACTGCTGTGCATTTATGTATGGAAGCTCTTACAGAGAGTAAATCCTAAGGGTTCTCACCACAAGGAAAAAATTTTTCTGTTTCTTTAATATCATGTCTATGTACGATGATGGACGTTCTCTAAAATTACTGTGGGCATCATGTCATGACATATGTAAACCGGACTGTTATGCTGTGCACCTCAAACTTATACATGCTGTGCCAATTATATCTCAGTAAAACTGGAAGGGAAAAAAATTAAAATACTAATTTGGAATTAAAAAAAAAAGGAATGGGAAGAGCAAGTGAACAGACGGAGGGGAGAGATCCAGAGAAGGATGAAGACAAACATCTGTGGAAACAGCGTACAACCCTGGGCATTAGCAATAGCTAGTTCAGATGACCACAGTTTCTTACTAGAAAGATTGCTCTCTTTTTCAGGGAACCAAATGGAAAACATTTGGAATTTCAAGTTTTCGAACCAAACTGGTTTTCGGATGTGCTCTCTTCTATACAAGTGTTCCATTCCCCATCCCCAAATATTTGCTATAAAGCATGTTCTGGCTGTTTAAAAACTTTCTAGAATGCAAGACTTTTTTTTTAGGGTCTTAAGAAATGAAATCAAGCCTATTAATATAGAAAAAAGAACCCAGGGACAGAAAGGGTGATTTTAAACTTGTCTCAATTTTCTTTCTCTATAGTCTCACATTTCCAATGACAATCTATTGATTTTAATCTTTCATAAGAACCCATCATATAATCCTTCACAAAAAGCAAACAAACCTAAAAGATAAGTTAAAGCAACAAAGATCACAGGAAAGAAACAGAAACCTTTTTTAAAAAAAGAAATTTGAATCAATCACTCAAGTAAGAGGTGACCCATTGCTAGAGAAGATGGGGAAAAAAAACTCATGGATGGGTTTTCTCCCATGAGTTGCAGGTAGGAACCGGAAGGATCTTGCCTAACTGCAGATGAAAGCTTACCTGGGCTGTTTCGTGCTGCAGTCGCGTAGGAAAACAGAAACAATCGTTTAAGCAGTTTAGGGGCCTGGGTATGATGAATTATGCCACTGACAATCTAGAAAGAACCGAGTAATGGATACAGTCATGCTTTTGGCGAGTAAACACTGAAAGACAAGACCCAAGTTGTCTAGGTTTTCAGTAATGCCCATGGGCTCCGCTGAGCAACACGCTAACTCTCATTGAGGTCTGCATCTGTGATATTAGCTCTTGGAATAATGCCACACAAACAGAATGCTAACTATTTTGTCAGGTTTTTTAAGAGCTTTGAATTTCTAGGGCAATTTTTAAGACATAATCTAATTTATCAAAGACAGAGTGCTAAAAAAACTTAAGTGCCATAGTCAGGCATTCCAAAAATCTGACATGTCAAAAATGTAAAGAAAAAGAAAGTGAAGTCACTCAGTCATGTCTGACTCTTTGCAACACCATGGACTGTAGCTTGCCAGGTTCCTCTGTCCGTGGAATTCTCCAGGCAAGAATACTGGAGTGTGTTGCCATTTCCTTCTCCAGGGGATACTACCGACCCAGGGATTGCAGTCTGCAGGCAGACTCCTTACCATCTGAGCCACCAGGGAAATCTTTCTAAAGATGTAAAGCTGATATCAGATAATAACCAAGACACTGAGCTATTCCAGTCTGTGTTATGGCCTGAAGGATCTTCTAGAAGATAGCCTTCCCTTGGTGGCTCAGACGGTACGGAGTCTGTCTGCGATGCAGGAGACCCGACTTCAATCCCTGGGTCAAGAAGATTCCCTTGGAAAGGGGAATGGCAACCCACTCCAGCATTCTTGCCTGTAAAATCCCATGGACAGAGGAGCCTGGCAGGCTAAAGTCTATGCAGCAGCAAAAAGTTGGACACGACTGAGTGACTTCACTTTCTTTCTTTCTAGAAGATAAGGAACTCAATCTACCATGCTTTTTGTTTGAAGTTCCAAACAAAAAGTATATTTGGACAAATGATGAAAATCATCATTCAAAGTGAAGTTTCTTGCTTATCAGGGAATTTTCCGTATCTATACCATTTTTTTCTGCTCAGAACAAATACTGGGGTCATGTTTATTATTCTTAACCAAACTCCTGCGCTACCTGAATGAAGATTAAGGGGATATCTAAAAAGAATGTCTAATACCTCACTGTAGCCAAAGCCAACAGATAAACTGGCCTCTCGCTAAAGGTTCCCCTGATGCACTTACCATGACAGTGGCAAGTCTGAGACCTTCAATATCTTAAGAGAAACCTTGGAACTTACAATAATCACTGTAACCAGTTCACCCAGTTACACACCTCAATTTGCTGCAGCAACCAGATTAAGTAAGTGACCAAAAGCACAGGCTCATTTGGTGACTCATTTTGCCCATGACCATGTACCTCCACCTCCCTCCACATGCAACCACGACCTTCCAGACGTCAACTCCTTCATTTGGGAGTTGGGAGTCGCTGCTGCTGCTTTTGGAAAGACTGGCGGGGTGAGGGAAGGGGACTGCTTCTAGCTGCTCCATCCATCTTCCCCTCCCTGACTGCCTTCTAACCCTGGTTTCCCACCTCCCACCCTCTGAAGGCTCTGGGAACAAACACGGTGTGAATCGAAGGACTAAACGTAGCATGTGCCATTACAACACAGTCCTGCTCTACCAAGTTATCTCTCAATTCTAATCAAAGCACATAAGGTTATAACCAATTTCAACTTTACAGAGTGAAAGGCTCCCCTCAACCTTTGTGCAGTAGAAGCAAGAACTGAGTAAGTGGGGAAAACCTGATGGGAAATAAAACCTAAAAACACATGCGACTAGTTACCCTTTTGACTTCCTCTTCTTTTGTGTACCTCAGACAGAAGTGGAATACCCGGAGGTCTTTACAGTGGATGACCAGCTTCTCAGGGTACTTCTTCAGCTGTCCAAAGAGAGCCTTTTTTTTCTCATCAAACACTAAAAAACAATGAAATCAAGAAGGGAAATCATGCTATAAGACAGGTTAATGCTAAAGAAACAAGGTAGACTGCTAACTTCCAAGGAGGCCTTTCAAAAGTGAGAGGAAGGGCGTCATCTTCTCAGTAACCATTAGCACGGCCCCATCCCACCCAGCTGGGGCCTGTCCCACCCAGCAGGCCCCCTGCCCCGTCCCACCCAGTAGGAGCCTGGGACTCTGCAACAGCCAGGGCTCCTCACTCCTCCTGGGGAAGTACAAGACCCAAACGGACATGCCACTGTCAGCAGAATCAACTCTTGCAGAAAACCCAGCTCTGAAAGCTGAGATTATGAAAGATGGGAGATCATTAGGGACCTGACCTGGGACAGCTGACTCCCAGGTTTATGGCTAGGGCCCCTCCTGACCCTGAGTTTGGACATCCTGGTGCTGGAAACTCCATAAATGACTACTGAATAGTTGCTCACAAAGCCTTGACTACCAAAATAGAGAAGTGATGTCAAGAGAGGCTTTGTGTAATCAGCAGAATAGACAGCTGTGTGTGGTACAACAGACTTTTACAGGTTAGCCTTTAAAGTAAGACCTGCATAGCTAACAATGACATATGACCAACATCTAGCCTGAAATGGCACCATGGAGTATTAGAAAGAACAGGTTCACGTTCAAGTCCAAGCTTCTCCAGCTAATAAGCTCCTCCTCAAATAAGCCACTTCACATCTCAGTTTTATCATCCAGAAAACTGATTAAGATAAATGGGTGAAGAAATTTTAGTAAACTATAAAAGGCCAAAAAAACAAAACCAACCCATCATTACCAGCTGTACATTCAAAGGCCTGGGGAACACAGATACTCACCTCCATAAATCTGATCAACACAGTGTAGGGTAATGTCGTTTTCTCCTATGACCTTATTCTTAAACTGTGTTTCCTAAAAAATTCAAAAGGAGACAACTGTGATTCCTTGCTAAGCACTGTTAGACACTTACAGGCACAATGAATTACTATCCCCAACTTGCATACTAAGAAAAACGAGGAGCGGGTGGGGGAAATGGGTGAAGGTGGTCAAAAGGTACAAACTTAGGTTATATTATAAAGTAAGTTCTGGAGATGTAACATACAGCATGGTGACTATGGTTAGTAACACTGCACTGTACATTGGAGAAGGAAATGGCAACCCACTCCAGTGTTCTTGCCTAGAGAATCCCAGGGACGAGGGAGCCTGGTGGGCCACCGTCTATGGGGTCGCGCAGAGTCAGACACAACTGAAGCAACTTAGCAGCAGCAGCACTATACATTAGAAAGTTGCTAACAGGGTAGATCTTAAAAGTTCTCACCACAAGAAAAAAGTTGTACAACTACGTGAGGAGACGGATGTTAACTAAACGTATTGTGATGATCATTTCACAATACATACATATCCCAAATTCATCATGTTGTACATTTGAAACTACTACAATGTTATATGTCAATTCTATCTCAATAAAACTAAAGAAAAAATAAATGAAAAGGTATACGCCCTAAACAAACAGGGAAATGTCACATCCCAAGGAAAATGACAATGAAGTAGCAAAGTGTGTGAGAAATGTTGTGAACACTCGTTTTCAAACCCAGGCAGAACATGTCAGTCCTGGGCTGCTCCCAGGCCAACAGGCCAGGCAGCTCTGAGAGGTGCTAGGAGGTAGCACGTGGGTTCGGATTTTTCTACCCAAATGTAGATGAGTGACAGGTGAGTGAGGGCAGTGTATATATAGTGTATGTATATAGTGTATAAGAAGGCAGGAAGAAAACCCCAGGAGAGTCACATTTCTTCGAATGCTGTCTCTGCACAGGACTAGGAATCAGGCTGTTACCGCAGTGGCAGCACAGAGGCCCACACTGTGAGGCAGGGAGACGCTGCCATGGCCGGGCTGACCGGCTTCCAGGACAGTATGCTCTGAGCGGCGCGGACAATCCTTTTCTCTCCTCTGCTCGTTCTTCATAAGGGGGACAAGTCTTACACAAGAACACTGCTGCTCGGTGCAGAGCAAACACAAACCCAAACTCAAGTGCTGTATTCAGCACCAGTCTCATAACTGTACTTAGGTGTTAAATTTGGGGAAGAGTTCAGTGCAGAGAAAACATGGGGAACTAGTGTATTTGGGGAGCTGTGATTCTCCTGAGTGATATGTACCACACTGAAATACAGAAGAAAATAAAGTTGACGGTGTCAACCTGTGAGGTGCAATGCAGGCCAGCATGACGTGAGGCACTGGTGGAACTGCAGAGTGGTCCTCCCACCAAAGGGAGATCCCCAGGGAGGGAGGGCAGATCACGGGCGAGAAGGACTCTGGCCTTTGTGTTTACATGCATTAAGGGCAAGTTGCTGAGAAGCTGGGGAAAGAGACAATGAGGTCACAGGGGCAGTGCTACCCCAAACTCAGCCAAGTGCAGCTCACACGCACATCATTATCCAGGGCAGATTCATCGTCGCCCAAGAAAGCAATCTTGAAGTCTGTGCAGACTAGCCTCCCATAGATTCCACGCTGACAGGAATCTTCCTGGACACACTTCAGTACTGTGTTGGCTTCACACAGCAGCTGTTCACCTGATGGAAACCAAAACAAGGTGTCCTGAGAGTCCTCAGGCAACATACAAAGGCAGGCAGTACAAGCTCCCCGACTCTATTCCTGTAAAGACAAACATAGGCCACGACGCGGCACAAGGGAGCCGCAAAACCCAGGGGGGAGACAGAGCAGCGTGGGGCCCTCGGAGAGGTGGAATCACAGTGACTCAGATACACCTTCACACGGGGCACTTCTATCTTCTCACTGCGAATAATGGACGTGTCCAAAGAGGCAGAAACGACCCAGGCTATAACGGCAGGCACAGATCTTAGTGCTTCTACTACTTGAACCTGAACAGACGTCCTGTACCCGAGCAGAAGCGGTACCCAAGCGAGCAAAGCCAGAAGGGCTGGCCGGCAAGCTGTGGAATGTAGTTCTCAGGCTCCCCTTCCTGCGAGAGTGGCCATTCCTTGCCCCGGAGAGAGGACGGGGTGTGTGCCTGGTCTGGAGCTCCCAGGCAGCGTCCTCAGGCCCGGGGGCTACAGCATGACCGCACTCGGTCCGGCTCCGCAGACAAGGGTGGGAGGAAAAGGGAGGTCAGAGGTTTGTGGGAAAGCAAGCCTGTTTCCTCCCGTTCTTCGCTGAGCGTGTTTCCTCTCACTATGTCACCTTTCCTGCTCTCTCTGCAGATGCCCAGCAGCACGGGAGCTGTATTTCCTGGTGACAGAGAGAGCCAACTTCCGTCTCCAGTCAAAGAGATGAGGGTTTAGGGATAGGCAGGAAGCAGAGAGGCTCATGAGGGCCGGACGGTAAGGACAGAAAAATAAAAGGAGGATACAGGGAAATGAAAAACTATGTATAAAACAAAACAAAACAAAAAAAACCCCACCTAAGTGTAAATACTTTGCGACAAGAAAAAACGGGAATTTTCTCCTCATCCAACAGACAACCATCCCCTTCTTTTCCTCCCCCCCCCCCCCCTCCTCCCCCCCCAAAAAAAAAAAAAAAAAAAAAAAAAAAAATCTCCCTCTGGATTTTCCCTTCAATGTCTTTAAATTTACCATTTGGCTCAAAATTAATCTATTCTAACTTTCAATATGAAAACAAAGAAGAATTTCAGATACTAAGACTATGAAGGGACACATAAAACATTTCACCTTGTTTTTTTTCTCTTCCAAGTGGTTAAATAAAATAGAAATACAGGAAGATGGTTCCGTCACCAGCTCAGCCTCTACAGAGAGGTCAGCCTCTACAGGTCAACGTCTTCAAACCACCAGGCTTGAAGAAAACAATGAAGTGACGAGGGCCTCACTGGGGTTTAAAATAGTCTCAGAAAAAGTGCCTTAGCTGAGTCCAAAGTAGAAGGCACGTGAGCAAGGCTTTCTGTGCTTTCAACTCCTGGTGTAAAAACAGCTTTAAAAATAAATAAATAGAACAGCCTTAATAGTGAACCTCTCCCAAGCCCAGGCAAGCCATATGAGTCCATGGTGAGGCACTGGAGACCTCTCTGCTGACCTCACCACACTTGTCAGCCAGTACAGACAGACGGAGTCTCAGGTCATATGAGGCACGAGCTGGGAAAGATCTTAATCTAGTCTAGGAAGCCTGGGCTGCACACAGAGACGAGACGTCAGGAATCCAGGGAATGCGAGAATGTACGTAACACTAAGCTGAAGACAAAAGTAAACTTCCGAATCTGTAACCCAAGAAGAGGAAATAGAATAGGGTATATGGATTGAGGTTTAGGCCATTTTTATAGGGAAGAGCCTTTGACACTTAAAAACATTTTTTTTAAAAGTTAGAGATTCTGACGTTTACCAAATAAGGTGGATCAGTCAGAAACTTGTGCATATTCATATTGTCCCAATAAAAGGGAATAAAATTAAAAGAACCAAAATGAGGCCTCAATTGTTTTGGGAAATGCACCTAAAAATACTTATGAAAAAAGCTGGAAAGGAAGCAAGCAGAAGAACTGAACGCACAACTCACAGGACAGCCCCGTGGGTGGAGAGCCTGAACCACCAGGTCTGTTTCTGATTTCAGAAATGATTAAGACTCAGCTTACGCTACAGACAGTCACTCTCCTCCATCTCAAAAAAAAAAAAAAAAAAAAAAAATCCAACCAATCCAGTCTCCTTGGTGATGACAAACAGCAAGCCCTGGCAGCGCAGGGTTGGGGAATTGGTTAAGCCCCACCAGGGTGGGATGTAAGGATCCAGAAGGGACCAGGATCTTCCAGATAGGGACCAGAAAAGTTGATGGGGCCAAGTAAGGGAACCTGAAAAAAGACCTCATTTGCTTACAAAGAGATGAGAATTTCCCGCCTTTGTTTTCATCCGCTGTGGGGAGGGGGAAACAAAAACTCTTTGCAGATGTGGTAACACTCAGCCCCAGGAGTGCTGTTACTGAACTAAAGACCTTGATATTCTGGTCCAACTCATTATTGTCACATACTGTGCAGATGAAAACAAAGGACTTTATATATAGTGCTACTAGAAATGACATAATTTATCTCTGGCTTTGAATTGCACACGAGGAGGTACGACGCTAACATGACTGTTACCTGGCAACAAGTGAAGAGTTACTTCCTTCTCGGTTGCTTCCTTTTCGTTTGTGTGAATTTCCTAAAAGAGAAGAGCAAAGCATAATATATTTAATGGCTCAAATGAATAACATAAAGCCATACTTTCAGAATACATGCTAAAACATCACGTTCAGCAGCTTTTTGTTTATTTGAGAAGCTAGGTGTTTTTTTTAAAAATTGAAGTATAACTGATTTCTCAAATGGTAAAGACTCCACCTGCAATGCAGGAGTCCCGGGTTTGATCCCTGGGTCGGGAAGATCCTCTGGAGGAGGGCATGGCAACCCACTCCAGTATTCTTGCCTGGAGAATCACCAAGGACAGACGAGCCTGGCGGGCTACAGTCCATGGGGTCGCAAAGAGTCGGACACAACTGAGCAACTAACTAACACATAGCTGATTTACAATGTTGTGTTAATAGCTTTTAAAAAGTAATTTAAAAAAAACTTTTAAGAAAATAGGTACATTTGGTTTATTCTTTGTTTTGGCAGCACAGCATGTAAGATCTTAGTTCCCCAACCAGGGACCGAACGCCAGCCACCTGCAGGGAAAACACAGAGTCTTAACCACTGAATCACCACGGAAGTAACTAAAGTATCTTTAACTAATGAAGCCAGAAAATTTCAACAGGTTAGTTCAATGGATTACACTTATGATTCAGAAGTGACAATGATTAGGAGGGGCCCCAGGGATGGGCACTCCCCACACACAGGAACAGATGTCACTCAGCAAGGCAAGGCAGCTCAAGCAGAGTCAGAGAAAGAATGGAAGACAGCTCAAGAATGATTCCCTTCTTCCTCCAGTAAGGATCAAGGATCAAAAACTAAAGTAGATTGCTGTGTTTCTGAGAAAATGCACCCGTGTAAAGGGCTTGAAGGTAAAAACAGGAAGCTATGAACGTATCAGGTCAACACTGATCCATCCACTCTGCAGCGTGTGCGTGCGCGCTAAGTTGCTACAGGCACGTCTGACTCTGTGATTCTATGAACTGTAGCCCACCAGGCTTCTCTGTCCATGGGATTCTCCAAGCAAGAATACTGGAGTGGGCTGCCATGCCCTCCTCCAGGGCATCATCTAGACCCAGGGATTGAACCCATGTCTCTTGCATTGGCAGGTGTGTTCTTTACCACCAGCGCCATGTGGGAAGCCCTGCAGTACACTAGGGCTCAGAAAAGGTGGCTGGGAAGATATTTGCTCATTCTAAGTTATCTAAAACCACACAACAGTGCCCCAAGATGCAATCATTTCTAGTAAAGAATCAAGGCCAGGTTCTTTTCTTTTTTTTTTTAATTTACTTATTTTGGGCTACACTGGGCCTTCATTGCTGCGCGCAGGCTCTTTCTAGTTGTAGAGAGCAGGGGCTACTCTTTGCTGTGGGTGCACGGGCTTCTCGGTGGGCTGGCTTCTCTTGTTGCAGAGCATGAGCTCTAGGGAGTACGTGCTTGTTGCTCTGCAGAATGTGGAATCCTCTTGGACGACAGATTGAACCCATGTCCCCTGCACTGACAGGAAGACACTTATCCACTGGACCGCCAAGGGAAGTCCAAGGCAAGGTTCTGTGTCACTGTTTCTCAATTAACAATGTCTTCAAAGGCTTCTATCCAGGGTTCAGTGTTTCCCCAATATTCAAAGATAACTAGCAATCATTTCAAATTCTGAAAGATGATGCTGTGAAAGTGCTACACTCAATATGCCAGCAAATTTGGAAAACTCAGCAGTGGCCACAGGACTGGAAAAGGTCAGTTTTCATTCCAATCCCAAAGAAAGGCAATGCCAAAGAATGCTCAAACTACCACACAATTGCACTCATCTCACACGCTAGTAAAGTAATGCTCAAAATTCTCCAAGCCAGGCTTTACCAATACGTGAACCGTGAACTTCCAGATGTTGAAGCTGCTTTTAGAAAAGGCAGAGGAACCAGAGATCAAATTGCCAACATCCGCTGGGTCATTGAAAAAGCAAGAGAGTTCCAGAAGAACATCTATTTCTGCTTTATTGACTATGCCAAAGCCTTTGACTGTGTGGATCACAATAAACTGTGGAAAATTCTGAAAGAGATGGGAATACCAGACCACCTGACCTGCCTCTTGAGAAATCTGTATGCAGGTCAGGAAGCAACAGTTAGAACTGGACATGGAACAACAGACTGGTTCCAAATAGTAAAAGGAGTACTTCAAGGCTGTATATTGTCACCCTGCTTATTTAACTTACATGTAGAATACATCATGAGAAACGCTGGGTGGAAGAAACACAAGCTGGAATCAAGATTGCTGGGATAAATATCAATAACCTCAGATATGCAAATGACACCACCCTTATGGCAGAAAGTGAAGAGGAACTAAAGAGCCTCTTGATGAAAGTGAAAAGAGGAGAGTGAAAAAGTTGGCTTAAAGGTCAACATTCAGAAAATTAAGATCATGGCATCTGGTCCCATCACTTCATGGGAAATAGATGGGGAAACAGTGGAAACAGTGTCAGACTTTATTTTTCTGGGCTCCAAAATCACTGCAGATGGTAATTGCAGTCATGAAATTAAAAGACACTTACTCCTTGGAAGGAAAGCTATGACGAACCTAGATAGCATATTCAAAAGCAGAGACATTACTTTGCCAACAAAGGTCCGTCTAGTCAAGGCTATGCTTTTTCCTATGGTCATGTATGGATGTGAGAGTTGGACTGTGAAGAAAGCTGAGCGCCAAAGAATTGATGCTTTTGAACTGTGGTGTTGGAAAAGACTCTTGAAAGTCTCTTGGACTGCAAGGAGATCCAACCAGTCCATTCTGAAGGAAATCAGCCCTGGGATTTCTTTGGAAGGAATGATGCTAAAGCTGAAACTCCAGTACTTTGGCCGCCTTATGTGAAGAGTTGACTCATTGGAAAAGACTCTGATGCTGGGAGGGATTGGGGGCAGGAAGAGAAGGGGATGACAAGAGGATGAGATGGCTGGATGGCATCACTGACTCAATGGATATGAGTGTGAGTGAACTCCGGGAGTTGGAGTTGGACAGGGAGGCCTGGTGTGCTGCAATTCATGGGGTCACAAAGAGTCGGACACGACTGAACGACTGAACTGAACTGAACTGATGATTTCTATCCTGGGAGATGCCAATAAATGAAGCCTCCCTGACAAAGCGCCTCTCAAAGCTGTGGAGCATCAGGTCATCTGGGGGCGTTGTTCTTCACCTCCGCAGACGCTCAGGCCCCACCACAAGCCTGAGGAATCAGAGTGTGGGAGCTGCTGCTGAGTCTCTCGTCTGTAAAGACTCGCCAGATGACTCTGACACACTGCTCCAGGTTACACAAGAGAGACTGTTTTTTGCATATGTAAATGCTAGGAGTAGATTTGGTAATTTATAAATTCTCATTGAGAGTTTTCATTATCTGTCATTGACAAAGAACTAAATTAAAGCACAATTACTTTTGACAGGTTTATCATCTTTGTCTGAGGAAAGCAAAGCTATGCATTAAATTCAATCAGCTGTTAGAAAACTAGCAATCATCTTTAGTGCTTGGAATTCAGTTGAAAAACTGAAGCCAGGACAGAGAAGACTACCTTATTGTTACGCTGTCCACAGAAGTATCATCTTCCGACTTAAAGATTTTATACTATCCCCAAATTACCAATGTACATCAATTCTTTAAATGGTTAGTGAAATCCTTTGTTTACATCCCATGAACAAGACAATCAGGAGACATCTTTCAGGATGGTCCCACCCAAAACTCCTTTGTCCTGGACGACTGTTCCCTGCTTCCCTAACCTCCTCCCTGGATAGAACCACCTCCTTCCCACCACCTGCGTGAGCTAACAGACAAGACAGACTTGCAAATGGCTAATCATTTTATTTCCCCCATTAATTTGGCTGAAGGGCTAAGAGAAGCTAATCAAGCTGGCTACTTCAACTACAGACTTTGTAGCATGTGTGCTAAGTCACTTCAGTGGTGTCCAACTCTTGGCGACCCTATAGACAATAGCCCACCAGGCTTCTCTGTCCATCAGATTCACCAGGTGAGTATAATGGCATGGATTGTCGTGCCCTCCTCCAGGGGATCTTCCCAACCCAGGGATCGAACCTGAATCTCTTATGTCTCCTGCATTGGCAGGCGGGTTCTTTACCACTAGCACCACCTGGGAAGCCCACAGACTTTGTAGATTTGGCTAGCTTCCCTGGTGGCTCAGAGGTTAAAGTGTGTACCTGCAATGTGGAAGACCTGGGTTCAATCCCTGGGTCGGGAAAATTCCCTGGAGAAGGAAATGGCACCCCACTCCAGTACTCTTGCCTGGAGAATCCCATGGACAAGGAGCTTGGTGGGCTACAGTCCGTGGAATCGCAAAGAGACGGACACGACTGAGCGATTTCACTTTCATGCGGCAGCAGAGAAAGCTGTTCTGTAGAGAATGAGACACATGAAGAAGATAGGTGGAGACAAAAGACCGTCCCCCAAACAAATAAGCAGTCCAGGCCTGGTCTTCATAGATTTCAGGCTCTGGTGATGCCCAACCACGCCTCTGGCCCACAGTTCCAAGCATCACACCTGTATCTTTATAACAGACTCCCTTGTGAGCCAAAGCGATTCTGCTGACCGTCACCAATGGTATTGACTTCGGTCAACTGCACCAACGACAGAGAAACCAGAGATGATGGACTCATGTCATGCAACATGTCAATGTGCAGTATGTCCAGGGCTACAGGATTAGGAACTGACATCAGAGACACCGTCTCACATGAGTTAAGACTGGCGGAAATCACATACCAGACCTAGCACCTGCCACTTTAACCGTGTGGATTTTAGGTGAGGACGTATGAGGCCACCAGGCTGTAAAACCTCACAGGGTTTCACCATTATTCAAGCGGAAAGAGCCCCCCTTGAATGGCGTGCCTTGGCTGCAACCCCCACAATCCCTTCATGACCTCTCAGGGTATAGGGGCACATACTACTCCCTGCTCTACCCTTTCCCACATACCAGGTAAAGCAGAAACTGCTTTAAAAACAAAACACCCCAGGGACTTCAAGTGGTTAAGACTCCCACTTCCACTACAGGGGGTGCAGGTTCGGTCCCCAGTCGGGAAACTAAGATCCTGCATGCTGCATGGCGTGCCAGAAAAAAATCCCATAATGTTCTCAGCCTTGTCATTTCCAAACTAAGTCATACAGTGTATGTATTTGTGGACATACACACACAAATATATATGTATATGTATTGTTCAGTCGCTAAGTTGTGTCCCTCTCTTTTTGATACCATAGACTATAACCCGCCAGGCTCCTCTGTCCATGGGATTGTCCAGGCTCTTGCTTGACAGAATGCTGGAGTGGGTTGCCATCTCCTTCTCCAGGGGTCTTCTTGATTCAAGGATTGAACCTGCATCTCCTGCATTAGCAGGGGGTTCTTTACCACTGAGCCACCTGAGAAGCCTATATATATGTACAGATGTATATAAAAGCAGAGGATGCTAGGCTTCTAAAGATAATTGAGGTTTGTATATGAAAAAGGAGAATGATATTTATAAGAAACAAAGGTAACTGAATGAATCTTTACCAAGTGCTAGGTAAGCAGGAGCTCAGAGCCCAGTGGGGAGACGAGACACTACTAACACACTGTACCGCCACGTGCCAGAGGATGATGCTTTAACGAAGGCTCTGACGGGGGTTCCAGGAACACAAAAGTGGGGACCTGACTCAGTAGAGCGACCAACAGAGGGCGGGGAAAGGGCAGACTGTTCAAGCAGTCTCCCTGGAAATGGCTCACAAGGAGTGTGCAGGAGTTCAACACATGGACCAGCAGAGGGAGGAGGAAAGGAAAGAGACGGTGCAGACATGGTGACAAGGCCGTTTGAAGGAGTCTGGGCTTTATCCCGTGGGCTGTGAGGAGCAAGGAGTTTAAGCAGAGTGTACTAAACACATGGTGTTTACTATCTGCAACAAGTGTCTTTCAGGTAAAAGCACAGGACTATGTCAGAAACCTGGGTGGGTTCTGGCCTCCAGAGCAGGCGGGACCATCTGGGCAAGTGTCCTGGCCTCGGAGTGCTCGCTGAAGAGAATGGAATCAGGAGCTGCACTGCCTGCCTGGTGATCACATCATAACAGCGCGGTGAGCCTAAGTATTAGTGCTCTCAAAGGAGGCAGGGTCCATGGTGGCTCGCCTTCACTAGAACGGCAAAGGAAGACCCCTGCAGACCAGCCTTCCACTCTAAAAAACACGGGCATGACAGGGCACCCCGATCTCAGAGGGGGAGAAGAGAAATCTACCAGAAGCATCACCTCGGAGAAAAAAGGAAAGGACTAGAGGCCTTTTCCTCTCGTGGAAAAAGGGAAACTGGAGACTCACCCTTGTCTTTTTCAAATGCCCCAGAAGCTTATTACACATTTTTCACTTTAAGAGTAGGGACTCCTTGGTACCTCCCTGGTGATCCAGTGGCTAAGACCTAGTGCAGCCAAATAAATAAATAAAAATAAATATATTTTGTAAAGAGTAGGGACTCCTCTTGACTCTGGAATAATGTTAAATACATTCTGATGCTGGCAACAAGTTGCTGACCAAAACCTGATCTGAGAAAAAGGAAAACCCACCAAGCAGCTAGGTCGCGGAGGAGCCACATATCTCATGAAGTGTGTGGGAAATTTCAGCGTGAGAGGCGGTGGCAGAAAAACCACCAAGATTTCTAACAGTGCTTGACTTCCTACTAAAGCTGCCACTATTCATCAGACTTCCTTCAGCCGCAGACAGGGAGAGGAGTGGTCAGAATAATGAGGTGAGATGCACACTGCTGCCGACAAGCTAGTGTTCAACAAAAGGAGTCTAACCACCCAGTGCATGCGAGCCCTTGCCTCGGATGCCACTAAATAACTTTGTGTGAGTGTGCTGTTAGCCGATCAGTTGTATCTGACTCTTTGCGACTCCATGGACTGGGACCCACCAGGCTCCTCCGTCCATGGGATTTTCCAGGCAAAAATACTGGAGTGGGTTGTCATTCCCTTCTCCAGGGGATCTTCCCAATCCAGGGATTGAACTTGGGTCTCCTGCATTGCAGGCAGACTCTTTACCATCTGAGCCACTAGGGAAGACTAAACAAGTAAACAGCTTTACTTGTCCAAAACACAGGTCATACAGCAACCTCAGCTATTTGAAACACTGCTGAAAATCCCAAAGTGAAAAAAGACTTCTGAGTGGTAAAGACAGGTGTGTCCAAGTTTGTACACGGCAATCAAGGCCCTCCACAAGCTGTCAGTCTCAGCTTCCACTTCAACTGCACACGTTTAACTACAATAATAAGTCACATTTATTGAGTTCTATGATGTGCCAGATAAGTACTCGTCATAAGTATCTCATTAATTCGCATAACACCAGAATCGGTACTGCTTCCATTTTACAGATGAAGAAACTGAGGCTTAAAGAGGTTCAGGAACTTCCCTTTAATAGGAAAATAAGTCACTAACCAAGGGTTCGGCCCAAGCCCTGACTAACTCCAGAGCCCACATTCCTTGCTGCTGTGTTCCAACAAACACGGTCTCCAGTTTCCCACCACAAAACATCCATTGCGCGTAACGCAAAACCAGTCTCCTGCTACAAAACTCATTAGAACAAATTAGAAAAATTCCCTTACGAGAACTCTACTCCACTGTACAAGGCTTTGCCTCGTACAGGACAGAAGCATGTGAAAGCAAGCGCCAGCTGCGCGCCTGAGAATCTGCTGAGAGACTGCGGAGCAGCCTGGCTGTTTCACTCCACTGGCTCTCAGAGTTTTCTCTAGTGTCTTAGCAAGTTCATGTTCAGGATGCACACATCTCAAAGTGTGGTGGACCTAGAATCTGGGCAAAGGCGGGAAAAGGGAAGGCTCTGCAGGTTGACCACTGACCTTGAAAAGAATGGGGCGGGGGTCCCTACCGTGAAGCTCTCCTAGGCCAGATGCTTGTAAATGTTCACATCAACCCTTCACTGCTTACAAGGGCTCTGAGTCAAAAACCAAAGTTGTTATTCTCAGTTTAATTTCATCCAGGCAGAAGGGCAAATTCCAAGAGGCAACATAACATCCCTAAAGGTTCCAAAACACAATTTCTTTCGATCACATCTGGCACCAAGTGCTAAAAAGACATAATACAAACATTTTTATTTTCTCCAAGTCGCTCCACTGCTCTAAAATGGACACTTAATACTCTGTTTTCTCCGCTAAAATAGAAAATCGGAGGGGGAAGATGCATTTGTGGCTACATATTAGGTGGCAACCCATGTGTATCTCAGAACAAAATTTACCTTTTTTTTTTTTTTTTAAAAAGCAGAATTGTATTTTTAAAACAGCATAGTACTAAGAATTTAAGTTTTGTCTTTCCCCTGTTTCTCCAAACTTCTCTCTGTGCATGTATTGAAAACAAGTAACACAGACTTGAGGCAACAGTCCAAACCCAGCTCTGGTACCTGCAGACGTGACTTTGGGCTTGCCATTTAACCTGACTGAGCCTGGCTTCCTCCTGTGTGAATGGAAACAACACTGCCTACTATGAGGTTATGAGCAGGAGCGGGTGTAAACACCTGGCATACGTACTCAGCAAAGGAGATCTGTTACAACTATTGGACTGGGCAGAATCTGTCCTCCTTGATTCCTGTCTTTTTCTCTCCCTTTCCTCTGATGATTAAATAAAGGTTTCAACATACTACTTAAGAGCTGCAATTATTTAAGATTCTGCATGAGCAGAATAACTTCTGCTCCTCTTGTCAATCCTGTTTCCCACGTTAAACGAAATTGACTCCACTCAGGAGACTTCTCAATTCTTTTTTCTGGGGATCAGAAAACTCCTGCAATTCGCAACACCCAGACTGGTCCTAATTCCACTAGACTTTGACTACACAGGACTATCTGAAGTCATGGAAAAAGAAACGGCCTTTTTCTATTAATAGGACTTGTTTTCTACAATGAGTTAGGTCTGGTCATTTGGTGTCTTTTCTTCTGCAATAGAAAGTATTCTGAACCCACTTACAAGACCAAAAGAGTAAACTAACAGCTTCCTTAAGAGAACACCACATCCGAGGAAGAGACTGCTCAGGCACCGCGACCAAAGCAAAGTTTTCTCACCTGCTGAGTTTATTCAAAGCAGGTTAAACTGAGAATTCCCTGGTGGTCCAGTGGTTAAGACTTGATACTTTCACTGTCGTGGGCCTGGGTTTGATCCCTGATAAGGGAACTAAGATCACACACACACACACACACACACACACGCTACTGAAAGTTGGTGACAAATTGAGAATAAAAACTTATATAAGCACTTTTGAACTGGAATTTAAAGAGCCATACTGCAGGCTAATATCACTACTATCTAATATCTACATCACTAATATCTAATCTGTCTCTGTTTATCACTTCAAAAACAGTATAAATAAGCACCATCACCACCAACGACCCCTTCACCCCTGAAATCAAAATATACACCAGTCCTGAAAAGAGAAATTATCTAGGGGACTCCAATAAATCAGGATGTGTAAAGAGGAATGAAAAGGAAACCCTCCCCTTAGAAAAAAAGTGAAATTCTCCCTTTTCTCTGGGAAGCCACCTGTACAGGTTGGGCAGAAGGCAGGGAACACAGAATGGAGAGTTCTCATGTCTTAACAGCTCTTTTGCTTACATATTTTTATGGTATTTTTTTTTTGGACCCCATAAGAAAAACACAGAAAGAACTAACAAATATGAAGATAATATTTCAAAGTGTTTTCTCTTTTTTTGAGAAACAAGAGTTGTAACATCTGCTGTTGCTGATCCTGGGGGAATGAGCACAGCTAAACGGAGAAGAGGGGAAGCGGTTAACAATAAGGCACAGCCCACGTCTGGATGGATGCGCCAAGGGTTGTGGGACACAATGAAATTCCCACGTGTACGTCCGCCTCCTGACCAAGCTGAGTTCTCAATGCGTAATAAGCTGCTGTCTTCATGGGCAAATTTACTGGGCAAGTGATTAAAGGCTATCCAACCTGACCTTTACAACTGGATGAGAAAATACAATCTCTTCCTTAGTGACATCACAAATTACTCCATCGTGACTCAGGGGGTGCTGGTGAACTGCAGAAATCACAAGTGTCTGCTCTGTGAACGTCAAAGCGGCTACCCTCGAGGGCCAGCCCTTACGGAGGCTGAGAGGTGAATAACAGTAACAAACATTTCTAGAGCCTTATGTACCAGGCACTGTTTAAAGGGCTTTATACTTATTAACTCATTTAATCCTCACAGCAAGCCTTGAGGGAGGGCTCTTATACCCACTCTTCCCTCCACTCTGCAGGTGAAGACACTCAGCTAGCATGTGGTGCAGGTGAAGTCAAACCTGATAGCTGGCTCAACCTGCGTTCTTACACGAGGCCACGTTACTTCTGTGGAATGAAGGAAAACAGCACAGGAAGGTCACTGAATGCATCTGCCAGACAAGCATCACGGAAAGAACCCAAAGTGTTCGTTGTTCAGTCGTGTCTGATTCTTCGCGACCCCATGGACTGTAGCCTCTGTGGGATTTTCCAGGCAAGGATATTGGAGTGGGTAGCCATCCCCTTCTCCATGGGATCTTCTGACTCAGGGATCGAAGTTGGGTCTCCCACATTGCAGGCAGATTCTTTACCGTCTGAGCCACCTGGGAAGCCCCAGGAAAAGCCTCAAATTGTTGTGGACAGGGAAAGAGGCTGAAAGGAAAAAAAAAATACATCTACCCCAGGAGTAACGGCCGCTGTGTGGGGAAGAACTCAGGGGCTTCTTCAACACACCCGAGAGCTCACCTCTTACGACTTACTCCACTCCATCCTCCAAGGTCTAGGTCTCTGAGTGTCACTCCAACCAACCCTCGAGATTCCGTGAGAACCTTGTGCGGTCCCACACTCCGCACAAAAGGAAAGGCCCAAGGCAAATAACACAGTACGGTCTGGGCTACCCTGTGCTTCCCTTCAGAAGCATGTCATCTAGGAGTCCCCTTTACACCTCCTTCCCCTTCACCCTCGGTATCCAGTCTTTGACCAAATCCTATGGGTACTGCCTATTACAGACACCCAGAGCCCATGCTCCTCTCTCACCTCCACTAGGACCAGCCTAGTCCAGGCTCTCATCGTCGTCCACACGGACTAGTGCAGCAGCTTTCCAACTGCTCAGCCTGCATCTGCCCCTCTGGCACCCACTCCCCATCCTGGAGGGGCAATGATCCCTCAGGACACAGCCCGCTCTGGGTGACCGGTGGGAGAAGGACAACGACCTGACAAAGCCCGCCAGGTTCTGCACAGCCTGGTCCCTGCCTCCCTGTCCAGCCTGGTCCCCCACGCCCTCCTCCTCAGTCTGCACGTCGGCCACACTGGCCTTCCGTCAGCCTCTCGTACCTGCCAAGCTCCTTCCTGCCTTGAGTCCAAGCCCCTGCACGGAATGCTTCTCCTCTCTGCCCTGTGAGTTTCTGTGTACCCATCAGACCTCAGGACAAGGGTCATTTCCTCTGGGAAGCCTTCTCTGCCATCAGGTTCTTTAAGCCCTCTGTATCTTTCCCTCTTAGCACTTGTCACAATTGCAGGATCACATTTGTTTATGTAAGTATTTAAGTCTATCTCCCCATCAGTTTATAAATAAACTCTTTGAGGGCAGGTTCTCTGTTTTTCTGTTCACCATACTGCCCCAGAGTCCAGTGTGTGTCCATGTGCGTGTGTGTGCTAAGTCGCTTCAGTCGTGTCTGACTCCTTGTGACCCCATGGACTGCAGCCCACCAGGGTCCTCTGTCCATGGCATTCTCCAGGCAAGAATACTGGAGTGAGTTGCCATGCCCTCTTCCAACAGATCTTCTTACCCAGGGATCAAACCCATGGCTCTTATGTCTCCTGTATTGGCAGGCGGGTTTGTTACCACTAATGCTGCCTGGGAAGCCTCAGCCCAGGCCTTGCAAATAGTAAGTGCTCAAAAGATTTCACTGAGTAATTTAGTTAATAATGACTTTAAGTAATGAGAGGTTTGGGGGCCAGAGAAACATTTGGAAGATTAAGAGACAATATCTAGGCTTGGGCATTAACACTGGCGGCATCACCAAATGCTCTCATGTTACTGGAAAGAACATTCCATTGTAGACTGTCACGCATATGACATTCATCCAGAAAGACTGAAAGTCGTGAAGCCTGTCCAGTGAGAGAGGCAGGGCAGCAGCCACCATGGATGGACTTGGTGTCCTCCCAGGATCTCACAGGCAATTCAACCAGCATCCCGGGACGGCTGCTTCTACCCTCTCCCTCTTCTTTGGAGCAGTGGGAGCGTCTTAACTGTCACCTGGTTTCAGCAAAGGGCCCTGGGCTCCCCCTTAACCCTCTGCTCCTTCTGCCCTTCAACTGTGACACTCCCTGCCCAGCTGCCTTATCAGCAAATGGCCACAGTCTTATTTCCGGAGCTGGACACGTGGGATAAAATCCCTTACCGACCCCAATTGCGTATCATGTTCAGTGCACAAGAAAAGAAGGTTAGGAAAGTACAGTTCTTTTAACAATCAAGCAGAACTGGTTCTACTAGCTATGCTGACAGACTTTTTTCTCTGCCACAGGCCCGAAAAGGAACTCAACTGGAAAATGATGCAAATCTTCAACAAATGGGGTGTTACCCAAGGCCCCTGTTGTTTGTGCAGCACCTCTCTGAGTTCTGACAGAGCTTGCTTTTAACACAAGATAGTAGCAGAGACTGCCAGCTGGAGCTGGTCACAGAGCATCCAAGTCTTCAAACCTGGGAATCCTAGAGGCCTGTGTTCAGTCAGAACAGCAGCTTGAAATAAATGGAGGGAGGGCAGTTATGCCAGAGAGGTGGGATCAAGGTTGGGGTTTTTTGGTTAATTGCTTATTTCAATATTTACCCCAATGCAATGGCTAACTTTGTTTGTTTGTTTTAAAAGGGGATAAGGGCATAAACAGCAGGTCTTCCAGTTTCCGTACATTTTACCCCACAGATCAAAAGGAGCTACCTCTGTTCCTGCTGCGCTTGGACAATCAACAGTTCTCAGGACTTGCTGCCCCGACATGGCCTAGGAACCCCGCCTCACGCTGAGCCAGAGGCACTCCCATTCTGGCCACTTGTGTGCCAGACAAGATGTGAGAACTGCCACCCATTCTCCAGCAAGCTTGCTGGAGACACGCCCACTGGGACCCACCTCACACAGCTGGCCCAGCATGGATTCCTTTTCCACTTTTTTTTTTTAATTGTGGCAACAGTCACATAATATAAAACATAATATTTTACCTATATTCAACTGCACTGTTCAGTGGCATTAAGTACATCCACCTCATTGTGCAACTGGTCGAGCATTTAAAAGGCGTCCACCTGATCCTCAGACTTTCGTCTCTGAGAAGGACTGGCACAGCCCACAGGGCTGCAGTGAGCCCGTGGAGCGAAACCGGTGAGTCAGCACTCAAGCTGTGTGTCTGGTTCCTCAGAGTCGCAAGGTGGACCTGCCTCCAGTGAATACTGACTGATTCCAACAACCAGCTCCCAGGTAGGCTGACCACCAAACACCCGGAATAAAAGATGGAGAACTGACTTCAGCATTCAAGACATTTAGATGAACACATAAAAAAAAAATAAAATAACTGGAAAACTAGGGAATCAGTGCTATAAATATTCATTCATTATGCTAAGTCACTTCCGTCATGTCTGACTCTTTGTGACCCAAAGAACTGTAGCCTCCCAGGCTCCTCTGTCTATGGGGATTCTCCAGGCAAGAACACTGGAGTGGGTTGCCGTGCCCTCCTCCAGGGGAATCTTCTCAATTCAGGGATGGAATCTGTGTGTTTTACATCTACATCGGCAGGTGGGTTCTTTACCACTAGTGCCACCTGGGAAGCCAGTAACATATTAATATTAGACACCGACAGAAGGTTCTCTTTTTACACGTCATCTCACTCAATCCTCTCCGCTCCTGACTGACATTACTGCTCCCATTTTAGAGATGAGCAAATCGAGGCTGACCAAGGGTGAGTGAAGCGAGACCTGAGCCCGGGCCTGCCGCCCAACGCTGTGCCCTTCGCAGGAACAATCCTGGGCCTGCCCGTCAGCCACATCCTCCCCAGCAATGCTGTCTCCTCCCCTGCCTTTCAGACGCTCTTTTGCCAACTGCACTGTCCTTTCTTAGGAACCCACTGTACCAGCACAGCAAATGCAGGGGTGAACACAACACACAGCCCCACCCTCCCCAGAGCGCACGGGGTGCGACCGCAGCAGGGGCAACAGGGACGTGTGCAGGGCTACACCGGGGGCGGGCAGGCCACAGCAGGGACACGGCACGGACACCTAATCACATGCGGAGGGGAGGCCAGAAAAGACCGCTACCCTCAGGAAGTGTCAATTAGGCTGAGACCTGAGAATCAGCAGAAATGAGTTCCGGGCCAAACAACCGACCCGCTGTCTGGCTGCTCTTCCTCATCTCCCTCCTGGGCATCTCCTCACAGGACCTCTGTTCTTTGGGGAAACTCTCCAGCAACACATGCCGATGGCCCTCCTCCCCTCAAACGGACCTGCACTCCAGACTCCTCCTCAGGGATACGGATCTGGACCCTAGACAGCCTTCCGGCCACTTCCACTGGAATGGCACTCAGACCCTCCAAATTCCCATTTCCAAGTCAGCTCATCCCTTCCCCCATCCCTCCCTGAACCTGCCGTCCTCTGGACTCCAGCCCCGCCATCTGCCCAGCAGTCATTCTCAGCTCTCCCTTGCCTCTCGTATTTCTGTCTGCTCTGCTTTCTTAACAGCTCCAGAAGCCATCCGCACCTGTCGTCGGCTGCAGCTCTTACCCCAGCTACCATCGGGTGTACCTTGCACACTTCTGTGATTACCCTCACACTGCCTCTACCCCACCCTTGCACCCACAGGGCCCCTCATCCCCCCTCACCAGTCCCACACAGACAATTCGCCATCCAACCCACTGCCACATAGTTCAAGTCCTCTGCAAACCTTTCTTATACTGCAATAGTCTCTTTCCTTGTCTGTCTCCCCAACGAGTGATGCTAAGTGGGGGCTGGAGCTGTACTTTTTGTATTTTTAGCCTCAATAACTTATATGCTCCTAGATAGCAAAATGCCAATAAAAGCCTACTGAAAGCATGTATAACAAAATACAAAGAGAAAAACAATTCTTGATCCTGGTAATATTCTTTAATCCTAAACACAGTTCTTGAGACAATTCTACTCAAACTGACTACCCTATATTGTGAATCTTACATAATGTGTATGTGTGCTTAGTCACTCAGTCATGTCCGACTCTGCAAGTCCATGAACTGCAGCCTGCCAGATTCCCCTGTCCATGGAATTTTCCAGGCAAGAATACTGGAGGGGGTTGCCATTTCCTTCTCCAGGATCTTCCCGACCCAGGGATCGAACCCATGTCTTCTCCACTGGCCGGAGGATTCTTCACCACTGAACCACCTGGGAGGTCCAACTTCCATAATACTGTACACGGACTATACTTCAAACGAAAAAAATTGTTTTTAATTTTAAAGCTTAAGAATAAATAAATAAAAACTACCACCTAAGTTTGTGATCAGTGGCAAGTATTATTGACCTTTCCTCACACCTCTTCCTTAGCTGGCTTCATGAAACATGCTCCACTTTCATCGGTAGGGCAGGGGCATATTAAAAAACAGACTCTGAATCAGAAGCCTGATCACTAAGGATGGAGTTTAGAGACTGAGTGAGCCTACCTACTGTTGAGGTCTAGGAAGCTGGAGAAATCAAATTAGGATTTGTTTCCTGGAGCCGATTTCCAAGGCTGCTGGCCCCCGACTCCTGGACAGACGACTCTGCACCCTGCCGAGTCAGCCTGAGCAGGTACCAGCTTTGCCACTGACCACAGCTCGACTCTACTAACAGTACACTGCCTTGGCAGGTGGAGACAAGCAACAATTACTGTTACAATAAAGCACGAAGTCAGCATCTGACGTCCAGTAAGAGGCTAACCGACTCTCTCTGTCTGGACTCAAGGTCCCAGACCACAGACATGAGGCAGTTCGAGACCTGGTTTTTAAGGACTCTGGCAATGGCACCCCACTCCAGTACTCTTGCCTGGAAAATCCCATGGATGGAGGAGCCTGGTGGGCTGCAGTCCATGGGGTCGCTAAGAGTCGGACACGACTGAGCGACTTCACTTTCACTTTTTCGCTTTCATGCGTTGGAGAAGGAAATGGCAACCCACTCCAGTTTTCTTGCCTGGAGAATCCCAGGGGCAGAAGAGCCTGGTGGGCTGACTTCTATGGGGTCACGCGGAGTCGGACACGACTGAAGTGACTTAGCAGCAGCAGCAGCTCTTTACACATCGTGCAAATCAGTTCTCAGCCACAAGCAGTGTCCATTTCACAGGGCAAGCAGGGAACTCTCAGCAGCATTTCAGGCTAAACATCCATTATCCACAAAAACAGGCTAACTTAAACATGTAAATATGTAATTAGCAGAGGTTTTACTATGTCTTATTTCACATGCCCTGTGTCATTTGTCTTAACAAAAATCCCATAAGGAATTTTCATCCTCACTTCACAGATAAAACCAGTGAAGCTCCAGGAGGTTAGATGATGTGCCCGGGCTCAGAGGGCTAAACAGGTGGTGAAGCCAGAACTCAAGACTTCAGACCCTAAGTTTGGTCCTTCTGATTCATAAACTGTGATTCCATAAGAGCTTATTAAGACATAACTCCCATACCATACAATTCACCCATTTAAAGTATACAAATCAGTCCATTCACAGGATTGTACAACTGTCACCAGAGGCAACTCTAGAATATGTTCAGGTACCCAAAGGTGACTTTACCCAAGAGCAGTCACCCTGTTCTTCCCACAGCCCTAGGCAGACAATCTTAAACTTTTCTCTTATTACAAAATAGTACCATCAAGTGTCTCTTTGACTCTGACAAGTCTCCAGGGCAGGGGAGACAGGCAATGACCTCCCACGGCGCCCTTACCACCCCCCACCCACAACAGCTGGGCCAGACTATCTCATTCATGTATCATTCTAAATCCTTTCTCTCCCATTTATATCTCCTCCTAGTCCCCTTATCTCAGATTTTTTTTTGAAGGAAGAAAGTAACTGCTCGCCAAGATGATCCACAGTAAAGCCCTCACCTGTTTTGACAGCTCATCACCCACTGCACAGCAGTGGAAGGTTTACTGTGCTTCTTAGCAAGGATCACTCTTACCAGGCACTCCCCAGGCCTTTAAATAATCCAAACCCTTTATCACATTCTCCCTGGTAGGAAACTCAAGCTAGAGAGGAAATGGTGAGATGGTGGGCAGCGTAAGCCTCAAAACCCACAGATCTGACCTCGCCAAAGAGCTGGCTCAATTCCAGCAGACAGGGCCTGAGCTCAGGAGCTGCCTGAGGAAGCTAAGGGCGGCCTGAGACACACTGTGGGCAACAGCTGGGCTTCAGGCATCCACGCAGGTCAGTAGCCTACCAACGTCAGCACCAGTGACAGTGAAAAGGAATCTTTTTAGGCAAAACACCTCCTGCCAAAGCAGACTCTTGGGGCACAAAGACCCAGAGTCAAATCAGTGATCACACCGGAGTTCCTCATATAGTTCTCAACCTCAGCCCCCAAAGCTCACTCTGCAGGAGAGGTGAACACGACCTGAGTGAAGGGCCCGCCAGTGACCTTCTGAGGCCCTCTCCCATGAAGGCCCTGAGCCACCGCCCATTCACCCTCCCTGAAGCCACCGTGAGCCCACAAGGCCACGCCGAGTGGTGGGCACTACAGCCCTGCCCTGGAGGAGCTTACAGTCCTGTTGGGGAAACGAGAGCCACAGACACACAGCACAAAGGAGGAGACGATAAACGCTCGATGGCACCATCAGGACCCGTAGCTACAGTCAGCCTGTACCACGGACACCAAGAAGGGAGGCTGCCAGTCACGAGCAAAGACTTGGGAATGCAAAGGGGCTGAAGGAACAGGAGCCCTCGGGGGCCTTCACACTGCACCTCTCACACCCTCTCTCTTCTGGTCTGTCTCTATTCTTGGGCTTCCTCTGTGATTTCATCTGAAACAGCAGTTCTCAAGAAGGGCTGAAGGAAGAGAAGCCAGTGAACTGAAAAAAACTACAGGTTCCTACTGCAGGTCTCCCTCCCACTCCCCAACCCCCACCATTCACATACACCCTTCCCCCCGCCCCCGGGGGTCACATCTGAATCTCTAACGCAGGACTGGGGACAGTGGGTTTTGAAAAAGTTGTTCAAGAATCATGCTATGTTTTTGTTTTTTTGTTTTTTTTTAAAAGCTCCTTGAAGAAAATATGTTTAAAAACACTTGCCTAATCCAGGAAACGAGACCCAAAGAGGTGAAGGGGCTTCCTCGAGGACACTCAGATAAGAAATGGCCACAGCCCAAGGTCCCTGAATCCAAGCTATTGCTCTATCAACAAACCAGAAGCAGGCAGAATCTGGGTGAGCCTGGGAAAGGTGCTAAGGTTCGGACCAGTGAAAGGGGCAGGGGGCATGAAAGACCCTTAAATAGGAAAATGACACGTCAAAATGGTGTCCAAAAGGAGCCTGGCCATGATGTGAGGGGTGTCTGGGGGAGGGGGTTCCAAAGGGAGCAGTGGCGGGTGGGAAAACCTGTGTAAGGTAAGCAGCTGTGGTTGGTGGTCCCGGGCATCAGAGGAGGTGCTTGGTCTGGACCACACAGGACTGAGGAAACAAGAGGTGCTGGCAGCAGCTGGGAAGTAGGGAAGCAGAGCTGAATTGGAGGCAAAGTTCCAGGACCTAACATGTTGCCCAAACCCCAGGTCCCCCTGGAAGCCCTGAGATAAGGGAAGATACTGATATAGGAGGGCAGAGAGAGCATCCATGAAACAGCTCACTGAGAAAGAAAACCATGCTGGAAGGGAGATGGGAAGGGCGCACACTGTGGGTATGGCAGGATCCCACAGGAGGGACAGTGCCCCCAGCTCCAGACTCACGCTTCTGAGAGAGAGCGCAAAGAATGATGCTCAAAAGGAACGAAAGCCGTTATCGGGACCTGCTCTAGTAGTCAAAGACAAGGACACGAGAATGAAGACACACAGCTGCGACTTCTGGGGTGAAGACTTAACAGCAAGTATGGCAATTAACATTTCCTAAGCATTTACTCAGAGAAGGAAATGGCAACCCACTCCAGTGTTCTTGCCTGGAGAATCCCAGGGACGGCGGAGCCTGGTGGGCTGCTGTCTATGGGGTTGCACAGAGTCAGACACGACTGAAGCGATGCAGCAGCAGCAGCAAGCATTTACTACAAGCCAAGTTGTACTGCGTTAGCCATTCTCCATGGAGGGCCTCACTTGAGACTAATGACACTAAGTATGGGCTGGATACTATGACCTTTATTCCCATCATACAGACTAAGAAACTGAAGCTTAGAGAACTTACATACCCAGCCTAAATCCATACAGTGAGTAGCAAAGCTCTAATTCCAAAGACATGCGCCTAACCCCTCATGACACCGAGAGTGAGGAGGGCAGTGCTGGAATGCACACAAGCGCTAGGAGAAAGAGGTCAGGGGGCGGTCATGGGACCACCAAAGTCTTACCATTTAAGCTAACTGATGGGACCAACAGCAGCTGCAGAAACACATGGCACTGCCTTCTGTGTGTCCCCTCCTTATCCCCCTCCAGGGCTGTGCTGGGCTGTGCTTAGTCACTCAGTTGTATCTGACTCTTTGTGACCCCATGAACTGTAGCTCTTCAGCCTCCTGTGTCCACGGGGATTCTCCAGGCAAGAATACTGGAGTAGGTTGTCATGCCCTCCTCCAGGGGATCTTCCCAACCTAGAGATCGAACCCAGGTCTTACACACTGCAGGCGGATTCTTTACTGTCTGAACCACCAGGGAAGCCCAGGAATACTGGAGTGGGCAGCCTGTCCCTTCTCCAGGGGATCTTCCCTAGCCAGGAATTGAACCAGGGTTTCCTGCATTGCAGGCAGATTCGTTACCACCTGAGCTACCAGAGAAGCCCCTCAAGGCTGCTATGTATAGATGTCAGGTCAGCAGAGGAGCTGGCAAGGAGCTGAAAGCCTTGGGGCAGTAGCTCTTCCATGATCTTGGAGCAAGAGGAACTGGGGCAAATGCGAAGCTGCCTACAGGCTCACCAAGAGCCAGGCTGACCTGTACAGCAGCATCCACAGAAAACAGGGAACACACTGCAGGTCCCAGCGATAACTCTGGATTCTACTCTTTAAGACCTGCCGCATTCACATGCCCGCATGCACCTTACATAAGAGATGATGACAGACGGTCCGACCACCTGGTTCCCACGCACCTGTGAGTCTTCCAAACCGGAACCCATGTCAACACTGCCCCTTCCAAGTCCCACGCAGCCTCCCAATGAGGCCAGATGCTGCCGTGGGGCCGCAGCGGGCCCTCCTCCGTGCCCGGGAGCGTCATGCGCTCCTCCCTTGTCAAAGGCAGCACCTACCTCCGTGCATCACGGCCATCTGTCGAAGTGCCATCTCGCTGGCAGAATGTGGGCCTCCTGAGTGCACAGACTGCTTTTTTCTCTCATTCCTAATTCTAACACAGTGCTTAGCAAATGGCAGCAACACTCAATAATTCTCCCAATTCAAGTTATTGTTTGGGCGTACATGGTGTTTCTGCTCATGCTTAAAATAAGCCTGCCAGGAAGATGGGCACCCAACGTTAGATGAAGATCAAAGGGAGGCTCAGAGAGGGGAAGTCACACCAGGAAGCAGATCTCAAAGGATTCAAGCAAAACAGGGATACGATCTTATGTATGGAGAAAAGGGAAGGAAGAGTGAGATTTTTCATCCAAAAAACTGGGACCATTCCCATCAAAGGCATTCTCAGGAATCTTTAAAAAAAAAACAACACAAAAAACAAAAAAAAACACCCTCTCAGTAAAAACAAGAACAAACAAACAAACAAAAAAATCCAGCAGTTCAGGATCACTGCCTGAAACAGGGGCTGACAATCTGTTACCAGGGAAAAGGCAGACTTCAAAATATGTCACCCCTGTGGCCAGTGCTTTCATGCACAAGCCCTGTTTTTTTGTGGGGAGAGGCTGAAGCCACCCTCTCCCGACAAAACAAACAAGTGAGGGCTTAGACTCCTCTGAAAGGCTGCACACCAGCTAGGTGTACAAGGACTGAAGCATTTAAAGTCAAAACAGCACACAATCTGGCTACTGCCTTTGGAGCACGTAAAGAGAATTATTACTCCCAGAGGTGATTTGATTTTCCTTACTCATATCTTTGGTAAATCATTGACCAGATGTGATAAATGCATAAAATGTGGCCTATGATGGAGAGACTCAGAAATGAGGAGAGAGGAAAAAATAAGTCCACAGAATGAATCCAGCAAAATGTCAAAGGCCAAATGTTAACAATGAAAAAAAGCCGACCACTCAGTGTTCTCATTAGGTTGGAATTTTAAATATAATCAAAGCATTCTCAAAAGTAAAAAGGAAATAAGAAAAGAGGAAAAGAAACTTTCAGAGATAGTGAAAAACACTCTAAGAAAGAGTTACCACACAGCAAACTTTCCGGGCAGGGTGCCATGGCGACAACTGCAACAACTGAAATACTCCACTGTCATTAACACCTTAGCTTAGGGAAAGATTTCTGAATTCTAAGACTGATGACTGAGTACTTTCTGGAACCCTCCAGGGGGCTCCTGAATAACAGTAACAATGAAAGCCCACATCTCCTGAAGGTTACCCAGCTAGCGGCCAAGTTCTCTGCTAAGCAGCACCCGCTGTGCACAATCACAGTTCAGATTCATAAATGTTCCAATACATCTATCAGATAAGACAGATGTCATTATTTCCACTTTTCCAGTAAAAATACAGCTGAGGCTTGGAAGGACTGGCTCATGCATAGGTAGCAAGACGGAGGAATGACAAGCAGTTGCTCTCCCTGGAGAGTGACGCCCAGGTACGCAGAGGGGACTAGGGGAAGGGGGCGGCCCTGTGGCCCTTCAGCTCTCGGAAAGGTGTGCTCACTCCTGAGGTCCCTCTCCACGTCTACCTCCTCTCTTCTTCCCTCCGAAGCAGCAGCAGACTAGAGGTTGGCAGAATTATTCCAATTCAATCCTACCTCCCAATCTACCTCAAGAGGCTAATTCTAACTGATTCATTAAATTACAAACCCTCTGTTCTCCTTGAGGTCTCCAAAAAAGCACATCAGAAGTCACTAGTGTGGACTTCCCTGGTGGTCCAGTAGTTAAGAATCCACTTGTCAGTGCAGGGGACACGGGTTCGATCCCTGTCTGGGAAGATCCCACATGCTGCAGGGAGACTAAGCCATGCACCACAAATACTGAGCCCACACACCACAACTACGGAAGCCCAGGTGCCCCAGAGCCTGTGCTCACAAGAGAAGCCACTGCAGTGAGAAGCCCTTGGAACACACCTGGAGAGTAGCCCCCACTCGCTGCAACCAGAGAAAGGTCCACATGCAGTAATGAAGACCCAGTGCAGCCAAAAGCAAGCAACTAAATCAATAATTTAAAAAAAAAAAAAAAAAAAGACGTTACATGAAAAACTGAGGCTGGCTCCCTGCTGGAAAAACAGCTCTTAAGTTTCTGCTCTGCTGACAGGAATCAGTGGTACCACCTTCAAACACGATTACCACAGGGCAGGCTATAAATTTTTACACATATTGTGTTTGCAACCATGTAAGACACAGACCAAGCCTGGACATACTAAAAGAAAAAATGGAAATAGTCACTTTGGTTATTAGGGTAGCATAATTAAGGGTAGCTTCATTTTCCTAACTTCCAAAGTCGGCAATATTGTCTTTATCATTAAAATAAGGTATACATCTTTTATAGTGATTAAAAAATTTTTTTCTGACCCCTAAAAACTGAGTTCTCTCTGATGCACACTGTGACACAGGACGGTTTCCTGTGGAAGCAGTCAAAGGACAGCAAACATTCTGCTGAGCATGTGCAGAGAAGGACCCAGAACGTCTAAGTTTCTAAGCATGGGTGTCCCACAGCCTGAGACTCTAACTGCACGGCTGGTTTTAATGTCAGAGACAGAAGCGGGGTGCAGAAGAGTGGTGGCCGCATGGGGGCTGTCGCAGTGGCCACTGTGTTGCTGGCTGCAGGCAGGACCGCCTGACATAAGCCTCCTGACATAAGCCTCCTGACATCTTCTGGTGCTCTGTCTGCAGAAGCTGTGTGGTGCTGGAAGGGACCCAGGGAGATGCCGCAGGAAGCACATGGAGCAGAGAAAAAGTGGAAGCTCCGGACAGATCATCAGGCTAAAGCCACAGCTAGGAAAGTGGTCGTTTCAGGAAGAACTCTTCATGTCCTTTAACAGCCTGCGAAGTCACTACCGACGGTATCGAAGCTCAAGGAGAAAATTCTGCCCTTAGAAACAGTAGTTAGGAATGGAGTTCTTCTCCACAGGATCTTAAACTAATGGATCTAGATTTTGCTTTCAGAGGTATTCCTTTCTTGCTACAACTGAGGAAGGAGGTCTATTTTAGGACAAGCCAATCTCTTCTTGTCATTGACCCATCAAAATCATCAAAGTTGGTATTAACAGTCCAATACCATCGTGTTCCACCAAAAAATAATCTCAATCATTTCATCTGTTCTGGACCCCCAACATCTAGAACAGTGCCAATCACTACCCAGTGCTGAGTAAGTACCTGTTAAACAAATTAATCGTATCTCCAATGAGCCCCATATCTGCTCATGATCCCCTGGTGGACAAACTAACAAAAGCCAAGAAAGAAACTGCTGCCAGAGAACAGGAAAAAGCACTCTCATGTGCAAACATCAGGCATGCCTACAAGTATGCTTTACTAACAATATCCGCGGCATTCACAAATAGAGGGATAAGAGAATGGCCCTGGAGTCCAACCACCCTAGTTTAAATCCTGGCACCAACCCTTGCCAGCTGTGACCATGAGCAAGGTACTCTCTGGGTCTCACTTTGCATGTCTGGATACAAAAAAGAGAGGTCACAGTAGTATTCACTGCATAAGACAGATGAGGATGAAATGAGATAAGGAGTTTGTGGAACACTGAAGTACGTAATCAATACCAGTAGAAACTTTTTTAAATTTTAATATATACCCACAGTCCTAGCTCTGGGAAGCATGCAGGATCACAGGTTCCCTTCTCCCACCAAAAGGAACAGCCCTAAGTGAGGAAGAGGCAAGCAGATGCATTCTCCCTGGGGGAATCAATAAAAATCTGGATTTTTTGGACTTTTCTCAATCTTCACATCTCTTGTCTGTTCTCCCCAAATCTATGTAAAACCTTTCCTGAACTCCTGTGGGTCTGGCTTAGTCACAGGCACTGCTGGCCTCAGGAGACAGCTCTTAACCCTGCTCTACAAAAGCACTGTACCCATGGGCAGGACAAATAACCCTAGGGGGCCTCATTTCCACATCAACAGAACAGACCAAGAGTTCATGGGTAGACTGCATTATCTCTATATTTTCTTCCAACTCTAAAAATTCACAACTAAGTAACTAATAACTATTACTACTACGTTCAAGTCAAACACTGACCTAAACTCAACTAGAAAGTACATCTTAACCATATTTGGCATACCACACGAACACGGGCACAAGTAGAGCAGACTCTCAAAGCTGAATTCTTCCTGGTCTTAGTTTCAGAAGGCAACACACAGCATCCCGAGGCGTTTATTCAGCTCTCTCATCACGAGAGACCCCGTTCTTATCAAATCAGAACTTTCTCCTAGGACCACCATTTAATGGGTTTCCCTGGTGGCTGAGCAGTGAAGAATCCACCTGCCGTGTGGGAGACCAGGGTTCGATCCCTGGGTCAGAAGATCCCCTGGAGAAGGGGATGGCTACCCACTCCAATACTCTTGCCTGGAGAATTCATGGACTGAGGAGCCTGGCGGGCTACAGTCCATGAGGTCGCACAGATGGACATGACCAGGCAACTGAGCACGCACACACAGTGGTGCTTTATTTATTAACACAAGCTGCCAGGTACAGACAGCAAGCATTTCTAACCACTGCTGCTAAGTCACTTCAGTCGTGTCCGACTCTGTGCAACCCCATAGACGGCAGCCCACCAGGCTCCACCGTCCCTGGGATTCTCCAGGCAAGAACACTGGAGTGGATTGCCACTGCCTTCTCCAATGCATGAAAGTGAAATGGAAGTCGCTCAGTCGTGTCCGACTCTTCGTGACCCCATGGACTGCAGCCTACCAGGCTCCTCCATCCATGGGATTTTCCAGGCAAGAGTACTGGAGTGGGTTGTCGTGACCTTCTCCACTAAGAACTACCAAAGCAGAGCTTACAATTTCAAGGTAACTGAGCAGAGAACTGACAGTCTTAAGGAAATCAGTTGTCCTTCGGTACCAGAGAAGGTAACTGACCAGAAAACCATTTTAAAACCATACTACTTTCCTGGCCTCTTTGTGCTACCTAACATCTCCCATCACACAGTCTGTCTCTGTTGAGGAAAAGGGGTCTAATTTAAAAAGAAGTTACAGTTGACAACTGACATGGAAAGACATTTAAAATATACATTTCTGGTGAAATGGGCAGATTATAAAATAATGTGATTAGCAATATTAATCCCATTTTGGTAAAAAAAAAAAAAAATATATATATATATATATATGCCCTACACACACACCTGACAGGATACACTGCAAGTCACTAATAAGCTTGCAATTTTTCCATTAAAAAAAGTTTGCTTATCTACACTGTCTTATTTTTCTACAATGAACACTAATGGTTTCTGAAATCACCATAATTCAAACAGGTGTTTTCTGTATAAGAACAGAAGAGCTGGCACCCAAACTATAAGCTACCACCTTGCTGAAGCAGAGTTCAGCATCCAGGGTTCCACTGCACAGAGGCACCTTGTTCCTGGGCCTATGCTGGGGTGAAGGTGCTGGCATGTTTTCAGGTACCAGCCATTGAGTACCACCAAGACCAGCCCAGCTCTCTCCCTCCTGTTCACCTCAGCTTCCAAAACCATCGACTTCCAATTTGCCATTTATTGATGTGCCACCCTTTGGGCAGAGTTTACAAAACGCGACCAAAGTTCCTAAATTACAGCTCAAGATTTTAACTTGCTTGTTCACTGATTTAGGAGAATCAGTGACAGAAGAGCCAAGTTACTGTGGCAGAGATCCAATGTTAATGGAGGAGGTAAACTCCTATCCCTCATTTTAGGCCGTCCAATGCCAACCCTTTCGGATCACAAGAGAAAAAAAAAAAAAAAGCCATTATGTGTAAAAGCATCATCTGCAAATACTTTTACCCAGTTAAGCCTTCTGCTTTTGATAGAAAGTGCCAACTTTTGATAGCCTTTTTGGCATACAGAACATAGATCCTGTTAAATCTTACAAGATCTGATCAGTCAAGAACAAGTTCATCACTGGGCACAGGAACCATGAGGCACCTTACATCCTGAAGGTTGTTCTGGTGGCTTAGTGATCTACCAGCAAAAAGAGCTGTGAGAAACTGCGACCTCCCAGCTAACAAAAGCAAACCGCGTACAAAGAAGTGATGGGAGAACACACATGAAAAGCACTAAAGATGAACTCGATATGAGGGAAAGGAATAGGAACAGCAGAATGACAGTCTTCAGAAGGACTTCTATTAAGTGAGCCAATAGAAGTTTATCAGATCCAGGGCTCTCAGAGACACATAGCTACACCTCAAAATTGTTCACATGTATTTCCCATAATGTAATGGCCAGCAAAAGCTAGATTGTACTTAACGACAAATTGCTTCCTCACTCTTTCATTCCTTTATCTTCTAAAACTCAGCAACAATTTAGGTCAGAGCCTTATACTCTGTCACAAAATATTTTTAGAGACAGATTTCAACAAAGAAGCATAGTGTCTACATAGCATTATTTTATTGTGAGGAAAGAGAACTGCCAACTATAAGGATCTGAAAAATGTGACCACTTCAGGCTTATTTTGGAATTGACCCACTCCCCTTCCCTAATATCCCTCAAAGGAAATATATCAGGAGCTGTGGGCAAAGAGGGAAAATATGCCTAATTACAACATGTGTGCTTTGTGGATAAAAAATTGGAACATTCTTGAACTCTGGCCACATTTTAGAAGACTTTCCACTCACATTCGAATCTCACTAAAGAGGAAAGGTTAAAAGATCAGTTTCATTTCAACCCAGGCTCAATCAAAAAGACACAAAGAGAAACTGACCACATTACTTACCCTCAATACTATAAGGGGAGCCTGCTGAATGTTCAAGATGACCCTGACTCTTTATCAAGCATTTACAGAGGAAGTGGTTTTTATTTTAAAATTAGGACTAAAAATAAGATGAGTACTCTGCACTGGAAAAAAAAGACACACATTTGAATTTAAAGATACACATGCAAAGGCTTCAGGCCACTGGTGGTTTTATAGAAGCAATCCCTGATGAAGACCTCTGCTCACAGCCCACCTGCCTCTGCTTTACAGAGGTGGGAAGACAGCACAAGAATTTGCCAATGCTTCTGCACCCGCTGCTGATTAATGTGCTAAGAGAGGAGCAGGGGAAAAAAAACCCTTCAGAAATCAAAAATGAAAATGCACCCAATCAGGCATTTGGATCAGGAGCTCAGTATGGCCTACAAGTTGCAGTCTAACTTCCTTTCCTGGGACTCAGGCATCCCCCTCCCTCACCAGATTCTGCAGGGCTGGTTTCCTTGATGGCCCTCCAACATTCCAGACTCTACCCTCAGATCCCAAGCATCCTTCAAGTCTGCTCAAATGCCCCATGTGCAAGGAGGAAAAGGGGGTCTTTTCTTTTCCCACCATACTTTTCAACTTCTAATATACCATATAATTGAGAAAAAAAAAAGTGTTAGTCACTCAGTCATGTTCAATTCTTTGCGACCCTAAGTACTGGAGCCCTCCAGGCTCCTCTGTCCATCAAGATTCTCCAGGCAAGAATACTGGAGTGGGTTGCCATGCCTTCCTCCAGGGCATCTTCCCAACCCAGGAATCATACACGTCTCCTGTGTCTCCTGCATTGGCAGGCAGGTTCTTTGGCCCATGGGCCATCAGTCAATCCCTACTCTTATCCCACTTCCAACTTCTAATATACCATATAATTACTTATATCTATTTTACCGATTGTTTACTCCTCTCTCCCTCAGATAAGCTCCCAGAGAACAGGGATATTTATTCTGTTTACTGATGTATACCCCAAGCAGTTTAGAACAGTGTTTGGCCCTGAGGAGGAGCTCAAAAAATATCTTTTGAATAAATGAATGAACTTGACAGTCAAACTCCAGGAGGAAAGCAGGAGGTGGAAAGGCTGATGGTGAGGGAGTGAAATGAAAGGGGGAAGAAGCGACAGAGGGGAATTTACAAGGAAGAGATAGATACTGATTGAGGCGGGGACCGACCCCACTTTCTCCCAGTAGAGCTGATGGGAAGCGGGAAGCAGGGCACGGGACCCCGCCAGCGGCATCATACAGCACTCTTAGAAGCAAGCAGCTGAGATAAGCAAGCTCTACAGACTCACTGAGAAATTCCGAGAGCAGGGCAGACCCACCAGCCGGGACTGCAAGTTCCACGCAGGTCCTCGGAGTTGGGGCGGGGGGTGGTCAGTCCCCCCAGCCCTTTCCCTCCCGTGGTGCTCCAAACCCCAGCTCCCCTCAACTGTAGCCAGGAGCCAGCCGGGCCGCAGGACCTTCCCGGCCAGGGCCCCTTCACCTGGTATCCCGGTGAGGTGGGCCCTGCCCTCGAGCACCTGCCCGCCCGCGTCGGGGAATCCCACCCGGGCCCGCCGGGGAATCCCATCGCGCCCCTGGGCCCTCATCCCGCTCAGCTCCCCTCCGGCACACGGACACGAAGCGCTCGCGGCCCTCCGGAGGCAGGGAAGGGGCTCCCGGCGCCCCTCGCCCCGGCCACTCCAGCACGACGCCCAGCCCGCGCGACGCCCCCTCACCTCGGGGCGCACGTACGACACGAAGGAGGGCTTGGGCGCCTTGGTGCCGCCGCCACCGCCGACTACCCCTTTCCCCAGCATACCGCCACCCTGGGTAGCAGCAACGCGCGGGAGCAGAGGCGGCCGCTCACAGCGGCCACCAGCACTGGCGGCCGGGGCTCCGCCCATCCCCAGGGCCGCCGCGGCCGCGGCACCGCCCGCATCCGGCTCCGCCGCAGACACCGCTCGCCCCGCCCAGGCCCGCCCGGGCCCCACCTCCTCCGCGGTTGGGCCTAAGCCGTAGGGGACCCGCCGCCGGAGGCCACGCCCCCTCCGTTCGCGACAGGAGGACCTGATTGGCGGATAGTCGCCTTCAGATAGGCTCCATTCCACCCTCTTGCGGCCAAGCCCGCCCCTATGCGTTCTCTGATTGGCCAAAATGCTCTACCGGCCGCGCCCACGCCAAGCCCCTCCTTGAATGAACCTGGAGGGATGTTTTCTCTGACCAATCCAGAGCGTTCTCTCCAGATTCCCCAGCGATTGGATAGCAAGAATGTCGCGGTCGCCCAGTGATCCAGCAGTCACTAAGTTGTGAGCGTTGGTTCACTGCAGTTCTCTTTCCTCGCCCTTTTGGAACAAAACCTCGGAAAAAGTAGTGTATGGAAGCTCACCGAATGAGTTTCAAATCCCCATCAGTGATGTTCAGGCTTACTGTTTTGAAAAGTGAAAGTAGCTCAGTTGTGAAGGCTTACTATTTTGAAAAGTGAAAGTAGCTCAGTTGTGACCGACTCTTTGCGACCCCATGGACTTTAGTCCATGGAATTCTCCAGGCCAGAAGACTGGAGTGGGTAGCCTTTTTGCCTTCTCCAGGGGATCTTCCCAACACAGGGATTGAACCCAGGTCTTCCGCATCGCAGGCGGATTCTTTACCAGCTGAGCCACAAGGGGAAGCTTTACTATTTTAAGTGCAGACAAAAATGAAACAAATCAAGTGCTAGGCACTTAGAAATAGGTTTGGATGTTTGATCATGAAAGGCCTTGTAGACCTCTTTTTTCCTAGCTTTTTAGTTTGTTTGTTTTTTTAATCTGTGGTTTTAACAATATAAAAGCCCTTAAGAGATTTCTTTTATTCACCCTCCCGAGTTATCAGTGTGTTAGTGGCTTAGTCGTGTCTGACTCTTTGTGACACGACTGTCACAATGAGGAGTCTGCCAGGCTCCTCTGTCCATGGGCTTCTCCAGGCAAGAATACTGGATTGGATTGCCATTTCCTTCTCCAGGGGATCTTCCTAACCCAGGGATTGAACCTGGATCTCCTGCACTAAAGGCAGATTCTTTACCATCTGAGCTATAGGGAAGTCCTAAGTTAGCAATAAAACCCTCACTGTTAGTGTAGATTGCAAAGAAATTTCATTTAAATTAGACATTTGGCTCCAAGCATTGTTTTAGACACAGGTGAATAAAACAGGACCCAACTCTCAAAAAATTCCGTCTACTGGAAGAAACTAATACTAAACATTTGCAGTTACCTTTGTTGGTGTCAGACACTGGTAAGCACTAGTCTCATCAATAGTTAATGCTGTTTACCCTCTTTATATCCATGACTGCCCCACCACCAACATCAAAGCCACTCCAAGTAAACATAAAATCTAAGCGAAAACAAATGTACTTACTTTTGCAATCATAGTGTTGTAGCCGCGCATTCTGGGAAACAAACTCACTCAGAAGGACAATGCAGATAGATAGTGGAGTGCAGTTTATTACACTGGCAGGCCCAAGGCAGAGTCTCTTCTTAGCCAAGGACCCCGACCAGTTTTTGTGAAAACCTTATATACCCTAAATGTACTTGCTCAAACCCAGCTCCCCAAATTCCTTGAAACTAGTCTGGACAAGGTAAAAGAGAGATACGATCAAAGTTAACCCATGATTCATGTGTCATAGGCCTAGTTAAACAGTGGACATTTATCAATAGGTCTGTGGTCATATCCCGATAAACGTAATGGAATTTATGTGTTCTGTTACAGAGATAATTAGCATATTCTTTTAGGCCACAGAGAGTCCAAGTCCAAGTCCTGAGGCTCTTTTATCCTGGGGGTCTGGTTTTCCATTGGTATTCAGAGTCCATTGGGAGGGTGACCCTGCGTGTAGCCTAATGTTGACAGCCTGGCCTAGGATGGAGTCCAGCTCTGTCTGTTTCCTCCTTCACTAGGTTAGGACAAGTCCTGTGGCCTCATTTCCACCAGACTGCCATCCTTCAGTCTATCCAGTACAGCAGTGCTGGAGGCACCAGCGTTGTATTGTCCCAGTTCTCAAGCGGAAGAGCAGATGCAAGGAGCCCCATTCCCAGTTGGGTTCTGACTCAAGTGTGTCTGATTTCAAAGCCAAGTTCTAAACATTATAATTACACAAATTAGGAAGGAGCACCATAAAGTGAAAATGTTAGTCGCTCAGTCATGTCCCACTGTTTGCGACCCCCGTGGACTGTAGCCTGCCAGGCTCCTCCGTCCATAGGGATTCTCCGGGCACGAATATGGAGTGGGTTGCCATTTCCTTCTCCAAGGGATCTTCCCGACTGAGGGATTGAACCCAGGTCTCCTGCACTGCAGGCAAATTCCTTTCTGTATGAGCCACCAGGGAAGCCCTGGCACAATAAAAGAGTGGTCAGTTCTATTTGAGAAGGTCAAGTCGGGCTTCATAAAGCAAGACACTCCTTAGGGAGGTGTTGGGAATGAAGTTATCTGTGGGGACTAACAGCATCACTTTATACTTCACAACAGTTTTTACTTTTCAAGGTGAACCAGCAGGGTAGATTTTTAGTAGTCTGAACAAATTTTTAATTTCTGACTTTTTCAAAAGACTGTGAATTTCCCAGGGCTCTCCCAGTGGCTCAGATGCTAAAGAATCTGCCTGCAATGTGGGAAACCTGGGTTTGATCCCTGGGTTGGGAAGATCCCCTGGAGAAGAAAATGGCAACCCATTCCAGTATTCTTGCTGGAGAATTCCATGGACAGAGGAGCCTGGCGAGCTATAGTCCACGGGGTCACAAAGATTTTTACAGTCTGAACAAATTTTTACTTTCTGACTTTATCAAAGGACTTAGAATTTTCCTTGATCTTCTACCATAGTCAGGATATTAGCATGGGTGCCCGTGGCCAGGGCTTGCTTCTTGCAACTAGCCCAGTCACCCAGGGTAGGCACTTAGAAGGTCTTGGGGCTTAATGCTCTGTGATTGTGGCCTTCAAATTCTGAATCATTTTATCTTTAAATTTGTGTCCACTGGGAAGATGGAGCAAGCCCAGGGGTCTTAGAACCTCAGCTCCTGCACAGTCCTCTCTGGTGTCCACTATGCCCTGGCATCCTGCCCTCCTCCCCACCCTAAGACCTGCGGGGGACCTCTGTCAAGGCAACAACTGGACCTCATTAGAGGGGCCCTGGTGAGCAGGAAGTCTTGTGTTCAGCCATGGCCATCCACCCTTCTCCCCATGGGTGCCTGAACATTGACAAGGAGATGATCAGGGTCAGGTGCTGTTCCCCCAGCACCTTCCTGTGTCTCTGGGGGGTGGGTGGTAAGCTGCCACCCCTGCCCTAGGCTGGCAGTTCCATGGCAACTGGCCAGCAGCTACTGCACTTGGCCAGGCACAGAGGCTCCAGTCCCGTGGAAGGCAGGTCCCCACCCCATGTGGGAAAGGAAATTGACTTCCCTGTCTTAGGCCAGGACCCCACATCTTCATTTTGCACTGGCCCTGACTATGCCCTTTATTATCTGTGTCCTCGGGCAAGTTACTTCATTTCTCTGGGCCTCTGTTTCTACCCAGGATAAGAGTAATAACAATAATTATGTCAAAGTGGTTGAGGACTGTTATGAAGATTAAAAGAGGTAATCCAGGTGATCCCTGGTAGGCAGCAAGAATTGCACAGGTGCTGGCTGACCTTGGTACAATTCTACCAAGCAGGACATAATTGACATCTTTTCCAGGACTGTAGAAAGAGAAGCAAAGTGACTTCTCCCGGTGCTGAGCTGTGGCACCTTTGTTAAACAAAGATTTTTGTTTGTTTGTTTCCTTATTTTTGTTTTTAACTTCTGGCCCAATCCTTGGACTAAAAATAATGGCCTTTATTTGTAGTCCACCATATCAAATTTTCCTCCCTTCAAACCATCCTGTCTTATGATAATTATTTTATCCTGTTCTTCAGTATCCATTTGTGATCAAATGGGTTTGCAATGTGGTAAAGCTGGAAACTTGATATAATCACTGCATCCATATATTCTCAGAAATGTATAGCCAGCAGGTGAGGAATGTTTTTAAAGACTGAAGATGGCAGCTGCTTCCAGGGGCAGTTTCCACTCAGTGAAGAAAACCTACATTGTCTTTAATGAGAAGTAAGGAGGTGAAGCCATGGGGTCGCAAAGAGTCACTTTCATGCATTGGAGAAGGAAATGGCAACCCACTCCAGCGTTCTTACCTAGAGAATCCCTGGGACGGCAGAGCCTGGTGGGCTGCCGTCTCTGGGGTCGCACAGAGTCAGACACGACTGAAGCGACTTAGCAGCAGCAGCAGCAGTAGCAATGGGGTGAAGAAGGCTTCCCAGGTGGCTCAGTGGGTAAAGAATCTGCCTGCAACGCAGGAGACGTGGGTTCAATCCCTGTGTTGGGAAGATCCCCTAGAGGAGGGCATGGCAACCCACTCCAGTATTATTGCCTGGAGAATTCCATGGACAGAGGGGCCTGGCGAACTACAGTTCATAGGGTCACGAAGAGTTGGACACAGCTGAAGTGACTGAGCGCGCATGGGGGTGAGGATGGAAAATAAGCCAACATCTGTTTCCATCTTCCTCTTAAGGTTCTCCAGCTATCAGCATATTTTCACTTGATCTTTAGGGTGTGGAGCAAATCTCCTTGGGAGAGGCCCTCCCAAATGACTGAAAAATTCCTGTTATGCTGAGGTCAAATAATTCTCTGTCTATTAATAAACACAGATGGTGGCCCCTAGACTTTGAAATATTTTAATTTTCACACAATAGTTTAAGGTCACTCTTTTCTCCTAATGCTGCCCTAAGCTTTCTTGGAGAAGTATAAATAGGAACAAATCTTAGCTCACATAGAAATGAGTGCCAGACCAAAGACAGTGCCGTTTCTTCCCACAGATGACGGAAGCCAAGAGTGTACTCCCTCAGGGTTGGGGGTGGGGAGATATTTTTCCTCTGGCAGATAGTTAAGTCTGGATATTTGCATTTCCTCCTTGGAATCACTTGAAGAAGCCTACATGCGCATGTTATTCATCTTTATCGGCTAGGTACCATGCTAATAGTTCAGTTCAGTTCAGTTGCTCATAGTAGGAATTCATTAAGTATTTGTACCTAAATAAAAGTGTATTCAATGAGAAGCAGCCGGGACAACAGTTGATTAGATAGCAGGGGAAGCAAGAATTAAAACTGCAGCATGCAGATTAGAGTCTGCACTTTTAAGTTGCTTGGATACAAAGAAAGACCTAATTTTTAAATGAATAAAATAAAACAAATACATAAAACTCAAGGACTAAAATGCACACATTTAATGGCCACTTGCCAAATTCCAGTTTTAGCAAATGGTCCAGGTCTGAAGGCTTGCCCTCTTCTGTCACTGAGAATAGAAAATTCCTTAAGCTCTTGCTGCAACTATGGGTGTTCCAACCCTTCCCTGAAGATGGTGAGGAACAGACCTGGATGAAGAAGTATTTGAATCGTCCTCCATCTTGCGGGGCAATAAAATGTGAGCCTGCCGGGGGAGACCCAGTGATGGTGAAAAAGGACGTCCTGGTGATTTTTTTTTCCTTTTTCACAACACACAACCTAAACTGGTCACGTGGTAGGGGGCCTGATGAGCCCACTCTGTGATTTGTCTTCTGTCTTTTTCAAAACAAGACAGGCTGGGACCTGGGACCCTTTACTTGCTTTCACCTAGACAAGAGTCTCCTCCAGGATCTGAATACAAAGAAACTTGAAAGGACTAAAAACAACTACATGCATGGATAGTTGGGGCAAATTATGAACAGGATACAAAAAGGCCAAAACCCAACTGCCACTCCTGAGGGGTCAGGAAAGAAAGCAGGGTACCACACATACACCCTGCACACATCCCCTCCCCTCATTTCAGGGACCAGCTCACCACCCACTTGGGGAGTAAGCAAGGGAACCTGTTCCTTGTTCTTGCTTTCTCGTCTGGCCTCTTAACAATTTCTGTTGATTAAAGAGGCCAAGAACCCAGGTTAGTAACAAAAATGAAAGTTAATGGTCTGACTCTTTCCTAAATAAAGGTTTCCTGATGGCCCTCTGTGATTTGTCTCCCAGCCTCCCCCAATAAGACTGGAGGTTTGGGGGGCTCCCCTGTTGGCTCGGTGGCAAAGCATCCACCTGCCAACGCAGGAGACACGGGTTCAATCCCTGGTCTGAGAAGATCCCATATGCTGCGGGACAACTGAGCCTGAGCGCTAGAGCCCGGGAGCCACAGCTACTGAGCCTCCATGCTACAGCTACTGAAGCTGAGGCACCTCGAGCCTGTGCTCCACAGTACGAGACGCCACTGCAACGGGAAGCCCGTGTACCGCAGCTACAGAGTAGCCCCTGCTGGCCGCAACCGGAGAAAAGCCCGCACAGCAACAAAGACCCAGCACAGTCAAATAATAAAATTAAATGATAATAATATAAAAGACTGGAAGGTTTTGAAAGCAGGGATGCTCTCCTCTATAGGAGGAGATCTATATAGGGCTAGCACCTAACTAGCACCTAACCACTCAGTGGATGCTAAAATGTTAAGTGAGCCTCAATGAGGACTGGAGAAACAGGGATTTGCATCCAACACTTCGGGAAGGATGAAAATCAATAGGGCAAGACGAAGGGCAATTTTGCGATAGCCATCAAAAAATATGTCAGGAATTTCACTTTGAAAAATATATCCTGGGTACTCTTTCTGCCCCCTTCTTATGCCTATGTCAGAAGCTTTCTCCGTCTCCTTTACACTTTAATAAAACTTTATTACACACACAAAAAAGAAAAATATATCCTGAGGAGACACATACATGTGACATGCCATCTATCCAAGCTTACTCTCTGCAGCAATTCTTCTTTTTGGTAACTGCAGAAGTTTGGAAAACACCTAAATGTTCATCAGTAGGCAGGGGTTGAATAAATTATGGTACCGCCATACAGTACAGAATGGGATACTACGCATCTATAGGAAAGAATAAAGAAGTTCCTTAGGTAGAAGCTATAAAGCTGAGTGGTTAAAAGCAAATATTCTTGTGTCAGACTGGGTTTATGTCCCACCTCCACCAGTTCCTAGATGTGTGACCTTTAGGTATTGATCTTCTTGGACCTCAATTTTCTTGCCTATAAAAAAAAAAATGAAAGTGATGAAGATTATAATGGCATCTGTAGATAACGTATCACAGGAATGTTAATAAACAAATTATTTAGAGAGTTGGTATATAAGGTATGAAAGCCAAGAGGCATTCAGTGATCAAAGCAAGGTGCCCAAATATATGCAGAGTAGGTCACCATTTGTGTAAAAGAAGAATGGAAATAAAGACTACATATACCCAGTTCCCTGTGTTTACATAGAATATCTTTGGATAAATACAAAGAGAACTATGGCATTAGCTGCTTTTCCCATGTAAAACTGGGCATTTGAAGGAAAGACTGGAAAAGTGTTTACTGTATATCCTTTTGGTTTGTTTTTTTCCAAACTTTAAACTTTTTGTGCTGGGATATACTCGATTAACAATGCTGTGATAGTTTCAGGTGAATGGCAAATGGACTCAACCATACATACACATGTGCCCATTTTCCTCTAAAATCCACTCCTATCCAGGCTGGCCGGAGAAGGCAATGGCACCCCACTCCAGTACTCTTGCCTGGAAAATCCCATGGATGGAGGAGCCTGGTGGGCTGCAGTCCATGGGGTCGCTAAAAGTCAGACATGACTGAGCGACTTCACTTTCACTTTTCACTTTCATGCATTGGAGAAGGAAATGGCAACCCACTCCAGTGTTCTTGCCTGGAGAATCCCAGGGACGGGGGAGCCTGGTGGGCTGCCGTCTATGGGGTCACACAGAGTCGGAGACGACTGAAGCGACTTGGCAGCATCCAGACTGGCATATAACATTGTTGGAGCAGAGTTTCATTGTACACTTAAAAAAATTTTTTTTTGTTAATTTATTTGGCTATGCCAGGTCTTTGTTGCTCTGTACAGGATCTTTTTAGTCGCTGCATGCCTGCACTGGGAGCCTGTAGTCTTAACCACTGGGCAACCAGGGAAGTCCCTATATGTTCTTTTTTATCTTTGGATTTTGAACTATTACCTAGTGCAACAATAAATAAATTATGTATACACACACACATACATATATACATATATGGCACCCCACTCCAGTACTCTTGCCTGGAAAATCCCATGGATGGAGGAGCCTGGTGGGCTGCAGTCCATGGGGTCACTAAGAGTCAGACACGACTGAGTGACTTCACTTTCACTTCTCACTTTCATGCATTGGAGAAGGAAATGGCAACCCACTCCAGTGTTCTTGCCTGGAGAATCCCAGGGACAGGGGAGCCTGGTGGGCTACCGTCTATGGGATTGCATAGAGTCGGACACGACTGAAGTGACTTAGCAGCACGCACACACATACACACATAGAACCATCTCATGTAGTTTTTTTTTAATTTTAAGTGAAAGTCACATAACATAAAATTAGCCATTTTAAAGTGAACAATTTAAGCACACTGAATTTTGATTTTAAAGCAAGAGCTTTTAACAAGACCTTGCCATTTTCTGTCTCTGTTGCCTTGGCATTGGTCCCCAAATCCATCAAGGTCTACTTCCAAAGCTACCACCTCTTTGACATCTTCCCTGGAGACTGTTGGCACCCGTCTAGATGTCTTTCGGATTTCTAAGCGCAGGGAACATGTATACTGCCTTGACCCAGGAACTTGGCTATGTCAGAATCAGTGCAATTGTCTCCTTCCCTAGAGTTGAGCCAGGAGTTTCTCTCTTCCAGAGGCAGCCCCATGCTTCTCCATTTTCCCACGAGTACTATCCTCAGGGCTTTGAGGAGGTTATCCGATAGACGGAACAGTATTCAGAACCTGACTCAACCTCCGCAGCCTCTGGGACGAGGAAACCGCGCCCTCTACAGGACTATTTTAAAATCGCTTATGAGGAGGGTGTTCTCCGCGCAGGCCGGGTAGTTCCCTCAGCTGGGGAGCTGGGGCACCTGATGATGGGAAATGACAGCGAAGGCGGCAGAGCCCTGACCTCCCTGTCCTCCTCCACCCGCCTCCTCTGGGCTCACCGGCTCCAGGACAACATAAAACATGCAGTAGAAACCGGGCTGGTGTCAGCTGCTGTCCCACCCCTAGAGGCTGTAGAACAACTATCAGAGCTGGGGAAAAAAAAAATTCATTTTGAACAGCCAGGGGTTGTGGGCAGGTGAGGTGGACGGTTGTCATAAAACCTGGAGAAGCAAAACAGCTTGCCCAAGATCCCACTGCTGGTCGGGCTGCCCTGGGACTTACACAGTCTGATTTCTGAACATGAGTGTTAGGCCACAGCCATCTGACACAGGCAACTTGGTCTGGTTATTTCTGAGCTTTATCTTTGTCACCTCTAGTCTTTTAAGCCACTCACAGTCCACCTCCAAGCTCCTTTCCACGTTTCTCCCCTGCTCTCTGTCCTGAGTTGAAGCTCCTGGTGCACAAAGCCGCAGCCAGCCCGGGGCTGGGGTGGGGCAGGCTGCCCATCTCCCGAGCTGGTTCCATTGCTCAGCCTGTTTGTCCCTGGACACGGAAGGTGCCTGCTTCAGAGGATGCCAGCCTCACCTTGCCCCTGAGCAGATGGCTGGCATGGCGATTCCTCAGAGATGCAGCCAAGTCCTCATCCCTGGGATGCTTTGTGCCCTGTCCTTGAATGAGGGGCTTGAAACTGTTGGTGGTTCAGTCATGACCGACTCTTTGGGACCCCATGGACTGTAGGTCGCCAAGCTCCTGTGTCCATGGGATTCTCCAGGCAAGAATACAGGAGTGGGTTGCCCTTTCCCTCTCCAGGGGATCTTCCTGACCCAGAGATCGAACCTGGGTCTCCTGCACTGCAGACAGATCCTTTGCCATCTGAGCCACCGTGCGGGGATGTGGCCATTTTCTCTGCCGGGTAGCCTCCCAGGAGCACCCTGACTCTCTCTCTCCTAATTACTTTCTAGGTCTCCTTTAGGGGCTTTGGAAAACTGTGGGTCATTTCCAAACTCCTTGGGAGATAAGAAGCATCAAGGGGTTTTTGCAAGCTCTCCAACACCTGGAAAGGCTGTGCTACCATTTCAACTACTCTCTGCCCAGGCCCAGAGGAACGGAGAGCATCAAGGCATCACACACTGGAAGTCCCATACAGGGGGGCCAGACTCAGGCCCACTCTTCTCTTAGGTCCCTTGAGCCATAGGGTCACAGAGTGGGGAGGGGTGAAGGTGGGGGGTAAGTGCAGGGACACTTCCTGCTGCTCACTCTGCTCTTTCCCTCTGAGGCTGGTCTCTCCCCAGCTCAGAACTCTGGGAGAGAGAGAGAGAGAGAGAGACTGTGTGTGTGTGTGTGTGTGTGTGTGTGTGTGTGTGTGTCTGGAGTGGGAGGGAGGAAGCAGCAAGCAGAAAAACCTGTTATTTTGTTTGGCTTTTCATTTCACATTTCTCTTGACTCTGACTCCTGGGATGATAGAAGTCCAGGTCCGGCCTCTGATTCAGGGATGATCTTCAGGAGACAGCAATGAGAAAAGTTGGTGGTGTCTCACATTGTGATGATTGACAGCGTATGAAGGCTGTGTCTCACAAACTCAAAAGGGTGTGTTGTTCCTTCTTAAATTTTAACTGAGGTCAAAGTGTTGAGTTTAGATCTTAAAAGTTCTGATACTCTGGAGCTGGCTGGAGAAAAGTGAGGGACCTGGCCTCCAGGCTGTTTCTCCCAAAGATGGCACTGAGAGAATCTTCTCTTTCTTCCAAGTTTTGCTCGGGGCTGAATCTGGTTTGAAAGTCTGGTAGAACAGTGGGAAGAACTTCTGTGCCACAGAGGAGGAACACTCGCATTTGGAGCCTACTGATCACAGAGGGAAAAAGGAATCTGTTGTCGTAAAGGCCAAGAGAACCCTCTCTAATAAAAGCAGGCAAGCATGCCTCCCCAGTGGGTTATTTGAGCTCAAAGTGCAGCCAGGTCTGTTTTGAGCTTGGCTTAATCCATCCCCACTCACTGAAAACATGAAAGGCTTATTGTTCAGGTGTTGCTATAAAAGGACACAGAGGGTGTGAAAGACCCACTGTTTTCTGTTGGAAATAGTCATCTGCCCCAAGGTATAAACGTAATCAAGATTGTTTTTTAAAAAATCTTTTTTGTCTAAAGGCAAAAAAAAAAAAAAAAAAAAGAATGTAAGGAATGGAAATGGCTGAGCTGGAAAGAAATATCGCACTATTTTTGAGAGTAAATTTTTCTGCTTAAGCACTTAATGACGGGCCATTCCCCCATCTCCCCATTTCCCTCCAGAACACTGGCGTCTATTCACCATTCATTCACCTGGTCTCTGGAACAGAACCTGAGGGCAGCCAAGTAAAGCACCAAGCCAGGCAATCTCAGACTTTGCAAATATCTGACGCAGGTCTAAGAAGCCTGAAAATAAGTGTTATGGCTCAGCTGAATTGGGGACCCAGAAAGAGAGGGGAAAACATGCAATCCATTCTCTCATCTCACATGAGACAACACAGACTAAAGAGAAAATACAAAGAGAAGGTTAATTTGGAACCATGTACATGGTCAGAAAAATAATCAATTCATTTTAATTTTTTTTAATGAGATTTTTTGGTCACACTGGGTCTTAGCTGTGGCCCATGGGATCTAGTTCCCTGACCAGGGATTAAACCTGGGCCCCCCGCTTTAGGAGCATGGATTTGTAGCCAGTGGACCATCAGGGAGGTCCCTCAATCTGTTTTTAGAAAGAAATCTCTCTGCTCTGTTTTTTTTCTTGTCTCCTCATATTGCCAGGGTGCCAATTTCCTCAACCTAAAAGAGAGACTCTGCCCCTCTGGGTCATAGAAGGAGCCCCTCATAGACCGGTGAGGCTGACCTCAGAGGCAGCGGAACACATACCGCATGCAAAGGTGGGAGCAAGCACTGTGCTGTGCAGGGGACAGGCAGGTAGGTCCTAGTACAGGGAGTGGTGGGAGAGGAGGCTTGAAGATCAGCCTGGGAGTACAGTTCATAGGGCCCTGAATGTCATGCTAAGGATTTTGGAATTTATCCTTAGGCGTGTGGAGCTTCAGTGGGGTTTTTACACCATAGTAATTATTTAAGTATTATTAGGTAAACATTTCCTATTACATAGTAAAAGTTATTAAAGAAACATAGAAATTAGCAAATCTCCTAATAAGAGAAACAAAAGTCAACCTGCTGCATAGGGGTCACCACCGGGAACATTTAAGGGAAGAATGGGCTATATATACATCCTTCTCTAGTAAAACAAAAAGGGAGCATTGTTCACACATGGCTTTATAATCTGATTTTTTTCATTCAACATTGGAAAGTAACTTTCTTTATGTGTTAGGGCTCCTACATAGTTATTTTCAGTTTTTTCCCTGACCTAACATTCTTGAGGCAGAGAAGGCAATGGCACCCCACTCCAGTAGTCTTGCCTGGAAAATCCCATGGATGGAGGAGCCTGGTAGGCTGCAGTCCATGGGGTCACTGAGGGTCGGACACGACTGAGCGACTTCCCTTTCATTTTCACTTTCATGCATTGGAGAAGGAAATGGCAACCCACTCCAGTGTTCTTGCCTGGAGAATCCCAGGGACGGGAGAGCCTGGTGGGCTGCCGTCTATGGGGTCGCAGAGAGTCGGACACGACTGAAGCGACTTAGCAGCAGTAGCAGCAGCAACATTCTTGAGGAAGCTAATGTCATCCCAGGGGTTGAATGAGTGGGGTTTTTTGTTGGTTTGGGGGGGAGGTTGTATTTTTGGCCATACTGTGAGGCCTGTGGGATCCTAATTCCCAGATGAGGGATCGAATCTGGTCCCTCGGCAGTGAGAGTGTGGAGTCCTAACCGCTGGACCACCAGGGAATTCCAAAAGTGATTTTTAAGGAGGGGGGCACTCCCTTTTAGAAGCACTGGTCTATAATAACACTTAGGGGCTAGAACTGTACTTCATTAAAGTTCTTATTGGATATATTATTTGATTCTAATCTTACTTGCCAATAATTCCTCTGTAGATATATTTGAATTTATCGTTTGCTATACTTATCTGGTTAGATTAAATTCTTTTTCTTTAATGAAAGAAGTGGAAAATCTTATTTGAGCCAAATTTGAGGATTATGACAAGGGAACAGCATCTCAGAAAGCTCCAAGAAATGTTCACTAGATTTAATTCTTTAAGATAACTTCTTTGAAGTTCAATTTCTGGGTCAAAATATCTATCTGTATATTTGCATTAAAGAAAAAAAGAGATAATTCAGATCTCATCAGAGCTGGTGACCTTGTTTTTGCTTTTGAGATCTTGGTATTAATGTTTTCAATCTTTATAGTTTTTGTCAATCTGGCTGACAGAATGTTTATTTTTAAAAATTTGTTTTTCCAGTAGTCATGTATGGATGTGAGGGTTGGACCATACATAAAGAAGGACGAACGCTGAAGAATTAATTCTTCTGAACTGTGGTGTTGGGGAAGACTCTTAAGATTCCCTTGGACTGCAAAGAGATCAAACCAGTCAATCCTAAAGGAAATTAGTCCTAAATATTCATTGGAAGGACTGATGCTGAAGCTGAAGCTCCAATAATTTGGCCACCTGATACGTAGAACTGATTCATTAGAAAAGACTGTGATGCTGGAAAAGATTGAAGGCAGGAGGAGAAGGGGACGACAGAGGATGAGATGGTTTGATGGCACCACTGACTCGATGGACATGAGTTTGAGCAAGCTCCAGGAGTTGGTGATGGAAAGGGAAGCCTGGCGCGCTGCAGTCCGTGGGGTCGCAAAGAGTCGGACAGGACTGAGCGACTGAACTGAACTACACAGATGTTTCATTTTTCTAATTCTTGACCATTCAGGTGGTAAATCTTTATGCTGTGCCTAATTCTGTCCTTAGTGGAATAGATTCAAATGATTTGAACATATTTATTAACTCTTTGATATATTATAATGGTTTCTCTAGTTAGTTGTCTTTAAATCTTATAGTTTTATATTTTTAGTGCTAACATTCACGTTTTGATTTTCATACTGAGCCAGCCTTGCTTTTCCGAGAGAAACTGCACTTGGTTGTGGTGATTAATCTTTCTGTATATTACTGGATTTGATTTGATAAATCTGTTAAGGAGTCTTCAGTCTAATTTCATCAGGCATATTGGTCTGGAGTTTTCTTTGAACTGTTTCTACCTAGTTTCGGTATCAGGATAATGTTGGTTTCATGAAGTAAGTCGAGGTCGAGCCTCCGAAAAAGAAATTACTATAATTACTATAGTATTACTTATAAATAGCTATATGGGGTGTCACTTGCTCTCTCTTCTTCCCCTCCCCAGTCTGCATAGTGTGTTCCAGTTCCCCCAGATGCCCCCTTTCAGCCCTCTGGCCCAGAAATCTGGAGTTTTAGTTATTGCATTCTGCCACACACTTTTATGGCTGCACTCAAGTCCAAGGCTAAGCAGTGAGTTTACCACTGGAGGGGTATATACGGCAAAACTGGTGTTTTGATGATACTTCTGGTCTTTTCCAATCTGCATGCTACTAACTGTGGTTCAGGGGGGACTTCCCTGGTGGTCCAGTGGCCAAGACTCCACGCACCACTTGGGTTTGATCCCTGGTTAGGGAATGAGTTCACACAAGGCAACGAAAGATCCTGCATGCCACAACGAAGACCTGGTGCAGCCAAATAAATAAAATGTTAAAAAGAAAAAAAGACTATGGTTCAAGATCCTCACATTGTGGTTCTATGCATTTTATCCAGATTTTATAGTTGAATTCTGAGGGAAATATGGGGAGGAGGGTACTTGCCTCGTCTTATCAGGACCTGGAGCTCATAAATTTGGTTTTGATTAATATGGCTGAGTTTCTTCACTGTTCACCTGAAACTGTCACGACGTTGTTAATTGGGTGTATCACACTACAAATAAAAAAGTTCAAAAGTAAAAAAAAAAGTGTTGTAGCTGCCCTTCCACTTCACCATAGTAAGCCCTCTCCTGTTTTAATATGCACTGCTTCTATAAAAAGAAAAAGAGAACTCATGCCATCTAGAACATCTAGAAGCATTTTCCTTTTAGCCCATTTTCCCCTCCTCTTAGTCCAATCAAACAGCAGACAGGAAGACAGACAAGCTGCTCAACTGTTACTGTGAGATTTTTAAAAGAGAGGTTTTGTTCTCTGTTCTGAAATAAAGGATTCCCTTGAGGCTATGGCTTGCTTAAATTTCAAGCCTCCTTCCTGACATTTCTCTTGAAACAACCAATGAAGGAAACGTGTCATGTTTCTTTACGGCTGTCTTTTACATTAGGTGAGGGAGACATCAAAAACCTTAGCTTTCAAAACATGTGATTACAGAATTGAAGAATTTTGGAACTGACAGTGATTTTACAGATTGTCTGCTCCCCAGTTTAACATATGTGGTTGCACATGAAGATTGGAAGTGTCCATAGGTAAAATGTCAGGGATCTGAAATATAATAAAACCAGATGCCCACAGGTTTGGACTGGTAGACAGAAATAGAGAACAGTAGAGGCTTTTAAACTGTCCACAACAGGCTTTATCTTAAATTTTTCCTCTACAGGGAGTAAGTAGCCATTACTCTCATCATAGGAACTTTGCCTTATGTCATCAGAGCTTCCAGTTTGATAGAAGACAGACTGGGATTTTCTAGTGAAATCTTTGTTTAATATTGGCTCAAAGTTTCTAACAGTATTTGGGCCAAATGAGACACAGTTACATCCTGGGTATAGTACTTCAGTTATCATTTTTGACTTATGGCTTAAGTAAAGGTTAAAATGCAGAGCAAAGGAGATGGAATTTCCTCTTTTTCCTATCCTTACTTAAACATTGAGCTTTGAAAGAGATACAGCTTTATAGGTTCTTTAGAATGAAGTGGGGGGAAAAACAGCTGATGGGTAGGTCTTTGAAGTAGACCAAAATTGGGATACTTAAAATCTATTTGCATATCTTTTTAAAATTTTTAATTGGAGGATAATTGCTTTAAAATGTTATGATGGTTTCTGCCATACATCAACATGAATCAGCCATAGGCATACACATGTCCCCTTCCTCTTGAATCTTCCTCCCACCTCACACCCCATCCCACCCCTCTAGGTTGTCACGAGCACCAGGTTTGAGCTCCCTGCATCATACAGCAAATTCCTACTGGCTACCTAGTCTACACATGGTAATGCATATGGTATGGTATGTTTTAATGCTATTCTTTCAGTTCGTCCCTTTGTCTCCTGTACATCATGTCTTAAGAGTTAAAATTCTGCAGAAAGAGGTTTGACTAAAGCAAAAATTAATACAATGTTGTAAATCAACTATATTTCAATAAAAATATTTTTAAAAGGACAAATCTATAGGAGGTACATAGCACAAAGGTTTAAAGTTCAGGCTTTGAGGCCAACAGGACTTTTCAGGGAGGTAGATTTCTGATGCTCTGACACATTCGAGAAGTGATAGTCAAATGATCATTATAGCAACAGCATGTTATGTCACCTCAATCCCTGGTTGATTCATGTGTGATGAATATCTACCACCTAGTGATGTCCTGAAGATGAAACCACATATACCATATTAGCACAGTGATGTGGAGTTGCTTGAAGGTGTTTTGAGTAGCAGTGATCAAATGGATGCTTTAGGAGGAATATACTGGGGGTTGTAGGTTGAACAGTGTAAAAACTGGAGACAGGAAATAAAAAAGCAAGATTGGAGACTGGATAGAAAGAAAGGATTTGCAAATAAATTTAACAAAAGGAGTATCTGAAACTTGGAAGATGGATGAGATCAATATCATGTATACATATGAAGATGCTGATGATAGAACTACATCATCAGCATCTAAGTACTACATAAGTACTACACTGACCCTTGAACAATGTAAGGGTGGGGGCCCAGTTAGAGGAGTCAATCCTCTGCAGCGGAAAATTTGCATAACTTATAGAGGGTCTTCCATATCCCCGGTTTCTCTGTATCTGCAGATTGTGCAGTGCTGCTGTATTTACCATTGAAAAAAATCCGCATGTAAGTGCACTAGTGCAGTTCAAACCAGTGCCGTCAAGGGTTGATTGTACTCAGAAGTCATGGAAGCAAAGAAGGGATGCTCAAAGGTAGGAGGAAAAGATCCAGGAAAAACAGGGCAAAGTTGAGGTGTAGAAAAACCAGCACCCACTTTTTTTCTAAAATATTATTCATATTTGTATTTTGACTGTCATCAACCTTTATGAACATTGATCATTTTGAGTTCTATTCAAATGATCTTTTACTAGGTACATAGGGCTTCTCTAATAGCTCAGTTGGTAAAGAATTCGCCTGCAACACAGGAAACCCCAGTACATGGGCCAATAGTATAATATCATTTTAAACTCAGAAAAGATGTTTTTATACCTAATGCCAAGAATTTTTTTCAACTTTTTATTTTATATTGGAGTATAGCCTATTAACCTTGTGATAGTTTTGGGTGGACAGCAAAGGGACCCAGCCAAACATGAATGTATCCGTTCTCCTCTAAGCTCCCCTCTAATCCAGGCTGCCACCTAATATTGAGCAAGAGTTCCCTGTGCTACACAGTAGGTCCTTGTTGGTTATCCATTTAAAATATAGCAGTGTGTACACATTGACCCCAAGCTCCCTAATTATCCCTTCTCCCCATTATTCCTCTGCTGGCAACCCTAAGTTTGTTCTGAGTCTGTTGTAGATAAATTCATTTGTATCATTTCTTTTCAGATTCCACATATAAGGGATGTCTTATGTCTCAACTTTCTTCATTCAACACAACAATCTCTAGGTCCATCCATGTTGCTGCAAGTAGCATTATTTTATTCTTTGTAATGGCTGAGTAACATTCCATTGTATATATGAACATCTTTATTCATTCCTCGGTTGATGGACTTTTAGGGTGCTCCCATGTCTTGGCTACTGTAAACAGTGCTTCAGTGAACATTGAGATGTATGTTTATGTTTGAATTATGGTTTTCTCTGGGGATATGCTCTCGAGTGGGATTACTGGGTCATATGATAGTTCTGTTTTTAAAGAAACCTCCATAGTGGCTATCAATTTACATTTGCATCAACAGTGTAGGAAGGTTCCCTTTCCTCCATACTCTTTCCAGCACTTATTCTGAGTGGATTTTTTTGATGATGGTCATTTGGACTGGTGTTAGGTGATACCTCATGGTAGTTCTGATTTCCATTTCTCTAATTAGTGACATTGAGCATCTTTTCAAGTGCTTTTTGGCCATCTGTGTGTCTTCTTTGGAGAAGTGTCTACTTAGATCTTCCACTCATTTTTTTGAATGGATTGTTTTTTTTTTTGATACTGAGAAAGGTGGTTAATTTTGAACACGGTCAACAACTTCTTTGCAAGTGATTCTATCCATTTTATTGTTGCACTTGTTTTTAAAGAGCCATTTCAACTTCTTCCCCTGTAGGTATTCATATCAGATGGTACAATCCATGCTCTCCCCCATGTCATCTTTTTTCCCTCTTCTGTGGTTCCAAATACATGCCATAATTTTGAACAAATTCACTATCTTGGTCACTCTGAGTACCACATTAAAATTAATGCTCAGAGCACATTATCCCATTACATATATATATATATATATATATATCTATTTAATAACATCCAAAAAGTTACCATCAAGCAATTAATGTGTTGTATCCCCTGAGGCTTCATCTTATATTTAGTCTGGCACCTCCCACCCCAAGTGTGGGCCTCTACCTGGGCAGCCTTAGCATCTCTGGGAATAGTCCTACTGCAGACTCCTCCCAGCCAAGAGAATCAGAATCTGCACTTTAACCAGATTCTGGAGTGACTTATTCACACATCAAAATTTGAGGAAAGCTGGCCTGCCTCGAGCTCCAAGGAGTGTGGGCATCCTAGTTAGTTGGACTGCACAGGGTTTTCTGGAAGCTGCGTTTGTGATTCTCTGTCCTACAACTCTGTAAGTTGTAGTTTAATTTTCTCCAGAGTAGTCGGCAGACCCACTTACAGAGAATCTTGCCTAAAAAGGCTTGCAGAACTGTCTCAATAAAATTAGCTGTGGTTGGTAATGCAATTTTCAAAAAAAAATTTATATTTATTGGTTGTGCCAGATCTTAGTTGTGGCATGCAAACTCTTACTTGCAGCATGTAGGATCTAGTTCCCTAACTAGGAATTGAAGCCATGGGCCCCTGCATTTTGGAGCATGGAGTCTTAGCCACTAGACCACCAGGGAAGTCCCAGTATACAGGTTTTAACTTCCCTCCAGCCCTCCACATTGTGCATTAGTAAAAAGCAAGCCTTCTGTTTCTGGCTATATTATAATACACTGAGATGTAACTTCCCTTTAAATAGCTTATGGCAAAGCTCAAGGTAAATTACAACACCCTGGATTTTTTCTCATCAAGAACCTGTCATACTGCATTATCCTGTATTTATTCAGTATAGGGTCCATACTGATCCAAGCCCTAGGTATGTCCTCTGCCGTTTCTCTTTCTACTTCTGAGCTAATATTTGTGTATTTTAAGAATCATTAATTACTTGGGATCAGACTTAACTGCCTTTTCATACTTTCATTCAACAGATCACTTGATTTTTAAGAATATTTCACATGAGGTTACTAACTGATCAGTCCTTTCTAAACTGATGACCCTTTGTCTCTAGTACCATGTATTTACTTGGGACTATGTTAGGATAGAGTGAATACAGTAGCTTTATATTTACCATGGAACCAGATTAAGTACTGTTCAGAAAAACTACTCAAGCTTTTAAGTTAGTTGTTTCCTATTTTCAGTTTTTACATCTAATATTACACTAAGCAAGATAAAGAACTAAAATTACCTAGATGATGACTAATCAATAAAATTGTTTATGGAATAGGGATATTATGATTTACTGAATATTACAGTTAACTTATTGCTATATCATAAAACATCTTTGATATTAAATTTAAATAATTCAAACTGTAAAGCATGCTTATTAAAGCATGATCCATGTATAACTTGCATCACAATCACCTGCAACTGAAGAAAAACATTATTTGGAGATGGTCCTATAGTACTTGTTAAAGATGCAGTTTCCCTATGTGGACTTACACAGAACAATCTCCAAGACTCCAAGATATACCAAATGACAAAAAGTAAAGTGCAGAAAAACATACACAATATGCAACCATCTGTACAGAGACAAGTGGGGCACACACATAAGTGCACAGACCATGTGTGAATATACAAATGGATTAACACTGCCTCTAGAAAGGGGAGCCACGTAATTGGAAAACAACGGGAGGCAGAAGATATTTTATGCTGTATACTCCTTTACACTTTTTGACCTTTACAACATGTTATGAACAATCTGTTCAAATAAAGAAAGTCATCTTAAAATGCACATTCTCAGGCTTACTCTGGCCCTCCTCAGTCAGAATCTTTGGAACTAGGGCCTAGAAATGTTAATGTTTAGAATGGTCCCCAGATGACTCTCATGAACAAATTTGAGATCACTGCTTTATTATCTACACTATAAAATATGCCTTTTATTGGGAAAAATTTAAGTTAGCTTTGCCAAATTCAGTAAAAAAAAAAAAAAAAGTGAATGCATTAAGGTAACTGTTTATAACTTAAATTCACAACTGATACTGACAACGTAACAGCATGACCAAACAAAAGGCTTATTATGCTCTTTTGTCAATAAACAGGAAAAAAATGACTTAAAATACCATTAACAAAAAAGTCAGAGATCTTTTCTTATAGCAAGTTTGCATTTTTGATACCAGCTTATTCAAAGACATCAAAGAAACAATAGTGGTGAAGACAGAAATCTAATTTGGAATGTATATCATGTAACTAGGGAGTGGATGAGAGAAATCAGTTTATCTGGGTTATCATTACTGGAACATAAGCATGCATTGTAATAACAGGGAGAGCTAGCCTGAGATGCAGAGAATAAATCAGCTGCCAAAACAACTGGCTCAAGAACACACTAGCGTGGTGAGAACCAATGCTTGACTAGAGTGTTTACAGTTTTAAAAATTGTCAAAGCAGAAGAAAAGACACTAACAGATTCTGAAGTCAGCCTTACTTCATATAAGTTAATGCAGATCTAGCTAGAGCTATGAAAACAATTAAGCCATGCAAAAAATAAATAATACTGAAAAAAATTTAAGTGGTATCACTTGTGTATCTGGATGAAGATACCCAAAACTAAATGCAAAATTTGGGTTGAAAACATTTTTAGAAGATAATTAATCGCAAGATGAAAGGAGGAGCTTCAACTTTCTTGAGCATAAACTTTTGATATCTATCAATTTCAACTCTGTTACTAAATTAATGTACTAGCTTTGGTTAGCCACTCTGGGCTTCAGTTTCCTCATCTGGAAAATAAGTAATACAGTATCTTCACTTATTGTTATGGTAGTTTTAAACAGGAAAACATATGAAAGATCTAGCACGATAATTATCATTAGTGCATGATAAATATCAGTTTTTTCCTTCTAAGTAAGAGAACTGTGAGAAACATAATTCCAAAATTTTCACTGGGTGACTAAGTATTCAAGAGTAAAATGAGACCTGGAAAGATTAAAAAAAAAAAAAACACACTTGCCCAAGATCAAAGATAGTGTATCACAAATTTGGAAGAAAAGTCCAAGTCTCTTGTTCCTCTAAGAGTCTGGGGGAAGACTGTTCCCAAGAAAGAAACTGAACCAATATGGTACTGAATTATACACTTTTCTGGAAATTATGTGCCCAGGAAGTATCATTTTTCAGGAATAACAAGATGTAAGTACCCAATAAATTTGAATATGGTTTTATGGAAACATTAAGTCATTTCAAAGCAGAAGTACTTATGTCAATTCTAACATAATACATTTAAGCCATTATATGAATTTAAGTTTTTATTTGTGTATTTCACTGTAGTGCTGTGACAACAAAATGACATCTGTATACCAGAGCATACGTATATTAACAGTAAGATGTAACTTTTCATTACACCACTGCTAGAATATTTAGCTTTCTGTAGGACACATAAGCATGTAAGATGGCCACACCAAATAATTTTCTGGTTTTTTTCTTAGATAATCTTAATTTTTTTTTTCAGTAATACTTTATCAACCTCACTGTTAATAGAACTGTAAATTATCTGGGTGATGGGGTGTAGGGGCAGGGGGAGGGCTCATTCAACTGTTATACTGTAATAGTTGCTAGAGTAATCTCACACACACATCAATAAGGAACTGTCTTCATAATTAAGGGCTAGTTATTGTTGTTAGTTGCACAATGATAAAGTTCTTTGAAAATATTGGTTAGCCCACTTATATATGAAAAATGCCCTTTCCACTTATGCAGAAGAAAAAAATATTCAGAAAGTTATTTTTGGCCTTGCTATGTCAAAAAGTCAACTGTACAAAGATCTACGTGTCAAACCTAAAATTATAGTTTTAAAAGTCTATTAAAAACAAAAATGTCATGCATTTTTATTATCAGTTATGCAGAGGCTTTAAAACTGTTGCAAGACCATATATTATATATTAGCTTTTATACTGCTAATGCACAACTAACAGCAAACTTGATTAGATTAACAGAAATCTGTCTTAATTACACCTTTATATATCACACTAGAGAGACAAATGCCACAAGATCTGCAGAAACATTTAGTTCTGAGCACTTAAATGGCAGGATAACTTTTTGTGTTGTAATCCATCACATAAAGAATAACAAAAGGAAAAAATTCTGCAGTCTCACGTTACAAAAAAACGTACTGCTGTAAAATATTAAGAAGGCGTAAAGGTTATCTGTAACACAAAGTAACAACTAGTATCAAACAGCAAACAAAACTCTAAATAAAAATATCAAAATACACATAGTAACTGAAGCACAAATATTGCATTAAATACAGTAAAGATTTAATAGGACTAGTTAATAAAAGACACAAATATAGGCGGAGCTAGGGCAACCAGTAAATAAAAACCAAAATAATGGGGAAAAAATCAGAACCATTGTAATTCCCCAAGCTGGAGCACAATTTTGCGGGGTGGGGGTGCGGGGTGTCTTTCCATTCATATAATACCTAACACTGTACATTAAGATTTTAGTATCATAGAAAAACTTGGTTCTTCCATGAAATTCTTTAAATTCTTGATAATTTTTTCGAAGTAGACATTATTATGAATGAAAAACAGCCAACGAATGGGCACCTGTTGTTTTTAACACTGTAGATTTACAGAAACTTTTTAAAAGTTATCATAATCTTTTTTGTCTTTTTTCCCCTCAGCTTCAAATCCATCAACTCCATCACTATCCCTTCTTCGTTTTCTGTTGTTGTGGATGTTAAAACGCTGGTTCATCTGTGGTAGTGGATCCATGCCTAGAACTTTGTGTATCTGGCGGAATGCAAGGAGTCGCAATGCAAACTGCAACAAAAAGAATATTTAATCGAATTAAAGAACCAATATTAATTCTTATTAGGTTTACAGCCCAACATAACAATATACAAAAGCATGTTTAATGAAAGAAACACCTTAAACAATATTAAGGTTCATAAATGAAAGACTCAATGTTCTGAAGTCTTTATTTTCAGGCTTTTCTGTGTGCATGCTATTTTTTTTTTATGTAAGTTAAAAAATATTCAACAAAATTATTATGCACATTAAAAAATCCTAAGATAGTATACAGCAAAGAAAAAAGCATCTCACTCATCAAATGAACCTCTCTTTGGTTCATATTCACATATCTTGCAACTATTCCTATGGATGCCCATGTGCTCATCCTCAGGCACATGTGCCTCCCAAGACACACCTCCCCCGGTTTACAAAATGAGGATTTACTTCTTCAACTTGTTACTTAGTGAACTAAAAAAAGATGTTTTACTACTGTGGCTATGTATATATATAGGAATACATTAGGCATCAATGTCAGAAGACCTCATGTGTCATAAGATATTTCGAGACATAGTTTCCCAATATTGTGAGGGATATTTAAGGAGATTCTACAGTCATTTGACTAAAAGGCAACTTTCACTATGTGGTTAAATCTTCAATAGAATTATTTAGGCTACTTCCTGAGATATAATTCCATATAAGATTTGTTTTTTTAAAAGTGTACAGTTCAGTTGTTGCTTTTTTTTTTTTTTTTTTAGTATACTTACAATTTTTCAACATTAACTACTCTCTAATCCCAGAACATTTTCATCACCTTCCCAATGTTCCACCTTCCCCTCACCCCCCAAAACCCCATGGCCCAATAGCAGTCATTCCTCAATCCTTTTACCCTGAGGCCCTTGCAACTATTAATCTACTTTTGTAACTTGATAGATTTGCCTACTATGGACATTTCATATAAACAAAATCACACAATATGACTTTTTCTGTCTGGCTTCTTCCTCTTAGCGTAAGGTTTTCAAGATTCATCTACCTTGTACATATCAGCACTTCATTCCTTTTAATGGCTGAGTAATTTTCCACTGTATGAATATATCACATGTGTTTATCTACCCATCCATCAAGTGATAGACACTTGGGATGTTTCCACTTTCTGGCAATTATGCATAATGCTACTATTTATGAGGTGAAACTAGGGATTATTTATCATAATAGGACAGTATTTATTTAGAATTACTTAAAAAAAGGTATTTTCCAAAGGTAAACAGAATAAGGTTTTCTTCTACATTTAAGGAAAATATCCAAAGTTATCTGCTACGTAATAATGAATAGTAACACACTTTTACTACAGAAATGTTGCTACTGATCATCAGCCTATTCTTATACTATGCTATGCTGTAAGTCACTCAGTCGTGTCCGACTCTGTGTGACCCCATAGGCGGCCCCCCCCGGCACCGCCGACCAGGCAGAACACTGGAGTGGGTTGCCATTCCTCTCCAATGCATGAAGTGGAGAAAGGAGCTCAGTCATGTCTGACCTAGCGACCCCATGGACCGCAGCCTACCAGGCTCCTCCATCCAGGGATCCAGGCAGAGTAATGGAGGGGGTGCCATTGCCTTCTCCGTAAATAGAAGAGTAGTTCAGTAAGGAAAACCACAGTAGCACCTGAGGCTGGAGTGAGCACTCTGTAAGCTCTTGCTCTGCATGTGATTTGCATGTACCTCTAAATTCTAACAAGAGACATTTCTAATGTATAATTGTAAATGATTTAAAAGCAAATGAAATTTGATGATACTAAAACTACTCCCATACAAAGTCATCTTGGAATTTTTAAAAACATCAAAGAAGATGTAAAGTTTACTTAATCCTTTTTTGAGAGGGAAGATAACCTTACAAATGTGCCCTTTCAAAGATATGCTGCTGTATTGGACACTTACAGGAAGGCATCTGAATAAATGACAAAAGCTATATCTTGCAGAAGCAACTCAAAAAAGATCACTAGAGAATACAGATACAAAAACAAAGGTAAATACTATGGAAGGAAAAGAAGAAAAGTCCCAGACAAAGGAAAAAAGTGAATTATTAATATGGGCACTACGGCCCATCAAGAAAGAAACTGAATTTGACCTAGGTCCAATCCATAGAGCTTATTCAGATTTCACCAGTTATATACACACTTGGTTTATGTGTGATATATACAGATCTATGTAACTTTACCAAATGTGCAGGTTTGCATTAACCACCATCACAAGGCACTATACTATCACCACAAGACTCTCACTAGCCACATCTATCCTCGCCCCATCCCTAACTCCAAGGAATGATTCATCTGTTCTGTTAGTTCATTAATGTTATACAGATGGAATGATGCACTATACGAAACTTCCTCACTTTTATTTATTGAAGTATAGTTGATGTACAATTATTAAATAAGCAACAGGTGTCCAATACAGTGACTCATAATTTTTAAAGGTTATACACATTTAGTTATTATTAATATATTGACTATTTCCCTATGCTGTAAATATATTCTTCAATTCAGTCACCCAGTCATGTCCGATTCTTTGCAACCCCATGAATCGCAGCACTTCAGGCCTCCCTGTCTATCACCAACTCCTGGAGTTCACTCAGGCTCACGTCCATCGAGTCAGTGATGCCATCCAGCCATCTCATCCTCTGTCATCCCCTTCTCCTCCTGCCCCCAATCCCTCCCAGCATCAGAGTCTTCTCCAGTGAGTCAACTCTTCGCATGAGGTGGCCAAAGTACTGGAGTTTCAGCTTTAGCATCATTCCTTCCAAAGAAATCCCAGGGCTGATCTCCTTCAGAATGGACTGGTTGGATCTCCTTGCAGGCCAAGGGACTCTCAAGAGTCTTCTCCAACACCACAGTTCAAAAGCATCAATTCTTCGGCACTCAGCCTTCTTCACAGTCCAACTCTCACATCCATACATGACCACAGGAAAAACCACAGCCTTGACTAGAACCTTTGTTGGCAAAGTAATGTCTCTGCTTTTCAATATGCTATCTAGGTTGGTCATAACTTTTCTTCCAAGGAGTAAGCGTCTTCTAATTTCATGGCTATAGTCACCACCTGCAGTGATTTTGGAGCCCAAAAAAAGAAAGTCTGACACTGTTTCCCCATCTATTTCCCATGAAGTGATGGGACCAGATGCCATGATCTTCGGTTTCTGAATGTTGAGCTTTAAGCCAACTTTTTCACTCTCCACTTTCACTTTCATCAAGAGGCTTTTTAGTTCCTCTTCACTTTCTGCCATAAGGGTGGTGTCATCTGCATATCTGAGGTTATTGATACTTTCTCCCGGCAATGTTGATTCCAGCTTGTGTTTCTTCCAGTCCAGTGTTTCTCATAGCTTACTTTATATGCAATGGTTTGTACCTTTTAATTCCCTACCCCAATACTGCTCCTTCCCACTCCCCTCTCCCCAGTGGTAACCACTAGTTTGTTCTGTGAGTCTGCTTCATTTTTGTTATATTCACTAGTTTGCTGTATTTTCTACATTTCATATAAACGTGATGGGCTTTCTAGGTGGTACTAGTGGTAAAGAACCTGCCTGCCAAAGCAGGAGACATAAAGAGATGTGGGTTTGATCCCTGGGTCGGGAAGATACCCTGGAGGAGGGTGTGGCAACCTATTACAGTATTCTTCTCTGGAGAATCCCATGGACAGAGGAGCCTGGTGGGCTACGGTCCATGGGGTTGCAAAGAGTCAGACACAATTTAAGTGACTTAGAATAAGTGATACACAGTATCTGTCTTTCTCTGACTTAACTTCACTTAGCACAATGCCCTCCAAGTCTATCCATATTATTGGAAATAGCAAAAATTCTATTCTTTTTAATGGCTGAGTAGTATTCCATTGTATATATACACTACATCTTCTTTATCTATTCATCTGCTGATGGACAGTAAGGTTGCTTCCTTATCCTGGCATTGTAAATAACACTGCTGTGAATACTGGGGTATGTATATCTTCTCAAATTAGAGTTTTTTGTTTTGTTTTCTGGCCATACACCTAGGAGAAATTTTTGGGTCATGTAGCTCTAGTTTTTCTGAGAAATCGCCATACTGTTCTCCACAGTGGCTGCACTAACTTATATTCCCACCAACAGTGTATATGAGGTTCCCTTTTCTCCACTGACTTTTAACACTTTTCACTTCTTCACTTTTAACAAGGACATTTCTAACTACCTCCTAAAATCAGACCACTTTCTTCAAAGTCACATTAAAGCTTTCCTTCCTTCCAACTAAGAATTCTCCTATTAGTTTTCAAATGTCCTGCTTCTTACCCAAAAAATAATTTAAGTACCAATGAAGAAAAAAAAAGCCACTTATGGTAAATTGTTATCTTTCCTAGAAAATGAAACCCAAAGAAATTAAAACAAAACTTGTTTAATACACACAAATTGGAAATCTTGTGAGTCTGTAAGATATTAATAATGTTCTATTATTACTGACTCTTCCTCAAATTACTTTTAATCTAACAATTTATTTTAATCCTGACCTCTCAAATTATCCTTGCCAGAAGAGACAACAGAACAAAACCTTAAGTCGAATGAGTGCAACTGCCTTAGACTAGATTGTTATTGTTTACAGTTGGTAGCCATTTCTCCTCTTAGTACACTTCTGGAGTCAAAAAAGGAAAGTTGTATAAGTTTTACACTGAATGAAAGATTAATTTATTTAATCTTCCCAACAATCTTCTTTGAGACAGATACTGCTCTTATCCCTTATAGATGAGATGCAGAGCTGGTATTTAAACTCAGGAGTCTAGACTTCAGAGCCTACACTTTTAATTACTATATTAGCTGGCTTTTTCAGTGGCAGGAAAGGCTAAATCATAACAAAAATTTCCATAAACCAAACAGCACATCACTTCTGTATACCCAGAGGACATGAATAGTTGCTCTACTGATCCTAACATATAACAACTAGATTTAATGATACTGAAAATACTGCAGTATTTTTATATTTATACAGGACACAGAGTTAAAATAATAAAATTGAAGATTAATGAAATCTAGTTTAAATTATATCCTCTCTAAGGGCTTACTTACTAAAGAAGCAGAGATAATGAATACTACATGGTAATTTCTTCTAGAGGACAACTATAAAAAACCAAAACTGCACGGGAAGTGATAAAACAAAGCCCTGGGATTAGGAACACAATGGTACCTGTGCACTGGATGTGATGTCTTCACGCTGCTGGTCAGTCATTGTTGCCAAGGTATCGAAGGGATCCTTCTCACAAGGATCCAGAAGTCCAGGACTACCTACAGGAATCACCATAGGCAAAATAAAGCATTATCATCATCCATTTGTAGAAGAATGAATAATTCTCATTCAACTATCAAACACACAAACATTAAAAATGAAGTAAAACTTACCTTTAAGAATAATCCCTGAAGAAATGCACTCAAAAACTCTTCTCAGAGCATCTCCAGGGCTTTGAGGACTAGAAGCACTACTGATTGCTTTCTCTACTAGTAACTCCATTGCCTAAAAACAAAAACATAAAAATGTGTTTGACAGCTTACAGCCCAAAGGAATTATTCATTTTCAGAATGACAAAATACTTATCAAACTGTCATTAAAACTTTTAGACGTGGGGCTTTCCTGATTGCTTGGTTGGTGAAGAATCCACCTGCCAATGTGGGGAACATGGGTTGATCCCTGGTCCAGGAGGATCCCTCATGCTGCAGAGCAACTAAGCCTGTGTGCCACACTATTGAGACTGTGCTCTAGAGTCTGGGAGCTGCAACTACTAAGCCCAAGTGCCACAACTGCTCAAGCCTGAGTGCCCTGGAGCCTGTGCTCTGCAACAGGAGAAGCCAGCACAATGAGAAGAAGCCTGTGCATCACAACTGGAGAGAAGCCCCCGCTCGCCTCAACTAGAGCAAAGTCCGCACAGCAATGAAGATCCAGGAGAGCCAAAAATAAGTAAAATTATTAACAAAAAAAATTTTTAAGATTGAAAAAAATCACACTGAACAAGTCACAAAATCAGAAAATAAAAATTACATGTAATATAAAATTAAAAATAAGTAATGAAAACAAAATAAGGCAATATATAATTTATATCTTAAAAATTATTTGGTAATGTGTGCTTAATGAAGAAAAATAGATTAAAGGGTTGCTTTGGATTTTCAGTTACTGCTATCCTTTTCTATTAAAATATGACAGTTCTTAAAATTCTTTAGATATTTAGGGCTCACATATACTTGTTCTTTAATGCCTACATACCAATAATACTGAAGAGTTATAGCAAGACCACATTCTACCAAGTAAAGATGACTTTTATTCTTCCTTTAAGAACAATTACCTAAATTTTCATTTAACATACAACTGTACTTCTTTTATCCTTAAAGAAAATATAAATTATACTTCCACTGTAAATTACACTTGAGACTCAAAATCAGTTAAAACCAATGAAGAAAAAAAAGAAGTATGGATTTAGATCCAGAAAGCATTTTGAGGAGTTTATTAGAAAAATCTGCTTCCATTTAGATTCTAAATATTTAGATATAATGTACAATTCAGTGTGTTTTAGTACATTTACAAAGTTGTTCAACCATAACCATTCTCTAATTCCAGAACATTTTATCACCTCCAAAGAAACTCCACACCTACTAGTAGCCATTCTCCATCCTCTTTCCTCAGCCCCTGGCAACCAATAAACCACTTTTATTTCTATAGATTTGCATTTTCTAAATATTTCATACAAATGGAGCCATATAATAAGTCACTTTTTGTGTCTGGTTTCTTTTACTTAGCATTATGTTTAAGGTTTATCCACGTTGCAGCTTTTACTCAAATTTTAAATAAAATCACCAATAACAATTCAAAGAAACTAAATAGATTGAAACTAGAATGAAACCCTTAAAATGATCAGATCAGATCAGTCGCTCAGTCGTGTCCGACTCTTTACGACCCCATGAACCGCAGCACGCCAGGCCTCCCTGTCCATCACCAGCTCCTGGAGGTCACCCAGACTCACACCCATCAAGTCAGTGATGCCATCCAGCCATCTCATCCTCTGTCGTCCCCTTCTCCTCCTGCCCTCAATCCCTCCCAGCATCAGAGTCTTCTCCAATGAGTCAACTCTTCGCATGAGGTGGCCAAAATACTGGAGTTTCAGCTTTAGCATCATTCCTTCCAAAGAAATTCCAGGATTGATCTCCTTCAGAATGGACTGGTTGGATCTTCTTGCAGTCCAAGGGACTCTCAAGAGTCTTCTCCAACACCACAGTTCAAAAGCATCAATTCTTCGACGCTCAGCCTTCTTCACAGTCCAGGTCTCACATCCATACATGACCACAGGAAAGACCATAGCCTTGACTAGGCGAACCTTTGTTGGTAAAGTAATGTCTCTGCTTTTAAATATGCTATCTAGGTTGGTCATAACTTCCTTCCAAGGAGTAAGCGTCTTTTAATTTCATGACTGCAGTCACCATCTGCAGTGATTTTGGAGCCCAGAAAAATAAAGTCTGACACTGTTTCCACTGTTTCCCCATCTATTGCCCATGTAGTGATGGGACCAGATGCCATGATCTTCGTTTTCTGAATGTTGAGCTTTAAGCCAACCTTTTCACTCTCCACTTTCACTTTCATCAAGAGGCTTTTTAGCCCCTCTTCACTTTCTGCCATAAGAGTTGTGTCATCTGCATATCTGAGGTTATTGATATTTCTCCCAGCAATCTTGATTCCAACTTGTGTTTCTTCCAGTCCAGCATTTCTCATGATGTACTCTGCATATAAGTTAAATAAACATGTGACAATATGCAGCCTTGACGTACTCCTTTTCCTATTTGGAACCAGTCTGTTGTTCCATGACCAGTTCTAACTGTTGCTTCATGACCTGCATACAGATTTCTTAAGAGGCAGATCAGGTAGTCTGGTATTCCCATCTCTTTCAGAATTTTCCATAGTTTATTGTGATCTACACAGTCAAAGGCTTTGGCATAGTCAATAAAGCAGAAATAGATGTTTTTCTGGAACTCTCTTGCTTTTTCCATGATCCAGCGGATGTTGGCAATTTGATCTCTGGTTCCTCTGCCTTTTCTAAAACCAGCTTGAACATCAGGAAGTTCACGGTTCACATATTGCTGAAGCCTGGCTTGGAGAATTTTGAGCATTACTTTACTAGCGTGTGAGATGAGTGCAATTGTTTGGTAGTTTGAGCATTCTTTGGCATTGCCTTTCTTTGAGATTGGGATGAAAACTGACCTTTTCCAATCTTGTGGCCACTGCTGAGTTTTCCAAATTTGCTGGCATATTGAGTGCAGCACTTTCACAGCATCATCTTTCAGGACTTGGATTAGCTCCACTGGAATTCCATCACCTCCACTAGCTTTGTTCGTAGTGATGCTTTCTAAGGCCCATTTGACTTCACATTCCAAGATGTCTGGCTCTAGGTCAGTGATCACATTATCATGATTATCTGGGTCTTGAAACTCTTTTTTGTACAGTTCTTCTGTGTATTCCTGCCACCTCTTCTTAATATCTTCTGCTTCTGTTAGGTCCACACCATCTCTGTCCTTTATCGTGCCCATCTTTGCATGAAATGTTCCTTTGGTATCTCTGATTTTCTTGAAGAGATCCCTAGTCTTTCCCATTCTGTTGTTTTCCTCTATTTCTTTAAATGATAATGAAGTTTAAAATACTGAGGATCCATTTTTAGTTGTGGACTTAAAAAACTCATAGATTTAACTAGAGGTTAAAAACTACATCCACCTACTCACCCCAAGGCCATTACTCACATCTTTTAAGTAAGAATAATTCTTAAAAGGTTGGACATGTGGAGGTTTTAGTTCCAAACAAATTAGGAATAAGTTATAAGAGAGATACGAATCTGAAGAGAGAGCACACATAAAAAGCTAAAAAAAAAAAAAAAAAAAAAAAAGACGACAGCTGGAAGTAGTTTAAAAAAATCTGAGAAAAATGGGTGTTAATAATGATAAATTTAAATTGCAACAAAAAAATTAAGATGGTTCAGTCTAATTAAGCTGAAGAACATACGAAGTTGTTCAAGATACTTAAAGTTGTTCAAGACACAAGACCCATTTAAAAATTTTAGTATTTTAAGGCATCAGCTTCAGTTATCTAGGCAACTCTATGAATGCATATTAAACACTTTTCCTGTCCAGACAAGTATTATTTCAAGATGTCCAAAAGACTGAAATCTTTGAAAATAAGGATTGTCAACTGTCATTTATGGAATCCCTTTGCCTAGCATAAATGGCTGGCATATAGAAAATACTTAATAAGTACCTATGATCAGAATACTTTTGGAAAGAAATGTGAAAATAATCCTGCTAATTAAAGAAATCAAGGGTTGTAATTAACAAGTTACTAAAATACAAAATTGATGTCTTAAAATATGTTCCTTTCCAAAAATACCTCAAATTTATAAGTTCTTTTAGAGAATGTTAAGGGAAAAACAAATATTCAATAATCAGCTATAATACAGGTGCATGCATACTAAGTGCTCAGTCATGTCCAACTCTTCAACCCTAAAGGACTGTAGTCTGCCAGGCTCCTCTGTTCATGAGATTCTCCAGTCAAGATTACTGGAGTGGGTTGTAATGCCCTCCACCAGGGGATCTTTCTGACCCAGGGACTGAACCTGAGTCTCTTAAGTCTCCTGCATTGGCAGGTGGGCTTTTTAAACTACTAGTACCACCTGGGAAGCCCCAGAATATAGGTATGTCAAGATACAAAAATATTAAAGGTAATTCAATGCTTTTTTAAAACCTGCTTATTGACTGACCTCTAATGGGAATATGTAATTTATATTTATGTATTAAGGTAGAAACTAAATAAGAACCAGGAAAGAAATGAGTATTTATGGAACACAAAGTCCATATATTGACTCACAGTAAAACTAAGTCAAATGTCTGCCTTCTGAGATCATTTGCTGTGAAGTAAGCAATTTAAAAATGTTAATTTTCTATGGAACATGGCTGGTCTCCAAGCAGATGTCCACAATTAGGCAAGTAACAAAAGTAGAACATAGGAGGTTTATATACTCTTAAATGCATGCATTCAAAAGTAAAAGGACAAAAAAAAGTAAAAGGACAACATCAAAGACAAACAGAATCAAACAAGGGAAATGATTACTTAGGCAATAATATAAAGGATTCTGATGGCAAAAGTTACTTAAAAAAGAAACGCTCTCTTAAATATTATATGTTAAATGACATGAAATCTAGGATTGCAATATTTGCTTTAGGGAAACATTCATGTGGTATATATTCTTCCTTCCCATCTTTAACAGTAGTAACTTATTCCTGCAAGCAAAAAGAAAGTTATTTGCCCTGTGATGTCAGTGTTCTACCATTTATCATTTAGAATCTCCTCACTGGTTCTAAAACTGATAGGAGCTCTCTCACTACAAGTCATCATCACTAAAATCTAATACACTCTTCCAAAGGGAAAAAAAATAGGGTTTTCCAGGTGGTTCAGATGGTAAAGAATCTGGGTGAAATACAGGAGAGTGGGTTTGATCTCTGCGTCAGGAAGATCACGTTGCGAAGGGAATGGCTACCCAATCCAGTATTCCTGCCTAGAGAATTCCATAAACAGAGGAGCCTGGGAGTTACAGTCCATGGGGTTGCAAAGACTTGGACACAACAAAGCAACTAACATGTGAAAAATAAAATATGTGAAAAGATATGTGGGGCACATATTTTAACTGCTGTATGAACAAAAAGAACAATTATGGCCTGAGCTGGTGATGGATAGGGAGGCCTGGCGTGCTACAGTTCATGGGGTCGCAAAGAGTCGGACACGACTGAGCGACTGATCTGATCTGATCTGATCTGATGGCCTCTCAGCCTCTTCTTTGGGGACTATTTCATTTCACAGATAATTCTTTTTTTTTTTTAATAAAGATAAAATTCACATAATATAAAGTTAACTATTTTAACGTGAACACTTCAGATGCATTTAGTACACTTACTAATATGCTGAACAACAGCCACCTCTATCTAGTTCAAAACATTTCTATTAATCCAAAGTAAAACCCCTGGCCCATCATGCAGTTTCTCCCCGTTCTCTCATTCTCCAAGCCCTAGGCAACTGCCAACCTGCATTCTATCTATCTGGATCTGCTATTCTGGATATTTTATACAAATGCCATCATATAATGCATAACTTTTGGTGTCTGGCTTCCTTCACTCAGCATGATGTTTCAGAGGTTCATCCATGACAGATCATTCTCTTTCATAAAATATTCCTTAGCTTAATATAGATTTAAAAAAATAAAATATACAATAAACATTAAAACACTAACTTTTTGCAAAAAAAATGCCTTTCTGCAATTTACAGCAAGTATACCATTCTAAAGGTATACTAATCTAAAGGAGGTTTCTATTCTACATAGCAATTCTTAAGTCAGATCAACCTTTCAAGAGAATTTTACCTATACTTTCTTTACTCATCACTATAGATTTAGGACAAAATAAGAACTAATTTGAAGGCAGTATATTATTTGCTGTACTCACTGTAGTGGTAAACACTAAAGGCAGGTGTTAGGACTTAAGATTTACTCAATAAGTAATCTGAAGGCTAAACAAAATTGAAGATCAAATTCACAAGAACTTCAAATTTCTTTCATGCAAACCAAGAAGAAAAGTTACTCTCTGCTTAAGGTGATAGTACAAAGCCAAATCTCAAGATCTCTTGCCCCCCAAACCTGGTTATGATTAAAGAAATATGTATGAAGCACACTACCACCACCCAAATAAATATAAAATGGCTTCAATTAAATGGAGGAAAAGGCCAGTGAAAGAGTATTTCTAAGAAAGTGAGTGGGCTTGGGCAACTCTCCATTTACAGTTCCCTAACTGGCTCTTTAGAAGAAAATGGGGAAGGGGTTGGCAGTTGAGTGGGGGGAAAAAAAAATCCAAAAATTTCACCAGAACTCTCTCAACTCAGAGAGTAAGAACAAGTCATGTTGCGGGCAGCCCAATGGCAAAGAAATTTTTCTAAACATAATCACCTTTCATCCAAAAAGAGAAAGGAAAAGCAACAAAATTCATCAGTTTTGAAGGCTCTTTGCGAAGACAGGTAGGGAAGAGTAGAATTCCAATTATCCACATCTAAATATCTCTAATAATAAATAGAGATTTGACTAACATGCAGATAAACAAACAACAAAAAAAATAAGATCTTTCGAAGGAGTAAGAAACAGGGGAAAATTAATATCAAAGACTGCTGTGAACTCTCAATGCAAGTTTCCCAAAGTGGCTTCACACACCCCAAACCTTCTGCTGATTCAGGTAAACAGAAAGGTGTTTTTGAAAGGAGATGGTGAAGAGTTTCAGGAAAAAAAAACAGAGCAAATTCTGCACAGGCAAAGGCTCTAGGAGGCCATCGCGGGTTTGAAATTTGAAGCCTAAAGGTGTGCCAAGGAAATCTACCTCAAAGACTACCACAGCACACTGAATTAGGGAACAGAAGAGAGAAAGCCCATGTCTAGAAACTCCCTGGCAGTCCTGTAGTTAGGACTCAGTGCTTTCATTGCTGGGGCCTGGTTTCAATACCTGGCCAAGGAACTAAGTTCTTTACATGGGGCATTCCCCCCTCAAAAAAAAAGAATACTCGCCAAGAGAGAAAGCCAAACACTACTTCTTTCCATAAGCAATCCTCAAAGCAGAGCTCATGGGGGAAGAAATAGAAGTATTTTAAAAGGTGTGAATAAACTAAGACAGCTCTTGTTTGCATGTTTTAGTATCAAAGGATGACTTGGGAATGGAACTGACAATGCTAAGCCCTAAAGAAATGAAAAAAACTAAAACAAACCAGGCATGATATCTGCATTTGGGTGGAACATAGAGTGAAATCTATTTCCTATGGACTTTGAGAGTCCCTTGGACTGCAAGGAGATCCAACCAGTCCATCCTAAAGGAAATCAGTCCTGACTATTCATTGGAAGGACTGATGTTGTAGCTGAACCTCCAATACTTTGGCCACCTGATGCAAAGAGCCGACTCATTTGAAAAGACCCTGATGCTGGGAAAGACTGAAGGCAGGAGGATAAGGGGTTGACAGAGGATGAGATGGTTGGATGGCATCATTGACTCAATGGACATGAGTTTGAGTAAACTCTGGAGTTGGTGATGGACAGGGAGGCCTAGTGTGCTGCAGTCCATGGGGCTGTAAAGAGTTGGACACAACTGAATGACTAAATTGAACTGATGGACTTTAAATGATACTGTTAAGTCACTGCTTGTAATAAATGTATCAATCTGGTGCATATATTGAGAGGGAGATTTTGTATGTGTAAGGGCAGACAGTATGTGAGAGAACTCTGTACTTTCTGCTCAGTTTTGCTGTGAATCAAATTTTTATTATTTAAAAAGTAATATTTATTTTGAAAATAATTTATTCTGGAAGAATCTTAATTTAAGGGAATAAAGATACAACTGTCAACATTTTGAGTTATAGAGAACTTGATAAATAAAAAAAAAAACAAAATTAAAACCTCAAGGTTGAGATGAAAAGGAAGACTACAGAGCTAATTAAGCAAACTGAACATTACTATAAAACTAATAAATGAATTATAAATAGTAAATATTGGGACATGGGTGAAAACTAAATTACTGCCAAAGAAACAGTAACAGGGGACAAAAGAGGAAAGAGAACAAAGATTAAAACAATCACAAAGATAATAAATATATGGGACAAAGGGAATCCAATATAAGGGTAATTGGTGCTAGATAGCATATTCAAAAGCAGAGACCTTACTCTGCCAACAAAGATCTGTCTAGTCAAGGCTATGGTTTTTCCAGTGGTCATGTATGGATGTGAGAGCTGGACTGTGAAGAAAGCTGAGCACCGAAGAATTGATGTTTTTGAACTGTGGTGTTGGAGAAGATTCTTGAGAGTCCCTTGGACTGCAAGAAGATCCAACCAGTCCATTCTGAAGGAGATCAGCCCTGGGATTTCTTTGGAAGGACTGATGCCAAAGGTCAAACTCCAGTACTTTGGCCACCTCATGTGAAGAGTTGACTCATTGGAGAAGACTCTGATGCTGGGAGGGATTGGGGGCAGGAGGAGAAGGGGACGACAGAGGATGAGATGGCTGGATGGCATCACTGACTCGATGGATGTGAGTCTGAGTGAACTCTGGGAGTGGGTGATGGACAGGGAGGCCTGGCGTGCTGTGATTCATGGGGTCGCAAAGAGTCGGACACGACTGAGCGACTGAACTGAACACCTGAAACCAGTAAAACTGCATTATAATTGTCTTTTTAAAAAGGCTAGAGTTTAAATATTAATAAACGGACAAGGCTTATTAACTAATGGCAGAAAGTGTTAATTAAATGCCCTTTAGAATGACAGAAAGTTCAAACTCACAATAATGATATAATTATTAAGTGTTTTTATGTCCAAAATGTTACTGCAACAAAATAATAAAGTACAAACTGTAAAAAACACAACAGAAAGAGCAGATTTTAACTTATCTTTGTCACTCCATGGACAGACAAAGTAGACAAAAAACATGAAGGAAAAGAGAGAGAAAAACAAAGGAACTGATAAAGTTGAACTAAGAGGTACATATTATACGCTGAGAACACATTTTTTAAAGTGCCCACACTTTATAAAAGCTGTACAGATTAGACCACAAAGAAAATCTTAGATTCCCCATATTGCAAATAGTAGAATGTATTTTCTGCTTCCCAGGTGGCTCAGTGGTAAAGAATCTACCTGTCAAACAGGAGACTCAGGTTTGATCCCTGGGACAGGAAGATACCCTGGAGGTGGAGAAGGAAATGGCAACCTATTCCAATAATCCTAGCATGGGAAATCCCAGAGACAGAGGAGCCTGGTGGGGTATAATCCATTGAGTTGCAAAAAGTCAGACACGACTTAGCAACTAAACAGCAACAGAATATATTTACTGGATTATATACTGGAAAAATGGAAATTATTTACAAAAAAAAAAAAAAAAGCAACTCTTCTTCAGTCATGTAGAATTAAAAAACGACCTCAAAATTACTCTTGGCTTAAAGACAACATTGAAATGAATTTCAAACTGCAGAGAATATAAAGAGAAAATATTACATATATAGCCAAAACCTATGTTCAGCCTTAAATAACACCTTTAAAATTTATCTATATAATTAACGAATGAGTGAATTAAACAAGTATCAAACTCAAGAAGTTTGGAGAAAAAAAGAAAATAAACTCAAGGAAAATAGAAAATTAGACGTGAAATTAGAAATTAATGAATTATGGGGGGGGTGGACAGGAGGGAGGTCCAAGTAGGAAAGGATGTATGTGTTCATATAGTTGATTTACTTCATTGTATAGGAGAAACTTACACAACATTGTTAAGCAATTATATTCCAATTACAAAAAGAAATTAATGGATTATTAAGAAGGAAAACAGCATATCCGGCAGCTAAATCCAAGGAGCTGGCTCTCTGAGGAAAGAAAAACACAAAAAAAGGCTAAATGGATAAATTACTGCCTAAGTTGACTCACTGGAAAAGACTCTGATGCTGGGAAGGATTGGGGGCAGGAGGAGAAGGGGACGACAGAGGATGAGATGGCTGGATGGCATTACCGACTCGATGGACGAGAGTCTGAGTGAACTCTGGGAGTTGGTGATGGACAGGGAGGCCTGGCGTACTGCAATTCATGGGGTCACAAGGAGTCGGACACGACTGAGCGACTCAACTGAACTGAAAGGATGTAATGTTGAGAGCTATTTAAATGTTAAAGTACTGACATTTTGCTGTGCTTTAAACTACCAAAATTGTACATAATTTCAAAGACTGGCCAGCAGCTTTCTTTGCCCTCCCTGATTCGTCCATCATTACTCTGCCATGGCCCATGTTCCCCCAGTTCCTTTGACCTGTGCATCCTCTCTTTCCACTCAGTTCTTAAAGCTCTGCACCCTCAAAGCAGAGAGGGTCCCTTGAAGTTTATGGCTCTCTGTGATGAAGAGAAAAAGCAAGGTATAGGGTAAAGGGCCATCTGCAGTGAGACTTTCAGACTTCAAGAATAGCTGCGGAGTGGCCTGAGAGTCCAGTCTCAAAAGTACTGAAGCTTAGACACACTAACAGAAAGAGTCTCAAGGACACCTGGGTTGCATGGACTGAAGCTGAAAGAAGCAGGAAGTAAAACGATAATGTAGAATGCTTGTATTTTTATATATTAAAAAAAGTTTAAGTTATATAATGCACAAACATTTTTATATTAAAAATCTATCAATAATTCAATGAATTTTCATCACAAGTAAATAATGAAACACCCATTGGTTATTTTGCTCCAATATTGCACCTGCTATTACTGACTAATCAATCAGAGAATTAAAACAATAAAAATGCTATAATAGGCATTTTTAAAACTTTAAGGGCACAGAACTCTATTACATAAAAATTTGAGTATCTGGTTGAACGGGTCAATTTTTCTAGGAAAAGTCGCCAAAATTAACTCCAGGAGAAGGAAAAATTAAACAGAACAGTTACTCACAATAGAAGAAATCAAGAAAGCGCTACCCTCTTTATAAGGGACTGGGAACTGATAATGTGAAATGAATTTTACAAATGATCAAAAAACAGTATTTTTGATGATCCTAAAAACTGTTTCAGAGTTTAAAGAACAAAAATTCTAAATTAATTTTTATAGAGTTAGTGCAAATCTAACAAAGAAGACAAAAATAAAACACAAAACTTTATTGTCACTGCAAAAGTGACGATATTCTACCAATTATCTATTAATTCAATACAGTACTACTTAAAAATAATTAAAAGAACCCTGGAGTTCATCAAACTGAACAAAATGGCAGTCAAGTTCTTTTGGGAAAAGAACATGAGAAAACCAAAACAAAACAAAACACACTTAAAACAAAACCAAAAACAAAACCCCCAAACAGTTCAAGATGGTCTTTATAATGAGCAGCAGAGAATGGAGAGGGGGGAAACTCTGATGAAAAGGACATCAGAATTTTAAAACACACTATCAAGTTTTAAAAATTAAAAGAGATTAAGGACTTCTTTGGTGGTCTAGAGGTTAAGAATCCACTTTGCAATGCAGGGGACATTGGTCCAATCTCTGGTTGGGGAACTAAGATGCCACATGCAGCGGGAGAACTAAGCCCACGAACTGCAACTATCGAAGCTCAAGCACCCTGGAGCCTGTGCATCACGACTAGAGTCCATGTACTGCAAGGAAAGATCCCACAGGACACAATGCAGATTCCGTGTGCCATGACTAGACTCGATGCAGCCAGTTAAATAAATATGTAAAAAATCAATAGAAAAAAGAGTTTAATAGAGAAGATTGAGGAATTAAAGACTACTGTAGAAACAGGCCTGCAACAAAGGAACTTTGGTTTAACAAAGGGTTTCTCTTCCTCAGTGCTATGCATAACTAGTATTGACATCCAAAAATATCTCCAAACATTACCAAATGTTCCCTGGGGGCAAAACTGAAATGTGGTTGAGAACCACTGGTTTATGATAATGGTGATATTTCAAAATGGAGGTTGGGAGAATGAACATCACTATTAAATAAAATGCTAAATGGTATTGGAATAATTGAGAACTAGTCTGGCAAGACATATTGCTCGGTCTACCTCTAGTCCATTTATGATTTTCAAATTAATTTATAATTATACAAGTAATGTATGTATATTTTATCCTAGTAAAATCCAAACATTACAGATCTCTAACCTAAGCCCACTTCTCACTACTGAGAGACAACTCCTGTTGTAATACAGAATATATCCTCCAGGAGTAAGTAAGCAAATACCTGTAATAAACATAACTTGATTGGGGGAAAAAAGCTCTAGAAGAAAGCATGTGTGAATAATCTATAACCTAAAACACGAGAGAGTATTTTGTAGACAGAATACAAAGTTGTTAAGTCATAAAACACTAATGGATTAGAATTTGTAAAAATTTTAAACCTTTTATAAAACAGCAAAAATTATTAAGTTGAAAAGCAAATGAAAACGGGAAAAATTATTTTAATATAGGTAAGTGCTAATTTCTTATAGAAAGTAATTATAAATTATGGGAAATATGAATAACAGGAACTGACAGTTAAGAGAAAAATAATTATAAATGCCAGTAATCACTTACAATTTGAATAAAAAATGAGACTTACCTAACATGTGTTAAGAAGTGTGATCTTACCCAAAGTTAGTAAGGATGTGAAGAAAATGCTAAGTTCAACAATTTCTGGTAATTTTAAATGATCCACCTTTCCTGGTTACAATCAAAACATGTTCTTTGACCTTGTAATTCTATAGCAATTGATCCTAGCCATCACATGTATATAACACTCATATAAAAGCGTAACCACCATACAAAGAAAATTTAATAGCAAAAGACTGCAAACAATGCAACTGTCCATCAGACGGATACCAGTTAAATAAAATATGGCATGTCCATACAAAGGAAACACTGAGTAGTCAATACAGTTCTCAAAGAGCTCCCAGAATTAAGATAACCCTGGCTAGTCAATTCTCCCTAACCCAACTCTAGAATCTGTAGGTTCAGTTATACTTTTGAATGAATCCTTCTGTATCTGAATTTCTGCTATTTAGGAATTCAAATATTTCAACATCAAAGAGATATATTTGTATATAAATAAAAAAATAGGACTATACACGACGTGCATATATGCATTTCTCCTCCCTGGAAAAAAATCACAACAAATTGTGCCATGATAATTGGCCTTTAAATGATGAGAAGGCTTTCACTTCTTATTTTGTGCCTTTCTGCATTATTTGAGTTTCCTAATTTTATGCATTTTTTGGATAATACATATTTTTAAATGTTAAAAATTACTTATACATTGTTAAAATATCAACAAAATCCTGCATAGGGAGATTAATAGCTCATTTAAAATTTTCTTTGTATCTTTATGTATGTACAACTAAAAATTGCACCTATAAAAGTAATAAACATTGTGTGAAGAGAAAAAAAAAAGGAAAATTCAAAAAGAAAATCAAGTATAATTCTCAGCAAGTTAAACAGTCTGATAAGACCCTAGAATTTCTCATGAGAAAAAGAAAAAAACTCCATTTAGGAAATGGAAATAAAGTTGATAATTAGATGTAAGATGAGGCTATAAAAAACTGCAGAAGTATTTCTGAGACGTTTATTTTTCACATACAGTTACATATTACTTACCCAGCTTGGAAAATCAGACCAAGTTGGAACTCGTTGACAGAGGTCCCGGAGAATACGTATGATAATCACACAGGACTGTAGACCATTAGCTCTAGCCTTGAGAGCAACACAAAAATCAACTGAATTAATCTTAGAAATATTAAAAATATCCCTTGATGAAAAAAAAGTTAAAATACCACTGTTCAATGGAAGCTCAGATAAAAATAAAACAAAAATAACCACACTTAAAATTGGATTCAATGAGCTGCCATTTACAGCAATATTTTATGCCAGGATTAGTATTTAAAAGCTGATATTTTAGGTCAAAGTAAACAGATTATACAAGAATAATTGTTCTTGATCCCCTGTGAACCTTGACCTGTGTTCATTTAAATCAGTAAACTTAAAAAAAAAAGTCTGCCTACATTAGAAATTAAAGAAAAAGTAAAGAGCTAAAAAGTTTGTCTAGGGACTGAAAGATTAAGGAAATCTGTTTGGTTTCCTTTCTGTGCCTTTGCATAACTGCAAAGTCACTAAACCAAACAGCTGCTTCCTCACCTTTCATTCCCTACACTTATCAACTTAAGAGAAAGAGGGAAAAAATCTTAAAACTATACACAAAGCTTTAAACACATATTCCATTATTTAAAGCAAAGTTAATCTGCAGCCTTATGGAATATAATATATATACACAAACATGTGATGTTCCTGAACAAGTCAGCTTCAAATATGGCCACTAAAAATAAAAATGAAAAAACCCAAACTACAAAACACCCCCAAAATCCTAGTTTATTGTCAATAGTAACTGCAATATGCAGATCTTCATACCCAGCTTTCTATGTTAACATATTTTCTGATATTTAATTTAAAATAGTATTGCTTGGGCAATCTTTTGAAATGTTTAAACACAGTTAAACATGTTGTACTGAACTACTCTCTCATAAGGCTACAAGAAAAAAGTAAAATGATGTTCCGAACCTGGAACCACTTAGCGTGGCGTAGAGCAGCCAGAGCGTCAAGGCATTTTTGCCTGTCCAAGACGTCCGGTGGGTCTTTCACCATACCCGAGGTTACATCTAAAATGGATTGAATTGGCAAAATGCAGTGAGGAATGGGTGTTTGACCAGGTGAGCAAGACACTTCCTTAAAGTAGCATCAGTGTCACACGAGCCATTTGAGGGTTTTGCCAGCACTTTAAAGTAACCCAGGAAGTTATTTAACAAATTTACATAAATCTAATATGAAGATCAAGAATTAAAACTCTTTATTTTAGAAATATAATGCGTAATTTCTACAACTATAAACCCTACCCCACCAAAAGAAAATTAAAAGGAAGGATTACTGGATACAGCGGACCAGCACAAAGACAACAAGAGGGAACACAAAAATCCACCTTAATAAATGAGAATGTACAGCAAACTACCCTGTTTGTTCAGTATTTTACATGGTCACAGGTTATTTTGGGACTAAAATGTCAAAGAACTAATGATAAATATGGGATGATCAATGTAGTAATAATCACAGAAAAAATAAGGAGTCAAAAACAGGCATTTCTAGGAGTTCAATGATTTCTCTTCCACTAGAGAACTTTAGTTGTAAAGGAATACGAAATGCCCTTTAAAATTCAAACTTCCCATAAAGTATTCCAAAGAAAGAATAACTGGAGAGAAACAATGAGTAAAGTAGAAAAGGGCAACAGGAACTAGCATGGTTAAACAAAGTATAGAACAGATACAGTAAGCAGAATGGTTTGATGATAAATATGCAAAATCTTTTAAGTTATAGAGTTTATAATAACTGATTTTAATCAATTATTATATTAAAATATAAATGAGTTATATAAAACTTGAGAGGAAAATCTGAACCTAAATCAGGGCAAAAAGTTAACTTTACATTAATAAAACTAGTTGGAGGGCCAGCTTACATTCATCTAAACATATAGGTAAAATGTATATAAAAGTTGCTAATCAAACTATTCATAACTAAATCAATCTAATTCACAATTCTTGGTGATATTTAAAAATTTTCTAAATACAGGAAAATAACATGCCAGGCAAGTAATTTATTGAATTTAGCAGCCTTCTAGATAGAAAGCACCCAAATTAAAGCACATTTAGTATAAGATTTAATAAATCATTGAGGGTACCAAATGAATATGAGACAAACAATGAAATATATGATAAAAAGAACACACGAAGGATAATTTTAAGAGTACCACTGCAACTCTGGGCAAGTTATCTGATGGTATATTTTTATATGAACATTCAGAAATCTTAAGAGATACTTGTCTTTATTTTGAGTAGAAGATATATTAAAAAGCATATTTTTAAAGTGATAAAAAAATTATATCCCTTGTCTGGGCTTTCTTTTCTTAGTTCTTACTCCTTAAATAATCAGATGGCATGGATTTTCAGAGAACATATTAGAAGGGAGATTTACAGATACTCAAAAAACACTGTGTGGCATTCTGAAAATGCCACTGAAAAAGGAACTTGGGCACTAAAAAGAGGGTAAGCAGCAAGTCAGAAATACTAGTGATTTTTTAAAAAACCAATAAATAACCTCAAATCTGCAAGATCAACTACTGAATCCAAAAATATAGTGAACATAATTAAGAAATGGGCTATTCTGAAAGAAGGAAAAAGGACACCGGAAAGCAGAGCTAATTGAAGAACTAAAAAAACAAACAACAAAAAACCACTCCCCAAAGCAAGGTTATAGAACAGGCTGAAGAACCCTTTCCATGTCCCTTATTTATTTATGTTATTTGCTAAAGCTAAAATGCAAATAGGTGATAATGTGCAATCTCTAAAGAAGTTTCTGAATTTTAATGTTAATTCATGTTTTAATTTCCTCCAATATAAGAAAAGTTTTCTTTTTGCACACAAACATTTATAACTTTGGAAATTTAAATTAATGATACAATTTCAAAGATGCCAAGACACCTATTGCAATTTCAAAACAAATTAAGAGCTATAAGTAGGAAATGTCTGTCAAATTTAGAGTGTGGATTTTTGCACCCATTCTATATTTCAAGTGGATTAACCCCTTAGATATATTGTACTAAAATCATACTTGCTTCCTAATACCCAGTTAACAAAACAAAAATTAATTAATTTTTTAAAAAAAAAGCACATTCTTACCCTACGAGAGGTATTTTATGAATTTTAAGGGGTTAATCACCAGTTAGAAGACACGCTGTGTCCACACTATTTTATGATTAAAAGTTAATGGGAATATATTAATTTAAATTAACATGGTTATGTAAAATATATAATCCACCCAACAATTTAAAAACTAGTGTGAACACTGCTCAATTCTAGAAGAGACAAAGACAAAACAAACAGAACAGCCACACAAAGGACAATAAATGCCAGACTCTGCATCCAATATCCCTCTTTAAATCAAATGGCAGGTGTGACACTGAGCTTTTGAAAACCTTGGTCAAAAATCCTTCCGATGTCTTGGCAGCAACCCCTGACAGGAATCAATTCCCTCTGCTAGAAGGCTTTGGACCGGGCCTGATAAGCTAAAGGTGGAAAAAAACACACACAATACTTGACTTGCTACAGAAGAGACGCTGTAGCAAGGGTTAGAACATTTGAACATTTTAAGCTTCACGTCAATTAAAGGTTTACTTAATATTTAACTGTCAAACACAATACTGTAAAATAGATCTGTCATGTGTTTAACAGTTATTTGGGAAAAGTAATCATATCCTTTAAATAATTTTTGGTATTAAACAGGACCATTACGCATTTAAGAGCCTACCACAACTATGTGCAAGTCACCAGTCTCATGGTTTACAAGTACTCTTCCGGCAAAGCCTTCCTTACCCTTGGACTAACTCCCCAAAGCAAGCTAGAGGCTTTAAATGATTTTAAGACACAGAGCATTCAGAGCTGCAGTGAGGGAGAATACATACCGTTATTCTGCAGCAATCTTCATAATGAGGCTAAAGACATGGTTTACTGCAGTTATCTGCAGCAAGGAACACTATCAATGTTTCTACACTTTTTGCACATCCAACTTTTCAGCTCAGTGTCTTGAAGAAAATCTTTCAATTTTGGAATGATCATTTCTTTCACCGTAATACTTATGAAATTCAGAACAATAATTCTATCTCAAGTCTGGGTCAGACAAAAGTATAATTTTGTTTCCTTTAGAAGGGATAGGTTATGAAAGATGACTATAAATATGATAATTATTAATTTCAGACTTCTGCAACAAAATGACTTGATACTGCACAAATTTAAGTAAACCTAAATATAACTGGACAAAATGTGCTCTGAAATAAAGGTAAGTGGTTATATGAGTATAATTTCATACTAAATACAGTAACTTTTATCTATAACATAATCAAAGATTTCCTTTTCAAATCCAAGAGTCATATGCTGCATCCGAATTGACCAGATTGACTCAGGAACTGTTTTTCCAGCAATATCCACAGCCAGACCTTGAGTGGAAATTCATGCTCATATAAAAGAACCTTCACACAAAACCCACTTATTTTTAAGATAAAAGCTTATACAACATACAAGTCCTGATATGTGGTATATCTATATTATGTATGCAAAGTTAGGCAAGTCTCTTAATAATCGCATTTTTAGTAAAGATATTCTTTTCCTGGGCTGTGTAAAGCCCAGTGCCTTAAAAAAAAAAAAAAAAACTGATTTGCTGTAAGAAAACAAATTAAAAGGAATAGTAATTGAGAGCCTACTCACACTATTTTAGACAAGTTAATTTTAAGTATTCTTTTCTCCTCTATCTGTATCGCAAAGAAATATTAGTGTAGACTATATAACTCCATATTCAACCAGTTAAGATGTACAAAAACAACATGAAAGGAAACAAAGTAAATTTTATCTGACCCATAAAACAACAGAACCAACATACCGCAGACACTGACCATGCTTTTTGGCTTAAAAGCTTTTGAAGCTTTGAAAATGTTATAGGACAGTCCCTAAAGCAACATTGCTGGCACCAGCAGGATTTCATAGTCTACAATTGTAAAGTAAGTTAAAAACCCCTAATTGTACTATAACTCATTAACTATGCCTACCATCATTTATTTTTCAAATCTCTGGTAGAAAAACGGGGGTCAGATGCCCAAATCTAAGTGCATTAGGATGCTCTGCATTTATGAAAGTGCTCCAAACCAAAGAGCAACCTCAGAGAACCAGAAATATTTACCTCACGACAAGCCAAATCCATGATTACATATATAACAATGTCTCTTAAACTGTTATGAGTATTCAACCAATTTTACTTATGAAGCTCCCTTATCTTTTTTAAAGATAAGAACAAGGACTTAAGAGAAGTTAAATTTGTGGCCCTTTACTAGCAAGATTTAATTTTTCATAAGTCAACCATGCTTTTGACTAAGAATAATTTAAACTTTTTCCAGAAATCTGAGGTTAGCAAGAAAAGAAAAAAAAAATCAAGAAAATGAATAATACCATGAGTGTTTTATATAAAAGTACATTACTAAAAAGACACTAATAAAAGATCTGGGAAATAATCTTAAGCAAAACTAGTTGCTATGTAAGTCAAATCTATCAGATTCATATGTAATGCCAGCATGTTGCCTTCCAGGGCTTAATGCCATCTTAAAGAGTAGGTAAATGGAAAAAAAAAGAAGTTAATAAAAAGTAGAATGTTTAATGGCTTTCCAACCTCCTTCCCTCATGTTCTCTTCTCGAATAATTGGAGATGTCAGGGTGATAGTGACTTGCATTTTGGGTTCCACACATGAGTTCAAAATTATTGCCGCTTCAGAAACAGCACATTTTATGTCATACTTCTCAGGACTTATAACCTATATAATGAAGAGTACAAGAAATTAGCTGGCCCTCTTACATTATCACACAAAGCAGTTTCATTATGGCTTTTTCACTTTCTCACACTACTTTAACCATTTTGTAAGGACTATATCATATACTATTTCCCTCCAAGCCTTGCAAAACATGCAAATTATAGTCTCTCGCTCCTTTTTCCTTTTAGAATTCTTTGTTGAACTAGTATTTACCATTATTTGTATTATATGAGTTATCTGTATGTGTGTATGCACCTTTTAGATGATGAATTTTTGGATGAAAGAAACAGTGCTATAGTTATTACCATACCTTCCTAAAATAGCATCCGGGTAGCTAGTATTGCAATATTTGCAGAATACAAATGAGACTAAAAAAGATACCTGAAACTAACAGGAGCCGTAATTCAACCATACCCAATGCACCTTGTCTGTGAAATCAACAGGTCTACATTTTAAATCAGGGAGCAGAAAGTCTGGCTCAACAGAAAAACAACAACAGGATTCACTGCAATTTAGTATACATGTAATAAGCTTCAGTATGCATGAACAAAGGAAGACTCTAGAAATTACACGGAGTGTTCCCAGTATAGAATCTAAATTCACTGGAAGAACTGATGCTGAAGCTCCAATAGTTCGGCCACTTGATGTGAAGATCCAACTCATTGGAAAAGACCTTGGTGCTGGGAAAGACTGAGGGGAGGAGAAGGGGCGACAGAGGATGAGATGGTTGGATGGCATCATATTCAATGGATATGAGTTGGAGCAAACTTTAGGAGACAGTGACAGGGAAGCGTGGCGTGCTGTAGTCCATGGGGTCGCAGAGTCAGATGCAACTTAGCAACTGAACAGCAACAACAATCTAGGTTCAAATTCTAGCTCTGCTACTTTACTAATGATGTGAAGTTGAGCAAATATTTAACTCCCCTATACCTGTTTTTATAAAATGGTAACAGTAAAATTTATCTAACCTGTAAGACTGTAGGAAGAATGAATGAATTAACCACACAAAGAATTGAAAACAGTGCCTGGCACACAGTATCATGTAGATGTTAACTATGATAGTGATGATGATAATTCTCTCTCTCCTGCTTATCCACTGTACAAGTACAGATTGATTTGGAAACTGTATTTTGTTTTTGGGCTTCCCTGATGGCTCAGATGGTAAAGAATGTGCTGTAAAGCATTAGCTTAACTACTAATTGTTCAGTTAGAATATAACATTTTCTCCTTTGTAGTCTTACAAAACACAACAATTTAAGTTGTTTTTTTTTTTTTTTGCAAATTACATACTTTTTTCAAAGTCCTCAAGCTTCTTTTCCTCCCTTTCACTGCCCTAGCAGCCTCAAGGAAAGGTAACAGTAGACACATAATGACAATTCTCCTGGCTCCTATGATTAAAAAGACTCATCCAAAATTTTAAAAAATCTCACATCTGGAACAATGGTAATATAAAGCAAACAACAATAAGTGCCAGAGTCATCAGAGCTCAAGTTTAATAGCATGCTTCACTAACCATTTTGGTATCAGCTGGTCTGCTGTGGTCAAGTACTATTTATTCTAACATAACTGTAGAACACATACTACCAATGAAATGCCAATTCTTGAATTCCAAATACCTAAATAAGTTTTATACATTAAATTATTCAAGGAATCTTTGTTTTAAATTCCAGTCTGTGATTCTGACAAGATACTGTAATAAAAATTTCTTAAATTCAAACTTAAAAACAAGTTTTGTTTTTGTAGGACCAAAAAGGGATATTCTATTAATTGAATTTGCCACAACTTTCTGGATAGAGACAGCAACAAGTCATTGTTACCGTTGTAACAAGTACAAAATGGAAAGTAATCATAATAAGCTGGGAAAATTTAATTCAGAAAGTCTCTTAGTTACTATATTTAATTATTATATTTTATTAAAAACATGTATTCAACTAAATAGGCAAGAAGTTCATGAATTCTAACACTTTAAGCTTACTATACATACATGGGCGAACCCTAACCCTAACACCATTCTGGGTGAACTCCGCGAGTTGGTGATGGACAGGGAGGCCTGGCATGCTGTGATTCATGGGGTCATAGAGTCGGACATGACTGAGCGACTGAACTGAACTGAGCTGAACACCTAAAGCAACTAGAAAAGGAAGAAATGAAGAACCCCAGGGTTAGTAGAAGGAAAAGAAATCTTAAAAATTAGGGCAGAAATAAATGCAAAAGAGACCATAGCAAAAATCAACAAAGCCAAAAGCTGGCTCTTTGAGAAGTTAAATAAAATGGACAAACCATTAGCCAGACTCATCAAGAAACAAAGGGAGAAAAATTAAATCAACAAAATTAGAAATGAAAATGGAGAGATCACAATAGACAACACAGAAATACAAAGGATCAAAAAAGACTACGATCAGCAACTATGTGCCAATAAAATGGACAACTTGGAAGAAATGGACAAATTCTTAGAAAAGTACAACTTTCCAAAACTGAGCCAGGAAGAAATGGAAAATCTTAACAGACCCATCACAAGCACAGAAATTTAAACTGTAATCAGAAATCTTCCAGCAAACAAAAGCCTGGGACCAGACAGCTTCACAGCTGAATTCTATCACAAATTTAGAGAAGAGCTAACACCTATCCTACTCAAACTCTTCCAGAAAATTGCAGAGGAAGGTAAACTTCCAAACTCATTCTATGAGGCCACCATCACCCTAATACCAAAACCTGATGTCACACAAAAAGAAAACTACAGGCCAATACCACTGATGAACAAAGATGCAAAAATCCTTAACAAAATTCTAGCAAACAGAATCTAACAACATATGAAAAAGATCATACATCATGACCAAGTGGCCTTTATCCCAGGGATGCAAGGATTCTTCGATATCCGCAAATCAATCAATGTAATACACCACATTAACAAATTGAAAAATAAAAACCATATGATTATCTCAATAAATGCAGAGAAAGCCTTTGACAAAATTCAACATCCATTTATGATTTAAAAAAAAAAAACAAAACCCAGAAAGCAGGAATAGAAGGAACATACCTCAACATAATAAAAGCTTATATGACAAACCCATAGCAAACATTATCCTCAATGGTGAAAAGTTGAAAGCATTTCCCCTAAAGTCAGGAACAAGAAAAGGGTGCCCACTCTCACCGCTACTATTTGACATAGTTTTGGCCACAGCAATCAGAGCAAGAAAAGAAATAAAAGGAATCCAGATTGGAAAAGAAGTAGTAAAACTCACTGTTTGCAGATGACATGATCCTCTACATAGAAAACCCTCAAGACTCCAGCAGAAAATTACTAGAGCTAATCAATGAATATAGTAAAGTTGCAGGATATAAAATCAACACACAGAAATCCCTTGCATTCCTATACACTAACAATGAAAAAACAGAAACAGAAATTAAGGAAACAATTCCATTTACCATTGCAACAAAAAGAATAAAATACTTAGGAATATATCTTCCTAAAGAAACTGAAGACCTATATATAGAAAACTATAAAACACTGGTGAAAGAAATCAAAGAGGACACTAATAGATGAAGAAATATACCATGTTCACAGATTGGCAGAATCAATATAGTGAAAATGAGTATACTACCCAAAGCAATTTATAGATTCAATGCAATCCCTATCAAGCTACCAACGCTATTCTTCACAGAGCTAGAACAAATAATTTCACAATTTGTATGGAAATACAAAAAACCTCGAATAGCCAAAGCTATCTTGAGAAAGAAGAATGGAACTGGAGGAATCAACCTGCCTGACTTCAGGCTCTACTACAAAGCCATAGTCATCAAGACAGTATGGTACTGGCACAAAGACAGAAATATAGATCAATGGAACAAAATAGAAAGCCCAGAGATAAATCCACACACATATGGACACCTTATCTTTGATAAAGGAAGCAAGAATATACAATGGATTAAAGACAATCTCTTTAACAAGTGGTGCTGGGAAAACTGGTCAACCACTTGTAAAAGAATGAAACTAGAGCACTTTCTAACACCATACACAAAGATAAACTCAAAATGCATTAAAGATCTAAATGTAAGACCAGAAACCATAAAAGTCCTAGAGGAGAACATAGGCAAAACACTCTCTGACATATATCACAGCAGGATCCTCTATGACCCATCTCCCAGAATATTGGAAATGAAATAAAAAATAAACAAATGGGACCGAATTAAACTTAAAAGCTTCTGCACAACAAAGGAAACTATAAGCAAGGTGAAAAGACAGCCTTCAGAATGGGAGAAAATAATAGCAAATGAAGCAACAGACAAACAACTAATCTCAAAAATATACAAGCAACTCCTACAACTCAATTCCAGAAAAGTAAATGACCCAATCAAAAAATTGGCCAAAGAACTAAATAGACGTTTCTCCAAAGAAGACATACAGATGGCTAACAAACACATGAAAACATGCTCAACATCACTCATTATCAGAGAAATGCAAATCAAAACCACTATGAGGTACCATTTCACGCCAGTCAGAATGGCTGTGATACAAAAGTCCACAAGCAATAAATGCTGGAGAGGGTGTGGAGAAAAGGGAACCCTCTTACACTGTTGGTGGGAATGCAAACTAGTACAGCCACTATGGAGAACAGTATGGAGATTCCTCAAAAAACTGGGAATAGAACTGTCTTATGATCCAGCAATCCCACTGCTGGGCATACACACCGAGAAAACCAGAATTGAAAGAGACATGTGTATCCCAATGTTCATAGCAGCACTGTTTATAATAGCCAGGACATGGAAGCAACCTAGATGTCCATCCGCAGATGAATGGATAAGAAAGATGTGGTACATATACACAATGGAGTATTACTCAGCCAAGAAAAAGAATATATTTGAATCAGTTCTAATGAGGTGGATGGAACTGGAGCCTATTATACAGAGTGAAGTAAGCCAGAAAGAAAAACACCAATACAGTATACTAACGCATATATATGGAATTTAGAAAGATGGTAATGCTAACCCTGTATATACGAGACAGCAAAAGAGACACTGATGTATAGAACAGTCTTTTGGACTCTGGGAGAGGGAGAGGGTGGGATGATTTGGGAGAATAGCATTGAAATATGTATAATATCATATCTGAAACGAGTCACCAGTCCAGGTTCAATGCCTGATACTGGATGCCTGGGGCTGGTGCACTGGGACAACCCAGAGGTATGGTATGGGGAGGGAGGAGGGAGGAGGGTTCAGGATGGGGAACACATGTATACCTGGAGCGGATTCATTTTGATGTATGGCAAAACCAATACAATATTGTAAAGTTAAATAAAAAAATGAAAATAAATAAATAAATAAATGAAAAATTTCCCTGAACTGTCTTCTCTCTTATGATTCAAATCTTGAAAAAAGAATAGGAAGAGGATATGTGCTGCAGTTTTATATTTTAAAATAAATTAGCAAGATGGCTTCATGTTGAAGAGAAGCACCATAAAACCTAAAAAAACAAAGAAGAAAACTGTGCTACCAATTTGTACAATCAAGAAATTTGGAAAGTCAAGCCAAAACTTTAAAGGCTGGCTTAGGTTTAAGCTGAAGCACAGTTAGTCCTGCCAAAAACTTCTGAACTAGACAAGGGGTAAAAATGAACATTTCCATAATACTTACAGCAAGCTGCTTGGGTAGGTTTTCTGCAATACGGCTTAATAATGTCTTTGAAGGTTTCTCTGAGCACAGCAAAACAAGGTTGACATTTCTATCTCCTCGGAGAAGTAATCCTTTCGCCAATACTCCCACTCGCAAAACTCCTTTTAAAGCTCTGTGGTGAAATCAAGTTATGACATTTCCCTTCTTAACCACAACCATATAATCTCTCAACATACAGTAGTAAATAATTTTAATATCATTAAAATTTGCATTAATTATAGTATAAGAACATTTAATATTTTTAGAAATACCCTTTATTTAGATAAGAAATATGAAAAAATTAAATCAAGAGATAAGTTCTCAGGAACAACTGAAAAGCAAAGGCCATTAATGCTTTTGTCTCATAAATTATAATAACAAAAGTCATGTTTAATATACACAGATATAAAGATGTTGCTAAAGTTTGAGCTTATTCATGCTTATGGGTCAATGTGTTAAAGATAAAATAAGCTGCTAAAAGAAAGAATGAACATGGAACAGATGCAACAAATGAATAAACACTGAATAGCTGAATGCAACTGAAACACTACAATGGCTGCTTTGAAAACAGACTTGAAATAGTTTTATATAAGTTTAAATACAAAGAATAAATTACAAGGTTAGAGACTGTATGAAATTATTTTTCATTTCAGCAGAAAGCAGCTGAGTACATTTAAAATCTAACACAAGCATAACACGTGTAGACTAACACCAGAGAATTTTTAGTCCTTGTAACTTTTATTCTAAGTATAAGTCTACATAAGGAAAATCAAAACTATACAAAAGTAAAAAATTCTGAAAACATACCTGTCTTTACCTCCCTCTTTCTTATCATCTCCCTCTTTGCTCTTGCTCTTCTCGTGTTCAGACAAGCTGTCTGAAACAAGTTTTAAAGCACGTTCAGTGATAGAAACAATTTTCTGAACCGCCTGTAATTCCTCTTCAGTTGGATAAATGGTAGCATGCTTTGTCATTACATAACGGTCATCAGATGAGTCAGGACGACGTAAGGGCTGGAGATGGGGGGAAAAGGATAACTTCACTAAAAAAAAAGGTTTTCCAAGCAAAAGTGAACTATTATTTTTCAACTACGCTTGTTGCATTTTTCAATAAGAAAGCCAGTTACACTGAATGTCCATTTAAAGCTATCTTCTCCTTTTCTTTCCCATTTTGGTAAAAACAAAAATGTCAACTGTAGAAAGGTACAGTATCGAAAGTGAGTATGTAAGTATGTATGTTATGCACTCAAAACAAGTTATAATACATACCATTTAAAATTATGACAATACATTTTATACAACTTTAAAACCAGTTCTCAAATGTTTTGCTTTTAACAAAACAGATTTTACAAATGCTTATTCTATGGAAAGACAAATGAGAAAGAACAGGTGAAAGAGCAGGAATTTAGACTGTTTCCTTCTAAGTGCTCTCTGGAAAACCAGAACAAAGGAAAAAAAAATCTTATTTTCTATAGGCTGAACTTACATGAAATGCTCCTCCTAAGATCTTTTATCTAGGTTGTACAGAACGCAGACTCTCAAGATGCACCTCTTTTCTACAGTTCTCCTAATACATCCACTGCGTGTTATCTTCAACCATTTACCTACCCCTTATGTGTTAGTTGGAGAAGGCAATGGCACCCCACTCCAGTACTCTTGCCTAGAAAATCCCATGGATGGAGGAGCCTGGTAGGCTGCAGTCCATGGGGTCTCGAAGAGTCAGACATGACTGAGCGGCTTCACTTTCACTTTTCGCTTTCATGCATTGGAGAAGGAAATGGCAACCCACTCCAGTGTTCTTGCCTGGAGAATCCCAGGGACCTGGTGGGCTGCCGTCTATGGGGGTCGCACAGAGTCCGACACGACTGAAGCGACTTAGCACTAGCAGCAGCAGTATTTGTTAGTTGCTCAGTTGTGTCCAACTCTGTGACCCCATTCTACCTACCCCTTATTATGCACATAAATTTAGCAGCAGTGGTAGGTTTTGAATACTAACGATTTGAAAAAAGGACTCTAAACCATACATAATGGGAAGACAGAAATAATTCTGAAGCCAAAGCAACAGCCTTCAAAATGAGTTGTTCTTGATAATCTAAAGAACAAAGGCAAAAAAACTCTTAAGATCTGCTCCCTTAGTTTATACTGAAAAAGAAGAAAGATTCATGGAAATTCTACAATGTCCTTACACATAAGGACGTGAGTTGAGAAAGTATAATAAAAGGAGAGAAAATTCTAAATCAGATGAAAAACATTGAGATTTGGATATTCAGATCAGATCAGTCGCTCAGTCGTGTCCGACTCTGCGACCCCATGAACCGCAGCACGCCAGGCCTATTATTAAGTCTAAAAATTAGCTCTTCAAACTGTTATTTTCTAATGCTGAACCAGTCTTACACTTTCACTGTCTATGTAAACAAAGTGGACACTCACTGCAGGCCCCTGTGGCTGAGGAGGCATGCCTGGTCGGACTCCCAGAAGGCCTAGTGGGCCCGGGGGACCATGAGGATAGCCTCCATCAGGCATTCGGCGGCGATCATCCCAATGATGCTGTTCTTCCTCCATTCTTCTCCAGTACATGTCCTCTTCGTAACGTCTGAAACATAAAGAATGATACTGTAAGCCACTTCGAAAAATATACCCCCAGAATTTACATGAATAATAATATAGAAAGCAATAAAAAATCCCAATCAGTCTAGCTAACACCTTTCTTTCCCCCTTTGTATCGGATTACATTTGCTTTCATCAATTAGTGAATGAAAGTGAATCCCAGTGAACAGATGAGAAAACAAAGATAAAAGCAAAACAAAATTTCACAGTCTGAAGACAGAGTTGAAAAAACAAGCACGAGAAACCTCACAGTTCATTCCAACTTCTCCCTCTTTACAGGAGAGATTGTAAACTTAAACGCCTACCTCATGTGGCCAGACTAATAGTGTGTGAGTGAAAGACCCAAAGCATACATTCAGGAATTTTTCTCATGTCTTCAAAGAAATGTGCTATTTTTTTTGTAAAAGAGAGCTTCTTAAGATAATCTTTAATCTCCTCATCTGATACAGAGAGAGACAAAGACATTTTCCTACAATGAGGAAAAACAACAGGGATAAATGGCAACTCACATCCCATCTCCCTTTTGGGGACATGCTAATGATGATGGGAAGTATGGTAAAGAAGGAAAGCACATGCTCTGGCTAGAGACAAGAGGGCCACACAGCTATTAATTACTGTCACAAGGGAATACGTGATGGTTATTCCAAGGTCAATCAGGACTTTTGTGAAATCTCATGGTCTTTAAATGTTGATTCATGTTGCTGTCCAAAAAATACTATGGGCACCAAATAAAATACCCATGGGCTGAACTTGGTGGGCAGTTAGCATGTAGCCTCTGTTTTAATGGTCAACATTTTTGAAATCTAATTTTTCACCGTATGACTCTCCCCCTCTCAGTTCTATCTTTGCCTTCAGCTTCAAACTAGGATACCAATAATTCCCCAGGCAGTCGTGTCTTTATAGTAAATTTCTGTTAACAATAAATTTTTACTAGACAAATTCATTTAATACAAAATGTAAGAAAGAAGTATGATCAATTTCTTCAGGTCAGGAATAAGCAGTGCTTTCTGGGTCATCCAATTTAGGACAGATAGAATCATACTTCTAATTTTATTCAGGTCATGAGAGAAAAGGAATAACAACAGCTTGAAGGCTCTGGAAAACCATGTTCATTCTAGTTTTGAATATTCTATTATTACTAATGATGTTTAGCTTACATAAGGGCATATTTAAATACTGATTCTTTACCAATTCATTCTGGGTAAACATAGTATACTATAGTGCCTAACACACTATATGCTACTTCCTGGCATACAGTAAGTCCTTAATAAATATTTGATATAGCAGTAAAAGAGGAAATAACTGCATAATCTACGTATAGAGAAAAATTGCCAGTGCATTACAAAGGCAGAAATTTCATAAGAACAAAGTTAAATGTAAATACATAAAAAATAAAAATTGATACATAAACAACAGTAAAGATTAAAGATAACATGTTAATGGGTTAGTAGCTATAAGAAGTGTCTGTACAAATCTGTTAACAGGTAAGTTAACAAATGAATAGGCAATTCACCACAAAAGAAATTTAAGTGATTAAGCATGAAATAAAAATTTAATTTGCCAGCAATACAAAGTGGAAATAAAACTGGCTTTCATGTTTCTATTTCTCACAGGCAGATATTTTAATAAATTATAGGAGCATCCATCAAACTGTGGTCTGGGTAGTCTAGGTAGTCCTTGAGACACCTTCAGGGGGATTCATAATATCAAAATTACTCTCAAAATAATATTTGCCTTCTCTATTCTCTTTCTCCTATGAGTCTACAGTGGAGTTATCCAGAGGCAAAATGTGTTATCACAACCTGTTGAGCACAGAAGCAAAAAGAGAATCAGGCTGCCTTATAAGCTAGACATTAAAGAGATCTGCAAAAATGTAAAACAATGTCATTTTTTCTGGAGGAGAAACAATTATTTATAGTTAGCATATTATATTTACCATTATTACATTAATAAATACACCTGATTTAATTATTAATATTTAACTACATTTAAACAAATACAAAGTTATATAAAAATAAGTTCATACATACTGAAACTTCTCAGTTTTCATTTCTAATACAATGTTGACAGCCTATAACCTACATACACAAGAACTCTTCAGAGTCTTCAATAATTATTGAGTTATTACAATATTGTAAAATAATTAGCCTCCAATGAAAATAAATAAATTTATATTAAAAAAAATAATTATTGAGTTATAAAAGGTCCTGAGACCAAAAGTTTGAGGATCACTAAGTTAAACTATCTAGCACAGGCAAAAGTACAGGTATCTGTCAAACATTTTTGCTTCTGGGATTTGATTAGTGTCAACTGATAGTGATTTATGCAATAATACTGCCTCAAGGTTGGTCAATGTAATAATAACAATAGGGAAATACTATAAAAAAACTCTAAACACCTAAAAATATATGAAACAGGTTATAAAGAAAATTTTACGTTTTTACAAAAAAGTATTACATACCCATGGAAAATAATTTTAGCTTACTTTTTAAACAAGGTGATATGTAAATGAAAAAAAGTGTGTTATAAAAACTTGTACACAAACACTTATGGCAGCAGTATTCATAACCCAAAAGGGGAAATAACACAAATGTCCATCAATTGATAAACAAATAAAATGTGACACATTTATATAATGAAATATTATGCATGCATAAAAAAATAAAGTACTGATATATGCAGTAACATGCATCAACCTTGAAAACATCATGCTAAATGAAAAGTAGCCAGACACAAAAGTCAGTATGTTTTATGATTCCATTTATATGAAATCTCCAGTACAGGCAACATACTAAGATGTTTATTAGTGGTTGCCCAGGAGTAGAGGGAGGAACTGGTGGGGAAATAGGTACTGATTGCTAAATGGGTTTGTGGTTTCTTTTGCGGGTCATAAAAATGTTATAAAATTGACTATGCTGGTAAATGCACAACTCTGTGAATAAAACCAATGAATTGTGCCACTTAAAGATATGTCAGTTATATCAATAAAACTAAACATTTCTGTATCTATTGAACATATTTTCTCATTTATCCTTTCTTGTAGCCTCTAAGTTTTTAAAACAAACCGCACACATTATTAATGTCTAGAATCTACTCAATCTTATATTTAGGATATTTTTTATCATGTAACCAAATGCTCTATTTTGCTTGTTTTAAATTGAGGGATTTATTTATGATATTAAACTATTTATGTATTTAAATATATAAAAGATATTTCCAAAATAAGTCCTAATACCAAGGACATGGTCAAATATCACAATAGCCAGTAACTTAACTTTAATGCATTTCTTTCCTAGACCTAGTATCTCCCTCACAAGTGAAAACGAAAAATATTTCAAGTAAATCTGGATTGTTCTGAATGGGAGTCACATACTCAGAACAGCTAAGTTTCTTAGAAAGTCTAAACCACCTATCATGGTACTAAAAGTTAAAAATACTACCTCATTTCCATTCTCCAGCGTTCTTCCTCTTCTCTTCTTCGCCAGTACTCTTCTTTCTGCATTTGCTTTCTCATTTTCTCTTCTTGAATCTTTCTTGCTCTAATACTGGGCTTTACTTCTACTTGCAAATCTGGATTTACTTTTTTCTGTTAACATAGATAAGATGTCTGAAAAACCAGCAATCCTTCCAACAATCTACACATATCTTAAATCATACAATCTCACATATTCTTTCATCATAGAGGCTTTTATTTGCAAATCTATTATAAGAGTAAATGTAGTAACATAAGTTGAATCAGAGAAAAACTCAAAATACATTCATAAACATTCTTTCTTCCCATCCCCAAAATTCTTGGTTCTTCAAGTTTAGTATGCAAAAAGTACTTAATTTAGTGTTAACCAATAAAAGAAATCCTTAGGAGACTGATGGGTATTTAGTATTTCTTTGTTTGTTTGTAAATAAATGATTCTAGATATGAGTGTGGGGTTAAAAACTTTTTTTCATATAGAAGTATTACTGCCCCTTAACGAATTATTTTTAATCTCCACCACTTCTGTGTTTAGAAAACATGAATCTAGTGCATAAGTCCAATCTAATTAAAAACTTTAAATACAGTATTTAGATTTAACTTATTACTTGGAAGTGTTTTCAATGAAGAATTCCTCATCTCAAAATTCACTTTAATGCAAATTCTGCCAAGATAAAGGAAACTGGAGTCCTGACATTTCTTTCACACACTTCCTTTGAAGCAACTATTTTTACATGATTACTTGATCCAAGTAATGTCAGTTTTATTTTGCCACTAGAAATAATGAAAAACGACTACATTGCTTTTTCTTAAGTGTAACAAAAGTGATAGGTATTCAGTTGTGTCCAATTCTGTGACCCCAAGGACTGTAGCCCACAAGGCTCCTCTGTCCATGGAATTCTTTGGCAAGAACAGTGGAGCAGGCTGCCACGCCCTTCTCCAGGAAATCTTTCAGACCCAGAGATCGGACTTGGGTCTCCTGCATTGTAGGCAGATTCTTTACCATCTGAGGCACCAGGGAAAGCCCTAAGTATAACTAATCAATAAAAACTAAACATCTGACTCTCTAAGTGAGACATGACATGCCAATCTTAGAGTGGGAGTTCATGGACTTAGTGAGTTATATTTAGATGCTTTATTTTTGCATCTAGAATGTTCCAAGCTATATAAAGAGAGAGAGAGAGAAATAGCTGAAATTTTCCTCACTTTATATTGAAGTCTGTGTCTTCGTCCTTTTAAATGCATCTCCTTAGCATTGGGATCATTAAAGCTGCACTCGCATAATTTGCAATGGAATCTAATCACTTTTCCTTCATCATTTCGTACCTTGATGTCAGGAGAAAAAAGTCAAGAAATCACAACAGCAATGTCACAGGTGAAGATTTCAATTATAAACCCATCTCATGAGTTGTAAGTAACTTTCAGAATTTGAAGTTAGAAAAGGGGGAGGAGCAATGTCTATACTTTTTAAAGAGGATAATCTACAGAAATGAATAGGGTTAGAATTTTTAACTGTACAATGCAAGATGTGTTACTATGTATTTGGCTCTTATAGTTAAACTTCCTCTATATGTAAACATATAGATTTTAATGCAATAGACACCTTCAATTCTTTAAAAAATATTTATTGGATACCCGCTCCTGCCAGGTACTGTTCTTGGAAACGGAGCTAAAGATGATTAAAGGCATTATTCTCATTTATTTCTACAAAGCCCAAGACTTTATACATGTACAACTTTATTGAAAACCAATGTCGATTATTTTCCTAACTACACAAGTTAGGAAGACAAGTAGACTAGAATGTTATTAAAACTTCAGCAAGTTTTAAAGATTGGTTCTAAACACAATCCTCTGAAGTTAAGATTACTTAACCAGTATCACTGGTGATTAAGTTTTCTGACCAGATGTTCTGGCTGTACTTTTTTTTTGAGACGACCAAGTCTTAAAAACAGCTAAAGGTTTATTATTTATTTAGAAGTTTATTAACTTTTAAATGTCTTTTTTTTTTTGCCTTACCATGCTGGCATTGTGGAATCTTCAGTTTCCTGACCAGGGATGAAACCCAAGCCCAATGAAGTGGAAGCAAGGAGCCCTAACCACTGGACTGCCAGGAAATTCCCAAGACCTATAACTTTAAATTAAAACTGCGTGAGAATGACTTATAAACTACACAGCCCAGTTTTCCATCTTGTAAACAAAGAATTCAATAAGTAATTTTTCTTGATGGAAAAGGATGAAGGAACAAATAAATATTTGCCAAAAATCCACCATATGCTAGGCACTATGCTTAGGTACTTTATTTGATCTAAGCTTCACATGTTCATGGGGAGATATCCAAATTTTACAGATGTAGACACTGAAATTTACAGAACTTGTTCTGTTCAAACTGTTCTGTAATACAGCAAAAGCAGAATAGGGCTACACCACTGTATGTTCGTCTTTCCACTAACAGCAAATATCTATCAAGTCCCTTCTGATACTTCCTTATCCTCCATTTACTAAGTTATTTTGTAAAACAAGAACAGTTTTCTAATCAGCTTGAGAAATAAAATAAATAGTCATCTGTTAAATCAGCAATCTAAATTTTACACACAAAACTGTTCAGAAAGAAATATTTGCTTTGTGATTTCTGCTGTTCCCATTTTTTTTTTTTTTTTTTTTTTACTTTTTATGTTCAGCAGAGTAGAAGGGCCATGTTAAAAGAAGGCCTGCTAAATAAACAAAAAGTTACTTCACATACTACAGTGATGGTGTCAGCAGGGAAAGAGAAAAGTTAACAAAAAATTGTGATGTCACTTAGGCAAGCTCAAAGGGCAGGCTAAAAAAAAAAAACACAAAACCTTCACAAAGATCCCTTCAATATCCCTTCATAAGTAATCTAAACCTAAAATATAATTGAATTTTACATGTAAAGCACACTTGTGACAAAGTGACACACGTCTTTCCTATCTAATCTCACAACAGGAGTATTCTCAAATCAATACCTCCTCCACATAATCATGGCCCACTGGCTGCACATCGCTCTGCAAAGCAGCAAGAGACGCAGGTGTGACTGGTTCTGACACTGTGTCTGGCTTTACTTCTGGAATTGGTACAGAAGTGACAGGAGTGTTTTTAACACATTCAGTTCCTTTTAAGTCTTCTGTTTTATTTCCTGTTGACTGCAGCTTATTACCACCTAGAACATAAAAGAATTACAGTAATTTAAATTTTCTTCTTGTATAATGTATGAACTGATACTAGATCTCTAGATAAAGTTCTGATCTTTCCTACCAACAAACTCCTGCTTGACATATAATAGATCAGAATTTTGAAGAACCATAGAAACCATTTGGTTTTTTTATGCCATTAATGAAATACATGTCTAAATCTCCCCATTCTTTCTCTCATAATATTCAGTGGTCCTCTCTGTCCTCACCATGGCTCTTATAACATCAAGTACCTAAAAAGTAAAGAGCAAGTACCTGAAATAGTAGTGTCTAAGCCTAAATCACTGCAGATGGTGACTGCAGCCATGAAATTAAAAGACGCTTACTCCTTGAAAGGAGTTATGACCAACCTAGACAGCATATTAAAAAGGAGAGACATTTCTTTGCCAACAAAGGTCTGTCTAGTCAAGGCTATGGTTTTTCCAGTGGTCATGTATGGATGCAAGAGTTGGACTGTGAAGAAAGCTGAGCACCAAAGAATTGATGCTTTTGAACCGTTGTGTTGGAGAAGACTCTTCAGAGTCCCTTGGACTGCAAACAGGTCCAACCAGTCCATCCTAAAGGAGATCAGTCCTGGGTGATGCTGAAGCTGAAACTCCAATATTTTAGCCACTTCATGCGAAGAGTTGACTCATTGGAAAAGACCCTGATGCTGGGAGGGATTGGGGGCAAGAGGAGAAGGGGATGACAGAGGATGAGATGGCTAGATGGCATCACTGACTGAATGGACATGAGTTTGAGTGAACTCCAGGAGCTGGTGATGGACAGGGAGGCCTGGCGTGCTGCAATTCATGGGGTTGCAGAGTCAGACACGACTGAGTGACTGAACTGAAGCCTAAATGATGCTTAAATATCCCTTTGCCATGCAACTGGGCACCATCCTAAGTTCTAGTAACATAATAATACAGTGTGGCGGTCTTTGAGGTGTCAATATTTTAAGATCAGGTATGGATGTGAGAGTTGGACTATAAAGAAAGCTGAGCACCAAAGAATTGATGCTTTTGAACTGTGGTGTTGGAGAAGACTCTTGAGAGTCCCTTGGACTACAAGGAGATCCAACCAGTCCATCCTAAAGGAGGTTAGTCCTGGGTGTTCATTGGAAGGACTGATGTTGAAGCTGAAACTCCAATACTTTGGCCACCTGATGAGAAGAGCTGACTCATTTGAAAAGACCCTGATGCTGGGAAAGATTGAGGGCAGGAGGAAAAGGGGACAACGGAGGATGAGATGGTTGGATGGCATCACCAACTCAATGGACATGGGTTTGGGTGGACTCTGGAAGTTGGTGATGGACAGGGAGGCCTGGCGTGCTGCAGTTCATGGGGTCGCAAAGTCGGACACGACTGAGCGACTGAACTGACTGACACGTTATTATAGTACAATGTCTTAACAGAGTATTTTGGGAATGTAAAGGAAAGGAGCCACTACCCTTTAACCTGATCCAGTTAGGAATAGCTTCAGCAAGTATGACACCAGGGCTGGGCTTAAGAGTGCCAAGTATGAACTGGTCAGGCAGAAAAAAAGAGAATCATATCTAAACAGAAAGAACAGTATGCACACTTAAAATAAAAAAACATGGAGTTAAAAAGATTATGGTAACAGAATTGAAAGAGACATGTGTACCTCAACGTTCATTACAGCACTGTTTACAACAGCTAGGACATGGAAGCAACCTAGATGTCCATCGGCAGACGAATGGATAAGAAAACTGTAGCATATACACACAATGGAGTATTACTCCGCTATTAAAAAAAACACATTTGAATCCGTTCTAATGAGGTGGATGAAATTGGAGCCTATTATGCAGAGTGAAGTACATCAGAAAGAAAAACACGAATACAGCATATTAACGCATATATATGGAATTTAGAAAGATGGTAATGATCACCCTATATGCGAGACAGCAAAAGAGACACAGATATAAAGATCAGACTTTTGGACTCTGTGGGAGAAAGCGAGGGTGGGACGATTTGCGAGAACAGCATTGAAACAAGTATATTACCATATGTGAAAGAGATCACCAGTCCAAGTTTGATGCATGAAACAGGGCACTCAAAGCTGGTACACTGGGACAACCCTGAGGGAAGGGATGGCATGGGGAGGAAGGTGGGAGGGGGAATTCAGGATGGGGGACACATGTACACCCATGGTTGATTCATGTCAATGTATGGCAAAAACCACCACAACATTGTAAAGTAATTAGCCTCCAATTAAAATAAACAAATAAAAATAATAAAAAAGACTATGGTAAATTCAAATAAGACTTGGTAATTCAATAGGACTTTATCACCGAGGTATGGGGCTTCCCTGGTGGCTCAGATGGTAAAGAATCTGCCTGCAATGAGGAGGCCTGGGTTCAATCCCTGGGTTGGGAAGATCCACTGGAGGAGGGAATGGCAACCCACTCCAGTATTCTTGCCTGGAGAAGCCCATGGACAGAGGAGCCTGGCAGGCTACAGTCCATGAGGTCACAGAGTCCGACAGAACTAAGTGACTTAAGCACAGCACCGAAGTAGAGGTAATGATAACTGAGGTAGAGGTTAATTTGTGAAAGGACTTGAATGACATCATTAAGGAATACAGACGTTTTTCTTATATGCAAGGGGAAGGCCACAGAAAATTTTTAAACGGGAAACTAACACAATTTGATGAATATTTGTTTTATAAAATGACAAAAGTGTTGCAGAAACTGCATGCAGTAAGAGACAAAGCTCTGAGGAAGAAGCTTTGAAGGCCTAAAAACAAAGCAGAGGCTATGAAGAGAAAAAGACACTTTTTGGAGAATATTGTGACAGAAACAAAAGGATTACAAACAACTGGAAGAGGCAACAAGTAAGAAAAAATGTCAGTGGACTTTTTCATGTGAAAAAGCAGCAGTTTTATGAGATTATTCACAGTACTCTTGTGATGAGATAAAATGTTAGAAACAGACACTAACAGGCATCAACAGAACCATACAGATAATGAACAGGAAATACCTAAAATATGGTTCTAGAACTCAGGTGGGTGTTCTGAATTTGCCCGAACGATTTTAAAGTTACTGCATACACACTGGAATAGATAAGACCACTCATGAATACTAAGTGAGTGAGATGAAAGTTAGAATCAGAATCTTAGCAATACTACCAGCTAATGAACATGAGAGCCAGAGAACCAATAAAGATATTTGAGGAAGGAGTCAGTGGACCCAAAATAGAGAGACAGAGACATAACTAAAATTTTAAGGTATAGCAGTCAACTGTTTCAAGTGTTAGGTCAACAGGATGAAACAGAAAACTGGCCATTCAATGTGGCAAGTAGGTTTTTGGTGATTTCAGAAAAGGGTAGAGTTGAAATACTGTAAAAGACTGAGGACTGGATAGGAAGTAGAGAAGAAAGAATTAGGTTAACAGCCTGAGGAATAGTAAAATAACTACATATATATTTTTAAGTCTATGGCTGAAGAAAACGGAACTGAAAAAATTTCAAGAAAAAAAACACAGATATGTAATTAAATACGGTCCCAGAAAAGAAGACAACTGTGTAAGTAGAAGAGCTAGTCCTGGAGTGGAGGAGAAACACTTTAACAGAGTTAGAAGGAACACAAAATCTTCAGTACTTGCCAACAAAGTTTATTTTGGGTGTAGATGTTTTCTTGGCAGCCATATTTGCAGGCACTGCTGATACTTTAGTGTTGGCTGTGCTATTAAGAGACGAGTTTCCTGTAGTTGTAAGACCTTTCACTGAAGAAGTTGCAATTGATGAAGTATTCACAGTACAATTGCTTGCTGCAATGCTTGAAGGAGAGGCAGTTGGCTTTGAAGCAGATACAGCTGTTGAAGAAGTAGCTTGGCTAACAACGTTTGGTTCTGTTGAAGGAATGGGTTTACCAAGTTTTGTGTGTAATTTAACCACCTACAAAATAAAAGCATATTTATCTGTCAGAAAACTCAGAGAATATAGATTTTTTTTAAAGTTTGCCTAAAAGACCCTATAAAATGAAAATCTTAACCATATTTTTCTTTGTTGTATTTTTTTCTCTTATACATTTTTAAATAAAAACTCATTACTTTCAAAACAATCTGTGTGAAACAGATTCGGATACATATTACATCTATCACTTGGTGAGGAAATAATTTGGCCACATGCATACCAACCTATACTTAAGCATAACAGAAGGCAGAAAACAACTACATGATTCAATTTCAGTTGGTAGGAAAAAAACGACCGAGTTCAATTTTAAGAAGGGTCACCAGTCTTTCCTTCCTTAAGCAATGACTATTTGCTGTCACCTTTATATATATATTAGGCATGTAATACCCTCAAAAATTTTCAAATTTTGAAACCTCCTTTACTTTACCCCCAACCCCCACCAAAAATGGAAAAAAAAAAAAAGAGAGTTAAGACATAAGGGTGTGTGGGAAAAAGAACACCTACTTTCTGATGCTTAGCACCACGAATGTGGGCAGCGTATGCATCTGCTCCTGTACAAGACACATCACAGAGCTCACAACGTAGCTGATTTTGAGTCCCACGAGTAGAGTTGTTGCTGCTGCTGGTATTCTGTGAGGCTTTCAATGCGGCTTTTTTTTTTTATGTTTCTGCCCTTCTAAATGTTCTTTATAAGTCTGTCTCAAACAAAAAGAATAATTTTGCTTCACTACTTTTCTATCTACATTATTTGTAATGATTCATTCCAATCTCTAATACTCATTAAAATCTCAGCACTACACCATTTTAAAAGCAACTGAACAGGAGCATGTGGCTTCCCTACATACAGGATGTATTTGTGGTTCTCTGTACCCTGGTGGCTCAGAGGTTAAAGCGTCTGCCTGCAATGCAGGAGACCTGGGTTCTATCCCTGGGTTGGGAAGATCCCCTGGAGAAGGAAATGGCAACCCACTCCAGTGTTCTTGCCTGGAGAATCCCATGGACAGAAGGGCCTGGTGAGTTACACTCCATGGGGTCGCAAACAGTTGGACATGACTGAGCGAACAGTCTCTCTTGTACCTTGTTTACCAAGAACATACTTACCTAACACTTTAATTAACAAAGGACTTTCACACATAGCCAAAATATCAATATAAGTTAACTGCTCTCAGTTTGAAAGAATTTGTATCTTTTAGTGCTTATGTATAATGTTCGGTAGAGACTAATAAGAGGGATCGGTCCAAAAGAAATTATTTAATTATAGGATTATGAGGAGGGAGGAAAAAATGTATCTGCCACATGAGAAGAAAAAACAATGTTACTACATGGTAACAAGACTCTTTATAAAAGGTATGATTTTACTTATAAAACTGGCTTAGAAGTCAGTTGGATCTGAGAAAACTCAAGAATGCATTTTCACAATTTGTGTTAGAATCCATTCCACCCTGAACAAAAGTATATTAACTGCCAGAATTGTATCCCTTTTGAAGGAAAAATAATAATATTGTAATACTAGCCACCAAAATAGTGCAAGTATATATTAAAAATTGTTTTCAATGTCAATGACTGAGGGAGGCAGTTTTATAAAAATGCGAGGAGGTCAATAAGGACCTTGAGTGGGGCCAGTTTATTATTTCCTATATTATTTTTAAAAATTTTATACACACATATGATGAGCATAAAATTGCATAGCATAGAATCTCAGAGCTAAATGGGACTCTAGAGGTTACCTAAAATGATTTTCTAAGTTTGAAACAAGAAAATCCTTTCTGAAAATGAAATCTTATGCACAAGTAAGGAAAGTTACTGTTTTTCAAACAAAAGAGGAAGACCTAAGACCTAGCCATCTGTTTCTCTTCTCGCCACTGCAGCAGTCTAAAGTTGCTTCGTGAAGCAGTGTGAACCTCAATTATTTAGGACAAGTGCCTATTACGGAGGTGAGGAAACAAAAGCCCAATTGATTTACTCTCCAACTTGCCCAAGGCCACAAATTAAGTCGCAGACACAGGACTGTTGGGAAGCACAGCGCAAAATAGCCGTGTAGGAGAAGGTTCTTGGGAAAATGGCAGAGGGCCAGAAGTACCCCAGCTTTGCGTGCTGCTGGCTGAAAAACATCTCTTGCCTTTAGCTATGCTTGGCACCAAGATTTAATAATAAACATTAAAGATGTTGCTTGAGAAAATGGGTTATGGGCTAAACACATGGGTCACTTAGAACACGCTGCCCTTGAAATATTGTTTACTGATTATGTCTTAACCCTGTACACGCTCTGCTGGCCGTATACTCTAAGCTCTTTGTTCCTGCTTCTATAAAAAGGCTTAACTGCAGAAATAAACTTGTCAGTCCTTGCAAGAGACTGTCCAAGTGTCATTCTTTCAGGTTCGTCATTTCCAAGTCCCAGGGAGAAAATCCCCACACAGGACTGAAACAATGGCCTCTCATACTGGAACCAATTTAGTCTCCTTTCTTATATCTACAATAGTCTCTAACTCACCATCTCATTCATACAGTATTTTTCTCCATAGGTTCATTAACCCCTTATGGCACTACCTCTGACTTAACAGAGGTACTCTTGGCCTGTTTTCTTGTGTAACCATCCAGCTCCCCCAAATCAATGGTCAGCCTTGCACATATATACTGATTCTAAATGGTATTATCACCCTAAAGCTATGTGCTATCCTTTTATATGTTACCACATAGTCAAGTCTCTTAACATTTGTAATTGTCATCGCATCATCATTCACCCTAAACAGTCATTAATTACTGAGTAGGATACACTCCTCAATACTAAAGCCAATATTCTTGTTCCCTTTCATGTTTAGTGCTGGGTTGCTGCAAACATTCCCCATGTCTCCTCTCCCCCGAGCATGTTATCACAATGAAACTGTTTTCTACCAAACTTAAAATAGGAAAACAAAGGTCTTATCTTAACAGCCACATATATTAAACTAGTTTCTAATTTGGAATAACTCAGAGAATGCTGACAATTGAAAATAACTCCCAAATTCTATACCGAAAAGCAGACAGAACTGATCTAGTAAATTTAAAAGAATGTACACAGGTTGGGAAAGGGTGATAGATGATGTATCTGGAAGAAACCACTAAAGACTCAAAATCTGATCTTTTCAAATACTATGCCTTTTGTCTGCCAAAATGCTTACCAAATTTTTAGATAAACACTAGACACTCTTAAATAAAGTATTAACAAATAAAGTTGGGAAGGGAGTTGAACTCACTAGACTTTACAAACAGATTCTTCCCCAAATCAATTATTTCATGTTTAGCAACAGTAAGAAAACAGTAACAAAAAACAACAACAAAAAAACCAGAATAAAGGAATAAAGGTTCTGTATGCTTCTTTGGCTGATATTTTTGAAAAAGACACTTTCCTACAGCTTTCTTATTCCCAAAGTCCCTATACAGCCTCATGGAGGAAATAAGTATATAGAAACAAGTAACATTCTATAAAGCATATACAAAAGTCAGTCTCATGAAAAACGTTATCCTAAAATTATAGATTATTAAAATAGCTTAAGGATTTTTAATACTAGAGAAAAGCAACTTCTGCTCTTATCTGACAAAGTCTTCTCATCCCATCATGTCAGTATATAAAACTTATCTCTATGGTCATCTTTTTCGACTACAAAATTCTACTCATACACTCAATATGGACCTTGAAGAACTAAGAAAACCAATATCCAATTGTCTTAAGTTCAAGAATTTTGCATAAAAGGCTTAAAAAGTAAGTCATAAATGCCAAAAAAGAAATAAAAATAGAGTCTTACTCCCAAATCCCAACTAATCTGAATATAAAACTTTTAAGCTAAATTAAAAATTTTATTTAAAGAGCAAAATATCCTTCCTAAAGAAAAGCTCAATTTTTCCACTTTTTAATAACGTTCATAATTATTTTTACTGTATTTTTCTTAGAATTCTTGTATATAAATACAAAAACCTTTTAAAAAAAAATGGCCATTTGATGAAATATGTACATGTTAACTAAAAGCTAGCAGGAAAGAAAAATGTAAACTTTCTTTGTAGGCATAACAATTATAATAATCAACCATACTTAACTATCAAGGACAACCACTGAAGATTTACGGTGAAGCATACAACATACGTACCTGTGGTCCAGCACAGCTGATCTTACAGACATCACAATAGTGAATCTGGGGTGGTTTGGGAGGCTGTTTTGGTTTCAGTTGTTTATTTTGGAATGGTGCTTTTTTAGTAAAGGTGGTCCCTGTCCAGGCAGCTGTTGCAGCAGCTGCCGCCGCCGCTGCTGCTGCCTGCTTCTGTTGCTGCTGCTGCTGTTGGTAGTAGGAGGATGCAGCTGAATACACTGCTGCTTCATAACCTGAATAAGATGTACCTTACAAATAAAATCAAACAAAGGTTATGTTACATACCTGTAAAAGGCCAAGAAAGATGATGGGAATTTAATCCCAATAAATTCTGCTTAAAAAGATAGGTTTACATGTGCATATTTACAAATAAATTGCCTTTGACTGTGTGGATCACAATAAACTGTGGAAAATTCTGAAACAGATGGGAATACCAGACCACCTGATCTGCCTCTTGAGAAATTTGTATGCAGGTTAGGAAGCAACAGTTAGAACTGAACATGGAACAACAGACTGGTTCCAAATAGGAAAAGGAGTACGTCATGGCTGTATATTGTCACCCTGTTTATTTAACTTATACGCAGAGTACATCATGAGAAATGCTGGGCTGGAAGAAACACAAGTTGGAATCAAGATTGCTGGGAGAAATATCAATAACCTCTGATATGCAGATGATACCACCATATCAATAACCTCTGATATGCAGATGACACCACCACCTCTGATATGCAGATGACACCACCCTCTGATATGCAGAAGGTGAAGAGGAACTCAAAAGCCTCTTGATAAAGATGAAAGTGGAGAGTGAAAAAGTTGGCTTAAAGCTCAACATTCAGAAAATGAAGATCATGGCATCCGGTCCCATCACTTCATGGGAAAGAGATGGGGAAACAGTGTCAGACTTTGTTTTTCTGGGCTCCAAAATCACTGCAGATGGTGACTGCAGCCATGAAATTAAAAGACGCTTGCTCCTTGGAAGGAAAGTTATGACCAACCTAGATAGCATATTCAAAAGCAGAGACATTACTTTACCAACAAAGGTTCGCCTAGTCAAGGCTATGGTCTTTCCTGTGGTCATGTATGGATGTGAGAGCTGGACTGTGAAGAAGGCTGAGCGCCGAAGAATTGATGCTTTTGAACTGTGGTGTTGGAGAAGACTCTTGAGAGTCCCTTGGACTGCAAGAAGATCCAACCAGTCCATTCTGAAGGAGATCAATCCTGGAATTTCTTTGGAAGGAATGATGCTAAAGCTGAAGCTCCAGTATTTTGGCCACCTCATGCGAAGAGTTGACTCATTGGAGAAGACTCTGATGCTGGGAGGGATTGAGGGCAGGAGGAGAAGGGGACGACAGAGGATGAGATGGCTGGATGGCATCACTGACTCGATGGATGCGAGTCTGAGTGACCTCCGGGAGCTTGTGATGGACAGGGAGGCCTGGCGTGCTGCGGTTCATGGGGTCGCAAAGAGTCGGACACGACTGAGCGACTGATCTGATCTGATCTGATGACAGCATAGGAGAACTACTTAAAACTGAACTTTCTGATATCTCAAATGCAAACTGCTATACTGAGGAGTAAAGATTTATGACCCACTCACTTTAATATATTTTATATAGGGAAGAAAACATGAATTGGAAAGGTGAAGGTTAAGATACATGGGAAATCAGAATCATAAGATTCTGAAATTTTTATTAATAGAAAATTTCCAAATGACTAGTTGTGTGCAGGAACTATAAACATGCTACTTAAAATGCAGCTTCATGAATTATGTATCAAGAAAATAAAAAGGAGAATAAGATCAGCAGCATCCTACAATGCTGGATGATCAGAACTTCTAGGCTCTGGAGTTTTTTTTTCTGGCCATGCTGCATGGCTTGTAGGATCTTAGTTCTCTGACTGGGACTGAACCTGAGCCTATAACAATGAATCGGTCAGGTACTAATCACTGGACCACCAGGGAATTCCCTAGGTTTTTTGAAAACTGAGAATCCATACTACAAGAGGCAGTGTTCCAGACACAGTGATATCTCGGAACAGAACTATAGGTAGGTATATAAAGTACGTATTACTATATGTACTTTACAGATGAGAAAACTGAGGCTGTGCTCAGATCATGAACTCCTTATTGCCAAAATTCAGACTTAAATTGAAGAAAGTGGGGAAAACTAGACCACTCACTAATGTCACTAGACCATTTAGGTATGACCTAAATCAAATCCCTTATGACTATACAGTAGAAGTGAGAAATAGATTTAAGGGACTAGATCTGATAGAGTGCCTGATGAACTATGGATGGAGGTTCATGACATTGTACTGGAGACAGGAATCAAGACTATCCCCAAGAAAAAGAAATGCAAAAAAAGCAAAATGGCTGTCTGAGGCCTTACAAATAGCTGTGAAAAGAAGAGAAGCAAAAAGCAAAGGAGAAAAGAAAAGATAGACTCATTTGAACATAGAGTTCCAAAGATTAGCAAGGAGAGATAAGAAAGCTTTCCTCCGTGATCAATGCAAAGAAACAGAGGAAAACAAAAGAATGGGAAAGACTAGAGATCTCTTCAAGAAAATCGGAGATACCAAGGGAACATTTCATGCAAAGATGGCTCAATAAAGGACAGAAATGGTATGGATCTAACAGAAGCAGAAGATATTAAGAAGAGGTGGACAGAATACACAGAAGAACTGTACAAAAAAGATCTTCATGACTCACATAATCATGATGGTGTGATCACTCACACTCACCTACAGCCAGACATCTGGGAATGTGCAGTCAAGTGGGCCTTAGGAAGCATCACTATGAACAAAGCTAGTGGAGCTGATGGAATTCCAGTTGAGCTATTTCAAATCCTAAAAGATGATGCTGTGAAAGTGCTGCACTCAATATGTCAGCAAATTTGGAAAACTCAGCAGTGGCCACAGGACTGGAAAAGGTCAGTTTTCATTCCAATCCCAAAGAAAGGCAATGCCAAAGAATGTCCAAACTACTGCACAATTGCATTCATCTCACACGCTAGTAAAGTAATGCTCAAAATTCTCCAAACCAGGATTCAGCCGTGAACTTCCAGATGTTCAAGCTGGTTTTAGAAAAGGCAGAGGAACCAGAGATCAAATTGCCAACATCCGCTGGATCACTGAAAAAGCAAGAGAGTTCCAGAAAAACATCTATTTCTGCTTTATTGACTATGCCAAAGCCTTTGACTGTGTGGAACACAACACACTGTGGAAAATTCTGAAGGAGATGGGAATACCAGACCACCTGATCTGCCTCTTGAGAAACCTGTATGCAGGTCAGGAAGCAACAGTTAGAACTGGATATGTAACAACAGACTGGTTCCAAATAGGAAAAAGAGTACGTCAAGGCTGTATATTGTTACCCTTCTTATTTAACTTACATGCAGAGTACATGATGAGAAATGCTGGGCTGGAAGAAGCACAAGCTGGAATCAAGATTGCTGGGAGAAATATCAATAATCTCTGATACGCAGATGACACCACCCTTATGGCAGAAAGCGAAGAACTAAAAAGCCTCTTGAAGAAAGTGAAAGAAGAGAGTGAAAAGTTGGCTTAAAGCTCAACATTCAGAAAATTCATCAGACATCATGGCATCTGGTCGCATCACTTCATGGGAAATAGATGGGGAAACAGTGGCTGACTTTATTTTGGGGGGCTCCAAAATCACTGCAGATGGTGACTGAAGCCATGAAATTAAAAGACGCTTACTCCTTGGAAGTAAAGTTATGACCAACCTAGATAGCGTATTTAAAAGCAGAAACATTACTTTGTCAACAAAGGTCCATCTAGTCATGGCTATGGTTTTTCCAGTAGTCATGTATGGATGTGAGAGTTGGACTATAAAGAAAGCTGAGCGCCAAAGAATTGATGCTTTTGAACTGTGGTGCTGGAGAAGACTCTTGAGAGTCCCTTGGACAACAAGGAGATCCAACCAGTCCATTCAAAAGGAGATCAGTCCTATGTGTTCATTGGAAGGACTGATGTTGAAGCTGAAATTCCAATACTTTGGCCACCTGATGCGGAGAGCTGACTCATTTGAAAAGACCCTGATGCTGGGACAGATTGAGGGCAGGAGGAGAAGGGGACGATGGAGGATGAGACGGTTGGATGGCATCACTGACTCAATGGACATGGGTTTGGGTAGACTCTGGCAGCTGGTGATGGACAGGGAGGTCTGGCATGCTGAGGTTCATGGGGTTGTAAAGAGTCGGATACGACTGAGCAACTGAACTGACCAGCTTTTAAGGTCCTTTGTGTTATTTAAACAACAAAAATCACTAAGCATAATATTTACAAAATAACCTCCTTCATTTGCACACATGTAGTCTACAACTAATAAAAGGTAAGCTTAATTATAGCTTACTATTCAGTGTTTTCAAAAAAACCAAAGCATAAACTGAAAGGTATGCTGAAAGTTCTGGAACTCTGCTAAGGGATCTCCTTTAAATTTCCTATAAATACTAGCAAACACACATACATTTCTCATAAAGCATCATGAGAAAATAAATATAATGCTGCTGCTGCTGCTGCTAAGTCACGTCAGTCGTGTTCGACTGTGTGTGACCCCATTGACGGCAGCCCACCAGGCTCCCGTCCCTGGGATTCTCTAGGCAAAAACACTGGAGTGTGTTGCCATTTCCATCTCCAATGCATGAAAGTGAAAAGTGAAAGTGAAGTCGCTCAGTCATGTCCGACTCTTCACGACCCCAGGGACTGCAGCCTACCAAGCTCCTCTGTCCATGGGATTTCCCAGGCAAGAGTACTAGAGTGGGGTGCTACTGCCTTCTCCGAAATATTATGCTATGCCTCTAAATTAAATAAAAGCTCAATTCTGAAAAGCTAAAACAATTTCAAGTAAAAAGCACCTTATTATAAATACTTATCAAATAAGAAGTTGCATAATTAGAACAGTTAGAATATAATTTTTTAAAGGTACAGTATCAGAAACAAAGACTACCACTTCAGCAGTAAATACATTATATCACAACCCATTATTTAGTAGGTACCAACACTAGAATTCATTTTCAATATGAGAATAGCTGACCTAAGCTGTAGCGGATATAAAATTGCAGACACAGAACTCAGAAGCCCTAATAATGATCTCTTTGGATGGCAATTTCACATTGTGTATCATATATTCTTTAACATGTGTATACTCTTTGATGTAACTGTTACAAATCTAGGAATTTATCTGAGGAAAACAACTGGCAAACACACAAATCTGTACATAAAATGATTATTTTACCCAGTGCTGTTTCAAGCTTTTCCTTAATATTAAACTAAATGTTCCCAACAAAAACTTTAAAATGTAGCACAGGCATACAATAAAACAGTATTAGTCATTAAAAACTATGTTTTTCTAAGCGTAGATCTTGGTTTCTAAATACCACTGCCATACAAGAAACCGAGGTTCCTTTGTGAAATGGCTAATTGTGAGTCTATGGCAGGAAAGGCTCCAAGTTTATTGTTGTTTTGCATTTTATTTATTCCTTAATACTCTGTCTTGTTCTGCATAGGTTATAAGGTGGTAAGGGCCATTTCAGTTCTTACCTCTTGATGTTTTGTTATAGAGCTTGAGTGTGGGAAGCCTAGATACTGAGTTTTTTAAATATTTTTTTTAATTCCTCAGAGATTTTATCTCCTACCTTATGTCAAGTGCTATGCTGGATATTAGGGATGCAATGGTGAATCAGGCAGAGTAACGTCTTACTGTGCCAGGAAAGAAAGAAATGCTCAAAGACTAATGATGCCAAGTTCAAAAGACTCAGAACTGGTTTGAAAAGGATCCTTTACTATCCAAATTTGGGACACTGTGTGCCTCAAAAAGAAAAATGAAAGCAATGGATTACACTAAACTGAATAAAAAAGAAGCCTATAGTAACACTAAAAAAAGAAGGGGTGATGGGACTCTTCTTCAGGGAAGAATTCCTACGAATTCAACTCATTTCACACTGATTCTTAGTAAAAGGATTTTTCATTCACCAATGGAGAGTTTGATTCAGTTACTGATTTTCAAAGGATGTAACACCTTAGAAAGATAGCTGGGCTAACAGGCCCATAGATAACTTGGTTCATTACAAAATGGAAAAAGATATCTTTAAAAAGGAAAGATCTGGTAGTCACCACTTCAATCAGTGATTATATTGCCACCATTAATAAGGAATAAACTGACATTATTTATTACATGGCTGGCTTCTATGATAGCTCAGTTGGTAAAGAATCCACCTGCAATGCAAGAGATCCCGGTTTGATTCCTAGGTTGGGAAGTTCCACTGGAGAAGGGATAGGGTACCCACCCCAGTACTCCTGAGCGTCCCTTATGGCTCAGCTATTAAAGAATCTGCCTGCAATGTGTGAGACCTGGGTTGGGAAGATCCCCTGGAAAAGGGAAAGGCTACCTACTCCAGTATTCTGGCCTGGAGAATTTCATGGACTGTACAGTCTATGGGATTGCAAAGGGTCAGACATGAATGAGCGATTTTCACTTTATTACATGTATCTGATATGCTGAAATGAAAGGCTGACATAGGTAGTTTTACTGACTAAAAAACTGCCAGAATCTAAACAAAGAAATCAGATAAATCCAGATTGTGGGATAGTCTACAAGACAACTTGTCTGAATTCTTCAAAAACATCAAGGCTGGGACCTTCCTGGTGGTCCAATGGTTAAGAATACACCTTCCAATGCAGGGGACACGGTTCGATCCCTGTTCCTGGAACTAAGATCTCACATGCCACAGGGCCTGCACACCACAACTACTGAGCCTGTACTCTCCAGAGCCCATGCTTGTACTGAACCTGAGCCTGTACTCTCTGGAGTCTGTGGCAAGCAGAGAAATACCTGCTTGCCACAACGAAGGCCTGGTACGCCGCAACTAAGACCTGACGCAACCAAACAGTAAATAAATAATATAAATTTAAAAAAAAATCAAGGTCATGAGAGATAATATAAAAAGAAGTTATTCTGTGGTAGTGGTTTAGTCGCTAAGTCATGCCCAATTCTTGTGATCCTGTGGACTGCAGCACACCCCGGCTCCTCTGTCCTTGGGATTTCCTAGACATGTATACTGGAGTGGGTTGCCATTTACTTCTCTGGGGAATCTTTCCAACTCAGGGATTGAACCCGAGTCTCTTGCATTGCAGGTGGATTCTTTACTCTTAAGCCACCAGGGAAGCCCCAGAGGTAATTCTACATCAAAGGAAAATGAAACTAACAACTAAATACAATCTATAATCCTTGACTGGACCCTGAATTTAAGACAAAGTACAAATACATCAACTATGGAGAAAGTTCAGCCATAAAAGACATTTGTGGACAACTGAGGAAAATTAGATAATATCCATGTCCAATTTCTTATGTGCATTTTGTTATATAAAAGAATGCTCCTATTCTTAGGAAATACATGTGGAAGAATTCCAGGCAAGGCACCATGTCATTGGCAACTTAGAAAACAAGGAAACATTGCTAAATCGTTTGAAAATGTGTTTAAACAGAGGAGAGTTAAGCAAATGTAACAGAATAGTATTTGGTGAATCTATGTAAATGTTGTATGGGCATTTGTTGTCTGTTTTTTTTTTTCCAAATTTCTGCAGAAGGAAAATTTTCTAAAATTGGGGAAAAAACATGAACCAGGGAATGGTGTATCTCTATACTTAGGGCATTCACAACAAGGAAAGCAGTTTACACCATAGTACATATAAGACAAAATTCACTTTTTATAAAGAAACCATGATGTTTATATATGGATAATCCCATGGAAAAAAGTATAGAAAGACATGCACTAAAAAGTTAATGGTAATTAGTGTCTAGGGATAGATGCCTAGTAATTTAATTTTTCCTCCTTTTTAAATCCATAGCTTTGAGTTTTAAAATGATATATTACTTATATACTAAAGCAGTAAGCAGAAATAATTATCTTCATGCTGTGTAAGGTATATTCAAGCAACTGAGAAAGACAAAGGCTGAGAGAGGCAGAGAGAAAAAGGGAAGAATAGATGAAAGGGAAAAACAAGGAATAGGAAAGGATACTATCACATTCCTTATTTATTAAAGCTGATGTGGGTTTTTATCCTTAAGTGTCCAAATAGATTTCACTGAAATAACTCCATTTACAGTTATAACCAGTTAACCAGAGAAAGGCAGAAAAGTTGTATCATGAGTAACAAATCAAAGAATAATAATATCTCCTTATGTCAGTCCATTTCCACATGGCTGTCTTAACTTACAAATCTGTCCCCACTGCTCCCTTTCTCAAGCTCTCTTTGGCATTCTGTCTGCCCACAAGATAAAGACAAGACAACAGAGCAGACCATACAAGGCTTTCCACACTGACATTTCCAGCCTCAATTTCCTGTTATCCTGTGTATCCTGTATTTCCGCCACAATGAACTCTTGATTCCAAATATATCATGCCTAATTTGTATCCCTAACACCATGCACAGAGTTTGACACAGAGTAAGAGATTAAAAATAACCTTTGAGAAAAAAAAAAAGTTTAAAAATTCAGCGGCTACTTCTAACACCTCAACTACCAAAAACCATCAAGAGATGAAAAATGAAATTACCTATGCCACCTTAAATCCTCCATGGAACAAGACAGCATACTAAGGAATAAGTAAAATGCAACCACAACAACAAACTATACATTAGTACAACACTAAGTGTCTTCAAAAAAGCCATGTGTGACTTTAAGCACTCCAATATTACAAAGTACCTCAGTGGAAAATAAGGAAGAACAGTGGGCACAGCAAGGTTTTAGTGATTATTCTTGGCCAGGAAAAATATATGATTACTAAAGAAAATAAATCTACTCTGTTCTTCTAAGAGATGTGTTATATAACCATCATCTATGGATGTTTATAAAGGCCCCCAATATTTTCAAATTACTTATTCCTGATGGTAAATATGAAGATATAACTCCTTGCAAGCTGAAAAAACAATGTAAATAATCTGTCAGTGGTACTTCCTGAAGTTAACCTTGAACTTTCAAATTCATTTGGAAAAGTCAGACAGGAAATGACCCTGTAGAATACTAGATGTTATTTTTCTCTAACTGCAATGCTAGGCCCAAGGTTTTAAAAGCCCAGAGGGCATTTTTACATTCTGCTAAAATTTCCTGGCATTAAAAAAAAACAAACATACATATTAAGAATATGGTTCATCTGTCACACTATGTACAAATATTTGTATTAACACCTATCAATTAATTCAATTCTTGCTTTATTGGGAGTAAGATCATCCCACAGAAAACCAAGATAGTTTCTTAGTGAGTCTAATTCGCTTACTCATTTAAACACACTTTATCAGTCTTACCAGAATAAGTAACTGCCGTGGTACTATAAGTAGCACTCTGGGTATAGGATGGCACCACAGTAGCTGCAGCTGCTACTGGCTGTACGGTGGAGGACACAGGATAAATGGAGAAAGTAGTGGTAGCTGGACTTGGTGTGGCTGGTTTTATGGCTGTCACTTGTCGAGTTTGCTGGGCTTGTGTATACTGAGTTGCACCTTGGCTATAACCTGCTTTAGGGGCTAAATTGGGAAAGAGACATAAGAAAATTAGAAAGGTGAACTAGTATAGTTACTGTACCAATATCCTAGAAAAAACAAACATAAACATAAACTAGAAATTTTATGCTAGCAATTTCTCCTTGATAAAAGGAGTAAAATTCTTATTACCAACTTCATAAAATACAACATCTATATAAATTACTATTCTTCCCCAGATGTTTTCTACGTATTTCCAAAATGATATTTTGTCAAGATTTTGCCACTAACTGAAATACCAACACTACTTAAACCATGTCATTAACAAATAAAGTTTTAAGGAAAGAATGTGTGTGTGTGTATTTGGGCTAGTCAGTATACTTGAGAGTTATGCTTAATACTGGGAACAAAACAGAGAATGCCTCAAAGTATAATTTAAGTCACAGTAAAATTTTCAATGCTTGATTATATGGAACTTGTTCAAACACCATTTAAAAGAATTTTACTGATTTGTCCATAGTGAACTTCAAGCTAGTTACAACCCACAAGGAGCTACTTACTTAATTCTTCAAATGTCAATAGCTCGAGTGCAGCTGTTCTTAAACGGCTATCATTAAAGTCTCACCTGAACTTTCTGTTGTCTTTGAACACATTAAAATCAATGTATACCCGGGGTGGAGTGTTAAAGAATCTGCCTATTGATACAGGAGACTCAAGTTTGATCCGTGGGTAGGGAAGATCCCCTGGAGCAGGAAATGGCAACCCACTCCAGTATTCTTGCCTGGAAAATTCCACGGACAGAGGAACCTGGTGGGTGGGCTACAGTCCATGGGGTCACAAAGAGTCGGATATGACTAAGCACACACACACACTTGAATACCTTAAGAGTCTTATGAGACTTATCATCACTAAATTAATAATTAATCCATTAAGGATCACTAAAGCATACAAATATAATTTTCTGAGAAAGGCCCAAATATATCAGGGACCAAACTCATTTACACTTAGTTAAGTAAATGTACTTTAAATAAACAGCACTTAACAGTTTATAAAACTTTTTCTACACATAGTATGAAATCTGATCCACATGACATACAGATTAGTACATTTTACAAGAAAACCCTGATGTGCAAGAGCTAAATAATTTACAAAAGTCACATGGTCACGTCAGATTTTAGACTATACCATGGTAATCTGACTCAATATTAATTCAATACTCTTCAGCATAATCCATCAAACCTTGGTAATTAATCAGGAAGTTTATTAAAGCTCATTGTACCCACAAATCATTAGAAAGGAGACTTAAGAAAAGTCAGGATCATCATAATTCAAAATACTTTTAACATACTTTCTAAGGTACTCATAGAATCAATCTTAGATCTAAAAGTACCCCAGAAAGAGCTGAGTCAACCACCCCGTTCACAAATAAGAGAAGAGATGAAATGAGGTAAGAAATCACTTGCCCACGATACTGATAACACCAGGGCTAGAAATCAATTCTACTCTTTTCTAATTCAAGGCTCTACCCACACTCTCATGGTCCTTCATGAGAGCTGTACGGTCCTTCACCGTACAGCCATAAAAGAGCTGCCTACTTTTCAAGCTGTATTGTCACTCTGTTTATTTAACTTATATGCAGAGTATGTCATGTGAGATGATGGGCTGCATGAAGCTGGAATCAAGATTGCCGGGAGAAAAATCAATAAACTCAGATATGCAGATGATACCACCCTTATGGCAGAAAGTGAAGAACTAAAAGAGCCTCTTGATGAAAGTGAAAAAGGAGAGTGAAAAAGCTGGCTTAAAACTCATTAAAAAAACTAAGATTATGGCATCCAGGCCCATCATTTTATGGCAAATAGATGGGGAAACAATGGAAACAGTGACAGACTTTATTTTCTTGGGCTCCAAAATCACTGCAGATGGTGACTACAGCCATGAAATTAAAAGATGCTCACACCTTGGATGAAAAGCTATGACCAACATAGCATATTAAAAAGCAGAGTCATTACTTTGCTGGCAAAGGTCCGCCTAGTCAAAGCTATGGTTTTTCCAGTCATCTTGTATGGATGTGAGAGTTGGACTATAAAGAAAGCTGAGTGCGGAAGAATTGATGCTTTTGAACTGTGGTGTTGGAGAAGTCTCTTGAGAGTCCCTTGGACTACAAGGAGATCAAACCAGTCAATACTAAAGGAAATCAGTCCTGAATATTCATTGGAAGGACTGATGCTGAAGCTCCAATACTCTGGCCACCTGATGTGAAGAACTGACTCCTTGGAAGAGACTCTGATGCTGGGAAAGATTGAAGGTGGGAGGAGAAGGGGATGACAGAGGATGAGATAGCTGGATGGCATCACTGACTCAATGGACATGAGTTTGAGCAGGCTTTGGGAGTTGGTGATGGACAGGGAGGCCTGGCATGCTGCAGTCCATGGGGTCATAAAAGAGTTGCACACACTGAGCAACTGAACTAACTTTTCAGAACTTGGAGAGCTTTGGTCTTAAAGGTGCTCAGTTATATTTCTATGAAAAAAATCCATCTTTTAAAGACTACAGATATGTAGGCTTCTTTGCAAACAAAACAGTTCCTGCATTCAAACCATTAATATATATTGTACTATCAGTGGCTGATAACAAAACCAACTGTCATTACAGATCAGAGAAAGATGAATTAAAAATATGGGTCCACAAAATAGAAACCACCATCAGGGCCTCCACTAATTACAAAGGAAGGTATGTCTGGGCATTTCTGGGCAAAGAGCAGGCAGCCAAAAGTTACTGCCACAACTTCTTTTGTACAGCTTATTTCAGCAGAAAAAGAACTGTAAGCTGAAGACCAGACATGAAATATACTTCCAAGAGAGAAGGACATGATTATGAACTGCCTCCAGGGCCTTCTCTCTTTGGGACTCAAAGGCATTTTTATACAGAAAGAGGACATGGATAGAACCTGCCTCTCAAGGTAATATAACACAACAAGTTTAGATGGGTTCAAAAGCCTATCTTCATCAAATAACACCTTGAATAATATGTTTCAACAGTGTACAATGAAAGGGTGGTATGTTAATAAACTCACCTGTCTGATAGTAGGTCTCAGCAACGGAAGGTTGAGGCTGGGCGGCAGCAGCTACAGCAGCAGCAGTTGCTGTTGGTTGTTGGTAGTACTGCTTACTATCATAAGCTACAGCAGGAGCTGTGGATCTTACATATGAGTACGAATCCTAAAGAAAGAGAATGAAAGAAAATCTTGGTATCAGTGAAGTGGCAGAGGAAAAAAAACCTCATCTTTGCCACATTAAAAATCTAATAAAGGAAAACAGAAACCTAAATATGTATGAATATAAACAGAAGATTCAAATTCAATACAAAGGGGATTCAATTGGGACTTCATCAAATAAGGTCAAAATCATTTTAAGCAGTATGCTTAACTTTTACAATTGAAAAAAATCATCAAAACATTTAAAAATAAACATTATTTAAAAATTAATTTTATTTAAAAATTGCATTGATCTGCCTTAAAGATGGATTCCAGAGTAAAGAACATCTGGATGTTCTAAGCTTTGTGACTTGTTTCAGCTTTCTTTTTGTTCATCCTTATTTACCACTATTTATTAACATAATCAAACTACCGCACAATTGCACTCATCTCACACACTAGTAAAGTAATGCTCAAAATTCTCCAAGCCAGGCTTCAGCAATATGTGAACCATGAACTTCCTGATGTTCAAGCTGGTTTTAGAAAAGGCAGAGGAACCAGAGATCAAATTGCCAACATCTGCTGGATCATGAAAAAAGCAAGAGAGCTCCAGAAAAGCATCTATTTCTGCTTTATTGACTATGCCAATGCCTTTGACTGTGTGGATCACAATAAACTGTGGGAAATTCTGAAAGAGATGGGAATACCAGACCACCTGATCTGCCTCTTGAGAAATCTGTATGCAGGTCAGGAAGCAACAGTTAGAACTGGCCATGGAACAACAGACTGGTTTCAAATAGGAAAAGGAGTTCATCAAGGCTGTATACTGTCACCCTGTTTATTTAACTTATATGCAGAGTACATCATGAGAAATGCTGGACTGGAAGAAACACAAACACAAGTTGGAATCAAGATTGCTGGGAGAAATATCAATAACCCCAGATATGCAGATGACACCACCCTTATGGCAGAAAGTGAAGAGGAACTAAAAAGCCTCTTGATAAAAGTCAAAGTGGAGAGTGAAAAAGTTGGCTTTTTCAACGTGAGTCTCAGTGAACTCGGGAGTTAGTGATAGACAGGGAGGCCTGGCATGCTGCGATTCATGAGGTCGCAAAGAGTCGGACACAACTGAGTGACTGATCTGATCTGATCTGATTAACATAATGATGAGTAAGAGCTTCCAGGTGGAGGGAAGGTAAATAGAGGTTCTAAGGGAAAGGAATATTATTTACAAATCTCCAAAGCAATGAAGATCAAGGTGAGCTGGTGAATTCTAGCACTGTATATAGTTAGGAGGGCTTGGGAGGCACACAGGCAGAAAGACTGAAGAAGCAGGCAGGACCCAGAAAATGATGGGCTTCATACACCCTATTAAAAATAATAAAATTTATTATATTCTGTCTTTGGACACAAGGAAAACAATCACATGTCAAAGTAATTCTGAGTTTAGAAACCTGCTAAATATTAATAGCAAATGCTAATAATGCTGATCCATATGTCAATTTCTTCGATAACAAAATAAATCCCTTTATTTTAGAAAGAATATTAAAAAATCAGAAGCTCCGAAGTTTAAAAACCAGATCTTAAAAGTGAACAAACAAAAAATGGGTTAAAAGAATTAGGACTAAATTTATTAAATAAGCAAGTAGTAATTTAGTGCCATACTAGACATAAAGAGACCATATTTTTATAAAGAGAATTAAGACCTTTATGTTCCCATAATCCTGCTGCTGCTAAGTCGCTTCAGTCGTGTCCGACTCTGTGCGACCCCATAGACGGCAGCCCACCAGGCTCCCCCGTCCCTGGGATTCTCCAGGCAAGAACACCGGAGTGGGTTGCCATTTCCTTCTCCAATGCATGAAAGTAAAAAGTGAAAGTGAAGTCGCTCAGTGGTGTCCGACTCTCAGCGACCCCATGGACTGGAGCCTACCAGACTCCTACGTCCATGGGATTTTCCAGGCAAAAGTACTGGGGTGGGGTGCCATTGCCTTCCCCAAAATCCTAATAAGAAGCAATTAGATGACTTAAGGGCAGATCAATTTCTGTTATGAAGAAACAGTATCTCGAGGGGAAGAAGTACACATAGGCAACAGACTTTCCACAGTGTTTCAGGAAGACATTATGTAATTTGTTTTGTTTAATGGCATTCCAGCACGTGGGTTCCCACACCAGAGGCTGAACCCATGCTCCCTGCAGTGGAAGTGCCAGGGACTGGCAGGTAACCACTGCACTGCCAGGGAAGTCCTGACACTATGTAATTTGTTTGTCCCACACAGCTGAAGCTCATGGTTCTCAAAATAGACATAGGGGTGTCCCAAGTGGATAAATAATTCCACAGTACCAACAAGGGGCAGAAGACCTTATAAGTCTTAATTTTTCTCAAAAACTTGCTATAAGATTAAAATATTTAGCCAGTAATTAATTTTTTTTAAATTAAAGCAAACATATATATAGAGTGAAGTGAAATGGACTGGGAGATTATTAATATAAAACTCAGTGCAAGGAAGCTTAATCCCTGGAGTATGCCCCCGGATTACCTCGGAATACACACTCACTTTTCTCTATCATTAGAGGTATATTTTGCAAGACTCAAGTTTGAAAAGCATTGGCTTGGACATTACATTCAACACTGATGCCACTGAATCTGTACGTTAAGGCTAATGAGAGCAGTAGCCTTCTTACCTGGTAGTTCTGGGTAGTAGCTGGGGGTGGTGGTGGAGGTGCTTCTTGTTGCCTCTGTGTATAACCATAGTCAGTCGCTGTGTGTGCAGTGGGGTAACCTCCATAAGCAGCAGCTGTTGCAGCAGCTGCAACAGCTACTGGAGCAGGCCTGGCAACTGCAACTGTGGCGGCTGCTGGTGCATAGGCAGCAGTAACTGTGTGAGCAGCTACTGGAGCCTGATGGACAGTGTAGCTAGCAACGGTGGTTGGATGAGAGTAGGCTACACCCGAAGCTGGCTGCTGGCTATATTGTGGAGTAGAAGAATAAACAAAATACAATTTAATTTTTAAAATCTAGGAATTCAATCAACTTAAAAGCACATTTCCCAGTAATTTAATCACAGACTACAAAAGAACAGGTATGAACTTAATAAACCACCTAACCAAATACCCTATTTGTTATTTTTGCGTAATTTTCATCCCTTAATCTGAATAAATTAAGACAGTCACACTTATTGTTTCAGATCAAAAGATCATTATCACAAAGCAGGGAGGACAAACTGAGATAAGAAGCAGTATTAGGAAGAAAAACTGATCAAATTAGGAGCTTAAAAAAGTATCTGCTGTATGTAAAGCTCTTTACTATGTCCTATAGTTTTAAATACTGTATTCTAGCTCCAATTAAGGAAAACATTTAAGGTAGAAACTGTTACCGACATGACTTAAGAAATACTTCTGATGCTCTAAGGCAGTGGTTCTCAACTAGGGGAGACTACGCCCTCCTGGAGATACCTGGTCATGTCTGGCGATATTTTTGATGATCAAACTGCTGAGGAGAAGGTGGTGATGTGTGCTACTTGTATTTAGTGGGTAGAGGTCAGTGATGCTGTTATATATCCTATAAAGGGCAGCTATCCACAACAAAGAATTATCCAAAGAATGCCAACAGTGCTGAGGTTGAGAAATCCTTCTCTAGAGTACAGATTTTACAATGCAGTATCTGTTATATTAGATACATTTTCCAGGTTATAGGCAGCAATCATTATACACATTTCTTTCTCTCTTAAAAATGTAGCACATGCTGCAAAAGGAGACCTAAGTCAGATGCTTTGCAATCATAATCATTTAGACCTCAGAGACAAAACCATTTTCCAAAATTCTAAATCAAATGAATCTTCAGGTAAATAAAATAACATTTACTTTAATTTTTAATTTGAGAGCCTATGTCACATAAAACAAGGCCCACAGATGTTAGCATATAAAAACATTTTTGTTGTTTTAGGTTCTCTGTTAAGTAATACATTCACAATCACTCCTGCTAAAGCTCTGTTACCCAGGCAGAAATGCCTTCTTAAAAAAAAAAAGATAGCCCCAACAGTTATTTAGCTGACAGGTTTTAGTTGACCATATGTTTTAACATGAGTCAAAAGTACAGCTAAGAAAAAAATACCTGACATAGCTGAAGCTGCACTAATAAACTAGTGTGTCTGATTCATGGGTTACAGTACAGGATATTCTTCACTGGTATGCACAATACCAAAAAAATATGGCATAGAATTAAAATCTGGGGCCATCATATTTTAACTGAATTATGGAAGACACTGACAATTAGAATGTATTCAAAAGGAATCAGTATGAAGTTTATAAATATAGGTATTATTTTACATAAAAAGTAGAGGACCTGGGGACATTCAGTCTAGAAAAGGTGACCTTGGAAGATATGATAGCTGCCTTCTAATAGAAGAGACTTACTCCATGCTGCTCCAGAGAACAGAACTAGAACCAATGGATGGAAGGGTGGCAGATTTCAGCCCAATATGAAAAAGAAAAAAAACAAAAACTTAGAACAGAGTCCAAAGAAACTCTTATAATTTCTATTTGGATGAGGTTTTCCACATTTTGACACTAAAAATTAGCTAACATTTTCTACATATATGCCAATTATAAGACAGGAAAAAGGAAGTTTAAACTGCAATAGTGGGAAATTAGATGGGCATTGACATTTTCTATGGATAATTCCACATTGTTAAGAAAAATTCCAGTAACGTATACTTCTTCAAAATTCCTAGAACCGAGAAAAAGAAATCATGTTTAAAATATAAATGCACCAGTTCTGTGGAACTTGTATTTAACATTTACTGGTAAGATTCTGCACGTACAGGCTATACGGCTACATAAAAATCCAGAGTCTTGAATTCCTATACTGTTTCCATTTATCCCACTCCTCTTCATCGAGCACCTGTTCACGTTTTATGCTCCCCAAAATGTGTCCTATAGGACAAAAAGCAAAAGTTGGAGTAGAATAGGAATATCAAGTATTCCTATTCCAAGGCAATTTGATGTATACTGCCTCTGATCTTTAGAAGTCCACACAGCTTGGGGACAGATGACCTTGTGTTCTGGTTTATGCCTATTGCCCCACATATTTATTAATTGTACTCTCACTCTCCTATGTCTCAATTTGAACAATAAATTTTATAGTCACCCTTCCCAGCAGCCATATAAAAAAGATGCCAGTGCACTTAGCAATTACCATGTATTTACATTCTTAAGGTTAACTAATCTAACTTGCTTTGTACAACCAGGTCCCTAACCATCATCTGGACTGGAACCACAGCCTCCACCAAAGCATCATGAAGGATGATGATCCATTCTCAGTTCCCAGGGAGTCAAGGGCTAGGGCAGCTGACAGCAGTTAAGAAGAAAGATTCTCTGATCTGTTATCTTAGATCCATCTGGGAAATTCTCTTTCAAATACCTTTAGAAAAACAGTCTTTTACATGACACAGATGACCACAATGGACTATACTAACTCAATGAAATATCAAGTAGCTAAGGCTAAACAATTAATTTTTAAGAATTCAGGCCAAGTTCAAATTAGTTTATATAAAATTAGTCATAAGTTGAAACAGTTCAAATCAAGGTTTTTGCCTAGTCTCGAGTGTTAGAATAAAAGGAAAAGTTATACCTCTATATAAAATTTAAGACTTAATCATCTTTATGGAGAAGAAAATGGCAAACCACTCCAGTATTCTTGCCTGGCAAATCCCAAGGACAGAGGAGCCTGGTGGGCTACAGTCCATGAGGTCACATAAAGTCGGACACAACTGAGCACACACGCACAACTGTCTTTAAGTTGTTTCTTAATAGGGAACTCCCTGGCAGTCCAGTGGTTAGGACTCTGAACTCTCACTGCCAATGGCCCCAGTTCAATCCCTGGTTGGAAACTAAAATCCCACAAGTCACGTGCTCCCCCCCATCAATCTTAAATAAACCAGGACATAAAATAAAAACCCACACCCTATGCCACAGAAATAATCTGTGAAATGAGATTTTCATTTATCAAACAACCAGGAGAGCAGAAGCTTTTATTTAGATGATAATATCCTTTGTGAATAAATTAAACCTAATCAGTTTTGGTCAGTTTTAAAGTTCAACAAACTAAAAAACAAATTATGAAACAAACATAGGAAATCAACATGGGTAAGAAAGCTTAAGAAATAATCAGACATAAAATAGGAATGGTACTTCTCTTGAGGGGGGAGCATTTAGGATATTATAGAGTAAAAAATAAATGTTTCATATTCCCAAACTGTTTACCTTCAGCTTAAGAACTGAAGCTAAAGATGTTCAAACTACAACACAACTGCATTCATTTCACATGCAAGGTAATGCTCAAAATTCTTTAAGCTAGACTTCAATAGCATGTGAACCAAGAACCTGCAGATGTATAAGCTAGATTGAGAAAAGGCAGAGAAACCAGAGATCAAATTGCCAACATTTGCTGAATGATAGGGAAAGCAAGAGAATTTCAGAAAAGTATCTACTTCTGCTTCATTGACTATGTTAAAGCCTTTGACTGTGTGGATCACAATAAACTGTGGTAAATTCTTAAAAGAAATGGGAATACCAGACCACCTTACCTGTCTCCCGAGAAACCTGTCTGCAGACTAGGAAGCAACAGTTAGAACCAGACATGGAACAACAGACTGGTTCAAAATTGGGAAAGGAGTACATCAAGTTTGTATACTGTTACCCTGCTTATTTAACTTCTATGCCGAGTACATCATAAAACTCATCATTAAGAAAACTAAGATCACGGCATCTGGCCGTATCACTTCATAGCAAATAGATGGGAGAAAAAGTGGAAACAATGGCAGATTTTATTTTCTTGGGCTCCAAAATCATTCTGGATTGTGATTACAGCCATGAAATTAAGATGCTTGCCCTTGGAAGGAAAGCAATGACAAACCTAGACTGCATATTAAAACGCAAAGACATCACTTTGCTGACAAAGGTCCGTATAGTCAAGGCTATGATTTTTCCAGTAGTCATGTACAAATGTTGAGAGTTGGATCATAAAGAAGGCTAAGTGACAAAAAATTACGCTTTCAAATTGTGGTACTGGAGAAGACAACGAGAGTTACTTGAACAGCAAGGAGATCAAACCAGTGAATCCTAAAGGAAATAGACTCTGAATATTCACTGGAAGGATTGATGCTGAAGTTCCAATACTTTGGCCACCTGATGTGAAGGGCTGACTCATTGGAAAAGACCCTGATGCTGGGAAAGGTTGAGGGCAGGAGGAGAAGGGGACAACAGAGGATGAGATGATTGGATGGCATCATCAACTCAATGGACATGAGTCTGAGTAAACTCCTGGAGATAGTGAAGGCCTGGTGTACTGCAGTCCATGGGGTCACAAAGAATCAGACACGTCTTAGCAACTGAACAACAATAAAGCTGAAAGTGAAGATAGTCAGAAGCCTTATCAAAATAGAGAGCCAGCCAAAATGACCAGATATTACTACAAACTGAAAAAGAAACAAGAATGATTCCATGGGAAATGGATAACTCAAAGCAACAGGTAAGAATTTTCAACATCTCCAATTTGTATCTACAAAATAAGAACTTGACACTTGTTAGAAGATAAAAATGAAGGACATGAATAAGATAAAGAAAATGATTAAAGAAAAAGGATAAATATAGCAGGTCTAAAATTCTAACAAGAAGAAATTCTAGAGAAAAGGAAAAAAAGCAGATGGAAGAAATTAAGAAATAAAATTTTCCCACCCTTGAAGGGAGGAATGTATTTTCAAATTCAGAGGTCTACAGAGTGCAGAACAGAAAGAAAGGACAACACTGACATTTAGCATTTCATAACACCTCAAGACAAAGAGAAAAATCCTTTAACTCTCCAGACACAAACAAAACCAGTTACCTACACACAACTAAATGAAAACCAGACTTATTTTTAACACTAGTGGCTGGAAGACAATATGGTAATGTCTTGAAAATTCAAGGGAAAATGGTTATCAATGTGGAGTTCTGCACCCAGCTAAACTATTAACACAGAATATAGATTCTGACATTTAAGGTCTGAAGTTTACCTCCTATATGCCTTTTCAGTAGATTCAAACTAGGAGAGTGATAAAAGCCCAGGTCAGCAATAATACAAAGGACCAGATGAGACTGCAATCAAAGGAAGGACAGAAGCCTCCAGGAGAAAAATGTTCAGGAAAACAAATGACTGGACAATCGACAGCAGATCAGGAGCCTGGGGAAATCCCATTATATAATCAAGGCACCAAGAAGATTTGGGTGAAAAACAGGATAATCAAAGACTTCAGGAAATATGAAACTGGTCAAGAAAAATGATCATAGCTGAGCAACTAGTAGTGTGTCCAAAAAGGAAAACCCATTTGAACTTGAGCCTACAAAGATTATTAAGTGATACAGGGTTATAAAATGGAATACACTGGGAATTCTAATCATAGATCAGTACTTGGCACCACAGTACATACTATTTACAGTCATAAAAATGAAATGGTTTTTGCTTTCAAGTTTTAGAATAAACCTAAATCACGGAAGATAAATTATTACAGAACACAATGTAAATGCTATCACAAGGAAAACTATAGCTGAGTAGAGGGATGGAGTGGAGAAAGAGGGAAAGTGAAGCAGAAGAATTTAAAGATTCCTAATAGTACCAAGATACTATCAGCTTGTGATGCAACTACAAAAGAACTGACAGTTTTGTTGAAGAGAGACAGCCGTATCACTGAATTTGGGAGGAGAAACATGAGAAGCATGACAGAGGATATATGAACTCCTAATCATGATTTTAAGAAGTCAAAATAATGTATAGTTGATAAATTAAGATATAAAAATGCAGCATACTATTTAGTGATAAAGAGGTTAGAAATAAAACCAAGATATATTAAAGGTGAGGGTCCCTGGGAAGTGGAATTAGGAGGCAGGAAGAAGGAAAATAAGGGACTTGTTATCATTAAGTCCTTCTATCTATGTTTAATTATTTAATGCATTATTTTGGGAAAAGGGAAGCGTAAGATATTATAACAGAATTCTCAGATAGGCAACTTTAATGACTAACAAACCAGCCCTAAATTTAAATACTCCCTTCTAGTTATTCCAATACAACTCTACATCTACATTTCTGGCCTCAACCTGAATCTATACCCGACTGTGGGCCCATCTTTCAAATTCCATTAATATTACCTGGCTTTATATTATACTACTAAATTTACTGTCACTACTGAAATCACACAAAGTTATGTGTACAAATGGCTTGTCCACATAAATGGCATCTAGTAACAGGGAAAACATTCCTATATCTCAGTTCTCCAAACTGAGCAGTTCTCAAAATGTGATCCAAGGACAGCTAAGGGTCCCTAAGATTATTACAGAAGGTTCACAAGGTTGGTTCTCTTTTTTCAATTACAAATTGCCTTCATATATTTTAATCCAAACAACTTATTGCAACACACTAAATGCAAAAGCAGATAAAAGAATCCAACCATCTTAGTGAACCAACCATCTTATCTATCCAAGGAGATATTAAATTAAGAACATTTGTAAAAATGAAAAACAATGCTTCTCATCTCACTACTTTTTTTGTGGTTGGAATAGTTAATTACTTTTCATAAAGATATTCTTGGTTAGCATGTAGTGGCTTTACTATTATTTTAAAACTATTTTATAAATACTTTAGAAGGGTCCCAGAACCAGAAAGTTTGAGAATCACCATTTTATGATACAGAACATTAACTTAAGATCTGTGATGGTATTCATCATTCATTTTCCTGCTCTTTACTTATAACCTCTTTAAGCAAAATGCTTCCTTCTATCTTATGACAGAGAAACAGTATTTGTTGTCTGTTAAAACGAAGAGTGCATGAGTGACCAGAGATCTGTTGCCTAAACCTTTAAGAGTCTTATCTAGGGCTCCAAATCTCCTCCTGGTTAACTGCTATACATACCAATTTCTGTGTTAATAGAGACATCAAAGGCATTGGGAAGTAAAGGCTCAGAACTTTGGCACCCCCACAAGAAACTAACAGAAAGTGAATTCTTAAAAAGCCCACTTCCCCCTTTAAGGGAGAACTGTATGGGAAACGTTCTTGTCTGAGTCTTGGCTGTAGGTAAAGGAGAGAAGGCTCTTCTTTGATAATTCTTAACAGTGAGCACTCTCCTTAGCTTGGGCTCTCGAATTCACATTATCTGACCAGGGAAAACACCAAACCAAGTAGTTAGTTTATCTCTGTGCTGTCAATGCTTCCAGGTGCCACAGAATCCAGATTTCTCTCTAATGCTACAGTCCTGCAAGAAAGAGATCTCAATCAAAAATGAAACCCATAGGGAAATAAGATATTATGAGCAAGAGCTTGCAAAATTATTAAAAAACTGAGAAAACTACAATTATTAGAATTATTGAATACAAAACAGAAAATAAGCACACTAAAGAGATAGTCAAAACCAAGACTAAGAGGTCAATCAAAAACAACCAGATGAATGGAAACAATTTCCAGAAATGAAATACAGTACATAAAAATTAGAATCTTAGAAAGGCATCACATAACTGATTAGACATAGCTGGCAAAAAAAGAATCTATAAAACTTACCCAGAATGCACACAAAGAGATGAAAGATATTAAAGAGGTTAAAAGACCAGGAGCAAAGAACAAAAAATGTTAACTTGCAACTCACTGGAATTACAAATGAAGAAAAAGAATGGGAGAGAGGAAACATCTAAATAGAATGTCTGATATAACAATCCTCATATCCAGGAGTCCCAACTACTCCAAAGTAAGATTAAATAAGGAATTATCACCAAAATCCATCTGAGTGAAACTGTAAACACCAAAGAGCGAAAAGCACAACTAGTCTGAGGGGGAAAAAAATTCCCTAGAGACTAAGTGATGACTTCTCAAGAATGAGAAGGGAGAAATGAAGATATTTTGAGATTAAAAAAACAAAACAAAAAAATCTGTTCTTAGTAAATCCGTATTAAAGGACATTCTCAAATATATACTTTAGGAAGAAAGAAAATGATCTCAGGATGAATGAACGTTAAGTTAAAAAAAAAAAAAGGTAAATTTGAAGGCAAATTTAAATAGTCACTGGCTATATAAGACAATTTTGTCCAACAATTGTCACAGGGTTTAGAAAATCTAAAAACAAAAAAAGCACAAAATGAGGAGGCAACTGATCAAAGTTAAAGCATTTTAAGTCCTTGTTCTGTTTAGGAAGGTACTGTGAAGGTACCTTCCTAAAAAGGTAAAGGTAACAATTAACTTTCAAGTGAAGTAAAGTCGCTTAGTCGTGTCCAACTCTTTGTGACCCCATGGACTGTAGCTTACCAGGCTCCTCTGTCCATGGGATTCTCCAGGCAAGAGTACTGGAGTGGGGTGCCATTGCCTTCTCCAGTAATACTTCTTTGAGCCCCCGCTTTTTGTGTGTGTGTGTGGGGGGGCAAGAATACTGGAGTGGGTTGCCATTCTCTTCTCCAGGAGATCTTCAGGATCCAGGGATTGAACCCGGGTCTCCTGCACTGTAGGCAGACGCTTTACCATCTGAGCCACCAGGGAAGTAATTAACTTTAAATTAAAAATGTGAAATTTCTAGAGGAACCACCATAGGACAGATGCTGAATGTTTAATTTCTGACCTTGAAAGGCAATGAGGGGAAAAATAATCTCAAGAAAATGTAGATAACTTATGTCACTTACATTATTAACTGTGCTTTTTTTTTCCTCTGGAAACTACTGTTGAGTGTATCTGTTTCAACTTTGGATAACACAGTAAAGTAACCAATCAAACATTTTTTCCCTTCTCTTGGCACACAAAACACAACCTCTCCATTAGCCCAAACTTAATGTTCAACACTGTTGGACTCTTCTAGGTCAAATTACAGGATTTTCTATGTCTACAAAACTGTCAAATTTATCTTCTTTATATTTAATATTTTATAATGTTGAGAATGATGAAAAAAGACATACTACCTTTGCTGCTGCTGCTGCTAAGTCACTTCAGTCGTGTCCGACTCTGTGCGACCCCATGGACGGCAGCCCATCAGGCTCCCCCGTCCCTGGGATTCTCCAGGCAAGAACATTGGAGTGGGTTGCCATTTCCTTCTCCAATGCATGAAAGTGAAAAGAGAAAGTGAAGTCGCTCAGTCGTGTCCGACTCTTAGCGACCCCCATGGACTGGAACCTACCAGGCTCCTCTGTCCATGGAGTTTTCCAGGCAAAAGTACTGGGGTGGGGTGCCATTGCCTTCAGGTATTCCTTAAACTTGTTATGTCATGCTCTATTACCTTTACAATGCTATTAAACAATAACTGCATCACAGCAGAATTTTGGAAGAAACTTAAAATTCAGGTTCTATTTTCTTCTTAAAAACAAGAACAAAAAAAATAATGAATCCTACAATTTCTACCAACTCATTAGATTTGTAGACTACAAGGGAGAAGGATGATTAAATATCCCAGTTGTGGATGTGACTGGTGATGGAAGTCAAGTCTGATGCTGTAAAGAGCAATACTGAATATGAAGATGGAATGTTAGGTTCATGAATCAAGGCGAATTGGAAGTGGTCAAACAGGAGATGGCAAGAGCGAACATCGACATCATAGGAATCAGCGAACTAAAATGGACTGGAATGGGTGAATTTAATTCAGAGGACCATTATATCTACCACTGTGGGCAAGAATCCCTTAGAAGAAATGGAGTAGCCATTATAGTCAACAAGAGAGTCTGAAATGCAGTACTTGGCTGCAATCTCAAAAATGACAGAATGATCTCTGTTCGTTCCCAAGGCAAACCATTCAATATCACAGTAATCCAAGTCTATGCCGTGACCAGTAATGCTGAAGAAACTGAGGTTGAATGGTTCTATGAAGACCTACAAGACCTTCTAGAACACGCACCCAAAAAAGATGTCCTTTTCATTATAGGGGACTGAAATGCAAAAGTATGAAGTCAATAGATACCTGGAGTAACAGGCAAATTTGGCCTTGGAGTACAAAACAAAGCAGGTCAAAGGCTAACAGCGTTGCCAAGAGAATGCACGGGTCACAGCAAACACCCTCCAACACAAGAGAAGACTCCACACATGGACATCACCAGATGGTCAATACAGAAATCAGACTGATTATATTCTTTGCAGCCAAAGATGGAAAAGTTCTATACAGTCAGCAAAAATAAAGCAGGAGATGACTGTGGCTCAGATCATGAACTCCTTGTTGCCAAATTCAGACTTAAATGGAAGGAAGTAGTTCCCTACTAGACCATTCAGGTTTGACCTAAATTAAATCCCTTACGATTATACAGTGGAAGGGACAAATAGATTCAAGGGAACAGATCTGATAGTCAGAGTGCCTGACGAACTACGCACAGAGGTTTGGGATATTGTACAGGAGGCAGGGATCAAGACCATCCGCAAGAAAAAGAAATGCAAAAAGGCAAAACTGTTGTCTGAGGAAGCCTTACAAATAGCTAAGGAAAGAAGAGAAGCTAAAGACAGAGGAGAAAAGGAAAGATATATCCCTTTGGATGCAGAGTTCCAAAGAATAGCAAGGAGACATAAGAAAGCCTTCCTTGGTGATCAATGCAAAGAAATAGAGGAAAACACTAGAATGGGAAAGACTAGAGATCTCTTCAAGAAAACCAGAGATACCAAGGGAAATTTCATGCAAAGATAGGCACAATAAAGGACAGAAATGTTACAGACCTAACAGAAGTAGAAGATATTAAGAAGAATATAGAATATATTCTGTGGCGAGAATACACAGAAGAACTATATTAAAAAAAAAATCTTCATGACCCAGGTAACCACCATGGTGTGATCACTCACCTAGAGCCAGATATCCTGGAGTTCGAAGTCAAGTGGGCCTTAGGAAGCATCACTACGAACAAAGCTAGTGGAGCTGATGGAATTCCAGCTGAGCTATTTCAAATCCTAAAAGATGATACTGTGAAAGTGCTGCATGCAATATGTCAACAAATTTGGAAAACTCAACAGTGGCCATAGGACTGGAAAAGGTCAATTTTCTTTCCAATTCCAAAGAATGTTCAAACTACCGCACAACTGCACTCATCTCATATGCTAGAAAGGTAATGCTCAAAATTCCCCAAGCCAGGCTTCAACAGTACATGAATTGTGAACTTCCAGATGTTCAAGCTGGATTTAGAGAAGGCAGAGGAACCAGAGATCAAATTGCCAATATCCGCTAGATCATTGAAAAAGCAAGAGAGTTCCAGAAAAACATCTACTTCTGGTTTATTGACTATGCTAAAGCCTTTGACTGTGTGGATTACAACAAACTGTGGAAAATTCTTAAAAACATGGGAATACCAGACCACCTGATCTGTTTCCTGAGAAATCTGTATGCAGGTCAAGAAACAGTCAGAACTGGACATGGAACAACAAATTGATTCCAAATCAGGAAAGGAGTAAGTCATGGCTGCATACTGTCACCCTGCTTACTTAACTTATATGCAGAGTACATCATGAGAAATACTGGGCTGGATGAAGCACAAGCTGGAATCAAGATTGCTAGGAGAGATGACACCACCCTTATGGCAGAAAGCAAAGAACTACAGAGCCTCTTGGTGAAAGTGAAAAAGGAGAGTGAAAAAATTGGCTTAAAACTCAACATTCAGGAAACTAAGATCATGGCATCCGGTCCCATTCCTTCATGGCAAATAGATGGGGAAACAATGGAAACAGTGACAGACTTTTATTTTCTTGGGCTCCAAAATCATTGCAGATGGTGATTGCAGCCATGAAATTAAAAGACCCTTGCTCCTTGGAAGAAAAGTTATGACCAATGTAGACAGCATATTAAAAAGCAGAGACATTACTTTCCCAACAAAGGTCAGTCTAATCAAAGCTATGGTTTTTCCAGCAGTCATGTATGGATATAAGAGTTGGACTATAAAGAAAGCTGAACACCAAAGAATTGATACATCTGAACTGTGGTGTTCGAGAAGTCTCTTGAGAGTCCCTTGGACTGCAAGGAGATCCAGCCCGTTCATCCTAAAGGAAAGTAGTCCTGAATATTCATTGGAAGGACTGAGGCTGAAGCTGAAACTCCAATACTTTGGCCACCTGATGTGAAGAACTGACTCCTTGGAAAAGACCCTGATGCTGGGAAAGATCAAAGGCAGGAGGAGAAGGGGACAAGAGAGGATGAGATGGTTGGATGGCATCACCAACTCTATGGACATGAGTCAGAGTAAGCTCCGAGAGTTGGTGATGGACAGGGAAGCCTGGTGTGCTGCAGTCCATGGGGTCACAAAGAGTCAGACATGACTGAACGACTGAACTAAATACTGAATAAATTCAGGTTCTATTTTCTTCTTAAAAACTACAACAAATAAAATAACCAATCCTACCATTTCTACCAACTCATTAGATTTGTAGGTTACAAGGTCCAACAGGGATGGTTAAATAGCATATGAACTGTTAAGTTTTCTTGAGATCTTTTAACTCTCAATATTGCACTGTTCTGTGTTTAGTCGCTCAGTCATGTCTAACTCTTAGGAACCCCATCAACTGCAGACTGCAGGTTCCTCTACCCTTGGGGATTCTTCAGACAAGAACACAGGAGTGGGTTGCCATGCCCTCCTCCAGGGGATCTTTCCAACCGAGGGATCAAACCTAGGTCTCCCATATTGCAGGTGGATTCTTTACCATCTGAGCCACCAAGGAAGCCCAAGAATACTGAAGTGGGTAGCCTATCTTTTCTCCAATGATCTTCCTGACCCAGGAATCAACCAGGGTCTCTCTTGCATTGCAAGTGGACTCTTTACCAGCTGAGCTACCACCAGGAGAAATGTCATTTGGATCCACTGAATCTCATTCTCTCCTTTTCAGTATTTTTGAGGTTATTTGACCATTTACATAAGAATAAGGGATAATGAAAAACTATTAGAAAATTTTCAATATGAATTAAAATTCTTATTCCACATATGGACAAAATGGACCATGTTTTCTAAATATAACTGCTCATCAACTTTAATGCATGAATATGAAACATGTCCATCTGTAAATGCTAGTTCCACATTTTAAGTATTTCTCTAATGAGTTCCAAGTCTTCATTACTTCCAGTTCTTCCTACATTTGAATCGTCAACATACAATGCTTTAAAAAGTTTTGATATGTTTTATGGCTCATATTTTTCTAGAGAGAGAGAGATGATGACCATACTTGATTCATAATCATAACTGCAAAACATTATCAATTTTTTGTTCTGGAATTATCTAATAAATCTTTTAATTTCTACCCCATCTATTTCCAACTACCTTTGTACACATATATGCCTTGAAGATTTGTCCACTAATGCACCATACCGAGTAAATTTTAGTTCACAAACATCACAAAACAAGAAAGATTTCTGCCACATATACTTCTAGCAAAATGGGATGTTCCTAATATTGTCACAGAATATTACATAATGAAGTCCTTCTTATTAATTAGATGAGAATACTTTTTCTTTTTTTATCCTTAGAAATATATTGTTCGTTTACTGATTCTTCATTGTGAAGAACTCATCTCAGGCAGTGGTCCCCAACCTTTTTGGCACCAGGGACCAGTTTCATATAAGACAATTTTTCCACAGATGGGGGGAGGGAATGGTTTTGGGATGATTCAAGTGCATTGCATTTATTGTGCACTTTATTTCTATTATTATTACACTGTAATATATAATGAAATAATTATACAATTGCCACCTGGGCTTCCCAGGTGGCACTAGTGGTAAAGAACTTGCCTGCCAATGCAGGAGATGGAAGAGATGCAGGTTCGATCCCTGGGTTGGGAAGATCCCCTGGAGGAGGAAACACAACCCACTCTAGTATTTCTTGCCTGGGGAATCCCATGGACAGAGGATCCTGGCAGGCTACAGTCCACAGGGTCACAAAGAGATACACACAACTGAAGTGACTTAGCATGTACACATACAACTGTCATTCACTGACACGGTTCTGACAGGAGTCTGCATGCAATTGATTGTGGTCTCTGTGCAGTGCAGCAGCTGATTGTGGTCTCTGTGTAGTCAAATCCTTCTGCTAATAATAATCTGTATTTGCAGTGGCTCCCCAGCACTAGCAACACCTCAGCCCCTCCTCAGATAATCAGGCTTTGCAGCTCCTCCTAAGAGAATCTAATACTTCTGCAGGTCTGACAGCAGGTGGGGCTCAGGTTTAAAGGGAGTGATGGAAGCCTCTGTTAAACACAGACGGAAGCTTCCCTCATTGGCCTCCCACTCACCTCCTGTGTGGCTGATTCCTAAGGGTCTGTAGCCTGGGGGTTGGGGATCCCTGATCTAGGATATGGTATCTAAAGACCCTTACGCTGAGATTTTGCTCATGCAATCAGTTTCACCATTATCATTTGTCTTGAGTAGTGTCGTTTTGTTCTTGCATTCATCTTATTTATGTAAAAACTGTCAAATATTTTCTTGTGTTAACTTTCTTATCTTTTGACAGCATGAACAGAGAATGACTAATTCTGACTCCTCAATTGTGTTGAAGGGAAACTAAAAGCCAACAATTAAAGGTATTGTCTCTCTCTTCTTTCATACCATCTTGAAAGATCCAAAATGTTGGGCAATGCAATATCTTCCACTTATTTCACTACCGTATCATCCTTCGAGGTGCTTCCAAAACCATTTTGCTATTGCATTACTTTTTTTTTTTAGCATAGCTGGAAATAAGTGATGAGTAAAGAGGAAATAATCTCTTTTTTCCTCTTTTTTTTTAGGATCACAAAATAGCAAAATGTTTCAAGAAACAGAAAAACAAGATCACTAAGATTCCATACTCTAAATCTTAAACTTATAAAAAAAGATCTAGTGGATCCATATGGTAATTGAGATAAAATAAATTTTATACCATTTTGAAAATAAGCGAATGGTTTTCTTTGGAAGACATCTAAAAGAGAAAGTCATGCAATGTTAATCCTTGTAAGTATTTGTAAACAGAATTACTCAAAAAAGGAACAAGCTACTGGGTATAATTGAAGCTGATGGATACCATAAATTAAACCAAAGTGCTCTATAACTTCCTATACTCAAGAAAAATACATCTTTCATTGTATCTAAAATATATTAACATTTCTTCAGAGAAAGGTATGGATACTTACAGAGGTGAAATTAAAAAAATTACATCCCGCCTACCAAAGACAGACAGAGCCAAAGAATGTTCAAACTACTGCACAATTGTATTCATTTCACATGCTAGCAAGGTAATGCTAAAAACTCTCCAAGGTAAGCTTCAACAGTATGTGAATTGAGAACGTCCAGATGTGCAAGCTGGATTTAGAAAAGGCAGAGGAACAACAGATCAAACTGCCAACATCTGTTGGATCATAGAAAAAGCAACAGAATTCCAGAAAAACATCTACTTCTGCTTCAGTGACTATGCTAAAGCCTTTGACTCTGTGATCACAACAAACTGTGAAAAATTCTTAAGAGAGATGGAAGTATTAGACCACCTCACCTGCCTCTTGAGAAACCTGTATGCAGGTCAAGAAACAATAGAACCAGACATGGAACAACGGACTGGTTCAAAATTGGGAAAGGAGTACGTCAAGGCTGTTTATTGTCACCCTGCTAATTTAACTTGGGGAGCCTGGTGAGCTTCCGTCTATGGGGTCGCACAGAGTCGGACACGACTGAAGCGACTTAGCAGCAGCAGCTTATTTAACTTACATGCAGAATACAGCATGAGAAATACTGGGCTGGATGAAGCTCAAGCTGGAATCAAGATTGCCGGGAGAAATATCAATAACCTCAGATACGCAGATGACACCACCCTTATGGCAGAGTGTGAAGAGGAACTAAAAAGCCTCTTGATGAAGGTGAAAGAGGACAGTGGAAAAGCTGGCTTAAAACTCAATATTCAAAAACCTAAGTTCATGGCATCCGGTCCCATCCTTTTATGGCAAATAGATGGGGAAACAATGGAAACAGTGACAGACTTTGTTTTCTTGGGCTCCAAAATCACTGCAGATGGTGACTGCAGCATGAAATTAAAAGACACTTGCTCCTTGCAAGAAAAGCTATGACCAATGTAGACAGCAAATTAAAAAGCAGAGACATTACTTTGCCAACAAAAGTCCATCTAGTCAAAGCTATGGTTTTTCCAGTTGTCACGTATGGATATAAAGAAGGCTGAGTGCTGAAGAATTGATGCTTTTGAACTGCGGTGTTGTAGAAGACTCTTCAGAGTCCCGTGGACTGCAAGGATATCAAACCAGTCAATTCTAAAGGAAATCAATCTTGAATATTCATTAGAAGGACTGATACTGAAGCTCCTATACTTTCGCCACCTGATGCCAAGAGCTGCTCATTAGAAAAGACCCTGATGCTGGCAAAGACTGAAGGCAGGAGGAGAGGGGGATGACAGAGGACAAGATGGTTGGATGGCATCACAGACTCAGTGGACATTGAGTCTGAGCAAGCTCTGGGAGATGGTGAAGGTCCGGGAGGCCTGGCGAGCTGCAGTCCATGGGGTGGCAAAGAGTCGGACACAACTGAGCAACTGAATAACGAGCAACAACCTACTCTTCATGTCAGTTTTTTTTTTTAAACTAGCATTGTTTTCAGAATTTTTTGGATATCATCTGAATAATGAACTGTAAGTCTATACAATAAGACCCCCAAATTCTCTAAATGTGAAGCTAGGATAACCAGATATTCTGAAAGTAAGGGTTAGCAAATGAAGGATTTTAAGCATAAGAGTGTTTTGATTAAATTTATAGTAACTATGCCTGCTTATAGTAAAAAATGGTTTGGGATGGGTAGAACTGGGGTAGAGAGAGAAGCAATAAACTCATCTTCATAAACTGTATCACTCTTTGCCCTACTTCCCTGGTGGCTCCAGACGGTAAAGCATCTGCCTACAATGCGGGATACCTGGGTTTGATCCCTGGGTGGGAAAGATCCTCTGGAGAAGGAAATGACAACCTACTCCAGTACTCTTGCCTGGAAAATCCCATGGACGGAGGAGCCTGGTAGGCTACAGTCCATGGGGTCGCAAAGAGTTGGACACGACTGAGCGACTTCACACACATATGTATTTTTAAAAGACTCATTGTTTTTTCTATCAAAAAGTATTATTCTTCAAATTTCAAGTTCTCTGCCCATTTAATGCAGACTACTATACCAGTATAATGCAATTATACATTATCTTTTTCAAGAAATAAAAAATTAATTCAAAATTTTATTTTCACTTCTTTTATCTTTAAACACAGTGCCTCCCAATACTTTAAGCCCATTTAACCTCTAGGACCCTCAAGAATTTATTTGTGGATAAACAACAAAGTCCTACTGTACAGCACAGGGACCTATATTCAATATCCTGGGATAAACTATAATGGAAAAGACCATAAAAAAGTATGTTTGTATGAGTATAACTGAGCCATTTTGCAGTACAGCAGAAATACAGCATTGTAACTCAACCATACTTCAACAAATTAAAAAAAAAATTATTTGAGTTCTAAGTTAAACTGCAAAACCTATTTTATGCAAAATTTTATGCTTGTCTTTCTGTAGCTCCAAAAAGAGTCAGATCCTAGTTTTTCTATAATGGCTGCCCATGAAAATTAAAGCAATGATTTTGATAACTGTCAATTCTTTACTTGGCCTCTCTAAAGCCTTAATATTGCTGGCTACTTTATCTTCTTTTAGTTTTTATGAACACTACATTCTCCTAGCTCTGTTCACCACCACCCTGACCCAGTTATTTGTTTCTTTCTCTGGCTCTACTTTCAACACCGAAGTTCCCCAAGTTTGTAACCCTGACTCTATTTTTTTCCCCCACTCATTCAAAAAAAGTTTACTAAATGTTTAAATGTTCGACGCATGACAAGTAGTTCCTCTGGTTCATCCATATTCACAGCTACAATGGTGGATTCACCACCATATATGGCTAATATTCACATTTACATTACGACCTTTATCCCAATTCTGAGCTCCATTTCCAAATGCCTACTGAATATTCTGAGCACCTTACAAATGTTATCTCATTGAATTCTCAAACCACAATGGAGAATGTAGAAGCCTCCTGCGAAGCTGATAATGTTGTTTCTTGGTCTGGATACAGTGGTGCCCAGCTTCTGACATTTCATCAAGCTATATTCTTATTATATGTGTTCTTTTCATATATATCACACTTCAATGGAGAATTTTTCAAAAAATTTCAATCCTGAGATAATTATTAGTATTATCTCTAATTTATAGATGAAGAAACTCAAGTACCAAAGGACTGTTTGCCCAATGTCACATGGAAACTAGTAGAGGGAGGACTTCAGAACCAAACAACTACCAACCATATTAAGAATTTAATTCATAGAATTTCTTGGCAGTCCAGTGGTTAGGACTCTGTGTCTTCATTGCTGAGGGCACATGTTCAATCCCTGGGAAACTAAGATTCCTACATGCCACATGGTGTGTCCCAAAAAACCTATACAAACCAAAAAAGAATTTAATTCCTTCTTGCTTTGGCCAACACATTTTGTCTAAAATTACCCTGCCTCGATTTTCAGAATACTGTGAAGACTACCTCAAACCCCATAGTTGAAATGCTTCAATTCCCCATTTGAGTATTTTATTAAAAATCAGTACAATCATTACCATGGCAGTTACCTGTAGGTATACCTGCCTCTACTCTCATTTTCCAGCAGAGTAAACTCCTTGAGAGCAGGGACTATGTGTACTGCAAGTTACTTCCTACAAAAGCATTTTAATGTACTTATTACATAAGGAGACTAATATTAAAAAAACAAAAAGTCAAATGTTCTTTATTTCAATAATTTGCCCTGTGTAAGGGTGAATTAAGAGCTGCACTGTACACAGCTTTCAGAAAACACTAAGCAATGTTGTTCTTGGAACGACAACCCCAATTATGATAGAGTGATGCCAAGGACAATGTATGGATAAGTACTGTAGGCACACTCCCCACCTTTCATCTCTTTCCAGTAATTCTAACATACTTTGTCAGTTACTACATTTATAAGCCGAAGGACTGTTTTCTGATTATCCTGATTATTTATTTGTGAATAACAATTTGGTTGATTTGCTTTTTTTGACAAGTATCTCTACTTAAACAGCCATATATTCTAATCCACTGCCCGTAGCACACAACTATTTCTGGGATCTCTACTGTAAGCCAACGATCTGTCTGTCCCTCTACCAATACCGCATTTTCCTCTTTAATAACATCTTTTGGTCCCTGCTAATATGCATGATATCATGACAAGACTGTCTTGACTACTTTTGGACACATACTCTCTTCACTGTCAACATAAGAATTTCTTTATCAAGTTACCCCCAAAGACTCTGCTGGTTTTTATTGGAGTTACTTTAAATATATGGACTGCTCAGGAGAAAACTGATTAACTTGATAGTATTGATTTTTTTCCACTCCATGAACACAGCCCATCTTCATGTACGTCTTCTTTTATGTTCTTTATAGCCTATTTTATTTTTTCCTTAAAATGTTTTGCATTATCTCATTAGTTTTAGATCTACTTAATAGATTTTATGGCTATGCATAAAGAATTTATTTGAAATATAATTACCTAATCTGACATTGATGAAACATGAATGTTAACCAATATTTCCCTGATCTTAGATTCAAGAAATCTGAATTCTTATTATTTCTCATATTTGTCTGTTAATTATAATCGTGTTACTTGCAAGTAATTACAAATTTGAAGGTCTCTATTAAATTGACACTGAAACTGAGGCTGCCAACTGATACTCAAGTACCTACTTTTAACATTGAGATGCTGCTGCTGCTAAGTTGCTTCAGTTGTGTCTGATTCTGTGTGACCCCAAAGACGGCAGCCTACCAGGCTCCTCCGTCCCTGGGATTCTCCAGGCAAGAACACTGGAGTGGGTTGCCATTTTCTTCTACATTGAGATGATGAAACTCCATATATTAAATGTAGGACAGACATCAACTAAGGATAGTTTTTAGAACCCTTTTAATATTATTATGCAAATCTCTGCTGAACCCTAACATGGGTAAAGTACCTATTGAAAATCAGGCACTAGGCCAGGAAGTTTTATATTTAATCTTTACCTCAAGGCAAGTCAGCTGAAGAAACCAAGTCGTAGAAAAATTAAGGGACTTGGACAAGTGCCTAAAGAGACAGAGATTCAAATCCAAAGTGTGACTAGCTGATTCCCTTTTCATTATAGTATACTGTGAAGCAGGTTACAAAAGCAAAAGCACAGTCAAGAATACACTTTAAGCAATCTATAGAGTGCTATTTTGGCTCACACTGCCCTTAAGGCTATTAATAACACATACAGGACACATCCCTGTAATAGCACTAATCCTTCTGGAAAGAAAATGTTCATTATTTCAAATTCATTCATGCAATATGAACCCTAAGATCTCTAATTCAACAATGGAAGAGTTAATATAATTAGCAGCTGCAGTACATTTTTTTCAGTAGAGCCAGTAAATTTCCATCACTAACATTGGTTTCAAAAACCTGTTCATCTGGTTTTTTCACAGTCTCAGTTAGTGACCTTACTAGTGTTACTTTTATTCTTTCCTCCAAGATACAATATTCTTAACTCTACATTCCAATAAAAAGGAAAAAAGAGAAGGAAAAAAAGAAAATTCACTGGCTAATCAGCCTATCCAAGTTACCTTAGTGATGTGAAGAGATACTCATCCTTTAGGAACAGATGTCCTAAAAACATCTCAAGAATCACTAGATGAGATGACTAGCAGATGTTTAAGCTAATATCCAGACAACAGTCAAAATCCACCTAAACATTTATTATTTAAGAATATTATTATTCTAAGATATGGGGCAATTATTTTGGATTGTTATACAATCATTACTCAAGTTTTTGAACTCAATAAATTCTAGATATTAGAAGGGTAAAAAATGTTGCCAAATGATTATTTTAAATAGCTAACTTTATTGAAGGTAGAATAACATTCAGATAAGAATTATAGACAGAACAAAGAAAGTTTAAGCACAAGCTAAAGATTCAGGTTATGCAGGAAACAGACAAGTATCTTGAGTAGATAGAAAGGTGACAAAAACTGAAACATCCATGGCTTTTCTAAGGAATAAGAGAAACTGGCTGTTTAAAACTCTCAAAGAAAAGACTATGTCCTATTAATAGTAAACTATAATGTGATTACATTAATTTGTATTACATATAGTGTATTTGTTTATGCCACAAAATTCCTTAAAAAACTGAAGAACTTCTATGAGAACTTCTGTATAACTCCCAGTAAGAGAGAAAAAAAACTGATTTGATCCTATGAAACATTAATTTTTATCAAGTTTTTTCCACCGAGAATTATCTTTCTCACATTCTTTGCTACGGTAAGTCCTTACAACTGTTAAAATTGTTTTCTCCAAAATTTATTATAAAATTATGTCTAAAAGTTTTAAAGTATATCTTCTCAAACAAAAACAAGTACTGTACTGAAGTAGGTACCTATCCAACCAAGTTCTCTTTCTGCCATGAAGCCATTCTAATTTTTTTTCACCATGCCTGAAATCTGCTTTGTCCTGCACACCCCAAATAAACATTCTACCAGAAAACATATACATATAAACACAATAATAATTTTTTTGATTTTGTAATTTCCAAGGGGGAAAAAAGCATATGAATCGTAAGAAAATGAAAAGATTACATTTGCAATAGTGGCCAAATGGCACAATAGGTTTATTTGTAGTATTACAAGAAACACAAAAAGAAAAAAAAATAAATAAATACAGAAAGCAGGAAGAAAAATAATTCAGTAGCTGATGGAACATGTAGCACAAAGACTGAGTAAATGCTTATCACAAAAAAATATCTAATATGCATTATACAAAAGAAAAACTTGGTTTATCTAAAAATTATTAGTAGCAGGACTTATATTCTTATAACATCTCTTAAAGAACTTTGCTATTTAGTGTATCATTATAAATCTCAAATACTAACAAGCAAAAAGAAAGCTTAAACTTAAAATAAATTTAATCAAATACCTTACACAGCTGTAACCAAGAAAACTAAGAACCACAATTAATCCTAGACTTAAGAAATAGTTACTTTCAGTTATCTGTACTCTACGACGGGTGAGGCCAATTATTCATGTAATCCGACAGGTAAATGTTTAAGATTTCCTTGAGTTTACATCCTTAAAAAAAAAAATGTATATTTTTGAAAAGTAATCCGTGATCTTCCATGTCTGAAAGTTGTATTTTAATGATTTCTAGACAGGAAGAAAGATGAACATCATCACTGCATTTTTTGCATATGCTTTTACTATTATTTGTTGATCCTCCTTGAACAAGTATTAGCATTATTGAATCTGATTTCTTTCCATTAAAAACAAACAATTCCATGTACTATGTTATGTACAAGGATAAAGTATCTTAAAAATCCAGGTTCGATGCACAATACTGGATGCTTGGGGCTGGTGCACTGGGAAGACCCAGAGGGATGGTACAGGGAGGGAGGAGGGTTCGGGATGGGGAACACATGTATACCTGTGGCATACTCATGTTGATACATGGCAAAACCAATATAATAACGTTAAAAAAAAAGGAACCAAAAAAAAAGTTTTGCCAATATATGCATAAATAAGTAATGTCAAAAGACTAGTCTTTTCTCATTAAAGTGTTAGTCGCTCAGGCGTGTCAGACTCTGCAACTCCGTGGACTGTAGCCTACCAGGCTCCTCAGTCCATGGTATTCTCCAGGCAATAGTGGAGTGGGTTGCCATTTCCTTCTCCAGGAGATCTTTCTGACCCAGGGGTGGAACCCGGGTCTTCCGTATTAGACACACATAAATATATAACAATCAGTTTAATATTTTGGATTGACATAACAGTTTACTAAAACTATTAAGATTCAAAGTAAAAAAAAAAAAAACAAAACACAAAAAACTAGATACAGAAATTCTGTAATAGCTTCCTGTACTGGGATAAAATACATATATGCAAATATTTTCATCAAAAAGTGATTAAGTACCTTTAAATTGGCATTTCCTCCCCTCATTTCTATCTATAGGTTTGCATTAGGAAAAAAACTTCAAACTGCCACAAAGAACTCACTACGTTTTCAGTAAACAGTTAATAAATAATCCAACAAATCTATCATCACTCTGGAAACAGTGTAACAGAAAAATAGTGTTAAACAATTACAATTTAAGTGGTTAAATAGTCTTGTCTAGAACACATAGTACTTGGTACCAGTAGATTTAGGACACATGCTCATTAGTTATTTCCTATTTCCCAGAGAAAGAAAAATGGCTTGATTTTTCTCTCTTCACGTTATTATCAGCTGTTTAAAGTAGCTGAAACTTTGACAGTGTTTAACGATCACAACTTTTAAGCAAAGACTTTTTTTTAACGTTTTTGCTCCAATAATCTGTCATCTCAGTCCTTTTTCTGCAAGTAAGCTTCAAGGTAAGAGGACTTGCAAAAGACGCCACATGCGTTCAAGGCATTCAACAATTAGTAAAATATCAATTTCATCAATAAAATATTTATACATCTCTTAAAAATCAATGGTGTCCTAAACATTGAGTGATTTTAATCGGCAGTGGGTTTTTTTTTTAAGTGATACATAAAATAATGACACCCTTTCCTTTACAATATATGGTGGTGTTTAGTTGCTACTCTGGAGAAGGCAATGGCACCCCACTCCAGTACTCTTGCCTGGAAAATCCATGGATGGAGGAGCCTGGTAGGCTGCAGTCCATGGGGTCGCTAATAGTCAGATATGACTGAGCGACTTCACTTTCACTTTTTACTTTCATGCATTGGAGAAGGAAATGGCAACCCACTCCAGTGTTCTTGCCTGGAGAATCCCAGGGATGGGGAGCCTGGTGGGCTGCCCTCTATGGGGTCACACAGAGTCGGACACGACTGAAGCGACTTAGCAGCAGCAGTTGTTACTCTTGTCTGCCTCATTTACAACCCCATGGACTGTAGCCCGCCAGGTTCCTCTCTCCATGGGATTTCCCAACAAGAATACTGGAGTGGGTTGCTATTTCCTTCTCCAGCGGATCTTCCCTACCCAGGGGTCCAACCGAATCTCTGGTATTGGCAGGCAGATTCTTTACCCCCTAGCCACCAGAGAAGTGCTTGCAAGGGATCATAGCATCTTATTATTCCATGAAATATGGCAATTGTTTCAGAATTACAAGTTTTAACCACAAAAGACAGCCTTATTTTACAGATAAGGAAAATGACAGCTCAATTAAGAGAGAGATACTCCCACTGTCATACAATCAGGAGCAAAACAGACTGGAACTCAGGTCTTTTAGTTCCCAGTGATGTCCTGTCCATTAGAGCACCCACCTTCTGAAGTGAATGACGTGAGAAAACCAGGTTTTAAACTGCCTACTACACAGATATCTAATATAATCTTTCTATATATAAAAAGTTGGTCACTTAGGAGCCCTGTATGCTTATAGCCTGAATCTAGAGCCTCTCAGAATGACTCACAAGTAACAAAATCTAGTTTCTTTCTTTCTTTTGAGAAGATATATAACGAACTACAGACATTTCAGAAATTAGAGCTTCCCTTACTGTAGAGATTTCATATAGGGCATTTCACTAACTCTGTACCTCACTAGCCCTTTTCATTTCTCCGGAGGAGAAAGACCCGCCCAGGGGAATCACCGGCCCACCTGGAGCCTAGTCGCAATAGCTGCAACAAGGCAGTGGGCTCATTTGTCAGCACTAGAAACTTGGCGCATCTTTTCCAGTCTACCAGCTACACACTTCACAGGTGGTTGGTGTGTTTACCTCTCTCCTCACGGGGAAAACTACATCAAGCTAATGAATGCGATGACACCCGCGGTTGGTTTTGCGGGGCTCGGGTGGAGGGCCAGGGGAGATCACGGGACGCGGGAGAAGGCGCCGAGAAAACGACACGTTATCTGGGCTCGGGGCCCGAACACCCGGCGAGCAGAGGCCGCGCGCGGCCCGGGGCGACCCCCACGCCCGCAGAGAGGCCCTCGCCCACTCTGTCCACCCCCAAGTGGGAGGGGGCGCGGAGGTGGGGACCGGCCCGCGGGGCCTCGGCGCCCGCTGCCCGCCTCGGCCCGCCGGGCGGGGGGCGGCGGCGCGGCTCCGGAGCCGCGGGAGGCCATTTTAGCTGCGGGGCCGCCGAAGGCCCGGGCGGCCCTCCGCGGCCCCCAGCCTCGCCGTCTCCTCGCTCCCGCCGCGGGCCGGGAGAGGCCGTGGGCCCGGCCTCTCACGGGCCGGGACTCCGGCGTGCGGGGAGGGAGTGGGGGCGGCGCGGGGGTGTCGCGTCGGCGGGATCCCGGCGGAGGGGCGGGCAGGGGGAGAGGAGGGAAAGAGCGGGGAGCCGTTACCTATACTGGGCCGCAGCCGCCGCCGCCGCCGCCCCGCTGTGGGTGAATCCAAAGTAGTTGCCGGTCGCCATTTTGGCATCTTCCCCCAGCCGGCTGGGCACTGCGGCGGGCAAGGAGAGTCGGGTCCCATGGCGGGAGAAGAGGCGCCGAGGGGCAGAGACGCCGAGGGGAGGGAAGGGGGAGAGAGAGAGAGAGGCGCCGTGAGAAGCCGCCCTCGCCGGGCCGCGGCCGCGCCGCCTCCCCCTCCCGCCTCGCACTCCCTCACTCACTCGCACGCCCGGGTGGCGGCGGCCGCCGCCTCCTCCCCGGAGCCTGCCCCAACCCCCGCGCCTCCCCGCCGCCCCGGCCGGCCAAGGGGCCGGGCGGGGACCCCTGAGGGGCACATTATACTCACCATAGGTGAAAGAAACTACAGGGCATATGGGAATCATGGGCTCGGGCTGCTGCTGCTGAACTCTGAACTCTCACCCGCTGCCTCCCTCCTCAGCCCCGCTCCTCCTCAGCGGAGAACAGACCGCCGCCTCCCGCTGCACTGCGCAGGCGCGCCCGCGCGCGGCACTCTGGGAGCTGTAGTCCCGCCGCCTTCGCAGCTCGGGCGGGCGCGTGCCGGGCCTCAGCCGAGGCGGGCCAGGGGCTTCCTCCAAGAGAGGCGGGTCTGGCTTCCTCCGCGGTGGTGTCCGGGGCGAATCGCCTCGGGCCAGTCGAGAGGAGGAGTCACAGAGAGTGACTGGAGAGAGTGACGTCTACCAGTCTTTTCTTCTTACTTTTCACTTCTTTTTACTGTTGCGTGTGCATCTGTTTTTCTCCCTTTCAGCCCTTTTCCAACCCTTGCACTTTTCATCAGGATTTGAACTGGACTAATCTGGATTCTTTTTCTCTGTATTTCTCTCCTTTCCGCTTCTTGTCCTTAGCTTTTGAAGTGGAGAGGGAGAGACGGGGAGGGGAGAAAGAGAAAAAGAATGGCAGGTGTGCTGTTGCGTTGGCTACCCCTTCCGAATTAATCTCTTCCGGTCGCCTTTCTCTCACTCGCGCCCACTCCCTTGATTCCGAGGACGCGTATGAAGCCTCCACAAAGCGTCAGGCCCCGTTCTGGGTAGTGGAGATAGAGCAGTGAGCAAAACAAAGTCCCCGTTCATACGGAATTTGCCTTCTGGAAAACGGGGAGGGGGGTGGTGGTGAAATTCAGACAATAGCCAAATAGTCTGTCGGCTGGTTGATTGCAGCTTAAAGAATAAAGCAGGGTAGGAGTTAGAGAGCGAGGGAGGTGCTACTTTACTAGGGTGTGGTTAGGGACGCCGTCGAGTAGAGCCCCAGGAAGTGAGGAGATAAACCTGGTGTAGATGGTTGCGGGAAGAACAGCAAATGGAGAGCCCTAAGGCAGGAGTGCTCAAGAGCAGCAAGGAAGTTAGTCTGGCTGGAGTCGAGTGACAGGGAGTCGGGATCATAACGGTCTGCTAAGAGAGCCTAATCTGTCAGGGTCAGGACAGGAGGTACTCTTCCCCCCGTGCAGGCGTGTCTTTGTTCCCTCTGCTTTCTCACTGTTTTCTCTCTACTTTCCCCGCGCATTTTCAACCATTCTCTTTGCTCCTGCAATCCCTCGTCGGATTGTTTCTGTTTCTCCCACCTTATCTCATTTCTTGCCTCCGTCAGTGCCTAGGTGCTGCACTTCACCTCTTCTTCACGGTGTTCACGCCCATCCCCCAGACCCTCTGCTTGGTGTCTGTTCAGTCCCGTCCCGACTCTGGACTGTGGCCCCTCTGTCCACAGGATTTTCCAAGCAAGTTTACTGGAGTGGGTTGCCGCTGGGGAATCTTTCCGATCTAGGGATCTACCTGCGTCTCTTGGGTCTCCTGCATTGGCAATCGGATTCTTTACCACTAGGCCACCTGGGAAGCCCTCTCCTGCCAGAGCAGAGATAATACCTCAGTTCTTATTTGTGCCAATCCTGCCCCCCCCCCCCATACCTCCTACAAAAGCACAGGTTCTGAAATCCTGTCTGCATTATCCTCTTCAGATCAGATCAGTCGCTCAGTCGTATCCGACTCTTTGCGACCCCATGAACTGCAGCACGCCAGGCCTCCCTATCCATCACCAGCTCTCGGAGGTCACTCAGACTAACATTCATCGAGTCAGTGATGCCATCCAGCCATCTTATCCTCTGTCGTCCCCTTCTCCTCCTGCCCTCAATCCCTCCCAGCATCAGAGTCTTCTCCAATGAGTCAACTCTTCGCATGAGGTGGCCAAAATACTGGAGTTTCAGCTTTAGCATCATTCCTTCCAAAGAAATCCCAGGGTTGATCTCCTTCAGAATGGACCGGTTGGATCTCCTTGCAGTCCAAGGGACTCTTACTCTCTTCAAAAAAGAGAAATGTAGTATATGTGAGATAAGTCAATGTCATTGTTTTTGAGAATGCAGATGTTTCCCCAGGCAAAAGTTATTTGTGCTCCAAGTGTGTTGCTGACGGAGGAGGGGCTGGCGGGAAATCTCCTTCACTCAGGATATTAGAATTGCGTTTTAAAAGTAATTTGCCTTGAACTTCAGGGAGCAATCAAGCCTTCAAGGTGCTTACTGTAACTGCTTTGATAAATTTGCACTATTAGTTGCTAGGCTACTTGAATAAAACTGGCGGAGAAAAGACAGGTGTTAATCACCTGACCAAGAAGGTTCTTTTTTGGCTAGTTTTGTACTTGGTTGCTTGGCAGGCATTTGAGGATAGAAGAGGACTGTGGGCACACCCCAATGAGCAGGCAGGTAACTGGAAAGAGTGGGGCATGCCTTTTCTCTTTGGTAACTATTCCTAGAGATCAGGGTGGGTGTGGCACCAGGAAAGGCCTGGACTTGTCCCCGACTTGGGTTTATTTAAGGAAGGAGTTTTGGAAGTAGCTGGGAATCAAGAAGACTCAGGTCCTTTTCTGGGGCATTTAGTAGTGGAATGACCTGAGCACATTGTTTAGCCTTTATGAACCTATATGACTAGAACAACAATATGGATTGTCACAGGATTCTGGTGGGGTTTCAATGAAGTAGCATTTCTATAAAACAACAGTCCTTGTTGTTCAGGACTTCAGACAGACTGATGGGTTCAAAATGCAAATCTGATCAAAGCCCTCTGTGCTTCACCTCCCTCTTAGGATAAATCAAAAGTTCCACATGGCTTACAAGCCCTGTGTGGTCTGACCTTGCCACCTCTTCAGCATCTTCTTTCTGTTAACCAAAATAGTGTGTGGGTCTGGCTGCTTGTTACTCAAAAGCCAATAAACAGGTCAGCTTGGTGGAAAGGAAAGTTTGCTTTATTTCAGATGCTGGCACCTGGGGGGTGGTGTGGGGAACAAGGGCATATGTCCAAAGGCTAACTCCCCCAACCCTGATGAGCAGGGAGTGAGAACTTTTTATAGACACATTGCAGGGGGAGGGTGCTACATGCAGAAACAGCACAGTCTTCTCTGACAGTCCTCTTCAAATTGGTCATCAGTGGTCTGACCAGCATCATCTTGGTTGTTTTAGGTATACAGTTAATCTTCAGTTCCAGGGTCCATTTGTTCCCATTTCTTTGTGGCTAGTTCTTGGTATTGTGGAAGCTCTTGTCCTGGGGACAGTCTGGTCATCATGTAGTTAACTTCTCCACCTGGTGTTTTGGTATCTATAAGACAGCTCACAGGATATGGCTGAGAATATTATCTATGGCCCTTGAGAAAAAGTTAAAGTTTCTTGGCTATGCTGCTTAAAGACTACATTATTATTATTTAATCTCCTTTGACTGTCTTACTTTGTTTTAGTATGTCTCACTTCTCTGATTAAACTTATTTTTTGACTAAAGTTTTCCACAGACAAAAGGCAGGCAGAGGACGTGGGTGGAGGGGTAGATTAGAAGGACTGTAGGGCCCTGACCCATTTTACTCCTGATTCTCTCCATTCCAGCTTCCTTAGCCTGCTATTTACCATGCTCTGTCCCACCCAACTCTAGTACTCGTGCCTGGAAAATCTCATGGATGGAGGAGTCTCGTGGGCTGCAGTCCATGGGGTCGCTAAGAGTCAGATACGACTGAGCGACTTTCACTTTGACTTTTCACTTTGATGCACTGGAGAAGGAAATGGCAACCCACTCCAGTGTTCTTGCTTGGAGAATCCCAGGGACAGGGGAGCCTGGTGGGCTGCTGTCTATGGAGTCGCACAGGGTCAGACACGACTGAAGTGACTTAGCAGCAGTAGCAGCAGCAGTCCCACCCCAGGACTATCATGTTCTTGCCTAGAATGTTCTCCCCACCTCACTTCACCCAGTTAATCCTCGTGCTTCAAGGTGTCCACTCAGCCAACCCCTCCTCAGTCTTCCATGATCCTCTGGCTGGGTCAGACCCTTATTATGCTTTCAGTACTTAGTTGCCCTTGTCACAGAATTATTTGATTAATATGTATTTCCTCCCGTCAGACTGCAGTTTGTTGAAGGTGGGATGCCAATACTGGGTGCCTGGTGGTAGAACTTATTTAGTGAAAGAGCCAGCGGTGCAGAGCTTAATCTTCCTTGGATGATTCAGAAGGCAGTTCAGGAACCTGTAGCACCTCAGGGTCATCATGCTGCTGCTGCTAAGTCACTTCAGTCGTGTCCGACTCTGTGCGACCCCATAGATGGCAGCCCACCAGGCTTCCCCGTCCCTGGGATTCTCCAGGCAAGAACACTGGAGTGGGTTGCCATTTCCTTCTCCAATGCATGAAAGTGAAAAGTGAAAGTGAAGTCGCTCAGTCGTGTCCAACTCCCAGCGACCCCATGGACTGCAGCCTACCAGGCTCCTCCGTCTGTGGGATTTTCCAGGCAAGAGTACTGGAGTGGGGTGCCATTGCCTTCTCCCAGGGTCATCATGAGAAATCATAAATAGCATCTGAGGTCAAAGAAGGAAATGTCAATTGGCAGACAAGGTGGGGCTAGGAGGACTGCCCATAAACTCTCCCGAAATATATCTAATTGCCTTTCCTCACACCTTTCAGTCAAGAACTGGTATCCTTTATTTTTCTGGGCTCCAAAATCACTACAGATGGTGACTGCAGCCATGAAATTAAAAGACGCTTACTCCTTGGAAGGAAAGTTATGACCAACCTAGATAGCATATTCAAAAGCAGAGACATTACTTTGCCAACAAAGGTTCGTCTAGTCAAGGCTATGGTTTTTCCTGTGGTCATGTATGGATGTGAGAGTTGGACTGTGAAGAAGGCGGAGTGCCGAAGAATTGATGCTTTTGAACTGTGGTGTTGGAGAAGACTCTTGAGAGTCCCTTGGACTGCAAGGAGATCCAACCAGTCCATTCTGAAGGAGATCAGCCCTGGGATTTCTTTGGAAGGAATGATGCTAAAGCTGAAACTCCAGTACTTTGGCCACCTCATGTGAAGAGTTGACTCATTGGAGAAGACTCTGATGCTGGGAGGGATTGGGGGCAAGAGGAGAAGGGGACGACAGAGGATGAGATGGCTGGATGGCATCACTGACTCTATGGACATGAGTCTGGGTGAACTCAGGGAGTTGGTGATGGGCAGGGAGGCCTGATGTGCTGCAATTCGTGGGGTCGCAAAGAGTCGGACACGACTGAGTGACTGATCTGATCTGAAAAGGGTTTCTTACAATACAAATATGTCAGCCAGAAAAGATAATATACAAATAACTCTATAACAAAACAGGGCTTCCCAGGTAGTGCAGTGGTAAAGAATTTGCCTGCCAATGCAGGAGATGCAGGAGACACGGGTTCAATCCCTGGGTCTGGAAGATCCCCTGGAGGAGGAAATGACAACCCGGTATTCTTGCCTGGAAAATTCCATGGACAGAGGAGCCTGGCAGGCTACAGTCCATGGGGTCGCAGAGAGTCGGACACAACTGACCACACTGACAGGGATACCAAGAGGAGTATGGCATAATGAATAAGACTGATGCTAGGCCCAGCTGGCTTCAGATCTCAGCTCTGTCACTGCCGTAACTCACCTTAGCCACAACCTCTCTGTGCCTCATTTTTCTCCTCTGTAAATAGAGATGATGAGAGTACTACCTACAGCAGGGGGTTGTTGGTAGAGTTTCACAGTGTTGCAGATGCCTGGCCACTGCGAGCACTTTTTGAGTGTTGGCTATTATTCCAACCACCACCCTCTCCTGTTACAGTAAAAAATGAGCCAAAGGATGGGAATGTATTTTTGTGGCAAGTGGGGAGGGAGACCAAGCCATGTATGGCATAAAATGGGAAGTACCTAGACAGTGTGACGGTGAAAGACCAGGAAGCAGGCCCATCTAAAGTCTAACTTCCCCATGCCTTCTCTCCTCTGCCCTCCCTTCCCCTCTGCTTTCTTCACCTCATTTGGAGGAATAACTGTCGTCTAGAAGATATGTTAAGTGAAAAGATATTCTTTAGAAGCCAGTTAAAATTTTTTCTTGAGTTTTGGCCAATGGATGGTGGATGGTGGATAAACGGATGGCTATGTCAGGACTTTTGAAATAGTTAAGGAACAAACTGAGAACTGTAATCCAGAATCAGATATTAGGGTAATCCACAGAGATTAAATGTATCCCTAATAAATACAGTGACAGATGCTGGAGTGAAAGGAAATTTAGTGCAGAAGATGATGTTATTTATCTCAGGAAGAGAGTTTATGACATAGTAGTCTGTTCTAGGGCCAGGTTTGGTGGGTTCCTATCCTACCCACACCACTTACTAGTTGTGTAGATCTAGGACAAGTTGTATAACCTCTCTGGATCTCAGTTTCTCCAGGAACTAATGATGTCTAGTTTATATGATTGTTGTGGTTATTACATGAATCAAGACCTGTAAAATCCTTGGAACATTGCTTGGCACACAGGAAGTGCTCAGTGTGATCCTTTTGGTTGCCACCAAGACAGAATAGATATTAAAGAATCTCTAGGCATAGACACTCTCTGATTTCTGTCACCCTATTATACTATTTAAAAATTTTTTTTGACATGATATTTAATTCATGTACTGTAAGATCCATGGTTTTAAAATATTCAGTTCAGTAGTTTTTAGCACATTTACAAAATTGTGCAACTCTCAACACTATCTAATTTCAGAACATTTTCATCACACCAGTAATAAATCCTGTATCCATTAGTAGTCACTTTCCATACTCCTCCTCTCAGTCCCTAGAAACCACAAATCTACTTTCTGTCTTTGTGAATTTGTCTGTACTGGACATTTAATATAAAAGGAATTAGACAATATGTGCCTTTTTTATCTGGCTTCTTTCATTTAGTCTTACGTTTTTAAGTTTCACATCTGTTGTAGCAGGCATCCATACTTCTTTCCTTTTTATGACTGAATAATATTCCTGGACAGTGTGTTGAAAAGCAGAGACATTACTCTGCCGACAGAGGTCTGTATAGTCAAGGCTGTGGTATTCCCAGTGGTCATGTATGATTGTGAGAGCTGGCCCGTAAAGAAGGTGGAGTGCTGAAGAATTGATGCCTTCAAATTGTGGTCCTGGAGTAGACTCCCGAGAGCAAGATCAAACCAGTTAATCTTAAGGGAAATCAACCCTGAATGCTCATTGGAAGGACAGACGCTGAAGCTGAAACTCCAGTATTTTGGTCATCTGATGCTAACAGCTATCTCATTGGAAAAGTCCCTGATACAGGGAAGGATTGAGGGCAGAAGGAGAAGAAGGTGTCAGAGGATGAGATGGCCAGATGGCATCATCAATGCAATGGACATGAACTTGGGCAAACTTCGGGAGATGGTGAGGGACAGAGAGGCCTGGTGTACTGCAGTCCATGGGGTCGCAAAGAGTCAGACGCAACTGGGTGACTGAACACAATATTCCATTGTTTGAATATTCCACATCTTGTTTATCATTCATAAGTTGATGGATGTTTGAGTTGTTTGCACTATCTGGCTATTAAGAATAATGCTACTATGAACATTTGTTCACATGTGTCAACTTGATTGAGCTAAGAGATGCTAAGATAACTGGTTAAACACTTTTTTTTTTCTGGATGTGTCTGTGAGGGGTGTCTCTGGAAGAGATTAGCATTTGAATCAGAAGATGGCCTCACCAATGTGAGTGGCCACCATCCAATCCGCTGAAACCCTGAATAGAACAAAAAGGCAGAGGCACTTTCTACCTGAGCTGAGACATCTATCTTCTCCTAACCTTGGACTTGAAGTTCCTGGTTCTTGAGCCTTTTGGCTCCAACAGGGACTTAACAATTTTGGTTCTGATTCTTAGGCCTTTGCTCTTGGGCTGAATTACATCACCTGTTTTCCTGGTTCTCCAACTTGCATATCAAGGGGCTTCTCAGCCTCCATGACAGAATGAGCCACTTCCTATACTAAATCTGTTATACGTATCACTGTATATCTATTGGTTCTTTTCTCTGGAGAACCCTGATTGGTAAAAGTTTTTGTGTGGGTATATATTATCATTTCTCCTAAGTGGGATTGCTGGTAAGTACCAGCCACCCCCTCAATTGCCTTAAAAAAAAGTTCTAAATGTCTCAAATTCTCTTCCTCTTCACAGCCTCTTGACCAAGACCATTTCAACAGCTCACTAATTGATCTCTCTTCCTAAGGATCTAACTCTCTCAAACTCATCTTCCCCATAATTATCAAAGGATGTAAAATTTTAAAAATAGTAGTAATTGTGGGACTTCTCTGATGGTCCAGTGGTTGAGAATTTGCCTTCTAATACAGGGGACTTGGGTTTGATCCTTGGTTGGGGGCTTCCCTGGTGGCTCAGATGGTAAAGAATTCACTTGCAATGCAGGAGATTGGAGTTTGATTCCTGGGTTAGGAAGATCCTCTGGAGAAGGAAATGGCAGTTCCAGTATTTTTGCCTGGGAAATCCCATAGACAGAGGAGCCTGGCAGGTCACAAAGAGTCCAATACAACTGAGAGACTAACACTAACACTGGGGAGCCAAGATCCTACATGCTCAGGTCAACTAAGCCCATGTGCCACAACTAAAGAAACCTGCACAGCAATGAGAGAAAGCCCTTGTGCTGCGATGAAGACCTCGAGCAGCAAAAAAAGAAAAGATAGTAGTCACTGTAAGGAAAACATCAAGGTACATTGCAAACATTTATTTTTTATAAAAACCTATGAGAAGAAAACAACAACTAAGAGGTAGGGACTATTATGCTCATGCCATTTGAAGATGATAAAACTGAGTTCATGAAGTTCATCAGTGGTAGAGGCAGGATTTGTGTCTTGACCAACATGACTCCAGGATGCCTAACCTCTATGACATACCACCTCCCTAGAACACCTCCATGCAACATGTATCTATCCTGCTGAAAATCTTACACAGATTCCCACTGGTCTAAAGTAAGAACATGTCCTATTAGTATACATGGCCATTTCTTATTTATAAACTACTAGAGTGTTCTTGGCCTGGAGAATCCCAGGGACGGGGGAGCCTGGTGGGCTGCCGTCTATGGGGTCACACAGAGTCGGACACGACTGAGTGACTTAGCAGCAGCAGCAGCAGAGCACTTATATTATCAGCTCTTTAGTTATTTCATCCCAAAGTATGCCACACTTTGCATTTCCTGATACACAACAGACTTACTATTTCTTACTCAATGTCTTTTTTTTTCCCCAAGCAAAGAACAGAAGTTCCACAGGGTTGGAACCTATGTCTGTTTTATTTACCTCTAAATTCCCAATGCCTAGGATCCTGGAAGGAACATAAATGTTTGTGGGATAGATGAGCTTAATCCTGTATCCTTTATTTCCTGAGAACAATGGTGTTATATATCTTTGGTATCTTCCTCCACCCTCCTCCAACTGCCAGCTGACACAGTACAAGACATATAAGCAAATGTCAACCTATTTTAGTTATCTGTGCAACTTTGACACTCTAGCATGTGTAACCTGCTGCAAAGTCTCAACACCCAACACCAGTACTGTAAAGGTTTCTTTGTGTCAATAACGTTCTTTGGAATCTGAGCAACCTGAAGAACTCAAGGCAGACACAGGGAACAGCTATTTAGGGAACTGGAGGAAAGTCTGATCCATATTGCAACCTGATTTAGAACTTGATATAATCGTTAATGAGGAATGCTGAAGGTTGTATTGGTTTGGAGCCTACACTCTAGAACAACACTGCCCAACAGAATTTTCTTCAAAGATAGAAATGTTCTATATCTGTACTCTCCAAATGGCAGCCACTAGCCACATGTGTCTGTTGAGTTCTTGAAATGTGGCTAGTGTGACAGAAACTAAACTTTTTACTTAATTTAAATCTAAATACCTGTATATGGCTGGTGACTATCATATTGGATAGTACGGTACTGGAGTCAGGTGCGTGCATGCCAAGTCGTTTCAGTCGTGTCTGACTCTTTGCAACCCTATGAACTGTAGCCCGCCAGGCTCCTCTGTCCATGGGATTCTCCAGGCAAGAATACGAGAGTGAGTTGATGTGCCCTCCTCCAGGGGATCTTCCTGACCCAGGGATCGAACTCACTTCTCTTACATCTCCTGCATTGGCAGGCAGTTTCTTTACTACTAGCACCACCCGGGAAGCCCATGATCTAGGTTCAAATCCTGGCTCCGCTATTTACTCACTATATGACTTTGGCCGATTTGCTTAAACTCCTCACATCCTGGTCTGCTCCTTTAAAAAATAGGAAGAATAATAGTAGTGCTAATCTGACAAATCAGATGTGAGCATAAAATGACTAAACATACACTTTGTACATGGGTCTATCAGGCTAGTACTAGGGTGGCTGGGGAAAGTGGTTAACCCACATCCATAAATGGGTCATCTTGCCCTCTGATTAACAGAGTGCCCTGTCCTCTGAGAACACCCTGTGGTGAACATTCACATCATACAGCAAATTGCCAGACTTCCTGGCTTAAAGCAACAGATTTACACATTATTATTCTGTAGTCCAGAAATCTCACTGGGCTGAAATCAAAGTGTCAACAGGGCCACTTTCCTTCTGCAGGTTTTAGAGGAGAATCCATCCTTGCCTTTTCCAGCTTCTAGAGTTTGCCTGCTTTCCTTGGGTCATGGCCCTTTCCTTTCTTCAAAGCTACTAGCAAAGCATTTTCAAATCTCCTTGTGTCAGACATTGCTGTCCTCCTTTTATAAGAATCCTGGGACGACCCAGAAGGATGGTATGGGGAGGGAGGAGGGAGGAGGGTTCAGGATGGGGAACACATGTATACCTGTGGCAGATTCATTTTGATATATGGCAAAACCAATACAATATTATAAAGTTAAATAAAATAAAATTTTTTTAAAAAAAGGGAAAAAAAAAGAAAACATATACCTACAAAAAAAAAAAAAAGAACTCTTGTGGTTACATTAGATCTACCCAGAAAATCCAGGATAATCTCCCTATCTCAAGATCCTGAAATTAATCATATCTGCAAAGTTCTTTTTGCCATGTTTAGTTCAGTTCAGTCGCTCAGTCGTGTTCGACTCTTTGTGACCCCATGGACTGCACCACACCAGGCCTCCCCGTCCATCACCAACTCCCAGAGTTTACTCAAACTCATGTCCACTGAGTCGGTGACGCCATCCAACCACCTCATCCTCTGTCGTCCCCTTCTCCTCCTGCCCTCAATCTTTCCCAGCATCAGGGTCTTTTCAAATGAGTCAGCTCTCCACATCAGGTGGCCAAAATATTGGAGTTTCAGCTTCAACATCAGTCCCTCCAATGAATACCCAGGACTGATCTCCTTCAGGATGGACTGATTGGATCTCCTTGCAGTCCAAGGGACTCTCAAGAGCCTTCTCCAACACCATAGTTCAAAAGCATCAATTCTTCGGTGTTCAGCTTTCTTTATAGTCCAACTCTCACATCCATACATGACTACTGGAAAAACCATAGTTTTGACTAGATGGACCTTTATTGGCAAATTAATGTCTCTGCTTTTTAGTATGCTGTCTAGGTTGGTCATAACTTTCTTTCCAAGGAGTAAGCATCTTTTAATTTCATGGCTGCAGTCATCATCTGCAGTGATTTTGGAGTCCCCCCAAATAAAGTCATGTAAGAGAACATATATTAGGTTTGAGAGTCATTCTTCTGCCCACTCCTCATGAGATATGAACATTTTCACATTCAGTGACCATTCTGGAAGATCTATCCATGTACCTCTCCCCCAGAACTTCATGTCACATTTCCTAGCCTTGTTTGTTCTTTCCCAGTCCCTGATTAGCTTTGATGGCTTATTAACAAGCATAGATCTGGGAACTTCCCTGGTGGTCCGGTGGTTAAGACTCTGTGCTTCCAATCCAAAGCTGGCAGGGGGTGGGGGTGAGCTGTGTTCAATCTCTGGCAGGGGAATTGGTTCCTGCATGCCACAACTAAGATCCAGCACAGTCAAATAAATAAATATATATAATAAGTAGATATCTGTACTCAGTCTATCTTTACTTACATATGAAGTAAAGAATAAAATGCACACCCCCAATCCTGCCCTCTCAGAGGATTTTCTTTTCCACTGTACTTCAGGGTCACCTGAGTGGGAGGGCAGCAGTTGTCCAATTTCAACTGGAATGGCAGACCATGCAGATGGATCAGTGATTCAGGAGCTTGATTCCCCTTATTTGCCTTCTTCAGTAACTGGTCGTGGGGAATTCCCATGAGGCTGTAAAAATAACTAGAGGAACAGAGTGCAAGGCAATAGGAGCAGGTACCATGGGATTCTGGGCCACCAGCTTGTGATAGTTTACCTGTACCTTCAGACTGCTCCAGCCTCATTTTATGTATGTAAATATGTTAGTCACTCAGTCATGTCCTACTCTTTGTGACCCCATGGATTGTAGTCTGCCAGGTTCCTCTGTCCATGAGATTCTCCAGGCAAGAATACTGGAGTGGGTTGCCATTTCCTTCTCCAGGGGATCGTCCTGACCCAGGGATTGAACCCGGGTCTCCTTCACTGAAGGCAGATTGTTTACTGTCTGAGCTACCAGGGAAGCCCATATATAATATATATAAGCCCATATATGTCAGAGAAGGTGATGGCACCCCACTTCAGTACTCTTGCTTGGAAAATCCCATGGACGGAGGATCCTGGTAGGCTGCAGTCCATGGGGTTGTGAAGAGTCGGACATGACTGAGCAACTTCACTTTCATTTTTCAGTTTCATGCATTGGAGAAGGAAATGGCAACCCACTCCAGTGTTCTTGCCTGGAGAATCCCAAGGATGGGGGAGCCTGGTGGGCTGCTGTCTATGGGGTTGCCCAGAGTTGGACGTGACTGAAGTGACTTAGCAGCAGCAGCAGCATATATATGTATTGCTTCTACTTTGAAAGGCTACTGTATAGGTTTAGTTTTATAATTTAGAGGATAAGATAATACCTAGTTTATGATAGACAGTTCTCATAGTCAACTGGTGTCCCATCTTGTCCAGGGCCCAGAAGCCTCCCAGGCTAGAGGTAAATTTCTCAATATGGTACTTAACTGATTCTAATCTGCTATAGATTGTAAAAGCAAGGAAAAAAACTATAATATTTATAAGACACCATTGATGATGAGATGCATTCCGAGTTCAGAGATGTATCAATGTGAAACAAACAAATAGAATAATCAAAATAAGGTACTGCCTGTTCCACTCTTCCATTGTATGCATAAGGAAACAGGTCTAGAGAAGTAAGTGACTTTTCCAAGGTCACACAGCTCCTTAGTGGCAGTGCCATAGCCAGACACATCTGACTTTCAGCCCAAAGCCAGCCTCATTATTTATTTACATTAAATAATAAATATAAATTTATTATTTACAATTTGTATGAAAACTAAAACCCCAATTTTGCAAAATTAATGTTTTCAGTTCCCTTATTCTGCTTTATGTCAGGTATACCAGGAAAAATAGAGCCTGGATTTTAGGGTCTGTAAGCCTCTTTGGTGTCTCAGCAATAAAGAATCTACTTGCCACTGCAGGAGACTTGCAGCAGACCTGGGTTTGATCCCTGGGTTGGGAAGAGTCGGACACGACTTAGGGTCTAAACAACAACAAACTTTATGGTCTGTACCCCTCATACCCACCACCTGTTTGCCTGGGGCAAAACCAAATAAAATTATAATAAAATTATTTTAATCCCAGTATTCCCTTCAACTTTCTGATAATAAGAACCACCTAGTTAGTTTAGTCATTCAGTCATGTAGCTCATGGACCGGCTCATGGACTGTACTCCGCCAGATTCCTCTGTCCATGGAATTCTCCAGGCAAAAATACTGGCTGCTGCTGCTGCTGCTAAGTCGCTTCAGTCATGTCCGATTCTGGGCAACCCTACAGACAGCAACCCACCAGGCTCTCCCATCCCTGGGATTCTCCAGGCAAGAGTACTGGAGTGGGGTGCCATTGCCTTCTCCAAAAAATACCGGAGTGGGTAGCTATTCCCTTCTCCAGGGAATCTTTCCAACCCAGGGATTGAACCGAGGTCTTCCACATTGCAGGCAGATTCTTTACTGTTTGAGCCACCAGGGAAGCCCAAGAATCACCTAAGGAGTCTGTCAATAATAAAAATTCTTAATTGCAATTGCAGTCCCACTAAGTTGGAATCTTAGACCCTGTGGCCTGGGAAACCATACCTTGAACAAGTTTCCTCAGGTGCTTCTTATCGACAAGGGAGATGGACTATGCCCAGTCCCCTCATTCTAAGGATAAAGTGAGGAAGCCCAGAGAAGCTTAATAATTCACGGAAGATGTATGCTTAGTTGCTCAGTTGTGCCTGACCCTTTGCAACCCCATGGACTGTAGTCAGCCAGGCTCCTCTGTCCTCTGGGGATTCTCCAGGCAATAATACGGGAGTGGGTTGCCATGCCCTCCTCCAGGGGATCTTCCGAACCCAGGGATCAAACCCAGGTCTCCTGCATTGAACCCAGGTCTCCTGCAGTGCAGTGGATTCTTACCATCTGAGCCATAGCTCTACGTCTTCTCTTGGGTAGGCACAGGCTGCTTCTGGAAGGACCATGAACCAAACACCGAACATAGCTTTTGTCTTAGAGTATTGTTCAGTTAGCAAAGCAAAAATTGAAGTTTTCAACCAGCCATGATAAAGATAGTAAGAAAGGCTATATACTCATGAAGTAATTAAACAAAAAATTAGCTTTCACAGGTCTAAAGCATGGCTTCAGAAGGTCAATTAAAATCGATTGAGGTACTGTTGGAAACAAAAGTAAATCTCTAGAGAAAGAAAACATCAAGAATTTTAAATTATTTGTACAAATTTTCATGCATCACATCAGAATTCAATAAAATAATGAATATATAAGTAAGAAAGATATACAGTTTATCAAATATGGACTGGAAATTAACTTTAATTACCTGATCAAAAGTTAAATGACAAAATAGACAATTTTGACAGAGAACTGAAGCCTTTCTTGGGGGAAGGATCCTGGAGGATTGGCAAACTAAGAGGCAAAGAGGTTTTATTTTTTCATGGTATGAAGAAACATTTGTGGTGGTTGGGGAAAAGTTTTCCCTGTATAATGAATTACATTTTCGATTAAAAACCTAGTTCTAGTGTTTCCTTGGTGGCCCAGGTAAAGAATCCGCCTGCCAACGCAGGAGACACGGGTTCGATCCTTGGTCCAGAAAGATCCCACAGGCCAGGGAGCAAATAAGCCTGTGTGCCACAGCTGTTCAGCCTGTGCTCTCGAGCCCGGGAACCACAACTTCTGAAGCCTGTGTGCCCTAGAGCTTGTGCTCCACAAGAGAAGCCTCCACGATGAGAAGCCTGTGCACTGCAATAAGGGGTAGACCCCGCTCCCCACAACTAGAAGAAAACCCATGAATCAAGGAAGACCCAGTACAACCAAAATAAGTAAATAAACAAAATTATTTTTTAAAAAAGAAATAAAGGAATAATAACCTTAATTAAAAAAAAAAAAAACAACAGTTCTATATCAGATTTGCAAACATGTTGGAAATATATAACCATTTATACCCTGACTTTGGCTATATAAATGGCTATATTTCTCTGACTTTCTTGCCTGGAGAATTCCAGACAAGAAGAGCCTGGCAGGCTATATATAGTTCATGGGGTCACAAAGAGTATGACATGACTGAACAGCTAACACACACACACACACACAGAGACACCTGATTTTCCCACTCCCACCTACCTGGAGTCTGCTCTCTGGCTGATAGCCCACTCTGCTTACTTCACGCTCCACCTGTGCAGGAGGCTGGAGCCTAGGCTGGAGGCCAGGCACATTCAAACAGTTCCTCTCTGCCTGAAAGGGCTTGGTGTTGAGTCATCCTCCCCCTGAGATGCAGTGGGAGCTCCAGAGCCCCAGAGATGGCTGCACGTGGCTGTCACTCAGCCAAGGCCTTGCTCACAGCACTCACCAGCTATGCTCCCCAGCAATACTCAGCCTTGAGCACATTCAGAGAGCATTCTGTGCTGAGGGGATCACCCTCCATCCTTGATAGTTTCTAAAAGCCTGGAGGGAAAGATTCGGTATCAGGTGGGGTTGGAAGAATACATTTAATTGTCTAAACCTCAGAGTGTAGAGCAAATGGAACTCTCATAGCTGCACAGGGAGGGCAAATCATTTCAACCACTTTGGAAAACTGGCAGAATCCATTAAAGCTCAACAAACACACACTTATGATTCAGCAGTACAATATTATATATATATATATATATAAATATATATGTTTAACAAAAAAATTTAAAGAATACTTCGAGAAGCAACTATTCTTATAGTCCAAAATTGGAAACTACCCAGATATTCATCAACAGGCAAATGGGTAAAATAAATTCCATTACATTTGTACAAAAGAACAGTATCAGCAATGAGAATGAATTACCAATATGTGCAGCAGCATAGATGGTTCTCACAAATATGATGCTGATCAAAAAACGTCACACATGCATGAGTACAGAATTTTGTGATGTCATTTATATGAAGTTTTTTTCAGTTTTATTGAGATGTAATTGAAATATGCTCTGCAAGTTTAAGGTGTACAATGATATGACTTGATATACTTATTGAATATTATATATATTGTGAAATGATGGACACAATAAAGTTAACACAGCCATTGCCTCACATAGTTATAATCCTTTACATGAAGTTTAAATGAAAACTTGGCAACATTGGGAGTTCCCTGGTGGCACAGTGGGTAGGATTCACGGCTTTCAATGCTGTGGTGCAGATTCAACCCCTGATTGGGAAACAGATCCCACAGACCAAGCAGTGTGGCAGAAAAAAACCCTCCAAGACAAAAAATAGGCAGTATTAATCTCTGGTGTGATAAGTTAGGATAGTGAGTGAGAAGTGACCAGGAGGAGAATGAAGCAGAGTTCTATGGAACTGGTAATATTAGGATCCATCCTAGGAGATGGGTAGCTTTTAAAAATTTAATTTATAAATTAAATTTTTCTGCATGTACGTTTACTTCAGTGTAAAAGTTATTTAAAAAAAAAAGTCTCCATAGAGTAGTGGTTCTCCATTTTATCAAACCCAAATCCCCCTCCTTTATAACAAATGTTTTGTGACATCCTATGTCCTCTCCTGAAATGAAAGTTGTAGATAATTGTACATACAACTTGTGTAATTAATTTTTTCTTTTTAAGATAAAATTTTAATTTTATAATTAAAAATAAGTTAACGTGGAGAAGGCAATGGCACCCCACTCTAGTACTCTTGCCTGGAAAATCCCATGAACTGAGGAGCCTGGTAGGCTGCAGTCCATGGGGTCGCTGAGTTGGACACGACTGAGAGACTTCACTTTCACTTTTCACTTTCATGCATTGGAGAAGGAAATGGCAACCCACTCCAGTGTTCTTGCCTGGAGAATCCCAGGGACAGGGGAGCCTGGTGAGCTTCCGTCTATGGGGGTCGCACAGAGTCGGACATGACTGAAGCGACTTAGCAGCAGTAGCAGCAGCAGCAGCAGCAGCAGCAGCAGTACCTTCAGTTCAGTTCAGTTCAGTCACTCAGTCATGTCCAACTCTTCTTGACCCCATGAATCGCAGCACCCCAGGCCTCTCTGTCCATCACCAACTCCTGGAGGTCACTCAGACTCACATCCATCGAGTCAGTGATGCCATCCAGCCATCTCATCCTCTGTCGTCCCCTTCTCCTCTTGACCCCAATCCCTCCCAGCATCAGAGTCTTCTCCAATGAGTCAACTCTTTGCATGAGGTGGCCAAAGTACTGGAGTTTCAGCTTCAGCATCATTCCCTCCAAAGAAATCCCAGGGCTGATCTCCTTCAGAATGGACTGGTTGGATCTCCTTGCAGTCCAAGGGACTCTCAAGAGTCTTCTCCAACACCACAGTTCAAAAACATCAATTCTTCAGTGCTCAGCCTTCTTCACAGTCCAACTCTCACATCCATACATGACCACAGGAAAAACCATAGCCTTGACTAGACAGACCTTTGTTGGCAAAGTGATGTCTCTGCTTTTGAATATACTATCTAGGTTGGTCATAACTTTCCTTCCAAGGAGTAAGCGTCTTTTAATTTCATGGCTGCAATCACCATCTGCAGTGATTTTGGAGCCCCCCAAAATAAAGTCTGACACTGTTTCCACTGTTTCCCCAAAGTCTGACACTGTTTCCACTGTTTCCCCTTCTATTTCCCATGAAGTGATGGGACCAGATGCCATGATCTTCATTTTCTGAACATTGAGCTTTAAGCCAACTTTTTCACTCTCCACTTTTACCTTCATCAAGAGGCTTTTTAGTTCCTCTTCACTTTCTGCCATAAGGTTGGTGTCATCTGCATATCTGAGGTTATTGATATTTCTCCCTGCAATCTTGATTCCAGCTTGTGTTTCTTCCTTAGTAGGGATATAAAGAAAAAAGAAGAGGGAAAAACTTCTAAATAAGATAATATGTATTTCAGTGTGTTGATATTTGGTCAGGACTGCTCTGGAAGACACTAAGTACAAAAGGTGCTTGCACCTAAAGTGAAAACCTCCATGAGTGCAATATTTGCAAGTGCTGATGGCATCAGGTAATATACTAGCTAATTACTAGGACGCTGATGATGGAGTTTTCTGAAATGGTAAACAATCTGTGTTAACATTTTAAACAGAACACACCCCAACCATCCTTCCATCTCCACAATAATGATGTTCCTTTCAAATTGCTGCTGCTGCTAAGTCGCTTCAGTCGTGTCCGACTCTGTACGACCCCATAGACAGCAGCCGACCAGGCTCCGTCATCCCTGGGATTCTTCAGGCAAGAACACTGGAGTGGGTTGCCATTTCCTTCTCTACCTTTCAAATCTAGAACATGTTAAAACTGTGCAAAAATACTCTGTTCTTAATATCAAAGCCAACTTAGATTCTAGGCTTCTTATAAACACACTTTTCATGTACAGGAATATCCAATTTGATACTGAGATAATCCATTGCCCTATAGAACTGTGTTGTGTATAGCAAGATGTTTAATATCCGTGCCCCCTGATCATTAAATGCCAGGGGTGTCATTGCAACAACCACAAACTTCTAATATCCCCCCAGGACAGGGTCACTTTGGTGGAGAACCATCTGTGTAGAGGGCAACTTCTAGGCCATAAGCCATTAATGTTCTTATTCATGAAGCCTTCAAAGATCTACCAGCATCAAAGTTATCTGATGGGTATAATAATTTAAATAAACTCTCTTAGGTCTTTAAAGCTTCTCTACTCATTGCACTGCTGATCCATCCCAAATTAGGCTCCCTAGGGTCTTTGCTTAATGACAATTTGAGTGTTGATGCCTGAGGTTAAGCACCAATAAGGAGATGAGTAATGAGTAATGTTCCTAGGGACTTCCCAGGTGGCTCAGTGCTAAAGAATCCGCTTGCCAGTGCAGGAGGTGCGGGTTCAATCCCTAGGTGGGGAAGATCCCCTGGAGGAAGGCATGGCAACCCCCTCCAGAATTCTTGCCTGGAGAATTCCTTGGACAGAGGACACTGGCTACAGTCCATGGGGTCAAGAAGAGTCGTACATGACTGAGCAAGCACACAGAAAGTTTAACGTTCATAAACAACCAGATGAAAATTAGGCTGGAATATTTCAAGCTATATCCTTGCCTCTGCCCAAGAGCCCCACTCCCTTTATAACTTAAGACCCCTCAGACATTCCAAATCAAAAGGTCTTCTTGATTTGTCAGCCTGTATGATCAAGAGTTGCACAAATCCGTGTTGGATATTCTTGTCCACTAAATCCTAAAACCTTACACTTCATCTTCTGTCATGGAGAATAGTAAATATTTGAGTGATTATTATATGTCATGCTATATACCTTGTGCTAAGCACTTCACAGGTATCATCTCATTATATTCTCACAACCCTATGAGGTAATCACTATTATTATTCCTAGGTTTTGATGGGAAGAAAACTGAGGCATAGAGCAGTTGAGGAACATTCTTAGGGTCACATAGTTAATTAGCTTAAAAGCTAGGGTTTGAACATATGCATCTGATTCTAAAGCTAGAGCTCTTAACTTTACTGATATTCTCCCCTCAAAGGGGGAGAATACACTTTTGCCAAGCATACCCTGGGTATCTAGAAATGGTACAGCCTTCCATTGGCTAAATGCCTTTTAGAATTCAGCTTGCCTGGGGAGGAGTCTGGTGACTTCCTCCTTTATCAATGAGATTATTCCATTCAGCTTCAAATAACAGAAAGCTGACAGATGAGTGTGAACAATAAGGACCTTTATTCCTTACTGAACATGAAGTCCCAGGGCTGACTAAATGGCTCAGTAATATCTTGAAGCACCCTTGGCCTCACCATCATCAGGGTATTAGCTTTCCTTCCTCATGTATCTTATCTCCTGATTACAAGATGGATCCTTCTGCTCCAATCACACCAGAGAAAGGAAGGGGCAGAATAAAAAGGATATTTTTAAAATTAAATTTATTTCTCCCTGTTTCTTTTTTTTATTATTTTTTAAAATTTATTTATTTTTTAATTGAAGGATAATTGCCTTACAGAATTGTGTTGGTTTCTGCCAAACATCCACACGAATCAGCCATAGGTATACATATGTCCCCTCTCTCTTGAACTTCCTTTCCATCTTTCTCCTCATCCCACCCCTCTAGGTTGTTACAGAGCCTCAGTTTGAGTTCCCTGAGTCACACAGCAAATGTGTTATCTATTGGCTATCCATTGGCTATCTATTTTACATATGGTAACGTAAGTTTCCATGTTACTCTCTCCATACATCCAGCCATCTCCTTCCTCCACTTCCATTGTGTTCATAAGTCTGTTCTCTGTGTCTCCATTGTTGTCCTGCAGATAATTGCATCAGTACCATTTTCCTAGATGTATTAGTATATGATACTTCTTTTTCTCTTTCTGACTTACTTCGATCTGTATAATAGGCTCTAGGTTCATCCACTCATTAGACCTGACTCAAGTGTGTTCCTTTCAATGGCTGAGTAATATTCCATTGTATATATGAACCACAGCTTCTTTAACTACTCATCTGTCAATTACCATTAGGTTTCTTCCATGTTCTAGGTACTGTAAACAGTGCTGCAATGAACATTGGAGTACATGTGTCTTTTTCAGTTTTGGTTTCCTCAGGGTATATGTCTAGCAGTGAGATTCCTGGGTCATATGGTGGTTTTATTCCTAGTTTTTTTTTTTTTTTTTTTTTTTTAAGGAATCACCATCCTGTCTTCCATAGTGGCTGTATCAATTTACATCCCACAAACAGGGCAAGATGGTTCCCTTTTCTCCACACCCTCTCCAGCATTTATTGTTTTTTGTTTTTTTATGACGACCATTCTGACTGATGTGAGGCAATATCTCAGTGTGTAGTTTTGATTTGCATTTCTCTAATAATGAGCAATGTTGAGCATCTTTTCATGTGTTTGTTAGCAGCAATGACCAGGTATGGCCCTGATACTCTAGCATCATCCATTTTCAGGGCTAGTTGATTTGACAGGTAAATTGTTACACACTCCTTAGTGGATTCTGACTTCCACGGCTAATGTCCTGCTAAAAACAATTTTTTATGGCTTTTAATCCCAACTTTCTTTTGATTCTTATTGGCTGATTAACATGCCCACTCTTAAACCCATTATTGGGAAAAGGGGATGGTATTATAATAATTGCCTTAGACAAATCATGATTTATCCACTATAATTCTGTTACCAGAGGTTTCCACTCATTAAAAATAAGGCTTCTGTTAGGAAATGGAATTGCTGTAGTCATCTAGGGCTACCATAAGAAAATTCCACAGTTTGGGTGACTTAAACAACAGAAAATAGGAGGCTGAAAAGGCCAATATCACAGCCCAGCAGGGTTCAATTTGCTTTCTGTTTGGACATGGCTACCATCTTTCTGTGTGCTTATGTGGCCTTTCCTGAGGTGTGTGCTGGGAGAAAGAGAGAGACTCTTCTCATAAGGGCACTAATTCCATCATGAGGGTCCCACCCTTCTGAACTCACCTAGCCCTAATTACTGAAAGACCTCAGCTCCAAATACCATCACATTTGGGGATTAGAGCTCTGACATAGGAATTTTCAAGGGACACATATATTCAGCCCAAAACAGCTGCCAAGTAGGTAGTAAACAACATCTGCCATTCCTTCCCTGTGAGATAATTAGGTGGTCCCAGCTTGTGTAGCAGACTGGGGATAACACTGGTTGCAGGGACACCAAAGTTGTGATTATGGTGAGTGTGTGACTGACAGTCGCTCAGCTGTGTCTGACTCTTTGTGACTCCAGGGACTGTAGCTCCTCAGTTATTTGGATTTTCCAGGCAAGAATACTAGGGTGGGGTGCCATTCCCTGCTCCAGAGGATCTTCCCAACCCAGGAATCAAACCCAGGTCTTCCACATTGTAGGCAGACTGTTTATCATCTGAGCCACTAGGAAGCCCTCTTCCCTTGTGGCTCAGCTGGTAAAGAATCTGCCTGCAATGCAGGAGACCTGGGTTCGATCCCTGGGTTGGAACGATTCTATGGAGAAGGGAAAGTCTACCCATTTCAGTACTCTGGCCTGGAGAATTCTATGGGCTGTATAGTCCATGGGGTCGCAAAGAGTTGGACACGACTGAACAACTTTCACTTTCAGTGATTAGGGTATTCTCAGTAAAAATGAAGAGAAGTGAAGTCGCTCAGTCGTGTCTGACTCTTTGCGACCCCATGGACTGTAGCCTACCAGGCTCCTCTGTCCATGGGATTTTCCAGGCAATAGTACTGGAGTGGATTGCCATTTCCTTCTCTGGGGGACCTTCCCAACCCAGGGATCCAACCCAGGTCTCCTGCATTGTAGACAGACGCTTAACCATCTGAGCCACAAGGGAAGTGAAATCATGTGTATTTAGTCCTGACAAATTCTCATACATTCTCCCTCACAGACATTTAGAGACTCAAACAATGCACAGAGGATGTCATCTTAGCCATCAAGGTGTGGGTTGAGTGTGAGTGGGGCATCACTTCTGTGAGGACAAGTTCTGTTTATTGCAAAGAATTCAGAATGTATGGGGATGTACATAGTCTGCTGTGATTATGGTTTTCATTCTGTCTTCCCTCTGATGGATGAGGATAAGAGGCTTGTAGAAGGTTCCTGATGGGAGGGACTGGAAGGCAATGGCACTCCACTCCAGTACTCTTGCCTGGAAAATCCCATAGATGGAGGAGTCTGGTGGGCTGCAGTCCATGGGGTCGCTAAGAGACGAACATGACTGAGCGACTTCACTTTCACTTTTCACTTTCATGCATTGGAGAAGGAAATGGCAATCCACTCCAGTGTTCTTACCTGGAGAATCCCAGGGACGGGGGAGCCTGGTGGGCTGCCGTCTATGGAGTTGCACAGAGTCGGACACGACTGAAGCGACTAGCAGCAGCAGCAGCAGCAGCAGCAGAAGGTTCCTGATGGGAGGGACTTGCTATGGGAAAAAATGCCAAAGAATGCTCAAACTACCGCACAATTGCACTCATCTCACACGCTAGTAAAGTAATGCTCAAAATTCTCCAAGCCAGGCTTCAGCAATATGTGAACCGTGAACTTCCTGATGTTCAAGCTGGTTTTAGAAAAGGCAGAGGAACCAGAGATCAAATTGCCAACATCCGCTGGATCATGGAAAAAGCCAGAGAGTTCCAGAAAAACATCTATTTCTGCTTTATTGACTATGCCAAAGCCTTTGACTGTGTGTATCACAATAAACTGTGGGAAATTCTGAAAGAGATGGGAATACCAGACTACCTGATCTGCCTCTTGAGAAATCTGTATGCAGGTGAGGAAGCAACAGTTAGAACTGGACATGGAACAACAGACTGGTTCTGAAAAGGAAAAGGAGTACGTCAAGGCTGTATATTGTCACCATGTTTATTTAACTTATATGCAGAGTACATCATGAGAAACGCTGGACTGGAAGAAACACAAGTTGGAATCAAGATTGCTGGGAGAAATATCAACAACCTCAGATATGCAGATAACACCACCCTTATGGCAGAAAGTGAAGAGGAACTAAAAAGCCTCTTGATGAAAGTCAAAGTGGAGAGTGAAAAAGTTGGCTTAAAGCTCAACATTCAGAAAACGAAGATCATGGCATCCAATCCCATCACTTCATGGGAAAGAGATGGGGAAACAGTGGAAACAGTGTCAGACTTTATTTTTCTGGGCTCCAAAATCACTACAGATGGTGATTGCAGCCATGAAATTAAAAGACGCTTACTCCTTGGAAGGAAAGTTATGACCAACCTAGCTAGTATATTCAAAAGCAGGGACATTACTTTGCCAACAAAGGTTCGTCTAGTCAAGGCTATGGTTTTTCCTGTGGTCATGTATGGATGTGAGAGTTGGACTGTGAAGAAGGCTGAGCACTGAAGAATTGATGCTTTTGAAGTGTGGTGTTAGAGGAGACTCTTGAGAGTCCCTTGGACTGCAGGGAGATCCAACCGGTCCATTCTGAAGGAGATCAGCCCTGGGATTTCTTTGGAGGTAATGATGCTGAAGCTGAAACTCCAGTCCTTTGGCCACCTCATGCAAAGAGTTGACTCATTGGAGAAGACTCTGATGCTGGGAGAGATTGAGGGCAAGAGGAGAAGGGGATGACAGAGGATGAGATGGCTGGATGGCATCACTGACTCGATGGACGTGAGTCTGAGTGACCTCCGGGAGTTGGTGATGGACAGGGAGGCCTGGTGTGCTGCAATTCATGGGGTCGCAAAGAGTCAGACCCAACTGAGCGACTCTGATCTGATCTGAAACTGGGTCTTGCTCTGGTGGGTGGGGCCATATGCAGTAAATCTTTAATCCAATTTGCTGCTGATGGGTGGGCCTGTGTTCTCTCCCTGTAGTTTGGCTTGAGGCCAAACTATGGTAAGGGTAATGGCATAAAGTTCCCTTGTATCTCTAATTTTCTTGAAGAGATCTCTAATCTTTACCATTCTATGGTTTTCTTCTAATTCTTTGCACTGGTCACTGAGGAAGGCTTTCTTATCTCTCCTTGCTATTCTTTGGAACTCTGCACTCAAATGGGTATACCTTTCCTTTTCTCCTTTGCTTTTTGTTTCTCTTCTTTTCACAGTTATTTGTAAGTTCTCCTCAGACAACCATTTTGCTTTTTTGCATTACTTTTTCTTGGGGATGGTCTTCATCTCTGTCTCCTGTACAATGTCATGAACTTCCCTCCATAGTTCATTAGGCACTCTATCAGATCTAGTCCCTTAAATCTATTTGTTACTTCCACTGTATAATTGTGAGGGATTTGATTTAGGTCATACCTGAATGGTCTAGTGGTTTTCCCTGCTGCTGCTGCTACTGCTGCTAAGTCACTTCAGTTGTGTCCGACTCTCAGCGACCCCATGGACTGCAGCCTACCATGCTCCTCCATCCATGGGATTTTCCAGGCAAGAGTACTGGAGTGGGGTGCCATTGCCTTCTACAGTGGTTTTCCCTACTTTCTTCAATTTAAGTCTGAATTTGGCAATAAGGAGTTCATGATCTGAGCCACAGTCAGCTCCTGCTCTTGTTTTTGCTGACTGTATAGAGCTTCTCCATCTTTGGCTGTAAAGAATATAATCAATCTGATTTCAGTGTTGGCCATCTAGTGATGTCCATGTGTAGAGTCTTCTCTTGTGTTGTTGGAAGAGGGTGTTTGCTATGACCTGTGTATTCATTGGCAAAACACTGTTAGCCTTTGCCCTGCTTCATTCTGTAGTCCAAAGCCAAATTTGTCTTTTACTCCAGGTGTCTCTTGATGTCATACTTTTGCATTCCAGACCCCTATAATGAAAAGGACATCTTTTTTGAGTGTTAGTTCTAAAAGGTCTTGCAGGTCTTCATAAAACCATTCAACTTCAGCTTCTTCAGTCTTACTGGTCGGGGCATAAATTATAGATATCAAGGGAACATTTCATGCAAAGATGGGATCAATAAAGGACAGAAATGGTATGGACCTAACAGAAGCAGAAGATATTAAGAAGAGTTGGACAGAATACACAGAACTGTACAAAAAAAGATCTTCACAACCCAGATAATCACAATAGTGTGATCACTCACCCAGAGCCAGACTCCTGGAATGTGAAGTCAAGTGGGCCTTAGGAAGCATCACTATGAACAAACCTAGTGGAGCTGATGGAATTCCAACTGAGCTATTTCAAATCCTAAAAGATGATGCTGTGAAAGTGCTGCACTCAACATGCCAGCAAATTTGGAAAACTCAGCAGTGGCCACAGGACTGGAAAAGGTCAGTTTTCATTCCAATCCCAAAGAAAGGCAATGCCAAAGAATGCTCAAACTATCACACAGTTGCACTCATCTCACACGCTAGTAAAGTAATGCTCAAAATTCTCTAAGCCAGGCTTCAACAACACGTGAACCGTGAACTTCCAGATGTTCAAGCTGGTTTTAGAACAGGTAGAGGAACCAGAGATCAAATTGCCAGCATCTGCTGGATCGTGGAAAAAGCGAGAGAGTTCCAGAAAAACATCTATTTCTGCTTTATTGACTATGCCAAAGCCTTTGACTGTGTGTATCACAATAACCTGTGGAAAATTCTTCAAGTGATAGGACTATCAGATCACCTAACCTGCCTCTTAAGAAACCTGTATGCAGGTCATGAAGCAACAGTTAGAACTGGACATGGAACAACAGACTGGTTCCAAATAGGAAAAGGAGTACATCAAGGCTGTATATTGTCACCCTGCTTATTTTACTTAGATGCAGAGTACATCATGAGAAATGCTGGGCTGGAAGAAGCACAAGCTGGAATCAAGATTGCCAGGAGAAATATCAATAACCTCAGATATGCAGATGACACCACCTTTATAGCAGAAAGTGAAGAAGAACTAAAGAGCCTTTAGATGAAAGTGAAAGTGGAGAGGGAAAAAGTTGGCTTAAAGCTCAACATTCAGAAAACGAAGATCATGGCATCTGGTCCCATCACTTCATGGGAAATAGATGGGGAAACACTGGAAACGGTGTCAGATTTTATTTTTCTGGGCTCCAAAATCACTGCAGATGGTGATTGCAGCCATGAAATTAAAAGACACTTACTCCTTGGAAGGAAAGTTATGACCAACCGAGACAGCATTTTCAAAAGCAGAGACATTACTTTGCCAATAAAAGTCTGTCTAGCCAAGGCTATGGTTTTTCATGTGGTCATGTATGGATGTGAGAGTTGGCCTGTGAAGAAAGCTGAGGGCTGAAGAATTGATGCTTTTGAACTGTGGTGTTAGAGAAGACTCTTGGGAGTCCCTTGGACTGCAAGGAGATCCACCTAGTCTATCCTGAAGGAGATCAGTCCTGGGTGTTCATCGGAGGGACTGATGTTAAAGCTGAAACTCCAATACTTTGGCCACCTGATGTGGAGAGCTGACTCATTTGAAAAGACCCTGATGCTGGGAAAGATTAAAGGCAGGAGGAGAAAGGAATGACAGAGGCTGAAATGGTTGAATGGCATCACCGACACAATGGACATGTGTTTGGATGGACTCTAGGAGTTGGTGATGGACAGGGAGGCCTGGAGTGCTGTGGTTCATGGGGTCGGAAAGAGTAGGACATTACTGAGCAACTGAACTGAACTGAACTACTTCACCAATAGTAATTCTTTGATACCCTCAAAAGTCTTCATTTCTACCACATTCACCCCAGATAGCTATATCTGGGCTATCCACTTCTCTGAAGTGTAAAAATTAGAGATTTTTAACTGTAAGCAGTAGAAACCAATAGTTGCTTGTTCAATTAATAGGGAACTTTTTAGAAGAGATTTTAGAAAGCTCACATACTTAAAATGAAAGCATATGGCTTGGAATTGGGAAAGTCAGGCTTGGAATTGGGCAGGAAGAAAGTCAGCTTTGGAGGGTAAAGAAGCAGGATACACAGAAACAGCCTGGGCAGGCACCACTACTTAAAGAATGAAAACCGACTGTTCTCCATTTAATTCTCTGCAGAAGATTCAAACTGGAGGCAGGATCAATTTCAGAAGGATTTCAAATTTAAGTGTGAAGGGGAAAAAAATCAATAAAAGCTTTAGAGGAAAACAGAGGCAAGACTCTTGGACCAGAGCTTCAACATCAGTCCTTCCAATGAACAGTCAGGACTGATCTCCTTTAGGATGGACTGGTTGGATCTTCTTGCAGTCCAAGGGACTCTCAAGAGTCTTATCCAATGCCATAGTTCAAAAGCATCAATTCTTCAGCATTCAGCTTTCTTTATAGTCCAACTCTCACATCCATACATGACTACTGGAAGAACCATAGCTTTTAGGAGACTAACCTTGATTGGCAAAGTAATGTCTCTCCTTTTTAATATTCTGTCTAGGTTGATCATAACTTTCCTTCCAAGGAGTAAGCATCTTTTAATTTCATGGCTGCAATCACCATCTGCAGTGATTTTGGAGCCCCCAAAAATAAAGTCCGCCACTGTTTCCCCATCTATTTCCCATGAAGTGATGGGACTGGATGCCATAATCTTAGTTTTCTGAATGTTGAGCTTTAAGCCAACTTTTTCACTCTCCACTTTCACCTTCATCAAGAGGCTTTTTAGTTCCTCTTCACTTTCTGCCTCATAACTTTCTGCACATCTAAGGTTATTGATACTTCTCCCGGCAATCTTGATTCCAGCTTGTGCTTCTTCCAGCCCAGCATTTCTCGTGATGTACCCTGCATGTATGTTAAATAAGCAGGGTTACAATATATAGCCTTGACGTACTTCTTTTCCTATGGAACCAGTCTGTTGTTCCATGTCCAGTTCTAACTGTTGCTTCCTCACCTGCATACAGGTTTCTCAAGAGGCAGATCAGGTGGTCTGGTATTCCCATCTCTTTCAGAATTTTCTGCAGTTTATTGTGATCCACACAGTCAAAGGCTTTGGCATAGTCAATAAAGCAGAAATAGATGTTTTTCTGGAACTCTCTTGCTTTTTCAATGATCCAGCAGATGTTGGCAATTTGATCTCTGGTTCCTCTACCTGTTCTAAAACCAGCTTGAACATCTGGAAGTTCACGGTTCACATATTGCTGAATCCTGGCTTAGAGAATTTTGAGCATTACTTTACTAGCGTGTGCTGCTGCTGCTACTGCTGCTAAGTCACTTCAGTCGTGTCCGACTCTGTGTGACCCCATAGACGGCAGCCCACCAGGCTCCCCCGTCCCTGGGATTCTCCAGGCAATAACACTGGAGTGGGTTGCCATTGCCTTCTCCAATGCATGAAAGTGAAAAGTGAAAGTGAAGTTGCTCAGTCGTGTCCGACCCTTAGCGACCCCATGGACTACAGCCTACCAGGCTCCTCCGACCATGGGATTTTCCAGGCAGAAGTACTGGAGTGGGGTGCCATTGCCTGAGATGAGTGCAATTGTGTGATAGTTTGAGCATTCTTTGGCATTGCCTTTCTTTGGGATTGGAATGAAAACTGACCTTTTCCAGTCCTGTGGCCACTGCTGAGTTTTCCAAATTTGCTGGCATATTGAGTGCAGCACTTTCACAGCATCATCTTTTAGGATTTGAAATAGCTCAGTTGGAATTCCATCAGCTCCACTAGGTTGTTCATAGTGATGCTTCCTAAGGCCCACTTGACTTCACATTCCAGGAGTCTGGCTCTGGGTGAGTGATCACACTATTGTGATTATCTGGGTTGTGAAGATCTTTTTTTGTACAGTTCTGTGTATTCTGTCCACCTCTTCTTAATATCTTCTGCTTCTGTTAGGTCCATACCATTTCTGTCCTTTATTTTTCCTAACTTTGCCTGAAACATTCCCTTGGTATCTCTAATTTTCTTAAAAATATCACTAGTCTTTCCCATTCTATCGTTTTCCTCTGTTTCCTTACATTGATCACTGAGGAAGGCTTTCTTATCTCTCCTTGCTGTTCTTTGGAACTCTGCATTCATATGCGTATATCTTTCCTTTTCTCCTTTGCCTTTTGCTTCTTTTCTTTTCACAGCTATTTGTAAGGCCTCTTCAGACAACCATTTTGCCTTTTTGCATTTCTTTTTCTTGGGGATGGTCTTGATCACTGCCTCTTGTACAGTGTCATGAACATCCATCCATACTTCTTCAGGCACTCTGTCTAGTCCCTTGAATCTATTTGTCACACCCACTGTATACTCATAAGGGATTTGATTGAGGTCATATCTGAATGGTCTAGTGGTTTTCCCTACTTTCTTCAATTTAAGTCTGAATTTGGCAATAAGGAGTTCATGATCTGAGCCACAGTCACCTCCTGGTCTTGTTTTTGCTGACTGTATAGAGCTTCTCCATCATTGGCTGCAAAGAATATAATCAATCTGATTTCAGTGTTGGCCATCTGGTGATGTCCATGTGTACAATGTTCTCTTGTGTTGTTGGGAGAGGCTGTTTGCTATGACCTGTGCATTTTCTTGGTAAAACTTTATTAGCCTTTGTCCCTTTCATTCTGTAGTCCAAGGCCAAGTTTGCCTATTACTCCAGGTGTTTCTTACTTTTGCATTCCAGTCCCCTATAATGAAAAGGACATCTTTTTTGAGTGTTAGTTCTAAAAGATCTTGTGGATCTTCATAGAACCATTCAACTTCAACTTCTTCAGCGTTACTGGTTGGGGCATAAACTTGGATTGAATAGTTTGCCTCAGAAACGAACAGAGATCATTCTGTTGTTTTTGAGATTGCTTCCAAGTACTGGATTTCTGACTCGTTTTTTGACTATGATGGCTTACCCCATTACTTCTAAGAGTTCTTGCCGATAGCAGTAGATATAACTGTCATCTGAGGTTAATTCACCCATCCAGTCCATTTTAGTTCTGATTCTGAAAATGTCAGTGTTCACTTGTGCCATCTCCTGTTTGGCCACTTTCAATTTGCCTGGATTCATGGACCTAACATTCCAGGTTCCTATGCAATGTTGTTCTTTACAGCATCGGACCTTGCTCCTATCACCAGTCATATCCACAAGTGGGTGTTGCTTTTGCTTTGGTTCCATCTCTTCATTCTTTCTGGAGTTATTTCTCCACTGATCTCCAGTAGCATATTGGACACCTATCAACCTGGGGAGTTCATCTTTCAGTGTCCTATCTTTTTGCCTTTTCTAGACCATTCCTTGGTCTAGACAAGGAAGTGGGAAATGGAGGCAGAGCCCAGAGGCTTGGAGGATGGGGCCTCCCTTTGGGCAGCAGGTTTGAGAAGCAGAGCAGATATAGGCCTGTGGCAGCCATGGAGGGATTCCACATCCCTTCTCTTATGGCTCAGGTTTTATCACTACATCTCCTTTCTTGACCAGGGCCAGCTCAGTTTGCTGGGAAACCCTCCTGGGCCACAGCGCAGCATGAACAGGTATGGGCTCATGCATCTCTTCTCCCAGTAAAGCAGCTTAGCTAGCGGACACAAAGGCTGAGGAGCCAGTTTAGAGGTTTCAGATCAGATCAGATCAGTCGCTCAGTCGTGTCCGACTCCTTGCGACCCCATGAACCGCAGCACGCCAGGCCTCCCTGTCCATCACCAGCTCCCGGAGGTCACTCAGACTCGCATCCATCGAGTCAGTGATGCCATCCAGCCATCTCATCCTCTGTCGTCCCCTTCTCCTCCTGCCCTCAATCCCTCCCAGCATCAGAGTCTTCTCCAATGAGTCAACTCTTCTCATGAGGTGGCCAAAATACTGGAGTTTCAGCTTTAGCATCATTCCTTCCAAAGAAATTCCAGGATTGATCTCCTTCAAAATGGACTGGTTGGATCTTCTTGCAGTCCAAGGGACTCTCAAGAGTCTTCTCCAACACCACAGTTCAAAAGCATCAATTCTTCGGCGCTCAGCCTTCTTCACAGTCCAGCTCTCACATCCATACATGACCACAGGAAAGACTATAGCCTTGACTAGGCGAACCTTTGTTGGTAAAGTAATGTCTCTGCTTTTGAATATGCTATCTAGGTTGGTCATAACTTTCCTTCCAAGGAGTAAGCGTCTTTTAATTTCATGGCTGCAGTCACCATCTGCAGTGATTTTGGAGCCCAGAAAAACAAAGTCTGACACTGTTTCCACTGTTTCCCCATCTATTTCCCATGCAGTGATGGGACCAGATGCCATGATCTTCGTTTTCTGAATGTTGAGCTTAGTTTAGAGGTTTAGCAGTACGGAAATCCAGTGTTCCTGGGGGAATTCTCAGAAAGAGTGCAGTACACAGCTCTGAAGTCCAGAGGCTGAAATTTGGCACTACTGGTGACCTCAACAGGGGATAGAGCAATGGAAACAGAGACCTTGTGTTTTATGTTTTAATGAAAAACAACTGTTTAGCACAGGGAACTCTACTTGATACTCTGTAATGACATATGTGGGGCTAGAATCTTTAAAAAGATATTGTATACATATGTGTAACTGACTCACATTGCTATACCGCAGAGACTAACACAGCATTGTAAATCAACTATACTCGAATAAAATTTAATTAAAAAAAACCCAACTATGACTATTGTGTCAGACCTGATCTAAGCACTTTATGTGTGCAATCTTATTCAATCCTCAATTGCTATCATTCATTCTACAGATAAGAAACAAGGCTCAGGAAATTTAAGGCCCTTGCCCCAGGTCACCCAGCTATTTAAAGAGGCAGATCTGGGTCTTCAATGTTGCCAATATGTCTCCAGGCAGCCCTAAAGAAAATTAATCCTGAATAGTCATTGGAAGGACTGATGCTGAAGCTGAAGTTCCAGTACTTTGGCTACCTGATGCGAAGAGCCAACTCATTGGAAAAGACCCTGATGCTGGGAAAGATTGAGGGCAGAAGAAGAGGGCAGCAGAAGATGAGATGATTGGGTACCATCACCAGCTCAGTGGACGTGAATTTGAGCAAATTCTGGGAGGCAGTGAAGGACAGCCACGGGGTCACAAAGAATTGGACACAGAAATACATTCTACACCTCTCATTGCCTCTTACATAAGCCAGGCAGATAAATATAGACCTGAAGCCAACTCTTTGAGCAAGGGCAGCAATGAAAATGCATTAGTAGTCAAGGAGACACGCACACAGGTACATTTCAAGGATGAGAACCAGAGAGCCAATCGGGATGGTGAGCAGGAGAGAGTGTGAGAAAGTCAGGGTGTGACTGTGTCAAGACAAACGTTGTACACTCTGCACCTCTCTTTTGGAGGGCTCCCCAGTTCGGTTTTCAAAGGTACTGTAACAGGAGGGAAAGGGGCAGGGCACAACTTTTGAAAGAATGACATAGCCCAAGGGCACAACATGAACTGATTGAAATCAAATGGGACCAAGAGAGCAGACAAGACTAGACCTCGATCCTCAATCAGCAAGTGAAATGACACACACAGAGGTACCATAAAGGTTCCAAGGCCTGTTAAAAGACCAAGGAGGGGGCAGTGGCCGAATCCTGGAAATCTCTGCCCCTTCCCCAAAATAGTTGGAATAATCCTCCCACTCATTAGCATATGACATTACCCAGCCTATGACCACAAATTTCACTGGGCATTCACCCTCTGCAGTGGTCCACACTCTGTCTGTGGTGTGTGCTTCTCTCTGTATCTGAATAAATGCATTTCTTACCTCTCACTTTGTCTCTTACTAAATTCTTCCTGCGATGAGACATCAAGAACCTGAGCTTCATTAGATCCTGAAACCAGGTACTGTGGGTTTTGGCTGGGTTTGAGTCCCAGCCATGTGGGTTCAAGTCCCAAGCAGGGTTTTGGCTGGGTTCGAGTCCCAACACATGGGTTTGAGTCCCAATCTGAGGTAAACGGTTTCAGCACCAAGTTTTGACACCAGGTTGATAAAGAGAATCTTTCAGAATTCCACAATGGAGCTTGTCCAGCAACTCCTGCTGCTTTCAACTGTCTTTCGTACACATCAAATTTCTTCAACACTTGCCTCTTATCTTGGACTACAGTTCTTGCTTGCCTGTAGGACTGTGTACATATTTCTTACCCTGGCCTCCAAAACCCTGCATAACTCAACAACCCCAAGTCTCAGCTGCGTCTGTCCTATCTCCCCACCAAGACCCATTTAACAGATACACATTCTAGATGTTTCCATTTTGTTATCTCTTCCCCTTGTCTTTAAGCATTTAAATGTCAGCAACCCTTCACGGCCTAGCTCACATTCTATCACCTCCACTCAGTCTTCTGTATTAGGGCTCCAGAGAGCCAGAACTAGACTATAAAAACAGAATACATGTATATAATATGTGAGTGAAAGTTGCTCAGTCATGTCAGACTCTTTGTGACCCCATGGACTGTAGCCTGCCATGCTTCTCTGTCCATGAAATTCTCCATGCCAGAATACTGGAGTGGTTAGCTGTTTCCTCCTCCAGGGAATCTTCCCAACCCAGGGACTGAACCCAGGTCTCCTGCATTGTAGGCTGATTCTTCACTGTCTGAGCCACAAGGGAAGCCCAAGAATACTGGGGTGGGTAGCCTATCTCTTCTCCAGCAGATCTTCCCGACCCAGGAATTGAACCAGGGTCTCCTGCATTGCAGGCAGATTCTTTACCAGCTGAGCTACCAGAGAAGCCCATATAATAGGTATACATTATATATTAATATACTATATATGTATGTATGAGGAATTGACTTATGGAGTCGGGAAGGTAAGAAGTCCCAAGACCTGTAGTCAACAAGCTAGGGGCCCAGAAGAGCTGACATGTAGCTCCTGGCCAGGTCCAAAAGCTTGGGAACCAGGAGAGCTGATGGTGTAAGTTCTAGTCCAAAAGTTGGCAAGTTTAGGACCCAGGAGGGGGCCAATATTTCATTCTGGGTCCAAAGGTTGGAAAGACTAATGACCCAGCAAGCCATTAGGCAAGAGGAGTACCCTTTTACTCCAGAGTGGGCCAATCTTTTTGTTCTATTCAAGACTGATAGGATGAGCCCCACCCACATTATGGAAGGCAAGCTACTTTACTCAGTCCATAGATTGAATTGTTAATCTCATCCAAAAACACCATTGCAGATCAGACCCAGAACAATTTTTTAAAAAAATATATTTTTATTTTTAAAAATTTATTTGGCTGCTCCAGGTTTTAGTTACAGTACTCAGGATCTTCGTTTTTTATTGCGGCATGAGAGATTTTTAGTTGTGGCATGTGAACTCTTAGCTGTGGCAAGTGGGATCTAGTTCCCTGACCAGGAATGAAATCTAGGCCCCTTGCATTGGGATTGTGGAGTCTTGGCCATTGGACCACCAGGGAAGTCCACAGAAAAAGTTTTGACCAAATATCTGGGCACCCAACAGCCCAGTCAAGTTGACCCATACATTAACCAACACATTTTAAAAATTTTCTTCATTTTTAAATTTGAACTATGTCCTTCAAGCCCCATGTTGTTACCTGGGATTACTCTTGAGGGATGGGATTCCAGGATGGGGAAGGACAACTTCCATTTTTACTCTTTATCCAGTCCCATCACTTCATGGGAAATAGATGGGGAAACAGTGGAAACAGTGTCAGACTTTATTTTTCTGGGCTCCAAAATCACTGCAGATGGTGACTACAGCCATGAAATTAAAAGACGCTTACTCCTTGGAAGGAACGTTATAACCAACCTAGATAGCATATTCAAAAGCAGAGACATTACTTTGCCAACAAAGCTTCGTCTAGTCAAGGCTATGGTCTTTCCTGTGGTCATGTATGGATGTGAGAGTTGGACTGTGAAGAAGGCTGAGTGCCTTAGAATTGATGCTTTTGAACTGTGGTGTTGGAGAAGACTCTTGAGAGTCCCTTGGACTGCAGAGAGATCCAACTAGTCCATTCTGAAGGAGATTAGCCCTGGGATTTCTTTGGAAGGAATGATGCTGAAGCTGAAACTCCAGTACTTTGGCCACCTCATGTGAAGAGTTGACTCATTGGAAAAGACTCTGATGCTGGGAGGGATTGAGGGCAAGAGGAGAAGGGGACGACAGAGGATGAGATGGCTGGATGGCATCACTGACTCGATGGACGTGAGTCTGGGTGAACTCTGGGAGTTGGTGATGGACAGGGAGGCCTGGTGTGCTGAGATTCATGGAGTCACAGAGTTGGACACAACTGAGTGACTGAACTGAACTGAACTGAACATGCATAGGTTATATGTAAGTACTACACATGTTCTTCGCATGTATAAGAGATTTGAGCATTGGAGGATTTTGGTAACTTCAGGGGTCCTAGAACTGGGTCCCTGACAGATACTGAGGGATACCTGCATTAAAAAAAATCTAATTCCAACTACCAGTTATAGAGACTACAGAGGACAGAGGAAGATATTTATAACCATATGATGCAAAATCTATGATTGTTAGAAACTATTCAAGATAAACAACTTTGTTACTTCAACAGATAAATAGCAAATGTAATAAAAAGAAGTGGAGGGAAAACCTATGATTAAAAGAGATTTTAAAAAAGCAACCATTTGCAATGTGTGGGTATTACGTAGATTCCACTAAAAAAGAAAAACTCCACAAAATGAAAAAAGAAAAATTCATAGCATTTAGGAGACAAGTGAAAATTTAAACACTGACAGGACATTTTACACTATAAAGGATTTTTTTTTTCAAATGTGATAATTGTATTGTGATTATGTTTTAAAGATGTGTCTTTCAGGAATTCCTCAGTGGTCCAGTAGTTGGCACTTGGTGCTTTCACTGTTAGGGCCAGGGTTCAATCCCTGATTGGGAAACTAAGATTTTGCAAGCCACATGGCTCCGCCACACACAGAAAATAACCATCTTTGAAAGAAATGTACTCAAACGTTTATGAATAAAATAATATCAAGCCTGAGATTTGCTTCAAAATAATTTACAGGGAGAGGAAGTGTACCAAAGTGTGGATGGGGCAGGATTGATGGATTTCAGATAGGTGATAGGCAAATTGAAGGCTTGCTATACTATTTGGTCTACTTTTGTGTAAGTAAAAAATTCTCCGTAAATAAAAAGATTTTAAAAATTATAATGTGACCAGCACAATTTAATTATAGTGATTATTTCTACCCCAGCAACTATGAAAGATTTATTTTAAGAACTTAGAGGTTCACTCAAAAGATAGTTGAAAATTTCAAATGCTAAGAAATTTTCATCACCATTTTCCTCCTCCCACACAACATAATTGACATCCTGGCCACAGAACTTTTGCAAACCCACACACAATTCAAAGTAAATTGTCAGCTCACTCCTGGTTTCTGGCTGTAACTCAAGCTTGATTTGGCCTTATTCCTTCAGGTTCAGAGTTGAAGCTTCAACTGAGATTCACTCCTACTTAGGGGCCAGACATCAAGCTTAAGCAAAATATGGAAGTGGGTATACTATTTTACCCACCCTGGAAGTAGCATGCCAAGCTTCCCTGTCCCTCTTCTCTGTCCACCAACTCCCAGAGTTTACTCAAACTCATGTCCATTGAGTCAGTGATGCCATTCAACCATCTCATCCTCTGTCATCCCTTTCTCCTTCTGCCTTCAATCTTTCCCAGCATCAGGGTCTCTTCCAAAGAGTCAGTTCTTCACATCAAGTGGCCAAAGCATTGGAGTTTCAGCTTCATCATCAGTCCTTCCAATGAATATTCAGGACTCATTTCCTTTAGGATTGACTTATTTGATCTTGCTGTCCAAGGGATTCTCAAGAATCTTCTCCAATACCACAATTCAAAAACATCAATTCTTTGGTGCTCAACTTTCTTTATAGTCCAACCATTTTTCAAAGATAAGTGAAAATTTTAGTCATTCAGTTGTGTTTGACTCTTTGAGACCTCATGGATTGTAGCCCACCAGGCTCCTCAGTTCATGGAATGCTCCAAGCAAGAATAGCAGAGTAGGTAGTCATTCGCTTCTCCATGTTCCTCAAGGTATCTTCCAAACGGTGGATTCCAGACATATTGGACTCCATCCTCAGATCCTTTCTCTCACTACACTTTCTTGAAGTTATACTTGATAACTTCAAGCTCATCCAGTTCATACCTGCAGCTCTGGCCCTTCTCCTGACTTGCCCAGCCAATGTTCAGGACATTCTCATATAAATGATGGGGAATAGGGTGAATCTTGAATTACCATGTATAAAATAGACCTCAGGATGCTTCCTCAAGACTTATAACCACTTTACTCTGCCCAGCTCAGGAGGTTGTCCTTGATTCTTCTTTCTTCAATCTCCACATTCAAATGCCTACTGAGTCCTGTTGACTATTTGTTGTTGTTGTTTAGTTGCTAAGTTATGTCTGACTGTTTGCGATCTCATGGACTGTAGCTTGTCAGGCTCCTCTGTCCATGGGATTTGACAGGCAAGACTACTGGAGGGGATTGCCATTTCCTTCTCCAGGAAATCTTTGAGATCCAGGGATTGAACCCCGCATTGGTAGGTGGAATCTTTAACACTGAGTCACCATAGAAGCCCCTTGTTGACTCTACCTTCAAACTATTCCCTAAATATGACTACTTCTCACCATTCCTACCACTACCACTCAGTCTGAACCACTGTCTCTCCTCGAGCTACTACAGTAACCTTCTACCTGGTCTTGCTGCCCCTACCTTGTCCTTTGTATCAGGAAGGATTAAGTTTTAAAGATATCAATCCATTCCCAAGTCAATCCCCTGCTCAACTCTCTCTAGGGGCATCCTTTTCCACTTATATTAAATTCAAATTCCTTGCATGGATGACTGGCCACTCTTAAGACCTAGCCCTGCCCACCCCCAGTTTCTCACCCTTCTTGACTCATTGTCCTCTAGCCATCAGCCTTCAGGATAGCCTTTGAATGTTTGCTCCAGTCTCAGGATCTTTATATTTGTTCTTCCTATTCTAGATTGACCTTTCTTAAAATGTCTAAGGGCTTTTTTCCTCCCTTGATTTAGGTGTCTACTTAAATTTTAGGTTCTCGGGGATGCCTTCTTTCTGTCTTGTGTAAAGAGGCCTATGTCTTCTCACCATTCACCCTGCTTTTTAGCACTTCTCATAGCATTATCATAGCATAGAGAAGCGAAAAGCAAAGGAGAAAAGGAAAGATATAAGCATCTGAATGCAGAGTTCCAAAGAATAGCAAAAAGAGATAAGAAAGCCTTCTTCAGCGATCAATGCAAAGAAATAGAGGAAAACAACAGAATGGGAAAGACTAGGGATCTCTTCAAGAAAATCAGAGATACCAAAGGAACATTTCATGCTAAGATGGGCTATATAAAGGACAGAAATGGTATGGGCCTAACAGAAGCAGAAGATATTAAGAAGAGGTGGTAAGAATACACAGAAGAACTGTACAAAAAAGAGCTTCATGACCCAGATAATCACGATGGTGTGATCACTCACCTAGAGCCAGACATCCTGGAATGTGAAGTCAAGTGGGCCTTAGAAAGCATCACTACAAACAAAGCTAGTGGATGTGATGGAATTCCAGTTGAGCTCTTTCAAATCCTGAAAGATGATGCTGTGAAAGTGCTGCACTCAATATGCCAGCAAATTTGGAAAACTCAGCAATGGCCACAGCACTGGAAAACGTCAGTTTTCATTCCAATCCCAAAGAAAGGCAATGCCAAAGAATGCTCAAACTACCGCACAATTGCACTCATCTCACACGCTAGTAAAGTAATGCTCAAAATTCTCCAAGCCAGGCTTCAGCAATATGTGAACCGTGAACTTCCTGATGTTCAAGCTGGTTTTAGAAAAGGCAGAGGAACCAGAGATCAAATTGCCAACATCCGCTGGATCATGGAAAAAGCAAGAGAGTTCCAGAAAAACATCTATTTCTGCTTTATTGACTATGCCAAAGCCTTTGACTGTGTGGATCACAATAAACTGTGGGAAATTCTGAAAGAGATGAGAATACCAGACCGCCTGATCTTCCTCTTGAGAAATTTGTATGCAGGTCAGGAAGCAACAGTTAGAACTGGACATGGAACAACAGACTGGTTCCAAATAGGAAAAGGAGTACGTCAAGGTGTATATTGTCACCCTGCTTATTTAACTTCTATGCAGAGTACATGATGAGAAACGCTGGACTGGAAGAAACACAAGTTGGAATCAAAATTGCTGGGAGAAATATCAGTAATCTCAGATATGCAGATGACACCACCCTTATGGCAGAAAGTGAAGAGGAACTAAAAAGCCTCTTGATGAAAGTGAAAGAGGAGAGTGTGAAAGTTGGCTTAAAGCTCAACATTCAGAAAATGAAGATCATGGCATCTGGTCCCATCACTTCATGGGAAATAGATGGGGAAACAGTGGAAACAGTGTCAGACTTTCTTTTTCTGGGCTCCAAAATCATTGCAGATGGTGACTGCAACCATGAAATTAAAAGACGCTTACTCCTTGGAAGGAAAGTTATGACCAACCTAGATAGCATATTCAAAAGCAGAGACATTACTTTGCCAACAAAGGTTCGTCTAGTCAAGGCTATGGTTTTTCCTGTGGTCAGGTATGGATGTGAGAGCTGGACTGTGAAGAAGGCTGAGTGCCGAAGAATTGATGCTTTTGAACTGTGGTGTTGGAGAAGACTCTTGAGAGTCCCTTGGACTGCAAGGAGATCCAACCAGTCCATTCTGAAGGAGATCAGCCCTGGGATTTCTTTGGAAGGAATGATGCTAAAGCTGAAACTCCAGTATTTTGGCCACCTCATGCGAAGAGTTGACTCATTGGAGAAGACTCTGATGCTGGGAGGGAATGGGGGCAAGAGGAGAAGGGGACGACAGAGGATGAGATGGCTGGATGGCATCACTGACTCGATGGATGTGAGTCTCAGTGACCTCCGGGAGTTGATGATGGACAGGGAGGCCTGGAGTGCTGCGATTCATGGGGTTGCAAAGAGTCGGACACGACTGAGCGACTGATCTGATCTGATAGCATTATCACTACTTATAATTATATACTTATGTGTTTTCATTTTGTGCTTCCTTCCTCTCCTCCTCCTAGGAATGTAAGCTTCATGAGGATGAGCATTTTGTCTCTTTTACCTTTGTATCACTAGTGCTTAGTACTGTAGTATTTGCTAAAGGAATGAATCTTCCAACCTGATATATGCCTATCTCCTCTAGCTGCTGCTGCTGCTAAGTTGCTTTAGTTGTGTCCGATTCTGTGTGACCCCATAGATGACAGCCCACCAGGCTCCCCTGTCCCTGGGATTCTCTAGGCAAGAACACTGGAGTGGGTTGCCATTTCCTTCTCCAATCTTCTCTAGAGAGTATGAAAATGAAAATACTGTTTACCAGCCACTTATCATACTGAGCATCCCAGAGCACAGGCACAAGCTCTGGAGCTCATGTGAATTTCCATGTGGGCCCCCATGGATTCCTTTCTCTCAGGCACCTGGTGCCTGGTGCCCTGGGTCTGACAGCTGGCCTCTAGGATTACAACCCACACTTAATCAGAGAGCACTGACTTTACCTTGGGCTTTCCTGGTGGCACTAATGGCAAAGAACCTGTCTGCCAATGCAGGAGATGTGGTTTTGATCCCTGAGTTGGGAAGATCTGGAGGAGGGCATGGCAACCCACTCCAGTATTCTTGCCTGGAGAATCTCATGGACAGAGGAGCCTGGTGGCCTACAGCCTGGGGCAATCACAGAGTTGGACACAACTGAAGTGACTTAGCATGATTTTATCTTAGAACTTGCTTGCTGGTGTTCTAAAAGGAAAGCAGCTCACCCAACAAGAGCCAGTGCATCTCTGAGGGGAGTCTCAAAGGAAAGGATCTTTAGGGAATTCCCTGATGATCCAGTGGTTAAGAGTCTGTGCTTTCACTGCTGTGGGCCTGGGTCAGGGAACTAAGATTCCCACATGCTATACGAAGCCAAAAAAAAAAAAAAAAAAGTGTTTTTCAAATGATCTTTAGGTCCAGGTGTCTTGTATCTGTCTCCTGGGGAGAGGAGGCTTGTACTAAAAGGAAGAATTAGTCAAGCTTAAGAGGTAGCGGAGAAGACAATGGCACCCCCACTCCAGTACTCTTGCCTGGAAAATCCATAGACAGAGGAGCCTGGTAGGCTGCAGTCCATGGGTGCACTAAGAGTTGGGCACGACTGAGCGACTTCACTTTCACTTTTCACTTTCATGCATTGGAGAAGGAAATGGCAACCCACTCCAGTGTTCTTGTCTGGAGAATCCCAGGGACGAGAAAGTCTGGTGGGCTGCTATCTATGGGGTCGCACAGAGTTGGACACGACTGAAGCGACTTAGCAGCAGCAGCAAGAGCTGTAGGTAACAGCACAGGGTGGTTCTGCTTTACGGTCTTATAGAGTTTTACCCAGGTGAGAAGAAAGTATTTCAGGTCATCAGCAACTGGTAGGAGCTATACCTTGCCTCCCCAGAGGTGTGGGAGCTCTTAGAGGGAATGGTGGGAGCCCCTGGCGCAGTGGGGAGAGTAGAGACCTGGGCACGAGAATCACAGCGCCTGTCTGGTGAGGAGTAACTGTTGGAATGACAGGGCAGCTGCATGGCCAACACTGGGGCTGGGGCGGGGGGGTGCCCGTGAAGGAGCTGGATTAGTCAGGCTTCACTGCAATGATTCTGTTTAAACAAAGAAACGAACCCGGGTTTCAGTGGCTTACAGCAATATCAGCGCCATGTTCGTGTTTCTCACTCTAGGGTCTTCAGCTCAGCTGGGGTGGTACTGCTTCACACTGTGGCTTCACGACTCTCCTGTAGATGACACAGGTTCAAGAGGTCAAACCATAAGTCAAATCATTATACTGTACACCTTAAACATATACAGTGCTGTATATTAATTATATTTCAGGGAAACTGGAAGGGGAAAAAAAAATGAAGAAGAACCCAAACCATGCAAGCACATTTATAACCTCTGCTTAGATGATATTCATTACTATTCCACTGACAAATGACATAGTCGAAGCCCAGATCCACAGGGCCTGAAAATGTACTGCAATACTATGAAGTTACAAGGCAAAGGCTGTGAATGTTTCATTCTACTGCGGGGAGGGATTGGAGCAGCAGGAACGTAGTCTCCCACAGGGCCCATCCAGGCTGTTTGGAGGAACAAGTGAGTTACCATGGAGACACCTGGAGGGAGCAGAGTGATATCTCAGTGGTAAGGGCACACAGCGGAAGACTGCGTCTTTGTTACTGTTCCTTTGATTCATATTCCTTGATTTTTACCCCTGGGCTAAATATGAGACTGCAGAAGCTTTTGAGCCCGTAATTTGTTACGGGACCATGAACTTCTATCTCTTGCAGGAAGCAACAGGGCTGAGGACTTGGACACACAGAGCTGGCAACTTGTGAGATAAAGGGCTATACACCTGTGCAGTCCAATGTGGGAGCCAAGCCTGGTGTGGGAAAAGAAGCACTTGGACCTTCTTCAGGTTTGCTTAAAATTATAGGTGAGACCTTCCTTGTTCTGCATTTATGAGCTTGGTTCTACAGTGTCTCCTTGTTCTAAGAGTTACAGTAACACTCAGTGTAGCTGACGTTGCATGGGAACCAAGGTCCTGTATAACTGATGCTTCCACGGAATGGAAACTTGCCCTTTCAAGTGCCAAAACATTGTTTATTTTTTACCACTTTAACGAATAGAAACTGTTCTAAAACATATAGTTTGTTACCTGTCTTAAAAAATCAAAGGAGTCTAAACTTAATTTGACCCTTCTTTAAAGATTCAGAGCATTTATCTTTATTATTGTGCAACACAGCACAGTTTCTCCTTCTCTGTTTATCTATATTTTTCTTTGTATTCAGCTTTCACTTTCTTTTGGATTATTTGATTCATTTGAGTCCTCAATTTATTTCCTCGCTTTCAATCGATGGTAGACAAGGAACCCACTTATCCAGCTCTATTAGAAACATATGTTAAGACCCATACATGCAAGGAAAAACAGTATTTGAAAAAAGATGGCATATTAAAAAATTTATTTATGTGGCTGCTCTGGGTCTTATTTGCAGCATGTGGTGTCTTTAGTTGTGGCATGCAAACCCTTAGTTGTGGGCACGTGGGATTTAGTTCCCTGACCAGGGATTGAACCCAGGACCCCTGCATTGGGAGCACAGAGTCTTAGCCACTGGACCATCAGGGAAGTCCTAAGATGGCATTTTAAATCCATAGGGAATAAATGGAAAGTTAGCCATGCATTTGGGAAAAAAAATAAAATGACCTCCCTAACTCTGTGAACAAAAAAAAGAACAAAAGAATGTCACTCATTCTACAGTTGCTGCTGCTGCTGCTGCTAAGTCGCTTCAGTCGTGTCCGACTCTGTGCGACCCCACAGACAGAAGCCCACCAGGCTCCCCTGTCCCTGGGATTCTCCAGGCAAGAATACTGGAGTGGGTTGCCATTTCCTTCTCCAACGTATGAAAGTAAAAAGCGAAAGTGAAGTCGCTCAGTCATGTTTGACTCTTAGCGACCCCATGGACTGGAGCCTACCAGGCTCCTCTGTCCATGGGATTTTCCAGGCAAAAGTACTGGGGTGGGGTGCCATTGCCTTCCCCGCATTCTACAGTTATATATGGTTAAATTGTCACCCACTTTAGCAGTCCTCTGGCAGTACATCCTGAGGGGTATTCAGGGTGCAAAAATAGGTTGAGGCAATCTGTGCTTTAGATAAATGGGCCCCGATATAGTTAAAGGCATACCTCAGGAAGAATTTCAGTGACCCCACACTCTTGACTCTTCCTATACATCGGAAAGCACTAAAATAATTAACTTGAGATATCTCTTCTTTGAATTAGAGTTAGATAAGGCTGTGGTCCCTGTGATCAGATTGGTTAGTTTTTGGTGATTATGGTTTTCAGTCTACCCTCTGATGGAGAAGGATAAGAGGCTTATGGAAGCTTCTTGATGGGAGAGACTGACTGAGCGGGGAGACTGGGTCTTGCTGTGCTGGGCGTGGTCATGCTCAGTAAATCTTTAATCCACTTTTCTGTTGATGGGCAGGGCTGTGTTCCTTCCTTGTTATTTGTTCTGAGGCCAAACTATGGTGAAGGTAATGAAGATAATGGTGACCTCCTTCAAAAGGTCCCATGCATGCACTGCTACACGCAGTGCCCCCAACCCTACAGCAGGCCACCGCCGACCCACGCTTCTGCTGGAGACTCCAACACACTCACGGGCAAGTCTGAGTCAGTCTCTTATGGGGTCACTGCTCCTTTCTCCTGGGTCCTGGTGCACACAAGGTTCTGTTTGTGCCCTCCAAGAGTCTGTTTCCCCAGTCCTGTGTAAGTTCTGGCAACTCGATGGTGGGGTCAATGGCTCATGCCCTACCCGGGTCTACTGCACCCAGAGCCCCGGCCCCTGTGGCAGTCCACTACTACCTGTACCTCCTCAGGGACACTCAAACACAGTTCTGTCTCAGTCTCTGTGGGGGTCTCTGGGTCCTGGTGCACACAAGGTATGTTTGATTCCTCTGAGCATCTCTAGAAGGCAAGGGGTTTGATTCTAGATGTAATTTTGCCCCTTCTACCTTTTTGCTGGGGTTTCTCTGCCCTTAGACATGGGGTATCTCCTCACAGTTGCTCCAGCACCATGATAGTCAACAATAGTACAAAATGGAGTACTTGGATGCAATCTTAAATACAACAGAATGATCTCTGTTCATTTCCAAGGCAAACTATTCAATATCACAGTAGTCCAAGTCTGGACACTGACCAGTTATGCTGAAGAAGCAGAAGCTGAATGGTTCTATGAAGACCTACAAGACCTTTAAGAACTAACACCCCCCAAAAGATGTCCTTTTCATTATAGGGGACTGGAATGCAAAAGTATGAAGTCAAGAAATACCTGGAGTAATAGGCAAATTTGGCCTTGGAGTACAGAATGAAGCAGGGCAAAGGCTAACAGAGTTTTGTCAAGAGAACACACTGGTCATAGCAAATATCCTCTTCCAACAAGACAAGAGAAGACTCTACACATGGACATCTGCTACTGCTAAGTCGCTTCAGTCGTGTCCGACTCTGTGCGACCCCATAGATGGAAACCCACCAGGCTCCTCCGTCGCTGGGATTCTCCAGGCAAGAACACTGGAGTGGGTTGCCATTTCCTTCTCCAGTGCATGAAAGTGAAAAGTGAAAGTGAAGTCGCTCAGTAGTGTCCAACTCCTAGCGACCCCATGGACTGCAGCCCACCAGGCCCCTCCATCCATGGGATTTTCCAGGCAAGAGTACTGGAGTGGGATGCCATTGCCTTCTCCACATGGACATCACCAGATGATAAATACAAAAATCAGTCTGATTATATTATTTGTGGCCAATGATGGAGAAGCTCTACACAGTCAGCAAAAACAAGAGCAGGAGCTGACTGTGGCTCAGATCATGAACTCCATATTGTCAAATTCAGACTTAAATTCAAGAAGGTAGGGAAAACCACTAGACCATTCAGGTATGACCTAAATCAAATCCCTCACGATTATATAGTGGAAATGACAAATAGATTCAAGGGACTAGACAGAGTGCCTGAAGAACTATGGATGGATGTTCATGACACTGTACAAGAGGCAGTGATCAAGACCATCCTCAAGAAAAAGAAATGCAAAAAGGCAAAACAGTTGTCTGAGGAGGGCTTACAAATAGCTGTGAAAAGAAGAGAAGCAAAAGGCAAAGGAGAAAAGGAAAGATATATGCATTTGAATGCAGAGTTCCAAAGAATAGCAAGGAGAGATAAGAAAGCCTTTTTCAGTGATCAATGCAAAAAAATAAAGGAAAATAATAGAATGGGAAAGACTAGTGATCTTTTCAAGAAAATTAGAGATACCAAGGGAATGTTTCATGCAAAGACAGGCATAATAAAGGACAGAAATAGTATGGACCTAACAGAAGCAGAAGATATTAAGAAGAAGTGGCAAGAATACACAGAAGTACTATACAGAAAAGATCTTCATGATCCAGATAACCACGATGGTGTGATCACTCACCTATAGCCAGACATCCTGGAGTGCAAAGTCAAGTGGGCCTTAGGAAGCATCATTACGAACAAAGCTAGTGGAGGTGATGGAATTCCAACTGAGCTATTTCAAATTCTGAAAGATGATGCTGTGAAAGTGCTGCACTCAATATGCCAGCAAATTTGGAAAACTCAGCAGTGGCCACAGGACTGGAAAAGGTCAGTTTTCATTCCAATCCGAAAGAAAGGCAATGTCAAAGAATGTTCAAACTACCACACAACTGCACTCATCTCATATATTAGCAAAGTAATGCTCAAAATTCTCCAAATCAGACTTCAACAGTATGTGAGCTGTGAACTTCCAGATGTTCAAGCTCGTTTTAGAAAAGGCAGAGGAACCAGAGATCAAATTGCCAACATCTGCTGGAGCATTGAAAAAGCAAGAGAGTTCCAGAAAAACATCTATTTCTGCTTTATTGACTATGCCAAAGCTTTTGACTGTGTGGATCACAATAAACTGGAAAATTCTTCAAGTGATGGGAATACCAGACCACCTGACCTGCCTCCTGAGAAATCTGTAAGCAGGTCAGGAAGCAACAGTTAGAACTGGACATGGAAAAATAGACTAGTTCCAAATTAGGAAAATAGTACGTCAAGGCTGCATATTTTCACCCTGCTTATTTAACTTATATGCAGAGTACGTCATGCAAAATTCCAGGCTGGATGAAGCACAAGCTGGAATCAAGATTGCCAGGAGAAATATCAATAATCTAAGATATGCAGATGACACTACCCTTATGGCAGAAAGTGAAGAACTAAAGAGTCTCTTGATGAAAGTGAAAGAGGAGAGTGAAAAAGTTGGCTTAAAACTCAACATTCAGAAAACTAAGATCATGGCATCTGGTCCCATCACTTCATGGCAAATAGATGAAGAAGCAATGGAAACAGTGACAGACTTTATTTTCTTGGGCTCCAAAATCACTGCAGATGGTGACTGTAGCCATGAAATTAAAAGATGCTTGCTCCTTGGAAGAAAATCTATGACCAACCTAGACAGCATATTAAAAAGCAGAGACATTACTTTGCCAACAAAGGTCTGTCTAGTCAAAGCTATGGTTTTTCCAATAGTCATGTATGGATGTGAGGGTTGGATTATAAAGAAAGCTGAGCGCCAAAGCTGAACATCCAATTGATGCCTTTGAACTGTGGTGTTGGAGAAGACTTCTGAGAGTCCCTTGGACAGCAAGGAGATCCAACCAGTCCATCCTGAAAGAAATCAGTCCTGAATATTCATTGGAATGCTGAAGCTGAAACTCCAATATGTTGGCCCCCTGATGCGTAGAACTGACTCTCTTGAAAAGACCCTGATGCTGGGAAAGATTGAAGGCAGGAAGAGAAGGGGACGACAGAGGATGAGATGGTTGGATGGCATCACTGACTCAATAGACATAAGTTTGAGTAAACTCTGGGAGTTCATGATGGACATGGAGGCCTGGCTTGGTGCAGTCTATGGGGTCACAAAGAGTTGGACACAACCAAGCGACTGAACTGAACTGATCTTTTCTTTGGGGCTCCCCAGGTGACTCAGTGGACTTCCCTGGTGTCTCAGATGGTAAAGAATCCGCCTACAGTGTAGGAAACCTGGGTTTGATCCCTGTGTTGGATCCTGGAGGAGGAAATGGTAACCTACTCCAGTATTTTTGCTTCAAGAATCCCACGAACAGGAGGAGCTAGGCAGGCTACAGTCCATAGAGTTGCAAAGAGTCAGATACGAGTGAATGACTGAGCACCCACGAATCTCTTCTTTGTGATTAGCAGTAATATTTTACCAAGTTATATGCTTGAATGCATGTATTTTCTAGCCAAAAAATTCCTGTACATACTGGCCCCTCCCAACCTCTTTGCAGCAGTTCCTCAAAACTGTCTGCCAGGCTGTAGTCCTCAGTAAGATCGTGAATAAACTTAAGCTGAGAACTCTCATGTTGTGCCTTTTTCTCTAAGTAGACAACTCTATGTAAGTTCTAGATGGATTTTTACATTTATTTCAAAACCAAAACAACAAACATATTTGGATAAACAGTGGAAGAATAAAATATGGAAGATCTTGAAACAGTGAATACTTTATCAACCAAGATATAAAATGCAGAAACAAAGAAAATTTTTTTAAAAAGTACATTTCGACAGGCTTCCCAGGTAGCATTAATGGTAAAGAACCTGTCTGCCAGTGCAGGAGACATATAAGATACAGATTTGATCCCTGGGTCATGAAGATCCCTTGGAAGAGGAAATGGCAACCACTCCAGTATTCTTTCCTGGAGAATCCCATGGAACAAGGAGCCTGGTGTGCTACAGTCCATGGGTTTGCAAAGAGTCGGCCATTACTGAAGTGACTGAGCGTGCATAAAAAGAAACTTTTTTGTACTACCATAGATATACACCCAATTTAAAAGGCAAGCAAAAGGTTGGAAAGAATAATTGCCACAAATATAAAAGGCAAAATAATAGCATCCAAAATAAATAAAGAATGCCTATAAATTAATAATGAAAAGATAACCTAATAGAAATTTGGTTACAAGAAATGAATAGGAAACTGTAAAGAGAATATAAAAATTGCTGGCAAATGTATAAAGAGATGTTCATTCTACCCATTGATAGAATCATATGTAGCAAAACAACAGAGATAATCATTTTCACCTATCATACTGGCAAAAATCTAAAAGATTGAATGTAACCAGTGTTGATGAAGATGTGGAAAAACAGGTATTTGCCCACATCCCAGCTGAAGTGCCAATCATGTAAGCCCTTTTGGAAAGCAAATTGTCAGTATTTATTAAAATTTTAAATGTTTACACAGTCCACCCAGATATTCACTTCCAGGTAGCTAGCCTAAAGGAAAACTTGCATATATGCACCATAAAATATATAGGAGGTCTTCCCTGAGGGTGTTCGTTGTGGAGAAATTAGAAACAAGCTAAATATCCATCAACAGGGGAATCATTAAACTCTGGTAAACCTATACTATGTGCTGGGAAAACCTCCAGTTTTTTTATTCTAGTTTCATACTTCTAATGGAAGAGTATAGAATTCAAGGAAGACCCCTGACCCGTTCCTCATGCCTTTCTATGGGAAATGGCGATGTCTAAGATTGATGATCACTTTTCACTTTTATGCATTGGAGAAGGAAATAGCAACCCACTCCGGTGTTCTTGCCCAGAGAACCACAGGGACGGGGGAGCCTGGTGGGCTGCCGTCTATGGGGTCGCACAGAGTTGGACACGACTGAAGCGACTTAGCAGCAGCAGCAGCAGCAGCAGCAGCAAGATTGATAAACTTGGGACAATGAACTGGGCTAAGTCCTTTCTTCTTTCTTTTTTGAATAACTTTCAGGGGCGCTGCATTGTGACCTGTTATCCATGGTATGGCAGGCTCTAGTCCTCTAGGACGAGTTGTGACTGAGTGAGGGGGCATATCCAATTTGACCCTAATTTTAGGATGAAATGCTTTTAGCCAAAGGTTGAATCCATATTCAGTCTGATAAAAAAGTGTAAATATGTTAGTCACTCATTGTGTCCAACTCTTTGCGATCCCATGAGCTGCAGCCTGCCAGGCTCCTCCGTCCATGGATTTCTCCAGATAAGAATACCAAAGTGGGTAGCCATTCCCTTCTCCAGGGGATCTTCCCGACCCAGGGATTGAATCTGGGTCTCCTGCATTACAGGTAGATTGTTTACTGTCTGGCCACCCATTTAGTCCAATGCTTATCAGTAAAAACTCATACACTGTGGTCTGCTGCCTATTGTTTAGTTGGTCCTGTTTTAGGGGTGGGAATAAAGAAAAATAAAAAATGACCTCTTTGACTATGAACACCAACAACAAAAAGGACCAAAAGAGTGTCACTCACCTATCAGTTATATAGTGGTTAAGTTGTAACCCACTTTAGTGGTTCTCTGGCAGCACATCCTGAGGGGTATTCAGGCTGAAAAAACAGAATGAGGCAATCTGCGCTTTAGATAGATGGGCCCCTATATAGTTAGAGCATACCACAGGAAAAATTTCCGTGACCCTAGACTCTTGCTTCTTCCTATACACTGGAAGGCACTAAAATAATTAACTTGAGATATCTTTCCTTTGTGATTAGCAGTAATCCTCTACCAAGCTGTATGCTTGAATGTACGTATCTCCTAGTCAAAAAATTCATGTATATACTGTAGACTTCTAAAAACCCAACTACTTGGAACCTTGGGCAATAGAGCAGGACTGGCCCTGACAGCGGAGAGCACAGGAGAGAGTGTACTTCTGGCAGGGCCAGGGTTCCTAGTGGCTGGTCTTGTTATTGTTATAGCAAGGGAAGGGCTGGGGGGTGAGGGGGGTATTGTCCTTGGCTGTTTGAAATATGGCCACTTTTTACATCTGCTTTTAGGGCCAAGCAGGAAACTAACCTCTCTGATTCATTTGGCTTGTCAGTAGGTTGAGTCACAAACCCACCCTGTAGACCAATTATACAATTGGTCTGGCCTTAGTTTTGGATTTTAGAGACTCAAAAAATTACAGCTTTCTTATCAGACTGTGTGTGTGTCTAATAAACATTTTAAAATTAAAGTGTAACATGGGTGCAAAAAAGTGCTCAAATCCTGAGAGTACCTGCTCAATGAATGATTGCAAAGTAAAAACTACCCACATCTGCCACCAGATTCAGAAACAGAGATGTGTTTTATGAATAAACAATAATGCCAATTTCTTGGGTTGAAGTGGAGAAATAACTCAATAAAATTACTATAAATCTCAAAGGCAAAAGGAGGTGCCTAAAAGGTCTACTTAGAAGTCAGAGACTCAAGGAGGCATTAATGTAGGTTTGAAAAATATGTCTTAGGATTGAATAGTGGAATAATAAAATAAGGGAAGAGATTCCCTACAAAGAAGGTTGAGGTCTATGGGATGCAGCCTTAAAGTATGGTCCGCAGACCAGCAGGAGCATCCCTGGGAACTTGTTAGAAATGCAAATACTCCGGCTCTGCTGCGGCTGCTAAGTCACTTCAGTGGTGTCCAGCTCTACCCTAGGCCTATTTCATCGAAGCTCCACAGGTAGGGCCCAGCAATCCCTGTGTTAACAAGCCTGTCAGTGATTCCGAAGCCTTCCAAAAGTTGGAGAGCTATCTGAGAGCATAGTTGTTGTTTAGGCGCTGAGTCACGTCTGACTCTGTGCAACCCCATGCACTGTAGCCCACCAGGCTCCTCTGTCCATGGAATCCTCCAGACAAGAGTACTGGAGTGAGTTGCCATTCCTTTCTCCAGCGGATCTTCCCAAGCCAGGGATTGAGTCCATGTCTCCTGCATGGGCAGGAGGATTCTTTACCATTGAGCCACCAGGGGAAGGCCATCTAAGAGCATAGGCTAGGTGGAATCGGAAGAAAAAATGAAGACAAACTTCTCCACAAAATATTATACTTCCATTTACTCTTCTAAGGGCCCAGTCATCTTTCCTAAAATTCTTTAATTCTAAGAGGCCTGAATCTCCTCTCCTCTTTCCCTATTTTTATTTTTTTAAAATTGAAATGTAGCTAACAATATTATAATAGTTTCAGGTGTACTACATAGTGATTTGACATTTGCATACATTATGGAATGGTCATCACAATAAGTCTAATAACCATCTGTTCCCATACAGTGTTACTGATCACGTTCCTTGTTCTGTAATACATCCCCATGGCTTATTTGCTATAAAACTGGATGTTTATAGCTCTTAATTTCCCTTTCCCTGTTAAGATGGTATTTAATCCTGAATTCTAAAGCCAGCTTGGAGAGTTACTCATTTCCCTCTGATTAGCTTCCATATCTCCTCCCAGGAGGTGCTAGTGATAAAGAATCTGCCTGCCAATGCAGGAGATGTGAGAGAGGCAGTTGGATCCCTGGGTCATGAAGATCCATGGAAGTTGTAAAGAGTTAGAAACGACTGAAGTGACTTAGCAGCAGTAACATTTTGGCTATTATGTATTATGCTGCTGTGAACTTGAGTGTACAGATTACCTGTTTGAGTTCCTGCTTTCCTTTCTTTAGGGTATTGAGTCCCTGCTTTTCTTCCTTTTGGCTATATACTCAGAAGTGAGATTGCTGGATCACATGGTAACTCTTGGGCTTCCCTGGTGGGAAGTAAACAATCTGCCTGCAATATAGGAGACTCAGGTTCAATCCCTGGGTCAGGAAGATCCCCTGGAGAAGGAAATGGCAACCCACTCCAGTATTCTTGTCTGGAGAATCCCATGGACATAGAAGACTGGTGGGCTACAGTCCATGGGGTCGCAAAGAGTTGGACACGATTGAGTGATTAACACATTTACATGGTAACTGTATTTTTAATTTTTTGAGCAAACCCATGCTATTTTCTGTAGCAGGTATACCGTTTTATGTATTCAACAGCAATGCCAAGAGTTCCAATTTTTCCATATTCTCCCCAACATTTATTTTCTGTTTTTATTTTAGTTTCTTAGTAACAATCATCCTAATGAGGGTGAGGTGATAATTCTATAGTTTTGATTTGTATTTCCCTAATGATTCATGATGTTGAGCATCTTTTCATGTACTTATTGATCTTCTATATATCTTCTTTGTAGAAATGTCTATTTAAGTCTGTTGCTGCTGCTGCTGCTAAGTCGCTTCAGTCGTGTCCGACTCTGCGACCCCATAGACGGAAGCTCACCAGGCTCCCCTGTCCCTGGGATTCTCCAGGCAAGAACACTGGAGTGGGTTGCCATTTCCTTCTCCAATGCATGAAAGCGAAAAGTGAAAGTGAAGCCGCTCAGTCGTGTCCGACTCTTAGCGACCCCATGGACTGGAGCCTACCAGGCTCCTCCATCCATGGGATTTTCCAGGCAAAAGTACTGGGGTGGGGTGCCATTGCCTTCCCCGATTTAAGTCTGTTAGAGTTCTCTAAAGAAATAATCAATAGGATATGAGAGATAGATAGATGTAAGAGGAGATTTATTATTAGAATTGGCTCATGCTCTATGGAGGCCAAGAAGTGCCATGAACTGCTGTATTCAGGCTGGAGAACCAGGAAATCCAATTCAGTCTGGGTCTCAGGACCTGAGAACTAGGAGCTGTCATATCCGATTGCAAAGGAAGATAAGCTTCCCAGCCTTCAGAGGATTGGATGATGCCAGCCTACGTTGGTAAGAGCTCATCTTCTTCACTCAGTCTACTGATTGGGATGCTAATCTCTTCTGAAGAAATCCTCAAAGACATAAGCTGAAATACTGTTTACCAGCTATCTGGGTACCCCTTAACTCAGTCAAGATGACGCACGACTTCAACCATCACAAAATCCTTTGACCGATTTTTAAAAAATAATTATGTTAAAATACATTATTATTATTTATTTTGATGCTTTGCCCATTTTTAATTAGGTTGTTTGCTTTTGTTGTTGAGTTGCAGGAGTTCTTTGTACATTCTGAATATGAACCTCTTGTCAGATATATGATTTGCAGTCCCATAGGTTGCCTTTTCATTTTGTTAATAGTATCCTTTGATACACAAACAGTTTTAATTCTGACGAAGTCTAATTTTGCCTATTTTTATTTTTGCTGTTGTCTGTGTTTTTGGTGTCGTATCAAAGACATTATTGCCAAATCCAACATTATAAATCTTTTCCTTATATTTTCTACCAGTTTAGCTTTTACACACGTGTCTTTACTCCATTTTCTGGTATTTTGTATATGGTATTAGGTAAGGGTGCAATTTTATTTCTTTGAATGTGGGTATCCAATTTTTTTCCCAGAACTGTTTAAAAAAATGTTATTTTCCCATTTAATGGTCTTGGTATCCTTGCTGAAAATCACCTGATTTGTGGGCTTTCTATTCTAGTCTATTGATCTATATGTCTGTCTTTATACCAGTGCCACCCTGCTTTTGATTACTGTAGCTTTGTAGTAAGTTTTTTTTTAATTTCAGTTTTATTGAGGTATAGTTCACACATAAAATTGTAAGATATTTAAAGTGTACATTGTGGTGATTTGATGTACATATACATTGTGAAAGGATTCTCTCCTAGTTAATTAACACATCCATAACCTCACATGTTCATCTTTTTCTTTTATTGGTGAGAGCATTTATGTTCTACTCTCGGCAAATTTCAATTATATAATACTATATACCAATTATGTTAGTATACCAATTATATATACCAGTTATATAATTATATATACCAATTATATATATATCAGTTATATAAAATACTAATTATGTGCTGTGCTCAGTCACTCAGTCGTGTCTGACTCATTGCAACCCCATGGACTGTAGCCCTCCAGGATCCTCTGTCCATGGGATTTTCCAGGCAAGAATACTGGAGTTGGTTGCCATTTCCTACTTCAGGGGATCTTCCTGACTCAGGGATTGAACCCATGTCTCCTGTGTCTCCTGCATTAACAGGTGGATTTTTGACCACTGTGCCACCTGGGAAGTCTGTATACCAACTATAGTCACCTGTTTTACATTAGGTCCTCAGACCTTATTCATCTTATAGCTGAAAGTTTCTACCCTTTTACCAACCTCTATTACCGGGTAAACCATGTTTCTGTCCTCTGTTTCTATAAACTTGACTCCCCAGCCAGTATATGGAAACAAGTGAAGTATCTATCCATCAATAGATGAATGGAGATATATATTTATATGAATAGATGTATATATAGACACACACACACACAGGAATATTACTCAGTCACGAGATAGAAGGAAATCCTGCCATTTGTGACAATATGGATGGGACTTGAGGGCATTATGCTAGGTAAAATAAGCCAAACAGAGAAAGACAAATGCTGCATGATGTCACTTATATGTGTTTTCTTTAAAAAAAAAAAAAAAAGGACTTCCCTGGTGACTCAAATGGTAAAGAATCTGCCTGCAATGTGGGAGACCTGGGTTCGATCCCTGGATTGGGAAGATCCCCTGGAGGAGAACATGGCAACCCACTCCAGTATTCTTGCCTGGAGAATCCCCATGAACAGAAGAGCCAGATGGGCTTACAGTCCATGGGGTCGCAAAGAGTTGGACAAAACTGACTGACACCATTTATTGAAGAGGCCATCCTTTCCTCACTGTATATTCTTGGCTCTTTTATTGCCTTCTTTCTCCATTGAGCCCAGACTTAGGACAAAAAGAAAGGAATATTATTTTGGCTTTCTGAACTCCCAATACTATAGAATAGTAGTTTGTTGCTCTTGTTTAGTCTCTTAGTCGTGTCTGACTCTTTTGCAACCTCGTGGACTGTATCCCGCCAGGCTCCTCTGTCCATGGCATTTCCCAGGCAAGAATAATGGAGTGGGTTGTCATTTCCTTCTCCAGGGGATCTTCCTAACCCAGGGATTGAGTTTGTGTCTCCTGAATTGCAGGCTGATTCTTTACTGCTGAGTCACTGGGGAAGCCCTGGAGGAGCCTCTGTATAGAATAGTATACAGAGTTAAAAAGAACTAAATGGCTCCATATAGAAAGATTTGATTGAAGAAATCCTATTATTAGTTTAAAAAATCATGCTGTAAAAGAAATCAGGTACTATATGATTGTGTTTTTTTAGGAAAAGCTCTATAAGCTTATAATTCTCTATATTTGTCCATGTACAGTTATATATGTAAGTACATTGTAGAAAGTTCTGGGAGGACATGCTCCAAATTAACAACAGTGACTTCTGTATGTTGTATTGGATTTAAAAAAAAAAAATAGAATAAATACATATAATGTAAAAATGAGTCTCGCAGGCGAGTCAAGTGTCTGGCTGAAAGCCCAAAGCCCTTTTTAGAGGCCTATTTTTATTATTTCTTGCTTAGGAGTTGAACCCTGGCACTCTGCAGTGAAGGTGTAGAGTCTTAACCCCTGGACTGCCGGGGAAGTCGGTGGACTTGATTTTTACGGAGTGCTTTCTGTGACAGGCACTGGTGGCTTGGCCTGGTTCAGTGTTCAGCTTAGGGCCAGGCAGGAACTGTGCTTTTAAGGGGTTGCGGCACGTCTGCATTTGCGACGTACCCACAATGAGGTATGTAGAATGAAGTGTGAGGATGCCACCAGAACTATGACAGCATCTGATGCACCTGCAGACCTGTCCCTGAAAAATCTCTGTATGTGTGTGGAGTGCGGAAATGCAAGGATATTCAAACTCCGGATTTTCTCCTTCTCTTTGAGGTACGTTGTAGTTTACCTTCAAACCACCAGGGGGCACACGCATTTAGGGCAGAGATCCGGCTTGGGTCTGGGCGGGAGCCGGGGTGGTGTTGGGGGATGGGGAGGACTAATTACTTCCAAGTGCGGGGGACTCAGGGGCCTCTTCCCCGAGGCCAAAGAAATTAACTCTTCAATTGGCCAATTGGGTTGTCTTTTTGAAAATTGGTTTCTGCCCTATGGCTACCGGCTCTAAAACAGGTTTCTAAAAACAGTGTATTAACAAATGTTATTTAACTTTTTTTTTTTTTCCAATTTGATTCTTGATAATCCCAACTTTCAACTGAAAGCTCTTGGAGCTGATTGCTTCTTTCTCACATGTTAACTTTTAAGTCCTCTGCAAATATGGCAAAAAATGAGTGAGGGAGGAGGCCACCATTTGTCCTCATTTTTGTCGTGAAAAATTAAATCACACACAAAAGGACGTATCCTCTTGTAAACGGAAAAAAAAAAAAGGCACAGAAATTCCTGGAAGCAACACTCCATCTTTTGTTCGTTTTGTTTGTTTTGATTTAAGGTTTTGAGCAGATGGCCTGGCTGCATCAAATAGACACAAACTCGGAGCTGACTAGAAACGAGTTCACCGGGAATTCAGGAGAGCGGGCGGTGCGCACAGCTCACCCCATCTCCCTGGGGCTCCATTTCACGGAGTGTAGTCAGCCTACCGCGTTCATCTGAACCACATGGGGGCAAGGAGGCTTGTGAAAATGTGGCTTTCTGGACTGCATCCCAACCTATTGAATCAGAAGCTAAATCTCTGAATCTACTTTTTTAAACAAGTTGCCTAGTTGATTTCTTGTGAATGTACATTACTTTTGATGAGAGGTAGGCATCCTGGGGTGATATAAGAGGGGGACATGTGACACCTAGGGATATTTGTGTATTTCAGGGACCTTCAGTTCAGTCGCTCAGTCGTGTCCGACTCTTCGTGACCCCATGAATCGCAGCACACCAGGCCTCCCTGTCCATCACCAACTCCCGGAGTTCACTCAGACTCATGTCCATCGAGTCAGTGATGCCATCCAGCCATCTTTGGGTAAAGGTCACCTCTCTCAGGAAGCTGCTCCCTGTGGAAAACAAAGCAGCTGGAAGCTTGACCTAAGGATGCCAGGAGAGGCTGTGAGGCTGTTAGGTCTGGCTGTGGCTGGTCATCAGAAAGCGTTTGGAGGGAGAAATGGGGATTATTGGACAGTACAGGAAGTTGCTCTGAAGCATCCCTGAGGAATTTTTGTTCTCCAGTACTCAGAAGCACCCAGAAATTCCAGGAAATAAAATCCAACAAAATTGGTACCTTCTGCAGAGCACCTGTGAAAAAGTCCTCTTCTTCCCAAATATCTCCCTTACTACGGGAAGTCTCACTTAATCATGCTTCCTGGAATTTCACCAAGTATAGCTTCATTTGTGTGGGATTTTTGTTTTGTTTTAAAATCTCCTTTTCAAATGCAAATCCCCCTGGGAAAATGAAGCTTCTATTCACACATTGGAGGGAATTTGCTTATTACCTCTTACTGCATAATTGTGATCTCTCACACTAAGAAGAAAAGGAAACATTTTTACTGAATTGAGAGGAAGAGGACTTTTAGAGCCAGGAAAGCTTAATGAGGGTAGAAAAGTGGGAATAGGACATTGATTCCAGGGACATTCTTGGCAGGGAAAACGCCAAGAGCTGCTTCAAGCCCTGGAATAATCCTAGCCAGAAGAAATGAGAAATAATGAGTACTGAGAGTGGGCTCTTGACACTCTGGAAATGAATTGTCCAAGGAGACATACATGCTTACGAAGCAAAAGACTTTATTGGAAAGGGGCACACAGGTGGGGAGCAGTAAAGTAAGGGGCCCAGGAGAACTGCTCTGCCAGGTGGCTTGCAGTCTCAGGTTTTATGGTGATAGGATTAGTTTCCAGGTTGTCTTTGGCTGATCATTATGACTCAGGGTCCTTCCTGGTGGTGCACGCATTGCTCAGCTAGGATGGATGCCAGCAAGAAGGATTCTGGGAGGTGGAAGGACACGTGATGTCTCCTTTTGACCTTTCCCGAATTCTTTTGGTTGGTAGTGGCTTGTTAGTTACTTATTCCTTACCAGGACCTCTAGTAAAATATCTCATGCTAATGGTTACAGAGGATGAGATGGTTGGATGGCATCACTGACTCGATGGATGTGAATCTCAGTGAACTCCTGGAGTTGGTGACGGACAGGGAGGCCTGGCGTGCTTCGATTCATGGGGTCGCAAAGAGTCGGACATGACTGAGCGACCCATCTGATCTGATTTGATCTGAATGGTTACTATGGTGCCTGGGCAGGGTGGGCAGTTTCAATCAGTGTGCTTCCCCTAACAAATCTAAATCACCCTAATTTCTATTTTGCCTCCTTGGTCTATAGAGTAGATTGTGCTGTGACCATAAACAGACCCTGCATCTCCATGGCTTGGCAGAATGGAGGTTATTTCTTGATGATGTTCCCTGTCCACTGTGGGTTGGCAGAGGGACTAGACTTGCTATTGTCACTTAGGGATCCAGGGTGGAGACCTCATCTCTATAAGTGCTTCCAAGGTTAATGTGGCGAGAAAAAAGGAAAATGTGACAAACTGCACATAGGGTTTGCATTGTTCAGGGTTCTCTAGAGAAACAAAACCAATAGAACACGTGTGTGCGTGTGTGTGTGTTTGTACAGAGAGACAGACAGAGACACAGAGAAAATTTACCTTAGGGAATTGCCTCACACAATAGCAGGGGCTAGAAAACCTGAAATCTTCAAGGCAGATTGGAGACCTGCTGCTGCTGCTGCTGCTGCTAAGTCGCTTCAGTCGTGTCCAACTCTGTGCGACCCCATGGACTGCAGCCTACCAGGCTCCTCGGTCCATGGGATTTTCCAGGCAAGAGCACTGGAGTGGGGTGCCATTGCCTTCTCCAAGATTGGAGACCTAGGGAAAAGTTAATGTTATAATTCTGGAGGCAGGTGGGCTTCCCAGGTGGTACTAGTGGTAAAGAACCCACCTGCCAATGCAGGATACATATGAGACGTGATTTTGATCCCTGGGTCAGAAAGATCCCCTGGAGGAGAGCATGGCAATCCACTCCAGTATTCTTGTCTGGAGAATCCCATGGACAGAGGAGCCTGGGGGCTACAGTCTGTGGGATCACAAAGATTCAGACATGACTGAAGTAACTTAACACACAACACACTGGAGGCAGAGTTCTTTTTTTCCTTAGGGGACCTTAGTCTTTTTCTCTTAAAGCCTTTGGCTAATTGGATGAGGCCCACCCACACATGAAGGATTATCTGTTGTACTCAAAGTCTACTTATTTAAATGTTACTCACATCTAAAAGATACATTTATAGCAACATCTAGACTTGTGTTTGTGCAGAAGGCAATGGCACCCCACTCCAGTACTCTTGCCTGGAAAATCCCATGGATGGAGGAGCCTGGTAGGCGGCAGTCCATGGGGTCACTAAGAGTTTGACACGACTGAGCGACTTCACTTTCACTTTTGACTTTCATGCATTGGAGAAGGAAATGGCAACCCACTCCAGTGTTCTTGCCTGGAGAAACCCAGGAACGGCAGAGCCTGGTGGGCTGCCGTCTATGGGGTTGGACAGAGTCGGACATGACTGACGCGACTTAGCAGCAGCAGACTTGTGTTTGATCAAAAATTGGGGTCCATGGCCCAGCCAAGTTGGCACATACAATTAACCATGATGGACTCACTCTTCAGTCTAGACAGGATACATGTCACTTGTGCTCAAATATCACTGGGCAAAGTATATCACATGACTACAGCTAACTTCAGAGGGGCAGGGAAATGCAAATCCTACCATCTACTCAAGAGGAGGAGAACCAGAATATCAGCCAATAGCCCTAGTGGCCACCATAATCCTCATTTCACTAAGGGAGTAGAAACATGATCTAAGCTAACTTGAAAGAAAAGTAGTGAAAGCGTTAGTCACTCAGTTGTGTCCGACTCTTTGCGACCTTGTGGATTGTAGCCCGCCAGGGTCCTCTGTCCATACGATTCTCCAGGCAAGAATACTAGACTGGATAGCCATTCCCTTCTCCAGGGGATCTTCCTGATCCAGGAATCGAACCTGGGTCTCCTGCATTTCAGGCAAATTCTTGACCATCTGAGCCACACACACACACACACACATACACAAAAGCTAACGAGTTTCCTCTGTTTTCTTAGATCTCATCTATGGGTTGGTATAAGGGCTTGCATATGCCATTGTATGGTCGGATTATTCAAGATGGCTGTTCTCTTGCTCTGTGTACATTCCCTGCTCGACAAGTGCATGCTTTGCCTATGTCCTACTCATATGACTGGCCTTTCTACAACTTGTCCCATGCCCCAAGAGAATGATTGTTCTAGCTTTAGATCAGAACCTTTTAGTATACTTATCAAAGGGCCAGTAAGGGGGTTGCCCCCTCACCTGCTTTCCCTAGTAACTGATGAGTTAACCTGACATAATTCCCCCAGCCTCTCCTGCCTCCAGGAGTGAAGTCTGCTGCCTCATCCGGCCTGCTGTGTGCTGCACACAGTGGGGTGTCGCTCCAGAACTTTGCTTCAGATATGTAAGCTCCTCCTGCATTAAACCACTGATATCTCTATCAATGACTCCAGGTTTTTTCTTCAGTCTTGAAGCTGTGCAGAAACAGGTTTTGCAGGCCTCTATGATGCCAGCCAACAGCCGTGATAGTGGAGGGCATCTGGACCTCAGTCATTATCTACTCAAATTGGCATCTCCTCAGACACCCATCTGGTCTGTATTGTCTGCCCAGTTCATTTTTTCTTGCAGGGCTTCCTTAGAAGGCAGTGACTTTTTGGCCATATCTGTGCCTCTCTAGGGGTTTCCCTGGTAGCTCAGTGAGTAAAGAATCTGCTGTCAGTGAATTAGATGCAGGAGACATGGATTCGATCCCTGGGTCAGAAAGATCCCTTGGAGGAGGGCATGGCAACCCACCTAAAAGAGGCTGATGGGCTATAGTTTATAGGGTTGCAAAGAATTGGATATGACTGAAGTGACTTAACATGCACACATGTGCCTCTCTGGGGAAAATGAGAAGTATTCTGCATTTACTGGGTTAAACTAGGGCCCAAGAAACTCTTTGAGGCTGGGGTGGTAGGGAATGTTAGCTGCCCCTCACTGTCTGTTCTCTTCTATACAAATAGAATACCAAATTTTAAACTGGGCACATGTTATCCAGAGTAATGACTACATTTCCCAGACTTCTGTGCACCTTGTTAGAATCACGAGACTAGATTCTTCCCATTGGGATACAAGCAGAAGAGAATATGTGCTTAACAACACCTGCTAAGAAGACTCAAAAGGAGACAGCATGCTTTGCTTCATTATTTTCTTCTCCCTGCTATCTGGGACATAGGTGAGATGGCTGGACTGCAAGCAGCCATTTTTGAGAATGAGGTGACTTTAGGGATGGAGGTCATGCAAAGTGAAACAAAATTTGTGAGTTTCATTTCCGCCCTCATCATTTCCCATCAATCTGCTATGCAAAAGACAAATTAACTTCCTACTTGTTTAAGCTACATTCCTAGGTTTTCTGTCTGACCTGGCAGGTTCCCAACTCTAAAGCCATTCCTCAGAGATGAACTCGGGAGCCATCCACTCATCTAACTGAATCTGTACCTCGTATGCATCCTTTGCACTCTTGTTTGCTGGGTCAGAGGCAAGCTGAAGAGAAAGCAGTCCCTGAACTGTGTTTAAGTTGTCATTCATATCACTCTTTGAACCTGTTTCGGATTTTGATTAAATGACTTGCTGTCTTTAGGTCCTCCCAGAGGTATCCTGGGGCTTTCCTGGTAGCTCAGATGGTGCAGAATTCGCCTGTACTGCAGGAGACCCGAGTTCAATCCCTGGGTGGAAAAGATCCTCCGGAGAAGGAAATGGCAGCCCACTCCAGTATTCTTTCCTGGGAAATCCTATGGACAGGGAAGCCATGGGGCCTCAAGAATCAGACATGGCTCAGTGACTAAACCACCACCAGAGGTATCCTAATATGAGGACTTGGATGCATGTAGTTTATTCAGGAGGTAATCCCAGGAAACTACAGTGGGGGAATGGAGAAGTGAGATGAGGAGAGGATGGGAGCCACAAAGTGCACATCAGCAAGCAAATCTTCTTTGTGGGCAACTGGAGCCGACATCCTGAGGGAGCACTGGGAGTGGCAGAACAGGCCTCGGAGGGGTGAGGAAGGTGAGTTCCCTGCCCACTAACCCTCCGTTCCCCAGCACTCAGAGGGGAGCCCAAGCAGCCTCCTATGGTTAGAGGACTCCTGAGGCAGGTGTTGGCAGTAAGCAGCCCTCAGATCACAGTGTAAAGTGCCCAGGGGCCGTGGGGGGGCGCTCGTGCCCACTCTGACTCTCTTCCAGGGCCTTCCTTGCTGTGAAGTCAGATCATCTCAGAAGCAGAAAAGAGAATCTCTCCTTTAAGAAAGGGATTTACGTAAATTACTGTCAAATGTTCTACTCCTGAGCTATACACCCTCTGTTTCAATTGAAACCACTTTTTTTTTTCAGTGAAATAACCACTGAGAGCGGTCGGTTTTTCATGCTCCACACAGTCAGTTGCCCTGGCCAGGACAAGTTGCATAATATGCAGGATCTTGTGCAAAATAGAAATGCAGAGCCCTTGTTTAAAAATTATTAAGAATTTCAAGGTGGTGACAGCAGAGCATTAGCAAAGCTTGGGACCTCTCTATGCGTGTAGTTCCCCTGCAACAATGACTTGAAGTCTCTGAAGTTTCACAATGCTTTGTAAGTTGTAGGTTCCTTGGAAGGTCTATTAGTTCACACTCAGAGTTTCCAACTCAGATTTTATTTTTGTCCCCCTGTTTTTATAGGGGGGAAGGGATTGTTCTCTCTCTGACTCCTGACACTGAAGATCCAAGAAAATTAGAGCTCTTTCTTTCAGAAGTGGCTGAGAGCCTTTTTGTTTTTATACTTATCCCAAGCCCCTAATTTATCCCTCACTCCCCACTGCCCCTTTGGTAAGCATAAGTTTGTTTTCTATGTCGATGAGCCTATTTCTGTTTTATAAATAAGTTCACGTGTGTCATTGTTTTAGATTCCACATAAAAATGATATCATGGTGATATTTGTCTTTCTCTGACTTTCATATTATCACTCAGTATGATAATCTCTAGGTTCATCCATGGTGCTACAAATGGCATTATTTCATTCTTTATTATGTCAGCAATAGTTCATTTACACACACACACACACACACACACATCTCACATCTTCTTTACCTATTCCTCTTTCAATGATCATTTAAGTTGCTTCCATGTCTTGGCTGTTGTAGATGGTGCTGCAGTGAACATTGGGGTGGGTGTATCCTTTAGAATGATAGTTTTCTCCACATATATGCCCAGGAATGGGATTGCAGAATCAGATGGTGACTCTATTTTTAGCTTTTTAAGGACCCTGCCTACTGCTCTCCGTAGTGGCTACACCAATTTACATTTCCCCCAGGAATATTCTCTGCTACTCAGAGGCAGCTCTTTGGTTTCTGTTTTTAGGTAATTACCTCTGTATGTCTAAATACTATGCTTGCATTGCTATTTCTTGGTTTATCAACTTTAGACATTATCTCTTGACTTCCTGCTGTGAATGATAAGGATTTAGCCCACTGACACTCCTCTCTCAGTGGCGGTATCTTGTTATTTTTTGTTCCTCTAGTGGCTACTGTTGTAACACGAAGTAATAGACATAAATCTCTCTAGTTCCAGTGATTTTAAGCAACACCTTCTTGATGCCTCCCTTTATTAAAATCCTCAAACGCTTGCCTTTTCCTTAAACTCTTCTCTCCATGCTCTACTTCCCAATTTCTGAATTGTATTTTTACTTTCCCATTGTCAAGGCTGGTAAGGTTTACATTCTGATATGCAACCACAGTTTGTTCCTCTATACTTCATCTACCTTGAATCTCGAAGGTGAAAATCTCCAGGGGAGGAGAAGAGAGAGAGGTTTGGGAGCTAAGCCTGACCAGAAGGGAACGCAGAAATAAGAGCTCTTCATTAAAGGAAGAAGTGAGTCATCACCGGGGGGCAGAACCTGCACAGGAAGGCTCTGTGTTGAGAACATCTCCACAGTACTCAGCATCTCTCCAAGTGTCACTGCGACCTGATGACTCTGGTCCATCCCTGGTAGCTCAGCCCCTATTTGACTTGTTCTGTATAGCTTATCCTCACTCCATAACATCCTGAGATACCAGTAAGCTCCCCATAGGAGCTTTAAAACTCATCAGGCAAAATCCCCTGCATTGGCCCTGGAATTTGAGGGGGTGCCAAGGTACCAGCCTCACACCCTCCACTGCCTACTTGGTTAGCCAGCCCCTCCTTTCCTGGCCGGCAGCTGATTCCTTTTCCTCCTCGCCTCTCCATCTGCTTCTGTCATTCCTACGAGATGGGAGGGAGGCCATTCTCCATGGCATTGGCAGGGTACATCATGAGAAATGCTGGACTGGAAGAAACACAAGTTGGAATCAAGATTGCTGGGAGAAATAGTAATAATCTCAGATATACAGATGACACCACCCTTATGGCAGAAAGTGAAGAGGAAGCCTCTTGATGAAGGTGAAAGTGAAGAGTGAAAAAGTTGGCTTAAAGCTCAACATTCAGAAAATGAAGATCATGGCATCTGGTCCCATCACTTCGTGGGAAATAGATGGGGAAACAGTGGAAACAGTGTCAGACTTTATTTTTCTGGGCTCCAAAATCACTGCAGATGGTGGCTGCAGCCATGAAATTAAAAGACGCTTACTGCTTGGAAGGAAAGTTATGACCAACCTAGATCACATATTCAAAAGCAGAGACATTACTTTGCCAACAAAGGTTTGCCTAGTCAAGGCTATGGTTTTTCCTGTGGTCATGTATGGATGTGAGAGCTGGACTGTGAAGAAGGCTGAGCACCAAAGAATTGATGCTTTTGAACTGTGGTGTTGGAGGACACTCTTGAGAGTCCCTTGGACTGCAAGGAGATCCAACCAGTCCTTTCTGAAGGAGATCAGCCCTGGGATTTCTTTGGAAGGAATGATGCTAAAGCTGAAACTCCAGTACTTTGGCCACCTCATTCAAAAAGTTCACTCATTGGAGAAGACTCTGATGCTGGGAGGGATTGAGGGCAAGAGGAGAAGGGGACGACAGAGGATGAGATGGCTGGATGGCATCACTGACTCGATTGATGTGAGTCTGAGTGAACTCCGGGAGTTGGTGATGCACAGGGAGGCCTGGAGTGCTGCGATTCGTGGGGTCGCAAAGAGTTGGACACGACTGAGCGACTGATCTGATCTGATACATCTTATGACCAGTTGTGTCCAGACAACTGTTTCAAGATTGCACATCACATATTCTTGGAAGCTAGAGATGATGTCTCTAGGTTGGAGGACAGTTTTGTTTCAGATACTGTCCCCAGGGGCAGAGGTAGGGCAGGGCATGCCCACTAGTGGTTTCACTATAGGATTGAGGGTTGCCTCAGCTGTAATGTGGACCTCTATGTGGGCAGTATATTCCCCAGCTGGCTCTGCATCTCCCCGTGAGGCTTGGGGGACAGGCAGACATGATGCAAACATGGCTGCCACTGCATCATGAGTAATAAACTGTCTATAGCTGTTTGAGCTGGTTGTTTTCTTGCTGGCTATGACACGTGGCTAGGTAGTAAACCTAGCTGGTATTTGGTCATTGCTGCTTAGGCTTGTCCACCTGGACATAGACCGCTTCTGAACTGCGAGCTTCCTCCTGGGAGTCAGACTCTCTATGTTTATTCAAGGTGCAGCCCCTGACCCCCCACCTTCTTACATCTCACACACCTCTTCACTGTGGATGTCTGTCTTTTGCTCTTCTTACTGTCATTCAGATGTCACATTTCAGGGGAGGTGGTAGATAATTCATGTGTGTACTCAGGTTACCTAATTGGAATAGAAGCTGTATTTGCATTTCTATATAGACAGAAGAAAGAATACAGAGAAAGCTTTTTGAGTTGTCAGTAGCTTTGCAAATATTGCACAACATTCAGCTAGTAAATTGCAAAGCATAATACACCATAAAAAGGGATGTGTTTGCTGATTCCGAATCTCTCCCTCCTGCATGGCTTCTCATATTTTCACCATAGGGATCAGCAGAACCTTTTAAGGATCAGCAGAACCTTTTAAAAATCAGAGGATGAATAATCTCTTTCTAGCAGCAGCAAAGATGGGAAAGCTGAGAATGATGTGCTTCACATGAACCTCAGAGGTGGCCTGGGGGATTGTTCCACAGAATAGCCTTCCACATGTTCCTGGGCACAGGGGTGGGGGAAGCTTTCACTTACTGGACTCCTGTGCAGGTAGGTATCCTCAGACATCTCACCTGGGTGAAAGGGAATGATATACCCAACTGAATGCAGAGTTCCAGAGAATAGCAAGGAGAGATAAGAAGGCCTTCTTAAATGAACATTGCAAAGAAATAGAGGAAAACAACAGAACGGGAAAGACTAGAGATCTCTTCAAGAAGATTGGAGATAACAAAGAAACATTTCATGCAAAGATGGGCACAGTAAAGGACAGAAATGGTATAGACCTAACAGAAGCAGAAGATATTAAGAAGAGGTGGTAAGAATACACAGAAGAACAATACAAAAAAGGTCTTAATGACCTGGATAACCACAATGGTTTGATCATTCACCTAGAGCCAGACATCCTGGAGTGTGAAGTCAAGTGGGCCTTAGGAAGCATTACTATGAACAAAGCTAGTGAAGATGATGGAATTCCATTTGAGTGGTTTCAAATCCTAAAAGATGATGCTGTTAAAGTGCTGCACTCAACATGTCAGCAGATTTGAAAAACTCAGCAGGGGCCACAGGACTGGAAAATGTCAGTTTTAATTTCAATCCCCCAAAAGGGGAATGCCAAACTGTAAAACTATGCTCATTCCACATGCTAATAAGGTTATATACTCAAAATCCTTTAAGCCAAGCTTCAGCAGTACATGAACTAAGAACTTCCAGATATATAAGCTGGATTTAGAAAAGGCAGAGAAGCCAGAGATCAAACTGCCACTATTTGCTGGATCATAGAGAAAGCAAGGGAAATTCCAGAAAAACATCTACTTCTGCTTCATTGACTACACTAAAGTCTTTGACTGCAGATCACAACAAGCTATGGAAAATTCTTAAAGAGATGGGAATATCGACCACTTTACATGCCTCCTGAGAAATCTATATGCAGGTCAAGAAGCAACAGTTAGAACTGGACATGGAAAAATGGACTTGTTCCAAATTGGGAAAGGAGTATGTCAAGGTTGTATATTGTCATGTTGCTTATTTAACTTATATGCAGAGTACATCATGTAAAATACTGGGCTGGATGAAGCATAAGCTGGAATCAAGATTGTCGGGAGAAGTATTAATAACTTCAGACATGCAAATGATACTACTCTGATGGCAGAAAGTGAAGAGGAACTAAGTAGCTTCTTGATGAGAGTGAAAGAGGAGAGGGAAAAAGCTGGCTTGACACTCAACATTGAAAAAACTAAGATCATGGCATCTGGACCCATCACTTCATGACAAATAGATGGGGAAAAAGTGGAAGCAGTGACAGATTTTCTTTTCTTGGGCTCCAAAATCATTGTGAATGGTGACTGCAGCTATAAAATTAAAAGATGCTTCCTCCTTGGAAGGAAAGCTATGACAAACCTAGAGAGCATATTAAAAAGCAGAGACATCACTTTGCCAACAGGGTCCATATAGTCAAAGCTATGGTTTTTCCAGTAGTCATGTATGAATGTGAAAGTTGGACTATAAAGAAGGCAGAATGCCAAAGAATTGATGCTTTCGAATTGTGGTGTTGGACAAAACTCTTGAGAGTCCCCTGGACTGCAAGGAGATCCAACCAGTCCATCCTAAATGAAATCAGTCCTGAATATTCATAGGAAGGACTGTTGCTGAAGTGGAAGCTCTAATACTTTGGCCACCTGATGCGAAGAGCTGACCCATTGGAAAAGACACTGATGCTAGGAAAGATTGAAGGCAAGAGGAGAAGCGGGAAGTAGAGGACGAGATGGTTAGATAACATCATCAAGTCAATGGACGTGAATCTGAGCAAACTCTGGAAGATAGTGAAGGACAGGGGAGTCTGGCATGCTGCAGTCCATGGGGTTATGAAGAGTTGGACACCACTTAGTGAGTGAGCAACAACAATTCAGAAAAAGATACATGCTGCTGCTAAAGCACTTGAATTCCTTCTGTAAAAAAGTTGTCATTAATGTACTGAAAAAAATTGTAACTATGTATGATGATGGATGTTAGCTAGTTTTATTGTGATGATTATTTGGCTGTACATACTAACATCGAATCATTATGTTATACACCTGGAACTATCATAATGTTAATATGTCAATTATACCTCAATAAAAATGATTAAAATTGTTATTAGTATATTAATATATTAGAATCAGATACCTACTGATTTTACCATCTGCTGAAAATTGTAGAAAGCAAATCTAAGATGTCTATAATGTGAGTAACAAGCCTTGGAATTTCAAAGAGAACCCTGGTTAGAGATGTTTAGTGGCCTGTGGTGGCAATAGTGAGGTTATTTGCAGGGATGGTTTCCTCCCTAGAGTGGGTGCATAAGCTACCTAATATCCCTTAATAATTCTCTTTCTGTATAAACTAGCTAGAGAGGGTTCTTGTTGGCCAGGAATGCTGATCAAGGCATACACAGAAGACAGAGAAGGTAGCAGCATCAGGAAGGGAGGAAGAAAATCAAAGGAGACTTTGAGATCTCTAGGGGGAAAAAAAGGTCTCCTAGGAAGAAAACCAAAAATAGAGAAGTCAGCTTTCACTAAGCTGCAAGGAAGACAGTAAATTCCTTGGAAAGAACTCATAATATACAACGTGTAGGGGAGGGTTATAGATTCGACACAAGAGAAAAAGTGTATTTACTTGAGAAATGAATTCACTAGAGATGTAAAAATCAGTAAAATATTCCTTCTTTGGATGCATCGTATTTTACAATGTACTAGTTGAATGCTTTGGACATGAATAAACACGTGAACCTATCGGTTTACCCGTGTTGGAAAGGAAGTAGCTGTCTGACTCATGCTACACATGGCTCTGTGCTGATGAAGCACAGATGTGGAATGTGGAAGAATGTCCATTAGAGCCTCCTCCGGGAGGTGGGCTGGAGATCTGGGGGTGGCTTTTCTGCTCTGTTTTACCAGCTTCTCTGCTGGTTTTCCTCCCTGTAGTGAAAAACCTCCATTTAGAACTGTTTGAGCCAGATTGCTTCATCTTTCTTTACTGGCCACCCTCTAAGTCATCTTATTAGTTCTCACACTTCTAGCCAAAGTTAGGTGGTGGGGGGTGGGGTGGGGAGCGGCTAAGTCGTTGATTTTGTCATTGATTTAAAGACTCTATGTCACATATGGCTGCAACTTTCCTACTTGCAGATGGAAAAATTCAGGTCCCCTAGATGATGGTAATGGAGAAGGCAATGGCACCCCACTCCAGTACTCTTGCCTGGAAAATCCCATGGATGGAGGAGCCTGGTGGGCTGCAGTCCATGGGGTCGTACAGAATCGGACACAACTGAGTGACTTCACTTTCACTTTTCACTTTCATGCATTGGAGAAGGAAATGGCAACCAACTCCAGTGTTCTTGCCTGGAGAATCCCAGGGGTGGGGGAACCTGGTGGGCTGCCACATATGGGGTCGCACAGAGTTGGACACGACTGAAGCGACTTAGCAGCAGCAGCAGCAGCAGCAGTAGCAGCAGAAGATGGTAAAGAAATCTTTGTCTTCACTTTCTCCCCACCTTGGATTTCTCATCTTTTCTACCTTGGCACCATGGCTCTTCCCTCCCATCCCCCGTTGTCTTCTCCTTCAGTTTGAATTCAATCCCTCAGCTTCCTTTGGTTCTTCCCTGGATGGATCTGGGGCTTGGTGCCAGGAGAGTGCTGGGGGAAGGAATGGAGAGTCCTTGAAAATGTCCTGTCCTTGGGACAGGAGAGAGGATCCCAACCTTAAGGGCTGGGGATCTTCAGTGAAACGAAGTGAAAGTTGCTCAGTTGTGTCCAACTTTTTGTGATCTCATGGACTATATAACCTGCCAGGTTCCTTTGTCTATGGAATTCTCAAGGTATGAATACTTGAGTGGGTAGCCATTCCCCTCTCCAGGCGATCTTCCTGACTCTGGGGATTGAACCCGGGTCTCCTGCATTTCAGGCAGATTCTTTACCATCTGAGCCACTAAGAAAGCACAAGGGATCTTTAGGTTACTGCGTAAAGAATCATGTCTGCCTCATTTTGTTATTCTGATCTATTTTATATTCAACTCCAGGAGGAAGAAGGGTAAAGGAGAAAAAAAAATCTTTCCTGCTACATATAAAATATCGCAGATGTTAACTGATGATTACAAAAGACAGCAAAGCAGGCCAAGAAACGTTGTGAGGAGGGGTGGGGTGCGGGCTGAGTGAATGTTTGGGGCAGGTGCTTGGGAGATTAAATTACAGAGAGGGAGGTGGTTGGTGCCATCCTCCCAGCCCTGCTCAGTAGGGCTTCGAGCTATTTCAAGCCAGTGGGAAAGAGAAAGAGTCTGCGCCATTTGTCTTTAGGAGGCACTGTATTTTCTTCCTTGCTTTGGAAAAACAGCACCCAGCTCTGCATGTCTGCAGGTGCCTTTTGCGTGGAAGCGTGACTGGCAGACTCAAGGTTAGGAAGAGTGGTAGATGGGGCAGGCGTGGATTTTGTCTCCTCTGTAGTCATTCCCCCTCCTCTGCTAACAGTCCTGTGATTTTGCATGGGAACATAGAATTGTGGCACTGGAGAAGACTCTTGAGAGTCCCTTGGGCTGCAAGTAGATCAAACCAGTTAATCCTAAAGGAAACCAACCTTGAATATTGATTGGAAGGACTGATGCTGAAGCTGAGGCTCCAATACTTTGGCCACGTGATGCAAAAAGTCAATTCACTTGGAAAAGACCCTGATGCTGGGAAAGAGTGAAGGGGACAACAGAGGATGAGATGGTTGGATGGCATCACTGACTCAATGAACATGAATTTGAGCAAACTCCGGGAAAGAGTGAAGGACAGGGAAGCCTTGCATGTTGCAGCCCATGGGGTCTCAAAAGAGTCAGACACAACTGAGCAACTGAGCAACATCTTTCCTCATTTCCAGGCCATGTGGTCAGTGAGACTGACCCTCACTCGACCCAGGTTCCCTGCTCTAAACAAGCAATCACCATAGTTGTAATGTCCATGTGACTTGTTAGGATGATGAGAGTCATGTTAAATGTGGCTAACAGTGTAGGTACAGAACTGTAGTACCAGGACTTTGCTGTCACTTTTGTAAAAGAGGGGCTTGCTTTCTGCTGCAGGTGTTCAACGGCTGGGACATAAGTCTGAAGTGGCTCCTGGCTTGTTTGGTAAAAGCTGTCCTGAGAAAAAGGCCAAGTAGAAGCCATCCAGCTGTGTGATGAAGAGAGAAGCCTCTGAGGATGCTCTCTGAGCATCTGCATCCAGCTTGAAATGAATGCTAACCCAAGACTTGTAGTCATGTGCCTGTAGTCTTTCTCCACTCCTCTATTTTCACCATTTTGCATTTGGGTTTCTGTCACTTACAACTCAAAGGGTCCTACCTAATACAAGTGGCTTCAGAAAGCTCAGGAAAGTGGCTGGTCAAGGTTATTGTGGGGCAGAACAAAACGAGTGTAATTGCTATGCCACTGCCTCTTGCTATGCAGCTCTCGTGGAGGATGAGGCTCGCAGGCTTATTTCCAGGTCATATTTGACTCGGAGGACACAGCTGCCTCCAAGAAAGACTGCCAGCCAGGAGGCAGCAGCCAGAACTCAGCTGAACAATTGATGTGTTCAGTCTTGTGTTATTGTAGAGCAGTGTTCTCCGAGGACGCCCCTGAAAAGAAATGAATGTCGTAAAGGCCCAAGATGTGTGTGTGGAAAGCTAGATTGTCTGCTTGCACTCATGTGCAAAAGAATAACTGTTCTCAGATCCTTGGGAAGAGCCTGCTCTTGGCTCACTGACATGAGCTGATGTGAAAATGAATGTTCCTTGAGTGTAAAGCAGCAGAAGCATCTGTGAAGGGGATGGGCAATTAGAAAGGAGAGACCTCTTTAATATTTCTTTGTTTGCCCAGCAAGCTTTACTTGAGTGCTTTTTATTGTGCTGGGATAGAAACATGATTACAAGACAAAGCTCATACTCTTCAGAAGCTTACAGGTGGGTTAGGGAGTTGGGTAAAAAAAATCAATGGATAAATAATGTAATTCATGATACTTTAAATGGAAATAATAGAGGGGTGATGCATACCCAACAGCATCCTTCTCTTCTTTCTTAGTTCATAGCATCCTGATTTTGTTCTAGGAGGCAGGAGGCTCAGGTAGGTGAACCCTTCCCTGGGATCAGAGTGAACCATGTTAGATTCAAACCCAGTGATTCTCAAATTTTGGTGTGCATCAAAATCACATTCAAAACTCAGAACCCTGGACCTCATCCCCTCAATTTCTGGTTCAGTCGTAGGTCTAGGAGGCCTCAGGTTTGTATTTCTAACGAGTTCCCCGGTGATGCTGCTCCTGTTGGCCTGAGGACCACTAATCTAAATTGAGCGTGGTTACTTGGTTCATCTCTTCTGCTTTATGGTTGGGCACACCACTAAGTTATGGCCAATGAAGTCCAAGAGGAAGCCTATGGAGAACTTTTTGGAAGAGTTTTTGCTTCCTTGGAAAAAGTGTAATGGCAGGAGTCCAGTCCTTTTATCCCACTTTGAGTAGAGTCACATGAGGAGATGCTATGTGGAGCTGCTGTTATTTTGTCATTGTATGGATATAGCAGAGAGACTTACAAAAATCCTGACCCAGACCCTTGACATTGCTGAGGAGCTAAGCAATCTCTGAAACCACCCACCTTCAGATCTTTGTTGTGCAAAGTGATTAAATGTTGTATTCCTAATTCACTTAGAGCCGGAACAGATTCAGAGGGCCATCAGGCTGAACCTGAGTGGGATGGAGTATCAGGAAAGGCTTCTAAGAGGAGGTGACTCACTCTCGCTCACCAGCTCTTCAGGGAGAATGGTGCCCACATATACTTTGGCAAAATGACAAATGATGACACTTTATGGACTCATTTTATAGAGTCGCTTCTGAACTGACTAAACTAGGAATGCTAAATTTATGAATGTCAAGAGTTTATTTAATGTATAAAAAAACTGTGTGGGAAAAGAGAATGAGTTAAATCTACCTGGGAAAATGAAGTCAAGGAAAAATTTGTGTAGGAGGTGACACTTGGACCAGGCCACTTGGAGTTGACACTGGGTGGGCAGAAAGTGTAGGGCTAGAGCCTGGTGTGAAGTATGTACCCTCACGTTCGTGGGGCTTAACTGATCTTGCTGCTGCTGCTGCTGCTGCTAAGTCGCTTCAGTCGTTTCTGACTGTGTGTGACCCCATACACGGCAGCCCATCAGGCTCCCCCGTCCCTGGGATTCTCCAAGCAAGAACACTGGAGTGGGTTGCCATTTCCTTCTGCATTGGATGAAAGTGAAAAGTGAAAGTGAAGTTGCTCAGTTGTATCCAACTCCTAGTGACCCCGTGGACTGCAGCCTCCCAGGCTCCTCTGTCCGTGGGAACACATCATTCAGAGGAAGTGGCACAGACAATAGTGCAGAGATGTGATAGAAATTCGTGCCTCTGGGTAAGAGCACAAACTTTGGCATGATCCAGAGACAGTATGGGTTATAGTATGCCATGATATAAAAAAAGTTAAATTAGAAAAAATCAAGGAGATCAATTAGATCAACCAAAAAAAGGGAGGGGTGGGTAATAGCTCAACCCTCAAAGGCTTCTGAAACCCAACACTTTTTAAAATTTTATTTTATTTCATTTAACTTTTCATTTTATATTGTAGTATAGCCAATTAACAACAGTGTGATAGTTTCAGGTGGACTATAACAATTTTGTGGTAGTTTTAGCAAAGGGACTCAGCCATATACAAACATGTATTCTTTCTCCCCCAAACTCCCCTCCCATCCAGGCTGCCCCCAAACATTGAGCAGAGTTCCCTGTGCTATACAGCAGGACCTTGTTGGAGAAACCCAACACTTTGAACCTTCTCCACCCAAGAAGGGGCACGTCCTTTGTCTTAAGGAGGCAGTTCCTCTTTTGGAGTTGAAATTGTTTCATGTCCTACTTCTCACTTTACTATGCCACTAACTGCAATCTAAATACAGCATGGCCTGGAGTGGAGCAGGGTGGGGCAGAGAGGATGTGAAATGAGCCAGGAAATGATAATAGAAAATGATGAGATTTAGACAGATGAGGTTGTGCAGAGCTGGAGTTGATGAGTCCATAGGCTCCACTCACCCAGCCCCCCCGACCAGTGCAGGGAACAGTAGCTCTACATGTTGGGCAACCCATTGCTTATTTACATTTTAAAATGTCCCAGTGATGCTTCTGAGAATAGATTGGAGGGTGATTAAACAAGGATGATGGAATATAGTGTTAGTTTGGGCCAATATATAGCTATGAATAAAGTATTTGATGCAAGTGGGAGAAAAATGGTTTAAAAAAGACAAGATTTAGCAGCAGTTAGAAATAGGAAGTAACAAAGGAGGAAAAGTCAAAGACAACTAGTTTTCTAGTTCAGGGGACTAGGTAGATGATGGTCCTAGTAACTTCAGGAAGGACCACGACATTTCCTTCTTCTTTCCTTTCTTGGCTTTGAGGTGTGGCTTGCAGGATCTCAGTTCCCTAACCAGGGAATGAACCCGAGTCATGACGGTGAAAGCTCAGAATCCTAACCATTAGGCTACCAGTGAGCTCTCTAATGGTTTTGTGTCTTTTCTTCTTCTTTTTTTTAATGAAGGTTTTTGCTTTCTTTCTTCTTTTTTTAATGTATTCATTTATTATTATTTATTTGGCTGCACCAGGCCTTAGTTGTGGCCTGTGGGATCTAGTTCTCTGATCAGGGATCGAACCTGGGTCGTCTGCATTGGGACCTCAGAGTCTTAGCCACTGGACCACCTGGGAAGTCCCCCTAAGAGTTTTGTTTCTAACGAGCCAAGTTTTGGGTGCATGTGTCATGGAAAGATCAGAGGCCAAGAGACAGTGGAAAAACAGTCTGGATATCTCGTGGTAATTCAGATGGTATAGATTTGGAGTTTTCAGGATATGGAGAGCAGAGAGAAAAACAGAGGGCCTGACGTGGAAGCAACATTTAATGGTTAGTGGAAGGTCACAAAGCAACTGTAAAAGAAAGGTGAATCTAAAGGAAAAACAAACATGGCAACCACACAATTAGTATAAGGAGACGAGTGAGGATGTCTGAGCGACACAATCACTCCTTTCAATAGTGAAAACAAATTAAATATTGGTAATGGCTGGCCTAATAGGAATAACATGCTACTCTTTATAACACATTAGCTAAGACTTTTGACCCAGTGATAAGGAGTGTCATGGAGCAAATGATGAATTTTCAGCATTTCACCTACTTATTTGCCTGACAATTCCTTGAAATCAGTGACTTCAACTTGCAAGATAATTGGATAGGTTGGGTTTGGGACCAACATCCAGAACGATGTCACATGTTGATTTCTGGATCCTTCTCCCTAGCTTCAGTTGCAGGAACCTTCCCCTGCTTTGCCTAAATGTCACAAAATCCCTCTTCCCCAAGTGTGTGCTTGTGTGTTAAGTCGCTTCAGTTGTGTCTGATTCTTTGCAGCCCATAGCCTGCCACACTCCTCTCTCCAGGGGATTCTCCAGGCAAGAATACTGGAGTGGGTTGCCGTGGCCTCCTCCAGTGGATCTTCCTGACCCAGGGATTGACCCCTAGTCTCTTAGGTCTCCTGCATTGGCAGGCGGGTTCTTTACCACAAGTACCACCTGGGAAGCCACTTGCCCTGAGTTTCACAGGACAATTTGCAACCATGTTCTTTTTCAAAAATGTTTGTTTATTTTTGGCATCGCTGTGCTCCAGCTTTTTCTTGTCGTGGCAAGTGGGAGCTCCTCTCTAGTTGTGGAACATGGGCTTAGTTGCCCAATGGCATGTGGGATCTTCCTGGACCAGGGATCGAACGCTTGTCTCCTGCATTGGCAGGCAGATTCTTAACTACTGAGCTATGAGAGAAGTCCTACAACCAGGTCTTAAGTTGCATCTATGTTAAAAGAAGACATGTCATATCCTCCCTGTTGTTTTCTTCTTCCAAACCCAGAGCCTCAGTCTAATTCTGAGAAGACATCAGACACATCCAAACTGAGAAGCATTTTATCAAATACCTGGTACTCTTGAACACTGTTGAAGTCAAGAGAAACAAAAAAAGAAAGAAACAAGCAAAAAAGACTGAGGAACTGTTACAGGCTGGAGGAGACTAAGGGGACATGACAAATGATGCAAAATGGGATCTTGAAATGGATCCTGGAACAGAAGAAATGATTCTGTGGGAAACTGAAACAAATGGTCGTTTAGTTAATAATACTGTTCAGTCTCTCAGTCGTGTCCGACTCTTTGTGACTCCATGGACTGCAGCACATGGATTGTAGTCATGAGTGGATGTGAGAGCTGGACCATAAAGAAGGCTGAGTGCTGAAGAATTGATGCTTTCGAACTGTGGTGTTAGAGAAGACTCTTGAGAATCCCTTAGTAAGGAGATCCAACCAGTCAATCCTAAGGGTAATCAACTTTGAATATTCATTGGAAGGACTGATGCTGAAGCTGAAGCTCCAATACTTTGGCCACCTGATTCGAAAAGCCAACTCACTGGAAAAGGCCCTGATACTGGGAAAGATTGAGGACAGGTGGAGAAGGGGACTACAGAGGATGAGATGGTTGGAAGGCATCACTGACTCCATGGACATGAGTTTGAGCAAACTCTGGGAGATGGTGAAGGACAGGGAAGCCTGGTGTGTCAAGTCCAGGGGGTTGCAAAGAGTTGGATATGACTGAGCAACTGAATACCAACAATAATCATGGTATGTACGATGTTAACACTGAGGAAGCTAAAAGAAAGCCCAACATTTGATGTAATAAAATAAGTAAGATGCAAGGGTCGCCTAGCTTCTGGCTGGTGAACACTTTCTACCTTCAGATCAGATCAGATCAGTCGCTCAGTCATGTCTGACTTTTTGCGACCCCATGAATTGCAGCACGCCAGGCCTCCCTGTCCATCTTAGTAAATGACAAATCCTGACTTTACATCCTAAGTTCCACACTACTTCTTTGATCTTATCTTGGGCCATCTTTCCTTGGATCAACTCTTTTCCAGCCACCCTTCTTCTAGTTCTTGGGACGTATTGAACCTGGTCCCACAGCAGGGTCCTTGTGCTTGCCATTTCCTTTGTCTTGGAACTCTTTTCCTCCCCTTTTTTGCAGGACTGGGTCCTCTCCTTCAAGTCCCAGCTAATGTCTCCTTCAGCTTAATGTCCTTCAAGGAAGGAGGGGGTCGCTCTTGACTGCCCCTCCCATTAATCTCTGTCATAGCTTCTTATGTATTTTCTTCATTGCCCTAATCACAATCTATAAGGGGTTGGTTTGTTACTGGCTTTCTCTCTTCCAGAATGTTGCCTTCATGAGGCCAGAGACCTTGCCTACCTTGCTCTCTGTTACATGCCTTGCCCCCTTGCATGGTGCCTTGCCTATAATGATTGTTCAGCAAATACTTGTTAAATGAATGCTGAAGAATGGTTTGTCCAAGAGTTAAAAGCATGACTGTCGTCAAACATATAGTGAACATATGTGATATCTATCTAACTCATTTAATGAAGGAAACAGCAAAATAGTAAAGCTAGTCCGAGGAAAATTCTAATAACAGTGGGTTATAGAGATCAGGAGCTATGATGAGATAGCTTTCGCGTGTGCTAAGTCACTTCAGTCGCGTCCAAAGATTTGTGACCCTATGGACTGTAGCCCTCCAGGCTCCTCTGTCCATGGGATTCTCCACGTAAAAGTACTGGAGTGGGTTGCCATGCCCTCCTCCAGGGGATCTTCCCAACCCAGGGTCTCCTCCATTGTAGGCAGATTATTTACCATCTCCAGGGGATGCTATCCCTTCTCCAGGGGATCTTTTCGACCCAGGAATTTAACTGGGATCTCCTGCATTGCAGGTGGATTCTTTACCATCTCAGTTACCAGGGAAGCTGGTGTAATGTTAGGACACCCTGTTCCTATTGTAACCCTTGCTTCCCAGCTTATATTTTTGTTTTGTGGATGTACATGAGACATTCTCTGGGGATTCCCAGAAATAACTGAAGCAGAGTAGGGAAAGAGACTTTGAAGGTGAGAGTCTGTCCCTGCAAACAACAGAGGAGGGCCGGGCAGAGGTCAGGGCAATGTAAGCAGAAACATAAAGATGTTTGTATCCTACCAGAGAAACCAGCTGCACACTGGTTGGACAGTATTAGAACTGCTTCCTCTCAGCTCTCTTGGTCCCATGAGATGCTACTCTGTGAAATGGGTCCAGAGGTTAGCCTCACATGTGTATGTTTCTCGAATTTTACTGTTATAATTTTTTCTTTTTTCGGCCACACCGTTTGACATGCGATCTTAGTTTCCTGACGAGAGATTGAACCCATGCCCCTTGCAGTGGAAGCACGGAGTCTTAATCATTGGACAGCCAGGGAAGTCCCCTTTCTCTAGTTTTAAAATTGACTTTACTTGGTGGCCGGGGGAGGGGGCAGTGGTCTAACAGTTTTAGGAACCAAAGTCCTGAGCATTGAACCAGGGACTATCCTGAGAAGAAATCAGTTCCAAGGCAAATAATGATTCAACCCTAAGCTGAAAACAGACCCCTTATTACCTCAGAAGGGACCTTTTGGCAAGTGGCATCTTGCCAGGGAATTGACTCAAAACAAATCTCTAGCAGCCCGGAGGTGCTGGAGAAGAGTTTCAGAAACAGCACAGAGAGGGCTGTGCAACAGCTTACTGGAATTGCCTCACTCATGCTTTGATGTTCATCCTCTGCAGAGCTCTGCTCATCTCTGCAGCTTCGAAACCACACACAGGACGCAGAGCTGCTGACGTCAGGAGACCTCAGAGACCCACTATCGCATCTGTTTCATTGTACAAGTAAGGAAGCTAAGTTACAGATTAAAGGATTTGCCCAAAGCTACAGAGCAGAGGACTATGAGCAGAACCCAGATCTCCTGTTTCCTAGTTCAAATATCTCCAATCCATGTATCTTATATATTATTTAGGTAGAAGATGTGGCAACCACATGGATTTGGTTTCTTGCTCATATATATCTCTATTCTTGGTGCAAAGCTCAAGCATCAAGCAACAGTGGGAAGAGACAGATGTGGCCCCCATGTATGGGAACAGCATGTGACAGTGTCAGCACAGACATGATTTAAAGCAGTGCCATGGCAACCAGCATTCACTCTGGCCCCAGACAGTTCTGCAAGCTACGGAATGTAACTGAAAATGGCTTCTCGCTTGCTGGGCCCAGAGCACAAGTTTCTGCTTCTCTGGCCGTGAGTGACTCTAAAATAGAACAAACTCTGAGTGCAGAAGCAGGGCTCGTCCAGTTTCTTTATCAAAGTTTGGGGGTTTCTCACAGGAGAAATAAAGTCAGCAGCCTTGGGAATTCCCAAGAATCACTGTGTCTGGTAGTATGGTTTTGCTTCCTTTTAGAGCAAATGCATCATTTCAAAGTGGGTTCTTAGAACACCAACGTTCCAAAGAGATGCCCTAGATGATGAGGGAAAGGTAAGGGGGAGGGGCACCACTGCTGGTATCTTTCTTACACACTTTCTTACACACTGCTGCTACCAAAAAAAAAAAAAAAATCATAAATCAGGGCAGCAGACCAGGAGAGGTCTGGACCGCATCTAACTCTTGATTTTAATTTGAATGTGCCTGTAATCTGTCCACAGAACTCCTGAAACAGACCATTTGGCATCCCATGATATGTGATCCCTTTTCTTTTTCTGAGTTTCTAACTGGGCACCTTGGAATTAAGACGTCCAGCTTCCCTGACACGTAGTAGGCGTAGCCCTGGGACCAGTTTTGACTATTGCTCTGTGAGTGGAAGTTTGACTTTCCAGATGGTGCCCTGATCTTGGGACTTGTCCCTCTTCTCTTTGGCTGGGTACTTATTTACTCATATCTTTGCTGTGCTGGGTCTTCGTTGCTGTGAGCTGGCTTCTCCTTGTGGTGGCTTCTCTTGTTGTGGAGCGTGGCCTCTAGGGCACGTGGGCTTCAGTAGTGATGTCTCATGGGCTTAGTTGCTCCGTGACATATGGGATCTTCCTGCAGGGAGCAAACCTGTGTCTTCTGCGTTGGCAGGTGGTTTCTTAACCACTGAACCACCAGGGAAGTCCCCACTTTGGCCGATTTTCCACTGCAGTGATGATAAGTCATGTGGGCCATGAGGATGAGAGCAACACCACAAGGAACGGCAGAGCAATAAGACATGCTTGAATGATAGTCAAAAAACACTGCTACGTATTTGATCACCACTAAAAGTAAACTAAGTGGGAGGTACTCAATATGCTAGATACGTGAAGGTGAGTTCTGCACAAAGCTCTTGAGCATGAACTGCCCTACCAGCTCCCTCTCTGTATATGTATTTAAATTCTTTCTATGTTACAGTGGAACCAATATCCTATAATACCCATACCCAAACTGCCATTGCTAATGCTACAAATATTATTTCGTAGGAGGCTTTGGGCTTTAAGCGACAACCAGCCTTGTTGAAAAATAGCTTAAAAACATCAGAATTTAAAACATGAGGTCATTTCACAAGAAATCCAGAGGTAGGGAGTTCCCAGGGTGGGCTCAGTGTTAGGTTGTTGCTGACAAATTGTCACAAAGCTGATGGCTTAAACCAACCAAATTTATTCTCTTACAGTTCTGGAGACCAGAAATCTGGAATCAGTTTTTACTGGATTAAGGGTCAGTTGGCATGGCTGGATTGTTTTCTGAAGGTTTTAGGGGAGAAGCTGTTGCCTTGCTTTCTTTAGCTTCTGGAGACCTGCTGCTTTCCTTGGCTCATGGTCCCTTCCTTGAATCGCTCCAACCTCTTGCTTTCTATTTCTGTACTCAAAGCACCCTCTGCCTCCCTCTTTTAAGGACCTTCTTGACTGCCTTTCGGCCCTGCCCAGATAATTCAGGATAATCTCTTCATCTCAAAACCTGTAACTTAATCACATCTGCAAAGTTCTTCTCCTTACCTAAGGTAAGATTTGGCTTCCCAGGTGTCTCAGTGGTAAAGAATCTGCCTGCTAATGCAGGAAATGCAGGACTCGTGGGTTCCATCCCTGTGTCGGGAAGATCCCCTGGGAAAGGAAACGGCTACCTACTCCAGTATTCTTGCCTGGAGAATCCATGGACAGAGGAGCCTGGCGGGGTGCAGTCCCTGGGGTCACAAAGAGTCAGACATAGCTGAGTAACTGAGCATGCACAGATGCACAAGGTAAGATTTTCAAGTTCTAGGTATTAGATTATGGGCATCTTAAAGTCATTACTCAGTCTATGACAGTTTGTTAAGCAGTCAAGTTCTTTTATTTTCTTGCTCTGCAATTCTCAGGATTTTGGTGATATTTGCCTTCACGGTTTTAAAATCACTTTGGGCTCCAAGCATCATATCCTTAGAAGTCCTTGTCTCCAGCAGCAAGGCAGGGGGCTTCCCATCCTATGTTTTCCATTATTAAGAAGGACCTGCTTTCTCAGAGGATCTCAGCAGGAGCCACAGCAGGTCCCAGGAGCCAAGACAGGGTCACATGCCTGTGATCTTGCTGCAATCAATCCTGATAATTTGCTGGTCTGGCATTTTTTAACATCTACTGAAGGCAATGGCACCCCACCCCAGTACTTTTGCCTGGAAAATCCCATGGACGGAGGAGCCTGGTAGGCTCCAGCCCATGGGGTCGCTAAGAGTTGGACACGACTGAGCGGCTTCACTTTCAGTTTTCACTTTCATGCATTGGAGAAGGAAATGGCAACCCACTCCAGTGTTCTTGCCTGGAGAATCCCAGAGACAGGGGAGCCTGGTGAACTTCTGTCTATGGGGTCGCACAGAGTCGGACACGACTGAAGTGACTTAGCAGCAGCAGCAGGACACAGATGCTGCTGCCAAGAGGGAGAATACCAGCTAGGGAGGCAACGACTCACTCTTGAAGGCCCTGTGTGAGATTCCACCAAAGCATGAGTACCAACACAGAGCCCTCATCTCTATTTTTCAAATTAAGTAATTAAATTCAAAAAATTGGCCACACCCTATGGCATATTAGATCTTAGTTCCAGACGAGGAATTGAACATTTATCCCCTGCATTGGAAGGCAGAGTCTTTAACCACTGAGTCACAGGGAAGTCCCATGAGCCCTTGTTTCTAGGCAGCCATAAAAAAACACCTGTGCTGAGAAGATAGCTATGTTTACTGCATTTATAAAAGAGTTTTATATTTAACTCTCAACTGTGACTGGCAGAAAAGATGTTTAATATTTGTGTGTGCGTGCAAAGCACAAACATAACATCTAACAATTTTGGTCACGAAACACAAGGATAATGTGGGACAATTGAATTGTCCTTTTATTTATTCAGTTGACATTTGAATCACCTTCTCTGTGCCAGACTTCTTCATCCAGGGCTAAAGTTATAAATATGAATAAAAAAAGATTCCTGGTGTCAAGGAGATCCTGGATCCTTGTGAGAGAGACAGATACTTTGAGTGAAGGAGTCGTGTAGCTCTGATGGAGACAGAAGATGCTGGGATGATGCACAATGATATTTTATTAAACCCAAGGGCTGTCAGACTTCAGGAAGTGTGGAAGCAGGGCATGAAGTATCCAGGGCCAGGACTGGGTGGTCATCTCTCATTTTCCCATTTCACAGTTTCTTCCCTCTGTGCCTTATTTCCTTTTCTCTTTCTCCATCCAGCCACCTTACAACTAATGGGCCCCTACAGTGGGCTGTCCCACTATAGTGCGTGAAGTCATACTATAATAGAGATGCTGCAGCCGAAACAGGAGGCTTGAGAGGCACCCACAGGTACCTCTGAGAGATGATGAAAGGGAAGAGCAAGTGGGGGGCAGGCAGAGGACAGTGGTTGTAATTTGGGTCACTTAAGTTAGATGTCTGTACCCAGTTTCAGAGAGCTTGCTCCACTTCTTTGAGCCTGGGAAAGAGAGAACAAAGATCTTGCTGGGTTTGGAGGCAGGAGGAGCCACCCACTGCTTTCTCCAGGGAGACACTGGTGCAGGGGCTTCCCAGGTGGCGCAGTTAGGAAAGAATCCACCTGCCAATGCAGGAGACACGAGAGACACATATTGGATCCCTGGGTCAGGAAGATCCCCTGGAGTAGGAAATGGCAACTCACTCCAGTATTCCTGGCTGGAAAATTCCATAGACAGAGGAACCTGGAGGGCTACAGTCCATGAGGTTGCAACAAATCAGACACGACTGAGCACACACACACACACACACACACACACACACACACTGGTGTACGCTGCCAAATAGAGGCTCAGGGCAAGTGTGGAGGTGCAGGGCTGGAGAATGTGGAAGGGGGGATTTTCTCTTACCTTCAGGATGTTTCTGTCTTCATCCTGGCCTCGCTCAGGAAGCAGGAGGTTGGGTCACTGTTGCCACTAGCAGTCACTGTTATTCCTGGAACTCGTGCACAAGTTTCACTTCCAGGACCAATTACAGGGCAAATGCTTTCAGTAGGCATTAGTCTTTTTTGGGGTAGATATTTCAGGTCACAAAAGCCCCGAATCTTTAGGAAAGCTGACCTTTGTCATTGAAGAAGGTGAGAGGGGTAGAAATGGGGACACATCATCTTTGCTGTGATTAGCTGGCTTTTTCCCCAAAGGATAACACGGATTTCACCTTGACTTCATTAAAAGCAACCTTGGTAAGAATACTTGGGAAGTAGATGGGAAAGCTCAGTTTTTTTTTTTAAATTGGAGGATAACTGCTTTACAATGTTGTGTTAGTTTCTGCTGTACAACAAAGTGAACCAGCTGTGAGTATACATATGTCCCCTCCTTCTTGAACCTCCCTCGTACCCCTTCCATCGCACCCCTGTAGGTCATCACAGAGCACTGAGCTGAGTTCTCTGTGCTACACAGCAGCTCACCACTGGCTGTCAGTTTGTTTTAATGAGGAAACATTGCATCCTTTCTCTGCAGGGCCAGGAGCATCTCAGGTCCGCTCCACCAGGGAAGATATTCACCTAGACTTCTCTCCTCTCCAGGGAGGGAAGGTGAAGCTGTGTTTTTTGAAAAACTGGCTTCTCCCTTCCCTGGGAGGAAGTGGGTCAAGGGAGAAGCGCTGTTTTTCCCCCTGTTGTTTATGATCTTTATTCGAAAGGGTCATGGAGGCTGTTCCTACTGGGCCATTAAAGGCAAATTTGAGGAAACTAAAAGAAAGAAAGAGAGAGGGAGGGAGAAAGAAGGGAAGGGAGGAAAAAAGAAAAAGAAAGAGAGACTTTCCTGGTGGTCCAGTGATTGAGACTCTGTGCTTTCCCTGCGGAGGGCACGGGTTCAATCCCTGGTCAGGGAACTAAGATCCCGTGCACTACTCAGAACGACCAAAAAAATTGGGAAAAAAAGAAAGAAAATAAGATATTTGGAGAGCAAAACTGGGGATTCTGAAGTGAAAATTTGGAGGTAGTGGGAAGAGGGGTGGCTGCCTCAGAGGTGCCATGTGAGGGACCCTAGGAAAGGGTCATTTGGAGGCAGTTTTTGAGCTAAAATCCCGCCAGCCTTCCATGTGGCTTGCACAGTGTTTGGTGCACATTCTGGCTTCCTTTATTTTCTATAACAACTTGATTCCAAGTGCCTAATCCTCTGGGGCTTCACTCTTCACACATGCTGCCCCTTCTACTGGCATCTGCTATTTGTTCGAGTTGAATCTGCATCTGCAGGACTTGTGAGCCCCAAGGTGTGGTGGTGGTGGCAGTGAAGGCGGTGTAGGAGCCACCCGAACTGTGCCTCCTACACACAGGTTCAGGCAGGCTGCACCGGGTCACCTCCCGCTCCTGTCCGCTGGGTTCCTTCACATTCCAGGGCCATGCTCTTCCAGGAGGGCATAGGAATTGTTAGAGACTGGTGCTTCCTCTCTGCCCCCATCAGGGCTCACAACCTCAGCCTCTGGGCCTCAGGAACATCTGTCCAGTGGCATTTATCCATCCCTCCTTTCCCCAGGAATGAAGCAATGTTCTTCTGGTGTGGAGCAGTCTCCTTCTCCCCCAAACCCACTTCTAAGCATTCAGTGCCACCCTGGGCTTTAGGTTTTCAGAAGCCGCTGTCTGGAATCTGTCTCTCTCATTTTCTTTTTCTTTTTTTATCACTTTATACTCATGGATCAGCTTTATTGTCGATACAGAGTAAGGCACAGCAACAGACTTGGTGGCTTGGCTGGTAAAGAATCCATCTACAATGCGGGAGACCTAGGTTCGATTCCTGGGTTGGGAAGATCCCCTGGAGGAGAACATGGCAAGCCACTTCAGTATTATTGCCTGGAGAATCCCATGGACAGAGGAGTCTGATGGGCTATAGTCCATGGGGTCACAAAGAGTCAGACACGACTGAGAGACTAAACACACAGTGCACAGCAACAGATGAAGAACACAGGTTGACAGAAGTCCAAGATCTTAGGCACAGACTCAACTCTTCCACTGCTGTGTTGCCCTCTGCTCTCACACTGCTACTGGCCTGCATGTGAAATACTTCAGTAACAGAAAGCCCCTAAGACTGCTCCTGATCACATAGGTGCATTCTAACCATGATGTTTGTGGTTGTTTAGTTGCTAAGTCATGTTGGACTTGCTAAGTTGTGTCTAACTCTTATGAGCCCATGGACTGTAGCCCACCAAGCTCCTCTGTGTATGGGATTTTCACACTGGAGTGGGATGCCATTTCCTTCTTTTCCAGGGTGTCTCTCTCATTTTCTATAGCTGTCCGTTACCTCTCCTATCCTGCCAAATGGCTACAAGCACAAAATTGATTACTTGCTGGAAATGGGGAATGGGCAAAGAGAAAAATATGTGGACAAATCAGTTAAGGCTTCAAAATATTATTCTGTACACATGTAGCGGGGAAGCTCATGTCAACTGCCCAAGACTAAACCAGTTGAACATCTGGAAGCAGCGTTATCTACTCCTGCTGCTGCTGCTACTGCTGCTAAGTCACTTCAGTCGTGTCCGACTCTGTGCGACCCCACAGACGGAAGCTTACCAGGCTCCCCTGTCCCTGGGATTCTCCAGGCAAGAACACTGGAGTGGGTTGCCATTTCCTTCTCCAATGCATGAAAGTGAAAAGTGAAAGTGAAGTCGCTCAGTCGTGTCCGACTCTCAGCGACCCCATGGACTAGAGCCTACCAGGCTCCTCCATCCATGGGATTTTCCAGGCAAAAGTACTGGGGTGGGGTGCCATTGCCTTCCCCGATCTACTCCTGAGTTGTGTTTATTCTCAAGCTGGTTCTGAGCACCATTTAATGTGTGTTCAAATCACACAGGTATCTTGTTGAGTCAGGTGGTGAGACTTAAGATTCTACATTTTTCATGAGATCTGCTGGAGAACCCCACTTTGAGTGGCAGAGGTCCTCTGCAGACCTGTGAGGCCACCCTGAGACTGCTCCAGTTTCTGGTGATTGTGGTTGGCTGGCGCTGGAACTGGACATTGCTGTACCCTCACAGGGGCTTCCCAGGTGGTGCTAGTGGTAAAGAACCTGCCTGCCAGTGCTGGAGACAGAAGAGATGGTGATTCAGTCCCTGGGCTGGGAAGAGCCCCTGAAGAAGGAGGTGGCAACCCACCCCAGTATTCTTGCCTGGGAAATCCCATGGACAGAGGAGCCTGGCGGGCTATGGGTCATGGGGTCACAGAGTCAGACACTCCTGAAGCGACTTAGCACACACTTATGGACAGTGTCATGGATACTGTGCTTTGTGACCTAGTGGTCATCTAAACCCACTCTGCCTCCTGGATCGCCCCTCTTCTTCCCTCCCCAGCCGCCTACTCCCACCCTCACTGCTACCTCTTTTCTGCCTTACGGGACAGTTCCACCCGTGCCCTGGTCTTCCTCAGCTGTGGGGCTTCTCTGACAGTAGATAAATAACTGGACAGCTCTAGAGAATCTTTAAATGTGCTAATACAAAAAAAGTCCTTCTTCCTTCTGAGAGAAAAGAGGAAGTGAAACTTGAGCAAGCAAGTAAAGGTGAGTCAGGAGTTCTTTTTTTCTCTCTGGGTACCATGTCAGTGGAAAAAAACATTGCTACTTTCTACGCTAGCCTTGACTTTGAAAGAAGAACCGAGCCTGTGGGAACTCCTGCCCCTTTCTGATAGGTGGAGGGAGGAGGGGAACTGACCCCATACTTGCTTGCATGGCCAGTGTTTGTCCCTCAAGTTGTTGGGAAGTGGCAAGCAGAGAGTTACAGAGTAGAAGAAGTGGTGAGTTTCTTTTCTGCAGCCCTGGGAAGTTTCTGGTGTTCAAACTAGCCTGGCTTTAATCACTGTTACTTAGTAATAAGAAAGCAGGTCTAAAGTAGAGAAATATGATAAGACTGACCTGCGGGTTCTATAGTCAGAATCATCAGTCACATTGCAAGGTCCAAGGGCTCAAGTGAAACCAGCAGTGACCAGTGCACTATATGCAGTGGATCCAGAAAGAGACCTCTGACCACGTGGTTGCTGACCCGTGACTCTGGACCAGAGTGAGAACCCCTAAGGCCTGAGAGGCAGGGGAGCCATAGAGTCACCAGCTCTGTGGCCAGACAAAGAACCATCTCTCAGCAATGGCACCCAGACTAGGGTCTTCTTTTTTTTTCTTCCAGTAAGTTTATCTTTGCTCTTAGCTTTCTATGTCCCTGGTTTATGCAGTGAATTTTTTCTGGCCTTGTGGCATGTGGGATGTTAGTTCTTCAAACAGAAGTTGAACCTGTGCTCCTTGCATTAGAAACATGGAGTCTTAACTACTGGACCGCCAGGGAAGTCCCCCAGATTAGGGTCTTCAGAAAGCTCCATCACCATCATCTGGGGAGATTTGCTAATGGTGACCTCAATGCCTATTCTAGAGAGGCTGATTCAGCAGGGCTCAGTGAAGTGTATTTTAAAAAGTACTGCTGGGCAATTTTGACATATAGTCAGTCAGTGCCTTAGCACGTAGAAAAATTCATTTACTAGACAAATACTTATTGAACAACTACTGTAAGCCACATATTGTTTTAAGTTCTGGGCAAGCTGTGAATAAGACAGATTACTAGAGCTTCAAAATATGAGACAGATAAAAATGAGGAATGGCTTTTTTGGGAATTGTTTGGCAGAAAATGCCATTTTTTTTGCTGAGCCTCTGGAGCACCGTCAGATTCTGTGGCATGGTTCTGAGAACCATTGCCATGGAGACCTGGGAAGCAGATTGGACCAGTAAGACTAGCCAAGGCTTCAGTTTCCAGGCAGTTAGGTGGGGACACCTATGGTCTTACTTTGTGCACATAAAGCATGGGGTACATTACCCAGCCTCCAGAGGGCCCTCGTGGTGTTTATGTTCTCCTTCCCTTCTCTTCGCTTTGGGGCAGGTTACCTGATCTGGAGGGAAAACAGGAGGAGGAAACAAGAGCATAGAACCTGGAGGTGTGTTGCAAGAGGGATCTGCAGATCAGGTGGGGTGATGAGGAGCACAAAACGCAGAGGCCAAGAAAGGGCCCAAGTGCTACCATGGCAAGGAGCACCCAGAGGGCCTAATGGTGCAGCTGCTGTGGGAGATGGGGAGTTTCTCAGAAAAGTGAAACACAGCATCGCCGTGTGTCACATCAGATCCGCTCCTAGTCACAGTCAGGAGAAAGGAGGACACACGTCCACCTGAAACCCAGCAGTATTCACTGTACCCCCAAAGTAGAAACAAACTCAATGTCCCTCAAGTGATGGACAGATGATAAATATGACACTTCATATAGTGCAATAGTATTGAGCCATAGAAGGAACGAAGCACTCATTTATGCAACAGCATGGATGAACCTTGAATACATTGTGGAAAGTGAAAGAAGCCAGTCACTAAAGACTAGATGTTGTATGATTCCATTTAGATGAAATATTCAGAATAAGAAAATTGAAGGAAACAGAAAATGGATGCCTGGTGTTAAGAGGCTGGGGAAGGAAGGGAGGGGGAATGACTACTACTGGGCATAGGGTTTCTTTTTCTTTCTTTCTTTGGCTGCCCTGGGGCTTAGCTGTGGCATGAAGGATCTTCAGTTGTGGCTCTTGGGCTCTTTAGTTGAGGCATGTGGAATCTAGTTCTGTGATCAGGGATTCAACCTGGGCCTCTTGCATTGGGAGCATGGAATCTTAGCCACTGGATCATTAGGGAGGTCCCTGGGCATGGGGTATTTTGGGAGGGGGCTGACAAAAACATTCTGAAATTAGTAGTGGTGATAGCTGCACAGTCTTGTGTAAATACTTAACCCCCCTGAATTGTATACTTTAAAAGGCTGAGTTTTATGGTATACAAATTATATCTCAATTAAAAAGAAGAAAAGAGCAACTGCAGAGAATAAAGGCAACTCACATTCTATGGCTAAGAACTAAAAGGATGGGCAGAACCTTTTGTACTGCTGCGAGAACCCACAAGAGACTGCAGAAAGGGACCCAGGGTTCAGATGACAAAACTGGTCGGGCCCAAGATTGCCTTTCTTTGCTGGGACTTGAAGAATTTATCCATGTCTCAGAAAATAGGGATCAGTGATTAACAAAACTGTGCCTGTTATAATACTGAGTTGACTGAAAAGTTCTTAAGATCTTACCGGAGAACCCAAACGAACTTAAAAAAAAATATGTATTTATTTTTGGTGGCACTGGGTTTTCATTGCTGCCAGTGGGCTTTCTCCAGTTGTGACGCGTGGGGCCTCCTCTGTTGTGGCGTCCAGGCTTCTCACTGTGGTGAGTTTTCCTCTAGGGGAGCACAGTCTCTGTAGTGGGAGGGCTTCAGTAGTTGCGGCACACAGGCTTAGTTGCTCCGTGGCATGTGAAATCTTCCCTGACCAGGGATTGAACCTGTGTCTCCTGCATCGGCCAGAAAATTCCTATCTACTGTGCCATCAAGGAAATCCCCAAATGAATTTTTTGGCCAACCCAGTAATTATCTGGAGTGGGTGCAGCCTACGTTGATCATTTTGGGCTTCCCTGGTGGCGCAGTGGTTAAAAAAAAAAAAAAAAAAAATCTGCTTGCAATGCAGGTGACATAGGAGACTTGGGTTTGATTCCTGGGTCAGGAAGATCCCTTGGAGGAGGAAATGGCAACCTACTCCAGTATTCTTGCCTGGAGAATTCCATGGACAGAGGAGCCTGGAGGGTTACAGTCTATGGGGTCGCACAGAGTCAGAGATGACTGAAGTGACTGAGCACCCATGCTGAGCACACTGATTGTTTACATATGTTGGCATTCCAGCTATTGGAAAGCACTGTTAATTTTGAAGTTTTAATTTTTCAAAGACCAAGATTTCAAGTACTTAATTTTTCAGAAATTAAGATTGTCAGGAGAAAGATCAACAATCTCAGCTAAGCAGATGATACCGCTCCAATGGCAGAAAGAGAAGAGGAACTAAAGAGCCTCCCGAAGAGGGTGAAAAAGGACAGAGAAAATGCCAGCTTAAAACTTAACATTCAAAAAACTAAGATCGTGGCATCTGGTCCTATCACTTCATGGCAAATAGGGAAAAAGTGGAAACAGTGGCATATTTTCTCTTCTTGGTTTTGGATAGTGACAGCAGCCATGAAATTAAAAGATGCTTGCTCCTTGGAAGAAAAGCTATGACAAACCTAGACAGAATATTAAAAAGCAGAGACATCACTTTGTCAACAAAGGTCCATCTAATCAAAGCTATGGTTTTTCTAGTAGTCATGTGAGAGCTGGACCATAAAGAAGGCTGAGTGCCAAAGAACTGATGCTTTTGAATTGTGGTGCTGGAGAAGACTCTTGAGAGTCCTTTGGACTGCAAGGAGATCAAACTGGTCAATCCTAAAGGAAATCAACCCTGAATATTCACTGGGAAAACTGATGCCAAAGCTGAATCTCCAATACTTTGGCCACCTGATGTGAAGAGCCAACTCATTGGAAAAGACCCTGATGCTGGGAAAGATTGAGGGCAGGAGGAGAAGGGGGCAGCAGAGGATGAGATGGTTGGATGGCATCATTGACTCAATGAACACAGGTCAGAGTAAACTCTGGGATAGACTGAAGGATAAGGAAGCCTGGCATGCTGCAGTCCATGGGGTTGCAAAGAGTCAGACATGACTTAGTTAACAACTTCAACAACAACTTAATTTTTCAAAGACTAGTTCTAGAAGCCCATTCAGATTGTTAGAGAAATTTAATACCCGGTCTGGTGTAGTACAGGGTGGTAGTCTTGGGGACTAGACAGAAACTATTTTTTTTTTTTTTGGCTGCATCAGGTGTTAGTTTCAGCATGAGGTTCTTTAGTTGGGGTGTGAAAACTCTTAGTTGCGGCATGTGGGATCTAGTTCCCTGACTAGGGATCAAACCCAGGCCCCCTGCATTCAGAGCATGGAGTCTTAGCCACTGGATCACCAGGGAAGTCCTTAGACATAATCTTTTATGCTAGCCCACCAGATGACAGCACACGGAACTGCTTGAAGAAGTCTCATGGGCTCCTCTTGGGAGTATTATTATTTTTCAGAAGAAGCAACTTGAGATTTACATGCTGTATGAAAATGCATTAGGGGGACAGACGATATTTTAAGCATGAAGCATTTGGATCACGGATGGGAATAAAGGCCTGCTAGGGAATGGTAATTCCGCTCTCCGGCTCCTGATTGCCTTTGGGTTCTTCCCCGTGAATGGTTCTGGCAATCCATTTTACTGGATGTGTCAGTGTCACTTCCGAGCTGCTGTACATGCTCTGCTGCACATCTGGGATGACTGTGTCAAGTTTGCAAAACTGATTAAACAAAGAAATCCTCTCAAGTTCGCTTTTAGTGTTCTGCAAGGAGCGTGCTCACCATCTGTTTGTTTATATGCTCTCATGATTGTTTTGCACATTATCAATGAGTAGCATGAAATTACATCATCATAATGGCAAGTAGTAAACTGAATTCCCAGCAGGGCATTTCTAGGGGAAGAGACGTACAGTCCTAGTGCCCTGAGGAGACTCCTCAGTTAGACAAGCCAGTGGCTCCAGGGAGATGAGGGCCCTGCGGTCAATCACTGAAGCCTGGGGTATGCTGGCAACCCTCATCAGGTCATTAGACAGCAAATCTCAAAGGCTGATGGGGCTGCCAGACTGAGGATTGCCAAGCAGACCTGTCTAAACCTCTCTGCATTTCTGATCCAAATTATTCAAGATAAACCTCCCTTCTGGAACTGATACTGAAATAAAATGATCCCAACAATCCAGATATAATTAGAATCTCATTTGTTCATTCATTTTAAAAAATAGCTCTATTGAAATATAATTCACATACCAAAAGAGTTGCCTTCTAAAGAATATACTTCAGTAGTTTTTAGTAGTTGTAGTTTTCAGTTTTAGTAGTTTTCTGAACCTCTGGAAACCACAAATCTACTTTCTGTCTCTATGGATTTGCCTCTTTTGGACATTTTAGATAAACAGAATCATACAATATGCAGGGTTTTTTGTTATTGGCTTCTTTCAGTTGGTCTAATGTTTGCAAGGTTCATTCATACTGCAGGCATGAATTAAAAATTTTATTCATTAAAAAATTCATTCATTAAAAATTTTTTAAAGTTATGGTAAAATACATTTAACATAAAATGTACCATTGTAACCATTTTTGTGTGTAGTTAAGTACTGTTAAGTGCATTCACATTGTTGTACAATCAATCTCCAGAAGGCTTTTCACCTTGCAAAGCTGAAAATCAATACCCATTAAAAAACAGCTCTCCATTCTTCCCTCCTCCCAGCTCCTGGCAACCACCAGGAAAAACCAACTACCAGGAACCATTCTGCTGTCTCCATGAAAATGATTATTCTAGGTACCTTAAACGAGTGGAATCATCCAGTATGTATCTTTTTGTGACTTTCACATAGCATAGTATCCTCCAGTTTCATCCATGTTGTAGCATGTGTCAGAATTTCATTCCCTTTTCAGGGCTGAATAATATCCCATTCATTCATTCTCAATGGCCATCTGACATGTCATGCTAGATGAGTTGGTGGGGCGCTGTCAGAAAAGAAAACATGTAAGCAAGATAGTAAACATAGTCTTTGCTTCAGTCTTTTATTATAATTTGTTTAAAAAATTTTAATTATTTGGTTTAGCTGGGTCTTGGTTGTGGCACAAGGAATCTTTGATTTTCTTTGAGGCATGTGGGATCTTTAGTTAAAGCATGCATATTTAGTTAGTTGCCACATGTGGGATCTAGTTCCCTGACCAGGGATGGAACCCAGGCCCCCTGCATTGGGAGCACAGGGTCATAGCCTCTGGACTACTGTGGAAGTCCTGATCCTTGCTTCAATCTTAGAATCCATTTAGGGAAGTAAGATAATCATTTTAACTTCAAGATTTTAAATTAATTACTATGTGCCAGACACTGTGCCCAGTTCTTAGTGTGTTTTCTCTCATTTAGTCCTTCCAACAGTCCTGTGATGTAAATACGATTGCTGCCACCTGAGAGGACAGGAAATTGAGACATGCCAGGGATTTACCAAATATGTCCAGGCCAGAGTTCAAAGCCTAGGTAAACTACCTTTCATTCCGAAGCCTCTTTGTTAATCAGAGGATGAAGTTAACTTGATCTTGCAGGGCTGGAGGGACGGGCTCCACCTTCAGAGGTAAAGGACAGACAATGCCAGGGTCCACATCTGACACATTAGTTATCTTCTATAATTCACTTTTACTCTGCTATCTAGAACTGGAGCAGGATTTGTAAGTATGAAGGGACACAGAATTCACCGAGATGCCTTCCATCCTCTCCATTGCTATTTTCACAGAAGAGGGAAAAAGGAACCCAGACCTCTAGCCTGTGTCTTAACAAGTGCTGTACAAGGAGACAGGAAGAGGTGGGGGCCAAAATCTGAATGTTGGCCTATTGACAAGGCTATTCTTGCAATGGCAAGCCACTCCAGTACTCTTGCCTAGAAAATCCCATGGATGGAGGAGCCTGGTAGGCTGCAGTCCATGGGGTCGCTACGAGTCGGACACAATTGAGCAACTTCACTTTCACTTTTCACTTCCACACAATGGAGAAGGCAATGGCAACCCACTCCAGTGTTCTTGCCTGGAGAATCCCAGGGACGGCGGAACCTGGTGGGCTGCCGTCTATGGGGTCGCACAGAGTCGGACACAACTGAAGCGACTTAGCAGCAGCATTCTTGCTTAATCTAGGACTGTATTGCTGATTCATGCTTCTTAAGCACTGGACCACCAGGGAAGTCCCTGACTTTTTTGGTCAACTATCACAGAGGTACCCAGAGATGAACTGTGATGGAACCCATCTCCCTTCTTCAGAGTGAGACTAGGGTTGGGCACATGACCCAATTCCAGCTGAGAAGATATAGGGGAAGTCTTTTGATGGGCACCTGGCAAATTTTTTTCGTTTAAGAAAAAAATTGGAGCCTATCTTGCAAAACTCTTCTTTCCTTATGCCTTCTACTTTCCTTCTCAGTGTACTAGTGTGAAGATATAGAGCTTGGGGTTTTAACAGCCACCATGTGACTGTGAGGTGACAAACTTATGGATAAGAAGCCAAAAGGATGTTAGATAGAGGCTGTGTCCTTGAAAAGAGTGGATATCTCTGAGACCCAGAACTGGCTCCAGGACTGTGGACCTCCAAACTTCTTGAGGTTGTGGATAAGCAAAGATCTAGGGGCCTTAAGCCATCATTGATCAGGAATTCTGTTTGCAGTCAAATACATCCTAACCAATTCATTACCCAGCCAGGTTTTAAATTTCCTGAAGTCAGGATACTGTATTTAATATCTTTGTATCGTCATAATACCATGGAAGGTTCTCATCCATAGAGTAGGCACAAATTTATTGAACTAGTACATGAATAGGTAGAAAAATAAAGAATAGCTGTCCACAATGCTCCCTCTTAAAATATGAGTCAGAATGGCCATGGATTAGGTGGAGCGTCCTGCAATCAGAGACCACATGCCAGTAGGCTTATGAAATCAGAGTCTTAGAGCTGGAAGAGACCATTGCTAGATTACTGGGTGGGCTTCCCTGGTGGCTCAGACAGTAAAGAATCTGCCTGCAATGCAGAAGACCCAGGTTCTGTCCCTGGGTTGGGAAAATCCCTTGGAGAAGGGAATGGCAGCTTTGAACAAGATGGCAGTGGAGAAGGCATCAGGCTTCTTGCATTGGCACTGCAGTAATTTTTGGACTAGACCCATCTTGAAGGCTGAAGCTCACCCTCCTGACTTTGAATGAGTGATAAAGACCAGTAAGCAGTCAAGAGCAGCCTTGAACAAGATGGCAGTAGAGAAGGCATGTGGAAGGCAGAGCCTCTCATTAATCTACAGGTTCCCCATACCCAGACCATTACAGAGAAACTCCCTAGAAACAGTAACCTGTACTTCAGCTCTGATTCAAGTCCCATTGAATCCAGTCTTATTCCACTAGGTAGGAATTTAGGAGTGCCCTAAGATGTTCAGTCTTATGTGTCAACCTAAATAGGTCATGTCTAGATGAAACACCAGTTTAGATGTTGTTGTAAAGGCATTTTTTAAGATGTGATTAATGTTTAAATTGGTTGACTTTGAAAGCATCAGATTACTCTCCATAATGTGGGTGGGACTCATCCAATCAGCTGAAGGCCTTAAGGGCAAAGACAGAAATTCCCCAAGAAAGAGGGGATCCCTGCCTGCAGTCTGCCTTTGTACTCAAGACCGCAGTATCAGCTCTTCCCTGGGTCTCTAGCTTGCTTTGCAGATTTCAGACTTGCCATCCCCTACGATCATGTGTGCCAATTCCTTAAAATAAATCAATCTCTCTCTCTTGCTTTCACTACACCCTCTCTCCCTCCCTCCCTCTCTCTCTCTCACACACACACACACACACACACACACACACACTATTGATTCTGTTTTCTTTGGAGAACCCTAACACAACTACCCTCAAGTCCAAACATACATGGCCTTTCTATAATTTGGTGTCAGCGAGGATATTTATAGCTGGTGGGGGTGGCTTTGCTCTCAGGCCTGATCTCATTGAGGATAAGCCCGCAGGAAAAACCAACAGGAGGCATGGGAGGAAATACAGTGCACACTGATAGCCCAGTTTAAACTGTACCAGGAACCTTTATAGCAGCCTGCTTTGAAAGAACCTTTTTTTTAAAAAAACTGTGTCCTTTCCTCCATTATAGCTTTCTGTCTATTCATCCTTCTGACGCTGTTTGTTTCTCCCACTCTTGTGGGGAATCTGTCATATAGCAGCCCCCCTCCAGGACTTATTCATGGGGTAGATAGTCAAGGCAACAACAGCCCATGTCTGTTCTATACCAGAGCTCATCACCAGGCCAGCTGTATGGGAGGCAGCAGGGGAAGTGCTATATGGATGCTCAGGGGCTGGCTTAATGCAATTGAAATTGATGCTCCTGAGAGGAGAGAGCCGCAGAGCTGGAGCTGCAGATAGAATCAGTAGGGAACGGGACTGAGCTAGAACAGGGACAGAGGGAGAATGTGGGCCTGGTGGCCCAGGGCCTCCTTTTGAGCTATGTGATTACCTTGAAAGCCATGAGACAGGACATAAGGGCTGCAGAGAGGGATAGGCTGACAGGCAGTTTCTCCCCTTGCATATCCTCTCTGGTCACAGAGACAGTTAAGGGACCATCATCCCTATACCTTCATAGATGCCAGATGCACAAGACATGATACTAATCACTTTCCTGCATCCAGTGAAATGACTATGTGGAAGCACTTGAAGCTTTACCAATACCATCCATTTTACTATAATCTTTGGTACCTATAGGTGGGTTGCCATAGCAACATACAAGCAATAGCATGCTTAGTTGCTCAGTCCTGTCCGATTCTTTGTGACCCCAAGGATGGTAGCCTGCTAGGCTCCTCTGTTCATGGGATTCTCCAGGCAAGAATACCGGAGCGGGTAGCCATTCTCTTCTCCACGGAATCTTCCTGACCCAGGGATCGAACCAGATCTCCTGCATTGTAGGCAGATCTTTACCATCTGAGCCACCAGGGAAGCCCAATACTATATATATCTTCTTTGCCGAACTATATATATATATATATACATATATATATATATATTTTTTTGGTGAACTTCTTTGCTGAACTATGCTGCTGCTGCTGCTGCTGCTAAGTCACTTCAGTTGTGTCCGACTCTGTGCGACCCCATAGATTACCATCTATCTGATGATTTTCATTGAAATTCCCTGAATTTAAATTTTAAAAGATAATTAGTTGTGGCTCTTGACATCACTTTTCAGACAAGAAGGACAGGATGAGGGGACGTTTGTGGGTGAGGTTTTGTGGACAGAGAGTTATGTGGTGTTTGGAAGTCTTTGTGAAGGGTATAGCAGGGCCTTTCCATCCTTCCTCCTTAGTAAGTCAGAGATATCATATATAAAAATAAACAGTTGTAATATTCTTTTAGATATCATTTTAGGATGACTCTAATGAGTTACTATGCTGTGATATGTCATGGAAAGAATGCTATCTCCTTTCTTCTCATTCAGAATTCACAGGAATGTTCTATAATGGGCAAGTTACTCTGCTTAAGTCAACCAAAGCCTTGGCAACCCCCCAAAAGTGGAATTCTCAAGCAGAGACTATCTTACCCCTCTCACCGCAGGGGGATGTTTGGCCGTTTGGAGACATGTTTTGGTTTTTGTGACTCTCTCTGTGTGTGTATACTCAGTCCTGTCTGCCTTTTGTGACCCCATGAACTGTAGCTTGACAGGTTCCTCTGTCCATGGGATTCTTCAGGCAAGAATGTTGAAATGGGTTGCCATTTCCTTCTCCAGAGGATCTTCCCCAGCCAGGGATCGGACCCTCGTATCCTGTGTCTCCTTCACCCCCTGGGAATGCACCACTCAGGACTGGGGGAGGGATACCACAGTGAGTAGAGACCAGGATTGCTGCTAAACACCCGGCAGAGCACAGCCCCCACAGCAGAGAATTATCTGGCCCCATATCAACACTGTCAGGGTTGAGAAAACATTCCCAAGAACAAATTCTTCAGAGGGGCCCCTCTTCCCAGCCCTTGTGGGAAACATGAACTTAAGGTGTAATTACAAACATCCGTGGCTTCTCTCTCTCTCCTGCATTCTTGGCCCCTCTTTTTCTTTCTCCAGGACAGCCTCCTCAGGAGAAATGGCACGTTTTTAAAAGGAATAAAAATAAATACTCCTATTTAGGCTTTGCTACATTTAACCCTTGTCTTTTCCAGCTTGCTTTGTTTTGCCCCTGAATCAACCAATGAGCTGTGTACAGGCAGTCCAAGGGGTCAAGGTCACATGGGTGTGTGAATGGCTGCTGCTGCTGCTGCTAAGTTGCTTCAGTCATGTCCGACTCTGTGCGACCCCATACACGGCAGCCCACCAGGCTCCCCCGTCCCTGGGATTCTCCAGGCAAGAACACTGGAGTGGGTTGCCATTTCCTTCTCCAATGCATGAAAGTAAAAAGTGAAAGGGAAGTCGCTCAGTCGTGTTTGACTCTTAGCGACCCCATGGACTGGAGCCTACCAGGATCCTCCGTCCATGGGATTTTCCAGGCAAAAGTACTGGGGTGGGGTGCCATTGTGAATGGCTAGGCTTCCTATATGCCTCCTTTGGTCCTCAAAGAGATGTGTGCAAGGGTCCTGCAGGTCCCAGTGCAGGGAAGACTCTATCAGGCTGGGGCTTCCTTTTATCTTTTTTTTTTTTAAAGGCACTTGAAATTTGAGGAATGTGAACTTAAAGCAAATGGCAGGAGACACCCAGCTTTTGTTTGCGGGCTACCCTGGGTGAGGGGATGCCTTGCCTCATCAAAACTGTCATTCTTGCTTTCAGTTGCTCAGTCGTGTCCGATTCTTTGCTACTCCATGGACTGCAGCACGCCAGGCTTCCCTCTCTATCACCGGCTCCCGGAGCCTGCTCAAACTCCTGTCGGTGATGCCATCGGGTCGGTGATGACATCCAACTTTCTCATCCTCTGTTGTCCCCTTCTTCTCCTGCCTTCAATCATTCCCAGTATCAAGGACTTTTCTAATGAATCAGCCCTTCACATCATGTGGCCAAAGTATCAGCTTCAACATCAGTCTTTGCAGTGAACATTCAGGGTTGATATCCTTTAGGATTGACTGATCTCCTTGTAGTCTAAGGGACTCTCAAGAGTCTTCTTCGGCACCACAGTTCATAAGCATCAATTCTTCGGTGCTCAGCCTTCTTTATGGTTCAACTCTTCACATTCATACATGACTACTGGACAAACCATAGCTTTAACTATAGGGATCTTTATTGACAAAGTAATGTCTCTGCTTTTTAATATGCTGTCTAGGTTTGTCATAGCTTTTCTTCCAAGGAGCAAGCCATCTTTTAATTTCACAGCTGCAGTCACCATCTGCAGTGATTTTGGGGCCCCCCAAAATGAAGTCTGTCACTGTTTCCTTTGTTTCCCCATCTATTTGCCATGAAGTGAAGGGACCAAAGGCCATGATCTTCGTTTTTTGAAAGTTGAGTTTTAAGCCAGCTTTTTCACTCTCCTCTTTCGTTTCCATTAAAATTGTCTAGACTCAGAAATAAAGGTGTCTATCAGGAGTCAAGATGGAAGAAGTTTGATAAAGTACACTGCTTACAATATCTTTCTTGATGTGGCTTAGGCCTTGCTGTACTCCTCAGAGCCTAAGCAAGCCTTGCTTATCTAGAAGCTTCCAGGGCTGAGACTAAAGTAAGAGAGAGTAGTTTGCTCAGGGCACAGAATTCATGGAGACCCTTACTCTCAGGGTCCTGAAAGCTCAGGTTCAGGGCAGCACCAGCCTGAGAGTGCCCCAGGCACCTCTTGTTTCATTCTAGTCCTGACCCTGAGATTGCCCAATCCTCACAAGGGCCTGGAGCTGCCTCATGCCACTGGCAGGACATAGGAGGATACAAAACGTGAAATTCCCCAGGATTGTGAGTGACTGCAAACCTCCTTTTGTCCAGCTTTGAAAATAAACCCTAACAAGGTCTCTTAGCCTCGCATTCTTCCTCCCGGCTCTCACCGAGCCTATTCTTAGTCCAGGATTGTTTTACGTGGTTCTCTAAGTTGTCTGTACTATCTTTCCATTTCCAAATCACTTATATACTCCTCTTTATGACTATCCAAGCAGTATCTTTCTTTTGACCTTCTGAGTCCCTGTAGTTCTCAGTTTGTTCCTTATTTAAGGTACTTGCCAACGTTGTCTTCCTCTTTTTCTTGGCACATTATTAATTTCTAACTTACTATTTGTGGTAGGCTAAATAATGGCCCGTGGACTGCAAGGAGATCAAACTCGTCAATCCTAAAGGAAATCAACCCTGAATATTCATCGAAAGGACTGATGGTGAAGTTGAAGCTCCGATACTTTGGCCAACTCATTGGAAAAGACCCTGATGCTGGGAAAGATTGAGGGCAAGAGTAGAAGGGGGCAACAGAGAACGAGATGGTTGGATAGCACCACCAACTCAATGGACATCAATTTGGGCAAACTCTGGGGGAGAGTGGAGGACTGAGGAGCCTGGTGTACTGCAGTCCATGGGGTCACAAAGATACAGAAATGACTTAGCAACTGAACAAGAACAACAAAATAATGGCCATGTCCCAATCCCTGGAACCTGTGCCTTTTACCTTTTGTGGTAAAAGAAGGGATTTGCAGATGTGATTAAGGAATGTTTGGGAGAGATGGGAGTTTATCCTGGATTATCCAGATGGGTTCCTAAGATGATCACAGATGTCCTTATAGAAGGGAGGCAGAGGGAAATTTGACTACAGAAGCAGGAGATGCGATGATGGAAGCCAGAGGTTGGAGTGATTTGAGCAGGAATTATGAGCCAAGGAATGTGGGCAGCCTCCAGAAGCTAGAAGTGAGGAAAACAAGGAGACAGCTCCTCCCCTCAGAGGCTGCAGAAGGGAGCTGCCCCGTCAATACTTTGACTTTAGCTTAGTGAGACTGGTTTCAGGCTTCTGGACTCTGAAGCTACAAGAGAAGACATCTGTGGTTTTGTTTTTAAATTTTTCTCTGTTTTTAGCTGCACTGCGTCTTCATTGCTGTATGCGGGTTTTCTCTAGTGGTGGTGAGTGGGGGCTACTCTGGTTGCAGCCAGTGGCTCAGGCGTCTCATTGCAGTGGCTTTTCTTGTTGCAAAGCACAGGCTCAGTAGTTGTGGTGCATAGGTTTAGTTACCCCATGGCATGTGGAATCTTCTGGGACCAGGGATCAAACCTCTGTCCCCTGCATTGACAGGTGAGTTCTTAACCACTGACCACCAGGGAAGTTCCAATATGTGTTGTTTTAAACCACTAAGTTTATGATTTTTTATAGCAGCACCAGGGAACCAATACACTATCCTTGTAGTTTAGTAAATAGTACACATGGTGTTCTAGACCAGGTACTCCATGAATCAGTGTAGCCCAGGGTTAAAAGTACTGGTTTAGAAGCAATCAAACCTGGGTTCAAATTCTGGCTGACCCATGTAATAGGCTTTTGCAAATAACTTGCCTATTGGGCTTTTGAACTTTCCTCCTTCATAAGGCAGACAGTGTTAGGCGTGCATTTTCCACTTTCCATTACAAACAGAGCTCTGATTCTGTATACGGCGGTAAATGTGACTATCTTAAAAATAAGCACAGTGCACGGTTTCTCTCAAGGCTACAAGCAGCCATGGATACTTCTTGCCAGTGGTCATTTCTGGGAGGGACTTCAGAGAAGGCTCTTTAGAAGAGAAGTTGAGGTTGATTTATCTGGCATGCTCCTTTGTCCTTGGACTTATTGTCTCAGAATGCCTTGTACTAAGAATGGTGGAGGGGAAAGGTAGACTTACCTTGGGTCCCTAATGGAATCATAGAGAGAGTGTTCTAGCCCTGATCTGCTTACCTCTAGGCTTCTTGCTTTGTGAGAAGAATAAGCCCCTTTGGTTAAGCCCCTGTTTTTTGTCTCTGTGTTTTGTTTATCCTATGATTCATTGTTGGCTCCACTCTTGTGGGACTTGTTCTATCTTTGATTCTAGTATTCTAGTACACTGTGCATGGATCTCTCATTGAGTCCTAAACAGCCTGAAGGAGGTATATTACCAAGTAACAGCACAGGCTCTGGGGTCCAGTAGACCTGGTGTGTTGGTCAGGATGAGTGGTGCCAGGAACCCCAGCAGATAGAACTCAAAGTCTCTGTGGTCTCACACAATAGAAGCACGCTGTCATTCAGGGAACTAGGTCCTTACCGTCTTCTTCTGCTGCTGCTGAGTCGCTTCAGTCGTGTCCGACTCTGCGTGACCCCATAGACGGCAGCCCATCAGGCTCTCCCGCCCCTGGGATTCTCCAGGCAAGAACACTGGAGTGGGTTGCCATTTCCTTCTCCAATGCATGAAAGTGAAAAGTGAAAGTGAAGTTGCTCAGTCGTGTCTGACTCAGTGACCCCATGGACTGCAGCCTATCAGGCTTCTCTGTCCATGGGATTTTCCAGGCAAGAGTACTGGAGTGGGTCCCATACCATCTTCTAGCTCTTTACAAATGCCTAATCTCATTAGCCCTGGGGGAGTGCATGGCAATCCACTCTAATATTCTTGTCTGGAGAATCCCATGGGCAGAGGAGCCTAGTGGGCTACAGTCCATGGGGTTGCAAAGAGTCAGACACGACTGAAGTGCCTTAGCAGTCTTGTTAGAGTGATTTTCTGGTGTATGTAATTATGAACTTGGACAGATAGAGGTACTTATTAGATTCAGCTCTAAGAAACTGACATTTGAACAGAAAAGTAGTCTACAAAATAGCAGTTTCATGTGATTCTACCTAATTTTGATTTTAAGCAAAAGACTCTCTACATCCATTTCTTTAGCTATAAAATGGGATACTAATACTCCCTCCTTCTAGGGAGCTTATGAAGATTCAATAAAAGGACTTTGCCTAGTATTCAACATACAGTAGGAGGCTCAAAGAGTTAATATTATTTACCCAGTTCCTAGCACAGTGTCTATGGCACATACTAGCCACTCCTTAATTACCTTTAAAAAAACTGAGATCTGTATAATTCACATACCATAAAATTCACCCTTTTAAAGCATACAGCTCAGTGGTTTTTAGTGTATTCATAAAGTTGTACAGAAATCACCACTAACTCCAGGGCATTTTCATCACCCCACAGAGAAGCCATATACCCAATTAGCAATCACTTTAATTATCTTTTGAATGAATAACCTTTATCTCAGAATGGCTGAGAATATCTGGCTCATAGGACCCACTCAGTATTTATTGATTTTATTGGCCCTTACTATATAGAGAAACAGTCCTTGTTTATTCAACAATTTGATAACCTAATTTAGTATGAGGGTGTGCGCATGATCACTGGCGTCCCATATTTAAGCTCAGGATATCAGCTTCCCCCACCTGAGAGTAATAAAAAGACAAAATAATAACAAGCACCATAATGACGTTGGTAGTAATCCTGGCTGTGTATTGAAGACGACACGAGGGAGCTGTTGTGGAGTGGTGAGGCTGTGGGGCTCTTCTCCATGGCCAGGAGAGGATTCCCTGGGGAGTTTGGGAGGCAGAGCTCCGATTTCCACATTCCTCTCACCTGCATTGACCTCCTTGTTCTCCTGCTGGCAGTCGCTGCAGCTCTTATGGCTGGAAGAGAAGTAACTGAACCAGTGTTCAGGAGGGTGCCTCGAAAGCTCCTCACTTGTATCAATCGTTTACTTCAGAACATTTTATAAATAGCTCTATTTTGGGGCACATACAAAGAAGGGCAAGTCAAAGTGAAAATAGACTACTTCTTCTTCTTGGCTAAGAATGCCTACCTTCCACACCTGTCCAACTGGACGGGATGTGTCATAGGGAGAGTTGGTCTGATTCTGTTCAGATTGACAGCTGCAGAAGCAGATACATCTTTGCCTACTTTACATTCTTAAAGAAAGGTCATCGTGGAAGACAACTCAATTTAGTATTTGTGTTACTCTGCTTGGTTCATTGTTTCAAAAGGTTAATCACCGTACTATACTTATTCTGGAGATGGTTCATTGCTCTTACGCTGAAACAGTCCAGTTCTCTTTTGCACCTGCTGTGGCTACCAGGGCATCCTTCCGGCTTGGGTCCTTCCTTAAGGGTGCGAACTGCTGTCAACTTAGAAGGAACAAGAAATAGTGTGCACTGCATCAAAATCGAAAGATAAGCCGAGCTCAGGAGATATTTCATGTTCAGTTCCAGACCACTGCAACAAATTGCATATCACAATGAAGCAAGTCATGTGAATGTTTTGGTTTCCCAGTGCATATAAAAGTTATGTTCGCACTAAACGAAAGTTGCTCAGTAGTGTACGACTCTTTGTGACTCTGGACCAGAATACTAGAGTAGGTGGCCTTTTCCTTCTCCAGGGGATCTTCCCAACCCAAGGATCGAACTCAGGTCTCCAGCATTTCAGGCAGAGTGTTTACCAGCTGAGCCACCAGGGCAGCCCAAGAGTACTGGAGTGGGTAGCCTATCCCTTCTCCACTGGATCTTCCTGACCCAGGAATCGAACTGGGGTCTCCTGCATTGCATGTTCACATTATACAGTCTATTAACTGTGCAATAGAATTATATCTAAAAAAGTACATCAGATCAGATCAGATCAGTTGCTCAGTCATGTCCGACTCTTTGGGACCCCATGAATCGCAGCACGCCAGGCCTCCCTGTCCATCACCAACTCCCGGAATTCACTCAGACTTACGTCCATCGAGTCAGTGATGCCATCCAGCCATCTCATCCTCTGTCATCCCCTTCTCCAAATGCTAACCATCTGAACCTTCAATAAGTTGTAATGTTTTTGCTGGTGGAGGGTTTGAAATATTGTGAGAATTATTGTGAGAAATATCGTGAGAAACGTGGCACAGAGACATGAAGTGAGCAAATGTTACTGGAAAAGGGCATCAGTAGATTTGCTCAAAGCAGGGTTCCCACACTTCAATTTGTAAGGAATGCAATATCTGCAAACACAATAAAGTGAAATGCAACAAAACAGGTTATGTCTGTAGTTCCATTATTTTAACACCTGATGCCTGAGAATGAACACATACAGAAAAGAAATGCTTAATTGTGGATGTGAGTAACTCAATGGCAACATATTAAAAAAAGAAGAACAATCAAAAAACTTGCTGGCAGAATAAAGAAACAAAAATGAAAATTAAAAACAGCCCATTGGTTACAATTGGTTACACAGTTGTCTTGAATCACATGGAATATTTAGTCTGACCTTTGACAGAACAGAAAAGTGAGGGTCAAAGCGGTGAAATGACTTGCCCCAGCCCCTCTCTGGTCAAGACCACTTTTGGCCTCTGGTCTCTGCTCGTCAGCATTTTTCTGTCACTCTATATAGTCCCCCACATATCAATTCTGAGCGACAATAACAGAGTTCGGGCACTTCTAATCCTTTCTCTTCACATATAAGTGATATCTTATGATATTTGTCTTTCTCTTTCTGATTGACTTGGTTCGATAATCTCTCGGTCCATCCACGTTGCTGCAAATTGCATTATTTCTAAAGTAGCCTTTTAAATAAAGTGAGAAAAAGTATTCATTCGTGTTTTTCATCAAAAATAAATAAGACAGAAATGATGCTGTTGATTTCTTCACTTTGCTCTGTCCCTTTGTGTGCAGGTCATGTTTTCCTCATTGGTTTTATCCCCTAGTCAGACTTACACATGACTTATACATACTTACACATGACTGTCCCCGTTCAGCATTACTGGGGATATAAAACTAACAATAGCCTAGGCCCTACTGTGGAAGAGCAAAACTATTTAGTTCTTGCAGTCTAGGCCTGATAATCTAGCAGAAGTCACTGAGGGATAAGCCTGTCCCACATAAAGTGTTACTAAAAAGTAGGCCTTTTAAAAAACAGAGACACCAGAAGCGATACACTTGTCTTACTTGGTTAATCATAGTTGAATTTTTGAAACTGAAAGTAATAGGTTGATTTTTTTTTGAATAACATATTTACTAAAGAGACTGTACTTTGGAAAGACCACAGTTCTGAGTGAGGTAAAGTGGCATTGTCATCTTGACCCTAGGCAGTTGGTTTCTGTGATGGTCCAGAGTCAGACATCCTGAACTCCAGTGTTCTAAAGTGTTGCCTGGTTGTTCTTCTTCTTTTTTTTTCTTTGAGTTTCTCAACACAGTCATCATTTAGGTCTTGGGTTAAGTGTCTTTAACAGGGCTGTTGGTGGGTTGAGTTCTTGTTTCAGCAGAGACCTTGACAGATTAGATTGTCCTTCTAATCACTGTGACTAACGTGCTGGTTACTATATTCGATAGTTCACGTGGTGCTTCTGAACACTCTCCCTACGGATGTGATGGTTACCCAGCCAGGTAAACTCTTGCATCAGACCCCAGCTAAAGAGGAGAACACTTGGATTAGATTTTCATATTGGTTTCATATGCCACAGGCATAGCAACATAGGATGCGTGTTAAGTTATGAGCAATCCGAAAAATTTACCTAAGCAAGATGATACCTATATGTACTGTCTGCCATAGCAGTCTCCTTGGGAGGTTATGCACTTGTTCAAACAGTAATAACATATTTACACCCACCTCTTTTTTTGAATTGTCACCAAGGCAAATTAGTGATCCATATAAAGACTTCATTTTATAAATGTCTTAATTACTAATCCATCATGAATCTGAGACTTTTTTTTGGTTTTCACAAATAGAAATTGACCTCACTTGGACTTCCTTGGTGGTTCAGTGGTTAAGACTCTGTACTTCCAACGCAGGGTTTGTGAGTTTGATCCCTGGTCAGAGAACTAAGATCCCACATGGCCTGTTGCATGGTCAAAAAAGAAAAAGAGATCATACTGTCTGGTTTTTGTCCTTCTTACCTCTTCATCTTGGTGTTTGTTGATATGTTCTTTCTTCTGTCCACTCTATTCAGATCAAGGCTGGTGAGATCTCTTTGTCAGGATCTTCTGGCTGTTGGTGCCACATCTTCGCTGCTCTTGGCGAGTGAGGAAGATACCCTGCTGAGTGCTACAGCACCCTGAGGGGTTCCAGGATTCAGTGAGGCTGCCTTAGGCCTGCCATCCTTGACGTGTCACGTAGACATTTCCACGCACAGCCTGGGGGTTCAGAGGACCTCCGAGAGGGTGCCCATCTGGAAAGCTAGGCAATGATTTGCTTTGCTCCCAATCCCAAACTCTCTGGGGATCTTCCCCCAGGGCTGGCCTGGGGACAGAGAACAAATGCTTCTCAAAGGCACTAAAGACATTCCATTTCTCAAGGTTAGTAGAAGGAAAGAAATCCTAAAAATTAGGGCAGAAATAAATGCAAAAGAAACAAAAGAAACCATAGCAAAAATCAACAAAGCCAAAAGCTGGTTCTTTGAAAGGGTAAATAGAATCGACAAACCACTAGCCAGACTCATCAAGAAACAAAGGGAGAAAAATCAAATCAATAAAATTAGAAATGAAAATGGAGAGATCACAACAGACAGCGCAGAAATACAAAGGATCATAAGAGACTACTATCAGCAATTATATGGCAATAAAATGGACAATGTGGAAGAAATGGACAAATTCTTAGAAAAGTACAACTTCCCAAAACTGGATCAGGAAGAAACAGAAAATCTTAACAGACCCATCACAAGAACGGAAATTGAAACTGTAATCAGAAATCTTCCAGCAAACAAAAGCCCAGGTCCAGACGGCTTCACAGCTGAATTCTACCAAAAATTTAGAGAAGAGCTAACACCTATCCTACTCAAACTCTTCCAGAAAATTGCAGAGGAAGGCAAACTTCCAAACTCATTCTATGAGGCCACCATCACCCTAATACCAAAACCTGACAAAGATCCCACAAAAAAAGAAAACTACAGGCCAATATCACTGATGAACATAGATGCAAAAATCCTTAACAAAATTCTAGCAATCAGAATCCAACAGCACATTAAAAAGATCATACACCATGACCAAGTGGGCTTTATCCCAGGAATGCAAGGATTCTTCAATATCCGCAAATCAATCAACGTAATACACCACATTAACAAACTGAAGAATAAAAACCATATGATTATCTCAATAGATGCAGAGAAAGCCTTTGACAAAGTTCAACATCCATTTATGATAAAAACTCTCCAGAAAGCAGGAATAGAAGGAACATACCTCAACATAATAAAAGCTATATATGACAAACCCACAGCAAACATTATCCTCAATGGTGAAAAACTGAAAGCATTTCCTCTAAAGTCAGGAACAAGACAAGGATGCCCACTTTCACCATTACTATTCAACATAGTTTTGGAAGTTTTGGCCACAGCAATCAGAGCAGAAAAAGAAATAAAAGGAATCCAAATTGGAAAACAAGAAGTAAAACTCTCACTGTTTGCAGATGACATGATCCTCTATGTAGAAAACCCTAAAGATTCCACCAGAAAATTACTAGAACTGATCAATGAATATAGTAAAGTTGCAGGATATAAAATTAACACACAGAAATCTCTTCTCTCAAAGACTAGGGAAAATCTCCTCTTGGGAGATTTCCCTAGTGGGAAAATCTCTGGTGGGAGTAGGGGCAGACAGGTTAGAATGTGACTAATTACATGTTATTTTAAATCTATAATTTATGCCTGGAATCCTAAGATTTTGAAAGCTAAAAGCCAAGAATCCAACCCCCTTGCTCTGCTCTGACATTCTTCTCTTTGTGGAATGATGGGAGTGAGAAAGTGGGGGGTCGGGGAGAGGGAGGGTCAGGAGGGAGGAAGTGCTGGGAACTGGAGCCACAATGGGTCATGTTTCAAAATAATATCCTGCTGCTTGTTTAAACCTTTTCCTGAAGTTTCGGGAGGAATGAGTAATGGAAGGTATTAACAGTGCAATGAAGTGTGAGGAACCATTTCAAAGTTTCCCCAAACTCTCTAGCAGGTCTCTAGGAGTTTCTCGATAGCCGTCTCTTCCTCAAGTTCTGGTTTTCCGTGGTTACCGAGTGCTTTCCCTAGCTCTTTTTCTTCTCCTCTCAGCTCCCCAAACCGCCTTTCTGGTCTACCTACAGATACTCCAATCTCAATTCATTTCCTTAGCCTTCTTCTCTTTCTTTTGGTGGCACTACCAGGCATGTGGGAACTTAGTTCTCCGACAAGGATTCGAACCCAAGCCCCCTGCACTGGAAGTTAGAGTCTTAATCACTGGACCACCAGAGAAGTTCCTAGCCTCCTTTTTTAAATTTTTTAAAATTTTAATTTATTTACTTAGTTTTGGCTGGGCTGGGTCCTCGTTGCAGTGTGGACTTCTCTCTAGTTGTGGTTAGTAGGTGCTACTCTCTAGCTGCGGTGTGAGCGCGTCTCATTGCAGTGGTTTCTCTTGTTGCTGAGCTCAGGTTTAGGGAGCAAGGGTCAGTACTTGGTGGCATGTGGTCTCAGTAGTTGTGGCTCCCGGGCTTGATTGATCTGAGGTAAGTGGGATCTTCCCAGATTAGGGATTGAATCTGCGTCTCCTGCATTGGCAGGCAGATTCTTTACCACTGTACCACAAGGGAAGCCCCCTGGTCTTCTTTTTGCATTATCCACTGTTTCTAGACCCAGACTTGAACCAGGAACTCAAGTCCTTTCATATCCAAAGATTCCCTCTAGGAATTTTTTGTGAAAGGAGCAACTCCCATCGCCATCCTGTAGAAATACGTGCAGGTTTTGCTTCCCTCTTGTTGGAAGCAACTGCAATCCTATTTTGCTGTAAATAAAATTTCCCCTTTCTCTTTTACTCAAATGTAAAAATTTTTTTGACATTATATTTACTTAAAAATAATAGAAATCACTTCTGAACAAAGATTTCCCAATAGTTTTGCCAGGAACCACAACCCAGGAAAATGGAACCAGCTAAATTTGCATGCAAAGCATCATATCTCCCTGCTTCTAAAAATTCATACTTCCTTAACTGTTCTCCACCTTCTGAGGCTCAGAGAAATGAAACCCAAACCTACCACAGGCACACCACTTGGTCCCCTCAGTGGCACAGACTGAAATGAAATGAAAACTTCTGTTAAAGGGGCAAGGGATGGAGGTGCAGAGGATTCTATGTTCATTTATGCCTGCTTGGTTTACCTGGAACATTAAGCATGATTTTGAAGGAGACCAAATATGTCATCCCAAAATATGCCTTAATATTGACATCAACATTATTTTGAGCTAGAGGCACTTTAAAAAAACAACAACAACAAAAAACAGCAAGTATAAGAAGGATGGACTTCCCTGGTAGTTTGGTGGAAAAGAATCCTCTTGCCAATGCAGGAGACTTGCAGGAGACATGGGTTCAATCCCTGGATTGGGAAGATTCCCTAGAACAAGAAATGGCAACCCACTCCAGTATTCTTGCCTGGAAAATCCCATGGAATGAGGAGCCTGGCAGGCTGGCAGGCTGTAGTCATGCCTAGTTACTTTATTTCATTATGATTCAGAGTTTCATAAAGTATGTTTTTTTAAGGAATTAATTTGTATTTTTGCCTATATTTTTTAAAAAGTCAAATAGCACTAGAAGGGGGAAAAGAGTTTGGGGAGGAATGTTTTCACATTAATGCTCAGACTTTGACTCCATCTTCGGTAGTCTATTTGTTCCTTAACTCTTCACACAGACCATCTCCTGTCTGATTCTCCCCAAAAAGATTTAACTGCCTTCTCCTTCAAGGGTGGGCTGGGTGTGCACCATGGATCTAATTGCTCCATTGTTGTTATTCAGTCACTAAGCCATGTCCAACTCTGTGACCCCAAGAACTGCAGCACGCCAGGCTTCCCTATCCTTCACTCTCTCCCTGTGCTTGCTCAAACTCACATCCACGGAGTCAGTGATGCCATCCAACCATCTCATCCTCTGTCGTCCCCTTCTCCTCTTACCTTTAGTCTTTCCCACCATCAGGGTCTTTTCCAATGAATCGGCTCTTCGCATTAGGTGGCCAAAGTATTGGAGTTTCAGCTTCAACATCAGTCCTTTCAATGAATATTCAGGGTTGGTTTCCTTTAAGATTGACTGGTTTGATCTCCTTTCTGTCCAAGGGATTCTCAAGAGTCTTCTCCAACACCACAGTTCAAAATCATCAATTCTTCTGTGCTCAGCCTTCTTTATGGTTCAGCTCTCACATCCATACATGACTAATGGAAAAATTGTTCACCTTTTTTTCCACCCCCATCCCCTGCACCCCAAGACTTCCATGCCATTTCAGGTTTGTATTCTGAACTTTTCAGGATTCTGGTTCTATTTTGCCAAGTCTCTGAACATCCCTCCACTTGTCCTCCCTCTTCATATTTTGGACTTCTGCACCCCATACATTCTCTGCAGTAGTGGCTCTGAGAGGACTCTTCTTGGACCACTTGCTGCAGGGAGTGAGATGGACCCAGGGCTTGCTGGTCACTATGGAATGCTGTTTTTACCAAGTGTCATCCTGCTGGGCCCATGGCCTCCTTTCTCTCTTAGGTACATGTCTTTTCCTGTTGCACATTGGGACCTAGGAGTTTATTTTTGGTGGCTGCCTTGAGACCACACAGTTCCACAGCTGTGCAATAATCAGTGGCAAAGAAGGAAGGTTGCCTCTCTCCTCTCTGCATTCAGGGAAATGAATTTCAAAGCAGAGTTATTTGGACCCAGTGGTTTAAGTTTAGAAGAACAGACCTTCCTTTCCCTTATTACTCCTAGTGCTCCCTCTGTTGGACCTGGACAGGGGCACAGACAGCTCAGCTGGCACGCATGCGTGCCAAGTTGCTTCAGTCGTGTCAGACTCTTTGCAACCCTATGGACCGTAGCCTGCCAGGCTCCTCTGTCCATGGGATTCTCCAGACAAGAATACTGGAATGGATTGCCATGCCCTCCTTCAGGGGATCTTCTTGACCCAGGGATCCAACCTGCAACTCTTCCATTGCTTGCATTGGCAGGCAGATTCTTTACCACTAGGGCCACCTGGGAAGCCCATCAGCTTGGGCCAGGTGCAAACGAAAGTGACTTTGATATTCTAGGAATTCATCATGTCTTACCATAACAGAACCACCTCCTCTGTAGTGTGTCTAGTTTCCAGTTCTTTCTTCTTTTTTCAGCGTATCAAGGAGGGGAAATTCCCCCCCTGTCCCTCTTGGTTCTTCTGGCTGGTCTAATAATTAAATTGACACAAGACAGATTAATAGGAGAAAACCAAATTTAATTTGTATGTGCAGGAGCTTATAGAATAGGAGGTTTAAAGAAGTGACCAAAGTGGGCAATTTCTTTAATACTTTTTAGACAAAGAAAAAATAAATTTGTGAAGAACTGACAAGACAAAAAAGTTTGGGCTTGGGGTAGTGAATTAGTAAAGAAGTAACAAGGTTTTTCCTACCACTTCTTGGCCTTAAAGTCCCTGTCTCTGGTGATAAAGGATGCCTCTCTATCTCTTGCTCCAGGGAGGGTACTTTTCACATGGGAGATTTATTTCCTGCTCACAAGGGGACAAAGAAGGGTCAGAATGTCCTTCATGTATTAGCTGTCCCTTAAGTAATTTTAACTTAAAGTAATCCATGCAACGAAGTGGTACATTTTAGGGCTGCCTGCCCTGAACCCCAAACCGCATCTCAGTCCTTTCTTTTTCCATGTGATAAAATCCAAACTCCTTGTACTTCATTAAAGGCCCACTGCCATCTGGCTTCACTCTGCTTTTCCAGATGAATTTCCTATTGTTCCTCCATGCTCTCTTTCTACACTGATAGAATCCACTGCTCATAGCCTCTCAGTGTACCTTACTCATTTTGTGGTCATACCTAGCTCAGAGTCTTCCTCTAGTCCCATTTCAAAGGTTCTCTCTCCTCTCCCTTGGTCAAACTTAACGCTGTTTTCCTCTTCAAAGCATTCTCAGTCTATTCCAATTCAGAGGCCCAGGTCTCTGTGAAATTTTATAGTATTTGTGGTTGTAGCTTTCACTTGACAATTCCACGGAGTCTTGCACCATTTCATGTATGTGAAGTGAAAGTCGCTCAGTTATGTCCGATTCTTTGCAACCCATGGACTATACAGTCCATAGAATTCTTCAGGCCAGAATACTGGAGTGGGTAGCCGTTCCCTTCTCCAAGGGATCTTCCAAACTGAGGGACTGAACCCAGGTCTCCTGCATTGCAGGTGGATTCTTTATCAGCTGAGCCACCAGGGAAGCCCAAGAATACCAGAGTGGGTAGCCTATCCCTTCGCAGGGGATCTTCCTGACCCAGGAATCGAACTGGGGTCTCCTGCATTGCAGGCAGGTTCTTTACCAGCTGAGCTACCAGGGAAGCCCATTTCACATATACTGATACCTCAAAGAACAAACTCTTGGCTAACACAATCTATTCCTCTGGGCACAGAACCCACAGGAGGGAAGCTTCGGGATTCCTTGGTGCTAATTAAGAGGAGTGATGGGTGAGGAGGAAGAGGCAGTGGTGCTGTCTTGGATCTTGGAGAAAGGCTAGAACTGGGCTCTGGTAACTCTGCAGAGCTGGCATTTTCTGGGGCTTGGGCAGTCCTGGCATTGAGCCTGGGGAGCTGCCGTGTGGGCTCCCCCTCTGTACAGCCCATGGTCTCCAGTCGGGTTCTATGTCGGGAGAATATGCTGTTATTTAAGCTCATCTCAACCTTAGGGCCTTAACATATGCTGCTTTCTCTGCTTGAACCCCTAGCACCTAAATTTTAGCCTGGCTGTCTCTTTTCATTAGGGTCCCTGCCTAATTCACCCCTTTCAGGGTCTAAATTAACTTCACCCCAACACTCTTTACTACTTTATCTTGTTTTTCTTTTATATTTTATAGCACTTATCTGAAATTACCATCTCTATTTAATTCTTTACTTGCTTATTGTCTGCTCCATGAGTTTACAGTGAACCAGTCAGTTTTGTTCATTCCTGAATTCCCAGCACTTACAGCAGTTCTGGCATATAGTAGATGCTCAATACACAGTTTATGAAATGAGGGAATAAACTGGGGAAGGAACTTTGGGCAGTTTCCTTCATTTGAGTAAAGAGAGTTGTAGCTCTTTCTATCTTGGAGGAATGTGTGCATGCTAAGTGACTTCAGTCTTGTTCCACACTTTGTGATCCCATGGACCATAGCTCCCTGGGCTCCTATGTTCATGGGATTCTCCAGGCTAAGATAGTGGAGCAGGGTTGCCATTTCCTCCTCCAGGGGATCTTCCAGACCCAGAGATGGAACCTGCGTCTCTTATGTCTCTTGCATCACCTGGTGGGTTCTCTTCCACTAGTACTACCTGGGAAGCCCGCCTTGGAGGGGAGGGAGCAGATACCGTGAGTCACCCAGTTTCCTGGACTCTGTCCTTCCATAGCCAGAGAGAACCGTATTCATGGCTTTCAGTGCCCAGGCCACCCAATGATCCTCTACTTACTCCAATACATAAGCTCAGTCCAATCAAACACCTCCTACAAAGCCCCGGGGCACTACTGGCCCCAAGGGAACTCTACTTGGCTGGTTATAGTCAGTAAGGGTGCTTCCCTAATACCTTTGGGTGTGTAAACTCCAGGCTCGCAAGCTACCATGCTGGAACAGTGGTTCCTGAGAGAGTTTCATCTTTTCACAGTTTAACTTTCATATTTTTATTTTTGACTTTTTCATTTTTCTCATTGAAGTCTATTTTATATATTGTAAAATACACAAATATCAAGTCAAATTTTACATCTGAATGGGCTTCCCAGGTGGCGCTAGTGGTAAAGAACCTGCCTGCCAATGCAAGAGACAGAAAAGATGGAAGTTTGATTCCTGGGTTGGGAAGATACCCTGGAGGAGGGCATGGCAAACCACTCCAGTATTCTTGCTGGAAGAATTGCATGGACAGAGGAGCCTGTCGGGCTACAGTCCATGAGGTTGCAGAGTGGGATATGACTGAAGCGACTTAGCAAGAATGCATCTGTGCATTACACCTGCTCAAAATTCTCCAAGCCAGGCTTCAGCAATATGTGAACTGTGAACTTCCTGATGTTCAAGCTGGTTTGAGAAAAGGCAGAGGAACCAGAGATCAAATTGCCAACATCCACTGGATTATGGAAAAAGCAAGAGATTCCAGAAAAACATCTATTTCTGCTTTATTGACTATGCCAAAGCCTTTGACTGTGTGGATCACAATAAACTGTGGAAAATTCTGAAAGAGATGGGAATACCAGACCACCTGATCTGCCTCTTGAGAAATCTGTATGCAGGTCAGGAAGCAACAATTAGAACTGGACATGGAACAACAGACTGGTTCCAAATAGGAAAAGGAGTTCGTCAAGGCTGTATATTGTCACCCTGTTTATTTAACTTACATGCAGAGTACATCATAAGAAACACCGGACTGGAAGAAACGCAAGCTGGAATCAAGATTGCTGGGAGAAATATCAAAAACCTCAGATATGCAGATGACACCACCCTTATGGCAGAAAGTGAAGAGGAACTAAAAAGCCTCTTGATGAAAGTGAAAGTGGAGAGTGAAAAAGTTGGCTTAAAGCTCAACATTCAGAAAATGAAGATCATGGCATCCGGTCCCATCACTTCATGGGAAATAGATGGGGAAACAGTGGAAACAGTGTCAGACTTTATTTTCCTGGGCTCCAAAATCACTGCAGATGGTGACTGCAGCCATGAAATTAAAAGACGCTTACTCCTTGGAAGGAAAGTTATGACCAACCTAGATAGCATATTAAAAAGCAGAGACATTACTTTGCTAACAAAGGTTTGTCTAGTCAAGGCTATGGTTTTTCCTGTGATCATGTATGGATGTGAGAGCTGGACTGTGAAGAAGGCTGAGCGCCGAAGAATTGATGCTTTTGAACTGTGGTGTTGGAGAAGACTCTTGAGAGTCCCTTGGACTGCAAGGAGATCCAACCAGTCCATTCTGAAGGAGATCAGCCCTGGGATTTCTTTGGAAGGAATGATGCTGAAGCTGAGACTCCAGTACTTTGGTCACCTCATGCAAAGAGCTGACTCATTGGAAAAGACTCTGATGCTGGGAGGGATTGGGGGCAGGAGGAGAAGGGGACGACAGAGGATGAGATGGCTGGATGGTACCACTGACTCGATGGACGTGAGTCTGAGTGAACTCCGGGAGTTGGTGATGGACAAGGAGGCCTGGAGTGCTGAGATTCATGGGGTCGCAAAGAGTCGGACACAACTGAGCGACTAATCTGATCTGATCTGATGCCTATCTCTTGATGAGGGTGAAAGAGGAGAGTGAAAAAGCTGGCTTAAAACTCAACATTCATTGTACAAGTTTCCTAGAAGTCTTTGTGCCTTCACAAAACAGAGCAGGGCTCATTGGCTTTAAGAGACTGTAAATGAAAGATACAATTTGAAAACCAGAATGGAAACAGACTACAGCAAGATTCAGACTCAGCAAGATGCACTGGGAGAAAAATAAGCTATAATAAAACATCATTAATTAAAAATTCATTATGGCAAGGCAAGTTTGATTAGGTAAAAAATGTTCATAAATTAAAAAAAATTTAAATCCTCCATTAAATATGTGTGTATATATCTATCAGGTATAAACAGCAAATTCAGTGTATCTAAATAAAGGTGTGGCCACATAAAGATTGTCACGGAAGGTATTTTAATATAATTGATGAGAGTGATTAGAAACTACGCATATCAAGTGGAAAAAGGATGATTTTTAAAGAGTGTTTAAGTAGTTCAGACCCATCAGGCTTCCTTACGTACAATTAATTTGCTTTAGTAAACCCTTCAACTTTAAGTCATTATCTTCAGTTCCAGGAGGAATCAACGAGGTTTTACTGTAAAAGTAGAATAACATTTCAAATGATAAGAGTCCAACGTCACCCATACCAAAAAAATTAGTCACGAATCTTCAGTTTGGAAAGCCACCAGGAAAGTCCTTACTATACAATATAGCAAAAACCAAATGTTCACACAGCTGGAAGCAAAGCCAGGTAAGGAGCAGGAAATCCTCACAGTGTTGTACCACTGGTTCCTTTACTCTTTAGAAATACAACTGCAATTTACAATCAAGCAGTAGAACTACTGCTTATTAAGAGGCACTGAATTGTAAGCATCTCAGTGGGGAGACAGAGGAGTATTTTTGAACGCAGTCACAGCAGGGAGCTGCGGAAATGGGGTTAGGTAGGATTCAACACGACACATTAGGAGCAAGATGCATCTGCACTTTAGGTTTCTGAATGATATGATTACAGGCGCAATCGAGCAAATAAAAACCAGAACAACCAACATATGAACCCTGAGTTTCCACATTCCCCTTTCAGGTGAGACACTGACACAGAATTATCTAGGAGAACATGGCTTTCATTAAATCTAAATGTGTCTCCCAAGTGGAGTACTTATAAAATAAGTTATTCTAAACCATATACCCTTAACTTTGAAATGGAGACACACAGGTACATGTAAACATCAAAAGAATCACTCTGTTCCACGTCTGGGTCCAAACCAGTCCAGGCTTGGTGGAATATTAAGAGGCTGGGGTCCAATTAAACAGGATGCAGGAGCCCAGACGGTACTAACTAAATCATTAGGAGACAATCAAGAAATGGCTTGTACATTAAACCATTTCAGAAAACCAAGTTTGACTACTTTCAAGTTTGTCTTACTTTAGAAAAGCAGAACATTTAAAATCAAAATTATCTGAGTGTATTTAAAATTGCCACCCTAGTTCATAGTAATTTTCTATTTTATTACTTATGGGCTAAGGATTAAATATTTTCTTAGGCAAAAATCTTTTCTATGTTCTCACTTATTATGCTGTGAATAATTTTTGTTTCATGGTTCTGTTTTTTTATTACTTGCAGTTTTGTTCATTGAATTTCGTATTTGAGAGACTCTTGTCTTGATTGAAACAAATTTTCACGACCATTGCTTTCCTCTGGTTTGGAGATAAGACTCTTACATGGCCTTGTGGACCTCCTAGAGAGCACGGTGCATTGACCTCCACCCTTAGATTGTAGTAAAGGGGAGAATGTGAGCCCTTACTTTCTCAGGCTTGGGTCAGGGAGCTCAGCAGGGCCCTGTCTTCTTGAGTGACCCCGTAGGGACTTTATTGTTTCTTTCTGACTTCAAGAATAGGGATCCATTTTGTAACTCCTCAGAGGAACTGTTCTTTGGCTCATAACTTGTCCTTTTCTCCATGGATTAGTTTTCTTGCCTTAATGTCACAGGATTGTAAGCTTCAGGAGCTCTGTAAGGGCTGAGGTTTTTGTCTGTTTTCTCTTCTGCTGTATTTGTACCACCAGCATCTGGGTCAGTGTCTGGTGTACATAGTAGGTGCTCAGTAAAAATGTGTTCAATGAATTTCTAAAAAAAAAAAAAAAATCAACATTCAAAAAAACAAACAGCATGGCATCCAGTTCCATCACTTCATGGCAAATAAATGGGAAAAAAGTGGAAACAGAGGCAGATTTTATTTTTTGGGTTCCAAAATCACCGTGGATGGTGACTGCAGCCATGAAATTAGAAGATGCTTGCTCCTAGGAAGAAAAGGTATGATAAACCTAGACAGCATATTAAACAGCAGATACATCACTTTGCCAACAAAGGTCTGTATAATCAAAGCTATGGTTTTTCCAGTGATCACGTACGCATGTGAGTTGGCCATAAAGAAGGCTGAGAGCGAAGAATTGATGCTTTGGAATTGTGGTGCTGGAGAAGACTTGAGAGTCCTTTGGACAGCAAGTAGATCAAACCAGTCAGTCCTAAAGGAAATCAACCCTGAAAGTTCACTGGAAGCACTGATGCTGAAGTTGAAGTTCCAATATTTTGGCCACCTGATGCAAAGAGCAGACTCATTGGAAAAGACCCTGATGCTGAGAAAGATTGAAGGCAAGAGGAGAAGAGGGCAGCAGAGGATGAAATGGATAGCATCAGTGACTCAATGGACACGAGTTTGAACAAACTCCAGGAGACAGTGAAAGACAAGGAAGCCTGGAGTGCTGCAGTCCATGGGGTCACAGAGACGGACATGACTTAGCGATTGAACAATGCCCATCTAACTACCACCCAGACCAAGATATATTCAGCATCCCAGCAGATTCCTTCATTACTCACTCCAGGTGATAGTCCCCTGAGGCTAACCTGACCTAGATCGCTATGGATTATTTTTGCTTTTTTTTTGTGCTTTGCATAAAAGGAACTAGACAGCAAGTATTTCATTTTTAAGAAGTAGTCATGTAGCCTGATGTTGCATGCATAGAAGTGGGCTAGAGCGTTTGAGGTCTCCCTCAGTCTGCAGCATCCAGGGTTTGAATCATGACTCATTCTCTGTATCACCTAAAGCAGAACTTATTTAACCTTGTAAACCCTTGATTTCTTTATAAAATGGAGAGAACGATCATTTCTACACTGGAAAGTGCTTATTGCTGCTGCTGCTACTGCTAAGTCGCTTCAGTCGTGTCCGACTCTGTGCGACCCCATAGACGGAAGCTCACCAGGCTCCCCTGTCCCTGGGATTCTCCAGGCAAGAACAATGGAGTGGGTTGCCATTTCCTTCTCCAATGCATGAGAGTGAAAAGTTAAAGTGAAGTCGCTCAGTCGTGTCCGACTCTTAGCGACCCCATGGACTGGAGCCTACTAGGCTCCTCTGTCCATGGGATTTTCCAGGCAAAAGTACTGGGGTTAGGACAAGTGTTATATGTGAAGTGCCTCACTGCAGTGCCTGGAACATAGTGGATGCTTGATAAATGTGTGTTGAATATGTATTCTTGGCTATAATAGGCATTCATTAAATATAGATTCAAAGACTCTATGAGTCATATTCCTGCTTATGGCATGGATATCTCTTGCCTTCTGTGAACTCACATTTGCAGAACTTCAGTTTAGGTACATTTTTTTTTTTTTTTTTTTGCCCCACAACTTGCAGGATCTTAGTTCCCTGATCAGGGATTGAACTTCAGGCATCTGGCAGTGAAAGTGCCAAGTCCTAACCACTGGACTTCCAGGGAGCTCCCAGAACTTCAGTTTAGGAATAAGTGTGTGGGTGTGTGGTAAGGACTTCCGGGAAGACTTTTTTGCACTTTCTGGAATTAAACGTTATGACTGTGGCTTCCTTCCTTTGAATTCTACCAGCCTGGATCAAATGCCAGAGTAGGGGGTAGTGGGCAAGGATCATTTCTTGGAAAATGGGCCAGAAGTGTTGTACTTTTTCAGATCTTTTTTTCAGACATTTCACTTTAATACAAGAAACATGTACGGAACAAGTGTAAAGCACGGCGCTCATCAGTTCAGTCGCTCAGTCATGTCGGACTCTTCGCGACCCCATGGACTGCAGCACGCCAGGCCTCCCGGTCCATCAGCAACTCCTGAGGTTACTCAAACGCATGTCCATTGAGTCGGTGATGCCATCCAACCTTCTCATCCTCTGTCGTCCCCTTCTTCTCCCGCTTTCAATCTTTCCCAGAATCAGGGTTTTTTCAAATGAGTCAGTTCTTCGCATCAGGTGGCCCAAGTATTGGAGTTTCAGCTTCAGCATCAGTCCTTCCAATGAATATTCAGGGCTGATTTCCTTAAGGATGGACTGGTCGGATCTCCTTGCAGTCCAAGGGACTCTCAAGAGTCTTCTCCAACACCACAGTTCAAAAGCATCGATTCTTCGGTGCTCAGCTTTCTTTATAGTCCAACTCTCACATCTATACATGACTACTGGAAAGCCATCGGTGCTCGTCATTCATGTTTAATTCGTCCCCTCTTTCACTCACAGTCGAATCCAATCTTCGCTGCATCTTTCCCGGTATCAGTTCAGGATGAGGGGCGGGCCCTTTAAGGCCCTGGAAAGGGTTTCGGTGTCGGTTTTTGGCGAGGAAGCCACGCCCCATCGCGTGTGCGTAGTCTCAGCGGGGCGGGGCCGGCGTCTCTCTGCTATCGTCACTTCCGTTTCTCTGTCAGTCGCTAGTGAGAGAGCAGGAGGCAGTTCGGCTACTGGAGCGGAGCGTGAGTGCACGGGACCCCGCCCCCACCCCTACCCGTCGAAGCACCGCTCGGCCGACCCCTACCTTCCCAGCTCGGCCGCTATCCGCCTGACGCCCGGGTTCCTTGTCCGCCACGGCCGCAGGAAATGGCGGCGCTGTCTGATCGTCCCCTTCCCTTCCTCGGCCTCCCCGGACCCCCTCCTCCGTCCCCGATTACGAGCCCCACACGTTTCAGGGCCCTTGGCGCCTGAAGCTGGCTCCCGGGAACTGCCCCTGGGTAGCGCGTGAGGCGATCTCGGGCGGCGGGTGCGGCCGGGCGGGGCCGAGGAGCCGCGGGAAGGGGCCCGGGGCGCCCCCGGGACAATGCAGCAGCGGCCCGGTCCCGGGCGGGGGCGCGTGAGGGGCCTGCGTCTCTGGGGTCCTCATCCTTGCTCCCCGGAGCGGGGACGCTCTAGGGGCGGGAGGGAGCGGACCGGGTCGGAGAAGGCCAGGGGTGCGGCGGGGGAGTCCGGGGGTGGAGGAGTGAGCGGCTGGTGTGTTGGGGGGCAGTGAGCTCTTCGAGGGAAGAAAATGGCGCTTGGTGCAAGTCCCTCCTCTTCCCACTCCGTCTCCTCTGCATTTCGCCGCCTCCTACGCCCCCTCCGACCAACCTGTCTCCCACCGCCCCAGCCATCGCCGGTCCCGGGGTTCGGGCGGCTTGCTGGCATCCCGGGACCCGCTTCCCCCGTTTGGGTGCTTACCACCCTCGTGTTGTACCGAATTCTCGTGCCTTTTAGTTCTGGTTTATCTTTACCTCTTATTTTCTAATCCTTCCCCCAGGCCTTTATCAAAGATCGAAGATTTCCTTTTTTTTTTTTTTAAGCAATTTTTTTTCTGTATATTCCGCACTAGCGCTTTCAGTATTACTTTGCCTGAATTACGAGCCACGCCGTCCCCACTCCCCGCTCCCGAACAGTAAAGGCTCATTAAGTAAAAGTGAAAATATATTTTGTTAGTAGTTCAAAGAGTAATTTAGTTAGCATTACCTGGTTTTCATGACGGAGAGACTTATTTGGGTTAAACACGAGGTGGTTCTTTGAAATGATCTTAGCCACCCCGGGCACCTTTAATGAGCAGATGGTGTAGTTATGCTTGACCATTTCAAAGTGAAAAATAGGTTATGTTCAATTTAATTACCTGAAAAAAAAAAAAGCTTCTTGGCATTATTAGCAGTTAGCACACGGAAACAACTACATTGATTTTGGAGATTAGGCTGTAAAGTGGAGCAGTAACTGGATTAATGTTTAAAATGTGGTTGTAAACGTTGCTGGCTCTCGTCTGAATTTACTCTTCTTGTTGTCAAGAAATTGCCAGTTAAAATCAACATGGCTGGGGTGGCATGGTTTGAGCTTTTTGAATTTAGTGGCTGGAGTAGGGGTGACCTATTTCTTTTACCTTGACCTCCTCTTGTGAGACACATTGAATGCCATTGCTATGCAAGTTTAGTTCAAAGCTGAATTATTTATAGTTGTTTGAAGTCTTTTTTTTTTTTTCTCTTTTTTTCAACAAACATTTACAGTGTCTGTTGTGTATATTGGGCCCTTGAGGGCATATAGAAATTAATAGGGCTCAGTCTCTTCTGAATTGGAGGTGTAGGGAGCAAAAGATACTTGCTATGAAAATATATGGAGTTTTACCACTTGGTATTACAAGTGCTTTGAAAAGAGGTAGAGCATGAAATTCCTTGAAATTTGGGAAACATAGAGGCACAAGACTCTGCTTTAGGTTCAGGCACTCTGTAAACTCCGCAGGGAAGTCACTAGCCCATGTACCTCTGTCTGGGAGGATCTCCAAAATCTAGGGAACTGGGGTCATAGTAGGAATTGGAGGAAAGGATTTACCCCTCCCGTAAGCAGGTTCTTCAAATTTTAGTTATATTTCAGAGTAGAAAATCAGTGTGAAATGGAAGTGAACGTTAATTATGTATAACTTTGAATCAGAACTTGCTCCTTTGATTGGAATGGTCAAAACTAAAAAATTAACCTATACAGAACATGAAAAGTATGATTATAATGGTAAAACTAATTAGATACAGACAGCTGTATAGTACAGTTGTCCACCATGCTATGTGTACATTGGGATTAATTCCTGCAATGAATAATTGTATGTCAGTCTCATTGGTGGGAAATATAAAGCAATACTGAAAATTGTTCATATTTCTTCCTGGTTTGACAGTGATTGCTGTCAGCTGTCTCTTTGCAATTTATCTGTAAACATCTAACTCCTATCCATAAGCATCTAACCCTGCTAAAATGAAGTAAAAAAGACCCACTGACTTTGAGAAGGAAAGAGATGTAGGAGTATGAGATGTGTATGACATTTAGTTCCTTGCTGGGTTTAGAACTCTTCCCTCTGCATGTTATTTTCAACCTGGAAGAGCTTTAGATTAGAGCATAACTTCTATAGCATTGTGCTCAGTGTAACAACTCCAGTGCCACACAATGGTGGAATGAACTGTGGAACTTCTTGAATCTTTGGGGGAGAGTTGAGTTGAAGGTAATGATGAAGTTTATGAATTATTTACATAATGTATTTTTCTTTCAGAATGCCTAAGTCAAAGGAACTTGTTTCTTCAAGCTCTTCTGGTAGCGATTCTGACAGTGAAGTTGACAAAAAGGTGACTATTACTACACCAGGTCATTTTTGTGATACTTAATTCAGCAGTATTGGTTCTGAAGGACAGCAAAGCGTATCAGAACCTTAAAATGAGAGCCTGGATGGATGTTTTTGAAAGTGCAGGTGGCCCCTGACCCACTTGACTAAAATGCCTAGATGCTTGTGGTATACATGCAGGCCACGCCCTGAAGTCAGACTTGAGCAAGTTTTCTGACTTCAAAGTTTCCTGTTGAGGCTTTTTAGGAGGCTTACAACCACTACCTTAGACCCCGGGGGAATAGCACTAAGTTTAGGCCAAAGCCACTGTTAGTTACTGCTTAGTAGACTTCTTAAACTGTAGGTGTTGTTTATAGTGCTTGTGTGTTCTAAGTCATGTCTGACGCTTTGCAACCCCATGGACTGTAGCCCCCCAGGCTCCTCTGTCCGTGGGATTTCTAAGCAAAAATACTGGAGTGGGTTGCCATTTCCTCCTCCAGGGGATCTTCTCTACCCTGGAATCAAACTCGAGTCTCCTGCATTAGCAGGCAGATTTTCTACCTGCATTAGCAGGCAGATTTTCTACCTGGGAAGCCCATTCTGTATAGTAGTTGAGCCATATTATATGAACTTTTTGAAAACAGATATCAGTTTGATAGTCTTCTTAGCCTTGTTTATCCAGCCTCTGAAGATTACATAAAATTTGGCTTGGTACATTTAAATTAGAATGTTATTTACTCTGATCCTCTCCTTTTACTTAAATCAGCACTCAGTAAAGCTAGCATGAAATTACCCATTTTGATAGAAAAGGCTTTTTCTGCATTAGATGATAATTGTGCTGTAAGCTTAACTGTGCATTCTGCTTAACTGAGCATCTCACATTGTAGTGAGGGCTTCTTCCACACAGAAATGTCCTTTATCTCCTAGTAGCTTACATAGTTGTGTTCTGAGCTCGGTTAATAGTATTAGTTAAAACAGAGCTTCTATGAGAATCTTGAAATACATATCATAATTTCGCTTGGAAGATTGGAAACAGCTTCAAAGAGCATGCATAGCTATATTTGAGAAGGAAATGTCTTTTAGTTTTTAATTTGCACACAGTATATCATTTGAATACATTGATTTAACAGATTCTTTATTGAGCTTTTATGTGCAGGGAATGCACCAGTCTACAGGGACTATACAGAACTGATAAAAAGAGTAATTGCTTAGTGAGCTAATTTTTGCTATTTATCCCAAATAGTACTGTTAATCCTGCAAGTACTTCTATTAGATGAATCCACTCTTTAAGTTTGTGTACATAAATATATACATTTTATTTTGCCTGGTATCATATAATTTGGTAAAACAGTAATAATTTATACCTTCCACTAAGGAACTAAGGAGCTTCCCTGATAGCTCAGTTGGTAAAGAATCTGCCTGCAATGCAGGAGACCCCTGCATTCCCTGGGTTGGGAAAATCCACCTGGGTCAGGAAGCTCCACCAGCCAGCAAAGGGATCGGCTACCCACTCCAGTGTTGGGCTTAGGGAACTAGTGGGTGGCTCAGCTGTTAAAGAATCTTGCCGCAACGCGGGAGACCTGGGTTTGATCCCTGGGTTGGGAAGATCCCCTGGAGAAGGGAACAGCTACCCACTCCAGTATTCTGGCCTGGAGAATTCCATGAACTGTGTAGTCCATGGGGTCCCAAAGAGTTGGACACAACTGAGCCACTTTCACTTCACTTCACGGAACATGACTGCCCTCTACTGTTTGAGTTGGGAACTCTACTGATTTTCATGGACTGTTAGCTCTTTGAGAATGAGTCTATATAAAAAGCTTTTACAGTAATGCTGCTTTTAAAATGTTTTGATTTTGAATGCTAGTCTAACACATTGCTGTCTAAAATGATTTTTTTGTGATGAGGAAGTTTTGTGATGAGTTGTTGAACTCTGGTCTCCAGTACAAAATAGCTTTTTTAGCTTTCCCTACTCATAAACTCCCTGAACCAATTTAAGTCCCTTTTGGTTTTTTCATCCTTTTTTTTTTTTTTTTTAAAGTATTTTATATATTTGGCTGCAGGGGGTCTTAGTTGTGGCACTCGGGATTTTCTGTCTTCCTGCGACATGCAGAATTTTTTTTTTCTTTTTTTTAGTTATGGCATGTGGGATGGATCTAGTTTCCTGACCAGGGATTGAACCCCGGCCCCCTGCAGTGGAATCACAGAGTCTTAACCACTAAACCATCAGGGAAGCCCAAGTCCCTTTTGGAATAGGCAAGCATAAATAATCATAAATTGGTTGTTGTCTTTCTAATTAGTATGTTTTTCTTTGTAAAAAATAACTAGTAGACTTGTGGTTTCCAAAAGTTTTAAGTGCATTTAAAAGCAACAGTAGCCCCCCTCAGTCTTTTTTTCTCACAGAGAAATTTTATGTGGGATCCCAATCTATAATATAACTGTTGGTCTGGTGAATACCACTCGAATGCCTGAAGTATCTTGGTTTTCCAAGAAACCCAAAAGTTTGAAAACATTGTACTAGATAACAGTGGTATGTTAGTTGCATAGTTCTGTTGTCAGGGAAAACTTAAAACTTGCCTGTGTATATATTTATGATTTTTTATTAATGTAATCTTTTGATCCTCTAAGTCTTAAAAAGTAATGCAATCTTCTGAAGCTGAGATATGTTTTGTTCTTAAGGAAATTTTAACCATATTTTTGTTTTTCTTTCAAGCTAAAGAGGAAAAAGCAAGTTGCTCCAGAAAAACCTGTAAAGAAGCAAAAAACTGGTGAAACTTCCAGAGCACTGTCATCCTCCAAGCAGAGCAGCAGCAGCAGAGATGATAACATGTTTCAGGTAAAACTGGTATTTCCTTAATCCAGAAGAAGTGTTACCTAACTTGATCTGAAGAATATCAAAAGTACCTCATCTGATAATGCCTACTAATCTCTTCTGTATATTAGTCTCTTGACTAAGGATAGTCCTTGAAATATAAGAAGAAGTTGGTAGAAATGAAAGCAATTTATATGGTGCTAGATTTTTGTTACGATCTAGAGTTCTGTGGTTTTTCTATATTTAAAACAAAGGGAGTTTAAAAGTTAGAGGAATCAAAAAAAGAAAGATTGAAAAGTACACATTTATAGAGCACATTGGAGGAGGTAGGTCTAGCATTGGGCTGTGCAGTGTGTATAGGACATTACTAGAGGGGAGACCGCAATATGACCTGCCTAATTTTGGCTTGATAACAGAAAAGGTAAATGAGAAAATGAGCCTTCTGTTTATTGGGTGGGGTGGGGGATAGAAATCAGGTTGAGTAGTGAGGGAAATGCATTAGAGGGCTTTGATGAAATTACTGATGCCGCTTTTTCCCTTGGGTTTCTTAGCTTTTTTAGGGAGACTTGTTATTGGCATCGTGGTACAAGAAGGATTTATGGGAGAGGCAGTGATGATAAATTGATGTGAGGTGATAAGGGCTTAGATGGTTTTCCTGACAGATGGAATAGTGATGATTGAGAGAGCTAGTGAGGAAGAGTGGACTGGAGGAATGACGCAATCAGTGAAGACTGGTTTCAAGTTTGAGACAGTAGAGATGGTTTCACTGACAAATGGCAAAGGTGGTTAAGTTTGGCCTTTGGGACCTGATGATAAGTGTGGTAAAGTGTCTTTCCTTCAGCACCTGGAGGATTTAGTTGGGAAATGTTCATGTGGGAAACATTAGTATGGTTGACTGAAGCCTTCCACTGAAGTAAGCATAAACCAGAGGGGAAAGAGGAGGTGATTGAGTACATGTCTTATGATAACTTAGGATGGAAGGAAAAAGAGGATATAGGTAAGAGAAGGTGAAGGAAAGTAAGAAGAGTGTGGTAATGGGAGCAAGAAAAAAGTAAGTGTTTTGTGGGAACATAAAAAAGATAAGAAGAAGACGTTAGTTGAAGCCAGAAGGTTGGACAAGATGAGAATGCAAACATGTTTTTATTAGAAAGTGAGGCTTGTGTGTGTGTGCACTTTTTTGAAAAGTTAGTGATGTCCTTGAAAGACAGAGTACCAGGATTATGGTGAGAATGGGAAACTAGAAATTGGATGTTTTTATTCAGTTTTGCCTTGTTATATGTCTAGATTAAGAAATAAGACACATGATAACTGTACTTAACACTGTATTGAACATTTGAACTGTACTAAGTGGATTTTCACTCCAGTACTCTTGCCTGGAAAATCCCATGCACGGAGGAACCTGGTGGGCTGCAGTCCACGGGGTCGCTAAGAGTCAGACACGACTGAGCATCTTCACTTTCACTTTTTACTTTCATGCATCGGAGAAGGAAATGGCAACCCACTCCAGCGTTCTTGCCTGGAGAATCCCAGGGACGGGGGAGCCTGGTGGGCTGCCGTGTATGGGGTCGCACAGAGTCGGACATGACTGAAGCTACTTAGCAGCAGCAGCAGCAAGTGGATTTTCAGATGTACCAGTCATGCAAAAAATGGTAATGTGTTAGCTTGAATATACTAGTAGTTTTTTCACTCTGAGTGTCTGAATATTGAATCAAGTTGTACATTTTAAATACAGTTTAAAATTAAAAATTATGTAAAAAATGACAAAGTGCAGATTATTTACTTATGGGCTTAGTCTTCTGACTTTTGTATATTTTAGAGGTACTAGGAGTAGACTAATTGGAGAAGGAAATGGCAACCCACTCCAGTGTTCTTACCTGGAGAATCCCAGCCTGGTGGGCTGCTGTCTATGGGGTCGCACAGAGTCGGACACGACTGAAGTGACTTAGCAGGGTAGTAGTAGACTGATTTGATAGAGAACATAAATTGCTGTTTGTAAGGAAGAATTATGAAAGGGCCCTCATTTATTTGAGTAGATAATATGATTAAAACTATGATAAGGGCTAAGAAGTTCAAGTGCAGATGATTATGAGTGAGAAAATGCTCAGAATCTTTCCTGAGGAAGTGACATTTGAAGCTTACAACATAAAGGAGCAGCCAGCTGTGCCAAGTGTGGGGGAGAGGAAAGCATTTTCAAAGTAGAGGGCATTGTGCAGATGCCTTGAAGTGGGAAGGAGCTTGGATTGTGCAGGAAGGTTGGCTGAGAGTGTAGGTAGGAGGTCTAGTTGGTAAAGAAGGTGAAGGGTCAGCTCTTGCAGGGCTTTCCTATTGGGAGGCCATTTTTAGGAGTTGAACTTTCTCCTAAGTGCGCTGGAAAGCTATATTTTAAGGGGCAGAATGAAATGTAAAATCTGCAAGAGAGTATCACTTCCTTTCATAGCCTTTCCTCCTATGTAGAATGAAGGACTACTTTGGAATATTTCAACTTAATGTTTATACTAAAGATACAGACTTCTTTCAAGTATTTACTTGGCAACTATCTTGGGCTTTTCTCTGATCAGTTCTGTTTGCTATATGCCTACTTGTACTTGGATAATAATAGAGCCTCTGTAGCCTCTTAGTGGATTTTATCCTGTCCACCTTACCTTTGTTTGTACAGATAAACTAGGATCCACGTTAGAGATTTTATACTATTAGAGTAGGCTGGGGAAACTGGTTCTTTTATTATGGGGAGGTTATAGCACCAAAAAAAAAAGTGAGTTCAGTTCTTAAACCTTGATTTGAAAGGATTCCAAGCCCCAAAGGCTATTTATAGACTCCTCATTCTTTTGAAAGTGCCTCTGGGAGGGACATAGGCCTTATTTTCAGAGTGACTTTTCAAGATCTAGTCTGTGAAAGTAGTCTGTGTAGGCATTCTAAGAGAATTGTTATTGTTCAGGTCGAGTCTGATTCTTTGCGACCCCATGGAATGCAGCACACCAGGTTTCCCTGTCCTATCATCTATCTCCTGGAGCTTGTTCAGACTCATGTCCATTGAGTTGATGCCATCTAACCATCTCATCCTCTGTTGCCCCCTTCTCCTCCTGCCCTCAAGTTTTCCCAGCGTCAGGGTCTTTTCCAATGAGTTGACTCTTCGCATCAGATGGCAAAGTATTGGAGCTTCAGCATCAGTCCTTCGAGTGAATACTCAGGGTTGATTTCCTTTAGGATTGATTGATTGAAGAGATAATACAACATTTAATTTCATTGCCATTAGAGCTTTTTCCTTGAAATGGTATTTTGGCCGTAGAAAAATATTTTGGTGATTAATACTGACTTTTAATTTGAATCCAAAGCATGTTAGAGTGAGTACATTGGTTATATAAAATGAGGACTTTATTAGTAATAATGGTTTGATAATTTATTAGAAAGGTGCAGGATGGGGTTTTTAAAAGGAAAATCAGTTACTCTCATTGTATTTTGTAAATTCGTAATAAGTTTAATTTTAAAAATTGTACTGTATGTTTTCTGTATTTTTCATTTACCAAGAAAATGCCTAGAAAATAGCTTCCAGAGTGGAACTTTGTTAGAGATTGCTAGAATCTTTAAGGATCTGGGTTATCAGGTACACTTTACCAAAGATAAATCTAAAATCTAAATTAAAATTGTCTGGAGTAGCCACAAGATTTGAAAAAAACCAAAAACTAAATACTCATCTTTTGAGAATAGGTCACTAATTAGAAATAGGTCACTAAAAGAATAGGTCTGCTCATTACAAAACTAACTAGTAGAATTAGTTTTCTCTGTGTGTAGTGTGAGGTAGTTGTTGAGACTCATTTTTCACCCCTGTACAGATAATCTAGTTGTTCTATTACCATTTGTTGAAAAGACTATTCTTTTCCTGTTGACTCACCATAGATATTTATAAAGAAAATCAGTAAATATTTAAAATATCTATTTCTAAACTGTTGTATTCCATTGATCTGTATGCCTGTCTTCAGCCCCACACTGTCTTAACTGCTGTACTTTTATGGTGACCTTTGCAGTCAGGTAGTTTAAGTCCTTTAACATTGTTCTTGTTTTTCACCTTCATAATTATTAGCAAAATTAATAATAGCAAAATTATTATTTTTGCTATTCTATGTATTTTGTATTTACAGACACATTTTATAATCAGTTTGTCAGTTTTTATCAAAAAGTCTACTGGGATTTTGATTGGGATTGGGAAAGCTGAAGAACAGTTTGGAAAAAATCTACAACTTGATCATGTTGGTATCTTTCTCCATTAATTTAGATCTTTTTGAATTTCTCTTTTGTAATTTTTCTGGTATATCTTCTGTCAAATTTATTCCAAAACATTTTGTGTGTTTTGATTCTATCTCAAATGTATTGTTTCCTAACATCATTTTCTAGTCATTCGTTGCTAAAAATATATATAATATTACATAATATATGTAAATTTTAACATATTCTATATTTTATAAATGTTAAGTATATATTTTTTAATGATGTGTTAGAATTTTCTCTGTTGATGATTTTGTTTGCTTTTATATCATCCTTTTCTTTTTCTTGCTTTATTGCTATTATTTCCAGAACAGTATTGAAAAGAAGTGGTGAGAGCAGACCCCTTGGTTTATTCCTGATGTCAGGGGCAAGGCGTTCTCTCTTTTCCCTCTAATGTCTGTCACTTAAGCTCTGGAATGAATGTGTGCACTGTGGATTTGCTGCTTTGGACTGGGAGAATAAAAAGTTATGGAATAAACACAGTGCAGTTTTCTGTAGGGTCCATCTTTATTTGGAGATTTGTGTTAAAGTGGACACTGGATATATTAAGGGAGAGTATCATGCGAAGAGTTGACTCATTGGAAAAGACTCTGATGCTGGGAGGGATTGGGGGCAAGAGGAGAAGGGGACGACAGAGGATGAGATGGCTGGATGGCATCACTGACTCGATGGACATGAGTCTGAGTGAACTCCGGGAGTTGGTGATGGACAGGGAGGCCTGACGTGCTGCGATTCATGGGGTCGCAGAGAGTTGGACATGACTGAGCGACTGATCTGATCTGATCTGATACAAAATGCACACTAAGTTTTGGTTACAGTAAGTTTCAGATTTTGGTGGAGCAGCGTCATTCTGTGTCATCAGGCTTTCTCTTCCTTTTCACCCCCACAGTTCTTTGGTGCTGGTGTCCTCTGAAGCATTTTAGCCAAGTTTTAGTATCAGTTTATTGATCTATACTTTTTTCCTACTTTAAATAATTTATTTATTACAATCACAAGTTATTTGAAAAATGTTTAGGGACTTCAAATTGTAAAATCATAAAGGTTTAAATATGTGATGTTCAGCCATATTTGGGAGGAAGAAAATACCTCCTTAAGTTCATCTTTGGGCTTCCCTGGTGGCTCAGAGGTTAAAGCATCTGCCTCCAATGTGCGAGACCTGGGTTTGATCCCTGGGTCGGGAAGATCCCCTGGAGAAGGAAATGGTAACCCACTCCAATATTCTTGTCTGGAGAATCCCATGGACGGAGAAGCCTGGTAGGCTACAGTCCACGGGGTCGCAAAGAGTTGGACAGGACTCAGCGACTTCACTTTCATTTTCACTTTGTCAAACAAAAACAATTATGCACATCATTGAAATTGTGGATGAGGAAGCTTGTGAGGAGTTTCCAGGGATCAAGGTAGAAGTTAGCATAGCTAGCCAACAGTGTATAGTGTTAACTGTAATGTACCATGCTGTTTACATAAAATAATGGAGTATTATTATTAAGACTGTAAAATGCCATTCATATACTTATATTGTCTCTTTTTAAAAATAGATTGCTTTTGGTCTTGATCTTTGGCTTTTTTTCCTAGTGAGATTTTAAAGTTATAACCATTTTCTACATCAGATTTCTCAGGAATATAAGGAAGGTTTGCAGAAAAGGTGGTGTTATTCTCCTTTGTTTTTCTTTCTTTTTTGGTTCTTATTCCAAAGACCTATATAAAGGCTTCAGAACTCTCTTACTGGCATTTCAAGTCCTTTTCAGTATTCACTCCATCTATTCAGCCTATCCTTGAATCTCATCAGTATTGTATCTTTCTCCTTTCCTTTTATCTATTTCATCACTTTTTCCTTAATTAATGGCTTGTAGTTTTTCAAGGTCAGATTCCAGCACTTGCAATCTCTTCTACTACTCAAGCCCACACTGAATGCAGAGTTGACTTACCTAATCAGTATTAATTTTGGAGGCTTTTAGTGTATTTTAATTATGTCTATTCATCTGTCACATGAGCTTACCACGAAACCAGAATGAAATGATGTTCACTTCAGTGCTGTAGGTGCCTAAGATGACTTTACATTTAAGTTCGTTTAGGTCAATATTATAAACCACTATTTAGAGTTTCACTGTAATAATTATTTTGGTCTTATTTAATTCATCCGTTAAAACAGTTTGTTGGGAACCCAATATGACAGGCAGTAGGGATACAAAGAGGACTAAAAAATAAGCCATTAATACTGACAATAAGATCACTGGTAACTTTAGAAAGGGAAGACGGAACATGTTTGGAAATGGTAGATACGAAACCAATGGAAAGGGAAAGAATGTACAATACAGTGCAGATTTGAACTGCCTGGGTCCAGTTATACATGGATAGTTTTCAATACTAAATACTTCATGGTTTGTGGTTGGTTTAATCCTCAGCTGTGGAGGGCCTGGCTATAATTTATGCTTGGATTAATCCCCCTGTGTTGTTTCAAGGGTCAACTATATATGCAAGAAATGGGATACAAAAGGTATAGAACTTAAGAATTCATGATGATGTGGGTGAGAGATTTAAGGCATTTAACCATACTTAATGGACTGTATTTTCTCCACAAAGCATGAGACATACCCTGAAAGTAGGGGTCATACCAACAGGACAGGAAACTTATTTGAGAATGAAAAACTAAAGCAAAATGAATAAGATCTGAGATAAGAAAAAGCAGCTTGAGAGGATCATGCTGCTGCTGCTGCTAAGTCGCTTCAGTCGTGTCCGACTCTGTGTGACCCCATAGACGGCAGCCCACCAGGCTCCCCTGTCCCTGGGATTCTCCAGGCAAGAACACTGGAGTGGGTTGCCATCTCCTTCTCCATGAGAGGATCATAGGCAAGATGAAGGCCATAAGTGTGTACTTGTGTTAGCACAATGCCAGTAAAAGGGATTAATGAAGGGACCCAGGTTTGTAAGGAAAGGAACTTTTTGATGTGTCTTGGACACAAAATCATAGCTAATATTTTATTTAAGTTCGTAAGATTGAAGAGTAGGTTTAAAATGGGTAAGACGTAGGTATAGATAGTAGAGGTTTTGATTAGAAAGTATAATTTCTTAGCTTAAGTGCTAGACAGCATATTACAGCAGCAGAAGATATGTTGGAAAGCGCTTGTAGACACTGTTGAGTGAAACCTTTTCCTTCCCTGTGCCATTTGTAGTTAAGAAGCAATAGAAGATTTTTGAAAAATAGTTTTCTATGAAAAGTTCTAAGTTCTCAGTTTGAGACTGTAAGCAGAGTGTATTAAAATGTCATTTGAAATGAATGTCTAAAAGAAAAAGCTCTCTTGTTCCCATTGACTGGAACTCTGGATTCTTACATTCAGAATGGTTGGTAAACCAGTGTAGCTGGCTGAGTCTGTGGGTTCCTACGGTTGTAGTTTGTACTAGATTTTGCTTTCTCATGATTTTTATTGTAAAAAAAATACTTAACATAAAACTTAACCATCTTCCCCATTTTTAAGCATACAGTAATGTTAAATATTTTCATATTTGTTGTGAAACAGATTTCCAGAGCTTTTTCATCTTGTAAAACTATTATGTAAGAACTCCTCCTTTCTCCCTATCCCTGCTGCTGCTAAGTTGCTTCAGTCATGTCTGACTCTGTGCGACCCCATAGACAGCAGCCTACCAGGCTCCCCTGTCCCTAGGATTTTCCAGGCAAGAACACTGGAGTGGGTTGCCATTTCCTTCTGCAATGCATGAAAGTGAAAAGTGAAAGGGAAGTCATTCAGTTGTGTCCAACCCTCAGCGACCCCCTGGACTGCAGCCTACCAGGCTCCTCCCTTCATGGGATTTTCCAGATAAGAGTACTGGAGTGGGGTCCCCTCCCAATCCCTGGTAACCACCATTCTACTTTCTATATGACCTGACTACTCCAGGTACCTCATATTAAGTGGAATTATCCAGTATGAAGCTTTTTGTGATGGGCTTGTTTCACTTAGCATAAGATCTCAAGGTTCATGCATGTTGTACCATGTGACAGTATTTCCTTCTCTTTTTAAAGCCAAGTAGCTTCGTTAGTGTATGTCCCACATTTAATGTAAAAATGATTGGAAGTGTGAGATGTACTTTGTTTCATCTTCTTAGAAAGATTTCTTTTTGAACAGTGATAGTTCCTTTGATGTAGTGTTGATATCGAGAACTGTATTTTTGTGATTAAAAGTAGAGTGAGTGTGCAGCAAGTGAGAGTATAAATATGGATATCATTGTTGAACAGCTGTTTTATGTGTTTTTTTCTATTGTAGATTGGGAAAATGAGGTATGTTAGTGTTCGGGACTTTAAAGGGAAAGTCTTAATTGATATCAGAGAATATTGGATGGATGCTGAAGGTGAAATGAAACCAGGAAGAAAAGGTAAGGTTTAATTTCCTAGATTTGGTCCTAATATTGGGATTATGTAAGCTTGAAATTGGACTTTATTTGAAAGTGAAATAATGTTGGCAGTGAATAGGTCCTGAAAGATTCTCAAGTTGATTCTCTTTGTCTTCTATAGCCTTTTTGGACGTGACATTTAACTTACTTTATGAGATGTCTTAAATATAGCTGTTGAAATACCTCCTCCTCCCCCAGTAATACTCCTAATATCACTTCAGTTGGTTGCCACTTTATTGTTAATTTGAACGTATCTTTAAGAACATTATCTCAGTTCCTAACTAGAGTTGGGGACATTGGGAAAGTATAGCATCAGGAATGGAAAATCCTGATTTACAGTGTGGACTTCTGATTCATCTCCAAAGGATATTCTTTAGGGTGATATCCTTTAACCACTTTGTCCTCCATTTGTGCTTCATCTAGTCCCAAGCATGACGTCATCACAAAAGCACACTTTCTTTAACGAAATAGCAAGAGAACATTTGTGTACCAATAGAGATCCTTATATTTGGCTAGTTAGCTGCTTTAGGTTGATCCTTAGCTAGTGAAAAATGCCTCCTTATTTTTTTCTATTTTGCCTGCATGCCATTTTGAAAAGCACCATGTTTGCCTCATTGAATTTTGACTTTATTAAACTCAAAACCTTTGTGTTTTCACACCCTTTTCTTCTTCAGGCCACTTTTGGATTGATCATTCAAGTTGCCCCACTGTAGCCAATGGCAAATTTCTTGTTACTGTAAACATTTACTGAAGTGATTAATCCTTCCTCAGTGTCGTCCCAATACATTCTCCTCCCTCTTCTCAATTCCACGGCCTCCTAGCAGTTTTCTGAGAAATTTATTAATTCTTCCACTTCTAGTTTCTCTCTTTATATGTGTCAAGGAAGAGAACACTAGAAGTTTAAAGTACAAAGTACTTTCTGTTCATACTTTTTCACCTTAAATAGGAACAACATGTCATTAGCTAATTTTTATAATGTTCGTCAGGTGATATGCTGAGATTTTATTCACATTGGCGAATTTTTCACAACAGCTATTTGCATTATAAGCGTCTTTTTACAGGTGAGGAAACTGAGGTGTAATGGAGTTAGTGGCAGTGAGGCTGGTATTTGAACCTTGGCAGCATGACTCCAGAGTGCACTCTTAACCCAGTGTGCATGGTCTAAGAAGTTCTGTTTGGCCCATGTCTCAGGGATTTTTCCAGAGTGAAATGAGTACTTCTAGAAGAAAGCACAAAGTCATTCATGCTGAATTCCTATGGAAATTTTGAGCAAATGTTGGAAACAGCTGGTTGTAGAAATGGGGTGTCACAAACCAAATATAAGCTTGGCCATGTAGCCTGCTAGTTTGTAAGCATTTGTGAGCCAAATCTTCAAATCATTATTTATTCTCACTGGGTATAATAGGCATTATGCAAGATGTGGTGTTGAAAGTAAAACTGGATAGAAGGATGACCTACAAAGGTAATTGTGATGAATATGACACAGAAGTGTAAGAGATTTGATTCTCAGTGTGCCACTGTGCCATTTGAAATGGCAATTTTGATAAAACAGTATTTTAGTTGGAAGTAGAAAATCCTCAAAAGAGCTTAAGCAGATTTTTCAACTTTTGATTTTTAAACATTTTTTTAGGTATATCTTTAAATCCTGAACAATGGAGCCAGCTGAAGGAACAGATTTCTGACATTGATGATGCAGTAAGAAAACTGTAAAATCAGAGCCATATAAAACCTGTACTGTTCTAGTTGTTTTAATCTGTCTTTTTACATTGGCTTTTGTTTTCTAAACATTGTTTTCCAAGCTGTTGTATATTTGGATTGCAGAACAATTTGTAAGATGAATACTTTTTTTTAAATGTGCATTATTAAAAATGTTCTGAGTGAAGCTAATTGTCAGTTTTATTAAGGAGGATTGCTTTTGTGTCCACCACCTAGTGTAAAATAAAATCAAGTAATACAATCTTAACTGTTGTGGCCTTCTTTGATCAGAAGAGTTGGTACTGTTTAAGGCCAAAAATAACAGTTTATCTGCCTTTTAGTTTCAGCTCAGCCTTTCCATTCAAAAGGGTTTGCTTTGCATTGAATTTATAAACTTTTGAGTTGTGAACTTCATAGTTGGTCTGTTGTAATCAGATGTCTGGACTTGTTTTTTTTTTTTTCCCCCGACCTCAGTGATATTTCACTTTCCCCCTTTTCCTCACTTCTGTTTCTTTCTAATAACTATCTTGTCATGTACAATTTTCATTTTGCCTTTGCTCTTTCTCTTGAATATATTGTGCTAATTTGGAAAGTCTGAAGCTGTCAAAATGTTAGTTATCTCAATAAGGTACATGTAAGTAAAATATATGAGAACTACAATCACTAATTCTACTGTATTAAGTATTAGGAGATATAGTTTGATAAACAACATGGCTTGTTTGAAAACTCCGAGCAAGTAAATGTATGTCATAACCTGTAGTATTCTGTGTAGTTGTTATCTTATTGCTTAGTCTGCAGAAAATAATAACTTAGGTGTCTGATTTGCTTTCACTTATTATACATACTCACCATGGGATGATGTCTATAAAATCAGATATTGTTACATTAGACTAGGATTTAATAGAAATTATGAAAGCTTACTGGCCTAACATTTTATAACATTGAGTATGGATTATGGAGAGCCAGAGATATCACTGAGCTTAACTGTCATAGTAAATGTCAGTTTTTAGGGGAAAGAGCATATTGAGCACATATTTGTGATTTTTGGCCTTTGCTTCAGTAGAGTTGGTTCTTTTGCAGTTCACCTACTGGACAATGGCATTCTAGACTTAATGTTACTAAGTTTTAGCAGGCACTCTGAATTGATTTTCATTGAGCCATAATGATGAAGCAGAAATAGGCTGAGGCACAGATTTCAGGGGTTTTGTAGCAATAAGTAGGGCATGGTGTGCCTTAGAATGTAAAGGAGCTGTAACAGATTAAGGCGGCAGTGAAGAGGAAGGAATTCTCTTCACTCTAGACGATGACATACTGATATTTTAATCACATTGACAGGACATAGTTCTAGATAGAACAGTTAAAAAGAAAGGTTTAAAGACGTGAAAATTGTTTCTGACATTCTGACATTTGGTAGCAAATCGCAAATGGTTACTGCCATATCAGAGAGTTGCACTATAATACCAAGTTTGATTACTACGTCTAAAACATTTTATAGTAGAATTGTCAAGAACTTATTTCAAAACCATCTGCCAGGCCACATGGAGTTACTAGTTTTTTTTTATGGCAGCTATGTTTCTTTGACATTTTTGATATTTTTAGAAATGTTTTAAAGCAGTAACCATAATATGTGCATTAATTGAGGAAATAAATCCTCCTTTCTGATATTTTAGCCTATATCACATAATAGGTACCAAAGTGTTCGGAATACGTATTTCAGACAAATCATACTTGTTTGAAAACTTCCCCATCATTTGGGAACATAGTAACTGAATTGGATAGATTTGTAAATTCCTTATTATATATACAGAAGGGGTAGTTAGAACATATAACTCTGATTTTGGTATAAATGAAAAGGGAATAATGAGTAACTTTCCTAGGTTTATGTGAAATTAGGAGGTATGTGCATTTTGAAACAATCTGCTAGTACAGAGATGGTGCTGAAATCTGTTACCTAGGCATTTTCTAGCTGTTTAACATTGTCATTAACACTTTCACCTAAGGAGTGTTTCTCTGGCAGATTTTTGGTAAGGTTCTTGGTAAATTCATTTTGATATATTACTGAATATATAATATACAGAAATCATCAATCTCGTGTATGTTTAGAAAGGAATGAGAACTGGGTTAAAAGAAGAGAAAATAACTTGTGCTGGAAAGAAGAGATAGGGTAATGTTTTCTGTTTCAACTTTACCTTCTTGGTAAGATTTCTTCCAGGAAGAAAGTATGGCATTTTGAGGCAATGGTTTCTTACCTAGTAATGCCAAAATTAATTGAATTCACGCCAGCCCTTGAATGTGTGCAGTAGCAGGGCCTCTCTAATGAATTTTTCTTCTATGTCTTTTTAAACTGCAAGTAGCATCTGACCAATTTCCAGGGCTCTTGGCATTTTATTTAAAGAACAACCACTAGAAAAAAACTCTTATGATTTTGTTCTTGTTTTGCTTCATAAATGCCTAAGAACTTCTTTTGAAAAAGAATGCTCCTACCTCATTAGCCAGTCAAAATGCTGTGATGATCAGCCTATTCTACATAATGTGTTTAGGAAGAAAGACAGGAAAAAAGGGTACATCCTGGCTTGGCTATTGAGGGGAAAAGTGAAAGAACTGAGTATTAATTATTACGTGTTCCTGATGGGGGTATATTAGAAGAGTACTATGAAATTCTGAAATTTAAAAGTGCTAATACTTAGGATGTCTCCTGAAATTATTTGCAACTCACTTTTTATGGAAATTCAGAGAAACACTTAAAACACTTTTTGCTTTTTTTTCTTTTTTAAAGTGATGTTTTTCTAGATAAACTCTAGTGGTAAACATTCACATGGTTAACAAATATGTAATTCTGTACTTGTGGAATACCTGTCTGCTTTGTTTGGTACATCTTCCATGGAGATGTCGATGAATATAATACTGCATCTGTGAATATTTTAAATGTTGAAATAAAAACAAGAAATGTGCCCTCTGTGTCATCCCGGTTTCACAGACCTGAAGGTGAATGGCTAAGTTACCCGTTGAATAGGTTTTGTTAACTAGGACACCTTTTCTGTGTGAATGCTTTGGAATGTGAATTAGCCTTTGAGTGTTAAATCTTCTAAGGACCTCTGGGACTGGGTGGTAAGGTCCTGTCTGTTTTCATTTACTTGATCCAAATGGAAAAATGAAAAATATTAAGGTGTACATGGCCTCTTTTACCTGTATGAGTGCTTTGCGGTCTGATTATTCCTTGTTATAATTAATTTATAAAGACTGTTTTTTCCCTTCTTGATTAGTAGTTTTGCTTAGTTAAGATCTCTCATTGTTTAAATTTCCATTTAGAGAAACTTACACTGGGATAGAGAGATCCATGGAAGATTACTTATAACTCTTATTCCACTTGATCAACTGTGAATTTTAATAAAACATTGACTCAAAAATCCAGTCAAGAAGAAAATAGTACTTGGAATCTACACAGTTAATCACTGACCTTGCAGTTTTGTGGTATGGCTCAAAGCAGTTGTGGTATAGACAAGGAGTTTGAGAAGCACAAAATGTTAAAATATCATGCAGAATTATTTACTATATAGCAGTTTATTCAAGACTGGTGGCCCTCTGTGTCAGAGATCTTGCTACACAGGACACCCCCTGACCTCATGTCAGTTCATCACAGAGTTCAAATCTTCCCAGACTTCCCTTTATAGCCATTTAGTCCTGGACTAACAAGGACCTACTGTTTCTGCCTCAAATGAAGCATTCCTCTCTCTCCTTATTTCACTCTCTGGCTCTTGATAGTTTGAATAGTTTTTTTGTTTGGTAACTTATTTTAGCTTGGCCACTTACTTTTTTAAAATTGGTAGAAAATAAGTACTTTCCCTGAGTCACAGCAGTTGGATACTCTATCCTACCTTGATAACAGAATGCTGTATGCGAGAGGCTGCCACCCTCCAAGCCAGAACGTAGCTAAAATACTGTGTATTGTAGCTCCCGTGTCTCATAAGTGATGTGAAATTCCAGTTTGGCCCCCTTCTAATTCCCAAATAAGTTATTGCAAGAGTAATACAGAGAATTCACATATATCCCTTCACCTAGAGATTCCATTCAAATTTTGCCAATTGTTCCAATAATGTCTTTATAGGAAAAGCTTACAACCCATTTGGTTGTTAGTCTCCACTTTGACACAGTTCTTCACTTCCTTCACTTTTACAACATTGACATCTCTGGTGATTTGGTAGTTTGTAGGTCCTGAGTGATCTTCTCAAGAGTGGACAAGGCCTAGAAGCTGGTCGACTGAGGAGTTGGAGACAGCTTGGTTGTGAATGAAAGATGGAATGGGCAGCTGTGGAAGCATGTGGATCAGGGGCAGATGTATGACTGAAAGTGTGTGCAGCATCTAACGTGCAGAGTTGGCTGGTTTCAGTGCATGTTTGAATTGACCTCAGCTGCAATTTCAATCACTTTCCACTTTTTTCTGATGACTTACTCCTCAGTGCAACCTTAACTGTGAGTACTTTTAAAAATTTTAAGGAAAAAATTTATTACATACTTCACCCTGTTTTAACATCAGAAATCTTACCATTTTGGCTGTCAAGCCACTCCCTGCTACTCCCCAACACACACACCACACACACACTTGAGCTTCTCAAGTTTAGACCATGGACTTGTCCCACACTGTTTGGGCAGCGTGGTCAAATTTGGTGCATGAACCAGTCATGAACCTTTGAGGTCTGCTGCCTCTGCTCACAGTTGGCCTTGGAATATAGAAAGCATTTTCATTTATTCACACTTGGAGTGATCCCAAAAGATGAAAGGGTAGTGAGAAGACATATATAAAAGAAATCTGAGGATTTTGAGGAATTTAAGAATTTCAGCCCTTGATCTAGGCTTGAAAGTACCTTTAGGTGGTGAGGTTTGAAGACTATTAACTGAAAAATAATTTTAGAAGCCATATGGTTTTCCTTAAAACTTGGTTCAGAAACAAAGATCTTTTGGTATCTAAGCACTAATAAGTAGATTCTTTTTTGATCTATGACACTCTTTTCCCCCTGAATATGGAGAAATGCTTCTTGCTCACTATAGAGTCATTAACTGGTAGGCAGAGAAAGCTCTTAGAAACAGTTGAGAACATTTTCAATACATTGGAGTCCCATAACAATAGCTCTTGAATTTCTGAGTAGAAAGAAAGCTATTACTTGCTGTAAAAGAAGTATTCAAAGTAGTGTTGTCAGCAAGCCACTTCCACTAGAAAACTGCCTCCAGAAGGTTAATGGGTGTGATAACTTTAAAAGAAATTAAAAAATACATTATAGTCTGGATTTTTTCAACCTTTTTAACTCTAGCAATCTCCAGGCAGCAAAAAACAACTACGGAGTGCTTACAACTTTCCTGTAAGTATTGGAAGTTTATCCCCTTTAAAACGTCTCTTATTGTAAACTATCGGTGGCATAATAACTTCCATTTGTTGAGTGCCAAGATGGAGAAGTATGGACAATGACAGATACTGAGAATCTAATTTTTCTATTTAATAGTCATCATTCCATGAGGAGTTACTTTTGTTACTCATATTTTATAGGTAGAAATTGAGGTTTCCAGAAAAGAGTTGATTTGGTCACAGCAACACAGTAAGTGGAAGAAGCAGAATTGCAATCCACATCTGGCTCATTCCAAAACCTGAGGTGGTGTTTACCTGTGTTCCTGTAGTATAGAACTTGGACAGTGGCAGAATTGACTTCTGGGTCATTGATTTAGAAATGGACCCTCTCAAAGTAACCCTCATCTTGATTTTCACTGTCTTCATAAGGTAGAATTAGCACCTAACCCAGCACATCTTGTTCAGAGTTTCTTAAAATCATTTCCGACTTCCCTGGTAGGTCAGTGGTTAAGAATCTGCCTGCCATTGCACGGGACATGGTTCCATCCCTGGTCTGGGAGGATTCCACACACCTCAGAGCAACTAAGCCTGTGTGCCCTAGAGCCTGTGCTCTGCAACCAGAGAAGCCTCCTCTTGCCGCAACTGGAGAAAAGCCTGAGCACACTAATGAAGACCCAGTGCAAACAAAAAAAATCATTTCCCCACATTCCCAGCCGCGGTAGAAGGGGCTGCTGTCCATACTTGCGTCCTTAGCACCTGGTAGCGTGTCAGGGTGGATGACTTCGCTGAACCCTTTAGTCAAGGTTAAACTCTGAGAAAGTTGGTATTGGTTTGCTCCAGTTAGATGTTGCCCCTAGCCACAGCTCCTCAAACAGGTAGGTTGAATTATTCTTGAGCATAGTGACCAGGATTTCCTGTTGGCCACCAACTTGAGGTACCATAGGCCTGTGATCATGTAGGAAAAACTTAGAATTTGTCATGAAGATACTGGGAAACTCTACTCAATACTCTGTAGACCTTTATGGGGAAATAATCTAAAGAAGTGGATATACGTATAACTTTGCTGTACACCTGGAACTAACACAACATTGTAAACCAATTAAAGATACTGGGAAAGAAGAGAGAATTATGTAAAATCAGACTTGATTTTCTTCCTCCCACCTTTTTAATGGGCATGAAATTGGAACCTAGAGGCTCTTTACACTGTGCATGCACTGTCTTCTGGGCACCTTCAGATCCACTCTCCATTCTGGCCCTGGTTGGCTAGCCTGAACGGACATGGCATCAGGCTCCCCTGCTTTCTGGCTCCTGGCTGACTTTGGCCAGTGCAGAACCCCATCAGGAAATTGCATGGACTGTAGCCCTTCCGGCTCCTTTGTCCTCCACTACTTCCCAGGGTTTGCTCAAATTCATTTCCATTGAGTTGGTGATGCCATCTGACCATCTCATCCTCTGCTGCCCCCTTATCCCTTTGCCTTCTATCTTTCCCAGCATCAGGGTCTTTTCCAGTGAGTCAACTCTTTGCATTAGATGACCAAGGTATTGGAGTTTCAGCATCAGCCCGTCCAGTGAATATTTCAGGGTTGATTTCCTTCAGGATTGACTGACTTAATCTCCTTGCAGTCCAAGGGACTCAAGAGTCTTTTCCAGCACTACAATTCAAAAGCTTCAATTCTTCAGTGCTCAGTCTTGTTTATGATCCAGCTCTCACATTTGTGCATGACTACTGGAAAAATCGTGGGTTGGTGGTCTAGTCACTAAGTTGTGTCTGACTTTTTGTGACCCCATGAACTGTAGCATGCCAGGCTCCTCTATCCATGGGATTTTCCAAGCAAAAAGACCGGAGTGGGTTGTCATTTCCTAATCCAGGGGTCTTCCTGACCCAGGGATTGAACCTGCATTTCTTGAGTCTCCTGTTGGCAGGTGGATTCTTTACCACCGTGCCGCCTGGGAGTGAAAGTGAAAGTCGCTCAGTCGTGTCCGACTCTTTGTGACCCCATGGAGCATACAGTCCATGGAGTTCTCCAGGCCAGAATACTGGAGTGGGTAGCCTTTCCCTTCTCCAGGGGATCTTCCCAACCCAGGGATTGAATCCAGGTCTCCTGCAATGCAGGCGGATTCTTTACCAACTAGCTATCAGGAAAACCCCTGTGAGGGCCTGAAAAAACAGCTTTGACTATACGGATTTGTTGGCAAAGTTGTATCTCTGCTTTTTTAATACACTGTCTAGGTTTGTTATAGCTTTACTTCCAGGGAGCAAGTATCTTTTAATTTCATGGCTATGGTCCCTGTCTACAGTGATTTTGGAGCTCAAGGAAATAAAGTCTGTTGCTGCCTCTGCTTTTTCCTGTAGTCTACTCATGTTTGTAAATGGTCTAAAACTCTGCTCAAGTTGTGATTTGAGCGTACCACCTGCTTTCCTGTTGGCACTGTGACTGCTACAGTAATAGGCTCCAGAAAGGACCCCAGGAAACTGATACTCAGAATTGTATTCTGAGATGTGGAGAGGACGGGTGGGTGCAATGGGACAAGAGTCAACTGTGGTATGTGGTGAGGCTACAACCACTCAAACTTAGCAGTGTGGTAGCATGGAAGCTTCTAGTAGAGAGCAAGACTTTGTAGACCAAATGGCTGTGGCACCTGAATGAATATGGCTAGCTGTAACTATAAAGATTTTGCAGACACCTCACTTTTGACACTCTCGGGAAAGCACCTGCGCTGTGCTTAGTCACTCAGTCATGTCCGACTCTGTAGGCCCATGGACGGTAGCCTGCCAGGCTCCTCTGTCCATGGGGATTCTCCAGGCAAGACTACTGAAGTGGGTTGCCATACTCTCCTTCAGGGGATCTTCCCAACCCAGGGATTGAACCCAGGTCTCCAACCCAGGTCTCCAGGAAAGAAAAAGTAAAAGCTGTGAATACAAACATTAAGACACATGAGGCGCTAGAGAGCCTTGATGGCAGCTTTGAGAGGGTCCGTCATCTGTGGTCACAGTGGTTCTGGGACAAGCCCAGGGTGGTTGTAAGGACTGCAGAGTTGTAGCACCGATTAATGCCCAGTCCTGTGAACCTGTGAAGGGCACTGGTTGGGAAAGGAGATGGCATTTGGGCCCCAGATTTCCCTAGATCTCTGTTGCTTGCAGAAGCAGGCCACACCACCCGCTACTGCCTCCAGCTCTATAACCAGCATTAGATCCTAACATTTCCGCTAGAATCCCAGGGCTTCTCCTGGAGAAAGCCTATAGAAACAGGAAGATATCTGATGATTTCTCCAGTCTATTGGAGGAGCCTAGAGAGCGTTTGGGGGAGTAGCTGCTAAGTGTGTTAGACCAGGGGGTCTAACACGCATAGACGGGAGTGGCATCTCTATTTAGTGACCACTTAAGAATGTTTGTGTTCCATCCCCATGAACTTGGACTTGAATTTCTCCCTCCACACATTTTATTTTGCAACTTTTCTAACCTACAGAAAAATTGAACAAATAGTAAAAGGAACAAACACCATTATATCCTTCACCTATTCTCTTCTTTTGCTGAATATTCTCTCTTTTTTGCTGAACTATTCCTGATATGTTGTTTGGGTCAAAGTATGTGAAAAAAAATTCAGCCTCCCAGAATTGTGTAGTTGCAAAAGGGAGCAGTATTTTAATAGAGTTTTCGATAATTATGGATACTCTTTGATAACAACTGGTGACTGCAGCCATGAAATTAAAAGACGCTTACTCCTTGGAAGGAAAGTTATGACCAACCTAGATAGCATATTCAAAAGCAGAGACATCACTTTGCCAACCAAGGTTCGCCTAGTCAAGGCTATGGTCTTTCCTGTGGTCATGTATGGATGTGAGAGCTGGACTGTGAAGAAGGCTGAGCGCCGAAGAATTGATGCTTTTGAACTGTGGTGTTGGAGAAGACTCTTGAGAGTCCCTTGGACTGCAAGGAGATCCAACCGGTCCGTTCTGAAGGAGATCAGCCCTGGGATTTCTTTGGAAGGAATGATGCTAAAGCTGAAACTCCAGTATTTTGGCCACCTCATGCGAAGAGTTGACTCATTGGAGAAGACTCTGATGCTGGGAGGGATTGAGGGCAGGAGGAGAAGGGGACGACAGAGGATGAGATGGCTGGATGGCATCACTGACTCGATGAATGTGAGTCTGAGTGACCTCCGAGAGCTGGTGATGGATAGGGAGGCCTGGCGTGCTGCAGTTCATAGGGTCGCAAAGAGTCGGACACGACTGAGTGACTGATCAGATCTGATCTGGACTTCCCTTGTGGCTCAGCTGGTAAAGAATGCGCCTGCAACTTGGGAGACCTGGGTTCGATCCCTGGGTTGGGAAGAAGGGAAAGGCTCCTTCCCTGGAGAAGGGAAAGGCTACCCACTCCAGTATTCTGGCCTGGAGAATTCCTTGGACTGTATAGTCCATGGGGTTGCAAAGAGTCAGAGAGACTGAGTGACTTTCACTTTGATAACAACCACAAAACTTGACAAGTGGTAGTTTCTTAAAGGTCAGTTGCACTATGTAATTTTTGCTTAAAAGTTTGAGTTACACCATTGGCAACAAATGCTATCTGTTGTTTTCCTTGAAGTGTCGGGTTCAGTTTGTTCATTTTTGAGAAATGTCTGCTAACTCTACAAGTCAGAGTAATCATAATTTGTCAGCTGTTCTTGCAAATAAAAGCGGCACTCCATGGAAAGAAACAGTAGTTCAGTTCATGGTCCAGACAGTTGTGCTTATGCTCTTCCTGAAGAGAGCCATTGAACTTCAGCGTCTTTTGCAAGAATAAAGACTTTCTTCTACCGAATCCCACTATTATCACAATTAAAAAAAATTCGGTAATTTTACCTAAAAATCAGTTTAACTATCCCCAATTTTTCCCCTAAATGTTGTTTCTTCCCCTGATGCGGTATCTACTCAAGGTTCATGCCATTCATTTGGTTATTAGTCTTTTTAATATAGAATAATTACCTACTATTTATGTTTTCAATAACACTGATTTTTTTTTTTTTAAGAGAGTCCAAGCCAAGTGTCCTGTAGGATATCCCACATTCTGGATTTGTCTGTTTCCTCATGGCTCAATTCAGGTGAAATATCTTTTGCAGGAATACTATTAATACATGGGTGCTGCTGCTGCTAAGTCACTTCAGTCGTGTCCGACTCGATGTGACCCCATAGACGTCAACCCACCAGGCTCTCCTGCCCCTGGGATTCTCCAGGCAAGAACACTGGAGTGGGTTGCCATTTCCTTCTCCAATGCATGAAAGTGAAAAAGTGAAAGTGAAGTCGCTCAGTCGTGTCCGACTCCTAGCGACCTCATGGACTGGAGCCTACCAGGATCCTCCGTCCATGGGATTTTCCAGGCAAGAGTACTGGAGTGGGGTGAGGAATACTATTAATACATGGGTGAGGAACACTACTATTGTTACATGGGTGAGGAATACTACTGATACATGGATGGGGAATGCTATTGATACATGGGTAATGAATGCTATTGATACATGGATGAGGGATACTATTGATACATGGGTAAGGAACACTGCTGATACATGGGTGAGGATCTGCACTTCATGTCACCTCAGGCCAGGTTGTTTTACTCTGGTCGCTAGGTTAGTTAAGGTGGGGATTGCCAGGCCTCTCCATTTTAAATTAGAATACCTTCTTCCCTCATCTTTTTAATGCAATTCTTTGAAAAGCATGTAAGTTTTGGGGACCTAGTGTGGAAGGGAAGAATGGTTCCATGTATCGGCAGTGGAGTTTGCCCTCTTGGGCTTGTCATGCCACTGACCAGAGGCAGAGAAGGGAGGTTTTGTAAGATTGAATTGATTGATGGCTGTGGAGAACTATGTTTGGAAACCAGAGGATTTATTGATCATTTATTATACTCCCTTGATGAATTGTCTTGGGCATTTATTGATATTTTATACTCCCTTGATCAGTTGTCCTGGTGAGTGAAAAACTGCAATGACCTTTAGAGAAAAGGACTCAAACCCTGTAGCAATGAAGAGTTTGACTTGCCATCTGGTAAGTAATCCTGATCCAGCCAAGATGCTGGGAAAGGTTAAGGGGCACATAGAATGGGCCATGGGAAAAGGCAGCTACAATGACCAACAGAGGCCTTTTGATGTCAGGAGTATCATAACTGTTTTGTGTAAATTCTTGTCTCCCTCACCTTTCTCTAGATGGGGATATAAGAAAATGGATAGCAACTAGCACTGACATGGTAGCTGATAGAACTTCATGCCCTCTCTGTGACAGGGGCTCGGTCTTTCCATTAGGTGAAGGACCAGAGAGGATGCTGAAGGCTAAAAGTCTTAGGTGGTAGCTCTAGCTCTGTCTCTATCTCATCCCTGTCTATGTATCTCTCTCTGTCTGCCTACCCACCTACCTGTCTTCTGGAGTGCATATGTACATACACACAGAGACTGAGACGCAGATGCACACACATATAGCTGTATACATATATGTACATAACAATATGTTCTATCTCTCCAGACCCATTGCGCCTTGTTCTCTATCCTGGGAGGCTGATATAGATAGATTACATCAGTAGGCTGTGCTCTCTTGTTTCTGGTTGGATTTGGTCCCTGATGAAAGGACAGTGAGGTGGAGTTGGGGTCACATCAGGCTGGCAGTGTTTCTCATCACTGCTGCTTGCCTGTGAGTTTCTTCTGCTGGGTTTCCCGTAATTGCTCTTGTCCTTCACCTTTTGGTGGTGGGATGTGACAGCTCCTCTATTATTAGTAGCCCAGGGTTAGAGCATGGTTACCCTCTGGTTTTCCTGATCTTTACCCACACTTTTGTGAATAATCTAATGGGAAACTGATTGGTAATTGGCGAATACAATTAACAGAACTGTTTTGAGGATGAAGAGTCTCTGTTGTCCAGACCTCTAGATTAGAATCAAAGGAAGTGTCTTTAAACCTTGGTCTTTGACCTTGCAAAAGACTTGATTCACTTCGAGTGTTTGTTCCTCTTGCACTATGTGGCTTCTAAAAACAATCATATCAATGGCCACAAGTAAACATTTCCTGGGTATCCCTGGTGGCACAGTGGATTGGAATCCCCCTGTCAGTTCAGGAGGCACAGGTTCGAATCTTGGTCTTGGAGAATCCCACGTGTGACCGGACAACTAAGCCCATGTACCACGGCTACTGAGTCTGAGCTCTGGAGCCTGGGTACCGCAGCTACTGAAGCCTGAACGCCCTAGAGCCTGTGCTCCCCAGTAAGAGAAGCCCGTGCACCGCAACTAGAGAAAAGCCTGTGCAGCAATGAAGACTCAACACAGCCAAATAAATAAATGGTACTTAATTTTAAAAACCTTTAAAAAAGTAAACATTTCCTAAAATCATCAACTAGGAACATCAATCCAAGAAGGAAGAGTTTTTCAAAGTTTGGGCCCCCTAATTTAATCAGGCAAACCTCCTCTCTAGTACATGGCTACATATTCTCTTTGTCCAATCTCAGACCAAAGAGACTCATGGCTGTCAGGGGAATGTGACTACTGCCATCAGTGGGTCACTGCCTTCTGCTGTGCAGGGGTAATTACCAGGGGCTGCCAGTCTGCCACACACTGCCCTTGACAGAGGTTTCCAGCATGTTCAACTCCCAAAGCTGGTTGCCAGATGGCTTAAACAGATGAGGTCAGAATTACATAAGGCAATGAGGAAGTTTCTGTTCACTCGAAAGGTGATAGGAGAGGTTGGCCACCTTGAAGAGTGGACAGCGTAAGTCCCCAAGGCAGGAAAATCAAGCTGGACATCAGGAGTCCAGCCACAAGTGGCTGATCTGGAAGCCTGAATAATTTATTACAGGGGATGATATAAACTTTCAGCCACAGATAGGTTTTCATTCTTCTTGTCTGCCCCATGATTGTTGTTTAGTCGCTGAGTCTTGTCTGACTGTTTGCGACCCCATGGATTGTAGCTCACCAGGCTCCTCTGTCCATGGGATTTCCCAGGCAAGAATACTTCAGTGAGTTGCCATTTCTTTCTTCAGGGGATTCCCTGACCCAGGGATTCGACCCAGCTCTCCTGCATTGCAGGCAGATTCTTTACCACTGAGCCACCAGGGAAGCCTCCTCTGCCCCATTGGTACAGGTCTTTTTACAGGGGAGGAATGTGCTGAAAGCTAACGGCCTTGGCAGTTTATAAAAATGGTGATAAGCAGGTCTTTATCACCCTTCTAGTGGCTGAAGGAATGAATTGCTTTGGTTGTTGGGTTCTCATACCTGTGAATGGGAAGCTTTGGCATATTTTATTTGTGCTTTTGTAATAGCATCAAATTTATTTTTATTATTTAATTTATTTATTTTGGCCGTACCACATGGCTTGCAGGATCTCCATTCCCTAAGCAGGGACTGAACCTGGGCCATGGCAGTCAGTGACAGTCCAGAATCCTAACTAGCAGGCCACCAGGGAATTTCTACAGCTTATTTTTAAATACAGGAACTTGCTGTGAGTGGTTCCTGAGTGAGTGGCAGTAAGTGTCATCGGGAGATGTGATGGCAATTGTTTCCACAGTTTTGGTGTATGGTTAAGCTCCTGTGCATGCGGGAAGCCTATCAACAATTGGCAAAACATATTAATATGAACATCCATATCTTCATTTGTATCAGTCAATCTCAACACTTACATATGGTGGCCCTAGTAGTAAAAGACCTGCCTGCCAACGCAGGTTTGATCCCTGGGTTGGGAAGACTGGAGGAGGTCATGGCAACCCACTCCAGTATTCTTGCCTGGAGAATCCCATGGATAGAGGAGCCTGGCGAGCTACAGTCTATGGGGTTGCACAGTGTTGAACACCACTGAAGCAACTTGGCACGCAGCACATTCCATACAAGGGAGGCTGAATTGCCTTCTGTATGGGCTTTACAAATAGGAAAGGTCTGACAATTCTGCCAGACTACACTGGAGAAGCTTTAGCACATGAAATGCCTTCTTTCTCAATTGGAGGAGCCATTCCAAAGATCAGGCAAGCCGTCAGGGAGAAGATCCTTGGTCACCATCTAGTGGTAATCTAGGGAATGTCCAAGGCATAGCCATGCTGCACAAATTATCTGTGGTGAAACATTTGTCATTTCCAATTGGTTGTGGCCAATACTTTTGCAAAATACAACAAAAAATTATTAGAAAAGTTATATAAAAGTACACAAAAAACACAAGTTGAGATTTTTTAATGAGTCAACACATAGCATTTTATAAATATAATCAGAACAAACAGAACATAGGGAAAAGAAAATAACTACACACAATTCATTGCAAGTGTAAACAGAACTAAACAGTGAAATTGCTAGTTCCTCATGTTAAATGCCTGAATGAAGTGTTGAAAAACACTGTATGTATCATTGTTTAAGTTTGTACCAAGTATTTGATGTAAATGTGTATCAATGTTTACTGTGTAGAAATAATAGGCTTTTAATATGTTAAATGAACTTGTTTCTCACTTATTAAAACTTATCTAATCTAAATTGAATTGATGACAGTATTACTGACATGGATTAATGTATATATCAACTGTTCCTATGTTCTGTTTTCGTAACATATAGTAGAGAAGTCAGTTCACAGGGACAGATTCAAGATACTACATTTTACCTTAATGTATAGTGAAGCAAGTGAAGCTATATTTCCATAACTGAGCTTCAATTCTTCGTAGGTAGTCAATTCTAACAATTCACTCTGTATTGTTATAGTTAAAAGTAAATTATATATTGATGAAAGAAATGAAATCAAGACACATTTTCATCTTTTGATGAAAATATAATTAAAAACATTCCATCCATTATCTAAAGTATTCATTGATAAATGTTAAGTTATGGTAAATGTTATTATAGTCTTTATAAATTTTGTTTTTCCAAGTTATAACCATTAGATCTTATTTGCCATTGAAAAAGTTGCATGAAAGTATTAACATCATTTAAAGTACTGAAGCTATCAGGCAAATAAGTAAACATAGCTGTTTAAATTATGTCTTTAAAAAGCAAAAGTAAACTTTTATTTTTATGTTTTTAAACTCTATTTTATATTGGAGCATAGTTGATTAACAGTGTTGTATTTGTTTCAGGTGTACAGCAAAGTGATTCAGTTATACATATACATGTATTTATTCCTTTTCAAATTCTTTTTCCACTTAAGAAACCAACTTTTAAAATTAAGAGTTTGTTCCTGAGTTAAAACATTCTTAGCAAAACTTCCCATTTCAGTAACCACTGTACTTCAACAAATGATAATAGTTGTTTATGATCAGCTTTTGTATTATCATATAATAAAGAATCATATAATAAAGATAATATTCTTGATGTTAAACCATTAGCTTTTATGTCATTCACATTTTTTGTTCCATCAATAAGCACATTAGAACATCTGATTTTATATTAATAAGTATACACAAAATTATGAAGCAAATTAGTGAAATATTAAAAATTGGTTAAAGGTTTTATGGGGATTCTTTGTACTATTCTTGCAACTTTTCTGAAAGTTGCAAAGTATTTCAAACTAAAAAAAAAAAAAATGACTGATTGGTAAATAACCAAACTGCCAAAATGTATCTACTATCATGATTGTAAACATTCCTATTAGATCTTTTAAAATAAACAAGCTAATAAACAATATAAATTACTTTCCCAATTTAGGTGGCAGGATAAAACCATAAACTGAAAAAAATAACCTGATTAAAAATCAACATCATTGTCAAAACTACAAGTTATAAAAGGAAATGCTTACATTTTTTAGATTTTTGCATATGCTCCAGGTTAAAATAGTACATGGTCCTGCTGTTTGTGACTCCTGCTTGGCTCAGGCCTGCAGCTCCCCATGTTACTGCTGCTGCTGCTGCTAAGTCGCTTCAGTTGTGTCCGACTCTGTGCGACCCCATAGATGGCAGTCCACCAGGCTCCCCCATTCCTGGGATTCTCCAGGCAAGAACACTGGAGTGGGTTGCCATTTCCTTCTCCAATGCATGAAAGTGAAAAGTGAAAGTGAGGTCGCTCAGTCATGTCTGACTCTTAGCGACCCCCTGGACTGCAGCCCACCAGGCTCCTCCATCCATGGGATTTTCCAGGCAAGAGTACTGGAGTGGGGTGCCATTGCCTTCTCCGGCAGCCCCCCTGAGAGGGAGACAAATACCTGAGTGGTCTCCGCCCTTTGCCGCTGATCCCAAGCTTGGATGTTGCACCAATGCCAAGTTCCTGTAAAGTGTTTCTGGGCACCTACTCTCAGTTTCTGTACTTAATTCATTTTGGACCAGTACCACGCTTTGTGTTAGGCACTGGTGTTAGGGACGCTGTATGGAAAATCTCATCTGGTCTCATAATATGAATTTTTATCCCTCCTTTACAGCAAGCAATTCTCCAGTTATTTATAGACACCAACTATGGGTCCTTTAAATCAGTTTTGACACTGCCTGGAATTAGAGTCAGCTCTTACAGGTTTAAGAGCTCAGGCCCTCAAGACTTCCCTCCTCCACTTCAGATGCTGACACATCCAGGTTGTCACCTGTGATTCTGATGGACCAGCTATAAATTAGAGGCCCGATAATTTGCTAGAACAGCTCACAGAAATCAGAAATAACAGTTGACTCTCTGGATTACAGTGCATTGTACAAGGATACAACTCAGGAACAGCCAGATGGAGGAGATGCCCGGGGTGGAGAACAGGGCTTCCTGGCACCTCCACGTGTTCAACAACCCAGAAGCTCACCACACCCCTTTGTTTAGGGTTTATTTTTATTTATTTTAAATGAAGACCCCATTACTGTAGACACAACTGATTAAATCATTGGCCTATAGTGATTAACTTGATCTCCAGCTCCTCTATCCTCCCCAGAGATTAAGGTGTGGAGCAGAAAGTTCCAAATCTCTAATCACTAATTTGGTTCCCTTGGCAACCAGCCCCCACCCTAAGGCTGTCCAGGAGCTCCCAGTCATCTCATTAGCAAACAGCAAGACACTTACCACTTCAGAGATCCAGGTACCAGGAAACAGGGTGGAAACCAAATAGGTATCTCTTATATGACAGACACATATAATTTCCAAGTGTTCTTTCTGAATTTGGGACGTGATCTTGGAGCAATGTCAGAAAATATCGCTAAGAAGACTGGATGATCTGGTGATGCCTGCGAATAATAACAATTAAAAAAAAAAGATGTTAAAGGATTGGAACTCATTTTACAAAGTCCAGATGAAATTTTTTTTTCTGTTTGCATCATGACAATACAATACAATTATCTGGATGAAAAAGAAATCACAAAGACATTCTGTGTCACACTTTGACTGTCTTCCTTTCCCAATGGAATGCCAGCAATGAAATATAACCAAAGATCTTGATTCCAATACTGGGACTGAGACTTTGAAAAGAGGGTGTCTAGTGGTATTAGTTTCCACTTGAGAATTAGTGTCCGTTTGTATTTGTGGTTTTAAATGGGCCAGTTGGCATGTTTGTAAGATTCTGCCCCTCCCCAACCCTTAGCAACATTAGCTGTTTGTGTAGATAGTTTAAGGAGTATTGAGTCTTGCAGCTGAGTGGAACAGAAGCTGAGATGGTCAAGGGAGTTGAGCATTTGCAAGAGAATATCTAAGTGTTGGATCTGAAAGTTGGGTAAAGGAGGAGGGCAGGGAAGGGTAGGTGATGGATACTGGAAAAATGGTATTATTAATGGATTGATGTCTCAGTGAACTCAAAGAATTTTTGGATTGGGACTTTGGGTAAAAAGCTATAATTTGGGTACTTGAATTCAAGATTTTAGAGATGGGTGAGAAGAGGCAGAAAATTTGCTTTAGATGAATAGGTCGGGGAAAAGAAAGACTAGGATATTGAGTGGGTGAAGTCATCTTTGAGACATAAGGAGAAAGTGACCAGGAATTCTATAAGTGACAGTAACTCAGAGGCTTAATGAGGGCCCTACAGACCTCAATCTGTAGTTAAAAAACCTTTAAATTCTTTTTGAAATAATTTCAGATTTTAAAAAGATAGAGAAGCAACACTATAGATTTCTATAAGCACTCCACTCAGATTCTTTTTTTTTTTTTAAATTTAATTTTATTTAACTTTACAATATTGTATTGGTTTTACCATATATCAACATGAATCTGCCACAGGTATACATGTGTTCCCCATCCTGAACCCTCCTCCCTCCTCCCTCCCCATACCATCCCTCTGGGTTGTCCCAGTGCACCAGCCCCAAGCATCCAGTATTGTGCATCGAACCTGGACTGGCGACTCGTTTTATATATGATATTATACATATTTCAATGCCATTCTCCCAAATCATCCCACCCTCTCCCTCTCCCACAGAGTCCAAAAGACTGTTCTATACATCAGTGTCTCTTTTGCTGTATCATATACAGGGTTATTGTTACCATCTTTCTAAATTCCATATATATGTGTTAGTATACTGTATTGGTGTTTTTCTTTCTGGCTTACTTCACTCTGTATAATAGGCTCCAGTTTCATCCACCTCATTAGAACTGATTCAAATGTATTCTTTTTAATGGCTGAGTAATACTCCATTGTGTATATGTACCACAGCTTTCTTATCCATTCATCTGCTGATGGACATCTAGGTTGCTTCCATGTCCTGGCTATTATAAACCGTGCTGTGATGAACATTGGGGTACATGTGTCTCTTTCAATTCTGGTTTCCTCAGTGTGTATGCCCAACAGTGGGATTGCTGGATCATAAGGCAGTTCTATTTCCAGTTTTTTAAGGAATCTCCACACTGTTCTCCATAGTGGCTGTACTAGTTTGCATTCCCACCAACAGTGTAAGAGGGTTCCCTTTTCTCCACACCCTCTCCAGCATTTATTGCTTGTAGACTTTTGAATTGCAGCCATTCTGACTGGCGTGAAATGGTACCTCATAGTGGTTTTGATTTGCATTTCTCTGATAATGAGTGATGTTGAGCATCTTTTCATGTGTTTGTTAGCTATCTGTATGTCTTTGGAGAAATATCTATTTAGTTCTTTGACTAAAGACAATCTCTTTAACAAGTGGTGCTGGGAAAACTGGTCAACCACTTGTAAAAGAATGAAACTAGAGCACTTTCTAATACCATACACAAAAATAAACTCAAAATGGATTAAAGATCTAAACGTAAGACCAGAAACTATAAGACTCCTAGAGGAGAACATAGGCAAAACACTCTCCGACATACATCACAGCAGGATCCTCTATGACCCACCTCCCAGAATTTTGGAAATAAAAGCAAAAATAAACAAATGGGACCTAATTAAACTTAAAAGCTTCTGCACAACAAAGGAAACTATCAGATCAGATCAGATCAGATCAGTCGCTCAGTCGTGTCCGACTCTTTGCGACCCCATGAACTGCAGCACGCCAGGCCTCCCTGTCCATCACCAGCTCCCGGAGGTCACTCAGACTCGCATCCATCGAGTCAGTGATGCCATCCAGCCATCTCATCCTCTGTCGTCCCCTTCTCCTCCTGCCCTCAATCCCTCCCAGCATCAGAGTCTTCTCCAATGAGTCAACTCTTCGCATGAGGTGGCCAAAATACTGGAGTTTCAGCTTTAGCATCATTCCTTCTAAAGAAATTCCAGGATTGATCTCCTTCAGAATGGACTGGTTGGATCTTCTCGCAGTCCAAGGGACTCTCAAGAGTCTTCTCCAACACCACAGTTCAAAAGCATCAATTCTTCGGCGCTCAGCCTTCTTCACAGTCCAGCTCTCACATCCATACATGACCACAGGAAAGACCATAGCCTTGACTAGGCGAACCTTTGTTGGCAAAGTGATGTCTCTGCTTTTGAATATGCTATCTAGGTTGGTCATAACTTTCCTTCCAAGGAGCAAGCGTCTTTTAATATCATGGCTGCAGTCACCATCTGCAGTGATTTTGGAGCCCAGAAAAACAAAGTCTGACACTGTTTCCACTGTTTCCCCATCTATTTCCCATGCAGTGATGGGACCAGATGCCATGATCTTCGTTTTCTGAATGTTGAGCTTTAAGCCAACCTTTTCACTCTCCACTTTCACTTTCATCAAGAGGCTTTTTAGCCCCTCTTCACTTTCTGCCATAAGAGTCGTGTCATCTGCATATCTGAGGTTATTGATATTTCTCCCGGCAATCTTGATTCCAACTTGTGTTTCTTCCAGTCCAGCATTTCTCATGATGTACTCTGCATATAAGTTAAATAAACATGGTGACAATATGCAGCCTTGACGTACTCCTTTTCCTATTTGGAACCAGTCTGTTGTTCCATGACCAGTTCTAACTGTTGCTTCCTGACCTGCATACAGATTTCTTAAGAGGCAGATCAGGTGGTCTGGTATTCCCATCTCTTTCAGAATTTTCCATAGTTTATTGTGATCCACACAGTCAAAGGCTTTGGCATAGTCAATAAAGCAGAAATAGATGTTTTTCTGGAATTCTCTTGCTTTTTCCATGATCCAGCGGATGTTGGCAATTTGATCTCTGGTTCCTCTGCCTTTTCTAAAACCAGCTTGAACATCAGGAAGTTCACGGTTCACATATTGCTGAAGCCTGGCGTGGAGAATTTTAAGCATTACTTTACTAGCGTGTGAGATGAGTGCAATTGTTCGGTAGTTTGAGCACTCCTTGGCATTGCCTTTCTTTGGGATTGGGATGAAAACTGACCTTTTCCAATCTTGTGGCCACTGCTGAGTTTTCCAAATTTGCTGGCATATTGAGTGTAGTACTTTCACAGCATCATCATTCAGGACTTGGAATAGCTCCACTGGAATTCCATCACCTCCACTAGCTTTGTTCGTAGTGATGCTTTCTAAGGCCCATTTGACTTCACATTCCAAGATGTCTGGCTCTAGGTCAGTGATCACATCATCATGATTATCTGGGTCTTGAAGCTCTTTTTTGTACAGTTCTTCTGTGTATTCTTGCCACCTCTTCTTAATATCTTCTGCTTCTGTTAGGTCCACACCATCTCTGTCCTTTATTGTGCCCATCTTTGCATGAAATGTTCCTTTGGTATCTCTGATTTTCTTGAAGAGATCCCTAGTCTTTCCCATTCTGTTGTTTTCCTCTATTTCTTTGCATTGATCACTGAAGAAGGCTTTCTTATCTCTTCTTGCTATTCTTTGGAACTCTGCATTCAGATGTTTATATCTTTCCTTTTCTCCTTTGCTTTTCGCTTCTCTTCTTTTCACAGCTATTTGTAAGGCCTCCCCAGACAGCCATTTTGCTTTTTTGCATTTCTTTTCCATGGGGATGGTCTTGATCCCTGTCTCCTGTACAATGTCACGAACCTCATTCCATAGTTCATCAGGCACTCTATCTATCAGATCTAGGCCTTTAAATCTATTTCTCACCTCCACTGTATAATCATAAGGGATTTGATTTAGGTCATACCTGAATGGTCTAGTAGTTTTCCCTACTTTCTTCAATTTCAGTCTGAATTTGGCAATAAGGAGTTCATGGTCCGAGCCACAGTCAGCTCCTGGTCTTGTTTTTGCTGATTGTATAGAGCTTCTCCATCTTTGGCTGCAAAGAATATAATCGATCTGATTTCGGTGTTGACCATCTGGTGATGTCCATGTATAGAGTCTTCTCTTGTGTTGTTGGAAGAGGGTATTTGCTATGACCAGTGCATTTTCTTGGCAAAACTCTATTAGTCTTTGCCTTGCTTCATTCCGTGTTCCAAGGCCAAATTTGCCTGTTACTCCAGGTGTTTCTTGACTTCCTACTTTTGCATTCCAGTCCCCTATAATGAAAAGGACATCTTTTTTGGGTGTTAGTTCTAAAAGGTCTTGTAGGTCTTCATAGAACCTTTCAACTTCAGCTTCTTCGGCGTTACTGGTTGGGGCATAGACTTGGATTACTGTGACATTGAATGGTTTGCCTTGGAAACGAACAGAGATCATTCTATCGTTTTTCAGATTGCATCCAAGTACTGCATTTCGGACTCTTTTGTTGACCATGATGGCCACTCCATTTCTTCTGAGGGATTCCTGCCCACAGTAGTAGATATAATTGTCATCCGAGTTAAATTCACCCATTCCAGTCCATTTTAGTTCGCTAATTCCTAGAATGTCAACATTCACTCTTGCCATCTCTTGTTTGACCACTTCCAATTTGCCTTGATTCATGGACCTGACATTCCAGGTTCCTATGCAATACTGCTCTTTACAGCATCGTACTTTGCTTCTATCACCAGACACATCCACAGCTGGGTATTCTTTTTGTTTTGGTTCCATCCTTTCATTCTTTCTGGAGTTATTTCTCCACTGATTTCCAGTAGCATATTGGGCCCCTACTGACCTGGGGAGTTTCTCTTTCAGTATCCTATCATTTTGTCTTTTCATACTGTTCATGGGGTTCTCAAGGCAAGAATACTGAAGTGGTTTGCCATTCCCTTCTCCAGCGGACCACACCCTGTCATATCTCTCCACCATGACCCACCCATCCCAGGTTGTCCCTCGGATATGGCTTAATCTCATTGAGTTAGACAAGGGTGTGGTCCTTGTGTGATTAGATTGACTAGTTATCTGTGAGAATGGTTTTAGTGTATTTGCCCTCTGATGCCCTCTTTCAAGATCTACTGTCTTACTTGGGTGTCTCTTACCTTGGGCGTGGGGTATCTCATCCCGGCTGCTCCTGGCTGCTCCCGGCCAGCAAAGCACAGCCATCGCACCTTACCTTGGACGAGGGGTCTCTCCTCACCGCCGCCCTTCCTGACCTCGGTCGTGGGGTAGCTCTTCTCGGCCGTGCTTAGTGCGTTGGCCCTCACCGCCGTCCTTCCTCAGTCATGGGGTAGCTCCTCTCGGCCGCGCTCTTAGTGCGCGACGCAGCCGGCGGGAAAAGGAAACTATAAGCAAGGTGAAAAGACAGCCTTCAGAATGGGAGAAAATAACAGCAAATGAAGCAACAGACAAACAACTAATCTCAAAAATATACAAGCAACTCCTACAACTCAATTCCAGAAAAATAAATGACCCAGTCAAAAAATGGGCCAAAGAACTAAATCCACTCAGACTCTTAATTTTGTTTTTAAAGATTGATGGGTCTTCATTGTTACAGGCTTTCTCTAGTTGTGGCAAAAGGGGCTACTCTTCCTTGCAGTGCTCCGGCTTCTCATTGCAAGGACTTCTCATTGTTGGCAGCAAGGGCTCTAGGCACTTGGGCTTCAGTTGTTGTGGCTCGTAAACTCAGTGGGTTGCAGCTCCCGGGCTCTAGAGCGCTGGCTCGGTAGTTATGGCACAAGTCTTATTTGATCTGGGGCATGTGGGATCTTCTTGCACCAGGGATCCAACCCGTGTCTCCTGCATTGGAAGGCTGATTCTCAACCACTAGACCCAGGGAAGCCCTTAAAACGTCAGTATCTAATATAATGACCATATAATTATAAACATCAGAAAACTAACACTGATATAGTATAGTTATGTAATCTTACAGACATTAATCAAATTGCATTATCATCCCATCATGTTCTTATTTTTGGTCCAGGATTCAATCCAGAATCACACATTTTTGCATTTATTCATTTTGCCTCCTGGGTCTCTTCTAATTTGAAATACCTACTCAATCATTCTCAAACTTGACATTTTGAAACATACTGGCCAGTTATTTTGTAGAATACCTCTCAATATGAGTTATCTGATGTATGCTGATACATTTAAGTAATGCATTTTTGGCGAGGATACCAAAGTAGGGAAGTAACTATCTTGGTACATTTTATCAGGAGGTACATGATGTTTATTTGTCCCATTAAATGGTGCCAAATTTGACAGCTTGGTTAAGGTGGTATTGCCTAGTTACCATTGAGCCACCGGGGAAGCCTCCCTTTTAACAGCTTTTGGTTTTAGCTATGATAGATGTGGATGAAATAAACATAAAACACCAAATAAACAAAATTGTGGAAATTAATTCTAATTAAGGATAATAAGATATTCATTATTTTGCCAGAAGGTGGTAGCAAAGTTACAATCAGATCTTGGGTAAAAATTTGCAAAAAAATCCCCCAAACTCAACAAAACACAAACCAAACCAAATGAAAACAGAGAACAACAGCAAACTGGGAAAACAATGGAATGTCACCTACCTTATTTAGTATTTTATTTTTATCTTATAGCCTTGTTATTGTTGTTCAGTCATTAAGTCTTGTCTGACTCTTCGAGACCCCATGGACTGTAGCATGCCAGGCTTCCCTGTCCTTCACTATCTCTTGGAGTTTGCATTCAATGTTAGTAAAAGAAAAAAAGCTATAAAATAAATGCAATTCTTAGATTGTAAGTTTGATGAAACAAAGGATTATTTAAAAATTCTTCAAGAGTCAAAGACTCTTTTAATATTTATTGTTTTTTTATTTATTTGGCCACAATGGGTCTTAGCTGTAGCATGGGAATCAAGTTCTCTGACCAGGGATCAAACCCAGAACCCCTACACTGAGAATGCAGAGTTTTAACTGCTGCACCACCAGGAAAGTCCCATCAAAGTTTCTTTATCAAACTCAATTTTTACCTTGTTAGTAGTACTCTCCACTGAATAGATTAGAGAAAATGAAATTAATAGTAAATCCATAAAGTTCACTGCATTCTATGTATTTCACAATGGTATGCTATTTTGTGTCAAATTATAAGACTGGACACATTCTGCAACAGGAAAATGTAGGAAAGAAATTAAGATTAAAATGTTCTCTATGGAGACCATCATCGTTGACAGTCTCCACATGAAATATTGAAGTAGAGAATGGTGAGAAGAATCTGAACAAATGTCTCATTTTCTTACTCCTATTTTCTGTCCTGTTCAAGCTGTTTTCAGCATTCCCTTATCTCCTTTCCACTGCTGCCCATCTGATGAACCTTCCAGTTCATTCATTCATTCAGTTCATTGTCACTGTTTATTCCTTACTGAGTCTACTGTGTGCCAGGTACTGTTCTAGATGCTAGACATCTTGCAGTGACCAAGAAAATTAGGACCCTGCTCTGATGGTGCTTACAGTCTAGTGCAGCACTACCCAAGAGAGCTTCCTGAGGTGCGGGCAATGCTTTCTGCACAACAGGCAACAGCTCCTGGTCACATGTGGCCACTGAACTCTTGAAATGTGGCCTCTGTCTCAGACAGAGAAGTTTTAGTGGGTGAGATAGACAGCAAGCTAATGAACAAATAGACTGAGAATTTTGGAAAATGAGAAGAGGTGCAAAAATGCAACTGCACAAAGGGATGGAAACCTGGAGAAGAAAGCAATGTTAGTTCCAGTGGTCAGAGAAGGACTTTGTATGCGTGACCAGTGAGGTGAGACCTCATGGAGAAGCCAGTCATAGCATAAATGGAGAGAAAAAGTGTTCTAGTTGGTAGATGTGCTGGATGGAGGATAACCTTGTACCCAAGAGGAGTTGCTCCTCTTCTTTCCCCACAGCCATTTGTAACTTCCGTGTTTGTTGGCTGTCTCTTTGGGTTTGCTTATCTTGGACATATCATATAAATGGAATTCCCCAAAGTGTAAACTTCTGGGTCTGGCTTTTTTTACTTAAAGTTTTCAAGGTTCATTCATGTTATACGATTTATCAGTACTTTATTCCTTTTTATTGCAAATAATATTCCACTGTGTGGATATATGCCACTTTGGTTTATTCATTTATAAGTTGATGGCCATTTGGTTTGTTTGGCTATTGTGAATAATGTTGTTATGGACATTTGTCTGTAGGTTTTTGCATACATATATTTTCAGTTCTCTTGAGTATATACCTAGGAGTGGAATTGTTAGGTCAGGAGACGTAAAGAGGCACCGGTTCAGTCCCTGGGTCGGGAAGATCCCCTGGAGGAGGGCACGGCAACTCACTCCACTGTTCTTGCCTGGAGAATCCCTTGGACTGTGGAGCCTCGCGTGCTACAGACCATGGGGTTGCAAAGAGTCAGACATGAATGAGTGACTAAGCACAGCATGCAGCACGTTAGCAATGTATGTGGATTCCAACCTTCCTACATTCTCACCAATATTTATCATTTGTCTTTTTGGTTATAGTTACCCAAAACTGAAAACAAAAATTTAAACCTAGTATTTTCAGGGGATAAGCCTATTACCTAAGGCCTTGTATAACTAGACCTCTAGACTTTTGTGAAATCTAGTTTCTTTTTGCCGTCAGGCAACAAACTAGGTCCTACTGAAGGCCTGACTGGATTCCTCTGTGCTCTAGACATGAATGCAAGAACCAGTTCCATACCTCTATTTCTCTTTTCTCTTTATGATTTTTCTTCAGAGCTGATCAATCAGTGATGTGCCATGAAGAGAAGCATCCTTTTATTCTTGGTTCTCCTCACATCCCCACACACTGAAGAAACCTCACCCCGTTCACATGCTCAGAGGTGTGCCATGGACTCTAACTTGCTTTCTGAAGATTTCCATGAAACTTGCTGACTCTAAGACTTTTCAGACATTGAAAACTGAAGCTCTGTTGCCAGAGGTATCTGTGGAACAGGCATTGGGATGGGAAATGCCTTTTAGCTCAGTAAAGAGAGACAAAGAAGTCTAGTTGTCAAGCAAAAAAGTGGACTGAAGCTTTAGAACAATCTGTCTCAAAGGATTACTTTTTTTTTTTTCTTCTGTTGTTCTGCATGAGGGATCTTAGTTTCCTGACCAGGAATTGAACCTGTGCCCCCGGCAGTGGAGGTGCAGCGTCTCAACCACAGGGCCACCAGAGAAGTCCCAGGATTACTTTTGAAGATGTGCTTTTCTAGCTCCAATATTCTCTAATTTATGTAAGACCCCTACAGGTCAACCAGTCAAGGCTCACACCCAACCCAAGGACCCCTTCTCTGACCCGCCCGTTAGATCTGCTTTGTGCTGAAAAATCTGAAGCAATGGAAAGCCACTGTGACTTCATGAGACAAACGATTCTATTTTTGCAAGTGGGGAAGTTGAAGTAACTCTCCATACATCAAGCTGGAGTTTCTTGTTCAGCGGGCTCACCTACTTTTATGCTTTGAGAGCTAAATAGGAATCTACACTTCTTTTGACATGAGGAAACCCATCAGTTTCCAGGTAAAATCCACCTGGGGGTCCCCAGGGGTTGTGTGGAGGAAGTCTCCCAAGGAGGCTGGCTCAATTGCCTGGGCATTCTCGCTAGAGACCCCCTTACTAATTACAGCGTCACTACCTTATTGGCTGCATGGGGGAGTTACGTCCTCCTTTTATGGGGGCCGTGTCTGCCCCAACGCTTCAGTGCTGCTGCCCGTGGCCCTTAATTCACCTCAGTACAGCCAAGACCACGAGCAATTCCCTCTCACTGTTCACACGTTTATGATTTGTAACAACAACTTGTGTTTGCTCCCAGGAAGCTGAGGAGAGAGGGTGTGTTCAAAGATTGTATTTCCTAACCCAGATTTCTTCCAAATTCTGTCTTGCCCCTACCCCCTCTTGCAGCTTCTGGTCAAGGCCCAGGGTGAGCCATCCATCCAAAGGTAAGGGCAGTGAGGTCAACCCAGACCACAGGTCCCCTCAGGCCTCAGGCGCTCTAAGTACCTGGGTTTGAGGAGATGCAGTGGGAGGCGTGGAGCCAACAGCAGGTCCTCGGCCAAGACCTCACCACCTTCCCGCTGCCCACCCTTGTCAATCACATCTCACTTGCTTTGTCCTTTACACCTTCTCTTGATTTGTCAAGGACAAGGTGAATCTATTCATCTCTGCTCAGTTGTTGATTCCAAACAGAAAAGAAATAACAAGTTGAAGGGCTGAAGGAGAGAACTGAGTAAAGAAAACATGTATTTTCTCCCTACACGTGTCTATCTGGGGAGTGAAAGATCCAGAAAGGGCAGCGTGTTCGGGCTGTCAGTGGGGGTTTGAATTCAGCTCTGCCCTGGGTGAGGGGTTTCCGAGGTGGCTCAGCAGTAATGAATCCACCTGCCAATGCCAGAGTCACAGGAGATGCCGGTTCTGACCCTGGGCTAGGAAGATTCCTCAGGAGAAGGAAATGGCAACCTGCTCCAGTATTCTTGGCTGGAGAATCCCATGGACAGAGGAGCCTGGCTGGCTACAGTCAGTGGGATCGCAAAGAGTGGGTGGGACATGACTGAGCACATGTGCATCACCCCCCGCTCCATTGCTTTGGGTGGGAGTGGACTCGGAAGGTTTCTTCTCACCTTAAAATTCCGTCATTCTGTTTTCTCTGGACAAAATTGAACACATGCTTCTGGCAACAGGGCTTCAGTTTCCAGTGTCTCACAAGTCTCAGAGTCAGTAAATTTCATGGAAATGTTCAGTGAGTTAGAGTCCATGGTGCGTTTCCGGGCATGTATGCTGGGTGAGGTTTCTTCAGGGTGTGGGGATGTGGGCTGTGAGGAGAACCCAGAATGCAAGGCTATTTCTCTGCATCTAGGAGCTCATTCGGTGTGAATTCTGAGCCCAGGGGTTGGAATGTTGTAAGGGAAGGAGGAAAATAAAACTCTGAAAATATGAAAAATGAAACTCAGGGAGACTCACACACTTTGCTTTAGAGTTGCAGGCCTCCCTGAAGTCTGCAACCAGGAGACTTATTTCCAGGGACTGAGGACTTGGTACCTGGGCCCCTTGGTGAATGCAGAAGCCCAACATTGACCTCAGGGCATCATGTGGACGAAGCCTGCCTCCCACACTAGCACGGTGAACACCTTACAGAACTCATCCAAAGAGCTGCACTGGTGTTTGCTTTCAGCAATGGCTCTAGGGACTTCCCTGGTGGTTCTGTGGCTAAGACTCCACGCTCCCAATGCAGGAGGCCCCAGGTTCCATCCCTGGCCAGGGAACTAGATCCCACATGTTGCAACTAAAGATCCCGCATGCTGCAACTAGCACCTGAGGCAGCTAAAAAAAATGTTTTAAAAAAGGAATAAAACAGAAATGGCTCCATGTTTCATAAGAGAATAGCTTTATCTGCTTGTATAGTGTTCTCTTCTTATAATGTCCTTGCTGTGACATCACCATAGAATTTGGTGTCAGGAGACCTGGATTTCAGTCTTATATCTGCCACTCATGAGCATGGGGGCATTTATCAAGCTGCTTAACTTTGCAGAGCCTCAATTTTCTCATCTGTGGAAAGGAAACGTGTGAGGGAATATGGCTGATTGCAGCACAGAACCGGCTAGTTTGATCAGCTGCTTGCCCGACTGTTGCCTAGGCTCCCAAAAGGAGAAAAGCAAGAAAGATCTCTTACACATTGTTTACCATGCATGCTCTTATAGGAGACATTCATTTCACTTCCACAGTGCTGTTACTGATATCTTCCCTTTCCACAGATGAGAAAATTGAGGCTCAGAGAAGTTAAGTAGCTTAATAATAGACCAACACTCCTGTGTGAGTAACAAAGTCTTTCAATCTTATGATCTCTCTTGGTCTAGACCCACACTGACCGATATGCTATTATTTTAAACAATTATAAAAAATTAAGCTAAAATCTGTCTGTACCACCTTAGCCATGTTTTAAATGCTCAGTGAGGCCAGTGGCTGGCGTGTTGGACCGTGCAGGTTTGGATTAGTGACCTGCAATGTGGGTGGGTGTTACTGTCCTCCCCTGATCCACAGAGCAACCCTGGATGCAGATAAGAGGTCTCGGACTCAAAGGCCTTCAGAAACCAGAGGGGGAGGCAAAATGAGTTGGGGGCTGGCTATGCTAGGGGATCGGTGGGGTCTGGGTTAGACTGAGCAGTGGACACTTGGTCTAAAGAGCAGCTGGTACTCGGCTTTGGCCAGAGGTTGGCCCAGAGGAGTCAGATCTTTTCTTTTTTTTTTTTTTTTTGACATGGATTTTTATTTTTTATTTGTATTATTATTATTTTAATATTTGTTTATTTGTCTGCATTGAGTCTTAGTTATAGCATGTGGGGTCTAGGTCCCTGACCAGGGATTGAACCCCATGCCCCTTGAATTGGGAATGCAGAGTTTTAACCACTGCACCACCAGGGAAGTCCCTGAATTTAAAAAAATTTCAATGTTAGATGAGCCCACAAGCCCCTAGTTTTCAAATTCTGCAGATGAACCAAACCACTGCACTTGAAACAACTTCCATGTGGTCAGCTTCTGAGTGGAGAGAGGAGATTGTAGGAATGTGGACTGGAAGAGGCCAGAACTCAGGCATGAGTGTCTAGAAATGGGCAGACTAAACAAAGGAGTTGGTGGCAGGAGAGAAAAACAACCTCCTCCCCTTCCCACGCCCCACCCCCCCAAAAAAAAACCCCACAAAAAACCAAGCTGCTCCTTTTTTTTTTTTTTAAGGGTCAAAAGTCAAGAGAGGTTTTCAGTGTGTGCACAGGCTGACAGAGAACAATAGGAATCAGCCTCCAAACATGAAGGAGCTTGAATCAGAAGCAATGATTTTCTCCAGGGATCATTGAGTTGTACGTGTCAACATTTCATTCACAGATAAGGAAGAGCAGAAGTGTTTCCATGCCCCAGTGTGGACCCCACAAATCCTTATTGTATGACTTCAAAATTATGGTACAGGGAAACTTCTCAAAGTAACAATACAAGCATTTCAACAAAAGCAATGGATGAAGGTGCTTTCCTGATGGCTCAATGGTAAAGAATCCACCTGAATGCAGGAGATGCAGGTTTGATCTCTGGGTTAGGAGGGTCCCCTGGAGAAAGAAATGGCAACCCACTCTGCCGGGAGCCAGCACGGGAGTTCCCACCCATGACAAGGTCATGCGAGAGAGCCCTGATGGGCAAGGCGAGTCAGGACTCGAGGGACCCCCCTGGACGTGCCTGAGCATCTACCACAAAACCAGAATCTGTCTTAATATTTTACGACTTTCACCAACTCCTCTGACATTAACAGAGAGCTATCCCCGAGCACCTTTTCTCTGAAGGAAATCAACTTAGAGGTCTAGTTAATTAGCCTCCTGGGTATAACAGGAGTGTTTCAATCCAAACCCTTCAGATGGCTCTCTAACTTGCCTGACAGGTTTACCCGGACTCCTACAGCTACGCATACGATTGTTTACAGTCTCCCAAGCGCAAGAGGCACGGGAAGCTTAAGATATTCAAATAGTATAGAGCCTCTCAGAGAGTTAGAAATTGTTAGAATAGAACTAGTACAAGATTTCATTGTTGAGCCAATGCTTGCTACCAAGTTTCCACATCCCCTGTACTGTATCCTTGCTGCTGCTGCAGCTGCTGCTAAGTCACTTCAGTCGTGTCCGACTCTATGCGACCCCATAGATGGCAGCCCACCAGGCTCCCCTGTCCCTGGGATTCTCCAGGCAAGAACACTGGAGTGGGTTGCCATTTCCTTCTCCAATGCGTGAAAGTGAAAAGTGAAAATGAAGTCGCTCAGTCGTGTCCGACCCTCAGCAACCCCATGGACTGCAGCCTTCCAGGCTCCTCCGTCCATGGGATTTTCCAGGCAAGAGTACTGGAGTGGGGTGCCATTGCCTTCTCCTTGGAAGTGTATTAATATAGTTGGTATATAGAAAAAATAAGTAGTGGCCATGGTGCTAACACCCACTGCACCTCTGCCCTATAGGAATGCAACTTTATCTAACACTTTCAGAGGATGGCACCAAACTTTAAAATAATTACTCTTAGAGAAAATAAGTCTTATGGTTGACAAACCTTTATCAGAGTCACAAAATATTAACAGGCCTTCTGGCCAGAAGATGATGTAAATCACCTAAAGCATTTGTATAAGATAAGTTTGTAGAAAAGAAAGCCTGGTCTCGATAAGGATCAAAGACTGCTGACTTTGCATGATTGTACACCCCCTGTTATCCTCTATGCACAACTTAAGGTATATAATCTCCCTTTGAAAATAAAGCTACAGGCCCTGCTCAAAGCTTGGTCTCCGCAGGTCGTTCTTTCTTGCTTCCTTTTCTCTCCTTTTCTTTTCTGTTCTTCCTTCAGGACATATAATTGGAGCTCAGGGGTCCTCTGAGACCACTTACTTGCCTGGGCTTCTAAGACCCACTCGAGAAGGTGCCTAAGGTGGGGCAACTTTAGCGATTCGAGAGGGCGCCTGCGGCCTCTGTGGTCAGAGCAAACCTGGTGTCACAGGTTTTATTGGCTTTCCGTGTGAACCAGTTAGTTCACCTCTGTCTTTTTCCTTTTATCTATCCTTTAATCGCCAACGCCATCCTCCCAAGGGAATCCCTGGATCCAACCAGCGCTGGACCCCAGTACCACTCCAGTGTTCTTGACAGAGAAGCCTGGAGGGCTACGTCTATGGGGTCTCAATAGTTGGATACAACTTAGTGACTAAACCACCAACCTCCAACAATGGATGAGGGAAAAACAGTTTAGAGACATCACTCACCTTAACATATGATCATTGTGCTGTTATGTGATCAAAGTTATTGCATTTCTGATTCAGTCTGTTCTTCTGACTCACAAGCGTTAGAGATAGCTTTCAAATTATTGAAAGTAAACAGCATCATGCAGAAAGTGTTTTATGAATTCAACACTGTAAAAAAAAATAAAGCTTAAGTTAAAGTTCCAGTTTCTTTAACCATTTGTATTACTATTTACTATGTACTTCTGATTTAGAAAATTCAAGAAAAAAATGGTTTATTTGCATTTCAAATTCCTGGATTGGGTCTTAGTTATGACACAGATGTTCTGCTGATTGTCTTAAGACTGCTGTTTTATAGTGTTTTATTGACATAACGCCAGGAATGTTAAAAAAAAAAGAAAGAAAAACAAACAGATTGAGAAACTTGAGTCAAACTGAGGCACACATGAGCAAAGCTCATTCAAATGTGAAAAGAACTAACTAGCAGTCTTCACTAGATATTTCAAATGGCTGGGTGTTTGTTTTGTTAAAAGTCAAGTCTAACAAACACTTAGTGAATGACAAACACATGCCCTCTAATAAGTGCCCTGGGGATGGGACAGGGGAATAAATCCAACACTCTCATTCCTGCCCTCAGCAAGTTCAGAATTCAGAAATGCAGTCATTGATATTTTCTTCTGAAGTTCAGCTGAAGTTGACAAATAATAACCGAAGGGCTAGTGTTTTCTGGGCAACAAGCTAAGCATTTGAAAGTCCCTCCAGGATGCAGGCAAGAATACAGAGCTTACTGAGAAATCTTCAAAAAGCCATCGAGGTGTTTACAGATACAAGAATTGATTCTCCCTCAAAATGTGGATGTTTTCTAGAAAAGGAAATGCTGCTAAACCACACAACTGCTCTTGTCTTTCAATCAGGGAGTGCCTTTCCCCCAGGAGTCTTTGTTCAAGCCAATAGCAAGTTTGTTAAATGCCTCTTTCTCCAGGGGGTCAGTCCTTGGAGAATTTACACTATCCTGTAAAGACATCAAGTTTTAACAGGTGGTGGTAGTTTAGTCGCTAAGTTGTGTTCTACTGTTGCGACCCCTTGGACTGTAGCCTGCCAGGCTCTGTCCATGGAATTCTCCAGGCAAGAATACTGGAGTGGGTTGCCATTTCCTTTTCCAGGGGATTTCCTGACCCACAAATTGAACTTGGGTCTCCTGCATTGCAAGCAGATTCTTTACCAACTGAGCTATGAGGGAAGCCCAAGTTTTAACAGGCACCTCAGCAAAGGGCAAGACATATTCCAGAACCTTCTGGATCAGTCTGCCTTCTGGATCAGTCCTGCCTTCTGGACTAGACTACTTTCTGGATCAGTCCTGCCTTCTGGATTAGTCTGCATGGACTGCCATGGCAAAACACCACAGACCAGGTAAATAAATGGAAACATGTTACCATTTGTAAAATAGACAGCTAATGGGAATTTGCTGTATGACTCAGGTGAATAAATTAATATGCATTTATGTATTTTTGACTCTATTGGTCTTTGTAGCTGTGCTGGCTTTCTCTACTGGTATGCGGCCTTCTCATTGCGGTGGCTTCTTTTGTTGCAGACCACAGGCTCTGGGGTGCACGGGCTTTAGTAGTTGTGGCGTGTGGGCCCAATAGTTGAGGCTTCCAGGCTCTAGAGCTCACACTCAGTAGTTGTGTGACGTGGACTTGGTTGTTCTGTGACATGTGGGATCTTCCCGGACCAAGGATCAAACCCATGTCTCCTGCACTGGCAGGTGGATTCTTTACCACTCAGCCACCAGGGAAGCCCAGACCAGGTGACTTAAACAACAGAAATTTATTTTTCTTCACAATTCTGGAGCCTGGAAGTCTGAGATCAATGTGTCTTTGGGGTTGGCTTCTGTTGAGTCTGCTCTTCCTGGCTTGTAGAAGGTGCCACCGTCTGTGTCCTCGCACATCTTCTTAAAGACACAGTCCTATGGGACTTATGACCTCATTTGACTTTAATCACTTGTTTAAGGGCTTCCCTGGTGGCTCAGATGGTAAAGAATCCTCCTGCAATGAGAGAGACCTGGGTTCAATCCCTGGGTTGGGAAGATCCCCTTGAAACGGGAATGGTTACCCACTCTAGTATTCTGGCCTGGAGAATTCCATGGAAGGAGGACTCTGGCAGGCTACAGTCCATGGGGTCACAAAGAGTTGGACATGACTTTCACTTTTACTTAAAAGTCCTATCTTCCCCTCAAGCATTTTCCTGATGACTCAGCAGTAAAGAATCTGCCCATGTGCAGGAGACACAGGAGACTTGGGTTTGATCCCTGGGTCGAGATGATCCCCTGGATGAGGAAATAGCAACCCACTCCAGTATTCTTAACCAGAAAAATTCCATGGACAGAGGAGTCTGGCAGGCTGCAGTCCATGGGGTCACAAAGAGGTGGACATGACTGAGTGACTAGGCATCTCCCCTCATGGGGGCAGGGTTAGGGTTCTACCATTTGAGTTTTAGGGGGACACAGTTCAGTCTGTAACAACTTTTTTCATTTTGTATATCAGATCATTTCATCTAGGAAATTGTGGTGTCTTTGAGTAATTGCTCTCTGCCTCTAATTTTATAAAATAAACAAAAAGCTATCATTCAAGGTGAGGACAGAATTTACTGGAGAGGAGGAACAGTCATATCAAATAGCCCTGGTATTTGTCCCCCAAGTCCCACTGTCACATGGGGGCTCTCTCATGTGCACCCCCAATGCCACCTGTGGGGGTGGGTAGTGGTACGGGTGGGGAGTCTTGTTCCCCCTTTAACAAAACTGGCCTTAACAGGGAAGCAAGACCCTTCCACTCAGACCAACAGCACGGCTGAGGTTGTGTCACTGCAGAGGAGCTTTCCTAAGACTTAGGACATGACCAAGAGCTGAGAGTTACTGAGTACAGCAGGAAGCACGTCATCCTTTAGCCACATTATCCCTGTTAATGGTTTCACTGGAGTGACTTGCCTTGCTGCCTGGTTCCTGGGTAGGAAAGATACCCAAAGCTTCCAAGTTCTATCCCAAGAGAGAATTCTAAACTCCTTTTGTTTATTTTTTCCTATTCCCCACTTACCCGCCAGCAGTGACCACCCCTCGGCATAAATCCCCGTGTAGGAGGCCCCTCAAGATTTCAGAAGAGGATGACCCTTTGCTGGGGCTTGTCACCCGTTGGTCTCCATGTGTGTGGCCCCACGGTGAATCACTGCTACTTGCCCAGTGCTCCAGAACAAGTACTGAAGTGCGCTGGGCGCTCCTTGTGGACTACATAGCTTGTGTGCCATCTTCCCCTTGAGGTCCTGGATGGTCGTGACTTTACTCCACCTTGCATCACCCTTCCTTCCAAATGACAGACACCCTGTAAGCACAGGAGTCAAGAGGGAGGAGACCAAATATTTCAATCGGATCTTGCTTGGAGAGTTTATTTTTCATAATTACTCAACAGTCTCAGACAACATGAAAATCCTAAAATCCCTGTAGGCTCCCCCAGAGTTCCACAGCAAACATGAGGGGCTGAAAAGGCGTATTTATACCTAGACATTATGTGCATCTAATCTTTGTGACTATGTTCAAAAATGCATTTTATATATGCATTTTATCTACCAAATGAAAAGTGATAGAAAAAGGAGAATTTTAGCAGCAAACCACCAAGATTTCTCGTATTTTCCTGAATCAATTGATGCTATAATTTTTAGCGTTCTCCTGTGATTCTTCAAAGCAGGTCCCTGGTCTGAGTTCTGGGACATGATGCCAATTTATGATTCAACTTCTGACCCTTGTGCACAGGAGTCATCTTTAAGCATTTTGAAGGACTTAAACTCACTGACTTCCTTAAACAGAAAATTACAGAAACTTAGAGCATTGTGTTGTGATCTCAGTCGAGATGAATTTCCAAAAGGAGTTTTTATGCTTGTTGTTTGTTTTCAAACAAACAATGATACAAAAGGCCAGGAAGAGGGATTCGGTTTTTCTTAAGAAATGTTTAATTTCCATGTTTTCAGTTTTGAGTATTTGGGCCTTGCAATAGATATGAGTAAAACCTGTTCAATTCCCTGATGTCCTAAAATTAAAACAAACCTCTCAATCATTCATTCCTACAGTAAATATTTATCAAGGGCTACTTGTATGGGCTTTCCTGGCAGCTCAGTTGGTAAAGAATCTGCTTGCAGTGCATGAGACCTGGGTTTGATCCCTGGGTCGGGAAGATCTCCTGGAGAAGAAAATGGCAACCCACTGCAGTATTCTTGCCTGGAGAATCCCACAGACAGAGGAGCCTGGTGGGCTACAGTCTGTGGGGTCGCAAGAGTTGGACATGACTTAGTGACTAAAGAGACGCTTACTCCTTGGAAGGAAAGTTATGACCAACCTAGACAGCATATTAAAAAGCAGAGACATTACTTTGTCAACAAAGGTTCATCTAGTCAAGGCTATGGTTTTTCCAGTAGTCATGTATGGATGTGAGAGTTGGAGTGTAAAGAAAGCTGAGTGCCGAAGAATTGATGTGTTTGAACTGTGGTGTTGGAGAAGATTCTTGAGAGTCTCTTGGACAACAAGGAGATCCAACCAGTCCATCCTAAAGGAGATCAGTCCTGGGTGTTCATTGGAAGGACTGATGCTGAAGCTGAAACTCCAATACTTTGGCCACCTAATGCAAAGAGCTGACTCATCTGAAAAGACCCCGATGCTAGGAAAGACTGAGGGTAGGAGGAGAAGGGGATGACAGATGATGAGATGGTTGGATGGTATCACTGACTCAATGGTTATGAGTTTGGGTGAACTCCAGGAGTTGGTGATGGACAGGGAGGCCTGGCATGCTGCGGTTCTTGGGGTCACAAAGACAAGATTGAGTGACTGAACTGAACTAGTGACTAAATCACCTGTATGGGTAGCGGTGTACCAGGTAGGTCCTAAAGGATGCAGAGTGGGAACAAGTGTCCTCCTAGCCATCAGAGGTGAACTGTCAGGACCTGCAGTGGGGTGAACAGTGCCCTGAAGGAGCCCACATCAGAAGTGGGGCCAATTTAGTGGTCTTGGTGATGAGAAGAGTGGCTATGTGGTTTAGAGCAGTTTGGAATGATGTGGGGTTATGTGTTCTTTGGGACCTGAGTCACAGTGATATGAAGCAGGAAGGTGAGGTTGTAGTTGAGCAGAACCGTATGGGGCCTTCTAGGAACAGAATCCACCCGCCCTGCCATGTCCTTTGCCTGCTTCTTGTCTATGGAAAATCTTAAGCCTCCCTGGGGTCCATGGGGTCGCAAAGAGTTGGACATGATTGAGCAACTGAACTGAACTGAACTGGGGGTAAGGAGAGGAAAAGATGGGGAGAAAAGCAGGCATTTGTACCTTGATGCAAAGGCAGAGGAATCTGAAGGGCAAATGGAAATGACTGGGAGGAAAAACCTCAAAGTAAATACCACCAGAATGAGCGGTTGTTGTTTAGCTGTTGAGTCGTGTCTGACTCTTTGCGACCCTTTGGACTGTAACCTGTCAGGATCCTCTGTCCCTGGGATTTCCTAGGCAAGAATACTGGAGTAGATGTTCATTTCCTTCTCCAGGGGATCTTCCCAACCCAGGGATGGAACCCGTGTTTTCTACATTGGCAGGCAGATTCTTTACTATCCGAACCACCAGGAAGCCCCGGAATGAGCTGATAAACACAGAAAGGTTCTGGTACAGAGCCTAGCAGGGCCAGCATCTCTCCTGGAAAAGACTCCAAGGCTTTGGTGATATTATGAGATGAATTTTTATTGTCTGTAACACTCTGTGCTTAGTCACTCAGTCGTGTCCTACTCCTTGCGACCCCCCAGACTGTAGCCCGTCAGGCTCCTCTGTCCACGGGGATTCTCCAGGCAAGAATCCTGGAGTGGGTTGCCATGTTTTAAAATCTCCGCCATCTTCCTTCTGCTTTGTCTTTCTCCCTCCCGCTCCCACACCTCTTTCCCTCTCTCTTACTACCCATGGGAACTCCCCCCACTCTCCTCATTTAACATTCCTTTGAGTTTTCAGAGCTTAGCTCGTTCAGTTTTGTCTGCGAGGTGGCAGTGCCTAACTTAGCCAGCAGATGTCACTGTCGAGTAGTTACGGAATCCGCCCCCATCAAGTCTCGGGTCAGAAGCTTCAGGTTCCCTTGGATGGATTTACTCCTTGCTTGGTTGGCTTCTGTAAGGTCTAAAACCTGTGCATCATATTTACTCGAGCCAGCGGTGTGGCCACTTCTCCACTTCAGATATGACGTTCAAGAAGTGATCTCCCCGGGGTTTGCGATCCCCAGCTTCCACCGGGCCCCAGCGGCAGCACATTGCCTCATGCCTCAAGAAGTCACAGTTGCCCTTCAAGGCTGGTTCAATGGCATTTAATGGTATCTAACCCTGGCCCATTGCCCTCTGGACTTAGATCTTGAAGTTGTGGCCAAAATGTTCGCTCCGAAGATGGAGACGGGATCAGGTACCACGAGGTCCCGAGGGCAGGAGCCAGTCTGAGTATGTCCTGTCACTTGATAGCAGACAGGCACTCTTCATCAGCTACTCAGGACTCCAGGCGCCAGGCAGTAAGTTGAGGTCAGGGAGTTTGTTTTATCTACTGATTTGGAAAAATATTTAGCCTCCCTGGAACAGGGATGTGCATTCCGTGTGCCTGAAGCCATGAAATTTGGCAAGTCCCATATCAGATGCCTAAAACTGTTATACAACTCAGTCTAATTTAGAGTGTAAGGCTTCCAGAGGGAACCAAGTCTCTCCCTTGGTCCCAAAGTTCCTGCTGGCAATTCTTAGGGTCCAACACTATGAATCCATAACAATAAAAATGGTAATGATAATAATATCCATTGCTCAGATTTCACCTACAGTTCAAGACACACAGCTTTGAATAATCAGAAGCTTGATTCAGCCTAGAGGGAAATATGAGTACTTGTGTAATAATTTGGCCATTCTACAAATGAAGACAAAGGTACCGAGAGTGTGAGCTGTAGAGAAAACATCTCCCAAGTGACTGTTTCTTCCACAATTGGCTCTGCCAACCAGAAAACGAAAACCATCTTTCTTGCCATTTTTCAAAAGAGAGGTCGTTCCATGTCTAGTATAATCTTTATTCAAAATTGTCTTAACAGGGTTTGCTGCTGCTGCTGCTAAGTCGCTTCAGTCGTGTCCTACTCTGTGCGACCCCATAGACGGCAGCCCACAAGGCTCCCCCGTCCCTGGGATTCTCCAGGCAAGAACACTGGAGTGGGTTGCCATTTCCTTCTCCAATGCATGAAAGTGAAAGGTGAAAGTGAAGTCACTGAATCTTGTCCGACTCTTAGCGACCCCATGGACTGCGGCCCACCAGGCTCCTCTGTCCATGGGATTTTCCAGGCAAGAGTACTGGAGTGGGGTGCCATTAATCCTACTTAATTTTGCATGGTATATACAGATCTGCAAGAGCAAGTACTTAAAACTCTGTTCTCCAGGAAAGTAACACTTAAAATGGAAAAGTCAACTTACAACTAGAACATCTAACATTTAACTTCCACATGATTTAACAGTACTTGTGTGTGTGTGTGTGTGTATGTGCACAGAACTGCAGAAAGGACATATATTTTAGATTTAAGTAGTTTTGTGTTCAACTTGCTACTCAGCAGATTCTTCAGTTTTCTCATCTTTATGTACTGTTCCTTACACAGAAGTGTATTCCACTAATTTTGTAGGATAAGGGAAAAACGTTCATAGAAGAGAAAAAAGGTACAAAAGTTAAATAAATTTGGGAGGTGCTAGGCTGAAAAACAGAGAAGGCGATGGCACCCCACTCTAGTACTCTTGCCTGGAAAATCCCATGGATGGAGGAGCCCTGTAGGCTGCAGTCCATGGGGTCGCTAAGAGTCAGACACGACTGAGTGACTGCACTTTCACTTTTCACCTTCATGCATTGGAGAAGAAAATGGCAACCCACTCCAGTGTTCTTGCCTGGAGAATCCCAGGGATGGGGCGGCGCCTTGTGGGCTGCCATCTATGGGGTCGCACAGAGTCAGACACGACTGAAGTGACTTAGTAGCAGCAGCAGCAGGTTGAAAAAAGTTCAACTGATTCTTTAATTATAGGGTCACTCAGAGCCTTTAATATATTAAAATAGAATGAGACTATCACAGAGGGAGAGCAATAGACAAAGCACAATGAATATCCTGCTGCTGCTGCTGCTAAGTCACTTCAGTCGTGTCCAACTCTGTGCGACCCTATAGACGGCAGCCCAACAGGCTCCCCCTTCCCTGGGATTCTCCAGGCATTCACACTGGAGTGGGTTGCCATTTCCTTCTCCAATGCATGAAGGTGAAAAGTGAGAGTGAAGTTGAGCAACCCCATGGACTGCAGCCTACCAGGCTCCTCTGTCCATGGGATTTTCCAGGCAAGAGTACTGGAGTGGGGTGCCATTGCCTTCTCTGAATGAATATCCTAGAGTGGCCCAAAATTGGGGCAACTATGGAAAAATTTTTCTCCTAGAGCATCTCATGGAATTCAGGGAAATAATGACTACATTCCTCAGTGCTCTTCAGGTTGCAAATGATAGAGACCAGACATCAGCTTAGAAACCAATAGCTCGGGGAACCAAATCAAAGGCAGGGCACAGGTGGAGGTAGGTAGCCTCATGGCTGACTTGAACAGCTTTTAGTAGTATTTATCGTGAAGTGATCATGTGCCAGGCACCATTCAACAGATTCATAATTTGTTCAACCTCACCACAGCCCCATGAGTTAAGGACAAGTATTATCTTCTTTTTACAAAAGTGGAAAATCAGGTTCAGAGAGGTTGCATTCCAGGCAGTCTAACTCCAAGCCCACACTTGGAACCACTGTTCATTGTGTGTCTCCAAGGACTTAAATGCTGTTAAAGTTTATTTTCTCTGTGACTCTTGTATCCTTGAGTCTCTTTCATTCTCTTCAGCTCTCCCCATGAGATTAGAGACTTAGCTCCCACCTCTGAGTTCGCCCTCTCACCTCCTTCCTACAAAAGGCTTCTCCCCCTTAATGTTCTATTAAAAAAACGTTCTGCAGAAGAATTCTGACTAGTCCCTGACTTGAGGTCAGGTGGCAGATGTGGGGACAGGAGTGTTCTAATGAGCTCAGATCACGTGCTAATACTGTGGCCAGGAGAGTGGAGAACTACAATTAGCCACACCCGCTATGTCAACAGGGTCCTTATAGGGTGATGGGAGCAGTTCTCTAAAAGAAGGTGTATTTTCCAGAAGAGGCCTGAGGCACTGACATTCTGAGCTCTGACACAACCCACGGTCTTTTCAGATCATAAGGGAGATGTATGAATAAGGGCCCACATATTTCCAGGCACCAGAGTAGGTTGTTAGCTCATTGCAGCTACTCTTTGGGTTTCAGAAGAGAAATATCCTCCTTTGATTGGGGCTGCTACACTAAGCAGGTGGAAGAAACTAGCTGGGAAGAGTGCTTTGTATGAAAGCCATGGAGTTAGAATAAGGTGTGACTTTCAGGTCAAGGTCCAGGTCTCAGGGGACAGGCCAAGCTGGAGGACAGACAAAACCAGGTCAGAAGCCCAGGAAATGGGGCAGCAAGCTCCAGCTTTGTCATGAAACACTAGATATGCTCAGAGCAAACAGGCCAGAAGTCAGCATGCAGAGATCTAATCTTGGTGAGCAGGTACAGGCTGCCCAAAGCCAGGTTTGGACATGCCCACTTGGGCTGGAACCCAGAAGGCTGAGGTCAGTCCTCAAATGTAGAAAGGAGGCAGAGAACAATGCCTCAGATTTCAAAATCTGGGACTGACTAGGGAGCCAAGTGATACCAAAGAGACTTTCCTCCAGTTCCTATAAGGGAGAGTCAGCGCAAACCGCACTCTGATTTGCTTCGACCATATATGCCCACTCATCTGAAGGTCACCGTGGACCCCTTGCAGGAATGGGCTGTCAAATACCAGAGAGTGATACACACGGGGCCCTTGGTGCCAGTGGCTTCGGTTCTGCCAGGCAGTCTTCAGGGCAGTCTTCGTGTCAGCCACTTTGTTGTCAGGATCAGTAGGGAGTGGGGTCCTCTTGTTCGTGAGATTTGGTCCACATTTGTCAATTGATCGTTTCATGCTGCTGCTGTGATCCGTTACCACAAACTCAGAAGACCTGGGGGAAAAAAACAAACATGAATTTATCATCTCATGGTTCTTGAGGTCAGAGGTGAGAACAGGTTAAAGTCATTGGACTGAAATCAAGGTTTGGGCAGGGCTGTGTTGCCATGAAATTAAAAGACGCTTACTCCTTGGAAGGAAAGTTATGACCAACCTAGATAGCATACTCAAAAGAAGAGATATTACTTTTCCAACAAAGGTCCGTCTAGTCAAGGCTATGGTTTTTCCGGTGGTCATGTATGGATGTGAGAATTGGACTGTGAAGAAAGCTGAGCGCCGAAGAATTGATGCTTTTGAACTGTGGTGTTGGAGAAGACTCTTGAGAGTCCTTTGGACTGCAAGGAGATCCAACCAGTCCATTCTAAAGGAGATCAATCCTGGGTGTTCTTTGGAAGGACTGACGCTAAAGCTGAAACTCCAATACTCTGGCTACCTCATGCAAAGAGTTGACTCATTGGAAAAGACTGATGCTGGGAGGGATTGGGGGCAGGAGGAGAAGGGGACGACAGAGGATGAGATGGCTGGATGGCATCACTGACTCAGTGGACATGAGTCTGGGTGAACTCCAGGAGTTGGTGATGGACAGAGAGGCCTGGTGTGCTGCGATTCATGGGGTCGCAGAGTTGGACACAACTGAGCGACTGAACTGAACTGAACTGTGTTCCTCCTGTGGGTTCTCAGGGAGGCTCCCTTTCTTTGTCCTTTTCAGCATCTAGAGGCCGCCTGCACTCTGATTCGTGGCCCCTTCCTCCATCTTCAAAGCCAGCAGCCCAGTGTCTTCCAGTGTCTCTAACTCTGAACCTCCTGCCTCCACCTTGTAAGGACCTTTGTGATTACCTTGGACCCCAGCCCTTTATAATCCATGATAATCACCTCTTCTCAACGTTTCTCGCTTAATCATGCCTGCAAAATCCGTTCTGCTGTGTGAGCAAACATATCGACAGTGTTTGAGGATTAGAAGTGGACCTCTTTGGGGAGGAGCATTGGTGAGAGTCCACAGCAGCCATATTCACCTGTCAACTTCCAGACAGCTTTGGCTGTTTGTCATGTACCCCTGTTATTGTCATGGTGCTTCCTTTGGTTTGTTTCACATTTTAGAAGCACCTTTCTGGGTGCTTGCGGGATGAGAGCTGCACACCCTGGACGTATGAGGTCTCCTTGTTTGGGAGGATGGGGCTGGAAGGGCCATGCTATTTCCCACGTGGGAGGGCTTCTGTAAGAGCCATTGCATGTGGGAGAGGCCCTAAGCACCCCAACCTTCCCTGGCCATTGTGTTTTCCTCCATGAAGGGGAGACTTTCTCAGCAACCTCTGGTTTCTAGTTACAGCCATATAAATTGCTATACTTAAGCAACCTTTATGGAAAAGCAACTGGGATGGATAAATCTCTCTGGAAAAACTCTCATGGCTGTGCTCCAGGAAAAATGCATGAGAATATTTACCAAAGTCTTGTTTGTAACAGTGAAAAACTGAAAGTAACTAAAATTTCTTTCAATAGCAGAATGGACACATAAATTATTGCTATACCCTACAGTGATCAGCATGAATGGCTTAGAAGTATGCATATTGATATGGAAAAATATTTGAAATATGGTGTAAAGTGAAAAAACCCAAGTTATAGAATTATATTGTTTACAGTCATAGGCAGTACAAGTGTAAAATTTGGTATGGAAGCACCCCAGCTTCTGAAAGGAACTGGGTTCCAAGTGAAAATAGCAAAATGGAAATATTTATTATAGCTAAGTGGTTGGGACCATGGGTTTATTATTCTCTATACTCCTCTGTTGGAGAAGGCAATGGCACTCCACTCCAGTACTCTTGCGTGGAAAATCCTGTGGATGGAGGAGCCTGGTGGGCTGCAGTCCATGGGGTTGCTAAGAGTACGATAAGACTGAGTGACCTCACGTTCAGTTTTCACTTTCATGTATTGGAGAAGGCAATGGCAACCCACTCCAGTGTTCTTGCCTGGAGAATCCCAGGGACGGGGGAGCCTGGTGGGCTGCCGTCTATGGGGTCGCACAGAGTTGGACACGACTGAAGCGACTTAGCAGCAGCAGCATACTCCTCTGTATATTTTAAAATATTTAATAATGGAGCAATAATTAAAATTTTAAGCATAAGACATAGTTATTTGGGTTATTTTTGAAAGCAACTTTTTTTCTATCAGTTCAATTTAGTTGCTCAGTTGTGTCTGACTCTTTGCGACCCCATGGCCTGCAGCACGCCAGGCTTCCCTGTCCATCACCAACTCTGGGAGCTTGCTCAAATTCATGTCCATCGAGTTGGTGATGCCATCCAAACATCATGTCCTCTGTCATCCCCTTCTCCTCTTGCCTTCAATCTTTCCCAGCATCAGGGGCTTTTCTAAGGAATCAGTCTTTTTTTTTTTTTTTTCTATAATAAAATGTTAAAAAGAAATTTGCACTAGTTTCATCATGAAATCAGACTACATACTGAGCCAATGAATTATTCAGTTTTTCAACACTTTACCCTGTTTAAACACTGATCTGAGTAATCAAATGTCAACTCTTCAATTATTATATAATTAGTAATTTTCCTATTTGTCTTTCTAAACAGCGTGGTTAATGAGAATGTATTTTCTTATTTTCCTTTTGTACAAAATTCTACATGGAAAGGGGGGTAAAGGGAGTTTCTCTATCTAGAGTAATTCTTACTGAAGCCCTTGCTAGTATGGTAATTATTGCAAGGACTTGCTTTAGCAGGATCAATGTTCCAGAATTTTCCCTCCAGGGACTTATGTAACAGATATTAATTTTCTCCATGGAATTGGATGTAGACATATGCTAGATAAAATTTTTATATTGAATTCAAAATTTCTTCACCCTGATAATATTCAATTTTGAATATGACTTTATCTAGATACTAAGATGAGAATCCAGCCTTACCAGTTCTACATTTCTGTCTTATATAAAATGCTACCAACAAATATAAAAGCAACTGTCACTTAGAAATTTAATCCAGTCTTCCTGCATATTCTCTAGTCACTTGGTACTATGTACAGTCTTTACTCTGCAAGTATCCTGTTGTATTGTTTCTCCAATTCTCCCAAATTACAAGGATGAGATTCTCAACAGTTTGTGGGGAAGGAGAATTTAGAATTGAAAAACAAGATTTTGAGAGTTATGAGAGTGCAGTCAGAAGTGAACATACAACCGTTCTTATACATTTTGTTGTTGCTCTCTAGAGCAGTTAAGATAATGCTCCTCTGTGCAAAATTTGAAATGCATCTTTTTCTCTGGGTGGACATGACTGCAATTGGCCACATGCCTTTGTGCAGTATGCAACCTGCCCAACCATACATGGCAGCTCTAAGAGGAATTATCTAGTGTTTTATATACATCTTAAAATAGTAAATATGCTACAAACAATTTAAACGTGCAACCCCTTGCTTGATAGAATTTTGTAAGTCCCTCTTTGCACTTGCAACAGTAAGTATGCAAATGTGTTTGGGTTTGCTGAGATAGCATGTACAATAAGAGACATTTTTTGGGCATCTGTTTCTGAGTGTCCACTCAAATAGTCTTAGAGTTAGGACTGTTGAGTCATTTCTCTCACTCACCCAGAGGTTCCAACCATGATGTCCTCAGCAGAGACTGGGGAGGGGTGGTGGGGCAGGCATGTACTTGGGCCAGTGATCCATACAGGGTTCAAGCAGCATGACAACATAGTGATGCAATGGTAAATTGGTTCTGCACACAGACGCACCCTTGAGTAGAAGTAAAGTAGCGCCAAGCTATGTCTCCTAAATAATTTTGCAATGCCCCCGTGCAAGCTCATCCAGTCAGTGGAATTTCCGCAGTCCCAGGCAACAAGAATTCTGAAAGTTGGTAAAGCATGGCACCCAGAACTTCCTGTGGATGGAATGCATGATGAATTTCTTTTATTATTTAATATGCCTCCCAATAATCATCTAGGATTAGAAAATTCCAAAAGGAAATAAAACCTGGACAAGTGTTTGTTGAATTTGTTCAGATCATTGTCTCTGTTTCGATTAGAGTTGATTTAGTGTTTCTACATGTACTTTAGAAATATAATATACACATACATAATATATAAATATAACATACATACATATGTATGCATGCTAAGTCACTTCAGTTGTGTCCAACTCTGTGTGAAAAACCTATGGACTATAGCCCACCAGGCTCCTCTGTCCATGGGGATCTCCAGGCAAGAATACTGGAGTGGGTTACCATCCCCTCCTCCAGGGAATCTTCTTGACTCAGGGGTTGAACCAGTGTCTCTTATGTTTCCTGCATTGGCAAGCTGGTTCTTTACCACTAGTGCCACCTGGGAAGCCTACACACACACACACATGCACGCATATACACTGCTGCTGCTGCTAAGTCACTTCAGTCGTGTCCGACTCTGTTCGACCCCATAGATGGCAGCCCACCAGGCTCCCCCGACCCTGGGATTCTCCAGGCAAGAACACTGGCATGGGGTGCCATTTCCTTCTCCAATGCATGAAAGTGAAAAGTGGAAGTGAAGTTGCTCAGTCGCGTCTGACTCTTAGAGACTCCATGGACTGCAGCCTACCAGGCTCCTCTATCCATGGGATTTTCCAGGCAAGAGTACTGGAGTGGGGTGCCATTGCCTTCTCCAACACATATATACACATACACATAATTTTGGACAATCACTAAGAAAAGTTGCACGTGCAGCACAGAGATAATCTTTACGACTGAGACTTCTCTTTTCCCCTTTGTAATTAATAAGTATTTTGTGGGGAGAGAGTCTGACACTATGTAAATACCTGTACCTGTTAATTTATAATTCACTGACTGTTTTATCGGTGTGAACATGGGCATATATATTTGGGTAATAAACTATTACTACCATAATTTATCTTGATACATTGTCCTTGTTTTGCCCCCATTCAAGGTGGATTTTGTGTCTTTTGGGCGTCCCCTCATTCTTTGACCACTTCTTGCTTTTTCTAGCATAAGATGATCCAGGCTTATCGTCCACTTTCCCCACTCCAGCCTGGAGCTGCTGTTTCCTCAAAGAGCCTTGGTTTCTTTTAGTGGAGGCTGGTGTTTGGAATCCAAGAACCTTAGGTGTGCTCATTTCTATTGGGGTGTTTTTGCTCCAGGCCCTTTTAATGGATAGGTTTTCTGTCTGTCTATCTGTCTCTCTCTCTACACACACACACACACACACACACACTTATATATTATTCATATATATATGTATATATACACCTCTATCTGTATTTATTGCTATGCAGTGCTGCGCTTAGTCACTCAGTCATGTCCTACTCTTTGGGACCTAATGGTTTGTAGCCCATCAGGCTCCTGTGTCTATGGAGATTCTCCAGGCAAGAACACAGGAGTGGGTTGCCATGCCCTCCTCCAGGGGATCTTCCCAGCCCAGGGATCGAATCCAGGTCTCCCACAATACAGGCAGATTATTAACCATCTGAGCTGCCAGGGAAACCCAAGAATACTGGAGTGGGTAGCCTATCCCTTCTACAGGGGATATATTTCTGGCCCAGGAATCAAACCAGGTCTTCTTTACCAGCTGAACTACCATGGAAGCCCCATCTATTGATATATCTACCTATTTATTGAAAACTGTGACTTCACATCCATATCACCAATTCCAATCCATCCATTGAGTTCATTTATTCCTTTCCATATTTGCATCTCTCTTCTGCACAAACAACCAGGCTCCATTATCTTTACTTTATTTGCTCCTTTGATCAGCCTTACTGCATTCATACAAGCTACCATCTCTTCTCTGCCAGAGGCTCTCTTTACCGCATGCGGACATCCTTTGCTGGGCTGCCTTTGCACACAGACATCCTTCTCAGCCTTGCCTCAGTGCCCCACCCGGCACCTCCTCCCTCTGCTCCCTGTGCAAGAGCTCTGTATCCTCCCGGACTGTGTGTGTGCTGCGTTCTCCTTGCTGAACTCTGACACCTGCTCCGGGCCATTGAGGCTCTTTCCTCTTCTCTTTCCTCTCTCTTTCCTCTTCAAGGTGTACAAGCCACCTTGTTCTGCCTCACCTGAAAGTCTTGGGAGGAAAGAGAAGGAATGCAGAGGAGGAGGGGGAGGAGGAGGAGGAGTTATATGTACTTTTGAATAATGAAAATCCCCCTAACCCTCACAGCACCCAATAGTTATTGAGCCATTTTAAAAAGTAGCATTGATTTGAAGACGTGGTACATTGTTGGCCTTCCTGGGCACCTCCTGCGTCTGCTCAGCCCTGGCTGTCAAGCCCTCTTATGTATGTCTTAGTCCCTTCCTTCTGTATGATGCCAGAGCACAATCCCAAGGAAGTAGGTTTCTCTCAGCTTCCTGTATCTTCCTGCAGTCCTCCCTGCAGAAATGCCGTGATTTACCTTTGTTTATTATTTCAACAACCCCACTTCCGCCCTTGATCTTCCTTATCTAAGTGTGCCCATCAGGAATCACGTGGGTTTACTGGAATCAAAATTCTCAGGCTCGCCAAAGAGATGGATAGCAATCAAGGTTTATTGCCAGAATTTGTGTACCAGGAACTCCTGACTGAATTTCCATAACGTGTTTATTCCTGAGTCTGGAGCTTTCCTTAAGTAACTATTTCTGTCTTGTAAGCCTTGGCATTGTACCTGGTACATGATGGGCAGTCAGCGTGTATTTGTTAGATTAGAACAAGTGATCCTGCTTGATATCCTAGCCTACAATGTTCCAACACTTGAAATGAAACTAGAAAAACTGTCATTTTCAGTCTTCTGATAATGTGTTAAGTTGTCCCTGTGCTCTGGGGAGAATCAATCAGAATAGCTGTTAGTGATGAAAAGTGGAGCAATGACCCTCCTCTGGGATGGAGGGCTGTGAGGTAAGTCATCTTGGAATCACAGACACAAGGGCTGTTCCTGGCCCAGGCTGCCTCCCCACTTTCTCCCCTCCAGGCAGGGGAGGGCTTTCTAGATTTGGACCCAGGGCATGATATTCCAGATATTGGAGCGATGTGTGTTCTTGCTACCATGTCTGAGTGGAGACCCTGAAGAGCCTGGGTACACACACGGGCCACACCTTCTCTTTCCTTGTGTGGCAAGAGACACGAAAGACTGTGTCAGGGTCAAGGAATTTTGCTGGGAGCAAAGGGACCCCACATGGTGTTGTTGAAGAGAGAACAACCCTCTTGGCAAATGTACTGATCTAGAATGTGTCCTGATGTCTTTGGGGGCTACGGAACAACATCCAGTCCCAGAGGTAGAGGATGGAGTCTCCCCTGAAAGGAATGGGCAGTCTGACCACCAGTTGTCCCGAGTAGAGCTTAGTCCTGGGGAAGGAGGTGGGAGCCTTAAGAGGAGGGGGAAGAATGTCCTTCTTTCTCCAGGCCTTGGGTAGGTCTGGCCTGGATGCTGACAAGCAGAAGCTTCAGAAACCTTGTGTGGTGGTGGAGTGTGCGGGGCTCTGTGCCCTGAAGGCAGATGGGGAGGATTCAGAACAGGTGGTGTCTGATTCTTATCTCTATGTTGTACTCCTTTTCTGTGATTTTGGAAACACACACAAACAAGCAGACAGACACATACATAATTCACGACACCTAGACTGGAAGAAAAATATTATCCTTGGAGCTATGGGTAGATTTCATCATCTATATATTAAGAAAAATAGGATACGTCACATAGGTTTGGCACATTCCAGGTAGTGCTAGAGGTAAAGAATCTGACTGCCAATGCAGGAGACTTACATAATAGACACAGGTTTGATCCCTGGGTTGGGAAGATCCCCTGGAGGAGGGCATGGCAACCCACTTCAGTAATGTTGCCTGAAAAATCCTATGGACAGAGCCTTGTAGCCTTAGGCTACAGTCCATGAGGTCACAAAAGAGTCAGACATGACTGAGCGACTAAACAACAAAAAAATCACCCCATACTTTTCTAGATGACCCCGGGATGGAAGGAAATAATGTTCTGTTGAGAACCACTAAAACCTTCATTTTCACTTGAAGATAAGTAGGGTTGATGAGTTCACATAATGTGTCCGATTGCAGACCTATAAGAGAGCCAGAAAGGAAACCAAGTCATCTAACTCCTACAGGTAAATCTTATCACCCTTTTTACCTGGATAAAGAAACAAGTTGAGTGGTTAAGAACATGCCTTACACCACACAGTTCATAAATGGGAATGCCTGTGTTCAGTCCCAGACCTAGCTGGTTTCAAAGCCCACCCATTGTACTTAAAGCCCACCCATTGTACTTCATCACATGATGCTTATAAGAGAATTCGTATCCAGATAGGAAATGAAGACATCATATCCAGTTAGGAAATGCTTGACACTTTTAGCAGGATATTTCCTCCATTTGTTGCTCACAACTAATCCGGGGATCATCCAGAGATTTTCTCATATTTCAAAAATTATCTAATTTTCTCTTATAAGTCACTGTAATTTTTACTCATAAGCTACTGTAAAAGTGAGAGATAATATATAAACCTCTAGAAAATTTTTAAAAATTACCTACTTCTTAACTCCTTTTGAATTGTACAAATAAACTTGCCCAATCCTACATTTTTTCAGTATGACCAACTTCATCAAGGGAGTTTTCATCAGATCAGATCAGATCAGTCGCTCAGTCATGTCCGACTCTTTGCGACCCCATGAACCGCAGCACGCCAGGCCTCCCTGTCCATCACCAACTCCCGGAGGTCACTCAGACTCACATTCATCGAGTCAGTGATGCCATCCAGCCATCTCATCCTCTGTCATCCCCTTCTCCTCCTGCCCCCAATCCCTCCCAGCATCAGAGTCTTCTCCAATGAGTCAACTCTTCGCATGAGGTGGCCAAAGTACTGGACTTTCAGCTTTAGCATCATTCCTTCCAAAGAAATCCCAGGGTTCATCTCCTTCAGAATGGACTGTTGGATCTCCTTGCAGTCCAAGGGACTCTCAAGAGTCTTCTCCAACACCACAGTTCAAAAGCATCAATTCTTCGGCGCTCAGCCTTCTTCACAGTCCAGCTCTCACATCCATACATGACCACAGGAAAGACCATAGCCTTGACTAGGCGAACCTTTGTTGGCAAAGTGATGTCTCTGCTTTTGAATATGCTATCTAGGTTGGTCATAACTTTCCTTCCAAGGAGTAAGTGTCTTTTAATTTCATGGCTGCAGTCACCATCTGCAGTGATTTTGGAGCCCAGAAAAATAAAGTCTGACACTGTTTCCACTGTTTCTCCATCTATTTCCCATGTAGTGATGGGACCAGATGCCATGATCTTCGTTTTCTGAATGTTGAGCTTTAAGCCAACCTTTTCACTCTCCACTTTCACTTTCATCAAGAGGCTTTTGAGTTCCTCTTCACTTTCTGCCATAAGGGTGGTGTCATCCGCATATCTGAGGTTATTGATATTTCTCCCAGCAATCTTGATTCATACAGAGATGTGAAATGTCAATGGAACATTTTACCCTGAACGTACTCCTATTAAGGGTAAATCCTTTAAATACCTGATTGTGGAAGTTAATGATAACTGTATTTTGTGAAGTGAAACTAAATATTAAGAGGAGGTCTCTGTGTAGACTTTTTTCACAAACCTAGCATTGTGACTCCTGCTAATTCCGTTAATCTGTCATCAGAATCATGCTATCCTTTAGAACCAGTGCACACAAGATTGCCTTTTCCTATATGGATGATCTGAGAGTTACTCTTCACTGAAATATTCTCAGTAGTATCTGTTCATGTTTTCAATCCACCTGTAAATAAGGCATAATCATAAATTAAAGAGTTTGATTTTACTGGTGAAAATCAAAAGCTTTCTCACTGTTATAACACAAGTGGTCAACCAAATAATCCACAACACGCTAATATATAGCTTTTTGGGATTAATTTAGAAATATAATGCAAAATGTCAGTATTCTTGGGGCACTCTTATCTCACATATAAAAGCATTTCTTCATAACTATCTATGCTCTGTCCTTTTTGAAAAGATGCTGTAGTTCTTAGTGTAACTCAGCCATATAATTTGAAGTAACTTTTAGAATGTTAGTGCATGTAAAATTTGGTTATGTGAGTTGATCTTTTAAAATAGAACAGAATGTCATTTAGTTTCACTGGATGAGAAATATTTCAACATTAAACACCGTGTTTCACAGTCACTAGATAGTAAAATTTCCCACATGTGTATTTACTCAGGAGAATAGCTAATTATTAGCAATTGATAACTAGAAGGGTGATCTGAATACAAACCCCTGCTTGTGAACTCAATTTGCATGCTTTTCCATACAATTTGACAAATATATATGAATATATTTATGTACATAAAAGCTTGGAAATTAGAGCTTTCCCCTACTTAATAGAGGTTATCAGAAATCTGTAAGGTATTTTTCTTTTTAAAATACATTTGCAGGATATCAAGGTCTAAGAACTATCAGAATGCATGTGGAAATTTTACACCAAACACATATCTAGCAATTTATAGCAGCAAATCATTGTTATACCCTTCAAAGGGTTTATCTTAGGAGGGTACACATTTATACCAAGGATGATATCATTGACCTAAACCACTGTTTCTCAGACTGGGGGAGGGTCATGATTCTGAGGTTCCAAGGACATAGTCTCATATTCTCCATTAGTTAGTTTTCAATATATATATATATAAACTGTTTTTTCTGGTTATGCTGGGTCTTAGTTGTTGGACTTTGGATCTAAAATCTTCATTATGGCATGCAGGATCTTAGCTGAGCATGCAAATGCTTATTGCAGCTTGTGGGATCTAGGTCCCTGAGCTGGGATCAAACCCTGGTAACTCAGCATCGGGAGCATCAAGTCTTAGGCCCTGGACCACCAGGGAAGTCCCTCCACTAGATAGTTTAAAAGTTGCATTTATATTTCTAAGGTATCTCAAAAATTTAATATCAGCATATTATGGGTCATCTGAGTGACCAGATCATAACTGAGTACTGCTAAGAATTTCTATGCTTCTGTTTACACTTGGGTTTTTTATTCATTAACTTCCAGTAACACCACTGTAATTATCATGGGGTAATAAGAAAAGAGCACAGATATTTTCACACCAAACGAAGGCCAAGCAATGATGTGGTCCTGCTGTCCCAAGCTTTCCCAGGAGATTGAAGGGATAAATAAGAGGAAATTGCATCATCACAAAGCATGCAGTGGCACGGCCGAGCTGAACTCCAGAATATCCATAATATAGCGGTCAGTGCTACGTTCGCGTTACGAGTCACAGCTTAGCTTCAGAAAAACAGCACCTGTCAAATCTTATGTGAATAATTTGAATTGTATTGGTTTGTCATTGTCTTTGAATTGAATGTTAAACTTTGATATGGCTTTATAATTTTATAAGTGCTATAAATCCAAGGATTTTTAACCCCTAGTTTTATGTTGGCACACATCAAAGTAACATTGCAGTAAAAGTAATTTAAGACAACACTAGATGATCCATGAGAGTATTTAGTTTGTAACCTTTCATTTATTTAGTTTATTAAAAGTGGTCCTTTGGAGAAGCAGTGCTCTTAATGCTTTGGGCCCCTTCTTTAGGAATTGCATCTATTGTGCAATTCTTGAATATTTTCAAGTGTATAAACTGATCATAAACATGTTAAAGTCATTGTAGCAGTTACTTTGCATTTGCCAGACTAGCACCTGAGAAGCCTCTTTTGGTTACTGTCCCTCTGTTTTCCTTTCTGGAATGCAGTCTTGGTGGAGCTGCCAATCACGGTGCCCCATCCTTCCTCCACCCACCACCCCTGGGCCTGGGGCTGGACAGGGGATCCAAATGATGTCAGTCAGACTCTCCCTGGAATTTGAGGCTTGAAGCAGAGTGACACAACGACTGAAAATCGTTGAAGCTGATTATCCCAATGATGGAAGTCTTAAGAGGCCGTCTGTTATTTCCTGCGCCTTTATTCCCTGGTTTTGCCTGGATTCTGATCCTTTCCAAGACCTGCTGGTCAGCTGCCACTTAAATTCTGTGGACTAACCTAACCTTTCAACAAATCCCTTTATCTTTGATAAATTTAGCCAGAGTTGGTGTCTGTTAACAAGTAACCATTGATGGAGATATGAGTGAAGTCTGATATAAAGGGTTAGTGACAATGCCAGGAAATTTTATTTGGGGTCACTAAAATAATGTGGAAACACTGTGGGTAGCATTTATTGGGGCTCCTTATCTGGCTGGTGGTGGTTTAGTCTCTGAATTGTGTCTGATACTTATTCAGATATTTATTCCTCTGGCTCGCTCCCTTCAAGGTCACCTTGGGCTAGCTGTGTCTCTCAACTAAAGGTGATCTCTTCAGGGGATCTCTACCCAGTTCTCTTCTGATTTCCAGTGGTCCCTCCCTTACATGTCCCTTTTGAGCCTAATGTATTAACTATCCCTGTGGTTTTCCTATTGTTGTTGTTTAGTTGCTGAATCTTTTCCGGCTGTTTGTGGCCTCATGGACTGTATGTAGCACACCAGGCTCCTCTGTCCTCCACTATCTCCTGAAGTTTGCTCAAATACATCTCCATTACGAGTTGGTGATGCTATCTGACCATCTCATCCTCTGCTGCCCCTTTCTCATTTTGCTTCAATCTTTCCCAGCATCAGGGTCTTTTCCGATGAGTCGACTCGTCCCATCAGGTGGTCAAAGTATTGGAGCTTCAGCTTCAGCAACAGTCCTTCCAATGAATATTCAGGACTGATTTCCTTTAGGATTGACTGGTTGGATCTCCTCACACTCGAAGGGACTCTCAAGAGTCTTTTCCAGCACTACAGTTTGAAAGCATCATTTCTTCAGTGCTCAGTCTTCTTTATGATCCAGCTCTCATATCTCACATCTCACATTTCTCACACTACTGGAAAAACCATGGTTGGTTGGTGGTTTAGTTGCCAAGTTGTGTATGACTTGTGATCCCATGAACTGTAGCGATCAGGCTTCTCTGTCCATGGGATTTCCCAAGCAAGATTACTGGAGTGGGTTGCCGTTTCCTTCACCAGGGGATCTGAGCCAGGAATTGAACCTGCATCTCCTGAGTCTCTTGCTTTTCAGGCAGATTCTTACCACTGAGCCACCTGGGAAGGCCTTCATCTGGCTACTCATTCTATAAACACTATTGAAAGAAGCTGTAGAGCCTCGTGGCCTTGGGATCAAATAGAGCTTGTTTTTTCATTTCCTAGCTGTGTGACCTTAAGCGTGTTACTTAAACTCTCTAAGCCTCAGTTTCCTTGTAGATAAATGGGGCTTAATAATAGTATACGGGCTTCCCTGATAGCTCAGTTGTAAAGAATCTGCCTGTAGTGCAGGAGACCCCAGTTCATGGTACTGTGAAGATTAAATGATACAAAATATATAAACCATATAGTAAACATTCAATGTCTAAAGATTATGATAAATTTGAAAGGGAATTTTATTATTTATCTGTTTTGGCTGTGCTGTGCAGCATGCGAGATCTCAGTACCCTGACCAGGAACTGAACGTGCGCCCTCTGCAGTAGCAGTTCGGAGTCTTAACTGCTCGACATCCAGGGGATTCCCATGATTATGATAATTTCATATGTTTTATGACTCATTGGAGAAGACTCTGATGCTGGGAGGGATTGAGGGCAGGAGGAGAAGGGGACGACAGAGGATGAGATGGCTGGATGGCATCACTGACTCGATGGATGCGAGTCTGGGTGACCTCCGGGAGCTGGTGATGGACAGGGAGGCCTGGCGTGCTGCGGTTCATGGGGTCGCAAAGAGTCGGACACGACTGAGCGACTGATCTGATCTGATCTGATCTGATGAGTCATCATTGAACTACATGCTGGGGCTGCTAAAATAATCAAAGAAATTAAATCCACTCATATTCTTCTTGGGAAAAGCACTGACTTTGTTTGAAGCAGCACACTGATATTCAATTTAGGGAGAAAGCAAGGAATTAAGTCCTCTCAAGGAAATGTTTAAGTAATAGCCAAGTAAGGATGGAGAGAAAAGAGATGTTAGCCAGGGAATGACAGATTAGACATTTCAGACTGAAAAGTGATGTAACATGATCCGGCCTCTCTAAAATGAGGGGATTCCTGCCATCTGTGTTTTATTTCTGGTGTTCTATGTGGGATTATTGAACTAAGAGACAACACCTGGTGATAATTCATAGTTGCTCACTTTATACATAGAAAACAGATTCTTGAAACAGATTTTGGGACTGGGTTATGTACGTGTTCAAGAAGCACAGAGACTGCTTCCTTAACAAGGCAAGGGGAAGTGGGCCATGGGTAGTTCGTAGCCTGTAGTGGGTCATGACCACTCGAATTATCACGGAGTGGGATCCACAAGTAAAGTGCAGGTGGAGGAGAGAAGGCATGGGGAGATCAAGTGGCCATGGGACTTAGTTGCTATGGCGACAGTAATGTTTGTAAAGACTGTGGAGTCACCCGGCGTTTTCTGACAACCTTGGATGATACGAGAGAAATGGAAACCTCTGAACATAGATTTAAGAATACTCACAGGGTTTACCCGTCAATCCCAATCTCCGGATTCCTCCCCCACCCTTTCCCCCTTGGTATCCATATGTTTGATCTCCATGTTTATTTCTTGATACTATGTATAAAATAGATAACTGATAGCATATTGTATAGCAGCAGTCTCCAACCTTTTTGGCACTAGGGATCAGTTTCATGGAAGACAATTTTCCCACAGACTGGAGCAGGAGGGGATGGTTTCAGGATGATTGAATTGCATTACACTTACTATGCACTTTGTTTCTATTGTTATTACATCAGCTCCAACTCAGATCATTAGGCATTAGATTCCGGAGGTTGGGGACCCCTGCTGTATAGCACAGAGACCTCTGCTTAATGCACTGTGGTGTCCTGAATGAGAAGGAAGTCCAAAAGGGAGGGGATAATTGTGTATGTGTGGCTGGTTCATTTTGCTGCACAGTAGAAACTAACACAACATTGTAAAGCAACTATATTCCAAAGAAAATTAATTTAGAAAGAAAGGGCACTCATTGGGAACCAGATGGCAATGTAACCTCAGTGTTGGTCCAACTGCGAGGTAAAGGATGAAGTGTTAAAGAGTCAGTGCAATATTCACACTTGCTAGGCTTCTTAGCCTAGGGTATAGGCCTTACCCAGATAACCATGATGGTGTCATCACTCACCTAGAACCAGACATCCTGGAATGTGAAGTCAAGTGGGCCTTAAGAAGCATCACTATGAACAAAGCTAGTGGAGCTGATGGAATTCCAGATGAGCTATTTCAAATCCTAAAAGATGATGCTGTGAAAGTGATGCACTCAATATGCCAGCAAATTTGGAAAAGTCAGCAGTGGTCACAAGACTGGAAAAGGTCAGTTTTCATTCCAATCCCAAAGTATGCTCAAACTACCACACAATTGCACTCATCTCACATGCTAGCAAAGTAATGCTCAAAATTCTCCAAGCTAGGCTTCAACAGTACATGAACCATTAACTTCCAGATGTACAAGCTGGATTTAGAAAAGGCAGAGGAACCAGAGATTAAATTGCCAACATCCACTGGATCATTGAAAAAGCAAGAGGTTCCAGAAAAACATCTACCTCTGCTTTATTGACTATGCCAAAGCCTTTGACTGTGTGGATCACCACAAACTGTGAAAAATTCTTCAAGAGATGGGACTACCAGACCACCTTAGAAATCTGTATGCAGGTCAAGAAGCAACAGTAAGAACTGGACATGGAACAACAGACTGGTTCCAAATAGGGAAAGGGGTATGTCAAAGCTGTATATTGTCACCCTGTTTATTTAACTTATATGCAGAGCACATCATGAGAAATGCTGGGCTGGAAGAAGCACAAGCTGGAATCAAGATTGCTGGGAGAAATATCAATAACCTCAGATATGCCGATGACACCACATTTATGGCAGAAAGTGAAGAAGAACTAAAAAGCCTCTTGATGAAAGTGAAAGTGGAGAGTGAAAAAGTTGGCTAACCCTTTAAGCTCAACATTCAGAAAATGAAGATCATGGCATCTGGTCCTATCACGTCATGGGAAATAGACAGGGAAACAGTGATACATTTTATTTTTTGGGTCTCCAAAATCAGTGCAGATGGTGACTGCAGCCGTGAAATTAAAAGACTCTTGCTCCTTGGAAGAAAAGTTATGACCATCCTAGATAGCATTTTAAAAACCAGAGACAAGACATTGCCAACAAAAGTCCATCTAGTTAAAGCTATGGTTTTTCCAGTAGTCATGTATGGATGTGAGAGTTGGACTGTAAAGAAAGCTGAGCGCCAAAGAATTGATGCTTTTGAACTGTGGTGTTGGAGAAGACTCTTGAGAGTCCCTTGGACTGCAAGGAGATCCAACCAGCCCATTCTGAAGGATATCAGCCCTGGGTGTTCTTTGGAAGGAATGATGCTAAAGCTGAAACTCCAGTACTTTGGCTACCTGATGTGAAGAACTGACTCCGGGGGAGGAGCTAAGATGGCGGATGAGTAAGACGGGAAGAATACTTTCTCCTCCACAAATCCTTTAAAAGAACATTTGAATGCTGAATAAATTCGATAAAACAACTTCTGAATGCCGGCAGAGGACATCAGGCACTTAGAAAGACAACTCATTGTCTTCAAAACGAGAAAACGAGTGCTGCGGTAACTCCTTTTGCGGAGAAGTGGCGCGGACACCAGCATTTGCTATTGGCAAGCGGGGGCTGGGCTAGGAGGAGCGGCAAGGCCTGCATTGCTTTGATAAAGGATTTGGCCTGGCTATCTCAGGCTCTATCTGAGCGAAATAACCAGACTGTCGGTTATCTACTACATCAAAAGCCAGCCCTAACTTAAGACACCACCAGGACTACCTACGGAACAAACGGCTGCACAGAGTTGGCCGGCTGCAGGCCGTCCCACTCCGGTGACAGGCAGCCAGGGCCAGAGGCGGGCAATTACAGCCGTAGAGAGACACTGTCTAACGGAACTGTGAGTAGGTTTCTGTGCTGACTCATGCTTCTTGGGGCTCTGGATGGTCAACATCTGCCTGAGAAAGTGTGCTGTTTGTATACCCAGAAAACTGAGTGGCGGAGAGGCGATAAGTCGCAGCAGCTGCGCTCGCTGAACATTTCATCACCTGTGCTACTAGGATCTGGGAAGCGCATAAAATGCAGACTCAACCAAGTCTGTGCTTCTGAGGATTATCCGAGTGCCTGAACCTGGCCGGTTTAGATTTGGGTGTTCATCTCCGCCCCTCTGTAACAAGGCAGAGATCAGATATTGAAAAGACCTGTAAACCGCCTCAATAAAGAGAATTCAACAAACTACCAGAATATAGTAAGGACACTCTAAACTTGGCAATTTTAACAAAATGAAGAGACAAAAGAATACCCAGCAGCTAAAGGAACAGGATAGATGCCCACCAAACGAAACCAAAGAGGAAGAGATAGGGAATCTACCTGATAAAGAATTCCGAATAATGATAGCGAAATTAATTCAAAATCTCGAAATCAAAATAGAATCACAGTTAGAGTCTGGAGACAAGGATTGAGAAGATGCAAGAAAGGTTTAACAAGGACCTAGAAGAAATAAAAAAGAGTCAACACATAATGAATAATGCAATAAATGAGATCCAAAACACCCTGGAGGCAACAAATAGTAGAATAACAGAGGCAGAAGATAGGATTAGTGAATTAGAAGATAGAATCCTAGAAATAAATGAATCAGATGAGAAAAAAGAAAAACGCATCAAAAGAAATGAGGACAATTTCAGAAACCTCCAGGATAACATCAAATGCTACAACATTCGAATGATAGGAGTTCCAGAAGAAGAAGATAAAAAGAAAGATCATGAGGAAATACTTGAGGAGATAATAGTTGAAAACTTCCCTAAAATGGAGAAGGAAATTACCACTCAAGTTCAAGAAATTCAGAGAGTCCCTAACAGGATAAACCCAAGGCGAAACACCCCAAGACACATATTAATCAAATTAACAAAGATTAAATATAAAGAACAAATATTAAAAGCAGCAAGGGAAAAACATCAAATAACTCACAAGGGAATTCCCGTAAGGATAACAGCTGATCTTTCAATAGAAACTCTCCAAGCCAGGAGGGAATGGCAAGACGTAATTAAAGTGATGAAAGAAAATAACTTACAGCCTAGATTATTGTATCCAGCAAGGATCTCATTCAAATATGAAGGAGAAATCAAAAGCTTCACAGATAAGCAAAAGCTGAGAGAATTTTGCACCACTAAACTATTTCTCCAACAAAAACTAAAGGACATTCTCTAGATAGGAATCACTAAAAGGGTGTATAAACTCGAACCCAAAACAATAAAGTAAATCTTATTTATCAATAATTGCTTTAAACGTTTATGGGCTGAATGCCCTAATCAACAGACAAAGACTGGCGAAATCGATACAAAAACAAGACCCCTACATACCTTGTCTACAAGAGACAACCAAAAGACTAAAATGGGTCAAATGGATACAAAAACTAGACCCCTATATATGTTGTCTACAAGAGAACCACCTTAAAATACGGGATATATACTGACTGAAAATGAAGGCCTGGAAAAAGATTTTCTATGCAAATATGGACCATAAGAAAACAGGAGTAGCAATACTTATATCAGATAAAATTGACTTTAAAGATCTTGAAAAGGAGACAATGAAGGTTACACATAACGACTTAAAGGAACAAGCCAAAAAGAAGTTATAACAATTATAAATATATATGCACCCAACATTGGAGCATTGATATATCTAAGACAAACATTAATTAATATGATAGAAGAAATATGCAGCAATACAATAATAGTGAGAGACTTTAATACCCCACTCATATAATCTGGCTGTAATAGACAAAGTAAAGAGCAAAACATATTTACTTATGAGCCTCAAAAAATTCAGTTCACTCAGGAGAGTTAAAACAAAAAAAGACTTATTTGTTCACTCTGTAAAGGTTTATTGACTATTTTATGGGTTTGGTACCGCTTTGGGTAGTAGGGAGGAAGAGGTGACAGATGTGATCCTGTCCTAAATAATATATTGTGGTAAAGATAGACCTACCAATACAAAATACCAAGATGTGCCTAAAGATGAGGACACCCAAACTGGACTTTTTGTTTCCTGAACTTTTCATTTCGAGAACAAACCTCCTAATATAGGATGAATTCAACATGATTTTTTTTAAGTGTTCTTTGTGATTAAAAACAGAAAGCCATTGGTTAAGAAATTACATATACTCCTCCCCACCATCACTCCCCTTCTTTCTTCCCATTTCCTTCTCACCCTCATTGATCCTTTTCTTTGTCCATTTTCCCCTGCAAAAAAAAGAAAAAAAAATGTAGCTAAAGAAGCCAAATATTCTCACAGGCTAGAAAAAAAACAAACAATCATAATTGATTCATTCCTTTTACAGGTGTTGATTTAGGGATGGGTGTGTGACTAAATCTAGCCAATAGAAACTGATGACAAGTCAATTGGGGGAAAAAAAAAAAAAAAAGAACTGACTCCTTGGAAAAGACCCTGATGCTGGGAAAGATTGAAGGTGGGAGGAGAAGGGGAGAACAGAAGATGAGATGGTTGGGTGGCATCACCTACTCAATGACATGAGTTTGAGTAAGTTCTGGGAGTTGGTGATGGAAAGGAAAGCCTGGTATGCTGCATGCAGTCCATGGAGTTGCAAAGAGTCAGACACGACTGAGCAACTGAATTGAAAGGCATTGGTGGGACTGGAATGAGACAGGATCCATGGCTTGAAGACGTTAGGACCCTACAGTGATCAGCATGGCTGAGGACTTTGAACCTATAAATTCCTCTGACTCCCTTTCTGGCAGAGGAAACCCTACCTCTCACCCCGCAAGGGAACAAACCTTCTGCTGCTTAAAGCCTTTGATATGGAAATACCTGGTGCTTGTCTCCCAAACACGGTCACTACTCTTTGCCTCTAGACCTGTAACAAGAGCTAAAATCTAAAAGAATTTTTTTTTTTTTTTAGTTCTGTTGGAGAGGCATGAAGGCCAGTCTTTGAAAAGAGAGTTTATACACAGATGTAAGATGCCACTGACTGGACTTGACAAGAGTCTGGGGAGCTGCCCAAGAGCCTGGTGAGAGTGAATTCTGAAGGTGTTACACCAAACAGGACAACAATTAAATCTCTTTTGGCCTGAATTTATTAACACTGGGGCATATGCTGATGACACCACCGTTATGGCAGAAAGTGAAGAAGAACTAAAGAGCCTCTTGATGAAAGTGAAAGAGGAGAGTGAAAAAGCTGGCTTAAAACTCAACATTCAAAAAAAACAAACAGCATGGTATCCGGTACCATCACTTCATGGCAAATAGATGGGGAGACAATGGAAACAAGTGACAGACTATTTTATTGGGCTCCAAAATCACCACAGATGGTGACTTCAGCCATGAAATTAAAAGACACTTCCTCCTTGGAAAAAAAGCTATGACAAACCTAGATAGCATATTAAGAACCAGAGACATTATTTTGCCAACAAAAGTCCATCGAGTCAAAGCTATGGTTTTTCCAGTAGTCATGAATGGATGTGAGAGTTGGACTATAAAGAAAGCTGAGCGCTGAAGAAATGATGCTTTGGAACTGTGGTGTTGGATAAGACTCTTGAGAGTCCCTCAGACTGCAAGGAGATCAAACTAGTCCATCTTAAAGGAAATCAGTCCTGAATATTCATTGGAAGGACTGATGCTGAAGCTGAAGCTCCAATACTTTGGCCACCTGATGGGAAGAGTCATCTCATTGGAAAAGACCCTCATCCTGGGAAAGATTGAAGGCAGGAGGAGAAAGGATGACAGAGGATGAGATGGTTGGATGGATTCAATGGACATGAGTTTGAGCAAGCTCCGGGAGATGGTGAAGGACAGGGAAGCTTGGCGTGCTGCAGTCTATGGGGTCCCAAAGAGTCAGACACAACTGAGAGATTAAACAACAACAACAAAATTCCAGCAGGATTCCAGACTTCACATGTTGACTAGACTTGGCCCTGGTTTGGCAGCATGGTATATTATCCAAGTTGTTTGGAATATATATCACATTCCATATTTATCAGTTCTTCTGCTATCACAGTATAATTTGGAGAAAGAATGGTTATTTTGATATTCCATGGTAGATGGAATTATGCTAATGGGACTTGATGTTGAGGAAGTAGAAAATTCCTTGCATGCCTTGGCAAGACACACGCATGCCCAAGCATGAAAAGTAAGCCCCGAGAAAGATTAGGGCTTTGCCATCTTGGTACCTTTCTAGAGTCCAGTGATCAAGGTATTTGGGGATATTTCTTTTACAGTGAGGGATGTGTTGCTGCACCCTGACTCTCTCACCACTAAGAATGAAGTACAAAGCTTGGTGAGGCTCTGTGAGTTTTGGAGGCACATCCCATTTGGGCACCAGTTTTGAATAGGGCTTCCCTGGTGGCTCTAGGACTTCCCTCATAGCTCAGTTGGTAAAGAATCTGTCTGCAGTGCAGGAGACCCCAGTTTGATTCCTGGGTTGGGAAGATCTGCGGGGGAAGGGATTGGCTACCCACTCCAATATTCTTGGGCTTCCCTTTTGGCTCAGCTGGTAAACAATCTGCCTGCAGTGTGGAAGGCCTGGGTTCGATCCCTGGGTTGGGAAGATCCCCTGGCAAAGAGAAAGGCTAACCACTCCAGTATTCTGGCCTGGAGATTCCCAAGGACTGTCTAGTCCATGGGGTTGCAAAGAGTCAGACATTACTGAGTGACTTTCACTTTCTTCCTGTTGGCTCAGCGGTAAAGAATCCGCCTGCCAATGCAGGAAAGGAGACACGGGTTTGATCCCTGGGTCAGGAAGGTCCCCTGGAGAAGAAAATGGCAACCTACTCCAGTATTCTTTTCTGGAGAATCCCCATGGACAGAGAAGCCTGGTAGGCTACAGTCCGTGGGGTCGCCAAGAGTTGGTATGACTCAGGGGCAGATTTTCGCTGTTTTTTTTCCCCCTACTTTAAATGGGGCCTGGAATAAAAAATGTCTCTGCAGTGGGTCTATGCTGTGACCCCAGCTGCCTAGCCAATGGAGCCTTGTGACCCGGCAGAACCAGCAGTAGGAGAAAATGTCTTTGGGAAAACAAACTCCAATACAATAAAAATAAACATCTTTATTTTCTCACTTTTATACAAATAATACATACTTCATATAGAAATTTTAAGAATACAAATATGGGAGAAAGAAGAAAATCAATCAACTATAACTTCACAACCTGTATAACTTGAATTGTATCATGGTGCATATGCTTAGTATCCTCCTGGCCCCTCCCCGGCCTTTTTTAATGCATGTAAATACTTTTCTTTTTCTTCAGAAAACTAGATCACAGAGAACACAAAACTTTGCAATTTATGTTTTTCATTAAGTAGATTGAAAAAATACTCATTGTTCTTCAGCAACATTATTTTAAATGTCTGTTTCATTTTTCATTGTATGGATGTCTAATGGTTAACTTAATCTCTTAGTTTCATATGTTTAGATTGTTTTCAATTCCTAGCTACTCTGATAGGTTTTGCTGATAAACACATTTCAATTTTTATTTTATTAAATTAAACCCAAACCTAGGAAAGAAACAAAATTGATATCGGAAAAGTAATATACCTTTAAATGAAAAAATACTGATGTGGAAGGAAATATATACATATATTTTGAACTGAGATAGAGAAAGGTAAAGCATCCATCTATCCTTCAGTTCAGTTCAGTTCAGTCACTCAGTTGTGTCTGACTCTTTGAGACCCCAGGCACTGCAGCAAGCCAGGCCCCTGTCCCTCGCCAACTCCCAGAGTTCACTCCAACTCATGTCCATCGAGTCAGTGCTGCCATCCAACCATCTCATCCTCTGTTGTCCCTTTCTCCTTCTGTCTTCAATCTTTCCCAGGATCAGGGTCTTTTCCAATGAGTTGACTCTTCCCATCAGGTGGCCCAAGTATTGGAGTTTCAGCTTCCGCAGCAGTCCTTCCAATGAACACCCAGGACTGATCTCCTTCAGGATGGATTGGTTGGATCTCCTTGCAGTCCAAGGGACTCTCAAGAGTCTTCTCCAACACCACAGTTCAAAAGCATCATTTCTTTGGTGCTCAGTTTTCTTTATAGTCCAGCTCTCACATCCATACATGACTACTGGAAAAACCATAGCCTTGACGAGATGGACCTTTGTTGGCAAAGTAATGTCTCTGGTTTTTAATATGTTATCTAGGTTAGTCATAACTTTCCTTCCAAGGAGTATGCATCTTTTAATTTCATGGCTGCAGTCACCATCTGCACTGATTTTCAAGCCCCCCAAAGTAAAATCAGCCACCGTTTCCAATGTTTCCCCATCTATTTCCCATGACGTGATGGGACCAGATGCCATGATCTTCGTTTTCTGAATGTTGAGCTTTAAGCCAACTTTTTCACTCTCCTCTTTCACTTTCATCAAGAGGCTCTTTAGTTCTTCTTCACTTTCTGCCATAAGAGTGGTGTCATCTGTATATCTGAGGTTATTGATATTTCTCCCACCAATCTTGATTCCAGCTTGTGCTTCATCCAGCCCAGCATTTCTCATGGTGTATTCTGCATGTAAGTTAAATAAGCAGGGTGACAATATACATTCTTGACATACTCCTTTTCCTATTTGGAACTAGTCTGTTGTTCCATGTCCAGTTCTAACTGTTACTTCTTGACCTGCATACAGATTTCTCAGGAGGCAGGTCAGGTGGTCTGGTTTTCGCATCTCTTGAAGAATTTTCCACAGTTTGTGGTGATCCACACAACTCAAAGGCTTTGGCATAGACAATAAAGCAGAAGTAGATGTTTTTCTGAAACTCTCTTGCTTTTTAAATGATCCAACAGATGTTGGCAATTTGGCAATCCTCTGCCTTTTCTAAATCCCCAGCTTGAACATCTGGAAGTTCATGGTTCATGTACTGTTGAAGCCTGGTGTGGAGAATTTTGAGCATTACTTTGTTAGCATGTGAGATGAGTGCAATTGTGTGGTAGTTTGAGCATACTTTGGGATTGGAATGAAAACTGACCTTTTCCAGTCTTGTGACCACTGCTGACTTTTCCAAATTTGCTGGCATATTGAGTGCATCACTTTCACAGCATCATCTTTTAGGATGTGAAATAACTCAACTGGAATTCTATCACCTCCACTAGCTTTGTTCATAGTGATGCTTTCTAAGGCCCACTTGACTTCATATTCCAGGATGTCTGGTTCTAGGTGAATGATCACACCATCATGATTATCTGGGTCGTGAAGATCTTTTTTGTACAGTTCTTCTGTGTATTCTTGCCATCTCTTCTTAGTATCTTCTGCTTCTGTTAGGTCCATACCATTTCTGCCCTTTATCGTGTCCATCTTTGCATGAAATATTCCTTTGGTATCTCTAATTTTCTTAAGAGATCTCTAGTCTTTCCTTCTGAGAAGGCAATGGCACCCCACTCCAGTACTCTTGCCTGGAAAATCCCATGGATGGAGGAGCCTGGTGGGCTGCAGTCCATGGGGTCGCTAAGGGTCGGACACGACTGAGTGACTTCACTTTCACTTTTCACTTTTATGCATTGGAGAAGGAAATGGCACCCACTCCAGTGTTCTTGCCTGGAGAATCCCAGGGACAGAGGAGCCTGGTGGGCTGCCGTCTATGGGGTTGCACAGAGTCAGACATGACTGAAGCGACTTAGCAGTAGCAGCAGCAGTCTTTCCTTACACTAATGTTAAACTTCCTGAACTTAATTATACTTTGGTCATTTAGGGGATTATTTCAGTAATATATCCTAGCTGCACTGATCAATATCCAGGATGAAACCCCATGTAAAATCCACAAATTTTGTAGATTTTTGTCTTGCTTGTTTTTTTTTTTCCATATGACAATGAATATCAAAGAGCTCTACTATGATATTTTATTTTTGGTTAACTTTGCCTAAGAATGACTTGCTCAATAGTTGCCTTCTGTATTAATCATATCTTTATTTTGTGATACTTTGACATCTTGGAGAGGTCTTACTGTCTAGAGAGAGACTTGCCCCTCCAGGATGAACTTCATAGAGAGGGTAAACAACTCACCTGTGAGCGGAACTTTCCTGTGTACACTAATCCATCCAAAGGCCCCCGTCCCCAGCCACTAGACACCAAACCAATTTCCCTGCCTTAAAGATTGAGATCTGGACAACAGGAGACCACTCATACAGCCTGGAATCCTGTTACAAAATTAATTATTCAAATGATTCGATGCTATGCTTGTTCAAACTTGCCAACCCTGCCTCACCCATTCCTTCCCACAGAAACCACAATAAAAGCTCTTTCATACTTTCTCCTTCTCTCCTCTCTCTTGACCCACCGACTGACTTAGTGCTTCCCCACGTGGTGCTGGGGACTGTGTCACACCCCGTTACTTGGGAAATGTAAGCGGTGAACTGTACTTTCAAAGGCAGTTATCACCTCACCATGTTCAGTCGTGTGCAACTCTTTGGAGCCCTACGTATTGTAGACCACCAGGCTCCTCTGTCCATGGGGTTCTCCAGGCAAGAATACTGGAGTGGGTATTGTCATCTACTTCTCCAGGGGATCTTCCTGACTCAGGGATTGAACCCGTGTCTCATCTCATCTCCTGCATTGGCAGACAGATTATTTACCACTGAGCCACCTCGAAAGCCCCTTATCACTTTACCACATCTGATTAAAACAAATCCCAGGTACATTTTAGAACACCATCTTTCTCTCCTTAACTGTAAGTATCCAAAAGCTGCCTGGGGTTCTAATTCTATGCCTATTCTCAATATGCTTTCCCAGTTTATAGCAACATCTAGAAAGGGTCCGTTGTGCTTCTGAGGTTTTAGGATTGCCCAAGCCCTGAAGCTCTGCACACTGTGTGGGCAAAGTTTCTTCCATGATACAGAATGCCTTTTGGGTATTGAAATTTGTTTTTTAGTTTTCTTGAGCTAGATCTTCATGGTTTTTCTTTGTTCAAAGAAGAAAACAATATATTATTTTGCTTCCTCATCTTTGAGTAGCTGTGACGAAAATACGACTCCCTCAATGCAAATTTTACACAATGTGAATCTTTCCCCAAAGCCCAGTAACTGGTCGTGTAATAGATGTGTCAACCAAAGGCTCCATTTGATCTCTGTAGCTCTAGTGGCTTAAAAATAACTCCTGTTGACAAATAGAAGGGTGGCTACTCACGATGACAGTGGGGAACACAAGGACTTTGAAGAACAAGTGATTCACTGCTGCTGCTGCTGCTGCTAAGTCGCTTCAGTCGTGTCCGACTCTGTGCGACCCCATAGACAGCAGCCCACCAGGCTCCTCTGTCCCTGGGATTCTCCAGGCAAGAATACTGGAGTGGGTTGCCATTTCCTTCTCCAATGCATGAAAGTGAAAAGTGAAAGTGAAGTCGCTCAGTCGTGTCCAACTCTTAGCGACCCCATGGACTGGAGCCTACCAGGATCCTCCGTCCATGGGATTTTCCAGGCAAAAGTACTGGGGTGGGGGTGCCATTGCCTTCCCCGAAGTGATTCACTAGGAGAGGACAAATCAAATAGAATCAAAACCCAATTAAAACCATCTTTTCCTAAAAAAATGAGCTTTGAGATTTTGTAAAAAAAAAAAAAAAAATGACTTGATAAAATTCGGAATTTAGAACATTTAGAAAATCAGGTCAAATACTCAACAATCACTGAGTAACACCCCCACACACTTCAGGCTCAGAACAAAAATGCTCAAAGTTCTCAATAACATAATGTATGATGAGACAAGAAGATGTATCCTCCTGAGGTATGACAGAGTCATGATGCCTTAGTTGTTGGTTTGGCTTCCTTGGATGGCACTGGGCATGCACTGAACTTGCGAGGCTCTCTTGTGTCTGTGAAATAAAAAGATGGGACTGGCTGAATTCTAAAAACCTGACATGTCAGTAATTTACTTGGAATTCACTCTATGACTATGTCATGCTCATTTTTTAGGTCTTACAATAGAAACCCTCAGGAGTAGAGACCTTTCCTCTTAATTATTCAGTTCAGTTCAGTTCAGTCGCTCAGTCGTACCTGACTCTTTGTGACCCCATGAATCGCAGCACTCCAGGCCTCCCTGTCCATCACCAACTCCCAGAGTTCACTCAGACTCATGTCCATCGAGTCAGTGATGCCATCCAACCATCTCATCCTCTGTTGTCCCCTTCTCCTCCCACCTTCAATCTTTCCCAGCATCAGGGTCTTTTCCAATGAGTCAGCTCTTCACAGCTGGTGGCCAAAGTACTGGAGTTTCAGCTTTAGCATCATTCCTTCCAAAGAAATCCCAGGGCTGATCTCCTTCAGAATGGATTGGTTGGATCTCCTTGCAGTCCAAGGGACTCTCAAGAGTCTTCTCCAACACCACAGTTCAAAAGCATCAATTCTTCGGCGCTCAGCTTTCTTCACAGTCCAACTCTCACATCCATACATGACCATTGGAAAAACCATAGCCTTGGCTAGATGGACCTTTGTTGGCAAAGTAATGTCTCTGCTTTTCAATCTGCTATCTAGGTCATAACTTTCCTTCCAAGGATAAGCGTCTTTTAATTTCATGGCTGCAATCACCATCTGCAGTGATTAGCAGTACCTAATTCTTTTGATGGGCTTCCCTGGTGGCTCAGTGGTAAAGAATCTGCCCGACAATGTAGGAGACGTGGGTTTGATCCCTGGGTTGGGAAGATCCCCTGGGAGAGGAAACAGCAGTATTCTGGTCTGGGAAATCCCACGGACAGAGGAGCAGTTCATGTTGTTGCAAAAGGGTCGGACATGACTTAGAAACTAAACAATGATGAACTTTTAGTATATGTTGAAAAACAAATGCATGTACTTACATTTTGTAATAAATTAAAAGTGATCTGACTTCCACAGCAGGAGGCAGAGCACTGAATTCCACCTATATCACCTTAAAATTGAGAGGAGTGGAGGCTGGGGAGGCTGTTAGGAGGTGAAAAAGCCTGATGAATATTCATTGCAGCCAGCACCTTGGCCTCTCAATTTTCACCCTCAATAATATCCCCATATCTCACAGCCAAACAAGAAAATCAGCTAACATGGAGAGTTAGTCCTTATGTACCTAAAAATGCACAGAACAACACAAATCACATCACTGGTCATAGTAACAGGATTCTGAATCAGAATTTCTTTTTTAAAAAAGTTTATTCCTCTGGACCAGGTCTTTGTTGTGGCATGAGAACCCTCAGTTATGGCATGTGGGATCTAGGTCTCCAACCAGGCATGGAACCTGGTTCTCCTGCATGGGGAGCTTGGAGGCTTAGCCGCTGGACCACCCCCGCTCCCCCGCCTCCCCACCAGGGAAGTCCCAGGATTTCTTGATAGGGTCCATTATTTATCTAATTCTGTGGCGTTCCCATCTCAATATTCCACAGCTGATGGACCACATTGTAAAGTCATCAGTATGACAGTGGAGCAAACAGAGAGAAAGAAAAGCATAAAATAGGTAAAATACAGAAACATACATGGGATAGAAAGAGGATGGAAACATGAGTGGAGATTAAGTCCCTTGTATCTGTACCAAGTCAGGAGATTGTAATTGGGTTTAGGGACTTCACCATGCCACGGACTCCTTGACTTCAGTCCATATCTCAGCTTGTTAGTGCTCTTCACTCACTGAGTTGGCCCTGATCTTTAATTCACAGAGTCTGATTCCTGGCTCAGATATGCTCCTGTGTCTGTTTATCACTTGTATTGATGTGGGAGGAGGCCCTCCTGGGAGCTCTGGGATTCCATTCATATTTCTCCTGCTCACACTGTGTTTCAGCATACTGAGTTCCCCTTGACAGTCTGGATCAACCTTTCTGGCCAATTTAGGACCAGTTTAGGGCTTATCCCATTTTTTGCTTGTTTACCTATTGGAATGAAGATCCTGAGTAGCCACTGTCAATTGTGAAATCATTCCTTTCTAGGTTCAAAACCAGCAGAACCCAGAGGCACAGAGATGGGAGTGTAAGATTTGAAAGTGAGTCATTAGGAGTAATATTTGAAAGTGGGTCATTAGGAGTAACTGCAAGGAGATCAAACTGGTCAGTCCTAAAGGAAATCAATCCTGAGTATTCACTGAAAGGACTGATGCTGAAGCTGAAACTCTAATACTTTGGCCACCTGATGTGAAGAATTGACTCATTTAGAAAGACTCTGATGCTGGGAAAGATTGAAGGCAGGAGGAGAAGGGGACAGCAGAGGATGAGATGGTTGGATGACATCACTGACTCGATGCACAGGAGTTTGAGCAAGCTCTGGGAGTTGGTGATGGACAGGGAAGCCTGGTGTGCTGCAATCCATGTCACAAAGAGCCAGACGTGACTGAACTGAACTGACTGACGAGTAATAAAGAAAGGTGACGATCCCGTTTCTGTTCCTTCATTCCTAGATCCATGAACTTTGGCTGTGGGAGCAATAGCAATGTATATTGACTGAAACTCAAATAAGTCATTCCTACATACTTGAAAACCTTCTGCTTCTGATTCAGTTCAGTTCAGTTCAGTTCAGTCGCTCAGTTGTGTCTGACTCTTTGCAACCCCATGAATCGCAGCATGCCAGGCCTCGCTGTCCATCACCAACTCCCGGAGTTCACTCAAAGTCATGTCCATCGAGTCAGTGATGCCATCCAGCCATCTCATCCTCTGTCATCCCCTTCTCCTCCTGCCTCCAATCCCTCCCAGCATCAGAGTCCTTTCCAATGAGTCAACTCTTTGCATGAGGTGGCCAAAGTACTGGAGTTTCAGCTTTAGCATCATTCCTTCCAAAGAAATCCCAGGGCTGATCTCCTTCAGAATGGACCGGTTGGATCTCCTTGCAGTCCAAGGGACTCCCAAGAGTCTTCTCCAACACCACAGTCCAAAAGCATCGATTCTTCGGCGCTCAGCCTTCTTCACAGTCCAGCTCTCACATCCATACATGACCATAGGAAAAACCATAGCCTTGACTAGACGGACCTTTGTTGGCAAGGTAATGTCTCTGCTTTGGAATATGCTATCTAGGTTGGTCATAACTTTTCTTTGAAGGAGTAAGCATCTTTTAATTTCATGGCTGCAGTCTGCAGTGATTTTGGAGCCCCCCAAATAAAGTCTGACACTGTTTCCACTCTTTCCCCATCTATTTCCCACGAAGTGATGGGACCAGATGCCATGATCTTCATTTTCTGAATGTTGAGCTTTAAGCCAACTTTTTCACTCTCCACTTTCACTTTCATGAAGAGGCTCTTTATTTCTTCTTCACTTTCTGCCATAAGGGTGGTGTCATCTGCATATCTGAGGTTATTGATATTTCTCCCGGCAATCTTGATCCCAGCTTGTGCTTCTTCCAGTCCAGCATTTCTCATGATATACTCTGCATGTAAGTTAAATAAGCAGGGTGACAATATACAGCCTTGACGTATTCCTTTTCCTATTTGGAACCAGTCTGTTGTTCCATGACCAGTTCTAACTGTTGCTTCCTGACCTGTGTACAAATTTCTCAAGAGGCAGGTCAGGTGGTCTGGTATTCCCATCTCTTTCAGAATTTCCCACAGTTGATTGTGATCCACACAGTCAAAGGCTTTGGCATAGTCAATAAAGCAGAAGTAGATGTTTTTCTGGAACTATCTTGCTTTTTCCATGATCCAGCAGATGTTGGCAATTTGATCTCTGGTTCCTCTGCCTTTTCTAAAACCAGCTTGAACATCAGGAAGTTCACGGTTCACATATTGCTGAAGCCTGGCTTGGAGAATTTTGAACATTACTTTACTAGTGTGTGAGATGAGTGCAATTGTGCGGTAGTTTGAGCTTCTGATTAGCGGTGAGTATATGATAAAATCTGCAGATCTCATGGGAATGAGAATATTACCTACCTTTTTTCATTGTAAAATTAATTCCTTGGTCATAAGGGATGGTGTATGGGATACCATGACAGTAATTCCACAGATGGTGGAGCTGGCAAAAGCGTTGTGAGAAGGAGATCAATCTAAATACAGAATAAATATACATTTCAGTGAAAATACGCTGCTACCCAGAGGAAGGGATTCAGTGTAGTTAACCTCCCTTCAGAGAGGTGAATGGCTAACCCAGAGAATGGTCCCTGCTATTGTCAAACTGGGTACTCACAACAGCACTAGTTAAGTCAGTTTTGCCAAAGTGAAAGTGTTAGTTGCTCAGTCATGTCTGATTATTTGCAACCCCATGGACTGTAGACTGCTCCTCTGTAGGCTCCTCTGTTCCTGGGATTTTCCAGGCAAAAATAGTGGAGTGGGTTGCTATTCCCTTCTCTAGGGGATCTTCCCGGGGAAGGCAATGGCACCCCACCCCAGTACTCTTGCCTGGAAAATCCCATGGATGGAGGATCCTGGTAGGCTCCAGTCCATGGGGTCGCTAAGAGTTGGACACGACTGAGCGACTTCACTTTCACTTTTCACTTTCATGCATTGGAGAAGGAAATGGCAACCCACTCCAATATTCTTGCCTGGAGAATCCCAGGGACGGGCGAGCCTGGTGAGCTTCTGTCTATGGGGTCGCACAGAGTCGGACACGACTGAAGTGACTTAGCAGTAGCAGTAGCAGTAGCAGTAGCAGGGGATCTTCCAGACCTAGGGACAGAACCTGGGTCTCCCGCATTGCAGGCAGATTCTTTACTGTCCGAGTCACAAGGCAAAGTCTATTTTGTGGAGGCTATGCATGAACTCTGCTCCTGACAGCACAGGCACTTTATGAGTCTTCTGAACAGCAATAGAGTGACTGGGGAAGGGAGATTCTAGACCAGGTCATCTTTCCCATCTGAATAACTAAGAGTGAATCTGGAGAGGGAGGAGGTGTCTATAGACCCACCAGCGAGGAACGTCTTCAAAAGACTTTTTGGTATAACAGGAAAGAACACAAGGGAAATAAAAGCAAGTTTTAAAAAGCCATACAAATAGCCCAGTTTACATAATACAAGTTACTCAACCTACTTTGATATACAAATTAGCATTAGCTTCATATGTATTGACCAAAAACTCTAACAAAGAACAGCATAAACAATATGAATTGATTCACTCCTGTAAAAGAAGCCTGCAGGTCTATCAATGGGGACTCAGGCACTGATTTTTTTCTTTTCCACCATCTTGAGCATAAGGCCTTCATTCTCAGTTCATTTTACGGTCTAATATGACTGCTGGAGCTCCAGCGATCATGTACATTTTCCAGGTAGGAAGAAGCGAAAGGACCACGGGCTTCAGTTTACGCTCCTCCTTTAGAAACAACCTTCCTGAAACTTTTACCCAACAACTTCTACTTACATTTGATTAGTCAAACTTTGTTTCACGTGGCCATGCTAAGTGTCAAGGGAGGCTCATCAATACAGTTTTTCAGCAGAGAAGATTGCTTCCTTGAATAAAATGGGGTTCTAAGGACAAAGGGAAGAATGAACATTGGATGGACAGCAGCCCTGTTTGCCAGAGATTGCTTCCATGGCTCAGAAAACCTGCTCAATAGATGTCTTTCAGCTTTAAAGAGCTGGCAAAAGCCCGAAGCCACATTGCCTGTATTCTGTTTGTACCTTGAGCTCCTTTCTGGAATATCCATGATGGGGAGCTGTCATGTCATGTCATCCAACATGGGGAGCTGTCATCTTAGAACCCATCATCTCAGTGTCATGGAGGGCTTCCCTGGTGGCTCATCAGTAAAGAATCTGCCTGCAATGCAGGGGACACATTTTCATCCTTGGGTTGAGAAGATCCCTTGGAGAAGGAAGTGGAAACCCACTCCAGTATTCTTGCCTGGAAAATCCCATGGGTAGAGGAGCCTGGTGGGATACAGTCCATTGGGTCTCAAAGACTCAGACACAACTTAGTGACTAAACAACAGCAATAGCAATGAATCACGTATCTGGTACTCCTTCCCTTATGTACCTACTTCCCCGAGAGACTCTGGGCTTGGCCATGGGACATGCTCTGGCCAATGAGGCATCAGCAACTGTTGGGTCGGAGACTTGCTATGTGCTCTTGTACTGAAGCTTGTGTTCTTGGATCACCTCTGTGTAAGCAACCCAGGCAATCTTGTTGGAGAGGTTAGCCCCAGCTAACGTGAGGCCCTCTTGGATTTTCCAGCCTCAGATAAACTACCAGATGATGGTGACCACGTGAGAAACCGTAGATGAAAAAAACCCCAGAAGGACCACCCAGCCGAGTTCACTTGTAGAATTATGAGTAAATAAATGGTTGCTGTTCTAAGCCATTACATTTTGAGGTGGTCTTTTATGTAGAAACAGAAAACTGAGACTTATTGGATATTGCTCAGAGAAGTTATGGCTGGGGTTAGGGTTATGGCTTGATCATATCCCTTAACCACAAGGCTGTAGTTTTAAGAATATATTCTTCAGGGAGCACTTGTTGTTTTTGGCCACTCAGCATCCATTTCACCCTAGGTAAGAACACCAAGATTTTACTCAGGGCATTTAATTCTCACATGTGATTCTTTTGGCCACAGTGTTTGGATGGCTTGAGGTAGATGACTTAATTCAGACAATTAAAGGTCGGGTGTAGGACTTTTGGTCAAACTCTCTTTTCAGCTAGAAGACAGACTATGAAGTTATGAAGGATCTGAGGATATTTCGGCCCTCCACTTTGGAAATTAAGGCATACCAAAGAGCCACTGGAAGCACACTAAATTTTTACTGTAAAGAAGTTCCTGAAGGAAGCCTTCATGTAGAGCTAGCTGGTGGGAGTGTAAATCGATGCTGCCCTTCTGCTGTAATAGGCTATAATAACCAAAATAAGAACACAAATACCTTTGGTGAAACAGCATATACTCCAGGGAAATGCTCATGTAAGTCCATAAGGGAACACAGATAAAGATTTTTAAAGAGCAGTTTCTTGTGGCAGAGAACTAACACAGGTACCCAAAACTAGGAGAATGGAAGTTCCCTAATCGCCTAGTGGTTAGGATTCTGCTCTGTGACTCCTGTGGCAGATTCAATTCCTGGTTGGGGAACTGAGTTCCAGCAAGCCATACAGCTTGGCCAATATCCAAAAACAAACAAACCAATCAAAAAACGGGCAGAATATGAAACCTAGAAAGATGGTAGTGATGGAACTATTTGTAGGGCTGCGATGGAGACACAGATATAGAGAGAACAGACTTGTGGACATATTAGGGGAAGGAGGGGGTGGGACAAGTAGAGAGAGTAGCATGGAAACATATACGTTACCATATGTAAGTAGCTGGTGGGAATTTGCTGTATGACATAGGGAGCTCAAATCTGGTGCTCTGTGACTACCTAGAGGGGTGGGATGGGGTGGGAGGTGGGAAAGAGGTTCAAGAGGGAGGGGACGTATGTATGTCTGTAACTGATTCATGGTGATGTATGGCAGAAACCAATACAATATTGTAAAGCCATTATCCTCCAATCAAAAATAAATTTTAAAAAATGGGCAGAAAATCTAAATAGACATTTCTCCAAAGAATACATACAGCTAGACAAAAAGCTCATGAAAAGATGCTCACCATTATTAATTATTAGAGGAATGCAAATAGAGCAATATATTTGAGAATTATTAGAGAATGCAAATATATAATGAAATTATAGTAAGATTCCACCTCACATGGGTAAGGATGGCCATCATCAAAAAAATCTACAAACAATAAATGTTGGAGAGGGTGTTGAGAAAAGGGGACCCCTCTATACTGTTTATGGGAGTGTAAATTGTTAAAAACATGATGCAATAAGTATAGAGGGTCCTTAAAAAACTAAAAATAGAGCATATGACCCAGCAATCCCACGCCTAGGCATATACTTAGAGAAAACCATAATTCAAAAAGATACATGCACCCCAATGTTCACTGCAGCATTATTTACAATAGCCAAGAAATAGAAGCAACAAGAATGTCCATTGACAGAGGAATAGGTAAACAAGATGTGGTGCATTTTTATAATAGAATACTACTCAGCCACAAAAAAGAGTGAAATAAGCCATTTGCAGTGAAATGGATGGACCTAGAGATTGTCACATGGAGTGAAGTAAGTCAGACAGAAAGACAAATATCATAGGATATTGTTTATACGTGGAACCTAAAAGAAATGGTACAAGTGAACTTATTTACAAAATAAAAATAGAATCACAGATGTAGAAAACAAAATTATGGTTACCAAGGGAGAAGAGGGGGAGGGATCAACTGGGAGACTGAGATTGACAAGGACAGAGAAGCCTGCTGTGCTGCAGTCCATGTGGTTGCAAAAAGTTGGACACAACTGAGTGACTGCACAACAGCAACAACAAATACTACTGTATATAAAACAGATACTAATAAGAACCTACTCTACAGCACAGGGAATGCTACTCAATACTCTGTAATGATCTATATGGAAAAAGAATCTAAAAAAGAGTGGTTATATGTATATGTATAACTGATTCCATCTAACAAAGGTCTGTCTAGTCAAGGCTATGGTTTTTCCAGTAGTCATGTATGGATGTGAGAGTTGGACTATAAAGAAAGCTGAGTGCCAAAGAATTGATGCTTTTGAACTGTGGTGTTGGAGAAGACTCTTGCGGTTCCCTTGGACTGCAAGGAGATCCAACCAGTCCATCCTAAAGGAGATCATTCCTAGGTGTTCATTGGAGGGACTGATGTTGAAGCTGAAACTCCAATACTTTGGCCACCTGATGTGAAGAGCTGACTCATTTGAAAAGATCTTGATGCTGGGAAAGATTGAGGGCAGGAGGAGAATGGGATGACAGAGGATGAGATGGCTGGATGGCATCACCGACTTGATGGACATGGGTCTGGGTAAACTTCAGGAGTTGGTGTTGGACAGGGAGGCCTGGCGTGCTGTGGACATGACTGAGTGACTGAACTGAACTGAACTGATAACTGATTCACTTTGCTGTACCCCTGAAACTAACACAACATGGTAAGTCAACTATACTCCAGTAAAAGTTAATTTTAAAAAATCTAGGAGAATGAACAAGTAAAATGTGGTAGAACACTTCAGTATTCAAAAGTAATTAAACTAAGTTTTAAAATGCTGAGTGCCTCAGTATATGCCCTCCCTTTAGAGATGACCTGAGGTGGTCAGCAACATGGCAGCTGGGAGGCCCCAGTGCTCTCCTCTCATCTCATCACACTGCACACTTTAAATATGTCTGATTACATGTGACTATTATTCCATGCCAAAGTTAGAAGAAAGAGATGACCAGTTCTAAAAATTAAGTAAAACAAAGGTAATGATGTAGAATTTTCCTCTAATAGTTTTGTTAAGATCAATCCTTGATACTCTATGCAAACATAAGAAATTGCATAATACAACTTCTGTACTGGAATAACACACGCATGCACAAGAAACACTCTTTTTCAAGAATACAGACTTATATCTATGGCATATATGGAATGTGAAGGAAGACATGAAGGCAGAACTTAAAATAAGACAAGAACCTTGCAGATTGATCATGAATGCGCCAAGAATGGAGGATACGGTTAATTAAAAAATGCGTACATGAAGTTAAACAAAAACCCCAAGGTGATTCACTAGAACATGAAGTGACTCACAATTTGAGGCAATTTGTACATTTATATACACTCAAATATGAGAGATTACCCAAGAGGAGAGTCATTTCCATATTCTACCTCCAGACTTCCAAAAGCAACAGGGTTCAAATGAAAATAACTCTATTTTCTCCAGGCAGTTAGTAAAAGGAAAAAGAACAGAAAGACTGAAAAGGGAATATTTTTGTAGGAAGGATGAAGAGAAAGGAAGAGCATTTAATGTTAGAGGAGTTACCAAAAATTGAAGTAACAATGTTAGCTTGATCAAACTGTTTTCTCCACTAATGTCAGGGCGAAATCTGATGTCACAACCTGATCACCAAAAATACGAGAGGGCAAATGTCAAGAATTTTCCTGATGTTTTCCTCATGGCATACTATTCTATTTTAGTCTTATGCATCAGCTATCCAAGATTTAATACCTCATGGAATGTACTTGCTGGAAAGAAACAAAAAACTATATCTCACAACATTGCACATGATGGTAACACAAATTTTCCTCATCATCTTTAATTACTGTTCATAGCATCATAAAAGATAATGATTTAAAAAAATTTTTTAGGATACTGAATTTTTCTCTTAGCAAGGAAATAAAAATTAGGTATGAGTGATGAGGTGCTGGTATATCAATGTATGAAGATCTCTTGAAGTTAGTATTTAGGATCTTTGGCTTCTTATATTGCTTGCATAATCATAAGTACAACATGATATCTGAATGTTTAGAAAATTATTTTAGAAGTTATATCTATGAATATATAAATATGAGCTAATTTATCTTTGAATTACATTTTTCCTTTCACTGCTTTATTATATCTTTTCTAAATTCTGTTTTATAGAAAATTTGCATTCTTTGGGTTTATTACTGGTGAAGTAAAATTTCAAGTGCTTACTTCATCATGGAGGATTAAGGAAAAAAATAATCCCAGCTCTCATGGAGTTTACATTCTAGTGGATTAGTGCTGATTAATTTGGAGTATAAACTATTCAATATCATGATATAATAATAACAGGAAAATTATTTTTATATGATTTTTTGATTTTCACAAAATGTAATAAGATGTACACAAGGTGAAATTTGATCTATTTTTGTCCTGATGTTTCTCTTAAACATTGCACATTTGACTATTATGATTGACTATCACACAGATTTAAATATAACTTGGGTCAGATGATATCTTTGAACAAAAGCAAGTGAATGTCTGATGGAATAGGTTTAAGCTATAGAACACCACCATCCTTGACAGTCATGCCGACCCTATGGATTATACAGTCCATGGAATTCTCCAGGCCAGAATACTGGAGTGGGTAGCTCCTCTCTTCTCCAGGGGATCTTCTCAACCCAGGGATCGAACCTGAGTCTCCTATATTGCAGATGGTCTCCTGCATTGCAGGCAAATTCTTTATCGTTTGAGACAGAGGAACCTGGTGGGCTACATTCCACGGGGTCGCAGAGAGTCAGACACGACTGAATGATTGAGCTTGCATGCATGAAGGCAATATTCCATTGTGTATATGTACCACATCTTCTTTATCCATTCATCTGTTGATGGACATCTAGGTTGCTTCCATGTCCTGGCTATTATAAATAGTGCTGCTATGAACACTGGGGTACATATGCCTTTTTCAATTATGTTTTTCTCAGGGTATATGCCAGTATTGGGATTGCTGGGTAATATTGTAGATTAATTCCTAGTTTTTAAGGAGTCTCCATACTGTTCTCCATGATGGCTGTATCAGTTTACATTCCCACCAACAGTGTAGGAGGGTTTCCTGGAGAAAGTAGCATTGATCAGCAGACACTATCATGTGTAAAATAGATAGCTGGTGGGAAGTTGCTGTAGAGTGTGGGAGCCCAGCCTGACACTCTGTGATGATCAAGAGGGGTGGGGTCGGGGGAGGGGAGGCAGGCTCAAGAGGGAGGGAACATAATTATATATAATAATATATAATTATGGCTGATTCACGTTGTTGTATGGCAGAAACCAACACAACATTGTGAGGCAATTTACCTTCAGTTAAAAAATAAATTAAAAAAAGATCCAGCACAGCCAAAAATAAATAATTTATCAACTAAACAACAATAAATAAATAAATAATATTCTATTAGAAAAAAAGGTGTGAAGGGCAGCCGTGGGGTAGCAAATACGAGCTCTTGTTCTACAGAACACTGGACAAACTCCCGTCTCAAGCTTACCAGGAAATATCTTAGTTTGGGAATCTAGGGCCAACATCAAGTGTTAGTCATTCAGTCGTATCTGACTCTTTGCAATCCCACGGACTGTAGCCTACCGGGATCCTCTGTCCATGGAATTCTCCAGGAAAGAATACTGCAGTGGGTGGCCACTCCCTTCTCCAAGGGATCTTCCCCATCCAGGAATTGAACCTGAGTCTCCTGCATTGCAGGCAGATTCTTTACCATTTGAGCCACCAGGGAAACCTAACGTCAAAGTGATTTGCCAAAAGAGTTCCTCCAAAGAAGCTACTATTACAGAGCCTTGTTAAGTAAAGTCTGTTGTGATCCGGCAATAGATAATTCCAAACAAGGTATGCATAAGCCATCTTGGTTTTGGGTTTTGAATTCATTCATTCATTCCATGATGAATTTATGGAACATCGTTCACACACTTACTTGGTATAGTGCTCTTCACCAGGCATTGAAGGGAATGTAACAACAGCTGCCATTTATTAATTTCCTACTTGTACAAAGCACTGTACATCTTTTTTTTTCTTCTGACTTTTCTACAACACCAGGACAAGATTATTATCTCCATTTTAGGAGGGGAAAACTGAGGGAAAGGGGAAACTAAAGGGCAGACAGGCGAGGAGATAACCTTGGGCCACGTTGTGAGGCTTCTAAATGTGTTTTATTCCCACAGGATATTGTCCTGAGAACTGGATCCCTACCCAGACTGGCTCCTTGTAAATGGAAATAAAATTTCTGGAAATAAAATCGCATGTGATCATGACCCCAAAGGATGCTGTGGGAACTCAGATGGGAGAAGTAATTGTTGCTGAAGCTTGGAATAGTCAGTAAAACCTTATAAAAAAAAGAGAGTAGGATGCAATGGCTATGCACTTTGCTCTGAGGAAAATTCTCTAAAATCCCATTTCATATTTTTGCATGCCTTCTTAAGTCCTTTTTGACATAACGCCATGTACAGCTATGTAAACCAATTAAATGGAGTCAGAATTGGCATGGATGAAGTTGAGGCACATACACTCATCTTTGTGAATCTCATGATTTATATTAAATAACTGGTCTATAAATCAATGGTGAGAATTCTTGATGTAGCTTGCCAATCCCAGAAAACCTCATGCCAGAAACTCAGACTAAATCACATTTGAGTTCTACATTTTTCAGAAGTGTTTCTAATGTCATTCTATCTCAGAAGATTTCCAAAGAAATGAAGAGAGATTGCGGTTGATGGAAAGTGAGGAGGACAGATACAAATACATTGTAATACAGAAACAAATCTGGCCACAAGGAGCTAAATCTACTGGAGCTGCATTTTCAAAAGGGTCCTTCGAGACCACACTTAACCGCATTTTCTGATGAAATTAAATAATCATAAGTTTAAATTTAAATAAATATATGTAATTGCTATTATTATAGTGCTGGGAAAAAACTGTAGATTTGTATAAAAGAAGGGAAGAGATCAATTAACAAAGTCTCTGCTAAGGAAAGCTAAAACTTAGAGGCAAGTTTTCAATTTAATTTTTTTTTTTGGCCATTTATTGATTTTCTTCCCATATCTCCCTCTAAAGAATCAACTGTATGTTAAAAACAAAATCTCAGCACTCATTGAATTACAGAAATGTTCTTGAATTACATGTAATATTCTTTCATGTTTTCTGCCTCTAGGGGGAAGTGTGTTTTCAACAATTCTGTTCCCATAAGCTACTTTCTTTGTGGGCTACAGGCTTCATAGCATTATTCTTCAATATGACTTCAGGGCTGGCTTAACAAGGGACAAGAGAGTCATTTTGAAAGTCACTTACTTTAGAAATTGCAGCCAGGCTTCTGAGGGAGATGATACAGACTGTGACAACTGGTGGAGAAAACTTTCTTCTGATGGCATGTATATTTCAAACAATGGCTGGTTGAGGTTCCCTATTGAATGTTGTTTTCCCTGTTGGCAGAGTAATGCCATAGAGACATGATTTCATTTCACAGATGGAAAACAAACAGCTGAATACTTCATAGAAAACTTGCCACTTGATTTTAATAATAAAGTTAAAAAACAAGATTTATATAGATATTGATGACAAGAGATCTAAATCTTATTAAAAGTGTGTTGGTTTCTATAATATCACATTTAGGGCTAACATTGCTTTTCATTTGGCTAATTTTATTTTGCAGCATTTCCCTGTAACTTTCTTTTATTTTCATTTGGAATTGTAGTCAGAAAGAATGCATTCAGTGAAAAGGTTAGTAACCTTTTGAATGTTAAAAAAAAGTGCTTCTCCCTCCCACTCCTGCCTCCCATTTCAGTGTTCTACAGAACTGAAGAGAATAATGTTTAAAAATCGAGTCCAAGGCATGAGTTACTCCTCTTTTCTTTTTTTCCTACCTACATGGTTTGATTCATCTTTATGATCATGATGCTGCAAAAATTAGACTACAATCTATTAGTATCTTTCTTACTATGCTGCAAGTTTTCAAAATAGCAACATATAAAATAAATTTTTGATATAAAATGTGTTACTCTTAAATGGCATTTAGCTTTGTTCCCAACCCTTTTTTACATGGTATAATAAATATTTATTTCTAATTCAGTGCCATTAAAAAATATCTTCCAGGGGGTGAAAAGGCATATAAGTATGACATTTATATTATTTGGCCTAGATTCCTCACATAGAGAGCAAAATGTCTCAGGTTAGGTGACTTCTAAGGAGATCCAACCAGTCCATTCTAGAGGATATCAGTCCTGGGTGTTCATTGGAAGGGCTGATGCTAAAGCGGAAACTCCAATACTTTGGCCACCTTATGCAAAGAGTTGACTCATTGGAAAAGACTCTGAGGCTGGGAGGGATTGGGGGCAGGAGGAGAAGGGGATGACAGAGGATGAGATGGCTGGATGGCATCACTGATTCGATGGACGTGAGTCTGAGTGAACTCTGGGAGTTGGTTATGGACAGGGAGGCCTGGCGTGCTGCGATTCATGGGGTCGCAAAGAGTCGGACATGACTGAGCGACTGAGCTGAACTGAAATTTTTTCCAGCCATAAGATTGGAGAACTCCATGATATTCATGATATTCACACACACTCTCAGCTGCCAGGGTAAGTCTGATGGAAAGAATAAACTGGTAATGTTAAGTCCATATACTTATATTACTTGGCAGTTCTTCCTATAATCTTGTGCCTATTTTCACTTGAAAAACTTAAAAAAAATCCTAATTTCTATAAAATGATTAAGTCATGGCAATGTACTGTACAGCATAGTGACTATAGCTAGTAACACTATATGACATACTTGAAAGTTGTGAAGAGCAGATATTAAAGTTCTTATCACACAAAATTTTTGTTTTCTAACTATATGGTGACGATGTCAACTAGAGTTGTGGAGATGATTTCATAGTATATACAAGTATCAAATCACTGCGTTATATCCCTGAGGTTAATATAGTGTCATATGTCAATTATACCTCAATAAATACATCCTAATTTCTGCTCAATGGAAAAATGTAAGGGATGTTTTGAGCATCGGATTCTCTGGTTCAGCTGCCTAGTTTGGGGGCTCTTCCCTTACAGGGCTTAGTTTGTCAGGGCTCTTGAATGACAAACTGGAAGCTGAGAACTCTGATGCAAAGGCCACTCAGAGGCTGTGATACTCACTCCACCGTAAAGGCACTGCCCTGCCCGTGACCCTTGGCGCGAATGGGCAGCGCCTGCAAGGGGAGAGGCGTTCTTGCTCGGGGTCACCCCAGCCTTTCCGACTAAGCTACTCTACACCGTGCGCAGCGTCAAATCGCCATTGGCCAGTGTTCCCCAGACACAGAGCAGAGCGAGCAGTAACAGCAAACCCTGGTTCCTTCACGTCTCCTGGCAACCAGTTTCGAAATCCATTAAGACCCTTGGAATTCGGGATTTAGCCTCTCTCTCTCCCTCTCTCCCTTCCTTCCCTCCGTTCCTTCTTCCTTCTTTCTCTCTCTTTTTCTCCTTCCTAGGCGTTCAGGGGGGATTTTTTTTTTTTTTAATCACTGTGAAGCTCTAAATCTTAATTTCCAGTGTGTGAAGACTACGCTTTTTTTGTGTGTGTGTGTGGAATTAAATTGTATACGGATGCCTCGTTTATTACCGGTTAGCAACTCTAATAAGATAAATGAAAGTTTTCACAGGAGTTAGAAGATCCTACTCGAAGATTGAGGGATCGCAGTGCAAAATCTAAAAGCTGTGCAGGGTGAAACGTTACTCATCATTATATTTATGGTGCCAAAAAGAGCGATAAGGAGGGTGCTGGTAAGGCTGATGAGCGCTGATGCCTGAAGTTGTAACATCTCCGGAAGCCCCAGTTTGTCTTTTTCATCCTCATAAAAGAGAGCGATTGCTCTTTGAGGCCTCAGCTTTCAACAAAACTAAAAAAAAAAAAGACCAAAAAGGCGAACTCGGGATGATGGCATAGGGGATATAAGTCGGCTACAAGTTTCTGCCGAAAGAGGGCGTTGGTCTAAGACGAATAGAAATTTGTGGACACGGACGCCCAAACGAAAGACCTTTGAAAACATTTTCTAATTTATTTTAATTCGTGGGAATTAAATATCAGAATTCACCAATCGAATATAGCACGTTCATACTGCAAATAACCTCGGCACATTACCACGATCGAAGGGTCAAGTTCCCTTCGAACCTGCCCCGCAGCTCGGCGGACCGTGGGGAGGCTCCTCCGGCGGACCCTGGGGAGGCTCCTCCGGCCAACCAACTTCTCCACGACCGTGTCCATCCTCGTTGCCCCCGCTGCTGTGCCTGCCTGTGACAAGTGACAAACGACTGAGTCTTGGCCGCAGGTCCTTCCTCCGCATTGCAGGATCCGGAGCACCGGGGAGAAGCGTTGGGATTTCCGAGCGCACGGATGGCCGCTGATGACGCGCCTGCACCCTGGGCACCCTCAGGGGTGAAGCTTTAGGGAGAAAGTATCTTTATTTAGTTACCTGGCTTAGCACATAAAGCCCAGAGGACGCCTTGGAGATGCTTTTCAAGCTTTCTGCTACCTTCAGAAGAACCGTTTTTCCTTTTGGAAGCAACAAGTTTCGCTTTTCTGCTCGCTGCGCGCCGCGGGAGATGTGGGTGCGCTGGGACACTGGATCCCGCGCGGCACGGCGACTCCGGCGGGAACCCGCGGGGCTCGCAGGGAGGTGGCCGCCAAGGGTGGGGAGCGGGGGAAGAAGGGGGGCGAGGACGCCCGGCAGCTAGGCGTTCCAGGCCCTCGACCCAGCCGTCTGCCCCGGGACCTTGGTCCCTGTTTCCTGACCTTGCGCCAGGGGACCGCGAAGGTCGAGAGCCCGTCCCAAGTTGGCGCGTCTGGAGAGATTGTGGCTGGAGTGAGAGAGAGGTGAGAGCAAACGGGACCCAGGATGTTTGTTTGTCAACCAAACCACCAATTTCTGGGGCCATCCCTTTTCCTTAATCCTTTTTTTTTTTTTTTTTTGCAAGTCGTGTGTGTTTGTGTGTGTGTGTCTGCGCGCGTTTCTTTACTCTCAAACACATTTCCATTTTTAAAGCCCGGAGCTAGAGACAGAGCTGCCGCGTGCCGGGCCAGGGAGAGGCGGGGACCCTGGTGGCGGTGTAGCTTTGTGGGGGCTTCCGCGGCTGTAGAACTGAGGGATTGCTGGCTTTAAGGAAAAGGGCAAAAGGGCTGGCGGGGAGTGGGAGTGAGGGACAGGGAAGGGGTGGGAAGAGTAGGGGTGCGGGGAGGAGGAGCCCTGATGTAAGAATGTTAATAAGAGACTCCCCTAGCCCAGCCCCCACTGCTCCCCACCCCCACCCTCCCCACCCGCTGGAAATACCAGCCCGGCCTCTGCGCGCCTTGTGTGGTAACACGCTTCGCCGCTGCCACGCTATTTAAACGCGGGTTATGGATCCGGGAACCGGCGCGAATCAATGAGATCAAACGCGAGGGAGATGCACCGTCAATTACAAGCACTTGGACAAGTCTAACTTTTTCTTCTTTTACAAATGCGCTTTCCAAAGCAATCTTAGCAACGCCCATATAAGAAGCCACCTCTAAGCAAAATAGTATATATCAAGGGAGGGCTAATCTATGTATTTATAAAAAGTATATATGTAAATATATTATAGGAGTACAGGTTTACACCCAGTTAACTTTTTCTTTTTCTTTCTGTCTTCTTTCTTTTTTTTTTTTTAAACGAGTGGCATTGCAAAGGAGGACTCTTCGTCTCTTTTGGCGAATTAGTGAAGGGGGTATTCTTTTATTTTTTTCTTAGAGCGCCCAAGGGGGCGCGGGGACCTCGGAGAGGAGTGGGGAGGAAAGAGGTAGGGTGGGTGGGGGGCATAGGGCGAGTCCGCAGAGAGGGCAGGCGCTTTCCTGCGGCACGATGCCGTCCCTACTGGTGCTCACTTTCTCCGCTTGCGTCCTGCTCGGTTGGGCGTTACTGGCCGACTGCACTGGTGGTGGTGGCAGCGGGGGAGCGGGCCCGGGCCGCGGGCGCCGGGGAGAGAGGCACTGCCGCCGCAGAAGATCGAGGTTCTGGTGCTGTTGCCCCAGGACGACTCTTACCTGTTCTCCCTGGCTCGGGTGCGACCGGCCATCGAGTACGCGCTGCGCAGCGTGGAGGGCAACGCGACCGGGCGGCGGCTCCTGCCAGCCGGCACTCGCTTCCAGGTGGCCTACGAAGACTCGGACTGCGGCAATCGCGCACTCTTCAGCCTGGTGGACCGCGTGGCGGCGGCGCGGGGAGCCAAGCCGGATCTCATCCTGGGGCCGGTGTGCGAGTACGCGGCGGCGCCGGTGGCTCGGCTAGCGTCGCACTGGGACCTCCCCATGCTGTCTGCCGGGGCCCTGGCAGCCGGTTTCCAGCATAAGGACACGGAGTACTCGCACCTTACGCGCGTGGCACCCTCGTACGCCAAGATGGGCGAGATGATGCTCGCCCTGTTCCGCCACCACCAGTGGAGCCGCGCCGTGCTGGTCTACAGCGACGACAAGCTGGAGCGGAATTGCTTCTTCACCCTCGAGGGGGTCCATGAGGTCTTCCAGGAGGAAGGTTTGCACACGTCCGCCTACAATTTCGATGAGACCAAAGACTTGGATCTGGAGGACATCGTGCGCCACATCCAGGCCAGTGAGCGAGGTGAGCAGCAGTGCGCCCCGGGTCCCGGGCCCTAACCCAGCCCCTTTCCGCGGCTCTCCCTACATGCCTGTTGGCTCCCCTGGAGACCCCACTACTCCCTGCTGCACTGAGGATCAGAGTAGGGAGCGCCCGCCGGGACTCGCCCGAGTGTGCGTAGTCTGGCTGCGACGACCTTCGACCATCACCCATGGTTATGGTGGGGTGTACGTAGAGGGTCCTGGGGAAGTGATGAAGCCTGTGGGTGGGGCATGTGAGCAGGCAGCCTTCCCGGGCTCATGCCCTGGTCCAACAGGTGCTGTCAAATCTCTTGGGTTTTTTCTTTCTCGTTCTCCTGTGTCCGGCGCCGGGTTAGGGGCTCACTGCGGGAACCCGCCTCCAACTACGGTCTCAAAGCATGACAAGGGCCAAAGAACTTGTTACCGGGTCCTTTCCCGACGTGCGCCGTCTCCTAGAGAGGAAGCGTACACTGAGTTCCACAGCCCGCGCGCCGCCTCATGGTCAGCTCCGGTCTCCGGATTTCCCTTGCTGCTCCTTCCACAAATCTCAGCTTTCTTTTAAAGACTCATTGTATCGCTCTTCCCATTCCTTCCATGGCCCCTCCAGCACCGTATGAACGGGCTTCTGTGGTTTCCATAAAAAGTGCCTCGCAGTGTCTGGCGACACCCATCGCCCCCGGCGCGTTCAGCGTCGTAGTCTCCAGTAGCTAGGCTTTGGGAGAGCGCGCGCGCTGGGGAAGCGGGCACTGGACCTCCTTTCCCTCTCCAGTTTTCTCTGTGGGTCTGTGGGGGTTTGGAGCTCAAGGTTGAGGATAGTGGCTATGGTTCTAGGGGATGGGAGGAGAAGCGGGTGGTCACGGATACAGAATCGCAGAAGCCCCCAATGCGGCTCATTTTACTGCTCAGTAGATCTGTGCGAAGGCGGGCGGAGAACCCAGCATAGAGCAGTTCCCTCCTTACCAGTGTCAGGTTTGGGGTGCAAACGCTCGCTCGCGGGATCCCGCCGGCTCCCGCTCAGTGCTCACGAGCCTGGATTGTCAGTGGCGCAATCCCAGTAAAGCTCCCCACTACCCACGCGGGGAGACGGAAGGGGTGAGGGGCAGAGCCAGGCGCAGGGCTAGCCTACGACTTGGCATGGCTAGTCACCTGGGCGCTGGCCGTGAGATCAGCGCAACCGGAGGCAAGGGGTCTCGGGAACAGGTGAGAGAGGGTAAAGACGCCGCGGAAGAGGGCGCTGCGGCCATCCCCTTCCCAATTTGGCCACCCCGCACTCGGAGTGAACCGCACTCTTTAGAGTGAAGAGGCGCGAGGTGTTGACAGTGGGGAGGCATGGCCAAGTTTTGAGCGTTCGTACTCCAGGCTGTCTGCGCCGAATTCCTGCCAGCCAAGCAGGCAGGGCGCCGCTTTGCTGATTATGAAAAAGGGCACTTGTATCCAAGGGTGGCGGATTCGCCACGCCGGGCCGAGAAAGTCACATCTACTTCTTTCTTGTTCTCAGTCCCCAGGTCACTGCAGACCCCGAAAAGCGTTCTTCAGCTCTCGGCTCCCAAGGGCTTGGCGCTAGACTTCCCAGCTTGGGCTGGGGATGGGGGTGTGTCCCCCTACCGGCAAGAACCGCGGTTGGCCAACGTGTTTGTGCTGCCACCGCCCTGAAGGTCTTAGTGCCCGCCGTGACTCCCTGCGCACGTGCCCTGGAATTTGTGGTCGTGGTCAGGCCGGATGAGGGCATATCGAGGCCACTGGGGGCCCCTCGGCCTCACATGGTGTGTGGCTGAGCCAGGGGGTAGGGAGGGGTGGGGCGGGGGGCTTCGAAGAGCTTGGGCTACAGTCTGCGGCTGCTATTTTTTCAATTCCAAAAAGCAGATGTTCCCAAGTTTCTTTACTTTTTTTCTTCCAGGTTTGAATTTAGTGGTCAAAGTTTGCTTGGCTGACCCGTATGTTTTGCAGGTGATAAAGTTACCATTCTTACTCTAAAAAATATTTCTGACAGTGACTTGGCAGATGTTCAGAAATAAGAATTCAAAATAATTTCTCCCTTTAAGCCCTCCTCCCTCAGCTGAAATTCCCTACACTCAAGAGAGAAAGATGTTTGGTAACAGCTCTCTCTGGGGGTCTCTTAAGTTTTACTGATCACCTTTACTTCACCAAAAGTGGTTAATGGGTTAAATAAGGCCCAATACAATGACTGAGTAGAGTTTGAATTTTCAGAGCTCTTAGCCTGCCTCAGGCATTCACTGGCCAGGGAGCTTGGGCGCTATCAGACTCCAGTTATAACGGGGGTAGCCAGGGTAGTCTGTTGTTGAGTTGTGTCTGACTCTGCGTTTCCATGGACTGTGTGCAGCCCGCCAGGCTCCTATCAATGGGATTCTCCAGGAAAGAATACTGGAGTGGGTTGACATTTCCTTCTCCAGGGGATCTTTGGGACCCAGAGATCGAACCCAAGTCTCCTGCTTGGCAGGCAGATTCTTTACTACCCAACCGCCAGGGAATCCCCAGTCAGGGCATATCTACAGAGATAATCTCCTTTCCCACAAAGTGAGACCACACAATGGGAAGAGAACCCAGAGGTGAGAAGCAGACCCTTTGGATCTGGCGGCTGCACTCAACAGCTGCAGGGCCTGCCCAAGTCACTTCCTGACTTCCTGACTTTCTCAGAGTTTCCTCCTCTGTGAAACAGAGGTGGGGTGAGAATCAGGCCTGTTCAGACCAGTGTTTGGTGGTTCTGATTTCTGCTCAACTCAGGTGTAAAATGGAACTGTTTTTGTCTTTGAAATTTTCACATTAAACATTATAGAACTAAGGAGTCTTTTTCCTCCCTCTTTTGGAGATAAATTTTTAGCACTTTTTTTTTTTTTTTGGACTTGAAGTTCATCTTTAAAGTCAGATTACAAAAGTTTTAATCTATTAAAGGGTTAAACTAATAATGCCACCATCTCGATAATATGACTACATTTTAATTCGGCTATGTGTGTGCTATAGAATTAAACACTGAGGGGTATTATTTATTCTTCTTAGGGATTTACTATCAAAGTCAATATTAAACATTTTTTTCTCACAAGTCGTAGCCAATGTATGTCACTAAAATACATGCATGTGAGCATACATTGTTTTTAAAAAGTCAACTACGCCCTCAATATTTAACACTCAATAATAAATTTATTTTTATAAAGGGGCGTTAAAAAATATTTTTTCAAGCAATAAAAATGAGCAGTTGCTTTGTCATACATCTCATAAGATGCAGAACCAGAATTATTGTGCACACAACATTTTTGTATGAAGAACTGTAGTTTTATCTTATTTGGTTATTAATATGTCATTATTCTTGGCCTGCATAACAGCATTTAATCAATACAAGAGTGATTTATTTTTAGAATAGGCTGGGGTAAATGACCGAGCAGATGGTCAGAGTTTTTAACCAAAGATGTTAGACTTTCTGATTCAAGACTCTGTTTTTCTTATCCCTTTTCTTGTATTTACCACCTGTCATTTAAAAAAGTTCCTCTTACTTAGTTATTTCTTTGGATACTCCCAAATACTGTTGAATTTTAGTTTTAAATTTCTCCTGTCATATTTTCAATTTGCAGCACATGGCATATCTTGCTTTGCTTCCATGGAACAACATCTCTTTTCCCTTCTAAGTTTAGAATTAAGTAGAAGATGGATGCAGGCATCAGTTGGAGAATATGAAAATATCATTTTTATTATCGATAAAAAACCTATTGCAGAACATGGATTTAGATCAGTTACCCAAAAGGGCCTGCCTGCTATTATTTTCCCCATGAATCTGGCAGGGTCATCCACTAAATCACAGCTAGTACTGCACACCCCAGTCCAGGACAGACCTCACTACAGGACGAAAGTTGCCCATGATGTGTGCTCTCTGCAAGCAGATGCACCTCAAAGAGGAAGAAAGGGCTGAGTCCAGTATGTCCAGTTTTCTCTTCTAGACTCAGCCATCAGACAGGTCCCTCCTTTCCCTCTGGGGGTGGGGAGAGGGGGATAAATGAAGGCACACAGGGAGATGAGGAGTGTCCTTCTCTTAGAGATTGCTCCAGATGGAAAGCCAAAATGGGTGAAAGGGTATCTCCCTCACTCAAATGTGCTTCCTGGATTGTTTTGGGGGTCCCTGAATTGACTTCTCTAGCCACGTCTTTGATGAGAGTGAAAGTGGAGAGTGAAAAAGTTGGCTTAAAGCTCAACATTCAGAAAACGAAGATCATGGCATCCGGTCCCATCACTTCATGGCAAATAGATGGGGAAACAGTGGAAACAGTGTCAGACTTTATTTTTCTGGGCTCCAAAATCACTACAGATGGTGACTGCAGCCATGAAATTAAAAGACGCTTACTCCTTGGAAGGAAGGTTATGACCAACCTAGATAGCATATTCAAAAGCAGAGACATTACTTTGCAACAAAGGTCCGTCTAGTCAAGGGTATGGTTTTTCCTATGGTCATGTATGGATGTGAGAGCTGGACTGTGAAGAAGGCTGAGCGCCGAAGAATTGATGGTTTTGAACTGTGGTGTTGGAGAAGACTCTTGAGAGTGCCTTGGACTGCAAGGAGATCCAACCAGTCCATTCTGAAGGAGATCATCCCTGGGATTTCTTTGGAAGGAATGATGCTAAAGCTGAAACTCCAGTACTTTGGCCACCTCATGCGAAGAGTTGACTCATTGGAAAAGACTCTGATGCTGGGAGGGAGAGAAGGGGACGACAGAGGATGAGATGGCTGGATGGCATCACTGACTTGATGGACGTGAGTCTGAGTGACCTCTGGGAGTTGGTGATGGACAGGGAGGCCTGGCGTGCTGTGATTCACAAAGAGTCGGACATGACTGAGCGACTGATCTGATCTGATTTGATCTGAGCCACGTCTTCGCAAGTGATTGCTATAGGGAGAAGCCACTTACAGAAGATATTGTGGGAATCAGGGAGTGGAGGGTGACATGGAATCCCACAAGTTCTCCAGCAAGGAGGGAAAAATGGAGCAAAATGATGAAAAGTCTATCCGGAAACTTGGACTCACACCACCATTTCCTCTTTTTTAACAATTTGACCCCCAAAAGTTAGTATCTATATATTTAATATGCTTAAGTATATATTTAAATATGTACATTTTAAATCTGTTTAAGTACAGAAGGAATTATCTGAATTGACCTCCACTTAAGCAGCTTTCAGGATTAGCTGATGCTCTCCCTTTCTCTATAAACTTTTTTGGCTGCTGGTGAAAGCTGGTAGCTAGTCTTGCTTTTCTGAGGTTTGCCAGCACACTTCTCACAAATCTGTTTATACCAGTTGTACTTATTTTAAGTATGCAGTTTAATTAGTCATTATGTAAACTGATGAAACATGAGAAGAAGAGAAAGCTATTTTAGTGAACACTATTTTAAACCTTCCAAAAGACTGTATAAAGGCATGTTGCTAAAAATACATGCTGTTGAATTAGGCATGAATGAAAAAGCCATGACATATTGGGGAGCATCCCACAAATCTAGAAGGACTCTGCGTTCTGACTGCTCGGCCAATGTTTTTAAGTGTTTGCTCCGGCTTAAACTGGGTGACAGTGTGCACTACGGGTTTTCTTTTCTGGAAGGAAAACAATACCCAGCCCACGAAGTTGGGAGTTAGGATTTCCTTTTGAGAGCTGGACTACATTTTTCCATATGTCCGCTTCATTTGTCATGAAATGGCTGAGATCTAAAATAATTCTAGTCTGTTTAGATCGGCCCAGTGTTGGTCCAGGTCACTCTTGCTCAGTTTAAGCAGGTACTGACATTTAAAGAAAGAATGTGCCCATTGGAGGGGGTTGATCTTGGTGGTGATGAGGAAAGAGAGGAGATGGGCCAGGGCTGTAAAAATAGAAAAGAAGTGACAGGCCAGTGTAGGGCACGGCCCCTCTGGGGCTTGTGGAAGCATGTGCTCCGGCCTGAGGACACAGACTGTTCGGACCTGAGCCAGGGGTAGCTCTCCGATGGATGCTTCGGGTTATCAAGGCCTGATGCCTTTGGATGCCTGGACCCTCCAGCTGACCCTCCTCATTCTTCTTGCATCCTTACTAACATCCTGCTGTTTACAACTTGGCTCCTTAATTGGCACCTCAAGGTCTATATTGACACAAACATATTTGTGACTATTTTGGTCCTCATTGAAATTAATCTTCATTTCAGATTAGCTAAAAATATCTAAGTTGGTTTATTAGAATTCTTCTCCCCAAACAATGACTCTACACTTTATGCGCTAACAGACTCCTGTTCTGTTTATGGGGAGTGATCTAGAACTAGACTCTTGACTATGATCAGTTGATAGAAAAATGATGATGACTGCAGTTGGACAGTCAGCCAGAGCTTCCTGGAGCCTCTTGGGATCTGCTTGTCCAGCCTTAGTCCAGGCTGTTTTGTGGGACACCTTGGCTCTTTTGTCTTCCCAGGTGGTGCTAGTGGTAAAGAACCTGCATGCCAGTGAAGGAGACTAAGAGAAGCGGGTTCGATCCCTGGATTGGGAAGAGCCCCTGAAGGAGGGCACAGCAACCCACTCCAGTATTCTTGCCTGGAGAATCCCCTGGACAGAGAAGCCTGGTGGGCTACAGTCCACGGGGGTCACAGAGTCAGGCTCGATTAAAGTGACTTAGCTCGCACACATGCATAGGCTCTTATCATTTAAGGGACTAGAATCCAATGAGAGCAGAACAAACATTTAGGTCACAACGAGTAATGTGAAATTTCTTCAAAAACTTTGTTACTGATACATCTTGGAATTCGACTATTTATTCTAGATATATAACTATATTTCCAGGCACAAACAGCACTTACTCCCGCAGTTAGACATCTTAAGAAGTTTGGTATGGTTTTATTTTATTTTTTTTTAAGGATTTTGTTTATTTCTTTATTTAATTGGAGTCTGTTTGCTTTACAACGTCACATTAGTCTCTGCTGTACAGCACAATGAATCAGTCACACGTATAAATATGTGGTATGGTTTTAAAAACTTGCTCTGCAGAGCTTTCAGCCTGTACCCTGATCTGTTATGTCGTAAGAAATGTCAGAGTCATGACCTAACACTCTGAATTAACCTGTGCAGTAAACGAAATGTCAGCAAGCGCCTGGCCCTCTGCGCAGGTTGCCAAGGCGGCTTTGGCACGGCCTGCAGTTTGTTCTGCATCATTCCTCACCTGTGCTTTTACAAAGAACATGCACACTGCACAGGGCTGGAACGTGTGGCGATAATGTGGTTATGGCACCCAGACCTCTCCACTCCTCTGTGCGTGCAGAAAAGCACAGCGGGTGCTGTCATGGGGGTCAGGGGCCATCGACAGTGATCCAAATAAGTGGATGAAGGCCAGGTCTCTCTTCCCTTTCATCCCTTGTAGTTGTTACATGACAGGGAACAGTATTCTGCAGCTGCTTAAAGCCTCTCAGCTCTGACAGTGTGGATGTGAACTGAGAGCATGTGGGAAGGGACCTAGAATCTTGGTAACTGTTTCCTCTATGTGTTGAGACGGCTTTGAATCAGTTCTAAGGAGGTGGATGGAACTGGAGCCTATTATACAGAGTGAAGTAAGCCAGAAACAAAAACACAAATACAGTATACTAACGCATATATATGGAATTTAGAAAGATGGTAAAAATAACCCTATTTACGAGACAGCAAAAGAGACACTGATGTATAGAACAGACTTTTGGACTCTGGGACCGGGAGAGGGTGGGATGATTGGGGAGAATAGCATTGAAATATGTATAATATCATATCTGAAACGAGTCGTCAGTCCAGGTACGATGCCCGATAACAGATGCCCGGGGCTGGAGCACTGGGACGACCTGGAGGGATGATGTGGGTAGGGAGGAGGGAGGAGGGTTCAGGATGGGGAACAGGTGTATACTGGTGGTGGATCCATCTCGATGTATAGTAAAAGCAATACAATACTGTAAAGTTAAGCAAAATTAAAAAAAAGAAAAGAAAAAAAATAAAGAAGAATGGTAATCAACCCCCCCCAAAAAAATAAAATAAAATAAGTGTTCTCCATTCAAGCATCAGAAAGCCTGTCCCACCTGCTGCATCCTCTGATTCGCCAAATGAAAACCCTTTGGGTTGTTTTCTGAGGAAAATGTATTTACTATGCTGTGCTGTGCTAAAGTTTCTTCAGTTGTGGCCGACTCTTTGTCACCCCATGGACTGTAGCCCACTAGGCTCCTTTGTCCATGGGATTCTCAGGCAAGAATATTGGAGTGGATTGCCATACCCTCCTCCAGGAGATCTTTCAGATCCAGGGATCAAACCTGCGTCTCATGTCTCCTGCATTGGCAGGCAGGTTTTATGCTAGTAAGGTATAAAAAGCAGTTGACATATCTCACTATCTTATATTGGGCCAATCTGGGAATTTACTTGAAGTATTTTTAAAAGATTTATTTTGAAATAATATTGTGTGTTTTTTAAAATATAAATTTATTTATTTTATTTAGAGGTTAATTACTTTACAATATTGTATTGGTTTTGCCATATATCAAAATGAATCTGCCACAGGTATACACGTGTTCCCCATCCTGAACCCCCCTCCCTCCCCATACCATCCCTCTGGGTCGTCTAAGTGCACCATAATCTTGTGTTTTTAGAAAGGATGTAGGATAGTATCAAGCACCTCTGTCTTGCCTTCACCCAGATTTTCACTAGTGGTAAATGTTCTGCCACTATGCTTTGTCATTCCAAATCTCTCCCTTCCCTCCCCTACCCCTTCCAAATATATACTCATGTACATATATATGCACAAATATTGCTATCTTTTTATGAACAATTTGAGGGTAAGTACAGTCATCATGCTCTTGTACCCCTAAAAATTGAAGTGTGCACTTCCCAAGAAGAACATTCACTCATAGAACCACAGGAGAATTATGAAAAGCAAGAACATTAACACAAACATAATACTATTATCCAATTTATAGACCTTATTTAAATTTCTCCAGTTGTCTCAACAATGCCCTTTATAGAAGAACTTTTATTATTATTATTTTTCAGGCTCAGGATCCAATCCAGGATCACACAGTGCATTCAGCTTTCTGTTGCCCTAAGTCTCTGCTAGTCTAGAATGTCTCAGGCCGTTTTTGTTTTTCATGAAAGTAACCGTTTTAAAGGGTATAGGTTCACTGTTCTAGTCACTGTCCCCCAAATTGGGTTTGCAGCTGCTTCCTTCTGATTAGATTGAGGTGGCCAGTTTTGAGGTTTGGGGCCCCTGATGTGTTACAGCTGGGGGCTCATGAGTCTGTTCACATGGTGGGTACCGTTGGCATCCATCACTTGATTGTGGTGGTGACAGATAGCTTTCTCCACTACCAAGTTACTCTTCTGCCCTTTGTAACTCATGAGTAATTTGTAAGGATTCTGCAGGACCTTAGCAGAGCCCTGGTCCATGTCAGATGCCGTCCTCTGTGCAGGGCCATTTCACGCATCCGTTTTTTCCTTCCCACAGTGGTGATCATGTGTGCGAGTAGCGACACCATCCGGGGGATCATGCTGGCGGCGCACAGGCATGGAATGACAAGCGGGGACTACGCCTTCTTCAACATCGAGCTCTTCAACAGCTCCTTCTATGGTAACTCTGCCTACGGTTTCCTCTCCTGCTGCTGCTAGGCTGTCAAAAAGGGGTTGTGAGACAGGGCCAATAACTCATTTCAGTCGATATGATTTCCATAGGTGGTGGTGGTCAGTTGCTCTGTCATGTCCGACTCTTTGCGACCCCATGAACTGCAGCACGCCAGGCTTCCCTGTCCTTCACTATCTCCTGGAGTTTGCTCCTGTCCATTGAGTCCGTGAAGCCATCCAGCCATCTCATCCTCTGTTGCCTCCTTGTCCTCCTGCCTTCAATCTCTCCCAGCATCAGGGTCTTTTCTGATGAGTTGGGTCTTTGCATCAGGTGGCCAAATTACTGGAGCTTCAGCTTCAGCATCAGTCCTTCCAATGAGTATTCAGGGTTGATTTCCTTCCCATAGATAGGATTTTGGAAACTTGTGATTCTGAATACTCCCACTTCTCCTAAGTTCTCAAGCTTTTCTCCCCTGAGAATTCAGAGCAGAAAGATATCACCGCCTGTGAGGCTACGGGACTGAATGATCATAAATCCAGGTCCTGAAGACTCCTCCCCAGTGCATTTTCAACTTTAGGTTGCTACCATGGTGGACTGTTGGAATACTTTTATCAAGATTTGGATGGAATTTTTAGAAGCATGGAATAGACTAACAGATCAACATAACAGAACATGTCAAAGTGTGTCACACATAGCATACATAGAGTTTCATAAAACTTTTAAGTAATGTGATTGCATGTTTCTGTGGATATATTTATGCATGTTACACATATATTTGTAATGAACCATAATGTGAAACGAGAAATAAAATAACCATTTCTGCAAACTGAGGTAAAATATTTTGAAAGTTGCTGCTACTAACCCCCTCCTCCTTCCAGATCGTCGTTGTTGTTCATTCACTAAGTCTTGTCTGGCTCTTTGCGACCCCATGGACTAAAGCATGCCAGCTTCCCTTCCAGGTTACTCTCTCTTAAATTTCTGTTATAAAATGTTCAGGGGCCACTAACAGATAGGATCCAAAGCATTTAATTCCTTAAAATGGGTCTGGAGAAGTTCCCAAGGTGCCTGTGATGGAGGCTGTCTAAGTCTTCAAGATCACAGGTCACAGCATTTCCTCCCAAGTGTGGTTAGGATTCTCTCTGAAGTCAGCAGTGTAAGGCCACGGAGCGTTTTCTCAGGTACTACACACTGGCAGTTCCAGGGAAACTGTATGTGTGTATATCACAAATGGCATGTTTGTGTGGAGTTCCACTTCCCTGCTATTGCAGTTGAAGTATAGTTAGATGGGATCCAAACCTTAAAGCATGTGCCTCAGTTTCCCGCTTTGGTATACTGGTTTACTTAAGCTATCAGTGCAGTCAGTCGCTCAGTCGCTCAGTCGTGTCTGACTCTTTGCAACCCTATGGACTGCAGGACGCCAGGCCTCCTGGTCCATCACCAACTCCCGGAGTTCACCCAAACCCATGTTCATTGAGTCAGTGATGCCATCCAACCATCTCATCCTCTGTCAACCCCTTCTCCTCCTGCATTCAATCTTTTCCAGCATCAGGGTCTTTTCAAATGAGTCAGTTCTTCGCATCAGCTGGCCAAAGTATTGGAGTTTCAGCTTCATCAGCATCAGTCCTTCCAATGAATATTCAGGACTGATTTCCTTTAGGAGGGACTGGTTTGATCTCCTTGCAGTCCAGGGGACTCTCAAGAGTCTCCTCCAACACCACATTTCAAAATCATCAATTCTTTGGTGCTCAACTTTCTTTATAGTCCAACTCTCACATTCATACAAGACTACTGGAAAAACCATAGCTTTGACTAGATGGACCTTTGTTGGCAAAGTAATGTTTCTGCTTTTTAATATGCTGTCTAGGTTAGTCATAACTTTTCTTCCAAGGAGTAAGCGTCTTAATTTCAGGGCTGCAGTCACCATCTGCAGTGATTTTGGAGCCCAAAGAAGTAAAGTCTGTCACTGTTTTCACTGTTTCCCCATCTATTTGCCATGAAGTGATGGGACCAGATGCCATGATCATAGTTTTCTGAATGTTGAGTTTTAAGCCAGGTTTTTCACTCTCTTCTTTCACTTTCATCAAGAGGCTCTTTAGTTCTTCTTTGCTTCCTGCAATAAGGGTGGTGTCATCTGCATATCTGAGGTTAATTATATTTCTCCCGGCAATCTTGATTCCAGCTTGGGCTTCCTCCAGCCCAGCATTTCTCATGATGTGCTCTGCATATAAGTTAAATAAGCAGGGTGACAATATACAGCCTTGATGTACTCCTTTCCCAATTTGGAATCAGTCTGTTGTTCCATCTCCAGTTTTAGCTGTTGCTTCTTGACCTGAGTACAGATTTCTCAGGATGAAGGTCAGGTGGTCTGGTATTCCCATCTCTTGAAGAATTTTCCACAATTTGTGGTGATCCACACAGTCAAAGGCTTTGGCATAGTCAATAAAGCAGAGGTAGATGTTTTTCTGGAACTCTTTTGCTTTTCCTATGATCCAGCGGATGTTGGCAATTTGATCTCTGGTTCCTCTGCCTTTTCTAAATCTAGCTTGAACATCTGGAAGTTCATGGTTCATGTACTGTTGAAGCCTGGCTTGGAGAATTTTGAGCATTACTTTGCTAGCATATGAAATGAATGCAATTGTGTGGTAGTTTGAGTATTCTTTGGCATTACCTTTCTTTTGGATTGGAATGAAAACTGATCATTTTCAGTCCTGTGGCCACTGCTGAGTTTTCCAAATTTGCTGGCATATTGAGTACAGCACTTTCACAGCATCATCTTTTAGGATTTAAAATAGCTCAACTGGAATTCCATCAGCTCCACTAGCCTTGTTTGTAGTGATGCTTCCTAAGGCCCATTTAACTTCACATTCCAGGACGTCTGGCTCTTAGGTGAGTGATCTGGCTCTAGGTGAGTGATCACACCATCATGACTATCTGGGTCATGACGATCTTTTTTTGTATATTCTTCTGTGTATTCTTCTTTTTTTTATAATTTACTCTTATTTTATTTTTTTTTTTTTTACAATATTGTATTGGTTTTGCCATACATCAACATGATTCTTCTGTGTATTCTTGCCACCTTTTCTTAATATCCTCTGCTTCTGTTAGGTCCCTACAATTTCTGTCCTTTATTGTTCCTATCTTTGCATGAAATGTTCCCTTGCTATCTCTATTTTCTTGAAGAGATCTCTAGTCTTTCCCATTCTATTGTTTTCGTCTATTTCTTTGCATTGATCACTGAGGAAGGCTTTCTTATGTCTCCTTGCTATTCTTTGGAACTCTGCATTCAAATTACTTAAGCAATAGATCATTGTGAATGAACGTAATAAATCACACTTCTCATGGGGATAAAGAAAAGTTGTTGAAGCAAAAGTAATTTTTTTCCCTGTAATGGATAAAACTGAAGACTTGCGGCTTGCAGGATAAACACCCAGTTTTTCTCTCCTTGCTCTCATCATCGTCCTTTCCCCTCTCTTTACATAAGCAGAGTGGCAGTTTTGCTTCTTGGCCCAAGATCAGAATGTAACATTATTGAATACAATTTTGAATTCACTGAGATAGTGGTAGAGACTTGTGACAAATGAAAAAAATTTACTGAGTTTAGCAAGTTGGCTACTGCAAGCATAGAATTTAGAGACAGTGCATGAGAATGCAAGTACACAAAAAATTAGACTGGAATTCATCTCTGGATAAAGCTTGCATTACTTTTTCCTGCTCATTACAATACATGAGTATTATAGAAATTTTGAGAAACGTAGAAAAGCACAGGAAAGAAAATAAGTTGCTGCAACTCTACTGTCCAGATAAAAGTACACTGATAATATTTAGGTGCACATCTTGTCTATTTCATTAAAAATATGAATTTATGGAAAATATTTTTCAACAAAATGATCGCATTATCTATAGTATAGTTACATAGTATTTTACAATGCTAATATGTCATCTTAATCAGTCTTTTAGTTTTTGGTGTTTTTGTTGTTTCCAGCTTTTTATTATAAGAGCAATGTTATATTGAGTTGCCTCGCGGCGGGGATACATTTGTGCATACACATGTGCTGTGCTGTGCTTAGTCGCTCAGTTGTGTTCAACTCTTTGCAAGCCCGTGGACTATAGCTCGCCAGGCTTCTTTGTCCATGGGAATTCTCCAGGCGAGAATACTGGAGTGGTTTGCCATACCCTCCTCCAGGGGATCTTCCCAACCAAGAGATGGAACCCAGGTCTCCTGCATCGCAGGCAGATTCTTTACTGTCTGAGTCAACAGGGAAGCCCAAGAATACTGGAGTGGGTAGTCTATCCCTTCTTCAGTGGCTCTTCCTGACCCAGGAATTGAACCGGGGTCTCCTGCATCGCACGTGGATTCTTTACCAGCTGAGCTACCAGGGATGCCCATACACATACAGACATTCATATATATATGTGTGTGCAATCTGTACGACAAGCTTCTAGAAGCAGAATTTCTGGGTCAAATGTTATATGCATTTACCTTTTGATGGATATTGCCAACTTGTCCCTTTAAAAGGTTTGCCAATTTACGCTTCTGCAACAATGTATGAGAATGTCTGTTTTCCTGCATCTCTGTCAATTCTGCATCATCTAACTTTTAAATTATTTTATTTATTAAAATTTCTTTTTATGTATATAGCAAAGTTTTGCAGTTTTCTGTATTTGAATTTTGCATCATTCTTGCTGAGTTCATTCTTAGATATTTTATGTTTTCTGACTGTTGTTATGATCCTGACCTATTCCTGTTACATTTTGTAGTTGTTACATAGAAGCAGGAATTCTACATATTAAACCTTCTGTTCTAATAGTTTTTAAAATCATTTTCAAATAATAGCAATAGCTAGCTGTCCATTTTGATAGTTGAGTATTATTTTTCATTTTTTACTCCATTGACAGATCAGATCAGATCAGTCTCTCAGTCGTGTCCGACTCTTTGCGATCCCATGAATCGCAGCATGCCAGGCCTCCCTGTCCATCACCATCTCCCAGAGTTCACTCAGACTCACGTCCATCGAGTCAGTGATGCCATCCAGCCATCTCATCCTCTGTCGTTCCCTTCTCCTCCTGCCCCCAAATCCCTCTCAGCATCAGAGTCTTTTCCAATGAGTCAACTCTTCGCATGAGGTGGCCAAAGTACAGGAATTTCAGCTTTAGCATCATTCCTTCCAAAGAAATCCCAGGGCTGATCTCCTTCAGAACGGACTGGTTGGATCTCCTTGCAGTCCAAGGCACTCTCAAGAGTCTTCTCCAACACCACAGTTCAAAAGCAACAATTCTTCGGCGCTCAGCCTTCTTCACAATCCAACTCTCACATCCATACATGATCACAGGAAAAACCATAGCCTTGACTAGATGGACCTTTGTTGGCAAAGTAATGTCTCTGCTTTTGAATATGCTATCTAGGTTGGTCATAACTTTCCTTCCAAGGAGTAAGCATCTTTTACCAGAATTATTTTGTGTAACAGTGGTGGTACTTAATTTTTAGTATCTTGTTAGAAGTGGATGTTAAAATACTCCTTGGTTTATTAATTGTGGTTTTAAAATATTGAAAGTGAATGATGAATGTTATCAAATACATTTTACCTATACTTTTAAATAAATTTTCTAGTATTGAGCCATTATAATATTCTTGAAATTAAACATAGTCTGCATGATTTTTTTAAGATATATTGCCGATATAAACTTTTAGTATTTTATTTAGAATTTTTGAATCTATATTCATGAGTGAGATTGGACAGTTTTCTTGCCCTTAGGTCAGTTCAGTTCAGTTCAGTTGCTCAGTCGTGTCTGATTCTTTGCTACCTCATGAACTGCAGCACACCAGGCCTCCCTGTCCATCACCAACTGCCAGAGTCCACCCAAACCCATGTCCATTGAGTCGGTGATGCCATTCAACCATCTCATCCTCTGTTGCCCTCTTCTCCTCCTACCTTCAATCTTTCCCAGCATCAGGGTCTTTTCCAATGAGTCAGCTCTTCGCTTCAGGTAGCCAAAGTATTGTAGTTTCAGCTTCAACATCAGTCCTTCCAATGAACACCCAGGACTGATCTCCTTTAGGATGGACTGGTTGGATCTCCTTGCAGTCCAAGGATTTCTCAAGAGTCTTCTCCAACACCACAGCTCAAAACCATCAATTCTTCGGTGCTCAGCTTTCTTTATAGTCCGACTCTCACAGGCATACATGACCACTGGAAACTTAGGTGGTACTCTCCTATTTCAATAGGGCGATATTGTAGGTGGAAGATACAGGGGATTTGCCCAACCCAGGGATGGAACCCAGGTTTCCCACATTGCAGGCAGATTCTTTACTAGCTGAGCCACAAGGGAAGCCCAAGAATACTGGAGTGGGTAGCCTATCCCTTCTCCAACAGATCTTCCCAATCCAAGAATTGAACCGGGGTTTCCTGCATTGCAGGTGGATTCTTTACAAACTGAGCTATCAAGGAAGCCTTATTTTAATATCAAGTTAATATTAGCTTTATAAAATCAATTAGGACATTTTTCATTGTTTTTCTGCTCTAGAACAATTTGTGTACCATAAGACTATTCCTTGAAAGATGGAAACAATTCAACTTTGTCTCTGGACCTAACTTCTTTTTAGAGGTAATTTTTGGAAAATTAAAAAAAACTTGAAATAATTTCAGATGTACAGAGAACCTGAAAAAATAACAGAGTTCATGTATACTTTTCACTCAGATTTCTCTAGTTTAAACAATTTATATAACCATAGTGCACTTATCAAAATAAAACTAACATTGGTACCATACCAAGAACTAAACTACAGGCTTTATTTGAAATCTACCACTTTTTTTCCTAATGTTCCTTTTTTGTTCCAGGATTCAGTCCACTGAGTTGTGTTTTCTTAATCTTCTCTAATCTGTGATAGTTCTTCAATCTTTGTTGTTTATGACCTAACACACCTAATAAGTCTGTTATTTTGTAGAATGTCTCACATGATAAGTTGAGTTTATACATCTTTGGCCAGAATACTACGAAAGTAGTGTTTGTCCTTCTCATTGTATAATATCAGTGAGTGAGAAGTCATATATATATAACTTACCGTTGGTGATTTTGGGACAACTTTTTTTAACTTTTAAAAGCTTTTTTAATATGGAAAATTTAAAATGTACACAAAAGTGGAAGGAGTAGTGTAATAAATCCCCATGAATCCATCAATTAGCTTCAAGAATTATTGATACATGGCCGATCTCATCTCATCTATATCATTCTCTTTGGGAAAACTTTTTAAAAATTTAAATTTATTTTTAATTGGAGAATAATTGCTTTACAATATTGTGTCAGTTTCTGCCATATATCAACACGAGGGACAACTTTTTAAAGCTTATTTTTTCACTAGTTCAGTTTTTCTGCTTGAAAATTTAACTGCATGGAGTTATACAGTATGCTCTGATACAATCTACAAAGTATCCTTGGTGTTTCTTTTTTTTTTAAAAAATAGTCTTTATTATTGTTATCTTTTATTTAAAAAAATTGGCTATGCTGAGTCCTTGTTGCAGTGCTCAGGGATTCTCTATATATTGAGGCATGTGGAAGCTTCTCTATAGTTGTCAAGTCACCGCTCGAGGGCTTAGTTGCTCTGCAGCATGTGGGATTTTAGTTCGCAAAACAGGGTTCGAACCTGTGTCCCCAGCATTCAAAGGCTATCCTTGGTGTTTCTGATTATATCCCCTTTCTTTCCCCTTTTATAGCCTGGTTGCTTAGGCTTTGAGGTCAGCTGTCAATGTGCCTGAGAGGCTGTGCCACAAACCAGCTCTTGGTAAATTGGTATCACCCTGCCCTCATCCTCAAGACTTAGTTTCTTCTAATGATAATAATAGTGCTTATCTCATGGCATCAGACAGAGTAATAAATGATGTGGCGTGTGTGAAATGCATAGAAAACTTCTTGGAACATGATGAATGTTTAGTAAATGTTATTTATATTTACTATTAATTTCAATTTATACCAACAGTTACATATAGTACTTTAAAAAAGATAATTTTGAAAAAAATACGTCTGTACATTTTCCTGTGGTGTAGTTTTATAGCTTGATTTAGGCCATACGTTATTCTGTTACCAAATTATTTGTCTAGTACCTCATAAGGACCTGGGTGTCTTAGGAATTATATCTGTATGCAAATAACCAAGACTCCTAATTATAATAATTTTAAACAAATGTAGAGATTTATGCTCTCACTTGTCAGAAGTCCAGAGGTGGGCAAACCAGGGCAGAATGATGGTTCCATAAAGTCATCAGGGATCTAAGCCTTTTCATGTTTTTGGCTACCTCAGTCCTAGTGAATGGCATCCATCCTCAAGATGATGAAATCGTGGCTAGTATTCCAGGGATTAGATCTTAATTCTAGGGAAAGCAGAAGGGGAACATGAGAGGCAAAAAGAGATCCTTTCAGTTGACTCAATTCTGTTTGAAGGGTTCTCTGGAGGCCCCTCTCATTATTTTTTGGTTACATATCATTTGCTACCCCTTGTTGAAAGGGGGAGGCAGGAAATGTGTGCTTTTAGCTGGTCTCACTGGTACCCCCAGATCAATTCAGGAATCTGTTACTAAGGGACATGGGAGAATAGATGTAGGGAGGCAACTGTCCATGTTTGTCACAGTCCCTGAAGCGCCTTCCCTCCTCAAAGCAGAAGCAGCAAACAGGATCTTATGGAAGGCACAGTGACCTACCCAAGGCTCTAGAGTCTGCTGCTCATAAAGGGCCTTCTCTGAGATTTTATATCCTACGAATCAGTGTTTCCCATGTGGCACAATGGTAAATAATCTGCCTGCCAATCAGGAGATACAGGTTTGATCCCTGGGTTGGGAAGATCCCCTGCAGAAGGAAACGGCAACCCACTCCAGTATTCTTGCCTGGAGAATCCCAGGGATGGAAGAGCCTGGTGGGCTACAGTCCATAGGGTTGCAAAGAGTGGGACACGACTAAGTGACCAACACATATGTTCATGAAAAGTTATCCAACATCCTCCTCTCCCTGTGCTTCTTCACGTGAAACTCTACACCACTGCTAGAAAAAGGCTCTATTTTTTTTAAAAGGCTCTATTTTAAATAATCTTTGAGATTTTTTTTAAGAAACATATTGATAGTTTGATCATATTTACTGATTATCTGATTGTCTTGGTGGGCACTCAAAAATTTTTTTCAGGTCTGCCCCCAATTGTGTTGTTACAGGAGTTCTGAATTTATTATAAGGAATTCAAATGATGGAGAATAGATTGAAAGCATAGGTTTTTTAAAAAAAATCTAGAGTGGAATTGATATATATTGCTCTGTAGAGTTTTGGATAGCACTTGTTGGCATTTCCATTCCCTGGCATTATCTTGTCTGGATGTAAGTTTAGTTGGAAAGTCATTTGGGTGATACTGTCTGGAGCTCTATTGTATTGTAGCACTTCTCCTGACTTCCTGAGAACTCAGAGCGCACTAGTTAAGGTGTGGATGGAAGTATCCCAGGGCTGGTGATGCACTTAAATGACTTGACTCGCTAACAGTAGGATAATGACAGGGAAACTGGGGAGGAATTGGATTTATATTTTGTTGTTAAAGTGATATGTTCCCAGGTGGCGCAGCGGTAAAGAATCTACCTGCCAACGCAGGAGATGCAAGAGATGTGGGTTCAATCTCTGGGTTGGGAAGATCCCCTGGAAGAGGAAATGGCAACCCACTCGAGTATTCTTGCCTGGAAAATTCCATGGACAGGGGAGCCTGGTGGGCTAGTTCATGGGATTGCAAAGAGTCAGCCATGACGGAGCAACTGATTGTGAGTGCATGCGTGTTATAGTCAGTTTGGAGTAATGAGAAAGCGAATTCTCACCCAGTCTTGTGGTCTGTGTGGCTCTTAAGGGAGAGCTGACTATTGGAATAGCAGGAAAAGCTGACACCTTTTGTGGGTTATTAGCCAATTTTTGATTGGAGAAGGAAATGGCAACCCACTCCAGTGTTCTTGCCTGGAGAATCCCAGGGACGGTGGAGCCTGGTGAGCTTCTGTCTATGGGGTCGCACAGAGTCGGACACGACTGAAGCGACTTAGCAGCAGCAGCAGCAGCAGCCAACTTTTGTAGCCTCAAGGCAAAGAAAATTCCTGTTGGAAGGGTGGCATTAGGTGATTGGTTAGGATGCTATAGGGTGGCTATGTTTACCTAGTATGGAGTCAGGGAGCTGGCTGGTTTCGATCAGGGTTCTCAGGGCAATGGTTCCTATGGGGATTGGTCTGTTTGGGAGACGACCTTGGTACAGGGTCTTGGCACAAGGCTTTATATCTGTGACCTTGGTACAGGGCTCCATGAATCTTTCAACTGTGACAGCTGTTAAACCACGTTTGAACACTTCCTTTTCTAATCTTTCTTCCTCTGTTCTTTTTTTTAAAAGCATTTTTGTTCTCCCACGGAATTTGCAGTTTTATTTATTTTTAAAAATAATTTAATTAATTTATTTTTGGCTGTGCTGGTCTCATTGCTGTGTGGGCTTTTCTCTAATTGTGGCAAGCAGAGGCAAGTGCCGAGTTGCAGTGCTTGGGTTTCTCATTGCCGTGGTTTCTCTCGTTGCGGAGCACAGGCTCTAGGGTGTGTGGGCTCAGTAGCTGTGGCTTGCAGGCTCTAGAGCACAGGCTCAAGGGTTGTGGCACACAGGCTCGGCTGATCTGTGGCACGTGGGATTTTCCCAGACAAAGCATCCGACCTGTGTCTCCTGCATTAGCGGGCCGATTCTTTACCACTGAGCCACCAGGGAACCCCCCCATTTGCAATTTTAAGTCTTGGAACCTCCTAAACTTCAATGAAGTGAGGAGGAGCAGGCATGGCACCTGTGTTTGGAGGCTGGGCTTGTGTTTGAATCCTGACTTCCCTGGTGGCTCAGACGGTAAGGAGTCTGCCTGCAGTGCACGATACCTGGGTTTGATCCCTGGGTTGGGAAGATCCCCGAGAGGAGGAGATGGCAATCTACTCCAGTACTCTTGCCTGGAAAATCCCACAGACAAAGGAGCCTGGCAGGCTACTGTCCATGGGGTCGCAAAGAGTTAGAAATGACTGAGCGACTTCACTTTCTTTTCTGTGTATTAACCAAGTGACTTCAGGCATGTTTAAGCCTCAGTTTCCTCATCTGTAATATGGGGATCATACGTCAATATTTCTCATAGGGTGTATATATATATATATATTTTTTTTTTTTTTTTAAATGAAGATTAAAGAATGAAATGCTGTCGGCAAAGCCGTTCACAATGGCTTTGCTCAGTAAGTGGTGCTGTTATCACTGGTGGGAGGAACTGGACCAGCGAAGGTCAAGGTGAGCATGTAATATTTGGAGAGAGTGGCTTAGGCAAGGAGGCTGATGCTTTTATCTCACTTAAATGGCTGCCAGAGGTCAGGAGCCACGGTGTTCTGCAGTCAGCCTGGTTGCACTCCAGGCGTCATTTCTTGAATGTGGTCTGTGATGTCTCAGCTTGTCACTCAGCCCACATTTACCAAAGGCTTACTATGTGCTGAGTCTTTGGTAAGTTTGGAGAACTACTGGATGACATGGTTATCCCAGTGTGGGTACCACCGGCCTGAGCCAGCTCTCTGGCCTCAGGATTGCCGAGCCTAGGGCTTGGTGCTGACCAAGATATTTCTTCTTTCACAAATACTCTGTCCCCTTCTCACTCAAAATGCAAGCTTGCATGCATGCATGCTAAGTTGCTTCAGTCATGTCCGACTCCTTGCAGCCCCATGGACTGTGACCTGCCAGGCTCCTCTGTCCATAGACTTCTCCAGACAAGAGTACTGGAGTTGGTTGCCATGCCCTCCTTGAGGGGATCTTCTTGACCAAGGGATCTAACCTGCGTCTCATGCCTCCTTCATTGAAAGGTGGATTCTTTACCACTAGCACCAGTTGGGAAGCCCAAATGCAAGCTTGGACCGCCACGATGTTTAAAACCAAACCAAATAAAGCAAATTCACTTTCCTTGATTCCTGAGAAATCTACCAGAGTCACCTTCTCTGTCTACCTACCCTCTCATTAGCTGCCTTCTTTCTTCTCTTCTTAATCCCTTGTTCAGGATGATGGTAGGACTAAGACAGTAGACCCACCACTCCTCTGAGAGTGCTGGATCACCACTGACACCCTCACCGCCAAAGCCATCAGCCTTACCGCAGACCACGCTTATGTGCCTCTAGAGCAGTGCTGGCCAGTGGAACCGTCTGTGATGCTGGTGGATGCTATTCTGTGTCGCCTAGTACGGGAGTCATGGCCACATATGACCATTGTACGTTGAAGATGTGGCCAGTGTGACTGAGGAACTGAAATTTTAATTTTATTTAATCTTGGTTAATTGAAGTGTAAATAGTCACACATGTGGCTTGTGGCTGGTGTATGAGTCAGCTCTAGTTCTTGCCCTATTGCTTCTGTCCATTTCTTTCTGGAATCCCTGTTTTTTTTAGCCTTGGTGGTACAGCATTCTTCTGGCTTTCTGTTAGCTCCTCTCACTCCTGTGCCCACTAAAACAGCACCCCAAAGGGTGTATGTTCACCCTCCGCCCTCTCCTCTTGAGTTCTGAGTGTAAGACCTGTGGACGTGGCCTCCAGCACTTTCTCTAGCCCTCATTCTTCTTGCTGGCTTCAGACCACTCTTTCCAGCTGAAGCCTGGTGCTGCCACGTGGGTGTTCTGCAGTCAGTCACCTTGAATTGACCGTGACCCTAACTGAAATCACTATCATTTCCACATCCACTAACCTGCTCCCCTCCCTCTGGCTCTGCTGTTTCCTCTGACAGCCGCTGGCCTTTCCTCTCTGGCTTCACCGGTGACGTGCGTCCTTCTCGGCTGTCGTTCACTCCCTCACTCTTGCGGAGTCTTCACATTCCTCTTGCTCAGCCCTCTGCATTCATTCTCAAGGGCTCGCCCCTTTTAATGATTCTAAAAGCACATGCTGCTGAAAATTTGCTAAATTCAGAAAAACACGAAAAGAAAAGAAAACTTGCCTGTGATTTGAACCACCCGGAGACTCACATACAATTTTTTTTTTTTTTGGGTGGGAAGTTGTGACTTCACGCATGTAACCTCTCGTAACCTCTTGCCTGGATTACTGTGGCTCTGAACCCTCAGTGTCTCCCCAGTCTAATCCACTGCTATTTCCCTAGGCATGAGTCTGATCATGTCATTCTTCTGTTCCGCTCGTAAATCTCCAGAGGCACCCAGTTGTCTGTTGAATTAAATTTGTCCCCACTGATGGGGCATCACGCCAAGCTGACCTCCGCTTTCCTAGCTTTCAATGGTTCCATATGGGAAAGGTTACTGACGTAATGCAACAAGAGACTCGCTCAAAGCAGGAAGTCATAGTATCAGTTTTGCTTGTGACTATGTACCTGTTTAATTTGGCTTACATTTATTAGTCATTTTTGTTTCCATTTTTTTTTTCTAGAAAACAAAACTTCAAAGTCATTACCTTTTAGATTGTGGTAGACAGCTGTATTGTACCAAATTTTGCTTCTTTCAAAATAAAAAAATGCTTTTCTCCATATTATCATAGTAACTGAGATAGTTGCTATTTCTGGTTCTATGTGTGTTTTCTAATTATGCAACAGAATATGTTATAGGGTTATTTCCTTTCTTGTGCCCTTGGAGAGGACTCATACCCAAAGCTGAGAAACACTGACTCTCTTTGCCCAAGAACCACCATTCCTGCTGACTCTTCATACCTTGAGTCAATTCAAAATGAATCAATATAAACATGGGTTGCACTAGAAGAAATGGATTCCTCCATGGGCTGAAGATCTTCTGGATGTTCTTAGAAGTTGGGGTCTTTCTAGCAAGTGAAATTTGGCCCCTTGACAAAAGGCCATGTTGTCTGTGTCTTGAGCACGCAGCAGGGTTGACCCTGGTCTGGCCAATGACAGTGACACACAGCTCACCTGCCCTCTGAGCACTGGTATAGCTGTAGCCGCATCGGTGTTCAGGAGGTTTTGTCCGGGAGAAGAAGGAGGACAACTTCATCGAGTTTTGTTTGGTGGCCTGAAATTTAATCTTGTGGTTATTGCGAACGGATCTAGCCCTTAATGAATTCTGTCCTTGGCTCTATCTTATTTATCTCTTAACAGCTCCCTGGCACATAGTAAGCAATTAATAAATGGTTGCTATTATTAGGATTATGACTAAAGAGAGGTCTCCACAAACAAATTCTTTGTCCCTGTCTTTTCTCCTGCTCCAGACTGAGGTTCCCAGCTGCCCACTGAATGTTATACACATTTGCACCTTTGCCCGTGCCATTGTAGGTTCTGCCAAGCATGCCTTTCCATCCTCTTCTCATCTTATTAAAATCCTATTCACATATTTCAGGCCAGGCGGATGCCTCTTCCTGGCATGAAACTTCCTTCATTGGAGCCAGTTGCCTCTTCCTCTATGCTCTGTGTGGTTTCCATGTGCCACTCGCTACCCTGTGCTGATAAAGAGAAGAAGAATGATTCTTATCCGTGTAATTCGCCTTTGCTTTTGTGAAAGGGAGAGCCATGAAACAGCAGGTTTCTGAATGCCTTGGTTTCCAAGAATGCTGGGGTGGGTTGCCATGCCCTTCTCTAGGGATTCTTCACAACCTAGGGATTGAACCCAGGTCTCCTGCATTGCGGGCAGGTTCTTTACTGTCTGAGTCACCAGAGAAGCCCCTATCTGTAAAATAGAGAAGATAACTATACCCAATTATCTGTAAAATTGTACCCCAAAATCTGTAAAATTAATATGACAACCTAGACAGCTATTAAGAAGCAGAAACACTACTTTGCCAACAAAGATCCATCTAGTCAAAGCTATGTTTTTTCCAGTAGTCATGTATGGATGTGAGAGTTGGGCCATAAAGAAAGTTGAGCACTGAAGAATTGATGCTTTTGAGCTGTGGTGTTGGAGAAGACTGTTGAGAATCCCTTGAACTGCAAGGAAATCAAACCAGTCAATCCTAAAGGAAATCAATCCTGAATATTCATTGGAAAGACTGATGCTAAAGCTGAAACTCTAACACTTTGGCCACCTGATGTGAAGTACTGACTCATTGTAAAAGACCCTGATGCTGGGAAAGATTTAAGGCAGGAGGAGAGGGGATGACAGAGGATGAGATGGTTGGATGGCATCACCGACTTGATGCATATGAGTTTGAGCAAGCTCCAGGAGTTGGTGATGGACAGAGAAGCCTGGTGTGCTGCAGCCCATGGGGTTGCAAAGAGTTGGGCATGATTGAGCAACTGAACTGAACTGAAATGGTACCCACAGTCACACAATCTTGAGAGGGTTAAATGAGTTTATACATTAAAGCGTTAAATAATGAGGCTTTTGTTATTATAATATATATATATATATATGCTCAATAAATGCTAGCAATTTTTATTTTGTTACTGCTGATGCACCGATGAACTTGTCTAATAAATAATCTTTATGATGTTGCCAGCACTAAAGAGATATAAATTTTCAAATTCACCTAAGCTACTTTTCATCCTGAAGAGATTTGAGAAATAGTTCAATAATCTCAAATCTCTTTTTCTTTTAGTACCAACTTTATAATACTTTATAAATTCATTTTCATATGTCACCATCCTTGCCTTCCACATCTACATAGCATCGAGTTTATTGTAGCACGTTAACAACTTGGTTGACCTTCACAGTTGTTTTTAGGTATTGAATAATTAGGTATTCAATAATTAGGTATGATTATTATGTATTTAATAATAAGTGAATTTGTTGTTCAGTCACTAAGCCGTGTCCAACTCTTTGTGACCCCATGGATCGCAGAACTCCAGGCTTCTCTGTCCTTCACTGTTTTGTGGAGTTTCCTCAGATTAATGTTCATTGAGTCCATAATGCTATCTAACCATATTTTCTCCTCTCATCCCCTTTTCCTTCTGCCCTCAATCTCCCCCAGCATCAGGGTCTTTTCTAATGAGTCAGCTCTTTGTAGCAGGTGGCCAAAATATTGGAGCTTTAGCTTCAGCATCAATCTTTCCAATGAATATTCAGGGTTGATTTCATTTAGGATTGACTGGTTTGATCTCCTTAAAAAATAAGTGTGAATGGAAAGGGATAAACCTACTTCTTACTCCTGCAGTGCTGTAATTCTTGAGGGCCTAAAATTCCAGTTACATGGTTATCATAAGGTAATGAATCTAACAGTACTTTTCTCTCTGTCTCACATTTCAAAGGAACACGTGTCCAAAGGGCCTTCTTCTCCCTTGATGATCTTGACATTGTCACTTTCCACCCAAGTGAAAAACTGTGACAATACCTCCTGCCCCAGCTGCCAAAAGAAACACAGAAGCATATCGTGGTAGAAAAGGCAGAATAGCCCCTTTGTGGTGACTGGCTTGGAATTATAAATATTTTTACTTCTCCCATAGGAGATGGCTCGTGGAAGAGAGGAGACAAACACGACTTTGAAGCTAAGCAAGCGTACTCATCCCTCCAAACAATCACTCTACTGAGGACAGTGAAACCTGAGTTTGAGAAGTTTTCCATGGAGGTGAAAAGTTCTGTTGAGAAGCAAGGGCTCAGTGAGGAAGATTACGTAAGTGTTTGATTAGGAGCCTAGACCTTCAGCATCCCCAAAACAGTCGTCGAATTAAATCAGATGTGATAAAGCATCCCGTTCTGAATCATTCAAAGATTCCTAGGTTCAGGTCTGAATGTCACTGTTGCTTTGTGTGTGTGTGTGTGTGTGTTTTTCCTGGCCAACTTTCCTCTCTCCTCCCCATTGGGCCCCCATCACCCCACCCTTCACTTAAACTTTTCCAGCTGCTGCAGGAAGAGAAGTTGCTTTCTGTGGGTGCTTGTGGTCATGCTAAGCAGAGGTCTGGAGACTTCCCTCACCTCTTCTGCTAGCAACATGTTGGGGGAGAAGACAGATGAAGGATTGCCGAAGTTTGGCATGCCTAACTTTTCCAAAGCTTGGTGGAGGAAAGTATTTTGGATTTTAGAAGGCGCCTTCTTTAGGCCATCTGTCTTAGCTTCATGGCCCGTCTGCTTCTCTTGCTTGTGGCCCTGTTGTCGCCTCTTTCCACTGCGGGCTGTTTCCGTATTCCAGAGCATCCCACTTCATGAGTGTGGTTGTTACGCAGCATCTTCCAAGATGCATCTTCTAACTCTGACTGGAGTCAGGAGCTCAGGCCAGGCTCAGGATTAAGCAGCAGGACGTCTTACTGCATGATCCATGGCAAATTCCTCAATCTTCCTCATTTAGACGAGGCGGGGGGAGGATCATAGATAATCTAGCTGAAGTCTTTAGCACTATCTGGTCAAAAAGTTGGAACTAAATGAATGGTGCCTCTTTTGTACTCTTGTGATAAGATCATACTTGTCTTTGTAGGAATTTGCTATCCAGTGACATACAAAGGGTCTTATAAACAGATATTAATGTCTTAAATGCCATATATATACATGTATATAACACATCATTTAAAATATCTTTGGATTTTCTAGATCAGCACTGTCTTCTAGATATGTAATGTGAACCACAAGTGTAATTAAAATTTTTTTGGTAGTCACATGCAAAAAAGTTAAAATCAGGTGAAATTAATTTTAATAATACATTTTATTTCACTTAGATATACAAATATTTCTACATTTAATCCGTGTAAATTATGATTGAGATTGTATATATTTTTTCTTATATGAAGTCCAATATGTATTTTGCCCTTGCATGCTAAATTGTTTCAGTCATATCTGACTCTTTACAACACTTTGGACTGTAGCCCACCAGGCTCCTCTGTCCATGGGATTCTCCAGGCAAGAGTACTTGAGTCGGTTGCCATGCCATCCTCCAGGGGATTTTCCCGACTCCGGGATTGAACTTGCATCTTTATCTTGTGCTCTGGCAGGCAGGTTTTTTACCACTAGCACCACCTGGGAAGCCCATTTTACCCTTACTCCTGCTGCTGCTGCCAAGTCGCTTCAGTCCTGTCCGACTCTGCGCGACCCCATAGATTGCAGCCCACCAGGCTCCACCATCCCTGGGATTCTCCAGGCAAGAACACTAGAGTGGGTTGCCATTGCCTTCTCCAATGCACAGAATATCTTAATTCAGCTAAAGTGCGTGACCAGTGGCTGCCATATTGGACATCATGGTCTGAATTATGAAAGAAGTAGGGTTTCTGTAATAGAGAGGGGGCTTCTCAAGGTGGCTCAGTGGGTAAAGAATCTGCCTGCAATGCAGGAGATGCAGGAGACTTGGGTTCCATCCCTGGGTTGGGAAAATCCTTTGCTGTACTGACTGTAATACAGTAGTTACATTTGGGAAAGCCATCTCACCTCCTGGGCTTCCCTTGTGGCTCAGATGGTAAAGAATCTGCATGCAATGAGGGAGACCTGGGTTCCATCCCTGGTTTGGGAAGATCTCCTGGAGAAGGGCATAGCAACCCATTTTAGTATTCTTGTTTGGAGAATCCCCATGGACAGAAGAGCCTGGTGGGCTATAGTCCATAGGGTTGGAAAGAGTCAGACATGGCCGAGGCGACTTCAGTTCAGTTCCGTTCAGTTCAGTTCAGTCACTCAGTCGTGTCCGACTCTTTGCGACCCCATGAATCACAGCACGCCAGGCCTCCCTGTCCATCGCCAACTCCCGGAGTTCACTCACGTCCATCGAGTCAGTGATGCCATCCAGCCATCTCATCCTCTGTTGTCCCCCTTTCTTCCTGCTCCCAATCCCTCCCAGCATCAGTCTCTTTTCCAATGAATCAACTCTTCGCATGAGGAGGCCAAAGTACTAGAGTTTCAGCTTTAGCATCATTCCTTCCAAAGAAATTCCAGGGCTGATCTCCTTTAGAATAGACTGGTTGGATCTCCTTGAAGCGACTTAGCACTCTGTAATAGAGCCCAAGTTTTTTATAGAAACTTATAGGCCGTAGTCCATGGGGTCGCTAAGAGTCGGACACGACTGAGCGACTTCACTTTCACTTTTCACTTTTCACTTTCATGCATTGGAGAAGTAAATGGCAACCCACTCCAGTGTTCTTGCCTGGAGAATCCCAGGGACGGGGGATCCTGGTGGGCTACCGTCTATGGGGTCGCACAGAGTCGGACACGACTTAAGTGACTTAGCAGCAGCAGCAGCAGCATGATAGTTTTGTCATCATCAGAATCCTTTGCCCCAGGAATTTGGAAGGACACAAAGGGCATCATGATTCCTTTAGTAGTTCTGCCAGAGGTGGTCTGTGTCAATATTGAAAGCATCTGAGTCTTTTACATATGCCATTATAGGTTATTTTGCTTTACTAAATTCATATTAATTTTCTGCTTCATATTAAAAACTCAAAAATGGTGTCATCTTGTCTAATGACAAATTTTGTCTTCTTCCTGAAGTTGTTGAAGTTCAAATATTTCAGTATAGGTTAGCCAACACTGATGATGTTCAGTAGGTGAAAGTTGGCATTCCACTGCTCCACCAGGTATATCTTCCTGATCATTAGTTATCTTGTGTTCAGAATATTAAATCTTATTTTAATGGTGAAGTGAAAGTGAAAGTTGCTCAGTCATGTCCGACTCTTTACGACCCCATGGACTATACAGTCCATGGAATTCTGCCAGACCAGAATACTGGAATGGGTAGCCGTTCCTTTCTTCAGGGGATCTTCCCAACTCAGGGATTGAACCCAGGTCTCTATTTTAATGGTAGTCTGAGCAAGATCTTCCTGAAAGGGGTACCTACTACAGAGATCCAGAATACATTCCAATCAAAGACTGCTGCTTTAGAGATTATTTGTAGTTGTAGATTATAATACTGCTTTTCTTTGATGGTGGGATCATTAAAACAGATTTCATTTTATTTATTTTTTGATACTTAGCATTGGTGTTTATTTATTTTTGCCACACCATGCAACATGTGGGATCCTAGTTTCCTGACCAGGGATCCAACCTGTGCCTGATGCATTAGAAGCTCTAAGTCTTAACCACTGGACCACCCTGGATCTTATAAATAGATAAAAATGATCATGTAAAGTAGAAATTGGGGCTCCTCCTAATGACTTTGCCTTTCTAGTTATGTGTGTTTTAGCTGTGCTCTCTTGAGTGTCATTGCAGATGCTTGTCGGGTTAGTTTAGACAGGTGGTTGTGGTGGGTACCATGAAGGAGGGAGCTATGGGGCCTGACATTGGTTAGAGCTTGATCTCCTGGAGCAGGAGATGCTGGAGCAGACTAGCAAGACATGGTGGTCTTCATCTTCAGGCTCTTTCCTGATTCTGTTTCTCTTGTTTGTACTAATGGGTTGTCTCATCTGCTTACTTGGAACTTCTGTTCATGACATTCGTCATGAGTTTTGCAGTCCTGGCTATTGATCTCAAACCCAGCAACTTTGGTGGAATCTCTTGATTTCTTCTGAATTTTTATTGTGCATTTCCTAAGCAATCACCTGAACTGTGAATGGTAAGAGTTTTGTTTCTTTCTGATTCTTCTTCCTTTAAGTATGCTTAAGAGCATACGTAGTTACATAAGTATTCTGAATTAAAATTAAGTAAAATTAATTAAATAAAAACCTTTAAGGATACTGGCTAGGATCCCAGTGCAATATTGAATATAAGTAGTGGTAGTGGGTGTCCTTGCCGTCTTCCTAACTTTAAAATGAAGAATGTACCAGGGATAACATTTTGGCAAGATCTTTCAAAGTTCAAAGGCACATACTTAGCAAATTTGTATCTAGGGATTTATCTTTTAGCTATGTAAAGCACTTGGAACAATAAAGCAGGTGCTGAAGTATAAGCACTGGCATTACACTTGTACAGAGTATTCACTGCAGCATTATTTGTTATGGCTGAAAACTGGAAACAGTCTAATTAATTACCCATCAATAAGGGACTATTTATATAAATTATAACATATGCATGCAATGGGATAGGATGGAATTGTGAAAAATAAGGACAAATCTCAGTGTACTCAGGTGGAAAAAGCAGCATGATATATTAAATGATAACAGCAAAGTACAGAATAGTGTATAAATAGTAAAAGAAAAAAATAAAATGAAGAGCATATAACACATTTCATATCTGCTCATATCACCATTCAAGTGTGATTTGGGGAAAGAGTGGAAGTTCTCTTTTATTTTTATTTGTTGGTGAGTTCTGTTTTGGCAAAATGATGCCCTTTATTAGGATAACAAATAAAAATAGCACAGAAAACATCAAGATTCACATAATGTAGATTAAGGGAAGGATCTGGACACAGATTTTTTTTTTTTATTGAAGTATAGCTATTTGCAATGTTATATTATTAATTTCTGATGTACAGCAAAGTGATTCTGTTATACATGTTATATATATAGTGATTCTGTTATATATATATACACACACATTCATTTTCATATTATTTTTGATTAAGGTTCCACAGGATATTGACTATAATTTCCTGTGCTATACAGTAGGACCTTGTTGTTTATCCAGCCTGTACATAATAGTTTGTAACTGCTGCTGCTAAGTCGCTTCAGTCGTATCCGACTCTGTGCAGCCCCATAGATGGCAGCCCACCAGGCTCCCTCATCCTTGGGATTCTCCAGGCAAAAGTACTGGAGTGGGGTGCCATTTCCTTCTCCAATGCATGAAAGTGAAAAGTGAGAGTGAAGTCGCTCAGTCGTGTCCGACTCTCAGTGACCCCATGGACTGCAGCCCACCAGGCTCCTCCGTCCATGGGATTTTCCAGGCAAGAGTACTGGAGTGGGGTGCCATTGCCTTCTCCGAGTTTGTATCTACTTATCCCAAACTCCCAGTCCCACTCCCCTATCCCTCCCTTGGCAAACACATCTCTGTTCTCTATGACAGGACATATATTTTCATTGTAGGCATTATAAACTGTTTGATATCCCTGACTCCATGTCATGCATATTAGTATCATGGTTGTCATATTAGCATGTGGTTGGAGTCTTTGGAAGGCTTGTGATCTCAAAATGCAAAAATTTGAAGCTTTAAAAATTTTATAAGGCTATAATTAAATATTGGAAAGATGAAGTGGCAATAAAATAAAATTATTATTATAAATTTAAAATAAGATAATTTTATTTTATTTTAAAAAATAAATAAAAATTTAAATAAAATTATTATTATATATTTTAAACTTACCAAAATTTATTATCAATGTGATTGTTTCTCCCCTCTTTTTCTCTCTTTCCTTCTCTCTCTCTTCCTCCATCCATCTCCAACTCTTGTCTTCTCTTTTTTTAAAGGGACTTTTTAATTGAGATAAGAGCAAATTTACATGTAGTTTTAAGATGCAATACAGAGATATTCCGTATATATAGTGCCTAGTTTTCCCAATTGGTAGCATTTTGGAAAGTTTCATGCATGATCACAACCAGGGTATTGAAACTGATAACAAGGCACTGATTTGACTCAGATTTTCTCAATTTGTACTTATGTGTGTATATACACATGTGTTGGTATAAATTCTATGCAATTTAATCACCTGTGTAGGTTGAGGTGATTAAATTTTATCAAATACCTTTTCTACATCTGTTGTTTTATCAAATACCTTTTCTACATCTTTTTCTTTATTCTCTTATAATGTGGTGAGTTGCATTACCAGGGTTTTCGCCTGAACCCCAGTTGTATTGAGGTATAATTGACATGTAACAGTATAAGTCTAAGGACAACATAAGGACTTGATATTTATGTATAGTGAGAAATGATCACCACCGTAAGTTTAGTTAACACTGATCACCTGGCATAGTTACAAAATTTTTTCTTGTGATGGAAACTATAAAAACTATTCTCTTAGCAACTTTCAAATTTACAATACAGTATTGTTGACTGTGGTCATCTTGTTGTATATCACATCCCCAGAATGGATTTATCTTATAATTGGAATTTGTGTCATTGGACCTCCTTCATTACTAGAGTTTTTAAATTTTAATAATCTCCACACAACTTGGAATAATATTTCTGCTCTTTTTCTACATCAAGTCTTGGGCTCTTTTATTTCCCGGTTCTTATCTTGGAGAATATAATCACAGTTGAACCTATACACGTTTGTCAGGGTGGAGCTTTCCAGGCCATTGGCAGCCTGTAAACTAGCCTTTCTGGGTCAAAAGTCTGCTCCTGTCTCACTCACCTCTGGTGGGTGGTTGGGTAGGTATACGTGTGATATGATGGAAAATAAGATTGCCCAGGGTTGGGCTGTTGTTGGGGCTTTGGGTGTTGTGTATACTGTAATTGTCTAGTTATTAGCACTTGTATCTTATGACACTGTCTCCACCATCCCTGTGGGTTATACAATAGTATTTATTTATTTATTTATTTTTTGGCTGCACTGGGTCCTTGTTTGTGGAATGTGGGATCTCTGGTTGTGGCATGTGGGTTCTTAGTTGTGGCAAGTGAGATCCTGACCAGGGATTGAACAGGGCCCTCTGCATTGGGAGTGTGGATTCTTAACCCCTGGACTGCCAGGGAAGTCGCAATGGTATTTTTAAAGTATATTTGTTCTTTTACTAGTGAATCTGGTGAAAACCTAATCTAGTCGATGCATCATGTTTTAATAGGGCCCATTATATCGGGAGACAGTATAGTGTTTAAATGCGCCAGTTTCCTTTTCATAGACCTGGATCTGCCTCTCAGTGTTTTTATCTTGAGCATGTTTCTGAAACTGGGCCTTAGGTTTCTGACTATAAAGTGGAGATAACAATTTTTAACTGACAGGTTAAAAGAATTTCAGCATTGTATATAAATATTTAAATATATTGAACACAATGCCAGGCACTAAAGTAAATATTCAGTGGATGGTAGCCATTATTTCTCTTCCTTTTGCTTTTTATATTCCAGAGCGGTGTAACCCATGTGTCTGAGGTTCCTGCATATAGTGTCCTCTTTAGCTCCCCTGCTCATCCTTCAGATGTTAACTCAAGTGACACTTTCTCAGGACATTTTCCCTGATACTCCAGACTAACTCATGTACTGTGCTCCTTGACATCATAGCCTGCCTCTCTGGTCGTAACCACATGACTGTGTGTGAGATTTTAAAATTACTTCTGACTTCCTCTACCACACTGGAAGTTCCATGAGAGCTGTCTACTCTTGCCTCCTCCTTACTATATGCTTGACACTTAGGAGGCAGCAAGTAAGTTATTATTGAACCAGAAGACATCAGACCCAGCCCCCCTCCTATACAGTGGTGAAGACTGAAGCCATGGGAGGTGAGGTGTGTGTTTATGCTTTGTCACTCAGTCGTGTCCAACTGAGCCGATAGACCATATAGCTTGTGACCCTGTACACCATAGCCTGCCAGGCTCCTCTGTCCATGGGGATTCTCCAGACATACTGAAGTGGATTGCCATGCCCTCCTCCAGGGGATCTTCCCAACCCAGGGATCGAACCCAAGCCTCCCACATTGCAGGCAGATTATTTACCATCTGAGCCACCAGGGAAGACCCAGGAGGAGGTGGCTTGCCCAAATGTAACCACTGTATTGCAGTCAGTACGGCACTGTTGGGTGGTGACAGAGGCCTGTGCTTAGACCTTAGCAGGTGCATAGCGCCAGGAGTTCAAATCCACTCCTACTGTGGGAGATGGTATTGGGGGGGTTAGTAGTGGGTTTTTATAGTGGGGATTCTGAAGGCCATCTGAGGGGGCATCAGAAATCTAAAGTTAGCAGTAAAGTCCCATGGGAGAGGCCCTGTAGTATCAGTAGAGCTTCCAGCCTGGCTCAGACAAGTGCTGCCAACTGTCTGTCTAGCCGTCTCTGGTGGTTTTTATTGGGTTGCCCACATGTGCAGTGGCTCTCTCTCAAGGGTGTCTTAATGGAGCTGTTTGGCTTCTGCCACCGAATGGTTCCAATTCTAGAGCACTGGTATTTGGTTTTAGAATGCGCTGTGTGGTGGCCAAGCCAAGATTAGTGGCGTCCCCTGACTCCCAGTCCAGTGACTTTCTTTTTCCACTACATCAGTCTGACCTTTTTAACAACAATGTGCCCAATACGAGGGCAAACCCATGACCCAGAGATTAAGTGTCTCAGACCCTACAAGTGAGCCTGGCAGGCTGCACAGGCAGGAGTGCTTCCTTCCTTTCCCTGCACTCCGCTTGCCCAAATACACACTTTTAAGATATCAGAGTCTCCTTACTCTTTCACACACTTGACAAAGTCTGATCAGGACTTGGTCTTCTCTCCATCTGCTGGGATTTATTTTGCATGTTTTCTTCTGAAGTGTAAACTATCATGTCCTAAGTCATCAGAGGCTGTTTACTGAGCACCCCAGGGAGCATGGCTGTGAACTTGATCCTGGACCATGTAATGGTCCCATCTTGGGTGGGATCTTCGTCACCTAAAAATACTTGAGCAAGGATATAAATATCCATGAGCTCTGGGAGCCTACAGAGGCTGCAATTCCGGTGCCAGCACGGACGTGAAACATCATTCACTTCAGTGTCAGCACTCTGACACACTGATGGCATTCACACAAGTCTGGACAATTTATCTTTTAGTAGACCAAACGTGGCACGTGTGTGAAAATATCCATGTTTCAAGAGAAATGAAATCAAACACAGTGGAGTGAGTTGGGTTCTTTAGTAGGAGGCTCCTTCAAAATTCATCCAACTTTCCATGACCTCTTTACATGGATGACTTAGGGTGCATTAACTCTTTATAATTATGTACACAATTTTGTATGTAAGTGCACATGTGTATATTTCTCTCAAGAAATATGCAGACTTCATCTGGCTTTTAATGGGATCAATCTTACAAAAAGGTGAGAATCATTGAATTAGACCAGGGTTAGTCAGCATATCATTTGACCTGTTATTGGCCCAAACCCTGTTTATTCACATGGATAGTCTACAGCGTTGTGTAAGCAGGGCTACATTGAAAAATCACTCCCTTAGAAGAAAGTGAAGAAACACCTAAATGCCCTACTATTTTTTAATCTTATTCTGAAACCATTTGTTTTATTCCTGAGATGGAAGGAAGAGGTACTATTCATTTACTCATATCTTCATTCTGGACTAGGGAGTCAGTCTAGTCTTTACACCTACCAGTGTTTTCACATCTTTAAGAGGGAGACTTAAATTTGTCCCAGCTACTATTTCTCGGTTTAGCCTGAGCCAGTGCTGGAGACGTCTTTCCCGTCTGGCAGCCACCCTGACTCCTCGGTCCTGTAAATCCCGCTCTTGGCTTTGCCCCATTCTCCTATTGTGTTTGGCACTTCTGACACCCATTCACCGGCTGGCCCTTTAACAGCTGGCTCTGCTCTTGGGTGAAGCTCACCCTCTTTCCTTGATGTTGTAGTTGTTTAAATCAAAATAATACATGAATTTCTAGATTGCGTACAATGAAAAACGACCCACACTAAATTAAAAATACATTCATAGTACTCTTAAGATAAACATGAGTCTCCCATTCTGCTCTATGTCACTCCTGACACCCATTCTTTGGAGGCCATAATTCTTAATGTTTTTGTTGGTCCCTGCTGTTTCCCTTTATAGTAAACTAGCTTATTTATATTGATGTTTTTAATATTAAAATTTTTGATATTACGTTGCAATTTCCTAAAATGGAAAAAGATTTAACTCCTTTATACACTCTTCCTCTACCAGTACTACCCATCTTACCAATATTTTATGACATAATTTTCAGTTAAAGGTATAGTCACAGAATAAAATCTGAAGAAAGACTAAAAAATAGAACTTTTATTATTATGACATACATGCTGCTGCTGCTGCTGCTAAGTCGCTTCAGTCGTGTCCGACTCTGTGCGACCCCATAGACAGCAGGCCACCAGGCTCTGCCATCCCTGGGATTCTCCAGGCAAGAGCACTGGAGTGGGTTGCCGTTTCCTTCTCCAGTGCATGAAAGTGAAAAGTGAAAGTGAAGTCGCTCAGTCGAGGGGGACTCCTAGTGACCCCATGGACTACAGCCTACCAGGCTCCTCCATCCATGGGATTTTCCAGGCAAGAGCACTGGAGTGGGTTGCCGTTTCCTTCTCCAGTGCATGAAAGTGAAAAGTGAAAGTGAAGTCGCTCAGTCGAGGGGGACTCCTAGTGACCCCATGGACTACAGCCTACCAGGCTCCTCCATCCATGGGATTTTCCAGGCAAGAGTACTGGAGTGGGGTGCCATTGCCTTCTCTGATGACATACATATATGTATATAAATATGTATGTATTTACAACAGAATTATGTAGTATTCTATGATTATATTTCCTTTCCTATGTAGCTTTTCATGTTTTCTGGAGTTAGTAATTTATTTGGTTTTTTTATTTGCTTCCATGTAATTCTCACTTGTATATAAATATGTATGTATTTACAACAGAATCATGTAGTATTCTACGATTATATTTCCTTTCCTATGTAGCTTTTCATGTTTTCTGGAGTTAGTAATTTATTTGGTTTTTTATTTGCTTCCATGTAATCCTCACTATTTCATTCTCATTCCTTCAGTCAAAATTTTTAGAAAATGATGTTTATTTTTTTTCCTATTGTCTTCCTGCACTAGTTTAGAGTAACAGCTTTCTTTCATATCAAACTTTAGTTCTCTCCTGTACCAGATCCTGCTTTTTATTAGATACCACATCTCCTTCTTTGTTGAATTTCAACTTAGTTTTGAAGGACAAAGAGAGTATGAGTGGAAAAACTTTTCACACCTTGCATGCAATCAGAAAATATTTTTTTTATTATATTTAATTGATTACTTATCTGGATATAAAATTGTAGTTTGAAGATTATTTTCTCTAAAAAATTTGGGGTAATTGCTCTATTTTTTTTTTCAGTTTTTTATTTTACCACTCTGATTATTTACCTCTTTCATACTATTTTCTTTTTCTCTACTTCTAGAAGCATTTAGTACTTTCTCTGTATCATTGGTTGAATCAGTTAGGATCCAGTCAGAAAAACAGAGCCTACACAAGGTATTTCAACAGAAGAAATTCAGTAGGAGAAGCTAAATTTAAGGTATAAGAAAAACTAAGATACCAAATAGAAGAGTAAGGCAAGCCAGCAATTGGCAACAGCAAAGAGCCATTATTGCCTCTAGAGCTAGAAGGCTCAGAGAAAAGACAGTTTTACCAGGAACTCCAGAGTTAAGGCTGCTCATGAGAGCTAGAAGCAGGGAAGAAGCATAGCCCTGCCAGAGAGGCTATCTAAGGCAAAGAGAGAGGGAGCACTATCCTGGCGTTTCCCTCCTTTCTGGCTCTTTAACCAGTGCTTCTTGTTGGCATCTTCATGCAAAGATGGGCTCGATAAAGGACAGAAATGGTATGAACCTAATAGAAGCAGAAGATATTAAGAAGAGATGGCAAGAATACACAGAAGAACTGCACAAAAAAGTCTTCAAGACCCAGATAATCACGATGGTATGATCACTCACCTAGAGCCAAACATCCTGGAATGTGAAGTCAAGTGGGCCTAGAAAGCATCACTACAAACAAAGCTAGTGGAGGTGATGGAATTCCAGTTGAGCTATTTCAAATCCTGAAAGATGATGCTGTGAAAGTGCTGCATTCAATATGCCAGCAAATTTGGAAAACTCAGCAGTGGCCACAGGACTGGAAAAGGTCAGTTTTCATTCCAATCCCAAAGAAAGGCAAGGCCAAAGAATGCTCAAACTACTGCACAATTGCACTCATCTCACACGCTAGTAAAGTAATGCTCAAAATTCTCCAAGCCAGGCTTTGGCAATACGTGAACTGTGAACTTCCAGATGTTCAAGCTGGTTTTAGAAAAGGCAGAGGAACCAGAGATCAAATTGCCAACATCTGATGGATCATCAAAAAAGCAAAAGAATTTCAGAAAAACATCTATTTCTGCTTTATTGACTATGCCAAAGCCTTTGACTGTGTGGATCACAATAAACTGTGAAAAATTCTGAAAGAGATGGGAATACCAGAGCACCTGACCTGCCTCTTGAGAAACCTATATGCAGGTCAGGAAGCAACAGTTAGAACTGGACATGGAACAACAGACTGGTTCCAAATAGGAAAAGGTGTACATCAAGGCAGTATGTTGTCACCCTGCTTATTTAATTTATATGCAGAGTACATCATGAGAAACGCTGGGCTGGAAGAAGCACAAGCTGAAATCAAGATTGCTGGGAGAAATATCGATAACCTCAGATATGCAGATGACATCACCCTTATGGCAGAAAGCAAAGAAGAACTAAAAAGCCTCTTGATGAAAGTGAAAGAGGAGAGTGAAAAAGTTGGCTTAAAACTCAACATTCAGAAAATAAAGATCATGGCATCTGGTCCCATCACTTCATGGGAAATAGATGGGGAAACAGTGTAAACAGTGTCAGACTTTATATTTTGGGCTCCAAAATCACTGCAGATGGTGACTGCAGCCATGAAATTAAAAGACCCTTGCTCCTTGGAAGGAAAGTTATGATCAACCTAGATAGCGTATTAAAAAGTGCAGATATTACTTTGCCAACAAAGGTCCGTCTAGTCAAGGCTATGGTTTTCCCTGTGGTCATGTATGGATGTGAGAGTTGGACTGTGAAGAAAGCTGAGCGCCAAAGAATTGATGCTTTTGAACTGTGGTGTTGGAGAAGACTCTTGTCAATCCCTTAGACTGCAGGGAGATCCAACCAGTCCATCCTAAAGGAGATCAGTCCTGGGCATTCATTGGAAGGACTGATGCTGAAGCTGAAACTCCAATACTTTGGCCACCTCAGGCGAAGAGTTGACTCATTGGAAAAGAATCTGATGCTGGGAGGGATTGGGGGCAGGAGGAGGAGGGGACGACAGAGGATGAGATGGCTGGATGGCATCACCGCCTCATTGCACATGAGTTTGGGTGAACTCCAGGAGTTGGTGTTGGACAGGGAGGCCTGGTGTGCTGAGATTCACGGGGTCGCAAAGAGTTGGACACAACAGAGAGACTGAACTGAACTGAACTTGTTGGCTGAATGAACCAAGAATAAGCTGACAGGGAAATGCAGCTTGGATGAATCACTCTTCTATGATATAACAGAACAAACAGATGTAGGAAGGGAAATGAATTGGAGATCTAATAGGTAGACTGTTTGGCTCAGTGGTCTTCTGAAATTTCATGATGGTGAGTTTTGGTATGGGTCTTTATAAATCTGTACTAATCACTTTGTTTGCTCTTTCTGAAAAATTTTAAAGTTGGATGTCAGGTCTCCTCAGTTGATTCTTTAATTTTCTCTTTTATTTTCAACTCTGCCAATTTCTTTTATTTTCTGAGATTGCCACAAATTTATTTTCCTATCTGTCTATTGAATTTTTAATTTTTGCTGTCAAAATTTTAATTTACAAGACCTCTTTTTCATTCTAAGTGCCAATACACTAACCTTGTTTCCTGGATGCAATATCTTTTTTTTTTCTGAGTATACTCTTTCATCAGTTCAAGAATATACTTCTTTCACATTTTAACTTATCTAAAGTTGAAATTCATTTTATTATTGGTGGGCTGTCACAATTTTTTCTGTCTAAGGGCACATAGGAGAAGGAAATGGCAACCCACTCCAGTGTTCTTGCCTGGAGAATCCCAGGGACAGAGGAGCCTGGTGGACTGCCGTCTATAGGGTCACACAGAGTCGGACACGACTGGAGTGACTTAGCAGCAGCAGCAGCAAGGGCACATAAAACAAAGGTGCTTCTTGTAATTGCAGGCATTTCATATTTGTTGATATTTTTAACAAGTTTTATTTTATTTTCTGCATTGCCCGATTTTTTCAGGTTCTTTTTAAAATACTAATTTTGAATTCTTTCTATTTTGTATTATAAACTTTTCTTAAACTGTTGGTAATCCTTATCTAAGTTCTGTGTGTATGGGAACTTGTCTAGTGGTAGATTTTACTGTAGAGTAATAAGATGTGAAGTTGGCATTTTCAAAAGGTCATCTCAAATATGATTATGTGGAGGTTGTTTCTCTTAGGCTGGTTCATTTCAATAAATAATTGTTCTCCAAATATCTTCTTTAGAGTCATAAGGCTTCTACATTCTGGCAGCCTAGAAAGGGGTGACTCTTACCTTTAGGACTGAGGGCTTTTCACTTATACCTCAATTTTCAGTTGTGATTATACCCTCCTGGTCAGACATTCTTTGCATCAACACTGGGGAGTAGAGGATCTGACATTTAAATGTTCTTTGTACAGATTTTCAACTAGTCCCGGTATTTCCCGCCCCAACTGCATCCCTGCCTCCAGAGGTAACTAGTGTCTCCAACTCTAGAACCTCTAGACTGGAGCTCTTTGCTTCTTGTTGGAGTTCCCTGTCATGCTCCCCCACACACTTGGATTTATGTTTCTCAGGTCTGTTGAGTTACTTACCCCTTTCCAACTTTCAAAATTTTATCAGCTTTCCTCATCCACTGTTTCCTTCCTATATTCTTTGAACTTGTAAATTTACATCTTAAAAATTTCATTGTCATTTTAGTGGGGGTTTTGCAGGGAATGTATGGTTAAGTGGTTGTGACAACCAGCAGTCTCTCTGGATTGTTGAATTTCAGCACCATGCAAGTAGGCAGAGATGGTGGTGCCATCCTATTTATTTTTGGGAGTGGTGGTCATTGTGATAATCTCGTTATACTCAAAGCAAAGAAAGGAAGGGAAAAGAGAGAGTGTGTTTGAGAGAGGGAGTTAGTGTTATTTCTTTTGGTCCAGAATGCCCTTGTTCCTTTAGAAATTATCTTTTGGTTATAGTTTCTCTTCTAGTGGCTACTTAATCCTGATTTATTAGCTCAGTGCTTACTTTCTTACCCTCACAGTTATGCCTGTCCTCTCTGATTCTTGAAAAGCAACTATACAGAAGCAACATCCATTAACAATAATACACACTCACTAAGAAAAGGGCTGTTCTTTTCCAGTTTTGTCATACTGATGTAGGAAGACTTCCTTTTACTTTGTGTCCAGGGGTGTTTCCTCTAATATAGCTCTTGTGCCAGTTTCATTTGAAAAAGGAACATAGAAAAGAATGTTGTCTAGGAATCCTGATGCCAGCACAAGTAGAAGTCTAAGTTTTAAAGTAGATTTTTAAAAAGCTAAGTTGGCTGACTTTTAAGGTTAAGAAATGGGATATTTACATAAAATAACCTGGTGGGTTATTTGCAACTTATTACAATGCAGTGGTAGCGGTTTTACACCTTTCATAGAATCAGAAAAAAGTTGAAAACATTGGAAGACATAGACTTGTTTAGAGGGTTCCAACTTGGGATTTAGTCATCTTCCAATGCAGCCGTGGGTAGTAGAGACCATCTCCTCTGAACAGAATATGTTGGGCTTCCCTGGTGGCTTAGACAGTAAAGAATCTGCCTGCAGTGTGGGAGACCTGGGTTCGATCCCTAGCTTGGGAAGATCCCTTGGAGGAGACCATGGCAACCTAGTCTAATATTCTTACCTGGAAGAATTCCCATGGACAGAGGAGCCTGGGAGGCTACAGTCCATGGGGTCACAAAGAGTCGGACATGACTAAGCACAGTACCCTAGTGATCTCCACTGTCGCAGGTAGCATTGTTTTAAACCCAGAGGCAATCCAGCTGGGAAAGGAGCTGTGGGAGAGAAGGCTGACCCTGGACTTGGGCTGAGAAAGCCCTTGGCTTGGTCTCTTTAGGGCTTTCTCTGTTGTAGGACCAGAGATTTGGGGCCACCATCTCAAGGTGCTTTCCCATTCCTAGGTTTCTATTATTATATGTACAAAGTATTTTTCTAACTTTAGTGTTAATTTAGAGGTTGTACTTCATTGTCACTAGCTGGGTATGGAATTATTACAGTAAAGCATTCTGCTGCCTATAATATTACATCATAAAAGTCTCTTGGAGATTTTCAGTACTCCAACTTTAAAATATAAATGACCAACTTTTCTTCAGCTCCAAACTGGTCATCATTCTGCAGCCTGAAACCATCTGTATGTGCAAAACTCATCTTTGTATACAAAAATTAAGTAATTGTAATGTTCTGCATCCAATTTACATTTGCAAGGATCCAGCTACAAGTGTAGTTTTGCAAAGACAAAATTAGAGCCTAGTTTTTAAGAGTGGATTAGAAGTTTTTTTTTTAAAAAGTATTTTTCCAATTAATCTCAGAGATGGTTTTTTGATGCTGTTGTCAAAGAAAGGTGTTGTAGTTATAGAGAAAGTGCAAAGTCCATTTTTTAAATGAAATAATGCTGCATCCTTGGTACTCTGGTTTTCGAATTCAGTTTCATACTTCTTAATGCAAGCTCTGTTTTTGACTTGGGGTAATATTTGGTAAATGCTGTTTTTATTTCTAACCAGGTATTCTGAGCAGGGGGTGATTTTATAACCTTGGATATTTGCTCATTTGAGGTTAGCAGGCCACCCATAGCTTGGTTTTTCTCCTTATTTAAAAGTTGAAAATGTAACTAATTAAACAAATATTCTGGCCATGTCCGATGGCACAGCAGTATTGTTAGGGAGGTAGGATGTGTACTGGTCAATCCCTCTCTCCCAGGTCTCCCTCTGACACTCAGAAAAGAAATGGGGGCCTGAAGTCTACACCTTATCTAGCCACAGTATTCAAACAGAGATAGGGTTTAATAAATCATTGTTTAGATAGGCGAAGCATTGCAGTTTGGAAAGTCCAAGATGTTGAATAGTACGCATGTTATTTCCTTCAATGAGAGGAAAGCCCAGCAGTAAACCTGTCTAATCCAGCTTGTGTTTTGACCCTGGTTTTGCACAGAGGCAGTGTGGGAGGTGACATTAGTTGAGAAGTTATCAGTTCAGCAGTAAAATCTTGGCTCTTTGGCTTTCCCCTCCTCTTGTCTTAAAGTGAAAGTGTTAGCTGCTCAGTCGTGTCCCACCACCAGGCTCCTTTGTTCATGGAATTCTCTAGGCAAGAACACTGGAGTAGGTAACCATTCCCTTCTCTAGGGGATCTTCCTGATCTAGGGATTGAACCCAGGTCTCCTGCATTGCAGGAAGATTCTTTAAGATCTGAGCCACCAGGGAAGCCCCTCTCCTCTTGTCTTATGTATCATTTAATTGGAACTGTATACTCTCACGGAGGGCTTCCCAGGTGGTGTTAGTGGGAAAGAACCCACCTGCCAATACAAGAGACACAAGAGACTTGGGTTTGATCTTTGGGTCAGGAAGATCCCCTGGAGAAGGGCATGGCAACCCACTCCAGTATTCTTGCCTGGAGAATCCCCATGGACAGAGGAGTCTGTTGGGCTACAGTCCATAGGGTCTCACAGAATCAGACATGACTGAAGCGACTTAGCTGGCAAGCATGTACACACTCTCACTGAAATTTCCAGTTAGCTCTTCAGTAAAACCAATGAAAGAAGGAAAAAAAAATAATGCAGCCAAGGCAAGCAGGATCTGCCCCACTTCTGGTGAGAGTGTGCACAGGCCGCTTTTGTGTCTACCAGGGCTACTCAGCATAGAAGATCTGCCCCGCACTACCCCGCCCTGTAACCTCATGCTCTTCCTTTCAAGTCAGCCGGAGAAAAATTGTCCAAATGAAAAGACCCTTTCAGGCACTGGAGGAAGACTTTGCTAATTGTATTTGAAAGAATAAGAGCAAACCACAAGTTGACTTTTAACAACAGAAAAATAATATGTTCACATGCCAACATATCAATAAGATTAGTTTTATTAGAAAAATGTAACCAGGCAGAATAAGGATTCCAAGAGGAATGGCTTATTAAAAGCTATTCTCTTTTTTTCTTCTAGCTAAAGAAATTATCAGTCGACTTTGAAAACACATTTAAATAAAGATGTCCTAGAATCTAAAAAAAAAAAATCACTTTTTTCCTTGACATAAAAGGAAAATGCTTTGAAATTGTCTTTCTATAGTTTTAAATAGCTTTAGTTGTGCTACTGAATATTAGAATACTAAAATATTAGAATTAGAATATTAAAAAAAGTTGGGACTCTTCTGGCTAAAGCATTTTAATTTGTTTGTAAATAGACATTCATCTGCTTGTGATTCCCTCATATTGTCAGATGTGGATCTATTCATTGCTGTTGAACTGGTGCAATTGGCAAATGTTCAAGGAAGCTCCTCAGCACCTGGGAGAAATGGTTTTTCCACGCAGTAGACTTCATTTGGACCTGTCAAGTGACAATCACTGCGTTTTGTTTTTGTTTTTTTTTACTGTTATGTGCAGCGATGCAATTTTAGTTAGAAAGGTATTTTGCAATAATGGTGACAACATACTCAAATATGCACAACTAAAATAGCAATGCCGTGTGGAAATATGTGTCACAATGAAGGCCAAGCTGCTTTCCTTTGCTTTTTATTTTTTCCTGAATTGTCACTGAATGGAGTAGAAGGGCCAAACTCTTTAAAGTGGAAGCACATTCTTTTTTTTTAATTAAAAAAATTCTTTATATTTAATTGAAGGATAACTGCTTTACAATATTGTATTGGTTTCATCTGTACATCAGCAGAAGCACATTCTTTCTAGAAGAGTCGAATCACTTAAACTATGGACTAGAGACACATTGCCAGTTCAGTTTCCAGAAAGAACATGTATCAGTGTGAACCATTGTACCCATTAGTGAAGAAGCACAGAGGCAAAACTGTAGAGGAAGAAAGCTCAGATTTCTGTTTTCTGCCTTTCTCTTCCCTTTTGATGTCTCTGTGCTCTGGGGGGCCTCAGGGCCTCGGCATCCCCCTTTCTCTACTTGGTGAGGAACTCATTTCCACACAGATATTGAGGGGTTAGTAGATTAGCCTTATTACCAGGATATTTCATTTGAAAGAGAAAGCTGGAAAAGGAAGATAACGTAAATGAATCTAAAGGTGATATTTTGCTTTTGGGTGGAGGAGATGAGCGAGTCTTTCAGATGTCAGGGTTTAGTTTTTCTACCAGAGAGCTCTACTCAGGAAACACTACCCTGTGACTGGAGCGGTGTGGTGCTTTCTGAACATTAACTCCTTTACATGAAGTTTAGCATTTTACTAATAGAGCAGCAAAGTACTGCGTTTCACATAACTTGACAGGAACCAGGAAGGAATCTCACGTGTTCAGCCTTGCAACTTGGAAGATGGGAGGCCAACAGGCCCCTGTCAGTTTCGCTCGCCACTGCACTGACAGAGGACTCTGGTGTTTGATGCTGGCAGCAGCCACAGGTTCTGGAAGTCCTCGGGCAGAATCTGTTTGTAAGGCCTGGCCACGGATGCTGCTGTCCGTGTTTGTGGATGTGGCCGAGGAGTTCAGGTCGTGGTTCAATAAATGTTCATTGATGGGCATAAAACAATGGGTGACCCCGGGGCATGCCACCTTGTGTGCCCAGGACTTTAATCTGTGAAATGGAGAAAACCACACTGAGTTGCTCTTGGACGTTGTGGAAAATGATTGTAAAAGGGTTTTAGAAGCTTAAGCATTTTGAGTGATGGTGTCCAAAGAAAACAGACCCAACCGCAGAGAGCAGAGCATCCCCATGGCCCTGTAAGCAGTGTTCAGCAACAGTGTTGAGTGGCATCCTTTTTGGGTCCAGCCAAAAGAGAGGAAGTAGAATAACATTGCTGGGGGCTCAACCCTTATTCTGGTTATGAAATTTGAAAGTGGCTTAAGCTGTAGGAAATTATTTTGGATTAGTCTTTATCATCTGATTTCCCCCTGGAGTGAAATTACTTCATTTTATAAGGTTCTAAAAATCTTGCTCCCACAGGCTGCAATTTAGAGGTAGGGATTTTGCTTGCATGCTCAGTCATGTCTGACTCTTTGCAACCCTTGGACTGTACCTGCCAGGCTCCTCTGTCCATGGGATTCTCCAGGAAAGAATACTGGAGTGGGTTGCCACTTCCTCCTCCAGGGGATCTTCCCAAGGTAGGGAGGAAGTGAGCAAAGGATTTTGTTTGTGTTTGTATAATGAACAGTTTAGCAATTGGCATAAATTTGGGACCTGTGTTATTTATTTCCTTTGCCCAGTTATCTCTGTTTGGGATAATTACTAAATCACAGCAGTCAGCCAGCTGTGTTTCAATCTTATCCTTAAGATCTTAAAGAGATTTCGTTTTTTTTTTTTTTAAGTAAATAGTCCTACATCAAATTGGCACTCTAATTTGCCCACTGTTGCCCTACAAATCATAGTCATTCAATTTGGGGCCATTTTTTTCCTTTTGTAACTCAGCAGTGACTGAAATCTACTCAACAGTATGTTTATGGTAACCACATGTCTACGAATTCCTTGGGTAGGACAGATTTCAGATATAGCTCATATGCTATCTATGTGCACATGCATTTTTGTTGATCACTTTCCAGTGGTCATGTATGGATGTGAGAGTTGGACTGTGAAGAAAGCTGAGCACCGAAGAATTGATGCTTTTTAAGTGTGGTGTTGGAGAAGACTCTTGAGAGTCCCTTGGATTGCAAGGAGATCCAACCAGTCCATCCTAAAGGAGATAAGTCCTGGGCATTCATTGGAAGGACTGATGCTGAAGCTGAAACTCCAGTACTTTGGCCACCTCATGCGAAGAGTTGACTCATTGGAAAAGAATCTGATGCTGGGAGGGATTGAGGGCAGGAGGAGAAGGGGACGACCAAGGATGAGATGGCTGGATGGCATCACTGACTCGATGGACGTGAGTCTGAGTGAACTCTGGGAGTTGGTGATGGACAGGGAGGCCTGGAGTGCTGCGATTCATGGGGTGGCAAAGAGTTGGACATGACTGAGCGACTGAACTGAACTGAACTGAAATGACCCTGCTTATTATCAGGCATACAGTTAGGCCCGCAGATGGTTGTTGATCGAATGCCCACCACTGACACTTACTGAGTGCTTCCTTCAGGCAAGACACTGTGTCCTGTGAGGACAGTTCAGCACTTATGTGGGTGGCTCTTGAAGGATGGGTAAGAAGTGGTGGTACAGAAGAGCTTCCTCAGAGAGACCAATAAAGGGAATCCCAGCTTAGAAATAAGATGCAGTAGAAGGCAGTGGCACCTGACTCCAGTACTCTCGCCTGGACGGAGGAAAATCCCATGGACGGAGGAGCCTGGTAGGCTGCAGTCCATGGGGTTGCTAAGAGTCGGACACGACTGAGCGACTTCACTTTCACTTTTCACTTTCATGCTTGGAGAAGGAAATGGCAGCCCACTCCAGTGTTCTTGCCTGGAAAATCCCAGAGACAGGGGAGCCTGGAAGGCTGCCGTCTATGGGGTCACACAAAGTTGGACACAACTGAAGTGACTTAGCAGTAGCAGCAGACACATCTAGGGAATAATAAGCAAAATCACCTGGCTTGAATGGGGGGATTTTGTCGAGGAGGGTGTTTGGAAAGGTGTTTCTTCTTTGAAAGTTGCTTCTCCCTTGGCTGCCCAAACACCACCGTGTCTAAGTGGTCTGCCTGTGTTGTAGACCTTCCTGGTCTCCTCTCTCTTTCATGGCTCTTCTTTTCCACTTGCTCCATAAATATTCATGTTTCCTAGGTTCTTCCCTTGGCTTTTTTATCTCTCAAAACTTTCTGGGCAGCACATCTACTCACCTGAACGAGATGCTCATCTCGATGTGGATAACGCGTACATTTCTATCTCCAACTCCAGACTCTCTCAGAGTGGCAGGCACCCAGTTCCAGTTGCCCATTGGCACTTCTGCTTGAATAATACTGTGTCTGTCTGTCTCATCCTTTCATTCAGAATTGCTCCATTCTGAGCTCTGCTGAACCAAGTGTAGAAGGGAAGTCAAGCAGGATGGAAGTTTGAGTTCAAAGAATCTGTTCTGTATGCAGAAAAAAGTAGGAGACTGTAGTAAAAAAGAGATTTTCAAGAATTTCGAAAGTGGAACAGTACTAGATGATGATAAGATCTAGGGTTTTGCTACTCAAAGGCTGGTCTGTGTATCAGTGCATCTGCATCAGCTGGGAGATTGCAGAAATGAGGAGCCCTAGTGCTCTGCCCCTCAGACCTATTGAATCAGAATCTGCATTTGAACAAGATTCTCAGATGAGCTGCATGCACAGTTCTGAGAAACTTTGTTCTAGGGTATGTGCCTGAGAGTGAACTGAGGAAGTTCACTGGGGTAGACATTCATCAAATAATGGCAGTCAGGGAACCAAGAGGCTACAGTATTGAATGAAAGGATAAAGCACAGGGACATTGAGATGGTTTGGTATGAGTGCAATAATGTGGGTGGAGAGGAAGAATTCGAGCTGACTGCCAGCACCCTCAATGTCTTCATTATGCCCTGGAGTGAGGGAGGGTCCTTGCATCGAATGACAGTGATATTGATATTTGATGTGGAATTGTTGACATCTTAGTTCATTGGGAACAGAGCCTCTGACTAGGATCTTTCCCCTTTCAAGTTCTGTTGCTGTTGCTTAGTCACTATGTTGTCTCTGATTCTTGCAAACCCTTGGACTGTAGCCTGCCAGGCTTCTCTGTCCATGGGATGGCCCAGGCAAGAATACTGGAGTGGGTTGCCATTTTCTTCTCCAGGGGATCTTCCTGACCCAGGGATTGAACCTGTGTCTCCTGGTTGGCAGGCGGATTCTTCACCACTGAGCTGCCAGGGAAGCCCTTTTAAGTTCTGTGCTTCAGGGCTTAAAAAATATAGTAAGTCCTTATATAATGGTGAATTGACTTTACAAGCAGTGGGCTTATACAAATTAAGCCCTTCGATCAATTTACCTATTTTTTTTTTTAAGCAACCCTGGAGCTTTAATAATCTGGTATCCAACATCACCATCCCTCCTACTTTTGATTCTGTTTTCCTGACAGTTAATTAAAAATGTGTTTACTGGGGCAAATTTTTTCTTTCTTTTTTTCTCTCTCCTGATACACATAAAACATCTTGAAAATCTTATACATGTTAGAGAACTCATATTGGTGCTCTATCCTTGGGTGTGGGTTTGGTCTTTAAGGAGGTGCTTTGCTTGATAGACAAGTCAACACTGATGATGGTCCTGATTTGGAGTCAGGAGATTTAAGTTCCAGTCGCAGCTGTATCCTTACTATCTGTGCGACGTTGAGTGAATCAGGCAACCGTTATGGCCTTCAGTTTCTCATTTACACAACATGCTGGTTGGATTATATGAGCTCTGAATTCCCTTTGAGTTGTAAACTTGTGATTCCATAATTCTTTTAGGCTGTTAGGAATGCCTATGAGGTTAAAATAATGCATCTCCCTAAGACATGTACTCTGGAGAAGGCAATGGCACCCCACTCCAGTACTCTTGCCTGGAAAATCCCATGGACAGAGGAGCCTGGTGGGCTGTAGTACATGGGGTTGCTGAGAGTCGGACACGACTGAGCTATTTCACTTTCACTTTTCACTTTCATGCATTGGAGAAGGAAATGGCAACCCACTCCAGTGTTCTTGCCTGGAGAATCCCAGGGACCGGGGAGCCTGGTGGGCTGCCGTCTATGGTGTCACACAGAGTCGGACACGACTGAAGCGACTTAGCAGCAGCAGCAAGACATGTGCTCAGGAGTCTCTTTTGTATTGTGGCCAATATATTTATTAAGCTCAGTGTTGTTCTATCCGTGATTCCAAATGAAGACACATCTGCATCTAGAATACTCTGCATAGTTCTGATAACTTTCTTAGGAGAAATGAGTCTCCTCACAGAAGCAGAATATGTTAGCCCTAAATATTTTAAAAAAGAAATAGGGTATCTTTTAGTTGCCCAATTAGGTGAAATAATTTTCTTATGAAATAGACTGAAAAAGATCAATCTCTTCAAAATGTCGCACAATCCAAACTTGTGAAGAGTGTGGGGCATTTCTTGAAATGTAAAGACTTAACTGAATTCTCAAAACTGTAGACCTGAAGGGATAGTTTCAGGATAATTACAAGGAATGACTATTTTTCCTGGTAGTTAGTAAGCATATGAAACTCATTACTTGCCTAGTTTCCAAAGGCTGTCTTCACATGGGTTCCAGAATGATTTAGATGAGTTCATTATGATGGATCCCAAATGGGATTCAGAGTGTGTTGATCTTTTGGTGTGAGGCCCCATTCTTTAGAGCTGATATCTGAGATATACAAATGCCTTTAAAAATTATTGCTTAAAAATTTTAATTCAGTGATATAAAACAGAACTGGATGGGACAAAATAAGAACGTTGACCTTATGATTATGTCTTTTCTTATAGCGGTGACTGTGGACAAATTTTCCAGGCTTGTCCTGGAATATTCATTTAGGGGATTAATAAAGAAAACATTTTACTATGGGAAACTTTCAGTATATACAAAAATGGAGAGCACAGTATTGTGAAACTTCATGCTCTCATCACTCAGCTTCATAATTAGCCAAGTCTAATTTTATCTCTAATCTTTTCCCCACCCTTACCCTCAGTTCAGTTCAGTCACTCAGTCGTGTCCAACTCTTTGCCACCCCATGAATCGCAGCACTCCAGGCCTCCCTGTCCATCACCAACTCCCGGAGTTCACTCAGACTCACGTCCATTGAGTCAGTGATGCCATCCAGCCATCTCATCCTCGGTCGTCCCCTTCTTCTCCTGCCCCCAATCCCTCCCAGCATCAGGGTCTTTTCCAATGAGTCAACTCTTCGCATGAGGTGGCCAAAGTACTGGAGTTTCAGCTTCAGCATCATTCCTTCCAATGAACGCCCAGGACTTATCTCCTTTAGGATGGACTGGTTGGATCTCCTTGCAAACCAAGGGACTCTCAAGAGTCTTCTCCAACACCACACTTAAAAAGCATCAATTCTTCGGTGCTCAGCTTTCTTCACAGTCCAACTCTCACATCCATACATGACCACTGGAAAAGCCATAGCCTTGACTAGATGGACCTTTGTTGGCAAAGTAATGTCTCTGCTTTTCGATATACTATCTAGGTTGGTCATAACTTTCCTTCCAAGGAGGAAGCGTCTTTTAATTTCATGGCTGCAGTCACCATCTGCAGTGATTTTGGAGCCCCCCAAAATAAAGTCTGCCACTGTTTCCACTGTTTCCTTATCTATTTGCCATGAAGTGATGGGACTAGATGCCATGATCTTCATTTTCTGAATGTTGAGCTTTAAGCCAACTTTTTCACTCTCCTCTTTTACTTTCATCAAGAGGCTTTTTAGTTCCTCTTCACTTTCTGCCATAAGGGTGGTGTCATCTGCATATCTGAGGTTATTGATATTTCTCCCAGAAATCTTGATTCCAGCTTGTGCTTCTTCCAGCCCAATGTTTCTCATTATGTACTCTGCATAGAAGTTAAATGAGCAGGGTGACAATATACAGCCTTGATGTACTCTTTCTCCTATTTGGAGCCAGTCTGTTGTTCCATATCCAGTTCTAACTGTTGCTTCCTGACCTGCATATAGGTTTCTCAAGAGGCAGGTCAGGTGGTCTGGTATTACCATCTCTTTCAGAAGTTTCCACAGTTTATTGTGACCCACACAGTCAAAGACTTTGGCATAGTCAATAAAGCAGAAATAGATGTTTTTGTGGAACTCTAGGCCCTGGTAATTGTGAAGCAAATCCAAGGCATCCTCATTTTGTCTTAAGCATTTTAACATTTATCTAAAAGAATAGTTTCTTTATTACTTAATTAAAATAAAATTTATACCCAGTGAAACACAGAGCTCTGAACTGTCCATCTTGATCACTGATCCTCGTGTATGTCCATGCACCCACCACTCCCTAGTAAGATATAGATTTGCGTGGCCACATAGTTTCCCCATGTTCTTTTCCAATCAGTTTCTACCTCCATAAGCAACCTGTCTCCTTCCCTCCACCTTTAATGAGGTATGATTGACAAATGAGTTTAAAGTATATAAGCATAAGGATTTGGTATATGTATATATTGTGACGTGATTATGACAGTAAAGTTAGTTAATACAACTGTCACCTCATATATTCAGTAGTTACCTTTTTGATTTTTATTTTCTGGTGGTGAGAACATTTTAAGATTTACTCTCTTAGTAAATTACATGTCTACAATACAGTACGGTTAACTATAGTTACCATGCTGTACATTAAATCCCAGAACTTACTCATCCTATCACTTAAAGTTCGTACCCTTTTACCAACATCTCCCCATTTCCCCCACTTGCCAGTCACTGGCAACCACCATTTAACTCTCTTTTGCTGTGAATTTCACTTTTTTAGATTCTACACACGTGAGATCATTTAGTATTCCTCTTTCTCCGTATGGTTATTTTACTTCACCTAATGCTCTTCAAATTTATCCATATTGACCCAAATGACAGGATTTCCATATGGTTGAATTCTGTCTATCATCTATCTGTCTGTCTTTCTCTGTCACACACATTTTCTTTAATCATTCATCTGCCAATGGACACATCTGTTTCCATGTCTTGGCCATTGTGGATAATGTTGCAGTGAACGTAGAGTGCAATTATCTCTTCCAGATACTGATTTCAGTTCCTTCAGATGTATACCCATACATGTATACCCATGTACACCCATGTATACCCTGATAGGTGTATTAATAGGCCTTTTTATTCACAGCTGGGCAAGAGAAACTTTAGCTGAGTCAGAAATCCTGATTCACTTGATCTGAGGGGCTGGTTTAAATGTTTGCTTAACAATTAGGGAAACAATGTTTCCTCATGTCCCCTCTCCTCTTCTTCTTCCATCTTCTGCCCTCTCATTGCATCTCTAGACATGGTTCTGTCCCTCCCTCATCTTGCAGTACATTGTTCATCTTCTCTCCAGTAGACCCTTGTTGGTCTTTCTAACCTACGCACTCAACGTGGAGAGCTCTGTAACTATTGGCCAGTTAGAAACAGAAACTAGAGCACAAAGCTATTTTCAAGTATGAGCTGGCTGAACATATGTGCCAGTTGGATAGATGTCATAACTAGGCAAGACGTGGTTTGGACCCTTACCTAAGAACTTCCCCACTCAACATTTTCTGGACTTGTGACCCCATCCACTGACCAAGATCTCTTCTTTCTGTTTAGGATGTTAGAGTCTCTGTCACAGGATAATAACAGTGTCCATTCACAACAGTTTTGTAAGGACTAAACACGTGCTGTTGTCGTGCTCAGTAGCTTCACTCACGTCTGACTCTTTGTGGCTCTATGAACTGTAGCCCACCAGGCTCCTTGTCTGTGGGATTTTCCAGACAATAATACTGGAGTGGGTTGCCATTTCCTCTTCCAGGGCATCTTCCCAACTCAGGGATTGAACTTGCGTCTCCTGCATTGCAGGTAGATTCTTCACCTCTGAGCCATCAGGGAAGACCCTAAACATAGTAGAATTTAAATTCTACTAAGTTCAGCTCCTAGAATATAGGAGATGTTCAATATCATAGCTATAACCTGAAAGTACAGAGCACTGTTTGAGTTTGTTCAATCTGGCATTTTGTGAACTTGTTTAACCATGATAGTGCTATTTCTGGAAGCATCTGTTAACATTTTAAGGAATGCTGCTGCTCTATGGAATCCAGGTTGGAAACCCTGAATTAAGAATTGAACAAAATCAAGCTGATGACTGTTCACAGTGAGTGAATAAATGAGTGCTGCTTAAACTAGAAGTTGGGCTTCCGGATCTTAGCTCAGTCCTCACCACATGTTGCTTGAACAAAAAGGAGAGGTTTCATTTTAAGATACAAGACAGAATCAAAAAGGTGGTGCTAGTGGTAAAGAACCTGCCTGCCAATGCAGGGGACATAAGAGATGTGGGTTTGATCCCTGGGTGGAGAAGATCCTCTGGAGTAGGAAATGGCAACCCACTCCAGTATTCTTGCCTGGAGAATCCCATGGATAGAGGAGCTTGGCGGGTTATAGTCCATGGGGCTGCAAAGAGTCAGACAAGATTGAGTGATCTGTCTATATGAAGCCTGGATTTTTGCTCATCTCTTCCTTCTAGTCACATCTCCAGGTGACTCAAGAAATTCAAGGAAAGCTATCTGAAGTTCTCTGGATCAGCTGTCAAGGATGTCATCAAGTTGGATAAGTTAGAATTTACATGGTCCTTCTGATTTTGGCCTTTCAGAAACAGTGAGGCCAGACACTGTCCTCCCGTGTTCCCTTATCTCTGTCTCCCTCTGTCTTGGTCATCCTGCTTCATGTCTTGGGGCTGCCTCATTGCCCAGCAGGTGCCTGCTCCCTGCCCCTGCCCTCCCACTTGGGTGGGGTGTGTTGTGCCTGACAGAGGAACTCAGATCCGTGGAAAGCGAGGCCAGTGAGTGACCAGAGCAGTGTGTGGAGGTCGGGTCCCCAAGCTTTACGGAGGCACAGGCAGTCGAGCATGGGTGGGATATCCAGGCCAAGAACAGACATTGCTCACTTGACCACCTGAAAGCCAGGGATGATTATGTCGTTAGGAAGGTGCATTTCTCAACTAAGCCTTTAAGAGCGGTGGGTGAGGAGAAGCATCCTTATATGACATGTGTGTGTGACACGTTCAAAGGGCACACATATCAGATGACTGAATTCCCTGCGTGATCCATGGGAGAATTTTAAAAAGTCATTCTTGTGCTTGTGCTCCACACCCACTAATCCCAGGAGTCCAGTTCCAGTTCCAGGAGTCCAGTTTTCCTCCACTTCGTTTCTCAAGTGGCTCTCCTGGCTGCGGTTGGTGCACAGATGTGACCTGCAAGCGCTGTGATACCTGTGGGCAGTTTGCACTGCTGTTCTCTTCATTAGAGGGACAGCCAGTTGCGGTCGCGTGGCAGATGCATGAGGGGTCAGAATCAAACTTAATGATCTCCTCAGGACTGCTGTTGTTTAAAGATCCATTTTGTCTTAGGTAATGAGAAAGAGAAAAAAAATCTGCTTATATTTGCAGGTGTCAGCCACACATTAGGCTAGCTGATTCGAGTTAATTTACCAGTCTTGGGCATTACTCTGGGGGCCAGAGCTGAGCCTGGGATGGAGACAGTCATTTATCAACTTAGGGCCCACTTCCATCCCAAAGAAGTCTGCCAGGGGATATGGTGGTTCTTTGGCCAAGCACAGGGCTGGACCCCGGCTCCCTCCTGAATCTGCTGTCTGACAGTTAGAAAGCCATTTTCCCTTTGTACTAGGATAGTGTTCTTCAGAGTTCACTAGGATAGGGAGGAAGGTTTTTCAGCTTCAGTTTCCTCAAAGCTAAAATCAGACGCAAGTGACCAAGTATGAATTCCCTGAAGGCAGGCCCAATAGAAAAGAGCAGATATTGGGGGTGTCTGCCAGTAAGAGTGAGAACTCCTCTTTTGATGTTGAAGAATTTGTGAAATCACTTGATTTATTGTTACCCTATATTAGATTTTTAATTTTATGATTCAAAGAAAATTGCATAAAAATAGATAGTATCTATATGTTTCTTGTATGGAGGTCACGTGCCTAGTGTTCATCAAATGCCTAATATCCTTTAACCTTTGACCTCCCCATGCAGCATGCCTGGGCCAATTTTCTCATCCAGTGGCCTGGGAGGGCAGGACAAGGTTCATCTTCAGGGTCTTGTTTCTCATCATTCCAGATGAAGCTGCCATTTTTCTTGCTCTGATAGGGAGAAGCAGGTCCTGGGGCATGTCTCCTCTTATTTACCTGCCATGAAAATGCCCCTGTCCCTGATGAATGGATACAGAAGCTGTTGTACATATACACAATGGAGTATTACTCAGCCATAAAAAAGAACACATCTGGGTCAGTGCTAATGAGGTGGATGAACTTAGAGCCTATTATACAGAGTGAAGTAACCCAGAAAGAGAAATAAATAGCATATTTTAACACATATATATGGACTCTAGAAAGATGGTACTGATGAGCCTGTTTGCAGGGCAGCCATGGAGATGCAGACACAAACAGACTTACGGACATGAGATCAGGGAAGGAAGGAAAAGGTGGGATGAATGGAGAGAGTAGCATGGAAACATATACACTACCATATGTAAAATAGTTGGCCAGTGGGAATTTGCTGTTTGATGCAGGGAACTCAAACTGAGGCTCTGTGACAGCCTAGAGGTATGGGATGCTGTGGGAGGTGAGAGGGAGATTCAAGAGGGAGCGGGCATAGGTATCAGTTCAGTTGCTCAGTCGTGTCTGACTCTTTGTGACCCCACGGACTGCAGCATGCCAGGCTTCCCTTTCCATCACCAATTCCCAGAGCTTGCTCAAACTCATATTCAAGTTGGTGATACCATCCAACCATCTCATCTTCTGTCGTCCCTTTCTCCTCCTGCCTTCAATCTTTCTCAGCATCAGGGTCTTTTCCAATTAGTTGCTTCATCGCATCAGGTGGCAAAAGTATTGGAGTTTCAGCTTCAGCATCAGTCCTTCCAATGAGTATTCAGGACTGATTTCCTTTAGGATTGACTGGTTTGATCTCCTTGCACTCCAAGGGACTCTCAAGAATTTTCTCCAACACCAGGACATAGGTATCCCTATGGCTGATTCATGTTGATGTATGGCAGAAACCAACCCAATATTGTAAAGCAATTATCCTTCAGTTAAAAATAGTTTTGAAAAGTATTAAAAAAAGTCTTTGTCCCTGACCACCTCTTTGACTGAAGGAGAGGTTAAAGGTCACCTTTTTTTCTAAAGACTTAAAAAATGCTGCCCAGCACCCTCCACTTTCCTCATTTGCACTGGGAACCATTGATTTGTGGTGAGGAAGGTAGGTTCACCTGATGAATACTTGAGTTCATGTGGATTCCACTAGCCAAGCCCTGGGACAGCCTCACCCTATACTCAGCTTTGGTAGGTTTCTCCCAGTTGCTTCCATCTGAGACCTTTATAGGCTTTCTTGGATATCTAGACAACCCTGGGAGCCAGATACTGCCAGGCTATTCATTCTCACTTTACAGAACAGCCGAGGCATGTAGCGTTCTCTGCTGACTTGTTTGGAACACAGCCACTGAGGAATTCACCTATGAATTTGTCTCCCCAAAAAGAAATGAGAAAAGACTCTGCCCACTGTTATAGATAGGAGCCGTGTTAGAAATGGCAACTCTTTATGGCAACAGTTAAAAAAGAACTCTGCCTGTTTTTTTTTTTTTTTTTTTTAAATTGAAGTAGAGCTGATGTACAATGTTATATGAGTTACTGGTGTCTATATAATGGTTCATGATTTTTAAAACTTTAAAATATTGGCTATATCTCCCATGTTGTACAATATATCCTTGTAGCTGATTCCATATCCGATAGTTTGTACTGCTTCAGATCAGATCAGTCGCTCAGTCGTGTCCGACTCTTTGCGACCCCATGAACTGCAGCACGCCAGGCCTCCCTATCCATCACCAGCTCTCGGAGGTCACTCAGACTCACATCCATCGAGTCAGTGATGCCATCCAGCCATCTCATCCTCTGTCGTCCCCTTCTCCTCCTGCCCCCAATCCCTCCCAGCATCAGAGTCTTCTCCAATGAGTCAACTCTTCTCATGAAGTGGCCAAAATACTGGAGTTTCAGCTTTAGCATCATTCCTTCCAAAGAAATCCCAGGGCTGATCTCCTTCAGAATGGACTGGTTGGATCTCCTTGCAGTCCAAGGGACTCTCAAGAGTCTTCTCCAACACCACAGTTCAAAAGCATCAATTCTTCAGCGCTCAGCCTTCTTCACAGTCCAGCTCTCACATCCATACATGACCACAGGAAAGACCATAGCCTTGACTAGGTGAACCTTTGTTGGCAAAGTGATGTCTCCGCTTTTGAATATGATTGTACAGAAGACAGGGATCAAGACCATCCCAATGGAAAAGAAATGCAAAAAAGCAAAATGGCTGTCTGGGGAGGCCTTGCAAATAGCTGCGAAAAGAAGAGAAGCGAAAAGCAAAGGAGAAAAGGAAAGATATAAACATCTGAATGCAGAGTTCCAAAGAATAGCAAGAAGAGATAAGAAAGCCTTCTTCAGCGATCAATGCAAAGAAATGGAGGAAAACAGCAGAATGGGAAAGACTAGGGATCTCTTCAAGAAAATCAGAGATACCAAAGGAACATTTCATGTAAAAATGGGCTCGATAAAGGACAGAAATGGTATGGACCTAACAGAAGCAGAAGATATTAAGAAGAGGTGGCAAGAATACACAGAAGACCTGTACAAAAAAGAGCTTCACGACCCAGATAATCATGATGGTGTGATCACTGACCTAGAGCCAGACATCCTGGAATGTGAAGTCAAGTGGGCCTTAGAAAGCATCACTACGAACAAAGCTAGTGGAGGTGATGGAATTCCAGTGGAGCTATTCCAAGTCCTGAATGATGATGCTGTGAAAGTGCTGCACTCAATATGCCAGCAAATTTGGAAAACTCAGCAGTGGTCACAAGATTGGAAAAGGTCAGTTTTCATCCCAATCCCAAAGAAAGGCAATGCCAAAGTTGGTCATAACTTTCCTTCCAAGGAGTAAGTGTCTTTTAATTTCATGGCTGCAGTCACCCTCTGCAGTGATTTTGGAGCCCAGAAAAATAAAGTCTGACACTGTTTCCACTGTTTCTCCATCTATTTCCCATGTAGTGATGGGACCAGATGCCATTATCTTCATTTTCTGAATGTTGAGCTTTAAGCCAACCTTTTCACTCCCCACTTTCACTCTCATCAAGAGGCTTTTTAGCCCCTCTTCACTTTCGGCCATAAGGATGGTGTCATCTGCATATCTGAGGTTATTGATATTTCTCCCAGCAATCTTGATTCCAACTTGTGTTTCTTCCAGTCCAGCATTTCTCATGATGTACTCTGCATATAAGTTAAATAAGCATGGTGACAATATACAGCCTTGACGAACTCCTTTTCCTATTTGGAACCACTCTGTTGTTCTATGACCAGTTCTAACTGTTGCTTCCTGACCTGCATACAGATTTCTCAAGAGGCAGATCAGGTGGTCTGGTATTCCCATGTCTTTCAGAATTTTCCACAGTTTATTGTGATCCACACAGTCAAAGGCTTTGGCATAGTCAATAAAGCAGAAATAGATGTTTTTCTGGAACTCTCTTGCTTTTTCGATGATCCAGCGGATGTTGGCAATTTGATCTCTGGTTCCTCTGCCTTTTCTAAATCCAGCTTGAACATCAGGAAGTTCACGGTTCACATATTGCTGAAGCCTGGCTTGGAGAATTTTGAGCATTACTTTACTAGTGTGTGAGATGAGTGCAATTGTGCGGTAGTTTGAGCATTCTTCTGCTTCTGTTAGGTCCACACCATCTCTGTCCTTTATCGTGCCCATCTTTGCATGAAATGTTCCTTTGGTATCTCTGATTTTCTTGAAGAGATCCCTAGTCTTTCCCATTCTGTTGTTTTCCTCTATTTCTTTGCATTGATCACTGAAGAAGGCTTTCTTATCTCTTCTTGCTATTCTTTGGAACTCTGCATTTAGATGTTTATATCTTTCCTTTTCTCCTTTGCTTTTCACTTCTCTTCTTTTCACAGCTATTTGTAAGGCCTCCCCAGACAACCATTTTGCTTTTTTGCATTTCTTTTCCATTGGGATGTTCTTGATCCCTGTCTCCTGTACAATGTCACGAACCTCATTCCATAGTTCATCAGGCACTCTATCTATCAGATCTAGGCCCTTAAATCTATTTCTCACTTCCACTGTATAATCATAAGGGATTTGATTTAGGTCATACCTGAATGGTCTAGTAGTTTTCTCTACTTTCTTCAATTTCAGTCTGAATTTGGCAATAAGGAGTTCATGGTCCGAGCCACAGTCAGCTCCTATTAAGAAGAGGTGGCAAGAATACACAGAAGAACTGTACAAAAAAGAGCTTCACGACCTAGATAATCATGATGATGTGATCACTGACCTAGAGCCAGACATCTTGGAATGTGAAGTCAAATGGGCCTTAGAAAGCATCACTACGAACAAAGCTAGTGGAGGTGATGGAATTCCAGTGGAGCTATTCCAAGTCCTGAATGATGATGCTGTGAAAGTGCTACACTCAATATGCCAGCAAATTTGGAAAACTCAGCAGTGGCCACAAGATTGGAAAAGGTCAGTTTTCATCCCAATCCCAAAGAAAGGCAATGCCAAGGAGTGCTCAAACTACCGAACAATTGCACTCATCTCACACGCTAGTAAAGTAATGCTCAAAATTCTCCAAGGCAGGCTTCAGCAATATGTGAACTGTGAACTTCCTGATGTTCAAGCTGGATTTAGAAAAGGCAGAGGAACCAGAGATCAAATTGCCAACATCCGCTGGATCATGGAAAAAGCAAGAGAGTTCCAGAAAAACATCTATTTCTGCTTTATTGACTATGCCAAAGCCTTTGACTGTGTGGATCACAATAAACTATGGAAAATTCTGAAAGACATGGGAATACCAGACCACCTGATCTGCCTCTTAAGAAATCTGTATGCAGGTCAGGAAGCAACAGTTAGAACTGGTCATGGAACAACAGACTGGTTCCAAATAGGAAAAGGAGTACGTCAAGGCTGCATATTGTCACCATGTTTATTTAACTTATATGCAGAGTACATCATGAGAAATGCTGGACTGGAAGAAACAGAAGTTGGAATCAAGATTGCTGGGAGAAATATCAATAACCTCAGATATGCAGATGACACCACTCTTATGGCAGAAAGTGAAGAGGGGCTAAAAAGCCTCTTGATGAAAGTGAAAGTGGAGAGTGAAAAGGTTGGCTTAAAGCTCAACATTCAGAAAACGAAGATCATGGCATCTGGTCCCATCACTGCATGGGAAATAGATGGGGAAACAGTGGAAACAATGTCAGACTTTGTTTTTTTGGGCTCCAAAATCACTGCAGATGGTGACTGCAGCCATGAAATTAAAAGACGCTTACTCCTTGGAAGGAAAGTTATGACCAACCTAGATAGCATATTCAAAAGCAGAGACATCACTTTGCCAACAAAGGTTCGCCTGGTCAAGGCTATGGTCTTTCCTGTGGTCATGTATGGATGTGAGAGCTGGACTGTGAAGAAGGCTGAGCGACGAAGAATTGATGCTTTTGAACTGTGGTGTTGGAGAAGACTCTTGAGAGTCCCTTGGACTGCAAGAAGATCCAACCAGTCCATTCTGAAGGAGATCAATCCTGGGATTTCTTTGGAAGGAATGATGCTAAAGCTGAAACTCCAGTATTTTGGCCACCTCATGCGAAGAGTTGACTCATTGGAGAAGACTCTGATGCTGGGAGGGATTGAGGGCGGGGAGGAGAAGGGGACGACAGAGGATGAGATGGCTGGATGGCATCACTGACTCGATGGATGCGGGTCTGAGTGACCTCCGGGAGCTGGTGATGGACAGGGAGGCCTGGCGTGCTGCGGTTCATGGGGTCGCAAAGAGTCGGACACGACTGAGCGACTGATCTGATCTGATCTGATCTTGAGCATTCTTTGGCATTGTACTGCTTAATCCTCTGTATTACTTCTCCTTCCTTTCTTCTCCCCACTGGTAACCACTAGTTTGTTCTCTATATCTGTGAGTCCACTTTGAAAAAGAACTAGATTTCTATTCTGCCTTCCCCATGATGGAGAATTAAAAAGAAACCACATGAGCAGACAGACATGGCTAACAGGTATTGTCAGAGAGGAAAGTCAAAGGCAAAAATAGCTTTCTTTTACATGGAATAGCCCCACTCCAGAGGATAAAATCAAGGGAATTGAGATGAAATGAAGGGAGAGCATGCTTCCTTGTTCTGGCACACTCCCCAGAATGAATGAAAGATGGTGAATGATGATCATCTTATTTGAATGATAAAAGCAAATCATTATTACCCTGGAGCTGGTCCCTTCTTGGGGGTTAACTTCACAGCTGCCTTGTGTGGAATCCATCTACGAACCCATGGGGAGTGGTGGTGCTGTGTAGGGAGACTGTAGACTCTTAGGGATCACGGACTGTATGGTTCTCTTAACTCCATTTGGTGTCCAGCAGGGGAATGGCTACATTTGCAAATATAGTGAAGGCTTCTTTCTTGCTGGAAAGTGAAAGTGAAAGTGTGTTAATCGTACAGTTGTGTCTGACTCTTTGCAACCCCACGGACTGTAGCATGCTAGACTCCTCTGTCCATGGGATTCACAGGCAAGAATACTGGAGTGGGTAGCTGTTTCCTTCTCCAGGGGATCTTCCCGACCCAGGGATCAAACCTGGGTCTCCCACATTGCAGGCTGATTCTTTACTGTCTGAGTCACCAGGGAAGCCCTGGCTAGAAATGAGGCTTAATACAAGAACAGGTCAGTCAGAAGAGGGAATCCTATTTTCTTCTGTTGGTAATGACAGCATGCTCTGTCAGTCAGGATTTTGAAGTTTGGGTGTTGTTCTGACCAGAGGCAGGGGGTAGATCAGATAAACTTATAAAGCCTTTCAGCCTGGAAGTCCAGTGGAAAGAGTTCCAAAGGCAACTTAATACTCTGGATTTATTTTTCTCCCTCGCTTTTTACAAAAATTTGCACTTCCAATTTACAGTGTCTATAATGTGCTAACGGGCTTTCCTCCCATTAAAAAACACGTGTGGATGTGAGAATGTTTCTCCTTAAGAAAAGACGGTCTCTGGGGCTTTGCTTCTGGCTTGAGATCCTATGAGGTAGGTGTGATGAAACCTCCCCCGCAGTGGGTGGGGGTGTGAGTGAACCTCACTGGGGGCCAGCAGCTCTCCTGCTAATTTTGGCAGGAGAGGGAGACACTCAGCTACTTGGCGAGGAAAGAAAGCAAATTTTGTGATTCATTTGCAAATCGAGATAAAATGAGTTTTCAGACATGTGTTCAGAGCCTGTCTATTCTCTTCTGCCATTAAACCTGTGTGTGTGTGTGTATGTGTGTGTGTGTGTGTGTGTGTATGTAGTAGTAGTAGTAGTTTCTCAGTTGTATCTGACTCTTTGTGACCCCATGGACTGTGGTTCGCCAGGCTCCTCTGTCCATGGAGTTCTCCAGGCAAGAATACTGGAGTGGGTTGCCACTCCCTTCTCCAGGGGATCTTCCCAATGCAGGGATCGAACCCAGGTCTCTTACATGGCAGGCAGATTCTTTACTGTCTGAGCCACCACGGAAACCCTTAAACCTGTTAGGACAGAAGTAATGCAAGTTCACGTTTTTCAGTCAAATCATTGTTCTTCCCATTCTGGTGCTTTGGGTGGCCAGTGGCAGCATGGTGGCCTGGGATTAGGATTAAGAAGAAGAAGAAGAAGGAGAGAGAGTCGTGGACAGGGAATGTCTAGCAGCTGAAACTTTACAGTCTGTGTGGAGGCTGTCTTAGGCTCCTGGAACAAGGAATATAGATGGAAAGCTTCCAGAATACTAGAAGGTTGTGAGAGAGTGATGCTCTTTAGGTCCTCAAAGTAAGGAGTCGATTAGATCAGAGCTTTTTAAAAGCACCTTATATTCACCATATTCCACCATTCTGTGATTCTTCCCACTATAGCTGGGTGATTTTTATATAATTATCAAAGAGAAGATAGATCTTTTGAAAAAATATTTTTTATTGTAGCTTGAGAATTAAATCATGCAGCTCAAGTCCACTCATGAACTCATTAGCATACGTACTTTCTCAAGCCATGATGACTTCATGGGCTAAGGGAAAATTTCATTCCTTTGGAAAATTGAATTAGCATAGTCAAATCAGCAGAAAATTATCTTTGACTAGTAGGTGTTATTTCTACACCATTGTGCTTTGCCTAAAAACATAATGACTCTGAGATTGTAGCTTGATGGCTAAGCAATAGAGCCAGTGTCTGCCATTTTTCTTTGACAGTCCCAAGAACTGTTGTAGATGTTTTACACACACTTGTTCGTTTAATCACCAGAAGAGCTCTAGGAGATAAGTTGATACTAAACTCTCATTTAATTGATAAGGAAATTGAAGATTAAAGAGATCAGGCAACCTGTCAAGGCTTGGATTAAACCTTGGGTGTAGCGGCTAAGTGAGGGCTCTCCTGTAAACTCTGCTCGCCTGTGCTCTGCCTCTCCCAGGGGGTCAGTAAAACTGACCAGCTGCACTCATCATACTTGGGTGGAATTAAGGATGTGACATCGTGGAAGATCCCTGTTTGGGATATGAAAGCATGAACAGGGAGTCTTAGTTTCCATGAAAGTGGGTCAGTAAGATATGCTGTAACAGTAAGTAGATTACTTATATTCTGAACACTGCTATTAGGAATTAGAAGCCTAGCAAGATCCCTAGGTTTATAATTCTGTCTCCAAACGATAAGAACAAAAGGTAACAGTGAGTATTGATGTTTACAGATTTTATATCTGCTAATTCATTTAAAATGACAACAACCCCTTGAGATAGCTGCAGCTATCTTCCTCATTTTCCAGATGGGGAAAACTGAGACCCAGAGTGGTGTAGAAATAGCCAGGAAGTGGCAGAGCTGGATATGAACCCAGGCTGTTTAAGCATTATTCTAGCCTGCCTCTCAGCAGCAGTACTCGGCTTTGGCGATTCTGAAATATTTGCTTCTGTGATGCATGTAGGACCTAGTCCTTCAGAGTAGGATGAGGCTGAGAAGAACTGGACGTTGAGCTATGTCTTCTGTGAATGTTCGTGTATTTGAACCAGGTGGCTCTCCTCCTCTGGGTTTTTTTTTTCTAGGGATGGGGCAGGAATGCCCCTCACAGGGCTTCCTTGTGGTTGTCTGTGGGATACCCAATTCACCCTGATGAATGGAATTGTGTTCTTGACACTGTCTTCTGAAATAAGAAGGCTGGAATTTGGGGGTACTCTTCTACAGAATCTGTAACTCTTAAGTGTTTCAAGATTGTATTTGCTCATTTCATCTTCAGTGAACATGAATGGGTTTAAATGTGGTATCAGAACTTGCCAAACGGTGCTTATAGAAGGAAACAGGCTCAGAAAGATTAAGTGACTTCTCCAATTTCACACGAAGTTGTACGTTGCTGAGTGCAAAGGCTATCTTACTTGAGCCAGGACTCAACTGAGATAAACCAACGGCCTGTTTCTGCTCTTGTCCTTGGAGCTTGGCAGGGACCGGAAGTAGGGAGGACTCAGATGCACTGGAACTACTCAGAACACAAATTGGAAAGAGAAACTGAGATGCTGATGCTGATGCTGATAGAAGAGAGGACAGAGAGGGGATAGCCACACCCACTCCTCTTTGCACACTCAGGCATCTGTGCTTCTCAACTAGGCAGGTGGTAGTATTTGAATATGAATGAATGGATCCCTACTGTCCCTTCGGTTCTGCTCCATATTCAGAGCGTGGAAAGCACAGGGGTTGGTGAGGGTGGAGAAGACCTCAATGGGGAGATGGCTTCAGGTAGAAAGCAGACGTGGGAGTAGAGGGCACGTGTTCAGAGGTATCCGTGGGCAAAGGCCGATTGCACCTGGAATACTTAACCTGGCCCACAGGTACATTTTTCTTAACTTCGGTAATATCTTGTCTTTTCTCCAAATTCTCAAATGGGGAAAGGGTTTTCCCGACATGAGCCAGTGCCAGGAAAATTGTAGCCTTTTCTTTCTTTGTTGCTCTTCTGCACACTTCTGCCATTGCCATGGGCTTCAGGCCTAACCTGTTAACCATTTGGATTCTCTCACATTATTCCTGAACATGAGCCATGTGGTGTCTGGGCTCACCCACCTGGGCTTTCCTTTCCAGGTGAACATGTTTGTTGAAGGATTCCATGATGCCATCCTCCTCTACGTCCTGGCTTTACGTGAAGTACTCAGAGCTGGTTACAGTAAGAAGGATGGAGGGAAAATTATCCAGCAGACTTGGAACCGAACATTTGAAGGTGAGGATTCAGTCTACAAGCTCACAGTGTTCTGCTGCCAATCAAGTTGCTTTTTTTCCTGGTTCTGTTTTTCTCTCTTACAACTATGGGACCTTGCTAGTATCTTAGTTTTCCCAGGTATAAAAGGATAATAAGTCATGATCAACCTACTTCACAGGCTTGTGAAAATTAAATGAAATAAAGCTTATGAAAGTGTTTTGAAGGAGTCCCACTGAAATAGGAAGCACCTTGTCTCCTGACGGCAACAATTCTTTGCTAAGTCACTTCAGTCATGTCCGACTCTTTGCAACTCCTGGATTGTAGCCCATCCGGCTCCACTGTCCATGGGATTTTCCAGGTGAGACTACTGAAGTGGGTTGCCATGCCCTTCTCCAGGAGATCTTCCTGACCCAGGGATCGAATCCCAGTCTCCTGTGTCTCCTGCACTGGTGTGTGTGTTCTTTACCTCTTTGTCACCCCTAGTGTCACCTGGGAAGCCCCTAGGCTTCTTTAAACTTGTCATAAGCCTCATTCACAGCAATCAGTTTGTGAAGAGTTCTGTGGTCAGTTTTAGAAAAAATTATCCCAGATACACTTTCCTCTGTTCCAAACATCTGGAGGTTTGAGATGATGAGCAGGTCCAGTTGAGCTCTCTGCTTTTAATTTTTGAAATGGTGAATACTGGTTGTTGCTTTCTTAGGAACAGAGGAATTATAAGAACAACAGCAAAAGAAATGGCATGTCATCTCCTCACTCAAGCAATTTTGTTGACATTTAAAAATTGTACAAGAGCGAGACTATTCTTGGCTGGAAAGTTAAACACTACAAAAATGTACAAAATGAAAAGTGAAAGTTTTCCTTTCCACCCTAGTCCCCTCTCCCCAGTGTGATGGCTATTAAAAATTTCCTATGATTCAGCCTAAAAATATTCTATGCCTCCTGCCAGCACATATGCATTTGTATATCTTATCTAAAAAATTTACACAAAAGGGTCATACTAGGAATGCCATTCCTCATCTTAGCTTTTTCACTTGTATGTCAAGCAGAAGAATTTTCCATATGAGCACTCATAAATTCAGCACATTTTAAAATGATGGTTCCACATGTTCCCACTGTTTGGCTGTACAAGGATTTCTTTACCCAGTCTCCTATTGATGGACACTTTACTTGTCTAGTTTTTGCTATTATGCAAAATGCTATCGTGAGGTTACACATCTTGATTAATTTCTGTGAGTACACCCAGCAGGGAACATTCTTAGTCATGGCCTATCTGGGTCCAAAATTATATTGGTGCCTTTTAAAGTGTGTTGTTGTTCTGTCACTAAGTTGTGTCCAACTCTTTGCGACTCCAGGGACTGCAGCATGCCAGGGTTCTCTGTCCCTCACCATCACCTAGAGTTTGCCCAAGTTCATGTCCATTGAATTGGTGATGCCATCCAACCATTTCATCCTCTGTTGTCCCCTTCTCCTGGAGGAGGGAATGGCAAACCACTAAAGTATACTTGCTGTGAGAACCCCATGAACTGTATAAAAAGGCAAAGTACATTAGATATTGCCAAAGAGCTTCTAGAAAGGTCTACTAGTCCATATTATTGCTGCTACTGCTGCTGCTGCTACGTCGCTTCAGTCGTGTCCAACTCTGTGCGACCCCATAGACGGCAGCCCATCAGGCTCCACTGTCCCTGGGATTCTCCAGGCAAAAACACTGGAGTGGGTTGACTTCCCTGGTGGCTCAGATGATAAAGCGTCTGTGTACCATACGGGAGACCCAGGTTCGATCCCTGGGTTGGGAAGATCCCTTGGAGAAGGAAATGGCCATCCACTCCAGTACTATTGCCTGGAAAATCCCATGGACAGAGGAGTCTGGTAGGCTACAGTCCATGGGGTCGCAAAGAGTCGGACATGACTGAGCGACTTCACTTTCACTTTCACCTTCTCCAATGCATGAAAGTGAAAAGTGAAAGTGAAGTTGCTTAGTCATGTCCGACTCTTAGCAACTTCATGGACTGCAGCCTACCAGGCTCCTCCGTCCATGGGATTTTCCAGGCAAGAGTACTGGAGTGGGGTGCCATTGCCTTCTCCGATATTATTGCTAATGATGTATAAAATAGTAGTTTCCTCTCACATCAGTTCAGTTCAGTTCAGTTGCTCAGTCGTGTCCGACTCTTTGCAACCCCATGAACCGCAGCACACCCGGCCTCCCTGTCCATCACCAACTCCCGGAGTTTACCCAAACTCATGTCCATTGAGTCAGTGATGCCATCCAACCATCTCATCCTCTGTCGTCCCCTTCTCTTCCTGCCTTCAATCTTCCCCAGCATCAGGGTCTTTTCAAATGAGTCAGCTCTTTGCATTAGGTGGCCAAAATATTGTAGTTTCGGCTTCAACATCAGTCCTTCCAATGAACACCCAGGACTGATTTCCTTTAGGATGGACTGGTTGGATCTCCTTGCAGTCCAAGGGACTCTCAACAGTCTTCTCCAACACCACAGTTCAAAAGCATCAATTCTTCGGTGCTCAGCTTTCTTTATAGTCCAACTCTCACATCCATACATGACTACTGGAGAAACCATAGCCTTGACTAGATGGACCTTTGTTGACCAAGTAATGTCTCTGCTTTTTAATGTGCTGTCTAGATTGGTCATAACTTTCCTTCCAAGGAGTAAGTGTCTTTTAATTTCATGGCTGCAATCACCATCTGCAGTGATTTGGGAGCCCCCCAAAATAAAGTCAGCCACTATTTCCACTGTTTTCCCATCTATTTCCATGAAGTGATGGGACCAGATGCCATGATCTTAGTTTTCTGAATGTTGAGCTTTAAGCCAACTTTTTCACTCTCCTCTTTCACTTTCATCAAGAGGCTCTTTAGTTCTTCTTAACTTTCTACCATAAGGGTGGTGTCATCTGCATATGTGAGGCATATTTCTCCCGGCAATCTTGATTCTAGCTTGTGCTTCATCCAGCTCAGTGTTTCTCATGATGTACTCTGCATATAGGTTAAATAAGCAGGGTGACAATATACAGCCTTGAAGTACTCCTTTTCCTATTTGGAACCAGTCTGGTGTTCCATGTCCAGTTCTAACTGTTTCTTCCTGACCTGCCATAAGTCAAAAATGAGGATGAGACTCCATATTTGAACACCCAGTTGCTGGAGCCCTGGGAACATCAACTTCATATTCACTCACTCATTCATTCATTCATCAGGTATTCTTGAGCACTTCCTATGTGCCAGGCACTGGGTTAGTTCAGTTCAGGTCAGTTCAGTCACTCAGTCATGTCTGACTCTTTGCAACCCCATGAATCGCAGCACGCCAGGCCTCCCTGTCCATCACCAACTCCCAGAGTTCACTCAGACTCACGTCCATCGAGTTGGTGATGCCACCCAGCCATCTCATCCTCTGTCATCCCCTTCTCCTCCTGCCCCCAATCCCTCCCAGCATCAGTCTTTTCCAATGAGTCAACTCTTCACATGAGGTGGCCAAAGTACTGGAGTTTCAGCTTTAGCATCATTCCTTCCAAAGAAATCCCAGGGCTGATCTCCTTCAGAATGGACTGGTTGGATCTCCTTGCAGTCCAAGGGACTCTCAAGAGTCTTCTCCAACACCACAGTTCAAAAGCATCAATTCTTCGGCGCTCAGCCTTCTTCACAGTCCAACTCTCACATCCTTACATGACCACAGGAAAAACCATAGCCTTGACTAGACAGACCTTTGTTGGCAAAGTAATGTCTCTGCTTTTGAATATGCTATCTAGGTTGGTCATAATTTTTCTTCCAAGGAGTAAGCACTGGGTTAAGGGGCTGATAACTCAGCAGTAAAGTAAAGATGTTCCTTGCAGTCAGCTGAGCTTCTGTGGAATAAATACACCACTTCAGGGGCTGGAAAGTGAATCAGGTTAAGGGAGATAGAAAGTTATGGGAGGGATATAGTAGGGCTACTAATTTAAATAGAGTTCAGCGAAGGTCTCTCTGATAAGTGGCAGTTGGGTACAGACCTCAGGGAACTGAGATATATGACACAGCTATTTAGGAGAGAATAGTCTAGAGATGGCAGCAAACACAGAGACCCTGAGTATAGCTGGGGAACAGTGGCGAATGCCCTGGGAAGAGCCTGTGGGCCTGTGTGGCTAAAGCAGTATGGGAGTTGCAGTGTGAAGTGAGCCAGAGACGGTGTGAAGTAGGACCAGACCCTGTGGGCCTGGAAGCTGCATTGAGGACCTTGAATGAGATGGAAGCCAGTAGAGGGTGTCAAGGGAAACAAGATCTGTCTTGAGTCTTTAAAAGGGAGCCCTCTGGGATCTGGGTGGAAAATAAACTGTAGGGTGTGTACAGATGTGACAGTTGGACCACAAAGAAGGCTGAGCACTGAAGAATTGATGCTTTCAAATTGTGGCGCTGGAGAAGACTCTTGAGAGTCCCTTGGACAGCACAGACATCAAACGAGTCAATCCTAAAGGAAATCAACCCTGAATATTCATTGGAAAGACTGATGCTGAAGCTCCAATACTTTGGACACCTGATGTGAAGAGTCAACTCATTGGAAAAGATCCTGATGCTTGGAAAGATTGATGGCAAGAGGAGAGGGGGGTGACAGAGAATGAGATGGTTGGATAGCATCACTGACTCAATGGACATGAGTTTGAGAAACCTCAGGGAGATAGTGAAGGATAGGGAAGCCTGGTGTGCTACAGTTCATGGGGTCACAAAGAGTAGGACACGACTTAGCAACTGAACAACAATGCCAGTGGATATCATCTGAGGACCACTGATATACAGGTTACTAACCAGGCCAGAAAACCAGCATTAGCCTAGCCACTGGCTGTCACCTCAGTCCTTTCATTTTCTCCTTGGTCACCTGTACCAAGAGGGGTTGGATCAGCTGATGACTGATAAAGGCCCTTTGAGTTCTGCATCATGCCAACAATTTGAGCCCTTGAATGTACTGGGTCTGTGCCTATCTGCCTTACCAAGATTAGATTCATACTGTGTTTGAATGAACACAGTATGGGGCACATACTGTGCTTCTCACTTAGGACTCTCCTCTACTCTACTGCCTCACCTTGTCCTTGGTCATTAGAAAGGGTAAGATGGTATAGAGGGGTCAGGTTCCAGCGAGAATTGTCTGGGCAGCAGCTGTGGTGACAGTTGGTGGATTTCATTTCTCCTCGCTAGTTTTAGTAGATGCCACATCTTACTCTAACCTAAAGTGGCATCTGCTTTAACTTTGAACAGATTGTAGGATGTGAACAAATCAAATAACCCTTCAGGGTTGTCTTGCTTGACCTCTGACAGCTTTAGCTGAGGAGCTCAAGTCAAATGAGATCAGTCAGGGGTCATATTAGGACAGAATCAAATTTCCCAGAAGTTGTGTCCCATGCCCTGAGAGCTGGCATGTGTGGATACAACCTTGGTAGGCCACATCCCGTTCCTAGCTCTTCCTCTCTGCATGGTGTGGTCATTTGCTCTTGGTCTTCCAAGGGAGGTTGTTAAGGGAAGGGCAGGTGCCCATGATGGCTAGAACTCAGTTTTGCATAAAGGGCATGGACTAAATTGTCCTGTGGGCCAATCTGAGGCTTCCTTTCTAGAGCTGGGTCTACACAGGCAATACTAAATGAGTCCCAGAATAATCAACTGTATAGTTCAGTCCAAACTTAGAATCTCATCTGTCCAATGTAAAGATAACTGAAGCCAAGCTAAGTGTTGACCTTGAATTGTTTGGGGAGCTCGTTCTATTTGCTAAACAATGATCAACCTGAGGGTAAACCCCCAAAGAACTATAAAAAAATCCCCAACTGTTCTAAAATTAAAAACAATTAAAATTTTAATAGTCACTGTAAGTGACCACTAAGTTGTCAAAGGAAAAATACTCTGGATGTTATTTTACAAATTTGGATTTTATTACCCTGAAACTTATGACCGACTCTCAAGACTTTCAATAAATGGCCTGGGAAGAAGCTGAATTTCCTCACTGTGGGAGAGGTCAGGGTGACAGGGTAAATAGGACTGTGGCTCAAACCCTGGGCTTCACTTCAGGCCAATAGAAAGGAGGGTAGATAGTCCAATTACTTATGTACAGGAAAATTCTGCTGTCAGCCTGACACTCTCACCTTATGTAGAATACTCTCAGGTGAAGTCTCACTTGCTAATTGGCCACCCTGAGAGTTCACACCCCATTTCTTGGCAGAACTGTAATAGCTTAAAGTGTAATGAGGTCTTGGATTACTAGGGCCACCTTGTCTTATAAAATACTCTGCAAAACACTTAGCAGAACACACCATCATAAACACCTCCAAACAGAACAGCATATGGTTTTGGACAGCCAGTATGTTTGGAGATACATCTGTATCTATTTTTCAGTGACTTTCATTACTTAAAAGTTGTATAGACTGTCAAGGATAAGCCAGCTTGAGATACGTGTATCCTCTGTAAGCAGTCTCTATTAAGAAGACAAAAAAAAAAAAAAAAACCAAATTAGGATGAATAGTATTTTTCTGTTTCCGGCAAAATAGACCGAAGTCTGGAAAAATCAGAGGGCCTTCAAACCACAACCCAGAGCAGAGCAAACCCAAATACTTGCTCTCTCCAAACCACACTAGAGGATGGAACTTTCCCTTGGGACTCCTTTTCCCAGACATTCATTTTATTTCCGGTGAGAACCAAATCAATAGAGACCCCAATTAAGAACTCTACTGAACTTTGCCACAGTTTAAAATGAAAGAAAACAAATACTTAGGATGCGGCTGACACATATATTCTCTTACTTAGTTAAGGAAAATGACAATATAGACATATTGAATATCAGCTGATGATATATACATGTTCGCTTTTATTGATTAGCTTCTGTAAGCCACCATTGCTGGCCTAAGCAAGCCTAACCCTTTGCGTGGCACTCCGGGCCCTCCACGCTCTGGCCTCCCTGCTCCAGGTTTAGAGCTCACTGTTCTCTTCCATACACATGGGCCACCTCCCCCCAAACCCCTCTGTCCCCTGATTCCTTTCAGCTTTTGTGCCTTTGTAAATACTCGCAAGGCTGTCTTTCTGCCTAGAACACTCCCACACCCTGCTGGCTGCGTGTCCAAATCAGAGGCTTCACCAACATGTCTACTAAAGGCCTACTCTTCTACTGGGTCCTCTGCGAGTTTCCAGCTAGATGTTCCAGCCTGTCCCCTGAATGGTGTGGACACCATCCTAGGTCCTCTCCCAGATTCCAGGCATAGCGATAGTAATAACAAAAGAAGAAAACAACTGACTTCGCTGAAACCCACAAGTACTTTACCTGTGTTAGCTCCCTTAATCTTTTCAGCAGCCTCTTGGTAGAAAGGTACTTTTTTTTCCAGTTCTGGAAACTGGGGCTCAGAGGTCTAAATCCTTGCCCAAGGTCACAGAGCTAGGAAATGTGAAAGCTTGGATTCAGATGCAGGTGGTCAGATTCCCGCGCCAACAAGATAAATTCCTAGTCCAGGCTGCTTTTGTCTTGAGCAGACATCTTTGCCTCTGCTTCAGGATTGAATTCAGCCCCTAGTAATTGCTGGATAAACAATGAATGATTTATTGTATCTATAGGAGATGATGAGTGTTAACTAAACTCATTTCACAATACTTTTGTCAAACCTTTATGATAGACTCTTGAAACTTACACAGTGAGACACGTGGATTACATCTCAATTTAACTGGAAAACAAAGATAAAGCCCCTCAAAGGTTAGATGCATGAACACAAGTGGGATAAACTAGCTCTTCTTTGATTCTCGGCCCCCATTACCTGTGAAGCAGGCCCTCAGCTCTCCTGTGCATTCAAGGAGCCCACACGGAAGCACATTCACTGAATCCTGGCCCTGGAACAGGTTTTCCTTTGTAATGTTTGTCCAGTGATAACATGAACCCATGACAAGTCTAGGAACGTGCTACAACTCTGCTTCCTACTCTGCATTAAAAAAAAAAAAATTAATACAAAACTCTGGGATAAGCATACTGCTTTCAGGATTAGCCTTAGCCTTTTTTTTTTCTCCTTTAACATATTCCCCAAAAAAGGTCATTTGTTTCTTTTTCTTTTCATTTTTAAAAGGAGAAATGTTAAGAATTTAGGAATGCAGACACAGATGAAATTACAATGTCTTTCTAAATGCCAACAAAAATGCTCCGAGTCTGATGAGATTCCCTGTGGCATGAGTTTGTTTAAAAAATTCTGTCAATTCATTTTCTTGTTTTTGTTGGCGGACAGAGGTATTTTAAATAACCAACTGGAGCTCCTTGCATCTCATCTCCTAGGTATTGCTGGGCAGGTGTCCATAGATGCCAACGGAGACCGCTATGGGGATTTCTCCGTGATTGCCATGACTGACACAGAAGCGGGTACCCAGGAGGTAAGCAGATGGGACCGCCACCCCAGCCTCCTCTGCTTGTTGAGATTCCAAGAAATGTATTTGTCCTGGTATCCAAACAGCTGCCCCCAAAGCAGCTTCCAAATAAAAGTGAGCTGAACACTGGGTGTTTCCAAGTGAGGGGATTTCCTTCTGGCGGAGGGTATCAGGGAAGGCTTTAGGAAGTGGTTCCTTGTTTATCCTAAGTGGAGACATCCTACCTTTCAAGTGGCCGAGAATCACACCTCAGCCCTAAGTTGCAGGACAGCATCATTGGATAAGAAACTTAAAGTGAATTTGTGTATTTATTTCTTCCCTTAAAATTTGAAAAAAAAATTTTTTTTTGGCAGGGAGTGGTTACAAACTGGACCATGCATTAATGTGTCAAAGGATGATAGAGTTTCAGGATAGCATCACTAGAAAGAAAAGGGTGCCCTGGACATAGAGATGAGTCTCTGACACTTACTGGGGTATGAGCTCTCTGCCTCAGCTTCCTTGGCTGTAACAAGATCGTTATATCTCCCTTGCTGACCTCACATGGTGGTCACGAGCACCAGATGAAGTGGAACCTGGGGAAGTATTATATAAATTTTGCATGATAAGCATATAAATAGAGGATGTGAATCTACCGTGTTTGAGGTCAGATGATGCAGTTCCTTCTTTAATTCTCTGATGGCTCTCACCCAGGGTTGACGACTGCTGTCACACTTCCTGTGACCTGGCATGAAGGACTTGCTGTTCTTCTCTTTGTCCACATGGACCTGGCCTCTATGGGAGGGGCCAGGCCACCAGGATCTGTACTGGCTACCTTTGCTGTAAGATTTTTTTACCCTCAATGATCTGAGTCTCATGTATATTCTAGTCTCTACTCTATAAAAGATGGTTAGTAATAGTCTATTGGAGAAGGCAATGGCACCCCACTCCAGTACTCTTGCCTGGAAAATCCCATGGATGGAGGGGCCTGGTGGGCTGCAGTCCATGGGGTCACTAGGAGTCGGACACGACTGAGCGACTTCACTTTATTTTTTCACTTTCATGCATTGGAGAAGGAAATGGCAACTCACTCCAGTGTTCTTGCCTGGAGAATCCGAGGGACCAGGGAGCCTGGTGGGTTGCCGTCTCTGGGGTCGCACAGAGTCGGACAAGACTGAAGCGACTTAGCAGCAGCAGCAGCAGCAGTAATAGTCTATATTAGAGAGGGTCATGGTGAGGACTCAGGTGTGAACGTGTGTAAAGTACTTGGTACATTCTCAGTACATACCAGTGACTGTTGGAGTTTGTTGATTATCTAGAATTCTTTTCATTCCAACATGAGAACCTGTGGGGCCTCTTTCAGGAGAGAGAAGGCAGGGGGTGTCCCGGTCCCCCAGGAGCAGAGTGCTGCTGTCGAGACAGTAGGGAGGTGGATCCTGAGAACCTGGGTGCATAGGTAGTGCTAGATCAGGGATCGGTACCTGATGAAACAGTTATTTAAACCAGAAGCTGAGGGTAACACTTGAACTGAGCTATAAAAGAATACTGATTTTTCAGAGGCCACAGGAACTAAATGAAAAGAGTTCAGCTTAGAGGTGGTGTGCAAATAGGATGTGTTCAACAGAGAGGAGAAGGTAACCCTCAAAGTCAAGATGGAGAAGAGCCTTCGAACCAGAGGAAGGTGCCATGGAAGGTTCTTAAAGAGGCTCTCTGATGCATGAGTTCTGTGTCAAGCTTCACTGACCCGGGAATAAGATGGGTTGTGAACTCCCTCTTCTTGGAACAAACTGGGGCCTGACAGATGGTTGACCTGCAGGCTGGAGGGGCACCACTCTCTCCCAGGAGCAAGGGGAAAGCCATACCTTCCGAGGTCACTGCTTTCTATATAACCACCTTCCCCACCATGGGGAGCCCGTGCTTTCTAGATTATGCTCACTTTACAAGCACTGTTGGCACTTTGATTTACAAAGATTTCAGAAACACACTACTGTAGTCAGCCTGGAGGGTCTGGGGGCCTACTCCGGGCCTCCTTTGCAGAGAACTTCGACCTTTGAGTTTGTGCCTTTTTTTTCCTTTTATATAGGTTATTGGTGATTACTTTGGAAAAGAAGGTCGTTTTGAAATGCGGCCGAATGTCAAATATCCCTGGGGACCTTTAAAACTGAGAATAGATGAAACCAGAATGGTGGAGCACTCGAACAGCTCTCCTTGTAAAGCATGTAAGTTTAGAGACTTAATTCGCTCTGTGTTTCATGGTCTGCAGTATCCATATAACACAGGGGTCATTCAGGACTTCCTGTTCTGAAACAACAGATTTCTGTCTCTGATGTGGTAAAATCCACAGCAACAGTTCACAAACCGGCATCCACCTTCATCACAGGCTTCTAGATCCTTCTTCCCTTCTATCCTTTTCCAAGATGGTAGAAGGCGTCTTCCTATTTTTACATCTCTTACCATTATCTGTTATTATTTGAGGTTTTATACTTTTAGGGAAAATTAAAATATCAAATACTAAATGTCACTGGCTATTCATCTATTGTTTCCAAGTTTATATTTATTCTCTTACCCACCCAGAACCAAACAATGTTTCTTAGACACCTAAAAATTTACAAATTAGCAAGTGAATGTAAAATATGTTATTTATGAGTAGCCTTGTCATAAATGTAGAAGCAAGTGGAGGTTCTTATAAGAAGCTTACAAACAGGAAAGTGGTTGGAAACCATTGCTTTAGAAAGACTCTTTGATAAGCAAAGTGGGAGAATTAAGTGAGTATCGACCTTTCAGGGAAGTAGTTCACTTTAATATCTGGTGGCTCAGACAGTAAAGAATCTGCCTGTGATGAGGGAGACCTGGGTTCAATCCCTGGGTCAGGAAGATCCCTTGGAGGAGGGCATGGTAATCCACTCCAGTATTCTTGCCTGTTGAATCCCCATGGACAGAAGAGCCTGGCAGACTACAGTCCATGGGGTCACAAAGAGTTGGATACGACTGAGCGACTTTAACTCACTCATTCACTCGTTCACTCACTCACTCACGTGTGCTCCTTATGTTTTGGGAACAGTCTTCAAACTGTGATGTATCTGTGTATATGCAATAAGTGGAAAGGCATAAATGTGTTAAGAACACAGTCTCTGGAGTTTTTGGGCCTGGATTTGAAATCCCATCGTGGTCACTTACTGTGACCTCAGGATCATTTCTTCATTTCTTTAAGACTCAGTTCTCTCAGAAGTAAAATGAAAGAAATGTACCCAACTCTCAGGAATGCTTTGAGGATTAAATACAAGAATGTGTTAAAGACTGTGTCCTAAACTCTTTCTACACAAGCTAGCTATTTATCATTTTTATGTAATATCTGGGACACTACAGAACTTGGTTGTTTCAAATTGTTACATTTTCACAAAGCTTTATAAGATAGTTTGACGTGAAACTCTGGCTTTGGTGAGAGAACATCTAAAAACAGAACATTAACCCAATAGATTTTTCACCAAATCTCCCAGCACTTGGAAGTGTCATCATCCATCTGTGAAAATGAGGAGAGCCGGCTCAGTCCCACGGTCCAGGTGGTTGTCCCCTCTGCCTGGAAACTCAAAAGAATGTGCATAGATCTGAAAACTTCAGTTTGCAGTTGTCCTCAAATCCTTCTTGAACCTGCTCTGTTCCCATTGTGCTCACTGTTTTTGTAATAGTTTGTTTATCTAGTATTTTCTAAAGTGCTTTTAAGCTTTGCACTTGGTAAAAAAAAACCAAACCCATACGAAATCACCAGCACCACCACCACGACCACCACTACCACTGCCATCACCATTACCACCACCACCACCACCACGAGTACCACCACCACCACTGCTACCATCACCATGACCATGTCCACCACTACCACCATGCCGTCACTGTCACCACTACCACGACCATGACCACCACCAACCACCATGACCATGACTACACCACTGCCACCACCACCACCACCATGACCACCACCACCATGACCACCACTGCTACCATCACCATGACCATGACCACTACCACCACCATGCCGTCACTGTCACCACCATCATGACCACGACCACCACCAACCACCATGACCACGACTGCACCACTGCCACCACCAACACCACCATGACCACGACTGCCACCACCACTACCATTGCCATCACCACCACTACCACCACTCCTGTGACCATGACCACCACCACCACCACGACTACTACCACCATGACCACCACTGCTACCATCACCATGACCATGACCACTACCACCAGTACGCCATCACTGTCACCACCATCACGACCATGACCACCACCACCATGACCACAACTACACCACCGCCACCACCACGACCACCACCAACCACCATGACCACGACTACACCACTGCCACCACCACGACCACCACCAACCACCATGACCACAACTACACCACTGCCACCACCACCACCCATATGACCACCACCACCACAACAACAATGAACAGGATTGCCTAGAAAAAGTTTCTTAAAAAGAAAGGAAAATTGGAAAATTTGCCTCAAGTGGTTAACCGTGAAATATCTTCTAATGAATGAAAATTTTCAATGAATGAAAAGTCAGAGTGAGGAATTTCTAGCTGTTTTTCAAAATGAACTCAGATTATCTATGTTTCTTTTTCAAGCAGGTGGCCTAGAAGAATCAGCAGTGACAGGAATTGTTGTGGGGGCCTTACTAGGAGCAGGTTTGCTAATGGCCTTTTACTTCTTCAGGTTAGGACTGCTTTATAAAGTTTTAAAATTTACTCTCCTTAATTGCCTTTCTCATTTGCCTTTGCACGATCCTCCTTGTGACTTGTCCATACCTTGTGCTTACCCAGAAAGCAAGGTAGTGAAAAGAGCTAAACCTTCCATTGATGTGACTCTGGTTTGGGGGTCAGGGGGTTAGCATACCTGGCAGTGGATCAGGGTTTCTACTGTATCCCACTGTGGGCCACAAAACCATTGCAATCTTTTGCTCACAAATATTCTGACCTGAGTTCCTCCCACCCACTGCATGCATAAGTGGAGACAGAATCTGGACAAAGGGGAAATCAACTTCCCCAGTCTCAAGCTTCCTCCAATTCAGAAATAGAAGGTGAGTTCACCTTCTGTAGAGAAGGAAGTGACTCTGAGCAGTCCACATGCTCAGGAGGTCTGTGCTCAGTCTTTGAGAGCCCATATGCTTCGTGACCCCTGTGGTTAAGCCCTGAGTCTTATAAACTTGTAATATTTCTGTGTGTTCAAGATACTGATAGTTTCACCTCTTGAGGGCTGTCCATTCCTTTGTAATCTTTGGGGGTTGAGTTTGAGGCTTATTAAGTCTTTGGACCATGATTTTTTCATTTCTGCATGGCAACGTAACTCTGGGTGTGTATGACTCTTTGTGGGAACAATTGCATTCCTGTGTACTTCATCTGATCTATATCTAAGGCATATCCTGGGAGCTGGGGGGAGTAATGTGGCAGAACAGACAGGACTTAACCCACGAGGCACCCAGGGAAGAACAGGAAGGTTTGTTCTATGGTGTTGGGGAAGCAGGCCAATTTTCCTCCTTGAATAAGGGCAGTACGCCTTGGGGCATCCCACTTTAATCTCTGACCAGGGCTTCATATCTGTCACTTCTCATTTATCAACCCAAACCCAGACGTCCCTCGAGGGCATTCTTTGTAAGAGAAACCATAGTATTTTGGAGCCAAGTGAGGTTTTATTACTATATTCACTTTCCCTCTCCCCAGGAAGAAATACAGAATAACCATTGAGAGGCGAAATCAGCAAGAAGAAAGCAACGTTGGAAAACATCGGGAGTTACGGGAAGATTCCATCAGATCCCACTTTTCTGTGGCTTAAAAGGAAGCCTGTTCTTTTGGCTTGAGATTCTTTGAGGAGATAGATGGGATGAAAGACATCAATGGAATAGAAGGGGCGCTCTTGAAAAACTCATTCTTTTAAGCAGTTAGTCATTTTGTTATAAAATTTCTTTAGAAGCTCAGGAACTATTATTAATCACCATATGCCCACTGGCCTCTCATCTCATGACAAACAAATACAAGAATATAACATCACTGCTAAATGTTGATTCTGTTTCAAGGGCATACGATTAGATTTATGTTCTGAAAGTCTGAGGTCTCCATATCTTGATGGCGTTTGGGGGCATTTTATACAAGGCTATAAAATGTGCTTTACTTAAGTGAGATGTTTTATAGCTAGAAAAAAATCATTTTTACATGTAGAATATTATTGAAAAGAATTTAACCCCAAGAAGAAGAAAATGTAATGGAAAATCTCAAGGTTGAAAATGCAGCATTCCTCTCTCTAGAGCTGGTGGAGGGATCTGAGGTCAAGGACTGCTCTATTTGATGTATGCATTCACGTCCTGACTTCATGTTTGAAAAAGAATTTCCCCCACCTCTTTCAGTGTCTTGTAAGAGCTACTCTGGAAAGTTGTAATTATGAGTGAGATAAGAGGATTTATGCAGAAAAAGCAAATCTAAACTATTTCACTTTTTAAAATATAAAAAACCCTATTTCACACTAACATTTTATTTTTAAGTATTTTAATCTTATATTTTCCTATTAGAAAATGTGTCTATTTTTTCATTTTGAAGATTAAATTTCACTTATATTTTAAAAACATGGGTAATGTGTACAGCAAACCAATAATGATGAAAGATGCCTCTCTTTTTTTCTCCCTGTTTCCCTCTTCCCTGTGGCCATAGCCCAATACGAATTGCTGCTTTAACTACAGAGATCTAGAAATGTATTCAGATTGTAGACTCTACAGGAATACATCAATTTACTTGTTTTAAATGCAAACTATTTTAGGGATAGTCTCCTTTCAGTTCTGGCCAAATGATGAGTATCAGGATCAAGGATGAAATTTATTAGAATTAAGTCAGGTTTTATAAAGGGAGACAACCTTTTTTTCTCAAGAAGAACTTTACAGAGAGTTAGAACTTGGCAGTATGCATAGAAATGATAATTTAATAAATGACATTTTACCAAAATTGACAATTATGATTTTGGTTAAAAGAGGGAATCTAAATAGCTACTATGTTCCCTTTTAGTAAACACCACAGAACTTTGCAGTCATCCACTAATAACTTGTGTAACAGGGGTTGGATATGGATATCAGGAATTGGTCAAGGTTGAATAATTATTTGCCGAGTCTCAACTTTGCACCTAGTACTCTGTGTATAGGTTTAAGCTTAGATTGCCACTTTCATGTATAATTTGTGGAGAAAACAGACAGTGAGGGAAGAATGGGAAGTTGCCAGATGGGTGTACTATCTTATAATGATGTCATGAAGGTCTTTCCTCAATAATGTTTGGAGCATCTGGAAAATAGTGTTAAAGATTATCTTAATGTCTATAAAAGACCATCTACAGGAGGAAAATAGGACTGCTTAAGAAAATAGAGGGGTACAGAAATTGGAGCCATTCCTAGGTAATGATGGAAGTTGTGGTTTACACTGGTAACGGAGGTGGAGGTGGGGCGTGTGAGAGCTGCGTGTCCTGGAAGTTGGCCTGAGCTTGCTTCCCTGGGGGCGTCCGTCTCTTCTATTTCAGCTAGTCACAGTGAATGGATTATTTCCGTGTAAGGCACATTTCCCCTATATTGTTTAAAAATGGAATGCATGCAGCTGGAGAGCACGATTAAAGGATGAACTCTGATCAACTGAAAGAGCTATGTTGTAGCTCTCCATGCTGAGTGCAGGGGAAAGAGTGCTGGAATCAAAACAGGAGGGAAAAAGAAGGCAAGAGAGGCCAGCTCCAGAAAGTCTAACATAGGAAGAGAGCTTGGAAAGTGAAATCCAGGAGAGCAAAGTGTGTAGCATCTCAGGACTGCTCAGCATGAGAACAGAATGGAAGGGTTGCATCTGTCTTATTTTTGTGAACTGAGAGTTTATTTCTCTCTATTTTTATTTTTCAGTGGTATTTTCCATATATTTTAGAAGTACTCATTTTCTATTATCTTGTGTTTGTAAAAAAACATTTAAATTTGAGCCTATGTACTTATTACAGGGAAAAAACTCTCTACCTGGTTGCCGTCATTGGGTGGAAACATTTCTAACCTTTCTAGAATTTTTATAGGGGTGATTAACTAATTTTTTTTATTTTTTAAATTATGAAAGCATGATAACACATTTATAGGTGACTTGGAAAATACAGAACCAAGTTACATGTAGTTCCACTATATATTATAATTATTTTTTAAGTAGATAAATTAAGATTTTTAGTTGGAGTTTCAATATCAAATTCTCAAAAATTAATAGAATGAATATACAGAGAAGTAGGTGGATATATTAGACCTGAAAAGCACTATGAACCAATTTTACATAATTAAGATTTATACAATTTTCACACAACAGTAGGATGCAAATTCTATTCAAGTTCCCTTAGACTATATACTAGGAGACAGTGGAACACAGCCAAGGACATAAGACCGGGTGCAAAAATTTGATGTCTAGAGATATTGAAATCATGCAGGATATGGTCTCTTGTTACTGTGGAATTATGTTAGAGATAAATATCAAAAGATATTTGAATATAACAACTCTAGTATTTTTAAAGCAGATATCTTTTATTTCTATTTCAGGTAGAAGAATAGTAGTAAACTTAATATTATGATTCCCACATAAAATCTTAAAAGTTTTAAAGGATAATTTAGTCTTTTAAAAATGGTAGAGCCAATCATGAGATTTATGATATGTGGATGCCGTTCTCTTCCAATCTTAAAGCATTTCTACAGTTCTTGAGATTGATTGCTTATTTACACATCTGTTGTCTATCCTTTCTTCCTTGAAATTGTCATATAAGTTATAAAACCCTATAAAGTTTTGAAAAGTTGGAAAACCTTTGCTAAAGCTGTAGGTGTTTTGCTCAAGGTTACCCTGGTTTAAGACTTCTAGAGATTTACAACTCAGGATTTAATTTTCTAACTGCTAACATCTTTGACAACTAGTCACTCACATCTAGTCACTCACAACTGGTCACTCACATCTTTGACAACTAGTCACTTTGCCAGTAGCCACATATCATACGGTAAGATAAACAAGACTTTAGTTGTTGAATCATTTTATAAATTATGACCCTGAAATCCAGAGTGTTCATATTCCAAAAGGGGATACTTTATCAGTATTTTTTCATCAGGTCTAACATAAGTTGACACCAATACAGGTCAAAATGAGTATATACTTTTAGTGTATTGACTCTTGGTATTGGAGATAAGTCTAGGTTTTTATGGTCATCATCATTTTAGATTTTTTTTTCTTTGCTGGACTCAGAAATAAAAGCTTCCTCTACATGATCACTTCTATCCAGGAAGAACTTCCTGTATGGAGTGTGTATCTGCCCCCACAGGTTCCCCAAGGAAATCCATGTAAACACTTATTTCTCAGAAGAACCATCAGCTTGTCCTTTTTTGAACCACAGACATAGTTCTGCAGGCTTTAAAATAGTTCTTGACTCTTCAGGAAGGGGAGAAACATATGGAAAGTTAATGCCTTCTTTTCTCCTCTTCCTTAAATTCAAAGACTTACTTTGGAATGTTAGTCACATCTCCCTACTCACAGGATCCTGGGATCACTCATTAATTCAAAGCTCCTGTGCCTTTTGTGCCCATAACTGACTACTTCCCTTCTGGTTGCTGCTGATTTGGGGAATGTGATATTTGTCCTTGACCATGGAATTAAGGACATTGTATAGACAGATAGAGACAGGAATTTAGAGTAGGTCCAGTGGCCTTACTACCTTCTTGTGAGTGAGCATGAAGTGTCTTTTTGTGAAAGTCTCTTTGGGAGACCAAATAGAATATTATGCCACTGGTATTCAGGGAGTGTCTGTAAACAAAAAGGAATATATACCTATACTTTTTGGGACACAAAGCATTCAGATCCTGAGTGGATGCAGTCATAAGGCCAAACACCAACTAAAATCAAGTTCCTTTCGTGGGTTTTGTTTAGTTATGCCCTGTGGTTCAGTGCTTCAGGAGAAAGCTGAAGGTGAGCTGAATTTCCTCCTTAGTGAAAAAACAGGAAACTAATAACATGTAATATGTTTTGGGAGCAGTGTGAAAACACAGACAGTAAGATGGTGCTGTTCAGAGGAACCTGTTTCTTTTTCAGCGCATCTTTAGAACCACCTATAATTCAAAATCACCTATAGATTCACCTTTAGAACCACCTATAATTCAGCTCCTCTCCCACGAGAAGAGTCAGGATCAAGCTCTTCCAAAAGAAATGGAAGAGGCTAGTGTTGCCAGGTGCCACCATATTTACCACCCCTCTCCCCTCCCCTATCCACTGTCCATCATGGCTCCAAAGATGCAGCAGCTTCATGCCATGCAGGTAGCAGCCTGTGAGTAGGACCTCCATACTTCATCAAAAGGCAGAAAGAAGACAATGTGCTGGCTGTAAGAATGTGGCTGACTTTTGATCAGAACCCTTGCCTAACTTGACCACCTGCTCCTGGGGCAGTTTAAGCCTCTGATGTGCATATACTCCAGTAAAACTGGCTTCAGTTTTCAGCGTGGAGCTTTCGCAAATGTCTCTTGCAGGTGTGCCCCCACAGCTAGACTCTAGGATTAAAATGACTTTCAAGAGGTGCCGGATTGGAGTCTGTTCAGATTTCTCATTAACCACTAATGTTCATTCATACCAAAGCAATTTTAAACCAGCTGATGCTGTTAATGTTCATATTTTAAGCTACTTCAAACACAGTAAAAAGGTTTCAATGGGAGCCAAGGCTCAGAAGTAAAAATCCATATGTTATAATAGCTCTTTGATGTACTAGGCGGTGATTCCCAGGGGACATATTTGAACAAGCAGAATTAAGAGTTAGCAAAAAGTGCTGCATTGCTTTGAGTCACATGTTTAAAGACCTAAATTTCTATGTGCAAGAAATAAAGGGCCCATTCACCAGCATAAGTCACAACATAGGCTACTGAAGTGGTTTTTATTTGCTGGGAGAACAGAGCTGTCATAGCACATAATACCAAGGCAGAGAAGGTTGAGAAACAGGCAGATTTGGATTTTGAGACACGATGTCCTATTTATTATTCAATGTCAAGATCTTAAAGTGTGTAGTGTGGTGTGTCTTCCAAAACAGCAATGAGGTGCCCTTACCACCCTGGAGATGCTGTGAGTTTGCAAATCTTTCTGCTGGATCCTGGGAATCTGAGCATTGTTCCCTGTGCATGGTGAATAATTGAATCCAAGAGGACACAGAACAGACATTGTGGGCAATTACTTCTGCAGCTCTTGTCTTCTGGGCTATATTATTCATCAGTAACTCACATATTGGACTACCGAACATTATACACTTACCATGAGTCTGGTAGAAAAATGAAAGTAAAAAGCTGACAGCTACATACAGTTTATTATTCTAATGTAATTAGAACTATCTGCATATAATGTGATTTAATTTATTGTTGTTTTGTGTAGAAAATGAAAATTAATGACTGTGGATATAACCCCTGTTTTGTATAATATATTTTCTTTCTGGTGCAAATTGGTCATTGAAGATATCTTCATTTGGTGTTTGGATATAAATGTGTATGTGTTCTTATAAATGTTTCTGTTAAGCAAGAATGCCACATGCTCACAGGATAACAATGTGTTCTCATTAAAAAATACATCCCACTGAAACTTTTTCCTGTTTATAATTCAACCAATATACACTGCAAATATTCATATTCTCTGAGGACTTCCTGTTCTCCTAGGACCAGTTTAGAGAAAGTGGAAGTGTTAGTTGCTCAGTCGTGTCCAACTCTTTGCAACCCTGTGGACTGTAGCCTGCCAGACTTCTCTGTGCATGGGATTCTCCAGGCGAGAATACTGGAGTGGGTTGCCATGCCCTCCTCCAGGGCATCTTCCTGACCAGGGATCGAACCCTGGTCCCTTACACTGCATGTGGATTGTTTACTGTCTGATTTACCAGGGAAGCCACAGTTTTAAGTACAAGAATATTCAGCGGATGTGATGAATTGGGCTCTCTGAGGGATATCCATGAAAGAACTCAAGAATTTCTTCCCAGAAAAGGGAAATTTGCCAAAATAAGAGGATGTATTATTAGAATGAGGAGTAAACCCTGAATTGTCAGGTAAGGGAAGAAATCTTTGTGAATGATATTTTAAGCCTCTGCAGCTTGAGAACACCGCATAGCTACATGTTGGCCCATTGACTCGTATTATTATGTCCCTTGCCCACTTTGACGAGGTCCTAAGTCAGTTCTGTCCCTCTAAAGTGCTTCTCAGGCTCTAGTGTACTGGACAAGGCAACAGCCTCAAGCATCTGCAGGCACCTCTGGTCTGTAAAAAGTTACTTCACTCTCTGGGAGGTTAGTCATGATTTACGTTAAGCCCAAGAAATACACAGTGATTCTAGGGCTGGATCAATATGCCCCAGGTCCTGCTTCTGCTGCCACTGCCAGTGAGGTCCCCTGGCAATGCCATTGATATCGCTCACACTGGGTACCAGAGTTTGAGAAGATTCTGCAGCAGGTGGGGGCGTGGGTATGGGAGCCGGGATGTGGGTGGTTGTTGCAGGAATGAAGGGTGAGGCCAGGAAACCTCCAGGAAACACAGGTTGTCTCAGTCCATTCGGGCTGCTGTAACAAAATACTATGCACTGGGGCTTACATGACAGAAATGTATTTCTCATTATTCTGGCAGGTTTGGTTCCTGGTAAGGGCTGTCCTCCTGGTTTATAGATGGCTTCCTTCTTGTGTCCTTACATGGCCTCTGTGTGTGTGTGTGTGTGTGTGTGTGTGTGTGTGTGTGTGTGTGTGTGTGGAGAGAGAGAGTGAGAAAGGGAGAGAGGGAGGAAGAGAATGGGGAGGAGGGAGGCTCTTTTGTGTTTCTTCCCATGAGGACACTTTTCCTATGATGGGGCCCCATCTTTATGACCTCATTTAATGTTAATTACTTGTTTGGAGGCTCTGTCTCCAAATACAGCCACACTAGGTGTTGGGACTTCAACATATGAATTTTGAGGAGGACACACACATTCAGTCCATAATACAGTGTTTTCTCACTACTTTCCTCCATCACTTTGGGGACCATGGCTTTCCTGAATCTTTCCATTCTCCATCCTGCTCATTTTGAATTTCTTCATGAACACCCAACACTCCACAATAGGCTAAAGATGCCTCATGACTGTGGCTAATGGCAGGGGTTGGGTGGGGGTTGGGGGGGGGCGGCTATGTCTCTGGAAGAAGCCTTGGGAGTTCTGCATACCATTGATTTAGGGCCTCATCTTAACCCCAAATCTTGGGCTTCTGAGGCTGACTTAAATAGCAGCTGCTATAGGGAGAGGTACCAATGGTTGTGCATCTTTAAAAGAATAGCAGCTTAATAAACCATCTTGTCACCAAAGGAGAATCAAGAAAAAGAATTCCTTTTGCAGACTTTATGCACCCCTGACTGTTAAAGCTCCTGAAGCCGTGTTGTTTGCACTTCATAGATGAGGACTCATGGAGCTGGTCTCCTGGGGTTTATATCCGGGTTCTGACCCTTGTGGCTCATGTCACCTGTGTAACAATGGTGCTGAGCTCATCGTCCTGCTGTGAGGACTTCAAACCTAAGCATGTGGTGAAGCCGACAACAGAACAATCCCTACACTCTCCCACTTCTTTGGATAAGAAGGCAAAACTCTCAGCTGGCCATTTTTGAGGATTTTCCAGACAATTTGGCTTGACAATATCTAGTCCTGCCCTCTTAGAGGATGAAATCAGAGACTATGAAGAGAAAGAGGTCCCTTTTCTGTACACTGTCCCCCCGACAGAGGGTCCAGACAAGGCCTAGAGGGGACAGTTCCAGCCTCATGACCTGCAAAGCTCTCACAGGGCCAGAGCAGTCACATTCAAGCCTGTTTTCTCCTCATTTGGACCAGTGCGTCACACCTGCCACACATGTCCTGCTTTGTTGGGGGCCGGCGTGAGGCACTCCTCCCGTGGCAAAGGTCATGAGGAAGGAGGCTTGACATACACAAAGGTGGGGTCGAGCCTCAGGAGTCCCCCTGGAAGTTCTCGAGCATCTACCCCAAAAAAGCCAGAGCCTGCCTACTTTACTACTTGTGCTCTCACCTACACCTCTGACTTTATGGGGGGCTGTCCCCCACTACCTTTCTCTGAAAAGAGTTAACTTAGAGCTCCAGTTAATAAAAATTCCTCGGTGTGACAGGAGTGTTTTAACCTACAAACTCCTCTGAAGGTTCTTTAGCCCACCTGAGAGGCTTGTCCAGCCACATGTGCTTCTAAAAACAGGTTCTTTAGAGAAGTTAGAAAACTATTAGTGGGCTGATTAGAAATTGTATTGGTTAAGGGTTTTTCATTTGTTGAGCCAATGTTTGCTGCTAAGTCTCCACATTGCCTACCCTTACACACATTGATGAATATATAGAAGAAATAGGTATTAACCTTTGATATTAATCACGTTAGACCTTAGGCTAAGTAAGTTCTTTCTTTAATTAAAACCCACCCTCACCCTATAGGAATGTAAATTTATCTGGTGGAGTCTGTTTTAAGAATAATCACCCCTGGAGAAATAAATGTCCTGGATTGACCACTGTCACAAGGAGAGGGTCATAAATTGTCAACAGGCCCCCTGGCCAGAAGATGATGTAACACCCCTAAGACCTCTGTATACATTTGTAAGAAGCACCTGACTTTGATAAAAGTCAGGGCTGCTGACCCCGCGTGACTTTTGTATAACATCTCAGTGTATAAAAGTAGACCATGGAAAATAAAGAATTGGGATCAGTTCCTCGAAAAACTGGTCTCCCCATGTCGTTCTCTCTCTCAAATTCTGGCTGAGTCTCCATCTGGAGCACGGAACCCACCATGCTTACTAATTATGCCTGGGCTTCTAAGATCGGACCGGGGAGGCCTCAGTGTCTCCTCTCCTTCAGGAGAACGGAAAGACGCCTGTGGCCTACGTAAGTGGTGCAAACTTCTTGTCTTGAAGTTTTAGTGGTCCCCCGCCTAAACCAAGCTACTCAGCCTCTTTTCTCCACTGAATTTTCCTACTGAGCTATCCTCGTTCTATTATTCTTTATATCTCTAATTTTAACTATCGTGTCTTGACCCCCACCGATGCCGTCCTCGCTTCGAAGTCCCTGGATCAGCTGGGGCTGGTCCCCAGCACTGCTTCCCGCCCCCCACTGAGAGGGCCCTGAGGACCCCTCCCTGGACTCAGCCCCCTGGACCATGACACTAGCTTCTGGGATCAGTCAGAGCAGCCCCCGCTCCCCATCCCACCAAGAAAAAGGACCCTCAGGTGTCCTGAAGGACATCTTTCCTACCAGGGGCTGCCCTCTGCCCTGGTCTCCCTGTGAAGGCTTGGATCTTGTCCCAAATGCAACAGCAGCACCTCATAAGTGTGTCAGTGGATGGGGAGATTTGCCAGTGTAGACGAAAGGGGGTTCTGATTCCACTACCACTTCAGTTAGCCAAAGAGAGACCAGGCGTCATGAAGGCTGGTGGAAAGTGACTGCGGCAAAGCCCCAGAATTCCTGGTGCTTGTGGGGCTTCTCACCCCAGGCCTAGGGCCCCAGAGACCAGAGGAAGACAGGGCGGTCTCCCCAAAGGCTGCCAAGTGCGGGGAGTCAGCCAGGCCGATCTGGGAGGCTGCATTCCAGGCTCCGTCACCTCCTCCACATCCCTTCTCTCAGGAGCCAGTGCAGGGCACCCTCTGGCGGGGGTGGGGCAGAGGAGGGGGTGGATAGGCTCCATTAAAAGCTTGAGAAGCACCAGCTGTGTGTGAGAGCTATACTCCCCTGGGGGGCCAGCTTCAGTGCCGTCAAAGGTATTTGATTCTTTCAAACAAAAATCCGGCCAGAGACTATCTAAATAGAACTTGCCACCTGGTGTCTTATTTGTGTAACCTTGATAGTGGTTCTTGGCATTTTATTCAGAAGGAAAATGAAGCATGAGCAAGACTGCGTGCCCGTCTCCAATTCCAGTGGCTGTTTATGGAGAGCACCCTACAAGCCAAGCCTGCACTGAGCACCTGCACTGGGATCATTTATTTCACCAGACATGGTTATCCATATGTCACCCCCACGAAGCGGGACTGTGGTCATTCCCTCACTTTGTGTGTGTGTATGTGTGTGTTAGTTGCTCAGTTGTGTCTGACTTTGTAACACTATGGACTGTAGCCTGCCAATTTCCTCTGTCCATGAGATTCTCCAGGCAAGAATACTGGAGTGGGGGTAGTCATTCCCTTCTCCAAGGGATCTTTCTGACCCAGGGATTAAACCTGGGTCTCCTGTATTGCAAGCAGATTCTTTACTGTCTGAGCCAGACAGTAAAGAGAAGCCCCTTGTTATTTTAGAGGTGGGTAAACTGAGGCACTGGAGAAGGCAATGGCACCCCACTCCAGTACTCTTGCCTGAAGAATCCCATAGCCAGAGGAGCCTGGTAGGCTGCAGTCCATGGGGTTGCGAAGAGTCGGACACGACTGAGCGACTTCACTTTCACTTTTCACTTTCATGCACTGGAGAAGGAAATGGCAACCCACTCCAGTGTTCTTGCCTGGAGAATCCCAGGGACAGGGGAGCCTGGTGGGCTGCTGTCTATGGGGTCACACAGAGTTGGACACGACTGAAGTGACTTAGCAGCAGCAGCAGCAAACTGAGGCACAGGGAGGCTAAGTAACTTACTGAAGGTGCCCCAGCTACTACACAGCAGGGCTGGGGTTTGAAGGCAGACTGGCCACCCAGTCAAGGACCACACCAGACTGCTGAATCTTGTGGCTGGTGATCACATTAAGTCTCCATCAGTAGACCTCATGCTGTCTTCATTACCTTCCATGTTCAATCAAATTCCCTATCTCTTCTCCTCTGTTTCCACTGCCATTAAACAAGGCCTTTATAACCTCACCCCACATGAGCAGGGAGAAGCTTCCTAACTCTTCTGATTTCTAAGCTCACCTCTATTAACTAATTTTTCTCACCATTGCCCTGTCAGTCTCCCTAAAATATTGCTGTGATAACACTCCTGTCCTCTTTGATATCCTATAACTCCCATCCTCAGAGGTCGATTGCATATGCTATGCCTGGTGGCTCAGCCTTCCCCCTTCAGTCTCTCTCTATTGCCTTTTTATTCACTACCTCTTGTTCAGTTGAATGGTGCTGAAATTGACTTGCTCAAATTGATTTGTTTTCTACTAAACATTCCTTGTGCTTTCCTGCCAGCAGTGTTTTATTCCCACTGTTCCTCGCACCTGGAAAATGCTTTGCTTTCTAACTGGGTCCATGCATCCTTCACCTACAGTTTACATCACAGGTCCTCAGTAAGCTCCCTCATCCACCCTCGCTAGGCTGAGCTCCACCCTATTCTGTGACATTTATTGTTTCAGGGGTTATGAATGGGTGGTCTACAGATGTGTTTGGCCAGTCAATGTTTAGACAGGGGGAAAAAAAAAAGAAATTTGAGTGTTTTGAGATGGGACAAATGCTCTCCAGTTTGCCGGATCCCTGCACTCTTGATTTTCTTACACCCAGTTTTCTTGGGGCTTGAAAACTCCACCTGTACAGCTAATCGGGCAACTGCGTGGAACATCCCTTCTACTGCCACCTTACTTATCTTTTCAGCATCATAACTTCCAAGTTGCTGGTCTTCAAAGAATTCTCTGACATTTGGATTTGTTTCTCTTCCTTTACCATTTTTGTCAAGTACTAGGTGACTCTGAAAGAAAAGATTTCCTGTCCCAGGGGAATTATTACTCCAAAAGATTCCGTGTGGTTTTGCAATGTTAATATTCAATACATAATGTTTCTGCTTTGTGAAATTTTTAAAAACTTGGATATTCTTAAATGGTCTCCCACAAGGAGGACTCTAGAGCTTAAATTCCTGCTTTTCTATTACTAACTGTGGGGCCCAGCAAACCTCACTCGCTGTGAGGCCTTCCCAAGCCTCAGTTTCCTCCTTTGTACAATCAGGAGAATAATAACCACTTCATTGGGTTCACATGGCACCTGATATAACCAGAAGCTCAATAAATCAAAGCGGCTACTATCTTCATGAGGCAGTTTTATTTAACATCTCAAGTTCTTGGGTCCCTGGGATGAAGCCTGGCCATAAACTGAGACCATGGGGTCTTTTGGCATGGACCTTGCCTGCTGGCTCAGATGGTAAAGAATCTGCCTGCAATACAAGAGGCTCAGGTTTGACCCCTGGGTCAGGAAGATCCCCTGGAGAAGGGAATGGCAACCCACTCTAGTATTCTTGCCTGGAGAATTCCATGGACAGAGGAGCTTGGTGGGCTACAGTCCATAGAGTCACAAAACGTCAGACAGGACTGAGTGAGCACATGCATGCGTGCGTACGCATGTGCACACACACATACACACACACACACACAGTGTGAGACTAAATCTTGTCTTCTGGACCAGCCTCCCCTCATCTCCTTTGTGCATCCCAGGAGCTTAAAGATATCCGTTGAGCAAATCTTCACTGGCTGATTCTTTTTAAGGGCCACACAGAACCTGTGTCCCAACGCAGGTTCCTGATAGTTCATCTTTGCCTTCCTTTGAGTGATCCCCCACATTCTGACTAGTTGGGATTAACAAGTTATCTTCAAACCAAAACTGTTGGCAGAACAAACCTCTCAGACTGAAGCTCTTTTCTTCAAAGGTTTCATAGCTGTTTCTCCAATCCAGTCTTCAATGCTGAACTTAGAGCAGCTAAGTTTAAAAAGGCTTAGAGGTTTCAATATGATGATTTGGAAGGATACACTAAGTGGAGTGGAGTGGACATATTGTTGCATAATTGTCACTATCCTGATTGCTGTTATTATGATAAGCTGATCAGTAGTGATCTGTCTTACTACAGAAGCCACTTGTAATGTAACTAAACAGTAAACTCAGGCCTAGAAACCAGAAGTCAATTTTACTTTTTCAAAAGTTTCAAAAGTCAATTTTACTTTTTACACTAGCAGATGAAAGATACCCCATGCTCTAAAAAGAACCTTGAATGTTAGGATGAATTTTCCAGCTTAATAACAGCCCTGGTGAGAGTTCTGCCCTGAGGGTCTGCTGGGAGATCAAAGATTTTGATTCTTTTAATAGAAATCCTTAAAATATGAATATGTTTTTGTGATCTCAGCTAAGATTCCCAATTGTCCCTCAGTATTTTGGTGAGGTTGTGTATACATTGCAAGTTGGAGGATTGTTGCTGAAGCTGAAGTCCAGTACTTTGGCAACCTGATGCAAAGAGCTGAATCATTGGAAAAGAACCTGATGCTGGGAAAGATTGAGGGCAGGAGAAGAAGGGGGTGACAGAGGATGAGATGGCTGTATAGTGTCACTGACTCAATGAATATGAGTTTGAGCAAACTCTGGGAGATAGTGGAGGACAGAGGAGCCTGGTGTGCTGCAGTCCATGGGGTTGCAAAGAGTAGGAGAGTCACACATGACTTAGTGACTGAATGACAAAAGAGATGGGATTTTTGAGAGGGAATCAGGATTAAAAGAGAGCACGAGGGTACAGCCCCTATGATGGGATCAGTGCCCTTAATACTGCTTTTTTAAGTCAATGGCATCCCACTCCAGTACTCTTGCCTGGAAAATCCCATGGACGGAGGAGCCTGGTAGGCTACAGTCCATGGGGTCGTGAAGAGTCGGACACAGCTGAGCAACTTCACTTTCACTTTTCACTTTCATGTATTGGAGAAGGAAATGGTAATCCACTCCAGTGTTCTTGCCTGGAGAATCCCAGGGACGGGGGAGCCTGGTGGGCTGCCATCTATGGGGTTGCACAGAGTTGGAAACGACTGAAGTGACTTAGCAGCAGCAGCAACCAAAAAAAAAAAAAAAAAAAAAAAAAACCGGCTCTTTTTCGTCTCCCCAGGACTCCACCAATTCAATCACCAAATCTTTATTTTGTCTTTGAAGTATCTATTATTGAAATGGTCACTTCTCTGTTTGCACTAACACCAACTTAAGTCATTAGTTACCATTGGTGGCCAGAGTGGTTGCCATCATTTCTCACCTATTAATGCAACAGCTTACTTTCTGGACTTCTGGCATCCAGAATGACTCTTTTTTGGATCCCCTCCAGCTCTTTCTCCTGCTGTCACAGTAATCTTTTGAAAACATAAATTTGATCATGTAAGCCTTCTACTTAAAATCTTGGGCTTCCCTGGTGGCTCAGTGGTGAAGAATCTGCCTGGTAATGCAGGAGACACAGATTCTAATCCTGGGTTGGAAAAATTCCCTGGAGTAGGAAATGGCAACCCACTCCCATATTCTTGCTGGGAAATCCCATGCACAGAAGAGCCTGGTGGGGTACAGTTTGCGGGGTTGCAAAGAGTCAGATACGACCAAGTGCCTGAACAACAACAACAACAACAATGGGAAGAATGGCACAAAAGGGTAAGACTTAGTGGGAATTTGATCACTGGAAACTTTGCTGTTGAACTTTTTAAACCCCCTTCCCACCTCTTTACATGTACACCCAGTCTCACACATCACATAGCACATGTGGTAAAGTTGGGAACATGATAAAAATATAGAAAATAAAAATTTAATTCAAAACAATTGAAATAAAGTAGGTCTTCCAAAGAAGCAGTCCATATCATTTGCGCATCACTATCTCTTCTGACATTTTCAGTACTGATATTATATTATAGTGTTCAGTTCAGTTCAGTTCAGTCACTCAGTCGTGTCCAACTCTTTGCGATCCCATGAACCGTAGCACGCCAGGCCTCCCTGTCCATCACCAACTCCCAGAGTCCACCCAAACCATGTCCACTGAGTCGGTGATGCCATTCAACCATCTCATCCTCTGTTGTACCCTTCTCCTCCTGCCCTTAATTTTTCCCAGCATCAGTGTGGGGATTTTTTCCAATGAGTCAGCTCTTCGCATCAGGTGGCCAAAGTATTGGAGTTTCAGCTTCAACATCAGTCCTTCCAATGAACACCCAGGACTGATTTCCTTTAGAATGGACTGGTTGGATCTTCTTGCAGTCCAAGGGACTCTCAAGAGTCTTCTTCAACACCACAGTTCAAAAGCATCTATTCTTCTGTGGTCAGCTTTCTTTATAGTTCAACTCTCACATGCATACATGATGAAAAACCATAGCCTTGACTAGATGGACCTTGGCCAAGTAATGTCTCTGCTTTTTAATATGCTGTCTAGGTTGGTCATAACTTTCCTTCCAAGGAGTAAGCGCCTTTTAATTTCATGGTGTAGAAGCTATCTAAGAATACTCATAGTAGAGCAAAGAAAATTTTCAGGGCTTCCACAGAGTAATGAATGCATGCATGCATGCTGTCACTCCAGTGGTGTCCAACTCTTTGCAACCCCATGGACTGTAGCCCACCAGGGTCTTCTGTCCATGGGATTCTCCAGGCAAGAATACTGGAGTGGGTTGCCATGCCCTCCTCCAGGGGATCTTCCTCAGCTAGGGATTGAACCAATGTCTCCTGTGGCTCTTGCACTGCAGGCAGATTCTTTACCGCTGAGCCACTGGGGAAGCCCAGAGTAATGGATACAATTTCCTAAACAGAATGAGAAACCCAGCATCAGCCTCCACCTTGGAAACCATTTGTGTGAATGACATAAACTCTGAGCCTGGCTACCATCTTTTTTTTTTAATCTCTTAGAGAGCAAACAGTGTTTTTAATATACCCTCATAAAGTCAACAAAATGAATACAATAACACAATAAGTCAATTTCCATATTATCTGCATGGCCTAGCTACTGCCTCAAAGGACTGACATTTTCCTCTCTCTTCCCTCACGAATGCTTAGTCCTCCATGGGCATCACATCTATGCTTCCATAATGGTATTTCTGACTCAGTTTTTGACTCTCAGTTTCATACCCAACCTCCAATCATCCAAACTTGACCTCCTTTTCTATCTTAGGAACTCAGGTACATTGTAAATGTTCCTGTTGATGAGCTCAATGTACAGTGTTAATAGGGTGTTCACATAGATGCAATGTTATGTTAAAGAAAAAAGAGCAGGGAATGTTCTTCGCACCAAGCCAAGTCATGGACTCATATTCGGGTATTCAGATTTCAATGATCCCCTGAAGTTTCAAGTATGAGTGATGGTTTCTGCTGCACAAATGAAGGACTGTGAATAGAAATGGAAGAGTGAGTGCAATCCAGTACCCTCCTCAGGCATGGGGCCAATTAGATGTTCACGATTCTCTTTACTATTATCACATATAACCAGGATATGGGGAAGTGTCAGAAGCTTACACTGCTAGTATAACACAGAACTTAAAGAGAAATCTATCTGAGTAACCTTGGTAGACTTTCTATCGCTGTTCTCACATATCATGTAGAAGATAGATATCATGTAGGGTCCAGGCACGGCTCACCTAAATGAAAATCGCTCTCTAGTTTTTTCACTCCACTTGGGGAGGAGATCCCTGATGTGATCTCGGCTCCTCACCCTTTGCTTGAGAAGCCCATGGTAACTCGCTTCAACTCATTGGTCCCCAAGGGCTTCATTCTTTAAATCCCATTCAAACATGTACAGGAGACATTCCTGTAGCCTACTTAGGAAACTATTTCTTGAGGAACAGTCATCACATTTCTGAAAAATTATGGTGGCAGCTGATCCAAAATCTTGGCCTTGAACTCCAGCCAATGTTTTCTTGACTCCAAAGTGTCCTGCCAAAACAAAGTAATCGCACAGCTGACAGAACCTCTCTTGTTACCTCTTAGGAATGACCATAATTTACAGCCTGCACTGCCAACGGGGGTCTCCCAGTGAACATACAGCTACTCTGGGTGCGTTTCAGTGAGTCATCTCAGGGCTAATAACCTCATGTTTACCTTCTCAGGGAAACACGGAATTCCTTGTTTGAGGAGAGCGAACATCACCGATAAGGAACTCTGTTTTTACTGTAACTGTGTGCCCCCTTTTTTCCTTCCAAGGTGCCTTGCTGGTTTCCTGACCTGACAGTTTGGTGCCATGTCCTGAGGCCTCCAATATTTCTCCCAGATGCTGGTTCCAGACTTGAGGGGACCATGACCAAAATCGTCACTATGGAGACTTTTTAAAGGAAACACATCACATTTGGCTTTAAAAGCAGACAGACTCCCTCCTTCTAAAAGGAATAATTGTGTAATTTTCAGAAAGAACACTCTAGTCTTGACTATTCATTTTAAGGCAGAGTAGGCTTTGGACTCAGGACCCTCTGGGCTGCAGATTCTAGGTGCTAGGAGCCTGGTAGTGGGGCAGGCAGGAAGAGTGAAAGACATAACTATCAACTTTGTGAACCTGGGTGAGACGATAAGGAGCTAACGGCTCCTGAGAGACTAAACGCCCAGAGCTAGCGGACTCTGAGGGTCTCTAGGGTTTTTTAAGTTGTAGTGAAGTAGCTTCAATGCCCTTTGCCTTCTGATAAAGATAAACATACCGAGAAGACCCAATGAAGAAAGTCCACCCTGTCCTTCCTCAGGACTAGTCAATGGGAAGAAAGATCTGGGCGCTGGTTCTGACCAGAAGGCTACAAATCACCCAAGGTCACCAGAGACACACCAAGTCACGGCACATTTTCTCAGAAACTTTCATTCTCTGTTCGTGTATGGTGAAAACCCAAGTCCTGGTTTCTGTAAACTGGCAAATCCCTACCCTCTTTGTACCAAGGTTCATGCTTCTACTGCTCCAGTATTCATTCCATTCCTTAGGCATTTTGAGCCCCTGGAGCTCTCCACTGATTTTTTTTTTTTTTGGTGAGCTCAGGTATGCATTTGAAGGAATGTTAGCGTTATCCAGCATTTCTAACTGTTCTGCAGTGGGAAGTCTCCAGGTAATCCTATCTTCCGTACTACCAGAAATGAAGTCTTTGAAATCTGATGTAAAGGGAACTGAAAGAGATCAACAATGGATGTGCTTTCTTACCTTTAGTAGAAAGTGTCAGACACTATGAAGTCCCAAATCAAGGTCTTCGAGGTGAGGTAAATTTCTGTAATGGGTGGTCTGTATTACTCCTGAGAGGAGCTTTCTGACAGAGGCATCAGTTACATTTCGTGCAGAGCTTCTGTGTCTGCTGCCTAGACTACATCTGTTGGTCACAATTCCCACCTGGGGAGGGGAGGCTCCCATTCATGCCTACGGACCAGACTACTGGTCCCTGTTTCTTAGATTCTGACCCATTGGCTGGCCTTCTTTTCATTTTTTGGTTATCCTGTGCATGAATGTTTTGAACCATCACCTTGCTCCAAGCTAAAGAACCATGCTATTCCACCCTTAGAATGCTCCCCTGAGTCCCAACCCGCTCCTGTGTTTTCTAGCTTCCAGGATGCAGCACTTTCTCTGAGTCTTTTCCCCAGTACAGACAGAGGCACAGCATATGAAGACTCTGCTTTGACAGGTTGGGTAGCACGAATTCTAAGGAGGACGGAGGGAGGGGGTCTGTGGCGTCAAAAGATGCAGATCTATCAAGAGATTCAGAATTGAGGAGACTTGAAGTTAGCAGATAGGAGGTCTTGCATAAACTTTTCAATCCCTTTTATATCCAAGGTTACTGTTTGTGCTCTCTCTTCCTTCATTCGCTTGCAGCCTCAGTAGTATCCAAGTTACTGGGAAGGACAAGTCTAGGGCCCTTAAAATTCTCCATATTCTTGTCCCCTTCCATCTTGCTCTTACCTGTGAGGGAACCTCTCATCCAATCTCTCCTGAACTTAATTGTCAATGAAGGGAATGGTAATTTTTTTTTTGTTGTAGTGGTGGTAAAAAACACACCACATAAAATTTACCATCTAAGCCACTTTAAGAATATAGTTCAGCAGTGTTAAACATACTCACGTTGTTGTGAAATAGATCTTCAGAACATTTTTTATCTTTCCAGATAAAAATCTTTTTATCTTAATTCTGTACCCATGAAACAACAACTCCCCATGTCCACCTCCCCATAGGCCCTGGTAACCACCATTCCTTTCTATTTCTATGAATTTGACTAATAGATGTCTCATATAAGTAGAATCGCACAGTAGTTTTACCTTTCGGGGACTGGCTAATCTCGCTTAGCATAATGTCCTCAAGGTTCATCCACGTTTTCGTATGTGTCAGAATTTCTTCTTTAAGTCTCAGTAATATTCCATTGTGGGAACACATCACATTTTGTTTTTACTTTCATCTATCAGTGAACATCTGGGTTGGCTATTGCTAATATTGCTGATATAAATGTGGATGCAAATGTCTCTTTGAGATCCTGCTTTCAATTGCTGGGTCACATGGCAGTTCTATTTTTAATTTTTTGAGGAAGCTCTGTACTATTTTCCATAGCAGCTGCCTATTCCCACCAATAGGGCACAAGGGTTCCAAATTCTCCTCATCCTTGCCAACACTTGTTATTTTCGTTTTTTTTTTCTTTTTTTGACAGTAGCTATCCTAAGTTATGACCAACCTAGATAGCATATTCAAAAGCAGAGACATCACTTTGCCAACAAAGGTTCGCCTAGTCAAGGCTATGGTCTTTCCTGTGGTCATGTATGGATGTGAGAGCTGGACTGTGAAGAAGGCTGAGCGCCGAAGAATTGATGCTTTTGAACTGTGGTGTTGGAGAAGACTCTTGAGAGTCCCTTGGACTGCAAGGAGATCCAACCAGTCCATTCTGAAGGAGTTCAGCCCTGGGATTTCTTTAGAAGGAATGATGCTAAAGCTGAAACTCCGGTATTTTGGCCACCTCATGCGAAGAGTTGACTCATTGGAGAAGACTCTGATGCTGGGAGGGATTGAGGGCAGGAGGAGAAGGGGACGACAGAGGATGAGATGGCTGGATGGCATCACTGACTCGATGGATGCGAGTCTGAGTGACCTCCGGGAGCTGGTGATGGACAGGGAGGCCTGGCGTGCTGCGGTTCATGGGGTCGCAAAGAGTCGGACACGACTGAGCGACTGATCTGATCTGATCTGATCCTAATGGATGTGAGGTGGCAAAGTCTTTCTTATATTTCTTCATAAAGTTCCTGGAATTGTGGATGTTTTGAAAATATCCCATCAGTCAACCTCTAGTTGTTCATTTCAGTTTTCAGTGGTGATGGGGATTCAAATAATCTTCAAAATTCAAAGAAGTTCTTATAAATTAAGAGTTTTCTGATCAAGAGTAAAAACATCTAGAAAGTTCACGCTTGCTTTCCATCCAGAATTATCACTCAATTAATGTTCACCACCAAATTCCACCTAAGTTCATTACATAAGTTTTATAGAGCTCTCCTTACAAGGCTTCCGTGTGTTTTCCTAATGACGGAAAGACCTTTTTGTATTGGCTTCTGCTTTTCTTGTGCCGTGTTTTTATTTATGCTTGGACTAGACTAGAAGTATAGGAGTCCATTACCTTCTGATTTTCATTCTTGGTCTCTCTCCTCAGTCTGGGATTGTTGGCTTCTTTTTCAAGGTCACAAAGGTTGCCTTGGCTACCTTTAAGTAACGACTACAAGTAACATAGCATTTTTACTGCAAAAGACTTTCTGTTCATCAAATTTCATTTGCAGTTGATATTGGATTAGAACCTGGTGATTTAGCTTGGCAAGCTGGTTCCTGTCAGCATCATGCCATTTCCAAGGAGGGCATCTCATGGTGTTTTCTGCCTGATGTGACTCTCTCCAAAGCGTGGCTCTGAAATGAGAAATTACACCTTTTACATTCCCCTTTATTTCCTTATTATCTGTTTAGTTACAGCTCTGTACCCATTCAACACAACAAAAAACATGGCAAAGGGAGAATTTATGACTCACAGTCCATGAATATTGTATCTTATTGGAGATAGCCTGAAGGAAACACAGTCTGCCAACTATGCTTGACCCAATACCATTAAACATTTCAGTCAAGTACAACTGAATGCTTCTGACCTTGAAACTCATTGGTAGCTGGGACTTTATAGATAAGTTAATCTGGGACCATGACACTTTTTGGTTATGTGACCAGGGTGGTAGTTCTCAAAAATATGCACCTTGGGGAAGCAATGTGTCCCATGGACCCTATTTATTCACACTTGAAAATGCCTTTCGAAAATGCCCTCACTGTAATTAAAGGATAAAATGAAGACACTTTAAATAACAATTCAATGAGGGATTGATATGAGAAGAAAATTTTTCCTTCATGACTAAAACAATGGTGAACATAAATCAGAAATCTTAAAAAAAAATTCAATGGCAGAAAAGAAAGATGGAAGAAAATTGGGTCCTTGAAGAAGCTGATGATCTATCTAGGGCCACCAGATATAAGAACTTCTTCTTGTTAGGTGATATTATTATTATTTAAGCTAGTTGAGTGGGTGTTCTCTGTTATTTGCAGCCAAAAGCATCTCAAGTCATGAAGCCTTGTATAGGGTTTGGTGTTTAATGAATGAACAATGGGAAAGTGTGACAGGGTCAGTCACGAGCTGAAAAAAGATGATCTAATTTCAGTGTGTGGAGACAGGGTTGTAGGGGTTTGAGGAAGAATGTGTGCTAAGTCGCTTAAGTCATGTCCTACTCTTTGTGATCCTATGGACTATAGCCCACCAGACTCCTCTGTCCATGGGATTCTCCAGGCAAGAATACTGGAGTGGGTTGCCATGTCCTTCTCCAGGGGATTTTCCTGACCCAGAGATCGAACCCATGTCTCCTGTGTCTCCTGAATTGCAGGCAGATTCTTTACCACTGAGCTACTGGGAAAGCCCAAGGAGGAATACAAGGTCTAACTATTAATGAGAACCAGGCTTAAGGGGGAAGATTATGAGGTGCAGCTTGAAAATGCTGCATTTTCCTGCTGGAGATGCCTAGTAGGCAGTGAAATATATGGAACTTAGAGATGAGATTTTGATTAGAGAGATAAATTTAAGAATTGTTGATATTTATAGCTATTGACGTCTTGGGTATGGATGAAAGGGGCTGAGATGAATATTTGAGGAACTTCAATATTTAAGGACAGGATAGAAGAGGATGAGTCTTCAAAGGAGACAGAGAATGAGAGGCAACGTAGACGGTCTAAATACCCTAAAGTCAGTCCATGGGTTTCTACTTAAGAACCCATGGATTCTCAAGTAGAACACCCAACACCCTCAACACCCAAGAGGATTGCTTGATGATTTCTCAGAATTTTTTTATTTCTGAGATCCTTGATTCTAAGATATATCTTGATTTCTTCATATTGTGAAATCCATGAAAAATACTGTTGAATATTTTTTTTTAACTCCTGTCAATCCCAAATAATCCTTCTGTCTTCAAACTCACACTGAATATTATCTGTCCTTCTCTTCAGCATACCTTACCATGTATTGTGGTTATACATGACTATGTCTCATTTCTCCAAGTAGGACTTGTTATTCTTAGAGACCAAGAATTATGTCTTATTTATTTCCTTATCTATCTCCCCAAACTGCTGTCCCTAATCAGCAAGACATTTTGAATGCAGTTGGACACCAATACATTTTTTGGCAAATATGTATTTGGCACATAATTTAATACACTGGGTGAAACTGCTAACATTTAAAAAATTGAATTCTTGAACTAGAAAGTCTGAATAAACTCAAAAATTCATAAAAGAAAAAGCCCATCCTGAAGAGATCTTAGGGTCATGAAACATTTCCCTGAAGTCTTCCCTCTGAAGAGCATGCAGCTAGCTATCTGTTTAAGATGGTAAGATCACTGCAAATTATTGGCTTCCTGATTTTTGATTTAGCTTAATTATCAAGATATATAAGAGATAAAATAATCTTTACTTTGACCATGGCAATCTTATACCCCCCAAATTTCTCATTTTCCTATCTCTTGTAGTCTTCCAAATTAGATCCTTTCTCAAATGAGGAAGAAAGGGATGTTGCATTTGACCAAAGCAGGCTTCACAAATGGCTGGAGCATCAGAGACTGATATAATCTGCAATCTGAGTCAATATTCTCAGTTTTGTCTTACTATAGTTTTGTTTTGTGACTGTGTTTTTAACTGATGTCCTCCAAAACAGCACATTTAACATTCAGCTAAATTCATTATAAAATCTAAGAGTTGGCAAAGAATTGATCCATTATTATGGGATATTTGAATAAAGTGTAGAATGGAAGATGACACGTACATTTATTTTTATTTTTAAATTAAGAAATTTAACCTAAAAAATTAAAGTATAGTTAATTTACAATATTGTGTTAGTTTCAGATACACATCAAAGTGCTTCAGATACATACATACATATATATATATATAATTCTTTAGATTCTTTACCATTACAGGTTATTACAAGATATTGAATATTTCCTGTGCTATACAGTATGTCCTTGTTGGAAACTTACATTTATTGATACTTTCTATTGCTGGGCTCTTTAATAGTATTATTTCATTTGATAAGAGGAAAAGAAGTATATGTATATTTGTTTTTTTGTTTTACCTATATGTTAATAGGTAGTTGAGAATTTTGAAAATCACTAGTCCAATTACATGACAAATTTAAGATAAAAATTAAACTAAATGATTTAAAGTCCTGGGTTTTTAAGAAATCTAGATTAGCTCTTCTGCTTTCACACATCCAACAACCCCTCAAAATTCCCTCTTTCTTAAGCCAGCAACCATTAAGTTACTCTTAAACCCACACTAAGTGCTATGTAACACAGGGGACAGAAAGCCAGATAGGTCTGGTTTTTGGTATCAGTAGTCTCTTTGTTGTGGACAGATGTCAGTTTCCAAATTCTTACTACACTGTACAGACTTGTGTACCTCAGGCAACTTTATAGCTCAAACCCCACTCCTTGGGGACTTATAGCAACTTGTAAATCCATGAGGAATTTTTCAGCAAAGTTCTATTTCTTAGTTTATTCATGGATTAGACTTGTAAGAGTAGATTCATTCTAAGGCCCTAATGAGCAGGGCTTTTTTTTTTTCTTCCACACTGAAAAGAACACTTGCTTCTCTTTTTCCAACATTCAGCTTATGATGGTTTTAGAATTTATGTTCTCAGTTTTATCCCCCATTGACTTTGAAATCTTAGAAAATACTCACCATGGTTCTTCCCAGAATCCAGCACTATTCAAAGCCTTTCTTTATGTAGCATTAGAAAATGGAGACCCACAAAACTATTTCACATAAGCCTGTTGCTCTGGTTTACTTCTAGGAACATTGGCTCTGCTCTTCCGACTAGCCAGAAGTCATGACAGTGGTCTAATAATTGAGTGATGCCTGTTATTAGAGGTGGAGAATATGAAGAGGATTCTCATGCCAAGTTTCTCAGAGTTGGGCTAAAGGTAAGTTCTTTTTTCTTTCACTGGAAAAGATTTGATCTAGATTAAAACAACAACAACAAAACTCCCAAATAATAGATATCTTTGGAATGAAGTTCATAGAAACAAGATGGGAAGTATTAATCCCATTGCCCACTTGGCTGCATGTGCCAGCATCATACCTGCAATTGGTCAGGGGCATTTCATTGATTTCTATGGAGCCATCAGTATATGGGTTTTTAAACGTTCTATTCTGAGCTAAATTTCCTTTTGGTCTTTGATATTTGCTCATTTCTGTTCCATTATTCCCAAACTTCATCCTTTTCTGCTTCACTTCAGTTCAAATGCATTTCAAGGGTACCTTCTTCTTTGGGGGCCATAGGACATAAAAAACGAACTGAAACATTCCTTAAAGTTCAGCCACTATGATGTTTTCACTTTACAAATGAGGAAAATGAGGCAAAGGGAAAGGAAGGAAATTGTTGGTCACAACTCAATAGGATCTTAGCTCTCCTGAGTTCTGATTCAGCCACCACACCAAAAAGGCAATATAATTTGAAGCAGAGATCCGAATAAAGACGCATGTCTGGACAGTTTGTTCCTTCACTCACTGAGCCAGTCACTTGCATACTCAGTCGTGTTTGTCTCTTTGCGACCCCATGGACTGTTTTCTGCCAGGCTTCTCTGTCCATGTAATTTTCTAGGCAAGAATACTGAAGTGGGTTGTCATTTCCTACATACACCAGGGTGTCTTCCCGACTCAGGGATCAAACCTGAGTCTCTCACATCTCTTGTATTGGCAGGCAGATTCTTTACCACCTGGGAAGCCTCTGGTTCCCTCACTATATGAACCTTTATTAGCTTTCTGTGCTGTGACAAATCTCATCATAGTATCTTAAAACAACATACATTTACCTTGTCACTATTTATATATATAAACATATATATATATATAAAGGTTCGCCTAGTCAAGGCTATGGTCTTTCCTGTGGTCATGTATGGATGTGAGAGTTGGACTGTGAAGAAGGCTGAGCGCCGAAGAATAGATGCTTTTGAACTGTGGTGTTGGAGAAGACTCTTGAGAGTCCCTTGGACTGCAAGAAGATCCAACCAGTCCATTCTGGAGGAGATCAATCCTGGAATTTCTTTGGAAGGAATGATGCTAAAGCTGAAACTCCAGTATTTTGGCCACCTCATGCGAAGAGTTGACTCATTGGAGAAGACTCTGATGCTGGGAGGGATTGAGGGCAGGAGGAGAAGGGGACGACAGAGGATGAGATGGCTGGATGGCATCACTGACTCGATGGATGCGAGTCTGAGTGACCTCCGGGAGCTGGTGATGGACAGGGAGGCCTGGCGTGCTGCGGTTCATGGGGTCGCAAAGAGTCGGACACGACTGAGCGACTGATCTGATCTGATCTGAACATGCTATTTGTATCTTACTATTTCTATGGGTCAAGAAAGGTTTAGCTGGATTCTCTGGATTCATGCTGTAATAATCGAAGTATTGGCCGGGCTGTGTTCTCATCTGGAGGCCTGACTAGAGAAATAGCCTCTTCCGAGCTCTCTCAAATTGTTGGTAGAAGTTATTTCACTGTGACTGTGAGGCCCTACCTGCCTTCTGACTGTTGCATAGAGGCTATCCTCAGCTCCTAGAGTACATCTTCACCCCTTTGATATGCGGCCTTTCTATCACGGCCACTTATCTCTTCAAAGCCAGGAAGGGAGGAGGTCTGTAGCAAGCTAGAGTCTTATGTAATTTAACAATCAAGTGGAGACATTGCATCACCATTGCCGTATTCTAATGCTGAGAAGCAACTCACAAGTAGTGCCCAAATTCAGTGGGAGAGGATTATACAAGGGTGTGAATACCAGAAGAGGAATGTTGTGGGGTTCATTTTACTGTCTGTCCACTACAACCCCAAATGATTTGTTTGGGCTGGTATAGAAATAAATTCCACATGAACAATATTTTCCCTGTGGATCACTGTCAACTCACAAACATGTTTCTGTGATGTGTCTCCAAACTCCATCCTTTATCTCATTCAATGATTTTATTCTTTTTACAAATGACCCCATGAAGATACAAGAGATAAGCTTCTCAAATTTATAGGTGAAAGATGAGTGTTAGCAAATAATTTGACACAATTATGGCCCATTTTTATTTTGATGCTAGTGTAATGGGAATAGTATTTTTCATTTATTTTAACATAATTGTGGTATTTGAATTCTCTGGTATCTCTAGAGGTACGATTTGCTTTGGGAAAAATTAGAATTTTTGAAGCAGAGGTGCAAGGACAAAAGTGATGCTGAATTTATAAATTCCGAAATGGAAGTTTTGAGTTTACAGATTGACAACATTTTGAAAAGGGCTTTGGTGAGAAAGAATAGATTGTTTAAGCTTCTTTAGCTCCTGAGAACATTTTCATGACTCATATAAGAAACCCTATACCTATTCGCAAGCACCCCCTCTCTCCCCCAGCTCCTGGCAACCCTACTTTTGTCCCTAAAGTTTTGCCCGTCTTGGACTTACATATAAAAGAAATGATAGAACATGTGGTCTTTTGTTACCAGATTCTTTCACTTAGCATAGTAGTCAAGGTTTACCCATGCGGTAACATGGGTCAGCAGTTCATTCATTTCCATTGCCAAACAATACTCCTTGTAAGACAGGCCACATTTGACTTATCCATTCATCAATCGATGGACATTTGAGTTGTTTCTGTCTTTTAGCTATTATGGATAAAGCAGCTTGAACATTGCTGAACAGATTTTTTGCATGGACATAGGTTTTATTCCTCCTGGATATATAACTAGGCGTTCAGTTGCTCCTCTTCAAGCTTTGGTGTCAGATCATTTGAGTTTTATTATAAAGTAACAGGGCAGAGGGAAATTAGGTATGAGGTCTCGGAAGCCTCTTCCATTAAGAAAGGAAGGAGAGCTCATCCCTTGCAACCTCAGAGGGCTGTGGGAAGGAGAAAAGAGCTAGAATAAGATACAGAGGTCAGATGTCAGGGCCTTGGGGACTGCATTCAAAGCCCAAAATTCAAGGGCTGCACAAATATCCAGATAAGTGTAGGGAAACCTAGTCATTTTGGAATGATTGGTCAGTTTCCTTAGATGAAGCTCCAATAATTTGGTCACCTGATGTGAACAGCTGACTCATTGGAAAGACCCTGATGCTAAGGAGGATTGAAGGCAGGAGAAGGGGGCAACAGAGGATGAGATGGTTGGATGGCATCACTGACTCAGTGGACATGAGTTTGAGCAAATTCTGGGAGATGGTGAAGGAGAGGAAACCTGGCATGCTGCAGTCCATGTGATCGCAAAGAGACTTAGTGACTGAACAACAAGCCTGAGGTAACTTGCAAAATTCTGGAACTGGCCTCGCAATGGGCTGGGCAGTCGTAATTTTGGAGAAGGCAATGGCACCCCACTCCAGTACTCTTGCCTGGAAAATCCCATGGATGGAGGAGCCTGGTGGGCTGCAGTCCATGGGGTCGCTAAGAGTTGGACATGACTGAGAGACTTCACTTTCACTTTTCACTTTCATGCATTGGAGAAGGCAATGGCAACCCACTCCAGTGTTCTTGACTGGAGAATCCCAGGGACCAGAGAGCCTGGTGGGCTGCCATCTCTGGGGTTGCACAGAGTCGGACACGACTGAAGTGACTTAGCAGCAGCAGCAGCAACCCTGACAGAGAGGCTGACCGAAGGATCAGACACACCACACTGGTCTCCTATAATCTGTTCAGGTCATTTTCAGAGCCCAGACATTCTCCCGTGCCCCAAAGAGGGCACATGGAGCAGCTGAGAAGGCTTAGAACAAAAGTTTGCAGTGACAATGTTAGACCTCACCTAAGCCCTGTGATCCTGAAAAACAAGTGAAGTATAAGAAATCTCCTATCCTTTTGTGTTCTAGGAAAGGGATTGCTGCAAAGAAACACCCTCCCTCATAGGACCTAGCAAAGACTGTTGTTGTTTTTTAGTTGCGGCATGTGGGGCCTAGTTCCCTGTCCAGAGACTAAACCTGGATCCCTGCTTTGGGAGCAGAGTCTTAGCCACTGGACCTCTGGGGAAGTCCCCAAAAAGACTCTGATGCTACCTGGTTTATCTGCAAGGAGACTAGACACACATTCTCCACAGTCTCATTTTGCCTCATAAAGGATCAGCTAAACTGCCTGTGTCTACAGATCAATTGCAACAAAATAACTTGTTGAGCAACCTTTAGTTAGAGTTCGGATTCTCTCCTTCCTTCAGGTCTCTGAACCTTGGCCAGCACTCAGCCTGAGCCAGCAAGCAATCCCTCCTGAGAATAGGCTGGCCTCAGGGTATAATAACATTCTCTGCTCAGCTATTCCCCCACCCCACCCTGTCATCCAGCTCTTTTTAGCCTTGTTTACTCCTGCCTGTAAAAGAAAAATTCTTGCTGAACTCTTGAGAGGCTTGCAGACTTATGGTCAAGAAGTCCTCCTATTGCAACAGCTCCTTCTCCTGCAATAGCCCTTCCCCCCTTTGCAACAGTCCTTTCGGATAGTCTCCTCTTATTAAGTCTGGATTTGTTTTTATTTGACAACAGCAAATGGCGAGTTTGTGACCAGAGGCAAATGGCTACCGATCTGGCTGGGAATGCCAGTGTGGTAACTCCAGGCTCAGTTGGGGCAATCGATCTCTCAGGGATGACACTGGACAAGCTGCTCCTTGGTACAGACCAGTGGGAACCAGAGAGTGCCACGTGGACTTGGGGCCGCTTTTCCATCATCATAAAGTCTCATGATTCCTTCAGCCAGTGGGTATCTGGGAGAAGAGGGACTGGAGTGCCCCCAAGGACTGAAAATTTACTCAAAAGAACCGAGTCAGTTTCTTCTGGCTTAAAAATATTTTTTAATGAGACATCATTACCGGAAAATTTATTTTTTTTCTTGCTACCCAGCAGGGTCTTATGAGGGTGACTAGCTCTGTGACCAAAAATTTACAAAAGCTGCATTTTCTTAGCACAACTGAAGGTAGTGTGTGCAAATTTGTGACCGGCTACACTAGAATTATGAATCACATAAAACCAGATGATGTTCCACAGCAGTAAATGTAAGATCCTGCCTTTGAATTCAAAAATACGTAAGTACAGGATGCGAATATTTGGTTTAGGAGCTACACAGCAACACTCAAGGAGAAAAAATTAGGGGTTGTATTAGTCAGGAATTTTTGGGTTGCAACTTACAGAAGCCCAGTTGGAATTAGGCAAAAGGGCAGAAAGGGAATTTATTGGCTCTCAGACTCCAAGAACAACCAAACTGAAGGAAGGAAGGGAGGCAGCTAGGTTTCAGGAATAAATGGGGCAAGGGACACGAGAACTCCAGGGCTCTCTACATCCTAGTCTTCGCTTCTCTTTGGATGGCACTCTCCTTTGGGTTTTCGTCTCTCTCACTACAGACCATCTTTTTGTATTGAGCAGGGTAATGGCCCTGAAATGCTTAAAAATCTTCTGACTTTTGCTATTGGACTTGAGAGAGGCTCAGGAAAATTCTGTGAAAGCTTTCTGATAGAAAACCTGGTAAGGTCTCTCCTGTAACCATGGAAATGGAATCATATTTAAAAAGGGCAGTTCTCAAAAGAGCCATTTAAATTCCCAAATTTCAAGAAGTAAAGGGAGTTTCTGGATAAATAGCCCCCTATAGTCCAAGCATAAGTGTGTGGTCAATGTTGTTAATATTAAGTCAGAGAGAGAATGTGTTTTTTTCAGTGAAGCTGATGTGGCTGGAGGCTGGGTCTGTGGATGTGGAGTTTCAGGTGCTGAGGTCAGTATACCTGGAGGTGGGGGTTCTGTTATGGGGGTTGTGCTCAGAAGAGGTTATAGATCAAACAGAGGGCATTTTGAGGGAAGCAAGAAGATTGGTGGGGCAACTTAAACAATTCCATGCTATTCCTCATGCAGTTGCCTCAAGGAGGCCCTGAAAACACTGAGGATATTCAGACTGGAGAGGAGACAGCGCAGGAACATTGCAGCTGTTGTTAGCTGCTCCGATTCTTTATGGACTAGTACATAGAAGCTTCAGGGTAATAATAGGCTTTGATTCAACATCAGGACTTCCTCATAGGTAAAGCTGTCCTGTGTGGATGGGGGTATATGATGAAGCAGTGGGGTAACAACATGAGGCAGTATTGGGTTCATTTATTTGCTCCTTCAACCCTTCATTCATTCTGCAAATATTTATTCATTAATGAATAGACAACATTACCAGATAGACAATGAGCTCTACAAAGCAGCTCATCACTGCACTATTTAGAGTGCTAACACTATATTAATGTCTGTTAACTGAATTGAAGAATACACGAATGAGCAGATGGTGTGATCGCTGGGCTGGGTAATAGAGATGGCCACAGGAGCCTCATGGAGCTCACACATCTCAACAACCAAGGTAACCCATTGAACAATGGTGCTGCCTTGTACGCAGTGCTCTGATGGATGTATGCACATGTCGCTTTGAAAAGGCAGAGAAGTGGTACTGGCAGGAAGTGCTCCTGGGGTCCAGAGAAGGGCTGGTAGAGTTAGAACCTTCTTATTGGAAAAGGTGAACAAGGTGGAGAGGAATGGGATGAGCAGTCCCAGAGGGAGAAAGAGTGGAGCTAAGGGAAGGAGGTGGGGCTGGATGCAAGGCGTTGAGAGCTTCTGCTCCTGGATTTCTCCACAGACTGAGGAAGTTCCCTCTGCACTTCCCATTCCTGCCCCAAGATACATGCTGGGTAGGAGGAGGGCAACCAGGGAACTCTGAGTATACTGAGGAGGTCTTCAGCCTGGTTCACCTTCATATGCAGAGACTGCAAAGATTTAGGGTCACCAAGGTGCCCCACCCTCCTCAGAAGAAGCCCTTTACCCACTGCTTCCTTGGAGCATTCATGTCCTCACTCCTACCTCCTCCCTTATCCTACCTGACCTCCTTTTTCTACTGTGTGATATGATGGATGTGGAGTGATGTAATGGAATAGACTCAGAATCATAAAGGTGTACATGTTGGACCAGATTTAACCTCTTATCTATACAGTGTTCATTTACATTTTAATTAGAGAGACTATTTTATCCTCAAGGGCTTCCAGGGTGGCTCAGTAGAAAAGAACCACCTGCAATGCAGGAGATGCAAGTTTGATCCCTGGGTCAGGAAGATTCCCTGGAAAAAGATATGGTAACCCACTCCAGTACTCTGGTCTGGGGAATTCCACAGACAGAGAAGTCTGGCAGACTACAGTCCATGGGATTGCTAAGAGTTGAACGCAGCTTAGTGACTAAACAATAGCAATGACATCCTCCGTGGGAAATTCTGAACATTTCCAACAGAAGTGAGAGGACTTGGAGGATTTGTGATAAGGATTGACTTCTTTATCCCCCACCCTAAGAGTTTTTTTCACACTGTGAAAGTGGTGGATTGGGAAATCAGTTTTGTGGGTCACAGCTAGAATTTTAAAAAAAATGAAATGTAATTGAATACAGTGGAACACAAGAGATGAATATCAGAGTTCATAGCATGTAATAAAGGTAAGCTATGTTTAACAAAATATATTTCATGCAAATATATTTGTGAATGTAAATGATAAAAAGTTATATTTTTGCTATGGGTTACGGTAAAAACAAAAGTTTGAAAAATGCTGTCTTAAGGTTACCCTCTAGAAATGTACAATTTGATTTCATCTGAATGAGTTCTTGGCTTTTTCTTAGAATTGGGACAATCTTGGCTTGTTGTGGATTCTAAGCAGAATATTTTGAGTTTTTTACTGTGTCCTATATCAGAGGAGTGGAAGTCTCTCAGTTTTTCCAAGTCCTCTCAGGAAATGAAACAAAATGAAATACTAACAATTGTTTCCTGCCTACCTAAGCAAATGATTTTTGCCTGCGATTTCCCCAGGGACCATTATAAGAGATGAAAACTTGACTCAGTGTTTCTAAGGGACTTTGAGGATTAGAGTCAACAGTGCATATCTGCCATCCCCAAGAGTAAATGTGGATTTCCTACTGGACGTTTTCATTTGTTGAAGGCAAAAAACCAATGGGGTCTCTTTAAATCAAATAAGGTCACTGAATAACTAATCTTGAGGGTTAGTATCACAGAACATTCCCCTGTTCCCAAAAGCAAAGGCAAGGTGATCTCTCGGGTCCACAGCACCGAGAGGTGATGGGAGCAGAAGAATGCACAAAAGAGTTTGAAATCATGTGTCCATTTTAGGGTAAAGCACCTGAAAATAATAGGCTATAGAAATTTTCTTTTTCAGAAAAGCTTTCTGAGCTCTGAAGAGACACATGGAAAATTCCATTTCAGCAGGTTAAGAGGATGACTGAAAATGCCAAATCTATTAGGTATAAGGTGATATAGATCCCACCAGAAACTCAGGGGACATGTTTGAGAATTTCTGCTCCAGGGAAACCATCCAGAATTGTAAACTACTTGTTTATGTGATGTAACTTGCCCAGAATCTGTACCACCCAGATGCAAACCCCCTCAAACGAACAACCCACCCCTAAAAACTAAAACCCACCCCAAAACAAAAACCACAATCCTCCCACCCTCAATTCTTTAGCAAAATTGATAATGAGTAACGCTGAAGAAGCTGAAGTTGAATGGTTCTATGAAGACCTACAAGACCTTTTAGAACTAACACCCAAAAAAGATGTCCTTTTCATTATGGGGGACTGGAATGCAAAAATAGGAAGTCAAGAAACACCTGGAGTAACAGGCAAATTTGGCCATGGAATACAGAATGAAGCAGGGCAAAGACTAAAGAGTTTTGCCAAGAAAATGCAATGATCATAACAAATACTCTCTTCCAACAACACAAGAGAAGACTCTATACATGGACATCACCAGATGGTCAACACCGAAATCAGATTGATTATATTCTTTGCAGCCAAAGATGGAGAAGCTCTATACAGTCAGCAAAAACAAGACCAGAAGCTGACTGTGGCTCCGACCATGAACTCCTTATTGCCAAATTCAGACTTAAATTGAAGAAAGTAGGGAAAACCACTAGCTCATTTAGGTATGACCTAAATCAAATCCCTTATGATTATACAGTGGAAGTAAGAAATAGATTTAAGGGCCTAGATCTGATAGATAGAATACGTGATGAACTATGGAATGAGGTTCGTGACATTGTACAGGAGACAGGGATCAAAACCATCCCCGTGGAAAAGAAATGCAAAAAAGCAAAATGGCTGTCTGGGGAGGCCTTACAAATAGCTGTGAAAAGAAGAGAAGTGAAAAGCAAAAGAGAAAAGGAAAGATATAAGCATCTGAATACAGAGTTCCGAAGAATAGCAAGAAGAGATAAGAAAGACTTCTTCAGTGATCAATGCAAAGAAATAGAGGAAAACAACAGAATGGGAAAGACTAGGGATCTCTTCAAGAAAATCAGAGATACCAAAGGAACATTTCATGCAAAGATGGGCTCGATAAAGGACAGAAATGGTATGGACCTAACAGAAGCAGAAGATATTAAGAAGAGGTGGCAAGAATACACAGAAGAACTGTACAAAAAAGATCTTCATGACCCAGATAACCACGGTGGTGTGATCACTCACCTAGAGCCAGACATCCTGGAATGTGAAGTCAAGTGGGCCTTAGAAAGCATCACTACGAACAAAGCTAGTGGAGGTGATGGAATTCCAGTGGAGCTATTCCAAATCCTGAAAGAGGATGCTGTGAAAGTGCTACACTCAATATGCCAGCAAATTTGGAAAACTCAGCAGTGGCCACAGGACTGGAAAAGGTCAGTTTTCATCCCAATCCCAAAGAAAGGCAATGCCAAAGAATGCTCAAACTACCGCACAATTGCACTCATCTCACATGCTAGTAAAGTAATGCTCAAAATTCTCCAAGCCAGGCTTCAGCAATATGTGAACCGTGAACTTCCTGATGTTCAAGCTGGTTTTAGAAAAGGCAGAGGAACCAGAGATCAAATTGCCAACATCCACTGGATCATGGAAAAAGCAAGAGAGTTCCAGAAAAACATCTATTTCTGCTTTATTGACTATGCCAAAGCCTTTGACTGTGTGGATCACAATAAACTGTGGAAAGTTCTGAAAGAGATGGGAATACCAGACCACCTGACCTGCCTCTTGAGAAATTTGCATGCAGGTCAGGAAGCAACAGTTAGAACTGGACATGGAACAACAGACTGGTTCCAAATAGGAAAAGGAGTACGTCAAGGCTGTATATTGTCACCATGTTTATTTAACTTATATGCAGAGTACATCATGAGAAATGCTGGACTGGAAGAAACACAAGTTGGAATCAAGATTGCTGGGAGAAATACCAATAACTTCAGATATGCAGATGACACCACCCTTATGGCAGATAGTGAAGAGGAAGTAAAAAGCCTCCTGATGAAAGTGAAAGTGGAGAGTGAAAAGGTTGGCTTAAAGCTCAACATTCAGAAAACAAAGATCATGACATCTGGTCCCATCACTACATGGGAAATAGATGGGGAAACAGTGGAAACAGTGTCAGACTTTATTTTTCTGGGCTCCAAAATCACTGCAGATGGTGACTGCAGCCATGAAATTAAAAGACGCTTACTCCTTGGAAGGAAAGTTATGACCAACCTAGATAGCATATTCAAAAGCAGAGACATTACTTTACCAACAAAGGTTCGCCTAGTCAAGGCTATGGTCTTTCCTGTGGTTATGTATGGATGTGAGAGCTGGACTGTGAAGAAGGCTGAGCACCGAAGAATTGATGCTTTTGAACTGTGGTGTCGGAGAAGACTCTTGAGAGTCCCCTGGACTGCAAGGAGATCCAACCAGTCCATTCTGAAGGAGATCAGCCCCGGGATTTCTTTGGAAGGAATGATGCTAAAGCTGAAACTCCAGTACTTTGGCCACCTCATGCAGAGTTGACTCATTGGAGAAGACTCTGATGGTGTGAGGGATTGGGGGCAGCAGGAGAAGGGGACGACAGAGGATGAGATGGCTGGATGGCATCACTGACTCGATGGATATGAGTCTGAATGGACTCCGGGAGTTGGTGATGGACAGGGAGGCCTGGTGTGCTGCAGTTCATGGGGTCACAAAGAGTTAGACACAACTGAATGATTGATCTGATCTGAAGGAGACAAAAGGATCTGTACTCAGAAAACTATAAGATGCTGATGAAAGAAATCAAAGATTATGTAAACAGATGGCAAGACATACCACATTCTTGTATTGAAGAATCAGTACTGTCAAAATAACCATGCTATTCAAAGAAATCTACAGATTCAATGTAATCCCTATCAAATTACCAGTGGCATTTTTCATGTAACTAGAACAAAAAAAAATTGCAATTTGTATGGAAACATCAGTTCAGTTCAGTTCAGTAGCTCAGCCGTGTCCGATTCTTTGCGACCCCATGAATCCCAGCACGCCAGGCCTCCCTGTCCATCACCAACTCCTGGAGTTCACCCAAACTCATGTGCATCAAGTTGGTGATGCCATCCAGCCATCTCATCTTCTGTCATCTCCTTCCTCTCCTGCCCTCAATCCCTCCCAGCATCACGGTCTTTTCCAATGAATCAACTTTTCTTTTATGTCAGTCAACACAGACATAAAAGACCTCAAATAGCCAAAGCAATCTTGAGAAAGAAAAATGGAGATAGAGGAATCAAATGCCTGAACTTCAGACTATACTACAAAGCTACAGTAATCAAAACAGTGTGATATTGGCACCAAAACCAAAATATAGATCAGTGCAACAGGATAGAAATTCCAGAGATAAACCCACACACCTGTGGTCAGCTATTCTATGACAAAAGAGGCAAGAGTATATAGTGGAGAAAAGATAGTCTCTTCAACAAATCATGCCGGGGAAACTGGACAGCTATATGTAAAAGGATGAAATAAAAACACTCCCTAACACCATACACAAAAATAAACTCAAAATGGATTAAAGACCTAAATGTAAGGATGAATATTATAAAACTCTTAGAGGAAAATATAAGCAGCACACACTCTGACATAAATCACAGCAATATCTTATTTGACCCACCTCTTTTGTTGTTGCTGTTCAGTCACTAAATCATGTTGGACTCGTTGTGACCCCATGGACTGTAACATGCCAGGCTTCCATGTCCTTCACTATCTCTGGGAGTTTGCTCAAACTCATGTCCATTGAGTTAATGATATCATCCAACCATCTCATCCTCTGCCATCCCCTTCTCCTCTGTCTTTCAATTTTTCCCATTATGATGATCTTTTCCAATGAGTCCGCTCTTTGCATCAGGTGGCCAAAGTATTGGAGTTTAAGCTTTAGCATCAGTCCTTCCAATGAATATGAGTCACCTCCTAAAGTGATGAAAATAGAAACAAAGATAAACAAATGAGACTTAATTAAACTTAAAAGGCTTTACACAGCAAAGGAAATGGTAAACAAAATAGAGTTTCACTTTTTAAATGATCGAAATGTAGTTAGGAGGCAGCCTGAGCCATGAAGACCACCTACAACAGGGAATTCCACCACAGGAGAGACAGTCACTCCACCTTCAACCCTCCTGAAAAACACACAAAGCCATCCTCCTCCTTAAGTCACCTGGGAGAACAGTCTCTCTTCTGGAAGTCTAGCCAAGGAAAAGAATGTTTTGTTAACCATCAGATCAGATCAGTCACTCAGTCGTGTCCGACTCTTTGCGACCCCATGAATCACAGCACGCCAGGCCTCCCTGTCCATCACCAACTCCCGGAGTTCACTCAGACTCACGTCCATCAAGTCAGTGATGCCATCCAGCCATCTCATCCTCTGTCGTCCCCTTCTCCTCCTGCCCCCAATCCCTCCCAGCATCAGAGTCTTCTCCAATGAGTCAACTCTTCGCATGAGGTGGCCAAAATACTGGAGTTTCAGCTTTAGCATCATTCCTTCCAAAGAAATCCCAGGGCTGATCTCCTTCAGAATGGACTGGTTGGATCTCCTTGCAGTCCAAGAGACTCTCAAGAGTCTTTTCCAACACCACAGTTCAAAAGCATCAATTCTTCGGCGCTCAGCCTTCTTCACAGTCCAGCTCTCACATCCATACATGACCACAGGAAAGATCATAGCCTTGACTAGGCGAACCTTTGTTGGCAAAGTAATGTCTCTGCTTTTGAATATGCTATCTAGGTTGGTCATAACTTTCCTTCCAAGGAGTAAGCGTCTTTTAATTTCATGGCTGCAGTCACCATCTGCAGTGATTTTGGAGCCCAGAAAAATAAAGTCTGACACTGTTTCCACTGTTTCCCCATCTATTTCCCATGCAGTGATTGGACCAGATGCCATAATCTTTGTTTTCTGAATGTTGAGCTTTAAGCCAACCTTTTCACTCTCTTCTTTCACTTTCATCAGGAGGCTTTTTACTTCCTCTTCACTGTCTGCCATAAGGGTGGTGTCATCTGCATATCTGAAGTTATTGATATTTCTCCCAGCAATCTTGATTCCAACTTGTGTTTCTTCCAGTCCAGCATTTCTCATGATGTACTCTGCATATAAGTTAAATAAACATGGTGACAATATACAGCCTTGACGTACTCCTTTTCCTATTTGGAACCAGTCTGTTGTTCCATGTCCAGTTCTAACTGTTGCTTCCTGACCTGCATGCAAATTTCTCAAGAGGCAGGTCAGGTGGTCTGGTATTCCCATCTCTTTCAGAACTTTCCACAGTTTATTGTGATCCACACAGTCAAAGGCTTTGGCATAGTCAATAAAGCAGAAATAGATGTTTTTCTGGAACTCTCTTGCTTTTTCCATGATCCAGTGGATGTTGGCAATTTGATCTCTGGTTCCTCTGCCTTTTCTAAAACCAGCTTGAACATCAGGAAGTTCACGGTTCACATATTGCTGAAGCCTGGCTTGGAGAATTTTGAGCATTACTTTACTAGCATGTGAGATGAGTGCAATTGTGCGGTAGTTTGAGCATTCTTTGGCATTGCCTTTCTTTGGGATTGGGATGAAAACTGACCTTTTCCAGTCCTGTGGCCACTGCTGAGTTTTCCAAATTTGCTGGCATATTGAGTGTAGCACTTTCACAGCATCCTCTTTCAGGATTTGGAATAGCTCCACTGGAATTCCATCACCTCCACTAGCTTTGTTCGTAGTGATGCTTTCTAAGGCCCACTTGACTTCACATTCCAGGATGTCTGGCTCTAGGTGAGTGATCACACCACCATGGTTATCTGGGTCATGAAGATCTTTTTTGTACAGTTCTTCTGTGTATTCTTGCCACCTCTTCTTAATATCTTCTGCTTCTGTTAGGTCCATACCATTTCTGTCCTTTATCGAGCCCATCTTTGCATGAAATGTTCCTTTGGTATCTCTGATTTTCTTGAAGAGATCCCTAGTCTTTCCCATTCTGTTGTTTTCCTCTATTTCTTTGCATTGATCACTGAAGAAGTCTTTCTTATCTCTTCTTGCTATTCTTCGGAACTCTGTATTCAGATGCTTATATCTTTCCTTTTCTCTTTTGCTTTTCACTTCTCTTCTTTTCACAGCTATTTGTAAGGCCTCCCCAGACAGCCATTTTGCTTTTTTGCATTTCTTTTCCACGGGGATGGTCTTGATCCCTGTCTCCTGTACAATGTCACGAACCTCATCCCATAGCTCATCACGTACTCTATCAGATCTAGGCCCTTAAATCTATTTCTTACTTCCACTGTATAATCATAAGGGATTTGATTAGGTCATACCTAATTGGGCTAGTGGTTTTTCCTACTTTCTTCAATTTAAGTCTGAATTTGGCAATAAGGAGCTCATGGTCTGAGCCACAGTCAGCTCCTGGTCTTATTTTTGCTGACTGTATAGACTAAGTAGGTTTATCTCTAGGTGTTTTATTATTTTTGTTGTGATGGTAAATAAGATTGTTTCCTCAATTTTTCTTTCTGATCTTTTGTTGTTAGTGTTTATAAATGCAAGAGATCTTTTTGTACTAATATTGTATCTTGAAACTTTACCAAATTCATTGAAGAGCTCTAGTAGTTTTTTGGTAGCATCTTTAGAAGTTTATATGTATAGAATCATGTTATCTGCAAACAGTGACAGTTTTAATTCTTTTCTAACTTGGATCCCTTTAATTTATTTTTCTTCTCTGATTTCCATGGCTAGGACTTTCAAAACTGTATAGAATAATAGAGGCGAGAGTGGGCACATTGGTTTTATTTCTGATTTTAGAGGAAATGCTTTCTGCTTTTCTCATTGAGAATCATGTTAGCTGTAGGTTTGTCATACATGGTCTTTATTATGTTGAGATAGGTTCCTTCCATGTCCACTTTCTCGAGAGTTTTTATCATAAATGGGTGTTGAATTTTGTCAAAAGCTTTTTCTGAAACTATTGAGATAATCTTACGGTTTTGTATTCTTCAATTTGTTGATGTGGTGATTCAAATTGTGCATGTTGAAGAATCTTTGCATTCCTGGGATAAGTCCTACTTGATCATGGGTATTATCTTTTTAATGTACTGTTGGATTGCGTTAGCTAGTATTTTGTTGAGAATGTTTGCATCTATGTTCATCAGTGCTATTGACCTCAGAATGGGAGAAAATATTTGCAAGTGAAGCAACTGACAAGGTATTAATCTCCAAAATATACAAAGAACTCATGCAGCTCAATATCAAAAAGACAAACAACCCAATCAAAAAGTGGGCAGAAGATCTAAACAGATATCTTCAAAGAAGACATACAGATGGCTAAAAATCACATGGAGAGATTTTCAACATCACTAATTATTAGAGAAATGCAAATCAAGACTATAATGAGGTATCACCTCACACTGGTAAGACAGTCATCATCATAAAATCTACAAACAATAAATGTTGGAGAGGGTGTAGAGGAAAAGGAACCACCCTCCCTACACTGTTGGTAGGAATGTAAATTGATACAACCATTATGGAGAACAGTATGGATGTTCCTTTAAAAACTAAAAATAGAGCTGCCATATGATCTAGCAATCTAACTCCTGGGCACATATCCAGAGAAAATCATACTTCAAAAAGACACATGTACCCCAATGTTCATTGCAGCAGTATTTACAATAGCCAAGACATTTAGGAAGTAACCTAAATGTCTATCAACAGAGGAATGGATAAAGAAGATGTGGTACATATATAAGATAGAATACTACTCAGTCATAAAAAAGAACAAAATAATGCCATTTGCAGCAACATGAGTGGACCTAGAGATTATCATTCTAAGTGAAGTAAGTCAGACAGAGAAAGACAAATATCACATGATATCACTTATATGTAGAATTTAATAAAAATGATACAAGTGAACTTATTTATAAAACATAAACTTACAGATCTCAAAGTCAAATTTATAGTTACCAAAGGGGAAACATGGGGAAAGTGATAAGTTAGGAGACTGGGATTAACCTATACACTTTACCATATATAAAATATATAAAATAGATAGCTAATAAGGGCTTACTGTATAACATATTGGGCATAGAGAACTCAACTCACTATTTTGTAATAACTTGTATGGGAAAAGAATCTGAAAAAGAATGGAGATACACACACACACACACACACACACACACACACACAAACACACACAAAACTGATTCACTTTGCTGTACACCTGAAACTAATACCACATTGTAAGTCAACTATACTCCAATAAAAATTATAAAAAGAAAACCCTGGAATTCCAGGAAGCAGGGTTAGTTACTCAGTTGTGTCCGACTCTTTGCAGCCCCATGAACTGTAGCCTGCCAGGCTCCTCTGTCCATGGAATTCTCCAGGCAAGAATACTGGAGTGGGTTGCCATTCCCTTCTCTAGGGGATCTTACCACCCCAGAGATTGAACCTGGATCCCCTGCATTGCAGACAGACTCTTTATCGTCTGAGCCACCAAGGAGCTGTGGTGGTGAGCAATTCATCTGATTTCTCAGAGCTCTCAGAGCAGGGCAGTAAGTGGTTACCTTAATGTTATAAGATTAATATTTCACAAGCTTCAGAACTTCCCTGGATGTTCCCTTCCTGAAATTCCACCTTACATTGGCCCCAGTGAAAATTCCATATACTGGAAAAAGTCACCTCTAAGCCTTTTTGTTCACTCACTAAATTGTGTCTGACTCTTCATGACTCCATGGACTGTGGCACATCAGGTTTCCCTGTCCTCCACTATCTCCTAGAGTTTGTTCAAGTTCATGCCCATTGAGTAGGTGATACTATCTAACCATCTCATCCTCTGCTGCCCTCTTCTTTTGCCTTCAATCTTTCTCAGCATCAGAGTGTTTTCCAATCAGTGGGCTCTTAGCATCAAGTGGCCAAAGTATTGGAGCTTCAGCTTTAGCATCATTTTGCATTCTTTTAGCAATGAATATTCAGGGTTTATTTCCTTAAGGATTGACTGGTTTGATGTCCTTGCAGTCCAAGGGACTCTCCAGAGTCTTCTCTAGCACCACAATCCAAAAGCATCAATTCTTCAGCACTCAGCCTTCATTATGATCCAACTCTCACATTCATACATGACAAATGGAAAAACCATTTGACTATATGGACCTTTGTCAGCAAAGTGAAGTCTTTGCCTTTTAATATGCTTTCTAGGTCCATGCTGTCTCTAAGTCTTACCTGTTATCTAAATTTTAGTAGGAAAGACTTTTTTTTTTTACTTATAAGAACAAGGTTGAAGAGGGCTGGGAATATAGTATGTTACAGCATTTCTCTCACATTTGGCCCCATGCAATTCGAACAGATTTGTTTATAGTTTAATGAATAAATGCTTATAAAGAAGCAATGAAATTAAAAGTAGCAAGCAGGGTTGCAGGGACCACTATTAATATTTTAAGGAGATTCAGACCATCATGATTATAAGGAGACAGGATGATTACCACTGACAAAGCTGACTGAGAAATGGAAAAGACAACCTTTTAAGTAGAGGTTTGTTTAGAAATAGGGCTTCCTTGGTAGCTCAGTTGGTAAAGAATTTGCCTGCAATGCAGGAGACCCCAGTTCGAGTCCTGCGTCAGGAAGATCCCCTGGAGAAGGGATAGGTTACCCACTCCAGTATTCTTGGGCTTCCCTGTGGCTCAGCTGGTAAAAAATCTGCCTGGAATGCAGGAGACCTGGATTTGATCCCTGGGTTGGGAAGATCCCTGGAGAAGGAAATGACAACCCACTCTAGTATTCTTGCCTGGAAAATCCCATGGATGGAGGAGCCTGGTAGGCTACAGTCCATGGGATCGCAAAGAGTTGGACAGGACTGAGGGGCTTCACTTTCACTTTCCAGCAACTTTTTTCCAGTGGTCATGTATGGATGTGGGAGTTGAACTATGAAGAAAGCTGAGCGCCGAAGAATTGATGCTTTTGAACTGTGGTGTTGGAGAAGACTCTTGAGAGTCCCTTGGACTGCAAGGAGATCCAACCAGTTCATCCTAAAGGAGACCAGTCCTGGGTGTTCATTGGAAGGACTGATGCTGAGGCTGAAACTCCAATACTTTGGCCACCTCATGTGAACAGTTGACTCATTGGAAAAGATTCTGATACTGGGAGGGATTGGGGGCAGGAGGGGAAGGAGATGACAGAGGATGAGATGGCTGGATGCCATCACTGACTTGATGGACATGAGTTTGGGTGAACTCGAGGAGTTGGTGATGGACAGGGAGGCCTGGCGTGCTGCAATTCATGGGGTCTCAAAGAGTCGGACATGACTGAGTGACTGAACTGACTGACTGACTGAAGCAACTTTTACTTTTGCTTAGAAATGAATGGTCACACAGGGAACTCTGCTCAGTACTCTGTGATAACCTAAATGGGAAAAGAATTTGAAGAAGAATAGATACATGTATATGTATTATTGAATCACTTTGCTATACATCTGAAACTAATACAACACTGCTAATCAATTATACTCCAATATAAAATAAAATTTTAAAAAGAAATGAATGGTCTGTCTCAGATTCTAGCAAAGTTATAGGAATTATATCAGATATGATTCAAGTTTCACTGGAAATGATTTATGAACCCAAGAAGTATGTTTGGAGAGACAGTTGAAGAAAATTAAGTAAAAGCTATGAAATGTAAACGAACTCTAAAAGGCTGGAAACTTCCATGAATGCCTGTAAGGATTCTTTCAAGTAGGATTATTTTGGGAATGTAATTCTGGATTCTTGTTTTCATCACTTGGAGCCTAATCTCCACATCACTTTTCTATGTGAATGGATGTGTGTACTTGTAACATTTCACCCACTTCCCAACACCGCTTAGCAGAATGCACGGGTTCCAAGGATAAAGGCCGAAACGAAGGAAGGAAGAATGAAAAAGAAGGGAAAGAAAAGGACACAAGGGAAAAAATGAAAGGAAGGAAAAACAGTGAATATAAAGAAGTAAGTGCGGTTAGAGCCTAGAAAAGAGAATGCAGACAGAAACAGAGGCAGGCTTTGTCTTGCTTCACCATGAGGCTGCAGCAGGGACTGAGGTCTGCTTCCTTGTTTGGGGAGCAGAGAGGATCTTCTCCATCTGGGGTATGACCAGGAGCGGATTCTTAATGAGCAGAACCTGCAAGTCACCCTAGGAGAGCTGGTCAGATGGGGTGAATTTAGAGAGGTAAGAGAAAGAGCAAAGGAGAGGAGAAGGCCCTGAAGGTGTTATGCGGGAAAAAATGAGGCAAGTGAGTCTGTATCCAATGCACAGCAAATGTTTTGCAGATTGTGCAAACTAATAGTAGATACATGAGATTGGTCTTGGCACAGAGCAAGTACTCAGTAAATCGTCACTGGGAGAGGTCTGATCATGGAAACAGGGGGTGGGCAGAGAAGTAGGTGCTAAAAGATTTAAGGGGATCAATTAGTTTCAAGAGTAGTGGAGCAGATATATTTTGAATTGATTTGCCAGTTATAAACCTTTGTGGGGGTGTGTGTGTGTGTGTGTATGCGTGTGTGAAGTAGTATCTTATTGGCAGCATGCTCTTTTGTTCTGCTGTGGTCATCATATGGACCACTTCCTAATTCAGGACTCTGAAATATTTCCTGTTTTGGAGGCCCAGCCAGAGGCTGATCTCCCTGCGGGCATCACTGCTTCTATGAGAGGTCACCTTTCCCTTCTCCTGTTTCCTGAATCCCCATTTCCTTCACTGTTTCATTCACCAATGATGGGGACCGTCGTGAAATAATGGACGTCTGCTGCTGCTTGCCGAAGTTCACTGAGGCCCTAAGCTTCTGTTGCTGCCATCGCTCCAAGTCTCCCCATGGGATCCCATTACTGCTTTTTGGGATCCCCACCTCACTGCTGCGAGTCCCATAGACTACCATGGTGGAACAGGAGAGTCCCAGCAACTGCTTCCTGATGTCCTGAGTTGGAACTTGCCATGTTTTTATTTCAAAAGCAGCATTGAATGTGGTGATGAGATTTCATGGTGCTGTTAATGGACTGCTACACTCCAGGCACAAAATGAGTTAAGGAAGCATTCTGGGGGTTGGCTCAGAATCTAACCACAATGTTTCTAGGGCAAATTGACTCCTAATTTGCCAATAATCAACTTAGAAATGACTTTTAGAATCAAGACATATTCACTGAGAGCTAACCAAACTATTTTAGCTTTTGCACAAAACTCAGATGGTTGTAACTTGTCTGAATTAGGGCCTTCAAATAAAGTAGATTGAATACATCCTATGCCAACAGGCTTGCCCTCATCACAGGCCAGTTTGCCCATAGGGAAAGAGGCAATAAAGTCTGATATTCTGGTGGTACTAACACCTTCTGGATGTTTGTAGAAGGAGCAACCCTGGGCCAAACGAACAAGAAAAGAGGAAGTTCCCAAACCACTTGCAAAGGGTTGAGGCTGAGGAACAGATGTCTCTGGGCTGCCCAGACGTCTGCCACATGGCCCAGCGGTGCTCCTGCTGCCGAAACCCCAAGTCTACAACTCAGGGTGGTCTGGAAAGGAAGGATTGTTTTCCTGAGAGTGGTTTCAAGAATGTAGCTCCTCACCTAATAAAAGGAATGTGCAATGATTAACCGAGTCTAATATTAGCATCTGCAAAATAAAGAGCAATTGGGCTTGCCACGAAAGAGAACAAACCTCGCATGCACCCACTGCCAGGTAAAGTCTGTTCTTTTTCAGTCATAAATCTTTCTTGGAAGCCGAGAGAAGGATTTCACTTCCGTCAGAAACTGTTGGGTGAAGCAGAGAGAAGGAACATGACATTTTGGAGATGAAAGCATCTCAAGTTTAAAGCTCTTGTCTCTTCTGCCTGTTTTGCTGATTGCTTTCTGATGGTGTCCTTGACTTGGCCATGCCTTGTATTGTTTTTCACAGGATGGAGTGGCATTGGGGAAAGGTCTGGGTGGGCCATTTGCTTCTGGCTTTAGCTTCAGTCAGAGGACTAGCATCTGACATGGAATCTCACTGTATCCAAGGCGTGCCTGGGTTAAACTTCTCTGAATACCAAACCTTTGATAACTGCGAAGAACATATTATAGAAACTTTAGCTATAAGAGACCTCAAAGATCCCATATCTGATATCATATAATAAATTCTTTAGTGGTAATGACTCTTACATCAGTGGTCCCCAAACTTTAGTATGCATCAGAAGCAGCTGGAGAACTTGCTAAAACACAGATTGCTGGCCCAGTAAGTCTTGGGGGAACCCAAGGACATGCATTTCTAGCAAGTTCTCAGGGGATGCTAACATTGTGGAGACCATACTTTGAGAACCATTGCCCTACATTAAAGGGTTTCCTGAAGACAAATTAAATAATGTAAGTAAAGTGGCTACTACTAATTTGAATCTCTGGTTCAGCAAGAGCAATAACCTTATGGGATGAACAAGTCAATTCAATTTCATCTCAGTTACTGGTGTTCTTGAGTTTAAGAAGGCCATAAAGTCTATAATATCTCATCACTTGGTAGCCACTTCACTCAGGCTGGCTAATCAAAGTGCTCTACTCCCTGGACATAATGATAGATCCAGAGGTCCCAGCAGAACTACTGAGAACCCTTGGGGTGGGGGAGATGAACATGAGTTCTATGAAGGAGAGACTCTCCCTACTCCCAACTTGGTGAGCACCAAGAAACTTGGTGTTCCTGGCACTCACAGCTGAACTTGAAACTTCTGGGAGGCCCATTTGTTTCCACACGGAGATAGTTTGCCTGGGCATGAAGCCAACTCAGAGGAAGGCAAAGCCAAACTTTGGAGGGAGAGAGGGCAGGGAGCTGATGTCATCTTTTGAATCTAGAGCTTCACCATGCCTTGAAACCAGAGTCCGTCATCTCTTTGGACTTTATATTTAATTCAACATTCCCTGTGAATATCTTGACCTAAGAACCTGGGACATTTATATTAATGACTTTTTCCATATTGCAAAATAAGACATACACCTACAATCTGAACTTAGTAGAACTGTGTCATGCAGAAAGTTAAAGTCTCTTTTGATTACCTCCACTTCCTTGAAAATCACTGTACATGGCTTTGTGCATATTCCTTTAGATTTTTCCATCAATATACTAATGAAGTGGGATGTTAACTGAGAATTTTCTTGATGTCTCAGTTTTCCTAGAGGCTCATAAAATCAAGAATGAAACAATAGATGTGAATGCCTATATTCCAAAGTAAGGCTATCAGACCGTTTTTGCTGGGCTTGCAAAGTGAGTGATCCAAATTTGCTATTATTAGCTCATATAAGAGGTTATATATATATATATTTAAAAGGCTATGAATTAATGAGGAGATTGACAATATTAGCAGAAGCACATCGTTGGAGAAGATTTTCGCATGATGGGGATGACCCCTGTCCTGGGGTAGAGGGCAGAGAATACTCCCTTTCACCCTAAGCCAAATGGAGGAGGGGACTTTAAGAAAATGACACAGATGACCTTTAACACATCCACTGGAATTCGGGGCATCAGTACCTGGTATCTCATTCATTCCTCATTCTTACCTGCAGGGCAGCAGAGGAAAGAGCAAGACTGAACACATAATTTGATTTGATTTGATTTGACTTGATTTCCTGTCTGCCAACTGTTTCCAATTTGGAACCGTTGCAAAATGTGAACTCATGCAGGCAGAATGCATCTATCTGGTTTGGTTGACACTAGGGAAACTTTCCTCTATCACATTCAATCATATATTTCTCCTTCAAACCCATGACCTCTCTTCTCTCCTGAGTCATTGCTCCAATCTTGGGTTGTTTCCACTTAACTCTCAGGCACAGCACAAATGGGGGTATAATTGTGTGAAGAGATCTTGTGAGACCAGGTACACGTATGTTGACTTGAGTGTTGGATGCACAGACATTGGAATTCTTTACAATAACATCCAGGTCTATGTCCTAGTTAACAGGCCTCCAGGTGGCGCTAGTGGTAAAGAACCTGCCTGCCAATACAGGTGACAAAAGAGACTTGGGTTTGATCCCTGCGTCTGGAAGATCCCTCAGAGGAGCGCATGGCAACCCTCTCTAGTATTCTTGTCTGGAGAATCTCATGGACAGAGGAGGCTGGTGGGCTACAGTCCATAGGGTCACAAAGAGTTGGACACAACTGAAGTGACTGAGCATGCGTGCACGCAGGTATATCCCAGTTAACATCAGAAATTTCGGGAACTGTCATTCTTTTTCTGCCTTCTATATCACCTTTCCATCCTTGGTTTCTTCTCTTTGTACCCACATGTACTCAACTGTAGAAAGTTTTGAATTCTGCTTCTTACATTTCCCTTCACTGAACCCCCTCTTTCCTGAGCATCTAGGCTTTAGGTTCTACTCCCTTATGAGTATTGCAAAAATGCTGTTTATAACAACCATTTGTCAACTTTAAAAAGTGTGTTTTTGATCTCATTTCCTCCTCAGAACACCCCTGTGAGGTGTTACCATCTCCATTTTGAAGATAGGAAAATGGAGGCTCAGAAGGATTGAGTGATATGCCCAGCATCACACAGCAAGTTAGCAGTGGAGGCAGGGCAAGAATTCACATTTTCCTGCCTTGCAAGGTCTCTGTTCTTTTCCTTACAACCCTATCTCCTCAGTTGTGTACTTCTTGAAGCCACAGGACTACATTCTGTTCCATAGGCTTCAACCATTTCCCTCTTATAGCTCCATAATTTCTCCTCAAACTCCCTAGAGTTCCTTAAGAACTCTTTCAGAAATCTCTAGTACAAGGAGTTAGATTTCGAGTAGACTAACCCTGGTCAGACTGAGGTATGGTGGTCTACAAAGGAATTTGGAGGAACAAATTGTTTCTGCTGATCAAACCAACTTGAATATTTGAGATTTCTGTTCAACTGACGCTTGGCTGGAAGAAGCACAAGCTGGAATCAAGATTGCCGGGAGAAATATCAATAACCTCAGATATGCAGATGATACCACCCTTATAGCAGAAAGTGAAGAAAAACTAAAAAACCTCTTGATGAAAATGCAAGAGGAGAGTGAAAAAGTTGGCTTAAAGCTCAACATTCAGAAAACGAACATCATGTCTTCTGGTTCCATCACTTCATGGGAAATAGATGGGGAAACAGTGGAAACAGTGTCAGACTATTTTTTTGGGCTCCAATATCACTGCAGATGGTGACTGCAGCCATGAAATTAAAAGACACTTCCTCCTTGGAAGGAAAGTTATGACCAATCTAGATAGCATATTCAAAAGCAGAGACATTACTTTGCCAACAAAGGTCCGTCTAGTTAAGACTATGGTTTTTCCTGTGGTCATGTATGGATGTGAGAGTTGGACTGTGAAGAAAGCTGAGAGCGGAAGAATTGATGCTTTTGAAGTGTGGTGTTGGAGAAGACTCTTGAGAGTCCCTTGGACTGTGAGGAGATCCAACCAGTCCATTCTAAAGGAGATCACGTGTATACTGGCGGCGGATCCATCTTGATGTATTGTAAAAGCAATACAATATTGTAAAGTTAAGCAAAAAAAAAAACAAAAACCTTTCAAAAAAAAAAAAAAAAAACATTGAGTAAAAACTAAAAAAAAAAAATAAAATAAAATAAAGGAGATCAGCCCTGGGATTTCTTTGGAAGGAATGATGCTAAAGCTGAAACTCCAGTACTTTGGCCACCTCATGCGAAGAGTTGACTCATTGGAGAAGACTCTGATGCTGGGAGGGATTGGGGGCAGAAGGAGAAGGGGACGACAGAGGATGAGATGGCTGGATGGCACCACCGACTCGATGGACGTGAGTTTGAGTGAACTCTGGGAGTTGGTGATGGACAGGGAGGCCTGGCATTTGCATGCAATTCATGGGTTTGCAAAGAGTTGGACACGACTGAGAGACTGAACTGAACTGAACTTTTCTTCATAGTTTTGTTTTTTTTTTTTGAATAAATAAGTTTCCTTCTAGGCAGAACAGAGTTGAAATCCCCATTTACAAGATGGAGGAGATTTCTTAAAAACTAAGACTTTTCTTAAAAATAAGAACAAGGAAAAATCTGAAAAAAGTTGGTAAATTAAAATATTCACTAAAAATTCCTTGTTTCATTATCACCTAGTATATGTGTAACATATTTCCTTTTCCTCTTCCCAACTTGATGCCAGTCATCGACCCGATGGACATGAATTTGAGCAAGCTTTGGGAGTTGGTGATCGATAGGGAAGCCTGGCATGCTACATCCATGGGGTCGCAGAGTCAGACATAACTGAGTGACTGAACTGAACTGAACTTCCCACTGTTACTCTTGGCTAGCATCTCTAATGAAATCTTTGTTGTATGTAATTGTGTTTTGGTAACTCTTCAGGTAAAAAGAAACAAAAGGATGATGTTTACTAATATTACTTGCTTTTGATAGCATATTATTTAAAAATAGTTGACACTGTTATAATGGAAATAAAGAATTAAAAGAGCTATTTTTGCTTGTACATAACTACTTGGGCAGATCCCAAGTCATTTGTACAGCTGATTTCAGAATTTAAATCTGTCTTTTTAAAAAATACACTTTCAAGTATGTTAGTTTTTATCTTAATCTATTTAAATACTAGGCTTCCTGGTTTACATGTTCACTGAAAGTGGTTTGGATTATCAGTATTTATTCTTGGTTCTTGGGAAAAAAATGATATAACCTCTTAATTTCATATGTCCAAAAACACGAGTCTCAAAACATCCTTTACGGTAAATATTTACATACATAACCTCATTTGACCTTCAAAACAACACAGTGAAAAATTATCATTATTTACAAGGTAAGAAGTCTGAAGGTCAGAAGGCCCTCATTCTGTAAACATTGATTAAGCTTTACAGGGTCTAGGAGAAGAGAGGTTCAATGAGGCTGTTTGGCCCAATCTGCAAGCTTAAGAGGGATGTTCATTCTGGCTACTATTAAGTGGGGATTTTGTCTATGGAAATAGGGTCTGTCCTTGTCCCTGATGCCAACTTTAACCTATGATTACTCTTCTATCTTTCTCAAAAAGCCACATTGCTGTCATTTCAGAAACTGTGATGGTTACTCAGAGGTCCTGGGAGATGGCAAGCTGGTAGGATTGCCAGATAAAATATAGGACACCACGTTACATTTGAATTTCAAATAAACAATGAATCATTTTCAATGTAAGTATGTTCTGCACAATATTGGAACATACTTATACAAAAAAAATTTCATTGCTTATCTGAAGTTCAATTTCAACTGAATATGCTCTATTTTTAATGTGCTAAATATAGCAAGCCCCACAAGCCAGTTTCCAAGGTAAGAAGCAGTTGGAGGTGTGGTCCAACCTTTAAGGATAGAGAATCCATGCAAGGTAGACAAATGTAGACGCTAAAGCAAGACTTGTTTGCTTGGATTCATGTTCTGGTTCCACTGCTTACTAGCTTCATTTCAGTTCAGTTCAGTCTCTGTCGTGTCCGACTCTTTGCGACCCTGTGAATTGCAGCATGCCAGGCCTCCCTGTCGAAGAAGGCAATGGCACCCCACTCCAGTACTCTTGCCTGGAAAATCCCATGGACGGAGGAGCCTGGTAGGCTGCAGTCCATGGGGTCGCTGAGGGTCGGACACAATTGAGTGACTTCACTTTCACTTTTCACTTTCATGCCTTGGAGAAGGAAATGGCAACCCACTCCAGTGTTCTTGCCTGGAGAATCCCAGGGACCAGGAAGCCTGGTGGGCTTCCGTCTCTGGGGTCGCACAGAGCTGGACACGACTGAAGTGACTTAGCAGCAGGCCTCCCTGTCCATCACCAACTCCCAGAGTTCACTCAAACTCACGTCCATCGAGTCGGTGATGCCATCCAGCCATCTCATCCTCTGTCGTCCCCTTCTTCTCCTGCCCCCAATCCCTCCCAGCATCAGAGTCTTTTCCAATGAGTCAACTCTTCGCATAAAGTGGCCAAAGTACTGGAGTTTCAGCTTCAGCATTACTAGCTTAGTTCACTTAAAAATTTTTTTTTTGTTTCTTTTTTAATGTGGACTATTTTCTTAAAGTCTTCATTGAATTTTTGTTATAATATTGCTTCTATTTTATGAGCTTTTTTTTTGCTCTTTGGCCACAGTGCATATGGGATATTAGCTCCCCAACCAGGGATTGAACCCACACCCCCTGCATTGGAAGGCAAAGTCTCAATCAACGGACTTTCAGGGAAGTCCCTTAGTTCACTTTTTTGAGTCTCAGTTTCCTCCTCTGAAAAACAGCAGATAACAGTCTCTATTTCCTTGGGATTGTTGGAAGAATTAAATAATCTAGCAAACCTTTCACATGAAAAGTGCTCAATAAACCTTGTGTTAGTATTTTTACATTACCTCCTGTTTTCAGAGAACACAGTGATGATAATCCTTTCAATTATCCATAATATATCTTTATATCTGTCTATATTGTATTTACATCAATATTTATATTCAGAGTTTCAAAATGGCCAGGACACTTGTATGTAGTAACTGCACTGTTTGGTTGCATCTCCTTAAAAACATTTTTTTCTCCATTTGTATAGTGTCTTGTATTCAGTTGTCTACATTTGTTATTGCTGGTTTCAGCTCTGGTTTAAGAAAAAGAAAAAGGGAAGCATTTCAATTTAAAATATTTTGACATACATATGTTTAACTTAATTTTCTGTCAGCTTCAATGTAATATTTATAACTTTTTAATGTATACTGTATTTATAAACTTTTAATATATTCATAATTTTATCTGCCAATTAGAAGCTCTTCTTAATTACATATTAAATTTCCTAAATGTAGATATTAATTAGGAAGTAATTTCAGTAAAAATGCCACTATTGTGTGCTCTGAATACTGCAAGTATTTCAGTTTCATAAAATGTCATTCTCTTGTGTGTTTCTGTGTATGTATATATTTCTGAATTTGTCTCTTTATTTTTTCATTCAGACTATGATGTAATTCTGCCTAAAACTCATAAATTAAGGAGTAGCTACACATGGCAACCCACTGAAGTCCTCTTGCCTGGAAAATCCCATGGAGCCTCGTAGGCTGCAGTCCCTGGGGTCGCTAAGAGTTGGGTATGACTGAGAGACTTCACTTTCACTTTTCACTTTCATGAATTGGAGAAGGAAATGGCAACCCACTCCAGTATTCTTGGCCTGGAGGATCCCAGGGATGGGGAGCCTGATGGGCTGCCGTCTATGGGGTCGCACAGAATCGGACACGACTGAAGCGGCTTAGCAGCAGCAGCACCCATGAAGATGAGAGGATAGGGTGGGGGACTTCAACTTATATAAGCTGTTTGAATTTTCCTGACGCTTTCAGAAAGTCTGGTGACAACTATGTACCTGTCACTGTGCCAAGCATTGTGGGATCATGCAGAACCGCAGAAAATCCAGGGGGCTTATAATTTTTTTAAGGGTTAAAAGATGGGGGGATAAAAATACATAAAAGTAACCACAGTAAAAGCAGCAAGTGAGACAGGACTTAGGATGAAAACTGATAATGAAGGTGTGAGACCAGATGCATTTGCCAGATTACGATAACAAGTGATAGATGCAACTACAACATTTTGCAATGATGACTCGAGGTAAGATACTTTCCTGATGAGGTTTAATTTTTCTTTTCCTTTTGTTTTTTCTCTTCTTCCCCCCCCCGCCCCCCGCCCGCTCCTTTCCTTTCCTGCTGGATGCAGCCTCGCTCATTAAGATCAACATGAAGGGTGACATTTTAAAATAGTGTCTGCTGCATGACATCACTAAATAGCATGCTTTAATTTAAAAAATGTTGGTTTTTAAAAATTGTGAAGTAATCCCCACCCCATCCCCCCATGCCAAAGCGTATATAGTCAACCTATCTTGATGGGATTTGCTGGAAGTCACCACACCCTTCCTCAAAGTAATCTGTCAGTATGCAGCCAGAGCCCCAATAATGTTTCTACCTTTGTCTCAGTAATCCTACGTGTGAGCAACTAGTTTAAGAGAACAATACAGGGAAGAGTCAGTTCTACATACATGAGTGCATATACCCTCTGTTTATCTAAATCCATATGTTTAGAGAAGCTTGTAATTTTTAGCTTCACATCTGTATTTCCCATATTCGAAGGAAACAGGGCTGGCTTCGTGAGTTGCTGCCCAGTGCAGTTACACGAGGTCCTGCATTGACACGTGGGCTCTGGCTTGGAATTTACTGCTCTGTGGTCACCATCTTTTTTTTTTCTTTCTGGACTTTAATTTTTATTACAACAAAAATTGTATAAAATAACTGAAATTTTTTTACCCTTGAGCAGAAGCTCCCAATTTCCCCCTCCCCCTAAGACCCTTGAAATCTGCATTTTATTGTTTCTATGAGTTTGACTATTTTAGATTCCAAGTTGCTACAGACTGAATGTTTCTGCCCTGCTAAAATTCTTATATTGAAACTCAACTCCACAAAGTGATGGTGTTAGGAGGAGAAGCTTTGGGGACATACCTAGCATTAGATGAGGTCATGATGGTAGCCCAAGCGTGTGTGTTTGAGGCACATGAGGCCAAAAAAATCAAAACATTGGAGTTTGTAGCAGGGCCAAGCAAGGAGATGGAGGCCTCATGCTCTAAACAACCTCAAGCTCCCTAGAGGGTTTTGGTTAGGCATTTTTATTTTATTTTTTTTTAAATTAATTAATTTGTTTTAATTGGAGGCTAATTCTTTTACAATATTATAGTGGCTTTTGCCATACATTGACATGAATCAGCCATGAGTGTACATGTGTTCCCCATCCTGAATCCCCCTTCCACCTCCCTCCCCATCCCCTCCCTCAGGGTCATCCCAGTGCACCAGCCCTGACCACCCTGTCTCATGCATTGAACCTGGACTCGCGATCTATTTCACACATGATAATATACATGTTTCAGTGCTATTATCCCCAATCATCCCACCCTCTCCCTCTCCCAGAGTCCAAAAGACTGTTCTTTACATCCGTGTCTCTTTTGCTGTCTCATGTATCAGGTCATTGTTACCATCTTTCTAAACTGCATATATATGCATTAATATACTCACATGCTAGTAAAGTAATGCTCAAAATTCTCCAAGCCAGACTTCAGCAATATGTGAACCGTGAACTTCCTGATGTTCAAGCTGGATTTAGAAAAGGCAGAGGAACCAGAGATCAAATTGCCAACATCCGCTGGATCATGGAAAAAGCAAGAGAGTTCCAGAAAAACATCTATTTCTGCTTTATTGACTATGCCAAAGCCTTTGACTGTGTGGATCACAATAAACTATGGAAAATTCTGAAAGAGATGGGAATACCAGACCACCTGATCTGCCTCTTAAGAAATCTGTATGCAGGTCAGGAAGCAACAGTTAGAACTGGTCATGGAACAACAGACTGGTTCCAAATAGGAAAAGGAGTACGTCAAGGCTGCATATTGTCACCATGTTTATTTAACTTATATGCAGAGTACATCATGAGGAATGCTGGACTGGAAGAAACAGAAGTTGGAATCAAGATTGCCGGGAGAAATATCAATAACCTCAGATATGCAGATGACACCACTCTTATGGCAGAAAGTGAAGAGGGGCTAAAAAGCCTCCTGATGAAAGTGAAAGTGGAGAGTGAAAAGGTTGGCTTAAAGCTCAACATTCAGAAAACGAAGATCATGGCATCTGGTCCCATCACTGCATGGGAAATAGATGGGGAAACAGTGGAAAGAGTGTCAGACTTTGTTTTTCTGGGCTCCAAAATCACTGCAGATGGTGACTGCAGCCATGAAATTAAAAGACGCTTGCTCCTTGGAAGGAAAGTTATGACCAACCTAGATAGCATATTCAAAAGCAGAGACATTACTTTACCAACAAAGGTTCGCCTAGTCAAGGCTATAGTCTTTCCTGTGGTCATGTATGGATGTGAGAGCTGGACTGTGAAGAAGGCTGAGCGCCGAAGAATTGATGCTTTTGAACTGTGGTGTTGGAGAAGACTCTTGAGAGTCCCTTGGACTGCAAGAAGATCCAACCAGTCCATTTTGAAGGAGATCAATCCTGGAATTTCTTTAGAAGGAATGATGCTAAAGCTGAAACTCCAGTATTTTGGCCACCTCATGCGAAGAGTTGACTCATTGGAGAAGACTCTGATGCTGGGAGGGATTGAGGGCAGGAGAAGAAGGGGACGACAGAGGATGAGATGGCTGGATGGCATCACTGACTCGATGGATGCGAGTCTGAGTGACCTCCGGGAGCTGGTGATGGACAGGGAGGCCTGGCGTGCTGCGGTTCATGGGGTCGCAAAGAGTCGGACATGACTGAGCGACTGATCTGATCTGATCTGATACTGTATTGGTGTTTTTCTTTCTGACTTCACTCTGTATAATAGGCTCCAGTTTAACCCACTTCATTAGACCTGATTCAAATGCATTATTTTTAATAGCTGAGTAATATTCCCTTGTGTATATGTACCACAGCTTTCTTATCCATTCGTCTGCCAATGGACATCTAGGTTGCTTCCATGTCCTGGCTATTGTAAAGAGTGCTGTGATGAACATTGGGGTAAACATGTCTCTTTCAATTCTGGTTTCCTTAGTGTGTATGCCCAGCAGTGGGATTCCTGGGTCTTATGACAGTTCTATTTCCAATGTTTTAAGGAATCTGCACACTGTTCTCCATAGTTGCTGTACTACTTTGCATTCCCACCAACAGTGTAAGTGGGTTCCCTTTTCTTCGCATGTGGTAGCCACCTTGAAACTCTTAATTTTCTGTTATAATATTTGTTTTGTAAGTGAAGTCCAGTGGGACCATGGAGTCTACACAGGGGCTTGGAGCCTTGATTTACTTGTGCTCCTATCCCCTGCCACCTCTGTTGGATGAATTTGGGGCCTCCCACTCCCTAAGATGGCTCAGTTATTGCTTCTGTCTTCTACCTCTGGTGGGCACATGGATATGGTAGAGAGAGGTTTAAGGTCAGCATATGCAACCCATATTGTGGGACGAGGCTCTAGACACCTATGCGGCTCTCTATTCACCTCAAACTGCAGGGTTGCATATACCAATAAAAAAAAGAAATAAACCCACCTTAACAGAATGAAAGAGAGACCACAGAAGAAACGCCTATTTTTTCTGCTTTTGTGGACAAGGAACCCACTTTGTGTTGGGACCCATAAATTATGTTAGCAGTCTCTGGAAGAAAAAAGCTAGAAGGTGAAATTCAGGAGGCTTCAGGTCCAGTACAGCTTTCAGTTCAGTTCAGTCGCTCAATGGTATATAGCTCTTTGCGACCCCATGAATTGCAGCACGCCAAGCCTCCCTGTCCATCACCAACTCCCAGAGTTCACTCAAACTCACGTCCATCGAGTCAGTGATGCCATCCAGCCATCTCATCCTGTCGTCCCCTTCTCCTCCTGCCCCCAACCCCTCCCAGCATCAGAGTCTTCTCCAATGAGTCAACTCCGCATGAGGTGGCCAAAGTACTGGAGTTTCAGCTTTAGCATCATTCCTTCCAAAGAAATCCCAGGGCTGATCTCCTTCAGAATGGACTGGTTGGATCTCCTTGCAGTCCAAGGGACTCTCAAGAGTCTTCTCCAACACCACACTTCAAAAGCATCAATTCTTTGGCACTCAGCTTTCTTCACAGTCCAACTCTCACATCCATACATGACTACTGGAAAGACCATAGCCTTGACTAGATGGATCTTTGTTGGCAAAGTAATGTCTCTGCTTTTGAATATGCTATCTAGGTTGGTCATAACTTTCCTTCCAAGGAGGAAGTGTCTTTTAATTTCATGGCTGCAATGACCATCTGCAGTGATTTTGGAGCCCCCAAAAATAAAGTCTGACACTGTTTCCACTGTTTCCCCATCTATTTCTCACAAAGTGATGGGACCAGATGCCATGATCTTCATTTTCTGAATGTTGAGCTTTAAGCCAACTTTCTCACTCTCCTCTTTCACTTTCATCAAGAGGCTTTTTAGTTCCTCTTCACTTTTTGCCACAAGAGTGGTGTCATCTGTATATCTGAGGTTATTGATATTTCTCCCAGCAATCTTGATTCCAGCTTGTGTTTCTTCCAGCCCAGCGTTTCTCATGATGTACTCTGCATAGAAGTTAAATAGGTAGGGTGACAATATACAGCCTTGACATACTCCTTTTCCTATTTGGAACCAGTCTGTTGTTCCATGTCCAGTTCTAACTGTTGCTTCCTGACCTGCATACAAATTTCTCAAGAGGCAGATCAGGTGGTCTGGTATTCCCATCTCTTTCAGAATTCTCCACAGTTTATTGTGATCCACACAGTCAAAGGCTTTGGCATAGTCAATAAAGCAGAAATAAATGTTTTTCTGGAACTCTTGCTTTTTCGATGATCCACCAGATGTTGGCAATTTGATCTCTGGTTCCTCTGCCTTTTCTAAAACCAGCTTGAACATCAGGAAGTTCACGGTTCACATATTGCTGAAGCCTGCCTTGGAGAATTTTGAGCATTACTTTACTAGCTTGTGAGATGAGTACAATTGGGTGGTAGTTTGAGCATTCTTTGGCATTGCCTTTCTTTGGGGTTGGAATGAAAACTGACCTTTTCCAGTCCTGTGGCCACTGCTGAGTTTTCCAAAATTGCTGGCATATTGAGTGCAGCACTTTCACAGCATCCTCTTTCAGGATTTGGAATAGCTCCACTGGAATTCCATCACCTCCACTAGCTTTGTTCGTAGTGATGCTTTCTAAGGTCCACTTGACTTCACATTCCAGGATGTCTGGCTCTAGGTCAGTGATCACACCACCGTGATTATCTGGTCATGAAGATCTTTTTTGTACAGTTCTTCTGTGTATTCTTGCCACCTCTTCTTAATATCTTCTGCTTCTGTTAGGTCCATACCATTTCTGTCCTTTATCGAGCCCATCTTTGCATGAAATGTTCCCTTGGTATCTCTAATTTTCTTGAAGAGATCTCTAGTCTTTCCCACTCTGTTGTTCTCCTCTATTTCTTTTCATTGATTGCTGAGAAAGGCTTTCTTATCTCTTCTTGCTATTCTTTGGAACTCTGCATTCAGACGCTTACATCTTTCCTTTTCTCTTTTGCTTTTCACTTCTCTTCTTTTCACAGCTATTTGTAAGGCCTCCCCAGACAGCCATTTTACTTTTTTGCATTTCTTTTCCACGGGGATGGTCTTGATGCCTGTCTCCTGTACAATGTCACGAACCTCATTCCATAGTTCATCACGTACTCTATCTATCAGATCTAGGCCCTTAAATCTATTTCTCACTTCCACTGTAGAATCATAAAGGATTTGATTGAGGTCATACCTGAATGGTCTAGTGGTTTTTCCTACTTTCTTCAATTTAAGTCTGAATTTGGCAATAAGGAGTTCATGATCTGAGCCACAGTCAGTTCCTGGTCTTGTTTTTGCTGACTGTATAGAGCATCTCCATCTTTGGCTAAAAAGAATATAATCAATCTGATTTTGGTGTTGACCATCTGGTGATGTCCATGTGTAGAGTCTTCTCTTGTGTTGTTGGAAGAGGGTGTTTGCTATGACCAGTGCATTCTCTTGGCAAAACTCTATTAGCCTTTGCCCTGCTTCATTCTGTATTGCAAGGCCAAATTTGCCTGTTATTCCAGATGTTTCTTGACTTCCTACTTTTGCCTTTCAGTCCTCTGTAATGAAAAGGACATCTTTTTTGGGTGTTAGTTTCAGAAGGTCTTGTAGGTCTTCATAGAACCGTTCCACTTCAGCTTCTTCAGCGTTACTGGTTGGGGCATAGACTTGGATTACCGTGATATTGAATGGTTTGCCTTGGAAACGAACAGAGATCATTCTGTCCTTTTTGAGATTGCATCCAAGTACTGCATTTTCGACTCTTTTTTGACCATGATGGCTACTCCATTTCTTCTGAGGGATTCCTGCCCACAATAGTAGATATTATGGTCATTTGAGTTAAATTCACCCATTCCAGTCCATTTTAGTTCACAGAGTCCTAGAAGGTTGACGTTCACTCTTGCCATCTCCTGTTTTACCACTTCCAATTTGCTTTGATTCATGGACCTGACGTTCCAGGTTCCTATGCAATATTGCTCTTTACAGCATCGGAACTTGCTTCTATCACCAGTCACATCCACAACTGGGTATTGTTTTTGCTTTGGCTCCATCCCTTCATTCTTTCTGGAGTTATTTCTCCACTGATCTCCAGTAGCATATTGGGCACCTACCAACCTGGGGAGTTCCTCTTGCAGTATCCTATCATTTTGCCTTTTCATACTGTTCATGGGGTTCTCAAGGCAAGAATACTGAAGTGGTTTGCCATTCCCTTCTCCAGTGGACCACATTCTGTCAGACCTCTCCACCACGACCCTCTTGTCTTGGGTGGCCCCACAGGGCATGGCTTAGTTTCATTGAGTTAGACAAGGCTGTGGTCCATGTGATTAGATTGACTAGTTTTCTGTGATTATGGTTTCAGTGTGTCTGCCCTCTGATGCCCTCTTGCAACACCTACCGTCTTACTTGGTTTCTCTTACCTTGGATGTGGGTTATTTCTTCACTGCCGCCCCTCCTGACCTTGATAGTGGAGTAGCTCCTCTAGGCCCTCCTGCACCCGCACAACCACCGCTCCTTGGATGTGGGGTTGCTCTTCAGCTTTACCAAGAAGTTATTCTAGATAAAAGCAGATAAAAGCCAAAAACCCCTTAGCTTCAGATCCAGGCAGCAGAAATCCCACTAGGAAGACAGAGAAAGAAAACAGAGCTCAGGGCATTCCCGTGGACAGAGTGGATTGCTTTTCCCACACTGGTAAGAAAAGGTCTTCAACTCTTAGGAGTTAGTGCCCGTGTGTGTGTGTGTGTGTGTGTGTGTGTGTGTGTGTGTGTGTGTAGGAGGGAGATGTGGGAATCAGTGCTTCCTGAGTCACTGTCTGCAATCTTTATTGTGGTTTGCCTCTTTGTTTCCTTTTTCTTCCATTTAGAGGACTTATTCCATTATTCAACATGAGATTTGTCCCAGAGCTTCAACTGTTGTGTGTGAAGATTTTTCTTCAAAGAACAAAAGGGAACTAAGGTAGATTCTGCAGGCTGGGCAGACCCATCAATCTTGCCCATAATTGAGTTTGCCATTGGTGAGTAGCCACTTGGGAGGAAATTGCTCACCCATGTGGAGTGAATGAACTCTTTCAGGGCACAGGGCTCCACAGAGGGCTGCACTGTGGCCTCCTGCCAGACAGAGTCCTCGTGGTGCCCGGCTCAACGGCGCACTCAGGCACAGACCAGGGAGCAATTTGTTCCTCTGGTCCTGCAGATAAGCGTCTGTTTGCTCTCCCTCTTCCTGGTCCTTCCTGGTTTAGCAGCGCTGAGGTCCCTTTCCAGAGGTCTTGACATTTAAATGCACGAGGGCTTTTGGTGGTGAAAAAGTGGACCTGTCAAGAGCTTGGAGTCCCTTTATTTGACAGAGGGAGAAGCAAGCAACAGTAGCTTTATGACATCAGAGTGAAAGCTGATGAGGCCGTTCCTCCTCCTGGTCAATTAATCTCTGGCCCATTTGAAGCCAACTCTTTAATAAAGAAATGCCAGCTTCATTGGTGGTTTCTCCATAATTGTTCTAAACCACTGACTTTACTTTTTCTTTCCTCTAACATATTCCAAATAAAGCCTTGTTGCAAGTGAGCTTGAGTTACCCATCTCAATCAACAATGTGAGATCACCTCTTTTATCTGTCAGAGGCGTTGGAGATAAGTAAATTGATAAGGAAGTGGAATTCCTGTGTTTATACTTTCAGAGGATTTAACTAAGAGAACATTTAGCTGCCAGTCCTTCCTGTTTTGAAAGAAGCCCTTGCTTAGGGGCCAATGACTGAGTTCACATCTTCAATATTCTACATAAAATCCTTCAAGAGAAAAGTCCTCCCCTCCTCTTGAATGAATTCTGTGGCACAAAAGCCTTTGTGCTTCTTAGCTATTATTTGGAATGGCATGGCACCTTGGGGAAGAGAGTCAAAATGATCTTTATGAAACAGCAACTATAATGGAACGATGCTGTGTCATTCAGTCATGTCTGACTCTTTGTGACCTCATGGACTATAGTCCACCAGACTCCTCTGTCCTTGGGGATTCTCCAGGCAAGAACACTGGAGTGGGTAGCCTATCCATTCTCCAGGGGAACTTTCCAACCCAGGAATTGAACTGGGGTCTCCTGCATTGCAGGCAGATTCTTTATTAGTTGAGCTATGATGGAAGCCTATAATGGAACTATGATAGAGGAAACAGCTTTGTGTAAGATACACTTAGACTTTCTAGGCCTGTCATTAGAAAGAATAGAGAATAATGCTCTTTTCTGGAGAGGACTGAGCTAAAGGAGACATCTTTATATTGGGGACACTGTGAAGAGTATAAGAAGACAAGATCACCCAAGATGAGTTAATAATTTAGTTGTAGACAAGATTGTTGAAAAATAACCCCCAAACATGTTGTTCTAGATCTCTCAGCAATAATCAGCTTGGATTATAGTCTTGTGTTGACTTGTTGACCTCTCCCACTTGCCAAAGCCCTCTAAGCTGAGTATTTGGATCAGATATAATCCTTACAGGCTTAGTAAGAGAAAGAATGAATAAAAAGGCTCGTTTCTATATGTTATGAGGTATAGAATAAGGAGAAGCAGTCAGGGCGTGGGGACACCCAGAGCAAAGCACTTGATTCGTTCTTATGGCCTTTGCCTCCAGCAAGCCGAGATGAAAACATTCAAGGAGAAAAGCACTCCCTGAAGGGAAGGACGGATTGGCAGCACCTTGCTTGTCTTAAGCAACATTAAACAATGTACAGCTCTTGATAGATGAGCTAGGAATTTGGAGTATATATGCCCCTGGGAAATCAGCCAAAACCCTGCATGGTTATATATTTTAAATCTATAGCAACAGCACTGAGGAACTGAGGTTGTTCTCAACTCTGACCCTCATAGGGCTCCTCCCTGGCCAAAGCTGCTTTCCCTTTCCCCTGGTGTTCTCATTTCACTCCCTGGAAGAGAGCAAAATGTTCCATATGGAATTTTATCTTTAAATTTCTGCAGGCAGTGAGGAGAACTCAAGGGCACATCGTGGGAAATAGAAGGACTCAAGTGTGTAGCCTCTTTCTCACAGTGACAAACACTTAACACTTCAGTGGTCTCAATCAAGCACGTTTAACTTGGGGTCTTTGTCTAACGAGGAAAAACAAAAAACCATGTTTTGACAAGCAAATTTTACATGGTTCAAGTAAAATCAAGCCTGTTAACCAGAATTAAAGGCCACAGTCAACCGTCCTTAGTATATCTAAACTGTCATCTAAATAGACGCTTGAGAAGACGTAGGTATCTGGAGTAATGCTCTTTCTCAGTCTCACCTGACATGACAGGGATGCTTATCAAGAAATGAAACTCCTTTCAGGCGTGAACATGTTCAGTGGCTTCCTTCTGTGCTGAGCTTGACTCTGTCACAGCACAGGGCTGCTGTGCATACCTGGTTTACCAGAAGATCATTTTGTGTCCGACAACTGCTACTGTAGAATCCTAACATCTTTCTGATTCCTCAGAGGCAGATTAAATTGTCTTACTTGCTTTTGCCTCATATAGGGAAGAGCATAGTTTTATGGGCTTGGCTGGCGTGGTGAAAGAGCAAAAGCCTGAGGCTCTGAAATCCTTCCCTCCTGGGCATCTCAGGTGAGGCTGATTTACAGCCCTGACCTGAAACAGAATGGGAATGGTGGCTCCTCCAGAATAATCAGTTCCTTCTGAGTTTCCACTTCCACGGTATAATCATAAGGGATTTGATTTAGGTCATACCTGAATGGTCTAGTAGTTTTCTCTACTTTCTTCAATTTCAGTCTGAATTTGGCAATAAGGAGTTCATGGTCCGAGCTACAGTCAGCTCCTGGTCTTGTTTTTGCTGATTGTATAGAGCTTCTCCATCTTTGGCTGCAAAGAATATAATCGATCTGATTTCGGTGTTGACCATCTGGTGATGTCCATGTATAGAGTCTTCTCTTGTGTTGTTGGAAGAGGGTGTTTGCTATGACCAGTGCATTTTCTTGGCAAAACTCTATTAGTCTTTGCCCTGCTTCATTCCGTATTCCAAGGCCAAATTTGCCTGTTACTCCAGGTGTTTCTTGACTTCCTACTTTTGCATTCCAGTCCCCTATAATGAAAAGGATATCTTTTTTGGGTGTTAGTTCTAAAAGGTCTTGTAGGTCTTCATAGAACCTTTCAACTTCAGCTTCTTCGGCGTTACTGGTTGGGGCATAGACTTGGATTACTGTGACATTGAATGGTTTGCCTTGGAAACGAACAGAAATCATTCTGTCATTTTTGAGATTGCATCCAAGTACTGCATTTCGGACTCTTTTGTTGACCATGATGGCCACTCCATTTCTTCTGAGGGATTCCTGCCCACAGTAGTAGATATAATGGTCCTCTGAGTTAAATTCACCCATTCCAGTCCATTTTAGTTCACTAATTCCTAGAATGTCAACATTCACTCTTGCCATCTCTTGTTTGACCACTTCCAATTTGCCTTGATTCATGGACCTGACATTCCAGGTTCCTATGCAATATTGCTCTTTACAGCATCGGACTTTGCTTCTATCACCAGACACATCCACAGCTGGGTATTCTTTTTGTTTTGGCTCCATCCTTTCATTCTTTCTGGAGTTATTTGTCCACTGATCTCCAGTAGCATATTGGGCCCCTACTGACCTGGGGAGTTTCTCTTTCAGTATCCTATCATTTTGTCTTTTCATACTGTTCATGGGGTTCTCAAGGCAAGAATACTGAAGTGGTTTGCCATTCCCTTCTCCAGCGGACCACACCCTGTCATATCTCTCCACCATGACCCGCCCATCCCAGGTTGCCCCTCGGGCATGGCTTAATCTCATTGAGTTAGACAAGGGTGTGGTCCTTGTGTGATAGATAGAGTGCCTGATGAACTATGGAATGAGGTTCGTGACATTGTACAGGAGACAGGGATCAAGACCATCCCCATGGAAAAGAAATGCAAAAAAGCAAAATGGCTGTCTGGGGAGGCCTTACAAATAGCTGTGAAAAGAAGAGAAGCAAAAAGCAAAGGAGAAAAGGAAAGATATAAACATCTAAATGCAGAGTTCCAAAGAATAGCAAGAAGAGATAAGAAAGCCTTCTTCAGTGATCAATGCAAAGAAATAGAGGAAAACAACAGAATGGGAAAGACTAGGGATCTCTTCAAGAAAATCAGAGATACCAAAGGAACATTTCATGCAAAGATGGGCACGATAAAGGACAGAGATGGTGTGGACCTAACAGAAGCAAAAGATATTAAGAAGAGGTGGCAAGAATACACAGAAGAACTGTACAAAAAAGAGCTTCAAGACCTAGATAATCATGATGATGTGATCACTGACCTAGAGCCAGACATCTTGGAATGTGAAGTCAAATGGGCCTTAGAAAGCATCACTACGAACAAAGCTAGTGGAGGTGATGGAATTCCAGTGGAGCTATTCCAAGTCCTGAATGATGATGCTGTGAAAGTGCTGCACTCAGTATGCCAGCAAATTTGGAAAACTCAGCAGTGGCCACAAGATTGGAAAAGGTCAGTTTTCATCCCAATCCCAAAGAAAGGCAATGCCAAGGAGTGCTCAAACTACCGCACAATTGCACTCATCTCACAAGCTAGTAAAGTAATGCTCAAAATTCTCCAAGGCAGGCTTCAGCAATATGTGAACCGTGAACTTCCTGATGTTCAAGCTGGATTTAGAAAAGGCAGAGGAACCAGAGATCAAATTGCCAACATCCGCTGGATCATGGAAAAAGCAAGAGAGTTCCAGAAAAACATCTATTTCTGCTTTACTGACTATGCCAAAGCCTTTGACTGTGTGGATCACAATAAACTATGGAAGATTCTGAAAGAGATGGGAATACCAGACCACCTGATCTGCCTCTTGAGAAATCTGTATGCAGGTCAGGAAGCAACAGTTAGAACTGGTCATGGAACAACAGACTGGTTCCAAATAGGAAAAGGAGTACGTCAAGGCTGCATATTGTCACCATGTTTATTTAACTTATATGCAGAGTACATCATGAGAAATGCTGGACTGGAAGAAACACAAGTTGGAATCAAGATTGCCGGGAGAAATATCAATAACCTCAGATATGCAGATGACACCACTCTTATGGCAGAAAGTGAAGAGGGGCTAAAAAGCCTCCTGATGAAAGTGAAAGTGGAGAGTGAAAAGGTTGGCTGAAAGCTCAACATTCAGAAAACAAAGATCATGGCATCTGGTCCCATCACTACATGGGAAATAGATGGGGAAACAGTGGAAAGAGTGTCAGACTTTGTTTTTCTGGGCTCCAAAATCACTGCAGATGGTGACTGCAGCCATGAAATTAAAAGACGCTTGCTCCTTGGAAGGAAAGTTATGACCAACCTAGATAGCATATTCAAAAGCAGAGACATTACTTTACCAACAAAGGTTCGCCTAGTCAAGGCTATGGTCTTTCCTGTGGTCATGTATGGATGTGAGAGCTGGACTGTGAAGAAGGCTGAGCACCGAAGAATTGATGCTTTTGAACTGTGGTGTTGGAGAAGACTCTTGAGAGTCCCTTGGACTGCAAGAAGATCCAACCAGTCCATTTTGAAGGAGATCAATCCTGGAATTTCTTTAGAAGGAATGATGCTAAAGCTGAAACTCCAGTATTTTGGCCACCTCATGCGAAGAGTTGACTCATTGGAGAAGACTCTGATGCTGGGAGGGATTGAGGGCAGGAGGAGAAGGGGACGACAGAGGATGAGATGGCTGGATGGCATCACTGACTCGATGGATGCGAGTCTGAGTGACCTCCGGGAGCTGGTGATGGACAGGGAGGCCTGGCGTGCTGCAGTTCATGGGGTCGCAAAGAGTCGGACACGTCTGAGCGACTGATCTCTCTGATCTCTCTCTCTGAGTTTCCACTAGCCTCATCCTGCATCCAAACCCTAGGGCTGAAACAGGATCTGTGTTTGCAGATGAGGTATTGTTAAAAGATGAAAGGAGCAGTCAGGTTCACCACCTGATAGCCTTGACTGTGAGCCAGGTTAGAGGCCTGGTTGGGGAGTTAACAGACCTGGGTGCAGGTTCTACTCTTATTTATTGAGTATGTCTGTTACTGGGTTTTTAGCAGGAAACAGAAAAGTGAAAGTGTTAAGTCACTCAGTCATGTCCAACTCTTTGTGACCCATAGTCTGTCCATGGAATTTTCCAGGCAAGAATATTGGAGTGGGTTGCCATTCCATTCTCCAGGGGATCTTCCCAACCCAGGGATAGAACCCAGGTCTCCTGCATTGCTGGCAGATTCTTTACCACTGAGCCACCAGGGAAGCCCTTAGCAGGAAATAGAGGACACATTCAAATCAGGTGATTTGAGGAGAGTTCAATTAAAGGACTATTTACAAAGCGAGAGCCAAGTTTAAGGAAAACAACTGCGATATTTGGGGCTATTGATATGTTACCATCTCTAGGACAGAAGGAGAGAGGGAAGGGGCCGTGTTTGGAATACAGAGGATGATTCAGGGGGTAAGGAATACACCTGCAATGCAGGAGACCTGGATTCTATCCCTGGGTTGGAAAGATCTGCTAGAGAAGAGAATGGCAACCCACTGTAGTATTCTTGCCTGGAGAATCCCATGGACAGAGGAGTCTGGTGGGCCACAATCCATGGGGGTCACATAGAATTGGACACCACTGAGTGACCAACACTAACACTCACTGGAAAGGAAGTGTGTTGGCTAGAGGGCCAGAGCTCATTTGCTGAGATCTGGTAGGAAGGGAGCAGGAGAAATAAAGACGAAGGGCCCACTCTCTGTTGCCCGCCCCCTCCTCCCAGGTTTGCATTAGCTGAGCCCAGTGAGAAGCCAGAATCCCAGGGGTTGGTTGCTGCAGGCCAGGGGCTTTTCAGGCACAGCGGGCAGAGTAGGAGAAGAGGGTGGAGAAGGGCGGAGAATGGGTCTAAAGTGGTGAATGGAAGAAACTGGACACAGGGACCATGGAAAGACTTGAGTTTAAGTAATTTGCCTCCTCCCTTGCGAAGGGAGCCCCACTTAGCCCACTGAATGGGTAAAATACATAAAAAAATGATTTGTAAGTGGTGAACTGAAATATAGTTTAGTTGAAAATATTTACTCTTTGTTTCCAAGAGTAGGTTATCAAACAATTCAACCCGTGTCCAGATCTGGGAAAAGTTGCAGGAGACAGTGATGCTGATTCAGTAGCAGAAAATCACTCCCATGCCTGCTGGCCATACTGCGTTTTGATTAATTAGACGCGATGGGTTGGAAAGGCCAGCTTTCAGAGTTGTGACCTTGTGACCTGAAATTTCAGCTCTTTTTCAGTTTATACATAAGCATGTAGCACATTTTCTTCTGTGAGGGGCTTTAGAATTATAAACCACAAGTGTAGCATTATTGGGAAGAATGTTGTCACTTACTTATTTGCTCAATACTCATTAAAAAAATCTATGTCATAGCTTTGCTACTCTTACCATAGCTTTCCTCTCCTTCCCAGTGGAAGTTGGCAGGCTTTCAAATCTTGAGTAAAGAAAATGTGTGCAGGCTCAATATCAATTGTGGGAAAAGAATACATAAAAAGTTGATTTTTTTTAAAGATTTTTTTTTTTTTTTCTTGAAGGCTTATCACCCTAACTTAGGAAAAAAAAAGCTATTTATTTGGTTGCACTGGGTCTTAGTGTGGCATGTGAGATCGTCTATCTTTGTTGCAGCAGGCAAGAATATTTAGTTGTGGCATGTGGGGTCTAGTTCCCTGACTAGGGATCAAACCTGGACCCCCCTGCGTTGGGAAAGCAGAGTCTTAGCTACTGGACCACCAGGGAAGTCCCTGAATTTTGTTTTTAAAAACTAATGATTCTCTCATGTGTTTTTTATTACATTTAAATTTTAACTCTATTATTTGCTTGTGTATATGTGTGTGGATACATGAGACCTAAAAAGCTGGAGAGTCTGAATTTCCTGTGTGTGTGCACTCAGTAGTGTTCTCGACTCTGCAATACCATGAACTATAGGCCACCTAGTGCCTTTGTCCATGGGATTTCCCAGGAAAGAATACTGGAAAGGGTTGCCATTTCCTTCTCCAGCAGATCTTCCTAACCCAGGGATTGAACACCATGTCATGAGTCTCCTGCATTCACTGGAGGATTTTTTACCACTGAGACACCAATTTCCCGAGTCTCTTAGTACTGAGGAATGTGTGCTTCTAAAGCAGCTTTGTCATTTAATTTCCTTTTCTTTCTCCTCCTCCTCTCCTTCCCTTTCTCTCTTCTTTCATTCTCTTTTCCACCCCTGCTCCTTCCTTATTCCACACAGTCAAGCATGAGCACATTTGTTTAATACCAATTTACATCTACCAGGCACTTTTCTAGGCTGGAGAGATACAGCAATGAACAAGTGAGAAAAACTGCTGCTTATATTCTAGCGTGGGAGATAGATGATAAATATACAAGTACATGTGAGATGTTGGCAACTGCTTGGGAGAAAACTAAATGAAAAAAGGGAAATAGGGAGAGGTGAGCTGCACTTCCAAATCCTGAAAGATGATGCTGTGAAAGTGCTGCACTCAATATGCCAGCAATTTTGGAAAACTCAGCAGTGGCCACAGGACTGGAAAAGGTCAGTTTTCATCCCAATCCCAAAAAAAGGCAATGCCAAAGAATGCTCAAACTACCGCACAATTGCACTCATCTCACACGCTAGTAAAGTAATGCTTAAAATTCTCCAAGCCAGGCTTCAGCAATATGTGAACCGTGAACTTCCTGATGTTCAAGCTAGTTTTAGAAAAGGCAAAGGAACCAGAGATCAAATTGCCAACATCCTCTGGATTATCAAAAAAGCAAGAGAGTTCCAGAAAAACATCTATTTCTGCTTTATTGACTATGCCAAAGCCTTTGACTGTGTAGATCACAATAAACTGTGGAAGATTCTTAAAGAGATGGGAATGCCAGACCACCTGATCTGCCTCTTGAGAAATCTGTATGCAGGTCAGGAAGCAACAGTTAGAACTGGACATGGAACAACAGACTGGTTCCAAATAGGGAAAGGAGTTCGTCAAGGCTGTATATTGTCACCCTGTTTATTTAACTTATATGCAGAGTACATCATGAGAAATGCTGGACTGGAAGACACACAAGCTGGAATCAAGATTGCCGGGAGAAATATCAATAACCTCAGATATGCAGATGACACCACCCTTATGGCAGAAAGTGAAGAAGAACTAAAAAGCTTCTTGATGAAAGTGAAAGAGGAGAGTGAAAAAGTTGGCTTAAAGCTCAACATTCAGAAAACAAAGATCATGGCATCTGGTCCCATCACTAGATGGGAAATAGATGGGGAAACAGTGGAAACAGTGTCAGACTTTATTTTTCTGGGCTCCAAAATCACTGCAGATGGTGACTGCAGCCATGAAATTAAAAGACACTTGCTCCTTGGCAGGAAAGTTATGACCAACCTAGATAGCATATTCAAAAGCAGAGACATTACTTTGCCAACATAGGTTCGTCTAGTCAAGGCTATGGTTTTTCCTGTGGTTATGTATGGATGTGAGAGCTGGACTGCGAAGAAGGCTGAGCACCGAAGAATTGATGCTTTTGAACTGTGGTGTTGGAGAAGACTCTTGAGAGTCCCTTGGACTGCAAGGAGATCCAACCAGTCCATTCTGAAGGAGATCAGCCCTGGGATTTCTTTGGAAGGAATGATGCTAAAGCTGAAACTCCAGTACTTTGGCTACCTCATGCGAAGAGTTGACTCACTGGAGAAGACTCTGATGCTGGGAGGGATTGAGGGCAAGAGGAGAAGGGGACGACAGAGGATGAGATGGCTGGATGGCATCATTGACTCGATGGATGTGAATCTGGGTGACCTCCGGGAGTTGGTGATGGACAGGGAGACCTGGCGTGCTGCGATTCATGGGGTCGCAAAGACTTGGACATGACTGAGCAACTGATCTGATCTGATCTGAGCTGCACTTTTTCAAGAAGTGATCAAGGATCTTTCATATTTAGCAGTACAGAGAACACTAAACCAATGTATGATGAACTTTTATGTGTATTAATATTGCAAACAGAAACGATTTTGATTCTTAATCCTTTAACAAAGACTTCTGATAACTCAGTGAGGTTCTCTGAGTCCTGCATTTCCCACCTGCAAAGTAACAGCAGTGGGGTGGGAGTAGGGAGGTAGAAGTGCTCTGACTACAGGGAGATGAATCTAGTACCATATGTAAACATCATCCTCAAAATCACAGCCAGTTCTCTTGGCACCACTGTCAACATACATCCAGAATCAGATCACTGCTCCCACGGCCTTGCTACCACCTTGGTCTGAACCACCATCATGTCCAGTCTGGTTTATTACAATAAACAATTAATGGCCTCCTAGCTCCTAGCTCTAGGTGCATCAGCTAGAGTGAGCCTTGAAAGAGCTGGATCTTGTTGGTTCAAACCCTGCATTGGCTCGCAAAGTCCTTTTGGTGGCTGAGACCCCCTCTGACCTTCTCACACCCTGTCCTTACTCACTCCCCTCCGGCCACACTGGCGTCTTCATTCTTTCTTGAATGTCAAGAATTGTCTGCATTTTAGGCTTTCATTTCATCTTCCCTCTGTCTGGAACACTTCCCTTGACTTATGCACTTCACTATCAGCCTCATCTTCGCTCAGTTCTCTTCTTTTCACAAAGCCTAGGTTGCCTACCCTAATTCAACTTCTCAACTCTCCACTTCACCATGTCTACCCTTGACCCCCACCTCTGGCTTGACGTTCTTCTTGGCTTCATAATACTCACATCTGATAACATTTCTAAATAACTGCCTGATTATGTTTATGTGTGTTGCCACTTGCTGGAAATAACTCCATGAGGGTGGCCCATATGGCAGGAACAGTGCATGGTCCCAAGCAGGTGCTCCATAAGTATTTGTTTAGAAATAATTAATGCCATACTTTATGTGGGGAGATTAAATGCACATACCAAAAAACAGAGAACAAGTCAATGCAAACTATATAATCAAACTCTAAAAATTGTCATTTATATATATATATATATATATATATATATATGATCTATATGCTTTCCCTAACTCCTTATTTTTATTGGTTCAAATCACTTTTCCCCACATTCTTTGGTCATATCCTACTGCTATGGAATGAATGTTTGTGACCCACTGCCAGATTCATATGTTGAAGCCCTAGCATGAAGTGTGGCTATATTTGGAGAAGGTGCCTCTAAAGAAGTGATCAAGGTTAAACAACCTCATAAAGGTCATAATCCCATTGGATTAGTCCTTATAAGAAGTAACAACAGAGAACTTGCTTTCTCTTTCCATTCTTGCTCAAGCACCCAGCAAAGGTCATGTGAGCACACATTGAGAAAGCTACAAGCCAGGAAGATTGCCTTTATCTGGAACTAAATCAGCCAGCGCCTTGATCTAGCTTCTGGATTTGTGAGAAAAAAATTCCTGTTGTTCAAGCTATCCAGTATATATGGTGCTTTGTTATGATGGCTGGAGCAGACTAATACACCTACCCATATTCTTAGACTCATCTTAATCACTTCTGCTCCATTAAATCGTTGCCAACAATGTTTGTCTACATAAATATCCATTTTCTGACTTTTGATAGCATTTTTAGATATATGAAAAACGCTGGGCTGGATGAAGCATAAGCTGGAATCAAGATTTCTGGGAGAAATATAAATAACCTCAGATGTGCAGATGACACAACCCTTATGGCAGAAAGTGAAGAACTAAAGAGCCTCTTGATGAAAGTGAAAAAGGAGAGTGAAAAGTTGGCTTAAAACTCAGGTAACATTCAGAAAACTAAGATCATGACATCTGGTCCATCACTTCATGGCAAATAGATGGGGAAACAGTGGAAACAGTGGCAGACTTTATTTTTTGGGGCTCCAAAATCATTGTATATGGTGACTGTAGCCATGAAATTAAAAGACACTTACTCCTTGAAAGGAAAGTTATGACCAACTTAGACAACATATTAAAAAGCAGAGCCATTACATTGCCAACAAACGTCCGTCTAGTCAAGGCTCTAGTTTTTCCAGTAGTCATGTATGGATGTGAGAGTTGGACTATAAAGAAAGCTGAATGCTGAAGAATTGATGCTTTTGAACTGTGGCATTGGAGAAGAACCTTGAGAGTCCCTTGGACTGCAAGGAGATCCAACCAGTCCATCCTAAAGATCAGTCCTGAGTGTTCATTGGAAGGACTGATGCTGAAGCTGAAACTCCAGTACTTTGGCCACCCAATGTGAAGAAGAACTGACTCATTGGAAAAGACCCTGATGCTGAGAAAGATTGAAGGCAGGAGGAGAAGGGGACGACAGAGGATGAGATGGCTGGATGGCATCACTGACTCAATGAACATGAGTTTGGGTAAACTCCAGGAGTTGGTAATGGACCAGGAGGCCTGGTGTGCTGCGGTCCATGGGGTTGCAAAAGTCAGACACGACTGAGTGACTGAACTGAACTTAGATACATGACATTTATTTGATTATAGTTTGCATTGACTTGTTCTCTGTTTTTTTTTTGTGTGTGTATGCATTTAATCTCCCCACATAAAGTATAAGCTGTTTTACTATGAGGGCAGAGGCTGAAACAGGTGAAAGTTCATGGTGCCAAGTTCTCTTTGAGGAAAGTAACTGTGTCTCATTCGTAGGGAGGATTACAGAATTATTTTATTGCCTGAGGTCACACATGGAGAAGGCAATGGCACCCCACTTCAGTACTCCTGCCTGGAAAATCCCATGGACGGAGGAGCCTGGTAGGCTGCAGTCCATGGGGTCGCTAAGAGTCGGACACGACTGAGCGGATTCACTTTCACTTTTCCCTTTCATGCATTGGAGAAGGAAATGGCAACCCACTCCAGTATTCTTGCCTGGAGAATCCCAGGGACAGCCGTCTATGGGATCGCACAGAGTCAGACACGACTGAAGCGACTTAGCAGCGGTAGCAGCAGCAGAGGTCACACAAATGCTCTTAACACAGAATCAGATCCAGTTTTCATAAATCCTAGGTCAGGACTCTATTTTTGAGCAAGCACCATTTGGGGCACCACAGAAAGGGCCCAAAAAGTAGACACTGAATTTTTAAATAAATGAGACTTTTATAAAAATATATTTAGGGTAAATGTAGTTTCTAAGGACACCAAAGCATGTCTTCCTGACACTAAACTAAGGAATGAGTCAAGATACAAGAAGTAAAATCCTGGATCTCATCTCATCTCTCAATTACCAATAACGTCATGTACCCAGTTTATGCTGTGTGAACAATTGAAAATGAGACTGAAATTATGAGAAAGAACAATAAACTAAGGGGAGGAATATGAATAATGCATTCATTGATCAAGCAGGCAGGCAACTGAATGGTGTAAGAGAATAAACACATTTAAATAATTACCCTTGTGAAAAAAAAAAAAATAACCCACAACCCTTTGATGAATAAGGTTATGGGAGAGGGGAGACTGTTGTCCTGACTTAATCAGAGTTTCCTCTTCCTTACTTTTCATAGCATGTTTTGTGTTTGGGTTCCCAGGTCAGCCTGGAAAAGTCTCTTCAACTCCAAACATTCCAATTTTAGAGTGAAACTAGATCAAACTGAAAATAGCACTGTTTACTGCTGATGGTTAAGGAAAAAAAAAATGTTTCATTTGAGAAAGAGAAAATGGATACACATTCATGTAGAAATTCTGGAGGAATTTTGGATATCCTTAAATCTTTGAATAGTGGTATTACTTATAATGTTTACTTTTTACTTGTAAAGGCACAACTTACATTTCATTTGATAGGTACCTGCCTGGTACTACTTTTTCACATATCAAACAAGTCAAGAAAAAAATGATTGGGAAAATTTTTAACATGTTTAAAAGATTTTTTAACATGAAAATGGGCAAGAGGAAGCAAAGAGAAAGGGGTCACATAAAGTGTGGCTTAAAAAGACAGCATGCTTGATGCAAGCTATTATATATCAGATAGATAAACAAGATCCTACTGTATAGCACCGGGAACTATATTCAATATCCTGTGACAAACTATAGCAGAAAAGAACATGAAAAAGTACATATGTATATGTACCTGCGTTGCTTTGCAGTACAGCAGAAATTAACACAGCATTGTAAATCAACTATACTTCAATAAAATTAACTGAAAAAGAGAACATGCTTGATGAGTGAGCTGGAGATGTGTAAAAGAAAGGGAGAGCTGAGTGTGTGAATAATCCAGTGCAAGCTGATGGAAAGAGCAATGATTTGGAATCTAAATTGTCTTGTATTTACATTCTGGACTAATTGCAATTCTGGACAAATTGTTCCCTTTACTTCTATGACTTAATTTTTTTCATCTGTAGAATGACAAAATCTTTGCCATATAAACGTGAAGAAGGAGCATTTCCAAACTCATTCTATAAAGTCAGTATTACCCTAATACCAAAATGAGACAAAGGTACCAGAAACAAACAAAAAAAGAAATTCCTCCCTGATGAACATAGATAAAAAAATCCTTAACAAAATATTAACAAACTGATTTCAACAATACATCAAAAGCATCATATACCATTATCAAGTAGGATTTATTTCAGGGGTGTAAAGATGGTTCAATATCTGTAAATCAGTCATTCTGATAAACCATATCAACAAAGTGAAGTATAAAAATCATTTGATGATCCACAGACTTAGAGAATGAACTTATTGCCAGGAGGGAAGAATGGATGAATGATGGTTAGGGAGTTTGGGATCAACATGTATACTCTGCTATATTTAAAATGGATAACCAACAAGGACCTACTGTATAGCACAGGGAACTCTGCTCAATGTTATGTGGCAGCCTGGGTGGGAGAGGAGTTTTGGGGGGAGAATGAATATATGTATGTATGTGGCTGAGTACCTCTACTATCTACCTGAAACTATCATAATATTGTTAATTGGCTATGTGTGTGTTAGTCTCTTAGTAATGTCCAACTCTTTGTGACCCCATGGATTGCAACTCACCAGGCTCCTCTGTCCACAGCATTCTCCAGGCAAGAATACTGGAGTGGGTTGTCATTCCCTTCTCCAGGGGATCTTCCCAATCCAGGGATCAAACCTGGGTCTTCTGCATTGTGGGCAGATTCTTTACTGTCTGAGCAAATATAAAATAAAAATTAAAAAAATAGAAATATAAAAAAATAAAGTGAATTTGTTGAAAGAGTAAAAAAATATATTGAATCACTATGTTATACACCTGAAACCTATATGTCAACTATATTTCAATAAAAAATAAATACCCCCCCCCCCAAAAAAAAAAAACCCCAAACCACTTAGTGGTTGAAAGTAAGAACAACAGGATTGGTGTGAGGATTAAAAGAGAGAATGTAGCTGAAGCTGAGAGTAGGGGAATCCATAAAAGAGAGTCATCAATAAGAGTACTGAGGGAGGGGACATATGTTATACCTATGGCTGATTCATGTTGATATATGACACAAGTGCTGCTGCTAAGTCACTTCAGTCGTGTCCAACTCTGTGCGACCCCATAGACGGCAGCCCACCAGGCTCCGCCGTCCCTGGGATTCTCCAGGCAAGAACACTGGAGTGGGTTGCCATTTCCTTCTCCAATGCATGAAAGTGAAAAGTGAAAGTGAAGTCGCTCAGTCCTGTCCGACTCTTAACAACCCCATGGACTGCAGCCTACCAGGCTCCTCCATCCATGGGATTTTCCAGGCAAGAGTACTGGAGTGGGGTGCCATTGCCTTCTCTGATATGACACAAACCAACACAACATTGAAAATGAATTTATCTTCCAATTAAGTACTGCTGCTGCAGCTGCTGTAAGCCAGCGGGGTAGGAGTATGCACGGGGCAGTAGGGACAGAGCACTGCCTGGTTATTGTCTGGCATGCACCGGAACAGGAGGATGGGGTGGGAGAGGGCCTGAGAGGAGAACTAAAGGAAGAGCAGAGCACGCATATGTTGGGGACTATTCATATGTTACATGCCCATGGTGGGAGGAATAAATGCATCAAAGAAGGTATTATACTGTGCTCTGTTCTGCAATGGAACTTAGCATAGCCTCTACTTATTTTCATTGAGAAAGTAGCACAATATCTCTGGGATCTTTATCTGCAGGCACTATTGTGTTGATTGTGAATGTTCCAAAGAAATGAGGGTTACAGCTCCAGGGCACCATCTCTGAGAAGCCTTGTGCAGTAGGGGAACAACAGAAGCATTGCTCCATGAAGTGCTGTATCTAGTTATCGTTTCCCCAGGGGACTATTAGAACACAACCAAGTCACAACGATACTGTAATAAACAGTAAAGGACCTTTTCACATCTTTTCTAGGAGCAATTTCAATCTTCGCTTTGTGTACAGCTTGGCCAATCCATAGCCTTGCTACCCTAGGCTGACTTTTTCCTCTCTATTTTCTTTTACCATGGAGATTCTCAGCTGGGCTTTTTTTCTGAGTGGGGGTGGTAGGGAGAGAGGATATTAGAAAAAAGGAGAGAAATTTTTGAAATACACATGCCAACTGACTGTCCAGGTGGGCTTTGTGACCAGCCCCCTGATGAGAGAAGTAGTTTATCACCTCTAGACCCTTTCTTTTCACAACTCACAGTCAAATCTCAATCTGTTGACTGTTTCTTATACCTGTATATGTGGAAAGTGTCTCTTTGCATTGCTCATCATCTTTCCTCTGGTTATAATCCAAAACCTTTAAAGAATCTCAGGGAAGACTGCATTCATGGAAGGATGTCTTTGTTGACTATTTAGATTTTTGAGAGGCGACCGTAAGTAACTTAAAAAAATACTTCATTGAAAAAGAAACGGAAGATTCTATATGAATAGGAATCAATTTCCCAATTTTCTGCAGAAGCTAAAATTTATGAGAAAGAATGGAGAGTTAGCCTATGACTTGATTGTGTGACCAGCACTCTTCTCTGGGATAGGAAAAAGACATCAACAGATACGGGACCTAAAGGGACTTGCCAGGCCCCAGGAACTCTGCATAGGGGCCCAGAGTTATGAAAGTCTTCCTATTCACTATTATGGAGGTCCCACAGTCCGAGGCATTGCCTAGTTATTAAGATATTGTGTCCAAGGCAAGAAAAACCCACTGGGGTACTTAACAGAATATTCTAAGAATCTTTTAAGTCAACAGCTCAGCCACTTGACCATGAGGAATGTGCCCTCCCGAGGGATGCCTGGAGAAGACGGAATGTGCACCAACAGTGGGGCCTTACCTCATCCTCCTCCAGGCTCTGTGAGCCTTTGCTCTGCAACGTGATAGCTGGACCTCCCGGCTTCCTGCGTCTGCTCTCTGCAAAACTGCCGAATACACTAGACTCGCCTTCCAGTCTATCCATTTCAACTCCATGACATGTGACACCCTCCTGCTGCCCCCTGGCTGCTCAAAACTTATTTTGGGGAAGGCAGTTCATTAAAATTTGCCAACTGATAGCCTATTTACAGATGTTTTATCTCGTCTTTACATTTTAAATTAAAACTAGTAACCAACATTTGCAATTCAGGAGGCAAAATTACAGCTTCTTATGTAAAAAAAAGAAGGCAATGGCAACCCACTCCAGTACTCTTGCCTGGAATCTCCTATGGACGGAGGAGCCTGGTAGGCTGCAGTCCATGGGGTCGCAGAGATGAATATGACTGAGCAACTTCACTTTCACTTTTCCCTTTCATGCACTGGATAAGGAAATAGCAACTCACTCCAGTGTTCTTGCCTGGAAAATCCCATGGATGGAGGAGCCTGGTCCAGGGCTGCAGTCCATGGGGTCGTGAAGAGTTGGACACGACTGAGTGACTTCACTTTCACTTTTCCCTTTCATACATTGGAGAAGGAAATGGGAACCCACTCCAGTGTTCTTGCCTGGAGAATCCCAGGGATGGTGGAGTCTGGTGGGCTGCCATCTATGGGGCTGCATAGAGTTGGATATGACTGAAGCAACTTAGCTGCAGCAGCGAAAAAAAAAAATCCAAAGTTCTAGTTTCAAATTGCTAGAGTCATCACTCTTCCCTATTCATTTAAATGGACTTGTTTCACTCAAATTTTTAAAAATCGACATGCCTGTAGATACTGTGGTTGCTACTCCCTCAGTGTAGTGATATGGCTTAACAACACAAGCATTGATCAGGTTTGAACCTCAGCCCATGAGATGGAGGGCACATTATTTAACTCTGGACATGTTTTTCTCATCTGTGAAATGATGATAATAATACCTACCTCATGGGGATGATATAATATCTACATCTCACCTAAAATGATGCCCAGCTCATAGATGACTCTTGATTAAGGGCAGCTATTCAGGGCACTCTTCTCAAAAAGTTGTTGTTCAGTCACTAAGTCGTGTCTGACTCCTGCGACTCCATGGACTGAAGCACTCAAGGCTCCTCTGTCCTCCACTTCATGTGTTACTTCTTTCCTAACCATTTCCCTCAACTCTCCTCTCCCTATACTTGTCTCCAACTGGTAAAAGCAAAAATTTTTGCCTGCTTTTCAACAAAAATGGAATTAAATAAGTACCAGTTGATTAGGTATTGAGGGAAGTAGGATGCAGGGGAGACATGTCTTCATGAACAAGACACAGCCAGTGTCTCAAGGAGCTCATGTTTTATTATATGATAATGTTACAATATTATCAGTGCTACGATTGAGCTATTTATTAGGCCATGAGAACATCAAAGAGGGTACAGCAATAAAAACAGTTGTCATAATAACTTACATTTGTAAGTAAGTGGTGTGCTTATAAATAGACTCTCCTTAAAAAAAAAAAAGGAAAGGAAAAATTAAAAGCAGTCCCGAATAAGGAAAGCTCCAGATAGCATAATATATATCTCAGTTATAAGTGGCATTTACATTATCAGAATAATGTAGGCATTAATTATCTATTCAAGGAATATTATGGTCTAACTATATTAGGAAAAGTGGAACTAAGGTGTATTCTACTGGTGGGGATGGGGTGTGTGGTTGTGCTTGTGAAGGGAAATATTTTCATTTTTATGATTAAAAAATATCAAGAAGTAGTATTATGAGGATGTCACTAAATAATAAATAATTGAAAAGATTTTCCTCTTGAACCCATAAAATAGTGTATGTGGATAGTGGGGACATTGGGGGAACTGTCAAGTTTCATAATAAGTGTGGTGGAACTATTTGACTCGTTGAATAATATATATACCTTTGATTAAAAAAACAACTGAAATAAAATTGCTAATAAATTAATATACCCATATTTTCTCGTAACAAAAAGGAATAAAAACCTAGTGTAGTAATATAACACCAGGCAAAAGCAAATGCATGGACTAGGAGTATTAAAAGAGACAGAGCAAGAAAGTTCAGACAAAAGGAATAATCTCACCATGAAGATATAGCTACTCTAAATTGTATTTTACCACATGACCTCAAAAGTACTTACCGAGCAAAAAAAAAAAAAAAAAAGACTACCATGATAACTTTGTAAATTGACAATAATAATTAAACACCTTTATAGAACCTCTCAAAAACTCATAGATCAAGCAAAAAAGGTGAGTAAGTATAGAAAAGATTTGAATAAACTTGATCTGGTAATTGAATATAAAATTTCAAACTTGACTACATATAACCCTTAAATACACTTAATATATTTACAAAATATTATCTAAATACTAGCCTAAATAGGAATTATATAGTCATGTCTGACTCTTTGCGACCCCATGGACTGTAGCCTACCAGGCTCCTCTGTCCATGGAATTTTCCAGGCAATAGTACTGGAGTGGATTGCCATTTCCTTCTCCAGGGGATCCTCCCAACCCAGGGATTGAACCCAGGTCTCCCGCATTGTAGACAGACGCTTTACCATCTGAGCCACCAGGGAAGTCCAATTTGATACTAGATACAGGCTAAGGTAGAGAGAGTCTAAGGTGGTCCTTTTCATAATATTCTTGGTGTTTGGTGTTCACGCCTTCATGTCATTCCCTTCCCTTGGGTGTAGACAGGATCTGTGATTTGTTTCTAACTAACAAAATATGGTAAAAGTGAATAGATGGCACTCCCATAACTATATTACACTATATGTGACTTGGTCTTACTAGCAGATCTTTACTAGACATTCTAACTGCCAGCTTAATAAAGTGAGTGATCATGTTAGAAAAAACCTGTGGACAGCCTATAGAAACTACAGGCAGCCTCTCAGAGTTCAGGGTCTTTTACTTGACAGTCAACAGGAAGCTGAACCCTCAGTTCTACAACCACAAGGAAATGAATTCTACCAACCCGAGTGACACCACCAGAAAGAGAAAAACTAAAAAGCCTCTTGATGAAAGTGAAAGAAGAGAGTAAAAAAGCTGGCTTAAAAATCAACATTCAGAAAACTAAGATCATGGCATCTGGTCCCATCACTTCATGGCAAATAGATGGGGAAACGATGGAAACAGGGACAGACTTTATTTATTTATTTATTTTTGCTCAAATCACTGTAGATGGTGACTGCAGCCATGAAATTAAAAGATGCTTGCTCCTTGGAAGAAGAGCTATGATCAATCTAGACAGTATATTATAAAGCAGAGACATTACTTTGCCAACAAACATCCATCTAGTCAAAGCTATAGTTTTTCCAGTAGTCATGCATGGATATGAGAGTTGGACTATAAAGAAAGCTGAGTGCCAAAAAATTGATGCTTTTGAACAGTGTTGGAGAAAACTCTTGAGAGTCCCTTGGACTGCAAGGAGATCAAACCAATCACTCCTAAAGGACATCAGTCCTGAATATTCATTGGAAGGACTGAAGCTGAAGCTCCAATACTTTGGCCACCTGATGCGATGAACTGACTCATTGGAAAAGACCCTGATGCTGGGAAAGAGTGAAGGCGGGAGGAGAAGGGGACGACAGAGGATGAGATGGTTGGATGGCATCACTGACTTGATGGACGTGAGTTTGAGTAAGCTCCAGGAGTTGGTGATGGACAGGGAGGCCTCGCGTGCTGCAGTCCACGGGGTCACAAAGAATCAGACATGACTGAGTGACTGAACTGAACCTGAGTGAGGTTGGAAGCAGATACTTTTTCAGTTAAGTCTCCTGATGAGAATGAAGCCTGCTGACCCCTTGACTGCTGTCGTGTGAGACTTTTGGTATTAATGTCCATCTGGGAAATAAATTATTAGAACTAATAAGGGAATATAGTGAATTACTCAGAAAACAAGTTAAATACACAAAAAGCAATATGAACCAGCTCTGCCCATCAACAGAAAATTGGATTAAAGATTTACTGAGCATAGCCCTGCCCATCATAACAAGATTCACTTTCCCCCAGTCAATCTCTCCCATCAGGAAGCTTCTATTAGCCTCTTATCATTATCCATTAGAGGGCAGACAGAATGAGAATCACAATCAGAGAAAACTAATCAAACTGATCACATGGACCACAGCCTAGTCTAACTCAATGAAACTGTGAGCCTTGCCATGTAGGGCCACCCAAGACGGACAGGTCATAGTGGAGAGTTCTGACAAAATGTGGTCCACTGGAGAAGGGAATGGCAAACCACTTCAGTATTTTTGCCTTGAGAATCCCATGAACAGTATGAAAAGGCAAAAGGATAGGACACTGAAAGATGAACTCCCCAGGTCAGTAGGTGCCCAATATGGTACTGGAGAAGAGTGGATAAATAACCCCATAAAGAATGAAGAGGTGGAGCTAAAGTGAAAACAATGTCCAGTTGTGGATGTGACTGGTGATGGAAGTAAAGACCAATGCTGTAAAGAGCAGTATTGCATAGGAACCTGGAATGTTAGGTCCATGAATCAAGGCAAATTGGATGGAGTGCATGAAGAACTATGGATGAAGGTTCATGACATTGTACAGGAGGCAGTGACCAAGACCATCCCCAAGGAAAAGAAATGCAAAAAGGCAAAATGGTTGTCTGAGGAGGCCTTACAAATAGTTGAGAAAAGAAGAGAAGTGAAAGGCAAAGGAGAAAAGGAAAGATATACCCATTTGAACGCAGAGTTCCAAGGAATAGCAGGAAGAGATAAGAAAGCCTTCCTCAGTGATCAGTGCAAAGAAATAGAGGAAAACAATAGCATGGGAAAGACTAGAGATCTCCAAGAAAATTAGAGATACCAAGGGAACATTTCATGCAAAGATAGGCACAATAAAGGACAAAAATTGTATGGACCTAAGAGAAGAAGAAGATATTATGAAGAAGTGGCAAGAATACACAGAAGAACTATACACAAAGGATTTTCATGACCCAGATAACCACGATGGTGTGATCACTCATCTATAGCCAGACGTCCAGAATGCGAAGTCAGGTCAATTTTAGGAAGCATCACTATGACAAAGCTTGTGGAGGTGATGGAATTCCAGTTGAGCTATTTCAAATCCTAAAAGATGATGCTGTGAAAGTGCTGCACTCAATATGTCAGCAAATTTGGAAAATTCAGCAGTGGCCACAGGACTGGAAAAGGTCAGTTTTCTCTCCAATACCAAAGAAAGGCAGTGTCAAGGAATGTTCAAACTACCGCACAATTGCATTCATCTCACATGCTAGCAAAGTAATGCTCAAAATTCTCCAAGCCAGGCTTCAACAGTACACGAACCATGAACTTCCAGATGTTCAAGCTGGATTTAGAAAAGGCAGAGGAACCGGAGATCAAATTGCCAACACACTGGATTGTTGAAAAAGCAAGACAGTTCCAGAAAAACATCTACTTCTGCTTTATTGATTATGCCAAAGCCTTTGACTGTGTGGATCACAACAACCTGTGGAAAATTCTTCCAGAGGTGGGAATACCAGACTACCTTATCTGCCTCCTAAGAAATATGTATGCAGATCAAGAAGCAATAGTTAGAACTGGACAGGGGAAAACAGACTGGTTCCAAATGGGGAAAGGAGTATGTCAAGGCTGTATATTGTCACCCTGTTTATTAACTTATATGCAGAGTACATCATGCAAAATGCTGGGCTAGGTGAAGCACAAGCTGGAATGAAGATTGCCAGGAGAAATACCAATAACCTCAGATATGCAGATGATACCACCCTTATGGCAGAAAGTGAAGTGGAACTAAAGAGCTTCTTGAAAGTGAAAGAAGAGAGTGAAAAAGCTGGCTTAAAACTCAACATTCAAAAAGCTAATATCATGGCATTTAGTCCCATCACTTCATGGCAAATAAGTGGGGAAACAGTGGAGACAGTGAGAGACTTTATTTTCTTGGGCTCCAAAATCACTGCAGATGGTGACTACAGCCATGAAATTAAAAGACATTTGCTCCTTGGAAGAAAAGCTTGATCAACCTAGACAGCATTTTAAAAAGCAGAGACATTAGTTTGCCAACAAAGTTCTGTCTAGTCAAAGCTATGGTTTTTCTAGTAGCCATGATTGGATATGAGAGTTGGACTTTAAAGAAATCTGACTGCCGAAGAATTAATGCTTTTGAACTGTGGTGTTGGAGAATACTCTTGAGAGTCCCTTGGACTGCAAGAAGATCAAAACAGACAGTCCTAAAGAAAATCAGTTCTGAATATTCATTGGAAAGACTGATGCTGAAACTGAAGCTCCAGCACTTTGGCCACCTGATGTGAGGAACTGACTCATTTGACCCTGATGCTGGGGAAGATTGAAGGCAGGAGAAGAAGGGGACGACAGAGGATGAGATGGTTGGATGGCATCACTGACTCAATGGACATGGGTTTGAGCAGGCTCTGGGAGTTGCTAATGGACAGGGAAGCCTCGCATGCTGCAGTCCATGGGGTCTGAAAGAGCTGGACACAACTGAGTGATTGAACTGAACTGATGTACCATCCTTAATGAATTAGAAATTATAATAGAAAAAAGATCTCATTCATTAATAGTAATGATTCTACAGTGCCTAGGATTAAGTCTAACAATAAGTATTCAAGAAAATTTATACAGAAAAAAACTAAAAAACTTCACTGACGAATATGAAAGAAGATCTGAAAAAAAGCTATATACCATGTTTGTGAATGGAATAATTCAGTATCATAAAGGTGTTGATTTTCCTCAAATTAATCAATAAAATCAGTGGGATCCTAATTAAAAGTCCTCTAAAAAATGTGCAAGGCAATGCTGAAGAATGCTCAAACTACTGCATAATTGCACTCATTTCACATGCTACTAAAGTAATGCTCAAAATTCTCCAAGCCAGGCTTCAGCAATATGTGAACCGTGAACTTCCTGATGTTCAAGCTGGTTTTAGAAAAGGCAGAGGAATCAGAGATCAAATTGCCAACATCTGGTGGATCATCGAAAAAGTAAGAGAGTTCTAGAAAAACATCTATTTCTGCTTTATTGACTATGCAGGTCAGGAAGCAACAGTTAGAACTGGACATGGAACAACAGACTGGCTCCAAATAGGAAAAGGATACTCAAGGCTGTATATTGTCACCATGTTTATTTAACTTACATGCAGAGTACATCATGAGAAACGTTGGACTGGAAGAAGCACAATCTGGAATCAAGATTGCTGGGAGAAATATCAATAACCTCAGATATGCAGATGACACCACCCTTATGGCAGAAAGTGAAGAGGAACTAAAAAGCCTCTTGATGAAAGTGAAAGAGGAGAGTGAAAAAGTTGGCTTAAAGCTCAACATTCAGAAAACTAAGATCATGGCATCCAGTCCCATCACTTCATGGGAAATAGATGGGGAAACAGTGGAAACAGTGTCAGACTTTATTTTTCTGGGCTCCAAAATCACTGCAGATGGTGAGTGCAGCCATGAAATTAAAAGACGCTTACTCCTTGGAAGGAAAGTGATGACCAACCTAGATAGCATATTCAAAAGCAGAGATATTACTTTGCTAACAAAGGTCCGTCTAGTCAAGGCTATGGTTTTTCCTGTGGTCATGTATGGATGTGAGAGCTGGACTGTGAAGAAGGCTGAGCGCCGAAGAATTGATGCTTTTGAACTGTGGTGTTGGAGAAGACTCTTGAGAGTCCCTTGGACTGCAAGGAGATCCAACCAGTCCATTCTGAAGGAGATCAACCCTGGGATTTCTTTGGAAGGGATGATGCTAAAGCTGAAACTCCAGTACTTTGGCCACCTCATGTGAAGAGTTGACTCATTGGAAAAGACTCTGATGCTGGGAGGGATTGGGAGCAGGAGGAGAAGGGGACGACAGAGGATGAGATGGCTGGATGGCATCACTGACTCGATGGATGTGAGTCTGAGTGAACTCCGGGAGTTGGTGATAGACAGGGAGGCCTGGCCTGCTGCGATTCATGAGGTCGCAAAGAGTCAGACATGACTGAGACGAACTGAACTGAACTGAACTGAAAAAAATGTACGGATGTGAGAGTTGGACCATAAAGAAGGCTGAGCACCAAAAGATCGACAGTTTCAAGTTGTGGTTCTGGAGAAGACTTTTGAGTGTCATTTGGACAACAAGTAGATCAAACCGGTCAATCCTAAAGGAAATCAACCCAAATATTCACTGGAAGGACTGATAATGAAGCTGAAGATCCAATACTTGGGCTACTTGATTGAAGAGCTGACTCATTGGAAAGACTCTGAGGCTGGGAAAGATTGAGGGCAGGAGGAGAAAGGGACAACAGAGGATGAAATGGTTGGATGGCATCATTGACTCAGTGGACATAAGTTTGAGCAAACTCTGGGAGACAGTGAAGGATAGGGAAGCCTTGTGTGCTGCAGTTCATGGGGTGGCAAAGAGTTGGACACAACTTGAATGACTGAACAACAAAAAATATTTATGCTACCTGACAAGGTGAACTTCTTTTCAGTCTTTTCATGTGTTTATTGGTCATTGGTCTTTGGAGAAATGACTATTTAAGTCCCTTGGTAATTTTTATTAGGGTGGTAAAATACACATAGCATAAAATTTATCCTTTCAACCATTTTAAAGTGCATACTTCAGTGGTATTAAGTACATTGATATTGTTGTATAACAATGACCACCTTCCGTCTTCAGAATACTTTTCATCTTGCAAAACTGAAACTTTATAACCATTAAATAACTTCCTATTCTCCCCTTCCCTCAGCCCTAGGCAACCACCATTCTACTTTTTATCCCTGAGATATTAACTTCTTTGAATATTTCATATAAGTGGAATCATATTGCCATTCTGAACTGGGATATTTGATCTTTGTGGTTGAGTTGTAGGAGTTCTTTATGTATTCTGGATATAAGACACTTAGATATATTAATATGATTTGCAAATATTTTCTCCATTCCATAGGGAACTTTTTTTTTTTTTTTACTGTTAATTGTGTTCTTTGATACACAAAGTTTTTAAGATTGATGTAATCCCATTTGCCTGTTTTTGCTTTTGTTGTCTTTACTTTCATTGTCATATCCAAGAAATCATTGCCAAGTCCAATGGCATGAAGCTTTCCCTCTATATTTTCTTCTACGAGTTATAATTTTAGGTCTTATATTTAGGTCTTTACTGTTTTGAGTTAATATCTGTATATGGTTTTAGATGAGGGTCCAATTTCATCCTTTTAGATACGGATGTCTAGTTTTCCCAATATCATTTGTTGAAGAGACTGCCCTTTCCCCCATTGAGTGGTCTTGGCACCCTTGTTAAAGACCACTTGATCACAGACACAAGGATTTATTTTTGGGTTCTGTATGCTATTCTATTCTAGTCTGTCTTTGTGTTAGGACCATATTGCTTTAATCACTGTAGCTTTGTGTGTGTGTGTGTGCGAGCGCGCATGCTAAGTTGCTTCAGTCGTGTCTAACTCTTTGCGACCCTATGGACTGTAGCCTTCCAGGCTCATTTGTCCATGGGATTTTCCAGGCAAGAATACTGGAGTGGATTGCTGTGCCCTTCTCCAGAGGATGTTCCCGACCCAGGGATCGAACGCGCACCTCTTATGTCTCCTGCATTGGCAAGCGGGTTCTTTACCACTAGCACCACCTGGGAAGCCCATTGTAGCTTTATAATGTTTTCAAATCAGGAAGTGTGAGCCCTCCAACTTTTTTTTTCTTTTTCCAGAATTGCTTTGACTATTAAGGATCTCTTGAGAATTCACATGAATTCTAAGATGAATTTTTGTATTCTCCAAAAAAGGTCATTAAGATTTTGATAGGGCTTGATTTTGATAGGACTGTAAATCAATTTGGGTAGTACAGACATCTTGATAATATTAAATCTTTCAATCCATGAACATGAGGTATTTTTCTATTTGTCTTTCTTTACTTTTTTCAGCAATGTTTTATAATTTTTAGTGTATGTCTTTCACTTTCTTGGTTAGATTTATTCCTAAGAATTTTCCTTTTTTTGATGCCATCATAAGTGTGACTATTTTCTTAATTCCTTTTTGGATTATTCATTGTAAGTGTATAGGAATGCAACTATATTTTTACCATGTTGATTTTGTATCCTAAAACTGTTACATTTGCTGATTATTTTATTTTTGTGTGTGGAATCTTTAGAATTTTTTGTGAAATTTTTGGGGTTTTCTACATATAAGATCATGTCATTTCTGAACATAGATAATTTTACTTCTTCCTTTCACATTTGGAAGTTTTTTATTTCTTTATTATGCCTAACTACCCTGGCTAAGAATTCCAATATTATGCTGAATAGAGGCCTTCTTGCCTTGCTCTATTAAAGGAAAAGTTTTCAGGCTTTCACAATTAGCTATGATATTAGCTGTGGTCTTTTCATAAATAGTTTTTAGTATGTTGAGCTACATGCCTTCTCTTCCTAATTTGTTGAGTGTTCAGTCTAAAATTTTTGATAATTATATGGTATTTGACATACTGTTAAAGATGAAGTGAAATGAATTTTTGAAGAGTCTTTATGGTGAGCAGTTTAATATTATCTATTGAAATTAAAAATGCACATACCATATGGCCCAGAAATTGGCATTTACCTTAGTAAAGGCAATCACAAATATGTGAGCGAATGTATTTGAAGTTCATCATAATATTGCTGTAATAGCAAAGATATTAGAAGCAATCTAAATGGCCATCCATAGGGGAACAGCCAAAAATAAAAGCAAAAGCAAAAACATAAACACAAATAAAACCAAATTTGAGTATTTATGCTATGAAATATTATATGACCATTAGAAAAAGGCAGAGGGCCAATCTCATTGTACTGAGATGCATAGGGTTCCCAAACATGTTCAAATGAAAAAGTCACACTGCCTGAAGTCAGTGTACATATTGAGAATATTCACATATAGACATAACCGAACCTCAGCTTCAACAGATGTAGCCCTTGTTATCCATGCATTTTCCTTCATCTAACTCTGTTAATAGTTATTCAGGGTTAACAGTATTATTCTTACTTTAAAATGAGAAAACTGAGCTCGGTGAACTTAATTTGCTTAAGTTCACAGAAGTAATCAGAGGTAAATCAGAGTAATCAGTTTTCGTGCAAAGCCCAGGCCCCTAAACATTATATTATGTTTTCTTTACAAATTACAGAACTGTACTGCAGTCAAATGGGATGATATATGGAGGACACTATGAGCTAATAAGCATGTAAGACACCAAGGAGGGTCAGTTACAAAAAGAAGTTGAGTCTGTGAGTAGGGTACCAGAAGTCATCATACTGTTTGAGAAGATATTTAACATATTTTTTCAGTGCTTCATTCTAAATCTGATTTTTCTCTCGGCTGAATAAAGATATTTGGGCTTGTGAGCTAACTCAATGTCCTTTTATTTGGCCATTAATATGTGAGATATATAAAGCATGGGATATTCCTGGAAGATGCAGTTGATGTAGAAGAAGGCAGACTTAAGAGAATTGACATCTAGAGTCTGAATCCTCCCCAAAGGAGAGCAATTCCATTTCTTACTGAGTTCAAAGTCACTCTGACAGGTATGGTGAATACTGAAAGAAAAATAGCTTGAAAATATGTATATACCCTAGAGTTAAGAAATGTCTTTAATGACTTTCAAGATCTGAAAGTCTAAAGGAAGAGTAGCAGAAACATATTTTATTCAAAGATTTGAGTTTAATTCATACTGTAGGGTAATTATTGACAGTACGAAAGACAAGTCTATCACAAAGTGCGATCATTAATAGTAATAATCTTTATTATGTCTTTTTGATTTGCTAATCTGGAAGTTTAAAATATAAAAGGATTGTTGTTCAGTTGCTAAGTTGTGTCTGACTCTTTGTGGCGCCATAGATTGCAGCACACCAGGCTCCTGTTCCTTCGCTATCTTCTGGAGTTTGCTCAAATTCACATCCATTGAGTCGGTAATGGTATCTAACCATCTCATCCTCTGCTGCCTCCTTCTCCTTTTGTCTTCAATTTTTCCCAGCATCAGGGTCTTTATAAAAGGATGGACGGATATAAATAAGCAATTTCTTTGTGATCTCTTTTAGGTATGAATTTAGACTCCCAAAGGGAACAAAAATGAAAACATGCTATTGGACATTTTGAAAGCCTCTACATCCCTCCACATATTTGTACAACCTGTTGGGAAAGGAAAATACAATTTCTATTTTGCCCATCAGAAAATATATTGAGATCAGCTGTGAGATAAACATCATACAGCAATTCATAAACACTAAAGAAAAATATCCCATATCTGTAGGAATTACTGCAATGAAAACTAGAGCATATAATCCAAATAATAAAATCAATTATTAATAACATATCACTACTGAATGATGATATTAATTTAGAGACAGTCCCTAGGAATTTAGACCACTATTCATGTGATTTCTCTACCTTTCTCTTATTCTCACACACAAAATATCTAAATTTGAACTTTAAGGAAGGATTGCTATGGTAGACCTGTGTCAAATGTATTCACTCTTTTACACTCATTCAATCAATGTAGTCACTCATTCAATCCATTAACCAAGAGATGAAGTTATCACGTGCCAGGCCCCATTCTAGGCATACATGAGGATATGATGGTGAAGAGGTAGAAGAGAACTTTGACCTATTGTAGCTGAGAGATGATGACACTGGACAGTTAAATCAGAAAAATAGGGTGGAGTAAAGGCTATGGTAGGCCATATCTGTGATGCATATAGGCATGTCCTAGAGTTTCTTGGAAGTACTTGTGGAGAGGACTCAACTTTTGAAAGCACACAGGAAGAGGATTTAGATTCAGCTATTGGCCATTCATATGAGAGCTATTCGGGGAAGGCAATGGCACCCCACCCCAGTACTTTTGCCTGGAAAATCCCATGGATGGAGGATCCTGGTGGGCTCCAGTCCATGGGGTCGCTAAGAGTCGGACATGACTGAGCGACTTCACTTTCACTTTTCACCTTCATGCATTGGAGAAGGAAATGGCAACCCGCTCCAGTATTCTTGCCTGGAGAATCCCAGGGACGGGGGAGCCTGGTGGGCTTCCGTCTATGGGGTCGCACAGAGTCGGACACGACTGAAGCGACTTGGCAGCAGCAGCAGCATGAGAGCTATTTCTCCTGTAGGTAGGAGAACTTGGAAACATACATTCCACTAATTTTAGAAGAAAAGTTAAACATTTGTATCAATTCACATTGGCCTTGATTTAAATAGAGAACTGAGATGGCTTCAGACTTGTGCTGCTGCTGCTGCTAAGTCACTTCAGTCGTGTCCAACTCTGTGCAACCCCAGAGATGACAGCCCACCAGGCTCCGCTGTCCCTGGGATTCTCCAGGCAAGAACACTGGAGCGGGTTGCCATTTCCGTCTCCAATGCATGAAAGGGAAAAGTGAAAGTGAAGTCGCTCAGTCGTATCTGACTCTTCGCGACCCCATGGACTGCAGCCTACCAGGCTCCTCCGTCCATGGGATTTTCCAGGCAAGAGTACTGGAGTGGGTTGCCATTGCCTTCTCCTGATCAGACTTGTGCTACACTTGTCCAAACCTGTGACGCTGAACCAACGTCAAGGAATTCAACATGCTAGATTTAAAATATCCCTGCCCAATACATGAATGGTTATTAGTGTTTAATACCGGGCAACAGGCATTTAAAAATGCATTATAAAGAAAGCTGGAAAATCCTGTTAAAATTTAACTATCAGTTACATATCCTTTCTAAACCTTGTGACTTTATAATTATATTTAACTTGGAACTAACAGATTCCTGACTTTCTCTTCTTAAAAGAAGATGAATGTCTTAACTCTGCTTTCTTATGTTGGCCAAGTGCAGTGACAAAGTAACACATAATGAACCACTGGCTGTCAAAAAACTAAGTGATACCAATTGCAAAATACTGAGAAATAGAAATTGAGCAATGATGAAGAGATCTACTGACATTTTCCTTCCAAAATAATTCTGCATAAAGTCTAGGAATTCTTTAAATTCAAAATTAGGGAAGAAAAATGGAAATGTTGGACTGCCATGCAAAAGTAAAGACCATTACATAATTTCCATTAAACATGATTATCCTTTTCTTCACATATATGTGTTGAAAATAAATGTGTCATATCTAGGCAGGAGAGTGTCACAAATTTCAGGATTTGTGTCTTTCATGTTTTAAACTCCCTATAACAGCCATGTTCATTTAAATTTCCAAGATGCCAATAGCTGGGTTTAAGAGACATCATCACACTGAAAAGGTGGACTCTGTCGTAACCGCTTATTAAAAACAAACCAGGCCAAACTTGTGGTTTAAAAATTGGGACCAGATGATGCTTAATAAGCATGAAATGCTTTTGGTGTTACAAATGAGAACCAGGTGTGGAGAAAAGCAGCCTGGAGCTGAGCATGGCCACCTACAAGCAGGGCTCATCTGCCTCCAAAAGGGTGAAAGTTGGTCATCAACCCGCCCACCGTCTTGCCTTCCTGACTGCAGAGGAGAAACTGAATGTTCGAAAGTAGAGAACATGAAACCTGTCTGTCTAAAATTATGTATGTGTTCTGAAATCAAACCACCTAAAAGTAGACAGTGAGGAGATGAATGCACAAAGGCAATGTGATTATTAGAGCTTCTGAATAGAATGGGTGATTCCCTAAGTGCCCAGCCATGAAGGCATCAAATGATCAGCAAGGTGATTCTGACTTTAACAAACCCTTCCCTTTCAGAGAATGTTGGTGGGGGTGGTGTGTGTGTGTACGCATGAAGGGTGGTGGGATTGGGAACTGGGTGACCCTTCTGGGCCTAGAGTTTCTCATTTGTAAAATGTGGGGGTGGGGCCTTGTGATCTAAGGTCACTCTCAGGACAGGGTTCTATGGTTTTATCTCCAAAATATGTCTGTGCTATGATTTATTGGCTCTGACTTCAAAGAAGCCGGATAAACAAATATGTTGCCCAAGAGGAAAATCAGTTTTGCTATGTTCCCCTCTATTTATACAAACTCATTAAAGCAAAGTTTTCTAAGCCTGGAACTCTCAGTTGTCCTTCGATGGGTCTATTAAATAATCCCTACCTGGCTGAGAAACAGTAGTAGGAGACAGACTGTGCTCTCAAGGAGCCGACAATGCTAAAATCCAGTGGCAGCCGATTTTCATCGTATTCCAGCATCATCTGAAGGGCTTGTTAAAACACAGCTAACTAAGTTCCACATTTAGAATTTCTGATTCAGTAAGTCTGCGATGGGGCCCAAGAATTTGCATTTCTAGCAAATTCCCAGGTGCTGCTGATGTTGTTGTTCTGGGGTTCACACTTTATGAACCATTGCTGTCCTGAGAACCTAAGAATACCAGTAGTCTGGATGAATAAACATGACATTATTATCGGAACGCCATTGTTATTTCTATGGGATCTTGACATGTAATACTCCATTAGGCAGCACAGAATATAAATAACTTAAAATCTAAAGATATCTTTCAAAGTATGTCCTTGCTAACTTCTAGGAGTCAGGTGAGGGTTTTTTTTTGCTATGCTGAGGGGTATGTGGGATCTTAGTTCCCCAACCAGGGATGGAACCCATGTCCCCTGCACTGGAAGGCTAAGGTGTTAATCACTGGACCACCAGGGAAGTCCCCAGAATGAGGTTTTCTAGGGCATCAGAGAAGCCAGGGGCAACCACTGCTTCTACCTAGGAGTAACTGAGAACATTTGTCATCAATAACAAAAATTAACCATCCACTGAATAATTCAGCCCATTATGTCAAAGAGACTTAAGACTCAGATGCTAACCTAAAGAAATTTGTAATTGGATGGAATATACATTTAAGCCCCATGAAGGCAAGGAAATAGTGGGTTTATTTACTACCTTAAGTTTGCTGCTGCTGTCGCTTCAGTCGTGTCCGACTCTGTGTGACCCCAGAGATGGCAGCCCACCAGGCTCCCCCGTCCCTGGGATTCTCCAGGCAAGAACACTGGAGTGGGCTACCATTTCCTTCTCCAATGCATGAAAGGGAGAAGTGAAAGTGAAGTCGCTCAGTCATGTCTGACTTCTAACGACCCCATGGATTGCAGCCCACCAGGCTCCTCCATCCATGGGATTTTCCAGGCAAGAGTACTGGAGTGGGGTGCCATTGCCTTCTCTGACCTTAATTTAAGCTTAGGTGGTAAATAAACCTTTAGCACAGTGCTTAAACAAAGTAGATGCTATTATGTATTGAGTGAAGGAGAGAAGTTCTCTCTAGAGATTGACTTTGTCTATGGTCAGAGTATCTGTTTAAAGAATGAGAATTCTCAGTAATTAGAATGAGAAAGTTTATTGACACCAGGTTAGAGAGCTGTGGGTTCCTTTCACGTATTCAGTACTCCATAAATATTTGCTGAATTAGCTTGGATTGCAGAAGACAGCACAAGGTGGTAAAGAAAGAACTCATCATTAAGAAAAAGAAACAAAACCTGAAAATAAAACCTGAAGTCATAAGACTTGAGTTTGAATACTATCTTTGTCATCACCATGTAAATTTGAATACGAAAAGATGGGTGGGGGATTACAGATACTGGAAACAAGAACAAAGGCAGAAATGTTAAATGTTTCTAGGGAACATTGGCAAATTCCCCTTGACTGAACATAGAATGAGCAGTGGCCAGATCCTGGAGTGATTTTAATTTTAGGCTAAGGAATTTGGACTTCATTGGATCAGCAGTGAGGCCATTGATATTTGGGGTAAGGAGTAATATAATAAAAACTGGGTTATGGGATGATTAATCTGAGTGTAATGCATGGGATAGAATGGAAGATAGGGAACAGAGAACCATGAAATTCTTAGAGAGGCTAGTAATACTTTTGGTGAGAATACTAAAAGTTTGACCAATGTAGTGGCAGAGGCAACGGAGAAAGAAAAATTTACACAAGACTTTCAGGGGATGTCACAAGACCAGATGGATAGATTCACTGTTTCATATGAGGGAACAATGGGAGAGAGAATCAAAAGACAATTCTGGGATTTTAAGTTCAACCAGTGAGACAGATGCTGATGATCTTAAACAGGGGATACAAGAGAAGGGGCAGGTCTGGAAGCTGGGCTTAGAGGAGAGCTGGGTGGTCATGTTGAATTCTACTGTGTATATGCTGAGTCTGAAGTACCTGCACGACATTCCAGTTGAGTTGAAAAAGCAAGAAGATTTGAGAACAGAGTCAGGGCCTCTACCCTCTTGGGAATCATTTGCAGAGTGGCAACATTCGCAGTCTTGGAAGGAAATAGAGTTCCCCAAGAGAGGCTAGGAAAAAAAGAAGACAAATGAGGGCCTGCCAGTACTGAGCAGGGAATTCTGCCATTCAGTGAGCAAGAGAATGTGGACGAGGGAAGGAGGAATCAGCGAGTTCACAAAGAATCACAGTGATGCAGGTTTTTATGGGCTTTTGCGAAAAAGAGTTTCAAGAAAGGTTAAGCAGGTCAAGAGTGGTATCAAATGTTACTAGAACATCAAGGAGATTGAGGGCTGAGACGTGCCAATTTCCCATTAGGAAATCACTGGTGACTTTGAGAGGATTATCAGCAGAGACTGAATTGCAATATTTTCCCTAAGTTCCAGGGACATCCTTCTTTAGTCAACCCCCATGCTTATGGGTATATACATGTGAATCCACATATTAAATCCAGTCCATACACGGGACAAATGTAATATCAATGCACAAGTTAGACAGATAATTGTTGATGCTTATTCTTTCTTCCTCTCAGGAAAGAGGGACACACAGGCCTCTTAATTGAGTCTACAGACTGAATGATGGCATTTGAAACTTTAACCACTGAACAGTTAATTATTCAGTTTCATTTGAATTCAGAAGACCTACACATCTGAAAGAGAGACCAAACTTCTGGGAAGAAGCTACCCTTAAGTAAGACCCTCAGTTTGAACTATCATTAAGCAGCATTTTTTTTGCAAGTTGTCTGGCCGCCAAACATGTTTATGAGCTTTTGAAAAAGAACTACAAAGACACAAAGGCTGAGGACATGCGGGGAGGATGTGTATTTGCCTTGTAAACGCCATCCTGGAGGTCTTGTTCACATCCCAGGTCACAATGCTACAGGATGGGAGAATCCTAAGCAATGATTGTTGCAAACACAAACAATTGCTGGGGTTTCGGTACAAGGCTTTGTGTGCAAACACTGCTGACAGTGTTCATGTAGACCTAGGCTGCCAGTGGCAGCCTCTAACCGGGGAAGATCTGTGCCAGGAAAAAGGGTGGAAGGGCCTTTTATTCATTTGGTAATTTTACAGGAATGAGCATTTCATGCATCTTTAGAAAGAGAGAGTAGGGTGAAGAGAGAAAGGCAGGCACATAGCGCAGTGATGGCTCTGGTGTGTGTGGCTGGGCCTCACGGGCACCACCGCAGTCTCTTTGGGCGCAGCTTATCCGGCACTGGTCCTGGCTGGCACCAGGTATGAGAAGAAATGAGAGGGCAATCTGGCATTTTCATATTTGTTTATTTTCATCTCCCAGGCCTGCTGAAAACAACTGGAATCTTCTGAGTTGCTGAAAACACATAGGCTTCTTTGATGGAACTCTTGGCCCCTGCCACCCTAAAGCCAAAGGGGCTCATTGATTAAGTTGTCGGGTGACCACGTCCTCTGTGAATTCAGGTCAGACCAGAGACAATGGTTAATAGCTGGCAGGTAACTGTCCCTAATGCAATCTTTACTATAGCCTTCAAAGCTTAACATGAAAGAGTCGTCCACTGAAATCCAGACTGCAAATTGGGAAATGTTTGGAGTCTGGGCATCTGCCTGTGTTCCTTAGCAAAGCAAATGCTGGGAAAGCAAAGATAAAAGGTAGAAAGGAATGATTCAACACAGCTGGAGGGAATCCAAGTAGATAGTCAAGGAAAAGGGTCAGAGGGAAACCCAAGGCCTATTTTGTTTTAAGGTTTAGAAGGGGGGTCAAGCTAGGGGCATGGTGGGCTGTGAGGGCTGGTTCACATGGAACCCCAGCTATTCACTGTTACCCTGGCGATGGCCCTATGAAATGAGCTGATGGGCCAGCTAGCCTTCATCCGACTGGCTTTTTGCATCTGCTTTTCTTTCAGTGGACAGGGGCCCTAGGGGATAGGCTCAAATCTTTAATATTTAGTGTGGCTTTGACTGAACTGGACTTCAGTATTCTTGCCTTGAGAACCCCATGAACAGTATGAAAAGCCAAAAAGATAGGGCACTGAAAGATGATCTCCCCAGGTAAGTAGGTGCCCAATATGCTACTGGAGATCAGTGGAGAAATAACTCCAGAAAGAATGCAGGGATGGAGCCAAAGTGAAAACAACGCCCAGTCATGGATGTGACTGGTGATGGAAGTAAAGTCCAATGCTGTAAAGAGCAATATTGCATAGGAACCTGGAATGTTAGGTCCATGAATCAAGGTAAATTAGAAGTGGTCAAACAGGATATGGCAAGAGTGAACACTGATGTTTTAGGAATCAGTGAACTAAAATGAACTGGAATGGGTGAATTTAATTCAGATGACCATTATAGCTACTACTGTGGGCAAGAATCCCTTAGAAGAAATGGAATAGTCCTCATAGTCAACAAAAGAGTCCTAAATGCGGTACTTGGGTGCAATCTCAAAAACGACAGAATGATTTCTGTTTGTTTCCAAGGCAAACCATTCAATATTACAGTAATACAAGTCTATACCCCAACCAGTAATGCTGAAGAAGCTGAAGTTGAATGGTTCTATGAAGACCTACAAGAGTTTCTAGAACTAACACCAAAAAAAGATGTCCTTTTCATTATAGGGGACTGGAATGCAAAAATGGGAAGTCAAGAAATACCTGGAGTAACAGGCAAATTTGGCCTTGGAGTACAGAATGAAGCAGGGCAAAAGCTAATAGAGTTTGGCCAAGAGAACGCACTGGTCATAGCAAACACCCTCTTCCAACAACATAAGAGAAACTCTACACATGGACATCACCAGATGGTCAATGCCAAAATCAGATTGATTATATTTTTGCAGCCAAAGATGGAGAAGCTCTATACAGTCAGCAAAAACAAGATCAGGGCTCAGATCATGAACTCTTTAGTGCCAAATTCAGACTTAAATTGAAGAAAGTAGGGAAAACCACTAGACCATTCAGGTATCACCTAAATCAAATCCCTTACAATTATACAGTGGAAGTGACAAATAGATTCAAGGGATTAGAATCTATAGAGAGACAGAGTGCCTGAAGAACTATGGAGGGAGATTTGTGACATTGTAGAGGAGGCAGAGTTCAAGACCATCCTCAAGTAAAAGAAAGGCAAAAAGGCAAAATGGTTGTCTGAGGAGGCCTTACAAATAGTTGAGAAAAGAAGGGAAGTGAAAGGCAAAGGAGAAAAAGAAAGCTATACCCATTTGAATGCAGAGTTCCAAAGAATAGCAGGGAGAGATAAGACAGCCTTCCTCAGTGAAGGAAGAAATAGAGGAAAACAATAGAATGGGAAAGACTAGAGATCTCTTCAAGAAAATTAGAGATACCAAGGAAACTTTTCATGCAAAGATAGGCACAATAAAGGATAGAAATTGTATGGATCTAACAGAAGCAGAAGATACTATGAAGAGGTGGCAAGAATACACAGAACTAAACAAAAAAATCTTCACAACTCAGGTAATCGTGATGTGATTACTCACTAGAGCCAGACATCCTGGAATGTGAAGTCAAGTGAGCCTTAAGAAGCATCATTAGGAACAAAGCTAGTGGAAGTGATGGAATTCCAGTTGAGCGATTTCAAATCCTAAAAGATGATGCTGTGAAAGTGCCACACTCAATACACTAGCAAATTTGGAAAACTCAGCAGTGGCCACAAGACTGGAAAAGGTCAGTTTTCATTCCATTCCCAAAGAAACACAATGCTAAAGAATGCTCAAACTACCACACAATTGCTCTCATCTCACACGCTAATAAAGTAATGCTCAAAATTCCCCAAGCCAGGCTTCAATAGTACATGAACAGTGAACTTCCAGATGTTCAAACTGGTTTTAGAAAAGGCAGAGGAACCAGAGATCAAATCACCAACATCCACTGGATTGTCGAAAAAGCAAGAGAGTTCCTGAAAAACATCTACTTCTGCGTTATTGACTATGCCAAAGCCTTTGACTGTGTGGACCGCAATAAACTGTGTAAAATTCTTCAAGAGATGGGAATACCAGATCACCTTACCTGCCTCCTGAGAAATCTGTATGCAAGTCAAGTAGCAACAGTTAGGGCCAGACATGGAACAACAGACTGGTTCCAAATTGGGAAAGGAGTACATGAAGGCTGTATATTGTCACTCTCCTTATTTAACTTCTATGCAGAGTACATCATGTGAAATGCGAGGCTGGGTGAAGCACAAGCTGGAATCAAGACTGCCAGGAGAAATATCAATAACCTCAGATATGCACATGATACCACCTTTATGGCAGAAAGTGAAGAGGAACTGAAGATCCTCTTGATGAAAGTGAAAGAGGAGAGTGAAAGAGCTGGCTTAAAACTCAACATTCAGAAAACTAAGATTATGGCATCTGGTCCCATTACTTTATGGCAAATAGATGAGGAAACAATGGAAACAGTAAGAAACTTAATTTTCTTGGGCTCCAAAATCACTGCAGATGGTGACTGCAGCCATGAAATTAAAAGATGCTTGCTCCTTGGAAGAAAAGTTATGAACCAACTTAGACAGCATATTCAAAAGCAGAGACATTATATTGCCAACAAAGGTCCATCTAGTCAAAGCTATGGTTTTTCCAGTAGTTCTGTGTGGATGTGAGAGTTGGATTATAAAGAAGGAAGAGCACTGAAGAATTGATGCTTTTGAACTGTGGTGTTGGAGAAGACTATTGAGAATCCCTTGGACTGCAAGGAGATCCAAGCAGTCCATCCTAAAGGAAATAAATCCTGAATATTCACTGGAAGGACTGATGCTGAAGCTTCAACTCCAGTACTTTGGCCACCTGATGCAAGTAACTGACTCATGAGAAAAGACGCTGATGCTGGGAAAGTTTGAAGGCAGGAGAAGAGGATGAGAGATGATGAGATGGTTGGATGGCATCACCGACTGGATGGACATGAGTTTGAGCCAACTCTGGGAGTTGGTGATGGACTGGGAAGCCTAGAGTGCTATAGTCCAAGGAGTCACAAAGAGTTGGAGACAACTGAGTGACTGAACTGAACACTGGTACATTAATTATAGCTTTGTAGTAAGTTTTGAAATCAAGAAATGTGAATACTCTAAATTTGTTCTTCTTTTTCAAGATTGATAATTTAGATTTCCTTACAATTCCAGATGAATATCAAGATCAGCTTTTCCATTTCTGCAAAAAAGCTATTGGGATTTTTAAATGGATTGTGTTGGATCTATAAATTGCTTTGGAGCGGACAGGCATTTTTAACAATATTAAGTCTTTCAATCCATGAAGTGTTTTTCCACTTATTTAAGTCTTCTTTAATTTCTTTCAGTGATGTTTTGTAGTTTTCAGCATACAAGTCTTACATCCCCCTGCTTAAGTTCATTCCCAAATATTTAATTCTTTTTGATGCTATTGTAAATGAACTTTCCCCTTAATATCCTTTTTGTTTTTCCAGCTTTACTGTTAATTTCCTTTTTGGCTAGTCCATTGCTAGTATATAGCAACCCTTATTAATATTTTAAAAAGGCTTTGGACATATATGAAAAGATTTGTGAATAAAGATTTATTATACTTTAGTTAAGTGTTTAAGGTAAGTAAATGTAAATTAAATGAGTATTTGCTCTCAGTTAATTTTCAGTTAACCCGTAAACAACTCTGAAAGACTGATCACATTGAATAAGAGAATCCTAGAGTCTATCTTAATAATTTACATTTTCATAATATGTTTATATAGTCCAAAAATACAACCAGTACATTATTTAGATATATTATGCTTGTTACTATTGAGATTAGTTGATAATAAGAATAGCAAGAAGAAATAAGAAAGCCTTCTTCAGCAATCAATGCAAAGAAATAGAGGAAAACAACAGAATGGGAAAGACTAGGGATCTCTTCAAGAAAATTAGAGATACCAAGGGAACATTTCATGCAAAGACGGGCTTGATAAAGGACAGAAATGATATGGACCTAACAGAAGCAGAAGATATTAAGAAGAGGTGGCAAGAATACACAGAAAAACTGTACAAAAAAGATCTTTACGACCCAGATAATCATGATGACGTGATCACTGACCTAGAGCCAGACATCCTGGAATGTGAAGTCAAGTGGGCCTTAGAAAGCATCACTATGAACAAAGCTAGTGGAGGTGATGGAATTCTGGTTGAGCTATTCCAAATCCTGAAAGAGGATGCTGTGAAAGTGCTGCACTCAATATGCCAGCAAATTTGGAAAACTCAGCAGTGGCCACAGGACTGGAAAAGGTCAATTTTCATCCCAATCCCAAAGAAAGGCAATGCCAAAGAATGCTCAAACTACCGCACAATTGCACTCATCTCACACACTAGTAAAGTAATGCTCAAAATTCTCCAGGCCAGGCTTCAGCAATATGTGAACCATGAACTTCCGGAGTTCAAGCTGGTTTTAGAAAAGGCAGAGGAACCAGAGATCAAATTGCCAACATCTGCTGGATCATGGATAAAGCCAGAGAGTTCCAGAAAAACATCTATTTCTGCTTTATTGACTATGCCAAAGCCTTTGACTGTGTAGATCACAATAAACTGTGGAAAATTCTTAAAGAGATGGGAATACCAGACCACCTGATCTGCCTCTTGAGAAATTTGTATGCAGGTCAGGAAGCAACAGTTAGAACTGGACATGGAACAACAGACTGGTTACAAATAGGAAAAGGAGTACGTTGAGGCTGTATATTGTCACCCTGTTTATTTAACTTATATGCAGAGTACATCATGAGAAACTTTGGACTGGAAGAAACACAAGTTGGAATTAAGATTGCTGGGAGAAATATCAATAACCTCAGATATGCAGATGACACCACCCTTATGGCAGAAAGTGAAGAGGAACTAAAAAGCCTCTTGATGAAAGTGAAAATGGAGAGTGAAAAGGTTGGCTTAAAGCTCAACATTCAGAAAATGAAGATCATGGCATCTGGTCCCATCTCTACATGGGAAATAGATGGGGAAACAGTGGAAACAGTGGAAGACTTTATTTTTCTGGGCTCCAAAATCACTGCAGATGGTGAGTGCAGCCATGAAATTAAAAGACGCTTACTCCTTGGAAGGAAAGTTATGACCAACCTCGATAGCATATTCAAAAGCAGAGACATTACTTTGCCAACAAAGGTTCGCCTAGTCAAGGCTATGGTCTTTCCTGTGGTTATGTATGGATGTGAGAGTTGGACTGTGAAGAAGGCTGAGCGCCGAAGAATTGATGCTTTTGAAGTGTGGTGTTGGAGAAGACTCTTGAGAGTCCCTTGGACTGCAAGGAGATCCAACCAGTCCATTCTGAAGGAGATCAGCCCTGGAATTTCTTTGGAAGGAATGATGCTAAAGCTGAAACTCCAGTATTTTGGCCACCTGATGCGAAGAGTTGACTCGTTGGAGAAGACTCTGATGCTGGGAGGGATTGAGGGCAGGAGGAGAAGGGGACGGCGGAGGATGAGATGGCTGGATGGCATCACTGACTCGATGGATGTGAGTCTGAGTGACCTCTGGGAGTTGGTGATGGACAGGGAGGCCTGGCATGTTGCGATTCATGGGGTCGCAAAGAGTCGGACACGACTGAGCGACTGATCTGACTGATCTGATCTGATGCTTGTTACTATTGAGATTAGTTGATAATAAAAATTTAACTAGGATAAATATTTACTCTGCTAAGAACTCACAATGTGAATTTCTGGGGAAGCAGTCTTTATACTGTCTTTGATATTCAAAGAAGGTACTTCTTAAGGTATTAACTGTGGCCTTCTCATCCTTTCCAGGTTTTGAGAAGCAGCAAGTACAATGGGAAGAAACTCAGGATCTGGATTCAGGTTATAACTGTTAACTACATGATCTTGGCTAAGTAGATTGTGATTCTGAGCTTCAGTTTTTCCCATTTGCTAAACGGGAAAAACAAAAACTGAGGTTTCTGAGGATTAAATGGGCAATCTTCTGTAAAAATGTCTTATATACAGAATGCTCTCAATAAGATCAGGGTGGTTTAATAGCTTACCCAATTATTGTTATTATTATTTTAATATTTTTATTCACTTATTTATTTGGCTGTGCTGGGTCCTTGTTGCCGTGCAAGCTTCTCTCTAGTTATGGCAAACGGGGGCTACTCCCTAATTGTTGTACGTGGGCTTCTAATGGCATGGCTTCTCCTGTTGCAGAGCACAGGCTCTAGAGCATTCGGGCTTCAGTAGTTGTGACTTGTGGGCTCAGTAGTTACAGTTTCCAGGCTCCAGCAGCATAGGCTCAGTAGTTGTGGCACATGGGCTGAGTTGCCTTGTGGCATGAGGGATCTTCCCGGACCTGGGATTGAACCTGTGTTTGCATTGGCAGGGGAACTCTTTACCACGGATCCACCAGGGAAGCACCCAATTATTATTAAACATTTATTTCACCTATTTATTCTCTCAAGTCTCACTTTGGAACCAAAAGCAAGTGCAAAATGCCTATGCTGTACATAAAGTGAGTACTGAACAAATACTGCTTTTTACATGATTAATGAGAGTCAGTGTTCTTGATTTTGGCCATGGAAATCAGGCATGTTCACTGGCCTGAACAGAGATGAGGACGCTAGGCTTGGCTCCATTATTTTTGCTCTTACAAACTGAGATAATTGACTGTTCTAATTAAGATAGAGGAGGAGACCTGCTAGGGTTCCGAGACAATTTCCCATAAGGAGGTGGCTAACTGAGTGCACTTTAAAAGCCCTTTGTGCACTCAATACTTGTGACTGATTGGATGATTCTATTTGGCTCTGCCCTTACGTTTCTTGATTATCCACCATCTTTTCCACACCCCCTAGCTTTAGGACATGAAACCCAAAATGGAAAGGGGAGAAAAGAAGACATCCTTGTTTTACGCCTACTCCATGAATACAGAGCTTCTTGAACAGCTCTGCCACAAAAAGAGTTTGAGTTTTTAAAATAAGAAAAGGTCTTTGAAAAGTTCGTGTGTGATTGAGGCAAGTTGCTCCAATGTCTAGGACATAGTTCAGAGGGTGAAAATGTATACAAAGGATGTGTGAGCGTCATGAATAAAAGGAGTCTAGGAGATTTGACAGATGGTTTGCTAAAGCAGATCTCTTAGTTGGAGCCAACATCCCCAGGTAATATTAGTCCAGCCTGTTTGATGAGAGAAATTGGAAATACCTTAAAGAATGCTGGTTGAAGTGTCAGCCAAGAAGGACATTTGAAAGAGATTAGGTCTTTCTAAGCTTATTTGTGTTGCTTGGAATTCCCATTTACAATATGCCCCTGGCAGAAATATCAAGCTGCCATGTAACACAGGTGGAGATTTTCTTTACTGATAGAAGCCTTCTAAACAAGTAGAATGAATATAATTAACCTCAAGGAAGTTAGCAAAAATTAAATGTGTGTCCTTACAGATAACTTTGAGAGGGAGAATATGAAAGATCAACTGCATCTCTCCCTTGGGTACTGTGTACTGTCTTGAGTGTAGAAATACAGTTGGCATCTCTATGCCTTTTTTTCTCTTCTGAAATTCTTCTCAACAACTGGATTGCAGCAGCTTGCAAATAAGGTATCTATTTTTCTCATCAAACTTAAATAATGAACTCCATTCCCTTCTCTAAACAAGAAAACCTGGGCTTTATAAATGTTCATTTCATGATTTATTAACAAGTAGTGACAATACCTTGTGCCTCCTAAAGAACAAAAAACGGCAGTGGAAGTGGAGAGTAAAGGGAACTTTTCAAGAGAAACTGAAGAATGATTATTTAAATTATATTGAGGAAAAAGCCCAGCAGCTATAAAAGAATGATTTGGACTGACTGGCAACAACTCAGTCTAGAACTTGTCTTTCACTAAAGAACATCTTGGAGGCCTATTAGTCTGAGTAACCTAGGCTATGTTCTGGTATCTAAGAAACCTCAAATCTCTGTGGCTTAAGACACAAGTTTTGTTTCTTGTCAATGTGGATCAGTAGGGGCTGTGCATTACAGAGTCCCTCAAGGACCCAGTCTGATAGAGGCTCCATCACCTTACCACCTGGGTACCAGCTCAGGCATCTCACTTTCTTGGCTCCTATAACTGGAGAAGGGAGAATTGCAGCTCTTTCATTGACAAGTAAAAGCTTTGACCTAGCAGTGACACATGTCACTTCTATTCACAAGCTGTTAGTACCAGTCGTGGGGCCCCACCTACCTGAGAGAGGGTTGCTGCTGCTGCTAAGTCGCTTCAGTCGTATCCAACTCTGTGCGATCCCATAGACGGCAGCCCACCAGGCTCCTCCGTCCCCGGGACTCTCCAGGCAAGAACACGAGTGGGTTGCCATTTCCCTCTCCAGTGCATGAAAGTGAAAAGTGAAAGCGAAGTCGCCCAGTCGTGTCTGACTTTCAGCGACCCCATGGACTGGAGCCTACCAGGCTCCTCCATCCATGGGATTTTCCAGGCAAGAGTACTGGAGTGGGGTGCCATTGCCTTCCCCCTGAGAGAGGGTAGGAAAATATAATTCTCCCGTATGTCTGTAAGGAGAGGAGAATTCAATATGGAGACACTCCAGTGTAGGAAGTAAGGGAGTAAGAAATAAATGAAGAGAAAGAAAAGAAGCATTTATTAAGCAAGATAGTTCCAGAAAAACATCTATTTCTGCTTTATTGACTATGCCAAAGCCTTTGACTGTGTAGATCACAATAAACTGTGGAAAATTCTGAAGGAGATGGGAATACCAGACCACCTGACCTGCCTCTTGAGAAATCTGTATGCAGGTCAGGAAGCAACAATTAGAACTGGTCATGGAACAACAGACTGGTTCCAAATAGGAAAAGGAGTACGTCAAGGCTGTATATTGTCACCATATTTATTTAACTTATATGCAGAGTACATCATGAGAAATGCTGGACTGGAAGAAACACAAGTTGGAAGCAGGATTGCTGGGAGAAATATCAATAACCTCAGATATGCAGATGACATCACCCTTATGGCAGAAAGTGAAGAGGAACTAAAAGCCTCTTGATGAGAGTGAAAGTGGAGAGTGAAAAGGTTGGCTTAAAGCTCAACATTCAGAAAACGAAGATCATGGCATCTGGTCCCATCACTACATGGGAAATAGATGGGGAAACAGTGGAAACAGTGTCAGAATTTATTTTACTGGGCTCCAAAATCACTGCAGATGGTGAGTGCAGCCATGAAATTAAAAGACGCTTACTCCTTGGAAGGAAAGTTATGACCAACCTAGATAGCATATTCAAAAGCAGAGACATTACTTTACCAACAAAAGTTTGCCTAGTCAAGGCTATGGTCTTTCCTGTGGTCATGTATGGATGTGAGAGTTGGACTGTGAAGAAGGCTGAGCGCTGAAGAATTGATGCTTTTGAAGTGTGGTGTTGGAGAAGACTCTTGAGAGTCCCTTGGACTGCAAGGAGATCCAACCAGTCCATTCTGAAGGAGATCAGCCCTGGGATTTCTTTGGAAGGAATGATGCTAAAGCTGAAACTCCAGTATTTTGGCCACCTCATGTGAAGAGTTGACTCATTGGAGAAGACTCTGATGCTGGGAGGGATTGAGGGCAGGAGGAGAAGGGGACGATAGAGGATGAGATGGCTGGATGGCATCACTGACTCGATGGATGCGAGTCTGAGTGACCTCCGGGAGCTGGTGATGGACAGGGAGGCCTGGCGTGCTGCGATTCATGGGGTGGCAAAGAGTCGGACACGATTCAGCGACTGATCTGATATGAACGTTACAAAGGGAGTGTCTGGCAGTTACCATGGAGTAATATTCAAACACCTTACCTTGGCCCCTCCTATTCATATGACCTCGTCCATTCTCTCGCCCTTCCCTATGCTGCTCTGACCTTCAGACCTTTTGTTCATCTTATGTATTAAGCTTATCTTACCTCAGGGACCTTGTATTGACTGTTCCTTCTGTGAAGAATGCTTTTTTCTCAAACATTTGTACTCTTGTCATCCCAGACTCTGCAGTTATCTTCTCAGAGAAGGCTTTCTTGACCCCACAACCTAAATAAGCTACCCTCCCTATCTATTCCCTATCCATCCATCTATTTTATCTTCATTTCATCCTATCATTTTTTCATTATCTTATATTTTAATATTTATTATGAAATAATAATTCATAATTTCTTTTATTTACTGCTTGCTTTTCTCCATCAGAATACATTCCAAGAGATTAGGGCACTTGCTTATCTTGTTCAACATGTATCTCTCATACATTGTAGGCATTTAACAAATGTTAAATAAATGAATTCAAAAGAGGCTGAACAGAATCCTTTGGAGGCTGGAGTTTCCAGTGGTACTCTAATGTCTGTAAAAGTAGGTGTTTTCAACATAAACTGGAAAGTTATACCTGGAAATGAGGAAGAAAAGACATGATATCCACAAGTCCAAGGAGAAGAAAGAGCTACTCAGCTTGGATGTGAAACAGCAAAAAAATAAATTACTTATTCCAAGTGGTTGAGGCAAACTTTGGATTCAACAAATAACTTACGTATCCACAAATAACTTGTTAGCATATTGCCTACATCTGAGTGTGACAGCCAGTAACTAGCTACACTCTAGTTACACTAGAGATACTTAGCTTCCTATTATTCATGTCCTTGTGTGGACCTTTTCATGCTGAATCAGGACAGGCCTGGTGTGACCAATGGAACACAGAAGTGACAGTGTGTGAGTCCCAAAGCCAGGTAATAAAAGGCATTTCAGCTTTAGTCTTGGATCATCTGATCTGAAGGAATGCCACGAGGACACTCAAGTCCATGTGGAGACATCCATGTGAAGACGTCCATGTGGAGAGGAACTGAGGTCCCAGCCAAAAGCCATCAGTTACTTTTCAGAAAGCTGAATGAACTACCTTGAATGTGTCTTGCAGCCCTAGTCAAGGCATCAGGTGACTGCAACCTCATGAGAGACCTTCAGCCATAATCACTCCTTGGAATGGATTCTGAATTCTTGAGCTATAAAAATTGTGAGAAATAATAGATGACTATTATAGCCCATAGGGTCACAAAGAGTCAGACATGACTGAGTGCTTTCACTTCACTTCATTTCATTATTCTTTTTGTTGTTGTTGCTCAGTCCCTCAGTCATGTTCCACTCTTTGCCACCCCATGGAGTACAGCACACCAGACTTCCCTCTCCTTCACCACCATCTCCTGGAGCTTGCTCAAACTCATGTCCATTGAGTCGGTGATGCCATCCAATCATCTTTTCCTCTGTTGTCTCCTGTTCCTCCTGCCTTCAATCTTTCCCAGCAACAGGGTCTTTCCTAATGAGTTGGCTCTTCACAACAGGTGGCCAAAGTGTTGGAGCTTCGGCCTCAGCATCAGTCCCTCCAATGAATATTCAGGATTGATGTCTTTTAGGATTGACTGGTTTGATTACTGCTTTACGTCACTAAATTTGGGGATGATTTGTTACCAGCTAAACTAACTGGAACACTTAAATTTCTTAGAATTTCCAAGAGTTTCTACTCTTAAGGATGCTCACCTTCTTTGAAGGTGAATGAGAGAAATATGGAGGTGAGGGGTGAAGTGTCATGAGCTGAGCCAGTCAGATGAACCAAATCAACTTTGCCCATTAACAGAGTGACAGATATCTCAGATTGACTGCTCGTTATATATTCTCACACTCCGCGGCCTCACAAAAACCCTGAACTATAAATCTGTATCAAAATTAATAAGTTAATTAAGTAAAGAATATGTCAAATGAAATGTCAGGTGCTGTGTCAACATAAGTGGCTGATTGAATGAATTTTTCATTTTAGAACCTATTGGCCAACATACAAAAAATTCTGTTCAAATTTTAGTTCAAAGCTCAAAAACATATGCTAGATTTTTTTCTGTGGAGGGGATCCCAGTTTTATAGTCTTGTTTGGGTTTTTTTATAAGTGTAGTTTGGAATATGTTCTGTGAACTTTAAAGGGACATGTGATGTGGCTCTGTTTAATAGGAACTGCGTGTCACTTTTGGATGGTAAATTGGAACTTCAGATGCCTTTCTTAAAGACTGTCCTAACATTGGAAAAGCTGATCTGTTATGTATGTACAGAAATGCCTGACTTTTGGCCTTCTTATGAAGTGATCTGCCAGACTGTAAAATATTGTTCTGTTCCCAGACTTCAGGGAATTAAAATGTATGCGTCCATCTGTTTGAAATTCTCTGAAGTTCTGGGTTTTGTGCTCACCTTTGACTCTTTCCTCTCTGATCTGATATGCTTATCTTAGTGGATTTCTGAAGGACTTTTTAGATGTCATTATGAAGGAGGAGATTCTCCAGTCTCTGTAGCTTTCATTAGCAGAGTGTCATTCTTCTGGAGCTTACTGTTTTTCCCTATAGCCTTGGACATAGCTTGCTATTGAGCGGCCTAGCCTCCTGACCTATTAGGTCATAGAATCAGAAAAAAGCGTTACCTTTTTTTTGCATTTCTCAAGCTATTCCTTATATTCCTGTAACATCTTAATGAAACCATTCTTTTTTTTTGCACAGAAGCTCTTTTGACCTCTTGTGGGAACCTACTCTAATACTCTGTGGCTCTTGTTCATAAGAACATTCTTTCTCTTAATATCTAGTCTAAACTTTCCCTTCCTTAGCTGAAGGCTTTTTGTCTCCCATTTTGTGAAACTACAAGTGATTCCCTTTCCTCACTGAAGACTAAACTTTATACCTAATGGCTAGAATGTCAAACAAACATTAATCTTGTCTCCTGCCTCTTTACAGATGGAGGAATGCCCAAAAGCAATTTAGCCTTAGACAGCAGAAGTATTTGTGTAGTGTTCTTTAACCTCTGATTCATCTTCTCAAATCATTTTGGATTAAACTTTATTTCTCAAAGATGCCACAGGACAAGAATCTACCCTGAAACTTCACAATCATTCCATATTTCTATATTTCACTTTAAATTATGTCTCTCCCTTACATAAGCTAACTACCATAAAAAGGATACTTATACATTTGCAAAGGACCATTTATATGCCTCAGCAATACATGTATCAGGTTTGAAATTTTCTCTTTGTAGATAGGGCCTGCTCGAAGACCACTTAATATGCAAAAATTCATACTTTCCAAAGAGCTATGTAAGAGGCAATTGTTCATATCCAGGCAAACCTCCCCACTCCCCAGACTCCAAACACACACACACATGGGCCAGTCACACTGAAATTCCACCTTTGGGAATGTTGCCCTTAGGGATAACTAACTCAAGATTTTAATGCGGATGCCCTGGGAAGACACTGGCATTTCTTGATACTTTCTCTTCACATTTTTATTACCAAATGAAGAGGAAAGGAATTTCAATATCAAGAGTTGAAAATAACATGAACTAGTACATCAAGGAAGCAGTCATTTATTCCTTTTAGAACAGACTAGTTTGATAAACTCGTTTATGCTTCAAATCCTGTTTTTGAGCTAATTGGAGTTTTAATGGGGAGGGTATAGAAGTTGAGGATTGTATCACCACGGGGATGGTGATGATGAGCAAAAGACCATTTTCTTTCTTTAATAAGAGATGGGGGACAGTCAGAAGGCAGAAGAACTGCACAGAGGGGCATCCGCTCAACTCTGAGTTGAATCTACTGCACCTTCCTTTCGTTGTCGACTATAAGCACTTAAAAGATTCTAGAAACCTTGTTGCAGTTACTGGTCTGTTTGTCTGTCATCCTGAGTGAATTCCTTGAGTGAGGACAGGAAATGGGAGGACGCAGAAGGATGTAGGTGCTGTGGGGGAAGAACGATAGGATGGGGTAGCAGGAGCGTGGAGGCCTGGAGGGATAAACGAAATAATTTCATAACAACAACTGTGGAAAGTAAAGTCAAATAAAAATTAAAATGAGCTTCCTCAATTAGCTAAGAAGATTTTCAATGATGCTGATAGTAACCTATCAGAATGTGGAAACGTGGAGTGTACTGCATGAAGTTTTATGCTTACAGAAATTGAGTTAAAGGGGTTGAGAAATTTTGCTTCAGATCTTGGGCTATAAACCTCATAAAAGAAAAAAGGAGTTAAATGGTTCAGAGAGGATAAAGTAGAAAGAAAAGAAAGTGTTAGTCGTTCAGTCATGTCTGACTCTTTGTGACCCCGTGAACTGTAGCCCACCAGGCTCCTCTGTCCATGGAATTCTACAAAGCAAGAATACTGGAGTGGGTTGCCATTTCCTTCTCCAGAGGATCTTTCCAACCCAGGGATTGAACCCGGGTCTCCTGCATTGTAGGCAGATTCCTTACCATCTGAGCCACAAGGGAAGCCTCAGAGAGGATAAAGTACGAGGATAAAATTCTCTTGAAAGAACTGATGCTGTTACTCCTGCTGATGTTGCTGGTGACGGCGGCAGTCAACATTAACTAAACATTTCCTGTGTGTCAGGCACTGAGCAGACTCCTTTTCATAGATTATTCTTTAACCCTCACAACAATCCGGTGAGATTGGTATTATTATTATTCTGACTTTTCAGATTAAAATACCTAGCAGCTTTTGAGAACTCAAGTAAATTGTCTAAGGTCACAGAGTTAGGAAATGGAGGAAGGAGAAACTGAACCCTGGAATCCTAACTTGGTGGCCCAGATGGTAAACAATCTGCCTGCAATGCAGGAGACCTGGGTCTGATCCCTGGGTCAGGAAGATCCCCTGGAGAAGGAAATGGCAACTTGCTCCAGTATTCTTGCCTGGAGAATCCCATGGACAAAGGAGTCTGATGGGCTACAGTCCACAGGGTCACAAGGAGTTGGACGCAACTGAGCGATTAACACTAACTAACTAATTAACTATTCTAACTTGAAGAAAGGATTTAACTTCTCATATTGATGCTGGGAAAGACTGAGGTCAGGAGGAGAAGGGGACAACAGAGGATGAGATGGTTGGATGGCATCACTGACTCAATGGACATGGGTTTGGGTGGACTCCGGGAGTTGGTGATGGACAGGGAGGCCTGGCGTGCTGTGGTTCATGGGGTCGCAAAGAGTCGGACACGACTGAGCGACTGAACTGAACTGAACTGATTCCAGTTAAAATGAGCCCATACAGGTTGGCAAACTCACCATCAGAATAATTTGTTTTTGGCTGTTTCTCGAATAGCAATATCATCAATGCTTCTCTAGAAAGTATCTGTGGACAATACTAATGTGAAATGGGTGCCTATGGTAACAAGTGTATAGACTGCAAGTATGAATGCTCTCAATGTTTGCTTGCAGCAGCAGGCTGCCACATTGGGGTATTAAGTCACTGTCACCAATTTATTACCTAAGTTAGCAAATTTCATATTTATGGTGCATTGTCAGATATAACTACTTATCAAAGTTATGGCAGCCAAACACAGACGATTTTGAGGAAAATTTTGAGAACACTGGATGTAGCAAAAAATTAACAATTGATTCCCAAGGTTCCATTGCCACCTGAAACTTAATAAAGCATAGTAGCAGGAAGCATAACATTCCTGAATCAGGTTTTCAACAGCCATTAAAATGGTTTGGCATTTCCTTATGGATGTCTGTCAGAATTTCCTCACATAAAGTGTTCTTCTATAATGTTAAATAAAATTGAGGGAGGAGTCACAAAAATGAGAATTCTGTATAGTTTGGACACCTGTTATTTCACTCAGTTTAGTTCGGTTCAGTCACTCAGTCGTGTCTGACTCTTTGCGACCCCATGAATCGCAGCACGCCAGGCCTCCCTGTCCATCACCAACTCCCAGAGTTCACTCAAACTCACGTCCATCGAGTCGGTGATGACATCCAGCCATCTCATCCTCTGTCGTCCCCTTCTCCTCCTGCCCTCAATCCATCCCAGCATGAGGGTCTTTTCCAATGAGTCAACTCTTCCCATGAGGTGCCCAAAGTACTGGAGTTTCAGCTTTAGCATCATTCCTTCCAAAGAAATCCCAGGGCTGATGTCCTTCAGAATGGACTGGTTGGATCTCCTTGCAGTGCAAGGGACTCTCAAGAGTCTTCTCCAACACCACACTTCAAAAGCATCAATTCTTCGGTGCTCAGCCTTCTTCACAGTCCAGCTCTCACATCCATACATGACCACAGGAAAGACCATAGCCTTGACTAGACGGACCTTTGTTGGCAAAGTAATGTCTCTGCTTTTCAATATGCTATCTAGGTTGGTCATAACTTTCCTTCCAAGGAGTAAGAGTCTTTTAATTTCATGGCTGCACTCACCATCTGCAGTGATTTTGGAGCCCAGAAAAAGAAAGTCTGACACTGTTTCTACTGTTTCCCCATCTATTTCCCATGAAGTGATGGGACCAGATGCCATGATCTTCATTTTCTGAATGTTGAGATTTAAGCCAACTTTTTCACTCTCCACTTTCACTTTCATCAAGAGGCTTTTTAGTTCCTCTTCACTTTCTGCCATAAGGGTGGTGTCATCTGCATATCTGAGGTTATTGATATTTCTCCCAGCAATCTTGATTCCAGCTTGTGTTTCTTCCAGTCCAGAGTTTCTCATGATGTACTCTGCATATAAGTTAAATAAGCAGGGTGACAATATGCAGCCTGGATGTACTCCTTTTCCTATTTGGAACCAGTCTGTTGTTCCATGTCCAGTTCTAACTGTTGCTTCCTGACCTGCATACAAATTTCTCAAGAGGCAGATCAGGTGGTCTGGCATTCCCATCTCTCTCAGAATTTCCCACAGTTTATTGTGATCTACACAGTCAAAGGCTTTGGCATAGTCAATAAAGCAGAAATAGATGTTTTTCTGGAACTCTCTTGCTTTTTCCATGATCCAGTGGATGTTGGCAATTTGATCTCTGGCTCCTCTGCCTTTTCTAAAACCAACTTGAACCTCAGGAACTTCATGGTTCACATATTGCTGAAGCCTGGCTTGGAGAATTTTGAGCATTACTTTACTAGCGTGCGAGATGAGTGCAATTGAAGTAGATTTAAGGGCCTAGATCTGATAGATAGTGTGCCTGATGAACTATGGATGGAGGTTCGTGACATTGTACAGGAGACAGGGATCAAGACCATCCCCATGGAAAAGAAATGCAAAAAAGCAAAATGGCTGTCTAGGGAGGCCTTACAAATAGCTGTGAAAAGAAGAGAAGCAAAAAGCAAAGGAGAAAAGGAAAGATATAAGCATCTGAATGCAGAGTTCCAAAGAATAGCAAGAAGAGATAAGAAAGCCTTCCTCAGCAATCAATGCAAAGAAATAAAGGAAAACAACAGAGTGGGAAAGACTAGAGATCTCTTCAAGAAAATTAGAGATACCAAGGGAACATTTCATGCAAAGATGGGCTCGATAAAGGACAGAAAAGGTATGGACCTAACAGAAGCAGAAGATATTAAGAGGAGGTGGCAAGAATACACAGAAGAACTGTACAAAAAGATCTTCACGACCCAGATAATCATGATGGTGTGATCACTGACCTAGAGCCAGACATCCTGGAATGTGAAGTCAAGTGGGCCTTAAAAAACATCACTACAAACAAAGCTAGTGGAGGTGATGGAATTCCAGTTGAGTTATTTCAAATCCTGAAAATTATTTCATTAGATAGTTTGTATTTTGTTTACTATCTTGGCCAGGTCAATAATGTTAGTTTAAAAATGCTTTCTGTGAGAAAAGTGACACCTGGACCTTGAAACCAGAAAAGCTAGCATTACATTGTTTCTTAAAAAATCTGGTTTTGGGTACATAATTTTTAATTATGATTTATTTTCCAGTAAAATAGCCTGTTAAGAGATTAAGGACTGCTTACTTAGAGTTTGAGCAAAGCTGGGAGATGGTGAAAGACAGGGAAGCCTGGCATGCTGTAGTCGATGGGGCTGCAAAGAATCAGACATAACTTAGCGACTGAACAGCAACAATACTTCCTACCAGGAATCAAGTGATATCTGACGTATGATAAGAGGGCAATCATGTTAAAAGGATGATGGTGTAGCCTGGGTTTCTCTGAAAGCAGGACCTGAGACTAAGGCTTGCATGCAGGCAATTTATTTGGGAAGTGGTTCTGAGGAAGGATAGGGGAAATGAAACAGAGAAGGAGAGAAAGTTCCTGATGGGCACTTCTCATGAGCCTTTTGAATTACGTCTCAGAAATGAAACAGAGGAGAGAAAGTTCCCGATGGGCACTTCTCATGAGCCTTTTGAATTACGTCTCAGAAATGAAACAGAGAAGGAGAGAAAGTTCCCAATGGGCACTTCTCATGAGCCTTTTGAATTACGTCTCAGAAATGAAACAGAGAAGGAGAGAAAGTTCCCAATGGGCACTTCTCATGAGCCTTTTGAATTACGTCTCAGAAATGAAACAGAGAAGGAGAGAAAGTTCTCGATGGGCACTTCTCATGAGCCTTTTGAATTATGTCTCAGACTGTTGCCTACAAGAACAGGCAAACTATGGCCTCTAGAGCAAATCTGGCTGACCACCTATTTTTGAAAATAAAGTTTTATTGAAACAAATCTATGCCATTCATTTATGTATTTTGTTCAGCTGCTTTCAGGCTATGATGGCAGAGACGATGATGGCCTAAAAAGTCTCTATCTGGCCTTCTACAGAAAAAGTTTTCCTACTTCTGCCCTAGAGGATGAAGGGAATAAACATTTATCCATTAACTCTCCTCCCCAGTGGTCAAAGGCTGCCTAAAGGGGGTAAACTCCCTCACCCTTCTGGACTGCTCTCATCTTGTAAGCAGATTCCAATACTCTGACATTAGACAAGGCTAAGTTTAAGAAATGAAAAATTTAACATATTGTCTAAGGTGAGTCACTGTCTTATTAAAGCCAGGATAATCTGGTCAAAATTTGTGCAGAATTAATGGCTGTAAGATAGCTGGAGTGAGAGACTGGATGAAAGAATATGAAGTGTGTACAAAAGGTGTCAGATATTGGGCTTCCCTGGTGGCTCAGCCGTAAAGAATCTGCCTGCTGGTGCAGGAGATGTGAGTTTGATCCCTGATCCAGGAAGATCCCACGTGCCGCTGAGCCTTGTGCCACATCTATTGAGCCTGAGCTCTAGAGCCCAGGAGCCTCAACTATTGAGCCCATGTGCCAGAACTACAGAAGCCTGTGCACCCTAGAGTCCATGCTCCCCACAAGAGAAGCCACAGCAATGAGAAGCTTGTGCATTGCAACTACAGAGTAGCCCCTACTCGCCGCAACCACAGAAAAGTCCAAGCAGCAATGAAGACTCAACACAGCCAAACATAGATAAATAAGTAATTTTAGAAAGGTGTCTGATATGTAACAAAAATGGTGTGATGATGGTTTTTTCATTCATTGCAAATTATTTATTGAGCATCTATCACATATCAGGCTTTCTTTTAGATGCTAGGGGTATAGCAGTAAATAAAGATGACACAAATCTCTGCCCTTATAAAACTTACAATCAAGTATAGGAGACAGATGATAAATAACATGTAAAATATGTGGGGTGCTAGATAGCAACGAGTGCAAAGAGCTGTCCAGGCAAGAGCAATGGCCCTGAGATGGAAGAATGCCCGGTGTATTTGAGAAATAGTCAGGTAGAATGTGATTCAGCGTGAAGCAGTTGGAGAAGATCGTGTAGGGCATGGTAAATAGAAAGGACTTGAGCTTTAAACAGAGAAGAGATGTGACTTGACTTAAAAATTTTTTTTTTCTGAAGAATTAAAAAAAAATTGAGACATAACCCGAACACAATAAAGTACACAAATCTTAAGTGTATAGCTTAATAAATTTGCATATGTGTCCACCCATGTAACCAACACCTGGATCAAGACACAGAATACCGCCATCAGCGCAGTTTCGTTGTCCCTTTCAGTCCATTCCCCATCTCCTCAACAAGGCAACTGTTCTTTTGGCGTTTAACACCACTGATTAGTTTCACTTGGTCTTAAACTTCATTTAAATGGAATCACAGAGGATGCACTGTTTATCTGTCTTTTTTTGTGTTTAACTTTTTATTTTGAGATTCACTGATGTGTTTGACTATGTGAGTGGCTCTGCTCTCTCTCATTGTGGAGTAGTGTTCCATTGTATGAGTATGCCATCATTCATTCATTCTTCTACTGATGGGCTATTATGAATAAAGATGTTGTGAACATTCTTGCGTATATATTTTTGGTGGATATATGCATTAGTTTTTCTTGAATATTTGTAGATTGGAAATGCTGTCACAGGGTGGACATGTGTTTAGCTTTAGTAAATATTGCCAAAATGTTTTGAACAAAGGCTGTTGAACAAACTTAAACTCCACCAGCAATATAAAAGAGTTCAGACTGCTAGACACTTTTACCAATTTTTGATATTGTCAGTCCTTGTGGGTTTTTTTTTTTTTTTCCCCATTCTGGTAGGTGTGCACTGGTTCCACATTGTGATTTTAATTTGCATTTTTCTGATAGGTAATGATTCGTGATTTTTTAATATGCTTATTGATTGTCTGGATATGTAGCAAGTGGTCAAGTTTTGTCTGTTTCATTTTTTTCTTACTGATTTGTAATTGTTAATATATTTTAGATACAAGCCTTTTTTGGCTACATTGTTGCAAATAGATTTTTTTTCAGTTTGGAGTTTGCTTGTTTGCTTTCCTAATAATTCATAACAATGAACAGAAGTTCTTAATTTTAGTGAAGTGGTTGCTGCTTTATGTGTCCCACTAAGGATGTCTTCGGAGAAGGCAATGGCACCCCACTACAGTACTCTTGCCTGGAAAATCCCATGGATGGAGGAGCCTGGTAGGCTGTAGTCCATGGGGTCGCTAAGAGTCGGACACGACTGAGCGACTTCACTTTCACTTTTTCGCTTTCATGCATTGGAGAAGGAAATGGCAACCCACTCCAGTTTTCTTGCCTGGAGAATCCCCGGGGCAGGAGAGCCTGGTGGGCTGACGTCTATGGGGTCCCGCAGAGTCGGACATGACTGAAGTGACTTAGCAGCAGCAGCAGCAAGGATGTCTTTGCCCAGGCCAGAAGCAAAGACTTAAGCTTTCTTCCAGAAACTTGTTTTAGCTTCTATGGTTAATCTATGATTCATCTTAAATTAATTTTTATTTTGGTCTGAAGTAGGGATATGAATATTTTTCCCATTTTAATATCTTATTCCTATAGCACTATTTATTAAACATACTGTTTTAACCACTGAACTGCAATGGTGCCTTTGCTGTAAATTAAGTGGCAATGTATATATGAGATTCCATTATTGAGATGGGAAAACTGCAGGTGTTGGAGGTTTGGGAGAAATTTGAGGAGCTTGATTTGGATTGACTAATTTCAGAATGTATAGTCTAATCCAAGTGTATGGTCAAATAGATGGCTGTATTTGTGGTTCATGAGTTTGGGAGAGAGGTTAGACTAGTAACATACATTTGGCATTCATCAGCACACATATTGTCTTTATAGCCTTGAGACTAGATAAAATCACCAAGGAAGCAAATGGAGACATTAGAAAAAGAAGCTCAAGGATTAACCTTGATAAAACATTTATGAGTAACTTAGTTATGTATTTATAAAGACCAACTTAATTTACTAAGAGTCATCTTATAGGCAGCCTAATGGGAAATGGCGATTGGAAGAACCCTGTTTTTTGAGAGTCCATTAACTTTTATGTAAATTTAGATACCACATGCTAACCAGGTGTTTGAACAAATTATTCCCTGGCTCTTGGTTTCCATACACGAATAAGACTGTGATTAAAATTTAGTTCTAACATTCCAAAATAATGAAAACCACCTGGGGCAACTTATTAAACTTAGAATACATTTATTTGTAGAAGCTCTTTTGTGAATTGCAGGGATATGCATGTGAAAGAGTAAAAATCACTTGTTTACTGATGACACTGGGGCTTGCAAAGGGGCACAAATTCAGTAGGACTTAAGGGAATTTTGATGTTCCCTTCAGAACAATTTTTAAAGCATTGCCCTACTGAACATTTGCACAATTTGATCCTTTTGAACAGTAAGGCATTTTCTTGTTTGGAAGGGCATTATTATGGCTCAGCTCAACTATATTTTTAAAACAATATGTCAGTTGAGTAATTTTATTTTCATAATTTGAAAATCTGGGCTTTAGCATTTTAATTTTTAAAATCAATCCAGTTATGCACATATTTCAAAGTGTGACTTCTTTCATTCTTGGTTCTGCCATCTCTTACAGTTCTTAAGGACAAAACAGAAATTCTGCCCCCCCACCCCATTCACAGTTTCACTTTCCATGGTTTCAGCTATCCATGGTCAACCCTAGTTCCAAAGTATTAAATGTAAAACTACAGAAACATACAATTCATAAGTTTTCAATTGTGTGCCATTCTGAGTAGCATGATAAACTCTCACCCGGTCCTGTTCCTTCCCCACCCTGGGACATGAATCATCCCTTTGTCCAGTTATTTCTGCCTGTTAGTCACGTAGTAGCCATCTCAGTTATCAGATCCACTGTCATGGTATCACAGTACTTGTGTTCAAGTAACCTTTTTTTTTTTTTTTTTTTTTTAGTGAATAATGGTCTCAAAACGCTTCCTTTAAGTGAAAATATGCAAGTTCCTGATTTAATAAGGAAAGAAAAAAAATTGCATGCTGAGGTTGCTAAGATTTACAATAAGAACAAGTCTTTTATCCCTAAAAATTGTGAAGAAGGAAAAAGAAATTTGTGCTAATTTGTTGTCCCACCTCAAACTACAGAAGTTAGGGCCACAAAGCATGATATGTGCTTCGATAAGAGGGAAAAGGCTTTAAATTCATACAATAAGATGCTTTGAGAGAGAGATCACATTCACAAAATTTTTCTTATAGAATAGTGTTATAATTGTTCTATTTTATTGTTAGTTATTGCTGTTAATCTTTTACTGTGCCAATTTATATAGTAGAGTTGATCATAGGTATGTATATATGTAGGAAAAAACATGAAAAATATGGTACATAGATATGGTTTGGTGCTATCTATGGCTTCCGGCATCCACTAAGGGTTTTGGAACATCTTCCCTGCGGATGGCGGGGCAGACACTGTAATCTAAAATACAGCCAAAAGGCTGACACAGCTTATACTAAAAACGGCTTGATTTTTTTCCCTCAAATATATTATCTGATTTTTTTCTCCAAGGTTAATGGATGGATTTCAGACTAAATGCTATGTAAAAACTTTTAGTGACCACCTCCACACTCTGAATTACCACAGTCTAGTTCTTAGGGGTTATTTGGTAGAAGGCATAGTGAGAACTGGAGAAGGCAATGGCACCCTACTCCAGTACTCTTGCCTGGAAAATCCCATGGATGGAGGAGCCTGGTAGGCTGCAGTCCACGTGGTCGCTAAGAGTCGGACACAACTGAGCGACTTCACTTTTACTTTTCACTTTCATGCATTGGAGAAGGAAATGGCAACCCACTCCAGTGTTCTTGCCTGGAGAATCCCAGGGATGAGGGAGCCTGGTGGGCTGCTGTCTCTGGGGTTGCACAGAGTTGGACACGACTGAAGTGACTTAGCATAGCATATAGTGAGAACACAGCAGAGCCAAGAGCTTGTAGGAAAAACTTGGTGTTCTATGAAGAGTTTCTACTCACAACAGTAAATCACAGTGAAAAATGCTCAAGAGTCAGAACACGAGTTCAACTCCAAAGATACTAATCAAGCAGGAAATGGTCATCTTAGTGGTGAAACAACGCCAAGATAAATGCAGTCACATGAGAAATGACGAAGTTTACAGTTATAGCTGTGGTTATGTAGGAGAAAGTTCATATTCTTAAAATATACATTGAGATATACAGGGGTACAAGGGGGTTGACAAAGCAACTTACTCTCAAATGGTTCGAAAAATAATTTTATATATATGTATGAACATCTATACAGATAGAGAGTGAGAAAGGGAGAGAGAGGAAGAGGCAAGGGAGGGAGAAACAGGTAATTGATTAAGTAAATGGGGCAATTCATTAACAACTGGTGACATTTCTTGCAGCTTTTCTGGATGCTTGAAATTACTTCCATATCCAAAAGTGCAAAAAAGTATATGAACAAAGGCACTTACGCAAATGCACACACATAGAGGGAAATGATCATGAAGATTGCTGCTGAAGCCCTATATTTTCCACTGTCGTTCCTTTCCAAGCCCCACCACCTCAAGAATGGAATGTTTTTGGCATTTTTCAAGTGACCAAGGTCCTCATGTGTCCTGTGAGGTATTATAGAATATCAGTCTGCTTTTGTCACTCCCTGTTCTTCTCTACTGGGATTCCCTGGTGGCTCAGATGATAAAGAATCTGCCTGCAATGCAGGAGACCTGAGTTCTTCCCTATGGAGGCCACGACCCCTACGACTTCAGAGAAGACAAATCTGGAGGACAGAGGCCACCCCTCTGAGGACACTGAACTCAGCTGTGGAATGTGCTATTGGTCAAAACTTTGCTGGGGATTGGTGAGCTTATGAGCTCATACCCCTGAACTCCCAGGATTCTGCTGTGGCCTTCCGTGTCTCACCCCATGTCTCTGCTAATGGCCTGGAGGGTGGTGGTGGCCCTTCTGCCTCCTCCCTTTAAGTGGCTGCTTTGGGTGCTGTATGGCATGTCCTTCTTCATGTGTTACCAGAGGGAGAATCTCGGTCAGATGTTAACTTCTCAGGGGTTGGTTTCTTATACTGATGTTCAAATTATATTTGTTGGTTGACTCACGAAATTGCTTTGAAAAGGGCTGAGGAACTGCAAATAAATGTGTACAATGTGTAATGTCATATTTGAAAATCAAACAACTCACAGTAATAAAGTAAGCGATGCCATGAAGGTGGTGTGGAAGAGTCTAAGGGGCTCAGCCAGCGGACCACAGGGCCTCTCGCAATTTTTTGTGCCGCGGTCCCCAGGAACCTTGTTGACATGCAGCTTCCAGTGGGAAGTCTGAACGGGGCCTGAGCTTCTGCCTTTATTAGCAGTTCCTGGTGATGCTGGTTCGTGCTCACAGAGTAGTGGTGTGCCACGAGGACATCGGGGGAGGGTCATGGTGGCCTGGAAAACTTGATGAAGAGGAAGATTCTAGATGAGCAGTGCACAAAGAGTGAGTAGAGTTTAGGCAGATGAAAAGGGAAGCAAACACTATAGGTGCAGAGATCGACTGAGCAAAGGCACAAAGGTGGGAATGAGCTTGACTTGCCAGGAGAGCTCTCAGCACGAGCTTGGCTGGGATGGTTTGCACGGTGGAGAGTAGGTGGTAAGTTGAGAATGGAAGCCTTGAATACTGGGCTGAAGAACACACATTCTAGGCAAAAGAAAGGCAGAGAGGGTGTTAGGGAAGTGGAGCACGTGACAAAAGTCTGTTTGGACCAGGCCATCTCAGATGTTCATACTCCTCTGGGACACCATTGCTACCATCCGTTTTCTGTGAGTAGAATATTTGACAAACAGCAGAAGCTATAGAGAAACCATCTAAGGAGATCTCTCTTGTAAATAGTTTCTGGCTCTAAGTTTTTTTCTCAGATCCTACCAGATAATTAATTTTTGGAGGGAGAATTTAAATTCAGTATGCTCATGGTAAAGTGGTCAATATTTGGTTGTGTGAAACTGAACGAGAGAGACTGAATATAGGCTCAGGTGGAAAAAGAAAGATGTATTATCTTTTACAAGTGTAGACTTAATAGGGATTAGGGATGCAGAGCTATGGCTGCTTATTTTAAAGATAATAAAATCTGTCTTTTAGGTATATAACGATTTGTATTCTCATAGTTTTTAAGCTGCTATTGGCAACTGGAAAGAAAGTGAAAGTGTTAGTCACTCAGTCGTGTCCCACTCCTTGTGACCTCAGGACTGTAGCCCACCAGGCTCCTCTGTCCATGGGATTCTCCAGGCAAAAATACTGGCGTGGGTTGCCATGCCCTCCTCCAGGGGATCTTCCCGACTCAGGGATTGAACCCAGGTCTCCCGCATTGCAGGCAGATTCTTTACCACTGAGCCATCCTTCAAGTAAACAAAAACAGATTCACAGCATGGTACTGACTTCTTAATTACAGCTGTAAAAAGATTTACCTTACTATTTTTTTGTTTCCCAACTTCCCTAATTGTCTCCCCAACCTTACCAAATGACCGGAAAGTAGGGCGGAAGAGATTTCTATGCAGTTTTCCTATGAGATGACAGATGTTCTTCACTGGCTTTCACTCTCTCTCCACCCCTCTCTCTCTGCCTCATTGTTTTTCTCCTTTGAGCTCGGTGCCCCCATACTCCTCTTGGGAACACAGGCTGAATATGATCAACCTCTGGCTGAGTTGTGGGATGCTTTAGGCACCAATACTACACAGATAGTCTTTATTTTTATTTTTTAAAATTTATGTTATATTTATTACAGGCTGAAATGTGTCCTCACAAAATTCATATACTGAAGCCCTAACTCCCAGTACCTCAGATTATGGCTGTATTTAGAGACAGGGCCTCAAACAAGTGATTAAGCTAAATGATGTCAGTAGGGCTGGGCATTACTATAACTGGTGTCTTTGTAAAAAGAGAAAATTTGAATATAACTTAGAGGAAGACAATGTGAAGACATAGGGAGAAGACAACCACCTACAAAAGTCAAGGTGAGAAGCTGCTGAATCCTGTCTTCATGTTGATCCTGGACTTCTAGTCTCTAAAACTGTAAGAAAACAAATTTCTGTTGCTCTAGCCATCCCATCTGTGCTAGTCTGTGATGGAAGCCATTGAAAACTAATACAGCAGCATTTTTCCTTCTTTCATCCCCTTCATCAGTCAACTAAAGAAATATATGAATATCCGCCATAAGCAAGATGCTTGCTGGGCACAGAGGGTGCTAGAAAGAAGTATAGGATAAAGAGAAACATAAGACATTGGGCTTCCCTGCTAGTCCAGTGGTTAAGAACCTGCCTGCCGATGCAGGGGACACAAGTTCGATCCCTGGTCTGGGAAGATCACACATGCCATGGGGCAACTAGGCTCATGAGCCGCAACTACTGAGCCCATCCACCACAACTACCGATGCCCACATGCCCTAAAGCCCCATGCTCCACATCAAGAGGAGCCGGTGAAATGAGAAGTCCGCACACCTCAACTAGAGAGTAACCCCTGCTCGCTGCAACTTGGGAAAGCCCACATGCAGCAACAAAGGCCCAATGCAGCCATACATAAATGAGAAGTCAGGTGCTGGGGAAGATAAGAGCATTCTACAAAGGGAGGGGGCACCTGTATTATTTATTTTACCCTTCTAATCAAAGAAGAACCTAAAAAAGCACAAGGTTTCAGGAAGAGTGGAAGCAGGAAAAGGTTAAAGTGCACAGTGTTCACTCACAAAATGTTAAAGTGTGCACTCAAACCTCACAAAACCAACCCTGACCACAATTTAGGGTTAGAAGAGCCTAGATGAGCTTAAGGTTATCATGCTTTCCTGCTATAAACCATTAACCCATCTATTAGGGTTCCAGAGAATGGAAATTATCAAAGGGCCATAAACATGCTTTATATAACTCTTCATCTTAAAGGAAAATGGCCCGATTTGTCAAAGAGGAAAAAGGGACCCAAAAGGAAGTTGGATGTGGACAGTATTAGTATATAAATTTTGAGAAACTTGGAACAAACTCATTATCTCAGCAATAACAGTTTACACATCCCTCAGTTTTACTTAATCAGTGCATTTTTAAAGATTCTGTCAAATATCCTTTTACTACTATGTCTGTAAGAGAGAAGATGTCACAAATGTAACAGATAGTCATTAGTGATTCTGAGTCACTTATGCTCATGTGCTTCTCTGGTAGCTCAGCTGGTAAAGAATTGGCCTGTAATGCAGGAGCTGCTGCTGCTGCTGCTGCTGAGTTGCTTCGGTCGTGTCTGATTCTGTGCGACCCCATAGACGGCAGCCCACCAGGCTCCCCGATCCCTGGGATTCTCCAGGCAAGAATACTGGAGTGGGTTGTCATTTCCTTCTCCAATGCATGAAAGTGAAAAGTAAAAGTGAAGTCGCTCAGTCGTGTCCAACTCTTAGCGACCTCATGGAATGCAGGAGACCCTGGTTCAATTCCTGAGTCAGTAAGTTCCCCTAGAGAAGGCATAGGCTACCCACTCCAGTATTCTTGAGCTTTCCTGGTGGCTCGGATGGTGAAGAATCTGCCTGCAATGCAGGAGACTTGGGTTCAATCCCTGGGTTGGAAAGATCCCCTGGAGGAGGGCATGGCAGCCCACTCCAGTATTCTAGCCTGGAGAATCCCCATCTACAGAGGAGCCTGGCAGGTTATGGTCCATGAGGTCACAGAGTCTGACATGACTGAGCAACGAAGCACAGCACAGAGCATATGAACGAGATGGTGTCAACTGCCCAGGATAGAACTGCCCTTTGAGTTCTGAGATGTGTATGCTCCCTTAGTTAGCATGAATAACTACTTAGTGATCAAATCAAACCTCTACAGACACAAAAATTCTCTCTTATAAAGAGAAAACAACTGCACACAAATACAGTTTGTATTAATTTAGCAGGATGTTATTCAAGACCAATGAATATTTGGTCAAGAAAAGGAGAAGTGCTACCTACAAAACATATACCTTCACTTTTCCTGTGTGTTCCAGTTACTCTTAGCTTAGTTAAATGGGAGGATGTTGGGTGAGAATCATGTTCACTCCTAGACTACTCTAGTTCTGTTTTCTCTTTGCAAAACTGAAGGTTAACAATAGAGTTCTAGATAACCACAGAAATGTTGAGTTTTTAAACAAGACACTCAGTTAAGTACGCTAGCCCCAAGGACAACAGGCTTCCCTGGTGGCTCAGATGGTAAAGAATCTGCCTGAAATGCAGAAGACCTGGGTTCAGGCCCTGGGTCAGGAAGATCCCCTCCAATATTTTTGCCTGGACAATCCCACTGACACAGGAACCTGGAGGCCTACAGTATGTGGGGTTGCAAAGAGTCAAAGACGACTGAGCACAAACACTTTCAAGGACAACTGGTCAAAGTTTGGGTTTACATGTTGCATCATGGTTATTGTGGCCTTGTGAAATACCAGGAAGAAAAACCAGTGAGAAAGCAGTTTCAGTGGAGGAACTTCTGCTCACAAAGAGAGTTTAGGCAGAATCATGATGGTTGGATGGAGACAGATGGGATTTAAAGGTTAATTGAAGTCATTTGTTTTGCAGAGAAGAAAACTGTGGGTGCAGGAAGACTGAGCGGTTTATACAGATCACATCATCTGATAGAGACTAGGAAAGAACTAGAAACCAGTGTGACTCTAAGACCCAACTTTTGTACGTTTTTACTACAGTGTCCATTTGAAATCCTTTCTCTGCAGCTTAATTGAATAGTGCCCAAATGGAAGAATTAAAAATGCTATTTTTCTAATTTGTAGGCCATGAAGCAATTTATTTGCTTGATGAACAAGGCCACTGATCATTCTTCTAGGACCACTTAAAGGCTTTACATTATCTGTCTGCAGTTTAAATTGATTTCTATGTTTGAGTCTTAACTTTCAGAAACACACAGGGAAAAAAGCTTATTTGCAAGGGCTGTGTTGAGAAGCACCCTTGATAGAGAATTCCTCAGCTTAATCAGAAAAACTTTCAAGTGAGAGTCCAACAAAATCATGCAGCTATGTCTATCATTTGCTGTTTCTTCTCACTCAGTAAAAGACTCTGGAGACTTTACAACAGCTCTGTGAAACTGTGCCCGAGTCAGCACACCTCTCTGTGTCTTTTTTCTTCCCATCTGTAACTTTAGGCACCACAGAGAGTAACAAAATGGGAAAGTTTATATAGGCTTTGGAGCTGTACAAGTTTTTGAGAATGATAGAAACTGAACTATGTGTTTATGGTTACAATTGGCATAATTTAGGATATATATTGTCTCATCCAACCATCTTTAAGACTGGCTTAAAATAACTGGAGTAGTCCTCCCTTCTCAATCTCTGGATGCTCCATCCATAGGCTATGTTCCATTACAGTCCTAACTCCTCTCCTTGTTTTCTTCCCTTGCTCACAGATTGCCACATCCTTATTAAAGCAATGCATTGCAAAGGAAAGGTCCTTCAGGGAGCTTTGTTTCAACAGGCCCATCACAGGGCAGCCAAGTGCCCCCATGCCTCCCTTCACCTCCGAGGGTTCCTCCTATTTTGGGAGACAGGCTGAACGCGGCCCACATGGTGAGGCAGAAAGAGCACCACTGCCACCACCTGGATGCAGGCAGAATGAAGCACCATACAGAACAGAAGGGTCGCTGTGTGTCCACAGGTGAGCGAGCTCTCTGGCTTGATTCTTTGCCCTATTCTTTTAATTTCTTTAGAATCTCTTTGCCTTTCTATTTTTATTCACTCCTTTTCACCTTTCCTACACAGATACATTAATCCTGCCTCAGTTTCACCTATTAACCTGGTTGAGGAAAAGGTCCAGAGAATGGTGAGAGGCCCACCTTAAACTGGGAGATAAAGGAGACCAGAATAAGGCCACCCTTTCTATGGCGAACTCATCCAATGTACATGATGCCTAACGCAGGTTTATGTGCGCTCCTGAATGTAGAGGAAAAGCCTCCTTGTGAAGCTCTTCTTTGTGCTGCCTGAGGTTCTGTCAAGTTCTATGAAATCGATAGTCCTGAAAGGGTGTAGATCTAGCAATTTTCTTATTTGGAGAGGAAAGACAACATGCAGCCCAGAGCTCGTCTGCCCTGTGACATGTGAGTTATGTAATGCTCCAGGATCGAAGGTACTGTTCAATGTGATATGGCTCTGGAGACTCACCAGGGATTTAGCTGTTGTTCAGTTGCCCAGTCATGTCTGGCTCTTTGTGACCCCGTGGACTACAGCACGCCAGGCTTCCCTGTCCATCACCAACTCCTGGAGCTTGCCCAAACTTATGTCCATTGGTTGCTGATGCCATCCAACCATCTTATCCTCTGTCATCCCCTTCTCCTCATGCCTTCAATCTTTCCCAGCATTAGGGTCTTTTTCAATGAGTCAGTTCTTCGCATCAGGTGGTCAAAGTACTGAAGTTTCAGCTTCAGCATCGGTCCTTCCAATGAACATTCAGGACTGATTTCCTTTAGGTTTGATTGGTTTGATCTTGCAGGGATTTACAGTATTGACTATAAACATTCCTTAGTGTGAAAAATAGGGAGAGAGACAAACAAAACAAAACAAGAACAAAACCTTCTTATGTGGACCTTCTTGGATTCCTTAGGAACTTTCCTCTAGATAGTGCAAGTAGTTATCCAAATAATTACTGATCATCTACCAGGAGTCAGACCTGTTCACAGCATCAGTTAGAAGCAAAAGAGAAGGAACCTACTCAATTTTCTAAATCAAGGTTAGTTTTTACTTGTGTAGTTTGGATAACTATTTCTGATGCTGAAAATCTTTTTAGTAATCCCTTTTAGGCTTCCCTTGTGGCTCAGACAGTAAAGCATCTGCCCGCAATGCTGAAGACCCAGGTTTGATTCCTGGAAGATCCCCTGGAGAAGGAAATGGCAATCCACTCCAGCACTCTTGCCTGGAAAATCCCATGGACAGAGGAGCCTGATGGGCTACAGTTCATGGGGTTGCAAAGAGTCGGACACGACTGAGTGACTTCACTTTAGGCATCTAGGTTCCCAAGGGTGCCCTGGAGATAACTCAGAGGCTATGGGTTGTGACCAACCTAGACAGTATGTTAAAAAGCAGAGACATTACTTTGCCAACAAAGGTTCATCTAGTTAAGGCTATGGTTTTTCCAGTAGTCATGTACGGATGTGAGAGTTGGACTATAAAGAAAGATGAGCACTGAAGAATTGATGCTTTTGAACTGTGGTGTGGGAGAAGACTCTTGAGAGTCACTTGGACTGCAAGGAGATCAAATCAGTCAATCCTGAAGGAAATCGGTCCTGAATATTCATTGGAAGGACTGATGCTGAAGCTCATATACTTTAACCACCTGATGTGAGAAACTGACTCATTTGAAAAGACTCTGATGCTGGGAAAGATTGAAGGCTGGACGAGAAGGGGACGACAGAGGATGAGGTGGGTGGATGGCATCACTGACTCAATGGACGTTGAGTCTGAGTGAACTCCGGGAGTTGGTGATGGACAGGGAGGCCTGGTGTGCTGCGATTCATGGGGTCACAAAGAGTCGGACACGACTGACCTTCTGAACTGAACTGAACTGAACTTATGGGTTGTGACGACAGAGGCTGGAGCAGTTTGAGGGTAGGGTCTTACCTATGAATTAAAGAGCTTTACTTCTGTTGACTTTCTGCATTCATATTCTGAGATATATTTATTTTTAAAAAATTTTTCTAAGTATTTAAAAAGATTAACATAGAAAATTATGCCTGTTATAACCATTCTGAATAATGACTAAGATATTCACTGAAAATTGTGTGATTGGCCTAATACTTCAAGCTTTGACAAACAGTAGTGATTAGTTTTTAGCATTGATCATGAGTCCTAAACTCCCTAAATATTTTAAGTGGCTTATTGGAATGCTTTTGCTTTTATTTTCTCATTTTTTAAAAATTCCATATATGATTAAGGGTTAACTTCTGTTAGGCTTAAGGTGCATAGATGGAATTTAGTTGTCTCTTTTCTGGAGAAATTACAGTAAAATCTGAAATTCAGTATTCTGTTTAAACCTCAAAGTTCAAAACTTAAAAAAACAAAACAAAACAAAAAGCAAAAACAAGTAAGGCTTCCCTGGTAAATCAGTGGTAAAGAATACGCCTGCCAATGCAGGAGACAGTGGTTTGACCCCTGATTAGGGATGATTCCACATGCCACAGGGTACCCAAGCCCATGTACCACGACTACTGGGCCTGTGCTCTAGAGCCTGGGGGCTCCAGCTACTGAGCCCATGTGCTGCAGCTACCGGAGCCTGCCCTAGAACCCCTGCTTTGCAAGAAGAGAAGACATCGCAATGAGAAGCCTGGGGACTGCACTTAGAGTGTAGCCATCGCTTGCTGCAACAGGAGAAAAGTTCACACAGCAACAAAGACCCAACACAGCCAAAAATGAATAAATAATAAATAAAATTATTAAAAAATGAGTAGATGACCTCTAAATGTTTCGATTTTGACTGTGACTTTTCTGAACCCTTCATAACACCTACTATAAGATGGTGCTCAGTCACTCAGTTGTTCCTGACACAAAGACCCCATGGACTGTAGCCTGCTAGGCCCCTCTGTCCATGGAATTTTCCAGGTAAGAATACTGGAGTGGGTTGTTGTTTCCTACTCCAGGCAATCTTCCCGGCTCAGGGATCAAACGCAACGTCCCCACTGACACAGAGACAATGTTTTATTTCCTGATCTAGTTGGTGGTTATACATGTGTCCCTCTCATAATTACTTATTAAATTGTATATTTATGCATTAGCTGCACATATATAAATATATTATTTTTCACAAGGTCAAAAAATAAAATGAATCACTGAAAAATGATAATATTTCCAACATCCAGTTTATCTTGCTCTATATTAGTAGAAAGATATAAAGTACCTTGTCAAATGTCCTGCATAAGTCCAGATGCATTATATTTTTATGGATTACCCTTATCTTAGTAACTTTATCAAAAATGGAAATGATATTCCTCAACATGAGTTGCTCTTAATGAACCATAGGATAGATCCACATAAGACAGTGTATTATAACATAAAGAACATGAAAAAGAGAGTCAAAATGCTGTCACACCAGTTCTGATTAGGTCAATGGCCTCGGTAAATCAACTGACTACCTCTTCCTTCTTAAAAAAAAAACCTTGTAATAGATAATCACTATACCTTCTCTGGCTCTAAACTTTTTAAGATTCAATAATTCTATGAATAAATAATCTCTAGAATATCCTGAATTTCTGCTCTAAAAGGCCATTATGATATTCAAGTAAAAACCAACTGGTATAATTCAAAGAGGCATCATGATGCAATTCCAAATTATATTCAGTGATAATTAGTTTTAAAAAACTAGAAAATTTATGGCTAGGACATCTAAAATCTTTAAGCAAAGTTTGTTGAGCTGTGTCAATGCATAGTTCATGCTGGTATAAAAAGGTGGCTTACGAATAAAGAGTCTGGAGAACTAATCTAAAAGGCATTTTACATATTCTTTTTTTTTTTTGACCACACTATATGGCTTGGTTGGAGAAAGAAATGGCAGTGCTATCCAGTATTCTTGCCTGGAAAATCCTATGGACAGAGGAGCCTGGTGCATTATAGTCCATGGGGTTGCAGAGAGCCAGACGCAACTGAGCGACAGCACATATATGTCCTGTGGGATCTTTGTTCCCTGACCCAGGATTGAACTCAGGCCCAGGACAAGGAAATCATGAAGTTCTAACCACTGGACCACTAAGGAATTCCCAAGGTATTCTGTTTTTGATTGACAGTCCATCAGTACAGCTACTTAAAGAAGGCAAGTTGTAGGTACGGAGGTCTATCCACCTACCTCTCCAGTCTTGACTCCTGCTGCTAAGTCGCTTCAGTCGTGTCCAACTCTGTGTGACCCCAGAGATGGCAGCCCTCCAGGCTTCCCCATCCCTGGGATTCTCCAGGCAAGAACACTGGAGTGGGTTTCCATTTCCTTCTCCAATGCATGAAAGTGAAAAGTGAAAGTGAAGTTGCTCAGTCATGTCCGACTCTAGCGACCCCATGGACTGCAGCCCACCAGGCTCCTCCATCCACGGGACTCTCCAGGCAAAAGTACTGGAGTGGGGTGCCACTGCCTTCTTCGCTTGACTCCTGGAAATATGTAATTTTATTGTTCACTCACTCATTCAATCTACAAGTGTTATTTAATTCCTATTATGTATTGGCACTGTGGAGAACTCAAAGATGGAGTAAATATTATCCTGGCCCTCCAGTTGATCACAATCTGCCTATTATTTTGGACAAATGTTTCTAGTCTGATTTATATGGAACTAGAAAAAATGCTGTTGACTGACACTGATTCAATAATTGATATAAAATAATCATTATCTGAAAGTGGATAGGATTATTTGATCAATTTGAAAACAAAGGAGCACTAATTATTAAGTATATCCTGCTCTAGAAAGCGGTTCTAATAGTGTCAGAAAATTCTTATGCTATAATTTATGTTAGAAAAAAAATAAAAATGATCTCATGATCTCAACTGTGGAACAAAACATTTAGATGTGAATGGTGGTTGTTTTTGAGATTAAATTTATTTATACCAAGGTTATATTTAAGAAAATATATACATTTATTAAAAAAAATAGACCAGCAAGGTAGTTAAAACTTTTCAAAAGTAGAGCAACAAACAGCAGCAACAAAACAACAGAACCAAGTCTGTATTTACTTACTTGGAATTAATCCTGTTGAGCTGGAGCCCGGAAAAACAGAAATACACAGCACTTAGAATTATAGGGCCACATGAGATTTTGTTTTTAAAAAGTTTGTAGCAGAGGACTAGAATATCAGAGAATAGAAGGAAAGGAAATGCGACCCTATGATTGGGAAAAGGATTTTGCTGAAAACAACTTGCCAATTTTTTCAGTAATAATATTGTTTTGCCTGATAATCATACCGTGTCTGCCAATGGCATTGTTCTCCCGTGACAGTGAGAGATAAAAAGGAGACAGATGTGTGACATACAGTAATGTGGGGAAACATTTTCCCCTGCAACAGGAAGAGCAGGGAATCTTAATCTTACCTCCTAGAGTCTTGAGAGGCTTGACTCACGTCTGTACAGAATAACAGAGTTATAATTTAATTTTTATTTTTATACGTGGTTTTATTTATTTCATATTTTTACTGAAGTTTAATTCATATACAACAAAATACATGGTTCCTAGGTATTTGGCTTGATAACTTTGCGTGCTCAGTCGCTCAGTTGTGTTCTACTCTTTGCAACACTATGGACTGTAGCCTGCCAGGCTCCTCTCTCCATGGGGATTCTCCATGCAAGAAGACTAGAGTGGGTTACCATTTCCTTCTCCAGTATTCTTACCTGGCAAATCCATGGACAGAGAAACCTGTCTGGCTACAGTCCCTGGGGTTGCAAAGAGTTGGACATGACTGAGGGACTAACACTTTCACTATTACCATTTCACAAGTGTAAACCCAATATCCTTTAATTCCTCCAGAGAACAGCCAAGACATAGGTATTTACTGAAAGCTTGGAGATAACAAAAGTTCAATATAGATTATCTTAGAATTAAGACAGACCCAGAGTCTGTGGGGGGATGAAACTGATATAATATGGGAGCTCTCTGTAAGCAAAATAATACAAAACCATCTTACTTTGCAAGTTTTAAAAACCTGACCATATCTGCAGATTGCTAAGTTTCTACCCAAGACCTCTGAAGGGGCAGTCCCAAGTCAGGGAGCCTGATGACTAAGCCTTATTCGCTTGATGTCTTTTGCTATAACCCCTCCCATAAGTACTCACATCCAAATTCTAATTACTTGCATAACTCATTTTCCATGATATGTGGAGCCAGCTCAGTGCCTTCCCATGGGCATATTGGAGAACCATTCCCCCAAGCTCTCTTTTCTTTCCTAGGATGAATCATAATAGGGAGATTCAATTCCTTCAAGGAAATGTGAACACTTACCTCCAAGATGAAGCCTGGTCTACCTGTCATGGACTTGGCAATCACAGTAGGTCATGGCGTATGTACTGAAGCCTGTGATATTAAAGCTCTCAGTGGCACCAGGCTTGAGAAATCACTGGTTTAGCCAGTGCACTCCACATCCAGGTCTTATGCATTTCACAGTCGGTTGTTAGGGCAACATGAAAGAAAAGGTCAACCTTGCTTGTTTCTGTTGACCATCAACCAATTGTCCCTTTCCTATGAGCCAGTGTTTAGGCAAGGATTTAGACACATCTTCCAAGAACAAATAATATTTTTAAGCAAAGGGAAACTGAATATTCAAAGTTGTCTATAAATCTTTAGTGTTGTGGTCTTATGAATAGATTTATTTTATATTATAAAACCAAATTTTTTATTTTTATTTTTTAATTTATTTATTTTAATTGGAGGCTAATTACTTTACAATATTGTATTGGTTTTGCCATACATTGACATGAATCTGCCATGGGTGTACATTCAGTCCAACAGGCTTTCCAGAGAATTGCCCATAACGTCCTGCCTTATAACTGCTTGACAAAAACAATCTCTCCCAGAACAGAAGGAGGACCTTCCCTAAAGACAAACTCTGTTTTCTCCTGAAATGCATTGGCTGTTTTAAACTTCCTAAAAGACAAATCTCTGACTTCAACAGATCTAAGTTAGAGTCCTCCCAGGGCATCCTCACACTTTGTGTAACAACACTCTACCTACTTTGCAAGGTTGTGTCAAGATTAAACTAATCAGCGTCTGTGAAAGTGCTTTGCAAACTTTAAAGACTGTATAGATTATAAGCTGTGTTACTATTGGAGAACTGCAGCCAAAACTCTTCTCTGTTAAAAGTATCAAACTATCAGCAATGCTCTATTATGAGAGTTAGTGGCCTTAAAAAGGGCAAATTAACATCTAAAAATGATCTCAAATCAAAACTTCAACCAACTCCTCATGTTTTTATCCATCTAATAAACAACATAAGACATATGGTTAATAATACTGTAGTAACATTGTATGCGGACAGATTGTTACTAGACTTAACATGGTGATCATTTCATAATGTATGCAAAGGTCAAATCACTATGTAGTACACCTGAAACTAACAGAGTATTGGATGTCAGCTATATTTCAATTAAAAAGAAAGCTTAGTGGTTTCAGACATGCAATTAAATATGTAAAGCAAGACTTTCTTACATATAAATATATTCAAGGTAAATACTGTTTCTTAAAAAAGCACAAATACATCTAGATACCATTTAGAATTATTATTGTTGTTGTTCAGTCTCTCAGTTGTGTCTGATTCTTTGCAACCCCATGGACTACAGCATGCCAGGCTTCCCTGTCCTTCCTTCACTATTTTTTGGAGTTTGTTCAAACTCATGTCCATTGAGTCAATGATGCCATCCAACCATCTCATCCTCTATTAGTCTGTAATTTCAGTTCAGTCTCCATTTTTACTATAGAATTATAAGAGGGTGTCATTATATTTCGGGGAAGGCAATGGCACCCCACCCCAGTACTTTTGCCTGGAAAATCCCATGGATGGAGGATCCTGGTAGGCTCCAGTCCATGGGGTCGCTGAGAGTCAGACACGACTGAGCGACTTCACTTTCACTTTTCACTTTCATGCATTGGAGAAGGAAATGGCACCCCACTCCAGTGTTCTTGCCTGGAGAATCCCAGGGACGGGGGAGCCTGGTGAGCTTCCGTCTATGGGGTCGCACAGAGTCGGACACGACTGAAGCGACTTAGCAGTAGCAGTCATTATATTTACTGTGTGCCCACAGCTTGATGAGCAGAGTCTAGCACTTTAAAGACATGCTTGTTGCTTTGTAATAGTCGTTGTTGTCATTCAGTAGCTAAGTTTTGTTCGATTCTTTGTGACCCCATGGGCTGTAGCACGTTAGTCTCCTCAGTCCTCCACTATCTCCTGGAGTTTGCTCAAATTCAAGTTCATTGAGTCAGTGATGCTACCTAACCATCTCATCTTTTGCCACCTCCTTCTTTTGCTTTCAATCTTTCTCAGCTTTCTTTTTCAATGAATTGGCTCTTTGCATCAGGAGGTCAGAGGATTGGAGCTTCAGCTTCAGCAACAGTTCTTCCAATGAACACTCAGGGTTGATTTCCTTTAGGATTGATTGGCTTGATCTATTGCTGTCCAAGGGACTGTCAAGAGTATTTTCCGGCACCATGATTTGAAAGCATCCATTCTTTGACACTCAGCCTTCTTTATGGTCCAACACATCTGTATATGACTAGTGGAGAAACCACAGCTTTGACTATATGGACCTTTGTTGGCAAAGTGATGGCTCTGCTTTTTAATATCCTGTCTAGGTTTGTAATATCTTTCCTTTCAAGGAGCAAACAATTTTTAATTTTATGGATGCAAACACCATTCACGGTGATTTTGGAGCCCAAGAAAATAAAATCTGTCACTGCTTCCACTTTCCTCCTTCTATTTGCCATGAACTGATAGGACCAGATGCCATGATCTTAGTTTTTCGAATGTTGAGTTTCAAGCCAGCTTTTTCAGTCTCTTCTCTCACGCTCAGCAAGAGATTCTTTAGTTCCTCTTCACTTTCTGTCATTAGAGTGATATCATCTGCATATCTGATATTACTGATATTTCTCCCAGCAATCTTGAATCCAGCTTGTAATTCACCCAGCCCAGCATGTCGCATGATGTACTCTGCATAGACATTAAATAATCAGGATGACAATATACAGCCTTGTCTTACTACCTCCCCAATTTTGAACCAGTCAGTGTTTCCATGTCTGGTTCTAATTGTTGCTTCTTGACCCACAAACAGGTTTCTCAGGAGACAGGTAAGATGGTCTGCTACTCTTATCTCTTTAAGAATTTCCCACTGTTTGTTATGATCCACGCAGTCAAAGACTTTAGTGTTGTCAATGAAACAGAAGTAGATGTTTGTCTGGAATTCCTTTGCTTTCTTTATGATCTTTCAAATGTTGGCAATTTGATCTCTGGTTCCTCTGCCTTTTCTAAAACCAACCTGTATATCTGGAAGTTCTCACTTTACATATTGCTGAAGCCTAACTTGAAGGATTTTGAGCATTACTTTGCTATCATGTGAAATGAACACAATTATATTGTAGTTTGAACATTTGTTGGCATTGCTCTTCTTTGGAATTGGAATGAAAACTCACCTTTTCCAGTCATGCGGCCACTGCTGAGTTTTCCAAATTTGCTGACATACTGAGTGCAATACTTTAACAGCATCATCCTTTAGGATTTAAAATAGCTCAGATGGAATTTCATCACCTCCACCAGCTTTGTTCATGATAATGCTTCCTATAGCCCACTTGACTTCACACTTCAGGTTGCCTGGCTCTAGGTGAGTGACTATGACATCATTGTCAAATAAGTCATTAAGATCTTTTTTTTTATATAGTTCATCTGTGTATTCTTGATACCTTCTTAATCTCTTCTGCTTCTGTTAGGTCTCTACCATTTCTGCCCTCCATGCTCATCTTTGTATGAAATGTTCCTTTGATATCTCCAGTTTTCTTAGATCTCTAGTCTTTTTCATTCTATTGTCTTCCCCTATTCTTTGTGTTGTTCATTTAAGAAGGCCTTCTTATCTTTTCATGTTATTCCCTGGAACTTTGCATTCAGCTGGGTATAGCTTTCTTCCTTGCCTTTTACTTCTCTTCTGTTCTCAGCTATTTGTAAAGCCTCCTCAGACAACTACTTTGCCTTCTTGCATCTCTTTTTCTTTGGGATAGTTTTGGTCACTGCCTCCTGTACAGCGTGATGGACCTTTATCCATAGTTCTTCAGGCACTTTGTCTACTAGATCTAACTCCTTGAATCTATTCATCACCTCCACTGTATAATCATAAGGATTTGATTTAGGTTATACCTGAATGGCCTAGTGGTTTCCCCTCCTTTCTTCAAAATAAGTCTGAATTTTGCAACAAGGAGTTCATGATATGAGCCACATTCAGCTCCAGGTCATTTTTGCTGACTGTACAGAACTTCTCAATCTTTGGCTGCCAAGAATATAATCAATCTGATTTTCAGTATTGACCACCGGGTGATGTCCATGTGTAGAATTGTCTCTTGGGTTGTTGCAAAAGGGTATTTGCTATGACTATTCTTTTGACAAAACTCTGTTAGTCTTTGCCCTGCTTCATTTTGTACTCCAAGGCCAAACTTGTCCATCACTCCAGGTATCTCTCGACTTCCTATATTTGTATTTCAATCCCCTATGATGAAAAAGACATCTTTTTTTTGGTGTTAGTTCTAGAAGGTCTTATAGATCTTCATAGAACCAATCAGTTTCAGCTTCTTTGGTATCAGTGGTTGGGGCATAGACTTGGATTACTGTGATGCTGAATGGTTTGCCTTGGAAACAAACTGAGATCATGTTGTTTTTGAGATTGCACCCAAGTATTGCACTTCGGACTCTTTCGTTGATATGAGAGCTACTCTATTTCTTCTAAGGGATTCTTATCCACAGTAGTAGATATAATGGTCATCTGAATTACATTCATCCATTCCTGTCCATTTTAGTTCACTGATACCTAAGATGTCAATGTTCACTCTTGCCATCTCCTGTTTGGCCATGTCCAGTTTATCTTGATTCATGGACCTAACATGCCAGGTTCATATGTAATATGATTCTTTACAGCATCTGACTTTTCTTTCACCACCAGACGCATCCTTAACGGAGCGTTGTTTCCTGTTTGGTCCGGCTGCTTCATTCTTTCTGGAGCTATTAATAATTGCCCTCTGCTCTTTCCCAGTAGCATATTGTACACCTTCAGACTTGGAGGCCCATCTTCTGATGTCATATCTTTTTGGCTTTTCATACTCTCCATGCGGTTCTCACAGCAAGAATACTGGAGTGGTATGTTATTCCCTCCTCCAATGGACCACATTTTATCAGAACTCTTCACCGTGACCTATCTTTCTTGGGTGGCCCTGCACAGCATAACTCATAATTTTATTGAGTTACACAAACCCCTTCACCATGACAAGGCTGTGATCCATGAAGGGAGTGTAACAGGCTTTTCTTTAATTTATTATTTAGCTTAAGGTCTCTTAAGCCATAGTCTTTTGTGAGCTATCTTCAATATATTTTCCATACTCTAGTGTAATCTGCCAACTTATATACTAAATATTTTTCTTTAAATTAACTCTCTCTTTAAAAGTTTAAATAATTTTGATTTCACTTTAAGGCAATAAATTTATGAAATCTTGGATTTGAAATGATATTTTTATATTTTTTCTAATACATATTATATAACTAAACAGCTTATTAGAATGTTTTTAGAAGTTCAACCATGTGGTTTATAAAGTAACTGTCAATACTATCATTAGTTTATGGACCTCAATAGAGACAAACCTAGATAATTAATTTATGAGGAGGCAGTAGTAGACTTTGAATTACTTTTATAGGGAATTGGAACTTATCATTTAGTAATAAGCAGCCTCCACCAAAACTGACAAAACAAACAAAAAGAAGAATTAGCAACCATTACAGAAAATTTTTAATATATCACTCTCCATAATTGATAGAAACAAGCAACAAAACTCAGTGGAGTCATAGAAATTTGAACAACACAATGTAAAAACTCTAATTTTATGGGTATATAAAAAACATGCACCTACGGCTGCACAAGAGGCATGGCAACTGCACAAGGGAATCCCTGCTGGCCCAGACTGTAGAGAGTCTGCCTGCAACACAGGAGATTCGGACTCGATCCCTGGGTGGGGGAGATTCCCTGGAGGAGGAAATGGCAACCCACTCCAGCATTCTTGCCTGGAGAATTCTATGGACAGAGAGGCCTGGGAGGCTATAGTCTGTGGGGTCACAAAGAGTAGGACAACTGAGCAACTGACACAACAATACAACTGCACAATAGGCATCCTTTCAAAATACCTGTGAAGCGTTTTCAAAAACTTTGGCTATATACTGGGCCCAGATATTTCTTAACTCCTTTCGGAGGGTAGAAATCACATAGAGCATGTTCCTTGACACATAGCAATTAAGTAAGAAATCAATTAACAAAGTATATTACCGTGTTTTTCAAGGCACTATTAAAAATGATGAAGCATTCTAAAGAAACTGAGTAAATGATTTAAACAGAAGACAATAATGTTTTCCCTAGACATAGCTGATATTCAGTTGCTATCCACCTACTATTTTTGTCTGGGATCTACTCTGTTCATTATATTCTTCCTGACTGCTCAGTGTCTGAGCCAGGCTGGTTGTCAATACTCTGAGTATTGCCCCATTTTTACAAATCAGCAGTGGAAAAAAATCCTTTTGGCTATGGCAGAAGGTTGTGTTAAAAAACCAACTGGCGAAACTCATTCTTGGAATGATCCTAAGCCCCAAAGGAGTCTATATATTCCTATAAATAATAGTTAACATGTATTTAACTGTACAACATAGGTATCATTTAATCTTTAAAATAGCCTATGAAGTAGGCATTGTAATTATTCCCATAGGAATTCTTAAACCTCTCTGAGGAAACCGAAGCTCAGAAAGGTTTAAGAATTTGGCCAAGGTTATATAGTTAGGAAATACTGAGTATCAGTCAGACTATCTGGTCTCCTGAATATGTATTATTATTTTCTGTGACTGCTTTGAGAGACAAACAAAAAAGTGAACAGTGTTTACCAGTGGTAAATTGGACTGGGGGTAGTTAGCAATGGGTTAAGAGAAGCCTAGAGGAAGTTATGTTCTCTTTTCCTTCTGTCATTTAAACTTTATTTTTCTAGGAGTATGTTGTAATTTTTTAAAGAGATAAGTTAACTAAAATGAGAGAGCAGTAATTCAGGCTAATTCCAACAGTCTGTCCTTGTGACAGTCTCTAGAGCAGAGAAATTACCAGGAATGAGCTCCGCCCAGTGAATCAAGGGTTCAGGAATACTGGTGTGACTTTATGAAAAGAAAGGCCCCGTCTGTATTAGAAATGCTTTGTATTTCTTTAACACCTATTCTGAGTTGTCCCATAGGCTGAATAAATGGCTTCTGTATCCTCAAAGCACCCTGTGAGTTCCTTGGTGTGGGCTGGGAGGGTGTGGGGTTGAGTGGTGATAACCCAAGCTTAGCTCTTTACCCACACTTAGGGCTTCTAGCCCCTGAGGGAAATCATTTCAAGTCTGTGTGCCTCTGATCGCCATCAGCTGAAAGCATCATTATCTTCATAATAATAATTTTTCAGCCTCAAAGGGACACTATTAATTAGCCTAAATTTTTGAAGTGCTTGAGAATATGAAGTGCTGAATGGGAAGTTTCACCCATATGGTCAAGCTGGGAGTCTGAGGAGGGAGGAGGTTAGGTGACAAGCCACCAGTCATAGGAGGAGGCTGAGAGCAGAAGAACAGAATGGCTGCTGTTCTGGTGCTGTGCGCCCTCCTGTAACCACTCCAGATCACGCCCCCCGCCTCCAGTAATTAGAAATTACTTCAGCACATAAACAGGCACTTATTATAATGTTTTCTTTTTACAACAGACAGCACGCATCTCCTTTCCATTAGGAGAGGGGAACCAGTTTTGGCTTCCCACTGTCATTACCTCCTTTATAGCCCAGACTCATACTCACGCACAGAGGAAGCGGCAGTCACGTGGAAACATTTGCTCCCCCATGGTCCCCTTCCAGTGGCTCTGGCTCAAAAGACGCTCGTAACATGGCCTCCTTCAACATAAATCCCTGGGGTCTTTGGATAACCCTGAGTTCTCAGCCACCTGCCACAGTACTGCCTCTTCTTCTCTTTCCCATTCTTCCATCCACAAGGTTAAGAAAGTTTTTTTCATAGAAAGTCTTATTGACATGAACACTCTTGCTCAGAACACTCTTACCATATACCACTCCATCCGGTGGAGAGTGATAACAACTCTGTTTGTGTTTAATTAGCTCTTGGTTTATGGGCATTTTTTGTTGAGGGTGTGGCTGTTTTAGTTGGTTATGCAGTTGGCAGAAATAAATGTGTATTGATGTGGGTCCTTGGTATATGCCCTCTCAACACTCTGGTCTGAAAGCTCAACAAGTCCTTTATTCCACTACCAACGGAGGCAAACTGTTAGAACTTTTATGCTTTAATTTCATTCCATAAGACTGGAATGATAATGCTTGTTTTCAGTCTCTAAATATCTGGCTGGGCAAATGTCCCTCTTGCTTATCACTAGACAGATCTTACAGATGAACCACTGTGGCTGCTCCGTTTCACAGCACTGGAGACTACTCACCAGGCAGCTGGCTAGGTGCCCTGACCCCGAGTGTCATCTGCTTATTTCTTGGATGTTTATTTCTCTTATTTTTAAAATCATGTCCCTCATAGCATCCATGTCATGACTTATATTCATGAAAATGTCTAAAATAGAAGCATGATTATAAAGTAGTGGATTATTTTTTTAAACAAATATTACAGAATGTACTCATCTAAATGTGTGTTGTTCCTTTCCAGGTAATCACCTCTGAAAGGTGTACACTTATTCCCAAAATGGAAATATTATGTAACATATTTGAGAAACTCTTCTTTGGAATTACCTAAGGCATAGTATGTAAACACAAAACAAGATGAACATTTTCTTAATTTAAAACTAATACATATTCATAATGAAAGCTTTGATTTTATTTTTTATTGTTTTCTGAATTTTTACTTATTATTCTAAAACTCAGAGATAAGCATGGTTACCATATTTCTTTCTAGTCTGTTTTTTTTTAAGTTGTGGCCTAATGAGTAGACGCAACAGTAATGAATCTTCATTCTCTGAGGGTAATTTTGCACTTTGGAATCTAGTTGCATTTCAATGAATTCAGTGACTATTTATTGAGTGATTCTACATGCAAAGAGCTAAGTGGAATAAAACAATTAACCAGGTATGTTCAGATTGACTTTTTAAAGAAGACACTAATGGTTCAGAAGGTGATGCCAAACAGAATTACAAAAAAAAATGTTTTGAACAGTTATGACATCATTGGAATAGGTGTGTCGTCTCCCAAGAGGACACACTGACAGGGACAGTATAAATAGTTGTGCAATGCCTGGAATGTTAAAAAAGTGAACATGGCCCACATGATATGCTGAACAAAGCAGTTTGAGGTAACCAGGAGCAGTCACCACATTTCAGAGCGAGAGCCAGTCTGGTAAGGCGAAGAATAGGTCAGATGGCTGTATGTGCCAGTCGGCCCGTGACAGTCCTGGTTGACACCCGTGGGCTCAGTGCCCTCTTTCCTCCCTCAACACTACCTTTGGAGGATAAGCTAATGACCGCTCTAAAAACAGAGATGTTTGCCCCTATGTCTCCTCGTCCCCACGGGCAACACTCTAGTTAGTTTAGTTAGTTAGCTAGATCTGTTGTTTACCCTGAACAGTAAGTCTATTCCTTGGTCTTTCTTTTTCCTTTGCCTCCATCAATTAAAACTTACATGTGCTAACTTACATATCCTTAAGAAATACTTAGAACTAATAAACAATTAAATAATATTCAATCTCAACTTTTTATTAAAGAGAAACAGGTTAAAACAATGATTCTCCAACAATTTTAATAATAATAATGTCAGTAAGAGTGTAGTGAGATGGGTACTTTGTGAGAGGATGAAATTATTAAAGTTTTGAAAGGTAATTTGGTCATAGGGCTCACATTATGTGGTAGTTCAGTTCAGTTCAGTCGCTTAGTCGTGTCCAACTCTTTGCAATCCCATGAATTGCAGCACGCCAGGCCTCCCTGTCCATCACCAACTCCCGGAGTTCACTCAAACTCATGTCCATCGAGTCGGTGATGCCATCCAGCCATCTCATCCTCTGTCGTCCCCTTCTCCTCCTGCCCCCAATCCCTCCCAGCATCAGAGTCTTTTCCAATGAGTCAACTCTTCGCATGAGGTGGCCAAAGTACTGGAGTTTCAGCTTTAACATCATTCCTTCCAAAGAACACTCAGGACTGATCTCCTTTAGGATGGACTGGTTGGATCTCCTTGCAGCCCAAGGGACTCTCAAGAGTCTTCTTCAACACCACAGTTCAAATGCATCAATTCTTCGATGCTCAGCCTTCTTCACAGTCCAACTCTGACATCCATACATGACCACTGGAAAAACCATAGCCTTGACTAGACGGAACTTTGTTGGCAAAGTAATGTCTCTGCTTTTGAATATGCTATCTAGGTTGGTCATAACTTTCCTTCCAAGGAGTAAGCGTCTTTTAATTTATTCTTAGTTTCATAGCTTGTCTTTTTCCTTTTAGTGTCCCAACTTTCTCATCAGTAAAATGGAAGATAATAATCAAATTTCCCTGATAGGATAGTTTAAGGATTAAATACTATCATACCTATTATATCCTGTTACATCCCACATACACACAGGAGGTCACTCCTGATGAGCAAAATGATCACTTAACAAAAATTTATGAAACAACATTGAAAAATAGCAACATTATCTATGTATTCACATATGTAACAAATGGAGTTTGAAGACCAGTAATAAATCAGACACTATTCTCAACATAAAAGGATATCAGTAATGATAAGATGGATTTATTTCCTATACTTGTACTGTCTGAAGGGGTGGAAAAGCATTAAATGACTATTTATAACTAAAGTATTGTGAGTAGTAGACTGGGGGGTCATGCATCAAGGAGGCCTACCTTTAGCAAAAGAGGTTAGAGAAAATCCCTGCTGAAATAACACATGGATTTTAGAGGGGAAAGTGTATAGAAAGCCCAGATTAATGAAAAGATATTATACTCCTATTTTACCAGACCATATTCTACTGTGGCTAATCCAAAAATCCACAAGCAATAAATGCTGGAGAGGGTGCGGAGAGAAGGGAACCCTCTTACACTGTTGGTGGGAATGCAAACTAGTACAGCCACTATGGAGAACAGTATGGAGATTCCTCAAAAAACTGGGAATAGAACTGCCTTATGACCCAGCAATCCCACTGCTGGGCATACACACTGAGAAAACCAGAATTGAAAGAGGCACGTGTACCCCAATGTTCATAGCAGCACTGTTTACAATAGCCAGGACGTGGAAGCAACCTAGATGTCCATCCACAGATGAATGGATAAGCAAGTTGTGGTACATATACACAATGGAGTATTACTCAGCCATTAAAAAGAATACATTTGAATCAGTTCTAATGAGGTGGATGGAACTGGAGCCTATTATACAGAGTGAAGTAAGCCAGAAAGAAAAACAATTGTGAAGATTCTTAATCTATTGCTTCCATATGTACACACAGTCAAATTCTGTATAGAGATGGGGTGGTCTTTAATTCAGACTGGAGTATGAGTTAGGCACTTTTTCATCTGATTTTCCAAACTTAAGGATTCATTCCTAGTGTGGAAGCCCAGTCTCCAAGTCTTAGTCTGAGAAAATGATTTCTCTTTTTTTCCCATAATAATCAAATGAGAATATAATTTCTTATATCTTCTTTCAGAAGCTGAGTTGTGCCAAGTGGAGTTCTGAGTAGGCTATCTAAGAGACATAGTCTGTTCATTTCCCCAAGTACTTTTCATTCTTGCCTTGGGACAACAGAATTTCCAGACAGTTTCAGAATTGGTCTTCACCAATTATCACATATTCATTTCTCAAGTTGTTCTTTAATCTTATGCTTTGAGCTTTTATTTAGAGTTATCACCAAAATTAGTCATCCAAAATCTACTTCTTTTTCTCTAAGTAACAGATTTTATTGTGTAATTCAAAATTTTTATTTATTTTTTTAATAGTTAACAGAATATCTGTGTTTTCTTTTTGCTCTGTTCACTGAGAGATTAATATATTTGAAAACAACCATACTTCAAACAGAAACATTTTAAATGAGTGACTAATGTCTAAGAACACACATTTGAGTATCCACATGCCAAGATCCACTTCCTAATTTACTTTAAATATATTGAGGATTTGGTCCACGAAAAGGTTTATATCACTTATGTAAAGCCATACATACCATTCTATTTAGAATTTAGCACTAAAATAGCTTTGTCTCTTTTTTAGACCCTGATATACTACTTACTCTCTGATAAGAATTATGGCCCTGGCTACAAAGGCGTTCATAATTAAATGTGAGGCCCAGTCATAGCCATCAATTCACCCTTATGGGTGGTACATCTGCAGTCTCCTCTTTCTCTGGCCTTGGTTTTCCATCTTATAAAAAAAATTTAATGTATTTTGTGAAAAATCATTCCAAACCTTTGTGATAAAAAGGATAGGTATTATACAAAAGGGGTAGTGGGGGTGGGGGATAAATTGGGAGGTTAAGATGAACACATGTACACTACTATTGCTGCTCAGTCACTTTAGTTGTGTTTGACTTGGTGCGACCCTATGGACTGTAGCCCACCAGATTCCTCTGTCCATGGAATTGTTTAGGCAAGAGTACTGGAGTGGGTTGCCATGCCCTCCTCCAGGGGATCCTCCCAACCCAGGGATCGAACCCGGGTCTCCTACATAGCAAGCAGATTCTTTACCACAGAGCCACCAGGGAAGTCCACATACACCCTACTATGTATAAAATAGATAATCAACAAGGACCTAATGTATAGTACAGGGAACTATATTAATATTATGTAATAACTTGTACAAAAATGAAGAATGTAACATCCAGTTCCATTACTTCATGGCAAATAGATGGGAAAACAATAGAAACAGTGACAGACTTTATTTTCTTGGGCTCAAAAATCACTGTGGACAGTGACTGCAGCCATGAAATTAAAAGATGCTTGCTTCTTGGAGTAAAATTTATGACAAACCGAGACAGTGTATTAAAAAGCAGAGATGTTACTTTGCCAACAAAGGTCCATCTAGTCAAAGCTATGGCTTTTCCAGTAGTCATGTACAGATGTGAGAGTTGTACCATAGAGAAGGCTGAGTGCTGAAGAATTGATGCTTCAAATTGTGGTGTTGGAGAAGACTCTTGGAGTCCCTTGGACTGCAAGGAGATCCAACCAGTCAATCTGAAAGGAAATCAGTCCTGAATATTCATTGGAAGGACTGATGCTGAAGCTCCAGCACTTTGGCCATCTGATGCGAAGATCCACTCATTGTAAAACACCCTGATGCTGGGAAACATTGAAGGCAGGAGGAGAAGGGGATGACAGAGGATGAGATGGTTGGATGGCATCACCTACTCAATGGACATGAGTTTGAGCAAACTTTGGGAGATGGTGAAGGACAGGGAATCCTGGTATGCTGCAGTCTATGGTATTGCAAAGAGTCGGATGTGCCTGACAGACTGAACAACAACAACAGCAATGACTTGTAAGGTAAAATTATCTGAAGAAGAATACACACACACACACACACACACACACACACACACACACAGGCTTCTGTGGTGGCTCAGCGCTAAAGAATCCGCCTGTAATGCAGGAGCCATTGGAGACGTGGGTTCAATCCCTGGGTCGGGAAGATCCCCTGGAGGAAGGCATGGCAACTCACTCCAGTATTCTTGCCTGGAGAATCCCACAGACAAAGGAAGAGTCTGTAGGGCTACAGTCCACAGGGGCACAAAGAGTTGGACATGATTTAGCATGCACGTGAGTGCATGCACACACACGCACACACCACACATGTATATTTAAACTTTTTTTTTTAAGAAGAGTATAAATAAAAAAACTAAATATATAATAGGTTGTTACCACAAATCAATACTCATAAAGAGAATAAGTACATTCTTGGACAGCTTTAGTTACCATTAAAAAAACTGGTAAGGCATAAATCAGTGACTGAGAAAATGAAACAATAATCCTTGGTGTAGGTGAGGGAAAGAGAGATGTTAGAAACCTGTTAAATCTGCCAGTTCGTGCCCCAAACTCAGGGGGTTCCACAACAAATTTCATAGGTATGCCCCACAGAGGATGCTGATCTCCAGCCATGTCTTTGGGACCTCTCTGTCCTAGAAGCAGCTGGAGAAGGTCCAGAATGAAGACTGAACAAGCTGTACTCATTTCATACACAATGTGTTCTCAGAGCTTGCAACTTAAAAATAGACCTCTGCAGGAAAGAATCCTTAAAGCATGCTAAATCTTGGTTAGGCATGTCTTGTACTTTTCATTTGTTTAGACGCTAGTAGAAATAAAATGAACACCCTAAGGGTGTACGAAAGATAGACATATTTACTAAGCCTTATTAAAAGAGCAGAGGCATAGTGACTCATGGACTGGGGAAGATTTAAACTTTCAGGATTAACGGTCATCTTGAAGATTGTCTAGGAATTTGTGGAAGGAAGAAAAGAAAGAAAGGGAATCACATTTGTTAAATACTTACCATGTTTCAGGCCTATGCTAAGTGCTTTTATACATGTCTTCCTTTTAATTGTCCATGACAATCATTTTTTAAGATGGACAATGGCATTCACATGCTTTATTATTAAGAAATAGAAACCTCTACCTACTCCTGTTCCCCATCCTTTTTATTCCTCTTGCTGTTGTAGTATCATTTGCATTATTGGAAAATAATAGAAACTTGGTTTCCCAGGTGGCTCAATGGTAAAGAATCCACCTGCTAACGCAGGAGATGTAGGTTCGATCCTTGGGTCAGGAAGATCCAATAGAGAAGGAAATGGTAACCCACTCCAGTATTCTTTCCTGGGGAATCCCATGGACAGAGGAGCCTGGTGGGCCACAATCCATGGGGTTGCAGAAAAGAGTTGGACGTGACTTAGTGACAGCAAGCAACGACAACAGAAACTTGAGTCATAAGCTTTAAGCATTTGTGATTCATAATCTAACTTTAATTATAATTTTACAATACATTTAAGAAATAAATGCTTCTCAACGTTAATTAATAGGGAGGCTCTTGTGAGGAAAATATCGACAGTTTAGTATTTTAAAAGTCCTTCAATCAATGTTAGAGATATTGGCTCTATGATACATTGGTTCCAGCAGATCAATTCTGGGCAATTTGAAACTATGGGAAATAAAACAAGGACAAAGACTGGATCTATTGGGACCACCTTTCATCAAAGATAAAATCTGGATTATGACTTGAAACTAGCAGCCACATGAAGTCAAATATTCATGTTAGCTACTTTTCTTTTTTCTTGTCTCTTTATTATAAAATCTCTACCTCCTTTTATTTATCTATGTATCCAACCATCCATATCATGAATAATTAAGTAATGTTTTTCTCCTCCTGAAATTTACTTGGTAGGAAAGCCCATAAAAGGTAAAAAGGGTTTTATACCACTCTCACTCAAATTCCAAGTGCCATTTCATAGTTGTCTGATTTCAAAGATGTGAAAATTTGTTCATAGTGTATGCCAGGCAAATAGCTTTTGTATAATCATAGAAATGTAGGAATTATAAGATCTGAGAAAAAGAAGGGAGCTCAGATATATTCTTGCTCAGACTCATATTAATTTTTCACAGGAAAAGGAATGGAAACTAGGAAGGCAGAAGGGAATCATTAAAAACAAGAGCCCTGGGATTCCAGGGTTTCTTTCACTGTATCATACTATTTTCTTCTCTTGTGGCTCAATTGGTAAAAAATCTGCCTGCAATGCAGGAGACCTGGGTTTGATCCCTGGGTTGGGAAGATTCCCTGGAGAAGCGAAAGGCTACCCGTTTCAGTATTCTGGCCTGGAGAATTCCATACACTACAGTCCATGGGTTCGCAAAGAGTCGGACATGACTGAGCGAGTTTCACTTTTGGCAAAAAACCCTACACATACCAGTGCTTTTACTTATTTTCTAAATTGCACAGTATTATAAAGCTTGAAATAATTTTGGAGATCATTTAAGTCCAAATCTTTCATTTAGTGATAGGGACACTAAGCCCTAGAAGGGGCCAATGTCCAAAGGCACGTAGCTAATGAGTGGCAGAGTTGGAGCCAGAATCCATTTTTCTTAACTTTTAGGCCAAATCCTTTTCCATTAAAATGGGCACATTAGCTCCATAAAATAGGGAGACTAATGAAGCTGTTTCCAAGGCCAAAATACCGTTAAGAAAAGAATTTAAAAGTGTTATTTCAACAGCACAAACATATCAGTGAGGCCTCTAGCAATTGGGGATTAGCAGGGCTAATTTTACTTATTTATCAGTCTGGGATTAGAGGTTCCTGTTGGAATGCGCAGCTCAGCATTAGGATCAAACTTTCTGCTTTATACCAGAGTTACACTGGGTCTGCTGCTGCTGCTAAGTCACTTCAGTCATGTCCGACTCTGTGCGACCCCATAGACAGCAGCCCACCAGGCTCCCCCGTCCCTGGGATTCTCTAGGCAAGAACACTGGAGTGGGTTGCCGTTTCCTTCTCCAATGCATGAAAGTGAAAAGTCAAAGTTAAGTTGCTCAGTCGTGTCCGACTCTTAGCAACCCAGTGGACTGCAGCCCACCAGGCTCCTCCGTCCATGGGATTTTCCAGGCAAGAGTACTGGAATGGGGTGCCATTGTCAGGCTAGACCACATAACCTTCCTCAAGGTTGGGTATTAAGTCGTCAGCTCAAACAAACTAGAACTCAAGGTCCTCTTGGTAAACCTAGATGAAAGGATAAAGCAGAAAGTGTTTTATTTTCTCTGTCTCCTATTTTTGCCTTCTGTATCTTCCCTTTCTTTCCTTTGTTTTAGCATGCCAGCACTGGGATACATGGGACATGGGTAAGAAAGGAAAACCAGGAACTAGAGGCTTAAGTGAGGTGTTGGTACCAGGGCAATAGTAAGAAGTCAAGATGTATACATGCGTTCATGGTCAGTTTAAAACCTTGAGTCAGAGGCTAGCTAGATAGTCAGACAAACAGATTGGCAAGGCACAGGTGAAAAGGCCCAGGGAGATATTTAGGAAGCAAAAGCCAAGAAAAAAGAGGCAAAACAAGGTACATTGGGATAAGTAAACAGCTTTCAGTTCAGTTCAGTTTAGTTTAGTCACTCAGTCATGTTCGACTCTTTGTGACCCCATGAACTGCAGCACGCCAGGCCTCCCTGTCCATCACCCACTCCTGGAGTCCACCCAAACCCATGTCCATCGAGTCGGTGATGCCATCCAGCCATCTCATCCTCTGTCGTCCCCTTCTCCTCCTGCCCCTAATCCCTCCCAGCATCAGGGTCTTTTCCAATGAGTCAACTCTTCACATGAGGTGGCCAAAGTATTGGAGTTTTAGCTTCAACATCAGTCCTTCCATTGAACACCCAGGACTGGTCTCCTTTAGGATAGACTGGTTGGATCTCCTTGCAGTCCAAGGGACTCTCAAGAGTCTTCTCCAACACCACAGTTCAAGAGACTATTAGAAGTGGTAAAAACCATTGCCTGAGACTCAAACATCATCACCTGTTATTTTGTTAGGGCACAAAGAGGGCCTGGTGGTAGTTAACTTGGAGTTTATAGGCAGACGTAGATAATGAATCCTCTTGGCTGAGACAGGGAGTGTGTGGTGGGGGAGAAGGCAATCCAGATGCAAGACATTCAGTGTCCTCACATTCATTCATTCACTGAATACATATTTCCTGAGTGCTTGCTATGTGCTTGGTACAGCACTAGGTTCTTGACATTCAATGACTAATGTAACAAAGCCCTTGACCTCCTGTACTTACTAGTACAGACAATAGATGATAAATGAGTAAATGTATGTGTGGAATCCAGTATTCATAAGTGCTCTGAAGTAAAAGCAAAGAAAGAGTGGTGATGAGATGGCACTGGTCTAGATGAGATGGTCAGGGAAGGCTTCTTTGAGGTGTCATTTGAGCAGATGCCCGAGTGAAGGGAACAAAAAGCTTCTCAAATGTCCTTCATCAGGTACCTGATGCTCCCAATCATTTCCACTTTCCCTGCACATAACATTTTTCTAGCCTGTCATCTACCTGTTATTTTACCTGTTGGAAAGCCTTGCTCTCTGGTCTCCAGGATGATGAACATCTAAACTGACTAGGTCTTCCTTCCATTTGATGACACCCCTCAATCCACCCACTATGATAGTGACAGTAAATTCCTGGTCCTTCTCTTCCCTATTTATCATTAGATCATGATCATAATTATTACATAAAGGGAACAGGTAGTGGGTAAGTCAAAACAAGGACTGTAAGCCCTTAGAGTTTGCTGTGGTGGTTTAGTCGCTAAGTCGTGTCTGACTCTTTGCAACCCCACAGACTGTAGACCGCCAGGTTCCTCTATCCATGGAATTCTCCAGGCAAGAATACTGGAGTGGGTTGCCATTCCCTTCACCAGGGGATCTTCTTGACCCAGGGACTGAACCCAGGTCTCCTGCATTGCAGGTGGATTCTTTACTGACTGAGCCACCAAATAAATCCAAGGTAGGCTAGGTTTCTGACCTTTATATTTTTCCTTCAATTGTCACGGCTCAGGAAAGAGGAGAAGAACTCTAACAGTTGAGATCTTACCAGAAAAAAAAGAAAAAACAAACCAGAAATTACTTTGAGTATCTAAAACACAGAGTCTTAGTTCAGGGAGCAGTTGCATGAGTGACAGAGAAGTGGAGAGCCAAACCCAGCCATGTGGCCATCATGCGTGAGTTAACGCAAAGTGAAGGATATGGCAACCCACTCCAGTATTCTTGTCTGGGAAATCCCATGGACAGAGGAGCCTGCTGGGCTACAGCTTATGGGGCTACAAAGAGTCAGACATGACTAAGTTACTGAGCACTAGTCATTACCAGCCCTAGTTTTGAAGGAAGTAGTATTTAACTGTGCCTAAGACTCTACACATGGACATCACCAGATAATCAACACCGAAATCAGATTGATTATATTCTTTGCAGTCAAAGATGGAGAAACTCTATACAGTCAGCAAAAACAAGACCAGGAGCTGACTGTGGCTCAGATCATGAACTCCTTATTGCCAAATTCAGACTTAAATTGAAGAAAGTAGGGAAAACCACTAGACCATTCAGGTATGACCTCAATCAAATCCCTTATGATTATACAGTGGAAGTGAGATAGATTTAAGGGACTAGATCGGATAGATAAAGTGCCTGATGAACTATAGATTGAGGTTCGTGACATTGTACAGGAGACAGGGATCAAGACCATCCCCATGGAAAAGAAATGCAAAAAAGCAAAATGGCTGTCTGGGGAGGCCTTACAAATAGCTGTGAAAAGAAGAGAAGCAAAAAGCAAAGGAGAAAAGGAAAGATATAAGCATCTGAATGCAGAGTTCCAAAGAATAGCAAGAAGAGATAAGAAAGCCTTCTTCAGCAATCTATGCAAAGAAATAGAGGAAACAACAGAGTGGGAAAGACTGGAGATCTCTTCAAGAATATTAGAGATACCAAGGGGGAACATTTCATGCAGATGGGCTCGATAAAGGACAGAAATGGTATGGACCTAACAGAAGCAGAAGATATTAAGAAGAGGTGGCAAGAATACACAGAAGAACTGTACAAAAAAGAGCTTATGACCCAGATAATCACAATGGTGTGATCACTCACCTAGAGCCAGACATCCTGGAATGTGAAGTCAAGTGGGCCTTAAAAAGCATCACTACAAACAAAGCTAGTGGAGGTGATGGAATTCCAGTGGAGCTATTCCAAATCCTGAAAGATGATGCTGTGAAAGTGCCACACTCAATATGCCAGCAAATTTGGAAAACTCAGCAGTGACCACAGGACTGGAAAAGGTCAGTTTTCATCCCAATCCCAAAGAAAGGCAATGCCAAAGAATGCTCTTAACTACCGCACAATTGCACTCATCTCACACACTAGTAAAGTAATGCTCAAAATTCTCCAAGGCAGGCTTCAGCAATATGTGAACCATGAAATTCCTGATGTTCAAGCTGGTTTTAGAAAAGGCAGAGGAACCAGAGATCAAATTGCCAACATCCACTGGATCATGGAAAAAGCAAGAGAGATCCAGAAAAACATCTATTTCTGCTTTATTGACTATGCCAAAGCCTTTGACTGTGTGGATCACAATAAACTGTGGAAAATTCTGAAAGAGATGGGAATACCAGACCACCTGATCTGCCTCTTAATAAATCTGTATGCAGGTCAGGAAGCAACAGTTAGAACTGGTCATGGAACAACAGACTGGTTCCAAATAGGAAAAGGAGTACGTCTAGGCTGTATATTGTCACCCTGCTTATTTAACTTATATGCAGAGTACATCATGAGAAATGCTGGACTGGAAGAAACACAAGTTGCAATCAAGATTGCTGGGAGAAATATCAATAACCTCAGATATGCAGATGACACGACTCTTATGGCAGAAAGTGAAGAGGGGCTAAAAAGCCTCTTGATGAAAGTGAAAGTGGAGAGTGAAAAGGTTGGCTTAAAGCTCAACATTCAGAAAATGAAGATCATGGCATCTGGTCCCATCACTTCATTGGAAATAGATGGGGAACAGTGGAAACAGTGTCAGACTTTATTTTTGGGGGCTCCAAAATCACTGCAGATGGTGACTGCAGCCATGAAATTAAAAGACACTTACTCCTTGGAAGGAAAGTTATGACCAACCTAGATAGCTTATTCAAAAGCAGAGACATTACTTTGCCAACAAAGGTCCGTCTAGTCAAGGCTATGGTTTTTCCCTGTGGTCATGTATGGATGTGAGAGTTGGACTGTGAAGAAGGCTGAGCACTGAAGAATTGATGCTTTTGAACTGTAGTGTTGGAGAAGACTCTTGAGAGTCCCATGGACTGCAAGGAGTCCAATGGACTGCAACCAGTCCATTCTGAAGTAGATCAGCCCTGGGATTTCTTTGGAAGGAATGATGCTAAAGCTGAAACTCCAGTACTTTGGCCACCTCATGCAAAAAGTTGACTCATTGGAAGTTGACTCCTCTGATGCTGGGAGGAATTGGGGGCAGGAAGAGAAGGGGATGACAGAGGATTAGATGGCTGGATGGCATCACTGACTCGATGGACATGAGTCTGGGTGAACTCTGGGAGTTGGTGATGGACAGGGAGGCCTAGCGTGCTGTGATTCATGGGGTCACAAAGAGTCGGACACGACTGAGTGACTGAACTGAACTGAAAGGTCTGAGATCACCCGACTGGAGCTGGAACCATGGTGGACTTGTAAAGGAGATGGGATCACAGAAGGTGGGGCCATAAAGGAGATGCAGAAGCTGCCAGAGTAACCACCAGAGGCAGGGGCTGGGGAAGGGGAGCACCCTTGGATTCTCCCTGTACCCCTTGATGTCTAACTTCCATAGTGCTGTCCATGGGCGAAACACAGGCAGGGATTTGGAAGCCAGGCAAGAAGGCCTGCAGGGGTTATTCCTTCTGCAATACAAAGGAAGAACAGGGGAAGGGCAGGGATAGATCCGAGGTCTGATGGGCTCAGGACTTTAAAGAGCTATAAAATGCTATGGTTTTTCCAGTAGTCATGTATGGATGGGAGAGTTGGACTGTGAAGAAGGCTGAGCACTGAAGAATTGATGCTTTTGAACTGTTGTGTTGGAGAAGACTCTTGAGAGTCTCATGGACTGCAAGGAGATCCAACCAGTCCATTGTAAAGAAGATCAGTCCGGAGTGTTCTTTGGAAGGAATGATGCTGAAGCTGAAACTCCAGTACTTTGGCCACCTCATGTGAAGAGTTGACTCATTGGAAAAGACCCTGAAGATGGGAGGGAATAGGGGCAGGAGGAGAAGGGGATGACAGAGAATGAGATGGCTGGATGGCATCACTGACTCAATGGACATGAGTTTGAGTGAACTCCAGGAGTTGGTGATGGACAGGGAGGCCTAGCATGCTGCAATTCATGGGGTCACAAAGAGTCAGAAAATGACTGAGCAACTGAACTGAACTGAACTGAAAATGTACTCAAATGTTTTTAAGTACCTACTTGGGCCAGGTGCTGTGTTAGAATCTCTCACAAACATTCTTCTTAAATTATCACAAAAGTTCTTTTTGAAGGTAGGAATGATTATTATCCTTTTAAAGATGGAAAAAAAAAAAAAAAAAAAAAAAAACCAACAACAAACCCCGGACCAGAAGGCTTGTGGAATTTTTTGTGGTCAGACACTAAGTATGGTCAAGTCCAGGTTCAAATTGACCTGTGCCTATTTATTAACCTCTTGCTTTTCCACTGTATTCTTGACCCTTGGAACCTGGAGGTTGTGGGGAGGGAGAGAGGGCACATCTCCTTCCTAACTACTCACCCTGAATTTTCACCTCCCCTGTGGTAGCCAGGTTAATTCTGAGTAATAGTCAGAGCCTCTGTACTCCATTCTAACAGTTGAGTGCATGAAAATATAATATTTGACTTAAGTAGAATTTCATTTCAGATAAAATTATTGAGGCTGGAAAAATGACCACATTAATCTATCTTCCTTGAGTAGATTTAAATACTAAATGCTTTCCTTTTCTGTACTGCCGAAGTGAGCATGGATGCCAATGACCACATTTTCAGAGACCAAGACTGATATTGAAGGTGGTGTGTTTAAGAGAAGGTGTGTTTGCTCCGGGCAATGAGGTAAGAAACTAAAAGAGTGAGGGTGGGGCCTTTCCTCCTTAGGTCTCAGGTGGAGCTTCTAGGTTGACAGCAAAATTCTCCTTTCATTTATAAATGGACTTTGTTTGCTCTGGAAGCATCTGAGAGGATAAATATGGGATCCCACAGAAGCCACAATGTTATTTTTGCAGTGTCTTTTCTCATTATAACTTCAAGTGTCTTCTTTCCCTTCCTCCCCAACCTCTTTTTTTGGGGGGCGGGGAGGAGGTTTGTTTCTCATATATGGATGTATGCATGTGTATGATATGTGTATATGAACACACACACAGCGCTAGAAGTTCTAAATAAGAACCCAAAGTGCAAAAGCAGACCCTTTAGATAATCTGTATCTGACATAAAGATGTTTACAGCAATACTTTTCTGACATTTTCCCCCTAGGTGAGATTGTCCCCAAATGTGGTTCAAATGTGGTCAGATTCTATCTTGCAAAAATATGAGACTCTGAAGAACATACAAATTAATTAATGACTAAGTGATATTAGTTAAATATACTTATTTTAAAAGACACTTAACAGCAAGTCATTTTGGTAATTCTAAGAGGCATGTTAATTTTTACCCTGAGAGATATCAGAATGTAACTAATATCTGGGTAAAGAAGCTTATCCACAGTTAAAGTTTAAGGCAAAATCCAAACTTAATAAGCCATGTTGTAGGTATTCTTCCCTGGTAAAGAGAGTAATGTCTCCTCTGCCTAGCCTCCCCCACCCCACTTTGCCAAAGTGTCTATATCTTTATCCCTACAATACTGTGAACGTGTTGGGTTGCAAGGCAAAGGGGAATTAAATCACCAATGGATTTAAGATTGTGAATCAGCTGACCTTAAAATAGGATGATTATTTTCAATTATACAAAAAAAGGTTTTAATGACCCAGTTAACCATGATTGTGTGGCACTCACCTAGAGCTGGATATCCTGGAGTATGAAGTCAGGTGGGCCTTAGGAAGCATCACTATAAACAAAGCTAGTGGAGATGATGGAATTTCAGCTGAGCTATTTAAAATTCTATAAGATGATGTTAAAGCATTTCACTCAAAATATCAGCAAATTTGGAAAACTCAGCAGTGACCACAGGACTGGAAAAGGTCAGTTTTCATTCCAATCCCAAAGAAGGTCAATGCTAATAAATGTTCAAACTACTGTACAATTGTACTCATTTCATATGTTAGCAAGGTTATGCTCAGAATCCTTCAAGCTAGGCTTTAGCAGTATGTGAAGTGAGAACTTCCATATGTACAAGTTGGGTTTAGAAAAGGCAGAGGAACCAGAGATCAAATTGCCAACATTTGTTGGATCATAGACAAAGCAATGGAATTCCAGAAAAACATCTACTTCTGCTTCACTGACAATGCCAAAGCCTTTGACTGTGTGGATCACAACAAACTGGAAAATTCTTAAGGAGATGGGAATATTAGACCACCTTACCTGCCTCCTGAGAAACCTGTATGTGGGTCAAGAAGTAACAGAATCAGATATGGAACAACTGAATGGTTCAAAATTGAGAGAAGAATATGACAAGGCTGTATATTGTCACTCTGTTTATTTATCTTCTATGCAGAGCTGTTGTTCAGTTGCTCAGTTGTGTCTGAATCTGGGACCCCATGAACTGCAGCACACCAAGATTCCCTGTCCTTCACCATCTTCACCATCTCCCAAATGAGTTCGCTCAAATTCACGTCCACTGAGTCAGTGATGCCATCCAACCATCTCATCATCTGTCATCCCCTTCTCCTCCTGCCTTCAATCTTCCCCAGCATCAGGGTCTTTTCCAATAGGTCAGCTCTTTGCATCAGGTGGCCAAATTATTGGAGCATCAGCTTCAGCATCAGTCCTTCAAATGAATATTCAGAGTTGATTTCCTTTGGGATTGACTGGCACTATGCCTAGTACATCATGTGAAATGCCAGGCTGGATGAATCCCAAGCTTTAATCAAGATCTGAGGAAACATCAATAGCCTCACATATGCAGATGATGACACCTTAAGGGCAGCAAGTGAAGAACTAAAGAGCCTCTTAATGAGGGTGAAAGAGGAGAGTGAAAAAGCTGGTTTGAAAATCAGCATTAAAAAACCTAAGATCATGGCATCTGGCCCCATTACTTCATGGCACAAAGAAGGGGAAAAAGTGGAAGCAGTGACAGATTTTATTTTCTTGAACTCCAAAATCAGTGATGACAGTGACTGCAGCAACGAAATTAAAAGATGCTTGCTCTTTGGAAGGAAAGCTATGACAAACCTAGACAGTGTATTAAAAAGCAGAGACATCACTTTGCTTAAAAAGGCCCATTGAGTCAAATCTATGATTTTTCCAGTAGTCATGTGCAGAGAGTTGGATCATAAAGAAGCTTGAGTGCTAAAGAATTGATGCTTTCAAACTGTGGTGTTGGAGAAGACTCAAGAGAGATCTTGGACTGCAAGGAGATAAAACTAATCAATCCTAAAGGAAATCAACCCTGATTATTCATTGGAAAGACTGTTGCTGAAACTAAAGCTCTAATGCTTTGGCCACCTGATGCGAAAAGCCAACTCATTTGAAAAGACCCTGATGCGGGGAAAGATTGAAGGTAAAAGGATAAGGGAGCAGCAGAGGATTGGATGGTTAGACAGCATCACCAACTTAATGGACATGAGTTTGCACAAATTTGAGGAGACAGTGGAGGACTGAGAAGCGTGGCACAGTGTAGTCCGTCGGATGATAAAGAGTCAGACATGACTTAGAAAGTGAACAACAACAACAAATTCTTGATAATGCAGGTAAGCCCCTTGTAGTTATTGGGTCTTTATATATGGAAGAGGAAGGCAGAAGAATTAGTTTCAAAATAACATAATATGGAGAAGACTCAAATGCCATAAGTAGCTTGGAAGATGAAAGGGGGCAACAAGCCAAGGAACATGTACATTCTTTAGAAGCAGCAAAAGGTAAGAAAGCAGATTCTCTTCTAGAGTCTCCAGAAAGAAATATTGACCTGAAGAATTATAAGTAATAAATTTATTTTTTTAAGCCACTAAGTTTCTGGTAATTCATTACAGCATCCATGGAAAAGTAATATACCTTCTAACTCAAATTATGCCTGAAGAATACCTACAAAAGAAGCTTAAAAATAACAGTGTCAGTGTATTAGTTAGGGTAAGTGATATTAGTTGCTGAAACAATCATAACAAACTCTGAAAAGTCTCATGACATAATATAATTAAAATTTATTACTTAACCTGAAGAATCCAGACAGATGTTCTGGTCTGGTCATCTTTCATTCTAGCCATTTGAGGTTTGGTCTTTTTCCATCTTGTGGCTTCAGCTTTCCTGAAGACCTTGAACTCCTTTCCATTCATTGGCAGATGTGGAAGGAGAGAGTGTGTGGAGGATTGTCTTGAAGAGTTCATGAGCCTGGTCTGGAAATGGAATATTGCTTTCACTCATAGTCTATGGCCAGTATAGGTTAATGGGCATATGTAATTGCAAGGGAGGTTAGAAAATGCAGTCTAGTGGTGTGTCCTTGAGCTAAAGGAAATCTGGAATTTGACTAACACATAGCAGTCTCAGCCATAACTGGGCAAGTCTATCTTTTGATAAAATATAAAAAGACAGAGGCAGGGTAAAATAATGAACAAATTCTGATATGAAGTAGATTCCATTAAATGATAGTGAAAAATATAATAGATAAGCAGCAATTAGATCTGATTTTAAACACTTGCTACATCATCCAGTCACTGTATGATTTTTGTAAGTCACTTAATGTCTCTTTGTTTCAGCTTTTTCATCTTAGATACTGAAATAAAAATCTGTTCTGTCTCACACTTTTTCTTTTTGTTCCAGCCTTTGCCATTTTTCAGGTTTTCAGTAAGGAAAGACATTTGATATCAGATTTGTTTGTCTGCATGTACGTGTGCATGTCTAGAAAGTGTCTTCTACTATTTTTACTTATTTGCCCAAACTGACTAGTTCAGTTTTGAAGGCACAGTTTCTTTTCATTAGATGTTATCATACGATATACTCATTTTTGTAGCTTAAATATGGTCAAATAACAGCAATTTCATATAGTTCCTTTAACATATTACCTTAAAATAAAATTTTGGCTTCTCTTGTATAACCCCAAATGAATTAGAAGTCTGTTTCTGATTACTGTAAGTTTTCTCCATTATTTTCCATCACAGCATCCAATTTATTTCATTTTCAGAATTTTGTAATTTATATATATATATTTATTGATTAATGTATCTATTTTTGGAAGACTGTAAACTTCATGAAGGCAGATAGTTTACTTCATTCATTCAACATCTAGTACAGGATACTGAATTATAGGCTCAATAACTATTTCTGAAAATGAAAATTGTGTTGCTTCAAAGTTGTAAGTCTAATTGAGGTGACAATATCATATAGCTTTCAGATCTCATTGGAAATAAATTTCAATATGTATTTTAGATACTATTTCTCAGTTGTTTTACTCTAATTTTTATAAAGTCCAGAATTACTTCTACCTAATACTGAATGCCAACTGAAAATACGGCACAATTTGAATACCATTAAAAAGTAGTGCCTACACTGTGATGACTGGTTTTCCCTGAATTATTTTGAATAGCTAAAGACCAAGATCTTTAAGTCCATAATGATTCAATATTATTAGATGCTGCATATTTTGAGAAAGGACTTGGTAATCACTTAGCTTCTCTTTAGCCAAACTATCTCAGACTGGTGTATATCTATTCAATTTCTAACACCTTCTGAGAAGAAGATGCTATGCGTTTTGGAACCACTTCTAATAATACCACGTATTATCCATCATTGTCAGGATTTTCTTTCTTCTAGTTTAAACCCTAGGTTTCTTTCTTCTTGTGAAGTGAAAATAGCTAATGGCTCTTATCTTTTGGGCAAAAATTCTACAAAGCCCAGAAAATCATCTTTCTATCATCACTAGTTCTCACTGGTTTTGAAATGTTTTGAATTCATTTCTAAAGATCCCCATCTCCAGGCAAAACTGGTAACAAAACAACAACCTTGATGTTGGCGTGCATGTTCAAACATTGCTCTGCCTCAAAGAATTGGAATGCAGTTTACTACTGGGGATAAATTCTGTGAAAATACCTCAACAATCAAAATAAAAGATGAAAAAGAAGAGTATCTTTGGGCCCTGCAGAGAATTAGATCTGATGATATCTGGTGCAAATTGCAGATGTGAACATGTCTAAGGGCAAGAACACAACCAGAATACAGCAGCCCAGAGAGAATTTGTACTTGAAAATGTTCTTGCTCATTTCCTGCAAATCAACAGTCAAAAATACAAAGATGCTGGGTACATTTTTGACTTATATCAGGTACCTGCTTCTTTTTATTTCAATGAACAAAAAGTCCATTTTGTTTTCTTTTTAACTTGTGTATTTTCTGGCTGCTGCTGCTACAATGGATGCTGCTGCTTGGCAAGCAAATGTCAAGAGCTAAAGCAAAGAGGGAACAGAGGCCCAGAGGCTTTGCCTATCAGTGGCTCAGTAAGGCTTATGATAACATTTACAAGAGAAGACTGCCTGCCAAACTAATTTCACAAGAGGTGATGATAATGCTTTCTACTATCAGATCCGAAGTCATATAAACATAGAGTGTTGGGTGCAGGGATAAAATCAGGCACGTGGAAGTCCCCTGGGCAATGCAGCTGCAATAGGGATAGTTTGTGGAGCAGCCCTAGTAATATCTGGTGCAGGGGCAGGCTGATACTGCATTTCTTCATGAAGAAACAAGCTTCTTGGTACATCTTTCTCAAAACACTTCTTTCCATCTTCTGTAACACTTTCTTCTTCTAGGTGATAGGGTCACCTACTGAGTCTGTTTTAATCCATGCTGAATCTTATACCTCTAGCCCCCTAATTGAAAGATTTCCCTAGGGCCCCCTCCTCACCTGTTTTTCATGATCTGTTTACATTTTCTCTCCCAGAATGAACCATGCTCTAGTCTATAGCTATCACTCCAAACCCAGACCTGAGAGATATGGATTTTAATAGATTATAAGTTGGAGTGAACTTCATAGGAATGAGCCACTCTTTTCATCCACCAGAGAACAAATAAAATACATTTAAATGCAAATAAAATACATAACAATCTACACCTCAGGGTAGATGTTCTCTATCTTTTATAGAACCTAAATATAAGCACAGCATTTTGTTTATTGGAAATAAAAACAAAGAAAACTTAAACATATCAATAATACCACCTTTCAAAATAGTGCCCTTAGGAACTAACCCTTCTACATTATTGGTGGGAATGTAAATTGGTACAGCCACTATGGAGAACAGTAGGAAGTTTCCTTAAAAATCCTAAAAATAGAGCTATCAAATGGTCCAACAATCCCACTTCTGGGCATATATCCTGAAAAGATGAAAACATTAATTCAAAAAGACACATGTATCCTAATGTTCATAATAGTTGTATTTACAATGGCAGAGACATGGAAGCAACCTAAATATCCACTGATAGATGAGTAAATAAAGAAGATATCACACACACACACACACAATGTGTTTTAAGAAGTGTTTTGAGAAAAAGACACACACACACACACACACACACACACGATGGATTATTATATAGCCATTAAAAAGAATGGAACACTGCTATTTGCACAACATGGGTGGATCTAGAGATGATCATACTGAGTAAAGTCAAATACAGAAAGGCAAATTTCACATATCACTTATATGTGGAATCTGAAAAAATGATACAAATGAACTTATTTATAAAACAGAAAAAGACTCATAGATATAGAAAATAACTATGGTTACCAAAGGGGAAAGGTGGGAGAAGGGATAAATTAGGAATTTGGGATTAACAGATACACATGACTGTATATAAAATAAATAAACAACAAGGGCTTATAGTATAGCACAGGGATCTTACTCAATATCTTGTAATAACCTATAATGGAAAAGAATCTGAAAAAGAGAAATATATATATATATATATATAACTGAATCACTTTGCTGTACACTTGGAACACTGTAAATTGACTATCAGTTCAGTTCAGTTCAGTCGCTCAGTCGTGTCCGACTCTTTGTGACCCCATGAATCGCAGCACGTTAGGCCTCCCTGTCCATCACCAACTCCTGGAGTTCACTCAGACTCACGTCCATCGAGTCAGTGATGCGATCCAGCCATCTCATCCTCTGTTGTCCCCTTCTCCTCCTGCCCCCAATCCCTCCCAGAATCAGGGTCTTTTCCAATGAGTCAACTCTTCGCATGAGGTGCCCAAAGTACTGGAGTTTCAGCTTCAGCATCATTCCTTCCAAAGAAATCTCGGCTGATCTCCTTTAGAATGGACTGGTTGGATCTCCCTGCAGTCCATGGGACTCTCAAGAGTCTTCTCCAACACCACAGTTTAAAAGCATCAATTCTTTGGCACTCAGCTTTCTTCACAATCCAACTCTTACATCCATACATGATCACAGGAAAAACCATAGCCTTGACTACACGAACCTTTGTTGGCCAAGTAATATCTCTGCTTTTGAATATGCTATCTAGGTTGGTCATAACTTTCCTTCCAAAGAGTAAGCATTTTTTAATTTCATGGCTGCAGTCACCATCTGCAGTGATTTTGGAGCCCTCCCCGCCCCAAATAAAATCAGCCACTGTTTCCACTGTTTCCCCATCTATTTCCCATGAAGTGATGGGACTGGATGCCATGATGTTCGTTTTCTGAATGTTGAGCTTTAAGCCAACTTTTTCACTCTCCTCTTTCACTTTCATCAAGAGGCTTTTTAGTTCCTTTTCACTTTCTGCCATAAGGATGATGTCATCTGCATATCTGAGGTTATTGATATTTCTCTCGGCAATCTTGATTCCAGCTTGTGCTATGCTGCTAAGTCATTTCAGTTGTGTCCGACTCTGTGTGACCCCACAGACGGCAGCCCACCAGGCTCCCCCATCCCTGGGATTCTCCAGGCAAGAACACTGGAGTGGGTTGCCATTGCTATACTTCAATAATAAAAAAATAGCTCCCTTAGGATTCGTCCCCTTACTCCAGCACAGTGGCCATCACTTAATTGCATCCAGAGACATTTATGAACCAGATAAGAGAATTCATATTTTTACTTTAAAGTTATACCCTGACTTGGTTTTAGAAATGTGAAACACAGCTTACATGTTTTATTTATCAGATTTCACTCCAAAATGACTTTTAATTTTTCACATACAAAAAAATCACCGTCAAAATATGCAACATTTCCACCACTGAAGAGGTTATCTAGATCTATAAGGCATTAGGGAGAGCTGTCATCATCTAGATAAATAAGGTGCCAAAGTTAGAATTACTTGGATATTTCATGGGAGTGTGGGTTTTGGTCAACACTATCCAGATAACTTACTGATTTTCTTCCATAATGCACAGTGTGTTCTGACTTTGTTATGGTTATTATTTCTTGGCAGGTAATCAGTTTTTCCACATTTTGTCATTTAAAAGATAATCATGTAAGTCATATAACATAAAGGTCCAGATCCTCTAGAAGCATGGCAGAAGCACACACACGCACACAAATTGAAGTTCTCTCCAAAGTCCATGCCTTCATGTTTATAGAAACATAACATTATACCTGGACTTCTGAAACCTAACAACTAAAATAGAGAACAGACTGATGGAGGATCTGATGTATTCTTCACACTCATGACTACTCTACAGTAAAATCTATTGTTAGTTGAAGATTTACATTATGCAATAATTAATATCATATTGTCACTGCAGATGGTGACTGCAGCCATGAAATTAAAAGACGCTTACTCCTTGGAAGGAAAGTTATGGCCAACCTATATAGCATGTTCAAAAGCAGAGACATCACTTTGCCAACAAAGGTTCGCCTAGTCAAGGCTATGGTCTTTCCTGTGGTCATGTATGGATGTGAGAGCTGGACTGTGAAGAAGGCTGAGCGCCGAAGAATTGATGCTTTTGAACTGTGGTGTTGGAGAAGACTCTTGAGAGTCCCCTGGACTGCAAGAAGATCCAACCGGTCCATTCTGAAGGAGATCAATCCTGGAATTTCTTTGGAAGGAATGATGCTAAAGCTGAAACTCCAGTATTTTGGCCACCTCATGCGAAGAGCTGACTCATTGGAGAAGACTCTGATGCTGGGAGGGATTGAGGGCAGGAGGAAAAGGGGACGACAGAGGATGAGATGGCTGGATGGCATCACTGACTCGATGGATGCGAGTCTGGGTGACCTCCGGGAGCTGGTGATGGACAGGGAGGCCTGGCGTGCTGCGGTTCCTGGGGTCGCAGGGAGTCGGACACGACTGAGTGACTGATCTGATCTGATCTGTGGTGTCTGTTGACAACAAAGGTCTGTCTAGTCAAGGCTATGGTTTTTCCAGTAGTCATATATGGATGTGAGAGTTGAACTATAAAGAAAGCTGAGTGCTGAAGAATTGATGCTTTTGAACTGTGGTGTTGGAGAAGACTCTTGAGAGTCCCTTGGACTGCAAGGAGATCCAACCAGTCCATCCTAAAGGAGATCAGTCCTGAATATTCATTGGAAGGACTGATTCTGAAGCTGAAACTCCAATACTTGGCCACCTGATGTGAAGAGGGTACTCATTTGAAAAGACCCTGATACTGGGACAGATTGAAGGCAGGAGGAGAAGGGGATGACAGAGGATGAGATGGTTGGATGGCATCACCCACTCAATAGACACAAATTTGAGTAAACTCTGGAAGTTGGGAGGCTTGGCATGCTGTAGTCCATGGGGTCACAGAGTAGGACACGACTGAGCGACTGAACTGAACTGTGGTATCTGCACAATTAACACAAGAACACGTATAGTTTTATAAATGTTAGAAATAGTTAAACCTTGATCGTATCTGCTACCTTGATGGATAAAAGAAAAAGGACAGAAACAAAAAAAGCAAAAAATCAAAAGGGCTTTGTGGTGTGTCATACCACATATGGAGGTAATCTATTACTTTTCACTGACTTCCAGAACAGCCATTCTTGGGCTTCCCTGGTGGCTTAGTGTAAAGAATCCGCCTGTCAGGAGACATGGGTCTGATCCCTGATCCATGGAGCAACTAAGCCAGTGCACCACAACTATCAAGTCTGTGCTCTACTGCTTGGGAGCTGCAACCATGGAAACCCATGCTCCTAGAGGCCGTGCTCTGCAGCCAGAGAAGCTACTGCGATGAGAAGCCCAAGCACTGCAGCTAGAGAAAAGCCCACACAGCAATGAAGACCCAGCGCAGACAAAAACAAACAAATTAATAAAATTATTAAAAACATGACCATTCTTGAATTCTTCCTAAATGAGGCAGTTATATTTTATATGAAAATATCTACTCCAGAGAAGGAGAGTTATTTAAAGCTTATTTCATATTGTATTTCAATTACAGACAACTAAGAAATACTCATGCATTTATCAAAACCTATTTTGCCTTTATTATTAATGGAATTGATAATCAGGATTCATTGTCCTCTGAATAATTCTGTTAATTAAAAAAAAAAAGACTACAGTTACATTGTTCTGCTGTTTACTTATCTCCAGGTTTAAAAGGCCTACTACTCTAACTTATTTTTCAGGTGTACTTTTGAAACCCTTTTAACAACATTTTTTTGACTCTTTCACAAGCTTTGCTTATCTTAAAATAGACCTGGTTTTAGTTAATAGTCTCCAAATTGTTAACAAATAAAGAATTGACATTATTTGTCTTTCCCAAGCTCTTGGTAGCACAATCTAGAAGGCTGGCTAAGGGTTAGGCAGTGTGTTATGTCCATAAGTCAATAAGAGAATAATTAGCTAAAACTATAAATTCACAATTGGAGTTTCATTTGTGTTGAATCAAGTAAAATAAAGTAGTATATGGCTTTGCAGAAAGAAAACATCTTTGAATTAGAAAGGTGAGGGTGGTGGTGGAAGGGGATGGTCAAAGACAGACTCGTTGGAAGAACCTAAATGTTTCAAGGATAGACATTCTATTCGTATTCTCACTGATGGAGCCGAGACTCTGGAAAGTTAAGGGGAGACATCAGAACATGTTTGTGTGCAGATGGAAATGCTCCAGAACAGACGTGATAATTACAGTCACAGTGACTGAGGAGGTGAGAGGGAATGGGGTCCAGGTGGAGGACTGGATTTTGACACAGCAGTGATACTAAGCTCAATGTAGCTGAAGAGATGCAGAGTTAGGGTACTGAATGCAGTTATAATTGGATAGATTTGATGGTGGAAGGCTGACGGTGAGTTCTTCTATTATCTCTGTAAATATCATCTCTGAGAATGATGGGAATGTTGGGGGAGTAGGAGATTTGAGGGTAGAGAAAAAAATGTGAACTAGTATTTTAGAATAGGAAGGTGAATAAACGAGACTTGTGTGATAGGGTTGCCTGTTTGAGGTTAGTGGTCATGAATTTAAAGTGAGCTCAATCAACACAGTTGTGTTCTTGGGTGGACAGGGAAGTCTCAATTATAGCAGTTAATGCCTTTAATTATTATCATATGAGAGGTATTTCTCTTTGTCCATTGGCTGTTTGTATAACCTTTGGTCTTGGACAAGGAATGTCCAGGCCCACTGCTGTCTGGAATCATAACCTTGGATGGTATCACAGCTGACAAGCGATTACAGACACAGGAGGAGAGGCCTGGAGGAGAGAGGTGGTTTTCTCCTAGCTGGAGTAGGCTCCCCACAGGCTGAAGATAAGGGGGCTAGAGGGAGGCCAGGTTACAGGTCAAGAAGCAGGAAGGAAAGGTTTTGGGATGAATAGCCGACCCCATCTTACCCTAGACAGTGTGGCTCCATCCTATTGTTGATTCTGGGAGTGAAATGGTTTCCCTGGTGACTGGAGGCTGTTTATTCAGTCAGGCGAAAGAAACAAATATGTTCATGCTATGGCAAGCGTACAATAAGCTTTCCTTAACACCTTCTGTATCATCACATTCTCCCGGACCTTCTTCCATCCAGCTGCCCTATTTCTGCTCTTTTTCTCCATGACTGCATGTTTCCTTCTACAGTCAGACCCACATTTGGGGCCCTTCTCTAAGGCTCTTCCTTGATTCTGTCCGATGGTCCTCTTACTCTAAGAAAGAATAACCATTCTCTCGGTTCTAGCTCCCTCTTAAGTTCTAACCCTGTGTTTCCAAATAGTCTTTGGACATTTCTAGAGAGATAAACAGTAATTCATCAGTTGTTCAAAGTTGAAACCTATACTGTTCCTCCTTTCCAGTTTTCTACACTGAATTACACTGTTAATTAGAGTCCCTTGGACTGCAAGGGGATCAAACCAGTCAATCCTAAAGGGAATCAACCGTAAATATTCACTGGAAGGACAAATGCTGAAGCTCCAAATGCTGGCCGTTGATGTGAAGAGCTGGATCACTGGAACAGACCCTGATGCTGGCAAAGGTTTAAGGCAAAAACAGAAGAGGGCGGCAGAGGATGAGATGATTAGAGAATCACTGACTCAATGGACATGAATTTGCACAAATTCTGGAAGATAATAGAGGGCAGAGGAATCTGGTGTGCTGCAGTCCCTGGAGTGGCAAAGAGTCAGACATGATTTAGCAGCTAAGCAACAACATCACTGAATTATAGAGCTACCGCTCTTACAGTCCTCCAAACAGAACTTTGTAACGGTCACGGCTTCGTACTTCCCTTTCTCCATCACGTGCAGTCTACCCATAAGTCTTGCTCATTCCACTTAGGCAACGCCATTTTTCTCCATCCCTTTGCCATTTTCCTCAGGACCTAAAATACTTCTCTCAAGAACTATTTTATAGCTTCGTAACCTTTCACGACTGAGTGACTTCACTTTCACTTTTCACTTTCATGCATTGGAGAAGGAAATGGCAACCCACTCCAGTGTTCTTGCCTGGAGAATCCCAGGGACAGGGGAGCCTGGCGGGCTGCCATCTATGGGGTCACACAGAGTCAGACACGGCTGAAGCGACTTAGCAGCAGCAACTTGTCTCCTAAGCTTTTTAGTCCCTCTGCTGTAGGCCTTCATACTATCACTCAAGCTACCATTCATGGCATCCCACTGCTGCCAAATCAAGTCCAACCTCCTTAACGTAGCACTTAGGATTTTCAGTTATCTGTTTAGTCTTTCTAGCCTTATTTTAATTAATATATGTACACTCACCACATTAGTGGCATGACAGACTACACTTCTGTCCTGGCATCTCCTGTTCTGTTTTCCCCACGTCCTTTCTCATTCCATTGCTTTCACAATCATTTCTTTCTCCTCTTACAATCCTCCTCCAATCAAACATTCCTGATACCCTAGATAAATTGTAGATTATATCACAATATATAGTTTCTGTCTATAGCTGTAAAATAATTATGTAAAATACACAGAATGTGACAAATAAGGTAATTGGCTTAAAAATATCATATAATTACACAGACAGATGTTTTCAAGTCAATCATGTTTTAGTTTTTCATTATGGAAGAAATACTAGCATGCTGAATAAAATTTGAGAAAAAACAGATAGGAAAGAGAAAGCTATAGCCCATGGAGCAGTCAACATAATACAACCACAGTTAGGATACTGGTAAGTTTCTTTTTTCAGATGTTTCTAGTTGAAAACATCATGCCCAGGATTCTACCATGTTCCTAGCACAATGATGAATGCATCAAAAATTATCCCACTTCCGATGATTTTGATTTGAATCTGTTGGGAACACAAAACTGTGCTTTATTGTTGTTTTGATATTATCAACTTAATAAAAGGACCAAATCATTTTTGCCCAAAGCAACCAAATTAAATCTACAGAATCCATAAAAGATAAATTCGGCCAAACTCTTGAAGGTTTGACTTTCTCACCTTTCTCTTTGAAGACATTTTGACTATTGTGCTAGTCTATTAGGGCTGCCGTAAAACACCGGAGAAGGCAATGGCACCCCACTCCAGTACTCTTGCCTGGCAAATCCCATGGATGGAGGAGCCTGGTGGACTGTAGTCCATGAGGTCGCTAAGAGTCAGACACGACTGAGTGACTTCACTTTCACTTTTCACTTTCCTGCATTGGAGAAGGAAATGGCAACCCACTCCAGTGTTCTTACCTGGAGAATCCCAGGGACGGGGGAACCTGGTGGGCTGCCGTCTGTGGGGTCTCACAGAGTCGGACACGACTGAAGTGACTTAGCAGTAGCAGCAACAAAACACCACAGGCTTCCTGGCTTAAATGACATTTATTTTCTCACAAGTCTGGAGGCTGAAAGTCCAGGATCAAGGTGTTAGCAAGTTTAGTATCTTCCTAGGCCTCTTTCCTTTGTAGATAGCGCCTTTTTGCTGTGTCTTCACCTAGCCTTTTAGAGTAGGAAATGGCAACCCACTCCAGTATTCTTGCCTAGAAAATTCATGGAGAGGAGCCTGGTGGGCTATGGTCCACGGGGTCGCAAAGAGCTGGACATGATTGAGTACACACATTCACACACACGCACACACATACCGGCCTTTCCTCTGTGCGTATCCCTGGTGTCTCTCTTCTTATAAGGACATTGGTCATATTGGATTAGGGCCCCAGTCTTATGATTTCATTTAATCTTAATTACCTCCTTAAAGGCCGTATCTTCAAGAAAGGAATCCTCCTACACTATTGGTGGAAATGTAAATTGGTGTAACCACTATGAAGAGCAGTATGGAGTTTCCTTAAAAAACTAAAAATAGAGCAACCATATGACCCAGCAATCCCACTCCTGGACATATTTCCAGAGAAAAACATCACCCCAAAGAATACATGCACCCCAATGTTCATCGCAACACTGTTTACAATAGCCAAGACATGGAAGCAACTTAAATGTCCATCAATAGAGGAATGGATAAAGAAGATGTGGTACATATCTACAATGGAATATTAGCCATTAAAAAGGATGAAATAATGCCATTTGCAGCAACATGGATGACCTAGAGTATCATACTGAGTGAAGTAAGTCAGACAGAGAAGGAGAAATATTGAATGCCATCCTTTTTTAAAAAGATTATTTTTAATTGGAGGATAATTGCTTTAGAATATTGTGTTGGTTGGATTCTGCCTCACATCAACATGAATCAGCCATAGATATGCATATGTTTGCCTCCCTCCCACCTCCCACGCCGTCCCACCTCTCTAGGCTGCCATAGAGCACCAGATTTGAGCTCCCTGTGTCATACAGCAAATTTCCACTGGCTATCTAATTTGACATATGGGAATATATATGTTTCAATGTTATGTTTTCAATTTGTCCCACTCTCTCCTTTTTCCCCACCCTTGTGTGGAATCTAAAAAGAAATGATACAAATGAATTTACTTACAAAACAGAAAGGGACTCAGAGACAAAGAATAAACTTATGGCTGCTGGGGGGAAGGGATGGTTAGGGAGTTTGGGACAGACGTGTATACACTGTTATGTTTAAAATGAAGTGTAGCACAGGGGAACTGTTGCTATGTGGTAGCTTGGATGGGAGAGGAGTTGGGGGAGGATGGATCCATGTATATGTATGACTGAGTCCTTTCACTGTTCTCCTGAAACTATCACAACGCTGTTAATTCGCTATACCCTAGTATAAAATAAAAAGTTTTAAAAAAGATTCGATCTCCAAATATTGTCACAATGGGGAGTTAGGGCTTCAACATATAAATTTTGAGGGAATGTAGTTCAGTCCATCAGATCAGATCAGATCAGATCAGTCGCTCAGTCGTGTCCGACTCTTTGCGACCCCATGAACTGCAGCACGCCAGGCCTCCCTATCCATCACCAGCTCTTGGAGGTCACCCAGACTCACATTCATCGAGTCAGTGATGCCATCCAGCCATCTCATCCTCTGTCGTCCCCTTCTCCTCCTGCCCTCAATCCCTCCCAGCATCAGAGTCTTCTCCAATGAGTCAACTCTTCGCATGAGGTGGCCAAAATACTGGAGTTTCAGCTTCAGCATCATTCCCTCCAAAGAAATCCCAGGGCTGATCTCCTTCAGAATGGACCGGTTGGATCTCCTTGCAGTCCAAGGGACTTTCAAGAGTCTTCTCCAACACCACAGTTCAAAAGCATCAATTCTTCGGCGCTCAGCCTTCTTCACAGTCCAGTTCTCACATCCATACATGACCACAGGAAAGACCATAGCCTTGACTAGGCGAACCTTTGTTGGCAAAGTGATGTCTCTGCTTTTGAATATGCTATCTAGGTTGGCCATAACCTTCCTTCCAAGGCGTAAGCGTCTTTTAATTTCATGGCTGCAGTCACCATCTGCAGTGATTTGGGAGCCCAGAAAAAGAAAGTCTGACACTGTTTCCACTGTTTCTCCATCTATTTCCCATGAAGTGATGGGACCAGATGCCATGATCTTCGTTTTCTGAATGTTGAGCTTTAAGCCAACCTTTTCACTCTCCACTTTCACTTTCATCAAGAGACTTTTGAGTTCCTCTTCACTTTCTGCCATAAGGGTGGTATCATCTGCATATCTGAGGTTATTGATATTTCTCCCGGCAATCTTGATTCCAGCTTGTGTTTCCTCCAGTCCAGCGTTTCTCATGATGTACTCTGCATATAAGTTAAATAAACATGGTGACAATATACAGCCTTGACGTACTCCTTTTCCTATTTGGAACCAGTCTGTTGTTCCATGACCAGTTCTAACTGTTGCTTCCTGACCTGCATACAGATTTCTCAAGAGGCAGATCAGGTGGTCTGATATTCCCATCTCTCTCAGAATTTTCCATAGTTTATTGTGATCTACACAGTCAAAGGCTTTGGCATAGTCAATAAAGCAGAAATAGATGTTTTTCTGGAACTGTCTTGCTTTTTCGATGATTCAGCGGATGTTGGCAATTTGATCTCTGGTTCCTCTGCCTTTTCTAAATCCAGCTTGAACATCAGGAAGCTCACGGTTCACATATTGCTGAAGCCTGGCTTGGAGAATTTTGAGCATTACTTTACTAGCATGTGAGATGAGTGCAATTGTGCTCAGTCCATAACACCTATGAAAACTTACCCTGGCCTCCTCAATACATGACGAAATATACTGACAGATATCTCATTTTCCCCCTTTGCTCTGCTAATAATCTGGATTTGAAATAAACAAATGTAAAATGCTGCCCTGAGTTTATGTAATATCAAATTGGAAAATTCGGAACCATTTCATATGGTTGAACATCCAAGCTGAATGTATGGCAAAACCAATACAATATTGTAAAGTAATCAGCCTCCGATTAAAATAAATAAATTTATATTAAGAAAAGAAATTTTGCTTCAAGTAAAGTTGTGAAAATGTTTCCTTTTTTAAACAAAATAAACACCTAAGACTGTCGGTTACTTTAATTGAATTTGGTCACAGTTCACACCGATGCAAGAGGGAGGCCGTGTCAGTCTGGCAGCATGGCAGCTGCAGTCACAGCTTTGCTCATTCAAGTTTCCAGTGCATCCAAAGTAGCAGTATCTCCCTTCCAAGAGATACTTTCATATTGGATTCGACACAGAGAGCCCATCCTGTCCTGATATGGGGAAGGTACTGACATTTCCTAAAACAGTGTGCTCTCCCCTGAGGATGCCAACAAACTCTGAAGATGGGATCAAGAAGAGTATCTGAACCTCTGATTTCTAAAAAGTAGAGAGAGTGCTCCACACAGAGTGATTGGTGGATGCACTTTGCCATCACCAGTGGAGATGCGGAGAAGCAAAGCCATACATTGCGTATCACTGGGAGGAGAAAGCCAGTCAAGAATTCAGATAATAAAGGCTCTCAAAGAAGCCAAACACAAGCGAAACACCCAGCTGATCACACTGGAAGAAAAATTTACAGCATAGCATTTGGTTCTTGGACTTGTTGGTTTGATTGGTGAACTCCCTTAAGTTGGAATCTTGATGTTGGTAGAGCTGCACAGAGATGACATTGGCTGGGAGATAAAAGAGTGGGAGCAGTGATCAACTGTGCATCACCAGCCAGTCTTCAGTACATAGGAAAACCTTTATTTCAGAGGCTCCAAGAAAGGTGTTTATAATAAAGGCAATGAAATCAGTGTACTTATGATTGCTATGGAATAAAAGCAGGATATATTATTAGATGCCCCAGAGGTCTTCAAATCTCACTTTACAGTTATTCTGGAGCTCTTTCCTTCAAAAATCTTGCAGGAATTAAAAAAATCCAAATACATTAAACAGAATAAGTTTCATCTTTGTTTCCTGGCAACTTTCATAGAGAGGCACTAATAAACAATAAGATGATCCCCCATCAGAAATTTGGAAAGAGAGAGAGAAGAAATGCCAGAAGCCAGGACAACCTAAAGCCAGATAATCACCTAGAATTGACTGTAGATTATTATTATAGTGACCTTCTCAATGCCACATGCAGTATTAGTTTTTTTTTATCAAGCCACTTGTCAAATGGCATCACAATGCTAACATTTTCACAAGGCATTCCTTGGCAACAAATTATCTTTTGCTTCTTCTTTTTTTTAATAAATGGAAAACATAGAATTCATATTTTTCTAAAAGATAAACATGTGATTCACTTACCACCGTGCTGTCTCTAAAATAACTCTGGGTCAGTACGTGAACACTGTTCCATTCACTGTCATCACAATATTCTTTAAGTACCCACTTTCAGGTGTAGAACTGCAGAACAAGGTAACAGCCAGGTCACGTGGTGGTTTTAGTTTACCCTCTCTAACATGCAATTTCATTTACCAGAAAAATGTGCATGTGTGCTCTGTGCGGCCCTATGGACTGTAGCCTGCCAGGTTCCTCTGTCCACAGGATTCTCCAGGCAAGAATACTGGAGTGGGTTTCCATGCCCTCCTCCAGGGGATCCTCCTGACCCAGGGATCTTACCCATGTCTCTTATGTCTCCTGCATTGGCAGGTGGGTTCTTTACTACTAGTGCCACCAGGGAAGCCCTACCAAAAAATAAGTGACTCTTAATGATGAATTCAGTAACAGTGGATGTGGAAGCATTTACAGATTCAGGATCAGGTTAGGTTTTGCACCAAGAAATTAAATCACTGAAATGACATTTTATTTTTTAATAGGAATTGGGCAAGTAGAAATGTCTCACTATATTTTCTAATTTCACTTAATACCTGGTTCTTCTGTGTAAGCAGCAAGTGGAAAAGGTTGTAGAGACTGTAGATTCTGGTAAGTCTTCTGAATTTCTTCTCAAGTCAGTTTTGTAAAACCAATAAAGCTTATATTCTACCAAGTTTCACTGTGACATAAAATTAAAGCTATTCACTACTGGCCTTCATAGAGCGTTGCATCCTGAAGCCAAATGCCCTTTGACTTTACTATGATATCAGTGGGCATCTGGCCAAGGAAGGCCAGTGAAAACTGACCCTCTTGCAATGAGTTATAGATGAGGCATTCATCCTGTCATTCTTCATTACAAATATAGCATGAGGAATGGGGTTCAAGTGGAGCAAGACCTATCTGGAATGTGGGCATGGGGCACACACTACTCCTGGACATAATTGGGACACATGAACATTTTTAAGTTGATAGCCCCAATTTGGATAAGGTTCTAGAATCTTCACAGATGATTTAATTCAAAATCTCTTGTTGAATTTTCACTTAGTTTTCAAAATTCAGCTCAAGTAGCTCTTCTATGGCGCAGCCTTTGTGAATTCTTTCCTTTCCTGCATCAAGGCATTCTTTCCTTTTTGCATTCATTGGCTCTATATATAACTCCATTGCAGAACTCATCCCATTAAAAACAACAACAACTGTGTGTTTACTTGTCTGTCTCTTCCAGTAGACTGTGAACGCATAGAGGGCAAAGGTTTTTTCTCATTTGTCTTTGTAGTGACAGAATCTAGCACCATGCCATGCGCTTTAGAAGACTAATTGAAATCTGATGCTGATAACAACACAGTCAACTTTCCCAGAATGTGGAAACTGTGAACATACTCCTGGATATCTCCTCTAAAAAAAAAAAAAAAAATAGAATACCAAGAATTCATAATGCTTCCACACATACCACTGAAATATACCAGCTATTAATTATAAAAAAGATTAATATAGAAAATAAGAAAAATAAATGTGTTTCAATCAAGGAAGAACAAGATGAGACATGAAATTGAGATATGGGGAATGGTGAATTTTTTAAAAGAGTATTTTCAGTATTTAGGATGGACAGTGCTTATCTGGATTTCTCATCTGTTACAGATATGACTGGTGATTACATGAATATCTGGAAGCAACTGGCCTCATTAGGAGATCCATCCATCCTGTCAGTCTGTTAGGTCCTTGATAACTGTGCCATGTTGGAAGGATCTGGATTGTGAGGCACTAGGAAAGCTCTTATGAGTTTTCCTTTAAATTTAAAAATTTTAAAAATTATTTCTTTAAAAATCCCACCTCTAGTACAGGTATAACCACACATCATTACTGCAGTACCAGAGAAAGAGGGGGTTCATCTCACTAAGTTTAGTTATCGGTTTACATCTCTTTGGCTTAATTGTCCCTTTTGGTATTAAGAGCCACCAGTGAACAGTCGGTGGAAAAGGTCCAAGGAAATACAGCAAAGGGGAAAGCAGAGTGAGATGAAAACATGAAGATCATTGTAGGAAAAAAGAGGCTGCCAGGTTTCACAAGACAAATGTAGAAACTCTGAAAAATGTTTCAGTGAAAAAAAGGTAATGGAGAACTACCAGTATCTAATTGAGAAAAAGTCATCTATTGTTAGAGTTTTCATTTTATTTTATTAAAAGAATAACTTAAGTAAAGAAGATAGGATCGATTCTATTTTCTTTATTATTTTTTCACTTTAAACACTATTTCCTAAATTCAGTGTATTTTACTATTGTGAACTGTTATCCCCTGAATGTGTTAAAATAAATTTTATTTAGCATTTTTCATTATAATGTAAGGCTTCCCTGGTGGCTCAGTTGATAAAAAATCCACCTGCAATGCAGAAGACCTAGGTTCGATACCTGTGTGGGGAAGATCCTCTGGAGAAGGAAATGGTAACCCACTCTAGTCTTCTTGCATGGAAAAATCCCATGGACAGAGAAGCCTGGCAGGATATAGTCCATGGGGTTGCAAAGAGCTGGACATGACTGAGCATCTGAGCATATTATAATGTAAGTGTTATAAGGCAGGAATTTTGCTCTATTTTGCTTGTTCCTCATTCTCATAATTTGAATAGTATCTAGCACATAGTAGGCACTCAATAAATATTGAATGTGTGTGCATGTGTGTGCTCAGTCTTTCACTATCTCCCGGAGTTTGCTCAGACTCAGGTCCATTGAGTCGGTGATGCCATCCAATCATCTCATCCTCTGTTGCCCCCTTCTCCTGCCCTCAGTCTTTCCCAGCATTAGGGTCTCTTCTAGAGAGTTGGCTCTTTATATCAGGTGGCCAAAATATTGGAGCTTCAGCTTCAGATTCAGGCCTTTCAGTGAATATTCAGGGTTGTTTTCCTTTAGGATTGACTGGTTTGATCTCCTTGCTGTCCAAGGGACTTTCAAGAGTTTTCTCCAGCATCACAGTTTGAAAGCATAAATTCTTCAGCAGTCAGCTTTCTTTATGGTCCAACTCTCACATCTGTTGGTCCAGCACCACAATTTGAAAGCCCACCAGGCTCCTCTGTCCATGTAATTTTCCAGGTAAGAATACTGGAGTGGGTTGTCACTGGGTGCGATCCTCCCCACCCAGGGACCCAACTCGGTCTCTTGCATCTCCTGCATTAGCAGACAGATTCTTTATCTCTAGTGCCACCTGGGAAGCCCCTAAGTTATAACTCGGTATTTGAGATGGAAAATTCTGAGGCATCTGGAAGGTAAAAATCTCTCACCACATCTCACACTGTAGCTACATAAAACTCTTTTCTGGTCCCAGCATATGCCAGCTTTGTTTTAGTTTGTACCTGTTTCTCCCTAGATCATCGTTTCTTTACTGTTTCATCTAGTTACATCCCACGCATCCTTCTGAACTCTGCTCTTCTGCACACTCCCATCATTCCCTGTTTTTGCCACTGTTGTCACACAGGTCACACTGTCTTTTAGTCATCTGCGTCCTTGTTGGTTTCCCTGTTAGACTATGATCCATTTGAGGTCAGTGTCTATCTATTTTGTTTCTGTGGCTCCAGGGCTATAGTCATGACTGGAATAGGGCAGGAAATAAATATTTGGTAAGTTACTAAGTGAATAGCAGATCTTTTCAGAAATCTAAATGATGACTTTTGAACAGCCCTCCCACTTAAGACAACAGACACCGACTCCTGGACATGTTCATTTTTCAGAGAAGAGGAGGCTATAATTGGGAAGAGGAGGAGAAAGCAATACTAATGATTATAATGAGATAATGGATAAAGAAAATTGGAGACTGGCCAGTGCATCTTGATGCCGGAGCCACAAGGTGATGGGATTGGCAACTGCATCACAAACATTGGCTGTTAGCAATCTCCAAAGTTAATGGCCACTCCCAAAGAAGAGAAGCAACCAGCCTTCTCCCTGCCACTGATGTATTTGGCTAATTATCCACACTACTCTCCTACTTTTGCAAGAGTGTTGTCAGCTCCACACACACACACACACACACACACACACACACTCTCACATTCTCATTGTCCTAGATAATCAGCAGTTTCAGCTAGTTCCCTCTATCCTTACTTCTTGATCTGAAGGCTTAACTTTTTAAATCTGAAAATAAAAGGTAAAATGTATTCCTTTCATGGAAAATGGCAAGTCACTCTGTGTGTGCATATATGCATGCTAAGTCACTTCAGTCATGTTTGACTCTTTGTGATCCTGTGGATTATAGCCCACTAGGCTTCTCTGTCCATGGAATTCTTCAGGCAAGAGTACTGGAGTGGGTTACCACGTTCTCCTCCAAGGAATCTTCCTGACCCAGGGATCAAAACTGCGTCTCCTGTGTCTCCTGGACTGAAAGGTGGGCTCTTTACCACTAGTGCCACCTGGGAAGCCCAGATGGCTGGAAATCTTTGGAATGGAAGTGTAAGAAATCTAATGAGTGTGAAGCTCAACATGCATGTAAAGAAGCTACACTAATTTACATGCATAACCATGAAATGTGTTGTTAACTGTTTTACTGTCATGAAGCCTGTTAAAGGAGAGAGAGGGATTTTCAGTTGATTATTGACTTAAACGTTTCTTTTGAGGTATCAGTATCATCGTTTTACATGCAAAGTTAAGGGACTAGTTTTTTACCATAAATTTTGGCATAGTATTCCAGGTGGATGACAAGATCTTAGTTATGGTCTCTGGGCCTGGGTAGCCAGCCTTCTAGCTGGTCTTATTTGGGCTTTGGCCCTCTCTGCAATCAGACTGGAATGGGGAGCTGGGTTCATTATTATTATTAGTTTCTATTTATTGAGCACTCAGGATGGGTCAGGCATTGTTGTAAATACTTTCACATATAATTTTATTTACTCATTACAACAAAACTATGAGGTGACTATTGTTAATCATCTCAATTTTACTGGTTTGAAAACTGAGTCTTGAGTAGGTTAATTTGCCCAGTTATTCACACAGTAAATGGTGAAGCTGGGTATTATTAATTTCAAAGACAATTAGTTCTTTCATACATTGCTTTTTTTGCTTTCCAAGTTGTCTTTCAGCTCCAGCTGTGGATAGAGAGAAGTAGGAACACCAAACTGTGTATGTGTATAGGGAAGCAGGGAGGGTGGGAGTTTTTTTTTTTCCTTTTTTTAAAATATATAAAGCCTGCCCTTGGCTCAGTCCCAACAAGATTCCTTAATCTATGCTTGATACTTTGGATGACTTTAAAATATGAAAGTCTCAAAGATGACCAAATTCCCTGCAAAAAAAAAAAAAGCCAAAAACAACAAAATAGTCTGAGAATCTGAGAACTGAAAATACATTCTGTAGTAGAAGGGAATAGAAACTAACAGCATGTGAAAAATTCTAAAATTGGTTTACATCAAAGAAAAATGTAAAGCAATCATCCTTCAATAAAAAAATATAGTAATTAAAAAAAAATCAATGACCTTTTTCTCCTCAATGACCATTTTCTCCTCAAATGACTCTTTGCAACCCCATGGACTATAGCATGCCAGACTTCTCTATCCTCCACTATCTTCCATAGTTTGCTCAAATTCATGTCCATTGAGTCAGTGATACTATCTAACCATCTCATCCTTTGCTGCCAAAATAAGAGATTAACAGTATAAAACATTCAACAACATAACATTTTTCAAAGATGGACGTAAGAAGACTTGAAATTGAAGAAAGTGGAACCAGTAATTTGTAGAAAAGTTTGGATAACTGTTTTAAAAGTAAAAAATGTTAACACAAAACTGAAGAATAGGAAAGAGGATAACCATCATAATGGAGAGATTACAAAGTTCCAATCTGTGAGGTTATACATAATCCCTTTTGCTGCTGCTGCGTGGCTTCAGTCGTGTCCGACTCTGTGCGACCCCATAGACGGCAGCCCACCAGGCTTCTCGTCCCTGGGATTCTCCAGGCAAGAACACTGGAGTGGGTTGCCATTTCCTTCTCCAATGCATGAAAGTGAAAAGTGAAAGTGAAGTCGCTTAGTCGTGTCCGACTCTTAGCAACCCCATGGACTGCAGCCTACCAGGCTCCTCTGTCCATGGGATTTTCTAGGCAAAAGTACATGCCATTGTCTTCTCTGATAATCCCTCTTATTATACTTTAAATGTGTATAGGATACGTAGTGATATCACCCTCTACGGTTCTATTACTGATTTGTAACTTATTTGCTTTTGATAAGTTTTGCCCAGAGTTTATTAATGTTATAAGTCTTTTTGGGCTTCCTGGATGGCGCCAGTGGTAAAGAATCTGTCTGCCAAAGCAGGAGACACAAGAGACACAGGTTCCATCCCTGGGTCGGGAAGATCCCTAGAGTAGGAAATGGCAACCCACTCCAGTATTCTGGCCTGGAAAATTCCATGGACAGAGGAGCCTGACAGGCTACAGTCCACAGGGTCCCAAAGAGTCAGACATGATTGAGCTCACACTTATATGAGCATTAGTCTTTTCAAAGAATTAATTTTGCATTGTTGATCCTATTATGTTAATGTTCTATACCATCAATTTCTGCTCCTTTCTTCATGAGATTTTTTCTATTTGTGAGGGATTTAAGTTGCTATTCTTTAACTTCTTGAGATGGATTCTTAGACCATCGATTCTCAGTCTTTATTCTTTTCTAGCATATGTATTTAAGGCTACATATTTCTCTCTAAATCATGACCTTAGTTGAATTCCACATATATGTTCATTAAGTTCAAAATATTTTCTAATTTTCATTGTAGTCTCTTCTTTGACTCAGAGGTTATTTAGAATTATATTTTGTATTTTCCAAACATATGGGAATTTCCTAGCTATCTTTTTATTATACATTGATATGTGGTCATCTAATAAATTCTATCTGATGTCATTCCTTTGAAATTTGTTGAGGTGCTTTATGGTCCAGCAATTCTGAAAAATTTCCACATGTATTTGAAAAGAATGTGTTGTTTGTAGCTGTCAGGTATTTAATTACATATGTTTTAACTGCGTTGTTCAAATATTTTGTATCATATTATGTCATTGGTCTTCTTGTTCTACCAGTTACACAGAGGTATTTTTAAAGTCTTCCAGCATGAATGTGCTATTATGAGCTTGCTATTATTGTGAATTTGCCTATTACTTCTTATAATTTCATCAGTTTTTACTTTAAATGTTTTCAGGCTATACTATTAGATGACAAATTTATAATTATTGAGTCTATCAAATTAAACTATTTTCTTCTCTTTTTTGTCTTTCTTTTTTGCTTCAAGGTATATACATATATATATAGTTCACATATTAATGTAACTCTACCGCTGCTCAGTACTCCCAAAACTTAGTAGTTTGGAACAACAAAATTTATTGTTTCTAATAGTTTAAGGGAGTCAGGAATATAACAGCAGCCTAGTCTCTCATGAGATTGCAGTCAAAATGTCTAGTGGGGTTGTAATTTCATGAGAAGTTTGAATGGAACTGGATAATCTACTTCCAAGATGGCTCACTCACATGGTTGTTTGCTGGAGGCCTCAGTTTCTTATGGGCTGTTGATAAGAAGCCTAGGTTCCTCATTACATGGACCTCTCCATAACACTGCCTGAGTGTCCTCATGATGAGGAAGATAGCTTCCTACGGAGAAAGCAATCTGACAAAGAGAAGTCAAGGAGGCAGCCATGAAGTATTTATGACCAACTTTCAGAAATCTTACACTTCTGCCACATTCTATGTGTTAGAAGTGACTCATGCTGATGTATGGCAGAAACCAACATAATATTGTAAAGCAATTAGCCTTCAATTAAAAATAAATAAATTTAAAAAAAAGAGTAAGTCACTAAGTGCAACCCACTCTCAAGAAGAGGGGAATTTGGCTCTGTGTTTGAAGGGAGAAGTATCAAAGAATTTGTGGACCTACTTTAAAACCATCACAATTAGTATTTGCATGGTATATTTTTTTCATACTTTTATTTCAAGACTTTACATTTCCTTATATTTTAGGTTTGGCTCATAGTAAGCAAAAAACACAGATATCATATGCCACTATATCATCCTTTGAATTTCAATTGTAGCATTTATTTCCTTTTTACTCAATGTAATTATTGATATGCCTGTGTGCTAAGTCACTTCAGTCATGTCCGACTCTGTGACCCCATGGACTTTAGCCTGCCAGGCTCCTCTGTCCATGGGATTCTCCAGGCAAGAAAACTGGAGTGGGTTACATTTCCTTCTCCATGGGATCTCTCTGATCCAGGGATTAAACTCACATCTCTTATGTTCCCTGCATCGGCTGGCAGATTCTTTACCACTAGCACCACTGAAATATTTGAGTATAAATCTCTGGAATTATGACCTGATTTCTCTTGTTACCATCTGTGTGTGCTCCTTTACTCGCCCTTCTTACTTTATTAAGATGACTTGAAGGTAGACTTTTGTTCCTGTGATGACTGGTCTGCTTCTGACACCATTGTTCCTGAGGAGTCTCTACTGAAAACACCCTTAACTACAACTGTTTTCTTATGAGTCAGTTGAAAGTTTTGCTTACTTTTAGGCTCCTCAGTATCTTCTTCCAGAACCAGCAGATACTGGTGGGGAAAGAGTGCCCAGTGTGAACTTACTTCTGTAAACCTTAAACCTTTCTTTTCTCACATGCTATCTCTCTAATTCTTCATTGTCTTATTGGTTCTCCAGAACATTCAAGCAGAATACTTAAAAAAACCCAAAACTATCTCCTAGTTGTTTGTTTGGGGACGTTGGTCTGAATTTCTTAGTTTGCCTTCATTAGAAGTGAGGAAAATCATTTAATTTTTACAAATGGTAAAGTATTATTATTATCCCATTTTATTGGTGAGGGAACTAGTCTCAGACAAGCCAAGTAAATTACTGAAAGTTCCATTTAGAAAGTGGTAAACTTAGAACTGGAACTTTTATCTTTCTGTCTCTAAAAAAAGCTCATGCTATTTACATTAGTTAAAAGCAATTTTGGCTAATATCCTCTAAGTGGAACACACTATAAGATTTATTACTATCATACTTCTCATGAATTATAAATGTATATTTGCAAATTGGAAGTATTTCTGTTTTATAGCAGTCTTTAATTAATTTCACTAAACTACAGCTAGTTTGAATCTCTTAAGTATTTTGATTTACAATCATATAATTCCTTACTGGTACTGACTAGCAATTAGTATTTTATAAAATAATGGTACTTTAACATGAAAGTCAAATATAACACAACAAGTAGTTATTTTTAAAATATAAGTTGAACCTTAATTTTTGAATCTCCTCATTGCTGTTTCTTTGTTCCTTATCTAGGAGGCATTTTAAAGAAATTCAGTCTTGCTTCAGATCTCATTTATCATCCGTTAAAATTCCACTGCAAAACAATGAATTCCTTTCCATAAAGCCATATGGTTAGTAAATTCCACCATATGTTATTTGTCTTTCAGGGATGACATTATGGAAATCTATAGATCTTTAAGTGGTCAACAGATATATACTATATGACATACATTGTTATCACCATGATTAAGTTTAGCATATTATTAAGTACTGAAAAAAGTTCTTCTTTCCTTAATCACAAGACCTATGTGTATTTATAAAAACAACTTCTCTGCTTATTTATGCTGATAAGAAACTTGAATACTATCTCTAGAAGAAAAATCAGAATATTTCCATCTGCCTTTTCAGTGATGATGTTAAATGAAAATGGAAATCAATATTATAAGAAAGGTTAAATAAGAAAAGCTAAAAGAACACATTTCTTCAACAAAATGGACTTGGCTCTATGATCTGAAAAGCAGGGTTTCTGAGGTTACTGAAGGATTTTTGCGTCAAGCGTGCCCTTGAGGCCATCTGGCTTCTAAATAGACTTGATTTTTTTTTTTTTTTTTCTTATGTGTTGGTGCTACCCTGGAGAAAAGGAAATAAGAAAGAGAGGGGACTTTTAGGTCAACTGGCATAAGCTTTAAGATAGAAAAAATGAAATCTGGTTTATAGTTTCTAGATTGGACAGTTTAATTTTACCAGGGTAGGGAGACAGACAGATTTAAGGCAGGATCCTAGAGATGACTAAGAATGAATTTTGCTGAACCAAAGCTCTGTGCTTGGTATTTGGAGAGGGAAGATATCTTTGAGGCAATGAAAAAACCTTTACACTGAAGAAGAGGGTAGAACAGTACCTGGGGTTGACTGAACTCAATCTATTAATAATATGTTCTGAATCCATTGGGTGAAGGCTTGTGCTAACTTGAAGGTTATTACAAGTTCTGGAAAGTCAGAATTACATGCCGTATTCTTTATGGTTTCAAATACCAAGTGTATAGGAAAAGGAAAAAAAGGAGAGGATTTTATGAAAAAGTATCTCAAATAACTGAAAATATATCCCTTCTGAGTAGAGTTTTGCCCACAAAGTTATAAATTTCTTAGATTCTAGAAGCTTGGGGGTGGTAGAGGAGAGGAATGTGGGTTGCATTGAGTAACTGCCTTTTGTGAGGCTTCACAGGAAGATAACACAAGAGCTTACTTTGGACTTGATGGAGACCCTTTGGGAAAGTTGGCCCAGAGGCAGCTTAAGTGGATTTTGTCCAGTAGAGCCACTGGTCAGGCAATGGACACTGTGTGTGTGACTGCTAGATTTCCAGGGCTGAAGAGTTGATTCTTTAGCAGTCAGCCAGATTGCCAATGTCTTAAGAATTGTTATTTCATGTTCCCAGGACTTGCCTGGTAGCTCATCTGGTAAACAATCCACCTGCAATGTAAGAAACCCCATTTTGATTCCTGGGTTGGGAAAATCTCCTGAAGAAGGGATATGCTACTCGCTCCAGTATTCATGGGCTTCTATCTGGTGGCTCAGATAGTAAAGAATCTGCCTGCAATGCGGGAGACCTGGGTTCAATCCCTAGGTTGAGAAGATCCCCTGGAGGAGGGCATAGCAACCTACTCCAGTATTCTTGCCTGGAGAATCTCCATGGACAGAGGAGCATGGCAGGCTACATACAGTCCCTGGGATCATAAAGAGTTAGACATGACAGAGATTAAGTACACAGCAGTGAGAAAATAGTTGAGAAACCCAGAAGAAAACTACCCATGAGAAAAAGAATCAGTATTGGGAATCTGCCCTGCACTTGAGGACACCGGTGCCAGGTGATCAAACAGTAGAAACTTTCCTTTCACTATCTCCCAACTCCAAAACTGATTAAACCTGGAGGGTTTACAGTGGGAAGGAGGAAAGTTCAAGGGTGGGAAATAGAAAGGTGGATCATGTCTCTTCCCCCACTGTAGAAGTCTTGGATGGAAGTAGCACAGATTGAGAGGAAGGGAGAAGCCTTCCTTGCAATAAAGTATAAAATTGTGATTAAAATACTGGACTGAGCATTTAATTATTGGAAGAAGACTGATCAGAGGACTTTATTCAAAAGGGAATAGAAAACTATGCTGCCCGTTGCTTGAGGGATCGGGAGAGAAGAGTGGATGAAAGGAAGCACGTTCTTTCCCTCCATTGGCCTAGTTTGCTTTGTCCCCTTAGGCATCTTCCCCCAAATTTTAATATTCCAGTAAAGTGCAGAGTAAAACACAACTCTACACTAACTCAGGGCTTCCCAGGTAGTGCAGTGGTAAAGAATCTGCCTGCCAATTCTTGCCAGAAGACCCAAGAGACTCAGGTTCAATCCCTGGGTGGGGAAGATCCCCTGAGAAGGAAATGGCAACCCACTCCAGTATTCTTGCTTGGAAAATTCCATGGACAGAGGAGTCTGGCAGGCTTTAGTCCAGGGGGTTGCAAAGAGTCAGACACGACTGAGTGACTGGATGTACTACATTAGCCAAGAAATTCTTCTGGCACAGAGACCAACTGACATTGAGGGTGAGGAAGTCACTCTTCACTTCCCAGAGAAATAGTTTGCTCAAATCCAAGCAACCATCTCAGTTCAGTCAGTTCAGTCACTCAGTTGTGGCTGACTCTTTGTGACCCCATAGACTGTGGCCCGCTAGGCTCCTCTGTTCATGGAATTCTCTAGGCAAGAATATGGGGTGGGTTGCCATTTTTTTCCCCAGGGGATCTTCCTGACCCAGGGATCAAACTCGGTCTCTTGCATTGCAGGCAGATTCTTTACCATCTGAGCCATCATAGAACCTGGTACATAGTCAGTACTTAATACCAACACCTTCACATATTAAATATTCTCCTATTTCTCCATGGCATTTTACACGTAAAAGTTTTACTATATTATTGCAGAGCAATATGGACATTCAGTTCAGTTCAGTTCAGTTCAGTCACTCAGTTGTGTCTGACTCTTTGTAACCCCATAAACTGCAGCACGCCAGGCCTCCCTGTCCATCACCATCTCCCAGAGTTCACTCAAACTCATGTCCATCGAGTCAGTGATGCCATCCAGCCATCTCATCCTCTGTCGTCCCCTTCTCCTCCTGCCCCCAATCCCTCCCAGCATCAGAGTCTTTTCCAATGAGTCAACTCTTCGCATAAGGTGCCCAAAGTACTGAAATTTCAGCTTTAGCATCATTCCTTCCAAAGAAATTCCAGGGCTGATCTCCTTCAGAATGGACTGGTTGGATCTCCTTGCAGTCCAAGGGACTCCCAAGAGTCTTCTCCAGCACCACAGTTCAAAAGCATCAATTCTTCGGTGCTCAGCCTTCTTCACATTCCAACTCTCACATCCATACATGACCACAGGAAAAACCACAGCCTTGTCTAGACGGACTTTTGTTGGCAAAGTAATGTTTCTGCTTTTCAATATGCGGTCTAGGTTGGTCATAACTTTCCTTCCAAGGAGTAAGCGTCTTTTAGTTTCATGGCTGCAGTCACCATCTGCAGTGATTTTGGAGCCTCCCCGCCCCCCCCCCCCCGCCCCCAAAATAAAATCAGCCACTGTTTCCACTGTTTCCCCATCTATTTCCCATGAAGTGATGGGACCAGATGCCATGATCTTAGTTTTCTGAATGTTGAGTTTTAAGCCAACTTTTTCACTCTCTTCTTTCAGTTTCATCAAGAAGCTTTTTAGTTCTTCTTCACTTTCTACCATAAGGGTGGTGTCATCTGCATATCTGAAGTTATTGATATTTCTCCTGGCAATCTTGATCCAGCTTGTGTGTCTTCCAGCCCAGTTTCTCATGATGTATTGTGCATATAAGTTAAATAAACAGGGTGACAATATACAGCCTTGACGTACTCCTTTCCCTATTTGGAACCAGTCTGTTGTTCCATGTCCAGTTCTAACTGTTGCTTCCTGACCTGCATATAGGTTTCTCAAGAGGCAGGTCAGGTGGTCTGGTATTCCCATCTCTTTCAGAATTTTCCACAGTTTATTGTGATCCACACAGTCAAAGGCTTTGGCATAGTCAATAAAGCAGAAATAGATCTTTTTCTGGAACTCTCTTGCTTTTTCGATGATCCAGCGGATGTTGGCAATTTGATCTCTGGTTCCTCTGCTTTTTCTAAAACCAGCTTGAACATCAGGAAGTTCACGGTTCACATACTGCTGAAGCCTGGCTTGGAGAATTTTGAGCATTACTTTACTAGCGTGTGAGATGAGTGCAATTGTGAGGTAGTTTGAGCATTCTTTGGCATTGCCTTTCTTTGGGATTGGAATGAAAACTGACCTTTTCCAGTCCTGTGGCCACTGCTGAGTTTTCCAAATTTGCTGGCATATTGAGTGCAGCACTTTCATAGCATCATCTTTCAGGATTTGGAATAGCTCCACTGGAATTCCGTCACCTCCACTAGCTTTGTTCATAGTGATGCTTTCTAAGGCCCACTTGACTTCACATTCCAGGATGTCTGGCTCTAGGTGAGTGATCCTACCATCATGATTATCTTGGTCGTGAAGATCTTTTTGTACAGTTCTTCTGTGTATTCTTGCCACCTCTTCTTAATATCTTCTGCCTCTGTTAGGTCCATACCTTTTCTGTCCTTTATCGAGTCCATCTTTGCATGAAATGTTCCCTTGGTATCTCTAATTTTCTTGAAGAGATCTCTAGTCTTTCCCATTCTGTTGTTTTCCTCTATTTCTTTTCACTGATTGCTGAAGAAGGCTTTTTTATCTCTTCTTGCTATTATTTGGAACTCTGCATTTAGATGTTTATATCTTTCTTTTTCTCCTTTGCTTTTTTCTTCTTTTCTTTTCACAGCTATTTATAAGGCCTCCCCAGACAGCCTTTTTGCTTTTGTGCATTTCTATTTCATGGAGATGGTCTTGATCCCTGTCTCCTGTACAATGTCATGAACCTCATTCCATAGTTCATCAGGCACTCTATCTATCAAATCTAGTCCCTTAAGTCTATTTCTCACTTCCACTGTATAATCATAAGGGATTTGATTTAGGTCATACCTGAATAGTCTATTATTACTAATAATAAAGATACATTATTATACAGTCCATGGAATTCTCTAAGCCAGAATACTTGAGTGGGGAGCCTTTCCCTTCTCCAGAGTATCTACCCAACCAAGGGATCAAACCCAGGTTTCCAGCATTGCTGATGGATTCTTTACCAGCTGAGTCACAAGGGAAGCACAAGAATACTGGAACAAGTAGCCTAACCTTTTTCCAGAGGATATTCCCAACCCAGGAATTGGACCAGGTCTCCTGCATTGCATGCAGATTCTTATCAACTGAGCTATCAGGGAAGCTCCATAATGAAAATAAATAAACTTTAAATAGTAATTGCCTAACAATCAGTTCTTCTCGGTAGACTATGAGTTCACTGAGGACACAGGCTATTTTTTTCATCTCTTCCTCTCTTGCTGAGCACATAGTAGACTTCATAAATGCCTGCCGACTAATTGAACCATTAACACATCTTCAGCAGCAGGACTGCCTGCCATTAGCGGTCCTAATCAGAAAAGCAAATTCAAATTAGATAATTAGATTCAGATACAAAGTAACATGTTTGTCTTCCTGTGGGAACAGAACAGGAGCCTGTGACAAACTTAGAAAAGGAAAAAAAAAAAAAAAAAAAAAGGACTCATCACCTGAGCCAGTGATACACCTAGATAAGGTGAGAGCAAAGTGCTTCAGAAAAGCCCTCAGACCCAGTGTTCACTTCATGACATGACCTTTGAGTGAAACTTTAAGACTGTTGACTCAATCTTTTACAGGAATAGAGTTTTTTTTTTTTTTTTAATTCAACTTATTGAAATCAAAACCTGCTGAGACATGAGGTAATTTTGATAATTTTCTGTATTTCAAAAGGAATTTTCTCTTTAAAAAATTATTAGGTTTATATAAGGAGGTTCCTCAGATCATTTAAAATACATTACCAGAAATTCTGCAACTTTTGAGCAATACATCCATGTAAAGCTCTGCATTTTGGTGTAGGTTGTTCTAATTCATCTATGCATTCAGTTTCCTATTTGTTTAAAAATCTATTTGTTAAAAATCTGTTTGTTTAAAAATGAGTAATGCGGCAGAATTAGCTCTAGAATGAAGCCTGTCACTGTGTCGTATAACAAAGTTTAAAAGCAAAACCAATACAATATTGTAAAGTTAAATATAATAAAATTAAATTAAAAAAAATAAAAGGGAAAAATACAACAACAAAAAAAAAAGAATATTGTTATAATCACAAGCAAACAGTATACAAGTGTCCAACAGATGAGTGAGTGAGGAAGAATAAGATCTTGCTTTGTAAATGGAAACATAAACTATTTTGCAATTAAAGTAATAAATGCAGTTCAGAAAAAAAAAGCAAGTCTCAAATACCTCTGGGTCAAGGTCTAGTATACTAACATGGTCAAAGAGAAAACAGAGAGAAAGAGTATAGAAATTCTTGAAGAAATAATAGCCATAAACTTCCTAAATGTGATTTAAAAAACCCGTTAATCTACACACTCAAGAAACTTAATGAACTTCAAATTGAACAAACTCACCAAGATCCACATTTAGATACATTTGAGTAAAACTGTCAAAAGACAAAGACAAAAGAAATCTTGAAAGCAGTAAAAGCAAAACCACACCACATCATGTTCAAGGAGTCTTCAAAAGATTGAGTTGATTTTTCATCAGAAACCATGGTGTTCAGAAAGCAGTAGATTGAAATATTGAAGTGATAAAAGAAAAAGACAGTCAACAAAGAATTCTACATCCAGCAATACTATCCAAAAATGGAGGAGAAATCAAGACAGCAAAACCAATACAATATTGTAAAGTTAAATAAAATTTAAAAAAAAAATGACAGAATTAATCACTAGAAGACTTGCCCTATTAGAAGAACTAGAGACTTTTTTTTAGTCTTAAATGAAATGATGTTAGGCAATGAGTCAAATGCACATGAAATAAGCAAAGGGCAGAAATAAAGGTAACTATACAAATAAGTATAAAAATAGTATAAATATAATTTTGATAATTCTTTTCTTCTCAATGTGATTTAAAAATACAGTTGCACAAGAAATAACTTAAAAGCTGTATTGGTGGTCTTATAATGCATAAAGATTTTGTTTGTCAGTAATATCACAGAGAAGTGGGGAGGCATCAGAGGTTTACCAGAGTAAAGTTTTCATATGTTATTCAGTTCAGTTCAGTCACTCAGTCGTGTCCAGCTCTTTGCGACTCCATGAACCACAGCACGCCCGGCCTCCCTGTCCATCACCAGCTTTTGGAATTTACCCAAACTCATGTCCATTGAGTCGGTGATGTCATCTAACCATCTCACCCTCTGTTGTCCCCTTCTCCTCCTGCCTTCAATCTTACCCAACACCAGGGTCTTTTCAAATGAGTCAGCTCTTTGCCTCAGGTGGCCAAAATATTGGAGCTTCAGCTTCAACATCAGTCCTTCCAGTGAACACCAAGGACTGATTTCCTTTAGGATGGACTGATTGGATTTCCTTGCAGTCCAAGGGACTCTCAAGTGTCCTCTCCAACACCACAGTTCAAAAGCATCAATTCTTTGGTGCTCAGCTTTCTTTATAGTCCAACTCTCACATCCATACATGACCACAGGAAAAACCATAGCCTTGACTAGGCAAACCTTTGTTGACAAAGTAGTGTCTCTGCTTTTTAATATGCTGTCTAGGTTGGTCATAACTTTCCTTCGAAGGAGTAAGCGTCTTTTAATTTCATGGCTGCAGTCACCATCTGCAGTGATTTTGGAGCCCCCCAAAATAAAGTCAGCCACTGTTTCCAATGTTTCCCCATGTATTTCCCATGAAGTGATGGGACCAGATGCCATGATCTTAGTTTTCTGAATGTTGAGCTTTAAGCCAACTTTTTCACTCTCCACTTTCACTTTCATCAAGAGGCCCTTTAGCTCTTCTTCACTTTCTGCCATAAGGGTGGTGTCATCTGCATATCTGAGGTTATTGATATTTCTCCCAGCAATCTTGATTCCAGCTTGTGCGTCCTCCAGCCTAGTGTTTCTCATGATATACTCTGCATATAAGTTAAATAAGCAGGGTGACAATATACAGCTTTGATGTACTCCTTTTCCTATTTGGAACCAGTCTGTTGTTCCAGGTCCGGTTCTAACTGTTGCTTCCTGACCTGCATACAGGTTTCGCAAGAAGCAGGTCAGGTGGTCTGGTATTCCCATCTCTTTCAGAATTTTCCACAGTTTATTGTGATGCTATTATTAAGTTGGAATTAATCTTAAGATAAGATGCTATCTTTAATCTCCTAGGAAACTACTAATAACTAAAAAAGGTAGTGAAAGCAACAATAAAGGGAGTTAAAATGGCACAATAGAAAATATATACTGACCCAAAATAAGGCAATAATGAAGAAACTGGAGAACAAAAAAGACATAAGACATACAGAAAACAATAACAAAAAGGTACTACTTGATTAGTTACTAAATTAAATGTAACTGGACTATAAACTCCAATCAAAAGGCAGAAATTGGCAGAATGGAAAAAACACATATTCAAAAATATACTTATTACAATAGACATATATTAGATTCGGAGCTACAAATAGGTTGAAAGTGAAAAGATGGATTATGATATACCGTGCAAACCTTAACCAAAAGAGAGTGAGAGTGGTTAGCTTGATATCAGCAACATAGACTTAAGACAAAAATAGTTACTAGAGGCAATGAAGGACATTTAATAATGATAAAGGGTCACTACATCATGAAGACATAATAATGGTAAATATATATTCAGCTTTCAATAGTGTCACAAAATATATGGAGTGAAAGCTGAGGTAACTCAAGGAGGAAACAGAAAATTCCACAAAAGAGTTGGAGACTTTAATATCCCACTTTCAAAAATAGAAAAACTAGGCAGAGCAGGAACCAGAAAACAGAGACTTGAATAAGAATATAATCCAGATGAGTCTATAGAAGACTCAATGTAACAACAGAAGAATATAGATTTTCCTTAAATGTACATGGAAAATTTGCCAGAATAGGTCATCTGTTAGGACATAAAACAAGCCTTAATACATTTGAAAGGATTGAAATAAAACATGTTCTTTGGATACATGGAATTAAATTAGAGTGCAGTAACAAAGAAATTTGGGAAACTCACAAATAAGTAGAAATAAAACACAGTACTGGATAATAAATGAGTCAAAGAAGAAATCACATGGGAAATTAGAAAATACTTTGAGGTGAATGGAAATAAAAAACATAGCATAACAAAACCTATGGTGTGAGTCTAAAGCAGTGCTCAGAAGGAAATTTATAGCTGTGAGTGTCTTCATTAAAAAATTAAGATCCCCAATAAATAACCTAGCCTTTTATACCAAGAAGTTTGAAAAAGACTCCAAGCCCAACAGAAGGAAGGAAATAAAAAGATCAGAGCAAAAATAAAATAGAGAATAGAAAAGCAATAAAGAAAAGTTAATGCAACTAAAAGCTGGTTCTTTGAAAAGATAATAAAAAGAACAAATCCAACTAGACTTGTAAAGAAAAAAAGAGAGAACAGTTGCTAAAATCAAGGATGGAAGAAAGGAAATCACTACTGACATTACAGAAATAAAAACAAATATAAAAAATACGATGAGTAATTATTTGCCAACAAATTAAATAAAGTAAATGAAAAGGACAAATTCTTTAAAAGACATGAGCCACAGAAACTGACTCAAGGAAAAACAGAAAGTCTGAATAGATCTATAACAATGAAAGATTGAATAGTTCTTTAAAACTTGTCCACAAAGAAAAGCCAGACCCAGATGGCTTCACTGGTGAATGTTGCCAAACCTTTAACGATTCACTTATTATGAATCCTTCACAAAATTTCCCTCCAGATATGAGGACAGTGTTCCCTGATATCAAAACCAGACAAAGATCACAAATATGAAAAACTACAAATCAATATTCTTTATGGTTATAGACACAAAACTCATCAACAAAATACTAGCAGACCAGATCCAAACATATAAAAGGAATTATCCCCCATGACCAAGTAGGACTTAGCCCAAGAATGCAAGATTGGTTTAAATATAAAAATCAACCAGTGAAATACACTGTATTAATAGAATAAAATACAAAACATGAACATTTAACTAGATGCGGAAACAAGATTCAAAATATTGTCGGAAGTAAATAATATCCAAGCAAATAAAATGTAAGCAAAATGGGAAAAATCCCATATTCATGTATTAGAAACATAATTTTGTTAAGATGGAAATATTCTCCAATTGGTCTACATATTCTCATATTGAATGTAATGTCTCTCACAATTTCAGCTTCCTTTGTATCCCCAGAAACTGGCAAGATTATCCTAAAATTCATATAGAAATTTAAGGGTCCTAGAATAGCCAAATAATCTTAAAGAGGAAAAAAAAAACGTTTAGAGACTCATGGTTTCCAACTTTTAACTTAATACAAAGCCACAGTAATCAAGACAGTGTGGTCCTGGCATAAAGACTGGCATATTGCCAAGACTTGTTGATGGAGAAAAATAGTGTTTCGATAAATGGTGCCAGGAGAACTGGATATCCACGAGCTAAGGAATGAGTTGAACTGCTTCCTCATATCATACACAAAAATTAACTCTAAATAGGTAATACATGCAAGTGTAAGAGCTAAAACTATAAAACCCTGCACTCTAATCCCAGTCGTCCGCCCGCCGTGGTAGGAGCTGACAAACAGTGGGAAGCCTCGGTCGGTCGACCCAGCGACCCCAGGACGCAGCCCACCAGGCTCCTCCATCCATGGACCCAGGCAAGAGTGCTGGAGTGGGGTGCCATAAAACTCCTAGAAGAAAACTATTATGCTTGAAATTGTTCCAGAGGTCTCTTAAACTGTATTCATTTCTTTTTATTCTTTTTCTTTTTTGGTTCAGCCTCAGTGATTTTTCAATACTGTCTTGCAGCTCACTGATCTGTTCCTCTGTTATCATTTAGTCTACTTTTAATTCCTTCGAGTGTATTTTTCTTTTCAGCTGTATTCTTCATTTCTCTTTTGTTGCTCTTTATATTTTCTCTTTGCTAAAGTAATTCTAACTTCTTGCTCTGGTCATCCATTCTTCCCTGGGTTCTTTGATCATCTTTACAGTTACTACTTTGAACTGTTTTTTGAGCTCATCTCCACCTCACTGAGTTTTTCTGGGATTTTTACCTTGTTCATTCATTTGGAATATATTTCTCTGTTGCCTCATTTTGCCTAGCTTGCTGTTTTTATTTCTATGTATCTGGTAGGTTGGCTACATTTTCCGACCTTGGAGAAGTGGCCTTTTGAAGGAGAAATCCTATGTGTCCCTGCAGCACACTCCCCTCTGGTGCATGCATACTAAATTGCTTCAGTCATGTCCAACTCTTTGGAATCTCATGGACTGTAGCTCACCAGGCTCCTCTGTCCATGAGATTTCCCAGGCAGGAATACCGGAGTGGGTTGCCATGCCCTCCTCCAGGGGATCTTCCCGACCCAGGGATCAAACCCACGTCTCTTACTAGCGCCACTTGGGAAGCCCCTCCCCTCTGGTAACTAAAGCTATATGCTCTAGGGGTGTCCCTTATGTGGGCTGCATGGGTCTTTCTCTTGTAGTGGGCTGACCCATGTTGGTGATCTGGTAGGAGTGGCTGGTCCTTGGTTCTCTTAGCTGGGAGGTCCTGCCTGTGTGGAGGCTGCTGGCAGTGATTGGCAGGGCCAGGTCACAAGGCAGCTATCTGCAGAACCCTGGGGTCCTGGGGCTAGTGCTGGCTCATTTGTAAACGGAATTGGGGGTCCAGGAGATCCTGGGGCTGGTACCCACCCACTAGTGGGTGAGGCCAGGTCCTAGGTACAGTGCTGGCCCACTAGAGGGCAGAACTGTATCCTGGGGTCTGACTGCAAGGCCCAGGATTCCCAGATCTGGTGTTGGAAGATTGGTGGGTGCAGCTGATTCCTGACATAGCTGACCATGGGCTCCAGGATGTTCTGTAGCTTGTGTTGACCTGCATGTGGGTAAGGCTCAGGCTCTAGCTGGTCCCAGGGCTGGAACTGGCTTGCTGGGAGTTGGCTGAGTCCTGCCAAGGAGGGTTATGGGTCACTGGTTGTCCTGGGGCTGCTGTCTGTCTGCTGGTAGATGAGGCTGGTCCAGAGGTTAAAACAGGCTTGCTGGTGGGTGGTTGGAGCCCAGAGGATTCTGAAGCTGCTGCCTGTGCACTGGTGGGTAGGGCTGGGTTCTGGAGTCTACATTGCCCTTGGGCTTCTGGGTCTAGTGCCTATGCATGGGAGAGTGGAGCTGGGTCCTGGGCTTTTGGAGGACAGGGCTGTGTCCACAGGCAGCTTGGAGTTCAGGGGATCTTAAAGCATTCTGTCTGCTGGTGGGTGGTGCTGTGTCCCCTCCCATCTAGTTAGTGGCTTGGTCTGAGACAACCCAATACTGGTGCCTCTAGGTTGGTGAGTCGGGGCAGGGCTGGGACCTAAGGCTCATAAAGCTGGGGGGAGGGTTCCAAAATGGTCCTTGCCAGCACCAGTGTCCATGCGGTAGAACGAGTGCCCTCAAATGGCTACTGCCAGTGTCTGTATCCCCAGAGTGAGTTCTGGTTGCCTCTTGTCTCTCCAGAGACTCTCCAGGATCAGCAGGTGGATCTGACCCCAGATCTTTTCAAATTATTGCTTCTGCCCTTGGTCGGCAGCATGTGAGGTTTTGTATGCACTTTTTTAGAGAAGAGCCTCTGAGTTTCCCAAAAGTAAGCCCTGCCCACCTTCAAAGCCAAATTCCCTGGGGGCTCATTTTCCAGGCACAGTACCCCTGGGCTGGGAAGCCAATGTGGGGTTCAACTCCCCCGCTTCTTAGGGAAAGCCTCAGCAGTTGTAATTATTCTCCCATTTGTGGATTGCCCACTGTGGGGGTAGGTCTTGACTATATTGTCACTTTGCCTCTCCTTCCTATCTTCTTGTGGTTCCTTCTTCATATCTTTAGTTGTAGAAGATCTTTTCTGGTTAGGTTTCAATCTTTTTCGTTGATAGTTTTTTTCTGTATATAGTTGTCATTTTGATGTGACCGTGACAGGAGGTGGGCTCAGGGTCTTTCTACTCTGCCATCTCAGGAACTCGCCCTAAAATGTATTTTTTAGGTAAGCTGCAGTAAAAAACAGTTTCAAAAGCACTGAATTTAGTTAAAGCATACTTACTGGGTGCTGCCGAATAAAAGGAGACTTCTTAAGTGGTACTCTGGAAGACCTAACATAAAAGACTTGAGAAATATGTTAAGAGTTCACTGCAGACCTATCAATCTTCCATGATATTCGACATCTTGGTGAAAACTGAAATATGTGTCCATCAAGTCCCAAATATGCAATAGGCAGGAAGGTGATACAGATTATAGTGTGACTAAAATTCTAAATGACTGATATAGTTTTTCCATCTTCATCTAAATGTTGGTTTCATTCAGTAAAGATATTTTGCCACAGATAAACTGATATTCTTTTGAGACTTGCTCTTTCATTCCAAACAATGCCAAAATTTCAATGTTTTTTCCTCTTCACTTTGCAAAAGGCATCCATTCCAATCCTCCTCGGCTCATTGCATAAAACAAAATATGCTGCTTGTGAGTGATAGGAAAAAAAAATTAATTCTATATTTGGAAATTAATTCATTTTCCCCTTCCTGCCAGCTCACCTTGGTTTGTGGGGAAATAGTAAAGAACTAGAGACAGATATGCAAAGGGATCTGCCTTTAAGGAGATAATTAATTCCTGGTCTTTGATTCCTAAGTAGAGAAAACACTCTTGAGTGCTCTGGGCACCCCACACCTGCTCTACATGTGAATTCATGCTTCCCATAAACTTTAAAGGAGCTTTAACTGTCCCTTTGCTAGAGTAGACACCATGCAAAATTGATTTTCTGAACTTTTTCTATTACCCTTCTCATGCCTTTCTCGGTCAAGCTAATCATCCCCTCTCCAACATTCAGAACCTGCACATGGCCTACCCTCTCTAACACAGGCATTCTCTTAACATTCTCTATCATCTGCTCTTATTTTTAATTTACAGTATCAGATTCTCTAGAGACCTTTTCATAGCTCATCAAAACTGACCTGAATAGTGTGCCATCATTTTTTGATCTCTGTTTCCTGTAGGATGGTAATGAGTGGTAACTGATTTTCCAGATAAATGGTTAATGAATATGACAATGAGAACAAACCTGCTCAATTCCAAGTGCACTGCTCAAGCAATTGGTGCTATTATTTACCACTGTTATTATGTACTGGTTCATCAATAAGGAGAGCTGAAAGTGTTGTTATTGCCAGAGCTGGCAGAAAATGTGGAGGGCGTTTCATGGGGAGGGTGGGAAGAACACTGATGCTAGGAGGGGAAGGGATTAACCCCAGATATTCCTTCTATTGGATCCTTAACCATTCAACTTACAGTTGAGCCCCAGAAACTATCCAAGTGGCTGCTTGATGTAGTTGAGTCAGGAGTCCTGGATCAGGTCTCTATTTTGTAAGGAGCCTACCTAAATCCCTAATTCCTTTTCACTTCCTCATCTGGTTGAACTAGATGACTACACTGTCCCTTCCAGCTCTAAACTGCTAAGTTCAAAGTAGTCTCAGTTTGCAAACTTCATCGTATTGGCCTTCATTTATGTGACCTGTACTTGCCATCATGCTCTGTCTGCAGATGCCATTTTAATTTACTTTGCTTGAAAAGAGAATTTTGCCCATGATTAGGTTGATCATGCATGGTAGTTTGCTGGTTCAGACCTGGTTTACACACTGTCCCAATGTATATAATAACGGTACTCATTATGCTTTTGGATACATCTGAACAACTAACACTTTCAAATACTTAACTTTCTAAGTGTCCAGTTTGTATGATAAATTGCATGGCCACCTTACCAAGTTGAGCAGAGGCTAGGCTGATAGACAAACTCTTTAAGTATTAGCTTCGGAATTGCTAATAAGATGATAAACATACATAAACAATTTTCTTTACCAAAGTAAGACTCTCAACACATCTATACTAAAGTATATTTTCCACTTGTTTACATATAAACTTCCTGAACTGAAGTTCAGTTCAAGATAAACTAATTTCTATGCTCTGATGCAAATTCATTTCATGCTGTAGCCCCTTGAAGCTGACTCCTTCCTCCTGGGCAAAGCACAGACATTTTCTACAGCTCCAGCAACTAGTCCTGTCACGGAACTTATAGTATTTAGTCTACAACTCAGTAAGCAGTAGCCTTTATGCCTGGAAAGAGGGAGGAAAAAGTCTCAAAAAAGTAAGTAAAGCATTACATTTGATTTTTTTCTAAGTGTTCCAAAATTAAAATGCAAATTCCTGTCTTGGGAAGAAGATAGAAATATCATCTGCTTTCAATACCAAGGCCTCTAAGACCACAAGTACGGAGGCAGAGATTAAAATAAAACCTGAACACAGTCTTTTATCTGTCTCTGAATTTCTATCTTAAAGAGGCCAGTGGAGTCTGGCAGAGTATTTTGAAAACCTGATTATTATTATACTTTGCAAGTGGTAGAAACTCACTATTCACCTAAACACACCAGGCTTTTGCTCACAGTATATTTTTGTTTAATGGAAGCTCAGTCTTATATTTGTCGTATTTCCCTCCCCCAAGCCCTGACACTTCTAAACAAGGACCACTAAGTTGCTATTCTAGGGAACATCTTACCTTTTTTTAAGAAGCTACTTTGAGAATCATCAGCCTCTGACAGACCTCTAATAAAAACAGACACTTACTCTGGGGTCTTGGGAGTTAAGACTTTAATGTTAGTCTGGAAGCTGAACACCTTGACTTAATCCTCACTTGATGTTTAGCCAGAGAATTTCAGCAAAGTCCTAGTGGCAGGATGCACTTCAGTTAAGAGGATGAACAACGGGTGGTATGCTCCTGGTTCTGCCACTTACTCATGTGCTACTCAGGCACAGTACTAACCTTTTCTGTACTGAGCTTCCCCATCTCTAAAATGGAGATTACAGAAATCTCTACCTCCCAGGGTTGTGTGAGGCATGAAGGAGTTCTTAAATATGGGGAACTTGGAGCAGAGCCTGACCCAGAATAGGAAGAACAAACATCCAACTTCCAGTACCTGAATCTTTCTAGTGTTCTTTTCTATACTGGCCTCCCCTGGTCCCCACAAGCAGATGGGGACCCATCTTCCGGGCTTCTTTTGCACTTGAATCACATTGTCTAGTACTTATTTATGTGTTTCCTTTTCCTGAAAGGATGTGACCTTAATAACTAGCCCAGTGCCTGACAGGTAGTAGATGCTAAATGTATATTTCTTGAAAATCTGAATGAATTAATATAGAATATAAAAGAGTCGACTAGATGATTTTATAATCCATTTTAGGTTTAAATTTCTATGATTCCATGACTCAGCCCTGTGATTTTAATGGAATGCAGGGGCTCTCTGAATCAAAAAGAAAATTACCTTTAAACAGTGAGATGAAAATAGTTCTCATAGTCACCAAAAGACAGACTGAAAAGAAAGTGCTATCACTCCCTTTGTGTAAGGGAGAGGACAGAGGTAGAGGGGGTCTCTCAGCAACAGTATAAATAAGTTAATTAATTTAAAATTGCACATAGGCAGGTATGCCTGTCAGAACTGCTATAAAACTGCCAAAGAATGTGGTGTTTGATTTCATGGAATTCCCTTAGATGATGAAAGGATCAATTCCATGTCTAATCTGCTGTGAAAAATAGACACTTGGATGAGTTCCATCAGAATACGACAGAAGGACCTTGGACTCTTGAATAAAAAGCTGCTAGGACTGGGTCTTTGTGCTGGTGATAAAAAGTTTTGGAAGGATGAACTATGAAGAAAGAGGCGGAGAGTAAACAGGAAAGAGAAAGAGAAAAAGGTGGGGGAGGGGCTCTGAATGTGATCTGAGGGTGATAATTGTCTTCCTACGAAATCACTGCAACTTTATTGTTTCTAAAAATCTAAGACAGAATGAGACCTGCTTCCACAACTGACATCAAAGAAGGTGCTTAAAGCCACTGTGAAGGCCTGAATGAATTGCCTAACCTGTAAGCACTGACACCTTCTAAATCTCTTACAGGGGAGGAGACACCTTGAGCTCAACAAACATTTATGGAGCATGGACTCTGGACAAAGACATATGAGACAGGATCTTTGCCCATAAAGAGATTTTCTTTCTTGCTTTCTCTCTTTCTTAAGAGGAAGAGAAGAAGGAAAGGAAGCCAATCTAGGAGACTCAAAATGACAAACTCGAACCCGGGACCAAGAAAGACCAAGCAAGGATTTAAATAGGTTGATTTCCTTTACTGAGACTGCTTCTCCTGAACTCTTATTTCCACTATGTTATTAATTCTGAGACCAAGTAAATGCTTTGAAAAAGGGATTTAAAGTAATAGAAGGCATTATCTGACATTGTCTACAAAGTTTGATTCCCATTTAATTTGGTTGATTTGCTTAAGAATTTTTGTTCCTTGGACCCAGAGGGATGGGGTGGGAAGGGAGGTGGGAGGGCAGTTTAGGATGAGGGACATATGTACACCCGTGTCTGATTCATGTCAGATCAGATCAGATCAGTCGCTCAGTCGTGTCCGACTCTTTGCGACCCCATGAACCGCAGCACGCCAGGCCTCCCTGTCCATCACCAGCTCCCGGAGGTCACCCAGACTCACATCCATCAAGTCAGTGATGCCATACAGCCATCTCATCCTCTGTCGTCCCCTTCTCCTCCTGCCCTCAATCCCTCCCAGCATCAGAGTCTTCTCCAATGAGTCAACTCTTCGCATGAGGTGGCCAAAATACTGGAGTTTCAGCTTTAGCATCATTTCTTCCAAAGAAATTCCAGGATTGATCTCCTTCAGATGGACTGGTTGGATCTTCTTGCAGTCCAAGGGACTCTCAAGAGCCTTCTCCAACACCACAGTTCAAAAGCATCAATTCTTCGGCGCTCAGCCTTCTTCACAGTCCAGTTCTCACATCCATACATGACCACAGGAAAGACCATAGCCTTGACTAGGAGAACCTTTGTTGGTAAAGTAATGTCTCTGCTTTTGAATATGCTATCCAGGTTGGTCATAACTTTCTTTCCAAGGAGTAAGCGTCTTTTAATTTCATGGCTGCAGTCACCATCTGCAGTGATTTTGGAGCCCAGAAAAATAAATTCTGACACTGTTTCCACTGTTTCTCCATCTATTTCCCATGTGTATGGCAAAAACTACCACAATACTGTAAAGTAATTAGTCTCCAATTAAAATAAATTAATTAATTAAAAAAAAAGAATTTTTGTCCTTTGGCTACCACTGAGAACACTAACTTGGATTCTCTTAAGTACAGATTGCTGTGGACTGGCATTAAATCCTAATGTGCTTCTGGAAGAATATTTTGGTGAAAAAATATAGTAGCAAATAACACTAATATATTAATAATATCCATATGTCAATACATCATGCGAAACGCTGGGCTGAATGAATCACAAGCTGGAATTAAGACTGCCAGAAGAAATAGAAACAACCTCAGATAAGCCAATGATAGCACTATAATGGCACAAAGTGAAGAGGAACTAAAGCACCTCTTGATGAAGATGAGAGGAGAGTGAAAAAGCTGGTTTAAAACTCAACATTCAAAAAACTAAGATCATGGCACCTTGTACTATCAGTTCATGGCGAATAGATGGGGAAAAAATGGAAATAGTGACAGACTTTATTTTCTTGGGTCCCCAAATCAGTGCAGACAGTGACTGCAGCCAAGAAATTAAAAGACACTTGCTCCTTGGAATAAAAGCTACAACAAACCTAGACAGCGTATTGAAAAAGTAGAGACATCACTTTGACAACAAAGGTCTGTATAGTCAAAGCTATGATTTTTCCAGTAGTCAGGTATGGACGTGAGAGTTGGACCATAAAGAAGACTGAGCGCTGAAGAACTGATGCTTTCAAACTGTGGTGCTGGAAAAGACTCTTCAGTGTCCCTTGGACAGCAAGGAGATCAAACAAGTCAATCCTAAAGGAAATCAATCCTGAATATTATTGGAAGGGCTGATGCTGAAGCTGAAGCTCCAATACATTGGCTGCCTGATGTGAAGAGCAAACTTGTTGGAAAAGACCTTGATGCTGGGAAAATTTGAGGGCAGGAGAAGGAGACAAAAGATGAGATGGTTGGATGGCATCATCAACTCAATGGACATGAGTTTGAGCAAACCCTGGGAGATAGTGAAGGACATGGAAGCCTGATGTGCTGCAGTCCATGGGGTCATAAAAAGTAGGATATGACTTAGCAACTGAAGAACAACAACTGCTAATGTATTCATAATATAATATTCTGGCAGAGTATTCCAGCTTGTGAGGGCTACTGTCTTTGTATAACTGGCTGAAGCACCACTGTAGTAGGCTTCCTGCAGAGATTCTGGGGGAGCAGCACTCAACTGGGCCTTCAAACAATCAAAAATGACTTTACTGTGGCTAGAAAATAAACAAAAATTCAGTGTGTAAGATGTCCTGAGTCTGTAAACATAAACATAAAATATATCATATTTTTGCTGTAGATATTTGCAGATCTGGAATTTGCAACTCTCTATGCATATAGATATAGTGACTACATATTTTTTTAATCTAATGTTATTGATATATGGTCTGGAAGGAATTAAATTAACCATAGGGGAAAGCAATAGAATATATGATATGATCCTCAAGTCTTGGACAAATGGTTGCCATATGTATGTAGTAAAGATGAGATGCAGGTTAACTCACTGGACAGAGCAATGATCTTGCAACCTTCATTTTCTCAGCTCAGATTCCCCTAGCCTACTCCTCTCTCCTGTTACATAGGTGCTGTCCTGAATAAATCACTTTTGCTTAAAAATTCCAAGGTATGATCATTTATTCATTTAATCATTCAACACATGTTTGAGTGCTTTCTTTGTGTCAGATAACTACTCTAAGCAGAGGGAGGTGGCTCTAAAGAAAAACTCTATGCCTTTGTAGAGCTTTTCTTTTCTTGGAGGAATAGAGTTAATAATAAGTATCCAGTATGTTAGATGACATAAATACTATAAAGGAAAGCAGAGCTGAGGAAGGCAGACAGGGAAAGTTGGTGAGGAGTAAGTGGGGTGCAGGAGATAAGGTGGGCTGATATTTTATGTGATGTCATCAGTGGTATCTTTCTGATGAGGTGACATTTGTGTAGAGCCATAAGGGAAGTGAGGGCTTCCCTGGTGGCTCAGATGGTAAAGAATCTGCCTGTCTGTGGGGTTGCAAAGAGTTGGACATGACTGAGCAACTTCCACATAAGGGAATGACAGAGGTAGCCAAGCAGACACATGGAGGAAAGCATTTCCAGGAAGAGCAATAGCAGGGGCGGAGAACTTGAGTTTGAGCACTTGGTGAGGGTACCTGAAGACATACTCCTCTGACTGCCAAGCAGGGCAGCTACTGACCTGTCCCAAGACAAAGGAATCAGGCCCAGAAGAGGAGGGCTCCTTTGTCCGCTGGCTGCAGAACTCCCTATCGGTTCAGCTGGACTACACTGGGATGAATCAGATGACTGGGATTGTGTTCCAGTTCCTCTGTTCCAGATGTTCATAGATGTGGCCACAATGTAAGGAAGCAAGATCATGTTTTATAAGAGGTCCCTCTGTACCTCTGAGCTGGTGGCTCAGATGGTAAAGCGTCTGCCTACAATGTGGGAGACCCAGGTTCAACCCCTGGGTCAGGAAGATCCCCTGGAGAAGGAAATGGCAACCCACTCCAGTACTCTTGCCTGGAGAATCACATGGACAGGGGAGCCTGGTAGGCTACAGTCCATGGGGTCCCAAAGAGTTGGACATGACTGAGCAACTTCACCTTCTTTCTTTACTTTCTGTACAGTGTTCTGGAGCAGGAGCTTTTCAAATATACTTATTTCAAAAATATATATTTGAAAAAATATTTTGGCTACAGAACACTTGCTTCAAAGGGACACTTCTGAGGAATCATAGACCAACAGCTTAAGGCACAGTAGCTCCCTCTGAGGTAGCCTGGGATCCAGAGCCCCTGGCTTGACCTTCTTTCTCCTTTATGATTAGACTGAGAGGGGCTGTCTGTGAGATACTATTTAAAAACCAACAGTTTAAGCAGAGGTTTCACTACCATGCTTGTGGAGCTCAGGGGTTCTTGAAAAGGGCGTCTCAAGCAGCAGTGACTGGGGGTGAGGGAGCAGGAGGCCTAGCAGTTGATTTTAGGTCTCCATTTGGCTGCTTCACCTACCATCCCAGCTGTGCCCCAGGCCTGCCTCTGCTTCAGTGAGGGTCTAACTTGAAGAAAGAAGCCCATGGCTTAAAAATATTTGAAAACAACTACTCCGGAGAGATGGCACAATCACCTGGAAATTATCACTGGAAAATTCAGTGGAGTTCTTATAATCTAGATATTTCTTTCCAAACAGGGTACTTTGTATTGAAGAGTGATTCCTTCAGAAGAAATCTTGTGATACAGTGGAAAGTTCAGTCTTAAGAGTCGGAACTTCTGGCTTCTCATCCTAGCTTTGGCATGAATGATACACACTCAAGTCTCCCATTCTCTGTACCCATTCTTGAATTCTCCCTGTGATGGTGTGAGGTGCAAGTGACTGAAGTAGTGGGTGGGAAAGGACTTTGGGTTGGCTCGGATCCTCTAAGGAACAGTTACCTGGACGGGATTCGACCTGTAAGAGACCGGGGAAATCCAAGAGAAAAGCTGGAGGGAACTGGATGAGGTATGGAGATCCCTGTGCCTGTGATCAGGTGTAACTCTTTCCATGAAGGAGAGGGAAGGAAGCAGAGACAGGGCACAGAGTACACCTCAGTTCTAACAAAGTATCTGCCAGCCCATGGGGAGCCCTTTAGCCAAAGGCACGCATCCGAGGAGTCCTGCATCTTGACAGAACAGACCTGCCTCATCACTCCTGTGTGCAATCGTGGCCTGGCTGTGGGTCCCTGGGTCACAGCTCTGTCTTCTCTCTGTCACACTCCTGTAGCAGGACATGTGAGGAGCACATTTTTATAGTGCCACAGGCTTGCATGCTATTTCCTGATTTACTGTCCTAGCTAAATTATAGTCTAAAGCAATAATGCCTAAAAGTTAGATTAGACAGTGGTAAAATTAAAAAACAAACGAACATAACCAAGAAAAACCAAAAAAAGGATACATTATCAGTTTTTCATAAAACTTACTAAAACAATTGTTCTCTGTTCTTAATTTATGTCCTTCCTTATCTTTTCTGAGGCTTTAAAATATCCTTTTATTTTTAATGAAATGAAAGTGATATTAGAACTGGCATATTTAAAAGTGAGCATTTCTAGAGAAGTCCCGATACAATTTATTGGTTAGGTCAGAAAGACAAGAATTCACAGCTCTAAGAAAATTGCAAGCCATAATTTCCTCCTCCAGGGACTCTTCCAGACCCAAAGATTCTTCCACGGAATCTTCCCGACTCAGAGATCGAACTCAAGCCTCTTGCATCTCCCGCGCCTCCTACATTGGCAGGCAGATTCTTTACCACTGAGCCATCTGGGAAGCCCTAAAAGCACAGTTCAAATGAACAAGGTTTATTGTTAATAGTTTTTTTTTTTTTTTCTTCTCAGAAATAAGAGGGAAATAATCTGTATCAAATATATCACATTCATTGCTGCCTGATGTTGACCAGCATCCTCAGAGCCCCCCAGGGTGTGGGGAGTCTGGAGTGGCTCTCTCTAGTTTGTCTGTCTCAAAGTCTGCCTGGCACAAGCCCTGGCTCCTGCAGTGCCCTCTGGCTCTCTCCATGCAGCCAGTTCCTGTTACCTGCAAATCCCCACTCTGGCTCCAGAGGGGAGAGATGGTGAATGTGGAAAAAGATAATCTTATGAAAACTAGTGAGCCAATTTCCCTATATCAGAGATAAGAAAAACACCGATTCTTCTTTTGGCTTCCCTAGTAGTTCAGCTGGTAAAGAGAACTCCTGCAATGAGGGAGACTTGGGTTTGATCCCTGGGTTGGGAAGATCTATCTTCTTTTAGGAGAAAAGCAAAAGTTGACTATCCTGGAAGTGGGGTCTGAAATTAGCCAGATTGACCTTATTTCTCCCCTTTTCTTTGGGTGTAAGGCTCTAACTCTGAAACCACGAAGGGGGAAGGGGGCAAATACAGAGGGATGCTTCCGCCACTGGCATAAAGCTTGTCAAAGGAGAGTCAGCAGCTCTATTAGACTAATGCGGCGTTCTTTCACTGAGCCCCCAGCACTGTATCACAGAAAAGTAAAAAATCCACTCAAGGATATACATTATTTTTGTATTTCAGGACAAAAGCAGCTAAACAGTTAAGTTTTTCTAAGTGTACAGATATCCCGCAAGTCCAGGCATATTTCTGCTTGAGTAGAAAAACACCATAAATAGCCTCTGCTCTTATAAATCCACATATCTGTATTTTAACATGGCAGCATTACCAAGAACTAGTAATTAGTTGGAAGTATCTGGTCAAAATCAAATAGGATCAAGTTAACTATCTCCCTTGATTTCATTTAGTCTTTCTCAGACTTTCTTAAATTGATTTAGGCAAAGTTGCTCAGAATAAAACAAAAATAAAGGATGGCTTGAGGACATTGTGTCAGACTTTAATCACTTTAGATTAATTCTGTTTTTCAGAAACAAAATACATTGTTTGAGATGTCTCCAAGTTTGGCAATGCCAGACCCAGCATATCTAAAGGAAGATTGGTTTAGGCAGGTAAGTGTTTTCAGATTACTTGTTTTTGAATGGTTGCCAGACTCTGTTCTCAGTAAAGAGAAATTCCGATTTGTGGGGCCAGCACTGCTCTACTGGGAAGGAGTCACTGACAGATACCATCAACAGGTAAGTTGGTGTAAAGATGAAGAAAGCCACAAGGGGAATATTTCTAAGTGTTTACCTACCAAATTTTACTTGGCACTGCCAAGCTGCTAGTCACTGGATATTTCTGAGCAGGATATTATGCATTTGTTGGAAAGTATGGATTGGAAATCATGGGATTTCTCTTCCTAGTAACCTGGTGAGAAGAGATGAGGCAGCAGAGGACTCTGGAAAGCCACAGCTTCAAGGGGATATTTCAGTATCTATGGCTGCTAAGGTGTAAACTGATCATGGTTTTAATGGAATTTATACAAGTAAGTTCTTCAGAAACTTGATTTGAATGTGGGCTATTTTTCACCATTTCTTAGAGAAACTATTGTGTGGAGAGGTTAGGAACAAGTTACAGAACTTCTGTAATAAAGCACCTAGTTAAGCATGTGGAACTTGCTACCTGGAGAGTTAGGACAGGAAGAAAACATAACTAGAGAAGTCTAGATTCATGTTGTAAATAACAAAAAAATGACGAATATTCAAAATCATCTCTAACTTTGTCATAAGGGTACCAAGAACATCAGACCAGGAAGGAGAATAAGATGAGCAAAGCTGAGGCCGTGTAGGGTAAAGGAGAGAGAAAATACAATACTACATCCTTCCAAAAATCTCTTTCAGAATCCAAGCAGACACAGGTCCAAGATCACAAAGACCACGGTTTCATAGAACTGAAATCATTTTTTCCTTAGAGAGGCTGAAAGTGTAAGTACTTCACTAGCCCAGGGACTCCTATGCCCATAGAATGCAGGAGATGGTGAGGTGTGTGTGTCCTATGAACTCGGATAAGAATACACAACTTTTTTTCATAACTTCTAATGGAAATTTAACTGTCTTAAAAATTATGAATGGAGGAAACAAACAGCAGTTTTAATACTTGTGACTTGCACCCATGAAGATAAAAAATATTTCTGTATATTTCAGTAGGTGCAGGTATCTTGAATTATCATTTATACTCATCGCATTTCCAAATTATAGTAGGTAAGAAGCCTGTCATTGGATCTTGTATTTGATGCACTATGACAACACACATTCAGTTCGGTTCAGTTCAGTCACTCAGTCGTGTCTGATTCTTTGCGACCCCATGAATCGCAGCATGCCAGGCCTCCCTGTCCATCACCAACTCCCGGAGGTCACTCAAACTCATGTCCATTGAGTCAGTGATGCCATCCAGCCATCTCATCCTCTGTCGTCCCCTTCTCCTCCTGCCCCCAATCCCTCCCAGCATCAGAGTCTTTTCCCATGAGTCAACTCTTCGCATGAGGTGGCCAAAGTACTGGAGTTTCAGCTTTAGCATCATTCCTTCCAAAGAAATCCCAGGGCTGGTCTCCTTCAGAATGGACTGGTTGGATCTCCTTGCAGTCCAAGGGACCCTCAAGAGTCTTCTCCAACACCACAGTTCAAAAGTATCAAACACACATTCAGTTCAGTTCAGTCACTCAGTCGTGTCTGACTCTTTGCGACCCCATGAATCGCAGCATGCCAGGCCTCCCTGTCCATCACCAACTCCTGGAGTTCACTCAGACTCACGTCCATCAAGTCAGTGATGCCATCCATCCATCTCATCCTCTGTCATCCCCTTCTCTTCCTGCCCCCAATCCCTCCCAGCATCAGAGTCTTTTCCAATGAGTCAACTCTTCGCATGAGGTGGCCAAAGTGATGCTGTGAAAGTGCTGCACTCAATATGCCAGCGAATTTGGAAAAGTCAGCAGTGGCCACAGGACTGTAAACGGTCAGTTTTCATTCCAATCCCAAAGAAAGGCAATGCCAAAGAATGCTCAAACTACTGCACAATTGCACTCATCTCACACACTAGTAAAGTAATGCTCAAAATTCTCCAAGCCAGGCTTTAGCAATATGTGAACTGTGAACTTCCTGATGTTCAAGCTGGTTTTAGAAAAGGCAGAGGGACCAGAGACCAAATTGCCAACATCCGCTGGATCATGGAAAAAGCAAGAGAGTCCCAGAAAAACATCTATTTCTGCTTTACTGACTATACCAAACACACATTACTGCTAAGTCACTTCAGTCGTGTCCGACTCTGTGCAACCCCAGAGACAGCAACCCACCAGGCTCCCCCGTCCCTGGGACTCTCCAGGCAAGAAAACTGTAGTGGGTTGCCATTTCCTTCTCCAATGCATGAAAGTGAAAAGTGAAAGGGAAGTCACTCAGTTGTGTCCAACTCCCAGTGACCCCATAGACTGCAGCTCACCAGGGTACTCCATCCATGGGATTTTCCAGGCAAGAGTACTGGAGTGGGATGCCATTGCCTTCTCTGAAACACACATTAATATATTGCAATTTTTTTTTTTTACTATTATAACTATTTCAATAGTGCTTATTTCCTTTGCAATCCTTTTTCTTAATGCAGTTATGCTTCTCAGACTGCCAAAGGCTTCCATAACACAAACAGGTTACAAACTCCTATCTGTGGGAAAAGCAAAAGGACCTGGGAATCAAGAGGCCTGAATTTACCACAATAGTCATTAATTAATTTTTTAAAACTTAATTTTTAAAGACAGTTTTAGATTTACCAAAAAATTGAAAAGATAGTACAGACAGTTCCCACATATTTGTCACCCAGTTCTATCTATAAATAACACATTAGTAGAGTAGGAAGTGCAGTGGTAAAGAATCCGCCTCAATTTAGGAGACCCAAGAGATGTGGGGTTTGATCCCTGGGTTAGGAAGATCCTCTGGAGGCAGAAATGGCAACCCACTCTAGTATTCATTCTTGCCTGGAAAATTCCATGGACAGAGGAGTCTGGTGAGTTACAGTCCATGGGGTCTCAAGGAGTTGTACATGATAGCACACACACACACACACACACACACACACACACACAGAGTACAGGTACATTTATTATAATGAATGAACCAATACTGACACATTATTATTTACTAAAGTCCAGACTTGAATCAGATTCCCTTAGTTTTTATCTAATGTCCTTTTTCTGTTCCAGGATCCCATCCAGGATAGCACATTAGACATGGTCATCACATCTCTTGGCTGTGAAACAACTCATTTTTTCAACCCAAGTTATTTAATATCGTGTTTCATATGTGTTTTAGGTACTCTAAGAGTTCTTTCCCAAGCAAGTAAATGTTCAGTCAATATATATTGCTGAACTGACTGATAGCCTAGTCTTCTAAGAAACACAGTTAAGGGCAGAGATCACATCTGACAGACTTATTTTGTTCAGCAGGCATGAGCTTTTTTTTTTTTTTTTTTTTTTAATTCTGTAGGTCTTTTATTCTTAGCATGATTGTAGCTGTTATTCTGGTTGATACACAGAAGCAGAATAACTAAGTAAAAACCCACTGTGAGTACTGTGTACAATATTTGAGTGTTAAATTCTCTGTTTCTAAATTCACTACCAGCAGTAGTCTATCAAAATGCCTTGTATTGAGAGATATTTTAAAGCCTATATTTAGGGAAAATAAGTCCATAATTAACTGTGCAATGAGTTATAAACTTTTACTTTAGAATTTTCTGTGTTTTGTTTTAGTTTGGTTTGGCTTTTAATATAAATTTGAATTCTTTTTGGCAGAGTAAGCATGTTTCTGTTTGACCACAGCTCTGCCACACCTCCACCCTCTCTGCAAGTTCCTACTATATTATATACTGCCCTGATTAACTCACTTCTGTAACTGACCCTTGCATACTTTTGCTTTTTCAACTCATTATGCAATTTTCTGTGTTTTAGAGATTGTTGAAAAGAATTCCAAGTTATATGTTACAAATAAATGTCACATATCCAGAGGGGAGTCTTTATGGGGACTGGGAGGAGATGCAGCTGGACTAGCTACTTCATTTATTTTTACTGTGTCTTGTCTTCCTACCTAGAAAATGATTACATAGGACACAAATTTTCTATTTCCCTTGCATCTATAACTCCTTTCCTTCCCGTCTCTCTACTGTGTCTGACATGGTTCTTGCTACATACTAGGGGCTCAATATAAGATATTTTATGAATTTCTCTTGGTATTATTAGACTCAGATGACTATTGTATCTACTACTGTGGACTAGAATAACATATAAGAAATGGAGTAGCCCTCATAATCAACAAAAGAGTCCGAATAGATTCAAGGGACTAGATCTAGTAAACAAAGTGCTTGAAGAACTATGGATAGAGGTCCATAATATTATATAAGAGGCAGTGAACAAAACCATCTCAAATAAAAAGTAAAGCAAGAAGTCAAAGTGGTTGTCTGAGGAGGCTTTACACATAGCTGAAGAAAGAAGAGAAGTGAAAAGCAAAGGAGAAAGGAAAAGGTTGCTGCTGCTGCTAAGTCGCTTCAGTTGTGTCCGACTCTGTGCGACCGCATTGACGGATGCCCACCAGGCTCCCCCGTCCCTGGGATTCTCCAGGCAAGAACACTGGAGTGGGTTGCCATTTCCTTCTCCAATGCATGAAAGTGAAAAGTGAAAGTGAAATCGCTCAGTCGTGTCCGACTCTTAGCGACTCTTAGCGACCCCGTGGACTGGAGCCTACCAGGCTCCTGCATCCATGGGATTCTCCAGGCAAAAGTACTGGGGTGGGGTGTCATTGCCTTCCCCGAAGGAAAAGGTACACTCAACTAAATACAGAGTTCCAGAGAATAGCGAGGAGAAGAGAGACAAAAAGGCCTTCCTAATGAACGATGCAAAGAAATGTAAGAAAGCAATAGGAGGGGAAAGACTAGAGATCTCTTCAAGAAAAGTGGAAATATAAAAGGAATATTTCATCAAAAGATGGGCATGATAAAGGACAGAAGTGGCCAAGACCTAGTATAGAAGCAGAAGAGATCAAGAAGAGATGGCCAAGAATACACAGAACTGTACAAAAAAGGTCTTAATGAACCAGATAACCATGATGGTGTGCTCACTTACTCAGAGCCAGACATTGTGGAGTGTGAAGTCAAGTGGGCTTTAGGAAACACTGCTGTCGATAGTGAAGGCAATGGAATTCCAGCAGAGCTATCTAAAATCCTAAAAGATGATGCTATCAAAGTGTTGCACTCAATATGCCAGCGAATTTGGAAAACTCAGCAGTGGTCACAGGACTGGAAAAGGTCAATCTTCATCCCAATTCCCAAGAAGGGAAGCACTAAAGAATGCGCAAACCACCATACAACTGCACTCATCTCCCGTGGTAGTTAGTGAGGTTATGCTCAAAATCCTACATGCCAGGCTTCAGAATTTTGTGAACTCAGAAATTCCAGATGTCTGAGCTGGGTTTAGCAAAGACACGGAAACCAGAATTCAAATTGTCAAAATTTGCTAGATCATAGAGAAAGCATGGGAATTCCAGAAAAACATCTGCCTCTGTTTCATTGACTACACTAAAGCCTTGGACTGTGTGGATTATAATAAACTGTGGAAAGCTCTTAGAGATGGGAATACCAGACCATCTTACCCATCTCCCGAGAAACCTGTATGCAGGTCAAGGAGCAGCAGTTAGAACCTCGTATGGAACAACTGACTGGTTCAGGATTGATAAAGAAGTATGCCAAGGCTGTTTATTGTCACCTTGTTTATTTAACTTATACACAGAGCACATCATGAGAAACGCTGGGCTGGATGAGTTACAAGCTGGAATCAAGACAGCCGGGAGATTTATCAACAATATCAGGTATGCGGATGATACCACTCTAATGGCAGAGGGTGAAGAGGAACTAAAGAGCCTTAGCTCCTTTTGATGAGGGTGAAAGAGGAGAGTGAAAAAGCTGGCTTAAAACTAAATCTTAAAAAAACAACACTAAGATTATGTCATCTGGTCCCATCAATTCATGGCAATTAGAAGGGGAAAAGGTGGAAGCAGTGACAGGTGTCCTTTTCTTGGGCTCTAAAATCACTGTGGATGGTGACTGCAGCCATGAAATTAGATGATTGCTTCTTGGCAGGAAAGTTATGATAAACCTAGACAGTGTGTTAAAAAGCAAAGATGTCACCTTGCTGACAAAGGTTCATATGGTCAAGGTTATGGTCTTTCCAGTAGTCACGTATGGTTGTGAGAGCTGGACCTTAAAGAAGGCACAGTGCCAAAGAACACGTGTATACCTGTGGCAGATTCATGTTGATATATGGCAAAACCAATACAATACTGTAAAGTTAAAAAATAAAAAAAAATAAAAGAATTGATTCTTTCAAACTGTGGTGCTGGAGAAGACTCTTGAGAGTCCCTTGGACAGCAAGGAGATCAAATCAGTCAATCATACAGGAAATCAGCCCTGAGTACTCATTGGAAGGACTGATGCTGGAGCTCCAATACTTTGGCCACCTATTGCGAACAGCCGACTCATTGGAAAAGACCCTGATGCTTGGAAAGATTGAAGACGTGAGGAGAAGAGGGAAAAAGAGAATGAGAGGTTGAATGGCATCACTGATCCAATAGACATGAACTTGGGCAAACTCCAGGAGATGGTTGGGGACAGGCAGGCCTGGTTTGCTGCAGTCCATGGGGTTGTGAAGAGTCAAACACAACTTGGCAACTGAACAACAACAATGACAACATCTTGGAAATTTTTTTAATATAAATTTATTTATTTTAATTGGAGGTTAATTACTTTACAATATTGTATTGGTTTTGCCATACATCAACATGAATCCACCACATGTATACACGTGTTCCCCATCCTGAACCCCCCTCCTTCCTCCCTCCCCATACTATCCCTCTGGGTCATCTCAGTGCACCAACTCCAAGCATCCAGTATCATGCATCGAGCCTGGACTGGTGATTCGTTTCATATATGATATTATACATGTTTCAATGCCATTCAAGAGCAGTTTTAGGTTTACAGAAAATTTGAGCATAAGGTAAAGAGATTTCCCAAGTATTCCCTACCCCGACATATGTACAACCTCCCTCACTATCAAAATCCATTGCAGTGGTAGAATTGCTACAATTGTTGAACCTACATTCATAGAATTATCACTCAAAGCCACAGTTTACATTACAGCTCACTCTTGGTGTGGTACATTCTATGGGCTTAATTCTTCAAGCCAGGCTTGAGCAATATGTGAACCGTGAACTTCCTGATGTTCAAGCTGATTTTAGAAAAGGCAGAGGAACCAGAGATCAAATTGCCAACATCCGCTGGATCATGGAAAAAAGCAAGAGAGTTCCAGAAAAACACCTATTTCTGCTTTATTGACTACGCCAAAACCTTTGACTGTGTGGATCACAATAAACTGTGGAAAATTCTGAAAGAGATGGGAATACCAGACCACCTGACCTGCCTCTTGAGAAATTTGTATGCAGGTCAGGAAGCAACAGTTAGAACTGGACATGGAACAACAGACTGGTTCCAAATAGGAAAAGGAGTACGTCAAGGCTGTATATTGTCACCATGTTTATTTAACTTCTATGCAGAGTACATCATGAGAAACGCTGGACTGGAAGAAACACAAGCTGGAATCAAGATTCCTGGGAGAAATATTAATAACCTCAGATATGCAGATGACACCACCCTTATGGCAGAAAGTGAAGAGGAACTAAAAAGCCTCTTGATGAAAGTGAAAGTGGAGAGTGAAAAAGCTGGCTTAAAGCTCAACATTCAGAAAATGAAGATCATGGCATCCGGTCCCATCACTTCATGGGAAATAGATGGAGAAACAGTGGAAACAGTGTCAGACTTTCTTTTTCTGGGCTCCAAAATCACTGCAGATGGTGACTGCAGCCATGAAATTAAAAGGTGCTTACTCCTTGGAAGGAAAGTTATGACCAACCTAGATAGCATATTCAAAAGCAGAGACATCACTTTGCCAACAAAGGTTCGCCTAGTCAAGGCTATGGTCTTTCCTGTGGTCATGTACGGATGTGAGAGCTGGACTGTGAAGAAGGCTGAGCGCCAAAGAATTGATGCTTTTGAACTGTGGTGTTGGAGAAGACTCTTGAGAGTCCCTTGGACTGCAAGGAGTTCTAACCAGTCCATTCTGAAGTAGATCAGCCCTGGGATTTCCTTGGAAGGAATGATGCTAAAGCTGAAACTCCAGTACTTTGGCCACCTCATGTGAATAGTTGACTCATTGGAAAAAACTCTGATGCTGGGAGGGATTGGGGGCAGGAGGAGAAGGGGACGACAGAGGATGAGATGGCTGGATGGCATCACTGACTTGATGGACGTGAGTCTGAGTGACCTCTGGGAGTTGGTGATGGACAGGGAGGCCTAGCATGCTGCGATTCATGGGGTTGCAAAGAGTGGGACACGACTGAGTGACTGAACTGAACTGAACTGAGCCTACACACACCTGCATGGTATAAGTATATTTAGCTTTGTAAGAAACTGCCAGTCTTCTAAAGTGGTTGTACCATTTTGTAGTGCACTACCATTGGGGCTTCCCTGGTGGCTCAGATGGTGAAGAATCTGTCGGCAACACAGGAAATGTGGGTTTGATCCCTGGGTAGGGAAAATCCCATGGAGAAGAGAAGGGCAACCACTCCAGTATTCTTGCCTGGAGAATCCCATGGGAAGAGGAGCCTGACGGGCTACAGTTCATGGGGTCACAGAGTCAGACATGGCCTATTGACTAAGCATGTAGCACACAGGTTCTTTTTGCTTTACTGCCCTGTCAGTAAAACACTAACGTGTTTTGCATTTTGGTGTGTAGTGCTATCTTCAGATCAGATCAGTCACTCAGTCGTGTCCGACTCTTTGCGACCCCATGAACTGCAGCACGCCAGGCCTCCCTATTCATCACCAGCTCCCGGAGGTCACTCAGACTCACATTCATCGAGTCAGTGATGCCATACAGCCATCTCATCCTCTGTAGTCTCCTTCTCCTCCTGCCCTCAATCCCTCCCAGCATCAGAGTCTTCTCCAATGAGTCAACTCTTCGCATGAGGTGGCCAAAATACTGGAGTTTCAGCTTTAGCATCATTCCTTCCAAAGAAATCCCAGGGCTGATCTCCTTCAGAATGGACTGGTTGGATCTCCTTGCAGTCCAAGGGACTCTCAAGAGTCTTCTCCAACACCACAGTACAAAAGCATCAATTCTTCGGCGCTCAGCCTTCTTCACAGTCCAGCTCTCACATCCATACATGACCGCAGGAAAGACCATAGCCTTGACTAGGCGAACCTTTGTTGGCAAAGTGATGTCTCTGCTTTTGAATATGCTATCTAGGTTGGTCATAACTTTCCTTCCAAGGAGTAAGCGTCTTTTAATTTCATGGCTGCAGTCACCATCTGCAGTGATTTTGGAGCCCAGAAAAATAAAGTCTGACACTGTTTCCACTGTTTCTCCATCTATTTCCCATGTAGTCATGGGACCAGATGCCATGATCTTCGTTTTCTGAATGTTCAGCTTTAAGCCAACCTTTTCACTCCCCACTTTCACTTTCATCAAGAGGCTTTTGAGTTCCTTTTCACTTTCTGCCATAAGGGTGGTATCATCTGCATATCTGAGGTTATTGATATTTCTCCCAGCAATCTTGATTCCAGCTTGTGTTTCCTCCAGTCCAGCATTTCTCATGATGTACTCTGCATAGAAGTTAAATAAACATGGTGACAATATACAGCCTTGACGTACTCCTTTTCCTATTTGGAACCAGTCTGTTGTTCCATGACCAGTTCTAACTGTTGCTTCCTGACCTGCATACAGATTTCTCAAGAGGCAGATCAGGTGGTCTGGTATTCCCATCTCTCTCAGAATTTTCCACAGTTTATTGTGATCTACACAGTCAAAGGCTTTGGCATAGTCAATAAAGCAGAAATAGATGTTTTTCTGGAACTCTCTTTTTTTTCGATGATCCAGTGGATGTTGGCAATTTGGTCTCTGGTTCCTCTGCCTTTTCTAAAATCAGCTTGAACATCAGGAAGTTCACGGTTCACATATTGCTGAAGCCTGGCTTGGAGAATTTTGAGCATTACTTTACTAGCATGTGAGATGAGTGCAATTGTGCGGTAGTTTGAGCACTCTTTGGCATTGCCTTTCTTTGGGATTGGGATGAAAACTGACCTTTTCCAATCTTGTGGCCACTGCTGAGTTTTCCAAATTTGCTGGCATATTGAGTGCAGCACTTTCACAGCATCATCTTTCAGGATTTGGAATAGCTCCACGGGAATTCTGTCACCTCCACTAGCTTTGTTTGTAGTGATGCTTTCTAAGGCCCACTTGACTTCACATTCCAGGATGTCTGGCTCTAGGCCAGTGATCACACCATCATGATTATCTGGGTCGTGAAGCTCTTTTTTGTACAGTTCTTCTGTGTATTCTTGCCACCTCTTCTTAATATCTTCTGCTTCCATTAGGTCCATACCATTTCTGTCCTTTATCGAGCCCATTTTTGCATGAAATGTTCCTTTGGTATCTCTGATTTTCTTGAATAGATCCTTAGTCTTTCCCATTCTGTTGTTTTCCTCTATTTCTTTGCATTGATCGCTGAAGAAGGCTTTCTTATCTCTTCCTGCTATTCTTTGGAACTCTGCATTCAGATGTTTATATCTTTCCTTTTCTCCTTTGCTTTTTGCTTCTCTTCTTTTCACAGCTATTTGCAAGGCCTCCCCAGACAGCCATTTTGCTTTTTTGCATTTCTTTTCCATGGGGATGGTCTTGATCCCTGTCTCCTGTACAATGTCACGAACCTCGTTCCATAGTTCATCAGGCACTCTATCTATCAGATCTAGGCCCTTAAATCTATTTCTCACTTCCACTGTATAATCATAAGGGATTTGATTTAGGTCATACCTGAATGGTCTAGTGGTTTTCCCTACTTTCTTCAATTTCAGTCTGAATTTGGCAATAAGGAGTTCATGGTCTGAGCCACAGTCAGCTCCTGGTCTTGTTTTTGCTGATTGTATAGAGCTTCTCCATCTTCGGCTGCAAAGAATATAATCGATCTGATTTCGGTGTTGACCATCTGGTGATGTCCATGTATAGAGTCTTCTCTTGTGTTGTTGGAAGAGGGTATTTGCTATGACCAGTGCATTTTCTTGGCAAAACTCTATTAGTCTTTGCCCTGCTTCATTCCGTATTCCAAGGCCAAATTTGCCTGTTACTCCAGGTGTTTCTTGACTTCCTACTTTTGCATTCCAGTCCCCTATAATGAAAAGGACATCTTTTTTGGGTGTTAGTTCTAAAAGGTCTTGTAGGTCTTCATAGAACCGTTCAACTTCAGCTTCTTCAGCGTTACTGGTTGGGGCATAGACTTGGATTACTGTGACATTGAATGGTTTGCCTAGGAAACGAACAGAGATCATTCTGTCATTTTTGAGATTGCATCCAAGTACTGCATTTCGGACTCTTTTGTTGACCATGATGGCCACTCCATTTCTTCTGAGGGATTCCTGCCCACAGTAGTAAATATAATGGTCCTCTGAGTTAAATTCACCCATTCCAGTCCATTTTAGTTTGCTAATTCCTAGAATGTCAACATTCACTCTTGCCATCTCTTGTTTGACCACTTCCAATTTGCCTTGATTCATGGACCTGACATTCCAGGTTCCTATGCAATATTGTTCTTTACAGCATCAGACTTTGCTTCTATCACCAGACACATCCACAGCTGGGTATTCTTTCTGCTTTGGTTCCATCCCTTCATTCTTTCTGGAGTTATTTCTCCACTGATCTCCAGTAGCATATTGGGCCCCTACTGATCTGGGGAGTTTCTCTTTCAGTATCCTATCATTTTGCCTTTTCATACTGTTCATGGGGTTCTCAAGGCAAGAATACTGAAGTGGTTTGCCATTCCCTTCTCCAGCGGACCACGCCCTGTCAGATCTCTCCATCATGACCCGCCCATCCTGGGTTGCCCCACGGGCATGGCTTAATTTCACTGAGTTAGACAAGGCTGTGGTCCTGGTGTGATTAGATTGACTAGTTTTCTGTGAGTATGGTTTTAGTGTATTTGCCCTCTGATGCCCTCTTGGAAGACCTACCGTCTTACTTGGGTTTCTCTTACCTTGGGCGTGGGGTATCTTTTCCCGGCCCCTCCAGCAAAGCACAGCCATCGCACCTTACCTTGGATGAGGGGTCTCTCCTCACCGCCGCCCTTCCTGACCTCGGTAGCTCCTCTCGGCCGTGCTTAGTGCGCCAGTCTTTACCGCCGTCTTTCCTCGGTCGTTGGGTAGCTCCTCTCGGGCGTGCTCTCAGTGCGCGGCGCAGCCAGCGAGGGGCGCTCAGTGCGCCGCTCGCGGGCAGGCCGGGAGCTCTCAGTGGCGCCGCTGGGGGGTAGGGGGCTGGGAAGGGCTCTCAGTGCTATCTTACCACTGGTTTAATTTGCAATTTTCTAATGACATATGATGTTGAGCATCTCTTCATATGCTTATATTGTCATCTGCCTAGCTTTTTTTGATGAGGTATCTATTCAAATCTTTTGCCCATTTTTAAACTGGAAATTCTTAAGTTTTATGGGTTTTTATATATTTTAGATAGCAGTGCTTTACCAGTTATGTACTTTGCCAATATTTTCTCCCAGTCTGTGGCTTGTCTTCTCATTCTTTTGACTATCTTTCATAGAACAGCTTTTAAATAGACAGCCAAAGAGAATTTGCCGTATGGCTCAGGAAGCTCAAATAGGGGCTCTGTATCAACCTAGAGGGGTGGAATGGGGAGGGAGATGGGAGGGAAGTTCAAAAGGGAGGGGATATATGTATACCTATGGCTGATTCATGTTGAGATTTGACAGAAAACAGCACAATTCTGTAAAGCAATTATGCTTCAATAAAAATTAATAAATTAAAAAATCCAGCTTTTAATTTTAATGAAATCTACCATTTATCATTATTTCTTTCTTGGATTGTACTTCTAGTGTTGTTTTTAAAAAGGCCTTGCAAAATGCACAGTCACATAGTTTTTCTCCTATCCTCTAGGAGTTTTATAGTTTTGTATTTTATATTTAGGTCTGACCCATTTTGAGTTAATTTTTGTGAAAAGTGTAAGATCTGTATCTAGATTCATTTTTTTTTTTGCATATGGATGTTCAGTTGTTCTAGCACCATTTGAAAAGATATCTTTGTTCCATTGTACTGCTTTTGCTCTCGTTTGCCAAAGATCAGTGACTATATGGATCTATTTCTAGAATCTGTTCTCTTCCATTGATCCGTTTGTTTATTCTTTCACCAATTCAACAGTGTCTTGATTACTGTAGCTTTTGATTACTATAAGTAAATTGGGTAAAGTCAGTCTTTTGACTGTTCTTCAATATTCTGTTGGCTATTCTGGAATCAGTTTGCTGATATCCACAAAATAACTTGCTGAGATTTTGATTGGGATTTTGCTGAACCTATAGATCAAGATATGAGATGTAAGTGCTTATTAAGCTTTTTACTGTGTCACATTTGTTATATCTCACTGACCAAGGCAAGTTAAATGCCAACCCCATATGATTCATTGAGAGCCATTAATGAAGAATCTTCCAAAGTATTGCAACATTACACTCCTTTATCAGTAACAGAGAGATTTTACTAATAGTAGATTTATTTTTCAGATACGGAAATTAAGATTCAAAAATATATAAGTTCTCAGGGTCATTTGGCTAGCTAATAATAGTAAAAAAATACTCATATAATACTTACTATGTGCCATGCACTATTCAAGGGACTTACCATATATCACTTAGGTAACTTTCACTATCTAAGGTTGGTACTATTATTTTTTTCCTTTTTGAAGATGATAAAACCAAGGTATGACGGTGCTAAACAAGATGCCAAAGATAAAATGATTAATAAATGGCATGACCACACTTCAGGCCACATACAAAAGTCTCAACTTGAAGCCCAGTTCTTAAGACTAATGCTATTCCTGTGTTACCCACCACTGTGCAGATCTGACATTATAGAGTGTGGCTTCTAGCCTCTTCTGTAGGCCTCTGAAGGTTTTTTGAGAGCATTAATAACTGAGAGATGAGCTGTCACTACCTACTAAGTAGGCATCATCACACAATGTGATTTTGGCTCGAGAGTTCATGAATGAGGGATTCTCTGTGCTTTACCCAAGTATGATGTGTATTTTTCTTTTATTAAACAGCTTTGTTAAATAATACTAGCTGCTGAAATAAGCAAACCCCAAATCTCAGTGTTTGACCCAACAAAGGTTTATTTCTCTCTTATAATCCAGTGAGGGTGAGTAGTGGGGCTCTGCTCTCTCTGTGCTACGGTCATGTTACCTTCAACTTGTGGCTTATTTAGGTTGCCTTAATGTCATCCAACCAGCAGATGAAGAGAAGAGAAAACAAATACAAAAAACTTACATTCTTAATTTCATCACTTCTATTCATTTCATGAATAAGAATTAGGTAGATAATCTCTAATGTAAATGTGGGTTAAATGTAAATAATCTACAATGGTCTGGTGAATGTAATTTACCTGTATGCCTAGGAGAATAAGAAGATGTATTTGATCAGTCTCTACTAAACAATTTTTTTTCCATTTATTTAAGTAAGTATAAAAATATACTTCATATATAACATGAAGAACTACTTTTCCTTAGCAACCTTTCAATAAGAACTCAGCTCCCTTAAGGCAATCTATGTTTTGAAGTGTTTTTGGTTTGAAATCATGTCTGGATGAGTGTAACAGGCTTACAAGAACTCAGGAAAATGCTAAAGAGGATGAAGTTTCTGTAATAAGTCTGTAAGAATTGCATATGACCTTTTCACATTATTTTTGAAAGAGATCATAAAGCAAACATGCGTATATCCAGAATTATGACTAACAAAGTCATGAGGGAAGTGAAGTTGTACAATGCGTTCTTTCCTTTTCCTTGTTGGACCACTCTCTCTTCATCCTCCCATTTCTAGGTACCAGCACCCTCGTGTTGGCTGTCCAGCACCATTCCCCTCCACTCAGCATTTATCAGCCTTATGTCCTATGAAGGCTTTGCATGGTGCCTAATTGGAGAAACTACTTCACAGTCAGAAACTGACAGCTGATTTAGCTAAATGTGATATCACTTCCAGGAATATTCAGAATTCAACAGGCTTTCTTGGCAATATAACAGTTAAGAAGAATGAAATCTCTGTCTATTCTGTTGGACTTGGAGGGCTGCAGCAAGCCTACAGGGCTTTTTAGTGTGGCTTCCAATTCAAACCACAGACATTTGCCAAGAGGAGATATTAAGGGAGTCTACCCTGACTTTCATGAAGGCTTCAAACTCTACTGTGTAACTAGTGCTCTGGCTGGTAGTTTTCAATAGTAATTGCTTAGTGATTCTATTATGATAGTGACTCACTTGTCAGTCATCTTTCATTTCCAGCTATTGCTAACAAGTACCTGAAAAGAAGGGAAAAGATCTCTAAGCTACTGAAGGAGCTCATGCCACACAAACTGAGGCCCTTGAATCCACTGAAGAGACCCTTTGACATGCCGTCAAGGTCAATTTTTATTTTATACAAAATTTTAATAAGGTAAGTAGTCTGATTTCCAATCTAAGAGTACATTGAAGGTAACAAATAAGAGGACACAAAAAGAGGGCTTTTTATAAATCAAGAACAATTTGGGCAAACTGCAGGGACAGATCACATGGACATGGAAGGAAGAGAAAATAAAACAAACAAGCAACATTGGTAGTCTGGAGGCATTTAAGGTAGAGGCAAACATCCTAATAACCCCTTTGAGCAAATTCGCAAAACTGCAGTGAACTAACAGCTGTTTAACAAAATTCAGAAGAGATGGAGATATGATTAGTATGCTCTAGTTAAAGAGGCATAGACTTTTATCAAAGCCAAAAATTGGGGGAGGACACCAGTATCTGTTGAAAGTAACAAAAATCCTCTAGGAGTGGGGCCAATGTGAGGCAATATTGTAAAGTTAAAGGTGGGAGCTCCCCATCTTTAATCTCTTGGAGAATCATGAGTTATCACATAAAATATGCAACAGTTAACCTAGCCTTTTTGTGTTTTTTGCATATTATTCATTCTTTTTGATGAAGAAAGTGTAATGCAGGACTGTGTAGATGTATGCTAAAATAAAAATACTTCTCTCAAAGCTAATAATTTCAGTAGTACCTGGGGATGTGGAGTCTTCACAATGTAACTTATTAAAGAAGATCAAAGATTGTTCTAGCTGAAAGAGTAGCACATCAGAGGCCACATGCTGTGTGACCACAACATGTATCATGGCAATAGTGATGGAAAAGGCCAACATAGAAATGCAAGCTGAATCCCACTGAAGTGCTCATCATCAGAAATATTATTTGCCTTAAAAATAGTGATTTGGATTACACTGGATGTATATATTAATTTCGGAGAATTGATATGTTAATGATATTGGTATCTTAACAGTATCTTTGTTGGTATTTTAACAATTTTCCAATTCATGAACAAGGTTGTTATTGTTGTTCAGTTGCTAAGTCAAGTCTGACTCTTTGCAGCCCCATGGACTGCAGCACGACAGGCTTCCCTTCCTTCACTATCTTCTGGAGTTTGCTCAAACTCATGTCCATTGAGTCGGTGATGCCATCCAACCATCTCATTCTCTGTTGCCCTCTTCTCCTGCCCTCAATCTTTCCTAGCATCAGGGTCTTTCCCAATGAGTCAGCTCTTTGCATCAGGGGGTCAGAGTGTAGGAATTTCAGCTTTAGAGTCAGTCCTTCCAATGATATTCAGGGTTGATTTCCTTTAGGATTGACTGGTTTGATCTATTTGTTCTTGCTGTCTTAAGAATCTTCTCTAGCACCACAGTTTGAAAGCATCAATTCTTTGGCGCTCAGCCTTCTTTATGGTCCAACTCTCATATCTGTACATGACTACTGGTAAAATCATAGCTTTGATTATATGGACCTTTGTCAGCAAAGTGATGTTTCTGCTTTTAAAAAGGTGTGTAGTTTTGTCATAGCTTTTCTTCCAAGGATCAAGTGTCTTAATTTCATGGCTGAAGTCACTGTCTGCAGTGATTTTGGAGGCCAAGAAAAGAAAATATGTCACTGCTTCCACTTTTTCCCCTTCTAATTGCCATGAAGTTATGGGACTGGATGCCATGATCTTAATTTTTTGAATGTTAAGCTTGTGAGTCATCCAGCTGAGCATATCACATGATGTACTCTGCATAAAAGTTAAATAAGCAGAGTGACAATATACAGCCTTGATATATATTTTTCCCATTTTTGAACCAGTCTGTTGAATCAAGTACATCTAAGTTTTCTTAAATTTCTCTCAGCAATGTTTTACAGTTTTTCTGCATTCAGATCTTATAAAATATTGGGCAGATGTGTACCTAAATATCTCATATTTTTATGCAAGTGGAAATGATATTTTTTATTTCAACTTTAAACTGTTCATTGCTGGTATATTGAACTGTCATTGACTTTTATATGTTGATTATGCACATGGAAATCTCACTGAAATTAACTTTCTCCTTCTAGTAGTTTTTCGTAGAGTTTCTTGGACTTTCTACATAGATGATCATTAATCTGGTTAAAAAAAAAGATTTTTGCTCTTTCTTTCAATACAGATGTCTTTTTTCTCTCTTAATGCACTGGTCAGATTTTCCAGTATAATGCTGAATAGCAAGGGATGGGAGTGAATATCCATGTCCTGTTCCTGATCTTTGGGGAAAAAACTTAGTCTTTCAACATTAAAGTATGCTGCCAGTGAAAGTTTTCTTTAGATGCCCTTTATCATGTTGAAGGCGTTCCCTTCTATTCCTAGCCTACTGAGTTTTTATCAGGAATGAATATTTGTTTTGTTAAATGCTTTTTCTCTATTCAGATGAAGTGCTTTCTTTCTTCTCAGCTTTTTAATATGTTGAATTACATTAATTGGCATTCAAATGCTAAACTAGCTCTGTATTCCTGGGGTAAACCCAGCTTGGCCATGATTAGCTTTGCTAAAAATTTGTAAACAATTTTGTTTCTATGTTCATCAGAGATGTTGGAAATGTGAGAGTTGGACCATTAAGAAGGCTGAGTGCTGAAAAATTGATGCTTTTGAACTATGGTGTTGGAGAAAACTCTTGAGAGTCCCTTGGACAGCAAGGAGATCAAACCTGTCAATCCTAAAGAAAATCAACCCAAAATATTCATTGGAGGGATGATGCTGAGGCTAAAGCTCCAGCATTTTGGCCATCTGATGCAAAGAGAAGACTCACTGGAAAAGACCCTGATGTTAGGAAAGATTGAAGGTAGGAGGAGAAGAGGATGACAGAGGATGAGATGGTTGAATGGCATGTCAACGGACATGAGTTTGAGCAAACTTCAGGAGATAGTAAAGGACAGGGAAGCCTGGAGTACTGCAGTCTGTGGGGTCAGAAAGAGTTGGACGTGACTGAGTGACTGAACAACAACAACAATGGCTTCATAGAATAACTTAGGAAATATTCCCCTCTCAATGTTTTTTAAAGAGTTTATGTGGAATTCATATTTCTTCCATCAAAGTTTGGTAGAGTTCTCCAGCAAGTCATTGGGCTTGCAGTTTTCTTTATAGGAAAATTTAACTACAAATTCAGTTTCCTTACTAGACAGGGCCATCTATCTATTTTTCCTTGATAGAGTTTTGGTAGTTTGTGCTTTCAAGTAATTTGTCTATCTATGTTAGAATTCATTGATGTAAAGTTGTTCATAATGTCCCCTTATCATTTTAATGTCTGTAGAGACTGAACCGATCATGATAGCACTTCTCATTCTTCAAATGAGCAGTTTATGCCTTCTTTCTATTTTTATGGTCAGTCTAGGAGAGTTTTATCAATTTTATTTGTCTTCTAAAAAGCCAGCTACTGGTTTCATTGATATTCTCTATTATTTTTATTTTCATTTATTTCAGTTATCATGTTTATTATTTCCTTAGTTTGTTCTTCCTCTAGTTTCTTAAGGTGAAAGCTGAGATTATAAATTTGAGACCTTTCTTATTTTCTACAATAGGGCCTTAATGCTATAAAGTCTCCTCTAATAAGTGTTTCAGCAACATTTCATAACTGTGGTTTTATTTTCATTCACTTCAAAATATTGCCTAATTCTTCTCTTGGTTTCTTCTTTGACCCATGAATCACGTAATAGTATTGTTTAGATTCTACATGTTATTTATTTATTTTTCAGATCTCTTTCTTTTATTGATTTCTAATTTATATTCACTGTAGTCAGAGACATATTTTACATGACTTGAATCTTTCTGAATTTATTGAGACTGGTTTTATGGCCCAGAAGAACTGTGAACTTCCTGATGTTCAAGCTGGTTTTAGAGAAGGCAGAGGAACCAGAGATCAAATTGCCAACATCCGCTGGATCTTTGAAAAAGCAAGAGTTCCAGAAAAACATCTATTTCTGCTTTATTGACTATGCCAAAACCTTTGACTGTGTGGATCACAATAAACTGTGGAAAATTCTGAAAGAGATGGGAATACCAGACCACCTGATCTGCCTCTCAAGAAATTTGTATGCAGATCAGGAAGCAACAGTTAGAACTGGACATGGAACAACAGACTGGTTTCAAATAGGAAAAGGCGTACGTCAAGGTTGTTTATTGTCACCCTGCTTATCTAACTTACATGCAGAGTACATCATGAGAAATGCTGGATTGGAAGAAACACAAGTTGGAATCAAGACTGCTGGGAGAAATATCAATAACCTCAGATATGCAGATGACACCACCCTTAGGGCAGAAAGTGAAGAGGAACTAAAAAGCTTCATGATGAAATTGAAAGTAGAGAGTGAAAAAGTTGGCTTAAAGCTCAACATTCAGAAAACTAAGATCATGGCATCTGGTCCCATCACTACATGGGAAATAGATGGGGAAAGAGTGGAAACAGTGTCAGACTTTATTTTTCTGGGCTCCAAAATCACGGCAGATGGTGACTGCAGCCATGAAATTAAAAGACGCTTACTCCTTGGAAGGAAAGTTATGACCAACATAGATAGCATATTCAAAAGCAGAGACATTACTTTGCCAACAAAGTTTCGTCTAGTCAAGGCTATGGTCTTTCCTGTGGTCATGTATGGATGTGAGAGCTGGACTGTGAAGAAGGCTGAGCGCTGAAGAATTGATGTTTTTGAACTGTGGTGTTGGAGAAGACTGTTGAGAGTCCCTTGGACAGCAAGGAGATCCAACCAGTCCATTGTGAAGGAGATCAGCCCTGGGATTTCTTTGGAAGGAATGATGCTAAAGCTAAAACTCCAGTACTTTGGCCACCTCATGCAAAGAGTTGACTCATTGGAAATGACTGATGCTGGGAGGGATTGAGGGCAGGAGGAGAAGGGGATGACAGCGGATGAGATGGCTGCATGGCATCACTGACTCAATGGATGTGAGTCTCAGTGACCTTCGGGAGTTGGTGATGGACAGGGAGGCCTGGCGTGCTGTGATTCATAGGGTCGCAAAGAGTCGGACACGACTGAGCGACTGATCTGATAGTCTATCTTGATAAATGTTCTGGGTGGACTTGAAAAGAATGATGTTGTTCAGGAGAGAGCTTTAAAATGTCAATTGAATCAAAGTAGTTGCCAATATGAAAATCTTCTATATGTTTGCAGACTTTCTGTCTACTTGTTCTATCCATTATTGAGAGTACAGTATTGAAATCTTAATTTGTGACTATGTCTATTTCTACAGGTCTTTTGCAGCTTTTATTAGGCAGATTACATGTTTGAAATTGTGTCCTATTGATGTTGTCACTGCTTTAATATTATAAAATCACCATTTTTTTTTAATCCATGAAAATATTCTTTGCTTTAAAATCTATTTCTCTGATATAATTATAGCCATTCTAGCTTTATTTTGACTAGTTTTAGTGTGGTATGGGGAAGGCAATGGCACCCCACCCCAGTACTTTTGCCTGGAAAATCCCATGGACGGAAGAGCCTGGTAGGCTCCAGTCCATGGGGTCGCTAAGAGTCGGACACGACTGAGCGACTTTGCTTTCACTTTTCACTTTTCTGCATTGGAGAAGGAAATGGCAACCCACTCCAGTGTTCTTGCCTGGAGAATCCCAGGGGCAGGGGAGCCTGGTGAGCTTCCATCTATGGGGTCGCACAGAGTCGGATACGACTGAAGCGACTTAGCAGCAGCAGCAGCAGCAGTGTGGTATATCATTTATCATCCTTTTACTTTTCACTATTTGTGTCTACATATTAAAATTTTTTTTTGTATGCAGTATATAATTGAGTATTGATGTTTAAAAATCCAGTATGACAATCTTTGTCTTTTAATTAATGGTGCTTTTATTAAGTATTTAAATGACTCCATATTCTCTCTTTTGCTGGATTATTAACTATAATTGTTTGTGTCATCATATAGGTGATTGTTTTATGTTCAGATCAGATCAGATCAGTTGCTCAGACGTGTCCGACTCTTTGCAACCCCATGAACTGCAGCACGCCAGGCCTCCCTATCCATCACCAGCTCTCGGAGGTCACTCAGACTCACATTCATCGAGTCAGTGATGCCATCCAGCCATCTCATCCTCTGTCATCCCCTTTTCCTCCTGCCCCCAATCCCTCCCAGCATCAGAGTCTTCTCCAATGAGTCAACTCTTTGCATGAGGTGGCCAAAGTACTGGAGTTTCAGCTTTAGCATCATTCCTTCCAAAGAAACCCCAGGGCTGATCTCCTTCAGAATGGACCGGTTGGATCTCCTTGCAGTCCAACGGACTCTCAAGAGTCTTCTCCAACACCACAGTTCAAAAGCATCAATTCTTCGGCGCTCAGCCTTCTTCACAGTCCAGCTCTCACATCCATACATGACCACAGGAAAGACCATAGCCTTTACTAGGCGAACCTTTGTTGGCAAAGTGATGTCTCTGCTTTTGAATATGCTATCTAGGTTGGTCATAACTTTCCTTCCAAGGAGTAAGCGTCTTTTAATTTCATGGCTGCAGTCACCATCTGCCGTGATTTTGGAGCCCAGAAAAATAAAGTCTGACACTGTTTCCACTGTTTCCCCATCTATTTCCCATGTAGTGATGGGACCAGATGCCATGATCTTAGTTTTCTGAATGTTGAGCTTTAAGCCAACCTTTTCACTCTCCACTTTCACTTTCATCAAGAGGCTTTTGAGTTCCTCTTCACCTTCTGCCCTAAGGGTGGTGTCATCTGCATATCTGAGGTTATTGATATTTCTCCCGGCAATCTTGATTCCAGCTTGTGTTTCTTCCAGTCCAGCATTTCTCATGATATACTCTGCATAGAAGTTAAATAAACATGGTGACAATATACAGCCTTGACATACTCCTTTTCCTATTTGGAACCAATCTGTTGTTCCATGACCAGTTCTAACTGTTACTTCCTGACCTGCATACAGATTTCTCAACAGGCAGATCAGGTGGTCTGGTATTCCCATCTCTCTCAGAATTTTCCACAGTTTATTGTGATCTACACAGTCAAAGGCATTGGCATAGTCAATAAAGCAGAAATAGATGTTTTTCTGGAACTCTCTTGCTTTTTCGATGATCCAGCGGATGTTGGCAATTTGATCTCTGGTTCCTCTGCCTTTTCTAAAACCAGCTTGAACATCAGGAAGTTCACGGTTCACATATTGCTGAAGCCTGGCTTGGAGAATTTTAAGCATTACTTTACTAGCGTGTGAGATGAGTGCAATTGTGCGGTAGTTTGAGCACTCTTTGGCATTGCCTTTCTTTGGGATTCTTTGGGATGAAAACTGACCTTTTCCAATCTTGTGGCCACTGCTGAGTTTTCGGTATTTGCTGGCATATTGAGTGCAGCACTTTCACAGCATCATCTTTCAGGATTTGGAATAGCTCCACTGGAATTCCATCACCTCCACTAGCTTTGTTCGTAGTGATGCTTTCTAAGGCCCACTTGACTTCACATTCCAGGATGTCTGGCTCTAGGTCAGTGATCACACCATCATGATTATCTGGGTCGTGAAGATCTTTTTTGTATAGTTCTTCTGTGTATTCTTGCCACCTCTTCTTAATATCTTCTGCTTCCTTTAGGTCCATACCATTTCTGTCCTTTATCGAGCCCATTTTTGCATGAAATGTTCCTTTGGTATCTCTGATTTTCTTGAATAGATCCTTAGTCTTTCCCATTCTGTTGTTTTCCTCTATTTCTTTGCATTGATCACTGAAGAAGGTTTTCTTATCTCTTCTTGCTATTCTTTGGAACTCCGCATTCAGATGTTTGTATCTTTCCTTTTCTCCTTTGCTTTTTGCTTCTCTTCTTTTCACAGCTATTTGCAAGGCCTCCCCAGACACCATTTTGCTTTTTTGCATTTCTTTTCCATGGGGATGACTTGATCCCTGTCTCCTGTACAATGTCACGAACCTCATTCCATAGTTTGTCAGGCACTCTATCTATCAGATCTAGGCCCTTAAATCTATTTCTCACTTCCACTGTATAATCATAAGGGATTTGATTTAGGTCATACCTGAATGGTCTAGTGGTTTTCCCTACTTTCTTCAGTTTTAGTCTGAATTTGGCAATAAGGAGTTCATGGTCTGAGCCACAGTCAGCTCCTGGTCTTGTTTTTGCTGATTGTATAGAGCTTCTCCATCTTTGGCTGCAAAGAATATAATCAATCTGATTTCGGTGTTGACCATCTGGTGATGTCCATGTATAGAGTCTTCTCTTGTGTTGTTGGAAGAGGGTATTTGCTATGACCAGTGCATTTTCTTGGCAAAACTCTATTAGTCTTTGCCCTGCTTCATTCCGTATTCCGAGGCCAAATTTGCCTGTTACTCCAGGTGTTTCTTGACTTCCTACTTTTGCATTCCAGTCCCCTATAATGAAAAGGACATCTTATTTGGGTGTTAGTTCTAAAAGGTCTTGTAGGTCTTCATAGAACCGTTCAACTTCAGCTTCTTCAGCGTTACTGGTTGGGGCATAGACCTGGATTACTGTGACATTGAATGGTTTGCCTTGGAAACGAACAGAGATCATTCTGTCCTTTTTGAGATTGCATCCAAGTACTGCATTTCGGACTCTTTTGTTGACCATGATGGCCACTCCATTTCTTCTGAGGGAATCCTGCCCACAGTAGTAGATATAATGGTCCTCTGAGTTAAATTCACCCATTCCAGTCCATTTTAGTTCGCTAATTCCTAGAATGTCGACATTCACTCTTGCCATCTCTTGTTTGACCACTTTCAATTTGCCTTGATTCATGGACCTGACATTCCAGGTTCCTATGCAATATTGTTCTTTACAGCATTGGACTTTGCTTCTATCACCAGACACATCTACAGCTGGGTATTCTTTCTGCTTTGGTTCCATCCCTTCATTCTTTCTGGAGTTATTTCTCCACTGATCTCCAGTAGCATATTGGGCCCATACTGACCTGGGGAGTTTCTCTTTCAGTATTCTATCATTTTGCCTTTTCATACTGTTCATGGGGTTCTCAAGGCAAGAATACTGAAGTGGTTTGCCATTCCCTTCTCCAGCGGACCACGCCCTGTCAGATCTCTCCACCATGACCCGCCCATCCTGGGTTGCCCCACGGGCATGGCTTAATTTCATTGAGTTAGACAAGGCTGTGGTCCTGGTGTGATTAGATTGACTAATTAGTTTGTTTTATGTTAAACAACTCTAATCTTCCACAATTTACTTTCAAGTGATACTATACCATTTCACACACACACACACACACACACACACACACACACACACACACACACACATATATATATAAGAACTGTTGTACAGTATACTTTAATTTTTATCCTCCTGGATTTAATACTATTTTTCATTATGTATTTATATATATGCATCCCACAAACATTGTTATTATTATATTTAATAAGATAGTTAAATAATAAGTAAAATCTTACTTATTTACCATGTAAATTACTTATTTACTTTATCATGTAGTTACCATTATGCTCTTCATTCATTCCTTTGTGTGGCTCTAGTTTTCTATCTAGTATTATTTTTCTATTATCTCAAGATCTACTAGTGATGAATATTTATTCTAAAATATATTTTTGCTGGGTATAAATTTGTAGTTTGACAGTTTTTTTATTTTAGTACTTTAAAAATGTAGCTGTCTTTTCATCTCTGTAAGTTTTCCTGAGTTTTTTTATTTCTTCTCTTTCTCTACTTAATTTTTTTAAACATCTGGAATACAGTTATAAAAATAACTTTGTAATGCCTATCTGGTAATTCTAACATCTGTGTAATTCTGATTTAGTTTCAGTTGGTTGATTTTTGTCCTCATTATGGGATATATTGTTTGACTTCTTTCTATGTCTGATAATCTTTAATTATATGCTTACTTAATTGGCATTGTGATTTTTACCTTCTTGGGTTATGGATATTTTGTATTCTTAAAATTTGTATTTAAATTACTAGGAAATAGTTTGATCCTTTTAAGTTTGCTTTTAAGAGTTGTTAGGTGGGATCAGAGTAGCATTTAGTCTAGGAATAATTTTAAATTTCTTCCCTTTTACTGAAGCAACTCCATTTGAATTATTTCCCATGTCTTGCAAATCATCGGGTTTATTGCCTGGCTAGTGCAAAAAGGCACTGTACTCAGTAATAGCCTCTCATCATTCTTTTCTTGGATTCAAATGGTTTCCTCATATTCATACACCAGTCAGAAGTCAGTTTCATATTTATCTCTAAAATTATTTCTCTGTGAAGCTCTATCCTGTTCAGTACTTTGTCCTGTAAACTCTAGCTTCCTTGATCTCCTAGACAAGATCTGCCTCCTCAACTCAGGGAGACTTCTAGGCTCCTCCTGAGTTTCCCCACCTAAACTGAAGACTATAAACTCTCTCAAGAGAGTAAGCCAGGGTAATAACAGAGCTTGCTTCATTTGCTCTCCATCTCCCAGTGATCACGGTCCTTTGTGTCTTAATTTCTGATGTTTTAAGAACAGTTGCTGCTGTTGGTCAGTTGCTCAGTCATGTCCAACTCTTTGTAGTAGCTTCAGGTATTTTGTCTGTTTTTCGTTTTTTGTCATTGTTTCTTTTCTGTTTTTTTTTTTTTTTTGGTTGTGTTGTTCTTATTTCAATTGGGAGTATGAATATGATCCATATTACTCAATCTATTCCAGAAGCAACTAAGCTTTTTAAGCTGCTTTTATTTTATTATAGATTATAATATCTAATGGTTAGTGCTTTTAGTGTCCTGTTTAAGCAATCTTTGACTCTTCCCAGGGAACAAAGACATTACCTTTGTTTTCACTTAAAAGGCTTTATTTGTTGAACCTTTCAAATTTAGATCTGCAATCAATCTGGAATTAATTTTTTATATGGTATAAAGTAGGGGTCAAGAAACATTTTTTGGTATTAATATGTAATTGACCCAGAACCACTTATTGAAAAGGACATACTTTCTGTACTTCAGTGTAGCATCAACCTTTGCCATAAATCAGGTGAATGAATGCACATTTATTTCTTTGCTTATGGACTCAGTTGTGTTCCATTTGTCAAGCTGCCTATAATTTCATCAACACTGCTGCTGCTAAGTCGTTTCAGTTGTGTCCGACTCTGTGCAACCCCATAGATGGCAACCCACCAGGCTCCCCCGTCCCTGGGATTCTCCAGGCAAGAACACTGGAGTGGGTTGCCATTTCCTTCTCCAATGCATGAAAGTGAAAAGTGAAAATGAAGTCACTCAGTCATGTTGGACTCTTCGCAACCCCATGGACTGTAGCCTATCAGCCTCCTCTTTATAATTAGTGTAGCTTACAGTGAGTCTTGGTCATGACTTTCCTTCCAAGGAGTAAGCGTCTTTTAATATCATGGCTACAATCACCATGTGCAGTGATTTTAGAGCCCTCCCCCAAATAAAGTCTGTCACTGCTTCCACTGTTTCCCCATCTATTTCCCATGAAGTGATGGGACCAGATGCCATGATCTTAGTTTTCTGAATGTTGAGCATTAAGCCAACTTTTTCACTCTTCTCTTTCACTTTCATCAAGAAGCTCTTTAGTTCTTCTTCACTTTCTGCCATAAGGATGGTGTCATCTGCATATCTGAGGTTATTGATATTTCTCCTGGCAATCTTGATTACATACAGCCTGTGTTTCATCCAGCCTGGCATTTTGCATGATGTACTCTGCATATAACTTAAATAAGCAGGGTGACAATATACAGCCTTGACATACTCCTTTTCCTATTTGGAACCAGTTTGTTGTTCCATGTCCAGTTGTAACGGTTGCTTCCTGACCTGCATACAGATTTCTCAAGAGGCAGGTCAGGTGGTCTGGTATTCCCATCTCTTTCAGAATTTTCCACATTTTGCTGTGATCCACACAGTCAAAGGCTTTGGCATAGTCAATAAAGCAGAAATAGATGTTTTTCTGGGACTCTCTTGCTTTTTCAATGATCCAATGGATGTTGGCAATTTGATCGCTGGTTCCTCTGCCTTTTCTAAAACCAGCTTGAACATCTGAAAGTTCACCGTTCATGTATTGTTGAAGCCTGGCTTGGAGAATTTTGAGCATTACTTTACTAGCTTGTGAGATGAGTGCAATTGTGCAGTAGTTTGAGCATTCTTTGGCATTTCCTTTCTTCGGGATTGGAATGAAAACTGACCTTTTCCTGTCTTGTGGCCACTGCTGAGTTTTCCAAATTTGCTGGCATATTGAGTGCAGCACTTTTACAGCATCATTTTTAGGATTTGAAAGTTATGACCAATCTAGACAGCATATTAAAAAACAGAGACATTACTTTGCCAACAAAGGTCCATCTAGTCAAGGCTATGGTTTTTCCAGTGGTCATGTATGGATGTGAGAGTTGGACTATAAAGAAAGCTGAGTGCTGAAGAATCGACAGTTTTGAACTGCAGTGTTGGAGAAGACTCTTGAGAGTCCTTTGGACTGCAAGGAGATCCAACCAGTCCATCCTAAAGGAGGTCAGTCCTGAGTGTTCATTGGAAGCATTGATGTTGAACCTGAAACTCCAATGCTTTGGCCACCAGCTGTGAAGAGCTGACTCATTGGAAAAGACCCTGATGCTGGGAAAGATTGAAGGTGGGAGGAGAAGGGGACAACAGAGAATGAGATGGTTGGATGGCATCACCACTCAATGGACATGAGTTTGGGTAAACTCCGGGAGTTGGTGATGGACAGGGAGGCTGGCATGCTGCAGTCCATGGGGTCGCAAACAGTCAGACACGATTGAGTGACTGAATTGAACTCAACAGTGAGTCTTAATATATGGTAGTAAGACCTCCAGTTTTAAAATGTATGGTTCTTAAAGATTTACTGGTCTATTTATAAGCCTTTGCTTTTACATATGAATTTCAGAATTATCAATTTCTGCAAAGAGGTCACCTCTTAGGATTTTGAGTGGATTACATTTAATTGATAGATTAGTTTATGGGTACATTGACATCTTTAAATACCGAATCTTCTCATCCATTAACTAAGGGCCCCTGCATTTGTTTATGTAGTTTCTTTTGAAAGTAAAAGTGTTACTCAGTTGTGTCTGACTCTGTGACCCCATAGACTGTAGACCACCAGACTTCTTTGTCTATGGAATTTTCCAAGCAAGAATACTGAAGTGGGTAGCCATTCCCTTCTCTAGGGAATTTTCCCAACCCAAGGATTGAACCTGGGTATATTCTATAGTTTTCAGTATACAGTATTATACATCTTTGATATGCTCAGTATATTAAAAGTTGTTCATATTAATAAGGACCATTGTCTCACTTTCTCCTCAAATATTTCTTAAGATCACAAAATGGTAAGAAAATCCAGACATGGATTTGTTCTCATGAAGCATAAAATCTCGTGCTACTAAAAAGGTTATCATATTTATAGGTTAAATAGTAATTTTGTATCACTAAAGCAACCATGTAACTCATATTAAATTAATATTGAATTTTATGGATTTCATGAGGCTATTTTTGCTCTTAGATTTATTTAAGATTCATTACATAAAATCAAACAGTTTAATTAACATCATGATAAAATATTTCACTGTTGGGGATCTACAAGAACTTTTTCCTTACAAAATATCTATATTAGTGAAGTTTAAAAAATTGCTTAGGGAAATATTGTTTGCCTTTTTCACATGAATTGTCAAGTTGAGTGTCAAATGCATAGGTATATAATTGTGGACAAAATAGCTCAAAAAACTTTCCAGAAATAGCCTCTAAATATATGGTCATAGATTTTAGTTGCTTTTTAACTTTTATTTTTAGAAAAATTTTTATAAGATTTTAATTTTTTCCTGATGTTCTTCCTGAAGAAAATAACCTCTCCCAAAACACTCATTAAATATGAAGTGTCAGAGGAAACATTCTGTCATGTCAAAAGACATAGGTAAGCTCCAAGTCTATGGTCCATGAGAAATTAACTTGTAGTTTTTGGTCATTTGTTTATGGGCCATTGTTCATACCTGGTTAAAACACTGATGCTATCTTGGTAGTGTTCTTTTGAGAAACAAAAAATGTACAAATACACGAGCTATTTTTTTGGACTGAGTTCAAACCCAATGGATTTTAGAGAATTTTTGTTGAGGTTTTCTTGTTTGTTTGTTTTTGTTTTTATATTTGATTTAACAGGATCTCTGAAACATTGTTCTATGAGCACTTTGGGTAAGCTAATTAAAGTGTAAATTAAGACAAGATGCAAGATATATTTATAGAAACACCCAATATTTGGGTGAAAAGTGAAGACCTTAAAATTGATTAGATATTTCCACAGAGGTATATTTGACATCATGTAATTTAAACATTCAGATGTACTACCAGTTTCCTCTCTTCCTCCATGCCCCCAGTGTTTGACATCAGTAACCATGGTTTTGTTGTTGTTCAGCCCTTAAGTCATATCCAACTCTTTGAGACCCTGTGGAATAAAGTATGCCAGGTTCTTCTGTTCCTCCACTATCTCCTGGAGTTTGCACAAATTCATATACACTGAGTCGATGATGCTATCTAACCATTTCATCCTCTGCTGCTCCCTTGTTTTGCCTTCTATCTTTCCTAGTATCTGGGTCTTTTTCAGTGAGTTGGCTTTTTGCATCAGGTGGCTAAAGTTTTGGAGCTTCAGCTTCAGTATCAGTCCTTCCAATGAGTATTTAGGGTTGATTTCCTTTAGGATTGACTGACTTGATCTCCTTGTTGTCCAAGGGACTCAACAGTCTTCTGACTGATTTGATCTCCTTATTGTCCAAGGGGCTCTCAATAGTCTTCTCTAGACTACAATTCAAAAGCATCAGTTCTTCAGCGCTCAACCATCTTTATGATCCAACTCTCACATCCATACATGACTACTGGAAAACCATAGCACTGACTATATGGATTTTGTCAGCAAAGTGATGTCTCTGCTTTTTAATATGCTGTCTAGGTTTGTCATAACTTTCCTTTCAAGGAGAAAGCATATTTAAATTTCATGGCTGCAGTCACTGTCTGCAGTGATTTTGGACCCCAAGAAAAGAAAATATGTCACTGCTTCCACTTTTTCCCTCTTCTATTTGCCATTGAAGTGATGGGACTGTATGTCATGATGTTAGTTTTTTGAATGCTGAGTTTCGAGCCAGCTTTTTCACTCTCTTCTTTCACCTTCATCAAGAGGCTCTTTACCTCCTCTTCACTTTGTGCCATTAGAGTGGTATCATTTGCCAGTCCGAGGTTGTTGATATTTCTCCCAGCAATCCTGATTCCAGCTTGTGAGTTACCCAGCCCGACATTTTCAATGATGTACTCTGCATAGATGTTAAATAACCAGGGTGACATACAGTCTTGTCATACTCCTTTCCTAATTTTGTAGTCAGTTGTTCCATGTCTTGTTCTAACTGTTGCTTCTTGACCCACATACAGATTTCTAAGGAGACAGGCAAGATGGTCTGGTACTCCTATTTAAGAATTTTTCACATTTTGTTGTGATCCATACAATCAAAGGCTTTATCACAGTCAATGAAACAGAAGTAGATTTTTTTTTGGAATCCCCTTGCTTTCTCTGTGATCCAACGAGTGTGTCAGCAATTTGATATCTGATTCCTCTGCATTTTCTAAACCCAGCTTGTACATCTGGAAGTTATTGGTTCACGTACTGCTGAAGCCTTGCTTGAAGGATTTTAAGCATAATTTTGCTAGCATGTGAAATGAGCACAATTGTATGGTAGTTTGAACATTCTTTGGTATTGCCCTTCTTTGGGATTGGAATGAAAACTGATCTTTTTCAGTCCTGTGGCAACTGCTGAGTTTTCCAAATTTGCTGATGACATATTGAGTAACCATGGCAGTAATCTCAAATACCAGGTTTTGTGTTTTATAAATATGTGTTTAATTGAAATAGATTTGCTTATGAATGCAGAGAAAATTTTGTTTTGTAAAAAAATAGTTCTGTTAACTCTTGAGAAAAAGCCATGTGAAAAATAATTTCTATAAAGGTATCATTCATCTTACTATATCTATAAGCTCATTATGAAAGATCTAAAAATGTAGACATTTGAAATTAGGGGAAAGAGAGGCCCTAGTTTTTTCCAAGATGTTATTCTCCAACTAGTGTGTGACTAATAGGAAAGGTATGTGACTCCTGGGGCATCCCTGAAGGTAGAGTGAATGAGCAAATTCTTAGCTGCATTATGACATCACCAGAGAGCGTGACTTGGGTCAAGAGCTTGGCAGGAGACTTGGGAACCGTAGAATCAACAGCAATCAAGACTGGCAAGCCAACATGCTGGCCACCATAAAACTGAAAAGGGAGCTTATTGTACCTCATGCACAGCAGCAGGTTTAACAGAGAGTAGACATGTTTATAGTCCCAGATTTACAGCACACCTTATAAACACCTTATTACTTAGAATCCAGTCTGCTGTCCTAGAAACTAAGAATATGACTTTGTTAAGCAGTAGGATTTGTTGACAGAAATGTCTTGACTAAGTTTGCCATTGTGGTTAACCAAAATGCATTTACTCCTGGGAAAGTAAACACAAGTGAACAAAATGCCTATTATACTACAATACAGTAAGGTTCAAGTTGACCAAACTTAATGCTATGACATAAATATGCTTAATGTTTATGGAATTTTTAGAAACCTTTTGCCATGTTGGGCTTACCATCCTGTATAAGTCTTACTGAATGGGAATGTGTTTTCAGAATTACATGTACTTAAAGACTTCATCAGAAATATCCAGAAAACCTGCCGTGAATACCAGGGCTGACCACGCAGCAAATAAAATGGGTCATGGTCTCCTTAGACATTAATATAGACAATTCAGTTCTGCACCATGTAATAGCTACATACTGAAATAGTTAGCAACAATTAAAAATAGAGAACTAATGTAAGATAATGTTGAATAAATATTATAAAGCCACATCAAAGTTTTTTCAAGGAAAGCAAAGTATCTGGTTGAAACCCACACAGTTGAGGAAATTCCTAGGGAAGAATAAAAATTCAGACCAATCTTCTGGTGTTTAAAAATTCATATATTTAACAGTAGATAAAATGCCTGGTTTGGAGGTAATGGACTTTTGAAATTACAGACTCATAGAACCATGGGAGTATAAGCAAATCAGCTTAGCAGGTTTATTATCCTTTCAGGCTTATAGTCACCCCTCTCCAAACCTCAAAAATTCTATGGTAGGAAAGTTCATTATGTTAGATATAAATGGGTATCCATGATTATATAGTTTGGATCTGCAATAATCCTTTTTTTTTTGCAACAAAATTTATATCAACAAGACCTACAGGTCATTACTAAGAAGATGGTGTCTGTGTTATAAAATGTGAATAAATAGTCATCGATTTACTGAATCCCACAAAGTAGATTTTGTAAATGACAAAAACCTGGAAATCTTTTAACAAAACTGTGCAACTGACTTCAGGAGCCACAGCAAAGGAAACTAACCACATGAAGCCATAAAAACATTTTTACAAGTTTAAAATATGAGAGATGTTGCTCTATAGTAGCATATTAAAGGATATCTGTGTTTGTTGACTAAGCTCCATGAATCTCTTCCAAATCAATTGCAATTATAGGCCACATTAACAGAAATAGAATGTTTCAAATGGAAGAGTTGATGGTTGCAATCAAGATAGGAATTACTGTTCACAGTTCTGGGCATACAAATTAAAACTGACATTAACAACCTGAAGTTAATCCAAAAGAAAGCAATTTGAATAAAAAGATTAGTATCACACATTCTCACATTATGAGAAATTTAAAAAATCGGAGATGTTTGGCTTGTAAAAATTGTTTTTTGAAGGGATATAATCATTGATTCAAATACATTGGATAGAGCACAATCTAGTTTTGTCCTAGGTTCAAAAACTAGAGAAGTTATAAGGAAAGCAACAAAACTTGAGAATGAATTTTCTAAACTAAGTAAAGCTGTCAAAAAATAAGAGAGTCTTCCTTGGGAGGACAGACCACTGAAAGTGATGCAATGTTGAATAAAGCAGTGGTAGTTGTCGTAGGAGGGAATGAAACTCTGGAGGGAAGAGGGGCTGGACTATAGTTTTAAAATGGTTAAGTGGAATCTTAGTATCTGCAAAGAAACAAAAAGACTGAGTAATATGTTGGGGTTCTGTCTCCCTCTTCAGCCAAAGCATATTTTACTAAATCTATTTTATATGGTGCTCTATCCATGATTTCATTTTATAAAAAGCATGTCCTTTTAAATAAATTTATAAACCATTTGGGAAGATGATTTCTGAAGTCAATTCTGATGCTATTCTAGGATTCAGATATTCTAGAAAAATTACTTCTTTATGGTGTGACCTACTGTCATTTTACTGACTAAAGTAGCTCTGTTTATTGAAATGCTAGTACTCAGAGGGCTTGGAGCATCGCACATGAAGGTTAACTTGATGTCTGCTGCCAAGAATATGGCTTGGGCAGAAGAGAATAATTCATAAGCAGTGATATGGGGAAGTAATATCTAGGTAAATCAGAAGAGAAAACCTGCAGTTTAGAGATATGTGATATTGCAGTAATTTTCAGGACCACATGAATGCTGTTCACAGTGTGAAAGAGGAAACACCCTTGGCCTCCAAGGAGTTTCTCAGTGCTGATACTACTCAAATTAGATTGCATTTCCAGTGGAGCACTAATTTTATGAGTTGCTTGTAGAAAACTTAAGTCTCTGAGGACAGGAAAGAAAAAGGCTGATTTCATTTTTCAGATATTTTAACATGTTAAGACCTCTGGGTTAATTCCAAATAAAGTGTACATCCTTGTTCAGCCACCCTCTTTCACAGAGAAGCAGTTAATAATTTAGAAGTGTTTTCCCAGACATGATCTCATTTGTCTCTCAATGATGACCTAAGGATATAGGACATGCATTTTTTTCAATCTCATTTTCCAGATGAGGGAATTGGAAACAATAAGTGACCAGACCAGGTCACACAACTACTAAGTAAGGGAGCCAGGATGAAATATTTCTTGATCACAAATTTAAAGGTCTTTTGCAATATATTTAGCACAAGAATTCTTCAACTAAGGAGCTCTGATAAAACTCATAGTGCCCCCAAACTTTTTTTTTTTTTTCCTTACCATTTCTTTGTGTCTGATACACAGCCTACTGCTACTTGACACAGCCTTAGCACTGGATATATAAGTGGACCGTAAAACCCCACTTGGATTCAAATAGTAACATCTCTATTAAAAATCAACAGTCTTCTAGAAATAAACAGGTCTATTTAAAAAAACTTAATTCAGTGACTCAGCAAATCGTGCTGTGATAGCTTTCAGTAATTATTTTTTATTTTTGTTTTTGTTTTCTTAAGTGTCTATGGTAAGAGAAGCATGCAGAAAAACATCATGCTTTGTGTGCTCTTTTATTTTCATTGCCCCTTCTACCACTTGAGAATGTCTGGCCTTTGCCAACCTTTTGAATGCCTGACAGATGGACCAGTCTTAGTAAATCACCTTGAATTATATCAACTGAAAACAAATGTAAGAGCTGGTAAGAAGCAAAATTTCCCCCAAATGGTGTCCTTAAAGAGTGTCGGGTTTTTTCATTATTATTTTTTATTTTTCATTTTTATTAAACTTTTCATTTTGTATTGGAGTATAGCCGATTAGCAATGTTGTGATAGTTTCAGCTGGACAGCAAAGAGATTCAACCTTACATATATACATGTATCCATTTTCCCCTAGACTTGCTCCCATCCGCTGGCACCTAACATTGAGCAGTCATTTTTTTCTGACAGTTTAATTTCCAGTTTGAGACTTCAAAGTATAGAATGCCAGGGTCTTGGGTCTAAGGATTATTTTAAAAAAAGTAAATTCTAGAATGGCACCTATGGGAAGCAGAGAAAAAGCCACATGGATACTCTTATCTACTTTTTTTCTTACCTACTTTTATATTTCGATTTTTCTTCTCTGTTCTCAAGAAGAGAGTAGATGGTGTCTATTAGGAGACCATTTACTCTTGCAGCCAATGCAGAGCAATTTCCATAAGATCAGTTCTGTTCTCCTGGGTTAGTCCAGATGAAGATAGATTTTCTCAAAGGATAGTCCTTGTTCTGTGCAATATTCTGGCATAAGAGCTCCATTTTCAACCACACACTATATCCCTTCTGTGCAGAATCGTAGTTATAAGAGAAACCCCACAGTTAAGAAATTGTTCTTTGTTTAACCTAGCATGTCTCAAAGTTTGTTGGCCATGGTGCTGATCCTCTGCTTGCCCTTTCTCTGCTCTCCCTGAATTGGGGGATAAGCGGAAGGGAGAGGGCACTTTGGCAAGCTGTGTTTTTTCAGGCTTCCATGGAAACTAGCCTCCTGCTGTTTGGCTAATGTCAGGCTATGATGGGAAACTGGGAGAAAGGAAGGAGAAGCCAGGGTGTTCTTTCTTCTACTGGGTGGTTCTAGATTCACTTCTCTCCTTTGCACTGAGAGTAGTAGGGGATTCCTGCTATTGCTAACTTATGAGTTGTTTTGCAAGTGCTGGGCCAGGTGGTTTTCCAGAAGTGTTCATAGCATTCTGCATGCGAAGGCTCACAGAACATGCTCACTTGTCCTGGCAGTGGAGCACTAGCTGCATAGATGTCAGTATGGTGGAATTATTATTTTAAATAGCAGATATACTATGGAAATATTTTAGTGCTTTCTCTGTACCTGGCCCAAATTTATAAAGCTATATATGTAGCTATATATGTATGTATGTATATTTACAATTATGCATACATATTTCTTTTCCTAGAGACATCTGAAATTTGTATTTGTAAAAGAGATTTATTTATTCACAAGCATTCAAATTCAGCACTACCAATAAATTTGGTACATAAATTTGGTACATCAATTTCCCAAGACTTTAATAACACAAAATTCCTAAATATGAAGTCATTTAGATAAGCTTCTACATTGTAGAATCAAAATCACTATTAATTTATTCAGCAATTTCATAAATGTTCTACCTAAAATTTTGATAAGTTTTCTATGACACATATCTCTGAGATGGTAGGTCTTAAAATATTTAAAAATCTGCAATGGTCATTATAAAATCACTCCCTCAGAAAATGAGAAAAGTAGAAATAGTAAGAGAGTGAATTTAAATCTGAATTGAAAAAAATCTCAGGTTGAGTATGAAAAAAATATCTTGGGGATGGGTGGCCTCTACAATCTTAATGAGGTAAAAATAGGAAGAAAATTGAGTCATGCTAACAGGAAGAATTTCCTGATAGAAATATTTTGTGGATCTGGTTTATGAAACAGATCTCATGATTGTATATTATCATTTATGTTGTTCCTTGAGGAGCCTAAGATATTTCAAAATATGCTACCTTGACAAAGTACTTCGAATAATTTTCTTTTAACATTGTTTATATTATTATTTTCCGGAGAAAATTACTTCAACTAGATGTTCCAGAGGGACACTTCTGCCATCCAAATGATGTAGATTTTATGAGTGGGTCTTGGCTGAATCCACAAGCTTCTCATAACTTGGTATCTTTTTTTAAATCATTGTTTATTTTATTTTTTATTTTTTTAAAATTTTATTTTGCTTAACTTTACAATATTGTATTGCTTTTGCCATACATCAAGATGAATCCGCCACAAGCATATATGTGTTCCCCATCCCAAACCCTCCTCCCTCCTCCCTCCCCATACCATCCCTCTGGGTTGTCCCAGTGCACCAGCCCCAGGCATCGTACCTGGACTGGTGACTCGTTTCAGATATGATATTATACATATTTCAATGCTATTCTCCCCAATCATCCCACCCTCTCCCGGTCCCAGAGTCCAAAAGACTGTTCTATACATCAGTGTATCTTTTGCTGTCTCGTAAACCGGGTTATTGTTACCATCTTTCTAAATTCCATATATATGCATTAGTATACTGTATTTGTGTTTTTCTTTCTGGCTTACTTCACTCTGTATAATAGGCTCCAGTTCCATCCACCTGATTAGAACTGATTCAAATGTATTCTTTTTAATGGCTGAGGAATACTCCATTGTGTATATGTACCACAGCTTTCTTTATCCATTCATCTGCAGATGGACATCTAGGTTGCTTCCAAGTCCTGGCTATTGTAAACAGTGCTGCTATGAACATTGGGGTACACGTGTCTCTTTCAATTCTGGTTTCCTCAGTGTGTATGCCCAGCAGTGGGATTGCTGGATCATAAGGCAGTTCTATTCCCAGTTTTTTGAGGAATCTCCATACTATTCTCATAACTTGGTATCTTTAGATAAGCAGAGATTAAGCCCACATCAAGAGTTAAAGATCAGCAACAAGGTTAATGAGTATCACAAATATCTAATCTTGGTTTATACAGTTGGGGTTATATAAGTAGCCTTCTTGACATTATTGTGGCCTCACTGAGTATCATGAGGCTTCCTTTATAGCTCAGTTGGTAAAGAATCTGCCTGCAATGCAGGAGACCTGGGTTTGATTCTTGGATCAGGAAGATCTCCTGGAGAAAGAAATGGCAACTCATTCCAGTATTCTTGCCTGGAGAATCCCATGGACAGAGGGGCCTGGCAGGCTATAGTCCATGGGGTTGCAAGAGTCGGACACAACTTAGCAACTAAACCACCACCACTGAGTGTCACAGAAACACTACTTTAATTTACATAAATTCTCACTGGCTTAAAATTCCTTATATTTTAAGGGAATTGTTCCCCTTCTTCAGTCTAGATCCAGGAAACAGTGTACACATGATAGTTATGACATACTTGTGACATCTAAGCTGCTCAGAGTCTACACTTGTGGCAAAGGCAAATGGTAAACACCTATATAGCTATCATTATGCACCAAGCACTGCTCCAAACAAATCAGGCCTCCCACAAGCAGCCAGTGAAGCCCCAACTATTTCAAACACCTTTCAACTCAATCACTGCACTACTAGCTATCAGCTCTTTAAAAAAATTGCATTTTAATATTTTCAGTATAGTGAAACATTGAGCTCTAGAGTCAGTTTGTTTCCACCCTTTACTATTTGAATTCACAAAAGCTAACTTCTCTGAGATTCTGTTTCCTCATCTTAAAAGTGAATAGAACACCCTCTCCTCCCTTTCCCATGCAGAGGGGCCAAGGCAGCTCTGAGTGGGATGCAATGATGTTAGGGCTGGAGTTCCAGTCCTCCAAAGAGAAATTTGGCAGGAGGCATTAGCCATTAGTCAGCCAGGAACACACACACACAGGAGTGCAAGTCTCTATTCTTATCAAAGACAGTTGCCAATGAGAGATTTACCACCTGATGGCCACATGATGCGAAGAGCTAACTCATTGGAAAAGACCCTAATGCTGGGAAAGATTGAGGGCAGGAGGAGAAGGGGACGACAGAGGACGAGATGGTTTGATGGCATCACTGACTCAATGGACATGGGTTTGGGTGGACTCTGGGAGTTGGTGATGGACAGGGAGGCCTGGTGTGCTGTGGTTCATGGGGTCACAAAGAGTTGGACACGACTGAGCAACTGAACTGATACGCCAGGGCTCGCCTGAACCCTGGGAAAATAAAAGAACCAATTTAGTGCTTGCCTACTGCACAGTCTTCACACTTGGGTAAGGAAAGTGTTGAAATTCTACGGTTTGATCCCTCTCTCTCTCTCACACACACACACACACACACACACACACACAGAATGAATTTCCTCATTAAGGAAATACTTTAGGTGAGATGGAGAAGGCTAAGTGGATTTGCTAGCAGGAACATTCCACTCTCTAAGGACTATTTACCCTAGAATGGGGAATTTATAAATTGGGTAAATATCCTAGAGGACCTTTGAAAAGGGATAGGAGAGTTTAGATTTAGAGGTAGCATTCACTGAATAACAACAAGATGACTAATTGGCATTTAGTTGTTATTTTGGAACTATTACAAATACATTCAAATACAAAAATTACACTCTCCCATGGAAAATTGTATCTTTACAGTGATTTAAAGCATATCAACTCTGATCATGGTCATTTTGTCTTTGTTTACATTCATATCTTAATGCAGACAGATGCAAATATAGAAATAAAATGAAATTAACAAAAATTTTAAACTCATAACAGTGAGTATAGTTTAGTTTAAAAAATAATAAAGGGACTAGATATCCTGAAAAATTTTCCACTAAAACACATAAAGTACTGAATGAAATACTTCACATATCTTTTATATTTATGGCTCATTTGAATACTCAGAGAAAGCAGAGTGGGAAGCTGATGCCAAATCTTCAGCTGCTCAGGGCATTTGACAATCTGATGCCTTGATGCTTGGGTATGAAGGTGGGTAGATGGGGGAAGCAAGATGTGAAGAAGGAACTGAGACCCCAGATTAAAACTGGGACCCCCTAAAAGGTCTGTGCCCTGAGTCAAAGTTTGCTGTATTATTCTTTATACATTTTTATATGTCTGGAATATTTCATTATATTTATTTTTAAGTTTTAAAAGGAATTAAAAGCATGGGAAATTACTTTTTTTTTTCTTGAGGGTTACATAAATTAATTTTTATTTACCTAGCTAAATATTAAAGTGAATTTTTATTTTAGCAATTTATTTATTTATTTTTTTGGTTATTATTGCTGTTTTCAGTCAGTAAGTCCTATCTGACTCTTTGCAACCCGATGGACTGTAGCATAACAAGTTCCTCTGTCATCCACTATCTCCCAGTCCATGGAATTCTCCAGGTCAGAATGCTAGAGTGGGTAGCTGTTCCCTTCTCCAGGGGATCTTCTCAACTCAGGTATTGAACTCAGGTCTCTCACGCTACAGGTTGATTCTTTTTTTTTTAATTAAATTTTATTTTGCTTAACTTTACAATATTGTATTGCTTTTGCCAGTTTTTGACCTGTCAGGAAAGTGTAATCTCCTTGGTTATGTCTTGTCTCAACAAAAACTTGAACTGACGGACATTAAAGCCCTCAGCATGTCACAGCTCTCAGACAGACTGTTTCATGGCTCTTAGATAGATCAGTGTTACAGCTCCGTGTTAAAGCTCAGTTTTATTTAGAAAATAGCAGGAAAATACATCTTCAAGGTGTGAGAGCATGCTGACCCAAAGAAGCGAAGAGAGGAGAGGGCCCTGGCGCTTTGGCTCCTCTTTTTATATTTTTTTTTTCCTCCCTTTGCCCCCACAGCCCCCAGGCCTGCCCTGTGTAAATTGGCCAAGCCAGGAGTGCTGTTTGTTCTACTTGAGGTCCTCACTCTGGTCCTCTGACCTTCCTTTGTTCTATTTTCATGGGCTTTCCCCTTACTTGTCTTTTGGCCACTGCCATTCTGGACTCCTGTTTCCTATTCTAACTACCTAACAGACCCATAATCGTATAAAAAAATACTAGATAATTGGTTCTCAATTATGAAAAGTATGGTATGGATAAGCCTGGCTAACTAAAAGTAATTTATTCTAGGGTTTTGACAGTTTTACAGTGGAGTTACTCAGCCAATGTAAGTGGTATACAGGCTACTCTAAGTAATTGAATACATGTATCCCGTGGGTTGAAGCCACTCCCTGCTCACTCAAACATCTCCATTTTTAGCTGCTCTTTCTGGTGCTGGTCCTTAAGAAGTCTCTTTGGATCTTTATCATCATTGAGATAAAATCCATACCAGTGCAGAAGCGCACATACTAGATTGGCTATATATGCTCTTCCTTGATCTGGCTTTGGTGATAAAGCCACCAGGCAAAACTGGATGCACCTTTTCAGATCCAGATCTTGGAGCATAATTTGAAATAAATAAGAATGGGCACCAAAATATTAGCATTCCTGAGGAGAATGGATGTACATTTGTTTTCTCGATAAGAACAGCAATCTTCATTACGAGCCAGGAAAAAATTTTAAACACTTTCAATTTATCTTGTTTAATCATCAAGGCATTACAGAAGAAGAAATATATTCATTTCCATCTTGTAAATGAGGAAATTGAGGCTCAGAGATGTTAAGTATCTTGCCAACACATTTAGATGTTGATAGAGTCAGTGGTGAAACCAGGATTTGGACCAAGGCAATTCATCTTTCCAAATACAAAGTTCTGGGGCTTTTATCTTCTCAATCATGAAGGAAGATGGCTTTGCTAGACAGATATATGAGTAGATGGACTTCTTTCATCTTGGCTAACCTTGGGGAGTAAGTACTAGGGAAATACCTAGCTTATATGAAAAGAATTTTTTTGTTCTGGTTTTGATCTAGTTCCCTGGCAGGCTTCTTAGGATCTGTCTTAACACATACATTTCCCTTGCCAAAGAACACGTGGTATGTTTGGACATATGGTCTCATTTTTATGATCTTTTAACCTTTACATATTTTAAATACTTCATGTTGGGGTTAATTATTTGTGGTGATCAAGATTGGCAGCAGGTCTGATGGGGCCATGTTTAGCATCCCTAAGGAATGAGAGGATTGATACCCTGTAGAACATACTTTCAAAGATAAATATATAAATGCAAAGGAGAGATTCTTGACACACATTAATTTAAAAAAAAAAAAAAAAACCTTAGTGATATCTCACAGCAAATTTGTAAATTTATTCTGAGACTTATCATTATAAATGGTTTTGAGATTAATTTTATTGTACTTTGAAACATTTTCTAAAATGGATAAATATTAGGTAATCTGAATTACTTAGAATATGATCATTTTAGTCTTTATATGTCGGAGAAGGCAATGGCACCCCACTCCAGTACTCTTGCCTGGAAAATCCCACGGATGGAGGAGCCTAGAGGGCTGCAGTCCATGGGGTCGCTGAGGGTCCATCACGACTGAGCGACTTCACTTTCACTTTTCACTTTCATGCATTGGAGAAGGAAATGGCAACCCACTCCAGTGTTCTTGCCTGGAGAATCCCAGGGATGGGGGAGCCTGGTGGGCTGCCATCTATGGGGTCGCACAGAGTTGGACACGACTGAAGCGGCTTAGCAGCAGCAGCAGTCTTTATATGTACTGAAGACATAGTTGGGCTGGAATGGTAAAAAAACTGAAAACAAGATTGGATATATAATTCCAACCTTATTAAGCTTTAAAAATTTCCCTCAGGTAACTGGATGGTGTGAATGTCATAGAATTATAAATAACTGTAAAATGTGATAGTAAATCAAGTTCTTATGTCTCTAGGAACTCTTTGACAAGGCAGGTAAAAATGAAATAAAGTGAGTGAAACACCAAGTGAAGTCAAGATCAGATGTATGCTCTTCAAAGACCTTATACAATATAAAATTTATATGGTATGCATATAATATGTATTTATCATTGCTTCAACTGCTTTGCTTTAACAAACATGTCAGTGGACATGAGTCTGTCTGTAGAAGTACTGAAGAGGCTAGATTCTGAGGTATAGTTTACTGAGGTTTGGATCTATCATATAAGGCTGTGGGCCTAAATCTTGGACACTTGAATGGCTTGTTTCCCTACTCTATAAACAAGGGGCAAATTTTACCCCCAGGGACATTTAGTAAAGTCTGGAAATATTTTTGCCATAACTGTGAAGGGGGTACTATTGGCATCTACTGGGTAGAGGCCAGGGATCCTGTTAAACATTTGACAATGCATAGGAGAACTGCCCAATCCCACAACAAAGAAGTAGTCAACCCCAAAGAAAACAGTGTTGGGGTTGAGAAACTTTGTGTAAACCAGATCAGATCAGATCAGTCACTCAGTTGTGTCCGACTCTTTGCGACCCCATGAATCGCAGCACGCCAGGCCTCCCTGTCCATCACCAACTCCTGGAGTTCACTCAGACTCACATCCATTCAGTCAGTGATGCCATCCAGCCATCTCATCCTCTGTCATCCCCTTCTCCTCCTGCCCGCAATCCCTCCCAGCATCAGAGTCTTCTCCAATGAGTCAACTCTTCGCATGAGGTGGCCAAAGTACTGGACTTTCAGCTTTAGCATCATTCCTTCCAAAGAAATCCCAGGGCTGATCTCCTTCAGAATGGACTGGTTGGATCTCCTTGCAGTCCAAGGGACTCTCAAGAGTCTTCTCCAACACCACAGTTCAAAAGCATCAATTCTTTGGCGCTCAGCCTTCTTCACAGTCCAGCTCTCACATCCATACGTGACCACAGGAAAGACCATAGCCTTGACTAGACGAACCTTTGTTGGCAAAGTAATGTCTCTGCTTTTGAATATGCTATCTAGGTTGGTTGAGAGTCCCTGGACGCAAGGAGATCCAATCAGTCCATCTGAAGGAGAAATCCTGGAATTCTCTAGAAGGAATGATGCAAAGCTGAAACTCAGTACGGCCACCCAGCGAAGAGTGACCAGGAGAAGAGGAGCGGGAGGAATGAGGGCAGAGGAGAAGGGGACGACAGAGGAGAGATGGCTGGATGGCACACTGACCGATGGAGCGAGCTGAGTGACCCCGGGAGCTGGTGGGAAGGGAGGCCGGGGGCGGGGGGCAGAGGGACCGAGCGCGACTGATCCGATCTGATCTAGGTTGGTCATAACTTTCCTTCCAAGGAGTAAGCATCTTTTAATTTCATGGCTGCAGTCAGCATCCACAGTGATTTTGGAGCCCAGAAAAATAAAGTCTGACACTGTTTCCACTCTTTCCCCATCTATTTCCCATGAAGTGATGGGACCAGATTTCATGATCTTCGTTTTCTGAATGTTGAGCTTTAAGCCAACCTTTTCACTCTCCACTTTCACTTTCATCAAGAGGCTTTTGAGTTCCTCTTCACTTTCTGCCATAAGGGTGGTGTCATCTGCATATCTGAGGTTATTGATATTTCTCCCAGCAATCTTGATTCCAACTTGTGCTTCTTCCAGTCCAGCGTTTCTCATGATGTACTCTGCATATAAGTTAAATAAACATGGTGACAATATACAGCCTTGATGTACTCCTTTTCCTATTTGGAACCAGTCTGTTGTTCCATGTCCAGTTGTAACTGTTGCTTCCTGACCTGCATACAGATTTCTCAAGAGGCAGATCAGGTGGTCTGGTATTCCCATCTCTTTCAGAATTTTCCACAGTTTATTGTGATCCACACAGTCAAAGGCTTTGGCATAGTCAATAAAGCAGAAATAGATGTTTTTCTGGAACTCTCTTGCTTTTTCCATGATCCAGCGGATGTTGGCAATTTGATCTCTGGTTCCTCTGCCTTTTCTAAAACCAGCTTGAACATCAGGAAGTTCACAGTTCACATATTGCTAAAGCCTGGCTTGGAGAATTTTGAGCATTACTTTACTAGTGTGTGAGATGAGTGCAATTTTTCGGTAGTTTGAGCATTCTTTGGCATTGCCTTTCTTTGGGATTGGAATGAAAACTGACCTTTTCCAATCTTGTGGCCACTGCTGAGTTTTCCAAATTTGCTGGCATATTGAGTGCAGCACTTTCACAGCATCATCTTTCAGGATTTGAAATAGCTCAACTGGAATTCCATTACCTCCACTAACTTTGTTCATAGTGATGCTTTCTAAGGCCCACTTGACTTCACATTCCAGGATGTCTGGCTCTAGGTCAGTGATCACGCCATCATGATTATCTGGGTCGTGAAGATCTTTTTTGTACAGTTCTTCTGTGTATTCTTGCCACCTCTTCTTAATATCTTCTGCTTCTGTTAGATCCATACCATTTCTGTCCTTTATCAAGCCCATCTTTGCATGAAATGTTCCTTTGCTACCTCTGATTTTCTTGAAGAGATCTCTAGTCTTTCCCATTCTGTTGTTTTCCTGTATTTCTTTGCATTGATCGCTGAAGAAGGCTTTCTTATCTTTCTTGCTATTCTTTGGAACTCTGCATTCAGATGTTTATATCTTTCCTTTTCTCCTTTGCTTTTCACTTCTCTTCTTTTCACAGCTATTTGTAAGGCCTCCCCAGACAGCCATTTTGCTTTTTTGCATTTCTTTTCCATGGGGATGGTCTTGATCCCTGTCTCCTGTACAATGTCACGAACTTCATTCCATAGTTCATAAGGCACTCTATCTATCAGATCTAGGCCCTTAAATCTATTTCTCACTTCCACTGTATAATCATAAGGGATTTGGTTGAGGTCATACCTGAATGGTCTAGTGGTTTTCCCTACTTTCTTCAATTTCAGTCTGAATTTGGCAATAAGGAGTTCATGGTCTGAGCCACAGTCAGCTCCTGGTCTTGTTTTTGCTGATTGTATAGAGCTTCTCCATCTTTGGCTGCAAAGAATATAATCCATCTGATTTTGGTGTTGACCATCTGGTGATGTCCATGTATAGAGTCTTCTCTTGTGTTGTTGGAAGAGGGTATTTGCTATGATCTAAACCAAGATCACCTAAATTGGTTTTTATAGATATAAGCAGGTTTCTGTCTGGATCTTAGAAAAGCCTCTCATGCTATGCAGCTAATTAAAAATGTCAATCCTGCTCTCCAAAGGCTCCTATTCTACCCCACCTAGTGGGTAGCTTCTGCCAGCATTAATGTTCCTCCAAAGTGGCTCCAGCTCTGGGGGCCAGCCCCACATATCCACAACAGTTGTGGCCAAACTTCTCAGCCAGCTGACCCACCAGTCTACCTGCAGTAGTCAGAACTCAACCAAAACAGGAGAGCATGTACAGCCCACACATGGGGCACCCTGGAGCACCTAGCTCTGGTGACCAGAGGGGACTGAGCCTCTGGGCACCACAGGACACTTTCTACATAAGGGCACTCTTTCTAACTGGGAAATGTAGCTGATATGTGAAATACATAGAGATAAAGACAGAGTTAGGCAAAATAAGAAGACAAAAGAATGCCTTCCAAACAAAAGAACATGCCCCCTCCAAATAAATGAAATGGAGATAAGCAATTTACCAGATAGAGTTGAAAGTAACAGTCATAAATGTGCTCGCTGAACCTTGGAGAAAAGAATGGATGAACACACTGAGAACTTCGACTAAGAAACAGAAATTATTAAAAAAAGAACCAATCAAAACTGAAGAATATAATGACAAATAAAAAATACACAAATGGGAATTAACAGCAGATTAGAGCATGTAGAAGAAGGGATCAATAATCTATAAGACAGGGTGGTGGAAATCACTTGATCAGAACAGCAAAAAGATTGAAAAAGAATGGAGATAGGGACCTCTGAGACAACATCAAGCATACTTATTGTTGCATTTTAGAAGTCTCAAGAAAAGAAGAGAGAGAAAAAGGGTTTGAAAAACCTGTTTGAAAAAGTAATGGCTGAAAACTTCCCTAACCTGGTGAAGGGAACAGAAATCCAAGTCTAGGAACACAATGAGTCCCCAGAAAAGATAAACCCAAAGAAACTCACACCAAGACACATTATAATTAAAATGCCAACTGCTAAAGATAAAGAGAGACTCTTAAAAGTATGAAGAGAAAAACAACTAGTTATGTACAAGGGAACTACCCTATAGAATTATCAACTGATCTTACAGCAAAAACTTTACTACCCTGAAGGAACTGATACTATATGCTCAAAGTGTTGAAAGAAAAAGAAATTATAGCCAGGAATACTTTACCTGGGAAGGTTGTCATTCAGAACTGAGGAAGAGATGAAGAGTTTCTAGACAAGCAAACGCTAAAGGAGTTCATCACCACTTAAGTTGACCTTAGAAAACATGTTAAAGGGACTTCTTTGAAAGGAAAAGGTGATAATTAGAAATAAAATTATGAAGGAAAAAAATCTCACGGGTAAAAGTAAACATATAGTAAAGGTAGCAGACAACCATCTATTAAGCTATTATGAAAGTTAAAAGACAATATAGCAAAAATCATCTATATCTACAAAAGTTAATCAATACACAAAACAAAAAGATGCAAAATATGATGCCAAAAACATAAATGTGTGGTAGGAAGGTGAACTCAGGCAACCATTAACTTAAAATAGACTGCTATATACAAAGGGTGTTATAAATGAACCTCATGGTAACCACAAACCAAAAACCCATAACAGATATAAAAAAATAAAGAGAAAGAAGTGCAAACATAGAACTAAAGAAAGTCATCAGGGTTTCCCTGGTGGCTCAGTGGTTAAGAATCTGCCTGCCAATGCAGGGGACGCAGATTGAGTCCCTGGTCTGGGAAGATCCCGCACGCTATGGAGCAGCTAAACCTGTGCACCACAACGACTGAGTCTGCGCTCTAGAGCCTGGGAAGCACATCTACTGACTCCCCGTGCACTCCAGAGCCTGGACTCCAGGAGAGAAGCCAATGCAATGGGAGGCCCACGCACCACAGCTAGAGAGTAGCTCCTGCTCACCACAACTAGAGAAAAGCCGTGCAGCAACAAAGATCCAGCACAGCCAAAAATAAATGAATAAAAAAAGAAAGTCATCAAATCACAAGAAAAAAGAATCAGAAAAGAAATGAACAGAGAACTACAAAAATAATCAGAAAAAAATGATCAAAACAGCAATAAGTACGATCTATCAATAAGTACTTTAAATGTAAAGGGATTAAATGTTCCAATCAAAACACATAGAGTGGCTGGATGGAATTTTAAAAAGATCCATATACATGCTGCATACAAGAAACTCACTTAAAATCTAAAGACACACAAACGGAAAATGAAGTGTTCCATGGAAATGGAAATGAAAAGCTTTAGAGAGCAACTTCACTTTCACTTTTCACTTTCATGCATTGGAGAAGGAGATGGCAACCCACTCCAGTGTTCTTGCCTGGAGAATCCCAGGGACGGGGGAGCCTGGTGGGCTGCCATCTATGGAGTCTCACAGAGTCGGACACGACTGAAGCGACTTAGCAGCAGCAGCAATACTTATGCTGACAAAATAAACTTTAAAACAAAGACTGTAAGAAGAGACAAAGAAGAGCATTACATAAAAGGATCATTTTAAGAAGAAGATATAACACCAGGTAGCTCAATGGTAAAGAATCTGCCTGCCAAGGCAGGAGACACGACCCCAGGCCTGGGAAGATCACCTGGAGAAAGTAATGACAACCCACTCTAGTATTCTAGCCTGGGAAGTCCCATGCACAGTGGAGCCTGGTGGGCTACAATTCATGGGGTTGCAAAGAGTCAGACACAACTTAGCAACTAAACAACAAAATACGTACCCAACATAGGAGAATGTAAATAAATAAAGTAAACAGTATTACATATAAAGAGACAGATTGACAGTGATATAATAAAAGTATGGAACTTTAATACCCCCCTACATAAATGGATAGATCATCCAGACAGAAAATCAATTAGGAAACAATGGTCCTTGAATGACACATTAGCCTAATGAACTTAATAGATAAATAACAACACACTAAAAAACAACAGAAAATACATTGTTTTCAAGTGCAAATTGTACTTTCTCCAGTATGTATTATATTAGGTCATAAAACAGTCTCAGTAAATTTAAGCAGGTTGAAATCATATCAGGCATCTTTTCCTACCACAGTGATATGAAACTAGAAATTAATTACAGGGAGAAAACTGGAAAAAGCACAAACAAGAGGAGGCTAAACCACATGCTATTAAATAACTAATGGATCACGAAGAAAAAAATACCTTGAAATAAAGGAAAATGAAAACATAATGTTCCAAAATCTATAGGATACAGCAAAAAAAGTACTAAGAGGGTGGTTTATAGTGATACAGGTATACTTCTGAAAACAAGAAAAAGTCTCAAATAAACAATCTGACCTTACACCTAAAGCAACTAGAAAAAAGAACAAAGCATAAAGTCTATATATTAACAAAAAACCATCAGAAATAGAAATTAAGAAAAGAACCCCATTTACAATTGCATCAAAAAGCATGAAAACCTGGGAGTAAATTTAACCAAGTAGATAATAGACACTGAAAAGTATAAAACACCAATGAAAGAAATTAAGGACAACATAAATAAATAGAAAGAAATACCATTCTCATGCCACCCAGAGGGATGGTATGGGGAGGGAGGAGGGAGGAGGGTTCAGGATGGGGAACACATGTATACTTGTGGCGGATTCATTTTGATATATGGCAAAAAGTTAGAACTGGTCATGGAACAACAGACTGGTTCCAAATAGGAAAAGGAGTACGTCAAGGCTGCATATTGTCACCATGTTTATTTAACTTATATGCAGAGTACATCATGAGAAATGCTGGACTGGAAGAAACACAAGTTGGAATCAAGATTGCCGGGAGAAATATCAATAACCTCAGATATGCAGATGACACGACTCTTATGGCAGAAAGTGAAGAGGGGCTAAAAAGCCTCTTGATGAAAGTGAAAGTGGAGAGTGAAAAGGTTGGCTTAAAGCTGAACATTCAGAAAACGAAGATCATGGCATCTGGTCCCATCACTGCATGGGAAATAGATGGGGAAACAGTGGAAACAGTGTCGGACTTTGTTTTTCTGGGCTCCAAAATCACTGCAGATGGTGACTGCAGCCATGAAATTAAAAGACGCTTGCTCCTTGGAAGGAAAGTTATGACCAACCTAGATAGCATATTCAAAAGCAGAGACATTACTTTACCAACAAAGGTTCGCCTAGTCAAGGCTATGGTCTTTCCTGTGGTCATGTATGGATGTGAGAGCTGGACTGTGAAGAAGGCTGAGCGCCGAAGAATTGATGCTTTTGAACTGTGGTGTTGGAGAAGACTCTTGAGAGTCCCTTGGACTGCAAGAAGATCCAACCAGTCCATTCTGAAGGAGATCAATCCTGGAATTTCTTTAGAAGGTATGATGCTAAAGCTGAAACTCCAGTATTTTGGCCACCTCATGCGAAGAGTTGACTCATTGGAGAAGACTCTGATGCTGGGAGGGATTGAGGGCAGGAGGAGAAGGGGACGACAGAGGATGAGATGGCTGGATGGCATCACTGACTTGATGGATGTGAGTCTGAGTGACCTCCGGGAGCTGGTGATGGACAGGGAGGCCTGGCGTGCTGCAGTTCATGGGGTCGCAAAGAGTCGGACACGACTGAGCAACTGATCTGATCTGATCTGATCTGATCTGAAAAGCAATACAATATTGTAAAGTTAAGCAAAATAAAATTAAAAAAAAATTTAAAAAAGACAGAGAATACAAAAAAAACCCCAATATCTTAATATCGTTAAAATATTCATACTACCCAAAGCAATCTATAGATTCAATGCTATTCCTATCAAAATATTGATGGCATTTTTCACAGAACTAGAGCAAATGCTCTTAAAATTTGTATGGAACCACAAAAGACCCTAAATAGTCAAAGAAATCTTAAGAAAGAACAAAGCTGGAGGGATCATGCTCCTTGGTTTTGAAAAGAAAAGTGAAGTAGCTCAGTCATGTCTGACTCTTTGCAACCCTGTAGACTGTAGCCCACCAGGCTCCTCTGTCCATGGGATTCTCCAGGCAAGAATACTAGAGTGGGTTGCCATTTCCTTCTCCAGGGTATCTCTCAGACCCAGGGTTCAAACCCGGGTCTCCCACATTGCAGGCAGACGCTTTAACCTCTGAGCCACAAGGGAAGCCCTGGTTTTGAACTATATTACAAATCTATGATTTTCAAAACTGTATGATAGTAGCACAAAAAGAGACACAGAGATCAGTGGAGCAGACTAGAGAGTACAATACAGTTAAGAAATCCATGTTAGTATTTCCAATTAATTTATGAAAAAGAAGCCAAGAATATATGATGCAGAAAAGACTTGTCTCTTTAATAAATTGTGCTGGAAAAAAATTGGACAGCTATATGCAAAATAGTGAAACTGTAACACTCGCTTATACGATGTGAATAAGCTCAAACAGGTTAAAGACTTCAATGTAAGACCTAAAACCATAAAACTCCTAGAAGAAAACACAATATGGTTTCTAACATCAGTTTTAGTAATATTTTTGAATCTGTCTCCTCAGGTTAGGGCAACAAAAGCAAAAATAAACAAATAAGTCTACCTCAAACTAAAAGGTTTTATACAGTGAAGGAAAATACCATCAAAATGAAAAGTTAATTTACTGAACTGGAGAGAATATTTGAAAATGATTCACCCAATATTCAAAGAAACAAAGAACTCACACAACTCAATAAGAAAAAAATTAGATTAAAAATGGTTCAGTCAGTCAGTCAGTTCAGTTGCTCAGTCAGTCAGTTCAGTTGCTCAGTCATGTCTGCCTCTTTGCGGCCCCATGCACTTCAGCACACCAGGCTTCCCTGTCCATCATCAACTCCCAGAGCCTACTCAAACTCATGTTCATCGCATCGGTGATGCCATCCAACCATTGTACCTTCTGTTGTCCACTTCTCCTTCCACCTTCAAACTTTGCCAGCATCATGGTCTTTTTAAATGAGTCGGTTCTTCACATCAGGTGGCCAAAGTATTGAAGTTTCAGCTTCAGCATCAGAACTTCCAAAGAATATTCAGGACTGATTTCCTCTAGGATTTACAGGTTGGATCTCCTTGCAATCTAAGGAACTCTCAAGAGTCTTTTCCAACACTGCATTTCAAAAGCATCAATTCTTCAGTACGCAGCTTTCTTTATAGTCCAAGTCTCACATCCAAAAATGAACTGGAGAAACCATAGCTTTGACTAGAAGGACCTTTGTTGGTAATGTAATGTCTCTGCTTTTTAATATGCTGTCTAGGTTAGTCATAACTTTTCATCCAAGGAATAAATGTCTTTTAATTTCATAACTCCAGTAATCATCTGCAGCGATTTTGGAGCCCCCCAAAATAAATCTGTCACTGTTTCCATTGTTTCCCCAACTATTTGCCATGAAGAGATGGGACAAGATGCCATGATCTTAGTTTTCTGAATATTGAGTTTTAAGCCATTTTTTTTACTCTCCTCTTTCACTTTCATCAAGAGGCTTTTTAGTTCTTCACTTTCTGCCACAAGGGTGGTGTCATCTGCGTATCTGAGGTTATTGATATTTCTCCTGGCAATCTTGATTCCAACTTGTGCTTCTTCCAGTCCAGCATTTCTCATGATGTAGTCTGCATATAAGTTAAACAAGCAAGGTGACAGTATACAGCCTTAGCATACTCCTTTCCTTATTTGGAACCAGTCTGCTGTTCCATGTCCAGTTCTAACTGTTGCTTCTTGATCTTCATACAGATTTCTCAGGAGGCAGGTCAGGTGGTCTGGTATTCCCGTCTCTTTCAGAATTTTACAGTTTGTTGTGATCCACACAGTCAAAGGCTTTGGTGTAGTCAATAAAGCAAAAGTAGATGTTTTTCAGGAATTCTCTGGCTTTTTCAATGATCTAGTGGATGTTGGCAATTTGAACTCTGGTTCCTCTGCCCTTTCTAAATCTAGCTTGAATATCTGGGACTTCATGGTTCATGTACTGTTGAAGCCTGGCTTGGAGAATTTTGAGCATTACTTTGCTAGTGTGTGAGATGAGTGCAATTGTGCAGTAGTTTGAGCATTTTTTGGCATTGCCTTTCTTTGGGATTGGAATGAAAACAGACCTTTTCCAGTCCTGTGGCCACTGCTGAGTTTTCCAAATTTGCTGGCATATTGAGTGCAGCACTTTCATAGCATCATCTTTTAGGATTTGAAATAGCTCAACTGGAATTCCATCACCTCCACTAGCTTTGTTTGTAGTGATGCTTTCTAAGGCCCACTTGACTTCACATTCCAGAATGTCCATCTCCAGATGAGTGATCACACCATTATGATTATCTGGGTCATGAAGATATTTTTTGTATAGTTTTTCTATGTATTATTGCCACTTCTTCTTAATATCTCCTTCTTCTGTTAGGTCCATACCATTTCTGTCCTTTATTGAGCCCATCTCTGCATGAAATGTTCCCTTGGTATCTCTAATTTTCTTGAAGAGTTCTCTAGTCTTCCCATTCTATTGTTTTCCTCTATTTCTTTGTATTGATCACTTAGGAAGCCTTTCTTATCTCTCCTTGGTATTCTTTGGAACTCTGCATTCAAATGGGTATGTCTTTCCTTTTCTTCTTTGCCTTTATCGTCTTTCTTTTCTCAGCTATTTGTAAGCCCTCTTCGGACAACTATTTTGCCTTTTTGCACTTCTTTTTCTTGGGGATGGTCTTGATCACTGCCTCCTGGACAATGTCACAAACCTCTGTCCATAGTTCTTCAGGTACTCTGTCTATCAGATCTAATCCCTTGAATCTATTCGTCACTTCCACTGTATAATCGTAAGGAATTTGATTTAGGTAAACAGTGTCAGACTTTGTTTTTCTGGGCTCCAAAATCACTGCAGATGGTGACTGCAGCCATGAAATTAAAAGACGCTTGCTCCTTGGAAGGAAAGTTATGACCAACCTAGATAGCATATTCAAAAGCAGAGACATTACTTTACCAACAAAGGTTCGCCTAGTCAAGGCTATGGTCTTTCCTGTGGTCATGTATGGATGTGAGAGCTGGACTGTGAGGAAGGCTGAACGCCGAAGAATTGATGCTTTTGAACTGTGGTGTTGGAGAAGACTCTTGAGAGTCCCTTGGACTGCAAGAAGATCCAACCAGTCCATTCTGAAGGAGATCAATCCTGGAATTTCTTTGGAAGGAATGATGCTAAAGCTGAAACTCCAATATTTTGGCCACCTCATGCGAAGAGTTGACTCATTGGAGAAGACTCTGATGCTGGGAGGGATTGAGGGCAGGAGGAGAAGGGGACGACAGAGGATGAGATGGCTGGATGGCATCACTGACTCGATGGATACGAGTCTGAGTGACCTCCGGGAGCTGGTGATGGACAGGGAGGCCTGGCGTGCTGCGGTTCATGGGGTCGCAAAGAGTCGGACATGACTGAGGGATCGATCTGATCTGATCTGAATGGTCTAGTGGTTTTCCCTACTTTGTTCAATTTCAGTCTGAATTTGGCAATAAGGAGTTCATGTTCTGAGCCACAGTCAGCACCCGGTCTTGTTTTTGCTGACTGTATAGAGCTTCTCCATCTTGACTGCAAAGAATATAATCAATTTGATTTCAGTAATGATCATCTAGTGATGTTCATGTGTAGAGCCTTGTCTTATGTTCTTGGAAGAGGGTGTTTGCTGTGACCATGCATTCTCTTGGCAAAACTCTGTTAGCCTTTGACCTGCTTTATTTTGTACTCCAAGGCCAAATTTGCCTGTTACTCCAGATATTTCTTGACTTCCTTCTTTTGCATTCCAGTCTCTTATAGTGAAAAGGGCATCTTTGTTGGGTGTTAGTTCTAGAAGATCTTGTAGGTCTTCATAGACTCATTCAACTTCAGCTTCTTCAGCTTTACTGGTTGGGGCGTAGACTTGGATTACTGTGATATTGAATGGTTTGCCTTGGAAACGAACAGAGATCATTTTGTCATTTTTGAGATTGCAGCCAAGTACTGCATTTCAGACTCTTTTGTTGACTATGATGGCTACTCCATTTCTTCTAAGGGATTCTTCCCCATAGTAGTAGATATAATGGTCATCTGAGTTAAATTCACCCATTTCAGTCCATTTTAGTTTACTGATTCCTAAAATGTTGATATTCACTCTTGCTGTGTCCTTTTTGACCACTTCCAATTTGCCTTGGTTCATGGACCTAGCATCCCAGGTTCTTATGCAATATTGCTCTTTGCAGCATCTCACTTCCCTTCCATCACCACATCTGGGGGTTGTTTTCTCTTCTAACACTTTATATAATGTGACAATAATGAAAGGAAGGCTAAAACTAGAGTCAGAATTACAAGGCTCTAATCTAAATTCAACTGCTCCCTTCTAGCTTTGTGACTTTGAACAATAGAGTGCAATTACAGAATTGGAGGGACTGAATTAAATAATCTCTGAAGCACCCTCTAGAATTAACGTTCTGTAGTTTGGAGTGTTTTCTTTAGGTGGTGCCTCAAAAAATGGTATGAAGAAAGCATAATAGGGAGAAAAAATATAAAGGGAAACAAAAACAAAGCAGGAACAATAGGAAAGGAGCACAGTGAGAAAGAGGAAGTAAATGTATGCAGATTCACTCAGACAACTCTTTGACATTTTTTTCTTTTTAAAAAATATTTTCTATTTTTAAAAAACATAGGCTTATGTTACACAGTGAATGGGGTCATTTATTCATGAAATAACCTGGTTGATATTTTTAAATTAAGCATCCCCTGTATGCTAGGTCCTGGGGATAGGATGACGGACAAAAGCCCTCACAGAATTTATAGATGATTATAGAATATGTAGACAGAGAGTCAGAAAAAGAACAGAAGAAGCTAACATCATCATCTGGAGAGTCAGAGGAGGATTCCCCGAGAAAGGGTGGTGAAGGTTGGGACCGAGCATTCTGGGTAGAGAAAACAGCATTTACAAACACCATGAGAGAGCAGCAAGCCTAATTTTCAAGAGCTGAATGATTTCATGTGTGGTTGCAACTGGGAAGAAAATGAACCAAGAAAGATAAAGCACGTCCTCTAAGGACCTGGTAGTAGGTTGAAATGGAAACCATTCCATCCCCTGTGTGCACTTTGATGTGGGATGGCCACGTGCAGTGTGATCTTCTCCAGTAGACTTCCTTCCCCAATCAATCGTCCTGTAATAAGGAAGAACACAAGCTCCACCCTGGTTACCCCCAGAGAATCCCTTTCAGGTCATCTAAGGGCAAAAGAGAATGGTGCATTTTGACAAAGGAAATTCCTCAGGAAAGAAAAGTAAGGAGATGATATTAAATATGCCTCCCTGTGCTTCCTCCCGGCCCTCATTCCTGTATCTAGTGCGTGCAAAGTCTTCCCCCTTTTCTCTTAGATTCCATTTCCTTTCCTCAAGAACAGCTCTTCCCCTCTCTCTCTTTTTTTTTTTTTTTTCATTTTTCCCCCTTCGGCCCAAACCATAGTGCTGAAAATGTTAAACCTGCAGTTTTGGGTATGTTACCAAATGAAACAGTTTTACTTAACATCTTGTTTTTGCCAAAATATTTTCAAAGCAGCTGGAGAGCTGTCAGACCACAGTGACTCTCAGCTGCATTTCCTTCTAGCATTTCCCCAGGTTTTCCCAGCACAGCACTCAGTAACTGGATATTATTTGAGGAGGAAGGGGAAAAAACTGCTGCACGAGACAGTTTGTAGATTTAAGAACTATCCTCTGGGTACTGAAGGCCAGAGATCGAAGGTGCTCATTTGCCAAACTCCAGGGCTGGATGACTGTGTATCATTTTTAGAAGAAGCTTTCAGCGAGGAGATCTAGAGAAAAGATGCTGGCAATGGTCAAAATTTAGATTGTCATTCCAAAGCCTTTAGATTGTTTTCTGCCTTAGTCATGTGACTTTGACCAAAAGAATTGATTCTGATAGAAAAACAATTCACTAAATGCAGCTTGAAATGACACGCAGTTTGGCTTTGCAGATACTGACAGCCTTCCCCCATCCTTAACTGTCTCTTAATTCTCACTAGCATTTGTAGGTTTTATGTACTAGCAGAATAATTTAATAGTAAGCAATCAGCCTTTATGTTTCTCTAACAATTTTCTTCCAAGACGTTAAACGAGGAGTTTAGGGACTTCTAGAAACAGAGGCAGTAGTTACTATGTCTACTTAACTCAAACAGAAACTGAAGTTCTGGAAAGTGACATGACTTCTAAGGTCATGCAACAAGTCAAAATGATTTCCTTCCTTCTAATATACTACTAATCCATTCAATTATAAGACATTATAAAATGAAGCAAATAAAACATAATAAAATAAATTCAATAACTGTATGGAAATTCTGATAATTATCAATCCAAATGATAACCACTAATTGACAATAGATTGGGCCTCAAGGTTTAAGTGCTATTGGTTTAGTCAAGTCTGACACTTGTGACTGCATGGACTGTAGCCTGCCAGGCTCCTCTGTCCATGGAATTCTCCAGGCAAGAATACTGGAGTGGGTTGCCATTTCCTTCTCCAGAGGATCTTCCAACCCAGGTATCAAACCTGGTCTCCTGCATTGCAGGTAGATTCTTTACCAACTTAACTATGAGGGAAGCCCTAAGTGCTATTACAACCAATTTATTTTTACCAGTTCTATTATTGTCATTTGGGTCCTGTCAAAAAACAGATGGCATAGTCCAAAGCAGTAATATAGTTAAATGGAGTGGATGGGGTCAAGGGAACCAATAGGAGGTGGTAAAGCACCCAGGACTGGGAACACTGAAAAGCAGTTGCCACTCCATCAATGCTTGGCCCAAGAGAGGTTGAAGAAGGAGCAGTGACCAGAGCTCAGTGAAACTTCTTGCTATAAGAGAGGGGCTACCAGACATGGACATGAGCCAGGGGCTGGGAGTGACCTCCCAAACCCCCACCTTTGCTTTTCTCTCATCTCTGCTTTCCTACAAGTGCCCTCTGATTACCAATACTAGCAAGAAGCCAGAGAATTAAGAAGGCTGGGTGATGCTGTCTGAAATGCTCAGATCTCTTCTCTTTTCTTTATATACCATTTATATGCTGATGACTGCCAGGTTTCTATCAAAATTTCTTGAATTTTAATTCAGTGAATTGAATTTCAGTTTACTTCTAGGAATCTCCTAACTAGAGCACCTGTTCTTCTTCCAAATTCTGTTCCTCCCACAATCTTCTCCATCTCAGTTGTTACCCATCTCCCAGCAGTCACAAGTCAAAAATCATGGAGACATCACTGTCTCATGACCAGCATCCTGTTCTTCAGCAAATCTTACTGACTCTCCTTCATTTAGCATCTATGTGGACTCTTACCACTTATCACTGTTTTAATACCATCACCACCATCTGAATCCTAATTATTAGTTGCTTAGAATGTTAACTAGATACACTGTTTCCACCTTTTTCTTCTTTAGTTTCAACAGAAAATAAAGTGATTCTTTGAAAAAACTAAGTTAGATCATATCAGACTTTATACAGGAGTCTAATGCTAATGCTAAGTCACTTCAGTCGTGTCCGACTCTGTGCGACCCCATAGATGGCAGCCCACTAGGCTCCCCTGTCCCTGGGATTCTCCAGGCAAGAACACTGGAGTGGGTTGCCATTTCCTTCTCCGATGCATCAAAGTGAAAAGTGAAAGTGAAGTCGCTCAGTCGTATCTGACTCTTAGCGACTCCATGGACTGCAGCCTACCAGGGTCCTCTGTCCATGGGATTTTCCAGGCAAGAGTACTGGAGTGGGGTGCCATTGCCTTCTCATACAGGAGTCATAGCCTCCAATTTTACTCAAACTAGAGGAAGTTAAATCCTTACAATGTCCTAAAAGACCCTACAAGATCTGTCTGTCCATCCTCTTAACTCTTTGGGCTCATTTCCTATATACCTCTCCCTCTTTCAACCATGGCTCAGCTGGTTTTCCTGGGTTGGGAAGATCCCCTGGAGAAGGGAATGGCAACCCACTCCAGTATTCTTGCCTGGAGAATTCCATGGACTGTAGTTGGAATATACAAAGAGTATACAAAGAGTCGGACACGACTGAGCGACTTTCACTTTCAACCATTCTGTTAACACTAAACACTTACCATGTCTAAAACCAGGTACATTTTCACCTATAAACAATGTTTACACTTGCTATCTACTCTGTGTGGCACACTCTTCTTCCAAATGTCTGCACAACTCAGGCCCTAATCTTCTTTATATTTTGTTCAAAAGTCATCTTTTCAATAGGACTTTTCTGACTATTTTTTAAATTAAAATACAATCTCCTCAACATCCTACCTAGCATTCCTGACCCACTTCCCTGTTTCATTTTTCTCCATAGCATTCACAATAACCTGATACATTTTATATTTTACTTTTGTTTGTTTATTGTCTGCCTTCTCCTGCTCGTATCTCCATCCCCACCATAATGAAATTTGGGAGCTTGACACGCATAGGGTTATGAGGAGTCATGAGCAGTTGTCAAAGGTTTCACTTTATGAAAAAAATCTATTTTTTTTGTCTTTCTCATAGCACTTGAAAGTACTTGGTACAGGGATGTATAAATGCTCCCTAGCTTGAAACAGAGTTTTAAATATACCCTGAGGTGGTTCAGTAGTAAAGAATCCGCCTGCCAATGCAGGAGACTCAGGAGATGTAGGTTCGATAACTGGGTCAGGAAGATTCCCTCGAGGAGGAAATAGAAACCCACTCCAGTGTTCCTGCTTGTAAAATCCTGTGGATGGAGGACCTGGCAGGCTACAGTCCACTGGGTTGCATAAAGTCGGACATGACTGAGTGACTGAGCATACACACGCACGGAGTAGCATATGGCAGGGGGTCTAAGTCTGAAATCATGGCAACACTTGAGGCTTTTTGTTAGAAACAAGTTAAAGGAATTCCAGAGACCTCCTTGGAAGCTGGGAGGGCCAAAGACAGCCCTCTTTCACAAAAAATATTAGGAGTAGATTATCTAAAATCACTCAGGGCCAGAACTTATCCTGAGAACAAAACACTGCTGAAATCTGAGCCAGGGTCGCAGGTTAGAGTTCAAGAACTGTGAGAAAATGAGAACAGCTTCATAGAAGTTGAGCCATGGAAAGATTCTCTCTGTTCTTTTTAGTCTTGGTAAATGTTCAGTCAAAGGAAGTCCTAGATATATTTTCCAGACTCATTTCAATGTGTTAAAGATATACCAATAAGCTAATATTTGCTGAATCAGTACACAAAACTTTGTCCAACTTCAGCAGAATGGAAAAGGTGAAAAGAAATTAATTTAATTACCACTGAAGGTTTTCCTTATGGAAAAAATATAATAGGCATTAGTCAAGTATCAATCATATGATTTCAGGGTCCTAAGATGCCCCAAAATGATAAGCTTGCTGATACCTAAAGTTCTACATTCCATAATTTAAACACTTTTATTTAAAGATTTAATCCTGATTAAATGTAGATTTCCCCTGGGTAAAGACCCTCACCAGTTATTTATTCCTCAGAGTGAAAAAACAAGTTGAGAACAAGTTTCATCAAGCAGTATAAGGGATGGATACAGGGGTCTTGAGAAACTCGTGATCCATGAAATAAAGGGTTAAGGGGATTTGGCAACAAACCTCACCTATCTCCTAGCTTTTCTTGGATTCAGCTTCACTACATCTGTTTCAAAGATTCCTCATCATCAAAATGAAATGTGTTTTTGGGTAAGCTGTCATTTCAGAAACCAGGTCAGCTTTCAAATATATGCCCATGGAATTGGGGGTGGGCAGAAGGTGTGAATTACACTGTCCTCCCTTTATTCCTTACCTGACACCCATTACATTCATTTGCATCTTTGTAATGAGAGTTGGCCTATAAAGAAAGCTGAGAGCGAAGAATGATGCTTTTGAATGGTGATGTTGGAGAAGACTCTTGAGAGTCCCTTGAATTGCAAGGAGAACCAACCAGTCAATCCTAAAGGAGATCAGTCCTAAATATTCATTCAAAGGACTGATGCTGATGCTGAAACTCCAATACCTTGGCCATCTGATGTGAAGAACTGATTCACTGGAAAAGACCTTGATGCTGGGAAAGATTGAAGGCAGGAGGATAAGAGGACAACAGAGAATGAGGTGGTTGGATGGCATCACCGACTCAATAGACAAGAGTTTGAACAAGCTCCAGGAGTCAGTGATGGACAAGGGAAGCCTGGCATACTGCAGTTCATGGGTCACAAAGAGTCTGACACGACTGAGGGACTGAACTGAACTGAATGAGTTCAGTACAATCAATTAGCCCATTAGCAAATTTAGTCATAGAAGAAATTCATAGTATGACTAAAATCCATTCAATATCCTCAGTACATGCTGCTGCTACTGCTGCTAAGTCGTTTCAGTCGTGTCCGACTCTGTGCGTGAGTGGACTTCAATTATTTAGCCTCTTTTTTCTCTCCAATTATCTAAATTCCCAATTGATGTGAAGATAATTCACATCAAGATGCGTGTTCAGTATGTTCATTTTCATAGTAGTTTTCCTTCAAAAACCACTGGATTGCTTTATCACCACCAGAATTTGAATTACATTAAAGAACATATGAGGAAACGTGACATAGTAAATATAGGATTGTAGAAGCTTTCTTCCCTAAACATAAACTATTAATGAAAATAAGAAGTAAAATGAATGAAGAAAATAGAAATACTACTCTTACAAGGGACACATAATCATGAATCCTAAAATTTTTAAGGCATCTCTACATGATGAAGATTCTGAGAATAATTCAAGTTTCTCTACCTATCATCTCTTTCTTCCAAATACAATAGCACACACACATACACACACATGCGAAGAGAACAAACAGAAGCTGTACCATGGGGATAGAAAGTGAGTGGACGAAATCCCTAAGAGTCTCTTGACGGCACAGGGAAGAGGACTGAGGGTGGGTGAATGAGAAGCTGAAAGAACTAAAAAGAGTCATGAAGTTGTTTTTTCTGGCCCAGAGGAACATGAGAGAAATACCTCAGGAAGAATTATCCAGAACTAATTGTCTATAATAAATAAAAGTTTGGCAAAATAAAAGATGAGAATAAAAGGAAAATACCATTCCTCAACCCACTGAATATCGTATAGCAAAAATGTTGATTGTTGGAACAACGTCTACATTTTGAGTATTTCTCCAATGACCACAGCTGGGAGGAAGCAGAAGAAATGTGGGGGGGAGAGGGACCCTCATGTATCTGGAAATGCCCCCTAGACAGAGTAAAAATCTGATAAAAGATGTTTAACAAACTTCCAGAGGGATTAAAGACAAAATCTGCGAATGGAAAAAGTACACACCTCCAGCTCTGGTGACCCCTTTGTCTCATCATTCCACCACTGCCCTCCCCTAGGTAACTATTGTGAAAGTTAAATATAGAACTGACTCATGGGTTCAGAGATATTTACAAGAATGATCAGGTAAAGCAGAAAGTTGGCAAGGAGAAACTACCCACATATTTGGGAAAAGAGATGGAGAAGTGGAAAAGATAGAGCAACTACACCCTGAAACAATACAAAAAAACAAAACACATATATATATATATATATATATATATATATATGCTATGTTATGCTAAGTCACTTCAGTCGTGTCCGACTCTGTGTGACCCCATAGACGGCAGCCCAACAGGCTCCCCCGTCCCTGGGATTCTCCAGGCAAGAACACTGGAGTGGGTTGCCATTTCCTTCTCCAATGCATGAAAGTGAAAAATGAAAGTGAAGTTGCTCAGTCGTGTCCGACTCTTAGCGACCCCATGGACTGCAGCCTTCCAGGCTCCTCCATCCATGGGATTTTCGAGGCAAGAGTACTGGAGTGGGGTGCCATTGCCTTCTCCCCATAGCCTCTTGATGAAAGTGAAAGTGGAGAGTGAAAAGGTTGGCTTAAAGCTCAACATTAAGAAAACGAAGATCATGGCATCTGGTCCCATCACTGCATGGGAAATAGATGGAGAAACAGTGGAAACAGTGTCAGACTTTATTTTTCTGGGCTCCAAAATCACTGCAGATGGTGACTGCAGCCATGAAATTAAAAGGCGCTTACTCCTTGGAAGGAAAGTTATGACCAACCTAGATAGCATATTCAAAAGCAGAGACATTACTTTACCAACAAAGGTTTGCCTAGTCAAGGCTATGGTCTTTCCTGTGGTCACGTATGGATGTGAGAGCTGGACTGTGAAGAAGGCTGAGCGCCAAAGAATTGATGCTTTTGAACTGTGGTGTTGGAGAAGACTCTTGAGAGTCCCTTGGACTGCAAGAAGATTCAACCAGTCCATTCTGAAGGAGATCATCCCTGGGATTTCTTTGGAAGGAATGATGCTAAAGCTGAAACTCCAGTATTTTGGCCACCTCATGCGAAGGGTTGACTCATTGGAGAAGACTCTGATGCTGGGAGGGATTGAGGGCAGGAGGAGAAGGGGACGACAGAGGATGAGATGGCTGGATGGCATCACTGACTTGATGGGTGTGAGTCTGAGTGACCTCCGGGAGCTGGTGATGGACAGGGAGGCCTGGCGTGCTGCGGTTCATGGGGTCGCAAAGAGTCGGACACGACTGAGCGACTGATCTGATCTGATCTGATATATATATATATATATATATATATATATATATATGTATATTTTGCAATCCATAAAAAAAATCCATTCTGGATGAAAATCAGTTCAGTTCAGCTGCTCAGTCGTGTCTGGCTCTTTGTGACCCCATGGATTGCAGCATGCCAGGCCTCCCTGTCCGTCACCAACTCCCAGAGTTTACTCAAATTCATGTCCATTGAATCAGTGATGCCATCCAACTATCTCATGCTCTGTCATCCCCTTATCCTCCTGCCCTCAATCTTTCCCAGCATCAGGGTCTTTTCAAATGAGTCATTTCTTCGAATCAGGTGGCCAAGGAGTTTCAGCTTCAGCATCAGTCCTTCCAATGAGTATCCAGGATCGATTTCCTTTAGGATTTACAGGTTGGATCTCCTTGATGTCCAAGGGACTCTTAAGAGTCTTCTTCAACATCACAGTTCAAAACCATCAGTTCTTCCGTGTTCAACTTTCCTTACAGTCCAACTCTCACATCCATACATGACTATTGGAAAAACCATAGCTTTGACTAGACGTACCTTTGTTGACAAAGTAATGTCTCTGCTTTTTAATATGCTGTCTAGGTTGGTCATAAGTTTTCTTCCAAGGAGCAAGCGTCCTTTAATTTCATGGTTGCAATCACCATCTGCAGTGATTTTGGAGCCCTCCCCAAAAAGTCTGTCACTGTTTCCCCATTGATTTGCCATGAAGTGATGGGACTGGATGTCATGATCTTAGTTTTCTGAATGTTGAGCATCAAGCCAACTTTTTCACTCTCCTCTTTCACCTTCATCAAAAGGCTCTTTAGTTCTTCTTTGCTTTCTGCCATAAGGGCAGTGTCATCTGCATATCTGAGGTTATTGATATTTCTCCCAGCAATCTTGATTCCAGCTTGTCCTTCATCCAGTCCAGCATTTCTCATGATGTACTCTGCATATAAGTTAAATAAGCAGGGTGACAATATACAGCCTTGACGTACTCCTTCCCAATTTGGAACCAGTCTGTTGTTCCATGCCCCTTTCTAACTGTTGCTTCTTGACCTGCATACAGATTTCTCAGGAGGCAGGTCAGGTGGTCTGGGATTCCCATCTCTTGAAGAATTTTCCACAGTTTGCTGTGATTCACACAGTCAAAGGCTTTGGCATAGTCAATAAAGCAGAAGAAGATGCTCTTCTGGAACTCTCTTGCTTTTTCAATGATCCAGCAGATGTTGGCAATTTGATCTCTGGTTCCTCTGCATTTTCTAAATCCAGCTTGAACATCTGGAAGTTCACAGTTCATATACTGTTGAAGCCTGGCTTGGAGCATTAAATATCAATAGTCAAAAATCTTTGTGAATTAAGTACAGTTAAAGAAAAGGTGGTGCAGTGGTGAAGAATCTGCCTGCCAATGCCTGAGACACAGGAGACTCGGGTTCAGTCTCAGCGTCGGGAAGATCCACTGGCAGAAGCAATGACAAGCTATTCCAGTACTCCTGCCTGGAAAATTCCATGGACAGAGGAGCCTAGTGTAATATAGTCCATGGGGTCACAAAGAGTCAGACACGACTGAGTGACTGAGCATGCGAGGGAAAGCTGACATTTTTGAAAGAATAAATTCATAGTGAAATGATGACAGCAAAATAAGGTAAAAATGACACTGGAGAATGAGCCAGCGAGAACATCAAAATTATTTTAGAACTGATTATCTATAAACAGCAATTCATTAACGTTCACAGTGAAAGATCAAGTTGATGAAGAGCTCTAGAAAACATTACAGAATGCGGCTAAAATAGACAAAAATAGAGATGATGAAAAAGAATAAAGAGAAGCTATGATGAACAGATAAAAAGGGACCAATCATATATAACTTGGTTCCCTTGAGGTGGTATACACAACTAACAGAACAGAAAAGAATTGCAAAGAAAAATGAAAAAACTGACTATGCCATCTGCAAATACAGTGTGCTATTCTAGTATAGTTTGATAGAAAATGATCAACACGGACATAGCCTATTGAAAATATTGGGCTTAAAGGATTTTAAAAAAAGAATCTGATTTCCAATTTCAATTCCAACACATAAAGAGCTTGGAATTCATCACTCCTTTCCTTACAGCGAGAAAAAAGTTGAACAAACTACAATTCAGTGACTTCTTGGACTCATTAGAGAATGAGGTACAAGCAAACAGATACCACACACTCTGTAGAGATGGGCTCCAGTATAATAATAGTGGGTCACAGATGAAAGATAATGTATTTTGAGGTAAGAGTATGTTCCTTTACTAAGCATGATATTATCAGAGCGTCTACAAAATTCAATAGGTCTCACTAGATTGTGTAACAATCGGTCAGGATCATCCAGCATCTCATCCTCTGGAGTCCCTCTTCTCTTTGAATCTTCTTGTGACTGGAGACCAAAGTTTACAACAAGCATCTTTACTGACTGAAATGCTATGAGATTAGAAATCAACTACAAAAACAAACAAACTTTTAAAAAACCCACAAACATGGGAGGCTAAACAATATGCTGCTGCTGCTAAGTCGCTTCAGTCAGGTTCGACTCTGTGCGACCCCATAGACGGCAGCCCAACAGGTTCCCCCATCCCTGGGATTCTCCAGGCAAGAACACTGGAGTAGGTTGCCATTTCCTTCTCCAATACATGAAAGTAAAAAGTGAAAGTGAAGTCTCCCAGTCGTGTCTGATTTTGTGACCCCATGGACTACAGCCTACCATGCTCCTCTGTCCATGGGATTTTCCAGGCAAGAGTACTGGAGTGGGTTGCCATTGCCTTCTCTGCCAAACAATAGGCTCCCAAGTCACTTCAGTCATGTCTGACTCTGTGTGACCCCATAGACGGCAGCCCACCAGGCTCCCCTGTCCCTGGGATTCTCCAGCCAAGAACACTGGAGTCGGTTGCCATTTCCTTCTCCAATGCATGAAAGTGAAAAGTGAAAGGGAAGTCACTCAGTTGTGTCTGACACTCAGCGACCCCATGGACTGCAGCCTTCCAGGTTCCCCTGTCCATGGGATTTTCCAGACAAGAATACTGGAGTGGGGTGCCATTGCCTTCTCCACACAATATGCTACTTAACAGCTAATCAGTCAACAAGGAGATCAAAGAAGGAATATAAAAATACCTAGAGACAAATGAAAACAGAAGCATGACAATCCAAAATCTTTGGGACACAGCAAAAGCAGTTCCAAGAGGGAAGTTTATAGCAATCCAATCTTACCTTGTGAAGCAAGAGAAATTACAAATAAACAGCCTAAACTTACACATTGAATTTAAGCCTGAATTTTGCTATGAGGAGCTGATGATCTGAGTCATAGTCAGCACTAGGTCTTGTTTTTTGCAGACTGTTATACAGCTTTTCCATCTTCAGCTACGTAGAATATAATCAATCTGATTTTGATATTGACCATTTGATGATGTCCGCATATAGTCATCTCTTGAAGTGTTGAAAAAGGGTATTTGCTATGACCAGTGCGTTCTCTTGGCAGAATTCTGTTAGCCTTTGCCATGCTTTATTTTGTACTCCAAGGCCAAACTCACTTGGAGTAAGGTAACTCTTGACTTTTCACTTTAGAAAGCAAGGAGATCAAACCAGTTAATCTTAAAGGAAATCAACCCTGAATACTCTTTCAAAGAACTGATGCTGAAGCTCTAAGACTTTGGCCACCTGATGTGAAGAGCTGACTCATTGGAAAAGACCCTGATGCTGGGAAAGATTGAAGGCAGATGGAGAAGAAGGGGCGATGGATAGAGGCCATCACCAATTCACTGGACATGAACCTGGGCAAACTCCAGGAGACAGTGAGGGACAGAGAAGCCTAACATGCTACATGGGATCACAAAGAGTCGAACACGACTTGGCAACTGAACAACAACAATAACAACAACAAACCTAAAGCAGCTAGAGAAACAAAACCCAAAGTTAGTAAAAGGGAAAAAAAATCATAAAGATCAGAGCAGAAATAAGTAAACTAGAAAGGAAGAAAACAATAAAAAAGATCAATGAAACGAAATGCTGGTTCTTTAAAAAGGTAAACAAAATTGGCAAACTTTTAACCAGATGCATCAAGAAAAAAAAATGAAAGGGCTCAAATTAATAAACTTAGAAACAAAAAAGGAGAAGTTACAACAGACACCTCAGAAGTACAAAAGATCATAAAAGACTACACAAACAACTATATATCAATAAAACAGACAACCTAGAAGAAATTGACAAATTCTTAGAAAATTACAATCTTCCAAAACTGAACCAGGAGGCAATATAAAAAATAAAGGCTAATCACAGTACTGAAATTGAAACTGTGACTGAAAAACTCCCAACAAACAAAAGTTCGGGACCACATGGCTTAACAGGAGAATTCTACCAAACATTTAGAGAAGTGGTAACACCTATCCTTCTGAAACTATTCCAAAAATCTTCAAGGGGAGGAACACTCCTAAACTCATTCTTTAAAGCCATCACTACCCTGATACTAAAAATGGTACTGATAAAAAAAAAATAAATAAATAAAACCAGATGAAAAAAAAAAGAAAGAAAATTATAGAACAATATCACTGATGGACATATTCACCAAAATCCTCAACAAAATACTAGTAAATTGAATCCAACAAGACATTAAAAAGATCATACATCATGATTAAGTGGGATTTAACCCAGGGGTGCAAGGATTTTTCAATATTCACAAATCAATCAGTGTGTTAATACACTACATTAACAAATTGAAGAATAAAAACCTTATGATCATCTCAATTGATGCAGAAAAGGCTTTGACAAAATTCAACAACATTCAGTAATATTTCTGTAACAGCATATTATATTATTTGAAGATTAGTAGGTCTTTAGAGGGGGGTGGGGCAGGGGCAATTTTTATAGAGAAAGAACCAGTGTTTGTTGTACAACTATTGTGGGGGAAGATCTATCCCACGTGAAGCTATTGTTTTTCTGAATCTTATTGTTTCTGCATTTGTGTCCTCCACAACTCCCTTCTTGGCTGACATTGATATGCCTGTTGGATTGTCATCAAGGGTCATGCTTCAATAAAAGGTGCTAAAGATCGAAAAAAAAAAAAAAAAGATAAAATCTCTCCAGAAAATGTGTGCAGAGGGAACTCACTTCAACATAATAAGGGCCATATACGACAAATTCACAGCTAACATCATACTAAACAGTGAAAAGCTAAAATCATTTCCTCTAAGATTAGGAACAAGACAAAGATGTCCACTCTTGGCACTTTTCTTCAATATAGTTTTGAAAGTTCTAGCCATGGACATCAGAGGAAATAAAACAAATAAAAGGAATCCAAATTGGAAAAGAAAAAGTAAAACTGTCATTGTTTGCAATTGACATGATACTGTATACAAAATATCCTAAAGATGCTACCAGAAAACTACTAGGGCTCATCAATGAATTCCATAAGGTTGTAGGATACAAATTTAATACACAGAAATCTCTTGCATTTCTATACATTAACAAAGAAAGATCAGAAACAGAAATCAAGGAAACAATCCCACTTACTATTACATCAAAAAGACTAGGAATAAACCTACCTAAGGAGGCAAAAGACCTGTATTTTGAAAATTATAAGACCTTGATGAAAGAAGTTGAAGATGACACTAATAGATGGAAAAATACACTATGTTCATGAATTGGAAGAATCCACACTGTCAAAATGATTCTACTCCCCAAGGCAACCTACAGATTTGATAGGCAATCCCTATCAAATTACCAATGGCATTTTTCACAGAACTAGAACAAAAATTAAAAAAAAAAATCTGTCTGGAAACACAGAAGACCTTGAATAGCCAAAGCAATCCTGAGAAAGAAAAACAGAGCTGGAGGAATCAGGATCTCTGACTTCAAACTATACTACAAAGCTACAGTAATCAAAATGTTATGATACTGGCACAAAAAGAGAAATTTAGAAATGGAAAGTCCAGAATGAACCAACACACCTATGATCAGTTACTCTATGACAAAGGAGGCAAGAATATACAATGGAGAGAAAACTGACTTTTCAACAAGTAGTCCTTGGCAAACTGGATAGCTACATGTAAAAGAATGAAATTAATACATTCTCTAACACTATACACAAAAATAAGCTAATGGATTGATGTAAAACTGGATCTAGCAAAATCTTAGAGGAAAACATAGGCAGAACACTCTTTGGCATAAATCCCAGAAATATATTTTTGGATCCACATCTTTAGAGTAATGAAAATGAAAATAAAAATAAACAAATGGGACCTAATTAAATTTAAAAGTTTTTGCACAGCAAAAGAAACCATCAATAAAATGAAAATACAACCCACAGAATGGGAGGAAATATTTGCAAATGATGTGACTGACAAGAGATTGATTTCCAAAACTATAAAAATTCCATTCAGCTCAATCAAAAAGGCAAACACAATAAAAAAATAGACATTTCTTCAAAGAAGACACACAGATGGCCAAAAAGCACCTCAAAAGATGAGTAACACTGCTGATTATCAGGGAAATGCAAGTCAAAGCTACAATGAGGTATCACCTCACACCAGTCAGAATGGCCACTATCAAAATGTCTACAAATAATAAATGCTAGAGAGAGTGTAGAGAAAAGGAAACACTCCTACACTGTTAGGAGAATGTAAATTCGTACAACCACTATGGAGAACAGTACAAAGGTTCCTTCAAAAACTAAAAATACAACTACCGTATGATCCAGCAACCCCACTCCTATGCATATATCTAGAGAAAAACTATTTGAAAAGATACCTTAACCCAGTGTTCATTACAGCACTATTTACAATAGCCAAGACATGGAAGCAACCTAAATGTCCATTGAGAGTGGAATAGATAAAGAAGATGTGGTCTATATACAACAGAATGTTACTCAGCCATCAGAAAGGGCAAAATAATGTCATTTGCAGCAACCTGCATAGACCTGGGGATTATCATACTAAGTGAAGTAATTCAGACAGAGAAAGACAAATACCATATGATATCACTTATATGTGGAATATACAAATGATACAAATGAACTTGTGTATGAAACGGAAACAGACTCACAGACTTATAAAACATACTTATGGTTACCAAAGGGACAGGTTGGGGGAAGGGCTAAATTAGGATTTTGGGATTAACATATACACACTATAAAACTGATAAGTAATAAGGACCTACTGTATAGCCCAGGGAACTCTCTTCAATATTCTATAATATCTGATATGGGAAAAGAATCTGAAAAAGAATGGTTGTGTGTATATGGATAACTGAACAATTCTGCTGTACATCTGAAACTAACACAATGTAAATCAACTATATCCCAATATAAAATAAAACTTAAATAAATTTAAAAACTGACTTCTATGGCATTGTCACCCAGGACCCTTTAGTCTCCGGCTTACTTTTGGTTTCTGCCAATGAGCAGCACCCATAGGAGACTGGAGAACGTTTGGGATACTCACTCCTCTTGTTTTTCCTTGTCTTACTATCGATTGGTACTTGCTGTGCCTTTGAGTCCACAGTGGCTCTCAGGTGGCCCTTTTGCTACAGTTCCAGTTCTCAGCAGCCTCTGTTAGTAGAACTGATGTTTCATCCTTTCTTGCTGGTTGCCCTTGCTCTGCTCACACCTCCATAAATAGTCTCATCCGAAACTTTACTCAATTCAGCATTTTCCACCGTGTCATTTGTTTCTTGCAGAACCTTAACTGGCAGACCTGGTATCACCCGAGTGAATGTCTCTGAATCTAACTTTCATTTCTACACTGCTTCTACACTATTGTTAGAATTATGAAGTATTGATAGCTCCAAGTTTATGGGACCCAGAGGTTTGTTTTGGAATCACTGGCAAGTGAAAATGAAACTGCATTTTAAAAATGGGCAAAGTAATATGATTTAACTTGCCTTCTAGATATTTCTGAAATCACAATAAACAAAGGAATATTTCAATCTTGATTCTACAACACTGTCATTCAGCAATGAAATGATTCTGGAAAATTTAGCTTGGGAATACTTCTCATTCATTGCATCATAAGCATTGTTTCAAGTAGAAACTGAGTTGCTATGGTTTCCACAAACATTTGAGGGCAACTATCCTGACACACATCCAAACAGAACCATCTTCATAAAGCAGACTAGTAAGTTCACCATTATGCCAAGACACTCTGTGGAGCTTTCAATGATGACAAAGCATTTTGCTCTCATGCCTTCGCTGGGAAAAAGCAAATGTAACACACATGTCACTTAGGAGTGCTTTGACCTTTTCAGAGTCCGTCAAAGTCCCAATTTCAGAATTGGGACTGTACAGTGGCCTCCAAATGACCTCTGTGAATATCTGACTAACATCTAGTTGATCAATCGTTTTCATTCTAGAATCCATGCTTATCAGGTAGATTTAGCATCTTGTACAAACTTGACACAAAACTTTCCTCTATTCCAGCTTCTGCAGAAAACTCAACCACATTATGATTTTCAGATTTAATTAAGAATTTTTGGGTCACTGTGATGGAATCACACTGAAAAACATCCTGCCACCCTCTCTCTGGCTACCTTCCTTTTTCCTTCCCCTTCTTGTTTCTTCTCACTTTCGCCTCCACTTTCTCTCCCTCTCTCCTACCTCCTCTGTATTCTCTCCCTTCTTCCTGCTGCCCCTTCCATAAGGACTTCTTTCCTGCATATAACTGCATTTCCGCCTCCTGTGAGAGTACCTGTAATCCATATTGTCACATCCACTGCCCTTTCCAAAGGAAATCCTAGTGAACATATTTTATCTGCTTTTATGCCCAAGTAATTTATGTAAATACAATTACTGAGAAAGATACCCAATTAATTCCTTAGACAGACCTGAAGGTCTGCTACAAAGAATATGCCTTTAAGAAATTAACTAAGGATTTCACCAGTGATCCTGTGGTTAAGACTCCATGCTTCTATTGCAAGGGGCACAGGATTGATCCCCAGGGAACTAAGATTCCCACAAGTCAAACCTAATGGCAGACAAAAATAAATAAATACATAAAAATAAAAAATAACTAGAGAATGAAATAGAGAAGGAAATGGCAACACACTCCAGTGTTCTTGCCTGGAGAATCCCAGGGACGGGGGAGCCTGGTGGGCTGCCGTCTATGAGGTCGCACAGAGTCGGACACGACTGAAGCGACTTGGCAGCAGCAGAGAATGAAATTTAGTAAAGGTACACTTCGAACCTCTCAACAATTGAAAGAGGCTCAGACATTTAAAATATAAAGCATTTCCAAATATTTTGTGATGGTTAAAATCTGTGAATTAATGCATTATGGCAGAATCCTTTAGAAAAAACTACGTCCTATATGCTGGGGATAGACTTGTGACAGCAAAGATGGTACCATCAAAATTTCCTTTATGGGCTTCTTATGAGATTCTCTCATGAGAATCATTTTACAGATGTGAAGGTCATCCCTGTCACAGGTTGAGTTCCCAGTAGAGGACTCTGATATGAAAATCTGTATACAAAAATGTATAAAGAAGTTCTCCTAGAAGACAAGGAAGGAAAAGAAACCAAGCAGGGGTGTGTTATTAAGCAAAGTCTATGGAGGGCAGCTTTATTTTAATCTTGCAGGATTAGAATGTGATCTGTATTACATTCTGTGAGAAAGGGTTTCCCCATGTCAACTCCCTGGCACTTCTGGCTTGGGAGCACAGCGGCTCAACTTGAGGGCAGTCCTCCAAGAAATAGTCACAGTGGCAGACTCTTGCAAGCAAAGGTGCTCCAAAGCCAGGGGAGGGGCACTCTAGTAACCTTAAAACATTTCCGCAAATATCTCTAACACTGATCCCCTCAGAAAGAGCCCAATTCCCCTTCCCTTAAATATGGACTTGCCCCAGTGATTCGCTTCTAATGAAGAGAAGTGACACCACATGAATTACAAGGCTAGGCTCAAAAAAGTTTACACTTGCCTGATTCTCACTTCCCAGGTTGGGCTGGTCTTGCTCTTAGAACTCAGGTCCCATGTAATGAGACCACATGGAGAATCCACACTCCTTCCCACTGTCTGTCTCACAGTCCCAGCTAAGATCTAAGTCCATTATCAGCATCAACCACAGACATGAGAATGGGGTAGACTCCTGATGATTCCATCTTTCAGCCTTCCAGCCAATGCCCTAGACATCATGGGCAGAGGGTATCCTGTCCCTTCCATGCCTTGTTCAAATTCTCAATCTGCAGAATCTATGAGCATAATAAACAGTTGATTTCTGCCACTGATTTGTGGGGTAATTTTTGTAGGGTAAAGCCATGAGATCTGGAATATTCCCACTTCTGTGGGAATATATGAAGGAATATGGGTGGAGTATTGGAATCTGTGACATTCCTAATAATATTTTATTGAGAATACCATTTCTACCTCAGAGACTGGGCAGACCCACAGGATAATGCGATTTAGTGGAAAGAGCACTGGCCATGGAGTCACAAGACTTGGGTTCATATTCCAACTTAGCTGCATATCTGAATCTCTTAGAGTTTTCTTACTGGTAATACAGAAATAACTATACCTATCTAACAGGTTGTTTGTGAGGAATATGCAGAAGTATTTGATAAGATAAGATATGCAGAAATATTTGATACACAGATACTCTGTGTAGAGACTCACTGAGTCTATTTCCTCTGTCAAGTGTGCGCCCACTTTGTGAAGACCAATGTTATTTCAGACAATTCTTGTTCAGGTGAGTATTTCTCTTTGCTGATAGAGGAGAGGCTCAGATTCTTCTTTGACTTAGGTTTTTTTTTCCCTGTGTTAAAAACACTCAGTTAATGATCTCAGAGGACACTTGCATGAACTTATTTTTTAAATTCTAAATAGATGATCTGTGCAGTTAAGTCTCAAATAGAGTTCTTCGGGGTGGCATTATTATTAAATAATGTGGCATTGTCCACTATAAAAACCATCTTGACTGTTGGAAGAATTGTCAAAACCATATTTGGTAAACCAGGAATGAAATGCATCTTTATTAAGTTATTCAACAATTTCAAAGTTTGCATTTGGAAACATTCAGAGAGCTCTTTTTAAGCTATTAAAAATTAATTTCACACAAGGCAAGGAAGACATGTCTAGACAAATGTTCTTTAAAGGAAATATCTTAAAATAAAGCCTTTTCTGAAATGGCTATATAATCTCGTGCCTGAACATTTTACTTTGAACTCACTGAGATATTTGCTTTCTTGAAAGCAAGCTAGTGTTTTGTGAATTAACCAGACTTCAGAGAGTTCTGATTTTCATAATTACAAATTTTCAGGGTTGTGAAAAAAAAAAAAAAAAACAGTTTTGTTAACAAAAATATTTTTCACAGAACATTTTTATAGGGATCTTTTTCAACTGAATGAGATTTATGAGCCTATGAATAAAAACAAAAACAAAAAACAAAATAAACAGAGTGGGGGACCATACTCTGGTCATCAGAAAAGTCCAATATAAATATATTGAAAAATAAAAATAATAACCTTTACAATTTACAGTGGCATATCATTTGGTTATTGATAAAATGACCTACAAAGACCATGGAATTTTAAGATCTTATTTGGCTCCCTCACATTGCTGACTTTCTCAACGAGCTGTGTTTGGCCATATCAACGTGATCCAAACAAATGACTGATGACAAAGTAATTAAATTAGCTAAACTCACAATTTTTGTGAAGCTGATGTATGGCAAATTTTCCTCACCTGTGAGGGGCTAGGTAAAAACACTGGAGTCATACAGGACCACATCCTGTCTAAATATTTCTGTCCTCTTCAGTACCATCTCCAGAGGGAAAAAAGTCACCTGAGAGAAAAAAGACCTGAGAGAAAGGTCTTCATGAATCTCTCTTACACAGATTCTCACAACATGGTCTGAAATGTCATCCAAGAAGATGTCTCCCTGCCATCATCCCATAGGTAATTTGACTGACAATTAAATCTAGGAATTTTGGAGTCATGGACAGTTTGACTTCTTTGTAACTTTGGTAACTCATTCATGCATGCATGCAGCAAATATTTACTGAGTGACTACTACATGCCAGACACAAAGCACTGAGAAGAAACCCAAGACAGAAAAGTGAGCGTAAAGAAGAGGAATTACGATTACATGGGGTGATCTAGGGAAGACTTACCAGAGGTAACATTTGAACAGAGACCTGAAGGAGATAATGAGATAAGCCCTTCAGATACTTGGTGGAGAGCAGTCCAAGAACAGAGAGCATCAAATGCAAAAACTCAGAGGACAGTCAGCTTGGCCAATACAATGCCAAGACTAGCAATGCTGGAGTAGAGGATAAAGGAGAGAAGAGTAGGAGTGAAGGTCACAAAGGTAGTGGAATAGACTATGGAGTTGAACTCATGCAGTGAGTCCAGGAATTAAGGGAGTCTCGGAGAAGGCAATGGCACCCCACTCCAGTACTCTTGCTTGGAAAATCCCATGGATGGAGGAGCCTGGAAGGCTGCAGTCCATGGGGTCACTGAGGGTCGGACATGACTGAGCGACTTCACTTTGACTTTTCACTTTCATGCATTGGAGAAGGAAATGGCAACCCACTCCAGTGTTCTTGCCTGGAGAATCCCAGGGACGGGGGAGCCTGGTAGGCTGCCATCTATGGGGTCACACAGAGTTGGACACGACTGAAGTGACTTAGCCTAGCCTAGCCTAGCCTAGCCTGCAGATGGTGACTGCAGCCATGAAATTAAATGACGCTTACTCCTTGGAAGAAAAGTTATGACCAACCTAGATAGCATATTCAAAAGCAGAGACATTACTTTGCCAACAAAGGTCCGTCTAGTCAAGGCTATGGTCTTTCCTGTGGTCATGTATGGATGTGAGAGCTGGACTGTGAAGAAAGCTGAGCTCCGACGAATTGATGCTTTTGAACTGTGGTGTTGGAGAAGACTCTTGAGAGTCCCTTGGACTGCAAGGAGATCCAACCAGTCCATTCTGAAGGAGATCAGCCCTGGGTGTTCTTTGGAAGGAATGATGCTAAAGCTGAAACTCCAGTACTTTGGGCACCTCATGCGAAGAGTTGACTCATTGGAGAAGACTCTGATGCTGGGAGGGATTGGGGGCAGGAGGAGAAGGGGACGACAGAGGATGAGATGGCTGGATGGCATCACTGACTTGATTGACATGAGTCTGAGTGAACTCCGGGAGTTGGTGATGGACAGGGAGGCCTGGTGTGCTGCAATTCATGGGGTCACAAAGAGTCAGACACGACTGAGTGACTGAACTGAACTGAACTGAGGAGAAAGGGCATAAGATATCAAGAATAGAATTTATGGAAATACTTCCATTCAGGGAGTAGAAAAAGATGACATAGGAAAGTATACTTAAAAAAAAAAAAGACGTCAGGGGACCACAAGAGAAAGCAGAGCCACAAAGCCTTAGAAAGAGAAATTAATAAAGGGCCTGTTCAACAGTGTCAGCTGTTCCATATTTTACATGACAACAAGAACTGAGTAAAAGCCTGGAAATCAGAGGTTATAAGATGTCTTTGAGAGAATAGTTTCTCCTGAGTGTAGGAGTGGAAAGGAAGAGTGAGTGGTGAAGAAAATCAGGTAGCACGTGAAGGCTGCCTCCTGTGCCACCCCTCCCTCCTCCCCTCCCCTCTCTTTCTCCTCCTCCTCCTTCTTTTTTTTTTTATAAATGTTATCAAAAATGAGAAAAGCAGGATAGGATGATACTTTGAAAGCACAGAAAGTGTTTGCAAGAACAGCTACTGGCTTTCCCTCTTTGTGACTATATGGCCAATGAATGTAGCCACGCACAGTTGAGGGCACATTGGATGCTCACAATCCATTTCACCAAGGGACTGTACAGTTGCTTATGGTGACTCAAATCAACAAACTCATTGGGAGCCACCACTCCTTTAGGTGGCTCTTAAGATAAAATTAGTTTTTGCTAGGGTTATTTATCCATCTTCTCCCATTATAACCCATTGCCAATTTAACAGAGAAGTTTGGTTATTCCATTTCATCTTGGCAGACTTGTAAAGACAGTGGAAGTAGTATTCTTAAGCAGGTACTATCAAAATACATCATGATGATGAATTTTGCTGGAAAGGATTAACTAGACTTTTTTGGTTTCATACTACAATGGTTGTAAAGATATTTCATAATTTTTTAAATAACTGCTTTAAAAATTGGCAGATGTATGCTAAACTAACTGGCAGGTACTGTAATTTTGTGATTTGTTCAATTTCTAGGGTAGTAATGGTATTTAATAAATGTTATATATTAATATTAATACTTTCCATGTTACCTTCATTAAGCTTTTATACCCTAATTAAATAGTGATTACACTGTAAGGAAACCAGATCATTGAATGATTATAAAATATCTCACCCCTGAAAGTCAAAGATCAACATGTTAAAATCCAATGCATGCTGTTTATAGTTGACCAAAGAAAGCACATGTATGGTACTACATATAAAGTGTGATTTCCTTTCCTCTCCTTAAACTAGGGAACAAAACAAACACCCAGTGATGTTTTTGGCTGGTTGGCCTTCCCAGGATATGCTGCCTTTGGGTCAGCCAGATCTTGCCTTCACATAAACAGTAAGAGGCTAAGCTTGAAACTCCCACTAGAAAAAAGAAATTTTACAGTAGAAATTAGAATCCAGCTTTTTCTGGCACTGCCCATCCTAGATCACAGAACAAGGAAAAAGGAAAATTAATGCCAAGGGGATTGATCATGCTAGCAAAGTTCTTGGTAAGGAATGCTGAGAATTACATAATAGTACCTCTAACTGATTAAGGTGGGAGACAAGTGAAATTTCTGTCTTGGGAATATATTATTAGAGACAAGGGAAGCTTTCCATTCCAAATCATCTATGCTATGCTATGCTAAGTCACTTCAGTCGTGTCCGACTCTGTGTGACCCCATAGACGGCAGCCCACCAGGCTTCCCCGTCCCTGGGATTTTCCAGGCAAGAACAATGGAGTGGGTTGCCATTTCCTTCTCCAATGCATGAAAGTGAAAAGAGAAAGTGAAGTCGCTCAGTCATGTCCGACTCTTAGCGACCCCATGGACTGCAGCCCAGCAGGCTCCTCCGCCCCTGGGATTTTCCAGGCAAGAGTACTGGAGTGGGGTGCCATTGCCTTCTCAATGCTAAATGTGAAGGGAGGTGAGGGTGAACAAAGAAAATAGTTTACAAAATACACACTGTAAAATTTAGAGGAAAACTACAAGTTCAATCTTAAAACACAATTATTAAAAATACTCCCCTAATTAAGTTTTCCAAATCTTTTGGAGAAATTGTCTTTATTTTCTTGCATTTTATTTGTGACTCATTAGTTACAGCATTAAATGTTTTTTGTTTTTCAAGAGCTATAGCCTTCAAAAGATATTTGTAATCAAAAGATTACAACATCAGGCCGTGTGTGCGTGTACTTGCTAAGTCACTTCAGTCGTGTCCGACTCTGTGTGACCCTATGGACTGTAGCCCACCAGGCTCTTCTGTCCATGGGATTCTCCAGGCACGAATACTGAAGTGGGCGGCCATGCCTTCCTCCAGGGGATATTCCTCCAGGGACTGAACCCACGTTTCTTAAGTCTCCTGCATTGGCAGGTGGGTTCTTAACTAGTAGCCCCACCTGGGAAGCCCCCATTATCAAGCAGGGTGTTCTTAAATCACTTGGTGAGTATGAGCCTCTAAAATGCAGGTGTTTCCCCCCTGCAGGGATTAAATGGGGTCTTCTCAATCTGACAAAATTATATTACCATTTATTACAACTGTATTCCACTTTTACTGTAAATGGAGCAATAATCCAACATTTGACTGGCAACAGCCAATTAGAAGTAGCCAAGAACAGAGAGAGTGTATATATTTCAAACTCTGAAGATAAAATGGGGGGAAAAACAGGAGAAATTCATTATGAGAATGTAAAAATGCTCGTACATCATTAATGTCTGACCGCTCACCCTTGTGAAGCAGTGATGCATGTTCACAGAGATACAGCAGTGGGAATGGGAAATAGTACAGCTTTCAGTTGTTTTCCTTCTTCCTTCTATAGGCTTTTGCCTCTTCTTTCCTCGGAATATTTACATTGGAAACCACTGGTTGAGATTCAGAATGATTCTGAATTTATAATACATTAAGTTCCAAGTACTGATTGATATCTCTGATATGAAAAAGATTAACTTCATTTTACTGGAAAGGGGGACTTCCCTGGTGTCTCAGAGGGTAAAGCGTCTGCCTACAATGCGAGAAACCTGGGTTCAATCCCTGGGTTGGGAAGATCTCCTGGAGAAGGAACTGGCAACCCACTCCAGTATTCTTGCCTGGAAAATCCCTCGGACGGAGGAGCCTGGTAGGCTACAGTCCGTGGGGTCGCAAAGAGTCGGACTGAGTGACTTCACTTTTACTGGAAAGGACCCACTCTCTCCTGGCAATGGTGACATATCTTCAGTACAATCTGTATACCCAGTCACAGTATTCTGGTAGGCAGAAATTTAATAAAATAAATAATATCTCTTAGGAGAAAGCTAGTCAGTCCCTCTATAGGAAACCAACAAGTTTCCTTAAGGACCTTAAGTGTCACCTATCTAGCACTATCTAGTAAAGTAATGCTCAAAATTCTCCAAGCCAGGCTTCAGCAATATGTGAACCGTGAACTTCCTGATGTTCAAGCAGGTTTTAGAAAAGGCAGAGGAACCAGAGATCAAATTGCCAACATCCGCTGGATCATGGAAAAAGCAAGAGAGTTCCAGAAAAACATCTATTTCTGCTTTATTGACTATGCCAAAGCCTTTGACTGTGTAGATCACAATAAACTATGGAAAATTCTGAGAGAGATGGGAATACCAGACCACCTGATCTGCCTCTTAAGAAATCTGTATGCAGGTCAGGAAGCAACAATTAGAACTGGTCATGGAACAACAGACTGGTTCCAAATAGGAAAAGGAGTACGTCAAGGCTGCATATTGTCACCATGTTTATTTAACTTATATGCAGAGTACATCATGAGAAATGCTGGACTGGAAGAAACACAAGTTGGAATCAAGATTGCTGGGAGAAATATCACTAACCTCAGATATGCAGATGACACGACTCTTATGGCAGAAAGTGAAGAGGGGCTAAAAAGCCTCTTGATGAAAGTGAAAGTGGAGAGTGAAAAGGTTGGCTTAAAGCTCAACATTCAGAAAACGAAGATCATGGCATCTGGTCCCATCACTACATGGGAAATAGATGGGGAAACAGTGGAAACAGTGTCGGACTTTGTTTTTCTGGGCTCCAAAATCACTGCAGATGGTGACTGCAGTCATGAAATTAAAAGACGCTTGCTCCTTGGAAGGAAAGTTATGACCAACCTAGATAGCATATTCAAAAGCAGAGACATTACTTTACCAACAAAGTTTCGTCTAGTCAAGGCTATGGTCTTTCCTGTGGTCATGTATGGATGTGAGAGCTGGACTGTGAAGAAAGCTGAGCGCCGAAGAATTGATGCTTTTGAAGTGTGGTGTTGGAGAAGACTCTTGAGAGTCCCTTGGACTGCAAGGAGATCCAACCAGTCCATTCTGAAGGAGATCAGTCCTGGAATGTTCTTTGGAGGGAATGATGCTAAAGCTGAAACTCCAGTATTTTGGCCACCTCATGCGAAGAGTTGACTCATTGGAGAAGACTCTGATGCTGGGAGGGATTGAGGGCAGGAGGAGAAGGGGACGACAGAGGATGAGATGGCTGGATGGCATCACTGACTTGATGGGTATGAGTCTGGGTGACCTCCGGGAGCTGGTGATGGACAGGGAGGCCTGGCGTGCTGCGGTTCATGGGGTCGCAAAGAGTCGGACACGACTGAGCGACTGATCTGATCTGATCTGATCTGATCTAGCACTACTTTTCTGCTTTTGCCTACCAAGTAGATTTGCATGACTTTCATTGTTCTGAGTGTTGTGGGAGCTGTGAGGATTACTGAGTGTGATAAATCTGTTAAGAGTGATTTCCTCTTTGCAGGAGGATAAAATAATCTAAGCCAATTTGTAGTCCCTAATCTCATTGAGCCACTTTGACAGCATATTCTACGTGACTATAAGTTCACTGGAGAAAGGCAAAAATTATGGATGCTCTCATATTTCAATACTCTTTTAAAAATATTTTCTCTGTTTTAAAAGATCATTTGCATAAACATTCTCTGCCCATATTTCAGATTTTCCCTTTAGTTCATCTAGAATGTGTCATGGATTCAGCTCTGTGGAGGCTTCAAGTACAAGTAGAGATTGGAGTAGTGTACTTAGAAGGACAACCAACTGATAGTTAAAATGACAACACCCTTTTAATTAACAAGTTTCCTCCTTAAATTCCTGTGAAAAATGGTTACTAATTCAGAAAACAATCAGGGCAGAAGTTTCAGTGGGCAACAATTGGTTGCCACGAGGTCAGAAAGACTCTCCTTCTCAAAGTTGTCTTCCGTAAACACACTGTGGATAACAAGTGTTCTTCTGATCAATCACCTCCTGAAAGAAAGTCACATATTTAGGTTCCCAATTCCAGACATTCTTTCTACTATGTCTTATGAAGTTGATTCTGGTCCCAAACCAAAAAAGAGTGTGGGTTCAAACTACTAGGAAGTAATTAGGTGTTGATGGAGTGTACCGTCTGCTGGCATTATGGAGGATGAAAATTCAGTATGGCAGACCACCCACAAAATCAGTCTTCTGACAGACAACCCTCAGGAAAATGCCTCCTGCAAAGAGACTATAAACAAGGGGCAGACTAAACTAAGCATGTTTTCCTTTAATAGAAAATCATTCTCTCCAAGCATACACACACACGCACACATGCATATTCAAACATCACATCCCATATGGATATAAAATCTCTAATTCCTTCAATATCCTGTCTTTAACTGCTTCCCAAATATAACCAATCTAACTGGCTTCAGAAAACAGGCTGCATGCTAGCATCATGGAAAGAGATGCACCAAGCTAAGAGGGGTATGCCAGGATGAGTAAGAAAATATTTTCTGTTCAAGAAACTTAAAGTTTAGCATTGCAGCAATTGAGTATAATATTTTTCACACATTGATAAAGACAATATGTATACAATACAAAGTAGAATTAAAATAATCACTGTAAGGGAAGTACAAGGTGTTAAGGGACTGAAAGGTAGATGAGATGTCAATTTGGTTTTGTCATCCTTATAACAGTGGCTTCCCCAGTAGCTCAGTAAAGAATCTGCCTGCAAGGCATGAGATCTGGGTTCAATCCCTGGGTTGGGAAAATCCCCTGGAGAAGGAAATGCAACCCCCTCCAGTATTCTTGACTGGAGAATCCCCTGCACAGAGGAGCCTCGTGGGCTACAGTGCATAGTGTTGCAAAGAGGAGGACAGAACTGAGCAACTAACACTTTCACTGTTCATCCTTACAAATATAGCATATATAATTTAACCTTGAAGTATAACAAGGCGCTTAAAAGGCAATCCTATTAACATATGTGTTTTCTATGTGTATATGATGCTATTCATAAAACACCTTTGTTAGCAGACATCATCATCATTATTATTATACTGCCCATACTGAACATACCAGTGTGTATTAGGCATTTTATTTTTTATTAAGAGTTTTAATATTTTCAAATGAATGAATGACATGTTAGAAATGGAATGCCAACCAAGAAACCAGTTGATTTCAGAGCCTTTGCTCTTTTCATTACAATGTGCTATTTTTTAAAATCAGTTGTCTCAACTTTGGCTACACATTAGAATTTTCTAGGGATCCAGAAAAAGTACTGATGCCTAGGTACCATGTACTAAAATTCTCATTTAAGTTTTCTGGAGTATACCTTGGGCATCAGAACTTTTTAAAGCTCCTCAGGTACTTTTAATGTGCAGTCAAGGTTGAGAATCATTGCTGTAAATATATTCTTTCAGATGAAAAATACTGAAGCTTATGATTGCTAGGCAAGAGGTTTAAAGGTTTAAACAGGAAACATATCATTTTAGTGCAGTGTTGTAGGCTAGATTTAGACCATCTGTATATAGTTAAACATTTAAACATGAGGCAGGTGGTACAGTTGGAAGATTCTTTAGTATTAAAAAAAGGAAAGAGCGTGCATGTGTGCTAAGTCGCTTCAGTCATGTCCAACTCTTTGCGACCCTATGGACTGTAGCCCACCAGGCTCCTCTGTCTATGCGACTTTCCAGGCAAGAATACTGGAGTGGATTGCCATGCCTTCTCCAGGGGATCTTCCTGATCCAGGGATTGAATCCATATCTCTTATGTCTTCTGCATTGCAGGTGGGTTCTTTACCACCAGTGCCACTGCGGAAGCCCAAAAGAGGGAATAGTTCAAGCCAAACGTAGAGATATATTTAAGTGAATAGAACCGATATTAACTGTAATTACTTTATATGACTTCCTTTATGAAAATCTATGAGGCAATTAGGCACCAGGGGGGTTTCTCTTATTTGTTTTAAGAATTTTCCAAATGTCTGAAGCAATGTATTTGTCAGATTTGAAAAGTTTCATTGAAATTCTAGGGCCCCTCCATGTATATCTGAGTTTGATCTAGACGTTCCCCACAGACCTATCCATAGTTACTTCCTTTTATCCACTGCCACACATTTGGATCAAATGTATAGTAATTCATACCAGTAAATTTATTGTCCAACCTACAAAAAAGCCACATGAAAGGAGGGAAAATCTGAGATCTATAATGTGGTCACTGCTAACTCAGCCAAAACTAACTCTTTGATATCTTTATGTTATTAACATCTGCATTTTGCTCAGTCTCCAGTGCGGTAGGAGAAGCAATAGAGGAGACAGATGAGAAAAAAGTGGAGGAAAAACAGCCCTCCAAAAACTGTATAATAAATTATAATAATGTATCTTCATTAATCATGCCCAGCTATGGTTTCAATCATTTATTTTTCAGTGGAGATTTCGGGGCAAGTGAGTGAGGCTTTCTTTCAAGCTATTTTATGATTCTTTAAAGATCTGGGATGGAAAAATTCTCAGGCTTTACTACTAAGATACTAATTGAAGCCTCATTTCTACTGAAGCTGACAAGAGGATGAAACAAAGAGATATCCCACCTTGGAACCCACAAATCCCTTTTAATTGGGATTAAATTAAAATCCACGTACCTTTAATTGGTACATGGGATCCAGGTCATTGTCTCTCCTTAGCAAACTAACTTAGCTGTATTTTTTTCTCACATTTTAGAAATGGTATTTATTTTAAATTCTTTCAGTGGCAGAAATATTATATTGCTGGACCATTAAAACAGAGTCCCTACACAGTAGAGTGAACTTGCTTGTTCTAAGATCAGTGCAAATTATCTCATGTCTTTTCATGATTTTGTACTAGACTTCAAGTCACAACATGACTTGAATAGTTTGAAAAAGAGCCTTCTCTTCCATGCCAGCTGACGGTGGCCTTTTCTGGAAACCCACAAGAGATGGAATGTCTGAGATCCTGAAGGTTTCTCTCTGGAGTTTTAAGAGAGTCCACGCTTCCTCAAAGACAGTGCCAAATTCACCAAACTTCTCATAAGTCTGACCCAAATTGTAAACTGTGCACAGGGCCAATACCAAGCCAAAGTCATCTGGTTCAAATGTATAATTTCATTTGTAAAACAGGCTACATCTGGCAAACGGGACAGTAGAGCAGCACGGGACAACATGTGAGACCAGAAGCTGCAATAGACACACGCCTAGCAGAAAGGGAGTTATACTGGGTCTGGAGCTCCCGAACTGCCACAGGGAGGGAAGCCAAGTAGTAAGTAAAGCTAATATGTATTTTAACAAAATTGCCCATTTTCTTCAAGTTTGAGAAGTCTGGACAAATAATAATGAATACAATTTGCATTTCAAATACTTCAGCACTTTTGTAAACTGGAGTTCTGTTTCAAGCAGCTGAGGTTGAAAAAAAGAAAAAAAAGTATGGCCATGAGTCTAAAGGCATGGCTTTAGAGATGGGGAGTGTCCCTGTTGAATCTCTGAGTGGGAGTAACATGCAAAAGGGACCCAGAGGCTTGGGACAGATGCTGGGTCCTAAAGTTAAAAACAGTGAGACCCTGGAATTCTGTTTCCTCACATCTGGTAACTACATGCTCCCTTCCTACTTTGGGATACAGAAGCAGCAACTTTTCTCTATCCTTATCAATGAATATGTTCACATGATGATGTGCCCAAAAGAAAAGGAAGCCCTGTTCCTTGAAATGTGTTTGAAACACTCTTCCTTCTTCTCTTTTTTTCCTCATGATCATTGTATTACCCAATGTAGCAAAAGATAATTGGGTCAGAATACTAAAGAGTAACGGACAAGTTTATGGACCATCAGCCATGCAGGCAGGAAATCAGAAATCAAAAGAAAATAATACCATAAACGGTCAGAATCAATTAGCAAAAATACACTTAAAACTTGCTTAAGATTGAAAGCATATATAAGTCAAGTCAGGAAATCCATAAATTAAGAAAGAATAGCAATAGTCCTGATCACTAATGTGAAGGACACTAAAAAGCATTTATTCAATACTGTTGAGACATAGTCTCTATCCTTAATGCATTATAAATTAGTCATATAGTTGAGACAAATAAAAGTCAAAATTTCACCAAGATAGCAAGCAATATAAGCCATAAAAAGTGCTGAACACAACAAATTATAGTATAAGGAACAAGTGCTGTGACAGTTGGGAAAATATTATTCAGGAAACAGTCAGGGAAAGTGGGCTTCCCTGGTGGCTCAAATGGTAAAGATTCTGCCTGCAATGCAGGAGACCTGGGTTTGTTCCCTGGGTTGGGAAGACCCCTTGGAGGGGGGCAAGGCAACCGACTCCAGTATTCTTGGAGAATCCTCAAGATTCCCCCATGGACAGAGGAGCCTGGTGGGCTACAGTCCATGGGGCTGCAAAGAGTCAGACATGACTGAGCGATGAAGCACAGCACAATCAGAGAAAGTATTATGGAACTGTAGATATGAACTTCACTGTGAAGATGATTGAGATCAAATGAGTTAGAGAAGGGGAAAGGTCATCTGACCTCAAGATAGTGATCTGAGCAGGAAAAGAGTAGTGTAAATTCACCTTGAGGATTTTGAAGAATATCAAGTAGATCAGTCTGGCAGAAAAGTAAAAGGTATATGTAGATACATTAACTGGAGAAGGCAATGGCACCCCACTCCAGTACTTTTGCCTGGAAAATCCCACGGATGGTGGAGCCTGGTAGGCTGCATTGGGGTCACTAAGAGTCAGACACGACTGAGCGACTTCACTTTCACTTTTCACTTTCATGCATTGGAGAAGGAAATGGCAACCCACTCCAGTGTTCTTGCCTGGAGAATCCCAGGGACGGGGGAGCCTGGTGGGCTGCCGTCTACAGGGTCACACAGAGTCGGATACGACTGAAGTGACTTAGCAGAGAGAGCAGAGAGATACATTAACAGCAATGTTGGAAAGAAATATAGGGAAACATATCTGAGAAATCTAAGCACCATATCAAGGAGTGTGGATATCAGCCTATAGGTGAGCAAAGTCCCTTGGAAGACTTAGAGGGAAGTGAAACAAACAGAGCATTGTTTTAGGAAAGCTAATTTGACAATCAAGTATAAACTAGAATAAAGAAAGAAAACAGGGACTAAACAGAGGATATCATTCAATGAATACTATTTGAGTGGCTTCTCAGTGCAAGGAATTGTGAAAGATATTAATATCACAGATATATAGATGAATAAAATATGGTAATTTCCCAAGACAGTCTTGCAATCTAACAGAGGAAATACAACAGTGAATTTTTTACATATATGATTATTTTTAAAAAATCTATGGAACCATATTGGAGAAGGTACTTCATCTGAGTTTGAAAGATCAATAGATATTCCTTTGGAGACAGAATGAGAAAGACCAAGAAATAGGATGAACAATCAATCAGAGATAGAAGAAAAGGGATATGGAGGCAATTATGAATAATTTTTAAAGACGAAAGTATACAACATATGTTGAAGAGACAGAGGTAATGAAGCTGGGGAAGCAAGTAAAACGTAAAATGCAGTTAAGTAATTCAAACCACTTGTCGGCAAAGAAAGCATGCTGCTGCTACTGCTGCTAAGTCGCTTCAGTCGTGTTGGACTCTGTGCGACCCCATAGACGGCAGCCCACCAGGCTCCCCCATCCCTGGGATTCTCCAGGCAAGAACACTGGAGTGGGTTGCCATTTCCTTCTCCAATGCATGAAAGTGAAAAGTGAAAATGAAGTTGCTCAGTCGTGTCTGACTCTTAGCGACCGCATGGACTGCGGCCCACCAGGGTCCTCTGTCCATGGGATTTTCCAGGCAAGAGTACTGGGGTGGGGTGCCATTGCCTTCCCCGAAAGAAAGCATAGAAAATAATTTTAAGTAGGGAAGTAACATAATATGATAATTAATTTAGAAAGATAACTCAATTGTTAAGGAGCTTAATTAAGAGTACATAAGTTGATGGAAGTGAAAGAGGAGAGTGAAAAAGTTGGCTTAAAGCTCAACATTCAGAAAATGAAGATCATGGCACCTGGTCCCATCACTTCATGGGAAATAGATGGGGAAACAGTGGAAACAGTGTCAGACTTTATTCTTTGGGGGCTCCAAAATCACTGCAGATGGTGATTGTAGCCATAAAATTAAAAGATGCTTCCTCCTTGGTAGAATTGATGCTTTTGAACTGTGGTGTTGGAAAAGACTCTTGAGAGTCCTTTGGACCACAAGGAGATCCAACCAGTCCATTCTGAAGGAGATCAGCCCTGGGTGTTCTTTGGAAAGACTGATGCTAAAGCTGAAACTCCAGTAATTTGGCCACCTCATGTGAAGAGTTGACTCATTGGAAAAACTCTGAGGCTGGGAGGGATTGGGGGCAGGAGGAGAAGGGGACGATAGAGGATGAGATGGCTGAATGGCATCACCAACTCGATGGACGTGAGTCTGAGTGAACTCCGGGAGTTGGTGATGGACAGGGAGGCCTGGCGTGCTGTGATTCATGGGGTCACGAAGAGTCGGACACGACTGAACAACTGAACTGAACTAAAATTGATGGAGATCAGTTAGCACATTACTGAAATAGTTCAGGTAAGGAATAATGAGAGATAAAACTCAGGTGGTCACATGTGTAGGGACTAAGAGGATGAAATCAACCAGTTCCTAGGAAATAGAAACAACAGAATTCAGTGATTGATGAAGTGTGGCTAAAAGAGGGAAAAGCAAGAGAAGATGATGATTTAAAGATTCCTGGCTTGGGTGACTGGGTGAATGATGGAAAGAAAGGACAGCCTTGAGAAATGGGGTGGGGAACTGAAAGGTGAGTTCAGTTTGGGACATGTTATATTTCAGGTATCTGTGAGTCAACCAAGTGAAGAAGACTATTAGGCAGTTTAAATATGGTCTGGAGTCAAGGAGAAAGGTTTAGACAGGCACTATGAGTCATCAACATCTAGGTGATCTCTGAAACTGGGGAATGAATGAGATCACTTATGGAAAGAATAAAGAGAAGGAAAACTTAATGAGGACTTAATTCTAGGGAACATAGGACCTAAACATCTATGTCAGAAGCCAGAAGAACATTTTTAGAAAGCCAAGAAAAAAGTGAGTTAAGGAGAATGAGAAGAAAGCATATAATGAAAACAGTTGAATAATAGTGGGAGACTTTAATACCCCACTCACACCTATGGATAGATCAACTAAACAAAAAATTAACAAGGAAACACAAACTTTAAACCATACAATAGACCAGTTAGACCTAATTGATATCTTTAGGACATTTCATCACAAAACAATGAATTTCACCTTTTTCTCAAGTTCACACGGAACCTTCTCCAGGATAGATCACATCCTGGGCCATAAATCTAGCCTTGGTAAATTCAGAAAAATTGAAATCATTCCAAGCATCTTTTCTGACCACAATGCAGTAAGATTAGATCTCAATTACAGGAGAAAAACTATTAAAAATTCCAACATATGGAGGCTGAACAACACGCTGCTGAATAACCAACAAATCACAGAAGAAATCAAAATTTGCATAGAAACAAATGAAAATGAAAACACAACAACCCAAAACCTGTGGGACACTGTAAAAGCAGTCCTAAGGGGAAAGTTCATAGCAATACAGGCATACCTCAAGAAACAAGAAAAAAGTCAAATAAATAATCTAACTCTACACCTAAAGCAACTAGAAAAGGAAGAAATGAAGAGTCCCAGGGTTAGCAGAAGGAAAGAAATCTTAAAAATTAGGGCAGAAATAAATGCAAAAGAAACAAAGGAGATCATAGCAAAAATCAACAAAGCCAAAAGCTGGTTCTTTGAAAGGGTAAATAAAATCGACAAACCATTAGCCAGACTCATCAAGAAACAAAGGGAGAAAAATCAAATCAATAAAATTGGAAATGAAAATGGAGAGATCACAACAGACAACACAGAAATACAAAGGGTCATAAGAGACTACTATCAGCAATTATATGGCAATAAAATGGACAACGTGGAAGAAATGGACAAATTCTTAGAAAAGTACAACTTTCCAAAACTGGACCAGAAAGAAATAGAAAATCTTAACAGACCCATCACAAGCACAGAAATTGAAACTTTCAATTGTAATCAGGAATCTTCCAGCAAACAAAAGCCCAGGTCCAAACGGCTTCACAGCTGAATTCTACCAACTTTAGAGAAGAGCTAACACCTATCCTACTCAAACTCTTCCAGAAAATTGCAGAGGAAGGTAAACTTCCAAACTCATTCTATGAAGCCACCACCACCCTAATACGAAAACCTGACAAAGATGCAACAAAAAAAGAAAACTACAGGTCAATATCACTGATGAACATAGATGCAAAAATCCTTAACAAAATTCTAGCAATCAGAATCCAACAACACATTAAAAAGATCATACACCACAACCAAGTGGGCTTTATCCCAGGGATGCAAGGATTCTTCAATATCCGCAAATCAATCAACATAATACACCACATTAACAAATCGAAAAATAAAAACCATATGATTATCTCAATAGATACAGAGAAAGCCTTTGACAAAATTCGACATCCATTTATGATAAAAACTCTCCAGAAAGCAGGAATAGAAGGAACATACCCCAACATAATAAAAGCTATATATGACAAACCCACAGCAAACATTATCCTCAATGGTGAAAAATTGGAAGCATTTCCTCTAAAGTCAGGAACAAGACAAGGGTGCCCACTTTCACCATTACTATTCAACATAGTTTTGGAAGTTTTGGCCACAGCAGTCAGAACAGAAAAAGAAATAAAAGGAATCCACACTGGAAAAGAAGAAGTAAAACTCTCACTGTTTGCAGATGACATGATCCTCTACATAGAAAACCCTAAAGACTCCACCAGAAAATTACTAGAGCTAATCAATGAATATAGTAAAGTTGCAGGATATAAAATCAATACACAGAAATCCCTTGCATTCCTGTACACTAATAATGAGAAAATGGAAAGAGAAATTAAGGAAACAATTCCATTCACCATTGCAACGAAAAGAATAAAATACTTAGGAATATATCTACCCAAAGAAACTAAAGACCTATATATAGAAAACTATAAAACACTGGTGAAAGAAATCAAAGAGGACACTAATATATGGAGAAATATACCATGTTCATGGATTGGAAGAATCAATATAGTGAAAATGAGTATACTACCCAAAGCAATTTATAGATTCAATGCAATCCCTATCAAGCTACCAATGGTATTCTTCACAGAGCTAGAACAAATAATTTCACAATTTGTATGGAAATACAAAAAACCTCGAATAGCCAAAGCTATCTTGAGAAAGAAGAATGAAACTGGAGGAATCAACCTGCCTGACTTCAGGCTCTACTACAAAGCCACAGTCATCAAGACAGTGTGGTACTGGCACAAAGACAGAAATATAGATCAATGGAACAAAATAGAAAGCCCAGAGATAAATCCACGCACCTATGGACACCTTATCTTTGACAAAGGAGGCAAGAATATACAATGGAGAAAAGACAATCTCTTTAACAAGTGGTGCTGGGAAAACTGGTCAAACACTTGTAAAAGAATGAAACTAGAACACTTTCTAACATCATACACAAAAATAAACTCAAAATGGATTAAAGATCTAAATGTAAGACCAGAAACTATAAAACTCCTAGAGGAGAACATAGGCAAAACACTCTCTGACATACATCACAGCAGGATCCTCTATGACTCACCTCCCAGAATATTGGAAATAAAAGCAAAAATAAACAAATAGGACCTAATTAAACTTAAAGGCTTCTTCACAACAAAAGAAACTATAAGCAAGGTGAAAAGACAGCCTTCAGAATGGGAGAAAATAATAGCAAATGAAGCAACAGACAAACAACTAATCTCAAAAATATACAAGCAGCTCCTACAGATCAATTCCAGAAAAATAAATGACCCAATCAAAAAATGGGCCAAAGAACTAAATAGGCATTTCTCCAAAGAAGACATACAGATGGCTAACAAACACATGAAAAGATGCTCAACATCACTCATTATCAGAGAAATGCAAATCAAAACCACTATGAGGTACCATTTCACACCAGTCAGAATGGCTGTGATCCAAAAGTCTACAAGCAATAAATGCTGGAGAGGGTGTGGAGAAAAGGGAATCCTTTTACACTGTTGGTGGGAATGCAAACTAGTACAGCCACTATGCAGAACAGTGTGGAGATTCCTTAAAAAACTGGAAATAGAACTGCCTTATGATCCAGCAATCCCACTGCTGGGCATACACACTGAGGAAACCAGAATTGAAAGAGACACATGTACCCCAATGTTCATCGCAGCACTGTTTACAATAGCCAGGACATGGAAGCAACCTAGATGTCCATCAGCAGATGAATAAGAAAGATGTGGTCCATATACACAATGGAGTATTACTCAGCCATTAAAAAGAATACATTTGAATCAGTTCTAATGAGGTGGATGAAACTGGAGCCTATTATACAGAATGAAGTAAGCCAGAAAGAAAAACACCAATACAGTATACTAACGCATATATATGGAATTTAGAAAGATGGTAACAATAACCCTGTATACGAGACAGCAAAAGAGACACTGATGTATAGAACAGTCTTTTGGACTCTGGGAGAGGGAGAGGGTGGGACGATTTTGGAGAATGGAATTGAAATATGTATAATATCATATATGAAACGAGTCGCCAGTCCAGGTTCGATGCTCAATACTGGATGCTTGGAGCTGGTGCACTGGGAAGACCCAGAGGGATGGTATGGGGAGGGAGGAGGGAGGAGGGTTCAGGATGGGGAACACATGTATACCTGTGACAGATTCATTTTGATAGATGGAAAAACCAATACAATATTGTAAAGTTAAATAAAATAAAATAAAATAAAAACAAAGAAATTTATCTGACAAATATTACTATACATATGCAAAGTATATCTACTGCAACATAGTGTGTTTGAGCATAAGCCTAGAAACAGTATGAATTGCCATCAATAGAGATCTGGTAAATGAATAACAGTTCAACGAAGTAACATAATACTAAGCAGCAATTAAATAGAGTGAGGCAGGTCTACATGGACTAATATGCAACAACTCTTAAGATGTGTTAAGTGAAAACACAAGATGCAAATGAATGTGTATTATGTGTTACCATCTGTATAAAATTAAAGCAATGTGTGTAGATGCACATAGAAACATACACACATATGCACGTCATCTCTCTGGAAGGATAGGGAACATCTGGATATGGTGACTGCTCTAGAGCTGGTGCAATATGACTGGGGAAATGCTGAGGAGGAAGATACCTTGCCATGCATATTTCCTATTTTTTCATTTTTTAAAACATACATATAACCACTTGGACAATAAAAATTAAAATTATCTGCTATAACTAGATACTCTTTCCATTAGAGCTGAGGGCTTGTGGGGCTAGATGCTTAAATACATCTGTGCTTGCCTTTATCCTGAGTCCTTCTGGACTAGTTGATTTTTAGTTGCATCAGGTAAAGTGAAGTAGTTTGGTATTGCAATATTCATTATGCTCTATACCAGCAAGACCTTCAGCTGAGGTTCAGAAGAAGAGAGGGCTATTTCTGATAACAATGACATGGGAAATGATTGTCCTACTGACAAATGCTAAGCTGAAAGAGACTTCTGTAGAAATGAAGAAATCTTCAGAGCTTAAGGCATAGAATGAATTTATAGATGGTCAGGTATAATTCTACTGAAACTTAAATATAATACTTTAAGTAATAAATCTTTCTTGATTATTGAATTTTCTCATAATCTAAGAGAAACTTTTTATTTAAACATCTCTAGGAATATGGCTTAGCTATGAGAGAATGTACCTCATAAGTGAAAACTGTTAGTACTTTTCTCCATTTATAACAAGCTAGAGATAGCATTAAGCTTCTATCTGTGTAGACGACACTTACATTTCAGCCTTATTTCTGAAGAGACATAAGTAAGATTATGTAACTGATAGCTTACATAAATAAGTCTGGATAGAACCCAGAGTCATATTATTTGGTGGGATATCCCAAAAGTTCTATGCAAAGCTGTAAGATAGACACAATACAAATCCCCCCCAAAAGTATAATGTACCACACAGGCAGCTCTTGTAATGCCAAGTTGGTATGTATTCATCACTCAAAATTAACAGCAACTACTGCCAAGGCCCACATTGTTTTCTGTGTTGATTTATATTGTGGTTGGAGTAGGGGTGTAGGGAGGAAAAAAGAGAAAAACTAAAGAGCAAAAGACTAAGTTTTTATACCAAATATTATTTTCACGTGTTCTCTTCTTTTTTTTAAATTTTATTTTATTTAACTTTACAATATTGTATTGATTTTGCCAGCTATCAAAATGAATCTGTCACAGGTATACATGTGTTCCCCATCCTGAACCCTCCTCCCTCCTCCCTCCCCATACCATTCCTCTGGGTCGTCCCAGTGCACCAGCCCCAAGCATCCAGTATTGTGCATCGAACCTGGACTGGCGACTTGTTTCATATATGATATTATACATATTTCAATTCCATTCTCCCAAATCATCCCACCCTCTCCCTCTCCCACAGAGTCCAAAGTCTTTTGGACTCTTCTTTGGTTTACTGGAAATCAGATCATTTTGAACCATTTCATCAGGATCTATAGCCAGTGTACCTGTGCTTGGCTCTCAACTCAGAAGGTGAGCCAGGGATTCAGAAGAAACATAGACAGCACTGCTCCTCCTGTTGATAATAAACACTCGTGTATCTCTACAATCTAAGACTCCTCTTGACTAGAATTCATTTTACTTCTTTTAAACCTGGAGAGATAAACATCTTTCCAAATTTGGTTTAGATGTCCTTTCTACAGTTCTCTCCCCGCTTTGATGCTCCCAGGCATCAGTCTTTTTCTTACTACAATTCTGTGCTGTGCTAAGTTGCTTCAGTCATATCTGACTCTTTGTGACCCTATGAACTGTAGCCTGCAGGCTCCTCTGTCCATGGGGATTCTCCAGGCAAGAATTCTCAAGTGGGTTGCCATGTCCTCCTCCACAGGATCTTCACGACCCTGGGGTCGAACCTGTGTTTCTTACATCTCCTGCATTGGCAGACGGGCTCTTTACTGTTAGCACCACCTGGGAAGCCCACTATAATTCTACATTTACAGTCTATTATAGCACTGTCCACAGGATTTTATGATGATTAATTTATGTCTATACCTATAACAGGTGACTCAGTGGGTAAAGAATCTGCCTAACATGCAGGAGACTCAGGAGACACGGGTTTGATTTCTGGGTCGGGAAGATCCCCTGGAAGAGGGCATGGCAACCCACTTCAGTATTCTTTCCTGGACAAGCCCATGGAGAGAGGAACTTAGGGGGTTATGGTCCATAGGGTCACAAAGAGCTGGACATGACTGAAGAGCCTGAGCACACATGCATACCTGTAACACGAATATCTGCTTCATCACTGGACTCTGAAGTCCACAAGGGCCGAGGCCTTATCTTTTTATCTTTGAATCCCCAACAGATGACAATGATTTTTTGGGGAGGGGCACAATCTCTCTCAGCTTCAGTTTCCTCAGATGTGATGCAGAAAGAATAATTTCAGCCTTGAAGGGTTATTGTAAAGATTAAAAATAATACATATGCAGTGCTGACAAAGGAAAACCAAGAGGGGCTTAAGACCAAGAAAACACTCCAGTTCAGTTCACTTCAGTCGCTCAGTCGTGTCCGACTCTTTGAGACCCCATGAATCGCAGCACGCCAGGCCTCCCTGTCCATCACCAACTCCCAGAGTTCACTCAGACTCACGTCCATAGAGTCAGTGATGCCATCCAGCCATCTCATCCTCTGTCATCCCCTTCTCCTCCTGCCCCCAATCCCTCCCAGCATCAGAGTCTTTTCCAATGAGTCAACTCTTTGCATGAGGTGGCCGAAGTACTGGAGTTTCAGCTTCAGCGTCATTCCTTCCAAAGAAATCCCAGGGCTGATCTCCTTCAGAATGGACTGGTTGGATCTCCTTGCAGTCCAAGGGACTCTCAAGAGTCTTCTCCAACACCACAATTCAAAAGCATTAATTCTTCGGCACTCAGCTTTCTTCACAGTCCAACTCTCACATCCATACATGACCACAGGAAAAACCATAGCCTTGACTAGATGGCCTTTGTTGGCAAAGTAATGTCTCTGCTTTTGAATACGCTATCTAGGTTGGTCATAACTTTTCTTCCAAGGAGTAAGCGTCTTTTAATTTCATGGCTGCAGTCACCATCTGCAGTGATTTTGGAGCCCCCCGAAATAAAGTCTGACACTGTTTCCACTGTCTCCCCTTCTATTTCTCATGAAGTGATAGGACCAGATGCCATGATCTTCGTTTTCTGAATGTTGAGCTTTAAGCCAACTTTTTCACTCTCCTCTTTCACTTTCATCAAGAGGCTTTTTAGTTTCTCTTCACTTTCTGCCGTAAAGGTGGTGTCATCTGCATATCTGAGGTTATTGATGTTTCTCCTGGCAATCTTGATTCCAGCTTGTGGAAACACTTAGCAGTATTCTACTAACATAGAATACTTAACATATTCTACTGTGGGTAGTCAGATTTTGTCAGGCAGCTTTCAGAGCAGAGAGAGAGTCTACAGAGAGAAGAAAGAACCAGACATGCAGAGAGAAGCAGGAATGAGAAATGGAGTAAAGTCATGCATGGATCTTCCTACAGGTTTCCAATTCCAAGTTCCAGTCTTTCTGCAGAATACCTGGATTCTTCAGGATTAAAGTAAATTGGCTTAAAGCATAACATGCTCAAGAAAAAAACGTTTTTTATTATTTAAGTGATAAACAGCTTCCAAAGGAGAACAGAAACAGAAGTGGCAAAGTAGGAGGATCTCATATAATGACGTGTATATTATAGCTTTTGGCTGTCTTGGGATGATTTGTTATGAGATATTCAAGGTTTCCTTGAAACATATGCATGAACATAAAACATGCTGGCACTTTCCATAGTCTAGAGTGTGCACTGTGACTTCCAATAGTCGGTGTATAAATATAACCTGACTTGCCAAGCAAATGCTAGGCTCCTGGAGTGGGAAAATTATATCTCATTCCTTTTTATTCCCATAGAGCCTAGTCCACTGTTGAACACATAATTGGTATTTAGTAACTTCATCAATATTTGATAAATGAATGAGTCCAACTTTAATTAAGACCTGATACATGCATGAGTTTTTTATGTAATATGTTTAAGAGGGATCTAGAGAAAATGAACCAAAGATGGATGTTTAAGACTCTAAACCTGCACACTCCTTCTGGGTGATTCAATACATACCCAGAGTTTCAACCACTACATAGGTACTATGGTGTTCATGCCTTTATCTCCAACCTGTTCCTATAGCTTGTGCTACAGAACCTCATTCCCAAAGCTTGTGGTAGCTGGCCATAATTGCCTACAGGCATCCTGCTCTCAACATCACGAAATATTGATCTTCAAGTATCTCAAAATATCATGTTCTCCTCCAAACTTGCTCCTCAACTGTACTCTGGGTCTCAGAATGTAGGCACCATCAATTGCCATTCAGTGTACCTTGCTGGAAAACTGTGAGTCATCCCTGACTCCTGAAATTTCTCCTCTTCGTGCACCTGGTGGGAAGAGGAGTGTGGCACATATAAAAGGGCATAGGCTTAAAAATCTTACAGGTCTGGATTTTGGTTCTGCTATTTATCAGTTGTGTGACCTTGAAAACATTCAGTTCAGTTCAGTTGCTCAGTCATGTCCGACTCTTTGCGACCCCATGTACCACAGCACGTCAGGCCTCCCTATCCATCACCAACCCCTGGAGGTTACCCAAACTCATGTCCATTGAGTCAGTGATGCCAGCCAACCATTGCATCCCCTGTGTCCCCTTCTCCTCCTGCCCTCATTCTTTCCCAGCATCAGGGTCTTTTCCAATGAGTCAGCTCTTCGCATCAGGTGGCCAAAGTATTGGAGTTTCAGCTTCAACATCAGTCTTTCCAATGAACACCTAGGACTGATCTCCTTTAGTATGGACTGGTTGGATCTCCTTGCAGTCCAAGGGACTCTCAAGAGTCTTCTCCAACACCACAGTTCAAAAGTATAAATTCTTCTGTGCTCAGCTTTCTTTATAGTCTAACTTTCACATCCATACATGACTACTGGAAAAACCATAGCTTTGACTAGATGGACCTTTGTTGACAAAGTAATGTCTGCTTTTTAATATGCTGTCTAGGTTGGTCATACTTTCTTTTCAAGGAGTAAGCATCTTTTAATTTCATGGCGGCAAACACCCTCTGCAGTGATTTTGGAGCCCAAAAAATAAAGTCAGCCAGTTTCCCCACGTATTTGCCATGAAGTGATGGGACCAGATGCCATGATCTTCATTTTCTGAATGTTGAGCTTTAAGCCAACTTTTTCACTCTTCTCTTTCACTTTCATCAAGAGGCTCTTTAGTTCTTCTTCACTTTCTGCCATAAGGGTTTTGTCATCTGCATATCTGAGGTTATTGATATTTCTCCCAGCAACTTGATTCCAGCTTATGCTTCATACAGACAAGCGTTTGTCATGATGTACTCTGCCTATTAAGTTAAATAAGCGGGTGACAATATACAGCCTTGACATATTCCTTTTCCTATTTGGAACCAGTCTGTTGTTCCATGTCCAGTTCTAACTGTTGCTTCCTGAACTGCATATAGGTTTCTCAAGAGGCAGGTCAAATGGCCTGCCCATCTCTTGAAGAATTTTCCACAGTTTATTGTGATCCACACAGTCAAAGGCTTTGGCATAGTCAATAAAACAGAAATAGATGGGTTTTTTTGGAACTCTCTTGCTTTTTTGATGATCGAGCAGATGTTGGCAATTTGATCTCTGGTTCCTCTGCCTTTTCTAAATACAGCTTGAACATCTGGAAGTTCATGGTTCATGTATTGCTGAAGCCTGGCTTAGAGAATTTGGGCATTACTTGTCTAGCGTGTGAGATGAGTGCAATTGTGCGATAGTTTGAGGATTCTTTGGCATTGCCTTTCTGTGGGATTGGATTGAAAACTGACCTTTTCCAGTCCTGTGGCCACTGCTCAGTTTTCCAAATTTGCTGGCATATTGAGTGCAGCACTTTCATAGCATCATCATTCAGGATTTGAAATAGCTCCACTGGAATTCCATCACCTCCACTAGCTTTGTTTGTAGTGATGCTTCCTAAGGCCCACTTGACTTCACATTCCAGGATGTCTGGCTCTAGGTGAGTGATCACATCATCATGATTATCTTGGTCGTGAAGATCTTTTACAGTTCTTCTATGTATTCTTGCCACCTCTTCTTAATATCTTCTTCTTCTGTTAGGTCCATACCATTTCTGTCCTTTATCGAGCTCATCTTTACATGAAATGTTCCTTTGGTATCTCTAATTTTCTTGAAGAGATCTCTAGTCTTTCCCATTCTGTTGTTGTCCACTATTTGTTTGCATTGATCCATGAGGAAGGCTTTCTTTTCTCTCCTTGCTATTCTTTGAAACTCTGCATTCAAATGGGTATATCTTTCCTTTTCTTCTTTGCCTTTCACTTCTCTTCTTTTCACAGCTATTTGTAAGGCCTCCTCAGACAGCCATTTAGCTTTTTTGCATTTCTTTTTCTTGAGGATGGTTTTGCGTCCTGTCTCCTGAACAGTGTCACAAACCTCCATCTACAGTTCATCAGGCACTCTGTCTATCAGATCTAGTCCCTTAAGTCTATTTCTCACTTCCACTGTATAATCATAAGGGATTTGACTGAGGTCATACCTGAATGGTCTAGTGGTTTCCCCTACTTTCTTTAAGTCTGAATTTGCCAGTAAGGCATTCATGATATGAGCCACAGTCAGCTCCCAGTCTTGATTTTGCTGACTGTATAGAGATTGTCCATCTTTGGCTGCATAGAATATAATCAATCTGTGTAGAGTCTGCATTTGTGTTGTTGGAAGAGGGTGTTTGCTATGACCAGTGCGTTCTCTTGGCAAAACTCTATTAGCCTTTGCCCTGCTTCATTCTTTACTCCAAGGCCAAATTTTCCTGTTACTCCAGGTGTTTCTTGAATTCCTACTTTTGCAATCCACTCCCCTATAATGAAAAGGACATCTTTTTTTGGGTGTTAGTTCTAAAAGGTCTTGTAGGTCTTCATAGTACTGTTCAACTTCAGCTTCCTCAGCGTTACTGGTTGGGGCATAGTCTTGGATTATTGTGATTTGAATGGTTGCCTTGGAAATGAACAGAGATCATTCTATTGTTTTTGAGATTGCATCCAAGTACTGCATTTTGGATGCTTTTGTTGACTATGATGGCTACTCCATTTCTTCTAAGGGATTCTTTCCCACAGTAGTAGATATAATGGTCATCTGAGTTAAATTCACCCTTTCCAGTCTGTCTTAGTTTGCTGATCCCTAGAATGTCGATGTTCACTCTTGCCATCTCCTGTTTGACCACTTCCAATTTGCCTTGATTCATGGACCTGACATTCCAGGTTCCTATGCAATATTGCTCTTTACAGCATTGGACCTTGCTTCTATCACCAGTCACATCAATAGCTGGGTATTGTTTTTGCTTTGGCTCCATCCCTTCATTCTTTTTGGAGTTATTTCTCCACTGATCTCCAGTAGCATACTGGGCACCTACTGACCTGTGGAGTTCATCTTTCAGTGCCCTATCTTTTTGCCTTTTCCTACTGTTCATGGGGTTCTCAAGGCAAGAGTACTGATGTGGTTTGCCATTCCCTTTTCCTGTGGGCCCCATTCTGTCAGACCTCTCCACCATGACCCGTCCATTTTGGGTGGCCCCACTCAGCATGGCCTAGTTTCATTGGGTTAGACAAGGCTGTGGTTCATGTGATCAGATTGGCTAGTTGTCTGTGATTGTGGTTTCAGTCTGTCTGCCCTCTGATGCCCTCTCTCAGCACCTACCGTCTTAGGTTTCTCTTACCTTGGATGTGGGGCTATCTCTTCACGGCTGCTCCAGGAAAGCACAGCTTCTGCTCCTTATCTTGGATGTGGGGTGTCTCCTCACAGTCACTGCTCCTGATTTTGGACGTGGGGTATTTTCTCTCGGCCGCATTGCTGCCCTGTGATTCTCATAATCTTTATTCGTAAAATGGGACTACTAATGTCAATCTTAGAAGCATCTTTAATAATGGGATATAATTTACCTAGAGTTGTAGACTCCAACTCCCATTTAGTGCCCTGGATATGCCTTTATTGTGTCCTAGAGCCCAACATAGTTGGTTTATTTGTAAGTCTCCACCAGACTCTAAGCTCTTTGAGAAGGGGATCTAACACTTCTCTCTGAAACTCTAAACTGAATGAATAGTAGCATAGCTTTTCCTAAAATCTTCAAAACTATATGTCAACAGAATAAAAGACAAGAAAGTGGTAAGCATATGACCCAGCTTTCCCACTTCCAGGCATATATCCTGAGAAATCCATAATTCAAAAAGATACATATACCACAATGTTCATAGAACACTATTTATTAATACAATAGCTAGAATATGGAGGCAGCCTAGAGGTACACTGACAGAAGAGTGGAGAAAGAAGTTGTGGTACGTATAGACAATGGAATATTACTCAGCCATAAAAAGGAATGAATGTGAGTCATTTGAACTGATGTGGATGGATCTAGTGCCTGTTACACAGAGTGAAGTTAGCCAGAAAGAGAAAAACAAATAGCGTATATTAACCCATGTATATGTAATCTAGAGAAATGGTGCTGATGAAAGTATTGTAGGGAAGGAATAGAGACACAGATGTAGAGAACAGACTTGCAGACACAGTAGGGAAATGAGAGGGTGGGATGAATTGCGAGAATAGCATTGACATGTATACACCACCATGTGTAAAACAGATAGTTAGTGGGAAGCATGGGAAACTCCGTTTGGTGCCCTGTGATGACCTAGAGGGTTGGCATGGAGGCGGGTGGTAGGGAGGCTCAAGAGGGAGGGGACATATACCTATAGCCGATTCACTCTGTTGTATAGTAGAAACTAGCACAACATTGGAGAAGGCAACGGCACCCCACTCCAGTACTCTTGCCTGGAAAATCCCATGGACGGAGGAGCCTGGTAGGCTGCAGTCCATGGGGTCGCTAAGAGTTGGACATGACTGAGGGACTTCACTTTCACTTTTCACTTTCATGCGTTGGAGAAGGAAATGGCAACCCACTCCAGTGTTCTTGCCTGGAGAATCCCAGGGATGGGGAAGCCTGGTGGGCTGCCGTCTCTGGGACTGCACAGAGTCGGACACGACTGAAGCGACTTAGCAGCAGCAGCACAACATTATAAAGCAATTATCTTCCAATTAAAAATTTAAAAAACAAACAGTGGAAATGGCAAGGCACTCCAGTACTCTTAATTGGGAAATCCTACGAACAGAGGAGCCTGGAGGCTACAGCTCATGGGATTGCAGAAGAGTTAGACAGTACTGTGACTAAACAACAACAACAAAACTCTAATAAAACAAGAATAAAGAAACAAACAAATAAAAAAACAGTGGTAGAGTGAATAAGAAGCTATTTTTTTGGCTATGTCTCTAATGTTTGCATATATTATTATAGATAATGACAACTGTTTTTTCAAAAGCATTTGCAAAAGGAAAGGAACATTATAAAAAAAGGAAGAATCAACTACCCTTTTCAGAGTGGAAGTAGGCTACAAAATATCTTGATAGACAACCTAAATCAGACAGAAATCCTTCAGACAATCAAAAACACGGTTAATATGGAATGTTTGGTCTGGCTAGCTGGGGGAATGGGGTGGCGGGGGAAGGCACGGCCAAGAATTGCATTTCTGTGACTCACTGCTCCTACAAAAATGATGGCTTCTGAGAAATATAATTTAGAAGAAAATACCTATAATAAATTGTGTGGTGCCATACCAAAAATAACATTCACTTCAAGGGGGAAGCCCTCAATTAATTTCACCTAGAAAACAGAACCTTGAAGTCACTGAGAATCGACCTGAAGATCTCAGGAGATCTGTTCATTTAGTGGTTCACTCATTCACTTATTCAACAAATATTTTGTAAGTGCCAACTACAAACCAAGACTGTGACAGGTATGTTGTGGGAACAGAGCAAGCACAGTTCCTGTACTCAGGCAGGTTATAATGTAACAGGAAAGATAGACAAACAATAAAAATTGATAAAATGTGATATATCTTCTACTGTGCACTATTCTGGAGTGCTGTGGAAGCAGACAGGAAGAGCACTTAACCCACCTGAAGTTAGAAGGAAACATGCTCCTTTAGGTGAGGAAGGAGTGGGAAGATTATCAAGTGAGGGGGCAGTTTATACAAAACCCTGAAGGCAAGAAGTGTCCCAATGAAGTAAACTTAAAAGTTCAAGATGAAACAGCTAGGCAATAGCACCCCACTCCAGTACTCTTGCCTGGAAAATCGCATGGATGGAGGAGCCTGATAGGCTGCAGTCTGTGGGGTCACTAAGAGTCAGACACGACTGAGCAACTTCACTTTCACTTTTCACTTTCATGCATTGGAGAAGGAAATGGCAACCCACTCCAGTGTTTTTGCCTGGAGAATCCTAGGGACAGGGGAGCCTGGTGGGCTTCCATCTATGGGGTCGCACAGAGTTGGACATGACTGAAGCGACTTAGCAGCAGCAGCAGCAGAGATTAAGCTGCAGAGAGGTGGAAGTTAGGATATGAAAGGTCTTTTGAAATGACCTGAATTGTGTGATCTATGTTTAATAAAATGCATACATTTAAGGTAAAATGAATTTTGACAAAGTATGTCATGTATACTACGTTCCAATCAACATACAGAACATTTTCACCTCCGGGGAAAGTTTGTTAGCATCCGTTTGTAGTCATCTCCCTTCATGTTCCCCTTCCTCTGAGCTCAGGTGAAAATTTCTGTTTTCTTAAAATTACTTTTATGGATTGTGTTTGCTACCATTCCATATTAATAGGATTTTTTTCAGTATGAATTCTTTGTTGTTTTATTCAGCATAATAAGTGTGATTCCTCTGTGCTGTGTGTATCAGTAGGTTACTCCTTTCATTGCTGATACTATAATTTGTTTATTTGGTCACTGACCCGAATCTGTCATTATTTGAGTTGTTTCCAGTTTTGGGTCACTATAAATACAGCAACTATGAACATTCACGTACAAGTCTTTTTTTGATTTTTATTTATTTGAGTAAATACCTCAGAAAAAGATTTGTTAGGTCATATAAGGCAATGACACCCCACTCCAGTACTCTTGCCTGGAAAATCCCATGGATGGAGGAGCCTGGTAGGCTGCAGTCCATGGGGTCAATAAGAGTCTGGCACGACTGAGCGACTTCACTTTCGCTTTTCATTTTCTTTCTTTTTTGGTTTTGCAGATATCAAATAAATGACTTCTTTAATAATTGTTTACATTTTACATTGAAATATATCATACATATGGCATAGTACACACAATGTAAATGAAGGTCAATGAATTGTTTTTGTAAGTAAATAAACCTATAAACCTATATAATTACCACCCGAGTGAACATACAGATCATTCTGATATTTTCTCTGCCTTTCCTATCACTAACCCCTTCTGCCTCCCCCTAAAGTAGCAAGTATCCTGACTCCCTAACTATCCTGATCTTCCCAACTATACTTGTAGCTTATTGTTGAACTTGATATAAACACAAGCAGGTTGTGTCTGGCTTCTTTCAGGCAACAGTAAGCTTGTAAGACTTATTCCTGTGGTTGTACATGGCTGTAGTTCTCTTATTGATTGCTATGCAGTATTCCATATAATAATGTAAACCATTATTCATCTATTCTACTGTTAAAGAATATTTTGGTTATCTTGGTTGTTTCAAATTTAAATTAATAAATACTCAAAACTGCGCGCTGACAGCCTACAAGCTGACCCCCAGTGGCTATGAATGGGGCCGCCAGAACACGGACAAGGGCAACAACCCCAAAGGCTACCTACCCTCACACTATGAGAGGGTCCAGATGCTACTGTCGGATCGCTTCCTTGGCTTCTTTGTGGTCCCTGCCCAGTCCTTGTGGAACTACAACTTCATGGGTGTCCGGCATGATCCCAACATGAAGTATGAGCTGCAGCTGGCAAACCCCAAAGAGTTCTACCACGAGGTGCACCGGCCCTCCCACTTCCTCAACTTCGCTCTCCTGCAGGAGGGCGAGGTCTACTCTGCGGACCGAGAGGACCTCTAGGTGTAGTCGTCTCCTCACCTCTTGCTCCAGCCTTCTGGTCAAGGCTAGAGCCTGTGCCCCCACAGACAAGCTGGTGACATTCAGCAGCTTGGCCCCTTTTTCCTCTCTTCTGTGCTTGTGATGTTGTTGACCTCCTGGTGACTTGTAATTGTGAAAAAGTATAATAATAATAGATTTCTCGCTTTTCACTTTCATGCATTGGAGTCCGAAATGGCAACCCACTCCAGTGTTCTTGCTTGGAGAATCCCAGGGATGGGGGAGCCTGGTGGGCTGCTGTCTGTGGGGTCGCACAGAGTCGGACAGGACTGAAGGAACTTAGCAGCAGCAGCAACATGATAAGTATGTTCAATTTTATAGGAAACTGGCAAATCGTCCTCAAAAGTGGTCATGCCATTTTACACCTCCCCATAAATATGTGAAAGTCCTTGTTTCTTCACACCCTTGCCAACACATTATATGATCAGTCCTTTTAATTTTAGTCATTCTATAGATGTGAAATGGCATTCTATTATGATTTTAATTTTGTACTGAACATCTTTTTACATGATTATTTCCTATTTTTATTTTTTTCTTTTATGAAATTTGTTCACTTATTTTAAGAATTGAGTTGATTGTCTTATTTATTGAGTTGTAAGAGTTCATTATATGTTGCTGATTGAAGTGTTTTGTCGGTTATATGTGTTATGAATATTTTCTTTTAGTATACAGCTTGCCATTTCATTTTCTTGAGTTTCTCCCTTGAAGAGCAGCTAGTTTGAATTTTTGAGGAAGTCCAATTTATCAATACTTTCCTTTATTGTTACTGCTTTTTCCTTTTTCCAATGTTTGCTTCTAGAAGATTTATATCTTAATCTTTGCATTTAGGTATATAATCCATTTTGAGTTAATTTTGTGCATGTGTGAACTAAGAGTGAATTTTATTGTTTTGTACATAGGGATCAGATTCCAATTATTTCATCACTATTTATTGAAAAGCTATCATTTTCTCATTGAATTACTTTATAGAAAATCAGTTCTGCTTCTATTGACTTTTTTCTTGACTATGCATTACATTTCTCTGTATTTTTCTTTTTTTAATTGAATATGAGATATTTTGGATGTTACATTGTAGAGAATTACTGGCTAATTCCCTAGAATTTGTGTAGGCCTGATTTTTATGCTTTATTAGTGAGAAACTGTTGAAGGCCAGAGGTATTTTGGCAGCATACTAACTTGATGGGACTCAATCTTTAAACTCTGTTGCTCTATGGATTTTTGGAGCTTGGTATTAGGGTTTCCTGGGGAAAACTATAGTAGGTCTTACCCTAGGACATAGGTCTTGCTTCAAGAGTCACCTTTTGGGATGACTCTGGTGGATGTTGGGGCTTCCCTGGTGGCTCAGAAGGTAAAGAATCAGCTTGCAGTGTAAGACACCCGGGTTGGATCCCTGGATCAGGAAGATCCCCTGGAAAAGACAATGGATACCCACTCAACTATTCCTTCCTGGAGAACTCCAAGGACAGAGGAGGTTGGTGGGCTACAATCCACGGGGTTGCAAAGAGTCAGACATGGTTGAGTACCTAACAATACTGATGGATGTCAGGGCTTCTAAAAAAAGAAGCTTTAGGAAAATCTCTCTGCTCTGGCAAGGCTGGAATTTCAGTGTCTGTAGGTTCTGCTTAACCTAAAACATCTTTGTCCAGCTCTTGACCCTATTGCAGCTGCTATATTAAACCTCTGGTGTTTTTCCTGAGAATCTACAGCTCATGCTCAGCCATGGACTTGAGGTTGTTCATCCCATAGATTTTGGTGACAGCTCTCTGATGCCTCTACCCAGCACATTCCAACCGCTTCAGGAACCAGAACTCTGACCTCTGCACCCTTAGCTCAGTGAAACCACTGTACTGTGTGTAGACTCTACTTCTCTATGCTCTAGTCAGAAAATTATTTCCAGACAGAGAACTGAGCAACTGCAGGCTTACTTCATGAGTTTCCCTCCTCACACATCAGACTTAAAACTGACTGCTGTCCATTGCCTGAAAAAGTGTTGCCTAATATGTTTTGTTCAGATCTAAGGACGCTGACTTCCTGATGTTCAAGCTGGTTTTAGAAAAGGCAGAGGAACCAGAGATCAAACTGTCAACATCCGCTGGATCATGGAAAAAGCAAGAGAATTCCAGAAAAACATCTATTTCTGCTTTCTTGACCATGCCAAAGCCTTTGACTGTGTGGATCACAATAAACTCTGGAAAATTCTGAAAGAGATGGGAATACCAGACCACCTGATCTGTCTCTTGAGAAATCTGTATGCAGATCAGGAAACAACAGTTAGAACTGGTCATGGAACAACAGACTGGTTCCAAATAGGAAAAGGCGTACGTCAAGGCTGTATATTGTCACCCTATTTATCTAACTTATATGCAGAGTACATCATGAGAAACGCTGGACTGGAAGAAACACAAGTTGGAATCAAGATTGCTGGGAGAAATATCAATAACCTCAGATATGCAGATGACACCACCCTTATGGCAGAAAGTGGAGAAGAACTCAAAAGCCTCTTGATGAAAGTGAAAGTAGAGAGTGAAAAAGTTGGCTTAAAGCTCAACATTCAGAAAACGAAGATCATGGCATCTGGTCCCATCACTTCATGGGAAATAGATGGGGAAACAATGGAAACAGTGTCAGACTTTATTTTTCTGGGCTCCAAAATCACTACAGATGGTGACTGTAGCCATGAAATTAAAAGACGCTTACTCCTTGGAAGGAAAGTTATGACCAACCTAGATAGCATATTGAAAAGCAGAGACATTACTTTGCCAACAAAGTTTCGCCTAGTCAAGGCTATGGTCTTTCCTGTGGTCATGTATGGATGTGAGAGCTGGACTGTGAAGAAGGCTGAGTGCCGAAGAATTGATGCTTTTGAAGTGTGGTGTTGGAGAAGACTCTTGAGAGTCCCTTGGACTGCAAGGAGATCCAACCAGTCCATTTTGAAGGAGATCAGCCCTGGGATTTCTTTGGAAGGAATGATGCTAAAGCTGAAACTCCAGTACTCTGGCCACCTCATGAGAAGAGTTGACTCATTGGAGAAGACTCTGATGCTGGGAGGGATTGGGGGCAAAAGGAAAAGGGGACGACAGAGGATGAGATGGCTGGACGGCATCACTGACTTGATGGATGTGAGTCTCAGTGAACTCTGGGAGTTGGTGATGGACAGGGATGCCTGGCTTGCTGCTGTTCATGGGGTCGCAAAGAGTCGGACATGACTGAGCAACTGATCTGATCTGAAGGATGCGAATGGCAAGCAGTCTAGCTTGGTAGCATTTACTCCATGACAGATGGAAGCTGAAACTCTCTCCATTAAGGTATTTAAGCAGAGAAATACAGTCTTATAATTATATTTTAGGAGGATCAATTTAGCTGTAATAGCAAGTGAATTGCCACTGCTACTGCTAAGTCACTTTAGTTGTGTCCGACTCTGTGCGACCCCACAGACGGCAGCCCACCAGGCTCCCCCATCCCTGGGATTCTCCAGGCAAGAACACTGGAGTGGGTTGCCATTTCCTTCTCCAGCGCATGAAAATGAAAAGTGAAAGTGAAGCCGCTCAGTCGTGTCCAACTCTTAGCGACCCCATGGACTGCAGCCTACCAGGTTCCTCCGTCCATGGGATTTTCCAGGCAAGAGTACTGGAGTGGGGTGCCATTGCCTTCTCCAAGCAGGTTAATTGGTGGGGAACAATATTAGAGGTAGAAACATAACATGTGGCAGTGTCAGAAATACTGGGAAAAATTACTTACTAATAAATAAACATTTAGTGTTTACTACATTCCAGGCCTGATTCTCATTTTAATATTAATTCAATTATCACAGATCCTGTTATATAAGTACTACTATTATCTTCATTTTTTTATAGGTTAGAAAACTGAAGGATGCAGAGGCTAAGCAGTTTGACCAAGGTACAGCTGGAATTGAAGCCAGTGGCCTGACTCCAGAGTCCAGGATTTTTCATCCTATGAAATGTTATGCTGAAGGAGACTAAACTAAAGTAGTAGAAATGAGCAACCTTTGCTTCACGTGTCTTAAGAGGATGCATTTCCCTTTCCAGACACTATTATCTACAAACATTCTGTTTCCAGTATGAACAGAATAATAATCCAGGCATCTTGGAAGATAAAGAAGAAGAGTCAAAGCAGAAAAGACCCTCAACCTACAATTCAGGTAAAGAATCTCAAAAATATACAAAATCATGAAATAAATAATTGTCAAACTAATTGATATACCACAGAGGAACTGCTGCAGTGCTAAGCAGTTGCTAAGGGAAGTGACAATTGCAAGGATAGGAAAGACTACCTGCAAGTTATGAGATTGGGGCCTATTTTTATATTGATTGCATTTAACAAGAGAAAGTCAGTCTTAGTCCTGAGAGCCAAGAAGTCTCTGATGAGAACTTGCCATATAACCTATGAAAAGTCATTTGCCTCTAAATCAACTTACCCAACTATAAAATGTGACTAAAGTTATAACAGTCAAAAGCATAAATTGTTTAATCAATTTTCATTCTTAAAAAGTTCATGAAAGTCACTATAAAATGTATTTTGGTGCAATTGCTGAGGGAAAAAGCTGAAATTAATTACAGAGGAAATAATAAACCTAGAACATGAAAAAATGATGAAATTTTGCCATTATTGGAAGCAATTAGTGAAACAAAACACTTGTTATTATGAAATAACCTCACTTAGAGGTCAGGAACATGGCAGGAGGCTAAAATAAGAATCTTTAGAAAGGTTGTGAGTTCAGAACATTTGAATTTAGGTCAACATGTCATGTTACCAAATTAAGTGCATCTTCTGAATTTTGGTGATAAACAACCATTATGATTAAAATATTCCATAAAATCCATGTTTTCAAAAAGTGCTGTTTACATTCATCTGTGGAAAATTGGGTCCTGCTGATAACCCAAATGCATGACTTAAACCATCTGCTGTTTCTGCTTTTGTGAAAGAGAAGGATATTGAATACAAATGCCATCTACAGCAGTGAGTTCGTTTGCTGGGAAGTTTCTGCTCATTTTTAGTGCTTTAATGTAAACTAACTACACTTCGGGCATATTCTCAAAAGGAACTCCCCAGGCTTCTATCCTGGCAAAGGTGGGTTTACCTGGAGGAGGGCTAGAATGATAATAGCACAGGCTTGTATGAAAAGAGAGAAACAGTCACCACACTTATGAATTTCCAACTCTACTGAAGATATACATGCAGTCCGAAGAGCTTCACATGAGAAACCATGTGACAGAAATAGCAGAGATTTTGTGGAAAATCAATCTAGATTCAAATTCCTTTTTCTAATCTAGACCAAATTATGTGAATTCTCTGAATCTTGGTTTCTTTATCCATAAAAAGAAAGAAAGAATTTAAATGACTGCAGGGGGTTGAATGGAGGTCCTCGTATGTTCATTTCCTATCTCCTAGGACCTGTGAGTGTGAACCCATTTGGAAACAGGGGTCTTTGCAGATGTAATTAAGTTAGGGATCTTGAGGCATGATCACTTAGAATTTTCTGGGTGGGTCCTAAATCCGATAAAAAGTGTGCTTATAAGAGACCCAGAGAGGAGAGGCACAAAGGGAGAAGAGAAGGCCATGTGATGATGACAGTCGATATTAGAATCTTGTCGTTGTTTGTTTTCAGTCGTTCGGTCACGTCCAGCTCTTTTGTGACCCCATGGACCAGACTCCTCTGTCCATGAAATTTCCCAGGCAAGAATACTGGAGCGGGTTGCCATTTCCTTTCCCAGGGAATCTTCCTGATCCAGGGATTGAACCCTCATCTCCTGCATTGCAGGTGGATTCGTTACTGTTGAGCCACCAGGCAAGCCCCAGATATTGGAATTATCCAGCCACAAATCAGGGAATGTCAGAACTACTGGAAGATGAAAGAGGCAAGGAAAGATACCCCTTAGGCCAAGCAAGGGTCTTCTGATACTCTGATCAAGGAACTTACTTCACTATGTCAGGCCCATGCTTATGGAATTCACTGCTTGTACCACCCTCTCCACTATCCTGAAACAGCTGGTTTGACAGATTGGCAAATGGCTTTTTGAAAGCTTAGTTATAGCACCAATTAGGCACCACCCCTACTAACCCATTAGCAAAATTTTTGCTTCTTTTCCCCAAGACCAAAAGAGTGCTTTCGTCAGGAGATACAACAACGATCCCACTGATCTGGAATTTAAGACTGTCATCCAGCCCCTCTGAGCTTCATTCCTGTGAATCAACAGGCAAAGAAGGGTGTTACCATGCTGCCCAAGGTGACTGATCCTGATTTTAAGGAAAAATTGGACAATGTAGGTAAAGAAGACAATGTCTGGAATACAAGTGAGTCCTTACAATGTCTCTTTGTATTATAGTTGCCTATGATTAAGGTCAATGGAAAACTACAACACTCCAATCTAGGCAGGACTGCTAATCTCCCATATCCTTCAGAAATCAATGTTTGAATCATTCCACTAGGTAGCAAACCAGTACCAGCCAAAGTGCTTGATGATGGCAAAGGTGATACAGACAGGGTAGTGAAAGAAGTTAATTAAAAGTATTAAAAGTAGTAATTACAACCATGGGACCAATTACAGAATTTAGGACTCTAACAGTTATGGGTATGTCCTCATTTTAATATATTTTTACACAAATTCATTTTTTTCTTCATTCTCTTATCCCCTTATAAGATGTATTGACTTTATGTGCTGTGTTCTAAGTTGCTTCAGTCGTGTCCAACTCTTTGTGACCTTATGGACTATAGCCTGCAAGGCTCCTCTCTCCATGGGATTCTCCAGGCAAGAATACTGGAGTGGGTTGTCATGCCCTCCTCCAGGGGATCTTCCCAATCCAGGAATCGAACCCATGTCTCTTATGTCTCCTGCACTGGCTGGTGGGTTCTTTACTACTAGCACCACCTGGGAAGCCCACTGACTTTATATTATAGTATTTTAAGTATTGTCAACTTTAAATCATGAAATTTAGTGTGGTTTTCACTGTATGCAGGATAGGTGTATCACGGCAGATAGTATTTTGACCTTGATATTATCTTTATTTGGAGATTAAATATGCTTTAAGGAGATTTATATGGGTATCAAGTTGACAAGGGTTGGATTTATGATGGTTAATTTTATGCATCAACTTGACTGGGCCAGAGACTACCAAGATATTTGGTTAAACATTCTAGGTGTTTCTGTGAGGGTGTTTCTGAATGACAGTAACATTTGAATCACCGGATTGAGTAAAACAGAGTACACTACCTAATGTGGGTCTCTTTATCCAACCTGTTGGCGGCCTGACTAAAACAAAAAAGGCTGAATATGGGAGAATTCAGTCTCTGCCTGACTGTCTTTCAGCTGAGATATAGGCCTTCTCCTGCTTTTGGACTTAGGCTTAGACTAGAATTTACACGACTGGTACTTCCGGTTGTCAGGACTTTGAATTTGGGTTGGAAATTACATCACTGGCTCTCTTGGTTCTCAGACCCTCAGACAAGGGCAGTACCACTTCTATAGTATTCATACCAAGAAAGCGTGAGCTGACATTGGTCCCAAGGAACATTAGATGTACCTGGGGCAAAAAAAAAAAAAAAAGCTTCCAAATGAAAGGCCTCACTATTTAAAACTCAAGATCATAAAAATCAGAGAAAGATTGGGAAGTGTTCCAGATTTAAGAGCTTAAATAGCAATGACAATTATTTGAATTGGATGCTAGACAAGAAATCAAAAAGAGATGCAATTTGTGCAGGTGGTAAAATCTAAACAAGGTCTGCAGATTGGATGGTAGTGTCATGGGACTACTGATTTTTTTGACATCTGCATTTGGCTATATAAGAGAGTATTCTCTTCTTTTGGAATATGTACAAGGATGGATTAAGAGAAAAGAGAGAGACAAATGTTGGTAAAGTGTTAATATTTGGATAACTTGGGGGTGAGGGACTATAGGGGGTTTGTACTATTTTATAATTTTTCTCCCAATTTAAAATTATTTTAGAATAAATAATATAGCAGGTTCTTAGAAATGTGCATCTCCTACCAAAGTTCCCTGATCCTTCACCAAATTAATTTATATTCCCATTTATTTCCATTCCTTCTTCTTATTTCACCAGTAAGTCATCCATGCTTTTACCCAAAATTTCCATATATGCCTTTCAAGAAAATTCCTGAGATTTATTAAACCAGAAACAGAAAAAAAGATACAGCGTGGCCCCTGGTAAACTGTCTTTGTGCATATCCTCCTTCATTGCCTTCTTAACTTTGGGAGTAGAATCTGAATCTAAGCAGACTGCAATGCATCTGCATCTAATTTCTCATTTCTAATAATTACATAGGCCAGATTAAGAACACACATTTAATCAGGGAGCTCCCAAATACTGGAGACTGAAGTATGACCAAGTATACCTAAGCAAAAAATCATTCCAGTATGAGAACATGCCACAGACTCAAGGAACCTAGCTTCAAAAAGCAAGAAGCTAAAATATGGGAAAATATCACATTCTTCTCAGATGCCCCTAAGTCTAAAACTGGTGATGTCCAGTGGCATTTGCTGTGACCACAAAAAATGTTCCTTCCTTCCAGACACGCACATTCATTTGATCCTTGTGAAGCTGCAACTCTCCAATCCAAATCAGAATCCAGACCGTGGGCTTAGGAAACTGTTTTGATAACAACCAAAAAATTCAGAACGTCTTACAGACACCATACTGGGAAGGATCCAGTAAAGGAAATAACTTTACTCAGCAGAAGACTCCCAGGAGGACCCACATTATGAGTTAGTCAATGTCAGTCAAGAAGATGGGTGGTAACAAGTGAGGTTCTTTACCCAGAAGCCAACTGTGCACAGAGGTAAAGAAAACAGTTAAAACAGAGTAAAGGCAGACAAATTTACAATTATATTTTGTCACCGGATCATATTCTACCTAAGGCTGCATCAAATATTTTTAATTCCTAATATTAAAAAAAAAAAAAACTAAGTAAAAGAAGAAAGAGACATTGGCGTGGAATATAAAGCATTCTTTCTCTAAGAAAATGGTGCACATTTTCTTCATATTTTCTCTAATATTTTTACAATTGGGAAAACACCTTGGCAGGCTACAAATATTTATGTATAGTCTAACTTCTTCAAGTGTTTTCCAGTTACCCGGCCGGATGCTTCATAGCATATGATGAGCTGACAAATCTTCCTGGTAGTTTAGATTTGAATGATGTATACATTTCTATCATCCCTATAGCATATTACCACAAGATAGATCAAAATGTAGAAAACAGCATTGGCTTTACTATCTGCATAGGTGATAGGCACTGGCTTTGCTATCTGCGTAGGCCATAGGGAACAGACTGTAAGCATTCCAGTTTCAGAAACAGCATCTTCCTTAAACCACTTACAATAAAAAGTGGTAAGACATTCATATGCCAAGACTGTTTAACCCAGAAGCTTTCATAAAAATGGAATCAGCCTACTACTTTTTGTACATAGTGCAATTCTGAGTCATTAAAGCCAAAAAGTGTTGAATAAACCTTAAAATAGGATCTAAAAAGATATGAAATAAGGGAAGTTTGTATTTAAGTCATTGTTGAATGATTCAGACAAACAATGACTAGTGGAAGGTTCTAGTTTTTATTAGCCTTATGTCAGCATGTGTAGCCTTTGCTTACCACTCATGTGACGGTGGGATAACTGGATACCCTTAGTGAGAGAAGTCTGGGTCCCCAAGAGGAGTAGTATAATAGCAATCATGGTGCTGGCACAGTTGTTGAGATAGATTATAACATCTGGCAGAAACTACAATATCAGACAGGGGAACAGGAACACATCACCAGTGCACCCCAGCTTTCCAGAGAGTAGGTAATTGTGGAAAAGTGATCCTTACTTGGAGCAGTTCACTTCTATAGTGAGGGTAAAGATCATATGAAATCTGAAAAAATGGTACCAATGACCCTACGTACATAGCAGCTAAGGAGACACAGACATAAAGAACAGACTTTTGGACTCAGTGGGAGAAGTAGAAGGTGGGATGATTTGAGAGAATAGCATTGAAACATATACATTAACATGTAAAACAGATAACCAGTGGCAAATTTGATGCATGAAGCAGGGCACCCAAAGTCTCCCTCTGTGACAACCTAGAGGGATAGGCTGGGGAGGGTGGTGGGAGGGGGGTTCAGGATGGAGGCTGATTCATGCTGATGTATGGCAAAAACTATCACAATACTGTAAAGTTTAAAATAAAAATAAATAAATAAATAAACCCCAAAAAGTTTAGTTTGAGAACCTCAGTTGGTCTAACCTAGATTCACTTCTCCACTACTACACAGTTACCTTGACAAGGAACCCTAACAATAGTCATAAACTTTATACACTTATACAAATTCTTCAGTGGAATCTGAGTCACCATGATTTTATCTTACAAATTATAGAAGTAACAATCAATTACTCTCCTTGCTGCTGCTGTGTCACTTCAGTCGTGTCTGACTCTGTGCAACCCCATAGACGGCAGCCAACCAGGCATCCCATCCCTGGGATTCTCCAGGCAAGAACACTGGAGTGGGTTGCCATTTCCTTCTCCAGTGCATGGAAGTGAAAAGTGAAAGTGAAGTTGCTCAGTCGTGTCCAACTCCCAGCGACCCCATGGACTGCAGCCTACCAGGATCCTCCATTCATGGGATTTTCCAGGCAAAAGTACTGGAGTGGGGTGCCATTGCCTTCTCTGAAAAGCAACAAAACTAGAGTTTTGCAAATGTAATCAATATGAGGTCATTAGTGTGGGCTCCAGTCCAAAGTGATTGGTGTCCTTATAAAAAGAATATTAGGAGACACACGTGCACACAGGATCAATGCCATACGAAGGCTGGAGTTAAGCTCCACAAGCCAAGGAACAACCAGAAGCTAGGAGAGAGGCCTGGAATAGATTTTTCCCTAGAAAGTTCAGAGGCAACATAGCCTTAATAACACCTTGATTTCAGACTTTTGATCTTCAGAATTGTGAGACAATACATTCCTCTTGTTCCCCAGACTGTGATACTCTGTTATAGCAATTGTAGAAAATTAATATACCAGTAAAATAAAGCACTTGGAGCAGTAGCTCAGAAATTTTGCCCAATGTGAAAGATAGTCCACGAGAAAAGGAACCCTGAATAATACACGGAAATCTGTTGCTTTTCTATACAGTAATAATGACCTATCAGAAAGAGAACATAAGAAAATAATTCCATTTACCACTACATCGAAAGGAATACAATACCTAGGAATAAACTTAACCGAAGAGGTTAGAGACTTATATTCTGAAAACTTTAAGACATTGACAAAGGAAACTTAAGATAATACAAACAAAAGGAAAGACACCTCATCTTCATGAAATGATATTGTTAAAATGCTCATACTCCTCAAAGCAATCTATAGATTCAATATAATCTCCATCAAAATATCAATGGTTTCTTGCATAGAACTAGACCAAATAATCCTAAAATTTATATGAAGCCACAAAAGACCCCAAACAGTCAAAGAAATTTTGAATAAAAAGAACAAAACTAGAGGTATCATGTTCCTTGACTTGGACTATACTATAAAGCTACAATAGTTAGAACAGCATGGTACTAGCACAAAATAAGACACGTAGACCAATGAAACAAGATGTGTGCTTTGTCACTTAGTTGTGTCTGACTCTTTGCAACCTCATGGACTGTAGCCCTCCAGGCTCCTCTGTCCATGGAATTCTCCCAGCAAGAATACTGAAGTTGGTTGCCATTTCCTTCTCCAAGGGATCTTCCTAACCCAGGGATTGAACCTGGGTCTCTGGCATTGCAGGCAGATTCTTAACTGTCTGAGCCACCAGAATAAAGGGCTACAATTGAATGATCATCTCAGTGCAGAAAAAGCATTAAACATCTCAATGCAGAAAAAGCATTTAACAAAATTCAATAATCCCTTTTATGGGATTCATAAATCCCTGTTTTATGTTGAGGATAAAACACTCAATAAACTAGGAATGTAAAAGAATTTATTTATCATGGAAAAGTATATCTATGAAAAACTCATAACAAAATCACACTAAATACTGAAAATTGAATGCTTCCCCTAAGATTAGAAACAAGACAAAAGTATCTGCTCCCTCTACTTTTATTCAAATTGTATTGGAGTTCAAAGAGCAAATTCAAAATCCAGGATATGATGTGTAAAGCCTTTTAACATGTGTCTCAACCTAATGTTCAAACTTCATTTCTTCCCACTTCGTGAGAAGAAGTCTTCAGCCACAAAGAAGTCTTTAGCCACATAGAAGTACTCACCAAACATGGCCTGTTCTGTTATAGCTCTAAGTCTTTAATAGCCTGTCCTCTCTTCCCCAGTAGCTCAGATGGTTAAGAATTTGCCTGCAATGCAGGAGACCCAGGTTCAATCCCGGGGCGGAAAAACCTCCCGGGGTAGGAAATGCAACCCCTCTATTTTTTAAATCCGGCAGAGAAGCGGGCGAGGCTGATGTACACAGCCTCCTGCATGTTCTTTGGTGTCGCACATTCTTCTAATCCCACTGAGGACTGAATTGTGAACTTACTAAGGATCTGATAGGTTTCTTCCAAAATCGGTTGACAGTGGCACTAACAAATTTATTCTTTTTTTTTTTTTTTAATATGTCTTCCCATTGAATATAAGCTCTATGTGGGCATGAATTTATCTCTTTTGGCCATTGCTAAATAGCCACTATTTTAATAGTGCACTTGATGGGTGTGAGTCTGGGTGACCTCTGGGAACTGGTGATGGACAGGGAGGCCTGGCATGCTGCGGTTCATGGGGTCGCGAAGAGTCGGACATGACTGAGCGACTGATCTGATCTGATCTGATCTGTGTATGATAAACTCTTAACAAGTATTTGTTGAACTGATTAAATATTATGTGAATAAGTAGTAATACTTTTGGCCGAAAAACACTTGTGGAAATGAGGAAAAATTTAATTAACAATAGTTTAAAAATAGGGATTTATTTTCTGCACAAATATGAAGTCTGGAGGTAGAGCATTGCTGTCACTGATTTAGCAGCTCCATGATGGTCACATCTGGGACATTTTCTTGGCCTTTACCACATGGTTGCAGGATGGCTGGAGCACCTCAAAGTGTCACCTCTTCATACCATATGGGAGGCAGGGAAAATGGGAAGAAGTGCAAAACAGGCCCCTTACATTTCACCAGTTAGAACCACGTGCTAAGTGAAACCTATCCTAGGTACTGGGCTAACAGAACCTGAAATCAAGTTATTCTCCTCGATGTCTGAACATAATCACAGTTTTGTTAGTGCACAGAAGAGAGAAGTAGGGAATGCCTTTTGGGATAGGCATCAGGCAGTGGCTGACATGATACACAAATCAAAAAAATGTAAGTGGAAAGAGGTAAAATTATACATACATACATGTAGTTGATTATTAGTTATGGCATTTGTGTCCTATTAAATCATTATAAACAGTGAATTAGTGAGTACTGAACCATTGCTCCTTGTGAGAGTCTGTGGTCACATTTTCATCAACTAACAAATATACTGTTGTTTTATGAGTTTCTGTTTAATGATGGCTTATTGAATATATATTGTTGATTTATTAACAGAATTCACAGGCAACCACATGTAACTCAGACAACACTTAACTAGCACATGTATTTTCTCCATAAGGCATGTTGCAGCCTTCTTGCTCCCTTAGGAACACTTATATGTGTGTTGTGTGTTAAGTCACGTCAGTCATGTCTGACTCTTTGCGACCCAAATGAACTAGTACGCCAGGCTCTTCTGTCCATGGGATTCTCCAGGCAAGAATACTGGAGTGGACTGCCATTTCCTCCTCCAGAGGATTTTCCTACACCAGGGATTGAACCCAGGTCTCTTATATCTCCTACACTGGCAGGTGGGTTCTTTACCACTAGTTCCAGGAACACTATACAGCACATCATAATTATGCTCTGTGGCAATTTTAAGCAGTAAAACCATTAACAAAAGCACACATACCAAACAGACTTTAAAGGACACTTGTTTGCAGTATGAGAGATGAAACAAGAAGGCAAAACACTGACTTGTTCGATATCTGCTGAGAATGTGTGTAGTTGGATGACTCAAATTTTTTTGTTGCTTTTTGTCCACAATGACAGTGGATATGTCCACAGATGACTTTGAAAGCACTGGGACTTTTGGTTTTGGGGTTACAAATACATTTTAGAAAGTAAGTGAATTAAACATAGGATCTGTAAAAAAATTAGGATTTTGTTATAAATTTTTCTTATTCTCTTTTTTTAAACATGTTTACTTTATCAGTGGATTATGGCATTGTCTATGCTGCCTCTACATTTGCTAGCTTTCCTTGGAGCAAGGCATGGTCTTGTGGTAGCCTTCTTGCCAGAGGAATGAACACAGAAGCAATATGTACTATCTCCAGACTAGGCCCACAAATATCTCCAAACAAGAGTGTCTGTGTTCTTTTCCTTTATGCAGTCTGGAATGGAGACAATCCTCAGGGCAGTTTTTGGGGCTTTTGGTAAATTTCTGAGGGGGGGGGGGGGGGGAGAAACTTTGAAAAGAAAAAAAATTTTCTCCCCTTAATCATTATTTGGGGTGGACCTTTCTCTCAAAATAAGGGAAAATTTTCTTTTTTGTTAAATCCCTGAGATTTGGGAATTTATCTGTATATAGCAGCTTGAGCCTTTTGTAAAACAACTGCCTCTGAGGTAGGAGTCCTGGGTTTGACTGGGTCAGAAAGACCCCGTGGAGAAGGAAAGCCCCTCTTTTCGAGAATCCCATGGACAGGAGCCGGGGGGACGACTGAACGACTTTCTTTCACTTTCAGATAATGATCTTAAGGCAACTTTTCCAACATATTCTCAAAGCAAAAACACTATTCCTTATTTTGTGTGATTATGTCAGGCAAGAGAGAAATGGGGCAGCTACACTCAACAAGAAGTGCATGATGAAGTTTAAAGTTCAGGAATAATAATGTCAGGAGGTGTTAAGTGAGTGCTATTCTTGGGAAAGGGAGGTTAAGATTAGATGAGGTCCACAAAGACAGTTATCAAAAAGGTGTTCTGTAAATACAGAAAATGTTTATCTTAACAATGAATAGATAATATGAATTTTGTGATTTAAAGGCAATAAATTAAAGTGCATTGTATTTGCCAAGGCAGAAGGACAATGGGGCTCTTTTCAGGGAGCATGAAGGGGGAAGAACTTGATGCTGTTTAATAAACTGGGCCATGTCAGAAAAGGCATAAGAAAGGCTCACTAACTCTACCCTGTCCCAAATAACTATAAATGGGATTGTTTGAGAAAGAAGGGCAAGCTCAATGAGACTTAGTAATAAGCAGCCTATATCCAACAGTGCCAATAATAACAGAACCCAAGAGAGGCCCCAATCTGGAACCTACATAGAAAGATCACATGATCAAGATCCCAGATGAATAAAACAAAAACATATGTCAAGGATTCTTAGCAAAAATAACCATAATAATTTCTTTTAAATACCACATAAGGGTTATATGTCTTAATCATATAGGATAGGTTTGATACATGCTGTAACATATCAATAAAATTAATTTAAAAATCATATGATCAGCCCTACAAGTTACTATCTCAATTATTTATTATGACTTAATTAAAAAATTCTAAATGGCTTTGCTTAACTACATTATTGATCTAATTCTGAATATTACTATCAAATACTTTTGGCTCTTTCCTTCAATATGAATTCTGTCTAAATAATCCAAAGAAGTATTTGAGAATAACTAAAATAACAAGATTAAAATAATTATTTAAAAACTTAATTTTGTGTTAAAGTATGACACAAATATTATAAAAAGACAAAGATTATATTTGCAAATGTAACACATATATGCTTTGTATGCTATGGATTTTTTGTATATTATGTATACTTTGCAGTTTTTGTTTATTAGCCTTCACATATAAAATATTCCTATAAACAGAGGAGGAGCTAAGATGGCGGAGGAATAGGATGGGGAGAGCACTTTATCCTCCACAAATTCATCGAGAGAACATTTAAACACCGAGTAAATTCCACAGAACAACTTCTGAATGCTGGTGAAGGACATCGGGCACCAAGAAAAGCAACCCATTGTCTTTGGAAGGAGATCTTTAATTTATGCTTTCTGGTATTTGTTATCAATTTGTACCTATACCTTCTTTATAATTTTTGTGACTTTGTTTGTTTTTGTTTTTCTTTTTCTTTTTCTTTTTTTCTATTTGTCTTTTTCTTCTTCTTTTCTTTAACATTGTATCTTTGAAATTCCAAACTCTACTCTAGAGTTTTAACTTTTGCTTTTTGGTATTTGTTATCAATTTTGTACCTATATTTTCTTTATAATTTTTGTGACTCTTTTTTTTTTCTTTTTCTTTTTCTCTCTTTCTTTTCCTTAACATTGTATTTTTGAAACTCCAAACTCGACTCTAGATTTTTAATTTTTGCCTTTAGATATTTGTTACCAATTTTGTACCTTTAAGAACCCAATCTTCAGTACCCATTTTTTACTAGGGAGCCGAGATTAATGGCTTGACTGTTCTCTCTGCCTCTGGACTCTCCTTTTTCTCCACCAGGTCGCCTGCGTCTCCTCCCTAACCCTCCCTAACCCTTCTCTACTCTACCCAACTCTGTGAACTTCTGTGTATTTCAGACGGTGGAAAACACTTAGGGAACTGATTACTGTCTGGATCTGTCTCTCTCCTTTTCATTCCCTCCTTTCATCCTTCTGGCCACCTCTGTCTCCTTCCTCCCTCTTCTCTTCTCTGTATAACTCCGTGAACATCTCTGAGTGGTCCAGTTGTGGAGTGCACATAAGGAAGTGATTACTGATTAGCCCTCTCTCTCCTCTATTGATTCCACCACATCTCATTTGGGTCACCTCTAATTCCCTCCTCCCTCTTCTCTACCCCATGTAACGCTGTGAACCTCACTGGGTGACCCCCACGGTGGAGAAACTTTTCATCTTTAACCTAGATGTTTTATCAATGGTGCTGTATAGAAGGAGAAGTTTTGAGACTATTGTAAAAATAAGACTGATAACTGGAAGCAGGAGGCTTAAGTCCAAACCCTGACTCCAGGGAACATTAATTGACAGGAGCTCATCAAATGCCTCCATACCTACACTGAAACCAAGCACCACACAAGGGCCAACAAGTTCCAGGGAAAGACATACCAAGCAAATTCTCCAGCAACACAGGAACACAGCCCTGAGCTCCAATATACAGGCTTCTCAAAGTCACCCCAAAACCATAGATATCTCATAACTCATTACTGGACACTTCATTGCACTCCAGAGAGAAGAAATCCAGCTCCATCCACCAGAACACCGATACAAGCTTCCCTAACCAAGAAACCTTGACAAGCCACCTGTACAAACCCACACACAGTGAGGAAATGCCACAATAAAGAACTCCACAAACTGCCAGAATACAGTAAGGACACCCCAAACTCAGCAATTTAAACGAGATGAAGAGACATAGGAATACCCAGCAGGTAAAGGAATAGGATAAATGCCCACCAAATCAAACAAGAGGAAGAAATAGCGAATCTACCTGATAAAGAATTCCAAATAATGATAGTGAAATTAATCCAAAATCTTGAAATCAAAATGGAATCACAGATAAATAGCCTGGAGAAAAGGATTGAGAAGATTCAAGAAAGGTTTAACAAGAACCTAGAAGAAATAAAAAAGAGTCAACATATAATGAATAATGCAATAAATGAGATCCAAAACACTCTGGAGGCAACAAATAGTAGAATAACAGAGGCAGAAGATAGGATTAGTGAATTAGAAGATAGAATGGTAGAAATAAATGAATCAGAGGAGAAAAGAGAAAAATGAATTAAAAGAAATGAGGACAACCTCAGAGACCTCCAGGACAATATTAAACGCTACAACATTTGAATCATAGGAGTCCCAGAAGAAGAAGACAAAAAGAAAGACCATGAGAAAATACTAGAGGAGATAATAGTTGAAAACATCCCTAAAATGGGGAAGGAAAGAATCACTCAAGTCCAAGAAACCCAGAGAGTCCCAAACAGAATAAACCCAAGGCGAAACACCCCAAGACACATATTAATCAAATTAACAAAGATCAAACACAAAGAACAAATATTAAAAGCAGCAAGGGAAAAACAACAAATAACACACAAGGGAATTCCCATAAGGATAACAGCTGATCTTTCAATAGAAACTCTCCAAGCCAGGAGGGAATGGCAAGACATACTTAAAGTGATGAAAGAAAAGAACCTACAGCCCAGATTATTGTACCCAGCAAGGATCTCATTCAAATATGAAGGAGAAATAAAAAGCTTTACAGACAAGCAAAAGCTGAGAGAATTCAGTACCACCAAACCAGCTCTCCAACAAATACTAAAGGACATTCTCTAGACAGGAAACACAAAAAGGGTGTATAAATTCGAACCCAAAACAATAAAGTAAATGGCAAAGGGCTCATACTTATCAATAATTACCTTAAATGTAAATGGGCTGACTGCCCCAACCAAAAGACAAGGACTGGCCAAATGGATACAAAAACAAGACCCCTACATATGTTGTCTACAAGAGACCCACCTCAAAACAGGGGACACATACAGACTGAAAGTGAAGGGCTGGAAAAAGATTTTCTATGCAAATAGGGACCAAAAGAAAGCAGGAGTAGCAATACTCATATCAGATAAAATAGACTTTAAAACAAAGGCTGTAAAAAGAGACAAAGAAGGTCACTACATAATGATTAAGGGATCAATCCAAGAAGAAGATATAACAATTATAAATATATATGCACCCAAGATAGGAGCACGGCAATATGTAAGACAAATACTAACAAGTATGAAAGGAGAAATTAACAATAACACAATAATAGCGGGAGACTTTAATACCCCACTCACACCAATGGATAGATAAACTAAACAGAAAATTAACAAGGAAACACAAACTTTAAACCATACAATAGACCAGTTAGACCTAATTGATATCTATAGGACATTTCATCCCAAAACAATGAATTTCACCTTTTTCTCAAGTGCACACGGAACCTTCTCCAGGATAGATCACATCCTGGGCCATAAATCTAGCCTTGGTAAATTCAGAAAAATTGAAATCATTCCAAGCATCTTTTCTGACCACAATGCAGTAAGATTAGATCTCAATAACAGGAGAAAAACGATTAAAAATTCCAACATATGGAGGCTGAACAACACACTCCTGAATAACCAACAAATCACAGAAGAAATCAAAAAAGAAATCAAATTCTGCATAGAAACGAATGAAAACGAAAACACAACAACCCAAAACCTGTGGGACACTGTAAAAGCAGTCCTAAGGGGAAAGTTCATAGCAATACAGGCATACCTCAAGAAACAAGAAAAAAGTCAAATAAATAATCTAACTCTACACCTAAAGCAACTAGAAAAGGAAGAAATGAAGAAACCCCAGGATTAGTAGAAGGAAAGAAATCTTAAAAATTAGGGCAGAAATAAATGCAAAAGAAACAAAAGAGACCATAGCAAAAGTCAACAAAGCCAAAAGCTGGTTCTTTGAAAGGGTAAATAAAATTGACAAACCATTAGCCAGACTCATCAAGAAACAAAGCGAGAAAAATCAAATCAATAAAATTAGAAATGAAAATGGAGAGATCACAACAGACAACACAGAAATACAAAGAATCATAAGAGACTACTATCAGCAATTATATGGCAATAAAATGGACAATGTGGAAGAAATGGACAAATTCTTAGAAAAGTACAACTTTCCAAAACTGGAGCAGGAAGAAATAGAAAATCTTAACAGACCCATCACAAGCACGGAAATTGAAACGGTAATCAGAAATCTTCCAGCAAACAAAAGCCCAGGTCCAGACGGCTAAATTCTACCAAAAATTTAGAGAACTAACACCTATCCTACTCAAACTCTTCCAGAAAATTGCAGAAGGTAAACTTTCAAACTCATCCTATGAGGCCACCATCCCCCTAATACCAAAACCTGACAAAGATGCCACAAAAAAAGAAAACTACAGGCCAATATCACTAATGAACATAGATGCAAAAATCCTTAACAAAATTCTAGCAATCAGAATCCAACAACACATTAAAAAGATCATACACCATGACCAAGTGGGCTTTATCCCAGGAATGCAAGGATTCTTCAATATCCGCAAATCAATCAACGTAATACACCACATTAACAAATAGAAAAATAAAAACCATATGATTATCTCAATAGATGCAGAGAAAGCCTTTGACAAAATTCAACATCCATTTATGATAAAAACTCTCCAGAAAGCAGGAATAGAAGGAACATACCTCAACATAATAAAAGCTATATATGACAAACCCACAGCAAACATTATCCTCAATGGTGAAAAATTGAAAGCATTTCCTCTAAAGTCAGGAACAAGACAAGGGTGCCCACTTTCACCACTACTATTCAACATAGTTTTGGAAGTTTTGGCCACAGCAATCAGAACAGAAAAAGAAAGAAAAGGAATTCAAGTAAAACTCTCACTGTTTGCAGATGACATGATCCTCTACATAGAAAACCCTAAAGACTCCACTAGAAAATTACTAGAACTAATCAATGAATATAGTAAAGTTGCAGGATATAAAATCAACACACAGAAATCCCTTGCATTCCTGTACACTAATAATGAGAAAATAGAAAGAGAAATTAAGGAAACAATTCCATTCACCATTGCAACGAAAAGAATAAAATACTTAGGTATATATCTACCCAAAGAAACTAAAGACCTATATATAGAAAACTATAAAACACTGGTGAAAGAAATCAAAGAGGACACTAATATATGGAGAAATATACCATGTTCATGGATTGGAAGAATCAATATAGTGAAAATGAGTATACTACCCAAAGCAATTTATAGACTCAACGCAATCCCTATCAAGCTACCAATGGTATTCTTCACAGAGCTAGAACAAATAATTTCACAATTTGTATGGAAATACAAAAAACCTTGAATAGCCAAAGCTATCTTGAGAAAGAAGAATGAAACTGGAGGAATCAACCTGCCTGACTTCAGGCTCTACTACAAAGCCACAGTCATCAAGACAGTGTGGTACTGGCACAAAGACAGAAATATAGATCAATGGAACAAAATAGAAAGCCCAGAGATAAATCCACACACCTATGGACACCTTATCTTTGACAAAGGAGGCAAGAATATACAATGGATTAAAGATAATCTCTTTAACAAGTGGTGCTGGGAAAATTGGTCAAACACTTGTAAAAGAATGAAACTAGAGCACTTTCTAACACCATACACAAAAATAAGCTCAAAATGGATTAAAGATCTAAATGTAAGACCAGAAACTATAAAACTCCTAGAGGAGAACATAGGCAAAACACTCTTTGACATACATCACAGCAGGATCCTCTATGACCCACCTCCCAGAATATTGGAAATAAAAGCAAAAATAAACAAATGGGACCTAATTAAACTTTAAAAGCTTCTTCACAACAAAAGAAACTATAAGCAAGGTGAAAAGACAGCCTTCAGAATGGGAGAAAATAATAGCAAATGAAGCAACAGACAAACAACTAATCTCAAAAATATACAAGCAGCTCCTACAGCTCAATTCCAGAAAAGTAAATGACCCAATCAAAAAATGGGCCAAAGAACTAAATAGACATTTCTCCAAAGAAGACATACAGATGGCTAACAAACACATGAAAAGATGCTCAACATCACTCATTATCAGAGAAATGCAAATCAAAACCACTATGAGGTACCATTTCACGCCAGTCAGAATGGCTGTGATCCAAAAGTCTACAAGCAATAAATGCTGGAGAGGGTGTGGAGAAAAGGGAACCCTCTTACACTGTTAGTGGGAATGCAAACTAGTACAGCTACTATGAAGAACAGTGTGGAGATTCCTCAAAAAAGTGGGAATAGAACTGCCTTATGATCCAGCAATCTCACTGCTGGGCAAACACACTGAGGAAACCAGAATTGAAAGAGACACATGTACCCCAATGTTCATCGCAGCACTGTTTACAATAGCCAGGACATGGAAGCAATCTAGATGTTCATCAGCAGATGAATGGATAAGAAAGCTGTGGTACATATACACCATGGAGTATTACTCAGCCATTAAAAAGAATACATTTGAATCAGTTCTAATGAGGTGGATGAAACTGGAGCCTATTATACAGAGTGAAGTAAGCCAGAAAGAAAAACACCAATACAGTATGCTGCTGCTGCTGCTAAGTCACTTCAGTCGGTCCGACTCCACGTGACCCCATAGACGCCGGCTCTCCGCCCCTGGGATTCTCCAGGCAAGAAAACTGGAGTGGGTTGCCATTTCCTCTCCAATGCATGAAAGCGAAAAGTGAAAGTGAAGTCGCTCAGTCGTGTCGACTCTTAGCGACCCCATGGACTGCAGCCCACCAGGCTCCTCCATCCATGGGATTTTCCAGGAAGAGTACTGGAGTGGGGTGCCATTGCCTTCTCCACCAATACAGTATACTAACGCATATATATGGAATTTAGAAAGATGGTAACAATAACCGCGTATATGAGACAGCAAAAGAGACACTGATGTATAGAACAGTCTTTTGGACTCTGAGAGAGGGAGAGGGTGGGACAATTTGGGAGAATGGCATTGAATTATGTATAATATCATATATGAAACGAATCACCAGTCCAGGTTCAATGCATGATACTGGATGCTTGGGGCTGGTCCACTGGGAAGACCCAGAGGGATGGTATGGGGAGGGAGGAGGGAGGAGGGTTCAGGATGGGGGAACATGTGTATACCTGTGGCAGATTCATTTAGATATATGGCAAAACCAATACAATATTGTAAAGTTAAATAAAATAAAATAAAATAAAATAAATAATCCTATAAACAAAGAAAAATCACATCAACAGAAACATGGGTAAAGAAGCTAATAGGCAACCAATAACAAAGTAATAAAATGACTTGTATAAGTTTAACCCATTAGTAAAAAAATACAATGCTCCTGAAAATGAAATTGCATTTTTAACTTTCTAAATTAACAAAGACTTTTTAAAAACAAAACACTTTTGACCACTCCCCGTGGTATACAGGATCTTAGTGCCCTGTGAAATTGGAAGTCAAAGTCTAAGTCGCTCAGTTCGGTCTGACTCTTTGCAACCCCATGGACTATACAGCCCATGGAATTCTACAGACCAGAATACTGGGGGGGTAGCCTTTCCCTTCTCCAGGGGATCTTCCTAACCCAGTGATCGAACCCAGGTCTCCCGCATTGCAGGCGGATTCTTTACCAGCTAAGCCACAAGGGAAGCCCAAGAATACTGGAGTGGGTAGCCTATCCCTTCTCCAGTGGAATCTTCCCAACCCAGGAATCAAATCGAGGTCTCCTGCATTGCAGGTGGATTCTTTACCAACTGAGCTATTAGAGAAGCCCATTTAGTGCCCTGACCAGCGCTCAAACTCATGCCCCATTGCATTGGAAGCACAAGTCTCAACTGCTGGACTGCCAGAGAAGTCCTAAGACTTTTAAAATATTTAAATTTAGCAAGGGTTTAGTGGAGGAGGAAATGGCAAACCACTCCAGTATTCTTGCCTGGAAAATTCCATGCACAGAGCAGACTGGTGGGCTACAGGCCATGGGGTTGCACAACTGAGCGACCGAGCTCACACGCATAGGGAATCAGGCATACTTTGCTGGGGGATAGTTCATATGCATCCTTTTGGTTTAGTCACTTTTACTTTAAGTAAGTTAGTTTAAGGAAATATTTCTGAAGAGGAACAAAAATTTAGTTACAAGCATGTTTATCATAGTGCTCTTTTTAATAGAAAAAAAGAAACAACGTGTTCAACAGTGGAGAACTGATTAGATAAGGTACATTATTTCTATATAATGAATTTCAGATGGAAAGAGATTTATACCACATTTTTGAAGAAGGTAAATAGTTTCAAAACAATATTATAGAATGGTCCTATTTTAAAAAAAGTTATCTTTCTCTTAAAAGTAGAGGAATGCAAACTAAACAGAAGTTATAATTTCTAGGAGATAGAATAGAAATGGCTCAAATCTTATTTTGTTTACTGGAGTTTCAAATTTCCTATGATGGATTTATATTTTTGTGCCACTGGAAACAAACAAAGTGTCATTTTAAAATAAAGTTTTTCAAAAATATGTTTAAAAGATAGTCTAAAAGATGACTTTGAAAATCACTTTGAATGTCAGAATAAGAGCATAACTTCTAAAAATTACTACCTTAAGAGGACAACATTCATTCAAAAACACAAATTCTGAGATGATAAATAAAATTATATTATGTAAGAACCAAAATTTCTACTTAACTAACTGGCTGATTAAAAACTGGGTATTGATGAGATGAAGCGATCATCTTACTGAGGAAAAACAAGCACGCTGGCCATGATGTCAGAAAAAAATTAATTCAGAAAGCAGAGGATTCCTGAAATAGTTTAAATTACATCAATATATTGTCTTGCCAGAGTGTGTCTATTAATTTCGGTCTCTGTTGTCCATCTCCAGAAAAAAATGGTAAAATTCTGCCAAAAATCAGTTTAACACTGTTGCATTCAAAGGCGTGACAAATAATGTTTGCAAATACTGATAATGCCATATATTTATACTGTGCTTTATAAATTGGGCTTCCCTTGTGGCTCAGCTGGTAAAGAATCTGCCTGCAATGTGGAATACCTGGGTTTGATCCCTGGGTTGGGAAGATCCCCTGGAGAAGGGAAAGGCTATCCACTCTAGTATTCTGGCCTAGAGAATTCCATGGACTATAGTCCATGGGGTCACAAAGAGTTGGACATGATTGAGTGACTTTCACTTTATAAATTATAAAGCACTTTCATATACATTTCATATCCCCCAAAGCAATGTTTATTTTATGTCTGTAAGTATAAGAAATAATAAAATATAAAAAATAACAATTTCAACCAGTGCTTAGTTCCAACATCACAAGCATCTATAAATATTTATTGACTTTTTTCTGTAGATAAGATATCTTACAAATAAATACCTTTTTCTGGACTGATTCTTCCATGTGAAATGAAACGTGGCCTTTGGTATCACTACATTTTACTGCAGTTACTTTCTTTTCTGTTTCCCCTCCCATACTATGAGCTCTATAAGTCTTATTCATGCTTGTTTCCCAACATTTGTTAATAGTAGAGTACCCTGCTGGCTCAAATGGTAAAGCATCTGCCTGCAATGTGGGAGACCCGGGTTTGATCCCTGGGTTTAGAAGATGCCCTGGAGAAGGAAATGGCAAACCACTCCATTATTCTTGCCTGGGTAATCCCATGGACAGAGGAGCCTGGTGAGCTACAGTCTATGGGGTCACAAAGAGTCAGACACGACCGGGCGACTAATACACACACACACAACTACAGTAAGTACAAGATCAATGTTTCTTGAATATTGAAAGAATGGCACTTGTTTTAAACGATTAAATCAATGTTTTCTATGTAATATGTCAATTATATCTTAATAAAGCTGGAAAAAATAAATGTTTTAGCAATTGTTGTTAAATTGATTTAGTAACTGATGGCATTTCTAATGATTTGAAGTATATTCCAAATACTAGCCAAGATATGATACCAGAGCTCAGTAGAGAAGCTGTTAACAACATAAACACAGTAACATTAATAGAATCTTTTCTGTTGGTTCACAAGATTTGGTTTTTCCAAGTCTAAGTGTACAGAAAGCTGTCTCAACTCTACAACCTCTGGTCCTTGAATGAATGGACTATGTTTTCTCCTCTGGTGTTGAATTTCAGCTCTGAACCTTAGAAGACATCTCCATAGGTTCATTTGCCAAAATGGGCAATTCAATGTTGTTCTCATCAACCTTTTAAGATCCTTTTTCTTAATATTCCATCTCTTGTCTAGAGAAGACTTATGAACCAGACAGGCTGCCATGTTTCTATAAGAATTCAAACTTTTTTTTGGAATGATGTGTATTTAGAATGATAAGTGATTTCTAACATATCACAAATGTAGAGGTATGGTTGTCAACTATAGCTACTGGAGATCACTTCTCTCCTGCCCAAATTTTACTTCAGTTCAAACTAAAGATGTTGATTCCCTTTTCAAGTGAAAATTCTCTAGCTATCAGTAATCACTTGAGTTTCTGTTTGTTGAATGAGTCTCAGAGCCTTTCCTGAGATCAATTTTTAATAAATTATCAAGCCCTAATCCATGTAAAATATGAAAGGGGAGGACCCCTTCACAAAATTTACAGGTTTGTCCATCACAGTCTAGTCTTCTCCTAAGTCAAATATTTTAAATCAATTGTAATTGACTGTCACTGATTTCTGTCTCACAAAATGAGAGGGATAAACTTTTCTAATTCCTTTGTTAGAAAACTCAGGCATATACCATAATTGTTGTTGTTTAGTTGCTAAGTTGTGTCTAACAGTTTGTGAACCCATGAACTGGTGTAGCCCACCAAGCTCCTCTGTTAATGTCTTTTCCCAGGCAAGAATTCCATAGTGGGTTGCCATTTCCCCCTCCAGGGGATCTTCCCAACCCAGGGATCCAATTTGAGCCTCCTGCATCTCCTGCATTGGCAGGCAGATTCTTCACCACTGTATACCTTAATATGCAAGAGCTTTCTCCAGAGATAAAGTTTGGAATCTGAATGAATCCACTGTGGCCAGTCGGCTTTGATCAAAATCAAGTAAGAACTTTTAAAGCACACTTGTGACTCTTCCCATTTCAGGAGTAAAAGTCCCCCCATCTAGCTGAAAACATAACTTCGTTCATCTACGAAAAGAATTATTTTACCTGTTATTTTATCTCATATATTCCCAAAGGACAGAGAATTTACTTCCCTAGACAATGCAATAGAAATCTGATTTTTTTCCCTTTAAGAGGATATGGTACTTACAACTGATATGAATTAAGACTGTAACCTAACTGCATAGATTATATAAAATCTGTCAGAATGGCTTTGTTTGGAAAATTTGCTCCTGTTTTTACTTCACATTCATACTCCAAAAAGAAGTCTTTTTTAAAGTCAAGTGAATTACTTGCTATAATAAGTCAAGCTTAAAATGGAGTGGGTGATGTTGAAGGACTACTGCTTTTCTATTTGATGCAGATTTTAGCATAAGGAAAGGGATGTCAAGTATGATCTTTCCCATGAAGTAGTCTATTTGTGGAACATGGCTGTTCTCCAAATTATTTAAGGGAGAAAAACCCTACTGAACTAACTTAGAGGGAAGGCTGTTTCTATGGCAATTGACCTATCACAAACTCAAAAAACAGAAATTCTTTCTCTACTGAGCTTACGTAGTACCATATAACTTCTTGCTACTGGCAGTCAGAATCAACAGGAGCTCAAGCTATCCAAGTAAATGTTTACTTTCCAAAATAACAAGAAGCATCAAGATCCAATAATTATTTCTTGAAAATATGATCATTATTCCCTGACACAGAAGAAAAAAGGAGAGATGAGATAGATGCTTATGAAGTGCTTCAAATGGAGGGCAGTGAACATTAAAGAAGATACATGACTCTGCAGTTGTGTTTAATAAACATATACTGACTGCAAACTGTTTAGGGAACACCAAGATGAGAAGGAAGGCTGGTCTAGACCTCAAGAAATTCAGAGCCTACCACTGGAGGTCATTAAGTAAAGAGAAAATTCCTGAACACTCTTGTGAAGTTTATTATAGTGATGCAGTCAGTGTGTGTGTTATGTGCTAAGTCGCTTCAATTGTGTCTGACTCTTCACAACTCCATGGACTGTAGCCTGCCATGCTCCTCTGTCCATGAGATTATCCATGCAAAAGTACTAGAGTGGGTTGCCATGCCCTCCTCCAGGGGATCCTCCCAACCCAGGGATCAAATCAGCAACTCTTATGTCTCCTGAATTGGCAGGTGGGTTCCTTACCACTAATGGCAGCTGAGAAACCTTCAGGATACACTGAAGAGGGCCACTTACCAATTCGGGGTGGGGCTGGGGGTTGCCAGAGAGGTGAAGCCTCTTCAGTTTTAAGGGATGATTCAGAGCTACATAGGTTGGTGAGAATGAAAGGGCACTGGAGGGATCTAGATAGATATGAGCAAAGGAAAAGCAGAATAGTTCGTACAGGAAAGAACTCTAAGCAGTTAGCTTTTTCTAAAGGAGTTAGTTGTTACTGTATCAAGTGTGAAAAAAAGGTCAGAGATGAGTTTTGACAGGAAATGAAAGAGTCTGTGACTGAGAAGACTCTGTGACTTTGGATTTTTGAGATGAGATGCTATAGAGCGTTCATATTACTTTCTTGGTAATGGGAATGACAATATAAGACATGACAAAGATAACCATAGCTGCCTTACATTAAGTAAATACTTCCTATATGATAGGCACAGAATTAGCACTTGATATAATATTAATTTAATCTTTATCTAACTTGTGAGGTGGATCTATTATTACTGTCCTTTGTAACACAATTGTGTGACCAACTCATTAACTTTTGAAATCCTATTGGGAGAGCTAAATGCTTGTTTTCCAACTCCTTAGATAGGAGTGGCACACTGTTTCATGTGTGGCTAACACTCAGTCGTGTCTGACTCTTTGTGACCCCATGGACTTGCCCAGCTCCTTTGTTCACGGGTATTCTCCAGGCAAGAATACTTGAGTGGGTTGCCATGCTCTCCTCCAGGGGATCTTCCCAATCCAGGGATCAAACCCAGGTTTCTCACACTGCAGGTGAATTCTTTACTGTCTGAGACACCAGGAAAGCCCCTGTCCCATAAGGCATAAGTAGAAATAGGGGTTCAGAGAAGATTTTGTTTCTGATAACACATACAAAAAGACTGCAATAACTATTGCTTCCACTTTCATCTTCTTCCTGCCTTGAATACAATGAAATATCTGAGGTTGCTGCAATCACTCTGTTGCCCTGAGGCAAAGAACTAATCTATAGGAATGATCTAGAGAACGGCAGAAAAACTGGCCCTAAAATCATCAAATTTAGGGCCAAAATCAGCAGCTACTTACCAACAGACTTCTCTACACGTGGGGGGGATAAACCTGCTGAGAGTTGGAAGTTTGTTACACATAGCTATAAGTCCTCTCATTTGATACATTTATTTTATAGAAGAGGAAAATGTTTCCAAGTCATTAATAACTTGCCCAAGGTCATGTTTAGCAAATATAGGGTCAGCATTCCAAATCAAGTTCAACTTTATAAAATTTGGGCTCTTAAATCCCTCCACATATCAGTACCATTTCCTTACTCTTTTGCTTGAAAACAGACAACGTAGAAGGTAAATCAAAACCTAGGTGAGAAAAAAACAATCTTCATGGCTAAGAAAGGGAAAATTTAGGAACAGAAAGTCTAAAAACTCACTTTGATGACTCAATCTGGTTTTGCCTTAATAAAATGGAGAATAAGACAAAACTGAATAGAAGAATATCTCCTCCATCTCAGAGTATCCTCTCTCATCTATCCAAAACCATTTCCATCAAGAGTCCTTCCTTTCTTTTCTCAATTAGGAATACATCACTACCAACTTAAAATACTACTCTTCTCTGGGAAAAAAGAAATTTAAGGAGCATGTTGGCAATGTCTTATACCTATGACACAAACTACGAGCTTGATTCTTTAGTTATTTATTTATTAAAATGCATACCTAATTCTCTTTTTCACTGTGATGAAGGAAAAAATATATATTTAATTGAGTTCAGTTGCTCAGTCGTGTCCGACTCTTTGTGACCTCATGGGCTGCAGCACCCCAGGCCTCCCTGTCCACACCAACTCCCGGAGTTCACCCAAACGCATGTCCACTGAGTCAGTGATGCCATCCAACCATCTCATCCTCTGTCGTCCCCTTCTTCTGCCCTCAATCTTTCCCAGCATCAGGGGCTTTTCAAATGAGTCAGCTCTTTGCATCAGGTGGCCAAAGTATTCATCTCCTATCGCAATTAAAATACTATCTCCTCAAATAAAGCCTCTCCCAGGGGACTGCACTACTCTTCCTCCTCAGAGTCTCATTGTATTCTATATACCATTTTATTACAGTATTCTGATACTATTGTATTTTTTGTTTCCATGTATTCTTCCAACTAGAGTATAAGTAACCTGAATACAAGGGCCATATCTTTTCATCTTTACATTAGCTAAATCAAATCAGATCAGATCAGTCACTCAGTTGTGTCTGACTCTTTGCGACCCCATGAATCGCAGCACACCAGGCCTCCCTGTCCATCACCAACTCCCAGAGTTCACTCAGACTCATGTCCATTGAGTCAGTGATGCCATCCAGCCATCTCATCCTCCGTCGTCCCCTTCTCCTCTTGTTCCCCAATCCCTCCCAGCGTCAGAGTCTTTTCCAATGAGTCAACTATTCGCATGAGGTGGCCAAAGTACTGGAGTTTCAGCTTTAGCATCATTCCTTCCAAAGAAATCCCAGGGCTGATCTCCTTCAGAATGGACTGGTTGGATCTCCTTGCAGTCCAAGGGACTCTCAAGAGTGTTCTCCAACACCACAGTTCAAAAGCATCAGTTCTTCAGTGCTCAGTTTCTTCACAGTCCAGCTCTCACATCCATACATGACCACAGGAAAAACCATAGCCTTGACTAGGCGAACCTTTATTGGCAATGTAATGTCTCTGCTTTTGAATATGCTATCTAGGTTGGTCATAACTTTCCTTCCAAGGAGTAAGCGTCTTTTAATTTCATGGCTGCAGTCACCGTCTGCAGTGATTTTGGAGCCCAGAAAAAGAAAGTCTGACACTGTTTCCACTGTTTCCCCATCTATTTCCCATGAACTGATGGGACCGGATGCCATGATCTTCGTTTTCTGAATGTTGAGCTTTAAGCCAACTTTTTCACTCTCCACTTTCACTTTCATCAAGAGGCTTTTAAGTTCCTCTTCACTTTCTGCCATAAGGGTGGTGTCATCTGCATATCTGAGATTATTGATATTTCTCCCAGCAATCTTGATTCCAACTTGTGCTTCTTCCAGTCCAGCGTTTCTCATGATGTACTCTGCATAGAAGTTAAATAAACATGGTGACAATATACAGCTTTGACGAACTCCTTTTCCTATTTGGAACCAGTCTGTTGTTCCAGGTCCAGTTCTAACAGTTGCTTCCTGACCTATATACAGGTTTCTCAAGAGGCAGATCAGGTGGCTTGGTATTCCCATCTCTTTCAGTATTTTCCACAGTTTATTGTGATCCACACAGTCAAAGGCTTTGGCATAGTCAATAAAGCAGAAATAGATGTTTATCTGAAACTCTCTTGCTTTTTTGATGATCCAGCAGATGTTGGCAATTTGACCTCTGGTTCCCCTGCTTTTTCTAAAACCAGCTTGAACATCAGGAAGTTCACAGTTCACATATTGCTGAAGCCTGGCTTGGAGAATTTTGAGCATTACTTTACTAGCGTGTGAGATGAGTGCAATTGTGAGGTACTTTGAGCATTCTTTGGCATTGCCTTTCTTTGGGATTGGAATGAAAACCGACCTTTTCCAGTCCTGTGGCCACTGCTGAGTTTTCCAAACTTGCTGGCATATTGAGTGCAGCACTTTCACAGCATCATCTTTCAGGATTTGGAAGAGCTCAACTGGAATTCCATCACCTCCACTATCTCACACAAACTAGGAACACAATTTTATATTTGTTAAATAAATGAGGCTTTAGAGTTTCTGTCAACCATTGTTGGTTGTTGTATTAGACGTGTTCTTCACATACATCTGTTAAGAATCATGAAGGGGTGAGATTTCACTCTACCTACAAAGAAAAAAGTTCACTCATCAGTTTCATGGATGCTGGTGGGAGAAAACAAGAGTCCAGGGCAAAGAAAAGGGACAGATTATACTTACAGCAGTAGCAACAGACTTTTTTGCATCAGAATTTTATGCATCAGATTCCCTTGCCTCAAGTTCCACAAAGGCAACCTGAATGGGTCCAGATGGATGCCTATGTGTTACATTATGGCTGGGAAACCCTGATCTCAGGGAATCCAAAACTTTTATAGTGGAAAGTTAGCATGTTTGTCCTTTGCCCCAGAGTGAAATATATAGCTTTCCAAGCCTATTCACTGAACAAATGTCTTCAGAGAGTTAAGTCTAAAACAAAAGAAGTTAATTCTGTTTGCAGGATGTGCAGAAACACAAGATACCAAGGATAATTGTCATTAAACAACATTCATGACAAAGAAAGACACACTTCTGTGGACAGGATTTATAAAATCTCAGAGGAAACCTCCTACCACATTCCAAGGATGTTTTAACTTTGAGACAGGGAGGCCTGGCGTGCTGCGATTCATGGGGTCACAAAAAGTCGGACCTGACTGAGCGACTGAACTGACTGACATCACTTTTTTCCTGGAAAATCCCAAGGACAGAGGTGCCTAGTGAGCTACAGTCTATGGGGTCACAAAGAGTCAGACATGACTGAGTGACTAACACATCGTATTTATTTACCAACAATTAGTTTGGATAAGTCTAGATCCTGTTATAACTGTGGCTGAGATACTTACAGCTCACTGAATATCCACATGTTCCCTATATTCCCCAGCACACTACAGTTAAATGGAGACACATGGTGCATCCTGCCCAGTAGACTATGAATAAAAATTACCTCTAACACTTCTAAGAACACTGGACAGAGAGCATCTAGGGTAAGAGTTACAAGACAGGGCACAAGTTCTCTGTCTTCTCACTTCCTCTGATGTGCAAATTATGGAGGTCTTGTACTGAGATGCTAGAATTTGTTAGCCTGGGACTTTGAGTGACTATATGGATCAGAGCTCCTCTGCTGGACATGTAACTGAGTGACAGACATGTGACTGAGTGAGACATAAAATTCTATTCTATTATGCCACCGACACTTCAGGGTTAATCTGGTTCCACACCATAATACATTGTATCTTGAGTAATACAGCAGATCTTTGTCTTTTAAAGGTGCAAGTTTTTGAAAAACAGAGATTTTATTATTTTGAATTTATTCTAATAGACTTTTAACTGATAAAATTAAATAAGCTTCCATGGAACTATGAAATCTTTGGTGCAATATTGATGAAATCTAAATAACTTGTTTAAAAACATACTATTAATACTTATTTTATAGACATCTATCTTTTTAAATTTTTTTTTCATGGTTAAACATTTTTATTTTTTTAAATTTTATTTTATTTAACTTTACAATATTGTGTTGGTTTTGCCATATATCAAAATGAATCTGCCACAGGTATACATGTGTTCCCCACCCTGAACCCTCCTCCCTCCTCCCTCCCCATACCATCCCTCTGGGTCGTCACAGTGCACCAGCCCCAAGCATCCAGTATTGTGCATTGAACCTGGACTAGTGACTCATTTCATATATGATATTATACATATTTCAATGCCATTCTCCCAAGTCATCCAACCCTCTCCCTCTCCCACAGAGTCCAAAAGACTGTTCTATACATCAGTGTCTCTTTTGCTGTCTCGCATACAGGGTTATTGTTACCATCTTTCTAAATTCCATATATATGCGTTAGTATACTGTATTGGTGTTTTTCTTTCTGGCTTACTTCACTCTGTATAATAGGCTCCAGTTCCATCCACCTCATTAGAACTGATTCAAATGTATTCTTTTTTATGGCTGAGTAATACTCCATTGTGTATATGTACCACAGCTTTCTTATACATTCATCTGCTGATGGACATCTAGGTTGCTTTCGTGTCCTGGCTATTATAAACAGTGCTGCTATGAACATTGGGGTACATGTGTCTCTTTCAATTCTGGTTTCCTCAGTGTGTATGCCCAGCAGTGGGATTGCTGGATCATAAGGCAGTTCTATTTCCAGTTTTTTAAGGAATCTCCATACTGTTCTCCATAGTGGCTGTACTAGTTTGCATTCCCACCAACAGTGTAAGAGGGTTCCCTTTTCTCCACACCCTCTCCAGCATTTATTGCTTGTAGACTTTTGGATCGCAGCCATTCTGACTGGCGTGAAATGGTACCTCATAGTGGTTTTGATTTGCATTTCTCTGATAATGAGTGATGTTGAGCATCTTTTCATGTGTTTGTTAGCCATCTGTATGTCTTCTTTGGAGAAATGTCTATTTAGTTCTTTGGCCCATTTTTTGATTGGGTCATTTATTTTTCTGGAATTGAGCTGTAGGAGTTGCTTGTATATTTTTGAAATTAGTTGTTTGTCTGTTGCTGCATTTGTTATTATTTTCTCCCATTCTGAAGGCTGTCTTTTCACCTTGCTTATAGTTTCCTTTGTTGTGCAGAAGCTTGTAAGTTTAATTAGGTCCCATTTGTTTATTTTTGATTTTATTTCCAATATTCTGGGAGGTGGGTCATAGAGGATCCTGCTGTGATTTATGTCGGAGAGTGTTTTGCCTGTTCTCCTCTAGGAGTTTTATAGTTTCTGGTCTTACGTTTAGATCTTTAATCCATTTTGAGTTTATTTTTGGGTATGGTGTTAGAAAGTGTTCTAGTTTCATTCTTTTATAAGTGTTTGACCAGTTTTCCCAGCACCATTTGTTAAAGAGATTGTCCTTAATCCATTGTATATTCTTGCCTCCTTTGTCAAAGATAAGGTGTCCATAGGTGTGTGGATTTATCTCTGGGCTTTCTATTTTGTTCCATTGATCTATATTTCTGTCTTTGTGCCAGTACCATACTGTCTTGATGACTGTGGCTTTGTAGTAGAGCCTGAAGTCAGGCAAGTTGATTCCTCCAGTTCCATTCTTCTTTCTCAAGATAGCTTTTGATAGGGGCAGTTGTTAATTCTGTGAAAGGTGTTGAAATACCTAATAAGAATGTTTCTGTATAGTCCAAGAGTTCTAATGTAAAATAATGAGCAGTCTACTTTTCCATTTGACCCACAAACTACACAGATAAAGGTCTGCATTCTGAATCAGTTCATCAATATGTTATTCAATTTTTATTCTCTCAATCACACAGGCCCCTCAGTGAAGTAACTGTTCTGTGTGCTTATAGCATAAGGACCTATGGAAAATGCTATAAGAAATGTTAAAAGTTAGTGGTTCTTCTGTATGTTTAATGACTGGGTGATTTACGGAAGTTCTGCATTTCATTCATAAATTCAGAATATATTTTGCCAGCATCCTCAAATTTCCTGAAACAAACATTTATAAGTCTCCCTTTATGGAATCATAGAAAAAATGTTAAATAAAACTGGAGGAAAAGAAAAGGAGAGAAGAAAGGAATTAACAATCTCAATATTGTTTCCATTGGCTTACAGAAAAGTTAAGAAAATGATATCCTATCAATTTTAAAGATGAAGAAATTACTTTCCCCAAAGCTAATAAGTGGTTGATAAGGATTTTATCTAGCCTTTCTCATCATATCATCTCCCCTTTCCCTTTTTTTTGAAACTATACTGCCTATTTTTTATAAAAGGAAATTTGTGGATCCTTTTTTATAAAAGAAGTTTGTAATGAATCTGGGAGGATTTCAGCAGAGAAGGCTGAAGGAGTAAAAAGAAGCAAGAGAATACATCATCAGATGGGCATCATCACACAGGCTAGAGTGTAAAATCTTCAAAGGGATATAGAGAATGATTAAGCTTCAAAAGCTAAATCAGGACTATTCTACTGAAGACTTAGAAAGAGTGAGATATCTTCACTAGTCAACAGAGAACTAGTAAGAATGAGGAGAGGGAAAAGTAAAACAATTTAAAACTGATGTTTGCAGATCACATTAATGACCTCAATACATCACTCTTGTTGTACACACACTACTGTTCATGGGTTCCTCTCACTAACAGGATGGTGTCTAACTTGACTTTGGATTTGACCAGATAACTTCCTTTGACTAACAAAAGGATATGACAGCATACCATTTGTAAGCCAAACCTTAAGAGGCCATGGGTATTCCTAAAAGTCTACTCATACCTCAGCCATTTCTGTGAGGATAAGTCTTGCTTATCTGCTGCCCTGAGAAAGATGAAAGGCAAACAGAGCACAACTGCCCCAGCTGGACAAACCCTAGAGCCACACCCAGGCAACCTGCTGGCACAAGAGAAATATTACAGGACTGCTGTTTCAAGTCACTGAGTTTTAGAGTGAATACTGGGAAACTGGTGGCGCTAGTGGTAAAGAACCTGCCTGCCAGTGCAGGAGACATAAGAGATGTGGGTTCAATCCCTGTGTCTCGAAGATCTCTAAAGAAGAGTATGGAAACCCACTCCAGTATTCTTGCCTGGAGAATCCCATAGACAGAGGGGACTGGTGGGTTACAGTCCATAGGGTAGCAAAGAGTCGGACACGACTGAAGCACGCAGGCATGCATATTAGGAAACTAGCTCTGATTACATTATATAGAAGAAACAAGAGATTTCTGACATTTGGCTTAAGAGAGGAACCTAATTTCATCTAACAGCAAAATTTTATGAACATATATGAATAATTAAGAAGTTACCATACATAATAATATGCTGAGAGAGAGAGAGAAAAAAAAAAACTGATTTCAACTTGGAAGAAGGTAGAGACACTGAATTAAAAAAAAAAAAAAACAAAAAACAGATGAATACCAGAATCAATGGAAGAAATGCTTATTGTTAACAATTAGGGTTTTATAAAATAATTTTGCCAAACTTTTAAAATATATTCTTAGACACCTGATCATGATAATTATGCCTCTACCTTTTAAAGATCCTATAGGCTCAGTTTCATCCACCTCATTAGAACTGATTCAAATGTATACCTGTGGCAGATTCATTTTGATACATGGCAAAACCAATACAATATTGTAAAGTTAAATAAAATAAAAATAAAATTATAAAAATTAAAAATAAATAAGTAAATAAAATGACTTGATAAAATTTGAAAAATTAAATAAAATAAAGATCCTTTCTGAGAATGACTGATGTAGAATAAATTGCACATATTTATTAAAGTAGACAATTTTAAGAAATTGATACATGTATGTATTTGTAAAACTATTATCATCATCAAGATAAAGGATATATTCATCATTCCCTAGGGCTTCCTGAGGTCCCTTGGTAATCCATACCTCTGTTCACCTAAACCCACATTCAAAGGAAACAACTGATAGGCTTTCTAGGCACCATAGGTTGGTTTGTTTTTCTAGGACTTTATATAAATGAAATAATACACTGGTTTCTTTCTGGGTTCTTTCAATTAGCAATATTTTAAAAATTCTTCTATGCCACTCAGTAGTAGTCCATTAAATAAATACACCAAATTTGTTTATCCATTTATCTATTGATGGATATTTGGGGTTTTCCTCCCAGGTTTTGGCTATTGCAAGTAGAGGAGGGTGAATAAGCTGGCTTAAAATCTCAACATTCAAAAAACAAAGATCATGGCATCTGGCCCCATTACTTCATGACAAACAGATGGGGAAAAAATGAAAACAGTGACAGACTTTTATTGGTCTCCAAAATCACTGTGGATGGTGACTGCAGCCATGAAATTAAAAGACGCTTGCTCCTTGGAAGAAAAGTTATGATCAACCTCAAAAGTGAAGTCGCTCAGTTGTGTCTGACTCTTAGTGACCCCATGGACTGTAGCCTACCAGGCTCCTCTGTCTATGGGATTTTCCAGGCAATGGCAGTGGAGTGGATTGCCATTTCCTTCTCCAGGAGATCTTCCCAACCTAGGGATCGAATCTGGGTCTCCTGCATTGTCATTATTTTGCCAACAAAGGTCCATATAGTCAAAGCTATGGTTTTTCCAGTAGTCAGGTAAGAATGTGAGAGTTGGACCACAAAAAAGGCTGAGAGCCAAAGAATTGATTCTTTTGAACTGTGGTACTGGAGAAAACTCTTGAGAGTCACTTGGACAGCAGGGAGAGTTGATCCTAAAGGAAATCAATCCTGAAGACTCATTGGATGGACTGATGTTGAACCTGAAGCACCAATACTTTGGCTACCTAATGTGAGGAGCTGACTCATTGGAAAAGACCCTGATGCTGGCAAAGACTGAAGGCAGGAGGAGAAGAGGGCAACAGAGGATGAGATGGTTAGATGGCACCACTGACTCAAAGGACCCAAGTTTGAGTAAACTCTGGGAGATAGTGAAGGCCCAGGAAGCCTGGCATGCTGCAGTCTGTGGGGTTACAAAGAATAGAATATGATTTAACAACTGAACAACAACACAAGTCTTTTTGGAGACATGTGTTTCAGTTCATTTGGGTAAATGTATAATATTGCAATGGATAAATGGTATACTAGGTGTATGCACAACTTAAAAAAAAAATACTAGGGAAAGAAATCCAAACCACAATGAGATGCACTTCACACCCAATAAGTTAACTGTAATTGCTCATTAGAAGGAAAATTATGATCAACCTAGACAGCATATTAAAAAGCAAAGACATTACTTTGTCAACAAAGGTCCGTCTAGTCAAGGCTATGGTTTTTCCAGTGGTCATTTATGGATGTGAGAGTTGGACTGTGAAGAAAGCTGAGCACTGATGAATTGATGCTTTTTGAACTGTGGTGTTGGAGAAGACTCTTGAGAGTCACTTGGACTGCAAGGAGATCCAACCAGTCCATCTTAAAGGAAATCAGTCCTGAATATTCATTAAAAGGACTGATGTTGAATCTAAAACTCTAATACTTTGGCCACCTGATGCGAAGAACTGACTCATTTGAAAAGACCCTGATGCTGGGAAAGAGTGAAGACAGGAGGAGAAGGGGACGACAGAGGATGAGATGGTTGGATGGCATCACCGACTCAATGGACAAGGGTTTGGGTGGACTCTGGGAGTTGGTGATGGACAGGGAGGCCTGGTGTGCTGCAGTTCATGGGGTTACAAAGAGTTGAACATGACTGAGCGACAACTGAACTGAATTTTAAAATGTAAAATAAGTTTGATGAGGCTATGGAGAAATTGGAACCGTAAAGCACTGGTGGAAATATAAACTACTACAGCTATTGCAGAAATAGTTTGGTGTTTCATCATAAAGCTAAACATAAAATTATCATCAGTTCAGTTCAGTTGCTCAGTCGTGTCTGAATTTTTCCAACCCCATGGACTGCACCAAGCCAGGCAACCCTGTCCATCACCAACCCCTGGAGTTTACTCAAACTTGTGTTCATTGAGTCAGTGATGGATTGACTGGTTGGATCTTCTTGCAGTCTAAGGGACTCTGAAGAGTCTTCTCCAACACCACAATTGAAAAGCATCAATTCTTCTGTATTCAGCTTTCTTTATAGTCCAACTTTCACATCCATACCTGACTACTGGAAAAACCATAGCCTTGACTAGATGGACCTGTGTTGGCAAAGTAATGTTTCTGTTTTTTGATATGCTGTCTAGGTTTGTCATAACTTTTCTTCCAAACAGCAAGCGTCTTTTAATTTCATGGCTGCAGTCACCATCTGCAGTGATTTTGGAGCCCCCCAAAATAAAATCTCTCATTGTTTCCATTGTTTATCCATCTATTTGTCATAAAGTGATAGGACCAGATGCCATGATCTGTTTTCTGAATGTTGAGCTTTAAGCCAACTTTTTAACTCTCCTCTTTCAATTTCATAAAGAGGCTCTTTAGTTCTTTGCTTATTATCATAAGGGTGGTATCATCTGCATAGCTGAGGTTATTGATATTTCTCCCGGCAATCTTGATTCCAGCTTGTGCTTCATCCAGTCCAGCATTTCTCATGATGCATATAAGTTAAATAAGCAGGGTGACAATATACAGCCTTGACGTACTTCTTTCCTTATTTGGAACCGGTTTGTTGTTCCATGTCTAGTTCTAACTGTTGCTTCTTGACCTGCACACAGATTTCTCAGGAGGCAGGTCAGATGGTCTGGTATTTACATCTCTTTCAGAATTTTCCACAGTTTATTTTTTTTTTTTTTGTATTTTTTTAATTAATTTATTTTTTTAAATTTTATTTTGCTTAACTTTACAATGTTGTATTGCTTTTGCCATATATCAAAATGAATCCGCCACAAGTATACATGTGTTCCCCATCCTGAACCCTCCACCCTCCTCCCTTCCCATATCATCCTTCTGGGTCAGTCCCAGTGCACCAGCCCCATTGTGATCCACACAGTCAAAGGCTTTGGAGCAGTCAATAAAGCAGAAGTAGATGTTTTTCTGGAACTCACTTGCTTTATCAATGATCCAACGGATGTTGGGAATTTGATCTCTGGTTCCTCTGCCTTTTCTAAAACCAGCTTGAACATCTGGAAGTTCTCGGTTCACATACTGTTGAAGCCTGGCTTGAAGAATTTTGAGCATTATTTTGCTAGCCTGTGAGATGAGTGCAGTTGTGTGATAGTTTGAGCACTCTTTGGCATTGCCTTTCTTTGGGATTGGAATGAAAACTGACCTTTTCCAGTCCTGTGGCCACTGTTGAGTTTTCCAAATTTGCTGGCATATTGAGTGTAGCATTTTCACAGCATCATCTTTTAGGATTTGAAATAGCTCAACTGGAATTCCATCAACTCCACTAGTTTTGTTCATAGTGATGCTTCTTAAGGCTTACTTGACTGTGCATTACAGGATGTCTGGCTCTAGGTGAGTGATCACACCATCGTGATTATCTGGGTTATGAAGACCTTTTTTGTACAGTTCTTCTGTGTATTCTTGCCACATCTTAATATTTCCTGGTTCTGTTAGGTTCATAATGTTTCTGTCCTTTATTGTTCCCATCTTTGCATGAAATGTTCCCTTGGCATCTCTAATTATAAAAGCATTACAATTATTTATATGAATTTCACCTCAATTTTTTAAAAAAATCTTTTGATATATTTTCCAGAGTGCCTTTACCATTTAAAATGGCCAGCAATAATGGATTAGCTCTAGTAGCTCCACACCATCACCAACACTTTGGAGGAAGGCCCCTGTCTTTCCTCCTAGCCATTCAATGGGATCGTAATGGTATCTGGTTATGGCTTTATTTTATATTTCCCTAGCAACTAAAGATGTTGTGTATCTTCTTTTGTGCTCATTTACTATCTGTATATCATTCTTGTTAAAGTATATTTCAAATATTTAGCTCAATTTTTACTCTTTTTTTTTTTTTTCTGTTTTGGTTTTCTAATTAACTTGTAAGAGTTCTTTACATACTCTAGATACAATTCCCATGCTGGTAAGTGTTTTGAAAATATTTTATCCAGTTTGTGGGCTGGTTTTTAATTTTTGTTATCAGTGTTTTGAAGAATCAAAGTTTTTGTATTGGATGAAGTCTAATTCATCAGTTTTTTTCTCTTTTCTTCTTTGTCCTTTTGTGTTCTAAGTAATAAATCTTTGCCTAATCCAAGGTAGCTAAAAATTTCTCCTGTATTTTCTCTTAGCATTTTGATAGTTTTAACTTTTACAGTTAGGCCTTGGATCTATTTTGAGTTAGTTTTTATATATGGTATGAGATATAGGTCAAGAATCTTTGTTTTTTTTGTTTTTGTTTTTTAATATCCAGTTGACTTAGCACTATTTTTAAAAATTTCGACCATTTTTCATTGAATGCTTTGGAAAGTTTTAAAAATCAATTGACCTGTATGTTGGCCTATTTCTTAAATCTCAGTTCTGTTCTAATGACCCATAATATCTCTATTTAAGCTAATACCACATTTCTAATAAAATACAAATAATTTCAAAACTTCTATACTTAAATAATGATGGTCTGAGAGCCTTTCAGTACTGCATTAGAACAAAATGGGAAGAGTAGGAAGGAAATTAAGTTTGGAAAGGAGAATGGCTTCTATGTCATGATGGGGAGTCTGAATATAATCAGGAAAGTGATACAGTCATATTTATATTTCTGAAAAAGTACTCTGGTAGCTATGCAGGGAGGAAAAGTAAGAGGATAGGAGATTTGTGGAAAACTTGTAATTCAGGAAAAATACAGTGAAATTTTAGATTAAGTAGGGAGCAAGGAAATGGCAACCCGCTCCAGTATTCTTGCCTGGAGAGGGATGGGGGGCCAGAGGGCAGCGACTTAGCAGCAGTAGCAGCAGGGAGCAAGAAGAAATAAGATGGAACAAAGTCAGAAGATAATTTTTAAAATTACTGTATCCAAGGCACTAAATGCTTAAAATATTAATGCTTAAAATGTTTAAATGCTTAAATATTATTAAATGCTTAAATATTATCTAACACATTTGCTAAATGTGTTTAGCAAATGCTAAATGCTTAAAATATTATTAACACATTTCTTTCTACTCATCATCCTTATGAAATAGGTATAATCTTACACATAAAGAATTTTAGATCACATAAATGTATAACCAGAATTCCAATGTATAACCAGAATTCCAATGTAGATATTCTGACTTCATGGTCCAAATGTTTGACCTTAGGAAAGCACAATCAACAGAACATGGGAACTATTTTGTTGGACAAAGGACCAATAGATATTCTTACCAGCACCTTACAAGGACTGAGTAACAGGTAAGAAGTAATGAAGAAAGAAAGAAATGATGAAGTACTCCACCAAACAGAGTGTCATTTCTTGCACTGATGTCATGTATTCCAAATATGAAATTTTCTATAAGAAATATCAAGATCTGTAGAAATTATGGGTTGTATTATTTCCTTTATATATATATATATATATTTTTGAGCAGAACACAGAGCTAGAATGCCACATGCTCAACTGTAAGCTAATTTTGGATACTTTGGATTAACACCCTCCCATGCCTCATACACAAGTCTGAGCCCCATCCTGAAACATACATATACTCATGAACATTCCCTGATGAAAGGGATGAAAAAAATCACCCCTCCCTTACTCTCTACTTCTCCTTGTTAGCTCTGACCAACATGTGGCTTCTCTAATTATTAAACAGACCTAGAATTTGGGCTTATTATCCAGGAAAGTGTGGGCTCTTCATAGACAGGGCTGAAGTTGGCTGACACCATCATCTACTGGTCCTTTAGCACAAGGGGTAGTATTCATTTCTAGCCTCTAGCAGCACATTCACAAGTTGGCCCCATAATTAACTAAATAGGCCCCTTCATTTAGGAGTGCCCCAGTCCTGAAGTCTCATTCCTGTCAGAGAGTCATCTCTTTTAGCCTATTTACTGGGGAGAGAGGGACTATTTATAAAAGCAAACTTATCTTTGACGTGAATCAGCACATTAACATGCATTTCATATTGGCATCAATGGGCCGCATTCTATCCACTCAGCCTCCACTGGCTCTGAAAAAATAGCCAGGCCCATGCAGTTTCATTTACATACTGTCAGGCACTCTCATACCTGTTACAGGCAGGAGAATCAATCTGCTGAGGAGAGATTCCTGCCAGTTCCCAGATTCTTTCACCAAGGGATATGCTGACTCAGCTCTAAGATACACATCTCAAGAAAAAAGCCTGAGGATACACGATGAGAGTTTAAGGATACAAGAATGCCTCCTTTCCCTATGTGTCTTATGTGATGTTGGTGAATACATGGGTGAGTGGGGGTGAGTAATCTCCCAGAAGAGAGTACAGAAGATTCTTCCATATCCTAATGCTTTGTGGATTTAATTCAGTCTAGTTAACTAAATATTTGTGATAGTCTAACAGTTAGTTTCCAAGTATTGTGCTGTGCCACGGTATGAGAATATAAGGTTTCTTCCTTTAGATGGTCACCATCTACAGTACAGCAGTTCTGTGGTTGTTGGTGTTGAGTTGCCCAGTCGTATGTGACTCTTTGTGGCCCTGTAGACTGTAGCAAAGCAGGCCTCTCTGTCCCTCACCATCTCCTGAATTTTGACCAAGTTCATGTGCATTGCATCAGTGATGCTGTCCAGCCATCTCATCCTCTGATGCCCTCTTCTCCTCCTGCCCTCAATCCATCCCCGCATCGGGGACTTTTCCAATGAGTCAGCTGCTTCCATCAGATGACCAAAATACTGGACTTTCAGCTTCAGCATTAATTTTCCAATGAGTATTCAGGGTTGATTTCCCTTACAACTGCCTGGTTTGATCTCCTTGCTGTCCAATGGACTCTCAGGAGTCTTCTCCAGCACCACAGTTTGAAGGGATCAGTTCTTCAGCATTCTGCTTCCTTTACCATCCAGTCCTCACAACCGATATGTGAACACCAGGAAGACCATAGCCTTGACTATTCTGACCTTTGTTGGTAGAGTAATGTCTCTGCTTTTCAACACACTGTCTAGGTTTTTCATAGCTTTCCTGCCAAGAAGCAAATGTCTTCAGATTTCATGGCTGCAGTCATCATCTGCAGAGATTTTAGAGCCTAAGGAGAGAAAATCTGTCACTACTTCCACATTTTCCCCCTCTATCTCCCATGAAGTAATGGGGCTAGATGCCATGATCTTAGTTTTCTTAATATTTAGTTTCAAGCCTACTCTTTCACTCTCCTCCTTCACCCTCAGCTATTCTACTTCTGTATGTCTAAAGGAAATTAAATCATTATCTCAAAAAGACCTTCACTCTCATGTTCATTGCAGCTTAATAAACTAGTCAAGGCACGGAAACAATCTAGATGTCTACCAGCAGATGAATGGCTAAAGAAAATGTAGCATCTATATCTCAGTTGCATCTGACTCTTTGCAGTCCCATGAACTGTAGCCTGCCACTCTCCTCTATCCATGGAATTTTCCAGGTAAGAATGTTGGAGTGGATTGCCACTTCCTACTCCAGGGGAGCTTTCTGACCCAGGGATCAAATCCACATCTCTGCATCTCTTGCATCAGCAGGTGGATTCTTTACCACTAGTGCCACCTGGGAAGCCCCCTGTGGATGTAACATTATTTGGCCATGAAAAAGGAAATCTTGCTATTTTCAACAACATAGATGGACTTTGAGGGCATTAAGTTAGGCAACAAGTCAGACATAGAAAGACAAATACTATATGATCTTATTTGGGAGTCTGAAAATATTGAACTCACAGGAACAAAGAACAGATTCATAGTTGCCCAAGATGGGGCCTGTGGGTGAAGAAAACAAGGCAATCAAAAGGCACAAACTTTTAGTTATAAGATAAATAAGTTCTGGGGATATAATGTACAGCAAGATGGCTATAGTTTACAATACTGAATTCTATATTTGAAAGTTGTTACGAGAGAACATAGAAGCAAGGATAAATCCACTGTAACAGGAGATAAAGCAGAGAGTATTGACACAGATTTGAATAGGTTGGTACATTTTTCTGTTGGGAATACATAGAGATTCACATCTGATTATTCATATTTTTCAGTTAAAAAGATATAAAGTTATCAATTAGAAGTGAAAGGGGAAGCAAGATTTCTGGGAGAAATATCAATAACCTCAGATATGCAGGTGACACCTTATGGCAGAAAGCTAAGAGGAGCTATAGAGCCTCTTGATGAAAGTGAAAGAGGAGAGTGAAAGAGCTGGCTTAAAACTCAACATTCAAAAAACGAAGATCATGGTGCCATCACTTCATGGCAAATAGATGGGGAAACAGTGGAAACAGTGGAAACAGTGAGACTTAATTTTCTTGGGCTCCAAAATCACTGCAGATGGTGACTGCAACCATGAATTAAAGGACGCTTGCTCCTTGGAAGAACAGTTTCGACCAACCTAGATGGCATATTAAAAAGCAGAGACATTACTTTGCCAACAAAAGTCCATCTACTCAAAGCTATGGTTTTTCCAGTCATTATGTATGGATGTGAAAGTTACACCATAAAAAAGGCTGAGCCCTGAAGAATTGATGCTTTGAACTCTGGTGTTTTAGAAGACTCTTGAGAGTCCCTTGAACTGCAAGGAGATCCAACCAGTCAATCCTAAAGGAAATCAACTCTGAATATTCATTGGAAGGACTGATGCTGAGGCGGAAACTCCAAAACTTTGGCCACCTGATGTGAAGAGCTGACTCATTGCAAAAGACCCTGATGCTGGGAAAGATTGAAGGCAGGAGGAGAAGGGGACGACAGAGGACAAGATGGTTAGATGGCATCACCACCTCAGTGGACATGAATTTGAGCAAGTTCTGGGAGATGGTTTAGGACAGGAAGCCTGGCCTGTTGCAGTCCGTGCTGTCTCAGAGTTGGACATGACTGAGTCACTGAACAACAGCAGTGAAAGGGGGGAGTGTTAAAGTATGAAGTGCAGTTTGGATATTGAATTTAATATGAAATTTTGTGAAGCCCTTTGGCCACTTTCTTTTGCTTGCTATCCTGGAAACACCCCTTCCTCCTTAGTTAAAACCTAAACTGTGGTCTAGTTCAGAGAGTGCTCATAGCTAACAATGGAAGATTATAAAACATCATTTTTTTCTTTATCAATTTGAATCTATCTATATCTGTTTTTACATAATTGTACTGTAAAATTATAAATATTGACATTAAATAAGACTGTGAAATCATAATTACTGAATGTGTAGGAGAAATTAGAGATTTTCTATTCATAGCAGGAGAGCCTGGTGGGCTGACGTCTATGGGGTCACGCAGAGTCGGACACGACTGAAGTGACTTAGCAGCAGCAGCAGCAGCAGCAGCCCTTTGTTACAGATAAAACTGAGAGTCAGAAATTCAGCAATTTGTGCAGTATAAATATAAAATGGTAAATAAAGAACAGATCCATATGTCCTAATAGTCATTTCAATGATATTGCAGGCCTGCCACGTTTCAGTATTTTATAAAATAATTTTCTAGTTGGCATTGAGATATATGTTATTTTTACAGACCAAATGGCTGCTAAAACAATGTCCATTTTTACATCTATTATAAATCCAAGGTGTTGCTTTATGAAGTATTCTCTTAGCTCTTAAAGTATTGGCTCTTTCTCGTTATTCAGGTGTCACTGCAAATGTCAGTCTCTCAGAAAGGTTTTTCTTGACTACATGTGCCCTCCCATGACTAACATTACCACATCACCTTATTTTATTTCTTTCATAAAATATACCTAATATGATTTACTACACTTGTTCTTTTTTATTTTGTTTCTGTCCTTCCCTTTACCATGAGTGCTAAGAGACTTGCCCTTCTTAACTATAACTATAAGCTCAGCACCCTGTATTTAGCAAATTGATATTTAATTTGATCAATGACTAATTTAACAAAGAATGAACAAATAACTGAACAAACTAGAGTTTTTAAATACTTGCAGATTATATAAAAACATATATCTGTTTAAAAAAATTTTATACATATATTTTCAACTTCAGTTCAGTTCAGTTCAGTCGCTCAGTCGTGAACGACTCTTTGTGACCCCATTAATCGCAGCACGCCAGGCCTTCCTGTCCATCACCAACTCCCAGAGTTCATTCAGACTCACGTCCATCAAATCAGTGATGCCATCCAGCCATCTCATCCTCTGTCGTCCCCTTTTCCTCCTGCCCCCAATCCCTCCCAGCATCAGAGTCTTCTCCAATGAGTCAACTCTTCGCATGAGGTGGCCAAAGTACTGGAGTTTCAGTTTTAGCATCATTCCTTCCAAAGAAATCCCAGGGCTAATCTCCTTCAGAATGAACTGGTTGGATCTCCTTGCAGTCCAAGGGACTCTCAACAGTCTTCTCCAACACCACACTTCAAAAGCATCAATTCTTCAGCGCTCAGCTTTCTTCACAGTCCAACTCTCACATCCATACATGACCACTGGAAAAACCATAGCCTTGACTAGACGGACCTTTGTTGGCAGAGTAATGTCTCTGCTTTTGAATATTCTATCTAGGTTGGTCATAACTTTCCTTCCAAGGAGCAAGCGTCTTTTAATTTCATGGCTGCAGTCACCATCTGTAGTGATTTTGAAGCCCAAAAAGATAAAGTCTGACACTGTTTCCACTGTTTCCCCATCTATTTCCCATGAAGTGATGGGACCGGATGCCATGATCTTCATTTTCTGAATGTTGAGTTTTAAGCCAACTTTTTCACTCTCCACTTTCCCTTTCATCAAGAGGCTTTTGAGTTCCTCTTCACTTTCTGCCCTAAGGGTGGTGTCATCTGCATATCTGAGGTTATTGATATTTCTCCTGGCAATCTTGATTCCAGCTTGTGCTTCTTCTAGCCCAGTGTTTCTCATGATGTACTCTACATATAAGTTAAATAAGCAGGGTGACAATATACAGCCTTGATGTACTCCCTTTCTTATTTGGAACCAATCTGTTGTTCCATGTCCAGTTCTAACTGTTGCTTCCTGACCTGCATATAACTTACAGCCTAGCAAAATGTCAAATCCTAAAGTAGTTATTTTAAACTTGATTTTGAAAGCAAATGGTACTATTTTATTTTATATATTTGAAAGTTTTTATTTGGAAATAATTTCAGACTTAAAGAAAAATTACAAAAATAGTATAAATAATTCCTGCATATCCTTCACCCAGTTTCCCCAAATGTAAGCATTTTATCACACTTTATCATTTTTTTGACTCTCCCATTCCCTGCATGTATGTTGACTCTTTGTGAGTGAAAGTCGCTCAGTCATGTCTGACTTTTGCAACCCCATGGACTATACAGTCCACGGAATTCTCCAGGCCAGAATACTGGAGTGGGTAGCTATTCTCTTCTCCAGGGAATCTTCCTAACCCAGGGATCGAACCCAGGTCTCCAGCATTGCAGGTAGGTTCTTTATCAGCTAAGCCACAGACTCTCCCATTCCCTGCACACATGTTGACCCTTTACCCCTAAATATATCAGTGTGTGTATATCATAAAACCAAGGACACTTCAGACATAATTTTTGGGCAGTGATTAAAATCTAGGAACTCATAGTGATACATTATTATCCAGCATATAGACTTTATTCAAGTAATACCAACTTCTTACTAACCACCTTTATAGAAAAAATATTTTCCCTGGTCTAGATTTCAATCTAAGATCACACATTAGATTTAGTAATCATGTCTCTTTATTCTAGATCAGTTTCTCAGTCTTTAATGGCTTTAGTATTTTGTAGATTATCCCTCAATTTAGCTTCATTCAGTGTTTTCTCCAGCCTGGCATTTCACATGCGAAATGAATCACAACCTGGAATCAAGACTGCAGGGAGAAATACCAACAATCTCAGATATGCAGATGATGCCACTCTAGTAGCAGAAAGTAAAGAGGAACTAAAGAGCCTCTGGATGAGGGTAAAAGAGGCAAGTGAAAAAGCTGGCTTAAAACTCAACATTCAAAAACCTAAGATCATGGCATCAGGTCCAATCACTTCATGGCAAACAGAAGGAGAAAAAGTGGAAACAGTGACAAATTTTATAAATGTTATCCCCTTGGGCTCCAAAATCACTCTGGACTGTGACTGTGGTCATAAAATTAAAAGATGCTTGCTCCTTGGAAGGAAAGATAGGACAAACCTAGACAGCATGTTACAAAGCAGAGACACCACTTTGCCAAACAAGGTCGATATAGGCAAAGCTATAGATTTTCCAGTAGTCATGTGTGGATGTGAGAATTGGACCATAAAGAGAGAATGCCGAAGAATTGATGTTTTTGAATTCTGGTGCTGAAAAAGACCCTTGAGAGTCGCTTGGACAGCAGGGAGATCTAACCAGTCCATCTTAAAGGAAATCAACCCTGAATGTTCATTGGAAGGACTGTTGCTGATGCTGAAGCTCTAATACTTTGGCCACCAGATGTAGAGAGGTGACTCATTGGAAAAGATCATGATGCTAGGAAAGACTGAGGGCAGGAGAAGAGGGTGGCAAAGGATGAGATAGTTGGACAGCATCACTGACTTAATGGACATAAGTTTGAGCAAACTCTGGGAGATGATAAAGGACAGGAGAACGGAGCCTGGTGCACTGCAGTCCATGGGGTCACAAAGAGTCGGACACAACTTAGCAACTAAACAACAACAATTATAAATGATTTAAACCATGAGTTCATACTGACTCCTCCAATTCCAATGTAACATCAGAACTTTGTTCTAGTCTCCCTCCTTAAATCTACGTAACTTGCCTCCCTGACAACTAGAAACCTGGCTCTCACAATCCCGTATATTTACTTATTTACTCAGAACTAGAAGAAGAACTAAAGAACTTTTTGATGAAGGTAAAAGAGGAGAGTGAAAAATCTGGCTTAAAACTCAACATTCAAAAAACGAAGATCATGGCATCTGGTCCCATCACTTCATGGCAAATAGATGAGGAAACAATGAGACTTTATTTTCTTGGGCTCCAAAATCAATGCAGATGGTGAATGCAGCCATGAAATTAAAAGATGCTTGCTCCCTGGATGCAAACCTATGACAAATCTAGACAGCATATTAAAAAGCAGAGACATCTCCTTGCCAACAAAAGTTCACATAGTCAAAGCTACCATTTTTTCAGTAGTCATATATGGATATGAGAGTTGGATCATAAAGAAGGCTGAGTGCTAAAAAATTAATGCTTTCAAACATCAATTCTTGTTGATCAATTCTTGTGTTGGAGAAGACTCTTGAGACTCCCTTGGACAGTAGCAAGATCAAATCAGTCAATCCTAAAGAAAATCAATCCTGAATATTCACTGGAAGGATTGATGCTGAGGATGAAGCTCCAATAAAGGCAGGAGGAGGAATGAGACAACAGATAATGACATGGTTGGATGGCATCACTGTTTCAAAGGACCTGAGTTTGAGCAAACTCTGGGAGATAGTGAAGGACAGGAAAGCCTGGCATGCTGCAGTCCACAGGGTTGCAAAGAGTCAGACATGACTGAGTGACTGAGCAACAACAGAATGCACTTCATATATTTAATAATTGCTTAATCTATACTCTTGTGAAAAACAAACCTACTAACTAGAATCAGTATGTATTTAAAGTTCTTTTAGTATATAACCTGGAGGTATATAGTCAAAATACAGTGTTCAAAATCAGTCCTTGAATTAGTCTACTTCCCTGTCAGCTATAATTAGTTCATTTGTTTCTATTGGCTCCATTTTGGTTTTCTCTCAACTTTGTTGATTTCATTCATTCACTGTATGATATGTGAAACATATAATGTTAATTTTAAAATTCAGAAGTACACAGATAGATATAATTAGAGGACTGTTTCCTCCCCCAACCCATAAATTCTACCCCATTCTGATATCATCCATTTTTTTTAATATCCCAGTTCTAGCCATTTCTGGTAGTAACTATCTCAATCTTTGATTTATGCTTCCTGTGTTTAGTTTTGCACAAGTAAGCAAATATGTGTATGTTTCTACTTTCTTTTTTTCATTACACACATGCTTATTAATGCCAGATGGTCTTTTGTACTTTGCTTTCTTAAAAATCATGTATACTCCAAATCATTCTGTATTAGTTGAGGGATCTTTGTCATTGTTTTTATAGCTGCTTAAGTATCATTAATTTGTTCAACCTCTCCTCTATCAAAGAGCACTAAGGTTGTTACAATATTTTATAAATACAAAAAATGCTTTAGTGAATAACCTTGTAAGTATATATTTTTGAATTGTTGCTAAATATCTTCAGGATAGTTCCTAGAAAGGGCTGCATGTGCTGTAATGTTAATGCATAAGCACTTTTGTTAGATATTGCCAAATTCTCTTCTCTAAAAGTTGTACCAGTTTGCAGTGTTTGAGATCGTCCCAGTAGCAATGTTTGAGTGAGCTGGATTGCAACAACCTCTCCAACAAATGGGACCTCCCAGGTGGCACTAATGGTTAAGAAACTACCTGCAAATGTAGGAGACATAAGAGATGAGGGCTCGATCCCTGAATTGGAAAGATCCCCTGGAGGAGAGCATGGCAACCCACTCCAGTATTCTTGCTTGGAAAATTCCATGAATAGAGGAGCCTGGTGGGCTAGAGTCTATGGGCCTGCAAAGAGTCGGACATGACTAAATGTACATGCACACACAAACACACTCCAACAAATATGCTATTATACTTTTTAAGTTTGCCAATCTGAAAGATGACAGTTTCTTTTTGTAGTTTCAATTCATATTTCTCTACTTATGAATGAGGTTGAGTGATTTTTTTCATTATGGGTGATTTTTATACCTTTTTAATAAATTATTCTTATCTTTTACCCATTTTTCTATCATACTTTTGGTGCTTGCTTCCTCTCAATTGTTAAGTTCTTGTATACGAGAGATATTAGTGCTTTATCTGGCGTATTTAGCAAATACTCTCAATTTTTCAGTCATCTGATGCTATATGATTTGTCAGTTTTTAAAGGTTCCTTCAACTCCTACATACAGAATATACTATTACTTCTAAGTCGCTTCAGTCGTGTCTGACTCTGTGCGACCCCACAGACGGCAGCCCACCAGGCTTCCCCGTCCCTGAGATTCTCCAGGCAAGAACACTGGAGTGGGTTGCCATTGCCTTCTCCAATGCATGAAAGTGAAAAGTGAAAGTGAAGTTGCTCAGTCGTGTCCGACTCTAGCGACCCCATGGACTGCAGCCTACCAGGTTCCTCCATCCATGGGATTTTCTAGGCAAAAGCACTGGAGTAGGGTGCCATTGCCTTCTCCGACAGAATATACTACCAAGAGCTTATTCTTCTTTTCTATTTACCCCTACCTCTCTTTTATTGTCCTTTTTCTTTATTCACATCATTTCCACATTGTCAGAGCATTTGATATGTTCCTAATTACAGGTCCAGCCTTGTACCCATATTTATTTTAGTCTTGTGTCTGCAATGAAATATACTAAAGGCTTACTATAAACTACAGTGCTGAGGTTTTCTCAGTCATCTCTTTATCTGGATAAAGCCATCCTCTGGCAGACTGTGTTTTTCTATCGTCTTAAGTATTGGACTGTGGTGTTGGAGAAGACTCTTGAGAGTCCCTTGAACTGCAAGAAGATCCAACCAGTCTATTCTGAAGGAGATCAATCCTGGAATTTCTTTGGAAGGAATGATGCTAAAGCTGAAACTCCAGTATTTTGGCCACCTCATGCGAAGAGTTGACTCATTGAAGAAGACTCTGATGCTGGGAGGGATTGAGGGCAGGAGGAGAAGGGGACGACAGAGGATGAGATGGCTGGATGGCATCACTGACTTGATGGGTGTGAGTCTGAGTGACCTCCGGGAGCTGGTGATGGACAGGGAGGCCTGGCGTGCTGCGGTTCATGGGGTCGCTAAGAGTCGGACACGACTGAGCGACTGATCTGATCTGATCTGATCTGATCTAAGTATTGGATAGGCTTCCCTTGTGGCTCAACTGGTAAAAAATCCACCTGCAATTTGGGAGACCTGGCTTCGATCCCTGGGTTTGCAAGATCCCCTGGAGAAGGGAAAGGCTACCCACTTCAGTATTCTGGCCTTGGGAATTACATGGACTGTATAGTTCATGGAGTCACAGAGAGTCAGACACCACTGAGTGACTTTCACTTTCACTTTCAAGAGATGGATATAAAAATCTTTGGTTCACAATTTCTTCCTAGTGTTTTTTTGTTGGTTTGCTTTGGAGATTTTGTTTTTTTTTTTTTTTTTTGACACTGCTTTATTATTTTGTAATCTGTTTTGGAGAAGTCAGACTCCAGTCTTTCTCCCTTTTCATTTGATATTTGATAAGAGATCTTGAAAAATATTTTCCCTAGATCTTGACATTTAAGAGATTACTATGATATGCCTCAAAACTGGTAATTCAGGTCCATTTTCTCATGTACCTGTTGAGCCCCTTTTGTTCCTGGAACGTGCTCTTGAATTATAACTTTAAATGTTACTTCTGTCCCATTTTTTTCTTTTTCTGCTTTAGGGACTCTAACTATGTATGTTTTTTATTCCTTGCTATTTTAATTTCAACCACTTTCTCTCTATTTCTATTTACTTCTTTACTTCTTTGTGTGATTTACTAGCTTTTCTGTTTTTGTGCTTCAGTGTGGCATAAAATTTTCATTTGAGTCTCTTCTCCCTTGAGTACCATGTAATTTAGTCTTTATATCTGTTATAATTTTCTTTTTTTGTTTTTTTCTTTCTCAAGTTTGGACAATTTGTTATCTTTTACTATTTGTTGTTCATATTTTGTCTTTAATGTTTTCATATCTGCAAATGCTTGTTTAGGTTCTAAATGCTACTTGAAGTTTTTTTTTTTATTACATTTTTCTTTTGTTTCATGATGTCTTCTAGGGACAAACTTTAAACAAATGAGATATTTTGATTCTCCTTTTGTTATTTTATAGTAGAGTTATGTAGATTTATTCACTTTTATCTTTTTAATTTTGTGGATCTACAGTGGCTTACAAAGTTGTTAGTTCACTGGTACCCTCTTCTGTCAATGTGTCAGAGCCCAGGTTGTTTAATGGATTTTGGAGGGGGCGGTGTTGGGAAGTAGAGTGGTATTTTCCAGTTTGGGATTCCTTTTCTGATTGTAAGACATTATCATGTCCTTCTTGATTCCTTTTTACTTTACTACCCAATCTTCAAAGGTGCTCTAGGCTACCAGCACACTTTTTCAATACTTTCACCTAGGGTGAACTCTTTCCTATTGGGCAGTTGCTTTAAATGTACCTTTGACTCATTGTTCTCTCTCATTTACTCTCTTCCCAGCAGTTTTTCCTATACTGATCAATGTGAAGACTTACAGGAAGAACACGAGAGAAAGCTCTGAGCATTTATGTGTATATTTGGACGTTGTCCTTTGTCCTCTGTTTATGCTTGAAGTGTGGTTCTGTATAGTTTTGTTCGTCCATCTGTTGTTCTGTATTGTGTTAGAAAGAATATGGATTTTCCTTTTCCATTTTTCATAGTGATCAAAGTCTTATTTATTCTTTTCTAAAATTATTTTTTGAGTGTGAATTACAACTTATTTATTATTTTTTAATTTAAATTTGTTTATTTTAATTAGAGGCTAATTACTTTACAATATTTTAGCTAAATTTTAAAATAAGTAATGTATTCATATGGTTCAAAATACAAAAAGTGCAAAAAGAGTGAGGTCTCCTACCTACTCTTTTCTCCCAACTATTCTATCCTCACTAATATTTAGTCTTTTACATATCCTCCCAGAAATCTGAATGTAATATATATAATATGTATATAAAGTTATTTCTCTGTCCCTTTTTTTAAAATGTTTTACAGATGGATTTTTTCACTTAGCAATACAACTTGTAAACCATTCCATTTCAGTGCATTAAGTGTTTACTTATTATTTTTACATAGTATTTCAGTCTACATGTGTGTGTTAATAAACTTATTCAGTTCCTATTGATGAAAACTGAATACATATTGCCAAACTAACCTCCATAGAAACTACATTCCCACCTTGTATGAAGAAAAGGCCATTTTCCTCACAGTCTCACTAATACAGTGTATTATCTAACATATTTACACTAGGTTTAACAATTTTATAGGTGAAAATGACATTACCATGTAGTTTTTTTTTTTATCTTATGAGCAAGTTGAACATTTTTATATGTTTAGGAACAATCTGCATTTCCTTTCATGTAAGCTATATTTTCACAACCCTGATCTATTTCCAAATAATTATTTGAGCATTAGGTTAGGGTAGCTGGAATCAAGATTGCCGGGAGAAATATCAATAACCTCAGATATGCAGATGACACCACCCTTATGGCAGAAAGCGAACAACTAAAGAGCCTCTTGATGAAAATGAAAGAGGAGAGTGAAAAAGATCATGGGATTTGGTCCCATAACTTCATGACAAATAGATGGGCAAACAATGAAAATAGTGACAGGCTATTTTGGGGGCTCCAAAATCACTGCAGATGGTGACTGCAGCCATGAAATTAAAAAACACTTGATCCTTGGAAGAAAAGTTATGACAGACCTAGACAGCATATTAAAAAACAGAGACATTACTTTGCCAACAAAGGTCTGTCTAGTCAAAGCTATGGTTTTTCTAGTAGTCATGTATGGATGTGATAGTTGGACTATAAAGAAAGCTGAGCACTGAAGAATTAATGTTTTAGAACTGTGGCATTGGAGAAGACTCTTGAGAGTCCCTTAGACTGCAAGGAGATCCAACCAGTCCATCCTAAAGGAAATCAGTCCTGAATATTCATTGGACTGATGCTGAAGCTGAAACTCCAATACTTTGGCTACCTGATGTGAAGAACTGACTCATTTGAAAAGACCCTGAGGCTGGGAAAGATTGATGGTGGGAGGAGAAGGAGACAACAGAGGATGAGATGATTGGATGGCATCACTGACTCAATGGACATGAGTTTGAGTAAACTCTGGGAGTTGATGATGGACAGGGAGGCCTGCTGTGCTGCAGTCCATGGGGTCATAAAGAGTCAGACACAACTGAGCAACTGAACTGAACTGAACTGAACTGAACAATGCTGGTCCTTGATTATAATTATTATAGGAGTAGAATGATTAGATGATACTAGACATCTGACTTAAAGAAGGAAATTTACAGGCTGAGTTTCAAGTAGATTTCTTCACCTCAAAGTTTGAGACTTTCATAACAAAGTACACAGACTGGGTGACTTAAACATAAATTTATTTTCTCATTGTTCTGGAGACTAGAAATCTGAGACCAGGGTGCCAGCATGGTCAGTTTCTGGTGAAGATTCTCTTCCTAACTCGCAGATGAAGGCCTTCTCATTGTCATTTAATATAGTGAAGAGGCAAAGCAAGATGTCTGGTATCTCTTCTTAAAAGGGCACTAGTCTCATCATGAGCACCCTAACCTTATGATCTTGTCTAATCCTCATGACATCCCAAAGGTCCTAGCTCCAAATATTATCATGTTTGTGAGTTAGGACTTCGACATATGAATTCTGGGGAGACTCAAACATTCAGTCCATAATATTTTCTTACTGGGATGCTCCATGACTCCATGGTAATTCCATGGTGTGTATTTTCTCTTATTGCATCAAGTAAATAAGTAATAAGTAAGTAATAAAACCAACTTGTTTAACCAAACATATGTTTCTGGTGGTTTTTGGCTGGAGAATATTTGCATTAGAAAGCACTGCCTTTTACAAGAATTATCGCCACTTGTTTCAGTAAGTTTGGAGTATTAGGCAAGTGGAAAGATTTAACAAAAAGTGGATATTCCTTGAAAGAAAAGCAAACCGTGTTCAGAAAATTGCTTAAATGGCAATTTGTTTTTCTAGTTTTATTTTTTTTATTTTCCTTTCAATAACTTTATAAATCTTGATTTTTACTTTACAATATTGTATTGGTTTTGCCATACATCAATGCATCATGCATCTGCCATGGGTGCAATTTTTAAGACAACTTTTAAGAAAATTGTTTAAGTGACAATAATTAAGACCAATGCTCCAATATTTGCATTCTATCTTCTTCTCTCCTTTTGCATCACACGTACTACAAGTGAAATGGGATTTTGGAGGATGAAGTTGTCGTTTAATTAATAAAACCAACTACTTAACATAACCACAACTTGCATCAATAGATCTCAATCTGTCAGCTGCCTAGTTCACATCAACTTAAGTACATCTGCTAATATTTATCTAGAATATTTAGGTAATACATTCTCTGTGTTCCTACATTTAGTGATTATTATATCCTTTAAAAATATCAATAGTTCTTCAAATGAAATGAATAAATCAAATTATGGCAAGCATAATTCTCAAACCTATAAAAGCATAATTTAAAGATTTTTCTTAAAAATTTTCTTGTATATTGTGGGTTTATTACAAAGTACTAGCAGAGTAACCTCAAGGAGTCTGAATAAACAGAGTAATGCCACAAACATTCCTTTCAGTCAAAGGTGCCAGAATTTCAGAAATATGCCCTCTCCCCCGGGCATGTAGAGTACTCATTCTTGGTATGCACAGACAAATGTCTGTAAAAACTGACATCCCCCATAAGATTCATCCAAAATTGCATATTGACTTTTATGCCCAGAATGTCTAATGACAAGCTAAATCCAAGATTCAACAAATTTACTTTGTTTTGTGTTAACGGATGAATGTGACCTATTTACATGTGGAATAGACCACCTCTATGGTTCAACTTTAGAGGGACTAGAGACCCTGGAGCTCCAAATATCTTTCCTCCTTATTCAATAGAGCCTTAAATTACATGTAAGACATATTTTTTTCAGTTTAAAGCTTAAAGCCTGATAGCTAAATGCAAACACTGGGATATTATGCTTCAAATCCCATCTAGCAGAACATCATGAGGAAAGTGGTTATAAATAACGTAGGAGAGGGATGCCTTAGCCAAGGTTACTCAGACTTAATATGCATAAGAATTATGTGATCCCGTTAAAATGTACATTTGATTAAGTGTGGGATTCTCCTTTTCTAACAAGCTCACAGATGATGCCACGCTATGTTGCTGGTTTGGGCATTTTTCTTTCTTTCTTTGAGAGTAAAGCCATGAATCTGTTGCTCTGTTGTGCAAATCAAAATACCCCTTTGGGATTTCTCTCTTCCTTTCTCCTTCTCATCTACTCCATCCTTTGGTTAAGCTCATTTATGTAGTGTAAAGCACAACTTGGGAACTGAACTATTGTATTTCCTAGAATATATCAGATGTCAAAACCAAAATTAAACGAAACCAATATGGTTTGCATCACTTGCGTGCTCAGTCATGTCTGACTCTTTGCAGCCCTATGGACTGTAGCCCTCCAGGCTCCTCTCTCCATTAAATTTTCCAGGAAAGAATACTGAAGCAGGTTGCCATTTTGTACTCCAGGGGATCTTTCCAACCTAATGAGTTAGGTTATCGAACTCATGTCTCTTGCATTGGCAGGCAGATTCTTTACCATTGTATCACTTGGGAAGCCCCAAGTCAAATGCTTCTCATCAATTTCCTCTGGTCATCACTAAAATCGGATGCAATTTGTCTGACATTTGAAAATGGGACACATGCTTATCAAGAAAAAAAAGTAATTTTACAAATGTTATATAACACAAAGATGACTAAATAATATTCCACCTAACTCTGCCATTATTCACATGTATTACTTCCTATAAGAATTACTATTCTTTTTCATAATGAATAAAAATTTTTAAAAGTTATGATCATCTGTTGAACACATTAAAAAAATCTTTTTTCAATATCTGCCATTCTTTGTAGGCTGAAACAATTAGTATTTGCACTCATTCTTCAATCTAACTCGAGTTGTGAAATCAATAATGAGGCTTACCAATGAAGAAGACAACAAATTGTCCATCAGATCAGATCAGATCAGTCGCTCAGTCGTGTCCGAATCTTTGCGATCCCATGAATCGCAGCACGCCAGGCCTCCCTGTCCATCACCAACTCCCGGAGGTCACTCAGACTCACATCCATCAAGTCAGTAATGCCATCCAGCCATCTCATCCTCTGTCGTCCCCTTCTCCTCCTGCCCCCAATCCCTCCCAGCATCAGAGTCTTCTCCAATGAGTCAACTCTTCGCATGAGGTGGCCAAAGGACTGGAGTTTCAGCTTTAGCATCATTCCTTCCAAAGAAATCCCAGGGTTGATCTCCTTCAGAATGGACCGGTTGGATCTCCTTGCAGTCCAAGGGACTCTCAACAGTCTTCTCCAACACCACACTTCAAAAGCATCAATTCTTCGGCACTCAGCCTTCTTCACAGTCCAGCTCTCACATCGATACATGACTACAGGAAAGACCATAGCCTTGACTAGGTGAACCTTTGTTGGCAAACTGATATCTCTGCTTTTGAATATGTTATCTAGGTCGGTCATAACTTTCCTTCCAAGGAGTAAGCGTCTTTTAATTTCATGGCTGCAGTCACCATCTGCAGTGATTTTGGAGCCCAGAAAAAGAAAGTCTGACACTGTTTCCACTGTTTCTCCATCTATTTTCCATGTAGTGATGGGACCAGATGCCATGATCTTCATTTTCTTAATGTTGAGCTTTAAGCCAACCTTTTCACTCTCCACTTTCACTTTCATCAAGAGGCTTTGAGTTCCTCTTCACTTTCTGCCATAAGGGTGGTATCATCTGCATATCTGAGGTTATTGATATTTCTCCCAGCAATCTTGATTCCAACTTCTGTTTCTTCCAGCCCAGTGTTTCTCATGATGTACTCTGCTGCTGCTGCTGCTGCTAAGTCGCTTCAGTCATGTCCGACTATGTGCGACCCCATAGACGGAAGCTCACCCAGGCTCCCCTGTCTCTGGGATTCTCCAGACAAGAACACTGGAGTGGGTTGCCATTTCCTTCTCCAGTGCATGAAAGTGAAAAGTGAAAGTGAAGTCGCTCAGTCGTGTCCGACTCCCAGCGACCCAATGGACTGGAGCCTACCAGGATCCTCCGTCCGTGGGATTTTCCAGGCAAAAGTACTGGGGTGGGATGCCATTGCCTTGCATAGAAGTTAAATAAACAGGGTGACAATATACAGCCTTGACGTACTCCTTTTCTTATTTGGAACCAGTCTGTTGTTCCATGACCAGTTCTAACTGTTGCTTCCTGACCTGCATACAGATTTCTCAAGAGGCAGATCAGGTGGTCTGGTAATCCCATCTCTTTCAGAATTTTCCACAGTTTATTGTGATCTACACAGTCAAAGGCTTTGGCATAGTCAATAAAGCAGAAATAGATGTTTTTCTGGAACTCTCTTACTTTTTCCATGATCCAGCGGATGTTGGCAATTTGATCTCTGGTTCTTTTGCCTTTTCTAAAAGCAGCTTGAACATCAGGAAGTTCACGGTTCACATATTGCTGAAGCCTGGCTTGGAGAATTTTGAGCATTACTTTACTAGCGTGCGAGATGAGTGCAATTGTGCAGTAGTTTGAGCATTCTTTGGCATTGCCTTTCTTTGGGATTGGGATGAAAACTGACCTTTTCCAATCTTGTGGCCACTGCTGAGTTTTCCAAATTTGCTGGCATATTGAGTGCAGCACTTTCACAGCATCATCTTTCAGGATTTGGAATAGCTCAACTGGAATTCCATCACCTCCACTAGCTTTGTTCGTAGTGATGCTTTCTAAGGCCCACTTGACTTCACATTCCAGGATGTCTGGCTCTAGGTCAGTGATCACACCATCGTGATTATCTGGGTCGTGAAGCTCTTTTTTGTACAGTTCTTCTGTGTATTCTTGCCACCTCTTCTTAATAGCTTCTGCTTCTGTTAGGTCCATACCATTTCTGTCCTTTATCAAGCCCATCTTTGCATGAAATGTTCCCTGGGTATCTCTGATTTTCTTGAAGAGATCCCTAGTCTTTCCCATTCTGTTGTTTTCCTCTATTTCTTTGCATTGATCACTGAAGAAGGCTTTCTTATCTCTTCTTGCTCTTCTTTGGAACTCTGCATTCAGATGTTTATATCTTTCCTTTTCTCCTTTGCTTTTCGCTTCTCTTCTTTTCACAGCTGTTTGCAAGGCCTCCCCAGACAGCCATTTTGCTTTTTTGCATTTCTTTTCCATGGGGATGGTCTTGATCCCTGTCTCCTGTACAATGTCACGAACCTCATTCCATAGTTCATCAGGCACTCTATCAGATCTAGGCCCTTAAATCTATTTCTCACTTCCACTGTATACTCATAAGGGATTTGATTTAGGTCATACCTGAATGGTCTAGTGGTTTTCCCTACTTTCTTCAATTTCAATCTGAATTTGCCAATAAGGAGTTCATGGTCTGAGCCACAGTCAGCTCCTGGTCTTGTTTTTGCTGATTGTATAGAGCTTCTCCATCTTTGGCTGCAAAGAATATAATCGATCTGATTTCGGTGTTGACCATCTGGTGATGTCCATGTATAGAGTCTTCTCTTGTGTTGTTGGAAGAGGGTATTTGCTATGACCAGTGCATTTTCTTGGCAAAACTCTGTTAGTCTTTGCCCTGCTTCATTCCGTATTCCAAGGCCAAATTTGCCTGTTACTCCAGGTGTTTCTTGACTTCCTACTTTTGCATTCTAGTCCCCTATAATGAAAAGGACATCTTTTTTGGGTGTTAGTTCTAAAAGGTCTTGTAGGTCTTCATAGAACCGTTCAACTTCAGCTTCTTCAGCGTTACTGGTTGGGGCATAGACTTGGATTACTGTGACATTGAATGGTTTGCCTTGGAAACGAAAACCTAAAAATATGAAACTAATATACTGAATTGAAAATATTAACATTCAATTATTGTTTGATTAAACCTTTTTCTCTTTGAGTTACCAAATTAACTGAGGACATTGCCATTATTTTAGGCTCAATTCCCAAGTATTTTTAACTAAATTTTTAAAGTTAAAATTTAATGAAGACTTTATTAAAATGACATTTTTGTCTACTATTTTCCAATTATCAGGATAAGGGTGAGGGAAGGGTATCTTCTAAACCATTGTATCACAAGAAAAAAAGATGTTTCTTTTCCATTTCAAATAATACTCTTCTTGGTATTTGACAACTAGCTGTAAAAGCATTAGGGTCCCCATGTTTTTCTTTTCATTTGTATTAATATTTTCTCAAGGAAATTCAATTTTATATAACATGTTTTTCTAACTAAAAGAAAGGCATGAGTGATTCACAGAACAAATGTTTCTGTTGCAAATTCAATGTTTCCTACCACTACTTGAGGCCTAGTGGAAAAAAACAAAGAAGTATGGCCATTCATTGCTTATCAGCCTTATAGGGCTAACCAGGCCTCTCTATCTAAAACCACCACCTCCACTAAAATGAAATGTCACTGAATATGCAAAATCTAGGTTTAGCTGGGCTTCCCTGGTAGCTCAGCTGGTAAAGAATCCACCTGCAATGCAGGAGACTCTGGTTTGATTCCTGGGTCTGGAAGATCCCCTGGAGAAGGGATAGGCTACCCACTCCATTATCCTTGGGCTTCCCTGGTGGCTCAAACGATAAAGAATACACCTGCAATGAGAGAGACCTGGGTTCAATCCCTGAGTTGGGAAGATTCCCTGGAAGAAGGCATGGCAACTGACTCCAGTATTCTTGCCTGGAGAGTCCCCAAAGACAGAGAGCCTGGTGGGCTACAGTCCATGGGGTCACAAAGAGTCAAACACAAATGAATGATTAAGCATGTACACACACACACACACACATACACACACAGGTTTAGCTAGGCATTCCAGCTTTTCTTTTTATATATTTCTTGATTCTTCCTCACCAGTCGTAACAATCTCTGTTTTCCTTCTAGCTTCCATACTTCCTTATCTGTGAGAAGTTTACTAAAAAGACATTATCAGGGAACAAGACGGCAGAGAAGTAGGTGGACACAGAGTACATCTCTATCTATGGATACATCAGGTATACACCTTCAGACACAGAAATGCATGCAGAATGCCAGCTGAGAGCGGACTGGAGTACTTGACCAGCAGAAAATAATATAGTAGTTAGTGGTAGTCGCTCAGTCATGGCCAACTCTTTGCGACCCCATGGACTGCAGCCCACCAGGCTCCACTGTCCATGAGATTTTCCAGACAAGGATACTGGAGTGGGTTGCCATTTCCTTCTCCAGGAGATCTTTCCAACCCAGGGATCAAACCCAGGTCTCCTGCACTGCAGACAGATTCTTGACCAACTGAGCTCCAAGGGAAGCCCTAAAGAATATATCAGATCAGATCAGTCGCTCAGTCGTGACGGACTCTTTGTGACCCCATCAATCGCAGCATGCCAGGCCTCCCTGTCCATCACCAACTCCCGGAGGTCACTCAGACTCACATCCATTGAGTCAGTGATGCCATCCAGCCATCTCATCCTCTGTCGTCCCCTTCTCCTCCTGCCCTCAATCCCTCCCAGCATCAGAGTCTTCTCCAATGAGTCAACTCTTCGCATGAGGTGGCCAAAGTACTGGAATTTCAGCTTTAGCATCATTCCTTCCAAAGAAATCCCAGGGCTGATCTCCTTCAGAATGGACTGGTTGGATCTCCTTGCAGTTCAAGGGACTCTCAAGAGTCTTCTCCAACACCACACTTCAAAAGCATTAATTCTTCAGCGCTCAGCTTTCTTCACAGTCCAGCTCTCACATCCATACATGACCATACATGACCACAGGAAAAACCATAGCCTTGACTAGATGGACCTTTGTTGGCAAAGTGATGTCTCTGCTTTTGAATATTCTATCTAGGTTGGTCATAACTTTCCTTCCAAGGAGTAAGCATCTTTTAATTTCATGGCTGCAATCACCATCTGCAGTGATTTTGGAGACCAAAACAATAAAGTCTGACACTGTTTCCACTGTTTCCCCATCTATTTGCCATGAAGTGTTGGGACCAGATGCCATGATCTTCGTTTTCTGAATGTTGAGCTTTAAGCCAACTTTTTCACTCTCCACTTTCACTTTCATCAAGAGACTTTTGAGTTCCTCTTCACTTTCTGCCATAAGGGTGGTGTCATCTGCATATCTGAGGTTATTGATATTTCTCCCAGCAATCTTGATTCCAGCTTGTGTTTCTTCCAGTCCAGCGTTTGTCATGATGTACTCTGCATAGAAGTTAAATAAACAGGGTGACAATATACAGCCTTGATGTATTCCTTTTCCTATTTGGAACCAGTCTGTTGTTCCATGTTCAGTTCTAACTGTTGCTTCTTGACCCCACGCAAAACCCAGTAGGAGGAAGGAACTAGGGGGAAATAAGGAAGTGTTAGTAGGACTGGACTTGCCCTTGGTGGGTGGGGGAACGGAAGCAGGGGTCTGATCGCCATATCAGGGCAATTGTCTGAGTCAGAGGAGAAACATTTAAGGCTGAGAGGGAAACAGCTGATCTGTGGCAGCCTAAATGGAATGAGAATCAGGCAGTCCTTGCCGCAGCCATATATACCCCAGATGGCGCAGTGGCTGGGAACTGGAGTTTAGGGGTTGTGGAGCAATCCCAGGGCAAGGGCTGCTGTTGACTGTAGAGAGGCAGATTGAGGGGATGTGATGGAGGAGATTGTGGTGGGAAATGCCTATGGAGGAAAGCTGGGCAGCCGAGGAAGCAAGGCCATACTGCTGAGTCATGCGTACGGAGTGGACCCATCACCACAGCCTATCTCCCCCCACATGCCAGCATTGGCAGCTGAACAATAGAAAGGCTGGCTCATCAAACACCCAAGGCACTGAACTACAGAGTAAGACATCACCCAGGGTGCCCCTTTAAGTGCCTGACATGCTGATCTACAGAGTAGGACCCCACCCAGGGGGCCCATCTATGTGCCTGATGAGCCAAACAACAGAGAAGGACCTCAGGCAAGGAAGCCCTCTCAGTGCCTTAATGGGTGGAGCTATGGAGAAACACTGGCCAACGAGGCCCTCTGATTGCCACCTACAAGAGGCTGGAAAAAAGACTCTGATAGGGCCATAACCACTAGAAAATTCAGGTATGACCTAAATCAAATCCCTTATGATTATACAGTGGAAGTGAGAAATAGATTTAAGGGCCTAGATCTGATAGATAGAGTGCCTGATGAACTATGGAATGAGGTTCGTGACATTGTACAGGAGACAGGGATCAAGACCATCCCCATGGAAAAGAAATGCAAAAAAGCAAAATGGCTGTCTGGGGAGGACTTACAAATAGCTGTGAAAAGAAGAGAAGCAAAAAGCAAAGGAGAAAAGGAAAGATATAAACATCTGAATGCAGAGTTCCAAAGAATAGCAAGAAGAGATAAGAAAGCCTTCTTCAGTGATCAATGCAAAGAAATAGAGGAAAACAACAGAATGGGAAAGACTAGGGATCTCTTCAAGAAAATCAGAGATACCCAGGGAACATTTCATGCAAAGATGTGCTTGATAAAGGACAGAAATGGTATGGACCTAACAGAAGCAGAAGCTATTAAGAAGAGGTGGCAAGAATACACAGAAGAACTGTACAAAAAAGAGCTTCACGACCCAGATAATCACGATGGTGTGATCACTGACCTAGAGCCAGACATCCTGGAATATGAAATCAAGTGGGCCTTAGAAAGCATCACTACAAACAAAGCTATGGAGGTGATGGAATTCCAGTTGAGCTATTTCAAATCCTGAAAGATGATGTTGTGAAAGTGCTGCACTCAATATGCCAGCAAATTTGGAAAACAGCAGTGGCCACAGGACTGGAAAAGGTCAGTTTTCATTCCAATCCCAAAGAAAGGCAATGCCAAAGAATGCTCAAACTACCTCACAATTGCACTCATCTCACATGCTAGTAAAGTAATGCTCAATATTCTCTAAACCAGGCTTCAGAAATACGTGAACAGTGAACTGGTCTCCTTTAGGATGGACTAGTTGGATCTCCTTGCAGTCCAAGGGACTCTCAAGAGTTTTCTCCAACACCACAGTTCAAAAGCATCAATACTTCAGCACTCAGCTTTCTTCACAGTCCAACTCTCACATCCATATATGACCACAGGAAAAACCATAGCCTTGACTAGATGGACCTTTGTTGGCAAAGTGATGTCTCTGCTTTTGAATATGCTATCTAGGTTGGTCATAACTTTCCTTCCAAGGAGTAAGCATCTTTTAATTTCATGGCTGCAATCACCATCTGCAGTGATTTTGGAGACCAAAACAATAAAGTCTGACACTGTTTCCACTGTTTCCCCATCTATTTGCCATGAAGTGTTGGGACCAGATGCCATGATCTTCGTTTTCTGAATGTTGAGCTTTAAGCCAACTTTTTCACTCTCCACTTTCACTTTCATCAAGAGACTTTTGAGTTCCTCTTCACTTTCTGCCATAAGGGTGGTGTCATCTGCATATCTGAGGTTAATTATATTTCTCCCAGAAATCTTGATTCCAGCTTGTGTTTCTTCCAGTCCAGCATTTCTCATGATGTATTCTGCATATAAGTTAAATAAACAGGGTGACAATATACAGCCTTGACGTATTCCTTATCCTATTTGGAACCAGGCTGTTGTTCCGTGTCAATTTCTAATTGTTGCTTCCTATCTGCATATAGGTTTCTCAAGACGCAAGTCAGATGGTCTGGTATTCCCACTGCTTTCAGAATTTTCCAGTTTATTTTTTTTTTCAGTTTTTTTAATCTTTTTTTAAATTAAATTTTATTTTGCTTAACTTTACAATATTGTATTGCTTTTGCCATACATCAAGACGGATCCACCACAAGTATGCATGTGTTCCCCATCCTGACCCCTCCTCCCTCCTCCCTCCTCCCTCCCCATACCATCCCCCTGGGTTGTCCCAGTGCATCAGTCCCAGGCATCCGTTATCAGGCATCGTACCTGGACTGGAGACTCGTTTCAGATATGATATTATACATATTTCAATGCTATTCTTCCAAATCATCCCACCCTCTCCCGTTCCCAGAGTCCAAAAGTCTGTTCTATATATCAGTGACTCTTTTGCTGTCTCACATACAGGGTTATTGTTACCATCTTTCTAAATTCCATATATATGCGTTAGTATACTGTATTTGTGTTTTTGTTTCTGGCTTACTTCACTCTGTATAATAGGCTCCAGTTCCATCCACCTGATTAGAACTGATTCAAATGCATTCTTTTTAATGGCTGAGTAATACTCCATTGTGTATATGGACCACAGCTTTCTTATCCATTCATCTGTGGATGGACATCTAGGTTGCTTCCATGTGCTGGCTATTGTAAACAGTGCTGCTATGAACATTGGGGTACACGTGTCTCTTTCAATTCTGGTTTTCTCAGTGTGTATGCCCAGCAGTGGGATTGCTGGATCATAAGGCAGTTCTATTCCCACTTTTTTGAGGAATCTCCATACTGTTCTCCATAGTGGCTGTACTAGTTTGCATTCCCACCAACAGTGTAAGAGGGTTCCCTTTTCTCCACACCCTCTCCAGCATTTATTGCTTGTGGACTTTTGGATCGCAGCCATTCTGACTGGCGTGAAATGGTACCTCATAGTGGTTTTGATTTGCATTTCTCTGATAACGAGTGATGTTGAGCATCTTTTCATGTGTTTGTTAGCTATCTGTATGTCTTCTTTGGAGAAATGTCTACCTAGTTCTTTGGCCCATTTTTTGATTGGGTCATTTATTTTTCTGGAATTGAGCTGTAGGAGTTGCTTGTATATTTTTGAGATTAGTTGTTTGTCTGTTGCTTCATTTGTTATTATTTTCTCCCATTCTGAAGGCTGTCTTTTCACCTTGCTTATAGTTTCTTTTGTTGTGAAGAAGCTTTTTAAGTTTAATTAGGTCCCATTTATTTATTTTTGATTTTATTTCCAATATTCTGGGAGGTGGGTCATAGAGGATCCTGCTGTGATGTATGTAAGAGAGTGTTTTGCCTATGTTTTCCTCTAGGAGCTTTATGGTTTCTGGTCTTACATTTAGATCTTTAATCCATTTTGAGTTTATTTTTGTGTATGGTGTTAGAAAGTGTTCTAGTTTCATTCTTTTACAAGTGTTTGACCAGTTTTCCCAGCACCACTTGTTAAAGAGATTGTCTTTTCTCCATTGTATATTCTTGCCTCCTTTGTCAAAGATAAGGTGTCCATATGTGAGTAGATTTATCTCTGGGCTTTCTATTTTGTTCCCTTGATCTATATTTCTGTCTTTGTGCCAGTACCATACTGTCTTGATGACTGTGGCTTTGTAGTAGAGCCTGAAGTCAGGCAGGTGGATTCCTCCAGTTCCATTCTTCTTTCTCAAGATAGCTTTGGCTATTCGAGGTTTTTTGTATTTCCATACAAATTGAGAAATTATTTGTTCTAGCTCTGTGAAGAATACCGCTGGTAGCTTGATGGGGATTGCATTGAATCTATAAATTGTTTTGGGTAGTGTACTCATTTTCACTATATTGATTCTACCGATCCATGAACATGGTATATTTCTCCATCTATTAGTGTCCTCTTTGATTTCTTTCACCAGTGTTTTATAATTTTCTATATATAGGTCTTTAGTTTCTTTAGGAAGATATATTCCTAAGTATTTTATTCTTTTCATTGCAGTGGTAAATGTAATTGTTTCCTTAATTTCTCTTTCTATTTTCTCATTATTAGTGTACAGGAATGCAAGGGATTTCTGTGTATTGATTTTATATCCTGCAACTTTACTATATTCATTGATTAGTTCTAGTAATTTTCTGGTGGAGTCTTTAGGGTTTTCTATATAGAGGATCATGTCATCTGCAAACAGTAAAAGTTTTACTTCTTCATTTCCAATTTGGATTCCTTTTCTTTCTTTTTCTGCTCTGATTGCTGTGGCCAAAACTTCCAAAACTATGTTGAAGAGTAATGATGAAAGTGGGCATCCTTGTCTTGTTCCTGAGTTTCGACGAAATGCTTTCAATTTTTCACTATTGAGGAGGGAACCGCCGTGGAAGCAACAGAACTTTCCACAGTTTATTGTGATCCACACAGTCAAAGGCTTTAGCATAGTCAATAAAGCAGTAATAGATGTTTTTACTGGAACTCTCTTGCTTTTCCATGATCTAGTAGATGTTGGCAATTTGATCTCTGGTTCCTCTGCCTTTTCTAAAACCAGCTTGAACATCTGGAAGTTCACGGTTCACATATTGTTGAAGCCTGGCTTGGAGAATTTTGAGCATTACTTTACTAGCATGTGAGATGAGTGCAATTGTGAGGTAGTTTGAGCATTCTTTGGCATTGCCTTTCTTTGGGATTGGAATGAAAACTGACCTTTTCCAGTCCTGTGGCCACTGCTGAGTTTTCCAAATTTGCTGGCATAATAAGTGTAGCACTTTCACAGCATCATCTTTCAGGATTTGAAATAGCTCAACTGGAATTCCATCACCTCCATAGCTTTGTTTGTAGTGATGCTTTCTAAGGCCCACTTGACTTCATATTCCAGGATGTCTGGCTCTAGGTCAGTGATCACACCATCGTGATTATCTGGGTCGTGAAGCTCTTTTTTGTACAGTTCTTCTGTGTATTCTTGCCACCTCTTCTTAATAGCTTCTGCTTCTGTTAGGTCCATACCATTTCTGTCCTTTATCAAGCACATCTTTGCATGAAATGTTCCCTGGGTATCTCTGATTTTCTTGAAGAGATCCCTAGTCTTTCCCATTCTGTTGTTTTCCTCTATTTCTTTGCATTGATCACTGAAGAAGGCTTTCTTATCTCTTCTTGCTCTTCTTTGGAACTCTGCATTCAGATGCTTATATCTTTCCTTTTCTCCTTTGCTTTTTGCTTCTCTTCTTTTCACAGCTATTTGTAAGTCCTCCCCAGACAGCCATTTTGCTTTTTTGCATTTCTTTTCCATGGGGATGGTCTTGATCCCTGTCTCCTGTACAACGTCACGAACCTCATTCCATAGTTCATCAGGCACTCTATCTATCAGATCTAGGCCCTAAATCTATTTCTCACTTCCACTGTATAATCATAAGGGATTTGATTTAGGTAATACCTGAATGGTCTAGTGGCTTTCCCTACTTTCTTCAGTTTAAGTCTCCATTTGGCAGTAAGGAGTTCATGATCTGAACCACAGTCAGCTCCTGGTCTTGTTTTGCTGACTGAAGCTCTAGCTTCTCCATCTTTGGCTGCAAAGAATATAATCAATCTGATTTCGGTGTTGACCATCTGGCGATGTCCATGTGTAGAGTCTTCTCTTGTGTTGTTGGAAGAGGGTGTTTGTTATGACCAGTGTGTTCTCTTGGTAAAACTCTATTAGACTTTGCCCTGCTTCATTCCATATTCCAGGCCAAATTTGCCTGTTACCCCAGGTGTTTCTTGACTTCCTACTTTTGCATTCCAGTCCCCTATAATGAAAAGGACATCTTTTTTGGGTGTTAGTTCTTAAAGGTCTTGTAGGTCTTCATAGAACTGCTCAACTTCAGCTTCTTCAGTGTTACTGGTTGGGGCATAGACTTGGATTACTGTCATACTGAATGGTACTATTGCCTATTTTCTCCTATATGTATGTTAATATTTGCTTTATATATTTGAAAAAGTGAAAGTTGCTCAGTCATGTCCGGACTCTTTGTGACCCCATAGACTATACAGTCCATGGAGTTCTCCAGGTCAGAATACTGGAGGAAGTAGCTCTTCCCTTCTCCAGAGAATCTTCCCAACTCAGGAATCAAACTTAAGTCTCCTGCATTACAGGCAGATTCTTAACCATTTGAGCCACCCGGAAAGCCCAAGAATACTGGTGTGGGTAGCCGATTCCTTCTCCAGAGGATCTTCCCAACCTCGGGATCAAACTGGGGTCTCCTGCACTGCAGGTGGATTCTTAACCAGCTGAGCTATCAGAGAAGTCTAGGTGCTTCTATATTAAGTGCATATACATCAATAAATGTTATATGTTATATGCCCTTCTTGTATTGATGACTTTATTATTATATAATAACCTTTGTCTTTTGTTACAGACTTTGTCTTAAAGTCTATTTTGTCAGATATGAGTATTGTTACCCCAGTTTTCCTGTAGTTTCCATTTGCATGTAATACCTTTTTCTAGCCTCTCACTTTCATAATGTGTATATCTTTAGCTCTGAAAGTGAGCTTCTTGTAAGCAGCTTTCAGATGGCTCTTGATTTTTATCCAATCAACCACCCTATGTCTTTTGATTGGTGCACTTAGTCCATTTATAATTGGTAGGCATGTACTTAATGCCTTTTGTTACTTGTTTCCTGGTTATATTCATAGTTCTCTGCTCTTTTCTTCTTTTAGTTTCTTCCTTTATGGCTTTATGATTTGTTTTAGTGACATGCTTATGTTCCTTTCTATTTTTGTGTGTCTGTTGTAGGTTTTTGATATGTGGTTACCATGGGGTTCGTGTATGTTGATATATTTCTATATATCTACTTGGATGCCCCTTCAAGACTGCGATAAGCAAATATTTCGTCTAATTTTATAGAGACAGAGGAAGTAAGCAAACTAAGACTGAGGAATTTATTTCAAACAAAAGTACGAATGAAAGCCCTGGAAAAAACTAATGAGACAAAGATAAAATAATTTACCAGATATACAGTCTATGAGTCCAGTGGCTTTGGTGGGAGAGCTGGTTGTGAAGTGAGCACAAGTCACTTCTTCCCTCAGGGTGTGCTAGCAGCTATCACCTTGCTGGGAGGCCAGGCTGGAGATTGGCAGGAGGGTACTAAACCCAGAGCCAGATGTGAGCCAAGGCTTCTCTGTTCAGTGGTCAACACGACCATATTGGGGGTGGAATCAGGTACTAAGTTGCTGGAGCAGAAGCTCTGAGGGTTCTTTCTGAACTGTCTCTGTTCCTTCTAACTGTGTGTTCTACTTCCTTGCAGCACTGGCACCTTTGCCCCAAAGTGGAGCAATGCTGGGGCAAAAGGGGTCAGAGAGGGCAATTGATATGGGCTCAGGTATGTGCTGGGGTGGCCTTAGCATGGCAGAGGTTAGCGGTTAGGATTTGGTGCTTTCACTTTTGTGGCCTGGGGGTTAATCCTTGTTGGGGAACTGAGATCCCACAGGCAGAGCAGCCAAAACAAAACAAAACAGAAAAACCTATAATTGTGTTCATCAGTGGATTATAATAAAGGAAAAATTCTTACTTTTTCCTAATGTCTTTGAATCCTTAGAATTACCCCAAACCCTTTTGCTTTCATGGGTCAGTAGTTACTAGTAAGCATATGTGCTTTGACTCTTAATACATTGTAACATGAAATTCTGAAATGTGGGTTGTTTTGCAATTAAACTGTTTCTTTCATAGGCTTTTTTTAATGTTTAATGTCAAGGACTTAGTCATAGGAGCCCCAGATGGTTTGGACACAAATGTAGCATGTAGAGAGGCTTCGCTGCAAATATTTAAACTACTGTAATTATAGAAAAATTAGAAAAATTAATACTATATATTTTTAATGACTCCAAAAATTTCCCCATATTATTAACATTTCTGAAATCAGGATTTTTTTTTTTTTTTTTTTATAGTAGATGGCATCTATTATAAACTGTCAGACATGGCCTGGTTGTTAATCTAAGAACCTTTTACTAAAATCTTGCCGACTTCAAAATTGGCAAAATGAGTGTCTATGACTTGGAAAAAGTACTGGAGGTGATACTGGAATACTGTCTCAAGCAATGCTATAATACCAATGTTCTTGATGACACAAAAGAGATGTATGGGAAAAAAAAAGACAGTGACAATACCGAATTTAAAAGAGACTCAGATGAATTGAATTTTGAATGCAAAGATTTTGAGGAGTATAATAAATGTATTTTGTTTATATTTTCTTTTTCACATGAATGCACAAAAAATTTTTTAAAAATGGGTATATGAGTCTAAAATAGTTCTTTTATTAAGTATAAAATCAAAATTTTAAGCAGAAAGTATTATGTCACAGTTTAGTTGGAATATTTTTCTTTCTTTGTAGTGTGTAGGATGTATCTGCCAATAGAATCTTTGAGTCAGTAAAATCTGAAAAGACAGTTACTTTTTCAGTATAATAAAGTAAGATGGCACATTGACTAGTACATTTTTGATTAAAATTTTCTAATGTGAAGTTTTAAATTCACATTGAATTTATATATACATTAGATGACTAGAACAAGAGATTAAACAACTGTAAAGCTAGCCTAATTTATGGTATTAATAAATATCTGTATCGATTCATTTTATTTAATTTAATGCAAAAAATAATTACTAAATTTTTGTGATTATATCACGTGTGAATAATCATAAAGCAATCAAATTTCAACACATTCTGCCTGACTGGTTGGCACTGAAACAGCAACAGTTCTAGACTTAGAAATTCATTTGCAAAATGACACTCATTTTCCTAGCTGTAGTTAAAACAGCAAAATTTACCATTCACCCAAATCTCTGAGCAAACTGAACTCATCACAGAATCATTTTTTTCTGTGAATATCTCTAACAGGTGTTTGATGAGTTATATTATTACCACATGTGATAAGTAGTTGAGAAAGCACTCCTTGAAAAAAATCATATAAAAGATAATTATTTGATTTTTAGTGGCAAGAATTTGAAATTTTTTTACATCAGAAATGGTCAGGATATGGAATAAATAGCTCATGCAAAAACATTTTAAAAAGTTTAGGATATTCATAAAGTGAATAGGGTGCATGTGTTAGAGTTACTACTAGGCAAATTAAAAATTGCCTGGATATTTCACAAAACCAACTAATGAGGTGGAAAATTATGTTTACAACCAAGGAGAAGAATTAGCTAAGATTAGAACTCATGTTCAACTTGGAAAAAATGTCAAGCTACCTTTAAACCCTGACTAAAATCAAATATTTAGTCTATATGCTATTTTTCTGTGATCTGTATGGAAATAAACAGAGCAGCTCGGAAGAACAGCTGCGCAGTCTGTTCTACAGGCTTCAATCTACACCAAGTATAACACTTGGCTTCAAAGGTTCTTACTGTCAGTGGTGTATTTCCCTAAATGGAATCTCCCTGTTAAGTGCTTTATGCTACTCCTTCTTCCAATTCAAGATGTTATCACTGTTTTGTAGATTTCCTCAGGCTGAGGAAATCTCTTCAGTCAGCTCTTTTCTATTACTGATAAAAAGCAATGGAGCTGGGCACCTGATTGATCAAATAAAAACATTCAATATGGCTGAAATCCTGAAGGGAATCAGGGGTAAACCACAAACTGTAACTCTTTTGTTGCTGTTGTCTACATTCCCATGTCTTTGATTGTGAGAGATCAGTTCAGTTCAGTTCAGTAGCTCAGTCATGTTCGACATTTTGTGACCACCCCGCCCGCCCCAACCCATGGACTGCAGCACGGCAGGTTTCCCTATCCTTCACCGGAGCTTGTTCAAACTCATGTCCATCAAGACAGTGGTGCCATCAAACCACCTCATCCTCTGTCATGCCCTTCTCCTCCTGCCCCCAATCCCTCCCAGCATCAGAGTCTTCTCCAATGAGTCAACTTTTCGCATGAGGTGGCCAAAGTACTGGAGTTTCAGCTTTAGCATCATTCCTTCCAAAGAAATCCCAGGGCTGATCTCCTTCAGAATGGACTGGTTGGATCTCCTTGCAGTCCAAGGGACTCTCAACAGTCTTCTCCAACACTATAGTTCAAAAGCATCAATTCTTCAGAGCTCAGCTTTCTTTATGGTCCAATTCTCAATCCAGACATGACTACTGGAAAAACCATAGCTTTGACTAGACAGACATTTGTCAGTAATGTCTCTGCTTTTTAATGTGCTAAGTTGATCATAGCTTTTCTACCAAGGAGCAAGCATCTTTTAATTTCATGGCCGCAGTCGCCATCTACAGTGATTTTGGAGCCCAAGAAAATAGTCTCTCACTGTTTCCATTGTTTCTCCATCTACTGGCCATGAAGTGATGGGACCAGATGCCATGATCATTTTTCAAAAAGCCAGCTTTTTCATTCTCCTCTTTCACTTTCATCAAGAGGCTGTTTAAGTTCCTCTTTACTTTCTGCCATAAGGGTGGTGCTATCTGCGTATCTGAGGTTATTGATATTTCTCCTGGAAATTTTGATTCCAGCTTGTGCTTCATCTAGCTCAGCATTTCTCATGATGCACTCTGCATATAAGTTAAATAAGCAGGATGACAATATATAGATTTGACATACTCCTTTCCCAATTTGGAATCAATCCATTGTTCCATGTCTAGTTCTAAATGTTGCTTCTTGACTGGCATACAGATTTCTCAGTAGGCAGGTAAGGTGGTATGGTATTCCCATCTCTTTCAGACTTTTCCACAGTTTATTGTGATCCACACAGTCAAACCTTTTAATGTAGTCAATAAAGCAGAAGTAGATGTTTTTCTTAAACTCTCTTGCTTTTTTGATGATCCAATGGATGTTGGCAATTTGATCTCTGGTTCCTCTGCCTTTTATAAGTCCAGCTTGAACATCTGGAAGTTCATGGTTCACGTACGGTTGAAGCCTCGCTTGGAGAATTTTCAGCATTAGTTTGCTAGAGTATGAGATGAGTGCAATTATGTGGTAGTTTGAACATTCTTTTTCCATGGGGATGGTCTTGATCCCTGTCTCCTGTACAATGTCACGAACCTCATTCCATAGTTCATCAGGCACTCTATCTATCAGATCTAGTCCCTTAAATCTATTTCCCACTTCCACTGTATAATCATAAGGGATTTGATTTAGGTCATACCTGAATGGTCTAGTGGTTTTCCCTACTTTCTTCAATTTAAGTCTGAATTTGGCAATAAGGAGTTCATGATCTGAGCCACAGTCAGCTCGCTCCCAGTCTTGTTTTTGCTGACTGTATAGAGCTTCTCCTCTTTGGCTGCAAAGAATATAATCAATCTGATTTCGTGGTTGACCATCTGGTGATGTTCATGCGTAGAGTTTTCTCTTGTGTTGTTGGAAGGGGGTGTTTGCTATGACCAGTGCATTCTCTTGGCAAAACTCTATTAGCCTTTGCCTTGCTTCATTCCATATTCCAAGGCCAAATTTGCCTGTTAACCCAGGTGTTTCTTGACTTCCTACTTTTGCATTCCAGTCCCCTATAATGAAAAGGACATGTTTTGGGGGTGTTAGTTCTAAAAGGTCTTGTAAAAAGCAAAATGGCTGTCTGGGGAGGTCTTACAAATAGCTGTGAAAAGAAGAGAAGCGAAAAGCAAAGGAGAAAAGGAAAGATACAAGCATCTGAATGCAGAGTTCCAAAGAATAGCAAGAAGAGATAAGAAAGCCTTCTTCAGCAATCAATGCAAAGAAATAGAAGAAAACAACGGAATGGGAAAGACTAGAGAGCTCTTCAAGAAAATTAGAAATACCCAGGGAACATTTCATGCAAAGATGGGCTCAATAAAGGACAGAAATGGTATGGACCTAACAGAAGCAGAAGATATCAAGAAGAGGTGGCAAGAATACACAGAAGAACTGTACAAAAAAGAGCTTCACGACCCAGATAATCATGATGATGTGATCACTGACCTAGAGCCAGACATCCTGGAATGTGAAGTCAAGTGGGCCTTAGAAAGCGTCATTACAAACAAAGCTAGTGGAGGTGATGAAATTCCAGTTGAGCTATTTCAAATCCTGAAAGGTGATGCTGTGAAAGTGCCACACTCAATATGCCAGCAAATTTGGAAAACTCAGCAGTGGCCACAGGACTGGAAAAGGTCAGTTTTCATTCCAAACCCAAAGAAAGGCAATGCCAAAGAATGCTCAAAACACCACACAATTGCACTCGTCTCACACTCTAGTAAAGTAATGCTCAAAATTCTCCAAGCCAGGCTTCAGCAATATGTGAACTGTGAACTTCCTGATGTTTAAGCTGGCTTTATAGAAGGCAGACGAACCAGAGATCAAATTGCCAACATCCACTGGATCATAGAAAGAGCAAGAGAGTTCCGGAAAAACATCTATTTCTGCTTCACTGACTATGCCAAAGCCTTTGACTGTGTAGATCACAATAAACTGTGGAAAGTTCTGAAAGAGATGGGAATACCAGAGCACCTGACCTGCCTCTTGAGAAAACTATATGCAGATCAGGAAGCAACAGTTAGAACTGGTCATGGAACAACAGACTGGTTCCAAATAGGAAAAGGAGTACATCAAGGCTGTATATTGTCACCATGTTTATTTAACTTCTATGCAGAGTCCATCATGAGAAACGCTGGGCTAGAAGAAGCACAAGTTGGAATCAAGATTGCTGGGAGAAATATCAAAAACCTCAGATATGCAGATGACACCACCCTTATGGCAGAAATTGAAGAGGAACTAAACAACCTCTTGATGAAAGTGAAAGTGGAGAGTGAAAAGGTTGGCTTAAAGCTCAACATTCAGAAAAAGAAGCTCATGGCATCTGGTCCCATCACTACATGGGAAATAGATGGGGAAACAGTGGAAACAGTGTCAGACTTTCTTTTTCTGGGCTCCAAAATCACTGCAGATGGTGACTGCAGCCATGAAATTAAAAGACGCTTACTCCTTGGAAGGAAAGTTATGACCAACCTAGATAGCATATTCAAAAGCAGAGACATTACTTTGCCAACATAGGTTCGTCTAGTCAAGGCTATGGTTTTTCCTGTGGTCATGTATGGATGTGAGAGTTGGACTGTGAAGAAAGCTGAGCCCAGAAGAATTGATGCTTTTGAAGTGTGGTATTGGAGAAGACTCTTGAGAGTCCCTTGGACTGCAAGGAGATCCAACCAGTCTATCCTAAAGGAGATCAGTCCTGGGTGTTCTTTGGAAAGACTGATACTAAAGCTGAAACTCCAATACTTTGGCCACCTCATGCAAAGAGTTGACTCATTGGAGAAGACTCTGATGCTGGGAGGGATTAGGGGCAGGAGGAGAAGGGGACAACAGAGGATGAGATGGCTGGATGGCATCACCGACTCGATGGATGTGAGTGAACTCCGGGAGTTGATGATGGACGGGGAAGCCTGGCATGCTGCGGTTCATGGGGTTGCAAAGAGTTGGACACGACTGAGTGACTAAACTGATTTGATTGGACATTCTTTGGGGTTGGAATGAAAACTGACCTTTTCCAGTCCTGTGGCCACTGCTGAGTTTTCCAAATTTGCTGGCATATTGAGTGCAGCATTTTCACAGCATCATCTTTTAGGATTTGAAATAGCTTAACTGGAATTCCATTACCTCCACTAGCTTTGTTCATAGTGAAACTTCCTAAGGGCCACTTGTCTTTGCATTCTAGGATGTCTGGCTCTAGGTGAGTGATCACACCATCGTGATTATCTGGGTCATGAAGATCTTTTTTGTATCAGATCAGATCAGATCAGTCGCTCAGTCGTGTCCGACTCTTTGCGACCCCATGAACCGCAGCACGCCAGGCCTCCCTATCCATCACCAGCTCTCGGAGGTCACTCAGACTCACATTCATCGAGTCAGTGATGCCATCCAGACATCTCATCCTCTGTCGTCCCCTTCTCCTCCTGCCCTCAATCCCTCCCAGCATCAGAGTCTTCTCCAATGAGTCAACTCTTCGCATGAGGTGGCCAAAATACCAGAGTTTCAGCTTTAGCATCATTCCTTCCAAAGAAATCCCAGGGCTGATCTCCTTCAGAATGGACTGGTTGGATCTCCTTGCAGTCCAAGGGACTCTCAACAGTCTTCTCCAATACCACAGTTCAAAAGCATCAATTCTTCGGCGCTCAGCCTTCTTCACAGTCCAGCTCTCACATCCATACATGACCATAGGAAAGACCATAGCCTTGACTAGGCGAACCTTTGTTGGCAAAGTGATGTCTCTGCTTTTGAATATGCTATCTAGGTTGGTCATAACTTTCCTTCCAAGGAGTAAGCGTCTTTTAATTTCATGGCTGCAGTCACCATCTGCAGTGATTTTGGAGCCCAGAAAAAGAAAGTCTGACACTGTTTCCACTGTTTCTCCATCTATTTCCCATGTAGTGATGGGACCAGATGCCATGATCTTCTTTTTCTGAATGTTGAGCTTTAAGCCAACCTTTTCACTCTCCACTTTTACTTTCATCAAGAGGCTTTTTAGTTCCTCTTCACTCTCTGCCATAAGGGTGATGTCATCAGCATATCTGAGGTTATTGATATTTCTCCCAGCAATCTTGATTCCAACTTGTGTTTCTTCCAGTCCAGCATTTCTCATGATGTACTCTGCATAGAAGTTAAATAAACATGGTGACAATATACAGCCTTGACGTACTCCTTTTCCTATTTGGAACCAGTCTGTTGTTCCATGACCAGTTCTAACTGTTGCCTCCTGACCTGCATACAGATTTTGTATAGTTCTTCTATGTATTCTTGCCACCTCTTCTTAATGTCTTCTGCTTCTGTTAGGTCCATATCGTTTCTGTCCTTTATTTACCCATCTTTGCATGAAATATTTCCTTGGTATCCCATTTTCTTGAATAGATCTGTAGTCTTTCTCATGCTATTGTTTTCCTCTATTTCTTTGCATTGATCACTGAGGAAGGCTTTCTATCTCTCCTTGCTATTCTTTGGAATTCTGCATTCAGATGGGTATATCTTTCCTTTTCTCCTTCACCTTTCAGTTAAGCTGCTCAGTCATATCCGACTCTCTGCGACCTTTAGCTTCTCTTCTTTTCAGCTATTTTCAATGCTTCCTCAGACAACCATTTTGCCTTTTTGCATTTCTTTTTCTTGGGGATGGTCTTGATCACTGCCTACTGTACAGTGTTATGAACCTCTGTCCATAGTTCTTCAGGCACTCTATCACATCTAGTCCCTTGAATATAATTGTCACACTATATAGTTGTAAATGATTTAATTTAGGTTATACCTGAATGGTGTAACGGTTTTCCCTACTTTCTTCAATTTAAGTCTGAATTTGCAATAAGGAGTTCATGACCTGAGACGCAGTTAGCTCCCAGTCTTGTTTTTGCTGATTTTATAGGGCTTCTCCATCTTTGGCTGCAAAGAATATAGTTAATCTGATTTCGGTATTGACCATTGGTGATGTCCATGTGTAGAGTCATCTCTTGTGTTGTTGGAAGAGGGTGCTTGCTATGACCAGTGCATTCTCTTGGCAAACTCTGTTAGCCTTTGCCCTGCTTCATTTTGTACTCCCCAGCCAAACTTTGCTGTTACTCCAGGTTTCTTGATGTCCTATTTTTGTGTTCCAGTCCCCTAGGATGAAAAGGACATCTTCCTTTTTTGGTGTTAGTTCTAGAAGGCCTTGTAGGTCTTCATAGAACTGTTCAACTTCAGCTTCTTCAGCAGTTGTGGGAAATAATGCATCTAAAAACTGCTAGTATTCCACCTATACTCTATAGCATGACACATTTAAACACAGAGACCATTTAAAACTATTTTTAAGAACCATTTTAGCAAACAGATCTGTAATTGATATCTTTGTATTGATCAGTGATCAGATAAACACAGATGAATATTGCTTTATAATTATGTGTTGGGTTGGCTTAAAACTTTGATTGGGTTTTCCTATATGAGGGGAAATCTTTTTTCTGCTTTCCAAATATGAATTGCTTCCAACATGTCATTTTATTTACAGTGGTATATAGTTTGTTTTTTTTTTAATTTAATTTTATTTAGCTTTACAATATTGTATTGGTTTTGCCATATATCAAAATGAATCTGCCACAGGTATACATGTGTTCCCCATCTTGAACCCTCCTCCCTTCTCTCTCCCCATACCATCCCTCTGGGTCATCCCAGTGTTTTTCAGTAGTAGTTTTATATTATTTTTGTTCTCATACTGTAACTGAGGCCATTTGAGCTTCCTCCTATCCTGGACCCTCTTTTAAAAAACTATATACCATATACAGTGGTATATAGTGTGTGTGTGTATATATATATATATATACACACACACATATATATATATATATATATGGTATATACCATATACCACTGTATACCATTTACCATATACCATATACCATTTAGCTTCCTCCTATCCTGGACCCTCTTTTAAAAAACTATATACCATATACCACTGTATATGGACATCTTCTTTTTTTGTATATGGTATATAGTTTTTTAAAAAAGGGTCCAGGATAGGAGGAAGCTAAATGGCTTCAGTTACAGTATGAGAAAAAAAATAATATAAAACTACTATTGAAAAACATCTATGGAAAGCCAGCCTTCCCTTGAACTGAGTATAAGAAACAGCCATGAAGAGAAAATTGTCTACTATATCCCATGTTAATAATGAGTAGTTTACTAAATACAGAATAGTTCCTTCACAGATACTATTAAGTGTTCTAAGGAACTCAAAAAGAAAACTGTTACTCTAATTAATTTGTTTAGAGCACATTCCTTCTTAACATAACTTGGTTATTTCTGCCTTACCATGTCTGTGACATATGGCATCACTGAAAGTAAAACAGAGTAAATTCAGGGTCATTGCATAACAAACCACATTGCTGGATGCCCTTTCAATGAAATGGGTTAAAGGAGAAAATGATCATGCTTTGAAATGGTACAGTTCAAGATGATAAGTCAAATTTCAACAAATGGAATATTTATGTGAGCTCAGATCTTAAGTTTCAAATGAAGAAAGAAAAATTCATCCTGAAAACATGCCATCCTAGGGGGAAAATTTTTTTTTCATTATGCTTCCAAATAAGCCACAGTGAAGTAACATAGCAAGGCCTACAAAACTAAGAAGAGAAGAAAAAAAAGGCTGACAGAGCTAAATCAAAGAGTATTGATCGACAGGGATTTTCTCCTGATATTTCATTTCAGGATAAAAAATTCATGAAAAACTGTTTTCTTCTATTAAGGTCATCATGCCTTTGGAAACCTTTCCCATCTCCCTCAATATTTAGTGACTCTAAGAAATTTTATCGAACAGAATTATTTTTTATTCCATAATGCTAGTAAATGTGTTTTCATTTCTAAGATGACGTGGTGGTGGTGGTTTAGTTGCGCAGTCATGTCTGACTCTTGTGACCCCATGGATTGTAACCCACCAGGCTCCTCTGTCTGTGGGATTTTCTAGGCAAGAATATTGGAGTGGGCTGCCATTTCCTTCTCCAGTTCTAAGATGGTGGTGGATGCCAATGATTTTGTGTTCAACTCCTCACACAAGAGGGTAAACTCCTATAGATGGTAAACTGACCACAAGAGAGTACCTCTTAAGGGTAGCTATCTCAGGCCAGGCTGTTTGTCCATGGAGAAGATATTTTTAATTGGAGAAGCTTCTCAGTAACTTTAAATTTGTACATTTTAGATGGTGTCTACATGATCAGGCAACACTATGTGTAAGTACCTCAAAAACACATATACAACAAACAGTTCATGCAGTTCAATATATATTTTAAAAAAATCCAATCGAAAAATGGACAGAAGATCTACATAGATATTTCTCCAAAGAGGACATTTGGATGGCCAAAAAACACATGAAAAACTGCCTGACATCACTAAATGTTAAGAAAATGAAAGTCAAAACTACAGTGAGTATCCTCTCACATTGGTCAGAAGAGCCATCATCAAAAAGCCTGCAAATAATAAATGCTGGAGAGGGTGTGGAGAAAGGGAAACCCTCTTACACCGGTGGGAATGTAGGCTGATACAGCCACTATGGAGAACAGTGTGGAGGTTCTTTAAAAAACTAAAAACAGCTACCATATGACCCAGCAATTCCACTCCTGGGTGTATCAGATCAGATCAGATCAGTCACTCAGTCGTGTCCGACTCTTCGCGACCCCATGAACCACAGCACGCCAGGCCTACCTGTCCATCACCAGCTCCCGGAGGTCACCCAGACTCACACCCATCAAGTCAGTGATGCCATCCAGCCATCTCATCCTCTGTCGTCCCCTTCTCCTCCTGCCCTCAATCCCTCCCAGCATCAGAGTCTTTTCCAATGAGTCAACTCTTCGCATGAGGTGGCCAAAATACTGGAGTTTCAGCTTGAGCATCATTCCTTCCAAAGAAATTCCAGGGCTGATCTCCTTCAGAATGGACTGGTTGGATCTCCTTGCAGTCCAAGGGACTCTCAACAGTCTTCTCCAACACCACGGTTCAAAAGCATCAATTCTTCGGCGCTCAGCCTTCTTCACAGTCCAGCTCTCACATCCATACATGACCACAGGAAAGACCATAGCTTTGACTAGGCGAACCTTTGTTGGTAAAGTAATGTCTCTGCTTTTGAATATGCTATCTAGGTTGGTCATAACTTTCCTTCCAAGGAGTAAGCGTCTTTTAATTTCAGGGCTGCAGTCACCATCTGCAGTGATTTTGGAGCCCAGAAAAAGAAAGTCTGACACTGTTTCCACTGTTTCCCCATCTATTTCCCATGTAGTGATGGGACCAGATGCCATGATCTTCTTTTTCTGAATGTTGAGGTTTAAGCCAACCTTTTCACTCTCCACTTTCACTTTCATCAAGAGGCTTTTTAGCCCCTCTTCACTTTCTGCCATAAGAGTCGTGTCATCTGCATTTCTGAGGTTATTGATATTTCTCCCAGCAATCTTGATTCCAACTTGTGTTTCTTCCAGTCCAGCATTTCTCATGATGTACTCTGCATAGAAGTTAAATAAACATGGTGACAATATACAGCCTTGACGTACTCCTTTTCCTATTTGGAACCAGTCTGTTGTTCCATGACCAGTTCTAACTGTTGCTTCCTGACCTGGATACAGATTTCTTAAGAGGCAGATCAGGTGGTCTGGTATTCCCATCTCTTTCAAAATTTTCCATAGTTTATTGTGATCTACACAGTCAAAGGCTTTGGCATAGTCAATAAAGCAGAAATAGATGTTTTTCTGGAACTCTCTTGCTTTTTCCATGATCTAGCGGATGTTGGCAATTTGATCTCTGGTTCCTCTGCCTTTTCTAAAACCAGCTTGAACATCAGGAAGTTCACGGTTCACATATTGCTGAAGCCTGGCTTGGAGAATTTTGAGCATTACTTTACTAGCGTGTGAGATGAGTGCAATTGTTCAGTAGTTTGAGCATTCTTTGGCATTGCCTTTCTTTGGGATTGGGATGAAAACTGACCTTTTCCAATCTTGTGGCCACTGCTGAGTTTTCCAAATTTGCTGGCATATTGAGTGCAGCACTTTCACAGCATCATCTTTCAGGACTTGGAATAGCTCCACTGGAATTCCATCACCTCCACTAGCTTTGTTCGTAGTGATGCTTTCTAAGGCCCATTTGACTTCACATTCCAAGATGTCTGGCTCTAGGTCAGTGATCACATCATCATGATTATCTGGGTCTTGAAGCTCTTTTTTGTACAGGTCTTCTGTGTATTCTTGCCACCTCTTCTTAACATCTTCTGCTTCTGTTAGGTCCACACCATCTCTGTCCTTTATCGTGCCCATCTTTGCATGAAATGTTCCCTGGGTGTATATACAGATGAAAACAATTTGAGAAGCTTCATGCACCCCAATGTTCATTGCAACATTGTTTACAATAGCCAGGACTTGGAAGCAACCTAAATGTCCATATACAGAGAAATTAAGAAGATGCAGTACATATGTAAAATGGAATATTGCTCAGTCATAAAAAGGAGTGATTATTTCACCATTGCAGTGAAATGTCATAGATGAGACAGAGTGAAGTCAGAAAGAGAAAGAAAGACATATGTTATATCATTTATATGTGAAATCTAGAAAAGTGATGAACTTAGCAGAAATGAGTCACAGACATAGAAAACAAACTTATGGTTTCTAAGGTGGGAAGGGGAGGTGAAGTGAATTGAGAAATTGGGATTGGCATATATACAGTACTATGGATAAAGCAGATAACTAATAAGAACCTACTGTATAGCACAGAGAACTCTACTCAGTGCCCTTTGGTGACCTAAATGTGAAGGAAATCTAAAAAAGAGTGGACATATGTATATGTATAACAGATTCACTCTGTTATACAGCAGAAACTAACATAATATTTGTAAAAACATCTATCCTCCAATAGTCCCCAATAATCAGTCCTCCAATCCCATTGGTAGGACTGATGCTAAAGCTGAAGTTCCAGTATGTTGTTCACCTGATGCAAAGAACTAACTCATTGGAAAAGACCCTGATGCTGGGAAAGATGGAAGGCAGGAGGAAAAGGGGACAACAGAGGATGAGACAGTTGGATGGCATCACTGACTCAATGCACATGAGTTTGAGCAAACTCTGGGAGATAGTGAAGGACAGGGAACCCTGGCGTGCTTCAAGCCATGGGGTTGAAAAGAGCTGGACATGACTGAGAGACTGAATAACAACAATACTCCAATAAAAAATAAACACACACACACACGTACACACAATATTGCTTTGTATTTATATGATATGAACTATACAAATGCTCTTGTTTTTGTTGTTTAATCAAAGTTGTGTCCCACTCTTTCATGACCCCATGGAGTACAGCATGCCAGGCTGCTCTGTCCATAGGATTTCCCAGGCAAGAATACTGGGGTGGATTGCCACTTACTTCACTTACTTCATGGGATCTTCCCAACTCAGGAATTGAACCAGAGTCTCCTACATTGGCAGGTGGATTCTTTGCCACACCAGGGAAACCCCTGTACAAAAAAGGCCTACGTAAATTGGAATGTGATGGCAGGAAAAGAAAATGGCCCAAACTGCTTTTCTTTACTTTCTAATTGTGCTCAATATCAAAGTCTGTAATTGTATAGAGATTTTATTTATGTATTTTTTTTTTCTACATGAGGTTTTTATTCTTGAAAGTGAAAGCATCAGTGGAACACAGAAGAGCTCAGCAATAGGCTGAAGTACATATAAGAATTTAGTTATGACTAGAGTTTCCAATAAGAGAGAAAAAGGTGGATTATTAAACAAATGATGTTAGCAAAAACGGTTATCCAATTAAAAGAAAATAAAGGCAGACCCCTACTTCATATCACTGACAAAAATGTCTCACATAAATTGAATTTTTTAAGGAAAATGCAAATAAATAATAGAAAAATTAGGGAAGTCATTCACATAAGAAATCAGGATCATATGAGGAAGAAGAAATCTATTTAAAGAATAAAAATATTGAGGCAAAAGACACCATAACAAAGACATGACTAATATGGAAGGCCTTTTGTGGTACCATGACGTCTCAGTGGCAGGAGGGAAGAAGAGGCAGAATGCCTTGTCTTCTACCATCATCTTCTGTGCTGACATCTGCTGAGAAGCAGATCGTCCTGACTTCATTTGTAGCCCCATGCTCTGGGGGCTGCACTGCTACTCACAGAGGACAGCAAGGTCATGTTGAATCTGACTGACTCAGTTTCAGCTTCTTCCATAAAATCCAAATGTGACCGTCAGAGTAATGGCCCCTACAAACACGCCTACCTGTTAATCCCTGGAACCTGTGACTATGTTATCTTACATAGCAAGGAGAAATTTGCAAGTACGATTGTATCATGAATTTTTTAAACTGAGTAAAATTTAAAATCCATAAAATTTACCAATTTAGAGTATACAATTCAGTGGTTTTTAGTATATTCACTAAATATACTTTGCTGACAAAGGTCCTTCTAATCAAAGCTATGGTTTTTCCAGTAGTCATGTATGGATGTAAGAGTTGGACCATAAAGACAACTGAACACCAAAGAATTGATGTTTTTGAACTGTGATGTTGGAGAAAACTCTTGAGAGTCCCTTTGACAGCGAGGATATCAAACCAGATGATCCTAAAGGAAATCAGTCCTGAATATTCATTGGAAGGACTGATGCTGAAGCTGAAGCTCCAATACTTTGGCCACCTGATGCAAAGAGCTGACTTATTAGAAAAGACCCTGATGCTGGGAAAGACTGAAGGCAGGAGGAGAAGGAGCTGACTGAATGTAAGATGGTTGGATGGCATCACTGACTCAATGGATGTGAGTTTGAGCAAGCTCCAGGGATGTGAAGGACAGAGAAGCCTGGAGTGCTGCAGTCCATGGAGTCGCAAAGAGTTGGACACAATTAAGTGACTAAACAACAAGTATATTCACAAACTTGTGTAACCATCACCAAAATCAATTCTGGAATATTTTCATTATCTACCCCCCAAATTCCACATCCAATAGCAGTCACTATCCATTTCCCTCTGACTCTCTCAGTTCTTGCAAACCATTAATTTACTTTCTATAGATTTGCCTATACTAGATTTATGCATAAGTGGAATAATACAATATGTAGTCTTTTTGACTGGCTTTTTCCATCTAGCATAAAGTTTTCAACATTCATCCATATTGTAGCCTCTATCAGTATTTCATTCCTCTTTATTGCCATATAATATTCCATTGTTTAGTTATATCATATTTTATCTATCCATTTATTAGCTTATGGACATTTGGGTTGTCTCCACTTTATGGATATAAGACTAATGCTTTTATGAACGTCCATGAACAAGTTTTACATGACATTTTCTGATTTCCATGGGGTTGAGCCTAGATGTAGATTTTCTGGATCAGATGGTTTGCCAACTCTTTTCCAAGGAGCCAGCACTATTTTACATTATGACCAGCAGTGCATGAGGATTCCAGATTCTCCACATCCTCACTGACACTTGCTATTACCTGTCTTCTTGATTACAGCCGACCTAGTGGATGTGAAGTGGTATCTCGTTGTGATTTTGATAGGCAGTCTTCAAATGGATAATGACGTTGTGCATCTTCCCGTGTGCTTACTGGCCATTTATGTATTCTTTGGAGTAATATCTCTTCAGATCCCTCTTTGTCCACTTTTAACTGGGTCGTTTGTCATTTTATTGTTGAGTGGCAAGCATGTTTTATTTATTCTGGATATAGGTTCCTTGTCAGATATATGATATGCAAATATTTTTTTCCCATTCTGGTTTATCTTTTCATGTTACTGATGGGTTCTTTGAAGCACAAAAATCTTAAATTTTGGTGAAGTGCAATTTGTCTCTTTTTCTTTTGTCATTCATTATTTTGATCATATCTAAGAAGGTTTTAACTAACTGCATGTCATGAAGATTCATTCCCATGTTTAATTCAAATAGTTATATAATTTTAGCTCTTACATTTAGGTCCATGATCCACTAGGAATAATTTGTGTGTGTGTGATATAAGAAAGTGATTCAAATTAATTCTTTTGCTTCTATATATACAGTTGTCTATTTGTTGAAAAGACTACTCTTTCCCTACTGAATTGTCTTGGTACATTTGTTGAAAATCAAGTGAGTTACATCTATATTCTAAGAAAGTGAGAGGAAAGCACATTACAATGTAATGTGCATAGTGTGGTCTTATTTTAACAAAAACCCAATGTACCTTTATATGTGTGTGTATTTGTATTTATATATATGCCTGTTTATGCCATATTTGTATAGAGATGCATTTTGCATTCCTGCTTCCTGGCTGTTGTTCCATTCTCTTCAGATGTCCTAACGTCCCTGATGCACTGATAACAGTCAGTGCAGCCCCTGTTTGTATAATTGATAGTTACTTATTCCTAGCACTAGCAATGTTTATATTGCCCTTTGACATTTCAAAGGGCTTCCACCATGTCTAAAACTATTTTTAGCTGAATTTGCAATCTGGCCTCTCATACATTTCCTTTATGTACTCTCGCTTCTAGCCAATGAAAATTTTCATTTTCACAAGTTACAAGATATTTTTCTTTAGTACTCTTGCTGTACATCTAGCCAAATCACTTGTATGCTTTTAACCAGGCACTAGCGCCTCGCCTACCGCGACCAGTGCACTGAGAGCGCCTTGCCGGCTGCGCGGCGCACTGAGAGCTATGGCCGAGAGGAACTACCCCACGACCGAGGAAGGATGGCGGTAAGGACCGGCGCACTAAGCATGGCCGAGAGGAGCTACCCCATGACCGAGGTCAGGAAGGGTCGCGGTGAGGAGAGATCCCTCGTCCAAGGTAAGGTGCGATGGCTGTGCTTTGCTGGAGCAGCCGGGAAAAGACACCCCACGCCCAAGGTAAGAGACACCCAAGTAAGACGGTAGGTCTTGCAAGAGGGCATCAGAGAGCAAATACACTGAAACCATACTCACAGAAAACTAGTCAATCTAATCACACCAGGACCACAGCCTTGTCTAACTCAATGAAATTAAGCCATGCCCGTGGGGCTACCTAGGATGGGTGGGTCATGGTGGAGAGATCTGACAGGGTGTGGTCCGCTGGAGAAGGGAATGGCAAACCACTTCAGTATTCTTGCCTTGAGAACCCCATGAACAGTATGAAAAGGCAAAATGATGGGATACTGAAAGAGAAACTCCCCAGGTCAGTAGGGGCCCAATATGCTACTGGAGATCAGTGGAGAAATAACTCCAGAAAGAATGAAGGGATGGAACCAAAGCAGAAAGAATACCCAGCTGTGGATGTGTCTGGTGATAGAAGCAAAGTCCGATGCTGTAAAGAGCAATATTGCATAGGAACCTGGAATGTCAGGTCCATGAATCAAGGCAAATTGGAAGTGGTCAAACAAGAGACGGCAAGAGTGAATGTCGACATTCTAGGAATTAGCGAACTAAAATGGACTGGAATGGGTGAATTTAACTCAGAGGACCATTATACCTACTAGTGCGGGCAGGAATCCCTCAGAAGAAATGGAGTGGCTATCATGGTCAACAAGAGTCCAAAATGCAGTACTTGGATGCAATCTCAAAAACAACAGAATGATCTCTGTTCATTTCCAAGGCAAACCATTCAGTGTCACAGTAATCCAAGTCTATGCCCCAACCAGTAACGCTGAAGAAGCTGAAGTTGAACAGGTTCTATGAAGACCTACAAGACCTTTTAGAACTAACACCCAAAAAAGATGTCCTTTTCATTATAGCGGACTGGAATGCAAAAGTAGGAAGTCAAGAAACACCTGGAGTAACAGGCAAATTTGGCCTTGGAATACGGAATGAAGCAGGGCAAAGACTAATAGAGTTTTGCCAAGAAAATGCACTGGTCATAGCAAATACCCTCTTCCAACAACACAAGAGAAGACTCTATACATGGACATCACCAGATGGTCAACACCGAAATCAGATCGATTATATTCTTTGCAGCCAAAGATGGAGACGCTCTATACAACCAGCAAAAACAAGACCAGGAGCTGACTGTGGCTCAGACCATGAACTCCTTATTGCCAAATTCAGACTGAAATTGAAGAAAGTAGGGAAAACCACTAGACCATTCAGGTATGACCTCAGTCAAATCCCTTATGATTATACAGTGGAAGTGAGAAATAGATTAAAGGGCCTAGATCTGATAGATAGAGTGCCTGATGAACTATGGACTGAGGTTCGTGACATTGTACAGGAGACAGCGATCAAGACCATCCCCATGGAAAAGAAATGCAAAAAAGAAAAATGGCTGTCTGGGGAGGCCTTACAAATAGCTGTGAAAAGAAGAGAAGCAAAAAGCAAAGGAGAAAAGGAAAGATATAAACATCTGAATGCAGAGTTCCAAAGAATAGCAGGAAGAGATAAGAAAGCCTTCTTCAGTGATCAATGCAAAGAAATAGAGGAAAACAACAGAATGGGAAAGACTAGGGATCTCTTCAAGAAAATCAGAGATACCAAAGGAACATTTCATGTAAAGATGGGCTCGATAAAGGACAGAAATGGTATGGACCTAACAGAAGCAGAAGATATTAAGAAGAGGTGGCAAGAATACACAGAAGAACTGTACAAAAAAGAGCTTCACGACCCAGATAATCACAATGGTGTGATCACTGACTTAGAGCCAGACATCCTGGAATGTGAAGTCAAATGGGCCTTAGAAAGCATCACTACGAACAAAGCTAGTGGAGGTGATGGAATTCCAGTGGAGCTATTCCAAATCCTGAAAGATGATGCTGTGAAAGTGCTACACTCAATATGCCAGCAAATTTGGAAAACTCAGCAGTGGCCACAAGACTGGAAAAGGTCAGTTTTCATTCCAATCCCAAAGAAAGGCAATGCCAAAGAATGCTCAAACTACTGCACAGTTGCACTCATCTCACACGCTAGTAAAGTAATGCTCAAAATTCTCCAAGCCAGGCTTCAGCAATATGTGAACCGTGAACTTCCTGATGTTCAAGCTGGTTTTAGAAAAGGCAGAGGAACCAGAGATCAAATTGCCAACATCCGCTGGATCATGGAAAAAGCAAGAGAGTTCCAGAAAAACATCTATTTCTGCTTTATTGACTATGCCAAAGCCTTTGACTGTGTGGATCACAATAAACTATGGAAAATTCTGAAAGAGATGGGATTACCAGACCACCTGATCTGCCTCTTGAGAAATCTGTATGCAGGTCAGGAAGCAACAGTTAGACTGGTCATGGAATAACAGACTGGTTCCAAATAGGAAAAGGAGTACGTCAAGGCTGCATATTGTCACCATGTTTATTTAACTTCTATGCAGAGTACATCATGAGAAATGCTGGACTGGAAGAAACACAAGTTGGAATCAAGATTGCTGGGAGAAATATCAATAACCTCAGATATGCAGATAACACCACCCTTATGGCAGAAAGTGAAGACGGGCTAAAAAGCCTCTTGATGAAAATGAAAGTGGAGAGTGAAAAAGATGGCTTAAAACTCAGCATTCAGAAAATGAAGATCATGGCATCTGGTCCCATCACTACATGGGAAATAGATGGAGAAACAGTGCAAACAGTGTCAGACTTTCTTTTTCTGGGCTCCAAAATCACTGCAGATGGTGAGTGCAGCCCTGAAATTAAAAGACGCTTACTCCTTGGAAGGAAAGTTATGACCAACCTAGATAGCATATTCAAAAGCAGAGACATTACTTTGCCAACAAAGGTTCGTCTAGTCAAGGCTATGGTCTTTCCTGTGGTCATGTATGGATGTGAGAGTTGGACTGTGAAGAAGGCTGAGCGCCTAAGAATTGATGCTTTTGAACTGTGGTGTTGGAGAAGACTCTTGAGAGTCCCTTGGACTGCAAGGAGATCCAACCAGTCCATTCTGAAGGAGATCAGCCCTGAGATTTCTTTGGAAGGAATGATGCTCAAGCTGAAACTCCAGTATTTTGGCCACCTCATGCAAAGAGTTGACTCATTGGAGAAGACTCTGATGCTGGGAGGGATTGGGGACAGGAGGAGAAGGGGACAACAGAGGATGAGATGGCTGGATGGCATCACTGACTCGATGGATGTGAGTCTGAGTGACCTCTAGGTGTTGGTGATGGACAGGGAGGCCTGGTGTGCTGCAGTTCTTGGGGTCGCAAAGAGTCGGACACGACTAAGCGACTGATCTGATCTGTGGGTCTAAACTTTTCACCTTAACATAAATTAATGGCAGAAAAAAAGATCATGTTAAGATAAATAAACAGGTTGAAAAATTTAAAAAGGAAAAAAATTGGCTGAGTGGCCATGATATAAGCCATAAAAAGCATGAGAAGGAACACTGATATTTACAAGCCTAAAGCTACTTTGCCAACAAAGGTCCATCTAGTCAAAGTTATGGTTTTTCCAGTAGTCATGTATGGATGTGAGAGTTGCACTATAAAGAAAGCTGAGCACCAAAGAGTTGATCCTTTTGAACTGTGGTGTTGAAGAAAACTCTTGAGAGTCCCTTGGACTACAAGGTGATCAAACCAGTCAATCCTAAAAGAGATGAGTCTTGAATATTCATGAAAGGACTGATGTGAAGCTGAAACTCCAATACTTTGGCCACCTAATGTGAAGAACGGACTCATTAGAAAAGACCTTGATGCTGGGAAAGATTGAAGCCAGGAGGAGAACGGTGTGACAGAGGATGAGGTGGTTGGATGGCATCACTGACTCGATGGACATGATTTTGAGCAAGCTTTGGGAGTTGGTGATGGACAGGGAAGCCTGCCATGCTGCAGTCCATGGGGTCACAGAGTTGGACATAACTGAGTTACTGAACTGAACTGAAAGCTAGAGAACAATATGGAATGGTTACTCTGACAGCTTTACTCCTTTATCATGCTCTCTGGATTACATTGGGTGATCAACCACAACAAAAATCTATTTATTGTGCTGTTTGGGGGTACTGCAATGGATCCATTTATCTAGGTGCTAAACTCTGGGAAATTACCATCTTAATCAACCATTCAAAGTGGAATATGTTAGTCTGAAAATTGCAAACTTTTTAATGATTAACTAATTCATATTAGCCATTTGGTAAACTATTTAACTCTTTGCAAATGGCCCTTATAATACCCACATAACTAAGCAACCATTTTTTTGTAAGTTATACACGTAATACTCCACCCATGTCTGCATAAACTAAGATTATACATGCTGGCAGTTCTCCCTACCACCAAAACATACTTTTTCTACATTAAATATTTCCCATTAGAAATAAACCAACTTATAACCTACTGCTGATCCAGTAATATCTATCCTCCACCACTGAGTATTTCACAGAATTTGGTTATACTTACAAAGTAATATTCTGCTACCATTCAGTCATGTTTTCTCAAACTAACATTGTGAAGTGGTTGTGGTTTTACAAGGAAAAAAAAAAGATGTCTAAGTAAATGTTTACATTGTCTCTCTCTCTCTTATACACATGCAAAAACACATACAATTTTGCCTTAGAACCTGGCATCTAGGATACAAATTATTCATTATAAAAATCACCAGGTGTCCATTTTATAACATATTAAGTTACAAGAACAAAAATCAAAATCTATAAGAAGATAGTTTAGCCTGCTTAACATTCACTAAATATTGTTTACCTGTCATTGACAAGTCTCCTAAGCAGATGTCAACAAAACTGCTTGCTCTGATTCAACTCAAAATTTTGCTGAACATGTATTAGGTGACAGGAAACACAAAGACAAAGATATGCTCTCTACTGTCAAGTTTAGTTGCAAGACAGACATGTACACACTGAGAATGGTTTAGAGACTGAATAGGATGATACGGAACCAAAATGTAGGAGGTGATTTATTCTATTTAGGTAGGGGTAAGGTATAGAGGGAGGGTGGGGAGTCATGAAGGATTACTAGAATAGATAACGTTTAAGCTAGATCTTGACTTTCCAGATGAGTGTGATTTCACCAGGAAGAAAATGAGGACAATGAAACAAAGAGGACAATAAGGAAAAAATAAGAATTAATATAACCATTTATAATAAACATAAAATTAGATAGTATATTCATAGAATCCTAAATAGAGAGCCAGGATGTATTTATGAAAAGGATATGCTGGGAAAGATGGTAGAGCTCTTCTGGGAAGTGTTCAATTCATCATTAGAAAAAAATCCATGTGTTCCTATGTGATGAACTTCTGACCTGTGCTTATGCACCATTGGAACTAGCAAGGGACAGAAATGAGGCAGGAAGCAAAACGAGAACAGGAGGCAACCTCTGGATACACTGAGTGCACTGAGTGACGGGATCAAGACAACTCAGTGAGCGACCCTGGTAGGAGGCCTGTAGAATCAATGGAGGGAGGAGAAAATAAATAAATCAGAGAAAGCAAAAGGGAACTCAGAGGTTCCTGGATGATATCACAAGCAGACCTTTGGCTACTTGCCCTCCTAAAAATAGAAACATCACCAGAGACATTTGGCAGGATGTCAATGACCCTGAGCTCAGAGTTCAGGGAAGAATTCTTCAGTTGGAAATGCTTGAAATCAGGGGTGAATGACTGTTTTAATAACAGGCAACATGATTTAGTGTTCAGAGTTTAGGCTCAGGCCACCACTTTCTGTTGGACTTAGAATAAGCAATTTAATCTCTGTTTACCTTTGTTTTTTCATTTCTAAAATGGGGAAATAATAGTATCTACCTCACAGGACTGTTAACATAGATTAGAATGTTAGCATGTGTAAAGAACTCAGAACAGCCAGGATCCAGGCAGAGAAACCAAACCCTAGGAACCTATTTTCAAGTATGTTGGATGTGCTGAAAGATTAAACAGGGGACAATGAAGCAATTCAGACATTAACAAACAGAGAAAGTCTCTCTGCCCTATAGGTCTGGAAGCAAAGGGAGGAAGTAGTTTTAACAGTACTTAAGAGCTAGAGCTTTCTGGAAGAAGCTGGAACCATAAGAAAGACATAGTGACTTCTGGATATTCTACTGGAAACATACATAAATATGAGGATATAGCCTGGCTCTAGACCTGCAGCCTTCTGCCAGTGTCTATTTTCTGAAATGTGTTAGAAGTCAGTTGGTAACAGAGTCTAGAAAATATAGTTATCTGGGAAAGTAGGAGGGCAGGAAATAGATCTGATACCAAGTAGTCAAGTCACTGGAAGTTCCCTCAATAGATGTTAGCAGCTGTTATTATATTTTATGTTTGATCTGGGATACAGCAGTCACTTTGCTTCCCTCTACCCAGGAAATGATAATCCTGGGCTGATTCTAGATTCTTCGGTGAGAAGCTTCCAGTTATAGCTATAAATAAATTCTGAAATTTGGACTAAAAGTCAATGCCAGAGGAATCAGACAGTAGCTGACATCATGAGACTGGCCATAGAGTACATGGAGAAGGTAAAGAAAACGTGAAGATGAAGCATTAGGAAACACTGACATTTAAAAGAAAGAGGAAGATACAAATCAGAAATGGAGCATAATTTGTAAAACACTGAATCACTGTGATATACAACTGAAACTAATAAAATATTATAAATCAACTATACTTCAATTTCTAAAAAGCATCCAAATTGAATAAGAAGTAAAATTGCCTTCATTTGTAGATGACATAGTATATACTTAAAGATTCCATTAAAAAACCTACTAGAGCTAATAAACAAATCCACTAAATTTGCAGGATTCAAAAATAGTATACAAAAAAGCAGTTGTGTTTCTACGAACTATCAGAAAGAGAAATTAAGAAAACAACCCCATTTACAATAGCATCAAAAGAATAAATACCCAAGAATAAACTTCAACAAGGAGGTGAAAGATCTGTACACTGAGAATTATAAGACATTGTCGAAAGAAACTGAAGAAGGCACAAATAAATGGAGATATTCCATGTTCATGGATTAGAAAAAATGAGTTCTGGAGCTCTAAGGTACAACCTGGTGATTATAGTTAGTAATACCATATTATGTATCTGAAGTTGCTAACAGAGTAGGTCTTAAATATCCTTACCAGAAAAAAAGGAGTACTTATGTGATGTGATGTTGGTGTTAGCTGATGCTATGGTGGTAACAATTTGGCAACATATGGGTGTATCAAATCAACACACTGTATACTTTAAACATACAGAAAGTTATATATGTCAATTATATCTCAAGAAATCTGGAAAAAAAATACACAGAGGATCCTTTTGTCATCCCTTTCTTGAACTCCTATTACATTAATTGTTGAAATTGAACAGTTTTATTGTCTCTGATATTTTCAGATATACTAATTTTTTTGTTCCCAGATTTCAGCCTTGATTACTAGGATTAGATCTTATGTTTATTTTACAGTCATCACCTTCCCAATGTGCCCAACATACATTTAGCAGTCATTGAATAGTTCAGGGGTGAGAACTTCTAAAGAAGATAGTTTCTCTTGGTAACTAAATAATAGATCTAGAAGCCCCTGAGGATATCCAATTACTCTGCCCTTTTCCTCCAACTCTGAAATTAAAGAAATCTCTGCTTTCTTCTGCCTAACTCATTGAGCTTACTTAGCTCCTACTGTTCCCCTATGAAGGTAATTAGACTGAGGAATAGAGTTAGATGTGATGAAGCAGAACTAAGCAAGACTGAACAACTATATGCCTTACCTTCATCTTATTTGTTCAACTATAGCCAGCCCCACTTCCAACCTGACTATATCTACTGCTATGATTATCAGTCACTGCTTTTATACTTCAACTGTCAGGAAAGCCATATGTATAGAAATCCAGCCTTACATTCCTAGTTCTCTGTTCAGAAAAAGGCATGGGATATGGATGATGGACTAGATTTCGAATTCTATTTTTGTCACTTACTAGCTGAGTGACCCATGGGGTTGCAAAGAGTCGGACACGACTGAGCGACTTTGCTTTCACTTTTCACTTTCATGCATTGGAGAAGGAAATGGCAACCCACTCCAGTGTTCTTGCCTGGGGAATTCCAGGGATGGGGGAGCCTGGTGGGCTTCCATCTATGGGGTCACACGGAGTCGGACACGACTGAAGTGACTTAGCAGTAGCAGCAGCAGCAGCTGAGTGACTGTATATTCCTGGGTATACAGGAGTATACAAGAGTACTGGAATGGGGTGCCATTGCCTTCTCCGATATTCGTTTCCTAGGGATGCCATAATAAAATATCATAAACTTGGGACTTCCCTGGTGATCCAGGGGTTAAGAATCTGCCTTGAAATGCAGGGGACATGGGCTCAATCCCTGGTCAGGGAACCAAGATCCCACATGCCTCAGAGCTACTGAGTCCATGCAGCACAACCAGAGAGTCTGTGCTTCACAATGAAAGATGCCACAAGGCACGACCAAGATTCTATGTGCCACCAAATAATTGTTGTTATTGTTCAGTCATTCAGTTGTATCCAACTCTTTGCGACCCCATGGACTGCAGCATGCCAGTCTCCCTGTCCTTCCCCATCTCCCTGAGCTTGTTCAAACTCATGTCTATTGACTCAGTGATGCCATCCAACCATCTCATCCTCTGTCGCCCACTTCTCCTTCTGCCCTCAATCTTCATAAATAAAGAAATATTTTTGTAATATATCATAGATGTGGAGGTCTAAAACAACAGAAATTCATTATCTCACAGTTCTGGAAGCCAGAAGTCTAAAATTAGAATGCCAGAAGGCACATGCCCCCTCTGAAGTCTGTAGGGGAATCATTCATTGCCTATTCCTAGCTTCCAGTGGTCTAACTAGTCTGAAAGCAAACACCTTCCCTCCAGATGGGAAGTTATTCAGCGGGTAGCTCCATTGTGTTCAGCCCCTCGTTTCACTTTCATTCAAGCAAGCAAAAGGCTAAAGAGAGGACGCCTTCTTTCCTTCAGACAGTGAAGTTTCTTGCTCAGCTCACTTTCCATCTCTAAGTTAGAAAAAAGGCAGGGGTTGCTGGACACGAGGGTTTGCTGTTCATGTGAAGCAGTAGCACCTTCCAGGTTTTATAAATCTGAAACAATCTTGTTGTCTTTTCTGTAATTAGGATGTAAGCCAGCCCATGTCAGGCTGACTCATTCAGCGACCCAGGCACCGTGACTGCTCCAGAAATGTGGTGCCGAGTCTGTGGCATAAATAGAACAAAGGAAAGATTTTCGTGAGAGAAAACCTTGAAAGCCAAGAAATGATAACCTTTTCTCACACTGAGGGGTGGGGGCAGGAGAGTAGTAAAACAGCAAACAAACCCAGGTCCTTCCTTAGGCTTTCCTGTCTTCAAAGGGATTCTGGGTCCATGTGCGTTCCTTCCCAGGCATGGCCTGACAATGTTAAAACTGCCTAGCGGGCTCCCCATACCATCAGACACTTACCAGGTTGTTAGTTTATGTCCCTAGAAGACAACTATCCTAACCTAGTACCTCTTTCCTCCCATGTTCATGCACAAGGAACCTTGTAAAGAGTTTATAGAACTTGACCATTTGCGTATCCTCTAGGCTTACTCCTCCACTGAACAAGAGGCAGTCTTGGAGAGAGAAGCATCTTTCTAGGAAATAGGACACACAGGATAGAGTCACTGTCCCTTATGTGGTGAGTGGCTGTCACACGTTCCTCCTTTCTTCTCTGAAGCCTTTCCAAATTAACCTTAAATGTGCTTGTCACTGAACCACTGGCATCACTTAGCTAAAATTCTCTGAAACTTGGCATTCAGTTGAGTATATCTTTCCTTTTCTCCTTTGCCTTTCGCTTCTCTTCTTTTCTCAGCTCTCCTCAGACAACCACTTTGCCTTCTTGAATTTCTTTTTCTTGGGGATGGTTTTGGTCACTGCTTCCTGTACAAGGTTATGAACCTCTGTCCATAGTTCTTTAAGCACTCTGCCTACCAGAGCTAATCTCCGGAATCTACTTGTCATCTCCAAAGTATAATCATAAAGGATTTGATTTAGGTCATGCCTGAATTGTCTAGTGGTTTTCCCTACTTTCTTCAACTTAAGCCTGAATTTTTCAATAAGGAGCTCATGATTTGAGCCACAGTAAGCTCAGAGTTGGGCCATAAAGAAGGCTGAGTACCGAAGAATTGATGCTTTCAAACTGTGGTGCTGGAGAAGACTCTTGAGAGTCCCTTGGACTGCAAGAAGATAAAACTAGTCAAATCTAAAGGAAATCAACCCTCTGAATATTCATTGGAAGGACTAATGTTGAAACTGAAGCTCCAACACTCTGGTCACCTGATGCAAAGAGCTAACTTATTGGAAAAGACCCTGTTGCTAGGAAAGACTGAGGGCAGGAGGAGAAGGGTATGGCAGACCATGAGATGGTTGGATGGCATCATTGGCTTGATGGACATGAGTTTGAACAAACTCCAGGAGATAGTGAAGGACAAGCAAGCCTGGCGTGCTGTAGTCCATGGGAGAGCCCATACAAAGAGTCAGACACAACTGAGCAACTGAACAACAGCTAATATTAATAAGTGACATTGTCACACAGTCACCTCTATTAGTTTGTACTTCGTTCTCTACTCTGCTTCCTCTGTGAGTACTTTGCTTTCCTGTTGCAGCTCTTAGTCCCCTCAGCCTTGTAGCATAGCTCAGGTGTGAAAGCCTATATCTCTCATTATATTATAAATCCCTTAATATAAGGGATTCTGTGCACCACTCATCACCTCCTCCCAAAAGCCTTGCATCTTGCTCAAAAATTCTTGTTGAATAAAAGATATAGAGGTGCTTTTATGGGATTTTTTTTTCATTTAATATGTCCATGAATTCTTGACAGACATTGCTTTTCTTTGGAAACACCGATTTCCAGTATGCCATGCTCTTCTTCCCTTCTATCAACACACCCATAAACACACACATTCACACTTTGTAGTTCAAGAAAAACTATCAACCAGTTAATAAATATTTCATGAGCTACACCCAATAAGACCCCAGCTCTGTTGCTCCTTGATATGTATTATCTTTCTGATGTAAACACACATATGCATTTAAAGAATGAAGAAAGCAAAAACAACAATAACAATAAAAATCAAATAGCCAAAAAAGACAAAATCTGCTATATTACTCCTGGAATTCCAGGAAGCAATCCTAATGCTACCTCCATATAAGAATAAATGAGGGGACTTCCCTGGTGGTCCAGTGGTTAGGTATCCATTGCTACCTTTACCCTTAGAAATACCCCAGGACCCTTTCGCTTCTTTAGAAGAATTTGAGGGTAGAATAAGCCTTTCCTTCAGAGAGGCATTCAAACCTCAACAGGGAATGAGAGGCTCTACAATTAACTGAAGAAAAGAGAGAATGGTTAGCCGGTCAGATTCTAGCAAGGGTAGAGGATTTACCCCTCCATTACCCTGCCATGGGCTTAAATAAAGTAAAGCTGGCCATGTAGATACCTGGTAAAAGGGCACTCTAGGAAGAAGAAAGAACAAAGGCAGAGTCCCTCAGAGGGGAGCTGGTTAGCATATCTGAGCAAGAGAAATGGAGTCAGCACAGTTGGAGAGGAATGGGAACAGGAAAGAGATAAAGGGGAACCAAATAAGGGCCTTGCATGGTGAATGACCCTTTAGAAACCAAATGTTGAAACAATGCACTATGTTCAATGCACTGTGAAGTTCTTTTAAAGCATTTTTATTTACTTAAAAACTTTTTTCATAAGACAATTTTATTCCCCTGTATATACTCTATATATGTATATTGGTATATCACTTCACTGTTTATGAAGCAGTAACCTATCATTTCAAATTATCATGGCAGTCCTTTGAATCTTTGGTTTCAAATTAGTTATTATTCCCTTCACTATTCTGCTTCCAATAACTATAAAAGGTCACTTTGGATGTCAAATAGGCAGTTGAAAATACCGCCTGAGATTCTGTAGTTTAATACAGGCATATGAAGCCCGGACATCAGGAGTACTGGGCTCTGAGGCTGCTCTGCAAACCTTAAGCTGTCCCTTCACCTTCTGTGCCTCACTTTGTTGTTGTTGCTCAGTTGCCAAGTTGTGTCCAACTTTTCTCAACTCCATGACTGCAGCATGTGAGGCTTCTCTGTCCCTCACCATCTCCCGGAGTCTGCCAAAGTTCATGTCCATCGAATGAACATGTGCCTCAGTTTATGCATCTATAAACCAGGGAGGCTTGACCAGATCACTGGTTTCCAAATCTGGCTAAGCACCAAAACTATCTGAAGGCCTTAATAAATGTAATCCTCTTGATCCCCCCTCCCAGAATATCTGCCAGGGGATGAAGATCAAAATCTGTATTTTAAAACTCTCCAGGTGATTCTGATGAGAAGTCAGGTCTGGAAATCTCTAAACCAGATGATGTTTTAAGTTCCTGCTTGCTCTAAAACTATGAATAAACCATATTTTTCTTTTGTATCCATTGCTTTTTGTGCAAATCAGTCTTTAGACCCAGACACTGGGTTCCTCTCTGTGGCCTGGAGAAAACAGACTTGGATGGTAAGATTAGCAAGACCTCAGAATTAATGGCTTTGACTATATTCTGGGCCAACAGGACCACATGAGAGCATAGTTTTCTTTTCTTTATTTTCCAACAGTAGACTTAAGTAAAAGAACTCACATATTTTCCAGAAGAGTCTAACTGTTCTCATCAATGTAAGGGTTTATTACTATTATTTTCATTTGTTAACATTTCCAGTTAGACTCTAAAAGCCATCTAAAATATGGAAGAAACAATGTCTTGTGTCTTATTTAATAAAATACACTAAAATGATAAAATCAAGATATGTAGTTTTCAATAAATTACTGATGCACAGATTGTGTTAAGGAGAAAGCAACAAAGACAAGGAAATAGGCACCTAACCATTACAAATTTTAAAGTTTAGTTTTATTTTATTTTTCTTTTTAGTTCAAATAGGAATTTTTCAACTTCTGGAAAATCAAACTAATAACCCAACTCAAAAAAAGAGTAATATATAAACCAAGAAGCTAATTTTTTGTTTGATACAGCAAAGGACATAACATAGCTTAGGAAGTCTAATACTTTAAAGTCTACCAGGAATTGAATAAGTGTAATTAACTAATCCTAAAGAGATCAGCCCTGGGATTTCTTTGGAAGGAATGATGCTAAAGCTGAAACTCCAGTATTTTGGCCACCTCATGCGAAGAGTTGACTCATTGGAGAAGACTCTGATGCTGGGAGGGATTGGGGGCAGGAGGAGAAGGGGACGGCAGAGGATGAGATGGCTGGATGGCATCACTGACTCAATGGATGTGAGTCTGGGTGACCTCTGGGAGTTGGTGATGGACAGGTAGGCCTGGCGTGCTGCGGTTCATGGGGTTGCAAAGAGTCGGACACGACTGAGCGACTGATCTGATCTGATTCTTTCTTTTCTCCCTGTAAGTCACTGATTACACAGTTTAAGACTCAGTTTTAAGACAAAACCTAAAAGTCTTTCACTGGGGACTCCTCTCCAGATTCACATTGCCCAATCACCTTCTGGGCTAATGAGTGATTTTGTTGTTGTTGTTATGTTTAATCACTCGGTTGTGTCCTCATGGATGGTAGCCCGCCAGGCTCCTCGTCCATGGGCTGTCCCAGGCAAGAATACTGGAGTGTGTTGCCATTTCCTTCTCCATGGATGAGTTATTTTACCAACCATAAATCCACTGTTACTAAATCCAGGCTGCAGTTCTTCATCATACTCACAATTATAACATGAAAACAGTTGTCTTTCTAAAATCATGATACTCAATATTCATCTATTTGTTTAACAAGAATTCTATAAGTTAGACAGATAAAATTATGACTCAGTCTCCAACTGCTTTGAACATTCAAGAAGAGAAGGCACATAAGCAAATAACTTGATAGTGCAATTAGTGTATTAAAAAGCAAAATTCTGCAGTGCATCAGGGATCATGGCAAAAGGGATATTTGAAGTAAGTCTTGAGAAGTCAGTAGCATTTGCCCTGTAGTCAAAGGAGAAAAGCCCTTCCAACAGAAAGCATGGAACAAAAAGCTCTTGAAGGCATGATGGGAATACACTTGAGGAGACAATATGAGCTGGGTGATGGCTGTGAAGAGCTGGTTAGTATTTCCACTATAGCTTTTTCAGTGTGACACTTATGATATCTTCTTTTTATATGTCTTCCTTTCTAGAATTAAAGCCCCTGAAACACTAACAAATTCTTTGAAAGTATCTTCTTCTTCAGTTCAGTTCAGTTCAGTCACTCAGTTGTGTCCGACTCTTTGCGACCCCATGAATCACAGCATGCTAGGCCTCCCTGTCCATCACCAACTCCCGGAGTTCACTTAAACTCATGTCCATCGAGTTGGTGATGCCATCCAGCCATCTCATCCTCTGTCGTCCCCTTCTCCTCCTGCCCCCAATCCCTCCCAGCATCAGAGTCTTTTCCAATGAGTTAACTCTTCGCGTGAGATGGCCAAAGTACTGGAGTTTCAGCTTTAGCATCATTCCTTCCAAAGAATACCCACGACTGATCTTCTTTAAAATGGACTGGTTGGATCTCCTTGCAGTCCAAGGGACTCTTAAGAGTCTTCTCCAACACCATTTGCCATTCCCTAGTATTCTGATCAAACATCATAGTCCAGAATATCAAATCCTTTTATTAATCCCACTACATAATCAGTGTCCACTTCCCATCTCCTACTTCTTTCTGATTCTACCTACCTCCCCCATTTGCACAAGTTATTTTTCTGCAAAGAATTTCAAAGTCAATTAAAATACATTTTAGTCTTCTTAATGATTACATTAATATTCTGAGGAATAGCAAATTGGTAGTACTAATCCCAGGAATGGGGGAGCCTGGTGGGCTGCCATCTATGGGGTCACACAGAGTCAGACACGACTGAAGTGACTTAGCAGCAGCAGCAGTACTTGATAGATTTCATAAAAGTTAAGTATTAGACATATATTTAGTATTTCACTCAAGTTCAGACTTTGATAGAAAAGAAACTGATTTTTAATCAATGAAACTTTAATTTAGCTGATTATTCCTCTTAGAAGCCTAGTTGTTTAAACCCACAGGCCCTCATATAAGTACCATCAGCCTTTGATTATAGTTTATATAAATAATATGATTTTAGAAAGAAATAGCCTTGAAAATGCTAGAATTTTATAAAATTCAAAATTATACTATAACACTAATTGTCCACTCAAAGTTTGAATGGGCTTCCTTGGTGGCTCAGCTGGTAAAGAATCTGCCTGCAGTGTGGGAGACTTGAGTTCGATCCCTGGGTTGGAAAGATCCCCTGGAGAAGGGAAAGGCTAACCACCCCAGTATTCTGGCCTGGAGAATTCCATGGACTGTATAGTGCATGGGGTCACAAAGAGGCAGAGATGACTGAGTGATTTTTGCTTCACTTCACCCCTAATTTGGTCCTGAATGAATCTGCCAGTTTTGTTACCAGTGGCAGGACATGAGAGCTGGCAGGTCCAAGCATGTTCACTTCCACACCCTCACACGTGCTCAATTAAAAATGACAGAGGCTTTCTTCTTCCAAATTAAAAACATGTGAAAGAATTGAGGTGGAATGTCCCCCCCACCCCCCGACCCCGACCTCAGCCCTGTCTGTAGCATGGCCTTGATTGGTTATCCTGATATTTGTCATGAAAAGTCACATAATCAGACCTGGAGGGTTTTAGAAACATAAGACTTTCTCAGGCCATGCTCGATTTTGGTTTTATCTGAGCTGCTGCCTTCTTTGTTATCATCTATTTGTACATGTTTTTAAATAATTTTCTTTTGATTGGGGCAGCTAAAAGCTTTTAGTTAAGAATATCTTTAATTTTTTTAATTTTTTCATTTTAAATTTAAAAATAATTTTAAATACAGGAGTTCTGGAATATTTTTATTTGAAAGATCTTGTTTGTTTCTGAGCACCCCTGTCTCATAAAGTTCCTTACTGCCAACAGAAAATGATCACATCAGAACCAGATCCATCTGTCCTCAAGTAACAGACATTGGCAGACACATTACATTCTGAGACTGTTTGTCAGCCTTTGGCTGGTAGGGTTTAAATTCCGATTTACACTGGCTGCTCCAGAGATAAGACTTACATCACAATCACTGAGATGGGCTCTGACTCTCCTCACACAGACTGACGGAGAAGTGGGAGAGAATGGTCAGGCAGAGAGTGAGAATACAGTTAAAAATTCAATGATAATAAAAGATATTTACAGAGGGTGTGTGTTATGTATATATATATATATATGATACATATATATATATATATATATATATATATATATATCTTCTTCATTTCATCAATTTCCTTTACTTTATCTTAAATTACCTAAGTGTTACTTGCTCAGAATGAGGTCACAGTGTAACGTAGATTCTATAAGCCCAGCAGGAATATAGAATTTTACTAATTTTTTTATGAAGCCTTGAAAACCTATTTGTGGAATTTACCCCAATAAAATTACCTTTTTTTTTTGACCATGCCACACAGCCTGTGGGATCTTGGATACCCAACCAGGGACTGAACCTGGGCAACAGCAGTGAAAGCCCCGAATCCAAACCACTAGGACACCAGGGAACTCCTTAAAATGACATATTCAGAGGCAGAAATAAGAAAACAAATTTAAACTTTATGGCTCACATTGCCTTAAATTCACATAACTTCATATTCTTGTTAGTGTGCCTTTCCAATGTTTTTTTTAAATCATGAATATGATAGTATTAACATATATCATATCATAATTTATCATGAATATAACACATTATCAATGTTATGATAATGCACATTTGGGCAAATGAAGAGTATACATGTCAGATTGCTCACTATGGGGAACACTGATTAGATGGGAATTGGTTTAATGTTTGAGGTACACTGTACTCTGCTAAGCAAAATCAGTCCACTTCATCCATCAAATTAATCATTTCTTCCTCTTTGGCACCCTGTATTTGGCTGCCCTTCTATTCTCTCATGATTTTCCTTAGAAACCTGCTAAAAAAAAAAAAAGAAGATGGATATTCAACAGTAATAGAGTTTTAAAGGTAAGGCCTTAAAGGCCACTCCTGTCTGTAATGAGACTAGGCTTAGAAAAGAGCCTAGGATGACCATGATCTCTTTATAGATGTCTTATCTTGGTCTATGTCTCAGTTTGTTCCCAGGATGCCTCACCAGCCATTTGGGTTAGGCTTATTCAAGTCTCTTAGTCCACGTCATAAAAAAATATTCTTGCCTTAACCCCATACCAGAGTGTTTATCTTTCACTAGTCCTTCCATTTCCATCAAAGACCACAGAATTACCTCCTTTGAGTACCTCAGGAGCAGATCCAGGGCCCTGTACTCTTTGAATTGAGATCATTCTGCACTCACTCTGCAGCTATCTCTTTGCATTCAAAAACTGAATGCTAGGGGAAATAATCAGATTCCACATTTGCTTTCTCCCTAACAAACTACCTTTCTTGCAAATTTTGATTCTTTTATCTGGCTAGGCAGTCCCTAGTCAGTTAGTTTCTATTGTTGGTCAGTTACACACTTAGATGAATCATGGCTCCTCATCTATTTTTCCTGGCCCAGATTAATTGTCATGTAATCAGAACCACGCTATTCCTCTCATTCTGTGTCTACCTTTTTTTCCTTCTCTCACATGACAGCTTCTCTTGATGCCCTCAAAAGAAGACTTACTCCCTGTTACAGACTGAATGAACGCGTCTCCCTAAAATTCATACAGTGAGCCCTAACCCCCAATATGATGATGTTTGGTGGGAGGGACTTTGAAAGATAATTAAGCTTAGATGAAATCATGAGGATGGTGTCCCCATGATGAGATCAGTGCCCCAATAAGAAGGGGAAGAGAAGTAAATCTCTGCTTAAGTCACCCCATCTATGCAGATGTTGTGACACCCTGAGCAAACCAGGATACTCCCGTCACCCTCTCCACTAAGACTCCCGTGACTGATTGCTTCCTCAGGTTCATCACTACTATTTGGAAAGCTGACTTTCTCTGTCCAGGGGTCTAGAGAGGACTTTCCAATATCACTTCATTACTTTTTACCAGACATTCTATTTGAACAAGTTTTTGTTTTAATGTATAAATCTTGCCATGGAAATGTATATGGCATTTCATCACCCCTACTGTTCCCTTTTATACCAAGCCAACCCTTCAGATGATCATTTCAGGCTCACTTTCCTCAAGGAATATTCCCTGATGGTTCCTTCCATTTTAATCTTTCCATTTTCTAAACTCCTCTATTATTATCATTTACACCAAATAAATCAGAAATTTAACAAGCTTGTGCATTCTCTTCTATTCCTGGGACTTCTTAGCAGTCCTGTGTTCCTTCTGTACTTTTGCACTAGTGTTACTCTAGTCAGCTGCTAATCGACCACAACTCCTCTGTTATGTTCTAATTTCATACCATACGTACATACATATATTCCTACAGTCATCTGTTTCCAGCCAGGTCTTCAACTTACCAAAGATATTTTAGGGTCTAAGCATTTCTTTACTTTCTCAGACTTGGTGACCTCAGTAAGCTATGGGCCTTTTATAGCATCTCTTCAACTAGCCTGTTGATTTTGTTTTTACATAGTGTCTCTCTGAGAGAAATTAGTAGGGTCAGTCCAGGCCTCTCAAGAGCCCTTAATATGGCTCCTGATTACCTAAGTTATTTTTCTCTCTCTCTTATTTTTGAAGGAATGAGAGTGTGGGAACAAAAAATAGCAAGGGTTCTCTGGAGTGCATTGAGCCTATTCAGAAACAAGAAAACAAAGAAAGGAAGAATCAGTGAGCCAAATACCTCTTGTATATTGTCCATGTGCCCTTTCTAGAGTTGGTTCAGTGGATAAACCAGCAGTCACTGTTCCCAGGCCTATTATTCTGAAAATTTACATGTTTTATCTGAATGTGTGAGTTTGGGTTTACCTGATCTTCAGGAGCAGGTATGCTTCTCTTTATTGGCATTGGGAATATTGAATGGAAAATCATCTGCTGTTTTCATCAGAAACATTTATTTTGTTTTGTAAGATCATTTTACGAGGTGCCAACCTAATAAGATGGGAACAAAGAGGAGGAGTTTCTTCATTGGATTTAAAGTCCTACATGTGTTACCTCACACAAGAAAATACATGTATAAAACACAACAGATGTCCATAAAATCTTCAATTGTTAAACAAACACTTTCCATGCATGCAAAAAGGGTCATGCTAATTAGGGAGAGCACACTCTTGTATAAAACCAGTGAACGCCCCTGATCAGGCTTTGAAGTTTCAGCATGAACAGGTGTGCACTGAATATCCAACTATTCATTTCCCAAGTGTCTGCTTTATCAAATATATGCTTAACAGTATGTGAATTATCCTGTCATAAAATAAATGTAAATATTAACTCTGTCCTCAGGAACATGATAAGGAAATTTTGGAGAAGGGAATGGCAACCCACTCTAGTATTCTTGCCTGGAGAATTCCATGGACAGAGGAGCCTGGTGGGCTATAATCCATGGGGTCACATAGTCAGACACGACTGAGTGACTAACACTTCACTTTACTACATACACAGAGGGATGACACAAACACGAGACATACTACAAGGAAATAATGTCTGACAAAGTCATTATCAAGGGTAAAAATGCAGTGTAGGAACAAAGGTATAAGATGATCTGTCTTGCCCTTCCTGCTCTGAATTATATACTGCTGAGAAGGGGAACAGAGGCATGGTAACAACCTAAGGTGAGTGTATATTTAGCTTTGGAATACAAGCAATAGAGAATTATCTCTTATGCTTCTGCTTGCCTGTGGTCAACCCAAGATTTCATCTTCAAAGCTTCTATCAGTTTATCATGGAGAAGGGTTATGAAAAACAAATCAAGTATCTGAGGAAAGCAGATCATTTCCTCTTCAGAGTGGACATTTTTCTGACATTTATTAATTCACATGCATTATTGCTCCTCTTGGCAACCTTTCAAGATAAACAATGTAGATATTATCTGGTTTTATAGATGAAGAAAATAAAAGGTCAGAGAGATTATCTGACTTGTCCAAGAACCTGAATGTATCTGTTAGGGTTCTGACAGGAAACAGATGGCGTATCTAAGGGATCTGACTGAAAATAACTGATGGAAGCGGCCAAACAAAGGGAATGTAAAACACTCCGGGACTGAAAGGCAAAAAGTGACAACTACCCTGAGATCTAACGAGGAGAGAATAATGTTCCCAGAGCTTGGGGAGAGCTGCCACTGCGAAAGAGGAGTTGCCTGACAGGATGGTGGACACAGATATTGCCAGAACTGTGGCAAAGTGGAATAATGTAAGGCCAGTGAAGAAATACCCAGATCCTTCTCAACCTCCACTCCTCTGCCAGTGCCTCCCATTGAGCAAATTAACCAGAAGCTAAAGAATCTGCCTGTGATGAAGGAGACCAGGGTTCAGTCCCTGGGTAAGGAAGATCCTCTGGAGAAGAATGGCAATCCACTCCAGGAATCTAGCCTGGAGAATTCCATGGACAGAGAACCTGGTGGGCTACAGTTTGTGGGGTCACAGAGTTGGCTACAACTGAGCAACTAACACATAAAGAATAAAGATGCTGGAAGATGCAACCAAAGAAAGTTAGGTGTAGAAGTGAGCAGAGGAGGATGAAATGGATCTGGAGGATGTAGACAGAAGCAGCATACTAGGTAGACATCCTGAGTTTCAGGTCTACAGATCCAATACTCTTCCAATGGTACTGCTTAGATACACCCCAGGTGGATAATAGGGTGTTAACTGTAATTATTTGAAAAAAGAAAAAACGAGACTTCAGTCTTACTTGGATATATTTCTTCTTTAGGTTAGGCTAAAGTCTTCACATTTTCTGATGGCTTGCACCCCACCCCAGTACTCTTGCCTGGAAAATCCCATGGACTGAGGACCCTAGTGGGCTGCAGTCCATGGGGTCGCTAAGAGTCGGACACAACTGAGCGACTTCACTTTCACTTTCCACTTTTATGCATTGGAGAAGGAAATGGCAACCCACTCCAGTGTTCTTGCGTGGAGAATCCCAGGGACGGGGGAGCCCGATGGGCTGCTGTCTGTGGCATCACACAGAGTCGGACACGACTGAAGTGACTTAGCAGCAGTAGCAGCATGACTGTGTTGGTATGCCTTTTACTTGGACAGAATCTATTCTTTATAACCTGTCTTCTTTATGGGTGTACATAAACACACTTTTATCTCTTTAAAAAAGATTCAACCCCCCAAAGTCCTATTATTGAGTTTCAGTGCAATGCAAAGCTCTACAGAGTCCTATTCAAGCAACCACAAAAACAAAAGTTGAAAAAGATGATGGAAGACTAGTTGGGTGCTGCATATGACAAATACTGTCCAAAAGAAAGTTCATGGAGATCTTACAGTAGTATAAATTTCCTTTGAGAAGGACTGAGAATGAAATGAGACAGAATGAGGTATAAATTCAGCCTACTTCATATATTACTCAAGAGAAATAATCTCTCTTCAAGACATCAGAGACAGATTTGGAACCCAACACTTTGGGTCCCACTGGCATCCATTGCACAATTTCATTCACTCAGTTAATCTTCTGCATCTTTCCAATCCAAGGATCAAACCCACCTCTCTTGCATCTCCAGCATTGTCAAGCAAATTCTTTACCACTATCGCCACCTGGGAAGCCTGATCTTCTTAATAAGTGCCTGCCCACCTCTTACACCTTGCCTGGAGAATCCCAGGGACAGCGGAGCCTGGTGGGCTGCTGTCCATGGGGTCGCACAGAGTCAGACATGATTGAAGCGACTTAGCAGCAGCAGCAGCAGCACCTCTTACACTCTGGTCCTCAGGTGCCTGAAAATCTCTTAAGTTAAGCACAGTCCTTTCCAAGTATTAGAAAGATTCCTAGAAAAATGAGGGGGAAAAAAAATCCCTACAATTCTATTAATCACCTCAGTATGAATCTGGTTCACCAAGCTACTGTCCTCCTTTGATTAGAGAACTTGCAACTATGAAAGGCAAACACGTGATATATTCTTAACAATTAAAAGGAACAAACAAACAAACAAATAATTAAACTACCTTAAGCCAGCCCCTGGGGGAAAAGATGGAGAAAAGAAACCTTGGAATTGAGGAGGAGGATGCAGAATGACGGGGAAGGCAATGGCACCCCACCCCAGTACTTTTGCCTGGAAAATCCCATGGACGGAGGAGCCTGGTAGGCTCCAGTCCATGGGGTCGCTAAAAGTCGGACACGACTAAGCGGCTTCACTTTCACTTTTCGCTTTCATGCATTGGAGAAGGAAATGGCAACCCACTCCAGTGTTCTTGCCTGGAGAATCCCAGAAACAGCGGAGCCTGGTGGGCTTCCATCTGTGGGGTCGCACAGAGTTGGACACGACTGAAGCGACTTAGCAGCACTTAGAAGCATGCAGAATAAGGCGGTGGGGGTGGGGTGGCAATTGAAGACAGACTTGATGACTTATTTGCTCAGGGCAGGCCTGGATCTAGCTGATCCTTATCCTAGAATTAACAGATCCCTCTTCTGACCTCTGTCATCAGGCTAGCTGGCACTGGTGCCTGCACTGAATGCTAAGTGTCTCACCTTCCCCACAGAGCACTTTGGCTTTTATTTCTTAAAGGAATCAGTCCAGTTTCTTTAAGAAAGATTTCCTCTATGCTTAAACTAACTGCACTTCCTTCCACTGCTTAAACCAAGGCTCAGGCTTATCCACTGTCATTTCCGAATGTTTGTTTTCTTTTTTTCCCCAGAACAATGAGAATGACAGCAAGCTCTGGCTAAAGGGTCCCAACACCTGAAATACTCTTTGCCAATTATACTACTCGGCAAGCTACAAAAGAGTGAGGGATACAATCTTTCATTAAAAAGAACATGTAAAGAAGAAAGACTATCAAGAGCATCCAGCAAAAATAAGTAATTAAATATTTAAAACTGTTCAACTGTATAATGACTCGGGCACAAAAATATGATTGGCCTTTTCTGATTTATTTGTCAATAAGAGTAGGGTCATAGATCCTGGAATAGAAGAAGGTTTTGGTCAATGACCATACAACTTATTTGTTTTCTTGTTTTGCAAATAATTTGGTTTTTCAGTAGACCAGAATATCAAGCAGGGTACTGATCAGAGGCCACAGCTGGGATTCTCAAAGAAAAAGGGCTTTTTTTCCTCTGCTTTTCTTATGCTTGAGTAAGATTTTCATAGATGTACGTGAACAATAACACAATGAATCGCTGCCTGTTATCAGCCTCACTTCGTCCTGACTGAATTCCTGGGTCAGGCATTTTAACACAGACAGGATTTTTGTGAAATGGTCGTCATTACATATTTTGATTAGAGAGTACTTAATTTGAGAGTCCCTTGGACCGCAAGGAGATCCAACCAGTCCATCCTAAAGGAGATCTGTCCTGGGTGTTCATTGGAAGGACTGATGCTGAAGCTGAAACTCCAATACTTTAGCCACCTGATGTGAAGAGCTTACTCATTTGAAAAGACCCTGATGCTGGGAAAGATTGAGGGCAGGAGGAGAAGGCGACAACAGAGGATGAGCTGGTTGGATGGCATCACCGACTCAATGGACATGAGTTTGGGTAAACTCTGGGAGTTGGTGGTGGACAGGGAGGCCTGGAGTGCTGCGGTTCATGGGGTCACAAAGAGTCAGACACGACTGAGTGACTGAACTGAACTGAACTGAATTTGATATAGCCATTTATCCTATCATAAAGATGTTTCAAATATCCAACATTCCCTTTCTAAGGTTCTTATTTATCTAAAATAATGAGGCTGTTTCATGGCCCTAAATGAAGATGGCAAGAACTCTCTTAAGTAATGTTTTACTATTTTACAAAGTAATATAGTCACATTACCTCAAATTCCATACTTGATTCTCAGTAACTATACAAAATGCTCTATACCTGTTTTCATTCATTTAATGGGCACTCAATAAAATCTTTTTGCTTTTTTCAGATTTCGAATCCACCGAATAAATCCTAGCTGTCAGACATTGTACTACACAGAGTTTCATGTATTATTTCCTAAGTTCATCACAACAATATTGAGTAGGTGATAATACTTTCAAGAGAGCTGCAATGTGTAGGGCTAACAGTATTATTAAGATGCAGGACCTGTTCTCTATACAAATATAACTTAATTGTAATTAGATTTAAAATATCTAATCCTTAGCATCACTTAAAAAATTCTTTGCAGGTTTCTTAACCAAATAGTCACAGTTTCACCCATGTACCATTTTCCACTGTTTCTGAAAGCCTGTGGCATCAGTATATAGTGAACAAATCCATTCCGGAACACACTTACTCCTGGCAAAGGTCTTATAAAATGCTGCATGCTCTAATTACAAAGAAGACTAAAAGGCTTTAGATGATTTGACCCAAATTAATCACCTCTAATGAAAGCAACTCAATGCACAGCCCACTGATACTGAAACGCTCATGTCACTTTCACATATAAAGATTCTTTTCACTGTAATGTGTCAGTGTGCTGCATTAACCTCACAGTGTGAGAGACGTGTCCGTATTTTGCTATTGTATACAAAGCAAGTAAAAGGCTGTAAATGAGCTATAAATATCTAGGATAGTTGAAGGTTAATGGGAGAGGGATTCTCAAGTGCCTTTTACAAGCAAAAAAAATGAATGACAAAAATGAAATTACAGAGATAGATATAATGCTAATGTACTCAATGACCATAGATGAAATTAAGAGAGGTTAAAATGCATTGCAGAGGAACATTACCAGTAACACCCTCAAGATTTTAAATTATCCTCCAACCTTCTTTCTGCAGGATTCTGATCAAACTGGCCACCATTAGGACTCAGTTTAACTTGACACTGTTGCCAAGTAATTTGGATTACTCACCTGGTTATTGCCTAACGATTAAATAACTGGACCTCAGTCATCTTTTATTTAAATTAGAGGAGGTTCTGTCCGGATTTTCAAAAAGTTTAAGAAAACTCACGCAGGTTAAGTTCTCTTACTTAAAAGAATATTGTCTTGCTTTCTTACTTTTTTTTTTTTCCTCCAAAAAAGACTCTAGGCAATGAACACTTCTTCCTATTCTTCAGATCTATACTTTATATCTTTGTAGATCTGGCATGTCTCCATGAATCCTTTTAAATGAAGTGTGATTTTTAAACATTTTGGTTCAGACCTGAGGCAGAATATACTCTACTCACTCATAAAAGAAGAAATTAAATTTTAGCCCAGGATACTTGTGGATACAAGGCCTACAGATTTTGGCAATGCCAAGTGGGTATATTCTTCAGTGTCTCTTTAAATCTTTTTTAATGTATAAATGACATTTAAAAGCCCCCTTTTCATTGCATTTGGCAGAGTACCTAAGACCATAACAAGTTGCTTCCCCAGTAAAAGTCATTTCCCTTAACCACAGGGCTATAATTCAAAAACTGTAGATTTTTTTTTTTTTTAAGAAGTGTCAAAAAAAAGTAGAAGAAAAAAAATAACCCTCTGGGAATGAAGCCTAGGATTTCCCATCTATGAAAAAAGGGAGTTGTTACCGAGTGGAAGATTGGCTAGAGTCCAGGGGCCTAGAGTTACTGCTCTCAAAATGGCTTTCTGACCAACTATACTCGGAGGAAGGGTGCATATACTCTGGCCATGGCAACTTGCAGGGAGAGCGAAACAAAGAGAAGGCAGGTGGCAGGAGGTAGGAAATGTTGTGGTTAAATACACACACTGCAACCAGAAATTGAGGTTCAAATCCAAGATCTACTATGTACTGACTTAGTAACCTTAAGCAAGTTAGTCTACTTCTTCATACCTCAGTTTCCCTGTTGTGAAACGGATGGAATAATATTCAAGTGTGTTCATTTCCTATTGCTGCATAACCAGTTACCACAATTAGTCATTTCTGTAAACACAAATGTACTATCTCATGGCATCTGTGGGTCAGAAGGCACATTTTAGTGCCTACATGTACTATGCTCAGAGTTTCACAAGGCTGAGGTCAAGTCGTCAGTGTGGTACATCCACGGTTGGGGTCTTGACTAGTGAAAGATCTGTTTCTAAGGTTCTCTGGGTTATTTCCTTATGAAGGTATGACTGAGGTTTCCAGTCTGTTGTTTTCTGTTCCTCAAGGGGCCATTCTAGGCTTCTAGAATACATATGGACTTTTTAGGGGTTACACAATTCAGTCCATAATACTATGTACTGACAAAGTGAGTCATGTTCCTATTGACCGCTAAAGTGGAGAGATATACATATTATGCAGTACTAAGTGCTGATACTCCCCACTTCTGAACAGACGATATGTTTTCCACTTATTGAAATTAATGTGAAACAGAGGTGAAAACAAACTAACGCTTGCTGCCGGAGGCAGACGGGGAGTTGAGTCTTTGATGAGGGAAGCTCAAAATGCAGATTCAAGGCACTGATCACTTTGTGGTTCACTGACTGATCTTTATAACTTTGAATAGTACTTGCACTTAGTATATGTTTAATAAATACTTGTCAGATTAATAAAGAAGGGTTGCTGAAAGGCAGGGAGGGCAATAATTAAAAGAGGAGTGAAGTGATGGTACAACCAAAAGACCATTTTCACAACAGCTTCCTCCTCTAGGACACGCCGATAATAAAAACAGCATTGTTTTTCTCCCCTAAAATCTGCATGCCTTTTTAAAACCTAGTTTTTATCTCAGCATATGTTTGGTATATGTAGTAGGAATTCATCAAACACTTATGAAATGAATTAGAAGTTCTCTGATGTAGAGACTGTTTCATTACTATTAAAATAGGTGTTTTCCAGTAGCTTAAACAAACAAACAAACAAAAAAATAGTTGCTAAAATCTAAATCATGCTGTGTTCTTTTTGCTTCTCTGTGAAGACCACATAATGGTATCTTGTATACATAATAACACTTTCATCTTCTCCTTTCTTGTTGCCTTTGTCTTCTTTTGTTGAAAAAAATCAAAATCTTTAACACTCCTGAACAATCCACTTATATTTGTGACTTACATAATCATTACATTATTAAATCATGTGACGACCATATTCATCATGGGCATCTTTTCTACAGTGCTCCTGAGAAATAAGCAAATACATTTCTGCTTGAAAAATCCCAGTGATGGGCAAGTCACTGCCCTGAAAACCAACCTAGCACACTCCGCTACTGAAGCAGTCCAAATATTTGAAAGGCTTTTCCATTCCTTGTACTTACTACTAACTCCTATAACATTTACCCAATTGTCCTGATTCTTCCCTTTGTAACCCCACAAAATTAAGTCCATCTTTTAGTGTTCTGTATTTTGAATATTTCAAATTTTCTTTTCTCTAGCAAACCTCTTCTTTTATTTTCTCCAGGTTTATAATCTACATTTTAATTTTTGTTTTTACAGGTCATGCTGTTGAATAGTCTAGAACAATGAGAACAGACTGTATAAAGATTGAGAAATTTTTTGAAGCTAGGAGGAACCAGGAAGATTGTCTAATCTAGTGAGCATATTAGATTCCCAATATTCAACATGGGGAAAAGGAGTCCCAGAGAACACACACACACACACACACACAAAGTTAGAGTCCTAAAACCTTCAGGGTTAGAATCAGAATAGGTATTGCTAGTCTTCTTGCCAACATGTGGCTTCCAATATTCAGGGCTTAATGTTTTCAAACTGTATACATTAATTTCATTCTCATAACATCAATATGAGAAGGACAGAACATATTTTTTAATCTTTATTTAATAGTTGAGGGACTAAGGCTCAATGGATTTTCACAAGGAAAGAGTTACTTAAGGGAACTGCCACAGGAATCAGAATTGTTTGGCTTCCAGATCAATGTTATTTGAATATTTAATATGAAATCAATAAAAAATTTAATAAGTACTACATTAGTGGAAGACCTAGCGCAATATAGATGGCACAACAAAGAGGGCTTAACTGAAAAGAATTGAATGAAGGGACTGTTTACAGAGTAGTGTTTTGAGTTAAGGGAACCAAAGAGAGATGATGAGGCATCTAAGGACTAGCAGCCGTGAAAAGTCTTTACTATTCCTTCCTAGGTTTGAAGGAGCAGGGGGAGGAAACAGATTTTCAGAGTTCCAACACTGGAGGAAGTATGGTTGACCCACAGAAACTGGGATCTCAGAAAAAGAGCAACTCTCACAATACTGAGAAGCAAGGAGATGGAGGACCATGGTAAATACCTAGGACCTCCTTTTCTCCTGCCCTCCAGTTTCTTGCTATTGTCTCTCATTAGCCAAATCTACCCAGAAACAATTTTGCTATTCCAAAAGCAAGAGAATTTCAGAAAAACATCTACTTCTACTTCATTGACTACACTAAAGCCTTTGACTATGTGGATCACAGCAAACTGTGGAAAATTCTTAAAACAGATGGGAATATCAAGCCACCTTACCTGTCTTCTGAGAAACCTATATGCAGGTCAAGAAGCAACAGTTAGAACTGGACATGGAATAGTGGACTGGTTCAAAATGGGGGAAAGAGTATGTCAAGGCTGTATATTGTCACCTTGCTTATTTAACTTATATGCAGAGTACATCATGCAAAATGCCTGGCTGGATGAATCACAAGATGAAATCAAAATTTCCAGGAGAAATATCAACAACCTCAGACATACAGATGCTACCACTCTAAAGGCAGAAAGTGAAGAGGAACTAAAAATTTAGCCTCTTGATGAGGGTGAAAGAGGAGAGTGAAAAACTGGCTTAAAACTCAACATTCAAAAACCCAAGATCATGGCATCTGGTCCCATCATTTCTTGGCAAATAGTTGCGGAAAAAAGTGAAAATAGTGACAGGGTTTATTTTCTTGGGCTCCAAAATCACTGCAGATTGTGACTGGAGCCATGAAATTAAAAGACACTTGCTCCTTGGAAGAAAAGCTATGACAAACTTAGTGTAGTGAAAAGCGGAGATATCAGTTTGCCAACAAAGGTCCGTATAGTCAAAGCAACAGTTTTTCCAGTAGTCATGTATCGATGTGAGAGATAGACCGTAAAGAAAGCTGAGCACCAATAACTGATGCTTTCAAATTGTGATGCTGAAGAAGACTCTTAAGAGGACAGCAGGGAGATCAAGCCAGTCAATCCTAAAGGAAATCAACCCTGAATATTCATTGGAAGGACTGATGCTGAAGCTTCAATACTTTGACCACCTGATGCAAAGAGCCAACTCATTGGAAAAGATTCTGATGCTGGGAAAGATGGAGGGCAGGAGGAGAAGGGTGTGACAAAGGAGGGGATGGTTGGAGATGGAGGGCATCAATGACTTAATGGACATGAGATTGAGCAAACTCTGGGAGATAGCGAAGGACAGGGAAGCCTGGCGTGCTGCAGTCCGTGGTAGAGTAAAGAGTCAGACATGACCTAGCAACTGAACAACAACAACCTAGAAACCAGGGAAAAAGAGAGTTTTTTGGTGCACAGGGAAGAGAATGAATTGGAAGTGGAATAGACAGAATAAAGACTACAGGTACAGAGCAGAGGGACAGCAACAGGAAAAAGAACCTCAGTCAAGTTCCCTTTAGAGCCAGTGAAGTGAAAGGGAACAGTCGCTCAGTCATGTCTGACTCTTTGTTACCCCATAGACTATACAGTCCATGGAATTCTCCAGGCCAGAATATTGGAGTGGGTAGCCTTTCTCTTCTCCAGGAGATCTTCCAAACCCCGGGATAGAACCCAGGTCTCCCGCATTGCAGGCGGATTCTTTACCAACTGAGCCACAAGGGAAGTCCAGTGGTTATAGCCAGTGGTTAAATATTAATACTCGATGCTTTTAACAACCTTAGGAAATCTGAAGGGATGGGGAGATACTCTAAATGTGAAATTCTAGAATCTTCAAAATATAACTTTTAAAAGAAGTGAAAATATATATGTTAAAATCACTCTCATCAGAAAAGGATGTTTATCATGTCAGTGTTAACAAAGGAAACTTGTCTTATGTGGCCTAAAATTAGTGGGCTTGCCTTTTTATATTCATCCCAGCCTACATTTCCCTCCTGGATCCTTTTCAAAAATCTGTTATAAACACCTCATTGAGCCTGACCCTGTCCTAGAAATCGGTAGAATTTATTTTCATGTAAGTTGTGTCAAACATTCCATATTAAAGTCACCCTCCCTTGACTCCTCATCCTCTACTCCTCTGGCTTTCTGGAAGTGCCCCTTTCCTATACTATGTGAATTATTACTCTAGTTACTAAATACTAAGTGTTCTCAATCTTGGATCTCCTGACATTTTGAGCCAAATAACTTTGTGTCGGTGCGGGTAGGGAGTGGGACTTGTGCATTACAGCTGTTAGCAGCATCCCTGACCTCTACCCAGTGGATGCCAGTAGCACCACCCTAGTTGTGACAAAAAAAAAAAAAAAATTGCATATACTTCCAAATGTCTTCTGAAGGGGAAACTGTCCTTGCTTGAGAACCACCATGGTAGCTGCTGGAAAAAGGAAATCCAAAGCTCTAATTCCTCTAGCTTAGCTAGCTCCTCCAGCTGCTTTGTATTTGTGACAATCTTGGCTAGCCCAACAACGTCCAAAGAAAATGAGGCAAAAATCATAAAGCGCTTAAAGGAGAGAAACGAACTGAACTCATTTTGTTTTGTCAGTCGGGAGGAGAAAAACCCACAACCAGGTGATTGCTTAATACACATACACACACACACGGTTATATACACAAAACCTTGACTCCTTCATGGGGCTCAGTTGTTAAAGAATCCACTTGCAATGCAGGATACCCGGTTCAATCCCTGGATTGGGAAGATTTGATGGAGAAGAGATAGGCTACCCACTCCAGTATTCACTCCAGTATACACAACACCCCACAAACTCTAAATTTGGCTTTATCAGGTGTCAGACTGTGAGCTGACTTTCCCAGATACGAGCATGTGTGCTAAGTCAGCTGTGTCAGATTCTTTGCAACACCATATACTGTAGCCCTCCAGGCTCCTCTGTCATTGGTGTTCTTTAGGTAATAATCAGAGAAAGCAATGGCACCCCACTCCAGTACTCTTCCTGGAAAATCCCGTGGATGGAGGAGCCTGGTGGGCTGCAGTCCTTGGGGTCGCTAAGAGTAGGACATGACTGAGCGACTTCACTTTCACTTTTCACTTTCATGCACTGGAGAGGGACCTGGCAACCCACTCCAGTGTTCTTGCCTGGAGAAGCCCAGGGATGGGGGAGCCTGGTGGGCTGCCATCTATGGGGTCGCACAGAGTCAGACACAACTGAAGCAACTTAGCAGCAGCAGCAGCAGCAGGCAAAAATACTGGAGTGGGTTGCTATGCCCTCCTGAAGGGGATCTTCCTGACCCAGCTATCAGGCCCGTCTCTGGCATCTCCTGCGCTGGCAGGTAGGTTCTTTACCACTAGTGCCACCTGGGAAGCCCTAGCTACAATCCCTACCAAATGGTATCCTGTGGTTAGTAACGCAAATGTTTAGTCTGAAGGAGTCAGTGAAAGTGAAAGTCTCTCAGTTGTGTCCAACTCTTTGTGACCCCATGGACAGGCTTCTCTGTCCATAGAGTTCCCCAGGCAAGAATACTGGAGTGTGTAGCCTATGCCTTCTCCAGCGGATTGTCCCGACCCAGGGACGGAACCGGGGTCTCCTGCACTGCAGGCAAATTCTTTCCAACTGAGCCCCGTGAAGGAGTCCAGGGAGAGCTGAATCCTCACCAGCGTTGAACCAAAGCCGACACAGCTGAATCACCTGGCTGAAAAGTCTTACCCAGACCGACCTACAGTCCACAGAGAGGAAGTCAGGACCTTTGAGAGATTCTTTTGAAGGTGACTGAAGGGGAATGTAGTACAAGGACATTTGTGTTTTCAAAACCTTGTAAAGTTTTTTCCCCCCAAGGGCATTGTTTTAATTTATCTTTGTGATGTAAGCAATCTTTCTAACCTAAAATACTGGAGATAACTCAGTTCCAAAATGTTTTATCTACAAAAGAGTTTAGTTGGACAACATACCCTTGAATGGCCCTCAGCCATTCCCATGGGGGTGGGAGAGTTTTTACTTTTGAAGCACCAAGTTGAAGAATACAAGGTGCCTTAGAGAGATATTTAGTTCAGTTCTGTATTTTTTCAAAGTTCTGCTTGTGTAACAGTCACCTAGCAGTGGAAAGCATTACAAACACAGATTCAGGGCCACACCACAAAATTCTGATTCAGTTGGGCCAGATGGGCCCAGGAATTTGCATTTGTACAAACATTTTGAGCCTGATGTAGGTGGGGTAAGCAAATACTATTTACAAATACTGACAACACTGTCAGTCTACAAATGAGTAAACTGAGGCCCAGAGAAGTTATACCAGCAAATCAGAAGCAGAAGTGACATGAGAACCCAAGTTTCCTGGTTTCCCTATTCAATGTCACTTTCTCAGCTTCACCACTGCAATGTAATATAATATGATAAATAACATCACACCTCAAAATATTTTCTCATTACCCACAAAGGCCATGCCAAGAGAGTTTGACCTACAGACCTTGCCCTTAAAATCAATGAGTTGTTCATGGACCCAGGGAAGCTGCCCCCTTGGGAACAGCCTGAATGTATGACACAGGCTTGCACTGCCACTGAACTCAGGGCCACTCCCCTGTTTGGCAGTCAATAATCTGCTATAGGCATGGACCCCAGAGATACAAGGAGGTTGTATAACCAAAGCTGTCTTCTCCAGAAATCCTATTTGTTGGTGTCTGCCCAATCATGGAGTAGGCAATGGCACCCCACTCCAGTACTCTTGCCTAGAAAATCCCATGGACAGAGGAGCCTGGTGGGCTGCAGTCCATGGGGTCACAAAGAGTCAGACATGACTGAACGACTTCCCTTTCACTTTTCACTTTCATGCATTGGAGAAGGAAATGGCAACCCACTCCAGTGTTCTTGCATGGAGAATGCCAGGGACGGGGGAGCCTGGTGGGCTGCCGTCTATGGGGTCGCACAGAGTCGGGCACGACTGAAGCTACTTAGCAGCAGCAGCAGCCCAATCATGGGCATTTTTTTCTTCTCTGGGATCCCAGTGAATACTATGATGCCTTTCTCTCTGATGTATTCCACTGAATATATGTGAAGTTGTACTTAGGTGGTATCATGTCAAACACATTTTTTTTCTCATGGGTGCATAGTTCACATAAGTGAATCAATAGGCTCTTCTTCAGACTCCACTGCAGACATCAGGTGCCTGCTCAGACATACTGTCTCCTTGCAAGTAAATGCCTGCTGACTTACACCAATGAAAGAAAAAAAGACAACAGTACAATTTTACATTTCAGGAGAAACTCTGGGGACTGACACTAGGCTATCATAGTTTTCTTTTTTCAAATAAAGACAGCAAACATGTGACCACCTCCTTCCACAACCGCTTCATAAGAAAAAGAGCTTTTAACCCCCATTAATACAAAGTACTAACAACTCAGTGTCTGTCCCACTTTACTACAGACCGTAGCAGTAGGAACTTAAGAACAGAATAGCAACAGACCTTAATTAACATTTGTGGACCCAGTATATTATCTGATCATAATGAATAAATGACTTTATAAGAAGATCTCATTGGCCATTATCAGGACTCTTGTATAACTATCCTTCCTGCCCAGTTTGTTTCATCTGTTTAATCAGGTGTGCCCCAGCTGTCTTATCCAATGACTCCTCAGAATTTGAGATGGCATTTCCCAGAAACTAAAGCTGCCCTGAGTTTTAGCCAGGTCACATTTTTTTTTTTTTTATGAAACTAATTTCATTAGTGTTCCATTCTTCTTATTCCTCTGTTATTGGTCACGATATAGAAGAAAAATAAAAATGATGAGTGATTCTGGCTACTGGATGATAGGGACTTTCTTTCTAAGTATTCTCACTACAGGGCAGAGGTATACTATTTTTATTTTAACTTTGAAAACCACTCATTGGATCGATATCTTCAGAGAACTAAGATGCTTCCAATTCCTCATTATGTCAGTTTTATTTGAAGTAGTATGGAGATAATGAAAAATATTTAATATTGGTTGCTTTTCAAATGTGGAAATTGCTGTTGTCCACTGAGAAGGAAGTGTGGTGAGAAAAGCTGTTTCCAGCTCATAAAGTTGTGGTTATTATTTCATATTTTTATAGAGCCCTAAATGCACAGGGTGCTGACAATATTTGAAGTGGGGCCAAGCAAATCAAATTTTGCTCCAAAGCAGGCAGAGTCCATATATAGACTCAATCCAACACCAAACCAACAACTCAAAATAAATATGGCATAGCTCAGGGCCATTGCAAAGGAAGAGCTATAGAAGGGGGACTGGTTTTAGGGTGAAGAGAAGAAGGGACCCCCCTAAAGTACAATAAAATAATAGAAAACCTTTGAATAGGCACTAAAGCCTCAAAATGAGTTGTCCAAGCCAACATTTTCTTTAAGAAGGCTTTCTCCTTCCATTTTCTAAGCAGAAAAATAAGAAGCCTATACTACTAAGCCATCAAAAAAGATAAAGAATGCCATTTGAAGCAACTTGAATGGACTTAAAGATCACCCCTATAACTGAAGGAAGTCAGAAAGAGAAAGACAAATACCATATTGTGTCACTTACACGTGGACTCTGAAATCAATGAACCTGTCCGTGAAGCAGAAACAGACTCACAGACATGAGAACAGACTTACGGTTGGCAAAAGGCGGGACGGGGGAAGGAAGGACACGTGGGGAACTTGGGGCTAGCAGAGGCAAACTACTAGAGGTAGAAGTATACATAGTATATCGGAGAAGGCAATGGCACCCCACTCCAGTACTCTTGCCTGGAAAATCCCATGGACGGTGGAGCCTGGTGGGCTGCAGTCCATGGGGTCGCAAAGAGTCAGACACGACTGAGCAACTTCACTTTCACTTTCATGCATTGGAGAAGGAAATGGCAACCCACTCCAGTGTTCTTGCCTGGAGAATCCCAGGGACAGGGTAGCCTGGTGGGCTGCCGTCTCTGGGGTCACACAGAGTCGGACATGACTGAAACGACTCAGCAGCACTTAGCATACATAGTATATATCGAATGGATAAACAACAAGGTCCTACTGTATAGCACAGAAAGCTATATTCGATATTCTGTGATAAACCACAGTGGAAAAGAACATAAAAAAGAATGTGTATGTGTGTATAACTGAATCACTTTGCTATACAGCAGAAATGAGCACAACAATGCAAATCAACCATATGTCAATTAAAAAATAATACATAAATAAACAAATGTCTACTCCAGAACAATAAATTAGATGTCAAGCCCACATGATGTGGGTGAATTGACCTCAAGACAGATGGCCACTCCATCTTCAGTTATTGAACTGAGAGCCTGCAAAATGCCCTCCTTTAGAGGTGCAAATAATGCCTTTCTCCTTAGACAAAAGGAAACAACCTTTTAAATGGTGGACATTCTTTGAACCCTGCTGATAAATCAATCCAAGAATAGAGCACTATGTTCACAACATGATCAATCAAAAGCTACACACAAAATGGAAAAAAAAAAAAAAAAAAATCTTCCAGAACAGTGCCAGGGGCCTTATCACAATTGCTTCCTGACAGAAAGAGTGGATAAACAAGCTCAGGACAAGGCCAGGCAAAGACTGGTCCAGAGACCTTGTTTCTTGTTGCTCTAGGTATCAAAATAGGAAGTAAACAGCTTAGAAACAGTTCTGAGAATTGCCTGGAGGAAGTGCTGCTTCCTTCTCCCTGCACTTGCTAAGTCTGCTTATCTTTCATCCTCTCAGCACAGCCTTTTGCAAGCTGGCTGAGACCCCTTAGCAGAGACCGTCTTTTTCTAACCACCTCTGACCTGATGCCATCCAGCTGACCCAACACATCCCTTCTCCTCCCCATCACCAAAATGAGATAAGACAATGAAGGCACAGACAAGCTCCACAGTTTCAATGTGACGGATCCCATAAAGAAACGCAGACATCTGGTTTATGGAAATATCCACCGCTGTGGGAGAAAACAGACAGTGGGGCTGGCCAGGTTTCCAGCACCACCCAAGCAGCATCCCAGCATGACTGAACTACTTCATAAGGCTCCTCAAGAGTAACCAATAAACAGCTCTGGAGCTCATTAACCGTGCAGCCTAGTGTTGGTTCCTACCAAAAAAAACATGTAAGCTTATTTTACGAGGAGACTGGATTTGTGTTACCACCTATCAGACGATTTTTAATACCCCATCATCACCACCTTGGCACCTGACACTAATTTAAGGCTTTTCATGTATGGATGGCCACAGAGTATTAATACCTCTGGCTGTCCAAATCCTTCTGTGAGCCAAAGAAAGCTCTGGTATTCACTTGGTTGCCTCTGCTTGGCTTTACACACTCTAATTCCAATTCATGTAAAGGTGCTCATAAAGTCAGTCCTAGGTCATGTGAGTTCCATTTAACCTGAGTTTTTTGATATGAAGCATGAATGCCATAAATTGCAGGCAGTCACTAATTTAAGATTTTCTCAGAGAAATGAGCCAGCTCCCTGGGATAGGTACAACATCCATCTTAGCCTACTGGTCTCCAACCTCCACAAAATGTTTCACATTGGATTGTCTTTTAAATGACTGAATGTTTTAATACTGTTTATGCTTTGAAACCACAGAAAATCTGGATTTTTAAAAGACATACAATTATGCCAGGTTTTTATTAGCATAAGGAGGACAAATTGTTGAATGTTATATTTATTTTATGTTTTTGTCACAATCCAATTCAATAAATCATCCTTTAACAAACTTTACCAAAGGATCGATGACCTTTATGTTAAAGAAGCTGAGACTGGCGTGGTTTCTATAGGTCTCTTTAAATGCAGAGATGGAAAGAGCATGGGGATTGCTTTCCACAGAGCACTCACATGACCAGACAGTATCTGAAGTATTACCTTTGTAGTGTTGATCATATAAATATTATTTTTCTGTGGTTTTGCACTGAACTAATCACATCTAACATCATATTAAGGAAGTCATTTTAGTAGAAGCTTTATTTATGGAGAAAATTTCAAAGTATATGCAGAAAAATTATTGATATTATGATTTGGTTGGAGAAGCCAAATAACGTCTAAATTTCATAAATGCTGCTCTTGGGGGAACAAGAAAATTCTCTTGGGCTGAATGTTTAATTTCCCATGTTGAACTGTTAAGAATTCATCCTTCTCCATGTATTGCATTAATAGAAAAATATAGAAGCCCTCCAGTGGACAAACTCAATATTCTCTTGGAGAAAAACTGAATTGACTGGGAGTCAAATGACTGAATAGAGATGGGTCTCAATGAGAACCATCACTGGAGACCTGACAAATTTAGATGTCCACCTCAGGTCCTTCAAACTATCACAGGTGAGCAGTGACTTTGGGATATAGGAGGAGGAAAAAAGTTACAGCTCATAGGCCAGCTCTAAACACCTTAAAAAATATTTCTTATCAATCCATAAACTCTCTCTGTTTCTCTTCTTTGATTCATTCCCACTCTTTCTCTCCATCAAAAAAACAAAAACCATCCTCGTCAGTCAAGGTCCAACTGAGAAAATAGGAATGTGGGAATGTAATAGAGGGAATTTTGTTACACAGACTGAAGGATGGGAAAGCAAAACAGGGGACTGTTATAGGTAACTGTGAGAAACACGCTCACCCGCCCCAAACTAAGGGATGGACTTGGAGACTTGAAGTACAGGGAAAGCGAGACTTTTAATGACGGTCTTGCAAGATGGGGTGTCTGGGGGACAGGCACACCCAGTGTCCTATAGCAAGCAATTTATTTTCTAGCACACAAGTCCCCCCCCCTCTTCCTCACTGGCTGAGTACTATGGGGTGAACAACCATCCCAGATGTCACCTAGGTTTATACCCTGCCTCTTTAGGGGCTGGCCTCTCCCTGACATCTTGTTTCCCTCCTTTCCTGTACACCCACTGCTGTTTTTATGTTTTGAATTCACCAACAGAATGATCCCATGTGAAAATCCTAGGCATCCCATTCTCCCTTCATTTGCCCGGACTTTCTAGTTTTGTAACCATTATGGTGGTTACTACATCAGTAACCTGTTAAGCAAGTTTGGCTGGTAGTAACTTTTCCACTGACTGTCAGCCAACCTTGAAAATGGACCACTTTAAGTTTTAGTTTCTTACAGTAACCCATGGGTTAAAAATAAATCAAGAAGCTGCCTCCACCTTAAGCTGGAGCACCAAGTATACAACCGCAATCAAACAACTAGACTGATTCATTAATACCTACTCCTAACCACATCAGTCACTCAGTCAGTTCAGTTGCTGAGTCGTGTATGACTCTTTGCCACCACATGGACTGCAGCACACCAGGCTTCTCTGTCTATCACCAAGTCCCAGAGTTTGCTCAAACTCATGCCCATCGAGTCGGTGATACCATCCAACCATCTCATCCTCTGTCGTCCCCTTCTCCTCCCGCCTTCAATCTTTCTCAGCATCAGGATCTTTTCCAATGAGTCAAACAGAATCCAGGTAGCCATGTTTGTTCATTCCACATATCACTTCTCCACATCCTCCTCTCTCTGATGAATATTTCATCATTTAAAGAGGAAAGTAAGTTTAGATAGTGACTAATTTATGAAATGATGGTACTTTGTCCTCAATGAGTTGAAAAACTCTAATCCATGAAAACATAATTCCCCCAGAAGGATACTGTGGCTCCTTCACTGAAATGTCAACATCAAAGTCTCTTCCTGAAGCCTTAACAAGACAAGACAAGAATATATGAAAATTAATAGGTACTTTTATTTCCTTCCACTCAGTCAAAATATAGAGCAATGGTTTATGCATCTTCAACTTTTCTTGCAAGTATTTCAGATATTTAGACCAGCATTACAAATTTCTTTCACCTTGGGAAGAAATAATTTCAATCTCTAAATTAACTATGCTGGCCCTTCCTACAGGCTGCAGCCTATTATACAATTTGTTGTAACTCTATACTAAGACCAATTACCTCGTCTTATTAACAGCACAATACGGCCTATCAACCTTACAAACATCAGTCAACACCCAGTAAGTATGTCAACATTCAGGTCTGCTAAAAAAGAAGTTGGATAGTCAAGACATCTTTTACAATTCAATTTTAACGTGTAAATTAAAATTGCAATGGATTCCTCCATCACAATGCAGTTGAATAATATGATGTTTACAACTGGATTTCAGTGAATTCAATTGGGAATTTTGGATGGTCTCCACCCTGGAAAATCAGCTTGAGTTCTTGTACTCAGGCCAGATTTCAAGAGACATCATAATTAGATCCCAGAAGAATACACTGCAGCTGAAGAGGATATCCCCTACAGAATTATATGGGAGAAAGGCTGGCCAAAGCAATGTTCACATTCACGCAATTATCTAATTAATTGTACAAGGTGAATGGAGTCAGTATCATTATGGCTAAGGTCATACTAGGATTAAGCTAGCCCTGAAAAAAAAAATGTATTTTAAGAAAAAAAAAAAACACCATAATGCTGTGGCAGACTCCCAATCAACATGTTTCATTTCTTTTGGAGCACTGGAGTGAAAGTTCACTGAAACAAAAGTTTTAGCAGATCTTGAAGCATATTGGGAAAAGTGACTAAGTGTAGGACAGGACACATTTTGATTAATTCCACTATACCTCCCACTGGCCCTTAGGTGAAAGATTATTCATGGACATTCAGTTATAATCACTAGGCACTTTAGTCAAAGACCTTGAGGTTTTAAACAAAGGAACTCAACAAAGGATTCTTGCAGTAAAATTATGAAGCACAGAAAATGTTTGAAATGAGTCGGGGAGCTGAGCAAGAAACTCATCTTTATTGTGGTTTCTCTACACTGGGGCTTGTGTCAGGTGTTGTGTGTGTGTATGTGTGTTCTCATCTTTTATCTTATTTATTAAAATTTTTAGTTTAATTGAAAAACATTTGCTGTGTGCCTCTTGAATGTCAAACCCTGTGAGATAGGAAACATTTAAGTTAATAGAAATTATTGGCCAATATTGAAAAGAATAACAAATTTAAATGCTAGAAAGAAGCAAGTGCATGTCCTTGTATACTTATTCATTCTTTCAACATCCTTTACAATATATAGCATTTCAGCAACTAGGGGAGAGGGAATCCTAATATTGTTTTAATAGACCTGAAAATAACTTAGATTTCATTTTGTTAGGTAATAATGTGAAAATTTTTTACTTCGTATAGACATTGAATCCTAAGATTCCAATTTATTTTTTCCTTGTATAATTAAACAAAGCTGTTGCATTTCACATAACTATTGTTAAATTTATATAAGTATATAATAATTCCCGACAAGGTCTTTAAATTTGAGGGGGAATATGGTCTCAATTTATGCACAAAGCATGATGCTTGGGGTATGCAGGAAAGTAAAACACATATGCTCTTACCTCTAGGAAATTACACTCTGAAGATAAAAAGTTTAAATTACTTCCCTGTGGTTCAGCAAAAAAGAATCCGCTGCCAATGCAGGAGACTTGGGTTTGATCCCTGGGTCACGAAGATTCCCTGGAGAAGGAAATGGCAACCCACTCCAGTATTCTTGCCTGGGGAAATCCCATGGACAGAGAAGCCTGGCGGGCTATAGTCCATGAGTGGCAAAGAACTGGACACAACTGAGCAACTAAACAACAACAAAAAATTAAATTCAGCAAAAGTTAATCATGTTCTGATGATACAGAAAGCATATCAAGATTTTACAGTATTCCATAGGAAATATTTGGATAAAAAGGATATGGTGTGTGTGTGTGTATACACAATGGAATATTATTATTCAATCATTAAAAAGAATGAAATAAGGCCATTTGCAGCAACATGGATGGACCTACAGAGCGTCATACTGAGTGAAGTAAGTCAGACAGAGAAGGAGAAATGTCATATGACATCCCTTATATGTGGAATCTAAAACAAAATGATAAATATTAATTTACTTATAAAACGAAAAGAGATTCACAGAAAATGAACTCGTGGTTGCTGGGGAGGGAGGTGGGATAGTTAAGGATTTGGGGAAGGTCATGTACACACTGCTGTATTTAAAATAGATAACCAACAAAGACCTATTGCATAGCAGAGGGAACCCTGCTCAATGTTATGTGCCAGTTTGGGTGGGAGGGGGGCTTGGGGGAGAATCAATACATGTATACACAGGGCTGAGTCCCTTCACTGTTCACCTGGAACTATCACAATATTGTTAATCAGCTATGTTAAAAATAAATAAATAAATAAAATTCAAATAAAAGAAACAATTATTTTAAATGCAAAACAAAGTACCAATCAATAGAGATTACTGGCTAATCAAAGGTCAGAACACTAAGGGGGCATCATTTGTATTGAGGAATATCCTAACTGCGAAACCAAGTTAAAGGAAGTTTAATAGGCTAGATCCTTTGTTAGACCTTTTTTGGTGGGTATGAAACTATTATAATTATTTGTGTAATCTCCAAAAAATTGTTCAATAAAAATGCCAAATATATCACTTGTTTTATTCTTATTGTTGTTGTTCAGTTGCTAAGTTGTATTTGACTCTGCGACCCAATGAACTGTAGTACTCCAGGCTTCTCGGTCCTTCACTATCTCCCTGAGTTTGCTCAAACTCATGTCCATTGAGTCAGTGATGCCATCCAACCATCTCATCCTGTTACCCCCTTCTCCTCTTGCCCTCAATCTCTGTTTAATTCTACAAAGTTGTAAACTCTTTCAATGTAGGTAGCACATTTCCTATTTTTTCAATACTACTTTATAAATAAAGGAGACAGCATTATTCTCATTTTACTGTTCCTATTTGACTAGAGCACAAAAGTTATCAAAAATCTCAAGGTGTCAAGGTAGCTTGAAAAACGTGGACTCCAATCTAGATTTACTTCTGATTCCTGCTGCTGCTGCTAAGTCGCTTCAGTAGTGTCCGACTCTGTGCGACCCCATAGACGGCAGCCCACGAGGCTCCGCCATCCCTGGGATTCCCCAGGCACGAACACTGGAGTGGGTTGCCATTTCCTTCTCCAATGCATGAAAGTGAAAGGTGAAAGTGAAGTCGCTCAGTCGTGTCCGACTCTTAGCAACCCCATGGACTGCAGCCCACCAGGCTCCTCCATCCATGGAATTTTCCAGGCAAGAGTACTGGAGTGGGGTGCCATCGCCTTCTCCGTCTGACTTCTGAGTTAAGGTCAAAGCTTGTTCTAAAGTCATAATAACCACAATATTGATGCTTCCATCTCTCAAGAATATAGCAATGCTGTGCTCAAGGAATTTATACTTGATATAAATCTGGTTAATGTATAGGATTAGATTGGCTACCTTATGGAACTATTAAATAAAGAAAATATTTCATGTGTGCTTGAAATGCTGCCTCCTTGTTTATGGTAACATCAAAGACATGTACACAATTGCAAAGAAGAAAATGATAACTTCCTTCAAACTCATCCAAACATGAAAACTGAGTGTTGTCACAACACCATAACAAATAGGCTGCTTTCCAGAATTACTAGTTGATGAGTAGCTATGACAAGAAGCACCAAAGAGATTATTATTCCTGATTTCCATAAATGAATACTTTAAAAGCCTACTTTTATTGTTAATCATATAACACTACAAAGAGATCCTAACTGTGTATAGTTGGGTTTAGATATCTCTTGATAAAAAAGGATTAACAAGTTACTTGGCCAGATGGTAAAGAATCCGCCTGCAATGTGGGAGATCTGGGTTTGATCCCTGGGTTGGGAAGATCCCCTGGAGGAGGGCATGGAAACCCACTCCAGTACTCTTGCCTGCAGAATCCCTGGGCAGCCTGGTGGGCTACAGTTAATGGGGTCACAAAGAGTCGGACATGACTAAGCAGCTAAGCATGCATGAGGACTTGAGGGCTTCCCTGGTGGCTCAGTGGTAAAGGATCTGCCTACCAAGGCAGGAGATGCAGGTTCCATCCCTGGGTCAGGAAGACCTCCTGGAGAAAGAAATGGCAATATACTCCAGTATTCTAGACTTGGATAGACTAGTGGGCTACAATCCATGGGGTCTCAAAGAGTCAGACATGACTGAGTGACTAAACAACATGAGAACTTGGACACTTGCTTTCTTTCAGAAATTTTATTAGTTTATGTAGCAGTTTTTTTTTTTTAAAGAAACTTTATTCTCCTTCCCCATATGCATTCCCAGTCCCTCCTCTCCACAACTGTCTAGATTTAATAAAGGGCTAATTTTAAGTAAAAATAGTTAGATCTTGTATATAAATTCTTACTTCTAAGAGCAGACTGAAAGATGTCAAAACATAACAACATGCATTACAAAGACTGAGAAAAACATTAGTAGAAGACTCTTTGCAATCCCATGAACTGTGGCCCACCAGGCTCCTCTATCCATGGGGCTTCTCTAGGCAAGAACACTGAGTGGGTTGCCATGCCCTCCTCCAGGGGATCTTCCAACCCAGGGATTGAACTCAGGTCTCCTGCATTGCAGGCAGATTCTTTACCATTTGAGCTACCAGGGAAGCCCTTAGTAGAAGGCAATAATCAGTGAAAGGAAAACTCTTTTTAGAAGGTTCTATTATCTTCTCTCAGGTACCAGCTGGCATCTCTAGCTCTAGAGAATCACTAAATTGATCTTCAGAATTTAATCCAGTGCTATGGGTTGTACTAATGCATCAGTCTGGCATAGGAGGGGATACGGGATAAATTAAATTGCCTCCTTCACTTGCTTCTTTAGCCATATTTTAAAAAATTCAAATTTAAGAATTCATGAACTCTCTCAAAAGTAAACATTAAAATCTGTCCATGATATATATTGCTAGGTCTCTTTTAATTTTCAGCAAATAAAAGATTAGCACCCATTGAAGTGTTTCTTCACTAAGAAACACATTCACTAAGAAACACATTCACTAAAATAGTAAAATGAAATTTGGAAACTGTTATGAAGGCTTTTCCCACAAGTTACAATTTGATTTTCTAGATGCAAAATTTTTCAGAAGACAAATGACGGAAATTAAGCAGTTGAGGTTAATCTGTGAATTACAGCAGATCGAGAAGTTGAGGTTCCCAGGTGGCTCAGTGATAAAGAATCCACCTGCAATGCAGGAGATGCGGGGTCAATCCCTAAGTCGACAAGATCCCCTGGAGAAGGAAATGGCAACCCACTCCAGTATTCTTGCCTGGAAAATCGCATGGACAGAAGAACCTGGAGGGCTCTAGTCCTTGGGGTCGCAAAAAGAGTCAGAGATGACTGAGCAACTAAACCACAACAGAAGCAGAGGAGTGGGTAGCGTATTTTGCAGTGTTTTAGTCATTTCATTTATTAGTTCATGAATATTGCTATCAATATTATTATAACTAACCATCAGCTATGTGTCAGGGAAGGTTCTAAGTGCTGGAGATACAATAGTAAACTAACCAGTCTCTGATGGAAATTACAAATCTATGTTTTTAATTTTATTTATTTATTGATTGGCTGCCTAGGTCTCCGTTGCTGTAAGGGCTTTCTCCAGTTGTGGTGAGCAGGGGTTACTCTTTCTTGCAGTGCACAAGTTTCTCACTGTGGTGGCTTCTCCTGTGGAGCGTGGGCTCCAGGGACGGGGGCTTCAGTAGTTGTATGAGGCGAGCTCAGTAGCTGTGGTGCACGGGCTTAGCTGCCCTGAGGCAGGTGGGATCTTCCAGGCCCAGGGATCGAACAAGTGTACCCTGCACTGGCAGGCAGATTCTTAACCACTGGACCACCAGGGAAGCTCCCTACACATTTATTTTTATTATTCTTATTTATTTATTTTACTTTACAATATTGTATTGGTTTTGCCATACATCAACATGCATCAGCCACGGGTGTCTTGAAGACATAGCCAAGAGTGAATGCAATTCTTATCAATAATCTCTCTCTATGGAAAGCCACTCCAAGTGGAATCACAGACTCTCAGGTGTTTATTTATTTATTTTTTGCTTCTTTTATTTTATTAAAGAAAATTATTTTATTTAATAAAATATTTATTATTTATTTGTTTTAATAATATTTATTAAATATTTATTAAAATATTTTATTTAATAAAATATTTATTTTATTTTTATTTTATTGTATTGGTTTTGCCATATGTCAAAATGAATCCACCACAGGTATACATGTGTTCCCCATTCTGAATCCTCCTCCCTCCTCCTTCCCCATACCATCCCTCTGGGTCATCCCAGTGCACCAGCCCCAGGCATCTGGTATCAGGCATCAAACCTGGACTGGCGACTCGTTTCAAATATGATATTATACATATTTCAATGCCATTCTCTCAAATCATCCCACCCTCTCCCTCTCCCAGAGTCCAAAAGACTGTTCTATACATCAGTGTCTCTTTTGCTGTCTCATATACAGGGTTAAGATCATGTAGTACAATGATTAACAGAAGAATTTAAAAAGATCTCAAGTTGAAAATCAAGAAGTACTAGTCATTTTTCTTATTGACACTTTTACAATAAATCTTAATAATTCATACAATTTTTAGTTTTGGTGATATTGAAAAGCTAAAAAGAACACAGCAGTCACAAGGAGATTAAAACATAGCCCAATAAAATAAATATCTGGAAAAGATACAGGAAATAGCAGAAACATAAGTAAAGCAAGTATTAAACCACTTTTCCAATTAATCCCATTTTATTATTTCATTGTCTAGTGAGACATTAAAGTTTAAAGAACTCTCTTCCCCAGAAAGCTTAATGTACATTCCCATAAAGACATTTAAAATTATCTTCTAGTGGCAAGGTTTTTATGATTTCATTTAATTGGCAAAAAGGAAAATGAAAAAAATGGCCTTAAAATAGATTTTATAGTTAAAAGCTCAGTTATTTACATTTATTTTTAAAGTGATTCATAATTTATAGTTAAGTGCACAAATTTAAGTGTACAGAGTGATAAACTGATATAGAAGTATCAATATATAGAACAGATCAATACATAGAACACAGTCAGTCCTAGAGCAAGTCCTTACGCCTACTCTCAAATACCTCCCTCTCAACGTAATATGCATTCCAAAGATTAACTACTTGGATACATTCAGAAAGTCCTAGAATAAATACAGAAGAATTGGTGAATCTCAATCCAAGTTTTATAACTAACTAAAGTATGATAAGATCTACTTGAACTTCTCCCAAGAAAGAACGAAGGGTCAATTTTATTATTTATCACACTATGCTAAGCATAGTGGCAACTATGTCAGAGTGGTAGTCAGGAGACTTTCAAGAAGAGGTGATGTTAATGGCTGATTTTTAAAGGACACATAAGAGTTATCTAGAAGAAGCTAGGAGAAGATGGTGTACTGAAGGAAGAAGATAACTGTATGTGTAAAAGCATGGAAGAATGGAACTGCATAAGGCATTCAGAAAACTTTGTGTGGCTAGAACAAAGGATTCACATGGAAAGCTGTGAGAGATTACCTGCAGAGGTAGCAAAGAGACAGATCATGAGGGTCACGGGTATTAAAATAAAACTTAAACTTCACTCCAGACATTAAAATGGAACTATAGCTTGAACCATACAGTCAAAGCTATGGTTTTCCAGTAGTCATGTACAGGTATGAGAGTCAGTCCAAAAAGAAGGCTGAGCACTGTAGAATTGATGCTTTTGAACTGTGGTGCTGGAGAAGAATCTTGAGAGTCCCTTGGACAACAAGAGATAAAACCAGTCAATCCTAAAGGAAAATCAATCCTGAATATTCATTGGAAGGACTGATGCTGAAACTGATGCTCCGTTACTTTGGCCATTTAATGTGAAGAACTGACTCATTGGAAAAGACCCTGATGCTGGACAAGATTGAAGGCAAAAAGAGAAGGGAGCAGAGGATGATATGATTAGATAGTATCACGGACTCAATGGACATGAATTTGAGCAAAGTCCAAGAGACGGTGGAGGACAGAAGAGCCTGGCATGCTACAGTCCATGGGACCACAGAGTCAGACACAACTTAGTGACTGAATAACAACACAGTTTGAACCATGACAGTCAAGAAGGAAGATGGCATCACTATAGAGATAGTTAGGTATATATATATGATATACATATCATAAAAAAGATCACAGTGTGGCAGACAGATTAGTTCCTGCAGAAGCTGGACAACTGATGGCAAAGAAAAAAAGTGATTGCAGTAATTGAGGGATAGGAATCTATTTACAGATCTAAATAGCCAATAGCAGGAGATTTGGAAATGAAGGAATTAACCAGAAAATTGCAAACAGGTAAAATCTACAGGACATACTGACCAATGGGAAATAGGAAGGCAGTGAGTGCTATGTTCTGGCTTAGACAGTGGTGGGACCCTGCACTGAACAAAGCATGCTATTCATTACACTGGGAGAATGATGATGAGTTTAATTTCAAACATGATGAATTCCAAATGCCTATTGGACAAACTGAGAAGTCTAGAAATCACTTGGATAAAAATAGCCAAAACTTATTGAGTAGCTACTGTATGCCTGCAGTTCCTTCTAAAAGAATCACACCATATAAAATAAGCAGGGGTTCAAATTTTGTAGAGCTATGTTAGGACCAGCTTAGAGGCATTTTTAACACCCCTTCTGTTATTCTCATGTAGGGAGATCACACTGTGAGAAAGACTATCATGCCTGAATATCTTGAAAATAAGGACAGGGACATGGAGTTCCTCCCACCACCCCCTGCCCCAGTTTTGTAAATCCCCTTTAAAATGTAAGGGTCTGGAATTCATTTGCATTTGGCAAAGTCTAACTTTCTGTTTCTAAGAACCAAAGGCTAGTAGGAAAGGCCTTTTTGGACACAAAGTGATTCTTACCCAACTCCAGCTTAATGAGGTGTGTAAATGAATATGAAACACATGGTTTAAAACATGTGGGGCATTTTTAACCAAGGAGAAGAGCGTTTCACAAAGCTAGATGGGAGGTTTTAGTGAAATCTAGGGCACTACATGGAGAAGGAAATGGCAACCCACTCCAGTGTTCTTGCCTGGAGAATCCCATAGACGGAGAAGCCTGGTAGGCTGTAGTCCATTGGGTCACACAGAGTTGGACACGACTGAAGTGATGCAGCAGCAGCAGTAGCAGCAGCAGGGCACTACAAGAAGTTTCACAACCCCAAACTGTGACAGTCTTCCCTGTTTTCTACAGGGTATGTTTTCCCTTAAATCATGTGAGTGTTGCACTAAGAGGAGCAAGCATAAGTCAGGAACCTCAATTCGATAGGCTGGGGGCCAGCCTTTCAAATTTGTTTGGATGGGAATATTTTATTTTTGTTTAATGTATCTTGTGATTTTTTTTTTTTTTTTTTTTTGCAGGTCCTAAAGGCAGTGTATTGAAAAGCAGAGACATTATTCTGCCAACAAGGTCTGTATTAGTCAAGGCTATGGTCTTCCCAGTGGTCATGGAGGCCTTCGAACCATGGTGCTGAAGAACACTCCTGAAAGTCCCTTGGACAGCAAGGAGATCAAACCAGTCAATCTATAGGGTGATCAACCCTGAATATTCACTAGAAGGGCTGATGCTTAAGCTGAAGCTCTGGTATCTTGGTCATCTGATGTGAAGAGCCAACTCATTGGAAAAGTCCCTGATGCTGGGAAAGATCAAGGGCAGGAGAAGAGGGTGTCAGAGGGTGAGATGGCTGGACAGTATCACTGATGCAGTGAACATGAACTTGGGCAAACTCTGGGAGATGGTGAGGGACAGGGAGGCCTGGCACACTGCAGGCCATGGGTTGCAAAGAGTCGGAAAACAACAACAACAACAGAGATCAACCATGAAACTCAAAAAGTTTAGTAGAATGAAAAGTTCAGTAAAAGGAATGCATAAAACATACATATATATAAAACCTTAAACCCTAAGTAGTAGGTTGGATTGTTTCTAGATGGTTCAGTGCTAAATAAATTATGAATGCTGATCATCTATTACTATTGTGCTTCTGTGCTCTCTGCCAACTTTATATCTTAAAGTTCAAGAGCAAGCTAGCTGCCCTCACCCAAAAAGTCCTCTGATGAAAACACATTCTTTTTGCAACAGCAGATTCTCTGCAAAATCAAAGACAGAAGTTGACTTCTAAGTTGAGGAATGACATAGAAGGAATGTTAACAAATGAGACACCTTTTTTTCCATTCACTATTTTTCAATTCTGGCCAGAAAAAAATAAAAGAACAAAAACAAAACAAAGGAGGAAAAGAAAAATGAATGCCTGCATTATTGGGGCAACAGATGCCTTGTTGGCGTGAACAGCTTACACTGCTTTGTTTTGACATTAGATTGTAGGCTTTATAAAAATAGAGATTACAATTGTTTCATATCCTATAAACATGCTTAACAGTGTTTTAAACATATACAGTTTATTTTATGTAATTTATCTTTCCTGATGAATTTACTACTATAAAGTACTTTTTAAAATGCACAAGAGGAGCTCTGTACTTAACGGGAAGTTTACTTTCTAAAGAAAAAGAAACAAAAAAGTACTACCAACGCCTCTCTCTCCTCATTTATCAGATTTACAAATTTGCCTCAATGTAGATCCTCAATGTAGATCATTAATGGCGGAGAAGGCAATGGCACCCCACTCCAGTACTTTTGCCTGGAAAATCCCATGGACAGAGGAGCCTGGTGGGCTGCAGTCCATGGGGTCGTGAAGAGTCGGACATGACTGAGTGACTTCACTTTCACTTTTCACTTTCATGCATTGGAGAAGGAAATGGCAACCCACTCCAGTGTTCTTGCTTGGAGAATCTCAGGGACGGGGAAGCCTGGTGGGCTGCTGTCCATGGGGTCGCACAGAGTCGGACACGACTGAAGTGACTTAGCAGCAGCAGCAGCAGGTCTTCCTTAATGGGGCTTCCAGGGTGGCTCAGTGGTAATGAATTTGCCTGCCAATGCAGGAAACTGGGTTTGATCCCTGGATCAGGAAGTTCCCCTGGAGGAGGAAATCTCAACTTACTCCAGGGTTCTTGCCTGGGAAATCCCATGGACAGAGGAGCCTGGTGGGCTATGGTCCATGAGGTTGCAAAAAGAGTCAGATACAACTTAGTAACTAAACAACAACAAGATCATTAATGTACATCATAATGTACATGTGTTCTAAGTCACTTCAGTCGTGTCCAACTCTTTGTGACCCTATGGACCACAGCCCACCAGCTCCTCTGTCCATGGGATTTCCCAGGCAAGAATCCTAGAATGGGTTGCCATTTCTTTCTCCAAGGGCTCATGTACATCATCCCATTATAACATGTTAATTAATATAACTAAGCATTAAAACTTATTAATGTTAATGTAAATTGTGAGGCAGAGATCAATTTCATCATCTTTATGGGCTATAAATTAGCATCCCTATCTTATAAATTCATAAAGCATGACTTTAGTCACACTTGAGGACCAGAGATACCAAGGTAGTTGAATCAAGTAATATTCATCATTTCTAAAAAAGATTTGGCTTTGTCATCATAGGACTTAAAATTCGTCAGTGGCTTCCACTCACCCATAATTAAGTCCAAGCTGCTTTATATAAAATGAGATCTCTCTGTGATCTCACCTCTCTCTATTCTGCAGCCTCATTCCCCCAACTCCCCTGTTTAAATGTAGGCTATAGCTCCCCACACTGCTGTCTCTTGACCTAGTGCCACTGTAAGCTTGTTCTGCCTCTCATGTACATGAACTCCAACCAGCCCCCTCTGTTACAATAACCCATCCTTGCTTGGCTAGTCCCAACCACTTAACACCTCGGTTGGGATGCATTTCCTAACAGTATTAAATGGCATGGCTCAGACAGTAAAGAATCCATCTGCAATTCAGGAGACCCAGGTTCCATCCCTGAGTTAGGAAGATCCCCTGGAAAAGGGAATGGCTACCGACTCCAGTGTTCTTGCCTGGAGAATTCCATGGACAGAGGAGCCTGGTGAGTTAACAGTCCATGGGATTGAAGAGAATTGGAGACCACTGAGTGGCTAACACTTTCCTAACACTAAATCTTATCTAACCCTAACAGAGTACACCAATATTTTTGGTACTTAAGAACTTACCAACTTATTTTATAATTAATATCTCCCCCCACCCCCTATAATCTGCCCTACTAGACCAAGAGCTCCCTGAGGACAAAGACTCAAGGTTATTTAAGGCTTGAATGCTACGTGCCTGGAAATGGGCTCTCATTAAAGCTTTGTTGTGGAGGAAGGAAGGAAGGAAAGGAGAGAGGTAGAGAAAAAAGGAAAAAGGAGAGAATGAAGGAAGGGAGAGGAAAGGAGGGAGAGGAGGAAGAAAGAAAGGCAGGAAGATGGAGGGAGAGGGGAGAGACAAGAAGGGAAGAGAAAGGCATAGGGAAGGAAAGAGAGAGGGATATAATACATAGCTTGATCCTAATGATTGGTCTCTCTATATTCTGTTAAAGATGAAGCACATGAACAAAGTTGACCAGGATACTTCAGATAATTAATATTAAAAGCAACAGTTAATCAATTCATACCAGTTCACCTAAATGGTATGGACATAGGCTAGTTCATGCTTATAACATGTCAGGCATTCTAAATATTTTAACTTGTTTAATCTTCAAAACAATTCTATAACATAGGTACTTTTATAATCGGTACTTTTATAATCTGTACTTTACAGATGGGAAAACTGAGACACCTGGCAGTTAAGAAATTTTTCAAAGGACACTCAGCTATGTGTTGGAACGGAAATTTCATATCCAGGCAGATGAGCTCCATGGCCTCTGCTCAAAAAATATTTACTGAATGCATTCAGCAAGACCCCTGAGAGTCACCAAAGGAGTCACCAAACCTTTCATAATAAAATAACTGTCCTTAGCACCCTTGAGTTGCAACTTTTTAACATTGACAAAAGAGTGGGAAGACATGATCATCACCACACTGAAAAGAGGGGGTGCTTGGGATCAGTAATTTAGCCCAGTGAGATGATGATATAATACAGCAGAGAAATACTGTTTATTTCAAGTCCTTAAAATACCACTTATTTTTAAAAACTTATTTTATTATGAAACCATAATAAAAAGTAGCCCAAAGATTTCACAATTACAGGGAAAATTACCTGAGCCGACCACATCTTATTTTCTTTTAATTTTTTTACTTTTGTTTTATTTTTTAATTGGAGTATAACTGCTTTACAATGTTGTGTTAGTTTCTGCTGTCCTTTGAACAATTACTTAACTGTCCTGTATCTCAGTTTCTCCATCTCCATCCATAAAAGCACCTATGTTACCGAATCAGTTATAAGCATATATACATTCCCTCCCTCCTTCGCCTCCCTCCCACCACCATCCCAAGCCCACCCCGCTAGGTCATCACAGAACGTCAAGCTTTGCTCCCTGTGCCACACACAGCTTTCCGGCAGCTAGCTATTTTACTCATGGTAGTGTATATATGTCAATAGTGGGCTTCCCTGGTGGTGCTAGTGGTGAAGAACCCGCCAGACAATGCAGGAGACATAAAGACATGGGTTCGATCCTTGGGTTGGGAAGAAATTGGCAGGAGGAGGAAATTAGCAACCCACTCCAGTATTCTTGCCTGGAAAAACCCATGGACAGAGGAGTCTGGCAGTCTGCGATAGCGTCTCATAGCGTTGGACATGACTGAAGTAACTTAGCCTAGCCTGGCCTATATGTCAGTGGTACTCTCCCAATTCATCCCACCCTTGCTTCTCTTTTCAAAAAAGTATTTATATATATATTTTATTATTTTTTACAATTTCCTATTTCTGCTCTGTTTTTGTATTTGGTTTATTTTTTTGGCCATGTAGGATTTTAGTTCACAGATCAGGGATTGAACATGTGCCGCCTGCAGTGAAATTGTGGAGTCTAACCCCTGGACCACCACTATATTTTCAAGAAAGTATTGATAGTATATATGTATCACAACATAATTTTATTAACTGGAAGATTCAATAATTTTATTTTCAATGTACCCAGTATACTCTTGACTTCTCTGTTTTTCCGCTTATCTGGAATGATCTTTAATAGAGAAACTTGCCCATTGCTAACCATCAAATTGGAGAAAAGAATATTTTTATTTATGAATTCAAGTTTAATATCACAATTCCTAAAGCCAACTTAATTAAATAATATGACTCACCAAAGTCTGGGAACTCATGTGGAAAAAAGCATGTAGGATGTAAGCTGTGGTTCCATAGAATCACAAGTCCAAGCAAATGCATCATTAGTATCTGATCATGTCATAAAATCTCATCTTGTTACAGCTAGATACTTTATGAGGATATCGCTAATGAAGACAGCTGGTAGTCATAGTAAGAAACTAGAAGTTCCTGTCAAAGGAGTCAGGTCTATTAGGTATTCCCCCTTTAGGGAAATTGGACATCTGGAGAGAAAAAAAAAATAGACTCTTTTATAGACTGAATTGCATTAAATTCCAACCCCTAGTACCTTAGAATGTGACTGTATTTGGAGATAGGGTCCTTACAGAGGTAATCAAGTCAATATGAGGTCATTAGCAGGAGCCTTCAGAAAACGAAGATCATGGCATCTGGTCCCATCACTACATGGGAAATAGATGGAGAAACAGTGGAAACAGTGTCAGACTTTATTTTTCTGGGCTCCAAAATCACTGCAGATGGTGACTGCAGCCATGAAATTAAAAGACGCTTGCTCCTTGGAAGGAAGGTTATGACCAACCTAGATAGCATATTCAAAAGCAGAGACATCACTTTGCCAACAAAGGTTCGCCTAGTCAAGGCTATGGTCTTTCCTGTGGTCATGTATGGATGTGAGAGCTGGACTGTGAAGAAGGCTGAGCGCCGAAGAATTGATGCTTTTGAACTGTGGTGTTGGAGAAGACTCTTGAGAGTCCCTTGGACTGCAAGGAGATCCAACCGGTCCATTCTGAAGGAGATCAGATCTGGGATTTCTTTGGAGGGAATGATGCTCAAGCTGAAACTCCAGTATTTTGGCCACCTCATGCAAAGAGTTGACTCATTGGAGAAGACTCTGATGCTGGGAGGGATTGAGGGCAGGAGGAGAAGGGGCCGACAGAGGATGAGATGGCTGGATGGCATCACTGAGTCGATGGGTGTGAGTCTGAGTGACCTCCGAGAGCTGGTGATGGATAGGGAGGCCTGGCGTGCTGCAGTTCATGGGGTCGCAAAGAGTCGGACACGACTGAGCGACTGATCTGATCTTAGTCCAAAATGACTAGTGTCTTTGTAAGAACAAGAAATTTGGAAACACAGATGTACAGAGCAAAGACATGTGAAGATGCTAGGAGAAAACAGCCATCTGCTAGCCATGGAGAGAGGCCTGGAAAAGATCTTTACCTCATAGCCTCAAAAGTAACTTCCATTGTTTAAGTCACCCAATCTGTGGTGCTTTGCTCTGAAAGTCCTAAGAAACTAATATAGATTCCTCATCAAGTTGAGTTTTTACTAACTAATTTTTGCTAAAATATGTACGTGAGGGTGGTATAAGTAACGTTGATGTATTTGTTTAAGGATTTCCCCCCACCCCCCCCCAGGCAAATTCCAACTAGACAATAATGTCTAATATACTGTCTAGTTAATCGGAAAATCTCCTGAATGAAATCAGATCCTCTAATACCCTAAAGGGATAAAGTGAGTCATCACTACTGCCTGTGAATGAAAAATAACTGCTCTGAGAAAACACATGTAAAAAATGACACCATGTGGATTATGCAGGGAAACACAAGTGTACACAGAGAAATTGGGTGTTTCCCTGAATCAATTTAATTATCCTATAATTCTAAGGTTGTAAATCTTTTCTCTTGCCTTTCTCTTGATTTGAGTATTTCAGCTAAAATTTTTACCATCAAACGTTAGCTTTTTCTTATGACTTCATATAGTGATCCAATTCTACCATTAAAATTAACATTGAGGGCATTCTCTTGGCACTCCAGTGGTTAAGACTCAATGATTCCAGTGCAGGAGGCATGGGTTCTATCCTTGGTCAAGGAAAAGATCCTGCATGCTGCATGGTGTGGCCAAAAAAAAAAATTGTAAGTTTTTGAAAATAACCTTGAAAATAATGTTTGAAATGAAAATAAGCCTTGAAAGCCATTTTTTTTTTCTTTTTGCCTGGGAGGTAGGGTGGAGAAGATGATTTAGCCCAACTAGTGGTCTATTATTTCAAATTATATTTGATCACAACAATTCTATGAAAACATCAGCTTATCTATTCTTATGCTCTCTAATCCATCCTCCATTGCATGACTAAGCACATTATTCTAGAATACATATCTGATTGTTTCCTTTTCAGACCTAAGAACCATCATCAGTCTCCCATTGCCTACTGGCTGAGGTGCAAAGTCCTCAATCTGGCAGAATCTTAAAGCCTACACTCACTTCTGTATTTTCAGCCTTTCTACAGTCATCCCTGACCCCACAACCATGTACTTTTCTTGCTAAAGAGGACTCGTTATGCTCCATTCTCCAAACATTGTTCCCATAGCACTGTATGCATGACAAGTTATGCATATACAACTTATGTATTTGATATATAATACTGATTTTGTCATCATCAGATCAGATCATATTAATGACCAGGTCTCATGTTTTTTTAGTGTCCCCAACAGTAGCAGCACAGGAACAGTAATGTTCACCCACTTTATTCCCGTTCTCAGAGATGCCTTCCCTGAATTCCTAAGATAGCAATTCTCTCGTTCCACCCTGCCCTCTGTCCCCTTGGATCTACTTCACTTTTCTTCTTAGCACTTAACTAACACCAGATATTTTACATATTTAATTGCTTGTTATTGTCTCTTCTCATTTGAAAGTAAACCAAAAATCCAGGACTTTGGCCTATTCATTACTTTCTCCCCGGTGCCTAGATACTTGACACGTTATAGAAACTCAATAAACTCTGTTTTAATAAGTGAATTCATTCAGCAATATTTATTAATAGCTCACTATGCACCATAAAATATTCTAAAAGTAAGGAATCCAGCAGTTGAAAAAAACAAAATCCCTGATCTCATGGAACCCAATACTCTCCAGAAGGAAGCAATAAAAAAGAAAACAAAGATCTTATATAATTTCACATAGGGATAACAGGTTTTCAATTTCTGCTTCTGCAGTTGAATCAAATTTATACTGACCTGGGGATTCACAAATATTTTGTGAGAAAATTAAATCTGTACAGGCAAAGCTATGTTTTACCAAAGCACAATATATAAATGGATTTATTTTTGCAAATACTAAAGTCAATAATAGAATAAACCATGTGAAAGAAAGTAATGTAATCATAATGCAATATTACTTTACTGATGAAAAATTATATTTTTAAAGACAAGTTTCCAAATATGTCGGATAAAAAATACAAAATAAAATTTTATCATTAGCATAATACAAGTAAGGGGTGCTTTTATGATGCATAGTACTACATCATAAACATTTTCTAAAAGAAGATTTGACATATTTTAAACAAAACATTTATACAAAGGGACAAAATTGGGACAGAATTTTCATAATATGTAAATATTATCATTCTTAATAAGAAGATAGTTGGCTTATGTACTACTTGGCAATTCATTAGTGCAAGTGATCGGATTGCATGCTTCTTGCTGTTTTAGAAAATCCAAGCCTTCCTGTGGCACTAATTTGATATTTGATACATCAACCCATGTTTGTTGTCATTTTGAATTGGAAATTTCCCCTTTAAAGTGGCCGAAAAAGATTTATTGTATTTTTAGATTACAAAAAAAGAGTCATAACTATAAGAATAAGAATTCTTTAAGATAACCTATATACTTGAAGGACTCTACTTCTGATCAGACTGGTCTAGAAGTAAACAGTTAGAAAGAGACATCTGAAAGCGTGGGTTCTGTAGATGTGCATTAGTGACTCAGATCTGGACCTCATTAATAACAGAGGTTTCCTTCAGAGAGAGAGCTATTATATGGGACAAACAAGGACTAGAAAGTCAGTGAAAGTGTTAGTCCCTCAGTCGTGTATGACTCTTTTTGAACCCATGGACTATATATAGTCCACCAAGCTCCTCTGTCCATGGGATTTTCCAGGCAAGAATACTGGAGCACGTTGCTATTCCCTTCTCCAGGGGATCTTCTTGACATCCAGGATTGAACCCACATTTTCTGTGTTTCTTGCAATGGCAGGAAGATTCTTTACCACTGTGCCATGTGAGGAGCCCCACAACATTGATATACCCATCATTTATCTCTTTTATTCACCTCTCCCTGCAGCCATGAAATTAAAAGATGCTTGCTCCTTGGAATAATAACTATGAGAAACCTAGACAGTATATTAAAAAGCAGAAACATTACTTTGCTGACAAGAGTCTGTATAGTCAAAGCTATGCTTTTTCCAGTAGTCATGTATGGATGTGAGAGTTGGACCATAAAGAAGGCTGAGCACTGAAGAATTGACATTTTCAAACTGTGGTGCTGGAGAAGACGTTTGAGAGTCACTTGGACTGCAAGAAGATCAAACTCCTTGACTCCTTTAGGAGTCAGTCCCAAAGGAAATCAACCCTGAATCAACCCTGATGCTGAAGCTGAAGCTCCAATACTTTGGTCACCTGATGCAAAGAGTTGACTCATTGGAAAAGACCCTGATGCTTAGAAAGACTGGGGGCAGGAGGAGAAGGGGGTGACAGAGGATGAGATGGCCAGATGGCATCACTGACTCAATGGACATGAGTTTGAGCAAACTCAAGGAGTGACTAAAACTTCTCAAATTTGATTAGTTTCACAAGGAAGCTTAAAGACTAAACTCAGAACTGTATCTATACAGATGACTCACCTGGGATGAGAAGGTGAAATCCACACTCTGCTTGTTTCCCACTCTGATTGTCTTACATTATTTATTAATGCTATTCCCACTCCAAAAGAACTCTGCTCCAGCATGCCATACTAGCTTACCACCCTTCAAACTCCCCATCACCATCACAAATACCACAGAGGTCCAAAGATTCTAACTTTTTTAGACCAGACCACCATAATCCAAAGATAGATTCATAAACAAGGAATAACAAGAGCCTCATACCCTCTTTTCTCTAGTGTTTCCCAAAATCACACACCCTGCCCTCCCATCCCTCCCCCAACTCCCCCCCATATACACACTCACACACCCCTAGCTAGAATTACAGTTGTTGCTGTTTCAATGGGAACAAGTGATTCAGGGCAGGAAATGAGAATTCTGTTAGATGAGAAGAGTAGTCCTCTCATCCCAAGGTTTGAGACATTCCTTTTTCATTTTCCTATGACTCATACCTCTTTCTTCCTGGCATTTTTGTTGTGTGTATTTAGTATGGGCTGGGGGTGGGGGTGGGGTATGAGGAAGAACTCTGTGTTTTGAACACCAAAAAGTACCTTATACAAAAGCAACTGAAAAACTACAGGAAATGCAGAAAAGAAACAAGGGTTAATGGTCTAAAAACCTATTTAAACACTTTCACTTTTCATTTTCATGCATTGGAGAAGGAAATGGCAACCCACTCCAGTGTTCTTGCAGGGGAGGGAAGTCTGGTGGGCTGATGTCTATGGGGTCACACAGAGTCAGACACGACTGAAGTGACTTAGCAGCAGCAGCAGCATGTTTGCATTTTGAAAATGAAGGATCAGGGAAATCTAACTTAAACTTCCTAAACAACAGACTTCCAAAATAAAGTCAAATTTGACTGTTTTGGGGCTAGCACTGAGAAGAATGATAGTATTTTAACATTAGTTTTTAATGAGAAAATAAGGACTAACTAAACTATAAAAAATTGATGAGCTGACAAACTGTGGTGCTGGAGCTTCCCAGGTGGCACAGTGGTAAAGAATCCACCTGCCAGTACAGGAGACACAGATCTGGGTTTGATCCCTGGGTCTGGAAGATCCCCTGGAGTCAGAAATGACAAAATATTCTGATGAATAGATGAGAGCCATGTATAGTCATGGTTTTAATATTTTAAGAAAAGAAAAAATTAAAAAGAACACCTTCTGCAGGGAGCAGAAAACAGAATTTAATTGTAGAAGAGGGGATCATTCGGTCATTCAATAAGTAATAAGTGAGTCTCTACTATGTACTAGACACCAAAACTTTACACTGACTCTTCAAAAAGTCAGATATCTTGTTCTCTGCTCAACACATTTAACTCTCTGCCTTCCCTGGGTTTCTGCTTTGTTTCTCTGGTTTGCCTTCTTTATAAAATACTAAATCCTATCCAACTCTCATGATCTACCTTAAGTATCACCTCGTCCTCAAGACATTTTCTGACAATCAGGAAGCACACTGCTCCTTCTCTTTACCTACATATACTTAGGGTAATCAATCAATCTTGGGTCAATTATTTCTCCACCAAACAACTTGACATTTTCTTGGTTGTAGAAATAAGGGTTAAATACCTAATTCTGGTATAAATCTATAGGAAGAAAGATCTTTTAGCAAATTCATAAAGCTTTCTACATGTTGTATTTCAGTATTCCTTTGAGTGATGGTTTATTCTTGCATTCCATTTGGTAGCATATAAATATATTCCCTCCTTGAGTTTCCTGGGCAGAAAATAGTACTTGTAAAATTAAAACAGTTTCATTTTTTAAAATTTATTTAATTTTGGCTATGCTGGGTCTCTATTACTATGTGCAGGCTTACTCTAGTTTCTGAAGAGTGGGGGCTGCTCTCTAGTTGTGATACACAGGCTTCTCAATGTGGTGGCTTCTCTTGTTGTGTAGCATGGGCTCTAGGGTTCATGGGCAGTAGTTGTGGTTCCCAGGCTCTAGAACACAGGCTCAGTACTTGTGATGCACAGACTTAGTTGCCCAGCATCATGTGGGATCTTCCTGGACCAGGGATCAAACTGGTGTTCCTACACTGCAAGGCAGATTCTTAACCACTGGCCCACCAGAGTAGCCCCAAACATTTTCATTTACTAACAGTTATTATATATTCTTATTAAGAAGAAGTTTAAGAGGTATTTTTTATTTTAATAAAACAAATGGTAAGTATTATTTAAAAAATGCCATTCAGTGAGTGTGTAATGATGGAATCTAACCTAAACCAAATGGTCAAGGAAAACAGGTAAAATGTGGTTATATATAGCTATCTGTAGCAATTAGGACCATTCATTCTCCACTCAACTTGTCAGAGAACTGGCATATTATATTGATAACTAAATATTTGTTTCTCAAAATACATGAAAAAAAATAGACAAAAGAAATATATACAAGTAACATGAAATTGTTCCTTATCCCAAAGAGATAATCACAATTCTCATAATGCCAAGATTCAAATTTGTCTTAAGAAACATTTAGGTGAATTCTTAGTGTAGTCTTAGGTCTCTTTTCCAGAAGCTTTCTGAGCCACAACTGACTAACTGGCTTTAACAAGGCAAAGATGGGCCCATTGTTCCCATTACTTCAAAGTTTCCTTTCACAGAGTGCTGAAAAGTTAATATCTCTAGGGAAAACTAATCAGAAGCACAGCTGTTCAATAGGAATGAGAGGTTATGGAAAGCAGAGACCCAGGAATGTCAGCAGCCAGAAAATCATGGATGATTTTCCAATAGAGCACTGCTTGCAAATGAGGCCAAGAACATTTGGTGTACTGTTTAAGTGAATGTATCATGTCACTTATGACACTAGATCCCCACGATGATGTAACTACAGTGATAAGGACTTAGGATTGGGTCTTGGAGGTACTGGTTTGTCACTGTGAAACTAAATACTGACCAAACATGAATCTAGATGACCTTATGTTTGATACATGACATTTGTATGGAACTCGTGATAGGAATCCTGAAGGCTTAACTAAGAGCAAAAATGTAACACTAAAACAGGAGTCTTCAAGTTAACTGACAACACTCTCCATTTCCTTTCCCCCAACTCTAGTCCAAATCAGAGCTTTGAGGTCCACACATAATCGGGCATGATGGGGATAAGCCTAGGAGAATGACCCCATGGGACCATCTGGCCAAACACAGCTGCACAAAACATGTCTCCCTGTCTGGAAAAAGCTGTGATGGACAGAGAATTGGAAGGGTTTCCAAGAGAAGTGGTGGATTCCTCACTAGGAGCTCTGGATACAGGGGAAGCACACACCAGGGGCCACTCCAACCCAGAGCAGGGGCTAACAGGCTTTTCCAGTGATGACTGATGTAGCTCATCCTTTAGGACTGTTAGCCCACATTACAGTGGGGAATATGAGCCATTAGAGTCATCCAATTATTTCCATAGATGTATCTCCGTACATTTTTTTGGAAGTTAAGATTTTCTGACACAAAATTGGCCCCACACAGCACTCGTGAATGTCAACACAATTCAAAGTCTGGAAAGTAGGGAATAATCAGTGCAATCCAGTTCTGTTGCTTTAAATTCATCTTTGTCCTCAGTTAACACCAGATCAGCATCAAATGTTTTCTAATTTCCTCTCCAGACTAATTATATTCATATAGTCTCTTTTTCTTTTATTAGACGACTTAAAGTAGAGGCAGAAAGTAACGGCTACTTGAAAGCAAAAATGTCATCATCTCCCTAGCTAAGAGCAAGTGTGAGAAATAGGAACAATCATTCCAAAGTCTTCACAGGAAGCCTTGAATGTTAAATCCTTATACCAGTGCTTCAAGAAATGAAAAAAGAGACACTGATGTATAGAACAGTATTTTGGACTCTGGGAGAGGGAGAGGGGGGATGATTTGGGAGAATGGCATTGAAATATGTATAATATCATATATGAAATGAGTCACCAGTCCAGGTTCGATGTCTGATACCGGATGCCTGGGGCTGGTACACTGGGATGACCCAGAGGGATGGTATGGGGAGGGAGGAGGGTTCAGAATGGGGAACACATGTATACCTGTGGCAGATTCATTTTGATATATGGCAAAACCAATACAATATTGTAAAGTTAAATAAAATTAAATTAAATTTAAAAAAAAAAGAAATGAAAACTGATAACGAAGACCATTTACCCAGACAAAGGCATAATTTTCTTTGTCAAGATTTTGTTTGGAGTGGAGACCATGGAGAGAAAAAAAAATGTGTGAGATAGTTCAGTTCAGTTCAGTCACCCAGTCATGTCCTACTCTTTGTGACCTCATGGACTGCAGTACGCCAGGCCTCCCTGTCCATCACCAAATCCTAGAGTTTACTCAAACTCATGTCCATTGAGTCGGTGATGCCATCCAACCATCTCATTCTCTGTTGTCCCCTTCTGGCTTCACTCTTTCCCAGCATCAGGGTCTTTTACAATGAGTCAGTTCTTCCCATCAGGTGGCCAAAGTATTAGAGTTTCAGATTCAACATCAGTCCTTTTAATGAATATTCAGGACTGATTTCCTTTAAGATGGACTGGTTGGATCTCCTTGCAGTCCAAGGGACTCTCAAGAGTTTTCTCCAACACCATAGTTCAAAAGCATCAATTCTTCAGTGCTCAGCTTTCTTTGTAGTCCAACTGTCATATCCATACATGACTACTGGAAAAACCATAGCTTTGACAAACCAAAGCTTTGACCTTTGTTGGCAAAGTAATGTCTCTACTTTTTAATATGCTGTCTAGGTTCTTCATAACTTCTCCCAAGGAGCAAGTGTCTTTCAATTTCATGGTTGCAGTCACAATCTGTGGTGATTTTGGAGCCCCCAGAAATAAAGTCTCTACTATTTCCACTGTTTCCCCATCTCTTTGCCATGAAGTGATGGGACCAGATGCCATGATCTTAGTTTTTTGAATGTTGAGTTTTAAGCCAACTTTTTCACTCTCCTCTCTCACTTTCATGAAGAGGCTCTTCAGTTCTTTACTTTCTGCCATAAGGGTGGTGTCATCTGCATATCTGAGGTTATTGATATTTCTCCTGGAAATCTTGATTCCAGCTTGTGCTTCATCCAGTCCAGTGTTTATCATGATGTACTCTACACATAAGTTAAATAAGCAGGGTGACAATATACAGCCTTGACGTACTCCTTTTCCTATTTGGAACTGGTCTGTTTTTTCCATATCCAGTTCTAACTGTTGCTTCCTGACTTGCATACAGGTTTCTCAAGAGGAAGGTCAGGTGATCTGGTATTCCCATCTCTTTAAGAATTTTCCACAGTTTCTAGTGATCCACACAGTCAAAGGCTTTGACATACTCAATAAAGCAAAAATGGATGTGTGGGATAAGTTCTACACAAATGTATTTGAAAAGGAAACCTTTAGTATACAAGAAGGGAATCTGATTAGAGGGTTAAGAAAGCTGAAGTTCTACATTTAGGATCCGGGAATGAAGTTCTAATGTACAACACCTGGGAACATAAGAATAGACTAAATGGGCTTTCCTGGCAGTCTGATGGTTAAGACTCCACACTTTCAATGCAGGGGGCGCAGGTTCAATCCCTGGTCAGAAAACTAAGACTCCATACGGTGTGTGGCAAAAAAACAAGAATAAACTGGAAAGGAACTAAAATGAGGAGAGCAAAAAGCAGAAAGCCCTAATTTCATTCAAGAAAAGTCTGGATACCTATCAGATCAGATCAGATCAGATCAGTCACTCAGTCGTGTCCGACTCTTTGCGACCCCATGAACCGCAGCACGCCAGGCCTCCCTGTCCATCACCAGCTCCCGGAGGTCACCCAGACTCATACCCATCGAGTCAGTGATGCCATCCAGCCATCTCATCCTCTGTCGGCCCCTTCTCCTCCTGCCCTCAATCCCTCCCAGCATCAGAGTCTTCTCCAATGAGTCAACTCTTCGCATGAGGTGGCCAAAATACTGGAGTTTCAGCTTTAGCATCATTCCTTCTAAAGAAATTCCAGGATTGATCTCCTTCAGAATGGACTGGTTGGATCTTCTTGCAGTCCAAGGGACTCTCAAGAGTCTTCTCCAACACCACAGTTCAAAAGCATCAATTCTTCGGCGCTCAGCCTTCTTCACAGTCCAGCTCTCACATCCATACATGACCACAGGAAAGACCATAGCCTTGACTAGGCGAACCTTTGTTGGTAAAGTAATGTCTCTGCTTTTGAATATGCTATCTAGGTTGGTCATAACTTTCCTTCCAAGGAGTAAGCGTCTTTTAATTTCATGACTGCAGTCACCATCTGCAGTGATTTTGGAGCCCAGAAAAACAAAGTCTGACACTGTTTCCACTGTTTCCCCATCTATTTCCCATGAATTCAATTCAAAATAATAATTGGTCAACTCCTATAAGTCTAGCATATGCTTGAGACTACGAAATGAAATAACAAATAGTACAACTCAAAAAATGAATAATTTACAGGAAGAAAACTTGTACATTTTATTAGTTAAGATGTTCCTACTCACTCTTTATTTTATGTGGTCTTGGGCAAAGTGGCATATTGAAAAGAAAGAATCTGAAGTCACCAGAACAGAATTCAAATCCTGGCTGAATGATTTCTAAGTATAAACAGATATAATATTTTGGCTTGCCTGAAAAATGGGTTGAAATTAGGATGGCTAAGAACTGACTGGTTCAAAATTGTGAGAGGAGTATGACAATGCTATATATTGCCACCCTGCTTATTTAACTTCTATGCAGAATACATCATGGGAAATGCTGGGCTGGATGATTCACAAACTGGAATCAAGGTTGCCAGGAAAAATATCAACAATCTCAGATATACAGGTGATCTACTCTAATGGCTCTACTTTGGCCACCTGATGCAAAGAGCTGACTCATTGGAAAAGACCCTGATGGTGGGAAAGATTGAGGGCAGGAGGAGAGGGGACGAGAGAGGATGAGATGGCTGGATGGCATCACCATCTCAATGGCCATGAGTTTGAGTAAGCTCCAGGAGTTTGTGATGGACAGGGAAGCGTGGCATACTGCAGTCCATGGGGTCACAAAAAGTTGGACACGACTGAGTGACTGAACTGAACTGAACTGAACTGAATGGCAGAAAGTGAAGACCAACTAAAAAGCCTCTTGATAAGGTGAAAGAGGAGAGTGGAAAAAGCTGGCTAAAACTCAACATTCAAAAACTAAGATTATTGCATCCAGTCCCAGAGGAGGGAAAAGTGGAAGCAGTGACAGGTTTTATTTTCTTGGGCTCCAAAATCACTGTGGCCAGTTACGGCAGCATGAAACTAAAAGACACTTGCTCCTTGGAAGAAAAGGTATGACAAACCTAGACAGCGTATTGTAAAACAGAGACATCACTTTGCTAACAAAGGTCTGTATAATCAAAGCTACAGTTTTTCCAGTAGTCACATACAGATGTGAGAGTTGAACTATATAGAAGGCTGAGCACCAAAGAACAGATGCTTCAAATTGTGGTGCTGGAGAAGACTCTTGAGAGTCCCTTAAACAACACGGAGATCAAACCAGCCAATCCTAAAGAAAATCAACCTTGAAGATTCATTCATTGGAAAGACTGTTGCTGTAGCTCAAGTTTCAATACTTTGGCCACCTGATGCAAAGAGCAGACTCATTGGCAAAGACCCTGATGCTGGGAATGATTGAAAGCAAAAGGAGAGGGGGTGGCAGAGGATGAGATGGTTAGATGGCACTACCAATTCAATGGACATGAATTTGAGCAAACTCCGGGAGAGAGTGGAGGACAGAGGAGTGTGGTGCGGTACAGTCCATGAGATCACAAAGAGTCAGACACAACTTAGAGACTGAAAAACAAAACCTGCAAGGCTCATACACTGTCCTATTCACAACTGTATCTGAACCTAACCACCTAACCATTGCCACTCTGCTACGGCACTCCTCACAGACTCATCCAACTCCTATCTCCATCCTTCCCTTTGTTGACTTACAGGTTTTTGCCTTTTCAGCACTCACAGGTAACCTCCACCAGTAGCTTTCCCAAATCCCAGGTCTACCCTTAGAAAAGGATTGTAGTTATGCACTCCCAGGTAGGAGACTCAGGTTCAATCCTTGGTGGGTTACAGTCTATGGGATCAAAAAAAGTTGAACACGACTTAGCAACTGAGCATGCATACGCTCAAGCTTGATATACACACTAATTCAGTCAGTTCAGTTCAGTTCACTAGACATGTACGACTCTTTGTGACCCCAAGGACTGTAGCACGCCATGCTTCCCTGTCCATCACCAACGTCCAGAGTTTACTCAAACTCATGTCCATTGAGTCAGTGATGCCATCCAATCATCTCATCCTCTGTCACCTCCTTCTCCTCTCACCTTCAATCTTTCCCAGCATCAGGGTCTTTTCCAATGAGTCAGCTCTTCACATCAGGTGGTCAAAGTATTGGAGTTTGAGCTTCAATATCAGTCCTTCCAATGAATATTCAGGACTGATTTCCTTTAGGATGGACTGGTTGGATCTCCTTGCAGTCCAAGGGACTCTTAAGAGTCTTTTCCAACACCACAGTTCAAAAGCATCAATTCTTTGGTGCTCAGCTTTCTTTATAGTCCAACTCTCACATCCATACATGACTACTGGAAAAACCATAGCTTTGACTAAATGGATCTTTGTTGGCAAAGTAATGTCTCTGCATTTTAATACGCTGTCTAGGTTGATCATAGCTTTTCTTCCAAGGAGCAAGCGTCTTTTAATTTCATGGCTGCAGTAACCATCTGCCGTGATTTTGGAGCCCAATTATATAATTTATTGTACTACATTGTAATTCTGCATTTACTTATTCTTCTGACTAGATTATGAACTATGAGAGGACAGGAACTGTATCTAATTAATATTTGAATCCCAGTACTATGATTTTTCTTGTAGTGTTGATGGATTTTTTTTTTTTTTTTTTGGCCTAGTCGTCTTCATAACCAGTAGTACATAAGACAGGTTAGCAATAAAGTTTGTGGCCCTAAAAGAGAATGAACTGTCTTTCACAGGATTGATTCTTGGCTCTCTCAAGTCAATACCAATACATGCCAACATTATAAGCCTGAAAGAATAGTAAAGTGTGAGGGCCATTATGAACTCATGCAAAAAGATATCCTAAGTGACATCTAAGATATTTTCCTTACCGCATCTCTGTATTTGCAACAATATCAATCTCAGCAAGACAAAAACCATAAGAGGAAGGATAAGGAGGAAGGCCACCAGAAGGAAGTCCTGTTCTTGTCATGCACAGCTCACTAAGACTCTACCACTGAGTGGCTAGTCCCTTTGTAGACCCTAGAATTAAGACTCACATTAATGAAATCAAGTATTGCCTAAATAGAACTTATTTCTTTTATTTCAGTTTCATCTTTAAAATTTCCTCTCCAGCATAAAGATACTTAGACAAAAACTTTTAATTGAAGGTGATTTAATTTACCACAAGGATAATAAATCCAATTTTTGTCTTCAGTCAGTGAGCTTTCTTGTTGGTTCAGTGGTAAAGAGTCCGCCTGCCAATGCAGGAGACATAGGAGATGTGGGTTCAAACTCTAGGTCAGGAAGATCCCCTAGAGAAGGAAATGGCAATCTGTTTAATATTCTTGCCTGGGAAATCCCATGAATAGAGGAGCCTGGCAGGCTACAGTACATGAGGTCGAAAACATTCGGACATGAGACTAAGCAATAACAGTGCCTGAAAGTAGCGCAATAAATGGATTGTTTAAATGGTTTAAATTTGCTTTCAGTTATATAAATAGATCCTTGGAAATTAGCTGTCATTAAAATCTATTTGTCTAGTTAAAAGCACTTTTTTCCTCTCCGATTTTAAATCCAAATACTTCAAATAAAACTTGGAAACTGGCATCTGGGTCTTTTACATAGATACTGGTTTTTATATCTTGTGTCTGCTTTTTGGCCTAGTCTTCTTCATAACCAGTAGTACATAAGACAGGTTAGCAATAAAGTTTGTGGCAATAGAGTTTCCTTTAGTGTAAAGCAGTTACTACCAATAATTTGTTAAAAGACCAATGGTTTGCCTCTTGATAGCAGTACTTCTAGGGAAGCAGCTATTTCCACTTACTTTCATCTGATTAAGTGTCTAAGCAAACAGGGTTTAATTGGCCAGGATTATTTGAACATTCCAGGGGTTTCCCAGGTAAAGAACCTGTCCGCAATGCAGGAGATGCTGGAGATATGGGTTTGATTCTGGGGTCAGAAAGATCGTCTAGAGGAGGGCATGGCAATCCTCCAGTATTCTTACCTGGAGAATCCCCTGGACAGAGAGTCTGGCAGGCTACAGTCCATGGGGTCACAAAGAATTGGACACAATTGAAGCTGACTGAGCACAGCACAGCACAGCACATGATCATTCCATAGTCACTGATGCTGCTGTTTAGTCGCTAAGTTGTGTCCAGCTATTTTGCGACCCCATGGACTATATTCCAGCAACATTCTCTGTCCATGGGATTTCACAGGCAAGAATATTGGAAGGGGTTATCATTTCCTTCTCCAGAGGATCTTTTCAATGCAGGGATCGAACCCGAGCCTTCTGGATTGGCAAGTGGATTCTTTTCCTACTGGACCACGAGGGAAGCCCCTCCTCAGTCATTCAGTTCAGCTCAGTTCAGTCGCTCAGTCGTATCCGACTCTTTGCGACCCCATGAATTGCAGCACGCCAGGCTTCCCTGTCCATCACAATCTCCTGGAGTTTACTGAGACTCATGTCCATCAAGACAGTGATGCCATCCAGCCATCTCATCCTCTGTCGTCCCCTTCTCCTCCTGCCCCCAATCCCTCCCAACATCAGAGTCTTTTTCAATGAGTCAGCTCTTTGCATAAGGTGGCCAAAGTACTGGAGTTTCAGTTTCAGCATCAGTCCTTCCAACGAACACCCAGGACTGATCTCCTTTAGGATGGACTGATTGGATCTCCTTGCAGTCCAAGGGACTCTCAAGAGTCTTCTCCAACACCACAGTTCAAAAGCATCAATTCTTCGGTGCTCAGCCTTCTTCACAGTCCAGCTCTCACATCCATACATGACCACAGGAAAAACCATAGCCTTGACTAGACGGACCTTCGTTGGCAAAGTAATGTCTCTGCTTTTGAATATGCTATCTAGAGTTGGTCATAACTTTCCTTCCGAGGAGTAAGCGTCTTTTAATTTCATGGCTGCAGTCACCATCTGCAGTGACTTTGGAGCCCCCCCAAAATAAAGTCTGACACTGTTTCCACTGTTCCCCCATCTATTTCCCATGAAGTGATGGGACTGGATGCCATGATCTTTGTTTTCTGAATGTTGAACTTTAAGCCAACTTTTTCACTCTCCACGTTCACTTTCATCAAGAGGCTTTTGAGTTCCTCTTCACTTTCTGCCATTAGGGTGGTGTCATCTGCATATTTGAGGTTATTGATATTTCTCCCAGCAATCTTGATTCCAGCTTGTGTTTCTTCCAGTCCAGCATTTCTCATGATGTACTCTGCATAGAAGTTAAATAAGCAGGGTGACAATATACAGCCTTGATGTACTCCTTTTCCTATTTGGAATCAGTCTGTTGTTCCATGTCCAGTTCTAACTGTTGCTTCCTGACCTGCATACAAATTTATCAAGAGGCAGATCAGGTAGTCTGGTATTCTCATCTCTTTCAGAATTTTCCAGTTGATTGTGATCTACATAGTCAAAGGCTTTGGCATAGTCAATAATCAGAAATAGATGTTTTTCTGGAACTCTCTTGCTTTTTCAATGATCCAGCTGATGTTGGCAATTTGATCCCTGGTTCCTCTGCCTTTTCTAAAGCCAGCTTGAACATCAGGAAGTTCACGGTACACGTATTGCTGAAGCCTGGCTTGGAGAATTTTGAGCATTACTTTACTAGCATGTGAGATGAGTGCAATTGTGTGGTAGTTTGAGCATTCTTTGGCATTGCCTTTCTTTGGAATTGGAATGAAAACTGACCTTTTCCAATCTTGTGGCCACTGCTGAGTTTTCCAAATTTGCTGGCATATTGAGTGCAGCACTTTCACAGCATCATCTTTTAGGATTTGAAATAGCTCAACTGGAATTCCATCACCTCCACTAGCTTCGTTCGTAGTGATGCTTTCTAAGGCCCACTGGACTTCACATTCCAGGATGTCTGGCTCTAGGTGAGTGATCACACCATTGTGATTATCTGGGTCATGAAGATCTTTTTTTTACAGTTCTTCTGTGTGTTCATACCACCTCTTTTAATATCTACTGCTTCTGTTAAGTCCATACCATTTCTGTCCTTTATCGAGCCCATCTTTGCATGAAATGTTCCTTTGGTATCTCTGATTTTCTTGAAGAGATCCCTTGTCTTTCCCATTCTGTTTTTTTCCTCTATTTCTTTGCATTGATTGCTGAGGAAGGCTTTCTTATCTCTTCTTGCTATTCTTTGGAACTCTGCATTCAGATGCTTATATTTTTCATTTTCTCTTTTGCTTTTCACTTTTCTTTTCACAGATATTTGTAAGGCCTCCCCAGACAGCCATTTTGCTCTTTTGCATTTCTTTTCCATGGGGATGGTCTTGATCGCTGTCTCCTGGACAATGTCACGAACCTCATTCCATAGTTCATCAGGCACTCTATCTATCAGATCTAGGCCCTTAAATCTATTTCTCACTTCCAGTGTATAATCATAAGTGATTTGATTTAGTTCATACCTGAACAGTCTAGTGATTTTCCCTACTTTTTTCAATTTAAGTCTGAATTTGGTAACAAAGAGTTCATGATCTGAGCCACAGTCAGCTCCCAGTCTTGTTTTTGTTGACTATATAGAGCTTTTCCATCTTTGGCTGCAAAGAACATAATCAGTCTGATTTCGGTGTTGACCATCTGGTGATGTCCATGTGTAGAGTCTTCTCTTGTGTTGTTGAAAGAGGGTGTTTGCTATGACCAGTGCATTTTCTTGGCAAAACTCTATTAGTCTTTGCCCTGCTTCATTTCGTATTCCAAGGTCAAATTTGCCTGTTATTCCAGGTGTTTCTTGACTTCCTACTTTTGCATTCCAGTCCCCTATAATGAAAGGGACATCTTTTGGGGGTGTTAGTTCTAAAAGGTCTTGTAGGTCTTCATAGAACCATTCAACTTCAGCTCCTTCAGCGTTACTGGTTGGGGCATAGACTTGGATTACTGTGATATTGACTGGTTTGCCTCGGAAACGAACAGAGATCATTCTGTCGTTTTTGAGATTGCATCCAAGTACTCCATTTCGGACTCTTTAGTTGACCATGATGGCTACTCCATTTCTTCTGAGGGTTTCCTGCCTGCAGTAGTAGATATAATGGTCCTCTGAGTTAAATTCACCCATTCCAGTCCATTTCAGTTCGCTGATTCCTAGAATGTCGACATTCACTCTGGCCATCTCTTGTTTGACCACTTCCAATTTGCCTTGATTCATGGACCTGGCATTCCAGGTTCCTATGCAATATTGCTCTTTACAGCATCGGACCTTGCTTCTATCACCAGTCACATCCACAGCTGGGTATTCTTTTTGCTTTGGCTCCATCCCTTCATTCTTTTTGGAGTTATTTCTCCACTAATCTCCAGTAGCATATTGGGCACCTACTGACCTGGGGAGTTCCTCTTTCAGTATCCTATCATTTGGCCTTTTCATACTGTTCATGGGGTTCTCAAGGCAAGAATACTGAAGTGGTTTGCCATTCCCTTCTCCAGTGGACCACATTCTGTCAGATCTCTCCACCATGACCGTCCTGTCTTGGGTTGTTCCACGGGCATGGCTTAGTTTCATTGAGTTAGACAAGGCTATGGTCCTAGTTTGATTAGATTGACTAGTTTTCTGTGAGTATGGTTTCAGTGTGTCTGCCCTCTGATGATTAAACACAATCAATTATTTTATATAAGTACAAAATAAATCACAGCCATCAGAAAGGATAATAACCATGATAGGTGGTGAGAAAATCAAGGTAAGAGTAAAATTCACTGCTCTGCATTTTCAGTTCTTGGCCATTTGAAGACTTTTCTTAAAGGGTCAATATTAAGGGAGTCTTTCAGGGCCATTGTCCTCAGTGTCTTAAGGGTATAAGAGTAGAAATTTACCATGATATAGGAACTATTGTCAAATATTCAAATAAATTATGTTCCTGAAATAAAATATCTTGATATACTCTATCAGACTTAACTTTGTAGACAGACATTAAGAATGGTTTTATAAATAGGAAAAATGTGCCTGCTGTAATAAGTCAAAATATTGGAGAAATTAATGTTTCTCACCTCTTTAAAGAAAAAAAAAAGGCTGATTACACAGACTTTCCCCAAACATAGCTTGCCAGTGTTAGGAAATATCTCTGGTATATAATAAATCATACTTAGTTGTTTTGCTTTGGAACAAAAATCAACATTTAGTTGTCACTGCTAAGGATTCTATCAGCAGAGCAGCATTTTCACTCTCTACCCAGCAACTACTTTCTAGCAAAGTGATGTTGTTTATTATACTATTTGTTGCTTCATAAAATTCATCCTAACTTTTTCCCAAAATAAAAATAGAAAGATGGAGGCACTTTAATAATAGCTCATGGGAACTGAAATACAGAGAACAGGAATGAATTAATAAATCAATTATATGAAAAATCTTAAAAATAAAATATAGCATTATGGTTATATAATTTATCATCATTGTGGGCAGTTGAGGAAGGAGGGTATAGAAACTCTCTGTACTATTTTTGCAACTTCTATGTGAACTGAAAATCATTTCAAGATAAAAAGCTAAAAGAATACAAAGTTATGTTTTTTTGCCTATGTCTGAAAGTCTGTGTGAGCAGAAATTATGTCCTCTATCATTCATCATTCTAAACGCTTGCTAGGGCTAGAACAGACACCTTTAGCATGGTATACAGTCCCTGTAGCTGTTGAATAAAGAGTGTATGTGCTGTGCTCAGCCATGTCCGACTCTTTGCAACCCCAAGGGCTTTTGCCCTCCAGGCTCCTCTGTTGATGGAATTTTCCAGGCAAGAATATTGGAGCGGGTGCCATTTCCTACTCCAGGGGCGCTTCCCAACTGAGGGGTTGAACCTACGTCTTCTGTCGTTTAAATTCAATTCAGTCGCTCAGTTGTGTCTGCCTCTTGGCAGATTCTTTACCACTAGCATCACCTGGGAAGCCCAATGAATAACAGACAAAACAATACGTTAAGTCACTTGGCAAAGGAAAGACTTAGTGTAATCTGTACTGACAGAATTATTAGTCATCCTCAGGAATTCCAACAGCAGAATTACCATAGATAATAAGGGATCATTCCAGGACCAGAAGGAAAAACCTGTATAAAACCTCAGGAATAAAGAATTCTCTCTCCCACAGAGAGAATCTAATTCATGGTTATTCTTTACCCATATTAATTTAAACATGAGTAAATCTTCCATCATTAAAATTTTGATTGTAAAGTAATTAGCCTCCAATTAAAATAATAAATTTATATTAAAAATTAATAAAATTTTGGGCTGTGATAAAATGTTGAGCAAACACAAGGTTAAAAAATACACATATATTTGTCTGAGACAGAAAAATAATAAATGTGCTTATTCTAGGGATTTTAAGTACTTTTTCTGAAAATTCTGAAAGTAAGTAGCAATTTTTTATTCTTCCTCCTCCTTTAGCATTTCCTTAATTGTTTACAAATGAAAGTAATATACAGCTCTCCTGTACTCTGAGATCTGTGTTGTTTTTTTTTTTTTCTTTTGAATCATTCAGGGCCCCTACGAGATATAGATGGCACACTCAAACCAGGATAAACTGAGTAAATTTGTTTACAAATAGACTATGTACAAAGGTGCAGGGGAGTGTGGGGGAATCACAAGGGAAAATGTAGTAACTAGTTAACTCTGAGCTTTTTTTTTTTTTTTTTAACACCAGAGGATCTGTTACTCCTTTTAGGCACAAAAGAAAAGCGGTGAGGTGACCAGAACCCAGGAGGGCAGCGTATCATATCACATGGTAGCCTCTGAAAGAAGGGTCAGCCATTCAAAGCACAATTGTATGGAGAATACCATGAACGACTGCCAAAGCTCCTACCAGGCAAAAGTATCCAGGGGATAAAAGACCAGAGTCAACTGACAAGTCCAGATCTGTCAAGCCTCCAGCAGTGAGAGCAGGGAGAAGTTAAGTATGGCTGGGAAGAGACAGATCTGGAGATGAATGGAATCTCCATCTAGCAAATGTTTGACACTTTAGAAAAATATGCTAAACCCATTCTTTCTTTCTGTATAAGTAAACAGTAATTTAAATGACCAGAAAATAAAAAAATTAATACAGATTTTATGCTTTATTATATGTACAGTTCAGTTCAGTTGCAGTCATGTCCGTCTCTTTGTGACCCCGTGGACTGCAGCGCGCCAGGCTTCCCTGTCCATCACTAACTCCCGGAGCTTGCTCAAATTCATGTCCATCAAGTCAGTGATGTCTTCCAGCCATCTTATCCTCTATCGTCCCCTCATAATATATCTATAATCTCAGACATTTATGTAAAATAACCTCCAAGTCATCATTTAATGTGTTTGGGGGAAAATCTTTTAAAATTTGTCTAAATAAAATGAATTAGTGAAGATATGTGTATAATCAATAGTAAAAACAAATAATTTTGAATTTTAAAAATTATCCGAGCCATTAAACTCTGACATCACCGTGAAGAATCAGGAATTTCCCAAATATACTGTATTTTTAAGAAACATACTTTCTCATATATTATACCCTAAGGAAGCAGGGGATGGAGACAAAGCAATGAATTAAAGATCCAAGGATTGAGTTCCAAATTATCCACCATTCCTATAGAAATGAGGCATGCCAACAATGCCTCTTTTTCTACGTGCAAATATGGACCACCTGCTTAGGAAAAGACTTGAGAACATGTGGTGAGAATTATTTGCTTACTGAATATTTACTATTTAGTAACTAGACCCATGATGAGAGCCCCCAAATGTATTGGTTCACACATGTATCAGTATAGTCGTTTTTTCAAAACAACCAATAGCCATAAATAAACACAAGAACCTTTCTGTTCTATTTTCTTTGAAACATTTTTCTTTCTCTCAATATAAAATATCTGAAATAAAATAATCTAGTCAATTTCCAAAGGAAGGCTTAATAAATATAAGCTGAATGACTAAAAATACAGGTAACAGTGATACTCCCCAAGTCTGACTTCCTCTGACCTTTACAGTTTATACCCCACAACCAAGGACTTAACAGTTATATGTTTGACGGGATTAAAAATACCGCAATCTTGTACCAACTGCTTTACTCCGACACTCTGAATTCAATTTGCTGCTAAGTCGCTTCAGTCGTGTCCGACTCTGTGAGACCCCATAGATGGCAGCCCATCAGGCTTCCCCATCCCTGGGATTCTACAGGCAAGAACACTGGAGTGGGTTGCCACTTCCTCCTCCAATGCATGAAAGTGAAAAGTGAAAGTGAAGTCGCTCAGTCGTGTCCGACCCTCAGCGACCCCATGGACTGCAGCCTACCAGGCTCCTCCGTCCATGGGATTTTCCAGGCAAGAGTACTGGAGTGGGTTGCCATTGCCTTCTCTGCTGAATTCAATCTAAATGTGCCTAAAAAATAGGAGGGTGGTGGGAAATAGATTAAATGCCTGCTGAATGCAGGAAATCCACACCAGGTTATAAACCAGAGAACATCAAAAGCTGCACCAGAAACTGTACAAATTAAAACTAAGAGACTTCATTTTTACTACTGTTTGAGAAAGGCAATATATTCAACACAGAAAACATAAACACAAGCTCTACTCTCTCATCAGGACCTCCTCAAAAATATGTGCAGGAAAGATTGCTAAAATGCTGCTAGGCTTGCCTTGAGGCGGGCTTGGGGAGGTGGTTGGTAGGGAGTAGTGGGGAGGGAAGAGAGGAGTATGTATTTGGATAACTTTTTAAAAAGTGCTAAACATATTGCTCTCAACACCTAGAGAAGTAAACCTGAGGAAATCACCATGGTGATGGCATCTAATTGGCATTAAACTTCAAGATCTAAGGAAAGCCTAACTCAAGGTTGAAATATCATATGGGTGCTTAGCTTTAAAGTGGCCTCAGGAGATCCTGATTGATATCAACTGACTCCCAGGACTGAGAACTTGAACGTTAGTTACAAATTCATATTGGAGAAACCCTGGAGGTCCATGTCAAATACTTTCGAACTTCCTAACCATGAGGTGAGAAGGTCAGAGTATAAGGAGGGGAGATGACTGGAAGTGAAAGTTAAAGTGTTAATCTCTCAGAGGTGTCCAACTCTTCGCAACCCCAAGGACTGTAGCCTGCCAGGCTCCTCTATCGATGGAATTCTCCAGGCAAGAATACTGGTGTGTGTTGCTATTTTCTTCTCCAGGGGAGCTTCCCTACTCAGGGATCAAGCCCAGGTCTCCTGCCTAGCAGCCAGCTATTTTACCAACCGAGCCACCAGGGAAGAGATGACTGGTCTCCCAGACAAGTAAAATAAGTATGTGATTGCATAGCAGATCAAAATGATTCCCCAAGTCTGACCAAACTTGTAAACTGGAGCCAGAAGTCCTCCAATTTTATATTTTAGGCAGGTAAGACATGATCCTAAAAAGAAACAGCCAAAATCTCATTACCACTTTCCTCCTGCTCATGATTCTTCTTTGCCACCAGGAGACGGCCATGTCATGTGGTTCTGTCTGTGTTCAGGGCACAGGTATAACGTACAGCTCGACATTCTGTTGAGAACACATTAAAGACTCATGTTGATGCCTCTCAGTGGCAACTTTGCTAAGTTCCTAAGCAGCAACTTTTCTATGGATAGGGCTTGGGGAGAAAATCCCCAAGCCCTAGAAGGGCTTGCTCTTCTATTTCCACATCTGTGTTATTCTGACAAAGTGAAGTTTACTAAAATGGACATCATGGACTGATGAATTTTAAAATAATGTAATGGAAGGACAGCTTGAGAGTGAAACAAAAGAAATTTTCTCTCTTCTGGCATGAAACACTGAAATTGTGAGTTAGCTATGTTCATGTAACTATAGCTCTGTACGTGCATCTGCTGGCAGGATGACATGTTCTTTGTCACGCACCTCCCTCAGTTATTTCCCTTCCATCAACACACAAAGAATAGAACAAGAAACTCGAGGGAAAATTGTCTTAATATGGTGAGACAGTTCTGATTATAGGACCCACAAAGTATTGTAGTCTATGCTTCAATAACAAGAGTGAATCTTGAAGCATATACTAATGAAAATGATATAGGATTCCAGCTTTAAAATTAAGCATGCTTAAACATCAGTGATAAGCACCATGAAGATTTTAATTCTCTATGGCCCATTAGCTTAGTTGATGAGGTGAAGTGAGACTGAGATCGTGGTTTTTAGTACTTTATAAACCAAATCTGGTTTGGCAGATTCCATGACTGCAGACTATAGAGCAATTTCACAAATTGTACGAAAGACAATGGGAAAGGTCACTTAGGTTACTTAACTACAATGGAAAACAATCCAAAAAGCTTAGACTTCTGGTTAGAAATCTTAGGTTAAGAGTCTAGCCTTGGACAAGTCATTTAATTTTTCTGAGGCTCAGTTGCCTCACCCGTAAAATGAATATTTAAAGTATCTATTTTATTGGATTGTTATGAAGATCGAGTGAGTCATGTACATGGAAATATTTGGTAAAGTGTTCTCCACTATCCAATAATGGATTGGATTGTAAAATAATTGTAAAAAACATTATTGAGGAACTACCTCATTTAGCATTATCTGAGATTAGAATGAAATGTAGAACACCATAAATTTGCATAATCTATTAAGTAAATGGCAATCCACTCCAGTATTCTGACCTGGAGAACCGCGTGGACCGAGGAGCTTGGTGGGCTACAGTCCATGGGGTCGCAAAGAGTTGGACGTGACTTAGCAGACTAACATTTTTACTTTCTTACATCAGTCTATATTTGTTGACTTAAAGACTAAAGGAATAAAGTAATATTTCTGTACTTTCAGGCAGAAGATTCCTTTGCAACTCAGCTTACTTAGTTAGCCCCGTGGTTTTCAAGAGGTGAATTTGCAAAGCTTCAAGGATCTCTGAAGGGGCAACTGCTCAGAGCAAAGGGAAAGATAAGTAGACAGAGTTCCAGAGCACTCAACTAACTTCAATCAGAGCATCTCTTGATATAAATAGGGTTTACACACTTCCGGTTAAGATGGCGGAGGATTAGGACGGGGAATACGCTTTCTCCTCCACAAATTCATCAATGGGACATCTGGGCGCCGAGTAAATACCACAAACAGCTTCGGAGTGCTGGCGGAGGACGTCGGACACCCAGAAAAGCAACTCACTGCCTTCTAAAGGAGGTAGGAAAGAATATAGAAGCCAGAGAGAGACAAAGAGGGAGGGGCGGACCTCTGTCCGGGGAAGGGAGTCTTAAAAAGAGAAGTTTCCAAACACCAGGAAACACTCTCCCTGCGGAATCTGCGCCGAACCTGGGAAACACGGAGACTATCATAACAGGGAGGAGAACAGTTGAGCAATTAGAACCCACAGACTGCGGGCCCTGCGGTAACTTCCGCAGCGGAAAAGCACCGCTGCAAACGCCCGCATCTGCCATTGGGGAGCCGGGGCTGGGCAGGGAGACGCCTTGGCCGTTCCCACGCGGGACGCTCCCCTGCCGGCGCTCCCCAGAGGGACGCTCCCCCCGGGACTCTCCCCCACTGGACGCTCCCCCCGCCGGCCACTCCCGCGCAGGCGTGCCCCCGCCCGCTGTGCCGGCGGCTCCCACGAGGGCCCCCCCATCCCCTCCCCCACCCGCCCGCCCGCCATTCCCGTCGCCGGCCCCTCCCCCTCTGCGGGCCTCAGCGCAGACTTCGTTCGCCTGATTGTCTGGAGTGCTGCCTAACTGGAGTAGTTTGGGCCGGCAATCCAGATTGTGCAGCGCCGACCACACGAGTGGCGGGCCTTGGCCCAGAACACCGCCGAACCGTGCACAGAACAAAGAACTATACAGACCAACCACAGAGAAAGGGGCCTATAGATCTTGAGAAATTTAAGCTGGAACAAGGAACTAGCTGAAAATGAACTGAACCCACAACAATAATAGAGAAACTCTTATATAGATTGTTACTATTTTTACCATCATTATTTCCTTTTTTTTTCTTTTCTTTTTTTAATATATATATATATTTTAAATTTTTATTATTTTTTAATTGGAAAAAGGAAAACAAAAATTTTTTTTTCCTTTTAATTTTTTTTTGTTGTTGTTTGTTTTGTTTCTTTTATTTTTATTTTTTTTATCCTCTAGTACTTCTTTAATCTCCACGTTTAGATATAACTTTTGCGACCCTGTTTTGTTTTTTTGTTTTTTTCTTTTTTCCTTTTGGTCTTTTGCTTTTTTCCTTTCCTTTTTTCTTTTCTTTACTGATTACTGACTAGATCTGTCTCTCTCCTTCACACTCCCTCCTTTTATCCTCCTGACCACCTCTGTCTCCTTCCTCCCTTTTTCCTTCTATGTATAATTCCGTGAACATCTCTGAGGGGTCCAGTTGTGGAATGCATTATAGAAGAAGAAGTTTTTGAGACTACTGTAAAAATAAGACCAATAACTGGAACCAGGAGGCTTAAGTCCATACCCTGATCCCACGAAACACTAATTGACAGGAGCTCATTAAAAGCCTCCATACCTACTCTGAAACCAAGCATCACACAAAGACCAGCAAGTTCCACAACAAGACATATCAAGCAAATTCTCCAGAAAAACAAGAACACAGCCTGAGCTCCAATACACAGGCTACACAAAGCGACCCCAAAAGCATAGACATCTCATAACTCACTACTAGACACTCCACTGCACCCCAGAGAAAAGAAATCCAGCTCCACCCACCAGAACACCGATACAAGCTTCCATAAACAAAAAACCTCGACAAGCCACCGGTACAAACCCACATATAGTGCAGAAACGCCACAATAAAGAGAACTCCACAGACTACCAGAATACAGTAAAGACGCCCCAAACTTAGCAATTTAAACAAGATGAAAAGACAGAAGAATTCCCAGCAGGTAAAGGAACAAGATAATTACCCACCAAACCAAACAAAAGAGGAAGAAATAGCGAACCTACCTGATAAAGAATTCCGAATAATGATAGTCAAATTAATCCAAAATCTGGAAAGCAAAATGGAATCATGGATAAATAGCCTGGAGAAAAGCATTGAGAAGATGCAAGAAAGATTTAACAAGGACCTAGAAGAAATAAAAAAGAGTCAATATATAATGAATAATGCAATAAATGAGATCCAAAACACTCTGGAGGCAACAAATAGTAGAATAACAGAGGCAGAAGATAGAATTAGCGAATTAGAAGATAGAATGGCAGAATTAAAGGAATCAGAGGAGAAAAAAGAAAAACGAATTAAAAGAAATGAGGACAATCTCAGAGACCTCCAGGACAATATTAAACGTTACAATATTCGAATCATAGGAGTCCCAGAAGAAGAAGACAAAAAGAAAGACCATGAGAAGATACTAGAGGAGATAATAGTTGAAAACTTCCCTAAAATGGGGAAGGAAATAATCACTCAAGTCCAAGAAACCCAGAGAGTCCCAAATAGGATAAACCCAAGACGAAACACCCCAAGACACATATTAATCAAATTAACAAAGATCAAACACAAAGAACAAATATTAAAAGCAGCAAGGGAAAAACAACAAATAACACACAAGGGAATTCCCATAAGGATAACAGCTGATCTTTCAATAGAAACTCTCCAAGCCAGGAGGGAATGGCAAGACATACTTAAAGTGATGAAAGAAAAGAACCTACAGCCCAGATTATTGTACCCAGCAAGGATCTCATTCAAATATGAAGGAGAAATCAAAACCTTTACAGACAAGCAAAAGCTGAGAGAATTCAGCACCACCAAACCAGCTCTCCAACAAATACTAAAGGACATTCTCTAGACAGGAAACACAAAAAGGATATATAAATTCAAACCCAAAACAACAAAGTAAATGGCAACGGGATCATATTTATCATTAATTACCTTAAATGTAAATGGGTTGAATGCCCCAACCAAAAGACAGAGACTGGCTGAATGGATACAAAAACAAGACCCCTCCATATGCTGTCTACAAGAAACCCACCTCAAAATAGGGGACACATACAGATTGAAAGTAAAGGGCTGGAAAAAGATTTTCCACGCAAATAGAGACCAAAAGAAAGCAGGAGTAGCAATACTCATATCAGATAAAATAGACTAAAACAAAGGATGTGAAAAGAGACAAAGAAGGTCACTACCTAATGATCAAAGGATCAATCCAAGAAGAAGATATAACAATTATAAATATATATGCACCCAACTTAGGAGCACCACAATATATAAGACAAATACTAACAAGAATGAAAGGTGAAATCAACAATAACACAATAATAGTGGGAGACTTTAATACCCCACTCACACCAATGGATAGATCAACTAAACAGAAAATTAACAAGGAAATACAAACTTTAAACGATACAATAGACCAGTTAGAACTAATTGATATCTATAGGACATTTCATCCCAAAACAATGAATTTCACCTTTTTCTCAAGTGCACACGGAACCTTCTCCAGGATAGACCACATCCTGGGCCATAAATCCAGCCTTGGTAAGTTCAGAAAAATTGAAATCATTCCAAGCATTTTTTCTGACCACAATGCAGTAAGAGTAAATCTCAATAACAGGAGAAAATCTATTAAAAAGACCAACATATGGAGGCTGAACAACACACTCCTGAATAACCAACAAATCACAGAAGAAATCAAAAAAGAAATCAAATTCTGCATAGAAACGAATGAAAATGAAAACACTACAACCCAAAACCTGTGGGACACTGTAAAAGCAGTCCTAAGGGGAAAGTTCATAGCAATACAGGCATACCTCAAGAAACAAGAAAAAAGCCAAATAAATAACCTAACTCTACACCTAAAGCAACTAGAAAAGGAAGAAATGAAGCACCCCAAGGTTAGTAGAAGGAAAGAAATCCTAAAAATTAGGGCAGAAATAAATGCAAAAGAAACAAAAGAAACCATAGCAAAAATCAACAAAGCCAAAAGCTGGTTCTTTGAAAGGGTAAATAAAATTGACAAACCACTAGCCAGACTCATCAAGAAACAAAGGGAGAAAAATCAAATCAATAAAATTAGAAATGAAAATGGAGAGATCACAACAGACAGCACAGAAATACAAAGGATCATAAGAGACTACTATCAGCAATTATATGGCAATAAAATGGACAATGTGGAAGAAATGGACAAATTCTTAGAAAAGTACAACTTCCCGAAACTGGATCAGGAAGAAATAGAAAATCTTAACAGACCCATCACAAGCACAGAAATTGAAACTGTAATCAGAAATCTTCCAGCAAACAAAAGCCCAGGTCCAGACGGCTTCACAGCTGAATTCTACCAAAAATTTAGAGAAGAGCTAACACCTATCCTACTCAAACTGTTCCAGAAAATTGCAGAAGAAGGCAAACTTCCAAACTCATTCTATGAGGCCACCATCACCCTAATACCAAAACCTGACAAAGATCCCACAAGAAAAGAAAACTACAGGCCAATATCACTGATGAACATAGATGCAAAAATCCTTAACAAAATTCTAGCAATCAGAATCCAACAACACATTAAAAAGATCATACATCATGACCAAGTGGGCTTTATCCCAGGAATGCAAGGATTCTTCAATATCCGCAAATCAATCAACGTAATACACCACATTAACAAACTGAAGAATAAAAACCATATGATTATCTCAATAGATGCAGAGAAAGCCTTTGACAAAGTTCAACATCCATTTATGATAAAAACTCTCCAGAAAGCAGGAATAGAAGGAACATACCTCAACATAATAAAAGCTATATATGACAAGCCCACAGCAAACATTATCCTCAATGGTGAAAAATTGAAAGCATTTCCTCTAAAGTCAGGAACAAGACAAGGATGCCCACTTTCACCATTACTATTCAACATAGTTTTGGAAGTTTTGGCCACAGCAATCAGAGCAGAAAAAGAAATAAAAGGAATCCAAATTGGAAAAGAAGAAGTAAAACTCTCACTATTTGCAGATGACATGATCCTCTACGTAGAAAACCCTAAAGATTCCACCAGAAAATTACTAGAACTGATCAATGAATATGGTAAAGTTGCAGGATATAAAATTAACACACAGAAATCCCTTGCATTCCTGTACACTAATAACGAGAAAATAGAAAGAGAAATTAAGGAAACAATTCCATTCACCATTGCAATGAAAACAATAAAATACTTAGGAATATATCTTCCTAAAGAATCTAAAGACCTATATATAGAAAACTATAAAACACTGGTGAAAGAAATCAAAGAGGACACTAATAGATGGAGAAATATATCATGTTCATGGATTGGTAGAATCAATATAGTGAAAATGAATATACTACCCAAAGCAATTTATAGATTCAATGCAATCCCCATCAAGCTACCAACGGTATTCTTCACAGAGCTAGAACAAATAATTTCTCAATTTGTATGGAAATACAAAAAACCTCGAATAGCCAAAGCTATCTTGAGAAAGAAGAACGGAACTGGAGGAATTAACCTGCCTGACTTCAGGCTCTACTACAAAGCCACAGTCATCAAGACAGTATGGTACTGGCACAAGGACAGAAATATAGATCAATGGAACAAAATAGAAAGCCCAGAGATAAATCCACGCACATATGGTCACCTTATCTTTGACAAAGGAGGCAAGAATATACAATGGATTAAAGACAATCTCTTTAACAAGTGGTGCTGGGAAAACTGGTCAAACACTTGTAAAAGAATGAAACTAGAACACTTTCTAACACCATACACAAAAATAAACTCAAAATGGATTAAAGAGCTAAATGTAAGACCAGAAACCATAAAACTCCTAGAGGAAAACATAGGCAAAACACTCTCTGACTTACATCACAGCAGGATCTTCTATGACCCACCTCCAAGAATATTGGAAATAAAATCAAAAATGAACAAATGGGACCTAATCAAACTTAAAAAGCTTCTGCACAACAAAGGAAACTATAAGCAAGGTGAAAAGACAGCCTTCAGAATGGGAGAAAATAATAGCAAATGAAGCAACTGACAAACAACTAATCTCAAAAATATACAAGCAACTTCTACAGCTCAATTCCAGAAAAATAAATGACCCAATCAAAAAATGGGCCAAAGAACTCAATAGACATTTCTCCAAAGAAGACATACAGATGGCTAACAAACACATGAAAAGATGCTCAACATCACTCATTATCAGAGAAATGCAAATCAAAACCACTATGAGATACCATTTCACGCCAATCAGAATGGCTGCTATCCAAAAGTCTACAAGCAATAAATGCTGGAGAGGGGGCGGAGAGAAGGGAACCCTCTTGCACTGTTGGTGGGAATGCAAACTAGTACAGCCACTTTGGAGAACAGTATGGAGATTCCTCAAAAAACTGCGAATAGAACTGCCTTATGATCCAGCAATCCCACTGCTGGGCATATACACTGAGAAAACCAGAATTGAAAGAGACACCTGTACCCCAATGTTCATAGCAGCACTGTTTGCAATAGCCAGAACGTGGAAGCAACCTAGATGTCCATCCACAGATGAATGGATAAGCAAGCTGTGGTACATATACACAATGGAGTATTACTCAGCCATTAAAAAGAATACATTTGAATCAGTTCTAAGGAGGTGGATGGAACTGGAGCCTATTATACAGAGTGAACTAAGCCAGAAACAAAAACACAAATACAGTATACTAACGCATATATATGGAATTTAGAAAGATGGTGAAAAATAACCCTATTTACGAGACAACAAAAGAGACACTGATGTATAGACCAGACTTTTGGACTCTGGGACCGGGAGAGGGTGAGATGAGTGGGGAGAATAGCATTGAAATATGTATAATATTATATCTGAAATGTATTAATTGTTCAAACTAAACACTATCATGTTACAATTTGTTCATACTAGATGTTTGTAATGTTTCTGATAATCAATAAAAGAGATTCTTGATCAAAAAAAAATAAATAAATAAAATAGTTTTCAGGAAAAAAAAAATAAATAAATAGGGTTTACAAACTTGCAAATGTTACAGCAAATATTCAATTCACCCAGAGTTTCTTTGTGTATTCCCATACCTGGCCAGTGGGTCTCTGCTGGATTCCAGCATTTCTTAGGTGTACCGCTCTTAAAATTTAAGGGGATATATCATTGATTTTGGAGAAGGAAATGGCAACCCACTCCAGTGTTCTTTCCTGGAGAATCCCAGGGACAGGGAAGCCTGATGGGCTGCCGTCTATGGGGTCGCACAGAGTCGGACACGACTGAAGCGACATAGCAGCAGCAGCAGCAGCAGCATCATTGATTTTATAGTTCACCACACATCCTAAATCTCAGACAGGTCTAACTCTGATCATCAGGGTGAAAAATAAATACTCTGATGTCTCTAGGGAGAAAAACGTCAAAGCAAAATACTACCTGATAGGCTCTGAGAGGACAAGGGGAAAGGCTTACTGTTATTTCCTGCTTTTCTGATACCTCCTTTTGTATGTGTGATGGGGCCAGTGGGCTCTCAGGAGGCCAGCGGGAATAGCAGGAGAAGCACTGATTTGAAAGTCAGGGGATGTAAACTCCGCCACAGCTCTGGGACCAACTCATGACACAGTCTTTGACAAATCTTTAGACCTCTAGATCTCATGAAATAATGGACTGGGATCTCCTCGGATCCTATGACAGCAGAAATTCTATGATTTATGTATTAATGGCACCATCTAAGGTGGTTACTCTGGCGTAAGTCCCTAGAGGAGCATATTCTGTTACAAGACAATTTTATCCTGTATGCTGTGGAGGATACAACATATGTTATGATTTCATGAGCAATATAGAAACACTCTGGTGATTGACTCAAAGATTGATCATGATGCCTGTAACTTACAGTGCTGGAAGAACTTTCCTGGAAATGTAGAACACAACAGTATAGCATTTTCTCACAGATTTGTCAAAAGTGGTTTTGCTTCTTGAAAAAACTGGCTCCATTTAAAAAAATTATTGGATAATATCTTGTAAATTCAATTTTACATATAAAAAATATGGGGGTTATACAGACTCAAAAATACTATTTGTCTTTAAACTGATATAAAGCTTTCACTAAAAATAAAATTTAGTGTGGAAGATGTATGAAAGTACACATCACCCTTCTCAAGGGCAATGACCTGCAACCAACTGCTTTGCTATGTGCTTTATCTTGGCCTTAATGAAAATCTTCATCTATTTATATTCAATCTTTTCCTATCATTTTGTTTGTTTAGACTTAGATCCAAAGTCCTGGGACTGCTTGTCACTACCATTGCTCACAACTCCTTTTTAAAAGCCAAGTTGATGTCAGAAACCCAAACTTTACCCATTCATTAATGTTTTGGTGCCATATTCTGGGAAGTTAGTATCTGGTCCAGAGAAGGCAATGGCACCCCACTCCAGTACTCTTGCCTGGAAAATCCCACGGACGGAGGAGCCTGGTAGGCTGCAGTCCATGGGGTCGCTAAGAGTCGGACATGACTGAGCGACTTCACTTTCTCTTTTCACTTTCATGCATTGGAGAAGGAAATGGCAACCCACTCCAGTGTTCTTGCCTGGAGAATCCCAGGGATGGGGAAGCCTGGTGGGCTGCCATCTATGGGGTCACACAGAGTCGGACACGACTGAAGTGACTTAGCATAGCATAGCATAGCATAACATAGTATCTGGTCATGGGCTTCAGTTTCATATAACATGCAATGTTTCTATTATGTGAATCTAAGTAACCCAGTCTTGGATAGCAATCTAAGGAGATCAATTGGCTTAAAAAAATACTACTTGTGGACTGCAGAATATCCACTGACCCAGCATAGGGAATTGACACTGTCCTTCACTTGTCCTCCCCAGCCCCACAGAACTGACCATGGAAGAAAGAAAGAAGTAGCATTATCTATGAAGTATGTTTAAGAGAATATTCCTCACTCCTTGTCACTACTCTTTTCTATCTTGTGTTCTTTATGTCTTATAGGTTTTAGGCTCTTTAGGAATTTCCTCTTAAAATTCAGGGGAAGGGGTTGGGAGTGGGTAGATCATTATAGAAGCTCAAAAGTTGAAGAACTGAAGAATAAGAGAAAAGAAATACATGCTGAAGCAGAATATGAGAATATGTCAATCTGATAACTTTGTTATATCCTATTATTTATCCCTGCAAAAACTTCACACCTATTTGCCTTCAGCAAACACTACATTTCTATCTTCAAAACACAAGCAAAATCTTTTCAAGTGATAAAAGTGGAAGATATGTCTTATTTTCCTCTACTGACTTCACAATTTTCTTTTTTTTTTTAATTTATTTATTTTTAATTGAAGGATATTGCTTTTCAGTATTTCATTGGTTTCTACCAAACATCAGCATGAAACAACCATAGGTTTACCCATGTTGCCTCCCACAGGAACATCCCTCCCATCTTGACTTAGCAATTTTCTGAGATATTAATGAAAAATCAATGTATTTGGCCATCTTTGGAGCTTTTCTCTAACCCGGGGGTAAGAAAATGTGAATGGTGGCAGCTTGTGATAACTCTCTTTCTAATCCTGTTTACCAAGGTGTTTCATTAAACTCCCACAGTTGATCCATTAATCCAGTGGTGTTTGAAATGGCCTTATAAATCATTTTACTGCCAAGTCTTCAATTTCCATACATTCTAAAGCTGATGCTTATGGTTGCTCTTTCACAATCTCCTCCCTCTTTACAAAAGACATGTGAAACTTTCTCCCAGACATAAGCTTACCAGGTCATGGTTCATGATCAACAAATGTCAAAACTTCTGGAACACCACACAAAGAAACTTTTTCAAATACCTGCATCAGTAACTGAGAAAATGGACTATTCTAAAGAAGACTCTTGAGAGTCCCTTGGACTGCAGGGAGATCCAACCAGTCCATCCTAAAGGAGATCAAGTCCTGGGTGTTCATTGGAAGGACTGATGCTGAAGCTGAAGCTCCAATACTTTGGCCACCTCATGAGAAGAGTTGACTCATTTGAAAAGACACTATTGCTGGGAGGGATTGGGGGCAGGAGGAGAAGGGGACAACAGAGGATGAGATAGCTGGATGGCATCACTGACTCAATGGACCTGAGTTTGAGTGAACTCCGGGAGTTGGTGAGAGACAGGGAGGCCTAGCGTGCTGTGATTCATGGGGTCACAAGGAGTCCGACATGACTGAGTGACTGAACTGAACTGAATGAGAGTATAGCAAAATCAGATGGCTTTAAATTCTTTGTTTTTAAGTAATAAAATTGGAGGACCAAAATCAACTTGTTAGTTGACAGACCATTGCTGCTAAGTCACTTCAGTGATATCCGACTCTGTGTGACCCCCAGAGACAGTAGCCCACCAGGCTCCCCTGTCCCTGGGATTCTCCAGGCCTTTTTCTGCCCTTCAGCACAAATATGAACTGTAAGAAGAAGAGAGCTAGCTATGTGCTCTCTTACCATCTCAATGACCCCAAATTAATGAGACTTAATAGTAAGGCAAAGACTCTTCAGTTTATGCATATATTTGTATATTATCTGGAAGCTTTGGGGGGTTTTTTGAAGAGTAAATTAAGTAAAAACATGACATTGTTTACAGATGGTGTTTCTCTAAAATAAAAAGTTAAATAAAACAAAATTTGTTTCATTGATTAATTTAACACATCTTTAATGAATAGTGGAAAATATGACAGAATGAGTTCTACCCTTTGGAGCTTATATTCTAGTGGGACAAGAGAAGCAATAACAAAATAAACAAAGTATATGCTAATTCCATTTAGAGTGTGAATTGTGGGTGGATGAAAACACAGGCTTAGGGAAAGAGTCAATCGGCATAGGGACACGATTACGAGTTCAAAGCCGTGAACCAGGAATGTACACAGTATGTGCAAATTCTGGAGAGAGAGGTAGTGTGACTGAAGTACAAAGAGAGAACAGTGGGGAAATGAGGTCCTAGAACAGGCCCGGGCCAGATCAAGTATACCTTTGTAGGTAGAGGCATAGGGTTTGACTCTTGGTCTGTGTATTGGGAAATGGTCATTGGAAGGTTTTAAGCAAGGTGAAATTATTTGGTTTTGTTCATAGTCCTCTGTGAATGGAGGATCCCAGCAGGCTACAGTCCATGGGATTGCAAAAGAGTAGGAAAAGCCTTATCGACTAAACAACAACAACAAATTATTTGGTTTATGTTTTTAAAAGATTAATCTGGCAGATTTGTTGATATGAAAACTGTCAGAATATTCTGACTGCTATGTCTTAAATAAAGAAGAGCCTCAACAAAAGATAAGGGGAGAGATGGGAGAGAGCCTGGAGCAAGGGATGTGACACCAAGGGAAACAACTCAGAGATGGAACACCGTGTCAGTCCATGGAGCTTTACAAAGCAGTTTGTCCTCAGAAACGGATCTTCCTTTCCTCACCCCTTTCTCCTCCTTACTCTAGATTCCTTAGGTCCCCACTGTCTGTTTTATAGCTGTCTGTGTGTCCCCACTGCTAATACCTAACGTGCCAAATTGATAATCAATTTCTTCTACAAATCTCATTTTGAAGAAAAAAAGTTTATTTTCTCAATGAGATTCACTTCAGAGAGTTGTTACAACAGAAGGACTCTGAATCTGCTAACACTAAGATGATGATGGTCTTCTAACTTATTTTAAAACTTTTATACACATTTAAAAAAACTTGTGAAAACATATGATAGCAACTGAGGAAGTTTATATAACTACATAGTGAATTTTAGATAATATCAGAAAATGGCAGGAATAGGCAAGAATATGATTAGGAACATTCTCCATGCATAAGTCATCTCTATATATCACAGTATCTTAGCATAGTGCTTGGTATATACTTACAAACTCAGATGTAAAGAATCTGTCTACAATGCAGGAGACCTAGGGCGACCCCTGGGTCAGGAAGATCCCCTGGAGAAAGGAATGGCTACCCACTTCAGTATTCTTGCCTGGAGAATTCCAGGGACAGAGGAGCCTGGCAGGCCACATTCTATGGGGTTGCAGAGTCAGACACAACTGAGCCATTAACACTTTCACTTTCAGGAATGAATAAATTAATACACTTCTTACAATGGAGTACATTTTTGCCCTTCTTTCAAAAAATAAGATCATTTGTTCTCCTTAGTATGTGATCGTTTCAGTATATTTCTCTACCTTTAGTCTCAGAAAACAGATAACAGAAAAGTGTAATTAAAGAATTTAACTGTTAGACCAAAAAGGAAAGCTATTGATGACTGAGAAGCTCAGGACAAGTTCAACTAACACTACTCTACGCCATTGATAGCTGAGCCTAGTGACTCACAAACCATAAGGTTAAAATGTGAAACAAGTTACAATGCTAGGACTTTTTAAAACATAAAAATCCCTTTGCTGTTCAGCTGAAACTACCACAACATTGTTAATTGACTATACCTTGATACAAATATTTTTGGTGTTAAAAACAAACAAAAAACAGACATAAAGAGGTAAATAAGGAAATTAGACTGAAAAAAAATTAAATCAGCACAGTGATCTCTAGTGTGCAAGGCACAGTGGGTAAATAAAAGGACACTCTGAATTCTTTTCAAGATTAGCTGTAAATTTAGACAGCCCTAATCATCTTGCAATGACCTCTTCAGGTAGCACTTACAGTCTGAGACATATGGAGTCACAAAACTACTTATCAGCCAATTCCTTTCATAATTATAGACTCAGACCAGACACTTGTTATTCCTACCAAGATGCTTTAAGGTGTCACAAGGTGCAAATCAATAAGGGGACATTAGCTCACATTTGGAAGTGTTTCCAAATATAACCACTCCTCATTTTTCAATATCATCTGAGAATAATGAACACCATATAAACAAATTTTAACATATCTGAAACATTTTTAAATGCCAAAACATGTTTTATTTATTTTAAAATATATTAAAAATATTTAACTGCTCTCCAACAGAGGGATATGGTCATAATTGGAATTTTCTTGATTCAAATCATGATTATTAATAGCATTCATTTTACTATAATATGCTCATTTGATGAGGTATAAAGTATGATTTTGTCCTATACTCATTACCTGGAGAGTATCCTTTCTTCCCATTTTGCAGTGGCTGTAATGAGCAGAACCCCTTCTTACCACCATCTAACTTACTGCTTCTAAACACCAGGAAAGTAAGAAATCATGCTGCCCTGGATATCCTTTATGAGAAAATTCATCATGAATTCACACCAACATTTACAATTCACATATATGACTGCAGAGCTTTTACTTCTTTGATTTTATATTTTATTTATTTCTCATAAACTGAGAATAATGACAAGTGATGACAACAATATACTATTTAGTGTTCTCCTACTATATCGGGTTCAATCTCTGGGTCGGGAAGATCCCCTGGAGAAGGAAATGACAACTTACTTCAGTACTCTTCCCTGGAGAATCTCATGAACAGAGGAGCCTGGTGGGCTACAGTCCATGGGGTTCCAAAGAGTTGGACATGACTAAGCAACTAACACATACACACATACAATGACAGCAACATACTTATTAGTGTGATCATACTATATACTGTGCTAAGTAGCTTCAGTCGTGTCCGACTCTGTGCAACCCGAGACGGCAGCCCAGCAGGCTCCGCGGTCCCTGGGATTCTCCAGGCAAGAACACTGGAGTGGGTTGCCATTTCCTTCTCCAGGGGATCGTCCCGACCCAGAGATAGAACCCGATATATACTGTACATAGACATAATAATAGGTTGTTTCAAAGTACCTAGTATATACTACGGGGAAGGCAATGGCACCCCACCCCAGTACTTTTGCCTGGAAAATCCCATGGATGGAGGATCCTGGTAGGCTCCAGTCCATGGGGTCGCTAAGAGTTGGACACGACTGAGCGACTTCACTTTCACTTTTCACTTTCATGCATTGGAGAAGGAAATGGCAACCCACTCCCGTGTTCTTGCCTGGAGAATCCCAGGGACGGGGAAGCCTGGTGAGCTTCTGTCTATGGGGTCGCACAGAGTCGGACACGACTGAAGCGACTTAGCAGCAGCAGTAGCAGCAGTATATACTATACTTACACATAATAACACATCAGTTTAAAATACCAGTAGCAATATTATTACAATATGATTACTAAAGATAGTTTAAGGGTTTTTGTTTTTGCAGTTTGTTTTGGCCATAGGATACATCCCACTACATGTGTGCAGTCAAATTACTGTTCAAAAATCACTAAAACGATTCCTCTCTATGCCCTTAAGCCAGCAATGCAAAAAGTAATTCTATTTTTATTTAATTCTCCTTTTATTAAAGGACTTTTTTTTTCTTTACTCAATTTGTCTTACAATAACATAAAATGTCTCAATGGTTTGGCTGAGTTAAATCTACAAAACAAGATACTTTAGGAGGCTTCTAGTTGCTATCCATACTGCCTCTATCCTGTTTCCTCCTCCCCACTATAAGTAAATTTTTGTTATTTTCCGGTTTATCCTTTCATTTTTTCCCTTACTCTTTTTTTTCAACTTTATTTTGGAATAATTATTGGCTTTCAAAAGAGTTGTACAGAGAGGTCCATAGGTCTTCCAGCCAGCTTTCCTCCTTGCCGTCACCTTACATACACATGGTACACTTGGCAAAATGAGATGCTGACACTGTCGCAGCACTATCAACTGACTACAGGCTTCTTCTTTTTTTTTCTCCCCAGATTTCACTAGTTTCTACAGAAATGTCCTCTTTCTATTCCAGGATCTAACACTGATATTCCATTGTATGTAGCCCATTTTTATGTAAATGAACTAGCAAGTATATATTTTACTTCTATATTTGTATAGTTATTGGCATACTATATAGATTTCTCTTCATTTTTCTCTTTTTAAATTAAATCCTGGAGATTACCCCCATAGCTGTATATATAACTATTCCTCACTTCTCCTTAAAATAGTTTGTATTTCATTATGTAGATATGCTGCTGCTGCTAAGTCGCTTCAGTCGTGTCCGACTCTGTACGACCCCATAGACGGCAGCCCATGGGCTCTGCCATCCCTGGGATTCTCCAGGCAAGAACACTGGAGTGGGTTGCCATTTCCTTCTCCAATGCTACACATATGCATTTTAGCTGTTGAATAATAAACTGAATTACTGTGGAAAGCTGCTTGAAATAAGGAAATGGTGAATTATTAAAAGACAGCCATGTCTACAGCCTATTGGTCAAAAATCCTAAAAGTAAGTGATGACACAATTAAGCCTGACAACAAATGTAAGTTAGTACCAAAACATCACCACTGGGCAAGTACAAGCAACGTGCTTACGGTGTTACTACGTTTTTTTCTTTTAACATATATGGATCTCTTCTTAGAATAATGTTTTTAAATGTATATAATAAAACACATTAAGTTAAAAATTAAACCAATTATAATGAAATATACTTATCAAATCAGTAAACAAATTTGTGAGACAGTAGTATATGTACATATCAATGAATTCAATAACAAGATCTAGTGGCAGTCTAACAACTATCAATTTTAAAGAAGTCAAGAATTTAAGTCATGTTTCAAAATTTATGTGACTCATAATGTTATAGAATATCTGTGACTCCTACTGATGACAAAAATCACTATTATTGTCAATATTGTTGCTTGTAGCCTACATTTATACTGAAGGAAAATGAAAATTTTCAGTTAAAGGTTAATGAAAGTAAAGATGTAATTTCTCCCCATCCATGTTCACAGAATCCTCACATTTCTACTCATGGATCCCAAGTTACAAACCTTTGCCTTAATGTCAGGAAAGAACAGTCAAAGGAAATACTACCTAGGCATTTTGCTAATTTGCTGTTTTAAGAGAAGCAGGAGAAATTAGAACACTTCTTAACACCACACATAGAGATAAACTCAAAATGGATTAAAGACCTAAATGTAAGACCAGAAACTATAACACTCTTAGAGGAAAATATAGACAGAACACCCAATAACATAAATCAAAGCAAGATCCTCTATGACCCACGTCCTAGAGTAACGGAAATAAAAGTAAACAAGTGGGACCTGATTAAACTTAAAAGCTTTTGCACGGCAAAGGAAACTATAAGCAAGGGGAAAAGACAACCCTCAGAAAGTGAGAAAATAATAGCAAATGAAACAACTGACAAAGGATTAATGTCCAACATATACAAGCAGCTCATACAACTCAATGCCAGAAAAACAAACAACCCAAAGAGTGGGAAAAAGACCTAAAGAAACATTTCTCCAAAGAAGACATACAGATGTCTAACAAACACATGAAAAGATGCTCAACATCACTCATTACTAGAGAAATGCATTATTAGAGAAAACTATAATGAGATATCACTTCACACTGGTCAGAATGACAATCACCAAAAAGTCTACAAACAATAAATGCTGGAGAGGGTGTGGAGAAAAGGGAATGCTCTTGCACTGTTGGTGGCAATGTAGACTGATACAGCAACGATGGAAGACAGTATGGAGATTCCTTAAAAAACTAGGAATAAAAACAACATATGACCCAGCAATCCCACTCCTAGAAATATACCCTGAGGAAACCCAAACCGAATCCCATTGTTCATTGCAGCACTATTTACAATAGCTAGAACATAGAAGCAACCTGGATGTCCGTTGCCAGATGAATGGATAAAGAAGTTGTGGTACATATACACAATGGAATATTACTCAGCCATAAAAAGGAACATGTTTGAGTCAGTTTGATGAGGTGGATGAACCTAGACTCTATTATACAGAGTGAAGTGAGCCAGAAAGAGAAAGATAAGTATTGTATTCTAATGTATATATACAGAATCTAGAAGAATGGTACTGAAGAATTTATTTACAGGGCAGGAATGGAGAAACAGACATAGAGAATAAACTTATGGACATGGGAAAGGGGAGGACAGGGTGAGATGTATGGAAAGAGTAACATGGAAACTTACATTACCGTATGGAAAATAGATAGCCAATGGTAATTTGCTGTATGGCTCAGGAAACTCAAGCAGGGGCTCTGTAACCAAACTAGATGGGGTAGAAGATGAGAGGGAGGTTCAAAAGGGAGGGGATATATGTATATGTATGGCTGATTCATGTTGAGGTTTGACAGAAAACAAGAAAATGCTGTAAAGCAATTCAGATCAGATCAGATCAGATCAGTCGCTCAGTCGTGTCCGACTCTCCGCGACCCCATGAACCGCAGCACGCCAGGCCTCCCTGTCCATCACCAACTCCCGGAGGTCACTCAGACTCGCATCCATCGAGTCAGTGATGCCATCCAGCCATCTCATCCTCTGTCGTCCCCTTCTCCTCCTGCCCTCAATCCCTCCCAGCATCAGAGTCTTCTCCAATGAGTCAACTCTTCACATGAGGTGGCCAAAATACTGGAGTTTCAGCTTTAGCATCATTCCTTCTAAAGATAAAAAATAAATGAAAACAAAAAAGAAGCAGGAAACTAATGTTTATTGAACATATGTTATTTACCAAATTTACTCACTCACTGCATTTTGTGAGAATATGTTAAAATTTAATTCTCACAAAACTCAGTGATTTAACATAAGTTTAGTAACTTGCCCATGATCACATGGTTCATAAGAATGGAGTCAGAAATCAGAATCTGTATGATTTCCACTATATCATGAAGCTTCATATAGCAACATACCAGGAATGTTTGCATTTTAAAAAAGAAAGCCTACAGGAAACAGTTTTAGAAAGAAAGGAAGGAAAGAAAGAATTTTTCAGTGATAAAATTTCAGACATTGGAAATGAACCAGAAAGGATATTCTTTGGGAATTAACTCCTTTCTTAAAGGGCTTCCCTGCTGGCTCAGATGGTAAAGAATCTGCCTCCTATGTAGGAGACCTGGGTTTGATCCTTAGGATGGAAAGATCTTGTGAAGCAGGGAAAAACTATCCACTCCAGTATTCTTGCCTAGAGAATTTCATGGACAGAGGAGCCTGGTGGGCTACAGTCAATGGGGTTGCAAAGAGCTGGACACGACTAATCGAATCATGCTCCTTTCTTAAAATCCTTCAGATCACTGTGCTATTCCATACATGTATAAGAACGGCTTCACACACTGTCTGTGTTTATCTTCCATGACAGTGGCTTGCCTATTGCCAACAACCTAGAAATAGTTCAATTAAAGGAATGAAATACATACAGAACAATAATGTAACTTCTGAAGAGCTCTCAGTAATCACTGCCGTGTTTTAGTCTGATTATGTACTAGGCTGTTCCTCACTGCTGTGATAGAGTAAGGTTGTATATCTAGCGCTCAGAGATCCCAAATGGTGAAACTTGCAAGGCTGGCATGATAAAAGACAGGACTGGAGACACAGGAGCATTGAAATTCACTCACGCGATTCATCATGTGCACATCCCTCCTGGCTGCAGCTGATTCTATCATAGGCAGTGTCACTCCACTAAAGTGCAGCCTTGATAGGAACCTCTCACTAGAGGAATCCAGCTGGCACACTATGGGATGGTACAGCACCAACACCATCAAGAAATAGCCATGGTGTCTTCTTTAGAGTTAGTTTACTGATGTTGTTAATCCATTGGATTGAATGCACCAAAAAGATAATTTATTTTGCAAAACCTCACAGTCTTCATTTTTTCATTGCTTACAACACTATTTTAGCAGCCAAAATGTTTGCATAATAGGTATTCTGCAGACAGCTTTGTTTCATATTTGAATTTTTTTAAGCCCATGAGGTGCTTAGCTTGGGAAAAACCTTTTCGTCTCAGTCTGATAATGTATCCAAATTGAACTGTAGCCTGTTGATTTCAGCCTTTGCCTGCAGTAAGGGAAAAACTCTAGGGAAGAAAAAGCCTAGTTCTGTCCACTGGCTGAGTCTCAATAAATAGTCCCCAGAGCTATCTAAAATCATCACAGAATGTTTCCCTGCCAGCTGCTTCACACTCTTTTCTTTGGCTGCTGTTCACAGCTTGAGTTTGCTCCAGGACACATGGCCTGTGTCAGTAGCTCACCCCCACTCACTGCAGTCTTTGGTACAAATCCTCTATGTTCTCTATGTTCTCAGCACTTCACCTCCCTGTTCCCTGGGGTGGACAGTTTGCAGGAATGGTCACAATTCCTCCCATCTCATATGACCTTTTGAGTTGTGACTTTGTCCCTCTTCCCACTGAGAGATGGAGTCTCTTAACCCTCTACTTAAATCTGGGCTTGCCTCTGTGACTTGCTTTGACCAGCAGAATGCAGAAGCATCCTGTGTAACTTTATGGGCCAGGCCCTCAGGGCCTTACAACCTTCATTTCTCTCTCTTATGGAACCCTGAGGCCACCATGCCTGGAAGAAGTCCAGTGTCACCAAAGGGAGGATAAAAGTCCACATAGAGGAGAACCAAGGTAACCCAGCTGACTGCCAGCATCAATTTGCAGAAGAACTAGGGAAAGTCATCATACGAATATAATCATGTGATCCCAGTCAAGACCAGCAGAAGAGCCATCCAAAAGGTAAATCCAGAGAATTTTGAAAAAATTATAAATAGCTGTAGCTTTAAACTACTGTTTTGGGGTGATTGTTCATACAGCAGAAGATAACTGCTGTATAGAAAGCTGTCATTACCAATCCTTCCTCGGCAACAGTTATCCAGCACTTTACCTCAATCTGCTGTTCAAGAGGGAAGAAAATCTCAATTCTTTACTAAAACATTCTTCTTTTTTTTTTTTTTTAATCACATAATGGTTGCATTTTACACCAAATTTTGGTCAATCCAAAGGTAGAGGTGTGGCCTGCATGACCATAAACCTCCCAAACAGCGAGCTGCTAATAAAAGAAATGGAAAACACTTCGAGCGTTTAAAACATAAGAAATAGAACATAAGAATTAAAGTAAAGAAAACCTACATTGAAATGGTAGCTCCACTGCTTCTAAGGACTGTATTAATAGAAATTGACAGAAGTTTTTTTCAGTACATGGAAGAATCATCTTTCTAGGCCAACAGAAATGGAGTTTTGTAGAGTCTGGCTATGAGGACTGCTCAGCCTGTTATAGAAAAAGCCTTGATTTCTGTATTTCCTAATCATTTTCCCCCTTTTCCATTTGTGGTAGTTTAGCCTATATTGGAGAAGGCAATGGCATCCCACTCCAGTACTCTTGCCTGGAAAATTCCACGGAAGGAGGAGCCCGGTAGGCTGCAGTCCACGGGGTCGCTAAGAGTCGGACATGACTGAGCGACTTCACTTGCTCTTTTCACTTTCATGCATTGGAGAAGGAAATGGTAACCCACTCCAGTGTTCTTGCCTGGAGAATCCTAGGGACGGGGGGAGCCTGGTGGGCTGCCGTCTGTGGGGTCACACAGAGTCAGACACGACTGAAGTGACTTAGCATAGCATAGCATAGCCTATATTACCAATACATAGAATAGTGTTACTTACCATGGGTCTACATTCTATCTGTGGATATCCTTAATGGTAAGAAACATTTGGGAATATAAAGTGTATTGTTTTAATCAGATTCTCAAGCAGACTTTTGACACCTTCTCCCAGTGCTTCCCTGGAGGCTCAGATGGCAAAGAATTCACCTGCAATGCAGGAGATCCAGGTTTGATTACTAGGTTGGGAAGACCCCCTAGAGAGGGGAATGGCAATCCACTCCAGTATTCTTGTCTGGAGAAAAGAGGAGTCTTTTGACACCTTCTCCCACGCCTCCAAAAGAGAATAAGAAATACTGATTGGAGAGTAAGGTGCCTCTTTACAAAAGTGTTTTTTTTTTTTTTTTTTTTTTTAAGTTCCTATTTAATGCTTCAGATCAGATTAGATCAGATCAGTCGCTCAGTCATGTCCGACTCTTTGCGACCCCATGAACTGCAGCACGCCAGGCCTCCCGGTCCATCACCAGCTCCCGGAGGTCACTCAGACTCACATCCATCGAGTCAGTGATGCCATCCAGCCATCTCATCCTCTGTCGTCCCCTTCTCCTCCTGCCTCCAATCCCTCCCAGCATCAGAGTCTTCTCCAATGAGTCAACTCTTCGCATGAGGTGGCCAAAATACTGGAGTTTCAGCTTCAGCATCATTCCTTCCAAAGAAATACCAGGATTGATCTCCTTCAGAATGGACTGCTTGGATCTCCTTGCAGTCCAAGGGACTCTCAAGAGTCTTCTCCAACACCACAGTTCAAAAGCATCAATTCTCCAGCACTCAGCCTTCTTCGAAGTCCAGCTCTCACATCCATACATGACCACAGGAAAGACCATAGCCTTGACTAGGCGAACCTTTGTTGGCAAAGTGATGTCTCTGCTTTTGAATATGCTATCTAGGTTGGTCATAACTTTCCTTCCAAGGAGTAAGCGTCTTTTAATTTCATGGCTGCACTCACCATCTGCAGTGATTTTGGAGCCCAGAAAAATGAAGTCTGACACTGTTTCCACTGTTTCTCCATCTATTTCCCATGTAGTGATGGGACCAGATGCCATGATCTTCGTTTTCTGAATGTTGAGCTTTAAACCAACCTTTTCACTCTCCACTTTCACTTTCATCAAGAGGCTTTTTAGTTCCTCTTCACTTTCTGCCATAAGGGTGGTGTCATCTGCATATCTGAGTTTATTGAGATTTCTCCCAGCAATCTTGATTCCAACTTGTGTTTCTTCCAGTCCAGCATTTCTCATAATGTACTCTGCATATAAGTTAAATAAACAGGGTGACAATATACAGCCTTGACGTACTCCTTTTCCTATTTGGAACCAGTCTGTTGTTCCATGAACAGTTCTAACTGTTGCTTCCTGACCTGCATACAGATTTCTCAAGAGGCAGGTGAGCTGGTCTGGTATTCCCATCTCTCTCAGAATTTTCCACAGTTTCTTGTGATCTACACAGTCAAAGGCTTTGGCATAGTCAATAAAGCAGAAATAGATGTTTTTCTGGAACTCTCTTGCTTTTTCCATGATCCAGCGGATGTTGGCAATTTGATCTCTGGTTCCTCTGCCTTTTCTAAAACCAGCTTGAACATCAGGAAGTTCACAGTTCACATATTGCTGAAGCCTGGCTTGGAGAATTTTGAGCATTACTTTATTAGCGTGTGAGATGAGTGCAATTGTGCAGTAGTTTGAGCATTCTTTGGCATTGCCTTTCTTTGGGATTGGGATGAATACTGACCTTTTCCAATCTTGTGGCCACTGCTGAGTTTTCCAAATTTGCTGGCATATTGAGTGCAGCAGTTTCACAGCATCATCTTTCAGGATTTGGAATAGCTCCACTGGAATTCCATTACCTCCACTAGCTTTCTTTGTAGTGATGCTTTCTAAGGCCCACTTGACTTCACATTCCAGGATGTCTGGCTCTAGGTCAGTGATCACACCATCATGATTATCTGGGTCATGAAGCTCTTTTTTATACAGTTCTTCTTTGTATTCTGGCCACCTCTTCTTAATATCTTCTGCTTCTGTTAGGTCCATACCATTTCTGTCCTTTATTGAGCCCATCTTTGCATGAAATGTTCCTTTGGTATCTCTGATTTTCTTGAAGAGATCCCTAGTCTTTCCCATTCTGTTGTTTTCCTCTATTTCTTTGCGTTGATTGCTGAAGAAGGCTTTCTTATCTCTTCTAGCTATTCTTTGGAACTCTGCATTCAGATGCTTATATCTTTCCTTTTCTCCTTTGCTTTTCACTTCTCTTCTTTTCACAGCTATTTGCAAGGCCTCCCCAGACAGCCATTTTGCTTTTTTGCATTTCTTTTCCATGGGGATGGTCTTGATCCTTGTCTCTTGTACAATGTCACGAACCTCATTCCATAGTTCATCAGGCACTCTATCATATCTAGGCCCTTAAATCTATTTCTCACTTCCACTGTATAATCATAAGGGATTTGATTGAGGTCATACCTGAATGGTCTAGTGGTTTTCCCTACTTTCTTCAATTTCAGTCTGAATTTGGCAATAAGGAGTTCATGGTCTGAGCCACAGTCAGCTCCTGGTCTTGTTTTTGCTGATTGTATAGAGCTTCTCCATCTTTGGCTGCAAAGAATATAATTGATCTGATTTCGGTGTTGACCATCTGGTGATGTCCATGTATATAGTCTTCTCTTGTGTTGTTGGAAGAGGGTATTTGCTATGACCAGTGCATTTTATTGGCAAAACTCTATTAGCCTTTGCCCTGCTTCATTCCGTATTCCAAGGCCAAATTTGCCTGTTACTCCAGGTGTTTCTTGACTTCCTACTTTTGTATTCCAGTCCCCTATAATGAAAAGGACATCTTTTTTGGGTGTTAGTTCTAAAAGGTCTTGTAGGTCTTCATAGAACCATTCAACTTCAGCTTCTTCAGCTTTACTGGTTGGGGCATAGACTTGGATTACTGTGACATTGAATGGTTTGCCTTGGAAACGAACAGAGATCATTCTGTCGTTTTTGAGATTGCATCCAAGTACTGCATTTTGGACTCTTTTGTTGACCATGATGGCCACTCCATTTCTTCTGAGGGATTCCTGCCCACAGTAGTAGATGTAATGGTCATCCGAGTTAAATTCACCCATTCCAGTCCATTTTAGTTCGCTAATTCCTAGAATGTCGACATTCACTCTTGCCATCTCTTGTTTGACCACTTCCAATTTGCCTTGATTCATGGACCTGACATTCCAGGTTCCTATGCAATATTGCTCTTTACAGCATCAGACTTTGCTTCTATCACCAGACACATCCACAGCTGGGTATTCTTTTTGCTTTGGCTCCATCCCTTCATTCCTTCTGGAGTTATTTCTCCACTGATCTCCAGTAGCATATTGGGCCCCTACTGACCTGGGGAGTTTCTCTTTCAGTATCCCATCATTTTGCCTTTTCATACTATTCATGGGGTTCTCAAGGCAAGAATACTGAAGTGGTTTGCCATTCCCTTCTCCAGCGGACCACACCCTGTCAGATCTCTCCACCATGACCCGCCCATCCTGGGTTGCCCCACGGGCATGGCTTAATTTCATTGAGTTAGACAAGGCTGTGGTCCTGGTGTGATTAGATTGACTAGTTTTCTGTGAGTATGGTTTCAGTGTATTTGCCCTCTGATGCCCTCTTGCAAGACCTACCTTCTTACTTGGGTTTCTCTTACCTTGGGCGTGGGGTATCTCTTACTGGCTGCTCCAGCAAAGCACAGCCATTGCACTTTACCTTGGACGAGGGGTCTCTCCTCACCGCCGCTTTAATTCCTATGGCTGATTCTTGTTAATGTTTGACAGAAAGCCACAAAATTCTATAAAGCAATTACCTGTCAATTAAAAAAAATAAAGTGGCAAAAAATAATATCTTAAAAAATTACTAACTCACTTATTTAGAGCAAATTCATTAAATTTAAAGGGATAAACCATCATAAAAAGGCATCTTTCATACAAACAACAAGTATAAGAATTATACAACTCAGAATACCTGGAATTCTGAAGATCTAAATGAATGTTTAAAAATAAATTCTGCAGGCAACCTCCCTTCTAAAAAGGTGGAGTAGATGTATTTTCCCCTATTTATCCCAATAACACAATAGAAACCCCTGGATATTACATATAAACCAAATGTAAGAAGACTGAAAAGTGAAGAGAAGAAGGCAGATGGGTGACAATTCACTTGGGTGAGTTCTCTGCATCTTCTTTTAGCCTTGTGTATTCCAGACTTGAAGGTGAAGAAGTCAGCCACCCAGAAACAGCAACGAATAAAACAGATAACGCTGGGCTGGAGGAAGCAGAAGCTGGACCTAAGATTGCCGGGAGAAATATCAATAACCTTAGATACGCAGATGACACCACCCTTATGGCAGAAAGTGAAGAAGAACTGAAGAGCCTCTTGATGAAGGTGAAAGAGGAGAGTGAAAAAGTTGGCTTAAAGCTCAACATTCAGAAAACCAAGATCATGGCATCTTGTCCCATCACTTCATGGCAAATAGATGGGGAAACAGTGGCTGACTTTATTTTTCTGGACTCCAAAATCACTGCGGATGGTGATTGCAGCCATGAAATTAAAAGATGTTTACTCCTTGGAAGCAAAGTTATGACCAACCTAGACAGCATATTGAAAAGCAGAGATATTACTTTGTCAACAAAGGTCCGTCTAGTCAAGGCTATGGTTTTTCCAGTGGTCATGTATGGATGTGAGAGTTGGACTATAAAGAAGACTGAGCACCGAAGAATGGATGCTTTTGAACTGTGGTGTTGGAGAAGACTCTTGAGAGTCCCTTGGACTGCAGGGAGATCCAACCAGTCCATCCTAAAGGAGATCAGACCTGGGTGTTCATTGCAAAGACTGATGTTGAAGCTGAAACTCCAATACTTTGACCACCTGATGTGAAGAGCTGACTCATTTGAAAAGACCCTGATGCTGGGAAAAACTGAGGGCAAGAGGAGAAGGGGACGACAGAGGATGAGATGGTTGGATGGCATCACTGACTCAATGCACATGGGTTTGGGTGAACTCCAGGAGTTGGTGATGGACAGGGAGGCCTGGCATGCTGCGGTTCATGGGGTCACAGAGTCGGACATGACTGACTGAACTGAACTGAACTGAAACCTCAAGAACAGCCTGCTTTCTTTAGCCAAAGGTCCAGGAAGTGGGCAGTATAACAAGAGAGAAAATGTGTAGAAAATAAACACTAAAGACAAAAAGCCCCACAGAAGAAATTGGCCCCACCCCGACCCTCACCCTTACCTCCACCAGCAGGGGACAAGAGAGGACCCTAGACTACCATTGTCATCAGGCTGTAATAAGATAGCCCAACACCTACCAACATAGTAATATCAAAGAAAGAAGTATGAAACTGGTATATTTATCTCTGCTGGGCAATGATGAGCCACCCTCTCCTATGTACATCCACAATGTCTGTGGAGACCACGTGGCAGCATGGACTTCTGTCCTCACCCAGAAGTAATACGGTGTCACTCTGTCTTCCTGCTAGAGTGCTGCCAAAAGAGCCCTAGCACAGAGTAAGGACTTCTGCCATTTTCCAGGAGAAATGAGATCACTCCCCCTGTCTCTGTGGTGTCAGTGGTGGCCAGATAGATAGCAATAAGGAGGTGCTTCCCAGACAGAAGGATATCAGTGAAGACACAGTGGGGAGCTGGAAGACACATTTCTGCCCAGTATCAAGGAATACCTGACCTTGTGTAAAAGGAGCCAGAGGGGAGGAACCTGGCAGTAAGGAGGTAGCATTTATCCTTCCCTTGGTGTCAGAGAAAGCCATAACCAAATACAGATTCAAGTAAGATCTAGAGTCTCATAACAGTATCCCAAATATCCAAGTTTCAACAGATGACTACATATTATACAAAGAACCAGGAAATTTTTAAACTGAATGGAAGAAAAATAAACAGATGGCAATACAAAGATGATAGAAAACTTAGAATTACCAAAGATTTTAAAGCAGCCATGATAAAATATTTCAATGAGCAATTACAAATACACTTGAAACAGAATAGAAAGTCTTAGCAAAGAATAGAAGACATAAATAAGAACCAAATGGAAATTTTAGAACTGAAAAATACAGTAATTGAAATTAAAAATTAGTGGATAAGCTCAATATCAGAAAAGAGACAGAACACTCAGTGAACCAGAAGATACAACAAAAGAACTACCTAATTTCAACAACAGAGAGAAAATAGATTAAAACAAATTAAGAGTCTAAGGTACCTTAAGAACTATTAAAAAAAAAAAAAAAAAGATCTAACATTTATGTTTTGAAGTCCTGGAAGGAGTAAAGAAAGAGGATGGGGCTAGAAAATCACTTGAAATGAATAACAGTTGACTGAAAACATCTTAAATTTGGCAAAATACATAAACCTGCAGATTCAAGAAGGGTAGCCCCAAACAGGATAAACTCAAGGAAATCTACACCATTATAAATCATAGCCAAGTTGTCAACAAACTAAAAAAAAAATTTTTGAAATTGTCAGTGCAAAAATGTATCTGATAAAAATATGCATCAAAATTAAAGTAGAAATTAAAACATTTTCAGATAAAGGGACACTAAGACAATTTGTCACTAGTAGACCTACTCTAAAAGTTTTTTTTTTTTTTTTTACCAGAAATTTTAAAAGAAGGAAACTGAAAACATCAGGAAGAAAGAATATGGTAGGCAAAAATATGAATAAATGCAATACACTTAATAAACTTGAATAAGTGCAAAAATGTGAATAAGTGCAGTACACTTTAGTTTTCTAAATTATGTTTGATGGTTGAAGTAAAAATCACATTATCCAGTATGATTCTAAATACATGTAGAGGAAATATTTAAGATAATTACTTTGTAAATGAGGGAAAGCAGTAAGATGTAAAGGGAGGTAAGTTTTAACACTCTTTCAAACTGGGAAAATGATGGCACCAGTAGACTGTGATGAGCAATGCACACATAATATAATATCTAAATTACTGAAGAAGCTATACAAAGACGTACAGTCTAAAACAGTATAGAAAATAATAAAAAGGAACAAACTACTGACATGTACAACAACCTGGATGAATCTCCAGAGAATTATGCTCAGTAATAAGTCAATCTCTAAATGTTAAATACTATATTATTATATTTATACAACATTTTTTATACATATTATTAAAAAACTAGAGAAATGGGGGCTAGATTAGTAGTTGCTGAGGTTAAGGAGGGGTTAAGGGTAGGAGAGTCCCTTGGACTGCAAGGAGATCCAACCAGTCCATTCTAAAGATCAGCCCTGGGATTTCTTTGTTTTTATTTATTTATTTAATTTTTTTTTGCAGGGGAAAATGGACAAAGGAAAGGATCAATGAGGGTGGGAGGGAAATGGGAAGAAAGAAGGGGAGTGATGGTGGGGAGGAGTATATGTAATTTCTTAACCAATGGCTTTCTTTTTTTAATCACAAAGAACACTTAAAAAAATCATGTTGAATTCATCCTATATTAGGAGGTTTGTTCTCGAAATGAAAAGTTCAGGAAACAAAAAGTCCAGTTTGGGTGTCCTCATCTTTAGGCACATCTTGGTATTTTGTATTGGTAGGTCTATCTTTACCACAATATATTATTTAGGACAGGATCACCTTTGTCACCTCTTCCTCCCTACTACCCAAAGTGGTACCAAACCCATAAAATAGTCAATAAACCTTTACAGAGTGAACAAATAAGTCTTTTTTTTTAAACTCTCCTGAGTGAACTGAATTTTTTGAGGCTCATAAGTAAATATGTTTTGCTCTTTACTTTTGTCTATTACAGCCAGATTATATGAGTGGGGTATTAAAGTCTCCCAGTATTGCTGCATATTTCTTCTATCATATTAATTAATGTTTGTCTTAGATATATCAATGCTCCAATGTTGGGTGCATATATATTTATAATTGTTATAACTTCTTTTTGGATTGTTCCTTTAAGTCGTTATGTGTAACCTTCATTGTCTCCTTTTCAAGATCTTTAAAGTCAATTTTATCTGATATAAGTATTGCTACTGCTGTTTTCTTATGGTCCATATTTGCATAGAAAATCTTTTCCCAGGCCTTCATTTTCAGTCAGTATATATCCCATATTTTAAGGTGGTTCTCTTGTAGACAACATATATAGGGGTCTAGTTTTTGTATCCATTTGACCCATTTTAGTCTTTTGGTTGTCTCTTGTAGACAAGGTATGTAGGGGTCTTGTTTTTGTATCGATTTGGCCAGTCTTTGTCTGTTGATTAGGGCATTCAGCCCATAAATGTTTAAAGCAATTATTGATAAATAAGATTTACTTTATTGTTTTGGGTTCAAATATATACACCCTTTTAGTGATTCCTATCTAGAGAATGTCCTTTAGTTTTTGTTGGAGAAATGGTTTAGTGGTGCAAAATTCTCTCAACTTTTGCTTATCTGTGAAGCTTTTGATTACTCCTTCATATTTGAATGAGATCCTTGCTGGATACAATAATCTAGGCTGTAAGTTATTTTCTTTCATCACTTTAATTACGTCTTGCCATTCCCTCCTGGCTTGGAGAGTTTCTGTTGAAAGATCAGCTGTTATCCTTATGGGAATTCCCTTGTGAGTTATTTGATGTTTTTCCCTTGCTGCTTTTAATATTTGTTCTTTATATTTAATCTTTGTTAATTTGATTAATTTGTGTCTTGGGGTGTTTCGCCTTGGGTTTATCCTGTTAGGGACTCTCTGGATTTCTTGAACTTGAGTGGTTATTTCCTTCTCCATTTTAGGGAAGTTTTCAACTATTATCTCCTCAAGTATTTCCTCCTGATCTTTCTTTTTATCTTCTTCTTCTGGAACTCCTATGATTCGAATGTTGTAGAGTTTGATGTTATCCTGCAGGTTTCTGAAATTGTCCTCATTTCTTTTGATACGTTTTTCTTTTTTCTGGTCTGATTCATTTATTTCTAGGATTCTATCTTCTAGTTCACTAATCCTATCTTCTGCCTCTGTTATTGTACTATTTGTTGCCTCCAGGGTGTTTTGGATCTCATTTATTGCATTATTCATTATGTGTTGACTCTTTTTTATTTCTTCTAGGTCCTTGTTAAACCTTTCTTGCATCTTCTCAATCCTTGTCTCCAGACTCTTTAACTGTGATTCTATTTTGATTTCGAGATTTTGAATTAATTTCGCTATCATTATTCGGAATTCTTTATCAGGTAGATTCCCTATCTCTTCCTCTTTGGTTTGGTTTGGTGGGCTTCTATCCTTTAGCTGCTGGGTATTTTTTTGTTTCTTCATTTTGTTAAAATTGCCAAGTTTAGAGTGTCCTTACTATATTCTGGTAGTTTGTTGAATTCTCTTTATTGAGGCGGTTTACAGGTCTTTTCAATATCTGATCTCTGCCTTGTTACAGAGGGGGCGGAGATGAACACCCAAATCTAAGCTGGCCAGGTTCAGGCACTTGGATAATCCTCAGAAGCACAGACTTGGTTGAGTCTGCGTTTTATGCCCTTCCCAGATCGGAGTAGCGCAGGTGATGAAATGTTCATCGAGTGCAGCTGCTGCGACTTATCGCCTCTCCACCGCTCAGTTTTCTGGGTATATAAACAGCGCACTTTCTCAGGCAGATGTTGACCATCCAGAGCCCCAAGAAGTGTGAGTCAGCACAGAAACCTACTCACAGTTCCGTTAGACAGTGTCTCTCTAGGGCTGTAATTGCCCGCCTCTGGCCCTGGCTGCCTGTCACCAGAGTGGGACGGCCTGCAGCCGGCCAAGTCTGTGCAGCCCTTTGTTCCGTAGGTAGTCCTGGTGGTGTCTTAAGTTAGGGCTGGCTTTTGATGTAGTAGATAACCGACAGTCTGGTTATTTCGCTCAGATAGCGCCCGAGATAGCCAGGCCAAATCCTTTCTCAAAGCAATGCAGGCCTCACCGCTCCTCCTAGCCCAGCCCCCGCTTGCCAATAGCAAATGCTGGTGTCCGCGCCACTTCTCCACAAAAGGAGTTACCGCAGGGCTCGTTTTCTCATTTTGAAGACAAGGAGTTGTCTTTCTAAGTGCCTGATGTCCTCTGCCGGCATTCAGAAGTTGTTTTATCGAATTTATTCAGCATTCAAATGTTCTTTTAATGGATTTGTGGAGGAGAAAGTATTCTCCCCGTCTTACTCGTCCACCATCTTAGCTCCTCCCCCCTGGGATTTCTTTGAAAGGAATGATGCTAAAGCTGAAACTCCAGTACTTTGGCCACCTCATGCGAAGGGTTGACTCATTGGAGAAGACTCTGATGCTGAGAGGGATTGGGGGCAAGAGAAGAAGGGGATGACAGAGGATGAGATGGCTGGATGGCATCACTGACTCGGACATGAGTCTGAGTGAACTCTGGGAGTTGGTGATGGACAGGGAGGCCTGGTGTGCTGCGATTCATGGGGTCGCAAAGAGTTAGACACGACTGAGCGACTGATCTGATCTGATCTGAAGGGCAGGAGGGACCTGAATATGGCTAGTATAAGAGGACAAGAGCAGAAATCTCTGTGGTGATGTGATATTCTGTATCTTGACTGTACCAGTGCCAGTATCCTGCTATGATACTGAACTCCAGTTTTCCAAGTTGTTGCCCTTGGGGGAACCTGGGTACATAGAACTCTTCTGTATTAATAGCAACAACTGTGTATGGATTTCTGGCTACCTCAGAACAAAGCATTTAATTTAAAAAACTCCACAAACGTGAACAAAAATAAATAAATTCTTCCTGAAGAGTTACCATGAATTTCTAGTTTATTTCTCTTTCTGAGGCAAAATCAATGTCACCATTGACTGAAATTTTGTGAAAGTATAATGATAAATGCCTCCCTGGTGGCTCAGACGGTAAAGAGTCTGCCTACAATGCAGGAGACCCGGGTTCGATCCCTGGGTCGGGAAGATCCCCTGGAGAAGGAAACGGCAACCCATTCCAGTACTCTTGCCTGTATCATTCTATGGACAGAAGAGCCTGGTAGGCTATAGTCCATGCGGTCGCAAAGAGTCGGACAAGACTGAGCAATTTCATTTCATTTCATTTTCATAATGATAAACAGGCATTCTTGGCTAGAGTGAGAATAAAAACAGTAGTGAGCAAATTTTGAAAACCTCAGACTAAATTCTGTCGCTTCAACTCTCTCTGAAATTTAAACTACTAACCTATTTAAATATAAATATTAGACGTTCTGCGCTTCCTAGGTGGCGCTAGTGGTAAAGAACCCACCTGCCAATGCCGGTAAGAAACAAGGGTTTGATCCCTGGGTCAGGAAGAGGGGAATCATGGAGGAGGACATGGCAACCCACTCCATTATTCTCTCGTTGTATGCGAGTTCTTCCTCCGTACTGTACATGCTCAGTTACTCAGTCATATCCAACTTTTTGCAACCCTTTGGACCAAAGCCCTCCAGGCTCCTCTGTCCATGGGATTCTCCAGGCAAGACTACTGGAGTGGGTTGCTATTTCCTTCTCCAGGGGATCTTCTTGACTCAAAGATTAAATCCGTGTCTCCTGTGTCTCCTGTACTGCAGGAAGATTTTTTTTTTTCCTGCTGGGCCATCATTAGACCAAAACATCAGGTGAATCTAATTCTATACTCTCAAACTCAGCCACTGGACTTACAAATATCATTTTCACTCATCTTCTAAGACTTTCATAGCTTTCCTCTTCCTATAGGAAAAAGTGCCAGCTTCTTAGGCTGGTACACAAGGCCACCAATCTAGCTGTCATCTACTTTTCTAATTGTCTTGTATTTTTTCACCTAGAAAGCCATATACCATAGCTGGAATGGTCTTTTCATTTACACCAAACTTCTGTTCATTTTCCTGCTTCCCTCCCTGTCTTTTTATTACACTACTTCTGCCTGAAAAGCTTCCTACCCGCCATTTCTGCTTCACTAAGTTCTACTCTCCTTTCAAAACTCATCCCCATCCTAAAGCCTACCTTAGAGATGTCTCTCTCAACTAAACACCTTCTCTTTCTGACACCACTCATTTCTCTACTCACCACTATTCACCACTCAATAGCATCCATTGCTTTTGTTCTTTGTTTTTCTGCCTAAGTTCTTCCTCTGTATTCAAATTACAAGACATTCAAAAGGATTTTTTATCTCTTAGATTTCTGAAAAGGGAAAAAAAATATTTAGGTGATGATTGCAAAGATTTAAAATTACATCTAGAACAGGAGTAGCTTAGTCTCCCTCTGGACTTCAAGTTCTTCAAAGAGGAAGGTAAATTAGACCAGTGATTCTTACCAGATACATATATATATATATATATATACACACACACACACATACATACATATGTACATACATACATATATATACACATATATGTATATATATATATATACACACATTAAATTCAGTTGGGGCTATCTTTGAAACATACATGTCTAAGTCCATCTGCCCTCTAGAAATCTGGATTCTGTATGTCTATGGTGGAGTCTTGGATTCTGAATTTTAATACTCACCCAAGTGTCCCCCTATTCTACTTGATAACCACTGTATTGTATGATCTCTAAAGTCCCTTCCAGGTGTTTTGGGTGACTCTGCATTTTTATTAAAATACACTTTTGTTCCAAGAGCATTAAATTGATAGCTATCTCAGCTTACCTCTGATTGTGTGATACAGGCATGAGGATTAGAATTACCTATAGGTTAAAGCATCATCTTAAACTTTCAAGTGAGAAACAGATTTCAATTAAGTGAAGGAAAAAGGTATTGTGGTTAATGCCACGCTTTGGAATTTTTTGTGCTGGGGCTTAGATCTGCCACTGATTAGCTATACGACCTTGAAAAAGTGACTTAAACCTTTTAAGCTTCTCTCTTTACATTTATAAAATGGAGACAATGGTAATACCTACCTTATTTATGGGGATTAAGTTAGTTAATACATGGAAGGCAACTTTGCATAATTCCAGAACGCATTAAGTTCCCATATACTTGTGACTGCAGCTGAATATTATCATTAAAATCCAGTTCACGTGGAGATATTTATCAACAATGGCTTCTAATTTACAGCTTCGGGGAAGCTATAGAGAACTCGAATCTAAATGTCTAGGGGTATCTAGTACTATCTCTCAACTAAATACATGATATATTTTGCTTATAGAAGAACTCCTATTTTTCAAATATATATGGATATTTTATGACTATTAAAACACTAATTCAAGTAAACAGTATTACTGAATTTATAGTAACTTTTTGTTTTTATGTATTTTCACAGTCAACATATATTATAAATATAGCTATTATCATGCAAAGTTCCTTCAGTTTATCTTCTTCATTTTAAAGGTTTCAAACAGACTGGGAAACATTGCTCTCAGAATATCAAGTTACTATCATCATCATTTCCTAAAACTATTCACCATCCTGTCTCAGAGTTCTGGGAAAAGTGATTTATAGTCACGACATATTACACATGAAAAAAAAAAAAAGGGGTTTGTCAAAACCATAAAAAAATATAAACTGCTGAGTAATCTTTTGTTTTGCAAGGGACAGAGTTGATGAAAAGAGAAAAAATATGACTATTGCTCAATGTACTATCCAGTAAAACTGCTAGAGTCTTTCAAGCAGATTTCTAAAGTCTTAGTGTCTCTTTGAAATTCATGATTCAGTAACAAAACACTTGAAGAAAGAAAAACCACAGAAAAGAAGCATTATGTTGGCATAGCAAGACTTCCATAATTTTAAGGCAGTCATATCAGAAAGTAGATGAAGCCAAATCCACAAATCTCTCCTGTTTAAATCAACAAAGCTAGAGGTGAGGTGGAAGATAGCTCCTTGCTTAGTATGTCCTTCTAGGTATCTCATGAACTGAGAAAAATATTATGAATAACTAAGACATAAATTTAAAAGGAAAATTAAGAGAAAAAAGACAGTGAGCTAAATTTTTATATTATTTTAGAAAATTAAAAAGAAATTTTACTCCATTATCTCCTTAATTTTCTTATATTTTTTAGTGAAATATTTTAAAGAAGGGCGAGATATTTCTTAAATCATTTTTAAGAAACAGAGAATTTAAATCACAAAGAGTTTGATCACACATAATTTCCCAGGTGCCCAAAGCACCCTTGATCTAGAGCTCATTGGTGATAAAGGAGCTAGAACTGGTTTAAATATTTCATCCTGTTTATGAGATTCAATGTAATTAATTATTTGGTAAATACACAATGATCCTGCAAACTCCCATTGAGTTGTAACACTCAAGGCAAAACAGCTAGGTTTACTTAAAAAAAAAAAAAAAAAAAGCAGCCTAGTGGGAAAACAAGAGATGGGAGTCTGAAAACTATTATTTTGCAGGGGTTGGGGTGGGGGTGGGTGTTAAGCTTGAACAAATCACTTAACCTCTCTTGGTTTCAAATACTTAGTTGCAAAATGCAGAAGCTGGCTTGCTCAGGTATTGCTAAAATCTATGATTTAACTGGGCTTTTCCGGTGGCTCAGATGGTAAAGAATCCACCTGCAATTCAAGAGGCCCGGATTCAATCCCTGGGTCCAGAAGATCCTCTGGAGAAGGGAATGGCAAGCTACTCCAGTATTCTTGCCTGGAGAATCCCATGGACTGAGGAGCCTGGTAGGCAACAAATCATATAGTTAATAACTCTGTAGATCTCTTCCCCTGGATCTGGAGATGTGGTAATGACAGAACCTTCCTGAATAAACACAACCTTTCTCACATAATTTTACTCACTCAAGCTAAGCCAGTCAGTCTGGCATCCAGAGTGGAAAGACAGAACTCTGATGAAACTAGGGCAACTACGACCCCAGAGGTGATTTGAATAGAGTGATTCTGAAAAAGCTGGCTTAAAACTCAACATTCTAAAACCTAAGATCATGGCATTTGGTCCCATCACTTCATAGCAAATAGATGGGGAAAAAATGGAAACAGTGGCAGATTTTATTTTCGTGGTCTCCAAAATCATTGCGGACAGTGACTGTAGTCATGAAATTAGAAGATGCTTGCTCCTTGGAAGAAAGGCTACAATAAATCTAAACAGTGTATTAAAAAGCAGAGCCATAACTTTGCCAACAAAGGTCCATACAGTGAAAGCTACGGTTTTTCCAGTAGTCGTGTACGGATGTGAGAGTTGGACCATAAAGAAGGCTGAGCACTGAAGAATTGATGCTTTTGAGCTGTGTCACTGGAGAAGACTCTTGAGAGTCCCTTGGACAGCAAGGAAATCAAACAAGTCAATCTTAAAAGAAATCAGTCCTGAATATTCATTGGAAGGACTGATGCTGAAGCTGAAGCTCCAACACCTGGGTCACCTGATGCAAAGAGCTGACTCACTGGGAAAGACCTGATGCTGGGAAAGATTGAAGGCAAAAGGAGAAGGGGATGACAGAGGATGAGATGGTTGGATACCATCACCAACTCAATGGACACGAGTGTGAGCAAACTCCAGCAAATAGTGAAGGACAGGGAAGCCTGGCTTGCTGCAGTCTGTGGGGTGCAGAGTTGGACACAACTTAGCAACTGGACAAAAACAATCCTCTAAGGGCTTCTCTGGTGACTCAGATGTAAAGAATCTGCCTGCAATGCAGGAGATGCAAGTTTGATCCCTGGGTTGGGAAGATCTCCTGGAGAAGGAAATGGCAATCCATTCCTGTATTCTTTTCCAGAGAATTCCATGGACATAGGAGTCTGGTAGGCTACAGTCCATGGGGTTGCAAGGATTTGAACGCAACTTAGCAACTAACACACACACACACATCCTCTACTAAAGGATGACTTTCAGTTTTCTAAAAGACTTCAGGTTTATCTATGATGAATCTTCTTTGAAAAGATCCATAGTGTTTCACAGAAACACATCTACATTTCTTTTAATCTAAAAGTTGCCAAAGAAAGCACCAGCTGCAACTAAATTTGAATGATTAAAACAAATGTTAGAGGTGATGGTGCCATCTAGCTGCTGCAATGGCAAGACATAACTCATTTCTATAAACTCCTGTAAGGAAGCAAATGTTGTGACCATTCTGTGTAGTCAGTGAAAGACAATGTTTCTTCTGTTATATCTCTATATACAGGTAAGGAAACAAGAGGCACAGAGCAGGTTAAGTTTTGCTTAAAGTCAGCTAGTTACCAGCAGAACTAGGATCAGAGCATAGTTCTTTTGATTCCTAGACCTACAGCCTCAGTACTAATGAGAGAGATCCCTAGTCTTCAAAGCATTTCCCTCTTTCACCAATCACTTCTCCCCACACAAAATAAATCACTATATTACAAAAGCATTCTCCACTTTTAGATGTGGGAAAATTATCCACTAATCAACTCCCTGAGAACTCGGATCTTTGAAGAGCCCACAGAAAAGAAGTCACAAATCACTTCCAAAATGAGTGACCTTTTTATTCTGTTGATAGTGCCTTTCATTGGACATCATTTAAATGTTTTAATTAAGTCCAGTTTGTTTACCTTATCTTTCTTTTATTGCTGTTCCTTTTGTGTCATAGCCAAGAAACCATTGCCACATTCAACACTGTGCATCTTATGCCCTTTACTCTCTTCTAAGAGTTTTATAGTTTTAGATCTTACATTAATCCTTTCTCCTAGGTCCTGGTGCACACAAGATTTTGTTTGTGCCCTCCAAGAGTCTGTTTCTCTAGTCCTGCAGAAGTTCTGTAACCAAATCCTACTGGTCTTCAAAGTCAAATTCCCTGGGGGTTCTCAGCCCTTTTGATGGATCCCCAGGTTGGGAAATCTGTTGTGAGCCCTAGAACTTTTGCAACAGTGTGAGAACTTCTTTGGTATAATTACTCTCCAGTTTGTGTCATCTGCTCAGTGGTTCTATGGTGGGGCTAATGGCAACCTCCTTCAAGAGGATTTATGCCACATGACACACCTCCCAGGTCTGCTACAGCCAGAGCCCCTGTCCCTGTGGCAGGCCGCTGCTGACCCATGTCTCCGCAGGAGACACTCAAACACTCAAAGGCCTTACATTTAAGTGTTTGACCCATCTGGGGTTAATTTTTGTATACACTGCTATATAAGAGTACAATTTCATTGTTTTGCATTTGGATATCCAGTTTTCTAAGCATCATTTTTTGAAAAGACTGTTATTTCCCCACTAAACTGTTATTTTACCCTTAAAAAAAATCATTTGACCCTATCTATACTATATGCCTGTCTTTATACCAGTAACACACTGTTTTAATTACTGTAACTTTGTAGTAAACTTAAAAATCAGTGTAAGTTCCTCAGCTTTGTTCTTCTTTTTCAAGATTATTTTGGCTATTTGTGGGTCCCTTGAGGTCCCTTATTAATTTTAGGATGGGTTTTTCTGTTGCTGCAAAAACAGTCATTGGGATTTTGATAGGGCTTATACTCAACATACAAATTACTTTGGGTAACATCTTAACAATATTAAGTCTTCCAACCTATGACATGGAATGTGTTTCCATTTACTTATGTCTTTAATTTCTTTCAGATTTTCATCTGCTTGGTTAATTCTTTTTCATTCTTTTTAATACTATTGTTAATGGACTTGCCTTTGAAATTTCTTTTTTAGACTGTTCATTGTTAGCATATGGAAATGCAATTGATTATAATATATCAATTTTTATATATTGTATAATAAAGCTATTTTTTGGACTGTCATAAAGATTATCCTAAAATATCCCTATATACATCTATTTTTGTGTTCTGGTGTTCTTACTTTCATAAGAGAGATTCGTTAAAAGTAGTGTTCCAGTTTGTTTTTCTAAAGGAAACCACCCTAAAATAGCTTATTAATTTTAATTTCAACAGAGTGAGCAGAACAATTCATATAGCTTAAACTAGAATAGCTCAAATAGGGTTAAAGAGTTAATTTCCAAACAGCCCATTCAAAGAGCTGGCAAGCCATTACTGGCTATTAGCAGAGAGATCAGATGGTACTATTAACCAAAAATTTCAATTATTTTCCACCTGTCCTCTCTGTGGACTGCTTAGGCTTTGTACAGCAAGATGACTGGTTCTAAAAGCAAGTGTCTCAGAGATCATAAATGGAAACATAATTTCTTAAGGTTTCGTTCTAAAACCTGGTCATATTCCTTCAACCATATTCTATTGGTTAATCAATCATAGAGCCTACCTAGATTCAAGGGGAGGAGACATAAGCCTTACGTCTCCATGGGAGGTGTCCAAAATAATATGCACTGAACTTTAACTTACAAGTAGAATTAATGAGTGAAAGAATCTGCTCATTTTTAGTATGAATCAGTTCAGTTCAGTCACTCAGTCATGTCCGACTCTTTGTGACCCCATGAATCGCAGCACGCCAGGCCTCCCTGTCCATTACCAACTCCCGGAGTTCACTCAAACTCACGTCCATCGAGTCAGTGATGCCATCCAGCCATCTCATCCTCTGTCATCCCCTTCTCTTTCTGACCCCAGTCCCTCCCAGCATCAGGGTCTTTTCCAATGAGTCAACTCTTTGCATGAGGTGACCAAGTATTGGAGTTTCACTTCAGCCTCAGTCTTCCAATGAACACCCAGGACTGATCTCCTTTAGAATGGACTGGTTGGATCTGCTTGCAGTCCAAGGGACTCTCAAAAGTCTTCTCCAACACCACACTTCAAAAGCATCAATTCTTCAATGCTCAGCCTTCTTCACAGTCCAACTCTCACATCCATACATGACCACAGGAAAAACCATAGCCTTGACTAGACAGACCTTTGTTGGCAAAGTAATGTCTCTGCTTTTGAATATGCTATCTAGGTTGGTCATAACTTTCCTTCCAAGGAGCAAGTGTTTTTTAATTTCATGGCTGCAGTCACCATCTGCAGTGATTTTGGAGCCCCCAAAAATAAAGTCTGACACTGTTTCCACTGTTTCCCCATCTATTTCCCATGAAGTGATGGGACCGGATGCCATGATCTTCGTTTTCCGAATGTTGAGCTTTAAGCCAACTTTTTCACTCTCCTCTTTCACTTTCATCAAGAGGCTTTTTAGTTCCTCTTCACTTTCTGTCATAAGGGTATCTGCATATCTGAGGTTATTGATATTTCTCCCAGCAATCTTGATTCCAGCTTGTGCTTCTTCCAGTCCAGCGTTTCTCATGATGTACTCTGCATATAAGTTAAATAAGCAGGGTAACAATATACAACCTGGACGTACTCCTTTGCCTATTTGGAACCAATCTGTTGTTCCATGTCCAGTTCTAACTGTTGCTTCCTGACCCGCATATAGGTTTCTCAAGAGGCTGGTCAGGTGGTCTTGTATTATCATCTCTTTCATAATTTTCCACAGTTTATTGTGATCCACACAGTCAAAGGCTTTGGCATAGTCAATAAAGCAGAAATAGATGTTTTTCTGGAACTCTCTTGCTTTTTTGATGATCCAGCATGAATAAATACTGCTATATTCTTTCCCAAAAAGGTTTAATTCACTCATTCAGCAAATATTTGTGCAATATTACTAGACATACTCTGTGTTATATATGGATCAAAGCAGAGCTAAAACTTTACCCTTATAGATCTTAATTTTAGTGGTAGTAATATATCAATATATCAATCAGTAGTATGCCAAGTGGTGATGTGTCATGAGAAAAATAAAGCAGGAGAGGAGACTAGAGAATATCTAGGAAGAAAGTTAAAATTTTAAATAGAGTAGTCAGGGAAGGTTTCAATCTCAATATAATAGAAAATAGCAAGTGAAAGAAAGGGGAGCATGCCTACAATTTTCAGAGAACAGCAGGAAGCCATTTTGGTAAGAGAGTGGACATGAGGAAGGATAGTGAAAGTTAAGAGGGAAGTATGGGGAGTCAAGTTATATTATGATAATTCACCCTCCCAGATCCTTGCCTACTAGTGATATATCCTACAAGCATGTATTTATTGGATATTTGATGTTCTTTTCTGTGAATTGCCCATCAAGATGAAGTAAAATATTAAAAGACACATATCATCAGCAGAAATTACAGGAAATACAGGAAATTAATCAGTTTTCAAAGAGGAATGCTGAGAGTATAAGATTCAAAGCTGGCTATTTGGAAGAAGACAACCTGAAATATGCTGCCCAAGGCTGAGGTTTGACAAGTTAGTGACAGGTAGGAGATGGGGAGGCAGTCATGGGTCAGGGGACACAGAGGAAGTAGAGAAAGCTATAGCAGAAGGTGCAAGAGGCCCAAGACCTGAACAGGTATAGCAGGCCCAGAAAAGACAAACTTCATCTGCTCCCAAAAATTTTATTAGGATCAACCCTAATAAAAACTTTAACTTTCAAAGTTGAAAGTGATTGTTTTAATTCATTTTCTAATTCTTCAATAATTATTTTCCAAAAGGAGTCTTCAGAACTCCCATATGTCTTCTTTACTACTGGTAAGAATCCTGTTCTTGTTACTGTTAAAAATGTCTTTGGGTTTTACCGGACTTTCCCAGTGGTGCAATGGGTAAGAATCCACTTGCCAGTGCAAGGGACACAGGTTTGATCCCTGGTCCAGGAAGATTCCACCTGCCCATGCCACAGAGCAACCAAGCCTAGGCACCACAACTACTGACCCATCACTTTAGAGTCCAAGAGCCACAAGTACTGAGCCCACTCGTTGCATCTCCTGAAGCCTGCGCACCTAGAGCGTGCGCTCTGCACCAAGAGAAGCCACCACAATGAGGAGCCTGTGCACCTTAACAAAGAGTAGCCTCTACTTGTCACAACTAGAGAAAGCCTGCAGGCAGCAAGGAAGTCCCAGTAGAGCCAAAAATAAATAAATAAATACTTTTTTCTTTTTTAAAGGAAAGGAATCTCAGGTACCCAGTGCACTGAATACTTTATTTTAAAATTGCCTTTGGGTTTTCAAAACTAAATTCTTTTTTGCTTAAGTCTATAACCTAGAAAATATCCACTTTTGGAAGAAAACCTATAATACAACATCTTGGGCCAAAAGCTTTTGTCTATTAGAGTTCTTCTAAATGAAATCCAGTGAACGTGTATAAGCAAGTATCACAGTTTATCTGTAGTTTGCCAGCAGGTTTCAAGAAAATGGCATTCATGTCCCTTAGTTGGTTCAACAGTACTTTATTGTTAGGCAACATTTGAATTTCTGAGCTCTTCAAAGCCCTGATGTTGAAGTCAAAATGCTCTAAACAAAATAGCATTTATTCAGTTCATCCAGAGACTTAAATAGCATTTTTCTTCCAAGACAAGAATATCAGTGGTGACTTCCCAACCTATATGTTTAGCATATTCTAAACTGCAGTTTGTCACTGCAGATGGTGACTGCAGCCATGAAATTAAAAGATGCTTACTCCTTGGAAGAAAAGTTATGACCAACCTAGATAGCATATTCAAAAACAGAGACATTACTTTGCCAACAGAGATCCATCTAGTCAAGGCTATGGTTTTTCCAGTGGTCATGTATGGATGTGAGAGTTGGACTGTGAAGAAAGTTGAGTGCTGAAAAATGATGCTTTTGAAGTGTGGTGTTGGAGAAGACTCTTGAGAGTCCCTTGGACTGCAAGCAGATCCAACCAGTCTATTCTAAAGGAGATCAGCCCTGGGTGTTCTTTGGAAGGACTGATGTTAAAGCTGAAACTCCAATATTTTTATACCTCATGCGAAGAGTTGACTTATTGGAAAAGACTCTGATGATGGGAGGGAGTGGGGACAGGAGGAAAAGGGGATGACAGAGGATGAGGTGGCTGGATAGCATGACCAACTCGATGGACATGAGTTTGAGTGAACTCTGGGAGTTGGTGATGGATAGGTAGGCCTGGCGTGCTGCGATTCATGGGGTTGCAAAGAGTCGGACACGACTAAGCAACTGAACTGAAACTGCAGCTTGTAGAAGACTTGATGAATAAATAACTTAAGGGGTCTTTTCTCTAAGATCTTTATCAGGAAACTTCTTTGAAAATTTTTACAAATTATAAACTTAAGAATTCTTGCACCATCTAGGTATAAGGTCTGTTTCTGATATATTTTTTCTCGGTCATAAGGGAATGAAAAAATACATCAGAAACAGACCTTATGCCCATTATGAAAACTAACAAAATGGATCATAGTCTTAAACATAAAATATAAAACTCTTGGATAATAACATAGGAAAAAATCTGAATGATCTTGGGTGTGATGCCCTTTAAAATACAACATCACAAAGATAAGATTCGTGAAAGAAACAGCTGAGCTTCATCAAAATTAAAAACTTCTGCCCTGAAAAAAACAATATCAAGAGAATTAGAAGACAAGTCACAGACTGTAAGAAAATATTTGCAAAGGACACAACTGATAAAGAAGTATTATCCAAAAAATATACAAAGAACCCTTAAAACTCAACAATAAGAAAACAAAGAACTTGATTATAAAATGAAGCAAAGGCCCTAAAGACACCTTACTGAAGAAGACACACAGATGTCAAGCAAGCATATGAAAAGAAACTCTACATCCTATTATCAGTTCAGTTCAGTTCAGTCACTCAATCGTGTCCGACTCTTTGCGACCCCATGAACCGCAGCACGCCAGGCCTCCCTGTCCAGCACCAGTTCCTGGAGTTCACCCAAACTCATGTCCATCACACCCAAACTCATGTCCATCGAGTCAGTGATGCCATCTAGCCATCTCATCCTCTGTCATCCCCTTCTCCTCCTGTCCCCAATCCCTCCCAGCATCAGGGTCTTTTCCAATGAGTCAACTCTTCTCATGAGGTGGCCAAAGTATTGGCGTTTCAGCCTCAGCATCAGTCCTTCCAATGAACACCCAGGATTGGTCTCTTTTAGGATGGACTGGTTGGATCTCCTTGCAGTCCAAGGGACTCTCAAGAGTCTTATCCAACACCACAGTTCAAAAGCATCAATTCTTCAGGGCTCAGCTTTCTTCACAGTCCAACTCTCACATCCATACATGACCACTGGAAAAACCATCAGATCAGATCAGATCAGTCGCTCAGTCGTGTCCGACTCTTTGGGACCCCATGAACCGCAGCACGCCAGGCCTCCCTGTCCATCACCAGCTCCCGGAGGTCACTCAGACTCGCATTCATCGAGTCAGTGATGCCATCCAGCCATCTCATCCTCTGTCGTCCCCTTCTCCTCCTGCCCTCAATCCCTCCCAGCATCAGAGTCTTCTCCAGTGAGTCAACTCTTCGCATGAGGTGGCCAAAATACTTGTTTCAGCTTTAGCATCATTCCTTCCAAAGAAATTCCAGGATTGATCTCCTTCAGAATGGACTGGTTGGATCTTCTTGCAGTCCAAGGGACTCTCAAGAGTCTTCTCCAACACCACAGTTCAAAAGCATCAATTCTTCGGCGCTCAGCCTTCTTCACAGTCCAGCTCTCACATCCATACATGACCACAGGAAAGACCATTGCCTTGACTAGGCGAACCTTTTTTGGCAAAGTGATGTCTCTGTTTTTGAATATGCTATCTAGGTTGGTCATAACTTTCCTTCCAAGGAGTAAGTGTCTTTTAATTTCATGGCTGCAGTCACCATCTGCAGTGATTTTGGAGCCCAGAAAAATAAAGTCTGACACTGTTTCCACTGTTTCTCAATCTATTTCCCATGTAGTGATGGGAAGATGCCATGATCTTCGTTTTCTGAATGTTGAGCTTTAAGCCAACCTTTTCACTCTCAAACCATAGCCTTGACTAGATGGACCTTTGTTGACAAAGTAATGTCTGTAGAAAGTTCAAACTCCTTTAAGAACACAAACTCTTTAAGGTCTGGGCCTATGTATAATCTCTAGTTCCTTTCCTAGTCTTCTCTCCATCACTACCACACAGACACACACCATTTTCATTCTCACCATATTTAATTTGAATGTGTTACAGTTTCATATTTCTATACTTTTCCTGTTACTCAATCCAGATATCTCTTTATCTTAAAGTTCCAATTTACATGACCCTTTGAGAAAACAAAATGTCTGTAAGAGATGTACTATGTATTCTGTAGCATGTAGTATATACTTTTATTTAGTGTGTATCATGCTAAACATCTTTCCATTGACTTTTCGAGTTTAGTATCTAATTCTTGCTATGCTATGCTAAGTCACTTCAGTCGTGTCTGACTCTGTGTGACCCCACAGACGGCAGCCCACCAGGCTCCCCCGTCCCTGGGATTCTCCAGGCAAGAACACTGGAGTGGGTTGCCATTTCCTTCTCCAATGTATGAAAGTGAAAAGTGAAAGTTAAGTCGCTCAGTCATGTCCGACTCTGAGCGACCCCATAGACTGCAGCCTACTGGGCTCCTCCGTCCATGGGATTTTCCAGGCAAGAGTACTGGAGTGGGGTGCCATTGCCTTCTCCAGAAATCTAATTCTTACCTACCTTCATAACCTTAATTTTAAATGTGTAAGACATTCCACTTTGCTGTGGAAGACCATCTAGAATAAATGACTAGAAACTATACCAAGTGTATTTTACTCAATACATAGGGAGAACTTTTACAAACTGAATGGTTCCCATGAAATAGGATATTACTTTTAGTAGAACTGTTCAAGCAGAGTTTGGATGTATTTGTTCACCAAATGGAAGGTAGATACAGAATTTCTAAGATTCCTCCCAACTTTAAAGTTTTTTAATTTAAAATGAACACTAAGCAAATAAATCGTGAAACATTTTTTAGTTAAAGGAACCATTCCAAGAGGAATGAAGGCTAAAGCAGAGAGAAGTTGGCCATTAAAAAGCACCGTTTAAGAAAAGGGAACCCTCTTGCATTGCTGGTGGGAATGTAAATCGATACAACCACTATGCCAGATGGTATGGAGATTCCTTTAAAAGCTAGGGATAAAACCACCATATCACTCAGCAATCCCACTACTAGGCATATACCCTGAGGAAACCAAAACTGAAAAAGACACATATACCCCAATGTTCATTGCAGAATTTTTTACAATAGCTAGAGCATGGAAGCAACCTAGATGTCCATCAACAGATGAATGGATAAAGAAGCTGTGGTACACATATACACAATGGAATACTCAGATCAGATCAGATCAGTTGCTCAGTCGTGTCCGACTCTTTGCGACCCCATGAACTGCAGCACGCCAGGCCTCCCGGTCCATCACCAGCTCCCGGAGGTCACTCAGACTCACATCCATCGAGTCAGTCATGCCATCCAGCCATCTCATCCTCTGTCGTCCCCTTCTCCTCCTGCCCTCAATCGCTCCCAGCATCAGAGTCTTCTCCAATGAGTCAACTCTTCGCATGAGGTGGCCAAAATACTGGAGTTTCAGCTTTAGCATCATTCCTTCCAAAGAAATCCCAGGATTGATCTCCTTCAGAATGGACTGCTTGGATCTTCTTGTAGTCCAAGGGACTCTCAAGAGTCTTCTCCAACACCACAGTTCAAAAGCATCAATTCTTCGGCGCTCAGCCTTCTTCACAGTCCAGCTCTCACATCCATACATGACCACAGGAAAGACCATTGCCTTGACTAGGCGAACCTTAGTTGGTAAAGTAATGTCTCTGCTTTTGAATATGCTATCTAGGTTGGTCATAACTTTCCTTCCAAGGAGTAAGCGTCTTTTAATTTCATGGCTGCACTCACCATCTGCAGTGATTTTGGAGCCCAGAAAAACAAAGTCTGACACTGTTTCCACTGTTTCTCCATCTATTTCCCATGTAGTGATGGGACCAAACGCCATGAACTTCGTTTTCTGAATGTTGAGCTTTAAGCCAACCTTTTCACTCTCCACTTTCACTCTCATCAAGAGGCTTTTTAGCCCCTCTTCACTTTCTGCCATAAGAGTGGTGTCATCTGCATATCTGAGGTTATTGATATTTCTCCCAGCAATCTTGATTCCAACTTGTGTTTCTTCCAGTCCAGCGTTTCTCATGATGTACTCTGCATAGAAGTTAAATAAACATGGTGACAATATGCAGCCTTGACGTACTCCTTTTCCTATTTGGAACCAGTCTGTTGTTCCATGACCAGTTCTAACTGTTGCTTCCTGACCTGCATACAGATTTCTCAAGAGGCAGATCAGGTGGTCTGGTATTCCCATCTCTTTCAGAATTTTCCATAGTTTATTGTGATCTACACAGTCAAAGGCTTTGGCATAGTCAATAAAGCAGAAAAAGATCCAGCGGATGTTGGCAATTTGATCTCTGGTTCCTCTGCCTTTTCTAAAACCAGCTTGAACATCAGGAAGTTCACGGTTCACATATTGCTGAAGCCTGGCTTGGAGAATTTTGAGCATTACTTTACTAGCGTGTGAGATGAGTGCAATTGTGTGGTAGTTTGAGCATTCTTTGGCATTGCCTTTCTTTGGGATTGGGATGAAAACTGACCTTTTCCAATCTTGTGGCCACTGCTGAGTTTTCCAAATTTGCTGGCATATTGAGTGTAGCATTTTCACAGCATCATCTTTCAGGATTTGGAATAGCTCCACTGGAATTCCATCACCTCCACTAGCTTTGTTCGTAGTGATGCTTTCTAAGGCCCACTTGACTTCACATTCCAGGATGTCTGGCTCTAGGTCAGTGATCACACCATCATGATTATCTGGGAATCATAATGAAATACTACTTAGTCATAAAAAGGAACACATTTGAGTCAATTCTAATGAGGTGGATGAACCTAGAGCCTATTACACAGAATGAAGTAAGTCAGAAAGAGAAATATAAATATCATATACTGACACATATACATGGAGTCTAGAAAGTTGGTACTGATGAATTTATTTTAGGGCAGCAATGGAGAAACAGACATAGAGAACAGACCTATGGGCCTGGGGTTGGAGGGGAGGAGGGAGAGGGTGAGATGTATGGAGAGAGTAACATGGAAACTTACATTACCATATGTAAAATAGATAGCCAAGGGGAATTTGCTATATGACTCAGGGCACTCAAACAGGGCTCTGTGACAATCTAGTAGGGTGGGATGGGGAAGGAGATGGGAGGAAGGTTGGGGAGGGGACATGGAACATGGCTATACCTATGGCTGATTCTTGCTGATGTTTAACAGTAAACCACAAAATTCTGTAAAGCAATTATCCTTTAATTAAAAAAAAATACACTGGCCAAAAAAAATCACCCTTAACTATATATCTAGCATTAAGACAGGGGCACCAACATACTTAGAAAAAGATTCACTGCTATTCCAAGCTATTAATGAAGTCCCATAAATATGATAAAATTTTGAGAGCAAGTAGATCAGGGGAAAAAAATAACCACTATTTATACAAACCTCCTCCTCCTCCTACTAAGTCACTTCAGTCGTGTCCGACTCTGTGTGATCCCATAGATGGCAGCCCACCAGGCTCCCCTGTCCCTGGGATTCTCCAAGCAAGAACACTGGAGTGGGTTACCATTTCCTTCTCCAATGCATGAAAGTGAAAACTGAAAGTGAAGTCGCTCAGTCGTATCTGACTCTTAGCGACCCCATGGACTGCAGCCTACCAGGCTCCTCCATCCATGGGATTTTCCAGGCAAGAGTACTGGAGTGGGGTGCCATTGCCTTCTCCGACAAACCTCCTACCCTAACCCCTAAAAGATTTATGCACTGAAAATGACTAATTAAGAGAATTAAAATATCAAATCAAATCAATTACATTATAGCTCTTACTGTCCAAGAATAGCCATATCTTCCAAATTCAATAATTTAGAGCAGCTCACTTACCCATACAGCTCCTGACTGCCACCAGAAAGATCAGAGGAAGTTATTATTAGAAACTTAGGAAAGACATATGAGAAACCACAGCAAAGACCTTGGACATTTGGTTTTTTTTTTTTCCTCTCTCTTTTTTTTTTAAATTTTATTTTGCTTAACTTTACAATATTGTATTGCTTTTGCCATACAGCAAAATGAATCCGCCACAAGTATACATGTGTTCCCCATCCTGAACCCTCAAAATAGTTTCCATCTGAGTTTCAAGTCATAATCAAATTTGCCCAAACATTGAATAGATGGGGAAAAGATATAAATCAGCTGCAAGATCTGTAAACAAGAGATATATGGAAAAGAAACTCCTTAGAAAATGTAGGTACAGATCCCAGAGAAGTAAAAGTTGGGGCAGGGTTACAGAAGGCATTTTTGCTGGGAAAATTGTACGGTTCACTTATTCTGAGCTACAAAGTTCTGCATTTCACACAAAAACTACAGAACTTTCCTAGCAATAAAGCAAGGAAAATGCTTTATTTCACCATAAATATTTATATTTTAAGACATATGCCACAACCTATAACAAAAGATTTTCAAATAACCAGACACTAAAGGAAATCTATGTTTAGCTCTTACCTAAAACTAAAAAAAAAAAAAAAATTCAAATAATCAAATTGTGGAAATATTCTTAAAGAGTCACAGAACATTTGTCAGAGGCTTCCAGATGAGCCTGTATCCCTGCATATGGTGGCTTTACTTCACCTTTACTTACCTGGGCTTGTTACCAAACCCCAGAAGCTCCCTTCCAGGAAAGTGCCTCCCCTAAATGTCAAAACCTCCACCTTCTTCTGATAAATGTAGCGTTCTTGTACACTCACTTAAAAAAATGAATATTGTAAAGCCTAGCACACAGTGTGTTCTTCACAAAAGTTTGTTGAATTTATGAGTTAACAAATTCACCTGTGATAATTGAATGTAATCAGGTTCCAGTGCCCTTTTAAACACATTTAAAACTCTCTAGATACAAATATTTTAAATTCAAACTAGTGTCCTCTAGCAGAGTGTGGTGGCTCAGATGGTAAAGAATTCGTCTGCAATGAGGGAGACCTGGGCTTAACCCCTGGGTTAGGAAGACCCCCTGGAGGAGGGCACGGCAACCCACTCCAGTATTCTTGCCTGGGGAACCCCCATGGACAGAGGAGCCTGGCAGACTACAATCCATGGGGATGCAAAGAGTTGGACACGACTGAGCAACTAAGCACAAAGTAGAGTCCAATTATGATACAATCCCTAGACTAGATCCATTAGCACATCTTTGAAATATATCTTCTGAAATCATTCAAAATAAGAATCATTCACATACAGAAATTCTGCTCTGTCCCACAAATTATTCCTGACTTTTGTTACTCTAATCTCAACCTCCTAACAAGTTCCATATAACTTAAGATAATGCTAGTGAACCTGTAACATTTGCACTTGGGGCTTTTTCAAGTTATTTTTTCCCCTTCTAGAGATAATGAATTTTCACTAATTCATCCAAACACTTGCCCCCATCTGGGCTCCTCTTGGAATTAAAAAGAGGACTTAAAAAATTAATTTATTTTTTATTGAAGGATAATTGCTTTACAGAATTTTGCTGTTTTCTGTCAAACCTCAACATGAATCAGCCATCAGTTCAGTTCAGTCACTCAGTCGTGTCTGACTCTTTGCGACCCCATGAATTGCAGCACGCCAGGCCTCCCTGTCCATCACCAACTCCCAGAGTTCACTCAGACTGACGTCCATAGAGTCAGTGATGCCATCTAGCCATCTCATCCTCTGTTGTCCCCTTCTCCTCCTGCCCCCGATCCCTCCCAGCATCAGAGTCTTTTCCAGTGAGTCAACTCTTCGCATGAGGTGGCCAAAGTACTGGAGTTTCAGCTTTAGCATCAGTCCTTCCAAAGAACACCCAGGGCTGATCTCCTGAATGGACTGGATGGATCTCCTTGCAGTCCAAGGGACTCTCAAGAGTCTTCTCCAACACCACACTTCAAAAGCATCAATTCTTCGGTGCTCAGCTTTCTTCACAGTCCAACTCTCACATCCATACATGACTACGGAGAAAACCATAGCTTTGACTATGGTTGCAACTTTGTTGGCAAAGTAATGTCTGCTTTTTAATATGCTGTCTAGCTTGGTCATAACTTTCATTCCAAGGAGTAAGCGTCTTTCAATTTCATGGCTGTAATCACCATCTGCAGTGATTTTGGAGCCCCCCAAAATAAAGTCTGACACTATTTCCACTCTTTCCCCATCTATTTGCCATAGGTATACATTTATCGCCTTCCTTTGGTGGCTCCCTCCCATGTATCTGGCCCTTCATTAAAGTTGAGGTCATGGCCATGAATGTACTTTTCCTCTGACCAATATAACTGACCTTTACAAAATTTTAATATTTTTAAATTAAATAACAGACTTCCAAATCTCAGTCTTTCCTATAGTAACAGAAGATTCTCTTTATATATATTCCAACTGCATGTGTGCCTTTATAAAATTCTATCAAAACCAAGGCTGTAAGGAAAGAGGAGCTAGAAAGAACACAGGAAATTCGTTTTAGGATTACAGCCTGGTTTTCATCATCTTTACACAGATTTCTTTTAGGGCCTGGTTGTTTTAAAAATCTTTTGTTATGAGGTTTGAGGAATGTCTTAAAATATAAATATTTATGAAGAAAAAAAAAGCCAAAGTCATATAGTTTGACAGTCAAAACTCCTCCCCGGACATTACAAGCATATTTATTGCAATAGAGTCTGTCCCAGTGTGAGGAAAGAAGCAAAAGTAGGAGGTATATTACTAAAATATCTGAGGATAAACAGACCAGCTCTATGTTACATTCAAAGCCACCAGTGTTGCTATGCAGGGCACAATTCCCCACAGGCAGTTTCCTAATACTCTCTCTATTTTACCTTTTTAAAAGCTTTGTATATCCCAGAACTACAAGAGGATCCCACATTGATTGAGGATAAGATGAGAATTATGAAGAACTGAACCAGGGAACTCCAAGGCAGCAGTCCGTTACCTCCAAGACATCCCTTAACCACTGCCTTTGGCCACTGCCAACACTATTAAGTTAAACTTACAGCATCCAGACAACCTTGTTCCCCAAGCAGCTAGTCTGGACAATTGTGTTCTGTTCTGCCTCAGCAAGCCCAGCTCCCAACATAACTTGCTAACCATTAAACTGTTCCTCTAATATCTCTTCAGGGACCCAGTCCAGGCTGCAAGCAATACAAAGCTAGTCCACTGGAAAGAGCTATATATAATAGAAGGCAAACTGGCTCAGGGTCAAGGTAAAAAAGAACAGAAAACAAGGGCTACAAAAGACAGAGTGATTACATTAATATATCATTTTTGTAGTTCTTTTCGGCCTTTACAGGCTTCCCAAACGTAGCTCAGCTGGTAAGAATCCACCTGCAATGCTGGAGACCCTGGTTCAATTTTAGGGTTGAGAAGATCCACTGGAGAAAGGATAGGCTACCCACTCCAGTATTCTTGCTTCCCTGGTGGCTCAGCTGGTAAAGAATCTGTCTGCAATGTGGGAGACCTGGGTTTGATCCCTGGATTGGGAAGATCCCCTGGAGAAGGGAAAGGCTACCCACTCCAGTATTCTGGTCTGCAGAATTCCATGGACTATATAGCTCAAAATTGTAAAAACCCATATTTTAAAACCATCCAGTCCATGATTCCCTTTAATTTTTCTTTTTGAATCATAACTCTACATATTTATAAACTATCATACAGTTATGAAATGCAAGGTGTATATAGCATATATATTTTAAAATTCCAAACACATTTTAAGAGATCCTAAGGTGAACCACACTGAACCATGTTTGCTAACACAGAAAAATTTCTACCATGGACTATGTCCATTAAGTAGACTTATCCTAAGCCAAAGCTAAATACAGGTTGCAATATGCTGGGAAATACCAGAGGGGTTTTCTCTTATCAGAAAGATATGGATAAAATCCTATCCAGCTATAGAACTGAAACTACAAATATGCAATTATGCTTGAAGAATTAAAGAAAAAAAGAAAAAGTCACTCAATCATGTCAGACTCCTTGCAATCCCATGGACTATACAGTCCATGGAATTCTCCAGGCCAGAATACTGGAGTGGGTAGCCATTCCCTTCTTCAGGGGATCTTTCCAGCCCAGGTATCAAACCCGGGTCTCCCACATTGCAGGCAGATTCTTTACCAGATGAGCCAGGAATGCTGGAGTGGGTAGCCTATCTCTTTTCCAGGGGATCCTCCTGACCCAGGAATTGAACCGGGGTCTCCTGCATTGCAGGCAAATGGCTACAGATACCTGACAGAAACATCTAGATTACCTGAATTTCACATTCTGCTCTTTCCTCTCACTCATCATTTTTGCCCACCATCATTAAGCCCTCTTTTAGAAAGCAATTATCATGTTTGACTAGGCTGTGTCTGGTACAAACTTTTCAGACGTTGTCTCTTAGGGAATAATTTACCTTTGGGGACTATCTATTTGTCCAGCATCCCATATCTGAATTAGAGACAATTTTCTTCATTTGTTTAAAAGAGCCTCAGTAAGATAACACTTACTCCTTGGAAGGAAAGTTATGACTAACCTAGATAGCATATTGTAAAGCAGAGACATTACTTTGCCAACAAAGGTCCGTCTAGTCAAGGCTATGGTTTTTCCTGTGGTCATGTATGGATGTGAGAGTTGGACTGTGAAGAAGGCTGAACACCGAAGAATTGATGCTTTTGAACTGTGGTGTTGGAGAAGACTTTTGAGAGTCCCTTGGACTGCAAGGAGATCCAACCAGTCCATTCTGAAGGAGATCAGCCCTGGGATTTCTTTGGAAGGAATGATGCTAAAGCTGAAACTCCAGTACTTTGGCCACCTCATGCGAAGAGTTGACTCATTGGAGAAGACTCTGATGCTGGGAGGGATTGGGGGCAGGAGGAGAAGGGGACTACAGAGGATGAGATGGCTGGATGGCATCACTGACTCGATGGAAGTGAGTTTGAGTGAACTCCGGGAGTTGGTGATGGACAGGGAGCCTGGCGTGCTGCGATTCATGGGGTCGCAAAGAGTCGGACACGACTGAGCAACTGAAGTGAACTGAACTGAACTGAAGATGTTAGTGATGAAGAAAACTGTGAGGAACATATGAGAACTCACGGTACTATCTTTGCAACGTCTGCATAAGTTTAAAATTATTCCCAAATAAAAGGTCTATTAAAAGAGAGAGAGACTGACCTTCTCAATCAGACATGGGATCAAATGTTGGTCCACCCTAACCAGACTGTGATAAGAGTCAGGTTATTTTTATTTTCTTAAACTGTTTTTGTTTTATTTTAACATCAAGTGACAATTTTACTGATCAGAAAATCCTCATGTCTCAATAAAGAACAGTAGAACTAATATTTTCATTATCAAATTACTCATTATTCTACCAGAAAGACACAGTTTCCCAACCTGCAAGCATGAGAAGTTGATAAATGGCAATACCTCTTCAGCTTGGGTGTAGTTGACAACACACATTAGTTTACTTCCCAATTCCTCTTACTTTTAAAATAGAACCCTCATTTTGGGGAAGCTCTTCTTTGTGACTCAGCAGAAGTCCTCATTTTACTGTCTAAGAATATTTGAGAAACCATCCTCCAAAGGAGCCCTCCAGATCTAAACCGAAAACTTTTCTTTAGAAATCAAGAGTGGAAAATGAGATTGTGGCAGATTTACAAACAATTCTGCAAAGATATCCCAGCTGAAAAGTGTTGCTCATAAAGTATCTTCCCCTGTTCCATCAGAATCCGCCTCTTCCTTGTTGTTTTAGTCACTAACCCACATCTGATGCTTTTGCTACCTGATGGCCTGTATCCTGCCAGGCCCCTCTGTCCATGGGATTTTCTAGGCAAGAGTATTGGAGTGGGTTGCCATTTACTTCTCCAGGGGATCTTCCCAATCCAGGGATCAAACTCAGATCTCCTGCTTGGCAGGCAGAATCTTTACCACTAAGCCACCTGGGGAGCCCCGCCTCTTAGCAATTCATTTTGACTCCAATGCACAGAAGCTGAATAACACCAGTGAACCAGAATAACTCAACATAATTGCATAGACATGGATCTAAAATAGCATGAGTTATTTTAACATGAGTTAATAAGTGCACATTACTAAGCCAGACTGTAAAAGCTACATAGTATATGACTTTATTTATATGACATTCCAGAAAAGGCACAACTATAGGGATGGAGAGCAGGTCAGTGGTTTCCAGGAGTTAAAGATAGGAGGAAGACTTAACTGGAAAAGGTTAGCACAGGGAGTTTGGGGATAGATGATCTAACTGCTCTTATGTTGATCACAGTGGTGATTACAGAATGCTATGCATTTGGCAAAACTTGTAGTACTCTATACCACCCCTATCCCCACCAAAAAAAAGGTGAATTACTATATGTAAATACAAAATAAATCTTAAAAAGTTGAGAAAGGGTGGAGGAGATGTATAAAAATGTCTTCTCTGAAAATGTTTAAGAACAAGAGGGATCATCAGCAATCCTGAATTTTTTTTTTCTGATCCAATAACCTACGGAGCACTAGAATTTAGCTTTTTATGTTGCTTTAAAAGCACTAGTTAATATCAAGGGTATAGCTCTGGTTTTCATTTTATCCATGAAAATAAAGAGGTTGACAAGGCATTGTGAAAAGCATGTGTTCTTTTGCTCTATCTCAAACAAAGCTTGATGCAACAAAGCAGTTTCCATAGTAATGATACTTTTTTTTCAACACCAGACAAACAACTATAAAAATACATAGTTAGACAATGCAGAAAGCGTACATGCCAGAACTAAATGAGGTCTCTGGGGAAATGACTGGCTACTTAAAAAAAAAAATTCCTTTCTAAGAGCAAAGTTAGTCTTTTAATATTGCTTTCATCTTCCCCATGGTGAGATCCTGAAGGTCTTTCTCTAACTCTCATCTATCACCGAAAACAGAGTGGAGAGGAGAGAGGTCACCCAAAACATCTGGTGGAAAGGCAGCCCCACTACCAGTATCTGAACATTGAATGTGTACGTATGTTTTGTGGCAAAGGGGGTGGAATTAAAGATGAATAGTTAACAATAGTTAATAATTAATTAATAGTTAATAATAGTTAATTGATGCTTTTGAACTGTGGTGTTGGAGAAGACACTTGAGAGTCCCTTGGACTGCAAGGAGATTCAACCAGTCCATTCTAAAGGAGATCAGTCCTGGGTGTTCTTTGGAAGGAATGATGCTAAAGCTGAAACTCCAGTACTTTGGCCACCTCATGCGAAGAGTTGACTCACTGGAAAAGACTTTGATGATGGGAGGGATTGGGGACAGGAGGAGAAGGGGACGACAGAGGATGAGATGGCTGGATGGCATCACCAACTCGATGGACGTGAGTTTGAGTGAACTCCGGGAGTTGGTCATGGACAGGGAGGCCTGGTATGCTACAATTCATGGGGTCGCAAAGAGTCGGACATGACTGAGAGACTGAACTGAACTGAAGCACTGTACTGCTTCTGTCAAGAATTTACAAATGAGTCACATAATCAAAGGACCCGGCATTGCAGAGAAGCTTGGAGACCATTTAATTCACCTCCTGGTTTCAGAAATGAACAAGCGGTGGCCACGTCAGTGATCATATAGCTGGGTTGTGGCAGAGCCAGAACCAAAACCCCAGCCTTCTGAGCCTTTCTGACCTCTAATATTGTACCCTGGGGCCAGCTTCATGGGCATATGACCTACACAATCTCACAGGGCCTCACATTAAGAATGGCCCCACTCCTGGTTTAATGCTCTGTTGTTCCTGTCTTGAAATAGTTTTTGAACACAAGGCCCTATGTTTTCATTTTACAGTAGATGTCACAAGTTATGCAGTTGATTCTGACCCCATCCTTCCCCTCTCAAAAGTTGTCTCGCAGAAAGAAAACTTCATATTCCAGGCAATAGAAAGAAGAAAAAATCAAGAGATAAGGGAATTTAAAACAAAATAAAAAACAATAGGAAAAATTTATAAAGAGAAAAGCTTTTTATGCTTCCAAGAGATGCACCAGCATGGGGCTGGAAAATGGTTTCACAGGAGGTAATGAAAAGACAACCTCAATCAGCTCCACTAGTGCTCGACTCAAGTTCTTAGGGAGTCAACAGCAGTGATCAAGTGGGAGGGTGGTGGGACACATTCAACTAAGTATGTAATTCAGCCAAATGTTCTCTTACCAGCTAGGCTTTATTGAATTTGGTTTGTATTTTCATTCTGGAATCATAGGCGACGTCTCATCACGTGGAACAAAATAGTCTCTAGAATGGAGGCCATCACGAGGTGTTTACACATGGAGTGCATACAGCCTATTTGCCACTGGGGACCTGGGAATCTAACTGTTAGAAATATTGTATTGAGCAATAATACCAATAAGGATGCTGCAGAAACCTAATCTTTTGACAATTTCTGGTGCTGTCAGAGGTATTTACATTTGATATGAGGTGAAGATTTGCTGATCATTAATTTTTCTCCCTTTCCTTCTGCAAAGAGTTTCCCTGATAACTCAGTTGATAAAGAATCCACCTTTAATGCAGGAGACCATGGTTCAATTCCTGGGTTGGGAAGATCCGCTGGACAAAGGAGAGGTTATCCACTCCAGTATTCTTGGGCTTTCCTTGTGGCTCAGCTGGTAAAGAATCTGCCTGCAATGTGGGGGACTTGGGTTCAATCCCTGGGTTGGGAAGATCCCCTGGAGAAGGAAAAGGCTACCCACTCCAGTATTCTGGCCTGGAGAATTCCACAGTCCATAGGATCACAAAGAGTCAGACACAACCAAGTGACTTTCATTTTCCTTCAGCAAAATTTATTTTTAGTGAAGTAAAAGAAAGAAAGATCTGGAACTTTAAAAACACCAAATCAACTTTAAATCCAAGTGTTAACACTTACAGTGTTGTTATTGGCAAGTGATATAAACCCTCTTAGCTTCAATACCTTTATCTGTAAAATAATGACCATAAACCTATCTTGCTTAACTTGTCAAATATATTAGCTTGCAAGGATTTGCATTTTCCAAAGTATGCTCCAGGAAGACAAGTTCCGGAGAAGAGTAAACAAGATCTGTGGATCAAATCAGTTTAGGAAACAGTGAGTCATAACTTGTCAAACTGATTTCTTTAATGCACAACTTCTCAAAGTTTTTAATATGATAATTTTCTTAGTGAATCAACAAGAAGATCCTATGTACAGCATTTCTCAATTTTAATGATCACAAAACACTTGAAATTATTGTTGCATGGGGGCATGTTTTTGAGAATACTGAGTTAATTACACAGAGTAAACATTGTAAATATTCAATAACTATTACTTCCATTTATGTTTATATTTATAAAAACACAAAGATTCTTATTATTACAATATATCACATACTGAAAAAAGTTTTCCTTCACTATTTCAAACTGTTCTTCTCCTAATAACCATGTTGTTGTTGCTATTACTGTTTCTCTAAAACATCACCTCTTTTGCTGCTGCTGCTGCTAAGTTGCTTCAGTCGTGTCCAACTCTGTGTGACCCCATGGACGGCAGCCCACCAGGCTCTCCTGTCCCTAGGATTCTCCAGGCAAGAACACTGGAGTGGGTTGCCATTTATTTCTCTAATGCATGAAAGTGAAAAGTGAAAGAGAAGTCACTCAGTCGTGTCCAACTCTTCGCGACCCCATGGACTGCAGCCTACCAGGCTCCTCCATCCATGGGATTTTCCAGACAAGAGTACTGGAGTAGGGTGCCATCGCCTTCTCTGAAAACATCACCTTTACTTCCTAGTTAATCATATGCTTATTGTTCCAGTCTTCCCTGGATTTCCATTTGAGAAGAATGTACATCATCACTGTGCTCACTTGATCCAGAATAAGTCCAAAACCTCAGTTCTAACACCACCTCTGCTACTAACTGCATGACTAAGTATGGGGTTTTTATTTTTTTCAACTTTCCCAGACTTCTGTAAAATGAAGGAAATGTAATTGTTCTAAGATAAAATTTTATAAAATTCTAGAACTGGAAGAGTTAAACTGTAGAGACATATAATTTTCAGTCCAGCATATAAGGGGCTTGGAAGTACTCACTCTCATCTAAATAACAAGAAAAAGTTGAGCAAACTGAAAATCAACAAATTTTCTTAGATCTTATCAGAGTGTCAAGATCATAAAACAAATCACTGCCCCCAAATTCTGAGATAGACAGGCAGATAAAGAGAACCACAGCTTACTAGAGCAGAAACCTCCATGGGAATCAGTATCAGGGTAAAAAAATCTGGACTATAATTGATGAATTGCTGGAAATTCAGAGTGGACAAGTTTGAGAATTGAAAGTTCCAGGGAAGGGCAGTCTTAGGTGTGGCTCTAACTCTTTGTAAGTATTCCCTCCAGAAGCCCTAAGAGGTTCTCACAGAGATGAATGGAGAAAAATCTCCTCATGCTTCCATCAGGGGGAGGGAAAAAGTAATCATTTTGAATCAAACCCAGAGCACTCTGTTCTTCTTAACAAAATAAACTATTTCACTAGAGCCTAACAAACTTGGAGGAAGAGAAGTATACTCAGAGCTGTTTCCTTTTAGCTTTTGATGTGGAGGAAGAGAAATATACAATCACAGCCTTTTCTAGTCTTCCTGTCTCACTTGTGTGTGTGTGTGTGTAGGAAGGAACATGAGAAGAACTTTTAAATCTCACAGCCCAGATGCATAGGTTCCCTAAAAACCTGAGACCTAATCATCAGACTATAGAATGCTATCCCTCCCAACATGTTACCACCATATCAATAAGGCTTATATACTGAAGTTCGTTCTACCCAGAGTATCAGGCCCAGGCTTCAACAACAAAAAAATTACAAAGCATACTAAAAGACAAAAAAAAAAAAATAAATAAATACAGTTTAACACAAGTATCAGAATCAGACTCAAGTATGGCAGAGATGTTGTAATTATCATCAGACTGAAAATTTTAAATAACTATAATTAGTATGCTAAGTGATTCAGAAGATGAAACGACAAGGCATCAGCCTGGAGAAAATATTTGCAAGTTACACATCTGATAAAGGATAGCTATCCAAAACATATAAAGACCTCTTACATCATGACCAAGTGGGATTTATCCCTGGCTTGCAAAGTTTAACATATGTAAATCAACCAATGTGATACACCATATAAACAGAATAAAAGATAAAATCTACATGATCATCTCAACAGAAGCAGAAAACGCATCTGAGAAAATTCAGCATCTATTCACAATAAAACTCACAATGAAATGGGTATAAAAGGAAATTTTTTCAACACAATAAAGGCTATTTATGAAAAGCCCACAGCTAACATCACAATCAATGGGGGAAAAGATGAAAGTTTTTACTCTAAGATCCAGTACAAGGCAACGATGCCCATGGTGGCCACTTTAACTCAACACAGTACTGGTAGTTAAATTATAAACAGCAATCACACAAGAAAAAGAAATAAAAGGCATACAAATCATAAAGAAAGATGTGAAATTATCCATTTTCAGATGACAACATCTTATATATAGAAAACCCTAAAGACTATCAAATAACTGCTAGAACTAATAAATGAATTCAGTAAATTATGAAAAAATTTTAATACAAAAATGTACTTGTACGTGCATGTGCAGGCACACATACCACACATACTGTAAAGGAAAAGATGGCAAAACTTGATTATTGGAAGGGTATTAAAAATAGTCACAAGATAGGAGAGGATATTAGTAATAGAAAGATTTTTATATTTGTAGAAAGTCCTCAAAAAAAAAAAAAAAAAGACCATCCAATAGAATAGAAAAATAAAGGCTAGAGTCTTCAGCAAGAATATTATGAAAAAGAAATCCAAAAAAATAAATATATGTGTCCAACCTAATATCTGACCAGACAAATACAAGTCAAACAGAATGAGATACTGCACTCTAAACCAATCAAGAAAATTCAGAAAGTCTGAAAATATCATGTGTTGGGTGAGGAAATGGAACAAATTTAGAAGCTCTCATATTGCACTACTGGAAGTAGAGATTGGTACAGGCACTTTGGATAAAGCAAGTGGGCATCATCTACTAAAACTGAATATGTGCATAGTCTATGATCCAGTAATTCTGCCCTTGAGTACATCACCTAGAGAAATTCTTACATATTTCAATCTAGATACATATACAAGAATGCTCCTAGCAGTCTTCTCAGCAGTCTGAAACTGGTGTTTTGGAAACAACAGTGCCAAGCAAAACAGAATGAATGGATTCTAGTATGTACCTCCAATGAAATACTACACAACAATAAAAATGAATAAACAAAAACTATACATGAAAGGATGTTTGGCTCGTAAAGACAAAATATTAAGCAAAAGAAAGAACGATGACAAGGTAATATATGAGTTCATTTTCATGAAGTTTAAAAATGAGCAACAGTAAAATTATTATTATTATTAGCAATGCATACCATTAAAGTAAGTTCTTCAAGCTTTTAATACCTACCTTTAAGGTAGGTATTAACATTATTCAGATAAGGCAATGGCACCCTACTCCAGTACTCTTGCCTGGAAAATCCCATGGATAGAGGAGCCTGGTGGGCTGCAGTCCATGGGGTCGCGAAGAGTTGGACACGACTGAGCGACTTCACTTTCACTTTTCAATTTCATGCACTGGAGAAGGAAATGGCAACCCACTCCGGTGTTCTTGCTTGGAGAATCCCAGGGATGGAGGAGCCTGGTGGGCTGCCGTCTATGGGGTCACACAGAGTCGGACACAACTGAAGTGACTTAGCAGCAGCAGTAACGTTATTCATGTTTTTAAATTTTACACACAGGGAAAAGGATACCTAGAGGTATATTCAAATAGTTATTCTTTGTAGATACATTTAATAGGAAAGGAGAATGATTAGGTAGTCATTTTTAGTCTAGATATCTAAAGATGTTAGAAAGGTAATGCTCAAAATCCTTCAAGCTAGGCTTTAGCAGTACGTGAACCGAGAACTTTCAGATGTACAAGCTGATGTACAAGAAAAGGCTGAGGAACCCCAGATCAAATTACCAACATTCGTGAATCACAGAGAAAGCAAGGAAATTCCAGGAAAACATCTACTTCTGCTTCATTGACTATGCTAAAGCTTTCGACTATATGGATCACAACAAACTGGAAAATTCTTAAAGAGATGAGAATAATATTCCACCTTACCTGTCTCCTGAGATACCTGTACACAGGTAAAGAATCAATAGTTAGAACCAGACATAGAACAATGGATTGGTTGAAAATTGGGAAAGAAGTATGTCAAGGTTGTACGTTGTCACCCTGCTTATTTAACTTGTATGCAGAGTACATCATGTGAAATGCCAGGCTGGATGAATTATAAGCTGGAGTCAAGACACTGGGGACAATATCAACAACTTCAAATAAGCAGATGATACCACTCCAATGGCAGAAAGTGAAGAGGAACTAAAGATCCTTTTGATGCAGATAAAAGAAGAGAGTGAAAAACCTGGCTTAAAACTCAACATTCACAAAACTACGATCATGGCACCCAGTCCCATCATCCCATCACTTCATGGCAAATAGATGGGGGAAAAATGGAAACAGTAACAGATTTTATTTTCTTGGGTTCAAAATCACTGCAGATGATGACTGCAGTCATGAAATTAAAAGATGCTCTTTGGAAGAAAAGTTATGACCAACCTAGACAGCATATTAAAAAGCAGAGACATCACTTTGCCAACACAGGTCCATCTAGTCAAAGCTATAGTTTTAGAAATTGTCATGTATGGATGTGAAAGTTGGATCACAAACAAGGCTGAGTGCCAAAGAATTGATGTTTTTGAGTTGCGGTGCTGTAGAAGACTCTTGAGAGTCCCTTGGACTGCAAGAAAATCAAACCAATAAATCCTCAAGGAAATCAACTCTGAATGTTCATTGGAAGGACTGATGCTGAAGCTGAAGAATCAGCTGATGTGAAGAGCAGACCTTGAAAAAGACTCTGAAGCTGGGAAAGATTGAGGACAGGAGGAGAAGGGGCAACAGAAGATGAAATGGTTGGATGGAATCACTGACTCAGTGGACATGAATTTGAGTAAATTCCGGGAGATAGTGAAGGACAGGGAAACCTGGCATGCTGCAGTCCATGGGGTCAAAAGAGTTGGACATGACTTAGTGACTGAACAATAACATCTAAAGATCAGGATGAGGTTAAAGGTAGCAGATTTTTGACTGATGGTCAACTGAGAACCCAGTTGACTGGTGAATAATCCATTTCCAAAACAAATCTCATTAAAGTTCATCAGACCTTTTTTCAGTCACTCTATCAGGAACGCTAATCTTCTCCAAGAAAGTGGTTATAAATTACCTCACACAAAAAGTTTCTACTCCAGAGCAGGCTTGAACAATTTTTCTTTTACTGTACATACCGTACAAAGCTAAAAAGAAATGTGCGGAAATCATTGTCATAAAATGCAGGGCAGTGACTACCTCAAGGACAAAGTGAGAGGGAGGTTCTTGGCAAGAGACACTCAGGCTTCAAGAACACTCTTCATGTTTTCTAATTACGACTGCCTGGGTGGCTTTATTTCATCGTATTGATTCATCAAACCACTTTTCATTAAGCTAAACTGGGGTACTTTTCTGTATAGGTGTCATATTTTTTTATTTCAAAGATGATAAAGGGAAGATGAAAGTCTGAGTAAGAGTGATTGATTTATATATTTCATACCCACATGAAATATATTCAGTGAGCACCAAACTATATGACAGAGCCTCAGTACAAAGTTGATTTTTCTGTCCTCCAAAAAGCTTTCACATTCCTCCCCATCCCATGGTGACTACCTCCTCCTCTGCTCTCATGGAACTGATTGTTTAGGCCTCTCGCTGGTAATAAAGTGAATATGCCTCATATGAAATGCCTCACGACCATTCCCGTGCTCTTTTTCAGGCTTTCACATGTGTATGCTTTGTCTTCCAGCTTATGGCTTGGCACAAAGAATCCCCTTGACATCCTTTTATTCATAAGAAGCAATAGGGAGTGTAAGTGTGAATCTTAATCAGAACAGGTCATGTTAAGGCAATGTTCCAGTATTTATCATCATCAGTTCTCAAACACTTTTCTCAAGTACAGCTCCCAGAGTTGGACATGAAGTCTCAAACCCCTTTATCATTAGTCAGAAAACCCTCCTGTTCTTTTTATAAGCCCAAAGACTGGTAATGATACGATAGCACTTGTTACCAAATTATGTGGCAGCTCCTCTAGGGACTTATAAAGATTTTTGAGGCTTAGCAATTGCTGACCAACTCCTGTGCATAAAAAACAAGGAAAAAAAAGCAATACCTTGGGTAGTAGTCCAGTGCAGAGTGAGGACACAATAATCTTATTTGTACTATCCTTGTGAGGGGTGGACTTAATTCTGACCATGAACTGCTTTTCTAATATGAATATTTGTTAAGGTTCTATTGTGTGAATATCGCCATGCCAAGACCTGAGGTTATATCCTGAATTTTCTTTTTCCTCCCTGCCAAACATATTCTCATTCATCAATAGCCATTATCAAGCAGAAATACACAATTCATTAATTAGCCCTTCCCTTTGTAACACAATGTTGCAAACAACGCATCAAAATATAATAGCTATGACATTCAGTGAAGTGCCAGGCCAAGATGCACATTTTCAAAGATGTGACTGCAAGATTCTGGAACCCCTCACTTGCATCCAGGGTATAAAAGATAGAGGAAAAGTAGAGCTCGGGGGAAAATTTTTTCTGAGAGAATGCTATACTTTCTCCTACCTCTTTTCCTCCATGGAAGAGATGTGAGAGAAGTACTAGCTCCTAAAATAAAAGTTCTTCAGGGACATTACTCAAGGAGAATTTCTAGAGAAGATTTCTGCGGAGAAAATCTTAATGTTCTATGGGTCCACCCTTTTCCAAGGAGGAAGTAAGTTCTTCCTTCTTCATTTCACTATGACACAGATGATAGATGACATAGCAATCAGAGTAATTTATAGAAACAATCCACTGAATTGGTGTCTGACTCCTGCCTGGAAACTTTAAAGAGCAAGAGATAGGTTGGTTTTGGAGAAGGCAATGGCACCCCACCCCAGTACTCTTGCCTGGAAAATCCCATGGACAGAGGTCCCTGGTGGGCCTCTGTCCATGGGGTCGCTAAGAGTCAGACCCAACTGAGTGACTTCAATTTCACTTTTCACTTTCATGCATTGGAGAAGGAAATGGCAACCCACTCCAGTGTTCTTGCCTGGAGAATCCCAGGGACGGGGGAGCCTGGTGGGCTGCGGTCTATGGGGTCGCACAGAGTCGGACACGACTGAGGCGACGCAGCAGCAGCAGCAGCAGCAGCAGCAATGGCACCCCACTCCAGTACTCTTGCCTGGAAAATCCCATGGACGGAGGAGCCTGGAAGGCTGCAGTCCATGGGGTCGCTGAGGGTCAGACATGATTGAGCAACTTCACTTTCACTTTTCACTTTCATGCATTGGAGAAGGAAATGGCAACCCACTCCAGTGTTCTTGCCTGGAGAATCCCAGGGACAGGGGAGCCTGGTGGGCTGCCGTCTATGGGGTCGCACAGAGTTGAACACTACTGAAGTGACCTAGCAGCAGCAGCAGCAGCAGCAGATACGTTGGTTTGGAGCTTTGGCAATGGGAGAGAAGTTGCTACTGCATTCACTGTGTTTACTGAAGCGACAATAAAGAAAGTATTCCTATGACCTAAATATAGGACAGAGACTACTGAGAATCAGCAATTTATGTCTAGTCAAGACAGCCTCCCTGGAGAAAACTGAAGACAAACCCTCAAATTCTCAGGTAGCTTACTAATCTGTCTTCCTGCTCCTATCTTTGTCCCCTTCAGCATACCACAGAAGTCAAATGTTCTGCTAAAATGTAAGTCTGGACTGATGCTGAAACTGAAACTCCAGTGCTTTGGCCACCTGATGCAAAGAACTGACTCATTTGAAAAGACCCTGATGTTGAGAAAGATCAAAGGTGGGAGGAGAAGGGGATGACAGAAGATGAGATGGTTGGATGGCATCACCGACTCAATGGACATGAGTTTGAGTAAACTCCGGGAGTTGGCAAAGGACAGGGAGGCCTGGTGTGCTGCAGTCCGTGGTGTGCTAAAGAGCTGGACATGACTGAGTGACTCAACTGAATTGAAAATGTAAGTCAGATCATGTCACTCGTCTGCTCAAAACCCTTCAGTGGCTTCCTGGTCTAGTGGGGTTAGAAGCCCAAGCCCTCACCAGAACCATGAGCCTCTACACAATCAGACTTCACGCCCCATGCCCTTATCTCCCCTCTCCCCTCTGCTCTCTGCAGTGCAGGTAAACCTGCCTCCTGTTCTTTACGCTCCCCAAGGCCTCTGCACTCGCCAGACTCTGCCTCCAACACTCCAATGCCTAGGAGTCCAAGTCACAAAAAACAGAATTTCCACAAAGGTGGAGATTTTCATCTGCTTTGTTCACTGTTGTGTACTCAGGGCCTAAGCAGTTCCTGGCACAGAGTAGTTGTTCAATAAATACTTGTTGACTGATTTAATGCATTTTAATAAAAGTTTTGTGAATGACAATATTTCTGAGGTTGTTGTTCCAAAACGAGGCCAAAGGGGAAGAAACTTTCTTCTCAGAACAGGAAGTCACCAAATTCACTTGTAAGTTTGCTGGAAGCAGTAGGTTTGGGCCTGAGCCCGTTTGTCCCTTCCTCTCTCTCACGCCTGGTGTACAGATTTCAGTCAGCAATGATTATGATCTGCGCTGTTCCTCACTTTGTTTCCCTTTTGTTCTTGGTATTTAATAAGGAAATCTCCAACTTCACCATTAGAACATTATAAATCACCCGCATTACGTACCCTGCTCAGGCAGCTCTGATAGGAACCCCCTGGGCTGGGTGAGAGCTCAAACAAATCAGGAAATGTTTGCTCAGATGCAAAGGTTTGGAAAAATCCTAGGGCATGAATCATGTGGGATTCAATTTCCCAGATGCTAAATATGATAATCATAATTTCTAAGAAATTATGTGTTGAGGATACATATTTTTCTTTGACTTCAAAATTTTCTAGAAATGTGTCTCTCCCTTTAAAAGTCCTGAGTCCAGAATTCCAGTTTTGCAGGAGGCAAAACTGCCAGGTGACGAGGGAGTGAAGAGCAGGAAGAATACCATGTTAGAGCAGCCTTCTCATCTCCCCTTCAGCATGACTCTTGTACAATTTCTTTCAAGATAACCAAGAAACTCCAAGGTTTTAAGAAAAAAGAAACAGAATATTAAAATTATCTGAATAATAACACTGTGTTGGCCAAAAAATTCATTTAGGTTTTTATGTAAGATCTTAGGGAGCAAACCTTTTGGCCAACCCAATACAAACAGTATCTCAAAAAACAAAAACAAAAACAAAAACCTTGAAATACAACCACTCATGCACACACACGAACAAACACACATACATACACTCACAAGCACCCACACAAGCAGATTCTGAGGGCCCTTGTTCCTACGTGTCTCAAGGAAACCACAACCTTGAACTTCTCAGGCGCTCCCAAACGTCACGGTTTACTGTACACAGGAATTCCACTCACTTTGCTTCATGCCCTCTCAAACTGTTTCTTCACAGTGAGGCTAGAAGAAAATTGAAATTACAAATGAATGTGCTGGAGGCTTACTCAAAGCCAGGAAAAATTCTGAAGGGTAAGTATAGTGGTGATAGGAGCAGTAGCAGTCACAGCAGTAGGAGTCAGATTATCACTACTTAGCATTAATGCAGAGAAGTGTTTTAATGCACTCTATCATTTGAATCCTTACAGTCCCTTAGACTATGGGGCTTAAAACATTTATATGAGACCATCGTCCAGTGTAGTTTTAAATCGTGAACTCTCACAATTTAGCATATTAGAGAAATGAAAAAAGACATAAAAGAAATGTTTTAAAAAATTCGATTACAAGGGAATTCCCTGGTGGTTAAGTGGTTAGGACTTGGTGTTTTCACAGTCGAAGGTCTGGGTTCAATCCCCGGTTGAGGAATTAGGATAAGTGGAGAGTGAAAAAGTTGGCTTAAAGCTCAACATTCAGAAAACGAAGATCATGGTATCTGGTCCCATCACTTCATGGGAAATAGATGGGGAAACAGTGGAAACAGTGGCAGACTTTATTTTCTGGGGCTCCAAAATCACTGCAGATGATAACTGCAGCCATGAAATTAAAAGACGCTTACTCCTTGGAAGGAAAGTTATGACCAACCTGGATAGCATATTCAAAAGCAGAGACATTACTTTGCCAACAAAGGTCTGTCTAGTCAAGGCTATGGTTTTTCCTGTGGTCATGTATGGATGTGAGAATTGGACTGTGAAGAAAGCTTGAGTGCCAAAGAATTGACGCTTTTAAACTGTGGTGTTGGAGAAGACTCTTGAGAGTCCCTTGGACTGCAAGGAGATCCAACCAGTCCATTCTGAAGGAGATCAGCCCTGGGATTTCTTTGGAAGGACTGATCCTGAAGCTGAAACTCCAGTACTTTGGCCACCTCATGCGAAGAGTTGACTCATTGGAAAAGACTCTGATGCTGGAAGGGATTGGGGGCAGGAGGAGAAGGGGATGACAGAGGATGAGATGGCTGGATGGCATCACCGACTTGATGGACGTGAGTTTGAGTGAACTCCAGGAGTTTGTGATGGACAGGTAGGCCTGGCGTGCTGTGATTCATGGGATTGCAAAGAGTCAGACATGAATGAGCAAATGAACTGAAACCATGTAGCAGCCAAAAAAAAAAAAAAAAAAAAAATTCAAATATAAAACTCTATTATTCTAATGAAGTAATAAACCATCCCAGTGAGAATAACTGTAAGAATATATAAGGACCTCACTGAAAACTATTGTCAGTAAACTGGGAAAAGGGGTACAATGTCCCTGTACACATTCTTACCTACACAGTGTAGGCCGTCAGTAAGTGTTTGATGAATGCATAAGTGAGTGAATGAATAAATTAGTGATTGAGCAAACAAGCCAAATAAACAGCACTCCTTTTTGTACTCTTGGTTGCCTGAGAAACATTGACTCTTGCTCTTGAATAACTTCTCTTTCTGGATCTCAGTCTCCCTTCAAAGCACACTCTTTAGTTTTAGTTTTTTTTTCAGTAGGGAGGGCATATTAACACTTCAGAGTCCTCTGATGTTCAGAAATAGCCAGATTCCACCCCTTCCATTCTATTTCCACTGCCACCACCCTTACTCAATTTCAAATCCATATTACAAATTCATCTGCTTTCACAATACACTACAATACATCTTCCACACTGTCCCAGATTAAGCTGCCTTTTATATCACTTTATATCATCCTCCTTCTCAAACGGCCTTACAGTGCCCACACAAAGCACAGCTCTACTCTGACATTCAAGGCTTTCAGCTCCCACATTTCCTGCTGTTCCCCCGCTACATCTCAACACATACTTTAGATGTAGCTTCATCATTTCCTAAAGCCTACTGCATTTTCCCTCTATTCCTGTCGTCATTCATGCCATTCCTTTTATCTGTAAATGTCTCCATTCAACTTCAACTATGAAAATTCTACCCATTCTACAGATTCCAGTTCTGATTTTCCTCCTTCAATACGCACTCCATGCTTGACTTGGTTGGAAAGGTCTCTCCATCCCCTCATCCCTAAAGACAGCCTCAGATCAAAGAACACATTATTTTTGCATAATTGCAGGGGTATATATTATTCAGGGCAATGTTTCACTAACTGTGCTCTAAAGAACAATGTCTCATGATTCTTAAAACAAAACAAAACAAATAAGAAGAATAAAGGTCCTGATGAAATAGTGTTAGAAAACGCTACACACGCTACCTTTCTCTTGGAGATTCATGGTACATATTAGCATATGAAAGGCTCTGAGAATCCTGAGATGAGGAAATGTGATAAACTTGATTTAACCCAATATTTTCCAAATACATTTGATCAAATTTACCAGTTCTCACATATTAATAATCGTTCTTGGAAAGCTAGTTCTTCATGGAACACAGTCTAGGAAACACTAATCTAATATGACTCCCTCAAGGGAAGAGATGATGAAATTAAGCTCTAGAGAAGTGAAGTAACTGAACAAAGACCATGAGCTAATTTGTAGAAGAGTCAGTAGTACACCTGGTCTCTTGTCCTCCAAACCAATCCTCCTTCACTCTATCACTATGACCAAATTACATTACAGTACAAAATTGCAAAATATTTTTTATACCTTGCCAAACTTTTTATACATTGAAATTTTTTGGCAGTAATTTGCACTGGGAAGACTATATTAGAGAAACAAAATAAAGTCATTTTTTTAGCTTAATAAAGAAGCTCCATATACACACAAAAAGATATTAATCAGGGAAGCTAACATCTGTACAGTCCCCAAGGATTAGAATTCATGTTACCAAACTGAAATTACAGAAATCCAAAATTCTGTGATACTCCATGGACAAGCTGGCTAAGAAACATTAAAATATATCCACAAAATAAAAACAAAAAATAAAAATCTACAGTTAAAAAAGAAAGACAAATTCAATATTGTACTACTCATGAAGGCACAAATATTAAATAAGTGACAAAATCCTCCCCAGAGCTCACTATACAGTAACGGTTCCCTTACACAAAAACAAAAGCAAAAGCATATTTCTGTCTAGTGAGATCTCAGCTGGAATCTTCATTTATGGCAGATGCAGCTGACTGCCTATTCAGTGGTCTCTCCTCCCATTTAGCTTTCCCTTCTTGATATGTTCAGGAAAGGTGAGCTCCTTTCCCATTTTCAAAAGATGAACCATAATTGGTCCACTCCAATTTTGTTTTTCCTTACTCCATTTGACAGTGGATTTAAAAGTAGGATATGACCAATATATAAGGAAAGTATACTGAGGTTTCTGGAGCTTTGTACCCCCCATAGAGGGGGTGGGTTGGGCTTCAGGTGGCACTGGTGGTAAAGAACCCACCTGCCAATGCAGGAGCTGCAGGTTTGATCCCCTGGGTCAGAAAGATCCCCTGGAAGAAGGCATGGCAACCCACTCCAGTATTCTTGCCTGGAAAATCCCACGGACAGAGGAGCCTGGTGGACTATAGTCCAAAGAGGGTCGCAAAGAGACGGACATGACTGAAGTGACTTAGCACACACACACACGGAGGGGTGGGTTAGGGCCACATTTTATACCTTCCCATATTCCTATAAATGTACTTAGTTATAGTGAGGGAGTGATGTGTGGAATCACTGAAATCATTCTGATACCATGAGGAATAAGCCCAAGAATAAAAACTAACACATTAAGGCTGGCAGAACATGAGGTTCACAGAACAGAAAGGTGCTCTCCCCTTATATGGTACTCTCCATTTTCTCTCTTTTCTTTCCTTTTATTCCTCTAGACCATGCACTCTAAATCAACTTCTCTCTGGCTTCTGTCTAGGAACCAGTAGTTCTGTACAAGCCCACACTGTCACCTCAGTGCAAACATTTAAACACTCAAGATCATGCCTTTGCTATACGTAGCCACATTGGCCAATCTTCAGCTTCCCAGGTTGGAGTTCTCTCTCCTTCCCATACATCAGCACCATTTTGAAAGTATATTTTAATGAAAGCAACAAAGACTAATACACAGTTTTACCCAAGGCCACCCTGCCTTTGTAAGCACTCCTTGATGGTAGATTATCCTCAATCTCTTTGACCCTGCAGTGTTTAGCAGCATGTTTATTACTGCTTAATAACTACTTTCTGATCAATTTACCAAAAAAGTAGGCCCAATTAATTTATTCCTTGAAAAATTAAAAGTTCACTTGATGAATTGAAAGGAATGGCTTGAATAAAATGCCATGGAAATAAGTTTTATGGATCCAAGTGTATTTCAACAATGATTTCAGAATTGACACATTGAAAATATGAGGACCTTTACTGCAACATCACATATCTATATAGCGTTTTATGACTTACAAACAGCCGTGTGTCTACTACCTCATCTGAGCATTTCTCAAGTGATAAACTGCTTTTATGTATAATAAGCTTGACAATATTGGTAAGCAATTTGAGAGACAGCCAATCAGAGGTCATTCAAAAACATATTTCAATTACAGGCTGATGTGAAGCTTGAAAAAAAAGAAACAAAATGAAAATGTACAATAAGCTCTCGAGAATAGAATCCAGTGTAGTGGGCCAGATCTGGGACACTATGTTTATTTCTGAATGTTATACTGTAAAAAAGGACACTGTCAAAACAATGTATCTAGACAAGGGCAACCAAGATGATGTCTGGAAACTATCTCAAGTGGAGAATGAGAGAACTGTGAGTGTTAGCTTATAAAAGGCTAAGTTTTAGGGTAGACATCTCTAAATTCAATGGTTGTCAAGTGAAAGGGTAAAAGATCCTCTCTATCATGCTTCTGATGGCAGAACTAGTGCCAATGATAAACATAAGAACAAAGAGGATTATTTAAAATCTATCCTTACCAGTGTTCTCCAACCTTCCAGATTGTTCAACACAAAGAAGAAACTCTCTAAAATCCAAAGCTGTCTAAAATAGACTGAACTACTTGTAAATCAGAAACACAGAGTTTATAGAAATATAGGCAGTTAGAGGTCTTGGTGCCCTTCCTCAGGAACTCTGTGAGAGGGATTCCTGTTTTAGCAAGATGAACCAGATAATCTCTAGAAATGTTTCCAGCGTGAACACTCAATGATTCCATATTCTGAGAGCATCCCAAAGTACAACTGTCAAGCTGCACTCAATTTACTCAGGTAATCAATCTTCATTTTCATTTTTTTTTTTACTTTTTATTGGCATACAGTTGCTTTACAATATTGTGTTAGTTTCTGCTGTACAGCAAAGTAGATCAATTATGCATATACATATCCACTCTCTTTTTTATATATTTCCTTCCCATCTAGGTCACATGGTACATTGATTCTCCATAGAAGACTTACAAATGGCAAAAAAAAAAAAAAGCACATCAAAAGATGTGCATCAGTGTCTCTTTTGCTGTCTCGTATACAGGGTTATTGTTACCATCTTTCTACATTCCATATATATGTGTTAGTATATCGTATTGGTGTTTTTCTGTGGGAGAGGGAGAGGGTGGAATGATTTGGGAAAATGGCATTGAAACATGTATAATATGGGGCTGGTGCACTGGGACGACCCAGAGAGGGGGGTGGTGAACGGGGAGGGAGGAGGGTTCAGGATGGGGAACACGTGTATACCTGTGGCGGATTCATGTTGATATATGGCAAAACCAATATAACATTGTAAAGTTAAAAAAAATGTGCAACATGATTAATTATTAGAGAAACGAAAAAAAAAAGTACAATGAGGTATCACCTCACACTGGTCAGAAAGGCCATCATCAAAAAAAATCTGCAAACAATAAATGCTGGAGAGTATATGGAGCAAAGGGAAGCCTCCGACACTGTTGGTGGGAATGTAAATTGGTAGGATAGCTACTAGGTGTTTTTTGGTGAATGGTATGGAAGTTCCTTATAAAAATAAAGCTCCTTTTCCCATATGACCCAGCAATCCCACTCCTAGGCAAATATCCAGAGAAAATCATAATCCAAAAGGATGCAAGCACCCTGATGTTCATTGCAGCACTAGATAAAATAGCCCAGACATGGAACAACCTAAATGTCTCCATTGACAGAGGAATGGATAAAGAAGATGTGGTACATATATACAACAGAATATTACTCGGCCATAAAAAGGAATGAAATAATGCCATTTGCAGCAACACAGATCAAGAATTTCTTCATGTAATAAATCTCATGTCTCAAAGTAATAAGATTAAATATATAATTTTCAAAAGATATGAGTATACAAATAAAACTTAACTTATGACAGTTGACACTGAGCATCTCCAACACCTAGAATAATACCAGGCTCAGGGCCTGAACTCAAAAATATGTGTGATTTAATGAATAAGTATCTAAATGTCAGGTAATTCTGACATGTTTCTAACTTCTTCACACATATTATATGAGCTTTCAGCAACAATCCTCTGAGGTAGGCTGGAAAGGTTGCTGTGTCCACTTTACATACCTTATTTTATTACCCTCTCTCAAGAGGACTCTTCAATTAACATTATAACTTTATGTTTCATTGAAAGTGAAATTGAAGTCACTCAGTCGTGTCCAACTATTTGCAACCCCATGGACTGTAGCCTACCAGGCTCCTCAGTCCATGGAATTTTCCAGGCAGGAATACTGGAGTGGGCTGCCATTTCCTTCTCCAGAGGATCTTCCCAACCCAGGGATTGAACCCAGGTGTCCTGCATTACAGGCAGACACTACCTTCTGAGCCACCAGGGAAGCCCTATGTTTCATTCAGTTCAGTCACTCAGTTGTGTCTGACTCTTTGTGACCCCATGTATCGCAGCACGCCAGGCCTACCTGTCCATTGCAAACTCCCGGAGTTCACTCAGACTCATGTCCATCGAGTCAGTGATGCCATCCAGCCTTCTCATCCTCTGTAGTCCCCTTCTCCTCCTACCCCTAATCCCTCCCAGCATCAGGGTCTTTTCTAATGAGTCAACTCTTTGCATGAAGTGGTCAAAGTATTGGTTTCATTAAAGGTTGTTAAAAGAAAAATTTATTACAACATCTTATGTAAAACTATAACTGAAACCATCACTGTCCATTATGTCCCTCATTTAAGAATCAAGATAAATTCCTCCTATAATTAATACCAAGGAAACGCTTGCCTTGCCTTACAAGGCATACATATTAGTCTGCTCTTCCTTTCCTTCCTTCTTTCCTCTCCTCCTCTCCCTCCCTTCCTTTCCCTTTTTCGTACACAAAATAATGGAGACTCTATAAATAAACACTGTGCCTTTTTATCCTCAGAAGTTTCCAGGAAGTCCAGTCAACCTTGTGGTTCTGACTTTGACATCCCAAATTCCTAACTAAGTTTCTCCAACATTATAACAAATAAAAAACTTAGGAAAAAAAATTTAAACAATGGACTCTGGTTTGAAAAAGAATTACTTGGAATCTTGATACATAAAACAGAATAAAAGTATAACTGTTGAGAAATGAGCTCAGAGCCCCACAAACCAAGCCTCCCTCAAACAACCCCCCACCTCCAGTAGCCCTGAGACTTCTTAGGGTTCCAGTGACTGACATTTGATCATTCTTTGAAAATTACTGCTCCATAGTATTGTTATTTTAGCTGCCTTGTTTTGTGGACTTTTATTATAAGCCACAAGAAAATGTCTCAGCATTAGGAACATAAAGACTATATATGTAATTCCATACATGCTTACCTTCTCAGTAACTCAGTCATAAAGAAGCCACCTCCCAATGCAGGAGACACAGGAGACTCATGTTCAGTCCCTGGGCTGGATAGATCCCCTGAAGGAGGAAACGGCAACTCTCTTCAGTATTCTTGTCTGGAGAATCCCAGACAAGGGGTCTGGTGGGCTACAGGCCATGCAGTCACAAAGAGTTAGACATGACTGAGCAAGCACACACATTTACACAGAGATAACACTATACAGTATTTGACTCATAATTGTTACTTTTTATTATCTTTCCACTGGGCGCTCAGCTCGTAAAGGATCTGCCTGCAATGTGGGAGACCTGGGTTTGATCCCTAGGTTGGGAAGATCCCCTGGAAAAGAGAACAGCTACTCACTCCACTATTCTCGCCTGGAGAATTACATGAACTGTATAGTCCATAGGATCGCAAAGAGTCGGACACAACTGAGCGACTTTCACTTTCACTTTATTATCTTAAGTACTTTTTGACTCCTACCACTTTAGTCTGATCATATGTAATGTCCAACAGGAAATTTAATTTCAAATTTTTTAAAAAAAAGAGATACTAAATCTGGAAACTGGAAACCATAGAGCCAATGGGCAGCACTGAAGAGCAAGTGCAAGATAAGACTGGCCAAGAGAAGTACTTGGCCTGGTGTTCACCAATGCTGTTGAGTAAAATTGTAATTACCAAAGATTGCTAACCAAAGAAATTGGGTTGGTCATCAAAAAAGGCTGACAATAAGTCAGAGACTGAAATTAAAAGAAATAAGTAAAGATTCTGTCACTGCTGCTGCTGCTGCTAAGTCGCTTCAGTCGTGTCCGACTCTGTGCGACCCCATAGACGGCAGCCCACCAGGCTCCACTGTCCCGGGATTCTCTAGGCAAGAACACTGGAGTGGGTTGCCATTTCCTTCTCCAATGCATGAAAGTGAAAAGTGAAAGTGAAGTCGCTCAGTCGTGTCTGACTCTTAGCGACCCCATGGACTGTGGCCCGCCAGGGTCCTCCGTCCACGGGATTTTCCAGGCAAGAGTACTGGGGTGGGGTGCCATTGCCTTCCCCGATTCTGTCACTAAACCAACCCATAAAATCCAATAGATAAGAGAAAGTTTTTACTTTAGTCAAGTCCTAGCCATTTCAATTTCAAGAAAACATTAAAATCTTGTATTTGAAGAAGTACAACTTCAACAGAGCCACTGGGAAAAACATTGAGCGCATTTATCAGCCCAGCCCAGCAAGACTCTCCTCCAGCGCCTCTGTCAGACTCCTCCAACGGGAAAACTTTTAAAGCAATGTTTTAGCTCTACCACTGACATCTTCCTATAAACTAATGTGATGTTTGGCATAGGAAGGTTGTTTATTTAGGTGTGTGAAGGTTCTGGCTGTTAACTTGGTAAGAAAAGTTATTTCTCTCCCTCCCTCGAGAGACCATCCAAGTACTTCTTTGACAGAATGAACACCCATTACACACAAAAGAGGAGCTTGACCAGCCTTCTGCAAAACAAAGTAGGTGACTTTGTAGCTGACAACTCCTTTCCACTTCTTTTGGCTGTGAGCCCTGTTCCCTGCCCCCAGCTGTCCCACTGCTAAACTCAGGTATCTGCCCTGGACTCAGGTTCCCAGGATTTTGTTATTATCTAATTGCCAACTAACTCCCTTTCTCTCTTTGTCCTAGCCTTTCAAGTAGGCTACAATTGAAAAGTGTTCCCAGGAATATTAAATTTTAATTGGTACTTAGGAATGTAAAAAAGTCTTTAGAGTTTAAAGAAACAAAATCAAACTGATAGAATTTGAAGTTCCATATGGGCCTGACATTGCTGTTTACAGGCTCACACAAATAAATCAATCAGCCCATTAAAGTGACCATTTACTAGGCCTATGTTCAAGGTTCGCCTGGGAAGAGACAGTCATTTCCCTAGAAATACCTAAAACTAGAAGATTACATTAATAGTATAAACAGATATAAAACCTATTTATATTATATGTATATTATCTATTTATACTATATATAGTAAATACTTTATATATGTAAATGTAGAGTGTACTTAATGTAGTATATAGTATATTTACATATATGGTACATAAACACATATATAGCATATACACCAGATATATAGTATCAGATCAGATCAGATCAGTCGCTCAGTCGTGTCCGACTCTTTGCGACCCCATGAACCGCAGCACACCAGGCCTCCCTGTCCATCACCAGCTCCCGGAGGTCACCCAGACTCACACCCATCAAGTCAGTGATGCCATCCAGCCATCTCATCCTCTGCCGTCCCCTTCTCCTCCTGCCCTCAATCCCTCCCAGCATCAGAGTCTTCTCCAATGAGTCAACTCTTCTCATGAGGTGGCCAAAATACTGGAGTTTCAGCTTTAGCATCATTCCTTCTAAAGAAATTCCAGGATTGATCTCCTTCAGAATGGACTGGTTGGATCTCCTTGCAGTCCAAGGGACTCTCAAGAGTCTTCTCCAACACCACACTTCAAAAGCATCAATTCTTCGGCGCTCAGCCTTCTTCACAGTCCAGCTCTCACATCCATACATGACCACAGGAAAGACCATAGCCTTGACTAGGAGAACCTTTGTTGGTAAAGTAATGTCTCTGCTTTTGAATATGCTATCTAGGTTGGTCATAACTTTCCTTCCAAGGAGTAAGCATCTTTTAATTTCATGGCTGCAGTCACCATCTGCAGTGATTTTGGAGCCCAGAAAAACAAAGTCTGACACTGTTTCCACTGTTTCCCCATCTATTTCCCATGAAGTGATGGGACCAGATGCCATGATCTTCGTTTTCTGAATGTTGAGCTTTAAGCCAACCTTTTCACTCTCCACTTTCACTTTCATCAAGAGGCTTTTGAGTTCCTCTTCACTTTCTGCCACAAGAGTCGTGTCATCTGCATATCTGAGGTTATTGATATTTCTCCCAGCAATCTTGATTCCAACTTGTGTTTCTTCCAGTCCAGCATTTCTCATGATGTACTCTGCATATAAGTTAAATAAACATGGTGACAATATGCAGCCTTGACGTACTCCTTTTCCTATTTGGAACCAGTCTGTTGTTCCATGACCAGTTCTAACTGTTGCTTCCTGACCTGCATACAGATTTCTCAAGAGGCAGATCAGGTGGTCTGGTATTCCCATCTCTTTCAGAATTTTCCACAGTTTATTGTGATCTACACAGTCAAAGGCTTTGGCATAGTCAATAAAGCAGAAATAGATGTTTTTCTGGAACTCTCTTGCTTTTTCCATGATCCAGCGGATGTTGGCAATTTGATCTCTGGTTCCTCTGCCTTTTCTAAAACCAGCTTGAACATCAGGAAGTTCACGGTTCACATATTGCTGAAGCCTGGCTTGGAGAATTTTGAGCATTACTTTACTAGCGTGTGAGATGAGTGCAATTGTTCGGTAGTTTGAGCATTCTTTGGCATTGCCTTTCTTTGGGATTGGGATGAAAACTGACCTTTTCCAATCTTGTGGCCACTGCTGAGTTTTCCAAATTTGTTGGCATATTGAGTGCAGCACTTTCACAGCATCATCTTTCAGGACTTGGAATAGCTCCACTGGAATTCCATCACCTCCACTAGCTTTGTTCATAGTGATGCTTTCTAAGGCCCATTTGACTTCACATTCCAAGATGTCTGGCTCTAGGTCAGTGATCACATCATCATGATTATCTGGGTCTTGAAGCTCTTTTTTGTACAGTTCTTCTGTGTATTCTTGCCACCTCTTCTTAATATCTTCTGCTTCTGTTAGGTCCACACCATCTCTGTCCTTTATCGTGCCCATCTTGGCATGAAATGTTCCTTTGGTATCTCTGATTTTCTTGAAAAGATCCCTAGTCTTTCCCATTCTGTTGTTTTCCTCTATTTCTTTGCATTGATCACTGAAGAAGGCTTTCTTATCTTTTCTTGCTATTCTTTGGAACTCTGCATTTAGATGTTTATATCTTTCCTTTTCTCCTTTGCTTTTCACTTCTCTTCTTTTCACAGCTATTTGTAAGGCCTCCCCAGACAGCCATTTTGCTTTAGTATAGATTGTTGCTGTTGTTCAGTTGCTAAGTCATGTCCAACTCTTTGCAACACCATGGACTGCAGCATGCCAGGCTTCCCTGTCCTTCACTATCTCCCAGAATTTGCTCAAACTCACGTCCATTGAATCAGTGATGCCATTCAACCATCACAACATGTGGCCAAAGTTTTGGAGCTTCAGCTTGAATATTGAATATTCAGGGTTGATTTCCTTTAGGATTGACTGGTTTGATCTTCTTGCTGTCCAAGGAACTCTCAAGAGTCTAGCACCACAATTCAAGGGTACTGATTCCTAGGTGCTCAGCCTTCTGTATGGTCCAGCTCTCACATCCATACATGACTACTGGAAAAATTTTTGTTACCTATCGTATATGTATACCTAGTTATATGCTAGGTAAAATATCAATAAAACATATACATAAAGCATATATACATGTATATAGTATTATTATATGCACATATATGATAGACGATATGTGTATATATGATAGATAATTTATTGCACACTTTATCAAAGGAATTCATTTTATAGGCCATACATATTTTTCCAGATGTTTCCATAATTATATCTTGGCTGGCTGCAGACTCATTCTGAATCATTAATTAAGGATGTTTCTGCACCAACAGCTCATTTCCAAGTTTTTTCCAGAACAGTGTAGTTAAACAGTGAAGTGAACTCCGAGAGAGCAGGTTCTCAAATTCCCATGAATATAGTTTATAAGGTTGAGATGCCAGAAACAGTAAGTCACAAACTCCATGCCTCCCATACTTTTCTTTATCCTGAAGAGTGTAGGATACCCCACAAAGCACAGATACAGGCCAAGAGTACCCAAGGATGATTTCAACAATGACAATAAGTCTGAATCATTTAAATCCAGCAAAGTAGATGCCTTGGTATAGAAAGATGTGGGACGATATGGAAAGCTGGGAGGACTGAAAGCAAAGACAGAATATGAGCAGGAAAGTATATTAAGCACTAAGAAGACCAGGGAGGGTGGGGGTGGAATTCAGATTCATCATGTATAATTATCACAGCACAAGAAGGTTACAGTATATATTTTTTAAGCCTTACAGTGGAGACTCTTAGGCTAAAACATCTGTGGAATCAAAAGGGGAAAAAAGGCTTTATGATTGCCAGCATCTTTATTCTGCCCCGCTCCCTCCTCAACACCAGGAATGAACAATACATTAAAAAGGTGTTTGGACTGTCAGAAAATGTGATTGATTTTTCTACTCTGCTGTAAAAGGCTGCTACATGCTGGAACAAAAAGCAAATGCTTTCCTCATATCCAGGTCTGGGTAGAACTTACATATTATTTTAACACCCATCAAGGGACAGCCTTATATCTCCATGGAGATAGGGAAAGCAATCTATATCCACAAAAAGGGTTTTGGCCATTCTTTCCCTCCAGAACCCATTGGAATCTTACTCAAGACTAGAAAAACTCACAATGGAAAATGAATACAAATGGTCTACATATTTGCAGGACCAAAATGGGATGAAGAAACATGAAGTCTGGATTATCTGGGAACCAGCTCTGTAGGATGGAAACAAAGCTGGGTGGAGCTAATTGGTTCAGAATAAATGAGGTTACATTTAGTGTTTTGCTTTTCCATCCATCAAACTGACAGTTACAGTCAGCAGAATAGAATTGATCATTGCTGAACTAGGAAAAGAAAGACAGAGCTTGGAGCTACATGCCAGAATTCAGGATCAGGTGTCTTTTAAATTAGTGTGGACTACAGATGGTAAAGTGATTACTATTAAGTAGTTATATAATTGCTTACCTAAGGTGAAAGGTCACACCTCAGTCTGTAACTTTGCCAGAAATACACTGCCAGAAAATGTTAACCTTAGAAAAGACAAAAGGGCCAGATGTAATTATAAATAGCCATATAATATAAATTTTAAATTCAGATTTTATATTATGCAATTCTATATTATTCTCCAAATCCAATAAATAACTAGTGGTTTTGAAGGACATAAGTTTACTATAAAGGATCAATAATTAAAACTAAGCAACATCTCCCAAGGGTTTAGGCAAACATTAGAGTCATTATTTCCAGTTCATATGGTACAGTTTACAGTTAACTTTTCTATTGTTCTTCTGGGTCCCTGTAAGGTCAAGTTGAATGGGATAAAGAGTGAGGGGAGGAGTTGTATTGGCTTGCTGTAATTTGGTTTATTACTTTACTTTTAGAATGGAAATTGGATGTAAGGAGGCTCTTACCTGGAGACTTTCTGGGGCTGGCAAAACTTATGGTAGTGATGCCTCATCAATGACTGTTCTGTATTTTTAGAGATTGAGGAACATCTGGAAGAAATGTGAGTTATAGGGGAGAAAACCCTCAAGAGATATGTATGCCCCATGATCTCAGTGATTATTAGGATTTAAGTTTATTTCAAAAATGCAACAGCTGGAATCTGTTCTATTAGGGGCTGTTACTGCTCTTGCACATCACATACTGGATAGGTGGCACTTGATCAGCTTATTTGTTTGTTTTAGAGGAAGGAAAAAGAAAATTATTAACCATCAGGTCTGGAGTCATTTAACAAATGAAGAAAGAAAAAGTACCCCAAAGGTCAATAAAAGGTTTGTCTGCTCTATTTTCCAGTCAATAAGAAAAAGGTGAGTTGGTTTTTTTTTCTTCAATATTATCTATGTGGGCAAAAAAGGGAGAAGTCAAGAGTATTACTGCTCATATTCTGGGAATTATTTGCATTTTATTAATTCTAACTAGCCAACATAATATTATCTATATTCCCTATACCTACTAAGACAAGAAAACAAACTTTTTTCAATAAACCTAGGCCAAGGTAACCTCTCTTTCTTCTTAACTTTTGTAATATCTGCTGTTGCTGCTGCTAAGTCGCTTCAGTCATGTCCAACTCTTTGTGGCCCCATGGACTGCAGCCTACCAGGTTCCTCCATCCATGGGATTTTCCAGGCAAGAGTACTGGAGTGGGGTGCCAGTGCCTTCTCCTTTGTAATATCTACCACACTACAATAGACATTTGGGACATATATAAGCCACCAGCTCTATCCCACTCACCTGTCAAAGATAACACAAGACACATCTGTGAGACCACCATCTCCAAAGTTTTCAAAAAGGAAGGTGGAGCCCAAGTCCCTCTATTCTTGGAAACCTAAAAATCTCAAGGCAAATGTCAACTGTGTCCTCTGCCCAGCCTCATTCCCACTGGGATGTTGAAAGCTGAGCACAGGACTGTTATGCTACATCTAATTCTCCTCTTCCTCTCCAACTGCTCTTTCTCTTTCTTAATTCAATGGGTCTTTTACCCAGTCTAGAAATAGGAAGAGAAACCTGTTTAGTATGTCAGCATTGGCTCGAATCGTCCCTATCTCACTCCAGATGAGACCTTTCAGTTAGAAGCTACAACTTTGGCATGTGCTATTTACAACACTCAAGTAATAGGTGGCCAATGTGTGCCTGCCAAATAGGGTATCATTACCAGGAAAATCCCACTGCCAGACTGTAGCCCCACTGGTGGGGCTACAGTCCATGGGGGCACAAAGAGTCGGACGTGACTGAGTGACTTCACGAGCACCAGTAAAACTAGGAAGATAAAAAAGAGCCCATTAATTAAACTTCCCATTTCATCACACTACAGATACTTGTATATTCACTGTCAACTGTAATGCCTTGAACATGATAAACACCCAAGAAATGTCTGTGATTTGTGGGATTAGTGAGTGCACTTTAGACACATTTCATATTAAAGCTGATGCCAGAGAGTTTCAATTATCAATCCTTCCCAGCAAAATAACAGCAGAGGAACAGGAATAGTTTCCATAGCCAGGGAAATAGTCCTTTAAAGACTTGTGTTTTATTTTAACAATGCATACACAGCACAGTCTGAATTTTCTGATAAATGGAAATATCAGTGGTAGTCATTCTACTAAGTTAATTAGTTTGAGATTTAACTGTATTATATTTCCAAATTGAATCTCAGCATTCCATCTCTGTGAAAAGTGAAAGTGACGCAGACGTGTCTGACTCTTTGTGGACCCATGGAATTCTTCAGGCCAGTATACTGGAGTGGGCAGCCTTTTCCTTCTCCAGGTGATCTTCCCAACCCAGGGATCGAACCCACGTCTCCCACATTGCAGGAGGATTCTTAACCAGCTGAGCCACAAAGGAAGCCCAAGAATACGGGAATGGGTAGCCTGTCTTTTCTCCAGGGGATCTTTCTGACCTAGGAATCAAACCTGGGTCTCCTGCAGTGCAGGCCAATTCTTTACAAACTGAGCTATCAGGGAAGCCCTTCCCCCACCCCCCCATATGCAAAACAAGACAAAAAGAAAACAGGAAAATACTCTCCTTCCATCAATACTACTCAAGCAGTCTTTGGCACCTTTAGTATATCAATTTCTCATCCACTAACCCATCCTTCCTAGTCCCTGCAATCTAAGAGAGACAGTGAGCCACAGGTATACTATTTGATCATTTCTTCATATGCGCAGAAAAATACTCAACAGCTCCCAAAAGATAAGAATCAGCTTGTCCTTCATAAATATAAAAATGATATATAAAAGAAACAACAGTGCCTTTGTCTATCCAAAGGAAAATATCTATCAAAAAATAATCTATTTAGATAGACTTGGGTCAACTTTCTAAGTCTATATGCAGTTCATCAATATAAAAATTCCTTTCTGTATCCACAGTAACTGACATTCATTACCGACCTAAGGCCAATAGATAAATGGATGAGAGAAACCAATGATTTCTTGTCAGCCACATGGTAGATATTTATAAACACATTTTTGTTAATGGATTGTTTTATTGTTAAGTATTCCCTCATAGAGAGACATATGTTAAAAAGGACAAGAATTTTTTTCTTCTAAGTTAAAAAAAGATGCATGAACCAGGAAATTTTAGTGCTCCATAAAGAAATTTGTATGGAGAAAATTTTTTGAGAGTACAAACCCTTTGCTTTTATTTATAAACATTTTCAGATTTAATCACAGACAGCATAGTCTGAGGCTCAACACACTGTCTGGAGCCTTCACATTTATTATGCTTTATTGTCTTAGTGATAGCTATGTTTTAACAAGACCCTTCTTATGAGCTACAGGCAAGGAGAGTGAAAAAAAATGAAATGTTCACCACTCTTTGTCATTTTTTATCTTTAATTAGACCCCAAAATATGCATAATGAATAAAGGATTTTTAGGGTTAAAACACCACCAATACTCTCACTGAATGACTCATAATGATAAACAGGACACATTTCATTTCCTAGCCAGGAAAACTTTTCCCACATATAACGTTGTTACTTTTCAAAAGTATGAAGGAGCAGTTTTAAGAAAAGATATGCTCACTAAAAAGCTTTACTATACTTATAATAGCTCATAATCCATAATCCACCATGGATTTTCTTAAATTAACAGATAAAAGGTAAAACTAGTATTGTGCTTTGTATATGCATGTTTGCAGGAGGGAGGTGGGGACAGCATAACATTCTGACATGGTCGCCATCCTGAAAAAGACTCCAAGTTGTTGCTACGTGATTTGTGGCACAGCTTCTTTGCGTGCTGCTCCTATTGTGTACAACCCACGGTCAATTATCTGCACCGTGATTAACAACTAGCACATGAATACGGTAGCCAACAGAACAGGAACAGCCTCAACCTGAGCAAATATCAAAATAAACATTCACACTTATAAGAACACTACTCAGTTTTCTTCTGAAGTATTGTATGAATTGTAAGATGCTACAACAGACTGGTAAAGGAGATTCTGACACACTCTCTTCCAATGGAGATTTTGAGAGACTTTAATAAGAGAACAAAAGAAAGGGTTAGATTAGGTGGAGCACTGGACAGTCATGTCTGGTGATTTTGAACATGCTAGATGGTGTTTTAAGGTTACTTACAGCCAAAGGCTAATAAAAACACAAGTCAATCATTCGTTAATCTTAATGGACTATTAGCTATGAAACTAAACTCAGAAACTTTATTAAACTCTGTGAATTTCAAGTAAAGATTTTAATGAGAAACTTTTGATTTCTGAAAAAAAAAAAATGTAATGTTCACTCAACTAGATCCAGACTGGAGAAAATATTGGCAAACACATCATAAGGGCTTCTTTCTACTGAATATTTGAAGCAAGAAAAGCCATCAGAGACCTTACACAGAGAAGGCTCAATTTTAATAGAGCAAAATTTATTTCAAGGACACACAGCTTCCTGGGAAAAAGTTTATAGTAGTTAAAAAGTTCTAACAAAATAAAATTAAAAATGGATCTCCTTCTTCATATTTTGTGTATATATTGGAGTGTGGGATGATATTAGAGCCAAAAGAAAATGCCCCAGGCTTTCCTTTTAGAACCCAATCAATCCTTTTTCATTTACAAAGACACCAACAAAGTCCATCATATAGCAAGCTTTAAGGTTAATGTTACCATCCAAACTCGCCTCCCTTCATTATGGTTAGTTATAAGCCCAGTCCTCTTTGATTAGAGACAGAAGCCACCATGTAAAAAAAAAAAAAGAGAGAGAGAGAGAGAAAGATTAGTGCCCACTGATCATATTTCTCTCCTGTAATAACTGAGAACAGTCTTTGGCTATAAACTGGGATTAATGGAAACACATTGCTATAATCAAAAGACTGAAATAGAACACTTAAAAGACTTACTTGGATATAAAAAAAATGAATTGAGTCATTTCACTAGCAGTTACCCAAACCAGACACCAGTACAAAATCAAAGTAACAGTTGTTAACACTATTCTACTAACTTTTTTTGAGCACTAAAATGTTCAGAGAAGTAGGAAGAGTTAAATAAAAGAGACCCTTGCTAAGACAGTCACACAAGAATAAATATAGTTGGATAATAACAGTTAATGTTTATTTAAAGAGCTTACTGTGTTCCAGGCACTATCCTAAACAATGATGCATTATTTCATTTAATCTTCACACTGATACTATCATGTAGGAACTACTATTATCCAAATTTTACAGAAAGAGAAGTTGAGATTCATAGAAAGCTTGCTCTATGTCCTATAGCAAAGAAATAGTATAACTATACCTCCAAATCCAATGCATTTAAGCATTACTCAAAACTGTTTCTATGGGATAGGTGACTTGTCAATACTTCTTTGTCAGCAGAGTTACATGGACTTAAATAGCATTCTCAGGCCCAGTTCAATACTGTGATCAGTTTTGAGGGCACAGAATATAAAATGCATAGTTAAATACAGTGTGTAAAATGAGACTGAGACAAAAATTAAGTGTATAATTGACAACTTTTCTCTGATGTCCCTTATCCCTACGTGAAGGTCAAAAATATGACTTTTGTATTTCTTTGCTAGGTATCTTTTGTAGACAGACTCTTTCAGCTATAATTCTTGCCATCATTATTCTGACTTCATCACTTAGCAGATTGTCTGGCATGTTCAATAAATTAGTTGGACTGAATTCAAGCCCAGTATTACAGATCCTTTGAGCTATATGAATGATATCCACCATGCATTACCAGATAGTCTTAGTGGAAATCCAGTCACCATCAAATCAACCTTTGCAGGATATTGTTTCTTTTTCAGATTTGTTGTAACATGACACGGTTTGCATCTTAAAACAGCAGGAATAATCTCTTTTTCAACTATCTAGTCTCCCTCTTGAGTAAAATTGAGGAAAAACAAAGATTAGTTGCCTCTCTAACTTTTATTTTCACCTTTCTTTGATATGAAGCTGAAACGGAATATCCTGGGAGGTGAAACATCAAGTTTGCCATTAAACTCAAGAGCATTCCATGATGTTATTAAACGTACAACAGGGCCCTACTGCAGTTAAACTTCTGCTAATGCATATTAAGCAACAGTTCAACTTCCTTGTTCCTTGCATAATAACCCAGGTTTATTATTTTTGACCCTAGTCTAAAAGAAGGAAAAGAAAAACCTTAGAACATAAATCTGCGAAGGTTTATGTTATTTGAAGACTGGAGGCCAGGACACAGGAGTGACTTGATTATAAAAAATAAATTTAAACAAACAAATTTATTCACAGGTGAACACAAAAAATGGAGAAGCTGCATAGTAACCACACATTTACTACAAACTGCTTGTGCATGTTGTGGTGAGCAGGAAGGCAATGGGTGGTGGAAATAATATTAATAAAACTACATGTTTCTACTAATGTAAATAGTGTTTATGACCCTATTCATAAGCCTTTAAAGACAGTTGTTAGCACTGGGCACTGAATCAGTTTCTAGCCAGGGCCTGGCAATAGAATAATTCTAACAGTTAATAAAATACACAGTGAGAACAGGATATGAATTTATGCCTCCTGAGAATTACTGTATTCACAAATGACCATTTCAGCACAGTAGTTTTAGCTGTCTCTCGGGAAAGAAAGCACCACAAGACTAGTTTGAAACAGGAAGAAAGGCAATATAACCAACAGACATGATGTCCTTTCTTGGGAAGGCAGGAAGACCTTGAAAAGACAGATTTTCTAAGTGCCAGTAGGTAATGTAGAGATGGAAGGAAAAAGAAAATGAAGAGAGGAAAAATATCCTTGTAATTTTAGATTGCCACATAAAATACATAAACCAAGCAGGTCCAAAAGAACAATATAGATGAGAAAAGTTTACTCATTCATAAATAAGAAAAATTATAAACTCGTTCCTGTCTTCTTTAGAGCCCCTGGAGGTGAAAGGGAGGTCAAGAACAAGCTTCTACTTTTCCTCGCAGTGTATTTAATTGTGGACAGATTCTGTCAGGTATTATACTTAAGAATACATAAGATCCAGGACTATTTACTGAAAATGTAAAAATAGCAATGTTTCTGATAACAATTAGGGCTAAAAACTACAGAACTCCTCCTACCTCGTGTCTTGGAAAGTTAAAAGCTGATCACCTGACAAGCATGGCCTTACCCCTGAAGTGATGAGCACACACTGAATTTCTCCTTCAACACTGTGCCGGGTGCCATGAGAACTTGAAAAGCAAGTACATGCATGTTATGTGGGGTCCGTCCTCAGAGAACTGGAAATAACACTAATGCATGTAAAAGAATTTGGTAGCAAAGCAAGATACTGAAGTATTAAGTCCCAAAAGAAATAATGCAGAGTAGTGTGAAATTTCAAAGCAATCCAATTAAGGCCTGGAACCAGGGAAAGTCTTATTGAAATAAAGAGAACAGAAATAGTAACTAAAACTTACGAAGTATTTATTAGATGCCAAGCCCTACTTTGAGCACTTTTTTTTAATGCATTTAACCCTCACATTACTACCATGGGGATACAGTTATTCCTATTCTGCATATGAAGAAACCAAGATTCATGGGAGTTAAATAGTGAATTGCAGTTTTACTTTTAAGTACAAAAGTCATTTAAGTGACCTCTGTTTTGGAATCACTTCTGTTCTATTCTTCTATTTGTCTATGCTTTTATCAGTATCGCATAGTTGTAATTGTATAAACATGTTCACATTTATATACCTAAAAGTTATCAAAGCCAGGATTCAAAAAGAGATAGCTAAGCTCTAGAAGCCCCTCTCTGAATCATTTCATTATTTGGAATCTGAGGAAAGGGACACTTTGAAAAGAAAAAGGAACAAAAAGAAGCCTTATGAACAGAGTGTGCCTTGTATGGTTAATCTGACCTGCCTCCTTTCACTGTTACAGACATCACTTATCATTCATATATATATATACAACTGGTCACTTGTAATTTTTGACCAGTCTTTCTACTCTGGCCATCAGAAGAATACAAAATTATCTGTCAGTCTTTCCAGTAAGTTTGGTTTTCAGAAGTTTTCTTAATTGCTAGTAAGCACAAAGTCAGGTTTAAGAAAACCTTTACTGTGTCCTCTCTCCTTTCTTTATACTTAAATACTGATGAGAAAGACCAAAATATTTTAAGATCCCTCTGAGTCCACAAAAGGAAAATTTATCCACTCACCCAAAAAGAGTTCTTAAAGCCTTCCTAAGAGGACTGAATGTAGGATTGAAAGGTAACTGGTAAACAGGCTTACAGCACTGAGGTGCAAGGCTTGTATTTTGAGTTTCTCATGTTTCCCTTTATGGTTAAGATCCCCATTGCTCACAGCATTGCTCCGAACTAGCACTGAAGCCAGGAGAAAAGCAAAGGTCTGAGCAGATGAAGAAAGATCCTAGGAAGCAGAACAGTCATGAGAAAGAAAAAGAAGGAAAGAACATTCCATGCCTGTCTCTCTTGCAGCCATCAGATCCTGACACTTGGAATCCTAACCTGGAAAACATACTAGATGAGGCAGAACACTCTATATGAGTGGTGAGATGGGATGGGGGGTGTTTAATAGGATACAGGTTCACACAGTGGAGGCCCAGAAAGAACTGGGAACTAGATGCATCATGTATCTCTAAACATGGCAAAACACTGGTAAAGCAGTCATTTAAAAAAAAAAAAAAAAACTGTTCTACCAACTATAAGCCTGAATCAAATCAGATCAGATCAGATCAGTCGCACAGTCATCTCCGACTCTTTGCGACCCCATGAACTGCAGCATGCCAGGCCTCCCTGTCCATCACCAACTCCCGGAGGTCACTCAGACTCACATCCATCGAGTCAGTGATGCCATCCAGCCATCTCATCCTCTGTTGTCCCCTTCTCCTCCTGCCCCCAATCCCTCCCAGCATCAGAGTCTTCTCCAATGAGTCAACTCTTCGCATGAGGTGGCCAAAATACTGGAGTTTCAGCTTTAGCATCATTCCTTCCAAAGAAATCCCAGGGCTGATCTCCTTCAGAATGGACTGGTTGGATCTCCTTGTAGTCCAAGGGACTCTCAAGAGTCTTCTCCAACACCACAGTTCAAAAGCATCAATTCTTTGGCGCTCAGCCTTCTTCACAGTCCAGCTCTCACATCCATACATGACCACAGGAAAGACCATAGCCTTGACTAGACAGACCTTTGTTGGCAAAGTAATGTCTCTGCTTTTGAATATGCTATCTAGGTGGGTCATAACTTTCCTTCCAAGGAGTAAGCATCTTTTAATTTCATGGCTGCGGTCACCATCTGCAGTGGATTTTGGAGCCCAGAAAAATAAAGTCTGACACTGTTTCCACTGTTTTTCCATCTATTTCCCATGTAGTGATGGGACCAGATGCCATGATCTTCATTTTCTGAATGTTGAGCTTTAAGCCAACCTTTTCACTCTCCACTTTCACTTTCATCAAGAGGCTTTTAGTTCCTTTTCACTTTCTGCCATAAGGGTGGTGTCATCTGCATATCTGAGGTTATTGATATTTCTCCCAGCAATCTTGATTCCAGCTTGTGTTTCTTCCAGTCCAGCATTTCTCATGATGTACTCTGCATAGAAGTTAAATAAACATGGTGACAATATACAGCCTTGACGTACTCCTTTTCCTATTTGGAACCAGTCTGTTGTTCCATGACCAGTTGTAACTGTTGCTTCCTGACCTGCATACAGATTTCTCAAGAGGCAGATCAGGTGGTCTGGTATTCCCATCTCTTTCAGAATTTTCCACAGTTTATTGTGATCTACACAGTCAAAGGCTTTGGCATAGTCAATAAAGCAGAACTAGATGTTTTTCTGGAACTCTCTTGCTTTTTCCTGAATTTTTTTTTTCCTGAATTTTCCTGAATTTGCTAAGCCTGAATATTGATTCTTATAAACAGATTGAAAGTGAAGGACTCCACACTCAGAGACATGAGGCACAGTGGGAGGCAGTAGTTCTATATTGTAAATAACAGGTTAAGCAAAAGTTTATGACTCCCAGGTTTTTTGCTTATAATGTCAGAATCAGGGTTATATCTCTAGGGCAAGAGATTGGAGAATTCTTCTTTGGGACCACAAACCACTCCAAAGGAAAGATCCAACTAAGATTTTCTTGATACTAAGAGCCAATGAAAAGGTACTGAAAGAACGGCCAGGCCCTTATCTGATCATTCTTCAATGATGCATATTTGGACAAGCCCACTCCACATCTCCAGAATGTTTTTAGAGTATTTTAGTAAAATATGAATGGGCAACCCAATACCATACAACATAGATAAAAGTTAAAACCTATAGTTTACAGATATAAAAGAAAGAAAAGTTCCAACATACATCTGGAAGGAGCTCCAAAAATGTTAAAGAAGTAGAGAATGAAGGAGACGTAGCAAGTCGACAGCACCAAGAGTTTGTAACTACAAATTCCAGGCTCCATACCAGATCTACTGCACTAGAATCTCCATTGGTGGAACCAAAGTATCTACATGGCACTACAGTTTTACAGGAGATTCTAATGAACTGTAAGGATTAAATTACTGCTTAAATCTGTGTCATGTAATCTACCCAATTAATTTCTCCCGGAACCTTCAGGTAGTGTAAGAGCACTGAACTAGAAGTTAAGAATCTCAGAATGAGGTCCCACTCTCAGCTATACATTAGCCAGAAGACTTTAAAAGTCCCTGTTGATCCTCTGGGAGGTTTAGCAAAGCTAAAGCTCACCTGCAAAGTTCAAGAAACAATACACCTCCTGTCTCACAAGCTGAGGAGGAACAAATGCTCATCCACCCACTTACAATGCCATCAGTTCAGTTCAGTTCAGTCACTCAGTCGTGTCCGACTCATTGCAACCCCATGAACCACAGCACACCAGGCCTCCCTGTCCATCTCAAACTCTTGGAGTTTATGCAAACTCATGTCCATTGAGTCGGTGATGCCATCTAACCATCTCATCCTGTCGTCCCCTTCTCCTCCTGCCTTCAATCTTTCCCAGCATCAGGGTCTTTTCAAATGAGTCAGCTCTTTATATCAGGTGGCCAAAAGATTGGAGTTTCAGCTTCAACATCAGTCCTACCAGTGAACACCCAGGATTGATCTCCTTTAGGACGGACTGGTTGGATCTCCTTGCAGTCCAAGGGACTCTCAAGAGTCTTCCCCAACACCACACTTCAAAAGCATCAATTCTTCTGCACTCATCTTTCTTTATAGCCTAACTCTCACATCCATACATGACTACTGGAAAAACCATAGCCTTGACTAGACAGACCTTTGTTGACAAAGTAATGTCTCTGCTTTTGAATATGCTATCTAGGTTGGTCATAACCTTCCTTCCAAGGAGTAAGCGTCTTTTAATTTCATGGCTGCAATCACCATCTGCAGTGATTTTGGAGCCCCAAAAATAAAGTCAGCCACTGTTTCCACTGTTTCTCCATCTATTTCCCATGAAGTGATAGGACCAGATGCCATGATCTTAGTTTTGAGTGTTGAGTTTTAAGCCAACTTTTTCGCTTTCCTCTTTCACTTTCATCAAGAGGCTTTTTAGTTCCTCTTCACTTTCTGCCATAAGAGTGGTATCATCTGCATATCTGAGGTTCTTGATATTTCTCCCGACAATCTTGATTCCAGCTGGTGCTTCTTCCAGCCCAGCGTTTCTCGTGATGTACTCTGCATATAAGTTAAATAAGCAGGGTAACAATATACAGCCTTGACATAGTCCTTTTCCTATTTGGAACCAGTCTGTTGTTCCATGTCCAGTTCTAACTGTTGCTTCCTGACCTGCATATAGGTTTCTCAAGAGGCAGGTCAGGTGGTCTGGTATTCCCATTTGTTTCAGAATTTTCCATAGTTTGTTGTGATCCACACAGTCAAAGGCTTTGGCATAGTCAATAAAGCAGAAATAGATGTTTTTCTGGAACTCTCTTGCTTTCTCCATGATCCAGCGGATGTTGGCAATTTGATCTCTGCCTCCTCTGCCTTTTCTAAAGCCAGCTTGAACATCTGGAAGTTCACAGTTCACATATTGCTGAAGCCTGGCTTGGAGAATTTTGAGCATTACTTTACTAGTGTGTGAGATGAGTGCAATGGTGTGGTAGTTTGAGCATTCTTTGGCATTGCCTTTCTTTGGGATTGGAATGAAAACTAACCTTTTCCAGTCCTGTGGCCACTGCTGACTTTTCCAAATTTGCTAGCATATTGAGTGCAGCACTTTCACAGCATCATCTTTTAGGATTTGAAATAGCTCAACTGGAATTCCATCACTTCCACTAGCTTTGTTCATAGTGATACTTCCTAAGGCCCACTTGACTTCACATTCCAGGATGTCTGGCTCTAGGTGAGTGATTACACCATTATGATTATCTGGGTCGTGAAGATCTTTTTTGTACAGTTCTTCTGTGTATTCTTGCCACCTCTTCTTAATATCTTCTGCTTCTGTTGGGTCCATACCATTTCTGTCCTTTATTGAGCCCATCTTCTCATGAAATGTTCCCTTGAGTTAAACGCTTAGCACACAGCCTCCTTGGAAATTCACAATAGGTCTTTGAGATTGTGCCATTATCAGTCTTATTTTATAAATGAAGAAGTAGGAACCTAGTACTTTGAATTACTTTCATTTGATAGGTACTATTATAATAAAATTACCTGAATTCTCTCTCTAGCAATTCGCTCTTGCATATAAGAGCATCTATACCAATCGAGAAATTCAAATATCTTAATACTTTCCCCATTCTAAAAATTAGGGTAATCCAGTTATAAAAATTAGCACAGTACTCTCAAATTTTCTAAGGAACACTAAGATTAGCCTAAAGAAATTCATCTGCAAAAAAATGTAAATCCTTTCCCTCAAAAAACTGAAAGCATGCCCCCATTGTCACTTTAACACCAATTAGTTGAGCGAGTCCTGATGAATGTGTGAGCGAGTAGGGATACCTGTCAAGTGTAAAATGCCCTTTGAGGACCATTCTAAAGGGAAAAAACCCTGAACATTTATGGAAATGTTTGCTCAGTTTAATAATAAATGTCTGTAACACTCGAGTGTTTGCCAGCATGAGTATCCTCACACAATGGCTGCGTGAGCAGTTTTCTAACTGACTTACAATCAAACTGGCACTAGGGAAAAGCAATAACCATAAACTGAATTCTCCGTAATATGTTTTCAAGCAAAGGGCTACAAGACTATTTCCAGACTTGATTGCTATGATTCATAAATTCCAAAGGCCTCGTGCTTCCCTGTATCAGAATGTAGTTGCGTTTTACTAGTCCCTGTGGAATAGAGAATTAATTGCTTAAAAACCTCAGGAATAAAGCCATCAACTTGGCTTCGATGAGAAATAGACAAGTTGGCACTAAGCAGAACGGTAAGAAAGCTGGATGCAAGCCTGCTATCTATGTGCAGAAATAAGCCCTTAAAATTGATTTTTGCAGTAAAACATTGCAAAATAGAACATACATGCAATATAATTATTCACATTTTAATCTAATACAGGACTTTTAAAGCAAATCGCTTCCAAAAACTGATGGGTGTAACAATCCCTTTGATCAGTGCTGGGGGTAAAATAAGCTGTAAAGTAAAGCGAAAGTCGCTCAGTCGTGTCTGACTCTTTGCGACCCCATGGACTATACAGCCCATGGAATTCTCCAGGCCAGAATACTGGAGTGGGTAGCCTTTCCCTTCTCCAGGGAATCTTCCCAACCCAGGGACTGAAGCCAGGTCTCCCACATTGCAGGTGGATTCTTTACCAGTTGAATCACAAGGGAAGCCTGAAATAAGCCATAAAAAGCACAAATTTCAATACTGGCAAATGCCACAGTTTCTAAAGCTTATTTTCCCCAAAAGGGGGTTTTAGATGAGATTTCCTTGAGTCTTCTGTGGCAAAGGGAAAGATCAAGTTAATAGAGTTATCTGAGCCTCACCCTAGATAATAGTCAGAGAAAAACTCAAAGCCTTCAAATGTGAGGAAAAACTTAAGAAGGGGTATTACACATGAGTAGGCCTAAGGCTCCTGCAGGTTTTCAAGGACCACTAGGTCATCTGAAATGCTGCAGTATGATGGGTTTTACTACACAGATAGCCTGTAATGACAGCTACAGAAGTCATCAGAAAACCTGACTCCTGAACACTCGAGTGCTGGGAAAGTAAATGAGTGGAGGAATATTAGTCATTAATATTTTGCACTTGACCCTGAAACCTGAAGTAACTCAAGAGAAACAGTGAAAAGAAGCTATGACTAAGAATCTAAAAGCCTTTGCTAAGTGCCACATTAGCCTTGGTCAAAGCCAAAGAAAGGATTAATAACGGAATAGCCTCCTATACTCTGTGCCAAGTTCTTTATGTGCATTAGCTAGTTCAATTTAATCCTCTCAGCAACATTATTAATCCCATTTCTAGACATTAAGTAACTAAACTGCCAAGGCCACAAAACTTGTTAAAGGAAGAACTAGGATATGGATACAAGTCAGTCTGACTCTAAAATAAATCATTTAATGATCCCTGAAAGAGATTTTCAAAAGTTCATTTATCAAAGACATTTTTCCAAGGCCAACTATCAGTTTAAAATATTCCAAATAAGATTCAAAAGCCTCCAAACTGTATGAAACAGAAATCCAGTCAACTATACAGGAGTAAAATTCAACTAGGGACAACATGAGCTCATACTGAATAACAAATCATGTTCAATTAGTACCTCCCACAGAGCCAGAAACTGCACCTTACAGTCTGTGCTATTGCTAGAGAATTCTAATGATTATTAACACTGACTTGAAATTCTTCTCCATTTAACTTCCATTCAAAAGTTCCATTCTACCCTCTCTTCCATAGAAATAGACTAAATTCCTTCTTTATATTCTCGCAGCTTGGATGTCACCTCTCAGTCTTCTCTTACAGAAGTAAATAGCATCAGTTTCTTCAACCATTTCTCATATAAGAGTTTTTGTGAAATTGACCCTCCTGCTTCTATTTAGACTGACTTCTCTTTATGAAAATCTCTCTCCAAGTATAATACCAAACCTGAATATATACTTCTGGAATGGTCGAACCACTAGGGAGGATAATGGAATTATTAGGAACCAATATTGAAATGGATGTTATCACTCCAACCTGAAATCATCTTAGCTTTTTTTGGCTGTCATGTAACTCTACTGGCTTATTCATACGGAGCCCTCAGTCCTTTCTGCACACGCCCTCATTCTAGGCAAGTGAATCTGAGGTCCTAAATAAAAGATTCTGTATTTATCTCAATGGAGTTTTTGTCTTATAAAACTTGATTAAATCCTAAACTCTCAAGATTGGTTTGTGTTACTTCCAAGCCAAAGACTGATGCAGATGCTAGACCCTGCTGCTGCTAAGTCACTTTAGTCGTGTCCGACTCTGTGCGACCCCATAGACGGCAGCCCACCAGGCTCCCCCGTCCCTGGGATTCTCCAGGCAAGAACACTGGAGTGGGTTGCCATTTCCTTCTCCAATGCATGAAAGTGAAAAAATAAAGTGAAGTCGCTCAGTTGTGTCCGACTCCTAGCGACCCCATGGACTGCAGCCTACCAGGCTCCTCCATCCATGGGATTTTCCAGGCAAGAGTACTGGAGTGGGGTGCCATGCCTTCTCCATGCTAGATCCTACAGAGTTGATTTTTCTCCCTCTGCCAAATGAACCATAATTTCCAAATAGTGGCTGCTCCCATCAACTCCCAGAGTGAGGGCAATTGTGTTGCGTAACAAAGCCCTCTGTTGACCCATGATAGACATGTAGTGGGAGCAACAAGCACTCCTTTGTTGTGTTAAGCCATGTGGGTTCTGGCATAGCTTCTTTCTACAATCTGGTCTACCCTGGTGAATAAATGACACAAGTTTTGCAACTCAGCAGCTGATTCCCTAGGTACCAGATGCTAGTTTCAGCAACTCCTCTCTCTTACATAATTTAAAAAGCTGAAATACAAAGATTTCATCCTTTACTTGTTATTAGAAAACAGCTCCTTGGAACTGCTGTCTAATCTGTAAAATCTGCCGCTACGACTTCTGTATGTACACACATACACACCTCACTCTCAGGTGGTTTTTTGCTTTCAAAAACAGAATCCTGCCAAGAGGCCTGGTTTTAAAGTCCAAAGATTTCTTCACCTTGGACTGGTGACTCCTAAGATGGATGCATGCAATTCCTGTCCAAAGGACCACAATCACAGCATCATGCAGACATGCAAATATTCAGCTTAATTGCACAAGGCATGTTCTCTTGTTCTCAAAATGCCATTGCCACACAAAAGAATCCTGTGTTGTTTTCTCTGGTGGGTGGTTAGGGCGGGATGACATTATTGAGAAAGGGAGAAAAATGTTCAAATAAAAATTACAGATGGAATTTCTAATACGTGACAGAAGGAATTTGACCTTTCACCAAAGAGTGAGTTTGGGAAGATACTGGAATAGTAATCAGGAATCACAAGATAGGCTACTTCAGCTTATATTAATGGATTCTGAACCTAGGTAGTAGCCGACACAGCCTGTCATAAGATCACTACCCACTGTTTTCTCATAAATTCATGTGTGTTTTTCTTGTGTTCCTAATTTGATTGTAAATGACTAATGAGCAAAAATATCTTAGATTTTATTTAAACCAATTATGTCTGTTAGTCACCCTGAGTCAACACAGAGAGTCCTCAGTCAGTATCTCTTTAGTACATTTTAAAGATAGTTTTGATATTAATAATGAATTTATAACATAACTAAAAATACAACCAAACCTCAAAACAGCAGAAGTTGACATTTAGAGAGTATAACAAATTTTAACAAGAAATCTCTAAAGATGGCTTTATAGCTACTTATTTAGTTGCTATAAATTCCCCCTGTATATTTTCTGTTAGCTATTATTTAGTTTAGAATCCCTTCATTAAGTGACCTATGATTGTCATACACAATCTCATACTTAATTTTCCATTATTAGGAAAAAGCAAAAGCATAATGTGGTTAAAAAACTGTGTGCTTAGAAAATTTTAAATAGTAAAATTAGCAATATATTTGAACTTGCAGAATCTATTAAAAAATATTAAAAGAGAAGCAACATAGGGGGCCCCAATAAATAATACTAATGAAACTGGGTAAAAGATAGTAAAGTAAGAATTATAGAAATTAACCATGAATGCTGTTGCATTTAGAGTCACCTCGTAAGTTTTTTTTTTTTTTTTTAACTTTACAATATTGTATTGGTTTTGCCATATATCGAAATGAATCTGCCACAGGTATACACGTGTTCCCCATCCTGAACCCTCCTCCCTCTTCCCTCCCCATACCATCCTTCTGGGTCATCCCAGTGCACCAGCCCCAAGCATCCAGTATTGTGCATCAAACCAGGACTGGCGACTCGTTTCATATTTAATATTATACATATTTCAATGCCATTCTCCCAAATCATCCCACCCTCTCCCTCTCCCGAAGAGTCCAAAAGACTGTTCTGTACATCCGTGTCTCTTTTGCTGTCTCGTATACAGGGTTATTGTTACCATCTTTCTAAATTCCATATATATGCATTAGTATACTGTATTGGTGTTTTTCTTTCTGGCTTACTTCACTCTGTATAATAGGCTCCAGTTCCATCCACCTCATTAGAACTGATTCAAATGTATTCTTTTTAATGGCTGAATAATACTCCATTGTGTATATGTACCACAGCTTGCTTATCCATTCATTTGCTGATGGACATCTAGGTTGCTTCCATGTCCTGGCTATTATAAACAGTGCTGTGATGAACATTGGGGTACATGTGTCTCTTTCCATTCTGGTTTCCTCAGTGTGTATGCCTAGCAATGGGATTGCTGCATCATAAGGCAGTTCTATTTCCAGTTTTTTAAGGAATCTACACACTGTTCTCCATAGTGGCTACACTAGTTTGCATTCCCACCAACAGTGTAAGAGGGTTCCCTTTTCTCCACACCCTCTCCAGCATTTATTGCTTCTAGACTTTTGGATTGCAGCCATTCTGACTGGTATGAAATGATACCTCCTCCCAGAATATTGAAAATAAAAGCAAAAATAAACAAATGGGACCTAATTAAAGTTAAAAGCTTCTGAACAACAAATGAAACTATAAGCAAGGTGAAAAGACAGCCTTCAGAATGGGGAGAAAATAATAGCAAATGAAGCAACTGACAAACAACTAATCTCAAAAATATACAAGCAACTCCTACAGCTCAATTCCAGAAAAATAAATGACCCAATCAAAAAATGGGCCAAAGAACCTCGTAGGCTTTTAAAAATACTAATTCCTGGATCTCACCCCAGAGTAAATTAGAACCTGGTGGGTAGGGGAGCATCTAGCATCAGGAATTTATAAAGCTCCCAGGAGATTTCAATGTGAGCCACAGTTGAGAACCACTGCTAGAGGGAAGTGAAGTGGGATTTTTCTAGGTGCCTGCAATGGCTTCAGTAAGTGATGCTACCAGTTCTTTAAATTTTGTCTAGTTTAACTGTAAAATAACTTGCTTTCAGGTTTTTTTATTTTGATGGAGCTATTATTACACATCACCTCTTACTCAAAATTAAGGTCATTTGGGGGCTTATAACGGGGAAGGCAATGGCACCCCACCCCAGTACTTTTGCCTGGAAAATCCCATGGACGGAGGAGCCTGGTAGGCTCCAGTCCGTGGGGTCGCTAAGAGTCGGACACGACTGAGCGACTTCACTTTGACTTTTCACTTTCATGCATTGGAGAAGGAAATGGCAACCCACTCCAGTGTTCTTGCCTGGAGAATCCCAGGGACAGGGGAGCCTGGTGAGCTTCCGTCTATGGGGTCGCACAGAGTCGGACATGACTGAAGCGACTTAGTAGCAGCAGCGGGGGCTTATAAATGGAATGAACACTCTCTCTCCTTTCAGTCGAAATATAAACTCTACAACTGCCAAAGCTAAATGTCCCTCTTAATCAGCCTTTCTCTTAACTCAGTTCTGCAGGCTCCTGTCTCTCTCAGGAGCTCCTGTCTCTCTCAGGGCTCCTGTCTCTCTCAGGGCTCCTGTCTCTCTCAGAGCTCCTGTCTCTGACCTGTCTCATGTTTCTTTCTCCACTGCCTTCATGTTCATCCCTTCTAGTCTCAGGAGCTAGCTAGATGCCCCCTTCATCCCCCTCCATCATGTTGTCCAGGCTCACAAGGAGGATAAAGTCCATGCACTTAGGAGTAGCCAATGAACAGGATAAAGACAGACTGTGACCCAGAGAGCAGGACAGCATTGTCAACCAATATCAGAGAGAACAGAGTGGGGGTCTCCAGATATAAGAGGAGTTTGCCTGCTAAGAAAAACACTTAATTTTAGATGTTTAAAAGTAAGAACGGTCTTTCTATAATAAATATCACTTAGATTTTAGGACTAAAATTCCTTAAGCCATCTGTAGTATTTTTAAAAAAACAAATAGAAATATGCTCTAAGATAAAAATGCACAAAGTAACTAAACTAGTATATTTCTTTGCTTTCAGCTGGACTGATGTCAATTCAGAATGTTAATTCTAGCTATGTTAACTAGACCCTCTGACTGTTACATATGTCTTATTTATTAAATAAACAAATGACTTCTTTATAATAAACACACTCTGGGTTTTTTGTTTGTTTGTTTAGGTTTTGAGTTTTTAGAAAACTTATTTAAAAAGCAAGGGAAGAGGAACTCTATTCAATTAAGAGACTTAATAGATACAGCAACCAAGTGCAGTGTGGAGGCTGCATTGTTTGACTCGATTCAACTATTGATTCAACTGTTTGGTTTGGTTTTTTTTTAAGTGTTTTTGAGGTAATCAGAGAAATGTGAATACTGACTGAGTGTTAAATGATAAAAGGAATATCATTAAGTTTGTTAGATTGATGGCACTGTAATTATAAGGGGAAAATCCTTATCAATTAAGTGTACATAACTATTTACTTGTGAACTTACATGATGTCTGGGGATATACTCTAGAATATTCTCCAAAATAAAAGGAGAACAGGAGAGATGGGTAAAACAAAGTCAACAAAATATTAATAATTGTTAGAGTTGAGTAAAGGATACATGGAGCCCATTATACTATTTTCACTACTTTTATGTTTTAAATGTTTGAAATTTCCCTAATAAGAAAATTAGCTTTAAAATAAGCTTCCAACCATAACATCCATGGAAAAATAATTTTACAAAGAGACACTTTATGTGAAAAATGTTAGAAATTTCTCTCTAGATCATTTGACTCAGAGCATATGTAAATCAGGAAATTAAAGGAGACAGGTATCAGTGGTGTGGAATGGTGAAAAATTTCATCAGAGAGGTGAAACTGGAATCATAACTTAAGAAATCATAAGTGAAAACAATTAAAAATAAGTAGCATTTTGATTAGGAGATTTTCTTCTCTTTCCTTTTTTTTAAAACTTAAAAGGGTTTATTCTCTATTTCTATTTCAGCAAAAAAGAAACCTCTTTACATAAATCCAAATTATTGTTTGAGAGACATTATCTTTAATGAAGATACAAATGATACCAACCCACAGATCATGGTATAGGAGACCCAAAATAGTTAATTTCTATGGAAATTAATAATAAAGGTATCAATAATAAAGCAACTAGCAGCAACTGAGTGCTTACCACTTGCCAGGTACTACTCAAAGTACTTCATATACAGTTCTCCTTTAAGCCTCACAGCAATCCTATGAAGTGTGAGCTATTGTTAGCACTTAGCCCCATCTATCCCTTTCATACATGAAGAAGCTGAGTTCAAAAGGTAAAAAATAATTGCCCAAAGTCACTTGCTAGCAAAATTCAGAGCTGGTCCTTAATCCAGGTCTTTTGCAACCTTAACTCCAGGTCCTTAAGAATCTTGTTATTCTATTTCCTCATAACATGGTAAAGTGCTCTATATACAAGGGACGCATAAGGGGTATTTGAGGCTGTGATTTCTGGTTTTAGTGATTCCCTATTGCTGCCTGGAGTATGTGAGGGACAACCTAAAAAGGAACTATGAGAATTCCTCAGGGAAAGGGTTACAAACCAGAGTACACAGTATAACAGAAGGACTGAACCTCAGCCAAGTGTCCATCTAAGAAGGGTGAAAAAGAGAAGGGAATCACATGTTTCTCACACATCCAGAGGTGACGGAATACCAAAAACACCAAATAAATAAAAGCTGAGAAGGATACATGCCAGGCCATATCCTGCTGTTAGAATCTATTTCTACTCTACAAGCAGGCCACTCATCCTAATTTTAAGTCTCCAGATTGTTCTGTTCTCTCTTCCATAAAACATGACTTTCAGAAAACAAGCCCCTATCTACATTTACCTAATAGGATGGAATAGAATAGTTGTCTACTATCCCCCAAGTATTTATGCTTTAAGCCTAACACACCTTGCCACCACTCCAGAAGCAGTCAAAAAAAAAAAAAAAAAAAATCTGCAACCTCCTAAAGCAGACAAGGAAGGCACATGAACTAAAGAACCCAGGAACTCTTTCCTGGGCCCTGAAATGTGCATAGCTGAATCATAGTGTTAGGGACTTGGTATACTCGAATAAAAAGTACCCTCTGGGAGCTCGAAGACCTGAACTCCTATGTCCCATTTCTGCTACTAACCTGCTACATTATCTTTGGCAAATCACTTCACCTCTCTGGGCTCTAGATTCCTTATTTTAAAAAGCTGGGGTATAATGGAGAATTTTATAACTCATTTATAGCTGCAGGATCCTTTCATCAAGTGATATCTTTCAGAAAAACTAACAATGTATAACAGATTAAAGAGTAAAACTCCTCCTAAAAATTAAAAAAAAAAATACTCAGAGACAATATCTAGGGGGTCACTTCCCATGTCCCATTATAATAGAACATGTTAAGGTGCTTCTCAGCTAAAACATTCCATGATTATAAATAAAACCCCTACAGCTTGAAAAGAAGGCAGGGTCCCCACGGGCAGCTGCACAAGAGGATCCCCTGGCCCCTAGATGACTGCCCTCCTTTATCAGTGAGCCTCTTCCTAAAGCAAATAAGCAAAGAATTAAATTCCACAGAAACAAGAGTCTGACGTGAGGACTCAGGGAGCCTCAGCTCCATCCATGCAAACTAAAACACACTCCAAGGAAGAGATAAGGCTTATGAAAAGGAAACTAACACAATCACTTAAAAGAATCTCAGCATTAAACTGCTCAGGACAAGCTGCCAGGCTACTGGAAGGCTGCAAAACATCCAAGGTCAGGCCTGAAAGACTGCAGAGACCCAAGCCGTGATTTTCCTCTTTTGTTTCTCCTCGCCCTGGGGTCATGCTTTTTTGGGTCCAGATATATGGGGACGTGGCAAGGCTCTGTACATAGCACACGTTTCTCCTGGCACTGAGTCAAGCAGGACTTTAGCCCTTTGCAAAAAGGGGTTATGGAGGAGTGGTTGCAATTTAGTAAATCTGGAACTTAACATATATCAGAGCAAAGTAGCCAGCTCAGAGGACCATCAGAGGAAAAACATGATACCCTGTGCTTTTCAATTTTAGTTAGATGACAAATATTTTTTTACCTGAAATTCAAATTAAACTGAGCATTCTTCTTTTTCTTTTTCTCAGGAATCTGGCAACCATATACCTTAAGGTGAAATACTGTAGCCATATTTCTAATACTCCAACCATTTAAAAAAATTCCTCCTTGGGAATGGCCCTTACTGGATGAAGAACATTCCTTCCAATAGCCTGTAGAAGTTAAAACTTCAGCCTCAGAGACGGGATTAAATTTCTGAAAACTGCCAAATATTATTCATAAATGAATGAGAGTGACCAAGCAAAGTAAATCCATTTGGGGCCAAAATATGAGTTGCCTGCGACGGTCATTATTCTTCTAACTCCCTACCACACACACACACACACACACACACACACACACACGCACCTTTGATTTACCCAACTCCTATTCTGTGTAGGCATTCTCTAACTCCAAAATGGGTCCTTCCAGATTTCAGGATCTACCCAAGAGGATGGATTTCCAAAAAGCTATTTTATCAAGGTACACAAGATGGAAACATCTTTTCAAAAATGTATTTGGCATCAAGAATGTATACTTTCCCCAAGGTGATTTGGGAATCATTATTTCAGGTTTCCTGACAAAGAAACTAAGATGATTTATTGTTTAGTGGTGGTAAGGTCTACTAGCGACTTCCTGGTAGCTTCCCTGGAGCTGGTAAAGAATTCACCTGTAATGCAGGAGACCCCGCTTTGATTCCTGGGTTAGGAAGTTCCCCTGGAGAAGGGATAGGCTACCCATTTAAGTATTCTTGGGCTTCCCTTGTGGCTCAGACGGTAAAGAATCCGCCTGCAATGTGGGAGACCTGGGTTCAATCCCTAGGTTGGGAAGATCCCCTGGAGGAGGGCATGGCAACCCACTCCAGTATTCTTGCCTGGAGAATCCCTTGGACAGAGGAGCCTGGTGGGCTACAGACCACGGGTCACAAAGAGTCAGACATGACTGAGTGACTAAGCACAGCACAGCACAAGGTCTACTGAAAACTGGATTCTAAGAGAGAGGCTGTAGAAGAAAGCCAAAATAAGGATTAGAATCATAATCAAGAACTGACCACATTAAAATAAAAAATAAAATTCAAGCCAAACATTTGCAGAATACTTAAAAGTACCTCCGTGGATAGAGCTCTGAGAAAAATAATTTGAAAATACTTGGGTAGCTATTATATAGGCCTTTCCTAATACTGTATTTCTATAATTCTGCATCCACATATGTGCTCAGTTATGTCTGGCTTTCTGCGACCCCATGGACTATAGCCCACCAGGATCCTCTGTCCATGGAATTCCAGGTGAGAATACTGGAATCAGTTCCTCTTCCAGGGGATCCTCCTGACCCAGGGATTGAACTCACATCTCTTGCGCCTCCTGCACTGGGAGGAGGCACCACCTGGGAAGCCCTATATAATTCTAGTAACACATTAATATAGTGTCTTCATAATGAATCCAGACTGTGCGTTTTTGGCTGCCTGTTCAGTCTCAGAAATCACAGGCCAATGAGCTTCAGTCAGATTGAAGCCAGTTCTGACCTTGAAGAGTTCTTCTCTGCCATGCAAACAACCCCATGTTGTTATTTTCCCTTCCTGAACCAAAGAAAGTACACACAGATGTATCTTCAAGTGTCAGTTTCCTCACTGAGACCATGCCCTTATTATAATAGAATTGTTTTGCTGAGAACTATTCAGAGTAATTTCCTTCAGTCATGATATACTCTCTATTTCTGGTAAAAACAAGGAAATCTACCAGCCTCTTCCTGGCAACCCTTTGCTACTCACAAAAGAAGTGGCCTACAGAAACAGGATGATCATGTACAAGGTGAGAGGGTGAGCAAAGGCCCCAAGAAATGGGGGAAAGCTGGTGTGATTTCACTTTATTCTCCTACAACCCCATAACCCATTTTTGCATATGGCAAACAAAGTAGAAAGGTTCCCACCATGGAATATTACTCAGTCATAAAAAGAATGAAATCTTGCCAACAGAGAATGACAAAATACCCTATGATCTCACTTACATGTGGAATCTGAAAAACAAAACAAAGGAACAAACAAAATAAAACAAAGACAGACTCACAGACACAGAGATCAAACAGGTAATTGTTGGAGAGAAGGGGGTTGGAGAAGGCAAAGAGGTGATGGGAATTAAGAGCCACAAACCTCCAGGTATAAAGTAAATAACCCCCAGGGATATAATAAACAGCATAAGGAGTATGGTCAATAATATTGTAATAATTTTATATGAGGAACAGCTGGTAACTAGACATATCATGGTGATCATTTCATAATGTGTACAAATGTCAGACTAACATAATACTGCACATCAACCATATTTTCAATTGTAAACAGGTTCTGAAAAGCGAGATAATAACAATACATAAATAAAAGGGCATATTCAAAGATAATACAGCAAATCTAAAGCTAGAAGTAGGCCTCTTAATTCCTGACCCACTGTGATTTCAACTTCAAGAGTGAACTGTGACAACACAAGACACTAATGTAAGCGGAAAAGGGAGGAGGGAATAGGGGAATTGCTCGCCTTGTTTGGAAAAAAATATACAGAAGACACAGGTCAACACAGGACAGAAGCATTGGGAAAGGGAGAAGGCAATGGCACCCCACTCCAGTACTCTTGCCTGAAAAATCCCACGGACGGAGGAGCCTGGTAGGCTGCAGTCCATGGGGTCGCTAAGAGTCGGACATGACTGAGCAACTTCACTTTCTCTTTTCACTTTCATGCATTGGAGAAGGAAATGGCAACCCACTCCAGTGTTCTTGCCTGGAGAATCCCAGGAACGGGGGAGCCTGGTGGGCTGCCGTCTATGGGGTCACACAGAGTCGGACACGACTGAAGTGACTTAGCATAGCATAGCATAGCATGTTTGTGAAGGAGGATTCATTTGCTTCTGCTGCTAGTATTCAGACTCATCAACACTGGTGGTGTCTGCTCCTCTTTATCAGTATGTCTCAGGCAATTTGAGAGCAAGAATCGTATTGTCTGCAGAGGACTTCAGGCATAAAAATTGTTATCCCAGCTTGTCCTCCAGGCCCTCTAATTCTGCTTTTTCATCCCTCTTCTTAACCCCTTTCCTGTTCCCTAGAAATAAATTCTGAGCCAAGTATCTTTACTTTTCCTAATGGCGTAAGCTTTGTGACCAAGAGTAGTAGAACAGAGCCCCAGGCACTCTATGAGATAAGGTGAGTGTTTAGTGGTTAAAATAAATGTCCATTGTGCCTTATTCTTCCTTCCAGATCTTATCAACTTGGAAAATAATGCCCTTCACGCAATGGCAAAGAAAAGTACAATGCAGTCTTTAATCTGTCCTTCAGTGTTTATATATGAGCCATTTGGCACCAAGTGAGCAAACAGAGGTTTTGTTAAGAGGGGGGAAAGTTGTCACTTTCACACAATGCGTCTGAGCTGAGTGATGTGATGTCACTACTGTCTTAAGGTAGGAGTACCCACTAAGAAGTTTTAAACTTCTCTTGCTTTTATTGGCTTCAATAGCCTGTGGTTGAACTGCACGTAACTGAGCGACTCAGTAGTTCACTGATGTATACAATCCTCATGATCTACAATGCATTAGCTTTTAGGACTGGAAGTTTTCTCAGAGATCTAGAGGTGTGGGTGGGAGGTGGACTGGGGAAGTGGCAAGAGTGAGAAGTGGTTCATTTACACAACAGATCTGCTAGAGCCTGTGACCTGAATCTTTCTGGAGAAGATAAATATGCATTTGATATTTGATTATTTTCTGGCCTACTTAGTCTCTAACTGCTCCTTCCCTGGAGCCTTTGTTTGCTTGCTTAATGACAACAAAAGCTCCCAGGGAAATATTCCATAACAGTGCTAGGCCCTAGCAATAATCACTACATACATTTTTCACAGTAACCAACTAATGAGCACCTTGTTGTTGTTGCTCTTCAGTCACTAAGTCATGTCTGAGTCTCTGCAACCTCATGCACTATAGCACACCAGGCTCCTCTGTCCTCCACTATCTCCCAAAGTTTATCAAATTCATGTCCATTGAGTCAATACCATGTGCCAGACTTAGGATTCTTAGAATAATACTATGAAATGGGCATCATAATCCTCACTCTACAAACAAGGAAACCAAAGCTACCAAAGTAGATAGTGGCAGAGCTGGTTTGAGCTCCATCTAACTAAAAATCCCAGATACTTATCGTTAATCTACACTTCTCATGGCATTTCCATGATAAGAAAACTTCTGTAGTTTTGATTACCTATATATCTCTCAAACTTTAGTGATTCCCTTCTATTAAAACGTTTCAAGTTACCTTTAGCATTGTCTTAATAATTCTTTCAGAAAAGCAAGAGAGAAAAATGTCTCTAGAAGTGCTGCAGTCCATGGGGAGCACAAAGAGTTGGACACAACTGAGCAACTAAACAACAACAAGGAAAGTCCCAATGACTGGCTATTTTTTATTTGTCCTGCCTGACATACTTCCTCCATTTTCTACCCAGTATGGTGCCCTGGATTTCAGCCTTTACAGACTACATCATTTCATTCCCTGCCTTCTGGCTTTCTACTGGGTAAATGCAACTGGGTTAATGGCATGGGAGGCACTGGATGTAGGCCAAAGGAGCAATGAGAGTATTAATGATAATGGTGTTTTTCTTGGTCTTATCATCTTAGCATCACTGGACACCGGAGAGGTCCTTCAGGTTAGCTGGGTTTGTTTACAACAGCCTATCCTCTGATTTTCTTCTAGAATCATAATTATTCCCTTAAGGGCAGAACTACTACCTTCCCTGAGCAGTCAGTTTTAGGGGTACCAACTTCTCCCCACTGTTGTTAGCCCAAAGATGATTCACTACTCCTTGTTATTTTTCCCTTATACTTGTGTAAATAGTTCCTAAATTAAACTTTCCTCAGTTGCTCCATTTGAGATTCTAGTGTATTTCCTACAGAGATTTGAACTAATACAACCTGAGCTCTAAAATCTCCTTGATTTGGATCACTGAAAAAATATAAGATGCCTTTTCTTGCATAAATTCATATATTCAATCCACAAATATTTATTGAGCATCAATAGCATGCAGGGCTTCCCTGGTGGCTCAGCTGGTAAAGAATCCACCTGCAATGCGGGAGATCTAGGTTTGATCCCTGGGTTGGGAAGATTCCCTGGAGAAGGGAACAACTACCCACTCTAGTATTCTGGCCTGGAAAATTCCATGGACTCTATAGTCATTGGATTGCAAAGAGTCGGGTATGACTGAGCAACTTTCACTTTCAATAGCACACCAGACACTGGGTTTACAGTGGTGGCCAATGTGCCCACTGCTCTCCTACAGCATAAAATACAGCATGGCAGATAAATTAAAATGATAATCACACAAACTGGGGGAAAACTACAACTGCGCCATGTGTTTTGAAGAAGAGGTACATGGCGTGATGAGGACAAACGATAGGGGTCAATCCAGTTAGGAAAATCAATGCTTGCATGAAAAAGGAAAATCTGAATAGATATCCACAGGACAAATAGGTGTTTATTGGACATAGCAGGAAAGAAAGTTCATTCCAGGCATAGGCTGACGGTCAATAAAGGTGTGATTGGAACAGAGGAAGTAGGAGGGTGTCTAAGGAAATACCAAGCTAACAAGCTTTGCAGATCATATTGCAAATTCGTCTTATTCCTCCAGTTATAGTGTAGAGATTGGATTAGAAGGCCAGAGTGAATTGCACAAAGACCATGTGGGAGTCTGTTATTCCAACTGACAACGTGAGAAATGATCTAAATGGTAGTGGGAAAAATGGATGGAAATTGATAGATCTGCCCCTCCCTGGAAGATTTCAGTGCTTGGTTACTTATATTTATACTAATACAACTGTCTGAGGGTAATGACTTTTCAATGAGTGGAAAAATGCTGCCTTCTCATTGTGGGATGGGAGTCAAGAAACATTGTTCTAGAACTAAGCAAAAGAATGAAACTCAGTGATGCAGCCAATACACAGGCTTAGGATACAAAACTGTCCTCGTATTGACTCCCTGTCTTTCCCTCTAACAATCCTCACTGCTTAGAAATTCCATGAGAGGGAGAGACTAGAGACCTGAGAGATCCAGAGAGACTTGGGTTTCCATCTTGGCTCTTCCACTAACTGTGCAGACTATAAAGTTATTTTTCTGATCTTTACACTCCCTTTCTGCAAAATGAGAACAATTTAAGCACTTCATAGGGCTGTTATAAGAATTAAATTGGGCAACATACATGTGTAAGTATGCCACAGAAAACAGAAACAAGGAAAACATATATATATATATATATATAAACTTATATATGCATTACGTAATATTAGGTATGGCAGATTTCAAGGATGATTGACTCAACAGCTTAATTAATTTTTCTGACTTTCTCTTCTGCACTCTTTGATGTGTTAACTCTATATTGAGCTGTCTCCCCTCATGATCATAAATTAGAAGTATCACATTTAAAGAAAGAAATAATTAGAGGTAGAAAGGAATATATTTTTCACTATTGCCTACTCAAATGAGAGAAACCTTTACCAAACAGCCACAAACTTAATCTCATTAACTAAAACTAGAATAAAAACACACGAGGGCAGGAATTTTTCTGTTTTGCTTACTGATGTACTCCCAACATTCAAAATAGTAGTTAAGACTTAATAACTATTTGTTGTTTGAATGGACCACATGCAAGTCTAATTTAAGTAAGAACTAATTCCATCAGTAAGGAAAGGGGTATTGGCGCTTTTCTGTAAAAGACAAGATAATGACAATTTCAGACTTTATGGGCCATATACAATCCCTGCAGCATATACTTCTTGTTTCAAGAAGTATATATTCTGAGTTCACGGGTCCTCCAACAACACGCCAGGGACTGGATGGCTTGCAGACTGTTTGTTGAACCCTAGCTAAGACTAATCATGTGGGTGAAATGGATGCAGTCAAGCACCAGGGTCAGTAGAATATGTACAGCACTCAGCAGGGTCCTCAACGTGTGAAAAACACTCAATAGATGTTTCCTGCCATTGTTTTTTTGATGATACTATCATTTTCCTGATTCTTGCTATTCTAGGATAGCTGGACTCTTAGAGACCTCGGCTCTGGGATAAACCTGCCACGAAGAGTTTAGTGCCTTTAACCCTGGACTAAAGCAGCATCTGGGGTAAGAATCATGTGAGTCGCTGCACAGAAAGACACATTGTACAAGAATAGGATATAGCAAACAATAAGGGTCAAAAACCTAGATTCACAAAATCAGGAGAGGATGTGATAGGTTTTTTATGGTGGAAAAAATGAGTTAGATTCCCAAATATCAGAAAACTCAAAGTCAAAAATGTAAAATTTGGGGGCTTTCTTGATGGCTTAGTGGTAAATAATCCACCTGCGAATGCAGGAGACACGGATTGAATCCCCACTCCTGGAAGAGCTCACATGCCTCACAGCAACTAAGCCCATGTGCTGCAACTATTGAGCCCGTGTTCTAGAGCCTGGGAGCCACAACTACTGAATCCAAGTGCCACAGCTACTGAAGCCCACACGTCCTGGAGCCCATGCTCCACTACAACGAGAATCCCACAGACTGCAGCTGGAGAGTAGCCGCCACTTGCCACAACCAGAGAAAAGCAGCAACAAAGACCAGCACCGACAAAAATAAAGAAATAAATGAAATTTTTAAAAATGCAGACTAAATTTCTTTACCATCTGATAATCTTCAATAGACGAATAGGCAGCAATCTCGCCAACATAAAAATCCTACATGTTATTTTCTGTACAATAGAACTTTTTTTCCAGAGGTCATTGCTACAACATTTAAAAAGAAAATACTTCTTTTAAGATTTATAGCTGATCTGTCATCTTCATTGTTTTATATTATCTGATCTTCAATAGCAACCTCCTGATGCGGGGAAGAATGTTATTATTATCCCTAATCAGTGTTGACATTAAAAAGTTTTAACAACCAAAATGGTTTGGGACCAACCACAGCTCTCTGAAATGGAGGAGATCCTCAATGTCCCTGGCTGAGTACCACATTAACTCTCTTGTTACTGAATCATGGGAATATCCGGTGGATCTGAAAGGAGGGGGAGAGGTGGAATGGCTAGTCATCAAACAGTACAGAAGGATTTCAATATTTTAGTAAGCAGTGTGGCTGTACCAGTGTATTCCAGATGACTATCAGCCCTGTCTACTTTTACCAAATAGGAAAGAAAATGACTTTTCTAGGAACCTCTAAACCAGTAAATGGTAGAGCCTGGATTCAAAGTTAATCCTTAAGGACTTAAATCCTCTACTATTTCCTCTCTTGCACTCACTGTCTTTACCTCTGGGTTCTTTTTCACATCCAGTGGACCACCCAGCCATGAACTCAGACCAGGGAAAGAATGCCAGACTTGGAGATAGAAGATTTATGTTTAAGTCCTACTTCTGCTGTTGATCAATTGTGAGACCTTGGGCAAGTCACCTGATCCTAGAAGACTGTTTCTTCACTGGGAAAATCACAGTAATCACATCTTGATAGCAAGGCACCTGAAGAAAAGCTTTGTAAAATATTAACTGCTGCTCAGATGTTAGCCACTCACGCAATGTACACATAGGCAGTTCTCATCTTAAAAATGAGAATGTTGGAACTGGAATTCTTTTTCCAGATGAGAAAACTCAGACTTCTGAGAGATTAAATTACTTGCCCAAGGTCACACAGCAAGTGATAGAGCCAGGGCTAATTTCAAAAATCTTGAATTCCAATTCAGGGAATTTCAGCTGGGCGGTCTCCGAAGTCACATCATAGACTGCCTACAAAGATGGAAATGTGAATGATCTTAACTTACAGTCTCAGCAGTATTGAAAGGCCTTTGTCATCAACTCCTTCCAAGTCTGCAAAAAGGCCTGCTTCTGCCCCACTGATACAACTTCTGTAGTTCAGGGCACACCTTGCCAACTGCCAGGTCATTCCAGGAGCTCTGGACCTGGAAGAGAGGAAAATTGTTTTAATGACACTATTTCTGCTATAGATAAAGCAAGCAGGAGAGAGCATGGATAGGGACCATGCCTATCTTACCAGGGTCTGACTCTCAAGTCTCATCTACCTTAGGCCAAAGGGGTCGTGTTTGCTGATGTGACAACCTGAGAAGAAAGAGTTATTCTCAATTTAGGAAGATACACCATAGGCCATAAATTGCCTCAAACATGCAACCCTCATTAAAAGTCAAATGGATATTCCCCATTCCCAAACCTCTAGGTAAGCTGAGGAAAGCAATGTGGTTTTATGATATGAAACTGATTTTTAAGTAGGTAATGCTTGAATTTGTAAACCAAGTCTTCCACTTACTAGCTCTGGGAGTTATTTGCATCACCCTTGAAATGTCTCCCTCTGTCTCCCAGGTACGTAATATAGGGTACATTTTCCTAGTTTGCCTACAATTGGGTCAAGTCATATGACTAACCTTGACCAATGCATTTTTGAGAAAAGGGGCTTTATGTCACTCAGAGGCCAAGTGCTATTACTGGTATGACACTCTTTAGAGGTGTCTGTTCTACTGGTACAGCAATATTTGTGATAGTTGCTGCTCTGCAGCCTGGATCCCTAGGGATGACAATCAGGGCCCTTCTGCTGTCTCAGTATGAATACATGAAACAAGCAAAAAACAAACCTTTGTGTTTTAAGTCACTGAGATATAAAGGCTGTTTATTATCACAGCGTAATCTAGCCGATCCAAGTTGGTATGTCATCTGTAGGATTTTTTGTAAGTTACTTAGCCTTTCTGAGCATGAATTTCTAGTGTTTTAAATAAGGATACACATCTTTTCAGGGTTGGATTACCAAAGGTTCATGTAACGTACCTCACTGCTCCCAGCACATATTTAGTTCTCAAGCAATGTTAGCTATTACTATTATCAAAGTAGTCAGGGAGGAAAGTCAGGTGGAATCAAGGTATCCTTAAGCAAACACAGTTCACAGACTCTACTAAGCCAGTCACCTAGATACCGAACTTTGGCAGCCAGATCAGACAGCCTGAGGGAGGCCCTCGAATGCTCCAGTCACTCATTTATTCCTTCATTTTCTAAATATACAGTGAGTACCTGCTATGTGATATTTCACTGTTCTGGAAATAGAAAAAAAGTTTCACCTCTCATGGGCTTTGTCTACACCACCTAATGCATTTGAATGACTGATTAGCAATCAGGTTATCTCACTGTATCCTCAGAAAGAATAAGAAATCTAGAATTTGATTCTTTGCATTTCGGGGACTTTTTTAATTCCTTGGAGATATTTTCACATGTATTAACATATTTAATCCTCACCGAACTCTTACAAATAAGAAAGGAAGTTGTTACTATATATAACCACTAGTAGGGACACTAATGGAGAAGGAAATGGCAACCCACTCCAGTGTTCTTGCCTGGAGAATCCCAGGGATGGCGGAGCCTGGTGGGCTGCCATCTATGGGGTCGCACAGAGTCGGACACGACTGAAGCAACTTAGCAGCAGCAGCAGCAGGGGACACTAAGGCTGGGAAAAGTTATTATTTTGTTTTTATTAGCATCCTGCTACTCAGTGACACTGTCAGATCTAGAGTCTGCAGTCTCAGATTCCTCCTTCAGGGTCTTTTTTTTTTTTTTTAATCCTTAATTGACAATAAATAAACTTGAATTACTGTTTTGTCCAGGGATACTCCTAGATAACACCTATATTAAAATGCTGTAGGTGAAGTACAAGAATGGAGTTGTTCTATAATAGTAATAAACCACCACAAATAGGATACTAAGCAGAACTCAGTTCAGTTCAGTCGCTCAGTCATGTACGACTCATTGTGACCCCATGAATTGCAGCACACTAGGCCTCCCTGTCCATCACCAACTCCCGGAGTTCACCCAAACTCATGTCCGTTGAGTCGGTGATGCCATCCAACCATCTCATCCTCTGTCGTCCCCTTCTCCTCCTGCCCCCAATCCCTCCCAGCATCAGGGTCTTTTCCAATGAGTCAACTCTTCACATGAGGTGGCCAAAGTATTGGAGTTTCAACTTCAACATCAGTCCTTCCAATGAACACCCAAGATTAATTTCCTTTAGGATGGACTGGTTGGATCTCCTTGTAGTCCAAGGGACTCTCAAGAGTCTTCTCCAACGCCACAGTTCAAAAGCATCAATTCTTCAGCGCTCAGCTTTCTTCACAGTCCAGCTCTCACATCCATACATAACCACTTGGAAAAACCATAGCTTTGACTAGACAGACCTTTGTTGGCAAAGTAATGTCTCTGCTTTTTAATATGCTATCTAGTTTGGTCATAACTTTCCAGAACTAGCCAATACCAAATTCTGCCTACTGGTGGATTGAATTTCAGGAAGTACCTACTTCATAACTCCAAAAGTGGACAGGAACCTAAACACACATCTAATGTAGGAATTATTGCCACACTGGTGCAGTATGTAATGATTTTTAAAAAATGCAAAAAATTTCCCATGTCTTTTATTAGAATAAATGTCCTAGAAATCAAGGCCACACCTAGTCTCTCATCAATAGCTCAATATTTAATTTTAAACCCATGCCTGAAAATCCAATATGTCAAGGATCAGTTCAAATGTCACCTTTTTTATGAATTCTTACTGACTGCCCTATCAAAAGTAACCTCCTGTCATACTTTTTGTATATCTTAATCTGGTACCTACTGAATTCTAAAGTCATATTCAGGATGACAGAGAAACAACCAGATTAAGCTGCTATTCCATGTAGAGAAAAGATGGAAAATAAAATAAGAAATATGGATGGAGAAGTCAGTGAATGCCAGACGAAAAAATGAGATTTTCCTCTATAGGCAAAAGTAGCTGTTGGGAAACGCTTGCTGCTGCTACTGCTAAGTCGCTTCAGTCATGTCCAACTCTGTGCGACCCCATAGACGGCAGCCCACCAGGCTCCCCGTCCCTGGGATTCTCCAGGCAAGAACACTGGAGTGGGTTGCCACTTCCTTCTCCAGTGCATGAAAGTGAAAAGTGAAAGTGAAGTTGCTCAGTCGTGTCTGACTCAGTGACCCCATGGACTGCAGCCTACCAGGCTCCTCCGTCCATGGGATTTTCCAGGCAAGAGTACTGGAGTGGGGTGCCATCGCCTTCTCCAATGGGAAACACTTAATCTTTTCAAAATATAAATAGCATCATATGATCACTCTATACCGTTTCCTAACTGATGCGTAAAATTCTGAGCTGCTTTTACTTCTGTGTATGTAAGACACACACACTGCTCTTACAGGAGCTGAACTACGAGTAGTCAGGAACAGCCTTGCTTTCAGCACCTCCTAAGTAAAATCATCAGGACTCCTCTCCACCAGCACTAATTCCAACTCACCAACTGTGCTTGAAGGAAGCGACCCCATCTCACTGGAAGCCTATCCTGACAGTAGCTGTTGCCCCAAACCAACTTGCTGCAACTATCTGGCTAAATTTTTGTGGGGCTAACTTTTTAAGCAGCTGTTGCCATTTTGTATTTTCTGTGTTTGTTCCAAGAGTCACTTCCTGATAACCCCTACAAAGGTCTCTCTAGCTCCCAGTCTTCCAAAACCCCTCTATGGTATGTCCACTATAGCACGTATGTTGTTTAGTCAGCTAAGTCCTGTGTGATTTTTGGGGACCCCATGGACTATAGACCCCTCAGGCTCTTCTGTCCATGGGATTTTCCAAGCAAGAATATATGTGCTACTAATTATCCCGTCTTCACTGCTCTTGGAGAAGGAAATGGCCGCCCACTCTAGTATTCTTGCCTAGAAAATCCCACGGATGAAGGAGCCTGGTAGGCTGCAGTCCATGGGGTCGCTAAGAGTTGGATACGATTGAGCAACTTCACTTTCACTTCCCTGCATTGGAGAAGGAAATGGCAACCCACTCCAGTGTTCTTGCCTGGAGAATCCCAGGGACAGGGGAGCCTGGTAGGCTGCCATCTATGGAGTCGCACAGAGTCGGACATGACTGAAGCGACTTAGCAGTCACTGCTCTTGATTTTTCTGAACTATTCTGTTACCTACTGTGAGAAAATCAGCACTGTTAGCCAAACTTCATTTTGTGCATTTCCTATAAGAGTGATTTTTAAACTTTTGGATTACTTACCCTTCCCAAGATTGAAAACTATATACCCATTCACACATTTTTAAGTAATTCTCCAAAGTTTTTCACCAAAAATTTAAATAATTGCAAAGAGTGATATTTCCAGTGTATTATAAATAGCATTTAAAAACAACTATTGCATTCCTTTATAAATTTGTTCAGTGAAATCTAAATACTACAGTGACTTGATACCCATCCATTTGAAAATAGGTAAATGAACATTTCTTTAACATGTTTACTTTGTTGCTTTTATTTTTGGTCATCAGAATATGCCCCTGTAGAATTTATCTAAATGAATTTATCATTATGTTTTACTGTTCACCCTATCATCATTGTCTTTAACAAAAATATGTCCATTATCTGAAATATGTATTTATGTTTTTAATTTCTTATATTCGTAATTCTCTTACGTTTATAATTTCTTCTAGATTGAGTGAGCCATTAAAATTATCAGCAGTACACAACTATTCCAGACAACATAAATATATTACAAAGTTTGAAAATAATTATTCAACATGAAAAGTAAAATTTTCCTGGACATATATCTTTCAATAATATAGAAACATAATATATATTACATATTTTACAAAATGCCTCATAAGAAATGTAAGGTTAAAGTTGCAACAGGAAGATCATCAGAGCTATGACAGTCTTTTACAAGATGAGGAAGATAGTAGCAACCTCTTTGCTTTATACAACAGCTCTGCAGCCAGGAATTTGGAGCCTCCTAAACTGGCACTACACTTTCTTTTCTAGATGCTTCTTTCACAATTTCCTTTACAAAAATGCTCTCCTCTGCCAACACATATTTTTCTAATTTCTGCATTTTGTTTTATATGAGGTACCCTCTCCCCACGCAACATAGTATAGTACGATTTGGAAATGGTAGGAGGCGTGCTATTCTTTTGTCAAGCAATAGAAAGATGATTTTAAAAGGAAAGATTGAGAAAGAGAACTGGCATCCACACCAGGCTGATCAATTTTAGAAAAAAAAGTAAATATGGAGCTTTAGGATTTAAAAACAAATTCCCTAAATCTCTCTCACCCTACTCAATACTTTGAAGAGTTTCTATGCATGCTAGAAGCCCAAATAACCCAGTTTACTGACAGCTGGTCTAAAAAGTGTAGATATTTGAATTTCAAATGGCTCAAACTGATGAGTGTTTCCTGGATACAAAACACAAACAAACAAGTAGAAAAGAGAAGTAAACATTTATTGAGTTTAGACTATGTGTCAACCACTGGACTAGGTGGTTTCACATACATTAACTGATTTCAGTTCTCACATTAACTCTGCTAGAACGATGGTGTGTGAGCTTCCTTCACAACCCAGCATGCAATTTTATCATACTCTTTTATTTCTTTAAAATCAAACTTGGTTCAGTCCCCACCTGAGATGGCTAAAAATCAACCACCACTTGATTCTCTCTTGACTCTTCATAGCAATCCCCCACTTCCAAACAAAGCTCTGGGTGGTAGTGGCCTCGGGGGAGAGGGATGCCTCAGATCAGATCAGATCAGTCGCTCAGTCGTGTCCGACTCTTTGCGACCCCATGAACTGCAGCACGCCAGGCCTCCCTATCCATCACCAGCCCTCGGAGGTCACTCAGACTCATATTCATCAAGTCAGTGATGCCATCCAGCCATCTCATCCTCTGTCGTTCCCTTCTCCTCCTGCCCCCAATCCCTCCCAGCATCAGAGTCTTCTCCAATGAGTCAACTCTTCGCATGAGGTGGCCAAAATACTGGAGGGATGCCTAATCTCCAGGAAACTGAATTCCCTCAGGGACCAGGGAGCACAGAACACAAAGACCTGGATATAGAGAGTGAGGAGAATGTAAAGGAAAAAGAATATTACCTTTTAGATTCCCCACCTTTCTATGACACTGAAGCAAAACAAGATAATAGGTACACCTCAGTAAAAATTTCTGGTGGCATAGCTACTCTCATCTATATTACAAAAGTGAGATAACTGAAATTCAAGGAGTTTAAGCAAGCTGCCTAAGGAAAACAGACAGTCTTAGGAATGGCTGTGACTTAGAATGGCTTTTCAGTGAGTATTTGTGGCTAGACCTATAAGTGGAGGGCTTCCTAGGTGGTGCTAGTGGTAAAGAACCTGTCTGCCAATCCAGGAGACATAGAGACATGGGTTCCATCCCTGGGTTGGGAAGATCCCCTGGTGGAGCAAATGGCAACCCACTCCAGTGTTCTTGCCTGGAGAATATCCATGGACAGAGAAGCCTGGGGAAGTTCATAGGGTTGCATAGAGTCAGACACAACTGAAGTGACTTAGCACAAACACACACTGTAAAATGAACACTGGAGCCTTGGTGGGATCTGTTTGCTCAAAGACAGGCTATAAATGAGATGTTTGTGTGTCCACAAACATCTACTTTTCTTGCCTCCCCCACTGACATCTGTGCTTTTGATTGGCAGGAAAGTCAATGACCCGCTGAGATCATTCCACTTAAAAACTTACAGCCAACTGGAGTCTTTATCGAGCATCTTTTATGACAGCCCCTTTTGCCATCCTATAGGGGACTTTCTAAGAGATTCTGGTCTGCTGTGCTTCCATCAGAGGGTATAAAAGAGAGGCAGTCAAAAATTTGATATACAGATATTGGAGCCAAAAATTAACTGAGATATCCATTTCTTTAAACTCCAAATCCAGATATTCTCTTTCTGATTCTGTCAGTGTTCACACAGTACAATCAACACCATGAACCATGACCAGAGCCTCCATAGAGCCTTCACAGTCTGGCTCTAAGAGATCCTTTGATCAACCTCTCCCTCTTCAAACTCCCAATGAAAAATCATTTACCTTTCCACCCTTCCCCTAGGCTTAGAGTACAACCCTCAGCGACTAATCCAGGTTCAATAATGAGTCAACACTTGGCTTTACTGTCTTCTAATTAGTCCCTCACTATGACCAGAGAGAAACATTTCAATGTCACAGAAGTCAGTCTTTCTAAGATTTAAGACCTTTAATACACAGTTCTTCAGAGAAAATCTCACCAGTGACCTCCTTTTTATTATTTCAATTCAAAATGTATTTTAAAACAACTGCTATCTGCTTGATGCCATAAGCTATATGAAAGTAAAACACGTGCTATAGAGTTGGGGGTCTAAAATGTATGAGGAGCAACTGAGTTTATTAGCAGCAGAGACAGGGTTTTCACTCTGTAACCCTGGAAACTGGACTGATGTGTGATACTCTGAAAGTGTTAAACGAGTGTAAACTGAACTGAATCGGAGTAAATCTAAGTAAGTCAAATATAAGGAGATGCAAGGAACTGAGAAATAAAAGGCAGGCTGATGACCAAGTTAGAGAAGGTCTTAAGGATGGGATGAGTCTGGTCTTGAGGGACAGGTAGGTGTCCAACACAAAGAGGATATTTTATATCAAGCAAAAAACAGAAATGAGAAAAATGTGTGTTGTCAGAAGAGGAAAGCATTTTGTAAAGAAAATTGTGAAAGAAAAATCTGGAAAGAGAAGTTTAGGAGGTTTGGGGGAAGTTTTCAAATCCCTGACTGAAGGGTCAGGACTTTCTCTATGTGCTTAAGGGTCTTTCTAGAAAGCAGAGATGTTGCTACTGTACCTCTGCATCTTATAAAAGACTGTCATAGCTCTGAAAGACTTCCCCTTCATTTACTATGAGATATTTTGTAAAATGGGTTTCCCTAGTAGCTCAGTTGGTAAAGAATCTGCCTGCAGTGCAGGAGACCCAGGTTTGATTCCTGGGTCAGGAACATCTGCTGGAGAAGGGATAGGCTACCCACTTGAGTATTCTTGGGCTTCTCTGGTGGTTCACATGGTAAAGAATCTGCCTGAAAAGCAAGAAACCCAGGTTTGATCACTGGGTGTGGAAGAACCCCCTGGAGAAGACAATGGCTACCCACTCCAGGATTCTTGCCTGGAGAATTTCAAAGACAGAGTAGCCTGGTGGGTTACGGGCTAAAGTCCATGGGTTTGCAAAGAGCTGGACATGACTGAGTGACTAAAACATTCTGTAAAAATGTAATAAAAAACTTTATCACTAAGGCTAGGAAAAAGATCATAGCAGTTTGTGTATGTGTGTTTACTTGGAAGAGAAGCTTCAGAGTTATTGCAAAGAATCAGAGGATCCATATCCAAACTGCACTCTCTATAAAATACATAAATAATATCTCATGTAGATAAGTATCATTATTTTCAAAATGTATATGGATATAGATATTACTGTATTTAAAAATATAAATTAGTCTAAACATGTTATAATTTAGAATAACTCTTTGCTATTATGCAGTTTGCTATGGCTAATATCATGGAAGGCTCTGTGAGGACTTTGTTACTGGAGAGAAGTTTTCAGCCTCAGAAATATTGAGGACCACTGTACTGAGGAAAATTCTTCAACATGGGATCTTATGGATGATCATAATTCCAGGATATGTATACACACAGTGTAAAGAAGCAAATCCCTCTTCTCTGAAGTTGTCAATGCAGGGATTATCTTCATGAGAAGAGGCAGCCAGACCTATCAGCCCCAAATCCTCTAGTTCAAGAATCATTTTCTATTTAAGGAAAGTAGGTAAAGAATAACTGGTCAATTATTGGATAATTATCTCACAATGCAAAAGTAGAAGTGCAAAAGGGCAAAATAGTTGTCTGAGGACGCCTTACCAACAGCTATGAAAAGAAGAGAGGCAAAGGCAAAGGAGAAAAGGAAAGATATACCCATTTGAATAAAGAGTTCCAAAGAAGAGCAAGGAGAGATAAGAAAGCCTTCCTCAGCGATCAGTGCAAAGAAATAGAAGAAAAAAATAGAATGGGAAAGACTAGAGATCTCTTCAAGGAAATTGGAGATACAAAGGGAACTTTTCATGCAAAGATGGGCACAATAAAGGACAGAAATCGTATGGACCTAAGAGAAACAGAAGATATTAAGAAGGGGTGGTAATACAGGAGAACTGTACAAAAAAGATCTTCATGACCCAGATAATCAAAATGGTGTGATCACTCACCTAGGGCCAGACATCCTGGAATACGAAGACAAGTGAGCCTTAGAAAGCATCACTATGAACAAAGCTAGTGGTGGTGATAGAATTCCAGTTGAGTTATTTCAAATCCTAAAAGATGATGCTGTGAAAGTGCTGCACTAAGTATGCCAGCAAATCTGGAAAACTCAGCAGTGGCCACAGGACTGGAAACTCAGGACTGGAAAAGGCCAGTTTTCATTCCAATCCCAAAGAAAGGCAATGCCAAAGAGTGCTCAAACTACCACACAGTTGCACTCATCTCACATGCTAGTAAAGTAATACTCAAGAATCTCCAAGCCAGGCTTCAACAGTACAAGAACCATGAACTTCCAGATGTTCAAGCTGGTATCAGAAAAGGCAGAGCAACCAGAGATCAAATTGCCAACATCTGCTGGATCATCAGAAAAGCAAGAGAGTTCCAGAAAAACATCTACTGCTTTATTGACTATGCTAAAGCCTTTGATTGTGTAGATCACAGCAAATTGTGGAAAATTCTTAAAGAGATCGGAATACCAGACCACCTGACCTCCCTCTTGAGAAACCTGTGTGCAGCTCAAGAAGCAACAGTTAGAACTGGATACGGAACAATAGACTGGTTCCAAATCAGGAAAAGAGTATGTCAAGGCTATATATTGTCACCCTGTTTATTTAACTTCTATACAGAGTACATCATGAGAAATGTTAGACTGAATGAAGCATAAGCAGGAATCAAGATTGCCAGGAGAAATATCAGTAACCTCAGATATGCAGATGACCCCACCCTTATGGCAGAAAGTGAAGAAGAACAAAAGAGTCTCTTGATGAAAGTGAAAGAGGAGAGTGAAAAAGTTGGCTTAAAGTTCAACATTCAGAAAACTAACCTCATGGCATCTGGTCCCATCCCTTCATGGCAAATAGATGGGGAAACAGTGGAAAAAGTGAGAGATTCTATTTTGGGGGCTCCAAAATCACTGCAGACAGTGATTGCAGCCATGAAATTAAAAGATGCTTGTTCCTTGGAAGAAAAGTATGACCAACCTAGACAGCACATTAAAAAGCAGAGACATTACTTTACCAACAAAGGTCTGTCTAGTCAAGGCTGTGGTTTTTCCATTGGTCATGTGTGGATGTGAGAGTTAGACTATAAAGAAAGCTGAGTGCCAAAGAACTGATGCTTTTGAACTGTGGTGTTGGAGAAGACTCTTGAGAGTCCCTTGGACAGCAAGGAGATCCAACCAGTCAATTCTAAAGGAAATCAGTCCTGAATATTCATAAGAAAGACTGATGTTGATGTTGAAACTCCAATATTTGGCTACCTGATGCGAAGAACTGACTCATCTGAAAAGACCCTGATGCTGGGGAAGATTGAAGGTGGGAGGGAAGGGGACGACAGAGGATGAGATGGTTGGATGGCATCACTGACTCAATGGACATGAGTTTGAGTAAACTCCAGGAGTTGGTGATGAACAGGGAGGCCTGGCGTGCTGCAGTCGGTAGGATCACAAAGACTCAGACATGACTGAGTGACTAAACTGAAATGATCTCACAACTTAGTGGGAGATAGAAAAGTGAGAGGAGACATGAGCACCACCACTGTGGAAGGTTGGTTGCACTAATGGCCTTGATTTTTCACATATCCAAGGCCCTATAACTCTGGTCCTGTGACTTGCTTTCCCAACAGGATGTTTGTAGAATGACATGTGTAGACACGTCAAGACCACTTATATGCTTCTACTTGTCCTCTGCCATGCCATGAGATGGACATGCCTAGGCTAGCGTGCCATAGAGGGAGCAAGAAATGAAACAAAGAGAAACTCCCAGCAGAGGTCATACCCAGTTAGCCAATAACTAGGCAACCCACTCCAATACTCTTGCCTGGAAAATCCCGTGGATGGAGGAGTCTGGTAGGCTGCAGTCAGTGGGGTTGCTAAGAGTAATACACAACTGAGCAACTTCACTTTCATTTTTCACTTTCATGCATTGGAGAAGGCAATGGCAACCCACTCCAGTGTTCTTGTCTGGAGAATCCCAGGGACAGGGGAGCCTGGTGGGCTGCCATCTATGGGGTCACACAGAGTCGGACACGACTGAAGCAATTTACCAGCAGCAGCAGCAGCCAAACCCCAGACGTGTGAGCAAGCCTAACCAAGATGACAAGACCACACAGCTGTCCCAGAGCTGGCCACAAGAGTGAAACCAGCTAAAATAAGCAAGTCCAGATGACATTAGCTTTACCCTACAGACTCATGTACAAAACAAATGTTAACTACTACATGTTAATGAAGTTTGTGGTTATTTATTATGCACTATTATTGTTTGTCAACAAAAGTCCATATAGCCAAAGCTATGGTTTTTCCAGTTGTTGTTCTTCAGTTGCTCAATCTTGTCCAACTCTTGGCAACCCCACAGACTGCAGCTCACCAGGCTTCCCTGTTTCTCACCATCTCCCAGAGCTTGCTCAAACTCATGTCCATGGAGTCGGTGATGCCATCCAACCATCTTGTCCTCTGTTGACCCCTTCTGCTCCTGCCCTCTATGTTTCCCAGCATCAGGGTTTTTTTCCAATGAGACAGCTCTTCACATCAGGTAGCCAAAATATCGGAGTTTCAGCTTCAGCATCAGTCCATCAAATGAATATTCAGGGTTGATTTCTTTTAGGATTAACTGGTTTGATCCCCTTGCAGTCCAAGAGACTCCTAAGAGTCTTCTCCAATACCACAGTTTGAAAGCATCAATTCTTCAGCACTCAGCCTTCTTTTTGGTCCAACTCTCACATCTATACATGACTACTGGAAAATCCATAGCTTTGACTATACATACCTAGTTTTTCCAGTAGTCATGTGTGGAGATGAGAGAAGAGAGAAGAGAGACAGGAGAGAGAGGAAGGGCAGGGAGAAGAAATGAATTACTGCTACCCCATCACTCTGACTTCAGAGGGCATTACTCTTTTTAGACTCAAATGGCATAGCATAGCCAAGATCAAGTTTAAGCATTCAAATAAAACTGTTGCTGAAGGTTCTCAGGTCACCAAAGGAAAACAGAGTAATATTAAGCAAGATAATCTATCTTCCAGAATATCTCCAGCTGTGTTTTCCAAAATATCTTCTGTGGGAATGTCTCTTGATGTGGCCCCTCTGACTCCAAATAAAAGTGAAAAACCTTTTCTCACTGCTTGGTAAGGTCCGAAAGCCCATCTCAAAGTCCAGATTCACAAAGACACAGACCTAAAAGAAGCAGGTTGTCTCCCTGTCTAAGAGCTGCCTCCCCAAAATTAGGAGAATCAATGTCCAGTCAGAACAGTGATCTCTTCCACAGATAGTGAATTCAAAGATTCACCTCCCTTTTAGAGGGGGACCCCAATACCTAGCTATGGTAGCACGGCCTTAATGAAACAGTTGTGTCAGAACACAATACAATAGTTCATACGCCTATACAAGATGTGAGAACAGGCATGGGGCACCGGGGAGCTGAATTCACAGATAAAAGAGAAAAAAAATTCTCATGGAGCCTATGTTATACCTTTTACCTGCAATGCCAGGTCCATTCTCTCCCTTCCATTTCCACTGTTCAAATTTGAACTGGTGCTCTAAGACCACCTCATAGCATCTCTTCTCTGAAGTTTTCTCTGACTGCTATTCCAGTTCAAACTTCTGCAGGCATTTATCCATAATAATCACATAGAAGGGGGGAAATGTAATCCTGTCAATTAGAATCCTCATTATGCCACTCATCTTCTGTAGAGCCTTGGAAAAGTTGCTTACTCCATCTGAGCTTCAATTTCCTCTTCTAAAAATAAAGATGGCAATAGTACCTACCTTGAACAATGAATAAGTTGTCTATGTAAGTGCTTGGTATCATGTGGTATATAGTACATATTATTGGGTTGGCTAAAAAGTTAGTCTGGATCTTTCCATAACATCTTACGGAAAAACTCAAATGAACTTTTTGGACAACTGAATATTATTATCATCACTGAAATAATTGTTTTGTAGTATGTGATAGTACTAGCATAGTATCTGGCACATAATAGTATGGAAGCATTTTATGTGTATATTTTTTACTTTTCCTCTGCTGCTGCTGCTGCTGCGAAGTCGCTTCAGTCGTGTCCGACTCTGTGCGTCCCCATAGACGGCAGCCTACCAGGCTCCTCCATCCCTGGGATTCTCCAGGCAAGAACACTGGAGTGGGTTGCCATTTCCTCTTAATTCACACTGAGTGTCTCTTTTTCAATTAGTCACTTACCCATTCTGTCTCCCCACTGGGAGTCTAAGTTCTTGAAGGCACATTGTTCGAAAACATCTTATCTGTGGAGGGCAGAGAAATTTGAGGTATTCATAACTTCAGTGTTATTCGCTCTCTAGTCAGGAATTGCTAACCTCCCTCCTAATGAAAAAAATACCATCCTTGAATGCAAGTCCAGCTGTGCTGCTCTACAGGGGTAATTGAACTCTTGGAGGCACATGTGGTCTCTTTTTCCCTTAGCAACCAGGAAGAATCTAAATTAATGTATTGAATCTTCAGGATTCCCTAGGCAGGCCAGACACACAGAGAGCCTGGAGAGGGACTGTCATTAAATGAGTTGTGATAAAGAAAATAAGATCTTCTTCCCACATTAATAAATACAGCAAATCCCAGACAGCCTGGGTGCTTCGGTCCTGGGCAGAAAATGTTTTAGGATTTTTTTCCCCAGTGAGTCATAATTGTCATGGTCCTAACACCTGTCACTTGAAAAAGAAAAAAGTCAGTGTAATCACCAGAGCAGTCGCTTCAGGAATACATTCTTTTAATAATTTGGTTGGAGGAAGTTCAAGAATGCAAGTGATGGGTTAGTTTCAAATGTAGAGTGACCGGAGTTGCCCTAAGTACTGAGCTCTCTGAATTTAGGGACAACAGGGGAGAAAAGAGAAGTTATAATATTATTAACAGCAGAAAATCAAGTTACTGAAGACTCATTCAGTAATGAGTAAAATTAGTTCTGATACCAATCTTTCTGGTCCACATGAAAATATGAAAAAAAATTATTAGATTCCATAGCCAACCTATTAGTGATGGGGTTGGCCTGATAAAAAGATAAGAACTGATGGCCTAAAAAACAATGGTCTGGGATTATACCCACCTTTTAAAATACAGACAGATAAAAGATGACTAAGCAGGGAAAGTGTCTTTACATAGTAAGGTAGAGGTTACAATTGATAGCACACTGCTGGCAATGTTATTTTCTTGTTGCCCATGTTATTAAATTCCTTAAAGGTCATATAGACCATCTAGGTGAAACTAAAACCACAAAGCATTTAGATATATATATAAACAATGTTCTGCGACTGATCTGATCTGATAAACAATGTTCCAAGGCAATTCAGTGAGGAAAAGGAAATCTTTCCAACAAATCATACTGAAATAACTGATTATCAAAAAGAAAAAAAATCTTAACTCTTACATTCCCCACTACACAAAAATTAACTTGAAATGGATTATAGAACTAAACTGAGTTTTCAGTTCAGTTCAGTAGCTCAGTCGTGTCTGACTCTTTGCGACCCCATGAATCACAGCACACCAGGCCTCCCTGTCCATCACCAACTCCTGGAGTTCACTCAAACTCATGTCCATCGAGACGGTGATGCCATCCAGCCATCTCATCCTCTGTCGTCCCCTTCTCCTCCTGCCCCCAATCCCTCCCAGCATCAGGGTCTTTTCCAATGAGTCAACTCTTCGCATCAGGTGGCCAAAGTATTGGAGTTTCAGCTTTAGCATCAGTCCTTCCAATGAATACCCAGGATTGATCTCCTTTAGGATGGACTGGTTGGATCTCCTTGAAGTCCAAGGGACTCTCAAGAGTCTTCTCCAACACCACAGTTCAAAAGCATCAATTCTTCGGCACTCAGCTTTCTTCACAGTACATGACCACTGGAAAAACCATAGCCTTGACTAGACGGACCTTTGTTGGCCAAGTAATATCTCTGCTTTTCAATATGCTATCTAGGTTGGTCATAACTTTCCTTCCAAGGAGTAAGCATCTTTTAATTTCATGGCTGCAATCACCATCTGCAGTGATTTTAGTAAGAGTTAAAACTATAAAATTTCCAGAAGAAATCATTAAAGAAAAATCTTAGTTACTTTGGTTAGGCAAAGGTTTCTTAAACTGGATTTTAAAAAAGCATGAAAGTATTTAAAAATTGAATCTCATCAAAATTTAAAACTTTTGCTCTTCTGCAGACACCATTAAGAAAATGAAAAGACAATCCACAGGCTAGTTTGTGAAAGTATTTGTAAAACATGTATCCACTGAAGATCTTCCAATAAAAATGTATTTTTAAAACCCTTACAATTCATTAAAAAGAAAACAACAACAACAGAAAGAACAAAGGCTTTGAACAGCCCCTTGGATGGAAAAAAGTCACCACATCATTAGTCATCAGGGAAATGCAAATTAAAAACATAATCAAATAGCACCATTAATACTCTAAACACTAGAATTTCTAAAACCAAAAAGACTGACAACGCCCAAGGATTGGCAACTGAAATGCTCATAAATTTAGATTTCTTTAAGAGTTAAGCATACATTTACCATATGACCCAGAAATTAAAATTCTAAATATTTACTCAAGAAAAATGAAAATGCATGCTTACAGAAAGGCTTGTGCTCATATATTCATAGCAGCTTTCCTCATAATAGCGAAAAAAATTGGGAGAAAAATAATCATCAGATGGTGAATGAAATAAACATATTGTGATACACTCCTGCAATAAATACTACTCCATAATAAAAAGAAACAGACTACAGATAAACACACACTATAGATGTGAATCTCTAAAGCATCATACTAGGTAACAGAAGTCAGACCCCCAAAACAAACAAACTATATACTGTATGATCTCATTTATATGAAATTCTAGGAAAGGCAGAACGATAATGAAAGAAAGCAAATCAGTGGTTTATAGGAGCCAAGAAATAGGGAGAGGGGATGGGCTGCAAATGGACACAAGGGAACTTTCTGAGGTGATAGAAATGTTCTATATCACAGTTACAATGACTGTTACACAGCTGTGCATATTTGTCAGACTTCACCAGCTTGTACATTTTGTTCCATGAATTCTATTCTAAAAATCAGTTCTAAGGAGAAACCTTTGATATGTGGAAAGAATTAGCCACAATGGTATTTATTGCATTTTTTAAAATAACAGTAAAAACTTGGGAATAATATCTATTAGGAATTTAATTAAATAAATCACGGTATATTTACCAGATGGATTGCTTTAAAGCTATTAAAAATGATGGTGTTATTGAATATTTAATAGCACAAAGATATATGGTTACTTTAAGGTAGATAACAAAGCAGGATACCCACAGTCCATTTTATTATCCCTTTATGTGATTGTTCCACGGGCTTGTGAATATGTATGAGCCTATACATACATTTAGATCTTTCTATGTTATAGGATGTTTCCCTGGTGGCTCAGGGTAAAGAATCCCCGGGTCGAGAAGATCCCCTGGAGAAGGAAACAGCAACCTGCTCCAGAATTCTTGCCTGGAGAATTCCATGGACAGAGGAGCTGGCAGGCTACAGTCCATGGGGTTGCAAAAGAGTCAGACATGACTTAGCAACTAAACAACAACAAAATATTAGTAGAAAGTTGCTTGTTTTTTCATTTTGTTTGTTTTTTAAGTATCTGATACTGAACATATATTTCCTTTGAGGAAAGAGGGAAAAAAAGGCATTTTTAAAAACATGTATCTTGTCTTTAAAAGATTTATGGTCTAGATAGAGAAAAAGATATGTAAATAGCATAATACATGGTAGAATGGAATGAGCACCCATGGAAAGTGAGGGACAACTGATTGGGTCAAGCATACTTTGTAACCAAACCTGGAACCACTGTTTCCAGCCAACTTCCAGACCATGACGTTCTATCTGAACCACTGAGCCCACTTTCTTCACTCATGACCATTTACTCTCAAGGAATCCATGACTTCTGACTGCCACCCCAGCCCAGTGCACCAGACAAGAGTGTGATTATCTGAACTTCTGTTGTGGACCAAGTTCAAGTTCCCTTCCACAACAAGCCAAGGATATACTTGGATACTTGTTGCAGTGTCCTTGAACTGCAGGTCGAGGACAGTTCCTAGAAGTCCTCTGGGAATTCCATGATAAAAGATGGCCTGCCTGAGGGAAAGAGCGCTTCTAAAAGGCTCTGTATGCCCCAATGCCTGGGGCATTAGGGGCATTGTTAATTGTTAAACAATTGTTAATTGTTTAGTGGATATATTGAGAATAAAAGCATGGACTTAAGATTGTTTCAGTGGGTATTGGCCTGGCTTAATCAAGGAGGGCTTCCTGAAAGAGCTGGGATTCTTTGGTTTAAGCAATGTTTACACGCTGCCTCCACCCTGGTTGTACTCTTAGGTTTGGGATAATTTCAAGACAGAAATGTCTCCTGCTGGCCACTTTGATGCTTTCCGTCTCACCAGTTAAGATATTTGTAGACTAAACCCATTTCCAGCGTTTTCTGCCAGACCTCCCTGTAGTGTTGAGCAGGGCTGAGCAAGTCAAGAAGCAAGGAGCAGTTTGGTCCAAATTCTTCAACTCTTTCTCAATATTCTGGATTCACTAAAACTCCAACTACCTGGCAGTTTTATCTTTCATTCGTCAACCTCAGTTGGTTTTCAACAAAACTGAATCCCTGTTGCTGATTGACTTATGTTCTAGTCCATCCAAACTCGACTTTGCCAGAAACATCCAGTGATTCTACCTGGAAACCTCCAATGACCTGTGCTGAAAGGATAGCAGAATGTCCCAATTTACATTCAGACAAACTAAAAGTGAGAAAATCAAGTGTTTATAGAGATCACGTAGTATAATAAAATCCAGATCATGAATCTTAATTTATAGTGTAGGAAAATGAATGCTGTGTTAAGAGTCAGATACTAGGTCCAAAATCTGCTTTATGGCCTGGTTGATTAAGGCAGGTCACTTAAACTTTCCAGGCCTCAGTTTACCCCTTTCTTATCTAGGGGAGATAGTTTCTTTTATCTGGTTTATTTTTCTTTTATCTATCACTAAGTTGCCTTTAACTCTAGTATTCAGTGATTTTATAATGTTCCCTTACAGATGCTTGGGAGAGGCAGTCATTTGGCAAGACATTTTTGCATCCCTGCCTTGTCTCATTGCTTGTCAGAATGTGCAACAACAATAAATAACCATCAGCTACAAGAAAAGCATGTGTTGGATCGAGCTGTGTTGGTATGTCAGTTCCCTGCCTTCTGGAGAGGAAAGAGGAGGCTTTGATGTCAGAATAGGTTCCACATTTTGACCTAGGGACCCCTCAGTTCCAAGTGGACCCCATTGCCAAATATTATTATACAACAATTATTTACAATGAAAGAAGTATTGCTTACCTCTTTAAAAACTGATAGAGTTATTTTATTTTAAAAAGAAAGAAAAGTATAATCCCAAAGATGAAATCCCTGATCTGCAAATGGAAAACAGAAAAACAAAAACAAGAGAGCCGGATACCTGCTTTTCATACATGGTTCCTGTTTAGCAGCAGCCAAGGAACAGGCTCGGTGATGCAGCCAGTCTGTCTGTTAATATAGATTATAATGGAGAAAACAGACATGAAACACTTGTGTAATCCTACATGGTACCCAAAGGACTGAGGCCTTTCTCTGCTCAACCCTGGTCTCCAGATCAACGCTTTCCTCAGTCTTTGTGATGGCCTATGAGCTTGGTTACATACAAAGTAAAAACCAAAGTGTTAGTCACTCAGTCGTGTCTGACTCTTTGTGACCCCATGGACTGTAGCCCACCAGGCTCCTCTGTCCATGGAATTCTCCAGGCAAGAATATTGGAGTTGATTGCCATTTCCTTCTTCAGGGGATCTTCCTGACCCAGGGATTGAACCCGGGTCTCCTGCATTGAAGGTAGATTCTTTACCAACTGAGCCACCAGGGAAGACACTTCCCTTCTCCTTCAGCAAATGTGCTATTAAAGGTACAAAGGCCTGCCTTGCTGCACGTTCACAAAGCTCCACTGAAACAGAGAGCATTTTCTGGAATGTGTCTTACGGAACTGTAATCCTGACAAATGAAATGATCCCTGTACTAATAAACCTGAGATGTGCAGAATAATCTCTCCTTATCTTGAGATTCACTCACAATATCAAAGGCTCTAAGAAGGTCCACACACAAGAAATGGTAGTTTTGTTATTGGCCAAGAAGAACAAGTACTTTTGGGCCAAAGCAGCACTTCATTTCTCCATAAAGACTATCCATATTTCCTGATCCCAAACTTCCCCTCTAACTTATCTCCCCTAACCATTCCCCTCCATTGGAAATAATGTCTCCTCCTCTGAAGCAGGGCTTCATTTGCACTTATCTCATAAACTTAAAAAAAAATTTTTTTTTAATTTATTATTCTTCTTGGCTGCACTGCATCTTCATTGGTGCATGTGGGCTTTCTCTGTTTGCAGAGAACAGGGGCTACTCTCTAGTTGGGATGCATAGGTTTCTCATTGCAGTGGCTTCTCTTGTTGCAGCACATAGGCTCTAGGGCACCCAGGCTTCAGAAGTTGTGACACAGAGGCTTAGTTGCCCATCTCATGTGGAATTCTCCAAGCCCAGAGATCAAATCTGTATTTCTTGTATTAGGAGGCAGATACTTAACACTGGACCACCAGGAAGTGAAAGTTTTTCAGTTGTGTTGGACTCTTTGTGACTCCATGGGATATACAATTCATGGAATTCTCCAGGCCAGAATTCCTTCTCCAGGGGACCGTCCCAACCCAGGGATCAAACCCAGCTCTCCTACATTGCAGGTGGATTCTTTACCAGCTGAGCCACCAGGGAAGCCCAAGGATACTGGAGTGGGTAACCTATCCCTTTCCCAGCAGGTCTTCCCAATAGAGGAATCAAACCAGGGACTCTTGCATTGCTTGTGGAATCTTTGCCAGCCGAGCTACCAGGAAAATCCCCTCATAAACTTTTAAAATTACTTTTTATTTGGACCTCCCTCCCTGGTGGGCCAGTGGTTAAGAATCCACCTCCCAGTGGAGCGGAGACAGGTTCGATTTCTGATCTGGGAAGATTCCACATGTCATGGAGCAACTAAGCCCATGTGTCATGACTACTGAAGCTCAGGGGCCCTAGAACCTGTGCTCTGCAACAAGAGAAGCCACTGGAATGAGAGGCCCATGCATCACAACCAGAGAGTGGACCTTGCTTTCTGCAAGTAGAGAAAGCCTGTGCTCAGTTCAGTTCAGTTCAGTCGCTTCGTTGTGTCTAACTTATTGTAACCCCATGGACTGCAGCATGACAGGCTTCCCTGTCTATCACCAACTCCTGAAGCTTATTCACACTCATGTCCATCGAGTTGGTGATGCCATCCAACCATCTCATCCTCTGGCAATCCCTTCTCTTCCCACCTTCAATCTTTCTCAGCATCAGGGTCTTTTCAAATGAGTCAGCTCTTCACATCATGTGGCCAAAGAATTAGAGTTCCTTCCAATGAATATTTAGGACTAATTTCCTTTACGATTGACTGGTTGGATCTCCTTGCACGCCAAGGGACTCCCAAGAGTCTTCTCCAACATCACAGTTCAAAAGCATCAATTCTTCAGTGCTCAGCTTTCTTTACAGTCCAACTCTCACATCCATACATGACTACTGGAAAAACCATAGTTTTGACTAGACAGACTTCTGTTGCCAAGTAATGTCTCTATTTCTTAACATGCTGTCTAGGTTGCTCATAGCTTTTGTTCCAAGGAGCAAGCTTTTAATTTCATGGCTGCAGTCACCATCTGCAGTGATTTTGGAGCCCCCCCAAATAAAGTCTCTCACTGTTTCCAATGTTTCTCCATCTATTTGCCATGAAGTCATGGAACCAGATGCCTTGATCTTAGTTTTCTGCATGTTGAGTTTTAAGCCAACTTTTTCACTCTCCTCTTTCAGTTTCATCAAGAGGCTCTTTTGTTCTTCTTCACTTTCTACCATAACGGTTGTGTCATCTGCATATCTGAAGTTATTGATATTTCTCCTGGAAATCTTGATTCCAGCTTGTGCTTCATCCAGTCCAACATTTCTCATGATGTACTCTGCATATAAGTTAAATAAACAGGGTGAAAATATATAGCCTTAATGTAGTCCTTTCTGATTTGGAACCAGTCTGTTGTTCCATGTCCAGTTCTAACAATTGCTTCTTGACCTGTATATAGCTTTGAGGTACTCCTTTCCCAATTTGGGACCAGTCTATTGTTCCATGTCCAGTTCTCACTGTTGCTTCTTGACCTGCATACAGATTTCTCAGGAGGCAGGTCAGGTGGTCTGGTATTCCCATTTTTCAAGAATTTTCCACAGTTTGTTGTGATCCACACAGTCAAAAGCTTGGGCATAGTCAATAAAGCAGAAGTAGATGTTTTTTTCTGGAGCTTTCTTGCTTTTCCAATGATCTAGCGGATGTTGGCAATTTGATCTCTGGTTCCTCTGCCTTTTCCAAATCCAGCTTGAACATCTGGAAGTTCACGGTTCACATACTATTGAAGCCTGGCTTGAAGAATCTTGAGCATTACTTTGCTAGCATGTGAGATGAGTCCAGTTGTGTGGTAGTTTGAACATTATTTGGCATTGCCTTTCTTTGGGATCGGAATGAAAACTGACCTCTTCCAGTCCTGTGGCCACTGCTGAGTTTTCTAAATTTGCTGGCGTATTGAGTGCAGCACTTTCACAGCATCATCTTTTAGGATTTGAAATAGCTCAACTGGAATTCCATTAGCTCCACTGGCTTTGTTCATAGTGATGCTTTCTAAGGCCCACTTGACTTCTCATTCCAGGATGTCTGGCTCTAGGTGAGTGATCACTCCATTGTGGTTATCTGGGTTACGAAGATCTTTTTTGTATAATCCTTATATCTATTCTTGCCACCTCTTCTTAATATCTTCTGCTCCTGTTAGGTCCATACCATTTCTGTCCTTTATTGCGCCCAACTTTGTATGAAAAGTTCCCTGGCTGTCTCTAATTTTCTTGAATAGAAATTCTCTTGAATAGATCTCTAGTCTTTCCCATTCTATTGTTTTCCTCTATTTCTTTGCATTGATCACTGAGGAAGGCATCCTTATCTCTCCTTGCTAGTCTTAAGACCTATTCTAATTGCTGATACATTGCAAAAGAGCAGATCACTCATTCTTCAGTCTTTACCAGAGAAGAACTTTTGTGTTAGTTACTCAGTCATGTCTGAGTCTTTGCCATTCCATGGACTGTAGTCTGCCAGGTTTTTCTGTCCATAGGATTCTCCAGTCCAGAATACTGGTGTGGGTTGCCATCCCCTTCTCCAAGAAGACCTTGTATATGAGAGCAATCTATATATGTTTGATTAACTAGATCAAGCAGTCTAGTAGTTAGCATCTTCTAAATATCCATACCATCACTGGCAAATAACAATGGAATGTCAGTAAATTCTGAAAATCACTAAAGAAAAAAAAAAATACAATACTATCCAGATCCAGATCAGTCGCTCAGTCGTGTCCGACTCTGTGCGACCCCATGAACTGCAGCACGCCAGGCCTCCCTGTCCATCACCAGCTCTCGGAGGTCACCCAGACTCACACCCATCGAGTCAGTGATGCCATCCAGCCATCTCATCCTCTGTCGTCCCCTTCTCCTCCTGCCCTCAATCCCTCCCAGCATCAGAGTCTTCTCCAATGAGTCAACTCTTCGCATGAGGTGGCCAAAGGACTGGAGTTTCAGCTTTAGCATCATTCCTTCTAAAGAAATTCCAGGATTGATCTCCTTCAGAATGGACTGGTTGGATCTCCTTGCAGTCCAAGGGACTCTCAAGAGTCTTCTCCAACACCACAGTTCAAAAGCATCAATTCTTTAGCGCTCAGCCTTCTTCACAGTCCAGCTCTCACATCCATACATGACCACAGAAAAGACCATAGCCTTGACTAGGCGAACCTTTGTTGGTAAAGTAATGTCTCTGCTTTTGAATATGCTATCTAGGTTGGTCATAACTTTCCTTCCAAGGAGTAAGCGTCTTTTAATTTCATGACTGCAGTCACCATCTGCAGTGACTTTGGAGCCCAGAAAAAGAAAGTCTGACACTGTTTCCACTGTTTCCCCATCTATTTCCCCTGTAGTGATGGGACCAGTTGCCATGATCTTCGTTTTATGAATGTTGAGCTTTAAGCCAACCTTTTCACTCTCCACTTTCACTTTCATCAAGAGGCTTTTTAGCCCCTCTTCACTTTCTGCCATAAGAGTCGTGTCATCTGCATATCTGAGGTTATTGATATTTCTCCCAGCAATCTTGATTCCAACTTGTGTTTCTTCCAGTCCAGCATTTCTCATGATGTACTCTGCATATAAGTTAAATAAACATGGTGACAATATGCAGCCTTGATGTACTCCTTTTCCTATTTGGAACCAGTCTGTTGATCCATGACCAGTTCTAACTGTTGCTTCCTGACCTGCATACAGATTTCTTAAGAGGCAGATCAGGTGGAAGAAAAAAAAAAATACAATACTATACTCAAATGTAAAGTTGGAGGGACTTCCCTGGCAGTCTAGTGGTTAAGATCCTTTGCTTCCACTGTAGAAGGCATGGGTTCGATCCCTGGCTGAGGAACTAAGATTCCAACGATTGTGCCATGTGGCCAAAAGAAAACAAAAAAATGCAAGAAAAATTTCAGGAATTCCCTGGCAGGTTCAATGGTTAGGACTTGGCACTTTCACTCCTGGGACTCAGATTCAATCCTTGGTCAGCGAACTAAAATCCCATAAGCCAGGCAGATGGCAAAAATAAAAATAAAAAAGCAGAAGTTGGGAAACCAAAAATATTAACACTAAAGGCAGAACTGCCAAATGTCTCTCCTCTCTTCACTCACTAATTCAATTATGGAAAAGCTGGATATCATCACTCTTTCTTCTTTAGGTCTAGAAACATGCTTCATATTCATGCAATTTACTTACCATAATTAAACTCAATTTATCCAGGCTCAATATTCAGAGAACTACAGTATTAAAGTCTCTGTTGCTAAACTTTGTTAGAATGCTGTTTTAGTTAATTTTATATTCTTGATATTTAAAGAATGCTTAAAAAAAAAAAAGAACCCCATAGATGATCAATTTGGAAACAATTTTAGTTTCATAAAATGTGCCTAATATTAAAACCAGATTGATAGAATTAGGTCAGTGTTTGGAGGATGGGAGAAATAAGTATTGATCGCTAGGGAAAAAAATATGAATAAGATAAAATCTCCACGGGCTTCTCTGGTGGCTCAGTGGTAACGAATCTGTCTACCAATGTAGGAGACATGGGTTCAACCCCTGGTTTGGAAAGATCCAACACGCCGCAGGATAACTAAACTTGTGTGCCACACCTACCGAACCTGTGCTCTAGAGTCCAGGAACTGCAACTACTGGGCTCAGGTGCCACAACCACTGAAGCCCAAGTGCTCTAGAGTCTGTGCTCCACAACAAGAGAGGCCACACAATGAGAGCCTGCCCACCACAGCTAGAGAAAGCCCGAGTGCAGCAATAAACAACCAGCACAGCCAAAAATACACACAAAATAAATACAATTACAAAATGATAAATAAATAAAATCTCTGCCCTCCTGTGGCTCCTTATATAGTTGTAGTTGTTATTGTTTAGTCCCTAAGTTGTGTCCAACTCTTTTGTGATCCCATAGACTGTAGTCTTCCAGGCTCCTCTGTCCATGGGATTTCCCAGACAAGAATACTAGAGTGGGTAGCCATTTTCTTCTCCAGAGGATCTTCCTGACCCATTGGACCCACCAGGGAATTCCTGAAATTTTTCTTGCATTTTTTTTTTTCTTTTGGCCATGTGCCACAACAAGGATCTTAGTTCCTCAACCAGGGATCAAACCCACGCCTTCCTGACTCCCATCTCCTGCATCAGCAGGCAGGTTCTTTACCACTGAGCCACCAGGCAATCCCTACCATGTAATAGGGCTTCTCAACCTCAGAACTATTGATATTTTGGACCAAAAAATTATTTGTTGTAAGAAGCTGTCCTGCAGATTGTAAAATGTTTAATGGAATCCCTTGCCCACATCCACTAATGCCAGTAGCACTTCCTTAATTTTGAGAAGCAAAAATTTTGAGAAGCAAAAACATATATCTCCTAGGAAATAAAACTGCCCCAGTGTAGAATTATTGTCATGCAGGAAGACATGTGCATCCTTAAAACTGCAGAGATTTCAGCATCGTCTTTAGACCACCAGTTCACATTTAACAATACTATTGGATGTAAGAAATGTAGAAAACCTTGAGTTAATTGTAAACTGAGTCCCAAACACAACAAACAGTAAGTATTTGATATTAATTTCCCTATTCAAAGATGGATGGAACAAAAGGTAGAATATTTGTACTTTCTGGGGGCTTGAATCAGCCTCTAAGTATTCATTAATTGAGTTCTTTGCATACAGAACTTAGCTAAGCATGAGGAAGATAGAAGTTATATAGTTCTATATACAATGAAAATCTCCTTGAGCAGCAGAAATAATAGAATTAAGTTAAAAGTCATCTTAGAAATTATCTACCTAATCCTGTTTTTTTTTATATGAGAAAAATAAGATCCAGAAAAGTGAGAAAGGCATTATGATCCAAGGACATCTACCTAGTAAATAAACTTGGGCTAAAACATATGTGTCTTGGCTACTACTCAATAATGTAGGGCAATACCAGTTATACATTCCATGGAATACTCCAGGCCAGAATACTAGAGTGGGCAGCCGTTCCCTTCTCCAGGGGATCTTCCCAACCCAGGGATAGAACCTAAGTCTCCCGCATTATAGGTGGATTCTTCACCAGCTGAGCCACCAGGGAAGCCAAGGACACCTGCCTAGTAAATGAACTTGAACTAAAACATAAGTGTCTTGACTCCCACTCAGAAACGTGGGGCAATACCAATTATTTTGCCTGCATGCTCAGTTGTGTTCAATTCTTTGCGACCCTATGACTGTAGGGTCATAGGGACCCTATGACTGTATGCGACTGTAGCTGGCCAGGCTCCTCTGTCCATGGAGTTCTCCATGCAAGCATACTAGAATGGGTTGCCATTTCCTCCTTCATGGAATCTTTCTGACCCAAGGATCAAACGCACATCTCCTGCATTGACAAGCAGGTTCTTCACCACTGTGCCACCTGGAAAGTCTGATTAGTTAACTGCTAAATAGAGAAAGATTCCAAGTTCTGGAGGCAATCAGAGTGAAAGAAAACTCAGTAATGGCTGAAATAGTTAGAGAAGGCAGCAAAGAAGAGGAGGGACTCAAGCCAGGCCTTGAAGATTACAGGTGGCTTCAGGGAAGGGCCTGTGATATTTTCCCCATGGCCTTGGTGCCAAGCTGGGAATGACATGAGAGGAGACAGAGAGGCAAGACAGCATCTGATATGAGCCAGGAACTGAGTTCATGCAAGGAAAACCAGAAATCAGATTTGGGACCATTTTCAAAATAATTCTGAAGAATCCCAGACTACCTTCCTTTCTGGGGCTGTCCCCACTTTTTGTTTTTCTATCTCCAACTGTGAACACCCTACTGGCCCATACAGGGCCCTTGGGACCAGCTTTACTAGAGGTAGAAGGCATCCCCAAGTTTTCAAGCACCCTTGAAACTTCCCAGCACCCAAAGTTATCATCTTTATGATTCAAATTATGAACTCAAAAAAATACACACCAAAGTACTAGGAACAGAAACAATCCTTGTGCTTCTAAAACGAAAACTTTCATCACCTCTTTCCCTTTAGTATTTGATCCTGAACATTGGAATGGACTTGATTCCTTTTGCCTTACGCAAGCTAAATCCCCTCTGAATCAAGGGATGAGTCTGGATTCAGTGAATGGATTATTTAAATCATAAGAAAAGTTAACCTGATTATATGGTTATATGAACCTGAATTAATGCCATACCATAAACAAATAAACCTCAAGCATGAAAATTTCATCAAAACCTGAAAAAGATCCACGACAAGACATTTTCAGGAAAGAACAGAGTCAGCTCACTAATATTGACGGCTTCTCAGGAGGATTACTGGGGGAAAACAAATAGAGAGAGAAGCCATACCTCACCCTTTAAATTCATTAAGCATGGAGATGATGGTTCTAATGTGTGTGTTCATGGGGGAAATGTACATTTCTCATGCAGAAAATGAGAGAAAGAGACATTCCAAGATAAAGGAGTAGCATTGATTTCAGAAGGGAAAAGTGAAGAAGGTAGCTGATGACGTTGTTGTTGTTCAGTTGCTCAGTTACATCCAACTCTTTGTGACCCCATGGACTGCAACACGCCAGGCTTACCTGTCCTTTACCATCTCCTGGAGCTTGCTTAAACTCATGTCCATTAAGTTGGTGATGCCATCCAACCATCTCATCCTCTGTTGTCCCCTTCTCCTCTTGCCTTCAATCTTTCCCAGCTTCAGGGTCTTTTCCAAAGAGTTGGCTCTTTGCATCAGGTGACCAAAGTACTGGAGCTTCAGCCTCAGCTTCAATCCTTCCAATGCACATTCAGGGTTTATATCCTTTAGGACTGACTGGTTTGATCTCCTTGCAATCCAAGGGACTCTCAGGAGTGTTCTCCAACATCACAGTTCAAAAGCATCGATTCTTCAGTGCTCAGCCTTCCTTGTGGTCCAGCTCTCACATCCATATATGATTACTGGAAAAACCATATCTTTGACTAGATAGACCTTTGTCAACAAAGTAATGTCTCTGCTTTTTAACACACTGTCTAGGTATGTCATAGTTTTTCTTCCAAGGAGCAAGCATCTTTTAATTTCATGGCTTCAGTCAGCATCTGCAGTGATTTTGGAGCCCAAGAAAATAAAGTCTGTCATTGTTTCCATTGTTTCCCCACTATTGGCCATGAAGTAATGGGACCAGATGCCATGATCTTCTTTTTTTGAATGTTGAGTTTTAAGCCAGATTTTTCACTCTCCTCTTTCACCTTCATAAAGAGGCTCTTTAGTTCCTCTTCACTTTCTGCCATAAAGGTGGTGTCATCTGCATATCTGAGGTCACTGATATTTCTCCTGGCAATCTTGATTCCAGCTTGTACTTCATTCAGCCCAGCATTTTACATGATGTGTTCTGCATGTAAGTTAAATAAGCAGGGTGACAATATACAGCCTTGATGTACTCCCTTCCCAATTTTGAATCAATCCATTGTTCCATGTAGTTCTAACTGTTGCTTCTTGATCTCCATACAGGTTTCTCAGGAGGCAGGTAAGGCAGTCTGGTGTTTCCATCTCTTTAAGAATTTTCCACTGTTTGTTGTGATCTACACAAAGGCTTTAATGTAATCAATGCAACAGAAACCTGATATAGCTCAGATTAAAAAAAAAAAAAAAAAAAAAAACAATTGTTGAGAGGCAAGTAGAGCTCCAATGCAGCTCTTAACTACTCCTGTCACCAAGTGATAACCAAGGTGAATAAGGTAGTATAGTCTTTCTCCCACTTTCTCAGGCATTTCTCAGGCAAAAGGGGCCACTAAAACATTGAGGTGCTTTTGCCTACTCTTCAAGCCTTCTAAACATATTGGCTGAAGGGAACCAACTATGTAATTACTTTTCTCTCTTAGAACCAAATTTCAGTTCTGTGGAAAAATTTTGGAGGTGAAGTCAGGACACAAATCCACAGAGGACATCACTGTTTTGTTTTGTTTTTTTTTTTGTGGTATCAAGAATCTCTTTTATTGATTATCAGAAACATTACAAACATCTAATATGAACAAATTGTAACATGACAGTGATTAGTTTGAACAATTAATACATTTCAGATATAATATTATACATATTTCAATGTTATTCTCCCCAATCATCCCACCCTCTCCCGGTCCCAGAGTCCAAAAGTCTGTTCTATACATCAGTGTCTCTTTTGCTGTCTCGTAAATAGGGTTATTTTTACCATCTTTCTAAATTCCATATATATGCGTTAGTATACTGTATTTGTATGATCCAGCAATCCCACTGCTGGGCATCAGATCAGATCAGTTGCTCAGTCGTGTCCGACTCTTTGCGACCCCATGAACCGCAGCACGCCAGGCCTCCCTGTCCATCACCAGCTCCCGGAGGTCACTCAGACTCGCATCCATCGAGTCAGTGATGCCATCCAGCCATCTCATCCTCTGTCGTCCCCTTCTCCTCCTGCCCTCAATCCCTCCCAGCATCAGAGTCTTCTCCAATGAGTCAACTCTTCGCATGAGGTGGCCAAAATACTGGAGTTTTAGCTTTAGCATCATTCCTTCTAAAGAAATTCCAGGATTGATCTCCTTCAGAATGGACTGGTTGGATCTTCTCGCAGTCCAAGGGACTCTCAAGAGTCTTCTCCAACACCACAGTTCAAAAGCATCAATTCTTCGGCACTCAGCCTTCTTCACAGTCCAGCTCTCACATCCATACATGACCACAGGAAAGACCATAGCCTTGACTAGGCGAACCTTTGTTGGCAAAGTGATGTCTCTGCTTTTGAATATGCTATCTAGGTTGGTCATAACTTTCCTTCCAAGGAGCAAGCGTCTTTTAATTTCATGGGCATATACACTGAGAAATCCAGAATTGAAAGAGACACGTGTACCCCAATGTTCATAGCAGCACTGTTTGCAATAGCCAGAACGTGGAAGCAACCTAGATGTCCATCCACAGATGAATGGATAAGCAAGCTGTGGTACATTTACACAATGGAGTATTACTCAGCCATTAAAAAGAATACATTTGAATCAGTTCTAAGGAGGTGGATGGAACTGGAGCCTATTATACAGAGTGAAGTAAGCCAGAGACATCACTGTTTATTTCAGGTATTATTCTCAACTTCTGTCTGAGTCCACTGAAGGGAGAACTATAGGCAGAAGCTGTAGGAGGTGTCTGTAAAGGGGCTCCATGAGGTGTGGGGACCTACTCAGCAAGGCGCTGACGTCCTGAATGACACGGTGTGGCCCAGAGCTAGGATGCGGAGCCTCCTCTACACCTTTGCGGGATGCATCCCTCCAACAACGTGAGGACTTTGGGAAGCATGGGGAGACTGCACTGCTAGTGGGTCCACAGCTTTCTCGGGAAGAGGGGCAGTAGTAGCAGCTGCTGGGACACTGCTGGGGCATGTCCCTCCAGGAGACCTTGTTCACACCTCAATAAATACTTGTGAGCACCCTCTGTGCCAGTTTTTCTTCTACAGTTGGGGGATACTGAAAGAAGCAAGGGCAGAAGAAAGCAATAAGAGAAATAGAACAGCCCATGAGAAATCACTGGTGCTCATCTGGAATATCCCACAGACTCCCAGAGATAACTGAGGTGAAGTGGAGCTGGAGGGCTACAGTTGAAGGCTGGAACTCTGAAGACATGGATACAATCTAGTTAAATTTTGGTTCATATTCTTACTGTGACCCCTCTGGTATGTGCACACTGGTGTATATTCACTGCGGATCCATGCATATTGGATAAGGAAGGGCTGGAAGGAAATATACCAAAATGGTAACAGCTGTTGTTTATGGGCAGTAGGATTATGAATATTTTTATATGATTTCACATAATATTATCTATTTCCCAAATGTTCTGTGGTGATATATATTATTTTTATTATTAGAAGCAGAAAAAAAATTTGGTGAAAGAGTAGGTGGTACTACCCTGTCATTAATTTAATTTGCTTTGGATAGCATGATTCTCTATGGGAAACTCTGACCATGCTGGAAATTTAGAAGAGGTGTATTTCACGACAAACCTACAGAAACAATAGGTCAAATCAAACGTGTTTCTAAACAATATTATAGATACAAGAATTGACAAATTTATCTGCTACTGATTTGTAATTATATGTCTAATCTTATTGCATTTTTTTATTCCTTCCAGCAAAGTAAATTTTACCAGAAATGAAAAACAAGAAGGTAATTACCTCTTTCTGGGAACAATCATAAAAATAAGCTCTGTAATTTCTCAGACGGTCAAGTCTACATCAATAAGTAGATAATTAATTGAATTCTTCAGATAACTCAAGAATTTTAACATCACATCTTTGCCCTAGTGTTTCTATAAAAAGATGAAATGGTTTACATGGGTGTCTTGTTCTGTTTTCTGTTACCATAAATATGGCAGTTCTAGTTCATTTGTAAGGAATTCTCCTTGAAACATCTGGCCTTCAAAAGTTTAGTGTTATCTTCAAAGCAGCCATGCACCTTCATGTTTTATGCTGTTCAGTTGCCCAGTCGTGTCCGACTTTTTGTGACCCATGGACTGCAGTTCGAGGCCTCCCTGTCCATCACCATGTTTGCCCAAGTTCATGTTCATCGCATTGGTGATGCCATCCAGTGATCTCATCCTCTGATGCCCTCTTCTCCTTCTGTCTTCAATCTTTCCCAGCATTAGGGACTTTTCCAATGAGTCGTCTGTTTGCATCAGATGACCAAAATACTGGAGCTTCAGCTTCAGCATCAGTCCTTCCAGTGAGTATTTAGATTGACTGGCTTAATCTCCTTGCTGTCCAAGGGACTTTAAGAAGTCTTCTCTAACACCACGGTTCGAAGGCATCAATTCTTTGGCATTCTGCCTTCTTTTCGGTCCGGCACTCACAAGCATATGTGACCAGTGGGAGGACCACCATCTTGACTATATGGATCTTTGTAGGCAGAGTAATGTCTCTGCTTTTCAACACACCGTTTAGATTTGTCATTGCTTTCCTGCCAAGAAGTAATCACCTTCTGATTTCATGACAGCGGTCACCATCTGCAGTGATTTTGGAGCCCAAGAAGAGGAAATCTGTCACTACTTCCATCTTTCCCCCTTCTATTTGCCATGCAGTAATGGGGCTGGATGCCATGATCTTAGTTTTTTAATATTTAGTTTTAAGCCAGCTCTTTCACTCTCCTCCTTCACCCTCATCAAGAGGCTCTTTAGTTCCTCTTCAGTTTCTGCCATTAGAGTGGCATCATCTGCATATCTGAGGCTGTTGCTGTCTCTCCCATCTATCCTGATTCTGGCTTATAATTCATCCAGCCCAGCATTTTTCATGATGTGCTCAGCACATAGGTTAAACAAACAGGGTGACAATAGACAGCCCTGTTGTACTCCTTTCTTGATCTGGAACCAATCAGTTGTTCCATACAGGGTTCTAAGTGTTGCTTCTTGATCCACAAATAGGTTTCTCAGGAGACAGGTAACATGGTCTGGTATTCCCATCTCTCTAAGAGCTTTCCACAGTTTTTCATGAAATATAACAAAAAATATAATGTTTTATATTTTATATATAAATGTTGTAGTCTCCTGGAGAACTTTAATTCACCCTAGTATCTGATACAATTGGTATTCTTTATTAATAAAAAAAAATGAGAAATTTTATCCAGTAGTTTTCCCCGCTTTGGTAAAGAGTCCACCTGCGATGCAGGAGACCTGGGTTCGATTCCAGGGTTGGAAGATCCCCTGGAGAAGGGAAAAGGCCACCCACTCCAGTATTCTGACCTGGAGAATTCCATGGACTGTATAGTCCATGGGGTCGCAAAGAGTCAGACACAACTGAGCAAACTTCAGTTACTTCACTTTCCCCCTTTAGACCTAATTGCAATTTTTTTTTAATGGAAATTAATTTTCCTAAAAGAAATGCAATGAGACTTTATGTCAACACAAGAAACATGTCTATATCAGGCTTAGAGAAATGAATAAGAAATAGAGATACATAGCAAGCTTGGAAAAGCCAGGGTTGAGTGGGGCATAGGAACGAGATTCCTAGAAGTGAAAGATTCTGAAAAGAGAGGTGATGGTGCTGACATACAGCATTGTCCCCAAACGGGTCACTAATCACTGCCTGATAATGATCTTCATGGCAGCTATGCACCTGAATCGCTACTCCCAGAAAATAAATTATAAATGCTGTGTTGGTTCAATCAAGCCTTCAACAGAGTTCATCCAAGACCTTCAAAGAATTGCTAAGGAGGTTTATTTTGTCCACAAAACATTCATGACTCCAATATAAACACCAGAGCAAACTCACCAGGCTTCAGAGGCAAGAATGTCTCCATCACGAAGAAAGGGTGCTCCAGGTGTTCTAGCCGTGGAAACATATATACATGGCTACCTATGTATACTTTGTCCTGGAAGCCCAGATCTTGGGATTCGTTGTGCCTTCCAGACCCAAATGGTTAAGAGTAAACTTTGAAGGGAGAAAGTTTAAAGGTTCACTGGGAATCTTTGATGCGTTACAGACCTTCCTGTAGCCCAAGTTTCCTTTCCTGCTAAGATCTGGGAAATCTAAAAGAATAGTTGTGAAGGGCACCACAGATCACAGTCAATGTACAGAAAGCTTGATGGTTGGTTCTTTCTACTACATTGAAAATGTGGGAACTCTCCAATCTGTTTTTTCGATCAGTCTCAGCCTGCCTGGGACGCCAGGCAGAGCCAGTGGGAAGACATAAGGTACTGGGGAGTTCTCCCCTCCCTAATGCAGATAAACCAACTTGGATTCTCAATATACTTCTAAATCTTGCCAAATAAGCTGTTCTGCCTGAGTAGCAATCCAACAACCTTACTGTAAAAGTGCATACACTTTTCCACATTGCAAATACCATGCAGCTAAAAACGCAAGCCCTTCAATGATTGTCAAATCACATGAGAGGATAGGGATGGCATTCATGTTGAATTACAATTCATCATCTCTATGGTACTTGCCAAGGCTTTCTCATTGTTTCCACTTCTTTTCTTTTTTCTCTTGGGGAGAGAGGGAACAGAAAAAATATACTTTGGCTTTTTCCCACTTAAAATGAGGAACCCAGGTCTAAGTAAACAGTGTATCTTAACACTTCTCTTGCTTTCAAGAGAGAAAAACAAGTGGAAAACTATTAAATACATCTGGAAAGAAGAAGAATTCTTCCCTTGTAAGCTGAACTCTGACTGGAACAAGAATAGTCATACAACTGGAAAAATTATTTTGACCCCTACTATCAAGCTAAATTAGCAGATCATCTAGAAAATATGTTCAGTGTCAAAATATGCAATGGCACTCACCAGTTGGAGTTATTAAGATTTGGGTCACATTTCCTAGTCTAGATTGCTGGGAGTCAACAATTCTCTTATGGGGGCTCTCTTAGGTAGCCAAGTCCGTCTTGAGGTTGAGGCAGGTGAACTTGATGCCGTTAACTAGCCATAAATGTTCTTGTGTGAGTGGATCAACCTCTCTGAGCTTTGGCTTCTTCATCCATAAGTTGATGATAATAATAGTATCTTCCTCATTAGTTGTACTACTGTATGTAAAGTAGTCAACACAGTTATTGTTGTTTACTCAGTCATGTCCGACTGTTCGCAACCGCTTGGACAGTACCCTGCCAGTGCCCTTGTCAATGGAATTTTTCAGCCAAGAATACTGGACTGGGTTGTCATTTCCTTCTTCAGGGGAGATTCCTCACCCAGGGATCGAACCTGCATCTCCTGTGTTGCAGGTGGATTCTTTACGACTGAGCCACCTGGGAAGCCCCAGTCAACACAGTGCACAGCACTTGATAAGAACACAAGCACACGTTAAAGCCAGCGTCAACAAATTCGTGGTTCACGGGGCACTAGTTTTTGTAAATTTTTACTGGAACACATTCATATTCATCATTTACATGTTGTCTATGATTCTTCTCTATTTACAATAGCTTTGAGTAGTTGTAACAGAGACCATGTAGTCTATAAGCTGAAAATATTTGCTCCTTGGCTCTTTCCAGAGTTTCCCAATCCCAATTCCTGAATAAACAATAAAAAATTACTATTATGATAGTGATATCTCAATTTTCTTTCTTCTTTTTTTGGTATAGAGAGGAATTGATTTTCAAAGAAGTATAGCAACTTAGTGAAAATCACCCAGCAAGGTGGTGACAGGAATTCTCTTTTCCCCATTTCCACCCTATATTCCTTCTTGTACTTTAAAGAACTTAAGTTCTTTAAGAACTTTGAAAGAGGTAATTTCTTTCAGGAAGCTTCTTGAGTTTCCCATAACACAGTTGCTAGTTTTTGTCAACTGATTGTCTTTCAATTCAAATTGAACTTACTAAAATCAAACATTGGGATTTTCCTAGCAGTCCAGTGGATAGGACTCCATGCTTCACTACAGGGGGTGCAAGTTTGATCCTTGGTCAGGGAATTAAGATCCCACATGCCTACAACATGGCCAAAAGAAATGAAAATTATAAAAATAAAATTAATAAAATCAAACATTATCATTTGGGACTTTGGTGATAATAAAAAGTTGTACACTGTTTAGTTCATCTCAACAGCCCTACCCCAAAATAATCTTGATAAAAATTTGGCCCAGAGAGCCCCCACACTGTGCCTATCTCTCTCTGAGATCAGCTTGCTTTGAAGTCAATGTGCACAGAAATCATCCTCAGGGGGAGTGTCCCTGGGCTGGAGCCTTGGCCTCTGAAAGTAAGTTCAATAAAAGCCTCAGGGTCACCCAAGTTATCAGTCAGTTCGCAGGTTACACACTGAGGAGCACAGACAAACTGGCAGCTACAAATTCGTTTTCCAGAGAGACAGTTAAACTACAAAAAGTATTTTACTTCTACAACACCCTGGCTCACTTACGGATAAGCTCTAAAGAGACTCTTTTACAAAGTGAATTTGATGTGTAGCTTTGTTCTCGTCCCTTCTATCCCCTGCACTCTTGCTATTAAAATAAAAAGTAAAATTTGAACTAAAGCATTAAAAAGGGAAAGCATATGCAAGTAACTCAAGAGAGAAATGGTGAATAAGCAGGATTTCCGACTACTTTATCACTGAGGTTGAAGACAGATAGTATCAGAACATGCATAAATGGCTTCTCCCAGTGCACTGTGTTGTCTACCCTTCCTCTATGTAACCCTCACAAAGCTATTTTGTTACAAACAAGAAACTTGCACAAACAGAATTATTTTTCTCACCCAGATGTTATGTTGGTTTATTTGCATAGATGCAATATCCTTTGTTGATCTAAAGATAAATTTCCAAACTATACTAAAAGTCACATAGTATGAAAGCACTTAACGAATTAAAAAATTATGCTTTAGGGTTTGGAGTTGACAAAAAATAGCAACTAAATTTGAACTGTTGAAGATTTTTGTTGTTAATTATTTTGACTATTTAACATCTTATTCAATTCAAGCTAAACGCATTTCCTTCTTTCTTAAACGGCTCTGGGATTGAGAGCAAGTCTCAACTTGAGGCAGAATTTTATGGCCAATTTACAAACGCCTGACAAAGTTTATAATGTGAATGCCAACGTCATGTTAACACAAACACATAACCATCATTAGTATGATGTAATCACACTATCTCTTATGTGTGAAATAAATTTTTTCCAGTAATATGTATGAGTTTATGAAATTCCCCGTTGAAATAAAGCACATTTGCTGGTTATTTACTGTGAATAGCCAGTATTTCTATATCAAGGGGATAGAGGGAATATAGAAACTCAATCAGCACATGCCTGAGAGATGCAAACACAGGTGATGGCCAGCTTGTCTGGTTTCCTCATTGAAACCAACTGGAATCTTCCCACAACAAGCAACTTCCATTGTGTAAGTATTAATTCATCAAAGGGATTAAAAAAGAGGGAGAAAAAGGCTGAAGTCTGACCACATAAAATAGGAAAAATACCATAATATTCCAGTTGTCCCACACAAGGAAGATATAAAATAAAACTGAAAATAGCTTCAGGGAGATATTATATAGATCCTGGTGTTCCTTCATGTTGGAGTTGAGCAGGAAAAAAAAAATGGGGAGAATACAAGATCTGGTTCTTGAATTCACAGAGCCCCATCCCAGCTACCTTGGTATTGGTTCAGTGTTTTCCCATTTTCTTATCTTTGGCAGGACCTCTCTGACCATTTCTTATCTTCTGGAAAATAGATCAGTCCTATTATTTACTACCACAGAAGTTAACCCATGGCCCACTCTCCTTTCTGTTCTGTCTTTTAAATTCTAAGCTTGTCCACTTTCTCAGTTCATCTCCCCACAAAGAGCTTTTCCTGGGAGGGTGTGTGCATTCACTTTTTCTTACTGTCATCATTTTAATAGTTCACAGTAATATAGTACTTTCCATTTTCCACACTCTTTCAAACATCCCATAGCACCCCTATGCTGTAGTATTATTATTCTCAATTTATTCAGGAAATGAAGCAAGTTTTAACAGACTCACCTTTTATATATATGATCCATTTCCAGTCCCATCCCAACAAAAGCCCCACCAGGCTCCTCATTTATAAGCATTACATAAATGACTTTCTCATATAAGCACATTTATTCCTTTTGACAGCAAAGCTCCATTTACCCAGTTGGTAAGAAATCCCACTCAAAAAACTTACATGTTATACAGGATAGTCAATGCAAGTTACTTATTCTTGAAGGGTCAAATATAAATGTCAATATCTGTTATTTTATAATTATGTAATATAGTTTTCTCTCTTTGAGTCTAGCAATTTTCTTCCTTATTCCTTTCAAGCTATTTGCTGCCACTTCCTATTTTAATGGGCCTGCTTCTTACAGTCCCATCTGTCTCAAATACCCTGGAGTCATCAAACTAATAATTAGACGACTATGTTTATTAAAAACTGCATGTTAAGACTTCTCTGGTGGGGCAGTGGTTGGGAAACTGCCTGCCAATGCAGGGCACATGGGTTCAGTCTCTAACCTGGGAAGATTCCAGGTGATATAGAGAGTCTGTGCGCTGCAACTAAAGATTCCATGTGACACAAGACTCATGAACTGCAACTAAGACTCCAGGCAGCCAAATAAAAAAGTCTTTTTTATCAAAAACAAAAAACTGCATGTTAGGTAAGATTCAAGGAGAAGGCAATGGCAACCCACTCCAGTACTCTTGCCTGGAAAATCCCATGGGTGGAGGAGCCTGGTGGGCTGCAGTCCATGGGGTCGCTAAGAGTCGGACACGACTGAGCAACTTCACTTTCACTCTTCACTTTCATGCATTGGAGAAGGAAATAGCAACTCCTCCAGTGTTCTTGCCTGGAGAATCCCAGGGACGGGGGGAGCCTGGTGGGCCGCCATCTATGGGGTCACACAGAGTCGGACACAACTGAAGTGACTTAGCAGGTAAGATTCAATGGATGGCATAGGAATTATTGTTAATAGGTTTGGTGCAGAGATCTCAATTATGTCACTTTTCAAAGAAAGCCCTTTTCAATTTTTCCATCCAGGACCATGTTAAAAAATGAAAACCTGAGGTTGCCCAAGTCTAAACTTCAGCTAATCTAAGTGTTTGTGAACTTTGATTCCCATTTTCCTTCACATCTACCCAGTTTCTTGTATCCTCCTAGGACTTACCTACAGACAGTTCTCAAAACAGAGTAAGAATCTATGAATAATATTACTTTTTTGCCCAGTGTTATTGGTATTACATTAAACCACAGCAATTTTAACAATATACTCCAGATACACAAAATTACTTTGAGTAATAGTTCAATGAGAAAATGGGGGGAAAATCAAAGCCGATAACTAATGCAAAAACAAAGCATTACTTACTTTAAGGAGAGGAAAGTTCACTGGAATGGAAGTCAAGAAATCTGATTTTAATGCTAACTAGCTATGTGATCTTAGCTAAATCACTTGATATATCTAGTTCAAATAGTCTATTTTTGCTTTTAGTTAACTGACATGATTGAACAATATGAATTTTAAGGTTCCATTCAGTTTCCCAAATACTCTGGCATCCAGAGTTTGACAAGCGAAATCTGTGAAGTGTGTGACATCTAGTGGCTTCTAAGTTTATGTACATCCTGACTACCTAACAATTTCAATGAAGTTACTGTGGATCACTACATTTTTACACATATACATATTTAGAATTTTAAAAGACAGAGCACTCTAAAGCATCATCTAGTTCAGCGTCCTCATTTTACACTCATGACAGCGGAACCAAGAGTGATCATATTCCTGCTTAATTAAGGACCCACAACTAGAGTTTACCCAAAGTCTGTTGATTCTAAATCCAGTGTGTTTGTCTTCTTTATTTTTATGTTCCCCACAAATGCCAAAGATGGCAAGAAATAATCCTATAAAAGATCAAGAAGGATTTTATTCCTTTATACAAGATTATGTCAGTGAAAAATTAATCAGTTGATCTAAGAAAGAAATGGAAAATTTTATTCAAGCCAAATTGAGGATTATATCCTAAAACAGCCTTTCAGAAAGCTCGGAAAACTATTTTGCATGTTAGAAGTCAAAGCACAGCTATATATGTTTTTGAGACAGCCTGTACCTTAAATGGGGCTTCCCAGGTGGCAGTAGTGGTAAAGAACCTCCCTGCCAATGCAGGAGACATAAGAGACATAGGTTCGATCCCTGGGTCAGGAAGATCCCCTGGAGAGGGGTATGGCAACCCACTCCAGTATTCTTGCCTGGAGAATCCCAAGAGCAGAGAAGCCTAGCAGGCTACATTCCATGGGTTACAAAGAGTCGGACACGACTGAAGCAACAGCACACACACACATACATTAAATGAGTTATGCATGCCTGGTGGCTCAGACTGTAAAGAATCGGCCTGCAATGCAGGACACCCAGATTAGATCTCTGGGTCAAGAAGATTCCCTGAAGAAGGGAATGGCTACCCACTTCTTGCCTGGAGAATTCCGTGGAGAGAAGGGCCTGATGGGCTACAGTCCATGGGATCGCAGAGTTGGACACAACTGAGCGATTAAGCACACACACATGCACAGTAAATGACATGGATAGTTTGCACAGTCCAAATCTGTAAATACAAAGTGGCAGATCATCATGACCCTTTACAAGATTGTAAGCAGATAGGTGGTGGCGGGGGACCTCCCCTGAGGAAGGGAACCAGAAATGGCTTTCTTGACAAAAGAGTATCCATTTTGGCCTAAGCCAGTTTTGTGATCTAAGCCTGAACACAATGCTTGCCCTTGAATAGGTCAAAGTAATAAATGATTTTAAGGGAGGGAATGCAGAAACTAAGGAAGAGCAGTCAAGAAACAATAGTGTAAGCTTGGGTCAGGGTCCTGGTTCCACAAGGGACATACATAACATATCTTTAAGGTCTACAGGAGCTTAGGCCCCCACCCAGGCAGAGGATGGCATTATGACTTCAGTCAACCTTTGCCCGAGTTCTATGCTGAATTCTCCTCTGCTCAAGCCTCTTCATGACTATGCATGTTATTGTTATTGTTTAGTTGCTAAGTCCTGTACTACTCTTTACCACCCATTGGACTATAACCCACCATGCTCCTCTGTCCATGGGATTTCTCAGACAAGAATACTGGAGTGGGTTGCCAATTCCTTCTCCAGGAACCTTAGCTTAAAAAATCCCAAATTTGGGGATTTCCATAGTAATTCAGTGGCTATGACTCCATGCTCTCAATGCAGGGGCCCAGGGTTCAATGCCTGGTCAGGGAACTAGATCCCACATGCTGCAACTAAGACCCAGCTCAGCCAAATTAATTTTAAAATAAGAAGGGAGTTTGGAGGAGAATGGAGACAGGTATATGTATGGCTGAGTCCCTTAACAGTTCACCTGTCTGGGGAGACACTGTTTTGGTAGACATCCTCAGAGTTCAAACTCCTTACTTCCTTCAAGCAAATCCTTCCTTCTCTTGATCTTCGGCTTGGTGTGTCTACTGGCTCGATACCCACCGAGAATACAGTTAGGTAAAAGTTCAAAAAGATGCTCTTTTTGCATCAAGAAATTTGCTCTTTTTGGTTGAACCAGTATTTCTGCCAATAAAGAGGTTTCAGTTCAGTTCAGTCACTCAGTCATGTCCAACTCTTTGCAACCCCATGGACTGCAGCACGCCAGGCTTCCCTGTCCATCACCAACTCCCAGAGCTGCTCAAACTCATGTCCATCGAGTCTGTGATGCCATAGGGAGGTTTGGTTGATGTATAATGCAATTGATGCACAGTAGAGGGGTAAGAAGAGGCCAAAGGACAGGGGAAAACATGTTATGTGTAAATGTTCCTTGCCTTAGAATGAGTTTTTATTTCACCAATCATTAAGTGTCATAGTACCTATTAGTGATTATCACGTTGTTTATAATGGTCATCTCTTTGTTTAAATTTCTCCACCAGTCATGAGATTTATGAGATTAAGAACCCCAGGTCACACTCATTTTTGTGGCCCTAGTTTTTGTTGTTCAGTGGCTAAATCATGTCTAACTCTTTGCAATCCCATGGGCTACAACATGTCAGTCTAATCTGTCCTTAACTATCCCCCAGAGTTTGCTCAAATTCATGTCCACTGAGTCAGTGATGCTATCTAACCATCTCATTCTCTTCCACCCCCTTTTCCTTTTGCTTTCAATCTTTCCAAGCATTGAGGTCTTTTCCAGTTAGTCAGCTTTTTGCATCAGGTGGCCAAAGTATTAGAGCTTCAGCTTCAGCATCAGTCTGTCCAATGAATATACAGAATTGATTTCCTTTAGGATTGACGGTTTGATCTTGCAGTCCAATGGACTCTCAAGAGCCTTTTCCAGCACCATGGTTCAAAAGCATCTTCAGTGCTCAGCCTTCTTTATGGTCCAACTCTAACTCACATACACGACAACTGGAAAAACCATAGCTTTAACTATATGGTCCTTTGTCAGCAAAGTGATGTCTTTGTTTTTTAATATCCTCTCTAGTTTTATCATAGACAAACGAGTGAAATTGAATGGTAGTTTGGTGGTCCTAATATCTAGAGTTATATTGAGCCTATCACTGATGCTTAAATATATATATTTACTACCTACCATCCACCTACCTATCAACCAAGGATTAACATATTGTCAATGTATCCTTTTTAAAATATAATGGGGAGTAATTTTATAAAATAAAAATTTAATCGTGTACTATATGTGTAGCCAAAAGAAGATAACGTTCAGATCAGATCAGATCAGATCAGTCGCTCAGTCGTGTCCGACTCTTTGCGACCCCATGAATCGCAGCACGTCAGGCCTCCCTGCTCATCACCAACTCCTGGAGGTCACTCAGACTCATCCATCGAGTCAGTGATGCCATCCAGCCATCTCATCCTCTGTCGTCCCCTTCTCCTCTTGCCCTCAATCCCTCCCAGCATCAGAGTCTTCTTCAATGAGTCAAATCTTTCCATGAGGTGGCCAAAGGACTGGAGTTTCAGCTTTAGCATCATTCCTTCCAAAGAAATCCCAGGGCTGATCTCCTTCAGAATGGACTGGTTGGATCTCCTTGCAGTCCAAGGGACTCTCAAGAGTCTTCTCCAACACCACACTTCAAAAGCATCAATTCTTTGGCGCTCAGCCTTCTTCACAGTCCAGCTCTCACATCCATACATGACCACAGGAAAGACCATAGCCTTGACTAGGCGAACCTTTGTTGGCAAAGTAATGTCTCTGCTTTTGAATATGCTATCTAGGTTGGTCATCACTTTCCTTCTAAGGAGTAAGCGTCTTTTAATTTCATGGCTGCAGACACCATCTGCAGTGATTTTGGAGCCCAGAAAAAGAAAGTCTGACACTGTTTCCACTGTTTCCCCATCTATTTCCCATGTAGTGATGGGACCAGATCCCATGATCTTCGTTTTCTGAATGTTGAGCTTTAAGCCAACCTTTTCACTCTCCACTTTCACTTTCATCAAGAGGCTTTTGAGTTCCTCTTCACTTTCTGCCATAAGGGTGGTGTCATCTGCATATCTGAGGTTATTGATATTTCTCCCAGCAATCTTGATTCCAACTTGTGTTTCTTCCAGTCCAGCATTTCTCATGATGTACTCTGCATATAAGTTAAATAAACATGGTGACAATATACAGCCTTGACGTACTCCTTTTCCTACTTGGAACCAGTCTGTTGTTCCATGTCCAGTTCTAACTGTTGCTTCCTGACCTGCATACAAATTTCTCAAGAGGCAGATCAGGTGGTCTGGTATTCCCATCTCTTTCGGAATTTTCCACAGTTTATTGTGATCTACACAGTCAAAGGCTTTGGCATAGTCAATAAAGCAGAAATATATGTTTTTCTGGAATTCTCTTGCTTTTTCCATGATCCATCGGATGTTGGCAATTTGATCTCTGGTTCCTCTGCCTTTTCTAAAACGTTATTGGATAGTTTTTCCCACTTTCTGTCAGAAAACCACTTATCTCCATTCTTCATTACACAGTGGGGGCAGGCAGTGGCAGTTTTCCTCAGCCCCAGAAGAGATTCAACACCAGAGATTCATGATCCAAACCTGGTCAATCCATTTGTCTTCCCCATTTTTCTGGGTGTGCCCATGAGCATATTTCTGGATAAGAATAACATTTGAATGAGTAGACTAAAGCATATTGCTCCTCCCTAATGAAAGTGGGGGAGAAGGCAATGGCAACCCACTCCAGTACTCTTGCCTGGAAAATCCCATGGACGGAGGAACCTGGTAGGCTGCAGTCCATGGGGTTGCTAGGAGTCGGACACGACTTTCACTTTTCACTTTCATGCACTGGAGAAGGAAATGGCAACCCACTCCAGTGTTCTTGCCTGGAGAATCCCAGGGACAGGGGAGCCTGGTGGGCTGCTGTCTATGGGGTCGCACAGAGTCAGACACGACTGAAGCAACTCAGCAGCAGCAGCAGCAGGAGACATTTTTGGTTATCACAACTAGGAGAAGAGTGCTACTGACATATAGTAGGTTGAGGCCAGGGATTCAGCTTAGCAATCTGCAATGCATAGAACAGCCCCCTACAACAAAGAGTTTTTGGCCCCAAATGTCAGTAGTGTCAAGGCTGAGAAAATCTTGCTTTAGACAGCTTTCACTATCTGAGTGAGATAACAAATCAAAGTCAAGCAGTCATTCATTTAGTCAAAATAAATTCAAGCTTCTTCATAGGTGATCAGGATCCTGTCAGGAACAGCTGACAACCATAAACTGGGTAATTTGAAGAAACTTTACTAAAAGGACTATTTCCAAAGGCATGGGCATAATGTAAGGAAATCACAGGAAACAATGCAAGATTTAAGACCAGCAATAATACCACTCTTACTCCTGAAGTGGGTATGGGAGGGAGCATTTCTCTAACCACTGAATTCAGAGAGTTGTTCAGGGGAAACATCCTGACCAGGGTATGACATTTGGTCAAGGGATATATCCTTTCCATGAAGACCCTATAAGGAAGAAACTGGGAGAATACACACTCTTTTCACTTTCCTCATCCCTTCTGATCTCCAGCTGGCACATCTCACTGGCTGAATCCAAAGGGCATTGAGAAGGGAAGATCACTTGATGAAGGTCAATGTCTTAGTCCATTCGGGTTGCTATAACAGAATACCATAGGTTGGATGGCTTATAAACAACAGAGGTTTTATTTATTTCTCACAATTCTGGAAACCAGGAAGTATAAGATCAAGGCACCTGAGGACTGAGAGCTTCATGAATGGCTGTCTTCACACTGCATCCTCACATGGCAGAAAGGGTGAGGGAGCTCTCTGGAGTCTCCTTTATAGGGACAGTACTCCCACTCATGAGGCATCCACCTTGAAGACCTAATCACTTTATGAAGGTCTCATCTTCTAATACTATCACATTAGGGATAAGAATTTCAACATCAAATTTTAGGGGGACACAAACATTCAGTTTCCAATAGTAAGCCTCCAAGTCAGACCCAGGGGAAGAGTAGGGAGTGTAATAAAAGTCATAAACTCTACAACACAGTCCATCCATTCTGACCCTCAGTATACACTCTTTTCTTTAATTCAAATGAAAATTTTGTGTCTCCAGCACATGCCAGTTGTTTCATTCTTGTTGCTATCATTCATTAATGTTCCCACATGAAAACTAAAAGTTAGCTGGCATCAGTATTCTTCATAAATGGAGAAAGCTGGAAAGGAGTGGGAAGAGAAACAGTTAAACTATATTTAGCATAACTGCTACAATTTCTACTTCAGTAGCTGTTTATTAGTCTGAAGTTAGTAATCATAGCTGTCTTCTTCCCTCACTCAAGTTCCCTTTACCTTCTGATCGTATCTCAGCTGGATTATTTATCTGGTAGGAAGATCCAAATACTTATTTCCATAGGAGATGAGCCTTGGCTGGTCTTATATTTATTGGATTGCTACAGTTTCACTCTGAATAGGACTATCTGTCATAGGAGTGTCATGAGGTACTCCAGTGACTCCCTAGGTTCTAAAGATAAGATTCATTACATCCACTATAGGGTAGAAACTCAATTCCTCACTAACAAACATGATGAGGCACCCTTGCTAGTACAGTAATGTGGGAAGTGGGGCTGGGGAAGTAAAACTAGATCCCATAAGGAGGACCAGATTTCTCTGCCTCCAGCTTCACACCACAATAACCTACTCTCTCAGGTACATTCCTAAAACAAATCTGATAGATCTAATCCTTCTGATGGCTCCTCATTGGTCCTGAAAAAAAGTCCAAACTCACTATACATAGGTCATCATCTCTAAATTCTGCCTCTCTGTCCAGGACCTTTTTTTTTAAAACCACTACCCCATTTCTTTGCGGCCCCTTTTAGATACATAATTTTAAACATCCTTTGGTTTGGTTTTGTTGTCATGTGCTAAGATCACTCTTCACTTGCAAGATTGTCATTTCATGAAGAAAGATTAGAATTATGATCCCAGTTATACTGCACATAAAAAAGAAAACAGGTAAAAGAACCTATTCATTCTTGAAAACCTTTCTGGAACAATTAACCAATAAATATGCAGTGGACATGAGTCTGAGCAAACTCTGGGAGATGGTGAAGGACAGGGAAGCCTGGTGTGCCGTAGCCCATGGGGTCGCAAAGAGTTGGACACAACTTAGTGACTGAACAACAAGAGCAAAACACAAGCTATGCATTAAAGCCTTAGTAAAGGCGGACTGGCTAATACAGTGACATAGAAAGCAATGTTTCTGATTTCAGTTAGCTTTATAAAGAATATCAGATCAGATCAGATCAGTCGCTCAGTCGTGTCTGTTTGCAATCCCATGAATTGCAGCACGCCAGGCCTCCCTGTCCATCACCAACTCCCAGAGTTCACTCAAACTCACGTCCATCGAGTCAGTGATGCCATCCAGCCATCTCATCCTCCGCCGTCCCCTTCTCCTTCTGCCCCCAATCCCTCCCAACATCAGAATCTTTTCCAATGAGTCAACTCTTCACATGAGGTGGCCAGAGTACTGGAGTTTCAGCTTTAGCATCATTCCTTCCAAAGAAATCCCAGGGCTGATCTCCTTCAGAATGGACTGGTTGGATCTCCTTGCAGTCCAAGGGACTCTCAAGAGTCTTCTCCAACACCACAGTTCAAAGGCATCAGTTCTTTGGCACTCAGCCTTCTTCACAGTCCAACTCTCACATCCATACATGACCACAGGAAAAACCATAGCCTTGACTAGACACACCTTTGTTGGCAAAGTAATGTCTCTGCTTTTGAATATGCTATCTAGGTTGGTCATAACTTTCCTTCCAAGGAGTAAGCGTCTTTTAATTTCATGGCTGCAGTCACCATCTGCAGTGATAAAAGATACAAACACTAAGATCAACATAACAACAGAAGTGCCTTCATATGCTTTCCTATGAGAGTCTGTGACTGCCAGGAAATAACCTGTGTTACAGTAATGCAGTTTGGAACAGTGGAAAAAAGACAAATTTCAGAGACAAACGGACCTGTGGTCCACCCTTAGTCCTGCTTTTACTAACTCTGTAACAGTGACCAAACCACTGAACCTCCCTAAATCTGTTTCCTCAAGGATGAGGTACCATGCAGGATAATTATGGGGATTAAATAAATTGTAGTAGTTGTTATTAGGGTGAGATTTCCACTTGGAACACAGGTGTTTAAATGCAAAGCACCTAGGCTGGAGCCCCCTGAGATGTAAATGGTCATCCTACAGCCAGGGGTCCCCTGAATGGTGAGGACCTGGGGAAGTGCTGCTCCTTGAGGGCCATGCTCAGATAAAAGAAGCAGATCACAGAGGATCCAGAGAAGGAAAGGATCCACACAGGTGAGGGAAGGAGAATATTAGAACACTGCCAAGTTGATCAAGTGCCTCTATTCGCCACCTCTGTCATTCCCCCATTTACTTTCTACAAAAGCAACTGAAAATGCTTAAAATAAGGAACATTCAGGAATTCATCTCAGGAACATACTAGAAGATAGCAGCTGAGAAGAATCACACCTCACACTCCATCTTAGAGGAAGAAAGTTCTCTGGGAAGCAAGTAGCTTCTGGCATCATAAGAGACAAGGGAACTAAGCTGAGTCCTGTGGGCCTGCACAGAAAAAGGGAGAGGCAAGAAACACTGAAAATATGACCCTTCGTTGCCACGAAGCACATTAAGTTCCCCAATATTTGATTAACTTCCAAAAATATATATATACCCAAGAAATGCTCTAGATACAAATATTAGTTATAAATTTGCTAAGGTCTTATGCTGGGTATTGAGAAACGGTAAGATCTAGATGGATCTGAAAGAATAAGTTCATGACCAAGTGAGCAAGGCCAAGACACAGAAAAACACTGTCACCTCTCCTGGGGTTCATCCATTTCACTGGAATTTACAAGGACAGAGAAGAAACAAACTGGAAAGTTACTAGGGTCTAAGTGGTGAAAGTCCTTTAATGCTAGGATAAAGACAACCTTAAAGGACTTTCACCACTTAGACCCTAGTAACTTTCCAGTTTGTTTCTTCTCTGTCCTTGTAAATTCCAGTGAAATGATGAACCCCAGGAGAGGTGACAGTGTTTTTCTGTGTCTTGGCCTTGCTCACTTGGTCATGAACTTATTCCTTCAGATCCATCTAGATCTTACCGTTTCTCAATACCCAGCATAAGGCCTTAGCAAATTTATAACTAATATGCTAGGATAAGGACAACCTTCGGAGAAGGCAATGGCACCCCACTCCAGTACTCTTGCCTGGAAAATCCCATGGATGGAGGAGCCTGGTGGGCTGCAGTCCATGGGGTCGCTAAGAGTCGGACACGACTGAGCAACTTCACTTTCACTTTTCCGCTTTCATGCATTGGAGAAGGAAATGGCAACCCACTCCAGTTTTCTTGCCTGGAGAATCCCAGGGGCAGGAGAGCCTGGTGGGCTGACGTCTATGGGGTCACGCAGAGTCAGACACGACTGAAGTGACTTAGCAGCAGCAGCAAGGACAACCTTTGCTCTAGGCAATGAAAAGTCATTGTAAGGTTCTCAGCAAAGAAGAGAGATGACAAAACTGAAGATTAATTCGGGGGATTTTTTAGGATAGTCCCTAATGAATCTAGATGAAACCGCAGAGAGTAATTAGCCAGAATATTCATTTCCCAAACATGACTAACTTTTATAGCCCTTCAGAGTTTGCAAAGTACATCTAGTTTCATTGTATTCTCCCAAAAAGTTCCAGAATTGTGTTATTCTTATCCTCATTTTATAGCCGAGGAACACAAAGACATCAGACAGGCTCTGGAAGGATCTTCCTGAGAGAGTTGCTGCTTCAGTTTTTCCATGCACTAAACATTAGGCCGGGGCATTCTGTCAAGTGTTGTCAAATGGAATAATATTTGCTCTCTACAGTCTTTTTCAGCCAATGTTCCAGATAGCAGACAGACAGCAAGGATACACACAGACTACAGAGCACTGCTGTATGGTAGGACTAGGACTGGTTAGTTTTAGAACTAGGTCTAAGTATCCAGAGCTTCATCAGTTGTCCAAAATTCCACTCCTCTCTGCAGAGTTTTGGAATTGTATTTAAAAGTGTGGAGGGAGTAACTTTTTTGACTTCCGTGGTTTATCCAGATGTTTCACCAGCTATGTGATCTTAAGTAGAATTTTGACTGTTAAAAACTTTTTTAAAATTAGTACATGTTATTGACCAACATAGGTTTTTATTACAATAGGTCTTTATTACAAAGAGACTATGTTCTTTCATAAAACTGCAGTAGAGAAACAATTCAATTAAATTATTGCAAACCCAAAGGTGAAAAAAGTAATTACATTTTTAAAACCCCTGTGTCTGAAGTCTCAGTCTCTGGGAAGCAGGTATTCTTAGGAGATCCAAGCAGAAGGAGAGGAGCTTGAAAAATACACTTCAAGTCTTAGTGTTATAAATCAGCAATTGTTACACTGAAAATAAAACAAGAGATGACAAGCTGATGAAGCTGCAGAAAATAATAAGTTTTCTTAAGAAAAAATTATTAGGGTGGAGGCAAGAAAGCAAAAAGTATATCTTTAAGAAAAGGACAGATAGATAGTAAAGGGACTAACCTCAAAAGGGTAGAAGAGAACTAAGGTGTTCTTCAAAAAAAGCAGCAGAAAATGAGGAAGTGTGTTAGATGTTGTCAAAATAATTAGATCCACAGAAATAAAATATAACAGGATGGGAAGCAAAGCAACTAAACAAACTGAAATAACTCATAAGAAACTAGGATTTAGACATCACACAGCGCCTTCTGCAAGGTGTAGACAGACTTTCTATTTTGGAGATACCCACTAAAGACTGACACTGTCCAATCAAAACACTCATAGAACATTTAGACAGTTTTGAAAAGTAAACTAGAAATACTGGTGTAAAATACTCAAAGAGTTAGTTTTGAATGAGCTTCAAGTTGACAAAAGTATTGTGCTTGTGGCTGAGGAAACACATGGTTACACACACACACACACAACACACACACACATATATATATACACACACATATGTACATGTATCTTATATATATATAAAATAAATTTGCATCAGCATTATCTTCTGCACTGTGGTCTCAGTTCAGTTCAGTCACTCAATCGTGTCCAACTCTTTGCAATCTCATGGGCTATAGCACGCCAAGCTTCCCTGTCCATCACCAACTCCCAGAGCTTACTCAAATTCATGTTTATCCAGTTGGTGATGCCATTCATCCATTTCACCCTCTGGCATCCCCTTCTCCTCCCACTTTCAATCTTTCCTAGCACCAAGGTCTTTTCAAATGAGTCAGTTCTTCACATCACGTGGCCAAAGTATTGGAGTTTCAGCTTCATCATCAGTCCTTCCAATAAATATTCAGGATTGATTTCCTTTAGGATGGACTGGTTAGATCTCCTTGCAGTCCAAGGGACTCTCAAGAGTCTTCTCCAACACCACAGTTCAAAAGCATCAATTCTTTGGTGCTCAGCTTCTTTATAGTCCAACTCTCATATCCATAAATGACTACTGGAAAAACCATAGCTTTGACTAGACAGACTTTTGTTGACAAAGTAATGTCTCTGCTTCTTAGTACACTATTTAGGTTGGTCATAGCTTTTCTTCCAAGGAGCAAGCATCTTTTAATTTCATGGCTGCAGTCACCACCTATAGTGATTTTGGAGCCTCCCGCTCCTACAAAAAAAAAAAACCAAACAAACAAAGTCTGTCACTGTTTCCATTATTTCCCCATCTATTTGCCATGGAGTGATGGGACCAGATGCCATCTTTGTTTTCTGCATGTTGAGTTTTAAGCCAACTTTTTCACTATCTTCATTCACTTTCATCAAGAGGCTCTTTAGCTCTTCTTCACTTTCTGCCATCAGGGTGGTGTCATTTGCAGATCTGAGGTTATTGCTATTTGTCCCAGCAATCTTGATTCCAGCTTGTGCTTCATCCAGCCTGGTATTTTGCATGTTGTACTCTGCATATACGTTAAATAAGCAGGGTGACAATATACAGCCTTGACGGATTCCTTTCTGATTTGGAACCAGTCTGTTGTTCCATGTCCAGTGCTAACTATTCCTTCTTGACCTGCATACAGATTTCTCAGGAGGTAGGTCAGGTAGTCTGGGATTCCCATCTCTTTAAGAATTTTCCACAGTTTGTTGTGATCCACACAGTTAAAGGCTTTGGTGTAGTCAATAAAGCAGAAATAGATGTTTTTCTGGAACTCTCTTACTTTTTCAATGATCCAACAGATGTTGGCAATTTGATCTGTGGTTTCTCTGCCTTTTCTAAATCCAGCCTGAACACCTAGAAGTTCGCGGTTCATGTACTGTTGAAGCCTGGCTTGAAGAATTTTGAACATTACTTTGCTAGCGTGTGAGATGAGTGCAATTGTGTGGTAGTTTGAGCACTCTTTGGCATTGCGTTTCTTTGGGATTGGAATGAAAACTGACCTTTTCCAGTCCTGTGGTCACTGCTGAGTTTTCCAGATTTTCTGGCATATTGAGTGCAGCACTTTCACAGCATCATCTTTTAGGATCTGAAATAGCTCAACTGGAATTCCATCACCTCCAATAGCTTTGTTTGTAGTGATGCTTCCTAAGGCCCACTTGACTTCACATTCCCAGATGTCTGGCTCTAGGTGAGTGATCATTCCATCATGGTTATCTGGGTCATGAAGATCTTTTTTGTATAGTTTTTCTATATATTGTTGCCACTTCTTCTTAGTATCTTCTGCTTCTGTTAGGTTCATACCATTTCTGTCCTTTATTGTGCCCATCTTTACATGAAACGGTCCCTTGGTATCTCTAATTTTCTTGAAGAGATCTCTAGTCTTTCCCATTCTATTGTTTTCCTCTATCTCTGCATTGATCACTGAGGAAGGCTTTCTTATCTCTCCTTGCTATTCTTTGGAACTCTGTGTTCAGATGGGCAGATCTTTCCTTTTCTCCTTTGCCTCCAGCTTCTCTTCTTTTCTCAGCTATTTGTAAGGCCTCCTCAGACAACCGTTTTGCCTTTTTGCATTTCTTTCTCTTGGGAATGGTCTTGATCACTACTTCCTGTCACGAACCTCCATCCATAGTTTTTCAGATACTCTGTCTATCAGATCTAATCCCTTGAATCTATTTGTCACTTCCACTGTATAATCGTAAGGGATTTAATTTAGGTCATACCTGAATAGTCTAGTGGTTTTCCCTACTTACTTCCATTTCAGTCTGAATTTGGCAGTAAGGAGTTCATGATCTGAGCCACATTCAGCTCATTTTTGTATCCATGATTCTGCATGATGATTGGTATCATTTTCAACAATATTCATAATTTTAACCATATTTTTCAGATATAAAATGATCTCTAGGATGAACTGCAAAGAAATCAGAATGAAAAAATTCACATCAGTAGGGACCATTTATCTGATAGCTCTAAGGACTTTACACTAAAACATAAATCAAGATTTATTTGAAATCATTATGTCACTCCAAATGTGATTGGTAAGTAATCTTTTCACAGTAACAAATGCCTTATAAATGGTGTCACATTTTCCAAAGTGCATTCCATGTAACAATTAGTTTTGTTAGATGTTATTAGAAGTTAAGCATCCTTGCATCCCCTCCCTACCAAAAACCTCCACCAAAAACAAAACAAAACAAACAACTTCCACACACACACACAGAAAAACCACACCCAAAACTAAAATAACCCTCTTGGTCATTTTAAAGTGAAATAACACCCAAGTTTTTATACAGTAACTGAAAATACTGTCAAATGAATCAACAACTAGTTTTGCCTTAGAGATAACACTTGGTAGCACCTGTCAAGCTCATCATCTCCTTCTCAAAATGCCCACGGTCTACAGGGAAAGCAGTTGATCCCTACAGCAGGATGGCTGTACCACATGACAGCCCCTTAGCTATTGCAGATCAGACCAGGGGAGGCATCTGACCTGGTGCCAACCAAGGAACAACCAATCCATCCATAAGTTGGCCTGTGACTTACAATGATGTGCCCTGGTCACTAGACAACTACTTTGATACTCCCTCGTAATTTGAACCAAGACATATGGAATAAACTGGCCAGCTGGTACTAAGAGGAGCAAAAGACAAGACTTACTGAATCTTGTTACTAGCGGAGTGCTCAACTCAAGTTCAGTTGCTCAGATCAGATCAGATCAGTCGCTCAGTCGTGTCCGACTCTTTGCGATCCCATGAATTGCAGCACACCAGGTCTCCCTGTCCATCACCAACTCCCAGAGTTCACTCAAACTCACGTCCATCGAGTCAGTGATGCCATCCAGCCATCTCATCCTCCGCCATCCCCTTCTCCTCCTGCCCCCAATCCCTCCCAGCATCAGAGTCTTTTCCAATGAGTCAGCTATTCACATGACGTGGCCAAAATACTGGAGTTTCAGCTTTAGCATCATTCCTTCTAAAGAAATCCCAGGGCTGATCTCCTTCAGAATGGACTGGTTGGATCTCCTTGCAGTCCAAGGGCCTCTCAAGAGTCTTCTCCAACACCACAGTTCAAAAGCATCAATTCTTTGGCGCTCAGCCTTCTTCACAGTTCAACTCTCACATCCATACATGACCACAGGAAAAACCATAGCCTTGACTAGACGAAGCTTTGTTAGCAAAGTAATGTCTCTGCTTTTCAATATGCTATCTAGGTTGATCATCACTTTCCTTCCAAGGAATAAGCGTCTTTTAATTTCATGGCTGCAGTCACCATCTGTAGTGATTTTGGAGCCCAGAAAAGAAAGTCTGACACTGTTTCCACTGTTTCCCCATCTATTTCCCATGAAGTGATAGGACCGGATGCCATGATCATCATTTTCTGAATGTTGAGCTTTAAGCCAACTTTTTCACTCTCCACTTTCACTTTCATCAAGAGGCTTTTTAGTTCCTCTTCACTTTCTGCCATAAGGGTGGTGTCATCTGCATATCTGAGGTTATTGATATTTCTCCTGGCAATCTTGATTCCAGCTTGTGTTTCTTCCAGTCCAGTGTTTCTCATGATGTACTCTGCAGATCAGATCAGATCAGTCGCTCAGTTGTGTCCGACTCTTTGCGACCCCATGAACCGCAGCACGCCAGGCCTCCCTGTCCATCACCAGCTCCCGGAGGTCACTCAGACTCGCATCCATCGAGTCAGTGATGCCATCCAGCCATCTCATCCTCTGTCGTCCCCTTCTCCTCTTGCCCTCAATCCCTCCCAGCATCAGAGTCTTCTCCAATGAGTCAACTCTTCGCATGAGGTGGCCAAAATACTGGAGTTTCAGCTTTAGCATCATTCCTTCTAAAGAAATTCCAGGATTGATCTCCTTCAAAATGGACTGGTTGGATCTTCTTGCAGTCCAAGGGACTCTCAAGAGTCTTCTCCAACACCACAGTTCAAAAGCATCAATTCTTCGGTGCTCAGCCTTCTTCACAGTCCAGCTCTCACATCCATACATGACCACAGGAAAGACCATAGCCTTGACTAGGCGAACCTTTGTTGGTAAAGTAATGTCTCTGCTTTTGAATATGCTATCTAGGTTGGTCATAACTTTCCTTCCAAGGAGCAAGCGTCTTTTAATTTCATGGCTGCAGTCACCATCTGCAGTGATTTTGGAGCCCAGAAAAACAAAGTCTGACACTGTTTCCACTGTTTGTCCATCTATTTCCCATGCAGTGATGGGACCAGATGCCATGATCTTCCTTTTCTGAATGTTGAGCTTTAAGCCAACCTTTTCACTCTCCACTTTCACGTTCATCAAGAGGCTTTTTAGCCCCTCTTCACTTTCTGCCATAAGAGTGGTGTCATCTGCATATCTGAGGTTATTGATATTTCTCCCGGCAATCTTGATTCCAACTTCTGTTTCTTCCAGTCCAGCATTTCTCATGATGTACTCTGCATATAAGTTAAATAAACATGGTGACAATATGCAGCCTTGACGTACTCCTTTTCCTATTTGGAACCAGTCTGTTGTTCCATGACCAGTTCTAACTGTTGCTTCCTGATCTGCATACAGATTTCTTAAGAGGCAGATCAGGTGGTCTGGTATTCCCATCTCTTTCAGAATTTTCCATAGTTTATTGTGATCCACACAGTCAAAGGCTTTGGCATAGTCAATAAAGCAGAAATAGATGTTTTTCTGGAACTCTCTTGCTTTTTCCATGATCCAGCGGATGTTGGCAATTTGATCTCTGGTTCCTCTGCCTTTTCTAAAACCAGCTTGAACATCAGGAAGTTCACGGTTCACATATTGCTGAAGCTTGGCTTGGAGAATTTTGAGCATTACTTTACTAGCGTGTGAGATGAGTGCAATTGTTCGGTAGTTTGAGCACTCCTTGGCATTGCCTTTCTTTGGGATTGGGATGAAAACTGACCTTTTCCAGTCCTGTGGCCACTGCTGAGTTTTCCAAATTTGCTGGCATATTGAGTGCAGCACTTTCACAGCATCATCATTCAGGACTTCGAATAGCTCCACTGGAATTCCATCACCTCCACTAGCTTTGTTCGTAGTGATGCTTTCTAAGGCCCATTTGACTTCACATTCCAAGATGTCTGGCTCTAGGTCAGTGATCACATCATCATGATTATCTAGGTCTTGAAGCTCTTTTTTGTACAGTTCTTCTGTGTATTCTTGCCACCTCTTCTTAATATCTTTTGCTTCTGTTAGGTCCACACCATCTCTGTCCTTTATCGTGCCCATCTTTGCATGAAATGTTCCTTTGGTATCTCTGATTTTCTTGAAGAGATCCTTAGTCTTTCCCATTCTGTTGTTTTCCTCTATTTCTTTGCATTGATCACTGAAGAAGGCTTTCTTATCTCTTCTTGCTATTCTTTGGAACTCTGCATTTAGATGTTTATATCTTTCCTTTTCTCCTTTGCTTTTCGCTTCTCTTCTTTTCACAGCTATTTGTAAGGCCTCCCCAGACAGCCATTTTGCTTTTTTGCATTTCTTTTCCATGGGGATGGTCTTGATCCCTGTCTCCTGTACAATGTCACGAACCTCATTCCATAGTTCATCAGGCACTCTATCTATCAGATCTAGGCCCTTAAATCTATTTCTCACTTCCACTGTATAATCATAAGGGATTTGATTTAGGTCATACCTGAATGGTCTAGTAGTTTTCTCTACTTTCTTCAATTTCAGTCTGAATTTGGCAATAGGAGTTCATGGTCCGAGCCACAGTCAGCTCCTGGTCTTGTTTTTGCTGATTGTATAGAGCTTCTCCATCTTTGGCTGCAAAGAATATAATCGATCTGATTTCGGTGTTGACCATCTGGTGATGTCCATGTATAGAGTCTTCTCTTGTGTTGTTGGAAGAGGGTATTTGCTATGACCAGTGCATTTTCTTGGCAAAACTCTATTAGTCTTTGCCCTGCTTCATTCCGTATTCCAAGGCCAAATTTGCCTGTTACTCCAGGTGTTTCTTGACTTCCTACTTTTGCATTCCAGTCCCCTATAATGAAAAGGACATCTTTTTTGGGTGTTAGTTCTAAAAGGTCTTGTAGGTCTTCATAGAGGTACACAGATGTACTCTGCATATAAGTTAAATAAACAGGATGACAATATGCAGCCTTGACGTACTCCTTTTCCTATTTGGAACCAGTCTGTTGTTCCATCAGTTCTAACTGTTGCTTCCTGACCTGTATACAGATTTCTCAAGAGGCAGATCAGGTGATCTATTATTCCCATCTCTTTCAGAATTTTCCCCAGTTTATTGTGATCCACACAGTCAAAGGCTTTGGCATAGTCAATAAAGCAGAAATAGATGCTTTTCTGGAACTCCCTTGCTTTTTCCATGATCCAGCAGATGTTGGCAATTTGATCTCTGGTTCCTCTGCCTTTTCTAAATCCAGCTTGAACATCAGGAATTTCATGGTTCACATATTGCTGAAGCCTGCCTTGGAGAATGTTGAGCATTACTTTACTAGTGTGTGAGATGAGTGCAATTGTGCGGTAGTTTGAGCATTCTTTGGCATTGCGTTTCTTTGGGATTGGAATGAAAACTGACCTTTTCCAGTCCTGTGGCCACTGCTGAGTTTTCCAAATTTGCTGGCATATTGAGTGCAGCACTTTCACAGCATCATCTTTCAGGATTTGGAATAGCTCCACTGGAATTCCATCACCTCCACTAGCTTTGTTCGTAGTGATGCTTTCTAAGGCCCACTTGACTTCACATTCCAGGATGTCTGGCTCTAGGTCAGTGATCACACCATCGTGATTATCTGGGTCATGAAGATCTTTTTTGTACAGTTCTCCTGTGTATTCTTGCCACCTCTTCTTAATATCTTCTGCTTCTGTTAGGTCCATACCATTTCTGTCCTTTATCGAGCCCATCTTTGCATGAAATGTTCCTTTGGTATCTCTGATTTTCTTGAAGAGATCCCTAGTCTTTCCCATTCTGTTGTTTCCCTCTATTTCTTTGCATTAATGCTCAGTCATGTTCAACTCCTTGAGACCTCGTGGGTGCCAGTCTCCTCTGTCTACGGGACTTCCCAGTAAGAATACTAGAGTGGGTAGCCATTTCCTCCTCCAGGGGATCTTCCCGACCCAGAGATTGAACCCACATCTCCTGCATTGCAGGCAGACTCTTTACCATCTGAGCTACCAAGGAAGCCTCCTACTAGAGTTCAAAGACACAGCTTTCTGTTACAACAGAATACCTCAGATTCTGAATACTCATCAAGCTGTAGTCTTTGCAGCCTCCCATGAGGCCCAATTGTCAATTTTCCTACAGTCCCTGTGGCCTGGCCTCACAGCTAAGATTCCCATTCCCCTTTCTACTTCATGTAGCTTAGGGATAAATTCCCTATTAGCCAAAATCACCAAATGTGTACCTGCAAACAAAGACCACCCCTCCTCATTCCCACTGTAATCAGATTACTCTTACCTGGTTATGTTCCAGCCGAATGTTTTTTCTAAGATGTACCAACACCAAAGCAGAACTTTCTTCCATTGTTATATACCCTTTGTACTTCTTTTTTTTTTTCCCTCTAATGTTCTTACATGAGTGAATAAGAAATTATCACAGATCATCTTGAATCTCCTTTAATTTATATTTCTAAAAAGTTAATTATGTGCAATCTTCCATTATTTGTAACATTTTCCCGTAGCATAACTCTTAAATAATCTTGTTCCACTTTTCAAAGTAGAGCTGTTGGGACTCACTTTCCTATAAAGTATGTAGGGTACTAAGCATAATACTGGTTGTTAGTCAACATTTTTGTGTATATGGTAAATACAAAAAACTTGCATAACAGCATGGACTGAAATCTGCTGCTGCTGCTGCTGCTAAGTCACTTCAGTCGTGTCCGACTCCGCGTGACCCCATAGACGTCAGCCCACCAGGCTCTCCTGCCCCTGGGATTCTCCAGGCAAGAAAACTGGAGTGGGTTGCCATTTCCTTCTCCAATGCATGAAAGCGAAAAAGTGAAAGTGAAGTCGCTCAGTCGTGTCCGACTCTTAGCGACCCCATGGATTGCAGCCCACCAGGCTCCTCCATCCATGGGATTTTCCAGGCAAGAGTACTGGAGTGGGGTGCTATTGCCTTCTCCGAGATCTGCTAGAAGCTCCCATCTTTGCTTAGTCCTCAATATGCATGTGTGGAGAAGGCAATGGCACCCCACTCCGGTACTCTTGCCTGGAAAATCCCATAGATGGAAGAGCCTGGAAGGCTGCAGTCCATGGGGTCGCCGAGGTCAGACATGACTGAGCAAGTTCACTTTCACTTTTCCGCTTTCATGCATTGGGGAAGGAAATGGCAACCCACTCCAATGTTCTTGCCTGGAAAATCCCAGGGACGGGGGAGCCTGGTGGGCTGCCGTCTACGGGGTCACACAGAGTTGGACACGACTGAAGCGACTTACGGGGAAGGCAATGGCACCCCACCCCAGTACTTTTGCCTGGAAAATCCCATGGACGGAGGATCCTGGTAGGCTCCAGTCCACGGGGTCGCTGAGAGTCGGACATGACTGAGCGACTTCACTGTCACTTTTCGCTTTCATGCATTGGAGAAGGAAATGGCAACCCACTCCAGTGTTCTTGCCTGGAGAATCCCAGGGACAGAGGAGCCTAGTGAGCTTCCGTCTATGGGGTCGCACGGAGTCGGACACGACTGAAGCGACTTAGCAGCAGCAATATGCATGTGATGAAAGTACCCCTTTCCTAACACCAGAGGGCACTGTGCCATCAGGATACTGCCAGCAACTGATTTCCGCCCCCCACGTAGCTGCTTCTGCATTCCTGCACCACATTGAACCCTTCAGAAAAGACTTCTGCTTTTTCTTTTTACCATTCTTAGGCCAGGACTGGTTCTGAGGTTAAATGAGAACAAGTTTCAGGGCAGTAAGAACACCCTGTAATTTTTAGGCAATTTTATTCTGCCTCTCCTGTACAATGTCATGAACCTCATTCCATAGTTCATCAGGCACTCTATCTATCAGATCTAGGCCCTTAAATCTATTTCTCACTTCCACTGTATAATCATAAGGGATTTAATTTAGGTCATACCTGAATGGTCTAGTGGTTTTCCCTACTTTCTTCAATTTCAGTCTGAATTTGGCAATAAGGAGTTCATGGTCTGAGCCACAGTCAGCTCCTGGTCTTGTTTTTGCTGATTGTATAGAGCTTCTCCATCTTTGGCTGCAAAGAATATAATCAATCTGATTTTGGTGTTGACCATCTGGTGATGTCCATGTATAGAGTCTTCTCTTGTGTTGTTGAAAGAGGGTATTTGCTATGACCAGTGCATTTTCTTGGCAAAACTCTGTTAGTCTTTGGCCTGCTTCATTCCGTATTCCAAGGCCAAATTTGCCTGTTACTCCAGGTGTTTCTTGACGTCCTACTTTTGCATTCCAGTCCCCTATAATGAAAAGGACCGCACAATTGCACTCATCTCACACGCTAGTAAAGTAATGCTCAAAATTCTCCAAGCCAAGCTTCAGCAATATGTGAACCGTGAAATTCCTGATGTTCCAGCTGGTTTTAGAAAAGGCAGAGGAACCAAGGATCAAATTGCCAACATCCACTGGATCATGGAAAAAGCAAGAGAGTTCCAGAAAAACATCTATTTCTGCTTTATTGACTATGCCAAAGCCTTTGACTGTGTGGATCACAAGAAACTGTGGAAAATTCTGAAAGAGATGGGAATACCAGACCACCTGATCTGCCTCTTGAGAAATCTGTATGCAGGTCAGGAAGCAACAGTTAGAACTGGTCATGGAACAACAGACTGGTTCCAAATAGGAAAAGGAGTACGTCAAGGCTGCATATTGTCACCATGTTTATTTAACTTATATGCAGAGTACATCATGAGAAACGCTGGACTGGAAGAAACACAAGTTGGAATCAAGATTGCCGGGAGAAATATCAATAACCTCAGATATGCAGATGACACCACCCTTATGGCAGAAAGTGAAGAGGAACTAAAAAGCCTCTTGATGAAAGTGAAAGTGGAGAGTGAAAAGGTTGGCTTAAAGCTCAACATTCAGAAAACAAAGATCATAGCATCTGGTCCCATCACTACATGGGAAATAGATGGGGAAACAGTGGAAACAGTGTCAGACTTTCTTTTTCTGGGCTCCAAAATCACTGCAGATGGTGACTGCAGCCATGAAATGAAAAGATGCTTACTCCTTGGAAGGAAAGTTATAACCAACCTAGATAGCATATTCAAAAGCAGAGACATCACTTTGCCAACAAAGGTTCGCCTAGTCAAGGCTATGGTCTTTCCTGTGGTCATGTATGGATGTGAGAGCTGGACTGTGAAGAAGGCTGAGCACCGAAGAATTGATGCTTTTGAACTGTGGTGTTGGAGAAGACTCTTGAGAGTCCCTTGGACTACAAGGAGATCCAACCAGTCCATTCTGAAGGAGATCAGCCCTGGGATTTCTTTGGAAAGAATGATGCTAAAGCTGAAACTCCAGTATTTTGGCCACCTCATGTGAAGAGTTGACTCATTGGAAAAGACTCTGATGCTGGGAAGGATTGGGGGCAGGAGGAGAAGGGGACGACAGAGGATGAGATGGCTGGATAGCATCACTGACTCGATGAATGTGAGTCTGAGTGACCTCCGGGAGTTGGTGATGGACAGGGAGGCCTGGCATGCTGCAGTTCATGGGGTCGCAAAGAATTGGACATGACTGAGCGACTGATCTGATCTGATCTGATTCTGCCTCTGGGGCTTCCCTGGTAGCTCAGAAGGTAAATAATCTGCCTACAATGCAGGAGACTCAGGTTCTGATCCCTGGGTGGGGAAGATTCCGTGGAGAAGGAAATGGCAACCCAGTCCAGTATTTTAGCCTGGAAAATTCACTGGACAGAGGCGCCTGGTGGGCAACAGTCCATGGGGTCACAAAGAGTCGGACATGACTGAGCCACTAACACTGTTCTGCGTCTAGCAAATTCAGTATCTTGATCTTTCTTGGCCTCATTATTCTCATTTAAAATTTAGGTATAATTCAGGAAAACACTGCTAATGAGCACAATTAAATGTTTTGCATTAGATGCAAAGACTGCTGCTACTGCTGCTGCTAAGTCGCTTCAGTCGTGTCCGACTCTGTGCGACCCCATAGACGGCAGCCCAGCAGGCTCCCCGTCCCTGGGATTCTCCAGGCAAGAACACTGGAGTGGGTTGCCATTTCCTTCTCCAGTGCATGAAAGTGAAAAGTGAAAGTGAAGTCACTCAGTTATGTCTGACTCTTAGCAACCCCATGGACTGCAGCCTACCAGGCTCCTCCATCCACGGGATTTTCCAGGCAAAAGTACTGGGGTGGGGTGCCATTGATTCTCATTGTGATTTAAATATGGGAAGTCAGACCGATTTACTTAAGGCTATAAAACTGTGTCTAACTCCTGAAACTTCTTAAAGAGAACATCCACCAAGCACTACCAATAATCTACTCTAATTATAGACCTTCTTCTCAATCTCATTAGTATAGAGGCTTGGGCTTCTTTCTTTCACAATCCAGATTAACTAGTAACTTGTTTTTCAAGCAAGGATTGTCTCAACACTCATTAATTTCCTCAACATGTATTGAACATCAACTGTGTGCCAGGCTTTTATCTGCTAGATGCTGGCAAAAATACACAAGTTGTGCTTTTGTGAAGTTTTCAACTTGAGAAAATAATTTTTTAATTGTAAAACTGTAGTGGTTTTACAATTGCGCTATAAAGAGCGCTACAGAAAGCTACCAGAATATGTAACAGGGAGACTTCCTCCATCCCAGTAAAAGTGGTCAAGAAATTGTCCCCCAAAGAAAACGATTTCTGAGATCTAATACGTAGTTGCTAAATAGGCAAAAAGTATGTGGGGCAGGCAGAGATGAGAATGAGAACAGCCCCAACAGGCAGACCTGAAAAATAATAATGTCACTAAGGTTGCAGCTCAGTGTACGGTGGGGAAGTGAAAAAGCTGGGCAGTCAGAGACCTTCAAAACCATGACTTTCTTTACACTGAAAACCACTTAAAGAAGAGTTTTAATCTAGAAGTTGCCATGATCATATTTGTATTTTTTTAAAAAGACTATTCGCCCTTGTGGAAGGATAATAAAAGGAAATTCACTGAGAAATAAACTGTTGGCATGCGAAAAAAATGAACACAAGAAATCGGGTTAGGAGGCTATTGATTGAGCTTCGTGAAAGGATGACCCTGAAGGAGGCAAGTTGTCGAGGACTGATGTTTAGAAAGTATAATCCATGAAACTCGGTGGAGTAAACTGTAAACAAGCTCATTATGATTCTGATTTCAAAATAGCGACTGTTTTAAATTGACTGGTAAAATAAACGAAAATAGTGCCATTCGATTCCAAACACTGAGACCTCTGTGTGGGAGAATCCGCGGAGTCGGCGTGGTTATTTCCTTAAGTAAAGTTTCCTTGCATTTTCATAGGCTCTGTGGAAATGCTCCCTGATGCAATACAGACTGGAGGTGGCGTGTAGTAATAATGAATGTCCGAGGAAAGGCGCTCGACCCTTGATCAACAAGGCTTAGGTCTTGGGAACTCTGGATTGCAAGGAGGAGGGCCTCCATCGGTTTACCGCCATAGACTTGAGAGCCGGGAAAAGTCTGCAGAACTCAGCAGTCACGCCAGGTCCGGTAGCGACAAAGCAGTAAAGAACTCTGGCCTCTATCCCAGTGTCTGACCGCGGGCCAGGAACAGGTAACCCGAAATTTCCCGGAAACTCAGACTTATCGCGTCTTGCTCGCTACGGCGGCCGAAAGGGCCCTGAATTAAAAGGCGGAGTCAGCCCTGAAGAAGGCGCACGCGCATTGCGGACTTCTGGGCTCCCGAGATGACACTATATATAACCCGCCAGGAGTGAGTGCAGGTTCTGTAGTTTCCTCTCCCACCCTGCCGCTGCCTGATTTCCGAGGAGGGCTATCGCCAAAGACGCTTTTCCATTGGTTTAGAGAAAGCAGGGCCCGCCATTCCGCGTTGCCGATTAGCTGCCTGCTGGCCCATCAGGTTAGGAGGCGCAGTTTAGGCGCTTTCAGATTGCATCAGCTGTGGACCACGTGGCGCAAGCGCAGTGCTCCCAGGCGCCACTGCCCACTTCTGCTTGGCGACCGCTGTCCTTTCCTCCTGGCTGTCGGTCTGGGATTTAGTTTTCTCTTGGTGGTTTGCGGATGTCCGAGGAGCAGGCCAGTAGCCCTTCAGCGAAAATGGGAGACGAGGAGAAGCCGGTGAGTGGGCTGAGTGGAGCCCGGAGGCAGCGCTGGCGCTCCTGTACCCGTGTTGCCCAACGTGGGGAGAGGGAGGGGCGGAGGAACCCTGGGGCGGGGGGCGCGACGGAACTCCCGGACAAGTCAGGGTCCCCTTTGGAGAGGAATCGTAGATTCATAAAGCAGGGCGGGGCCCTGCAGATCGTCTCTGGGTCCATCCTCTTTTTGTAGATGAGGACGCTGAGTGTCTTGCTCCGAGCCACACAACTAATTAGAAGGCAAGACAGAATTAGAATCTAGAGCCTTGGGCTTCTAGACTAGCGTCTTTGGTTCATTGTAGTCGGGAAGAATGTTGCGGAGCCTCATTTAGTTGTAAAACCACGTACGGGTAAAAGACCCAGTTTAAGAAAGGGAAAAATCAAGTCACCGATATGTGCCCAAGTGTATAATAAACGGTGGAGACCACCCCATCTGGCAAACTCTAGAGAAGTTAAACAATCTCCTGCCCAATGTTGGAGGCTTGCCTTATCACATTGACGAACGTTCATCATTTCACGTCTGAACTTTTCGATTTAGTGGCATACTATGCTTGGGAACATCTTCCCAATCCTGTTCTGTGGGCCAGCTTTTGGGTTGAAAGTTCAGATCGCTTTTACGTAAATATATAGTATGTACACTTGCCCATCTTTGTTCTGTTTTCGTTGGAAATAAAGAACGGCTGCCCCGTCATGTTTCCAGTCGTTACAGGAAAGGTGAAGTGGACCTCAGGGTTCCAGAGAGACCCATTTTAGTATCGTGGTTCTACTGTTCACTGTGGTGTGCTTAGTCGCTCAGTCGTGTCCGACTCTTTGCGACCCTATGGACTGTAGCCCGCCAGGCTCCTCTGTCCATGGATTTCTCCAGGCAAGATTACTGGAATGGGTTGCCTTGCCCTCCTCTAGGGGATCTTCCCCTTCCAGAGATCGAACCCAGGGCTTCTGCATTTCGGACGGTTTCTTTACCGTCTGGGCCACAAGGTTTCTTTACCGTCTCCCCCTGTTTACTGCTGCTGCTAAGTCGCTTCAGTCGTGTCCGACTCTGTGCGACCCCATAGACGGCAGCCCACCAGGCTCCCCCGTCCCTGGGATTCTCCAGGCAAGAACACTGGAGTGGGTTGCCACTTCCTTCTCCAATGCATGAAAGTGAAAAGTGAAAGTGAAGTTGCTCAGTCGTGTCGACTGTAGCGACCCCATGGACTGCAGCCCACCAGGCTCCTCTGCCCATGGGATTTTCCAGGCAAAAGTACTGGAATGGGGTGCCATTGCCTTCTCCAACCCTGTTTACTAGCTCTATGCAAATGGAAAGTTACTTACTCTTTTTAGCCACTAGCCTCATTTGTCAAATGGAGAGGTGTTTTAGAACACAGAAAAAACCTTGATGTTAGTTCTCTCCTTTATCATTACTGCTTTCATTTAGCAGAATCCATGTGACCAAAAATATTTAATCCGAAAAACAGAATTGTTTCCTTCTCTTTCCATTTTGAATTTTTATAGATAGACCTGCAGTTAATTTTGTATCCATCTTTTTACCTGAATACTTGGCTAGTTATTAATAATATTGATGTTCACTATTACATCCTATTATTATATATTGGGCTTCCCTGGTGGCTCAGAGCGTAAAGCGTCTGCCTGCAATGCAGGAGACCTGGGTTCGATCCCTGGGTTGGGAAGATCCTCTGGAGAAGGAAACGGCAACCCACTCCAGTATTCTTGTTTGGAGAATCCCATGGACGGAGGAGCCTGGTGGGCTACAGTCCACAGGTCACAAAGAGTCGGTATGTTACTTATATATTATATGTAGTATATATTGTTATATATAATATATATTACATAATATTCACTACCATATTATAATTATTATAATATTAATCATATAGTGAAGGCATGCAGGTAATCTTAGAATCCTGTCAGGACTTTACTTGACTAGAATAGACTTAAGGTGTATTCATTGTTCTACTGTCGTACATAGATGAACCTTAAAAGTTCATTAAGTCCTAAATCCCAGAGTAGGGGAAGTGTTAGCTCAGAAGGAAATTTGGAGTAATATTTTTACAATTTGTTTTGTGTTTTAAGTGATGCAAGTCATAAGTTTTATGAAATTGAGAAGAACAATCAAAATGTCCACAAGTGATAAATGGGTAAATAATGAAATGTTATTTGACAGTAAGAAGGAGTGCAGTACTGATACATGTAATGTGGATGATCTTGAAATCGTATACTGGCTTAAAGAAGCCAGTCACAAATAACTTTATTGTATGATTCCATTTGTATGCAATGCCCAGAATAGGCATGGCAATAGAAACAGAAATATTAGTTGTTGCCAAGTGCTGGGGAGATGGGGGAGAAGGGAATAACTGCTAATGTGTACAGGATTTCCTTTGGGGATAATGAAATTGTGGTGAGAGTTGGGCAACTGTAAATACTGAAAAACCATTGGATTATGCAGGGGTTTTTTTGTGGGTGCATTTTATGGTGTAGGAATATATCTTGAACTGTTTTTAAGAAGTTCAAAGGTCAAAAACATTTACAAAACTAAAGTGTTGTGCCCCCCACCCCTCCCCCATCCCCAGTTCTGCCCTAACACTCCTTCACTGCTGAAGATCACTTCCTCCCTTAGAGTTGACCAGTGTCAGCTTCTGGGTGGGTGTCTTTTCTTCCTACCACTTAAAGATTTTCGGAACGTAGAAAAATTATCTAACTTTTTCTAATTTAATCATGTATAAAATGGGAATAATGATAGCCATCTCACAGTGTTTCTGTGAGAATCCAAGGTGATTGTGGAGGAACTCTGTAGATGGTAAAACTTTGGTGTGGTGAAATTTGCTTTAGGATGTTTCTGTCTGAGCAGTGGCAGGGAGGTAAGTCGTTTATTTCTGAGATGATACTCTTTGTAGTAGTGTAGTACTGTTAGTTGCTGCTGCTGCTGCTGCTAAGTCAATTCTGTGCGACCCCATAGCCAGCAGCCCACCAGGCTCCCCCGTCCCTGGGATTCTCCAGGCAAGAACACTAGAGTGGGTTGCCATTTCCTTCTCCAATGCCTGAAAGTGAAAAGTGAAAGTGAAGTCGCTCAGTCATGTTTGGCTGTTAGTTGCTAGTCGTGCCCAACTCTTTGCAATCACATGGACTGTATAACCCACCAGGCTCCTCTGTCCTTGGGACTCTCCAGGCAAGAACACTAGAGTAGGTAGCCATTCCCTGTAGTATCCCTTAATGTGATTCAGGATTTCTCAACCTCAATGCTCTTGAATAATTCTTTGTTGTGGGAAGCTGTCCTGTGCCTTGTTGAATGCTTAGCGCTGTCCCTGGCCTCTGCCCAGTCTATGCCAATTGCACTCCCCAGGTGTGACAAGCAAAAAGGTTTCCAGATGTCACCAAGTGTTTACTGAACGGGTGGGTCACTGCTTCTGGGTGAGAACCACTGGGTAAGACTAGTTCTTGCCATTGGTGTCTTGCACAAGACTTATTACTTTAAAACTTTATGTAACTTCCTGGCATTGAACTGAATTCTAAGAAGTCCACAGATAACACCACCCTTATGGCAGAAAGTGAAGAGGAACTAAAAAGCCTCTTGATGAAAGTGAAAGAGGAAAGTGAAAAAGTTGACTTAAAGGTCAACATTCAGAAAACGAAGATCATGGCATCCGGTCCCATCACTTCATGGGAAATAGATGGGTAAACAGTGGAAACTGTGTCAGACTTTATTTTTGTGGGCTCCAAAATCACTGCAGATGGTGACTGCAGCCATGAAATTAAAAGACGCTTATTCCTTGGAAGGAAAGTTATGACCAACCTAGATAGCATATTAAAAAGCAGAGACATTACTTTGCCAACAAGGTCCATTTAGTCAAGGCTATGGTTTTTCCAGTAGTCATGTATCAGATCAGATCAGATCAGATCAGTCTCTCAGTCGTGTCCGACTCTTTGCGACCCCATGAACCGCAGCACGCCAGGCCTCCCTGTCCATCACCAGCTCCCGGAGGTCACTCAGACTCGCATCCATCGAGTCAGTGATGCCATCCAGCCATCTCATCCTCTGTCGTCCCCTTCTCCTCCTGCCCTCAATCCCTCCCAGCATCAGAGTCTTCTCCAATGAGTCAACTCTTCGCATGAGGTGGCCAAAATACTGGAGTTTCAGCTTCAGTATCATTCCTTCTAAAGAAATTCCAGGATTGATCTCCTTCAGAATGAACTGGTTGGATCTTCTTGCAGTCCAAGGGACTCTCAAGAGTCTTCTCCAACACCACAGTTCAAAAGCATCAATTCTTCGGCGTTCAGCCTTCCTCACAGTCCAGCTCTCACATCCATACATGACCACAGGAAAGACCATAGCCTTGACTAGGCGAACCTTTGTTGGTAAAGTAATGTCTCTGCTTTTGAATATGCTATCTAGGTTGGTCATAACTTTCCTTCCAAGGAGTAAGCGTCTTTTAATTTCATGGCTGCACTCACCATCTGCAGTGATTTTGGAACCCAGAAAAACAAAGTCTGACACTGTTTCTACTGTTTCCCCATCTATTTCCCATGCAGTGATGGGACCAGATGCCATGATCTTCGTTTTCTGAATGTTGAGTAGTCATGTATAGATGTAAGAATTGGACTGTGAAGAAAGCTGACTTCTGGAGAATTGATGCTTTTGAACTGTGGTGTTGGAGAAGACTCTTGAGAGTCCCTTGGACTGCAAGGAGATCCAGCCAGTCCATCCTAAAGGAGATCAGTCTTGGGTGTTCATTGGAAGGACTGATGCTAAAGCTGAAACTCCAATACTTTGGGCACCTCATGCTAAGAGTTGACTTATTGGAAAAGACCCTGATCCTGGGAGGGATTGGGAGCAGGAGGAGAAGGGGACAACAGAGGATGAGATGGCTGGATGGTATCACCGTCTCTATGGACATGAGTTTCAGTGAACTCAGGGAGGTGGTGATGGACAGGGAGGCCTGGTGTGCTGCAATTCATGGGGTTGCAGAGTCAGACGTGACTGAGCGACTGAACTGAACTCATCTTTGACAGTGGTGAAATTCCCTCTTTCAAAATCAGATTTTCACTTCTTTAAAAAACAGATGCTAAAATAACATCCTCAAAACTTTCCTAGGGGCAGCTTGGATTGGTGTCAAATTAGATTAAAATAAAGAACCTTCACATCTTTTTTGCTTCTTTAGGTAGGTGCTGGTGAAGAGAAACAAAAGGAAGGAAGCAAGAAGAAGAATAAAGAAGGATCAGGGGATGGAGGTCGAGCAGAGGTAAATGTTTTCAGGGCTCTCTCATCAGAGATTGACAGGGTAGGAACCTGTCTTAGACTCGTCCTATGTGAGAGTCTTATGGTTTTCATGGAATTTTAAGATGGCACAAGATGGAAAAATCAGGGAGAAGAGCCAGGAAAGTCATAAGAGGGAAAGAAAGACTGGCGGTTACTTGTTATTGAAAAAGAAAAACAGTATGATTGTAAAATAATCTGTGGGATTAGATACGAAAAACAGAGAACAAATGTTGCTACAAAGAGGACTATGATAATTAGTCAGTTGCCAGATTGGGTGCTAGCCCTCTGACCATTTCATTCAATGAGACATTGAGAGACTTTGGTGTTTGAGCTTATACTGAGTACAAGGGAAGCCAAAGAAAGCCCCATTCCTTCACCCCATTCACACTGTTTCCACCTGGACATGCCACTAGGGACTGGTTTTAAGCCAGGGAAAATCTCCTTGAAGCCTCACAAGTGTAGCGAAAATGCTTTCAGTTCAGCAGGCAGACGCTGGAAGGAACTGGCATCTCAGGAGTCATCCTGGAATCCGCCTCGTTCTTGGGTGCTGTAGGAGGCAGTGAGACTCGTCTCCCTACTTTGTTTTTGAAGTTGAACTGCTATGAACTAGGCTTCATTTTTTGCTTTTGTCGTTGCAACTGTTTTATTTGAGACTCTTTAGAAAACGACCAAAAGACAGAAGAACAAAGGAATAGGCTCTTAAGAAGTATTCCTATAGCACAGTATACTGATTTAAGAGCTCTTTTTATAATTGCTAAACTTAGAGCACTTCCACTTACTGAAAGGTAAGTTTGTAGGTGATCAAGCACCACTAAGTGTTGCTTCAGGGAAGGCAATGGCACCCCACCCCAGTACTTTTGCCTGGAAAATCCCATGGACGGAGGAGCCTGGTAGGCTCCAGTCCGTGGGGTCGCTAAAAGTCGGACACGACTGAGCAACTTCACTTTCACTTTTCACTTTCATGCATTGGAGAAGGAAATGGCAACCCACTCCAGTGTTCTTGCCTGGAGAATCCCAGGGACACGGCAGCCTGGTGGGCTTCTGTCTATGGGGTCACGCAGAGTCAGACATGACTGAAGCGACTTAGCAGCAGCAGCAGCAAGTGTTGCTTAGAGCCCTGCATAACCATTTCTGTTATGTTTTGTCCATTGTATCCCACTGTAAGTGTGGGGGGAATTGTTGACTAAATTTCAGAATTTGTAAGAAAATGCATATGTTTCCTAATTTCTTTTTTATACATTCAATATGAGTAGTACATACTGTTCCGTTAAAGTTTGAGAATTAGCCTGGAAATAGGAAAGAAGGGATATAATTAGAGGACTTTTCTCAATCAAGAATTGTGTGTGTGATGTGATTGAATATGTATGTTAAGTGATCTGTCTGGGAGTGTACAGTGAGGTATCCAAGACCTTTCCTCCTCCTCCACACTCCCATCATTTATGTACGTGTCTGGTTCCCCTTCTAAGGGCAGCGGGTAGATCTTATTCTCCTCTGTAGGGCCAGGTACAGAGAGTATCTGCTCCATGAGTGGTGAATAAGTTAAGTTTAACCCTAAGTGCTTCTGATCAGGAAGTGCCAGATGGATGTGGAGATAAATGTCAGTAAGATGAGAGGGTTATGTGGGTGGGTAGGACCGTACTGATGATTCTGAGTAGGTGGGACCAGGTAATGTGAGCAGGATTGTATTAATAGAATGATGGGCTCTGAGTTTTCAGTTAATTTATTGGTGCTTTGCTATCAAGGATTATGGACCCCTGTAATGGTTTAATGAAAAGCCCCCTAAGAGCACCTGAATGACTAAAGAAAGGGAAGGACTGTGGTAGGGGGGAGTTATAAAGAGATCAAGACTCTTCCATTAAAAAAAAAATTAAAAGCCAAGAAAAAAATATGATTGAAATGAGAAGGAAATTTTGTAAGAGGGAAAAAAATGAAGTACTACTTCACATAAGATAAATCTTTTTATTATTATTTCTTTTGCTTTTCTATATGAAAAGGAATGCAAGTATTTACTGACTGTTTATTTGTTATCTTGCAGTTGAATCCTTGGCCCGAATATATTAACACACGTCTTGAGATGTACAATAAGCTAAAAGCAGAACATGATTCCATTCTGGCAGAAAAGGCAGAAAAAGATAGTAAGCCCATTAAAGTCACCCTGCCTGATGGTAAACAGGTAGATGCAGAATCCTGGAAAACTACACCATATCAAATTGCTTGTGGAATTAGGTATGAGCTATATCTGTCTTGACCATTTGTTGTTTGTAACTAAACTTTTTTTTTTTTTTATCTTGCCAAGTTTTATCCTCATAACAGTTATGTTCCTGTTCAATGCTTTTATTGTTTAATTTACTTTATTTGGGTTTTTAAAAAAATAAAAACAGTTTAGAGCTTTGTGGTCAAGATTCAAAGTGAACATCTTGAAGACTTTGGTCTTATTTTACAAAAGATTGTATATTTCTTCTTCATGCATGCATGCTAAGTCGCTTCAGTAGTGTCTGATTCTGTACGACCCTATGGACTGTAGCCCACCAGGCTTCTCTGTCCAGGGGATTCTCCAGGCAAGAATACTGGAGTGGATTGCATATCCTCATATATTTCTTCTACTTTGATCATAAAATGTCACATAAGCAAGTAGAGACTGCTTCATCTATTTTGACTAAAATTCTCAGTTTTAAAATTAAAAATGAAAGTAGCTCATCTCAAATGGGAAAGTTAAAAAACTAACATGAGTGTATTATTTTTGTAAATCTAATGTTAAAACTTTTGTTGGGCTGTGTTATATTTCAGGTAAGTGAGAATTAGATGCATACTTTGTAATAAAGGAAATGCTTTCTTAATGTGATATGATAGGGATGAATAGCTGGTAAGTTTATCAAAAAATGATAAAGTTGGAAAGGCATAAATCGATACATAGATTTTCTACCAGGTATTGGCAAACTACGGTCATAAAAAAAATGACTAACATGACTATAATGCCAAGGTTGGGGATGGGTGGAGTGCTAATTAAACTTTTACATTATTTTAACACACTTGAGAAGCCATATGAGTGCAAAGTCCTTCCAGATTTTTATGTAGTTGTTTGATCCACACCTGACTTGACAATTTTTTTTAAGTGACTTTCCTGTATCAAGCCTTCTCAAACATTCAACTTGGTTTTCACAGAAACTTGAAACTTAATTGCCTTGTTGTATTATTTACCTGTTTCTGTTTACTTACAATGTTTACATATTGAGCTGAAACCACTGAAATCATCATATGAATTGTCAAAAATGATTATCATTACTATCATATTGTTGAACCTAAGAGATACAATAACAAGTGCACAAACAAATTTGGGAGCCGTCACACACAGCTGGTTCTTGGCAAGTCCACTATACAGCTGGTGGGAGTGGGAGCAGGTAGGCCCATGAGCCATGTGTTCAGTATGCCCTGGCCTTCTTACAAAGGGAATGGAATGTTGCTATTAATTCGACAGGTATTTCTACCTAAAGTACTTCTGCCTTATTCCAAAGGTGGTAAGAATATTAAGCAAGTTTCTATGTGAGGTCATATATAACTGGATACATGGACAGACTTTTTTAAGTATCAGTTCAGCCTGTCATTTGAGAGAGAATTTTACAGGTTGGTTGTTTAAGAGATTTCTCCATTGTTGTGCAGTGAGATTGTAGCTGTGTTCGTGTTAAAATCCAGGCTCCTGTCAGTCCAGGAACTCGTTCTCTACATACTACAACATTCTTCAGGTTATGTTGTACTTTATCAAGGGGCCAATTGGAAAATAATTTTCCAGGTTTTTTTTTTTTTAATTAATGCTTCCATTGCGGCTAACTAGTCAGAAAATATTTTGGGGGAAACATCAAAATTTTAAGTTGAATCATGTAAGACACTGGTGAACTCTAGGCCTAGAATTGAGTTAGTGATATGAAAGTGAGAGTGTTTTATGACATTTTTACAAAAGTCCAGAATAACTTCTTGTTCTGTGAAAATGTATAACATGAATAACAGGCTATTTAAAGGTTCAGGGGATTTGTGGTAAATATATGAAAGGGAAAAAGGGAGGGGGGCTGCTCCGTTTGCTTCAGAATGTTTTTCTTTGAAGTTTTGTTCCAAATCTTACTTTGTAGATTATTTTACCCCTTCTTTGAAAAATTGAAATGATCCAGTATTATTCATGTGTAGTCTACATTTTCAAAATTGTTAGCATCTCAGAGTACCTTTTAGATCCTAAGATGAAACTTACTTTCTTCCCAAAGAATACAGAGAATATTAATCACCTTTCATCAGTACTTTAATTTTTTGACAACTGTTTTACACAAGTATGATAAAATATGCTTCCCTCTGACAATTCCATGTATCTTTTGTGAATGTGCACATTCTTTTTATTGGATCCTTTTAATCTCAGGAAGAAAGGAAACATTGGATATAATACATGGGAAATTCAGTGGGAACACTGAAGATGGGATAGCAATGTGTTTTCATTTGTTCTTCAGTTCTGATGCTTCAGCAGGGAAGGATATATAAACAGGTTGTAAGCCCTCAATCAGAACAAGGAGTGAACCAGCTCCCACAGCAAGTTCAGCTAGCCCAAGCCTGCTGGTGGTGGACTTAAGACTCAGTGGGAGGGCTTCATGGTGTAGGGTGTTGCCTGCTTTTGTCAGGTTAGAGTATTAGAGACTGTTGTTTCTCCAGCTGCATGTGCGCATCTATAATCTGACTAACCATACTCAAGCTTGAGCCACACAGCTTCCTGTACCTTTCCTAACATATCTCTGCTTGCATCCATGCCACACTTGGAGTGCCAACTCCTCTCCTTTGCTTCTTGTCCAAATCTTCTGATCCTTCAGCCCCTGGGTACTTTATTTTTTTAAAATATTTGTTTATTTTTGGCCGTATCGGGTCTTTGTTCTGGCATGATGGATCTTTGTTCCAGCATGTGGATCTTTCGGTATGGCGTGTGGGCTCTTCAATGGGATGTGTGGGTTTCTCTCTATCTGTGGAATCCCAGCTCTAGAACATGCAGGCTCAGTAGTTGTGGTATGAAGGCTTAGTTGCCTGGAACATGTGGGATCTTCATGTCCAGACCAGGGATCAAATGCGCATCCCTTGTTTTGGAATGAAGGCAGATTCTTAACCACTAGCCTGCCTGGTTACTTTATGTTTACAGTCTGTCCAGGCCCCCCTGGTCTGTGCCGCTTTCACTTCCTCAGAACTCCTGTGACTTCTGTACCTGCTGTGCTCTGACACCTCATAACTTGTACTTCGTACTATGTATTTGGGTGACGTTTTTATCCGTATTATAAAATGTTTTATTAGCATTTTATTTCACATATATGTTTGTTGTAAATAACGTCATCTTAGGCATTTGCAGAATTCTGAGATTAGTGTCACCTCTCAAAGGAAAGATCTGTTACAGATTTCAAGCAGAAGAAAAGCAGAGAAGTTATTGAGAACCACCCTATCTCCCCTCCACCCTTTTTTTTTTTTCCTTTGGAGTCTAAATAGCTTGGTTTTATGGAAAACTAATTTTGAAGAAATTAAAATGTAAACTACTAGAAGTTGTTATTGTTTATTACTGTTGCCATGTTTGCTTAAACAAGAAGCATTAGATGTCAAATAATAGTGTTTGGAATTTTCAGAATCTTCTAGTTATATTCTTAGGGACTATCTTGAATTTTGTTGCTTTTTAATTTTATTTCAGAAAGTTAAACGTACGTCACCATAATAATACACAGTCAGACCTCAAAGACATTACAGGTTCAGTTCCAGACCATCACAGGAAAGCAAGTCATGTGAATTTCTTGGTTTCACAGTACATATACAAGTTGTTTGCACTAGACTGTAATCTATTAAGTGTCCAATAGTTTGGTCTGAAAAAACAGTACATGCCCTAATTTAAAAATACTGTATTACTAAAAAATGCCAACCATCATCTGAACCTACAGCAAATCTTAATACTAACATCAAAGATCACAGATCACCATAGCAACAAGTATCGTAATAATGAAAAAGTTTGAACTATTGTGAGAATTAAGAAAATGTGACGCAGAGGCACAAAGTAAGCAAATGCTGTTCTGAAAACGGTGCCGACAGGCTTGATGCAGGGTTACACACACACACAGAATGTGTGTGTGTGTGTGTGTGTATCTACGGGGTGTAATAAAAGACAAGATATGCCTGTATATAATGTTTTCTTATTTCGGTTCTCACATCAACTCTTGTGCTGCAGAAGATTCTTTTTTATAGAGTCTTGTGTTTTTATACATGTGTGTATATATTTTAAGTCAAGGCCTGGCCGACAACACTGTCATTGCGAAGGTGAATAAAGCCGTCTGGGACCTAGACCGTCCTCTGGAGGAAGATTGCACCTTGGAGCTGCTCAAGTTTGAGGATGAGGAAGCTCAAGCAGTAAGTTCTTATTCAGATTCACAGTCTATTCCAGCTTATTATTTAAGCCAGCAGGTGGCTAAAGTTGGTTGATGTCTCATTGTCATATTTGAAGTCTTGATTTTGTCTTTCATGTAGGAAATAGAATAAAGGTGCTTGTTTTACAAAATTAAGACATGCAGAAGTGCACTTAATTCAAATTTATTCTTACTCAAGATACTTCAGTGAGGGAAAAGTGCTCGGAATTTTATTAGAAATTGATTAAGCAAGTAAAAATTGTTAACTACACTATTAGTCAACACTTAATCAAGATGTATCTATTTATTAAATTTGAAAATGATTCAAATTTTTGTTCCTTTTGGACAATTGATTTTCGTATCTTTCTTACTTTAAAATGCTGAAAGCACTATAAAAATTAGTCTGCATTTAACAGCAGAGTTTTCCCCTTATTTCTCCAGGGTGGAGTACCATATAAAAAAAAATAAAATATTTTGTTTTATTGACGGTGATTTGCTTAGATGAATCAACGGTTTCCAAATGTACTCTGGAGTCCTTAAGTTTTTTATGAGAATTTAAATTTACTTATTACTTTTGATTTTGATTTCAAGGTCCATATGTTTGTTCTTGGTTTTAAATTGTATTATAGCCTCTAGTTGTGTGTTGTTTGAGGCCAATAAGAAAAAATGGCTTCCATGGTAGCTCAGATGGTAAAAAATCCACCTGCAATGTGGGAGACCTGGTTGGATCCCTGGATCAGGAACATCCCCTAGAGAGGAGGGCATGGCAACCCACTCTGGTATCCTTGCCTGGATAATCCCCATGGACAGAGGAGCCTGGTGAGCTATAGTCCATGGGGTCTCAAAGAGTTGGACACGACTGAGCAGCTAAACACAATAAGAAAAAAAGCAGGTATAACTCGTAAGTGATGTTCCACAGCCAAGTAAAGGCCAGAGCATAGCCCATGGGATTGACTCAAAAGACCCTGGGCCATTGCAGTTAATAAGACAGTCATGTTGTGGGTACCTGTTGTTTTCAGGAAACAAAATCCAGCCCATTTAATTAACGATGCTAATTTGTATTTTAATTAGTTTGAACATGTAATTTCTAAGATACAGATACAATTTAGTAATTATAATCCTTTTAAATCCTTTTGGCTCTGAATAGAATCACATTGCAATCTGTAGATTTATATATTTAGATCTTCTTGTCTTAAATTTACTCTATATTAAACTTTATGTATCTTTCAAAACAAACAATTAATTTACAACTTGTTCTCCCAGACTCAAACCACCTTATTTTTCTTTGAATTTTCAGGTGTATTGGCACTCAAGTGCTCACATAATGGGCGAAGCCATGGAAAGAGTCTATGGTGGGTGTTTGTGTTATGGACCACCAATAGAAAATGGATTCTATTACGACATGTACCTCGAAGAAGGGTAAGTTGTGTAACTGGATAAAGAAAAAAATTAAATTACTGTGGGTTCATACTTTATTTTTAAAGATTTGTCAATAAAGGAGAAATGATATAAAGCTTATTGCTTCACAGTTACCCAGTATTCCTGCTAAGAAAACTTGAAGTGTTGTAGTAACTCATGAAGTAGTAAAGACTTTCTTGAGAGCCCTGTTCTAGATCAGTGAAGGTGATTTAGATCATAGACTTAAACCATATTTCGGGAAATGAAATGAAGGTTGAACCTGTCCTTTCCTAGTGGGACGTGTGGGAATGGTCTTCATGAAGAGCAAGCTCAAACTCACTGAAAATATAGAAATAGTTTATAAAAAATGTCTATTTTAAAAATTCTTAATATATGATGCTGAGGTCTAATCTGCTATATTAAAACCTTTGAAGTATTCTAAAGACATGTTCCCCCAAGCTGTGGTATGAGTAGAATGGGATAGAAAGAGGTTAATTCTATTGTATTCTTCAGGGGTGTGTCCAGCAATGATTTCTCTTCTTTGGAGACTTTATGTAAGAAAATCATTAAAGAAAAGCAAGCTTTTGAAAGATTAGAAGTTAAGAAGGAAACTTTACTGGAAATGTTTAAGGTAAATTGAACTGTAACATGGCCTCCACTTCTGTTTCACTCATTAACGTTACTTAAAGTACATTGGGCTTAGTGTACTAAGGTGATGACTATCCTGTTCTTTAGAAAAATTTAACAAATGTTTTTAAAACATGTATGACATTTATAGTCATACAATGCTTAGACATACTTCAAATTGTATTTTAGCTACAGTATTTAGAAGTAAAAATTAAAAGAGTGGTTATTTTTTAAAATAATTTTTTCTATTTTCAGTACAACAAGTTCAAATGCAGGATTTTGAATGAAAAAGTGAATACTCCAACTACCACAGTCTATAGGTGAGAATATCAAATGTCGTTAAATACTACTAATGTATATGTCATTGTAAGTCTTTGTTAAAATTCCTTTTTTTTTAATCTTCAGGTGTGGCCCCTTGATAGATCTCTGCCGGGGTCCTCATGTCAGACACACTGGCAAAATCAAGGCTCTGAAAATACACAAAGTAAGCAGTATAACTTTGGAGGCTCTATATAGACACACTTGTCTACTAAAGATGTATGTTTATTTAAACTTGCATTCATTTCTCTTTTCAGCCGGGTTTCTCTTGCATATGTAAGGGTGGATTTTTTTCTTGTGCTGTCTGCTGACTGTGTGTTATTAGCCTATTTTTTTCTTTTTTTCTTTTAACTGAAATGCTCTCAAGCAGTGACTGAGAGACTCACCACCCATCACCAGAGCACATGGTGGTGGGTTTTTGGGGAACTTACAAAATCACACAGTCAGGCTTTGAGACCAACTCACTGTAGGGTGCATGCTTTTGCCTTCTGTTATGTCTAAGGTGGTAATTACCCAAGTTCTTTTTTAACCAAACTAATCATGCCAGTAAGATTTTTGTTGTTGTTGGTTGGTTGGTTGATTTTCCATCTTTGCCCAATCTTCTTGTGAAAGAAAGGTGCCTCTAAAGTCAGTTTTGTTTGTGGAGTTGTGATGTCAGTGGGTATTGAGAACTGGGCAATTTTGAGAGGATTAAGCAACTAGCTTCATTCTATGGACTGAGTACAACCACTCTAGACAGACCTCAGCAACTGGGAGATGCTTATATACTACATGTTGGCTTTTTGTGCCCTTTTTCTTGAAATAAGGGCTAAATACAAATTTGACCCATAATGTAACTGTGAGAAATAACATGTAACTCTTAAATGAAATATGAAGAATTTGAACGTTATCTCATGGTTATTCCCTTTTTCAGAATTCCTCCACCTACTGGGAAGGCAAGTCAGATATGGAGACTCTCCAGAGAATTTACGGCATTTCCTTTCCAGATCCTAAGATGTTGAAAGAATGGGAGAAGTTCCAAGAGGAGGCTAAAAACCGAGATCATAGGAAAATTGGAAGAGTATGTTTAAAAAGAATAATGTGCACTGGGACGACCCAGAGGGATGGTATGGGGAGGGAGGGGGGAGGAGGGTTCAGGATGGGAAACACATGTATACCTGTGACGGATTCATTTCGATATATGGCAAAACCAATACAATATTGTAAAGTTAAAAAATAAATAAAATTTAAAAAAATAAATAAATGGGAAACTAAAATGAGGGGAAAAAAAAAAAGAATAATGTGTGTAGACCAGATTGTCATTTGAAATATAGTTGTACCAGGTAATGGGAATTTAATTCTGAAGAGGTGCTGTAGCTTTCAAGGTCTTACTGTACCTGGAAAAGCTGTAAATTACTTACTCATTGTCCACATTAGAAATTGATTTTAACTACTCTTTTTATTGAGAATACATGTTAATGGCCTACATTTTTCTGTAAAAGAAGTATAGCAGCATATCCTAGAGCTGGGAGATGCTTTTGAAATTCCCTGTTCTCGCTGACTTACTTGAAAGACATGGAAACTTAAGTCCCAGAAACGTTTATCTGCTTGTTGCCCAAGATGACACAGAGCATCACCAGTGGATTCTGTGGTGTCCTTTTCTTTATTCCTCTACCCCTGAATGTTTTCTAAACTAGAAGTTAAGTTTGGTAAAAAATACTCATTTCTACGAGTGTGTTCACTCTGTGCCAGGCATGATCCATATATATACATGTATAAACTTCCTTTTGCTTTTGTATTCCCAGGACCAAGAACTCTACTTCTTCCATGAACTCAGCCCTGGGAGTTGCTTTTTCCTGCCCAAGGGAGCCTACATTTATAACACACTTATTGAATTCATCAGGGTAAGCCATATTCATTCTTTTCTTCTATAGATTTAAGACATATGTTGATTTTATTAGATAAGGTCTGCCAGAGGGAAAGATAACCTTGTGTTTGAGAAGAAACATTTTAAAGAATAAATGAAAATGGATGTATTAGGTCTCATAAAATGTATAAAAAATTCTTTCCTCCTAATACATAATCTAGTCCATATAGTTGGGTATATATGCATGAGATAAGCTGGTGAGCTTGTAATGGGGCCCGTAACCCCTTATGTGGGAGATCTTATGTGGGAATACCATTCATTTGTATATTCTTTGAAAAACAAGTTAATCTTTACATTACTTTTTTCTTTGTAAACTGTGACAACTGTACATTTATAGAGAATGACACCACCAGTATCTCTGTACTCATCTCCTAATTAAAATATATCCAAATGGGGCTATATATTTGCTTCAGATTTTTTACTGAGGTAGAGTAATACATGGGCTTCCCTGGTGGCTCAGTGGTAAAGAATCCTCCTGCCAATGCAGAGGATTGTCAGGAAGATCCTCTGGAGAAGGAAAGGGCAACCTACTCCAGTATTCTGGCCTAGGAAATCCCATGGACAGAGCAGCCTGGTGGGCTATAGTGAGTGGGGTTAAAGAGTCACATACTACTTAGCAACTAAACAACAGAGTAATATATACATGGTAAGGGGGGAGAAACTGTCTTTTGAGACTCTTTTCTGATCTACTTCCTTCCTTTCCTAGAAGAAACTATATACTATTTTAAAGTTAGCATGGATGGATCCTTTTTATGCATGTTATTTTTACAACTGCCATATAAATATGTATCTAAATTATGTGTTTGTGTGCTTCAGAGTTACATGCATGAAGTCTTGATGTGTGTTAGTCTGCCCGGTGGTTTTCATTTTGGATAAGTACACATGCAGTTCATTTTCACCTCTTCAGTATTAATCCATCGTCTAAGTTCCACAGTGTGCCCATGCCCTTACTGGGCACCCTGACGTCATTTCCCTTTCTCCCGTGTGACCAGTAGTGCTGGAGTGCCCTCCTCTTGTACATGTGCAGGGGCTTCCTCTTTGGTGAATACCTCCCAGCGGAGCTTTGAGATTTTAAGATGTGCATCTTGAACTTGACTAGATAGTATAAAACAGCTCGTGAAATTGTTCCTTGCACCTGATGTGTAAGCATGTATTCCCTACATGCGTTGTGTCTGTTTCCTAACAGAGTGAATACAGGAAACGAGGATTCCAGGAGGTGGTCACCCCGAACATCTATAATAGCCGGCTCTGGGTGACCTCGGGCCACTGGGAGCACTACAGCGAGAACATGTTCTCCTTTGAAGTGGAAAAGGAACTATTTGCTCTGAAACCCATGAACTGCCCGGGACACTGGTATTCAGCAATTTTGAGTTTCTCTCAGAGATTTTCTAGCAATCAGTCCTAGATTGTTTTTCCTCCTTTGAAAGTATTAAAAAAAAAAAATGATGTAATCAGAAGAGTATTTAAATACATCATAAGTGCAGTGGTGTAACGTCTTCTGTGCCCAGCTAGATCCTCAGATCTGTAGACATTCAAGAGTGGCACTGGAGCAGCGTCAGTGAACAGACAGGATACAGAACGGGGGAGACTTTTATTTATTTATTTTTTAAGATACATGCATCAGAACCTCCTGCTGATGAATTGACATCCTTGGAAAATCCTCCTTGCCTTGAGGCAGCTCACTTTGTTTCTTTGGAAGCTGGGTGAGGAGCAGCGTAGGGCAAACCAGGGAGAGCTGTGGCTGGCTGCAGGTGGCCAAGTCATAGCTCCTAGCACCGGTCCCAGCAACCTTACCTCGAGGGCAGAGGGCGTGAAACGGAGGAGTCTCCACGTGGGCCCTGGCTTGTAAGTCAGGGAGCCAAGTTCAAGTTTATTCTTAGTCTTCCCAGGTTCTTCAAAGTTTCTGAAGCACTTTCAGACTAACCGGGAACTAAAGCACTTTGGGGAGCAGTAAGAAAGTACAGGAGGCGCTAGTGGTAAATAGACGTAAGAGACGCGGGTTCAATCCCCAGATTGGGAAGATCTCTTGGAGAAGAGAATGGCAACCCACTGCAGTATTCTTGCCTGTCCCACAGACAGAAGAGGCTGGTGGGCCACAGTCCATAGGGTAGCAAAGAATTGGACATGATTGAAGTGACTTGCATAGCCCAACAGCTTAAGTACAGACTTTCATTTCCACTGTTTTTATAGCTAAGATTTTCTTTACAATATGAGCCTTAAAGGCCATCCTCAAAGAGCACAAGGATAGGACTTCAGACTTAATGGAAATAATTTTTTATTCTGGCTTGGTCATGGATGGTTGTATTATAATTTATTTGCTGCTTTATTCATGCAAGTGCTTAGAAAAGCCCAGACTTTTGATGTGTGAACAGCTAGATCCAGTATTTGGCAGGCTTCTTAGCAGTATCAGAGAAGCAGTTGTGTTCTTGTGAAATTAAATAGTGGATTTTACTTTGCTCTCTTCTTTAGCCTCATGTTTGATCATCGGCCAAGATCCTGGCGAGAGTTGCCTCTGCGAGTTGCTGATTTTGGGGTGCTTCATAGGAATGAGCTATCAGGAGCACTGACAGGACTTACTCGGGTCCGAAGGTTCCAGCAAGATGATGCTCATATATTCTGTGCCATGGAGCAGGTATAAGACTCTGGGGTGAAACACTTTGAAAGACATGTCAAGAAAATGGAGGAAAATTAAATTACCACTGTCCCCTCCCCCACCCTTTTTTTTTAAAGATTGAGGATGAAATAAAAGGCTGTTTGGATTTTCTGCGTACAGTGTATAGCATATTTGGATTTTCTTTTAAACTGAACCTGTCTACTCGCCCAGAAAAATTCCTTGGAGATATTGAAGTATGGAATCAAGCTGAGAAAGTAAGTGGTGGTTTTCAATGTGCTTCAATATTACTTGAGTGAAATTGGCATGTGCCATAATGTGAGAAAGCCAAGCTTCTTTAAATGGATAAAAGTGAAAGAAAATTGGAAATGGTTTCTAGGCTTGTGTAAGCCAGTTTTTTCCTCTGTGATTTTGTATTTTAGACATGGTTGAGTGTGTTTTTTTAGTCATCAAGCTGTAACCTTTAAAGAGGTTTGTGTATGAGTATGTCTAGGTGGACAGAATGGTAAAGCAAAGAATAGTAACCCATAAAGTAGTTATAATATTTTTAGTCTCAAATTAGGATGGAAGAAGTTGCATTTGAACAAAAATAAAATCATTTTGTTTTATCCTTAGCAACTTGAAAACAGTCTGAATGAGTTCGGTGAAAAGTGGGAATTAAATCCTGGAGATGGAGCTTTCTATGGTCCAAAGGTCAGTACCAAAGTCTAATTGAGAGTAATATGTCTTTTCTGTTCGGGTGAAGAAGAGATTACTTTAAAGTTTTTAAAAATTCACCCCTAATAGAACCCAATCTTTGCATCTTAGATTGACATCCAGATTAAAGACGCTATTGGGCGGTACCACCAGTGTGCAACAATACAGTTGGATTTTCAGTTGCCCATTAGATTTAATCTTACTTTTGTAAGGTGAGTTTCTAAGTGTCTGCTCTGAATATTCTTCCATAAGGACATAAAGGAACATACATACAAAATAAAGGAAAACAATTTTTTTTTTCTTTCTAGCCATGATGGTGATGATAAGAAAAAGCCAGTCATTATCCATAGAGCCATCTTGGGGTCGGTGGAAAGAATGATTGCTATCCTCACTGAAAACTATGGGGGCAAATGGTAATATTTGTCTTTATTTTCGTGTGTTTTTGTCCAGACTATGTAAATTAACTGTCAGAAATGTCTGCTGTCCAATTTAGTTCTGTGATGGAAAGGGAGAATGATTCTAGTTGGTGACTTCTAATTAATGACAAATGTTTACTAAAAAGTAAGGAATCACAGTCTAAACCCAAATTTTTTAGCTAGAAGAATGTTTGCAATTATTTTTAGCAGTTGATTGGTTCAAATGTTATATAAATGCTTTCTAATAGGTGTTATTAACCAATAAGAAGCTTTTGTTTTGACTGCTTTCTAAGTAACTTTGGGAACTGATAAAACTTTGTTTTTTGTTTGAGTAAACAAAAGTAGGCTTTTAGCAGTACCTTGTTCAGTGTTGCTGATCATAATAAATAAGCATCTTGGACCCTTTAGAAGCCAAGTTTTGGGGGGTTTTTTTTGTTGTTTTTTTTGTTTGTTTTTTGGATTGAAAGTACAGAGTCCAAACCAATTAACATTTTTGTGTCTCATTTCTAGAAACGTTTGTTTCTGCTGGCAAGATAATAAGCACGTTACTTGCATTTTATTTTCTCAGCACCTTGTCTGGGCTCCATTTTGGGAAGGCAGTTGAAAACAGGAAATGGTTATGAAACACCCATTTTGAACAGCTTGCATCATTACATTGCAGTCTCTTCAGTTTTCTTTGTAATTTGATTAGTTCAGACATTTTAGGTTAGGGATGTCATATGTATAAATGAAATAAGCTAATTTGTTTTCAGTTATTTTTCACAAAATCAAAACAAATATGGGCAGTATTCTCTGCACAATCTCGAGAATAGGGAGGTCCTCAGCTGATGCTTTACCAAACCTGTAGTAGGTGGGGAACAGCCCACAATTGAGGTGGAATTTGGTACTCCCCAAATTCAGCCTAATTTGGTGTTTGAAATGAAAGTCGCTCACTTCTGTCTGACTCTTTGCAACCCCATGGACTATATAGTCCATGGAATTCTCCAGGCCAGAATACTGGAGTGCCTAGCCTTTCCCTTCTCCAGGATCTTCCCAACCCAACCCAGGGATCGAATCCTCCCACATTGCAGGTGGATTCTTTACCAGCTGAGCCAAGAGGGAAGCAATTTGGGGCTTACTCCAGCCTAACTGTAGCAATTACGCCGTTAATTGTAGCAAAATAACTTGAAAATAGAGGCGGGACCAGAAGCAGCACTGGCTTGAGTCTGCAGCGGGTGGGGATTGGGTGCCTGAAATCCCTGAAAGGAGAACTGCAGATGGGCTCACCTTTTTATAAGCAGTGAAAACACACTCACTTTTACCAAGTACCATCACCACTTACTAACTGTTTCTATTTGTTGAGTCCTGCAAAATGGATCTTGAATAAACTGAAGGCACAGTCTCTGTCCCTACATGAAGAATGAATAATACAATAATACTTGAATAAAATAACCTTTGGGGTAAAATAACTTGAATCATTAAGTGCTCTTCTTTGTCGATGTGTGAAGCCCTCCAGCCGCGGGTGCAGAGTGTTTTCTGTTAGCTGCTGTGTTGAATTATGGGGCGTGATCCCAGCTCTCTATTTGCTTTGCTTTCTCTGCTTAGCAAGACAAGTCTTAAGTTAGATTTTCCCTTTTTCCTGCTCCTGAATCGCCCTTCAGTCCTTATTGGACATTGAAAAAAAGCCAGGTTTTTGGAAGTGGTCCTTGCATGTTTCAAGAAAAGGTACTGAATAGTAGACTAAGAAATGTGCTATCCTTGTTGAAGAAAGTTCCCAAATTCACATTACATATTTTTTTATTTCTTCTAAAGGCCCTTCTGGCTGTCCCCTCGTCAGGTAATGGTAGTTCCAGTAGGACCAACATGTGATGAATATGCCCAAAAGGTAATCCTTAAGTATGACTTTCTTTAAATTTAACAGCTGTTCAACTTTTCAGATCTCATAAATAATATCTATGCTTTGTAAGTCAAACTGCTGTGATATAGAGAAGTGTTTACATTTTCAGTCTTTGGTAAGTCTTAGTAGATCATATTACCTCTTTAATGTTTTTTTATGTGGTTCTGTGATGAGTAGACTTAATTTGGAATGTTTTACACACACTTGATGTTTTAGTTTTTAATGTTAGCAAGTAGTGTGACATATCAATTCAAATGCATAATGTAGTGTAAACTGCTCTTTGACTCAGAGTAATTGTGGTTTGTTTCTAATGCACATTTCTTTAATTTGAAACTTTTTTTCAAATTGACAGTTTGACAGCAATCTTTGCCCTCCCTACCAAAAAGCCACCTTACTAACAGATGTATGAATATCCATACCTCACACCTTAGAGTAGAACAGTCTATTCTGTTATACAGCAACAATTCCATGCTAAGGAATCTCAAATTATGAGAAGTTGAATTATTAGTAAAAAGCATTGTTTCATAATTGCAAGCTGAAAGTAATAAATTGGTTAGACAAAAAAATCTATATATCAATGAATAACATTGTAACATCAAAACCACCACGTTGGACTTCCTGGCAGTCCCATGGTTAAGCCTCTAAGCTTCCATTGAAGGGAGCACGGGTTCAGTCCCTGATTAGGGGCACCAAGATCATAGACCACACTGTGCAGCCAAAAAAAAAAACAAACCAGCCTGTGTTTGGATCAGAATAAATTGCACTCGGGTCTCAACTGCCTTTTAATAAAGGAACATTAAAAAAAACCAACTGATAAGCAGACTATTCAAGATATACTGTATTCCTATTACCTCACACAGTCGTTTTAATCAGTATGCTTTCCATGGTTAATGGATTTTACTTTATTGTATATGCATTATGAAAGCTCACAGTAGAAAAAGGTCAATTTTAGTTAACTCACTTTTCAACTGTAACACTAACTTTCTCCACGTGGGGATGGAGTGGCATTTCAAATTATGTAGAGGGTGGATTTTTTATTATAGTGAGTTGTGGGGGGAGGGCACTGCCTATTAATCCTTAATGACTGGAGACCAGAGATGTTGAATAGCCTGTAGTTACCAGGTTTCTTACCCAGTGGCAGAATAATTCAACTAACATGTGCACAGGGCTCGTGTTAAGAAAAAAAGCACTGGTGCTTTATACTTTAAAATAGGTTACAGTTGAGAGTGTAGTCTTATCCTGGCACTGCAATAAACTAAGTAAGAACCTTTCTGAAATTTGCATACTTATAAAATCCCAGGAGGTTCATTGGTTAATGATCACTAAAGCATAATGATCACTAAACCTATTAGTGAAATTAAATGATCACTAAATGATCATTAGTGAAGTTAATGATCACTAAAGCATAATGATCACTAAACCTATTAGTGAAATTCAAATGGCCCGTTCAGATCATTCTGTCTTATTGAGTGGTAATTGGTTGTCAGATAGATGGAAAATTTAACCTGGTTTATTTAATTCACAGTTTCTCTCTCAGTGTATCGTTTTGTAGTTCCATATCACGATAATAAATACTTCAGTATATTCAGTAACATTCCTTTTTAATGTTTGTGTAATTGTCCAAATTGTTTGTTAAATAAAATCATTTAAGATCAAAATATAATTCTCCTTGAGATCTGAAGAATTTTCTATGTTTAAATAGGTTCGGCAACAATTCCACGATGCTAAATTCATGGTGGACATTGATCTGGATCCAGGCTGTACATTAAACAAGAAGATCAGAAATGCACAGTTAGCACAATATAACTTCATCCTAGGTAAGAAAGACTTACCAAAGACAACCTGCCAAACCTTAGGAAAACTTGAAACTTGGAGATGTAGGCTTAAGGGAATTCCAGTCCTGATCTCAAACTGTATGTTTGTTCTGTTGATACAACAAAGGAACATTTTTGGTTTGGAAACTTGAAAGATTCAAGTAATCTTAAAAGGTTTGTCTAAAAATCTCCCCTTCACCTCCTACTTTTCGTCTGGTGAATTTTTATTAAGTTGGCTGGATTAAGTGACTTGGTAGTAAGCATAGCAGTTCTAGTCATTGCAGAATGCTGGGTTGGGTTTTGTTTTTTCATGAGTAGATTTGGTCACCTGTACATTTTAATGAATCAGAAGCTATAGCGTGGATTTCTGTTTGAATATTCAGTAGGAATCTTTTCACCTAACAAAAGTTTTGTGGGTTTTGGTTTAGTTGTTGGTGAAAAAGAGAAAACCAGCGGCACTGTCAATATCCGTACCAGAGACAATAAGGTGCATGGAGAACGTACGATCTCTGAAACCATTGAGCGGCTCCAGCAGCTCAAGCATTCCCGCAGCAAACAGGCAGAAGAAGAATTTTAAGGAAGAACTTTGCCCAGCTTGGCTCAGTAGAAAAGGGTGAACGTGTTTGCCTACCATGAACTTTGTATGATGGAAAATATCAGCTTATACTAACCTTAGAATAATTTGGCAGAGCCTTTGGAGATTACTGCAGATCAATGTTTTTTAATTTAGACTTTAGATTATACATATTTGAAGAAAGTAATTAAAAGTGACACATTAACATGATTTGATTCATTAAATTTCTGAACACTGGAATAAAAGCATGAGGAATGTGCTAATGTAATGTGGAAGAATGTTTTTGTAAATGTAATACAGCTAAAATGTAAGTTTTTTCAGATTTGATCAATGGAAAAGATTAGAATTGGATTATGATATAAAAATAAAAACTTCTATTCACATTAAGTTTCAGCCTCTCTGTCCTTCACGTCCATACACACCTACCCGGAACAAATCACATGATCCAATATTTATCTTTCATGTTTTGTAACACAGATGATATAAGTTGGGTGGAGAGGTCAAGTCCATAGTGTATTCTGTTCTCAAACTGCTGTGTGAACCAGAGGCCTGCTGCTCAGTCATAGGATGACATCTTGTAGGAATGTCAATTGTAGCTGTTTTGGGGACACAAACCTTTTAAAACCAACCATGAAGCTATTTTAGAGTAGATTTGCACAAATTTTTAAGAAGGGTGAGTCATGGCTATAGATATCTATTTCAGTTTCAGTTCAGTTGCTCAGTAGTGACCGACTCTTTGTGATCCTGTGAACCGGAGCATGCTGGGCCTCTCTGTACATCACCAACTCCCAGAGTTTACCCAAACTCATGTCCATGGAGTCGGTGATGCCATCCAGCCATCTCATCCTCTGTCATCCCCTTCTCCTTCTGCCCTCAATCTTTCCCAGCATCGGGGTCTTTTCAGATGAGTCAGCTCTTCGCATCAGGTGGCCAAAGTACTGGAGTTTCAGCTTCAACATCAGTCCTTCCAATGAACACCCAGGACTGATCTCCTTTAGGATGGACTGGTTGGATCTCCTTGCAGTCCAAGGGACTCTCAAGAGTCTTCTCCAACACCACAGTGCAAAAGCATCAATTCTTCTGTGTTCAGCTTTCTTTATAGTCCAACTCTCACATCCATACATGACTACTGAAAAAACCATAGCCTTGACTAGACGGACCTTTGTTGTCAAAGTAATGTCTCTGCTTTTTAATATGCTGTCTAGTTTGGTCATAACTTTTCCTTCCAAGGAGTAAGCGTCTTTTAATTTCATGGCTGCAATCACCATCTGCAGTGATTTTGGAGCCCCAAAAATAAAGTCAGCCACTGTTTCCACTGTTTCCCCATCTATTTGCCATGAAGTGATGGGACCGGATGCCATGATCTTAGTTTTCTGAATCTATAGAGATCTCTATATCTAGATGTAAGAAGGATGTTTCATAGATACAGAGAACCAACGAGTGGTTACTAGTGCAGAGAGACAAGAGGGGAGGGGCAGTATAGGGATAGATAGAGGGTTAGGAAACAAACCTTTAGGTATGAAATCAGGTACAAGGATACATAGTACTAGGGAATTTAGCCAGGATTCTGTAATGAATATAAATGGAGGATAATCTTAAAAATTGTGAATCATTATGTAACTTATTTAGTATTGTATGTCAGCTGTACTTCAATTAAAAAAAAAAAAAAAGTGTGTTTATGGCTCTTCTGGGCCCTAGAATTCTATATACAAATTCTATATTCTCTCATAAGGATTAATTTATGAGTTTCTTTTTTGCCAATGAATGGTGTTTGGGAGAACACCACAAAATAAGGAATTTCTTATCTTTAATTGATAAATGGAGACTTATTAATTCCTCTTTAGTGATTCTAAAAATGTAACATCTTGTCAGTTCTCCAGTAACTCCAGTAGCTTGTTTGCTAGGATCACTTCAAAGTAGAGCCAATTTCCATTGACTAATTCTCATTTTAATAAAGGAGATAAGATCTTTAATCACAGGGGTTTTTCTTTTTGAAACTTCATAATTAAGCCTTTCTTATGACTGTCTTAAGACAGCCTTTGACAGATTTGTAATTAACTTCTTATCTGATCTTTGGAAATTAATTTGGCATTTGAACCAAAACTTTGTATTCACAAGTCATAACACCAAAGTAATTCATTTCACAACTGTACTTGACTCTTTATTTCTTTAAAATCATATTATCTGAGTTTGGATTTTTTTCCTCAGTTTAAAAAAAAAAACCTCATATTACAAAGAATTATTTTAAGTGGTTTTCATAATGTAGTTCAAAGACCAGCTATGATTTATCTAGATTTTTTTCAGTCCCCTTTTTACACTTGAAGCAACAAATGGCTTTGCTTGCAATACTTGGAAATACTACAAAATGTAAGATATAAAAGTATAATAAAGACATAGCTAAGCAGGACTAGAAATCAAAAGATTACTCTTTGTAACTGACACCTTCTTAATCCTCAGATTTCAGTGGACATATTCAGGGACCACTCTTATCTCAGGTGGCACTAGTAGTAAAGAACCTGCCAGCCAGTGCAGGAGACATAAGAGTCATGGGTCAGGACATCTCCTGGAGGAGGGCATTGCAACCCACTCCAGTATTCTCGCCTAGAGAATCCCATGGACAGAGGAGCATGATGACAGTCCGTAGGGTCACAAGGAGTCGGACACGACTGAAGCGACTTGGCATGCATCCCAGCAAAGCTCTTATGCCTGTAGTTTATTTTCCTTCTCTTTCCCAGAGAGCAGACTTCTGTTTATTGTACCCCTCTGATCTCTTCTGGGATATAATGAAGAATTGACAACCCAGTTTCTGGGATTTCCCTGGCAGTCCAATGGATAAGACCCCTTGTTCCCACTGCATGGGGCACAGGTTCGATCCTTGGTCAGGGAACTGAGATCCACCGGCCACACAACCTGGCCTAAAAAGAAGTGATAGAACCTCATTGTTTAGACTGTATCAAGAGTTACATGATCTTGGTAATAAAATATACAGACAGGAATGGCATAAGGACAATGACATCTGCAAAAGTAGATTTGGTGGTATAAAAATCACGAAATTAGGTACAAAAATAAAGTAGGTGCCAAAATGTGTAAAGTATATACCAAAACCAAAATGAAGCCAAAATCTGTAGAGACGTTGTGAAAGCTTGAAGGACCTGGAATGGCCGGCTGAGGTCACACCTGAGCCCCTGGTGACCTCCTGTGCCCACTTCATCCACTTGCTTCACTGATCTTTACTACATCCCATCCCCACACACCTGTGCTGTGACTGCTAGACGCTGCTTCTTAAGTTGTACTGGGCACAGGAATCTCCAGGAGATGCCGTGAAAATGTGCACTTACGTTGTGGGTCTGGGTCCTGGGATCCTGTTCCTAGTTGATGCTGAGAATCACACTCTGAAAATCAAATTGTAGTAGAAGGCCTGAAAAGAAACAAGGCTCTTGTACTGTGGACCCTCAGCTGATTCCCACTGTGCCAAGCAACCACGTAACCACGCCTGTTGTAGGCTTCTGTTCCTGTGTCCAAATATGTTACTCTCTCTCACTTTAGAACCTTCTTTTGACTTTTTCAGAAGATGTAGATTTTAATTCACACTCTTTCATTTCTTCCCTCCATCCTAATATATATCAACTTTTTGTTAAATCCACAGTAGGTGTAATTGGGCTTCTCGGGTGGCTCAGTGGTAAAGAATCCACCTGCCAGTACAGGAGATGGGGGTGCGAACCCTGGGTTGGGAAGATCTCCTGGAAAAGGGAATGGCAACCCACTCCAGTATTCTTGCCTGGAGAATCCCATGGACAGAGGAGCCTGGCGAGCTGTAGAGCATGGAGTCAAAAAGAGTCAGGACACAACTTAGCAACTAAACAACAGCAACAACAGGGTGTTATTGTTACTGCTGCTGCTGCTAAGTCGCCCCAGTCGTATCCGACTCTGCGCGACCCCAGAGACAGCAGCCCACCAGGCTCCCCCGTCCCTGGGATTCTCCAGGCAAGAACACTGGAGTAGGTTGCCATTTCCTTCTCCAATGCATGAAAGTGAGAAGTCAAAGGCAAGTCGCTCAGTCGTGTCCAACTCCTAGTGACCCCATGGACTGCAGCCCACCAGACTCCCCCGTCCCTGGGATTCTCCAGGCAAGAACACTGGAGTGGGTTGCCATTTCCTTCTCCAATGCATGAAAGTGAAAGTGAAAGTGAAGTCGCTCAGTAGTGTCCGACTCCTAGCGACCCCATGGACTGCAGCCCACCAGGCTCCTCCGTCCATAGGATTTTCTAGGTTCACAAATATTCTCTAATCACATTCTATGATTACATTTTCCTAGTACAGCTTCTCTTAATAGACTTGATAGTTTTCTCTTTCTTTTAAAATCTTTTCCTTGAGTATCTGACTTGAACGGTTCTTTTCTGTACCTTTCATTATACTTTTCCCAAAAGTCAGTTTTCCTCCTAACTTTATTGAGGTATTATTGACATACATATATGTCAATAATGTGGTAAGTTATGCACAATGTGATGATTTGGTACACATAAATACTGCAAAATGTTTTACTGCAGTAAAGTTAGTTTACATCTCCATACCCTCTACTACCATTTTTCAACTACCGTTTTTCAAGACAAGTTTCTTCTAGAAGCTTCTAGCATTCTGCTGCAACATGGGCTTATGGCAGCCCTCACCTGGATCAGCAGCTCCCATCTCCACTCCATATTTGATCTCTTCCCTGAATTCCATCTCTTCCTTTCACTTGGGTCACAGCTTCATGGTGAGCAGGATTTTCCAGCTGCTTTTCAAAGAAGGATGTGTGGAGTTAGGTATAGAATCTTGGTTGAAAATAAATTTTTTTTTCTAAGGCTTTGGAAGACATTGCTTTCATTTTCTTCTACCTTCTAGTATTTCTCTGAAGAATCCATTCTTATTCTCTGTCCTTTATGGGTTACCTGTCACTTTTTTTCTCTGAAAAGTTTGGATCTCTTTTTCTTTAGCCTTATTGTTCTGAAATTACATGATGACAGTGTGGGTCTTTTACCGTCCATCCTGGTGAGCAGCCTTTTCATTCTGGAAATTGGTGCCCTGCAGTTCTGAGAAAGGCTTTTTCTGTTGTCTTTGATGACTTTCTTCCTTATCTTGGTCCTAATGAGCCTTCTATTATATAGGTATTCTACTTTAGGGGAGATTTCCTTAACTTTTCTTTCTATAATTTCAGTGTGTGTGTGTGTGTGTGTGTGTACAGACTGGAGAACTTTACTGAATTACAATCTGATGGGCAGTTTATTTTTCCTTCTGTTCTTAGTGCCTAATTTCTATCATTTAGAAGTAATTTCTATCATTTAGTTGTTTTACATTTGAGTTCTCCTTAACTTTATGTTCCCATTCGTTCTATTGATTACAAAAGTTTCAACTGCCACTTTTTTTTAACCTTCCAGGATTATTCTGTTCTGAGCTTATTCCTTTTATAATAACATTCTGTAGGGGTTGTTAAGTTTCTTTAGAGAAGTTTCTTCCAATCTGCCTGCAACTTAAGCCTGCTAATGTTGCATGCAGGAAGGGGCTTGGCAGAGGAAGTCTTATTCAATATGCTGACTGTAACTAACTCTCCCAATATCCAAGCCCACTTCATCTTTGTCCTCCTCAGACCCTGGAGTCTCAGAAGGCTGCAGTGTCTCTGAGAATAAACCAAACATTCTTCTGGGAGGAGCAGCATGGAGCAACCACCTGACTGCACAAGGTAGGGTTGCAGACAGAGGTTTAACTCCTCTCTATGCAGACTTCAAATAAAGCCCTTATATTTAGTCCCCTTTCTTCCATTGTACCCAATGCCTCTAATTCCTGAAACTTCTGGGTTCTTCAAGGCAAATAGTCTTGCTCTTTCTAGTCTGTTACAAGCATTTTAATTTGACCTTCCTTTTCTCTGCTGCATCATAAGCCAATGCCCCATTTACCTTCTTTTAGTTGTATACAACTTAGTGACTAAACAACAACCACCACAAAACGATTCACCTCTTGGTGGGTGCCAAGCCAGTAGACACAACCAAGTCACCAATCAGGAGAAGTAAAGATTAATTACTTACAGCAGGTAAGGAGAATCCCTGGGATCTCCTCCAAAGTAGGGAATGTTTTAGGCTAAGGTCATATGCAAATTCATGAAGGAGTTTGAGCAGAGGTGAATTCAGCATATAAATGGGGCAAAGCTTGACAGATTCCAGGCTTTCCTTGAAGTCAAGAAGGTCCATAAAGTCAACATCAACATCCCTTAGGCTCCAGTTGATCTGGTGGTCAAGTGCTAAAGGTGGGGGGAGGGGTTTAAATTCTGCAAAACAGTTCAATAAAGTGATTCAGGCTAATCTTTACCACTGAAACAGAACTGGGATTTTTTACAACTGATTTGTTCACCTTTAGATAGTTTCCTTAAGGGGTATCCCAGAGTGAAAAAGCTGGCTTAAAACTCAACAATCAAAAAAAAGAAGATTATGGCATCCGATGCTATCACTTCATGGCAAGTTGATGGGGAAACAATGGAAACAGTGACAGACTTTATTTTATTGGGCTCCAAAATCACTGCAGCTGGTGACTGCAGCTACAAAATTAAAAGACGCTTCCTCCTTGGAAGAAAAGCTATGACAAACCTAGACAGCATATTAAAAAGTAGAGACATTATTTTGCCAACAAATGTCCATATAGTCAAATCTATGGTTTTCCAGTAGTCATGTGTGGATGTGAGAGTTGGACCATAAAGAAAGTTGAATACCGAAGAATTGATGCCTTGGAACTGTGGTGTTGGAAGAGACTCTTGAGAGTCCCTTGGACTGCAAGGAGGTCAAACCAGTCAATCCTAAAGGAAATCAATCCTGGATATTCATTAGAAGGACTGAAGCTGAAGCTCCAATACTTTGGCCACCTGATGCAAAGAGCTGATTCATTATAAATGACCCTGATGTTGGGAAAGACTGAAGGCAGGAGAATGGGATGACAGAGGACAAGATGGTTGGATGGCATCACCGACTCAGTGGGCATGAGTTTGAGCAAGCTGCAGTCCATGGGGTTGCAAAGAGTTGAACACAACTGAGCAACTGAACAACAGGTGGTGCTAGTGGTAAAGAATCTGCCTGCCAGTGCAGGAGATGCAAGAGACGCAGGTTTGATCTCTGGCTTGGAAAGATCCCCTGGAGGGAGTATGGCAACCAACTCCCAGGTATTCTGGCCTGGAGAATGCCATGGACAGAGGAGCCTAGTGGGCTGTAGTCCATAGAGTTGCAAAGAGTTGGACATGACTGAAGCAACTTAGCACACGTACAGCCTTCTACAACAAATCTTTTATTTTGGAATTTTGAAGCTTTTGGGGGCTTATATCTACCAATTAAAATAGGTACATTAGTTTAAAATGAGGGCTCTAAAATTTTAACAGTTCAGATGTTTCTCCAACTCAAAGGATCCATGGTGTTAGCTCTACAAATATTTTTCCCTGCTAATCTAAATTTAGAGAAGATGAAAACACCACTGTTGCTTCCAGTAGATCCTGCAGGTACATATCCAGAAGACCGATGGTTTTAACTACCAGCTGAAAATTGTTCTGGAATGTCACAACCCCAACATGGCCGTTTCGGGGCCTGATCTTTATTTTCCAATTAAGTACTTGCAAGCATACTTAAACCCAGCTGATGCTCCCATAGGTGATTATTTGCAAGGGAGCTGTTTGTTCCTTGAGGCACAATTTCCCAGTATTACTTTCATAGCCTGACTTTCCTTGTAGCGCAGCTGGTAAAGAATCCCTCTGCAATGCAGGAGACCCCGGTTCTATTCCTGGGTTGGGAAGATCCCCTAAAGAAGGGATAGGCTACCCACTCCAGTATTTTTGGGTTTCCTTGGTGGTTCAGCTGGTAAAGAATCCACCTGCAATGTGGGAGACCTGGCTTCGATCTCTGGGTTGGGAAGATCTGGAGAAGGGAAAGGCTACCCACTCTGGTATGCTGTCCTGGAGAATTCCATGAACTGTATAGTCTATGGGGTTGCAAAGAATTGGAAACCACTGAGCAACTTTCACTTTCAGAGCCTAATTCAGATATGAGATATTATCTCAGCAACTTTCTGAGCCCAGTGTGGAGGATCACACGTGTGCTATCTGTGAGTATAGCCCCCCAAGGAGTTACCCTTGGGTCAGTTCAACTTCTTTGATGTGGCTTGGTTTCTCCCAGTGACAGACAGTCTAAAACTGTCATGGGTGCTCAGAGGCTACCACTAGGTGATCAGTCTCCATCATGCCCCTGGAGCAATATTCACTTAATGGTGGTGGTAGGGCTTTCCCTATGGGACCTCTGCGTGTTACCAGAGCTTATCCTCAGACACTTTCGCAAGGTTCTCAGTTGTCTGAGGAAGGCTCGTGGCCAAAAGGAGCAAAATGTCCCTTTATTCATCAGAGCTGAATAATTCAGTCTCATTTCACTAGTAAATATTTTGTTCAGACTATATATCAACTCAGTTTTTTGTGTGTGTGTGTGTGGTTTTTTTTTTTTTTTTTTCCAATTTAAGCCAAATCTAACAAAATCCAGCCATCTATGATTCCCTGGCTCTCTTGCCCAGACCCCCTGGGCCCTTCCTAGGAACAGCACCTGTGCACCTTAAGATTCCATGTCTTAAGTGAAAACCAGCTTCAATAAAAATTTTAGGACCATCATCCAACAATAAGATCTGAGTATCAAGAGAGCTCACTACAACATCCGAGGAATACCAATGAGCCTGCGGGACTCAATGGGCCCATGCTTGTACTGAGCACCGGTTCCACGTAGAATCCAGGTGTCTGTCAAGTGTCTGATATCTTGCCTACTACATCAAGCATGTGTCAATGAAAAATTAATCAGTTGATCTAAGAAAGAAATGAACATTTTTTATTCAAGGCAAATGTGAGGATTGCAACCCAGAAAGAGCATTTCAGAAAGCTCTATGAACTCTTCCACCTGTTAGAAGTCAAGGCACAGGTATATACATTTTTTTGAGACAGAGGCTGTACTTAAATAATATATTATTGACAGTTTACATAATCCAGATCTAAGCACCATGCGACCTCTATCAAGAAAGAATGTTATCTTTAAGGAATTTTCTCATTAATGTTGAAAGAATGTTGTTCTTTATGGGTGAGCAGGTATTTCTGCTGATGGAGGTTTTGTCAATGCATAATGCATATACACAGTGCACAGTGGTGGGGAGAGGAGATCAAAGCATGGAGAAATTTTTTATAGTTACATTTTTCTTGTCTCATCATAAAATAGTTTTATTTCATATTTGACCTGGAAGGGAGATGGGATGGGGGGAATTTGGGGGAATAAGAGGCAGGGTTACTGTGGAATTGAGGGTGGAATGATTGAGGGATGGTGCCATCCCAGGGAGGTATAGATAATTGCATTTAATTCACAATGGCCTGTGGGAAGTGCCATTTATGTGTTGACTTTGAGAATATGAAGTCATGTGCTCTCTGCAGGCTCTTGTTGTTTAGTCGCTAAGTCCTGTCTGACTCTGCGATCTCCATGGACTGTAGCCAATCAGGATCCACTGTCCTTGGGATTTCCCAGGCAAGAGTATTGGAATGCATTGCCATTTCCTTCTCCAGGGGATCTTCCTGACCCAGGGATTGAATCTGAGTCTCCTGCATTGCAGGAAGATTCTTTACAACTGAACCACCTGGGAAGCCCTTTCAGTTCAGTTCAGTTCAGTCACTCAGTCGTGTCTGACTCTTTGCAACCCCACGAATCACAGCACGTCAGGCCTCCCTGTCCATCACCAACTCCGGGAATTCACTGAGACTCACGTCCATCGAGTCAGTGATGCCATCCAGCCATCTCATCCTCTGTTGTACCCTTCTCCTCCTGCCCCCAATCCCTCCCAGCATCAGAGTCTTCTCCAATGAGTCAACTCTTCACATGAGGTGGCCAAAGTACTGGAGTTTCAACTTCAGCATCATTCCTTCCAAAGAACACCCAGGGCTGATCTCCTTCAGAATGGACTGGTTGGATCTCCTTGCAGTCCAAGGGACTCTCAAGAGTCTTCTCCAACACCACAGTTCAAAAGCATCAATTCTTCCATGCTCAGCTTTCTTCATAGTCCAACTCTCACATCCATACATGACTACTGGAAAAACCATAGCCTTGACTAGATGTACCTTTGTTGGTAAAGTAATGTCTCTGTGGCTCTTCAGATTCAGATCAGATCAGATTAGTTGCTCAGTCGTGTCCGACTCTTTGTGACCCCATGAACCGCAGCACGCCAGGCCTCCCTGTCCATCACCAGCTCCCGGAGGTCACTCAGACTCGCATCCATCGAGTCAGTGATGCCATCCAGCCATCTCATCCTCTGTCGTCCCCTTCTCCTCCTGCCCTCAATCCCTCCCAGCATCAGAGTCTTCTCCAATGAGTCAACTCTTCGCATGAGGTGGCCAAAATACTGGAATTTCAGCTTTAGCATCATTCCTTCTAAAGAAATTCCAGGATTGATCTCCTTCAGAATGGACTGGTTGGATCTTCTTGCAGTCCAAGGGACTCTCAAGAGTCTTCTCCAACACCACAGTTCAAAAGCATCAATTCTTCGGCGCTCAGCCTTCTTCACAGTCCAGCTCTCACATCCATAATGACCACAGGAAAGACCATAGCCTTGACTAGGCGAACCTTTGTTGGCAAAGTAATGTCTCTGCTTTTGAATATGCTATCTAGGTTGGTCATAACTTTCCTTCCAAGGAGTAAGCGTCTTTTAATTTCATGGCTGCAGTCACCATCTGCAGTGATTTTGGAGCCCAGAAAAACAAAGTCTGACACTGTTTCCACTGTTTCCCCATCTATTTCCAATGTAGTGATGGGACGAGATGCCATGATCTTCGTTTTCTGAATGTTGAGCTTTAAGCCAACCTTTTCACTCTCCACTTTCACTTTCATCAAGAGGCTTTTTAGCCCCTCTTCACTTTCTGCCATAAGAGTGGTGTCATCTGCATATCTGAGGTTATTGATATTTCTCCCGGCAATCTTGATTCCAACTTGTGTTTCTTCCAGTCCAGCATGTCTCATGATGTACTCTGCATATAAGTTAAATAAACATGGTGACAATATGCAGCCTTGACGTACTCCTTTTCCTATTTGGAACCAGTCTGTTGTTCCATGACCAGTTCTAACTGTTGCTTCCTGACCTGCATACAGATTTCTTAAGAGGCAGATCAGGTGGTCTGGTATTCCCATCTCTTTCAGAATTTTCCATAGTTTATTGTGATCTACACAGTCAAAGGCTTTGGCATAGTCAATAAAGCAGAAATAGATGTTTTTCTGGAACTCTCTTGCTTTTTCCATGATCCAGCGGATGTTGGCAATTTGATCTCTGGTTCCTCTGCCTTTTCTAAAACCAGCTTGAACATCAGGAAGTTCATGGTTCACATATTGCTGAAGCCTGGCTTGGAGAATTTTGAGCATTACTTTACTAGCGTGTGAGATGAATTCAATTGTGAGGTAGTTTGAGCACTCCTTGGCATTGCCTTTCTTTGGGATTGGGATGAAAACTGACCTTTTCCAATCTTGTGGCCACTGCTGAGTCTTCCAAATTTGCTGGCATATTGAGTGCAGCACTTTCACAGCATCATCATTCAGGACTTGGAATAGCTCCACTGGAATTCCATCACCTCCACTAGCTTTGTTCGTAGTGATGCTTTCTAAGGCCCATTTGACTTCACATTCCAAGATGTCTGGCTCTAGGTCAGTGATCACATAATCATGATTATCTAGGTCTTGAAGCTCTTTTTTGTACAGTTCTTCTGTGTATTCTTGCCACCTCTTCTTAATATCTTCTGCTTCTGTTAGGTCCACACCATCTCTGTCCTTTATCGTGCCCATCTTTGCATGAAATGTTCCTTTGGTATCTCTGATTTTCTTGAAGAGATCCCTAGTCTTTCTCATTCTGTTGTTTTCCTCTATTTCTTTGCATTGATCACTGAAGAAGGCTTTCTTATCTCTTCTTGCTATTCTTTGGAACTCTGCATTTAGATGTTTATATTTGGCCACCTCATGCGAAGAGTTGACTCATTGGAGAAGACTCTGATGCTGGGAGGGATTGAGGGCAGGAGGAGAAGGGGACGACAGAGGATGAGATGGCTGGATGGCATCACTGACTTGATGGGTGTGAGTCTGGGTGACCTCCGGGAGCTGGTGATGGACAGGGAGGCCTGGCGTGCTGCGGTTCATGGGGTCGCAAAGAGTCGGACACGACTGAGCGACTGATCTGATCTGATCTGATCTGATCTTTCCTTTTCTCCTTTGCTTTTCGCTTCTCTTCTTTTCACAGCTATTTGTAAGGCCTCCCCAGACAGCCATTTTGTTTTTTGCATTTCTTTTCCATGGGGATGGTCTTGATCCCTGTCTCTTGTACAATGTCACGAACCTCATTCCATAGTTCATCAGGCACTCTATCTATCAGATCTAGGCCCTTAAATCTATTTCTCACTTCCACTGTATAATCATAAGGGATTTGATTTAGGTCATACCTGAATGGTCTAATAGTTTTCCCTACTTTCTTCAATTTCAGTCTGAATTTGGCAATAAGGAGTTCATGGTCTGAGCCACTAAGAGCGCGACCGCCGGCTGCCTAGCGCACTAAGAGCGCGGCCGAGAGGAGCTACCCCACGACCGAGGTCAGGAAAGGCGGCGGTGAGGAGAGACCCCTCGTCCAAGGTAAGGTGCGATGGCTGTGCTTCGCTGGCCGGGAGCAGCCAGGAGCAGCCGGGATGAGATACCCCACACCCAAGGTAAGAGAAACCCAAGTAAGACAGTAGATCTTGAAAGAGGGCATCAGAGGGCAAATACACTAAAACCATTCTCACAGAAAACTAGTCAATCTAATCACACAAGGACCACACCCTTGTCTAACTCAATGAAATTAAGCCATGCCCGAGGGGCAACCTGGGATGGGCGGGTCATGGTGGAGAGATATGACAGGGTCCGCTGGAGAAGGGAATGGCAAACCACTTCAGTATTCTTGCCTTGAGAACCCCATGAACAGTATGAAAAGACAAAATGATAGGATACTGAAAGAGAAACTCCCCAGGTCAGTAGGAGCCCAATATGCTACTGGAGATCAGTGGAGAAATAACTCCAGAAAGAATGAAAGGATGGAGCCAAAACAAAAAGAATACCCAGCTGTGGATGTGTCTGGTGATAGAAGCAAAGTCAGATGCTGTGAAGAGCAATATTGCATAGGAACCTGGAATGTCAGGTCCATGAATCAAGGCAAATTGGAAGTGGTCAAACAAGAGATGGCAAGAGTGAATGTCGACATTCTAGGAATTAGCGAACTAAAATGGACTGGAATGGGTGAATTTAACTCGGATGACCATTATATCTACTACTGTGGGCAGGAATCCCTCAGAAGAAATGGAGTGGCCATCATGGTCAACAAAAGAGTCCGAAATGCAGTACTTGGATGCAATCTCAAAAATGACAGAATGATCTCTGTTCGTTTCCAAGGCAAACCATTCAATGTCACAGTAATCCAAATCTATGCCCCAACCAGTAACGCTGAAGAAGCTGAAGTTGAAAGGTTCTATGAAGACCTACAAGACCTTTTAGAACTAACACCCAAAAAAGATGTCCTTTTCATTATAGGGGACTGGAATGCAAAAGTAAAAAGTCAAGAAACACCTGGAGTAACAGGCAAATTTGGCCTTGGAATACGGAATGAAGCAGGGCAAAGACTAATAGAGTTTTGCCAAGAAAATGCACTGGTCATAGCAAATACCCTCTTCCAACAACACAAGAGAAGACTCTATACATGGACATCACCAGATGGTCAACACCGAAATCAGATCGATTATATTCTTTGCAGCCAAAGATGGAGAAGCTCTATACAATCAGTAAAAACAAGACCAGGAGCTGACTGTGGCTCGGACCATGAACTCCTTATTGCCAAATTCAGACTGAAATTGAAGAAAGTAGGGAAAACTACTAGACCATTCAGGTATGACCTAAATCAAATCCCTTATGATTATACAGTGGAAGTGAGAAATAGATTTAAGGGCCTAGATCTGATAGATAGAGTGCCTGATGAACTGTGGCTCTTAAAGACACTCAATTTGGAAGAGACCTAGGTAAATGAGTTACATCAAGATATGACCTCTTGGAGTTTTCACTGTCTCAGAGTTCATTATGCATTTCCAGTGAGGCCAGAACTTTTATCAAAGGGGACTCTCCTCTAGCTCTTAGTGTAAGGAATTTTCTGCTGGGAAAGCCTGATCTATGAATATGTGCAGCTGTTTTACCTTTAGGCAGCAGAGGGCAATCTTGCCCTTCTTATGCAGATTGACATTCATTTGACAAAGTTGAGTAAAATCAGCTAAAAAATGCAGACTGACATACATTTGACAAGGTTGAGATAAAATCAGCTAAAATAACCTTAGCTAGTTGCCCCTTTTCTACAAAAACAGAAGTAAATTCTTTCCTGCAGTCCAGTCAGGGCTTTGAAACCCTCTCCTGATAAACTGTGAGGCAGAGAGTACCTGCTTCCTGGACTAGTTGATTCACAAGAGGAAAGGGGCAGGGCTTATGGGACACAACTCTTACTTTATCAGATAACTATGCTCTTAGCTGGGGAGTGGAGAGTGAAATGAGGTGAAAAGAGGGATAAGGAAACTGAGTCTAAATAGAGGTAGGGAATTAATGGGCTTCCCTGGTGGCTCAGATGGTAAAGAATCCACCTGTGATGCAGGAGACCCAGCTTCAATCCCTGGGTCAGGAAGATCCCATGGAGAAGGGAATGGCAATCCAGTCCAGTATTCTTGCCTGGAAAATCCCATGGACAGAGGAGCCTAGCGGGCTACAGTACATGGGGTTGCAAAGAGACAAGATTTAGCGACTAAACCGCCACCAGGGAATTAACATCACCTTCTAGCAATTGTTTAGATCCTTTTGTTGTTGTTCATTTGGTGGTGTCTGACTCTACAACCCCATGGTCTGCAGCATGCCAGGCTTCCCTGTCCTTCACTACTTCCCATAGTTTGCTCAGACTCATGTCAATTGAGTCGATGATGCCATCCAACCACATCGTCTGTTACCCTCTTCGTCTCCTGCCCTCAATCTTTCCCAGCATTGGATCCTATTCCTATTCAAAGATACTTTGGCTGGTGAGAATGCCCATGTAGCTGAGTGGGAATGCTCTCATATATATTTTGGCTGCAAAGGTCAAAGCTTTAGCCCAGGTCTTTTCTCTGAAATATAAGTGGGACTCTGAATTTTTTTCTGTAACCACTATTTTCAAAAAGCATCTACCATTTGGAACCTCAATTATCCACAGTTGACTGCATAAACCAAGGCCAAGGTCTTGGTTTATTTGATCAAAAATGAATACATTCAATATATTCAATATACCGACAAGTCTCAGCACCTGTTCACCCACTAACAGAAGAAATAGCACTTGTTAATAAAATCCCTGCCTCCTTATCTCCAGTGAAAATCTTGCTCCTTATGCTCTAGTTCCAAGGAAGGTTGGTGGAGGGTTTTACCTCAGGGAGAAAACCTAATGCCTAATTGCCCAGAAGTAGGAACAGAACGGAGAAATATTGGGTTACCAAAGAGTACAGCAAATGTCTGTGCCCACTGTTATATCATCCTACAGGCAGAAATCTAGGGAACTGAGATTTAAGGCATCACTTACTGCATTTGATTTGTTTGGGATTGTGACCATCCACTTTCACAGTCCATACTCACCACATCCCAGGCTGACAGAGTCAGAGGACTCACAGACTCCACAGCTTTATAGATTTTTCTGATGCACATTAAGTTTGGGAAAGACTGGCTTCAAAAGCTTAGCTAGTGGGAAATTTGATGGAATATTTTTCCTTGAAGGAGAATGACTTTACATTTCAAAAAATAAAAGCCAATTAGAGACTAACAGCCCTGTTGGAGGGGGAGACAAGCCCTATTACCAGTTCTGCTATCAAAGGCAATGATTTGGAAGCTTAGCTAAGAAGCTGTGCAATGATTGTGACGATTAGTTTAGAAAAATGTGGACTAATGACTCCTAGAAAATGTTAGACATTTGAAATTCAAATGCATGGATAAAAGTGAAAGACGTTCACTTCAGAATTTGTGGACTACAATGTAAGTAACAGACATTACTCTAAATTAACAGACTAGAATGCATAATGCAACATAAATGGTACCCTGATATATTAATTCATAAACTTTAAATATTTAAACTTTATTTCTTCAAAGTATCTGTATTTCCCATATAAAGCAGAAGTTCTCAAGCTTTGATTATGGGAGAAATCACTTAAGAAGATGGTTAAACCATACAGGTCTGACTTATGATGGGCTTCTCTCCCCATATACCCACTGAAAGTTGAAAATATCATAAAGTGGAAAATTCATTTCATACACCTAACCTATAAAAATTATAACTTCGCCTAGGCTTATAATTTAAGCAACCTTAAAAGTATTTAGAACACTTACATTAGCCTACAGGTGGGCAAAACCATCTAACATGCAGCCTATTTTCTAAATACAGTGTTGACTATCTCATGTAACTTACTGAATACTGAAAGTGAAAACCAGAATGGTTGTAAGTGTATCCACTGTTTGCCCTTGAGATCACACGGCTGACTGAGAGCTGTGGCTGCCACTCACAAGAGAGTGCCGCTGAATTCTGCTGGCCTAGGAAAAGATCAAAATTCAAAATCCAAAGTATTGTTTCTACTGAATGTGTAATTATTTCATACCATTATAATCATCATATATTCCAGGTGGTATTCTCCAGTTATATCAATCCATTAAGTCAGGAAACAGTGTAAGATTTTAACAAGGACCCTAGATGATTTTGAAATGTGTTAGACGGGCTAGTTAACCCTTGTGAAACAAGCACAAATTCACTGACCCCTCTGCCCAACTATTCTTCCTCCCCTCAAAAATCCTCTTTAAGATAGTTTGTTCAACCAACCTTTCCATTTAACTGCACCAGGCTTCCCTGGTGGTTCAGTGGTAAAGAATCCACCTGCCAATGCAGGGGCCTTAGGAGACGAAGGTTTGATCCTTGGGTCAGGAAGATCCCTTGGAGGAAGAAATGGCAACCACTCCAGTATTCTTGCCAGGATAATCCCATGGACAGAGGAGCCTAGCAGGTTACAGTCCGAGTCAGACACAACTGAAGTGATTGAGCACACACACACACGACTCATTTAATAGAGTCCTTTTCCAGAGCCATGAGCACAGTAACTTCTTTCACTTTCCAGAATTTATCTTTTTTAATAACTACTTATCATAAGAAAAAACTGTGATGGCATATTAACAGAGGGTGGATCTCTGGCAACAAAGTGCAGGTGAGAGCAACTGAGCTGAACAGAGCAAGCCAGAGAAGCCTCTCTTTACCCGGGATGGGGAGGCAGCCTTGAGTTGACACCTGACCCCAACTAACTAGGCGTCTCAGGTGTGGGATCTTGGGAATATCCATCCTCTCCTCCTTTCCTCAAAGGCATGTCATAGGGCCTAAAATCCCTCCAAAAAGCATTTTTTTCCCCTTTGGGTTTTCCCCAGATTCTTTCTGGCTTCTCATGTGATCTGCAAGGTATCCCATTTCGAGGCCTTGCAAGTACCACTTCCTCTGCAGAAATGGGGAGCCAGGATGGGACCCAACCCATAAGAGGCAGGCACGCACCAAGACTCCCCAGCCTTGAGCTTTCCTGGGGTGGGCTTAACAGTGTGCTGGATGCAAGTGGTGCCTATGACACAGAGCAGGGTTGATGAGTAAGGATAAGGAAAGATGAAGTGAGGACCCTTCTAGAGACCAGGTTCAAGACAGGAGAGAACTCATTCTAGACATGCTGTGGGCTGAATTAGAAAGACCACAGAAACTCACACACCAGCATTTGGGTAAAGCTTCTCTCCCTCTCTCCCTTCCTTTCTTCCTTCTTTCCTGAATAATTTAGTCCAAATATCACTAGAACTGTGCAAAATAGCCATCTATTGTGAGAGGAGGGGCAGGACCAGAGCATGGCATTAGAGACTAAATGGACAGAGGAGGCACACATGTGTTTGAGGGAATGACAGGGACAGAGGCCTTGCAATCCTGGCAGGCCAAGCAGGGTGAAGAGGGCACCCATGTAGGGGTGGTGGTGGTGGTGGCCCCGAACAGGAAGTTAAGAGCACAGGTTAGGTGAGGGAGGGGACAGTGGGAGACAGGGGAGGTGGTGATGAGACATGAGCCAACGAGTACATTTATGAAGGATAGTGGGAGTCAAGGAGTTACAAATATGGAGTGAAAACTCAAATCAGTGATGCTAGTTTGGAATTGAAGACATCATTGTGGACCCATGATCTCCAGTATATATCAGTTCAGTTCAGTCGCTCAGTCATGTCCAACTCTTTGTGACCCCATGAATAGCAGCATGCCAGGCCTCCCTGTTCATCACCAACTCCCAGAGTTCATCCAGACTCATGGCCATCGAGTCAGTGATGCCATCCAGCCATCTCATCCTCTGTCGTCCCCTTCTCCTCCTGCCCCCAATCCCTCCCAGCATCAGAGTCTTTTCCAGTGAGTCAACTCTTCACATGAGGTGGCCAAAGTACTGGAGTTTCAGCTTTAGCATCATTCCTTCCAAAGAAATCCCAGGGCTGATCTCCTTCAGAATGGACTGATTGGATCTCCTTGCAGTCCAAGGGACTCTCAAGAGTCTTCTCCAACACCACAGTTCAAAAGCATCAATTCTTTGGCGCTCAGCCTTCTTCACAGTCCAACTTTCACATCCATACATGACCACAGGAAAAACCATAGCCTTGACTAGATGAACCTTTGTTGGAAAAGTAATGTCTCTGCTTTTGAATATGCTATCTAGGTTGGTCATAACTTTCCTTCCAAGGAGTAAGCGTCTTTTAATTTCATGGCTGCAGTCACCATCTGTAGTGATTTTGGAGCCCAGAAAAATAAAGTCTGATACTGTTTCCACTGTTTCCCCATCTATTTCCCATGAAGTGATGGGACCGGATGCCATGATCTTCGTTTTCTGAATGTTGAGCTTTAAGCCAACTTTTCCACTCTCCACTTTCACTTTCATCAAGAGGCTTTTTAGTCCAGTATATAAAGATAGGTATAAAAATAGAAATATGAATGTTTGTGTTTATATAAACACACTCAGACAGCACTTCAAACAAGTGATCAAAAAAAATTGGGGGGAGGCAGTGCATATTTTATGGGGTCTTAACCTGGATCTTCCCAACCCAGGGATCAAGCCCAAGTTGCCAATACTGGCAGGCAAATTCTTTGCCACTGAGTCAATAGGAAAGCCCTCTTATCCCCTGACCAGGGTTCAGAGCCGCAACAGGCTCAGCCGTGAAAGCTTGGCATCCTAACACTGAACAATCAGGGAATTCCCAAGTGTTCAAAATGAACATTAGTAGGGGCTTCCCTAGTGGCTCAGTGGTAAAAAATCTGCCTGACAATGCAGATCCCTGGTCTGAGAAGACCCCACATGCGACGGAGCAACAAGCCTGCGTGCCACAACTACTGACCCTGTGTTCTAGAGCCTGTGCTCTGCAACAAGAGGAGGCGCTGCACCGAGAAGCCCACTCACTGCAATTAGAGCAGCTCCTCTTCTGTGCAGCTAGAGAAAAGCCCACGCACCACAGCCAATAAATAAATAAATAAAATTGCTTTTAAAAAGTTTAACATTTCTAGCAATGGGGCAATTTCAAACCAAGGGTCCCCAACAGGTTTCAATAAGAAGACCATGTCACTTCTGTGATATTCCTGCTAAAAATCATAACCTGAATCCTGATTCAGAGACATTCTGCAAAACAACTGGCCTGTAATCGTCAAACGTGTCAAGGCCATAACCGTCAAAGAAAGACGGAGGAAGTATTCAAGACAGGAGGGGAATACGATGACCAGATGCAGCGTGTGATTCTAGATTTGATCCTTTCTCTATAAGGACGTTACTGGAACAATTGGTAAAACCTGAATGGTGTCTGTGTGTTGAACACTGGATGGCTATCAGTCTTGAATTTTTGATTTCGAAGTTGTTTTGTGGTTATGTAGGAGGAGGTCCTTGTTTATGGGAAATATACTGAAATATTCAGGAGTGATGGGGTAGCTTTTGATGCTTTTGAACTGTAGTATTGGAGAAGGCTCTTGAGAGTCTCCTGGACTGCAAGGATATCAAACCAGTCAATCCTAAAGAAAATCAGTCCTGGATATTCAATGGAAGGACTGATGCTGAAGCTGAAACTCCAATACTTTGGCCACCTGATGCAAAGAACTGACTCATTGGAAAAGACCCTGATGCTGGGAAAGATTGAGGGCAGGAGGAGAAGGGGACGACAGAGGATGACATGGTTGGATGGCATCACCGACTCAATGGACTTGAATTTGAGCAAGCTCTGGGAGTTGGTGATGGACAGGTAAACCTGGTGTGCTGCAGTCCATGGAGTCACAAACAGTCGGACATGCCTGAGCGACTGAACTGAACTGACCTAATCGGATGGCAGGTCAGCCACCTGCCACCTACTCTCACATGGGTTCAGGAAGAAAAGTTCTTTGCATTATTATTGCAAATTTTCTGTAAGTTTTAAGCTATTTCCCCCAATAAACTATTAAAATATATATGTATTTCTTTAAAATTCCTTTTGAGATTTAAGAACTTCCTTTTTTTTTTCTCATTGAGGTACAATTTATATGCTGAAAATCCAGCCTTTGGGTTGTATAATTCAATGAGTTTTGAAAAACATATACAGTCATGTAACCACTAAAAACGTTCAGAAACCTTAACCATGGATGCCTCACTTTTAAAACTGTTATGGAATGAGTTGGCCTTTTAGAAATGCTCTCATTTATGTTACAGGTATAAGTATTAAACATTTTATTACACTTCCCTTTCAAATATTCAAGCACATAATTACATATAATACTAAAATATGTTTGACTTCTTTAAAAAAGGTTAAAAATCATATGCTAAAACAAGCGAAAGGTCTTGGCATGGGCTCTGCCCTTAACTGAAAAGAATGTTCGCATTTCCGCATTAAGGCTGAATTAGTGCAGCGTGGGCGGAGGGCCGCGCCTGCTCCAGGAAAAGCCTCATTAGCAGCAGGGAGAAGCCCCACCCACCTGCTGCAGCATCTGCCCAGCTGTCACAGGCGTCTTCTTGGAGGTGACATGCTCCCCACAGCTAAAAAAATACACCGACATGCTCCTCTGTGGGCTGCAGGCACTTAACTTCCCTTGTCCTCCGGTCCGCTAATGGGCTGTGAAGTGCGCGCTGACACTTGGTCAGAGACTGCAGAGACCAGCGCTGTGTGTGCTGGGGGCTCAGCTCTCAAGGTGGTTTGGAGGAAAGGAGTCAGAAGTGGATGACTGAGCACAAACTTCATAGGTTCCTTCCTTAATTCATTCTTTGGCTTTCTCCTCCTCTTAGCAAGACCAAAAATTCAACTTGTCACAAGTCAGAGGTACATAGGCAGGGAGATTGTTTTCTCTGTAATTGGAACTTTCTCCTGAGTCCTCTCCTATAGAATCCTAGGCAAAAATTAATTACATCTCCAGGTCTGTCTAAAGTGTATTCCCTTTAAGTGGGGTTCAGTTTCTGTTAGAAATGCTCAGTTCCTCCTATAACTTCTCTGTCTCTTTTAAAAATTAAGATTGTGTCTGACTTTGAAGAATATAGCTTATTTGACATTGTGGCTTTGCAAGGAAGTTGGGGTGCCCAGGGAGCCCTAGAGACCTTGTGCTGACCAATAAATCTCCTGGTTTCTAAATACTGTTTTTTGTTTTATTTTTCTACCAGTAGCTAGGCACCTTGCTGACCCCAAATACCAGTTTGTGTTCCAAAAGCAGTGCATTCATCTCAGCTCCTGCAGGCACCATGACCAACCCGAGGACAGGTTGAGATACTACTCATTTTCCTCCAGCTTCTTTTTGTTCTGCAGGATTTTCTGCAAGACTCCCTTGTCCCTGTTAAGACTACTGCTTCTGGCAATTCCCTCAAGGCATACAGGCAGTTATGTCCACATCCTGGGTAGCCTGCTTCTAGTGGACGGAACAATGGATGTGGGGTGCTGGGGAAATTGCTGAACCTCTCTCTCCCTAAGATTCTTCATCCATAAATTGAAAATAAAGGTCAGTCAGTCAGTTCAGTCGCTCAGTTATGTCCAACTCTTTGAGACCCCATGAATCACAGCACACCAGGCCTCCCTGTCCATCACCAACTCCTGGAGTTCACCCAGACTCACGCCCATTGAGTCAGTGATGCCATCCAGCCATCTCATCCTCTGTTGTCCCCTTCTCCTCCTGCCCCCAATCCCTCCCAGCATCAGTCTTTTCCAATGAGTCAACTCTTCGCATGAGGTGGCCAAAGTACTGGAGTTTCAGCTTTAGCATCATTCCTTCCAAAGAAATCCCAGGGCTGATCTCCTTCAGAATGGACTGGTTGGATCTCCTTGCAGTCCAAGGGACTCTCAAGAGTCTTCTCCAACACCACAGTTCAAAAGCATCAATTCTTCAGTGCTCAGCCTTCTTCACAGTCCAACTCTCACATCCATACATGACCACTGGAAAAACCATAATAAAGGTCGCTAGCCTTAATTGCGGGGAGGGCAATGGCACCCCACCCCCGTACTTTTGCCTGGAAAATCCCATGGACGGAGGATCCTGGTGGGCTCCAGTCCATGGGGTCGCTGAGAGTCAGACACGACTGAGCGACTTCACTTTCACTTTTCACTTTCATGCATTGGAGAAAGAAATGGCAACCCACTCCAGCGTTCTTGCCTAGAGAATCCCAGGGACAGGGGAGCCTGGTGGGCTTCCGTCTATGGGGTCGCACAGAGTCGGACACGACTGAAGCGACTTAGCAGCAGCAGCAGCAGCAGCCTTAATTGAACACCTGCTATATTTAACACTTTCTTCTGTTCTTTGCAATATACCAAGTAGTTTCTAAGTCAGAGCTTCTCAAATTCTCTGTGAAAAATGACTAATTTCTTCTTTAATTTCCAGTTTGGCAAGAACAATGTTTTTACAAAATACAATAAATGTGGATTAATAGAAAATTACGTAGGAAAAACTGTAAAACTTGTACACAATGTCCATTGAAAGTCTGGTTAATACAATCACTATTTTACTAATACCTTGTTATTACACAATTGTTAACTTCACAAAAAGTTGTGGATAAAATAGTGACTCCCTATATTAATAGCCTTTATGCACACTTTGAATAAACGCTGTGTGTATCAATATTTAGAGTTTGTAATGTGTCAAGAGAGCTTTCTTTTTGCTTTATAAACTCATCAGTCTAAGTATCTCTATTTAAATATACTTTCTTATTGATCTAGTTGCAGACTGGGAGCAAGCAATTTGTGGATGCCGTTGGTCTGTAAAATACACTTTGTTGGTTTTTTTTAAATTATTATTTTAAAACTGAAGTATAATTGATTTACAATGTTATATTAGTTTCAGGTGTACAGCACCTGATTCAGTTATATATTTATATGTCCATTTCCAGATTATTTTCCCTTATGGGTTATTATTGAATATAGTTGAATATATTAAAATATTGAATATAGTTGAATATTGAATTTAGTTCCATGTGCTATACATTAGGGCCTTTTGGTTATCTATTTTGTATATAGTAGTGTATATATGTAAATTCCAAACTTCTAATTTATCCCTTTTCCCTTTGGTAACCATAATTGTGCTTTCTATTTCTCTGGGTGTATTTCTGTTTTGTAAATAAGTTCATTTATACATTCTTTTAGTTTAGATTACACATATAAGAGCTATATGAGATTTGTCTGGCTTACTTCAATTAGTATGATCTCTAGGTCCACCCATATTGCTGCAAATGGCATTATTTCATTTTTTACAGCTGAGTAATATTCCATTGTATATATTAACATATACCACACTTTCTTTGTCCAGTCACTTGTCAGTGGATGTTTACGTTGCTTCCATGTCTTGGCTGTTGTAAATAGTGCTGCTGCAAGCACCAGGGTGCATGTATCTTTTTGGATTATAGTCTTGCCTGGATATATGCCCAGAACTGTGATTGCAGGATCATACAGTACCTCTGTTTTTAGTTGAATAAAACTGTTAACTGTTCTCCATAGTGGCTGCACCAGTTTAAATTCTGTTCTCCATAGTGGCTACACCAGTTTACCTTCCCACCAGCAGTGTAGGAGTGCATGCATGCTCAGTTGCATCTGACTCTTTGTGACCCCACGGACTGTAGCCTGCCAGGCTCCATTGTCTGTGGAATTCTCCAGCCAAGAATACTGGAGTGGGTTGCCATGTCCTACTGCAGGAGGTTGTCCCAACCCAAGGATTGAACCCGGGTCTCCTGAATCTCTCGCATTGGCAGGTGGGATTCTTTACCACTGTACCACCTGAGAAGCCCACAGTGTAGGAGGGTTACCATAAAATGCATTTGCATAGCACTTTTCCACATATTTTTACATGGATTAGTTGATTTAACTATCACAGTAAGTCTGTGAGGACAATATTATTATTATACAGCTAGTGAAGGCACCCCACTCCAGTACTCCTGCCTGGAAAATCCCATGGACAGAAGAGCCTGGTAGGCTGCAGTCCATGGGGTCGCTGAGGGTCAGACACGACTGAGCAACTTCACTTTCACTTTTCACTTTGATGCATTGGAGAAGGCAATGGCAACCCACTCCTGTGTTCTTGCCTGGAGAATCCCAGGGACAGGGGAGCCTGGTGGACTGCCGTCTATGGGGTCACACAGAGTCGGACACGACTGAAGTGACTTAGCAGCAGCAACAGCAGCAGCAGTGAAGGCACATAACAAGTGTCAGAGTTTGGGGACTCAGGTTTTGAGGCACTAAGACCCTTGTTCATACCATGTTGTGAAGAGATGAAGGGCTGTGTCAGGTAGATTTTTCTTCCCTAGGTCGTGGAGACCCCCGGTGGAGTGAACTAATGATGAGAAGGCTGTGGAAACTAGCACATGAGCTGAGGTTGTTAAGGGCATGGGATGGAATTAGAGTGAGCTGGGGTGGTCTGTGTTCTCCAGGAAAGGAATGAGCCAAATCAGAGAACCTGTGGTGGTGTCCCAGCCCCTGTCCCAGGGGTGTAGAGAGGCCCAAGACTGGAGAGGCCCCTGTAGTTCAGTGTTCATATCCTTCAACGGGAAGATAAGGAGTAAAGCCTACAAAGGATTGTTATTTTTTCTGTAAACCAAACACCTGGTATGGACAGTTGATTGTATCAATAGAAGGCAGAACAATCGGGCTAATTAACCAAATACGATTGAAAGAAATGCTTGACCCAGCTCCCCATCCTGCTGCATTTGTCATTTGGTAGGGAGGCTGGCTCCTAATAAGTCTTTAGTTCTATAAACTTCCCCGTTTCCAAGTAAAGTGTTTTAAGGGAAAGAGAATAAAATCTTGCAAATACTTTATATTATTCTTGCAATTTAAATAAGATTTTAAAGGTTCAGGGAACATCTTCCCCATGATAAAGCAGACACAGAGGTAGAGGGTATATTTCCTGAACTGTCTTATCAAAAGGAGTCTGGGTTAGAGACAGGTGATGTTATTCAAGCTGTTCTTGCTAAATGCAGGGAAGTATAATGAAGAGAAACCAAGAGAGGGTATGGTGTGTATGTGTGTTTCCCCACTCTGGGTGGCAACTCCCTGACTTCCTTACCAAAAACTCTGATCCAGCCTGACTCCACAGAGGTAGAGATAACTGCAGTTCTGCAGGAAGTAAAGGGGCTCTCTCCTTTACAGTAGACTCTCAACTTATTAGGTGTAGACTTGTGTTGGATGAGGTTTGGGAATTGGGGTACAGGTATCCATCTGGAGTACTGCATCTGAAGTACTACACCTACAATTTCTCCTGCTCTCTTGCCTAGACAGGCCTTTGTATAAGACCTAGTATCAGGCTCAGGCCTGGAGTTCCATTTGACAGCACCCTGTCCCCATGCCAAACTACAGAGAAAAAGGCCACACCAGTTTAGCCTAGAATACCATATGATGACTTGCTTAAAACTCTTAAATAACCCTTGTGTGCTCATGCTCAGTCGCTAAGTCCGACCCTTTGCAACCCCATGGACTGTAACCCACTAGGCTCCTCTGTCCATGGGATTTCGCAGGCAAGAATACTGGAGTGGGTTGCCACTTCCTTCTTCAGGAAAAAAAGTGAAAGTGAAAGTCGCTCAGTTGTGTCTAACTCTTTGCAACCCCATAGACTATACAGTCCACGGAATTCTCCAGGCCAGAATACTGGAATGGGTAGCCATTCCCTTCTCCAGGGGATCTTCCCAAAGCAGGGATAGAACCCAGGTGTCCAGCAATAAAGGTGGATTCTTTACCAGCTGAGCCACTAGGGAAGCCTTCTTCAGGGGATCTTCCCAACCCAAGGGTCGAACCTGGGCCTCCTGCATTGGCAAGCAGATTCTTACCACTGACCCATCTCAGGCTAAAGTAAAAGGGTGACAAAGCCCATTTTATCTCATCCTTTACGGGATGAGATAGAATAATGGCCCCACACAGCTGTCCACGCCCTATTCCCAGAGTGACCTGTGATTGTGTTAGGTTACATGGCAAAGGGATATTAAAACTTCAGGGAAAATTAAGGTTGCTCATAGCTGACCCAAAGCTAGGGAGAGCATGATTGGTTATCCAGGTGGGTGTAATATAATCACAAGGTCATTACAGGGTGAAGAAAAAGGCAGAAGAAGAGGGAGGGATGCAATGTGAGAAGAACTTAGTCACTTGGTGCTGCCTTTGGAGCTGGGTAAAGGAACTGTGAGCCCACGCATGCAGGCAGCTTTTGGATGCCAGAGAGACAAGGACATCAGTTCTCTGCTAGAGCTTCCAGGAAAAAAACAGCTTAGCCAACAACTTGGTTTTAACCGAGTGAGACCTAAAGAACTGTAAGGTAATGCGTTTTTGTTGGCTTAAGCCACTGCATTTGTGGTAATTTGTTAGAAGATTTAAGCTCAGCCTCCAAAGAGGATTAGGGTTAGGGTTAGGGTTAGAAGGGGACGACAGAGGATGAGATGGCTGGATGGCATCACTGACTCGATGGATGCGAGTCTGAGTGACCTCCGGGAGCTGGTGATGGACAGGGAGGCCTGGCGTGCTGCGGTTCATGGGGTCGCAAAGAGTCGGACACGACTGAGCGACTGATCTGATCTGATCTGATCCAAAGAGGAAAGCTAGCAGTAGCTTTCCTTCTTTTTCTTCCTTTTCTGTTGTCCTTCTACCATCAGTTTCACCTCTCTCAATGAACGGTTAAATGACAGAAATATCCTAGAGCAGATTGGCAGATTCTTTCTAGTACCAGGTGGGAGATTTATTATTAAAATTATTATAAATGTAAAAGAATTCATTCCAGATTTCCTGTGAGACCCAGCAGATCCTGTAGATCTGTGTATGCATGTATGTGTATGCATGTATGCTCAGTCGTGTCTGACTCTTTGCATCCCCATGGACTGTAACCTCCCAGGTTCCTCTGTACATGGGATTTCCCAGGTAAGAATATTGGAGTGGTGTCCATTCCCTCCTCCAGGGGATCTCTCTGACCCAGGGATCAAACCTTCATATCCTACATGTCCCGTATTGGCAGGGCAAATTCTTTACCACTAAAGAATCCCAGGTAAAGGGTGTGTATGTATGTTATTCACTTAGTCATACCTGACTCTTTGCAAGCCCATGGACTATAGCCCACCAGCCTCCTTTCTCCATGGGGATTCTCCAGACAAGAATACTGGAGTGGGTTGCCATGCCCACCTCCAGGGGATTTTCCTGACTCAGGGATTGAACTTGGGTTTCCCACATTGCGGACAGATTTTTTACTGTCTGAGCCACCAGGAGAACCCTAGGTAAAAGGTAGCTATATCCCTTTAAATGTATCAATACTTGCTCTATTGCTCTCTGGCATTATAAATCCTGAATGTGGGTCCTAATTTGAAATGCCTCATATCGACAGACCACAGTGAGCACTGCAGCTGGGAGCAGCCCAGCTGAAAATGGTGAAACCAAAAGAAACAGGTTTGGGAAGAACCCTTTACTGGCAGAAAGGTTTTCAATATTGTGGCAGATTGGGAAGTATCAGTGGCAGATGCTTTCAATCACCTACTACTGATGCCCCAGCAGGGATTGCCTTTCCCAAGAGAATGGAGGTCAGCGTTCTACCATGAGCCTTCTTTCTTGCCCGGAGTTGGCCCCTTAGGGCCTTGTCTATTAAAGGGCTATGTGACCTGAACCTTTCTGTAGTGGAATCTCCTTTTTTTCCCCCCAAAGAAATCTAGAAACATAAATCTCCCTCCCAGAAACCTGAGAGAAGAACTGTTTGTAGTACGCAGGAAGCAAATGCTGAGGGCTGGATTGTCTGCAATTAAAGTGATGACAGTGATGGTTTTATGTAATTAACTGAGAGTCATGTTCTTAGTCACAGTTGCCATGCGCTTCTCTGTTCATATGAGATCTGTTTCAATAGCAACCTAGATGGAGTGATCAGTTGTTCATCTGCTCACTTACTCAACAAATATGAGCATCACTACATGCCTGGCAACATTTTATGTGCGGGGGACATGGGAGAAAACGGACAAAGACTCTTGCAGTCATAGCTTGTACATCCTTGTTGAGGGATGGATAATAAACAAAAATAGGACAAGTGCTGAGAGAAATAAAGCAGAGAAGGGATGGAGCACTCCGAGAGTTAAGAATAGTGAGGGAGAATGTAAGACTTGAACAAAGAAGACACATTCAGAGGACACAAGGGAGGAAATTATGTAGATATCTGGGGGAGGAGCCCTTCAGGCAGGGAGGACAGCAAGTTCATCACCATCATTGATTATCAATCAGAGAATTATTCATATTCCTCCCTGTCCTGCTCTCTATCAGGGTCAACCACTGTCTGGTTAAACCTTTTGAGCTTGGGCCAGTCTCTGTTCCTTAGTTTCCAAAATTGTACATTCACCTGCTTCCCAATGTCTGAAATATTATATTGAACCATGTGAAATGCCAGTGAAATGCCATATTAAATAGTTATCAATGTGCAACCACTTTTGACCCACAGAAATGGAAGCTTCACATGGTTCCAACCTAATACATCTGGCAAGGTCCCAGCCTGTAATGAAAAGTAAGTTTACAATGCAAGCACCTTAGGAGAAGCTGGGAGGAGGCATTTGATGTATGTTAACTCTCTTGTCTTACCCTTTTCTCTCCGAAAGAGGTCTGGTGACTTAACTTTTTCCACATAAATGTGTAGGGAGCTGAACCTTTTCTATAAGCTTGCACAAATTGTGGTCACCCTAACTTTTTCAAGCAGAGATTTTCCTCCAATCCCCCTAAAGTTTATGATGGAGGCCCACCTATTTCCTGGGTGGTTGGTCATAGGGAGCTCCTATTCATTCCTAACCAGGGGAACCATGGTCTTACACAGTAGGTCAACCATCATCTCAATACAATTGGCTATGAGAGTTGAACACAACTACAGACAGGCAACCTTACCTGTAATCACACAGCTGCTTTGTCTCATGTATCAATTTTTCTCACTGTGGCCCCAACCAGCTGGGCTGCGGCAAAAAAGACAGTGTACAGGAGCTGTTGGAGGGCTGCTACTGGATGCTGTACTTCCTCAAGGCTTTAGGTCTGCTCTGAGGGCCCTTGAGGACCCTTATATTAATATATTCACAGTGTACAGAGGCTGACCTCTTCAGGGAGGGCTTCATGTCTATACTTTTGTTGTTTATCTCACACGCTGCTGTGTGTGTGTGTGTGTGTGTGTGTGTGTGTGTGTGTGTGTGTGTGTATGTTGCTATTCAGTCACTCAGTCGTGTCCAACTCTTTGTGACCCCATGGACTGCAGCCGCCAGGCTTCCTTGTCCTTCACCATCTCCTGAAGCTTGCTCAAACTCATGTCCATTGAGTCAGTGATGCTGTTCAACCATCTTGTCCTCTGTCATCCCCTTGTCCTCCTACCATCAATATTTCCCAGAATCAGGGTCTTTTCTAATGAATTGTCTCTTTGCATCAGGTGTCCAAAGTGTTGGAACTTCAGCATTAGTCCTTCTAATGAATATTCAGGACTGATTTCCTTTAGGATTGACTGGTGGGATCTCCTTGCAGTCCAACGGACTCTCAAGAGTCTTCTCCAACACCACAGCCCAAAAGCATCAATTCTAAGGCACTCAGCCTTCTTTATGGTCCAACTGTCAAATCCATACATGACTACTAGAAAAACTATAGCTTTGACTATACAGACCTTTGTCAGGAAAGTAATGTCTCTGCTTTTTAATATGCTGTCGATGTTTGTCATAGCTTTTCTTCCAAGGGGCAAGCATTTTTTTAATTTCATGGCTGCAGTCACCATCTGCAGTGTGTGTATATATACATATATATATATACACACACATCTATTTATATAAACATTCAAAACTTACAGTTTTTATAACTTTGCTTTTGCATTCCTTAATTAAAAAATACATCAGAAACCTTAAAAATAGAAGTTGCTTAGCCTTTTAAAAAGACCTTTGTGAAACCCTAGGTCAATTTCACCAACAGGGTCAAAGAACTGAGAAAATAAAGGACTTCTCTGTGACGGTGGGGCCATCTTGATCAGCATTACCTGCAAATTCGAGGGCCTTCTCCTTCCTGCTGAGTCAGAATCACTGGAACCTGGGCCAATGAGCCTGCATTTTGAAAAAGTTCCCCCATGTAACATATACAAACTCTAGTTTGAGAGCATAGGGTTGAAGGTGTTGAATGGGTCCTTAGACATTGGATTTTCCAAAGAAAGGAAGAGGGCTGAGGATAGAAGGAAGCCAAAGATGCCAATGAATCTTGAGGAGAAATGAGTGAAAAAGGGATGTTATGTGGATGGCATGACTCTCAAGAAGGTGGTCTCTCCTGTATGTGGCTGAATGACAATGGATATATCATGGGCCCACTAGCTTTTCCAGGTCCTTTCCCAGACATCATTATCTTACTGGGGCTCCACAGTTGCTCTGGGAGGGTCTAAGGTAGATCTAGTAATATCAGGACCACCTTACCAAAGAGGAAAGGAATAATGAACGAGCTCTCTTCCGTCATCATCCTGAACTCCCTTCTTGGCGTCACATTTCTTATCACTTCCGGGTGGACAGAGCAGATAGCAAACTTTCAAATGGTTCTGCTCTTATTTTCATCTCCAGACCTGTATACACTGTGCTTGATGATGACTTGTTAAGGAGTTGCTGGTTGTTTAGCTTCCTAGAGTGAAACGTGGGGGCTATTTGTGAAATCCCAAAATTTTATTAATAATTCAGGACAACCTCTAATCAGGATGAGAATTGGCTTCTTGGTCAAGTGCAGAGGGAGGATAATTGGTGTATTTGAAATCAACGTTGCCCACATAGCCCCTCTGCCCACTTCTCTTGCTTCTGGGCCTTCTGTGAGTCACATCCTTGACAGTGGGCAGAGCCAGTCAGCAGGATAGGAGGCCCTGAGATGGGAGGGGAGCACATATCAGAGTCTAAACTCAAGATTCCCTGGTTCTAGTCTGCTGATCCCAGTCTGGCCAGTCACAGCCGCAACCCAGCCTGTCTTCCTGGGTGGCCTTCAAAAATCCAGGCTTCCAGGCTAAAGTAGCTGTTCTGGCTTAAAGGTAGACACCTCAAAACAGGTAAGACATCTTCAGGCCCTGGGCATACCAGGTTCCCCAGATCACTGTGTTCCCCCCCTTCTCTCTGCCTCGATGATGTGGTTTGTGGAGGTGTTTAGAATTGGCTGCTGATTATAATCTGGAAAAGTGAGACTCAGGGGGATGGGAATCCATGTGTCCTGACCCTCTGGGGAGCTTGGCCAGGTCAGTTGCCATCGTGAATTTTGGTTCAGTCTTAGGTCTGGACCACCAGGGTCTCCTGAGTCAGTGCTGGCCCAGAGATGGCTCATTTAGCCTCTCAGACAGCAGAGTGATCCAGGGGATGGGGTGGGCTGGGTCCAGGACATAGCTCATTTGATAACTTTAAAACATTAAGGCATTTGATATGTGGACCTTCCATTGTTTTCTTTCTCTAGGCCCCACAAAAGCTAGGAGGGAGCCTAAAGCAAGCATCTCTCAGGGCCTAGAATGGGCAGGGAGGACATCAACCTCTTGCCTGATGGAATAACCTTAAGCAATTTTAGAGGAACCTGACATATGCCTCTGTCTACTGCCTGGGCTGCAGAAGATGAGGATCTGCACAAACAGGAGGAGGGTGCAGATTAGTGCAAGGATCAGGAGGAAGTATCCATCCAGTCTGCTCTAAGAAGGCTCAGCTGTGTCCTTGGTCTCCTCCCATGGTCAGTGGGTAGAACAGGACTGTCTGTATTTCAGTCACTTTGTCTTTCCACTCTCTCAACCCAACACACACACACAGTATTCCCCATTCCAAATGGAATGCACTCAGGTTCCTAAGCGTGATCTGAGCATTCTTAGCTCTTCCACCTCCTCTGGCAAATTTCAACTTCTTTACCACACATCTCTTCTAGGAATAATAAACAGAAAAGAATGATCTCAACAGAAGTTATTAAGTTCTTACTATGTTCCAGGTGCTATGCTAGGCATTGAAAATCTCAGAACATATTGTCCCTGCTGATCACTTGCCAAGTGAGATCAAGAAGATCAGATGTTTTAATGCCATAGTGGGTGGTCAGCTGGCTGCCCACACTGGGCCTCAAGAGGTGGCATTTTGAGGGGATGAATCAATAATAATCCAAATTCTGACTTTTAGTGTAGAAACTGAATTCTGATTTAGAGGTATTGACTGTACTAGCCTAACTCCAGGAAATTGATAATTTACTATATTTCCAGGAGTTCTTTATCAGATGATGGTGACACTTGTATAGAATGGTGAATGATTTTTTTTTTTTTTTTTTTGGAAAGTGAGGGAAAACAGTATGTGCATTTTTATCTTTGCCTGCTTCCTTTAGGCACTAAGCAAAACAACCACTGCTTTCCCCATGTTTCTCCCTCAAGAGATGGATTTATCAATTTGGCCTCAGCTGGCTTTTACAGGTTGGCACAGCAAGGCTGGATTTCCAACGCTTACTGTTTTGACTCAAAGTGGACACAGATTTCTGTCAGAGTTTCATGAAATCAAACAGAAAGTTAGATTCTAGTGAGCATTTTGCTAGTTAGAAGTGAATAAGCTAAAGTGGCAAAAATTTTTTTCTTTCAAAGGTTTTTTCCTTGAAATATTGGCAAATGATATTCTGGCTTTTCCACCTTTTCAAGGAAAGGATAGCAGAAGTCAAAGCAAATGAACATGGAGCAAACATATGTTAACAGATGATCCTTCTGCTTCACTCAGACATGAGTGTGCATAATTTTTATAGCATGGGTTATAGAGTTTGCATGGATTAACATTTCTAAGTCTGATAAATAAAAATAAGTAGGTTTTAGGATTGTTTGGCTAGATCATAGTTTAGATGTTAGAATTAAATATTAATAGTAAGTGATATTCTTTTCAGAGACAGTGGCAGCCAGTGTCTTATCTCCTGGCCACTTCTGTAAGTGCATAGCCCAAGGTGATTTCTATGGGTGGCTGATCCCATCCACCTGGTGATCTTACTAGTGATGGGAAGAAAGTTTGTTGAGGCTGTTGTTTTCCCTTTTCCCTGTGTGTGTTAGTCACTCAGTCATGTCTGACTGTTTGTGACCCCAAGGACCGTAGCCCACCAGGCTCCTCTCTCCATGGGATTCTCCAGGCAAGAATACTGGAGTGGGTAGCCTTTCCCTTCTCCAGGGGATCTTCCTGACCCAGAGGTTGAACCCAGGTCTCCTGCATTGCAGGCAGATTCTTTACTGTCTGAGCAACCAGGGAAGCCCTCCTTTCCCCCTACTTCACCCCAAACTATAGCCTTCTGGAGAGCACTTGTGTTTTTTTCTTGTCTGCCTGCCTTCCCTCCTATCCTTGCCATTGAAGGAAAATCCCATCATTGACAAGCTCTTTCCTGGGTGCTGTTATGCTTCCAAATGAGGGGAGTGGCTAGAGAGACTCAGGCCTGGAAAAGTTGAATGAAAAGGGAAGGGTTGAGCCTTCCTGACTCTTCCTTTTTCTGTGGGAAGAATTTTCTTTGAGAAAGTTAGTTTCTCTGTGCGACAACTAGAGAGGAGAAGAAAGAACTGTTTTAAACATAGCTGCAGCACCCCAAGACACATTAATCAAATTACAAAGATCAAACACAAGGAACAAATATTAAAAGGGAAAAACAACAAACAACACACAAGGGGATTCCCATAAGGATAACAGCTGATCTTTCAATAGAAACTCTATAGGCCAGAAGGGAATGGCAGGACATACTTAAAAGTGATGAAAGAGAAAAAACTACAACCCAGGTTATTGTACCCAGCAAGGATCTCATTCAAATATGAAGGAGAAATCAAAAGCTTTACAGACCAGCAAAAGCTGAGAGAATTCAGCACCACCAAACCAGCTCTTCAACAAATGTTAAAGGATCTTCTCTATTCAGGAAAGATGTATCAACTCGTACCCAAAGCAACAAAGTAAATGGCAATGGGATCATACTTATCAATAATTACCTTAAATGTAAACGGATTGAATGCCCCAACCAAAAGACAAAGACTGGATGAATGGATACGAAAACAAGACCCCTATATTTGCTGTCTACAAGAGATTCACCTCAAAACAAGGGACACATACAGACTGAAAGTGAAGGGCTGGAAAAAGATATTTCACACAAATGGAGACCAAAAGAAAGCAGGAGTAGCAATACTCATCAGATAAAATAGACTTTGAAATAAAGGCTGTGAAAAGAGACATAGAAGGACAGTACATAATGATCAAAGGATCAATCCAGGAAGAAGATATAACAATTATAAATATATATGCACCCAACATAGCACCACAATATCTAAGGCAAATGCTAACAAGTATGAAAGGAGAAATTAACAATAACACACTAATAGTGGGAGACTTTAATATCCCACTCACACCTATGGATAGATCAACTAAACAGAAAATTAACAAGGAGACACAAACTTTAAATGATACAATGGACCTAATTGTTAGACTTAATTGATATCTATAGGACATTTCACCCCAAAACAATGAATTTCACCTTTTTCTCAAGTGCACATGGAACCTTCTCCAGGACAGATCACAACCTCGGCCATAAATCTAGCCTTGATAAATTCAAAAAAATTGAAATCACTCCAAGCATTTTTTCTGATCACAATGCAGTAAGATTAAATGTCAGCTACAGGAAAAAAAAAAAAAAAAACTATTAAAAATCCCAACATATGGAAGCTAAACAACATGCTTCTGAATAACCAACAAATCACAGAATAAATCAAAAAATGAATCAAAATATGGATAGAAACAAATGAAGACGAAAACACAACAACCCCAAACCTATGAGAGTCAGTAAAAGCAGTTCTAAGGGGAAGGTTCATAGCAATACAAGCTTACCTCAAGAAACAAGAAAAGAGTCAAATAAATAACCTAACTCTACACCTAAAGCAAGTAGAAAAGGAAGAAATGAAGAACCATAGGGTTAGTAGAAGGAAAGAAATCTTTAAAATTAGGGAAGAAATAAATGCAAAAGAAACAAAAGAGACCATAGCAAAAATCAACAAAACCAAAAGCTGGTTCTTTGAGAAAATACATAAAACAGATAAACCATTCACCAGACTCATCAAGAAACAAATGAAGAAGAATCAAATCAACAAAATTAGACATGAAAATGGAGAAATCACAACAGACAACACAGAAATATAAAGGATCATAAGAGACTACTATCAGCAACTATATGCCAATAAAATGGACAACGTGGAAGAAATGGAAAAATTCTTAGAAAAGTATAACTTTCCAAAACTGAACCAGGAAGAAATAGAAAATCTTAATAGACCCATCACAAGCACAGAAATTTAAACTGTAATCAGAAATCTTCCAGCAAACAAAAGCCCAGGTCCAGACGGCTTCACAGCTGAAGTCTATCAAAAATTTAGAGAAGAGCTAACACCTAGCCTACTCAAACTCTTCCAGAAAATTGCGGAGGAAGGTAAACTTCCAAACTCATTCTATGAGGCCACCATCACCCTAATACCAAAACCAGACAAAGATGCCACAAAAAAAGAAAACTACAGGCCAATATCACTGATGAACATAGATGCAAAAATCCTTAACAAAATCCTAGCAAACAGAATTCAACAACATATTAAAAAGATCATACATCATGACCAAGTGGGCTTTATCCCAGGGATGCAAGGATTGTTTAATATCTGTAAATCAATCAATGTAATACATCACATTAACAAATTGAAAGATAAAAGCCATATGATTATCTCAATAGATGCAGAGAAAGCCTTTGACAAAATTCAACATCCATTTAGGATAAAAACCCTCCAGAAAGCAGGAATAGAAGGGACATACCTCAACATAACAAAAGCTATATATGACAAACACAAGCAAACTTTATCCTCAATGGTGAAAAATGGAAAGCATTTCCCCTAAAGTCATGAACAAGACAAGGGTGCCCACTTTCACCATTGCTATTCAACATAGTTTTGGAAGTTTTGGCCACAGCAATCAGAGCAGGAAAAAAAAAAATAAGGAATCCGAACTGGAAAAGAAGAAGTAAAACTCTCATTGTTTGCAGATGACATGATCCTGTACATAGAAAACCCTAAACACTCCACCAGAAAACTACTAGAACTAATCAATGACTATAGTAAAGTTTCAGGATATAAAATTAACACATAGAAATCCCTTGCATACCTATACACTAACAATGCGAAAACAGAAAGAGAAATTAAGGAAACAATTCCATTCACCATTGCAATGAAAAGAATAAAATACATAGGAATAAATCTACCTAAAGAAACAAAAGACCTATATATCAGATCAGATCAGATCAGTCGCTCAGTTGTGTCCGACTCTTTGTGACCCCATGAATCGCAGCACGCCAGGCCTCCCTGTCCATCACCGACTCCCGGAGGTCACTCAGACTCACATCCATCGAGTCAGTGATGCCATCCAGCCATCTCATCCTCTGTCGTCCCCTTCTCCTCCTGTCCCCAATCCCTCCCAGCATCAGGATCTTCTCCAATGAGTCAACTCTTCACATGAGGTGGCCAAAATACTGGAGTTTCAGCTTTAGCATCATTTCTTCCAAAGAAATCCCAGGGCTGATCTCCTTCAGAATGGACTGGTTGGATCTCCTTGCAGACCAAGGGACTCTCAAGAGTCTTCTCCAACACCACAGTTCAAAAGCATCAATTCTTCCGCACTCAGCCTTCTTCACAGTCCAGCTCTCATATCCATACATGACCACAGGAAAGACCATAGCCTTGACTAGGCGAACCTTTGTTGGCAAAGTAATGTCTCTGCTTTTGAATATGCTATCTAGGTTGGTCATAACTTTCCTTCCAAGGAGTAAGCGTCTTTTCATTTCATGGCTGCAGTCACCATCTGCAGTGACTTTGGAGCCCAGAAAAATAAAGTCTGACACTGTTTCCACTGTTTCCCCATCTATATATAGGAAACTATAAAACACTGCTGAAAGAAATCAAAGAAGACACTAATAGATGGAGAAATATACCATGTTCATGGAAGAATCAATATAGTGAAAATGAGTATAGTACCCAAAGCAATCTACAGATTCAGTGCAATCCCTATCAAGCTACCAACGGTATTTTTCACAGAACTAGAACAAATAATTTCACAATTTGTATGGAAATACAAAAACCCTCAAATAGCCAAAGCAATCTTGAGAAAGAAGAATGGAACTGGAGGAATCAACCTGCCTGACTCCAGGCTCTACTACAAAGCTACAGTCATTAAGACAGTATGGTACTGGCACAAAGACAGAAATATAGATCAATGGAACAAAATAGAAAGCCCATAGATAAGTCCACGCACATATGGACACCTTATCTTTGACAAAAGAGGCAAGAATATACAATGGAGAAAAGACAATTTCTTGAACAAGTGGTGCTGGGAAAACTGGTCAACCACTTGTAAAAGAATGAAACTAGAACACTTTCTAACACCACACACAAAAATAAACTCAAAATGGATTAAAGATCTAAACGTAAGACCAGAAACTATAAAACTCCTAGAGGAAAACATAGGCAAAACACTCTCTGACATAAATCACAGCAGGATTCTCTATGACCCACCTCCCAGAGTAATGGAAATAAAAGCAGAAAAAAACAAATGGGACCTAATTAAACTTAAAAGCTTTTGCACAATGGAAGAAACTATAAGCAATGGGAAAAGACAGCCTTCAGACTGGGAGAAAATAATAGCAAATGAAGCAACTGACAAAGAATTAATCTCAAAAATATACAAGCAGCTCCTGCAGCTCAATTCCAGAAAAATAAATGACCCAATCAAAATGGCCCAAAGAACTAAGCAGACATTTCTCCAAAGAAGACATACAGATGGCTAACAAACACATGAAAAGATGCTCAACATCACTCATTATCAGAGAAATGCAAATCAAAACTACAATGAGGTACCATCTCATGCCAGTCAGAATGGCTGCTATCTAAAAGTCTACAAACAAGAAATGTTCCTTTTTCCTTGTGGAAAAAGGAACCATCTTACACTGTTGGTGGGAATGTAAACTAGTACAGCCACTATGGAGAACAGTGTGGAGATTCCTTAAAAAACTGGAAATAGAACTGCCATATAACCCAGCAATCCCACTGCTGGGCGTACACGCTGAGGAAACCAGAATTGAAAGAGACACATGTACCCCAATGTTCATTGCAGCACTGTTTACAATAACCAGGACATGGAAGCAACCTAGATGTCCATCGACAGATGAATGGATAAGAAAGTTGTGGTACATATACACAATGGAATATTACTCAGCCATTAAAAAGAATACATTTGAATCAGTTCTAATGAGGTGAATGAAACTGGAGCCTATTATACAGAGTGAAGTAAGCCAGAATGAAAAACATCAATACAGTATCAGATAAGATCACATCAGTCGCTCAGTCATGTCTGACTTTTTGTGACCCCATGAATCGCAGCACGCCAGGCCTCCCTGTCCATCACCAACTCCCAGAGGTCACTCAGACTCACATCCATTGAGTCAGTGATGCCATCCAGCCATCTCATCCTCTGTCATCCCCTTTTCCTCCTGCCCCCAATCCCTCCCAGCATCAGAGTCTTCTCCAGTGAGTCAAATCTTCACATGAGGTGGCCAAAATACTGGAGTTTCAGCTTTAGCATCATTCCTTCCAAAGAAATCCCAGGGCTGATCTCCTTCAGAATGGACTGGTTGGATCTCCTTGCAGTCCAAGGGACTCTCAAGAGTCTTCTCCAACACCACAGTTCAAAAGCATCAATTCTTCCGCGCTCAGCCTTCTTCACAGTCCAGCTCTCATATCCATACATGACCACAGGAAAGACCATAGCCTTGACTAGGCGAACCTTTGTTGGCAAAGTAATGTCTCTGCTTTTGAATATGCTATCTAGGTTGGTCATAACTTTCCTTCCAAGGAGTAAGCGTCTTTTCATTTCATGGCTGCAGTCACCATCTGCAGTGACTTTGGAGCCCAGAAAAATAAAGTCTGACACTGTTTCCACTGTTTCCCCATCTATTTCTCATGAAGTGATGGGACCGGATGCAAGAGGTGGCAAGAATATGCAGAAGAACTGTACAAAAAATATCTTCATGACCCAGATAATCATGATGGTGTGATCACTGACCTAGAGCCAGACATCCTGGAATGTGAAGTCAAGTGGGCCTTAGAAAGCATCACTACGAACAAAGCTAGTGGAGGTGATGGAATTCCAGTTGAGCTATTCCAAATCCTGAAAGATGATGCTGTGAAAGTGCTGCACTCAATATGCCAGCACATTTGGAAAACTCAGCAGTGGCCACAGGACTGGAAAAGGTCAGTTTTCATTCTAATCCCAAAGAAAGGCAATGCCAAAGAATGCTCAAACTACTGCACAATTGCACTCATCTCACACGCTAGTAAAGTAATGCTCAAAATTCTCCAAGGCAGGCTTCAGCAATATGTGAACAGTGAAATTCCTGATGTTCAAGCTGGTTTTAGAGAAGGCAGAGGAACCAGAGATCAAATTGCCAACATCCACTGGATCATGGAAAAAGCAAGAGAGTTCCAGAAAAACATCTATTTCTGCTTTATTGACTATGCCAAAGCCTTTGACTGTGTAGATCACAATAAACTGTGGAAAATTCTGAAAGAGATGGGAATACCAGACCACCTGATCTGCCTCTTGAGAAATCTGTATGCAGGTCAGGAAGCAACAGTTAGAACTGGTCATGGAACAACAGACTGGTTCCAAATAGGAAAAGGAGTACGTCAAGGCTGTATATTGTCACCCTGTTTATTTAACTTATATGCAGAGTACATCATGAGAAATGGTGGACTGGAAGAAACACAACTTGGAATCAAGATTGCTGGGAAAAATGTCAATAACCTCAGATATGCAGATGACACCACCCTTATGGCAGAAAGTGAAGAGGAACTCAAAAGCCTCTTGATGAAAGTGAAAGTGGAGAGTGAAAAGGTTGGCTTAAAGCTCAACATTCAGAAAATGAAGATTTTCGTTCAACCTCAGCTTCTTCAGAGTTACTGGTTGGGGCATAGTCTTGGATTACTGTGACATTGAATGGTTTGCCTTGGAAACGAACAGAGATCATTCTGTCGTTTTTGAGATTGCATCCAAGTACTGCATTTCGGACTCTTTTGTTGACCATGATGGCCACTCCATTTCTTCTGAGGGATTCCTGCCCACAATAGTAAATATAATGGTCCTCTGAGTTAAATACAGTATACTAACACATATATATGGAATTTAGAAAGATGGTAATGATGACGCTATATGAGAGACAGCAAAGGAGACACAGATGTATAGAACAGTTTTTTGGACTCTGTGGGAGAAGAAAAGGGTGAGATGATTTGAGAGAATAGCATTGAAACCTGTATATTATCATATGTGAATCAGATAGCCAGTCCAGGTTCAATGCATGAGACAGGGTGCCAGGGCTGGTGCACTGGGATGACCCTGAGAGGTGGGATGGGTATGGAGGTAGAATAGCGGCTCAGGATGGAGAACACATGTACACCCATGGCTGATTAATGTCAATGTATGGCAAAAACCACTACAATATTATAAAGTAATTAGCCTCCAATTAAAATTAATTAATTAAAAAAATAAATAAACATAGCTGCAGGTCTTAAGTTGTACTCCTTTATGTTCTCTGGGAGAGGCTAGCAGAGTTTGAAATCATTTTTCACTTGCTTTTGTTGGGGGAGGGGGACTCTATTCCTTTGAATGAGACACTGAGCTGAGACTGGTTTTCTCAGATGATTTTTCTCCCTGTGGATGATCTTTCCAAGCTGTGATGGCTTATTATTCTTATTCCCTATGTACCAACTACTCTGCTTGGTGGTCTTTTTGGTATTCTTCCCTTTTGCAGTATTTTGGTTTTGAATTTCTCTTCTTAGAAGTTTGGGTGGACTCTCTGATGGATGGCAAACTCCTTGAAGGTAGGGGTTTGCTTTAATGCTTCCTTAAATAGACCAGAGCTTGAAGTACAATGCTGGTTGCATAGTGGGAAATCAGTCAAGTTTTTAGTGAACAAGAAGATGAATTCAGGAACCAGGGGGTAGTGCAAGGCTAGGTTTCCACTTTTTCACCTACAGTCTTACATGACTAGTGGATAGCTCTCATTTACCAAAGTCCTTGGACAATTTCTTACCAAGTTAGACATGGCCCAGAGGATCATCTAACATATAACCTGCCAAGAGCCCCAGAAGATCTTTCTTTGTTTACTCGGCCAGCTACAGTGGAAATTTTTTCCTCCTACCTGGGAACCTCAGAGTTCATGAGCAATAACCCAGTAAACACATCTTGAGGGAAGTTGGCCTTTTGAACTGTGTTATAAAAATGTATAAAGATGAGCCTAGGGATACTGTGGTACAAATAAATAGTAAGATTTCAGTCTGGTGATTATCTTGTTTAAAAAAAAATCCCAACAATGGACATAGCTGTATCACCTTTACTTCTGATATTCCTGCTCCAAATAAACTGGCAATTTAAATTGTTCCCAGCATTGCAGCTCTCTAAGTGAGGAGGGAAGATATTTTTGTCAGCTTGTATATTCCTTCCTCACCTTCTGAGGATGCATTCAGATGCCCATGCCCCCAACCACCAGAAAAGTGAAGATGAATTTTCTTAATGTTCTGCTCTTTAGTGAATCATAAAGACAATAAAGGGAAATTGGCTCTCAGCAATACATAACTAATCCATTTCTCAATCCACAAGGGCCAAGTAGAGCTAATTTAATCTCAGCTTCATTAGTTCATCCCTTGTCTGAAATCAAAATCAAACTCAGGATAATCAGTTACCAATGGTGGATTCATGTCAATGTATGGCAAAACCAATACAATATTATAAAGTAATTAGCTTCCAATTAAAATAAATAAATTTAAAAAATAAAAATAAAAAAGGGTGATTATCTTCAACAAACAAACAAACAAATTGCCATTTTGTGGGTTTAAGCTGGTCCCCAATGGCTCCACCATCAGACTCCATCTGCAATTATTTCCGTGGAGTTGGAGAAACATGCTCCTGCTTTTTCACTGATCGGCACCGCCATTGTCTCCCATTCTTTTTCCTCTAAAGGGGCTTGCTCTCCTATTGAGACTCGGTGTTTTTTTTTTAAATGAGTACCAGATCTGTGAGTCATATGGGGGAGTGCAGGTCTTTCTCTTTCTGAAGGCAAACCACCAGGAGCAACCACACATGAGTAGGTCCAAGTTACGACAACCAAGGTGATAAAGATGACCCGGGCCCTATGGAACTGAGTAGTTTGGCCATGGGTGTCTAAAGTAAGACAAAGCCAGGAGAAGTTTGGAAAGAAGAGGCAGTTCAGAGGCCAGGAGAATGGCCTTTGTCCTGGAAGAGTCCCAGAATCAGTCTCCAGAGCTGCTTAGTGAAGAGGCTGGGAGGGGAATGGACATGTGAGCTTGTGAGCACCTTGCATTTTCATGTTCGTTCTTTTGCTCTTCATTGAGGTTATCATCGCTTTCACAGAAACTTTTGATTTTTATTTTCCTTATTATGTGTACTGGCTTATTTAAGCGATTTACTTTCCAATTATGATTTTCTCTTTCCTATAGATTCCTACTGCTTTTCTATTTAGAGAAGACTTTTCAGTATTTCCTTTAGTGCTGCTGTATTCTTTTACTTTTTGCTTGTCTGAAGAATTCTTTATGTCTCCTTCTACTCTAAATGGTAGAATAGGTAGAATATCCTAGGTTGCAGATTTTTCCCTTGTAGGGCTTTGAATAATGTCTTGCCTGCAGCATTTCTGTAGAGAAGTCAGCTGATAGACTTATGGGGGTCCCCTTGCAATTAACTCATTGTTTTGCTGCCTTTAGAATGCTTTTTTATCTTTAACTTTCACCATTTTTATTATATTATGTCTTGGTGTAGATCTGTTTGGGTTTATCTGGTTTGGGACCCTCTGTGCTTCCTGTGTCTGGGTATTTGTTTCCTTCTTTAGGTTTGGGAAGTTTTCAGCCATAATTTCTTTAAATACATTTTCAATCCCCCTTTCTCTTCTCCTTCTGGGATACATATTATGTGTAAATTGGCACACTTCATCTTTTACCACAGTTCTCTTATATTTCTTTCATTTGGTTTTCTCTCTGCTGTTCTAATTGAGTGATTTCCATTATTCTATAGTCTGCTGCTGCTAAGTCACTTTAGTCGTGTCCAACTCTGTGTGACCCCATAGATGGCAGCCCACCAGGCTCCCCCGTCCCTATAGTCTAGATCACTTATTTATTCTTCTGCATTATTGGTTCTGGTATTCATACCCTTTAGTTCAACTTTCATCTCTTCAAATGAATTCTCTAACCTTTCTTGGCTCCTCCTTATAGTTTCTAATTGCTTTTTACAGCAATCTGCATTTTTGTTGGACCTTTCTTAATTCCTCCAGTATTTGCATTATCTCCTTGTAGAACTCAGTGTCTATTGGACTGAAGAGGTCTGTTTCATTGTTTTTTTCAGGGTAATTGGCTCCACCTCTTAAGTGAGTGTGATTCCTTGGCTTCTTCACTTATGTTTCTCTTGCTCTATGAGTTTAGGAGAAACAATTATCTACTTTGGTCTTGGTGGTCTATTTTTATGTGAGAGCATCCCTCTGTAACCTGTGTGGGTTTAATATTTTTTTTGGTAAGAGGGCTGTTTTTAGTATGGGTGCCTGCCACCTCTTCCTCAGTGTATGCTGACTGTTACTGCCTTGACAAGCAGTGTAACAGATGCTGAGGTGACCAGAGCCTGTGCTGGATGTTGAGCAGGGTCTCTTTTTTGCTCGGTGGTTTTCACTGCCCTGTCAGGGGCAAGGTCTGCTCCCTGTTGTTGGAGCAGAAGTCTCCAGATCTGTCTGAGCTGCATTTCTGGTCTTTGCTGCAAGGTAGGCAGGACTGGAAGGATTCCCAGATGCTACTAGTGGTGAAGAACCTGTTTGCCAACGCAGGAGACATGAGAGATGCAGGTTTGATTCCTGGTTTGGGAAGATTCCTTGGAGAAGGACATGAAAACTCACTCCAGTATTCTTGCCTAGAGAATCCCATGGACGAGGAGCCTGACGGGCCACAGTCCATAGGGTCGCCCAGAGTCAGACATGACTGAAGCGACTTACAAACACAGGCAGGTGGGATTAGAACGCTCTTTCTGGGCTAGGAGCCACTGAGTATTGTTCCCTGGAGCTGCTCACCTGTGAGTGTGCTCTGCTGTGTCACCTTTCACCCATAATGTGGATTCACAAAGTACACTGATGTCGCTGCCCTCAGCCCCACCTCAGCCATAGTCACGTTAGCGATCGGCCCTGGTGCCTCTAAGCCTTTGTGTTCACAAGGTCAGCAGAACCTTCGAGCTTAAGTCACAGGGCTGCAGGGACATACCCGGGACCCACTGTGGGAGTTATGGAGACAGCTCAGATGCTGGCCCAGCCCAGCCCCTGCATGCATGCATCCACAAAGCCCACGGCTGCTAAGGCCAGACCCCTCCCAGCCTCAGGAGCACCTGCTGAACCTTTGGATGTTCTGCATGTGTTGAATTCACAAAGCTGGTGGAGGAGGTGTAACTCAGTGTCTGTGCTGCCTTGGATTGAGATTTCATTTCCATTTCCTAAGTCACAGGGCCCCTGGGACTCAGCTGTGATTTCGGCCCCACCTCTGTGCATGGGCATCCCACTGGTGTCTGGTCCCAGGCTGCCCAGGTGGTGGCAGTAGCTAGAACATGTAAGCCGGCCTGGGCCAGTGCCTCTTCTGGAAGCTGCAGAGGCAGGGGCCAGAGGGTGGGGTGAGGGGCTGCCATGGTGGCACTTAACATGGGGAGCTTCTCTTCATGCCACTTAATAGGGGAGCTTTTCTTCCATGGTGGCCTGGGCTGCTTCTGAAAACACTCCTGGCTGCAGCATGCCACACCCCATCCCCTCCAGCCTGTCTCCGCACAGCCAACACCATGGACTAGTTCTCTTAATGTCATTCCTGCCTCTCTGTCTTCCCATCCCAACCCAGCTGTCTGTGGGGATGTTTCCCAGTTGTTCTCCCAGCCAGAGAGGAAGCCGTGCAGCGATGGTGCCAGAGGCTCCACTGTAGCTGGCATCTGAGCAGGACCCCAGCTGGTGGCTGGCTGCCTAATGTCAAGTTCCAGCTGGATTGTGCTTCCTGCCTTGGTATTACCTTGGCCCCAGTAACTGTATCCCATCACTGCTGGATCCACAGGGACCATCAGTGAACACCCCTAGTCCTGGCCACATCCCATGAATCAAGTTGGGGTGAGTTGGGCAGTACCACTGAAATGAAGGGGCCTGGTGGTGGGGGGGTGCTGTCCAGAGGGGAGTGGGTGGGCAGTGCTTGGTGGGAGAGTGAACACAGAGGTAGGGCCATTCTCTCCTTAACTTCTGTGTTTTGCTTTTACACTGCTTCTTCTGTCTTTTCATCATGATCTTTTTTTTTTCTTTTAACTTTACAATATTGTATTGGTTTTGCCATATATCAACATGAATCCGCCACAGGTATACACATGTTCCTCATCCTGAACCCTCCTCCCTCCTCTCTCCCCATATCATCCCTCTGGGTCGTCCCAGTGCACCAGCCCTAAGCATCCAGTATTGTGCATCAAACCTGGACTGGTGACTCATTTCATATATGATATTATACATGTTTCAATGCCATTCTCCCAAATTATCCCACCCTCTCCCTCTCCCACAGAGTCCAAAAGACTGTTCTATACATCAGTGTCTCTTTTGCTTTCTCATATACAGGGTTATTGTTACCATCTTTCTAAATTCCATATATATGCCTTAGTATACTGTATTGGTGTTTTTCTTTCTGGCTTACTTCACTCTGTATAATAGGCTCCAGTTTCATCCACCTCATTAGAACTGATTCAAATGTATTCTTTTTAATGGCTGAGTAATACTCCATTGTGTATATGTACCACAGCTTCCTTATCCATTCATCTACTGATGGACATCTAGGTTGTTTCCATGTCCTGGCTATTATAAACATTATGATCTTGAAATCACATCATTATTCAGAATTTATGGGAAAGAAACCATTAAAAAAATAATTTTGTTTATTTATTTTTGGCTGTGCCAGGTCTTTGTGGCTGCACAGGCTTTTCCCTAGTTGTGATGAGATGGGGCTACTCTTCATCAGAGGGCTCGGGCTTCTCATTGCGGTGACTTCTCTTGTTGCAGAGCACAGGTCTAGGGTGCACAGGCTTCCGTCGTTGTGGCACATGGGCTCAGTAGTTGCAGCTTGCAGGGCTCTAGAGCGTAGACTCTACAGTTGTGGCACATGGGCTCAGTTGCTCAGAGTCATGTGGCATCTTCCCAGATCAGGGATTGAACCTGTGTCTCCTGTACTGGCAGGCAGGAAATACACCAGGGAAGCTCAGGAACTTTTTTTTTTTTGATAATGCTACCACCTGCCCCATTCATGCTAATCTTAACTTTCTCCCATAGAAGCAGGGGTGTTCCATATCAAGGGCTATCTCTTTGGGATCTTTGATACCCCTGTCAGCCTTCTCTCAGTGCAAGAGGAAGGGCTACTATTAGTGAATATTTAATGGCCATGGGTACTGCTGCTGCTGAGTCACTTCAGTCGTGTCCAACTCTGTGCGACCCCATAGACAGCAGCCAACCAAGCTCCCCCATCCCTGGGATCCTCCAGGTAAGAACACTGGAGTGGGTTGCCATTTCCTTATCCAATGCATGAAAATGAAAAGTGAAAGTGAAGTCACTCAGTCGTGTCCAACCCTCAGCTACCCCATGGACTGCAGCCTTCCAGGCTCCTCCATCCATGGGATTTTCCAGGCAAAAGTACTGGAGTGGGGTGCCATTGCCTTCTCCGGGTCATGGGTACTAGTGAATATTTAATGGCCATGGGTACTTCTATGTACTGAGTTTAATGGCATGAGTAGTTTGTCTCTCCTCTTTCTCCCAACCCTTCCCCTACATCCCTCTTGAGCCTGAAACCTGGCACTGCAGAGAAGGGTAGGAAAGCCCTTTTCCATCTTCCTCCAAAATACACTCCGAAAGCCAGCTTCACCATCAGTAAAGCTGTTATGATCTGGATGGGTATGGCTGTGCTGTTTGGTTTGAAACCTCAGTTGGAGGAGGGTGATTATTCCAAACCCTCAATATGTCACTTTTCCATTTTACCCACTTCTGGTTTATTTCCTCTGACTCTAGGATTGAACACTTGAGCCCTCAACAGCTGATTCAAGACTCCTGTGGAGCCATGCTCCTTACTTTCTCTCTCCTCTGCAATTATTTTTATCAAGGTAATGACCTTTGAATCCTGATATGTATTTTTTCTTCTTTGGAAGTTTTCTGGCCCACCCCATCAGTTATTAGTGAGGTCTGAGTGTTAGGGTGAGTTTGGTTTTACTCCAGAAACCCTGCTACTCACTCCAAGGTGATAGCTGTTCTCCTACAGTTTTTCAGCTTCAGAACTACTGACATTTTTTTTTTTCTTTTTACATTTTGAGTTACATAATTCTCTGTGGTGGGACGGGCTGTCCTATAGACAGTTTAGCAGCATCCTTCACCTCTACTCACTAGATGCCAGTAGCATCCTCCATCAAATTTGTGAAAGCCAAACGGGTCTCAGACATTGTCAAATGTCTTCTGGGGACAAAACCATCTCTAATTAAGGACTGCTCTCCTAGGGGAAAATGGATACAGTGAAGCAGCAGCAGACTAATGCCTGTGTCTTGGTGGCAGAGTTAGCACTGGCCTCATGGGGAAAAGCATTTGATCTGAGCCTTATAGGATAAGGGTTACCTACTGGTCATAGCAGAGTTTTCAAGGTACAAACAGGTAGGTGTTCATGGCCCTCTGATTTCTTGACCCAAACCAGCTTCCTACCACCCCTATGCATGCCCACAAACATTGTAGGGGTCACCTGTGGATGCCTCGCTCTTCCCTGCCTCAATGATCTTACTCATTCATGTGAGTGGATTCCATGTCCATATGTCCAGATTCTTTTGGGTTGGCCCAAAAGTTTGGGTCTTTCTTTATTATAGGACAACCCAAATGACCTTTTGGGACAACTCAATACAATTGCTGGTTACTTACCATGCTGTGCACCACCTTTGAAAAAATGTTGGATTTCTAAAGCAAATTCCTCTTCATCTTTATTACTTTCTCAAGCATTAAGAGAAAATGTGTGTACAATTCATTGGCTTTTTTTTTTCTAAATTTTATTTATTTTTGCCTTTACTGGGTCTTCATTGCTATGTAGACTTTCTCTAGTTGTGGCAAGTGGGGGCTACTCTCTAGTTACAGTGCACAGGCTTCCCACTGTGGTGGGTTCTCTTGTTGCAGAGCATGCGCTTTAGAGAGCTTGGGTTTCAGTGTATAATTGTGCATGTGGGCTCAGCATTTGTGGCGCCCAGGCTTAGGTGCTCCAAGACACATGGGGTCTTTCAGAGATCGAACCTGTGTCCCCTGCACTGGCAGGTAGACTCTTAACCATTGGACCACCAGGGAAGTCTCTATGTCTGAACTTTGGATAGATTGAGGGACTAGGTGATGCAGTGAGCTGCAATTCCCAATACGCTGGATCTGGGATTGTGGCAGATTTCAAGTATCACTTCAGATGGTCATATGGTGGGTTGTGTTGGTTACTGCACAATCATTGGTGAGAAGAGACCCAAGTTCTACTTCACCTGGGACGTGACTCATCTCATGACATATGGATTTAGGGGTGGAGGAGGAGGGAGTCTGCAGGGAGCGAGGGAGGGAGGAATTGACAGATCCTCCTCCAGGCTGCTAAATTCCAGAGTTGCTCTGGTGGCTAGTGGGAGTCTCATAGCAGGGGTAAATGAATCACATGGAAACATCAGTGAGTCTGGCCATTTATTGATGCCACACAACGGCAGGCTATGGTTAACATTCTGGTTTTACATACTGTGGTACCCACTGAGGTACCCCTTAAGGAGTCTGGGCCTGGGAAAGTAGTGCAGAGATGCAGAGAGGACAACGGATGAGGCCTCGGACCACATGCAACTACTTTGGAGGGCAGTGACAGGCAGAATTGTGCTTTCCCAACCATATTTTTTTTAATGACATAACTTAATACTAATAATATTTGAATATGCAATACAAAAAAAATAGCATCAAATATGTTGGTTAAGTTGTAGCACCAGACAGTTCATGTCATGAGGCCTCCCTCTCGAAAGTGAATCGCTGTGCACTGATTTCATTGTCCTAGGGCTTCATCCTAAAGTCAGAAGTGCTATGACTTGTAATCTCTGGTGAAGCAATGTGTAGCTTTCAGCATTTAGGGGATTTTAACCAACTGATTGGGAAATTATGACCTGAAACAGTATAAATCCTTCAAATCATGTTCCAGAAACATGATGAAGGTTATTAACAATACTCAATATCTGAAAGTTTCACATCGGGATGGCTCCACCACATAGAGATGGATCAGGAGATTGGGCAGAGATACACTCTTGTTTAAGAAGTCCCAACATTAAAATGAGTCACTCCTACAAAGGGGCAACTGCTTGTATCACAAACTGATTTCATTTTTACAAAGGTATTCACTCTTTAGTCTTTTGAAATGTTTCCTCTTGGTGGTTTGAATTATGTTTGGATATTCCAGAACTAAATGAACCCATACCTTTTCAGAGAAGAGTTAACTCTACCATTGGGAGAGGTGACATAAACCAGACTGGGCTTGAGAACCTTTATGTATTGAAGCACCTGGCCCTGTGGTAGCCTCTCTGGTTCATGGTAGAGGCATATCCAGTGTCTCTTGCTACACTTCTCACTTTCTTCTTCAAGGTGGGAGGAAAGGAGGCCATAGAGGAAATAAAGCAACATTGCTACTTCACGTTGGCCTCCATAAGCACCAAAAGAACGGTGAGATGTCATCTAGGTTCTTGTCTTTCACGTTTTCCTGTTAATCTGAGGTCCCTCTCTTATTGCTAGCATGGGGATCTTTCAAAACCCTGATGATCCAAAGTTGAGTGACTGTCAAGGCAACAACCAAGTCAAATGACTCCAGTAGCAAATACTATCTTGCGACCCAGAATGACAGATGCGACACAACTGTCTTACCTCACAGCCTCAATACAGGAAGTGAATGTTCATGATGCAGGATTAGGGGCCAATATTCTGCCTTTGAGAAACTAGAGAAAGGCCTAGAATAGGGCACCTGGTCAGACCCTCTCTACATTTCTACCATCTTTTCCTCTTGGGTCATAAATAACATTTCGCATATTGGGAAATCTGGCCTAGTTGTTTGCTGAGGTCACGGGAATCTGGGTTTGTTCCTGAGTTTTGTAAAACTGGTCATATCCAGGCCTCTGATGACATGCATGATCCCAGGATAGCAGTTATTGTTGTTCAGTTGCTAAGTCTGTTCGACTCTTTGTGACCCCCATGGACTGCAGCACGTCAGGCTTTCCTGTCCATCACCATCTCCCAGAATTTGCTTAAACTCATGTCCATTGATTTGGTAATGCCATCCAACCATCTCATTCTCTGTCATCTGTCATTCAGTCTATCTCAAATTCCATCCCAACCCCAACTCTGTCCAACTCTTGTTAAACTCCTTGCAACCCCAGCCAGGCTCCTCTGTCCATGGAATTCTCCAGGCAAGAATAATGGAGTGAGTTGCCATTCCCTTCTCCAGGGGATCTTCCCAACTCAGGGATCGAACCATGTCTCCTGCATTGCAGATGACTCTTTACCATCTGAGCCACCAGAGAAGCTCTGGGATAGAAGAGTACCAGGTTAAGTTAAATCCATCCAACTTACTAAATTAATCCCCTTGAAAGCCTATACTACACTTCAAGGACAGTTTTTGCAAATTGCCTCATTAGAAAAAAAAAATCAGGTTCTCTTCTATTCCTGTCACTGACGATTTAAGCGTCTTCTCTCTAAAACTGATTTCACCAGAGACTGTCATCGGCCAGCAATGCTTAGATTTAAGGACAGGATATAAGAACCTAATCATACAGAAATAAATTCCCTGGTTTTGGTAAACATTTTTACTTTTCTACTGTGTCTGGTCCTATCTCAAACTCCATCGCAACCCTAGTGTTTTATTTTCCACAGGCATTTATCAGAATAATACACAGTAATGGCTTAAAAAAAAAAAAGCACATAATATAAAAATTTTCAGCTTCTGGTATCTAAGCAATAGAACTGGCGTTGGCCAGCAACACCATTACACATTTAACAGAAGACGCATATGGATTTGCCCACTTGTACATCTATCTACATGTTTATATTCGTTCTGCCACCATCTGCATATTAGCACCATGTTTCAATAGCACCATTCTGCTGAACGGAGAGAGAACTCAAGGGAAAGATGGGACATTGTGTTCCATGGTGAATGTTAGTGGTACTTGTGAGTCTGAAGACATGTGGCCCATGACATGAAGATGACTCTCCTGCCTTCCCCTCTGTCAAGAGCTGGTTCTGAAGGCTTCTTTCCCTGGGGGTTCTATTCCTCTCACCCTCCCCTGATTTTCCAGGTTCAGTTCATATAAACACCTCCTCTTAGAAACCAGAAAATTCATCTTCAACTTGAGACCATAACCTACTTTGACTTCTGCTCGGTGATGGGAACATCAGAGATTCAGCCTTCTTAATTTTTTTGGACTCCCTGACTCAGCTGTTCCCTTCAAGGAAACAGATTCTCAAAAGTAACTACTGGGTGTGCTAGAGAGTAGGTCAGCTTTACCTCCTTTTTGAAAAGTTTTTTTCTTGAGACTATTAGTTTACACAAAGTTTTTCTATACTTGATGCATTTACCTAGGTCTTAGAAATATTTTCATCTAGAGCTTTATTTCCCAACCTGAGAGTAGGTGGGCGGGTTGTAGACGCAGACCTGGCTGGAGCACTTGTGATGTATAAAGCCCCAGTGGTGGAAAGATGTTCACCCTGAATTGAAGACCCAGGCAGGGGATGTGCCCGGGAAGGGAAAGTCACACAGGAAGACTCACATGCTCTTCTGCAAAGGAATGGGTATGTGCCAGGGAAGTGGGAAGAATAGAAGCCCACATTCTCTTCCTTATACAAGAAACTGATTTCTGATCATTTGTTTTTTAAGAGTTTTCATAGAAATTATCCTAAGTCAGAAATGTCTTCTGTATAACCTAAATCCCTTTAGGTTTACTAAAGCTACAGTTCCTGCCCATTTCCTCTTCTTCTAGTGTCCCTAGGAAGGTATGGGAGTCTAAACAGCTCAGATGTAGAGTCTACAGGGATTAGGGACAGACTGAGTCTGTAGCCAGGACTTTTTCTTCCTGCCTCAGTTAATTATTGGGTAAAGAAAGCAGTCCCCTGCCTGGATGAATTACAAGAATGTTCCTGAAAGCTCCCCCATGACATCTGAAACAGCAGCTGCCCCAAGTAGGGAGATTTAGAAAAAAAAAGAAAAAGGGAGTGATTTCATCAAAGTAAATTAACAAGAATATTTGTTCCCTGGATAAGTGAGGCTCTATATCCTGATACTCTTGAGGTAGTCTGGGAAAAGTATGGTCTCTCTGTTTTTATCTTTAAGGGAGAAACAAAAGACATCATTTCATAGACTTGTCCAACTCGGTACCTTTCCCAGGAGATGATCCCATGAGAAGCCCAGTTCTCCTGGACACCTCTCCTGCCTATCAGGGAGCAGTGAGCACAACAGTGCCATGACTCCTGCGAGGGACACTGTGTGGCTAAAGGGACGCAGTGTGCTTTGCTTTGTTATGAGTCAAAGTTGAACCTGAAACACGCAGAATAACATGGCAAGAAAGTGGTCCCTGGGCCAGAACATGTCCTGGTCAGCAGGCTGCTACAGTCTATGGTGGAGGGTGGCTTCCTTCTACACTTAGGGTGCTTTGGGGGTCTTGAGTGGCTGTCGCTTTCTTGGCCTTTGGGTGTGGGCCACGTGTGTCTGGGAACACGAGAGGCAGCACTGAGCCCTCACGGTGTGCACAGAACATTTCTTCATGGTTTTAAGCGTCTGGCAGAAACTGGCTGATAAGTTGTCCTTGATGCAAAGGAGATCTGTGGGAGGAGAAAAAAGATGAGAAAAAAAACAAAAGACGATCTTTTTGTTAAAGAGCACAACTTCTATTAATGGAAGATTTTATATGTCTACTGAGAAAGGCTCTATAGCGATTCATAATAGTCACTCCTGTGTAGTAATGTGTTGATTATAATGGTTCCTATTTTAACTAATAACAATATGTTTGAGCCTAGTTATAATAATAATTTAAAATTCACAGTCCAAAACCACAATTACATTTGTACCAGCCTAATATCTTGACCATCCTTTCCTCATACATGATTGGACTAGATTTCTCAGGGGCCATCCTCGCATATTCTGCGGGTGGTAGATACTCAGACTGCAGTGGCCCTTGTCTGGAAGAAGTTCAATAAGGGCCCAATAACAGATTTTTCTTTTATAAAATGAAATTGTTTTAAACTTTGCTTCAGTGCCTTTCAGAGATCTGCCTGATTTTCTTTCTCCATTACACATTTGAATAGTCCTACAGTAAAGCTTTTTGCCCTAAACAGGCTGCTGTCCTTTGTAAATAGAATTGTCAGTAAAAGCAGAAATTGAGGTAATATTCCTCTTTACCTAAATCTGTGACAGCGTTTTGCCTCTCTCTGCATTTTTCACCTTCAGGTCACAAACGCAAAAAATGCTTTTCACCTGCTCAGAACTCATCATTCCTTGACAGTGCCTTTTTTTCTTCTTCTTCATGAAGAGATATCTTCTATTAACTGTCTAATTCTATTTGGTTTGCAAGTGTTAGCTGCACTTGAGAGTAGGTAACAGAACCCGCGACCTTTTCATTGCTGCTGCTTTTCTTCCTCAGGCCTCGTCTTAAAACTATTATAAAAATCAGTATCCCCTAATCCCATAGGAAACTTCTGTATGTGATCTGATATTTCAGAAAGAGTACATATTTCTGCCTATTCTGTGGAATAGGAATCTGAGCTCTTCATCTCCCACGTTCCTGCAGGAGCAGGGGTGTTCTCCATGGGGCCTATCAGAATGCAGTGCACATCACAGGCAATCCACTAAAAAGACTGCAATGATGGAAGAAAACCTTACTCGCTTATAAAGCAGAATGAATCAGTTCATTTCAGTCGCTCAGTCATGTCCGACTCTTTGTGACCCCATGAATCACAGCACGCCAGGCCTCCCTGTCCATCACTAACTCCCAGAGTTTACTCAAACTCATGTCCATCGAGTCGGTGATGCCATCCAGCCATCTCATCCTCTGTCGTCCCCTTCTCCTCCTGCCCCCAATCCCTCACAGCATCAGAGTCTTTTCCTATGAGTCAACTCTAATACAACACATTAAATTGATGTTCTCAAGATGCATGCATGCGTGTGTGCTCGCTTCAGCCATGTCTGACTCTTTGTGACCCTATGGACTGTAGCCCGCCAGACTCCTCTGTCCATGGGATTCTCCAGGCAAGAATACTGGAGTGGATTGCTCTTTAGAATGAGGCAGGGCTTCCTTCCTAGGCTTCTGGCTTTGGAACAGGGCCCAGCATAGATACCTGGGCATCATAGGGTTACTCTGATTTCTAAGTCTCTCCTAAGGTCTAGTCAAGGCTATGGTCTTTCCTGTGGTCATGTATGGATGTGAGAGTTGGACTGTGAAAAAAGCTGAGCGCCAAAGAATTGATGCTTTTGAACTGTGGTGCTGGAGAAGACTCTTGAGAGTCCCTTGGACTGCAAGGAGATCCAACCAGTCCATTCTGAAGGAGATCAGCCCTGGGATTTCTTTGGAAGGAATGATGCTAAAGCTGAAACTCCAGTACTTTGGCCATCTCATGCCAAGAGCTGACTCATTGGAAAAGACTCTGATGCTGGGAAGGATTGGGGGCAGGAGAAGAAGGGGACGGCAGAGGATGAGATGGCTGGATGGCATCACTGACTCGATGGATGTGAGTCTGAGTGAACTCCAGGAGTTGGTGATGGACAGAGAGGCCTGGCGTGCTGTGATTCATGGGGTCACAAAGAGTCGGACACGACTGAGCGACTGAACTGAACTGAACTGAAGGCCCATGTGGATGGTGGATGGAGAAGGTGCATCTGGGGTAACTCTTTGTCCCAGAGTCTCCTTACCATGAACCTGTGAGTGCTCTGGTGCTACTACAAGAGAAGACAGTGGAAGTTTGAAAGCTTAGCTTCTATTCCTCCTCTCCACAAAGCTTCTTTTGGCCATGTTGGACCACATGGATCCTTTCTGTCCCAATCTCCAAACCTGTATTATTATTGTAACATTTGTTCAAACATGGCACTATGTTCTATCTTAAACTGTAAATGGTGTGTGAGCCTTTTCTACTAAAGGCTGAAGTGTGACCTCTCTCTAGGGTGTCTACCATTCTACTGGGTTGGCCAAAAAGTTTGTTTGGGTTTTTCTAAAACACCTGATGGAAAAACCCAAATGAACTTTTTTGCCAACCCAGCAGAAAAACTTCTTAGAGTACCTCCAAGTCTTTAACTTGTTCTGGGTTGAATTGTGTCCTCCCAAGCTTAAGTGTTCCTTCAAAGTTGAAGTCTTAACCATTGGTACCTGTGGATGTGACCTTATTGGACATATTTCTTTGCAGATGTAATTATGATGTAAATCAAGATGCAGGCACACTGGAGTAGAGTGGGCTCTTAATCAACATGACTGTGTCCTTATCAGGAGAGGAGAGATAGACACATACGGTAAAGAGAAAGCCATGCGATGACACGGACACACAGATGAAGGTGGCCATGTGACGATGGAGGCAGAGACTGGAGTTACGCAGCTACAAGTCAGGGAAAGCTGAGGACCTCCAGAAACTGAGACAAGAGAGCACGACTATACCAAGAACCCTGGTTGTTTTTTTTTTTTTTACCTCCTTGCCTCCAAAACTGTGAGAATAAATTTCTGTTGCTTTAAGCTTCTGATAGTTTGCAAGAGCCCTAGGAAAGTAATCTACCTCCTCCCCCATAACAAGGACAGAGATAATTTATTAAGTACTTATCATATGATAGGCAACATGCTTGATATATACTATTTCATTTGATCCTCACAGAATTTACTTATAGGTATGTCTATTTTTCTCCTTTACCAACAAAGTTCTGTCTAGTCAAGGCTATGGTTTTTCCAGTAGTCATGTATGGATGTGAGAGTTGGACCATAAAGAAAGCTGAGCACAGAAGAATTGATGCTTTTGAACTGTGGTGTTGGAGAAGACTCTTGAGAGTCCCTTGGACTGCAAGGAGATCCAACCAGTCCATAGTAAAGGAGACCAGTCCTGGGTGTTCATTGGAAGGACTGATGCTGAGGCTGAAACTCCAATAGTTTGGCCACCAAAGTATTGGAAGAGTTGACTCATTGGAAAAGACCCTGATGCTGGGAGGGATCAGGGGGAAGGAGGAGAAGGGGATGACAGAGGATGAGATGGCTGGATGGCATCACTGACTCGATGGACATGAGTTTGGGTAAACTCTGGGAGTTGGTGATGGACAGGGAGGCCTGGCGTGCTGTGATTCATGGGGTCACAAAGAGTCAGACACGACTGAGTGACTGAACTTAACTGATGTCTATTTTTCTCCTTTTAAAACTGAGGTTCCAGAAAGGCTTACTAACTGGCCCAATATCACAAAGCTGGAAAGTAGATGGTGATGCTGGAATCCGAATGTTGCCTTAGTGCCTCTAGAGCTTTGCCTCCAAGAGAATGGATCTCTTGTGCTGGTGATAGGGGAGGAGGGGCCCACATGGACAGGTTCTTCCCTGACCAGAATATCTTCATTGGTTTAACCCAGGGCTCCCACTTGTCAGGTCCACACCTCCAGGAATACAAGGGACTCAACCAAGCCTGGTGTCCTTGCCTGATCTTGGGAACCATTGGATCACAAGCCCTGCTTTTCAGTGGTTCTCAGAGCCCTGGGAACATGTAGGTCCTGAGTCTTCCTGTCTGAAAGTGGGGAACTGGAAAGAAGAGTGGAGGAGGGCAGTGACCTATATTGGGAGCCTGTGTTCCAGGCCTATGTTTAGCAGCTCATTTAGACAATGACTATGAGCCCAACAACATGGCAGGGCTTAATTGCACCAGTTCTCCTTATTATTGTGAAACAATGGAGGCTGGCTGTGTTCATCAGCCAACTGGATCCCAGCCGAAGCACACACAATGCTTATAATTAGGGGCAACTTAGAGAGGACATCCCAATTTGCCTATGTCTGTTCAATAGAAATCACACTTAGAACTTAAAGGGACAATTACAGGATTGTTCCCTTGCTGTCAGCTATGTCTAAGTTGAAGGGATAACATTTCGCCCACAAAAGGTAAAAAATAATTTCCATGTTGTTGGCAAATGCAGATTATGTAAGACTTTGGGTTCCTTGAGGCCAGGGACTGTGACATACTCATGTCTGTATCCTCAGTTTTTACGTTTTGCCTGAAACGTATTTTGTGATCAGCAATATCTGCTTAACAAATGAATGAATTGAAATTCTGTTCATCTGGAAGAATATCTTTCATTAGGAAGTCTGCTGAGGAGTGGCCAAGAGGAAGCAGTAAGACCGTGAGCCCACCTCTTCCTACAGGCATACTAAAATTACAACTATGTACAGAGTAACTACTGATGAGAAAGATTAGCAGGAAAGATCTTCCACAACTAAAGATATAAAGAAGAAACCGTAAGGAAATAGGCAGACAGGACGGAGATGTAGTACAGTTAAGACCCATAACTCTGGGTGGGTGGACCACAAATGAAAATATTAATCACAGAGGTTCTCTGTGAGCAGGGGGCCTGACCCCCACATCAGGCTTCCCAGACTAGTAGTCCTGCATGAATAATATGAGCCCCCAGAACATCTGCCTTAAGGCTGATAGGATTCAAATTTAGGAGAGCCAAAGGGCTGCTGGAAATAAAGACCCCATTCTTAAAGGGCTTCCCTGCTGGCTCAGATGGTAAAGAATTCGTTTGTGATGCAAGAGACCCAGGTTCAATCCCTGGGTCACAGAGATCCCCCAGAGAAGGGACTTGTTACTACTCCAGAATTCTTGCCTGGAGAATCCCACAGACAGAGGAGCCTGTGGGCTACAGGCAATGGGGTCACAAAGAGTCGGACATGAATGAGCAACCAACACTTTGATTTAAAGGGCACACACAAAATTTCACACGCTCCAGGACCCAAGGCAGAAGCAGTAATCTGAATGCCCCAGGTCAGGCAACCACCAGGTGCAGACACAGCCCCAGTCACCAGCAGCCCTGCTGCTTTAAGACCTCCTGAGCTGCCTTGACTTGGCTCTGCCCACTGGAGGGCCTAGGGCCCAGCCCTTCACACCAGTGTGCTAGGACTAGCTCCAGGACCCCCCAGGGCCCAGTCTGCACCCACCAGCAGGTTGGCACATCAACTCCAGGACCCAGAAGTCCCAGGACCAGGTTTCACCCTGCAGCTTGCCATGTCAGTAACCCCGGGCCTTTGTCCATTTGGCAGGCCAACATCTTCTCTGAGACACCTTGGACCCTTCATCCAGCAGCCACAGGATATGACCCTACCTACCGGTGGGTCAATACCAGCTCTAGGACCCTCAGGACCCTGTAACAAGAGACCCCCAAACCTGGCTCTACCTATCTGCAGGCTGACATCAGCTCCAAGTCACCCTGGGTCACACATCAGCAGGCCAACAGCAGCTTTGGGACACTATGGAGCTCCTAGCCAGTCATGTCAGGAACCAGCTCTGCCTACAGGTAGGGTTGTAGTCAGCCATCTCAAGTCCTGGCCCCACCAAGGCAGAGCCTGGCAGAAACCTATAGGAAGCCAACCACACCTACCAGACCGCCCACAGTGGTCAGCCCATCACAACAGAAGGACCCATGCAGCCCATGTGGGGACACATTTAGAGCATAAAGCTTCTGTGATGAGAGCGGACTATGCTGCTGGAACACACAGGATTTCTCCTACAAAAGGCTGCTTCTCCAAGGTCAGAAAACAAAACCTATCAAATACACAGAAATAAAAAGAGCAAATTAGACAAAACGAGGCAATAGAGGAATATATGCCAAATGAAGGAATAAGATAAAATCCCGGAACTAACTGCACTGAAGACAGGCAACCTATCCAAAAATGAGTTCAAGGTAATGATTATAAAGATGCTCAAAGAACTTGAGAGAAGAATCAGTGAATACAGTGAGAGGATTAAAAAAGAAAGACTCAAACAGCTGAAGAATAGAATAGCTGAAATAAAAACTATACTAAAAGGAATTAACAGTGGATGAGATGATAGGAACAGATCAGTGAGCTGGAAGACAGTAGTGGAAATATTGACGTTGAACAGAAAAGCAAAAAAAAAAAAAATTAAAAATGAGGACAGTTTAGAGACCTCTGTGATACAATATTAAGTGCACTAACATTCACACTATAGGGACCCCAGAAGGAAAATTAGGGAAATGGGCAGAGAACATATTTGATGATGTAATAACTAAAAACTGCCCTAACCTGGAAAAGGAAAGAGACATCCAGGTCCAGGAAACACATAGTCCAAAATAGGATCAACTCAAAGATGATCATATCGAGACACAATGTAATTAAAATGGCAAAAATTAAAGGGAGAAAATTAAAACCAGCAAGTGAAAAGCAGCGAGTACAAGAGCACTCCCATAAGGTTATCAGCTGACTCATCAGCAGAAACTCTGCAGGCCAGAAGGGCATGATATATTTAAAGTGATGAAAGAGGAAATTCTTGGTTGTAACCAAGAATATTCTACCTGATGGAGAGATCGAAAGTTTTACAAAAGCTAAAAAAAATTTAGCACCACTAAACTTATCTGGTGACTCAGACAGTACAGAATCCACCTGCAATGTGGGAGACCTGGGTTCAATCCCTGGGTTGAGAAGATCCCTGGTTAGAGAAAGGCATGGCAACCCACTCCAGTATTCTTGCCTGGAGAATCCCATAGACAGAGGAGCCTGATGTCCATGGGGTCACCCAGAGTAGGACACGACTGAGTGACTAAGCACACAAACTAGCTTTACAAGAAATGCTAAAGGGACTTCTATAAGTGAAAAATAAAGTGCCACAATTAGAAACATGAAAATTACAAAAGGAAGAATTAAATGGTAAATACAAATATACAATAAAGGCAAATATACTAAAAAATCCACCATGTAGAAAGATTAAAAGGCAAAAACAGCAAGTTCATCTATACCCACAGTAAGTAGTTAAGGAATACACAAACAAAAACATGTAAAATATGATGTCAAAAACAATAAACATGAGAAAGAGGAGTAAAAATGCAGGGTTGTTAACACATTATTGACCAGGGGATTTTAGTAGACACTAATGCCTGTGGCCAGTGAATTGGTATGTAAGTGAACACTGAAATGTCTCCAGTCAGTAACATTCAGGTAAAAAACAGATGTATTAATATGTCTGTGGTCAATAATGTGTTAAATGCATCCTATACATAGGAAATCCTAAAAAGATGCCAACAAAAACCACTAGAGCTCATCACTGAATTCAATAAAGTTGCAGGATACAAAGTTAATATACAGAAATCAGATGCATTTCTACACACTAACAATGAACTATCAGAAAGAGAAATAGAAGAAACAATTCTATTTACAATATCAAAAAGAATGAAATACCAAGGAATAAATTAAAGGAGTTAAAAACTGTACTTGGAAAACTATCAGACACTGATGAAAGAAATTGAAGATGACACAAACAACTGGAAAAATATTCTGTGTTCATGAATTGGAAGAATTAATTCTGTTAAAATGACTATACTACCCAAGGAAATCTACAGATTTAAAGCACTCCCTATCAAATTTCCAAATTCATTTTTTACAGAACTAGAAGACATTAGATAGAGTGCTTGATGCACTATGGAATGAGGTTCGTGACACTGTACAGGAGACAGGGGTCAAGACCATTCCCATGGAAAAGAAATGCAAAAAAGCAAAACGGCTGTCTGGGGAGGGCTTACAAATAGCTGTGAAAAGATAAGCAAAAACCAAAGGAGCAAAGGAAAGATATAAGCATCTGAATGCAGAGTTCCAAAGAATAGCAAGAAGAGATAAGAAAGCCTTCTTCAGAGATCAATGCAAAGAAATAGAGGAAAACAGCAGAATGGAAAAGACTAGAGATCTCTTCAAGAAAATTAGAGATACCAAGGGAACAGTTCATTCAAAGATGGGCTCGATAAAAGACAGAAATGGGATGGATCTAACAGAAGCAGAAGATATTAAGAAGAGATGGCAAGAATACACAGAAGAACTGTACAAAAAAGATCTTCACGACCCAGATAATCATGATGATGTGATCACTGACCTAGAGCCAGACATCCTGGAATGTGAAGTCAAGTGGGCCTTAGAAAGCATCACTACGAACAAAGCTAGTGGAGGTGATGGAATTCCAGTTGAGCTATTTCAAATCCTTAAAGGTGAAGCTGTGAAAGTGCTGCACTCAATATGCCACAAATTTGGAAAAGTCAGCAGTGGCCACAGGACTGGAAAAGGTCAGTTTTCATTCCAATCCCAAAGAAAGGCAATGCCAAAGAATGCTCAAACTGCTACACAATTGCACTCATCTCACATGCTAGTAAAGTAATACTCAAAATTCTCCAAGGCAGGCTTCAGCAATATGTGAACCGTGAACTTCCTGATGTTCAAGCTTGTTTTAGAAAAGGCAAAGGAACCAGAGATCAAATTGCCAACATCCGCTGGATCATGGAAAAAGCAAGAGAGTTCCAGAAAAACATCTATTTCTGCTTTATTGACTATGCCAAAGCCTTTGACTGTGTGGATCACAATAAACTGTGGAAAAATTTTGAAAGAGATGGGAATACCGGACCACCTGATCTGCCTCTTGAGAAATATGTATGCAGGTCAGGAAGCAACAGTTAGAATTGGACATGGAACAACAGACTGGTACCAAATAGGAAAAGGAGTACGTCAAGGCTGTATATTGTCACCCTGCTTATTTAACTTATATGCAGAGTACATCATGAGAAACGCTGTACTGGATGAAACACAAGGTGGAATCAAGATTTCTGGGAGAAATATCAATAACTTCAGATATGCAGATGACACCACCCTTATGGCAGAAAGTGAAGAGGAACTAAAAAACCTCTTGATGAAAGTAAAAGAAGAGAGGGAAAAAGTTGGCTTAAAGCTCAACATTCAGAAAACGAAGATCATGGCATCTGGTCCCATCACTTCATGAGGCCTGGCATGCTCTGATTCATGGGGTCACAAAGAGTCGGACATGACTGAGTGACTGATCTGATCTGATCTGATCTGATCATTCCTTTCAAAGAAATCCCAGGGCTGATCTCCTTCAGAATGGACTGGTTGGATCTTCTTGCAGTCCAAGGGACTGTCAAGAGTCTTCTCCAACACTACAGTTCAAAAGCATCAATTCTTCAGTGCTCAGCTTTCTTCACAGTCCAACTCTCACATCCATACATGACCACAGGAAAAACCATAGCCTTGACTAGACGGACCTTTGTTGGCAAAGTAATGTCTCTGCTTTTCAATATGCTATCTAGGTTGGTCATAACTTTCCTTCCAAGGAGTAAGCATCTTTTAATTTCATGGCTGCAGTCACCATCTGCAGGGATGGATTCGGCTTCTGGGATTAGCAGATGCAAACTATTATATACATAGAATGGATAGACAACAAGGTCCTACTGTATACAGGTAACTATATTCAATATCCTGTGATAAACCATAATGGGAAAGAACATGAACAAGAATATATATAATGGAATCACTTCGTTGTATAGTAGAAATTAACACAATGTTGTAAATCAACCGTACTTGAATAAAATTAAAAAATAGAACAGGTTGCTTCTCAAACTTTAAGGCACATCCAAATCACCTGGGATTCTTGTTTAAATGAGTCACCAGTCCAGGTTCGATGCACAATACTGGATGCTTGGGGCTGGTGCACTGGGACGACCCAGAGGGATGGTACAGGGAGGGAGGAGGGAAGAGGGTTCAGGATGGGGAACACGTGTATACCTGTGGCAGATTCATGTTGATATATGGCAAAACCAATACAATATTGTAAAGTTAAAAAATAAAAATAGTAAAGTAAAAAGTTAAAAATAAAAAAAAAAAAAAAAAAAAAAAAAATAAATGCAGATTCTGATTCCGTAGGTCTGAGATGAGGCCAGAGATCCTGCATTTTTGACAAGCTCCCAGGTGATGCCAATGCAGCTAGTCCAGGGGCCACACTTTGAGTAGCTGAGAGTCTGGAAGGCTAAAACTTAAACCTCTGAAAACAAGCCCCAGGTAGCTCTGTTTGGAGTTTTGAGTAAAGCCAATGATAGCCACTGTCAAATGCATGCTGGTCAGACAGAGAGAAGCTGCATGTGATCATTAGATCTGAAGCATTTCCTCAGTGCACTTTGTTCAGGATTTCCAACCCATACCTCTCTCCTGACTTCTGCACCTGGGTAAAAACCAATCACAGGCCACTGCTACCTAAAGCATTCATAGACTGCTCTGAAAACATATCCCACACAGAACACAATACCTTTCCTGGTTCCCAAATCCACCCTGGGCCTCCTCTTTCAGGGAATGGTAGCTTCATCTACTCAGCTACCCAAGTCGGACATCTGGGCTTTGTTCTCCCTCCTCTTTTCCCACACAAAGTCCCGTCAGGTCTTTCTTTTAAGCAGCCCTTGAATCCACTTACTTCTGTCTGCTTACACTTCTGCTGCCTTCGTTCACACCACACACATCTCCTGATTAAGGTACAGTTGCGTCCCTGACCTGGTCCCCTTCTCCACCTTCCACAGTTCAGCATGCATGACTCTCTTACCTTGACTCCCCTGTTTGGAATACTTCAAGGGCTCCCATCTGCCCTAGGCATAAAGCAGTTCATCAGCGTGCTTCACAAGGCTCTTTATCCTCTAGCTCCAGCTTACCTCGCTTGTCCTACTGCTTCCTAACTCCCCTTGAATTGTGTACTGTATTTAGACTTACATGCCATGATATCATCTTCTTCCTGCTTACTGCATACCCTGAAAGCTGCTCTTGGAAACTGCAGCCTGACCTTTCTACTCATCCTTCACTTCCCTCCACCCCCACCCCCAGTTTACGTTTGATGACCTTCCCAAGTACTCTCTTAACATCATAACCTCACTGGTTGGTGATCTTCCTCATTTGATATTATGTTTGGCACACAGCAAGTGTCCAACAAATATTTGTTAAATAAATACACGATCTGTAGATAAACAATCTTTAGGGAAACTCTTCTCAATATATTTACTCTGACCACAGTCTCTGCTGAATGCCAGCCCTCAGTGCTCAGAAGGAGGGAAGGAGCAGATCTATAAACCACAGGTTTCACCACCTCTCACACTTAAAAATATTTGAAAAAAGGCTACTACTGGTAGAGAGCCTTAAATACCTTCAAGTCTACTTTTCCTGGGAGCTGTTGGTCAATGGTATGAGAGTATGGGTATGTGAACTCTCAGCCCATTGGCCTCAAGAGCAGACAACTCTGAGACTTAACTTTCCCCTGGAGCGTCCCTGTGGGACCAGGTTGAAGTCAAGACTGTGTCTGAAATGGCAGGCTGGCTGTGCTTTCTCTCTTTTCTGTCTTGTTTCCCTCTCCCTCAGCATCTTCCGTGGGAGCACTTCCTTAATGAATCCTTGGCACACAAGTGTGCACCCTGGAGTCTGTTTCTGCAGAACCTAAGACAGCAGTGCTGGATGATAGAAAGGGCCATTTAGCACTTGACTGGGTTCCTGAGAAAGGCTAGATAGAACGTTTCTCAGAAACCTTTGAAAAAACAGAAGCGATTCTCATTTGTGTGGGAAGTCAGTGTGAATGTGCTCTGAGATAGGAAAAAGGATGAGATAGTCCTTCAAGGAACTAGTGTCAAACTTCACCAAATCAGACAAATGGCTCCCAGAGGAGCTGGCTCAGAAACAGGGACTAAAATGGCCCACAGACCGAGTCATGCAGGAGTTTACTTATGAAAAGCTCTATGCCCCCCTGAGCAAAGCCATTCACCTACCAGCATTCTTCCGGCAGGCCTGCGGGTTGCACTTCTGGAATTCTGGGGGTCTGGGTTCGTGATCACACAGGCATTGGTCCTGGCCTTCGGTTTTATTGTTCTCTGAGGCCACACAACGGACAGTCCTTTTCTGAAAGCCACCTCCACAGGACACAGTGCACTGGAAGAGAGGAGCACATGGAGAGAGTCAGAATTCTCCCCCAAGATCACTGGGGGAACTCGGGCAGAGGTGCTCTAACCCCACAGTGGTCAAGTAGGTTGTGCTGCGAAGTCCCTTCAGTCATGTCCAACTCTTTGTGACCCCATATACTGTAGCCCGCTAGGCTCCTCTGTCCATGGGATTCTCGGCAAGAATACTGGAGTGGGTTGCCATGCCCTCCTCCAGGGGAATCCAGGGATTAAGGTCACATCTTTTAAGTTTCCTGCACCAGGAGTCGGATATTTTACCACTAGTGCCACCCGGAAGGACGGCCAAGTAGGGGAAGCCTCAATTATCACAGGTCTTTTTGAAGGAGTCATCGAATAAAAGCAGGAATAATTTGGAGATGTGAATTTAGGAATAGTTTAGGTTATAGACTGGCAATTGAATTTGGCTTAATTTACTCTTGGATTCTCTGAAGAATGTGGACAGAGGGTGAACTGCAAGCAACATAGAAAAAAATTCTTATCTGGGCCCTGGTGCCTCAGCAATCCAGTTTCTCTAAACTGGTTTTGATCTGGGGCTGGGAATCAGGTGTGAGAAGAAGGCACAGAGCTACAAGGAAGGCTGAGAAAGGATAAAAAGGGAAGAGGGAGAAGAAAAGCAAGGTGGAGTGGAGGGAGGATTTGGAATGGGCTTAGATGCATGTGTGGCCTCAAGCCACCTAACAGACAGGATTCATGTAATGTCCTGATGTATATGGCTGCCTGGAAGCAGAAAGAGAGTCTCTGGGATGTGAAAACCATCCTGGGGATGTAATAAAATGTGTCAGAATATATTATATATACATACATATATATTTATAGATACTCTTTTTAAAAAATTATTTTTATTGTGGTAAAATATATACTGAAGAATTGATGATTTCAAATTTCGGTGCTACAGAAAACTTTTGAGAGTCCCTTGGACTGCAAGGAGATCAAACCAGGCAATCCTAAAGGAAATCAATCCTGAGTGTTCATTGGAAGGACTAAGGCTGAAGCTGAAGCTCTAACATTACAGCCACCAGATGCAAAGAGCCAACTCACCGGAAAAGACCTTGATACTGGGAAAGATTGAAGGCAGGAGGAGAAGGGGACAACAGAGGATGAGACAGTTGGATAGCATCACCAACTCAGTGAACAAGAATTTGAGCAAACTCTGGGAGATAATGAAGGACAGTGAAGCCTGGCATGCTGCAGTCTTTGGAGTCACAAAGAATTGGACATGAGTTAGCGACTGAACAGTAACAACAAAAATATGTAAAACAAAATTTATTTTAACCATTTTCCACTATACAGTTTCACTTAAATACATTCACATTGTTCTATGATCATTACCACCAAACATCTCTAGGACGTTTCCATTTTCCCAAATAGAAACTCTCTACCCCTCAACCCACCCCTGCTCCACCCCTGGCAACTATCATTCTAAATTTTTTCTCAATAAATTTGACTACTTGAGGTACCTCATATGAGTGGAACCATACAGTATTTGTCATTTTGTGACTTGCTTATTTCAATTAACATCTTCAAGTTAGCTCCATGTTATAGCAAGTGTCAAAATTTCCTAAGATGCAACAACATTCCATTGTATTGTAGAGAACACATTTTCTTTATCCATTGATGGACACTTGGGTAGCTTCCACATTTCGGCTATTGTAAACCACATATACTCTTATGATTCACATTCTATTTCATATTTTACTACTTTTAGCCTCATCTTTCTTATATAATTAAAATCTCCCTAAGGGAAGAAACCAGTTCTCCTTTCTTTATCCTGCATGGCAAGTAGGTAAGTGTTAAACATAGCTTGACCATTCAGTAAATACTCATTGACTGACTGCCAGAAAAAGACTGCTGCATGCCAAATTGTGGAAAAATCTCCAGGCTCTAAATATTCCATCTGCCATTTGAATTACTGTTGGTCAACAAGACTGTAGTTGTTGTTCAGCCGCTAAGTCAGGTCCAACTCTTTGCGACCCCATGGACTGCAGCACACCAGGCCTCCCTGTCCCTCACCATGTCCAGAAGTTTGCCCAAGTTTCATGTCCATTGCATTGGTGATGCCATCCAGTCATCTCATCCTCTGATGCCCTCTTATCCTGCCCTCAATCTTTCCCAGCACCAGGGACTTTTGAAATGAGTCAACTGTTTGCATCTGGCTTAGACAGTCAACAAGATTACTAGATTTTAAAATACTACCCACAGTGGGGCACCACTGAAACTCAGAATACTGCTACCAAACCCTGTTTCTCACAAAACTCCAAATGGAATAAGAGGAGAAACATCAAATTTTTCTTAACACCCACACCTTTATTTTAATCTGTTCTTCATAAAGCCTAGAGCAAGGTGATAAACTTGGAACTTCATGTTGTTTTTATAAAGTCAGAGATTCCTCTGATTAAATCTAAAGGTAACTTCATCCAGTGAATAAAATTGATATGAATCAAATTCTCTGTGGGGAGAAAGGTAAGAAAATAACTATGTAACTGATTCTGAGTAGACATAGTGTGCAACACAGGACAGAGGGAAGAACAAGGGAAATTAATAAAGGGTGTCGGATGTCCTGGACCAGAATTCAGGAAACTTGGGCTTTCTCACTCTTATACATTGTCCTGGATCTCACTCAACTGCTCTCTTTCTTCCACTGTAAAATAAAATTGTTAGATAAAGAACACATGACTTCCTTTACTGCTTTCTACTTCTAAGGATCTGATGGAACTAGGCTGGGCTGGTGGTCCTGGGTGCTGAAGTCACACAGGCCCCCTGGGCAGGACAAATGTAGATCAATGAAATACAACAGAAAGTCCAGAAATAAACCCATGTACCTATGGTCAATTAATCTTCAACAAAGGAGGCAATAATATACAATGGAGAAAAGACAGTCTCTCCAATAACTGGTGCTGGGAAAATTGGACAATTTACCAGTTTTCCAATGTAAAAGAATGAAATTAGAATATTCTCTAACACCATATATAAAAAATAAACTCAAAATAGATTAAAGACCTCAGTGTAAGACTGGATACTATCAAACTCTTAGAGGAAAACAGAGGCAGAACACTCTTTGACATAAATCACAGCAATATCTTTTTTGATCTACCTCCTAGAGTAATGAAAATTAAAACAAAAATAAACAAATATAACCTAATTAAATTTAAAAACTTTTGCAGAGCAAAGGAAACCATAAACAAAATGAAAAGACAACCTACAGAATGGGAGAAAGTATCTGCAAATGAAAGGGCTGATGAGGGATTAATATTCAAAATCTACAAACAGCTCAGGCAGATCAATATTAAAAAAAAAAAAAGACCACAACCCAATCAAAAAAAAATGGGCAGAATAGCTAAATAGACATTTCTCTAAAGAAGACATGCTGCTGCTGCTGCTGCTGCTGAGTTGCTTCAGTCGTGTCCGACTCTGTGCGATCACATAGACGGCAGCCCACCAGGCTCCTCTGTCCCTGGGATTCTCCAGGCAAGAATACTGGAGTGGGTTGCCATTTCCTTCTCCAATGCATGAAAGTGAAAAGTGAAAGCGAAGTCGCCCAGTCGTGTCCGACTCTTAGCGACCCCATGGACTGGAGCCCACCAGACTCCTCCATCCATGGGATTTTCCAGGCAAGAGTACTGGGGTGGGGTGCCATTGCCTTCCCCCAAAGAAGACATACAGGTAATCAAAAAGCACATGAAAAGATAGTCAACACTGAGACTTCCTTGGTGGCCCAGTCCTTAAGACTCTGAGCTTTCAATGTAAGGGGACACATGTCCAACCCCTATTTGGGGAACTAAGACCTCACATGCCAAACGGACCAAAAAAAAAAAAAAAAAAGGTACTCAACATTGTTAATTATCATTGTTTTAATGGCTAAGTCACGTCTGACTCTTTTGTAACCCCATGGACTATAACTCATCAGGCTCCTCTGTCCATGGGATTTCTCAGATAAGAATACTGGAGTGGCTTGACATTTCCTTCACCAGGGGATCTTCCTGATCCAGGGATTGAACCTGTGTCTCCTGTATTGGCAGGCATATTCTTTACCACTGAGCAACCAGGGAAGCCCTCACTAATTATTAGAGAAATCAAAAATAAACCTATTTACGAGACAGCAAAAGAGACATTGATGTATAGAACAGACTTTTGGACTCTGGGACTGGGAGAGGGTGGGATGATTGGGAAGAATAGCATTGAAATATATATAATATCATATCTGAAACGAGTCGTCAGTCCAGGTATGATGCCCGATAACAGATGCCTGGGGCTGAAGCACTGGGACGACCTGGAGGGATGGTGTGGGGGGCGGGGAGGGAGGAGGGTTCATGATGGGGAACACGTGTATACTGGTGGCGGATCCATCTCGATGTATAGTAAAAACAATACAATATTGTAAAGTTAAGCAAATAAAAAATTAAAAAAAAATTATTAGAGAAATCAGAATGACCATAATAAAAAATTCTATGCACAATAAATGCTGGAGAGGGTGTGGGTAAAAGGGAACCTTCCTATACCATTGGTGGGAATGTGAATTGGTACAACCACTATAGTGAACAGTATAGAGGCTCCTAAAAAACTAAAGTTGCCATATGATCCAACAATATCACTCCTGGGTATGTGTCTGGAGTAAAGAATAATTTAAAAAGACACATGCACCCCAATGTTCACTGTAGTAGTCTTTACAAGAGCCAAGACATTGAAGCAACCTAAATGTCCATCAACAGATAAACGGATGAAGAAGGTGTGGTACATATTCAAGAACATTCATGCATGCTCAATCGCTCAGTTGTGCCTGACTCTTTGTGACCCAATGGACTCTAGCCTGCCAGGCTCCTCTGTCCATGGGATTTCCTAGGCAAGAATACTGGAGTGGATAGCCATTTCCTTGTCCAGGGGATCTTCCTGACCCAGGGATCAAACTTCGGTCTCCTTCATTGGCAAGTAGACTGGGCCACCTGGGAAGCCCCCAGTGGAATATCACTCAGCCATAAAAATGCTTATTGGTAATTTTTAATCTATGGGATTTTATGCCCCTGAATGGGCCCAAATTTATAGAATTTTTATGACAGTTCATATTATATCAAATTTTCTTTTCTGATGGTCACATTTGATTTGATTAGTGATGCTTATAATTGTCACACAGGACACCAGGATATTTATGAAGAGCTTTTCTAAAACACATCTTTATTTGTTGAGTACAATATTTTCAGGTTGTGAAATCAAAGATGGATGAGGAAAAACTGGTTTTTAGAAATAACTGAACCTCTAATACATAGGAAATAAATTTCCAAGGCAGATATTTTAAGATGCCTAAATGTAAATTAAATTTTCATATTATGAAAAATAATACAAGGTATGACATTGTTTTTGGATGTTCACAAGACCCATGGGAGAGAGAAGAAGACCCATGGTACTGCCCCTGGCAGAGAGCTTATAGCATGCACAACCAGAAGCTTGCCTGGACTCCAGAATCTCCTTTGGGAATTCATCACACCTCAACATTAGATGTCAATGAACATAGGGCATTTATAGAAATTACTATGGGTCCTATCTGTCTAAGGGAATGGTTGATGTCACTCTTCATTGTCTACCGGGCATTTTTAAGGTATGAAGATAATAAAATATGTACTTTTAATTTGCTGTAGGCTAACTGATTCATGTACAATATTCCTTTGGCAGTAATGAGGCATCTTATTATTCCTGGATTGAGTGACGTGGTATCCAGGGACTGATGCAACCTTAAGCTGGATGCACCAATAAGAGTTTTTTTTTTTTTTTAAGAGTACATGCCAGCATTCAAATAGAGCATGTTTATGCAGGTATAACTAGACAAGTACAACAATGAAAATTACTAAGAACATATCAACCTAAGACTATCTGGGGACATGATATTTGGCAAAATATTGCATTGCTGCTGCTAAGTCGCTGCAGTCGTGTCCGACTCTGTGCAACCCCATAGATGGCAGCCCATGAGGCTCTGCCATCCCCGGGATTCTCCAGGCAAGAACACTGGAGTGGGTTGCCATTTCCTTCTCCAATGCATGAAAGTGAAAAGTGAAAGTGAAGTCGATCAGTCGTGTCTGACTCTTAGCGACCCCATGGACTGCGGCCCACCAGGCTCCTCCGTCCATGGGATTTTCCAGGCAAGAGTACTGGGGTGGGGTGCCATTGCCTTCCCCGAAATATTGCATTAGCCTGTGTTATAACCATCAAAAGTTACTCACATAAGAACAAGTTACTTTAAAAAATATTAATAGTTGAAGGGTTAGTGTATCAGATCCTCTAGCTCTCCTTGTCTCCTGCTGTTGGCCTTTGATGGGCCCCAACTGATGAGGCAACTGACTTCATGGAAGCACAACCCTTGGGCTTGTTGTGTGCCTCTGACCCTGACTCTGAATTTTGTTATTGACAGTGAGATGTGAGACTCAGTGGGACCTGCCCACACCTGAATTACCCAGGACAATGGGAGATGCTATCCATAGAAGGGGGGATTTTACACAATGCTGGGAGATAGGAGCCAGTAGATAATCTCTCTTCTTGTTTCTGGACAAACTAAGCAACAGCAGTTCAAACAGCTTTATGAAGACCTTCTTTTAAGAACAAGCCATCAGTTGCTCTAAGTTAGGAAAAAACAATCACCCTGGGAATGGACCACCTTGCACCTGATTCCCCTTCTTCCCTGCCTCCTTCCTCTTTTCTATCATATCTGCTTCCCTCAGTTCAGCTCAGTTCAGTCGCTCAGTCATCTCCGATTCTTTGCGACCCCATGAACTGCCGCACGCCAGGTCTCCCTGCTCATCACCTATTCCTGGAGTCCACCCAAACCCATGTCCATCGAGTTGGTGATGCCATCCAACCATCTCATCCTCTGTCGTCGCCTTCTCCTCCTGTCCTCAATATTTCCAAGCATTAGAGTCTTTTCCAGTGAGTTAGCCCTTTTAGCATAGTTAGACATATTAGAAAGCAGAAGGGCAAAATATAGAACTAAAAGAAGTTTTGGTATATATACATAATGGAATATTACTCAGCCATGAAAAAGTAATGCATTTGAGTCAGTTCTCATGAGGTGGATGAACCTAGAAACTATTATACAGAGTGAAATGAATCAAAAAAGAGAAAGATAAATACCGTATGCTAACATATATATATGGAATCTAGAAAAATGGTACTGAAGAATTTATTTACAGGGCAACAGTGGAGAAACAGACATAGAGAATAGACCTATGGGCATGAGGAGAGGGGAGGAGAGGATGAGATGTATGGAAAGAGTAACATGGACACTTAAATTACCATGTGTAAAATAGAAAGCCAGCGGGAATTTGCTGTATGGCTCAGGAAACTCAAACAGGGGCCCTGTATCAACCTAGAGGGGTGGGATGGGGAGGAGTTTCAAAAGGTAGAGGACATATGTATAAGTATGGCTGATTCATATTGTGGTTTGACAGAAAACAGCAAAATTCTGTAAAGCAATTATCCTTCAATAAAAAATAAATAAGTACATAAAACACACTTTCAATCAATGGACACATTAGACACTTACAGGAATAATCAGATCAGATCAGATCAGTCGCTCAGTCGTGTCCGACTCTTTGCGACCCCATGAACCGCAGCACGCCAGGCCTCCCTGTCCATCACCAGCTCCCGGAGGTCACCCAGACTCACACCCATCAAGTCAGTGATGCCATCCAGCCATCTCATCCTCTGTTGTCCCCTTCTCCTCCTGCCCTCAATCCCTCCCAGCATCAGAGTCTTCTCCAATGAGTCAACTCTTCGCATGAGGTGGCCAAAATACTGGAGTTTCAGCTTCAGCATCATTCCTTCTAAAGAAATTCCAGGATTGATCTCCTTCAGAATGGACTGGTTGGATCTTCTTGCAGTCCAAGGGACTCTCAAGAGTCTTCTCCAACACCACAGTTCAAAAGCATCAATTCTTCGGCACTCAGCCTTCTTCACAGTCCAGCTCTCACATCCATACATGACCACAGGAAAGACCATAGCCTTGACTAGGTGAACCTTTGTTGGTAAAGTAATGTCTCTGCTTTTGAATATGCTATCTAGGTTGGTCATAACTTTCCTTCCAAGGAGTAAGCGTCTTTTAATTTCATGGTTGCAGTCACCATCCGCAGTGATTTTGGAGCCCAGAAAAACAAAGTCTGACACTGTTTCCACTGTTTCCCCATCTATTTCTCATGCAGTGATGGGACCAGATGCCATGATCTTCGTTTTCTGAATGATATATGACTTTTAACTTCAAAAGAAAACAAATGCTATTTTTTAAAAAGACTAAAACAAATGAAAGAGATTTTAACTGATTCTTACCGGGTCCCAGTTCCCAGCGGCCCAGTGACAGCAAGGCTGCCAGCTGCAGGGTGCGGTGGACGTGGGCCTTTCAGTCCAGTCACAGAGGCCTGGACAAGTCACTCCTCTCTTCTGAATGCCGCCTCCACAGGAGCTGGAACACTGGTCCACAAGAGGGACAAGGTCAGGTGAAAACCACAAGGCATCATTTTCAGAGATAAAGGGTAGGGGTGTGGCCTTTTCCACTGTGTCTGCAGTGCGAGACACTGCACCTGGAAGATATGAGTACTCAGTAGAGGCTGAGTAAATGTTTATTTAAAAAATACTTGACGGTTCATCGCTAGTTCCATCCTCTGTATTTCAACCCATCCCCCCAGATAATTAAGAGGGTTTTTTTTTTTTTCCTTTTCAGTTCAAAAATAAAAAAAAAAAGAGAATGTGTCAAATAAGTCTGCAACTTTTTACTATAATATATTGTTAAGTTATAAAGATACAGATGTATACCATATAAAACATAACTTCTCTTTAGAGCAGAAATTCCCATGATTGCCAAATAAATTATTTCAAGTGGGGATAAAAAATCAGTTGGGTGAGCACTGGTTCAGTGTTAAATGAGATGAGGCCTAGCCTATCATTACTACTACTACTACTACTAAGTCGCTTCAGTCGTGTCCGACTCTGTGCGACCCCATAGACGGAAGCTCACCAGGCTCCCCCGTCCCTGGGATTCTCCAGGCAACAACACTGGAGTGGGTTGCCATTTCCTTCTCCAATGCATGAAAGTGAAAAATGAAAGTGAAGTCGCTCAGTCGTGTCTGACTCTTAGCGACCCCATGGACTGGAGCCTACCAGGATCCTCCGTCCATGGGATTTTCCAGGCAAAAGTACTGGGGTGGGGTGCCATTGCCTTCCCCATAGCCTATCACAGCACCTCACAAAGCTGATAACAACAAATAGGCCCAGCTGTGTTGTGCTGTCCTCAGTCGTGTCCGACTCTTTGTGACTCCATGGACTGAGGCCTTCCAGGCTCCTTTGTCCATGGGGATTCTCGAGGCAAGAATACTGGAGTGAGTTGCCATGCCCTCCTTCAGGGGAACTTCCTGATCCTGGCCCAGCTATGCTATGCTAAGTCACTTCAGTCGTGTCCGACTCTGTGTGACCCCATAGACGGCAGCCCACCAGGCTTCCCCGTCCCTGGGACTCTCCAGGCAAGAACACTGGAGTGGGTTGCCATTTCCTTCTCCAATGCATGAAAGTGAAAAGAGAACGTGAAGTCGCTCAGTCGTGTCCAACTCTTAGCGACCCCATGGACTGCAGCCTACCAGGCTCCTCCGTCCATGGGATTTTCCAGGCAAGAGTACTGGAGTGGGGTGCCATTGCCTTCTCCGGGCCCAGCTATATTAAGTCCAAATCTTGGTGGTTTTATCTGATCACTGTGGCATGTTCCTAGTGTCTTCACAATCATGTGTATTTGGATGCTTTTCACCAAAGTATGTAAAAAATAAATTACAGACTGCCAAAAGAGCTATTATTCACTTTTAAATAAAGAACCCAAGACAGAAAAAGTCAATAGAATTATATTTTCTTTAAAATTTACTATTAATTTGTTATGTACACTGTTATTAAGAATATTGGAACCTGGAACATCCGTGTCACGTTCCTCACAATGGCCACTCAGTCAATTCAAAGACAGTGGTGAAACAAGCCCTAAGACCCAGCCCTCCCACCAGCAGGTGAGCACCAGTCCTGACCACGCCAGGGCCCACACCCAACTGCACTGGAACCTGGCCCAACCCACCAGTGGGCGAACAACAGCTCCAAGATCCCCAGGCCATGCAACTAGCCACCATGGGAGGCACAGCCTAGGAATTAACCAGACCAGGAAGAGCCCCACCTACCGGAGCTCCCACAGTAGTCAGTTCCACCACAATAGAAGGGTCCATGCAGCCCACACTGGGAGGTACCCTCAGAGCATACAGCTCAGCAGTGTGCTGCTGCCTCACTGGATACCTCCTACACAAGGCCACTTCTGCAAGGCTGGGAAATGTGACCAACCTACCCAATAGGAATAAACAACACAGAATTAGGTGAAATTAGAAGCCAGAGGAATATGTTCCAAATGAAGGAACAAGACAAAAATAGGAGAAAAAGAACAGAACAAAGTGGAGGTAAACAATCAGCTTGATGAAGGAGTAGGAGTTGAAGTGTTAGTCGCTCAGTCGTGTCCATCTCTTCTGCGACCTCACAGACGGTAGCCCACCAGGCTCCTCTGTTCATGGAGTTCTCCAGGCAAGAATACTGGAGTTGGTTGCCATTCCCTTCTCTAGAGGATCTTCCTGACCCAGGGATCAAACCCAGGTTTCATGCACTGCAGGCAGATTCTTTACCATCTGAGCTACAGCCGAAGGTAAAGATCATAAAAATGCTTAACAAATTCAGGAGAAGAACAAATGAATAATGTGTGAATTTCAAATAAGAATTAGAAAATATAAAGAAAGACCAGACAGAGGTGAAAAATACAGTAACTGAAATAAAAAGCATATTAGAAAGAATTAGTAGTAGATTAGATATTACAGAGGAACATATCAGTGAGTTAGAAGAGTGGTGGAAATCACTCAAGCTGAATATAAAAACAGAAAGAATTTTTTAGAGGCTTCAGAAGAAACCAATTTTGCCAACACCTTGATCTCAGACTTTCAGTTTCTATAACTCTGAGAAAAAATATTTTTGTTGTTTAGGCCAAAAAGCAATAACAGAAACAAAAACAGCAGTGAAGTAAGACTTAAAAAAAGGAGACTGATAAATAAAATACTGGGGATAAGAGGAGGGGAAAGAATCAGAAGATGCTGAATAGTTCAATATGTCAAATGGAAAGAATTCTGGTCGAGAAGCCAAAATATAAAATGTAGGTGTTTTTATTCTGATTAGCTCTGACAGTCCTAATGAAGGGCACACTTCTGCAATAGAATTTTGTTCATCTCCTATTAAAATGGGACTCAGCCTTCTTTCCTCACTACATTAAGTTTTAGAATTAAATTTACCCATATTTGAAACAGTGATGTTGATAGGTTTTCTAAGGGTCTGGTGCACTGGCTGTAATGCTCACAAAATAAATTCAAGGTGACAAGTTTGATTCCTGGAATAATATAATTCTAAAACATGTCAGGTTTTTGCTCACTAGAATAATTTTCAAAGCTTCATTGTTTCATTTTCCTGAGGTTTCTAGAAGGAAATTAAGATAATTCACCAAAAAAACTTTGAAAAATACTTTTGAGTACTTTGAAAAGCACTTTGAAAAATCTTGGTATTTTGAAAAATCTTAATTATGGCATGGTAACAATAACAAAGCGGTCATGATTGCCAACATCATGCCTATCACATCAGGCACTGTGTGTGTGGTGGTAACCATAGAAAACAGGGAAATTACACACAATTAACCTTTCTGTTCAATAAAAGAACTAATCTATTACTTTCCCAGCATTCCAACTTTGAGAGTCAACATGGATCTTTTCCCACTTATTCACTGCTTTTAACCCTATATGAGGAAGGAAGGAGAGGAACTCCACAGTTGGGATCCTGTTGTATACCTGTATGTGTGCATACAGACACAGGGCTACCTGGCCAAGTAATGTCCAGGAAGGGGCAGATCAGATCAGATCAGTCGCTCAGTCGTGTCCGACTCTTTGCGACCCCATGAACTGCAGCACGCCAGGCCTCCCTGTACATCACCAACTCCCGGAGGTCACTCAGACTCACATCCATCGAGTCAGTGATGCCATCCAGCCATCTCATCCTCTGTCGTCCCCTTCTCCTCCTGCCCCCAATCCTTCCCAGCATCAGAGTCTTTTCCAATGAGTCAACTCTTCACATGAGGTGGCCAAAATACTGGACTTTCAGCTTTAGCATCATTCCTTCCAAAGAAATCCCAGGGCTGATCTCCTTCAGAATGGACTGCTTGGATCTCCTTGCAGTCCAAGGGACTCTCAAGAGTCTTCCCCAACACCACAGTTCAAAAGCATCAATTCTTCGGTGCTCAGCCTTCTTCACAGTCCAGCTCTCACATCCATACATGACCACAGGAAAGACCATAGCCTTGACTAGGCGAACCTTTGTTGGCAAAGTAATGTCTCTGCTTTTGAATATGCTATCTAGGTTGGTCATAACTTTCCTTCCAAGGAGTAAGCGTCTTTTAATTTCATGGCTGCAGTCAACATCTGCAGTGATTTTGGAGCCCAGAAAAAGAAAGTCTGACACTGTTTCCACTGTTTCTCCATCTATTTTCCATGTAGTGATGGGACCAGATGCCATGATCTTCGTTTTCTGAATGTTGACCTTTAAGCCAACCTTTTCACTCTCCACTTTCACTTTCATCAAGAGGCTTTTGAGTTCCTCTTCACTTTCTGCCACAAGGGTGGTGTTATATGCATATCTGAGGTTATTGATATTTCTCCCAGCAATCTTGATTCCAGCTTCTGTTTCTTCCAGTCCAGCATTTCTCATGATGTACTCTGCATATAAGTTAAATAAACATGGTGACAATATACAGCCTTGACGTACTCCTTTTCCTATTAGGAACCAGTCTGTTGTTCCATGACCAGTTCTAACTGTTGCTTCCTGACCTGCATACAGATTTCTCAAGAGGCAGATCAGGTGGTCTGGTATTCCCATCTCTTTCAGAATTTTCCATAGTTTATTGTGATCTACACAGTCAAAGGCTTTGGCATAGTCAATAAAGCAGAAATAGATGTTTTTCTGGAACTCTCTTGCTTTTTCCATGATCCAGCGAATGTTGGCAATTTGATCTCTGGTTCCTCTGCCTTTTCTAAAACCAGCTTGAACATCAGGAATTTCACGGTTCACATATTGCTGAAGCCTGCCTTGGAGAATTTTGAGCATTACTTTACTAGCTTGTGAGATAAGTGCAATTGTGCGGTAGTTTGAGCATTCTTTGGCATTGCCTTTCCTTGGGATTGGGATGAAAACTGACCTTTTCCAATCTTGTGGCCACTGCTGAGTTTTCCAAATTTGTGGCATATTGAGTGCAGCACTTTCACAGCATCATCTTTCAGGATTTGAAATAGCTCCACTGGAATTCCATCACCTCCACTAGCTTTGTTCGTAGTGATGCTTTCTAAGGCCCACTTGACTTCACATTCCAGGATGTCTGGCTCTAGGTCAGTGATCACACCATCATGATTATCTGGGTCGTGAAGCTCTTTTTTGTACAGTTCTTCTGCGTATTTTTGCTACCTCTTCTTAATATCTTCTGCTTCTGTTAGGTCCATACCATTTCTGTCCTTTATTGAGACCATCTTTGCATGAAATGTTCCAGGAAGGGGCAAGTGGTCCTCAAAGTGTGGTCCCCAGAGCAACAACTTCAGTATCTTCTGGGTACTTGTTAGAAATGCAAAACTTCAAGCCCTACCCCAGACTTCTGAATTGGACACCATGGGGATGGGGTTCAGACATCTGTGTGCGGACAAACCCTCCAAGTGATCCTGAAGCATGCTAAAGTTTGCAAACCGGTGAGGGACATTCTCACGGTTGAAAGGCATTTTCCATGGCAAGCAGTTTGGGCTGGGTGACACTCGCTGGAGGGCTTCAGAACAATCCAATGAAGGCATCAGTTAGATACTGTGCATATACAGAGCAGCATCACAAGGGCTCAGGAAAAGCACCTAAAGGTGCCCAGTCCCTAAAGAGTCCCCCGACATTTTTGGGGAAATGTTCAACCAACTTCAGTATTTTCTATCCTTACTTTTCCCTCTGAGGAAAGTCTTCCAACTGTGTGGTTTACTCAGAACAGAGCAATTTATAAAGAAGGGAGTTGGGAGGTCTTCAGGAAACAGGCTCATGATTGATGCTCCTTGGAAGAGGAAGTATACAGAATACTTCTTTTTCATAACCAGAGAGCAGATACAATTGGTCATCTTGGATAACTTGCAATTGAAATTTCTCTGACAAGGCTATCTAAGCTCCTCTACAAATTCCAGGATCCTGGAAGCTGTCACCAGGAAAACCCAATGAACTGTATGAATGTAGCCTGGTGGGCTACAGTCCAAAGGGTCACAAAGAGTTGGATACAACTGAGCGATTAAGCACATCACCAGGCTCAGCAAACATGGAAAGCTGAGAGGCATAAGTCTAGAGCCTAGGAGTGGTAGGCACTTTATGTCTCAAAGTGAGACAGGGAAGGATGTGAAAGAGAAGGCAGTGGTGGTTGTTGCCCCCAGGAAACACCAGGGGCCTCAGGAACCAGCATGGCCGCTTGACCCAATGGGCCAGTCTTCCAGGGTTGGACACTAACTCTGTATCCCATGCTGCGGTTTTCTGTCTTATCTTTTCTAGCATGTAAAATTATTGTAAAGTTATATGTAAAACAATTCCTTAGTTCTCTATTTGCTGCACGTCTATTCAGCTAAATTCTACAGTAACAAGAGTATAGGAATCAGAGTCAAACTGAAGCTTGAATTAATACTCCACCATTTATTTTCTATTTGTGTAAGCTTCTTAATCTCTGAGTCTCAATTAAATTTTTATTTATAAAATGGAATCAGTAAGGCCTACCATCCAGCTGTTATAAGAATTAAAACAAGTACTGTAGGTAGAATTCCCAGTGCATGGACACACTCAAAACATTCTGGGTTCTTTCTTTCCCTCTAATTTCTACCATAGTATAGTTGGGAGTATTTTCTTTTTTATTGAAGCCAATAAGGAAATGAAATCATTATATTTCACCAAAGAACAGTAACTTGGTTTCACATACTGAAGTAGGACAAAGATGAAGCAGAGTCCCAGCCCTTGCAACACAGGATGGAGAGACAGACAGACAGACAGACACACACACACACCCTTTTTATTTGTGTAAACAAGGATCTGGGTATTTGAGAGGTAGGACTCTGAAATCATACTGTGGAAAGGATCTGACCATTATTCCCAGCCTAAGAGGGGCATGTGATGATCTGTCCCAAATGCTGCTCATCAAGGTGGTTCATGTACGACTCCACAAAGGGACCCCAATTCCCCAGTATAGGTTGTAATAAAACATTGAATAGTCACAGGTGAAACCATACAACATAGCCTTCAAATTGCTGGGCCTGTGCAGCCTCCCCACCAGTAACTGAGCAGGACCCTAAGGGGCCTTCCCAGCACAGCCTCACCCCCACTTCCACTTCCCACACCATGTCCTTCACCCGCCTCTTATCTATAGAAAAACTTTAGCCTCCTTGGCCTTCCCCAATTTCCAAAGTGTAAATTTAATCATGACATGAGAAAATGCAGAAAGGAAAACAAGCAAGACCAAAATAATAATAATAAGATTGGGCTGGCCATTAAACAAAGTCAAAGACCTTTAGTTCCTTCTCCAGGGCTATAGATAATAATCTGAGCCATGTCCTTTGAGCTATTTTATAGATATTGAAACCCCTATCAGGTGGAAGAAGTTAACTATATGCTACCCACAAGTATGTAGACCCAAGACAGGTTGGACCCAGAAGGCTGATGATGTTGACTCCTGATTACCTCACTATCAACCAATCCGAAGAATGCCACAAGCTGATCACATCCCCTACCACCACCCCCTCCACCCCATTATGATTTTAAAAACTTTACCCCGGAAGCCTTCGAGCAATTCAAGCCTTTTAAACACTAACTACCTGGACTCCTTGCTTGGCACGCTAGCTACAGTAAATGCTACACTTTCCTTCACCACCACCTGGTGTCAATAGATTGGCTTTACTGTGTATGGGCAAGTGGCCCACCTGTGGATCAGGAACACACCCAGTGTAAGGTGTGAATGGAAGGAGGCCAGCCACTGGCTTGATGAGGCCAGCCACTGGTCTGAGGCATGTGTGGTCTTCCCTGGACTCACCAGGTAACACAGAAATTCATATTTTCCCAGTTGTGTAGATGGTGCACTAGGCGCAGTACCTGGCTCCAGGGCTCCACCTGCCACTCCTCGCAGGGCTCCAGGTTACAGCTTGTGGTCAGTGGAGGAGGAAGGCCGGCCAGGAACCGGCAGTGAAATGGCCTCAGGCTCCGGTGGTCCCGGCTGTCCACACACTGAATCTCCCGGATCTGGAAGCCCCCGCTGCAGTTTCTGGAGCACTGTATGGAGAGCGAGAGAAAAGGGGACACCTGAGTCCTTGGCTTCAGGCTGTCCGTGCCCAGATATCCAGGGGATTCACAAAGGACCACAAATTTCCCAGCTTCTAGAGAGGTTAGTGACCCGTCTTTCCTTGCACACCATGGAGAGAAGAGTCACTCTAGCAGCTCCCCAAGATGGGGCTCCCCGTGTTAGAAAATGCAGGTGTGGATGTGTAAGAACCAGGTGACAAATCCAGTTCTGTCACAGACTCACTGTGAGCCCTTGGACGAGCTGCAGAAATGCTCTGAGCCTCAGCTGTCATGTCTGTAAACTGGGGCAACAACAGTTATACGGGGCTGTCCTGAAGATACGTGGGGGTGGGCTTGGGTGATGCCGGTGCCAACAACTGTTATACAGGGCTGTCCTGAAGATTACGCAGGGGTGGGCTTGGGTGACGCCGGCGCAGCTGTTCCTTAGGATGTCTGTGTTCATTGGAGGTAAATGCAACCGCCCACGAGGGAAGCTCTCTGCCAAGACACACCCAATTACCCCTCAGAATCCTGCTGAAAACTGGACACAGGATTGCTTACCCCTCTTGAAGGAAAACAGAGTGAATAACTGCTCAGTGGTTTCATCCAGGGAGTGGGTGAACCCTGTCCTTGGCCCCACTGCCAGGCTTCCCTGTACATCACCATCACCCATCATATTTCCTCCTAAGGCCACCATTGCATGCCTCCATCACCAAGGGTGTTCTCAACGCATGCCCAGTGCAAGCCCCTAGAGAGGTCCTCCCCACTCCCCTGCTCATGCCCACACCTTGTGCAGCACCCCCTGCACTCTGATCCCAGTAAAGGACACCGTTCAACAGCAGGCTGCTGATTTCCTGAAGCTCACAACAAACACAGCTGCCCCCAAGTCACCTACGTTTATGTGGTATATTCAGGACAACTTCTTTGGTTTACTTTTTGACCTCTTGGACTTTGGAAGCTCTATTCATCCTTCATCTAGGTAGATTTTATTCAATCATAACTCCAGCTTCCAAGACTTGATCTTCAGTCCATACAGAATGCTATCATCATCAGTTTCCCTTCAGCTCATCTTCCCTTCTGTCTCTCAAGGCCAGTCCTGGCTTGTCTTGTCACTGCCCACTTTCAGGTGGGAACCCAAGGTAGGCGGCATGGAGGCTGAGCCCTGAGCTCCTCAGCCCCTCTCCCCTGGATTCTCTGTGGATTAATAGTATGTCCTGTGGTCCTTATGTCCTGAATCTTCCTCCCTCCATCCTTTGCTTTACCCAATACTGCTCTCCCTTTAGACTTGGCTTAAATGTTACCTCCTCTGTGAAGTCATCCTTGAATACCTTCTCCAAAGGATATCTATTTATTTTATTATTCATCTCAAATCCTTCTCTGTTTCCATTGCAAGAACTTGTAATGTGAAACAACTTCTATTTATTCTGTCCATCTTTTCTGTTAGACTGTTTCACTGCCCTGAAGCTGGAAACCCATCTGTCTTGGTCACCACTGTGTCTTGAGCATCCAGCATGGGGCCAGGCATGGCACAGATGCTCCTCACAGCTTGTGGAATGACTATATGAATTCTGAGAAAAGGGAAGTTGGGGATTTCCAGTGGGCCAAAGAGCTCTGTGGTTACCATGGGGATAAAGAACATCCTTCATCCTCTCAATCCTTCCATCAATGATTTCATTACATCTTGGCTGAGAAAATACACCCTCACCAAAGCCCACTGCTGTAAGGTATGTTTTCATCTGGCCCCTTCTCTACTTGGTAAAATACCATGTTCTCTTTTTGGCTAGGGTGGAATAGTCATAATTATAGTGTTGTGGATGGTAAAAGAAAATTTCTCAGAACCTTTCATTAGAGGTACCTTCCAAAATACTGATCCCATTTTCTTTGCCATTTGTCAGATAGTGCAAGTCATCTGAATACAAAACTTGGGTTGTAGCACAGCAGATGTGGGCTCATGTGACAAGGGAGCAGACGGATGCTCTAATGCCTCCATAAATCAAGTGCATTTAGCTTCTCAGAAATAAGCAACATTTGCCAGACAGCCCCCCAAAAGAAAATTCAAAACTTCATTTGCCTGCCATGCTGTAAGCACAGAGAACGAAATAACTGCCAGTTTAAAATCAGCCACAGAACAAACATGCAGAAAATTTTACACAAAGCAGCCCTTTGTTTGACAGATTTCCAGGAAATAACACATGGTTAAGACAAGAGGGCTCTTTATTAGGGATCGGAATTTTACAAGACATAGTGTACAATGGGGGTTTATTTTCTTATTTTTCATTTGTTGTTACAATCTGTTATTCCTAGAGTTTTTAAATTAGCATTATCCTTTTGTCAAAGAGTGCATTCACATTCAGTGGGAAATGAAGTTGGTTAATATGTTGAAGTAAATATTAAGGGAAGGCACTCACTAATCTGTGACTTTTCCATTTCATTTTCAGAAGGGCCTCTGATTCAGTTAGCAGGAGGGAAGTGGCAGGGCATTAAATCACTCCACTTTGAAAACTGCTCTGCCTTGGTGTGTCGAATGCCAGTTACTATATTCATTTTCTTATTGCCCTAAAGGAGGTCTATTTACATTCCTGGTTTCCTAACCTGGAGCCTGTGGACCAGACTGAGGACAGGAGCCAGGCTAAGGAGAATAGAAAGACTGGCTAATGCCCATGTGCCACCTAACAGGTCTAACCATTTTCCGGTTCGCATGCCAGTCTGTTTAACTGATGTGATAGGCAAACCAGATTGAGTTAGAATGAAGACTCCTTTTAGCTGACAGGAGCCACTGGCAGAGAGAAAATGACACACTCACAACGAATTCTTCCTTGTGTCGTTTCTGATTTATAGAGCCATCCTGATACATGTTCCATGTTGGACTCCTACCTAGTGTTCAAATGAGTATAGTGAAACTAACCAACCTGAAATTGGGAGTCAGTGGGACGGGGGAGCCTGGTGGGCTGCCGTCTATGGGGTCACACAGAGTCGGACACAACTGAAGCGACTTAGCAGCAGCAGCAGCAGACTGCATTCAAGTATCACCCTGACACCAAGTGACTTCGTGACTGTACCTCTACAAGCCTCCGTTTTATCCATCAGCATTAAAAAGAAAATAAATTGGATGATCAAACTCTTTCATATTCTAGAGTGATATAAGTGTCTGGGATCACTGGACTTGTATTTTGCTTTGGTTTCAGAATATTTTCTTGCTCTCCAAAAGTACTAAGCAAGGACATGGAAGTAATTCCTTTCTGCTCCTTTCCTAATACTAAACAGATTCATAAGACTCTTAAGATCATTCAGAAATAATTCATTCCAAAAATTCTATTTTGAACAGCACTAAAAGTCATTCATCTGTCTACGCCCCCATGCCATCCCCACTTCACTTCCTCTCTGCTATTAGGAACTTATCTATATGCCAGCTTCTGTATGCCAATCTAACAGAAGGAAAAAGTCATGCAATGAATAGAAGTCATAAAGATGATATGTCATAAGTTGTTCATGATCCAGTGAAGGAACAAAGGAGGAGGTGGTTGATTTTACTTGAAGAAGGAAAGGCTCAAAAGGAGGAGCCAAACCTTGAACTGTATCATGCAACATGGGTAAATGCTCACTCAGCTGGCAAACAGTGTGGGGGACATTCAAGGTGGAAAGAATGACATATGCAAGTGGAGTGAAACAACAAGGCTTGTTTGGGATCATGTCCATCAGAATGCTAGAGTGGAGGGTACGGATGGAGAAAGAGAGATGGGAAGGGGCCATGCATGATAAAGGATCTCATGGCTTGAACATCACTCCTCAGCTAAAGTGGTCTTGGGTTCATGCTTTCTGTGAGTCTAAAGGCCTTCTTTAATTGCTGTTCTTTTCTCACTTAGGGATTCCCTTAATCTAAAACACCTGGGGCTTCCAAGAGCGGGTAATAGGTTAGACATACAGTAAATAATACCAAAAGAAAATAAATGCAGTGATTTTGAGTGTATTATTTTCCTTCTAGCTGGTCAATTTTTGCTTTCTGGGCACAGAAGCTACCCTGTAACATATAATTCTCTGTTATGAAATTTTACACATTTGGCTTCAATATGTTTCTGGGAACATGTTATATATGAAAGTCTGTACTTAGCAAGACAAGGGCTCTTTCCCTATATTATTCATTTGTAAAAGTTCAGATCCCCCCAAAAAATGTAGCACTGAATATTATGAAACTCAAGGTCATAAGAAAAGGTTGCCACTTTTATTTTCCAAAAAATGTGACAGATAATAAAGTCAGCTATGGTTAAAATAAAAGTGTAACGCTGCCTAGGTGGGGAGACAGATCATTCCAATAAAATGTAAAAATCTTTGGTTCATTTCAGAAATAATAAAAATCTGTTAGACTGAACTATGAGATGTTATTATCATTCTGAGAGAGCTAATAAAGAGGTTGTTAAATCACCAGTTTACAAAACTGCCGGAGGTACAGTCAAAATGTTCAGTCAGGAAGTGTGTGATGATTCAGAACTTTGGTGTCAAACCCAACTGAAGGTTTTTAAAGCTCATCTTTGTCACTTATTGCATTTCTTTCAGCACAAGAATCAAAGAATCAGTTTGTTTTTTTTTTCCTTAGACAAATTTTAATGTTCTGAAATCGGCATGCATCTTAAACTGACATAATATTTATTATGCAGTGTTTCTTTCTTTCTGAAAAGCTGTCATTACATTGATGAGTGTTCCCCCAGGTGATGGTTTTTCAGAATTGAGAGGATCAGTACCAACTGATCATGTGCTAGTGATTTAAACCCTCTAAGCCTTCACTTCCTCAGTGGGAATTATAAAGAAGGTCCTTTATTGGATGAAAATAAAATTGTTTATCTAAAATTATTGTGCAGTGTCAGGCATGTAGTGCTGGTTGGTGAGTGTCAGGACACAAGGTAGGTCAAGTCTGCCAAAGTTCATGGAGGACCCTGACTGCCTAGTACTGGGGAGTGGAGCCCTGATGGATTGACAGGACTTACTCCATTGCCCCCTGTCCACAGTCCCCTGTCCCAGGTCCAGGAAGCCAGAAGTTAGTAAACACCTGAGAACTACTCCTAGCCTTTACCCAGAGCTCAAAGTTCACTCAAGGCTTTATCTGAACAGTCTTTTACCATTTACAAAGTGGTTTCACGAACACTCTTTGACTTGTACCACTCTGTGAAGTTGGTAGAGGCCATATGATGTACTTCATTTCCCAGAGGTGAGAAAACTAAAGCTCCTAAGAGGCTGGAAGAAAGGATTAGCACCCTATGCTGGTGACAGAGTGTGTGTGCTAGTGTGCTAAGTCACTTCAGTCGTGTCTGACTCTTTGTGACCCTATGGACTGTAGCCTGCTAGGCTCCTCCATCCATGGGATTCTCCAGGCAAGAATACTGGAGTGGGTTGCCATGCCCTCCTCCAGGGGAATCTCCAACCAAGGGATTGAACCCGGGTCTCCTGCATTGCAGGCAGATTCTCTACCATATGAGCTGCCAGGGAAGCCCTCGGTGATAGAATGGGGCTGCCAACCCAGACATGTCTGATCCCAGGCCCAGGGCTGCTTCTAGGATTCAATTTTGTAGAACTATGACTTCCCTGGTGGCTCAGATGGTAAAGCGTCTGCCTACAATGCAGGAGACCTGGGTTCAATCCCTGGGTTGGGAAGATCTCCTGGAGAAGGAAATGGCAGACCACTCCAGTACTCTTGCCTGGAAAATCCCATGGACGGAGGAGCCTGGTAGGCTACAGTCTATGGGGTCGCAAAGAGTCAGACACAACTGAGTGACTTCACTTTCACTTTTCACTTTCACGCTTTCTCTAGTATGCCTCTGGGACAAACCTAAAGACCATTACCTTAACTTTGTTTCAGAGAGATCAATGCATGAAGAAGAAGCAAGCCATTCCAAAAACACCTTCTGGACTTTGTAAAGGTAGAGATCTTAATACACAGGCTCATTGTACTGTCACAAATATAAGGAAATGTCCACAGCAGTTGTATCAGGACTCCGTCAAGAAGATGAATGGTGCTGGAGACAGAAGCCTGTAAAACAGTTGCAATTCAGACTGTACACACAGCAGTGTGGAGTTTCTGGTGAGTAATCTGGGGGACCTGAGGTGTGATCCCTGTGGCTTAAGGTGAGGCTGTGGCATACCCTTAGTTCCATGAGAGTAAAGTGTCTCTGGATCTGGGCTTGTGGTTGGTGGGATAATGCAGAAAGACTCAAGATGAAATTAGAATTTGTCCTTCTGAGAAAGTATTTGTGAAAAGGAAAACCATCGAGTTGGCCGAGTCTAAACCCTCTGGATGGGCTTCCCTGGTAGCTCAGATGGTAAAGAATCCACCTGCCGATGTGGGAGACAAGTGTTTGAGCCCTGGGTTGGGAAGATCCCCTGGAGAAGGAAATGGCAACCCACTGCAGTATTCTTGCTTGGGAAATCCCATGGACAGAGGAGACTGGTGGGCAACAGTCCATGGGGTCACTAAAGAGCCTGACAAGACTTAGCAATTCAAACAACAAAAACAACAAACTCTGGATATTTAAAGGTAAAAGCAGGGGTATGTTTTCCTACTCTAGGTTTGGAGGTCTGCCTCTGAGTAAGTTTAAGAGTCCCAGCAGAACAGTGAAACTAAGATGCCCTTCAAATCTTTCCCAGTACATGATTTAGACTTCAGACATTCAAACGGACTGGTTAATAATGTGGCAGTCAAAAAGCTGTCACCAAAATTTAGTGTCATTCAGTTACCAAAGTCTAAGATAAAATTTAAATCAACATCTCTAGGAAAAACAGAAGTCCCGCATTAAATATTCCTAATGATAGATAAAAACAGACGTCAGGGCAATTGACTTTCAGTAGTTAAATGGGGTCTTTGACATAAGGTTTATTTATCATCCTGAGAGAGGAGATAGGATAGTACTGACAGGAATGGAGTAACTTTGAGGATTTGAGTTTAGATATGGTGGTTGCCAGAGAAGGCAATGGCACCCCCTCCAGTACTCGTGCCTGGAAAATCCCATGGACGGAGGAGCCTGGTAGGCTGCAGTCCATGGGGTAGCTTAGAGTTGGACACGACTGAGTGACTTTACTTTCACTTTTTACTTTCATGCATTGGAGAAGGAAATGGCAACCCACTCCAGTGTTCTTGCCTGGAGAATCTCTGGGATGGGGGAGCCTGGTTGGCTGCCATCTATGGGGTCGCACAGAGTCGGACACGACTGAAGTGACTTAGCAGCAGCAGCAGCATGGTGGTCGGCACATTCTGGCAGAACTTGGTGATGTGTCCAAGATAGCTTGGAGTGGTACAGGGGTTAAGTATATCGGCAAGCCTCCTGGCCATGACAGAGAAGAGACCCAGACCCATCCCTGCTGACAGGGCAGGGGTGAGCTGCCAGAGCAGGGCTTCCTTTAGGGGGTCTGACCCCACCAAGAGCTACTGGCTCTCCCATTATGGTTTTATATCAGCTAGAATTCCTGGAATTTTACATTGGACTGATCTTTTTAAAAGTGTGAGCTATTTCACACATCTGTCCTTTTTATGAGCCATGTAATTTCCAAGGAAAGGATTAGTCCCAGTGATGGGAAAGTGGAACTTTAGGACTTGGTCAACATTTGGCAAGGTCAGGGACAGAAATGTTTCTTGAAATTTTTCTGGATAGGAAAAGAATTTGTAGCCAGGCATTTTGTCCCTTTGGAATTTGTTATGAGTTGGAAGAGAAAAAAAAAATGCAGAACCAGCATTCATTCCTTAAAGAAAAACGGTATGAGAACAGAAGAAAGGCAGGTTGGCAGGAATCAAAGAAATTTGTGGTGATTTTCTCAGGGAGTAGCCGTATTTTCTCTCTCTTGCCCAAGATCAGAGCCTTTCTTTGGGAAAGGGGGCCTATTGCAGATTAATGACAATGCCCACTCCTGTCTGTCAGGTAAGTCTGCCAGGAGAACCAGAGATGGCCAGTGAGACACCCCATGGTCCTGCTTGTCTGGGGACCTGAGTTTTCCACCAGATGAGGGTTCTAACAGATGCCAGCCTCCCCAAACTTCTGGGCAGCTCTTTCTCCTTCTGTGTTAAGGCCATCAAGGGAAATTGGCTCCTCAGAGAGAAGACAGGTGCCTACAAGGTGTCTTGGTGTGAGGGGGTATTAGGGGGGTGTGCTTGGCAACAGAGGATGTATGCACAGCTCACACCTCTGCACTCCTCCTGCCAAGTGGCTCTAAACTCTACCTTGACCAGTGACTCTATGACCTGGGTGCATCTGTATCCCTCAGGGGTTGGCTCAGCCCCATCAGTCTGGGCCTAATTACTGCCCAGAAAAACCAAGGCCGACCAATCCTAAGACCTGACAAAGACTTTCACCAGGGACTAGGCAGGCAGCACAGAGAAATAAGTAACCACTCTAGGTTAGCAAGGACAGGAACATCACACTTCAAAGAAATCAATATAGGAAAGACGCTTTTAAAGACCAAGCTTTGATGTTTCAGCTTTCTTTTAATTTTGAGTCTGGCAGATTCCATGCTTTGTGAGCAGCTGCTGAATCATGATTTAATTATACATGTGCTCATGTATCATTATTAATTATAACGTTAAGTTTAAGCAATTTAGAAATAGTGTCGCAGGCTGGACAAGCAAATTAAATAACACAAATTTAACTTCTTTCTTTCTCAGTTTATCCGGTAAGGGAAGACAAGCAGATAAAAACACGTGGGCTAATGAAAACTCCTTGCTTGCTCTAAGGCTATTGTGTAGCTGAAAGTAGGCTTATAACAATGCCTGTGGTTCACTCGTCTGCCAGTTTATCACAGAAAAGGGCAGAAGGGAGGCAGGAAGGGAAGGAGGAAAGCTGCTATAGCAAATGGCGCTGGTGAAAGTCCCTCCGCCCCTGCCCCCCGAAACACGGCTGAGCTGATCAATTACCTTGCTCCAGTTTCCCACTTTCCAGCCAGCGCAGGGACGGAGGTGGCACCTCTTGGCCGGGTCTGGCCTCTGCAGGGTGGCGCAGTCGGAATCCACGTTGGTGCTGCACTGCACGTTCCGCCAGTAGGTCCCCAGCCCGCACGTGGTGGAGCACTGCCCGGGAGGAGGGAGAGATGACAGAGGCTCAGGGCTGCTTCCTCACATACACCCCACCCCACCCCACCCTGGAGGCAGGGGTGCTCCATCTTGGCTACTTCACTAAACCTGCCTGCAGAGCTTCAGAAGCTTACCAGCGCTGGGGCTCTAGCCCCAAACAATCTGAATTGCTGAGGGTAGGGCTCAGGCAGGAGTAGTTAAAAAAACAAACCTGAGGTGATTCTAATAAGCAGCCAGGGTTGAGAATCCCTGATTTCTATGTGGGAGGAAAATCCAGTGCAAATGGAAATTTGGTTCCCTTTAGAAAGTATCCTGGCCGGAAGGTCTATGCAATGACTACGAGCTACAAGCACACTGCTACATTTCATCAATGCTGTTCATGGAAAGGGAAGAGTAGAAAATAGCCTCGGTCAACAGTTTTTTCAACTGGCTCATTTATGGAGGTAAATGAGCTTCCCTGGTGGCTCAGTGGTAAAGAATCAGCCAGGCAACCCAGGAGAGGTGGCATTGATCCCTGGGTCAGGAAGGTCCCTTGAAGAAGGAAACAGAAACCCACTCCACTATTCTTGCCTGGAAAATCCCATGGATGGAGGAGCCTGGCGGACTATAGTCCATGGGGGCACAAAGAGTCAGACACAACTGAGCAACTGAGCACTGTATTATGTGTGTATATATACCACTGAGCCACCAGGGAAGCACATTTACCTCCATAAATGAGCCAGTTGAAAAAACTGTTGACCGAGGCTCTTTTCTACTCTTCCCTTTCCATGAACAGCATTGATGAAATGAAGCAGTGTGCCTGTAGCTTGTAGTCATTCCACAGACCTGTGTGTGTGTGTGTGTATTATACATATATACACATAACACATAATATACATAATACACATAATACATATATATAAAATATATGAAAGTGAAAGTCAGTCATGTCTGACAGTTTGTGACCCCATGGACTATACAGTCCATAGAATTCTCCAGGCCAGAATACTGGAGTGGGTAGCCTTTTCCTTCTCCAGGGGATCTTCCAAACACAGGGATTGAATCCAACTCTCCCACATTGCAGGCAGATTCTTTAACAGCTGAGCCACCAGGGAAACCCAAGAATACTGGAATGGGTAGTCTATCCCTTCTCCAGGGTATCTTCCTGAGCCAGGAATGAAACCAGGGTCTCCTACATTGCAGGCAGATTCTTAACCAGCTGAATATATATATATACATTGTATATATATACACACAATATATACAATATATACACAATATATGTATATATATAATATATGTACATATACACACACATAATATATGTATATATATACATAATATATATATTTACATAATATATATTAGAAATAATAACAGCTGAAATGCATAGACTCATTGCACTAGTGGCCCCACTGTTCACACCCGTGCTGTTTGCAACGGACTTCACAGCTCTCATCAAATGATAGAATGTATTTCCCCAGCCGTTGAATCAAGACTGTTCTTGTACCTTTCTTTTGCCAATAAATTGCAGTGGATGATGGTGTGCAAGTTCTTAAGAAATCTTACTTGTTTCAGTTCTCTCTCTTGGACCCTTGTCTCTGCCATGAGAATAAAACTGGATAACCTACTGGAGGATGAGAGATCATGTGAAATCAAGCTGGGTGGCCCAGCTGAGGCCATCCCAGACCAGCCAGATTTCAGCCAGCCCTTCACCAGATGCATGACAAGCCAAGCTGAGATCAGCTAAGCTCAGCCTAGGTCAGAAGACACTTCCAGCAACCCACAGACTCATGGACAAAAATGAACGTTTTCTGAGGTTTTATGGTTGGTTGTTATATAGCACTATTGTAATAGACAATGGATACAACTACACAACAGGTACTTTTCCTATATTTTTTCTAACCTTGGAGACTCAGGATACAATTAGAATTCTGCAGTTGACTAATTGTGTGATATTTGGTGGTTTCCTAACTTCTCTAGCAAGTAAAACTGGTGATAACACTAAGACCTCATTTATTAAGTTGCTGTGAGAACAGTAGAGTTAATCCATGCACGAAGTGCTCTACAAATATTACCTATTAAACATAGCACTGTAGCTGAAGCTCCAATACTTTGGTCACCTGATGTGAAGAGCCGACTCTTTAGAGAAGACCCTGATGCTAGGAAAGATTTAAGGCAGGAGGAGAATGGGACGGCAGAGAATGAGATGGTTGGATGACATCACCAACTCAATGGACACGAGTTTGAGCAAGGTCCGGGAGATAGTGAAGGGCAGGGAAGCCTGGCAGGCTGCAGTCCATGGGGTGGCAAAGAGTCGGACATGGCTGAGCGACTGAATAACAACAACAAACAGCACACCTGCATGGTCAGCGTTATGAGTCCCAGTGGGGCCCAGAGAGCTCAGCAGTCATGCTCGAGGTCACACAGACACGACAATGTTAATTTCACACCATCAGATCAGATCAGATCAGTCGCTCAGTCGTGTCCAACTCTTTGCGACCCCATGAACCGCAGCACGCCAGGCCTCCCTGTCCATCACCAGCTCCCGGAGGTCACTCAGACTCGCATCCATCGAGTCAGTGATGCCATCCAGCCATCTCATCCTCTGTCGTCCCCTTCTCCTCCTGCCCTCAATCCCTCCCAGCATCAGAGTCTTCTCCAATGAGTCAACTCTTCGCATGAGGTGGCCAAAATACTGGAGTTTCAGCTTTAGCATCATTCCTTCCAAAGAGATTCCAGGATTGATCTCCTTCAGAATGGACTGGTTGGATCTTCTTGCAGTCCAAGGGACTCTCAAGAGTCTTCTCCAACACCACAGTTCAAAAGCATCAATTCTTCGGCGTTCAGCCTTCCTCACAGTCCAGCTCTCACATCCATACATGACCACAGGAAAGACCATAGCCTTGACTAGGCGAACCTTTGTTGGTAAAGTAATGTCTCTGCTTTTGAATATGCTATCTAGGTTGGTCATAACTTTCCTTCCAAGGAGTAAGCGTCTTTTAATTTCATGGCTGCACTCACCATCTGCAGTGATTTTGGAGCCCAGAAAAACAAAGTCTGACACTGTTTCCACTGTTTCCCCATCTATTTCCCATGCAGTGATGGGACCAGATGCCATGATCTTCGTTTTCTGAATGTTGAGCTTTAAGCCAACCCTTTCACTCTCCACTTTCACTTTCATCAAGAGGCTTTTTAGCCCCTCTTCACTTTCTGCCATAAGAGTGGTGTCATCTGCATATCTGAGGTTATTGATATTTCTCCCGGCAATCTTGATTCCAACTTGTGTTTCTTCCAGTCCAGCATTTCTCATGATGTACTCTGCATATAAGTTAAATAAACATGGTGACAATATGCAGCCTTGACGTACTCCTTTTCCTATTTGGAACCAAACCCTAATTTCACACCATGGCAAGGAGGAAAACAATGTTTGTTCCAAACCCAGGACAGGAGCTAGTGAGACCAAATTCCCAGGCTAGTGATGACCCTGGTATATCTCAAGTGATGACTATAGCTATTTGTGCCATATTTATGTGGTAAATAAACATGTGTCTCTGGGGCTCTGAGTCTAGTCCTGTAGAGTTCAGATGTGAGCAGACATTTGTTTAATTCCTTTTTGACAATTTCTATTTAGGGAGCAAACGTGTCCAAAGACAAAGATGACAAGAGGACATTCATAGAATGTAGTAAGCAAAAGGGGATTCTACTGATTGTCTTTTATGTCGGTTTAAAATTGGGAGTCGGGGGTACAGAGAAGATAAGATCCCAAGGAGGCAGAGGAACAGCTTCTCTTTGTCCTGGGAACCTTCTCCCTCATTACAGCCAGTGACCCTGTGATAAATGATTTACCAGGTCAAAGAGCAGGTATTGGGGTGTTCAGAACTGGAACTGCTGTGCAGGGCTATATCAGAATCATGTGGAAACTTCTGTGAAAGGCTGTGGAAAATTACACTGTCACTTCCATTTACACGACTGCACAGCATACATTTCACTGACTGGCCCAGGGGATCTAACTGAATGATGAGGCAATGAGATGAGAAGTGATCTTGTGTCACAAAGCGACCCACACCCATGCACACTGTGAAGCTCCTGAGTCTTCTGTCTTGTATATATGACAAACCAAATACTTACTGAGCACTTCCTATATGCCTGACACTCTTCTACACAGTTATTCCTCTTATTTCATAATAATCGTATGAATCAGGCATTGTCATCCTTATTTTAAAAATGAGGAAATGAGTGTGGAGAGAACATACAGAGTAAGTGATGGAGCTAATACTCAAACCCAGAATGTCTGCTTTCAAGTTTTATGTCTATTCACAATATGAACTTGGTTTTGGTGGCTTAGATGGTAAAGAATCTGCCTGCAATGCAGGAGCCCTGGGTTTGATCCCTGGGTCAAGAAGATCCCCTGGAGAACGGAATGGCTACCCATTCCAGTATTCTTGCCTGGAGAATCCCATGGACAGAGGAGACTTGTGGGTTATAGTCCATGGGTTCACAAAGTCGGACATACACATTTAATATTTGAAATCACAAGTAGTTAGAGGAATATGCTGTTAACAGCCCTTCAGCACATGACAGAAAGTGGGAGGAGAAGGTGAGAGAGATTTCTGATCGAATGCTAAGGAACTTTAGAAATTACTTCCAATATTAAAGAGCAAGAAAGTCTTTATGGAAGAAGCAGCTCAAAGCTTGATATAAGAACAGGTAGGATTTATTAATAAAAGAAGGAGAGGGAAATTTCAGGCAGAGAAAGCCATGGAAACAAAGGCACTGAGCTGAGATGAGAAGAAGGTTTAGTGGAAACAGAGCAGCTGAGATTTGCTGAGGCTTAGGTGCTGAAGGCATAGGACATAGTATGTTGAAAGCTGAATTATTCAAGGATGTGAAGGCTGTTGGATATTAGAGTGGACTTTATATGATCTAGTATGCAATGAAGAGACATTAGCAATTTATGATTAGGTGTTTGGAATGATTAGAAAATTCTTTTCGGAAGAGTAATATGGCAATACATTGCTTGTAATGATCTGTGGAAAGCACTGCGGAGAGGAGAGATAGTAAGTACCCATACTAACAAGGGCAAGAGCAAGGGCAATGGTCCTAACAAGAGTAGCAACCGAGTGTCCACCATTCTTGACCACTGTGGCACTATTAGCATTTTATGCTATGCTAAGTCACTTTAGTCGTGTCTGACTCTGTGTGACCCCATAGACGGCAGTCCACCAGGCTCCCCTGTCCCTGGGATTCTCCAGGCAAGAACACTGGAGTGGGTTGCCATTTCCTTTTCCAATGCATGAAAGTGAAAAGAGAAAGTTAGGTTGCTCAGTCATGTCCGACTCTTAGCGATCCCATGGACTGCAGCCTACCAGGCTCCTCCATCCGTGGGATTTTCCAGGCAAGAGTACTGGAGTAGCATTTTGGATTTCCCAAATTGTCACAGGACCCTCGTGATCTTTGGCTCCTAGACTCCAAATGCTGGCATCAGCCCCTCCACCAGCATGGTAATAAACAAAGCATCCCTGCTTTTTTTCTATATGCCACCCAGCAGCAGAGTGGAAACCATGGGGCCTAAATGAGCAGGAAATAAAGAGGAGATAACAGACACAATGTTTTTATTTCCTGCTCATTGAGGTCTCCCCAGTGGCTCAGTGGTAAAGAAACTGCCTGCAATGCAGGAGATGTGGGCTCGATCCCTGGGTTGGGAAGCTCCCCTGGAGAAGGAAATGGCAAGCCACTCCAGTATTCTTTTTTTAAATTAATTAATTTATTTATTTTAAATGGAGACTGATTACAATATTGTAGTGTTTTTCACCATAAATTGACATGAATCAGCCACGGGTGTACCGGTGTCCCCCCATCCTGAACCCCCTTCCCACCTCCCTCCCTACCCCATCCCTCTGGGTTGTCCCAGAGCACCAGCTTTGAGCGCCCTGCTTCATGCATCAAACTTGCACTGCTCATTTATTTAACATACGGTAATATACATGTTTCAATGCTATTCTCTCGTATTGTCTCACCCTCTCCTTCTTCCATGGAGTCCAAAAGTCTGTTCTTTACATTTGTGTCTCTTTTGCTGTCTTACATATATGGTCATCATTACCATCTTTCTAAATTCCATATATATGTGTTAATATATACTGTATTGGTGAAACAGTAAGTCTTTCTGACTTACCTATACAATAAATCTTTCTGACTTACTTCACTCTGTATAATAGGCTCCAGTTTCATCCACCTTATTAGAACTGACTCAAACGCAGTCTTTTTTATAGCTGAGTAATATCCCATTGTGTATATGTACCACAACTTCCTTATCCATTCATCTGGTGATGGACATCTAGGTTGCTTCCATGTCCTAGCTACTATAAACAGTGCTGCGATGAACATTCCACTCCAGTATTCTTGCCTGGGGAATCCATGAACAGAGAAGCCTGGCGGGCTACAGTCCATGGGGTTGCAAAAAAGTTGTACATGACGGAACAAACAAACAACAGGTAAACAGGAAATAAACTGTTAGGGTTTTTCTAGTAGGACAGGGGAGCCTGATATCAATGGTTATCCTGGGCTTCCTAAGGTGTCTGACTGAGTGGCCAATGAGACCATTCTAGGGAGGGACAGTCCTAAAGAAACAACTTCAGAGATGGGTAGAATAAAAAATCAGGGGACAGTGGGGAATTCACAACCCAAAGTTTTCATTCTGAATCCTGATCCTCAGACAATTCTGTGTATTAAACACTTTGTCTCAAAAGATGCTTAAAGGGAGCAGGCACCAAGCCCAGTCATGTAGGGGACTCCTGCCAAACGTCAACTTCTAGTCTCATAATACCCTTGTGGCTTTAAAACCTCTGCTGCTGCTGCTGCTGCTGCTAAGTCGCTTCAGTCGTGTCCGACTCTGTGCAACCCCAAAGACAGCAGCCCACCAGGCTCCCCCATCCCTGGGATTCTCCAGGCAAGAATACTGGAGTGGGTTGCCATTTCCTTCTCCAATGCATGAAAGTGAAAAGTGAAAGTGAAGTTGCTCAGTTGTGTCTGACTCCTAGTGACCCCATGGACTGCAGCCTACCAGGCTCCTCCATCCATGGGATTTTCCAGGCAAGAGTGCTGGAGTGGGTTGCCATTGCTTTCTCTGAAAAACCTCTGCAGTCTGGGCCAATTCCCTTTTTCCAGCCAAACTGCCTAGAATTAATAGTTCCCAACGGCTCCACCATGGTTGCCAAATATTGGGTGAGCAAGGATGTACTCAATAAGACAGTTTATTTCTGTCAAAGTCAAAGGATGACAAGAGATAGAATTAATTCTTTGTATCTTGATTGCCTATAATCAGAATGTTTCAATTAACCTCTGGGCTTAAACAGTCATTGGAGTTGATAGGTACTTCTATTAGGTTTACTTTATTTGAATATAGCAACTTCTCACTAGATCAATTAACACTTGTCAATTAATTAACATATTAAATATCCTCAGGACAAAAGCATTAAAACACATTTACATAAGAGGATGGGAAAGGAAACTAATTTCTAGGTCATCCAAAGCTACTTTTTAATGTAACTTTTGTAATGCATTATTCTGTGGACTGAGAAGAGCCGTCCATCTTTATTAACATTCCTAATGTGAGGACTGTTTCATCTGAAAGGGTGTCTCCTTCAGGCTGCACTTTAATGCAGCCTTAAATTTCAACACTATAAATGTTCCCCCAGAAGGCACCAGTGACTTGCTCATTGTAAGATCCATTCGGTCCACTGTCAGTTCTCACGTTGCTTGATGTCCATGGCACCACACCTCTTGAGTCTTAATTAGTAGACTGTTCCTTACTGGTCTTTCACATGGGATCTCTTTGTCAGCCAGCTTCTTAAGATGCTTTTTTCCAGAGTCCCATCCTGAGGCCACTCCTGTTTGCAGCCTACAGGTTGTACTTGGATGACCTTGCTCACTTCCAAGGTTTGAACTTCTCCCTATTGGTCATGGCTACCAAATGCCATCCCCAGTTTTTACCACTTTCAAGAACCTCAGATAAATATACACAAACATCTGCTGGTTATCCTTTGGATAGCCCAGAGGTCCTGCCAACTAAACTCCATCTATAACTGGACTCATCATCCTTTCTTTGTCTCTACTGAAACTCACTCTTTCTGTACATTGTATGATATCTCAGTTTATGGGAGCACCACCCACTGGCTACCCAAGATTCCAATGAAATAGTCATGACAGACTCCTCTACACCTCTTCTCACATTCCACATCCAATTATTCACAAAGTCCTACTGATTTTAAGTTCCCCATGTCTCCTGAATTTATCTTTTCCTTTTCATCCCAAGTATTCTTGTCATTCTTGTCTCATTCCTCATCTAGACTACTGCAGTATCCTCCCAACACGTCATATCCCTTATCCTCACTGCTTCCGGAATGGGCTATACCTAAAACACACAGTGGGCCACGTCATTCAGTGGCAGAGACTGCTAGATCCCTCACTACAATCCTTTCTCCTCATCCTCCTGGGCACTCAACTAGATTATGTTTTCTATCCATTTTGCACTTTGCTTGAGTCAAATGACTGAGTTCTAGACAGCGGAACATGAGCAGAAGTGCTAAATGCCCCCTTCTAGGTTTGGCCCATAAAACCTCTTGTGGGAGAGCCTCTGTGCTCTTTTCCTTCCTGACTGTGACTAGGTTGGTGACCCCAGGGCCAGTTTGAAGATGGGAGGATGGTAGAGCCATTGTCAGATTGGAGTCTCAAAGAACCGCACACGGGTCAGAGCCTCATTCTCTACTGCTACCATTGCAGACATGGAATTCCCATGTATTATTATGTGAGTGAGAAATCAACTTCTGTTTTGGTGAACCATAACTTGTTTGGCTCTATTTGTTAACAATAGCCTACCTCTCACGTGTGCATCTGTGTGTGACTTCTAAGTACATACACATATTATACATATGCCATTATGCACAGTATGTCATTCATACTTTATCCTGATATTGATACCATATACATGCTTTTCATCTAGTCTTTCATCCTGTTTGTCCTCCTTGTATTTTTCTCAAGGCCCACGGTGCCTTTAACAGAAGGTGCTTTCAGACTTCATCTCCACTGACTAATTAACAAAATCCTACAAATTAACAGGTAGCCTCAGTTTCCATAACTTGTTCTCTTTGTTGTTTAATTTAGACCAGACTGTTTCGTTGGATAGAGGACAATGAGCTTACTTAAGTTCTTTAGGGGTGACCCATGTTTTTGAAAGGAAAAATAACTTTTGAGGGTACTATGTGGAATGATATCATTCATAAAACCTACACAGTACATTTTAATTTCAAATATCTAGGCTGGTTGAATCCACTTCAGTGACCATTTGCTCCTGCAAGCTCAAAAATAACCACACGCCCTCAATGTTATTTGAAAGCACCTTCTTATGAACCATGTGATTTTCTCATCTGTCTACCCAGGGTTACCACACAACTGGCATTATTTTTATGGATCATATGATCAATGAAGAAACAAATATAACAGAAGGCAGAGAGAGTGGTGATGTTTCAGATTGTAAAGCAATGGATCACAGGCTATGAAGTCTGTCTGCTTAGGTTCAGATCTCTGCCATGTGTGTGTGCATGTGCGTGTGCATGTGGGTGTGTGTGTGATTCTGGCTAGCTTTCACCTTTCAGTGCTTCCTCATCTCAACAAATGGGCCATATTACCAATCTCCTTGAGCTGTACTGAAAATTAGCATAAAGTCATTCTATAAAGCATGGCACACACTTCATACGTATTCACTGTCAATGTCCTCCTCATCATTAAGAGCCCAATTAGACTGCTAACATTGGAAAAGACCCTAATGCTGGGAAGGATTGGGGGCAGGAGGAGAAGGGGACGACAGAGGATGAGATGGCTGGATGGCATCACCAACTCCATGGACATGAGTTTGAGTGAACTCTGGGAGTTGCTGATGGATAGGGAGGCCTGGCGTGTTGCGATTCATGGGGTTGCAAAGAGTTGGACACGACTGAGTGAACTGAACTGAACTGAACAGAAAGAAATTTGACCAAAATGTCAGGGATCATGAGACTCATTTCTCTCCTTTTCTGAACAAATTGGAGTACTCTAAGACTGGAAATCTTTTTTGTCCTCCTGAAACTGGAATTTTTACTTGCAAAAGGAGATAATAAGATGATTCTCATTGACAGAAAATGTAATGAACATGATTTCACTTTAGAAATCAAAATAGATCAACATGAAACCATAGTTTGAATGCAAATAAAAAAATGTGAAAGGTTGCATTTACCTCTTCTTTGACAGTATAGTCAATTTAAGGACCAATTATGCTGACTAACTCATACAACAGAATTTAAACAGTGAACTTGTCAGCTGCTGCTAAAATTCACTAGAGAGCCTGCGGATTAGAGTGGAAAGATTTTGAAGGCTCATTTTCCAATTGACATGTCTATAGACAAGTCACTTAACTGTTAACAATCTTAGTTTCTGTAATTGTAAATTAGTATAAATGGAGAGCTTACCTGCTCCCCAGAACTATGAAAAGGAGAAAATAGGAGACTACATATGAAAGTGGTTTGGAAATTAACATGATTTATAAATTAAATGTATTGTTATTTTTACATTAGCTGCTAATACTTCTTTTTAAGCTAGAGAGATGAGTCATGCATTGTCATAAAAATTGCTGAATGATTTGAACATGTGATTATTTTGCCACAAAGTTCTCTTTTGAGTTGTCAATTTATTTTTAATAAGTTCAAATACTGTGCATTCAAAATGCAAATGGGTGAAAAACGATTGTGATGCTTCAAAGGATGTAATTCGTTCTAGAAATATGGAAACAGATATCTAGCCAAATTCCTAGAGCCTGAAAACAGGAACCAATGTTTTGCCATCATGTTTATTTTCTTCTCACTCTATTTTCTTCTTACTCTATGAGTCAAAAAGAGTTTTTTTCAAAAGAATTTTTTTAATACATGGAAGCACTGAGTTAAAAAAAATTGTTAATAAAGTAAGCATAGAATTCTTTTAAATAACTTTGTTTTAGATTTCCATTGCAATTGTGCAACATTGGCTTTCTGAATGAAATGTGAACTCAGGTCCTCCCATAGGATCCTTTGAATCCTATAGATTCTTTGGTCCTTCATCATAGGATTCTTACAGTTTGTAGCTGGAAGGGACATTGGAGAAAAGAGGTGATTTGTACTAGCTTCACTGTTGTTCAAAAGCAGATTCAGAGAGGCAGACTGAATTCTCTACTGTCACACAACTGGCTGACTCAGGCCTCCTGATTTAGTTCGAGGTTCTCCTCACTCTATCTCACTGCATTTGTTCTCTTTCCCTGGACTTTTTTTTTTCTTTCTTATTTTTGGAGTTAGGTGAAGAGGGAGGTGAGGGCATGGACATGATTGCTTCATTTTTTTCAAGTCCATTTGGAAATCCACACAGAAATGCAACACCTCTAGCTAATTCCATATAGAATCAGGCCTGGGTAACAAACAGAAGTCTTACCTCACTCCAGTTTCCAACAACCCAGTAGGCAGGGCTGCGTCCCATCGAGAGATGCTTGTAATCCGAGGCATTCAGCAAAAATCCCTCAGCCATCAGACTTGTTGCATCTTCCTTGGTCAGGACTGGTCCAGAACTCTGTGTTAGATTCATGTTGCTTGGCAGTTCTGTTGGGTGAGGGTCTACTGGCTTTTTGGAGTATGCTGGCTGGTGGTCTCTTCCCAGAGGGAGTGGAGTATTAGCTGGCTTTTCAGTGACTGTCCTTTCAGCTCTGGATGCTCCATTTTTGAGAGTAATGGGCCTTTGGCTGGGTACCAGTCCTTCTGATACTGTGCTAAAGGGTGGCCATAGAGATGCCCCCCAAGATAAGGTGTTGGTGGAGGTCCAAGTGGTATTTCAGTACTTCTTTCCCCTGGAGCATCATTTCCAGGTACTCTGATCTTGGTCCACGTCACAGAGTTGGTCTCATTTTTTTCTCAGATGGTTCACTGCCTTCCCCTGAGCCACTGTGAATCTCCATTTCTGGCTCTTTGGTCAAGGGACTGTAGAACGAAGTCACCTGCCAAGTCGCAGCACTGCTGGAAGCTGGCAAGTCAGAATCACTCATCGTCGTGACGACAAGGTCTCCCTCTGAGGTAGGACCAGTGTCAGGATTGGAAACATTCTCTTCATTTGGCTGGATGCTCAAACACCAAGAAGTGAGGAGGGGCTGGGAAGTACTTCCAGTGGAAATGACATTATGGGTGTCCAGTTCAGTTTGGATTGAACTATTCTGCCCCTGCTTCCCATCTGGATCTCCTTCTTTGGAGGCTGTGGTAGGATCAGGGCTGTTCATTGTTGGAGTGCTTGTGCTCAGAGGCTCAGGCACTGTGGGTGTAGTCAGCACCCTGGGACTGGATGTAGTCAGCGTCCTAGGACTGGGTGTAGTTGGAGGGACAGGCTTGAAGGGGTCAGGTGTTGGTAGCTTTCTCCCACTGAAAATCGTGCCTCTGTTGGGCTTCAGAATTCTCCGGCTTGATGGGCACTGCTGGAGGCCACAGAGCGCCCTGCTGTTGGGTTTCCTTGTCACGTCGCAGGGCTCGTCGTGGTTCTTGGCACACGTGACACTGCGAATCCGCACTCCACCACCGCAGGAAACAGAGCACTGGAAGAGAGAGACGGCTGTTAGTCCAGTGGGAAAGACGTGTTGGTTCTCGCTGATTTACAGCAAATCAGGACAGGCCCAGTAGGAATGGAACTGTGCGGCTAAAATCATTTCCTATCTTCGTATTTGGCTTCTGTGCAATTTTAGTTTCCCATAGAAATATGTATCTCGGGGAGACCAGCTGGGGCTCAGGACTAACAATCTACCCTTCACAACCTGAAAAGGCAAACCATGACACAGGAAAACTGAAGTCTCTCCGGGCCAGGACTATTGGATAGTGGATCCGCAAAGAGCGCAATGATTTAAACAATCACCTGATTTTTCCAAAGAGATAGGAATATTATCTTCCCTAAGGTTTCAGTGCTATTAAAGTGTTTATGTATTTTCTAGAATATATTAATTTAATGATAATGAGCCTGTCCCTTTATATTTATATAAGTCACACAACCCCACTCAGGTATCCTAAACTCCATTTTCTTGCTTGTTGTCAGATGGACTCAGATTAAAAGCTAGACAGTCAGTGTATGCATAACACGTATATAACACCCGGACCTTTTATGAAATTTAAAGGTGGGAAGTTAATCAAAGGTGGAGAGATACCCTGTCCAAAGAGATAGGGGAGTCCTGGAGCATGATGTTGATATACGGATGTTGTGGCAGGCGCCTCTCCCTAGTGGTCCTTCCAGGGCATGCAAAGCATGGATGGCTAGACTGCCTTTGAAGGAATCCTAACAGGACAGTCACTTCTCAGGATTCATGGTAAAGATCTCTTTGCAACCCTATGGACCACATGTCACCAGGCTCCTCTGTCTATGGGATTCTCCAGGCAAGAATCCTGGAGTGGGTTGTCATGCCCTCCTCCAAGGGATCTTCCCGACCCAGGGATAGAATGTGAATCTCTTACATCTCCTGCATTGGCAGGTGGGTTCTTTACCACTAGCACCACCTGGGAAGCCCTGACCATACATAGTATGTAGTTGTGATCAATACATAACACTAGATTTCTCGATATTTTTTTAAAATCACATTTTTACCCAACTGCTCCATTTTTAGCTTTCTTTTCCAATGATAGGTTAAAGTATCTACCAAATAGTTGGTTCTTGAACATGGACTGTCCAGGAGTTTGTGTTGGCTGGTTCGCATTCGTCTGTCTTACCTCTCTGGCCCTAACATAGGTTTCTTGAAGATGGGGACTATATAACGTTTCCTGGATTTCAAAGGGCTTCACAGCCATTATTCTATGTGATACCCTGTGAATATCAGCCTTGTGAGATCTATACAGCTGTGAGATTTACAAGACTGGAATTATTATTCCATCTCTTACAAGAGAGGAAGCTGACACTCAGGAACCCACTTGAAAGACTGCAAGTCAGTGGAAGAGCAAAAATTGGATTAATTCCATGCCTCTCCCCATCCACAAAAAAAAAAAAAAACGAACCTAGCACAGCACGGTGGACACGCAATTTATCTACTGAATTCACTTATTGACTTGATCAAGCTTTTGATTTTTGAAAAGTTACCCAAAGGCAGAATCTGTCTTTTATTTATAAGTGAACTCCAGGATACTTCTTGGGATACAACGATCACTTACTACATATTTATTAAGTGACTATTCTACCTGGAAAATAATCAAGAATGGGAATATTCTTCTCCCTGGGAGCTTATGCATTTTTCACTTTGAGTTTCTTGCCTTCTCAAATCCTACTTTCAAGTTCATCTATATTGGAAAATAAATTTCTCCTTAATTTTGTTCCAATCCAGCATAATCACTCACTGATATATGATAATTCTGTTGAAATCAGCATTTTTGAAAAGCAGGAAATGCATGTGAGTACAGAAGACTGTGTTGCTCAGGGAATGTTTTAACTGCAAAGTTGGGTCAACCAATAAAGCTGTAGTGCTTCTCAGGTGGCGATAGTGGTAAAAGACCCACCTGCCAATCCAGGAGACATAAGAGATGTGGGTTCAATCCTTGGGTTGGGAAGATCCCCTGGAGGAGGGCATGGCAACCCACTCCAGTATCCTTGCCTGGGAAATCCCATGGACAGAGAGCCTGGGGAGCTACAGTCCATGGGGTTGCACAGAATCAGACACAACCGAAGCTGTGAGATTAACATGTCAACAAACACTTAACCAGCTTGAAGACTGAACTTCCAAGTTTGTTTTGAATTAATAGTATTAATCTTTGGACTTCCCTGGTAGCTCAGATGGTAAAGAATTTGCGTACAATGCAGGAAACCTGAGTTTGATCCCCGAGTCAGGAAGATCCTCTGGAGAAAGGAATGGCAACCCACTCCAGTATTCTTGCCTAGGAAATTCCATGGACATTGGAGCCTGGTGGGTTACAGTTCATGAAGTCGCAAAAAGTTGGACATAACTGAGCAACTAACACTTTCATGCTTGGGGGAACAGTGCTTCATAGACCAAGAAATGCACACTTATTTCCAACTAAATGGAGACCACCAATAAAGCTCTTAAAACCCTGCAGTGAGGAAATGGTCTCTTCTAGCATCTTCTATGACTCACTTCATTTTAAAGCCTGGAAAGGGCAGGCTGTGGGTGTTCATTTTTCTGGCTTGCTACAATGCTTCTGCTTTTCTTGTGTATGAAGAGACGTTATGCCCCATTCATTTTAGTCATCCTGAGTCACTTCTCCACTTGCTACATTCTGATCTGAATTCCCAGGGTTTTCAAAACTTCACTTTGTAGAACTGTATCAGTCTAAGTAAATAATCCTCTATGTATGCCTGAACATATTTCCAGGCTGGCTGCCTCAGACAGGCTCCAATTTGAGAACTGATTCATAAATTAGGACCCTTATAACCCTAATACCAAGCAGGTGTACCCTGCCTTGCGTTTTCTTTCCAAGAAATGTCAGAGTAGACATAGCTAAAAGTAGGAAACTCTAATTTTGTTTTCTTCTCTGTTTGTAACCTTTTTTTTTTTTTTTGGTTTATTTTGCTTTGCAACATCTCTAATATCCACAGACTTTACAAGCATTTTTAAAAATTCAAAAGTATATGCGTGTGTGCCTGCCATCCCATGATGAACTATGAAATTAAAAAGTTATAAAACCTGTAAGAAATAGCACCTGATATGCCATTATAAACTCTAGGCATGATGTAGGGACTAAGCTCAGCTTCCTCATCTAGAAACTGAAAGTAATAATAACCTTTCAAGACTGAGGATATAAGACAACAATCTTAACATAGTGCATAATATATAGGAGACAAGTGGGAATTGGAAGGTATTATTATCACTGTTATAATAATGATGCTGATAATAATAATAGTCATAACAACAAAGGGCATGGGGTCCCCAATTTCTACTATCCTTCTGAAGCACAGAGTGACACACAGACCTATCTTGCAGGATACTGTAAAGTGAGCATCTGAATAAGTAAAGCGGTTGCAGGCACAAGTCTAGAAGATACCATGGAGACACATATTCCCATTGGTTTATTGCTGGATTTTTTTTTTGGGGGGGTGGTTCCTAGGGCTAATAGATATGTTTTTATTTCTAATTTTACAAATTATAAGTACTAAATAATCTTGTTCACTATGTATTTGTTCAGCTTAAAAGAATAAAGCAGGAATAAACAATTGCTATTTAGATGGTTGTTTAATTAAAACACATTAGATTTTGGTCTTTCAAAACCGAAGATTATTCTAGAACAGAAACACTAAAATTTCAGCCCAGGAGGTACCTGTGGCCCACTGGCATGTATTCTTTGGTCTGCTCAACCTCAAAAGAAACAAGCAAATGACAAAATACAAATATCGAATTAGCAGGCAACATTTTAAAGGGAGAAGATTCCGTATTAAAACTCCAGGGTTATTAGCTTCTCTTGAAAAAGCAGATGATCTGTAACTATGGGCCCTATTCCCAACTGGCAACTCAGAAACTTCATGAACAGATACCGGATCTGGGGGAGTTTACATGTTTCTTCACCTGCCATTCAAACCCATCCACTCTCCTCACCCAGCAGACATGGCATCTTTCAAATAATAGGTGCTCCCCATTCCTTCGCACTGGGGCATATTACGTCTAGTGAGACAGTCAGTGTGAACTGTCTACTGAGCCTAAAAACTCAGGTGCCTTTTCTCACAGTCTCAGCAGAGCAAGTAGTACTATTTTGCATTCAGCCCACACATTTCCCAGTACATCTTCCAACTGTGTTTATCTCCTTAGGAGCTGTCAAGCCCTTCAGATGAGATAAATGCAGGACACAGCGCCACACTTAGAACTCATCTCAATTGCTAGTTTCAGGATCCTCAAAACCAGTTTCTGCGATGATTATCTTATGCTCTTGCCTTATAATTTTGAACTCTGTACCAGGCAAACAGTTTGTCCATCTGTGAATGTCCTCCCTGGGAGTTATCTTGCCCTCACTTGCCATCACTCTGAGATTAAGGCCTTTGGGGGGAGCCTGCTGAGAAATAAGTCTGCTGCTAAATTAGTCAACTCTACCCACCGGAGGGGCGCTGTGGGGGAGGGGCCTCGCATTTGGCTCAGAGCTGTCATGCCAAGAGTTTATTCAAAAACACAGCTGGGGTTTATCAGAGAGGCTGGGTTAAAGGGATGAGTAGGGAAACAGCCAATACATAGTCTCAGGAAGTGATAAATGAATGATTGGTCATTGTTCAGTTGCTCAATCATGTCCAACTCTGTGATCCCATGTACTGCAGCATGCGAAGCTTCCCTGTCCACTATCTCTTGGAGTTTGTTCAAACTCATGTCCATTGAGTTGGTGATGCCATCCAACCATCTCATCCTCTGTCATCTCCTTCTCCTGCCCTCATTCTTTCCCAGCATCAGTCTTTTCCAATGAGTCGGCTGTTCCCATCAGGTGGCCAAAGTATTGGAGCTTCAGCATCACCATTACTCCTTCCAATCTCATACTAAAATCATTTTGAAAGTAAGTGACCTATTACAGGTTGAACTGTGTCCCCTCCAAAAAAGATAAGAATCTTAACTCCTGGTCCCCCGCTTCCCTTGTGCCTCAGAATGTAGTCTTATCTGGAGATACTGTCTTTATAGAGGAAATCAAGGTAAAATGAGGTCACTAGGGTGGCCCTAATCCAGTATGACCACTGTCCTCATGAAAAGGGAAAATCTGGATGCAGAGACACACATATAGAGACAGGACCACATGAAGATGAAAGCAGAGGTGATGGTGAGGCATCTATAAGCCAAGAGACACCAAAGATTGTGAGCAAAGCATCAGAGGTCAGGAGAGAAGCATCGAAACATTTCTCTCTCATAGCCCTCATGTGTGCATGCATGCGAAGTTGCTTCAGTCATGTCTGACTCTGCGACTCCACGGACTGTAGCCCACCAGGCTCCTCTGTTCATGGGATTTTCCAGGCAAGAACACTGGAGTGGGCTGCTGTGCCCTCCTCCAGTGGATCTTCCTGACCCAGGGATCGAACACATGTCTCTTCTGTCTCCTGCATTGGCAGGTAGGTTCTTTACCACTAGCACCACCTGGGAATCCTCAGGAGGAATCAACTCTGCGGACACCTTACTCTTAGATTTCCAGTTATTGTGAATGAAAAATGCTGCCCGTCCTGGCAGTAAACAAAGGATGCTGCAGTTGTCAAACCCAGCCATCCCTGAGGGGACTCAAGACGGGAAGAGCAGGGCCCCGACCCAGATAGCTAAGGTGGACATCAGAGGCATGATTTCAGAGAGCCCAGACTCTTGCATCTTCTCATACATAGAAAAGTGCTGAATTCATTAACTTGAGATATCTGGTTTTCTTTAATTAATGCTAATCTTTAGATATGAGGCCCTGTATCTCAGGGGTTAGAGCACTGGTCTTGTAAACCAGGGGTCGTGAGTTCATATCTTGCTGGGGCCTGCTGACTTCCAACTACCTGGTCTTTGTCGCAAAAACCTCAATGTCAATCCCAAGCTTCCAGTTTAGCCCTCCCCTGCCTCTCCCCCTTAACAACCACAAGTTTGTTTTCTGCATCTGTGATTCTTTTCTGTTCTGTGCAACAGTGTAAGTCAACTATGCACGCTAAGTCACTTCAGTCATGTCTCTTTGTGACCCTACGGACAGTAGTTCACCATTAGATTCTCCAGGCAAGAATACTGGAGTGGGGTGCCATGCCCTCCTCCAGGGGATCTTCCCCATCCAGGGACTGAATCCGCATCTCTTATGTCCCCTGCATTGGCAGGCGGGTTCTTTACCACAGGCGCCATCTGAGAAACCTCTATACTCTGGCTCCTCCCTTCCCTCTTTGGTACAGTCCCTCAGATCTATCTGGGAGGTTGCATCTCAGGCTTAATGCCTCCTTTTTGTCCACCAAGCTTAATGCCTCCCTTTTGTCCACCAAATAAAACATAACTCTTGACTTTGAGGCTGTGCATTTTTTCAGTCAACATTACAAAACTAGTGAGGCAGTACATTTCTATTGTTTAAGGTGTCCAGTTTATGGTACTTTGTTAAGGCAACTTGAGCAAGAAAATATACAGCACTGTGGAGAATCAATATGACTCCCAACTGGTTTTCTTTGAGTAGCTGTTTCAGACAAGGGTGCTTACATGTGTTCTCCAGGAAACCTGGCAAAGCATGGGCTGCTGGCATCTGGGAAGAACTGAGATGTGGGCACTTGCAGAGGTGACATGCCAAAAGAGCAGGTGGTCAAGGCTAAAGCATCAGGTGTCCAGTCTCACATGACTGTCCGGGACCTTGAATGAAACTGGGGAATATCGAGAGTAACTGACTCAGGCATGTCTTTTCACCTTCCGTGCTGTCTTCCTGCAGTTTTCAGGAACTCCTGTGGCTCTTCACATGAGTTTTGTGTGCCTGTTTTCATTTAGCAACAGATAAGCCATGGGCATTTGCTGCAGTGCCTTCTGTTTGAAGAGCCAGGAGAGCTTGATCGTGAAATATTTAGTCTATCTGGTCACACGTGGAAGCCAAAACCTGTGTGAACAGCTTTGCACTTAATAGATTCTCAGGAGCTAGCCTAATTAATTGTTGTATTCATTTGTTTGTTTGTGTGCTTTGGTGAGGCACAAAGAGTAGATTAAAGATCTCTGCAGACCCTGAGCATGTCTGCTTTTGAGGCTCTACCCTAAGGCCCATCCAATATATTAAAAACCATCTCTAGTCTCAAGTGACATATAATCGTCTTCTGTAAAAACAATTTGAAAAGCTTTTTATTCTTTTGCTTTTGAAAACATTTGGTGAGGACCACTCATTTAATTTATGAGTGGCTCTGCTTTCTCTGCAATCATTACACATAATCTGGAATTCCAGCAAAGTGAGAAAAGCCAGTCTACAAATTGTTTCCTAAACAGAATACATTTTTTATGAACACTGAGAGCTGACATGTTGTTACATTTTGCAGATGTTTGAGATGCTGTATGCCAGAGTTCATAGTAAAAGCTCTGTTGCCAGCAGTCAAATCCTGGCTCCATTGTTTAAAGGCTGTGTGACTTTGAACAAGTTTCTAAATATCTCTATGCCTCTCTTTCTTTACCAGTGAAATGGGACTAATGAGGCCATGGTGTGCTCAGTCGTGTTTGACTCTTTGCGACCCTATGGGCTGTAGCTCACCAGGCTTCTCTGTCCATGGGATTTTCCAGGCAAGAATACTAGAGTGGGTGGCCATTTCCTCCTCTAGGGGATTTTCCTGACCCAGGGATCAAACCCGCGTCTCCTGGGTCTCCTGTATTGGTAGGTGGATTCTTTACCACTGAGCCACCTGGTAAGCCTGGTAATACCCACAAAGGTGTTTAATATACATACTAAATGCTCGATAATCATTTGTTTTTAATATGTAATTAAATATTGATTTCTGATTTTGCAGTGTCCTTTATTGGAGCAACACAGTAATTTTGTTTTTCAAACACTTTTGTGGGTCCATGAAAATCTTGCAGGCACTAAACTATGTGCCCCTGAATAAAAGGCCTCTGAGCTCAGAGAGGGAGTTAGATGAAGATGCAGGGGCCAACACACGTTCCCCCTACAGTGTAGAAGATTCCCTTTTCTCCACACCTTCTCCAGCATTTATTATTTGTAGACCTTTTGATGGTGGCTATTCTGACCTGTGTGAGATGATATGTTATTGTAGTTTTGATTTGCATTTCTCTAATAATTAGTGGTGTTGAACATTTTTTCATATCTATATGTGTTCTTTGGAGAAATGTCTATTTAGATATTCTGCCTACTTTTAAAAACTGGATTGTTTGTTTGTTTGTTTGTTTTTGCTTTAAGAACTACAATATGACCCAGCAACCCCATTCCTTGGCATATACCCAGAGAAAGCCATAATTCAAAGACATATATGCACCCCAGTGTTCACTGTAGCACTATTTACAGTAGCCAGGACATGGAAGCCAGGACATGTTCATTAAAAGAAGAATGGGAAAAGAAGTTAGGGTACATATGTACAGTAGAATATCATAAAAAAGAATGAGGGAATGCCATTTGCAGCAACATGGATGGATGTAGAGCTTGTCGTACTGAGTGAAGTAAGTCAGAGAAAGACAAATATTATATATTGCTTATATATGGTATCTTAAAAACTGGGTACAAATAAACTTACAAAACAGAAATAAAGTCACAGATGTAGAAGACAAACATGGTTGCCAGGGGCAAGGGTTGAGAGGGGTAAATTGGAAGACTGGGATTGATATATAAACACTGCTGTGTATGTTGTGTGCTTAGTCGTGTCTGACTCTGTGCGACCTATGGATTGTAGCCCACCAAGCTCCTCTGTCCATGGGCTTTTCCAGGCAAGAATACTGGTGTGCATTGCTATAGCACTGAGAACTCTACTCAGTACTCTGTAATGACCTATTTGAAAAAAGATCTTAAAAAGAGTTGATATATGTATATGTACAACTGATTCACTTTGCCATGCAGTAGACACTAGCACAGCCCTGTAAATCAACTATCAGATCAGATCAGATCAGTCGCTCAGTCGTGTCCGACTCTTTGCGACCCCATGAACCGCAGCACGCCAGGCCTCCCTGTCCATATACTCCAATGATTTTTTTTTCAAAGAAAATGCAAGGACCACAGATCCATTCTGTCAGAGAACTTGGGTGTCACTGACTAGACAAGGCTTGCAAAGTAAGAGTAACATGGAAAACAGACCCTTGTCTTCTTGCCTGATAATAAAGTTCCCATTTAGTGAATGCTCCAGTATTCTTGGGTTTCCCTGGTGGCTCAGCTGGTAAAGAATCCTCCTGAAATGCAGGAGACCTGGGTTCGATCCCTGGGTTGGGACGATCCCCTGGAGAAGAGAAAGGCTAACTACTCCAGTATTCTGGCCTGGAGAATTCCATGGACTGTATAGTCCATGGGGTCGCAAAGAGTCGGACACACCTCAGCGACTTTCACTTTCAGTTTACTATTTGCTAGGCACTATGTGAAGGGCTCACATGGATTATCATCAAACTTTATGGTAATCCTGTCTTTCTAAATGAGCAAAGGTTGAGAGAGGCTTAACGCTGCTTAGTTAGAGCTTGCCAAGGCTGGAAAACCTAGGAAAATTACTATCTCAGGAAATCTGTTAGTCTAACTGCTGGGAGAAATATGGGAATTAATGAAATAAAATCAAACTCATAGAGTTCAAGAATTAAATGAGATATTTAAATAGAGTGGAAAGCAGCCAACAAAAGACATTCTTACTATTTCCATCTATTCACTTTACTAAAAAATGATTATAGGTATAGAGCTTATTATGTGCCAGGTATTCTTATGAGAATTTTAGGAATGTTAGCTCATTTCATCCTCATAACTTCCTAGAGTCTAAGCACTGCTGTTATCCTCATTTTAGAGATGGAGGAAACAAGTCACAGGAAAATAAAAGTAACCACAGGGGGATTAAATTCACACATCTGTTAAGTGGCAAAGCCAAGATTTGGACCTGGTAGAGGGAGGTGCATGCTCTTCACCACTAGACTGGCCACCTCTCAAAAGGCATGTCACTGAAGTGGGGTATCTAGTGGGAGCCACAGAAACTTTGATACTTATCTTCCTTTACAATAGAGCCCCCCACCCCGCTTCTGGACCCTCCAAGCCCAGAAAGTAGGCTGGGCAAAACCAGAATAAGATTCTTGATTCCTGAGATTGGGGGTGGGAGTCTGGTGCCTAGAATATGAGTTTAGAGGGGAAGGAGCTGGTCACAGGGAGCAGGAAAGCTGCCTTTGGGGGTAGCCACTGACTCTCCCTGGAAAGGGAGAGACCTCCTCCTTCTGACATCTCCTGGGTCAGGGAGGAGTGGTCCAGCCTGGCACAGATAAGCCCACCCTCCCCTCAGTGGTCTCGTGACAGGAAGGGCATCTCATGGATTTGCCTTCTTCTTACCTTGGTCATCCCAGGGAGGACCATTCTACAGGCTTCTAAAAGCATCACAGTTGATCTCAAGACAAAATCCTGACCATAAATACTACGTGTAGCAGGAGTCACTATGTCATCTTTTTTTTCTTTTCCTATTTTGTGGCCCTTTATTTGAAAAGTAAGTACATATTTTTCTTAATCAGTTGGGTGCAGTTGTAGGAAAAATTACTCCTTTCTTGATTTTATCATTTCTAAGTTTATTGGCTGACTTCTTTTTAAGGACTTCCCTGGTGGCTCAGATGGTTAAATGTCTGCCTAGAATGCGGGAGACCTGGGTTCAATCCCTGGGTTGGGAAGATTCCATGGAGAAGGAAATGGCAACCCACTCCAGTATTCCTGCCTGGAGAATCCCATGGATGGAGGAGCCTGATAGGCTACAGTCCCTGGGGTTGCAAAGAGTCGAATACAACTGAGCAACTTCACTTTCACTTTCTTTTGTAAACACTGTATCGTCTCTTAAATGGGCCAAAGAACTAAATAGACATTTCTCCAAAGAAGACATACAGATGGCTAACAAACACATGAAAAGATGCTCAACATCACTCATTATCAGAGAAATGCAAATCAAAACCACTATGAGGTACCATTTCACACCAGTCAGAATGGCTGTGATCCAAAAGTCTACAAGCAATAAATGCTGGAGAGGGTGTGAAGAAAAGGGAACCCTCTTACACTGTTGGTGGGAAGGCAAACTAGTACAGCCACTATGGAGAACAGTGTGGAGATTCCTTAAAAAACTGGAAATAGAATTGCCTTACAACCCAGCAATCCCACTGCTGGGCATACACACTGAGGAAACCAGAATTGAAAGAGACACATGTACCCCAATGTTCATCGCAGCACTGTTTACAATAGCCAGGACATGGAAGCAACCTAGATGTCCATCAGCAGTTGAATGGATAAGAAAGCTGTGGTCCATATACACAATGGAGTATTACTCAGCCATTAAAAAGAATACATTTGAATCAGTTTTAATGAGGTGGATGGAACTGGAGCCTATTATACAGAGTGAAGTAAGCCAGAAAGAAAAACACCAATACAGTATGGTAACACATATATATGGAATTTAGAAAGATGGTAACAATAACCCTGTATACGAGACAGCAAGAGACACTGATGTATAGAGCAGTCTTTTGGACTCTGTGGGAGAGGGAGAGGGTGGGATGATTTGGTATAATGGCATTGAAACATGTATAATATCATATATGAAATGAGTCGCTAGTCCAGGTTCGATGCACGATACTAGATGCTTGGGGCTGGCGCACTGGGATGACCTAGAGGGATGGTACAGGGAGGGAGGAGGGAGGAGGGTTCAGGATGGGGAACATGTGTATACCTGTGGCGGATTCATGTTGATATATGGCAAAACCAATACAATATTGTAAAGTTAAAAAAAAATTTTTTCCCAATATAGAATGTCAAAGACATTCATGCTTCAGCAAAGCTCATTAGAGGGCTAATGTGTACAGACATTAGCAAGACAGCAGAGGGGGAAAAAAGGAAGATCCCACTCAATGAATATTCTGATGCTGATTTAACTAAAAGCACCTCTCCTAACAACATCTCTAAATGAAGGCGGCAGCTCAGCCTCTCAGTGCAAGTGGATACTGGGTTCCACGTCTGCCGTCACTATACTGTGCAGTGGCCTCTATTCGGGACAACAGACTCCAGCACTTGTCACTTGGTGCCAACATTTCAGTCCCTTGTTATCCAGTGAGGCACATCGTTTTGCTCCCCAGAAACAGAAACACAATGAAAAGAACTCCTCAGCCAAATATGTAATTGTGGTCCCTTGAAAAGGCATGAAGATTCTGGCAATTAGTAAATTCTACATGACAAGAATTATTAACTGCTTTGGATGCAGCCAACACACTTTTGGTAAACAGTTTTAATGGACCAGTCACAATACTCCATTCAGTCTTATTTTGACAACACTGTAATTTACAGCAATCAAGGTTGGCAGTGGACTAATAGGTCAGGCCAGCCACAGGCTGTGATTATACATTCCCAGGAACAGCAGGGAAATACCCTGGCCTGTTATTGATGTGTTCAGATAAATCAGTGCAATGCCAGCAACAGGCCTGTAGTAGGTTGTAGATGTTTTCTTTGCATGTACACATTTGTCTTTCTTTTTGGGGGGTCTTAGCGCTCCCATGTGATTAGCAGTTATTACAATAAAGGAACTATATCTTTTTTTATTTCCACCCAGCTGCTCCTGAGAGTTTTATGCACAGAATTAGAAGCTAAATAAGGGCCTTTCAGGGGGTGCAAATGGTAAAGTGGTGCAGGAGACATAAAGATGTGGGTTCAATCCCTGGATCAGGAAGATCCCCTGGAGGAGGGCATGGCGACCCACTTCAGTAGTCTTGCTTGGAGAATCCTATCGATAGAGGAGCCTGGCAGGCTACAGTCCATAGTGTTGCAGAGTTGGACATGACTGAAGTGACTTTTCATGCACGCATGCAGAAGCAAAATAAACCTAAATTGTGACTTTGAGCTAATGAAATAGTTTTGGAAATACAGTTATCAAAATGATTGTATTCAAATGAGAGTTTTCTGCTTTCAAATAGTTATCTTCAGAGATGGTACCTTTGCTTATACAAAATTTTGAATTTTTTTTTAATAATCATATATTTTCAAAGGAACAGTTTTGATATCTGCAGCTGGTCAGGAAAATTCTGTGTAGAAACTAAGTGTCACAGGATCATTCATTCTCAGTGGGGGCAATGAAGACTGGTTCTGGGGTGGAGTGAGTTAAAAAACCTCACCCTCTTTATGTATAAAGCACAGATATATACGTAGTACATAAATAAATACATAGTATATCTGTCCTATGAATATGTATTATATAATTCTTTCATATGAATGTTCAGAAAGGCAGATCTCTGGAAATACAAAGTGGATTAATGATTGTCTAGGGCTGGGGAATGAAGGTAGGGACCTGGGATGATGATTAATGCATACAGGGTTTATTTAGGAGTTGATGAAAACGTTCTTAAATTACTGTGGTATTGACTGTATAACTCTGCAAATATACTAAAGGTCATTTGTTTATACACTTTCAATGGGTGAAGTTTATGGTTTGTGAATTATATCTCAACACACACACACACCACTTCCCTCCTTGAAAACAAACTCATGATGGAGGAAGACAATTAGGAAAGAGCCTCTAAAAAGGCACTTAAGGAGCCATTTCCTTCTCCAGGGGATCTTTCTGACCCAGGGATCGAACCCAGGTCTTCTGCATTGCAGACAGATTCTTTACTGTCTGAGCCACCAGGGAAGCCCACTGGGGGAAAAAAAATGAGAAACACTGCCTTGGATCAAAAAAGTGAATTTCATCTTAAATCTCTGTATTCCCAGTACAAACATCCATGATGAGAATTCATTCTCAATTAGCCTGAACAGTTCCTGGGTTAACCCTACCCAAGTCAGACAATATCCTCTGGGCCTCATCTCTACCAGGAGGTAAGAGTTTGGAATTAGTTTTGCTGCCCAGAACCTGGTCTCTAAGAGCAGTGGGTCTGAGAAAAGATTTTAGAAGAGGCACATCTTATGGGAATCAGGAATCATGGCTGCCCTGCAGAAGTCATATTAGAAACAGTCTCCTAAAAACTAAGTTGCTTGAGACTGCTAGAAGATCCTTGAGTCTAACTCAGTGTTGCAGGGTAAGTTCTCAAGGAGACAGACTCTGAGGTGTTCAGTTAGCATGGCTTTTTTTAGGAAGTACTCTGAAAATCAACTCCTGTCAGAAAGAGGGGAAGGAAACAGGATACAGCTTTAGGGGAGATGGTGCCACGATGCAGGCTGACAACAGGTTTAGCCAGTCTCAAGAGAAGCTCTGGTCCAGGGATAGCCCTTCAGAGTTGTCGCAACAGCTGAATATAAGCCTGAAAATGTGTCTGGGTGGTACATCATAGCAGTCTCCCAACTCAGGTCCCTGACTTCAGACTATACTACAAAGCTACAGTCATCAAAACAGTGTGGTACTGGCACAAAACCACAAATATATATCAATGGAACCGAACAGAATGTCCAGAGATGAACCTATGCACCGGTGGTCACTTAACCTATGACAAAGGAGGCAAGAATATACAATGGAGAAAAGATAGTCTCTTCAATAAGTAGGGCTGGGAAAACTAGACAGCTACCTGTGAAATAATGAAATTAGAACACTCCCTGATACCATACACAAAAATAAACTCAAAATGGATTAAAGACCAAATGTAAGGCTAGATACCATAAAACTCTCAGAGAAAAATATAGGCAGAATACTTCCTGACATAAATCACAGATTTTTTGATCCACCTCCCACAGCAAAAGAGACACAGATGTATAGAAGAGTCTTTTGGACTCTGTGGGAGAGGGAGAGGGTGGGATGATTTGGGAGAATGGCATTGAAACATGTATAATATCATATAAGAAATGAATTGCCAGTCCAGGTTCAATGCAAGATACAGGATTCTTGGGGCTGGTGCACTGGGATGACCCAGAGGGATGGTACGGGAAGGAAGGTGGGAGGGGGGTTCAGGATGGGGAACATGCATACACCAGTGGCCGACTCATGTTGATGTATGGCAAAACCAATAAAATATTGTAAAGTAAAAAAAAAAAAGAAAGAAAGAAAATAAAAACAAAAATAAACAAATGGGATCTAATTAAACTTAAAAACTTTTGCACAGCAAAAGAAACCATAAACAAAATAAAAAGGCAGTCTTCAGAATGGGAGAAAATATTTGCAAATGAAGCAACTGACAAGGGATTAATTTCCAAAATACACAAACAACTCATGCTTCTCAATATTAAAAAAAAAAAGAAACAAACAAACCCAATCTAAAAACCTAAATAAATGTTTCTCCAAAGAAGACATACAGATGGCCAAAAAACACATGAAAAGATGCTCAACATCACTAATTATTAGAGAAATATGAATCAAAACCTCAATGAGGTATTACCTCACACAGGTTAGAATGGCCACCATTAAAAAATCTATAAAGAATAAATGCTGGAGAAGGTGTAGAGAAAAGGGAACACTTTTACAGTGTTAGTGGGAATGTAAATTGGTGGATAAACACCAATTTTAAACAAATAATAACAAAAAATAACAAAATAAATAGCTACCATGGAGAACAGTATAGAAATTCCTCTAAAAACTAAAAATAGAACTACGATACAACCCAGCAATCCCATTCTTAGGCATATATCCAGAGAAAACCAGAATTCAAAAGGTGCATGCACCTGATGTCCACTGCAGCAGGAGTTACACTAGCTGGGACATGGAAGCAACCTAGATGTCCATCAACAGAGGAATGGATAAAGAAGAGATGGGACACATGCACAATGGCATATTACTCAGCCATAAAAAGGAATGAAATAATGCCATCTGCAGAGCTGTGGACTGACCTGAAGATTGTCATGCAGAGTGAAGTGAGTCAGAAAGAGAGAAACAGATATCATGTGGTATCACTTGTCTGTGGATCTACAAAAATGATACAGATGAATTTATCTGCAAAGCAGAAACAGAGTCACAGATGTAGAAAACAAACTTATGATTACCAAGGGGGAAATGGGGTGGGATGGATTAGGAGACTGGGCTTGACATGTACACTACTATGCATAAAATAGATAACTAATGAAGACCTACCGTGTAACACAGGGGACTCTACTCAGTGCTCTGTGGGGACCTAAATGAGAAGGAAACCTAACAAAGAGTGAGTATATGTAGACATATACCTAATTCACTTTGCTGCACAGCTGAATTCTTCTTTAGATAGTACTTTATAAGCTATGAAAAGCAATAGCATTACTTATAATCAAGAATCACTTTAAACACAAAGGTCTTATCCAAATGGATCAGATTACTCCTTTATCCACCAGACTTAATTCTAATCAACTTCCTGTGGCTTTCTCCTGAATCAAATATTTTCCATTTCTCTGACGGTGAGTCTAAGAGGAATTCTAAGATACTGTGGTCAATAATAGCATTATTATGGCAACCATGTGGCTTCCCAAGGAAGCTCATAAGAAGTCAACAACCATCAATATATTCTGGCCTATTGGTTTTACAAAGTCATTTATTTTCTAGTCATTCCTTAGGTCACTGACTGAAATACACATAGGGAAGCACAGCAAGGCCCCTGGAGACTCCAGCACCCTTGGAGAAAGCAGAGGTCTATTTCTACTACAGACTCTGGTAGCAAAAGTCCTGGAAGTTCTAGGTCCCCTGGTGACCCAAAGAAAATTAAAGCCTGTGAAGAATACCGTTGGTAGCTTGATAGGGATTGCATTTAATCTATAAACTGCTTTGGGTAGTATACACAATGGAGTATTACTCAGCCATTAAAAAGAATACATTTGAATCAGTTCTAATGAGGTGGATGAAACTGGAGCCACAGAGAATACAGAGTGAAGTAAGCCAGAAAGAAAAACACCAATACAGTATACTAACGCATATATATGGAATTTAGAAAGATAGTAACAATAACCCTGTATACGAGACAGCAAAAGAGACACTGATGTATAGAACAGTCTTTTGGACTCTGGGAGAGGGAGAGGGTGGGATGATTTGGGAGGACGGCATTGAAATATGTATAATATCATATATGGAACGAGTCGCCAGTCCAGGTTCAATGCACGATACTGGATGCTTGGGGCTGGTGCACTGGGACGACCCAGAGGGATGGTATGGGGAGGGAGGAAGGAGGAGGGTTCGGGATGGGGAACACATGTATACCTGTGGCAGATTCACTTTGATATATGGCAAAACCAATACAATATTGTAAAGTTAAATTAAATTAAATTAAAAAGAAAATTAAAGCCTGGAAGTATTTCATGATCTCCTAGCCTATGGATTTCTAGTCATACTTGGAGAATCAGATCAGATTAACTGTGGGGAAATGCAACACTATTTGAATTTATGTGACTAATAGTACACGTCCCAAACCTTCATCAGGTCTGAATAGATGGATGATTTGAGAGGCTTCTCCAAGTGGCAAGTACATTGCCTATCATTCCAGGTAGAGTGACTCTCCTTTAGTTTTAGTCTGAAACATAAGTTCTGGTAAATGTTTGGCAAGCCAGCTTTTGGGTAGGTGGGACAGCCTTGATTTGTTCCCAATGGTTTAACAATGGACCAGCAAAAAATCCTGAAGATTTTTCAATTAGCTGTCGTGAGCCTGAGTATGTAAGATCCAGGTCATTCCAGGCAGGTAGGTATCTGACCAGATGAGAGGAATATCTTGTAAGAATGGAAAACAAACAAGATAGGATACTGGGAGGTGGGAAATGCAGAAAACAGGCCACTGTGCACCTCACCCCCGGTCACTTTGGATTGGTTAATGAGGAGGATGGGTGAGGGGGCTGATGAAGTATGAATAACCCCGGTGTCCCTTTTAACCCCTGGGCTCACCTCACTCCAGTTGCCCACCGTCCAGTCTGATGGACATAGGATGTCTCTGTTGCAGGACACGAGGGTCTTGGGCTTCAGCAGATGCTGGCAGTCTTGAGCGGGGAGAGCTTGCTCATCCGAGCCCATGGTCTGGATGCACAGCACCGTTCGCTTCTTCTCTCCATGAGGCCCACATGTTGCAGAACATGCTTCCCACTCTCCTGCCCACCACCTGCAGACACACATGGACATGTGAGAAAAGATCAGCCCAAGTCGATACACATGCCCTTCAACCACTGGATAGAAATCCAGAGCAGAAACGCTGATTACAGGGTTGGGAGGTCCCTGAAGATGTTTCAGCCCAGTAGAGGGCGCTCTGCAGACAGGGCCATGGCTAGCTTGTTCAATCACAGCTAAGGAACTCCGCAGAACACTTGACATAAATAGATGATAAGTAAGCATCTCTTTAAATGAAAAAACGACCCTCCCACCAAATCCTCTCTCTTCTCAGACAAGAAAATTGAGGTCCTGTTTTCTATTGTGAAACCTCAAGCAAGTTTAAGCCTTACTCTCCACATCTGTTGAATGGATGTAACAATATTGACTTTAGATGAGTGTCATTCATGTACTGAAATACCAATTTATGTACAGTGCACAGTACAGAGCCTGACATTATACAAGCTCAATCATTTGTAATTGTAATTATTGTTTTAACTGCTGCTATCTGGGGAGGCCTTACAAATAGCTGTGAAAAGAAGAGAAGCGAAAAGCAAAGGAGAAAAGGAAAGATATAAACATCTGAATGCAGAGTTTCAAAGAATAGCAAGAAGAGATAAGAAAGCCTTCTTCAGCGATCAACGCAAAGAAATAGAGGAAAACAACAGAATGGGAAAGACTAGGGATCTCTTCAAGAAAATCAGAGATACCCAGGGAACATTTCATGCAAAGATGGGCTCAATAAAGGATAGAAATGGTATGGACTTAACAGAAGCAGAAGATATTAAGAAGAGGTGGCAAGAATACACAGAAGAACTGTACAAAAAAGAGCTTCACGACCCAGATAATCATGATGGTGTGATCACTGACCTAGAGCCAGACATCCTGGAATGTGAAGTCAAGTGGGCCTTAGAAAGCATCACTACAAACAAAGCTAGTGGAGGTGATGGAATTCCAGTGGAGCTATTCCAAATCCTGAAAGATGATGCTGTGAAAGTGCTGCACTCAATATGCCAACAAATTTGGAAAACTCAGCAGTGGCCACAGGACTGGAAAAGGTCAGTTTTCATTCCAATCCCAAAGAAAGGCAATGCCAAAGAATGCTCAAACTACCGCACAATTGCAGTCATCTCACACGCTAGTAAAGTAATGCTCAAAATTCTCCAAGGCAGGCTTCAGCAATATGTGAATCATGAACTTCCTGATGTTCAAGCTGGTTTTAGAAAAGGCAGAGGAACCAGAGATCAAATTGCCAACATCCGCTGGATCATGGAAAAAGCAAGAGAGTTCCAGAAAAGCATCTATTTCTGCTTTATTGACTATGCCAAAGCCTTTGACTGTGTAGATCACAACAAACTGTGGAAAATTCTGAAAGAGATGGGAATACCAGACCACCTGATCTGCCTCTTGAGAAATCTGTATGCAGGTCAGGAAGCAACAGTTAGAACTGGTCATGGAACAACAGACTGGTTCCAAATAGGAAAAGGAGTACGTCAAGGCTGCATATTGTCACCATGTTTATTTAACTTATATGCAGAGTACATCATGAGAAATGCTGGACTGGAAGAAACACAAGTTGGAATCAAGATTGCTGGGAGAAATATCAATAACCTCAGATATGCAGATGACACCACCCTTATGGCAGAAAGTGAAGAGGGGCTAAAAAGCCTCTTGATGAAAGTGAAAGTGGAGAGTGAAAAGGTTGGCTTAAAGCTCAACATTCAGAAAATGAAGATCATGGCATCTGGTCCCATCACTACATGGGAAATAGATGGAGAAACAGTGGAAACAGTGTCAGACTTTCTTTTTCTGGGCTCCAAAATCACTGCAGATGGTGACTGCAGCCATGAAATTAAAAGACGCTTACTCCTTGGAAGGAAGGTTATGACCAACCTAGATAGCATATTCAAAAGCAGAGACATTACTTTGCCAACAAAGGTTCGCCTAGTCAAGGCTAGGGTCTTTCCTGTGGTCATGTATGGATGTGAGAGCTGGACTGTGAAGAAGGCTGAGCGCCAAAGAATTGATGCTTTTGAACTGTGGTGTTGGAGAAGACTCTTGAGAGTCCCTTGGACTGCAAGGAGATCCAACCAGTCCATTCTGAAGGAGATCAGTCTTGGGATTTCTTTGGAAGGAATGATGCTAAAGGTGAAACTCCAGTATTTTGGCCACCTCATGCGAAGAGTTGACTCATTGGAGAAGACTCTGATGCTGGGAGGGATCGAGGGCAGGAGGAGAAGGGGATGACAGAGGATGAGATGGCTGGATGGCATCACTGACTCGATGGATGTGGGTCTGGGTGACCTCCGGGAGTTGGTGATGGACAGGGAGGCCTGGCGTGCTGCAGTTCATGGGGTTGCAAGGAGTCGGACACGACTGAGCGACTGATCTGATCTGATCTGATTGACTAAAAGAACCCAATTAGAATCTAAGTCTCCTGGCTCGTAACTGAATATTTTTATGTTTCAATATGATGCACTTAATTAATTTTCAATTATGTAGAAGATGATCATCAGTCAGGGGCATTGTCATTACTCTCTCCCTCCTCCATCTCCTTCAGTCTACCTGTGAATATTCTCACTGGTCGCTTTAAAAGAAAGAAGTAGGAAAAGAAGAAATGTATTAAATAAGATAATCTCTTGTTTTTTGTCAACGGTTCTTGATAAGTTGAATAGTTGAAACTGTTCGCTAAATTAATATTCTGGATTCTCTAGGGAAAAAGGAAGATGTGTGATTTTCCTCTACCTGCTATCATGGTTGATTGCCTCAAGGTTCTAGGATGCGGGGCCCTGTGGTTACACTGAAGTCACTTTTGAAAGTGCCAAGGAACCCTCTTCAGAGCCGTCTCTTTTCCTCCTTCTTCATCATTGTCCAAATCTTCCTCAGTATCAAATAGAGAACAGGGGTCTTGACCCAGTGCACTTTGGGTCCACCATTGCTTAGATATGTAGTCTGCTTATTCATCCCTCCATGCAGGAATAAAATAGAATATTTGTTTTTCATGGGAAAACAGTACAACATGTGAATTCCTTTATTCTTAACTTTAAGGAAATCTTCTGACCTTGAGATAGTATCAAATTTTGAAGTAGGTTAAACTGTGTACTACTACTTATGTCTACAAAATATTAGTTTATTTGAGTAGAACTTCTTTGATTCTCATATTTTTAATCTCTGGTTAAATATATTAGAAGAAAGCTTTTCTTCAATTCTATTATGTTCTTCAGTTAGTAAGTATTTAAGATTACTTGGCAATGGCAACCCACTCCAGTACTCTTGCCTGGAAAATCCCATGAACAGAGGAGCCTGGAAGGCTGCAGTCCATGATGTCACTGAGGGTCGAACACAACTGAGCGACTTCACTTTCACTTTTCACTTTCATGCGTTGGAGAAAGAAATGGCAACCCACTCCAGTGTTCTTGCCTGGAGAATCCCAGGGGCAGGGGAGCCTGGTAGGCTGCCGTTTATGGGGTCACACAGAGTTGGATACGACTGAAGTGACTTAGCAGCAGCAGCAGCAGCATTTAGTCCCTGGTATTTAACATCTGGTCATCTTGTGTAGATAAAGAGCTAATGTTGGGACCATATGATGTGACACCAAATAAATGCCCTCTGTGTTAATCCAATTACTCTGTCCTACCTCTGACATTTCTATGGGAGGCCAGACACACTATCAAATAAATCAAATGCCATTCTGGAAGGGCCTTAATGTGAGCTGACTGAAAGTCCAATTTATCTAACTACTCACTACAAGGCTTTTAGCTATGTTACTAAAAGATGATAATAGATTTCCTTGTTTCTCTTTCTGAAGCTGCCTTCACAGACTCCTGGGGACATCTTGCATAAGTTTGCTTCTAGTTTAAGGTGAAATCCACCTTCTTTATTTCCCTGTAAAGGTCTTCCAGGCCCAGGACTCAGGAGCTATTGCCAAACTGTTCTCTGTTGTCCAGCTCATTCGTTTTGGTGTCTGCCATAATCCCACCTCTTCGAGGAGATTTATAAAAGAATCTTGTTTTATATTTATATTTATAGGGGATTTATAACAGAAGATTGTTTACATGCTCTGAGTGATAGCTGAGAAGCACAGTATAACATTCCAAGAACTCAGTAGGACAACAGGCCCAGATCACACATTTATTCACCACCCCCGCAAGGCAAACTTTCTCATTTAATCGGCATAAAATCAACAACAATCTAATCCAACTTTTTCTGTTTTTGCTATTAATTTTTCTCTTGCCAGAATGTCCATATCTGTCACACCTAAAGTACAAGTGGATAACTGATCATGCATTGTCTTCTACTGTATTTTTTTTCTGTCTCTATAATTAGTCAATCTGAACATTTCAGGTACTAGGTAAAAGTCCTAAGGACCTGGCCTATATCAGTGATTCTCACTGTATCATCACTTGGGGATCTTTAAAAAGGTATCAGCTATCAGTTCAGGCCCCCTTGCTATATTGGATGGCTAGAATCTCTTGAGGTTACGGCCAAAGCATCAGTGTTAAGAATTCCTTGATGACTTTCATATGGAGTCAGGATTAAAAACCACTGGTGTTATGGTGGGCTTCCCAGGTGGCATTAGCAGTAAAGAACCTGCCTGCCAATGTAGGAGACATGGGTTTGATCCCTGGGTTGGAAAGATCCTCTGGAGGAGGGCATGGTAGCCCACTCCAGTATTCTTGCCTGGAGAATCCCATGGACAGAGGAGCATGGCAGGCTACAGTCCATAGGGTTGCACAGAGTTGGGCATGACTGAAGTGACTTAGCACACATGCATGGTGTTATGACATCAGATAAATGAATTTGATTGTTTATCTTGCAATTTTTTCTATAAAGAATGGACTCTGTAGATTTAGTATGCTATTAGGACAAAGATTAGTACAAAGATAGTAGTTATAAAAATTGATATTTTAAAGGAAATTTCTAGTCTAAGCAAGAGTTTAAAAAAATTCAGATTAAGACTTATAGTTTTCTGAGTAATGAGGATTAGAAAGTTTAATTTTGTATTTTATTGGCTTATGGGCAGTCAGAACTTCCTGAGAAAGCACTGGTATGGGTGTGGGTGGAAGATACAGATCCTTCTGTTTGAAGGATGTCCAAAGTACAGTAAGCTTTTCCAAGGTAACTATAAGCTCTTTGAGGGTCTTGAAACACACACACATACATTTCTATATCTTACATAATTCATACTAAAATTACAGTATGCGTCACTGATCTTTGTAACAGTGTAGCCACATTCTCACTGTATCCTTTCATCCCCTGATTATCTCTGGTTTTCTTGTTATTCCCCACTCACACCATGCTCATTCCTCTCCCCACTCTCATGGACTTTCCCAGTCTTAATGACCCCTTTCTTGTCATTTATGCCTTTGAACTGTGGTGCTGGAGAACACTCTTGAGAGTCCCTTGGATAGCAAGGAAATAAAGCCAGTCAATCTTAAAGGAAATCAACCCTGAATATTCACTGGAAGGACTGATGCTGAAGCTGAAGCTCCAAGACTTTGGCCCCATCCGATGTGAAGAGCTGACTCATTGGAAAAGACCATGAAGCTGGGAAAGATTGAAGGCAGGAGGAGAAGGGGACAACAGAGGATGAGATGGTTGGATGGCATCACTGACTCGATGGACATGAGTTTGAGCAAGCTCTGGGAGTTGGTGATGGACAGGGAAGCCTGGCATGCTGCAGTCCATGGGGGTCACACAGAGTTGGACATGATTGAGTCACTGAACAATAACAGATTGGTGTTTCTCAGCCAGTGGAGATTCCCACAGCCACTTCCCCAGGGGACATTTGGGAATGTTTGAAGGCATTTTTGGTTGTCACAAATGATGGGGGGAGGTGTACTCTTGGAATCTAGTGGATAGCGAACATGGATGCTGAGGAATATTCTACAAGGCACAGGACAGCCCCCACAGCAAAGAATCATCCAGCCCAAAATGGCTCTAGTTGGCAAGCTGAGAAACCTGGATTTAAATCATGAAGCATTCTTTTTGCACAGAAACCTACATGCAGCTGCCAGGCTGGAAAGACCTGTAATAGGAGTTTATGGAGCATTTAAATATACAGAGCACCAGCACAGCTGGAGCCTGGCAGAAGTTTGCTTTCCTGTAAACCAAAGTGCAGAGAGAAGTCATAGAGAGAAGAGATTCAAATGACCTCTTTCTGGAGTCAGATACACTTTCAATTCCAAAGAATTTCTTTCTTGACAGGCTACTCCATCCTGGAGTGTGCCATGCAAACTTTCATTCTGGAAGCCATTGATGATATAACACAGATTTCTTACATTAAGATTAACAGAAGCTTTTTAGCAAATCTTTTTTTAAAAATCTGTCTTAAGTATCCAGTTGGGAAAGAACACAGAAGGTCCAAATTGGGTATAGAAACAAATTATTACTGAAGGACAATAATCCAGAAATAAAAAGATTAAATCTTGCATATGAAATCATTTTAGGAGCAGAAATGACAGTCCTGAACAATGGTATGAAGTTTTCAGATAGCATGAAAATTAGGTGACAGAGGAAGACGTTACAACTTGAAATTCATATCTAAGGAAACTACTGGACTAGTCTTTCAAAAACAAATAACTCTTTAAAAAAGCAAGTTAACTTAATTTCCTTTCTTTAATCCCCTTGTGAGTTTGCAGGCATGATTTAGCTTTGAAGTTAGTTTCTGCTTGTTAATAACTTTTTCATTGTGTTTTAACGTGTGAGAAATATTTTAAACTTGGATTTCTGATTTCAGCACCGAAACGTGCTCATCCTGAGATCCTGGGCAGCAGCACGGTGTACTAGCACCAGCACAGAACACTCAGTAGCTTCATCCAGGTTCAAATCTAGACCCTACCACTTCTGCCAAGTGATTTGCGAAGAATCTGAGGCTTTAGTGTCCTCATCTGTGCAAAGGCATAAAAGTATCTACCAATAAGAGTTTCGAACATGAATAAATCACTTGGCAACATGGAAAAGGCTTGAAGTAGAGTGGGTTCTCAATTCAGAATCCATACTCCTTGGTATTTATCTAAAGGAGCTGAAAACTTTTTGTTCACACAAAACCCCACGTAGGGATGTTTACGGTAGCTTTATTCATAATTCCCAAAACTTGGATACAACCAAGATGTCCTTCAGAAGGTGAACTGATAAACTGTGGTCCATCCAGATAATGGAATAATATTCACACAGAAAAGAAATGAGCTATCAAGCCATGAAAAGACATGGAGAAACCTTAAATGTGTATTATTAAGTGAAAGAAGACAATCTGAAAAGGTTATATACTGTACGATTCCCACTATCTGAAATTCTGGAAAAGACAAAACTATAAAGGTGGTAAAAAGACCAGTGGTTGCCAAAGGAAAGAGGTAGAGATGAACAGGCAGAGCATGGAGGATTTTTAGATAGTGAAAATACCCTGCATGGTAACATAACAATGGGTAATGTCATTATATATTTGCCAAAACCCATGGAATGTATGTACATCACCAAGAGTGAGAACCCTATGCTAAACTATGGACTTTGGGAAATTATGATATGTCAGTGTAGGTTTATCAATAAATAAGTAAATAAAGTATAATAGAAAAGTAAAACAGTAGGTTCTGAAAATTGTTAGTAACCTCTACCTCATTACCATCTGGGGATAATATCTACCCTCTACCTCCTGACTTTATCATGAATCTTTTGGGAAGCTGAAACACAATAATAAATAAGAAGGACTTCTATAAATTATCCATTATGTTGGAATGGCACCCCACTCCAGTACTCTTGCCTGGAAAATCCTATGGACGGAGGAGCCTGGTGCAGGCTACTGTCCATGGGGTCGCTAAGAGTCAGACATGACTAAGCGACTTCACTTTCACTTTTCACTTTCATGCATTGGAGAAGGAAATGGCAACCCACTCCAGTGTTCTTGCCTGGAGAACCCCAGGGATGGGGGAGCCTGGTGGGCTGCCGTCTATGGGGTCACACAGAGTTGGACACGACTGAAGTGACTTAGCAGCAGCAGCAGCATGTTGGAATACTTCATGACATTCTATTTAACATCATATGCTACTTCAGTGCAGTAGGAAATGGCAACCCATTCCAGTATTTCTTTCTTAAAAAATTTATTTACTAAATTAATTCATTTTAATTGGAGGATAATTACTTTATAATATTGTCATGGTTTTTGCTTGCCTGGATAATTTCATGGACAGAGGAGCCTGGCAGGCTACAGTTGGACATGACTGAGCACACAACACATGCTACTTTAGAATGCATTTTCAGAAATTGTACCTGTTATGTTCTGTATATACTTAACATCTTCAGGAGTAAAAATCTCTGACCTTAGATAGTCTTACCTATTTCATCAAAATGAACTGCATAATAGAAGTACTACAGGTAAATTTGCTAGTTGTTACTTTTGAGAAAGACTTTAGTCCTGAGGCATTAAATAAACCAATACAGATACAGCAAAAGGAATATGAAAAAAATATATATATAATATGAAGACAAATAAATGTTAAAAAAGAACTTTCAATAAAGTTAGCTGCTGCTGCTGTTAAGTCATTTCAGTCACATCCGACTCTGTGCAACTCCACAGATGGCAGCCCACTGGGCTCCTCTGTCCCTGGGATCCTCCAGGCAAGAATACTGGAGTGGGTTGCCATTTCCCTTCTCCAACGCATGTATGCATGCGAAGTTGCTTCAGTCGTATCTGACTCTGTGCGACCTTATGGACAGCAGCCGACCAGGCTCCTATGTCCATGGGATTCTCTAGGCAAGAACACTGGAGTGGGTTGCCATTTCCTTCTCCTATAAAGTTAGCTATCTGGGGTCAAGAGATCAGTCCTGAGTATTCTTTGGAAGGAATGATGCTAAAGCTGAAACTCCAGTACTTTGGCCACCTCATGCGAAGAGTTGACTTATTGGAAAAGACTCTGATGCTGGGAGGGATTGGGGACAGGACGAGAAGGAGACGACAGAGGATGAGATGCTGGATAGTATCACTGACTCGATGGGCCTGAGTCTGAGTGAACTCCGGGAGTTGGTGATGGACAGGGAGGCCTGCTGCTGCTGCTGCTGCTAAGTCGCTTCAGTCGTGTCCGAATCTGTGCGACCCCATAGACGGCAGCCCACCAGGCTCCCATCCCTGGGATTCTCCAGGCAAGAACACTGAAGTGGGTTGCCATTTCCTTCTCCAATGCATGAAAGTGAAAAGTGAAAGTGAAATCGCTCAGTCGTGTCTGACCCTCAGCGACCCCATGGACTGCAGCCTTCCAGGCTCCTTTGTCCGTGGGATTTTCCAGGCAAGAGTATTGGAGTGGGGTGTGCCTGGTGTGCTGCAATTCACGGGGTTGCAAAGAGTCGGACCCGACTGAGCGACTGAACTGAACTGAACCCATCCCAATACAGGTATCATAAATTTTAAACATAAATGTATGTATGCATCTAAGTATGTGTGTGTGACCTTGGGTATAAAAACAAAACCAAAGGCAGACATTCTACCTTCACGTTAAAAAAATGCTACTGGGATCTTTAATATCCCTCTCCAAAGGCTGTGCTTTAGCTTGAGGTCTGAACTGGGTAAATTCAGGCTTGATCTGCTACTTTTAGGGTCTTTAAGGACCACAAGCTGGAGCCTAGGCATTAATCATGTACAGAAATTCAAGAAACTCAGACCTTGGGAAATGGATATCCGAGGGAAATCAAAACAAAACCAAAAAATGCTACTAAATAATAATAATTTAATAATAAAAATTTTAAAAGAGTTGTTAAATTGCATGTGCTTTGTTCTTCTTTAAGCATTATCTTCAAATTGTTTGGAGGGAATTGGAGGAAATTATGTTTCCAACACAACAGCAGAAATTGGGCATAAGATGTATTGTTTTCCTCCCCTGAAGTGCAATGATGTGCAGTGGCAGAAGCAGTAGCTACAAAAATAATCATCAGCTCCCCAAGAAAACCTGAGCACTGGATGTGACATTTGTACTGAGTGGGATAGCACAGTGACTGCCCGGTAGCCTATTACCTATTTGTGGCCACCAACACTTCCATCCTAGATGGTGATACCAGACGTTCATTACTGATTTTGTGACAGGAAGCTGTGGAATCGGTCCATTTAAAAATTTTGTGCTGAATCTTTTTGCATTAGTGTACTCAGCTTAGGAAGCATTCCAGAGAAAAGCCCAAAATATCATTTACCTTGGAGCTTTTCAGGTGGCGCTAGTGGTAAAGAATCTGCCTGCCAGTGCAGGAGACTAGACGTAAGTGATTTGGGTTTGATTCCTGGGTCAGGAAGATCCCCTGGAGGAGGGCATGGCAACCCACTCCAGTATTTTTTGCCTGGAGAAGCCCATGGACAGAGGAGCCTGGTGGACTACAGTCCACAGGGTTGCAAAGAGTCACATGACTGAAGCTACTTAGCATGCACATCATTTATTTTGTTCTAACAATGCTGCTCTTAGAAATGCAAGCTAAAGCAATGTCAATTAACCACAGAGCTCCAAAGAGGACAGGGGCCATGGACAGTGACCAGGTCCCTGGACAAGGAATCCAGATGCTTGACTGTGGTCCCAGCCCTGACAACAGCTCTGTCTTGCTGGTGCACATGTCTCATATTGCTCCCCTGGCTGTAAGCTTCCTTAGGAAGTGACATATTTGTGCTACTTGTGCTATTCTAAAAAATCCTGAGAAAGCTCGAGTTATTTATTTTCCAAGCTTTTGTGCTTCTGTGACTTGGTGAAGAGATTGCCTCTCCTCTCCCTTGCTTTTACATTGTGTGTGCGCGTGTGTGCTCAGTTGTGTCCGACTCTTTGTGACCCATAGACTGCAGCAGGCCAGGCTCCTCCATCCACGGAATTCTCCAGCCAAGAATACTGGGATGGATTGTCATGCCCTCCTCCAGGGGATCTTCCCGACCGGGGATCAAATCTGCATCTCCTGCATCTCCTGTATTGGCAGGCTGATTCTTTACCACTGAGCAACCGGGAAGCTCCCACTTTACATTATGCTGCATTAATTAGTACACTGCTTGTGTTACTTTCCTTTGGCTGCTGTAAAACCAGTCACCACAAACTTGGTGGCAAAAACAAAAGAAAACTAGTTTCTTATATCTCTGGAGGCCAGATAGACAAGTCAGCATTGCTGGGATGAAGTGAAGGTGTTGGCAGGGCTGCACTCTTTGGAGGCTCTAGGGAAGATCCACTCCTTCCATCTTCAGTCTGTGGTGGCTGCCAGCACTCCCTGGCTTGTGGCCCGTCACTCCAGTGTCTTCAAATCTTTCTGTTCCACCTTCATATTGTTTCTCCTGTGTGTGTGTGTGTGTGTGTGTGTGTGTGTGTGTGTGTGTGTGTGTGAAGTTTCCCTCTGCTTCTATAAGGATACTATGATGGAATTTAGGGTCCAAACCAATAATTCAGCATAACTTGCCCATTTCAAGATCCTTCAACTTAATTACCTCTTCAAAGGCCTTTTCTCCAAATAAGGTAACACTTGCCAGTTCCAGGGACCAGGAAGTGGATATCGTGGAGGCTAGTTTATAAGCTACTACATGACTCCCTTTAGGGCCAACCTCCAGTCCCCAGAGCTCAGCCTGTATCACTTGGAACTCCTCTGTCGATGCTCCTCCTCTGTGTCTACCAGGCTCCAGCCTCAGCTCATCTCCCATCCATTAGCCTCTGGACTCTGGCCCCAGTATCCATCTCCTTCTAGCACTGGTGGTATCTTATAGGATGACTTTCAACAAGAAAATTCTGGTAGTTAGAGTGCAGAGATAGATAAAGATAACCACCCTTATGGGAACTGAATTCTGAAAATAGTGAGGCCAAGACTTTAGTTACAGGTGAATAAGAAAATGTCAGATATGGACTGATGACTCTTCTCAAACAGAGAGTGGCTACCAAATCCACTGTCTTCTCTGACTATGCTGCTTTTATGGACACAACTAATATCCCCATCTCTCTCGGTCTCAGCAGGTGAGCACCTGCATCGGCATCTTTCAGTGCCCACTAACCTAGCACAGGGCTTGCTTTGCCTTAGACACAAATCAAGGGAGGGGAGAGGTACATGTCTGTCTTTGAGGGGTCTGCTGCATGTCGACCCACTGCAGCCTTACAGCTAGTCAGCCTTGAGTTTTAGGAGCTCTGCCTGGAGCCAGGTACTGAGACATAGCTTTTATTATATCACAAAAATCACAGTGCTCAGTACATGTAACTGTAACATGGTTATCATTGCCATCATACCTCTCGTGGAAAATAATGAATGTTTAACAAAGATTTGCCAGTAATATTAAGGAAGGCCCAGGTAGAATAAATAAAATAATAAAAATGTCCCTGAACCCTAGGGCCAAAGTTAGACTCAGGAACTAAACAGCTGTGGTTTTAAGAAGGTAGCCACTCACCAGAAAGGGTGGCATTGAAAAGTGAGGCAAGCATCCCAGGGTGTGTGTGGTGGTTGGCAGCTGGTGAGGGCAAAAGGAAGTGGCTGGTGAGAGTCATTGACTTTGATGGAGATAAACATGATGGAAGCAGGTAAACTCCACAAAAAGATAGGCTATTGATGAGATAAGGCAAGCAATAAGAAAGATTCCTCTTTCCAGGCTCATTCTTCCCTGAGAAGGATCTATAGAAACTGCAATGATTACATCCGAAACCTAGTGGGGCCTGATCCTCCCCTCAAGTCCCTAGTTCTTCCCAGTGAAAGAGTTATGGGAGGGACTTCCCTGGTGGTCCAGTGGCTAAGACTTCACCTTCCAGTGTAGAGGGTGTGGGTTCGAACCCAGCTTGCAGAACTAAGATCCCACATACCCTGTGGCCCAAAATCCGAAACCTAACAAAGGCAACATTGTAACAAACTCAATAAAGACATAAGGGTAGAGCCACAGCGAGGGGAGGGGACAGTGGTGCCTCTGTCCTCTCTCGGTGGAGATGGGGTCCAGCTCTGAACCTCACAGCCCACCTTCCACCCAGAAGAAACCCCAGAACTGGACAGAGAATCAACCTGACTCTGAGATGAGAACACCCTGGCCTCTGGGACCTCCCTGCCTGAGACCAGAAGAAACTGACACTGTCTGCCTTAGCTGAGCTGTCTAGATGCTTCTTTTTGACCTAGTTATTTGGCATTTATCCCATTCTTTCAGCTCTTCTTTAGAATTCTGCCTGTCACTTGGTAGATTTATTATGCCAACCAGTCCCTTCCTGTTAAACTAAACTCTTCTTAATGTGTCTTCTTGGGACTGGAATGAATGCCTGATGGGATCTGCAAATGAAATACATCTCTGTTTATGGACACGAGGGAATGAAAACACTCCCCACAATTAATTCTTTATTTCCTTCCCTCCCTTCTTTTTTCTTTTTCTTCCTCTCCTCTACCCCTCTTTCTCTCTCTCTTTAACAAACGCCCCTCATAATAACATCCCAGCTGCCTTCTAGAAACTTGAATCTATATGATTCGGAGAAGATGAATACCTCTATTAAGAGCAGTTTTCAACCAAGGGTGATTTTGCCCCTAGAAGACATTTGGCAAACTTTGGAGACATTTATGGTTGTCACAACCTGGACGAGGAAGATGAAATGCTACGAACTTCTAAATGGACACAAGGCCAGGGATGCTACTAAACATGTGACAGCCCCCAACAACAAAGAATTATCCAGCCCCAAATGTCAACAGTGCTGAGATTGAACAAGCCTGGTCTGTAAGTCCACTTTTCAAGGCAGTGGTCCAAAAGTGTCAGCATATTCTCTATAAGCTACTATTGCACTGGTTGGTAAAGTGCTCTTGGAAAAGCCAAACCAATTAGCTAAAGAATTTTGGGATGATCTACACATCATTCTGTTCAACAGTGCTTTGGGACTTAAGTCTTACCAAGTAATTAAATATAGATCATACGAGCTTTGTAAGAAATACTGTTCTCTGGGGAGAAAATGTTCCCCACTCATACCTTGTCACAGGTTCTAACAGCATAGCCACAGAAACCTGTGACAGCTTGCCTATATTTATTCTAATAATGAAGCCATCCAGCCCTCCCCCATCACTGAGCCCTTGATTACTATGAAATCAGACACCATGGTAGGTAGACACACAGAGCTCGAGCTATTACCAACAGTTACCTGGGTGGACAATCCTTTTCATGACACTTCTTCTGTCTCCCATTGGGTTGTGTTTCTGGGTCACAGAACGTAGCTTTCACTATCCCACGACCCTTCTTCACGCAATGGGCAGTCTGGCGGCGGATACCTGGGGGTTTAACAGAAAGGTTCACACATATTAAACCCGAGCCCACATTCTTAGTGTCAGATGAGGCCCCTGATCATGCCTATAACTGATGAGAAAGTTATCCATAAAGTATTTGGTCTTTATTTTTATTTTCTTAAAGATTTTTTTTTTTTTTTTTTTTTGATGTGGACCATTTTTTAAAAGTCTTTATTGAATTTGTTATATTACTACTTCTGTTCTATGGTTTGGCCTTTTAGCCATGAAGCATGTGGAATCTTAGTTCTCCAACCAGGGATCAAATCCACATCTCCTGCATTGGAAGGTGAAGTCTCAACCAGTGGACCATCAGGGAAGTCCAGAGTATTTGGTTTTTAAAGTAGGAATGGAGACCTCTTTAACTCTGCTTATGCTGCTGAACACAATGGGTGAAAAATATCTTCCTAAGTAAGCACCACAGATGATATAGGCAAATTAATATGTAATCTAGTATACAGATTCCACTCTAGCTGTGGAGACAAGACTAACATACATATGCCAAATAAAACACAAAATGAGATTTAAATACTGAAAGCAGATGCCATCACCAGCTGTTGCAACACAATCTGACTTATTTCATTTAATAAAAGAAGAGAGGAATGGGAGCTTTATATTAGTTGGGGCTTGTAAACTCTGAAAGACAGGAATAAAATTCAAAATAATGTTGTGAAGTTGAGAGGTTATTTTTAAAAATTTTTAAATTATTATTATTATTATTTTTACTTTACAATATTGTATTGGTTTTGCCACACATCAACATGCATCCGCCATGGGTGTACACGTGTTCCCCATCCTGAACCCCCTTCCCACCTCCCTCCCCGTACCATCCCTCTGGGTCATCCCAGTGCACCAGCCCCAAGCTTCCTGTATCCTGCATTGAACCTGGACTGGCGATTCATTTCTTATATGATATTATACATGTTTTAATGCCATTATCCCAAATCATCCCCCCTCCCTCTCCCACAGAGTCCAAAAGACTGTTCTATACATCTGTGTCTTTTTTGCTGTCTCGCATACAGGGTTGTGGTTACCATCTTTCTAAATTCCATATATATGCGTTAGGATTCTGACAGCAGGGATGGAAAATACTGTTGCCTTTGACACCAGGTTAGTAAGTAAGAAAGAGAAGCACATAGAAATGGCTGGGTCTACAGGTGAACACAGCCCACATGGGGGATGGATTTGACTTTGGATATAGAATAATAATTGTGTTTGATTCCTGGGTCAGGAAGATCCCCTGGAGAAGGAAATCACTACCCACTGCAGTATTCTTGCCTGGAGAATTCCTTGGACAAAGGAGCCTGGTGGGCTACTGTCCCTGGGAGCACAAAGAGTTGCACTCGAATGAGTGACTCCTTTCCCAATTTGGAAGCAGTCTGTTGTTCCAAATATGGACTGGTTCCAAATTGGGAAAGGAGTATGTCAAGGCTGTATATTGTCACCTTGCTTATTTAACTTATATGCAGAGTACATTATGCAAAATGCTGGGCTGGATGAAGCACAAGCTGGAATCAAGATTGCTGGGAGAAATATCAATAACCTCAGATATGCAGATGATACCACCCTTATGGCAGAAAGTGAAGAGGAACTGAAGAGCCTCTTGATGAAAGTGAAAGAGGAGAGTGAAAAAGCTGGCTTAAAACTCAACACTCAAAAAACAAAAGATCATGGCATCCGGTTCTATCACTTCATGGTAAATAGATGGGGAAACAATGGAAACAGTGAGAGACTTTATATTTTGGGCTCCAAAAGTTCTGGGAGTTGGTGATGGACAGGGAAGCCTGGCCTGCTGAAGTTCATGGGGTCACAAAGCGTCGGACGTGACTAAGAGACTGAACTGAACTAAGCGACTAACACTAACTAACTGAGTAATAATTAATCCATGTAGTGCTTGCCTTGCCCAGGACACTGTTCAGACTTGTATGTGTATATGTGTTTATGTGTGTGTGTGACTACCTATGTATGTCCCAGACAAATATATACACATATATAAGTGTAAGTGTGTGTATGTATAACATAGTACCTATTATCTACTATGATGTATAATAAATAAAACCTCACAACCCAATGAGGTCAACACTATTACTATTGCTACCTAACAGATGAGAAAGCAGGGCACAGTGAAGTCATACAGGTTAAAAAGGGAAAAGAAGGGACCATTGGCTTTACTAGCTAGGACATCATTGGCAAGAGAACGTGAAGGAGTGGCCAGACATCACGGAATGAGAGGTGAAGGGCAGGTAGGAAGAGTGTCATCATCTGTCCTGAGAGGGCCAATGATTCCATGCGAAATAGGAAAGGCTGGGTGGGAAGACTGAAGATGGAGGCCCCGGAAAGAGAGCACTTGACCAGCACAGAGACGGTCATCCTGAGCTCTCAGAGCATCTGGGCCTCGAGTTGGCTCACTGGTGAAGCCCAGAATTTGAAGGGCCACATGTGCACCAATAAGCTAGTCACCTCCTTGCTTTAATGCCAATGACATGAAGGGATTGCCCATAAATGGGGAGCTCCCCTACCACACACTGCCTCACATGCCCTTACATGGACTCATGCCAATATCTGGGGCTAGCTTGCATATTCAGATGCCAAAGATTGTATCTCAGATGAGTCTGTTGGATGGCATCACTGACTCAATGGACATGAGTTTGAGCAAACTTCAGGAGACAGTGAAGGGCAGGAAGCCTGGTGTACTGCAATGCATGGGGTCACAAAGAGTCAGATATGATTGAGCAACTGAACAACAACAAATTCAAAAACAAAAGAGGGAAATGTAAAACAGTAAGTGAAGACTTTAAAATGAATCAACAGTATTTTATTGTTCACTCAGTTCAGTTCACTCGCTCAGTCATGTCTAACTCTTTGCAACACCATGGTCTGCAGCACGCCAGGCTTCCCTGTCCATCACCAACTCCTGGGACTTGCTCAAACTCATGTCTGTCAAGTCAGTGATGCCATCAATCATCTCAACCTCTGTTGCTCCCTTCTCCTGCCTTCAATCTTTCCCAGCATCAGGTTCTTTTCCAATGAGTTGGCTCTTTGCATCAGGTGGCCAAAGGATTGGAGTTTCGGCTTCAGCATCAGTTCTTCCAATGAATATTCAGGACTGATTTCCTTTAGGATTGATTGGTTTAATCTCCTTGTAATGCAAGGGACTCTTAAGAGTCTTCTCCAACACCACAGTTAAAAAAGCATCAATTTTTCAGCACTCAGCTTTTTTTATGGTCTAACTCTCACATCTATACATGACTACCAGAGAAACCACAGCTTTGACTAGATGGCCCTTTGTCGGCAAAGTGATGTCTCTGCTTTTTAATACACTGTCTAGGTTTGTCATCAGAGAAGGGGATGGCACCCCACTCCTGTACTCTTGCCTGGAAAATCCCATGGATGGAGGGAGCCGGGTAGGCTGTAGTCCATGGGGTCGAGAAGAGTGGGACACGACTGAGTAACTTCACCTTCACTTTTCACTTTCATGCATTGGAGAAAGCAATGGCAACCCACTCCAGTGTTCTTCCCTGGAGAATCCCAGGGATGGGGGGGCCTGATGGGCTGCTGTCTATGGGGTCGCATAAAGTCGGACATGACTGAAGCAACTTAGCAGCAGCAGCAGGTTTGTCATAGCTTTTCTTCCAAGGAGCAAGCATCTTTTAACTTCATGGCTGCAGTCACCATCTGCAATGATTTTGGAGCCCAGGAAAATAAAGTCTGTCACTGTTTCCATTGTTTCCCCATCTATTTGCCTTGAAGTGATGGGACTGGATCCTAGCTTTCTGAATGTTGAGTTTTAAGCCAGCTTTTTCACTCTCCTCTTTCACTTTTATCAAGCTCTTTTTTAGTTCCTCTTTTATTGTTTGGTTCCTAATTTTATTGTTAAATCAACATTGTTTAGTTCTATTTAAGGAGATGGAAATGGCAACCTGCTCCAGTGTTCTTGCCTAGAGAATCCTGTGTACAGAGGAGCCTGGTGGGCTGCTGTCCATAGGGTTTCATAGAGTCGGACATGACTGAAGCGACTTAGCATGCATACATGCATTGGAGAAGGAAATGGCAACCCACTCCAGTATTCTTGCCTGGAGAATCCCAGGAACAGAGGAACCTGGTGGGCTGCCATCTATGGGGTCGCACAGTCAGACACGACTGAAGTGACTTAGCACCAGCAGCAGCAGTTCTATTTAAAGAGACAGGTAACCTTTCAGCCACTCAGGCTTTCTCAAATGATAGACTATGTGCTCTTTTTTTTTTTTCATATAAACAAAGTACTACCAACAGCTTGAAGCAACACTATAAAAAAAACTTTCATGGCATAATGACTGAGTCATTGTCTGGAAAGACACACACACCTGTAGATAAGTCTTATATAATATGAGTAGAGTGGAGATTGCAATGACTCAATCCAGAAAAACTGACATGGAATCTGCCATTATAGAAGATAAAAAAAGGAAAAAGCTTAGATCTTAGAAGTTTCAGTAAAACTTTGGATAGTTTGGCAAATTATTGATGTCAAAACATAAAAGGCAACTGTCAGATGACTCTTATAGGTTAGAAATATCCCCCCACAAAAGGCTTGTTTCTGCACATTAATAGCAAAGATAAGTCAGTGCTTCTTACTCCAGAAGTAGTAGGAGGGCGCAGACATTACAAACAGTCTCCGCTAGAAAGTTAATAACATTTCATGAGTCAGTCTGCTAGACCAGCAGCCGAATGAGTGGATGAATGGGCCAGGCAGATACTGCCTGGTGCATGGGGGAAAATAAACAATGTGTCAGTTTCTCTGTTGGAATTAATGGTCATTGTTGTTGCTGTTCAGTTGCTCAGTCATGTCTGACTCTTTGTGACCCCATGGACTGCAGTACGCCCTGCTTGCCTGTCCATCACCATCTCCCGGAGCTTGTTCAAACTCATGTCTATTAAGTTGGTGATGCCATCCAACCATCTCGTCCTCTGTAATCCCCTTCTCCTCCTGCCTTCAATCTTTCCCAGCATCAGGGTCTTTTCTAATAAGCCAGCTCTTTGCATCAGGTGGCCGAAGTACTGGAGCTTCAACTTTAGCATCAGTCCTTCCAAAGAATATTCAGGATTGATTTCCTTTAGGATTGACTGGTTTGATCTTGCAGTCCAAGGGGCTCTCAAGAGTCTTCTCCAACACCACAGACCACTAATCTTCTATTATTCTAGCTCTTGAGTTCTCACTTCATAGATACAAAGCTAAGCCCAAACCTTCCAATGAGGGGCCCCGACTCAATAGACTGATTTCTCCCAGGTTATAGGAACACAATACCTGGCCAGGTGCTTCTGACTCTACTCAGGTACTTCTCTGTTCATTTTGTAAAATGTAATCTATAATTCCATCCCTTATCAAATTCTAGTTAGATAAATAAGACAAATAAAATCCAAGAGTCCTAGGTTCTAGTCTCTACTTTTCCTTCTACTCATCACTAGTTTAACAGCAACAAATGAGAATAATGACATTCAGACTGTTTAAGAGTGTGATGCTGAGCTAGTTTATTTCTGGGAGTGTCTTCTACTTTTATAATCTATAATCCATGAAGAGATGATAAAGTTTAATCATGGAAAACTGGCTAATAAGTGAATTCTGGTTAATAAAATTTTACCATTAACTTGGAAAAGTTTGTTTCAACTGCCATCAGAATGCCTCCACACTGCTAGTTCTTATTGCCTTGGTGACAAAGTGTATTTTCCAAAGATGGCTGTAACAATAATCTCTCTTTTGGCATATTCTTCTCTAGCTACCCTGACTTTGGACTGAATGCAGAAATGAAGTTATGTGAGTTCAGAGGTAAGGTCATAAAAGACCATGTGGCTTCCCTCCAATTCTTTAGAATCTGTCACTCTCAAGACCCTCCACTTGCCATGGAGTAGGAAGCCCCTACCCTTGGAGAAACCAGGTATAGCTACTCCAGTTGACAGTCCCCAATGAGTTATCCAGTCCAAGTGTCAATCGTATGAGTTAAGAAGCCTCCAGATGATTCCAGCTCCTAGGGATTTGAATCATTCTTTGCCACCCAGGTCTTTCTTGCTGAAGCGTCAAACACTGTGGAGCTAAGGCATGCCATCCCCACTGTATCCTGTCTAAATTTCTGACCTACAGAATCGTACCTACGTTCATGCATGTTAAATCACTTCAATTGTGTCTGACTCTTTGTGACCACATGGACTGTAGTCCCCCAGGCTCCTCTGTCCATGGGATTCTCTAGGCAAGAATACTGGAGTGGGCTGCCATGCCCTTCTCCAGGGCGATCTTCCCAATCCAGGGACTGAACCTGAGTCTCTTAGATCTCCTGCATTGGTAGGTAGGTTCTTTACCAGTTCAATTTCATAGGTAAGAAGCCCAATCTTACCTATAGAGCATAGTAAAATGGTTGTTTTAGTACACTAAATTTAGGTTGCTATGTTATACAGCGATAGTAACTGGAATCAGATCAGATCAGATCAGTCGCTCAGTCGTGTCTGACTCTTTGCGACCCCATGAACTGCAGCATGCCAGGCCTCCCTATCCATCACCAGATCTCGGAGGTCACTCAGACTCACATCCATCGAGTCAGTGATGCCATCCAGCCATCTCATCCTCTGTCGTCCCCTTCTCCTCCTGCCCCCAATCCCTCCCAGCATCAGAGTCTTCTCCAATGAGTCAACTCTTTGCATGAGGTGGCCAAAATACTGGACTTTCAGCTTCAGCATTATTCCTTCCACAGAAATCCCAGGGCTGATCTCCTTCAGAATGGACCGGTTGGATCTCCTTGCAGTCCAAGGGACTCTCAAGAGTCTTCTCCAACACCACAGTTCAAAAGCATCAATTCTTCGGCGCTCAGCCTTCTTCACAGTCCAGCTCTCACATCCATACATGACCACAGGAAAGACCATAGCCTTAACTAGACGGACCTTTGTTGGCAAAGTGATGTCTCTGCTTTTGAATATGCTATCTAGGTTGGTCATAACTTTCCTTCCAAGGAGTAAGCGTCTTTACATTTCATGGCTGCAGTCACCATCTGCAGTGATTTTGGAGCCCAGAAAAAGAAAGTCTGACACTGTTTCCACTGTTTCTCCATCTATTTTCCATGTAGTGATGGGACCAGATGCCATGATCTTCGTTTTCTGAATGTTGAGCTTTAAGCCAACCTTTTCACTCTCTACTTTCACTTTCATCAAGAGGCTTTTGAGTTCCTCTTCACTTTCTGCCATAAGGGTGGTGTCATCTGCACATCTGAGGTTATTGATATTTCTCCCAGCAATCTTGATTCCAGCTTGTGTTTCTTCCAGTCCAGCATTTCTCATGATGTACTCTGCATATAAGTTAAATAAACATGGCGACAATATACAGCCTTGACGTACTCCTTTTCCTATTTGGAACCAGTCTGTTGTTCCATGACCAGTTCTAACCGTTGCTTCCTGACCTGCATACAGCTTTCTCAAGAGGCAGATCAGGTGGTCTGGTATTCCCATCTCTTGAAGAATTTTCCACAGTTTATTGTGATCCACACAGTCAAAGGCTTTGGCATAGTCAATAAAGCAGAACTAGATGTTTTTCTGGAACTCTCTTGCTTTTTCCATGATCCAGCAGATGTTGGCAATTTGATCTCTGGTTCCTCTGCCTTTTCTAAAACAAGCTTGAACATCAGGAAGTTCACGGTTCACATATTGCTGAAGCCTGGAAGCCTGGAATTGCTGAAGTAACTGGAATAGTACTCAATAGGTTCCTTCTTTTCTTGAGTCAAGACCCAGAGCTACCAACAAGCTTGGCTTGCTAGGAAACTCACCACTACAGATTTTATTGACTTTTCATTTCATCCTCTCTCGTATTTTCTGTTTTCATTCTTTTTTTTTTTTGGTTTTCACTCCAGATCCACTCTACAGAAGCTGATGCTATGGGTTGCTGTGGCTTCCAATTAGATTTGGGAAATGGAGACACTGTTTCTTTGGATAACTGCTCCTCCTTTTACTTCTTTAGGCCTAGGATGGTAGCTTTGCTCCCTCAATCCTCTACTATTAATGGATGGACAGAGGTAATGAATCACTTTTCTTGGCTTCCCTAAGCCCTACGCACATCTTTGAAAGTAGTCAGGGTATTCTGTTTGGGTGTGCAGGGCACCCTGACTGATAACATCTCCATTGTAATAAAACATTCAAACCATTAATTATGAATGGCATAGTCATTAATCAACTCTGTAAACCAACTGCTGAAACAACAGAATCTTTCTCTGACACAGGATATTGTAATACCTCTTTGTGGAGGGGGTCAAAATCAGTCATCATTTTAAGAGTAGTGATCATGATGTAACACTGCAAATGCAGAAAGTGTAACAGATTAGGTTGAATCTATGTGACCCTGACTTTTTCTGTAATTCAAAAAAGAAAAATGACATTGGCTTTTAAATCTAGCTTGCCTTTTGACCCTTTAACTTATACACTGAACACAGCCCACAAAGAAATTCTAAGTAACTAAGGTGCCAATCAATATGTTGGCCCAGAACTAAGTTAACTGATTATCTATAAGTATTTACTTGAAAAGGGCAGTAAGTGGGAATCAATCACATTCTAAATAGATGAGAATCAAACCCAAAGTTTTATAGAGGAATCTGAGTCACTGTCTCCACATATAGCAATGAGAATGTCACCAAGAAGCTGTAAAGATATAGGAAACTTTTTTAGACACTGGTAGTGAGTGGTTGGGGCTTTCTTGAGGCTCAGAAGGTAAACAATTGACCTGCAATGTAAGAGACCTGGTTTGATCCCTGGGTCAGGAAGATACCCTGGAGAAGGGCATGGCAACACACTCCCATTTTCTTGCTGGAGAATTCCATAGACAGAGGAGGCTGGTGCACTACAGTCCACGGGATTGCAAAGAGTCGGACACTACTGAGTGACTAACATACAGTGAGAGATTAATTAAGAAATTTTACTTTAAAAAATTACCTTCATATACACTTGAACCTGATCATCTTGAGTGAAAATTATCCCTTGATATAAAGAACAAGTTTCTTACATCCAAAACCAAAACAAAATTAAACAGAACAATACAGTTTGTCATATTCTCAATTCAATATTGAGACTATAAAATAAAGGGAGACTGTTATATGGTTAATTTATCTCATACAAGATTTTTCTGACTCAAAAGTTTAATTTATGAGGGAATAAACTGAAGACTTAGCTTATTGTAATGATCTGTGGCAGAAAATGTTAAGATTTCCTATTATTTTAACTTAAGATCAAAGATACTCAAGCACTGAATATTTAATCACAGCATCTGAAAGAGATTCAAAGTACTGTATACCAAGTCTTTAAAATACTGACAAAGAACAAAATCTTTTTAAAAAAACAACCATTTGAGAGCAAGTTAAGCAGTACAAGTTAAATTTTACACTAGCACAGAATTGATAATTCTCCTAAAACTGGACATAACCTTGCCTTTAATAATATGAGATGAAAACAAACACTGCCACAATTCTCTTAAATAAACAGAAACAACATTTAACTTCATAGAAGATGGGAAGAATAGGAATTATATAACCATATGTCTTACTGGCAAGTCCATCTAAATCTATCAACTTTCCATTTCAGTTCCCAGTAAACATATATTTTGTATTTTCTGGCTCCTTGACTCCCTTCATCTCTGATTTCCTTGATCAGTGAATTCAGATCTGTCCTTCATAATGAAGGTTCAGTCAAGAAGAACTTGAATCCCATCACTGCAAGAGCTCAAACACATTGATGTGTTTGTGTGTCTTCAACAACAACTACAATGTCAACATTAACACCACCACCACTGGAATTAGAAATGGTTTTGAATCGTGCTTCTAACACGTATCAAACGATCTTGGGCAATCTTTCTAACCTCTTCCAACCTCATTTTCCTCATCCTCATGTCGATGAGAGTATTGTATAAGGTTGCTGTGAGGATATAAATGATGCATATACTCTGATATATACATGATGTATCTAAGATGATGTCCCCTAAGTCCTGACACAGTGCTTAATGCATGTTAGGTCCCTGAGAAAAGATTTTAACCTGAATGTGAAGCCTCTTTGTAACCCACTCACTAATAATGGGGCATTATTTGCCTGCACAGCTGTTTTCTGAATGTTGTGAGGTTAGGGTTGGCTTCAGACTCTGATACCAGGGAATAGAGCAAATCTAACTCATCCTGTCCTCATACTCCAATAATGTAAGCTTCTTACTACAAACAGCGGGACCCTGATTTATACGATTATTTCTCTAGCTCAAAAGAACATTGAAACTGACTTCAATAAGTACAAATATTAATTGGATATCAACTAGTGAGGTTTGATTTTATTATTATCCACTGCTGAAACCCACACTTTTCACAACACTGGTTAAGACTTAAGGCCAATAGTTTCCTCCTCCCTGGAATCCCAGTGAACTGATTACATATACTGACTGTCACTGTCCGAAATAAATTTTTAAAGAAATAAGTAACTACATAAGATATACTCAAATAGGAGCATTGCTGGTGCTTGAAGAATGTTTAATGGAATGAGATAGGATCCATTTTCAAAACTTAGAATCAGGAAGTACTCTTTCCTGCTTATAATTGCTCTTCTACACCTGCTATGTACACACCAGGCAAAGCACATGCTTAAAAAAGAGGCAGAGGCCAGAAACATCTCACAAAACTCACAGGTTAATAAGAAAGCAGTCAGCCAGCAATTTCAAGGCACACTGAGCAAAGCCAGCCTTCAGAGAAATCCCCAGAAATTATATTATTAGGGAACCAAATTAAGGTTCTGGAAACAGGGGAGGAACTAATCTCTGCTGGCCACATGTGATAAAAAAAAAAAGCGGGGGGGATGGGATGCAATGAAGATGACCAGCAGAATATGAGAACATTAGATTAACCTCCTTGGGAAGGATTCTGGTTAAAAGTTCCATATGTAGGGAACTTGCCACTCTGTTGTAATGACAAGTAAAAAACCTGGACAGACTGAAAAACTAACTATTCTTGGGCATGTGAGAGGAAAGGGTATAGGTCAAACTATCTTCAAGACTTGAGACATAGACAGACGAATAGAGGGAGTCACAGATTCCCAACTTCCCAAAGCAGAGACTCATAAGTGGACCACCATGGGAACCTGAATTTCACCAACTAAACATAAGAAAAGAGTAACTAAAGAGCCTCTTGATGAAGGTGAAACAGGACAGTGAAAAAGAGAGCTTAAAACTCAACATTCAAAAAACTAAGATCATGGCATCCAGTCTCATCAGTTCATGGCAAATAGATGGGGAAACAATGGAAACAGTGACAGACTTTATTTTCTTGGGCTCTAAAATCACTGCAGATGGTGGCTGCAGCCACAAAATTAAAAGATGCTTGCTCCTTGGAAGAAAAGCTATGACAAACCTAGACAGCATATTATAAAGCAGAGACTACTTTGTCAATGAAAGCCATCTAGTCAAGCCTATGGTTTTTCCAGTAGTTATGTGTGGATGTAAGAGTTGGACCATAAAGAAATCTGAGTGCGGAAGAATTGATGCTTTTTTAACTGTGGCTTGGAGGAGACTCTTGAGAGTCACTTGGACTGCAAGGAGATCCAACCAGGTCCATCCTAAAGGAGATCAGTCCTGGGTGTTCATTGGAAGGACTGATGTTGAAGCTGAAACTCCAATACTTTGGCCATCTGATGCGAAGAACTAACTCATTTGAAAAGACCCTGATGCTGGGAAAGATTGAGGGCAGGAGGAGAAGGGGATGACAGAGGATGAGATGGTTGGATGGCATCACCGACTCAATGGACGTGAGTTTGAGTGAACTCCGGGAGTTGGTGATGGACAGGGAGGCCTGGCATGCTGCAGTTTATGGGGCTGCAAAGAGTTGGACACAACTGAGCAACTGAGCTGAACTGAAGGTCAGTAAAATAATTACAACAGGAATTTACTCTGGATAAAATATGCTTGATATGACAGTGCTATGGAATGAACATTTGTTGAACATATGAAAATTCATATGTTGAAGCGCCCCCCACCCCACACCACAGTGTCATGGTATTTGCAGGTGGGGCATGGGGGAGGTAATTGGGTCATGAGGGTAAGGTCCTCATGACAGAACCGACACCCTTATGTAAAGGAGAAGGGGCGTGGGAGATCTTGCTCTCTCTGCCATGTAAGGATACAGTGAGAAGATAGCCATCAAGTCAGAAGATTCTCTGAGAACTGAATCTGTGAGCACCTTGACCTTGGAATTTCTAGCCTCCAGAACTGTGAGAAATGAAGCTTCCCAGTCTGTTGTGTTTTATAATAGCAGTCCAAACTGAAAAAGACAGAAATCTGACATATATTTTAAAATAAGCATGCTACTTGCTGCCTTTGGATATTTTCACTTGGACATCTCACACGCACTTTAACTGAATTCACATAATTATAAACTCCTCTTTAGAATTGTTTCTTGTCACATCTCTCTGCTTCAGTGAGTAAAACCACATTTGGCCAGTTATGGAAAGGGGAACACTGAAAGAGAACATTTCAACCATCCCTCAGGATCAAAAAACTCCCTACCAACAGATAAACTGAATCAACCACTAAGTCCAGCCTACTCCACCTCCTAAATATCTCCACGTTTGTATAATTTTTCTACCTGTAACACCTTACTTTTATTTATTTACTTACTTTTAAACTTTTTCTTTTTTATTGAGGTATAGCCGATTAACAAAAAATGTTGTGACCAAAAAATGTTGTTGAAACCACCAGTTTCAAGTAGACCACGGAGGGACCCAGCCGTATATATACACTTATCTTTTCTCCCCCAAGCCCCCAACGCCATCCAGGCTGCCACATAACATTGAGCAGAGTTCCATGTGCTACACAGCAGGGCCTTGTAACGATAGCAGTGTGTACCACCTTACTTTTAGTTCAAGTCACTAATATTACTTTCCCAGATGACTGCCAAAATCTTCTTTCTCTTTGCCGTTCCTCTAGTGTTTCTCCCACATGGGAACAAAACATTGACCCTAGTTAACTCTGGGAGAAAGGAAAGAGAGTGGAGTTAGGGAGTGCTCTTTTAAGTATATTTGTGCACTTTTTTATTCTTTAAAAATGAAGATTGAAATAAAAATTACATAATAATAAGATCTGATAAACTTGAGTGGTTGATATACAGTTTGTTATGGCATTCTCCTTTTTTTGCTGGGATGTTTGAAATATTTTCTGGTGAAAAAGTGTAAAACTAAAATAACACAATAACAAAATGAATAAAGTAAAATAAAATAAAATGATTGCTACTATCCATTTGCAATCCTTTTACTATGGTTAACAATTTGATAATAAATTTCTTAATATTTGGTATATCTTACTTTTTGAACTTAGAAATTACATTTACAAATTAACATTTAATGAGACCATTCTTTACATGGGCCCAAAGATGCTCACTGGAGAAGGCAATGGCAACCCACTCCAGTACTCGTGCCTGGAAAATCCCATGGACAGAGGGGCCTGGTGGGCTGCAGTCCATGGGGTTGCTAAGAGTCGGACACAACTGAAGCGACTTAGCAGCAGCAGCAGCAGCAGCAAAGATGCTCATTAGAGGGTAATGATCAATAAGGAACTGGCTAAGGGGATTTTGCTTTGTCTTGCCAGTGAAATATAATATGTCCATAAAAATGATTGCTCTGGAGACTGAATAATACATGGAAAATTACCTATGTTAGGATGTTAAATGAAAACATGTGTGTTTGTGTACATAAATCCATCCATATGCACATACTGTAAACATCTCCTGGAGAAGGAAATGGCAACCCACTCCAGTGCTTTTGCCTGGAAAATCCCATGGGTGGAGGAGCCTGGCAGGCTATAGTTCACGGGATTGCAAAGAGTTGGACACTACCGAGCAACTTCACTCTCTTTCACATAAACATCTATGATGGGAAACAAGAATATTGAAGGGCAATAATGCAAAATACCAAAGTGCATATGTATTAGGGTGTTGATTAAAAAAAAAAAATTTCATTAACGTTTTTAAGTTAGTTTTATAATATATAAAGTTTTAACCTGACATAAAAATACACCAGCAAATGATTCAGTGTTTCGGGCATGCTTCCATCTTTATATTTAATAGTGAGTGTCCTGTGTAAATATTAGCATTTCAATCTCTATGTCTGAGAGTATGAAGGTGGATACGCTGTCACTCTTCTCTGCCAGAACAGACAGCACAGTGTTATCTGAATAGATAGCAGAGGCTGAAATTCAGGTGAGCATGTGGACACTATGATCGCTATGCTAAGGTTTAATAAGCAGAGTGACATTTGTCCAAGTTGGCCGAGGTGCAACTGAAGGATCAGGCTGTATCAAAATCAAAGGCCCAATTCACACTTGGTAAGGCTGTTGCATCTCCTTGCTAACTGCAGATGTATCTTTATGATTCTCACACCAATCAGCCATTTATATTGTATTTCCCCTATTCTGAAATATGACACAAGTCATGCAGAGGGTCCAACCCATGCTGAACTAGCAGGAAGGGGTGGATGATGTTCTCTTCTTCTCTGAGGAGGCCCTGCTAAGGCAGGACTGGCTGAGTTTCTCTCTATGGTGTCCTGGGGCAAATGATTCAAACTTAAAGCTTAACATCCCAGGATAGAGGAGTCTAGCAGGCTACAGTCCATGGGGATGCAAAAGACTGGGATACAACTTAGCAACTAAACAACAACAACAATCCTTGCACAGAAAAGAGAACAAAAGGGATGCAAAATTGAAGAAGTATTTGTTAACCACAATGAAGTCTCAGTGACTTCATGTTCCTCACAACTGTTCCTCGGGAAAATATTTTCTTATTTTCTGCTTAAGTAGCTTTTGCTTCTCAGCGTGTCCAGCCCTCCTGGGCAGCAGGGGCAGGATCCTTGGCGGGAAAAGCAGGACAGGCTCTTACAGATGCCCCTGAGGCTGCTGTCAGTGTACACTTGACCTGGACAGACTTCCAGAGGTTTGGGGTTTTTCAAAATGTCACGCACTTTGAAATGAACATATGACCTGTTATTTATAAAGGTTGTGTGCTGTGTGCTCACTCACGTCCAACTCTTTGCGACCCCATGGACTGTAGCCCACCAGGCTCCTCTGTCCAAGGGATTCTCCAGGCAGGAATATTGGAGTAGGTTGCCATTTCCTTCTCCATTCCAAAGGTTAGCTCTTGGTTTTCTATACTGAAGGAGGGAAATAAAGAAATCAGTAATACAAAAATTGTCTCACTGTCGCTGGATCTCTTTTCATGATTACCTCCCGGGGGGAAGTGGGTAGAATGAGCAAGTGGACAAGTGGAGCAAAGTACATGAGAGGAAGTCAGGGAGAAGGAGGCTGTATTCTCCTGGCTCCTTCATTCCATCACGCTGATTCTCTTTGCTGTATTGCTGATTCTGGCATTTCAGCATATAGTTGTCTTTGTTTTATAGGCAGTAGTAACAATGCATACATGCACGCTAAGTCGCTTCAGTCGTGTCTGACTCTGCAACCCAGTAGACTGTAGCCTGCCAGTCTGTCCATGGGATTCTCCAGGCAAAAATACTGGAGTGAGTTGCTTTGTCCTCCTTCAGGGGATTTTCCTGAGCCAGGGATCGAAGTCGCTTCTCTTATGTTTCCTGCTTTGGCAGGCGGGTTCTTTACCACTAGCACTAGTTGCCCTCATTTTATAGGCAATAGTAACAATAGAGGCGGAGAAGGCAATGGCACCCCACTCCAGTACTCTTGCCTGGAAAAATCCCATGGATGGAGGAGCCTGGAAGGCTGCAGTCCATGGGGTCGCTAAGAGTCAGACATGACTGAGCGACTTCACTTTCACTTTTCACTTTCATGCACTGGAGAAGGAAATGGCAACCCACTCCAGTGTTCTTTCCTGGAGAATCCCAGGGACGGGGGAGCCTGGTGGGCTGCCGTCTATGGGGTCGCACAGAGTTGGACACGACTGAAGTGACTTAGCAGCAGCAGCAACAATAGAGGCAGAAAATTCCAGAACAGACTTGGACAGGATCCAAAAGAAGAAAAGAGAGTTAGAGTTTACTATTAAAGCCCCCAAATGAGTGAAGGGCCCCAAGAACCAGAACAGCCCCAACTTCTGCCTTCAGAGACGTCGAGAGCCCATGTTCTACAAATGTCCACATGCTCCTGACCAGCTTCTAGCATCTGTCTGCAGCTGGACTGTGCCTACAGGGCTGAGGCCAATCAATGAAACCTAAGCAGAAGTGGTCTGCATCACTCCAGGCCAAGGCCGTTATGAAGGGCCAGTCTGCCTCTTCAATTTCTCCCCTCCCAGCAGGGCAATTTCAGATGTCTCAACTACAAGACGAAGCAGGGTCATCTGATCTATGTTTATAATGGGATAAAAATAAACCTTCACTGTGTTCCTAAGATTTTGATTTGTTACCACAGCAGAACTTGTCCTATCCTGACATACTTAACAGTAAGGAACCTCTCCAATGCTTGATTTTATGAGAGAAAACTATTACTCCTGTAGGTATGAAAAACTGATCAATTGGAGACAGAAGACCATTGGGCTAGGAATCAGGAGAGCTGGTTATGGTCTGGATGTGGCCATAATTGAAAGGATGCCTCTGGTAGGTGGTTTGACTTCTGTGGTCCTCAACCAGAGAAGTTATAAATCTTTATGTTTTGCTTTTTAAAAAGATACACATGTTGTTGCTAAGCACCACATTTGAGCTCCATGATGCCCTTGAGAGTTGGGATGGGGTGGGAGGTGGGAGGGAGGTTCAAGAGGGAGGGGACATGGATATATCTATGGCTGATTCATGTTGATGTATGGCAGAAACCAACAGAATACTGTAAAGCAATTATCCTCCAATTAAAAACAAGTAAATAAAAAGACATGTAGGGACTTCCCTGGCAGTCCAGTGGCTAAGACTCCAAGCTCCCAATGCAGGGAGCCTGGGTTCCATCCTTGGTCAGGGAACTAGATCCCACATGCTGCAACTAAGAGTTAGCATACCACAACTAAAGATCCCATATGCTGAAATGAAGACCCAGCAAAGCCAAACAAACAAATATAGAAAATAAATAAAAGACTTGTAGCTCTTTATGTAAACAAAATGTTTCATGAGGATAGTATATAAAGCTGATTTAAAAAAAAAAAAAAAACAAAACTGCCTCTTCGTTTATACCATGTCTGACACATTTATTACTCATAGAAGCCCCTGGGCCATCTTTGTAGAACTCTGCAGACTCAGGGACATGGGTGCAAACTGCCAGCTTGAACTGTCTCCATTGCTTATTCTGAAACTGGCGTGGTTCGTAGAGAGAGCATCTGTTCTCACCTGTTCCACATGTTACACTGCACTCTGTCCAGCGGCCATACTGCCAGAAGTACACCAGCTTCTCCATGTCATTGTCAAGGCCATCCTTCCGGATTGTGTACTCATACTTGATACCAGGGTTAGTCACCTGGAATAGAAGCTAAAGGGCAAGAGAGGGGCCATGCAAAACTCCGATGTGACCTTACACTGCAAATCACAGTCACGTAAAAATCCTGCTCAATGTCCACCACCTTAAAGTAGTCATGAAGGCATGCACTGGAACAAACTCCATTAAATAAGCACGTCTACTTCCACCTGTATGTCTACGTACATCTACATGTAATCTGCCCCAGTCTATTATTGCTTGACTGAATTCCTATGGGAAATCTAATCATATGGGAATTATTCTGAGGGATTAACCAGAGTACCCTTTCCAACAAGAGCTGGTAGGTCACTCTGTGCCCTTGCATACTTACTAACTTTGTGGTTATGGGTAATTTCCTTGATCTCTTTGTGCCTTACTTTCCTTATCAACAAGGTAAGGATAATCACAGCATGACTAAGGATTGTTGATGAGGGCTAAATAAATAATCATTAGGTGATTAGATATAGTTGGATCTGTGCCTGGCATACAGTTAGCACTCAGTAAACACTAATTTGGTTGTTGCTGTTATTGCTTTATGATGCCCTCTTCTAGCTCTTAGGCTGATTTCTTTACAGCATATACTTCTGGGGTTAAAATGGTCATGGGTTTCAGCCAAAGCATAAAATTGTAATCAGAATTTGGGACCTTCTCCTCCTTTCCCTCTCCTGCAGGCAATCTACTTATCAGGTGTTTGAAATAGATTTATCTTACATTAGAGATGGTGGATTGGTTGCTCCATGGAATTGAGGGTCCCCATATATAAAACTTTTTTCCCTGGTGGGCCTCTAAAATGTAAGGTCTCCTGATATTTATGGATCATGGTTGTCAAGTCTTGACTTTCAGCTTCTGTGAATGCTCTGATCTCTGGTTCTGAAATGACTTACCTCTAAATTCTGAATATAGGTAGATGTCACTATCTCTCGGGCCATTTGTAATCCCCAACCTGCCTTGCCTCTGCTGGTATAATTATCCCACTTCTTTTCTATAGTTCTTTGCCAGTTTGGTAAATAAATCACTTCTGCCTTTGAAGAGCACATCCTATATCTAAATATATTTCTCCTCCAAGGGTTTTAGAAAGTCAAATCTTTTGTCTGAGGACAACCACACGAGAACACGTGAAAGAACCATGTCGGTTCATCACCACTGCTGGAACGCTGTTTGAAAACTCATAACAGGCTGACATAGATTGGTGTTGTCATTTTCATATCCAAGGAAAAACTCATCCTGAAATAAATAGCCTGCATTGACCATACGGGAAACTGAACTCCATGGACAATCTTAGGGCCCCTGGCATTCCATCATAAGAGTTTCACCAATTTTAGGCAATAAAGGATTAGCAGCGCTTCCCGCCTTGCTCCTTGCTAAAAGGAGGTTTATTCTTAATGAAGGTGTGCTAAGTCGCTTCAGTCATGTCCGACTCTTTGCGACCCTATGGACTGTAGCCTGCCAGGCTCCCCTCTCTATGGTGGTTCTCCAGGCAAAATCCTGGAGTGGGTTGCCATGCCCTTTTCCAGGGGATCTTCCTAATCCAAGGTTCGAACCTGCATCTCTTATGTCTCCTGCATTGGCACGCAGGTTCTTTACCACAAGAGCCATGCTGCTGCTGCTGCTGCTAAGTCGCTTCAGTCGTGTCCGACTCTGTGCGACCCCACAGACAGAAGCCCACCAGGCTCCCCTGTCCCTGGGATTCTCCAGGCAAGAATACTGGAGTGGGTTGCCATTTCCTTCTCCACTGTATGAAAGTGGAAAGCGAAAGTGAAGTCGCTCAGTCGTGTCCGACTCTTAGCGACCCCATGGACTGGAGCCTACCAGGCTCCTCCGTCCATGGGATTTTCCAGGCAAAAGTACTGGGGTGGGGTGCCATTGCCTTCCCCATATCCTCTAGCAAATACTTTGGAAAAGAAAATTACAAAGATCCTAACCAGCGTAAACGTCAGCAGTTTCCTCCACTTCTGCGTTACCTGGATCCACACTGACTCGTTGGTGGGACCCGTGGCCATCAGTTTCTCCAGGTCTCCTTTCCTGTCGTATTGAAAGATGGTCCCTGCCAGCTTGTAGTTCCCATTCCACTGGATAATAAATCCTCCATTGAGGTAATATTTTTCAGGGTCTTCACTCCTGATGGCAAGAAAGTTTCCAGCTCCTTCAACCTCCATTACTCGTATGTCCCTGGCTCCTTTTGGAATCAGTCCGATGTCAACATAACCTAAGGAGAAAAGAGAGGCATGCAAGCTTAGCTGAACACAGTCTGTTTTCAACCCTTTATTCATGCTTTTTCCAGCATCTCCACAATTTAGTGCCCTTGTCTTCCTGCTGGGTGGTTACTGAGACTGGCAGATGCACTAATCATGGGGAACTTTAAGGAGCTTGGCCATGAGTAGAACTCTCATGAGCTTTGTGCTGCTACTGCTGCTAAGTCACTTCAGTCGTGTCCGACTCTGTGTGACCCCATAGACGGAAGCTCACCAGGCTCCCCCGCCCCTGGGATTCTCCAGGCAAGAACACTGGAGTGGGTTGCCATTTCCTTCTCCAATGCATGAAAGTGAAAAGTGAAAGTGAAGTCGCTCAGTCGTGTCCGACTCTTAGCGACCCCATGGACTGGAGCCTACCAGGCTCCTTCATCCATGGGATTTTCTAGGCAAAAGTACTGGGGTGGGGTGCCATTGCCTTCCCCGAGGAGCTTTGTGACTCAGTACATAATCAGTTTTATGAGAGGAGAGGTGAAATAAATGCAGATCAGATTCTAAAGCTTTTGTGGTTGATCCAGCATTTATTTTTCTGTGATTTCCTATTGATAGTTCAAAATGTTACAGCCCCTAGCCAGCTTCCCATTTGCATTTCTGCTTCCCCATTTGTTGCTGCTATCAGATTAATCTTCCTGAACACTTGCAGTGGCTACATCTTTTGCCTTATCCTCATTGCCTGAAAATTAAAGACAGATGAGGAAATAATTTAATCATAGCTTAAATTCATTAAGAGAATTCTGTAGGGAATGTTGGATTGATTGCCACCTGGCACACTTGAATACAACTTATGATGAGAAACTCAGCTCTGAGCACAGCTTTTTATATTGCTGGACAATTATATTCATTAAAAAGGTTTTTTTAAAAATATTTTCTTATGTTTTGATGAAATATAAACTTATGTTTTATTCTCATGTGTTCTAATCCAACAGAATGTTGGAAAAATAGAACATCCACTTAAAGACCATGATCAATTTTAGCTACAGTCTTACCCTCGCTTATTGGTTATTATGGTAGGAGACCTAGAGGCGAGAAATGGAATTAAAACATGAAGGGTTTCCTCTCTTTGCCAGACTCTAAGCTAAGCCCTTTATGCATTCATCCTATTTATGCTTCTTAAGAACATAAGAAGCATATGTTCATCACCTCATAGCTGTGATAGAAAGGAAAGACTCTGGGGAAGGCACTGGGAAAGGAGTACTGGGCATGGGAGTCAGACATCAGTTCTAGTTTCTGCATCACCATGAATAAGCTCCATGATGTCCATCAACTTATTCAACTGCTTTGAATGTCATCTGTAAAAGGAAGGAGCTTAAATGAGATGATGTCTGGCATCCTTCCTAGTGCTGATAATCAATTATTTTGCCAATTTCTAGGCTACAGTTTCTTTGTTCCTTTACTTATTCCATACAAAACTTGATTTTAAGATCTTGATCATCCTGGTCATTTCCCTCTGGATTTATCCTAGGTTTTATTCTAATAAGCAAGTCCTCATCTCTGTCACCTAAAAGTGCCCTGACTGCTTTCTTTGCCTCAGACATTAACACAGCATAGAATCCTGGGTATTAAAACCCACAACAGGCCAGCAGGAATGATTTACTCAGAAGCTGGGTACAGATTGGGTACAGCCCACAACTTCAGCTCTATTTTTCAAACTGGCAGCTGTCATCCAAAGGAACCAAAGTGTAGGGCATGAAGTACTTGATTAAATTGCACTGCTACTGCTACTGCTAAGTCGCTTCAGTCGTGTCCAACTCTGTGCGACCCCATAGACGGAAGCTCACCAGGCTCCCCTGTCCCTGGGATTCTCCAGGCAAGAGCACTGGAGTGGGTTGCCATTTCCTTCTCCAATGCATGAAAGTGAAAAGTGAAAGTGAAGTCGCTCAGTCCTGTCCGACTCTTAGCGACCCCATGGACTGGAGCCTACCAGGCTCCTCCGTCCATGGGATTTTCCAGGCAAAAGTACTGGAGTGGGGTGCCATTGCCTTCCCCGTAAATTGCACTAGGCCCTTACAAACTCACCTGAGACAGTTGATCAAAACTACTAATGTACAACTAGCAGGGAAAAATATTATCCCATGTAATTGAGGGTGATGCAATTGTTTTTTTTTAAAAAAAAAAAAAAGCCTTTGGAACACTACTTCCTACAGCCATAGCAGAGCTTCTCGTGGCAGAGCTCATGCGGAAAAGTCAACTGGCATTCAATAGTATGCTGTTGTTTAGTCGCTCAGTCAGGCCTGACTCTTTTGAGACCCTGTGGACTGTAGCCCACCAGGCTCCTCTGTCCATGGGATTTCTCAGGCAAGAATACTGGAGTGGGTTGCCATTTCCTTCTCCAGGGGATCTTCCCAACCCAGGGCTTGAACCCATGTCTTCTGCATTAGCAAGTGGATTCTTTACCATTGAGCCATCTGGAAAGTGCATTAAATAGTATGATAACCACCATATCCCTTGTCTTAAAACAAACAAAAAAACAAACAAAATAAAAAAGCTATGAGAAATAGATGAGAAAACAACCCCCAAGAGTTTGCCTTTTATCTTCCACTTAAGAATATTAAAATTAGAAATATTTATTGTGTGTAGATTCTGCCATATTAAAAGGGGAAGTACATCAAATTTAAAATAAAAGATTTCATTGAATAGAATATCTGCTTCTGAACAGTTTGTAGACAGAAGATGTAAACTGAGGCAGATTTAGCCATGAGCAAAAGTAATATATATTTATAATATATTTTTGCAAAAGAACTCCAAAGAGAAACCCAAAAAATAAAATTCTGATATTTGGATTTAAAAAGAACCATAACATATCCACAGACTCTTTTACACGTGACAAAATAGCCCACAATAGAGAGGAGTGTAAAATGAAAAGTAAAAGTTTCCATTTCCCTCCACCCATAGTCTTAAATCCCAAAGATAATTACACTTAATAGTCTCTTGGATTCTCTTTCAAAACCTTTCTTTACACTTACAAACACATATACACATGGTTTTTTAAACAAGTGATATCATACTATATGAACAGTGTAACTATTGCTTTTTAAATTTAATGTAACTTACACATCTTTTCACATTTTTTGAGCATTTTAACAACTGCCAAAATGACATAAACCCATTTTTTAACCAACACACTGTTAATAGACATTTATGTAGAAGGGAATGACCATCTGTCTATCTACAAAATGAAGAAATGTTTTCAAGAGAGGCGGCAATCTATGCTACGTCACACAGATGTATGTGTGTATATATATATATGTATGTATATATATGTGTGTGTATATATACACACACACATACACACACACATCTAAAACCAGGATTTGTTAAACACCTAAAACAGCGTTTTTAATGAAAAAGTATGATTGGTAGAACAGAGCTGAAAAAAGTCCCCTTGAATGTCTCATATTCATGGGTCTTCTTTATAGAAATGAGAATCATATAAAAACGTTGTAGAGGTGAAGGGTTATTGAGACATTTATTCTATGTCAAGGGAAAATTTTCAGGGTTGGTAAGAATATCTCTCAAGTAGTAAGAATGATTAATATATTCATTCAGCAAATCACTTTTCTTTAATTTTTCCCAGTAAACACTATCCTTTTGCACCAGTGTTGGGGAAAGTGGAAACACATAATCTTGACCTCAAAGAAGAAGTCTCTTCTTTGTCCATGGAGACCACCTGGAAAAACCATCCCTGAGTCTAAAACATCTTAAGCTAAAAGAACATTCAGGACCTTTGAGGATGGGGCAGAAGACCGGCCTCACTTCTGAAGACATATCATAGGAGCAACAGTGGATTATTGGTGCTAATATGCATCTTATCCAACTATTCTAAAAAAGGGATTTGCTCACTGGCTTATTTTGTTTCCAGTCTGTCACTTCAAATAAAAATGTGTTTATGAGGGGGTCATATTGTTAACCCATGCAATTTATCTACAACTACCAGATTGCCTTTTCCTTTTGTAAAAAAATTTGTTCTGTCAGTTTGTGGCAAGCAAGACGATCCTCACTGCAGGCCAGGATGTCATGGTTTCTGTGAGGAAAGATGTTTTTTTCGCCTGGGAAAGACAGATCACTCTTCTGAAGCCTGGCTCGACAGCAGTGACACACTGGTGTCTGGTTCAGATTCAAACCTGCGTTTGACCTGCTCACAAATCACAGTGAGGAAGAGCTACATATAACTGTATTCATCAGCTAGATCTTTGAGAATTAAACTGCTCCGATTTTGGAACTTTAGCCTCAATTATTTTAAAAGAGGGTAGGAAGGGGTCTGGAGTCATGGAACACACCATGAGCAACTATGATCCTTTTGTTATTGGGTTGGTTAAAAAGTTCATCCAGGTTTTTCCATAAGATCTTACAGAAAAATCTGAATGAATTTTTTGGCCAACCCAGTAGAAACTGGTGGAAACAGCTGAATGGACAGACGGAGGCTTCCTGACTCCGAACACTTCCAGGGTAAAGGCCCACAGTCCTGAGCCCAGGAGGCCTTTCAGCTCTTCTGAAGGGATAACTTCTGTGTAAAGTGTCCATTCTTCCTACTCCTTCCAACTCAAGGTTTCCCAGAAAGTGTGACTTAGGACAGTTTTACCAAGTAAAGGTGGCATTTTGGTAAATATGGTTTCAAGAAAGCCATGTCTCCTCTCATCATTATCTCCTAACTTCTGCCTCCAATTCTGTCTCTGGGATGTTTTCTTATGTGAGTCTCATCCCCTTTACATGAACTTCTTTAGTCCAGGCCCTCATCTCCTGGACCAGGGTTGATATCCCAGCACTGGGCTCTCCTATTCCAGGCAATTTTAGTATGTCATTGGCAAACTAGGCTTTCTATGACACTGACCTCCTCATGTCATTTCACCTTCCTAAAATCATATAATGGCCCCGTATGTGCTGTGCTAAGTCACTTCAGTCATATCTGACTCTTTGCAATGCTATGGACTGTAGCCTGCCAGGATCCTCTGTCCATGGGATTCTCCAGGCAAGAATACTAGAGCTGGTTGCCATCTCCTCTTCCAGGCGATCTTCCTGACCCAGGGATCAAACCAGTGTTCTTATGTCTCCTGCATTGGCAGGCAGGTTCTTTACCACTAGCATCATCCTGGAATCCCCAGAATGGTCCCTATTCTCTCTTAATAGGAAATAAATTGAATACTGTGGGACAGCCTAGGAGCAACTTTGAGTCATGAAGCCATATCATTTCTTCTTAAGAGCATCTCAAGTCCCACTGTCCAGACTTGTATGGATCCTGCACTCAACCTGTGCCCCGACCTGTGCTGTGAGCGCTCTTAGTGGGCTCTGCTTGCATTCATGATCATATTAGTTTGTCACAGAGCCTAGAGGCCCCAAGCCAAAGTCCAGAATGTGCTTCATTATGGAATTAAGATGGGCATTGAAGTTATAATTTTTGTCAATTCTGAACTCTATGTGAATTTAATCTTTTGACCATAAAGATGAATGGCAGAACCTAGGGAGCTTCAGCCAGAAGTACTAAGCACATAAACACACAAAATCAATACAGGATGGGATCCAGGGCGTCAGGTACACAATTTCAGGCAGCTGCTGCTTTCCCTCCATTCCAGAAATCTCTTCTAAAGATACGGATGCTAGTAGCAAGAGTTTAAGAACATTCTGAGTGTTTCTTCTACTCTCTAGACTCTAGACCTTTTTTTCAGCATGCTGAATTGTAGAAATGAAAAACTGTATGTAAGGTATATTAGACAGTGGAAACTGAATTAAGTATTGTGTCAAAAGACTTAAAGTAACTCTACTATGTGCATCAAATCTACTCAATAGATATGCAAATGTGTACTTAAAATATAAAATTAAAGGTGAACTTTATATGGTAACTGTTCTAGTTCGATAAAAAGATTTTAAACAAAAGTTGAGCATATTCTGGTTAGGACTAAATAAAGGAGGTAGGAATCAAGGCTGGTGGTTTGGGTCCTGAGTTAAGTGACACAATTAGTCGTAGGCGAGTTCCAGGGTGCTCAGAGAATGTAGTCCCTTGTTGCCAGCATCAGAACAAGGCAGGTCCGTGAGAATAAGCCCAGGATTTGGGTTAGTGGTCAAAGGATCTGGCATTGGAGGGGTCAAGAGAAGCCAATAAAGGCCACAGGAGTCCAGAGGGGTGGTTTTAGGAGGTCAATGGATTAAGTGCAAGAAGTTTAAAAAATGCCAGGAAAGAGCTAGCTAGTATTAAAGATCAAGGTAGGTGAGTATTACAGAATCAAGGAGATTAGGCGGCAGGAAATAAATCATGCTGAGGACCTGGGCAACAAGGGGTCAGCGTTCTAGACCAAAGAGAATGGGCTGCAAGAGTTTGGAATGAAGGCCATGGCTCTGGGTGGCAAGCCCAGAAAGGGGCTCCACCAAGGTGGTGCCCTTGGAATAGGAGGGCTTAATATTCTCCCAACTTTCTTTTGAAACAGGCTCCTAATTTAAATTCTCCCTAAGAGTGAAATGTCACAGTGGATTCCTGGTGGTTTCATCACCCAGATAGTGTGAGGAAACAAGCAGTGGAAAGAGTCACCATCTTATTCATTATTCTGCCTCCCATGCCAAGCACTCAATAGGTGCTTAATTATTAAGTTTCTCAAGTAAAAGAGCAAGTGAGTGAATGAGCAAATGAGCCAGGGAGTTCCTGTACATAGTACAGTGTACTCTGGGCCTAAGTTCTTCAAACTGAAGATACCTTCCATCACAGTAACCATGTGCTACACCTAGATGCCATTTTTTTCCCTCTTTCTCCATGAGAGGAAATAGAAGTTATTGTGGAGGGTCTAAAAGAGGATAGCCCTTTTGTTCCCCAAGCATGGTCCTACTTAAAGGATTAGATGTCACCATCTAGTATGCAGCGTCAGATCTACTAAGCAGAGTTCCTCTTCCCAGAGAAAGATGGAAACTTAGCTGTTGGGACATTCCAGGGCAGCCATGAATAAAGACACCTTCTCTGAAAAACTCTGCCCAACTTCAATACTTAGATATCAACAAATGATCAGCCTTGGTGCTGGGAATGGGGAAAGACAAAATACACCATGGAGGGTTGGAAGGGGCCTCAGAAATGGCCCAGAGAGGTGGGTTCTCCAACGTCAATGGCAATCTAGAATAGTAACCAGTCTTTTTGCCTCTGAGCATACTTCAACTCCACATCATCTTCCCTGTTTCTTAGAAGCACTCACAAAAAATAAAGAAAAAGGCTTGACTAGTATTTCACGCCTCCATCATCAAGAGCAGCAGCAGCCAGAGAGGAGGAGGTATTGGGTATGACTGCCATGGACATCTCTAATGCAGACTTTTTCACCTATACTTCTACTGGAAAAAAAGCTGACAGCCAGAGTAAAGCAGGAAAAAAAGAGAACTCAGGCATAAGCCACGGATCAGTCTGGCCATGCAAGCTTTGAAGGATTCTTGACTCCTTGTGAATGACTGAGCACATATTCTCGTTATTTCCTAGAAATGGAGATAATTTTGCCACAAGAGCTAGTCTGCACCTGTTGCCCAAGTTCATTGCTTTTCAGTGTTGCCTGATGGTTTCTTACTTCCCTTAGAAGAAAGATACTGGGTTTTCTTTCAAGGTCATGTTTACTACTACTACTACTACGTCGCTTCAGTCGTGTCCGACTCTGTGCGACCCCACAGACGGCAGCCCACCAGGCTTCCCCGTCCCTGGGATTCTCCAGGCAAGAACACTGGAGTGGGCTGCCACTGCCTTCTCCAATGCATGCGAGTGAAAAGTGAAAGTGAAGTCACTCAGTCGTGTCTTACTCCTACTCCTAGAACAATGATAACAAGGCTCTGGGGATCTCATGCACAAGTCCTGGAATAACAAAGCCATCTTCAATCAATGATAGGCCCATGTCACAGCTACAAACACACATTTGTTCTGGGAATAATTCTCCAGAAGGAACTGTCACAAGCCACAGACTCTTGAGGGCAAATGGGACCCTCGTGACCAGCTTGCTGTCAACAGCAGCAGCTCTGGGTGGAGAGACAAAGAGAAAAGAATACTTTAGGACATGCACAAAAGGAGGAAGGATTTGGAGATGTCCATCTTTGGGCTGGCTCATCAATGAGCCAACTCATTGAAAAAGACCCTGATGCTGGGAAAGCTTGAAGGCAGGAAGAGAAGGGGATGACAGAGGGTGAGATAATTGGATGGTATCATTGATTCAATGGACACAAGTTTGAGCAAACTCCAGGAGATAGATGGTGAAGGACAGGGAAGCTTGGCGTGCTGCAGTCCACGGGGTCTCAAACAGTCAAAAACAACTGAGCGAATGAATAACAATCTTTGGGCTAGAATCAGAAAGTGACTAAAACTCAATATTTTAATACTGGGTATGCAGTATTGTAACAATATTCATGCTACAAAAGAGTTACAACAGTCCAGAAAAACCACAGGCTGGACATCTAGGAGAAAATACCTACTCAGATATTTTGTCAACATAACTAGAGGATAAAGATTTGCTTCCTTTATTGTCAAAGGAATATAGAATCCACCCTATGAAAGACTTTTTTCACTGAAATTTACATGAGTAAACTGAATACCTACTATTCATATATATCCTTTGTGTTTGCTGATTTGGGTCTGAGTGGAGAAAAAGCCTGAAAGACAATTCAGCCTTCAGATTGCATTGTTAGAAAAAAAGAATAAAATATAAGGTGCAAAAAGGGCAACAACACAAGATAGCATGTAAACAAGTACAGAAAATAACTAATACATTGGGTGTCTTCCAGGAGAGGAACTTTCTCTTTTGACTCTGGCCTTTGCATAAATCATCCTCTCCAATACAATCTGATTCCCTTTCACAAAATTTGCCATCACTGTTTAGCCTCACTCAATCTGGGAGTGGTGGTGGTGGCAGCCAGCTTCTTTACAATGTTTCTAGTTTATGGGGCATGTAGCAAAAGTGGGTTCTGGCCAATGTCCAGTGGGTATATGGAACACAGACCCCTAATTGGTGCCACAGAGTTTAGAATGAGTGCTTACTGGGTTTATCCACTGTGCTGTGGGTGGCTGTGCCAGAGGGCTTTGAGAAAGCCGTCAGGGCAAAAACAGCATAAAGTTGACACACTCTCTGGATGCCAAGAGCTGTCAGAAAGCAGAAAGGCAATGGGGATACAAATGCTTAGTGGTGGGCATACAGCCAGATGGACTGCAGTTTCTGAGGTAGGTGTGGTAGAGGGAGGGAAACTCAAGATGTTTCTGATCCATTTTCCTCATCCCTAGGACACCAGGGCAGAGATGAGATCCCAGAACTAAAGCATGATTTCCTAAGGGCTTAAAAGGTTAAGTGGTAGAGATTTGAGAATGAAAACTCTGCTTTTCAAAGGAGTTACCATAACATGGGGAAAGTGAGAGTGAAAGTCACTCAGTCGTATCCGACTCTTTGAGACCCCATGGACTATATAGTCCATGGAATTCTCCAGGCCAGAATACTAGAGTGGGTAGCCTTTCCCTTCTCCGGGGCATCTTCCCAACCCAGTGATTGAACCTAGGTCTCCCACATTGCAAGTGGATTCTTTACCAGCTGAGCCACCAGGGAAACCCCAAAACAGTGGAGTTGGTAACTTATTCCCTTCTCCAGCGGATCTTCCTGACCCAGGAATCGAGCTGGGGTTTTCTGCATTGCAGGCGGATTCTTTACCAACTTAGCTATCAGGGAAGCTCTGTTATGGAGAAGGAAACGACAACCCACTCCAGTAATCTTGCCTGGAAAATCCCATAGACAGAAGAGCCTGGTGGGCTACAGTCCAGAGGGTCATAAAAAGTGGGACACAACTGAGAGACTAAGCATGCACACCATTATGTTAAAAGCATACCATGTCTGAGGCCAAAGATACAAAGCTCCCCCAAAAGAAATAAAACAGAGGTTAAATAAAGGAATGCAATTTTAAGTCTGACTTTTTGTAATCCAAGTAAATAAGGTCACATCTAAATAATGAAAAATATTTACATAACACCTTTGTAAAGACTGAATAAATATTAGCTATCACAGGACACTTGACCATACACTTAAGATAAATGGGTTATCATTCACATCCTTACTAAAATACAAAAGATGTCTTATGCATAATAAAACTTTCAAATAGTAGACATGAAATATAATCCTGCAACAGTAATTTGAAAGGGTAGGACAAGCATTTCACTTTACAATTTTACCTTACTGATTCAATAGCCAAAGATCAAAAAATGGGGATGGATGTCAAATTTGGGTTATCCACTATTATGTATACTAGGGAACAACAGGTCACTTAATGAATAATCTCTTGGGCAAACTTAGTCACTTCAGCCCGAGTGGTAAGCATGTCTAGAAGGGAGGTGTCCCAGGATCTGACTTCTGCCCTGGGCGTCACCCCAGCCCCGGCACAGGAGTACTGTCCCATCTCTACCTGGGTGGAGCACACTGGCCTCCCTACTCCCAGCACCTGCTTTCCTTGGAATCCAGAGAATCAACCACTAGACCCACTACCTCCCCAGAGTAGCCTCAAGCAATGATTGATGAGAGCTGCCTTGTACTGTCTCAACTCCTTCTCTCCTGGGAGGGGAAAATTCTGAAGTACAACAACTTCTATACTGGCTCCCATATAATGTAACTGGCTTAATGATACTCCCTTTCATGTTCAGTTATTTCTGGGGAGGAGCGAGGGTGATGAGCTCTCCAACCCCAAAGCTCATTACTAGCCTGAAGCTGTTAAAGGAAGAAATTTCAAAAAAACGTAATCATGGGGGAAGGAAGGGTGGGGTGTGGGTAAGGAGAGCATGTTAGCTGGGAGAAGCTACCTGGAGAGACTTAAGGCACCACTGGGAGAGACCCTCTTATGGGGAGGGATTGGGAATAAGAGCAAATTGAAGTAACCCTGTCTTGCTTCTCTTCTGGTCCTAAAGCTACATGCTGATTCTTCTGTCTTTAAACCCACTGCTGGCTTCTCTGCCCTCAGTTATGGAACCCGCCCCATGTCTGCATCCTCCTCCGCCAGCTTTCCATCCCTTCTCTCCCTCAGGTCTTGGTCCACTGGCCTTCAGCCCTGGATCCTCTCCCAGGGATCACACTATTAAACCTGGTCCTGTGGGCAGCCACTCAGCCATCTTAGATTCCTAGTGCAATGTAATGCTTCCTGTAGTCGCTTAGCAATCAATCCGTTTTCTACAACTGCCAAGGAGCCTTTGTAGCCAAGGCTATATCTATTTTGAATTCTGTGAAAGTTACAATCTGCTTTAAACGTTACAATCTGCTAAAAAAAAAAAAAATAGCACTCCATCTCGACCTTCATCCTCAGTCCCCTGCCACTGCAATTATTTGTTTATTACCTGATCCTTCTTTCTGCTTAAACATCTTCTTCACAGTCTGGCAGGCTGAGCCATCCCCAAGGCACACACCACAGCGGTCCTCTGTGGCGTTGGAGTCGATCTCATAATCGCAGCCAACCGTCTGCAGAGAAGAGAGGTTAAGGGTGAGTGACACGAGCAGGAGATGCCACACCTGCCCTGGATCTCTGACTCTTCTGCCCACTTTGCTCTGGATGAGATCAGGGCTGAAGACAGGTAGATGTGTTTTACACTTGTTATGTTACATACAAAAGGTACACGCTAGTCATTGTTTCTATATCAGGTATTGACTACGGTGTTGGTGGCCAAGATACATACTTGGTGTCCAAGAAACAATGGGAAAGTGCCCTAAAACACTAACTCCCATGGATTAGGACACAGAAATACTGACCACTGACTTGTACATGGCAGGTGGTGGTGGTGTTTTAGTCTCTAAGTCATGTTCGACTCTTATAAGCCCAAGGATCGTAACCTACCAGGCTCCTCTGTCCATGGGATTCTCTAGGCAGGAATACTGGAGTGGGTTGCCATTTCTTTCTCCAGTACATGGCAGGAAGAAGAATAAAGAATAGAAATGGAGTCTATTAAAAAATATTTCCTTTTCCCGGTGGCGGCCAGAGCAATACTCAAAGCATCCACTGATGATAAAGGAAAAACTGCTTAGAGGGAAATGAGGTATGCACTGAATGAGTCTGCAGTTTCCCCTGAGCGAAAAGCAGAATTGAAAACAGTTTCAAAAACAAAACAGTGAAAAACGTCTTGGAATCAAGAGTCACTGGAGCAGTGAATCTCTTTCAGATGTGTAAACCTCATGCTGTCTCCTCTCTAATGAGATTCCCAGGGATGATGCAATGGCTATAGTCATTGTCACCTATAGTCAGTCATTCACTCCCTTTACTTTCCTGGTTTCATGCTGAGACCACTCCAGTCCCACATGGGATGCGATCTCAGACATGCAGACCCACATCAGACTCTTGGGAGCCTCCTATGATCCCAGCCCCTACCACACATCACACTTACCATATCCCAGCCATCCTGACCTCCTTCCTTCCAACTACACAGGAGAAACTGGTTGTTTCTCTCCTGAGCCAGGACTAATCTTGCTCACATGCCCTGGACCCGATCCTTTCTCAGTGTTCTGTCCATTGGTCCTTCACAACCATCATCCTTCCCTCTCCACTGGTTCCTTCTCCTCTGCCTACCAGTACAGCCAAGTCTTTCCCATCTAATTTCCAGACTGGAAAAGGAGAGTATTAAACTTGGGGTGTTTGGTGGCATCAGATACCCAAGAATGGTAACATTCGGATGGAAAGTCATGAAACACGTGCGCTTCCGCTGAAGTCCTTTGTCGCTGGCTCTTTTCTATGGCTTTTATTCCTTAACCATTCCTTTCAATAATAGAAAGAGGGAAAAACACACCATATTCTTTTAGTGGGATTTTTCTTTTCTGTTTGAGAAGAAGAATTGTGCCCAGGTAGTTTTTTCCTCTCTCTCAAAGATAAGTTCCTTTCTTATTTTAAAGCCACCTTGAATTGCCTGAAAAGAATAACCATTTAGGTCTTTAAATACACTCTCCCTCCACTAGGTAAGTAGAGAATGAATGCCCACAAATAGAAAATAGCACCATTCCTCAGTTTAACCATCTCTGACTTTCTTTATGTTTGAAGATTGTGCCACTTGACCCAATTGGGAAACACAAAATGCTAAGAGATTTAAAAAACTCAAGCACACTAATCACAATGGAAAGGAAAGAAACAGTCTGGATATGTGCCTTCAGTGGCCATAGGTAAAACTCCAGCCCTTCACAAGTGATGTATTTACGTCAAGCTTGATCATCTTCTAATAAGCTAAACTTTACATATCCTATTCCCAGCAACTTCATTTCTTCACTGATTTGGAACGAGCCAGGGAAATATACTTTGCAACATAGTAAAGTGTTTTTAAAAATCTCTACCAAGAGGGGATGGATTAAAAAATATGAAGAGGGACTTCCCTGGTGGTTCAGTGATTAAGACTCTGAGTTTCCACTGTAGGGGCCACAGGTGAAATCCTTGGTTGGGGAACTAAGACCCTGCAAGCAGCATGGAATGCCAAAAAATAGTGGAAAAATATGAAGAAAAAGGAAAGAAGTTCAGAAAAACAAACACCTTGAGCTCATTTTTCTCCTCCACCAATATCTGCCTGCATCCCTTGGGGGGCAGGGGTGGGGAAGGAAACACACCCCCGTCAGATGCTGACCCAGGGCACAGCGCGTGGTGCTGATGGAGACTTCACCCTCTGCTCCTCCAGCAGCCGCGCACAGCACAGTCAACACTGAACTGGGTACAGAACTGAAGGCTTGGAAGGTGGAAGTCCATCCTCCTGACTCCACAGAACCTGTAAGGCTCTCCGGGAACAGCGAACAGACATCCCTTTCTTCCGTGCCCTGTGATCTGGCAACAGGGCTCCGACTGATACTACTGTCTTTCTGCCTTCAGCAGATCAGAGGGGCTGTGCTGCTGCTACCAATGTGACGACGACTCCAGGAAGGCTCTCCTCCCCGTGACTATTAGGAGGCCAGACAGCCACCACACAGGCTGCATTTCTTTACAAAAGGAAATCACTCTCATTTCCTATCACTATTTCTTTTTTTTTTTTTTTTAAACAGCTTTCTTGGGGGTGTGTCTTATATATAAAATACTATACATATTTAATCTTATGATTTGATGAGTTTGGACTCATACAAACACCTGTGAAACCAAAGTCACAATCAAGGCAATACACATATCCATCTGATGCAAAAGTTTCCTTGTGTCCCTTTTTGTGTGTGTGGTAAGAACACTTAACATGAGATCTACCCATTTCATAAGTTTTTAAGGGAACAATACAGTGTTGTTAACCACAGGCAATACATTGTATAGCAAAGCTTGAGCCGTATTCATCTTGTGTAAGTGAAACTTGATACTTGTTGAACAGCAACTCTCCATTGTTCTCTTAGCAACCACTGTTCTCTTCTCTGCCTCAATGAGTTTGACTATTTTAGATTCTCTTATATGTGGAATCTTGTAGCATTTGTCATTCTGCGATTGACCTGTTTCACTTAGCATAATGTTCCTAGGCTCATTCATATTGCCAAAATGACAGAATTTACTTCTTTTTTAAAGTTGAACAATATTCTATAATATGCATATACCACATTTTCTTTATCCATTCATTTGTTGATGAACATCTGGGTTGTTTCCATCCATATCTTGACTAGTGTGAATAATGTCACTATGAACTTGGGAGTACAGATATCATTTCAAGATCCTGATTTCATTCCTTTGGATATATACCTAGAACTGGAATTGTTAGGTCTTATGGTAAAAATTGGGGAAGGCAATGGCACCCCACTCCAGTACTCTTGCCTGGAAAATCCCATGGACAGAGGATCCTGGTAGGCTCCAGTCCATGGGGTCACTAAGAGTCGGACACGACTGAGCGACTTCACTTTCACTTTTCACTTTCACGCATTGGAGAAGGAGATGGCAACCCACTCCGGTATTTTTGCCTGGAGAATCCCAGGGATGGGGGAGCCTGGTGAGCTTCCGTCTATGGGGTCGCACAGAGTCGGACACGACTGAAGCGACTTAGCAGCAGCAGCATGGTAAAAATTAAATTGTAATCAAAAATTAAATATTTAAATTTAATTAAAGTTAAACATGTATCTAAGTATTTTAATTTAATAAAAATTAAATATTTAAATGTAATTAAAATTAAATATTATAATTTAATTAAAACCAAATATTTTAATTTAATTAAAACTAAATTATTTTTAATTTTTTGATTTTTCCCATAGTGGCTGTATCACTGTACATTCCCACCAATGGTGCACAGGATTCCAATTTCTCCACATCCACACCAATACTCACTATCTCATGTGTGTTGGTAACAGCCATCGTAACAGCTGTGAGGTGATAGCTCATGAGTTTCACTTGTATTTCTCTATGTTTAATGATGTTGAGCACCTTTTCACATATCTGTTGGCCATTTGCATATCTTCTTTGGAGAAATGTCTATTCAAGTCTTTTGTTCATTTTTAAATCAGGTTATTTTTCTGCTATTGAATTGTAGGAATTTCTCATATGTTTTAGATATTAACATTATTATATATATAGTATGCAAATTTTTCTCCCATTCTGTAGGTTGCCTCTTTACTCTGATGGCTATTTCCTTTCCTGTGCAGAAGTGTTTCACCAATTCTTGACCCTGTCATCTGAACTGAAGAGTATCCTATCTTGAGTATTACACAGAGAAATCAGGTCCCAGTCTTTCACTGGGGTTTTTACCCCTATGTAAGTGAATAAGTGCCTGGAAAATCCCATGGATGGAGGAGCCTGGTAGGCTGCAGTCTATGGGGTCACTAAGAGTTGGATACGACTGAGCAACTTCACTTTCACTGTCATGCATTGGAGAAGGAAATGGCAACCCACTCCAGTGTTCTTGCCTGGAGAATCCCAGGAACCGGGGAGCCTGGTGGGCTGCCATTTATGGGGTGTCACAGAGCTGGACACAACTGAAGTGACTTAGCAGTAGCAGCGAGTGAATAAGTAATATATTTTCTTACCTAATTCTCATTTTTTCATCATGAGTTAACACTGTTTTACTTAGGAAATTCTCATATAACAGGACTGAAATACCAACTGGTACCTTGACCTAATCCACTGAGAATGTCATTATTTCTTTCTGTAGTCCCTTGGCAAAGGCAGAGACAGGAAGAATGCCTAGTTCCAAGATGACATTCATTCCCAGCCAATGGAACTTTAGTGTGAAGTAGGGCCAGTTATGCTTAACTGAGAACAGGTAAATGACATTGTCCTTTAACAAATGGAGCAGCAGCAATAATGCTTTCTCACCATAACATTGAGGGCCAGGAGCCTGGATCTGGTCTTCTGGAGAGATATTTGGCCCAGAGAAATTGCCATCTGGGTGTTCAGCCAATCACTGAGTTGGCCAAAATGGCCATGACAGAGAACAAAGGGGAGTCAGAAAGACTGAGAGAGCAAGGAGAAGGGAAGCTAACTTACAACAGGTAGGAAGACTGTCAGGAAAGGCTGAGGACTCAGCGGGGGTGAAAGACATTGATTTATAAGGGAATTCACAAAGTTGAATTATCATTTTAAGAAGTGTACAGTAGGCTTATTATAAGAGCAAAAATCTTTATGGTGGGTTGATCAGAATCAGGGTCCTAGGGTGAGAGGCTGATGGATGGCTAAGAGAAGACCAGGGGATGGTTGATGTGATAGTTCAAGGCATCAAGGCTGTTTGAGAAGGAAATGAAGCCAAAGTTGCACTGACTGGAAGAAAAGGGAAGAGTAAAGGAACTGAAAGTCAGAGAATTGGTTACCAAAAGGGGTGAGTGAGCTGGAAGATTGGTAACCTGTCTTAAGACAGCAGGTAAGACTGCAAAGCTGGAATAGTAGGAAGAAGGTTGGGAATATCTGTTCATATATTTAAAAGCTTATTGCATGTCATACTTGTGATTAAAAATAAATGACATCCTGAAAAGTCATTGTTTAAATTTGTGTCTGTGATAAATAAGCTTAGACGTTCAGAGAATAGAAAGGCCAGAAATAAACCCATGCATTTATGGTCAGTTAACATGACAAAGGAGGCAAGATTATGCAGTGGGGAAAAGACTCTTCAATAGGTGGTGCTGAGAAAACTGGACAGCTACATGTAAAAGAGTGAAATTAGAACATTCTCTAATATCATACACAAAAATAAACTCAATATGGATTAAAGACCTAAATGTAAGACCAGATACTCAAAAACTCCTAGAGGAAAACACAGGCAGAACACTCTTTGACATAAATCACAGCAATATTATTTTGGATCCATCTCCTAGAGTAATGGAAACAAGAGCAAAAATAAACAAATGGGACCATATTAAACTTAAAAAGCTTTTGCACAGCAAAGGAAATCATAAAGAAAATGAAAAGACAACCTATGGAATGGGAGAAAATATTAGTAAGTAAGGCAACTGACAAGGGACTAATTTCTAAAATAAGCAAACAGCTTATACAGCTCAACAGCAAAAATACATAAATAAATAAAACAAAATAGAAGACCTAAATAGACATTTCTCAAAGAAGATAAACAGATAGCCAATAAGTACATGAAAATACACTCAATGTCACTAATTAGCCAAATGCAAATCAAAACTACAATGAGGCATCACCTTACACTGGTCAGAATGGCCATCACTGAAAAGTCTACAAATAATAAATGTTGGAGAGGGTGTGGAGAAAAGGTAACCATCCTACATCACTGGTGGGAATTGGTGCAGCCACTCTGGAGAACACTATAGAGATTCCTTTAAAAGCTAAAAACAGAGTTGCCAAATGATCCAATAATCCTATTCTTGTGCATATATCCAGAGAAACTCTAACTAAAAAAGACACATGAACCCCAGTATTCATAGCAACACTATTTATAGTAGTCAAGGTGTGGAAGCAACCTAAATTTCCATCAATAAATGAATGGATAAAGACAATGTGGTGTATATGTACAATGGAATATCACTCAGACCAGGGGGCGCTAGTAGTAAAGATGCTAAGTCACTTCAGTCGTGTCCGACTCTGTGTGACCCCATAGACGGCAGCCCACCAGGCTTCCCCATCCCTGGGATTCTCCAGGCAAGAACACTGGAGTGGGTTGCCATTTCCTTCTCCAATGCATGAAAGTGAAAAGAGAAAGTGAAGTCGCTCAGTCATGTCCTGGCCTGCAGTTCAGGAGACGTAAGAGACACAGGTTTGATCCCTGGGTCAGGAAGATCCCATGGAAAGGGGAATGGCAATCCACTCCAATATTCTTGACTAGAGAATCCCATGGACAGAGGAGCCTGGCAGGCTACAGTCCATAGTGTCACAAAGAGGTGGACAGGTGAAGCGACATACATGCAAGGAAGAATGAAATAATGTCATTTGCAGACACACTGATGGACCTAGAGATTGTCATCCTAAGTGAAGTAAGTTAGAGAAAGACAAATACCACATGGTATCACTTATATGTGGAATCAACAAAAGTGATACAAAGTAACTTATTTATGAAACAGAAATATACTCACAGACACTGAAAACAAACTTAGCTACCAAAAGGCAAAGAGGCCAGAGGGATAAATTAGGGATTTGAGATTAACAGATACATACTACCCTAAATGAAATAGATAAACAATAAGCTACTGTACAGATGCTACCTATTGATCTCTACCTACTATTTAGCACAAGGAACAATATTCAATACCTTGTAATAACCTATAGTGGATAAGAATCTGAAAAAGCATATATATATATATATATATATATATATACATATATATTCCCTGGTAACTCAGCTGGTAAAGAATCCTCCTATAATATAGGAGACCCCAGTTTGATTCCTGGGTCCAGAAGATCCCCTGGAGAAGGCATAGGCTTCTGACTCCAGTGTTCTTGGGCTTCCCTGGTGGCTCAGACAGTATCCACCTGCAATGCGGGAGACCTGGGTTCAATCCCTGGGTTGGGAAGATCCCCTGGAGGAGGGCATGACAACCCACTCCAGTATTCTTGCCTGGAGAATCCCCATGAGCAGAGGAGCCTGACAGGTTACAGCCCACGGGGTGGCAAAGAGTTGGACATGACTGAACAACCACGCATAGCACAGCACGGCAAACTGAATTACTCTGCTGAATGCTTGAAACACTGTAAATCAACTATACTTCAGTAAAAAGTAAATTACATAAAAAGAAAGAAAAATACCAAGTTACCTTGGGAGAGATATTAGCCCAGCCCTGTACTTCATATAAGAATTCAATAGCAGAAGAGAGAAGAGCAATATTTACAAAATTTAGGGAGAAAGACAGTGTGATGCCCCAAATTTTGTACCCAGTCAAGTGTCCTTCAAGAATAAAAGCAAATTTATACATATTTTTAAATGAGAAAGAACTCTGACGACGCTGTATCCATTAACACTAAAAAATCTAGCAGAAGATGAGTGTAAATCCTCCCCAAAAGAGGACAGAAGAAAATAATTGGACTGCAAATACCACTTTACTTAAAATCTTAGCCTTGTGTAGATACAGAGGGTAAATGAAATAGTAGAAAAAAATTCAATAAATAGAAAAAAAAGTTTAGAAATCCAGTACAGCTTTAAAAAAAATTGGGAGAGGAACACAGAATTACTTCCCTAAAAAAATTCAGTTCTGATCAACATTCAATAATTCCCTTGACAACAAAATCTGCAAATCTAACATGCCAAAATGGTGGCAAACATCATTATTTCAAAATAGCTAAATATATGAGTATAAGCAACTATAGCAGGTATTTATATGACCATAAGCAAACATTTTTATATGCACAAAGATGAATTAGACACCATATACATTTTTTTCTGATGGTGTAACTTTTGCTTTCAATACATGTCCAGTTCCCTTTGAAAAAAAACTGTAGTAAATGAATAAGAAGACTAACAAAACTGAAAATAACTACAATTTGGATCTTTGAAAGATAAATTACATTCAGGCTATTATGGTAAATTTGATTTGACATAATTTCTTAGCTTAAAACTTATCTCAGTGTGGTATAGACATAAAGTGAGTAATTAATATTTCTAAAAGACTTAACTGGTTTCCAGAAAGAGAAAAGCAAGCTGAGAGAATCTGACTTATTCTATTAAGCTGATTTAATTGGCTTCAAGAAAGATACCTAACATCCGTTGTTTCCATTCAAACGACTTGCTTTTTCCATTAAAAGCTAAAGACAGTCTCTATACAGCAAAGGTATTTAGGTCTAAAAGATAATTTTAGCATCACATTCATTTCTTGATGGCTAAAGTTCTCAGCCCTAACAGCATATGGCAATCACCTGAGGAGTCTTAGAAATACCAATGCCTAGACTCCACATCCAGGTGATTCTGAATTAATAGGGTGGAGATAGAGCCAGACATCAGAACGGTTTTTAAAAGCTCTCCAGCTGACTCTAATAGGCAGCCAGGCCTGAGAACTGCTATATTAAATGGCCATGGGGCTGTTGGGGCCTAAATTAGCCAAACTTTTTCCCACTCTGGGGAACAGACCTAACCTAAAATATATTAATTATTTTTGGCTCTTTGCAGCTACAATGGTAATTAGTGTGTCAGGAAGAGAGTTTTGCCTGAGTTCCTTCTAATTTAGAGTCCGATTATGACCTGCTGTTAGCTCACTCAGTCCTGGGAAACATATACTGCCTCCGTATATGTTGGTCAGGACTGGAATAAATCCATCAGCAACTGCAGGGTGATAAATTCACCTTCCCAGGGTGCTAAAAACACTGACAGCCAGGATCTTCTCATGGAGATAACTCAGTCCAGTGGAAAAACTGTGACAATTACTTGCAAAAATGAGTAAAATACATTAAGAGTTTTTGGTGTGCCATGGGCTCTGTTAAGGGCTTTACATATAAAACTCTTATTTAATCTAAAAAGATATGTTAATATCTCAATTCTATGAAAGATAATTGAGTCTTAAAAAGATGTATAGAGTTATACAGATTGGAAATAGTGGTATTGGGTTCATATTTAGAGCCTAAGCACTAAGCCCTTCAGTTCAGTTCAGTTCAGTCGCTCAGTTGTGTCCAACTCTTTGCAACCTCATGAATCCCAGCACTCCAGGCCTCCCTGTCCATCACCAACTCCCGGAGGTCACTCAGACTAACCTCCATCAAGTCAGTGACGCCATCCAGCCATCTCATCCTCTGTCGTCCCCTTCTCCTCCTGCCCCCAATCCCTCCCAGTATCAGAGTCTTTTCCAATGAGTTAACTCTTCGCATCAGGTGGCCAAAGTACTGGAGTTTCAGCTTTAGCATCATTCCTTCCAAAGAAATCCCAGGGCTGATCTCCTTCAGAATGGACTGGTTGGATCTCCTTACAGTCCAAGGGACACTCAAGAGTCTTCTCCGACACCACAGTTCAAAAGCATCAATTCTTCAGCGCTCAGCCTTCTTCACAGTCCAACTCTCACATCCATACATGACCACAGGAAAAACCATAGCTTTGACTAGACGAACCTTTGTTGGCAAAGTAATGTCTCTGCTTTTGAATATGCTATCTAGGTTGGTCATCACTTTCCTTCCGAGGAGTAAGCATCTTTTAATATCATGGCTACAGTCACCATCTGCAGTGATTTTGGAGCCCAGAAAAATAAAGTCTGACACTGTTTCCCCATCTATTTCCCATGAAGTGATGGGACCAGATGCCATGATCTTTGTTTTCTGAATGTTGAGCTTTAAGCCAACTTTTTCACTGTCCACTTTCACTTTCATCAAGAGGCTTTTGAGTTCCTCTTCAGTTTCTGCCATAAGGGTGGTGTCATCTGCATATCTGAGGTTGTTGATATTTCTCCCAGCAATCTTGATTCCAACTTGTGTTTCTTCCAGTCCAGCGTGTCTCATGATGTACTCTGCATAGAAGTTAAATAAACAGGGTGACAATAGACAGCCTTGATGAACTCCTTTTCCTATTTGGAACCAGTCTGTTGTTCCATGTCCAGTTCTAACTGTTGCTTCCTGACCTGCATACAGATTTCTCAAGAGGCAGATCAGGTGGTCTGGTATTCCCAGCTCTTTCAGAATTTCCCACAGTTTATTGTGATCCACACAGTCAAAGGTTTTGGCATAGTCAATAATCAGAAATAGATGTTTTTCTGGAACTCTCTGGCTTTTTCCATGATCCAGTGGATGTTGGCAATTTGATCTCTGGTTCCTCTGCCTTTTCTAAAATCAGCTTGAACATCAGGAAGTTCACGGTTCACATATTGCTGAAGCCTGCCTTGGAGAATTTTGAGCATTACTTTACTAGCATGTGAGATGACTGCAATTGTGTGGTAGTTTGAGCATTCTTCGGCATTGCCTTTCTTTGGGATTGGAATGAAAACTGACCTTTTCCAGTCCTGTGGCCACTGCTGAGTTTTCCAAATTTGCTGGCATATTGAGTGCAGCACTTTCACAGCATCATCTTTCAGGATTTAAAATAGCTCTACTGGAATTCTATCACCTCCACTAGCTTTGTTCTTAGTGATGCTTCCTAAGGCCCACTTGACTTCACATTCCAGGATGTCTGGCTCTAGGTCAGTGATCACACCATCGTGATTGTCTTGATCGTGAAGATCTTTTTTGTACAGTTCTTCTGTGTATTCTTGCCACCTCTTCTTAATATCTTCTGCTTCTGTTAGGTCCATACCATTTCTGTCCTTTATCGAGCTCATCTTTGCATGAAATGTTCCCTTGGTATCTCTAATTTTCTTGAAGAAAAAAAGCCCTTATGCTTTACTAATAATTATTTTTATATAGGTTTTCTTTCATTGATTAAAAACACCTTCTCTTTATTTATTTTTGGCCATGGTGCATGGCATGTGGGATCTTAGTTCCATAACCAGGGATCAAACCCATGCCCCCAGCTGTGGAAGCACCGAGTCTTAATCACAGGACCATCATGGAAGTCCCCAAAACACCTCCTCTTTAAAGTGAGGTTTATGACCAAGTACTGGATCTCAAAACTTGTTCCTTAGTTCCTTGCAAAATAGACTGTAAGCAATGGGAGAAATTCCTCAATGGTTGTACATATAAAGGCATTAAAAAATCAGTTTGGTCACTCGGTCATGTCTGACTCCTTGTGTTCCCATGGACTGCAGCACACTAGGCTGCCCTGTCCATCACCAACTCTCAGAGCTTTCTCTAACCCATATCCATTGAGTCAGTGATGACAAATCCGGTTAAAAATCAGACCCAAGTAATTTATATAAAGGCTGCTGCTGCTGGTGCTGCTAAGTCGCTTCAGTCGTGTCCGACTCTGTGTGACCCCATAGACGGAAGCTCACCAGGCTCCCCTGTCCCTGGGATTCTCCAGGCAAGAACACTGGAGTGGGTTGCCATTTCCTTCTCCAATGCATGAAAGTGAAAAGTGAAAGTGAAGTCGCTCAGTCGTGTCTGACTCGTAGCGACCCCACGGACTAGAGCCTACCAGGCTCCTCCATCCATGGGATTCTCCAGGCAAAAGTACTGGGGTGGGGTGCCATTGCCTTCCCTGTTATATAAAGGCAAGAGTTTCCTAATGGAGTCAATATGAAAAGTTAAACTGATATCAGAAGACCTGGTTTATAATTATCTGTCATGCCATCTCTCTTGCTAAGGTGATCATGCTGGTGATCAAGGTGAATTAAATATCAAAATGCTTTGTGAAAAACACTATATGATTATTTATTAGTTTTTCCTCAAATTTACTGTTGGCAAGTAACCAATGAGTAATTCAAAAATCACTGAAATAATTTGAGTTGCCTTTTCCTAATAATTCCTCCAAAGAATTATTCCTCCAAAGAATAATTTGATTCTTCTTCAATTTGACTCAGCTCCATGCCTGAAATATCACAGAGCACATCAACAGCTCAAGAAATGAAGACAACAGCAGGAGGACATTTGGTTTCTAACTGTGACCTTGATGAACACTGAAAAGTCTTGTCTCATAGACTGTATAAAAATACCAGTCCACATGCAAATACCACAAAAGCAAAAGATTAAAACATCTAACTTTCCAAATTAATAAAAAAAAATCACGATTTCATAAAGTTGTAGATTAAGGAAACATACCCAATACCTTACACATGCCATTAATACAGACATTTCTGCTGTTGCCGCCTTCAAAGCAAGGGGTACCATCAATGACAGCATCCAGCATTTTCTCGGAAAAGTGGCCATCTATGGGTCGGCAGTAGAGCTCACAAGGACGTGCTGAAGTGAAAAAGAGACAAATCCTCACAAGTTAGCTTCCCAGCTCAGCACCTTTCCCCCAGGATTTGTACACAGGACCCCCCAGGTGTCATCAATCTGGAGATTCCCATCTTCTACCTTTCTATGACACATGCTGTAATGGGGACTTCTTTCTTTTATAGAGGTTTACAATAAACTAAATTGGGAAGACTGCTTTAAAATGCTGTCTTTTTTTACAAATGAGGAGACCTTTCAACCCAATGTTGAACTGTGCTTATAAAAATAAGGTACTGAGTATCTGGGGTTAACCTAGAAAATAAGTAGTAGAAACCAGAGGTGCCAGACTCCAGACAAGCATGATGCTTGCCTACTGTTTGCAGCAAAGTAAGCAGACCACCGCGGGAGATGCTTCCACGGGGGCCAGCTCATTACTAATACCACTGCCACTATCATAAACCAACCCAACAAATATTCTCCCTTACTCTCTTCAAGAAGTCCTTGGACACAGGTTTACAACCACATATAAACAAAAGATCTGTGTTCTATCCAAAGCAGAAGCCAACCTGCTTATCACAGCGGTCCCTCCCACTGTGCTAGATCCTGCATTGAATTCATTTTAAGGTTCAATTTTCTGTTCCCTTGTGAATGAAGATGGATGATCTCCTACATATAAATGTTCTAAAGATTTATTTAATAAAATTCATATCTATTTGTAAGTACTTAGAATAACCAGAAAAGGAGATAACTTTCAAAACATAAATTGCCTTAAAAATTTTAATAGGTAGTACACGTATATGCATGCATGCTAAGTCGCTTCAGTCATGTTCAACTCTTTGCCATTCTATGGATTGTAGACTGCCAGGCTCCAGGCAAGAATACTGGAGTTGGTTGTCATGCCTTTCTCGAGGGGATCTTCCATGACCCAAGAATCGAATCCGTGTTTCTTAGGTCTCCTGCATTGGCAGGCAGATTATTTACCACTAGGACACCTAAGAAGCCCTAATGTGTATATAAAAAGAATTCAAATAGTAATTTTCTTTGAATATTATGTCTTGTTTATTTTTTAAGTGAAAAATCTAAGATTATCCCCTTCAGAAATGTCCTTTTGGGATCTCTTCTGGGTCTGTCTACTGGGGAAAGTGCTGTTAATTTCTTGGCGTTATGACCAGCTGAGGGCTTGATGAGACCAGCCTTAGGTCCATTTGCCATGAACACACCTCACTGTGGATGGGTCCCAAATGCAAGGCAGTGTGCACACCTCTAGGTATGGGTACTCAGGGATGCCATGATCCATGTGGTGAAGAAATAAAAATGTACTGCTGCTGCTAAGTCATGTCAGTCGTGTCCAACTCTGTGTGACCCCATAGACAGCAGCCCACCAGGCTCCCCCATCCCTGGGATTCTCCAGGCAAGAACACTGGAGTGGGTTGCCATTTCCTTCTCCAATGCATGAAAGTGAAAAGTGAAAGTGAAGTCGCTCAGTCCTGTCTGACTCTTAGCGACCGCATGGACTGCAGCCTACCAGGCTCCTCCATCCATGGGATTTTCCAGGCAAGAGTACTGGAGTGGGGTGCAATTGCCTTCTCCGTAAAAATGTACAGCTTACACAAATCTAACAACTATGAGCAAAACTCAAACACAGACACTCGGGAGAAATTTGAGTCAGAGCTTCTAAAGCATCTGCTCAAAACTCAAAGGAGAAAGGTAAAAGTGCATAAAGAATACCAACTGATTTTATATAAAGTGCAATGGATAATTTGTCTGAGAATACGAATGAAGGTAACATGAGTTGGAGTGATCACTCCACAAAGCGCCAACAGCAAAGGACCAGAAGATTCCAGGAACAAGGCATAACCCAGGGTTACTGTAAGTGTTCACTCCTGGCAGCATGATTAGTTCTGTCACTGCCTGGACTGGAATAGATGTGCTTAGAGGAGCCACCTGAGAACAATTCTGCTCTTTCAGAGATGAGAGCATCCACCCAGGTGTGCTGAGTCCCAGTGATCTGGGAAGCAACTAAGGAAATATCAGCCTGTCAAGCAGAAGGATGGAGGCAGGGGAAGCACTTTTAAATGAGGCTTTGATTTGAGCTTTAGAATTTAGATTTGAGATTTTGTATTGATATCGGGACACATTAAACCCAAAGAGGAAGCACCCCTGAATTATTGTGGAGCTTTTCTAAAGGAATTACCTGTTCTAGCCTGCTGGGGAGGGCTGGGACTAGAGGTGCCTAAACTGAAAAGTGAAAGTCACTCAGTCATGTCCAACTCTTTGTGACCCCATGGACTATATAGTCCATGGAATTCTCCAGGCCAGAATACTGTAGTGGGTAGCTGTTCCCTTCTCCAGGGGATCTTCCCAACCCTGGGATCAAACCCAGGTCTTCCACATTGCAGGTGGATTCTTTACCAGCTGAGCCACCAGGGAAGCCCAGAGGTGCCTAAGGGTGCAAATTTTAAGAAAACACTCACTCTCAGGGTTGTAAAAATGGGTCCTTGCAGCCAGTAAAACCCCCATCCAAAGGCATTTTGAATTCCAAAGTGGTGAAGTTCCAATGTTTGCCTTAGTTATATTCCCTCTGGGCTTGTGCTGTTTGCCTCACTTCCTGAAGGATAAAACTATTCAGAGATTTGGTGGGTGCTATTTAGTGAGTTAACAGGAACTTTTGCTTGTTAAAATAACAGCCAGTGTATTACCTGAACATTATTTGCCAGATCTTGTGCTTTGCAGTCATTATGTTATCTCATTCTAACAATCACAACCACCCCAGGATGTTAGATCTCTTATTATCTCCATTTAGAAGAGAAAATTTTAGGCCCTGAGAGATTAAGTGTTCCAAGATCTCACAGTATGAGTGACGGAGTAAAAGCTGATGGTTCAGCTTAGCACTCACTCTATTAGCCCCTAACCTACACACACACAATTATTTTTAACAAAAAAGAAATGCTTTAATGAGACCTTTCAAGTAACCGCTCTTTTTGCTCTTAGACAATGCATTTATTCACAGATCACATCTGAGAAACAAACTTGGCAGAATACTCACTGAACTCCATTTTAAAAAACTTTCATGGGTCTTAAATATGGTGAGAATCACTAGCCTCTGGAGCCATGACTTCTACAGAGAGCAGAGACATAAAAATTCATGAAGGTCTAATATTATCCTAAGAAAGTTACTTAATCTTTCTGTGACTCAGTTCCTCATCTGAAAATCGGGGATAATGATATCTATTTTGCAGGATAAATGTGAAGATCAAGGCAGAGATTGTGTGTCAAGCACTCAGAGTGGTACCTGGTGTACAGTAAGTGTTAACAAATGACAGGTGCCACGGTTGTTGATTTCACCTCCTTATCATGACCTGGTGAATTCTGAAGGTCCTTGCCCCATAAGCTATGCATTTATCATTCCAATCCTCTTTCAGAACAGTCAAAAGACCTCTGTTTTGTAACGCTGGCTCAATTTCTGTTTCCCACACATATACAAATCTTTCTTGAAATATCCCCTTCTCCTTCAGATTATTCCATGATGCCATTTCTAATCAATTCTGCACTGATTTCATGCTTTGTTTTACTATTTTCTAAACAATTGCTGTCTTATCAACTTTGTATAAAGAATTCTACACCCTGCTAGGTCAGTAGGTGGCCCCATGACTTTCCTTTTCTGTGACTGTGGGCCTGGTTCAAAGCTGTTCCACTCCTACAATGCCTGTTGAGGTCTACACAGCTCTGTGCTCCTAAGACTACAGATTTTACAATCCCCTCAACCAGACTGTGGTGTCCTCAAGAGCACTGCAGGCATCTGTGCATTGATCAGTTACTACTGCCAAGCACGCTGTGAGAAAGAGGAGCCAGAACACATGCTGGTGAGGACCAAAAGGAAAAAGAGGAGCAGAAATAAGCACAACCTAGGAGTCTCTCCTTCACATGGTCTTTGGAGTTAGAGTCATAGGGGTTCAAATTCCAGCCCTGATGCTTCCATATTGCCCAGGGCCGCCTTGGTCTTTGCGTGGAAGGGACTGTCAGAGGATAACACCCTAAAACCTGGAATAAGGTGTCTGGCATACAGCAGTTGTTTTAATGTGATTACCATTAACCTTTCCCAGTGAATACTAGTAGATTATTACACTCATAAAAGGCTCTTAACCCATGAGTACTTAGTAACAGCCTTGGCAGTGATCAACACTGTTAGGGAGAAACTTCTGGACAGAGTGGCAAAAAAATCAACTCTATCCTGAGAGATCATCCACTCAGTCATAAAAATGAGCCTTGAGGGGCTTCTCTTGTGGTCCAGTGGGTAGGAATTCGCCTGCCAATGCAGGGGACACAGGTTTGATCTCTGATCTGGGAAGATCCCCACACCCTGGTCAACCGAGCCCAGGCACCACAACTAATGAGGGCTACATGCCTTAAAGCCTGTGCTCAGCAACAGAAGTCACTGCAGCGAGAAGCCCACCAATGTAACAAAGAGTAACACTCCCCTCTCTGCAACTAGAGAAAGCCCATGTAGCAACAAAGACCCAGCACAACCAAAAGTAAATTTTATAAACTATATATTAAAAAATGAACCTTGAACTTAGTGACAGAGGTCAAGGGTGTTCATGGCAGCTGTTTATCCAGGAAGAAACAGACACATCAATTAAGCTGCATTTACATAATGGAAAGCTAACGCAGTCACTAAGAGGAATAAGACCATACTCACTGAAACCATACTCACAGAAAACTAGTCAATCTAATCACACTAGGACCACAGCCTTGTCTAACTCAATGAAACTAAGCCATGCCCGTGGGGCAACCCAAGACGGGAGGGTCATGGTGGAGAGATCTGACAGAATGTGGTCCACTGGAGAAGGGAATGGCAAACCACTTCCATATTCTTGCCATGAACAGTATGAAAAGGCAAAATGATAGGATACTGAAAGAGAAACTCCCCAGGTCAGTAGCGGCCCAATATGCTACTGGAGATCAGTGGAGACATAACTCCAGAAAGAATGAAGGGATGGAGCCAAAGCAAAAAGAATACCCAGCTGTGGATGTGACTGGTGATAGAAGCAAGGTCCAATGCTGTAAAGAGCAATATTGCACAGGAACCTGGAATGTCAAGTCCATGAATCAAGGCAAATTAGAAGTGGTCAAACAAGAGATAGCAAGAGTGAATGTCGACATTCTAGGAATTAGCGAACTAAAATGGACTGGAATGGGTGAATTTAACTCAGATGACCATTATATCTACTACTGCGGGCAGGAATCCCTCAGAAGAAATGGAGTAGCCATCATAGTCAACGAAAGAGTCCGAAATGCAGTACTTGGATGCAATCTCAAAAACGACAGAATGATCTCTGTTCATTTCCAAGGCAAACCACTCAATAGCACAATAATCCAAGTCTATGCCCCAACCAGTAACGCTGAAGAAGCTGAAGTTGAATGGTTCTATGAAAACTTATAAGACCTTTTAGAACTAACACCCAAAAAGATGTCCTTTTCATTATAGGGGACTGGAATACAAAAGTAGGAAGCCAAGAAACACCTGGAGTAACAGGCAAATTTGGCCTTGGAATACGGAATGAAGCAGGGCAAAGACTAATAGAGTTTTGCCAAGAAAATGCACTAGTCATAACAAACACCCTCTTCCAACAACACAAGAGAAGACTCTATACATGGATATCACCAGATGGTCAACACCAAAATCAGATTGATTATATTCTTTGCAGCCAAAGATGGAGAAGCTCTATAGAGTCAGCAAAAACAAGATCAGGAGCTGACTGTGGCTCAGACCATGAACTCCTTATTGCCAAATTCAGACTGATATTGAAGAAAGTAGGGAAAATCACTAGACCATTCAGGTATGATCTAAATCAAATCCCTTATGATTATACAGTGGAAATGAGAAATAGATTTAAGGGCCTAGATCTGATAGATAGAGTGCCTGATGAACTATGGAATGAGGTTCGTGACATTGTACAGGAGACAGGGATCAAGACCATCCCTATGGAAAAGAAATGCAAAAAAGCAAAATGGCTGTCTGTGGAGGCCTTACAAATAGCTGTGAAAAGAAGAGAAGTGAAAAGCAAAGGAGCAAAGGAAAGATATAAACATCTGAATGCAGAGTTCCAAAGAATAGCAAGAAGAGATAAGAAAGCCTTCTTCAGCGATCAATGCAAAGAAATAGAGGAAAACAACAGAATGGGAAAGACTAGCGATCTCTTCAAGAAAATCAGAGATACCCAGGGAACATTTCATGCAAAGATGGGCTAGATAAAGGACAGAAATGGTATGGACCTAACAGAAGCAGAAGATATTAAGAAGAGGTGGCAAGAATACACAGAAGAACTGTACAAAAAAGATCTTCACGATCAAGACAATCACGATGGTGTGATCACTGACCTAGAGCCAGACATCCTGGAATGTGAAGTCAAGTGGGCCTTAGGAAGCATCACTAAGAACAAAGCTAGTGGAGGTGATAGAATTCCAGTTGAGCTATTTTAAATCCTGAAAGATGATGCTGTGAAAGTGCTGCACTCAATATGCCAGCAAATTTGGAAAACTCAGCAGTGGCCACAGGACTGGAAAAGATCAGTTTGCATTCCAATCCGAAAGAAAGGCAATGCCAAAGAATGCTCAAACTACTGCACAATTGCAGTCATCTCACACGCTAGTAAAGTAATGCTCAAAATTCTCCAAGCCAGGCTTCAGCAATATGTGAACCGTGAACTTCCTGATGTTCAAGCTGATTTTAGAAAAGGCAGAGGAACCAGAGATCAAATTGCCAACATCTGGTGGATCATGGAAAAAGCAAGAGAGTTCCAGAAAAACATCTATTTCTGCTTTCTTGACTATGCCAAAGCCTTTGACTGTGTGGATCACAAGAAACTGTGGAAAATTCTGAAAGAGATGGGAATACCAGACCACCTGAGCTGCCTCTTGAGAAATCTGTATGCAGGTCAGGAAGCAATAGTTAGAACTGGACTGGAAAAACAGGCCGGTTCCAAATAGGAAAAGGAGTATATCAAGGCTGTATATTGTCACCCTGTTTATTTAACTTATATGCAGAGTACATCATGAGAAACGCTGGACTGGAAGAAGCACACGCTGGAATCAAGATTGCTGGGAGAAATATCAATAACCTCAGATATGCAGATGACACCACCCTTATGGCAGAAAGTGAAGAAGAATTAAAAAGCCTCTTGATGAAAGTGAAAGTGGAGAGTGAAAAAGTGGGCTTAAAGCTCAACATTCAGAAAACAAAGATCATGGCATCCGGTCCCATCACTTCATGGGAAATAGATGGGAAAACAGTGTCAGACTTTATTTTGAGGGGCTCCAAAATCACTGCAGATGGTGACTGTAGTCATGAAATTAAAAGACGCCTACTCCTCGGAAGGAAAGTGATGACCAATCTAGATAGCATATTCAAAAGCAGAGACAGTACTTTGCCAACAAAGGTCTGTCTAGTCAAGGCTATGGTTTTTCCAGTGGTCATGTATGGATGTGAGAGTTGGGCCATAAAGAAAGTTGAGCACTGAAGAATTGATGCTTTTGAACTGTGGTGTTGGAGAAGACTCTTGAGAGTCCCTTGGACTGCAAGGAGATCCAACTAGTCCATTCTGAAGGAGATCAGCCCTGCGATTTCTTTGGAAGGAATGATGCTAAAGCTGAAACTGCAGTACTTTGGCCACCTCATGCGAAGAGTTGACTCATTGGAAAAGACTCTGATGCTGGGAGGGATTGGGGGCAAGAGGAGAAGGGGCCGACAGAGGATGAGATGGCTGGATGGCATCACTGATTCGATGGACGTGAGTCTCAGTGAATTCCCAGAGTTGGTGATGGACAGGGAGGCCTGATGTACTGCAATTCATGGGGTTGCAAAGAGTCAGACACGACTGAGCGACTGATCTGATCTGATCTCTGAAGAGGAATAAGGTAATAGTGTTCCACTCCATGAGTGCAAAACTAGCAGAACTGGCAAAATATGAGTCCATTTGTGTGTAAATGGAAATCTGCTGTTAACAACGCTTGCCTCTGAAGAATAAGTGTGCTAGGCTAAGAAGAATTCATTTTATTTATTTATTTTTTAAAAATTTATTTTACTTAACTTTACAGTATTGTATTGGTTTTGTCATACATCAAAATGAATCCGCCACAGGTATACATGTGTTCCCCATCCTGAACCCTCCTTCCTCCTCCCTCCCCATACCATCCCACTAGGTCGTCCCAGTGCACCAGCCCCAGGCATCCGGTATCAGGCATCAAACCTGGACTGGCGACTCGTTTCAAACATGATATTATACATATTTCAATGCCATTTTATTTTATTTTATATTCTTGCATTTTTAAATAAGAAGCATATATTTCTTTTATAAATAATATCTTGACCGTCAATCAGGACAATGGGGAAGGTCTCATTCCATGAAGAAAGACCCTCATTTCAATATTTCCTTTCATCTTCCTTCTGTGATACTGGATTAGCACATCTTTTATGGTTAGACAGGCTAACTGAAGTACACTGCAAGGAAGAAACATAGATTTCTATGGAACATAAGTTCATTGGCCTATGGAGTCTTAGGGCTTCCCTGGTGGTAAAGACTCTGCCTGCAGTGCAGGAGCTGCAGGAGATAAGGGTTTGATCCATGGGTCAGAAAGATCCTCTGGAGGAGGAAATGGCAACCCACTCCAGTATTCTTGATTGGGAAATCCCATGGACAGAGGAGCCTGCAGGGCTACAGTTCATGGGGATGCAAAGAGTTGGACAACTGAGCATGCACTATGGAGTCTAAGAATACCTAGTAAATAATCTGTGCTAAAAGCAAGAGCAAAACATAGACCCACTGCTGTGACTCCCAGAACCTGCACATCTATGACCTACTGGCGTGCCCAAGGCCAGAAGGAACCTGTACTTGAAAGCAGCCATTGTGAACTCAAGGTTCAGGATTCTGAGGTAGTTTTCAAGATGGCCCTGGAGTCCTGTTTCCCTGCCCTTTCCTCTGGCCTCTGTCTTTCACGGCTTTCTGAGTAATGTCATCAGGTGGGCCTGTGACACAGAGCCCTGCACAAAGGGGTAAGAAGAGCAATGGATAATCTTAGTTCTCAAGGGTCACCACAACTATCAGAGAGTCTGTACCAGACACCAAACTCACTTCTTCCACAGTATCCACAGAGTGGAGTGTTTTACCACCTCAGGTACACTCATCTTTCCTACCTCACACATCCTTTTCGTCCAGCTCATGTGGTATTTCCCCTCCAGCTTTTCTATGCATTTACAGTTCAGCTGAGTGAAACCTCTAAAACTAATGGGCTGATGAGCTCTGCCCTCACACCGTCTGACTAATCCTCTCAAAGGAAGCTGAGGGAACTGAATGTACTCTCTGAATTAAAGGCTGCATTTTCAGTTTTGCCGAAACAGGGCAGCCCAACGTTTTTGGATAATGATCTGCAGAAGTGATCATTAGAAATGAAACTAAAACTTGCTAAGAGGGATATAAATGACTTATTAGGTCAAGGAAAATTTTGCAGGCATCTCATGTTCCGTCAGTAGGTTACAATTTGAGTTTCACCATTTAAGAAAATCCAGTTTCTAAAATCCATTTATGGGCAAGTCTCCTTGGGTATGGACTCCTGTGCAGTCACCCAGGGCCTAACACTTGGTTGAAAGCTCTGTTCTCATGTCTTAAAACTCTTAATAATTGTACATCTGCACTTATGTCAACCCTGGTTCGATTCCGGGATCAGGAAGGTCCACTAAAGAAAGGATAGGCTACCCACTCCAGTGTTCTTGGGTTTCCCTGGTGGCTCAGCTGGTAAAGAATCTGCCTGCAATGTGGGAGACCTAGGTTTGATCCCTGGGGTGGGAAGATCCCCTGGAGAAGGGAAAGGATACCCACCCCAGTATTCTGGCCTGGAAAATCCCATGGGCTGTAAAGTCCAAGGGGTTGCAAAGAGTCGGACACAACTGACTTTCACTTTTCACTTGTGCCTTCTCAGTGAAGTCTGATGGGACAATGGGGCACGTGCACGTGCAGAAGAGATTTGTGATGTGTGTGTGTGTAGCTTCTTGCCAGGTTCTAAGAAATACTAAACCTTAAGCAAAAGGCATAATTTAAAATGTTTTATTGTTTTAACAAGTAACATTTAACTTAAAAAAGAAGCCCAGTTTAAGACCAGGCTCAGATCAGCTTGAGGGGGGAAAAAAATGAAACAAAAAGTCCTGACCAAAAATCCAACCCAAAAACAGTCAAATAATTACCAAAACTCTGTAAATTTGGCTGATCTAAAATAGTATTCTTTCACTTTCTGATAAGGTAATATTGTAATCTCCAAATATATAAAAATACATATTAAACATTAGAAGGTGTTAAAATTAATATATTCTACTATAACCATAGAAAGGATGAAAATAGGAATAGAATTGTTAAAAATGAAGTAAACCCACTTCACTGATGTTTTGGATGAGGCTGAATGTAGTAATGTTTGCTGTATGTTTATGTTCTCTTACTTAAAATGGTTAGGAACTGTGACACTAAATTTGGACTGTCAACTTAAATTGTTTTCCAAACATAATTATTTTGACATAATGCTTAAATGTTTAAAAAAAATGATTTTCAAAGGCAAGAGACATAAGTGTAATAAACCTAGCATTTGTCATAATACAAGCAGTCACTAGTCACTGGGGCTCTTTTCCTCCTTCCGCAGCCCCTTGGCTATAAAATCATCTATCTTAAAAAAAACATGAACATCTCCGTAGGTAAAATTTAAAATTCAATGCGTTGTTCTTAAGATAATGGACTTATCCCAGTCTCTGTTTTCATGGGTAATGTTTAGGCTGCAGAGTGTAGCCTGGGCTAACTCTTGGCTCTATTGTATAGTGTGAATTTAAGAAGTAATTTATTCTCAAAATCTATTAGCATATCCATAAAAATTAGGTCAAAAACTTAAATTTCCACATAGGATTTTCTTACGGAGTTAAAATTAAGAAAATGCATATAAAGTGTTGAGTGAACTATGTGTATAGAACAAATAATGATATAAATTTAATATAAGCTGTTCTCATTGAAAGAAAGTGTTAGTTGCTCAGTCGTGTCTGACTCGTTGCGACCCATGGACTGCAGCCCGCCAGGCTCCACTGTCCATGGAATTCTCCAGGTAAGAATACTGGAGTGGGTAGCTATTCTCTTCTCCAGGGAATCTTGCCTGACACAGGGACTGAACCTGGGTCTCCTGCATTTCAGGCAGATTCTTTACCAACTGAGCCACCAGGGAAGACGTCTGTTCTCATTATCAGGTAGTGATATGTTTTTCTGCAAAGTAGCAAAAAAATGTGCTGCCTTGTTTTAAAGGGAAGCAGTTTATTTTCCCCATATAACATAAATTTGGGGGCTATCCTCCTTCTATCTCCCTCTTGGCTGGCTGAGCATGGTTGCAATAGGACAGGCAGCAAGAGAAGAGTGAAAGGCAGAAAGATGGGATTGGGGCTGAGGGCAGCTGCGTCAAAACCATTAAAATCCTTCTCAGAGGCCTGACCCAGTGAGGCTGCCCTCTTTATCCTTTGGCTGGAACTGGGGCTCCTGGGGATACAGATTAGCAAGTCTTCTACTTTTCCCTTTTCAATTGTAGAGGAAAATGAAGGGGAGGAGGGCTTTGAATGGTGTTGAGGTGTCCACAAGCATCATCCTTATTATTCCATCATTTTCCCTCCTTAAGCTACAGATTCCTAGTTTGTGAAATGAGAGCATCTGGCTAGAAGATCTCCTGGGATGCTCACCACACTGACATTCTCATTTAAACACTGGGTCTTCATTGCTATGAATGAGCTTTCTCTCTTACGGCAGCTACTCTCTTAGTTACAGTGCGAGGGCCTTTCATTGTGGGGGCTTCTCTTGTTGTGGCACACGGGGCTCAGTGGTTGTGGTGCATGACCAACTGTGGCAACTCTGAAGGTCCTTCCAGCTGCAGAGCTCCCATGAGGGTGGAGAAGTCCTGAGCTGAGACTGCACTGTAGCCCAGGTTCTATCTCTACCTAACCCCTTTTCCTTCCCTCTTCTTCTGCACCTGTAGAACTTCCTACATGCTAGTATCCGTCTCAGAATCTGTTTCCTAGGGAATGTAACTGCAACAATTCCTTAAAGATGCTCCTGAAAGATCTTATTTCAGGGATGCAGACTGAGGTCTGACCTCATGTCAGATCCTCCACATTGGCTGGAAACTTCACTAGCAGCAAGCATTACTAGGGCTGAGATACTTAGAAGCAACAACCAAAAAATTAGCCTTCATGAGGAGTTATTTGGAAGTGCTGAGAAAAACATCCACAAAAGGCAGAGAGATTTCAAGAAAGTGATAGCACTATGATAAGGTCTTTGCCATCCCCTAATTACTCCTTGGAAGGAAAGTTATGACCAACCTAGATAGCATATTCAAAAGCAGAGACATTACTTTGCCAACAAAGGTTCATCTAGTCAAGGCTATGGTTTTTCCTGTGGTCATGTATGGATATGAGAGTTGGACCATAAAGAAAGCTGAGCACTGAAGAATTGATGCTTTTGAACTGTGGTGTTGGAGAAGACTCTTGAGAGTCCCTTGGACTGCAAGGAGATCCAACCAGTCCATTCTGAAGGAGATCAGCCCTGCAATTTCTTTGGAAGGAATGATGCTAAAGCTGAAACTCCAGTACTTTGGCCACTTCATGCGAAGAGTTGACTCATTGGAAAAGACTCTGATGCTGAGAGGGATTGGGGGCAGGAGGAGAAGGGGCCGACAGAGGATGAGATGGCTTGATGGCATCACCGACTCGATGGACGTGAGTCTGAGTGAACTCCGGGAGTTGGTGATGGACAGGGAGGCCTGGCGTGCTGCGATTCATGGGGTTGCAAAGAGTCGGACATGACTGAGTGACTGAACTGAACTGAATAGAAGATGAAGGACATAAACGTATTTCTGATTAACATAGGCTAATCAAGTCCCTAAGAATCTACATAAATTAGTGTATGTATCTTAGCTTCTTAATCAAACAGACTTTATTCTTCAATTCCACCTCCATTATATAAGACTCTATAACCCTGCCTAAGTTATTGTCCTCTCTGGACGAAGTTTCTTCATCTCTGAAGGATGGGGATGGGGGTTAATGAAAAAACATATAGCCACATCTCTTCATGCTAGTGCTCCCATGACAGTGATCAAGGGGAGTTTGGCTGCCTTTTTTTTTTTTTTTTTTTTTCCGGCTAGGAGAGCTGGTAAAGAAAATGCCTATACTGGAAAGTAAGTTGATCTAAATTAGTACTTTTCAAACCCTTTAGGCAGAAGAATTATTTTTCTTTTTCAAATAAGATCTTGCAAATAAAGCAGATAAAAAATTGGAATTTTATGAAGCATAAATTTTGTAAGTTCAAGTATATAATGCTTAAAAATAGTTCAGTGGGATCCAAAGAGACTATTAAGATGAACAGAAAAATTTGAAATCAAGTTTACAGATGGCAGTTACAGACTTATATGGTTGCAGCATCTAATTTTTTTCTATGGGTTTTTTTGTTTGCATATGCGTGAAGTTGCTTCAGTCATGTCTCTCTCTGCGACTCCATGGACCATAGCCCGCCAGGATCCTCTGTCCATGGGTAGGGATTCTCCAGGCAAGAATACTGGAGTGGGTTGCCATGCCCTCCTCCAGGGGATATTCCCAACCCAGGGAAAGAACTCAAGTCTCTTAAGTCTCCTGCATTGGCAGGTGGGTTCTTTACCATTATTGTCAACTTTTGTTTGTTTGCACAGCATTGAAAAATCTTGACTCACACAAATGGCTGTAAATGATATGATAACAGTTTAAAACAACTTGATCTGTAACCTCAGGATATTTCTCAATTGAATTGTGTTGATGGGAGACTTTTATTCTAAGGTCTGTAGAAAACCAAATTAATATATATAAGTTAATATACTGATGGTTTTCAATATGTTAAAACTCAACATATACTATTTTTTTTAAATGTAAGCATTATTCCTTACTGCATTTTTAAAAACTAATTTTTCAATTAAATTACTATTTTGAAAAATTAAATTAGAATCAAACATTTTTGGAAGCCTTGAAACAGAATTTGAATACTAAAAGGTTTGATGGAATCTGTATGCTTATTCCAAATGTCTGCATCTATGATAATTCTTCTGCCATTGGCTGCTCAGCAAATCTGCCAAAACTCTGCTGTACATGGAGTTTATCCTCTGGTGGCTTCTAAGGGAAGCCTGGGAAGGTATAAAGTACTCACTGCCTGGCACAGATCAAGTGCTCTGCACAGAGCTGTTGTCATGAACACCACATTGTTGTCACCAAGGATGTCCATCAACTAAGCAACTAATAGTAACTCTGTAGTACAGAGTTTGCTGGGGGGACAGAAGTCAGTGTGTTGGTCAAGGTGGTAGCTACTCAGTTTAAAACTCAAATAATATCACAGGAGCCTGTAAGAAAACCACTGAGATGGAGAATGGAGGCTTACAGCCCAGGCAGACAAATTAAGCAGATGGCACTCAGTATAATTCCCTCACGTGGTATACACAGTCTGAATACCAGTTACAGATGCAAAATAATCACTCCAAAAGTGAATGAAATCTGTATCTACTTTTATAGCTCTCATTTCTTTAATACCTATTGCTATGTTATGCAAAAAGGAAGCACACAATTTGTTGCCATTCAGTCACTAAGTTGTGTCCGATTCTTTGTGATTCCATGAACTGCAGCACCCCAGACTTCCCTGTCCTTCACTATCTCCCTGAATTTGCTCAAACTCATATCCATTGAGTCAGTGATGCCATCCAACCACCTCATCCTCTGTCAACCCCTTCTCCTTCTACCCTCAATCTTTCCTAGTATCAAGGTCTTTTCCAATGAGTAGGCTCTTTACATCAGGTGGCCAAAGTATAGGAGCTTCAGCATCAGTCCTTCCAATGAATATTCAGGGTTGATTTCACCCACGATTGACTGGTTTGATATCCTTGCTGCCCAAGGGACTCTCAAGAGTCTTCTCCAGTACCACAGTTCAAAAGTATCAATTCTTCGGCGCTCAGCCTTCTTTATGGTCCAACTCTCACATCCATACGTGACTACTAGAAAAACCATAGTTTTGACTACACAGACCTTTGTCAGCAAAGTGATGTTTCTGCACACAATCATTGCTTATAAATCAATGAAAAGTTAAGCTGAACCAAATCTTTTTATTCTAAATCTGGCTACTTGAGCCATCAGAGTCCAGCAGACACAAATCCAACCCTGAATGACTCCAAACTAAGCACCTGTCACAACACTCAGGCAGCTATGTCATTTTAGTTCTGCTCATTCAGGGTCTCTAGTACTACTGATGCAGATAAGGCAATGGCAACCCACTCCAGTGTTCTTGCCTGGAGAATCCCAGTGACGGGGGAGCCTGGTGGGCTGCCATCTATGGGGTCGCACAGAGTCGGACATGACTGAAGTGACTTAGCAGCAGCAGCAGCAGCAGTACTACTGATGCAACTAGTTCTAACAAAGCAAAATTTCCAAAATATAGGTATAGGTAGTACCAACTGGCTATACCTTTTGTCACTATTTTTTTTTCTTGCACCCACATGAGTATATACAAGAGCTTTTCTGTATTCAGGTGCTTAGATCAGGAAGTAAAATTGCACCAAAAACCAAATGACTCACTCCTCTAGAGCATGAATGACACTCAACAATGGGAGACAAGGAGCAGATGTTGCCCATGACAACCAACAGCCATCAGGGTATTTTGGAGACACAAAGTAGGAAAAGCACTTTTTTCAAAATCAGTTGACTGTATCATTTTCCTAACAGTCCAAATATGTAATTTTCATTCATTGGCCAATACCTGGGAGTCCTCTTGTGTTCTATTATAACTGGATTTCAGAAACTTAACAATCACACACAAAAGAAATGCGGTTACGTTTCACTATGTTGTTTCAAATTTCCTTAACTCAGGAACATCTTTTCTTTCATTCTCTACTGGAATAACAATGAAGAGCACAGATCCTCTTTGATGCTCTAGTTTAAGGTCAATGATTTTTCCTCATTTTCAGAAGAAAATGTGTCACTGGTGCTGATTCAGGAAAAACACTGCCAAGGCTGCTGCTCCATTATCCAACTCCACTATGCCCTCATCCTCTGACGTGTATCCTTTAGATGCTTAACTTTACATTTTACCCTTTTGTGGCTCTAGTGGTGAAGAATTCGTCTGCCAGTGCAGGAGACATAAGAGACACTGGTTCGACCCCCTGGAGGAGGGCATGGCAACCCACTCCAGTATTCTTGTCTGGAGAATCCCATGGACAGAGAAACCTGGCAGGCTATAGTCCATAGGGTCGCAAAGGGTCAGACATGACTGAAGTGACTTAGCATGCATGCATGTTGTCCTATAGATACAAAATGTTGATTTCTGGCCCAAAGCTGGCTCTCACTCATTTGCGATCAAGTTTCTCATTCATTTTTTTTTTTTTTTTTTTTTATGCTAGGTGCATTCTTTTTTTTTAATTGGAGGCTAATTGCTTTACAATATTGTGGTGGATTTTTGCCGTACATTCACGTGAATCAGCCATGGGTGTACATGTGTTCCCTATCCTGACCCTACCTCCTACCTCACTCCCCATCCCATCCCTCAGGGTCATCCCAGTGCACCAGTCCTGAGCACCCTGCCTCATGCACTGACCCTGAACGGGCGATCTGATTCACATTTTCTACCATCTTGTCCTGCCTTGTGCTTTTCTCCTCTCACTGGGAATTGCTGACTCTACTTTGAATGCCTTCCCCTTTCTTAATGCAGGAGAAAGATGACACATGCTTAAGAATCGGCAACTGCTTCCTTGGAAGACTATTTTGAAATTACTCCACACCCATAATGACCTTCTTTTCTGAGTTTCTGTCAAAATTATATTCAGTTCCACATACTCATCAATAAGCATTTCCTCCTCTGTCCCAATAAGCCCCACATATTGCTTAGTTGTACCTCAGCTGTTTAGAAGTGAGTCATAATGTTTGATAAAATTCTAACTCCCACAGAGCTTGGCAGGGAGTTGGAATAGTCACCTTCAACATTTACTGACTGACTTAACCAGGTCAGTGTCTCCACCTCTTAAAACATAAAACTCTTGATGGCACTACTCTCTTTTTTTCTCTGTACTGCATCAGAGTACCCTGACAGATAAATTCTTTCTGACAATGGTTGTGGCCCTCAATCTGGAATATTCCATTAGAGCTCCTTACCTGGATTAAAAACTGGAAACCAATGGTAGAATTCATTCCTATAGGGAACAGTGTCAAACTCACTGCACTGCATCTGCCGAAAAGTGGGTGTATCCGGGCGACAGGGGTGGATGTTGCACAAGCGATAGCGTTTTCTTTCTCCAGTGCAGTACTTCCCTCCGAACTTCGGTCTACACGTGAAACACACCAATTGTTCTTTAATTCCCTTAAAGGCCAGTATTTTAAGTTAAAAATGTTCTGTCCCCCCTTATCCCCATTTCTGTCTTTTCTCTTTTTTCTACTGTACACATTCTTCTCTGGCTAACTTTTATGATTACCTCCATTATTTTAGTTTCCTGTTGAAAAACCTATAATGGCACCCTGTGACCATAGGATACAGTCCAGCCTCTTAAGCATGATGGCATTCAATGCCATCATGATCCTGACTTACCTCACCTGAATACCGTTTCTTCCCACATTCCTTCTCATTTGCACACCGCTCCCATGACACCAGCTGACTTGTCTGCTTTTCCCCCCTGTGCTTCTAGATTTCCACTTTTCTCTAAATGTCTACATACTGCCCATCCTTTAAAGACAAATAAATGTTATTTCCATCTCCATCATGAATTCTATCTGAATTCCTGCCAGAAGTAATCTCTTTCTCCTCTGGATAACATTTCGTTATCCAGCTGGAGGCACTTTCTGCACTTATCACACCCAAAGATAATTCTTTGACCAAGGCAGTTCACATTCATTGACTCCCTAGAGGCAGGACTAAGCATTGTACTTCATAGTTGAGGCTCGGCTGGTGGTTTCCTATTTGTGATGATGAAGTGATACTCTATGACTTGGCAGCTCTCCAATTCATTTCCATCTAAGAGCCTTTTATGAGCCAAGCCCTGCTGGGTTCTCACTAGACAGCTGACCAATATAAATCAAGGATATAGTGTCATTATAGGCTGGTCAGGTACTGACCTGAATCTGTGACTGTATTTTTATTGACCTTCTCAATGAACTTAAGCAAACCAGCTACTGAGATCAGATATGATCACTCTATGGAGTCACCCAAGGAGACTCTATGACAAACTGTAGCCTCTAAGATGGGAGTTAGGACCATTTTTTTCCCTTCAAGCCAAGTTAGGGGAGTCATTTCCTCAACAGGAATACCCCTTTTCTGACAACCATGGATTGCTGCCCATCCTCCCAAGAAGGCTAAGGACTGGCAGTGGCTGATACACAACACTGACCACAGATCTTGGAGTAAATTGCTTGTATTTCCTGATTACAAAAATGGAAATAGTTTTTCTGATCACATTGAAACAAACTATAAAATAAAGATTTTCTGTAAAAAAATTCTATAACAAATTCTTGATTTTGAATTTTTGAAGCCACAGGAACCTTGTGTTTTAACAAAAAATAAGATTTTAAAACAATTTTGCCCAAATCCCTCAAATGTACACTTACTTATAGGCATGGGAAATGATAAAGATGTCACAGTAACTACCATTTACTGACAAATTTATGTAGTAGTTAGTGTGTTGAGTTATTCATAGATATTAACTTATTAACCTTTAGGAGAAATTACATATAGAGTTATATATACAGTTTATATGTATATCTATACATGCATATATATATACACACACAGTAATACATTTGTAATAAAAAGGAGGTAAGATTTAGAACTGAGATACTGATGGAATTGTTTTAATATATATCATTTGCCTTTTAAAATATGTGACTCTTACTGTTCAACACAGACTAATGTAAATTTAGATAAAAGAAGTTTAAAACATTGTATACTTATAGGAGTCATCATATGTACACTGCTTAAAAATTATACTTAGGAACTAGTATACCAGCAAATAGTGAAATGAAGAATATAATATATATATTTGGAAATCAAGAAAACAGAATATTTCACATAAAATATCATTATACAAACTTAAAATATTAAAAAATTAAGCAATTTGATTAAAAAATTGAAAGCAACTTATGAAATAACTTCTATGAAATCCTTAACAGGCTAATACAGAACTCTGAGGTTTACAAATTCTTATCCAAAACATTAAAAATAATCATCCTCAAAAAATGTGCCAAGCTATATATAATTGGTTACCCAAGAGAAGAAAACTATTTTTATAAAATTATACATTCATTATAATAGAAAGAAAGCTGTGTCTTGTCAGTAAAATTGGGTGTGATAATCCTCACTGATAGAATGGGGTTATTTAAAAGGACTTAATTGTATAATCTTCTAGAGACTTTCACATGGATTGTACTTTAAAAAAATTTTTGCTTATTTCTCCAACTGATGAAATCAGTTTAGTTACCTAAGTTCGAATCCAGTACCAAGCCAAAATGAGACAAAGCAAGAAATAAAAAAAGCAAAACTTTTTTCTTCATGCTCTATGAGTCTTCCTTCCAGCTCTCTTTGTCTCTGGGAACCTACTTAGTTTCCTTGGAGAGTCTTGGGGTCACTGACATCACCCCATCCACAACTGGTCTCCCAGTGCTCAAGGAAGGAAGAAAAACATCTTTGACTTGACTTACTCAGGATTGTTGCAGAGCCTCTCTGCACTCTGGGCTCCAGCCCCACAGGTCCTGGAACAGTGGGACCAGGGTGACCAGCGGCCCCAGCCTCCAGGAATGCTCTCTGGCTTTTTGCCCACTGTGATACACTTGCCAGCCATACACCACTGAAAACGGAAGAGACAGGAGATGCGTATGTCAGAAAGGTTCCATAACAAGCTGACTCGGGGACCCTCGCAGCCTGAACCGAGTTCTTCCTGATCAAGCAGACTTCCTACAGTCACACATCAGACGTAGACCAAAGAGCATCTTATAAAAGAATTTCCCTTGAAAGTCTTGGGTTTTAGAATCAGAGAATTTCAGGAATTAAAGGGAACATTATGTGCCTAGTTACAGAAAAAAGAGTATGTCTCAAAGTGTAATTGGCAGACTTGCATGCCAGAATGTTAGCTTCCTTTATTAAGAAAATCTTGCTATGGAAAGCATATCAGCTGAGTATGCTTAGTAACATAGCTGTTCAGTAATATAATTGATTTACTTTCTGATGCAAGCTTTTTATCTTGTTGAGAACCATAACAAACATTTTGTAGACTGGCACCATGATCAGATCAGATCAGTCGCTCAGTCGTGTCCAACTCTTTGCGACCCCATGAACCGCAGCACGCCAGGCCTCCCTGTCCATCACCAACTCCCGGAGGTCACTCAGACTCACATCCATCGAGTCAGTGATGCCATCCAGCCACATCATCCTCTGTCGTCCCCTTCTCCTCCTGCCCCCAATCCCTCCCAGCATCAGAGTCTTCTCCAATGAGTCAACTCTTCGCATGAGGTCGCCAAAATACTGGAGTTTCAGCTTTAGCATCATTCCTTCCAAAGAAATCCCAGGGCTGATCTCCTTCAGAATGGACTGGTTGGATCTCCTTGCAGACCAAGGGACTCTCAAGAGTCTTCTCCAACACCACAGTTCAAAAGCATCAATTCTTCGGCGCTCAGCCTTCTTCACAGTCCAGCTCTCACATCCATACATGACCACAGGAAAGACCATAGCCTTCACTAGGCGAACCTTTGTTGGCAAAGTAATGTCTCTGCTTTTGAATATGCTATCTAGGTTGGTCATAACTTTCCTTCCAAGGAGTAAGCGTCTTTTAATTTCATGGCTGCAGTCAACATCTGCAGTGATTTTGGAGCCCAGAAAAAGAAAGTCTGCCACTGTTTCCACTGTTTCCCCATTTATTTCCCATGTAGTGATAGCACTCCTCTATAACCTCTATGGGTATTTAATGTTTGCAACAGATAACTCATCCCCTCTGTAAAAAATCTGTTCATTGCTGAAAAACCCAAGTTGTTACAGAAGTTGAAGTTCTTTCTAATATCAAGAAAAATTTCTGCTCTCCTATAACTCTTTGCATTGTTTCCAGTTCCAGTATTTCAAAGTTTCTATATTTGGAGTTTGTATTTGGAGTTTCAGGAAAAACTCCACTCTTTCCCTCTTCAAGGGACTCCCTAAACAACTGTTAGTTTAGGAGGGTGAACACACAAAAAGGGAAACAAGAAATGCAAGCTGGTTGTTGGAAATGGCCACATTTCACAGAGAATCTGGGTGTGTTTCATCTGCTTGCCTCCTCTTCCTCATTATTTCTGATGACTGTGCATTTTGATCAAAACCTATGATCTTAATGAAGAATCAGGACATACTCAAGCTACATGAAGACACCCACTAAACACATAAACTCTAGGCCCACACAAACCCAAACTGTGCTCTTGAACAGCATATATTACTCTGTCTTCATGTAGTCTGGACATCTACCATCTCTGAGTTCTTGGGTATGGGTAGGACTTTAAGAAATGCAGTCATGTCAGATGATGAACAGGCCTCCCAGGAGGCTCAGTGGGTAAAGAACTCACCTGCCACTGCAGGAGATGCAGGTTTGATCCCTGGGTTGGGAAGATCTCCTGGAGGAGGGCAGAGCAACTCACTCCAGTATGCTTGCCTGGAGAATCCCATAGACAGAGGAGCCTGGAGGGCTACAGTCCATGGGGTCACAAAGAGTCAGACACAGCTGAAGCAACTGAACACGCACACATGCAGATAATGAGCAAGAAGATAGCATATGGTCTGAAATCATATCTTTGGAAAGAAGCCACTGATTTGTCCTTCCCAATGTTCAATACGAAAGTGAAAGTGTTAGTCACTCAGTCATGTCCAAAATTTTGCGACCCCATCAGGCTCCTCTGTTCACAGAATTTTCCAGGCAAGAATACTGGAGTGGGCTGCCATTCCCTTCTTCGGGGTATCTTCCAGACCCAGGGATCAAACCCAGGTCTCCCACATCGCAGGCAGATTCTTTACCGTCTGAGCCACCAGGGAAGCCCCCAGTGTTCAATACGGAGCGGGAGAAAAGGTTAAAGTGAAGGTTGATTATAAGCTCAGCAGATGTTACTAATCACAAACTCCACAAAAGTTCATCAGGGAAAGGTGGGCCAGATGTTGTGTAATTGGAGTGTGGCTTGGATCTCAGCCCTGTCTCCCTAATTACCTGTTCCAAGTGAAGGCTCAAGAGGAATAGTGAAAGTGGAGTCCTTTCCTCTGGTGAGTCTGACTGTATGATGATCCCCATTCACCCAGAAACAGCTCCTGTCCAGGGCCTCCTCCCCAGCTCTGCCCAAGAACATAAGCCCCCTATCCCCACCTTCCTTCCTCAGTCTGGCACCCCACTGACACCTCACCTTCTTCTCACCACACTGAGTCCCATCTGCAGCAGCGTCCAACTTGGAGCGACAAAAGCCCTTCACCGAGCACCACAGTGTCTGGCAAACATTCTGGAAAACAAACATGAGGCTGAGCTTTTTTGTATTTTTCAAAACTTGCACAAAAGCATTTCTACAATGATGGTATAATCTATACAGGTTCATCCACATACCCGCAATAAATGCTACGGTTGTTATTGAATGAGACTGATGGAAAGTGATCACTCAAGAAACCTCAGTTTAAACTTAATCTGAACATTGTCATTACACATAAACAGTTGGCTGTAAGCCATTCTAGGCCATATGGAAATTGGAGATAAAACACATTTGCCAAGAGTTGAATTTCTATTTGTGTGGCATAATATCCACTGTTCAATGCCCTCAGGAAGGGTTCTAACTGTTGCTTCTTGATCTGCATACAGGTTTATCAGGAGGCAGGTGAGATGAGGCAGGAGTCTAATATACCCATCCTTTTAAGAATTTTCCCCAGTTCATTGTGATCCACACAGTCAAAGGCTTTAGCATAGTCAATGAAGCAGAAGTAGGTGCTTTTCTGGAATTCTCTGCTTTTTCTATGATCCAATAAATGTTGGCAATTTGATCTCTGGATCAAATAGTTCAAAGGTAATAGTAAGGAGAAGTAATGAGAGATGGAATCAGGAGAGCAGTACTAAGAATGAAGAGACAGGACAGAGCCACAGATTCCATCACAGGTTAAATACCAGAGCTTGACTTATCACTTAGATGTTGAAAATAGAGAAGAATGAATAAGGGATAAATCTTATTCCTACCTTGGCCTCTGGAGGTGCTCAGCAACCAGACAGGAAATTTAGGAAAGGGAGCAACTTCAGGGATGAAGTTGGTTGCTATGGTGTCTGCAGGTGTGAATCACTGTGATTCTTGAAAAGCGCTATAGCATTTTCTTAACCACCACCCAGTTGTAAAGGATACCAAGGAGGTGGGTCAAAGAATATGAATGACCTCAACTTCAATCCTTCTACGTTACAGACATCTTGCCATGAATAGAAAGTTTCCATTTCTGGATCTTTGAAAGTGAAAGTTTCTCATTCGCATCCGACCCCTTGCAACCCCACAGACTATCAGATCAGATCAGATCAGTCGCTCAGTCGTGTCCGACCCTTTGCAACCCCATGAACCGCAGCACGCCAGGCCTCCCTGTCCATCACCAGCTCCCGAAGGTCACTCACACTCACATCCATCGAGTCAGTGATGCAATCCAGCCATCTCATCCTCTGTCGTCCCCTTCTCCTCCTGCCCTCAATCCCTCCCAGCATCAGAGTCTTCTCCAATGAGTCAACTCTTCGCATGAGGTCACCAAAATATTGGAGTTTCAGCTTTAGCATCATTCCTTCCAAAGAAATCCCAGGGCTGATCTCCTTCAGAATGGACTGGTTGGATCTCCTTGCAGACCAAGGGACTCTCAAGAGTCTTCTCCAACACCACAGTTCAAAAGCATCAATTCTTCGGCACTCAGCCTTCTTCACAGTCCAGCTCTCACATCCATACATGACCACAGGAAAGACCATAGCCTTCACTAGGCGAACCTTTGTTGGCAAAGTAATGTCTCTGCTTTTGAATATGCTATCTAGGTTGGTCATAACTATCTTTCCAAGGAGTAAGCGTCTTTTAATTTCATGGCTGCAGTCACCATCTGCAGTGATTTTGGAGCCCAGAAAAATAAAGTCTGACACTGTTTCCACTGTTTCTCCATCTATTTCCCATGTAGTGATGGGACCAGATGCCATGATCTTCGTTTTCTGAACGTTGAGCTTTAAGCCAGCCTTTTCACTCTCCACTTTCACTTTCATCAAGAGGCTTTTTAGTTCCCCTTCACTTTCTGCCATAAGGGTGGTGTCATCTGCATATCTGAGGTTATTGATATTTCTCCCAGCAATCTTGATTCCCACTTGTGTTTCTTCCAGTCCAGCATTTCTCATGATGTACTCTGCATATAAGTTAAATAAACATGGTGACAATATACAGCCTTGACGTACTCCTTTTCCTATTCGGAACCAGTCTGTTGTTCCATGACCAGTTCTAACTGTTGCTTCCTGACCTGCATACAGATTTCTCAAGAGGCAGATCAGGTGGTCTGGTATTCCCATCTCTTTCAGAATTTTCCACAGTTTATTGTGATCTACACACAGACTATACAGTCCATGTAATTCTCCAGGCCAGAATACTGAAGTGGGTAGCCTTATCCTTCTCCAGGGGATCTTCCTAATCCAGGGATCAAACCCAGGTCTCCTGTATTACAGGCAGATTCTTTACCAGCTAAGCCACAAGAATTTCCCAATATTTCTCTGGCACTCCTTTAGTATGTTGGATCTTGAGCCCTGCACATACCCATCAGAGGCACCTAGATACCCAACACTTACTTCCACTTCCTGGCAGAATGTAGCATTGGGGCCATACTGCAGCTGACATTGGTGGTGAACATCATAGATCACTCCAGGGGCAATGATGTTGGACTTCAAGCCTTTCTTTTGGGGGATGTCATCCAGACAGAATCCCCAGCCTCGGCTGAAAACAAGTGAATAGAAATGAGAGCAGTGGCTTACAATTTCCTTCTAAATGGAAGATTTAGTTTTTCATTCAAGAAAAAGTTTTTTTCTAGTGTTCTGTGTCCTTTAAGACAACTTTGTTTCTACTAGGCCCAAGGTAAGGGTTGTCTAAAAGGAAATGCAAATCATAATCCCACACCGTTTGCTCAGATGTGATCTAAGAAATATTTACAAGCAGTGGTAAGATTAAAAAACATTATATTACCCCCAATGGGGTATGATGAAAACTTCTGACTTGTTCCAGTCATTCTTGCCAGTACCTCAGGGACTTAAACTCACTCTTGGGTCATAAAGAGCCCCTTTCAGATGACAACAAGCTGAAAGAGGGTGGGGGAGACACAGTGTTCACCTGGCTGAAGCTGGAGGCAGAAACCACCTGGATCTCAGGGTCAGAGAGCAGATGCAAAGTTACCTATTACAGTTACTGTTACCACCCTGACGTGACCTATGAGAGGAACTGAGGCTTTTCCAGGTCTTGGGTAGAACTCAAAGTGACTTCCGGTGTACAGAGCCCTGAGTGAGGCTATGCTGAGATGTGTGGTCACTTACTCCAGGAAGCGAGTGATATAGTCCTTGCTGCACTTGGACCATGTCAGCGGGGCGGGATTATACTGCAGCTGGCGGGACATGATGTACAGGTGCCTGCCCACGGGCTCACAGTCGTTTTCCTTCCCATCATGCTGGATGCCGAAGCTGCAGGGAAGCACGGAGCACAAGGATATTAAAGAGGCAGGCGTGAAACAAGAAGAACCCACAGTGAGCCACCTTTGTATAGAAGGCATCTGATTACAAAGTGGGACTTTGAAGTTGGAAGGGATAGCTAATTTTCTACTAGAAAGCACAGGAAACATTTTAGGCATAGTTTTGTTTCAAATATACAACCCTGGGAGCCGTGTGGCTAATCCAAAAACTTCCATTTGGCAGAAAGCTAAAAGCTTCCAGTTTGGCTTTGGCTTTCTATGAGACTACAGTCAGGAGGGCAAATCTTGCCTCCAGCTGTCTTCTTTCTCCTGCTGTAGCAACCGCAGCTCAAAAGAACAAAAACTTCCTTTTGCTTTTTCATCATAATTTACTGAAGAGCATGAATGGCAAAGCCTATGGGAGACTTTGTCAGAAGCTGCAAGCTTGGAATGGATGGATTTCTCTCCAGTATCACACAAGTCCTTCAATATATGGACATTAGGGAGCACGCACAGTCCAGTGGGCTTCCCAGGTGGCACGAGTGGTGAAGAACCCATTTACCAATGCAGAAAACGTTAACAGATGTAGGTTTGATCTCTGGGTTGGAAAGATCCCCTGGAGAAGAGAATGACAACCCACTCCAGTATTCTTGCCTAGAGAATTTGTTGGACAGAGGAGACTGGTAGTCTACAGTCCATGGGGTCGCAAAGAGTTGGACACAACTGAGCGACTAACACTTTTACTTTATCATTGTCTAGGCTCCAGTCCATGGGGTCGCTAAGAGTCGGACACGACTGAGCGACTTCACTTTCACTTTTCACTTTCATGCATTGGAGAAGGAAATGGCAACCCACTCCAGTGTTCTTGCCTGGAGAATCCCAGGGACGGGGGAGCCTGATGGGCTGCTGTCTATGGGGTCGCACAGAGTCGGACACAACTGAAGCGACTTAGCAGCAGCAGCAGCAGTACTCTTGCCTGGAGAATTCCGTGGACGGAGGAGCCTGGTGGGCTGCTGTCCATGGGGTCGCACAGAGTCGGACACGACTGAAGCGACTTAGCATAGCATAGCATAGCATAGCATAGCATAGCTGGCTTATTTTCCTTTTTAGGTGGGAGTTTGAGAGTTGTCAAAAGTCACAAGCTAGTTCGTGACAAAGCTCAGTGTTCTGCAGATCTCTGTGCTCCTAAATCACTGCTCTTGTCAGTGCCTCATTAGGTCAGCTCCCTGACCTCCCACTGCCAGGGGTAACCAGCTGAAGCAGCCTTGAAAGACCCTAAAATGCTTAACTGACCCCCACGGAAAGCGCCTGTCCAGGAAAGAACCTGACCGAGAAGCGTCTGTTTATAAACCAAGACCTCAGGATCACTGCCAAAATGCTTTCTGAGTCCCCACAAGACCTCTCTCTGATGGAATCTGCTTTTGGACACTTAAAACCTGGAGATGTTGGCTCAACTTTCCAAATTTGAACAGAGGAAACTATGACCTTTTACTCTGCTGGTGAAATGTAATTCCTCTGACAGGAAAGCTCATATCCAACTTTAATAAAATCTCCTGATCAACATTAGCAACACTTGCAGAAAAAAAAGTCTTTGTGGGATTTAGAAATTTTCTTGTATTATTTTTAATGCATTAAGATGTTATCAACTTACTTACAGACTCTGATCACATTCCACATGAATACAAAATTCACAAAGGAGTCACAGAATTAATCTACCAAGCTCTTTAATCACTCAACCACAAAGAATTTAATTCAATGAAAGTTTTTTTGTTTTTTGTTTTTTCTGAGCAGGCCTTCCCTAGGCTGTTGAAAATCTAGTCCTACCTTGTTCATTAAGTATTCCACAAGTTCACCTGTTTAATAATTAGAAAAAAATCTTAAACAAACATGTTTCTAAAAATCTCCATTAATAATGGCTTTTCTAGGATCAGCCTTTCCAATATGACAAGCCAGATGTCTGGATCTTATATACTTTATGTTAGTCATTCAGTCGTGTCCAACTCTTTGTGATTCCATGGAGGGATTTCCCAGGTAAGAATACTGGAGTGGGTTGCCATTTCCTTCTCCAAGGGATCTTCCTGACCCAGGGATTGAACCCAGGTCTTCTGCATTGCAGGCAGATACTTTACCACTGAGCCACCAGGGAAGCCTATCCTATATACTGGGTGACTTCAAACCTACCCTCTAAATACATAAGCTCCCCAAAAGCTCATGCTGCTCCATCTAAAGTTCTTAGTTCACTAAGCACTCCCCTCTCCAGCTCTATCACTCCTCTGTGCTTCCATGCAACAAAAGAAAAGCAAAGCTGCTAAACAAAGGTTCCTCTGCACATGTCCACTCTATATGAGGGGGAGCGCTCGAGTCATATGGGATCAGTGGGTCAGTGAAAAAATGAGAGACAGGAAAAATGCATGAGGTCAGAGGGACGAAAGGTATTTCCAAGAAGCTACTTCCTAGCAAGTGGAATGAACCTCAAAAGCAGTTTAGAGTAAGAGCCTACTACAGGCTGAAACAACTCACTGGCTGCTGAATTAGCCTGCCTTATTACATCTTGGTTTTATAATTCCTGCTAGATGGGTTTATGAAAATCACAGACATGAAATAGCAAGCTAAGTCACTGCCTGAATCTTAGGGTATCACTTGGTCAGACATTTCTTGCTTTTTACTATTCATGTGATGGTGGAGTAGAACCAGCAGAGAACAAGAACCATGAAAGTATGAATGTGAGCTTTCCTAACTCACTCAGAAAATACCAATTTGGCATATGCAACAGGAAAGCTCTATGCTATGCTATGCTATGCTAAGTCACTTCAGTCATGTCCGACTCTGTGTGACCCCATAGACGGCAGCCCACCAGGCTCCCCCGTCCCTGGGATTCTCTAGGCAAGAACACTGGAGTGGGTTGCCATTTCCTTCTCCAGTGCATAAAAGTTAAAAGAGAAAGTGAAGTCGCTCAGTCGTGTCCAACTCTTAGCGACCCCATGGACTGCAGCCTACCAGGCTCCTCTGTCCGTGGGACTTTCCAGGCAAGAGTACTGGAGTGGGGTGCCATTGCCTTCTCCGGAAAGCTCTATAAGTGAAATAAATGGAATATCCCAGTCCAGAAGAATGGGAAATACTGTATGGATGTTGTGTTGCAAGTGTTCATCTCTATCATGATATTTTCATTACTTCAAGGGAAAGGATGCTAGGTCTCAGAGAGGTTTTTAAATTTCCTTCTGGAATTCCATCTTCATTTTGGTAATTCACCTATTAAGGGATGAGAGCCTAGGTATGGATGATGGATATAATCTAGGCTTCTCATAAATGGAACTTAAAATTTTTTTTCTCAAAATAAAAATACAATTATTTAGGCCAAAGCACCAGTTAGTTAACTTCACTTTCTATTTTAAATCCTATGCAATCAGTGATGAAATAAACAAGTTTTCAAGAACAATGGAGTATCTTTTTTATTAAACTATAGTGACTATCTTAGGATAGTGACTTATTATATTTTTCTTTTTCTGGCACCAGGCTGTTTCATTGATATGCCCAGTGTTTCTCAGTTTGTTCCACAGCTAGTTAGAACTTTATATCTAAAAAGAGAACTGAATATTTCAGAAGCATCTCGTGGCATGAACAAATTTCTCAGGGTACTCCTAATGTCTTCTCTTCTTTAGTTTTGTGACTTACCGAAGTATTTTTTCTATCACTCAAATTCAAACTTATATGTCTTTCTTCAACTTTGTCTTTCTTTCCTCTTCTTTTTTGTTTTCAGTCATGCCACTTGGCTTGCAGAATCTTAGTTCTCGGATTAGGAATCTAACCGAGCCCCCAACAGTGGAAGAGCAGAGTCCTAACCACTGAACCACCAGGGAATTTCCCAATTTTGTCTTTCCTATCAGTGACCTTAAACTTTTTTGCCATTTAAAAGATAGTGCTTTATTTAGGTCAACTGTACATGGCCAAATGCCCTCTTTTAAAATTTAAAATTTTAATTCATTATATTTACATATTAAATTTATATTATTATATCATTATAGATTCAAATGCAAATTATAAATAAATAATACAAAGAGGTCCCATGTACCCTTTACCCACTTTACCCTCATGGTAACATCCTGCAAAATTATAATACGATACCACAGCTAGGATGCTGAATTTGATATAGTTAAGACACAGAACACTTTCACCTGGTGGAATTCCTCATGTTGCACTTTGTAACCAGACCTACCTTCCATCCCTCCCCCATCCCCTTCTTAAGCTCTGGCAGCCACTAATATGTTCTCTATTTAGATAACTTTATTATTCTAATAATGCTCTGTAAATGGAATCTTTCAGTATATAACCTTTGGGGACTAGTTTTTTTCACTGAGCATAATTGTTCAAAGATTCATCAAGGTCACTGCATGTATCAATAATTGGTCCTTTTTCTTGCTGCGTAGTATTCCATGATCTGGATCCATCACAGTTTATTTAACCATTCACCATATTGAGTTGAAACAACCCCTGGGGTGCTTCCAGTTTGGGGCTATTAAGATTAAGCTTCTATAAACTTTCATGTATAAGTTTTGAAAATATGAACATACATCTTCACTTCTTCTTGATAAATGCCCAGAGAACAACTGATGGATCATAAGTAGTATCAGTTTACTTTTTAAAAACTGCCAAAATGAATTGAGGATAAAGGATCCATTCTTTGAACACGAGAGTAAGTAAGTAAGCACTTGAGAGTGTCTTATCAAGCAAGTATTCTCCACTTTTGTTCAATTTGGGCATACCACTGCTGAGAATGCCTTGAGCAATCATTTCTAAGTTTAATCCAGTTATATTGCTTGACACTGCTTGACTAGAGATGCTGCTGATACCAGTGACTTTATTCAAGGCCACAAGGGACAGTCCTTCCATGTACCAGGACTGAGGGTGCCTATACATTTGCTCATAAGAATAAATTTCACTTTGCCAAGTTATTATCAACATGCTAATAATATTGCCTTTTTTTTCAGTTTTTTTGTCCTCAATCTTATTTAATTAAAAGCAAATCACTTAACCTCTCTGTATTTAAATTTTTGATAATTAAGGATACTACACTGTAGAATATTTATCTCCCAGGGCTTTTTGGTAAGGACCAAAGAAATCACAGTACTTAATCATATCTACTCATTTCAGATATAAGAAAATAAGCACAAAGAAGTGAACGGAATTCTCTAAGGTCATAATATTGGCTGATGGAAAAGCCAGAATAACCACTCACATGTCCCAATTCCCAAGCCAATACTCTGGTTTAATACTTTAGGTAAAAGTATTTTGAAAACTTCCAATATTATATGAAAAAAAATGACGAGAAAGCCCAGACTAGAAAGTCCAGGCCTTGAATAATCTAGTCCACAGGGCTCTTCCTAATGCCACCTCTTTTTCTGGCTGGACATTTAGAATATGCTCAGTGTTTTGCCTTCTTTCAGGCTAGTGGCCACATAACAGGTGGGGGTGCAGCTGAGCCACTTTTATGACTCCCCACTCTGAGCTTCCACCTCGTACGATGTTCTCTCATTACTGGTTAATGAATACATCAATATATTAAGTTACAAATAAGCTAAGATCTTTCCTCCTGAGAACCTCTGATACTCAGAGAATCCAGAATTCTCAACATTCCTTTACCAAAAATTTCTGAAACCTGCCTTCAATCAATTGACCTAATCAAATTTACACATTTTTGTGACAACTTGGACTTTCTGTTAACTGGTGTTTGTTTGATAGTCTTTCCAAGGTTAAAGCAGTTTCCCATTCTTTCTTTTTTTTTTCAGTGTCCTCCTTTAATACATATAAATACAACGGTACAAACAATAGTATCTACTTCCTAATGTTGTTGAGAGAAGTCAATGACACAATGTGAACTGTCTGGCATAAAGGAAGGGCAAGGAATGTTAAGGTTTGTGACTTTTCAGTGATATTAATAACATCACTATTTCATAAGAACTAAATAGGAATTACTACTCCTGAGTTAATTAAGTTAAAGCTTATCTCCTTGTTTCTGCTCACCTCGTTCTAACTCAGAGACTTGCAGTGGTCTCTATGATTCTGTGATGTTGATGGTACAAGTGGTCAGGCAGAGAAGACAGTGGAATATTGAACTTGTGTCCTTCCCCAATCCACCCCCAACCCACTTTACAGATGAGAAAGCAGAGATTTAGGAGGTGATTCTCAAGCCACAATGCAATCTGATTCTCCTGACACCCTGATACTGACGCATGGTCAGGAGGAGGAGATCTCAGTTTGCTTGGCCCTTTACCTGTGTCCGAGTTCATGGGCAACTGTGAAGGCCAAGGGGAGTCCAGAGTCTTCGTTGATGTTACAACTCCGGTGAGGCTGGCACATTCCTGACAGGTGGGACAGCCCCAGAGTCTCACAGCGGTGATTGACACCTGCACAGAGGTCTTTTCTGAAAGCAAAGAAAAGGGATGTGGAGGTGCCTCAAGAAACATCTAGAAAAAAACCCATCTGGCCATGAATTCACTTTCAATATGGTCTGTAAAGCATGATTAAAATTGTTTTTAAAAGCCCGTATAAATCTTAGGGAGCGATTTTGAATTCACTAGGATCATTCTGATTTTACCACTTCATTATTGAATCTCATTCATACCCAAAGAAATATATGAAAATACAGAAAATGTTTTAATTTGAGTTGCTTTTATTCTTAATCTCAGGAAGCCAAACTATATTATTTGACACACAAAGAGAAGGATTTGATTGAAAATTGGAATTAATCAAACTTTTAAACAGAGAAAGGACAGCCATCAGTGGTTGAGGTTTTTCAAACATGAAATGTCTTTTTGGCCTTTCTGAAGTATGTGTTCAAAAGGTATCCGAGAACTTTTGTTCATTGATGAAAAAGGCAATTGGTCCCATCAATCCATCTAGAGATCAAATTCATGGTCTCTCCAGTCCCACCGCCCTAACCATAATGCATATGGGAGGGGATGGACATACAAAGAAAGACTCCTAGGATCTCACAGGATATGAGGAAGTTAGGCCCCTAAAAAAACTGTCCATTGACTGACGAAAGGATTGTAAAATATGGGTCTTACAGGTAAGGAGCATAAGCTCCCAATAAGGGATCAGCTTCACCTCCACTAAGCACTGGAGACAGTATAAGAAAAAACATGCCTTGACATGAATCCGCCAGCCCCATTTCACAAGGTGTGTTCACACCAAATCCACCTTGTACTGAAAGCTCCTCTATAGGGAACTCTGTTGAAGTGGATTTCAGTCTAGTCCTCCAGAGACCAGTTCAGCCCTTTCCTTCCCTCCCTTCCTGAGCCTACCTGCACCTTCAGAGCAGAGATTCTCCACAGGGGTTGGTTTTGTTCCCTGCACCCTCCTCAGGAACTTCTGACAATGTCTGGAGACAGTTATGGCTGTCACAACTTAGAGGAGGGTGCCACTGACATCTCATGGATGGAGGCCAGGGATTCTGTTAAATACACCCCAGTGCACAGGCCAGACCCTCACAGCAAAGAATAAGCCAACCCAAAATGTCAATAGTGTTGCTACTGAGAAATCCTGCTTCAGAACTTGAAATTCTCTCTGCTGTCTAGGAGCTGGTTGAGGTTCATCAAAACTTGAAACCAGAACTCTGTTGTAAAGAAGAAAAATGTGTTCTTGCCTGGAGAATCCCAGGGACAGGGGAGCCTGGTGAGCTTCCGTCTATGGGGTCGCACAGAGTCGGACACGACTGAAGCGACTTAGCAGCAGCAGCAGTAGCAGCAGCAATAAGAAGAAAAGGAGAACAGATCCTTTGCATTCTTACAGGATGATAGTATGGCTACTGGGGTCAAACTAACTGGATTTAAGTCCCTGCTATATTTGTTAAAAGCAGTGAGATTTGGGGCAGGTGACATAATTTATAAGACTCAGTTTCTTGATTTGTAAAACAGGAATGATTAATAGTAGTGAACTATCAGGGTTGTTGCAGGGATTAAATGGAATGATAATTGTTCTAACAAATGTAGAACTGAACCTGAACCATGTCAAATACTCCACAAAAGCTCATTAACTCACTCATTTACTCATGTGAAAATGAGAGATGAAACTATTATGCTTTCAGAGAGAGAAAAGAGACACAGCTGAGACACAGCTGCTCACTGGCCAATGCTAGTTCCATGATCCAGGGTTCTTTCCTAGAGCCAGGTTTTGCCTAGACTGAAGTCTTCTCGGGGTCACTTGCCTGGGTCCTCATGTTCTCTGGCTGCCTGCTGGCTTCCCAAAGCCTCTGTGCTTAGATTCTACACCCATACCAATATATTCCTTAGGGAAGTTACAATCAACACAGGTGTCACAAGCCCTGATGAACCTAGTGTAATAGGTTTATGCCACAGACTTATTTTGGAACATATTTGCAATCAGCCAAAAGAGTGATTCTGGGATTGAAGTTTCTGGTTAGGGTAAGACAGATATTTGGATAGGGTGGGAGCTAGTTATTATCCCTTGTAGGTATCCAATGTACTCAGATAATCCTGTCAAAGGGACAGAGGACAAGCCAAGATGTTCAGGGGCAGTCCATCCTCCCCAGAGACAACAGATACCCAGGGCCTTCCTGATCATAAGGTTGGAGGGCCAGGCTGAGGGGCCTCTTCCACTCTACATCCCTGGATTCAGGATGTCTCTGAGTCTGCATAGGAGTACCCAGTGAAAACTTACCCTTCCCCCCTCATTAACAGCTTCATTTGTCTAGATTAAAATAGTATCTGTTATACAGTAGGTGCTCAAAAAATGTCTATTGGATCAATGAGCACACATAGCCTTCCAAGAGCCTGGGTTGATTAGGTAAATTCACTAGGTTTCCACAGATATGAGTCCTAGAAGTCCTGATGGTTCTTATTAGCACATAGGGTCTCTGTAATCAGAACAAATAGTGTCTTCATGAGGATAAAGGAGACAAAGGTGAAGCAAGTCACTCTGCAAATCACTCTGCCTATTCAGGGAAGGCTCTTCTCCCCATATTCTGTCTTCAACATCAGTCAGAGATGGAAGACTGATTTCTGTAGAAAGAGTTGCAGGTTTCAAAATTGGAGGAAATTTTTTAAAAATAAAATTAAACGATAAGAAATTCCACGGTGAAGAGTTATAGGAGGCTTTAATGAGGATCTGCAAACAAGCTTACTGATTGTTTACAGAGCTGCACTGAGAAGCCAGTTTTAATGATGAAATCATCTCTGGGATAGGAACAATCAGATGCAGTTGATTAACACAGAGAGCTGTGCACATTTAGCAAGTTTGGTAATTCCTCCCTTACTGGGATGGGAGACAGGAGGTATCTAGTTCACAGACGCTACCTTTTAAATGACCAAGAACAACAGAGAGTAGAAGAATCTCATGAGTTTGAATACCTGCCAACCCTTTCTCTTGCCAATCCCCCTACCCGTCTTACCATCCCTGGCTCTGGGGTACCTGGTTAGAAGGACGGCCACATCATGATGGGCAGGGTTGAGGTCACTCTTGGGATTGATGCTCTTCTGCCACTTGCAGAAGCTGGACAGTGTCTTCTCTGCATGGTGAACTATTTTCAATCCTTGCTGGAGAAAGAAGAGGGAGAGATTGGCACGGGTGAGATTTCTGTGGTCAGGGCCCATCACATTAGGCCCCAAAAGCAGCCAAGTGAAATGAGCTCGGGGTGGGTGCTCCCCAGATATTTGGCAAGAATCTAGGGAGGCCAACATATTCCTCTGGGCCACTCTCCTGCTCTAAACACTATTGTTTTCATGACTTCCACTAAAAGAATGTAAAGAGAGAACTGTAGCACAGAAATGATCACTGGGACAAGTAGACCTTGAAGGAAAACTAAAAATATATTAGCAAAGCCCAACATCTGTTTGATGTTCTATTTCTAGTAGTTCTTTGTTTCTAAAGCCAAAATGATGCCAAAGAGGTATTTTCATTTCTAATGCAAAATGAATAGATTTTCAACAAAAAGCTCCTTCATTTTATGAGGTATCCTGCAAGGATGAATGGAACATTTCCTTGTCTGTGGTCTCCATCTTGGTTTGACATCCATGGATGAAGGTCAGAAGGTGACATAATCTCTCCAGGCTTTTACGATCATTTAGGATCAGACTGTCAGACAGTCAACGATCCTACATGGATCATTGACTGTCTGACAACAATTAGGATGCTGGAGTAGATGGCCCAGCCCACAATGTCAAGGGCTCCTGAGTCATATCTAGCTGGCCACAGTTACTGTTGAAGATGGGAGGAGAGGGCTGGTTCCAAATTAACTGGATGAACACTTGTCAAATGAAGAAGAAAAAAGATAATCAGCTCTAGAGGGACCCCAGCTTAATTTGAATTTTTAAAGGAGAAATTCCTTTCCCCCACCTCATTTCTGTGGAGTCTCTCTATAGCCATCTCTTGTACAGGGTGGAGTCTACAGGGAGAATGATGACCTACAGTGGCCTACTCTGCTGCTACTGCTAAGTCGCTTCAGTCGTGTCTGACTCTGTGTGACCCCACAGATGGCAGCCCACTAGGCTCCTCTGTCCCTGGGATTCTCCAGGCAAGAATACTGGAGTGGGTTGCCATTTCCTTCTCCATGGCCTACTCTAATCTGAGTCTATTACTCTGGGCTCAGCCCAAGAACTTCAGGTTGTCTCTACATCAAACTATGAGCTTCTTTCCTCTATATTCTGTATTTTGATGAGACCCACATTCAAATTCAACAGGGCCTGAGAGACTCTGGTTGCCTGTTAGAAGTACTCCAAGGTCCCCTGATCCATGCTGACTGACTACCAGAAATCACCTTCCCCTCATGAGAATACAGAAAGGTGGCTCATTGCTCATGCAAACTCACTGAACTCCCAGAGTAAAGAAGTTAAAGAGAAGAAACAGACTTCATGATTTAATAATCCTCATCATTCAGATCAGATCAGATCAGTCGCTCAGTCATGTCCGACTCTTTGCGACCCCATGAACTGCAGCACGCCAGGCCTCCCTGTCCATCACCAACTCCCGGAGGTCACTCAGACTCACGTTCTTTGAGTCAGTGATGCCATCCAGCCATTTTATTCTCTGGCGTCCCCTTCTCCTCTTGCCCCCAATCCCTCCCAGCATCAGAGTCTTTCCCAATGAGTCAACTCTTCGCATACTGGAGTTTCAGCTTTAGCATCATTCCTTCCAAAGAAATTCCAGGGCTGATCTCCTTCAGAATGGACTGGTTGGATCTCCTTGCAGTCCAAGAGACTCTCAAGACCACAGTTCTTCTCCAACACCACAGTTCAAAAGCATCAATTCTTTAGTGCTCAGCCTTCTTCACAGTCCAGCTCTCAAATCCATACATGACCACAGGAAAAACCATAGCCTTGACTAGACGGACCTTTGTTGGCAAAGTGATGTCTCTGCTTTTGAATATGCTATCTAGGTTGGTCATCACTTTCCTTCCAAGGAGTAAGCATCTTTTAATTTCATGGCTGCAGTCACCATCTGCAGTGATTTTGGAGCCCACAAAAATAAAGTCTGACACTGTTTCCACTGTTTCCCCATCTATTTCCCATGAAGTGATGGGACCAGATGCCATGATCTTCGTTTTCTGAATGTTGAGCTTTAAGCTAACTTTTTCACTCTCCACTTTCACTTTCATCAAGAGGCTTTTAGTTCCTCTTCACTTTCTGCCCTAAGGGTGGTGTCATCTGCATATCCTCATCATTAGCATCTATTAAAGGAGCTATGGTGAAGGAGGAGAAGTTCTGGAGGGCTAGTTGGGCACAGGGGTGTCAGTCTCCTAGTCAAATTGAAAGTAGAGCAAGAACCCTTCTGGAAGAAACCTACCATAAAGAACTGGCCTGGTGACATGAACTACAAATAGAAAGGAGGAAAAGAGGAAGTGAAGGTGGAGGGAAAGGAGGAAAGGAAGAAAGGGAGGAAGGAAACATTTATTGATCTTTATTTACATGCCAGATAGTTGTAGAGAAATTCTCTTTTAATTGCAACTTCTTAGTATTATTTATAGGCTTTTCTGGTAAGCTCAGCTGGTAAAGAATCCTCCTACAATGCAGGAGACCCCAGTTTGATTCCTGAGTCAGGAAGATCCACTGGAGAAGGGATAGGCTACCCACTCCAGTATTATTGGGCTTCCCTGGTGGCTCTTTGCTGGTGGCAGCATTATTTATAAAGAAAATATTGCTATTTTCATTTTATAATAAGAGAAAATTAAACCTCAGAGAAGTAAAGAAGTAGCAGAAGTTCGCTCAGGTCGGTTACTGAATCAAAGACTATGAGGACGAAGGCTCCTAGATGGAGCTGTGGTTCTGTTAATAACTGATGACCAGCCTTGTAAAAATGGTGCCTTACTTCCTCTCCTTCAGACAGGAAGGCAAGCTATAAAACAAACCATTGACTATCACCAGATTGCTTTGAGGTTTGTTTTAAACTCACATTTGCTTGTTTGTTTGGAGGAGAGGAAGGATGTGAAAGACATACTCATTAATTAAAAAATAATGCCATTTTGCATTATTCCAAAGAAAATGAAACTGGCATAAATCTAACAAAATAGGTACAGGATCTGTATCCAGAATATTACAAACTTCTGAGGGATAGCATGAGACTTGATCTAAACTTCACACCTTACACAAAAGTTTTCTCAAAGTGGACCACAGACTGATATATAAAATTAAAAAAATATATATTACAAAACTTAAAAAAAATCAGGGGAAAATCTTGGGTCCCCAAGACTAGGAAAAAAGTTTAGAGACTGGATACTGATAAAATAATCCAGAAAAGGAAAAATTGAAAAACTGAATTCCCAGGAGCCACCACGGGAGATCCCACCCATGACAAGGTCATGCGGAGGAGGCCTGACGAGCAAGGCGGATCAGGACTCAAGGGACCCCTTGGATCTTCTCGAGCATCTACCCCAAAACCGGAATCTGTCTGTCTTACTCTTTTGTGCCTTTCACCAACTCTTCTGACATTAACAGGGGGCTATCCCCGACCACCTTTCTCTGGAAAAAGTTAACTTAGGGCTTTAGTTAATAAGTCTCCTGGGCATGATAGGAGTGTTTCAATTCAAACCCCTCTGATGGCTTTCTAGCTTGCCTGACAGGTTTATCCATACTCTTGCAATTAACGCACATGATTGTTCACAGCCTCCCAACCATGAGAGACACGGGAAGCCTAAAACATTCTAAAAATATAGACCTTTTCGAAGAGTTAAAAATTATTAGAGTAGTGCTGATGTAAGATTTCATTGTTCAGCCAATGCTTGCTGCCAAGTTCCCATATCCCTTATCCATTGTGCACCTGGGAGTACATTGGTTAACATAGTTAGAATGTAAGAAAAACAAACAGTAGCCTCGGAATTAACCACATCAGACCTTTGAGCTAATTGGTTCTTTCTTTGTTGTAACTCACTGCACCTTTGCTCAGTGAGAATGTAACTCTGTTTAGCACTTTCTGAGGCTGACATAGATTAGAAATATAAAGAAAAAGCACTTCAAGGGAAAATAAGTTTTCTGGTTGAGCAGCCTTTATCAAGAAAGGGTCATAAAATGTCCACAGGCCCCCAAGGCCAGAAGATAATGTACACAACATTGTTTATGGGAAAGGTATGCAGAAAAAAATCCTGGTTTCAATAAAGACAAAACAGATGTGATGTTTGGGCTGACTCTGCATGACTTTGCATCTTTCATTTCCCTCTATGTACAAGTCAAGGTATAATAGTTCCTTTTGAAAACAAAGTTATGGGCCTTCCTCACCGAAGCTTGGTCTCCCTGTGTCATTCTTTTTTCCTTTTCTCTCCTTTTCTCTGTTTTTCTTTCAGGATGACTCCCTGTGGCACAGGGGCTCTCTGAGTTCAGTTTTTTGCCTGGGCTTCTAAGATCCGATTGGGAAGGCGCCCTGTGTCTTCACCAGGGAGGGGCGTTCTGCATCCTCACCCCACCGAGAGGGCGCCTGCGGCCTCCGTGAACAGAGCAAGTTCCGTGCCAGGAGCTTTATTGCTTTCTGTGTAAACCAAGGAAGATCAAGTCTCTTTCTCTCCCCCGTTTTTTGCTTTCCTTATCGCCGATGCCGTCATCCTGAGGGTACCCCTGGATCCTGCTGGGGCTGGACCCCGGCACTGAATCTCATCAAAATGAAAAACTTTTGTTCTGGAAGAAACCTTGTGAAGAGAATGAACAGAAGAGCTCTAGAGTGAGATAAAGTATTTGTAAGTCAGATAGCTGTCAAGGTGTTATCTCTAGAAAATCTAAAGATCTGTCAAATCTCAACAATGAAAAAACAACTAGAAAACAGGCAAAAGACATGAAGAGACGTGTCACTGAAGGAGATATACAGATGGCAAATAGGCACAATAAAAAGATGTTCAACCTTATTAACCATCAGAGAATTACAAATGAAAACCACAATAAGATGTTGTTTTTGTTTAGTCACTCAGTTGTGTCTGATTCTTTGTGATCCCCTGAACTATAGCCCACCAGCCTCCTCTGTCCATGGGATTTTCCTGGCAAGAATACCGGGGTCGATTGCCATTTCCTCCTTTAGGGGATCTTCCTGACCTAGGGATCGAATCTGCATCTCCTGCACTGGTTAAGTGGATTCTTTACCACTGAGCCACCAGGGAAGCCCCTTTCACCCCATTAGGTTTCCTCCAACTTCTCTGTTCTTCTACTTCAAGGAGCATCATAATTTTCTGAATTAATCAAAGCTTTCTGAAAACTTTTGCTTTCAATTTCCCTTAGCAGCAAAATACCTCTATTGTAAAAGTATCATTAAAAAAAATGGCTCTTGTTTAAAAAAAAAAAAGAAAGCCTAAGTTTTTAGTATCTTTTAAAAATGACCGTGGGTGTAATCATCACAGGGTAGTTTTTAGTGATCAACCTATCTTCTTTTACATAATGGAAACATGCCTTTGGAATTTTCACCATAGACAAAAGAAACAAAAGAAATTGTGGATGATTTTGAAAATGAGAAAAAAAAATCTTAGAACATATCCTTTTACCAGGTTCTGCAGGAAAACTAGTATTTGAAGAAATCCTTTTCTTTTTGCTTTGTATTTAAGGTAAAATTAGGTACCTAAAGGGGTCAGTAAGCCCTGCGAACATGACAGAGGAAAAACAGTAAGGATAATTACTATAGGCCTATCAGAGTGACTAACATTTTTTAAAGTGACAGCACCCAAATAATGGTAAGGACGTGATAAAATTGGGTCACTCACACTGCTGGTGAGAGTGTAAAATGTACAGCCACTATGCAAAACAGTTTGAAGTTTCTTAAAAGACTAAACCTGCAACAATCATATGACCCAGCAACTGCATTCCTGGACATGTGTCCCAGAGAAATGAAGAGTTATGCTCACACAAAAGCCTGTAGTAGAATGTTTACAGCAGCTTCATGCATGGTAGCAGAAAAGTGGAAAGAACCCAAATGCCCCTCAGTGAGTGAATGGTTAAATAAACTGTCATGTACCATGGAATGCTACTTAGGACTAAAAAGGAACACAGTTTCCATACACACAACTTGGACAGATCTCGAGGGAATTATGACCAATGAAAAAAAATCCAGTCTCAAGAGGTTACATGAAAAAAAAAAAATCTCAAGAGCTTACATAGTGTACGATTCCATTTACATAACATTCTTGAAACGATAGAATTAGAGAGATGTAGAACAGATTAGTGCTTTCCAGGATTTAGGTCAGTAGGCAGAAGGAAGGTATCAAAGCATAGCATCTTTGTAATGAACTGTTCTGTACTGTGGCAAAGGTTCCAGAAATCTACACATATTAAAACTGCATAGAACTAAATGTAAACAGACAAAATCAATGTGCATGCTCAGTCACTTCAGTCGTGTCTGACTGTGCGTTCCCATGGATTGTAATCTGGGGGCTCCTCTGTCCATGGGATTCTCCAGGCAAGAATACTGGAGTAGACTGCCATTCCCTAGGGGATCTTCCCAACCCATGGATCAAACCCAGGTCTTTTATGTCTGCTGCACTGGCAAGAGGGTTCTTTACCACTAGGGTCATCTAAGCAGAGACATCACTTTGCCAACAAAGGTACGCCTAGTCAAGGCTATGGTCTTTCCTGTGGTCATGTATGGATGTGAGAGCTGGACTGTGAAGAAGGCTGAGCGCCGAAGAATTGATGCTTTTGAACTGTGGTGTTGGAGAAGACTCTTGAGAGTCCCTTGGACTGCAAGGAGATCCAACTGATCCATTCTGAAGGAGATCAGCCCTGGGATTTCTTTGGAAGGAATGATGCTAAAGCTGAAACTCCAGTATTTTGGCCACCTCATGCGAAGAGTTGACTCATTGGAGAAGACTCTGATGCTGGGAGGGATTGAGGGCAGGAGGAGAAGGGGACGACAGAGGATGAGATGGCTGGATGGCATCACTGACTCGATGAATGTGAGTCTGGGTGACCTCCTAGAGCTGGTGATGGATAGGGAGGCCTGGCGTGCTGCAGTTCATGGGGTAGCAGAGAGTCGGACACGACTGAGCGACTGATCTGATCTGATCTGAAGTGCTTATAAAACTGGTGAAATCTGAATGAGAGAGGTAGTTTGTATGAATACCGATTTATTGGTTCTGATCTTGTACCAAATGTACAAGATCTTGTACAAGATGTTACCCTTGGGGGAAACTGGGTGAAGGGTATAAGGGATTTCACTGCAATATTTCTTACAACTATGTGTGAATCTACAATTATCTCAAGAAATTTTTAACATCTTAAAAGTAACAATTGGCCCAAACCAAGGCTAGAGGGTTGCAATAGGTCTTATAAAATGCTTTAAAATATCAGTCTATATGGGTAACTTACTAATTAATTATATGTGAGTTCTCACAGTTTTGAATCAAAGGGAACCTATAATCTTTCAGATGTGTTACAGTGGGTGGGAAGAGCCCACACACCACACACTCACACATCCACACACGCACTCTGAAGTTCAGTTAAGCTCCTTATTTAGATAATCATGAATATAAAGGCTGGTTAGAGCCAAAGTGGCCACACAAGCAGAAGCAGACGGAGCTCCTCTTAGAATGTTCTCCTCGGGCTCACAGTCACTGGTGGGATACTGCCAGATTGGAAAAATTCAATTTTTTGCTTCAATATTGTCCGTTTGCATTTTGGTTGGTAGCTGGACACAACTTGGTGACTAAACAACAAGTACATTGGTTCAGTTCACCTCAGTCTCTCAGTCACGTCCGACTCTTTGTGACCCTATGAACTGCAGCACACCAGGCCTCTCTGTCCAACACCAACTCCCGGAGTCCACCCAAACTCATGTCCATTAAGTCAGTGATGCCATCCAGCCATCTCATCCTCTGTCATCCCCTTCTCCTCCTGCCCTCAATCTTTCTCAGCATCAGGGTCATTTCAAATGAGTCAGCTCTTCACACTGGACTCATCATTTTGCAAGAACTTACACACCAATCTACATGTGTGTCTGTTTAAGGAAAAGTGAATGTCTACCAATATCCACTCTCCCTGGATACTGAGCCAAATTCAAGTGTGAGCAAGGACCTGGGGAAACAGTCATCTTCCAGACCCTGCTGCACAGACTGCCTCCAGTTTTCCCAGCAGTACTATGAGTCCATTTCCTTGAAGGGCCTTAGGAATTACAAATCCAGTCCTCTCATTTAAACAGTGAGGAGATCCAGGTCTTAGAGGGGAAGACTTCCACCAAGTCAGAGCTGATTTTGGCAGAGCAAAGTTGGAACGCCAGTTTTGCAGCTACTAGTCCAGGACTGGTGGTTTTCAAACTACTGAAGTTGTTGTTCAGTTTCTCAGTTGTGTCTTTACTCTTTGGGTGGACTGCAGCACACCAGGCTTTCCTGTCCTTCACCATCTCCAAGAGTTTGCTCAAACTCATGTCCATAGAGTCAGTGATGCTATCCAACCATCTCATCTTTGTCGTTCCTTTTTCCTCCTGCCCTCAAATCTTTGCCAGCATCATGGTCTCTTCCAATGAGTTGGAAGACACTTCTCTAAATATTTTTCTTTGAGTAGTTGGAAAGATTTAGCAATTCAAATATGGATGGTTATTGTTTATTTATCTCCCCCACCTCACACTCCCACCACCAGGGGAGACAAACACAAACAGAGACCCTCTACTTCTAAGATCCCCTAGCGCTCCTTCTTCTTCTTACTCTCAGGCCTGTTCTTGGGTAGCTCTTCTTCTTTTTGGCTCATTGCTATTAATAGTTCACTTTTGATTACAGTTTTATTTTGGGTATTCACCTACACACTATTAAATTTCAAATCTATATCTCATTCCCAACCTCCCCTAGAGTTCAAATTCATCGGCCCAAATCTCTTGATGGACACACCCTTCTGGCTTGCACCACAGATAGCCCTAACTCCACATTCCTCACCCTCTATCTCCCTGTGTTAACCTGCTATTCTTCCTGCATCTTCTTAGTTACAGGAACCACTGTCAAGTCGGTGTCCTCCTATTGGTCTCCTCTCTCTCTTTCAACATCCCAGTTTGTCATCATGTGCTGTTAACTCAGGCTTCTCTCCATCTTTACTCCCAACTGTCTGAGGTCAAACCCTGATCATTTTATTCTTGAATTAATTCTTGCAGCATCTTTTCACTGTTCTCCTTTTTTCTTCTTTTTAAATCTGTCTCACACGCTAGTAAAGTAATGCTCAAAATTCTCCAAGCCAGGCTTCAGCAACACGTGAACCGTGAACTTCCTGATGTTCAAGCTGGTTTTAGAAAAGGCAGAGGAACCAGAGATCAAATTGCCAATATCCACTGGATCACGGAAAAAGCAAGAAAGTTCTTGCAAAAACATCTATTTCTGCTTTATTGACTATGCCAAAGCCTTTGACTGTGTGGATCACAATAAACTGTGGAAAATTCTCAAAGAGATGGGAATACCAGACCACCTGATCTGCTCTTGAGAAATTTGTATGCAGGTCAGGAAACAACAGTTAGAACTGGACATGGAACAACAGACTGGTTCCAAATAAGAAAAGAAGTACGTCAAGGCTGTATTTTGTCACCCTGTTTATTTAACTTATATGCAGAGTACATCATGAGAAACGCTGGATTGGAAGAAATACAAGTTGGAATCAAGATTGCTGGCAGAAATATCAATAACCTCAGATAGCAGATGACACCACCCTTATGGCAGAAAGTAAAGAGGAACTAAAAAGCCTCTTGATGAAAGTGAAAGTGGAGAGTGAAAAAGTTGGCTTAAAGCTCAAATTTCAGAAAACGAAGATCATGGTATCCGGTCCCATCACTTCATGGGAAATAGATGGGGAAACAGTGGAAACAGTATCAGACTTTATTTTTCTGGGCTCCAAAATCACTGCAGATGGTGACTGCAGCCATGAAATTAAAAGACGCTTACTCCTTGGAAGGAAAGTTATGACCAACCTAGATAGCATATTCAAAAGCAGGGACATTACTTTGCCAACAAAGGTTCATCTAGTCAAGGCTATGGTTTTTCCTGTAGTCATGTATGGATGTGAGAGTTGGACTGTGAAGAAGGCTGAGTGCCAAAGAATTGTTGCTTTTGAACTGTGGTGTTGGAGAAGACTCTTGAGAGTCCCTTGGACTGCAAGGAGATCCAACCAGTCCATTCTGAAGGAGATCAGCCCTGGGATTTCTTTGGAAGGAATGATGCTAAAGCTGAAACGCCAGTACTTTGGCCACCTGATGCAAAGAGTTGACTCATTGGAGAGGACTCTGATGCTGGGAGGGATTGGGGGCAAGAGGAGAAGGGGACGACAGAGGATGAGATGGCTGGATGGCATCACTGACTCGATGGATGTGAGTCTCAGTGAACTCTGGGAGTTGGTGATGGACAGGGAGGCCTGGTGTGCTGCGGTTCATGGGGTCGCAAAGAGTCGGACATGACTGAGCTACTGATCTGATCTGATCTGATCCTCCTTGCCATCACCAGGTTGATCCAGCTAAAACCAAAGTCTGCTCATATCACCAGGCAAGACTTGAGACCTTTCAAAGTCCAGCCTCCAGGAAGCCCGTCCTTCATGTTCAACCTCACAGTTTGTGTTCTAGCTACATTGAAACTGCCTGTGTTACCATTTGCTCCACCCCTGGACATATATTCTTTCTCGTTTTGCTTTCTTCAGGCTGCCTCCTCTGTCTAGAAAGCCTCATTTCTCTCCGTATTTATTCCCTTTAACTTACTCGACATCCATTAATTTTTAAAGACTCAACTGGGACATTTCCAAGAAGTCTTCCCTGCCTCCTCGTCTGGAGGAGTTTTCTACAAATATGTCGTGTGCATCTTGGTTCACAGCATTTGCTGCACTAGGTTGAAATGTTAGGTTGAAATGTTAAAATTGTGTGATGTTACCCTCAGAGATTTCTGAGAATCTGCCTTCCAGATTATAAACCTCAGTTTAGCTTGAATAAAATTCTTTTTTCTCTTAATTTAGTAGTTAATTGAATTTTTGTCAACATGAGAAAGAAAAAAAAGTCAAAGAGTCCCAAGTCTACCCCCAAATTATGCTTGCTTTCTCCTTATTGTCTTTCCCAGTTCCTCTAACAGCCAAATCAAGTGCAATTAGCTGAGCTGCTGGTCATTTGTAGGTCAGTACCTTGCCCTTGTATATAACTTTCATCTACAGTATGCAGCATTTAACACAAGTTCCATGTTACTACTTTCCTATTAGATGTCATGACTCTTGCAGGAAATTTTAATTGAGCACAACTTTTTTCAGCCTCTTCATCTCCAAGTCTCATAAGAAGCTAAGTCCAAGAAATACTCAGTTTCTTGAATGCACGTGATCCCAGGAGCCATGGTTAGCTATGCCTCAACACCATGTAGCTCTCAGCATGCACAAGATACAAAGGAGCTTCAGAGAGATAACACTGATGCACAATGAATAAGGGGAGACTTGTATTAAATATTTCCTATAAAACATCCTTGTCATTATCTGCACTTCTCAAAACAAACCCCCATCCACTCAATTTTTTTTTTCCTATTTCCTTTGTAAACAAAAATAGATTTCCATTTTTGTTCCTTCATCATTTTTTCTCACCTCATTTTCTCAGCTACTTCAGTCCAATTCACTTCTCACTTCCCCTTTCCTATTCATTTGAGTATGTGACCTGATTGAACAGGGAGGTGACCTAGAGGAAGTCAGCAATGGCTTGCAGAAACAGTCCCAAATGGGAGAGAGAAAATGATTTTGCAAGAACGTGGCTTTTATTATAAGTTGTCCTCTTTGTAATTTCTCTCATTATAATGAAAGAAAAATCATGTATTGATTTCCTAGAGAATTTGTGATTCACTGCACAGTCTGATCATGCTCTGCTAGCCAGGCTTAGGTTCTTAAAAGAAAGAGAACAGGCAGAGAGAGAAAAGCAGTAAAAAGTTTAACCTGAAAACTTCCAGTGTACCTAAGGAATAACTCATCTGATGGTCAGAGGAAGAGATACTTGATATTTTTTAAAGTGGTGAGTGTACAAATTCATTGCCCATATTTTTTGACATTTATCTTGAAAAAGCAGCAGTTCTATAGATTATTACAGACCCACACATCATCCTGGGGACAGGGGAGGTCACCAGTCTGAGTTGCCAAAGTTAGCAGGCTTTTAACTCCAGAGTCTCAGAGAAGTGAACCCAACACTAAATCTGGAGAGACATTCTCTGTGCAAACAGACAGCTCCTTCCTATTTGTCAGCCCTGCTGCTCCTTCAAGCCAGCCTGACACCCCAAGGCCCTAGGCCTCAATGGCACGGTGATCTGGGGCCACACGGCTGGCTTCATCCTGACTCACTCCCACCCCAGCTTTGGCTCTATTCTGCTTTTAAAAGAAGTCTCCAGCTTCTAAAGACCGTATTCATCTCCTTCAGGTGTTTTGTTTTCCATCAAAGACTTTGGTACAATCTCCTAGGCTGTGAAATGAGTATAATAGTAACAGTTGCCAGGGTTGCTGTGGGACCTAAATAATGATGATGACGATGATAAGAATGAAAATGATACTGACGAGTAACACTGATGGAATGGTTTCTACAAGCCTGACTGTGCTGACCATTATGTGAATTAACGTGTTTGATTCTCACAGCAACACCAGGAAGTAAACATTCTTATCCCCATTTTACCAAATGAAAAAATGGAGGCACAGACAAGAAACCTACCAGAGCTCATACAGCTAGGAAGAGGCAGGAGTAACTATAAATCTGTGCTTGCCACGATGTCACCTGCTCACAGAAGCAGGAGGGAAGAGAGCAGTCCCTGGCCAACTGTTGAGCAGGGAGGTCACTGAGTGAATTGGTTTTAAGTGGAAAGGGCTAAAAGGCTAAGTTTGAGTCCAAGTCCCTGAGGGAGAACAGGAGTTCAAAAGATAGGATAGGGTCATAAAGTGAAAAAGAGAGTTTGATTCAGGGCTGGATGGAAGCAAGACAGGAAAGAGAGCAAGTTGGTTCGTATGTGAAGCCACTCTGATTTCTTGGCCCATGATGTCTTAAAAAGCATGGCAAACCTTTCCAGCTCATGGTTTTGTGTATGTGTATTTCCAGTGGTCTGAAATATGACCCTCTATTCCTTGAGATGTCTCTAGGATGCTCCAAAATGAGTATCATGTCAAACTTATATTCAAAATGTGATGGAATTCCACAGTGGTTTTCACATGGCAGTAACTGAGAAATAGTACCCTGCCTCAGTAATCTTACCTGGAAAATTCCATGGTCAGAGGGGCCTGCTGCTGCTGCTAAGTCGCTTCAGCCCTGTCCAACTCTATGCAACCCCATAGACGGCAGCCCACCAGGCCCCCCTGTCCCTGGGATTCTCCAGGCAAGAACAGTAGAGTGGGTTGCCATTTTCTTCTCCAATGCATTAAAGTGAAAAGTGAAAGTGAAGTCGCTCAGTCATGTCCAACTCTTAGCAACCCCATGGACTGCAGCCCACCAGGCTCCTCTGTGGGCTACAATCCATGAGGCCACAGACAGCCAGACACAACTGAGCACATGTGCAACTGACACAGAGGAGGTGTACTATCCGTATGGAGGTTAACCACCAAGTCTCTTGAACCCAGCACAGAAAATGAAAACCCAAAATGGTGTGAGCTGCCAGGCAGGATTTTGAATAAGGAAGAAGAGAGTCATAGGAATTCAGTGATGGCAGAGACCTACCTCCATGCCCCCACCTCATGTCACTCTCTACAGAGCCCCAGAGCCATCTCTCTAATGCTTCTCTCTCCACTTCATCTCTCACTTTGGAATCATCCAGAAGATTTCACAGGATTAGCTCCACATCCCATTAGGAGTCATAGGCTTGTCATGACTTGGCCACTATTGACCCTTAGCTTCACCCACTGACTATTGCTCTCACTCATTCACTCTTTCCTTTATCTGTTCTAAACCAGTGGGGCTGAGTGGTGAGCAACACCAGATCCAGCCTCTGCACTTAAGTCCCATACACTAATGCAGGAGAGTGCATCAGACCAAGAGATATAAAATTATAACTCAGATATGTGCTTTAAAGAAGAAATGCAGTGTTGTGGGATTATATAATAAAATATTACTGGGCATGGATCTCAAGAAAGGCTTCCTCAGCCAAGTGACACTTGAACTGAGATCTGAAAGATGAAGGTGTTAACTAACTGAACTCCACAAGGAAGACAGGCTGAACAACAACAAGATGAGCAGTAGGAGAAAGCATGATGAATAGAAAACTATCACTCTATCCTAACAGCAAGTGGGACACAGTAAGAGTTTCGAGAGGGAATCAGGAAAACACTGGATTGCTTTAAATCAGGGATGTACTTTGGGAAAGAAAGTCAGGAGAGTAGAGATAATCAGATTATCATTTGGAGATCATCCTGGCTGCTATGAGAAAACAAGATCCAAAGGAATCCAAATAGAACAGAAAGTATATAGAACTAGAGCCCAGGGAAGAGACAACTAGTCCTGAATTTAAGTGATGTAAATGGAATTGGTCAGAGAAAACTGGCAGTACCTGATGATGGGCTGGATTTGGGGTGGAGGCGGGAGGAGGAGGGATCATGGACAACTTCTAGGTCCTTGGCTTCTACAACTGGATGCCTGTTGATGTCATGCACACTAGAACAGCACTAGAAGAAGACCAGGTGGGAATGGAGGTGGGTAGGTTTTGATCGGCTATTTTCTCTCCTGCCTCCAGCGCAATCACATTGTTTCCTTATTTCACAACAAGTGATCTCAGTTTGAAGTTTTCTACTTTGTGCCTTTGTGCAGGAGATGCTAAGCTCCTTAGAATCAGGAAATAGGACTTAGATTTGTGTTCATACCTTCAGTGGCTAACATGGCATTTGACCATGGTGATGCACCACCACTAGCTTCTCATTTGCAGATGAAGAAAAAGGAGGGATGCAGCTGTGATGGGACTTTCTCAGTTACCCAGGGGATTATGACACAGTTGGGATGATAACAGAGTCAGGACTCTAACTCAAGTCTCCCTGCTCAAGAGCAGTCACCTCTCAACACCTCACACTAAACTTTCTGCCTGTGGCTGCTCCTGCTGCTGCCGCTAAATAGCTTCAGACGTGTCCAGCTCTGTGCAACCCCACAGACGGGAGCCCACCAGGCTCCCCCGTCCCTCGGATGCTCCAGGCAACAACACTGGAGTGGATTGCCATTGTCTTCTTCACCTGTGGCTGCTACCTCGATGTTAATTAAGGAATCATTACTCCTCTTTCTCAGGGCTGCTTATTAGTCCAAGATGTGAAGAACAGCTCCAATTGTTTTCCAAGAATCAAGAAAATGGGAACTGTTAACCACAACATCCCAATGGGCTGGCAATTCTGTTGTCAAATTGTGAACCCTGTGCCACTTGGAGATTCTATAAAATCTTGAATGTGGAAGACATTTGGCAATTGTGTAAAAGGAAGCTGTGGCTATTTTACAGCAATTCATGTGTGTCTCGTAGCATTTGCCAAATGAGGATGGAAAGGAAAACAACGTAATGGTGATAGGGCCAAAGAGGTAATGATCAATCAAGTCTTTCAAAGGATTCCACTGGCAGTGAGACTTCAGTGGCCTTGTTTCCTGAAAATGAAGAGTTGCAGGGTTCAAAGGGCTCCAATCCATGGAAACCACATATTGAGCTCCTACTAAGGCTATTGTTGAGACTGTGAAGGTAAAGTTTTTCCTTTCTACACTCAGGAGAACCTTCCTTCCTCCTACTGCCACAACCATGGCTAAGCATGCATATATGTTAGACCATTTTACAAGAGTGAAGATTTGCCCTCCAAGATCAGTCAGTTCAGTTGTTCAGTCATGTCCAACTCTTTGCAACCCCATGGACTGCAGCAAGCCAGGCTTCCCTGTCCACCACCAAATCCTAGAGTTTGCTCAAACTCATATTCTCGAGTTGGTGATGTCATCCACCATCTTGTCCTCTGTCGATCCCTTCTCCTCCTGCCTTCAATCTTTCCCAGCATCAAGGTCTTTCCTAGTGAGACAGTTCTTTGCATCAGGTGGTCAAAGTATTGGAGCTTTATCATCAGTCCTTCTAGTTAATATTCAAGGTTGATTTCCTTTAGGGTTGATTGGTTATAACTCCTTGCAGTCCAAGGGACTCTCAAGAGTCTTCTCCAACACCACAGTTCAAAAGCATCAATTCTTCAGTGCTCAGCTTTCTTTATGGTCCAACTCTCACATCCATACATGACTACTGGAAAAACCATAACTTTGACTAGATGGACCTTTGTCAGCAAAGTAATGTCTGTTTTTTAATATGCTGTCTATGTTTGTCATAACTTTTCTTCCAAGGAGCAAGCATCTTTTAATTTCATGGCTGCAGTCACCATCTGCAGTGATTTTGGAGCCCAATAAAATAAAGTCTGACACTGTTTCCATTGTTTCCCCATGTATTTGCCATGAAGTGATGGGACCAGATGCCATGATCTATTTTTTCAATGTTGAGTTTTAAGCCAGCTTTTTCACTCTTCTCTTTAATTTTCATCAAGAGGCTCTTTAGTTCTTCTTCACTTTCTGACATAAAGGTGGTATCATCTGCATATCTGAGGTTATTGATATTTCTCCTGGCAATCTTGATTCCAGCTTGTGCTTCATACCGTCTGGCATTTCACATGATATACTCTGCATATGTCATGAACCTCTGTCTATAGTTCTTCAGGTACTCTATCAGATCTAATCCCTTGAATCTATTTGTTACTGTATAATTGTAAGGGATTTGATCTAGGTCATACCTGAATGGTCTAGTGATTTTCTCTACTTCTTCAATGTAAGTCTGAATTTGGCAATAAGGAGTTTATGATCTGAGCCACAGTCAGTTCCCAGTCTTGTTTATGCTGACGGTATAGAGCTTTTCCAACTTCAGCTGCAAAGAATATAATCAATCTGATTTCAGTATTGACCATCTGGTGATGTCCATGAGTAGAGTCATCTCTTGTATTGTTGGAAGAGGGTGTTTGCTATGACCAGTGTGTTCTCTTGGCAAAACTCTGTTAGCCATTGCCCTGCTTCATTTTGTACTTCAAGGCAAAACTTTCCTGTTACTCCAGGTATCTCTTGACTTCCTACTTTTGAATTCTAGTCCCCTATGATCAAAAGGACATCTTTTTTTGGTGTTAGTTCTAGAAGGTCTTGTAGGTCTTCATAGAAGTGTTCAACTTCAGCTTCTTTGGCATTAGTGGTTGGGGCATAGACTTGGATTACTGTGACATTGAATGGTTTGCCTTGGAAATGAACAGAGATCATTCTGTCTTTTTGAGACTGCACCTAAGTACTGCATTTCAGACTCTTTCATTGACTATGAAGGCCACTTCTAAGGGATTCTTGCCCACAGTAGTAAATATAATGGTCATCTGAATTAAATTTGCCCATTCCAGGCCGTTTTAGTTCACTGATTTCTAAAATGTCGATGTTCACTTCTGCCTTCTCCTGTTTGACCACTTCCAATTTACCTTGATTCATGGACTTAACATTTCAGGTTCCTATGCAATTTTGTTCTTAATAGCATCAGACCTTGCTTCTATCACCAGTCACATTCACAACTGGGCATTGTTTTTGCTTTGGCTCCATCTCTTCATTCTTTCTGGAGTTATTTCTCCACTCTTCGCCAGTAGTATATTGGACACCTACCGACGTGGGGAGTTCATCTTTCAGTGTCATATTTTTTTGCCTTGTCATACTGTTCATGGGTTTTCAAGGCAAGAATACTGAAGTGGTTTGCATTCTCTTCTCCAGTGGACCATGTTTTGTCAGAACTCTCCACCATGACCCATTTGTCTTGGGTGGCCCTGCATAGCACGGCTCATAGTTTCACTGAGTTAGACAAAGCTGTGATCCAATTGATAAGTTTGGTTAGTTTTCTGTGATTGTGGATTTTATCCTGTCTGCCCTATGACAGAAAAGGATAAGAGGTCTGTGGAAGCTTCCTGATGGGAGGGACAGGCTGTGGGAGAATTTGGATCTTGCTCTGAAAGGCAGGGCCATGCTCAGTAAATCTTCAACCCAATTTTCTGTTGATGGGCAGGGTTGTGTTCCCTCCCTGTAGTTTGGCCAAACTATGGTAGGGGTAATGGCAGTAATGGCAATTGTCAAGTATAATTTTCTTCCAAGTTAGTCAAGCATAATTTTCAAAATGTTAAAAACATAATTCTCACCACCATATATGGTGAGCAGATGTTCAAGATTTACTTAATTCACTAATAAAGAGACAAGCAAGATGGCAAAACTGGATAGAAGGCAGATACTAAAAACTGATGCAGTGATAGTAAAAAAAAAAAAAACAGAAAAACAAAGAAAAGGAATGCTGGACTAAGACTGCTAAATTAGATACACAATTATGTAATGGGCCACAGAGCAATAAAACCATAACCTTTGTAGTTATCTTCTCAGCTGGACACAAATCCTTTCCATCTCTACTTGACAAAATCCATTTGTATTCTATCAGTTTCCTGAATGTTATCACCTAACTTTACCATCAGTTCAGTCTCAGTTCAGTCACTCAGTCATGCCCGACTCTTTGCAACCCCATGAATCACAGCACGCCAGGCCTCCCTGTCCATCACCATCTCTTGGAGTTCACCCAAACCCATGTCCATCAAGTTGGTGATGCCATCCAGCCATCTCATCCTCTGTCATTCCCTTCTCCTCCTGTCCCCAATCCCTCCAAGCATCAGAGTCTTTTCCAATGAGTCAACTCTACACATCAGATGGCCAAAGTACTGGAGTTTCGGCTTTAGCATCAGTCCTTCGAAAAAATCCCAGGACTGATTTCCTTTAGAATGGACTGGTTGGATCTCTTTGCAGTCCAAGGGACTCTCAAGAGTCTTCTCCAACACCACAGTTCAAAAGCATCAATTTTTTGGCGCTCAGCCTTCTTCACAGTCCAACTCTCACATCCACACATGACCACTGCAAAAACCATAGCCTTGACTAGATGCACCTTTGTTGGCAAAGTAATGTCTCTGCTTTTGAATATGCTATCTAGGTTGGTCATAACTTTCCCTCCAAGGAGTAAGTGTCTTTTAATTTCATGGCTGCAGTCACCATCTACAGTGATTTTGGAGCCCAGAAAAATAAGTCTGACACTGTTTCCACTATTTCCCCATCTATTTCCCATGAAGTGATGGGACCGGATACCATGATCTTCGTTTTCTGAAATTTGAGCTTTAAGCCAACCTTTTCACTCTCCACTTTCACTTTCATCAAGAGGCTTTTTAGTTCCTCTTCACTTTTTGCCATAAGGGTGTGTCATCTTCATATCTGAAGTTATTGATATTTCTCCCAGCAATCTTGATTCCAGCTTGTGTTTCTTCCAGTACAGCGTGTCTCATGATATACTCTGCATATAAGTTAAATAAGCAGGGTGACAATACACAGCCTTGACGTACTCCTTTTCCTATTTGGAACCAGTCTGTTGTTCCATGTCCAGTTCTAACTGTTGCTTCCTGACCTGCATACAGATTTCTCAAGAGGCAGATCAGGTGGTCTGGTATTCCCATCTCTTTCAGAATTTTCCACAGTTTATTGTGATCCACACAGTCAAAGGCTTTGGCATAGTCAATAAAGCAGAAATAGATGTTTTTCTGGAACTCTCTTGCTTTTTCCATGATCCAGCGGATGTTGGCAATTTGATCTCTGGTTCCTCTGCCTTTTCTAAAACCAGCTTGAACATCAGGAAGTTCATGGTTCACATATTGCTGAAGCCTGGCTTGGAGAATTTTGAGCATTATTTTACTACTGTGTGAGATGAGTGCAACTGTGTGGTAGTTTGAGCATTCTTTGGCATTGCCTTTCTTTGGGATTGGAATGAAAACGGACCTTTTCCAGTCCTGTGGCCACTGCTGAGTTTTCCAGATTTGCTGGCATATTGAGTGCAGCACTTTCACAGCATCATCTTTCAGGATTTGGAATAGCTCCACTGGAATTCCATCACCTCCACTAGCTTTGTTCATAGCGATGCTTTCTAAGGCCCACTTGACTTCACATTCCAGGATGTCTGGCTCTAGGCCAGTGATCACACCATCATGATTATCTTGGTTGTGAAGATCTTTTTTGTACAGTTCTTCTGTGTATTCTTGCCACCTCTTCTTAGTATCTTCTGCTTCTGTTAGGTCCATACCATTTCTGTCCTTTATCGAGCCCATCTTTGCACGAAATGTTCCCTTGGTATCTCTAATTTTCTTGAAGAGATCTCTAATCTTTCCCATTCTCTTGATTTCCTCTATTTCTTTGCATTGATGATCGCTGAAGAAGGCTTTTTTATCTCTCCTTGCTATTCTTTGGAACTCTGCATTCAGATGCTTATATCTTTCCTTTTCTCCTTTGCTTTTCACTTCTCTTCTTTTCACAGCTGTCTAGACCATAACCAAACAAATCTACATCCCCACAGAGTGAGAAGAGTCATGCTAGCCACTGAAAGGATACATAGTCTTTATTTTTGCCTAGTTCTAAGTTTGGGTTAAATCTTAAAAAAAAAAAAAAAAAATTTACAGAAAGGGAACTAATAGGTGTTCCATGATACCCAAAGTATGTCTTTAGTGATTAAGACAAGTGAAAGTGGTAGTGGAGAGAGGAAGGAAAAAGGATAAGGCTTCAAAGATCACTGACATTAAGATCTTCTATTGTGGAGGCTTCCATGCAGAAAACAGTAAAACTTGCCTTGAGTATTTTGACCTCAAGTCTCCTATTTGCAAAATTCATACTTTAACTGTAGAAAGTAATGAAAATCACTAGACCATTCAGGTTTGACCTAAATCAAATCCCTTATACACTGGAAGAGACAAATCAAAGGATTAGATCTGATAGAGTGGCTGAACAACTATGGACAGAGGTTCATAACATTGTACAGGAGGTGGTGACCAAAACTATCCCCAAGGAAAAAAAGGCAAAAAAGCAAAATGGTTGTCTCTCAGGCCTTACAAATAGCTGAGAAAAGAAGAGAAGTGAAAGGCAAAGGAGAAAAGAGAAGATATGTCCATCTGAAAGCAGAGTTCCAAAGAAGAGCAAGAAAGCCTTCACAGGTGAACCGTGCAAAGAAATAAGAGGAAAGCAATAGAATGGGAAAGACTAAAGATCTCTTCAAAAAACTGAGACACCAAGGGAACATTTCCAGTAAAGATGGGCACAATAAAGGACAGAAACGGTATGGACCCATCAGAAGCAGAAGATATTAAGAAGAGGTAGCAAGAATACATAGAAGAACTATACAAAAAAAGGTCTTAATGACCCAGACAACCACGATGGTGTGATCACTCACCTAGAGCCAGACATCCTGGAGTGTGAATTCAAGTGGGCCTTAGGAAGCATTAGTACAACAGAGCTAGTGGAGAGGATGGAATTCCAGCTGAGATATTTCAAATCCTAACAGATGATGCTGTTAAAGTGCTGCACTCAATACACCAGTAAATTTGGAAAACTTAGAACTGGCCACAGGACTGGAAAAGGTCAGTTTTCATTCCAATCCCAAAGAAGGGCTATGCCAAAGAGTGTTCAAACCACCACATAATTGCACCCATTTGAAATGCAAGCAAGGTAATGATCAAAATCCTTCAGGTAAGCTTTAATAGTATGTGAACTGAGAACTTCCAGATGTTCAAGCTGGATTTAGAAAAGCAGAGGAACCAGAGATGAAATTGCCAACATCCATTGGATCACACAAAAAAATGAAGGAATTCCAGAAAAACATCTACTTCTGTTTTATTGACTATGTTAAAGCCTTTGACTGTGTAGATCACAGCAAACTGTGGAAAATTCTTGAGAGATGGGAATACCAAACCACCTTACCTGCCTCCTGAGAAACTTGTATTCAGGTCAAGAAGCAACCGTAAGAATCAGACATGGAACAATGGACTGGTTCCAAACTGGGAAAGGAATATGTCAAGGCTGTATATTGTCACCCTGCTTACTTAACTTATATGCAGTACATCATGTGAAATGCCAGGCTGGATGAAGCACAAGTTGGAATCAAGATTGCTGGGAGAAATATCAGTAATCTCAGATATGTAGACGACACTACCCTAATGGCAGAAACTGAAGAGGAAATGAGGAGCCTCTTGATGAAAGTGAAAGAGGAGAGTGAAAAAGCTGGCTTAAAATTCAACATTCAAAAAATGAAGATCATGGCATCTGGTCCCATCACTTCATGGTAAATAGATGGAAAATGATGGAAACAGTGACAGACTTTATTTTCTTGGGCTCCAAAATCACTTTGGACTGTAATTGTGGCCATGAAATTAAAAGATGTTTGGTCCTTGAAAGTAAAGCTATGACAAATCTTGAAAATGTGTTAAAAAGCAGAGACATTACTTTGCCAACAAAGGTCCATATAGTCAAAGCTACGGTTTTACCAGTAAAAACCGTACATGTACAGATATGAGAGCTGGGCCACAAAGAATGCTGAGCACCAAAGAATTGATGCTTCCAAATTGTGGTGCTGGAGAAGACTCTTAAGAGTCCCTTGGACAGCAAGATCAAAGTAGTCAATCCTAAAGGAAATCACCCCTGAATATTCAATGGAATTACAGATGCTGTAGCTGAAGCTCCAATACTTTGGGCACCTGATGTGAAGAGCTGACTCATTGGAAAAGACCCTCATGTTGGGAAAGATTGAGGGCAGGAGGAGAAGGGGGCTACAGAGGATGAGATTGTTGGATGGCATCATCAACTCAATGAACATGAGTTTGAGCAAACTCTGGAAGATAGTGAAAGACGGGGAAGCCTGGCATGCTGAAGTCCATGGGGTCCCAAAGAACAGGACACAACTGAGCAACTGAACAACTCCTCCTGTTAATGGAGATTTGAATAACACCCTTCTTTATCTATCTCAGCTGCTGGTTAAGAGCTACAGATTTCAAAGTCATTTCACCAGGTTGGATGGTTCATTCATTGATCAAATTTCACTTAATTCATTTATTCACTCATTTATGCCCAGGTACTATGCTAGGTGCTGGAGATAAAGCCAAGAATAAAGAAACATATTTACTGCTCTCCTGGAATTCACATTCTGATGGTGATTGAGATAAGCAAGAAAAAAGTAAACAAATACACAGAATATTAATGGATTGTAGAAGCTGTATTAAGAAAGGAAGTAAACTCCATTCTGCAATGGAGAATGCTAAATGGGGCCAGCTTTGGGAAGGCTGGTCATTGAGACTTCTCTGAAGAGGTGTCATTTAAACAGAGGCCTTGGAGTTCACAAGGTGCCAGCCATGAGCAGAGCCAGGGAGGGATGTTTCAGGCATTGGGAACCTCAAGTGCACAGGCCATGAGGCTCAAGAATGCCTTGGGTGCTCTAGAACCTATATGAAGCCCTGTGCAAAGTGGTGAAGAAAGGCAGAGAGTGACACAGAAAAATGGGAAAGTGGAAGGAGGCCAGAACATGAAACTCTCCATAGGACACAGAGTAAGAAATGCTGAAATTGTTCTGTGAAAGTGAAAGTTGCTCAGTCGTGTCCAACTCTTTATGACCCCATAGACTATACAGTCCATGGAATTCTCCAGGCCAGAATGCTGGAGTGGGTAGCCTTTCCCTTCTCCAGGAGATCTTCCCAACTCAGGGATCAAACCCATGTCTCCCACACTGCAGGTGAATTCTTTATCAGCTGAGCCACAAGGGAAGCCCAAGAATACTGGAGTGCGTAGCCTATTCCTTCTCCAGGGGATCTTCCTGACCCAGGAATCGAACTGGAGTTTCCTACATTGCAAGCAGATTCTTTACCAACTGAACTATCAGGGAAGCCCAAAAATCCATTAAATGTTTCGTGTAGTGGAGCACCTCGATTTGTATTTTAAATTTCCATTCTAAACTGCTATATCAAGATTGGATTACGGTGGTGGTGGGTGGGGAGGAGTAACAACAGGCAGAACTTGAAGGATTCCACTGTGGTAGAGATGATAAAGGCAAGCAATGATAAAGCCAAAACAAACACAATGACTGTGGAGATGACTAAGAGTGGGTGATTCGGAGATGCATTTTGAAGGCAGGAGCACTGTGGGCTTTGCTGCAAGATGTGCAAGACAAGAAAGGAAGGTGGATCAAGGATGAGTCCCAGATTTCTGAACAGTGCACAATAGCACTGCTTACTGAGATTGGGGAAGGGGAGGGCTGGAGAAAGGCAGGAGGCAGAAGTGAAATGCTTTGAGCAGAGTGCAACTGAGAATTCCATTTCAAATTTTATTAAGTTTCCAAATTCAAGTAGATTAGAACACATCCAGGTTGAGGTGTTCAATAAGCGATTGGATATGAGTCTGGAGCTCAAGTAGCAGGTCTAGGCTGGAGGTATCAATTGAGTCTCAGCTTGCTCATGCTCTTTAAGTCTCTGAGGCCAGATGGAATCCCCGAATAAAAGTGCAGAGAGACAAGTGGGCCCAGAACAGAGACATGCGTTACTATGCAAGAGGGAAATAAGCACTAAAAAGGTTCAATATCTCCACATCTCTTTGAACTGTTTGAAATCACTCAGTCAGAACATGATTTAATCCACTTTGGAATATTCTTAGGCACTACTATCAAGCTGATTTGTGAGTTACTAGATACAAAGACTGTCAGATGACTCCAAGTATATATATCTTGGAATGTTCTCCATCTTCCACTTGACATCCCTGAATTCCCAAGAAAATAACACAGATGGGCTTCCAGACATCTTTCTGGTACCCTCTTTCTTATCCATCAACAGCTCTTCTGAAGATAGGAGTTAAGGAGTGTGAAGGGGGTCCCAGTTGGCACTAGTGGTAAAGAACCCACTTGCTAATGCAGGAGACGTAAGAGATGCAGGTTCGATTCCCAGGTTAGAAAGATCCCTGAAAGTTATGACCAACCTAGATAGCATATTCAAAAGCAGAGACATCACTTTGCCAACAAAAGTTCGCCTAGTCAAGGCTATGGTCTTTCCTGTGGTCATGTATGGATGTGAGAGCTGGACTGTGAAGAAGGCTGAGCGCCAAAGAATTGATGCTTTTGAACTGTGGTGTTGGAGAAGACTCTTGAGAGTCCCTTGGACTGCAAGGAGATCCAACTGGTCCATTCTGAAGGAGATCAGCCCTGGGATTTCTTTGGAAGGAATGATGCTCAAGCTGAAACTCCAGTATTTTGGCCACCTCATGAGAAGAGTTGACTCATTGGAGAAGACTCTGATGCTGGGAGGGATTGAGGGCAGGAGGAGAAGGGGACGACAGAAGATGAGATGGCTGGATGGCATCACTGACTCGATGAATGTGAGTCTGAGTGACCTCCAAGAGCTGGTGATGGATAGGGAGGCCTGGCGTGCTGCGGTTCATGGGGTCGCAAAGAGTCGGACACGACTGAGTGACTGATCTGATCAGAGTAGGAAATGGCAACCCACTCCAGCATTCTTGCCTGGAGAATCCCATGAACAAAGGAGCCTGGTAGGCTACAGTTCATAGGGTCACAAAGAGCTGGACATGGCTGAAGTGACTTAGCATACCAAGGAGTGTGAGGATCTAGGTTGGAAGAGTGCTGGGGAAACTAGGCCTTACCTCTTCTTCTTCGAGTAGAATCAGCCGAACCACAACGATGTGAATTGCATTGCCAATGCTTGGGTTATGGAACAACCCGGTGACCTAGAGTCAGAAATGGAAAATCATTAGTCCAGGTGAATAGAGAACAGATAAATACTGGAGGAGTAGAAAAACAGCACTGTAATGCATTTGCAATAATTCCTTATCTTATAGGTCTGAAATTTTTGGTGGAGTTCAAAGATGAGTGAGACATGACCAACTGGGAAGGCAGAAAACATTACAGTGCAAAAGGGATGCTTGAAATTAGGGCTCATTAACTTTATTCCAATTCTAGCTCCAACTATCTTGAAGAAATAATGTTCCAGTTCTTTGCCTCCGTTTCCTCATTTGTGGACATTCTTATATAATTTCCTATATAAATCAGTGAGAAAAAATCATACGAAAACGATTCAGTCATTTGATAAATAACTACTAGAAAACGTACATGATAAATTACAGGTTTTCCTAGGATACATGTTTTTAAGAAAAACAGCAATTTACTTTGAATTTCCATCTTTAATTAACTAGGCATGCGTGTGTTTTGTTGCTCAGTCATGGCAACTCTATGCGACCCCATGGACTGTAGCACACCAGGCTCCTCTGTCCATGGGGTTTTCACAGGTTTTCACAGGTAAGAATACTGGAGTGGGTTGCCACTTCCTTCTCCAGGGGATCTCCCCAAACACAGGGATTCAAATACAGGGATTGAATCTGCGTCTCCAGGATCGCCTGCATTGCAGGTACATCCTTTACCCACTGAGCCATCTAGTTCAACTAGGTATGGAAAATATTTATAAATATAAATACAAATACTATATATAAAACATATTATATATTATATATGTAGGGCCATGGAATTCTGTGGCAGTCCAGTGGTTAGAACTCTGCCCTTTCACTGCCAAGGGCCCGGGTTCAGTCCCTGGTTGGGGAACTAAGATCCTGCAAGCTGTGCAGTCAAACAAATTAAAAAATTAAAGAACAAAAAAGGACCACAAAAAGGTCTCTTATTTCTTATTTGGGGGTGGAGCATTTCTAGTGATATGTATTCACCTGCTGCCCATGCCCCCACGAGGTCTGACATACCATGTTCATGATGGTGAGGATATAGGATTCCACGTTCTCCCTCCCGTGGTACTCAATCATCTTCGTGTCGGCCACCACCAGCGTCTCCACCCACCTCTCCTTGCTGATGGAACGCCGAGAGAGGCTTCTGCCTCGCAAGTGGCTCCTCTCCCACTTCTCTCGCAGTAGCTCTTGTTTCTGGGAGGTGCCAGGACTGTCTAAACATTAACCAGAAGATAATGGGTTCATTCTCTATCTCTCTCACATACTACTTACTTACGTTCATAAATATACAAGGCTGCAAGTTAAAGTTGTGTTTAATAATGGTCAAATACAACATTCTTAGCTACATGATTGAAATGGAAGAAGAATACCATTCTTCCACTGAAATGGAAAATAATTAATACAACAAAGATAAGTGAAATTGGAATATGACAGGGAGGTTCAAAGTACAGCTTTGAAATAAATGTTACCTATTTTATCAAATAGGTCCCTTATTATGAAAAAGATTATTACAAGCAAGAATGAGAACTTTTTCTTTCCCTTCTCTTCCTTCTACTCCTCTAAATTATTCAGAGCTTATTGAATGCAAGGCAGGGTACTAGGCTTTAAAATGCCAAGCCGTTTATCGTCTTGAACATCTGACAGGCATACTGCTATCTCCATCTTGCAAATGTGGAAACTGATGCTCAATGCAGCTGGTTAAGTAACTTCCCCAAAGTTGCACAACCCATAGTATCAGTGGAAGAACCAGAATTTTTTCTGCCCTAAAATCATGTATTTTCATATACACCACATTGTCTCCCACAAAGTAAACATGCATAAAACTGCAGAAATGTAAGCTGGAGAAGCTGCATGTGGTTCAGGACATTCTATTCCAAGAAGGTATAAAATGGGCTGGAGAAGATCTAGCAAAAGACAATAAAACTCTCAAGGTGACTCATAGGTTTCCGAAAAGATTTAATATATGAGGATCATAGTTTGGAAGGCAAAACCCAGGAGAGGTTACAGCATCAGGAAGAAAACTGAAAACATCTTCAAACTCCCAGAAGTTTGAGAAGCACTGTCCTGAAACTTGAAGGAGGTCTGTTTAAAACCAAAACAAAAATGAAGTGCTACTTCACACATTGAGAAGCTTAATGCCAAGTGATGGTCAAGTCTGAAAGGTTTCAATGGGCTCAGAATGGCTTAGTGAGTGAGTGAGCGAGCGAGTGAAAGTCACTCAGTCGTGTCCAACTCTTTTTGACCCCATGGACTATACAGTCCATGGAATTCCCCAGGCCAGAATACTGGAGTGGATAGCTGTTCCCTTCTCCAGGGGATCTTCCCAACCCCAGGATCAAACCCAGGTCTCCTGCATTGCAGATGGATTCTTTACCAGCTGAGCCAGCAGGGAAGCCAAAAGGAGTTAGGGAGTAGGCAAAAGATGAATGTACCAGAAGAGTAAATAAGGCAAAAAGCCTGGGCTAATGGACAAGCAGAGTCCCAATCTTTGAAGATTTCTGTCTGGAAGACAGTGACACACCAGCTCCCTGCTCTTCTCAGGACCCTGGGGCACTGGCTGGGAGAACGCGCAAGCAGAACAGGAAACCTCTCAACCCCTTCCTCACCCCTGGTGATGAGCACCCAGCCTCGGCTTGAAGACTTCTGGTGCTGCGGGCACACGCCAACTCCCAGTCCTCTCCTGCACTGAGCTAGAATATCCCGCTTGTAATTTCCGTTTATTAGTCAGTCCTATTCTTTGAAGGTATCTGTAACACCACCCCCTCGAGAGTGTTACAGCCTCTGACTCGGAATTGGGACAACCAAAACCACATCCTGGCCTCTGCCCACAGTGCTCTCTGGGTTGTAGAGATGATTACACTCATTTGTTCTGTAACACACCCTGGTTCCTCAATTTTGCTTCCTATGTGAAGTTAGGACACACTACACTGACTAATATTACAAAAGAGATGAGACACGATCATCAGTTCAGTCGCTCAGTCATGTCTGACTCTTTGCGACCCCATGGACTGCAGCACACCAGGCTTCCCTGTCCATTACCAACTCCTGGAGCTTACTCAAACTCATGTCCATCGAGTCAGTAATGCCATCCAACCATCTCAACCTCTATTGTCTCCTCCTCCTGCTTTCAATCTTTCCCAGCATCAGGGTCTTTACCAATGAATCAGTTCTTCATATCAGGTGGCCAAAGTATTAGAGTTTCAGCTTCAGCATCAGTCCTTCCAATGAATATTCAGGGTCGATTTCCTTTAGAATGGACTGGCTGGATCTCTTTGCAGTCCAAGGGACTCTCAAGAGTCTTCTCTAACACCACAGTTCATCATCAGATCAGATCAGATCAGATGCTCAGTCATGTCCCACTCTTTGCCACCCCATGAATCACAGCACGCCAGGCCTCCCTGTCCATCACCAATTCCTGGAGTTCACTCAGAATCACGTCCATCGAGTCAGTGATGCCATCCAGCCATCTCATCCTCTGTTGTTCCCTTCTCCTCTTGCCCCCAATCCCTCGCAGCATCAGAGTCTTCTCCAATGAGTCAACTCTTCACATGAGGTGGCCAAAGTACTGGAGTTTCAGCTTTAGCATCATTCCTTCCAAAGAAATCCCAGAGCTGATCTCCTTCAGAATGGACTGGTTGGATCTCCTTGCAGTCCAAAGGACTCTCAAGAGTCTTCTCCAACACCACAGTTCAAAAGCATCAATTCTTCAGCGCTTAGCCTTCTTCACAGTCCAACTCTCACATCTATACACGACCACAGGAAAAATCACAGCCTTGACTAGATGAACCTTTGTTGGCAAAGTAATGTCTCTGCTTTTGAATATGCTATCTAGGTTGGTCATAACTTTCCTTCCAAGGAGTAAGAGTCTTTTAATTTCATGGCTGCAGTCACCATCTGCAGTGATTTTGGAGCCCCCCAAAATAAAGTCTGACACTGTTTCCACTGTTTCTCCATCTATTTCCCATGAAGTGATGGGACCGGATGCCATGATCTTTGTTTTCTGAATGTTGAACTTTAAGCCAACCTCTTCACTCTCCACTTTCACTTTCATCAAGAGGCTTTTGAGTTCCTCTTCACTTTTTGCCATAACCGTGGTATCATCTGCATATCTGAGGTCATTGATATTTCTCCCAGCAATCTTGATTCCAGCTTGTGTTTCTTCCAGTCCAGCGTTTCTCATGATGTACTCTGCATAGAAGTTAAATAAACAGGGTGACAATATACAGCCTTGACGTACTCCTTTCCCTATTTGGAACCAGTCTGTTGTTCCATATCCAGTTCTAACTGTTGCTTCCTGACCTGCATACAAATTTCTCAAGAGGCAGATCAGGTGGTCTGGTATTCCCATCTCTTTCAGAATTTTCCACAGTTGATTGTGATCCACACAGTCAAAGGCTTTGGCATAGTCAATAAAGCAGAAATAGATGTTTTTCTGGAAATTTCTTGCTTTTTCCATGATCCAGCGGATGTTGGCAATTTGATCTCTGGTTCCTCTGCCTTTTCTAAAACCAGCTTGAACATCAGGAAGTTCACGGTTCACATATTGCTGAAGCCTGCCTTGGAGAATTTTGAGCAATATTTTACTAGCGTGTGAGATGAGTGCAATTGTGAGGTAGTTTGAGCATTCTTTGGCATTGCCTTTCTTTGGGATTGGAATGAAAACGGACCTTTTCCAGTCCTGTGGCCACTGCTGAGTTTTCCAGATTTGCTGGTATATTGAGTGCAGCACTTTCACAGCATCATCATTCAGGATTTGGAATAGCTCAACTGGAATTCTATCACCTCCACTAACTTTGTTTGTAGTGATGCTTTCTAAGGCCCACTTGACTTCACATTCCAGGATGTCTGGCTCTAGGTCAGTGATCATACCATCGTGATTATCTGGGTTATGAAGATCTTTTTTGTATAGTTCTTCTGTGTATTCTTGCCATCTCTTCTTAATATCTTCTGCTTCTGTTAGGTCCATACCATTTCTGTCCTTTATTGAGCCCATCTTTGCATGAATGTTCCTTTGGTATCTCTGATTTTCTTGAAGAGATCCCTAGTCTTTCCCATTCTGTTGTTTTCCTCTATTTCTTTGCATTGATCGCTAAAGAAGGCTTTCTTATTTCTCCCTGCTATTCTTTGGAACTCTGCATTCAGATGTTTATATCTTTCCTTTTCTCCTTTGCTTTTCACTTCTCTTCTTTTCACAGGTGTTTGTAAGGCCTCCCCAGACAGCCATTTTGCTTTTTTGCATTTCTTTTCCATGGGGATGGTCTTGATCCCTGTCTCCTGTACAATGTCACGAACCTCAATCCATAGTTCATCAGGCACTCTATCTATCAGATCTAGGCCCTTAAATCTATTTCTCACTTCCATTGTATAATCATGCAGTTCATCATAGGTCTAAATAAATTCAAATTTTATTCTTGGGCTTAATAAACTTGGGCTTTCCAGGTGGTGCTGGTGGTAAAGAACCTGCCTGCCAATGCACGAAGTGTTTGTTTTAAGGGGAGAAATCTAGTCAAGGGGGCAGTATAAGTAAGGATGGCGTCCAGTCCTAACAGAGGACTGACTTTCTGTAACCAGAAGCAGAGGAAGAGCAAGGATCTGGGCAACATCCACTGAGATGTCCAGGATGCCCTGTGAACCAGCAGAATGGAGGCCCTGGAGATACCAGGGCAATGCAAATAACTGAGTTTTTTTCCTTTTCCCAAATGTTTTTGGAAGCTCTTCACAAAGCTCTCTCACATTTAGCACTCTCTCAGGTAGTAGACAAACCTAGACAGTGTACTAAAAGCAAAGACATTCTTTGCCAACAAAGGTGCATATAGTCAAGACTATGGCCTTTCCAGTAGCCACATATGGATATGAGAGCTGGACCATAAAGAAATCCGAGCACCAAAGAACTGATGCTGGAGAAGACTCTTGAGAGTCTGCTGGACAGAAAGGAGATTAAACCAGTAAATCTGAAAGGAAATCAACCTTGAATACTCATTGGAAGGACTGATGCTGAAGCTGAAGCTCCAATACTTTGACCACCCAATGCCAAGAGCTGACTCATTGGGGAAAACCCTAAGGCTGGTAAAGATTGAGGACAGAAAGAGAAGCAGGTGGCAGAAGATGAGAAGGTTAGGTCACTGATTCTAGCTAATGGTTGAATCAGCATCACTGATTCAATGAACATGCCTGGGCAAACTCCAAGAGATGGTAAGGGACAGGGAAGCCTGGTGTGCTGCAGTCCACAGGGTCAGGAAGTGTCGGACACGACATGGCATCTGAACAACAACAACAGGTAGCAAGGCCATTATCTGCCACCTCTGTCTTAGACTCAGGGTTACCTGCAGACAGGAACAGACCAAGCCTTAAGGAAGTTGCCCGGAAGAGGCTCGAGTATCATCAGGAAGCAGGGAGTGAACACAGAGCAGAAGACTCTGGAAATTATATTTTCCTGTATTCTAGAGAGTGCCTGTTTAGCATGCCAGTAGTTTCCAGAAGCCACCTCTTCTGCTTAGGGAATTGTTCTAGGATTTGTCTCCTACCATGACTCAACTCTTCCCTCATCTGGATTCTTTTCAGCTGCCTTTTCTCAGAGTTCCCATGGAGAAGGAGCTTTAGAAGGATGTTTAGCTTAGAATGGTTTACCGCTGGTTGGATATTGGCCTTTAACTGGAACTACTGCTAGGTATGAGAACCAATTTCCCCCAAGAATATCCTCTCAAGTTAGTCTTCTCCAGGCCATACTCTATAGCTTCCAGGTAAGTAAGACCTAGTACCCTTGTTCCTACCTTCTTGCCACCAGCATAAGTGAATTCTTGGGACACAACTTGGCAAGAACACAAACACCAACAGCCACCTCTGATGGAGAACCTGGCCTGTGAGAAATATTTTTTAGATCTGATATTTACTGCAGTCATCCTTTAATATCCATATGGAATTGGTTCCAGGACCCCCTGCAGCTGCCAATATCCATGAATATTCAAGTAATTTATATATAAGGGGTCATCATGTTTGTATATAACCTAGGCACAACCTTCTGTATACTTTAAATTATCTCTAGATTACTTGTGATACTTCATATAAAGTAAATGCTATGTAGATAGTTATAAATACAATATACGTGCTACACAAACAGTTGCAGATGAGCAATAAACTCAAATTTTTCTTTTTGGAATTTTCTAGGCTTTTTTTTTCAGAAGGCGCAGTATTTTCTAGCCAAGGTTGGCTAATCTGTGGTTGGTTGAACCTGCAGCTATGGAAGGTCAACTGTATTTAATTCTCAACAAATATCTGAGGTAAGTCTTATTCTTACCATTTTTAAGTGAGAAAAATGAGACTTGGAGAGGTTATATTTATTCGAATTTGTCCAAAGCTTCATAGCCATTAAGCAGCATAAGAGCATTTTAGACAAGTCAGTCTGAATCCCATTTACATTGTGGTGTGGAGATGAGAGTGAAATTCCGCCGCAAGACTTGCCTGGAAAAAGGAAGAAGGATGCCTTAAGTCTAACAGAACCTAGACAGCTTGTCCAGGCCCACTATTTTTAAGATGTTTTGACTCAGACCACTTTTAAAGTCTTTATTGAATTTGTCACAATATTGCTTCTGTTTTATTTTATGTTTTGGTTCCAAGGATTTTAGCTCCCTAACCAGAGATTGAATCAACTCCGCCTGCATTGGAAGGCAAAGTCTTAACCACTGGACAGCCAGGGAAGTCCCTGAGACCACCACTGACCACCACCCACTCCGTGGGCCTGGCTTGGGCCACTTCTGCACTGAGCCCCTTGCAAGTCCCAGAACCTTGGACAAATGTTCTCATCACCATCCCTGACTCCACCCTCATGTACAGGAAACTGAATTGAACTCCTACTTTAAATTCTTATTTTAGCTATGGAACACTTTTTTCAAAGATTATGCAAAGAGCATGGAAAAGACCGTGACTACGATCAGGTGGCAGATGACCCTGAGGGGGATTCCACACGGCACAGGTTTAGGCCACCCGACGACACCATCTCTCGGAAACCTTTCAGCTCCGGTGCTGAGTTGAACCAGCACACCTTCCCTTTACCCATGCGCAACTGTCAATAGTTGGCTGCCATCACACACCTGCAACCAGATCCCCTTTTTAGCAGCAGCAGCAGCAGCGGCCTTTCCCAACAGACCCTAACGTTAATGCTGGGGCCATGTCCTTTAGCAATGATGGTTGAGCTGCCAGAGGTGTGTGTGTGTCCTTCAGGCTGGCTTTGGATAGATTTGAAATGTCTCAGCTAGGAAATTCATTTTCATTTTAAAAAAAGTTTACCTCTTTTACTGAGAACTAAAAATATTTTTCTGAACAGACTATCCATTTCTCAAAACTGGCCACTACTAAAGTGGAAACAGCTGTCTTTAAAGATAAACAAGTGCAGCTACATGAATCTAAGTGTTAGTAACTAGTAGATGTCAAAAGCAAGAATCCCCCAGGTTTAGGAGTGTGGACATAAATACAAGCACCTGAATAAATAAGATGAAACACACTCTCCAAAGGCTGACTGGTCTTGCCTGATGAAGTCCTAACTTCACCCAGAACTGGGTGAAGTTCCTCTTCCAAAAAATAGGAAGGAAATCATGGACAACTTTGGAAATGTGAAACTCCCTGAAATAACAACATAGAAACCAAATCAAGTCTAAGTAAAAGGGAAGCTTTGAGATCTCTCTGGAGAGTCAATCGGAATGAGAATTTATAAACATTTTAATCCATTAGTATTGTATTGTAAATTACCACTTTCATTCATCACTAACATTTGGAATGATGAGGAATTCCCCTGATCCGAAATCTGATCCCACACGCTTTCTTTCCCTTCCTTACTACTACTACTACGTTGCTTCAGTCATGTCCAACTCTGTGCGACCCCATGGACTGCAGCCCACCAGGCTTCTCCGTCCCTAGGATTCTCCAGGCAAGAACACTGGGGTTGGGTTGCCATTTCCTTCTCCAATGCATGTAAGTGGAAAGTGAAAGTGAAGTCGCTCAGTCGTGTCTGACTCTTAGTGACCCCATGGACTGCAGCCTACTAGGCTCCTCTGTCCATGGGATTTACCAGGCAACAGTACTGGGGTGGGGTTCCCTTCCTTATCTTCTAATAAAAATGTACTGAGGCACTTCTCACCATAAAGACCAGATGCAGAAGAGGCAGCTAGGGGCAGAAGGAAGACTAAGAAAAACTGAATAATCAACCAAGTGGATAATGAGTCCCAGCACGCTTCAACATTGGTAGAATTCTGATGACACATTTTCCTCAGCTTTGTGACTAAGGGATAGGTGAATAAGTCAGGGACCTTTACACACACACACCCAAGTGAAAACGTTAGTTGCTCAGTGGTGTTTGATTCTTTACAATCCCACGGACTATAGCCTTCCAGGGTCCTGTGACCCTGGAATTCTCTAGACAAGAATACTGGAGTGGGTAGCCATGACCTCTCCAGGAGATCTTCACAACCCAGGAATCAAACGCAGATCTTCTACACTATGGCTGGTTTCTTTACCGTCTGAGCCACCAAGGACCCAAGGCACCGTGAAAGGCTTCTGTTAGGCTCTAGATCCTCAGTAGTGAGCTCTCCTTTTCTGCAGGTATCAATAAAGAGTTTATTCTCACACATGTACTTTTTTATGTAAGGCATGCAATTCTACCAGCCTATAAAAACTAACTATATTGGGAATCTCCAGATGGGAAATTTGGCACTGTTTCCCAGGGATTCTTGATTTTAGGACTGTTTACAGAGATCCTCTTAATACTGAGGCTTCCATGGCACATTACTTGGGAAATACAGCTTTAAGGAAGACACGTTCAGGAAGGAAGTTAGATTAAATGGCTCTTTAGATTACAAGAATCTGTTATTCTAAAATTTTCTGCATGAAAATAAAGGGGGAAAAAAGTCTTGCCCAGAAGCTACAGAGTGAGAACAGAAATCCAGGTTGCTTTAAGTAGCTTATGCTTTCTTCTGAGGTTTTAATGAAGGTTTACATATTGATGGAGCAGAAAGACCTATTACATAAGTAGGGCCACTGAAGCAGTGGAAGAGACTGGAGATGAGTCTCTTGGAGAATGGAGCTCTCTTCCATCTGTGGGGATATGGGTGATGGACTAGCATGGGACCATCTTACCATTTACCTAGGGCTGGTGCTGAGCTGCAGCAGGACCTTCCAAGGAAAGGACCACTCTGAAACTCCACATCTACCTCCCTTTCTGGCTGTACTTTTTAAAGATTATTGAGCTCTCTAATCATATGACATGCTCAGTAAATATGGTACAAACTATTTAACAGGCTTTTGTCAGTGCTCACACAGACCTACAGCCAAGCACTGACACAGAAAGAAAAATGAATTGGTGCTCTCCAAACAGATCCAGGCCACTCTGAGGTGGTGGGCAACCTAAGGTGACTACCTCACAGTTTCACTTCTCCACTTGTCCCTTCTCTGTTATTTGTATCAGGTCCTTAAAACTACCATGTCAAGTACCATGTCATGTCTAAGGCAATTTCTGCTTGCCTTTATGCTGACTGTGTCAGACTCTCAGTTGCCCCAATATTTGCTCTTCCTCCTTGAATTTGTGCTGGGAAGCTGGCCTCCTAGAAGTAAAACTAAATGTCCCAGCCTCCTTTGTGGTTAAATTCTGACCTATGGGACACGAGGGAGTGCTACATGAAACTTTAAGAATTTAAAGGGAAGGCATGGATACTTCTCTTCTTCCTCCTTCCTAGCCTGCATTGGGATGGTCTGGACAAGGAAGTAGAAGCCATACATCCAAGAAGATGGAACAAGATGGAAGACAGATGATAGGAGTCTGAGTCCCTGATGACTGTGGAGCACTATACCAGCCTCGGACATTTTATCTCCAGATTTAACTCATGTGAATGATAAATAAAGGTCCATTTTTCAACTAGAATAAAAAAGGACTGTTTTGTTTGCTCTTTTACCTCCAGCATCTAAAAACATAGTTATTTGCACTCAATAACAACAATATTTTAAATAAATAAAACTTACATGGGGTTTTCTGCTACACATAAACATATCCTGAATGATATGATGATTAATCATCCCCTCCATGTTTATAAGCATCTCTCCTCATTTACAACTCAGGAAGGGAGCTGCTTTCTTCTCCAAATGGTAACATTTGATCTAAACCCTCAGCTCAGCGAGTTGATTAAACATAAATAACCAGTGTGGGTTCTCTTTTAGTACCTCCACTCTGTCACTAGCAGGAATAAGACTGATCCACACAATAGCTCCTAGAAACAGTATATTCATAAAGGTTACATGTGTACTCTTGTTCTGGAGAAAACAATTCCATGAGTTCTATGTATGGTTTTCTTAAGAGATCTGAAAGTACCAAGGTTGACTGTTTGGGAACTTCAATTCACATGCATTTTTAAATGCAGCAAGAAAATTCTGGGTGACGCCTAGCAGATTGTTCATTTATTAACACTCTACCCAGCGGCATCAGAGGCTCAGTGTGTCTATTAATAAGAAACATAACAGTCAGCTAATTTCGCTGCAGCTACCTCTCAGATCACACATGACTGCTTGATATTTCACCAACTTGACTCCAGGGCTTAAATAGATCTAAGTGCTTCCTGCACCTCCAAAGTCCCTGAATAAAAAATGTTAACTTAGCAAGAAAGCAACAGTCAGGCTATAAGTCATGAGTAAAGAAATTTGTGAGTGCACTAATCAGAGAAAGAGATTACAGAGACCCTGAGAAAACATCTGCCTCACTTTTGAGAGACAACAACAGAACAATTCCAGCCTGATGAGATCATTTTTATTATATTTATATCTGGTCATATTTACATAAGTATGCATGTACAATATACATACGTATGGATGTATTTGCAATTCTTTTCCCCTTCAGATCAGTTCAGTTCAGTTCAGTCACTCAGTCGTGTCCGACTCTTTGCGACCCCATGAATCACAGCACACCAGGCCTCCCTGTCCATCACCAACTCCCAGAGTTCACCCAGACTCATGTCCATCGAGTCAGTGACGCCATCCAGCTATCTCATCCTCTGTCGTCCCCTTCTTCCCCTGCCCCCAATCCCTCCAAGCATCAGAGTCTTTTCCAATGAGTCAACTCTTGGCATGAGGAGGCCAAAGTACTGGAGTTTCAGCTTTAGCATCATTCCTTCCAAAGAAATCCCAGGGCTGATCTCCTTCAGAATGGACTGGTTGGATCTCCTTGCAGTCCAAGGGACTCTCAAGAGTCTTCTCCAGCACCACACTTCAAAAGCATCAATTCTTCAGTGTTCAGCTTTCTTTATGGTCCAACTCTCACATCTATACATGACCACTGCAAAAACCAGCCCTGGGCCAAAAACCTTGACTAGACGAACCTTTGTTGGCAAAGTAATGTCTCTGCTTTTCAATATGGTATCTAGGTTGGTCATCACTTTCCTTCCAAGGAGTAAGCATCTTTTAATTTCATGGCTGCAGTCACCATGCAGTGATTTTGGAGCCCAGAAAAATAAAGTCTGACACTGTTTCCACTGTTTCCCTATCTATTTCCCATGAAGTGATGGGACCGGATGCCATGATCTTCATTTTCTGAATGTTGAGCTTTAAGCCAACTTTTTCACTCTCCACTTTCACTTTCATCAAGAGGCTTTTGAGTTCCTCTTCACTTTCTGCCATAAGGGTGGTGTCATCTGCATATCTGAGGTTATTGATATTTCTCCCAGCAATCTTGATTCCAGCGTGTGCTTCTTCCAGTCCAGCGTTTCTCATGATGTACTCTGCATAGAAGTTAAATAAGCAGGGTGACAATATACAGCCTTGATGTACTCCTTTTACTATTTGGAACCAGTCTGTTGTTCCATATCCAGTTCTAACTGTTGCTTCCTGACCTGCATACAAATTTCTCAAGAGGCAGATCAGGTGGTCTGGTATTCCCATCTCTTTCAGAATTTTCCACAGTTGATTGTGATCCACACAGTCAAAGGCTTTGGCATAGTCAATAAAGCAGAAATAGATGTTTTTCTGGAAATTTCTTGCTTTTTTAATGATCCAGCGGATGTTGGCAATTTGATCTCTGGTTCCTCTGCCTTTTCTAAAACCAGCTTGAACATCAGGAAGTTCACGGTTCACGTATTGCTGAAGCCTGGCTTGGAGAATTTTGAGCATTACTTTACTAGCGTGTGAGATGACTGCAATTGTGCGGCACTTTGAGAATTCTTTGGCATTGCCTTTCTTTGGGATTGGAATTAAAACTGACCTCTTGCATAAAAATTTTACTATAACAACTTAGATTTGTACAGGCTTCAAAATGTTCTGTTATTCTCCTGGCAGAGTACATGGCCTTCCTCCACCCAGCCCTGGGCCAAAATTGGTACATTTCTTTACAATTTTCCTCAGCAGGTATTTTTTTTTATAGCTTGGTTGGTTTGGTTCCTAGCACACCCATTCACTGAGAATGACAGGCTTTTAAAGTTGGGGCTTTATGCATGAGTCTCTATACTTCACCACCTTCTGTGAGCTCAGAAACTTGTCCTCAGGACCTGACCTGTGGACGCTCAAACTCCAGAGCTCAGAGCTCCAGGAAGCCACTGTATTCTGCATTTGGTTAACCTTTGGTATCTGTAGTCTCATTTTCCCCTATTTTCGTTTATTTCCTTTCCTTCTTTCCTTCCTTTTTCCCTCCCTCCGTCTTTTTCTCTTTCTTCCTTCTGAGAACTTTACTCACATTCATGTCCACTCCACTATCTGTATTTAAAGAAAAGGACTCTTTCTTTCAAAGCTCTTTATCCAGAGCTTTTAGGTTTTCCATTCTGAAAGTAGAGACTAGGGCCTTCTAGTCTCCAATATCTTTGTGTCATTTTTCACAGTAAAACTCAGCCTCACTAGTACATTTACTTTATAAAAATGTTTCTTTAATAAGGAAACATTACAGAGTATAGAGTTTCCCACTGTTTTATAAGAATTAGCATTCTAAATACTCTAAAGGCAGTGAATACACTATTGTGTGTGTGTGTTTTCCTTAGCTCTCTGGGATATCACAGATCTGAGAAAGGAATTCAGGGCAAGAACTCAGGAGATACCAATTATAATCTTAGAGGACTTTGTATCAGTTGCAATCATGGATCAATTTGCTCTTGTGACTAGTGACAAAAAGAGGGACTCTGCAGTTTGCTTTTTTCTAATAAAGGTCAGAATATTATCTATGTTGTGAATCAAGGGCACTTATCTATTATCACATGAGCAAGTAAATGGATTTGTTATTGTTAATTTCCATATTTCAACATTCTATGTCCCATTTAATTTCTGTTCTGTGTGGATGAGCCTTTCTATACAAGGAAGAACTGAACCCATGTCTCAGTCATTTGTCTAACTCAAGACTCAGCCTAGAGCCTGGCATCCTTTAAGTGAAGGTGCTCAGTCGTGTCCGACTCTTTGAGACCCCATGGACTGTAGCCGACCACACTCCTCCATCCATGGGGTTTTCCAGGCAAGAGTACTGGAGTGGGGTGCCATGCCCTTCTCTAGGGGATCTTCCCAACCCAGGAATCTAGCCCACGTTTCCCTCATTGCAGGTAGATTCTTTACCATCTGAGTAAAGGGAAGCCAAGAACTGTTCTTTAAATTAACTAAGTGGTGGTGGGGGCGGGGGTGGGGAGGGCAGTGAGTTTGCTTTCAGTTAGAGATCACAATGTGTGGAATCAACAAAACTAGGTTTTGAGTCCTGATTCTATCCTAATGGTTTCAGCTTCCTACCCATGGGTGAGTCATTGAACAGCTCCTTTTTTGGGAGGCAGAGATAGCAGTACATGGATTTTCAGCTGCACAGGGGTCTGTACTTCCAACTCCTGTGTTGTTCAAGGTCATGTGTATTTCAAATGCTGAAGGTGTCAATGGCCCAAAGAGGAAGAATGATTTGGAAACCTGTGGCAGGAGTGTCCTGGACCAAGAGAAAGTCACTCACAGAAAGAACCAGAATCTACCCATGCAGCACCCGGGCTACAGCCCAGGATACTCAAGGCCACCAGCTGATGGCCAGGGACTGGTTCCAATAGAAGACCCATATCCCATAAATACTGAACTCAACCTCCTTTCACTTTCCTTGGGACCTGTTCATTCATTCAGGAGACATGCCATTCAACATCAAATGAGTCATCACCTTAACAGTCATTTGCTCCTTCTTCTCAACTTCTATGCTTCTGTCAGCACATTTGCCCACCTCCAGCTCCCAACCCCTGCTGCTGCTGCCGCGTCGCTTCAGTCATGGCCGACTCTGTGCGACCCCATACACGGCAGCCCACCAGGCTCCCCCGTGCCTGGGATTCTCCAGGCAAGAACACTGGAGTGAGTTGCCATTTCCTTCTCCAATGCATGAAAGTGAAAAGTGAAAGTGAAGTCACTCAGTTGTGTCCGACTCTCAGCGACCCAATGGACTGCAACCTTCCAGGCTCCTCGGTCCATGGGATTTTCCAGGCAAGAGTACTGGAGTGGGGTGCCATTACCTTCTCTGGCTCCCAACCCCAAAGTAGTACTAACAACAAACATGCACACGTGTCCAAACTGGGCAAATCCTATTTCCCAAAGGAAACACTATTCTGAAGTGAGCTGTCTTCCTCACTCTAAAGGACAAGGGAACCCACAAAATAGGCGTTTAGTTTTGAAATTCCCTCTAGTTTTGAAATTTCTCAGAAGCTCATTAAAGAAAGTGAGCTTATGGGTAATTTTTTGTTTTATTCACTCTATTGTATTTTCCATATTGCTTTTATAGTTAGAAAGATAAACTTCAAAAATATGGTGAAGACTTTCCCTTTTATATTCTGCACCACAATTTTATAATTTAATAGCAATGTTTTTCTGACTTTCCTCTCTAATTCTCTTTTAACAAAGTAACCAAAGGCTATTCTCCCCAACCATCTAAAAGGCTCCCCTAGCAACAGCAATCACATAATAATCACCTATGTAATTACTAAGAAGTATAAATCTACTCAATTTGTCTATTCATTCATTTCCTGGTTCTCCAAAGGTAAAAAAAAATAGATTTGGGGAAAATGCAAAATTACGGGGAATAAAAGGAAATATTCCCTGTAAGTAATAAGCCAGCCACTTACTTACATAGAAGTAAGTGATTGGTAGAGAGCTTGGAAGTTATGAGCTAGTATGTCTGTTAAGGAACTAGAGATACATGAAGTATAAAGGGAGACACTGAACACACACTCACTGAGGTGAAGTGGAAAGAACACCATGGCCCAGAGGAGCACACGACAATACCCAGGCACCAGCCACATGCAGTGATAGAGCAATTAAAACACAACAGGTCAAAATTGAAATGTGCTGTAAATGTAAAATACACCCTGGATTCCAAAGAGTTGGCAACCAAAAAAAGAATGTAAATTATCACATTAACAATTTACACTGATTACATGTTGAAATAATAAAATTTTAGATATCTCAGGCTATGTAAGTGATTAAAATGAACTTCACTTGTTTCTTTTCATTATTTCTCTCTCTCTCTTTTTGTTTTTTACCTTGGCTGCTAGGAAATTGAAAATTACATATGTCATTTGCATCTCTGACTCACAGTATGTTTTTTTATTGCATAGCACTTGTTTAGAATTCAAGGAATTTGTATATTAGTCCAAGGCCTTTTCATTATTGCTGTTTTGTCTAAAGTCTGACTTACGGAATTGCTCTAGGAAGGAATAAGTTAGAATGTGGGATGAACCTCAAGTATAATGCCTGGCATGTCCCAGAGTCACAATAAGTATTGTTTTGTTTTCTCATTCCTATTTGCAATGAAAGACATGATGTTCATTACAGGTCAAAACTCCAGTTCATTTTCAGTTAAGTCTTATTTAATTCCACTGGCTGGGGAAAGCCATGACTCTAATCCCATTTCTGCCCTCACTTTGTAGAATATGTCAGTGACTCACCCACTAGAGTAAAGTGACAAGGAAGCAGAATTTAGAAGCAAATAATTTTTAGTCACTGTTTTTCCAAGCTCTTTTTGACAGAAGAAAGAGAGAGATGGGTAAATTTCCAACACTGAGATTTATTTTAAAAAGTAAATTCTAGATATAACAATTATAAATATATATGCATCCAATATAGGAGCACCGCAATATGTAAGACAAATACTAACAAGTAAGAAAGGAGAAATTAACAATAACACAATAGTGGGAGACTTTAATACCCCACTCACATTAATGGATAGATCAACTAAACAGAAAATTAACAAGGAGACACAAACTTTAAGCAATACAATAGACCAGTTAGACCTAGTTGATATCTATAGGACATTTCATTCCAAAACAATGAATTTCACCTTTTTCTCAAGTGCACATGGAACCTTCTCCAGGATAGATCACATCCTGGGCCATAAATCTAGCCTTGGTAAATTCAAAAAAATTGAAATCATTCCAAGCATCCTTTCTGACCACAATGCAGTAAGATTAGATCTCAATTACAGGAGAAAAACTATTAAAAATACCAACATATGTAGGCTGAACAACACACTCCTGAATAACCAACAAATCACAGAAGAAATCAAAATTTGCATAGAAATGAATGAAAATGAAAACACAACAACCCAAAACCTGTGGGACACTGTAAAAGCAGTCCTAAGGGGAAAGTTCATAGCAATACAGGCATACCTCAAGAAACAAGGAAAAAAGTCAAATAAATAACCTAACTCTACACCTAAAGCAACTAGAAAAGGAAGAAATGAAGAACCCCAGGGTTAGTAGAAGGAAAGAAATCTTAAAAATTAGGGGAGAAATAAATGCAAAAGAAACAAAAGAGACCATAGCAAAAATCAACAAAGCCAAAAGCTGGTTCTTTGAAAGGATAAATAAAATTGACAAACCATTAGCCAGACTCATCAAGAAACAAAGGGAGAAAAATCAAATCAATAAAATTAGAAATGAAAATGGAGAGATCACAACAGACAACACAGAAATACAAAGGATCATAAGAGACTACTATCAGCAATTATATGCCAATTAAATGGACAACATGGAAGAAATGGACAAATTCTTAGAAAAGTACAACTTTCCAAAACTGGACCAGGAATAAATAGAAAATCTTAAGAGACCCATCACAAGCACAGAAATTGAAACTGTAATCAGAAATCTTCCAGCAAACAAAAGCCCAGGTCCAGGCGGCTTCACAGCTGAATTCTACCAAAAATTTAGAGAAGAGCTAACACCTATCCTACTCAAACTCTTCCAGAAAATTGCAGAGGAAGGTAAACTTCCAAACTCATTCTATGAGGCCACCATCACCCTAATACCAAAACCTAATAAAGATGCCACACAAAAAAAGAAAACTACAGGCCAATATCACTGATGAACATAGATGCAAAAATCCTTAACAAAATTCTAGCAATCAGAATCTAACAACACATGAAAAAGATCATATACCATGACCAAGTGGGCTTTGTCCCAGGGATACAAGGATTCTTCAATATCTGCAAATCAATCAATGTAATATACCACATTAACAAATTGAAAAATAAGAACCATATGATTATCTCAATAGATGCAGAGAAAGCCTTTGACAAAATTCAACATCCATTTATGATAAAAACTCTCCAGAAAGCAGGAATAAAAGGAACATACCTCAAGATAATAAAAGCTATATATGACAAACCCACAGTAAACATTATCCTCAATGGTGAAAAATTGAAAGCATTTCCCCTAAAATCAGGAACAAGACAAGGGTACCCACTTTCACCATTACTATTCAACATAGTTTTGGAAGTTTTGGCCACAGCAATCAGAGCAGAAAAAGAAATAAAAGGAATCCAAATTGGAAAAGAAGTAACACTCTCACTGTTTGCAGATGACATGATCCTCTACGTAGAAAACCCTAAAGACTCCACCAGAAAATTACTAGAACTAATCAATGAATATAGTAAAGTTGCTGGATATAAAATCAACACAAAGAAATCCCTTGCATTCCTATACACCAATAATGAGAAAATAGAAAGAGAAATTAAGGAAACAATTCCATTCACCATTGCAATGAAAAGAATGAAATACTTAGGAATATATCTATCTAAAGAAACTAAAGACCTATATATAGAAAACTATAAAGCACTGGTGAAAGAAATCAAAGAGGACACTAATAGATGGAGAAATATACCATGTTCATGGATTGGCAGAATCAATATAGTGAAAATGAGTATACTACCCAAAGCAATTTATAGATTCAATGCAAACCCTATTAAGCTACCAACAGTATTCTTCACAGAGCTAGAACAAATAATTTCACAATTTATATGGAAATACAAAAAACCTCAAATAGCCAAAGCAATCTTGAGAAAGAAGAATGGAACTGGAGGAATCAACCTGCCTGACTTCAGGCTCTACTACAAAGCCACAGTCATCAAGACAGAAATATAGATCAAAGGAACAAAATAGAAAGCCCAGAGATAAATCCACACGCATATGGACACCTTATCTTTGACAAAGGAGGCAAGAATATACAATGGATTAAAGACAATCTCTTTAACAAGTGCTGCTGGGAAAAGTGGTCAAACACTTGTAAAAGAATGAAACTAGAACACTTTCTAACACCATACACAAAAATAAACTCAAAATGGATTAAAGATCTAAATGTAAGACCAGAAACTATAAAACTCATAGAGGAGAACATAGGCAAAACACTCTCTGACATACATCACAGCAGGATCCTATATGACCCACCTCCCAGAATACTGGAAATAAAAGCAAAAATAAACAAATGGGACCTAATTAAACTTAAAAGCTTCTGCACAACAGAGGAAATTATAAGCAAGGTGAAAAGACAGCCTTCAGAATGGGAGAAAATAATAGCAAATGAAGCAACTGACAAACAATTAATCTCAAAAATATATAAGCAACTCCTATAGCTCAATTCCAGAAAAATAAATGACCCAATCCAAAAATGAGCCAAAGAACTAAATAGACATTTCTCCAAAGAAGACATACAGATGGCTAACAAACACATGAAAAGATGCTCAACATCACTCATTATCAGAGAAATGCAAATCAAAACCACTATGAGGTACCATTTCACACCAGTCACAACGGCTGCAATCCAAAAGTCTACAAGCAATAAATGCTGGAGAGGGTGTGGAGAAAAGGGAACCCTCTTCCATTGTTGGTGGGAATGCAAACTAGTACAGCCACTATGGAGAACAGTGTGGAGATTGCTTTAAAAACTGAAAATAGAACTGCCTTATGATCCAGCAATCCCACTGCTGGGCATACACACTGAGGAAACCAGAAATGAAAGAGACACATGTACCCCAATGTTCATCGCAGCACTGTTTATAATAGCCAGGACATGGAAGCAACCTAAATGTCCATTAGCAGATGAATGGATAAGAAAGCTGTGGTACATATACACAATGGAGTATTACTCAGCCATTAAAAAGAATACATTTGAATCAGTTCTAATGAGGTGGATGAAACTGGAGCCTATTATACAGAGTGAAGTAAGCCAGAAAGAAAAACACCAATACAGTATAAGAAACACAAGTTGGAATCAAGATTGCTGGGAGAAATATCAATAACCTCAGATATGCAGATGATACCACTCTAATGGCAGAAAGTGAAGAGGGGCTAAAAAGCCTCTTGATGAAAGTGAAAGTGGAGAGTGAAAAGGTTGGCTTAAAGCTCAACATTCAGAAAACGATGATCATGGCATCTGGTCCCATCACTACATGGGAAATAGATGGAGAAACAGTGGAAACAGTGTCAGAATTTATTTTTCTGGGCTCCAAAATCACTGCAGATGGTGAGTGCAGCCATGAAATTAAAAGACGCTTACTCCTTGGAAGGAAAGTTATGACCAACCTAGATAGCATATTCAAAAGCAGAGACATTACTTTGCCAACAAAGGTTCACCTAGTCAAGGCTATGGTCTTTCCTGTGGTCATGTATGGATGTGAGAGCTGGACTGTGAAGAAGGCCGAGCACCGAAGAATTGATGCTTTTGAACTGTGGTGTTGGAGAAGACTCTTGAGAGTCCCTTGGACTGCAAGAAGATCCAACCGGTCCATTCTGAAGGAGATCAGCCCTGGGATTTCTTTGGAAGGAATGATGCTAAAGCTGAAACTCCAGTATTTTGGCCACCTCACGCCAAGAGTTGACTCATTGGAGAAGACTCTGATGCTGGGAGGGATTGAGGGCAGGAGGAGAAAGGGATGACAGAGGATGAGATGGCTGGATGGCATCACTGACTTGATGGGTGTGAGTCTGAGCGACCTCCAGGAGCTGGTGATGGACAGGGAGGTCTGGCGTGCCACGGTTCATGGGGTCGCAAAGAGTCGGACACGACTGAGCGACTGATCTGATCTGATCTGATCTGAACGCATATATATGGAATTTAGAAAGATAGTAACAATAACCCTGAATACAAGACAGCAAAAGAGACACTGATGTATAGAACAGTCTTTTGGACTCTGTGGGAGAGGGAGAGGGTGGGATGATTTGGGAGAATGGCATTGAAACATGTATAATATCATATATGAAACGAGTCGCCAGTCTAGGTTCGATGCACCATACTGGATGCTTGGGGCTGGTGCACTGGGATGACCCAGAGGGATGGTATGGTGAGGAAGGAGGGAGGAGGGTTCAGGATGGAGAATACATGTATACCTGTGGCGGATTCATTTTGATATATGGCAAAACCAATACAATATTATAAAGTTAAAAAATAAAATAAAATTTAAAAAAAGTAACTTCTTACATTGTCAGAGAGATAAACAAATAAACAAAACATAGTAAATACAAGGAGTAGCAAATGGCAACCTACTCCAGTATTCTTGCCTGGAGAATCCCATGGACAGAGGAGCCTGGCAGTTTGCAGTCCATGGGATCACAGGGAGTCGGACACAACTGAGTGACCAACACAGCACAACAGTAAATACATACAATGAAATATTATTCAGCCTTTAAAAGGAAGGGTGTTCTGACATATGCTACAACAGGAACCAAACTACAGTACATTGCTGATGTTGTTCATTGCTAAGTCATGTGTGACTCTTCATGAACCCATGGACTGCAGCATGCCAGGCTTCCCTGTCCTTCACTATCTCCTGGAGTTGGCTCAAACTCACGTCTGTTGAGTCAATGACACCATTCAACCATCTCATCCTCTGTTGTCCCTTTGCCCTTTGCCTTCGGTCTTTCCCAGCATCAGGGTCTTTTCCAATGAGTCATCTCTTTGCATCAGGTGGCCAAAGTATTGGAGCTTTAGCCTCAGCATCAGTCCTTCTAATGAATATTCAGGGTTGGTTTCCTTTAGGATTGACTGGTTTGATCTCTGTGCAGTCCAAGGGACTCTCAAGAGTCTTCTCCAGCACCACAGTTCAAAATCATGAATTCTTTCACACTCAGCCTTCTTTTATCATCCAACTGTCACATCCATAAATGACCACTGGAAAAACCATAGCTTTGCCTATATGGATCTTTATTTCCAAAGTGATATCTCTGCTTTTTAATATGCTCTCTAGGTTTTTCATAGTTTTTCTTCCAAAGAGCAAGTGTCATTTAATTTCATGGCTGCAGTCACTGTCTGCAGTGATTTTCGAACCCCAGAAAATAAAATCTGTCATTTTTTCCCCCATCTATTTGCCATGAAGTGATGGGACTGGATACCATGATCTTAGTTTTTAGAATATTGAGTTTTAAGCTAGATTTTTCACTCTCATCAAGAGGCTTTTTAATTCCTCTTTGCTTTCTGCCATTAGAGTGATATCATCTGCATTACAGATGGTGTTTACTTCTCTGAGTTTCCCTTGAAGCGGCATTAACAACCCACTCACCCATCCCCACCTTGACACAGCATAGCCTCTGAGAGCAAGTTTGGATCAGTAAGAAGTTATCCAATTCTGGATGTCTAGAATTACTGAGAAGCTCTCCTCTCAGATTTTATATGCTCAAAAATGTAGAAGAAAATCATAAAAAATTAAAAAGATGGCCATAAAAGCAAAAGACAACCCATAGCCTTGACCTTCCAAATAACCACAATCAGAACTGGCAATTGGGGCTAGTGTCTGAGCTCCATTGCCAACTGGAGACCAAACTTGTGGGGATAAAATGTGGAGATATAAACCACATAACCATTAGCACAGTACCTTTCCCATAGCCTTAAATGGCCTTAAGCCATTTGAAAGGAAGATGTAAAATCCCCCACAGCCACAAAACCAAAACATTCCTGTCATTTTCCTTTTTCAACTTTCCTGCTAATGTCAATTTAAAGGACAGTGACAACCACCAACCACAAATCTTTAAAGGATGTTGTAGTACATGCACTAGATCAAATGGATTTTCTGGGCATTCACAGATGGCTAAAAACAGATAGATTAAGTCTCCCATAAGCCATCCCATAGAAGTATTATTAACTTGATACATAACCAGAGCATCATTGTCCCCTTAGACAGTTTTTTGTTTTTACAAGAGAAAGAGAACTGGCCAAATGATAAAGGCATTGATATCAATAATTTATATAATACAAACTTCCAGCATTAGTTCTAGAATCAATCCAGCTTCAGTGCAAGATATTCCTTCTTTTGCTACAGTATTCATGGCCTCAATGGTGATCAGGAGTCTATGAGGGTCTGCACATGCCTTCTCAATCATCAAAGAAGTCCTTATGCTCATCTTTCTCTTGTTGAATTCTCTCTTAGTCCTGGATCCCAAAGGTTTTCTCCTATTTTTTTCTTAAAAGTGTTATAGTTTTATATTTTATGATTAAGTCCATACATTCATACATCTTCACATAATTTTTAAAAGAGAAGTAAAGATTCGGTCAATACTGACAGGGTCTCTGGCCTTGTGGAGTTTAGAATCTGAAGATGAAAAGTCACTATAAATGAGACAATCAAACAGATCAGAGGTTGCCATATGCACAAGCAAAGATATGACAAGAAGACTGCTGGAATATATAGAAAATTCTGAAGGAGATGGAAATACCAGATCACCTAACCTGCCTCCTGAGAAATCTGCATGTAGGTCAAGAAGCAACAGTAAGAACTGGACATGGAACAATACACTGGTTCCAAATAGGAAAAGGAATACGTCAAAGCTGTATATTGTCACCCTGCTTATATAACGTATATGCAGAGTACATCATGAGAAACCTGGGCTGGATGAAGCACAAGCTGGAATCAAGATTGCCGGGAGAAATATCAATAACTTCAGATATGCAGATGACACCACCCTTATGGCAGAAAGCGAAGAAAAACTAAAGAGCCTCTTGATGAAAGTGAAAGAGGAGAGAGAAAAAGTTGGAGAGAGAAAAAGTTGGCTTAAAACTCAACATTCAGAAAACTAATATCATGGCATCTAGTCCCATCACTTCATGGCAAATAGATGGGTAAACAGTGGAAACAGTGACAGACTTAATTTTCTTGGGCTCCAAAATCACTGCAGATGGTGAATGCAGCCATGAAATTAAACGATGCTTGCTCCTTGGAAGAAAAGCTGTGACCAACCTAGACAGCATATTAAAAAGCAGAGACATTACCAACAAAGGTCCGTCTAGTCAAGGCTATGGTTTTTCCAATAGTCATGTATGGATGTGAGAGTTGGACTATAAAGAAAGCTGAGCACCAAAGAATTGATGCTTTTGAAGTGTGGTGTTGGAGAAGACTCTTGAGAGTCCCTTGAACTGCAAAGAGATCAAACCAGTCAATCCTAAAGGAAGTCAGTCCTGAATATTCTTTGGAAGGACTGATGCTGAAGCTGAAACTCATACTTTGGCCACCTGATGCGAAGAACTGAGTCATTGGAAAAGACCCTGATGCTGGGAAAGATTGAAGGCAGTAGTAGAAGGGGATGACAGAGGATGAGATGGTTGGATGGCATCACCAACACAATGGACATGAGTTTGAGTAGGCTCTAGGAGTTGGTGATGGACAGGGAAGCCTGGTGTGCTGTAGTCCATGGGGTCACAGAGTCAGACACGATTGAGTGACTGAACTGAACTGAGGGGAAGAGTGTATTTTAGATAGGGATATCAGGAAAAGGACTTCCCAGGTGGCGCTAGTGGTAAAGAAGCTGCCTGCCAATGCTGGCAGATAGGGTGGGTTTGATCCCTGGGTCGGGAAGATCTCCTGGATGAGGGCATAGAAGCCCACTCCAGTATTGTTGCTTGGAGAATCCCATGCACAAAGGAGCCTGGCAGGCTGCAGTTCATAGCGTTGCAAAGAGTTAGACATGACTGAAGCAACTTAGCACGCATGCACCCATGTTAGGAAAAAACACTTCAAGGGTGTGGCACTTCAGCTGAAACTTAGATGATAAGAAGCCCATGTGCAGACATAGAGGAAAGACAAAGGAAAGATCAGGTGTGAATTCTTATAACAGAAATGAGAAACTATAAGAAAGATCAACTGGGACACTGAATGTGAAGCAAGCGATATAAAATTACCTTGGACAGAGGGCAGGGCTAGATGATACACACCCTTGAGAGATGACAACCAAGGAAGCACCTTAGAAATGCTGTGCCCATTGCCACCTCTTCTCTCCTACACTGAAGATTTCTAAAAACTTGTACCCTCATCATCTTCAAATGCCATGGTCTGCCTCTTAAGCCGGCTTTATCCCCAACTTAGGATCCTGCCAGACAAAGCCTTCACATTCACTTCAGAGTCTGATGAGGAACTGACTCGCCCTACTCAAATTATTCTCTAGACCCTGAATCTTATTTCCCCTTTCAGCTCCACCCCAGTTTCCCTTCCAAAGAACATAGAACTTTTTTGTTACTAATTCCCCCCAGAGGTAAAAACCATTGGTAACCTGGAGCCATTGTTAGACAGCACACAATTTTTACAGCTGACCTACTGTCTGTGCTTCCTTTTCAATGATTATTTTGAAACACATATGACATACTTTGCATGCACAAGTGGCTGAGAAAATTCTAAATTAAAGCCCTTGCTGAGCTTAACTGGCACAAACTTGGGAATTGTGCTACACAAATAGATTCTGGTGCCCTTCCAAATACACAACACCTTCCAAACACCGCTCCCTACCATCAGTCTCTGAAAGACTGGAATTATGTCCACAGATGCATAAGCAACATCCTCCCATAGAAACAAAATGTAAAACAAACGCCAGGAAGTAAACATCATCATTGCCTTCCTCATTGCCCTTCTAGTCTCCTCTTTGAAATTATCTGCAAAGTTAGAGCTGCAGTATGTATTATCTTTTCAAATTCAGAGGTGCAAATAGTACTTAAACAATAAGAATACAATAGACCGTGGAGAGATGGAATGACCTGGAGGACACGTACAGAGAACAGTATCGTAATCTTAGCTTTGAGCATAGAATGAGGTTCATGTGCAGACCTTCAAAACCAAATTAGCACAACTTCTTAGTTAACTCCTGAGTGACTCCAGGTAATTTATTTGGATTTTCTCTGCCTCAGTTTCATCATCTGTATATTGGGAAGACCTTGGAATTTAACTTCTGGAACTATTACAAACATTGATGACTTGATGCAAAAATACCTATAATAGTAGTTGGCACACTAAAAATTTAATGAATGTTACTGCTATTAATAACTGAACCAATAAATAAAAACTGGCTGGGTAAAAAGACTCAGTTAATACCAAATTGGGCTTTGGATGATGAGAGATGTATTCAACATATCATCCAAATCACATACTGCCCCCAGAGAGCTAAAGACTTTTAAAATGCCCTTCAGGGGTGGGCTTCGAATATAGATGAACTACATTCGATGAACTATATATAGATGAACTAGGGATGGAAAAGAACTGCCCAGAGGAGAGAAAGCAGGTTGGGAAAACAAACTCCTGAAATCCTTGTCTTTGAAGAAGGGCCTCTTGCAAGGGTTGCATGGGTTTATAGCACTAAGCTGTGAGAATTCAGGTGAATGTGAGTGAAGAGGTTCCATAGATTTTAGGGGTATGGAAAAGAATCCATGAGGTTTGACAATGCAAAGCCAAGGCCAAGCTGTGATGATTTATGTAATAAACTAGCAAAGATGAACTAGTTTGGCCTCTCAACTGAAACCTCACTCCTCTTGGACCTACTGAGTCCCTCTTAGACCAAGAGATGAATCCAGATGAGATAAGCTAACTCAGTGTCTTTTTGCTGGACCCTGTGACTTTGGCTCATTCAACACAACATCTGGTGCTTAAAATCGCAAGGTTGCTTGTGGACCACTGGGTCATGGCCTGGACCCAACAGCAATTCATTGCAGAACAAGGAGACCTGGCTAGATTCATGGAATTTGGCCTCATTTCAAAATAAATTTGGGACTCAGCAGGGATTTTCATCTTGATTTTTAACAAAAACTAGTCAAATACCCAAATTCCACATGAGATTTGTAATTGTGTAAGGCCCACAATCTGGGGCCTTGAGACTCTGAACTGATGTTTCTGAAACTAAGGAGATGCTTTCCACCTACTTCTTAGAGCTTGATGCATAGTGCAATGCAACAAAGGGAACAATCAGTACTATGAAAAGGGCCAATCAGGGAGCTATACATATATGCTTCACTGCATATTGTTTTATCAAGATTTATTGTATATAAATGTGTCCAGTCAGCAGCAGTGAGTCTTATTAGCTCACTGCTTAGGAAATCAAGTTCTAGGGAAGCAAAAACAGAACAAAAAAACAAAAACCACCAACATACAAAATAATATCGTTATCCATCCTCACAAGAGTTTTTTGAAAGTACAGATTTAAAGCTAGAACAAGTTTTTCTTATTCATTCCAAAGCACTTTCAATCCTCAAAACTACAGGTGCATCACAAACAGAAATATAGAAATATGGAAATGGATCTAGTATGGGAATTGTATAATATATATCTACACACACACACACACACACACACACACACACACACACACACACACACACACACCCTGATTATTTCACAAAGGAGTAAATGTGCCATCCAGTTATAGACACTATGACAAGATAAATCAGAAGACAGCAAGAAAGAAAAGATAAGAGGAAGAAGGTAAAATGAGTGAAAAATGTGTGTGTGTGTGTGTGTGTGTGTGTGTGTGTGTGTGTGTGTGCGCGCGCATGCTCAGTAGTGTCCGACTCTTTGTGACTCCATCAGCTAGCCAGGCTCCTCTGTCCGTGGAATTTTCCAGGCAAGAAAACTGGAGCAGGTTGTCATTTCCTACTCCAAGGCACCTTCCTGACTCAGGGATCAAACCTGTCTCTTGTTTCTTCTGCACTGGCAGGAGGGTTCTTTACCACGGTGCCACCTGAGAAGCCCCAAGGACCAGTAAGGTCTCTCAAGTCACATCATCCTGACACTATCTCTTTTTCCTCCCTTTTCCATTTATAAGAACCCAATGAGACTAATTTAAAATATAGTTCTAATCTTCTGTCTTTCCTGGTTTGTTTGGTCTACAAATTTGGCTTCAGTTCTAGTCATTACTGAGAAAAGGGCAATATGATTAGTTATTCGAAAAACCCACTGGTTAATAGAAGAAAAATCATTTCTGATATCTGCAAAAAAAAATAGTAATAATAATGTTAACATCTAGTGATTCTGTTCATCATTCAGAGTGAGTATCTTAAATATATTGTTTGACAACGATCTCCTTTCCAAAGTGAGAGCGTGGGTAACTTGGACAGGTGACTCTACCTGTCCACCAGGTAGAGACCAAAAACCTGGGTATGGACTTTGGCTGTGCTATCGCTGGTTTGTATCTGAATGTCTGATTAAGTAATGGTTTATGGCTATTTATATGCTATGAGAAAAGCTTTTTTAAAAAATGGAGAGTAATTATCCATCCTCAAGGTCTGCTTACTTTCAGGGCTTTTTTTTTTTTTTTTAAACTCTAAACAGGAGGGGGTTGGTGGTTTGACTATATCGGTGTCTCTATCTGCATCTCACCAAATTGTAGAACTGAAGCTGTAAGCTCCTGGCACATATACATGTAAAGCAGATGTGCATGCCTCCGGACATTGTGTTGTATGTTCATCAGCTTTGCTCGTCTACTAGGATGCTTCTGTATAACAGAGGGTTAGTGCTTAAATATTATGTCCCAGTTTTCACTATGAAATAAAAATGAGTTACTTTAGTTAAAAGCTATAAATAAGATGAGTGGTTGAGACGACACTGAGAACAACAGTACCTAAGAAATAGGTTTGAGTGTACACAAGATGAGCTTCCCAGGTGGCGCTGGTGGTAAAGAACCCGCCTGCCAATACAGGAGATGCAAGAGACAGAAGGCTCGATCCCTGGGGGTCGGGAAGATCCCTTGGAGGAGGAAATGGCAACCCACCCCAGCCTTCTTGCCTGTAGAATCCCATGGACAGAGGAGCCTGGCGGGCTACAGTCCATAGCATTGCAAAGAGTTGGACATGACTGAAGCAACTTAGCACACACATATACAAGACAACGGGGTGTGTTTTGTTTTACAAATGAAAAAGCAAAGTATTTCTACCTTATAGTAAAATATCTGTTTGTGCTAGAATATGAAAAAAAAGCTGGCAAAAGCCAAGACCTACATGGGAACAAGATACAGAGGGCTCAAAGGAAGGAAATTTTGCGTTTGTTGATAAAATCTGCAAATTTAAGGCTGAAAAAAAGAAATCTGTTTAAAACGTTGACAGAATTGGTTCAATTTTCACTTTAAAAATGGCCATAAATTCTTTCTTGTCAGATATTATATTAATGCAAAATTAGAATATGATAAATGACAAATGAGTCTTAGAATATTCTGTCTGCTCTTAACAAGAGGTAATCAAATTTATTCTTTAGCTTTGTGCAATCTGTCCAGATAATAGAGATTTTGCTTCTCCTCAGAATATATTCTGTGCTTTGTGCTGATTCTGTATGGCTCTGATTTTGAAAAAACAAAGAACAGGGTGCTGAAAGAATTAAACTTCGTTACATTTTTTGTGATTTTTGACATATTTATTGTTAAATATTGGATTATCATTTTGGTAAGTAGAAATGAAGGGAAGTAAAGCCGTTGTTGTTTGGCATGTAGGCTTCTGTTTGAATAAAGTATTTGCTCTCTTTTGATAGCTTTTTTTGATGCAATTTTTTTTCAAGATAAATTCAGAAAAAAAAGTATTATTGGCAAAGTATTTTTAAGAGCCAAATCATTTTTGACACATACTATATGGAGAAAATGCCAACAACCCAGTTCTTCATCTTGGTACCAATGCTGTTACTCTCTGGCAAGATATGCTATTTGCATAGATTTTTAAAGATCTGTTTTGTTTTGTTTTTTAACACAGATATAATTGAACAAATTGATTAGTAAACTTAGGCCATACACAGAGTATCATACCTGAGTTAAATCTCATATCACCTGGCAGAACAAGCAACAAAAACTAAATGTTGCAAGTGAACCTAAGGTCAATAAAGCCAAGCTGAGAAACTGGTATGTGCTTATAGCGGTCTAGCCTTTATAGGCAGTAAGGAGAATCACTTCCTGGCAACCAAGGAACTTTAGCAATTTGCAGTGTCTCAAGACGGAGAAGGCGATGGCACCCCACTCCAGTACTGTTGCCTGGAAAATCCCACGGATGGAGGAGCCTGGTAGGCTTCAGTCCATGGGGTCGCGAAGAGTCGGACACGACTGAGCAATTTCCTTTTCACTTTTCACCTTCATGCATTGGAGAAGGAAATGGCAACCCACTCGTGTTCTTGCCTGGAGAATCCCAGGGATGGGGGAGCCTGGTGGGCTTCCGTCTATGGGGTCGCATAGAGTCGAACACGACTGAAGTGACTTAGCAGCAGTGTCTCAAGAAAAGGCAAATTCATATGCAGTTGTAGGCACTGTGGATGAAATCCAGATGGAAATGAATACCTTAATTTTTTCTTGCTTTGGAATAAATAAGCATATTGGGTAATTTTTCAGTTGCTAAGTCATGCCCTACTCTTTGTGATCCCATGGACTACAGCACACCAGGCCTCTCTGTCCCTCGTTATCCCCCAGAGTTTGCTCAAACTCAGGACCATTGAGTCGGTGATGCCACTTCTCCTGCTGCCCTCAATCTTTCCCAGCAACATGGTCTTTTCCAATGAGTCAGCTCCTTGCATCAGGTGGCCAAAGTATTGGAGCTTCAACATCAGTCCTTTCAATGATATTCAGGGTTGATTTCCTTTAGGACTGACAGGTTTGATTTCCTTGCTGTCCAAGGGATCAGCATATAAGAATGATTAAAACAGACATTTAGTGAGCTGATCCTTGGAATAACAGGTTATTGAGATGCAATCCTAGATTCTTTACAAACTTTCCAGGGTGAAGCTAATTCTCTGGCTTCTGTATTGCTTGGCTTCTTACAGTTCTTGATATGTTGGCTGCACAACAAGAAGGGTGGTATGTGTTATACATGCTGCTCCTTTAAAAGGAAGCAAGCAAAAAACACAAAACCCAGTGAGATTAGCCTTTTTGCAATCAAAAATAATCTTAGAAGACTGTTTATGACCACACAAAGGACTATTAAGAATAAGTATCCAAAACTTGGAAGAAAAGCGAAAAGATAACTGAGACAGTTGTCTAACAAGCCCACCCAAGGTTTGCTGGGCCCTAGGCTTGGAAATATAGCTTTGTTTGGCTTACTATTTACCACTGATAAGAGCCCAGGCATTTTACAACTGCACAAAAACAGATGTTAATTTGTAGAAAACTTATAAACTACAATTGCTTTTTGTTCAACAGACAGATAACCCCAAAGGTTATGGTTTTATTGTGCTATAGGAAATGAACCACTTGTGTATCAAACTTAGCAATTTCATTGCTGTTTCTTCTTCATTGCAGTGTTCTTTTTTCTTCTCCCTTCACTGGCTATATACTGATACATGCTAGTTTCTCATGTCGTCCTATGAATCAGCTTTGTCATCCTTCCAGTTTCCTCATTACTGCAGTAATTAAAACCTTGCACATGCTTACCATAATTTTTATTGGAATGTGTTTTATTCATTGAAAACAATATTTTGATAAGAACAAAGGATCACAGTTCAGCCACTAACAAAACACATTTAAAATAACTCAAGTGATTTACTTGCAATGATGAATCATCATGACAAGGATCAATCTCTTAAGCTCATAGCACCTCTCCAAAATTGCCCAAGCCCACATTCTTCTCCATTTTTACCTTCCTCCTGATTACACATTACAAAAGCCCCCAGAGAACCAGTCTAGTAGGACTAAACCCTACTCAGAGGCCTGGGGAGAGTCACTGAGCTTGTCAAAACAGAATCTTTAATTTACTGGTTGTAGAGGGGAAAATCTAAGGACATGCATACAATTTTCATCCCATCACAGAGTTAAAGGAATTCTATGGATTTAGAAGCTGGAAAGTCAAGTTTAAATAGAGATTGATAAGAAAAAAAATCACATATTTTTTGGCTTTTTTTGTGCACACCACACAAGAGAGGTGATACTGGCCAGGGAAGCCTGCAAAGGAAGACTGTCCTATGTCTTGGCATCATGGGGATTTGCAGGGCTTATATTTATTTCCTTGCTGAAGGCTTGCCAGATGAGCCATGAGGAGGAAGACAGAAGATACTTTATGCTAACAGTGTTCAGCAAATAGTTCAAAAAACAGAGGTTCTTGCAGGCAATATTTTTAAATAGACAAGGCAACATTTGCACCCCTTGTTTGCAATTTTTCTCTTTATTTTTTTGGAAAATCCAATTTTTTTCTTTTGGAAAAAGTACCAGTGGACTCCATTAATGGTCTACACTTATGCCTTAAATGTCAACATTGTCCATCTATAGAAGAAGGTCTTCATCACAGCCATTAAAATTTATTTATTATTGAAGTATAAATGCTTTACAATGTTGTGTTAGTTTCTGCTGTACAGCAAAGTGAATCAGCCACATGTATATATATATATCCCCTCTTCCACTTTCTTTTGGCACCATCTTGCCTGATTTTTCAGGCAGAAAATAGTCATTTCAAGTAAACTGCCTTCCTGTGCATCCAAATTTCAGCTAGTCTTACAGAAGGAACTCAGAGCAGAATTTTCATCTTATCAATGGAATAGTCAAGTGCACTGAAAAAAAGGAAGCAACGGACTAATAAACTAATAATAATAGCCCTGAGCCAGATTCCATTAGAAGTACTTTGTATATGTTAAGTCATTTGATCTACACAGTAAGTACAACTATTACCCCATTTACAGATGACATGGGTTGCTTGCCAGATAATCACACAGACAGTAAGTGGCACAGCAAGGATTTAAACACATCCAGTAGTCATGTACAGATGTGAGAGCTGAATAATAAAGAAGGCTGAAGGCCGAAGAATAGATGCCTTTGAACTGTGATGCTGGAGAAAACTCTCGAGAATCCCTCAGACAGCAAGGAGATCAAACCAGTCAGTCCTAAAGGAAATCAGTCCTGAATATTCATTGGAAGGATTGAGGCTGAAGCTGATACTTCAATACTTTGGCCACCTGATGCACAGAGCTGACTCACTGGAAAAAACCCTGATGCTGGGAAAGATCGAAGGCAGGAGGAGAAGGGGGCTACAGAGGATGAGATGGTTGGATGACATCACTGACTCAACGGACATGAGTTTGAGCAAACTCTGGGAGGTGGTGAAGGACAGCGAAGCCTGGCGTGCTGCAGTCCATGGGGTAGCAAACAGTCAGACATGACTGAGCGACTGAACTAAACTAAAACTAAAATGGAATAGAATCAAATAGAGAAAACCCTATGCATTCCAAAACCCATGACAAAGTAAGCTGTAAAAATATACAAAATGTGAGCCATTGAGAAGGAGATAGATGCCAAGGAAATACAAAGTGGTATTGGTGAGAGGAAGGCTCTATAAAGAAGCCGAGAGCAATTTATTTTTGTGACAGGTTTTTAAAGAGGTGATGAGAGAAAGAGATACTCTGGTATACTGCGGCCTGAGTGAATAGTGATGCAACCCTTCTGGACCACAGTCTGGCAAGAGTTCTAAAAATTTTTAAACACAGTTACTCTTTGACCTAGTATTTCATTTCTAGAAATTTAGTTACAAAAGAGTTGCACACGTGATTAACTTGCTCTTCTGACCAGGGAGGCATAAGATGGTCCAATAAGCATCTATTAAGTCCAGTGGTTTCATAGCACTGTCAGTTTCTAAGACTTGTAAGAAGGTTAATTATGCAAAGTGGCATTTGAAATCCCTTACCCATAGGACAACTCCTAGTCACTGTCTTCTGTCATCTTTACTTTCTAGAACTTCACTTATGAATAAAAGGCAGCATGGAAAACAGAAATTTTAGTATTTCCCTTAAAAGTAGAGAAGTTATTATGACATATGAATGTTATATTTTTTAAAAAAGTCTTTTTCCCCAAATCAAATAAAAACATTTTTAATCATTAGAAGATAGAAGTGAAATACTCAAAGAGGGGGAAGAAGAGTTAAAGCACTTCAGATCAGATCAGATCAGATCAGTCGCTCAGTCGTGTCCGACTCTTTGCCACCCCATGAACTACAGCACGCCAGGCCTCCCTGTCCATCACCAACTCCCAGAGGTCACTCAGACTCACATCCATCGAGTCAGTGATGCCATCCAGCCATCTCATCCTCTGTCGTCCCCTTCTCCTCCTGCCTCCAATCTCTCCCAGCATCAGAGTCTTCTCCAATGAGTCAACTCTTCGCATGAGGTGGCCAAAATATTGGAGTTTCCTTCCAAAGAAATCCCAGGGCTGATCTCCTTCAGAATGGCCTGGTTGGATCTCCTTGCAGTCCAAGGGACTCTCAAGAGTCTTCTCCAACACCACAGTTCAAAAGCATCAATTCTTCGGCGCTCAGCCTTCTTCACAGTCCAGCTCTCACATCCATACATGACCACAGGAAAGACCATAGCCTTGACTAGGCAAACCTCTGTTGGCAAAGTAATGCCTCTGCTTTTGAATATGCTATCTAGGTTGGTCATAACTTTCCCTCCAAGGAGTAAGCGTCTTTTAATTTCATGGCTGCAGTCACCATCCACAGTGATTTTGGAGCCCAGAAAAATAAAGTCTGATACTGTTTCCACTGTTTCCCCATCTATTTCCCATGTAGTGATGGGACCAGATGCCATGATCTTCGTTTTCTGAATGTTGAGCTTTAAGCCAACCTTTTCACTCTCCACTTTCACTTTCATCAAGAGGCTTTTGAGTTCCTCTTCACTTTCTGCCATAAGGGTGGTATCATCTGCATATCTGAGGTTATTGGTATTTCTCCCAGCAATCTTGATTCCAACTTGTGTTTCTTCCAGTCCAGCACTTTCATCCAATTCAAACATTTAAATATTACTTGTTGGTTGATTTGTATGGTGATCTTAGCCATCTGTATCCACCACTTCAACTTCAAACTCTTTATTTCAAATGTTTGTCAAACATTCCACAAGAAAATACTCTGCTTGTAAAAACATGCAAACAAACGTCCACAGTGGAAGCTATCCAGAGACTTCTAAAATTGTGAACAAGTCTCATCCAATTGGACAATGGGATTAGAATGAATATTTTGCAGAGAATGAAAGAGATTTCTGGTATCAACATGGTAAGCTTCTTAAATAGGCTCTTCACAACTCTCCTCCCCCCCCCCCCACCAAAAAAAGTGATTGCCAACTCCAAAAAGTGGCTTCATTTTCCAACTCCAATGTTTTATCAGAACTCAGGGAAAGGCATTCCAAGTCCTTCCACCCTTTCTGTTATAAAGGAGATTGTCCTTTGATGGTAATCATCAAGAATACACTCTCAAAAGGATTCTCAATGGTCAAAAGAAAACCAGAACCAAAGATCTGATCCATGTTTATATAATTAGGGACTTCATGTATGTCTCCAAGGATAAATCTCATCAGACAGACAGCAGGTGAGGTGAGTGGCCACAATGTTAGCTTCCACTTTAAAAAGAATGTAAAGTTGCCTACGGAAAGTAGGATTGCATGTTCCAGTCTATCTGTGCTTATTCCATGTGCAGTCTGTCAGCCTGGCTGAAGGATCTAGGGAGACAACAGTTGAATGGAAAGAAAATGGAACTCCCATATGACCCATTTATGAAACTGCCAGCATCAGCTGAAGGTGAATATATGCATATTGCATGACCCAGCAATTCCATTCCTAGGTGTGAAGGGAGTGGCTGTGTATGTGTGTGTGTCCCCAGTGAACATACATATATCCCCCCCTAAATGAGCACATATATTCACCAAAAGACATGTACTAGGAACTTCCCTAGCAGTCCAGTAGCTAAGACTCTGCACTCCCACTGCATGGGGCCCAGGGTTCGATCCCTGATCAGGGAACTAGTTCCTATACACGTGCCACAAGTAAGAGTTCTTATACCACAACTAAAATATTCCGCATGCTACAACCAAGGGCTTCCCTGGTGGCTCAGTAGTTAAGAATTCGCCTGCCAATGCAGGAGCCGCAGGAGATATGGATTCAATCCCTAGAAAGATCCCCTAGAAGAGGAATGGCAACCCACTCCAGTATTCTTACCTGGAGAATTCTCTGGACAGAGGAGCCTGGCAGGCCACAGTCCATGGGGTTAGACACAACTGAAGCAACTGAGCATCTGGCACTATGCTCCAAAGATCCCACATGCCACAAGAAGATGGGAGACCCCATGTGCTGAAACTAAGACCCGGAGCAGCCAAATCAACAGTTTTTTAAAGGGCATGTATTAAAACATCTATAGCAACATTAATCAAAAAGCCCAAACATAAACTATTAAATGCCCATCAGTAGTATTCACATGACGGTATTCTCTACTTGGAACGATGATCTTAAAACACACACAACCTTGTGGATGAATCTCACCAATGCAATGTTGAGGGGAAAAGTCAGATACTAGAATATGTATTTGGAGGAGGCAATGGCACCCCACTCCAGTGTTCTTGCCTGGAGAATCCCAGGGACGGCAGAGCCTGGTGGGCTGCAGTCCATGGGGTCGCACAGAGTCGGACATGACTGAAGTGACTTAGCAGCAGCAACAACAGAATATGTATTGAATTATTTCATCTATATGAAGTACCAAAAAGGCAAAAGTAATCTATTCTGTTAGGTTTTTTAAGTTGAATGTTTACAAAAGAATAAAAATTCGATGTCCAGTCAGTCCGTTGGAAGAGGGTGCTCAGGTCAGGAGGCAGGATCAGTCAGGGCAGGGATCCCTGCCTCTTCCCTTCTCTACAGCTCCAAGTGGCTGGAGCACAAAGCTCCCTGGCCTCCCTGGGAGGGTTCACTTTCCCAAAATCTAGATTTCCACCCATATGATGCAAACTGTTGGTATTTTAAAGGCTTCAAGCTTGGTAGGAACAGGGAAGTGGCAAGATAGAAGACATTACTGAGACCATGTCACTGTCAGAGTCAATATTCTAATTATGCATCCTGAGTTGGATTATCTTCGCTTGCCTGGGTCTATTCCACAGCATCCTCCCTTCACCACCTGCATCTTTCTTTGTTTGCTTTTAAGCAAAGTCTTTGCTGAGAGCAAAAAGCAGAAATTCAGCCTCCCATCTTACTAAATTAGACTGCCCTTCTCTCAAAGGTCCTCTGAGCCTCCAAAGAGCTCATCTCAGATGCCACTGTCTAACCTGATGCTGAGATTTCTTTATATAAACAAGCAGCAGGACATGTGAGTGAAGACTTTTCATTCTGATGGCAATGTGACAAGATTTCCCCCTTATCCTGGCTTCAATAAAACTTTCCCTTGTAACTTGAGATAAAAGCAGTTCTTTGGTCGCAATATTTCCCATGGCAAGAATATAAAACTGCAGTGCAACTAACATAGCAATTTCATTTCCATCAAACTCAGAAGATACCTTTTTATATGTGAACTTAATGAATGCCACTATAACCAAGATACAATATGATTCACCAGTAATTATGTGCTAGGAGAATAAAGCAAAGCAGTGACACAGATTTTCACAATGCACAAATAATAAAACCATTATCACTCTTGACCCTGTATTGGGTTACTTGTGTGTAACAATAATGGCAGTGATAGACAGTTACATTATTCTCACCACTGTTCCAAGTTTTAGATATATTTTTTATCTTAATGTTTTAAAAATATTAACAAGTTTTTAATAATATTTTTAATCACTTTTTAAATTTTAATTGGGCTTCCCTGGTGGCTCACAGTAAAGAATCTGTCTGCAATGCAGGGGACCCGAGTTTGTTCCCTGGGTCAGGAAGATCCCCTGGAGAAGGAATGGAAACCCACTCCAGTATTCCTGCCTGGAGAATTCTATGGACAGAGGAGCCTGGCCAGCTGTTGTCCATGGGGTTGCTAAGAGTCAGACATGACTAGGAGACTAACACTTTCACTTTATATTAATTAGGGTATTGACTTTCTCTATATATACATACAGATATATGTATCTACACACATGCACACATAAATGTATAGATACATATATCTATATATACAGATATATATGTTTTAGGCTGTGCCATGAGGCATGAGGAATTGTCGTTTCCTTACTAGGGGTTGAACCTATGACCCCTGCATTGGGAGCTCACAGTCAACCACTAGACTGCCAGAGAAGTACCTTAACAAGTTTTAACGCTTAGAAACACACTATGAAGTGGAAACTACTATTGACCCCATCTTCCAGATGAAGGATGAGGGAGGCCAAGAGAGAATAAGTAATCAGCGTCAAGTTTCAAAGTTGGTTGGGGTGGGCTGGGATATGAGCTCAGGCAGCCTCACTGCCCCACCTAAGAAGGCTGGATCGCCCTACTTGTTTCTTAGAATGAGTATCAAAGTAAGCTTGATTTTTTTCAGTGGATTTTAGTCATGTAGATAAAAGGACTATCGTGAGTACAGACAGGACAACTACTGTATTAACAAGAGCTCACTGGGGGCACTTCCCTGGTGGTCCAGTGGCTAAGACTTTCCCTTCCAATGTAGGAGATGTGGGTTTGATCCCCGAACGGGGATTAAGATGCCACATGTCTTGTCACCAAAAAAACTAAAACACAAAACAGAAATGATACTGTAACAAATTCAATAGAGACTTTTAAAATGATCCGCATCAACAAAAGCTATAATAAAAATTCATCAGGAGTAATTCTGGAAGCAGGTGAGCCAAGGCAGGCAACTGAGGGATCACAAAGGCAGGACAACAGTCCGGGCAGTGATCACCAAAGTCTGACGACACAGGAGCAGCAAACTGGCCTCCCCGAAGCGGGGCAGGTAGGGAGCAAGGGGGAAGCGCCCAGCATGCAACCTCAGGAATCAGACGGAAGTCGGGGAGAGTGGTAACCAGGAGGGGTGAGGTGACAGGGGAGCACAGAGCACAGGATCTAATGAGAATCCGGGTCGCCTAAGCAGCCTGCTCTTCTCCTATCCGCTCAGTGTGAGCCGCTCCTCTGCACTGTGATTTGTCACCCTAATCCTCGGTTTTGCCTGTAGGCTCCGTTGATCCTTATATTCATAGTCTATAAACTATTCCCTTATTCTTTCTTTTGTGTAAGAGGAAGAGAAATAAACCCATCACTTTTCTGCCTGCTAACATTTTAATCTGTGCTTTTAATCCTATTTTTCTCACTAAGATCTTACCCATCTTCCTTCAATCTCCTACATTTCAACTTCAACTTCATGCCCACCTGTTCCTACCTCCCTGTCTCCAAAATGCATAGATGTCTCCTCCCTCACAGCCTTTGGCCTCCTGACATGTCTCTTTCCCTAACAGAAGAGGAGACGGGAGCCCTAATCTCTAATAGATCTGGGGTCATGTACTGTTGTGTCTGATTCTTTATGACCCTATGACCTGCAGCCCACCAGGCTCCACTGTCCATGGGATTTCCAGGCAAGAATATTGGAATGGGTTGCCATTTCCTTCTCCAGGGGGATCTTCCTGATCCAGGAATTGAAACCATTCTTGTTGGCAGGCAGATTCTTTACCACTGAGACCCTGGGAAGCCCCAGGGTCATGTGCTGGCCACATTAATTCCAGCCTGTGTGGGGTTGTCAAGTGGCTCATCCTCGCTACTCTTGAAGTTTCCCCTCTGGAAACCGGGGGAAAAAACGGCAGAAGATGGAGCACGTGCGCACCCCCAAATCTGGGGTGAGGCAGAGGGATTCAGTGTCTCCCGAGTGTTTTCTGGGCTCCTCAATGCCACTCAGCCTCCCTTGTAGTCAGGTGAGGGCCAACGGCCTGTACATGGATGTGACCTGTGTTTTCAACGGCTCTGGAGTGCAGGACCAGCGAGTCAACTTCTTCCTGTCTTCTTCCACAGCACTTCAAAACCACGTTTCCACAAGGAAAGATGGAAGACTTGGGAAAACTTCCAGACCCCTTCAGATGTGATATAAGGGGGAGACACTTTCCTGGGTGCTACTGAGGCTTCCTTGGTGGCTCAGTGCTAAAGAATCCCCTTGCCGATGCAGGAGACTCGAGAGATGCAGGTTCAATCCCAGGATTGGTTGGGAAGATCCTCTGGAGTAGGAAATGGCAACCCACTCCAGTATCCTTGCCTGGAAAATTCCATAAACAGAGGAGCCTGGTGGGCTACAGTCCATGGGGTTGCAGAGTCAGACATGACTGAGTGCACATGCGTGCATACACACACCTACACACACACACACACACACACACAGATTTGGGAGGTGACTTGTGGCCAAGCCTAGCATCACTCTCCTGAATTCCCCAGGGCCATGGTACAAGGCAGAGCCATTCCTCTTACATTCTATGAACACAGAAAACACATTCTGTGTTTTCCTTTCTAAATGGAGATTTTTATGGAGATCTGGCTTTTGAACCCCTTTCAAAACATAAAGCCGTTTCTCTCAATGAACTCTGATGCAGAGAACCAAAATGGAAAACAAAACATATTCGCAGGTGGTCTAGCTGATTGAGAAGGCAGGGGAGGGGGCAGGGACTCACACAGCAACTGTCCCCTGGGTCCTACTGAAGTCCACACAATCCCCCTTTTTTTTTTATACTAAACTATACTAGAAACAGACATATATTTCTGTTCCTGTCTTAGACAGAGCTACACTCAGCAGGAGGAATACGCTAACTCTGTGTTCTGAACATTCCTCTTCCTGCGGGGCAAGGCTATGAACCATGACTGACAGCTTACTTATCAAGATCCATTTCAATATGCCTGCCTTGATGAGCCCATCAGTCTCAAGCTATTAGGTCATAAACTCTTCCAAAGCCCAACCATCTCCTTCCTTATAAGACGGGCCTTGAAATCAACCACCTCAGGTTCCCACATCTTCCCAGTGTCCTGCCCTGACTTCCCCTATGACATACTGCCCAAGTCTGCTTTACCCCAGCACCCAGAATACCTAATCAATCTTGCTTTGCCTGCTCAACAGGCTGGTGGTCTTTGGAAAGTGGACAATCAGTAAGCCTGAAACATTCCCCATGCGGTTCTGGAGAAACACTGGTTTTTAACAACCACTGAGCTGGATGATCTTTAAGCCCTCCTAGCTTTACCATTCTGCTTTAAATTCCAAGCCTGATTTCCTCCTCACAGTGAATCCTCCTGGGTCACCTGGCTTGCTAGACACAATTTCTCGTTATCTGATCATATGAGACCAAACATTAAGGCAAGGCATTTAGCACAAGAGTCAGCCCTTTCTTCCCTGCCTTATCATCTCATCCAGCCCTAGAGAGAGGGATTTTTCATTACTCAGAACTCTTCCCCTTTACAATATCAAATTCTGTTGCCACCTCAGAACTCTCTGAAATATTTAAAGCTTTGTATGTAAACTTGCCCAGGCAGGGGAGGGAGGGAAAAGGGGCTGAAATGAAGCATCTGAAAGTAGACTTCACGGATCAAAAGACAGAATCAAGAGTCAGGCCCCATGAAGAGTTCCCCAAGGAAACAGCACGGGTACCATAGCTGTGAATGGCCTTGTCAGATGGCCAGTGAGGAACCCCTGACTGTGGAGCCTGGAGTTACAGCTGTAACTCAGCTTGACAATACCTTGGAAATTGTGTTGTTTAGATGCTAAGTCATGCCTGACTCTTTTCGATTCCATGGACTGCAGCACACCAGGATTCCCTGTCTTTCACCTTAGGAATACTCCATCTCAAAGTAGACTCCCAAGACAAGTAGCATCAGCATCCCCCAAGAACTTGTTGGCTATTCAATTTCTTGGGCTCCACTCCAGACCTATCAAGCCAGAAGCTCAGGGCAGAGGGGTACTCAGCAATCTGTGTTTCAACAAGAATCCCTCTCCAGGGAATTCTGATGCATGCTCAAGTTTAAGAACCACTGTTATCTTAGAAAACACATCCCCAACTACTTAATTCATAGATGAAGAAAAAAAAAAAAATGGAGAATTTGAGAGGGTGAGTTACTTGCCCCTGGCTGCACAGCTCATTAGCACCAGGGCCAGGCCAAGACCCCAGGTGTTCTGTGTCCTGTTCTACGTCACCTTCTGCTACACAGCCTAAGCTATGATCACCAAACAGACTCACTGTACAGCAGTCACTAGGAAAGTCTATGAACAAGAGGCTTGAGGCAGCAATCTGGTGGAAAGGTACATGTCCAGAGGACTAACCCTGAAGCCCCCACTACTTGGTGAGTACACAGATTTCTTTCACATTGGAGGCTAATTTGCAGAGGCCTGGGCAAAGGGTGAAGGGCTAGATACAGGCTGCTAAAGAAATTCGGGGGCTGAATTCCAATTCTCTGGTCAGGTGACCACCTCAAAATCATCCATTTGCCTTTGGCACCTTCCTAAAAATCATGTTGTATACATTTGTCTGATGCTGTGCACTTTATGAAGTGCCTTCACTCGCTGAAGCCACGTGAAACTGCCCTCTTGGAAGGCCAGATCCAGAAATCCACCTATCAAAGCAGCACTTCCTTGATTTGGCTCTTTGCCAGCTGCTGTCTTCTCTTCTGGCTCCAGAGGAAGTGCCAGCTCTAATCAAAGCAGCTCGTCTCCCCCTGGACAGAGGTTCCATAGAGTCCTTTCTCCTCTTCCTCCCTCTCCTCTTCCTCCTTGAGGGGTGTTTCCACCTCATGGCTGGGGCACCACAAATCAGGGCCGCCCAGGGCCTGAAGGTCTGGGTCAAGGTCAGGTGCAGCCTGGAGATCTGCCCTGGGGTGAAAGTCTATGCATGTTGTCTGAATAAACCCAGCACTTCTGAATAACCTCTCAGTGATCCAAGAGCAGGGCATTCAGGTTTGTGATGCTTTTCTTTCTCCTTAGAGGCATCTCGCAGCTTTGCAGCTGCCTCTCTAGAGAAACAGCAGTTTTCTGTGAGCAGCTCTACCTTGAAGAAAGAATTATTCAAACGTTAGCTTTAGAGACAGTGGCCTGAGGTCTCAGCTTCTTGGGGATTGCCACGTTCCAGATTTTCCAAGGTTTTCGATTATTACAGATACATGATGTCAGTTCAGGGCTTATTCAAGTAGGCTCCTGGCTCTCTCTTCAGGTTGATTCCCTTTATCATCTCTCTGGCCACACCAGGCTTCTTTCAATCCCTAAAATAAGCTGTCTGTGTTCAAGGCCTTCATGTATTTCACTCCTGAGTTTTGAGTGGCTGTCCCCTCTCCTGTTCTCAGCTTATGAGTCCCGTGGACCAACTAGCATCCCTCTTGTCCTCTGCTGCTCTATGTTGCTAATTTCACTTCTGGTTTTTATTGGTTTGCATTTTTAAGTTTGTGATATTTATCTCTTCATCAGTTTTCCTATGAGACCGTGGGCTCCCTGAGGGCACACTGCCTATTTAAAATCCACCCTCAGCATCCAGAACTCAGGCACTCAATACATATCTGCAGATAAATTGAAAACACAGAGCCTGCGATCTCTCATATTTTCTAAAGAAAAAAAAATAAATATAATAACTATTGAATCAAAGTCCTGGCGTGTCTGTGAAATGCTCAGGTGGCAGTTCAGTGAGTCTTGGACATCCTGTCTCCCCACTCCCCAGGCAGCACGAGACCACTGTCCTCCCCAAGAAGGAGGCCCCATTCTTTGTCTACCGCTGAGACTGCTGAGGCTGGAGGAAGTTATTCCACTTGCCATGTTTACTGAAATAATACATTTCAGCTGAAAATCCACAGGCTAAAAGGGAAGAGCGGGAAAGGAGAAGAACACTACCAAAGCACTGCCTCAGAAAGGACTCTGTGAGGAAAGCCTGGGAGGGAGCCAGGTTCCTGCCCACTTGGCACCCTTCGCTGTGGGTCAGATGCTCCCAGACGGTGAGGTGGACAGAATGAGTTTTCGGTGCTCCCTCCCTCCCAATCCTGCCCCTTTCCATCAATCCACAGAGCTGTGACCTCTAGAATCATAAGCTGTCTGCCTGGTGGCCCCCACATCCTCTTAGTATGTGGTCTGATCACCCGCATCTGGTGGGGTCAGCCTGTCCCTGGACCCTCTCTGCCGAAGCCATTTGCTCTTTAAGCCTGGTGTGCTGCAGTCCATGGGGTCACGGAAAGTCAGCCATGACTGAGCAATTGAACAACAACTCCATAGTGAGAGGGAAGGACAGTGTGCCTGCTGGCGGGGACTCAGGTCTTGGGCTGTTACAGGCTCTTCCAGAAAACACACTATTACCCTAGACTGGGAAAGGCCACCGAGCTCTATGAAGCGTTCAGACAATGTGAAGCAGAGACTGAGTCAATTAGAAATGGGAGAAAGAAAGAATTTCTATAATCAGACAACTAACCAGGAACATCAAGCATGGCTGGACAAACATTTAACCTCTCAATTCATAAAGTATCTCATTACAAAGAAACACGTATCACTTGAATATATATGTGTGTGTGTGTGTGTGTATGTACTTAAACACATGGGCATGTATATGTGCATCCATACTTGTATATATGCAGGGCTCAGTGGCGAAGAATCCACCTGCGATGCAGAAGATGATGCGTGTTCTATCCCTGGGTCAAGAAGATCCCCTGGAGGAGGGCATGGCAACTCACTCCAGTATTCTTGCCTGGAGAATTCCCATGGACAGAGGAGCCTGAGGGGCTACAGTTCATGGGGTCACAAAGAGTTGGACATAACTGAAGAGACAGCACGCATGCCTGCAAGGAAAACTGATGCATATGAAATAGGAAATGTTAATATTAGCTCCATGTGATAAGAGTACACCAATATCTTACATTCTTTATACTTGCATGAAGTTTCCAAACATTATACTATGCAGATATAACTTACACAATCAGAGAAAGACTTTAATGGGATAATAGAGTCCAGCTCATGGAGTGCACAGGTAGATATGTTATCCAGAGGGATCAAGCTCTACAGTACTCTGAAGAATCAGAAGCATCGCCCAGATGAACATTTGGGATTTTGGCAACTGGCTGCTGCTGCTGCTGCTGCTAAGTTGCTTCAGTCATGTCCGACTCCGTGCGACCTCATAGACAGCAGCCCACCAGGCTCTCCCATCCCTGGATTCTCCAGGCAAGAACACTGGAGTGGGTTGCCATTTCCTTCTCCAATGCAGGTCAGGCAAATCCTACTTGCTAGCGTGTGGTAGGGTCTCCCAAAGCTTCTTTCCAAATGAAAGGGAGGGACATAACCATGGTGAAACCCAGAACACCCCGTTTCAGGTGGGGGAGCAAGAGGGTTGGGAATGTGTATGCGTGTATTATGAATCACTGGTACAGAGGACATGTAGCTTTTCAACAAGCACTTATTACATACCCAACTTTTCCAAATGTTGTTGTTCAGTCACAAGTTGCGTCCAACTCTTTGGATTCCATGGACTGTAGCACTCCAGGCTTCCCTGTCATTCACTGTCTCCTGGAGTTTGCTCAAACTCATGCCCATTGAGTCAGTGATGCCATCCAACTGTCTCATCCCTTCTCTTCCTGTCTTCAATCTTTCCCAGCATCAAGGTCTTTTCCAAGAGTTAAAGGTGTGCCAATGGGCAAAAGTTCAATTCTGGAACTACAAGCAAGGTCACATAATAGAAGTTTCCTTTCTCCCACCCTGATGCTCTCAGCAATGTCCTTCACCAGCCACCCAGGGTTCTCATATAGACTGAATCTAAATCTTTCTGTCGGAAATGGGATTATACACGTTTGCATATGTGTGCGTGCATGCTCAGGCATGTCCGATTCTGTGTGACCCCACAGACTATAGCCCACCAGGCTCCACTGTCCGTGGAATCCTTCAGGCAAGAATACTGGAGTGGGTTGCCATTTCTTACTCCACGGAATATTCCTGACCCAGGGATCAAACCCTGGTCTCCTGCATTGCAGGCAGTTTCTTTACCGTTGGAGCCACTAAGGATTATACACAGTTTATGCCAATAGTTGCAAAAACAGCTTACCTGTGATATTCTTTAAGTATCAGAATTGCACACGGCCACAAGATGGCGTCATTATGCTGCCAAAGTCTAATAGGGTAGGTGGGTGGGTGTCTGCTGAGAGTTAATCCTCTTTGGAAGGATAGAAAAATGAGCTTTGGGAAGGATCACAGAATCTTTTCCCTCCATCTCCCACCCCATGTCTCCTGCTATTGTACTTTTTTCCTATACATGCTTAAAATATAGTTTGAATGCCTATTTTTATTTTTCACATAGAATATTCACTCAATATCTTAATCTCTGTAAGAGTTGATAAAATCTATAATTTTATTATTTTTTAATAAGAGGAAAATATACTAAAATCAATCAGCAGTCTTCCAAAGACTGATTCCCACTACTGATCTACAGGAAGCAAGTGTCAAAAGATAGAAAAGTCCCTCTTCTATCTAACTATGGCAAGGATTATTTCATTGGGAAATCCCACTTCATATAGTGCTTTCCACACTGGCATGATACCATTACTTCATGGCAAATAGATGGGGAAACAGTGAGAGACTTTATTTTCTTCGGCTCTGAAATCACTGCAAATGGTGACTGCTGCCATGAAATTAAAAGACACTTACTCCTGGAAGAAAAGCTATGACAACCTGAGACAGCATATTAAAAAGCAGAGACATTACTTTGCGGACAAAGGTCTGTCTAGTCAAAGTTAGAGTTTTTCCAATAGTCATGTATGGATGTGGGAGCTGGATCATAAATAAAGCTGAGCATCAAATAATTGATGCTTTTGAACTGTGGTGTTGAAGAAGACTCTTGAAAGTCCCTTAGACTTCAAGGAGATCAAACCAGTCCATCCTAAAGGAAATCAACCCTGAATATTCATTGGAAGGACTGACTCTGAAGCTGAAGCTCCAATACTCTAGCCACCTGATGTGAAGAGCTGACTTACTGGAAAAGACCCTGATGCTGGGAAAGATTAAAGGAGGAAGAAGATGACAGAGGATAAGATGATTGGATGACATCACCAACTTGATGGACATGAGTTTGAGCAAGCTCTGAGAGTTGGAGAGGGACAGGGAAGCCTGGCATGTGGCCATCAAACCGGTGGCAGAGTCAGACACACCTGAGCAACTGAACTGAACTGATGATGTCGTTAACCCTACTGATACATTTTAACACATTCTTAATTGTGACCATGAAAGATAAGCAACTCTACATAATCCTTTAACTTTGCTTGTTTAGGATAATCTAATTATTTTCCTGATGCCTATCAGCAAGGCTTAGGAATCAGACTGACCTAGATACAAATTCCAACTCCACACTTACTAACTGGAAGATCTCTGACCTGCCTTGGTTTTCTAGTCTATAAACAGGAATATTTAAGATGGCCTCAGAATATTAGTGTGTTAATTAAATATATGATATTTGTTCCCTGGTAGCTCAGAGGTAAAGAATCCACCTGCAATTCAGGAGCCGCAGGAGACAGGGGTTCACTCTCTGGTTCAGGAAGATCCCCTGGAGGAGGGCACAGCAACCCACTCCAGTATTCTGGCCTGAGGAAGAATCCCATGGAGAGGAGTCTGGCAGGCTACAGTCCATGGGGTCGCAAACAGGTGGACACAACTGAAGCTCTCATGCACGACTGTATAAAATAAACGGCCATTTATTTTTAATCATTGTTATTATGAACTAGTAAACACCAGTTTCCCCTCTACTTATCTTTCTTTTCCTTTACAGTATAGCAAGCATTGAAGAGAACAGGCAAATATACAGAACTCCTTGCTGCCTTTTCATCCAATCCCAAGCTTCATTCGGCTGTGCTCAGATATGGCCTTTATCTAAGGTCTTGAAAAGGTATGATTGATAAAGAGGCGAGACAGCCACGAAAGGGCAGGTCATGGTGTGCACACTCAGTCCTTGTGTCATGTCCTATTCTATGAGACCCCATGGACTGTAGCCCACCAGACTCCTCTGTTCACGGAATTTCCCAGGCAAGAATACTAGAGTAGATTGCCATTGTCTTCTCCAGGGGATCTTCCCAACCCAGGGAACAAACCCACATCTCTTGCATTGGCAGGCAAGCTCTTTACCACTAGGCCAAATTCCCACAGGCCATGGCATCCAGCTCCAAAAGAGGGACCAGTGATATCTACTAAGATGAGGGATCAAGTCTTAAGAGGTAATATAAGGCAGAAAGGAGTAAGCACCTTCTTGAGGACCACACTCACTGACAAATCCAAAATTAAGGCCAGTTAGAATGGCAGCATGAGTGATAGAAATAATATGCTTTGTCCTAGCAGAGGCTGTTCAGCAGAAAGACGCCAAAAATCTAAAGATGGCTTGTGACCCAGACTGAGAAATGTTAAGAGTGCATCTTTTTAGAATGTGTGAATTCTCTGAACAACATCAGAGAATTTGTTCTTCAATAGAGATGGTGAAAAGGCAGAGGAACCAGAGATCAAATTGCAAACATCCGTTGGATCATCGAAAAAGCAAGAGAGTTCCAGAAAAACATCTATTTCTGCTTTATTGACTATGCCAAAGCTTTTGACTGTGTGGATCACAACAAACTGGAAAATTATTAAAGAGATGGGAATACCAGACCATCTGACCTGCCTCTTGAGAAATCTGTACGCAGATCAGGAAGCAACAGTTAGAATTGGACATGGAACAACAGACTGGTTCCAAATAAGAAAAAGAGTATGTCAAGGCTGTATACTGTCATCCTGCTTATTTAAATTATATACAGAGTACATCATGAAAAATGCCGGGGCGGATGAAACATAAGCTGGAATCAAGATTGCCGGGAGAAATATCAATAACCTGAGATATGCAGATAACACCACTCTTATGGCAGAAAGTGAAGAAGAACTAAAGAGCCTCTTGATGAAAGTGAAAAAGGAGAGTGAAAAAGCTGGCTTAAAACTCAACATTCAGAAAACGAAGATCATGGCATCTGGTCCCATCATTTCATGGCAAATAGATGGGGAAACAGTGGAAACAGTGACAGACTATTTTGGGGGGCTCCAAAATGACAAAAGACCTACAAGACCTTTTAGAAATAACACCCAAAAAAGATGTCCTTTTCATTATAGGGGACTGGAATGCAAAAGTAGGAAGTCAAGAAACACCTGGAGTAACAGGCAAATTTGGCCTTGGAATACGGAATGAAGCAGTGCAAAGACTAACAGAGTTTTGCCAAGAAAATGCACTGGTCATAGCAAATACCCTCTTCCAACAACACAAGAGAAGACTCTATACATGGACATCACCAGATGGTCAACACCGAAATCAGATCGATTATATTCTTTGCAGTCAAAGATGGAGAAGCTCTATACAATCAGCAAAAACAAGACCAGGAGCTGACTGTGGCTCGGACCATGAACTCCTTATTGCCAAATTCAGACTGAAATTGAAGAAAGTAGGGAAAACCACTAGACCATTCAGGTATGACCTCAATCAAATCCCTTATGATTATACAGTGGAAGTGAGAAATAGATTTAAGGGCCTAGATCTGATAGATAGAGTGCCTGATGAACTATGAAATGAGGTTCATGACATCGTACAGTAGACAGGGATCAAGACCATCCCCATGGAAAAGAAATGCAGAAAAGCAAAATGGCTGTCTGGGGAGGCCTGGCAAATAGCTGTGAAAAGAAGAGAAGCGAAAAGCAAAGGAGAAAAGGAAAGACATAAACATCTGAATGCAGAGTTCCAAAGAATAGCAAGAAGAGATAAGAAAGCCTTCTTCAGCGATCAATGCAAAGAAATAGAGGAAAACAACAGAATGGGAAAGACTAGGGATCTATTCAAGAAAATCAGAGATACCAAAGGAACATTTCATGCAAAAATGGGCTCGATAAAGGACAGAAATGGTATGGACCTAATGGAAGCAGAAGATATTAAGAAGAGGTGGCAAGAATACACAGAGGAACTGTACAAAAAAGAGCTTCACGACCCAGATAATCATGATGGTGTGATTACTGACCTAGAGCCAGACATCCTGGAATGTGAAGTCAAGTGGGCCTTAGAAAGCATCACTACGAACAAAGCTAGTGGAGGTGATGGAATTCCAGTGGAGCTATTCCAAATCCTGAAAGATAATGCTGTGAAAGTGCTGCACTCAATATGCCAGCAAATTTGGAAAACTCAGCAGTGGCCACAAGATTGGAAAAGGTCGGTTTTCATCCCAATCCCAAAGAAAGGCAATGCCAAAGAGTGCTCAAACTATCGCACAATTGCACTCATCTAACACGCTGGTAAAGTAATGCTCAAAATTCTCCAAGCCAGGCTTCAGCAATATGTGAACCGTGAACTTCCTGATGTTCAAGCTGGATTTAGAAAAGGCAGAGGAACCAGAGATCAAATTGCCAACATCCGCTGGATCATCGAAAAAGCAAGAGAGTTCCAGAAAAACATCTATTTCTGCTTTATTGACTATGCCAAAGCCTTTGACTATGTAGATCACAATAAACTGTGGAAAATTCTGAGAGAGATGGGAATACCAGACCACCTGATCTGCCTCTTGAGAAATCTGTATGCAGGTCAGGAAGCAACAGTTAGAACTGGTCATGGAACAACAGACTGGTTCCAAATAGGAAAAAGAGTACGTCAAGGCTGTATATTGTCACCATGTTTATTTAACTTATATGCAGAGTACACCATGAGAAATGCTGGACTGGAGGAAACACAAGCTGGAATCAAGATTGCCGGGAGAAATATCAATAACCTCAGATATGCAGATGATACCACCCTTATGGCAGAAAGTGAAGAGGGACTAAAAAGCCTCTTGATGAGAGTGAAAGTGGAGAGTGAAAAGGTTGGCTTAAAGCTCAACATTCAGAAAACGAAGATCATGGCATCTGGTCCCATCACTGCATGGGAAATAGATGGGGAAACAGTGGAAACAGTGTCAGACTTTGTTTTTCTGGGCTCCAAAATCACTGCAGATGGTGACTGCAGCCATGAAATTAAAAGACGCTTACTCCTTGGAAGGAAAGTTATGACCAACCTAGATAGCATATTCAAAAGCAGAGACATCACTTTGCCAACAAAGTTTCGCCTAGTCAAGGCTATGGTCTTTCCTGTGGTCATGTGTGGATGTGAGAGCTGGACTGTGAAGAAGGCTGAGCGACGAAGAATTGATGCTTTTGAACTGTGGTGTTGGAGAAGACTCTTGAGAGTCCCTTGGACTGCAAGGAGATCCAACCAGTTCATTCTAAAGGAGATCAGTCCTGAACACTCATTGGAAGGAGTGATGTTGTAGCTGAAACTCCAATACTTTGGCCACCTGATCCAAAGAACTGATTCATTGGAAAAGACCCTGATGCTGGGAAAGATTGAAGTCAGTAGTAGAAGGGACGACAGAGGATGAGATGGTTGGATGGCATCACCAACTGAATTGACATGAGTGTGAGTAAACTCCAGGAGTTGGTGATGGACAGGGAGGCCTGGCGTGCTGCAGGTGGACATGACTGAGTGACTGAACCGACAGAACTGAAGGGATGGTGAAAAGGTATAACCTCATGGTCCAACTCTGACCTGCTGGTCTCGGCTAAAGCTGCAGTTGAGAAATATCCTAAGGCTGCATCCAGGCTGAGCAGGAAAGGATTCTGTGACAGATTAGACATCTGGCCAGACACCAGAGGAAGCAATGCGTGTGCCATACACCCATCATCTCTCCTCTCATTCAAAATCCAATTACAAGCCATGAAATTACCAGGAAAAAAGAATACTTATCTGATACTAGGACAAGGAGGAACTCTGGAAGCAAAAAAGAAATGGGAGAGATTCCAAAGAAAAATATCTAAGCAAAATTCTAACATGTTTAGTTATCAAAAATATTAAAAACATATAAAACAGAAAAAGTATTTTTTCACAAATATGACAAACGTATTATATATTTATATAGGAAGCTTTCTTATGAATTAAGAAAAATGTTAATGATCCAATGGAAAAATGACAAAAGAACATGGTGAGATGATTCTTAAGGAAGCATTTTAAATGACTCAAAAACTTAAGTTACACACATGCCTACTTACATTCAAAGAAACAATAACTAGAGCGCTCATGAGATAACATATCTTATACTTAAAATTAGAGAAGGTTAAAGACACACTACTCAAAGCTGGTAAGAATATAAGTAGATAATTATATACTGTTTTAGGAATATAAGTTGCCTTTTTGAGAATACTTAAAAATATTTCCAGTAATTCATTTATAGGAATCTAACCTAACCTAACTGTTGCTTCCTGACCTGCATACAGACCTCTCAAGAGGCAGGTCAGGTGGTCTGGTATTCCCATCTCTTTCAGAATTTTCCACAGTTTATTGTGATCCACACAGTCAAAGGCTTTGGCATAGTCAATAAAGCAGAAATAGATGTTTTTCTGGAACTCTCTTGCTTTTTCCATGATCCACCAGATGTTGGCAATTTGATCTCTGGTTCCTCTGCCTTTTCTAAATCCAGCTTGAACATCAGGAAGTTCACGGTTCACGTATTGTTGAAGCCTGCCTTGGAGAATTTTGAGCATTACTTTACTAGCATGTGAGATGAGTGCAATTGTGTGGTAGTTTGAACATTCTTTGGCATTGCCATTCTTTGGGATTGGAATGAAAACTGACCTTTTCCAGTCCTGTGGCCACTGCTGAGTTTTCAAATTTGCTGGCATATTGAGTGCAGCACTTTCACAGCATCATCTTTCAGGATTTGAAAGAGCTCAACTGGAATTCCATCACCTCCACTAGCTTTGTTCATAGTGATGCTTTCTAAGGCCCACTTGACTTCACATTCCAGGATGTCTGGCTCTAGGTCAGTGATCACACCATTGTGATTATCTGGGTCATGAAGATCTTTTCTGTACAGTTCTTCGGTGTATTCTTGCCACCTCTTCTTAATATCTTCTGCTTCTGTTAGGTCCATACCATTTCTATCCTTTATTGAGCCCATCTTTGCATGAAATGTTCCCTTGGTATCTCTAATTTTCTTGAAGAGATCTCTTGTCTTTCCCATTCTGTTGTTTTCCTCTGTTTCTTTGCATTGATTGCTGAGGAAAGCTTTCTTATCTCTTCTTGCTCTTCTTTGGAACTCTGCATTCAGATGCTTATATTTTTTTTTTCTCCTTTGCTTTTCGCTTCTCTTCTTTTAACAGCTATTTGTAAGGCCTCCCCAGACAGCCATTTTGCTTTTTTGCATTTCTTTTCCATGGGGATGGTCTTGATCCCTGTCTCCTGTACAATGTCACGAACCTCATTCCTGCCTCTTGAGAGGTCTGTATGCAGGTCAGGAAGCAAGAGTTAGAACTGGACATGGAACAACAGACTGGTTCCAAATAGGAAAGGGAGTACATCAAGGCTGTATATTGTCACCCTGCTTATTTAACTTCTATGCAGAGTACATAATGAGACACGCTGGACTGGAAGAAACACAAGCTGGAATCAAGATTGCTGGGAGAAATATCAATAACCTCAGATATGCAGATGACACCACCCTTATGGCAGAAAGTGAAGAGGAACGCAAAAGCCTCTTGATGAAAGTGAAAGTGGAGAGTGAAAAAGTTTGCTTAAAGCTCAACATTCAGAAAATGAAGATCATGGTATCCGGTCCCATCACTTCATGGGAAATAGATGGTGAAACAGTGTCAGACTTTATTTTTGGGGGCTCCAAAATCACTACAGATGGTGACTGTAGCCATGAAATTAAAAGACGCTTACTCCTTAGAAGGAAAGTGATGACCAACCTAGATAGCAATATTGAAAAGCAGAGACATTACTTTGCCAACAAAGGTCCGTCTAGCCAAGGCTATGGTTTTTCCTGTGGTCATTTATGGATATGAGAGCTGGACTGTGAAGAAGGCTGAGCGCCGAAGAATTGATGCTTTTGAACTGTGGTGTTGGAGAAGACTCTTGAGAGTCCCTTGGACTGCAAGGAGATCCAACCAGTCCATTCTGAAGGAGATCAGCCTTGGGATTTCTTTGGAAGGAATGATGCTAAAGCTGAAACTTCAGTACTTTGGCCACCTCATGTGAAGAGTTGACTCATTGGAAAAGACTCTGATGCTGGGAGGGATTGGGGGCAGGAGGAGAAGGGGACGACAGAGGATCAGATGGCTGGATGGCATCACTGACTCGATGCACATGATTTTGAGTGAACTCCAGGAGTTGGTGATGGACAGGGAGGTCTGGCGTGTTGCGATTCATGGGGTCGCAAAGAGTCAGACACGACTGAGTGACTCAACTAACTGAACTGAACCTAACCTAAGGTACTATTTTTAAATGATGGCAAAATTTATAACACAAGAATAATTATCATACAGAATTTTATAATAACAAAATTTGAGGGAAAAATCTAAAATGTCCAAATTAGAAAATGGTTAAATAAAATTTAACCTATCGAACAGAGAAGTTTTAATCAATCCTTAAAACTGCTTTGGAATAATTTTCCTATAAAACCTGCCTGAAAAAATTCCACAAAACCTAATTGTGTGCATTACTATAGCATATTATATTTTATCCAATGTTAAATTAGATTATCTCATCATGTCATACGTCATGACATATAGAAAATAAAATATTAACAAATAATGGTTTATTTTTGGTTGTGTGACTATGAGTAATTTTTATTTTCCTCATTTTATCATTCTATAGTTTCCCAGTGAAAAATAATTTTTTTCCTTTTATTAGAAAAAAGTTTAATTACATTTGATTAAAACTGTCACATGAAAAATTTTCAAGCAAACTGACCACAGAAAAGAGTCCTGGAGCACAGTGGGTCAGAACAAGTTCTACAGTTACACAGGCCCTTGACACCTTTAACAGCATGAGCTTGGGCAAATCACTTAACCTTCCCAAGCCTCAGTTTTCTTGTCTGTGAAATGGGAATAGTAACAGCGCCTACTCATAAGATAGCTCTCAGTCTTAAGTAAGAGATACTCCCAAGTGGTACTTTAATACCAATTACTAGCTTGTATGAAGGGAACTGACCATCAGTTTTAGATGGATTGGATTCAACCAGCGAAAGCAGCTGTGCACCCTGGGTCCTTACATTCCAAATACAAAGCACAGGACTGTGTGTGTGGAAGCCCAGCTGGCTTTGTGGTTGGCCACAAGAACCTATGTGAGCTGGAGTTTCCTGAGAATTAACCTCAGTGCCATTTCTTAAACCATCCTTCCACACGTAGTCAAGGAGACATGTCAGCAAGACGCTGCTTCTCCCAGCCCCCTTAGCAGAGACAAGCACTTCCTGAGCTCTCCATCCTCTCTGACGCATACAGACACTGAGCCACGTGAGGACCATGTACATTTTGCAGATGAATACAACGATTTCAGAAATTTGTCTGAAATCACAGAGTAGCTGAGAGATTTCACATGCACATCATTGTGATGTTAAAGCCTGGACCCTCTCACCACTATCAACACACACACGCACACACACACGTCAGCTCTTAACATCACGATGCCTCCAAGGATGGCTTGAGCAGTCAGGCAGGGATGCAGCCCCTGAGCAGTGGTCAGCCACTGCTGGACAGTAGACAGCAGAGAGGCCCCATTTCCTCCTTTCTTTCCTCCATTCCGTAACCAAGGGATGTGTTCCTACCTCTTCTCCTGGCAGCCGGAGAGCAACACCCCTCTGTCTCTCAAGTGAAGTAGCCATCACCCTGCCACTCTTGGGGCTCTGGCAAAAGCAGGCAAAGAGGGACCCCATCCCCCAGCAACCTGGGCTCTGCCTGAGCTGCTCAAAATGCTTCCAGGTCAGAGGTGAGGACACAGCCGTGCAAAGCTGGCCCTCAGGAATTACAGCAGAGGATGGAGGCCCAAAGTCCCTGAGGGAGCAGTGACATCAGCCAGAAACCTCAGCTGACCAAGAGGGCTTTTTGCTTCTCCTGACTTTAACCGGCTTGAGATCTGCCACCATATGTTTTTGAATAACAGCTACAAATTTTAAAAAAATCATAACAAGAGCAGCAGCTAACATGTAGTACACATTCAATTCACCTTTACAACTACCCAAGAGTGATTTTTATGAGCCCAAATTTCCTGATATAGATTCATGACAACAGTATGCAAGTTTATGTCCAGGGTGGGTTAGGAGGTGGGACCCTACTCCAAAGAATGAAGAATTCCAGAGGCCTGACAGGAAGGATGCTGATGCCAAGAGAGGGGAAGAGGGCTGGGAGGGCGCTTCCTTGGAAGAAAGAACAGCTGGGCTATCTGGTCAGGGCTGGAGACATGCCCAGAGCGTGACTGGAGGAAGTGGGGTCTGGAGCCCTCAGCAATCAATTTCTAGACCAGTATCTGAATTCCCCCAGGCCTACCTTGCTGCAAGGCGTCTTGATGAGTTCTACTAAAATCTCATATCTCTGGTAAGTTCTTCTTGATTTTTAACTGAGCTGAGACCTAAACAATAAATTTGAAAGAACCACTAATATGCACTGAGCATTTATTTTAATATGTCATACTTTCTTATCTCTTTTAATCTTTACAGCCACCCTCCCTGTTGAAGAAACCCAGGCACACTGAGGTTAAGTAATTTTCCCCAGGTTCCTCCTTTTTTTAAGGAATAAATCAATGAACTAATGAATGATGGCCCCATCAGTCTCCATCAGTGGTTCTTAAAATGTTAGCTTGCATCAGAACTGCCCAGAGGGCCAGTTAAAACACAGATGTGAGGGTCCCACCTCAGTTTCTGATTCAGTGGACAGCAGAGAGCCCTGGGGTGATGTCTGAGGGTAGGACTTTCCAACAAGCTCCCAGGTGATGCTGATGCTCCTGGTCCAGGGACCACTCTTTATGGTCTTGACAAGGAGTCAGAAAATTTTTTATGAAAGGGCCAGTAAATAAATGCTTTAGGCTTTGAGGATTAAGGAGCAAAATCAAGCTCATTATATAAGTACTCATATGATCATTTTAAATGTAACCATCGAAAAATGTAAAATCTTAGCTTTCAGATAAATTTGAGCTAGCGTGTGTGCGTGTGTACTCAGTCACTTCAGTTGTATCCGACTGTTTGTGACCCCAGGAACGGTAGCCCACCAAGCTCCTCTCTCCATGGAATTTTCTGGGCAAGAACACTGGAGTGGGTTGCCATTTCCTCCTCCAGGGGATTTTCCCAACCCAGGGACTGAACCTGTGTCTCTTTTGTCTCCTACATTGACAGGCAGGTTCTTTACCACTAGCGCCACCTGGGAAGGCCAATGTGACCTAGACTCCAGGCTAATTCCTGGCCTTGGTCCCTCTGTGCCCCACCCCGCACCTGTTTTCTTCTTAAGATCCCTTCTGCCCAATGGCCTCATCAGGAAAGTGCACCTTACCTTCAAGTGGCTGAGAGGCCAGCTGGTGTCCAGCATAGGTCACACAATGGCAGTGATGGTGGTACCAATGCCACTAAGGTCAGAAAACCTGCCCTGGAGCTGACCCCATGCCTCTGGCACTCAGGGGCACCCTGGTCACTATGGATTAGAAATGTTTCATGAGGATGTCTGGAAACTGATCATGTTTTATTTTTTCCAGGACTATATATAATATGAAAAGTTCTCTAGGGTTGTCTTGGGGGAAGTAGAAGATTTCTTATCATTTTTTTAAACAGGAATGATGATAATAAAGACACTTCAATTAATGTAATCTGCTTTGAAAGCACACCACTCTTTGCATATTTCAGATAACCTCAAAGCAGAAGATCTTGTACTAAGGTTTTGAGGTTTTACCATACTTATGAGGATCTATCCATGTTCTGAATTTTTGCGTTTGTGGGCTTCTCATTTATTGAGCACCCACTTTTGTCCCCAGAGATTACAAGCAGGGGAAGAAAGCCTAAGCCCCATGCAGAGAACCACCTTTCCATTCCACTCCACCCCCCGGAAGTTGATGAAATTGGTGGTGTGGAGGACATTCCAATAATGACACTTGGCTACTGACGGGTTTTCCAATGATAACCTTGAGGAGCCCTTCACTCTCACATGATCAGAGACATGTAAACAATTCCTGAACTTGATCCAGTTAGAACACGACTCAGAGCAGGTCTCTATGCTGAGCCCTCCTGGGGAATAAAAAAGTAAGCAGTACAACTTTCCCTGACATGCCTGGAGAGCTCTGCAAAACAGAGAAATCCACCTTCAAAGGTCTCCAAAGAGGTCTCAGTGGGCTGTCAGCATCTTGCCCACAAGTTCAGTCTGCATGCTGGTTTGAACGCTTTCTCACTGTGAAAACATCCTGTATCATGTCCCATGGCATGGGACTAAAATGCTGATGCCAGCACTGTGCATGCCCCTCAATGTCCCAGGAAAGAATGAGATTAAGGGATGACAGAGAGCGAAGAAAGAGAGTGTATTAAGTACTGTATTTCAGTACCCACATTCTCTTGGCTACTAGTCAGAATCCAATGGCACGTGTTCTCCATGCTTTGCAGTCTTTTACAAATGGGCACCCGATGTGGGAGGCAGAGAGATAAAAAGACTCCTGTAGATGAGAGGAACTGGGCTCTCAAGGATGATGATCTCACCGGTGGTACTTGTGTGCTCAGTCATGTCTGATTCTTTGCGACCCTATGGACTATAACCCTCCAGGCTCCTCCGTCCATGGGATTCTCTAGGCAAGAATACTGGAGTGGGTTGTCATTTCCTTCTCCAGGGCCTCTCTGTCAAATATTGGCCAATTGCCTTCCTTCATTCAGGTCCGTAAACCCTCTTCCCAAAGCTTGGGGAAGCTTCCCAAAGCTTGTGTGTTGGAAGTCAAGATTTTTGCAATTATAAATGTAATTTGGAAAGTAGAATGGTGGTTGCCAGGGATGGGGGGCAGGGGTAGAGGAAATAGGAAGCCATTGTTTACTGGGGATGGAGTTTCAGTTTTGCAAGAGGAAAAAGTTCTAGAAATTCAGCAAACAACCATATGAATACACATTAACAGTAATGAATTGTATGCTTAAAAACTGCACGATGTTAGGCTTAATGTTTTATGTTATTTTGCCACAATTTTATAATAAAGCAATTTGGATTATATGATCTGAGCATCCCTACTAGGGTCTAAGGTAGTACCCTGAAATAAATATGTGGATTCTTCTGCAATGAAATGTACAACAGGTCTCACTGATTAGGATATATGAAAATCATACAGTCTCACATCAGTGCAGGCCGTTTTGCCAATTAATTGTCAAACTGCCAAATATTCACTAAAAGACTTCATGGTTTCAGCAGTCTATGGAATTTGGAATGGTAGTTCAGGAACTGTGAGTCTATAGCTCCCACTGACCCACCCTACCCCACACCTCAGTACAAAATGTTCATTATCCACAGTTCACAGATGAGAAGATAGAAACAGGATACAGCAGGAGTAGGAAGACAGCCACTGGCCAAAGGCCTGCTGACTTGTGGAAATGCAAACTTGCCTGGTTCCACTGCTGAGCCTTCACCCTGACCCTAGGCTAACGTGGACACAGACGTGGTCAACAAAACGCTGGGATCTGAAACAAGTACATTGAAACTCAAAAGAGACACTAAAGAATCTATCCCGATACGGAGCTAGTGGAAGGTGTGTGAGATGGAGCCACTGGGGTTTGGACATTGGCCACGACATGCATTCTCACCAGCCCAATTCATGTCCCTCTCAGAGGCAGAAACATGAGCAGGACAAACCTCTGCCCCGTCTGTGGGAACTGTCCTTTGATCTTTTGTTTCTCAGGCCTGAGGTAAGGAACACCTCTGATCAGTGAGCTCTTTTCCCCTTCTCCACAACACTAAGCATTTGCTTTCGACTGGGGCTAGTCCCAGAAACAGAAAGCATGCAAATTAGAAGTGCCTTTGATTCTCTCAACCTGGCGCATCTCCTGCATATTCCTAGGAGAAATGAGGCCAAAGGAGAGCTGCAGCCTGACAGAGCTAACGAGAAAAAAGCATCTCGTTCTCATATCTCACATCTGAGGTCAGCCTTGGTTTGGGGATGCTCCATAACTGCAGATACTGTATCAACCGGTCTTCAGTGCAGCAGCTCTGAGTTGATAGCAGACCTGCACTGAACACTGTCCACTTTCTGCACATTCTCGCGTGCGCCCCAGGAATCACTGCAGATGTCACATCAGAGCGCTGAACAGCCTGATGAAGGATGGTCCTCAGTGTCTCAGTGCTCGCTGTCCCCACTGGCAGAAAGCACCAAAGGGCCAAAGTCTGAGGTTCCAGAGGAGATGGGGAGAAGGGCTCTCGTTGTTCAGTCCCTCAGTCGTGTCCAACTCTTTGCAGCCCCATGGACTGCAGCATGCCAGGCTTCCCTGTCCTTCACTCTCTCCTGGAGTTTGCTCAAACTCCTGAACAGTATGAAATGGGGAGAAGGGCTGACTCCTGAATAAATGCTTCCTGAGGGTGGAGGGACGAGGGGGTAGCCTCACAGGTCACAGTCCTCCTGCCCCTTTCTGTGCACCTTCAGCAGCTGGGACCCCCGGGAAGCGTGGCTGCCCTGCTGAGTGTCTGCTGGCAGCATTGACGCCAGCACTGTTCCTCACACAACTTCTCAGCAAAGGAAGCCTTTCTGCTCAGGAGCGTGCACTCTCCCTTCTCTGTTAAATTAAACAAAGAGCTCCTCTGTTGACTGAGAGAAAACACTGGGCTTTCAGCATGGAATCTTTAACGAGAATGGAAAGAATGTCCATGAAACCCCGAGTCACCACAGCTGAGCAAGCTGTCCTGGCCTCTCGGAGCCAAAAGTGCACGATGGGTGCATTTAAACACACCTGCACATGCACACGCACACACATGCACACACTCATAACTCTGAATGTAGATAAAACATGAGGTCCTCAACTAAGAATAACCGGCCCACTGTATTTGACATCAGTTCAGTTCAGTTCAGTCACTAAGTCGTGTCTGACTCTTTGCAACCCCATGGACTGCAGCACGCCAGGCCTCCCTGTCCATCACCAACTCCAGGAGTTTATTCAAACTCATGTCCATTGAGTCAGTGATGCCATCCAACCATCTCATCCTCTGTTGTCCCCTTCTCCTCCTGCCTTTAATCTTTCCCAGAATCAGGGTCTTTTCAAATGAGTCAGTTCTTTGCATATTTGACATCACCTACATATAAATGGGACCTTCCCACATGGCATTAGTGATAAAGAACCCGCCTGCCAATGCAGGAGATGCAAGAGATTCAGGTTCAATCCCTGGGTCAGGAAGATCCCTGGAGGAGGAAACAGCAACCCACTTTAGTATTCTTGCATGGAGAATCCCATGGACAGAGGAGCCTGGCGAGCTACAGTCCATGCGATCGCAAAAGAGTCATACATGACTTAGCGACTGAACAACAACAAAAAATATACATGGAGTCTTTTTAACTAGGTACCACATCATGCCCTCACCTCTCTCCTTTCCCAGTATTAGATCTTGGGTCCAGATTCAGTGCTGGGCTGCCACTCCTTCCCTTTGATGTGTTGACTATGATGATGGCAATGGTACCCACTCCAGTACTGTTGCCCAGAAAATCCCATGGATGGATGAGCCTGGTAGGCTGCAGTCCATGGGGTCGCTAAGAGTCGGACACAACTTTTCACTTTCCACTTTCATGCATTGGAGAAGGAAATGGCAACCCACTCCAGTATTCTTGCCTGGAGAATCCCATGGACAAGGGAGCCTGGTGGGCTGCCGTCTATGGGGTTGCACAGAGTCGGACACGACTGAAGCGACTTAGTAGTAGTAATAATAGTATGATGATGGACCAAAAGCCCCCACTAACTCAGGACCCTGAAGTTCTGCAGCCCCAGCTTAAGGCCCCAGAAATGCTGGTCCTTTGGGCCCTGCCAGATCAGGGGTAGGGTGAAGAGAGGGAGCAGAAGCCCATGCTATTTCACACAGGCAGTGTGGGAAGGGGTGAGGGAATACAGGGGCAGAAGGCCCAGAAGGAGAGAGCACTTAGAGCCAAGCCCTAGGGACACCAGAGAGGTGGGTCAAGACGTTTGCTATTTAAAAATGCTCAACAGCACTAATTGTTAGAGAAATGCAAACTCAAAGCTATAACAAGGTGCTGCTTACAATGAATGGCCATCATTAGAAAGTCTACAAATAACAAATGCTGGCAAGGGTGTGGAGAACAGGGAACCCTCCTACACGGTTGGTGGGAATGTAAACTGGTACAGCTCCTCTAGAGAACAATACGGAGGTTCCTCAAAAAACTAAAAACAGAGCTGCCACATAGCCCAGGAATCCCACTCCTAAGTATACAACTGAACAAAACTGTAATTCAAAAAGATACATGCGTGCTTATATTCACAGCAGAACTATTAATACAATAACCAAAACATGGAAACAACGTAAATGCCCATCAATAGATGGATAGATTAAGAAAATGTGCATACACACACCAGAATATTATTCAGCCATGAAAAGAATGAAATAATGCCATCTGCAGCAACATGGACGAACCTGGAGATTATAAAGCTAAGTGAAGGAGGTCAGAAAGACAAAGAAAAATACTATATGATATCACTTTTATATAAAATATGATAGAAATGAACCTATGAAAGAGAAACAGACTCACAGACACAGAAAACAGACTTGTGGTTACCAAGTGGGGGAGGTGGGGGGAAGTTGGGGATTAGCAGGTACAAACTATTATATATAGAATGGAGAAGCCAGAAGGCCCTACTCTACTGAACAGGAAACTATATTTAATATCATATGGTATGCCATAATGAAGCAGAAAATAAAAAAGAATTTATGGATTTGGTAAAGAAAGATTGATAACATTTGATTCAAAATTTTAACAGTGCCTCTATATTTTTTCTTAGAAAGATAACAAGAGAATGAAAAACTTATTTCTGCTTCCTAACTCAAATAAAGCTCAACAAGTTTTACAGCAGAAAAAATAAATCAATAAATAAGAAAAAAGAATGTATGTGTGTGTTCAATAAATAAGAAAAAAGAATGTATGTGTGTGTTCTTGCCTAGAGAATCCCAGGGATGGGGGAGCCTGGTGGGCTGCCGTCTATGGGGTCGCACAGAGTTGGACACGACTGAAGTGACTTAGCAGCAGCAGCAGCACAGTAGAAATAAGGGGCTTCCCTGGTGGCTCAGTCAGTAAAGAATCCACCCACAATGCAGAGGAACCGAGTTCTATCCCTGGGTCAAGAACATCCCCTGGAGAAGGAAATGGTAACCCATTGCTGTATTTTCTTGCCTGGGAAATTCCATGAATAGAGGAGCCTGGAAGGCTACAGTCTGTGGGGTTGCAAAAGTCTGACACGACCTAGTGACTAAACCACCACCACAGTAGAGATTAACACAACACTGTAAATCAACTATACTTCAATAAAGTATATATATACATATACAGGGGGAAAAAAGATCTTCACTGTTTAAGTGTGAGACACCAGTGTGTGCAAACCTCATGTCATGTTTACCCATACTGGTTTGAATGAAGAATGTCAACTTTGTTCCTTAATACTCCAAGATAGGAGCAGAAACATACTTATGACATATGAGAGTTAAAAGAATCTGCTAAGATCTTCCAACTCCTTCATCTTACTGATAAGGAAACGGAGGCCAGGGCTTCTGTAACTAATCTAAGTTACAGAAGGACCAGGTGTCACAAAACCTGATTCTCTCAACTCCAGTCCATTTCTAAGTTCTACTGTGGGAAGAGAAAAATGTAAATCTCCTTTGCTGCTATACATGCTGTGCTAATTCACTTCAGTCATGTCCAACTGTTTGCGATGCAATGAACTGTAGCCCGTCAGGGTCCTCTGTCCATGGGGATTCTCCAGGCAAGAATACTGGAGTGGATCGCTATGCCCTCCTCCAGGGAATCTTCTGGACCCAGGGATCAAACCCATGTCTCTTACATCTCCTGTACTGGCAGGTGGGTTCTTTACCAATAGCTCCACCTGGGAAGCCCTGCCTGTAAGTGAGCAAAACTAAAAATAATGCTTCATAATAATTGCTTTCTACCTCTGGCTAACTGTGCAGTATCTCAAGCATGTCATTAACATGTATCAGATTCACTTTAATCTTTTGCAAGCCAAGCAATTTTAAATTCAGGTCCAGCTATACTTTTTGTAGACTGCAGCACAAAATGAAAACACAGGGCCCAGGCCAGGGGCAGGGAAACCAATCTTTCCTTCCCACAGCCCATCATCCCAACTCATAGCAGAAAGGCAATCCCCCAGGAATTGCAAATACCATGCCAAGATATATTCAGTACCTGAATGGGAGGTGGTGGAACAGTTCCTCTCCAAGCAACCAGTTGGATGGAGAGGAGCACGGTCACCTTACCTCAAGACACTGTGGGATGCACATACCATCCTAAACCTCCTGAGTGTGCACCCAGGCTCCTGCTGGGGAGCAGAAGGCAGCCAGAGAACACATCCCTCCCCCACCCCAATGCAACCTAATCACTGCCCTGATAGGGTCACACTAGAAGACGTGTCAGAGTGCAAAGCAGGAGACCAGGAGGACTTACTTCAATTTAATTACCTTTTTAAGGATTCTATCTCCAAATACAGTTACATTCTGAGATACTAAGGGTTAGAAGTTCTAACCTTCGACATATGAGTTGTTATTGTTGTTCAGTCATTTAGTGGTGTCCAACTCTTTCCAATCCCATGAGCTTCAGCACACCAGGCTTCCCTGTCCATCACTAACTCCTGGGACTTGCTCAAACTCATATCCACCAAGTCAGTGATGCTATCCAACCATCTCATCCTCTGTCATCCTTTTCTCCTCCTGTCTTCAATCTTTCCCAGCATCAGGGTCTTTTCCAAAGGGCCAGTTCTTCACATCAGGTGACCAAAGTATTGGAGCTTGAGCATCAGTCCCTCCAATGAATATTCAGGATTGATTTCCTTGAAGATTGACTGCTTTGATCTCCTTGCAGTCCAAGGGACTCTCAAGAGCCTTTTCCAACACCACAATTCAAAAGCATCAATTCTTTGGTGCTCAGTCTTCTTTAAACATAAGAGTTGGGGGACACAATTCAATCAGTGATGGATACTGACCCTCAAAAGTTGGATATTCTGTAGAAGTGATCTCAGGGAAAACAGTTCACTAAGAATCTATACACAGTCTATGGCTTCTCTCGGAGAGGCCTTCTCTAACCCCCCTGATCAATCAAGTTCCTCTTCTAGATATTCTTACAGCCTCAATGCTCGTACACATTACTTTTATAATTTTTAAGTTCTCCTCCCACTAGATTATATAAGTTTGTGAGGACAGAGTCCAACTATGAATGTTAAGAACTTTGTCCCTTAGTATCTGGTCCACAGGAAGCAACAAATTAAAATTTTCTAACTGAAGGAAGGCCAATCAATGACATACAAACCAATGAAAATAAACGCTGGAACCTTCTAATCTTTGGCTTACTGACCCAGGAAACACCCTGGGGACACACTTCTTGAGCCTTTGGAGGAGAAAATTGGGAATATAAAGTACATTTATCATTTTCTCAAATATTTAATTTCAAATCTAACAAGTAAACTTCCTTCTCCATAACAAATTTGTGGCCATTTAACAAGACTCCCAGCTGCTGCACAGAAATGGGACTGACTTGAGTGTATGTGTCTGGAGAGGGAGAATGTTTGTTTTCCCAAAGGCTGGCATTAATCAAGCTGTGGGACAAACATACAGTTAATATAAATCGCCAAAAGAACACATCTGCCTTGCCTCAGTGACTCAGAGCACTCCTGGAATGCTGAGACCCATAGCACAGGTAAGATGCATGTCCTGCTCACACCTGCAGGACCCCATTGGAAACACACATCATGCCTTCATTCAATGGACAAATGTTTATCAAACAAACAACTATGCATCAGACATTGGCCTTGGATACAAGTATCTCTGACACTTGGGATGCCAAGATGAGTCTCATGGTAAAAACAGAATACAAGTTCATCAGAACAATCATGAATGAAGCTGTGACTCACTCATTAATTTACTCACTCATTCATTCAACATTTACCAGGTGTTTACTATGACAGGCTCTGTCCAAGGCAGTGGGGATTCAGCAGAGTTCAAAAGCGAGGAAGTATTTGCTCTCATGGAACTCACATTCTTGTTTTGGGAGAGATAGATAATAAGCAAATAGGTAAAATAACATCAGATGATGACAAGTGCTATGAAAATAAATAAAGCAGGAGAAATGGTTTACAAAGTGAGACAGAGAAAGCTATCTTACTTAGTGGTCAAGGAAGGCTTCCTTGATTGGGTGATTTTGAGCAGAGACCTAACTAGTTTGAAAGGATGAGCCATGAAAGATCTTAGGGAGGCGTATTACAGGCAGAGGGAATATTGAGTGCAAAGGCCCTGGGGTGAGCCTACGTCCAGGAATGCCTAGCAGGCAGGGAAGGAGGGGCAGAGCTGTAGGAAGGCATATAGATGGCAACCAGAGGCCACAGCAAGATGCAGAGTGAGGTTAGGAAATGGACCCATCAGTCCTACCTGGAGCGGAGAGGCCTCATAAGGAAGGAGCATTTGAAATGAGACTGAAACAACCTGAGCAGTTTGCTTAGTGGACCAGCTGAGAATTCATCTTCCCACTCTCAGCAGGAAGCTGGAAGCCATGCATGCTCTAGGTTCAAAGACCAGCACTCGGCTGCAGATGACTGACCTGGTCCTCTCTGACCCACTCATCTCCCAAGGCATCTGCTCTTCTTTACCTCTACTGAGAAGGCACGCCTGAACATCGCTAGCTGATGGCTCTCTCAGGCTCCATCTCCACATTCCTGCCAGGATCACCGTTAGGTTCACCATCGCACCCCCAGATCTAGAACCGTAGCTGGCACCAGGTAGGAGCTTGTTGAGTAAATAAACATCTCTTGCTTTTTCTTATCCATCTTTCCATCCTTTTTTTTTTTTTTTTCTTTCCAAAACAAGAATTCAAAGTAGCTGCTTTCAGCTACAGCCTCAGGCCACATCTTTGTCTTGCATTTTCCTCTTCAACGGCAAGGTATCAGAGTATCCACTGAACTCCTTCAGGAAGGCATGGGTATTCTCATGGGTTAAACTGCCTCCACAGAGGTGAAAATACAAGTATCCAGTCAGCTGCCAGATGCAGCACAGATGGTCAGTAAATTCAATACTTTTGAAGTTCAACATTTCTGAGCTCCTACCCTGGCCAGGAAGTCTGCCAAATCTTGGGGACACATTTGTGAATGAGCAGACCTGACTTTTATCCTTGTTGAGCTTATTGCCTAGAGAAGGACACAGACAGACGTGCATTATATGATAAAGCCCGTGGCAGGGCAAGTAGCTGGAGATAACAGTCACAGGAGAGACACCTACCACAGCAGAACCTAACACTGATCTTTTGGCAGTGAAGAAGGTTTTCTAAAGGAAGTCGTGTATGAGTCCTAGAGATAAATACTTCTGAGCCAGTAAGGCACTGGGGAGAATGTGTTTCTGAAGAAGGGCTCTAAGTGCAAGGGCTTAGGCAGTGAAAAGCAAAGCTTCTTTGAGATAAACAGTCGTTCAGGATGGCACAGACTATATTTGGAATGACAAGAGATGAAACTGGAGAAACAGCTAAAAGTCACACAGAGAAGGAAATCCTAAAACTCACTTAACAGCTGGGTCTCTATCCTGAGGGCACGCTGGCAGGCTTTTAACACGGGAAAGGGATGAGCTGATTTGCTTTAGAAATATTTCTCTGGCTTCTAATGGGTGAGATCAAGGATGGGGAGACTTCAGTAACCCCAGTGAAAGCTTACGATGCCGAAGGCAGACATATTTAGAAAACTATTTAGGTAGCAGAAATGACAGGACGTGGTAATGCGTGTTGATTGAAGGCTTGAATCAAAGAAGAAAACCCAGGAGTTTGTTTGCCACACAGAGCTTCGAAGCTAGAGACGGAGATGTTCATTTTTTAGGGACAGTATCACGGTCCTGCAAGGGTCATCAATGGCTCCAGCCATGAGCATACCAGAGTGGGATGCAGCGATGAGACAGCCCTTCCCATCTCTGCAGGCAGCAGGAGGAGCCAGAGGTGGGTCAGAACAGGATAAATCTCCTCCCAGCCTCACTGAAGGTACATGGAAACACAAGGATGACCAAGGGCAAAGCTAGGAGCCACTTCTCATTAAGATACCTGTGTGTGTGTGTGTGTGTGTGTGTGTGTGTGTGTGTGTGTGTGTGTGTATGTGTTTCCCTACAGAGTTGTGGGAAGGGAAGAAGAGTCTAACAGCTAACTACTCACCTGACATTTCTTCTGGGATCTGAATGAGAAGGAAGTCCAAAGGGGAGAGGATATGTAAATATGTACTGCTGATTCATTTCACTGTACAGTAAAAACTAACATAGCATTATAAAGCAACTATACTCCAATAAAATTTAATTTTTAAAAGGGAATAGGATTTCTAAGAAAAAAAATTTTTTCTGCTGTATGAGAGAATCACCTTTTAGCTGAAAGTGATCCTTTGCTCTTATTGATCCAAATCCCTTTTCCAGCCTAGAATGCACTCCTCAGTGTCCTTTGCTTCCAAATTCTACCCCAATTTCAGCACAGTCCCACTCACTCTGACAACCTATGCCCAGCACAGAGCACCTGGAAGAGATTAAATGAACAGATGCCATGCTTCCTAGGGAAGCTGTTTCCTGTTTAGAGAATGGGAATGTATGGACCCGAAATGAGTCAAAAATTGTCAAGTGCTGAGAAAATGCAAAGAAAGAAACTACCATGGTGAGCTCTGGCTAAAGAATAAAAGCTTTTGACTAGATAAATAAGTATCTCATCACTGCAGAGAAACATTCCTAAGGTGTTGCTACTGCTGCTGCTGCTGCTGCTAAGTCACTTCAGTCGTGTCCGACTCTGTGCAAACCCATAGACGGCAGCCCACCAGGCTCCACCGTCACTGGGATTCTTCAGGCAAGAACACTGGAGTGGGTTGCCATTTCCTTCTCCAATGCATGAAAGTGAAAAGTGAAAGCGAAGTCACTCAGTCGTGTCAGACTCTTCATGACCCCATAGACTGCAGCCCATCAGGCTCCTCCATCCATGGCATTCTCCAGGCAAGAATACTGGAGTGGGGTGCCATCGCCTTCTCCTTCCTAAGGTGCTAGTGATCTGAATTCCTACAGTCTTGGTCTTGGATTTTACTAAGCAAACAAAACTAAGCAGGTTCCCATTTTATTTTCCCAGAGACGTATTTCCCCAAGTTCTTTCCAATAACTTTTTCATTCCTCTCACTGGTAAAAGCTAGAAGCACTTTGCCAATCCTCCTGCCAGTACTGAAAGACAGGTCATCAAAAATAAACATCACTTCACTAAAAGAAAAATCAAAACGATTGAATGACAATTAAAAATTTAACTACCTTGGATCACTGTAGAGTAGCTATGGCAATCAGGAATTCAAGAAATTCAACATAAGCCTCAGGCAGTTTGTACCAAGAAAGCGTGCCATTAGCCAAGGAAAATTAACAGTGCATTTTAGACTCAACAGAAAGTATGGTGATTGCTTAGATCTTCAACTCACTGAATTTCCATTAAATTAGAACAAAACTAAACAATACCCCCAAAACACACAATATCAGATTAGTGATCTAATATGCTAATGCTAATGAGCAATTGTTAATGCTATTATAAAATATTTAACATTTTTACAGACTACTTAGAAAGGAACTTAAGTGAAGTGAGTGAAAGTGAAGTTGCTCAGTCGTGTCCGACTATAGCCCACCAGGCTCCTCCATCCATGGGATTCTCCAGGCAAGAATATTGGAGTGAGTTGCCATTTCCTTCTCCAGGGGATCTTCGTGACCCAGGGATTGAACCCGGGTCTACTTCAGCCTATGGATGAGAGAGGCAGCCTGCCTCTCCTGCCCATTGATTCTGGATTTGCCTAGCCAGCCCCCCAATATCATGTAGGCAACTTCTTGCAAGAAATCTCTTAATAGATACTTGCTATTGGTTCTGCTTCCCTGGTTGACCCCTGATTGGTGCGTGGAGCTCGCTACTGCCCCCCTATTTCTGCTCTGGAAAGAAGAGGCAAGTTTAGGACCCACCTAGGTGAAAAGCCAGATCAGGATCCATTAAGTGAAAAAGTGAACCCAGAAACAAAGAAACAAGTAAGCAAACCTAAACTTGGCTCTCTGGGCTTCAACTCTGAGTAGAGGACGGGAAACTACTCCTGGAGCATCTACCACCACAAACCATAGATCTGGGGCCCGACTTCATAACAGAACATGTGTAACTTCACCAGTAAGCAGAGAAAGATACCATTCCACATTCTCCAGACGCAAAATTTATAAATGAGAGTATCAAGTGTTAGACGGAATATGTAACAGTGGGAACTGCTATATTCACTGCTCCTGAACAACTCTGGAAAGCAATTTTACATCTGGTAAAGTCACAGATGTATATATCCTATGAGACACTGCTTTCATTCCATACTGGTTATATGCCCTGGAAAACCCTATGAGCCTGTGTTCTTAAAAAACATGTACAAGATGATCTGTGCAATATAATGTATAATAGCCTCAAACTGGAAACAGTTCAGATCCATTCACAGAAGACCAGTCCAAGTGAAAGTCACATAATGGGAGTGTCTACAACATTAAAAAGGGAATTACAGCTACATGTCCTGGAACAAATACAATGTGGAGGAACAAAAAGTCCAAGGCATATATTCAGATTTCATTTCCGTTCATGATCTTACCACGTATTTTAAAGATAAAATCTGGACTGGATCTCCTAAATCCAGGCTGATGCTCTTAAGACCAAGGTCTAATTCTACTCACAACTGTACCCACAGAATCTCGCAGAGCACCAGACATAAAGTGCTGGTACCCAACAGACACTTAATAGATTCTTGTTGATCGAATGAATAGTTTCTGACCACAAAAACACATGCCAGGAACTACACCCTGTGTTTCCAGCCTAGTGTCCTGATGTATGAAATCCCACAACCTGACTTTACTTCCTTGGACCCCTTTCTCCACAGTTGATCCTGCAGCTGTTGTCATCTAACTTGACTCCACTTACCCAGCTTCCAAAAACCAGACTCCCCTCAGATACTTCCATCTAAGCTCCACTCAAGTCCCAGCATGATATGTTCCCACCAAAAATCCAAAGAGAAGGGAGCTTGTCAATGTCAATAAAATGAGGCTTTGAAATTTGCTCTAGATTTAATTCCAGCAATCTGTATTTTCCCATCATTTAACATGGAATCCAGAAAATTGAACAAGAACTTTGACAGGGCTCAGGAAATATAACACTTAGAACAGCAAACAAAACTGGTTAAGAAATTTTAGTTCAAACTGATCAAATTGATAACATAATAACATCACATTAAAGGTCTGGGTTGATTTCATTGGGCCATATTAAAAGAGACTGTGAAATTCCAGTACCTTTCTATTTGGGAAATAAATGTAAATGAAGGGACACATTTTAGGGGAAATGATTCACTTTCTCTCCTGAAGTCCTAGAGTACTTTTAAACTCCATCTTTTTATTCAATACCAGGGGTGTTGCTGCTTTGAACATTACAAAGATAGAATGTTTTCCACAAGGAAAGGTGATCTTTCTTAATATAATCACAGTAATTCGATCTGGCAGCACCAATCTCCTTAAGCTCAAGGTATAGCTTAATGTGAGTTAATGACATGGCTAGTGTCAGTGAATTCCAGTGTAACACGGTACAAGAACACTGCAATTACCTGGCTCAGAGAGACCAGAACATTTCAACATGCCAAGATTTTAAAATTCCAAATGTCAAGTATACTTTAAGAATAATTGCCAGCACATTAACTTATTCTGCAGTCACTAGCTGTCATGTAAATACTGCATTTCGCTTACTGTCTTAGGAAAGGAGATAGTCACAAAGAACGGACACTTCCTCCACATCTATAAGCCTCACATTTTTCTTTTTATGAGTGTTATGTGGACTGGATGCACTCTAGATTCTAGATTCATCTATGTGGCTACAAGTCACTCTCCATTTCATTTTAATGATTTACTGAATTTCTACTTTGCATCTATACTATGTTACATACTGTTTGGGGAGGGAGTTCCTACTCTAATGAAGCTGTGCAAATGGTCGATGGAACAAAATTTATATTCAAGGAAGACTTCAGCCCAAAGAACCTTAGCTGAATTCATCATCTGATAACATGTTGGTATTTTTTCAGTTTCTCTTCACATATCATTATCAGCATCATCAAATATTTAGCTGTCTAGTAATATTCCACATTAATGTATTATAACATTGCTGATACTGAAAAGCACTGTCTCTAAACTATCTTCCTCTAAGGAATTAAAAAGAGACTTAAAAAAAATCAGCATTACTAATCCCATATAAATATCATCAACCAATGTGGCAAGGATGTAGGAGATTCCTTTCCCCTTTCCTGTTAAGAATACAGACTTGAGTACAGAGAAGTGAAATGTATAATGGTACATATTTTCTGGCCACAGAGTGGGGAAGAGAAAACAGATTTGAATAATAACAGATTTCATTAAAAAAAAAAAATAGAGCAAAACAAACTCCCCCATCCAGTGAGGACATTAAGTACAATACCCTTTAATCCACAGGTTGGCTCCTTCATCTCTGGGACGCCTCGCCTCTGCCTCCTGTATACGACATGTGGGTGGTACTCTCCCTCAGCCAGCGGATGCTTTTTGACAGGCTCAATGAAAAAGTCTCCATGTGGTAGATGGAAAAATCCAGTCTGTAAATACATGCAAGACAAAGGTTTTATTTGAATCCATTCTTTATCTGGACAAAAAAATTCATAAAGTGAAAATTATATCGATTAGGATGACCTCTGAAACTCAAAAGACTTTCATAGTCTGCATTTGGTCTCACAGAAGAGCGACATGTAAATAATGCAGTGAAATGTCTTCTTAGTCATAGTTATTAACTCCTTGGGGGTCATGAGCTCTTTGAGGCACTAATGAAAAAAAAGTGTACATATACACACATATCCAAAAGTAGCAAATAATTTTTCAGGTTTGTGGATTGCCTCTACCCCTCAAACGCATTGCTGGTTAATCTCAAATTAGGAACAGGGCTTCCTGAGTGCCCTGTTATGGGACTTGCAGATCACAGTTCATGGACATTTTTGGGAAACATTTATCTGTATGTGGGTAGCTCAGCTACATGCTCACATGTGGTTTCATCTTGTTTATTTCGTTTTGACTGCACTAGGTCTTCACTGCTGTGTGCCGGCTTTCTCTAGTCAGGATGAGCAGAGGCTACTGTCTAACTGCAGTATGCAGGCCTCTCATTGCTGTGGCTTCTCTTGTGGCAGAGCATAGGCTCTAGAGTGCAAGGGCTTCAGTAGTTGTAGAGTATGGCTTCTAGGGGTCAGGCTCAGTAGTTGTGGTCCACAAGATTAGTTGCCCCATGGCACGTGGAATCTTCCCAGACCAGGGAGCTAACTCATGTTCCCAGCACTGGCAGGTAGATTCTCAACCACTGGACCACCAGGAAAGTCCCATGGTGGTTTGGCTTGAAGTGTTTAATGCCATTCTACTCTCAAGGAAACAAAGAAATATAATACTGATCTGTGACTTGAGTTTCCAGAAGTCTAAAGCAGACACTGTCATCTCATAGATAGGGGAATTAGCAATAAGTTTGGAAATGATGGGCAATGAGTAACTCTTTCTGGGAGTCAGGTCTAGAAGGATGGTATAGCCGACAACTCTGTCTTCTCTTTGTGAAAGTTTCTGAGTGCCCATTTAAGATATTTAGAAGTTGCTTTGCCAATGACCTATGACAGACTTAACTCTCAGGATCTAAATTCTATGTTGATGAAAAAGATGGCTTGCCGCAGACATCCTGTTTGCAGCATCACACTGGAGTGACCAAGAGCTCAGACTTTGAAATTAGCCTGTGTTCACATTCCAGCTCCTCCAGTTTTTAGCTCTGTGATGTGGGACAAATGACTTGCTCAGTTTGAGCTTTCTCAACTGAAAAATGAGGATAACCAAGGGATGCTGTGAAGCTTAAATGAGTTAATATATGCAAAGCTCCTAGAAAAGGGTGTGGCCTACAGTCTTATTTGTTATTAGACTCTTTCCAGATGTCAGGTTTCATGTCTTTTCATTGTCTTAGGGTCTCTAGAGTCAATATAACAGTTTAGTGAATATTGTTTACAAAAATAAACCTGGAAAGTTTGAGGTTAGGAAAACTGTGAACAGGTCCCAAAGTTTAAGGTCACTCGTCACATCTCAGCAAGCCAGGGCTGCTCTGCTCCGTAGGTGAGTCTGAAGGTGAGCTGAGTACACCCCCTGCCCTCACCCCAGGCTAGGAAGCAAAAGGGGCTCCGTGAAGGGAAATGCTCTCTGTTGAACAGGCTTTGACTCTGGGGTCTTTCCAAAACAGTGCCACACTGTTGTCGCTGTTCTGTCACTAAATCGTGTCTGACTTTTTGTGACCCCAGGGACTGCAGCACACCAGGCTTGCCTGTCCTTCACTATCTTGCAGAGTTTACTCAAACTCATGTCCACCGAGTCAGTGATGCCATCCAACCATCTCATCCTCCATCACCCACTTCTCCTCCTCCCTTCAATCTTTCCCAGCATCAGGGACTTTTCCAATGAGTAGACTCTTAATATAGTAATATAACCAGATCTGAATATACACCTCACACCTTCATATTTTGATTACTGACTTTTAAGTATCTTCGATAATAAGGAGAATAGAAAAAAAAAATTTACTGAAAGTCATAAGAATAGCTGTGTGACCTTGAATAGGTCACTCAACCTGTAAAGTGTAGATAATGCCTACCACCTCACAGGGCTGTCAGGAGGAGCAAATGAACTGAGGCTTATCAAAGTGCCATGCAAACAGCTTTACAAATGCACAGTGATAATATTTTAGCTACCCACACCAATAGCTGACATCTGACTTCAAATTTGCTCACATTTGCTGACATTTTTTTTTTCTCAGCATCTTTATTTGAGAAAAAAACCCTCTGGGACAAGAAGCATTGACAAGGTCCAGACTGTAAAGCAGCTAGAAACAGACTCATGTAGGGCTGAGATTGTTTTATTTCTACTCTGAGACAAAGACCAGGGACATAAATAGACAGTGGACCTCTTGCAAATGGAGTGCATTTGTTCCATGGAAATTAAATAGAAGGCAAGGACTCCTCAGGCTGGTGCGCAGTCCCTTTGTGCAACTTCCAGCAATCTAATATTAAAGTCTTTGAAGAAAAAAAAAAGTAATGTCAACAAGAAGGATGAACTGGTATTTCTCCAGCCTCAAATTTTGGACCCAGGTGGTACGGAAGAAACACATGGGACTCCAGTTGAGAACACAATAACTGTTTTATGGGCAACATGAATGAGGGTGCCCCAAAGTCAAATGAGCATTTTCTTAACTGCTTCCTCCATTTGCATTTTTACACAAGGCCAGTTTTGCCAGCAGGCACCTGGAAATCAGCTACCTCTCCATCCTAAATACTTCTCAGAAGCTGGATGGAGCCCAAGGAAAGCTGGATGATTCATCAGCTGGAGGGGAGGCAGGACATCTGCTCATAGGAAGGCGGGGGGAAGGTGCTGGCCTCAGGACCCCATGTGTATTGCAGAGAAGGGATGGACAGGAGAGGAGATGAAGAGATGCTGCTGGTTCCAGGAGGGTGAGCTGAGAAGATTTCCCAGCTGAGCTCTGCATCTCCTTCTCCCCCAACATATAAACACAGAGCTTTGTACACCTGGTACCCAAGGGGCCACAGTTCACTGGTCTCTTCTCGTCTAACCAGAGCTGGGTCATGCTGGAAAATCTTACACCCTTTGCATTCCAGTAGAAGTAAGGACTGGCTCCATGCTCTCCCTGAAGCTAACTGCCCAAGAGGACCACCTTCTTCTGTTGCCAGCCCTGGATCTGAATCAGAGAAGGCGCTCTACACTTCACTCTCCTTTGTATACTGCTTACCTCTTGCATCTTTTTTCAGAAACGTTTTATTTTATATTGCAGTAGAGCCGATTAATAATGTCGTGATAGTTTCAGGTGGATAGCAAAGGGACTCAGCCATACATGTATCTGTTCTCCCCCAAGGTCTTCCCAGGTGGCCCAGATGGTAAAGAATCTGCCCACCAATGAAGAAGACATGGGCTGGGAAGATTCCCTGGAGGAGGAAATGGCAACCCACTCCAGTATTTTTGCCTGGAGAGTCCCATAAACAGAGGGATTGGGATCCTGATAGACAGATCCCAGGACAGATCCTGATGGGCTACCTTTATGGGGTCACAAAAGAGTTGGCTACAACTTAGTGTGACTAAACAAACAAAAAATTCTCCCCAAACTCCTCTTCCATCCAGGCTGCCAGATAACATTAAGCAGTTTCCTGTGCTAAATAGTTAGGTTCTTGTTGGTTATCCATGTTAAATGTATCCGTGTGTATTTGTCACCTCCCCTGGTGGCTCAGACGGTAAAGCGTCTGTCTAAGATGTGGGAGACCTGGGTTCGATCTCTGGGTTGGGAAGATCCCTTGGAGAAGGAAATGGCAATCCACTCCAGTACTATTGCCTGGAAAATCCCATGGACAGAGGAGTCTGGTAGGCTACAGTCTATGGGGTCGCAAAGAGTCGGACACGACTGAGTGACTTGACGTTCACGTTCATGTGTCACCTCTCATATCTTTGAAGGAGACCAAGAATGGACCTGAAGAAAAACTATCCAATTCTCTGGGGCATTCTCAGATTCCTGAAAGAACCAGGGCAGGATGAGCCCCTGGCAGAAGCCCAAAGAACACAAGTTTGCCCTTTCGCCTCTGTTCACCTCTGTCATCTCTTTCTCCTTTCAGCATCCCAGCATGCCGCTCAGTGTCTTTTGGAAATAAACTCACCTCATTGTTCTAAGTTATAAATACCTGAGAATGCTTCCTAAGGCTCTCTTCTAAGAATTATTCTAAATAAACTTTATTTCAAAGCACTATAAACATGCAGAAAAATATACAAGTTATAACTGCAAAGTCCCATAAAACTTTCACAGAAGAAACACCTAAATTCAAGAAGAGAAGCTTTCCAGTAGCAAGAAACTACCTGCTTTGCTTCTCACTCAACGTCACCCCCAGGGGTAACCTTATTCTGATTTTTATCATTAATATATTCATTTTAAATCTTTCCTTAATTCTTTACAGGAAGAGTCACTTGATACAAAAAGTAATGTCTACTCCATGAGTGCTAAGTCACTTGTCATGTCCAACTCTTTGTGACCCCCTGGACTGTAGCCCAACAGGCTCCTCTGTCCATGGGATTCTCCAGGGAAGAATACTGGAGTGGGTTGCCATGCTCTCCTCCAAGGGATATTCCCCACCCAAGGATCAAACCCATGTCTCTTATGTCTCCTGCATTGGCAGGTGGGTTCTTTACCACTAATGCCACCTGGGAAGCCCTAATAATGTCTACTAGTTCATTCCAAATGTTAGATTCTGGCTGGTGAAAGAAATTTAAGGCAACGAAATGTCTTGCTATTGCTATTGCTACTGCTAAGTCACTTCAGTCATGTCCAACTCTGTGTGACCCCATAGACAGCAGCCCACCAGGCTCCCCCGTCCCTGGGATTCTCCAGGCAAGAACACTGGAGTGGGTTGCCATTTCCTTCTCCAGTGCATGAAAGTGAAAGTGAAAGTGAAGTCATTCAGTCATGTCCGACTCTTAGCGACCCCATGGACTGCAGCCTACCAGGCTCCTCTGTCCATGGGATTTTCCAGGCAAGAGTACTGGAGTGGGGTGCCATTGCCTTCTCCAGAGATGTCTTGAGACTCATTAAATCAGACTCTTCTTATTGCTTCCTCCTTGGCCCCAGACAGTGGGGATGAGACAAAGGGCTGAGCTACCTTCATGAGAGTCATCTGGCATTGAAACTCTGCTGCTCTCTGCTAAGGAGGAACAGGGGTAGGACCTTCAGAATCTTTAGGACCAATTTCTTTTTCCTAGTCTTCCACTGAGAATAGTTGCCTACAACATCTCCTCCTCCTCAACTCCCATCAAAGTATTAGTCATCTGGATGTACTTGATGTTATACTTCAGTTAGTGCAATGATTTTGGGTCCAGTGGGAAACTGGCAGTGTCTGACAAGAAATTTGTGAATAGACTGTTCTAGAATTGCAAAGCTATGAGGCCTTGAAGAGTCACCTGGTCTAGGCTGTCATGCCTTCAGCTTTTACCACAGGTAAAAACAGCCAGCTGAAGAATAAAAACAATGATATTGTAAAAGACATGGGGGAACTTATCAAACCAGTTCCAACACTCAACACTCAGGGCCCTGTGTTGCACAAGTCAAGGGGGTGATATTCACATAGATAAAACTGTGAGTGGAGCCCCCTAGAGGTGTGCAATGGAGCACTGTCACTAAAACTCATTAGACTGTCCTGGAAAGAAATTCCTGTTCATTTGAAAATGTTGGAAGTTATCAGATCAGTTTGTTTCTTCCCATGGTGATGAAGACAATAAGATGAACATATTCTTAAATCAAGAACAGAAAAAAATTGATTTGGGATAAAGATGTATCCAAGACACTCAATTATAGTACATAGATCACTCGGAAAGATATCACCTGTGGCCCACTATATACACGGGAAAGAAGATAAAATCAGACCCCCCAAATCACCCTTCTTGATGATCAATCTGCATCTGTCACATAGCCAGCCCAGGGCTAAGATGTCTAAGAGGGGCAGTGACCCCTGCCCTCGAGGTTTACAACCTAGCCAGGAAGACAAGACTGACATCCACAAAATAGCAGACAGGAGAACAGCAAAGACCTAGAATTTTTGTGTCAAAATAGGGTACAGTGCTCACATGTCCCAAGAGGTTGGCCCATGACCTCTGGGCCTAGAGGCCAGCCCTTAAGTCCTGTATCACAGTCCCTTCTCGACCAAACACAGCATCCTTGTAGAAGGTGGGGGATGTGTCTCCCTCAGTGCTACAGATTCCAGTGCTGTGGTCCAGGAGAGAAAAGGCCACTGAAGGTAGATGCTTTTAGAGGGAACAGACAGGAGACCGAACTTCTACAGTCTCCAATAAACCTGGCCCAGCCCTAAAGCCATGACAACCTGCCAGAATTATTAACTTTTAACTTTTCTGTTGCTGGGTTGTAAGAGGAAGAATAACTTTATATCATTTAATGCATAGCCAGGACCTTAAGTCAGAAGTCAGGGGATGACAGAAGCCACAAAGCACAGAGCTGAGACCACTGGGAAGATTAGTCCAGGAATAACCTCTCCCACCTGCTGTGATGCCAAGAGCTCCCCGACAGGCCCCCATGAAGCCAAAAGGGAGTGTAACTGGTAATGTCATTGATTCACAGATTCTACATATTAGTCTTAGCAGCCTTAAATAAAGCTCAGGCCAGAAACATTTATCTGGTTCACCCACCTGTTAGTCACCCATATGCCAGGCAGGTATTGTTAACAATCAGATCTGGCCCCTACCTCCTAGAACAATGCTGTCAAATAGAACTTCCTGCGATGACAGAGATGTTCTATACCTGCATCGTTTTTTTTCTTTAATATTTTTATTTTCTTTTTTTTAACCTTTCTATACTCCAAAGAATGTATTTGTGTTTTGGTTTCTTTGTCTTTCCATTGGAGAATGTATCCTATTTACATCTGATAAAATTACTAACATTATTGGGTTTAAATAGACCACTGTATTGTTTTCTGTTTGTCCCATATGTTCTTATGTTTCTTTAGCTATCTTTTTTGGCCTTTTCTGAATTAATCAATTATCACTCTCTTTTAAATACTATTACCTATGTATGTAGTTTCTCTTAGTTATTACCTTAGAGATTATAACATTCCCCCTTTACTCATCGGAATCTAGTTTAAAACTAGTCCTTTTACCATGACTTGACAAATGTATCTGCATTGTTGATAGCCACTAGCCTCATGTGTCTGCTGAGCACTTGATCTGTGGCTAATGTGACAGTGGAACTGAATTCTTAACTTCATTAAACTCTAATTATTATTTTTAAACAGCCCTAGGTGATTAATAGCTTGTGTGTGTGTGTGTGTGTGTGTGTGTGTGTGTGTGTTAGTTGCTCAATCATGGCCGACTCTGTGAACGTATGGACTGTAGCCTGCCAGGCTCCTCTGTCCATGGATTCTGAACAGCATATATCTAGACCGTGGCTGACTAGTGAAGAAAGGGATCCATACACATTTATCTCACACAGTGACAGGTGCTAGAATCAAGGGCAAATCTGAAGACTTGTTCTAAAAACAGTCTACAAATATGTGACATTTCACTGATTACAGTTTGTTTTCTGTAATCAAGTCAATCAGGAGCCAGCTTAGAAACACCAGTGTAATGCACACAGACTTCAGAGAATTGAAAAGGGCAACCAGGTATAAAAAATGCAACATTTACCAAGATTAAAATGAATCATCAGGAACAATTTGGCAGGACAAGGGCTGGGTGAAGGGGCTGCCATCATCCTGAGGCCAGATCAGAAGGGATATGAAAGTATCAGGAAAAGCCTGGGACTGGGCTTATGATCAGACAGCATCAAAACCCCAGCTCTACTTCTAGAAGGAGCTGTTCCCATGAGAGCCCTAGAATATCAACCTACGTGTCCTCATACCTCTCTGATGCTCATAAGAGGAACCTGTCTAAACCCTAATATACACAAGACCATATACCAATCACTGGCTGGCAGTTCAGAGGTTAAGCAGTAGAAAAAAATATCCTTTCATTGAAAAATTTATGAGATGGGTTCAAAAAATATATATAATCAAAAAGTTATGAGAGGGTTTAATTGAAAGCACAAGCTATGGTCAAGTTGGGCTTCCCACATGGCACTAGTGGTAAAGAACCTGCCTGCCAATGCAGGAGACATAAGAGACATGGATTCAATCCCTGGGTCAGGAAGATCCCCTGGAAGAGGGCATAGCAGCCCACTCCAGTATTCTTGCCTGGAGAATCCCATGGACAGAATCCCTGGTGGGCTACAGTCCATAGGGTCACAGAGTCAGACATGACTGGAAGTGACCTAGCATGCACAGCATGCATGGTCAAATTAGTTAATACATAGAGCCTCTGTTTTCTCATCTGTAAAATGGGGCAAAATCTATCTTAATTAGCACAGTTGTAACTATCACAGACATTTTCTATAAAATGCCTAGCAGAAGGGTTGGCATACATATGGTAGGTAGCCATAAATGTATAATAGCTCATTTTATTTTTTTTCTTGTTTGTTTTTTTTTAATTTTTTTCACTTTTTATTTATTTTTTTTACTTTACAAGTAGCTCATTTTATCATAGCATCATTCATAGTGAAGATGAATATAAAGGAATGACTGAAAGCAATTATTCTCATGTTCAGCCTTTTGTTTCATCTCTTAGCTGCAAGTTCTCTTGGCTTCAGTTTTCTCATGTGAAAAATATAAATAGTGGTAGTAACTTGCTAATTAGCTTATTAAAAGGTGTCATGTGTATTAAATGAGTTAGTATAAAGTGTTTGCACAACTGTCAGCACACAGCATGTACCTAATAAATGTGAGTTATTAGCTATTATGATAGTATAAGGAAAACTCATCCCAGATGCCTGATGTGATGGTTTATGCATCACTGTAACACACTATGAGGTGCCCAGGTTACACATTATTTCTTGGGTCTGTCTGTGAGGGTGTTTCCAGATGTCATTAGCATATAAATCAGTGGACTCAGTAGACTGCTGTTCCCAATGTGGGTGGGTATCATTCAATTTCTTCAGGGTCAGATGGTCTCTGGCCCTCAGACTGGAGCTGACACCTCAGCTGTCCTGGTTGTCAGGCCTTCAGCCATGGACCAAATTACACCATAGCTGTCCTGGTTCTCCAGTTTGCAGATGACAGATTGTGCAATTTCTCAGCCTCCATAATCATGTGAGCCAGTTCTTCATAATAATTACATTAATCAGGGGAGAATCAGTGGTGCATGGATGTAAATTGAACTGCTTGGAAATTTTGAGAGGAGACAGAATTGATAGATTTCTCTTTCTTGCTGTTTGATAGTCTTAGAGCTGGAAGCGATGGTGGGAGACTTCTCAAACTTCACACATCTCTCAGCCTGGGAGGCTGGTTTTCAGAGCGTGTCTTAGGAATAATCAAGCCCAATTCCCAAGGTGGGATTTCTTCAAGTGAACCAAGGCTGAAATCTTCAATAAACTTAGTGTGAGTGTCAGCACATAGTATATACCTAATAAAGTCTCTAGGTCAACAATGGGTGCCAGATCCGACCTCCCCCTTTCTCCTACTGGAAACAGAATAATCTACAGCAGAATTTGTGTTCCCCTCGCAGAAAAGTCTGGGGACAGGGCTGAGTTCAACACTCAACTCAAGCACGATTAAGCAAGGTAGCTTTACACAAGTAATTTAGTCTCTCTGAGCCTCGTTCTCCTCATCTATAAAATGGGGTTGACAACATATTCTTTGCTAAAGAATTTTGACAAGAACAGAATAAGGTAATTCTTATAAGGCCTTGCTGTCTTCATGGACTCCTTCAAAGTGATAGGCTTGGACTCCTCCCTGTGATTCAATCAATCATTTCCATGCCTTGTTGTTCAGTTGGGAGGTCATATCCAGCTCTTTGCGATCCCATGGACGGCAGCATGCCAGACTTCCCTGTCTTTCACTGTCTCCCAGAATTGGCTCGAATTCACGTACATTGAGTCTGCTATCTGGCAGGCATGGTTAACAGGCTTGTTTCATGGCTGTCTCAGTTTTGAGTTTCAGAAGAAAAGCTTCTGCTTACATAAGAGCAGAAAAGTTGCCTAGTAACTAGTTTTCTCATTTCTTACTTGACAGTACTTGGAACTGAGTGCATTTATTCAATTATAGTTCCCAAGAGCTCTCTCCACAGATTCACTATTTTTCTTATGGAAGATAGATAGATAGGTAGGACAGCCACTCAGCCCAATAAAGTGGATTTTCAGAAATTTAAAGTGTACCCACCAAAGAGAATGAGGCTTCAGATGATCCAATTCTAGTGTGCAGAAGAACCACATGGAAAGCTTATTAAAAACACGTACACTGGGAAGCCTTGTCCAGACATTCTAGTTAGTAAGTTTAATGTGATACCCAGGAATCCACATTTTAGCAAGCACCTTGGGGTTGCTGACAGATAATCCGTGTACGATACTTTGGAAAACACTACATTTTCCCCTTAGGTGGTGCTTGATTGCTCTTTAACTTCTCCCACCAACAAATAGGCATAATACTATGAATATGACGAAATACTCATAATGACTCTAATCAAACAGTTCATCTCAACTGAAAGAAGTTTAAGCAATAATGATTGTTGATTGCAGTTTATGAAGAATATTCCCTGAAGTTTGCAGGGAAGGCCCATAATGTTTTGGCAGATCAGGACACTTTAAAGATGCAAAAAATAAAAAAGTTTAAATCATTCTAGGAAATGGGTGAATAAATGTTTTGGATTTGAAATGTGAAATAAATGTGAAATCATTTCACAGGAGAAAATATGCAGTCTGAAATAAACTGGCCTGACACAAATCCTGATGAACCCCACCAAACCTACTATTCTCAAAAATTAAAAAAGGGAATTTTTATCACATCTCAAACCATGTGTTCCCAGATAAGCCATCAGAATCAGCAAGATCGTCTAAGAGCCTGTAGCAACCAAAAACTCATCAGAACTTCTCTTTCACACTGTATTCAGGGACAGGCAGTTTGACAGTTTCACAAAATGGTCTTTCTAGCCCCATCAGACACCTAAGGTCATTTCTGACTTCTTCTCTTTCTCCCCAAAATCTTCTATCAGAACAATTTTTCTCAAAATTTCTCTGTCTTTGCTTTTTTTTTTTTTTTTTTTTTTTTGTCTCTCTAGGCAGTAATCCATGTTGTCAACTCTAGAAAATAAGTCCAACCAAAAGGAAGAGAGAGAGAAAAAAAAAAAAACAACTAACACCTTGGGAGCCCAGGAAACATGTTATTAGGGAGAACAAGTGAAAGCATTGTCTCCCACAGGGAGCAGAAAACCATTCGAGTAGACTCGGCCGAGGCACAGCACTATTTTTTTCATGATGCCCCAGCAGGCCGTCATTCTCGTCAGAAACTATCCTAAGGATGCAAAGCCCTCCCTGGGCTCTGGAGAACACGGCCCTGGTCTTGCTTCTCTCACTGTGACAATCTCTGATGGGCAATAATCCCCGATCAGGGAGAGCTCCCATCAACGGAAAGAGCACAGCAGCCTGTCAAGACTGTTGCTATGGCCACCAAAGTGATTCTGAACTGAAACAGAGCATTCCAGGGATGTTTACCAATGGCTCAGGGCCAAAGGGGAATGCCTTCTCTGGTGGCTTGGTGATGGGAGCTGGCAAACCAGGAGAGAATTTCATAGCATGTTAACTTCACTAAGTGCCACAGCAGGAAAGAGAAAAAAATAAAGAGCAGGTCTAGTGTGAGATGCTAAAGATGTGAATGTGAGCATTAGGAAATATTTATATCCTCATTGTATTCTAAAATGGAATTAGTTAAAGCAAGATTTGCCTTTCCACAGGCTCTTCATGAAAGAATAAGTCCACACTCACTGTCTCCACTTTATATGCCACATCAAAGTCATAACTATAGTGGGACAAACTTATTTTAGTTATTTGTAATCTCCCACTACCCTGTAAGGAGATAGGTCTGGGTAACTTTAGTACTTTTCAACCAAGGGCAAAAGAAAAAAAAATCTTTTTTTTTTTTTTATAAAAAAAGAATAGACTTCTACTATGAAAATAGAATAAACTTTCACATCCTTGAAGACAACATTTAAGTGGTAGGAGGAAGGGAAATAGCAGCTGAGGAAGTCTTAAACAACTGTGTTTAAGAGAGAAGGGACAAGTTGGGAGTCCCAAAAATAATCCAGATGTAGACAAAGTGGCACTTGGAGAAGCAGAGGCTGAAAAGGAAAAAAAAAAAAAATCCCACAGGAGAAGATGTATCAGCCAGTGGTCAATGAGAAAGACATGCAAAAGGAAAATGGGAATTTTTGCTAGCATCATAAGAAATATACAAGGTAAACTCCTGTGTCTCTTCTATCTGTGAAATCTTCAATAAAACAAACATTGTTCTCTAATACTTTTTTGTGACTAGAAATGCTCTATTCTGCATCACAGATGGTACAAGAAGAAAAGAGAGTCACTAAATCATACATACGAGGAACCTCTTTTCCTCTTTAGGTAGAGGGTAAAAACAACTACTTAAGGCAAGCAGGAAAGGCGTGTGTTAAACTGCTCTGAAGAATGGGAGAAGTCACCAGCCTTTGATGGAGCCCAGTTGAAGTCTCAGCTGAGGCTGTGAGCCACTGAAAAGCAAGTCAAAGGAAAGGACAAACGGCAAATGCAGAAGAGGTCATGATCAGAAAGAGGAGTTTAAGCATTTAGAATTTATAATGTAAGTGTGGTGTGCTGGAATGAATCTACCCCCAAAAGACATCCACAGTCTAACCCCTGGTACCTGTGAGCAGGTTACTTTACATGGTGTGTGGGACTTTGCAGACGTAATTAAGTTAAGGATCTTGAAAGAGGGAGACTGTTGACCCATGGTATTCGGGAGAGACTATAAGAGGGAGGCAGGAGGATCAGAATGAGTAGTGGGGAAGGTAATGACAGAAGCAAGAGGTTGTAATGAGGTGAGGAAGGGGCCGCAAGCCAAGGAACAGAGGTGGCCTCTAGAAACTGAAAAAGGTAAAAGAACAGATTTCCCCTGAAGCATCCAGAAGGAAAGTGACCCCAAGGACACTCATTAGTCATGACCTCCAGAACTTGTTGTTTTAAATCACTGCATTTGTAGTGATTTGTTAGAGCGGCCTCAGGAAACTCATACATGGGAGACTGGTCATGGGAAAAGGTCACCAAAGTGAACCCCAATGAAGGAGTCTAGGAAAGGGAAGTCAAGAAGGTTAAGGGTCCATGAAGTTAAGATGTTCATCGTGACTTGCAACTAAAAATACCCTTCACATTGTGAGCTCAGTATATAACCAACAATTTCAGGAAGCACTGCTTCCCTATTTTCCTATTTAGGTGGCATTCTGATACATTCCGTTTTGTTTTAATCAATTTAAATCCTGGTTCTAAAACACTAAGCTGATTTCACATTCATGTAATGGATTACAACTTGCAGATCCAAAAACTGATATGGTGGGGAGAACTTGGACTTTATTGTTAAATCTGGATCTGAGTTCTTATTCTAGTTCTATGCTTTCTTCCTGTGTGACCTTGGTCAAAGTGGCTGACCAATGAGTCTCAGGTCATTCTTATGAGAAATGGAGAATGCCCAATTGCTAAAGCTGTTAAGAATGCATGAATTTTTGTGAGGAAACACCTATTACAATGGCTGGCATGTAGCATTAATTAAAAAATAGCAGCCTCTTGTAAAATCAGAGAAGCTTATCCTAAGATACTTCAAGGGTCAATTTTTCAGCAGATACTAGAATTGCTTCCTCACCTCCACTCATTTACACCATAAATGTTTTTCTAATGAGGAAAGATAGTTCTCAAGGCATTCACTATTGCTAAACTAATTATTAAAAATCTCTTTCCTTTATGGTGTGTGTGCCATAACTTCCATTCATCATCTTAGTTCTGCCTTGTGGAGCTATACCAGAATATGTCTAATATCTTTTATACATAAAAGATGCTTGCTCCTTGGAAGAAAAGCTATCACAAACCTAGATTGCATATTAAAAGGCAGAGACATCACTTTCGGCAATAAAGGTATGTATTGTCAAAGCTATGGTTTTTCCAGTAGTCATGTACAGATGTGAGAGTTGAACCATAAAGAAGCCTGAGCAACAAAAAAGTGATGCTTTTGAACTGTGGTGTGAAACAAGGGACTCTTGAGAGTTCTTTGACTGCAAGGAGATTGAACTAGTCCATCCTAAAGGCAGTCAACCCTGTATATTCACTGGAAGGACTGATTCTGAAGCTCCAATACTTTGGCCACCTGATGCTAAGAGCTGACTCATTCAAAAAGACTCTGATGCTGGGAAAGATTGAGGGCCACAGGAGAAGGGGGTGACAGAGGATGAGATGGTTGGATGACATCACTGACTCAATGGACATGAGTTTGAGCAAACTCTAGGAGATAGTGAAGGACAGGGAAGCCTGGCGTGCTGCAGTTCATGAGGTCTCAAAGAGTTGAACATGACTTAGCGACTGAACAACAACAACAAAATATATAATATCTACTTAAGTATACTGGATAATATTTATCATGCACCACTAAGACTGGTTCCAAATAGGAAAAGGAGTACGTCAAGGCTGTATATTGTCACCCTGCTTACTTAACTTATATGCAGAGTACATCATGAGAAATGCTGGACTGGAAGAAGCACAGGCTGGAATCAAGATTGCTGGGAGAAATATCAATAACCTCAGATATGCAGATGACACCACCCTTATGGCAGAAAGCGAAGAGGAACTAAAAAGCCTCTTGATCAAAGTGAAAGTGGAGAGTGAAAAAGTTGGCTTAAAGGTCAATATTCAGAAAACAAAGATCATGGCATCCGGTCCCATCACTTCATGGGAAATAGATGGAGAAACAGTGGAAACAGTGTCAGACTTTATTTTTCTGGGCTCCAAAATCACTGCAGATGGTGACTGCAGCCATGAAATTAAAAGACGCTTACTCCTCGGAAGGAAAGTGATGACCAACCTAGATAGCAATATTGAAAAGCAGAGACATTACTTCGCCACCAAAGGTTTGTCTAGTCAAGGCTATTTTTTCCTGTGGTCATGTATGGATGTGAGAGTTGGACTGTGAAGAAGGCTGAGTGCCAAAGAATTGATGCTTTTGAACTGTAGTGTTGGAGAAGACTCTTGAGAGTCCCTTGGACTGCAAGGAGATCTAACCAGTCCATTCTGAAGGAGATTAGCCCTGGGATTTCTTTGGAAGGAATGATGCTGAAGCTGAAACTCCAGTACTTCGGCCACCTCATGCGAAGAGTTGACTCATTGGAGAAGACTCTGATGCTGGGAGGGATTGGGGGCAGGAGGAGAAGGGGACAGCAGAGGATGAGATGGCTGGATGGCATCACTGACTCAATGGACGTGAGTCTGGGTGAACTCCGGGAGTTGGTGATGGACAGGGAGGCCTGGTGTGCTGCGATTCATGGGGTCGCAAAGAGTCGGACACGACTGAGCGACTCAACTGAATTGACTGAAGATTTCTATTTTCAGCCTAAATATTTGCACTTCCTTCAACCATTTTTTATTTCTTATTGTGCTAATCCTTCAGCAACCTGGTTAAGCTCCTGGAAATAGTACTACAGTTTGTCAATTTCTCTCTAAAAATCACACCAGAATTGGACATTGAGATCCCAGCACTTCAAGGCCATCAACTTTGGAGAAATGAAATAGTGGGAAAAGTATATGTATTTTCTCCCTTCACAATAATCAAATTCTTCAGGGGGAAATTGATGAGGCAAAAATGTGATCTAATAAGGACTTATTCCTTTTACTAGGGCTTAAAGAAATGATCTATTTTTTCCAGGGAGTTAAATGAAAGGCTGGGAAACAGGCTTCAGAATTGGGGGAACACAGTAATAACACTGAGGACAAAATGTCTCAGTACTCCCTGAAGTTCAATAATTTTTTTTCTTAAACACGGCCCTGAGTTGACTAGACATCTTCTTCATTAGAGTTCGATTTCCCTGACATTCTGACCCTTATTTCAGCATTGAGGTACAGATGACCAGTAAACAGTGTATGGCAGTGCTGTTTGGAATATGAACAGACCACATCAAAACTAGCCCTCTGTAAAAACAGTTTCAATTTCTCTGCAAAATGTGCAGGCAATGCCTCGATGCTGCTGCATGGTCTAAGAGTACAGTGAGCTGGCTTCCCCCGCCCCCTCCACTGCATTGCAGGCAGATTCTTTACCAACTGAGCTATCAGGAAAGCCCTTCAATGTTTTACTTAGAAGAATTTCAAAAGTACAAAAAACTCAAAGAACAGTAAAATAAACATCCATACAGTTGCACTTGGATTTAAAAAATACTAACATTCTGCCACTTTTGAAATATATAGGCTGTACTATTTGAAAAGTAACTTGCAGACAGGATGGCAATTCAGCTTTAAATACATGAGCAAGCCTGTCCTAAGAAGCAGGTACTCTTTCTACATAACCACAGGTCCATGACCTCACCTAAGAATTCACAATCATTGTACATAATCCTAATTTCATTCCATGTTCAAATTTCCCATATTGTTCCCTCCAAAATCTTTTAGAGTTATTTATTGTTTCTTTATTTCTTTGTTTGTGATCTAGAACTAGTTGAGTTTAATACAATGCATTTTGGTTGTTTTATATTAAATTTTTTAAAAAAGTAATGTACCTCAAGCACACAAGTTTACAAAGTGGAATATTTTTAAAGCCTGTTATGAAAAGCAATAATACTTTGTTCTACCTCTCCCAGTCCCCAAAGGTAATGATTCTTGACTTTTTAACCTTATTCTTCTGTAAATTATCTCTATGTTTTCTCAGTAACATGCTGTTATTTTTAAAAATCAGTTTTAGGCATTGCCTGCTATAATAGATGAGGACTGGCTTCCTTACATAAAGCCCATGCCATTTTCTCAATATCATTACTTCTGTCAAACCAATAGAGATGACTGTTACTTAGTCACTATGTAGTGTCTGACTCTTTTGTGACCCATGGACTATATGGCTCATCAGGCTCCTCTGTCCATGGGATTTTCCAGGCAAGAATACTGGAATGGGTTGCCATTTCCTTCTCCAGGGGATCTTCCCATCCAGGAATTAAACCCGTGACTCCTGCACTGCGGGTGGTTCTTTACCACTGAGCCACCAGGGAAGCCACATAGATAACTGTAGTTCCATTTCTAAAACAACGTAAAGGCAAACCTGAAACTCAGCCAGTAGACACTGATACAGCTTACTGACCAGTATCTACTCTGTTAGGTTGGTCTCCAAGCCATACAAGGTACTAGTATTTCCTTTAGGTACAGCCATACTTTTCTTATTGTGCTAGCTTCCTGTTATAATGGACTTCCCTGGTGGCTCAGACGGTAAAGCGTCTGTCTACGATGTGGGAGACCCGGGTTCAATCTCTGGGTTGGGAAGATCCCTTGGAGAAGGAAATGGCAATCCACTCCAGCACTATTGCCTGGAAAATCCCATGGACAGAGGAGCCTGGTAGGCTACAGTCCATGGGGTCGCAAAGAGTCGGACACGACTGAGCGACTTCACGTTCACGTTCCTGTTATAATAATCCATTATTTTTAAATCCCCAATGTATAAGGCACTGTTCTATGAACTCCTGTTTTTCCCTGGACATATCCCCTGGAGCTCTCCATCTCTCTGCCGTTCAGTCGCTCAGTCGTGTCTGACTCTTTGCCACCCATGGACTGCAGCATACCAGGCCTCCCTGTCTATCACCAACTGCTGGAGTTTTCTCAAACTCATGTCCATTGAGTCAGTGATGCCATCCAACCATCTCATCCTCTGTCGTCCCCCTCTCCTCCCGCCTTCAATCTTTCACAGAATGAGGGTCTTTTCAAATGAGGTGGCCAAAGTATTGGAGTTTCAGTTTCAGCATCAGTCCTTCCAATGAATATTCAGGACTGATTTCCTTTAGGATGGACTGGTTCGATCTTCTTGCTGTCCAGGGAACTCTCAAGAGTCTGCTCCTGCCTAGAGGTTCACAGTTTCGCTCTGGTCTATGTATGCTATGCAGGGACTTCCCTTGATCATACCTCTAAGTTAGAGCCACTGATTTTTTGGTTTTCACACTTTAATATTTCTTCTAGCATCCATTTTGCCTATGCTATTTGAAAATTTTCAAATTTATATGCCTTTGAGTGAATCTTCTCTCATTCATTGTATGGGACACTCAGTGTTCTGTCTCACTCTGGTTACTTCATTTTTCAGCTCTTCAGTTATGAAAAATACTCTTGGATGTTGGACCTTCTGGATTGCTCCTCCATTTTCCTTATTTTTTCTCCCATCTTTTCTAACTCTTAGTCTTCTTTATTAATTTTGTGGGAGATGATCTTGACTTTATCTTCCAATGTTTCCATTGATTTATTATAAATTGCATCAATCTTTTTTTTCTCATTCCTGGCCTCTAGCTGTTCCTTTTTCACAGTATCACTTTCTTGTTCTATGGGCACAATCAACTCTAAAGTACTTCTGAGGACTCTATAGGTTTTATGGCTTGCCTATTGGTTTGTTGTATTCCTTCATGTTTTTCTTCAAAGTTAATTTTTCCTGTTTACACTGCTCTATTGCTTTCTTCGGGGGCTGCTGTCTATGGGGTCACACAGAGTCGGACACAACTGAAGTGACTTAGCAGCAGCAGCATTGCTTTCTTATTGAAAGCTTTCCTAAAATGTCTTGACTTGCTTGCTTATCCATCCACATTTATGAGGGAGTGCTGAAAAGCTGGTGAAGTGTTTTGTGTATGTATGGAGGACTTTTGGCTGTTTAAGTGAGGGGTCTGATAGGTGCCTAATCCGTGTGGCTGGAGGCTTTCCTAAATGCCAGAATGTAATGGTCATTTGGGGGAGAACCATTTAATTCATTCAGAGAAGAAAAGTCTAGCCTATGGCTTAGGGGACAGACATCTCCCTGCAGTAATTCTGCTTAGAAGCCGAAAATCATTCTATTTTCAGCCCCATGCCTTCATCCTCCCTGCCCTCCACATATCCAGAACTTCTAGGTCCCAAAATGCTTTGTGGTCAAATCAACTTCCTTCTTGTCTATATCCCACCTGTATGTACAGTCTGGGGTCAGGCTCACTTGGCACGAAATATCAGTTATTACTTGTCCCACTTTCCATTCTCTGGAATTTTGTCTAAATATCATATCCTAAGAGAACTCCTCTCTTTTTCTCCATTATTATTAGGAAGGAAAGGAAACCTATTGTTCCACTTGTCATCTTTGACAACTTTTTGATGGTTCCAAGAACATTCAAAATAAAATTAATTAGATTAATAAGACATACTTCTAACAGATTTAAATAAACAATGAATTAAACCTTCACACCAACATCAAAGAGATTATAACACTGAAATTCACCCTTTTTTTAACTCAGAAAAATAAGTCTACTTTTCTTTCAATTTGCCATTTGAAACTATTTATATCTCAAATAATTCATAATAGAGAAATGATAAGCGGCATAAAACATTTAAAAAATCCCTACCAAAAGAATAATTATACATTAAATAGAATAATTTTACACTAAAATAACATGGCATTCTTATCAAACTCTATGCAGCACAAACAATTTACTTAATTCTGGAAAGCATGTGCTGAATTCTATAGAACTTTCTGAAGCACCTAAGTGACAGCTAAAGTTTACTCATCATTTGTGATCTTGCAGTAACCTTAACCTTGATGAGGGTGATATTCTTGGAGATGAATTGGCCTGAAACAAATGTCAATCTGTCTGACAATTTATGACCTACCAAATTACTAATGATAGTAATTGTAAGCAAAGTACAAAGGTATAATCAAGAATTTCTGATCACAGCAAAAACACCAAAATAAGGGTTATTTTCTCTTCTATACCTTTTCTATAATTCCCAAAGTGGCTACATTTGATATACTATACATGCGTGCATGTGTGTTTGTGTGCACGTATATATATATGTGTGTGTGTGTGTGTGTGTGTGTGTGGTGTGTGTGTGTATATATTAAACACATATATACATTTGATATATATTTCTCATATAAAAAAACAATTATTTTTAAACTTTACCAGGGGTTATCTCTATGTGACACACTTATTTAATAAAATTAAAAGTACAAACTTGTTTCCCTGGAAGAAGAATTACAGGAAATGTAGGTGAACATTCTTCACTCCAGGAAGTGGCACTGAACTCCCCCTATCCTAACCCTACCTTTAGCGTAGCCTGTGTTTGGTGACTTGGTTCCCTAGAAAGGGGTACTGAAAGGGAAGAAAAAACAGGAACTTTACAATGAGGACTCACGGGGAATCAGCGCTCCTCCACCAGGCAATGAAGGACAGCATCATCAGTGACTACTTACATGACAGCTTATGCCCCTGATACGAGGTCACAAGAAGGGCACTTTATCTCTTTGTTGTGGCCTTCCCCAAAACCCAGTCTGCTGCTGCTGCTAAGTTGCTTCAGTCGTGTCCAACTCTGTGCGACCCCGTAGACGGCAGCCCACCAGGCTCCTCCGTCCCTGGGATTCTCCAGGCAAGAATGCTGGAGTGGGTTGCCATTTTCTTCTCCAATGCATGAAAAGTGAAAGTGAAGTTGCTCAGTTGTGTCCGACTCTTCGAGACCCCATCAGATCAGATCAGATCAGATCAGTCACTCAGTCGTGTCCGACTCTTTGCGACCCCATGAATCGCAGCACACCAGGCCTCCCTGTCCATCACCAACTCCCGGAGTTCACCCAGACTCACGTTCATCGAGTCAGTGATGCCATCCAGCCATCTCATCCTCTGTCGTCCCCTTCTCCTCCTGCCTCCAATCCCTCCCAGCATCAGAGTCTTCTCCAATGAGTCAACTCTTTGCATGAGGTGGCCAAAGTACTGGAGTTTCAGCTTGAGCATCATTCCTTCCAAAGAAATTCCAGGATTGATCTCCTTCAGAATGGACTGGTTGGATCTTCTTGCAGTCCAAGGGACTCTCAAGAGTCTTCTCCAACACCACAGTTCAAAAGCATCAATTCTTCGGCGCTCAGCCTTCTTCACAGTCCAGCTCTCACATCCATACATGACCACAGGAAAGACCATAGCCTTGACTAGGCGAACCTTTGTTGGTAAAGTAATGTCTCTGCTTTTGAATATGCTATCTAGGTTGGTCATAACTTTCCTTCCAAGGAGTAAGCGTCTTTTAATTTCATGACTGCAGTCACCATCTGCAGTGATTTTGGAGCCCAGAAAAACAAAGTCTGACACTGTTTCCACTGTTTCCCCATCTATTTCCCATGTAGTGATGGGACCAGATGCCATGATCTTCGTTTTCTGAATGTTGAGCTTTAAGCCAACCTTTTCACTCTCCACTTTCACTTTCATCAAGAGGCTTTTTAGCCCCTCTTCACTTTCTGCTGTAAGAGTCGTGTCATCTGCATATCTGAGGTTATTGATATTTCTCCCAGCAATCTTGATTCCAACTTGTGTTTCTTCCAGACTAACTTGGCAACTTTTCTGCAAATCTAAAACTGCTCTAAAATAAAGTATATCTTTTTAAAAATCACAAACAACTGTGTTATAATTGACGGAAGGTGAATCCTAATCAATATCTGGGAAGAGAAATTAAAATTTTCTGTAAAGTTGGGCAATTCCTCTGTCGATATGGTCCCATCCTGTAACAGTCAGGCAGACACTCTCACTTCAGAGGAAGAAAGAAAGGACAGACTCTGCATTTTAGGAAATTATGGATCAAGATGCTCAGAGGTGCACACTTTTGATCCCAAATTCCAATCCTCTGGAGAAGGAAATGGCATTCCATTCCAGTATTCTTGCCTGGGAAATCCCACGGACAGAGGAGCTTGGGAGGCTACAGTCCATGGCATTGAAATAGTCAGACGTGACTTAGCAACTAAACCACCACCATTGTCACTTATAAAAGTATTTCCTAAATGACTGGTTCAGGACTTCTCTGGCAGACCAGTGGTTAAGATTCTGTGCTTCCAATGTAAAGGATATGGGTGCAACTCTTGGTCAGGGAACTAAGATCCTACATGTCACATGGTGTGGTTAAAAAAAAAAAAAGAAGAAGAAAAAGAGCTTCATTTTCTCAATAACTCATTTAAATAAGGAAAACACTTTGTGCACAAAGATATCCATTACCCCATTATTTATAATGATGAGTAATAAGATACAACCCAAATGATGATAACAGAGGACTGGGAAGTAAATTGTATAGCATGTACAGAATGGGACACTATGCAGCAAATAATGTGTTAGGTTTTCAATGATACCAAAAATTATCATTATATGAGATTAAATGAAAGAATACAAAATTGTACATTCAGCACGCTTTCAATTATGTAGAAATATAGAGAAAATACAGGAAAGAAATACATCTTTTAATGTCAATCACAGTCATTCCTGACTAGGTGGATAATGGTTATTTTCTCTTTTATATTTTTGCTGAAAGCTCTGAATTTGCCACATTGGATATATTATTTCATGTATGGTAAAATAAAGTGATCTTCAAAACATTTGCTAGTGTTTTCCTTCATGTGATTCAATTACACATAATTTTTATTTTCCTCATTGGGCCTTTCTGAATTTTTCTAATCTCTATATTTGCACGTGACACTTCAAAAACCAGATAGAAAGTATAAAATGTTTTATTATACTCTGTAAATACAATGGATTGAGTGGTAACATACATTTTAGCTAAGGAAAAAAATTTTACAGATCTTGAGTTCTTAAAAGCACCCTCACCCTCACCCTAACTTATACACAGAGTATAATGCTTGGGGATATTTAATTAACAAGCATGATTTTAATTGAAGTGCTTTTAAAATACATTCTGTTCCTGATATCAGTCATCAGTTTGTCCAATTACATTGCTAATTGCAGGTCCACAGGTGAAGTGGCTGGGAGAAAGGAAGAGCGGGTAGGGCTGGAGAACCTGAATGTACACCGAGAAGAAGACAAGAGGGAAAAGACAAACACACCAGAAAAGAAGAGAAGGGGAAAGAAGTACAGAGAAAGAGGGAAAGAAAAGAGTGGGAAGCATGGAAGAAGACGAGAAATAAAGAGCGAAACGTGTACCGCTCTCAAATCTAGGAACTGGGAAAACACCTGAAATAAATTCACTAAAAGGCAATAAGAATACAGGCTTAGAAATGTCCTTAAGTCAGTAGATAAAGCAACAGGGTTTATCAGGTACCAATTATGTTTAAAAACATTGAATGGCAATGAGAAAACCTCCTGCGAGGTGACTGTGCACGCCTGTGCAGAAGCGGTGCGTGACACGAGACACACGGGCTGTCCCCATGTTGTCCTCCGAGTGGCTTGTCCTGCCCAGTAATGCGGCTCCAGGCCTCTCGCCCACCTCCACTTCCTCTGTTTCACTTGTTTACCTCACAACACAATAGGGAGAAGTGTAGCTAATTTTTGAAAAGCCACTCTCTAAAGCTGGAGGGGAGCTATTGAAGACAATTGTTAGCCACAAGGAAATAACACCAGTAAGCTGTTGGAGACTTTGGGTGATCAAAAATCATCATTTTCAAAGTCCTTCTGATCCATGAAGAAAGGGAAATTCTTATTCACTAAGTATTTTCTGGGTGTTTCACTTGCCAAGGTACTAGTTTTCAATCATATTTAATTGATGCAGGAGAATTGTACATTGCCTGCTTTATTATTTTCAGTACATTGAAAAAGGAAAATGCAATTACTGGACAGCATACAATCATGCTTCCTTTACAGGGTTTATGGGTTCATGTCATTCTGACTAATTTAAAAGAGTTTTTAAATGTCTGTGCTTTTCATTTTATAACATACTGTGGGTTTTAGTTATAATTCAAGTGTTCCTCATGAGAAAATAGAATGCCACTTATTACCATGTTCAGGAACATTTAGTGGTGCAATAAAAAACTACCCAAGTTATATACTATATAAAATGTGTACTGTTTGAAAGAAGACAACAAGAAAATAAAATAATACATGGGTGGTAGGCAAAATAATGCCCCCAAAAGATATCCACATCCTAACTCCCAGAAACTGTGAATGTGTAGATTATACAGCAAAGGTTAAGACTGCAGATGGAATTAACGTTGCTAACCATCTGACCTTGCATTTGGAAAATTAGCCTGGATTATCAAAGCTCAACATTCAGAAAACAAAGATCATGGCATCCGGTCCCATCACTTCATGGGAAATAGATGGGGAAACTGTGGAAACAGTGTCAGACTTTATTTTTCTGGGCTCCAAAATCACTGCAGATGTTGACTGCAGCCATGAAATTAAAAGACGCTTACTCTTTGGAAGGAAAGTGATGACCAACCTAAATAGCATATTCAAAAGCAGAGACATTACTTTGCCAACAAATGTCCGTCTAGTCAAGGCTATGGTTTTTCCTGTGGTCATGTATGGATGTGAGAGCTGGACTGTGAAGAAGGCTGAGCGCAGAAGAATTGATGCTTTTGAACTGTGGTGTTGGAGTAGACTCTTGAGAGTCCCTTGGACTGCAAGGAGATCCAACCAGTCCATTCTGAAGGAGATCAGCTCTGGGATTTCTTTGGAAGGAATGATGCTAAAGCTGAAAGTCCAGTACTTTGCCCACCTCATGCGAAGAGTTGACTTATTGGAGAAGGCTCTGATGCTGCGAGGGATTGGGGGCAAGAGGAGAAGGGGACGACAGAGGATGAGATGGCTGGATGGCATCACTGACTCGATGGATGTGTGTCTGAGTGACCTCTGGGAGTTGGTGATGGACAGGGAGGCCTGGCATGCTGCGATTCATGGGGTTGCAAAGAGTTGGACACGACTGAGCGACTGATCTGATCTAATCTGATCTGATCCAGGTGAAACTGATGTAATCCAAAGGATTATTTTAAGCAGAAGAGAGAGGTATAACTAGAGAGACGGCAATGTGAAAAAGACCCGGCCCCATGTTGCTGACTTTGAAGACAGAGAAATGGAGCCATGAGCCACGAATGCAAGTGACCTGTAGAAACTGGAAAAAGCAAGGAACTGATTTATCCTCAAGTCTCTGGAAGGAATGCAATCTGGTTGATGCCTTGACACTGAGAACCATTTCAAACTATTGACCTCCAGAACTATAAGATGAGAACTGTAAGATGAGAAATGTGTGTTGCTTTAGAACACACAGCCTATGATAACTCATTAAAAAGCAACAAGAAACTAATACAATACAGGTACATACCTATATGCGAAGTCACTTCAGTCATGTCTGACTCTGCAACCCCATGCACAGTAGCGCACAAAGCTCCTCTGTTCATGGGATTCTCTAGGTAAGAATACTGGAGTAGGTTGCCATTTCCTTCTCTACAAAATCTTCCTGACTCAGGGGTCAAACCCACATCTCTTTTATCTCCTGAATTGGCAAGGGGGTTCTTTATCCCTAGTGCCACCTGGGAAGCCCCATAGTTACATACATCAAGTGCCAAAGGAGAGGCTGCCAGCTAGAATTAGCATGCCAACTCCAAATAAAAGATTACCTAAACTCTGATGGAAGCAAGTACTTAACCCTGAGATTGATGGAAAGAGCTTACTTTGCTCCCTGGAAATTTTAGTTGCTTGATCCAGACTGAAGTGTTTGTAAGAAGCTAGAATGAGGCCATTGTATTCACCTTAAATCAATGATAGTGACAGGAATATCTCAGTCCCCAGAGTTTTTGCAAATCAGCACAAAGAAAATGTCAAGCTTGTTAAGACTGAAAACACAGTTTCTCTGCTGCTGCTGCTGCTAAGGCACTTCAGTCATGTCCGACGCTGTGCGACCCCATAGATGGCAGCCCACCAGGCTCCTCCGTCCATGGGATTTTCCAGGCAAGAGTACTGGAGTGGGTTGCCATTGCCTTCTCGACACAGTTTCTCTACTGGGAAGAAAAATTAGAGACAGCATTCAGATACTTTGTTGTCTTTCTAGAAATCTTAACATATGATCTAGGACTCTGAGATGGAATGCAAGAGGTGAAAAAGAATGACACAGGAAGCTGGTCTAGCAATTAGGAGATGCGGTGTTACCTTGGTATGTGAGCTTACGCAGTCATGGAATCTCTTGGATCTCAAGTTTTGCAAATGAAAAGTGAAAATGATAATACCTGTCCTGCCTTCTTCCCATGAATATCGTGAAAGGCAAACAAAACTATATGAAGCTGCAAGTAATACATACACACACACACTCACACACACACACACACACACACATATCCTTCTAACATTTTAAGCTTAATAATTTCAATCATTTGTTTTGCTGCAAATTACAATTATGCTTTAGTAACATAGTTGTCTTTCAAATAAACTCATGCCTGGAGCTTGTGGCTGATTGCTGTCTTTTGTTTTTTTAATAATGTGACAGTCTATCTGACACAAAGTCTCATCTATGGAAAGCATGAGCTCATGGTTTTAAACATGGCTTCATTCCAAAGGCTCCAAACACAACAATCTGTTAAACCTCAAGGGCATTAGAGAGGAAATGGCCTTTCTGTACTGGGTCCTGGTTGTTTCCAATTATGAACTTAGCACTAGAAAATGTGAAATCTGTGGGGAGCAAGAGAGCCTGTTCAGATCAAGTGTTAACCTTCCTGGAACCCACTGGGAAATTGTGGGGACATTGCTGGATCCTGTCTCACCATTTTTTAATTGGTAACTTGCACATTGTTTGGGAGAAGAAGGAGTTTTCAACTGCCTGTGATTCTCCCAGGATATATTAGGAAATCTAAGTCTAAGTCAGTCCAGCTTTCACTGATTCTATGTCTACAGCTTATCGGGAGGTGGGGGGGTGGATGCAGCAATGTAACAATTGATTTATAAAGTGTTTCTCAAACCAGTCTGAAATGTACATTGAAAAAAATTCAGGGGTCTAAGCACATAGTCAGTTCTGGATTAGACCCAGGCAGGATGATTAAAATAAAGTTATTTCAGGGTCCCTGCCCTCAAATTGCATTCTTATTCTCTTTCCCCTGACAAATGTGCACTTCTGATGTCATCTAGAAAGTCCTTTCCTGACCATGCAAACAAAAGCAGAGCTCCCATCCCACCACTCCCTGTCCACCCTACGTCCTTTATTTTTCTACAAAGCACTTATTACATACCCTTTATAGGCATATATTTCCCAGTTTGTTTTTGTCTAACATCACTCTCCACACTAGAATCCAGTCCCATGATGGAAGGAGTTTGTATCTATTGTGTTCACTGTACATCTCCATTGCTTGGAATACAACTCAACACATGGTAGGTGTTCCACATATATCTGCTCAGTGATGAATGTTGACTAATTGATGCCTAAAATCCACAGTTAGATCTTTACTCCTTTGACTTAAGGTAAATGACTTTGGAAGCAGTATCTTAGTAAAGTTGTTCAATCTGTATGAATGAGTGGGTCTCACTCCTTTTCTGGGAACAGAGGTTGATAAACCAGAGAAAAACTATAAGCCTCAGTATCCAAGTGGAGAGGCATTCACTGAGACATTAATTGTACCATTCTAAAGATATTAGGGAAGGAAATGGCAACCCACTCCAGTATTCTTGCCTGGAGAATCCCAGGGACCGAGGAGCCAGGTGGGCTGCCATCCATGGGGTCACACAGAGTCAGGCATGACTGAAGCAATGCAGCAGCAGCAAAGATATTATGTGGCTTCCCTGGTGGCTCATTGGTAAAGAATCTGCCTGTCAATGTAGGAGATGTGGGTTCCATCTCTGGGTTAGGAAGATCCCCTGGAGAAGGAACTGGCAACCCATGCCAGTATTCTTGCCCAGGAAATCCCATAGACAGAGGAGTCTGGTAGGCTACAATCCATGGGATCCTAAAAAGTCAGACATGACTTTGCCACTAAACAGCAAAATTATTCCTCTTTCTTACTTTTGTGTGTATTCTAAATCTAACATGAGTAATTTGATTATTAAAAATTTTAACTAAAAAAAGAAATATCTCGAATAGGTACAAAAGGGCTTCTGGTTTCTGGCTCCGCATAAAAGGAGTTTGAAAGTCACCACTCCATCCTAACACATAAAATGCTGAACAGACTGAAAAATCAACAACTCTTCTTGGATCCATAAAAGAAGGAAGGACACAGAGCAAACCACTGATTCTAAGACTGAAGGGACAGATGGTGAATACAGGAAGAAGCTGCTTAACAGAGCAGAGGCTCATGGGTGGAAACCACTAGGGGACCCAGTGCTGTGGTAGAAAAACCTAAACTGTGATTGTTGAATTGCTGGAGGCTCAGGTGGACAACTCTAAGAGTTAACTGTAGGGGGATCCAATTACAGAAAAGTGTGAAATTGTTAGTCACTCATTCATCTCAGACTCTGCAACCTCGTGGACTGTAGCCCGCAGGCTCCTCTGTCCATGGGCTTTTCCAAGCAAGCATGCTGAAGTGGGTTGCCATTCCCTTCTCCAGGGGGTCTTCCCAACCAAGAGATCAAACCTGAGTCTCCTGCATTGCTGACAGTTTCAATCAAAATTCTAGGAGGTTATATTTATGTAAATCAACAAACTGATTTTGAAGTTTATATAGAGAGGCAAAAGACCCAGAAGAGCCAACGCAATATTGAAGAAGAAAGGATGTATGGCAAAACCAATACAATATTGTAAAGTAATTAACCTCCAATTCAAATAAATAAATTTATATTAAAAAAATAGTTGGAGGAGTTGACACTACACAACTACACTAGTCAAGATAATGTAGTACTATAAAAGAAGAGACAGTTAATGGAACAAAACAGAGAACCCGGGAACAGACCCACATAAATAGTCAACCAATCTTTAACAAAGAAGTAAAGGTAATCTTTTCAATAAATGGTACTGCTGGACACTGGCCTTATATCCTTCACAAAAACTGACTCAAAATATATAATGGACATAAATTAAAACGCATAACTATAAAATTCTTAGAAAATAACCAAGGAGAAAACTTAGATTACCTTGGGTATGATGAGGACTTTTTAGATATAATGTAAAGGCATGATCCAAGAAATAACTGATGAGCTGATCTTCATTAAAAATTTCTACTTTTCAAAAAAAAAAAGCCAATGTCAAGAAAATGAGAAAAGAAGCTACAGACTGGGAGAAAATATTGTAAAAGATACATCTGCTAAAAGATTGTTATCAAAAATATACAAAGAACTCTTATGACTTAATTTTTTAAAAAAATCTGATTTAAAAATGGGCCAAAGATCGTAACAGAAATCTCCAAAAAAGATATATAATGTAAAATAATCATATGAAAAGATGTTTCCCATCATATGTCGTTACAGAAATGCAAATTAAAACAACGAAATATCACTGCACACCTATTAGAATGGCCAAAATCTGGAACACTGACAACATCAAATGCTGATGAGCACGTGAAGCAACAGAAATTAATTACTTCATTCTTGGCATTTTCCCTGGTAGTTTAGTTGGTAAAGACTCCGCCTTCAGTGGGGCAGACCCTGGTTCAATTCCTGGGTTGGGAACATCCCCTGGAGAAGGGAAAAGCTACCTACTCCAGTATTCTGGCCTGGAGAATTCCATGGACAGTCCATGGGATCGCTAAGAGTTGGACACGACTGAGTGACTTTCACTTTCATTTAATGGTAGAGATACAGAATGGTCCAGTAACTGTGAAAGACAGTTTGGTTGTTTGGTGGTACCTTATAATACTTAAACATACGTTTACCATACAATCCAGCAATCACACTCTTTGTTATTAGCCCAAAGGAACTGTAAACTTATGTCCACGCAAAAACCCGCACACGGGTGCTTATAGCAGCTGTATTCATAATTGCCCAAACTTGGGGTGCAGCCAAGATGTATTTTAGTAGATGAATGGATAAGCAAACTGTTGTCCATCCAGACAATGAAATATTATTCAAAATAAAAAAGAAATGAACTATCAAGCCATGAAAAGACATGGAATAAACTTAAAAGGATATTACTAAGTGGAAAAAAATCAGAAAAGGCTATAGGCATGATTCCAACTATATGAAATTTTGGAAAAGGCAAATCTATGGAGATAATAATATAATCAGTGGTTTCCAGAGACTGGGAGTTGGGGGTGAGTTGAATAGGTGGAACACAGAGGATTTTTAGGGCAGTGAAAATTCTCTGCAGGATAACATAAGGGTGTACCTGTACATGTCATTATATATTTGTCCAAATCCGTGGAATGTACAAAACAAATAATGAACCCAAAGGTAAAAACAGTGAAGACTTCCCTAGAGGTCCACTGGTTGAGAATTCACCTTCCAGTGCAGGGGGCATGGATTCAACCCCTGGTGGGGGACTAAGATCCCACTTGCAACATGGCATGACCAAGAAATGGCAAAACCAATACAATATTGTAAAGTTAAAAAATTAAATTTAATTTAATTTAAAAAAAAAAACAACTGTGGCCTTTGGGCCAATATGATTGCCAATATAGGTTCTTCAGTTGTAACAAATGTATCACTCTGCTGGGGGATGTCAGCAGTGGAGTAGGCTAAGCATGTAGTAGGGGGCATGTGGGTATACAGGAAATCTCTGTAGCTTTCTCTTAAAATTCTACTGTGAACTTAAGACTACTCTTTAAAAAATTAAATTGCAAAAAAAAGTTCCAAGTTTGTTTAATAGGTATAAACTTTCAGTTTGGCAAGATAAAAAGTTTGGTAAATGGATGCACTCACAATATGAATACACTTAATGCCACAGAATGGCCTATGTAAAAATGGTTAAGACAATAAATTTTATATTGTGTGTTTTAGCACAATATAGAAAACTGCAAAAAAAAAAAGAGAAAAGAAAAATCCATCGTCCTTAAAATGAGAACTGTCAAATAAAATTATGTTGTAGACAGTCTTGCTGTCTCTATCAATAAGTAAATTCTGCATGGATTTAATTTTAGACTCAGGAGCCATCTCCTTGCACATGAGCTACCATAACCCACCTAGACCAGAGATGGCAAAATTTTGGTCCATACACTGCCACCTGCCTCACCTACGTGGCCCTGTGTTGGGTTCACAGCAGACACTGCTATTCATTCTTGGCACACTGTCCCAAGTCCCATCTACTCACCTTATAGACCCTCTCCACAGCCATTTGGGCATCTTCTCTGGATTCATCAAATTTGAAATGAGAAATGAAACTTATTTACCATTATAATCTGGACATAACTCTTCCTACGGTGTACTATTACTCATTTGGAAAACATATGGAAGGTCAGGAAATTGAGCAAAAATAATGGCAGAATTTAAAAAATATATATATTCTAGGAAAAGAGATGAAAAAGAGTTCCTGTGTGTGCCTTCATCCATAGGTAATAAAGTATATGCATGTGAGTGAAACATGAGATCCTCTTTCTCCAGAGTTCTTGAAAAGGAGTCACTAGGCTGTATTTCACCCCTTTGCATAATGAAAATCCTGTCTTAAAGGCAGCTCTGCATGACTCTTAAGAATTGAGCTAGCACTGGATACATTTCCACTGGATTTGATTTCTTTTGAGCACCTACTCTTTGAAGTGCATTAAGATAAGTGCCACCACATGTGATGCATATATAAATAAGGCTTGCAAATTGCCTTCTAGATACAGACATGAATAACTGTTAATACAAAGCAGGCAGTGAAAAGGAACAGATCCCATGCTGTGGAGGTACTAATGAGAAACCAATTGATTCCATCTGGGAAGGAAAGGAGATGTCTGCAGTCTGGGCCTTGGAGAGTGAGGAGTGCTTTGCAGTCTGGGAACAGAATCTTTTAGGCAGCTGAAAAGACTTTGCACGAAGTTCTGATATGGAAGGTAGAGGCATAGCCAGGATTCCAGCACTCAGAAGTTGTTCTTGACTGAATCTTCTGTTCTAATTGTTCTTTGTCCTTTTGAGAACAGCTTTCACTACTTATCTTTTTGTTCAATGACATTTCAGGTTCTAAGGCTCCTCCCTTTTTGAATTCAGGCTCAACACAGTAACTCTTTGGCCAACTTTCCAATAATCAGTCTGCTCAACAGTAAGAACAGTCAGTTCTTGAGATTTGGGTTGGAGCTTGGTAGAGAAGTATTCACAGCTTTAAGAACCACACTCCCTTTAGTTTTCATTCTTCTCCTTTAGGGAGTTTAAAGTGAGAACTGGCTGCTGATGAGTGAACTATGGTCCATATAAAATGAAAACATGCTGCCAAACAATTTATGTTCTGGCGTGTACTCTAGTTCAGGGGTCCCCATTCTCCGGACCTAATGATCCGAGGTGGACCTTGATGATCTGAGGTGGAGCTGATGTAATGATAACAGAAACAAAGTGTATAATAAATGTAATGTGCTTGAGTCATCCCGAAACCATTCCCACCCTACCCGCCCCACAAGTCCGCAGAAAAATTATCTCCCAGGAAACTGGTCCCTGATGCCAAAAAGAATGGGGACCCCTGCTCTAGATGTACGTGTGTCATCTACAGAGCCTCCTTGGTGGCTTGGCAGAGCTCCACCACGGTGGCCATCAAGATGATAAACCACGGCCTATTTTTCTACGTGAATTAGTAGTCACTAGATTCAGAATTCTTGTTCTTGCCTGGAGAATCCCAGGGACAGGGGAGCCTGATGGGCTGCCGTCCATGGGGTTGCACAGAGTCGGACACAACTGAAGCGACTTAGCAGCAGCAGCAGCACACTCAGAATTGGAGGAGCCTGGTAGGCTGCCGTCAATGGGATCGCTAAGAGTCCGACAATGACTGAGCGACTTCACTTTCACTTTGCACTTTCATGCACTGGAGAAGGAAATGGCAACCCATTCCAGTGTTCTTGCCTGGAGAATCCCATGGACGGAGAAGCCTGGTAGGCTGCAGTCCATGGGGTCGCACAGAGTCGGACACGACTGAAGCGACTTGGCAGCAGCAGCAGCAGCACACTCAGAATTATCTGCCTCCTAGTAGTAGCATGGACCTAATATATGTGTAAAACTGATAAGAAAACAGACAAAAAAAGTATTATTTTATTTGTCTACCCTTGCACCTTGTATTCTGCTTAACCCCAAGCAGATGTTGATGTTGAGTGATTTCTTTCCATAAGCTAGTATAGCATCATACACACTGAGCTACTGAAAAAGAATATCTTTTGTTAAGATGCTGGTGTAGATACACAAATAACCTTCAATTCTTTCTGCTGATGGGGGAAAATAGGGTTGAATTGGCCCTTCATTAAGAGAAACATTGTTAAAGAGCGGCTGACTATCAAGCACTGCCCTAGGAAAGCAGCTGGCTGGGCTTCTTCTGAATCCACTATGTCAGGCTTTTGTTTAATTTCACACTAACATCATCTGAGATTATCGCTTTCATCTACCCAATCAAGAAGCATTTCTTAGTTGTTTCCTGTGTGCCAGCCTCTGCGTCAGAGCCCTGAGAATGTAACATTGAACAAACTAGACATTCCTGTCTTTCCGAAGAAGCTTAGTCTAGTGAGGAACACAGATAATCAAATAAGCAATTAACCTGCATTGTAATAAAAGTCCCGACTAGGAATATGTGAAATTCTATAAGAGCACATGAGAACCTAGAGTTTGCAGGAAACTGACACAATAATTTGGCACCAAATAACATGTGTTGGGGTTGCTTGTATGTGGGTGAATTATGCTGGTTTTTTGGTAACCATGATTGTACACAACTTTATGAAAAATTACCCAAAACTTGGAAATAATGCAAAAGGATGACAACATGTCCTTGTGATTTCACACTGACTCACTGTCAAACAGGCCTACTCAGAGGCTGTCTAATTCTCTAAAGGAATGTACTCTTATTCGAATTACTTTTTACCTCTGATAAGAGTCTAAATTCTGTGAAGTTAGAATTAACTTGTAGAAGATTGAAAAACCGATATGACGTTTGTCTAATAGAAATGCAAATAGTTACTTGTCAGTAGAGAAGAGAACCCTGAAGGTTAACTTTCATCCCCTTGTATAATATTAAACTGTTTTGTATCTGACTTGATATTCTAATCCCAGGATTCTCTTTTATCATTAACTCTTACTTGTGTGTGTTTTTTTAATTTATTTATTTTAATTGGCAGCTAATTACTGTACAATATTGTAGTGGTTTTTGCCATACATTGACATGAATCATGTGCTTTTGTTTTTAACCAGCTTTATTATGCTGCTTATTCCTGCTTTAATGAACTGAGTTTTTTAATTAAATTAATTAAACATGAAAATTATATTTTCAACTTTTTGAAAGACCCTATGACAGTGCATATCACCTAGGGACTGTAGGACACACTGAACTACTGAAAAAAAAATAGACTTTCATCAAAACATATAGAAAAATTAATTGAATTTTTCTATATGTAATGCTAAAAGAATTTTTTTAAGTTATTCGTATACTAGAAACATTCCAAGATGTCTGGCTCTAGGTCAGTGATCACACCATCATGATTATCTAGGTCTTGAAGCTCTTTTTTGTACAGTTCTTCTGTGTATTCTTGCCACCTCTTCTTAATATCTTCTGCTTCTGTTAGGTCCACACCATCTCTGTCCTTTATCGTGCCCATCTTTGCATGAAATGTTCCTTTGGTATCTCTGATTTTCTTGAAGAGATCCCTAGTCTTTCCCATTCTGTTGTTTTCCTCTATTTCTTTGCATTGATCACTGAAGAAGGCTTTCTTATCTCTTCTTGCTATTCTTTGGAACTCTGCATTTAGATGTTTATATCTTTCCTTTTCTCCTTTGCTTTTTGCTTCTCTTCTTTTCACAGCTATTTGCAAGGCCTCCCCAGACAGCCATCTTGCTTTTTTGCATTTCTTTTCCATGGGGATGGTCTTGATCCCTGTCTCCTGTACAATGTCACGAACCTCATTCCATAGTTCATCAGGCACTCTATCTATCAGATCTAGGCCCTTAAATCTATTTCTCACTTCCACTGTATAATCATAAGGGATTTGATTTAGGTCATACCTGAAGAGGGGCTAAAAAGCCTCTTGATGAAAGTGAAAGTGGAGAGTGAAAAGGTTGGCTTAAAGCTCAACATTCAGAAAACGAAGATCATGGCCTCTGGTCCCATCACTACATGGGAAATAGATGGAGAAACAGTGGAAACAGTGTCAGACTTTATTTTTCTGGGCTCCAAAATCACTGCAGATGGTGACTGCAGCCATGAAATTAAAAGACACTTACTCCTTGGAAGGAAAGTTATGACCAACCTAGATAGCATATTCAAAAGCAGAGACATCACTTTGCCAACAAAGGTTCGCCTAGTCAAGGCTATGGTCTTTCCTGTGGTCATGTATGGATGTGAGAGCTGGACTGTGAAGAAGGCTGAGCGCCGAAGAATTGATGCTTTTGAACTGTGGTGTTGGAGAAGACTCTTGAGAGTCCCTTGGACTGCAAGGAGATCCAACCAGTCCATTCTGAAGGAGATCAGTCCTGGGATTTCTTTGGAAGGAATGATGCTCAAGCTGAAACTCCAGTATTTTGGCCACCTCATGCAAAGAGTTGACTCATTGGAGAAGACTCTGATGCTGGGAGGGATTGAGGGCAGGAGGAGAAGGGGACGACAGAGGATGAGATGGCTGGATGGCATCACTGACTCCATGGATGCGAGTCTGAGTGACCTCCGGGAGCTGGTGATGGACAGGGAGGCCTGGCGTGCTGCGGTTCATGGGGTTGCAAAGAGTCGGACACGACTGAGCGACTGATCTGATCTGATACTAGAAACAAACCAAAAATGAAACTAACAGCTCTATTCACAGTATCATCAAAAAGAATTGAAAAATTACAAATCAATTTTTAAACAGAGGTTCAAGATTTATGCGAGACAGCAAAAGAGACACAGATGTATAGAACAGTCTTTTGGACTCTGTGGGAGAGGGCAAGGGTGGGATGATATGGGAGAATGGCATTGAAATACGTAAATTATCACATGTGAAATGAATCGCCAGTCCAGGTTCGATGCATGAGACAGGGTGCTCGGGGCTGGTGCACTGGGATGACCCAGAGGGATGGGATGGGGAGGGAGGTGGGAGGGGGGTTCGGGATGGGGAACACATGTACACCCATGGTGGATTCATGTCAGTGTATGGCAAAACCAATACAATATTGTAAAGTAAAAAATAAATAAATAAATAAAACTGAAAAAAAAGATTTATACCCTCAAGTCTATAAAACATCACTATATCACTGAGATAAATTAAGAATTTCTAAAGAGTTGGAAAACATACAATGTTTATGGATTGAGGACACAGTTTGGGGAAATTCTCCCCAAACTGACCTATATTTCAGCATAACCCCTATCAAAATTTCAAGTGCATTTTTTTTTTTTTTTTTGGAGAAGTTAAGGAGATTATCCTAAAATTTGTATTGTAATGAAAAATACTTAGAACAGCCAAAATAAGTTTTATAAAAAAGAACAAAGTTGGAAAAGGATTCCCTTATTTCAAAGTTTACTATAAAACTGCAGTAACAAAGACAGTGTGTGGTATTGGTGTAAGGAAAGACATCCAGATCACCGGAAGAGAATAAAGAGCTAAGAAATCAACGCTTACTCTTAAGTCAATTAATTTTTAATGAAATTGCCAAGGCAACTTAATGCAGAGAGAATAGGAAAACCAGAAAAGGAAATGGGGCTGATATCCATATGGGAAAGAATGAAGGTGGACACCTACCTCACACCATATATCAAACTAAACTCACAGTGGATCACAGACCTAAATGCAGGAGCGAAAACTATGAGGAGCACACCACTGTGACCTCGGATAAGGCAAAAATTTTCTTATATATAATGCCAAAAGCACAAATCATGAGAGACAAAGTTGATAAATTGAACTTCACCAAAATTTTTATATTCAAAAAATACCTTTTAGAAAACAAAAAACTGACACACAGAAAATACGTGCACAATGTCTGATAAGACTTGTACATAATGTGTGCATGTATGTGTATATACACACACATACACATATATTACACATAAGATTTTATATATTGTTGCTGTTGTTTAGTTGCTAAGTCATGCAACTTTTGTGACCCCATGGACCCACCATGGACCCACTCCTTTTAAGCCCACCAGTCTCCTCTGTCCATGGGATTTCTCAGGCAAGAATACTTACACACATGCACACATACTTACAAGTCAATAAGACAAGCCAATTACAAAATTTGCAAATCTGAATAGACACTTCAATAAAGATATGAGTACCTACTAAACTCATAAAAAGGTGCTCAACATCATTAATTATTAGGGAAATACAAATGAAAACCATAATAATATACCACCACATACTCATCTGCACCCATCTTGAACATCTGTTTAAAAACTGATTTGTAATTTTTCAATTCTTTTTGATGTGATACTGTGAATAGAAATGTTAGTTTCATTTTTGGTTTGTTTCTGGTATAGAAATACTTTTTAAAAAATTTCAGTGTTACAATTAATTTTTCTATAGTAAATCTTTCTATAATAAAGACTGAGGGCTGGAGGAGAAGAGGGAGACAGAATGAGATGGTTGGATGGCTGCAGGGCAGCCTGGCATGCTGCAGTCCATGGGGTCACAAAGAGTTGGACACAACTTAGTGATTGAAAAAGACAAGAATTTAAACATCTAGGAATACTGTTGGCTAGGATCTGGAAAAACCAAAACCCATAAATAATGCTGGTAAAAAGGTAAAATGGCACAATTAACTTGGAAAAAGGTTTAGCAGAAGGTTTGCTCAAAAGACTAAACATATACTTTTCATATAGCCAAGCAATTCAACTCCTAAGTATCTACCCAAGAGAAAAGAAAACATATTGCCACAAGGCCATGTATGCAAATATCTACAGCAGCACTATTCACAATTGCTCAAAACTGAAAACAATCCAACATCCATCAGTTGGTGAACAGATAAGCAAATTATTATATATCAATACAATGAAATATTATTCAGCAATAAAAAGAACAAACCACTTATAAATGCAAAAACAAAGATGAACCTCAAAAATATTATGCTAAGTGAAAAGAGCCAAAAACAAAAGACTACATCTTTATGATTCTACTCTACAAAATTTCTTTAAAATGCACATCTCTTGGAAAAGAGAATTTGCCCTGAGCTAGGATGGGAATGAGAACTGACATGCAAATAGGCAAGAGTGAACTTTTAGGTGTTACAGAAATATTCCAAAATGTATGCTGATGATGAGTGAACAACTGCATAAATTTACCAAAAATCTATGAACTGTACAGCTAGAGTAGGTAAATTGTATAGCATATAAATGATACCTCAATAAACCTACCAAAAAACATTTCTAAAATCATAATTTCCTTTTTTGGGCTAGTGGTTCTCCAGTGAGGACAGAAAGGGATGGGTGTGGGGTAGTGAGGAACATAGAAGGCAGCATGCTAGAATTATCTAAGAAGGTTTTTTGTAGCATACATATATTTGTTCTTCCTTGCATATAATACTAGAAATCAAAGAATATAATCATCTATTATGGAAAGGCTATATACAGTTTGCAAACACTCCTTCAAATGACTCTGATATACATGACCCACATAAGTACCCCTGAGATTTCCTCTTGATCAGATTGGGTCCCAGGAGTCTATGTTTTCAATAAGCAAAATGAGTTTAAGTTTAAGAGACTCTACCCACATTCTACAATGCTAGCAACTTTCAGCATTGTGGCAGGACACAGTGGGATAAATGATACTCTGGGAAGACTTGTATTCTGATCCTCTTTTAATCACATCTTCCCATCCACCCAGCATTTGCAGTCACCTCCACTGCCAGACACCAGAGACAATCAATTAAATAAGACTTTAATGAATTAAACCAACAATGAAGACTTCCAATTCCTCCATCTTTGGTGGGGATTCTTGTCCCTGGAAAGGAATCTCTCTGAGCTCAGTAACAAGAAGGCCAACCATTTTGTTATGACTATGACCTAATCGTACTCATGACACATGTAAGCTATGAGATAATTTGCTCCATTTATGCCTATTTGTGGTCCTCTAGGTTGAGAAGTGCTTTGGGTGATTATGAGACAGTGAGACCATACTTCCCCTTTTAAAAAGTAATATTTTTTCCTTTGAAGCATTTTGTCATTTCTTAGTCAAGAGAAGTTTCCTATTCTTGGAAGAAGTTAGGCAACATAAAAAATATACAGTATTTGTAGTCACAACCTACTGCTTTATTTTCCTGATTGTCAGGTTTGCAAAAAAAAAAAAAAAAAAAATCAGATTCCTAGAGATGAAGGCTAAAGCTTCCTATTATTTTTAGAAAAAGTACAGCTTTGTAAGAGAGAGAGAACATGGGGGCTTAAATAAAATTAAAATGCTATCCATCCAAGGTGCAGGGCCAGTTCTGTGCATGTTAAAAGGTTTCAGTGTAGCAAACTGCCTGAGGTCTCTCTACCCTTGTTCAGCATTGTGGACAAAAGCTTCAGCGCTCCCATGAAGGCTGGTTCATGATGACTACTGCATGTTTCTTAAGAGAAGAAAGCAACTATAGGCACTTTAATTACTACATACATAAGTGTGATTTGATGGTGACATGAGTCATCAAAAGCAAGAATTGAATGGCATCAAGTTGAAAGGACCCCCGTGTTGTGGTCCATCCTTGCAGTGTTAGTCACGCAGTTGTGTCTGACTCTTTCAGAACCCATGGACTGTAGCCCACCAGGCTCCTCTGTCCATGGGATTCTCCAGGCAAGAATACTGGAATGGATTGCCATGCCCTTCTCCAGGGGATCATCCCAACCCAGGGATCAAATCTAGGTCTCCTGCACTGCAGGCAGATTCTTTACCATCTGAGCCACCAGGGAAGCCTGTGGGTCCATCCTTAGGAAGGCCTGTTTCCTGGTCTCCACATCAGCTGCCCACACCGAACCCTCCCATGTCCAGGCAGAACCCTCAGACAGGACCACTTCTAGGAATTGTTACTATGTCACCATGGGGTACAGAGAGTCTCCTGTAGAGAAAAGAGAGTGATACTTCTTTTCAACATTTTATAAAGACCCTGGGAAGCAGGACCGGAAACAGAGCTGTTTTCTTCTGACTCTTCAGCATGAATTAAACAGATACTTACTGAGGACCTACCACGTGTAAGGGAGCACTCCAGTGTGAGACAAGTGAGACAAACATAACACAGTCCCTGTCACCATGGAGCTCCCAGCAGTGGAGTGTTCCCACTCCATGGGAGGGAACAGGGAACTCTTAGTCACCTCCAATCAAGATGATCTCATAAAGAGGCCAATTAATTCCAGAGCAGATGGGCACCCCGTCCTTGCCTGGATCACCAGCTAATGGTTGTGGAGCATGTCCAGGTCCTTGCCCTGCAATCTGTGCTGGGACACGAACACCTGCCCGTGGATGGTACCTTCTGAACAGTCATCAGTGGTTGCCATCATCACATAACAGAAATTGGACTAACATACCTCCTCTAACTGAAACAAACAAGCAATTTTGAGAGAGGCCTGGATCATCTCTCTGCCTGTCCAATAAATGAGTACATATTCAAGATAATAAATGTAATTACATTTGAGACTAACTCACTGGAATGGTATAAAAATGTCCCAAGAAGTGAGATGGGCTGGGATCGAGGACTTTTTACTACAGAGCCTGCACCTGGACAAATGTCTCCTCCAGTAACAGAATACAAAGGAACTAAAAATAACTATATGCATGAGCATGCTAAGTCACCTCAGTTGTGTCTGACTCTTTGCAATCCTATGGACGACAGCCCACCAGGCTCCTCTGTCCATGGGATTCTCCATGCCCTCCTCCAGGGGATCTTCCCAACCCAGGGGTCAAACCCACGTCTTTTACTTCTCCTGCATTGGCAGCCGGGTTCTTTACCACTAAAGCCACTTGTGCAGTTGAGGCAAATTATGAACAGCAAGATACAAAAGAACCAAAGCCTGCCAGTTCTTAGGTGTCCAGAGCAGAAGCAGGGTACTGTGCATGGTCCCTCACACAGCACAGGAAGTGGGCACACCACCCTCCATCCAGACCCCTGAACCTACCCCTTCCCTCACGCCATTTAAGAGACCAGCTCACCAACCCTCAGGGAGTGAACAAGGGAACCTGTTTCTTTTCACTCCCTTGTGCTGCAGTATGGGTCCCAATAAAGACTTTCCTCTTACCAATTTCTATTGATTAAAGAATCCACAAACCCTGATTCCTAATAGAAGGAAGGAAGAAGGTGAAAAGAGAGGGAGGAAAAGGAGGGAGGGAGGGAGGAAAGGCAGGACCACTAACTTATACCAGGTGGAGGTACAAGAAAGAAGTAATGTTGTCCTTCTCTGGATAGTTCCATGGGATTCATTTTCCAGGGACTCCGGGGTTTCCCAGGTGGCACTAGTGGTAAAGAACACACCTTCCAATCCAGGATACATAAGAGATGTGGGTTCGATTTCCGGGTCAGGAAGATCCCCTGGAGGAGACCACGGCAACCCACTCCAGTATTCTTGCCTGGAGAATCCCATGGATAGAGGAGTCTGACAGGTCGCACAGAGTCGGATACGACTGAAGCAACTGAGCATGCGCACACCCCAGCGCAGTCAGTAGGGAAAGGAATGGGGCATGATTCGAAAAGCCAGAAGTAGGTGCCCCAGCCAGAGAGTTTGAATTTCAGTTGTGAGCGGATCCTTGGATCACAGCCTGAGAGAAAGAGAGAGGCTACTAGTGAGGAGGAAGTGACTCTCAGCATAAGCAAGTCTAGTCCTCAAAAAGCCTGTGTAATGCTAGCAGAGCACCTCCACACACATTCTCCTTCACTCCCCCAATAACCCTGTGAGAGAGGCAGGGTGGGCGTCACCACCCTCTCTGTGCAGACATGGCAATTACACTTCCTCCAGGTCCTCTGACTGTCCCCTGAGTGTTCCGCAGGAGAGTTCTCCACTCACTTCAGGAGCCTGGAAACTCCAGTCTCTCAGAGCAAAGTCCCAGCTCACCAAAAATGTGATTCAGGGCACAGAAGGCTGACTCACGCAGACACACACACTTAGGATGCATGGATCCTATAAACCAAGGGTGGTTTTGCTCTGAGTAAATCTAAGGATCCACAGGGACACAAGAGCTCTCATAGGCTATGGACACCATGTGAGCTTCCCACCAGACTGGATGGCCACACAAGCTCAGCCAGGGGATGATGGCCTGATAGCTGCTGGGTCTCAGACCCAGGGGCTCAGATCCTCAGAGAACCAGCTGCTGCCCTATGTGGGTGTCGTGAACTGTGGACAAGAACACACCTGTCATCCAAATGCCAGTTGGCACTGCCCAGGCATTCGGTCCCCAAGGCCAAAAGTGGGCCATACCATGGGGAGTGCAGAGTGGGGAAGCCTACACTCCCCAGGGCCATGGAGGAATTGACAGGAGCTTTCTGTTGTCCCCCACGGGGCCCTCTGGCAAGAAAGCAGGAAGTAATCAGCAGTCCACAGAGGAGGGATGCTGCTGGTGGCCAAAGGATGCCCGGCAGCCACATTCCCAGCAGGTTTGAAAAGAAATAATGCACATGTTGGCAGCAGTGACGTTTTGCAAGTAACACAGAGACAAGGCTCCTGGCACCGTCTCGCTGGTATTTTAGGGCCGTCATTTGAAAATGAAAGCATTATTTGCTCAGTCAATGGCACCCCACTCCAGTACTCTTGCCTGGAAAACCCCATGGACAGAGGAGCCCAGTGGGCTCCAGTCCATGGGGTCGCTAAGTTGGACATGACTGAGCGACTTCCCTTTCACTTTTCACTTTCATGCATTGGAGAAGGAAATGGCAACTCACTCCAGTGTTCTTGCCTGGAGAATCCCAGGGACGGGGGAGCCTGGTGGGCTGCCGTCTATGGGGTTGCACAGAGTCGGACATGACTGAAGCGACTTAGCAGCAGCAGCAGCATCCCACTATTTGAAACCCCATGTACTGTAGCCTGCCAGGCCCCTCTGTCCATGGAATTCTCCAAGCAAGAATAATGGAGACCATTCCCTTCTCCAGGGCATCATCCCAACCTAGAGATCAAACCTGGTCTCCTGCATTGCAAGCAGATTCTTTACTGTCTGAGCCACCAGGGAAGTCCCTTAATGCTCCTGACAAACTGATCAATTCAGGGGAAAGGATGTTTCCTGCAGGTGTGCTCAAGTCAGCTCTGGATACCTTGTCCCATGCCTCGTACTAAAAATAGGGCCCTCCAGCAACCAACATGACATGCAGACACGCACGCTCAGACAGCATGATTTTAAGTAAATCATGACATCTTGTCATTTCACCCCAACACTACACTTAAATTTATGGACATCTTCAAACATAACCACTATGCTTTTATAACACCTAACAAGGCTGAGAAGTAATTTCTGAGTGTTATAAACAATCCAACTTTTTGCTGTTTTCTCAAAAAAAAAAAAAAATCTCTTTACAGTTCATCTGTTCACATAAGGAACAGACAAGGTCTACCCTTGGCATTTGGTTGTTTTGCCTTTTATATCTGTTTGACCCTATAGCTTACTCCTTGGAAGGAAAATTATGACCAACCTAGACAGCAAATTAAAAAGCAGAGATATTACTTTGCCAACAAAGGTCTGTCTAGTCAAGGCTATGGTTTTTTCAGTGGTCATGTATTGATGTGAGAGTTGGACTGTGAAGAAAGCTGAGCACCGAAGAATTGATGCTTTTGAACTGTGGTGTTGGAGAAGACTCTTGACAGTTCCTTGGACTGCAAGGAGATCCAACCAGTCCATCCTGAAGGAGACCAGTCCTGGGTGTTCATTGGAAGGAATGATGCTGAAGCTGAAACTCCAATACTTTGGCCACCTCATGCGAAGAGTTGATTCATTGGAAAAGACCCTAATGCTGGGAGGGATTGGGGGCAGGAGGAGAAGGGGACGACAGAGGATGAGATGGCTGGATGGCATCACTGACTCGATGGACATGAGTCTGAGTGAACTCCAGGAGTTGGTGATGGACAGGGAGGCCTGGTGTGCTGCAATTCATGGGGTCACAAAGAGTCAGACACAACTGAGCGACTGAACTGAAACTGAACTGAACTGATCCTACAGCAGGTTGACCTGTCTTTCCTTCCTGCAGAAACCAGGTCAGTCGTCCTATAAAGCAACTCATAATCTAATTTTGTCCGTTTACTTCCTTGTACCCTGTTCCATAAAGTGCTAAAATGTGTTAGAAGCTTGATTAGACTCAACACATGATAGATGTATGTGTGTATATGTATATGTGCATCATGAATGCATACATAGATTTATACACATATACATATATATGAATCAAATCAAGCTTGTAGCTTGATACATACATATATATATATATACACATACGCACAGCTCCTGCTGCTGCTAAGTCACTTCAGTCGTGTCTGACTCTGTGCGACCCCATAGACAGCAGCCCACCAGGCTCCACCGTCCCTGGGATTCTCCAGGCAAGAACACTGGAGTGGGTTGCCATTTCCTTCTCCAATGCATGAAAGTGAAGTTGCTCAGTCTTGTCCGACTCGTAGCGACCCCATGGACTGCAGCCTACAAGATTCCTCTGTCCATGGGATTTTCTAGGCAAGAGTACTGGAGTGGCTTGCCATTGCCTTCTCCAGCATACCGACAGACATTGGTTAAATAGTGGATACCAGCTTCTTTCACACATATACGTAAACATATGACTAAGGACCCTTCAAAGGTAATGCTGTGTTCTTCCTGCTGCATCCCGAATGAGGTATCCCTAACATCTATCTGGTTCACCCACACTTAGTGACACAAACATTGATCAGAGGGTTCCAGGTTGATCATAAGATTAACAGGTGATCCTTCTATTGTAAGATCAGGCTCCAGTGATGAAGGCAAACCAAGCCCAGACCTCAGAGCCTTCTAGGAGATGAAGGACATCACCTCCAGCCTAAACTCTGCCCCTGATTCCTCACCCACCTGGTCACAACTTCTCCTGTGCAGGGCAGCATAGCTGATTGACCCTTAATTCCTGGCTGTCAGCAAGAATTAGCTTTCTGGTAGCTACTGGGTTGAAAGGAGTGATCAAGAGCTTTAAAATCTTAAACTACCCAAAGAAGAGGGCCTGGGCAGCATAGAGTATTGAAAAGTTTGAGATCCTAAACTTAATCTTGATATTCACATGCTCTGTAATCCCAGACAATCACTTAAACTTCTCTGAATCAACAGAGAGGACTCAATAAGAGAAGAGTCCAGAGGAACGTTCAAGCCAATCAAAACTTGATCTTCTGAGAATTAGAACTTGGCATGCCTGTGTGAGACTGTACAGTGACAGCTGAGCCACATTAACAGAAATTCTTTGGAGAAAATGTCCACAAACACTTATTGCTTTGGTTCCTGAAATTTCTCACTCTTTGTTGCTCCATTCATGATACTCTAAGATATTCCAGACATATTTTCAAATCTTCCAATAAATTCCTTTTTTGTCTGGCTTAGGATAACCATATCGGTTTCTGTGGTTTGCTACAAAAAGAACTTTTATTAATATATCAACCATCTTCCAAGGCCAAGTTTAGATTCTGACACTCCCTGAAGATATTTATTGTGGTTACATCAGCCATGGTGATGGCTTTCTGTCCATGTATTATGGGGCTAATCACCTGTGCAACTCATTCAAAATATCTGAGGTATTCACACTGAAAGTGACTTCCCACTTGCTGCCACACTTTATTAGTCCACTAGATGGGGGACAAAGTGACCCCACACACAGAGGAAATCCCTTTGACATCAGGAATATGAATTTCACCTAGCCAGCTCCCATCTTCCACCCAGTCCCCCTTTTCAGAAGCTGATGGACAAAAACTATTATCATCTGAGAGTACTGGTTTTCACTGACCTTGTAACAACACAGCTCCACATTTCACACGATTGACAATGCACTC